>OX465489.1:332177-10332177 GCA_950022335.1 Eurois occulta | reverse complement strand
TGAACCAAAAAGTACTTATGAATTAACTTCTTCAAGTACAACAGATGCATCAAAAATAACTGAAACTATTCAGAATATTGAAGTGACTTCCCAAGTAACAGATGTGGGATCAGTTACATCAGTAACGCAAGGTTTTGACAAAGAACTGACTCCTAACCAGGTTACTCATGGCGTATCAGTAACAACTGAAACGGTTATTTACAATGATGGGCTGGCCTTTTCAACAACCACAGAAGCTGAATCTGATATCACAGATGAACCAAAAAGTACTGAATTAACTTCTTTAAGTACAACAGATTCATTAAATATAACTGAAACTATTCAGAATATTGAATTGACTTCACCAGTAACAGGTGATCGTTCAGTTACGTCGGTAACGCTAGGTTTTGACATAAAACCAAATTCTAATCAGACAACTGATCGTGTAGATACAACGGAGACGGTTAAAAACACAGAAATGTGGGTTACTTCAACTGCCACAGAAGTTGGATCCGATTTCACACACAAACCTAAAACTATCAGTGATTTTACCTCTTCGAGTACAACAGATGCGCCAAATATAACTGAAACTATTCAAATTATAGAAATGACATCACCGGTAATAGATGATGGATTAGTTACATCAGTGACGCAAGGTTTTGATAATGAACCGATTTCTGAGCAGACGACTGATAGTGCAGTTACAACAGAGACTGTTAAAAATGTGGGAGTGTCGGTTTCTTCAACTGCCGCAGAAGTTGGAGCGGATATTACAGAAAAAGTAAATACTATTAATGAGTTTACTTTGTCAAACACAGCCGATGCTTCAGGTATAACTGAAACAATTCAGAATGTTGAAATGTATACTTCACCAGCAATAGACGTCGGACCAATTACATCAGAAACACAAGGGTCTGATAATGGACCGATTCCTTACCAGACCACGGATAGTACAGTTACAACCGGAGTGGTCAAGAACCTTGACGAATTTGCCCCTTCAACCACCACAGAAGTTGGATCTGATAGCTCAGCAAAAGCAACAACTATTAATGTATTGACTACTTCAAGAACAACAGGTGCATCAAGTATAACCGAAACTATTCAAAATACTGAAATACATACTTCACCAGCAATAGATGTGGGATCAGTTACATTAGTAACGCAAGGTGTTGATAAAGGACTGACTTCTAACCAGGGTACTGATAGCGTACCAGTTACAACTGAAACAAATAAAAACATGAATGTGTTCGTGATGACTTCAACCACCGTAGAATCCGATAGCACGGAAAAAGTAAAACCTATTAATGACTTTGTTTCTTTACGCACAACCGATGCAACAGATACAATTGCCACTATTCAGAATACTAAAATGACTCCTTCACTTGTAACCGATGTTAAATTAACTACAGTAATAAATAAAGAAGAATCAGTTCCTACAGAAGCTACTTACTATGGATCAGTATTGACGCAAACATTTGATAGGGAATCATTTCATTCACGGACAACAGATAGTGGAATCGTGTTAGACGGTAAACAGGACCCTATGAAAACAACAGACGATAGTTTAATGACAACAAAACTAGCAAACGATTTTATAGTATCAGAAACGACAAAGATTGGATCCATAACGACCGAATCAACAGAGTATTTCAATGAATTTACAACTTCTGAAGCCACAACTATTGAATCTGTTGTTACGGTAACGGAAAACTATATTGAAAGATCGCCAAATGTCAATGAAACTATCGAGGGATTCGTTACAACAATAAATACTAAAAATAATGTCCCTCTACAAACAACAGATTCCATATCTGCTACAACTGAGACAATTGAAAAACATAAAACAACCGCTGTACCACAGCCTACTGCTACGGTTAAAAAAATTGATGAAAGCTCTTCTGGTACAATGAGAATAGTTCCAATAGAGTCTACTACAGTCGGATATGATTATTCAGTGGAATCAGGCGAACATTTTATAACCACCCAAGAAAACTTGGTCAATCACAATTTAGTTACAGATGGTATCACATCTGATACCAACACAAAAACTTCGTACGCAACTACACCTCAATCATTATTATTTACAACCTCACCAAGCAAAGAAAGTGTAACAGAAACAACTTTTATAAATATTGAAAATACAGTTACAACTGAAGAAGACAAAAATCTATTTACATCCAAGACATTTAGTTTAAAAACAGACACAACAACTGACCGGAATTTTGTAATAAACACCCTAAGTACAAGTAGCACACAGGAAATGTTAACGGCTGCAGTAACTGGGTCAACTAATTCTGAAATTAAAAGTCCAGAAACTGTGATGACAACTATTAAAGGAGTAATAAGAGATGATGACTCCTTCACAAACAAATATACAACAGACCAGACGATTTCTACTTCAGTAGACACAGATTCAGAACTTGTTTATACAAATGCGGTGACTTCTTTTCCTGAATATGTGACAAAGTCAACCACCGTCAAAAAATCCAACGATGGTAGTGAAGTCAACTACTACACTGAAGCTAATACTGATGTTACTTATGAACAATTAAGTACAACAAATTTGCCTGATATGAATTCTGACATACAACCTGAGAAAAAGAAGCTAACTACTCACTTAGTACAAAAACATATTGAAGCAAGTACAAAACAATTTTACACCGATTCGTTTTCTTCAACAATAAAATCAACTCAAGAAGAAAGAACTCTAATCGCTGAGGTTGGAACATCAACTGACATACCTATGATTGTAATGAATGTGACATCGACTACTTCGTACGAAACAGATGGTCCTCTGAAAGAAACCATGACATCAGAAGGACTATCAATGACTACTACAAAAGTAACAATTGAGCCCACTGAAACCTTAGCTGAAACAAACGATTTTCTCGATTTACAAAGTACCGTTAAGGAAAATACATTTACAGAAATAGAGACGACTACGCAATATGAATCTAAAAATATTGAAAAGATTTCGACGGTTACGCCAATATCTTCTTTGGGAACACAGAGTACAGTTTTTGAAACGAGCATTAGTACATCGGTTACTAAACAAGGTATTCAAGAAACTACTGATTCAGACGCAATAACTCTAGTAACTAACAAGGATACAAACACTGAAGCAACAATAAGCTCAGAAGAATTAACAAAAGTTACCACCTCATATCAAAAAGGTAGCATAAACACCGTTACATTAGGACCTCCTCAGAATCATATTACTACAACGAGTACAATAAATACAGAAACGGAAAACAACATTCCAATCACCTTTACTACTATTAGCATTAATAAAGGCGATAGTACAGTCCTTAATACGACACCCATAACGACAATTGGTGACTTAAGTTTATCCGAATCTACAACAGACACCATTGTTACATCTCTGTCTGAGAGTAGTACTCCTAAAATAGATCCTTATAATGTCGAGGATACTTCAGAAACCCCTGGGACTTCATTATCTACCGGGTTTAATGAAGTCGTGACAGAAACACTTTCAGTCACACAAAATTTACATCAGTTAAGTAGTATACCAGATGAGTT
Organism: Eurois occulta; assembly: GCA_950022335.1. Classification (NCBI taxonomy): domain Eukaryota; kingdom Metazoa; phylum Arthropoda; class Insecta; order Lepidoptera; family Noctuidae; genus Eurois; species Eurois occulta. The sequence goes on along the minus strand of OX465489.1, from coordinate 10,328,658 downwards.
AACAACAGAAACGGAAAATATTGTTGGCTTATCAACGTCAGAAACTGGTTCAACTACGTCATTTAGTCTTGCTAATACAGCAACAGAAATACCAACCAAAGAATACACTACAATATTTTCTGTTTCTGAACAAGAAAAACCTGCTTCAATTAAAAATGAAAATGAAAACTTAAATAAATCCTTGCCGACCGGGCCAAGTCATACTTACATCACACCTAAAACACAAAATACTTCACCGGGTATCATAAGTACGTCTACTGAAAGTTTATCGTCTCGTAGAAAGGGCGTTGATATTTCTGCTTGGACAGACACTACCCTTCTTACTGACATGACTACTACTGAAACGACTGTACAAAGTACTGACTTACATATTAACACATCCTGTAAAATAAACACAAATTGCCCGACGCATAAAGCCTGCCTAAATGGAGTGTGCCAGAATCCATGCGAAACGGTTGGGAGTGGTTGTACAAAGAACGAATCATGTATAGTTGTGAGCCATGCCGCTGTTTGCGTGTGTGATGACGCCACGGGGATCCACTGCTCACGAAAAGGTAGGCTTACAAAAGGTGTTTTATTTTTAAGGTTCATACATTATTACAGATTTTTGTGTACAAAGTCTATTATCATTCTGAATTATTTTTCATATTGTGCCAGTATTACTTTAAGGTAGTTTTATCGGACAGATGCGTACTTTTATCGGACATAATTCACGTTATTAATTGTAAATACACTAATGTTTACCTTCTTTTAATTTAAATGTAACATACTAATTTTGTATCTAACGTGTAACATACTAGAACCACCTGGAACAATGAAGGTATCAGAACCTTGTCACTCTGATCGGGACTGTATAGAGACCGAAGCCTGTTTTATGGAATTGTGTCAAAATCCCTGTGAGTTCGACAACGTGTGTGGCATAGGAGCCAATTGCCAGCCAGTAAAACAAAGGCCTATGTGCTCGTGCCCCGCCGGACATGATGGAGATCCTGCAGTTAAATGTTCACCTAAAATATGTAAGCTTCAACTGATACCTACTAATAGTAATAATTACATTGACTTTAACCATTAATTTGCTTACTTTTACCAATAAATACAACGAAGTTGATTAAATAAGGTGAATTGTAACAAAAGCAACTTTAAAAAAATGCAACTTCTAAATAAACAGTGGTTTTGGCTAAAAATGTAAATAATTCAGTAACAAAAATTCTTGTTCCTTATTTATGTAGGTATGCTCTTTGTATAATATATAAATACGTATCTTACGTTTTGCTCAGTTGGTTGCACTCGAAATGAAGACTGTTCCTTGACTGAAGCTTGTATAAATAATGCATGTCAACACCCATGTGCCATAAAAAATCCGTGCGCACCTAATGCGGTCTGTATAAACACGAACCATGGATCAGACTGTAGCTGTACTGAAGGATACCAAGGAAATGGCTACGCCGGATGCGTCCCAGGTAAATCATCTTATAGTTTTAAGAGACGTTAATGTAATATGAATGTTAAAAGTGAGTAAATTCTAATCAAAATTGTGATTTTAGTAGCACCTACTGGTTCAGTGTGTCAGTATAATGAGGATTGTCCCCCGGAACTACTATGTGATCGACTTAACAGAGTATGCACGAATCCTTGTGCCGTGAACAAGTGCGGAGATAACGCTGACTGTATTCCAGTTAATCACGGCATTCAATGTAAATGTTCTGCTGGATTCACCGGTAATCCTTTCTTGGAATGTTTCCAAGGTGAGAAAAGAATGAGTTTAATATATTATAATCTTCTTCTTAGCGTATCGATGTCAAAAAGTTTAAATATGTTTAGCTCAAAATTCAGCCACGCGAACCCCGCTCACTGATGCAGTAAATAAATCGTCAAGAGCGCAGGTGATAGGGTATGCGGTGCAAGATGGAAGGTAGGCCAATGCTTGTGGGGAGATGCCGCATACGCACTTGAGGTCTGAGCCGTGCATGAACCCCCATCTGCAGAGATTGTCTTTGCTCCGGCCGACTTGGGTTCGAAGTCTGTTTAGACATTTCCAAATATATTATAATTATTTGATATCATTCTTCTTTGGTCATAGTCTGAGTTCATCCATATCTTGGTGCCCAAACTTTAGAAAGAAAGCATCTGCACGTCTAAATTATTATTACTGTTTCAGTGCAAGGATGCCGTTCTGATAATGAGTGTGCAAATTCAGAAGCCTGTGTAAATGGTAAATGCGGCTCTCCTTGTCGATGCGGAATAAACGCTGTTTGCGACGTGTTGAACCACCGTGCGTCGTGTAAATGTTTGCCAGGCTACACTGGGAATCCGCAAAACGGGTGTGAGCCACCAACAAATCCATGTATTCCGAACCCATGCGGAACAAATGCTATGTGTGAAAGTGACAATGGCAATCCAATCTGCTTCTGTCCAAAAGGATTAACAGGAAATCCTTTCAAAAATTGCAGTAAGTTAAATACATTTAATCTTATCCTATTGCTACCTACTTGTTTTTTTTTTAAATATTATTTGTTACTCGTACCTATATAAGTGGAAAGGAGGATGTTACTCTTCAGTGGGACACAAATAGCTAATAGTAATAAATAATTAACTCCTCCGAACTCGATGCCCTAGATAGGAGAGTCAGTACACTGACCGCAAACCGGATGCGTCGCCCACGATCATCGATGATCGTGGGTGACGCGATAAAGAGACTGTTCATCCCGCGGAAGTGCGGGAGTCGAGGCTTATTAAACGCGAAGACCCCCCACAACCGCGAGGTGTGCAGTCTCAGAGAATATTTTTTTAAAGCCGAAGAGGATATATACCGACATGTGGTCGCAGTGGACAAGGGACTCACCTCGCTGTCCATGACTAAAGAGAACTGGCGCAAACCTATAGTACTTACTACCGATAACCGCAAGGAAGTATGGCAGGGCAAGGAGCTTCACGGGCACATCTACCGGGCTCTTCATGGGCCCGATGTAGATTTTCTAGCATCCGTGTCCTAGTTACGTTTCGGCAACCTCTTTGGGGAAGTGAAGGTCTTGTCTGAGCGATTATGTACGAAGTTATGTTGGCGAACAACTACCGGAAACATACTATGAAGGACGGGACGGTTGACGTGTGTCGAGCATGCCACCGTCGGGGTGTGTCCATCAGACATATTATTTCTGGTTGTTCTCGACTGACAAACGCGAGTACTTGCACAGGCCTAACCAAGTAGTCAGGATTATTCACCAGCAACTTGCCTTGAAATATAAACATGTGAAATCTGAGGTACCGTACTACAAGTATGTGCCCGACCCAGTTCTCGAGAAAGACCATGTCACGCTGTACTGGGATCAGTCTATCATTACTGACAAGACTATTCCGCCGGCACCGCGTAATGATAGTCGATGTTACCATCCCGCATGACGAGAACCTCGTGGAAGCTGAGAAAGAGAAACAAATAAAATATCTCAACTTGGCACACGAGGTGGTCGACATGTGTAGTACGAACTTTGCTATCATTGTGTCGCCAAGAGCCTCGACGAACATCTTTCGAGGCTCTTCTTAGGCGGTTGGTTCAAGGCCCTGAGTCAAAAGACAGTATTCCTCGATACGGCTTGCATTGTGAGGAGGTTCCTGTCTCTGGAGCCCTAACTACCGGTAGCTTGGACTCTGCTCCCGACACCGTCTGACAACTATGTTTTATATTTTTAAATGTGGTTTTGATATAAATATTGTGAAGTGGATGTAAGATGAATAAAGAAAATAAATAATTAGGTACCGACCTCTATGTAAGATTGATAAAACACTTAATAATATTTATTGCAGTACCCGAAGGTAACGAATGCGAGCCAAATCCATGTGGCCCATATTCTGGATGCAGATTAATAGACAACAAACCCGCTTGTTTCTGTCTACCAAACTATGAAGGTGATCCTCCAAGACAATTGTGTCGATTACCAAACAATCCATGCAACCCATCACCTTGTGGGCCTAACACACAATGTATAACACAATCAAATGGATTTGCAAAATGCACTTGTTTACCAGGCTACATCGAAAGTCCCAATACTATCAGGGGTTGTGTGGAATCACGCAATCCTTGCGAACCAAACACTTGCGGAGTCGGAGCACGATGTGACCCGAATCGATCTCCACCCTGTTACTGCCCCGAAAATGCTATTGGAAATCCTTATAAATCCTGTAAAACTCCAGGGTACATACCACCAGAAGTTCTTTGTCAACCGGGACCTTGCGGACCAAACGCAGACTGTTACGTAAGCGGCAACATGGAAATGTGCTTCTGTAAGACCGGGTTCATTGGTGATCCTCATGTCGGCTGCCAGCCTCAAAGAAGTCCCTGTACACCAAATCCGTGTGGACCACAAGCCATTTGCCAAGTCAACTTTGAAGGGCAAGCATTATGCATATGCCCTGAAGGAAGTATAGGTGACGCTTTTGGAATTGATGGATGTCGCTCTCGAGAATGTGAAGTGGATGACGAATGTAAACTTAATAGAGCTTGTATTGGATATATGTGTCGCGACCCTTGTCCCGGGGCCTGTGGAATAAATGCAAAATGTCAAGTGGAGTCTCATCGACCAGTTTGTGTTTGTAAAGATGGCTTTGTTGGAAATCCTTTGATGAGCTGCTTGCCACCAGGAGACCAAAAATCGAATTCTAAAAAACCTTGTAATACCGCAAGATGTGGTATAAACGCCATTTGCCAAGACGTTGGTGATAAAGCTTTGTGTTTCTGTCCGCCTGACTTCTTTGGAGATCCAACTATTGAGTGTAAACCTCAATGCACAATGAATTCGGACTGCTCATCCAACGAAGCATGCATCAATCAAAAGTGTACAGACCCATGCTCCTTCAACAACGTGTGCGGTATTCACGCAGTATGTTTGTGTTCGGAACATACGGTGTCATGTCTGTGTCCAGACGGATATATTGGGGACCCTTTGACACAGTGTCTTTATCGACGTGAGTGTATTTTGTTGGTACTAAAATTAATTTGTTATTTTAATCATTAATTTGATTTTAAATCTAAACTAAACTATTGTGTTAATAAAATAATGTTTTTGGTATATTTCAGCAATAATTATTGGAGCCGATAATACGACAGTTCAACCCTGCTCACCTAATCCGTGCGATCCCAACGCTCCATGCGATACCTATGGTAATCAATTTGCTATTTGTGACGCTTGCGTTGGGCCGAACGCCGTCAATAACCCAGCTTGCAGACCGGAATGCGTGTTCAATTCAGAGTGTGCCTTCAATAAGGCGTGTTTAAGGAATAAATGCATAGATCCTTGCCCGGGTTCGTGCGGTGTCAATGCCCTATGTTCAGTTTACCATCACGATCCAATTTGTCATTGTATAGAAGGCTTCGAAGGAAATCCATATGAACACTGTAAACCAACAACAAAAGATCGTAAGTATTCGAAACTAATACTTAGTTAAGTAATACTAATAAGTATCATTTTTTTTTGTAAGTGACGTTGTTATATTATCATATTTTAATCATTAATAATACGTTTATTTTTTAGCTAATGTATTTGAAAGTTGCGATAATATACGATGTGGTGCTAATGCTGCATGCCAAAATATAAATGGTGCACAAACTTGTAAATGTTTGCCCAACTTTTATGGCAACCCATATATGTCATGCCGTCCTGAGTGTGTCGTAAATAGTGATTGCTCACAGGAATTGGCATGTTTGAACAATAAATGTGAAAACCCTTGCAAAGACATTTGTGGTATTGGAGCTGAATGTAAAACTGTTAACCATCATGCAGTTTGTTATTGTGAGACCGGAAACACAGGTGATCCTTATGTGAGATGCCAACCTACCACCTCAGTGCTGCCCACACTATCAACATGTGACCCGTCACCTTGTGGCGCATACAGTAGATGTCTTGTGTCACCCTCTGGATTTGCAGTGTGCTCATGCTTACCAGGCCACAGAGGAGTAGCACCCATGTGCCAACCTGAATGTGTCAGTAATTCGGATTGTTCTCAAACGGAGACGTGTGTAAACCAACGATGTTCTAATCCTTGCCAGGGCAGCTGTGGTATCAATGCAGAGTGTATTGTAGTTAACCATAATCCAATATGCAGCTGCAGCCGTGGGCAAACTGGAGATCCATTTGTGGCTTGCGCAGAAGACACACCGCCTGGGCCTGGGCCTGGGCCTGTGGACAAAAATCCTTGCGTACCATCGCCTTGTGGTCCTAATTCCGTATGTGAAATTAAGTCGAACCATCCAGTGTGCTCCTGTCGTCCGAATTATTCAGGCACTCCACCATATTGTAGACCAGAATGTGTTATAAGTCAAGAGTGCCCGTCTAACAGAGCCTGCATCAATGAAAAGTGTGTCGATCCTTGTGTCGGTGCGTGTGGAAACAAAGCTATATGTAATGTAGTAAATCATTCACCACTCTGTAGCTGCCTGGAAGGATATGGAGGCGATGCGTTTGTAGGCTGTGTCGAAGAAACTAAGGGTGACTCACTGACGCCGTGTAACCCATCACCTTGTGGGGATAACACTGTTTGCTCAGTAGTTAACAATGTAGCTCGCTGTGCATGCATACCACCCAACATCGGTAATCCGTATGCAGGTGGCTGTCGACCAGAATGTACTATAAACTCCGATTGTCCAAATCACCTTGCTTGCCTATCAAATCACTGCCGAGATCCATGCAAAGACTTATGTGGCGTAAATGCAGAATGCTCTGTCGCTAATCACGTTCCAGTCTGCACTTGTTTTAAGGGTTATGAAGGCGAGCCATTTTCTTCATGTCGTCAGAAATCTTCACCACGTAAGTGTACCTACATTCAAATTATTGCATAGTTTGCGTAAAATATTTTTACAAAGTCTATGAAACTTTGATTTAAGAGCCACTGTTCTATAATTTCAACATAAATATTTGTCTACTCCTTAGCATCAACATTCAATCCGTGCGAGCCATCACCGTGCGGATCAAACAGTGAATGCCACGTCGTGAACGAGCGCGCTGCGTGTTCTTGCCGCGCTGGCTACCTGGGTGCGCCACCCGCCTGCCGACCCGAGTGTGCCGTCAACTCCGACTGTGCCACGAACAGAGCCTGCATCAACCACAAGTGCAAGGACCCCTGTATACACAGCTGCGGCTTAGACGCACGCTGTCATGTTGTCGGACACAACCCCATTTGCACTTGTCCAGAAAATCTACCAGAAGGTGACCCGTTCATAAAATGCACCAGGAAAAGTAAGTAGTTAAAATAATAACTCGTGATAGATTAATGGCTGAGCTCGCCTTTGCCAATTAAATTAAGATTGATGAAACAAATACCCGTACACAAGTAGAAGTATACATGACGAATAACGAAATATATATGTATTATGCAACTCGCTTGCTCGAAAAGTTCACAATACAATATATTTTATACTCGTATCTACTTTCTACGTTGTATTCTCGCAATAGTGCGAGAAAGTACGCCACAGATCAGTTCCTACATTAGAGATCTGTGAATTCTTTTAATCTCAACGAAGAACCTTCATGCCTTAACACGCCCTACAATCGGCAATAAATAAACAGTGTAATTAAGATAAATGAACATTTACCAGTGTTCAAAATGTGCTATTGTAGTCTAATGTTAATGAACAGTTTACAGAAATAAAATCACTCTTTGCACACGCACGTTGTGGACACCGTAACTATGTTTTACATCTCCTCTTTATTTGCAGCTATCAGTCCACCCGCACCAAATCCATGCCTACCGTCGCCATGTGGGCCACATTCTTCGTGCCGCAACGAAGCCGGCCGTGCAGTGTGCTCTTGCGAACCGGGTACGCTGGGAGCACCGCCTTCTTGTCGTCCACAATGCGTTATCAACCAGGACTGTCCCTTGGCGCTCGCTTGTCTGGCGGGCAACTGTGTCAACCCGTGCGTCGGCTCCTGTGGCTTCAATGCGCAGTGCATAGTGCAAAACCATCAACCTATATGTTCTTGTTATGAAGGTTTTTCGGGTGATCCGTTTGCTGGCTGTAATCCTGTTGAAGGTAAGCTTTAATGAATTTTACATTTTTAAATCGCACCATCTGCATGTTTTTCATAATAAGTGTATGTGGTAGCATGTTTTATGTATTTATACATATTTTGCAGCATCAAAAGACGTACCTCATCAACCTTGCAATCCGTCACCTTGTGGACCTAATGCCATCTGTCGAGAAAGGAATGGTGCTGGTTCTTGTACATGTGTAGATGAATTTTACGGTGACCCATATCGTGGCTGTCGCCCAGAATGTGTCATGAACACTGACTGCCCTCGAGACAGATCATGTTTCAATAATAAATGCGTAGACCCATGCTCTGGCGCTTGTGGACAGAACACCGAATGTAGAGTTGCAAACCACGCTCCTTCATGTTACTGCTTACCTGGATATAGAGGAAATCCTCTTCATGCATGTACTCCTGTTTCATGTAAGACTTTCTTTCTTGATCTTTCTTTACATGTCTATTTCTGTATTTCATGCTATACTTATCTGTCTGTTTTCTTTCCTATACACTGTAGCTCTACCAGTACCTGTGGATCCGTGCAACCCAACGCCTTGTGGGCCCTACAGTAAATGTCGCGTGTTTAATCGGCATGCAGTTTGTACATGCCTTGATCTGTGCGTTGGTTCTCCGCCAAATTGTAGGCCTGAATGTATTGTTAGTTCTGATTGTCGGCCGGATAAAGCATGTATTAATCAAAAGTGTCAGGATCCGTGTCCTGGTTTGTGTGGTATCGACGCTCAATGTCGAGTTGTTAATCATAATCCTATATGTAGCTGTCATAACGGATACACCGGTGATCCTTTCATTAGATGTTTCTATGAGGAAAGTAAGTAATGAAGTTAATTATTTCGTATAAATAAAATATTATGATAATTATAATGTGATAATTTTAAAATTAACTTTTAAAATTATTATTTTGCCAGAACAAATGGATCCAATAAATAATTGTCTACCGAATCCTTGCGGACCACATTCTATATGCAAAGATGTCAATGGCCGCGCTGTGTGCTCATGCTTTGAAAATTATGTGGGACGCCCCCCTAACTGCAGGCCTGAATGCATGATAAACGTTGAATGTCCAGGCAACTTGGCTTGCATATCAGAGAAATGCAGCAACCCTTGTCCGGGTTCTTGTGGATATCATGCAAGTTGCGCTGTTGTCAAACATATACCAGTTTGTTCTTGTGACCAAGGGTATACAGGGGATCCATTTTCAGGATGTTCTCCCATCCCATGTAAGTTAATTATCTTTGTAAATGGTTTAGTCGTTCATACATTGTTTTAAAGTGGCATTTATAATAGATATTATTTTTAACTTGTAGCTATTGAACCACAAGTCGAAAGTCCTTGCTCACGGTCACCATGTGGGGCGAACGCTATATGCAAAGAAAGACATGAGGTAGGATCATGCACGTGTCTACCTGATTATTTCGGAGATCCATATGTGGAATGTCGTCCAGAATGTGTGTTGAATTCAGATTGCCCCAAAGATAGGGCTTGCGTTAACAATAAATGTAAAGACCCGTGTCCTGGAGTTTGCGGCATGAACGCTGAATGTCGTGTCAATAATCATGCACCATCTTGTGCCTGCCAGCCTGGCTATGAAGGAAATCCATTTACATCTTGTTACATACGTAAGAATTTTACTTTATTAAAATAGATCAAACCAATAACATGTATTTAATCTCATGTGAATAATAAATATTCTAATCACAACGGGTTTTAGGTCAAAATGAAGTTCCAGTAAATCCGTGCTCGCCATCACCTTGTGGACCATACAGTTTATGTCGTGTTAACGGTGACCATGCAATATGTTCATGTCAAGAGCAATACTTTGGTTCACCGCCCTTCTGCCGGCCGGAATGTATGGTTAGCAGTGAATGCATGCCCAATAGAGCTTGCATTAATCAGAGATGTGTTGACCCATGCATCGGAGCATGTGGCAATAATGCTAAATGTACTGTAGTCAATCACAACGCATTATGTAGTTGTCCTCCAAATTACGCCGGAGATCCTTTCGTACATTGCGCCTTCGAAAAAAGTGAGTTATCCACATTTTCTTAAGTACTAACCACTCGCAATACTCTAAAATAAACAATTCTAAACAATAAAAAACATATTAATTAATTTATAAAATATTTTAGGGCCGGAAACGAAACCTTCTGGCAATCCCTGCATACCATCGCCTTGTGGGCCTAATTCACAGTGTCGGATTATCGGAGAAACTCCAGCTTGCTCTTGTCAAGCTGGTTACATCGGCAGGGCACCGAATTGTCGCCCTGAATGCATATACGATGAAGAATGTCCGAGCAACCTAGCTTGTATTCGTGAAAAGTGTGTTAATCCCTGCGAGGGGTCCTGTGGTTCTAACGCAGAATGCGTTGTAATCAATCATAAAGCTATTTGTCACTGTCGCGAAAGCTATACGGGTGATCCATTTAGCGGTTGTTACTTTATTCGTAAGTTTTGTAAAAATGGCTTCTTTTTTAAATTTTAATCCGTCAATGCTTCAATTTTAATATATAATTTTTCGTTTATAGTCACAATACCAAGTGAAGATGAAACAAATCCTTGTAACCCATCACCCTGCGGTCCAAATGCCATATGTACTGTAAGGAACTCCGCTGGAGCCTGTACATGTGCACCCGAATATTTTGGTGATCCATATCTGGGTTGTCGACCTGAATGTGTGACAAATAACGATTGTCCGTTGGACAAAGCATGTTCCAATAACAAATGTATAGACATATGCCAGGGTGCGTGTGGCATAAACGCTCAATGTACAGTAGCACATCATACACCAGTATGCCTATGTATCGATGGCTACGATGGAAATCCGGTTGTGTCTTGCCATCCTCAGAGAAAACGTTAGTAATTTGGTTAATAAAAATTTAAAATATAATATTTTACCATCTCCTAACTTTTAAAATTGACTTTACCTATTTATTTTTTAGCTCCACTTGCCGATGTAAACCCTTGTATACCGTCGCCTTGCGGGCCTTACAGCAATTGCAAAATTGTGGATGACCATGGAGTATGTTCTTGTCGGGAAGGGTACGTGGGCTCACCGCCCACTTGTAGACCTGAGTGTGTCATAAGCACGGATTGTCCGCAACACCAAGCGTGTATTAAGCAAAAATGTAGGGACCCGTGCCCGGGAACTTGTGGTGTTAATGCAAGGTGTCAAGTAATAAATCATAACCCAATTTGTACATGTAAACCTGGATTTACTGGTGATCCATTCGTTACATGTCAGTTGGAGCAAAGTAAGAATACAACCAAAATAATAAAAGCAACTCAATTGAAATTGTTTATATTTTTTGATCCCCCTATAAATATAAATATTTTATTTATTATCAAAAAATTTAAATTTCATTTTTTTCCTCTCTTTTCATTACTCTTTCCATTATTTTTCTACTTTGTATGCTTTTTATATTTTCTGTGTACTGTTTTTCTAAATCTGTCTTATTTTCTTTCTTTCTTAGAACCTATTATAGAGGTGCCTAAAGGAAATCCATGCGTTCCTTCACCATGTGGTCCATATTCTCAGTGTAAAGTAGTTGGTGAAGCGCCTGCATGTTCATGCTTACCGAATTATATTGGGGTTGCACCAAATTGTAGACCTGAATGTTCTATCAACGCTGAATGTCCTGGTAATCTTGCATGTCAAAATGAAAAGTGTGTGGATCCGTGTCCTGGCTCTTGTGGTTTTAACGCGGAATGTTCTGTAGCCAATCATGTTGCACTATGTAGCTGTTTCTTGGGATATACGGGTGACCCTTTCAGTGGTTGTTCACCATTTCAACGTAAGTTTTGGAACATAAAGCATTATCACTGCATTGTTTATCTGGTAACTTTGATTAAGTTAGAAAATATTTCATTATCTATTTCAGAACATTCAGAGCAACCGCCGAATCCTTGTAGTCCTTCACCTTGCGGTGCAAATGCGTTGTGTAAAGAAAGGAATGGAGTTGGCTCCTGTTCGTGTCTACCAGAGTATTTTGGAGATCCTTACACAGGATGTCGGCCAGAGTGCGTATCGAACTCGGACTGCGACCGAAATAAGGCGTGCTCAAACAATCGATGCAAAGATCCTTGCCCAGGGGCTTGTGGAATAAACGCTGAATGTCGAACTGTAAATCATTCTCCGACATGCACATGTCTTTCCGGGTACAACGGTAACCCGTTAGCTAGATGTGATCCAGAAAGTAAGTAAATCAATATTTTGTTAGTATTTTCACTACATTAAAATTAAGAAACTAAGCTATTTCAGCTTAGTTTCTTAATTTTATTCATCTCTAAACTGCAGTATAACTTGAATGAATTACCGTCTGATCTCCGCAGCTATTTTAACTTTTTTTTTGTAGTTGTTACAGAAAGTTCAAGAGATCCTCTGGACCCGTGCCAACCAACACCTTGTGGACCGAACAGCTTATGTCGAGTAATAAATGGTCACAGTGTATGTACATGCGAGAGTGACTACATTGGCACACCACCTTCCTGCCGTCCCGAGTGTATCGTCAGCTCTGAATGTCCGCAAGACAAGGCCTGTATTAGAAAGAAATGTAAAGATCCATGCCAAGATTCCTGCGGGCTCAATGCTCGGTGCCAAGTTATAACACACAATCCTATTTGTACTTGTAGTCCCGGATACACTGGAGATCCGTTTGCTCAGTGCAGTCTAATAATAATCAGTAAGTAATTCAATGTAAATGTAGTAGGTAGCTAAGAGTTGGTACCTACTATGCCATGGTTAACGCTGTAATTAAGTATTAACATTTTATGATTTGATATTGGGAATTTATTTTTAGTTGATCACCCACCCACCACTGAGCCATGTGTGCCTTCTCCGTGTGGGCCTAATTCAGAATGCCGTGTTATTGGAGACCAGGCGGCTTGTTCCTGTTTACCAAATTACATCGGCAGAGTACCGAACTGTAGACCGGAATGTACCATTGATCCAGAATGTCCCAGTAACACAGCTTGTATTAATGAGCGCTGTAGAGATCCATGCCAAGGTGCATGTGGTGTAAATGCTCTTTGTTTAACTATTAATCACAAGCCAGCGTGCTCTTGCCAACAAGGTTTTACTGGAGATGCCGTGAGGAATTGTATACAAATTGTTATATCATGTGCGTATATTTTCTTGTACAAATTTAGTAAAATGTCATCAATGAAAGCGATGATTATACAAAACTAGCGTAACGTTGATGTAATGTATGTTTTTGCAGCTACTGAAATGACGCCAACGTCAAGTCCATGCACGCCATCTCCGTGTGGCCCTAACGCGGAGTGCCGAGAATATAACGGAGCCGGTGCTTGCGCCTGTTCCGAAGGCTATGAGGGCGACCCATACAGTGCGCAGGGATGTCGTAGAGAATGCGAGAATAATGATGATTGCACACCAAACTTAGCATGCACACGATTCAAGTGTATAGACCCATGTCCAAGAACTTGCGGTCAGTTAGCACAGTGCACCGTTGAAAATCATATTCCTGTTTGTACTTGCCCGAGGGGATATACTGGTGATCCATTCTTCCAGTGCAAAGAAATTACATTACCACGTAAGTTTGATTCTTTAGTTTAGTTTGATCTAAGATTACCAGTGTAATCCGTGTAACAATAAATCAAATACTTTAATTTACAGCAACTCCACCACGAAACCCATGTGAACCCACACCGTGTGGTCCAAATAGCCAGTGCAGACAAGTAAACATGCAGGCAGTGTGTTCGTGTTTGCCTAATTACATTGGGTCACCGCCGTCGTGTCGCCCTCAGTGCATTGTTAACAGTGAATGTGATACATCTAAAGCTTGCATCAATCAAAAATGTGACGATCCATGCCCACATTCCTGTGGCTTGAGAGCGCACTGTATAGTGAAGAACCATAGTCCCATCTGCACGTGCCCATTAGGCATGACTGGCGATCCGTTTACGCAATGCTATGGTATGTTTATAATATCATTTGGGATATATGTGTAAATGTATTAAAACAATATCAGAATTAATGTTCCCGATAATTACAATCTATCATGTTTTTTTAGGAATTCCACCAGCAACTGAAAGGCCTCCATCTTGCACGCCTTCACCCTGTGGACCTCATTCGCGTTGCCAATTATTAGCCAGTGGACCAGCTTGTTCATGTCTTCCTGGTTATGTGGGTTCTCCACCTTCTTGCCGGCCCGAATGTACGATTAACGCCGAATGTCCGGCTTCTCTTGCCTGTGTACGAACAAAATGTGAAGATCCATGTCCAGGATCGTGTGGAGTCGACGCGTCATGTCACGTATTGAACCATGTAGCTGTTTGTGTATGTAAGGAAAGATATACTGGCGATCCGTTTGCTAGATGCTTGCCAATTCTTGAAGGTATGAATGACAATATTTTCAGTATATTTCTGCGCAATATTGCTATGCTTTTCTGAACAAAATAATAGATAACATTTTGTTTTAGATTCGACTACACCGGAACCTTTAGATCCATGCAATCCGTCCCCATGCGGCGCCAATGCTGTATGCGATAATGGATTCTGTACGTGCTTAGCGGAGTATAGTGGAAACCCTTACGAAAGTTGCCGACCCGAGTGTACTGGCAGCCAGGAATGTCCCAGGGACAAGGCTTGTTTCAGAAACAAATGTCGAGATCCGTGTCCAGGTACATGTGGCCAAAATGCAAAATGTGACGTTATAAATCACATACCCACGTGTTCTTGTATGACAGAATATACTGGCAACCCATTCACGCACTGTCATAGGGCTATTAAACCAGATAAAGCCAACCCAAGAGATTCTTGTCATCCATCCCCTTGTGGACCTAATAGTATTTGTAAAAACGTTGACAATGCTGCTGTATGTGCTTGTCTTGAAGGGTTCCAAGGCTCACCTCCGGCATGCCGTCCGGAATGCGTGGTTAGCTCCGAATGTCCGTCTACTAAAGCTTGCGTTAATCAAAAATGCATCAACCCCTGTGTCAACGCATGTGGAATATCTGCTCGCTGTGAAGTGATCAATCACAGCCCAATCTGTAGCTGTAATTCAGGACAAACTGGGGATCCATTCAAGAGTTGCTATGACATTGTACTTCCGCCATCTAAGCCAGTCGATGAATGTAATCCATCCCCATGTGGACCTAACTCACAATGTATGGAAAGAAATGGAAAAGCTAATTGTAGATGTATCGAGAATTACATAGGACAGCCACCAAATTGCAGACCGGAATGTGTTATTAATCCAGATTGTCCTTCGAACCAAGCATGTGTTAAAAATAAATGCATCGATCCATGTCCTGGTTCGTGTGGAGTGAATGCTGACTGCATTGTTGTCAGCCACACTGTTTCATGTAGTTGCAGGGAAAAGTTTACAGGCAATCCGTTTATGCAATGTGTCCTTCAAGAAGGTATGTTTTTTTAATATATTTCTTTGTATTATAATTTTAAGGTATTCGTAGCGCGCGAATGTACTTGTATCTACCGGGCCCCCGACACATGGTAGTAGTAGGAACAGTGGGTTTTTAGTCGGTTAGACTCCGACATAACCCTGCGCTCGCTCCAGACGGAGGCTATCCACGAAGATTTTCAAGGTATTCGTACACTATAAAAATATACTCTTTGTCAGCGCAGTTCAGTTACAGAACACACATGATTTCCAAAAATGAAGAAGTAGATTCAATAGGAGACAAAAAAAAAATAAAAAAATTGTTTGTTTAGTATTTTTCAAGTTTGATATTTGATGAGACACTTTTTTTCAGAAAATCCCGTACAACCCTGTGATCCATCGCCTTGTGGAGCAAATGCAGTTTGTAGCCAACGAGACGGAGCTGGATCATGTTCATGTCTGGAAGGATATCAAGGAAATCCCTATGATGGTTGTCGTCCTGAATGTGTTCTGAGCTCCGATTGTCCGGCTGATAAATCATGCATTAGAAACAAATGCGTCGACCCTTGTCCAGGAATATGTGGTAGAAATGCGGAATGTAACGTTATAAATCACGTTCCTAGTTGTGCTTGTTTCAAAGGGTTCACAGGAAATCCATTCGACCAGTGTGTAAAAGAAAAAATAATAGATATTATTAAACCATGCCAGCCATCACCCTGTGGTCCTAACAGTGTTTGCAGAGAGAATGGTGGATTAGCATCTTGCGAATGTTTACCAGATTACAGAGGCGCACCTCCTGATTGTAGACCGGAATGTACTGACAGTAGTGAATGTCCGTCGGACCGAGCTTGCCACAGGTTAAAATGCGCTGACCCTTGCAGAGGAACTTGTGGCATAGGATCTCACTGCCAAGTTATTAATCACAGTCCTTTATGCAGTTGTCCAGCGGGAATGAGTGGTGATCCATTCAAAAAATGCTTCGAAATAGAAATAATGAATTCTGAAATAGAGCAACCAATTCATCCATGTCAGCCAAATCCATGTGGATCGTACAGCGAATGCCGACCGATTAACAACAGTCCATCATGTTCTTGCATTCAAGGATATATTGGTGCTCCACCGAATTGTCATCCTGAGTGCCTTGTCAATACAGATTGTCCGTCGCACCAGGCGTGTATCGTTGAAAAATGTAGAAATCCATGTGAAGGTTCCTGTGGATTTAGAGCTGAATGTCGCGTACACGACCACATACCTATTTGCAGTTGCCCCATTGGTTATTCTGGTGATCCGTTCATTCAATGTGTGGAAGTGATAGGTATGTATTTGGTATTTGTTGTAAAAGATCAATCCTGTTGTTATTACCCTGTGTTTAGATTATAATAATATGCATATCGAACGCCTACTATAATGTTTATCAATTTGCAGAAACTCGCCCGACTTCACCGGATCCTTGCAATCCATCTCCTTGTGGTGGTAATGCTATTTGTGAAGCAGGAAGTTGCTCTTGCGCGCCTGAATATTTTGGAGATCCTTACGTTGGTTGTCGCCAAGAATGTAGTACTAATGGCGAATGTTCTCCGACTCGTACATGCCAAAGAGGAAAATGTGTCGATCCATGCCCAGGTGCATGCGGAACAAATGCAGTATGTTCAGTTAATAACCATATTCCATCGTGCACATGTTCTGCAGGCACCTCAGGAGATCCTTTCAGTTTATGCACTGAAATTCAAAATCAAAAAGGTATATGTTAAACTATTTACCCTAATTATTTCTATTTAATGTTGTATCTAATAACCTTAACTAAATGTTTTTTTAAATGTTTTTAGACATACAAATATCACCTTGTTCGCCGTCTCCATGTGGCCCCTACAGTGAATGTACAGTAAGCAAAAATGGTGCTGCTGCTTGCTCATGCAAGACGGGACATATTGGATCTCCTCCATCTTGTCGACCCGAATGCCTTGTCAGCGCCGAATGCAAATTACAATTAGCTTGCATTGGCCGCCGATGTCGCGACCCCTGTGAAGGAGCTTGTGGGCGCGGCGCTCGTTGCCAAGTCATTGCGCATTCACCGATTTGCACATGTAACGAAGAATATACTGGAGATCCCTTCTCTTATTGCTATCCGAAACCAGGTATAAAAATAGTGTATCCTCTTGTCACAAAAAAATCCACTTTTCGAGAGTGTTATAAACTTTTTTTTCCTTTATAGCACCGCCGTCAGACCCTGTCAACCCGTGTGAGCCTTCCCCATGTGGTCCAAATTCGATTTGCGTTAATTCCGGCGAGACACCAGCATGCACCTGTCAGCCAGGTTTCATAGGAGCTCCACCAAACTGTCGGCCGGAATGTACAATCAGCGCGGAATGCCCAGCGGCCTTAGCATGCGTCGCGCAGAAATGTAAAGATCCGTGTGTACAAGCTTGTGGTCCACGGGCTATATGCTCTGTGGTCGATCATCGTGCGATCTGCGCCTGCGAGCCAGGTCTTGAGGGTGATCCCTTCCAGGGCTGCTCACAGCCAAAAGGTAATCGTCGAAATCATTATTGTACTATATTTGACACTTTTTAATTACTATTTTACCAAACACCTTCAAGGTGTAGACTCAATTTGAAAAGTTTTTAAATGTTCTTCAAAAGAAATGTATTATAATATGTGGGTTTGGTAGGTAAACTATTTATAATTCAAATATTTGTTAAGATTAAGGTAATCGGATGTTTTTATAATAATGCTCTAGGGAAGTTTATGTACCAACCACTTAAGATGCATATAACCCCTCAGCTTGGCAAAGCGTGATAATTTGTTCATGCTTTAAATGACGTGCTTGTCATGTAAGAAAATATATACTTAGCGTTCACGCCTCACACGGTTTACTAATGAACATAGGACTGTAAAGATGTTTTTACTTTGGGACTATGTGGTGACCATGCCCACCTATTGGTTTAAAGGTAATTACATCAATACAGCCCCTATGCAAATGCTTCCAACATAAGCCTAGGACCAGGTCGGTAGGTACCGATACGAAGAAAAATAGGTAAATAAATCGCTTCCAGGAGGGATATAACTCGATTAAAATAACTGTTAATGTGATATAATGCCTTTTGCTTTACTACGGAGCACGCGGAGATAACATAGCACTTACAGTAAAGCTTAGGCTGTCCGCCATGACAGCCGCTTTTGGACGGCGCTGCTTGAGATAGTGACGCTGAAGCCGAAATAAGGAGGTCACTAAACGTCGTCAGGCGCAGCAAGCTTCAACTAACGCTTCGGAACAAGGACCTGCTTCTACGGTGACTGACATGTTTATCGGTAAGTCAATTCATTCTATTTGAAAAACATTTCAGCTCCACCAAAGGTCGAATATCTAAATCCATGTGAACCGTCCCCTTGTGGTGCCAATGCCAAATGTAAAGTACAAGGAAACGCCGGATCATGCTCATGTTTGCCTGATTATTTCGGTGATCCTTACCAAGGTTGTAGACCTGAATGCTTAGCTGATTCAGACTGTCCGTTGGCTTCGGCGTGCAACAGAAACAAATGCGTAGATCCATGTCCGGGAGTTTGTGGATATAACGCAGACTGCTATGTCACCAACCATAAACCAATGTGTAATTGCAAGCCGGGTTACACGGGAACTCCACTCTCAATTTGTCATCTTGTAAGAGGTAAATATTCGTCGTAAATTATTGCATTAAAGTCATCATGAATGAACATAATTATTTAAATATAAATAATAATATCGTTTCAGAAAACGACATTGCAGTTATAAATGTATGTAATCCGTCACCTTGTGGAATCAACGCAATTTGCAGAGAAATAAATAATCAACCAGTATGTTCATGTCTTCCAAATTATATGGGCTCGCCACCAAATTGCAAACCAGAATGTATGATGAACTCTGAGTGCAAATCCAATCGGGCTTGCGTCAATCAACGATGCGTGAATCCTTGCCCCAAGCCGTGTGGACAAAACACAGAATGCAAAGTAATCAACCACAGTCCAGTATGCACTTGTCGGCCGGGTTACTCTGGAAACGCTTTTACTATGTGTAGCCTCATAATGCGTAAGTTGGCATAAATAGTTCTATATATTTTTTTTTTAATTGGATGGCACATAATAGTTATATTTGATTTGTTTTGTAGAAACGTCTCCAAGTGTGGCAGTTCCTCCAGACCCTTGTGTACCATCACCGTGTGGATCATACGCCGAATGTCGCGATAATAACGGATTAGCTTCATGTTCATGCTTACCGTCCTACGTCGGCTCTCCGCCGTACTGCAAGCCTGAGTGCGTGGTCCATTCTGACTGCCCAAGCGATCGGGCTTGCGAAGCTGAAAGATGTCGAAACCCTTGCGAAGGCTCTTGCGGTCTATACGCCGAGTGTTTTGTAAACAATCATGTTCCTGTCTGTCTTTGCCCAGATGGTTTCTCTGGAGATCCATTTAGGCAGTGCACTCCTAAGCCTGATGCTGGTAAAAATATTGATTACACCTTTGTTGTCAGTACAGAATAGTGGATAAATTAATCTTAGTAGTAGTTATTTCGATACAATATTTTTCACTTTAAATACTTTGACAAAAAATCTACATTTTAATTAGGTGTTACTTGTTACAAATATCGAATCATTAAAGTTTTATAATAATTGTGCATATTTCTAGATGTACCCGAGCCTGTTCCAAGGGATCCATGTCATCCGAGTCCTTGTGGCCCGAACAGCGTCTGTAACAATGGCGTTTGCTCATGTATTGTTGGCTATCATGGTGATGCTTATCTTGGCTGCCGACCAGAATGCGTGTATAATACAGATTGCCCACTAGACAAAGGATGTTTACGAAATAAATGTGTTAATCCGTGTATTGGAACCTGCGGACTGAACGCCATCTGCGATGTTATGAACCACGTACCAATGTGTTCTTGTCCGAAAGGCATGAGTGGTAATGCTTTTATAGAGTGCAGACCATCTGCGGGTGAATATATACTTTTAATTAGGTCTATACATTCGTTTATGTATTTCACAAAATAATTACCTAAATGTATTTGCGTATTACAGTGTCTGTTACCAACCCATGCAATCCTTCACCCTGCGGACCGAACAGTCGATGTCAACAATCAAATGGACAAGCAGTGTGTTCCTGTGTACCTGGATATCGTGGCAGTCCCCCGACATGTCGACCGGAATGCGTTGTTAGTCTGGAATGTCCACTGAAAGAAGCCTGTAACAATCAAAGGTGTATAAACCCGTGTATAGGAGCATGCGGTACAGCGGCCGTTTGTGATGTTATTAATCATAATCCAATTTGTACATGCCCGCCGTCATTTACTGGAGATCCTTTCGTGAGGTGTATAGTTATAGGTAAATATTTTACACGTAAACGAGATTAACTAATATTAATAAGTATCATGATTTTTAATCATCATCTTAAGCTTAACTCTGCTGAAATTGGGATCTAATTAATTTTATTTCTTTATTTCAGTTGAAGAAGAAAAACAGGTAAATCCATGTGAACCATCACCCTGCGGGTCGCATTCTGTATGCAGAATAAGCGGAGAAAGCCCCATCTGTGCTTGTTTACCAAGCTACAAAGGAACACCCCCCAACTGTCGACCTGAGTGCATTAGCAACAGTGAATGTGATTATAACTTGGCATGCCTTAATCAAAAATGTGCAGACCCATGCTTGGGCGCGTGTGGTTCCAATTCTGAATGTAGAGTTGTAAGTCACGCTCCCTTGTGCTTGTGTCAAGCAGGATACACCGGCGATCCATTTACATATTGTAGCGCTATGCCAATCATGGACCAGACTGAAGTATTAACGCCTTGCAATCCGAACCCATGTGGAGCTAACGCCGTATGCAAAGAACAAAGAGGTGTTGGATCATGTCAGTGTCTGGATGAGTACTTAGGAAATCCTTATGAAGGATGTCGACCTGAGTGTGTCGTCAACTCCGACTGTCCCCTTAACAGGGCTTGTTCTAGAATGAAGTGTATCGATCCTTGTCCGGGTACATGTGGCTCGAATGCTCTGTGTCAAGTGCATAATCATATGCCAACATGCATATGTCAACAAGGATACACCGGAAATCCATTCAGCCATTGTAACATTATGCAAGAACGTAAGTTTATAATTATTTTATACCTAATTTATTAATAGTTGACCGAAATATAAACTGTTGTAATAAAAATACTTTAATTTTAGCACTGGTAGCAGAAACGAATCCATGCAATCCTTCGCCATGCGGAGCAAACAGTCAATGCAGAGAAGTGAAAGGCCAAGCTGCTTGCTCTTGTTTACCAAGTTTCGTCGGTGCACCACCAAACTGCCGCCCTGAATGTGTAGTGAGCTCGGAATGCCCCTCACATTTGGCTTGTGTGAACCAGAAATGCGCTAACCCGTGCGAAAACGCATGCGGAGAAAATGCCAACTGTAACGTAATCAATCACAGCCCCATATGTGTCTGTAAACAAGGCCTTACTGGAAATTCATTTACAAGATGCTATCCAATTAAAAGTATGCATACTTTTACGAATAAAAAGTTGTTCCCTATAATGTTTTCGCTTGAATGCCTTCATCGTATTTTTCCTTTTTTTTAGTATCGCAGCCTCCTCTAAATGTACCACCTCAAGATCCATGTTTGTCATCGCCATGTGGTCTGTACGCAGAGTGTAGAAATATTGGCAATGCTCCCTCGTGTGCTTGTATGCCCAATTATATTGGCAGTCCACCAAACTGTAGACCTGAGTGTACAATAAATTCTGAATGTCCCAGTAACCAGGCCTGCATGAATGAAAAGTGTCGCGATCCTTGTCCGGGAGCTTGTGGCATAAACGCTGATTGCACGGTCTTTAACCATATTGCTCAATGTGGCTGTTCTGAACAGTACACAGGAGATCCGTTTACTCGTTGTTTACCAATGCCGCCAGAGAATGACGGTAAATATTTAATTTCATCTTTAATTTACATGGTTTTTATTTTATTTACACAATAATTCGTGACAAAATATATAATTATGTAGATTTCTTTAGCGCTTAGCGTGTTTTTAATGATATATATTTATCTGACGGGATAACGGTCGAATAGTGATTTCTACTAGAAATACCATAATGACTTGTAAACAACATTTTACCTAAAACTTATTTTGCAGATACTGAAACTGATTTATGCAATCCATCACCTTGCGGTGCAAACGCTTTATGCGACGATGGTGTGTGCACTTGCTTATCTGAATATCAAGGAGATCCTTACTTTGGTTGTCGGCCGGAGTGTCTTGTGAGTACAGACTGTCCTCACAACAAAGCTTGTGTAAGAAGCAAATGTGTCGACCCGTGTGTCAATACATGTGGCAGAGAAGCTAATTGCAATGTCTTTAACCACGTGCCCATGTGCACATGTCCAAAAGGATACTCAGGAAATGCTTTCCTTGAATGTCGACCAGTCAGAATTTCTGAAAGTATTCAGCCTTGTAGTCCGTCACCGTGTGGTCCTAACAGTCAGTGCCGTGAAATCAATGGTCAAGCCATATGCTCATGCTTGACTGGATATATGGGCGCTCCGCCTACTTGCAGACCAGAATGTACATCGAGTGCAGAATGTGCACTAAGTCAGGCTTGTTCCAATCAACGATGCATCGATCCCTGTAGAGGAAATTGTGGGTCAGGAGCTCTATGTCAAGTAATAAATCATAATCCGATATGCTCCTGTCCATCAGGCTATACTGGGGATCCGTTTACTAGATGTATTATAGAAGGTGAACACCAATAATATTTTTTGTTCAGTCGTGTTTTATTACTTTAAACTCCGATTAACTAAAGCCTTGTTTATGTTTTATTATTACAGATGTTCAACCACCACCTTACGTGAACCCTTGTGAACCTTCACCTTGTGGGTCCAACTCTGTCTGCAGGGAAGTAGGCGGTTCACCATCGTGTGCTTGCCAGGTTGACTTTATTGGAAATCCACCAAACTGTCGACCAGAATGTATATCTAATTCTGAATGTCCTAATGAAATGGCTTGTATAAATCAAAAATGTCGAGATCCTTGTCCTGGTTCCTGTGGATCTGGAGCAGAGTGCCGGGTGGTCAGCCATTCTCCTCAATGCTTGTGCCCTGCAGGGTACACTGGCGATGCATTCAGAGGATGTCAAGTTATGGATGTTGCTCTTGCCCCTTGTTCACCGTCACCATGTGGTTCGAACGCCATATGTAAAGAGTACAGAAACGCTGGCTCATGTGTGTGTTTACCAGATTACATTGGTAATCCTTATGAAGGATGCCGTCCGGAATGCGTTGTCAATTCAGATTGCTCTACGAACTTGGCATGCATCCAAAATAAATGTAAAAATCCTTGCAACAATATATGCGGACGTAATGCTGTATGTAACGTTGTCAATCATACTCCTACATGTGTATGTCTACCTGGTCTAACTGGAAGTCCCTATCAAAATTGCTATGAAGAAATATTACGTAAGTTTGTTTTATAATATACATATGCACGATATAGATACAATTCTAAGAATAGATGTATGATTTAATTCTTTGATTTCAGAAATTCCTGCTGTGCCAAAAGACCCTTGTTCTCCGTCACCATGTGGTCCAAATAGCGTTTGCAAAGTAACAAATGACCAAGCCGTGTGCACATGTCAGCCTGAATATTTAGGAACTCCACCTGCATGTAGACCTGAATGTCTTGTTAGCTCGGAGTGCAATCAACAACAAGCATGTATTCAACAAAAATGCAAGAATCCTTGTGAAGGCGTCTGCGGATTAAATACAGAATGCAAAGTCATTAATCATAGTCCTATATGCTCGTGTCGTCCACAGTACACCGGTGATCCATTCAGTAGATGTTATATAGCACCAGGTGATTATTCTCCTCAGTTATCCGATTGATGCTTTTATTTGGCTCATTACTTCGTTCTAAAGTGGGCTAATTATATTGTTAATTAAAAATGGAAATTCTTATTCCAGTTGCGGATGTTATTCCCAAAAATCCTTGCGTGCCGTCACCGTGCGGTCCATTCTCTCAATGTCGAGATGTGGGAGGATCACCGTCTTGCTCCTGTTTGTCACAATATACGGGCAGTCCACCAAATTGTCGTCCAGAATGTACTATTAATACAGACTGTTCTAATGAGTTGGCTTGCATTAATGAAAAATGTGTAGATCCTTGTCCAGGCTCATGTGGAGTGAACGCAAACTGTAGAGTGCAGAGCCATGTGTCTATATGCACTTGCTTTGATGGTTATGTTGGCGATCCATTCCAAAGTTGTTCTTTGAAACCGAACATAGGTAAGCAATACTCGTGTTATGTTTAAATAGAGTATTACAAAATGTACGCTCGTAATAATTCAAAATAACCTTGACACATGATGTTCATTATTTTTTCTTTCCAGAACCTGTTGTAGCAGACTTGTGCAATCCATCACCATGTGGACCGAACGCGGTTTGTAACGATGGAGTTTGTACTTGCATACCTGAATATAACGGTGATCCATACTTTGAATGTCGCCCTGAATGCACTATCAGTTCCGAATGCCCCATGGATAAAGCATGTGTTAGAAACCGATGCGTGAATCCATGTGTAAACACTTGTGGCATTAATGCCAACTGTGAAGTAGTAAACCACATGGCTGTTTGCACGTGTCCAGCTAGAACTACTGGTAACGCGTTCATACAATGTAATCCTGTGCGAGGTGAGAACACTGAAATCTAAAAATATTTATAACGTTTCTTAAAGTTAAGTGATAATTAACGTCCGCTAGATCATATCTATGCCCATTTTTACCTTTAGGCGTAAGGCATTTATTTATAACAATACAATTAAGTATGATAATATAGACATTTTTTGTGAACTTTAATCATTTAATTTATCCTTTTTACAGAAATGATTTCATCTAATCCTTGCCAACCGAGCCCGTGCGGCCCACACAGTCAATGTAGAGTGTTTAATGAACAAGCAGTATGCTCGTGTCTGCTTGGGTTCCGTGGCGCACCTCCATCGTGCCGCCCAGAGTGCGTGGCAAGTTCAGACTGCCCACTAGATAAAGCATGTAGCAACCAGAAATGTATCAACCCTTGTCAAGGAACGTGTGGTGTAGCAGCCATATGTCAAGTAGTCAACCACAATCCTATTTGTTCGTGCCGGTCAGGAATGACCGGTGATCCGTTTACAAGATGCACATTAACTCGTAAGTGGATTCTATACAGCTTTTTCTTTATTCCTTAAGTCATAAAAAACCTACGTTAACTTTTTAATTTGTTTTTGTTTTAGCTCTTGACACCCCTCTGATACCGTTGAATCCATGTCAGCCATCTCCATGTGGACCCAATTCTGTTTGTCAACAAACCAGCGGGTCTACTCCTTCATGTCAATGCCAACCTGAATTCATCGGAGCACCACCAAATTGTCGCCCTGAGTGTGTTAGCAACAGCGAATGCGCTCCACAAATGGCTTGCATAAATAGAAAGTGTCAAAACCCTTGCGCACAAGCATGTGGCATCAACGCCGACTGCCGAGTGGTCAGCCATACGCCTATTTGTATCTGTCCCGAGGGTTACTCAGGTGATGCAGCAGTGCAGTGTACTATAACGGCTCTGGCACCTTTTGAACCGGTGTCCCCGTGCACGCCCTCACCTTGCGGCTCCAACGCGGAATGTAGGGAGCATGCTGGAGCAGGCGCGTGTGTATGTGTTACCGGATACTTTGGCAATCCCTACGAGGCCTGTCACCCAGAATGCTTAGTGAACTCTGACTGTCCAAGTAATAAAGCATGTACAAGAAATAAATGTATTGACCCCTGCCCGGGCACATGTGCTGTAAATGCTGACTGTCAAGTAGTCAATCATTCGCCTTTATGTACATGCCGACATGGTTACGTTGGCGACCCGTTCACACAGTGTACTTTAAAACGTAAGTATCAATTATTTTATTCTAAAGGATCTAAGAATTGAAAGTATCTTTTGTAATTTTATGTTTTTTCTATATTTACAGCCCACGAAGACGTACCGCTAAACCCTTGTCAACCATCTCCTTGTGGTCCTAACAGCCAGTGCCGAGTATTGAATGGTCAGAGTGCATGCTCATGCTTACCTGAGTACCGCGGGTCACCGCCGAACTGCAGGCCTGAATGTGTCGTGAGTGCTGAATGCCCCGCAGACAAAATATGCCAGAATCAGAAATGTATCTCTCCTTGCCCTGGGCCATGTGGACGTAACACAGACTGTAGAGTCATCAATCATAGTCCCATATGTACTTGTCAAAATAGATACACTGGAGATCCATTCTCCAGTTGCTATATAATAACAGGTAACAATCAATCTGCCCTAAATAATTATATATGACATTCTATTTCTCTGTACTAATTAATGGTTGTTTTTTGTAGTTCAAGAACAACGTCCAGAACCTGAAAGAGATCCTTGTGTACCTTCACCTTGTGGACCTAATTCACAATGTCAAAACTTACGTGGAAACCCATCATGTTCGTGTTTACCGAACTTTGAAGGCAGCCCTCCAAATTGTAGACCAGAGTGTACAATCAATGAAGATTGTGCTAGCAATCTAGCTTGCATAAATCAAAAGTGTAGAGATCCATGTCCCGGTTCTTGTGGATTGAACGCTAACTGTCAAGTCATTAAACATGTTTCGATTTGTTCTTGTGCTGAAGGCTACACTGGCAATGCGTTTACTCAATGTAATCTCATGCCACCAAAAGGTAATTGTGTTATAATGTTTGCTCTATACGAATTAGACCTTAAGTATTAACTACTTTTTTAATAATAATTTACCTACTTATAGAAAATGACGATCCATGCAATCCATCACCTTGTGGAAATAATGCAGAATGTAATAACGGACAATGTAGCTGCCTTCCGGAGTTTATCGGAGACCCATATGCTGGATGTCGTCCAGAATGTGTTCAAAGTTCAGAATGCGATCGTAGCAAGGCTTGTATCCGAAACAAATGCAAGGATCCTTGTCCGGGCACTTGCGCGACAACAGCTGTCTGTAGCGTAGTCAACCACATCCCGATGTGCAGCTGTCCGGAGCGCATGACTGGAAATGCATTTGTCGAATGTCGACCTGTACTAGGTAAGTCAGAGAAAAATTGTACTAACGGCATGATTTGGAAAATACCAAATTACTCAATTATACTATCCTACAAAAATACATAATTACGTATTATTTACAGAAGCAGTAGTTTCAAACCCGTGTCAACCATCACCATGCGGACCGAACAGTCAATGCAGAGAAGTCAACGGCCAAGCAGCCTGTTCATGCGCCCCTAACAATATTGGGGCTCCTCCTGCGTGTAGGCCTGAGTGCACCATAAGTGCTGAATGCCCGCTCAACCAAGCTTGCAGCAACCAACGTTGTATCGATCCGTGTGTTGGTTCTTGCGGTGTAAACGCTGAGTGTAAAGTAGTCAATCACAATCCGATCTGCACATGCCCAGTATCATATTCCGGAGAACCATTTTCGCGATGCTTTAAACTACGTAAGTAACAATAACATTTAGACTAATATTATAAAGAGGTAAAGTTTGTAAATTTGAATGTAGGGTGTCATCTTCGGAATTCATTTCGAAATCAGTAGTGATAATATTCCGAAAATTATTTCACTAATGGGAAGTGACACTATCCCAGAGTGTCATCGGTGTCGTAGTGGCTATATTTAAAATTTTACCGTGGGATAATTTCACCCATACCATGAGCGAAGCCCCGGGTAAAAGCTAGTAAAGTAAATAAAATTGTGTATAGCCAACATAATGGCTCTTCTCGTTTTTCAATAGGAGAAAAAAAAAGATTTAAGATTTTTTTGATGCTCTTCTTCGATGCTGAGTTTTTTTTTAAACACAATGTATGAATATTTTGATTATCCTTTGCTTGTTCCAGCGGATCGTTTGCCGGAAATAGTGAACCCATGTCAGCCGTCACCTTGTGGTCCCAATTCGTTATGCAGAGAAGTTAACGAAGCACCATCTTGTACTTGCCTGGAAGGGTTCCACGGCCAAGCTCCTTATTGCAGACCGGAGTGTACAAGCAACGAAGAGTGCTCCACACATCTAGCATGCATCAACAATAAATGCAAAAATCCATGTGAAGGTGCTTGTGCAAGTAATGCGGAGTGTAGGGTTGTAAGTCACTCCCCCATTTGTCTTTGCCCGTATGGATTTACTGGAGATCCGTTCTTTGACTGCGTTCAAGAACCACTGCATATAGATAACGTTGCTACTCCTTGTTCGCCGTCGCCGTGTGGAGCTAACGCTCAGTGCAAGGAACGTAATAACGCAGGGTCGTGTTCATGCATAGAGGGATATATTGGAAACCCTTACGAAGGTTGCCGGCCGGAATGCGTCGTCAACACTGACTGTCCTTCGAATAGAGCTTGCATCAGTAACAAATGCGGCGATCCCTGCCCGGGTAGTTGCGGCACCAACGCTGAATGCCAAGTTGTAAATCATGCCCCTCTATGCACATGTATCAATGGTTATACCGGAGATCCATTCCGTTATTGCGTGTACCAAGGTATGTTTCGAACTATATACTTATCCAATGTTATTAAAATACACAAAGAGTTATTTTAACATAAAATAAACATATTTTGCTTTTATTCTAGAATCTCCACCAGTTTCCACACCCATCGACGTGTGCTATCCATCACCATGTGGACCAAACAGTCAATGTAAAGTGGTCAATACTCAAGCAATATGTTCATGTTTGCCCGAGTACGTGGGTTCCCCGCCAAACTGTCGCCCAGAATGTGTCGTAAGCTCCGAATGCTTGCAAGACAAAGCCTGCATCAAACAGAAATGTGTCAATCCTTGTCCTGGACCCTGCGGCACAAATACTAATTGCAAAGTAATCAACCACAGTCCGATATGCTCGTGCAGGTCGTCATTTGTCGGCGATCCATTTACACTCTGCACTCCTATTAAATGTAAGTGCTGTGAAACTTGGTGCAAGTTACATTTTTACAACATTTTCATAACTTTGATGCCATTTAAAATATGTATTTATGTGCCAACACAATGATTTTTTTACAGATGAGACTACTCCTGATGATGTAAGGAATCCTTGTGTGCCGTCGCCATGTGGTCCAAACTCTGAGTGCAGAGATATCGGCAATACGCCGTCATGCTCGTGCCTTACCTCTTTCATTGGCAGCCCACCGAACTGTCGACCAGAATGCACAATACATGCGGATTGCCCAAGTGACCGAGCGTGTATCAATTCGAAGTGCCAAGACCCGTGCCCGGGATCATGTGGTGTGTCTGCTGTATGCAGCGTTCTGAACCACATTCCTATCTGTACATGCATCGAAGGGTATGTCGGTGATCCATTCACCAGCTGCCGGCCGAAGCCTTTAGAAGGTATTTACTACTTTTTCTTAAGTAAACTAGTCTTTAAAACTTCTTATTTTAAAAGAAAACTACTTTCCTTGAAACTATTCAGACTACGTTACAGATTATTATACTATTTGTTTCAGTTGAACCGACGGTCGTAGATGCTTGCACAAATATACGGTGTGGCTCGAATGCAGAGTGCATAAATGGTCAATGTAAATGTTTACCGGAGTATCATGGGGATCCATACTTCAATTGCAGACCAGAGTGTGTATTTAGTTCTGACTGCGATCAATCTAAAGCATGCGTCCAAAGAAAATGTGTTGACCCGTGCGTTGGCGCCTGTGGGCAAAATGCCGTATGTCAAGTGGTAAATCATATCCCTATGTGCAGCTGCAACAATGGATTTACCGGAAATGCCTTTGTTTTATGCAATCCTATAAGAGGTAATTATATGAACAATTTCGAAAGAATTATGTTATTTTTTTATTGGTTCTACGTTTATTTAATGATAACGTTAATTTTTTTACAGAAGCACCAAACCAAAACCCGTGCAGTACACCAGTATGTGGCCCCAACAGTCAATGTCGTGAAATTAACAACCAAGCGGTGTGCTCTTGTCTGCCTACATATCTAGGAATACCGCCAGCTTGTCGTCCCGAATGTGTAGTGAACGCAGAGTGTCCGCAAAACCAAGCCTGTATGAAACAGAAATGTGTGAACCCTTGCATCGGAACGTGTGGCTTGCGGGCCACGTGCGAAGTTGTCAATCACAATCCAATTTGCGCATGTCCAGCAGCTCATTCCGGTGACCCGTTCGTGGAGTGCCATTTTGTATCAAGTAAATATCATACATATTTTATTAAATAGGTAGCAATTTGGTTGTTTACAAAAAAATACTTTAACTAAATCTTGTTATTTTCCATTGTATAGATGCTCCACCTCTAGAAATCAACCCATGTCAGCCTTCACCGTGTGGACCAAATTCAATTTGCCAAGAAATTAACGGAAGCCCGTCGTGTACTTGCTTGCCAGAATATAAGGGCCAACCACCCTACTGCAAACCGGAATGTATAAGTAATAGCGAATGTTCGCCGCATTTGGCATGTGTTAATCAAAAGTGCAGAGACCCATGTCTTCAGGCGTGTGGAGCAAATGCCGAGTGCCGCGTAGTTAGTCACTCAGCGATGTGCGTTTGTCCACAAGGTTATTTCGGTGATCCATTTTCACAATGTGCACTGCAAAGCATAAATGAGCTATTAACTCCTTGCTCTCCATCACCTTGTGGACCGAATGCGGTATGCAGGGAACAAAACAAGGCTGGATCCTGTATTTGTAATGAAGGGTATTTTGGAAATCCATATGAAGGATGTCGCCCCGAATGTGTAAGCAACTCGGATTGTCCAGGAAACAGAGCTTGCATTGGAAACAAATGTCAAGATCCCTGTCCGGGTACTTGTGGCATCAACGCCGAATGTGCTGCGGTGCATCACGCTCCGACGTGTACATGCATCAGTGGCTACACAGGCGACGCTTTCCGTCGGTGCAACCCCATTCCTCGTAAGTAGCCTTTACTTGTTATTATTCTCTCTTGCATCGCATCATTGAAAGTATTATTAAGTACCTAATCAATTTAAAATTTCCAGAACAAGATCCAACTCCAGTAAATGTATGCTATCCAAATCCATGTGGACCACATAGCCAGTGTCGCGAGATAAATGGCCAGGCCACATGCAGCTGTTTACCTAACTACTTAGGAGAGCCTCCAGCCTGTAAACTCGAATGTGTGATGAACTCGGACTGTGCCTCAGACAAAGCGTGTATAAACCAAAAGTGTGTGAATCCTTGTCCAGGCCCTTGCGGTCAGAGAGCAGAGTGTAGGGTATTTAATCATAACCCTATTTGTAGCTGTGGTACTGGTCTGACCGGTGATCCATTCACTAGATGTTACTCAAAACCAGGTAAATAGACAGTTAGAGTAATTTTACATAATTATAAACTTTAGTCGTTGAATTATTTAAAACCAAGATCCTTAACGAACGCGCCCTTAATATTTCAGTGCCTCAACCAGTTTTAGACGAAAACAAGGATCCGTGTGTACCATCACCATGCGGTGCTTTTGCGACTTGCCGTAACTTTGGAGGCCAAGCTTCATGTTCTTGCTCTCCGGGATACATCGGTAGCCCTCCCAACTGTCGTCCTGAATGTGTCAGGAATCAAGACTGTGTCAGTTCATTAGCATGTATTAACGAGAAGTGTAAAGATCCTTGCCTTGGCTCGTGTGGACAAAACGCACGCTGCTCAGTCATGAATCACCTGGCGATCTGCACTTGTTTCGAAGGTTATAAAGGAGATCCGTTTACTGCATGCGTCATAGAACCTTTAAAAGGTAGGTTATTGATCTTAATTTATTTCATTAGGTAAGCATATCTATAGTATGAAACTTTTAGACATTTCAACATGATAAAATCTATTGAAACTATAATTTTAGGGGACCTTAAAAGGAAATCGAAACATTAGATTAGTATGCCAGATATAGGCAGCGTATTATACCGACTATTCTTCTATTTTTAGACACTGCTCCCCTTGATTTGTGCAATCCATCACCTTGCGGCTCCAACACACAATGTCACAACGGAGATTGCACATGTCTGCCAGAGTATCACGGCGATCCTTATGTAGGTTGTCGCCCAGAGTGTACTGTCAGCACAGATTGTCAAAGAGATCAGATATGTGTACGTAAGAAATGTGTGAAACCCTGCCCGGACACTTGCGGAGCTAATGCTGTGTGCGAAGTTTTCAACCACATACCAATGTGCAGTTGTCCTGCCGGATATACTGGAAATTCATTCGTCTCGTGCAGTATTCTACAAGGTATTAAAAAAAATTATCGTTTTTTTTTTTACGAGGCGTCCCTCGTCATTTTCAATTATCTAATATTATTGGTATTTTTTTTAGCGCCTTTGCCTGTAAATCCTTGCAATCCAACTCCATGTGGTCCGAATAGTCAATGTCGAGAAGTAAACAAAGTAGCTGTTTGCTCCTGTATACCTGGGTATTCAGGAAATCCTCCAACTTGCCGACCAGAGTGTACTACAAGCGCTGAATGTCCACTAAACAAGGCTTGCAATAATTATAAATGTATTTATCCTTGCAACGGCGCGTGCGGAGTTGCAGCGCTTTGTGAGGTTGTAAATCACAATCCCATTTGCTCGTGCCCTAATGAATTTACTGGTGATCCATTTACAAGATGTATACCAAAACGTAAGTAGAAAACGGTAAAAGAAATTAGAAAAATTTTATTACTTCTTTTTCGATAGTTGTTAACATACCTTGAATATTTTTCAGCACTTGAAATCCCAGCGCAAATAAATCCTTGTTTGCCTTCACCTTGTGGACCATATTCGGTTTGTCAAGATATTAATGATGCACCATCCTGTTCTTGTATGGCAGAGTATGTTGGGTCGCCACCAAACTGTCGACCTGAATGTTCTAGTAACAGCGAATGTCCGAACCACTTAGCTTGCATAAACAACAAGTGCAGTGATCCTTGTGTAGGAGCATGCGGTTCCATGGCAGAATGCCGCGTTGTCAGCCATACTCCTAATTGTGTATGTCCTCAAGGATACATTGGAGATCCGTTCGTTTATTGTAACGTGCAACACGACGTGATACCTACAGAGCGACCTACACCTTGTACTCCTTCCCCATGCGGAAGCAATGCTGTCTGTAAAGAACGTAATAACGCTGGATCCTGTGTGTGTTCCCCTGGATACTTCGGCAATCCTTATGAAGGGTGCCGACCAGAGTGTACGGTAAATACAGACTGTCCTTCAAACAGAGTTTGTCAGCAAAATAAATGTCAAGATCCTTGCCTGGGGACATGTGGTGCCAATGCTCAGTGTCAGACGGTGAACCACGCTCCAATTTGTACATGCAGTAGTGGATACACTGGCAATCCTTTCCATCATTGTATTCTCATACAAAGTAAGTAAAAATGAATTAATTATTACCAGCTATCATGAACTGTATTTGTTGAATGCCAATTCCATTAAGCATTGTGTATTTTATTTCCAGATATTGAGCAGCCGACAAATCCTTGTGCACCATCCCCTTGTGGTCCAAATAGCGCATGTAAAGTAGTCAACGATCAAGCTGTCTGTACTTGTTTATCAGATTACAGAGGCGCTCCACCAAACTGCAGACCCGAATGCGTTGTCAGTGCTGAATGCCCTTCAAATAAGGCTTGTGTGTCACTTAAATGCACTGATCCATGTGTTGGGCAATGTGGTCTTAATGCAAACTGCCTAGTCATCAACCACAGCCCCATATGCTCTTGCAGAGATGGTTTTACTGGAGATCCATTCAGTAGGTGCTATCAATTGACAATCCCTACCCATGTTCAAGAATCACCAAAGAACCCTTGTTTACCGTCACCTTGTGGACCGTTTAGTGAATGTAGAGATATCGGTGGTATACCATCTTGCACTTGCCTTCCCAATTACATAGGGGCTCCACCGGGTTGTCGTCCCGAATGTATCATTAACGCCGACTGCTCTAGTAATTTAGCTTGTATCAATCAGAAGTGCAGAGACCCTTGCCCAGGCTCATGTGGCCTGAACGCTCAATGTATTGTTAAGAAGAATACGCCCATTTGCACCTGTCTTGACAATTACATCGGGGATGCTTTTACTGAGTGCAAACTTCAAGGTAAGTCTTCAAATTAATGCATGTAATGAAATTTAAGCTCTTTTTAAAAAAAGATACTACTTACGAAAATGTGACTTGTGTTTCAGAAATTCCTCACGATGAAGTTGATTTATGCAATCCGTCACCCTGTGGTTCTAATGCAATTTGCGACAATGGGGAATGTTCGTGTCTACCGGAATACCAAGGAGATCCATACTATGAATGCCGCCCTGAATGCGTTCTTAGTTCAGACTGTCCTCAAGATAAAGCATGCTTCAGGAATAAATGTGCAAACCCATGTAACAGTGGAGTGTGTTCAACTAACGCAATATGTGAAGTAATCAACCATATCCCAATGTGCCGGTGTCCAGAACGTATGACAGGGAATGCGTTTGTACAATGTTCGCCTGTTGAAGGTACATTACATTCTTAGTTACATTGAATACGTTTTTGCTTGATTTTTTCTTGAATTTCGCAAAATATTTTGTTGTAACATAATTTTAATGTTTATTTTTTCAGTTGTGAACACGCAACCTTGTCAACCAAGTCCATGCGGACCTAATAGTCAATGTAGAGAAATAAACACTCAAGCAGTGTGCTCGTGTCTTAGCGGGTACAAGGGCAGTCCACCATCCTGCAGGCCCGAATGTACTGTTAGCACAGATTGTTCGCCTAGTGAAGCCTGCAGCAATATGAAATGTGTCAATCCGTGTCAAGGAGCCTGTGGTGTCGCAGCAAAATGTCAAGTGATTAACCATAATCCCATTTGTTCGTGCCCACAGTCATACACCGGAAATCCATTCGTTAGATGTATTATTCAAGAATATAATCCAGAGCCCCTAAACCCTTGCCATCCATCACCATGTGGACCAAATTCAGTATGCAAAGAAACATCAGGTGCACCTTCATGTTCATGCCTCAGTGGCTTCGTAGGGTCACCGCCATACTGTAAGCCAGAATGTATTAGCAATTCTGAATGTCCTCTTCAACTCGCTTGTATTAATCAGAAATGTGCAGACCCTTGTATTGGTTCCTGTGGTACAAACGCTCAATGTCACGTCATAAGCCACTCTCCGTCATGTTCCTGCATGGCTGAACATACTGGTAATCCATTTGTAGAATGCCACAGAATTGAAATATACCAAGAAGTAACATCCCCCTGTCAACCCTCCCCTTGTGGAGCCAACGCTATTTGCAAGGAATACAACGGAGCAGGATCATGCACATGCTTGCCTGACTACTTTGGCAATCCCTATGAAGGCTGCAAGCCTGAGTGTATTATAAACACAGACTGTCCATCAAACAAAGCTTGCCTTCAAACGAAATGTCAAGATCCTTGCCCTGGCGCTTGTGCGCCCAACGCCTTGTGTCAAGTGGTCAACCATGCACCATCATGCTCCTGTCAAAGAGGATATACAGGAGATCCGTTTAAATATTGTACTCCCGAACGTAAGTTTACCTTGGCATGTACTTATTAATGCCTAATAACCATACATTATATTAAACTAATACTTAAAAAAATTTTTTTTTAGAAATGTTGGATGTACCGATTAATGTCTGTCAACCATCACCCTGTGGGCCAAACAGTCGCTGTCAGGAGGTAAACAAGCAAGCAGTATGCTCATGTTTACCTAATTACGTCGGAGTGCCCCCAGGATGTCACCCAGAATGTGTCACAAGTGCAGAATGCTCGAGACAACAAGCATGCATTAATCAGAATTGTGGGAACCCATGTCTAAATGCATGTGGTACAAACGCCGAATGTCAAGTTATAAACCATAGCCCTATCTGTACATGCACGTCTCGATACACTGGTGATCCGTTCACTAGGTGCAACCCAATACCACGTAAGTTAGCGAACTGCTTTTCCAAACAAATATGTCAATTTTTCTCTTGGCACATTCAACTAACAATATTGTTTTATTTTTAGCACCAGTGGCAAATTCAGTCTTAGAGCCATATAGAAACCCATGCATCCCATCTCCATGTGGTCCTAACTCGATCTGTCAAGAGATACGAAACGTGCCTTCTTGCACATGTATGCCCAATTACGTTGGAAGTCCACCAAACTGCAGACCTGAATGTACGTTAAACGCTGAATGTCCCACTTCTGAAGCGTGTATCCAACAGAAGTGCCGAGATCCGTGCCTGGGCTCGTGCGGCGTGGGGGCGTTGTGTACTGTGACACGCCACACTCCTATATGTACGTGTCCAGAAGGTTACACTGGCGATGCATTCACCGTGTGCTCACCTAAACCGTTAGGTATGTTAAAACAATTGGAAATTGCTATATTAAATGTATTTCATTTCATTGCAAGGCTACTTTTTATTCAACCAAGTGCATATGAGAACCTAAAAAAAAACCTTTCTTCTGTCTTTAACTTGGTTATTGAATATCTAACACTTTACAGAAGCCGAGATTATCGACAAATGCAACCCATCTCCTTGCGGGCCAAATGCTATATGTAACGATGGATTATGTTCTTGTATTGAAGAGCATCAAGGAGATCCTTATGTAGGCTGTCGACCTGAATGCGTGCTCAGCTCAGATTGTCCGCGTGACAGAGCTTGTGTCCGCAACAAATGTGTCGACCCTTGTCCAGGCACGTGTGCTACCAACGCAATTTGTGATGTTATTAATCATGTACCTATGTGTAGTTGTCCTCAAGGAATGACTGGTAACGCATTTTACAATTGTGAACCTATTCAAGGTACGTCAAACAATGTTTTATTTTACTTAACCATTTAACTTAGAATGAAATCGATTTTTTAAACTTATTTTTTGTTTTTCCAGTACCCTTCGTAACGAATCCGTGTATTCCTACTCCTTGTGGACCCAACAGTCAATGCAGAGAAATTAATGGACAAGCAGTATGTTCCTGCGTACTCGGATACCTTGGAAGCCCACCTCTTTGTAGACCAGAGTGTGTAGTCAGTTCTGATTGTCCACTCAACAGAGCTTGTAGTAATCAGAAATGTATTGACCCATGTGTTGGGTCTTGTGGCGTAGAAGCAAAATGTAATGTCGTGAAACATAATCCTATCTGTACTTGTCCACCCAAATACACAGGGGATCCTTTCACAAGATGTGTACCTTACAGTAAGTACATTTGTTAACCTTTATGTTGGCTGACCATTTTTTAACCTAGGCGATAACGCATATGCAATTTTTTTGTCGCTAAACATCCCAGTCCGCAACTCCATGTACGAAGCGCGTATTTTGCGTAACTACGGGAAAAAAACTTATAAACAAATTTTATAAAATACATGTTTATATTTTAGGACCGCCAAGCGCTGACGTAACACCTTGCACGCCGTCTCCATGTGGACCTAATTCTATATGCAAAGAAATCTCAGGGACACCCTCATGCACTTGTATGCAAAACTTCTTTGGCTCTCCACCATATTGCAGACCTGAATGTTCTAGTAACAGCGAGTGTCTTTCCAATCAAGCATGCATCAATCAAAAATGTAAAGATCCCTGCGTCAACACATGTGGTATCAACGCTCAGTGCAGAACAATAAGCCACTCTCCAATGTGTTTCTGTGATAATGGCTTTACTGGAGATCCATTCTCTAATTGTTATCAACAAAATGACATTTACCCTGAAAAACCTACACCATGCGAGCCGTCGCCGTGCGGACCGAACGCTGAGTGCAGAGAACATAACGCCGCTGGGTCTTGTACATGTTTACCCGATTACATTGGAAACCCCTACGAAGGTTGTAGGCCAGAATGCACAGTTAACACGGACTGTATTCCTAGCAAATCATGTATCCGTAATAAATGTCAAGATCCTTGCCCTGGAACATGTGGACCATTGGCAGTGTGTACTGTTGTTAACCATCTCCCATCATGTAGTTGCCAAGGTGGCTACAGTGGGGATCCTTATATAAGATGTGACATCTCAAGAGGTATGCATTACGATCACAAAATCTGTTTGATATTCTAAAGAATGATTGTACTAATAAAACACTGTAATTTAACATTTTTATTTCAGATCCAATTCCAGAAATAACAACTCCGTGCGTACCAAATCCTTGTGGACCAAATAGTGTGTGTCGTGCTGTTAACGGACAAAGCGTGTGCTCTTGCA
This sequence comes from Eurois occulta, assembly GCA_950022335.1. Lineage (NCBI taxonomy): Eukaryota > Metazoa > Arthropoda > Insecta > Lepidoptera > Noctuidae > Eurois > Eurois occulta. Next base: position 10,290,141 of record OX465489.1, on the reverse strand, counting down.
TGCCAAATTACATCGGTTCTCCTCCTGGTTGTAGACCGGAATGTACAGTTAGTTCTGAGTGTTCCAAAGAGAAAGCTTGTATTAACCAAAAATGTGCTGACCCTTGCCCTGGTCATTGTGGATTGAATACATTATGTAGAGTTATAAATCACAGTCCCATATGTTCTTGTAGCCCAAGTTACATTGGGGATCCATTTACTCGCTGTTACTCTCAACGTAAGTTTCACTTAAACATACAATAATGAAAAATATATTTTTACATTTAAATGTTCCTCCTTCTTAATCTGAAATTTGCCATTTTAGCTCCTATTCAGCATCTACCAGAACCTATTGGGAACCCTTGCGTGCCAAGCCCTTGCGGTGAGAACGCCATCTGCCGCAGTGTCAACGACGCCCCGTCGTGCTCATGCATGCCTGACTATCAAGGACTCCCGCCGAACTGTCGACCAGAATGCGCTATCAATCAAGACTGTCCTTCAGACAAAGCGTGTATCAACCTGAGATGTCGTGATCCATGTCCGGGAAGCTGCGGACAGAACGCTTTATGTTCAGTATTCTCACACGTTCCTGCCTGCTCCTGTAATCAAGGATTTACAGGAGATCCGTTCGTTCATTGTTCAATAATTGAACACGTAGCAGGTAAGACCATGATATGTTTATAAAAAGTCTAAAATAACCTTTGAGTCGGAATACCCTTTACCCAGGTACTGTCATTTTCAAGAAACTTAATTGGCTTACATATGTTTACATTTATTTCAGACGAAACTCCGCCAGATCCTTGCAACCCTTCACCATGTGGATATAATGCACAATGCAGAGATGGAGTTTGTACATGCATCAGTGACTACCAAGGAGATCCATATTTCGGTTGTAAACCAGAATGTCTAACAAGCATGGATTGTTCCATAGACAAAGTTTGCTCAGGGAATAAATGTATTAACCCATGTCCAGGAACATGTGCCCCAAGTGCGCAATGCAATGTGTACAATCATATCCCAATATGCACTTGCCCTGAAGGAACAACAGGAAACGCATTTGTCGAATGTCATACATACGAAGGTTAGTAATACACAAATAAAGATACTCTTAAGGATTTGAACATTCTGCAAGTTTGCTATTTTGATTAAATACAACAAGCAAAATAATAAGTCGATTGATGTTTAATGTCTTGTTCTATTTTCAGTTTTGCACGTTGAACCTTGTAATCCAAGCCCATGCGGCCCCAACAGCCAGTGCCGAGCTATAAACAACCAAGCTGTTTGCTCGTGTCTGCCCACGTATATCGGTAGTCCTCCGTCATGTAGGCCAGAATGCACCATCAGTGCAGAATGTCCTCTGAATGAAGCGTGCAACAATCGCAAGTGTATAAATCCATGCATTGGTAGTTGTGGTTACGGAGCTAAATGCGAAGTAATCAATCATAACCCAATATGTTCATGTCCACCACAGTATACTGGGGATCCATTTTCGCGCTGCAGTCCATTAGGTATGTCCACATCTTGAATATACTACTTTATGATTACTTAAATACACATTAATATTATAAAACACATACGATAAAACAAAGCTAAAATATTATATATACTCGTATTATCCATTAACGGCTTTTGTTACATTTCAGTTGCTACTCCACTGCCACGAGTTGATCCCTGTACACCATCGCCTTGTGGTCCCTACTCAGTGTGTAAAGTGATTGGTGAATCCCCCTCTTGCACATGCCAATCAGAATACATCGGCGCTCCACCTAATTGCCGACCGGAATGCATTAGCAATTCGGAATGTTCGAGCAACTTAGCATGTGTCAACCAAAAGTGCAAAGATCCCTGTCCTGGAAGCTGCGGGTATAATGCAGACTGTAGAGTTATCAGTCATGCTCTAATCTGTTCGTGTCCATTCGGTCAAACTGGAGATCCTCTGATATCTTGTGCCCCTGTAAAAGGTAATTCAATGATTACTTGTCTTTAACCTGCATTGCGATTGTTGGATAAAACGAAATCTATTCCGTAATATAAATACGTACTCGTTGGAACTTACTCATTAAATATTTTTTACAGACAATACAATTGAATACAACTCTCCTTGCGAACCTTCTCCGTGTGGTCTTAATGCAGAATGCACTGAAAGGAATGGAGCGGGAGCTTGCAGATGTATTGACACGTATGTGGGCAACCCGTACGAGGGTTGTCGACCTGAATGTGTTATTAACACAGACTGTCCTCCTATGCTAGCTTGCATTCAGAGCAAATGTAGAGATCCTTGTCCGGGCATATGTGCACCAAATGGAATCTGTCAAGTTGTGAACCATTTGCCTTCTTGTTATTGCCCCCCAGGACTAACTGGAAATGCATATGTCAATTGCATTGAGAAACTGGAAGGTATGTTTGGTATAAACTTACCCCTTGTTTTTTTTCTAGTGTTGTGCCTAATGGTATCCCTGTACTTCTTACAGATCCTGTCAAGCCAACACCTTGCTCGCCTTCACCGTGCGGACCTAACAGTCAGTGCAGAGAAGTAAACGCACAAGCAATATGTAGTTGCCAAATCGATTTTATGGGGACACCACCAAACTGTCGACCGGAATGTACAATAAACAGCGAATGCGCTAGTGACAAAGCCTGCGTAAACCGCAAATGTGTAGACCCATGCGTCAATCAATGTGCTAGGAATGCAAACTGCAGAGTAATCGCTCACAACCCTATATGTTCATGTCAGGATCGATTCACCGGTGATCCATTTACGAACTGTGTACTCAGTAAGTAATCACTACATTCGAAATAAATTAATAACTATATCCTACTGTTACACACATATCGTTGACTAAATATTTAATATGTTTTAGTGCTACCATCAATTCCAACACTACGTCCAGAAGTAAATCCGTGCATACCATCACCATGTGGGCCGAATTCTCAATGCCAAGAGTTCAATGGCAACGCACGCTGCACTTGTCTTCCGAATTACATAAGCTCTCCCCCGAGATGCAGGCCAGAGTGTACTATCAACTCTGAGTGCAACGCAGTCATGGCGTGCATCAACAACCGCTGTAGCGACCCGTGCCCCGGCGCGTGTGGCAATAATGCGCAGTGTAATGTCAACAACCATCTGCCGATCTGCTCGTGCTTGCCTGGTTTCAGCGGCAATCCGTTCAGCAGCTGTGAAATCATGCATCAAGGTAGTTAATTTCCACTTTTATCTGATTTGTGCTAGTAGATGACACATATATAACGCGTGTAGTACCTACCTATTTCTGACTGAAATTTTGTTTTTATTGTTTTAGATGTCGAACCATTGAATCCTTGCTCGCCATCACCATGTGGTGCTAACGCTGTGTGTGACAATGGTGCTTGCTCATGCTTACCAGAATACTTTGGTGATCCATACTTTGCCTGCAAACCTGAATGTGTGCTCAACTCAGACTGCCCAAGAAATAAAGCCTGTATCAGAAACAAATGCAATGACCCATGCATTGGAACATGTGGAGTTGGAGCCATTTGTGAAACTATAAATCATATTCCTATGTGTTCATGCCCACAAGGATTTACAGGGACACCGTTCCATTATTGCAATGAAGTTAAAGGTAAAATTGAATACTAGCCTGCTGAGTTATCCTTTACCCGTCGAAAAAAAGGTTTTCTAGTAAAACTGTTTCATTTTGCAGAACCGGCAGCACCGATCAATTTATGTGAGCCGTCTCCGTGCGGCCCATTCAGTCAGTGTAGAGAAGTGAACGGTCACGCTGTGTGTGTTTGCGTGCAAGGCTACCAGGGTAGTCCGCCTAACTGTCGACCTGAGTGCACCGTTAGCTCCGATTGTAACCTGAATCGAGCTTGTTCGAACCAGAAATGCATAGACCCATGTCCAGGCGCTTGCGGACGCAACACACATTGCATAGTTGTCAATCACAACCCTGTATGTACCTGCTTATCAGGATACTCTGGGGACCCATTTTCTATTTGTCAATTAATCCGTAAGTATATATAAATTTGTTAATGTTACCATTATAAAATATTTTGCGGCATTTGACATAGATAATATCTTATAAAATTATTTCATTACAGCTGCTACGCCACCAGAAAAAGTAAACCCATGCCTTCCTTCACCATGTGGACCTAACTCTCAATGCACAGAAAATGGAGAGAATGCTGATTGCCGGTGCTTGCCCGAATTCACTGGCGCTCCACCAAATTGTAGACCCGAATGTACCAGTAACACAGAATGTGCATCAAATATGGCGTGTATTAATAGGAAATGTCAAGATCCATGTCGTGGTTCGTGTGGCGTTAACGCTGAATGTAGAGTCGTTAGTCATACGCCCATTTGCTTATGTCAAAACGGCTACACCGGCGATCCATTCCTCTATTGCACCATCAAAGTTGCCGCCACCGAAATAGAACGCCCAACACCTTGCGTTCCTTCACCATGTGGCGCAAACGCCGAATGTAGAGAGCAAAATAATGCCGGATCGTGCACATGTTTGCCTGGATACTTCGGTAACCCTTACGAATCATGCAAACCAGAATGCCTGATTAATTCAGATTGTCCATCAAACTTAGCATGTTATCAAAACAAATGTCACGATCCCTGCCCGGGCACATGTGGCATAAATGCTCAGTGTAACGTGATCAACCATATTCCAAGTTGTTCATGCCCTGATTTGCATTATGGAGATCCATACAAAATATGTACATACAAAGTTCAATGTAAGTATTTAAATATTATACATTAACATCAACTCAATTAAATTAAATTATAACAAGCCTTTTACTGCATGCATATGAAAGTATACACGGTACTTATAAAAAAAACTTCTTTTTAAATTTTTGACTGTCTGTTTGTTCCGGATAATCTCCGAAACGGCTAATATGATTTTGACGGGACTTTACTGGTAGATAACTGATGTTATAAGGAGTAACTTAAGCTTTTATTTTAGAAAAAGAATCTGGGTTCCGTGGAAAAAAAATAAAACCCTCGAAATTATTAACAAAATCCGGTGCAAATAGGGAAACAATATTTTTATAATCATTTCAAGCCGACGAGGGTCGCACACAGCTAGTTAGAAATAAATAAAGACAAAATATAATATACCGTCAACATATTGTAAAGCCCGCTTGCGCCACAATCACTGTGGCGGGACAGAGAGATGTTAAATCTGTGGTGCAAGCGTGCCTGATTAACAAATTACAAAATAACATATTCATATTTTATTGCAGCCGATCCAATAGACCCATGCAATCCTTCACCATGCGGCCCGAACAGTCAATGCAAAACACAAAATGGTATAGCTATATGTACTTGCTTGAGTGGGTACCAAGGATCACCTCCAGACTGCCGTCCAGAATGCGTTACTAGTTCAGAATGTCCATTAGACAAAGTATGTGAGAACTTCAAATGTGTATCGCCTTGTGACAGAGCGTGCGGTATACAAACAGAATGCAGAGTCATAAATCACAATCCAATTTGTTCCTGCAAACAAGGCTACACTGGAGATCCATTCTCAATTTGTTATGTTCTTCCTGAAAAGCAACCGCCTCTAATGGAGCCAGTCCAACCATGCGTTCCTTCGCCTTGTGGATTGAATGCAGAATGTCGCGATATTGGTGGAGTACCATCTTGCTCATGTACACTTGGATTCTTTGGCAGTCCTCCTAACTGTAAACCGGAATGTGTAGTGAACACAGACTGTAGCAATGATAAATCTTGTATGAACATGAAATGTCAAAACCCTTGTTTGGGATCTTGTGGCTTTAACGCAATTTGTAACGCTGTTAATCACATACCAATTTGTTCTTGTCCAAATGGATATGAAGGCGATCCTTTCGCAGTATGCAACGTCAAACCACCGGGTAAGTTACCACCGGGTAGATTATTCGTTGTAGAGGCAGACAAACAAGTTTTGAAAACAATTCAACTTAATCCTGGTGTTTGTTAAGTATTTCTGTCAACTTTGTGATACTGTTTCAGACACGCCTCAGAAAGTTGATCCATGCCATCCTTCGCCTTGTGGAGCTAATGCAGTTTGCAACAATGGCGAGTGTACATGCTTGCCCGAGTATCAAGGAGACCCCTACTTCGGTTGCCGCCCTGAATGTGTTCTTAGTACAGATTGCACGCAAGACAAAGCGTGCCTTAGATCAAAATGTGTTGATCCCTGCCGTGATATGTGCGGTCTGAATGCCGAATGCAATGCATATAATCACGTCGCGATCTGTAGCTGTCCTAGTGGTATGACAGGAGACGCGTTTACGCAGTGCATCCGCATTGAAAGTATGTACCTTCAGACAAGCAAACCACATTTTCGTAATTCTTATTCAATAATAACATACGCCTATAAAAAAAAACGTTTTCTTTTACAGAACCTGTTACTAGGCCATGTGAACCTTCTCCTTGTGGACCAAATAGTTTATGCAGAGAAGCAAATGGTCAAGCTGTATGTGCCTGTCTCCAAGATTATATTGGCAATCCACCCAACTGTCGCCCAGAATGTATTCAAAGTACAGATTGTGCTCCATCTCTGGCTTGTATTAATCGGAAATGCCAAGACCCATGCCCAGGATCATGCGGTCATAACGCAATATGTAACGTTAACAATCACAATCCGATATGTACATGTCCACCAAGATATACTGGCTCTCCATTTAATCACTGTTACGGTAATTGCTTTATTTCTTCTACGTGATCATCTTTATTTGTAATTTTGTATGTACCGAAAATAACTAACGTACTTATAATAGTAGGCAACTTATATGTTTACTTATACTTTCAGTCCAAACAATTGAAGAACGGCCTTCAAACCCATGCGTGCCGTCGCCTTGCGGACCAAATAGTATATGCAACCCAACACCCAACGGCGATTCGTACATTTGCACATGTCAGCCGACGTTTGAAGGCACTCCGCCGCAGTGTCGCCGCGAGTGCACTACTAGCGACGACTGTCCGTCAAACAGAGCTTGTATTAACTACAAGTGCCAAGACCCATGTCCCGGATCTTGTGGAACTAATACGCAATGTGCTGTACGCTTGCATAGTCCAATGTGCTCTTGTGAAGAAGGGTACACCGGCGATCCATTCACGGCTTGTTACCTAATACCACAAGCTGTCGAAAAATTAGATCCTTGTAATCCTACACCATGTGGAGCCAATGCTCAATGCAAAGTTTCTAGAAACGGCGCTGCAGCGTGTATTTGTGAGCCTGGATATTTTGGAAATCCTTACGAGTCTTGTAGACCCGAATGTGTGGTGAATACCGACTGTCCTTACAATAAAGCATGTCTGAGGAACAAATGTGAAGATCCTTGTCCGGGAGTTTGTGGTTCCACGGCATTATGTCAAGTTATAAACCATATTCCATCGTGCAACTGTGCACCTGGATATACAGGAAATCCATATACCTACTGTCACATTATCATTATCGAACAAAGTAAGTTTTGGACCATTAGATTGGTCACCCAAACGACATACCCTTGTAGATACTGTTTTAATCTTGACGTTATTTTACAGCGCCGGTTTCTGAAAGTCCTTGTGTGCCAAATCCATGCGGAAGCAATTCTATCTGTAAGGACAACAACGGACTAGCAATATGCTCGTGCATGCCAGATTTCTATGGATCTCCGCCTAGTTGCAGACCCGAGTGCACAGTCAACTCAGAATGTGACTCTTTCAAGAGTTGTATCAGGCAGAAATGTGTAGACCCATGTATTGGTTCATGTGGACAAGAAGCCGAATGTAGAGTTGTAAACCACGCCCCCATATGTTCCTGTAGGAGAGGATTCGAAGGCGATCCATTTGTAAGATGTGCCATTGTCAAAGGTATGATTGCTTGACCGATGTGTACAGCAATATTTGATTTAAAAACCTAATGTTATTACTTTCGGAATCCACCTAACACATATTTTTCTTACAGAAATTACAGTTCCACTTCAAGATCAAAATCCATGTGTACCATCACCCTGTGGACCAAATTCTCAATGTCAAGTTATAAATCAAGTATCATCATGTGCTTGCTTGGAGAACTATGTCGGCTCACCACCGAACTGTCGAGCGGAATGTACTGTGAACTCAGACTGTCCGAGTACCAAAGCTTGTATTAACCAAAAATGTCGCGATCCTTGCCCGGGCTCGTGTGGCTTACAAACAGAGTGCCAGGTTTACCAGCACGCAGCTATTTGCAGTTGCAGAGAAGGATATACTGGAAATCCATTCCAAAGTTGTCGCGTAAAGGAGAAAATAGGTGAATATTTCGTAGAACCTTGCTATCATTTTTTTTTACTTTCCAACTTTCTCCGTCTTCATTTTTTGTGAAGGACTAGTTGATTTAAGTTATTCCTATTTCACCGTTTACAGAACCTCTGCCTGCTGTATTTGACAAGTGCAATCCAAGCCCCTGCGGAGCAAACGCTGACTGTAACGATGGACAATGTACATGTAGGCCCGATTACTTCGGAAACCCGTACTTGAGTTGTCGTCCGGAATGCACACACAACTCCGACTGTCCTCCTACCAAAACATGTGTTAACAACAAATGTGTTAATCCTTGCACAAATCTATGCGGACAGGGAGCTTTATGTGAAGTATATAATCACATACCAATGTGTAGTTGTCCATCGAATACTAGTGGAAATGCATTCTTTTCATGCACTCCAATAACAGGTAAATATAAAACTTCGCAGCGTTACGTGCTTAATACGATATTATTAGAAAATTAAATGCATTCTAAAATTTCTATTCGTTTTCAGTAAAACCAGAAAACCGAAACCCATGTCATCCGTCTCCATGTGGACCGTATAGTGTATGCCGGGCGATGCAAGAACAAGCAGTTTGTTCGTGTCTGATTGGCTACATAGGCGCGCCTCCATCATGCAGGCCGGAATGTTTGGTGGATTCAGATTGTACAAGTCTCAGGGCGTGTTCAAATCAAAAATGCAGCGATCCTTGTGTTGGTTCTTGCGGATTACATGCCGAGTGTCGCGTTCACAGTCACAAGCCTATTTGTTACTGCAGAAATGGTTACACCGGCGATCCATTTACCCATTGTATAGTCATTCAAAGTGAGTATCACAACGACAGAAATTATATATCTGGTTATAAATAAAAATCTCGTGTCACGGTGTTTCTGGTCTCACAGGAGTGAAACGGAAACCGAAATGGCTCGACCGATTTTTATGATATTTTTATGTATATTTGGTAGGTATGATATTGGGGGATTTGGTAGGTCACAAAGCATATTTCACACCGCTAGGTTGTCAAATTCTAAATTAATCCGATCGAAGCCGCGGTTTAAAGCAAGCATTTTTATAAAAATGTGTATCCATACGAAACAGTTACTACTATAAACTCAGTCTAATGTAATCCATTGATTTAATGTTGGTTCCTCTTAGCTATCCAACAACCGTAGATACTTAAATTGCACCAAATGTCCATTCGGAGATATTTATAAAAAAACTAGATACGGATTTAATAATATTACGACATACTTCAACTGATGTGTACATGTGTTTCTTTATTAGATGATCCACCACCAAAGAGAACACCGTGTGAACCGTCTCCATGTGGTCCTAATTCGGAATGCCGAGCAGTAAACGAAGCACCAACGTGTTCTTGTCAAACCAGTTACGTGGGACAACCACCATACTGTCGCCCAGAGTGCTCTACGAACAGTGAATGTAGTTTCGATAAGGCATGCATAAACAACAAATGCGCTGATCCATGCATTGGTGCCTGCGGGCTTAACACGGAATGTCGGGTTATCAGTCATTCACCGCAATGTGCGTGCCAAACAGGATACGAAGGAGACTCATTCTATCAGTGCACTGCTATCAAAGGTATTTAAATATGACTCTGCTCCTGACGATTCAAATACTTATTACGTCATGTTTACTGCTTCTATATCTATAAATAAATAAATATAAAAACACATTCAGTTCCAGATGTAAAACCGCCACCACCGACCGCACCATGCGTGCCGAACCCATGTGGGCCGAATGCTGTGTGCCAAGAGCGTAACAACGCTGGCAGCTGTACATGTGCCACGGGATATTTCGGCAATCCTTATGAAGGCTGTAGACCCGAATGCGTACTCAATTCTGACTGCCCCGAAAATTTATCGTGTATCAACAACAGATGTCAAGATCCATGCCCCGGACTATGCGGAACTAATGCTCAATGTCAAATGATTAATCATATTCCCAACTGCGCTTGTACACCAGGATATGTAGGTAACCCGTATGACAGGTGCATTCTAAGAGAAGGTAATCACTTTTTTTTAATTAAGTATTGCTTTCATAAATTAAACTTATAGATAAGATGTTCATTAATTAAAAAAAAATATTCTTGAATGAATGTGTAAATAACTTTTGATGATACTTTCTTGGTTTGTTAACTAATTAAATAATATCTTACATTTGCAGAACCACAGCGAGACGTTTGCAATCCATCCCCATGTGGTCCCTATAGTACTTGCAACGCTGCTGGCAATAAAGCCCTATGCACTTGTCTGTCAGAATATATTGGAAACCCACCAAATTGCAGACCAGAATGTATGATGAGTTCAGAGTGTCCTCTCAACAAAGCATGTATCAAGCAAAAGTGTATCGATCCATGCATTGGAGCATGTGGAGAAAATGCACAATGTCGTGTGTATCATCACAGTCCTTACTGTACGTGCTTACCTGGTTTCGAAGGAGATGCATTCATCAGATGTTCAAAAGAAAAAGTGTTACCGCCACAAGTAAAATCTCCGTGCGAACCGAATCCTTGCGGACCATTTGCAACATGCAGGGAATCAGCTGGATCTGCTATATGTAGTTGTAGGGAGGGGTACTTCGGAGCCCCGCCCCGATGTGCGCCAGAGTGTGCTATCAACGAAGATTGTCCGAATGATAAAGCCTGTGTCCGAGAAAGATGTGTTGACCCATGCATTGGATCTTGTGGCTCTAATACTGAATGCCGAGCGATGAACCATCTGGCTATTTGTACATGTTTACCAAGCCATCGAGGCAATTCTTTCGTCGGATGTTACCTGTTCGATGGTATGTATATTTTAGGTAAAAATAAACTATTTCGCAAAAAAAAACGTCTAGCTAGTTAGTTCGAGTTAGTTAATTCGATTGAATTCGGGAATTTTGAAACATGATTTTAAATAAAATATTGCATTTATAGTTCATTAATGTTGTGAGCTAGAGTAAACATGTTTATAAAAACAACTTTAGATAAAACAACAGTATATTTTTCAGAACCGCAAACACCAGTACCGATAGACCCGTGCGCTCGAAATCCTTGTGGAAGTAATGCTATTTGTAGCAACGGTACTTGTTCATGTATTCCGGGATACCACGGCAATCCTACAATAGAGTGTCGACCCGAATGTACCATTGATAATGACTGCGACAAACGTCAAGCCTGCGTGAATTACAAATGTGTTGATCCATGCAAAAATGCATGCGGTCTCGATGCAGTGTGCAATGTTTACAATCACATTGCCATATGCGAGTGCCCAGCACCTCTTCAGGGAGATGCTTTCATAGCCTGCCGGCGTGTGATAGGTAAGAATCTACTTTATTTCTTGGTAAAATTAACGTTCTGAAATGGTACAATTGGATACAAAATACTTGATAATACCACCAAAGAGAACACTTCGAATAAACGATAAATTATAACAACAGCACCGGTGGAGACGGAGCCGTGCTCGCCTAACCCATGCGGGCCGAACAGCGTGTGCCGCGCGCAGGGCTCAGTGGCGCACTGCTCTTGCCGGCCGCCCATGTACGACGAGCCGCCTAGCTGCCGGCCCGAGTGCCGCAGCTCGGCCGACTGCCCCGCCGCGCTGGCTTGCCGCACTGGCAAGTGCCGCGACCCGTGCCCGGGAGCGTGCGGTGCTCGCGCCGTTTGTCGAACAACCATGCATTCTGCTATTTGTAGTTGTCCACCTGGTTACACTGGGGATCCATTTATTCGTTGTATGCCAGGTATGTAAATTCTTACTTCTAGTGGTCGAGATGACTCTCTGTATTTATTCCAATCATACGTATTTAACATGATTACTATTTACAGCACTCGAGTCTGAGCCTAAAAAGAATTCACCCTGTCCGGACTGTGGTCCGAATGCTGACTGCGCTGATGGCCGCTGTCGCTGTCGCCCAGGCTTCTTCGGAGCACCCCCATCCTGTCGTTACGAGTGTCTGGACTCCAATGACTGCGAATGGCATCTTACTTGCATTAACAGACGTTGCGTAGATCCCTGCCCGGGAGCATGCGGTCAGGGCGCCGAATGTGTCCCGATGGCCCATGAGCCACGCTGCAATTGTCCTCCCACCACTACCGGAAACCCTCTCGCGGCGTGCCATCCCATCGAAAATATTCGTAAGACAGATTAGATCAAACGGATGATTGCTTTAAGATAAAAATATTTTGCGTAAAATACGTAACGAGATTCTGAAATGCAGGGATGTAGGATGCGGCAATCTTGCGTCTTCGCTTTTAAAGCTTAGGCATGGGTTTTACTAGCGAAACCAAGTGCGCCGTTCGCCTCTTTAAATTACGAAAATTTTAGCTTGACGACGAGCTTTCTATAATATTTGCTTCGTTGATCTTAACTTAGACACAGGTTTAAACTTTCATGTACCATGTTACAGTAAATCCACCAAAGGATGCCTGTGTACCATCACCGTGTGGACCTGGCGCCTTGTGCCGAGTGAAAGGAACAAGCGCTTCTTGTGAATGTGAGCCTGGCCTACGTGGTGACCCGAACACTGGATGCCGACCTGAATGTCTCGCCGACTCTGATTGCTCTCCTGCGAAAGCTTGCATACGCTCTCACTGCCGTGACCCTTGCCAGGGTACTTGCGGTGTAGGCGCAGACTGTGAAACCGTCAATCACATTCCTCTGTGTTCGTGCCCACCAGGAACTAGAGGAAACGCATTTGAAAGATGCTTTGTAGAAATGACCCGTAAGTCCTACAATTATAACGAGGTTACTACATTTACGATTTGAAAATAAACTCACGCGTCGATTCAATTCATTTTATGCTTTACAGCACCGCCTTGTACTCCATCTCCATGCGGCCCAGGAGCCCTGTGCTCAGTGGTCGGCGACAGCGCCATGTGCACGTGCCCGAGCGGCACGAGCGGCGACGCTGCCACCACAGGGTGCAGGCCCGAATGCGTGGTCAGCTCTGAGTGTTCGCGCGACCGCGCCTGCGTGCGCAACAAGTGTGTGGACCCCTGCCCTGGCACGTGCGGCAATGCAGCGATGTGCCGCGTCTTTAACCATGCACCTATCTGCTGGTGTCCACCATCCACAACTGGCGATCCATTTGTTGGTTGTATAGGTTAGTACTTACCACCAAATTTCTCGCCGTAGACATGTCACAAAAGTAACAACATTTGTTTGATGGTACAACCTATTACTTCGAACTTCTGAATAAGGCATTAATTTATTATTTTCTTCCTTAGAAACATCACCAAAATCTGATGATCCCTGCGACCCCAATCCTTGTGGAGCGCATGCTACCTGCCGCAATGGAATATGCACCTATTATGAATGTACCGTCAACGATGACTGTTCTGGCGACCGTTCATGTATCAACAGAAAGTGCACTGATCCATGCGTGAACGCCTGTGGTCTCAATGCGATATGCACGGGTGTAAGACACTCGCCGGTGTGTTCGTGTCCTGCTGGTTATACAGGATCTCCGCTTGTGCGGTGCAGCGTGATCTCTGTGCCGCCGCCATTGCCGACGCCCGAGTGCGTCTCAGACGATCAGTGCGCCGAAAACGCCGCGTGCGTGAACGCGCACTGCTCGCCAGTATGTGGCCTCAACAACTGCGGTCTCAATGCACGCTGCATCGCCAAACAACATAGAGCCCTATGCACTTGCCTACCAGGGTACGAGGGCGACGGCTACTCAGGATGTTACTCAGGTAGTTTATAATTACCAACTTGTAGAACAATGTGTACAGGCTATGTGTTATAAACTAATTAAAATGCATGCTACTTTAAAAATTCAGTCACAGATCGTAATGGAGTCCGGTTCCTTGTGCAATAACCCTACATTATGATCCTTGTACATGCGAATAAATTAATATAAGCAGGTACTTACTTCTTTTCGTTTGTTCCAGTGCAATGCCATAGCAACAATGACTGTCCAGATGATGAAAGCTGCGAGGGTGGTTCGTGTGTGAAGGTCTGCTTGCGCATACGTTGTGGAATCGAGGCGCACTGCGTTGCGCGCGGCCATACTGCGTCGTGTGAATGTAACGCTGGTGCCCACGGCAACCCATGGACTGGATGCCGCAGAGCCGAATGCTTAGTAGATGACGACTGCTCCTCGTGGCTGGCTTGCTCTCGTGATACTTGCAAAGACCCGTGTCTGGGAGCATGTGCTCAGGGCGCGATCTGCACGGTTGTCCGTCATGTACCAACTTGCGAGTGCCCCAGAGGCACCCAGGGCAATCCTAAGATTGAATGCCGAAGAGGTTTGTTATTTCACATTAAGAATGCTCTATTTTCTATGCTTAACGTATAATATACTCTGCCTTCTTTCTTTAGTTATAGACGAAGGACAATGTGAAATGGACGGCGAATGCGGCCCCGGCCTAGCATGTCTGCAGAATATATGCAGGAATCCTTGTGAACCAACATCTTGCGGCGTCCGAGCAGAATGCAGAGTTGCTAATACACTACCATTCCGAACACTCGTTTGCGAATGTCCTAAACCTCTCGTTGGGGACGCCTCTGTACAATGTAATCCAAGTACGTATTTCAGGAATGTTTGTTTTAGCCACATATATGTAATAACTATGTAAGCCTTTTATTAATTCATTTTAATGATCATTATGCTTAATTATGACAGCCATGCAGACTTATTTACAGATATCACAAGAAGAAATGATTTCAATTTTAAAAGACGGTAGGTGTGATTACAACGGTATTACACTGGACTAGAATTTTAGTTCCAATTATGATACAATATAATTATGCGCTATGGATGTAATAAATACATGTAAATATATACAGCATTACGAGTACCTACTTATTATTGCACCAAACTTTCTGTTCTGTAAGGTTCTTCCGAGGCTATAGAGGTATATTGTATAAAGATTTGACTTTTACGTGTGGGTACATAAAGTGTTGTGCATAGGCATGCACAACACTTTATGTACGCAACGAAAGATAAAACCTCAAAGTGTCACTTGTACACGATGCAAATATCTAATAGAAACTAAAAGTATTTTTTATTTACAGGAGGCGAATGCAGCGCAGACAGTGAATGTGGATCAGAGGAGCATTGCGTTAACCGCGTGTGCGTGAATGCGTGCGCCGACAAAACATGTGGGTCGGGCGCCGAGTGCCGCGCCAATGCGCATCGGGCTACGTGCACTTGCGTGTCACCACTGCAAGGCAACCCCGATGTGGCCTGCACGCTCGGTGAGTTCTTCGAAAATACCTTGATGTTTTTGACTATAAGTTATTATTACTTTGTCTAGCATTAATTTGTTATTTTAATTTAACATGCTTTGCCCTGGCCTATTAGTGAAGGTTATTATTTTGCGTACAGGTGTACCGGGTGTGGAGTGTACGTCTGACTCGCAATGCGGTGGAGCAGAAGCGTGTGTGTCGCAGCGCTGCGTGTCGGCTTGCGCGGGTGCGTGCGGCGCCGGTGCGCTGTGCGACGCTGCTCAGCACCGCGCGCGCTGCCACTGCCCGCCCGGCACCGCCGGTGACCCCGCACGCATATGTTACACACGTAAGTCTAACTTAGCGACTCTCCGTTGTCACTCATTCATACGGTTACATCGTTATAATAAATGTCTGCTTATTTATATTCTTACAGCTGAATGTACATCAGATGACAACTGTCCATTCGACAAAAGTTGTGTCAACAATTACTGTCAAGACCCGTGCACACTCGGTACGCCATGCGGAAGAGACGCGAACTGCGTGGCAGTTGCGCACATCGCCAGCTGCCGTTGCCCCGCCGGAACCCAGGGTGACCCGCGACGTGCCTGCGTGTCCGCTATCTGTCACTACAACGAAGATTGCGACGACACACAAATCTGCAACCGACTGAACCGTGTATGCCAGCCGGCGTGTTCCGAGCAGTCGTGCGCACCCGGCGCGCAGTGCACCGCGCGCAGTCACCGCGCCGAGTGTTCGTGCCCGGCGGACCGTACCGGAGACCCGTACGCTCGCGGCTGCAGCATAGAGCACGACGAAATAGAGTGTACCACCGACGCTGATTGTTCGGCGCCATTTGCCTGTGTTAATGCACGCTGCATCGACCTCTGTATAGGAAACCCCTGCGACTCTGGCCTAATTTGTAAGATCGTCGACGTGTTACCATTACGCGCTGTGGCTTGTATTTGCCCCGATGGAGGTCGTGTGGCACCTGACAATGGTTGTCGAGCTCCACCGGAAGCTGAATGCTCAGTCGATTCTGAATGCGCTAACAGCCAAACATGCCGTCGTGGTAGCTGTGTTGAGGCGTGTAGAGCTGATCCATGTGGACAAAATGCTCTTTGTGAATCAATAGACCATACATCTCGCTGCACTTGTGCACCTGCTTACACAGGCAATCCGAGAATTGAATGTAATCCAAGTAAGTACCTACCTTGATAACACGTTTTGTTTGCCTTAGGTAATGTTGGAGTAGCAATGCTTAACATGCTAATTGTTTTACAGTACCTCGACGCCCTACCGTTTATGAATGCTATAATGACGAGGAATGCGGCCCAGAACGAGCTTGTATCGAGCGCGCTTGTGTGAACCCATGTAACGACGCGTGCGGCCTCGGAGCACTATGTCGAGTTATAAACCATAAACCGCAGTGCTCTTGCCCTAGAGGATATGCGGGTGATGGATACGAAAGATGCTCGCCTCGTAAGTAAAAAAATACGTTTTTTTTTTTGTTTAATCCATGTTTTACTATTTACTTTATTGTACATAATACTTAAACTATACTGGGTATATGCATAAACTAAATATTTTTTCAGCTTCTTCTGATAAAAATAATATCCCTGTTGGTTGCAAAGCCAATTCTGAATGTCCGCTATCACAAGCGTGTGTCAACGGCGCGTGCGCAGATCCATGCGCGTGCGGCTCCAACGCAGAGTGCACTGTAGTGAGGCACCATCCCGTTTGCTACTGTGAACGAGGGTATTCAGGCAACCCTTACGTCGGCTGCACTAAAGGTGTGTTGCATATATACATTTTTTTTTTAACCACTTCCTTTAGTTATTTTAGTTTCATATTTATAATGTAATGGCGTCATATTGTTTTATTTTACAGTTGGTTGTGGATCCGATTCAGAATGTCCTGACAGCGATACATGTTACAACGGCGCTTGCGTCAACCCTTGTGTAGTTGAAGCTCCTTGCGCTATCAGCGCCGAATGCTTCGGTAAAGCACATCGTCCCAACTGTCGCTGTCCTACGGGAACCACAGGAAATCCTTACACCAGGTGTCAAGCCTCTGAATGTGAGATTGATAATGATTGTAACGATGACAGCGTGTGTGTAAAGGGATCTTGTCGCCACGCCTGTTCGAGTGACGGCCGAAACCCTTGTGCTAACAACGCTGAATGCTTCGCACGGAACCACGCTGCGTCTTGCAAGTGCCCTCCGGCACTCCCTCTCGGAGATCCTCTCGTCCACTGCCTGAGAGTCGATGTTATCGGTGTACCCGAATGCCGCATGGACAGTGAATGTCCCAGCGGCTATGCTTGTCTTAGAGACGAATGCCGCGAAGCTTGCAGCGAATTAAAACCATGCAACGGCAACGCTCGCTGTACTGTATCAGACAGCGTACCATTCCGAACTTTGATATGTCGCTGTCCCGATGGATATATTCCTGAAGAAGGAGGAAATTGTAAACCTGCACAGCTACCGGCGCTCAGCTGCTCTTCAGACCAGGACTGCGGTGACCACGAATCATGTGTCAATAGGATTTGTCGTAACCCATGTAATTGCGGAGATAATGCAGAATGCTTCATCCGAAATCATAGACCCATTTGCTCATGTCGCGAAGGATATGATGGTGACCCATACAGGCGATGCCACATCGTTGGTTGCCGCAGCAATTCGGAGTGTCAATCTCATGAGGCTTGTGTCAATGGCAACTGCATCAGCCCTTGCCTCCTGAACAGCACGTGCGGGCCTAACGCTGAATGTTATGTAGAAAGGAATTTACCGTTGTGCAGATGCCGTCCTGGATTTGAAGGTGACGTTTATTTAGGTTGTCATGCAATAGAATGTAGAACTAATGGCGACTGCCTACAGGACAAACAATGTCACGCACACAGATGCGTGAATCCATGCTTTAGTGAGAATATATGCGGCACAAGAGCAACTTGCTTGGTCAGAAATCATATCGCAGTATGCAAATGTGAACAAGGCTATACCGGAAGTCCATATATTGAATGTAAACCAGAATTCATCGCAGAGTGCTACGTGGACGCCGACTGTCCATCAAGAATGGCATGTTTATCATCTAGATGCGTAAATCCTTGCACAGAATTGCGACCTTGCGCCACTCCAGCCCAATGTGAAGTGTCACCAACTCTACCAGTGCGCACAATGCTGTGCACATGTCCACCGGGATACGTGAGTAGCGGCGGAGGCGTTTGCCGTCCAGCAACATCAATCGCAGACGTCATTTGCAACGCCGATGATAACTGCACCGCTAATCACGCTTGTATAACATCCGTCTGTAAAAATCCGTGCGAATGCGGTCCGAATACGGATTGTCAAATAAAGGGCCACAAACCAGTCTGTGCTTGCCAGCCCGGTTTCGTAGGCGATGCCCGCACCGGGTGCTACAAGATTCTATGCCAATCTGATTCACAATGTGCAGATGATGAAACATGCTTCAACAGTCGTTGTATACCAGCTTGCTCGGTTGACTCCGACGTTTGTGGAGACTCTGCTGAATGTTACGGTAATGAACATCGCGCTTCGTGCAGGTGCAAGATTGGCACTATAGGAAATCCATCAATTGCATGTACACCTATTGGCTGCCGTGCAGACTCTGACTGTCCTATAGACAAATCGTGTATAAACTCCAAATGTGTGAACCCATGCAACACAACAACTTGTAACAAACCTGCAGAATGCAGAGTATATCTTCACGAGGTTCACTGTGTATGTCCACCTGGCTACCAAAGCACTGAAGACGGATGCTTAAGTACGAGACAACCGCAATGCATGACAGATATTGATTGTCCCTCTGGAACCGCTTGCTTGAACGCAAAGTGTGTGAATCCTTGTTTGGAAATAAAGCCATGCGGCACAAATGGCGAGTGCAAGGTTATTGATACTCTACCAGTCAGAACCATGATCTGTGAATGTGTACCCGGATACAAAGGAAACGCTCTTGTCGAGTGCACTTCCAATAGACGTGAGTACTTGAATTTTCTTTTTGGTTTAACTTATTACTAAGGATTCACTTATTTTATTCGATTTCATTCATTTTGTTCAGCTAAACAAATAAATCCTTAAGTTCTTCTTCATTCAAACTAGAAACATGTTCGGGTCGGCCGAATCATGCTGAATAAGGCCCACACTGACATGTGTGTGAACATAAACTGTATTTAGTCCCCCGTCTAGTTACAGCCCCAAAAAACTCTACTGATTGTATGTCACCAATGAGCTTCCCGTATGCAGGTCCGATCGCAGAATGTATAGAAGGCCAAGGCATCGACTCTACCGGCGAGTGCATACCGTGCCGCGCGAGCGACGGTCGCGTGCTAGACGCACGCGGGCGGTGCGTGTGCGACGCGGCGCGCGGTTACGTGCCGCACGGTGAAACGTGCGAGCCGCGGGGCTGCCGCGCCGACGCGCAATGTGACGACCATGAGCGCTGCATCAACGGCGCCTGTGTGGACGCGTGTCGCGCCGAGCCATGCGGCACGTCGGCTACCTGCGACGCCGTCGGCCATCGCTCGCACTGTACCTGCATCGCCGGCTACACCGGCAACCCACGAGTGCACTGTAACACCACCAACCCTCCAGTGTACCGTACCGACTTCCCTCTACCTGATATGCAGGTAAAAATCATAAAGTACCCTCTTTGTGCTGGCATATAACCTTGGTTTTTATTATTTTGTTGCTTAGTTTTGTGGATCACTGTTATCTGGTGAATACATAATCATTTGTTTTAGGTCCACTGTCTTGCCGACGGCGTTCGGGTTAGCTTGAAGATCAAAGACTTTAACGGCGTACTGTACGTAAAGAGTTACAGTAAGGACGAGCGCTGCCGACTAGCTGTAGACACACCTAAGGAAGACGAGACAATTGTCGACTTTACCGTGCACTTCGGCGAGTGTGGCTTAGTGCACGTGAACGTGAGTTATTTATCAATTTATTTTCAAAACTTATGTTCTCTCAAGCTGAAAGGTTGCCAAAAGAGGAAGATGACTGGCGGCATTATTGCCTTATAAGGGCATACAAACTTTTACGATATCCAATCAAATGAAAGGCAATTCATTGTATTTCTCATTTGTATTTTACAGGGTCTGGCCAGCTTCGTCCTTGTGATGCAGAAACATCCGAAACTTGTGACTTCAAACGCCAAGGCGTTCCATATAAAATGTATATACCAAACGGGCGAGCAGAACGTGACGCTGGCGTTCAACGTGTCGATGCTGACGACGGCCGGCACCATCGCCAACACCGGCCCGCCGCCCACCTGCTCCATGAGAATCGTTTCCCGCTCCGGCAGCCAAGTCAGCTCTGCCGAGATTGGAGAGAACCTGGTCTTGCAAGTCGACGTACAACCCTCAAGTAAGAAACTCTCTTATTTTCTTGCATAACTTATTTGTCGGACATACCATATAAAGGTATGAATATCAGAGAACTACAGAGCTAATTAATATCATAGAACCACGTAGCACGGAATCGCCGCTGTTAGCCGGTTTAGATTGCCGTTCTAACAAAACTCGTGTCGTCGAGTGTCTGTTGAGCGCACGAGTTCTATCGTAGTTCACATAAACGGTGTAACGGTTTAGTTTCCGTGGACAGTTGACAATGCCACATCTAGCAACAACCACCGAAGCGTCTCCGTGCTTTATGGTTAAAAGTAGTCACATATTATTATACTTGAAAATAATTCCAATTTTTTTCATAGATATTTACGGCGGCTTTGCGCGAAGCTGTATAGCAAAGACAAGCGAAGCAACCACAAAGGTAGAGAATGAATACCCGGTGACGGACGCCGACGGATGTGCAACGGATCCATCAATCTTCGGCGAATGGGAACGAAGCGAAGACGGCAGCGTACTGCGAGTCGCCTTTAACGCGTTCAAATTCCCCAGCAGCGACAACATACGATTCCAATGTAACATTCGCGTCTGCTTCGGAAAATGTCAACCGGTAAGGAACAAAAGCATAATACTTAACAGATGATTTAAAAAACCCATATATTCAACAAAAGACAAATATTTTACATTTTACCGCTATCCACAGGTGAACTGTCGCGGTGCCGACGCCTTTGGCAAGCGACGAAAACGAGAAGCGATCGACAGCAGGACGTCATCTTCACCTGCAGGCCAGTTCCGCGAGGAAGTGACCGTCGAGTCTAACCAAATCTTGACGCTGCAGCGGCGCGATCCGTCGCAGGTAGCGCGGCAGCGCGACGCCGGCGGCGCGGCGGCCTCGGGTGCAGGCGCAGGCGAGGTGTGCGTCTCGGCGGCGGGGCTGGCCGTGGCGCTAGCGCTTACGGCGCTACTGGCGCTGGTGGCGGTGGCGGCGGCCGTGGCGTGCTGGCTGGTGGCGTGGCGCCGCGCTCGACCACCGCCCGCGCCCCTGCCGCACCCGGCCGACTTCCCCAACCCGCTGTTCCAGCGCTGAGTACGCTAGTCGCGGCCGCGCTCCTCCGCCGGCACCGGGCGGTGTCGGTCTTCCTCTCTCCCTATCTCTGTGCTGCCGCCGGAGGACCGCCGGCCGGGGGCGCGCCGGGCGCCAGCTCGCGCTCGCCGCGCCCCACCCTATACTTTATTTTATATTATTTTTTACGTTTTACTTTTACTAATGTGGCATCCGTCGCTCTTCGAATTTTGTGATATTCATATAAATATTCGAAATCACCATAATTTTATGTAAAATAAATATCGATTATATCTAATTTTAAGAATAAACAATTAATAATATTTTCCTAGTTTCATTGCAATGCTTTTGACGTGACAACGTCTTAAATTAGGTTGCGGCTGGGAGTCACTTATGAAAAAGTGTAACGCTCGGTAACGTTACGATGAGTCACCGAACGAGAGAGAGGCCCGCCGAATGCCTTGCGTCTCTCTCCCACTCAACTATGATCGGTAATTAGTTAAGTTTAAGTTTACATGTACAATGTTTTAGTAAACAAAATATATTTCTATAGTTAAAATTTGTGCAATTCTTATTTTCATTCAATTCCTTGTTCCTATTGTGCAATTTAATTATATTCATATCAATAAATATTCTACCGAGAAAAAGACGTTGTCACGTAAAATCTTCGCCCGTAAAACCGACTTTACAGGCAACCATTTTTTTTTTTTAATCTTTATTTATTTAGGGGCTTTTGGTCTTACATACTTGACCATGCCAGCCCCATCATGACCATTGCAATGTTAAACATGTTTGTAGCAGCTGTCGCCAATGGGGATTGTTCACATTTCAACAGTTGTGCTAATTGCCAAAACCACTAACCAGTTCCAGGAATAATTTCCCTTATCATTTATTTATATTTTAAACAACTAAATGCTCCCTATGTATTCATTTGTATTTTTGAAGAAATGTGGTTAACCTTTATTTGACCGTCAATGACGTCGTCTCAAGAAGTAATATCGCGAAATACGCTTCATGAGGATTAGCCACTAAAAAGTAAATTGTGATTGGACTTGTCACTCACATTACAAGTACCGTTGAATGGGAAAAGGAATCTATTCCAGTGATGACGTCATCAGCCCTAAAACAACACAAAAACATTACTTAAGAAATTAAACTAGCCATTGTATAGGCACTGATTTAAAGCGGCAGTTTTATATAGAAGTTATGGTGTGTTAAAAATTACAAAATGCATATTTAACAAGTTCGACAGTTAAAACTTAGCAGTACCTAAAGGAAACAAAAACGAGTCCTAAAAAATAATAAAATGGATCATTGAATAATTATACTGGGCAGTAAAATAACTAAATGGGCAGTTATTCGCCTAAAAAGCGTAGTCAGTGGCTCTTTTTCTGTCTGCAGGGTTTACAGTAACCTAACACGAAGGGGATCTCGAAGTCTTAGTTCGCTCGCCCCGCTCTCTAGACTCACTAGACCCTGCCATCCCCTTCGAACCTAACCTGTCCACGGCGGGGTGCCCCAAGTCTGGGTGTCTCCGCTCCCTATGAACTGCCGAACTATTTATCTAACTGCCCATTCCATCATTTTTACTGACCATTTATTTAGTAGTTTACTTACGTATTTTTAGTAGTGACTTCGTAAAACGAATTAACCGGCCAATTGTTTTTTTATTACTCTATGTTTTATTGTCGCACAAAACCAACCGCCGATAAAATAAAAACATAAAGGCTTAAAAGGCTGCTAAACTTAAATGGGACTGGGCAGGACATGTCTCATTCGCATGCCGAATGAACTGTGGGCCCGTAAAGCTCAGGATTGGTACCCTGAAACAGTGACACGGGGTCGCGGCAGATCACAAAGGAGATGGCGGGACAAACTGGATGTCTTCCTTGGGAGGTGGAAAGTAGTAGCACAGAATCGTTACCGATTCATCTAAAAGATGAAAAAAGATGTTTTCGTAAAACACAGTATAGAATAACTAAGTATGTATCTATTGCTAACAATATGAATGAATAACAAAGTTTTTACGAGTATATTTTTCTACAATTAGGAGAGATGTTGATTTAAAATTGTACAACTGACATGGTCATTACACTAGACCAAAAACTCACTTCATCACCAAATACTCAAAGAGCAAACACGGTAAATATCCCATTTTTATTGTTAAAATTACACCGTCTTTAAGTATTGACGAAGTTTGACTTGTCTTAATATACAAGGTATAAACGAACCCTTCACGAAGCCGTCAACCAAGCATTCTGTAAGTAACCCGACGCAAAAATGATTGCTGGGAAACGACTTTTTTTTTTAGGGGAGAAAAATCACGTTTTACGGTAAAACTCAATGTAACGCACTCAAAACATTATGCTGATGAATGCATTGAATATATTAAAAAAAACATGTGGAAAAAGTTGAAACTTTGACCTCTAATATCTCCGTAACTAAAAGGTTCCCCCCAGCTATGGCCCGGAATAAAAAATTATCGCAATCACGGGGAGAACAAGTACCTTTTGACTTCGTTACCCCTTACGGGTACACCCCTTAATGTATGTACTCGACTATCCTACTTATGCCGCCGATATTTGTCTTTGAATTACAGCTTTTAAAATTAAAGCTTTTTAATGATCGACTGCAAAGCTCATATTTGTATATCATCCGAGTGTTTCTTCATATTATGCTCTTTCACCTAAACACATGACAGTTATTAAAGCTTTCCGGCAAACAAAAGTCAACCTGTCAAACTGACCGAAGATCTTTGGAGAATGTCTTTCAAAGTTTGTACATCCATAGTTGAGACTATAGCACCATACTTAGCTTTAATTTTTAATTTGTGTGTAGACCAAGGAGTTTTCCCTGATTTAATGAAATACGGTAAAGTAAATACACAAAGTATTCTTAGAACTGAATGAGACGAAATTTAAAACATGCATTAAACGCACACTATGTAAGCAAGCAAGTTGGACGATTATATATCTTATAAAAATGCTTGGCTCAATGCCGGTCCTGCTCCACATGGACAGGGACGCATAAATGGATAGCATTAAATGGTATTGTTGGAGTTACTGAAGATTGTACAACTATCTTAGCATTGTAAAGATTCAATTTCTTTTGGTATTATATAACCGCACAGCCCTTATTGTGTGAGTGCTATATGTACTAGAAAGCTATCATTCGCTGGAAACCTACGTCTTTTCTTGACTTGAATGTGCCCTGGCGGTTAAGAGTATGTCATGCTCACTCAAATGTCTCGCTGATGGTGGCGCGTGTATCGGATCATTTAGTTCCCTTCAAAATGGTTGAGTTGAATGGTGCTGATACATGACATGCGTGATGTTCGTGAACGGGCGCTGTCAGTTGTGACTGGTCATCTCTTGGTTGCCACGGCCTATTTGAATTAATTATTTTATTTTTTAATTGTGTTTTACTATGGACACTTTTAACGTGCACATCTTGCTACATCGCTCTCACATAATGTACCATCTCAACATGAATGATGTAAGCAAGGTTTTGTAAAAATATTCTTTTTTAAAAGAGTGTCCATGCAGTTTCTTGCCTGTTCTTCTCCATAGAGATCTACGTTAGGGAATGAGCAACTACAATACTTTCACAGTTTTTAATGTCTTGTGACTGGGACTGTAGCTGCTCTACATTTCCTTGTTGTCTTTGTTTCGACAATTCAAAAGTGCCTGTAACTGGCATACTTGAAATAAATGCTTTGATTTTGATTTTGACCGTGTGAGAAGCTCCAGTATCCAAAGTCAGTATGCATGGTGTTCTGTTGACTGCGCCTTTGATGGTCAGGCTGTTCCCATCATGTTCTTGCGAGATCAAGATCCTCGGGGCTCTTTCAATACCAGCCAGCCATTTACCCCCCCCCCCCCAGTCCTGGCATTTAGTCGTTTCGATGCTGTGGCTGGGCAGTCACTTCAGCCACCCTTCCCTGCAGGGATTGATCTTCTCTCGGTGTGCTGCGCTTAAGACATCTTGACCGAAGACGACCCCTTTCTCCACAAGTGTAGCACCTAGGGCTGTACCCTGCGGCTGGTCGCGTACAGGTGATGCTACAACCTCCCTGACGCGGTGCGTTCGGTGGTCTTGCCTCACTGTCTCTACTTCTAAAGCATGGGTCAAGGCACCTTTCAGTGTCTCATGATGCCCAAATCTCATCAACGAATGCCTGAACCAGATTTCAATCGATAAGTGCAGGGGCGAACTGGTATGCTTTCCGGACCAGTTTTTCAACTTCCAAGGCCCACTGCTGTAAGTTCTTGGCACTACGTTGAACACGATCCCTTAACTTAGCACGAAATACGTGCTCCAGGTGCGCGTCGCTGCATGTGGACTCTAACGCTTCCAGCAGCTGTTCATAGTTCACATCCATTCCGAGCGCCTCAAGAACGGTTAGGGCCTGGTCTCGGAGGCACAAGATGAGTGCGGTCATGGCTTGTGCTTTGGTCCACCCTTGCTTCTTTCGTCTTCATAATGGCCTCAAATTGGATCTTATAGGCCGACCATGAAGATGTTCCGTCGAATGGAGGCACCTTAATGCCACGGTCAGCAATCACTGAAGCCACAGGTCCGTCTCCAGCTTTAATTTCACTCAAAGCCTTCTTCACCCCAGCAATCTGAACTTCGGCCTCTGAGATACAATTCTTGTACTGGTGAACCTGATCCTTCATCATCTTGAGATCTTTTCTAAAAGTTACATGAAGATCCTATAAGAGGAGCATCTATTTTTCTTGGCGGCGGACCTGCTCCTCTTTATCTTGCTGCCACTGCTCTTCTAACCGGCGAGCCTGCTCTTCTAGACGGCGACCATGCTCCTCCTTATCTCTTTGGAACTGATTCTGTAACTGGCGAGCCTGCTCCTCTTGATGGTGAGCCTTCTCCTCTTGACGGCGAGCCTGCTCCTCCTTATCTCGTTGCGACTGCTCTTGTAACTGGCGACCCTGTTCCTGCAGCAGCGCCATTAAAACAGAAAAATCTGGCGCCGCGGAGGCTGGGATACCCCGGATGGACCAGCGACTGCATGGCTCCGACGTAGGTTGGACACCATCCGGTATCTGTGTCGGAGAATCTCCAAACCGTCTATGTCCTGCTATCGATGACTCCTGGTACGGACACCGTCCGTGTCGTCCTTTGTTAGAATTGGCATAATTTATCCCTCACTTCTGACACCAATTTGTTACGAGCTGGGTATGGGAAAAATTAAATACTACCGATTAAACACGAAATAACTTTATTAATTACAAAACACTTAAAACTTAATCACAAGTACGCTACTGATCACTCTTAAATATCGCACTTCTAGTTCACTTCAATTCGCTTCGTTGTGTAGCCAAAATCAGACTGACTGCTCCCGCAAACACGACGGCTATTTACCTCCTCGATCCTCCGAGAAGGTACCACAACTTTCAGGAACCTTCTTCACAGTTCATAGGCGGACATCATCCTTCGAGAAAGTTCTACAACTTTCTTGAATCTTCTAGACAGCTCCATAGTAGAACATTGTCCTTCGGGAAAGTTCTACAACTTTCTTGAATCTTCTAGACATCTCCATAGTAGAACATTGTCCTTCGGGAAAGTTCTACAACCTTCTCGAATCTTCTAGACAGTTCTATAGTGGAACATTCTAGACTCTAATCTTATATACACGTAACGTCCTTACCAGAACATTCGAGACTCGCACGGAATCTAGAATTTTCTCGTAAAGCAACCGACGTACGTAACACTATGTTAGGGAAAATTAGAAAAGTACAAAAAAAATACGTTTTACATTTTCGTGGACATAGTAGTAGTTCAGATGAACTTTTTATATTACAGTGAACCATAAATAGGCTGGTGAACGTGATTGACTTGCAACATGTACAAAACATCACGAGAAATTACGAAACTCAGTTACACCACTAACTGCTAATACCTACAGCTGGTTTTATGCGTGGCCAGTCTAAATACAAAATTATTCCAAACCCTTTACTAATCTCTCAGACACTAATCTACACGGTCCTCATATGACTTGACCAATGTCTGGATTTTAAAAGAGACACCTCTACTCCTCCTCTCCTCCTCTGAGTTTTTTTCGGCTGTTTCTTTTCAGAGTAGACAGGTACGAAATACCGGCCCCATCAAGTTAAAAGCATAACATGATGTGACATGCAAAAGTGTTTTGTAAAACCAATTTATAGAAAAACCTAAATAAGATTTATGATTTACTCCCACGTACGTACTTAGCGTCTTAACGCTCGATTACTCTCCAAAATATTTTTTGGCTATTTTTTCCATGCTTATCACGTTCATCAGTGTCGCAAACATTTATTTTATAACGCCTTAATTCAATGCATATAATAAACATGAAGGATTACCAAAAGTCACGTTTACTCATGTTCTAACTAACATTATCTACCTGCATAACTCTCAAATCGACGTGCGACGTCAGATTGCACATTGACAACTGAAAGGAGTAAGAAATTAAAGTTGACACTTGATGCAGGCCAACACTGATCTCGTCACAGTAGCAGAGACTGGACTTTGGGAACCTAAGAGACAGGGATGAAACAGCGTAAGAGTATACGAAGTTTTGTCGTGACATCTTACAGAGGCACATTAATGTCTGAAAACAACCCGAATAGACTCCACTTACTAAGGGGCTGCCCAACTTTCGCTTTCAAAGGTTTCAGCTTAAGGATACTAAGTTCTCATGAACTCGACTGTACTTCTCGCTCAAATCGCGGATTCTTAATCATTATCTAAAAATAAATATAATGAAGATGTCAAACATAATCTCATAAAATAAATAATTTCAAGGTACTAGGTAAAAGCCATGTAAAACGTTTATTTAGTAGATATGAATTAGTGACACTGAAGACGTAAACAGATTATAAGTGTTAATAGACGGGAAACGAATATAAAATTAGCAACGTAGAGGGGGCACGGCTTTTAGAGGAGCGACATCATTTAACGTTAACCGTGTTCACTGATCGGTGGGGTAAAAACTCCTACTCTATTTCATTAATTTCCGAAAAAAGTGCAAACATAATGTCTAAAACACTCCAAGCCACACTTAATAAAAATTATGAACCCATTTGGTAAGTTTCTATTAATGTTTTGTTTAATAAGTAAAACGAAAACTGGGACTTTTGAGAATAGTAAATACAAGTGGAGGAACTTCGCTATCGCAGTCGAGGCGGATTTCACACCCGAGCCGCCGGCGAGGTTGTTATGGAGCCGAGAAATGCAGCAACAAATGCCCATTTCTATAAAACGACGTTTTTCAATACACTTTCGAAGAAATAAAATAATAGAACTAAAGTATTTTTGTCATGAATTATTTTTCATCATGGTTTTTGCTTTTTTTTCGAGCTTTGCTTTCGCCAGTTTGAAGCAAAGGTATGAAGCCGCTAAACAGCCTAATATGAAAAACAGAAATTTAGAACACAAATAAATGTTAATCGTCTTATTATAAATGCGAAAGTTAGTGTTTTTAGGTTTGTTACTTACCTTTTCACGCCTAAACCACTGTGTACAGAAACTGACATACTAACTGTGAAATACATTGCATGTTGAACCTTATCGTAGTGCGATAAGAGCCCAGTTTTCATGGAAGTGTATTAAAAAATAATTTACCTATTTGATCTTCTTGTTACAGTTCAGTTTTCTCTTTGTTTTTAACCGACTTCAAAAAGGAGGAGGTTATTAACCGACTTCAAAAAGGAGGAGGTTATCAATTCGGATGTTTGTATTTTTTTTTTTTTTTTTTTTTATGTATGTTCGGGCATAACTCCGTCATATATGGACGGATCTGCAAAATTCTTTTTTTGTTCGAAAGGGGTTTATTACGAAGTGGTCCCATTTAAATTTGGTGAAGATCTGATGCTGATCTTCGGAGATATACAATGGAACTCTTCAATAATAGACAGCAAATCTGCCGTGATTGGTGCCATGAAATGTATTGTTAATAACAATGTAAAATAAAAGCATAGAATATATTTGTATAAGATATTGCAACTAAAAATGAAAAAATAAAAAAAACTTTTTGCAAAAAATAAAACCGACTTCAAAAACACAAAAAAAAAGTGAAAAATAATTTTAGCTTCAGAAGTCGGTGACAAAAAACTGAATCAAACAAATCACCGACTTCTGAAGCTAAAATTATTTTTCACTTTTTTTTTGTGTTTTTGAAGTCGGTTTTATTTTTTGCAAAAAGTTTTTTTTTATTTTAACAATTCAATCAACACAAATATAAAGGGCGTGTGCGTAAGCTCTACATTTGGTTTAGGTACAGTTCGTTATAAAAAGGTAACGTTCTTAAAGTACAAAAATGAAACATAAATTTTACTTGAGGTTAGTTAGATCGTTAAAGAGAGGAAGAACTACTTGACGGTCTCCCTCGGACGTCGTCGCGTCGGACACGGGAAGGAAGGTCTATGATCTGGCAATTTATACAAGAGTTGCCTAGTTTAAGCTCCAGATCCGGTGTAGTAGGAACCGTTCTATTACTCGTACATGTTGAATATATTACTATACCTAACCTAATAATGCAAATTATGGCATATCGTTGGTTATCGTTCATTTAGCAGAAAACTCAATGCCTATTAGGTGTTAGGCAGTTTCACCGAATATACCTTATCTTATGTATTCTGACTATTTGCTTATTCTGGCTAAAAATATGTTTTGAGTGCCCTTAATTAAGTACCTATCCATCTGCTAGAACATTTCATATTGGGTGTAAAAGTACCCTTAACGAAGCCGAAAGGCACTTTTTGGTCTAGACCATACCTGAGAACCTTCTAGTTACGGAGATAATGGGGGATCAAAGTTCCAACTTTTATAAAAGTTTTCTTTTTAAATAAAGTTTGTTATATTGTAACTTTACCTTAAATACGTCCACGACGCGCGTACTATACAATGCATCCATTAGCAAAATGTTTTGAGTGCGTCACTTTGAGTCCTACAGTAAAACATGAATTTTCACCCCAAAAGTCGTTTCCCAGCAATAGTTTTTGCGTAGAGTTACTTAATTTGATGTGCAGAATGCTTGGTTGACAGCTTCGTGAAAGCACCTTGTATACTACGTACCTGTAGGCGTAGGTATCGACACCTTGTCCCGACTAACTTATCAGCATAACCTAACCAAGTTCATTGAAATTAGAAACGGTTTTCAACGTCTTTTTAAACACTCATCTATGCTGCCGTTTTAATTAAAAAGGGTACAACGAACATTTTTCATGAAATTGAGTTATATATTATATATCCGGAATCAGGAAAAAAGGCATATCTGCCTAATTTTTTTGTGATTTTTAGCAACAAAATTAACTGGAGATAGCATAAGCTTAAAGGGCACAACTGCAACATTTTTTAAGTTTTAGTAATTTTAACATCGATTTTCTCAATATTTACAAAATGTTAGTTGTGCCCTTTTTAATAATGACGGCAGTAGGGATTTTGTCCGGTAGGCAGAAACACATGTTGAAACTGGCCGGAGTATTTTGCAAATTAGGAAATTTTTATAACGTCGTTCACACTCTCATCTCACTCAATATCTACAACACCATCTCGTTACAACATGGTTCATAATTTACTTGTGACACGCCCCCGGCTATACGGTGTTTACTATGGCTTTGAAGTTGAATTCAGTAACAAGGAACCTTATAAACTTTCTTTTACCTCCAAAGACCTTGGTTCTATCTAGACCTCTTTTTATCCCCTAATGTTGGGATTCGTGTCCAGCAGATCCAGCCTAACAGAATGCAACATAACATCACTCCTGGTATTGGAAGGATTATGTAGAGCATGTAAAAAAAAAGCATGAAAAGTGTGAACTAAACACGCATTCTTGGTGTGCACAACTGACCAGTGTGGGGTGACCCTATTGACATCAAACGAGCACAAATCCACAAATGACTATTGATACTGATTGCTTTTTCTTATCAACAGGGAAAACTATTGTTTCATAATTTAAACAATATTCGTAAATCTCTCATGGAGTCATGGTTAACTTACTGTTCAACCATAGACTGTAATAGCTATTGTGGGCCAGCCCTGAGATAAACGCAAGCGCACCGCAATGTCTCATGGCCGCCACGGCGCATGCGCGTCTCTCCCCCCTCCTTGTGATATACTCCCACCACCCGATGTTCGAGTCGCACTTTGTTTACCAATTGCCTTGCCGCGATTGACGAACCAGTCAGGGCAGTCGGTCCGCCAGCTCAGCCGACCTCGCCCGCTCTCGCGATCGGTCATTATTCACAGTCGCGCGTCGCCAGCGACGCACGCGACGATAGTCACCGCGTCATGACCCTGTGACGTGATAGTATGAGTAAAATCGAAAATTCGTCGGAAGCCGCCGCGCCCAGCGTGGCGATCCACGTGGATCACTATGACGGCCAAGACAGGGAGAACTCAAAGCTCCTCGACCTACACGCTCCGGCGCCGATGATAACGCCCTCTGGGCAAATGCGTAAAGTGAAGAGCTTCAGTGATACACACAGGATTCGTGATGTGTCTACAGCCTCGGGTGCAGCGTCTGCGCGGTGTCTACGGCCTTACGAGCAAGTGGCCACATATCCTGAAGGATCTGACAGCGGCACCAACCAATATGGCGCCCCATCGGTCCGATCTCTTGCCTCGATCGGTATGGGATGCACGGATGGTCGCAAAATGGTTATAAGACGGGTACCAACATCGCCCACGGAATTGTTCCATCTAGTTCGTCCTCCTACGTGAGTACCTCTGCGAATGACATCCTTTGGGTTGCCATTATTCAATTGACTTCTATCAACCGTACACATCTCCCCATCCTCCGTGCATTCTGTTCTTTATTATTATATTATTTGATATAGAGTTAACTCTACATAGCACAGATTTACAGGTCTATACTTTATAACCTAACTTAATAAACACAAAGTAGTTTATATACATATATATATGTGTAGTGTATTAGATATACTATGGAATATTAAGCATGCAAGATTGTGTTCTATTCATCTATACATATAAAATGATATTCCTAACTAAATAATGTATTAGTATACACTGCACAGGACATATAACTCAGATTAGGTAGTTGTCATAGGTCACATGCCATGCTTCATTCAACATATTTGAGGAAAATAACTTAATTTTGATTTCTAACACCAAGCAGACAGAAAAGACAGCAGGTAAAAGTTTTATAAATAAAATTAAAAAAAAAAACAGTTAAGTAATAAAATGGTTGTATCTAAACCACATGTAGGCGACTGGAATCTGACGCCAATTCATGAACAAAAGATGATATTTGTTGGGTACTGTATGGAGAACGTCAGACAGTTTATACTATCAATGCATACCAGTTAATGAATATCAATGTAGTTACAATCCATCAGTGGATATCGACCTATCAGTGATGATAAATTAGGTGTGCCTAAATACTCAAAGCAACACTGTTGTTAATGTACCTGGGTATATCAACTTTATCGTCATAATATTATTATGTAAATTGCAAATGAAATACGGTACTTACATTTAATAATCGATAACAAAGCTGGAAGGTCAATCATTTTTTTTTCTACCTTTCAAAATAAGTAATGTAATGTAGGTATATAAATAGCTCATTTTGTGACATTATTATTTGTCTAGTAATTGCAGGATCACTTTGTTAGCATAGTGTAATAATTGATTAACAAAAATATTGTTCCTTGATAAGTAGGTATTTTACTGTTGTTTAACTCTACTTTTTGCTTTATTTGTCATTGTTATATTTCACTTCTTAGGTAAGTTAGCAACTACAATCATAATGAGCTTTGCATCATTAAAATTATGTAGGTAGTTGTGTTATAAAGATAGACCTCGAACACAACTAAATAATAATAGCAAGACCACACACGTTTTTAATATATTGTAGGTAGGGTCATTTCGCCTGTTCGCGTCCATTTAGTGCAGTTGGCAAGTTTGAAGGAGAAGATAAAAATGTTCCAGCACTAGTTTCAATGAAAAAGTTATGTAATGTGTTCATTATATAGTCTACTATAGGGTTCGCTTTCAGTTTTGTTCGAAACTACTTGTGTTTTTTTTATAAATAGACAAACTTCAAAAATACGCGTTTTACCCAGTTTGCGTCCAAAAAATCTAAATTGCGTCCACCCATAGACCATTTTGCGTCCACCACCTAAGAAAAGGAATGTAGGGGTGATATTTTTAAGATAATGTAAAGAAAAATTATATTTTTAACAGATTCTTTATTCAAGAATATAGTTATTTGGGAACTCAACTCTCGGATTCCATATTCCTTAGATCCCTCTCCTCAACCGAGACCTACAAGTATTTGGGTATGTCGGAAGCATTTGGCATCAATGCTGCTGACATGAAACAATCATAGAAGGAGCGCTTCTTTGGTCGCCTGAATAAAGTGTTAAACAGTCTTTTATCAGGCGGAAACAAAGTGCGCGGCTTTAATGGTTGGGTCATGCCGGTTTTGATGTATTCTTTCGGCATACTCAAATGGACTCAGACGGAACTTGACGCCCTGGATAGGAGGGTCCGCACACTATTGACAGCAAACCGGATGCATCACCCAAGATCATCGGTGATGAGACTGTATATCCCGCGGAAGTGCGGAGGTCGTGGCTTCTTAAATGCTAAGACCTTGCACAACCGTTAGGTATGCAGTCTCAGGGAATACTTTCTCGAAACCGACGTGGGGATGCACCGAGATGTGGTCTCAGTGGACAAGGGCCTCACCCCGCTCTCCTTGGGTAACGAGAACTGGCGCAAACCTGTGATATTGAATACTAATGACCGTAGGGAGGTATGGCAGAGCAAGGAGCTACACGGACGCTTTTTCCGGGCCCTACATGGACCTGATGTAGACCTCTTGGCGGTTGGTGCCTAAGGTGTTGGTCGAGGAGGAGCAGAAGGAGGCTCTCATTGCGCGGCACGGCACGCATTGTTAGACGGTTCCTTTCCCTGGAGCCCTGACCACCCTGCCTGGACCTTGTTCCTGATGCCGATGGGGCATCTATTATTTATATTTTAAATGTTTTGTTTACTTTTGTTTTTTAAAATATTTAAAAATGTATTAAATAAGAGAAATAATACATATTAAATTATTTTTACAAATAAGTTAAAAATATATATTTACGCTATTATTTGTATTTAATGAAAAAATGGACGCAATTTGGTACAATAGTATTTCCCTGTAGGTATAGTTTGCGTCCACAACTCCACATGTGATGAACGATATTTGTATCTTTTTCTACAATCATAATAATGTGGACGCAAATTGCTCATTATGATTGCATGATATTAGTACATAAATAAAAAATAAAAACAAATTCCCTTTCATAATTTAATCACATAAAAATAAACACTAACTAAATCATAAATAGACGAGTTCGCGTCCATTGTGGTCGCAAAGTGGAAGTTTTATAAATTCGGTGTAGTAATTCGCGTCCACCTTATTTTAACTGTTAATTTTAAAAAAAACAAGTAAATACATAATTAATATTACTCCTTTTTTCATGCTTTATGTCTAGAAACAGCTGTGTATTCTAAAATACGCATAAAACAATAAAATAATTACCGTCGAACGCGCCCCTGCACACTATTTTTTTGCCGACATTCCGCTCGTCCGCGCTTCTTTGTTGAAGAACGGAGACTAACTATTTTTTTTACACATGATTGATTGGGCACACAGAACTTTTGTCTATGTGTATGCGCCTCTTATACGATGAGGTATTGGCGGTAACGAGTTTTCGGTGATTTAGTGTGTTAATATACCTATTTTCGAGAATTGTTATAGGGAGGTCCGAAAAATGGACGCGAATAGGGTAATGGACGCGAACAGGCGAAATGACCCTATGTAAGTAGTAAAAAATGTAATTTATCTGAAACGATGATGATTCACTATTTTTTCATGGAGTAAGATTGGTTTGATAAAGGTTTTAATATATCGTACAATTGAGTTATTTCCACGAAGTAACAGGTAAACGGCGGGTATAAATAAATTGACACGTCTTTAAGTTATGTAGGAAACTTTCAGTGTTCATGAATAGAAGTTATCGGGAAGGCCTTAACACTAAAAGAGTTGAGGTTTACTGAAAAGGTACAAATCTTGCTGTGCGTAAATCTAACAAAGTGCCTTAAATATCATTTGGTCACTTTATAAGTCTTAACGAACTGGTATTATTACTCCTAACTGCAGAACAAAGGTGTCCAATTACTTATCATAAGTGGTTCTTACAATGTGCACTGTACCCTCCGCCGCGCCGAGAGTTCCGCATCTCGTAAACAGAGTAGGTACCTACAGGTACTCTGGAAGTCTGGAACTATATTTTGCACATAGTACCTAATACAAATTGTACCAGAAAAATATTTGTATTTTATACGTAGGCCGCCTCTAAAAACATTTTCACAGTAAACAGAAAAACATTGTCTGATTGTTTGTCCCCATTCATGTAAAAATAGCTTATCTGATTGATATGAAACCTTCAATGTCAAGAGTCAAACAACTTAAACTGAGCAAATTGATCATAAGGTTTTGAAAAGGATTTAAATTCGGATCCTGAGGTTTCGGTAGCCATATTCTGACTTCAAGACAAAGACTGCACATTAAAGTGTTGTCCTTCGGTCTGCAACTGCAACATTAGCATTCAAATATCATCATTGTACCCAATAGGTAGTAAGGTAGGTGTAGGTAATAGAAAATAATGAAATTCTTTATACATACTCGTAGATATCGTTATATCATAATTTTATTACAAAAACCGTTATAGCCAGTCATTTGTCAAGGTCGACTGGCAAGCATCAGTTCTCTTCATGAAGGTTGCTAGTGTACCTACGAGTATTTCTAATAGCGTCGGTGACCGCTAGCATCTTATTCGGATAGCAAACGTGCAAGGGAAGAAAATAATACTAATTCACACGGTCTACGCAGGTAATGGCGTGCCCTATAGTCTAGAGCCTGAAAAAGGACATAGGCTACTTTTTAATGCCAAAAAAGGGCTGTAAGGGGTTGATATAGGGGGTGAAAGTTTGTATGGAAATTACGTTATTTTTACGTCGTTTTTTTTACGTCATCTTATTTTTTAGGCTTTTGATTAGATATAAATAAATACGACATTCAAAGTTTGTAAAAAATTTGCTCTAAAGGGGATAAGGATAAGAGCTTTTGTGTGATGACGTCGGCCAAAAAGCTTACGACTCAGAAAATAAAAATATAGAAGAAATACAGATAATTACGGAGTCATCTTATATATCTTATATCTTCTTCTGTATATATGTATAAAATGGTAAACTGACTGACTGACTGACTGACTGGGTGATATATCAACACATAGCCCAAACCGCTGGTCCTAGAGACATGAAATTTGGAGGTTGTGTTCTTTGTGAAGAGTAAGTATCCACTAAGAAAGGATTTTTGGGAATTCCACCCTTAAAGGGGTAAAATAGGGTATGGAAGTTTATATGAAAGTCCGTCAGTCTTGAAGTTAGGATCTTCAAATTTTGTGTTTAGGCTAACGTATAAAAAATAGTTTATACGTGTACTCAGCGTTTTTGATAATTCTACCCCCGAAGGGTTAAAAAGGGGGATGAAGGTATGTAACTATGTTTGTTCGGGTGGAATCTTGCAACTCAATTTTGAAGCAGATATCTTCACCCGATTGAGCTGAAATTTTGCACACACCTTTGGTTCTGGTGACAATACACTTTTATGAAAGACATTCCTTAATCCTGCAGCCAGGATTGTCTCCTAAATAGAGAACTCTTCAATTGTTTGTAGCACGGACACGAAACTTTGTATACGCGTTCAAGTTTGATAGATAAAGATGATTTCTACCATGCTCTCATTCTGCAACCAGGATCGTCTTCTCACGATTTAAATATAAGGTCGCGAACACGGAGTCAGAGGGCGCGGGGCGGCGGGGTGTTTGTTTCGATGATATTTGACACACAGATCGTTTAAAACCTGGATTAACCTATAGGTTACTTTTTAATCCCGGTAGTACGTTGACATCGGATATTTTTCGACATCCACGCGGGCGAAGCCGCGGGTAAAAGCTAGTAAACAATAAAGCTGATCCAATGTGATGAAAACTGAAAAAATATCACAATGTGATAAATAATACATCCCTAGTTTACTAGACAGCAGTCCGTTGCTACGGTCCATAGCAGTACAAATTACTGCGTCGTTGCCGCGTTGGTTCGATTCACGGATCGGACAAAGTGTCATTCTCAGAGTAGCAACCCGAAGTCTGGATTTGTGCCCGATTGATATCATTAGGCTGACCCCATTTTACATGGGACTTCAACTTAACTAAAAAAAATTGTGGGTGCACTTAGGCTATAGCATAATCACGTTCCCACTTTTGGGATCCAGGCCTCTTCTCTATGAGAGGGAGTTGGTCACTACAGGATATACATCTTCCTTACGATTCGGGGATTACTGGCATTATGTTATGTTCATAGCAGGGCAAATGTCGTTTTAAGGGTTCCATAGCCAGGGCACGCTACGATAGTGGCGATAAGTCCCCTCTTTGAGGAGTGGCAAGAGAGGCGCCACGGCGCCCTCACCTTCCGCCTGACGCAGGTCCTCACCGGACACGGTTGTTTCGGGAGGTACCTGCATCGAATCGGGCGGGAGGAAACACCCGGGTGCTATCATTGTGAGGATCGCCCGGAGGACACGGTGGAGCACACCGTGGAGGTCTGCTCCGCTTGGGCGGAGCACCGCCGTGTTCTCGTGGCGATTGGCGGCGGCGACCTCTCACGTCCGGCCCTGGTTCAAGCCATGGTCCGGGTGAGAAGCCAGAAGCCAGCGCAGAAGGAGGCTTCCCAGCCTCCTTCTGCGAAGCAGTCATGCTAGCGAAGGAGGTGGCGGAACGTGAGAGGGAGAGAACCTCGCGGGAGAAGCACCGGGCGTCGGGGGCCACGTGGTGGCTCTCGGCCACCGTAGGGGCCTGTGGACGGTGAGTAATGGGCTAGCTCGCCGTTCGTCCGTCTTATGACGACAGGCCGTGTCGACGGCGCGTTCGTGTTCCACGCGCGCCTCAAAGAGATGTCAGCAAACAGGAGGGGCCCGCAAGGGCCGATGCCTGCCAGGGCTGCGGGACTGTTCGAAAGAGATACCGCAGCCCTGGAACATAAAGGGCAAAAGAAGGATGGTTTTTAGTCAGTAAAAGTCACACTCCCTTCCGCCCCGCCCAGAGCAGGAGGAGTCATTTGATGATTTCCCATCCGAAAAAGAAAAAAAAGGGTTCCGTAGCCGAATGGCAAAAAATGGAACCCTTGTAGATTTGTCATGTCTGTCTGTCTCTCCGTCCGCCATTTTATTGAAACAATTAGGACTATACAGTTGAAACTTGGTAGGTAGATGTATTCTGTGCACGTGCTTACGTGATTAAGGACTCCTTATATATGGTACCTACTGATACCGAAAAAAGAAAAAACATCAAACCTATATGTGCGGGGTGTAGAGATGTGTAAAGTCTTTAAAAATTATATTGAGGTTGAATGAGGTTTCTAAAACCATTTTTTCTCCAAGACAATCATTTGAAAGTTAGACACTTCCAAAGTAGTAAAATGTGTGTCCATTAATTTCTAAAGTAAGAAGAGGAAAATTATGGAAAAAATTAGGATTATAGAACGTTAAAAAACTTTCAACGAAAATTGGTTTTTAAAACATTAATGTTTAGTTTTTGAGCTATGGGAGTTTTTCATCAAACTGCAGCAGTAACTTTGTTTTTTATTAACTTGCTATGAAAAATAAATTTAGTTTTGCTGTTTAATGTAATACAACACAACACAACATATGAGCCTTCAAAATATTTTTATTATATTGTTTGGTGTGCGTCCCCCGTGTGCGTGTGATGTGAGTACGGCTCGCACTTGGCCGGTTTTTTCTTTTGTATATTTTGGGCCAAATTTTTGCTCGCAGTCTACCTCACCTTTGCCACCTTTTTGTGTAAAGTTGTTATCTCCAAAACCTTGTATTGAACATCAAAACCCTTTTTTAGGGTTCCGTACCCAAAGGGTAAAACGGGACCCTATAACTAAGACTCCGCTGTCTGTCCGTCTGTCACCAGGCTGTATCTCATACACCTTGATAGTTAGACAGTTAAAATTTTCAGAGATGATGAATTTCTGTTGCCGCTATAACAACAAATACTAAAAAACAGAATAAAAAATATTGTAAATTGGACTCCCATACAATGATACAACTGACATGATTTTTTTGCCGTTTTTATAGATAATCCTTCAGAAATGTCAGACTTACGCCAGTGAATAATCCAATCATCAAAACATTTTTTTAAACACTTTTTCCGGAATTGAGGTCAGTTCTCGCCGCGAATTCTCCTTTATGTCTTCTGAAATGAAAACGGGTGCCACGAAGTGGTAATTTGAGTTTAGGAAAAAGAAAGATTTCGGCTGGAGCCATATCTGGTGAATAAGGTGATTGCTCGATAGTATTTGTTGAGTTTTTGGTAAAAAATTCGTTCACTATGATGGCCTTGTGCTAAGGCGCATTATCGTGGTGCAAAATCCAAGAATTTTCTTTCCACTTATCTAGTTTTTTTCGTCGAATTTGCTCTCATAAACGCCGCATTGCGCTCAAATAATATTCTTTATTTACTGTTTGACCTTCCGGCAAGAATTCCGAGTTCACAACACCGCGATAGTCAAAGAAAACGGTCAACATGACTTTGACTTTTGATCAACTTTGGCGTGGTATTTTCGGTTTCGGTTCAGTTGGAAGGCGCTACTCCGAAGCTTGTTGACTAGTTTGCATGTCAAACTCGTAAACCTACGTCTCGTCACCAGTAAAAATGCATTTCATTAATGTTGGTTCGGAATTGACTCGTTCTAACATGTCCTCAGCGACTTTTATGCTTTTGAGTTATTCGAGAAAATTCAGGTCTTTTGGAACTAGCCGAGCGGCAACATGTTTCATACCCAAGTGATTATTTAAAATGATAGGTACGGATCGACTCGTGAGACACAGAAAGTTTAGCGGCTATCTCTCTCAAACTTGAATGAGGATTTTCAGTCTATTTCCTTCAATTTTGCGATGCTTCAGTTGAAGACGTTGATGGCCTAGCAGAGCGAGGCAAATCTTCCATCACATCTCGACCGCTTTTGAACGCTTCTAACTCATAAGCACGTGTTTTTGATAAGGTCGATTCGCCGTAAATGTAACATAAGGCATGTTACATTTTCAGGGACTCCGAACACGAAATTCCATTGGCGATGTAAAATTTAAGAGTTGTAGATATTTTTACTAAGACAAACTCTTTGTTCGATGTTTTTGTACATTGTGAAATTCGCAATACACACTAGATATGATCTAACTAAAAACAGCACTGTATTATTTTAATCTAAATAACAGGTGCAACAGAATCACCGCGCCAAAATGGAAAACAGTTGTGCCAATCTAACAACAACAAAAAGACAAAAAATTGAATTTGGAACCATAAACAAATCATCCATTCCCGATACTTTTTTGACTGAATGTACAACTACGCAGATAGTGTGGGAAGTAAAGAATATCCACAATGCACAAATCGTAGCGTTTTTAGGGTTCCGTACCTCAAAAGGAAAAAACGGAACCCTTATAGGATCACTCGCGTGTCTGTCTGTCTGTCCGTCTGTCACAGCCAATTTACTCCCAAACTACTTTACCGATTGAGTTGAAATTTGATACACATATGTTAACCATTCCCCCTCTTAACTCCGAAACTAAAGGGGCCAAAAATTTTAAAAAATATACAAAAAATATTTCTTTGCCTATAGATTACAGGAAAACCTATAAGAAATCTATGGTATTAAAAGTAACAGGAAATTTCTTAAATTTAGGTCAGATTTAAAATAACTTACAGAATTTAGATAATTAACGTACGGAACCCTCTCCACGCGAGTCGAACTCGCACTTGTCCCGTTTTTTCTTAATAAGTTAGTACACAGGTTCCCCTTTAACCTGATTCACTGTTTTCCAAAAACTAATAATATAGAAGTCCTGTAAAACCGAAGCGAGGAAGCGCTTCTTTATTGAGCATATCGCCTCTCATAACCTTAACAATATGTAATGACGATCCATTTCACAGGTTTTGAACGCAATGATAAATAAAAATGACAAAGGTTCCTTTGTTTTTCGATTCTATCTGATGATGTCACGCCGGTACCTACAATTTGGTCGAATCTATAGGACATACATATTACCATACAAACTGTTCAACCTCTATCATACAAACTGTAGTCCACATTCGTTCGTTGTGAGAATTCATATTTGACGCCCATAGTAGGTATGTAGGATGAATCCGTTTGGGTACGGCTGTCCCTCGAGAAAGACAATAAACTAGCAGGGCACTGCTGAAAATTTCTATGATAGTCTCTATGAAAAATTAAGGTAATTTCCCTTAATGTAGGTGGTAAATAGTGCAAAAATACCACGAACTAGCCATATATTAATTATATGGTAAGTATGGTAACCGTACCTACAAGAAAATAAGCAGAAGCGATAACTTCAATAGCACTTAACAATATCTTGTCTGAATAACGTGAAATGCAATAGTGATGTTGCATTTCACATTATGCAGACAAGATATTTCTTAAATCCAGTAAAGTAGGTACCTGTACAGTTCTAGCACTTTCACTGGCAGGCGGATTTGAATGCGTCCGATTAAACTATGACATGAACTACTTGAGGCAATCCTAAAATCCCAAGAGACTTATGTTTATAGGGAGTTTTGGTCGTTTGACCTTCACGCCATGAGCTGATAACACTGCATTGCTGCTATCTTTCCACACACACATATCTCGCATACGACGTGGATACGACGATTGATCGTGCGCCCGCGCCGCTTCACCTTATCACTGCCTACTTGATAATGATTTTAAAATACGTTTGCCTACTTACACGTTGACAGCTAGGGATTACTTCTTTAAAATCGTGGTAGATTTACAAGAACTTTTCAATTTAACCACCCAAAAGGTCCAACCATCTTCAAATGAGGCAAACTTGCTTTCAAGTATCTTAAAGTACCTAAATGATATAAATCTTGAAAACTGTAGCAATCAGCCGTTTCTTGTTTTATCACCGCCAATATTTTCGATATCGTGTCTTACGTCAAACATTTTAAATGTATTCAAATCCTATGTTAAAGAATTAAACTAATTGCCGCCATTCCTCTAACCGTAACAGTAGCATTTATTTATTTTGAATTATTCTTCTCAGAGCAAGCAGTTATTAATAACCTACTTTCAGCACAACCACCTAGATACCTACTTTGATAGCCCAAGAGATAAACGTGATTGAC
Source organism: Eurois occulta (assembly GCA_950022335.1). Lineage (NCBI taxonomy): Eukaryota > Metazoa > Arthropoda > Insecta > Lepidoptera > Noctuidae > Eurois > Eurois occulta. Next base: position 10,247,044 of record OX465489.1, on the reverse strand, counting down.
TAAAGCATGATCATTTAATTTAATGTAAATTACTTAGTTTCCCTAGAATGACTTTACAACAAACAATACGAGTAGGTATGTCATTGATCAATATGAAAATATGCAACAAATTGCCTTTCTTAATCTGGTCATGGGTTTACTATTATTTATTATTTTTAGGATATTGGAGGGAAAACTACATAAATACATTAGTATTTACAATACATTAAGTTTAAGAGGGTACAAATTGTATTTTACTGTATGTTCTCTTCGTAAGCTACTATTCCCACTTTAATATTAATATTGGTTGAGGATATAAGCCTGAACAAATTCAAGCGTAATTTAAACTTTTCGGAATTTGGTCGTATGCGGTATTTCGTGTCAAACTTGTCTGATATTGTGACTTTTCTTGAAAGCAGCGCTTTCGAGAAAACAATTTTGCAGGCAGTGCATTTGTTATAAAGCTTGAATTTTTTGTCTTCTTTATTAAACCAAATCATAACAATATTATAGACACTTATAAATTAATACAATCTAAGGTAACTAAACTACTCAAAACAAAATAGGGCCCACCACGATTTATTCACAAAAAGTGTTGGCATGTTACTACAAACTTATTTATGGGCAAGTTCAAGGGTTTTACCGTAAAACTTAGATGTTTATGAATTCCTGTTGTTGTTTTCCTGATTTGATTGGTTTAGACAATTAATAACACTTTACCCTCAACACATCTACCCATAAAAGATACATTTTTCTATCAGTTTTAATTTTCGATGGCAAAAACCAAGTGGGCCCTATTTTGTTTTGACTAGTTTAAATTAAACTTAAAAATAAACTAAAAAATGGCGTCAAAAAACTCCTCAACGCTGGCGCTGACAACTTGTCACCAAAAGACTGGGGGCCTTGCCAGGCTTGAATTAAACTCGGACTAGGTATATCAACGATCTTTTGACTAAACCGCAACCGCAAACAGGGACCGGTAGAATTCGTCATATCGCCCAAAGCGACACTACTTACTTTTACTACCACAGCAAGTTCTTATCTGTAAGATAAACTTAGAATAAAGATTTAACCTAATATTTAATGTTTTAATATTGTCTTAATTCATTTAAATAGCTCAATTACGTAGTTCTATATCAAAAACTTTTCTGGATTAAAAATCTTCTCTGAAATTGTAAACCACCGTTTACTTACGTCTCATCAAAAGTAGGTAAAGCCTTTGAGCTGTGTGACGTCACTGTAATCCAAGGTCATTGTAGATCATTCATCATTAATCCAAACAACATGGTTTATCAAGTACGGCTTAGCAAGTTTCATGTACGCCATAGATTCTATTCCTTAAATAACCTTACGAAAGGAAAGTCCTTAGCCATTTTAAATAAACGTAACAAGAAAAAGTATTGCAAGCCGTCGTCTTTCCTTCATTTGTTATCTTCATTATGTTTAGTATTCCATTAGTTGTACAAACATGTCATTTCGTATAAAACTCAACATACACCTAATCTACATAAATTATCTACGACATGTTGAATCTCTTTTATACAATTACAATTATTTGCGGATTTTTATTATTACATCTTAGATGATTATTTACGTCTACATACTTCGTCAAAAACCTTTGGCATATTTGCCATTCGAAAATATCAGTGTACCTACTTATTTCTTTTGTGGATTGTGAACACTGTTTTACATTCTCATAAAATACTTATTAGCTTTTTGGTATTTTAAGAAGCTTCTGTAAATGTTCTTTACTCAATTTAAAAATAAATCTTTATTCCAACATCACACCACCGGATTTTTCCAGTAAATGGTAAATTCTTCTCTTGCATACACATGAACCAAATAAGAATGAAACCATGCCATTCAATAATAGAGTTTAAAATCATGAAAGTTTAAAACGATGATTTAAATAACATAATATTGTTTGTTTGTGCAGGCCTCCCGATGAGGACACAGCGTCGCACGAGAGTGACTGCGAGGAGGAGGAGGAGGACACGACTGCCCACCTAAAGCCCCGCCGACCGTTCTGGGCCAACAAAATACAATTCGTATTAGCATGCGTTGGCTACTCGGTTGGCCTCGGGAATGTGTGGAGGTTTCCCTACCTGTGCTACAAAAGTGGAGGAGGTAAGGCAAAATGATCTTTAAACAATCTTGTCTGGTTTTCTTCCACAGTAGGCTTATGCAGGTTTAGACGCATCTCATACAATTTAATACGTTCACGACTGAATACATGGTGTTGCCATTAATGTACTTCACCGTGAACTTTCTGCCCACCTCATTTTATGTACCTATGCATGACGCAGACGTTTCGTAGCTGCGGCGTTGACCCTGCGTTTTCAATGCGTAGATCCCGAAAAGCATTTGCTTAGGACCCGCGAGCCACGTAGCTCCTGCGTAGGCCTGTGTAGAAGCAACGTAGGCCTGCATAGGCTTGCGTAGTAGCTGCGCGCGCAGGCCTATGTAGAGACAACTTCAACGTCGATTTGAACTTGAGGACGCTCATGGTAGGTATATCCTGTGATTATAGATTGAATAAAATCGTGATAGATAAACAATCAGGATTGATGTATATACTTAGTATTATTTCAGAAAGTAGCACCATTCTCCTCCATTGTTCATTAGTGCACCAGCCTTGGAGAATACCCGTTTACTACTGTTTAGAACTTTCTGATGGAATACACATTTGAACCAGCCTTATCTAATGTGCCCAAGTGATTTACAGAACCGGTTTACCATTATTTACTTTTGATCACATTTATCCGTCTCTCATGATGGAACAAACTACATAACAATATTACAATCAAAGTCGATATCAATATAATCTCGTTCTCATGACCGGTCTGCTCTGCAGGCGCCCATATTTATGACGTCACATGGTATTATTATTAGTGTCACCGCTAAAAAATAAACAAACCAAGTATCATTTTTTGCAATATCGTGTTTATTACTCGGTCATTCCGAATCATAGTAGGTAGTATTATACTAAATGTTAAAAAGTTAAATAGGGTCTTTTGAAATCTTGGTTTTGGCCAAGAGATAGAGCCAACATTGGAAAATCATACTAGGTACTTACTTATAGTACATAGTCCATGAACGTTTACTACAAGACTACACACTAACAATAGGACACACCCACACGATTACAAATTTATGATTAGGAACCCGTTGCCGGTTAGATACAATTATTTATTTGCTCGTACCATTTTATTTTGGAAGAGTACATTTTCGCAGTAGTTGAGCTAATAACATGTCATCGCCGCCGCTGTAAATTAACTCATTAAGGCGACAAAACGACGATCGTGTCCGCCGTGACATTGCATTAAGTCTATACTAATTGTCGAGTACTTAACACTTAGTAAAAATGATCCAAGCACGAAATATGGACACAATTGAGATGACCATGAGGACATCGATGAAGTTTTTATCACATGCTTATAATTATATAACTTTTTAACATCTTTTTATTTGTGGCGAGTCGTGATCATATAAGTATTAGGCTTGTCATTATATATTTGTGTTGATGAATGGATATCTAATCGAAAAAACGTCACACCCTTGTTGATAAAGTAGGTACCTACAAGTTTTTTTTTTATTGGTAGGATTTTTAGCCATGCTATAGAAATAGTTTGTATTGTCAAGTAGTTGTAAATTTTATCATAAACAACGTCACAATTATTTGAACTAGATACAATGCTTGTCCTATTTACAGCCACGTCTCAATCAATTTTGACGCTCCAACAGTTTCCTAATATTGACAGCCTATTCATGACAGCGTAAACAAGTATCTACCTAGATCATTGCAATTCATATAATTGCACTTTATTATTATTGCATACGTAATAATATGTTAGCGCCATACATGGTATAGAAAATCATAATCTCAAATAACAGGAAAGAAGTTAGTCACCAAGGTAAAATATGTAATGTACACACAAGTGCAAGATCGTGTCCGAGCGATGTAAAGTGTGTTTGTGTCGCAGCGTGCTAACTGGCTGGTGGCTGGTTGACACCGAGGCACCAACACGATCCAACGACACTACAATACGGTGTGAATTACAGCTGATGCCTACGGTAAACTGATACTTGACACCGCGTAGACGTATTCACAAGATATCAAATGATTTATTGCCAGATATATTTAGAAATCACTGCAGATATTTAAATGACATCGATTTGTTTGTACACTGTATCGTTTTGCATATGACATACCTACATAGATATGGTAATGACGTCATAATGTGCCACAATAGTTAATGTATACACGTACAAAATGCAGTTTTTAGAAGTTTTCTGCAACGTACCTATTATTGTCTCATAAACACCTAGACCTACTTCGATGCGTTTTAATAGCTAAATTGGATTTATTATTAACTATTATTACACAAAAATAAGTAATAGGAAAATCTATCTATCTATATATTAATCTATGCGTAGGTACAATATTTTGGTTATAGAAAATCTAGGTATAAGTATGTGGTTGGTAAACATAGAATAGGAATGACTAAATACTTTCCTAGAAGTCGATATCACTAAAAGTCGTCTACTAAACCAAATAAACGACGTGGGAACAAATATGCGTCTAGCTATTTATTTAAATGTACATAGGTATTGTACCAGATACTGTAGAGTCACAAAAGTGGTGACCTAAACGCTCTTCAACACACTTATGTATGTATAATATCCATCCTTGCATTGTACCGAACTAACAATGGTTTTCTCCGTTAGTTTTCGATGTAAAACGTAGCCGTAGCGTTTAAGTTCGCGTTTGCTTTATATACATTGTAGCGTAACCAGAACGGGGTATGTTAACTTCTGAATTCTCTTCTGAATTCTCTTCTGAAAGTACCAATCATCAAATAGATCCACCACTTCTGCTAACTTCTGGTCTCCTTTCCTTGTTTTGTATTCCTGTCAGCTAACGTCACTTGCTCCTAACCCAACCCGAGCCAGAAATATCGAGTGAATAACTAAATATCTCCATTAGATCTAAACTATAGTATCTAATTAGAATCTAGCGTCACCGGAAACTATCAAAATATAAATATGATAACGAACCTTACAGTCATTCGATTTCAAAATTGTTTACAAGTCATCAAAGCGTGGAACTAATGACTCCTACCTTTGCCCATATAATCGGATGAGCAAACGACTAGACTAATTACGCCAGTTCCTGTAGGTCAACTCATTGGTATCAAGGATACAATTGGCGCAACGATGACTACTTGAAAACAGTGCGATGTACCTGACTTTGAAATCATTTGTAATCTTTCAGGAGTACAATATTTTCACGTACTCGGGCATTGTAACAGTTCACTGCAGTATCTTGACAAGGGTATTTTACTAAGAGAGTGGATCGGTGAACTGTACTCGCCCTCACGCAGGGTTGGATACTTTATTTCTTCGTAATTGTAGAGTTGATCCAATAAAAAATACTTTTACTTTCTGACAAAATCTCCATGTAGGTGTTCGAAGTCAGTCTGTACATAAAATGACTTTGTTTTAATATTATTATAAGATTTGAAATAAGGTAATGGTAAGTAATTACCCTACTCATTTTAGTTGATGATTAATTGCGCATTCTACTTCAATTCTGTCTCCAGATGCGTCCCAAATGCTATCAAATATTCTCACGTGGGGTCTAAGGATACTAATGAATCATGTGACGTTTCAAACGTAACACAAATAACTTACCACCTAAATTTTCTTTCTACTATTGTTAGCAGCAATGTTTAATAACAATATTTTTACCAACATCTTCCGAAAGCACAATATTTATTTAGATGCTATAAACATCGGACTCTTAGCAGGAAGTGGTCCACGGTCCCCCTTATTGCGGGGGATCTAGAGATACATTCATCACCGGTTGGTAATATTCGTCCGACCGGCCATCTGTCGGTCACTCACACTAAGTAATTTTTTAATGTAGAGAAGACCTCACCGACCAATTTATTTTTAAAACCCGACGTTATTTTTGTTTTTATCCGTAAAAAATCTACTCTCTATTAAAAGTGCCTAAGTTTTGAGTGTTAGTAATGAAAATGATGAAAATATTTTATTGTTTCAGGAGCCTTCCTCATACCTTATTTCATAATACTCTTAGTATGCGGTGTGCCAATGCTTTTCATGGAATTGGCTGTGGGCCAGTACACAGCTCACGGTCCCATTGGTGCCCTGTCACAAATATGCCCACTCTTTAAAGGTGAGCTAACAAAACTGATTATTATCTTTAAATACTGGAAATAACCGAACCAGTAAAAATACTAGCATTATTATGTGGCATAATTTCAGGTGCGGGCTTAGCAAGCGTAGTGATCTCATTTTTAATGTCCACCTACTACGCGGTGATAATAGCGTGGGCTATCTACTACTTCTTCACGTCGTTCAAGACGGAGGTGCCGTGGGCGAGCTGCTCCAACCGCTGGAACACACCGCAGTGCTGGGTGCCTAACCACAACATGACCAAACCCAACGGCTCGCAGACACCCACCGAACAGTTCTTCGAGTAAGTTTTTAACCCCCGACGCAAAAAAGGGGTGTTATAAGTTTGACCGCTATGTGTGTCTTAAACGAGTGAACCGATTTGGATGCGTATTATCCCAAGTGGGGTACCTATCAAATAAATTACAGCGCATGATGTGTGTACTACTATTAGACATGTTTTATCAAAATCGGTTCAGCCATTTTAGATATGGGGATGAAAGTGGGGATGAATAATAGAATATTATCAAATATAAGTACCTAACCAAGTGGGGTCTCAAATGGAAGTCCTTACATTTATTATGTGTTCATTACAAAAAACTGTACGTTTCATTAAAACGGTCAAATTGTTAAAATGATCCACCTCAGAATTCATTTAAATATCTAAGATAATCAGTTAAACTATCCGCAATTACAAACAAAGACATTCACAAACGTAAATTGTGACAAATGTAAATTCTTGTAACATCAAAATAACACATTTTATTCAATTTTTGTCTGTCTGTCTGTTTGTGCCGGCTAATCTCTGAAACGGCTGAACCGATTTTGACGGCACTTTTACTGGCAGATAGCTGATGTTATAAGGTCTAATGATGGTTACTTTTATTTTAGAAAAATAATTCGGGTTCCGTCCAAAAAAATTAAAACCCTAGAAATTGACAATTGAAACCAAACTCGATTCAATACGGGAAGTAATATTTTTTATAAGTATTTCACGCGAACTAAGGTCGCGAGCAACAGCTAGTTTAAAATAAAAATATAGTCAAAAATATAAAAAACCCCCAACGCAAAAAAGCTAACAAACATTTAAAAAGTAAAAAATAAAACCTATTGTTGAGCCATCAAATTCGATCGAGTAACACCTATATTTTAATTAGAGAAATATTTAGATGGATGGCACTTCAATATTTGCTCGTTAAAATGGTGCTACAATGTCGCGGCGGGGCACCGCTGAACTAAAACAAAATGTTGCAAATCTAATATAAGTAACATAACGCTCACAGGCTTAACAATTTAACACCCAATGTAGTACTACTAGATTACTAGATTTGCAACAAAAATTTGATCGTATCGAAACAAGTTGGACGGAAATTCTAGTAAATTAATAGATAGTCAATCTAATAAAGGGCCTGATTTAGTTTATTTGCAGATTTGTTTTATAAGTAATGAATAGGTCGTGTAGATCTCATCCTTTCATTTCCATCACCAATCTACAATTTCATCTATATGTATATGAAGTGCCAGGAAGTTATATTGAATTACGCACCATTGATTATTTAATTCACGTGTGCCCGATTAGCAACGCCCGTCTTAATCATAAATATTATCAATGATAAACTTTTGGAACTAAGAGTAGTAGTCAAAATGATGTTGAAGTTTGAGTTCCGGATATGAATAATACTTTAGCACACATACTCGTAGCTATGCCAATACCTGAGGTATCGTCATTCGTCAATAAGGCTCATAAAGATTGCATACTCCGTAGTTATTGATAAGTAATAAATATTTATCAACGATCAAGTCATGTGTTAATTTTTAACGTCGATTTACTTCTCCGAAATGGCTAACTCCGGTCTCAAATACCTATTGTAAAAAGGTCGCGTAATGTTTTGGAAATAATCTAACCTACTGGAATGAAAGGATACAAAGAGAAAACGGCTCAAATGTGAGAATCAAGGATCTAAGTTTCCAAGGAAGCTGGTTAAGAAGTACGAAGTAACTGAGAAATAAAAGTTGTTATGAAAAGTGAAGACCATACATCATCATATATCATTTCATGTTAACAATTAGTAAACATGAAATTAATAATTTGATTGTATGATTGTATTTTTTCAGGAAAAAGGTACTGAGCATGAGCGCCGGCATGGAATACCCGAATGGAATGCGGTGGGAGTTGGCAGCTTGCTTGGTCTGTGCTTGGGTGCTAGTCTACTTCGCTCTATGGAAAAGTATCAAGTCTTCCGCCAAAGTACGCTATATCACCACAACATTGCCCTTTCTACTGATTATAGTTTTCCTCGGACGCTCATTGACCCTCGATGGAGCTGACAAAGGTCTGAGGTTCTTCTTCAAGCCAGAATGGGAACTTTTAAAGCAGTCAAGACCGTGGGTTAACGCGGCATCACAAGTATTTAACTCGATCGGTGTTGCGTTTGGATCCATGATAATGTTCGCATCATATAATCGATTCGACAATAATTTCCTCCACGACACTGTGGCGGTTTCACTGATCAACGCTGTCACTAGTCTCATTGTGGGAATCTTCACGTTTGCTACCATCGGGAATATCGCATTTGAACAAAATACTCCCGTCAAGGATGTCATCGCCGACAGTAAGTATAACTTGCAAAAATTACAACTGAAGTACTATTTACTTGCAATATAACCGTCTTCTAATGTTAATACTTTTATTTCAGGTCCTGGATTATTATTTGTAGTGTATCCGCAGGCTATTGCGAAAATGCCGGCTTCACAATTATGGGCGGTACTATTCTTCTTTATGTTCCTTTGTCTTGGACTTAATAGCCAGGTGAATATCATCAAAACTGTATACATAGAATTAAGTTGAATTTATAGACAAATTAATAACACTGTGTTTCTTCACTTTCCAGTTTGCTATCGTTGAAGTTGTTGTGACGTCAATACAGGATGGGTTCCCAGACATGATACGCAGAAGACTTGTGTACCACGAACTGTTAGTGTTGTGCGTGTGTGGAGTGTCGCTCGTATTCGGGTTACCGCACATTATACACAGCGGCATATACGTGTTCCAACTGATGGACTACTACGCTGCATCACTAAGCATTACATATCTCGCCTTCTTCGAAGTGGTGGCTATCGCTTGGTTTTACGGCGTGGACAGACTATCTAAAAATATCAAACAAATGACAGGTTTGTAGACTTAGCGAAGCTAAAATAGTGTATAGACACTCCTTATAGGCATATCATTATCATTTTGTAGAATATTACATTAAAAATAACAATTCATTAAAAAACCATTTTTCCATCGTCATTTCTCTGTATTGTCTTTCATGTCATTAATCTTTGTTTATCCTTGATGAAAGTTAATTGTCTTCATATATTAATACTCACTGTACCTGATATGAATATATCATTCGTTGGCTGTTCATAAGCACACATGTGCAATTGAATACCTGCCTGTACCTACCCATACGGTGACGTCACACGGGATGTCCTGCCATTTCCTACAGCGCAACTTCCGTTTTTGTTTGTAGTTACCCTCGAAGATCATAATCACATTTTTTGCATTTAACCATCATGAACGTATAAATAAGGATGAATCATCGTTATTGTTACTTTATCATTACCCACTTTATAATTCGCCACTCCCTAACAGATGTATGTTTCACCTATGTTATCGGATAATAAATGCACGAAATAATGACATTAGCCTTGACGATATCTTAGAACCTATAGGTACTTTCATTTCACCAATAACTTTCTGAATACAACTGAGGGTTTAGTACCCTATCTCTACAAAAATCAGTTCTCATTGACGTGCCAGCAGGGCAGGCTCGTTATATTTCGCTTGCTAGTAAATATCAGTTCGCAGATACCGTATGGTCTGGGCTTAGTGGGCTTCATGATAAAAATGAAACTTGAAGTCCCACGGATCCAAAAAAAACCCTTTGCTTCCATATTTATTGTGCGAACCGCCAGTCTGTGGAATTCACTGTCGGCTTCTCTGTTTCCCGATCATTATAATCTGGATCTCTTCAAAGTTCGAGTGAATCGGCTTCTTCTAGGCAAGCGTGCTCCACCCTAGGCCGCATTATCTTTTCACATCAGGCAAGTTGCGGTCAAACGCAAGCCGATTTAGTATAAATAAAATGTGGCGTTACTTTGCAATGCTATAAACTCTTAGATTTATTGATGACAATGATTGTCGATTTCAGGTCGTCGCCCTTCGCTATATTTCCGAGTGTGTTGGCTGGTAGCGACGCCGGCGCTACTCATTGCGCTATGGGTGGCCAGCCTGGTAGACTACACACCGCCGAGCTACCGGCAATACCAGTACCCCACGTGGGCGCAAGCGCTGGGCTGGATCATCGCTTCTCTCTCGTTGCTCTGCATCCCAGTGTACGCCGTCTTTGTCCTCATGAAGTCGCCCGGAAATAATTTGAGAGAGGTAATACTTAAGATTCCACTATTGTATTTCGTAACTGACATAGGTACCCACTTATAAGAAAAAAATTATCTTAGCTAAGTCACATAGCATTCCTACTTTATATAATGAATAGATGCCCTTGAGCACAATCAACACGTTTCGGAACAAAGAAATATCACTAATTAACAGTGGTCACAATAAGATAAAGTGCATTACTTACGATAATTTATAAAAATATTTAATTTTGTTAGGAATCATTTACCAGTTGCTTCTATCTATTTACGTATGCACAAACTGCTGTAAAATCAAGAAACTCCAAATAAATACTGCATGCTTCATCTCAAGAAAGATTGTGATCATACCCCCTTTGTGATCTTTCTTGATAGAGTCAACTGTTAGTCACATTTCTGTTTTATTATTATTCATAACTTTTATCTACTACCACATGATAATGCAGTGATAATTTAAAATAACCTTTCTTTTTTCCAGAAATTGCGCCATTCCATACGTCCGACGTCTCTTTGTGAGTGCGGTGTCACTGGTTGCGATATTTGCTACTCGGAGTCCGAGCAACCGGACGATAAACCTGCTATCAACTAGTCTGAAAACAACTTAGAGAATAAGGACATGCCTACTTTCTACAATAGTATGATACTTTGATATCAAGAATAAACAAGACAATAAGATAATGAAAAGAGACGGTATTCCATCATAATTATCATTAATTTATAACGAGGCGGGGACCGCACTCGACCTACTATAATAATGAAGTAGCTTGGCTCCATTCTAGAATGTTCGCTTTAAGAGCACTTCATCGTTTTTTGGTAGCTGAAATGATCTTCGATTTTACTTATACTGTCAAATGTTTTTATAGCAGCTGTACAAACAATTCTTTGTGTAAATAATCTCCTTATTAGAACGTTAAGTTTTAACTCAGTCCAAACGAAGCACATAATTATGTTGTATTAGTGAATATACACCTAAGGAAAATGTAGATGGTAGAAACCCAACAGAACCAGTATTAAGTATTTTTTTTTGTAGCCAGTTAAATGTAAACAATGTGACACCATATGAGTTTGTTATATTTAAACAAATGTTAGTACTACTAGTTAGTACAACAACAACAAATGTTAGTACTAATGAAGTATTTAGTATCTACGTTTCCTAAAACTTTTGTGATCAAAGTCATTCCATTAGAAATCTTATTTTATATAATAATTATTATTTAGATAAATTCCTATTTATTCCTAGTAAATTTCATTAATATTCTTAGAAATAAAGTGATTCGAATTGAAAAAAAAATACAATCTTAGATCACGTGAAAAATCTCATTGCCTCAGATGGGCATGGAAAATTTTAATACTTAGGTACTTTATGATAATGTCGCACTATTACGACTTACCTATTACCCAATTGATAAATAACGTCTACATAAAATAAATGTACGATGTACCAACCTTGTAAGTGATATGGACCTAGTTCAAAGAAACAAACACATATCAATGAAACGAAATGCCTATATTAATGGAGACAATACCGAAATAATGAATGAAATCAAAGTACAATGTAACTTAAAATATTGTTTTGTAATGTAAATAAGTAACTATTTGTAAATAAACAAGTGTTAAACTTGTTAATGTAGCATATAAGACAATTGATTAAAAAATAAAATTACTATAATATTTTTATTTCATTTGAAAAACTAAAACCTAGGACCAAGGTGTAAGTACCTACCTATAATAAAACTAGTAGGTACTGTCGCAACGAAAGTAAATTCTTACTTTGACACATATAGATCAACAAAAATCTAAATTGGAACCTTAGGATACAATTATTGGTTGCGATAGTCGTGGAGAGGATCCGGCTATTGGGTCTCGAGGTGGCATTGCACAAGTCCGAGGTCATGTGCTTTCATGGGCCTCGGAGCGCGCCACCGTCGGGATCGAGTCGACGTTGAGGTACCTCGGACTCGTCCTCGACAGCCGATGGAACTTCGTGGAGCATTTCCGACGTTTGACTCCCAGACTGGAAAAGGCCGGGGCTGCCTTTAAGCGGCTCCTGCCCAACCTGAGGGGGCCAAACGCCTCCGGCCGGAGGCTCTACGCGGGGATCTTGCGGTCCATGGCCCTTTACGGGGCCCCGGTGTAGGCGCGTTCGTTGAGGTTGCGTGCCTAGCACTACCTGAACGCGCCCCAAAAGGTGGTAGCCGTAAGGCTCATCCGTGGGTACCGCACGATCTCCCGCGAGGCGGCGAGCCTCCTTGCCGGATTGCCGCCATGGGATCTGGAGGCCATAGTCCTTGCGCGCCTGCATGAGTGGCGCGCGGAGGCACAGCGCCGGGGGGTAACTCCGCTGCCGCGTCAAATTGTCGCGCAGCGGACAGACTTCCGGCGCGATCTCATGGCGACATGGAGAGAGCGACTATCGCAACCCCGTGCAGGGCACGCCACGATAGTGGCGATAAGTCCCCTCTTTGAGGAGTGGCTTGAGAGGCGCCACGGTGCCCTCACCTTCCGCCTGACGCAGGTCCTCACCGGACACGGATGTTTCGGGAGGTACCTGCACCGAATCGGGCGGGAGGAAACGCCCGGGTGCTTTCATTGCGAGGATCGCCCGGAGGACACGGTGGAGCACACCGTGGAGGTCTGCTCCGCTTGGGAGGAGCACCGCCGTGTCCTCGTAGCGGTGATTGGCGGCGGTGACCTCTCGCGCCCGGCCCTGGTTCAAGCTATGGTCAGAAGCACCAGGAGAAGCACCGGGCGTCGGGGGCCACGCCGTGATGGCTCTCGGCCACCGTAGGCGCGGGCCTGCGGTGGCCGAGAGCCATCACGGCGTGGCCCCCGACGCCCGGCGCTTCTCCTCCCGCGGCGGCTGGGACGTGAGGCTCTCTCCCTCTCACGTTCCGTCGCCTCCTTCGCTAGCATGACTGCTTCGCAGAAGGAGGCGACGGCTTCCCATTCCCTCTCGCCCCGGACCATGGCTTGAACCAGGGCCGGACGCGAGAGTTCGCCGCCAATCGCCGCTACGAGGACACGGCGGTGCTCCGCCCAAGCGGAGCAGACGTCCACGGTGTGCTCCACCGTGTCCTCCGGGCGATCCTCGCAATAGTAGCACCCGGGCGTTTCCTCCCGCCCGATTCGGTGCAGGTACCTCCCGAAACATCCGTGTCCGGTGAGGACCTGCGTCAGGCGGAAGGTGAGGGCGCCGTGGCGCCTGTCAAGCCTTCTTGAAAGCCCGTGTGTGTGAGAACATCTCCTTCCGCGCGTAACGTTCTCCTGTCCCAATACTGGACAAGCCATCGTTTCTACCTTCTACGCGCGTGATTCTCAACTCGCATCCCGGAATTCCTGTGTTCCTGCCCTTGGAACCATCGGAGGTGGAAGGCTCAGCGTGTATCGTAGCAGTCCAAGGTACGTGTATGCACTGTATTTGCTATTGACATTCTGTGGAGTTTTTGAACATCGTATTGTACTCGTCATCGTTGTGTTCTCTAGTAGCAGAAAGCCACCCCTGCTATTTCGGCTTTGGTGCGCATGCTACATGTTTTGGAGGTTTTGACCAAAAACTCAACAAATACCATCGAGCAACCACCTTATTCACCTGATATGGCTCCAGCCGACTTCTTTCTTTATCCTAAATTCAAATTACCACGTCGTGGCACCCGTTTGCATTCGGCAGAAGACATAAAGTAGAATTCGCGGCGAAAACTGAACTCAGTTCCAGAAAAAGCGTTTAAAAAATGTTCTGATGATTGGAGTACCTACAGTTTCTAAAGGAGCATACATTGAAGGCGATAAAATAACTTTGGATGAATAACTAACATTTTGTGTATCATAGATCGTTTCCCGGTACTTTCTTGACAGAGTAGGTAGGTACCTAGTATAATACTCGGGTTGGAAGATGTCACATGTTTTCGAATTTTTAGTTCTAGGTTTTCTAACGATGGTTTCCATCGCCGATTTTGTAACGTGATTCGATCCCTCGACCTACAACTCGTACCTAAGTCGGAGCCGTCACCACTGGGTCATCACTGCTCTCACAAGAAGAAAGGTACAATGGCGAGTTGAAAAAATAAAATGTGTGCACACAAGCGTGTGGGGGAGGACTGGGGTATCGTTGGATAGATAAAAATACCTAATTAAGTTTTAAGTTCATAAGTGAATTTCACGTTGCCGCGTTGGTAAGGCGGGTAGGTACCAAAGACTACTATTATATATGTAGGTACTGTCAAATAGTAAAATGTTAGGAACCTCAAGCTTTTAATAGTTCGGTGGAAAATTCTGAAGAAAAACGAAGTTGGTAGCTTGAAAAAACACTTTAAATTGGTTTTAACTTGTGTAGTGTGTTGCGTAATTTTTGAGAAATGGAATACATTCACCGTAGGTGCGGGCCTGTGGACGGTGAGTAATGGGCTAGCTCGCCGTTCGTCCGTCTTATGACGACAGGCCGTGTCGACGTCGCGTTCGTGTTGTCAGTAAACCTGATGAGTCCGCAAGGGCCAATGTCTGCCAGGGCTGCGGGACTGTTCGAAAGAGATACCGCGGCTCTGGAAAACAAAGGGCAAAAGAAGGAACGTGGATGGTTTTTAGTCAGTAAAAGTCTGAAACCCTTTCGCTCCGCCCAGAGCGGGCTTTTTGGAACGTAGTTCCTTATCGCGCGTTGCGGGGCTAGACGGAAAAAATTCAGACGAAAAGTGTGTACGACACTTTTACCCGACTGCGCGACGCAAAGGTAATGTGTTTTTGCTATAGTAAGCTATTGTAAGCCGTGCGGCGTGCGCATGTTATAGAAAGCAAGCCAGATATTTTCGTTTCGTCTTTGGTCTGTGGATGGGTGATCCAAGTTAAGCAACGGATGCCAAGGTTGGTCTGTGGATGGGTTATCAAGGTTAAGCAACGACTGCCAAGGTCTGTCTGTGGATGGGTGATCCAAGTTAAGCAACGGTTGCCAAGGTTGGTCTGTGGATGGGTGATCAAGGTTAAGCAACGACTGCCAGTCTGTCTGTGGATGGGTGATCCAAGTTAAGCAACGGTTGCCAAGGTTGGTCTGTGGATGGGTGATCAAGGTTAAGCAATGGTTGCCAAGGTTAGTCTGTGGATGGGTTATCAAGGTTAAGCAACGGTTGCCGAGTGGGTGGTTTTTTTTTGTGCCAATTTTTTTTTTACAATTCCTTCACTACTTAATCGAAAGGAACTTCGTTCCATCCGGGTGTTCCTTGACACCTCTCTACTTACATTTTTTTGTTTTTTTTTTTTTCATCCGGAAAAAAACAAAAAAAGGGTTGTATGAGGAGCATGGTATAAAGTTCTTCATCCTCCATACAAAAGGGAGGATCCATCAGACGGGTATTGTGAGCTAATGGCATTAGCTCACCACTACTCACCAGGTCGAAAACGCAGGTTAAAATAATATCATTTGTGTGATTATGATTAGTGAAAAGGAAATCTAGCATAACTATCCGTGGTGCTGAAATTTTTTGAGCTTATTTAACAACTTAAGCTTGAAAAAAAAAATACGAAAAGATAAAATAAAAAATTAAGAAAGAAGAAGAATTGAGAAGATTTAAGAATTTTAATATGCTTTA
The DNA here is from genome assembly GCA_950022335.1 of Eurois occulta. Taxonomy (NCBI): domain Eukaryota; kingdom Metazoa; phylum Arthropoda; class Insecta; order Lepidoptera; family Noctuidae; genus Eurois; species Eurois occulta. The sequence continues at coordinate 10,230,872 of OX465489.1, read as the reverse complement.
AATTTGGAATTTTTTCTAAAAAATACTTGATTTATCATGGTTTGGTAAGTTTAGATTCTTCGAGCTCGCTTTTCAATGAAGACTTGTCATCTCACAGTCCTGTAAGCTCAAATTTTTCGGGCTCTGTCAGGGTCCAGAAAGTTCCTTGTATTGATGCCAGCTATTAATAATAAAGCATAAATTATGCATGCATGGCTGTTATTTTGAAAATTAACTAAAACGACAGAAAATAGGCAGGTCAAAAATTTTAAACCTTCTTTGACATCCTAATGCGACTAAACTAGAAAACCTTTGTCAAGCTCGGCCTAGACTGTTGTAGTTTAGGCATTGGGGGTACTTTTTAGCTGTAAGTAGACAACCTGCTAACTTTCTGCCATTCTATTTTATTTTCAAAATAGCACCCACGTATTGTATGAGACAAAATATAAAGGGGTCACATTTTGGAGATACCATTGCATTAAGTACATGTGGCATCTACTTTGAAAATAAAATAAAATGGCCAGAGTTAAGCTAGCTCCAAAATATATAAATTACTCTTAACAGAATTAGGGACACCCTGACAAAAGATAGATCAGAAAAACAAAAACTTTTTCAACATAGTTTATTTATTTTATATCTTACACAATATTATATACATGTTCTAAAATAGTAACCCGTGCCGATCAAGCAGAGAGTGAGACAGGGCGATACCACATTTCACCGATACTCTTAACAGCAGTCCTTGAAGACATCATTAAAACCTTAGATTGAGACTATTGTGGTTTTAAAATCAATGATCGTTGCCTGGCTCACTTAAGATTTGCAGATGAACTCGTGCTTTTTGCTGAAAACTTCGAGGATCTCCAGAAGAGTGTTCAAAATCTTTCTTTGGTATCGAGAAGAATTCAGCTAGCGTGATCTGCATTTAGCACATTGGACGACATTCTGAAATCAGCCAAAATTCCACACTGTCTGAAGACCCATCTCTATAATCAATGTGTTCTGCCCACCATGACGTACGATACTGAGACGTGGCCGCTCTCACAGGAGGCTGTGTACAGACTAGAGTAGCACAGAGAGCCATGGAGCGTTCCATGCTCGGCATAAAACTAATACACCGATTTCCAAACGTCAGAATCTGGAGACGTTCGAAGGTCTTCGATATTGCAAATCGCGTTATGGAACTCAAATTGAATTGCGCATGACACCTAGCAAGGCATGGTGATGGCAGGTGGAGTAAAGCTGTGACCCGAGTGGGGTCCAAGGAATGGAGAAGTGTTGGTTGTCCGGCGACGAGATGGGCAAACAACATTCTTGCCATTGCGGGAATATCCTGGCTGAGGTTGGCACAAGAGCGTGGAGCTTGCCACAAGCAAAGAGAGGCCTATACCCAACGGTGGGGAAGGCTGGCTAGGCTGTGGATGATTAATTGATTCTAAAATAGTAACAATAAATATTATAAAATATATTGGCCCACCAGTATCAGGAACAGTTTCTCAAGTGGAGTTTGGCTTTAGGAGCACCTCCTACTGACACATGAAGTGGGCCAGATACTTGCTGTTAGTATTTTACTAATGATTCTTTCAGTGTTCATAAACAAGTAAAAAACCACTAGTTCACTGTCCATAGATAGCCCATTCAAAAGGTCAAGTCAATTTAATGATGTTTTTTCTTTTTAGATTCACTGTGTCCATTTGATGTCTTGCCAGTAGATTGTAAGCTCTCACCATCATCATCTGTGTCCTCATCATCCTCATCCTCATCCATGTTTGCATCATCAACTTAAACAGAAAAATACAACTCGGAAGTGAGATTTATGGTTAGAAAGGGTATTAAGAAATGTTTTTTATTGTATTATTAATTTATTAGACACAAGAAAAGGTATAAAATAAACAACTTTATGGCAAAAAAGGTTAGGATTTTTTGGCGCTATGGCGTTGCATATATGAGACTGGCGTTGCAGATTGTACACAACTGATTTTAAGCTAAAGCACGATGGATTGAACACCACCACACCACCACCCACCCCTCTCCGTACTTCGAAGATAAAAATATGTAAAACTTACGGGTTTCGCCAATTTCACCAAGTTGTTCTATCATCTTGGTTAATGCGGCATTCGCTTCTAATTGAAATTCCTCCAACGATTTAATTAAATGCTGCTTTTCAACTGGTTTAGTGATTGTCTGAATTAATTTGTCATTGTGTGTCACAGTGAGTTTAATTTGGGGTGACATTTTATTATTTAAATCCTAATTTACAAAATTCAAAAGAATTCAAATCAATTGTTTACTTTTCTGTCTGGCAGAAGTGGCAGGAGCTGTCTGATCCACAGAACATAATTAGATACTCTAGGGAGGGTCTGATCTCTTGTGTCGGCTAAATGTCATTTTAATCATTTTGTCTGTCCAGTGTTGCCAGATGACCGTTTCGCGTTCCCCCTAAACCTTCCCCGAAATTCCCCCAAAATAGTAGTTTTGAAAAAAAAATCCCCCACAAAAAAAATATTTTTAAAATCTACAATTTTATACTATTTCAGCTATAGATTTCATTAAAAAATCCGCATCTTCACTCGCGTCGTCTACAATTCCGTTCACTACTAAAATGAACACATCCCTTCTAGCAATGAATATCTTATTCTCAAGGTGGATTTGGCAGTGTGAATGGCTAATCTGTATTGAAGCTTGTCTTTAATAATTGCTACTTGAGAAGGCTCGCGTTAGAAAAACGCAACGACCAAATTCCTGATTTCAATATTTACTAACAAAACCTTATTAAAATTCCCCAATTGCCTCCAAACCCACATTTATCCCCTCCCCCGTCAAATACTGCACCCCGATTGTCCCTCCATTGCTTTAAAAAACCCCCAGATTTAGGGGGATTACCCCCAATCTGGCATCACCGTGTCTGTCCGTCAATATCTCTATCAGTGCAGCATGGAATTTTTAAGTACAATATATTAAATTATGCTGGAGAATAATAAAAATATTGCTGCATGATTCTTCTGGCGTAAACCTTAATCGAAACTAACGCTGCCATTGCGTTTTTTCAATACAATTTCACAAGTGTAAGGTTCGTAGCAGGTAAAAAAAAAGGCGTGAGTTTATGTATGTAACACTTCTGACAAACCTCCTGATGAAAATAAAGATCACTGTGATTTGGATTGGGATTGAGTGATACAGTCAGTCAGACTGAAAAAACTATTATACAGTCATGGTGTCAGCAGGCACTTGTTTATTATTTAAGGTGGAAGCGCCAGGGTAGCCCGCGATATTCAAATTTTCTGACGTTTATTGCAATTTGCAGTGTTCGGTTGTATGTTGATGAAAAATGAGTCGCGCCAGTAAAACGTATGCAGTTATAGAATTATAATCATTAAAATCTTCAAAACAAACCTCTAAGTTCATTTAATCCCATTGAATGACTTTTCATGAAATAATCCAACCCTAAGTTTACTTAAACTCATTGGTTAAGTAAACTTAGAGGGTTGTATTCTTAATTTTAATGATTATAATTCTGTAACTACATACGTTTTACTACCGCGACTCATTTTTCATCATCATACAACCGAACACTGCAAATTGCAAAAAACGTTTTTTTATTAACATAAAACCAGACACTGACCTGCAAATTGCAAAAAACGTAAGAAAATTTGAATTTTGCGGGTTACCTTGACGCTTCCACCTTAAAAAATCCATGGTCAAGCATAGAGAAATAATTTCATGGACTCAAGATGTCAAGCAATAATGTCAATTATTTATGTTCATGCTACTATCAGCTGATTGAACATATTATTGAGCAGAAAGCATTATTTATTCAAAATTAAACTTTATTTCACTATGTAATTATTAAGTTATTATGCGGGAATTCGGAAAATTTGGTCCTTTAATTGGTGCTGTGGATGAAGGAACATCGAATGTTAAGTTTCTGGTAATATTTAGTATCAATTTAATTCATAAACTAGTTTTATCTCAAGTGTCTTAAATTCCTATTTGTGAGTAAATTTACAGGTATTTGCAGCAAACACTTCAGAAGTGCTGACCTACCATCAAATATCCTTAAAACGATTTAGTCCTCAAGAAGGGTGGATTGAGCAAGATGCTCTGGAAATTCTAAATGCGGTTTTAGAATGCATTGAGGTAAGAGACCGGATCAATAGATTACACAAAAGAAAATATACAATGAAATATTTAATTAAATTAAAAAGTGGTTTATTTCAAAGATAATTAAATTATTTACAAACTACAAACTACACTTGGGAGCAAATAAATCGAGCCACTTCCTTTTTCACGCATTATGGTAATTATTTTTGGTATTAAGGAACGCATCGATTCGAAACATATATCGCCTAAAAGGGTATTTAATAACCTTTACAATGAGGGTAGTTAGTTGTCAAAATTTCATTTTTATTAAAGTTTAAAGGGTAGAATAAAATTATCGCATTTAATTTGCTTATGACATTTTTATTGTACTCTGTTAAGAAAAGATTAAATTTGAGGTTTTTGTTAATCATACCCATATTACTTGTTATTGTTGTCTTTATCTGTGTCTGTGTAATCAAAATAACCTGATAAAATGGATACTACACCGACGGAAGCTGCCCAAGTTGTAGCTTTACTTGAGGTTGGACACGGACAACGTGAAGTGGCACGCAGACTTCATTTGAGTCGTTCAAAGGTACAGCGGGTATACCGCAGGTATCTGGAGACTGGTGCTTTTGTTCGGCGACCTGGAACTGGCCGACCACGGGCAACAACAGAACGTGACGACCGCTTTATTGCAACCAATTCGTTGCGCGACCGTGGACTTAATGCTGTTCAGCTACAGCAAGCGTTACGTGACGTTCGAGGAGTCGCAATCAGTAGGTGGACAGTGAGACGAAGACTAAAAGAACGAAATTTAACATCACACAAACCAGCAACTGGCCCAAAATTGACTGTAGCTCATCGCCGATCTCGCTTGGAGTTTGCTCGAGAACACATTAATTGGACGTTAGAAGACTGGAGGTCAGTTTTGTTTTCTGACGAGTCAAGAATCTGTCTTTTTAGCAATGACGGGAGAAACCGAGTGTATAGACGTCCTGGTGAAAGATTTGCCCAATGTTGCATTCGAGAAACGGTGAGTTTTGGTGGTGGTTCTTGTATGGTGTGGGGAGGAATTTCTCTAGACGGAAAAACGGAACTTGTCTTCGTCGACCCCGCCAACGATGGCAGTGGTAGACGTGGATTAACAGCTGACCGATACATAACTGACATTCTTGAAAACCACGTAATGCCGTATGCTGGTTTTGTCGGAGAAAATTTCTTGTTTATGCATGACAATGCGAGACCTCATACCGCGCAGATCGTTACGGAATACTTGTCTGCGATCGGGATTCAACAAATGGTATGGCCAGCACGAAGTCCCGATTTGAACCCAATCGAACACCTATGGGACGAGCTAAAACGGAGAGTCCGAGCCAGGGTTCCCGCTGTTTCATCCATTCCCGTGCTTAAAGTCGCTGTGCTTGAAGAGTGGGAGAACATACCACAATATGTCATCGTAACGCTGATCAGATCGATGACTAATAGGCTACAAGAATGTATCAGGGCCCGGGGGGGTAATACCAGTTATTAAGAATATTTTTTTTGCAATAATTTTGTTTTTTTATTGTTTTTATGGACTGTTTTAGCCCTACTAAATTTTCTATCAAAATTACCATTTTTCTTGCAGAGCCAATAATTTATCATTCAATAAGGTTATTATTCAATAATTTACCCTCATTGTAAAGGTTATTAACTAAACTTTTAGGCGATATATAGTTCGAATTGATACGTTCCATATTACCAAAAATATTTACCATTTTACGTGAAAAAAGGTAGTGGCTCGATTTATTTGCTCCCAAGTGTATAATAGTACCTAATAAATATGTACAAGTACAAAAGGGTTACCTACAGGGCGTACAAATATTCGTCCGATCGCTGTCAACAGGAAAAGTGACCAGAAGGCTAGCAGCATTGCCACATAGGATGGCAATGCTGATTCTTTGGCCAAAAAATAGGCCCGCCCTCTGGTCACAATTTCTTGAAATACTAGGTGGGCACTCGGACCCTATGGCCCTAGTGTTTAAACCTCAAACCATTTATTAAATTAAATAAATGGCTACCTGATAATATTGAAAAAAAAAAACAAATATTAGAAATGGTACTATATAGTAATTATTATTGCTGTGATGTAAATCTTCAGACATTCAAATGGTGCACTTAACTTCTTCTAAAACATAACATCAGGCCTGTATATCTCTGAAGAGTATGGCAGAAAATAAAGATGAATGATGTCATTGTATGTGTTATAAATAAGTTAAAAATATTTCAGGTGACTACTGACAATCTACGAAAGCTAGATATAAATCCTGAGGATGTGGTTGGTATTGGTATTACAAATCAAAGGGAAACGACCATCGTGTGGAATTCAGTTACTGGACAGCCATTGTATAGTGCCATAGGTAAGATTATAGTAGAATATAATAAGGCAATGTGTGATTGTTACATAATTTTTTTATATCTTATTGTACTAACTTATAATTTCAGTATGGTTGGATGTCAGAACATCAAATATTGTAGATGAACTGATAAAAGCAAAAGGTGCACAATGCGTAAATGCTGTCACACAGACTAGTGGGCTTCCTTTATCCACATACTTCTCATCTGTCAAACTAAAATGGTTGTTACAAAATGTATCCGCAGTAAAGAAATCAGTTAAAGCTGGTGAATGTATGGCAGGAACTGTGGATTCCTGGTTGATTTGGGTATGTTTCCTTTATTTTAGTTTTTCAGGACATTCTGACGTTCCTGCATGGTAATTAGTAAAAGGGAACGCATTCTTTTACAGAACCTTACTGGTGGCAGTCACGGTGGAACTCATGTCACAGACGTCACAAATGCTTCACGAACTCAGCTTATGTCACTACAGAGTCTGCAATGGGATAAAGGATTGTTGCGCTTTTTTGACATACCAATTGAAATCCTTCCAAAGATTAAAAGTTCTGCCGAAATATATGGTTACATTTCAACAGGATCCCTTCTCGGTGTTCCAATAGCTGGGGTCAGTTTTTATTATTTTTACCTGACTACCTATGGCGAAACTTACAGGAGGTTAATGTTTTTCCCGTGTTCATATTTTTTTTTTTTTTTTATAATTTATTCTATCAAACATGTTGCAACAGTTTATCCAAAACCAAGTTTAGTATTATGTACAGGCGATTTTTTATCGCGCACTGGATTTTTAACTCTGTATTAAGCCTAACATTAACGATAATCCGACAAAGCGCATCCCAGTGTGTTAAATAAGCACACTTACTTTTTAACTTTCAACGCTAAGCAATGCGTTGAAAAGCCATTGCGCGATTAAAAATCGTCATGATGATCTCCTTGTTGTTCTTAAACTATTTTTTTTTATCAACTTCACTGATGCAATGCAATCAGTCAATTTATAATTTTACATGTGTGCAAGGGATTTTAAACCTTTACGTTTTTATAATTATTACACACCAAAAATAATTTGTCCTTACATATTCCTATTCTTTACTTACCTTTATCACTTTCAAACCTAAAAAAAACTACAGTGCTCCTATATTTCCATAATTATTTCAAACAGCATTAAAAAAAAATTAAAACTTAGCTTATTTATTGCAGTGTCTAGGAGATCAGCAAGCAGCTCTAGTTGGACAAGGATGCATGCGATTTGGTCAAGTCAAATGTACTTTCGGCACTGGATGCTTTTTATTGTACAATACAGGTATGTACTTTCCTATCATCGCAATAGTATAATTATGTAGTTTCATGACAGGAATTTCCTAAAACAACCCATTTTTTAGGTGATTCGATTATCCACTCGCAGCATGGTCTGCTAACCACTGTGGCCTATAAACTAGGACCAGATGCACCACCGGTATATGCATTAGAGGGATCCATTGCCATTGCAGGTAAATCACACAATCATAATCATAACTATAGAGGTACTCTCCTATTTATACAGGCTCATTGACTTTATCGATATTTTATCTAGGTGACACATTACAGTGGCTACGAGACGGCTTGGAGCTGATCACTGACATACAAGACACTGAGGCGTTAGCATCAGAGGTTGGTGATGATGATGAAGGAAACATTTGTTTTGTACCTGCATTTAATGGACTATACTCTCCTTATTGGAGGAAAGACGCTAGAGGGTAGGTAAACAATTAATACTGCTTAGTATTACTTATTTCCAAAATAATAATAACATTATTTTTATAATATTAATAGCGTCTCACCCCGGCTTCCCACGGGTGCTGCTAACTACAGCGCCACCTATCGGGGCCAAAATTCCTCTATCTTTCAACCTAGAACCAACCATACACATTCCCAAATTTTCATTCAATGTGGTTTCGGAGATAAGCGAGTACGAACATAGTGGCACGTGACTTTTATAAATAAAGATTATTTGCAGTATAATGTGTGGAATAAGTGGAAAGACACGTCGAGAACACATAGTCAGGGCAGCGTTGGAGTCAGTGTGTCATCAAACACGTAGTGTGGCGACTGCGATGGCGAAGGATTGTGCGCCGTTGGGACGACTACTTGCCGACGGCGGTATGGCGCAAAACACTCTGTTGATGCAAATGCAAGCAGACATTCTGGGAATCCCTGTGGTATGTTCATTATGATGTGATAATTATGTACTAATTTTAAACTTTGCTTTACGGAATTTCTCCTCTGTTGTGACGTGAGTGCATTTGCAGACCTAATTGCGCAAACAAAACACCGACCCCAACTATTCCTACTAGTTAACTAACGTTTCAGATTCGACCTCTTATGGTGGAAAGTACAGCGCTTGGAGCGGCTATAGTGGCTGGCCGAGCATTGCGAGTGTGGCCCACGTCAATACCGTGTCCGCCAGCAGATACTTTTTCGCCGGCGATGACTTCGGAAGGTATCCGTTTTTATTATTAACTAGCATTTGCCATCAACTTCGCTCGCGTTTTGGGCGACGTGGGTGAAAATTATGTTACGGGGACGTTTTCAATACAGCTTACGATATTAAAATTAGGAATTATGTAGCTTCCCATTAGTGAAAGAATGTTTCGGAATCAGATCCCGATTACCAAACTTTACCTCTGTAATCTTAATAATATATGTATATCGAGCCATTACCGTCGACTTAGTGTACCTAACCGACAAAAACCAGAAGGTATTTTTCAAATATTTTTACGAATTCTAACCATGTAAATAATTGCGCGATTAAATTGAAATGTAGATAGATTTTTGAAGCCTTAGGTGTAACAGTTAAATTTTTCGACAAAACAATAGGTTTTGAGGCTTTTTTGGCGTTTACAATATTTTTGCTGCCTCAAACGAACGACTTCATATGATTCCGAGCGTTTGAGATAATACCTGCGATAAAAAATAACCTGGTGAAAGTTTTAACGTAAGCGGCAATATCAGTCGTCAGTCCAAAGAGCATAAAACGCGCGCGCATGGGCGGGAGGTCGCGGATTAAGTACTAAAAACATGTCTGTGACAAATGTGAAAACTTTAAAGTGTAATATTTTAATTTCGGAGGTCCTAGCCTTTACAAGGAATAGGCATGACCTCGTCGACAACGAGCGCCTTATAAGCATTTGTGCGTCCGCGTTTTCGGAAGAAGACATTGATGAGGCAAAGAAGCTGTTGTTTACATCTACAAAAACACTGTTATTAGTGTCAAGGATAAAAAAGGACAAAAATAAAAATCAGAAGCACTTAGAAGATATGATTTCTGTGTTTAAAACTATGAATCGAGAGCAAATCCAGTATTTGTGGCCTATGATCTAGATAAATTACCGCCGATTTGTTTCGATCATGTTGACGTGACTAAGTTATTGGTTTTAAGGGCCGACGTTACTGACATCAAAGAAAATTACGAGACTAAAAGGGAATGTGAGGAGTTAAACTCAAATTCTAACCAATTAAACAATAAAAATTACAGTTCGACTGTAAATATCAAAAGAGAAGGGTATGTCGCCCGCCTCGCTCGGGACGTATAACAGCTGATGTTCAAATTCAACAGAGTCTCACTCGTACCGTCGCGCGTCGTACGGTGATAAGTCACGAACGAGCGAGCAATGTGCCGCGCACTCCCTCGCACACGCAGCAGGGCCGAGAGCCCGAGACACAAGATCAGCCGGTCTCCCTCACTCCGCAAAACCTGACTATCATTGAGAACGACTACTACGCGCTTGTTGATCAACAACGAACCATAGTGCAAATAGTAAGCAAAGGCAAGTCAGACGAAAATAAGCTGAAAGATGAATGGTTTTTTTTACAAAATCGGAACAATAACAAACGCTTAGCTGGCAGGAAAAGCAATTTCTAAATTTTCTAATGTGACAGGAAACTTTAGAGCAGCTGAATTAAAAATCCCTTTGTTCATATCGCATGTCAATAAAGAGACTACGGATACTGACATTTGTGAGTACATAAAATGAAATCAAATGAAATAGTTATTGTAGGTACTTCAGCCACGACGGTCTTACCATCAAACATCTGAAACACGCGTACACCTGCTGTGACTGTTGGCCATGTTTTTAGCCTTTGTGTTAGTCACTGTTATTTACCTGATGATCTTATATACACTACTGTTGTGCCTATTGTTAAAAATAAAACCGGTGATGCCTCTGACATTTCCAATTACAGGCCTATATCATAAATATCTATATAATATTGGTATAATAATCAACAAAACTGTGAAGTTTTCCAATCTGTATCGGTTGGAGTACTTGGAGTGCGGGGTGGGTGAGACAGGGGGATTGAATCTATACATGAATCGGCTGATCGTTGAGCTCAGCAACACTAATATCGGTTGTTATATAGATGGGGTGTGTGTTAATAACATTATGCCGACGATATGGTGATGCTGAGCCCATCGATCGGTGCTTTGAGGCGACTGGTGTCGCGAGCATACGCGGTAGCTCAAGGACAAATATAACACCAAAAAAAGAGAAATAATGATTTTTAAGGCAGGTGTTTTAAGTTACCCAACTATACCAGAGATATCGCTTTGCAATCGCTGGACAAAAAAGGTTTTACGGCTTTTCAGCCTCTGGGGCACTGGAACATAATTATGCATTGGGTGGCGTGAGTGAGTGAAGTATTTGTACAAAAACGCCACCATGTCAGTTCGACTTCAGAACCAGACCTCGGAACCTATCCTTCTGCAGCGAGGTGTGAATAGCTCCCTATCTCACACCTCGCTGCACGTCATATCTCCGAAACTGTTCACCGCTGCACTGGAGGATGTCTTCAAGTTTCTTGACTGGAGAGGGCTAGGCATCAACGTCAATGGCGAGTACATCTCTCACCTTTGGTTTGCCGACAATAGGTATAGTGGTCATGGCTAGACCATGGAGGACTTGAGTACAATGCTCGATGACCTCAATAGAGCTTCCGAAAGTGTGGGTCTTAAAATGGACATGGACAAAACCAAGGTCATGTTGAATGCCCATGTAACACCCATTCAAGATCGGAGACTAAACTCGAAGTTGTAGACGATTATGTCTACCTGGGACAAATGGTCCAGTTAGGTAGGTCTAAGAGAAAGAGGTCAATCGTCGAATCCAACTTGGCTGGGCAGCGTTCGGAAAGTTGCGCGGTATCTTCTCGTACTGCAGTGTTTCAAGACGAAATTCGTACGAGTCCAGTGTGTGTTTTTAGTGATTACATACGAGACCAAGACGTGCTCGCTCACAATGGGCCTCATCAGAAGGCACCCAAAGGGCTATGCTCGGAGTTTCCTTACGGGATTGAATAAGAAATGAAGACATCCGCAAGAGAACCAAGGTTACCGACGTAACCTTTGGGTTACGTCGGTAACCTTGGTTCTTGCCAAACTTAAGTGACAGTGGGCCGGCCACATTGCTCGCAGAACGGATGGCCGATGGGGCCGAAAAGTTCTGGAGTGGCGACCGCGAACTGGAGGACGTTGCGTTGGAAGGCCTCCCACTAGGTGGACCGACGACGTGGTGAAGGTTGCGGGAATCCGCTGGATGCGAGACGCACGGGACCGGTCAATGTGGCTACACTTGGGGGAGGCCTATGTCCAGCAGTGGACGTCTTTTGGCTGAAATGTTGATGATGAACCAGGTAATTATAATTTAACACTAAATACAGTGCAGAGAGATACGAATACGAGTAGTTAATGCATCACAATTTTCAATGGAATGAGCTCGTCGCAACACGTTTTTTACCACTTTGTTTATAGTAAACGACAAAATTTTGATGTATTAATTGATGTGACTCAGGTTGGCTGGACAAATCTTCAAAATAGCTTGCATTTAACTAGGTCAATAGGTCACTTTATGTGACGGCTAAACACCCTTATTTCAGAATTTGTGACGCTACAGAATCTTAGATAATCGATCGAAAACGTGTCCAGCCATCTTGAAAAACCACTTTTCGCTGGTCTCTCAATCTCGGTGATTTTGACGACTTTTTGCACATCAACGGGCGTCACATAAATTTGTGACGGGCACCGAGCTAAAAGTTTTGTGATAAGTACAGTGGTTTAGTAGAAAAATGCAAAAATCTGTGTCCAGCCATCTTGAATTTACGTATAAAACTTATGGCTGGCACTTCCGAATCTCAATAACGGGGGCGTTTTCGAATATGGTTCCTTTACTAATACTTGGTGACGCAATGTGTGACAGTAATAACGTTTGATTTATGGCGTCACATAAAGTGACCTATTGACCTAGTTAAATGCAAGCTATTTTGAAGATTTGTCCAGCCAACCTGAGTCACATATTAATTGTATTATGCAAGTAGGGTCGCTTACACTGCAATTCTTAAAATAGATAATTACGCAACTTACGATATTTATTGAATATGTCGATTACCCTAAAATATAAAAAACCGTTGTGCTAACGATACATTTGCTATAACTTTCGAAGGATTAACTTTTTTTTGGCGGGAAATGTCGTCGAACCGAGTCCGTTATAGTTTAAAATGTCGATTGCGATGAAAAACGCTGTTTAAGTAAAAATTTCGCTTACAATAAGTCGTCGCCTCGTCGGTAATGGTTCGATATGTTACGGCTAAAGATGGGTGTCAACATAAACTTCAGATTAGCCGGCTAATTGTGAACGTAAACTTAAGATTTGTCGACTAAACTTAAAAAAAACCTAACCTAACCGAACCTAAGTTTAGCCGGCTAATCTTAAGTTGTGTTCACACCCTTACATATAAATAGATAGAATATTTATTTTGTAACAAAATCATGATTAGCTCATGTTTGGATTGTTTTTTTCTTAAAATGTATAGATATTAATTTTATTCATATAATTGCAGAACGCGATGTCAGACGTGTCCGATGGGAGGAGGCTCTTAATAGGTGTTTGGCATGGACTATGGATGGAAGTGAAGAGAAAGACAAAATATGCCCAGGTAACTTGAAAATTAACTAGGTACGAAAATTTTGTTTACTTGAAATCTTGTCTACCTATTTCTTTTTTAATGCATTTTCTGTGTCCTTTTACACTCAGTACCAATAAGTTTTTCTAAACACTAAATCTGAGTTACTTTTAATGGTTCTTGCAGAAGAGACGGACTGCAGGATAGCAGTCATACCTCCCGGCCTGTTTTTCATCGGCACGGCGCTTCTAGTAATTATTGCAGATAAATTAAAAGCTATCTAATAAATTGGCTCTTAAGCCAAGCCATTACAAAGTCATTAGTAGAACAATTTCTGTGTAACTCCAAAGTTAGTTGTAAAGTGTAGAGTGTATGTGTGTATTGGAGGTTTCGGGAACTCTTCACAATAAACACAGCTCTAACAATTTATAAAAGTTTATTGGCTTAAAACAATATAATAAAAACATAAGTTTAACACTGCGCGATTTAAGTTCGGGTAGCCCGATACGTTGGTTAGCGTGGACTTGCGTGGACTGGCGAGGGCGACCGAGGGGCGCATCTCCGTGCGGGGAGGAGGCGGCGGCGCGTCGAGCCGCAAGTCGCGCGGTTCGGTAAACCTCGGCAATGTTCGGAGTAGCCGAACGTAAGTAGTGTAGGTAGCTATAGCCTACATCACTCCCCCGCTGAGACCGGTTCACGGTCGATAGTGAGAAAGGTGTCGCGGGAATCTAACAGTCCTCCCGCTTCTTGTGGTGGTTTCCGGCTGCGGTAGTGGCGATGCTGGCGATGAAGCTGATGGCACTGGTGATGGTGGTTGCGGTAAATGTGGTAATATCGAGCCGTCATTGTTGTTCATGTAGGCTGGTTTTAGCCTATCAATGGTTACAGTGGTGTGTTTCCCTTGGACATCTATTGTAAAGGTTTTAGATCCTCTTTCTATGACTTTGTGTGGACCGGAATAAGGTGATTCTAATGACTTCTTTAAAGGTCCTTTCCGCAGGAAAACGTGACTGGCTGTATGAAGGTCTTTAGGTACGTAAAAAGTTTTCTCACCATGGCCGGATGTTGCTGCAGGTGACAGTCTCGAAATGTGTTTTCGTAGACGTGCTGCGAAGTCTGCTTCATCTACGATGTTCTGTGTTACTGGTTTCATGAACTCACCAGGTAACCGGAGTGGCTCGCCGTAGACCAATTCAGCTGAAGATGCTTGTAGATCATCCTTCCAGGCGCTCCTCATACCCAGGAGAACAAGCGGAAGTACCTCCGACCATTGCGCGTTGTTGTGGCACATTATGGCGGCTTTCAGCTGTCTGTGCATTCTCTCCACTAGGCCGTTGCACTGAGGGTGATAAGCTGTCGTGGGACAATGATAGGCGCCTATAATCGATGACATACATTGGAACAGCTGCGAGTCAAATTGTTTTCCTCTGTCAGTAGTTATTTTCTCTGGACATCCGAAGCGAGCGACCCAGCCAGAAATGAAAGCGCTAGCACAGGTCTCCGCTGTGATGTCTGCTAGAGGGTAGGCTTCTGGCCATCGAGTATACCTGTCTACAGCTGTAAGGCAGTACCTGAAACCAGAAGAAAGTGGCATAGGGCCTATTATGTCAAGGTGGACGTGGGAAAAACGGTTGGAAGGAACAGGGAATGAGGTAAGAGGAGAGTGGGTATGGCGGGTAACTTTGTTGCGTTGGCAATCAGTGCATTGTTGAGCCCATGTTTTGCAGTCACGACGAATCTTAGGCCACACAAATCGTTCTGACACTAGTTTGGCTGTAGCGTTGGGGCCTGGATGACTGAGATTGTGTAGGTTGTTGAAGATTGCTTTTCGGAAAGTTGGTGTGATGAATGGCCTAGGACGTGAAGTAGACTGGTCACAGTAAATGTAGGCATCCATTGTTTTCACTCTCTCTAGCTGTAACGCCGTGTTATTCTGTAGCAAACTCTGTAACTCTTGATCGTTTTCCTGTTCGTTTTCCAGTTCTTTGTAGTTGATTGTAGTGTCGATGCTTTCCAGTCGTGAAAATGCGTCGGCGACTACGTTGTCATTTCCTGAGATATGGTTGATGTCTGTTGTGAATTGAGAGATATAATCGAGATAGCGGTGTTGACGAGGTGAACAGTTGTCTCTTCTTGTAGTGAAGGCGAATGTAATGGGTTTATGATCGGTGAACACTTTAAATGTTCTCGCTTCGACCATATACCTAAAGTATTTTATTCCTTCATGTATTGCGAGCAATTCACGGTCGTAAGTGCTATGTTTCGTCTGAGCAGGAGATAACTTGCGAGAAAAGAATCCTAATGGTTGCCAGCTGTCATTTATTTGTTGTTGTAAGACAGCTCCGATGGCCACATCTGAAGCGTCGGTAAATAGTGCTAACTCAGCTTGTGGATCAGGATGCGAGATGAGAGTGGCTTCTAGCAAGTTAGTTTTGCATGCGTTAAACGCTTTTTGTATTTCAGGTGTTATGGTGATGGGCGTCGTTCCTTTGATTTTTGGGCCACTTAAAGCTTGATTGAGAGGGCCTTGGATTTGAGCGGCGCCAGGGAGAAATTTTCTGTAAAAGTTAATCATCCCTAGAAATCTTCGCAACTCTTTTGCATTTTTAGGGAGGGGGTGTTCTTGAATCGCCTTTACTTTTTCTGGGAGGGGACGTATACCAGCTGCAGATACGTGATAACCCAAGAAGGTAACTTCACTAGCACCCAAGACGCATTTGTTGGTATTAATTACTACTCCATATTTTTTTAATTGGTTGAATATTTTTGTTAGGTGTCCAATGTGCTCTGTCTCCCCTTTTGAAAACACGAGGATATCGTCTAGGTATCCAAACGTGAAGTCTAATCCCTGAAGGATTTCATCTAAAAATCTTTGGAACGTCTGCGCAGCGTTCCTCAAACCGAAGGTCATGGCAGTAAATTCAAAAAGTCCGAATGGTGTTGTGATCGCTGTTTTTTTAATGTCGTCTTCAAAAACGGGTATCTGATTAAATGCTTTCACGAGGTCAATTTTGGAAAATATGGTGGAACCTGACAGCTGATATGCGAAGTCGTGGATGTGTCTCACTGGATATCGATCAGGTATTGTTCGTGCATTTAATTGCCTATAATCGCCACATGGCCTCCAGCCGTCGTCTTTTTTGGGCACGAGATGTAATGGGGACGACCAAGGACTTTCAGAGCGACGAGCTGTTCCATTTTGTAACATTTCCTCAAATTCTTTTTTCGCGATTTTCAGACGGTCCGGTGCCAAACGACGCGGTCGTGATGTTACCGGCGGGCCAGACGTCGTTCTAATGTGGTGTTTTGTATTATGAATTGGTACATTTTGTGATCCAGCTGGTCTTGTTATTTCCGGATAACATCGTAATAAGTCGAGATAAGTTGAATGACCTGTAAACATTTTCAACGACAGCAGTTCGTGTGTTATTCCGTGAGATGAAGGCGCGCCAACGGTCATGTTTGTTATTGAATCGATCAATTTTTGTTGCCTGCAGTCGACTAATAAGTTATAAAAACTTAAAAAATCGACGCCTATGATTGGCCTTGAAACATCAGCAATAATAAACTTCCAAGAAAACTCACGACGTAATCCGAGGTTAAGATTTAGTTGATATGTACCGTATGTAGGTATCGGAGTGCCATTTGCAGCGACAAGTTCGTAGGTACATTTGTTACTATATTGCAGCTGATTACGTAAATATGATTTTGGGTAGGCACACACGTCTGAACCCGTGTCTACGAGAAACTGTATGCTAGTACGTTTATCCGTGATAAATAAGCGGCCTTTACACGTAGAGCAGTCGTCAGCCGCCATTACTGACTGCTTGTGCAGTTTTCCGGCTGAAAATCACATGGCTGAACACATTTGGTGGCCTTTGCACCAAACTTGTAGTGATACCAACATGTTGAATGTTTAGTACGTGACTGAGATCGATTTTGGCGCGATTTCGAGCGATCTTCGCGTCTATTTGATCGGCTTGGGCGGGAAAGGTCATTGACCTTTTGCGTTAGTGCCTGGACTTGACTCGTTAGCTCGGTCATTTGTTTACACATAGTTTCCATTTCACTCACCCCATGTGTTGATGTCGCCGCCACTTGATGACCTCTCGGCACGACATCGTGTATTCTGTCGGCGAGATCAGCTAGCACATCGAGACGCGCGGATGCTTGAGACGCGATTATGGATTGTATGTTGCTCGGCAGGCGACTCGACCATATCGTTCTTAAAAATTCTTCAGGTACTTTTGGACCAGCCAGGTGCTGCAGGTGTCGGAGGAACTGCGACGGCTTCCTGTCGCCAAGCTCTTCACGTGTCAGCAGTTGGTGCACTTTTTTCTCGCGGGATTCCGAGAGTCGCTTTATGAGCTCCGCCTTCAATATTACGTATTTATCGGTCGCTGGAGGATTTACGATGATATCTTCGACCTCTGATGCGTACCGCGGATCGAGGTGACTGACGACATAATAAAATTTGGTTGTGTCCGCCGTAATATTGGAGATCGCGAACTGACCTTCTATTTGTGCGAACCAAATCGCAGGTTTCTCCGGCCAAAATGGCGGAACGCGCACACCTACTCGAAAAACATCGTGAGATTTTTCTTGATCATCCACTTTCACTTGCTCGGTATCATTCATTTTGAATCAGTTATTTTCACTGTAAGAGTTTGTGAGTCCACGAATTTTGCACTGAATTAGGTTTAGGTAGCACTTGTGGCACGTGTTAACTTCTCGGGGTCACCACTGTAGAGTGTATGTGTGTATTGGAGGTTTCGGGAACTCTTCACAATAAACACAGCTCTAACAATTTATAAAAGTTTATTGGCTTAAAACAATATAATAAAAACATAAGTTTAACACTGCGCGATTTAAGTTCGGGTAGCCCGATACGTTGGTTAGCGTGGACTTGCGTGGACTGGCGAGGGCGACCGAGGGGCGCATCTCCGTGCGGGGAGGAGGCGGCGGCGCGTCGAGCCGCAAGTCGCGCGGTTCGGTAAACCTCGGCAATGTTCGGAGTAGCCGAACGTAAGTAGTGTAGGTAGCTATAGCCTACAAAAGTATTAATTTATTCATAGCTGAATTGTTAACTATTTGTTGTCTAAATAATATAAACAGTTATAAATATTTATTTTGTTTTATTTTTATCAAGAAATGCAAACTTTTATGTAAATTCACTTACATTAAAAATACGAGATGTGTTACAATAAATATTGAAAATAATTTTATAACTTCATCAGTCCACTGATCCAGTCATGGAAATCTTGTGGTATAAACAAGAATCAATTTACGCCAGAATAATTATTTCAGCCTTTGATAACTGCAATAGGTCGCAACTTGACTGTCTTCTTACTTATTCCAGCTGCATGACACGTATTAACGACATCTGTAACATTTTTGTATGACTCGGGAGCCTCTTCCATAACCAACTTTGGTGAAGCAACTCTTATGGAAATACCCATATTTTCCATCTTCGTCAGTACTTCTTTGTAGTCTATATTCCTCCTTGATTTTGCCCGTGATAAAGCTCGACCCTTAAAACACATTAATTGCAAGTGAAAAAAGCTAAAGAAAAAATGCCTGAACTACACTCAAAATTTTAAATATATATTTAAAATTTTGAGTGTAGTTCAGACATTTTTCGTTTATAAAAGACTTCAATCAAAAATGACTTGGAATTTAGATGTAAGAAATGACACAGTGATTTATCTAATCACCTCTTATACATTATATCTTATGTTGCACTTTAAAACAACCAAAAACTATAAACTTTACCAGATATAAATTAGTGCAACACTTACTGCTCCATGGCATGTAGATCCAAAGGTTTCAGTCATTCCCTGATGAGTTCCAGTCAGTACATAGCTGCAAGTACCCATTGTTCCACCAATCAGGACTGGCTGTCCAGTTAACTGGTAGTCCACAGGTATCAGAGGGTGATGCGGTGGGAAAGCCCTTGTTGAACCCTGGAATTACATTCATAGGCTAGAATATTTTGGCTGATGACTTGATACTATGTTTCTAATAATAGTTAAGATAAAACAAATTACCTTTCTATGAACCAACAAGGTTTTTTGTTTTCCATCTACAACATGCTCTTCAACCTTTGCAATGTTATGAGACACATCATATATGACATGCATATCCAGATCATCAGGTGCCATTTTAAACTGTTTAGCAAATGCTTGGCGAGTCAAGAATGTCATTGAGCTTCTGTTGACCCATGCAAAGTTAGCAGCTGCTGCCATTGCCTTCAAGTAATCTTGACCTTCCGCAGAATGAATTCTTGCACAAGCCAGCTGGCGATCATTTGTCTCAATCTGGTCCCTTTTCATAGCTTTTTCCATTTGGACAAGTGCATCAGTGGCTACCTGATGGCCAAATCCTCTGCTACCTGAATGAATCATTACACAGACCTGCCCAATTCTTTCAATACCCATCTTTCCAGCAGCATATTTGTCAAATATTTCATCTACTACCTGTATCTCAGCATAATGATTGCCTGCACCCAGGGTACCCAACTGTGGCAAGCCTCTCTTCTTGGCACGAAGACTGACTTTAGAGGGATCAGCATTAAGCATACGTCCATACTCCTCACAGTGTTCTTTGTCCTCAGCCCAGACGTAACCTTCCCTGAGAGACCAGTCCATTCCCATTTCAAGAGCTTCCTCCAGGTCCCTGGCATTCATAGGAATTATACCCTTAGAACCTACCCCAACTGGTATGTGATCAAATAAACTCTGGGCAAGTTGTTCCTAGAAATGAATACAAACATCTAATAACATGGGAATAAGTGCTTTCATTTGACAACACATTTTTAATCACATTTTTTATTAAATATCCATAGCTTATCAGTTTATAACAAGGGCCTGCTTTGATGATTTCAGCAGTTGATAACAGTAAAAAAGCTGGAGTTAATAAAGATTCTGCTTCTAATTATTATTGTGCATAAAAATTCATAGACGTCATGAGCATGTTAAAGTAAGTAATAAGGTGTGGACCCTTTGCCTCACTAATTACCTTAATGGGCTGGACATCTTTCTCATGGAGATTAGTTCTCAAGAGGCGAACACCACAGTTTATATCAAAACCTACTCCTCCAGGCGAAACTATTGATGTTGGGTCAGCCATATCAAAAGCTGCCATATTTCCTAAAACATAATTTAACTCATAAATAACAACTACACAGATTGCATCATTTCTTGAAATATCTCAAAAATGAATAAAGAATTACGTCATAACTATTATAACATAATTCTTTATTCATTTTTACATGCCAAAAAGACTTAAAAAAATAGACAAAACTTTATTAAGGATAAAAATAAATGTTTCTAGGTACAGAAACAATGGGGCTACCCATTGTTTTAAATTATATGGTGTAATGCTACTGAATTATACATCAAGACACACTATATTTTGAACTTACGAAAAATTTTTTTCCTACTGAACATCGAAACTATAAAAGAAAATTAGGTTTATGTGATTCATTTTAAAGAACAGGTTCGAAAAATTGTATTATCAAAGCATTTTTAAGTCAAGAGGGTTTGTTTTAAAAGTAACATTTATTATCCCAGCAATATTAATAAATAGCTTACCTATAGCAAATCCGTACCCCGAATGTACATCTGGCAATCCGATAGACTTGCCCACGATCCCCGGCAAAGCCGCAACATTAGCTATCTGCTTCACGCCTGGGAGGAATCCTCCCGTCATTCCAGGCCTACACGAGTTCTTCAATTCATCTAACATAAGCTTTTCAAGAGTAGAATTCACGTAAAATACACCTTCAACATTCATATTTGGTTGGAAACCCATTTTGATTCTCCAGCAATATGGATTGATCTTTTCAAGGTACTTCAATTCTTCGTTATATTGACGTACAACCATTTTTTCGGATTTTATAATAAATACGATCCAAAGTGCTGTAAAGCTGTGAATAATTATTAGAAGTCTCGTGCTGAATATTGCTGATAATACCAAATGCCGTGCGACTTGAGAGATGCAGCCTGTTTCAATTTATTGCTTGATACGTTGCGGTTGGTTGCGGTTGATGCCGATTTGACTTAACTTTAGCTGTCAGTGCTGTCACTGTACTCACTGTAATAAAGCTGTCACTCACTATTCAAATTTTTTTTTTCCTTTGCCTTAATCGGGCAGGCTAAGGTCTTGGACTATACCGCCTCGTCTTCAGTGCTTATTATTCTTCTTGTCTAAAAGTAAGGCCAAAGCCTCGTCTTCAGTTACCACTATTCACAAATGAGTGATAGCTGACAGTGGTCACTATCGACTATGTAGACTTGGTAGACACTATGTCATCCATGGAACTAATAAGTACTAAGAACTGGCTTTAGCTGCGCGCCATGCTTATACGGGGTGGAAGAAATACGACGTTAAAACGGTAACCCTTGCCACGTTTTCATTACATCATTCTGAGCCCCCCCACATAGAAGTTATACCCCTTTTATTTAAAAAAAAACATCTGTTGCCTACAAAAATGCAATACCTACACGGTCAAAAAATTTAGAAGACGCAACGCAGCGGAGTGCGAGTATTATTTGAAGCCATTTTGTGCAGGTAAGCCTGGTACAGCCAGCCTGCATGTAGCCTGGTACAGCTTACCCGGAAGTCAAGTCTGGTGGGATGCGGTCGTCGTCCGTTACCGGGTCGCGAGGTAAGGGCCTCGCGTCGGGATAGCGCGCCAAAACGTAATGTGCTTTAAGTGCAGCCAAGTAGATGCGTCAGCACGTTCTAACATCCCATCGTGAGGGGCCGGACTCTCGACTAGAGTCTCGGGATTGAGAAATACCAAGATCCCATTGGATGATATCGTTCCTCATATAGTTAGGAGCACCGACTATGGTCCGCAGCGACCGCAGCGCAAGGCTTTGCTGCGCACGAAGGAACTTCTGGTAAAGTAACATATGACAAACCGTAACGTTAGTATGGGAAAAAAAATCAATGTGATTATCACAGCGATTCAAATTCAGAGGTAATATAACTATTAAAAGACTGCAGAAAACAACCGATTGATTTTGTAGTTGATTAAATAGTCGATTTTGGTTTGGCTATGGAAAATGTGTCATTTGAAGTGTCAGTGTCAGGCACTATTTCGTTTCTAGGCCTAAGCCTTTGGGTTTCATAATCAGTTTTAACCTTCTTGTGAAAAAATATCTCGCTGGATTGTTATTTGACTACGCAACAGGCGTAAACCCTAAATAATGACTGCACTGATAAAGCTTCGTCACATGCCTGTTATTCAGAGGAGTGTTTGGAACCATTTAAACCGTAACATTTCTACTTCGCAAAAGAACACCGATGCCGCTGCAACGGTGACTTCTACTGAGAAAGACAAAAACTGGGTGAGCTATGGCTTCGACTACTTTAGTAAAAAAGACGATACAAATGCGCACAATGCTTCATTCTTTTTCTCCGTTACGTTGTGTTTGGTATTCGGTGGATTTGCTTGGGCCTATGCTCCTGATACTCATTTGAGGGATTGGGCCCAGCGAGAAGCATTTTTAGAACTACGGCGCCGTGAAAAGGCAGGACTTCGCCCAATAGACCCTAACTTTATAGACCCAAAGCTAATGAAACTTCCTAAAGAAGCAGATATCTGTGGTGCCGAGATCATTATTTAATTTGAATGTATAAATATTTTAACTTGTAATGATTGCATTGTAGATATTTGATTGTAGTAAACTTTTGGATATGTATTTTTTTTATTTTATTTGAAAAATCCTTATAATTCAGTAACGTTTGACTACTAATGAAAGTAGATTTATGATCATCATCAGAGTTTGTCCAGCATAGACGTTCGATGAACGTATGCGCAGTGCAGACGCCGCCACAACGCAAAGCGTGTGATATGTTGTTGTGTCGTTTCCTCTGCAGACGTCACAATTTCGTTGCCTTTTCGGTATTATCATCAACAAAGCCATCAATAGATGTGTACAATATGGAGTGTACGGTCATGTGAAAGTGATTATTTTGTGCTTTATTGTAAACACTTAAAAAATTATTCAAACATTCATAAACATTACAAAAAGAAAACAATATTAGTCATACAAGTCATCAAAAAAATTACTTTTTGATTGTACATGACACCACAGTAACGCCGCGCATGCGTCGCGCACGTACCCTAGCAGAAACTACGTGATTACGCGACAGACACGTCGCGTTGTCGCGTCGTCTGCGCTGTGCATATGTTCATCGAACGCCTACCCTGGACAAATGCTAGTGTGAAGGGGCTCTTTATTTGGGGAGTAAACTTACATTATTGTAAATATTTGAATTCTTTAACAAATAAAAAAATTGTTCTTCACCACTACCGTGTTTTATTTTCATACAGTTTATTTACATTGTCTTTTACTTTTTTACATTATAGTACCTATTAATACTTTTTTACATTATAGTATTAATTATATAATTGTGGCAATGCTGCCAGCCTTCTGGGCACTTTTCCTGTTTACAGTGATGTGGATCAATTTCAAATTTTTTATAATTTTATTACTATTATTATAGTTTTGTAGTTTCTAAATAATTTAATTATCATGAAAATAAACCAGGTTCTTATTAGGGCAACTCAGTATTAATTCTCAAAGAATCAGAAACTAAATCTGGATACATATTTACCTAAAGTTTGTATGGAGGCTCATACCCCACAGGAGTTGCCCTTAGCGCGCTGTCGCTTACTTTATAAGTTTTATGCCTGACTGGAGGCTAAGCGAAAGCCAGCCTCAGGTTGACCTGCAAGATGCATGCCAAAAAAAAGGAAGCAATTTTAAATGTTTCCACAATTTTCTTGCTTATAGATAAACAATAAAAATATTTATTCATCATCATCATTCTCTTTCTCTTGCTCATGCCAATTCATTTGGGGTCTGCGCAGCATGTCGTCGTCTTCTATATTTCTCTATTACTAGTCATCTCATCCACACCTCAAATGGAAATATTTATTATTCGTAGGAATACTACATCTTAAGCTGCGTCTATGCTAGGCGAGCCGAACACGAGCGGAGCACAAATTCCCTCCGCGGGAGTGCTCGGTTGAGGCTTCTAAGGCCGTCTACGCTAAGCGATCGTATTCGGCTCGCCTAGTGTAGACGCAGCTTTACACATACTATTTTTTTTTATGAAATTCCTCGAAATCGGTAAAGAAATATAAGAAGTGGCTTCCACAATACCCATATTACACACATGGTTAGTTTCCGCGACTGCCAAATAGGTCTCAGCTACGCGAAGGTAGCTCAGGCTTTGGCGATCCGTGAAGCGATATCCTCTTCACTGCCCCCACTCTCTGCCACGGCGCTCCCGAGGTAAGTAAATTTGTGGACGCGTGCCACAGCCACAGCCTCTGTGCCAATCGGCAACGGTGAGCGATCCTTCATACCAGTTCTCATCTCCTGGGTCTTCCTGATGTTTATTTTAAGCCCCGTTTCTGCCTCTTCCTGACGTAGATCGTTCAACTTTGCTTGCATGTCGGCGTGGGTATGACTCAGCAGGCATAAGTCAAAGGTCAAAGGCCTTTTCGAAGTCGACAAAGGTTAGATAAATCTCCCTCTGCCATTCTGATGCCTGTTGCAGTAAGATTCGAAGAGTGTTGATCTGATCCGTACATGAGCCGTTCGAGCGGAAACCAGTCTCTTCCGTACATAGAAGATCCACGACCTTCGACAGTCTATCCAGGATGATCTTGCAGAAAACCTGAGGGAAGAGGGAATCGAGAGCAGGTCTCCAATTATCGCACTGGCTAAGATCACGTTTCTTAGGAACAGTTATAATAAGACCTTTGTTCCAGTCGTCAGGATCTTCGGTGGTTCAGATCTTTTCGATAAGAGGCATCAGAACGTCGACCGGCTCAACCCAAGATGTGTAGGTTATTTTTTTTTGTTTTTTTTTTGTGTTGTTTAATGCGACACATTTGAAACTGAATATTTTCACCATAAATGTTTTTTACTAAACACACTAGTTTTTGGTTTAACACATCTTGGGTTGGGCCGGTTTCTTGTATTTTGCCGTCAAAGTTATGACACCGTTGTTTTGACTTTTAGCAATATTATTTAATAACGCATGCATGTACACTTGAAATTTTTTATGGTTATTATTAACGTAAAAAGGACCGAATACAGTTTTTAGCGAGCTTATACGTTGTCTCATTTAGGCGCTGCGATATTTTTTCGAGTTTTCAAAAAACCGCGATTACTTGAAAATTATAAATATTTTCTGAAATCTAATTCTGTCATAGGTAAATACGCACAAATAAAGAGCTACTCGTGTATGTTTATTCTACAGGCGCACATACAATGATTTTAGAGGTAGGTACAGGATTCTGCAAAACGTTACTCCAGCAGGAAATATCTCGAAAACCTGAAGACGCACAAACTATATTTTCGGTACATTTTTTTACACAAACATAAGCTCTAGCCATGCACAATATTTCTCTTTCCGATCATACGTTTAGAATTTTCCTGCTCGAAAAACGTTAGTCCAGCAGCAATCGTTTTTCCGTTTTTTTTTTTCAAACGACAAAGCGCACTATTTTTTTATGTGGTACACATTCACAGCAGATTATACCCTAATTATACACGTTCCACTCACACCACTCTAGGAGTCACTTTCCTGCTGGGGTAACGTAGGTACACCATATTCTCAGATTGTCGGAAAAACACTTTTCTCAGAAGATTTTATTAATAAATTAAGTAACTAAATTAACAATAACTTACAACATTAAAAGATAATATCTTTTTCAACATTTTGGTTTTGTATTAAACTAAAATAAATACACGTTAGAATAACCCCCCCAAAGTAAAACTGTAACAACTAACAACTAAACCCCTTAATAAATTTTATGAGCCATTAAATGATATTTTATGGCTTAAAATAATACTTTTTATTCAGGCGCTTTTCTGACGTGAATATAATACACTTTTTTACTAAAATTACAGTTTTAAATGTATAGTAACGATTCAAACGTAGTCGTACTAATACTATATCGCATTAAAATTTTGTGTGTTCAGTTTAAGATCACGCCATTTGTTTTTCATCAACTGAATAGTGGTACCGTTATTTTGATGTCAAAATAGCGGGACCACTTTCTACGTAGAATATTTTAAAATTTTATGGGTCTAGAATTGTACTATGAAAGTATGAAATAGTAGAAATATTGTATTACATCCTATTCACATGTTATTCGCAAAACCTAGCGGGGTCCCGTCATCTTGACGTCCATAATCTATACATATAATAAATCTGTAGACGTGGCGTTTCTGTACATTGAAAATATATATAGTAGGGGAGTTAAAGGATCACACACAGAACCCATTTTAGAATAATTTTTGTCTGTTTATCGGTTTGTCTATTCGTTTGTGCGCGCATCACGTAAAAACCCCTCATTGTATTCAACGTAAGAAGTAATGTTTTGAGTTAGCATTTAGCGTTTACTTCGACCAACGACCAACAGACGCAAAAGATACCTATTAATGTTTATTTAGTTAGTAACCTCATACGCGATTTCTATGATTAATTTAATTATTTACGTAAATAGGTTTTAGTCGAAGTATAGTCGGAATGGCTGAAAATGAATTTAATTTAATTTTTCCTTTTGTGTTTACTCTTTGCATGGAAGTAATAAGTACTACGTACAACCCATTACGAAATAAAATCTCTAAGAAGTTTAAAAATGAAAACAAAATTAAAATTTGATGAAATCCACGACGTTGTAAATTTGTTCCGTGCGGAATCGCAGCGCCGCAGTCAATTGCTCAGCCACTGCGCCAACCGTGCCGTCCACAACCATATAACTGTGGTTGTGGCTTCCTCGGGCATTGCTGCAACTTTGCTTTGGGTGGCCGTACTGCACATTCCATTTTCAAACTAACGTGCAACATCACCAAAAACGGGGGAGTCCTTTTGTCCTTTTGCAGCATTGGAAGTTATTAGTATGGGACGAGTGCACAATGTCGGAAGCATGCATTAGAGGCGTTGAACCGCAGCTTGCGGCACATCCGCGGCAACCAGCCACTGATGGTGGCGTCGTTCGGCGATTTTAGACCCTGTGGACGGCGACAGGCCGAATCGACGGCGGCGCGTTCGTGTTCCACGCGCGCCTCAAAGAGATCAAACACGGCAAACCGGAAGGGGTAAGGGCCGATGCCTGCCGGGGCTGCGGGACTTTTCGAAAGAGATACCACGGCCCTTAAACACAAAGGACTAAGAAGGAACATGACATGCACGTTATTCTCAATTTGGAGATCAATATAAAAAAAAATTGAGAGGTGTCAAGGGACACCCGGATGGAACGAAGTTCATTCCGATTAATTAGTGAAAAAAAAAACCTTGGCAGTCGTTGCTTAACTTGGATCACCCATCCACAGACAGACCTTGGCAGTCGTTGCTTAACTTTGATCACTCATTCACAGACAGACCTCGGCAACCGTTGCTTAACTTGGATCAACCATCCACAGACAGACCTTGGCAGTCGTTGCTTAACCTTGATCACCCATCCACAGACAGACCTTGGCAGTCGTGCTTAACCTTGATCACCCATCCACAGACAGACCTGGGCAACCGTTGCTTAACCTTGATCACCCATCCACAGACAGACCTTGGCAACCACTGCTTAACCTTGATCACCCATCCACAGACCAACCTTGGCAACCGTTGCTTAACTTGGATCACCCATCCACAGACAGACCTTGGCAGTCGTTGCTTAACTTGGATCACCCATCCACAGACAGACCTTGGCAGTCGTTGCTTAACCTTGATCACCCATCCACAGACCAACCTTGGCAAACGTTGCTTAACTTGGATCACCCATCCACAGACAGACCTTGGCAGTCGTTGGAACCTCGGGGTGCCCCTGACGTTGACCGTCTAGGGTTAGGGTTTCTGTCAGCAAAAATTTGCTGTGCAGTCAGTATTTATGCTATGTATGTAGTATTTTTGTACAAAAATAAATTTAACTGATGTAAAAAAGAATATAAATGATGAGTATGTATTGATAGGCGATTATTTATTTGATATGCAATTTATAATATCCCAAAATATAACTATTGATCAGTATTTAAATGCAGTTAGAATTGAGCACAAAGAATAAATGTGAGTAACTGCGCCTGAGCTAAGCCGAGCCTGTATTTCAGGTTACAGTTCTCTTCCCAAAGTTATGAGCGATATTAATAATGGTTCGACATTTAACTTAACTGCTTTTTATTTACAGAAATAATAAATCAAATCAAATTATAGTATACACATCCATAAACACTGTGATGGCTAATGACGAAAGTACTGCCTAGGTACCCCGTTAAATTTCTCAACTCCCTGATGGAGTTAACAGGCGTGCCGTCCCATCAGCTAGAGCTTAAAGTTGGCGTTCCAGGTCTGGTGATGCGAAACCTTGATGCAACCAGACTGTGCAACGGCACCAGGTTTCGTATCACAGAGCTGGGCAGTAACATTATAAAAACGGAGCTGCTAAAGGAGAGAGCGTTTTAATTCCCCGCATGCCCACTATATCAAATAACTTGGAGGTTACAATTTCCCTTAAAATTGGCTTTTACAATGACGATCAACAGATTCCAGGGCCAAACCATAAAAGTGACTGGCATTCAATTCTGCCGTGCTAATTAGAAGTGCAGTAAGGAGGTTATTAGTAGTTTCGAGTAAATGGCGCCTAAACATTTTTACTTTTATTTGGCTTTTTTAGGTATGATTTTGAAGTTTTGCAAAAATGTTTTTAGTTACATGTATAGCTGAATATGCATTGTTTCGTAAGAACTAACCCTATTTTCTATAAGTTTAATACAACTATCTTAAAACAAAAAGAACTATTTATGCTTAGCAGGGTCTTCATGACTAAACCCAGTATTACAAGCTATAACAGCAGTAAGTTTGGAGTTACTGCGCTTTCTACTAGCAAATACAGATTACTGCGCTTATTTCATTTAATTCAATTATTATTATCACTTCGACTACAAATTAAAAACGCAGTGCAGTAGTGAGAAAAAGCTATTAAAAATAGTATTTAAGTATACAAAAGTACACTTATTTGGTTATATTTATCCTAACCATTTCCTAATTAAATATAACGACATGAATATTAAAAAATACGTTATTTGAAATGACAAATAATACTTTCTTAATCATACACAATTACTGCATTTTTTACTAGTGACATAAAATTTTCTTAAAGCTATGCTTAGACTGACTACAAACCATAACTGCAGTAAAAGAGTGACTTATAGCTTTTCAATTCGTGTACATACGTAAAAAAACCACAATAACTTGGTTATATCTATAATAATATCAAAAAGAGGTAAATGATACAACTATTTTATTAAAAAAATGTATTCCAATTAAATCTTACAACAAAAAACATTAAATAAAATCTTTAAAGTCGTAAACTTTCCTTTCTTTTGTAAATATTGGTCGACTCTGTGATGAAAACTGTCAGCAGACATACATTTAAGTGTGCGGAAATCAAGTTGCTGCTAATTATGTTAACTAAGAAAGACAATATCACCCAATTTTTGTTTTGAGCTGAACAATTATCCATCCACAAAATAACGTGATCTTTGTCGCGTTTGTTATCTAAAATTATTCACTAAACATTATTATTTATCATTATTACTAACAAATCATAACATCAGCAAGTGTTCCTTACTGCGCTTCTTATTAGTGAAATAAATTATGTTCAAAAAAATACTGGAAGGCAAAGAGCAGTAATGTGTCTTACTGCAGTTGTGCTTAGTAATTTACTTCTCAGCAAGAAACATACTGCAGTTTGGCTTACTAAAAGTCCCACTTCTGGGACAGCTATCAAAATAAGGATTAAATTACCATACAGAGCTCATTACGAGGATTCCGAATATACGAAAAACTCAATTTTCCAAGAATCCTTCCTTACTGCGTTTCTAATTAGCACGGCAGAATTGTGCACTCCATGCTTCTTACGCGGTCAATATAGTTATATGTTGATTGTTCAGTGCCCAAAACTTGCATGTGCTTGCGGAAAATAATAAGTCATTTAATGTTGTATACAGAACGATATTAGAATAAATAGTGCCCAACAATGCGTGTGATGGTTCACTTTGACAAGAAAGTTGTATAGCGCCAAAATAAACAGTTTTTAAGCCATATCGTCGCCATTTAATTTTGTTTGGGACTTCTTTTAGTAGTTATATCACCCACTTTATCATATTTTGATCAGCCAGTCAGTTCCCACACATCACGCCATGTAATCCCCGAAGGTATAGGCAGAAGTGTACCTTATCGTACACCCACATTTCACCAGTTATGTTGAAGTCCCATGTGATAGGGGGCGAGCCTATATCCACCAACTGGGTACAAATCCGGATTCCGTGGCTGCTATTGAGACATTCTTGATGGACTAAACCAATAACACTATTATTTATAAGTAGTATTTTTTTCAATTGCATACATTGTTTATTGTTAACTCGAAGAGTGGAGTCACACAAGCATCTCCTTGCTTAAAAGGTGATCTCTAAATCATGTGCGTTATAACTTTATGTAATTAAAATAAACATTTTTTTTAACACTGCCCGACCTGGGCATCGATCCCAGGACCTCATGCTTAATAGTCGCACTTGCGACCACTCGACCAACGAGGCAGTCTCTCATATACTAATCAAGTACTTAAATTGTTTTATCTTAACTTCATCGAGTCAGTAGATACTCGTATCATATCAGACATCATTTTCATATTGCTAAATTAATTGTAATGTATTTAATTGGTTTGTTTTATTAATTATTGCAAATTACCAAAAAATTAATAGCTTAATTAATTGTAAGTATCTTTTTTGGCTTTGTAATATTGTAGATACAGGTAACCATAATTGGTGCATGATGTTTTAGCCTGTAAGTAATTGTTGCACTTCTAATAGAAACGTACTATTAAGCAAGTATAATTTTAAATGTTTTGTGTACCTAAACAATTGTTGGCTAACCTAAATAAGTAAATTTTCTGTAGATATACCATGTCTATAGGTATGTTTAGTGATCTACATTTTAATCTTAAGAGCAAACATGAACTACTCTACCGCCACTCACAGCTGCGTAAGCAGCATCACCAGAAGTAACTATTGAATTAATACAAGCACCAAGGTTGATGTCTCCAGCAGGTTGTAGCTTTTCGCCAGCTATCTTCCATCGGCGTACGAAGCCATCCCATCCGCCAGTCCACACGTAGTCCCCACTCGCTGCTACACTCGTTACAATCATGTCGCTTACCTGAAAATTTTACATCGAGAGTTAGTTTCCACCAAACCACCATCGTAGTACCATGTAGGTTTACTATTTCTTTGTTTCATTTCATAGGAAAAGCAGGAACGGGTTGTACAGTACGTAGGTAATATTAAGTTACCCGAGCTCCTTATATTCGGTTTTGAGGACAATTTTTTAGGTAGACGAAGGTACTTTAGTAGTTTAAGTCTAATGAAGAAACCACCACTAAAACGGTTTTTTCAGTGTTTTAGAAATATAATATACTGCATCAAGTACCCTAAATTTCAGGATGGATACCTACAGAAACATTTTTGAAAAAAAAAAAGCGTCAGGTAGGTAGTGTGGTTCAGTCACCTTGATCTCATCAAGTCGTTTGAAACTAGTATCGATGGAGCCGTCATGTAACCGTAAGCTATTGCCATCCCTAGACATGAATACAAGTCGTTTCCCGAATATCCCTAATGGTGCTCGACCTTCCATCGTGTGCCGAGTCATGAAGCGGGTCTTCGATTCCTCTGAAATGAGAAAATACAGAAATGTTTATGGCATTCTATCAGGATTTACAATTCAGGATCAATATAAAGGATTTGACAATTAATTACTGTTTTTGGTAACAATAAATTAGGTTTTGAATTTCCCCTCATAATTTCGTAGTACCTATCTAAGTTCCTGCTTACTCATAAAACTGAACAAAAACTAAACTGGAACATATTTTTCGGTCCAAAAAGATCCCTAAAAACCCGCCTTTTCAACCAATGTGTCCTGCCAACAATAACCTACGGTGCCGAGACATGGACGCTCACAAAGGAGACTGTCTAGATACCGAGTACGCGTGGCACAAATGGCCATGGAACGAGCCATGCGACATAACCCTCTTAGCTTGAGTAAGAGCGGCGGCACACGAAAGATTTCACCGTATCAGCCCGCTGCTAGCTTAGCCCGCTGCCCGCTGACAAATCTTGGCGGTGCGGCGCCGCAACGCACCGTGTGCTCCCGCTCTACTAGTAACACCGAAATCCGCCGTCCGACGAAAGTCTACGACGTCGGAGACCGGCCGGTGCGCTTCAAATGGACCTGGGCAGGACATCTGGCTAGACGCGGAGATAGCCGATGGAGCAAGCAAGGCTTTGACCGAGTGGTTTTCGCAAGCTCGTTGGGTCGACGATATCGTCAAAGTCGCGGGAAACACCTGGATGAGGGACGCACAGAACCGGGAAGTGTGGCAGAAAAAAGGGGAGGCCTACTTATTATTACCCAGCAGTGGGTGATTCCGGGCTGATATGATGATGATAAATGAGGTTTAAGGGTACAAATCCTATATTATTTTCATAAGCGCCTGCGCTTCCAGCATTTAAGTATTTAAGCTGTTTTACTGTTATTTGCTATTGAAATAATAAAAGTTAAAATGATGGCAAGAATAAAAGTAGATAGGTACTGTAACACCAAACATGGAATCGGTCAAGCGGTTTTTTATCGCCTTGGTTTTATTGATAAACGCTGTAGCCTTACCTATATCAAATATATATTCTCTCCACAACACTGCGATATGGAATAGGTAAAATATTCTGGGGTAATTCTGCGGATAGGGAAGCAGATACAAAACACTGACGGTTGCAAACCAGTTTTTATTAATCTAAAATTACTAATAGTCCCGTGCCTTTACATTTATGGAGTTGCCATATTTATCAAAATTAACCTTAACCAATTCCAAACCGTGTCCTCTTAACGCCAGCAAGGGGCACTGAAATCAAAATCCCATCAAACAAGCCTCTTCTCAAAAACTTTCCTAGGAATGGCACCAAAGATATTTACCTAACAAACTGCGTAACTAAGTCAATAAAAGCATCAAAAGATTTCTATACGCACTACATTTTTTAATACAAAAAGCATATTATTACATCAATGAATAGGTAAGGTAATACCTAAAAGAAAAATGAAAACTGTTTTTATTTTATATTTTTAATACTTTTATTCAATGATCAATCTAATTCAATTTAATGGTTAATTTTTGATTCTTTTTTTTCCGGAGCTTTAGTTCATAGGATTGTTATTAACCTTGTCGACGGTTGAAAGGCTAATTGGTCTAAGCGACACTTTTTGCGATATTGAGTTATTTATATACATATTCGGAATCGGCAAATTTTTCTCCGTCGTTTGAGTCGGGTTTCAATTTTTTTTTACTACTTTTTTGGCGCTTAGCACCCACAGTAAAACAGGCCTCATTTCTAAGCTCATTGATCTATATGACACCAAATTAGACAAAATTTGGGGACTCCGTGACTTAAGCTAATTTGATTTTTCGAACTTTTATAACGTGTGTCGATTAAGGCATTTGGCTTTTTCGCCATAGTTGTGGTTTTGTCGTTTGGCCTATTTTGCATTAAACTAAAACAATAAGCTATGTCGTTTGGCCCATTTTTCATTAAACTAAAACAATAACCTATGTCGTTTGGCCCATTTTGCATTCAACTACATTAAAAAACTTAGGCTTCTTCTTGTGTATGTTACGCATTACTGGGGTGAGGCCATTGAGAAACACGGCGAAGCCCTTGCTGTATCGCTTGATATTTCAAAGGCCTTTGACAGGGTGTGGCACGCTAGTCTGTTGGCTAAGCTTCCTGCATTCGGCATCTCTGCTGACTTTCGCAACTGGATTTCCGACTTCCTGAGTGGCCGTTCGATCAGAGTGGTCAAAGATGGCTGCTCATCGGATCTTAAAGCCATTGATGCCAGTGTTCCTCAGGGGTTTGTTCTTTCTGCAACTTTATTTCTGCTACACATCAACGACCTGCTACAGCTTGGTGCAATCGGGTACGCTGATGACAGCACAGTCGCAGAAAGATACCTGTCCAGTGCAAGAGGCAGCAGAGAGGAAACAGCTACTCATAGAGAGGCCATGGTGGAGCGAATGAATTTGACCCTAAATCTCGTTTCCCAGTGGGGCGACGACAATCTGGTCAAATTCAATGCTCTGAAAACACAGGCATGTCTTGTCACTGCTAAAAGGAGCCAGTTCCAGTTGTCTCCAGCTTTCCGAGGTACAGTTGTACCAGTTACCGACCGCCTACAGCTCTTAGGCATGGAGTTGACATCGGATCTCAACTTCGGCTCAACCATCGAGTCGAAAACTCAGACCGCAGCTAAGAAGCTGGGCATCCTGAATAAGGTGAGGCGATACTTCACATCTGGATAGCTTTTAAGTTTGTATAAAGCACAGGTCCGTTCCTGTATGGAGTATTGCAGTCACTTGTGGGATGGCTCAGCAAAATATCAGCTTGCTGCACTTGATTCGGTGGAACGCAAAGCTAAAAGACTCATAGGCGACGAGACTGATAGCTACGCTTCACAGCCTAGCTCATCGGCGTAATGTCGCCTGCTTGTCGGTCTTCTACAGACTGTACTTCGGAGAGCGTGCGCAGGAGCTCCACTTCTGGCGCTTCTCCTCCACGTTTATCATGCGCACAGCCAAGGTGTGGAACTCTCTGCCGGCATCTGTGGTCCCTCCCACGGCTCCCACATATAACCCGTCTGCCTTCAAAGCAAGAGTGAACAGGCATCATTTTTTTCATCCAGCAGTCCCTCTTATGGCATTTGCATCAAACTACTTCACTCTGGTGCAACACCATCATGTTGCTTAGGTTCATTGGGCAAATTCAACTGTCGGTCGACTTGGCGCTACATTCGTTTGCTCTCATATTATTTGGTTCTAAGTCGATGCTTGAGCCAGTTTACTTTCAGCTATTTTATTAACGGTAGGCATTTGAACCATTTTGCTTTTCTCAAAAAATAACTAACTTTGATGCATTTTGGCCTAACCAACATAAATTTTCTAAAATAATACACAATTTTCAACAGTAATAACTTAAAAAACTTCCTTACTTAATTACGGATTTACTGTATTAAATAAATAAAAGTCTATCAAATAGTTTTTTATTTATGATTTTTTTTTCCAAAAAAATAACTTTGATCCGTCCTCCTGCAAGTTTTACAAAATGTCGCTTAGATCAATTAGCCTTTCAACCGTCGTTGTATTGTTTTAAATTTGTTTTTGTTTAATGTAAGTAGGTATATTTTATTAAAGATTTAATATTAGGTAATTAGCTGTAATAACATTATTTTTAGTATTTATTTAAGTTTCAGTTAACGTTTTCATACTCAAAAAAAAACAACACCTGGGCCCGGCAGTCTCGACATAGATACCGACGCTGTCGCAAACTTTCGATCGCTTAATAATAACGAAAAAATTCGGTTGCAATAACGATGCTTGCGAGAAACGCATCTTGGATGTAGAGACTTGCTTGCACTAATTTATGTGTAAACATTATTTATACGCCTTGCAAGACAGCACATAGTGAGACATAACTTTTTTATAACACCAACCATTCACTTACCTATGTTCTTATCTATGTATCACAAATCAACATAATTGAATTTGAAATCAACAAATGTTCAAGTGTTAGGTTATGGATGCATGTCTACAGGTATGCAAGTAAATCTACTACCTGCACAAGTTTAAACGGTGGCTATGTAAGTATGTACCTACTGATTTAAAGTAAATAATGTTTAAGTACCTACCTGGCTTTATTTCAGTGGCGGTAACGTAGAGATCCCGAACGGTGAATAGGAATGGACGACTGAAGCACAGATCCTTCACTTCTTCTAAAACATTGTATTTAGCTTTCATCTTGTTGTTTTCATAAACTATAATCTGAAAACAACAATAGGTATGACCAACAATACAATATAATCAATAACTGCCCCGTTGGTCTAGTGGTACCAAGCACGACTGCTGAGTATGAGGCCCTGGGTTCGATTCCCAGATCGGGCTTTGTTTATTGGTTTTTCCATCAAAAATTTCTCAGTAGCAGCCACAGAGCCTGGATTCGTGCCCGGTTGATGGCAATAGGCTCGCCCCCTATTACATATGGGACTCAAACATAACTGGCGAAATGTGGGTGTACTATTAGATACACCTCTGCCTAACCCATTGGAGATTACAGGTGTGATGTTATGTTACATACGCACGGGTCTTTTAAATTACTTGGCGAAACTTAACAAATATCATGTGTAGATAAGTATCTCTTGGTACGGAATAGAAATAAAAGGAAACCTAAGCTAACCAATAATTGCTATCTTACGTTGCACTTAGCAACGTAAGATAGCAATTTATCGACCGTATATACGCACGACGACCAATCAAGCTCTACATAACCAGCATATTATTATGCGGATCTCTCATTGATTGGGAAATTTATACAAAGCGCGGCCATGGTATATTGGAAATGTATCGTATGTACCTACTAACTAACTAATAATCGTCACAAGTAGGTAGAGACGAAGTGCTTGTTCTGTATTCGCTAGAAAGTCTACGAAATCGTATAGACTTCATTTATTTAACTTATTATTGAACTTTATGCTCATAGGGTACAAAGGCAGAATATCTTCTACTTACGTTTCCATCTTCATCGCCAGCATAGACTTGTTTATCATACACTTGTAAGGCGCCCACATCAGCTCCAGTAGATGGCAATTCAGCGATTTTGTCTCCCGTCAGAGACCAAACTTTGATCCCTCCATCATTCGACGATGAGTATAAGGTACTGTCACCATCAGTGGCTAACGCGAACGGCTGCACTCCATGCGCAACCCACGATTCTTTTGGTGTCAATTTGGCATCAAATGACTTAAAAATAATATATTATCTTACTAAATTATTAAATCTGAGGTACCTACCTATCTAATTAAGAACCTAGGTGTTTTATAATTTTGGGTTTATTCAACAGGGGTAAAGGTTACCCACGTTTTATCTAACTCAGGTCGGCCACTCAGGTCAGTACGAAGTGTACCTACGGGGTACGAAGTGTAAATGTAAATGTAAGGGGTGTGTGAAAAGTAGGCATTTAATTAAGTTTTCAGTGGAAACAAACTACTTAAGTCTCTTACGTATAGGTTGAGGTAGACGTACATAATATTTACTTACTTTAATGGATCCATCTTCAGTACCAACAAATAATTTGTTGCCCCAGGTCAGCACACACGGGTCCGAATCAAGTTTAATTTCAGCCTCATTTTTTAATGTCATTGTTTTAAAAGTCAGGTATGTTATATTTTACGAAGCTCGTTACTAAGCAAATTATTGTTATTAAATGCGTTCAGTCTCCTTTCAATATCTGTGAATTACTGCTAGTGCAGACAACGCCAAAGCTATTTGAGACCAAAATAAACCAAAGCGGCGTCCAATGATCTTACGAACTTTCCGTACAGAAATAAAAATAACGATTCTAGACAAATCTAGTGACACCAGAAGCGGGAAGTATGATATTATATTAAAACTTTTAGTATACAAGATAGTTGTTTTAGCTAAATATTACCGGATTTTTTCCCAATTTTTCACGGATTTTTTTGTGTTTTTCGGGAATTGTTAAGAGCCCTAATTACTTGCTCGTGCGAATATTCGAACGGCTGGTTTAATATTCCAGAAACAACCTTTGCGGTTAAGATGCACTTTCTTAGCATAACATAACACAAAAACTAAGTTTTAACCAGCTCATTCTTTTCACCGAAGTATCGTACTCATTTAAGTGTAATTACCACATTAGAATAAAAAATTGTTAAGTATGATTATGAATACAAAATCTTTACGCTCATTTAATCGTAATGCAATGCTCGTTATATAATAAAATGATAGGCTATCTTTTAACTGTAAATTAGATTTCCAACGCTTAGGGAGATTAGAAGTAACATCATCTCATCATTCATGTGGTAGTAAATTATGTTCATAAACTTAATAGCACTTTTATTGAAGTTTTATATTTTCATTCAGTGGAAAGTAGAACGCCATACCCTTTCCAGAAGTAATAAAACCACACGTATGAGTATGTCATATTAATTTAGCATTCTTCGGTAGCAAGTAGCCAAGTCACCACGTACTATTACGGGAACCACATTATGATATCATTGTTACACAACACCATTGGCCTTTGTCAAAACAATGAAAAGGATGAGTAACTGCTACGTCTACCCAACGAGTATACAACAACATACAAAGAAACTAGTTTGATAGCATAGCATGCATGACATACATAAGATACTTAACGGCCGAATACTGAAAGGCCACTCAAATATTTAAGGGCTGCTTAAACGTTTGAGCAGCTCCTAAATTTTAATTTCGTATACACAAACGTCTATTTTGAGCATCTGTTAAATGTAAGTGCTTCTTAAATTAAATGGTGCTCAAACACCACTCAGTTTAAAAGTCGTATACAGAAACGCAACTCAACGTTATTTATCTGTCAAATGAACTGTCAAACTGATTTGAGCAGCCCCTAAATCTGAGAGTGGTCGCGAGGTCCCTCAAATCAAGTTAAATCTATTGAAACCAAATAAAATAGTGATAAAAATGTCTTTATCGTCCTTGTCTTCACTTTCGGATCACGAAAGGCCAACTGTGAGCCGCAGAAATGAAGAAAAGTTGAACGCTTTTGAAAAGTACAACGACAGGGAGTTTGTTTCACGGTTCCGCATCTCGAAAGAAACTGTACTATATTTGGACTCTGTATTTGGTAGCAGTATTAAACCCCTAACAAAAAGAAACCGAGCCATACAGCCAGTGGACCAAATTCTTATAGCTCTCCGGTACTATGCGACAGGCAGCTACCAACGCGTAATAGGCGATATTTTTGAGGTTGAACAACCCACGGTGCACCGAATAGTGCATAAAGTAACAGCTAAGATAGCCAGCTTGAAGTCAACATACATAAATATGCCAACACCTGAAGAATTTCCAGCTGTGGCAAATGAGTTCTTTGCAATAGCAGGATTTCCAAGAGTTGTAGGAGCTGTGGACTGCACTCATATTAAAATAAATTCTCCAGGTATGTACTTACCAACTTCATTGTAATCATGTGCCCTACAATGTCGATTTTGCTTACACAGTACAACAAACAACAATTAATAAGTCTTGTGTTACATTAACAATTAGTACCTTACTTGTAGAATTGTTTCTACAAAAATATGTTAGTAGGTGCTGTAGTAAAGTTTGTTGTCCCACAATATAACTAGAATTTATTTTTAGGTGGTGCCCAATCTGAAGTCTATCGGAACAGGAAAGGCTATTTTTCACTAAATGTGCAAATGGTATGTGATGCAAGACTACGAATAAGGAATGTTATTGCAAGATGGCCAGGTTCTGTACATGATAGCACCATATTCAATGACTCACCACTGTGTGCTCAATTAGAGCGTGGGGACTTTGGCACAGGTATTATTCTTGGGGACAGTGGATATCCATGTCGGCCTTATCTGCTTACTCCATTATTAAATGCAAGAACGGCTGCTGAAGAAGCTTATAACCGTTCACAAATAAGTACCAGGAATCCCGTAGAAAGGCTTTTCGGGGTCCTTAAAAGAAGATTTCCTTGTCTACAGAACGGGATGGGCCTAAATATAAAAAACATACCACCGATCATTGTAGCATGTGCAGTGCTTCATAATATTGCCCTGTCGCGTTCTGATGAACTGTCGGAGGAGGATTTTTCTTCACTCTATGTTGAGGAGGACTCCACAGAACAACCCATAGGACTTGGGACCAATCAAAACTTTATTATAAGGACTAATTTAATAAATACACATTTTTCCACTTAAAATTAGTTTTATTTCAATGCAATTTAGGTTTCAGTTTCTGTAGTCTCAATTTCAAAATTTGCATTTCTATTTTGTATTTATTAATTTCCATTTTGTTTTTGTTAATGAGGTATTTGGTTTCTAATTTGGCATTTCTTAGTTTAGTGCGAAAATATTGCTGTTTAGTTGTGTTATGTGTAGGTTTCATTTGTCCTGAAAAATAGTATTGGTTTAATAATAATGAAAATTGCACACATAAAAATAATTAGATAATTACCAGCAGAGGATGATCTTAGGGGTTTGTTTTTTTCTTGGGGTTTGATGACCATTGCAGCTGGCTGGTCATCTATTAAGTAAAAGAAATGACTATTAAGCAAAAAATGCCAAATTAGTTTACCATATAAACTACTACAATAATGAAAATGTTTACCAGCTATATTTATTGATGTAACTGTACAAGGTTTGCTATTGTCTGCTATACTCATGTAGGCCATAGTTGTGTCTTGGTGACCTAAAAAATATCCACATAAAGTAGACACGATATAAATTATGGAAATAATAAAAAAAAAAAGTTAATTTACCAATGGTCTGGATTATGGCAGATGATGATGAAGATATAACTTCACTAACTGGTTCTTTTGTAAAATTCTCTGTGACTTCTAGTTCTGTATCACCTATAAATTAAACAAGAACATGATAATTATTATTTTGTGATGTTAAAGTATAAAGATATACCTACATTTTAATATTACACAAACCAAAATATATTGCAGCATCATCATAGCAATTAGGCAATGGTTGAATTTGAGGAGCAGCCATGGCTAAAATCTGAGCATCTTGTTCAGATAGAATGCTTTTATATGTTCCACCACCAGTGCGATTGATTTCTTTCTATGAAAATAAAAATTACAATCACAAGATATTCTGTAAGGTCTATGTTACTTTTCCAGATATATTAAATTTATACAAACCTTATCTATTGATGCCTTCTTTTGTACCTCTCTAGTGGTCTCGTAAAACTGAAGCCGCTAAAAAAATATTTGAAGAAATAAGTTAATAAAGAAATATTATGATAAAATAGAAGAAAAATCAAGTCTACATAAGAAAAATCAAGTCTACATTTGCTTTGGCTATGTTCTTTTTAGACCTCTGTTTGAGGTTTTCATAGAGGTGCCGGAGTTGCTGCCATGTCCTGAAGCCACTCACAGCGACAGCATTGTACTGTTGGCACACTGTATCCCAAGCGTCTCTCTTCTTCAAAATTATGTTAGCATTCGTCTCTTTATTTTCTATTATATTTTGATATCTGAAATAACAAATTATTTACAACATGAAACAGTTAGAAATTAAACTTAGGATCTGTGAAATGTTCAGGAGTTTATACTTGTAGTAATAAAAAAGTAATTTTACTTAGACATAAATCCTTGTTTATTTATTTACTTACTTCTTTATCAATTCCAAGAGCATATCTTTCTCGGCAGGTGTATAATTGCATCCACGTTTCTTCTTCTCCTCCATCGTGAATCAATCTAAAACTTTAAACTTTCCTTAAACTTGATAATACGCGCGAAACGACAAGTGTGACGTTCCAATCTCGACAATTATCTCAAAAAAAAATATTTTTTATGACGTCTTCTTTTGATATTCATCTGATTTTTATGTATATAAATACTAATCTAATTTCAATCGTAATTCAAACCAAACATATCACGCTGTTATATTTCAACTAATTAATAATTATAGAAAATATTTGTTCAAAGAAGACTGCGTAAAACGAATACGAGACGTAAACTAAATTATTTTGTAACTGAGAACGTGCTGAGATCAACTTTTTAGCAGGATGTTGCCATGATGTAAACATTTGAGGACTGCTTGGCTAATCATGGTTTCAAATTGCTTGAGTGGCGTTTGTGTATACCATTTAAATTTGAGGGATGCTTATATTTAAGTAGCTTTTAGGTGACTGTGAGATTTGAGTGGCCTTTCAGTATTCGGCCGTTACTCTACATTGTTTTGAAGACAATCCTAGTTTACGGAAGCGTCCATTGACCACATTCGTACCACCCGTGAAAGTGAAAATGTAAAATTGCTGACATATAATAGAGCCGTGAGACGTTTCTTACTATTGTGTATATTGAAGCGACATAGTGATTGTTCATATTACATCATAATCTACCCACATATGTTAATGTGTCTCCGAATCTTGCACAAAATTTAATGTGGGGTTCGTGGTCACATAAATGGAGCAACGTGAAAAAGTGTAACGTCACAAAACAATTTAGAAGCGGTAACTTTAGCTCCAATCGTTTCGCTGCAGCTTATAATATCAGTCGTAACAGGGTATTTCTACTGTATTAGGACCCTGCTGCTTATTGCCTCTTTTCGGTGTAACACTGGTTACTGGAAGCCATCAGTTTTATGTAAACTGATGGCTTCCAGTAACCACTATGGAGTTTCTACAAGTCCAAACAAAGCCAGGAAGCAGCGGAGATCCTTTCTATGAGAAGAATAATAGTTACGCCATTCTGAATAACTCTACGTTTGGGATAATTTCCTTGGGCCCTTTTTAGGGTTCCGTAACTGAATGGCAAGAATAAATTAGAATAGAATAGAATAGTCATTTATTTGCTCGGAATGTAGGTATTACAATAAGGTGGTTACAATATTAAAGAATCCTTGTACATTCTACCATTTTGGCATGCAAACATTGATGCAGTTCATCATCAAACATTAACACAGCTAAAATATATCAGCTAAAAAATCGGATACAGAGTAATAACATTTATTTAATAAAAGTACAGTTAGTTTCTTTTTGAAAGTTGTTACTGGTTCCTCTTTTATAGAATTAGGAATGTGATTAAAAATAGCCGGTGCCATACCAAAGACACTTTTCCTCAACAAAGCAGTCCTATATCCACCCGTGCGTAACAAGTTTCGGTATTGAGATCGCAAAGTTACATCTCGGTATCTGCTTTCTGATAAATTTAAAAATAGATGTCTATTACATTTAACAAAAAGGGTAATTTCTAAAATGTAAAGACACGGAAATGTCAATAAATTACGACTCTTGAAAATTGGAACACAGCTGTCAGTAACTTTTAAACCAAATATAGCTCGTAAGCAGCGTTTTTGGGCTTTAAAAATACTCTCTCTTTCGGTACAGTTGCCCCAATATATAATACCAAACCTTAAAATGGAAACGACAAGACTGTGATATGCTAGTAATACTGTTTTGATATTAACTTTTTCTTTAAGATTATAAAGTGCGTATGCAGATGCGCTGAGTTTTTTACAGATTGCTTCTGCCTGTGCCTTCCATGTCAGTTGACTGTCAATTAAAATTCCTAGAAATTTTGTCACATCTACTCTGTCTACACTTTGATTATTATAATCAATATTTAAATCATTGATACGAAGTCTTTGGTAAAAATGCATTATCGTTGTTTTTTGTATGTTTATTTGTAAGTTGTTACTATTTAGCCAATTTATTATAATTTTAATGGAGTCGTTTATAATGTTTTCATAATTTTCATTATTGTCGCATTTTAAAAGTGCTGTACTATCGTCGGCAAATAGTACCATGGGATGGTGGATTTGGCGTGGGAGGTCATTAATGTAAATTAAAAATAACAATGGCCCAAGGACGCTTCCCTGTGGTACACCGAATGTAATTTCTCTACTAGAAGACACGTATTTTCGTTCTAATTTAGACTTGGCACATATTTTGTAGATTTCTGTTATCTGTTTGCGACCGGATAGATATGTTTTTATTAGGTTCAGGATATTACCTCGAATGCCATAGGCGCTTAATTTTTGAAGAAGTATTTTATGGTTGACAAAATCGAAAGCTTTCGACATATCTGTAAATATAGCGCATATAGGCGTTTTAGTATCAACATTCGACATAATAATATTCAGCAGTTCAAAAATTGCCATGTTTATATTTCTATTTTTCCTGAACCCGTATTGCTCATGGCAAAGTATATTAAATTTAGTCAGAAAAGATGATACTGCTTCATAAATGACTTTTTCTATTATTTTAGAAAAAACGGGAGTTAAAGCTATCGGCCTATAGTTCGACATATCATCTTTACTGTTCTTTTTATGAATTGGTTTTACAATTACAGTTTTTAAGTTATCAGGAAATCTTCCTGATGATACGCTAACGTTAATAATATGAGTTAGAGGGCCAGCTATACTATTAGCAACAAATTTTACGACTTGAGTAGAAATCCCGTCATAACCAAAGCTCTTTTTGTTTTTTAATGATTTAATTATTCTCATCACGTCTTGAGGTACTACTGGTGGGACAAATATTGAGTTTGGGTTATGGTCTAATTTTTTAACGTCGTGTATTGGGTTATTGGGTATATTAGTAACTTGGTCAATGAAAAAATTATTGAAAGACTCTGCTATTTCTTTCGGATCCGTTAGTGTCCGATGTTTATTCCTTATCTGTGAAATTGGTTCTCTATTCATTTTGCTATTATTTATTATTTGCCAAGAGGTTTTCGATTTATTCTTTGAGTTCTTGATCAAGTAATTATAAGTAAGTTGTAAGAAACGAAACCCTTATAGATTCGCCTTGTCTGTCTGTCCGTCCGTATGTCACAGCCACTTTATTCCGAAACTATTAGGACTACACAGTTGAAACTTGGTATGTAGATATAGTATTCTGTACCTAAACAGCTTTACGATTTTTATACAAAAATTAAAATACTAAGGGGATCTGAATCAAAAAT
This sequence comes from Eurois occulta, assembly GCA_950022335.1. Taxonomy (NCBI): domain Eukaryota; kingdom Metazoa; phylum Arthropoda; class Insecta; order Lepidoptera; family Noctuidae; genus Eurois; species Eurois occulta. Next base: position 10,185,891 of record OX465489.1, on the reverse strand, counting down.
TTTTTTTTGATCATGCCTATGCGACGCGGGGTGTAAGATTATAGATCTTTAAAAATGAGATTGAGAGTCCTGAAACCATTTTTTCTCAAAGTCAATCGTTTGAAAGATAGACACTTCTAAAGTGATAAAATGGCCCCCCCCTCTAATTTCTAAACTAAGAGGAGGAAAATTCTGAAAAAATGTAGGATCGTAGAACATAAAAAAAACTTTCAATAAAAATTGGTTTGAATAAGATTTGATGTTTAGTTTTTGAGATATGGGACTTTTTCATCAAACTGCAGCAGTAACTTTGTTTTTCATTAACATAATATGAAAAACAAATTTAGTTTTGCTGTTGAATGTAATACAATACAACATTATGAATGAGCCTTCAAAATAATTTTATTATATTGTTTGTGTGGTGCTACGGAACCCTGTGTGCGTGTGAATATGACACGATTCAAACGAAAAAACTAAATCAAAATCGGTTCATCCGTTCAGAAGCTAAGTACGATGTCACGGACAGACACACACACACACAAACACACACACTTCAAACTTATATTAACCCTCGTTAAAAATAAAATATTAGGGGGTTAAAAATATTATTTTCTACATATTTACTTACCTACATAAAAAGTCGTATTACGTGACCTTAGAATATTAAGAAACTCCTTACCGCTTATATGTGTAAGCTATTTTCAGTATAATTCACATGTTTTCGCTTTTAGCGCGTTACTAATCAGGGTTCATGTTGGACACTCGTTAACACCTTTCGCAACGGACTCACAGCCATTTTCATCTCAAGCCATAATCACTTCAGAATACATATGAAAATCCTTTTCTTTAATATGAAATTATGTAACTATGTATTGTAGCCAGAATATACACGTATTAAGTAAGTAGTTATGAGAGTTAATTATAGATAGGTATACTGTAATCTATTAAAGAGTTGTTAATTTCGAAAAAACATGTAGGTACGAGATTAAAGCAGGATAACTTGACTTGAGTGAGAGCATGATTACTGCAGTTTATAGACAGCAAGTTAAAGCAAATAATAAAAAAAAAAAAAGTTAAAAAAAAAAAAAAAAAGTTTAGTGTACCAAATAAAAGAAAAAGGAAATCATCACCTTCCTGCCCTGATCATCTCTATCCATCAACATTCAATCACTCTTTAAGTCACAAGAAAAGGAAATGACCAGCTGAATTATCGCTTGAAAGAACCGAAATCTTTATATCCTCGATAACACTTCGATGAACATTAACGATTGGCTGAAAGCTGAATGAAAAATCCCTCGAAAATTCAAAAATGAATACTAAGTATTTCAAAACACTACTCAACAGATTCCACCCAAAAAATATTGATCTGGATCTAAGATCATTTTGCATCATGCTCCATGATCTCTTTACGTAACAAGCCAGCAAACCTTACAACTTCAATTTTTAAGGTTCCGTAATAAACAATAAAACAAAAATTTTAATTATCATTTAACATTTTAATCATATAAAAATAATATATTTACAAACATTCACATCAATTTGATGTAATAATACAAGTTGCAGTACATTTTGGCGAAACGCCAGCAAGCTACCCTCACAGTGCTCGGTCGACTTTTCTAGATTACTAAGGTTCCACACGTTACCTTTTTTTTAATATCACAGCAAAGGTACTGATGAAAAGGTAATTATTCTAATTAGAGCTGATTATAGATTAACTATAATGATTCAAAAAATGTCAAAATCGCGACAGATCATAACGAAAACATTGGATATGAAGCGAAAATGCCGTTATGATATTTTAAAACTATAAAATTGAGACTTTTTGTCAAGAATTTATAAAAACAAGCATTTTAGTAACATAGCATCTGTGACTATTTAAGTCACAGATCCTACGTTACTAGTCTGTCTGTGGAAAAGAGTCTACCATCACACTATATCCGTGTGAACATATAGCAGGGTAGACGGTAGACCCTTGTTGTTGTACCTATAACTTTGGTGTAACTAGTATTAAAATCTAACCAATAAAAACTTTAGTTAACCAAGTTAACCAAGATTTTTGTTAAGAGGTCTTAAAAAAGAAGGTCGAGCACTAATCGTCAGCTGGTTTGTGATCGTCAAGAGTAATCGCCTTAAGGAGCACCGTATTCTGATGAGGGCTGGGAAGCGGGAGGTCCGTATTCGGGCTTGGGAGCCGCGGCCGGGTAACCTTCCTGTTTCTGAAAACAAAATTATAGTTTAGTACAATATATCTTATGTATAATATATCGTAAGTACTTTACTTGCAATTTACATATTTATTATGATTGTGTGCTTTGATATGCCATTACGACAGCCTCATTGGGGTCGTAATGTGCGAACTACTAAGCATGATGTCCTAACTTCGCAATATCTCTTAGCAACTCGGTGCGTGTCATTATCTGGATTTGTGCCCAGATCGCCTGCCAGTATCTACTTTACCTACCGCTACTACACCTAATTTTGTCCTCCTTCTTTGCGGGGAAAACATATTAAATGCCGAAAATGTTCAGCAATGTCATGACCGCAGTTATGAATCTAATACTAATTACTCAATAGCTTAATTATTAATAGATATCGGTATTTTAACAAATAGGGGAACTAGCATTAAAATGTTGCTAGTTGCATAATACCATCGAGACGTGGTGGCCAAACGAATAATAAATGGAGAGTGCAAGAAGATGCACTTTACATCTAATAGACGAATTGATTGCATTGAAGGTTAAATATTTTCACAGGTCAAATGTTTGTTGGTCATCAGGTGAAAGGAATTTTGACTTTAATAAGAATATAAGAATGACAAAATAAACATTACCTATCAAATATTTTATGCTGTTTTACGACACATTGTAGTGCATATTGAACTTTAACGAATATGTAGGTAAATTTCCACAATATTGAAGAAGATCTTTTCGAAAGCTGAAATGTACTCAGATCTTTTAGCATGTACAAAATTATTACATATACAGGTGATTTTAGTATATAAATACGTGTGTCTACGAAAAGTGGATGGGTGGGAACCCAGGATTGTTTGCCCACATGCGTACCTTTACCCCAAAACTTGATAAACAAAACACATAGTTTAGACAGAAAACCAAAAATGTTTGACTATTTCTTTCTGATGAGGTCATGAGGCTTAGCTTTCAAAGTATATTGAACCTTGCAATTTAAAAACCAATTTCGCTCTAAAAGATGAATGGATTTATTATTTAATAAATACCCTAAGTACCTAACTTTGGAATTGACCTACATACAACCTCTACATGTTACGTGTTTAGAGCCTTAACGTGTTTGGAGTTGCCATGTAATAATACTACGCATACTTTCGTTTGTGGCTCCGTTCTGATCTTCGAACGACTTGCCAATTATAACGCTATCAGTTGGAATATACGCTATTACGAGTTATTTACATTACATAAAAGAAATAACCCAGAATGTTCAGTTCACAAACAAACAAATTAAAATCTTCATTCATTATTTTCTTATTCTTTTGTTTTTGGAAAAACCGAATGGAAACTCTGTGGTTTTATGTATGACTTTGAATTTCTGTTATCCACCAAAATAGGAACATTGTGATTGTTTAGTGTTAGGGTAGTATTGATAGGGTTAGCTATAATACTTAAGTAATTATAATTGTATATACATGACGAGTTATCAATGTTGTGGTGGTAACTATTAAAAAAACGGTTCATATAAATTACGGGGCCTAGATAAATGTATTAATTATCCGGATTTTTAATTAAGAGGGTTACCCACCGGGAGATAAATATACAAAAAATCTAACTGCCCACTTATTGCGAGAGACATTGCGTTACATAGAAAATACGGGTTGCCGGAGTACAGTAGCATCCTCGGTTGTGTTAATCTAATGATGATAGCACCTGAACTGAGTGCAGAGCACGCTAAGTTTAGCAGATAATACCATATAATGCTTCCTAGATTGTTGTAGGAAATGTTTACGCGCACTTTCACGAGGTAGAGTGCGGACGCATCCTCGAGCCATCACCATGCAGCCGTAACACATGACGACTTTATAAACGTGAAGAAACAATCAAAAGCCGTGAAACAAATTACGAATGTGTTCTCTTTTTCCGTAATTACCTAAATCAGTAATGGTTTCACTAACATTATTATTACTTACTTATAACGTAAAAGTTATGGCGCTAAATAAGGCAACGAGTACATTTACGAGGCGATACGTTCTTGACATGAATTTAATGCGTTAAATTAACTTTTAGCCGGAAGTTTATTCAGTAAGTAGGTACTGCGATACATAGTTGATTTTCTAATTATTGTTCTTTAACTCTTCCAGTCGATTATATTGATGTTACAAATTACCATCAGTCATCATCATCACATCACATAGTTATTCCAGTTGATGATGAAACATCATAATTAATCTTGTCATCAACATCAGAGTATTAGGTATTTAGACATCACATTTATTAAAAAATATCTGAGTGGAATTAACCGCAAAACTATATTATATTGCCATCGTACTACAATCGGTATTGCAAGATCAACCAAAATAACTTTAATATTGACTGTTAAATTCTTTTCTAATTTCTTTATTTGATGGATTCAATAAAGCGCGTTGCTTTATGAAGAAAAAATAATTTAGAATAGAACGTGAGTACATCTAATTAAATCCATGCCTTAGCAAAGCAGCCCCTAATCTTACCTGTGTCTTGTATCTGATGAAGTAAACTTCGGGTTTTGAGGGCTGCGTGGGAGCGGGTGTCGGGATCACGACATCGGGCTGCTCCTCGGGTTTCTTCACTAACACGTAGACGAGGGTCTTCTCCTCGTTCTGGGGCTGCACAGGAATGATGGGCGCGGTGGGGGTGGGTGGAGTCGGTGCCTTGATGAACACAATCTTGTAGTGTTTCTGGGGAGGAGGCACCCAGATGGGCTTGCGAGGTGCAGGGATGTCATTGTCTGGAGGTGGGACGTGCACGTACACATGCTTGTGCACTATGGGCTGCTGGGGAGGTCCGTACTGCGGCGCGGGGGCTCCGTACGATGATGAGGGAGCACCGTATGATGATGAGGGGGCACTGTAGGATTGGGCGGGCGCGCCATACGACGTCGGAGGCTCTGGCCTCGCAACCGCGCATGCCACCACCACCGCTACCACCAGAGCTCGAAGTACCTGCACACACAAATTACGATCCTTTTATAAAGTGTATACCTACCTAATTTAAAATTGATTAATTAATTAGGTTTATATTTTTAAGGGTTGAAAGGTCACACTTTAGCACTGTTAACGTCCTTTACACGCTGATATCTTTTCAGGAATGCACTTTGTTAACGTCACCAGGTCACTAAGTTTATCAGAGCTGATCCTCACCATGCAAAGCATATCACGGGCACCTACCGTTTTGTCACACATCCTGGGTATGCGATGAGACGCAGCTAGACAGTGTAATGTCCAGTGCCCAGGCGCCACCTGAGTTTATAAGAGTTGTGCGCTCCATATCCGGGGGAGGGGGCACTTTCGATGGTTCACATATGTACGTTTCGCAACAAGATGATGCTCACGCGCCGCCCTCCTACTGACGTCGCATCAAATGACGTGCTCGAGGGCACATTCTGCCGTCAATCCTTTTACATATATCTTTTAGGTAGCCAACTAATGTTGTTTTTAGGGTTCCGTACCTCAAAAGGTAAAAACGGAACCCTTATAGGATCACTTTGTTGTCCGTCTGTCTGTCTGTCTGTCAAGACCTTTTTTCTCAGGAACGCGTGGAGGTATCAAGCTGAAATTCATATCAAATACTCAAGTCTATGGTCTCTTGGAGCTGTGAAAAAATCAAACTTCTAAGTCAACGCGATCAAAAGATACTCCCGTTTATGCCGCAAATTTTCGACACTCGCAAGGGAATCAAAACCTACAGGGTACTTCCCGTGAACTCAGAATCTTGAAATTTGGTATGAAGCAACGTCTTATAGCAGAGATATAGGAAAAATTGCGAAAAGTATACATTTTTAGTTATATCATATAATAAAAATATTTTTAATAATTTTACGGAACCCTCGGTGCGCGAGTCTGACTCGCACTTGGCCGGTTTTTTTTTTTATAGTAAGTTTTCCAGAATCACCCAAAAATCTAATTTATAGTTTTATTAGTAGAACATTGTCCTTCGAGAAAGTTCTACCACTTTCTCGTAAATTAGGATTTCGTCTGTCGATTGTCTAAAATAAGTATATTTGACATTAATTAGATACTTTCATCCAGTTAACTATTTATTTTATAGCAGTACCAGCTGGTTTGTATTTTGGATTTACCCTAATTTTGTACAAACAGGAATATAACTTTTTTAGGTGGAACCCAAGTAATGAGAAATAATTAAACCTTAGCTAACCGTCTTCATTGCACTGACAAAGGAATTAATAAAAAATTGTAATGGCCGTAATTCTATGACAGTACCTTGCATGCAACCCTGAAGCCGCTGATGTACAATCAGCAAAAAAATACCCACCACACAAAGTTTCAGAAGCATTAGCTAAAATAACTGAAAAAGTTGAAGAGAGCTGTTCTCCAGAACAGAACAATTAATTTTGAAAAAAAAATGTGTACCTCACATTGTAACTAGGTCTCTAACGTAAGAACCGTTTTTAGTTCGATTCATTAAGTCGTATGATCTAAACTGCACATTACACATTGATATATGATACGATTTTCACCATAATTAAGAGATTTTTTCAGGAAGCTTTATGTGTGTTCAATCTAGATATGACACGGAAATTTCGATGTTTAAATATTTCGCCATGTCCTGTTTGTAGATTAAAACACTAGTTAATACCTACGAATAAAATAGTCAAACTAACTAGTGGAAACAATTTTTTTGAACTGTTATTTTTAAACATTCGAGAGTTTACACAAATAAATTATGATTTGATCAGTTGAAATGTATTTTATTTTTTTATCGGCGGTTAGTAAATTTTTGCGACAGGAAAACATAGACAGTAATAAAAAAACAATTGGCCGGTTGTTTCGTCTAACAATGTCAGTACTAAAAATAAGACTAATAAATAAATGGCCAGTAAAAATGATGGAATGGGCAGTTAGATAAATAGTTCGGCAGTTCATAGGGAGCGGAGACATCCGGACTTGGGGCACCCCGACTCGAACAGGTTAGGCTCGAAGGGGATGGCGACATCCCCTACGTGTTAGGCAGAAACAGGAGCTCCGCGTAGCTGGGCTACGCTGACTACTTAAGGCGAATATAAAGTGTTTTGAGATTTCTAACTGACTAATTCAGATTTGTCCACTTGCTCACTCGTAACTGCCCATTTAGTTATATTATATAATTTGTTCGACTTATTTTTCTTTACTTTACTGCTAAGTTTGAACTGCCGAACTTATTATTAAATATGCATTTTGTAATTTTTAACTTACCAAAACTACTTTATACAACTGCCGCTTTAAATCAGGGGGTACCGACAAGCATAGATGACAACCTGCCCTTGGTTTTCCTCAATCTTACTGTAAGTTCTAGGTCATAAACAATGAAAACTATATTTATGACTAACTATAATTATGACTTAGTTCAGAAAAGTTAATCTTTCTATATTTTTAAATGTTTGCAGTTGTATCTTTTACATATAAATACATGCTTAGATTTAGTTTGCTTCTCTTATTTTGTTGTACCCATCTTAATGAAAAATTTCATTTTAGAAGAACAAATGAAGTAGTTGAAAATATCAATGGGATCGCCAATCAAAAGAAAACGTATCTGTCAAATTTCTTTAATAGATTTTCTACTTTATCGTTAAAGCATTAGGTTCATTCAAGGTAGATTGAGAAAATTTGACAATTTCGGGAAAACAGGAAAAGTTTTGTTTACGATTTGTGACTTTTCTAATAAATACTCCCTAATAGAACCTCAGCAGTATCATTTAATCCTCATAATTATGGAACGCCATCGATGGGTTTCATAAAGAAAAAACGTGAAAATTAATGTTTTCCTAAAAAGATTTTTTGAAAAATCGTACAGAACTGTCAGTACGATTTTTCAAATCTTTTTAGGCAAAAAAAACTTTAATACAGGTAGCTATTATTACCCACAAATACCGTTCTAAGATTGTTTTCCTGGTTACCAAAAACCCACCTTGTATAAAATTTTACATATTTATGATAACATCTTTCCTCAAAAAAAATTGTCATTTATTCGGAGACAGGGTATTATTTTGATGTGGTTGCATTGAATGATTAGCACACAACTGTAGTAACATTACTTGTTCAGAGCAAGTATCGCTCCGAGCTATGTATTATGGTGGTAGCGAAATGTCCCTCTTACTGTGTAACAGGTAATCGCAATTTGCTATGAGTTCAAACGTTAATTTACTGCAAGTTAACCGATACTTGCGTATCTTTAGTAGTTAACTCTTTCGTCGTGTGTAGCACTAAAATTAAATGAATGGCTTACGAATGTCTATTACAGCAGATAACTGGTGTTACTTCATTCGGACACCTTCTTATGTACCAGACGATAGTTCATGAGTACCTACTTTACTCCATGCTATGCCTACCCGCTATCGACTTTTAAATCAAAATGTTAATGCTTGCGAAGGTAGTAGGTACAACAAAACGTTGTTGATTAAATCGTGCATTCTTACGCATTTTGCTGAGTTTCGTGTTGGTTTACTTATGATTGATTCCATCTAAGCAATCATTTCCGATACGATACGCTTACTCGTTTCGCAGTATCGCGTTCGTTGTGAAGTAGGTGCGCGATTATACGTGTAATGTTTCATGACAAGTCTGAGGAGACGCGTTGCGGATTTAATTTGTTGTGTGAACAAAGCACTTAGAGACAATCTGTCAGTGCATCATTGTTTACGGTTTGTGTCGAAGCGAAGTGGGAATAATTGACCTCTGACCCATCGCTGGCGCAGGCCCCATAATGTGGAAACACCAGGAAGATAGGCGAGCATCGGTGTCTATATCCAAGAAACCGGTTGATTTATACATGCGATTACTATTAGTCCTATCTAGGTCACGGTGTTCTATCACCGACATCCTTAGTAATCAACACCCTGCTTGAATATTACCTGGTTCATTATTATTTTGTACAATTTGCAGATTAATCTTGTTAAACCTATCTATACATATTGTAGATTTATAAAATCACCAAAAATTATTAGAAGAATTTCTGTTTTACAATATTATTAATTGATTTGAGGATAACGTTGCTTTTGATACAGTTAATCGTTTTCCGAGCACTAAATGCAGTTTTCTTATCGATGTTTTGTAAACACCATTAAACGCCTGTAAGTTGCAGATTGCGTCGGTACACAACGAGGCTCAGGCGCAGTGGCACGTCATCGATAAAAGATTACACTCATTGACCAGGAGACGAAGTCGCCCTTGATTAACAATTAACTATAGAGGTCGTAGGAAGAATCTAAGAACCAAATAAATGTTGACACATCCGAAAAAGCTCCAGTTGTGACGCCTCGTGCAGCGCATTATTCCGCGCTCGTTGTCTTAGTTACAATTGATTGGTGTACATATCCGGGACGTATCAGAACCTCTCAGCCTCCAGTATCTATGTAACACGAGTGTAGATTGCCTGTCGTTGCATGCACCTAATAAAAACGGAAGACATGTAAACAATATTCCAAGTAAAACAGTGATAAAGAAACATTTTGACGAAATCAAAATTTGACGTAAAGAATAAAACATTAAAAATGGCATTATTTTCACCAAACACAAGATTAAGGCTGAAGATTACGGGCCAAACTGAGGTGAGTTCCAACTTCGTTCATAAATCGTGCAGTGAATAGCAGTTACCGACAAATGCTCAGCATCTGTGATTTATTTTATTTGTAAGTAGGTAATATCTAATGAAGATGAAGAGCGGGTAGGTACTAAGAGCATATAATTATGATAGCATGTTATTGCATCTCTGTTGAACTTAGTTAGCCCGATTCGAGCTGTACATTCGTATTTGCATTTACCTATTGCAGCTCTCCCTAAGCATTGTGTTTGAAAATGTAACAACTAGGTAAATATTTCAACACTTTTATAGCTGCTGACATTTGCAAAATTTTGTCATTTAATTGATGTTTTCCCTAAAACACTTACAGCGATATACTTAGATGGGTACTTATAGTCAACTTTATAAGTGCTTAAGAGGTATTTATATACATTCTAATATTCAATTTTTACACATTCCACATTTATGCTTTCGTAAGTTTCACCAAGGATAAGTTTAGTGTTGCGATCTCCGTTTCAAATAAAATGTTTTAAAACCCGCCTTGTATAATTAGCCGCCACGCGAAATAACCTTTGACTTCTAACTGGTCTCACTTCACTTTAAACATGCAAATATGTAGCTATCGCTTTTATGTAATCAGAAAAAATAAGTAAGTACCTACATACTCGATAATATAACACATAACGTAACACGCCACGAAGTGGTTAGATAGAATTTTACAACGAACTAACTACTAAATTAAAATGTCTCTTTGTGAAAAACATTACCTACATTGATATAATTGCAAGTTTTCGATATCATTACGTCGCCGTCGGCCCGCGACTCTTTGGGTAGTAAAACGTAGAAAGTTATGCAAACGTCGAATATAAAAAGGGCACACGAACATTATGTTCTACTACCATAACAATACAGCTATTATTTTTTCAAGTGTTCGAAATTCGACGTAATAGCCGTATTTCGGTTTATAAAAACCCCAAGGCTCTATTATGCCAAATTACAGAAAGGTTGCAATTCATCACGAACAGTATAACATCGTCTCAGAAACTTACGAAACCAAAATTTTGATGTCTGCCAGTGGGTGTAGTACCTACCTGAAGCAATATTTTGAAATTTCAACATTTTGAGTAGACAACATGTAGACATACCTATACGTACTTGTCAATATTTTTGGCTTAACAATCTGTCTCATGTACGTAGTTATATGACATATACCTACTAATTAAAATCTATAAAAGCAATAATAATATTTTAATAATAGAATTCACAACATTTGATTAGACATTTATTTTTAAATACCTAACTTGTTTCGGAGCCTTATTTCGTTGGTCTTGCGATCGAAAGCGCAACTCATGCCCTATAGGTTCAAAATTCTGAGTTCAGAAAATATAAGTATTACATTAAAACTATGGACTGTCATCTGTAGATAAAGTTTAATTTATTTATTATTACAAAAAACATTATTTTTATTTTAAACAGCTCGGTCGTGCGACCAAACTTTCTTCTTGGTCAGAGCTATTCAGCCAAAAGTCGTGGTCGTGGCCGCGTAGGGCACGAGGTTCCCAAAACCCAAATACGATAAAAAAAACAACTAAAAATGCATTTAAACAAGACATTGATGAATTGTTTTCGCTTTTCGTATAACCCACGTCACGTGCTTATCTGTAATACATGATATATAATTTAGTAATGAAAAAAATATAAATAGGTATCGGTATTAATATTAATAAGGAGAAAACGAGGCATCCGCAAATTATGCAAAAAATATTTTGTAGGCCCTACGCGGCTACGTCGTAACCTACTACGCCTGACAGGGTCTACGAAAATGGCTACGCAAATGACTACGAAACTGATTTCATACTCCTAAATGCATCTTGCAATAATAGCGATCTAGTTACGGTAGATAATTTTTATATTGATATAGTATCAAATATTAAACAGTTTTTGCGATCACACGTGTCAATAATAAATAGTAATGAGTAAAAAAGTAATGAAATAGAATACGGGTAAGTTTCAAGAATCTTGTTGTCCTAGATGCAGTACGTAAGTACCTATTATTTAAACAAACAAATTTGAAACAAGATGTATCAACAGCTATGCTTAATTGTTTGGAATGTGGTGAGACATTAATACCAGGCCCATACTATGCCCATGAGCTGGCTTCGAGCTATTCATTGAAGCGTTCAATCCGGAACTATCCGGTTTGAGGAAGCTAGCGCGGCACTAAACCGGCTTATTCCGCCCTTACATTGCCTTGCGTGTCTTTGTCGCACAACATGCGTTGCTCTTGAGTGCTCTTGAATCGTGACTGGCTTGAGCACTCTCGACTAAATCAACTGGGGCGTAGTACTTACCGCTAGTCCGCTACTGCCAAACATGCATGCACGCCACTTTAAAGTTTGCGTTCAGGTTTGGCATTACTAGGTTTTTTTTTTTGTTGCTGGAAGCTTTCTCTACTTATGTAATTGCATTCTAATTACCTACGTATAAAATTTTAATGTTAATAAAATAAATATTTTGTCCTCGAAATATCCCGCTTCCATCTCTGATTATGTCTTGAAACCATTATTTTTAACCTGGACGGTCTTAAACCCATTTATATCCTAAAAAACAAAAAAATAATACTTAGCCGAGTACTGTGTTTGTTTGGCGATAGACAATTTAATGGCAGTTAGATTATTAGTCTTCATTAGCAGACTACGGCAATTTTAAACAATTTAAAAGGCAATTGAAATTGTGTCCGTTCTTAATTAAAAAAACACTGTAAGAACAGACATTATTTGTTATTGTCTGTATCCGCAGTTGGTATCGACCCACTCACCGATTAAGCAATTACATATAGCGTATATATACTTATGTATAGAAATGTTATTTTCGAAATGATTGATATGGGTTCGAGGCTACGTAATTAAAATTAGATATCTGATGAGACACAAGATGTGCGCGAAAAAGAATTACATGCAAAACGCAACAGCAATATCACGTTAAAGACCAACGTAACTGAAATAGTTAATTTAATTTCTAACGTTCGTTGTTTCACAACCACATAACATATTGGATCATAGTAATTAAAATCTTCACTTCAATGTCTTTCGTAAACCAGCATTTAATGGTATGTTATGTTAAATGTTAAAGTATAAATTTAAAAAAGGTACGGTACTGTACTGCTTTTTTAAAGCTATAGTGCCGGCAATTCTAAAATCCATTTCTTTTGCAGAAATTATAGTGGCTCTCACTATCTAACTCAACTACCAGAATTTATAATTATTGACCTTGTACCCTATACTTACCTAGAGTACCCTACACGAAACACACATTCATAGGAACCTGCTAAAGCTTCAAATGATGTTGAATCGTTCCACAGTAAAAAATGTATGTAATATATTATTATGTAGGTATGTCATCCTGTAAGAGAGAGAATATAGGCTAACGATTTGTTTGTAACAGTAACTGATGGGCTAGCGACCTTTCACTACGTGTGCACTGTTGTAACCTCTGTTATGACTCGTATATTACACAGATAACACTAGTCCAAAGTAAGTATATATTCTTGAGCTTTTGAGAAAATATTATAATTGGTAATTTCCAAATTCTAGGAGTGGCTATAAGAAGTTGATCAGTTAATTGATTGCATCTCGCATGTTCGCTCTGGCCTTCGTTTTTTGGCTAATTGCTATTGACTTGTCTTACCATGCCGATCTATCTACTTAATTAACGCAAACCTTCTCCGTGACTGAGCTTTAGTCCCCAAGATCCCAAAGTATATATTCTATCTACTATCCTGGCCCGGCAAAATTGTTAAAGATAGACAAATCATGGACAAATCACAAGGGAGAAAATAGCTAGACCTCCTTTCCTTGTTAATTTATCGTGCATGCATTACATGCATATAATTACTGTGTACAGACGCCAGCACATCAAGCTACTACAATCTGTCAAATTTCTTTAGTACATTTTCAACTTTATCGCTAGATCGTTAGGTTCAAGGTTGATTGGGAAAATTTGACAGTTTCGGGTAGCTTGATGAGCTGGCGTCTGTACCTACCAAATGATAGGACAGGTCTTACATCTCCTTGATCTAGTTATCGTTTCAGGCATAGACGTTCCCGTCGTGGGCATTCAATCTTGAGGCCGTAGGTCACACCTACAAACTGTTTAAATATTAATCTCTGGTCAGACCAATCTGAATGCAAATGTATGGTATTCTTACGAAAAGCCACCTTTTTTTACCAGATGGGAAATCATCAAATGACCCCTCCCGCTCTGGGCGGAGCGGAAGGGAGTGTCAGACTTTTACTGATTAAAACCCATCCATGTTCCTTATTTTGTCCTTTGTGTTCCAGGACCGCGGTAACACTAAACTTTTATGTAAACTTATGAAGCAATAAATTATTTTGTATTTGCTGTAATTTATAACTTAATTATGAAACGAACACTAAACAAAAAGCAGATCACGCAGCTCTTTGCTGAAAGTATTTCTTTTGCACCGTCATGTTCTTTAAAGCATCCACTTCACTACGTTACGGACTACGGCTACGCTCTGTCAATTACGCGCACATACAGTGACACGATTTACTTTTACATTGACATGAAACATTGAACTTGAGCGAGTTATTCTCTAAGCATATAATGTGTTTCCTTTCAGAAAATATTACTAATACTATTATATTGGAGTTTAAGTTCAATATCAGTCGCAACAGCGTCACTCAACATATCAAAAACAAAGAAAATAGAAGACATAGTTGCGACGCAGAATGAAAGTGTGCCGGAAGTTCTTTTCCACTGGGAAGACTACAGCGTGCTAGCCGCTATGCTACTCATTTCTTGCTTGATTGGCGTATTTTATGGGTATTTTGGAGAAAAGCAGACCACCGGTGACGACTTCTTGCTCGGTGGATCATCCATGGGCACATTTCCCATGGCCCTAAGTCTTGCCGCAAGGTCAGTTTACCGTTCGAATTGAATTTTAATTTAACTTGAAATATTTTCTTGTTTATTTTGACATGATTTTTTCAGTTTCATCACAGCTATAGAGTTGTTAGGAAACCCAGCGGAGATGTACATGGCAGGTGCGCAGTTCTGGATGATTTGTGTCGCCTTTGTGCTGGTGGTGCCGATCGCGAGCCAGCTGTACCTGCCCGTGTTTATGAGGCTACGACTCACATCATGTTACGAATACTTGGTATGTACGAAACTTATTGAATTGTTCAAGGTAGGAGAGAGCTTAGTGCTGTACGGTGGTACTGCCGATGTATGTATAAATAATATTGCACATTTCCAATCAGTACGGCACGTATCATTGAGGTTAATACACTTGTATCTACTTATACAATTGATAAAATTCGATGAAGAGGCTAATGGAAAAACGAGCTAATGAAAAGAACCTAGGCACCAACCTAGTAAAAAAAACCAGACGAGTGCGAGTTCGACTCGCGTGGAGAGGCTTATAGGTTTTCCTGTAATCTATAGGCAAAGGAATATATTCTGTATTTTTTCAAAATTTTCGGTTCTGTAGTTTCGGAGTTAAGGGGGGCGAAAATTGGGTCAATGGTCAATTTTCGGCTATTTTCGTACATAGCTTCAAAACTATTCATCAAATAAAATTGTAAAAAAAATATATTTGAGATTCTCACAATCAGCCCTTTCATTCGTTATGTAACACGAACACGATATAGTTTGCAAACTCTTTTTTTTTCATTTTTTCATTTACCCCCCAAAAGTAGTTCCTATGTTAAAATGGGAACTAAGTTTTTGAACTGTTATTTTAACATTCGAGAGGTTATCATGATCAGTTGAAAAAAATAATGGGCAGTTATTTATCGGCGGTTGGTAAATTTGTGCGACAGTAAAACATGGACAGTAATAAAAAAACAATTGGCCGGTTATTTCGTCTTACACTGTCAGTACTAAAATTACGTAAGCAGTCCAGTAAGTAAATGGCCAGTAAAAATGATGAAATGGGCAGTTAGATAAATAGTTCGGCAGTTCATAGGGAGCGGAGACACCTGGACTTGGGGCACCTGGGGACTTCGGTTAGGTTACTATAAACTCTGCAGACAGAAATAGGAGCCCCGCGTAGCGAGGCTACGCTGACTACGCTTTTTAGGCGAGTAACTGCCCACTCGTAACTGCCCAATTAGTTATTTTACTGCTCAGTACAATTATTAAATGATCCATTTTATTATTAATAATCATAAACAAATCTTTATATATCTCGATATCAGAAATTACTGACTAAAAACTATCCAGGTTCTTTCTTTTGCCCTTTATGTTCCAGGGCCGCGATATCTCTTTCTAACAGTCCCGCAGCCATGGCAGGCATCGGCCCTTGCGGGCCCCTCATGTTTGCTGACATCTCTTTGAGGCGCGTTAGCCCATTACTCACCGTCCACAGGCCCGCACAGGCTAATGTGGCACAGGCCCGCGCCTACGGTGGCCTCCGACGCCCGGTGCTTCTCCCGCGGCGGCTGGGACGTGAGGTCCTCTCCCTCTCACGTTCCGCCACCTCCTTCGCTAGCATGACTGCTTCGCAGAAGGAGGTGAGGTGAGACGGCTTCCCATTCCCTCTCGTCCCGAACCATGGCTTGAACCAGGGCCGGACGCGAGCGGTCGCCGCCGCCAATCGCCGCTACGCGTACGGCGTTTCCCCCCGCCCGATTCGGTGCAGGTACCTCCCGAAACAACCGTGTCCGGTGAGGACCTGCGTCAGGCGGAAGCTGAGGGCGTCGTGGCGCCTCTCTATTCCTCAAAGAGGGGACTTATCACCACTATCGTGGCGTGCCCTGCACGGGGTTGCGACAGTCGCTCTCTCCATGTCGCCATGAGATCGCGCCGGAGGTCTGTCCGCTGAGCGACAATTTGCCGCGGCAGCGGAGTTTCCCCCCGGCGCGGCGTAGTGCCTCCGCGCGCCACTCGTGCAGGCGCGCGAGGATTATCGCGATCGCCTCTAGATCCCATGGCGGCAAAAGTAGGAAGGCCCTGAGTTACAGATCACGTCTCCGGCTTATATATAACATTTTATATGAAGCAAAATTTTTACAACTCATTTTTGTTTACTTTAAGTACTGCTAAGTTTAAACTGCCGAATATTTTTGTTAATAAATATGCATTTTGTAATTTTTAACTTCCCAAAACTTCTACAAACAACTGCCGCTTTATAATCAGTGCCGTTTAAATTTCATTAATTTACGTTACTCGTCCGTTTTTAACCGACTTCCAAAAGGAGGAGGTTATCAATTCGTCAGATTTTTTTTTTGTGTGTTTGTTCAGCGATATCTTCGCCAATTGTGAACCAATTTCGATGATTCTTTTTTTGTTTGGAAGAATATTACTTCGCGGTGGTCCCGTTTAAATTTGGTGAAGGTTTGATGCTTATCTTCGGAGATAAGCAATGGAACTCTTCAATAATAGACAGCAAATCTGCCGTGATTGCTGCAATCGCTTGGATGTTTATTGTTTACCCAACATCATAAAATAACATCACGCCTATATGCTCTGAGGGGTACGCAGATATGCCAGTACACCCACATTTCGACAGTTAGATATGTTAAAAGTTCCATTTTATTGGGGATAAGCCTATTACCATGACATGTATGGTTATCGGTTCACTAATGTTTCATCAAAACTTCTTTGACAATTTTTAACCGACTTCAATAAAAGGAGGAGGTTCTATGTTCACCGATTTCTCCGCCAATTGTTGACCCATTTTCAAAATTCTTTTTTTATTCGAAAGCCTGTACTCCTGAGGTGGTCTCATTGTCACCAAGTCAGAATCTGATGATGGGATTCCAGCGAAATTGACGCAACCCTGAAAATTTATTTTATATTGGCACACACAGTTTTTCAAATATATGTACTTTCTAAAGCAATTCAGATATTTGTGCTTGGTAATCATTATCTCATGTTACTGAGCTGATGATGGAAGGTATAAGTCGGGATCTGATGCTGATCTTCGGAGATCTACAGTGTAACTCTTCAATAATAGACGGCAAATCTGTCGTGATTTCTGCAATCGCTTGGATGTTTATTGTTTACACAATATCATAACATAACATAACGCTTTTATGCTCTGAGGGGGTATGCAGATGTGTACAGTACACCCAGATTTCGACAGTTAAGTATGTTAAGTTACATTTTACTGGGGATAAGCTTATTACCATGAAATGTATTGTTAAGAATGGAAATAAATGCATAGCAAATATTTGTATAGGATATTACAACCTAAAATGGAATAATAAAAAACTTTTTTGCAAAAAATAAAACCGACTACAAAAACATGGAAAAATAACTTTAGCTTCAGAAGTCGGTGGCAAAACTCAAACAAACCAACAAAAGTCACCGAGTTCTGAAGCTAAAGTTATTTTTCCATATTTTTGAAGTCGGTTTTATTTTTGCAAAAAAGTTTTAGGGTCACCGAATTACATATGTGTACCAAACAACTCAATCGGTTCAGTAGTTTCGGAGTAAATTGGCTGTGATAGACGGACAGACAGACAGACAGACAGACACGCGAGATAAGAAGATAAGTACAAAATTAGAATAGTAATATAATCCATACTATTTACTATTATTATAATTTGTTTTTATACTTATTAGTGACATGCATATGTTTAATATTCTCGGTTGAAAAGTAAGCCGGGATGAGCTGATAATACGGACCTATGCCAAGTGATTATCAGTTGGAATAGATGAAATGCGGTCACGTGCAGAAGATTGTACGGAAAATGGTAGAGTAAAAAATCTTCATCAAAACCCAAAGTTGAGATGAAGATTTTCCGATTCATATTCTAGAAACTTTCTCACGAGTCTGCATGTGTTTATTATCACTGCCTTTTGCAGTAAATGGTAGGTGTTTGGAGGTACCCTAAGAGAATTTAGAGATTGGTGAAGTTGTTTCGGTATTACTCCTGTTGAAGACAAAACTATTGGTACTATTGTAACTTTGTGCAGATGCAAATTCATCAAAATCAAAAATCAAAATCAAAGCATTTATTTCAAGTAGGCCCGTTACAGGCACTTTTGAACTGTCGAAACAAAGATAACAATGAAATGTAGCTACAGTCCCAGTCACAAGGCATAAAAACTGTGAAAGTACTGTAGTTGCCCATTCCCTAACGTAGATCTCTATGGAGAAGAACGGGCAAGAAACTCCATGGACACTCTTTTAAATCAGAATATTTTTACAAAACCTTGGTTACATCATTCATGTTGAGATGGTACATTATGTGAGAGCGATGTAGCAAGAGTAAAAACAAAGAAAAGAACAATTCAAAAAAATAAAATAATTCATTAATCATACGCAATGGGATATGCTGTGTTTCAAAGATACATAATTTTATATTTTATTCGCTATCATAAACCCTTTTGTCTCAGGGAACAGTTATCCACGCCTCAACCATTCGTTCGAAGCTAACTTGTCGACGTTAGGTAGATTAAGGTCGTGTCGGTGTCTCCCATGCAGTGACTTTTGGGTCCATTCAACGGATTTTTTCTGTCGGTCAGTCTGTTGTTCATTACTTTGTGCTGTCCTGTCATACATGTTCAAAGGTGTATGTTTCTTGTATATACGCTATGGCTTTGTGTAGGGTTGAAGTGGAGCTTTTATTATAAAAGTATTTTCTCAAAGTTGTTATTTGCTTGTTATGTAGGTTAGTGATATCTATTATTCCCCTTCCGCCGTCGTTCCTTGGTAGTGTGAGTCTCTGTACACATGACTTAGGATGGTGTCTCCTGTCTTTAGTGAGAGTGGTGTTTATAATCCTTTGTAAGTTTTTGAGGTCGGTCTTGTTCCATTTTATGATGCCAAAGGAGTAGGTGAGAATGGGGATAGCATAGGTGTTAACAGCTTTAATTGTGTTTTCAGCGTTTATTTGAGTGTTAAATATTATTTTTAACCTATGCTTAAATTCCTTAGTGAGTGTAGTTTTGATTTCCTTATGCAGAATCTATTTATCCTGTATATACCCTAGATATTTGTAAGTTCCGGTTTCGTCTAATGAATTTATTGTCGCGCCTGTCTTCATTTGGTATGAATGAGTAAATGTTTTTCCTGCTCATATTGAATTAATTTTACATTAATATTTTACTCCATAACTATATGTTTTGAGAATTATTCAGTTATATCAGCTAGTTCATATCAGTCATCAGGGGTCGATGCATACAATTTGATGTCATCCATATAAAGGAGATGGTTTACTTTACAATATTGTTGGTCAGTCAGTATGTCAGTCATTGTATCACTATATTACCTACCGGATAACCGGGTAATAATGCAGTAAGTTCGTTTGAAAGAGGGTTTAATGCTAGACAGAACCATAGTGGGCTGAGTGAGTCTCCTTGGAAAATTCCTCGCTAGATTTTAATGAGTTCTGTTTCGACTGTTCCTGTTGATGTGTTCAATTGCAATCGTGTCTTCCATTTTTCTACAATAGTACCTAAACAATTGATGAGTTTTGGGTGTATTTTATAATATTTTAAAACTTCGAGTAACCACGAGTGGGGTACTGAATCGTACGCTTTCCTATAATAGTCTTAGTGTGAAAATCTTTTTTGGTACGTTTAACATGTCAGTGTATTACTGCGTCTATTCTTACTGTTCTTTACACCCTTGGCTTAACTTTTTACACCCATTCTGTTCTTCTGTTAATATTTTCTGTGTTTCAAGATGTTTATAAATTATGTGACTAATGCATGATGTCATTATTTTATATATGGTTTGCAGACAAGTAATTGGCCTATATTTTGATGGATTCGCTGTGTCGCTACGGTTTTTTGGTAGCATACAAGTCTTACCCTCTGTCATATAAGCACGGATCGTTACGGGGTATTTTATGAAATTGTTAATATGGTTAAATATGTGTGTGTGTGTGTAATTTTTTTGTACCAGTAGTTGTGTATGTAATCTGAACCAGGCCCTTCCCAATTATATATTTTTGTTAGGACGTCATGAAAAGTTGCTACTTCATCCTGATCGAAGGTCATTGCTTCTGTGTTAGTGAATGGCTTTCTCTGTTTTAATCCATTCTGCTCCAGTGTTATGGCAAACAGAATTTTCCCAAATCCAAAGTAGTTGGAAATGCTGTATGTGTATTGTTGTTAGATACTGTTTCATTTGTTGTTGATTTCTTTAGGGATCGATAAAATTGATTTTCATTTTTCCTAAACTGGTTATTTTGTGTTTTACGAAGGGTGCATTTAGTGTATCGATTTAATCTACTTTTTACCACTGTTTGTTTCTGTTTTAGAGTACCTATCTAGAAAATGTTCAAGTTGTGTGTTAGGTTGTTCATGTGATGTATGTATTCTGTAGTCTTTTAATATTATTTCAACTGCTTTGATTACTTTTCTGCTTATAACGCATATCGCGTTCTTTTAACCTTCTCCGAACAGTTCGAGCGCTCAGAGATACTCCGTGGAAGTCGCGAAGTTGGTTTTGTATCTCAATGGAGGTAAGGTGACGATTTCTCAAGCTGGTCGTCACGATGAATCGATCCTGCCTTTCAGTTGTGACCCGAGATCGTGGCCTTCCTTTGCGACGAACAAAGCCGCCAGTCTCTAGGTACCTCCGATAAACATTTCGGACCGCAGATCGACTTAAATTAAGTTGAGCACTCACGTTTCTTTGGCTGTGTCCGGCCTGAATAAGTGCCACAGCTTGGGCGGCGACTTCAGGTGAAGTATCCATAGATTATTGATAGAACCTCACCTTAATGTTAAGAATAAGTAATGTTTGTTGCAAAACCAAAGATATCAATCACTTTTTCAAGAATTAAATCCAAGTAAACCAATAAAACCAAGTTTTCTTAGTACTCGATTGTTTGATATCAACAAACAGGCTCCAAATTGTCTTTTGTTTCTTTAAATTCTGTGTTCGAAATTCAATAAAAGACTATTGAATGAAATTGTGAATGTGCCAGGTTCAAAACTGCATAAAAACTTTTTGCTCGACCTAATATAAAATTTTAGCTAGGACCAAACGAAACTGAAAATACAAGGTAGGCCAATCCAGAAGTGTATATTCGCCAACTTTTTTGATGACTTTTGCTTGGGTATGTAAAGTCTTTCTGTAGGCTGGGTTTCTTTGTAGTACTGTAGTATTTGTGAGAATATTTCATCTATTTCCGGATTTCTAACTAGGCTTGTGTGTTGAGATGTATAGCGTGTTCTGGTCTTAAGTTATTAATATTACCATAATCTAATTCTACTCCTATATTCTCTGTTTGTGGTGGCTCTATATTTTCTATATCTTATTTAGTGTTTCTGTATTTGTTTGTAAATGTACACTTCCTACGTCTGTATTTGCCATTTTACTGTCAACTTGCCTTTGGAAAGACTCAGTTTCAAATAATTCATTTTCTATAATTGATTTTAATACCTGTAGCCGTGCTACTGGAAATTACTGGAATCATGCTATCATTAACTATTACTCTTTTTTGGTCCGAAATGCGTTGTTCTGATAAGTGTGATAAATGGGGGTGGTAATATTCTTTGAATTTTTCTTTTAAATTTTTTCGCCAAACTGTCATTTCCGTCTCCATTTTTGTTACCCTAAAATAACATTTCATGAGTGTTTCATTGAGTTCGTTGGACGTTCGTTTCATCCTACGTTTAGGTTCTGATTGTGAGTGTGGTTGTGAGTCCGCTTGAGATGAGGGAAACTCTGGTGGTGTCTGAAATTCCAAGTTATTGTTGTGAGTTCCCTAATTGTATCGAGTGTGGTGGAAGATAGTAACTTCTTGGAAACTATTGCTCAAACAAAAACTCAAAGCATTTATTTCAATTAGACCACTACGGCACTTTTGAATGTCAAAAAAAAAACTAAAAGAAGCGAAGCTACAGTCCCAGTCACAAGGCATAATAACTTGAGAAAGTACTGCAGTTGCACATTCCAAAGCGTAGATCTCTATAGAGAAGAATGGGCAAGAAACTCCATGGACACTCTTTTAAATCAAATATTTTGATTTAAAAGAGTGTCCATGGAGTTTCTTTTCGTTATAAAATCTTGGTTACATCATCATCATGAGATTATAAATATATGTGAGAACGATGTAGAAAGACGTGCAAAATAAGAGCGTCCATAGTAAAAGATAAAACCAATAATTTAAAAATAAAGTAATTAAAATAAACCGTGGCAGCTAAGAGATGACCAGTCACAACTGACAGCGCCCGTTCACGAACATGACGCATGTATCAGCCCCATTCCGCTACCATATTGAAGGGACCTAGGGACATAGGGAAATGACCCGTCACACCCGCCACCATCAGCGAGACATTTGAGTGAGCATGACATTCTCTCAGCCACCAGGGCACATTCAAGTCAATGAAAGATAACTAAATGTAAATGGTAGCTTTATAGTACATAGTACTCACACATGTGCTATGCAATTGTATAATGCTCTTCTTTGATCTCCAATTCTTTGCTTGGAGACTTTCATATTTGGGAATTTTTCTTTGAATTGATGATGTAATGATGTTAGATATGCTTTCGTGTTAGATTCTAAGTTTGTGATGATAAGGTAGTTACGCCAAATGAATTCATTCATTTCTTTACTCCATTTTTTTCGCGTAGTAGTTGAGACAGCAGTGGGTGTGTAGTAGTTGAGACAGCAGTGCATTATTGGCCAAATTACCCTCCGACACAACTTCTACTATCATTGGTGATAATATTGATGATGACCTTGATGAACGTGATAAGTCTGAAGGTGGTGATGATGCAATTGATGAGAAGATGGACTTTGCTGAGGATGATGAAGAAACCGATGATGTTTCATCATCTGCAGCAGGCATATTTGCCTGAATGCTATTTTTTGTTTTCGACCTTGTTAACATATTATTCCCACGAATAGCTAGGAACAAAGTCGGCCACAGCAGAGCCCTGGGTTCACTGTGGGTAAATAAAACTGGAGGTCCCCTATTATCCAGAGTTGGCACACTAGCGACTATAGCCTCTCCTCTAGCCATGCAACCCTCGGCGTGTGCGACCTTGGCTTGGATTGTATCTCTCTTAGTCTGGCCCCTCCCCCAGAGTTATCTCGGCAAAGTAAACCCTACCGACACAGACCTAGGGCTCATCGGAGCACGCAAGCCCCACCACGACGTCAACGTAGAGATACAGCGGTGGTGTTTATTTTGTTATTATTTTATTATCTATATATACGAATAAAATTGAAGTGTCTATTTGTAATATCAAAATAACAGCTTTTTACTGAATGCATATGAAAATATATATACGGCACTTATAACAAAAACATTTTTTTTTTCAGTTTTTGTCTGTCTGTCTGTCTGTTTATTCCGGCTAATCTCCGAAACAGCTGGGCAGATTTTGACGGGATTTTCACTGGTCAATAGCTGATGATATAAGGTCTAACTTAGGCTATTTTAACTTAGGCATTTTATTTTAGCAAAATAATTAGGGTTCCGTGCAAAAAAATTAAGACCCTTGAAATTGTTGACAAAATCCGATTCATTAAGACAAGTAATATTTTTTATAATAATTTCACTCAGACGAAGATCGCGGGCAACAGCTAGTTAATATTATAAATGCGAAAATAAGTTTGTTTGTTACCTTTTCAAGCCTAAACCATCCAACCGATCATTCTGATATTTTGCATATTATATGATGTTAGGTGTACAGAATCGGATATAGGGTACCTTTCATCCCAAAAAAATACTGTTCTCGAGGAAAACAACAATAACTTTCTTATGATAATAGATGGCGCCATATTATTACAAGCAGAGTACAGACAGCACATCAAGCTACTTACCCGAAACTGTCAAAAGTTCCCAATCAACCTTGAACCTTAGACTTTAACGATAAAGTAGAAAATCTATTAAAGAAATTTGACAGATTGTAGATAGTAAATTGATGTGCTGACTGCTGGCCCAGTCTGTACAACCCGAACTGATTGTCAAATTGTAAATTAACGCGAGTGAAGCCGCGCGCAAAAGCTAACGTAACTCAATAAAACATCTTTAATTTACACGTGTTGTATTTTATATCCTCACGACCACAGCAGCTCGTAACAGACAACTGAACATCATCGATATTCTAATGACCCACTACATTCTACAACGATCATGTGAGTGCAATTTGATGACACGTCTTGTCGATTTGTTCGCAGGAAGTACGTTTCTGCAAGTCAATCCGCGTGTACGCCAGTGCGTTGTACTTGATGCAGATGATACTGTACACGGCAGTGGCGGTGTATGCGCCAGCGCTTGCACTCTCGGACGGTAACTAATTAATTACTTACCACATTTAATTTTATCTGAATAGGTACCTGTTATAAATATTTTTTTGATGGATCACATCGGAATTTATAAAAATAATTTAAAAAAAAATTCATTAAAAACCATAGCCATGGTTTTTGAAATGAAATACGTTTGATACTTAAATGTTCATTTTCAAATGGTTTAAATTTAAAAATGGAATAAGTAATGACCTTCCTTTTTCTTATTTCTGGGAATATCGGAATCGAACTGTTTCGTGTTCCTATTGCAAGCAATATACCTACTTTATGTGTGAATATCTCTTAAACCTACTTTTGTAGGCAGCTGTGCTTACCTAGATTGGTACCAATTTTAGAATGAGATTGTGCGTAATACCCACTTACAACACAAAATAATTATAACAGAAACCTCGATACAAAACGGATCATTATAATATAAAATTGCTAATATTAAAATTATTCGATGTACCTACTTTACAGCCATTGTTAAATAAGTGTATCTTTTGTAATGTGTAACATATATCACAACTAAGTCAATGTATGTAATTATAGCTACCAATACCGATACTAAATACACATTGATAGCGAGTTGCAAGTGTTGCAGTCAACGCAATAAACTAAATAGCGTCGCCATTTCTATTCACATTTAGGATCTCGATTTTTTCAACATGCAACGATAACGAGATAATAATATTCGGCAACACAATAGACTATCTTAATCGCCCTGAAACTATACCGAATCAGTAGGCTTTCTAATTGCATTTATGGTTTAACGTCGTCGTCACCGAATGGATATATAATTATATATACACCGTGACTTTTTAGTCGTCTTACAAAGGTGGCCCACTCAATGTATCCGATATAAAATACCTCTTGGAGCGATTATTATTTTTTTACCATTAATTATGAGAGGTACAAAGAAAAATAAATAATACTTTACAATTATGAAACATCCTGTTAATAATGTTTACATGTCAAACGGTAGAACAATATACCTATGCAGCGCACGAGTCGAGTAGATCATCGCTCGCAACAGGGTGTTTCAACTACGCCATGCGTCATAATAATGAATAATATTTTTATTTTTATATTATTGAATTCTCTTAAATACCTATATTTTTTTTAATTTCTCTCTTCACAAAGGTTCACATAGTTATAATAAGTACAATTGTAAAAATAACATTTTAACAAAATGCATAATATATATGTTCCTTTGTGAGAGACTGGCGTCCATACTAGGATACCCTGTGTGACGGATCCCCAGGCCCTCACCCCGAATCACATGTAGTTTAAATTTAATACAATATAAATATTTATTTTAATGAATGTTTAGTAGTCATTGGATACATGAAGTGGGCTGCCGTTGTAAGACGACTAAAAAGTCACGGTGTATAAGAGTTCAGAAAGCACTTGTATTTGTCATTCATGAAAATAATGAATAAAGGTGGTCCTACATGAGATCACTGGGGAATTCCTGAAGTGGCTATGTATGCATCTGAGTTGCAGCCATTTATCACAATCCTAGGTGTCCGCTTTGATAGATATGACTAGAACTAACTTGGCAAAGGATAGAATACAAATGAAAATTGTGATCGACTGTGTCGAATGCCTTGCTGAAGTCGGTGTAGACTGCAACAACTGCTTTAATAATACTTTCAAGATAAGTCACCTAGAAGTTAATCTACCTTCCCTATCTTTGTCTTTTTTTAGCTAAAACACTAAGAAGTGGCAAAGGACTGGCGTTTTATAGGACTGTCTCTTGTAAACTTTGACGTTCAAAAAGTTCAGTCTTAGTTCAGCCTATTTTGAAAAAAATACTTTTTATGTTGATTTTGATCTGGACTCATCCCTAACGGATTGGTCGGAGAAGGCAAAAGATAAAGATAACTGGAAAGCCATGGGCGGGGAGGTTTTTGCCCAGCAGTGGGACAAAACAGGCTGATAAAAAAAACTGGACACCTTTATCTACGTAGGTACTAGGTATGTACCGGATATAGTTATCAGTTTTCAAAAACTCCACGATTTAGGTATGTTGGTTCTTATTAAAACTTTACTATACAGGGTTATTTGTAAAACACCAGTAACCTCTTAAGAGGTCATTGTACTCATCATTATGAACAACTTTTACTATGGGACCAAACCTGAAATCGCGAAAAAAAAATCAGCTGTTCCCTACATTTATGATCGAATAACTCGTCAAAATGTAGGGAACAGCTGATTTTTTTTTCGCGATTTCAGGTTTGGTCCCATAGTAAAAGTTGTTCATAATGATGAGTACAATGACCTCTTAAGAGGTTACTGGTGTTTTACAAATAACCATAGACATAGACCAGAAAGAGTCTATTCAAGCAGTTGATGCAGTCGCTCATAATAATAGGAATGTTTTTTTCTGTTAGAATAGAACTGTTTCAACGCAATGAAAGCTACACGTTCGATTTCATTTGCATATATACTACACATAGTCAATGTCAATAGACATTTTGCAATAGTATTGAAGCCAAATAGAGGGTCAAGTTAGTTAAGCGGTATCGTGTGCTCCTGTCCCATCAATATATTAAATTATTCAATGTCACTACATTCGTTTTTCATGTAACGAGGTTCTTGAATGGTATATGTATTAGTAGGTCCGATCGCCAAATATTTTCAACCATAACATGTATATCGCCATTGCTCTGATAAAACGATGTAACGAACAATTAGTTTTAATAGCATTATGTTATGTAATCTGACAGACATTAGTTTACTAAAACGAATTGAGATTTTATGGTCTAATTACCAGCCGATGCATATATTAAAATATTTGTTCCGTTTTCATACGCGTAATCTATGTACCTAAACTACCTACTTTTACATGTTAAAAAAATCGATTTGGAATCACCTTTTTTATTCTGACACGTAATTTTTTTTAGCATTTTCATAATGTTATTTTTGTTTGGTAATACCGATCTCTAGTAATGTTACGATTATTGATTCGGCAACTTTGCCTACTTATTATTTCTCAAGTGACACTACGAAGTATGCAATGCTGCCGAAAATCAACATTAGAATTAAAATTCAAATAGCGTGCAAACGTGCGATAGTATTTCGTTATATCACAACCCGAAAAACACTAAGGTGCCTGTATACTAGCAAATTAACTTTTGTCATGTATCCTTGAACCCGTGAACATGTGCGATATTAATCAACTCCAATATAATTAAAAGACAAACGCAAGACAAACTAAGGTTTCAATAGAAAGCACGAACAGACAAGAGGGTTATGCCTGCCAAATGACAAATCCCGTTTACAAATGATTCCTTTTTCACCTATATACATATAGCATTTATAAACCCTGCGCTACGAACTGCTGCGATAGTTAGATCTTGTAAGTCCGAAGTTGAACATCCCGCCCAGTAGTAAAAGTACATATGGGAATAAATAATCCAGGAAGCAATTACCTACTAAAATGGCTAAACAAAAAAAAACAAGGGAATCGTAATATATGTACTGGAAACATAGGTATATCATAACTGTTGCACGATTGTTGAATTGTGGGTAAATTTTTTCACTGCATGTTTTTTAACATTCAACTTCGATGTTAACAAGGTCATCGATATAGGTATAATTATGCTTGTAGATAATATTCTAATATCCATATTGCGTATATATAGTAGACGGCGCGGTCGCAGTGAAAGTGAAGTCTATATAAAAGTAGCATCCATGGCTAATACGATAGGTCTTGTGAGCTAGCATTATGTGTTGTGCGAGTACCGTGTACGACTATCTGTACACAGTTTGTGAAAATGCCTTTGTCATAAATTTATATTACCATGCCATAGCCTATAGCAAAGATAATGCAGCCTATAATTTAGTATCAGTACCTCGGTCGCTAGTACCTAGGCTACTTACTTAGTTATTAAATAGTAGACACCAGGTGTTTAAAGGAAGGAAGAAAAATTACTCTACGGGTTCAACAAACAACTAAACTAATTTATAAAATTAGTTTAACTTAAACCTTATAGTTATAACTTACGAGTTTTTGACGGATGGACTTTTTGGATTAGTTCGCTTAGCTTTTGGATGGCTTTTTTACTTAGCTTAGTTTAGCTTTTGCCGTAGGTGAGCAGAGCACTAATAGATCTGTTTCATTTCGGTTGAGAAGAAGTACGAGTACAAATGAAGAGAAACCCTTGACAAAGAAAACGATGTTGTCACAATGATAATTCACATTACCACAATAGAAAAGGGTTTCTCAAAAAGTAGTGAAAGTTTTTAACACAGATGACCCCTTTGTAATAAATCTTTGTATTGGACCTACCTGCAGTTTGCTATAAAATTGTGGTTGAAATAAATTTAAATAATTGAACGCTGAAATAATACCCAATAAAATGATGATAAATATTCGATTCAGATTTTTTGTTGGCCTTCGGCTGGTAAAGTTACGAAAGAAAAATAATCAGATATTCAGTGTAGGCAAGTGTTGGTTAATTTATCGGTATTTTATTGCTATGACTGTATTGGTAAGCAAATGTACTGAGGGATTGTACGAGCGACCATATAGACCTCTCGACAGGCCAGCTAAGGTGCATCGATGACATCTAGCTCTGCACTTAAGTCCGCACTCCGCACGCCGACGGTTATTATTGTATTGAACAAATTACATAACTCCCCCATTAAGCCATGTAAGGAATCGGTAATGATTTCTAATGAATCAATAGTGGCCATCATTGCAGATTTGGCGATTGGTGTCAAACGTTTTGTGGCATCATTGCGATATTCAAATTGATATACCTATAGGTACCTATATTAATACCTATAGGTATATCAATACACTACTAAACTACTTCATCAATCGATTTCAAGATGGATGGATTGTGTGAAAGATGATAGATAATGGCTAAGAATGAAGCCAATTCTGAGAAGCTAAAAGAGATGAATGAAAAAAATGCCGACCACAGGCCCAAATCGATTCCATATTCAATAAATAGCAATCCACAAAAACCTTAGATATCAAAATTCTTCCTACTTGCGTAGGTATTAAAAACAAGGAACCCAATAAAATCTCTACCGCTCGCTCTCAAGAACCACCAACACTCCATTACAAATATAGACTCCAATCTCGAATAATAATCTAACATTATGTTAATGACTAGGTATGGAAATGCGAGTAAAACACGGACAAGTCGAAGACCTGTTTGCTCCCAAGGCATTCATCAAAGATGAATAAGGAAGGAAAATCCGAGAAAACTTAAACTAAACATCAATAGTATTTTGGAGGACAATCGTCTTCGAAATCACATTTCGGCCTACTGTTATCTCATGATTCCTAGTTCCTATCCCTTGCTATGGTAGACTAGATACCTAAGCTAGAATGTTAAATGTTGGCTTGTCATGTTCCATTAGCGGAAGATAGCAAATCTTTGTTATCACTTTACATACACTTTACTAGTGGTAATGTAGACCCTCGGACCTCACTAGACTCACTATTCAGGCAGCGGCTGCTGAGGCGTCTCAGTGCTGTCTTTTATTTATTAAACGCACTTTATCAAAATTGGTCAATTAGCAATTACTTAGTATTTTTCAAATGTTTTTATGTTATTTACAGTGACTGGATTGAATACATATCTAGCTGTTACTCTGGTGTACGTGGTTTGCATATTCTACGCCACTCAGGTGAGTAGGCGGCAGCATGTTTTATATTTTTCAAAATTATTAATGGCCCACGGCTGTTTCGCACGGGTGCAATGCGACATCTCAAATCATAGATTTACAATGCTATACATTAGTAAAATACAAACATACCTACTCAATGTCGATGGTGGTGAAAAACTGAAAACTGCATCAAAATAAATTTGCTACCCAATGGATTATTATGCAGTTTTCGGTTTTTTATAGTAGAGCGACCACACAAACACGCAAAAAAATAAATTTAAAAAATAAAACAACCCGACTGCGTGAAAAATAACTAAACAATAACTAACTAGTAACTTTAAATAAAAACTGAAAAAAAAACAAGTTCAGTCCAGAAGTGACAGTGAAATAATAAATTCTAATACGGATAGAATGATTTTAGTCTTGTTTATATAATGGGTCCCGACTGTTGCAGTCAATATGTTCCGTATTAGACGAGGGTGTTATGGAGTTCTCGAACTGCAGTAACAAATCCCCACGCGTATCAAACGACGTTTTTCAATACACTTTCGAAGGAATAAAATATTATTAGAACGGAAAGTATTTTTCTCAGGAATTAATAGGAAACTATGATTTCATTTGTTTTTTTTTCCGCCCGTTGCTTTCGCCAGATTGAAGAAGACGCAAAGTTATGATGCCGCTAAACACCCTAATATAAAAAAAAAACAGAAAATACAAATATTTTTGAATTTAGAACACAAATAAATGTCAATTTGTTCATAAAAGTAAATATTTTTTTTAAATAATCATTTTTAAATTAAATACACAACACAATACATATCTAAAGAGCGGTGGACTCGGTTTTTTTTTAAATCTCGGTAAAGACCGAGATTTAAAAAAAAACAATCACCGCCGATTATAGTCATTGAACCCATTTGGACTTACGTATAGTATTTATGTACCTACCTATAGTTATCCGTGGAAATTTTTATTTCCACACATATGCGGAAAAATATAAAAATTCCACGAGTACCTATGAACTACATTGCATGTTGAACCTAATCGTAGTGCGATAAGAACCAGTTTTCAAAAAAAGTGTATTAAAAATAAATAACATACTTTTTGAATTAATTGATCATGATATACCATTTTAAAATCCTCATGATGAGCCCTTTAGTTTGATACATATATTGAAGTATCAAAAATATATATAAATATACTTTTTTACTCTAAACTATAGCGTATCACCTATCTAAGAACACTTGGATCACCAAGACCAATCTAACGATATGTTAATTGACTAAATCCGTGCAGCGGTTTGGAAGATTATGAGGTAATAAAGAATAATACATGCATACAAGATACGCGCGAAAAACATAACCCTTCCTTGGCAGTCGAGAAAAAAGACACAGTTGTGTACTAGGTGCTAGGTGCTTGTTTATAGAAAATCAAAGTAGTGGTACGGAAACGTCAATAAGCTACGCTTACGCCTAGTTGTGTCTGTGTTAGCTGAAAGTATAATTACTATGAAGCGATTATATTTAGTGAGTAGATGCACATACCTTCGGTACGCATCCTGACACATCTCTGGTGGTAAGGTTGCATTTGTGTTAAAAACTTTTTCTGTTATACAGGGTGGCATGAAAGCAGTTATCATGACGGACTCTTTTCAATCAGCTGTCCTAATCGGCTCGCTTGCAGCGGTTCTAGCAATGTCTTCAACGCAAGTTGGCGGATTTGACGTGGTGTGGGAGCACGCCTGGCGAACTGACAGACTACACTTTTTTGAGTAACTATTCGCTTTTCCATTGTTTTCATTCTGTGTGTTTTGAGGATCCTTACAAAAAAAAAACTAGCACTCCGGGAGTGCCGGCAGAAGTGAAAACTTGATTATTAACGTTGAGCATGTTTGATATTTTGGAATGGTTAGGGAATAATTTTGCACCAATTGCTTTATCAGTATAAAAGTACTATCATTTATGGAAGTGCCCTTAGACTGCCTTAGTACGGGAACCAGTGTCGCCAAACTCATACACTTGCAAATTAAAATGAACATTCCAATACACAGAAAACGATAAAACATAGCAATGATGCAACTGTAATATTTTATTTATAAACAAATTACTGTCCTTGAAAAAGCACTAACTTATTATGTATAATTCTTATTTTCGATTGTGGTTCAAAACATTGTTTGGTACTATGGTGAATACGGGTTTCGAAGTAATGCATTGCGATTGATTTAATGAGGAGAGTTCTGTGATTCCCTATAAAACTGCTGACTGTCGAAATGGTCATTAATAAATATATTAATATTGGTACGTGTGCATTCCTTGTAACACGATAATATAAGTGTTGACATCACATTTTTCTCATTAAAAAATGAATTTCCTTTATGTGAACGCGCTCGAAATATCTTTTCTGCCAATTCACAGACTTTATTTAAGTCAGTAGAAGGATAAATAAGGCCTCCTTTGTCTCTTCTAGCAATGATTCCGTGATTTTTTTTTTTTAATTTATTCATGACCATGGATACATGTCCTTCAGTCGTAATGATTCCGTGATACTTATCTGTGATCAAAGCCAAAAGACAATCCTCACATTTAATAACTTTCCTCAACTTTCTTGCAATAAAACCAGCAATATAGGTTATTATTTCTTTAGAATAAAGAGTAAGCCTAGAAGGATCTGTTAAATAATCATGATCTATGTTGATCATAGGATCACATCCTAAAGATTCATGCGGTAGCAGCAATCCACAAGTTTCTTATTTCGGGTTTATTCGGAAATCTGAAAATTTAATAAGATTTTTTATTATCTTTCATTTTTTGCGTCAGGTGAGTGCAGTTATACGAATTAAAATCGTATAATACGTGTGTTACTAACATAGATTTTAAGTAGTGCGTATTACTAATATCATATGAATCAAGGTCGGAAGAGTATTTTTTTATAGACATTGCATTATTCGGTATTACCCATATTAAAGGGTAAATTCCCCGTCAAAAAGTGGCAACACTGAATTTTGAGGTAAGATAATAAAATTATTGCAAAAATCACGATTATACGAGATTTATCCATTAAACGAATTAGTTGGTACATTACTGCGACTATTTTATGAGAAATAATAGGACACAAAGCGATTGAATACTTAAAAAGATCTAATACTTACGAGTGAAAGGACAGTCCAGCAATCTTCATCAAACTATCACTTTTACAGTTTATTACACTGCACCTTACCATTTTGCACAGTTGCACAAATGTACTGTTGTCGAATTAAGCTCGAAAAGATCATATAATGTGTATAATTTCGATGCAATTGTTAATAAACAAATTGGATGTCAATCTGGCACCGCCACAAACGTCAAACTTGTTGTGCACTGACAATGATGTGCTCAGCCGACACGCGATAAGGGACAGAAATATTTATACTCTGACTCTTTTCTTTGCTAGTGACGTTTATATGTTCTTCTTTTTCTTGTGCGAATGCAAAGGAAGATATCCAGCAGTCTATAGAATACTCTGTCTACGGTTTTTTCTATTCCGTGTTTATCCCTAAAGCATTAGGTTCAAAGTTGATTGGAAACATTTAAAAATTTCTTTAAATGATTTTAAACCATAAAATGTTGAAGGTTAAGTTCAAAATCGTCTACTCTCCATCCGTCTTACGCTTTTTCCAAATTTCTTTAAATAATTTTAAACCATAAAATGTTGAAGGTTAAGTTCAAAATCGTCTACTCTCCATCCGTCTTACGCTTTGTCACGTGTCCTGACGCGAGTGTCCTGACGCGAGTTTAAGATTTTATACCCATTACAGAACAATTTTTTTAAAGTGCTCAACGCCGCTAAAGAAGTTTTCACTTCAAAAATGACTGATGCCCGCCCACATCTCCACGAGAGCGATGTGGTGGTTCTACTGAGGTCTCGTGAATACCTGTCCCAGAGTTGTAAGGAATACCTAAATCTACTAATTTATTATTGTGCTATGGAATTACAAAACCAAAGAATTTGCAGCCCGATCAGGTATAAAAGAAAATCAGTTCTATGTCTACTTAATATTCCGCACAAGTAGGTATAATAGTCTTTTAACTAAACGCGCCTACTTACTTTACTCATGTAGGTACTCGTAAAGGCGTAGCTGGTACCTATTCTACCATTACGTCCATTTCTTACTAATGTATGTAAGTAGGTGACTTTAAAAGGCACCAGTATTTTGTTTTGTTATGCTTAAGGTTCACTCACCTCGTAAACAAAAGGGACCGCAGGTAATAGTAAAAGCATAAGCCAAATATCGAAGCAACTAGTTTTGCTGTTGACGACGAAAAACTAATTCTAATTTGTTCATTATTTCTAGTATGAACCCCGACCCAACAGTGCGTCACTCATTTTGGTCGGTGGTCATCGGTGGCACCATGTACTGGGTTAGCATGTTCTGCGCGAACCAGGCGTCAGTCCAGAAATACCTGTCGGTAGAGCGCATAGCTCAGGTCCGAGTGGCTCTATGGGTGTCAGCCTTCGGTCTCATCGCCATCTATTCGGTCAATTTCATCACCGGCGCCGTCCTTGCTGTCCATTACGCTGACTGTGATCCGATTCAGGTAAACACGTAGCTGGAGAACTAATTCAATGTAGCCCTGACACAGCGTTGCAATACAACCGTATTTAGTCAAAAGTCGTCTGATATCGAAACCGCGATCTTCACCTATTTATTCAACCACAAACCGTATTGGAACCATCCGTTCAACAGTTCAACTTTCAGAAAAATCATTGATGTTTACCACAGCACACCACAGTACCCATCTACCAACCAAGTATGGCATTTTATTGTAAAAAATATAAAGTCAGTGGTAGCTAATTGACAAGTTATGGTCTAAAATTACTACCCTTGACTACTTTTTATCGGATTAGGTGCGCCTCAAAGTTGCCTGCTTTGAGTCACTATACTCAATGAAAATCTTACCCGTAATAATAGCAAATGTTATGTAGTTTACATAAAGTAAACGAAGCTATTTACCTCAGGCTGGTGTCATCAACGCATCAGACCGTCTTCTACCGCTCTACGTGGTGAGGCAGCTAGGTAACTCTCGCGGGATTCCTGGCTTCTTCGTCGCCGGGATCTTCGCAGCTAGTCTTGGGTAAAGTATACGTCACACATGTTATTCGCACTCAGAACTGACTAGCATTGAAATCAATGTTAAGTTAAAAAATTAACACATTTTGACACCACCGAAATCGACACTGCGAAACGGACGAAAGCGTCCTGTGAACTGACGCAGACAGCAACCATGAAACAGAATTGAGATAAAACTAGAAAAGTCCAGTTGTGATACGGGTATTCCGACTGGACAGTTCTGGTTTTAATTTGAGGGAATCATACGCGAACTGATAACCTAATTTATTTGCTTGTAAAGGACACCAATCACTTACATTATGAGTATGTGGGTAGGTCTGTTGTTAAATATCTTCCTATTTCATTTTCTTCTAGTGTCCTATAAAAAATGGACATTAAAAACATAATTAATTAATAAATTATAACCCAGTTTATGACAACGGTTTGTTTGCTGTACAAATCATATCAACATTATTGTTCAATCTGCAGAACGGTAGCGTCGGCGCTAAACTCCTTGGCTGCTATTCTCTGTCAAGATCTCGCCACCGGGCTACTTGGAATCACACTGCCAGAACACAGAGGAGCAGCAGTAAGTAAACTTAATTTAAATACAAGTGTCATGAAATGTACTTACGTATTTAATTATAGGGTTCTTAAAGCTCAACTTTATGTGGATTGTCTATATCAATCATTGCCATCATAACGTGGTTGTGTGCAGACTAGGTAGGCTACAAAATAAAAATAATAATTTGTGAGTTTAAGTTAGTGGTCAATCAGAGCCACGCGTTTGATTATCTACAAAAACATTTAATGTATTTGCCATATTATATTTTATTGTCTAAAATTAATTTTAGATAATTTTCAATCTGATTTACTTCAGTGTTTTCCTAGATTTGTAAAGGGGTTTGAGCTTCAAACTCATTAGGATGGGGGTCGACTGAAATCGTTGCCAACACCATAATAGATTCCAATTACAAACGGCTCAATATCAAGTCTTTTAAATGTATTGCACAAAATTGGCTAAAACTCTTTATTGGAGCTTTTAATTATTGGGAGACCGTCAAAATTGAAAATAATTTTAGTTTTAACATCAATCCATTTCTCAATGATTTCTTTAAAGATTTTGCGAAGCCAATATTATTATGCCAGTATTTTCCTTGTTCAATCGTTTTGATACGTATTTATTTGATAGTACCTACCTAAAATTGTTCCAGCGCCACATGGTAATATTCCGGGAAATCTGCAATTTACAATTGCAGCAAAATCGTCTAGAGCTATTTGAGATATGTTTTTTTCTATGGCACATTATTTTCTATATTCGCTGACAAGACAAAATATTTTTAGAAAATTCGGTTCATTCGACACCATTTAATGTTTTTCCTGCGGAACCTTCGTTGGACTACAATGTTTCATGGATGGTAAATGCGAGCTCCACACACAATAATGACGCAATCGTGACGACTCGGTCAGTAAAACGGGCTAAGCTGTATTGTTGATGTAATTTATTTTTTTAGTTTTAAAGCACCCTTGTAGACAGAAGTTATAAAACCACTGTATTCACAAGAGTGTCTAATTACGCTATAAGAATAAGTTTTATAATGTAGTTTGCATATACCATTGTACAGAACAAAGTATCGAGTGGTACCATTATAACACTTAGAGTTGTAGTAAGTAAGTGATCACAAGCAAAATACAGCCTTTATACAGCTTTAATGATAAAACTTGTTTTAAGTGTCACAAAATACTTTAAGTTGTAAAGTAGTGTTTTCATATTATTTTTAACACCCTAAGCTTACGCGGATTCCTTAATACAGATTTTATACAGCTCAAGCTGTATAACAACTCAAAATTTATAATGATAAAAGCATCTTTTTACACTCTTGTACGTGTTTAAAAGAACTTTAAATTCTAAATGAGCTGGTTAATTGATGTTAAAAACGCTTGCGTGCTGCTTGGGTGGTGCCTACTTCAGGGTTCGATTCCCAGGTTGACTAAATATTATTAGGTTTTTCCATCTGATTCTTTTCAGTAGCAGCCTCAAGTTTGTTTGCCTTAAAAATTAACAAAATATGGGGCTAAACATGACTATGCTATACTCCTCTGCCTTCACCTTCGAAAGCTACAAGCGTTCATAAGAATCTTTGACCCTCCTCACTTTAAGCGTCTCCGTGTAGATGATGATGCACATCTAGCCGATTTCGGCCACCGCGACTGCATTCGATGGCTTTCTTTCTAGGGTGGTTGTCGAGAGCTTTGGTGTGCTTCTCTTTCATGTGCTCTCAAGTAACTAGCACATATATCCAATTTCTAGCTTTAAGGTCATCACGTTTTGAATACCCGCCCGAGCAGATAGACTTCGTTCGAGACACAATAATACCATCGTTTTATACTTCATAAATTAATTAATTCAATTAAGCTTACCTAAGCTTAATTGAATTAACCAAAAATTTAATGATCAGATAGCGCGCTGGGTGGTCCTCGCCTGCGGTCTGGTGTCCTTTGGCTTGGTGTTCGCTGTGGAGCGGCTCGGCCCTGTGCTGCAACTGGCTCTGTCCTTCAACGGGATGGCGGGCGGCGTGGCCCTCGGCCTGTTCTCACTCGGCATGTTCTTCCCATGGGCTAATGCTAAGGTTCGACACGAAACTATGTTTTTATAACCTACA
Organism: Eurois occulta; assembly: GCA_950022335.1. Classification (NCBI taxonomy): domain Eukaryota; kingdom Metazoa; phylum Arthropoda; class Insecta; order Lepidoptera; family Noctuidae; genus Eurois; species Eurois occulta. The sequence goes on along the minus strand of OX465489.1, from coordinate 10,147,571 downwards.
GTCTGTGACTACACTGACTACCTCATGAATAAGTTACATTGAAAACCAAATTATTAACTTAGAATGATAAACGGATAGATACTTAGAGGGGGACGAAGCAAAATTAACTTGCATGCTACTCACAAGTCCGATCCTTACCGAAATATTGTATGATTTTAAGTCAAGTAGGTAGGTATATAGATAAGTATTAATTGTTTTCGAACAGAATTTTTTAGTAACGGTCCAAAGTTAGAATGTGTGTCCGGTTGATGGCAATAGGTGTGCCACCTATTACAAATGAGACTTAAACATAACTAGCGAAATATGCTAAACCCTTCAGGGATTATTTACAGGTGTTATGTGATGTTATTATGTTCAGGGTGCAGTAGCGGGCGGCGTGTTCGGATTGCTGGTGGTGGTGGCCGCAGGCGGCGGCGCGCAGCTAGCGCAGCTGCCCATGCCGCGCCTGCCCGCTTCCACCAACGGCTGCGTCGCACCCTACAACATGACCACGCATATGACTATGAACCCAGAGTAAGCATTCTCTACCGTGATTAGATACTGACTTCGGCAACTCACGCGTTATAGAATCCAATGTTATGCTAAACGTAAGTTAGGTGCCTATTTCTTAGCCCAACCAACATAATTAACTTTTTATTGCTTGAAAAAAGGTAAGGTACCTAGTCTATGTTGGCACTTGTTATATTATGGCAAACAAACTCTGACTGTCAGTTCTGTTTTCAGTGAAAATCGCGATGAGGCGGTGTTTTGGCTATTCCGGGTGTCATATCTGTGGTACTCCGGCCTGGGATGTGCCGCTACGTTGGTGGCGGGGCTGGTCGTGTCCGTCGTGACGGGTGTCAATGACCCAGCGCAAGTGCCAATCGACCTGATCTCACCGCCTGTGGTCGCGCTCCTCAACTCTCTGCCCAAGAGATTCAAGGTAGGACCATTAGGATACATTCGTCTGGACAAAAAAAAATTCACTTAAGGTGAATGCGACCAACCAACCCGCGAAATTCAAATTTTCTTACGTTTTTTGCAATTTGCAGGCCAGTGCTAGGTTGTATGTTGATTAAAATATTATTCGCGGCTGTAAGACATATGTAGTTACAGAATTATAATCATCAAAATCATCAATACAACGCTCTAAGTTCATAAAGCTGTAGGAATGACTTTTTCTGTTTTTTTTTGTTCCTACGCCTTTATGAACTTAGAGCGTTGTATTGATGATTTTGATGATTATAATTCTGTAACTACATATGTCTTACAGCCGCGAATAATATTTTAATCAACATACAACCTAGCACTGGCCTGCAAATTGCAAAAAACGTAAGAAAATTTGAATTTCGCGGATTGGTTGGTCGCATTGACCTTAACATATTTAATTTGTATCAAGATCTCTAACTACCCTATTTAGCTTTTCAGAAAGAAAACAGTTGTTCTTTCTGAAAAGCTCAATAGGGTAGTTAATAAAACACCACAATAAAAGTAAAATACTTTATAGGTACCTAGTGTCTGTTAACTTTTCATTCGTCATTTAGTTTTAAGTTTCCTTCTAATGATGTAGTAATGAAATATTTTTAATTCGCAATAGCGAGCTTTAAGAGTGCCTACTCGGCTTGGCTCGGAGCGTCGTCGTAGCTCGAGCTTGCGGCCCCCTGGTGCGGCCGACGACAAAGACACGCGACGTCGACGACGACTGTCCGAGATGGCCGGGGGAGTGTTCTACAGCGATGCTCCCACACTCACACGATGCTACGATAATTTCGCCCTTGGTCTAGACCCAGAAAAACCCCCACCTGATGTCCATAACAGATCGAATAGTCTTAAATTTGATCCCACTTCAGAAAATCATTTGCCAGAGACCTCCACTTGTTGAGCCATTCTGCAAGTAGATTAAGTACCTAGCAATTGTCTATCTAGAACTCTAGACGTTTCGACAATGCAGTAGCTTGAAAAGCGAGTCTCGCTAATTCATCACACGTCTTCTATCATAACGACACTTTATTTTATCGTTAGATAGGTCGTCAGTAAGACTTCTTTGAAACTTTGGTATGTAATAAAAAACGCTGTAAATCAATCGTATTGTTCGGATTTTGCGGTACCTACCTATACTAAAAGCTAGTTTAGTAGACAAGTAGATAAATAACAACAGACCTGCCGAATTTCCATCAAGATCGACCAATATTTACTAAATCAAGTGAATATTGATCGATTTAGATGGAAATTCGGCAGGTCTGCTTACTATACCATTCGTGCATAATACTCGTAGTTATTCACTAACAAACCCATCCTGAGCAGGTAAAACTTTTGAACCTTCTAAAGTTCCAACATTTTCACTTTTTTTTCCTCCATGACCCCTGTATATTGAGAGTGATTTTTCACACAAGAAAGGCATTTTAACCAGTAATCATTTTTGAGCAGTGTTACTTGGCTTAATGTACAGAATGCTTGGTGGACGGCTTTGTGATGCGTCATCCCTTTGTGGTTCAGCCTGTTTATAATGATGAGAATGAGATTATCCCCGTGATTCTATCAAATAAATAAACATATTATTCTAAGGTCGACATCTACAAATTTTAATTAGCACGTTATTTTACAGGGTCAAATTAAATTAGCTACCGAAACTCCACAGACATGGTGAATATAATATTATAATGACGTACAGTCACATGAAATTATTAGTTAAGAAAACATTTTGCCTTTGTTAATCTTTATATATCGATACCAATCACATGTGCAGTTTCGCTAACTATAAAATTTGACCCTGTACAGAATGAATTTTTTACTTTAACTCTTTCATTTGCCGTGTAATTGCCAACCCTTTTGTGATTTGAATAGGTATACGGTATATTTACAATTAGCTTGACAATGTTTCCTTGACTTTACACGCTTTTTTTACGAAAATGAAACTTATTTGTATTAGTTTAATGTTCACATTCATATGAAACGCTCGATCAAAGTAGTGGGAATACTACTAATAGATAAGTACCGTTTCGCTCAGCTATTTCTATTACCCTTTTGCAGAACAAACTAAGCTTTGAAAATGAGGTCTTTTCTCACAAAAAATAACGCACACCGTATTTCCTGTGCTAACCTTAATTAAATATTTAGACACTGCTAGGTTATCTACACACCTAGCGACCTTCTATCTGCACGGCGCATTATATGTAGGTACTGAAATAAAGAATGTACTATTAAGTTGGTTCAGTTCTATATTTTTTTAAATACCCATACATCATAATATATAATCTGACATTAACAAAAATGCAATAAGTATCAATATATTTTGTATAATTAAGTGACAGAAAATCTAATTTAAAAATAGTAAACAGAAAGAATTTATTTAATTTTGTATGCTTTGACACTATCTATGTATTATTATTTTGTATCAATAGAATTGTAGCATATAAATAAAATTGTGTTTTTCCTTTTTCTATTATTTATTTATCATTTTGAATGTACACTTACAATAACTTTGAAGGCAGACCTAAAAGGAAACCTTAAGTGTTGTCAAATACCCAGCTCTTGGTACATATCTTCAACATTTGCACTTGTTATAATAAAGTTACAATAAATGAAAATCATATTTATAATACAATGCTAAAATCATTATACCTGCCTTCCAAGTGAATGATTTTAGCATAACATAAAATAAACTAACATAAATTTGGGCTGATAAGAGAAATCTCAGCTTAAAATATTAAATAGGCATACAGTAAAATAATTTTATCATTTCACGATAATAAATCTTGGTGTTGGTGTGATTGCTGCTGATGTATTTCCTGCATGGTGGAGACAGGTAGTGTAGCACTCACTGTGATAGACGGCATTCCTGGTAAAGAAACTGGCGTAACTACTGGTAGTCCGGTGGACATTGGAGGCGGCTGGATTGGGGCCTGAGCAAAGTTGCTCATGTCAAAAGTGGGAACTAAGTTTGGTGCACTTTGAGGGTATGGTGAAGATGTAGGGACTTGGGATGCAGTGTAGTTAGGCATAATAGGTATGTAGGGTTGAGGCTGATTCATAGGAATACCAGGTAAGTTGGGCAGTGGTGCTGGAGGTTGCATATTAGATACAGATGGTATGCTTCCCAGATTAGTTAATGTTGCATCTGCTAAATCTGAAAACAAAGAACATTAATATATAAAACTACACATTTTTCTCTTGAATGTGGAGTTGCAGATGAGCCTGACATACAATATTATAATAACCACAAAATCAATTTTTTTAAAGTTTCTTTTGCAATTTGTATGTCCTTATCAGGTTGTATATTGACGATTGATTGATTTGCAACCATAAAAAATATGTATTTACAGGATTATACAGTTGTACAACTTAAATCAAAATCTTTTTATTTCACATAGGCCTACATGGGCACTTTTAAAACGTTGACAAAAAGGTGCACGGTTCGGGTTGGTTGTTTCCTATGGAGAAGAACCAAAAACTACATGGTTACTCTTTTAAAATGATTTGATTTTCCTGAAATGCAAATTGCAAAAAACATAAGAAAATTTGAATTTCTCTGGTTTGCCTAGTGCTTTAAAAAACTTTTACAAATTTAAAATACTTACTGCTAGAATAAGCTGCCATATTGGATACAACTGATTGTGCTTGAGAAATTGGTTGATGCGGGGAGATTATTTGCTGACCAGCTTGTTGTTGAGGTTGAAAAGTTGGCATAGCAGCAGCATCAAGAGGGCCAGGATAGCTGCCCGGATTTACCATTGGCACTCCTGACAAGAATGGTGGTGGTGCAACTTGTGGATACTCTGCATTAACATTTGAGACTTGAGGGGCAATCAATGGGGTTTTATCATCATCAATATTCAGATTTTGTACACCTGGTACCAGATTCTGTTGAACAGTTTGTGCCACCTGAAAAGTTGATAATGTGGATTAAGCCTTCAATTCAATAAAGTCAAATTATTGTGGAAAATAACTTTGAAGACCAAATATTACATACCATTGGTGCACTTGCTGTATAAGATTGTTTTGCAGGCAGAGCTTGAGCACTTCTTATTGGAATTCGATGCAAGTATCCATAACCTATTCCACACCCAAGGCTACCCTCGCCTCCCCAACTATGGTTTGGGGTAATGTGAACTTCTCTGCAAGTATCATCATTTACATTATACACATAAAGCTTCAGAGCCCTGCCTTCATGGGCCTCAATTAATGTAAATAGGTCTTCACTTTCATGCATAATAGAATCTGCTCCTATTATATAATCAGAAAACGGCCTCAAACCAGCCAGTTCTGCGGGTGATGATGGATGTATCTCCTGAAAATTAAGTATTATGCATATTAAAATCAAACTTAGAAGAGTAATATATGATAACTAATCACAAAATTCAAATAAACACTATGACATTGACTCAAATTGTGGTGTAAGTTGAAAAATATTTTTTGTTTACAAAATGTATCAAACATGAACTAATGACAAATTATTATTTCAATGTTTTAATCACTAAGATAAAAGGAAATCCTTTAAATTATTAATACATACCAATACATGCCAGACGTTTTCATTAGCACCTTCAAATGAGCAAAATCGAATGCTAACTCCAAGTAAGCCCTGACCGCCCCAGTTACCACTAGGTGTAATCATTACTTCCCTCACCGTTTGGGTTTTACTACTATATATTAGCATTTTGATTGTTTTATCGACATTTTTTTTCAACAACTCCTTGAGAGTGTCATTATCCTGGTCCAATCTTGTATCTTCAATAGCTACTATAAAGTCGAAAAATGCTTCCAGATTCGCTTTTTGACCTGGAGATCCATCCTGAACCTAAAAGCCAAAAATATGGGCAGTGAGCGATATAACTTATAACAGTAACAAATTATAAAAATTATCAACACAAACCCGCAAAACATGATATCCTTCAGAGCCGCCTCCTGGCACTTCAGTACTTTGGGAGGAACCCATTGGTTATTTATAAAAGTACAAATGCCTATTACCGGCAATTTTTTATTATATTTGAAGGTTTTATAAAATTTTTGTCAAATTAAAAATTCTTTACAACCGCAACAATTTTGGCATTGACATTTCTATTACGTGGCATGAAGTTGCAGGCAGTTGCCCAGCACTAAATAAATAGTGACGCCCCGTATAAAAAAGATATTAACCACTCGACTAAAATATTTAAATGAATACGATAAAAGTCAACAAACACTATGTATCCATGTAAATAGTATGTGTGTGCAGCGCCTGCTTTGGCCATCGCAGAAATAAAAGAAACTGTCGATGTTTAATTTTTCCATCTTTGTTCTCTTGAAAGAAACTCAATTTAATGAAACTCCCACCATAATCAACTAATAAAATTTATCGATCTGGTTGCCATACTCTGAGGTGTTCTCAGATCGTTGTTATTCAAAAGGCCAATTAAAGCTGCGGTGTTTGCGGTAAGCATAAATATTTTGGTCAATAGAAGGCATCTCAACGACATGGCTAAAAATATCCTAGACTATCTCACTCACGTCCACTGACAAGGTTTTTTTCATCTTATGTCACGTATGACACCAACCAACGAATGTCACTCATATGTCATGTCATCTGTGTTTTTGTGCGTCTAATTCCATTATTCCATTTAATTTCAGGAAAATAGTGAAATTTTATTAACAGTATGTGCCTGTTATGGTGCAATAACGAAATTTAAGCTTTTATTGAATCAGTTAAACTAAAAACCTTGAATTGACAGGTATGTCATCATCACATTACATAGACAGTTCTATAATCTAATAGATTATTTACTTGGATTTAATTAATGTTTGTTACAGTATAATCCAACAAGAGTTCGTAGTTTTTCCTTTAAAACTACATACTACGTTTCTATTTCAATAATACTGATGTTAATGACATTAGCAGTAGCACACGGGGTGTGGCAAAAGACATCCAAATTAATATTTACCTGACTCGAACTTATCTAAATGTCGTGCTGTACAGGCATATAAGTATTTTAAACAAGAAAAAAAATAGAAAAACAATAACTTAAGCGAGACTGGAACAAATAAAAAAACGTTGAGTTTATAATGAAAATATAATTTTATTGGATCTAAAAATCATTTGTATTACTAAGTTGAACTGCGTTTTACCAAGTACGCCTACCTACAATCTATTTTTGTACAGGTGTAAAGAGAATTACATTTGTCGTAATGGCAGAATGGAAACAGCTGATATCTGAGTGGCTCAGTGAGTATGCTGCACTACAAGAAAATGAAATAAAAAGTTTTGCAGCTGAACATGAACACAATCATGAGATAGCTACTGTCATTTTTAACCTGTTCTATAGTGAAGATGAAGCTAATACTAGCAGTAAAATAGAGAAAGATTCAGAATTTGAACAGGTATCTTCAATTTACTGTAAACTATGGATTCCATTAGTTTCATAATATTTTTTCTTTTAGAACATAGTCCTAATATACTTTATGTAATATTTCAGTTGTTGGAAAATGTTTGTACACAATTATTCAGCTTCTACAGGTCAAAGGAAGTTGAGTTACAAAGATTTACACTACAGTTTGTTCCTACATTAATTTACAACTACCTGAGCTCAGTGGCTCAAGGAAACAAGAAGACATGCCGCTGCATAGAAACATTATTGATTGGTAAAATATAATGCAAACAATCTGTTTTATAGCTGAATCACTAAGATGCATATTGGCTACCTTTGTTATTCATTTTACAGGTTTGTATAACTTTGAAGTGGTAGATGAAGAAGGCAAGCCCAAAGTAGTATCATTCAGACTACCATCATTGGCTCAATCTTCCATATATCATGAGGTAAAAATATATATTAATTTATTTAGTATTTTTAGGGTTCCGTACCTCAAAAGGAAAGAGGAACTTATAGGACCACTTTGTGGTCCGTCTGTCTGTCAAGACCCTTTTTCTCAGAGATGTGTAGAGGTATCAAGTTGCAATTTATATCAAATACTCAGGTCTAGCTGTGAAAATATCAAACTTGCAATTCAAGGCAATCAATAGATATGATTTATGTTGCATATTTTGCCATTTTTTCACACTCATCAACTCACACCCTTTCACACACAGATATACAAACAAAAATAACTCTTCTAACTCTAATAAAAATGACTCTTTAGCATTATAACTTATTTTTTACTGTAATATTGTAATTCCTATATTTAATTTTACCTGTTACCAAATGGCAGTAAAGCTGTCAACTTTGTAGCGACACTCCCAATGCCGTTAGAATCCAAATTAAACCCATGGCTTAACGCTGACCCCTAAAATACAGGTCCAGGCCTAGTTTGGGGGTTAGAATCAGATTTGTGATAATACACTCGTGTACTTTCTTATTGTGACTGGCCTGTAATATGTATTTTTTAAGTGTCAAATAAATATTTTAATTTTTTTTTAAATTTTAATTTTAATTTCACAAGGGAATCAAAACCTATAGGCTATTTCCTGATTTAGAATCATGTTTGGCAAGAAGTTAAGTCTTACAGCACATGTAAAGGAAAAAATCTGAGTAATGTAAATAAATAACAACATACCTACAAGTTTGTACGGAACCTTAGGTGCCCGAAACCAATAAATGGTAATCTTTTTCTTGACAGTTGAATACTTCAAGACTTTAACCAATAACTTATTTATTTTCAGCCGCTTTCTTTGGGATCTCAGTTTCTTACAGAAAGTGCGTTACGACGGTGGGAAGAGTGCAATACTAAACTTGTTAGCTGGGGACCGCTCCCACAAGTTGAAGTTATCAATGCACAGAATCGGTTGAAAGTGATGTCGGCATTGCTATTTATTTACAATCGCCAACTGAGCCTGTTACCAAAACTGGCATTAAGACATTTCTGCATTGCTGCATCCAGGTAAACAATTAAATTCAGGAAAATGTTTATCTATACAAACAAATAAAGTTGAAGTGTCTGTTTGTAATATCAAAATAAAAGCTTTTTACTGAATCCATAAATTATGACAATATATTTGGCACTTATAATAACAAAATGCTGCCTGTCTGTCTGTTTGTTCCGGCTAATCTTACAAACGGCTGGACCGATTTTGACCGGACTTTTACTGGCAGATAGCTGATGTTATAAGGTTTAAGATAGGCTACTTTTATTTTAAAAAAATAATTAGCGTCTGTGCAAAAAAATTAAAACTTGAAATATTATTGTTAACAAAATCTGATTCAAAAAGGGAAGTATTTTTTTAAAATAATTTCTCGCGAGCGACGGTCGCGGGCAATAGCTAGTGATCCCTAATTAAATACTTAAATTTGAAACATACTCGCTAAAATGGTTGGATCATCTATGGAACTTGAAAAATAATTAAGTATGGAGGAACTACTTATTACAAGTTTTAAAATTTGTCAATATTTTTATGATTACAGAATAGTTACCCAAGGATTCAAGAAGGCAAATGTTGTTTCATCTGGAAAAGTGTCTAGAATACCAGTTTCACCTAATTTCTTATTAGAAATCATTGAAGGCGCATATTTTGCTATGTTCAATGAATTCTATACATTGGCACATCAGGCAGTGCAAGATATCGACCAAAGAGCCCAGTATGAACTATTTCCTGATGTGATGTTGGTTACTAGTGCTGTGATAAACTCCTTAAAAAATAATCCTTCAGGTACAGAAAACTTTTGTAATCTCTTGCAGATCTTTGATAAAGCTTTGCTTTAAGATTACATAAATTGTCTTTGATGCTTAAATAAGAGCCACCCTTCCATAAAAATTGAATTGCTATAAACAGAAATGATAAGGCGTCTCATACGCCGCAATGTATTGTGTTATGTAGCAGCATGTACTTTTAATGAAACCTGAGTCATTTACATAAAACGCTAAAAAGCACGACGCTGCTCCGTCGCATGGCTTGAGGCAGTGTGTGAGAGCCCTAAGATCTCTAATATTGTTTCAACTAATGGTGTATTACTTTTTTTTAGGACAACCATGTGACGGCCCCATGGGTATTAGTGTAGCATTGTCACCAGCGACAACCACCGTTACGATGTCTAAGTCTATGATTACCAATGCATCATTCCGAACCAAGAAGTTACCAGGTGAGAATTAAAATTTACCTGTCATCAAGTATACTGCTAGCCACAATTGTGTATTTCAGTTTAACATTCTTTCAGTAGTATTGTAGATTTGTTCAATTGTTCTCAATATAATGATACCTAGCTGACATGATATTGTATTTCAATGTTTTTGGTTTACATACAGATGAACATAACTGTATGCTGCCAAATGCATGCTCCTCGCCTCGTACTTTGGATTGTAGCTTGTGGACTAAAAGCATTAATTGTATGTGCAGTGACATTGATAAGTCGACATAATCTCACAATATTAAAACACGCTACAATATTCGTTTTTGTACTTACCATGGATACTGAAAAAGATCCTCAAAATGGGCAATCATTTAAAAACTTTTATGTATGGAAGTTGTCAAAATATTGTGTACATTATGTTAACATCTTTGTCAAGTAATACACTGAGGTATTTCGGAAAATAAATCACATTATTTTATTTTTGTAGGACTTTAGAAATACTTATTGAAGCACATGTGACGTCCAGCTGTAGGAGTGCAACTTATGAGCACAGCTCCATCCACTATGTCAAGTGTGTTAGTGAAACAAGTCCTTCATCCTTTTAATAAGTAGAACACTTCTAAAAGATCCGTTGCTTCAATAAACTGTACTAAACGCAAAGACTCGTAGCAGTCGCGGTCGTTAAGCGTGCAAGTAGGCCGGTGAATAATATGTAGGTCATCATTCTCATTCTCCTGCCCAGGGGCCCAATTCTGCTATTACAATAGTGTCAGAATGGTCTGTCATTGATTTCATAATTGTTGATTTTGACTTGTCAAAACTTGTCAAAATCAACAATTATGAAATCAATGACAGACCATTAGAATTACCATTAGAATGGTCTGTCATTGATTTCATAATTGTTGATTTTGACTTGTCAAAACTTGTCAAAATCAACAATTATGAAATCAATGACAGACCATTAGAATTACCATTAGAATGGTCTGTCATTGATATCATAATTGTTGATTTTGACTTGTCAAAACTTGTCAAAATCAACAATTATGAAATCAATGACAGACCATTCTGACACTATTGTCGTCTATTGTAATAGCAGAATTGGGCCCCTGGTCTTCTTTCATACTTGTCTATTAGTCGTCGTCTCAGAAGTCACCTCATTTCTTGCCATAATCATCTTTCTCACACACAGTACATCCATCATTTTTTAGGTCTTCCTTCTCTTGCAGCCATTCACATCCATACACAAAATATGTCAATACTTAATATAAATAAAATTGATAATGATCTAAAGTCTCATACTAAGTTGCGTGTGTGATCTCGCTCTCACGTTTTATGACTGTGGTTACCACGAAGGTTGACGTACCTATACTATATCCATAATTGTATTGTATATAGATCGAAAGCTTATTAATTATTCTTGAGTGAGAGACTTAAAGGGAATGCTCCAACCACGCCCGCGAAATTCAAAATTTCTGGGGTTTTTTGCAATTTGCAGGCCAGTGCTAGGTTGTATGTTGATTAAAATATTATTCGCGGCTGTAAGACATTTGTAGTTACAGAATTATAATCATCAAAATCATCAATAAAACGCTCTAAGTTCATAAAGCTGTAGGAATGACTTTTTCTGTTTTTTTTTTGTTCCTACGCCTTTATGAACTTGGAGGGTTGTATTGGTGATTTTGATGATTAGAATTCTGTAACTACATACGTCTACAGCCGCGAATAATATTTTAATCAACATACAACCTAGCACTGGCCTGCAAATTGCAAAAAACGCAAGAAATTTTGAATTTCGCGGGCTGGTTGAAGCATTCACCTTAATTAAAAACCGTTCACATATATATGTACCTATATCTGCACTTACCTAACGTAACTGTTAAATCACTTATTTTAGTGAATTCCATTAATATAAAGCTTTAAGGTGAATGCTCCAACCAGGCCCGCGAAATTCAAAATTTCTTGGGTTTTTTGCAATTTGCAGGCCAGTGCTAGGTTGTATGTTGATTAAAATATTATTCGCGGCTGTTACAGAATTATAATCATCAAAATCATCAATAAAACGCTCTAAGTTCATAAAGCTGTAGGAATGACTTTTTCTGTTTTTTTTTTGTTCCTACACCTTTATGAACGGTGAGCGTTGTATTGGTGATTTTGATGATTATAATTCTGTAACTACATATGTCTTACAGCCGCGAATAATATTTTAATCAACATACAACCTACCACTGGCCTGCAAATTGCAAAAAACGCAAGAAATTTTGAATTTCGCGGGCTGGTTGGAGCATTCACCTTAAACAGTAGACTATTGTTGTACTATCTTAAAGGTATTGCATTGTAAACGTTGTCTATGTTCGAATCAAGGCGCTTCTAAACTGGCTCTACTTTCACAGCAAGATGTGGCAATAATAAATAATTAAAGTAAAGGTACTTCTAAACGGGTAATATTAAATCTGCTATTCAGATTCATGGATAGCAGATATATCAGATTGTGGCTACAATATTTCCGGCCATCACGGAAACATTTTGATGCAGATTTATATTTCGGGAATATGTCTGCGCCATTATGAATTATAACTATTTTTGTCTTGTACACGGGCTAAAAAAACTAAATTAAAAATTGTAAAAACCCCAGACACAAAAAACCTCTAAAAAGGAGAAAATAATATCTAAAATTGGCCATTTGCTTTTCGTTTAATAAGAATAGAATATTTTAATGCAAGAGTCGCGCGTCGTTGCTTCTGGTGACCGCTTTGTTTATCACTTTCTGTGCGTATCTGACCTGCGGTCTGTTATTAGAAACCCCGTATCGGAAACATCGAAAATATTTCCTGGCCATACTTTGCTGTGCCATGATTGCATCTCTAAAGACATAACATTGTTTATTAAGAATAAGAATAAGAATAATATATTTCAAAAAAGTAGGTATTACAAAAGTGTACATTTAGGTGCAGTAGTGTTATTTCTAAACAATTGTATAATTAGTGCTTATAAGTAAACTATAACTAAAATATATATAACTGTTGCAAGTTACGATAATGGCAAAATCAAATGTTAGGTAGCGACCTGCCTGATCTAGGTTTATTTAAACCTGTGTTTCAGGCCATCACTTTACAATGCATAATTTAATTAAGACAGGAAAATTTTAAAATAAAGTAAATCTAGGAACAAAAACGGTAAACATTAAAACTAACTTAATAACAATATGTACAACTAAATACGAGGAGATGACATATCAAATCAAACCAGGACTTCTAGAAGTTTTTCTGTGTCCGTGTAATTAAGCATCGCTAAATAATCCGATATTACAAAATTACATTTCCTATAACTTAGACTATAGAAGTTTAGTTTCTTGTTGAGTCTATTATACAGAAAAGGTCCTAAAAACACATAAAATCGACTAGCAAACGCATGTCTAGTTTGAGGCTTTGTGCAAACCAGGTCTTTTCTTCTCCTATCGGAAGGAACTGGGTCATAGGGAAGGGTAGAGTGCTGCTGTAGTATAATGTGAAGAATAAATAATTGCCGTACTGTGAGCACATTACATGCTTTGTAGAGCAGCTGTGTAGGAAATCTAAACGGACGAAAGGTAGCAACCTTTAGAATTGCTCTTTGAGCACGTTCTAGAGGGAGAAGAATCGAATTTCCCGCCCCCCCCCAGGATGTTATGCAATAGGTTAGAATAGACTGACACAACGCTAAATAAACCTGTTTTATTAATTTATAGTCGGCTACATTACGTAAATACTTAAAAACATAAATTAGTTTGCGCACTCTAGCACATAGTAACTCGATATGTTTACGGAAATTTAGATTGGAGTCAATAGTGACACCAAGATATTTCAAATGGTCAGCTTTTTCTAAAGTAGGGCAAGAACATGCAGTGTCAGCGTACGTGCTACAGGTATGCGCGTAAATTGTTTGGTTAGTAAGCGGTATGTTAGTATTTCTCATTGTAAATGAAATGTATTTTGTTTTATCAGCATTCAGGGTTAGAAGATTATTCTGGAGCCAATTAGATACAATGTTGAAACCATTCTGAGCATGTTCATAGGCCTCAGCCCTTGATTTAGCTGCAAATAACAGAGCAGTATCATCCGCATAAGACATTACAACACCATTTTTGAGTGTCAGGCTGCAAAGATCATTAATATAGACTAAAAATAATGTAGGACCTAGTATACTGCCTTGTGGAATTCCAAAACAAGTATTAGAATGATCAGAACTTGTAGTTGGACCAATTTTTACACATTGCTGTCGATCGTTAAGATAATCAGATAGTAGTAGAAGCTGCGCTCCTCTTATCCCAAGTGATTCAAGCTTCTGCAAAAGAGTAGTGCAAGAAATAGTGTCAAAGGCCTTGGCAAGGTCTAGAAAAATATTATATTAAAATTAAATATTATATATAATTAAATATTAATATTAATAGTACAATGCGATTATTTGGTTTAAATTCAATTGAAATGTACCTATTTAGTATTAAGGTACTAGGCGGTAACAGACACTTCATATATTTTTATAAAAAAATCGGTAATGGATAATTATTCTTCATTTTCGTTTTTTTAATTATAACGCGGCTGCAACATGGGCTATGTCGTCAACTAGTTTTACCCGTGGAAAAACTACCGACCATACTCTGTTATATGTATAAAGTATCATTAAAATAGATGGACAAATTTAAATACAATACAGCGTTCAGTACGTCTAACCAAAGATATCCAAGCTAAAATGATTTTATTTGGATATCTTGGTAATCTTTGGTTAGACGTACTGAACGCTGTGTTAAAATTTGTCCATCTATTTTAATGGGACCTTATATAACATTACAGTGAAAGTATTGCCCGTTTAAAAATCGCTATTAGTCGGTAGGTAGCACCATAGTAATATGAAAGCAAGCTACAAACCATTCCCTTAAATGTTCACTGCTATTAGCTTCAACACTATATATTTTGGATAATCAGAATTGTAAGAGGAGATTTTAATTAGTTATGTGTATCTTTCTATATTTTTCTTTCATGCACAAATATTGACTCATTATAAAATCTCCATTGTTCATGATTTACACATTTCAACATTTATTTCCAGATGACATTCCTATACAAGCCGGGCAAGCAGTGCCATCTGATTCGGCTGACCTGCTCACTTCAATCACGGAGGAGGCCGAAGCGGAAGCCGCTCCCATACAGCGCGGCGGTGCGGTCCGGAGCTCTAAGCCCAAATTAAGTTCATTTCCGGTTCTCGGCAAAAAGACCAAAGATGGTAAAGACAAAGGTGCGACCATGGGCGAGAAGAAAGTTACTCTCAAAGAGTCTTCAAAGGGTATTTGGAATTCACTCAGCGGCGGCGGCGGGGATATGGTAGATGCGCAACAGAAGTCAAACGTTACTGATATTTCTTTAGAAGCGAATGGTAGTATGAAAGATGAAAAGATGTCTATGGCATCAATGCATAACAGTACTGAGAATTCTGATACACGTTCTCAAATCACTTCTGACTCACTAGATATGGAGACGACTCCACGTTTTGCGGCAATGCAAGTTAGTTCGGTTTAACTACAATGGTTCACGGTTATTAGAAAATTTATTTGGTAATAAAATATGAAGGTCAAGTCAAGGTTTCAAGGTGGTAGCAAATTGTTGTGAACAGTCAAATAATGAAAATGTTTTACTTGTTCCTTATTGTTCTTCCCACTACATAAAGCACAAGCTACACATTTTGAATGAAATGACAGTTCAAAAAGGCGTCATGCTTTCGCTATGTGAGAAAGGAGTTTGTTTGAAACTTGCGTAACCTTTTCGATCCTTAAACACAATATTTCTTGGTTCAGGTCATGTTTTCAGGTCGTGGCAGTTACGTTGCATGGATTTAAATTACTTACATTGGTCGAATATTTTTGTATCTATGCAATAACAGTAAATTGTTAAAAATATTTATTTTAAAATGCTGAATGTGCAATAATTGTTTGTTGAAAGCTTTTCTTTTAAATAAGTAAATAGTATAAAATTATCCAGAATAAACTTCTTAAATGTTAATAGTGTTTAATTTTACATGTATTACTTTGTATGGAGATAAGATATTTATTTTGTAAAACATTAGTGTAAACAGGTCTTCTAAATTAACGAAAAATAACTACATGTTTTGCCAATTAGGTAAGGTGTACGAAAAAAAATTTGGTGAACTTAAGTAATATAAAATGTTTAAAAGTAGAGGTTATTATTACCTACAAATATTAAATTTGCAAGAGATGCCGTAATAACATTTGGCTAAAAGAGTTTTTTAAGCTATATTTTATAGTTTAGTTGGTACCTAATTGTTTAATAAGTTCGGAGATTTTATTATAAATGATTGATGCCAAATAGAATAATTATACTTTAATGCATGCATAATAGTGCTCGGCCTAACTATTTCTTGCCTGTTTTATTATCAACAGGCAAGAAATAGTTAGGCCTACTGCGAATCGTAAATTCTGTATTTTTTTTAATAATTTAGGATTAATTTGGATAAAATTAGCTAGGTACCTACTTCATAAATAAATAAAGAAGGCAAACTTAAAACATTATTGTCATTAAAATATGGTGACTTCAACATTAAATAGGCTACAAAAAACTGTACAGTCGTTCGGTACCTACCTAAATAAATTATCGTCATAATGTAAATTCCCTTGGCCAGTACCTACAGTTCTCAGAAAAGCAATAATAACGACAAAATTGTATGATAAGATGGAACTATGTAAGTAGGTATGTACCCATTACGCTCTTAGGCATCGGTTATCTTTGCTCTTAGGTTAGGGGTTAAAATTATCAACACGAAAACATTTCGTGTGAAGTCATTCAGAGGTTAGCAATAGCATAGGTAAACTTCTTTCTATTAAAAAGAGTGTGAGGATTTGAGTCCCATTTAGTCAGACTACAAGGTTGACGTCGGTAAAGCGATTTCGAGAATGAAGTGCGTACTTGTATTAAGTGTTTTCGTGTTGATAGCAATATCTTCATGTGTTGCAAGTGACTTAATCATCGGGAGCAGTTACAACGGGCGTTTAATATGGCAACAGAAAGCAGAGTACATGGGTTTTCCGTTCAAAAAGCGAGTCAAGGAAGTGTTCTACTCAGATCCCGGCCAACAAATAATTAGGGTATGTGCGCAATTATTTTCGTAAGCTTTTAATCTGATCACAATGATTGTAGGAATCGTTGTTTTTTCCCCAAGAATACATGTTGCGTTTTTTTTTTTTGTTGACGATCATGATTCTATTATTTTTGACAAACGAAAATGACTCTTACAAGAACTGGAACAGTACCTACTTTTTTGTGGCTACCTACCCTGACTCTTGTCACAAACTTTATTGCGTGACTTTTATGTCTTCCTTAGGTTAAGATAACATGACACGCCTAATAAAAAGAGGGTTAATTACTATTTTGTGGTTTTGCATTTCAGGGCGTCATAGTGAGGGACATGGACCACACATCAGGAAGCGCTACCGTCACCGCCGGTGGTGTCGGTTTCAGTTTCATCAACATCCGTCTTAAGAGCGAACGTGGCAGTGGACTCGATTACCAAATTGAAATCTATGTTTAAAATTTATAACCATTGATAGCCGCTCTGCAAAATAAAAGGTGAAGTGCTAAATATTTGTTTAATGGATCCTTGTCTCTTGTAGGTAGGTACCCATTTGCAAATGTCATTTCCTTACGAAAGAAAGGTATAACACGAATGGATAGAAAAGCAATGAGTATACAGGGTTCTCTTTTAAGTGGGACAATAGTACAAACCGAATCCACAAGAGATGCCGGGAAACTTTAGCTCTTTTTAATGAAAACTATTTTGTCATACTTAATTTTTGATCAAGATTGAGTTATGCGTGTCCGTTACCTCAGCCAGATGTGGTCGAAAATGGTCATTTGAATCATATAGATAATTAGTTTTGCGGCTTCTGTAATTGTTGCGCACATTTTTAAATTTGTTGCGCTTATAGTTTTTTAATTATTTCACAAAAACATTTCCTGCTGGGGTAACGTTACCCCAGCCAGACCTTTTTCTTTCTAATTGGAATATTTAAATAAATACTAGCTATAAAATTAGTTGTTTAGATGAAGTAAATGTTGTGCCTTATTTTGTATTTGTTCTTTCTTCGGTTGCGAAGTTATTCGAGATTTTGCTGGGGTAACGTTTTTGGTTTTGCTAGATCTTTGAAACGCTTAAGCGGATTCTTATCATATTTTGTACAAGACTTCTTTGGAATTAGTTTAAATTTGTTCTGCAATAAAAATACCAAAATAATACATAGCTTAAAGGTTATTTCATTAAATAGAAAAACACTTCAATTGGTCCCAGCACTCTCAATAAGAGGTCTAAAGACTTACTTTAAACATTATTTTGAAGCTTGTAACTGCCTTCAAATGTATGTGAAGTTTCATTAGTATCCTGTAAGTATTTAACAAGTTATGATGATATTCAGTTCTTCACGAGCACGGTCATGATGCTCGCGGTGTTATTTGGCAACTGATAAGCCTGTATATGGATATATGAACTGAATGTTATGTCAATTATTAGTTGTGCAGTTCAGTTGTATATCAGTAAAATTTCAACGTAGTACATTGGATAATTAATGAGATAATACGATTAAAGTCATTAGGAAGTGAATGACCGTGGTAACCCGACCAAGTTTAGGTGGTTACGAAAAAGCGAAAACGTAGAACATTATGCTATCTTTTGAAATGTTTAGCATAATACACCTTACAATTTCGGTACAGACGCGTACACTGTTAAATACATAATAATATCTGTAAATCTGTCTATGAAAACATTATTATTATCTTCCAGTTGCACATACTTATCAAAATCACCGATAACACGTCGTTCGGCGGGACACGGGAGGGGTGGGGTGAAGGGGTAATTCATTGTTTGCATAACGCACTAAACATGCTCCATAATTCATCTTGTAGAGTGCGCGTGCGCTTCGGCAGTTCCGTTTCCTGTTTTTGAAAATATTTATCGAGTGCGTGAGAGCTATTATTATATAAGTGTGGCAAATTACTGTTAATGTGGAGTGCTTCTATTGATGATCATAATTATGGTGCGTGCTGCTTGATGAATTCACGAACAAGGTAAGCTTGCATAATTTAACTACAGAAATAGTAGCAAAATTATTATTAATATGTACATGTTGTTAGGTACTTATCTAAAACTGTATTTTTTTAAGGCTTAAATATTTGAATTTAGGAACTTACTTATTATTTTCTTTTTTTTCGTACTTAGTTATTACCTGGACTGGAATTCTCAACAATGATGACGACAGATTTATCCTTCGATACATAGTACCTATAAAACAAAGTCGCTTCCCGTTGTCTGTCCCTGTTTGCTTGGATCTTTAAAACTACGCAACGGAATCTGAAGCAGTTTTCTTAATAGTTTATAATTATTTATTGTCTGTGATCATTACACATTCCAATATTGTGTATACCTATTTAAATAAAAACTATAACTGTGTACTGTGTTTACTGAAATCTATCATTTAAATAAAAAGTAATAGAAAATTCAAAAAAGCAAAATTACTATCTGTAATTTTAATCTGTGATTGTTTTTAAGTATAAGTATATTAATACTTTAAAAGTTCAATTTAAATGATTATTTTACCTTTTAATAAAAATTCGTTAATAAACATGTAGTTTTTTTTAACACTTGTGTAAATGTCTGTACTAAATTTGTAACACTATCCTACATATTTTAGAAGGTAGCATAATGTTCTACGTTTTCGCTTTTTCGTAACCACCTAAACTTGGTCGGGTTACCACGGTTATTCACTTCCTAATGACTTTAATCGTATTATCTCATTAATTATCCAATGTACTACGTTGAAATTTTACTGATATACAACTGAACTACACAACTAATAATTGACATAACATTCAGTTCATATATCCATATACAGGCTTATCAGTTGCCAAATAACACCGCGAGCATCATGACCGTGCTCGTGAAGAACTGAATATCATCATAACTTGTTAAATACTTACAGGATACTAATGAAACTTCACATACATTTGAAGGCAGTTACAAGCTTCAAAATAATGTTTAAAGTAAGTCTTTAGACCTCTTATTGAGAGTGCTGGGACCAATTGAAGTGTTTTTCTATTTAATGAAATAACCTTTAAGCTATGTATTATTTTGGTATTTTTATTGCAGAACAAATTTAAACTAATTCCAAAGAAGTCTTGTACAAAATATGATAAGAATCCGCTTAACCGTTTCAAAGATCTAGCAAAACCAAAAACGTTACCCCAGCAAAATCTCGAATAACTTCGCAACAGAAGAAAGAACAAATACAAAATAAGGCACAACATTTACTTCATCTAAACAACTAATTTTATAGCTAGTATTTATTTAAATATTCCCATTAGAAAGAAAAAGGTCTGGCTGGGGTAACGTTACCCCAGCAGGAAATGTTTTTGTGAAATAATTAAAAAACTATAAGCGCAACAAATTTAAAAATGTGCGCAACAATTACAGAAGCCGCAAAACTAATTATCTATAAGATTCAAATGACCATTTTCGACCACATCTGGCTGAGGTAACGGACACGAGTTATGCATAATCATTTTTATGGACACCTTACACTTGACCAAAAATTGTGTCACCGCCACCGGTGGCTGAAAAGTTGTGTGATATGGTTGTCATATGATGCTGAGGAATGAGGTCAATGTCGGGAGGAAAGTTTTGAATAAAAAAAAACATCATACAAGTAGAGAAAGACCAAGAAAACGATGGAAGAATGAAGAACCGCGTGTAAGACTACAGGTAGGTATAGCTAGAAAGACTAAAACTTCAAACTCAATACAAACTAACATAGGTACAAATAAAGAAAAAAACAATGTCACATAACTTGAGAAATAGATGTAAAAACAAACTTGAAGTCATCAGCGTACCCACTAATTACGGTAGAAAGACCATATTATTTGAAGGAGTTCATCTGTTCAATGGGGGAGTGGAGTGATACTTATGAAGTTTCGAAATACGTAATTGCGACGCACGCTATTTCGAAAAAAAAATAACAATGGTACGCCAGTTCGAAAACTCATGAATTCGAAAACCGCCATTTCGAATGACGTTGTCGCGAACACCTGTTTCGAAAAACTGATTAAATGGTACGCTAGTTCGAAAGTCATCATCTGCCTAGCCTTTTCCCAACTATGTTGGGGTCGGCTTCCAGTCTAACCGGATGCAGCTGAATACCAGTATTTTACATGGAGCGACTGCCTGTCGGACCTCCACAACCCAGTTAGTGCTAGGTAATACGATACCCCTTGGAAAGACTGGATGTCAGACTTTCGGGCCACTGACTACCTATAACGACTGTCAAAGATCTACAAATGACAGCCGGGACCAACGGCTTAACGTGCTTTCCGAGGCACGGAGGAAACTCGGTATGTAATGGGTGGTCACCCATCCACGGACGAACCTAGGTAAGCACGGCTTAACCTAAAGATCGATTCGAGCGGCTGTTCTTATTTAGCCACGAGCTCCTCTCCGCATTACGCTAGTTCGAAAGTCTTGGCATTGAAATCCACTGTTGCGAATAGCATATTCCAATCAGAATTTGTCCGGGGATCGAATTTGCGACCCCAATAAAGCCTTATCTTTGTATTGGGTTTGGGACACAAGACCAAAGAAAAGTATTATTTTAAGATAACTTTTTAATTTCCAGTAACTATAGTAATCAAAATGGATTACCGGACGATATTAAAGAGTGCGATAACGTGAATTCATTTAAAAATAAGCTTAAGAAACATATATGTACCTTATAACGTCTAATACTCTGGAGGAAATTGTATTGTACTATATTATCATACTTATTACTTTGTAGGTATCTCATTTTATTTTAAGCGGACTGTATGTTCTTATGAGAAGTAAATTTCCTTAAACCAAGAAAGGTGACTTATGAGAGGACAACCGATAGACAAGCATGGAATAAAATACTTCCTGCGGCGACCCCAAATAAATTAGGACAACGACAAGATACGGGAGATGATTTCCTTAAGTACCAAATAATTGCACCTGTTTGGTTGTCGGTCTGAGTTCTGAGTATATCAACACCGACTTGTGGGGCTTGGCCGCGAACATTGATCGATCTGCGCGACTGCGCGGCCACCGGTCACTTACCTACCTACTGACCAGCGCCAGTCCCCTTTCCTCAAAGTTTTATAGTAGGTAGTTAGCTAGACGTAATGAAAAATCAATAAAAGTCCTACATTCGTAGCTTCTAGTGGTGATTGTGGTGGAGCTTATAAATATTGCATCATCGTTTAAGTTAGATAAATGCTTTTAACTACGCTGTAGCTACACGCATTATGTGTACATACTTACGTCTCATATATCGATACCTACCTATTTATTATAAACTAGCTGCTGCCCGCTACTTCGTTCGCGTGGAAATTTTGGTGTGTATGTGAGAGGCCTCGTTGATCGAGTGGTCGCAATTGCGACTACTAAGCATGAGGTCCTGGGATCGATACCCGGGTCGAGCAGTGTTAAAAAAATAAAATAATAATTACATAAAGTTATAACGCACATGATTTAGAGATCACCTTTTGAGCAAGGAGATGCTTGTGTGACTCCCCTCTTCCACTTAACATTAAACAATGTATGCAATTGAAAAAAATACTATATATAATACTGTTATTGGGTTATTCCATCAGGAATTTCTCAATAGCAGCCACGGAATCTGGATTTGTGCCCAGTTGGTGGAAATTGGCTCGCCCCCTATCACATGGACTTCAACGTAACTGGCGAAATGTGGTTGCACGACTAGGTACACTTCTGCCTTAACCCTCGGGGATTACATGGCGTGATGTGTGAGAACTGACTGGCTGATCAAAATGTGATAATGTGGGTGATGACTATAAAAAGAAGTCCCAAACAAAATTAAATGAGGATGATATGGCTTAAAAGCCGTTTATTTTGGCGCTATCCAACTTTCTTTTCAAAGTGAACCATCACACGCCTTGTTGTTGGCACTATTTTATTGTAATACCGTTCTGTATCAACATTAAAGGACTTGTTATTTTTCGCAAGCATATGCAAGTTTTGGGCACTGAATAACCAACATAATAATTGACTGTGTGAAAAGCATGGAGTGCACAAGTGAATGCCTGTCACTTTTATAGGTTGGCCCCGGCAGTGCCGTATTTAGGGCAGGGCAACAAGGGCCCTTGCCCCGTGCCTCCACAAGGAAGAGGCCTCCGCAACTTGGTTAAGAAAAAATTACATCCTTTGCGTCCAAGAGTCCATCAAACAGTGTTCAAACACTCCCCGAAATCTCAGATATATCTATCCCAGGCGGAATACTACAATTTTCGAGCTCGCTTCGCTCGCTAATTCATCCTAATCCTGTCTCAATTCAATATTAGTTGACGGATTTACTCCTTTTCTCATTTCTGAATGAATGAGCAAAAATAACGTGATTTATTCGAAGAGGGGTGGGGGGTTATTATGTTACACCTTCTTTATATATTTTTTCGGCTGTCCCAAAACAAATTTCGGTGCCTCCACTTCTCGATTGCCCCAGGGCCTCCACACCCATAAATCCGGGTCTGGGCCCCGGGCATCTGTCATGATGATCTGTGATCTGTCTGGTCTGTTTGTCTGTCTGTCTATCGTCATTGTAAAAGCCAATTTAAGGGAAATTGTAACCTCTTAAATTGAAATGGCAAATTATTTGAAATAGTGGGCATGCGGGGAATTAAAACGCTCTCTCCTTTAGCAGCTCCGTTTTTATAATGTTACTGCCCAGATTTGTGATACGAAGCCTGGTGCCGATGCACAGTCTGGTTGCATCAAGGTTTCGCATGACCACAACTGGAACGCCAACTTTAAGCTCCAGCTGATTATGCACGCCCGTTAACGCCAGGGAGTTGAGAAATTCAACGGGCTAGGCAGTACACGTTCCTTCTTAGCCCTTTGTGTTCCAGGGCCGCAGTATCTCTTTCGAACAGTCCTGCAGCCCCGGCAGGCATCGGCTCTTGGGGGGCCCTTCCGGTTTGCTTAGTTTGATCTCTGAGTCGCGCGTGGAACACGGACGCTCCGTCGATACGGCCTGCCGTCATAAGACGGTCGGACGGCGAGGTAGCCCATTACTCACCGTCCACAGGGTCTTAAGTCACCGAACGACGCCACCCATCAGCGCCTGGTTGCCGCGGATATCCTGCAAGCTGGGGTTCAACGCCTCTAATGCATGCTTCTGTGACATTGTGCACTCGTCCCATACTATTAACTTTCACTGCTGCAAAAAGACTCCCCCGTTATTGATGTTGCATGTTGGGGTATTTTCGCTTGCAAGATTCAGCAGCAATTTGAAAATGGAATGTGCAGTCCGGCCACCCTTAAGAAAAGTTGCAACAATACTCGAGGAAGCCACAACCTATAAGTATGACGGCACGGTTGGCGCAGTGGCTGAGCAATTTATTGCGGCGCTGTGTGTCGCAGGTTCCTTTCCCGCAAGGAACAAATTTACAAGGTCGTGAATTTTATCAAATTTTAATTTTGTATTCATTTTTAATTTTTTTAGAGATTGTTGTACGTAGTACTTATTACTTCCATGCAAAGAGTAAACACGAAAGGAAAAAATTGCACTCCGGGAGTGCCGGCAGAAGTGAAAACTTGAATATTAACGTTGTGCATTTTTGATATTTTGAAATGGTTAGGGAATAATTTTGCACGAATTGCTTTAATTATCAATATAAAAGTACTATCATTTATGTGGTAAAATACAATATTCATTTATTGCGCTATCGGACACAAACATGACAATTTATATTACATTAAAAATTTAACACTTCAGAACTCCCTCCGTCTTACGCTTTTTCGATCAGGTCACGTGTCCTGACGCGAGTTTAAGATTTTATAGGTACTTTTATACCCATTACTTACAGAAAAAGTGCTCAACGCCGCTAAAGAAGTTTTCACTTCAAAATAAAATCAAATTCATTTTCAGCCATTCCAACTACACTTCGACTAAAACCTATTTACGTACCTAAATAATTAAATTTAGGTATCATAGAAATCGCGTATGAGGTTACTAATAAACATTCATATCTTTTGCGTCTGTTGGTCGATTTTGATGAAATAAACGCTAAATATTACTCGGAATAATGCTTCTATGTTTCAATATTTCGATTTTAAATACAATGAGGGGTTTTTACGTGTTGCGCGCACAAGCGAACAGACAAACAGACAAAAATGGTAGAAATGGGTTCTGTGTGTGATCCTTTAACACCCCTACTATTTTTTTTCTAAATATTTTCAATGTACAGACACGCCACGTCTACAGATTTGTTATATGTAGATATATAGATGGTTGATAACCTACAACTGCCCTTTCCAACTCAATCGATGAAAGCAATTTGTATACTCAGCGTTTCCTATGAATTGAATATGCATAATGAATGTTTTGGGTGTGCAAATCCTTATGGATGTCCTCCACCCTAGGCGTAGAGAATATAACCACTAGAGAGCTTATATGCCGATGGCGATTTCTTCTAAGCACACGACTCACCCTGGCCAGCCGGGGGACGGGGAAGAATGCGCAGCTGCAATTATTGGTCAATTTGCGTAGGTATGCCTATCGTTAGGGCTCCTCAACTTGATAACGGGAAAATAGTCGATATCGATAAAATGGATTTTAACATAATAAAACTACCTACTCAAATTAAAATCGTATAGATAATATTTAATCAAAATCAATCAATAAGTACTTATTCTTTATTGCACACAAAATAACAAAAAACTTTTTTACATCAAAGACCAGCAGCGCCCTCAAAACCATAAAGTGAAAAATAGCTATAGGTACAAAACAAGAAATAGAACATTATCAAATTCAAGTCGGTTAAAAGTAGATAGGTATTTTATTGCAGTATTAGAATCAAATAAATATTATTTTAATTTTATTTTTTTCGATATCGACTTCAGCTATTAAAGGTAACAGCACAGATTTTTACTATAAACATACAAAGGGTAAGAAAGGGATAGACGTATTAGAGTTCTAACCCGTATTCAAAGTCAAAACCTCATGATTTCCTCGACTGGACTCAACCTCACTTAGGCGGTTTCATATCATAGTTGTTAATTTACTCCTTAACTCAAACAGTTTCCTCAGTCGAGGTGAGTTTGACTTGAGGAACCTAGTCTGGGTTGTTGTTGAGAAGACATTACCAAAAGACATCAACGGGGGACTCAAATTGTGTGCTCTTTCACCCAGCCACCATTTTAACTACACCCACATAATTTTCGTACTGTTCACTTACCGATGAAAAGTTATACCATCCTTTTTTGTAATTAGATGTCTTGGAATGTTTCCCACACCACTTCACCGCGCATGAAGGCATTTTGATGCGTTAAAATTGCATAAAAAGTTATACCTATTATTTGTAAAAATAGCGTGCACACAGGTCTAAAAATTAGACACAACTAAAATGGTTACTAGTACCGTAGCCTATAAGTACATAGGCGACAAAATACTAATAGTTTTCGAGCGCCGCCGGGGCACTGTATGCGCAGTCAAGTGGTTCTATAGTCTTTGGCCCTAGGGTAGGCGAAGGGGTCTGTTAGACTCGTACTGAATAAAACCACACGGTTTTCTTCGACTACCTTAAACCGGGCTGCTGAAGTACTTGCGCAGTTCGTCACGCCATCCTGGCCAGGTTTTGGCCCACATAAAAATGTGGACGTCGACCGCCGCGACAAGGTTTCGGCGTTGTATTACCCAAGCTAGGCACTCCTTCACGGCGCAGCACACTCGCTGCGCCGTGGCGCCCAGGGTGGTGATTCGGGTGCCAACTGTTGAAAGTGCGAAACGCGCGCAGAGCCTGCCTACCTATCTCATTAAATAGAAACTTTAGTTGGTCTTTTTACCCAACATCTCCAAAAAGAAGGCTTCTTTTTTTAAACATCAACATAACTATGTGTGGATATAGGGACCGGTAGCTCAAAAGAAGATTAATACAATTTTAATAAGTTTATTTGATATGATTAATCTTAGTAATTCTAGAGTGACCATTAATTCTGTTACTGACGAGCGTTTGGGTTTTTCTGGGGACAATAAAAACATCCCTGTTGACAATGTCTTCGGTTTGTGCAGAAAAAGGTATGTTATCTAAAGCGCGCGGAACTGTCCTCTGATTGTTAACTTCGAGAAGTTGTTGCAGTTTGTTGATGATAGCAGCTTGTTCGTCTCGCTCCATCTCGTTTCTGACTATAGGCAGATTGGCAGCACATACCCATAGGTAGAACATTCCCACTGAAAGCAGACACAGATTGGTAAACAAGATATTATAAGATTATTTAACTTTATACTTGTACTTAAACATATGAAAGTAGGCAAGTACCTACCTGCTAGGATTCTAAACCTTTTTTTTCCGGGTGGGAAATCATCAAATGACTCCACCCGCTCTGGGCGGAGCGGAAGGGAGTGTCAGACTTTTACTGACTAAAAACCACCCATGTTCCTTCTTTTGCCCTTTATGTTCCAGGGCCGCGGTATCTCTTTCGAACACTCCCTCCAACCTTCCCATGGCCCTTCCAACTCTTGTCATACGGGCCGAAACGTGGGGCGGCTGCGGACATAGCGCCCTTGGCTATCTTATTTTTGTGTCCGCAGGCGCTTCTTGATCCCTTACAAATTAGCCATGTGTCCCTTTGCACCTCTCCCTTAATAGGGCATGCACAAACGAATCACATAAAAACTCCGCTGCCCGTCGGCTCCAGTCTTCTAGCTTCGGTTCCCTTCGGTTTACTACGCCTGGCCTTGCGCTTCCTCTTCCAGCTGTTGTTGGTCTTGCGATCTCCTATCGAGCTCGAGCTGTCTCCGGGCGGCGTGCCACACGTGCGCGAACTCTCGCAGCCGTGCAAAGTTCGCCGGTGAACTAACGAGATCGCCGTAGTAGATCGGACCGAACTCCACGCGACTGATCCCATCCATCATCTTGCACCTAGCCTCCGCATACAAGGGGCAGACCCACAGCGCATGGTGCAGGTCTTCCGCTTCCATACCACATTCACACATGCCATCCTCACATAGCGCCATCTCATGCAGCCTTTTCCGGAAGCACCCGTGTCCCGTGAGAATCTGGGACACCTGATGGTCCGGCACAAACCAGTGCGACCTGAGGCGCTCCCTCACGTCCGGAAAGAAACGGAACAGCTCCCTACCTTTCTCCTCATCTGTCCATCTCTTCTGCCAGGCATCCATCACCTCATTCCAAATCACTTTCTTGCGTCGGGCCAGCTCACGCCGCCGCAAGCCCAGCTCTACCTGTGCCCCGGCCGCGGCCTGGCGCTCCTCATCGAACCGCCCTGCACGGATCACCTCCAGGTCTGCCGGGAGAACACCACCCAACACTGCCAGCGCAGCCGTACTGGTAGACCTGTACGCCTTCGTCAGCAATATCAGGCTTGGTCTCTGGCATCTGAGCAACGCGCTGCGAACAACGTGGAGTGCCGCTCTTTTGTGCCAACAAGCAGCAGCATACGTCACCGTGGCTACGAAGGTGCCCCTATAGAGGATGCGCAGTCCGGGATATCGAATGCCCCAGGAAGATGCCGACACTCTTGACATCTTGCCGAAACATTTGGCCGCGCGTTCCCCTATCGATGTCGCATGCCGCACGAAGGACAGACCCGAGTCGAGCACCACTCCCAGGACCATCGTCGAGGTGACACTCCTGACCGAGTCCCCGGCCAGCCTGACAGTGGGGGGCCGCTGGAATTTTCCCCTGATCGTCATCGTAGACGACTTCGCAGGGGAGAATCCCAGCCTGTTCCTAGCACCCCATGCCGCGACCAAGTCCAGCGTTACCTTGGCCGCCGCCTCAATCCCTGCTCGGGATTGGGACTCGATCAGGATGGTCACGTCGTCCGCATATGCGACCATACGGACGCCGGGAGGTAGCGGCAGTCGAAGCAGGTCGTCCATCAGCAGGTTCCATAGAGGAGGACCCAGGACAGACCCCTGAGGGCAGCCCATCGTGGACACCTTCCACTCCACCCGGTTTCCGACGAAAAGCCCGACTCGTCGGCGGGCGAAGTAGTCCGCCAGCATCTCGAAGATGTTCGACGGACACCCCGCCCGCTTGGCTTTCGTCAGGATCATCGGCCACCAGGCGTTGTCAAAGGCGCCCGAAATGTCCAAAAATATGGCCTGCACGTACTTGCCCGAGCCCTCCCCCGCGGCGCGCAAGATGTCGTTGAGCGCCGTGACGGTTGACTTGCCTCGAGCAAACCCGTGCTGGGCAGCAGAGATCTGATTGCCGATCGTGGGAGCGCAGCTAAGTATTACGCGCTCCAAAATTTTCCCGAGCACAGGCAGCAGCGTTATAGGTCTGTAGGCCTTGGGGTCGGTCAGTGGCTTGCCATTGCCTTTAGGCAGGACAAGCAGCCGGCCCTCCTTCCACACATCCGGGAACACTCCATCCGACACACACTTGCCGTACACCGCGGTAACTTCCGCGGGGACGACTTCCCACACATTCCTAACTATTCGCGCACTGATACCGTCCAATCCCGGTGCCGTGTTCGGGAGGCTCCTAATGATGCCTCCCAGACTGTCACGTGACGGAGGAGGCGCAGCCCGGCCTGACGGGATGAGCGAGGCGGCGACGCGGACCTGCCTGTGGTATGGCGTGTCCCGAGATGGGTCATCATCGGGACAGAGTGCCCGCAGGAGGCCCGTCGCCGCGTCGCCCACAGTGCATGTGAAGCCCTCCGCCAGTTCGAGGCCACTGATGACCCGGGAAGGCGGCCGCAGCCTGCCACTGGCAGCGCGGTAGGCCAGCCCCCACGGGTCCCCATTGCCAGACTCGGCGATCTGCCGGAAGTACTCAAGCTCCGCCTCCTCCATTGCCTTTCGGTATCTCGCTCGGTCCCGCAGCCCTGGCAGGCATCGGCCCTTGCGGGCCGCTCTTGTTTGCTGACATCTCTTTGAGGCGCGCGTGGAACACGAACGCGCCGTCGACACGGCCTGTCGTCACAAGACGAACGGACGGCGAGCTAACCCATTACTCACCGTCCACAGGCCCGCGCCTACAGTGGCCGAGAGCCATCACGGCGTGGCGCCCGACGCCCGGTGCTTCTCCCGCGGCGGCTGGGACGTGAGGTTGTCTCCCTCTCACGTTCCGCCGCCTCCTTCGCTAGCATGACTGCTTCGCAGAAGGAGGTGACGGCTTCCCATTGCCTCTCGCCCCGGACCATGGCTTGAACCAGGGCCGGACGCGAGAGGTCGCCGCCGCCAATCGCCGCTACGAGGACACGGCGGTGCTCCGCCCAAGCGGGGCAGACCTCCACGGTGTGCTCCACCGTGTCCTCCGGGCGATCCTCACAATGATAGCACCCGGGCGTTTCCTCCCCCCCGATTCGGTGCAGGTACCTCCCGAAACATCCATGTCCGGTGAGGACCTGCGTCAGGCGGAAGGTGAGGGCGCCGTGGCGCCTCTCTAGCCACTCCTCAAAGAGGGGACTTATCGCCACTATCGTGGCGTGCCCTGCACGGGGTTGCGATAGTCGCTCTCTCCATGTCGCCATGAGATCGCGCCGGAAGTCTGTCCGCTGCGCAACAATTTGCCGCGGCAGCGGAGTTTCCCCCCGGCGCTGTGCCTCCGCGCGCCACTCATGCAGGCGCGCGAGGACTATGGCCTCCAGATCCCATGGCGGCAATCCGGCAAGGAGGCTCGCCGCCTCGCGGGAGATCGTGCGGTACCCACGGATGAGCCTTACGGCTACCACCTTTTGGGGCGCATTCAGATAGTGCTTGGCTCGCAACCTCAATGAACGCGCCCACACCGGGGCCCCGTAAAGGGCCATGGACCGCACGATCCCCGCGTAGAGCCTCCGGCAGGAGACGTTTGGACCCCTCAGGTTAGGCAGGAGCCGCTTGAAGGCAGCCCCGGCCCGTTCCAGTCTGGGAGCCAAACGTCGGAAGTGCTCCAGGAAGTTCCATCGGCTGTCGAGGACGAGTCCGAGGTACCTCAACGTCGACTCGACGCCGACGGGAACCCCTCCTACCGTCAGTATGGATCCCGACGGTGGCGCATTCCGAGGTCCATGAAAGCACATGGCCTCGGACTTGTGTAATGCCACCTCGAGACCCAATTGCCGGATCCTCTCCACAACTATCGGAACCCCGCGTGTCATTAATTCGGCCGCCGCCTCGTGCGACCTCCCCTGCGCCATCACCAGCGTGTCGTCAGCGTAGCAAACTACGCTAACGCCGCTAGGGAGGTCGGCGCGCAGGACCCATTCGTAACCGATGTTCCACAAGGGCGGCCCTAGAACCGATCCCTGTGGAACACCGCACGACATCTCTCGCCGGTTCCATTCTCCGCTGTGACCAGGGTAGATGACGGCCCTGTCCTTCAGGTAGTCCCCGACCACACGACGAAGGTAGGTCGGCACCCGGTGATACCGGAGTGCCTCCCTAATGCAGCTCCAGGGCATGGAGTTGAAGGCGTTAGCGATGTCGAGAGACACCGCCAAGACAACCCCACCCCGGGACACCGCATCCCCCGTCATGAGGGCTCTCACGCGCATGATGGCGTTCACCGTCGAGCGCCCCTTGCGGAAACCGAACTGGTTGTCCGCAAGATCCGGCCCCATCCCCGCAAGGTGCCCGGCGAGGCGGTTTGCAATTACTCTTTCGAAGAGCTTGCCCACCTCGTCGAGCAACACAATGGGCCGGTATGCGGACGGAGAGTCCGCAGGGCGCCCCGGCTTCCGGATGAGGACCAGCTTCCCTGTCTTCCAACGAAGCGGGAGCTGGCCTCTCTCCAAGCATGCGCTTAGGAGCCCCTCCAGTCGGGGCCCGAGAGCCTCCTAGGCCAGGACCCAGGCTTTGCCAGGTAAGCCATCGGGTCCCGGGGCGGTATGTCTGGCCTTAAGCCGGCTTACCGCCACTCTCAGGTCTACCCCGGTCACCTCCGGAGTGTCGTCATCGTCGTTTGTGTGGTCCGCTTCCGGCACCGCAAGCGGCGGAGCCATAGGCGGGTGAGTGTTCCCCTCGCGAAGGGAACAGAGCGCGTCCTCCACAAGCTGAGGCCGGAGACTCTGCGTCAGCGGGGGGGGCCCAGGTGCGGAGTCACCATTTTGTAAGGGCGCCCCCACGGATCACCGTCGAGAGTCTCCAGCATCTCCTCGCGAGCCAGATCCTTGGCCCGCTGGATAGCCTCTCGGAGGGCGGTCTTCGCTGCTCTGTATCCCTCGTATAGCTCCGCCTCAATGGCTGCCGCATCGGGACTTCCGGAGGTCGGATGCGGAGCCTGCGATGCCTGGCGCACAGGTGCCGCGCGGCGATGCACGCCTCAAGCAGAGACGTCAGCTCTCGCGACCACCAGTACACCTGACGCCGGGCGCTTCCTGGCCGAACTCGGGGCATTGCCACGTCACAGATCTCGGACATGGCCTCCTGGAACCAACCCGCCTCGCTGTTGACATCGGCAGGCCTGCCCGGTGGTGTCACCCAGGCCTGCACGATCGAGGCTTCCAGGAGGAGCTCCCGGTCCAGCTACTTCAGCGTGTTCTATACCTAAGTAGTAAATTTTGATACAAGTGGGGAAACTTTGCTAGTGCATTCGAGTGTTATGGAGCCGAGAACACTGCAGTAGGCAGTAACAAATCGCCACGCTTATCAAACGACGTTTTTTAAAACACTTTCGAAGAAATCAAATATTGGAGCGGAAAGTATTTTTGTCAGGAATTAAGAATTTATGATCTAATATGCTTTTTTTCCGCGCTTTGATTTTGGTCAGGTTAAAAAATAAGCAAAGCGTAAGTGTATTGAAAAATATTTTTAAAGAAATACCTAGGTGTATCGAATCGCGTTTCTGCCACACTCATTTCGCGCTTCTCTCAGCATTGAAATACGTTCTGAGTTCTGACATCCTTAGGTACAGACGCCAGCACATCAAGCTACCCGAAACTGTCAAATTTACCCAATCAACCTTGAACCTAATGCTTTAGCGGTAAAGTTGAAAATCTATTAAAGAAATTTGACAGATTGTAGTAGCTCGAGTGCTGGCGTCTGTACCTATGCGTATGTACATATATTATGTTTCGTTTACACAAGTTACTAATACTAAAAGCCAGTAGAACTTAATTAAAAACTTACGAAGCAGAAATCCGCCTACAACGCTTGCCCCTATCAGCAAACCAATGTCCATGGTATTTTGCTTGATCAGAAGTAGGAAGGTTGCAACTAAAGTAGATATCATAATGAGACG
The DNA here is from genome assembly GCA_950022335.1 of Eurois occulta. Taxonomy (NCBI): domain Eukaryota; kingdom Metazoa; phylum Arthropoda; class Insecta; order Lepidoptera; family Noctuidae; genus Eurois; species Eurois occulta. The sequence continues at coordinate 10,114,309 of OX465489.1, read as the reverse complement.
CAGTAATTCCATCAGTATGAATGTGACCATAAGCATGTTGTTACACTGTCGGGGAAATAAAAGTATATGTCAAGACTTTCTTTGCTAACCGTACCAACGGTTCAAACTTTCCTGCAAGGAAAGTCTTAATGCTTAGGTACCTACTGTACCTGGCTGTTAATTAAGTAATGATAAAGGTACCTACCGTGAAAGCTCCATAAATATAAATAATGCATACAATCATGTAAATACTTGTAAAACTAATGCCAAGTGAAAGATATTTTTCTGGATCTGAAAAATAAATAAATGATTAGAACACTCAAGTGTGATCAACTATCTACATAAATTAGAAGCATGTTATTGTATGACCAAGCCCACTATTGCGCACCTGCTTGCATGTCTTCCAGATAGCTCTTTGCGTAAATGAGATTGTAATCATTTATCCAGTTTGTAATCTCATCTTTTACTAATTGAGACCGACTATATCCTAAGCAACAAAATACTAATATCAGGAGTCCCTGAAACTAAGTTTTGGAATTAAACATAGTTAAGGTGTACGATTTGTTAATAAATCATTACTATTGCTGTTTTTAACACTAACTTACCAATGAAAATATCCCAATCAATATACCTCCTAAACGCAATGAAAACCAAAAGCAACAGCTATACACTAAAGCCATTATGTTGTTCCAATGAACATCACATTTTGATTTGTGTTACGTGTACCCGAGTGTACCTACATTCCTGTCTCGCAACTCACTACAAAATGTTACGTGTCACACAAAATCCATTATATCGTGTCGTGTCACAAAACCGATAGGGGTAGGTACATAATAGCTTATAATAACAATGAATCACGATAATTGCAGACGGTATTGATCTACTAGATCTTATTTCTGATAACGTTTTGGAGTCAGTAGCTAACTATACAAAACCTTTTAACAAAGGGAAACCCTTCGGTTCCAAGTCACCATCGATATTGATCGGTTCATCGGCTCACAGACAAATTTGGGAACCGGAGACCAGCTGCAGGGTGCGCAAATATAGGTAGGTAAGTACTTATTTTATGAAGCAATGAATCTTCATCAGATACCTTCGGATTGTAATAGACAGTCATCATCATCTGGTTAGCCTTTTCTAACTATGTTGGAGTCAGCTTCCAGCCTAATCAGATGCAGCTGAATACCAGTATTTTATTAGACAGTGTCTAGGGCGTCGCCAGCTTTTGAGCTGGGGGGGGGGGGGCAGAAAGATGAGAAAAAGTTCGAAATAGATGTTACTTAAAATTGTCTCCATAAATCAATTGACCTATGGAGGAAATTTTAAGAATAAAAGACCTAAGGCTCCAAAAGCGAGCTTGAAAATTTCAACACTTTACCCTGGACAGGTTAGAATTGTTTTGACCGTCCATACAAGAGTTACTTGCTTATTCAAGAGGAAACAGGATGCAAGAGTGAGCTTTTTTTACACAGTGCCTTGGGCAGGTTAGAATTCTTTCGATCCTTCTTAGAGGAGTTACATGGGCGACATATAGACAGTTAAGATTCTAAGATTCAAGAGAAAGTAGGCTGCAAGAGCGAGCAAAGCGAGCACGAAAATGCTGAATGAATTTATACAGATATGTAATTTGAGACCAAAATATCTACATGCTCCATTTTTTGCAACCTTATTTATGAATAACATTAATTGTGTATTAAGACCTCGGGGCAAGGGGCTCCTTATTTATTTCAGCTTCTGTCTATATCGATAGATCGCGCGAAAACCCAACAGCAGTGCCAATCCAGAGGCAGAAAAAAAGAGCCTCTGTGATAAGTTTGTAGAGGCAGTAAGATTATTATTATTATTAGCCTCAGAGGCTCATTTTTAGCCTTAAAAAATATAATGGTGAGGGTGTGGTTCTACTGTAGGCTACAATTTATCACGTACTTACTAATTCTGTGGCGTAAGGCGGGAAAAGTTATAACTTCAAAAATAAACTGAATCTGTAGGGGAGGGCAGCTGCTCCCCCTGGCGACGCCCATGGACAGTGTGTAACAATTTATTAAGGTGAATGCTTCAACCAGCCCGCGAAATTCAAAATTTCTTGCGTTTTTTGCAATTTACAGGCCAGTGCTAGGTTGTATGTTGATTAAAATATTATTCGCGGCTATAAGACATAATTATGTAGTTACAGAATTATAATCATCAAAATCATCAATAAAACGCTCTAAGTTCATAAAGCTGTAGGAATGACTTTTTCTTGTTCCTACGCCTTTATGAACTTGGAGGGTTGTATTGGTGATTTTGATGATTATAATTCTGTAACTACATACGTCTTACAGCCGCGAATAATATTTTAATCAACATACAACCTAGCACTGGCCAGCAAATTGCAAAAAACCCAAGAAATTTTGAATTTCGCGGGCTGGTTGGAGCATTCCCCTTAAGGTTCTGCCTGTAGGTACCTACCTACATAACTAATAATATTTTTAGGTGGAACCTATCTAGCAAGCTTGCTTATCTATTGGTTAGGTACCGATATTCAATAATTATTCATACCTACGTAGCTTACTTAGCGATTACAGATATTCAGTAATTATATTAATTATAGTGTCGCGGCAAATCCTATCCACGACAATTTATATAAGGGGCTTAAAATTGTAATACCGGTACCTATTTAATTTTCAGAGTTCCGTAGACAATTAGAAATTAACAGGCCCTGCTCGGGCCCAAAACTTTGAAGAAAAATCAAAATGGCGATGGGCTGAATATGCCACTTCGAGTCTATGCCTTGTCTACTGAACAGAGCTCAATTTAATGTTACAGCTACCTAGCTTGTAGCGTTTCTTTTTATTTGGTAGTTTACACGCGATGGAACGCGATTAGGTACTGAACATCTAAAATAGCTAAAATTCCCTCTGAGTAAAAAAGTAAGTTAAATATAATTTTATTGAATTTTGACCAGTAAATCTGTAACCTGTCCGAGGCAGGCTGCTAAAATTTTGGAGCTCGCTTTGCTTGCTCTTGCATCCTTAGTACTCTAAGCTCCCCTATTATTATTATACTTACTCTTTGACTCTGAGGTCTGAACTTCTGAAGCTTTTAGGTATGATAAGTCGACAAAAAAAAAACTTCTCAATCTGTTTGAGCAGTTAAAGTAAAATGTACCTAATCTATCCGATGCAAATTTTTTTTGAGCTCGTTCCGCTCGCTGGTTTTGATTATTTCCGGAAAGTCAAGCTTTTATACACTATCCACATATTGGACGACATTGAAAGTAGTAGGTATTAAAGATTTGCTTTGCAAAAATAATCGCTAAAAAAAAACATTTTAAAAATTGCTTTATTAAACTTTGGCTTTTTCAAATCAAATCAAATAAATATTTATTCCGAACAACTATGTTAGTGGTAAGAATTTGGTGATTAAGATACCTAGATTGATTTTTGCTACCTTTCTTCACTAATTATGAAAAAAATAGAGGGACGGCGAATTTCCGGAAGGCCGGGTCGCGGGTGGCAGAAACCCACGCTACGCCTGCATTCTCTTAGTAATACCTATGTCCAAGGAAAAAACGACATCCTTTGGGGGTAGGTTTTATTTAATATTAATTGAGGTAGATGTTGTCCAATATAATTGCTTTAATTGCTAGTCTGTAGTTAGAGGTATTCCCAAATCAAATCGAAATTACCTAAGGTTACCCTGCTCGAACATTGTATGAGATAACATCATTTTTAAGATTACACGCGTTGAAAAGTGTTCTGAGGGTAAAACGATATGTCATTCTAACGAGATTAAAATGCCGAATAAATGTATGTTCATACCGAAATTCTAGCATGATAATGAGATATCAGCGTACAAAGTAACGTTTCGACTGCGCGGCCAAGGTACTTTTTGTTTTGGACTAATTTCGCCTGTTTAACTAAACTTTGGTAGTATTTATTGCTTGCGTTAGTTTTGACAAATTAAGACCTTTCTTCTTGTAATAATTTTACTAAATGAAGTCTTAAGGTTTCAAAGAAATAATCAACAATAAAGAAACAACAAGTGCAGGATTGCGCGGCCATAACTTCCAAGGTGAATATTTCGTAAAATATTGATCCAGACCTTATAATTCTTTTTTCGACATTTTTTGACAAATCCAGTCTTCAATTGACAAAAAGAATTAGATCTCTAACCCATGTAGTTGCTGAGATCTCTATGGCCGCGCAATCCTCCACGACCACGTTACGTTCACGCGGCCAACTTAAAACCCTTTTATCTTTTAAAATGCTACTTTGGACAAATTTTTGGGTTGTACTCTTCGATTTTGACAAATTCCGACAATTTTTTTGGCGAAGTTTTTTTTTGTTTGGCGGAGCAATCGTAACGCACACTATTATTTGTGATTAATGACCTATATTGATTTTAGAAACATGTTAGGGTCTTACCGTCGCCGTCTCCTCAGTTTTTAGGCCGAGAAGAATGAAGGTAACTCCGAAAGGCATGCTGTCATTGCCTAATGCCCGTTTTCACCAACACTAAGTGACACCTAACTGAATGCCTAATTCCTGTTTTAGTAAATTAAATTGTATAAAATATTTCTAAAACAAATTCTATGCGGCCCAAACGTTTTAAACGCCTAAACAAATTGTAAGAGCCATAAAATGATACTTGACTTTTTTCTTCAGGCACTTTCCTGATGTAAATATAATAGTTTTTTTTTTAAATTACAGTTTTAACGATTCAAACGAAGTCTTACTATACTATACCTATTAAAATTTGGTGTGTTCGTTTAAGATTACGCCATGTGTTTTTCATTAACTGAATAGTGGTTCCGCCATTTTGATATCAAAATAGCCGGACCACTTTCTTTGCAGAATGTTTTGTGTGAGTGTAGAGAATTTTACTAAGTATGAAATAGTAGGAGTACTGTATTAAATCCTATTCACATGATATTCGAAAAACTAGACAGAGTCCCCGTCATCTTGATGTCATCATGATCTGGTGAGAGCCGCGGAAATCTGCTGTATGCGATGCAGCAGGACTGGTCGAAGCAGCGACCCTTGTAGGAGGCCTATCTACAGCAATGGACGTCATTCGGCTATGATGGAATAGCACCAAGACTTTTCATTTATTTTTATGTACTATTATACTTTTGAGATGTGACAGGCATTCGGAATGTGTAAATAAAATGAAAATATAAAAATTATTTTTATTTATTAATAATTCTTCCTGCAGTGCTTAATAGTTGCTGACAATTTATGAACGAGATCTTGCAGTTAACTTTATTATTTACATTTAATGTGTGCTAGGCTTGCTCTGTCTGGTTTAGTAATGGCACTATTTACTAATGTAAAGCGGTATCGGTTGCACTAATGAATATTATTATAATGTAAATTTAAATCAAATTCATTGCAACAGAAATATTAAGTACATTTTCAATAAGAATATTCAAGTGGAGATTATATTATTTGAATACTATATAAAACACAGTATCGGTAGTTTATTTTAATGACTTCATCATACCCAATACAAAATTTGAACGAAAACTTGGCAATTCTAACTTACAATGCTATTTTTTGGCAAACACATTAATTTTAAATGTTATACAAAGATAAGTAAAACACAAATTACTTTTTTTGTGTCATGTAAGTCACAGAATTTAGGGCATGACGACCATACAGTCTTCTACATAATATGAATTGTTCTATCGACCAGTACCTAATCGAGATGTCGAACATTGATAAGTTATATATTTTGGTTTAAACACTGACCGCACAAGTATCTAATAATCATCACTATAAATAAAGTATTAAATGATAAGTTCCAAATATTCCAGAAACCAAAACTTAGTTTATAGGCTAAGAGACATTTATTCATTATTTAATAATGACTCCACTTTCAAGTTTTATTTGAAATGAGCAATATTTACAAATGGTGCCAATAAGGTTTTGGTCAGTGTATTTCTACTAATCGAAAAGAGTGTAAGTGTGCTGTAACGACAAAGATTTGACACACAACTATTTCTAAGGAGTTGGGTTGACTACTTACCTCATAAGTTTAGGAGAGCTATGTTTGCTACACAGAAGTATTTTATTAATATTATTATAAGTACCTACCACATAGTAAAATACGCAATTGATATTGAAAAATCTGACGATATTTTTCCAGTCAATTAAAGCTTTTCTATCAACATGAAATTCTTACAAAATATTAACTACAAAATTAAAATGCCATCAATTGTAATTATGTTTAATTAAATATTTAGAATTTTGATTCGAATTGGTTGTAACTAAACTTCCTATTGTAAGTCGCAATTTCTTTTTACAAAATCGAAATTATAAGTAACTGTGATTATTATGTCTATACCCTATTTGCTAAAAAAATAAAACTTACCTTGGCAGCAAATTATTATGTTATCGTCGCTGTACACAAAGTATATAAGATCGCGGTGTCATTTTCATTATTGCATACAAGCTCATTATTGAGGTCAGAGATCATCGGCAGTGCACGCGCGACGACAAACGGAATCTAAAATTCCTAGAGCGAGATTTATACATTGAGCAACACTCTGAAATCTCACTCAAATTATAATTATTTAAAGTTAACATAAGTAGGTATATAGAAGCAAATAGTAACCTATTAAAACTAAAATTAGATAGGCAATATTTTAGTTTAGACATTTCCACCACTAAAATTTACAGTGACTGGACAACATGTTTAAATAAAGCAAAATTATAAATTGGAACTCATAAATCGCATAACATGTTGAGTACATTTGGATCAAGTTTGGTTATAAGCTATTACATAATAGTTTAACTATATGTTAGTGATTGAGGTACGCCATTGACAGTCTTTGATTTCAGGACCCCGTTTTCATACGACATTACTGTCTCCCGACCGTTCTCTGTAACCCTGTAAAGATAAAATAAGTATAATGTAGTAGACATAACCATTTGTTTCCAAATAAACTGTTTCAAATAATTAATTATGTCATAAAAGCTCTCGAATAATGCTATTTAGTTTCCTTCGCTGTACAGACGCTATTTATTACCAAACATCTGAGACGCAAGAACGGCAACGCCACCGTATCTCGTCACACTGACAACACTTGACTAAATAGCGTTGTTCACATTAGGGCAACCAGATAAAACTGTCGGCAACAACACATTTACAGGACATTCAGCCACGATTTCTGTCGGGTCAGATATAATATCTGCTTTGTATAGCACCGTTCAAACTTGTCGGTTCGTAGCGGCAAAGCCACACGCCCGCCACCCCTCACGCCCGTAGTTCCGGCGGTGTGCACGCAGGGAAGACACGTTTATAAACATGGACGGCGAAATAGAATATATAGAACTTTAGCTCATCACTTCTTAATTCGCTTTTTAACGTTTTAAATGTTCCAACTTTATTTCGCTCGGCAATGATTGGATGTACCCAATATTTCCTTTTTCTTTTCTTCTGTATTCCATTTAAATACCACATTACAACCAGAAGGTCGTCGTCGTCCATTGTGCACAGAAGCCAACTCACAACTTGATTTGTGGCGAGCCGGGCTGCGTATAACGACGGGGATGTTCACATTAGGTCGGACCCGCATCTTATAGTGTGAACACCATAACCCGATAGTCGGCCAACGGTAAAATTATCGGTCCGAGCTAATAATGAACCTAGCATTATGCAGGCCGCTGTAAACACGATTTGGGAAAATGTGGGATTAAGTGCCTTTCCGACACTCAGTGCGAATCGTGATTGGCGTGGTGACATACTGAGCGGTCATAATAATATGACAATACTTACCATCGCATCGATACGAAAGAAGATATTGATGGTCATAAAAATACGGTTATTCCGTCGGCTAATAATAATGCGAACAAAATTAAGAACCCATTTTTTAGCCTATTGTGTTGTCATCAGCATCTCAAACCACGTTCACACATAGGTATTGCATTTCATGTTTAATAAATGCAGTCAACGCTTAGTTCCCGAGGGATAGTTAGCGCATCGGTCCCTAGCGTTTACCAGCGTGGTTGTTGCGATATTAATAACTCATGTTATGTTTAAAAGCAGACAGCCGGCTCACCTACGCCTACGTAAGTCTGACTTCGAGCTTCTTGCTACTGATGACCACTGCCAAGAAAAATCCGAGTGCCTAGGTCCACAGCATCTCCGAAGAGTGCCAAAATGGAAAATACTGTTATCATTCAAGCAGTGATCGTATGAGCGGCTTTTGATTTCAAGATGAGATTTAATGGTATTTTGAAAGAAACTATGCTTACTTTTTAGTTGTAACCTTCTTTCCGTTGACGACCCGCGTGGTTGTTGTGGTACTCCTCATGTTGGCGCTGCCAGGTCCCGCTAATGAACTATTGAATGTAGAGAATGAAGTGAAAGTGTTCCCATTTGACGCGGCATGTGCGAATATGTCATCGAGTCCTTGCATGCCGAACCCAAATGGGCTGAATAGGGATGAAGTTAGGGATGTGCTCGGGTGGCCTCGACGACCGTGCCTATGATGACCGTGTCCATGACCGTTGATTTCTGAAAATACAACATAAACATTTAATAAATTTACAACTGTACCTATGTAACATTAGTACACTCAACGAAGTAAAGTCAATATTATTATCATTTTATCGTTGTTATCTGTGTATTCTGTCAGGTCACTGTGACGCCCATTAGCAAAATATATTAAGTGAATATAGGTTAGATAGTTAATATTATATAATTAGGTAGGACATTAAGCGATTGACCTTAATTGCTGCAAAGCATTCAAAAGGAACACGGGCTCTGACGGGATTTGTAAAAATATTGTCAATAGGGAATATGCATGTAATTTTTTCTTCACTTAAATCAATAAAATACAGAACTATCAACCCAAGAAAATCTTCGAAGAAGAAAATAATTAAAAGTTGAGTTCAACTACGTCCGTGACAGTCGCGGCCATTCAAGTCATATTATGTGAAGTCATTTACCTCTATCTGCCATGTTTACATCTCATTTTTTATCCACAAGGTGAATGCTCCAACCAGCCCGCGAAATTCAAAATTTGTTGCGTTTTTTGCAATTTGCACATAACATCGCAACATACAACCTAGCACTGGCCTGCAAATTGCAAAAAACCCAAGAAATTTTGAATTTCGCGGGCTGGTTGGAGCATTCCCCATAATATAATAATTTTACTAATTGTTTGTGCTTTATTCAAGCAATCATTACAATAACAATATAATAATAAAATCTTAGTGAAACTTTAAGTACTTTTCAAATAAAAGTGTTTCTTTGACACATAGTCTTTGACGTCACTACCGTTATCGAGGGACGATGCGTTTTGAGTTTGCGTTCCGTTTCAACAAAAACACGCTACATAAAATTTTAAATTGTAAAATAAGTGTTGTATTAGAAAATTAAAGAAGAGTATCACAATGTTTTTATGCGCCAATACAAGGCATTATTAAGACATTAAAAACGTTTTGTATTTCTTGCATATTCCGTTTTGAAGTAAGTTTCTGAATAATATGCTCTAATGTTTACAATAATATGCCATGAAACTGATCTATATTAGTGTTTTACCAGCAAATAAATCGCCGAATGGAGACCCGCCGAAGAATTCTCTGAAAACCTCTTCGGGGTCACGGAATGTGAACGGGAAACTAGGGTAGCCGAAGTCGTAATCGTCGTCGGGTGCGGAACGTCTGCTTCTGCCGTTGTTCAACCCTTCTTTGCCGTACTGATCATACACTCGCCGTTTCCTTTCTGCAAAAAATAATAATAATTAATTAACATAAATTGGAGGCTTGTGCAGGGGTTTTGTCTTTGTAACGTCATCACGCGTTGAGTTCAATCATCCGAACTAGAACGTGTATGGGTTTGTAAGTCGAGTCGAGCAAAGTCTACGGGTGATCTCGAACACACACCGCAAAGCAGGGGATTAAACAAAGTGATGTCACCAATGCACGAAACTTAGGCAGAAACGACCTTAACTGCGTCTGTGGCGAATTTCCTAGTAGCACACTGCTATGCGATCTCGACTTGGTTAAATAGAAAAAACTATTAACGCACAAGTTCTAACTAGGCGTGATTTAAAATTACTCGGTAATTAAGTTTAATTTAAACAATAATTCAAGGTTAAAGAATCAGTTTTACCACAAAATATAGGTATTATACAATATAAACAAGTGCTTTTGATACGTGACCGGAAGGTTGTTAACTAATAGCATAGGTCACGTAATTGAAAATCAGCACCTGCCTACTTAACGTGAGCTTCATTCTAATAAAATACTTTCAATTTTCATAAAATGGGTTGCTTAATTACTATACCAAAAAACTACTCGGTACAAAATAAAGCTGTGGGAAATATTGATAATTTTGTAAGTAAACCAAACTTCAACAGGTTAGGTACCTAGTTGGCTAGATCTATCTGGATCTGCCAATTTAAAAGAAGACACGATAGTAGCTCTTGATAGCATATTTTTGTCAGGGTCAGCGTCGCAATTAGTTCGTTATTCAAGAATTAAAAAGCAAAGCATGTAATAACGGCAAAAACAATATAAAAACGCGATTAACGTTTAGAAATCAAGTCAAGGTTGAGTTTAGTATGAAACAAAGTGAATTGAACTCTGTTGAAGTTCGAAGATTATAAAGTAGCTTGTAAGTATTCATGGGAAATTTAAAGCCAAGATAGACTTTACGTGGGTGATTATGGATTTGCAACAAGTGCTATTTTTAGCAGATACGTACTAGCGTCCCGCCCCTACTTTTCATGGACGCCACCTACTGATGTGGCGACATCTCAAAACTTCGAGATGTCTGTACTATATTTACTTAAATGTATTATACACCTAAAAAAATGTTCTCTAAATGATTTTAAAAACCGCACCAAAAATAATTGTAGTTGAGAAGAACGAAGCGGACATACAGACAAACACGAAAAGCTACTTTGTTTTGTACTATTTATAAAAGAGGACGCGATTCTAAAAATGTTGTTGTGTGAATGGCGAATGCTGATAAGTATAAATATTGTGAATACTTGAGGATGTGTGTATTGTATGTTAGGTACTTTTTTTTGGGAAAAACATTTAGCTTGTTGTATGTTACTCAAAAAAGTTGTTTCCGCAGCAGACTTAATTCATTGATTATTATTTTTATTTTAAATAATGTTTCGCTTTTTTTTTTGTTTCATAACAAAAAAAAAGCCTTTTCGAAATTAAACGAAGTATCGTAATCGATTTTTAGTTTTAATAAACTTAATGCTGCTTCATCATTTTCATCACCCACTAGAATTTTTTGTACTTTTTGGAACTTTATTTGGAAATTTCCAGAATGTAGCATGAATTTATAGTACTTAATTACTTTTAGCCGACTTCCGTGTTTTAAAAGTACCGTTACAATGACTCGCCAAATATAATGTTATGTTCCCATTTTATTCATCACCAAGAAGGTGATTCATTTCGTGCGTAGGAGGATATGTTTGTATATAACCTATGAATGTTTAACATAAAACTTCCACGTTTATAAGAATTGGAACTACTTTTTACTTCTTTATGAGAATGAATACTGTCCTATGCATGTCAATAATGACGCAAGTTTGAAAACATTCTACCTTGAAAGGATCTATAAAGTCAAAATGGCGTAACTGCAACAGAATTGAAATATATATCAAATCATAGCTCTCAATTTGTTCTCCAATTCACACAATTGCAACAAGTACCAAAGTCGCCGAAGACCGGAGCTACGGCCAATTTAAAACGTTGCAATTCCCTATATTTTGTGGAAAATTTAACTACAGCAGTCATTTGTTTTTAACGTAATCATTGAAAACATTGTGCTACAGGTAATCACATAGTAAAAATCCGAGTTTGGCTAGCGAGGTCCTAGAATCGACTAAAGACTGTTGTAATGCCTGTGTTTCGGAATTCCCTTATTAAACTAAGTTTATTATTAGTTTATAAGATAGGTCAAATCTTTGGCAAAATACAGAAAAAGGCAACATATTTCTAGTGGCTCTCTTTCTGTTTCCCGGCGACTTAGGTAGGTACTTGTTGTTTTAGAATGAAGTGAAGTCCTAATTGTAAGCAGTTTTGAGATACAATTCCATTCTGTTAGTCTTACTCCCAGAGTTCATAGAAAAATGCCCATGGTACTTTATCCTAAATTAATATTATTCCTATGAATACAATCTATTAAATTAGGCAATTTACTGCAACACTGTACTTACCTGCTCATTAAAGGTTATTTTCGAGGTTTCAGTTCACTCTGGGTTACTATGACAACCTCATAATATCAAGCATACCATAGCAATGATAAAATGCAGGCTGAAGTGGCAGTCAGCAGTATTAACAACTGCTCCATACTGGCAGCAACTCACATAATCTTTCTCCTCATCAAATACTCTCAATTTCTTTCTTTCATACATAGTTCTCAATCAAGTTATTGTAATTGAATAAATATACAACTAACAAATAATGTCAATATTCCAGTTAAAACTCACATAAATAAGTAACTACAAGTATGTTATGTACAACTATTATAAGATTAACTCACACAAAACTCATATTTATGTTAGTAATAAAATGTAAGTGGACCCAAACAAAATAGAGTTAAGGTTACTTTTTTAACAATGTTCTGAATATTATCATGACCCTGAATTATAGATTGTTTATAATGTATTGGGTGAGGTAGTAAATCAAAAGATAAGCCAGAACTGGAAATCAAAATAAAAGCAAATGATAATATTCACAACTTCATAAGGCAATCCTGCATTAAATGGACAGCTACCAAAAAAGCGGTGGAATGGAGTGTCTCCAAAAAACCCTCTGAAGTTAAAGTGCCGATGCCCATTGACTCCGTTCTTGCTTTGATATCTGTGTGCGTGATGACTGGATCCCCGTGCATCATATACTTTCCGCTTGTTTGCTACCCAACAACAAAAATCATTTTACACTTCTATATCAAGCAACCACTAATATTCTTACAACATTACATTGACAAATATTAACACTGCTATTACACAGCAACGCAGATATTTATATCCTTCAACGAATAAATTAAAGAATTGTGCATTCATTCTAAACATATAAATCAAAATAAGAGAACATAATGGAGGACATAAAAATACAAAATCATAATCACTAACTTGTTGAGTAGCTGTCGTATTCATAATCAAAGGTTAACATTAATATAAAAAATAATTAATAAATTTTTAAGTAATTGTTTTATAATAAATAGTATAATACAAATATAATAAAGTATAAATAAAGGGTTCACTATTACCAACAAGTTAAACAATATTGAAAGCATCTAAGTAAATTTAGAAGATAAAATTACCTGAATAGCCATATTAAAGTCATTTATAATTGAGCAACATTGAATACTCCAGCTAAACAAACATACTATGTTTCATGTGAAATATTAATAATAAAGTCACACTCACCATCTGAAAGAACTTCATAAGCTTCGGAGATTTCTTTGAATCGCCTGTTAGATTCATCTGCATTATCCGGATTCTTATCAGGATGCCATTTTAATGCTAGTTTTCTGTAACTGAAATTATAATTGTTTGCATTAGAAGAATCTCCCGCATTGAGGTGAATGAAGAGAAAGCAAAACCTGAGATGTGTTTAGGTATCTTTAATGCAAATGAAATGGAAAAGTTTGGTGGATACCTATGACCAGCAGTGATGAAGTGGAAATAAGAGTTTTTTTTTCCCCATTTCCATTGTTAAAGTTTATCTCCTATCAGTAATGGGCCTTACTTAATTTAGCCTTGTGGAATTGGAAGTGCAGTACCATATATGTATTGCCCGACCCAGTTCTCGAAAATGGCAATATCACAATGCATTGTACTGGGATCAATCCATCATCACTGACAGGACTGTTGTAGCCAATGAGCATGATATAGTGGTGGTGGATCGATCAGAGCGGCGCGCAATGATGAGAACCTCGTGAAAGCCGAGCAAGATAAGCAAATCAAGTATCATGACTTGGCTTGCGAGTTTGTTAACATGTGGACTCAGCAATAATTGTACCAATAGTCATATCGGCCCATGGCTTAATTGCAGCTGGATCGAGGGCTTGATTCAGAAAGCGGTACTCCTGGACATGGCTCTTATTGTTAGAAGGTTCCTCTCTCTGGAGCCTACCGCTGACTAGCTTGGACCCTGGTCCCGAAACCAGTGGGCTACTATTTTATATATTCTAATATGTTTTTTTTTAGATTGAAATATAATGAGCCTTATAATGCTTAATAGCATGCTAAAATAAATGTTTTTGAAATAAAGATACTTTCAAAGAGACCTCTTTAGTACAGTCACAAGCACCAATATGTTAACACTTAACTTATAAAAGTGCTTTTCTCCTACTGTCCTGATTAAAATATCATGTTCTTCTGAACATAGTATTCTGGAACTCGTGTTTTTATGAAAAGATCCTATCTTAGTTACGCTCGTTATTTGTTGCGAAAATTGCTTTTAAATATAGGAAAGTGCCTTAACAAGCGGTTTAGGGTTACCAAATTGATTTAAAGAACTTACGCCTTTTTTATTTCCGCCTCGGAAGCAGCTCGAGTAACACCTAGTATCCTGTAATAGTCCACCATCGCTAGTCTCCCTCAAGGGATGTGAGAAGATCTGTAATTAAAAATTATTCCTAAGTGAATTAAGTACCATTACTATACTTGCACAGAAAAGCATACCTAGTTATAAAGATTTATTTGGGGTTACTAATTTTCGTTGATAAGACATTATCAGCAAAAAGTAGACTATAGTGACAGATCGAATTGCGATCAATTAGAATGAAGAATCGTCAGTGTCATTTTCATAGCAGCTACTAAAATACAGTAAACATAAACGAAATAAATCGCGAGCTGGTAAACTTACACAATTTCTCCAAAATCGAAAATATACACAAATCTCTGGATTAAAATGACTGCGTCATATTTTATTTCCAGGTAAAGTTTCCGCTGTAAACGACTAAAACAAAAGCTACCACACCATCTAACTTACCAATTGATATAATCGACCAATAATTTATCTAAGAATCCGGGAAAGTGTTTGAATAGTGCAAAATTATAAAACTGTTATGACTTTTTTTTTGTAATTATCTCAAAACGCAGAAAACATTCGACACCACAATGTCAGTTGTCAAAAACAAAAATGAATGATACAAAAAAGGGAAAAAAAAAGTTGTCTCTGGGAAAACCAGGAAGAACTGAAAAGAGGAAAATTTAAAGAACGTAGTAATTTTATTTACATCACAATATTACTTAAAGCAACTAATTAACTTTAGCTAATAACAATGTTACGAGTTTTATCAATTAATAGGCAACTGTGAATTACGACTCTAAAATAATTAATTTAAAACGCCTGAAAATCATATAGTATAATATAGTCGAACTAATATTTTAGGTATGTGTCACTCATGCCTTTTTTAAATATTGAAAATAAGTAGGAATAATGAAAGCCAACCTAAAACTTGAAATTACCTTTTTATTATACAAGGCAGTGCAACTTCCTTTTGTTATTATATAAGTATTCTACTCTTTGGTGGCAACACTTTTCATAAAAAGTCAGTGAGTATAGTATAGCTTTTTTAAATTTCGTTATTTTCATTTTCGTTCGATCTCGTGATCATCTCGCTTCGGTTTTTGTGATGACAAGACCTTTTTATTTAACAACCTTTATATGTAAGTAATTACTCTACTGTTATTTTATGTAAACTTGAAGTCGTAAATGGACTGAGAATTAAATATGCCTGCATGAATTTGTTTTTGTTTATTGTAAGCATTTTGAGTAGGTAGGTACTTATTATGTGCCTATAATACGTTTAAGTCCCTGTACTGCACTCTTCAGTGGATACAAAATCAATTTATACTGGCTTCTTAGGTATTCTATTGAAACTATCTAGACCAGCTCAAGGTCCTAAGTGTTTCCAACGACGCGCGTTAGACTGTAGATACCTACCTATCAATCTGGATTGCTTGGTCTCTTTAATTATGTAGGAACCAGAGTGTAAAAGGAATGGATGATACCTACACAAGTGGAAGAGGAGTCAAGAGGACTGGAGGAGGTAATGCTGCATTGATGAGGTAGGCAGGCATGTTTATCCCGTCTTATTTTTTTAATTTTAGTTATAAATAACGAAAGTAGACCGCACTTAGGTACCTACCTTATCTGTCTAATAGTGTCTAGTAGGTAACATAGTTTCAGCTAAGACTCATGAGAGAGAGGTTTATAATAATTAGGTAGGTAAGTTGGGTTTCCAGACTATTTATTTTTTAAAATACATAGGTAGGTTCCTACGCAAACGCACTGATGCAGATAAATAACAAACTATCCCATCGGAAGACACAACCATAAACGGTTGAGAGCGATCCTACTCATCTCTGTCGGTAGTTTAGACCTAAGTCCCGATGCCGGCAACGGGTAAGGTGCTTACCATTACCTAGTTTGTATACTCGTATTTTTGTAGAAAATTTGGAATAGGTAAAAAAATAGGTTTAAATACTTAAAAACTACGTAAACAAGAGTAAATTAACAAATTTACACTGTTTTCCTTGATATAGGCACGAAATCTGTGAAAATTCCAACGGGCTATTTCACTGTTTTTAACCGGTATCGAATACATTATTATTAACTTTATTTAATAGTAGGTACTAACCAGAAATCTAGTTGCGTAGGTACCTACATTTGTATTTTGTTTACAAATTCCCTAAGCAACACTGCCACACTGCTCTACGTGCTGACAGAAGAATAGTGATGTCAATGACGCCATTACCGGCACGGAAATACAAATCGTTAAAGTTGCTGCTCGTAATTATTTATCTAATCAATTTAACTAGTATTGTAAAAACCAAAAACTAGTAGATATTGTAGCTAGCACAAATACTAACGACGAATTCTTATGAAAAAAAAGTATCGATCCTCTAACATATCAACTTTCAATGATCATAATGTTTTCGTCGTGCGTCGTAATTGAGCTTCTATAATTTGACAGAAGTAGGTTAGCATTATAGAAATCTAGATAAAAGTACGTTACAATGACACGAAACCTAATTGTAATAGGACTCATTCAATAGTATTTAATTAACCACGAGGACAAAGCTGGCGAGATAGAAAAGAGGGCGCCACTTTCCACTACAATTGCTGTTGTTGTTTCCATTACGTTATGCATCACATATGCAACTGATCTGCTTGCGTTATCTTTTTCAAACGATAGTTATAGCTATCTTATAAAAATTTGCCTTGCCAAGCACGCCTAACGCCTATCCTGAATATTTTGTTCATGTACAATACTTTTTGTTAACGTCAGTGTCATATTTCATAGACACAACATTGACTATGCGACGATTAATAATTAAGCTTTAAAACCTAGTTTCTAAGAATCACACTATGATTATGGGTGTATTGGATCCGAGCAAATTTTAAGTTTCTGTTTAGATAGGTAATAGGCACAAACCTTAAAATAACATTGGCTCTTCCGGTGACTATAACGTTGGTGCCAACCACGGAGAGCAAACGATCTCCACCTGCACTAGGCGAAACCCAGCGTTAGAAGCACTTCTCCGGTTTCTTCAGTCTTATGCAACTTCGTTTTGTTCTCAAATGATTGTACGACACTATCACGTTTTATGTCGAACACACTTGCACTAAATGGATGACTGATCTTGTCCAATGACACTTGTTTTCAATCTGCATGAGTAACCAATAACACAAAAATAAAATGATGCGTTGTTAACAAAATTGTCAGCAAATGGAAAATTTTCGCACATGAAATCGATAAAACACAGATTCACAGTGGTGTCAGTGTGGGCACGATAAGACAAAAGCGTAGGTAGATGTAGCGGCAACGTAACCGCACCTACAAGTACAAACGATCCGAGCGCACGTTTTCCGTCGACTGACATTCGAAGACGCGAATACTAACGAACGATTCACGAATGGCAACGAACAGCGGATACACGACACAATAATAGCGCTAGTAGCGCACACCAGCTGACGTGCGCGTGAAGGACAAGACTACAGACTAAAGCTACATAACAATCATAGATACCCAATAGCCAATGTATTTGATATTACATTCTCCAAGTATGCAATATTAAGTTCTACTTATATGATGGCCGACAAATACAGACAATTATTTGTTTTAGCAGATTACCTCATTCAGCGGCTATGTAAAGAAAGAAAATCATTAAGATATTCCATTGTTTGGGTTGGATTACCTCATAGGCTCATACTTGAATTTATAACATTGATCTAGGTAACGAACTTGTTTTGATTTTATTGTCTTAAAAAATGTTGTCGATAAACCTAAAGGAAGTTTGTGTTAATTGTATTTAACTAATCGGCGTTTGAGTAGGTAGGTATATTTTACGTTTTTTGAGCGTGAATCGTGATTGAGGTAGTCAACCCTTGACTGCTTTGTCCAAGTTTCGCTTATAACTTGTCAATGACCCTCATCAACATAATACAAAGTGAACATCCTCTCAACTGAGTAAAGAGTTTTGATGTTGTCTTTTCCAATTCGAACACCAAAAAATAAATATCTATTTGGTACGAATACTATCGAATCATTTCTTAGCAGTAACTCGGGCAAATAATAATTAAGTGAAATCACTAAAATACTCATGCAAATAAAATGTGAGTTATATGTGTGTATTAAAGTAGACTGCAGATATCGCATTAAGTGTTGTATTCTGCATCACTCGGCCTTCACGAGACCGGTTGCGGTACAGTCACTACAGCTGATACGGTAAGATTCACTTACGTCACTACATGCTAATAATGTGGCTGTGTGACAGAAAATTTCATTCAACTTCTTTTGAGTGACTCAGTATCAGCATCAAAGATTTTTATTCTATTGTTAGCTCGTTACTACATTAAACTGTAACTACAATAATGTTTTAAAACCTAACAAACACACTCACCTAAAAACAAATTCGATCCATTTAACGGTTATTAATCGACAAATGAATGGATGGTGGGCGAATGGTGATTCGCCCACCTTCATCATCATACTGAATCCAAACTAACTTAGTCATTCGAGAAAGCGAAAGATCACCTGAGCACGACCAAAAAATAGAGCTAAAAATGAACCGTCGAAATGATGCAGGTAGGTATGATTAACTCGTTACTCATGATTCGTATGTGGGCGAAATACTTTTAGAGATAGTTTTCTCTTACGTGCAATAAACTTTTTTATATACAAAAATATTCACTGGCGGGTCAGCAGTGTAGGCTGTCCCATAACTTGCAAAATCATATCATCGAACTAGTCTTTCTCAAGTACCATAGGGCTGCGGGACTGTTCGAACACAAAGGGCAAAAGAAAGAACATGGATGGGCTTTAGTCAGTAAAAGTCCAAAAAAAACAAAGTACTATCAGTTATTTCAGATTGAATGCGTCGAAGTCATAAAGATAAACATCATGCAGGATTGCAGGTCCTGAAAACCCTAGTCGCAGATTCCACTACCAATTTTTTCGCGCGCCTGCTGCGCTACAACTGCGAGGTTGTGTTCCAGAGAGGAAAGAGCTTAGGGTTGAACGGGAATGCTATCGCACGCGGCAGCATCGACGGTGCGATCGACACCACGCTCTGTTTCTCGCTCTGGAAAATGACGGTTCAAAGCGACAGAAAAGGATAGGAGCATAGAAACGGTTCCGTGCTGCCAGATGAGGGTCAACCCTTAATGAACCTCCTAAAACTACATTGGTAGAGTTCACTCACGTATGCGACATGGACGAGTAGGTACTAGTAATTTGATTTATAACTAGGAAGGTATAACTAATTGAGTGTGCAATAAATTTTAAATCTGTTTCGCGCATAACGCATAGCAAGAATTTGCTCGGCGGCCTGCTTGCAGTAATACCAACGACTTGTTTCAAAAGTCGGCCAAGAAACTCTTACGACAGACTATGTTATTTAAGAATTACCACAGTTATTTACTGTTGGCTAGACTACCTACCGACTTAACTCCTTTTATGACAGCTTAGCATAATTTATTGCCAATATTCAACAATAATGTAGCTATTTCACACTTGATTTCTTGAACGTCTTCATTGCGTCTGTAGGATACTTACGACGTGAAATAAAAAAACTTGGCAACACTCCTAAAACTTTTGTGTCGATCTTCCTTGTTGCTATCAGGAATTTCTTAGTAGCAGCCTGGATTAGTGCCCGGTTGTTGTCAATAGGATCGCCCCCTTGTCCTAATCTAGAATAAATTGCAAAATCTAATAATTACCATCGCCTCGAAAATAGGATGAAGGAGAAGAAGTACTATAGGCATTAACACAAAGCTTGAAGCTTTATGATAAATTTATGCCTTGTTAAAATACTCTTTGTTTGTAGGTCGCCTTTCATCCTCTTAACGTGATCGAACTAGCTAAGCATATTTTTTTGTCTACATCGTCTTTTATACCGCAACATATATCATTCGTAGTTACACTACACTTACGTACTTGGAAGTGGTAGTACCATTCACTAAATAAGGATAACTTTTACTTCAACTCTCTTCACATTATTTATTGCTTTTCTGAATCAAGTTTCTTGATTTATAGTCTCCAGTGAGATTCAATTTCATATGACCCACTCGTCAAACTAGTTGCCAATCAAATGTGCCATGGAACCGTTTTCAACTTAAAAAGTTTCACACAAGCATGCTACTCTCATTGATTGCATGGTATAATCGTAAGCACTCAATTTCTATATTTAATTTGCATAAAATAAACATTTTTGGTACTGATTGGTGAAAGTTACTGGAATAGGTAAAAAATATGGTCTGTCTATTTTAGTAGGAAATAATAGTTATTGTCGAGTCACACGACCCAACTTATTTTACCCATTCCCCCTATTACCTCGTATTTATCAGCTGTCTAATATTTAAAAGCTTGTGTAAAAAGGACCTTGCATATCGCGATTTCCTCAGCTAGCTGACAGCTTCCAATGCGAATTATTGTGAGGCCTCGTTCCCACCATGCTGGCCGGATGAGCAAAACACTTACTAACCCCCTCGGTCGGCCGGAAACGCTCGTTGAAGTTGTTGATGATACAATTTATTGACTGATAGGTACCAACTACGTTATTTTTACTTCATGAATAGGGAACATAGGTAGACTTAGGTAATGCCACTACTTAGGTATTTTGAAAATTTTCTGTAGCACATAGTAACGTAGTAGCCAGCAAAGGGAAACTTGTTATGGGGTGCTTGAGGAGTGAAGAGGGGGTGAATATTTGAAGATAGACATATTCAGGATTCGTAAATTAAGGTCAAATATTGCTTCCAATTACAACTTTTATGGATTTAACCTAAAGTTTATAGTGCAGATTAACGAAATAAATCAAACGCACAGTATTTGAACTGCTATATAGGTCTGAAACTAAAGCTGAAAATTGTCGTCGAACGGTGATGAGATATGAAACAAACGGTAATTAGCATTTTAAAAATGGTAATTATGCTTCGTGATTGGTAATTAGAAATAAAATGAATAATGTACTTTAATCACATTTTTATTAATTATTTAGGTGACAGTAAATGACATCAAACTTAGCTATTAAGCGAAGTGATTTAATAAAAAAAAAATACTCAAAAATCAACCGGTTTTCCTAAAAATCAATAACATTATCTGTCTAGTAATTTAAATAAAATCAATTAGAACACTAGTTCAAAACTCAGTGTAAATAGAACTTAGACCTATACAGGGTTATTTGTAAAACACCATGCAACCTCTTAAGAGGTCATTGTACTCATCATTATGGACAACTTTTACTATGGGACCAAACCTGAAATCGCAAAAAAAAGTCAGCTGTTCTCTACATTTATGATCGATTAACTCGTCAAAATGTAGGGAACAGCTGTTTTGTTTTTTGGTTAGTGTTCTTAATCTCTCTCACTCGGACAGTAACGTATTCCTCATTGCTTCTCCAAATAAAATTTTCTTCTTAGCTTCTTCTACTTTGGTTTTGTTTCTAAGTAGTGCTGTTACTTTAGAATAGGACTCTGCAGTCGTTTTTTCAGTCTTATAATTATTTTCCTATACGCATGATTTTTTCGAATATAATAGAATCACTGCAAAGAAAAAATCATGCGTATAGTAAAATAATTATAAGACTGAAAAAACGACTGCATTTCACATTTACCTATTTTTTTTGTCATGAATTGTCTATTTTGATTAATATTATCTTCGCTGTCACTGGGACTTGGTGTATTTTTATTCATGTTTAATTTCTTCCTTTATTAATTTCTTTTTTTGAAAATGTTTTCTTAAGTTTTCTCTCCATTTCTTCCGCTGTAGCCTTCTAGCTCTTGGCGTCATTTCTACTACTGACAAAAGTTTTTTCTGTTCTCTTCGTTTTTTGTATCGTTGTCGTTCTTTTTCTTTTTGAAACGCGTATAAAATAGGGTCAGCTTTGATTTTAGCGTATCGATTCGGGCGCGCGATTTTGGCTTTAGCCAATGTTTCCTCCTTCGATTGCTGCTTTTGCCGAGGCATGTTTAGTCTGAAAGAAAATAGTGGTAGGTGGGTAGCCAGTATGTAGGTTTAATTTGTTGCGGAAGTCCCAGTTCACACCGAACGATCAACAATCGATCACGCGTTGGTAGTAACAATTCTACCTTGGGCTGGCCTAGCGAAGTAAGGCGTTTCAATATAATAAGAGGCCAGCTTATACTGGTACTAATTACCATTTTCAATTGCTCATTACCGTTCGCTAAAATACGAACGGGAAAAATGGTAATTATATAAATGGTAATTAGGTTTTTGTACACTTTTTCACATTATACGTTCTTTGTAGAACTTAAAAAATTGAGAACTTGATCAAACCAAAGAGTATCCTATGGCGTCTATTTCAATGCATGAAAATGATAAATAAACATATTAGACTTACCAGGGGAAACTCGAACGGTAAGGAGATTTTTGTTTGCCAAACACAATTTCTGGGCGATTAAGATAGGCTAGAATTGGCGCCAAAATACTTTCTGAAATGTGACCCGCACGAGTCGAGACGCGAAACGGAGTGCAACCGCCGAGTTACTCTTACAGATAGCAATACACTACGCAGAAAAAACTTACCCTGCAACTGTGTGAACAAATGGTAGTGAGTATAAAGTGTTGGGACAATTTTCAAAGTCGTTACAAATTACCTAAAAGTGTTCTTTAATGTGTATAGTTTTGCTAATTGGTAAAACATGTTGTGCACTATACACATTACTTCTTAAAAATACGATCTTTAGGGTATTTTTATAACTTTTTGAGCATAAACTGCAAAAATTTGGAAATTGGGACACGAATGGTGATGAGATTTGAAGAACGTTTATGAACATAACTTATTTGTTTATAACAATAGGAATATATTATGTACATCTGTATATAGTGCTGGAACTATGTTTTACGTGAAATAAAAAAAAACATAACTTTATATCTAACTAAGTAGTTATTTGGGGAGGGCCGCGTGATATGCACATGTTCAAATAATCACCCGAGGTATTCCACGGCTCGGAACCCGGAAGTACTCGGATCAGAATCTTACTGGAATACTTTCTTCCTCCGAGCACGTTTGTTCTTGCAAATCTGGCTAATAGAGGCACTCTCAGTAGTGCAAGCCAAGGTTGAGGAACAAGACTTCTCCTGGGAGTACCAGATCCATGAGATCACTACTCTCCAAGAGCTCGCTATAAACTGTCTGCGGATTTTTATCTCTCCTAGACTTTTCCGACAAAGAGAACTGCACAGGCACAGATTTAGGGTTCATTGGTGCACACAAGCCTGGCCACGTCGTCGTCAAAGAAAAGGTGCGGTGGTGGGGATTATTATTCATTGTTAAGAGCCTAAATTATTTTGTCCCACTGCAGGACAAAGTCCTTCTATCCGTATTTCCACTGGTCTTGATCGAATGCTATAGTATGCCAATCCTCTAAAGTTGAGTCCAGCTCACCCCGCTATTTCCTTCGGGCCTGCCGCGTTGTTATTTTCTTCCAGTTGGACTATACGGAGTTTTTATTTTTGCCCATCACTCCACCAACACGCGGCAGATATGACCAGCTGAATTCGAGTTCAAGGTAGAGCAGATAAAAAAAAACGGCCAAGTGCGAGTCGGAATCGCCCATGAAGGGTTCCGTAGCAGCAAGTAACATAATATAAAAGTTCTTGTAGTTCGTTGTAACTTTGATCGATGCATATTTTTTAGTTTTATCATTCTCATGTCTTCCTTGAGAATTGGAAAGTAGTAGTACAGAATCGTGACCGTTGGAAACAATGGAGGGAGGCCTTTGCCCAGCAGTGGGACAGTATGGGCTAGCTATAATATTAATATAATATAATAATATCATTCTCTTATTTTAGAAGTTACAGGGGACACATTTTCCCACTTTGGAAATGTCTCTCGCGCAAACTATTCAGTTTAGAAAAAAATGATATTAGAAAGCTCAATATCATTTTTGAAGACCTATCCATAGATATCCCACACGTACGGGTTTGACGAAAAAAAAAAATTGAGTTACAGTTCTAAGTATGGGGAACCCCCAAAATTTATTGTTTTTTTTTTCTATTTTTGTGTGAAAATCTTTATGCGGTTCACAGAATACATCTACTTACCAATTTTCAACAGTATAGTTCTTATAGTTTCGGAAAAAAGTGGCTGTGATATACGACAGACAGACAGACATGACGAATCCATAAGGTTTTTTGCCATTTGGCTACGGAACCCTAAAAAGGTGTGACGAGTGGTGCCAAAAACGGAAATTCAAAATCACATTCACTGTGTTCCACTAACTAAATCCATCATAACCAACCATACGTACATCTCTTTTACTTTTGTAAAATGTTTACAAGTACCCACAAAATGTAGGCCTAACTAGCACATTCACATAATGATACAAAGGGTCAACGCTCGCTGTTGTAGTTACTTACAACCGCGGATAATGATGCCAAGTTGTAAGTTAGACGATATAGCACACTGCACAACACATCGCTTCGGGGCTTTTGTATCTAACTGCGAGCAGGTCGTTGGTCAACGAGGTCAACAAACTAGCTCCAACACAAATAGGTTAGTAGGCGCGCGTTGTATTTGAACCTGAAAATAGTATTGTATTGAGGTACCTCAACGTATGTGAATGTAGAAATAGGACAAACAACGGCATATTCACCGTTAAAATGATTAGGTAGTCACATTATTGGCATTTACAAAGCGGGAAGTAAGTAAGTCGTTTACTTCATGAGGTACAGTGTAGTTAGTTCTTATAAGTTGAATATCAGGATAATAGTGCAGCAAATGTTTCAAGACACAGACTTGGACAAAACTTCTCAGTTGGATGGGGATAAGAAATAAATCCAGCGCGATTTGTACGTAGTAGGTTGTCACACTTGTCACCATCGTGCATCGCCATCGACATGTGTGGCAAAGGGTAAGCAAAGATTTCTTTGTGTGGTCCTTCCTCACAAAGAACGTCGTAGGTTAGAAGGTAGGTTTAATTTTTATATTTAATGAGACAAATCACGTAAGCGCTTTGCTAGATTTCACATTTAGCTATCATCCCCTTCTTTCTAGGTACGTTCTGAAGTACTAGATTTAAATAAAATCCTGAAACATTTTGTGTTTTATAATTTTTTACCAACACCCTAAAAATAGTTTTACTATAAAACAAGGCCAAGTGCATGTCGGACGTCGTACAGTAAAGGCCCGTAGTCGAGTCACTCGGCAATGTTGACTTTAATAACAGCATTTTTTTTTAATGTTTTATTTTCATAAAGCAATTAAAATAAAACCGGCCATGAGCAAGCCGAGCTCACACAATTTAGATTTCGAACCAAACTTCTCTGAGCAGCGCAAAAACAATATACATAGGTATGTAGATAGTACTGCATTGTGTAGGTAGGTACACATGTATATTATATGGTAACTGGCAATGTCTAATATAAATAATACATCATCGTATACTTAAGTATAAATACTGGTATTGAAACACTACAAAACAAACTAATGGAGGAAGAGAAGAAAAGGAATGCAACTAACAAACATGCTAGGTCTCTAGGTAATGAAATTATTCTAAATCTAAACATAATAATTTTAATAAATCTGTAGACGTGGCGTGTCTGTACATTGAAAATATTTAGAAAAAAATAGTAGGGGTGTTAAAGGATCACACACGGAACCCATTTCTACCATTTTTAGAATTTTTGTCTGTTTGCCGGTTTGTCTGTTCGTTTGTGCGCGCATCACGTAAAAACCCCTTATTGTATTGAAAATCGAAATATTGCAACATAAGAAGTATTGTTCCGAGTAACATTTAGCGTTTATTTCATCAAAATCGACCCACAGACGCAAAAGATATTACCGGGTAAAACGGGGTAACTTTTACCCGGCCTATTTACGTAAATAGGTTTTATCGAAGTGTAGTCGGAATGGCTGAAAGTGAATTTGTTTGTTTTTCCTTTTGTTTTTACTTTTTGCATGGAAGTAATAAGTACTAGTTACAACCCATTACGAAATAAAAT
The DNA here is from genome assembly GCA_950022335.1 of Eurois occulta. NCBI lineage: Eukaryota > Metazoa > Arthropoda > Insecta > Lepidoptera > Noctuidae > Eurois > Eurois occulta. Next base: position 10,087,885 of record OX465489.1, on the reverse strand, counting down.
CTCTAAAAAGATAAAAATCAAAACAAAATTAAAATTTTATAAAATCCACGACGTCGTACATTTTTAACACTGCCCGACCTCCACATCGATCCCAGGACCTCATGCTTAGTAGACGCACTTGCGACCACTAGACCAACGACAACGAGGCAGTCTTTCACATACGTGACCAAAATTTCCACGTGAACGAAGTCGCGGGCAACAGCTAGTACCCTAATAAATTTAACGCGAATAAACACAGGACTAGCTACAATGTTACACATAAAAATAATATTTCAGTGGAAATCTATTTAAATCATCGCAATACGTAAATAGCACTTCGTTGTGGGTGATACCTCCCGTAACGTTCCAAATCAATATATAGGTATTACTGTTACATTAATACATATACTGTTGAAAAAGACGTAGATACGAGAACGTATATAGGGTGTACAAAAAAGATGAATTTTATTGTGGCTTTATTTATTTGTTGTTAATATTATAATAGGTACATTCTATTAAGGTATAAGATATAGCACTAGGTATTATAGGTAGGTACCTTACAATTCTTTTGGTACAGACACCAGCACATCTAGCTACTACAATCAGTCAAATTTCTTTAATAGATGATCAACTTTATCGCTGAAACATTAGGTTAGTAATTAGTTCTTGTTTTATAGTCGATGGTACTCGTAGCTACTGTAGTAAAATACTTCAAAACGGCATATAGCTGTGTTTCACAGCATAGTCAATTGATGAGTCTGTTAAGTTAGTTTTAAGAATAAATTAAATAGATTATAGAAATTATTAACAAATAAGTAGTTCCAGTTCTTTAATTTATCTACCTCCGTAAATCTTGATTACGTAGACAATCGTTCGAGTGCTGCTCGGATAGGTTGAGAGATTTGGGCTATTTCTGCTCGTCGCAAGAGGTGGTATAATTATAGAAGTAGACAGATATAACTACGTAAATACGTATCTACTGCTTCCTAAATATATTACGTTTATGACGTCACTTTCTATTAATAAATTGAGTACGTCTAGTATTATGTTATATTATGTATGCAGCTGTTTGGAATACCTAGCAGAAAAACATATATTCCTATACTTATTTATTATTTGAATACGTAGGTTTGATACATTTAGGCAAAAAGTTATCGCAGCGTCCCGTGAAGTCCTGTCCCAGTCACATCAAAGACGTATACCTAATACCTACCTAGCTTATTATTCCACCTTGACTTAATATATCTATTCTTATATATTTCGGGTTGTCAGGATTTTTTTCGTTAGGCACGTCCAACATGTGGGCAGAACATGGGCTTCGTGCCACGAAAACACACTGGGTGCGATACACCGTTTCTAGCAAAACTAACGAATTACTTGAGATCACAAATTAGGTAATACAACAACACGGGGCACAATGAATCGGGTACAGTTCCAAGACGTCTTAACTCCGCTGCGATCTGACGCTCAACTGTCCACCGTCGCCTCCGAGCTGTATACACATATACATCAGGGCTCTGTATAAGCACGCAGAGGTGGGGTAATCTTGTCGTGATGTCACCACTGGCGCGCTTGCGATTCATTTTAAGTCCGTACCAATGACCGTCTCCGACATGTATAATATAGCGATTCTGAAACGGCATTTCATTGATAGCAGGTTGTAGATAGAGATAACGATTGCAAAACGTCTACCGAAATGTCTGTAAGTCACACAATATGTATTTTTTTAATGTAATGCATGAGGAATGGGAACATCCATTGCCTTTGCACCTAGCTTTCAAATAAAATATACAAAAACATAAGTGATGACTTTCAAGTTGTGTGATAAAAGTCGATCCAACCGTTAGGATACCTCGAGGGTATAAAGAATACTACATTCAAAGATACATAAATAACTAGATTACGCGTGAAAAACATAAAACTGTCTCTTCTGTCGCCCAGCGGCCCAGCCGGGTAATTAGAACTGGGGCCCAACCATGACGTCTTAAAGCAGTTTTATTTTAACCTTACTTTGCGTTTTCATACCATTACGTCCTTAAAACCAACTGATTGTATTCCTTCTAAAATTAGCAGTTTTGATGACGTCACCGCAAATTGTTCATTCAATTGGTACCTTCACGTGCCTTTTGACAACCAGCAATAATGTTTTTACGTCAAATAGCAGGAATGTTTGAGTCTAAATGAGTTGCTCCGGACCGACTGACGTTTGGTGTTCTGCAAATTATAATTAAAAACTATTGCCGTGTCATATAAGGTGAGATAAACGTATTGTTACGACCTGGGTATGGGATAAATTAAATACTGCCGATTAAACAACATTTAACTTTATTAATCACAAATACACTACTGATCACTATTCACTTAGATGGCGCACTTATAGTTCACTTCGATTCGCCTCGTTGTGTAGCCAAAATCAGACTGACTGCTCCCGCAAATACGACGGCTATTTATACGCCGACCGATCCTTCGAGAAGGTTCCACAACTTTCAGGAACCTCCTTCACAGTTCATAGTGTAACATCATTTTTCGAGAAAGATCTACAAATTTCTCGAATTTTCTAGACAGTTCTACAGTGGATCATTCTAGACTCTAATCTTATAGACAGATCCTTACTAGAAAACTCGCACGTAATCTAGAATGTTCTCGTAAAATAACCGACGTAACAGTGATGTGTGAGGGGTGTACTAAACACCTCTGCTCAATCCTTCGGAGGGTACAGGCGAGGCGTGATGTTATGTTATCGAAAACTAGTCTACGGAATCCCGGCGATTTCAATATCACGAGAAGACGACTACTACCGGACGTAGGCCTCTCCTGAGCGTCCATCGAACGTCTAGTGTTTCTCGCATTCGGCCACGTTCGCCAGTCACCAGTTTTAGTACATGGGTATTATGTATGGGTCATTCATTTTGTGTCTGTATTGTATTGTTGTTATCGATTATAACGAGTGCTACTGAGAATCAGTATACTTTTACCATTTGGGGCATCCGCTAAAACTCGCGCGAGTGCTCGCTGTCAAAATATCTTTAGAAAACCGGTTACATGTGCTCAGCGCCCACGCGTTTTGTCGCTACTCAATACTCATACTATTCTCCCGCGCGTGTTTTAGCGGTCGCCCTTACATCGTTTGAACATTATTTGTCATCCTTGAATCATCCACAACTTCTTACACAATCATCCATTCTACTAGACTGTAGCGACTGTAGTGCTAAGATAAAATAAAACTATTATTTCCAATATTGGTTTATATTGAGAATTCTTTATTATACAATTTGAAATATAGATTAAGATCTCGAAGAACAGTATATAATCGAATTTCCTGGGATTATTTCAACGAGCTCCATCTTCCTCCATAGAGTGGTTTCTAAAACGCATCGATGAAGCTTTAATTACACTTCTCATCAAAAAAATCGAAACACTTTCGTTTTTATTGTTTTTGTCCTAATTTTTTACAAAAGAGAATTAATTCCATGAAAAAAAAACATTATTGTGTAGCTGGCAGTTTGGTCATTACAGTAAGAAGAAAAAAATCAAAATTCGAAATTAGAATTTTATTTGTTTATCCTATAAATGAAATTAATCACTGTTTTGAGACAAATGTGTATTTAGGGTTGGAGTACGTTTCTCGTTTAAAAACTAAAAATTAGCGCTTGTCTTTAAACTTTTTGTTTCTTATTTCATTTACTGTGACTTTGGGACGTCTGAAAAAACTTTTTTTTCTAAAACATATGGATACTTCGCCCGCAGAAGCCGCCCAAGTGGTGGCATTGCTGGATTCTGGACTTAGTCAGCGTGTTGTGGCTGCAAGATTGCATCTAAGCTTATCATCTGTTCATAGAGTCTACAAACGCTATCGGGAGACTGGTTCGTTCACGCGCCGTTCAGGATCTGGCAGGAATCGGGTCACTTCTGAGCGAGATGATCGATTTATTGTAACAACTTCTTTACGAAATCGACGCCTTAACGCTTTTCAACTGCAGCAGCAGCTTCGCGTTGTACGAAGAGTAGCTGTAAGTGACTCTACAATAAGAAGAAGGTTGAAGGAACGCGGATTGGCACCGCATAAGCCAGCGAATGGGCCGAAATTAACTGCAGACCATCGAAGAGCGCGCCTTAACTTTGCACGCGAGCACCTAACTTGGTCATACCTTCAGTGGAGCAAAGTACTGTTTTCTGATGAGTGTAAAATTATGCTGTATGGTAACGACGGAAGGAACAAGGTCTACAGAAGAGATGGAGAACGCTTTGCACAATGCTGCATTGAAGAAAAGGTCAGCTATGGTGGCGGTTCGTGGACGGTTTGGGGAGGAATCAGCGCCGACGGTAAGACAGAACTTGCCTTTGTGTCTGGGCCACGGCTGCCTGCACTAAACTCTCATCGGTACATCGAACAGTGTCTTGAACCTCATGTGATGCCCTATGCACATTTTATTGGCAACGACTTCATATTCATGCACGACAATGCTAGAGCTCACACCGCGGGCGTCGTACGAGATTATCTTACCGAAGTCGGTATCTCCATTATGGTATGGCCAGCAAGAAGCCCGGACATGAATCCCATTGAACATCTATGGGATGAATTAAAGAGACGAATTCGAGCAAGAGATCCAGCCCCAGAAACACTTAGCCAGCTGCAAAATGCAATCCAAGAGGAATGGGATAATATACCACAACATGTGATCGTGACTCTCATCCGATCGATGAAGAACCGTATGGAAGCAGTAATAAGAGCTCGCGGAGGGAATACAAGTTATTAAATAAACGTTTCTTACATTTTTTTTTCATTTACGCGTGTTGTTTTACCCATTTCCTTCATATTCCATACAGGGTAAAAATTACTCATTATACAAAATACGAAACCTATGAAGACTTAATTTGAATTTAGAACAATAACATTAGGATTTAAAAACCTCATACTACTCACTATTAAATGACATTTTACATTTATTCCTAAATATACACATTTTTCTGATAATCCTTATCAAATCATAAACTGCGAGGTGTTTCGATTTTTTTGATGAGAAGTGTATATACATTCCATTGGTAGCTCTTTCCCTCTCAAGGTACATAAACGTTAGTAGTAGTCAACATTCTCACGTTATGTTATATATTTCAAGCCAACAATACATGGAAATAAGGATAAGACCAATACAAATTAACGCTTACGCTTTACTCTTTTCCTACTCCCGTCCCTGTGATGCACCTTGCAGGTCGCATCTTAGGAACCTCCTTAAATCCCCTCCCCACTCTACCGACTTCTACTCCTTTACTGTACAAGCTGTGCGGTTGTGGAATTCTCTTCCGCCTGATATTAGGGACTGCCAAACTGTTGCAGTTTTCAAAAGAAAGAGTGAAAGAACACTATCTTTCCAATTCGCAACAGTTGCATAGGTATTTATTATTATTATATACTAGCTGTTGCCTGCGACTTCGTTCGCGTGGAAATTTTGGTACCTATGTATGTGAGAGACTGCCTCGTTGGTCGAGTAGTCGCAAGTGCGACTACTAAGCATGAGGTCGTGTGTAAAAAAAATGTTTATTTATTTTAATTACATCAAGCTATAACGCACATGATTTAGAGATCACCTTTTGAGCAAGGCGATGCCTCTGTGACTCCGCTCTTCCACTTAACATTAAACAATGTATGCAATTGAAAAAAAATACTATAAATAATAGTGTTATTGGGTTATTCCATCAGGAATTTCTCAATAGCAGCCACGGAATCTGGATTTGTACCCAGTTGGTGGAGATAGGCTCGGCCCCTATCACATGTGAGTTCAACATAACTGGCGAAATGTGGGTGTACGATTAGGTACACTTCTGTCTAAACCTTTGGGGATTACATGGCGTGATGTGTGAGAACTGACTGGCTGATAATAATGTGATAATGTGGGTGATGACTACAAAAAGAAGTCCCAAACAAAATTAAATGGCGACGATATGGCTACCCGTAACCGTTTATTTTAGCGCTATACAACTTTATTTTCAAAGTGAACCATCACACGCCTTGTTGGGCACTATTTATTCTAATAGCGTTTTGTATACAACATTAAATGACTTATTATTTTCCGCAAGCACGTGCAAATTTTGGGCACTGAACAACCAACACAGAATTGACCGTCTGAAAAGCACGGAGTGCGCAATTGAATGCCGGTCACTTCTATGGTTTTGGCCCTGGGATCTGTTGATCGTCATTGTAAAAAAAACTTTTTGCAAAAAATAAAACCGACTTCAAAAACACAAAAAAAAAAGTGAAAAATAATTTTAGCTTCAGAAGTCGGTGATTTGTATGATTCAGTTTTTTGTCACCGACTTCTGAAGCTAAAATTATTTTTCACTTTTTTTTTGTGTTTTTGAAGTCGGTTTTATTTTTTGCAAAAAGTTTTTTTTATTTTTTCATTTTTAGTTGCAATATCTTATACAAATATATTCTATGCTTTTATTTTACATTGTTAACAATACATTTCATGGCACCAATCACGGCAGATTTGCTGTCTATTATTGAAGAGTTCCATTGTATATCTCCGAAGATCAGCATCAGATCTTCACCAAATTTAAATGGGACCACTTCGTAATAAACCCCTTTCGAACAAAAAAAAGAATTTTGCAGATCCGTCCATATATGACGGAGTTATGCCCGAACATACATAAAAAAAAAATATATATATAAACATCCGAATTGATAACCTCCTCCTTTTTGAAGTCGGTTAAAAACCAATTTTAAGGGAAATTGTAACCTCATTTAAATTATGTATATATCAGAACGTTCGGCCAGTCGAGATACGGAGCTGGCTGCTAGTCTGCTACTCAGTTTTTAGTGACGATTATGTGACGCATAAAGATGCCAGCCAAAGAATTTGTGACAGAACAGTTCGAAAGTTAGAAGCATTTATTTCTGGCCGAACGATCTGATATCAGAACGTTCGGCCAACCTGAATGTCCATAACTGAGGACCTTAGAGAAACTGTTACTCAATAAAGATTTAGTGACGATTTGGTGACCCAACCGCTGCTTTACTTTTACTCGTAATGCCACCGGTTAAAAGTAAAATTAATTTTAGTTCCTGGAACATCAGGACGTTCAGCCAACGTAATCTCCGTAACTGAGGACCTGAGAGAAACCGTTAATGAATAAAGATTTAGTGACGAGACTGAAACGAACTTTTATTGTTTTATTTCTTTTTGTGACGGCCCCTTTTTATAATAAATTGAAAATTTAACATATAACCTATAAACGATATGGGATGGGATTATCGATTCCTCCACAACGAAGAAGCCTAGCAGACTCGTAAAATGAGCTCGTAATGAGAACTCAAATGCATATGTGTGTGTAAAACGTATCCACGATCGGCAACACATGCGAACGGTACCCATTGAAAAATTCATTCATCGATCGATTCTCATTATTTCACTAAAAAAAACATTAAATTTATTCTTTCGTGTTTTTTTATTGTTACTTTTTGAAAAAAATAGTCCCAAACGTTCAGAGTTCGATGATCGAGTTAATGGTATTCGGTTCCAGAACGACCTAAAAATAATGGTGTATATACTCATATGGAGAGTACCAAACAAAGTAATATTATTATAAGCCTGAAACAAAACGTTCCTGAAAAATAAGATTGTTTTGTTAAAGGTCATGGTCGGTCCCTGGACGGTGTTATGAAACAATGAATCAAGCGATTCATTTCGCCAGTTTTTATGTTTTGCATAAAAACTGGCGAAATGATGCACATTTTCAAAAAACTGTCGCTTGATGCTTGATGCTCTAAAATGCTACATAATGAAAGGTAAAATGAACCACAAAAAATAATTCGACACAGCAATAAAGGAGAAATTAATAATTGAACTTTTCTGACTTTTCGTCACCATAACAATATTTAATCCATTGGTGATTGAGGGCAATGGAACGGTATTTAATAGGTACCCATGACACGAGTGATTCCATTAAATCACACTCTTCACATATCTAAGTAGTAAGCAAGTAATAGCGTTTTTAAATCGGCGTCAGTTGACCATCACGCCAAGCAAATGAAGTGTTGCTGTGACGACTAACCAATATAGAGAAAGTGTTTTTAAGTCAAACAGAATTAAGTTTGACATACATAGAAACACTTGTGCCCAATGGCAATGCATTTGATTTTGATCTACCATATCATGGTAATGTGAAAGATAACATGGTACTATTTTATTTAAGCCAGAAAAATATGTAAGTAAAAAAAAATAAATGTAATATCTAATAGTTTGCCCAAGTAGCAAAATAATGTCACATAAATGGTACATTAACGTTTTTTATTTAACTTTCTGCCTTATGAAAATGGTTTTATAATAGTTGTTTATCTATACTTATAATAAATCTGTAGAAGTGGCGTTTCTGTTCATTGATATTATTTTGAAAAAAAAAATATAGTAGGGGTGTTAAAGGATCAACCACAGAACCCATTTCTACCATTTTTAGAATTTTTGTCGGTTTGTCTGTTCGTTTGTGCGCGCATCACGTAAAAACCCCTCATTGTATTCTAAATCGTAATATTGAAACATATGAAGAATTGTTCTGAGTAACATTAAGCGTTTATTTCATCAAAATCGACCAACAGACTCAAAAGATATTTATTTGTAAAAAATTTTTGCTATGAAAATTACTATTTTGCTTTAAGGAGTGTATCCGAAATAAACGTTTTATTATTATTATTTTAGTCTAGTCGGAATGGTTGAAAATGAATTTTATTTTATTTTTCCTTTTGTGTTTACTCTTTGCATGGAAGTAATAAGTACTACGTACAACAGCAGTTCTTATTGTACCAAAAAAGAGGATCTTTGCGAATGCAATCCTATTCTAATAAGGTCACCCTTCATTATATGTTAAAAAGTAGGACATGATGGAAAGGCTGAGGAAATATTTTTTTTAACATTTACTACTTAATCTTTCTCGCGCCAACCATGCTGTCATATAACTGTGGTTGTGGCTTCCTAGGGCATTGCTGCAACTTTGCCTTGCTTGGGTGGCCGGACTGCACATTCCGTTTCCAAATTGCCGCTGAATCTTGCAAACGAAGATACCCCAACATGAAACATCACCAAAAACGGGGTCCTTTTGCAGCAGTGGAAGTTAATAGTATGGGACGAGTGCACAATGTCGTAGGTACACCCACATTTCACCAGTTATGTTAAAGTCCCATGTGATAGCAGAAGAAGCCTATTTCCACCAACCGGGCTCAAATCCAGATTCCGAGTTTCTGATGGAATAATCCAATAACACTATTATTTATAGTATTTTTTTTCAATTGCATACATTGTTTATTGACACACAGACAGACGCAGCAAGAAATTAGTAGGGAGTTCTTGCAATTGAACAATGCATTCGATGCGAGTGCAAATACATTGACTAATAGATAGTGCAAGACCGTCTACTAGCTCGATCGAAAGTCAGCACTTTCTGACTAAAATTCCGCGGAAAGAGGACAATAAAATTGTCCGAAAACGATGCCATGGATGCTACGAAGACTTGTGAAAAGAAGGTACAAACTGGAAAATTGCTGCAAAAAGAGTAAAACGAGTGGATACTGAGTGTTTGCAATGTAAAAAATCGTTTAGTTTATGCTGTTTCCAAAACAAACATAATAAGAAATAGTCCAGAAATAATTTATAATTTCTTACAAAAATAAAAATATTTTTTCGTAAGTCCCGACGTTTTTCTTTACTTTATGATCGTACCAGCACGTCCAATGCAGAAACAGTACAGTTCCAGCACGTCCAGTGGAATTATTCGCTTTAGAAGTTGTATATATCTCCTGACGCACATATTGGCTCAGGAACGTATTAGTGCTTTTCAAGCGCACGTTTCCTGAACCATATGTGGCTCAGTGGATAGTGAACGTGTTAAGTGGAAGAGCGAGCGGAGTCACCTAACACAAGCATCTCCCTGCTTAAAAGGTGATCTCTAAATCATGTGCGATATAACTTTATGTAATTAAAATAAACATTTTGTTTAACTCTGCCCGACCCGGGCCTCGATTCCAGGACCAACCAACGAGACAGTCTCACACATACACACCAAATTTTCACGCGAACGAAGTCACGGGCAACAGCTAGTAGGTACGTAATTATAACGCGGGTTTGGGCGCAAATTATATAACATTTAAATTCTGTAAGGGTAGTTTTAGCAGTCGCGTCAGCGACAATAACGTTGAGTAAAAATCACGTAGACGTTGTAAGTTTCACTAGTAAGGTTTTTAATAGTTTCTAGCAATAGTAATACTCTTATATAACTATATCATCGTATAGACGTTTTGTTAGGGTGGAGGTCGGTCAGTGGTGCAAGCTAGACTTTTTTTTTTGTGTGACAATTTATTGTGTAGTAGTGTAGTTGTGCTAAAACTTACAAAAAGGTATAAGTGAAATGGTTTAATAATCATTATTATTTATTTATTTAATGTAAAGAAAGCTTATCGTGGTGAAAGATGAAGAGCGGTGACTAATATATGGGAATTTAAAATTTTCGATGATATGTATGGTTATCTTTGTTTATATTTGGGCCTTTATAATATTGTTGTTTCAATATTGTTTATAAAATAAAAAATATACATTAATTGTCATCAATATTTTCCGCCATATTGCCAGTAGACATTGGGCGACTGCATGAGATGTATAATTATGTTATGGACCAGGTGATTAATGTGGGCATTATACATAATGTACGAGCATTATGAATAATGTCTAGCTCTATCGGGCTAAGGCCCGTATTACAGAACGTCACTCAATACTCAAGCATCATTTAAAACTAGATTCAAGCCATTTGATTGGTTGAAACTAGTTTTAAATGATGCTTGAGTATTGAGTGACGTTCTGTAATACGGGCCTAAGTGATGAATACTATCTTAACTTCATTATTTATCACTTTGCATGGTCATTATTATATTGCTACATGATAATTGGGCAATTTGATAATAAAGCTAAATTTGACGCAGTGTGAGGGCGGGGAGGGAGGCACGCATGGCGTGGTTGTAAAAGTGGTTGCAAGTCTGATAAATGTAGTTGTCGCAAAGCCAAAAAGTTGTGTAGGTACCTCAAAATGCCATCACAGTGGCACTTGTTCTAATAAATAAATCTGTAATTTGCTATATATTGTATAATTATTGTTTTCAATTTTATGTTCTATTTTACCTAGATTTTCATTTGACTTTTATTAAGAGAAGATGCTTATTATGCCAAATAATGAGCCTGATTGCTTAAACTTTAATTTATTTTATGTTTTATAATAAGTCATCTCTATAAAAACCAATATTAGACATGTTGTGAAATGTTTGTTTTTTTTTTAACCCTCTGTAGCGCGGTGTAACATTTCTGTCACAAACTGATTCTCTGCCTACAAAAATTCAAATATTTTTTCAAACCCGTTTTGTATCAATGTAACTTATCCGTAACAAACCGATGTATCGACTTAGTTAAACATAAAAAATGTAGATGACGTTGATGCCGCGTGATGGCCGTTGTTCGTCGACTGATCGGGTTAAACTACCTACGTGGTTTTGAAAAATCAGTAAAAAATTTAAAAACGTGATAAATACTGTGTGTTTTTGGAAAATATACAAGGTAAGTACATGTTCTTTGTTGTGTAGTTTGGGTTTTTACTTATTTGAATGCCTTAGATGAGTTTGACTTTCTGTCGTGTTTGTACCAGAAATGTCACATTACCTGACGTGGGTAAGCTTTTCTTTGTGAAGAGGCTAATAATCTAATTCATTTGTTTTCCTTTTTAGAATGACTTTTCGACCTCTTCAGGGTGGCGATATAGCCAAAATGTTGAATATTTACGAAGACAGTGAAGATGGCATGGAAGATGACGGCGACAGTGTTGCAGAGTCAGATTATCAAGGTGAGAAGGAGATGGAGCAAGAATACTAGAATGTCATAATGCCCTAGAACGTGTTACGGTACTAAACCGCAACACGGTGACACTACAATGGATCAAAGGACATAGCGGATCACTTGGGAACGATGCAGCTGATGAACTCGCCAGAAGAGGATCCAGCATAAAAGCCTTCGGACCCATTGTACCCATCCCCTTCAAGCAGCTAAGAAGCTGGCTAAAGGACCACACTCAAATACAAGCGGAGAAGTGGTGGACCTCGAACCCATGGTGCAGGCAATCCAAGGAGGCTATGCCATACCTGGATAGAAAGCTGACCAAGCGTATTCTACGCCTGGGCAGAAATAGCCTGCGACTGGTGGCGGGGACCATCACTGGACACTGCTCATTAAATAAGCACTTTCACACCCTAGGTATCACTGACAGTCCCCTGTGCAGGGCGTGCATGGAGACGGAGGAAACGATAGCGCACGTACTCCTTGTGTGTACTGGCGTCACCCAGATACGCGAGAAGACTCTTGGAACACCAAGATCTCTTGCGGATGCCCTGAGAAGACCGGGAAGTCTGATCTGCTTCTGGAGGGAGGTGGGCTGGCTGGAGTAGCGGCCACCATGGCTCACGCACAATGGTCCACTTTAGGGACTATGTGCGGAAACCAAATCCCTAACATAGAACATAGAGATGGAGCAAGAGCAGTTTTCTAGCGATGAAAATGAAAATGCTGAAGTGAACCTTGATGAGATCATTCATAGTTTAGAAACCACTGACCCTGATCCGTCTCCATCTACTGCTGCTGTGCTATCTGGATTGAACATGTTGTGCTGGACCTTTGTCCAGCACAACTTGTTCCTCCAGTGGCAATCAGGTAAAATCAGACAGGACACTGGCCTGTTTGGACCAAAAAGAGAATACGCTGCAAATTTCCTAAATGCTGTGGTGAAGTGTGGTGTCTCACAAACGTGCGAGAAATGTGGCGTTGCTCTTTGTTACAATAAACAGAACAATTGTTTCAGACTTTTTCACCTAAGTTAAGTTACCCTTATGATGCAGTGTAACTTTTCTGGCACACTCCCTTTAATTCTGTTTTTTCCTAATAAATATAAAAATTGAGATTTTTCCAGAAACACGTGTATTTTTATTTCTTTCGATTAACATTTTCCACTACTTATTTTTTAAATTTTATATCTTGCGCTACAGAGGGTTAATATGTTTTATGTTATATTTTTAATATGACTTTCCTTAAGTTTTAAATGCAAAAACTAGTGGATTCTTAATGTAGAAGTCCGTGATAATTAATCCAAATAATGAGTCTGATTATTAAAATGGTTTAATATTTAGTTTATTTTAAGTTAATAGTAATTAATAGTACATTGTTACCCTAGGGGTGAAAGTAACTTATTTAGTCCCGAGACGGGGTTTGGCGCCCGAACGAAGTGAGGGCGCTAATAGTTCGAGAGACTAAATAAGTCTTTAACCCGAGGTAAACACTGTGCTTTTCATTACGAATACAAGGAAAGGAAAAATAAAAACATGAATTAGCTAAAGAAAAAATGAGTAAATTTTATTTTAAATAAATCAACAACTTTGGAAAAAACAAATGAAGATCGGATTGCCGCTTTCCCGTTTCCCGCCTATTTTGTTTTTTTTTCTGTGGCTGGCCAGCTATTCAGCCATTTTTCATTTTCATCATTAAAAAAATAGTAAATATTTTGCCCAAATCTATGTTATTTTAAAGAAATTGTTGAAACTAAATAAATAATAAAGTTATTTAAAAAATATATATTATTTAATCAATACTTTATTTTATTTAAATTTACATCGTGGCTGTATAGAAAGTTGGAACATGGTTCAATAGAAATGTGAAAATAGAACTAGTTTTTTTTTAATAATTTGACAGCTGTCAGTTGAAAGCGATTCTCCCTAGGTATGAAAAGTATTACTTTCATCCCGCTCATCAGGCAACTTTAGACCTACTTTCAGAGTATGAGTAATGAAAATATGTTTGTATTACTCTGCCCAAAAGGTGATGGAAAATATGTATAATGCCCGGTAATTTTGATTATTTGAATAATTCTTCTCAAATTGCACTCTCATATTGGACATTTTTCATAATGACCGGGCATTATATATAATGCCTAATTTATCACTTGGTCCATAACATATGTAACTATTGGTCTTAATACATGGTTTTTATACGATTAATGACGTCCACCATGACGGTTGCAATTAGAGTTCTGTTGGAAAATAGAAAAAACCTCTGTGTATAGTCATGGGAATACTTCTTCACTTTTTTAGGGACATCGTGTTTGTGGTGATATATTTTGGCGTTGATAAGTTTAGCGACTGAGTTATATAAAAGATGCTAATTATTGTTTAAATAATCAATTAACTTATAAAAGTTATATTAGAATAACGTTTCAATCTAAAAGTTACTGAAAGGTGGAAATATACAACCTAGTATGATGATTTTATAATGGTTAACTATAAAATCATTAAGTGTTGAATAAAGGGTTCTAAATTCACAAAACATGGCGACTCATCACACACTAATGCGTCGAACTGAATACTACCTACTTTACAACTGTTTAGTTGCTGAAAAACTGTCATAAACCCCTTACATGTCTGTTGTATAATTCTAATATTATCAACTTTTTTGGTAGTTGGGTGATAAATTATATAAAATACTCTTGTTGTAGTATTCAACCGATGCAACTTATCCATGTATATTTGCTAGAGAAAAAAGCTTAGGTATAGGTACCCTAAGTCTTTAGAAATAATCTGTCAACCGCCTATGCCCAATTGCCATCCTATGTCTGATAGCTTGATTCGAGATAGATTATAGATTATGATAGATAAATTATATTTTTGGCTGTTGTTCTGTTACGCATTATGTTTCGGTTTCGGCCGAAACTAGACTAAGTACCCGAATTCTATGTACTGCAGATTTGGTGTTAAAGTTGGTGTTACAAATGCATCAGTACTAGCAGTCGAAGACTTACGTAGAATACTTAGTAGGAAAGTGGGTTTAAAAATAAAACAATTCAGACGCGATCTGGTATAATTTTGGAAGACATCAATCAGTCGTACTCGTATCTATTTTCCTCGCTAAATATAACAAGTTTAGACGTTACTACATTAATTATCATTAGGTATACCTACCTATAAAGTTCATTACTGCAAGTAGCTACACATACAAACAAATTACAACATAAAAAACGAATTTCCGGTACAAATCGTAAAAATTGTAAATTACATAACCAGGTATTATTACTTAAAACAAAAATAATTGATTGTGATTCATGCATAGTTTGTTATACATTTGCAAGCCCCAAGGGTTTGGGAATGGGGCAGCCGTCTTTATTTTGATTCAATACCTACATGCATGTTATACTTTTCAAGTATACAGGGTGGAAGGAACACCGATGTGAAAACGGTTACCACGTACTCAGTACAGCATTCTGAGCCACATAGACATTTTTCATAGGTTGTTTAAAAAAAAACAGCTGTTTACAATACCTACACGGTCAAAATGTAAGGAACAGCTGGTTTAAAAAGAACCGATGAAAAATGTGTGGTAACGGTTTTCACGTCGGTGTCCCTTCCACCCCGTACCTATACTTAAATAAGCTTCTAATGCTACATAAACATATACATTTATATAACAAAATAGATTAGAAAATCACTAATAATATGGCGCATAAAAAAACTCAATTCTTATCAAGTACCTACAGACAGTACTTATGGACATTTGTATTTTCCGTTGCGCGTTATTCTAACGCAGGCGTTCGTTGTAAGCACATCGTTATTACATTTTATAAATGAAACAATAATGCGACGTCCGTGGTAGTAGTTAGCGACAAAATAGGTAAATTCCCAAAGAGTTTTATGAAATAAAAGGATATCATTCAGGCGTTGCTCCTTTACTAAAAACAAGCGGACCTTAGAATTGTCTCTTTGGAATAAACAACTTTTCTTAACATCATTATATCGAAACGATTAGACGCAGATCGTTGCCGTAGCGTCTACGCGATGTCTACGCTATGCGACGCGATGACGTGACACTGCGTTATCATCAACGCTTATGCTGAACATACGCTAAGTGCAAAAACACTCATGAAATACAAATGCCTAAATCGAACCATTTATAAATTACTGGAAGCATTCAAAAAGTTTCCTCTGCATCCTAAGAGCCGCCACCTTTCTTTAATTCGAGTAATGTTTTCCTGAGTATATCCAAATAGATCTCGGCATGTTTGGGTTCAAAAATTAAAGCAGGTCGGAGACGAATTGCGGCTTCTCCGCACGACCCTGCTAGCACACCTGTAAATAAAATAAATCTAATTAATTGTCTTTACGACACTGAGCCATGTCTACAAGCTGTTCAGAAAAGGCTTAGGCACCGTAAAACTCGTACAAACGCTGGACCTCGGCGTTTGTACGAGTTTTACGGTGAACATACACAAGGACGAAGACTATAACCTTAACCTACATCATTGTTAGTGTTCGACTTCGTGGATCTTGAAAAAGCCGAGGATGGATTCGATCGGGAATTCGGGACTTGCCGACTTGGACTGTACTACAAATTTTACTGCACTGTTTCTTTAAAGATTCCAAATTGAACATCGGTAGATACTACCGAGTTCACTGACGGTAGACCAATTTTCACCCTTAAACCCTCAGTAATAAGGCTGAAAAGTGGTCGACCGTCAGTGAGCGCGGTAGTACATCGAGGTGCTGAAGTCAACTGAAGTGACTGTATAGAAACTTTACTATTTTCGTCCAATAAATCTAACTTCGAGAGAGATGCCAATCATTGAATTCGGCTCGACTGGACCGCATTCGTAAAGCTGCGCAGTATCTTTTCTGCCCAAATGCCGTATAGTATTTAACCAGGAATGACTTATGGCACTAAAATGTGGTCGCTCACAATGCGATAGGTTTCATTAGAGGGCTGAAAAAGTGACCCTTTTAGTTGTGACCCAAAAGGCAATGGCTATGGTTGGAGTTGCCCAGTGCGAGTGCCCAAGGCAACCGACATAGCCCGAAGATGACTGATGGAGCCGAACGGTTAAGGAGTGGAAAGAGTGGTGACTACGTATTGAAAGTTGTAGCGTTGAAAAGTCATAAAGTGGACCTATGACCTGGTGAAGTCCGCGGGAATCAGCTGGACGTGAAAAGCGCAGAACCGGGTGATGTGAAGACGCTTGGGGGAGGTCTATAGTGTGCTTCCACAGTGAATGCACAGCAACTAGGACCAGTTACGGGCGCGACGACGGGGGCGTGCGGTGGCCACATTCAAGTAGCAAAATAATGTCATATAAATGGTACAATAACGTTCTTTATTTAACTTTCAGCCATAAAAAAATGGTTTTATAATAGTTTTTTATACGTAAATATAACGCGGGTTTGGGCGCAGATTATATAACATTTAAATCCTGTAAGCAGTGCCGGCGTAAGGGCCACTGACACCCCGGGCGAAAATATTGTGGCGCCCACTTGAGGGAAGCAATATCAAGTGTTAGTTTTGTGACTAACGATATCGTTAGAGTCGCTCCTCGACCACAAACCCTCAAAAATCCATCAAAAAAAAATCTCAATAAAAAATATGCATATGCACAGAGCACACACACACACACACACACAGCACACACACACACACAGAGCACAGTTTTGAGTGTTTGCACCAGGGGAGGCCAGAGACTCCAACTCCAGACCTTGGCGCCCCCCAGAATTTGTCGCCCTGGGCCGTCGCCCCATCACGCCGGCACTGCCTGTAAGGGTCGTTTTGCAGTCGCGTCAGCGACAATAACGTTGAGTAAAAATCACGTAGGTAGACGTTTTTAATAGTTTCTAGTATCAACAAAAACAAAAACCGGTCATGCCCGTCGCGCTAGGCGCCCGCTTTAGTCACTTCTCTATGGAGGTAAAGAGCGGTTTCTTAAAATATGTTTGATATTTCTCGCCCGTCGGTCGTCGCAACCGTGCTAGGCTCGCACTGTAGACGCACACTAAGTATGTCTAGCAGAGGACTTCTTACGGCTGATATGGTGATCTCATTAATATTATCAACATCTTATATTTTATTCGAATAAGCAACTTTTAAAATATTTTATATCAGAAGATGGTTTGTATTTGGATGTTTCTTTTTATGGTTCCGTAGTCAACAAGGAACTCTTATAGTTTCGCCATGTCTGCCCGTCTGTCCATAGCTTAGCTCAAAGACTCTTAGTACTAGAAAACTGTAACTTGGCATGAATATACAGATTAGTTACGCCGACAAAGTGGTGAAATAAAATCTCGAAAAGTATTTTTTAGCGTATCTCCTGTACCGAACGTGAAGTTGGGATTTTTTTCTCGCGAACCCCATTGTGTGATAGGTCTAAAATTTTGCGAGTGTGCCCAAATAATTTTTCGATTAATTTTTTATTATTACAATAAAAATCATCGTTCGGAGGCAAATCGGATCATAGGAAGTGGATTAAATTAACCTTACCTATAAAACTACGGAACCCCACCTACATTGTGCGTGGCCCGACAAGCACTTGGCCGGTTTTTTCATTTTCCTTGGGTCTTGTCTTACAGCCTCGAGATTCAAAGCTTTGAGATTGTTTTATTTTTATCAAATGTCATGATCATGACACGACGACGACTTATACTTTGTAAAATTTAAGTGCCTTGGCAGAAGAACAAGATGTTTAGATGCCGATCCATAAAAATGAACAAAATTAATAAGGATTTGCTTACCGTTTTTCTTCAACGTGCCAATAATTTTATCCCGGAGTTCTACTGTGCTAGCGTCGAATGACAAAAACGTGCCTCGACCACGCACGCTATTTATCATATTCGGAAACTCGCACTCCAGGTCGTGAAGCCCAGATTTCAGAACACAGCCTGTCTTTTCTACCAATTGCAGAAGTTTGTCAGTTTTTATGACCTTTAGTACTTGATCTAAGATGATTAACTTCGATGGGTCTCCCATCCATGTATTAAATATTCTGAAGGGTTGAGGAGGCCTGAAATGAATGAAAAATTGAATGCATTATTGGAAATGTATTTCAAACCTTTTTACGAAATCGGTCTAAGTATACCTAGATTACAGTATCGCGTATTCTAGGGTACATACACGACAAAAACAAAAAAATGCAAGTTCCCTATTGCTAAAAAATCACGTAAATAACCCGTGGGATCCCAGTTTCAGTATGGATTCAAATACAGCTAAAGGGTAGACCGCACTACTAAGTAGGTATGACATAGAAAAACAGTGAGAAGATTAAATATTATGTTTGTCCATATTCAGAGTGCCAAGGTAATCCGTCAAGCCGTTTAGGAAGAGAAGAATTACACACAAACCCACCGGAATTTTATATAAGTATACATAATTATATTAAATATAGGTACATCAGAAGATAACTAAATAGACGTCCTCTGCTGGTGATAGACCTCCCCCAAGTGTCGCCACATTGACCGGTCCCGTGCGTCTCGCATCCAGCAGATCCCCGCAACCTTCACCTGGTAATCGGTCCACCTAGCTAGTGGGAGGCCTTCCAACGCAACGTCTTCCGGTTCGCGGTCACCACTCCAGAACTTTTCGGCCCCATCGGCCATCCGTTCTGCGAGCAATGTTCCCTGCCCACTGCCACATAAGTTTGGCAATACCTTGGTTCTCTTGCGGAAATATTAAGGATAGGCCGATACAATCGTGTTACACTTATTCCAGATTAAAACAAAACTTACTTATATAAAGGTTTGCAGTAAAATCCACCCGTTATCATCTTCTTACTAAATGTAACCAAATCAGGTGGGTTTGGTAAATTGAAATGTTCATGACACCACATTTTACCAGTTGGTCCACATCCAGTCTGCACTTCATCCATAATCAAAGCTGCTCCTTTCTATAAATAATAATAATAATGACATTATTATTTCTGTTATTCTACGCTATTTTTAAACAAGGTAAAACTGTAATAATTCAAAATCTCTACAGCAACAACAACCAGCAACTTTTACCAAACTGACATCACGAAAAAAGAACTACGGTTTTTATCATAAAATCGAATTATATGTTAACCTAAATAAATGGCACAGCTCATTCGCGGTTTCTGGATTGCTTCCACAGTTAAAGTTGTTTGTAATAAAAATTTAATAAGTTAAGTAATGTGCGTGTGAACTGAGGGACCACGCTGGTATTTCGCAAAATAACTATCGTAGGATTTAGTAGTAGTCTTAAAACAATTGTAGAACAAATCTGGGAATTTGTAAACAAATACATTAAAAATTACTGCCCATAAAGTATGGTCCCTCAGCCCTCACAGACCATCAGCCAGATCTCAGAAAGTATCTGGAAAAATAAGATATTGTGACTACAGACATTTAGTGAAGAATTTGTAAAGATAGTTACTGAAAAATAGACCACGCAGCATCGAAGATATAAAATGTATAACGACTTAACTGTGGTCCCTCAGTCCACACAAGAAAGATAAATATTTTAGTGAATAATATCGAATCAAATAAATAAAATCTTGCTTTTTCTACATAAAGTTTTAGTAAGAGACTTAAAACATTTTGTAAAAAAGAAATAGAATAAAAATATCGATGCAATTTGAAGATAGCGATTATTAAAACTGGTCCCTCAATCCTCACCTCCACCAACATATGTGTATGTACTAGCTGCTAGACGAGAGGAATATCAGCAAGTCTAGTGTGCTTACCTTTTACTAAAAAGTTTCTACTAAATAATTATAGGTATCTAAAATTGTGTAATTCTTACCTCTGAGCTGAGATAATATTATTTTTTTAATCCTATGAAAATAGACAGAGTAGTGTGACCACGCAATGACACATAATGTAGACAGTACTATTATACTTTATTAATTATGTAATTAGAGGAAACGAAAACAAGGTTAAAAACGCGTCGCGTTATGCACGACAGTCGTCAAAATTCAAGTGGCACTTTTTTCCCTAAAAGAAGAAGAAGTTAGAAGATCTTAATGTGTGCACCATATACTCAGAAATAAATAAATCTAATCTAATTATATTGACTTTTCACTATCTCACTTGAGAGGAAACGAGTTTCTGTATAATAAGTACCTTATGTTGTTATATAAATTAATTATTTAGACCTTTAGACTTTTACATAAGTAATTATTTAGAACTAGATTATAAATTGTACAACTTCTTTATGCAAGCGGAGTTTACCTGTAAGTGATTGTTGCACTATTGCATTTACATTTTTGCATGATACTTTTAGCATATAACCTGTGTAAACAATTGTTGGTGAACCAATAAATAAATAAACAAAAAAAGAAAGTTGGATAGCGCTAAAATAAACGGTTTTTAAGCCATATCGTCGCCATTTAATTTTGTTTGGGACTTCTTTTTGTAGTCATCAGTTCATCACTCACATTATCACATTTTAATCAGCCAGTCAGTTCTCACACATTACGCCATGTAATCTCCGAAGGTTTAGACAAGAGTACCTAATCCTACACCCACATTTCACCAGTTATGTTGAAGTCCATGTGATAGGGGGCGAGCCTATTTCCACCAACTGGGCACAAATCCAGATTCCGTGGCTGCTATTGAGAAATTCCTGATGGAATAACCCAATAACACTATTATTTATAGTATTTTTTTCAATTGCATACATTGTTTTATGTTTAGTGGAAGAGCGGAGTCACACAAGCATCTTCTTGCTTAAAAGGTGATCTCTATATCATGTGCGTTATAACTTTGTTGGAGTATCTTCGCTTGCAAGATTCAGCGGCAACTTGAAAATTGAATGTGCAGTGCAACTTTGCTTAAGGGTGACCACCCTTAAGCAAAGTTGCATCAATGCCCGACGAAGT
This sequence comes from Eurois occulta, assembly GCA_950022335.1. NCBI lineage: Eukaryota > Metazoa > Arthropoda > Insecta > Lepidoptera > Noctuidae > Eurois > Eurois occulta. Next base: position 10,066,195 of record OX465489.1, on the reverse strand, counting down.
CACAACCACAGTTATGTGACGGCACGGTTTGCGCAGTGGCTGAGCAATTGACTGCGGCGCTGCACACACACAACGTCGTGAATTTTATCAAATTTTAATTTTGTTTAATTTTTAGAGATTTTTTTTCGTAATGGGTTGTACGTAGTACTTATTACTTCCATGTAAAGAGTAAACAGAAAAGGAAAAATAAAACCAAATTCATTATCAGCCATTCCGACTACACTTCGACTAAAACCTATTTACATAAATAATTAAAGGACATCATTCACGTTCCATACATTTTTGGGCCAAATCTGAAAGTAAAAAAAAAGCGTAATATTCGGATAGATCACATAATTCCTATTATTTTTACTATGACACCAAACCTGTGCGCCCTATGGTTATGTTGTTATACATGCTTTTAAAATATACAATGTGAAATAAAATGTTATGTTATTTTAATACGTTTGGTCAAATATATTAAATATGAAAAAAACTAGCAACAATACCAACAGCGCCTCATTTAGATTCAGTACCTTTCATTTAGGTAAAAAAGAACAAAATGAAACAACGATCAATTGTATTAATTCATTTATAATCTAACATATACATCATCTAATCCTATTGCAGGTGGGGTGAGGTATGGGTCATGTCTAGCATAACCCATGTACCACACTATGCTCATGGTATGAGAGCAGCATCCAATGGTCCTCTTGCCGATATTGCATGTACAATAATAATGAGCTAATGCTCGACGACCATTCGCTGCCCGATCTAATGCAATGTACACATAGTATTTTTTGGCTTGGATGTGGCGGGATTGTATTCGTCCTCTTATAATCCACAAGTCTTCCCCTTCAAGTTCCCTGACTATTTCCAGAGGAATCCCACCACCGAGCTCAATGATAAAAGCTCCGTCGGATTGAAGGTGCTCTCCGTAATAACTTTTTGCTTGTTTGAGCTGGTATACACCAAGGCTGAATAATATTAAATCTTCTTCTGTTAATGTTGGAAAATCATTAAAATCTGCCATATCCGCTGCCATGGGTTGGAACTGTGCTCGCCTTCGGTTTAAATTGTGCCTATTCACAAGATCTCCCAGTGTATTGGGCATGTTTATTCTTTCACCTATTATTTGAAGGATATCAGTAGCATGAACGCTATCCACTATCAAAACGTGATAGGCATTTATTAATGCGGCAGCAATTCTAAAATAATCCATCATATTGTGCAGTGTTATATTAATGTTGACGTGTCTCAATAGCCGGAAATCTCTTTTAAATCGGCCATTTATGACTTCCACGACCCATCGACAAATAGTAAAAAATCGCGACTTATTAGCTTGTTCGGTCGTGAGTTGCGTTTCCCCAGGGAGCTTCGTCTCGGGCATATTAGCGGTGTATCCATGTCCTTCAAGGGCGGAAATTGCATCTCTGAAGCCACGGTCCAAAATAAATACGTCCCCATTTCGGTAAAACCATTGAAATAATCCATCGCCATGATCATTTTCATTTTGTACAATATTAAGCATTATTTGCGCATCTGAAGAAGTAGCAGCGTGTGGACCAGAAACTTCTATGATGTGCCCGTCACAACAGACAAACAGAAACGGCTTTAATAAGTTTCTGAACTTGTGGCTGCTATAGGATTTCCTTTGAAAAAAGTAGTTTGAACTCTTTTGAATATATATGTAAGTGCCATCTACAATTGTTATGGCTTTTCTTTCGTCTGTAGGACTCTCTGGGTTCCCAAAAAATCTTTCAGGAATCATAAGGTTCCTCCATGCTACATCTTCCCGGGTCATATGGTTAAAGCCTAAGTGAATAGGAACAACGTCCTGCAGTAGGGCTTCTCTGCCAGTCTGGAGTATTCGCGAGTAAGTGGTTTCACTGGTTTTAAAAATCGATGCTAGTCGTGCATTTGATTCGCCGGTTCGGAGTAACATGTAACATGTAACCTACACAGTATGAATAATTAAATATAAATGATCAAATGTATGAAAATAACAACATCATAATAACACTTTTATTGTATTTTAAAAGTATGTAACACCGTAACCAAAGGGCGCACAGATTTGGTGTCGTAGTAAAAAAATATAGGAATTGTGTGTTCTATCGGAATATTACACATTTTTATCCTGGCCGGCACTTTCAGTTTTTGGTCCAAAATGAATGATGTCCTTTATCATAGAAATCGCGTATGAGGTTACTAACTAAAAGAGAATGCTCATGGAAGTATGGAATCCCGTACCATGCTGCATCAAAATCAAACCTTGTTTTTTATAGACTACACTGATCGTATTAACTCCTACAAAAATTATTTTTGAAAAAAAAACCCGCGTTTCAGAGTTATTTTATAAAATCGAAACTAACCTAAAAAGTAGGTCTATTTTTTCGACGCTACCAACGACGTATTACATTACATTATTGCTCTAAAAACAGCGTAATACATCACTACATATTATAAAACAAAGTCGCTTTTCTGTCCCTATTTCCCTTTGACCGCTTAAATCTTTAAAACTACGCAACGGATTTTGATGCGGTTTTTTTTAATAGATAGAGTGATTCAAGAGGAAGGTTTATATGTATAATAACATGCTTAATATATTAGAGAACCACTGATAATTTCAAGATTTCTATTGTGAAGTCGTAAGTAATTTCATTTTTTTCCGCTTACATTGCAAACGCAGGCTGAACCCTACGAGATTTATCAAAATAATGTACTAAGTATTGTACACATTAAAAAGGTCTACAGAAAACTCCGCGATGGTATATGTCTATCTCTTATGGATATCCCACAATAACATGTTTTTGTCATTTACTTTTTACGCCAAATAATGGCTAATTTCCGAAGCGATTTTAACCAATACGGCATTAATCCTTATCCAATTAAATACCTTAAATACATTGTTAATTTAATATAGATCTATATGGCCCTTTACAGCATATGATTTAAATGAATATTTTCGAAGATATTACAGATTTAAAAATTGCGGGACGTAGCGTTTGCGCCGGCACCGGCCGGCGCGGCGAGGCAAATTTAACGCGTGCGGGCCACGGGCAGTAATGAATAAATCAAAACTACTGGATCAATTTTAATCATTTTTTCAGTGAGTGACATAGGCTATATATTTTACACCCGAAGCCGAAGTGGGCCGCTATGTTTTTATATACAACGTTCACAGTTTTTCTGTAGTGTATTTAGTATCAGCATTGCACCCGTGCGAAGCCGGGGCGGGTCGCTAGTACACTAATATTAGTAAGAATTACGAGTTAAAGTAACATCCACAGTATGCTTGACTGAAACTCGATTTTATTTTAGACCTTTACATTGCCAATAGTCAGTCAGTACAGTACAAATGTCAGATGCCACAGATAAGATAACTATAAACCATAGAGTATAGTAAGTGCTATAAACTAGTCGGGATTTAGGGATGTAATCGATAAATCAAAATCTTTAGGCTGAGAAAATCTATTTTGTTGCAAATAGCAATAAACCAAACTAAATCGATTTGGTGTACTGATCTTACTTAATTGTAATTAATTTTAGAGTCCGCTCGACAGACAAGGGTTTGTTCAATTGAAACGGAACGTCATTTATATTCAGTTGAAACGGAACGTCATATAAAGGGAGTAAAACAATATTCGTACTTTTAAACTCGAAAAGTATATTTCCAGTTCAAAAATCAAATCCCCGACGCGTAATGCCGTAAAAAAATATGAAACTAATTACTATAATATTTTGGCTTTGAGGCGCGAGACTTTTTGGTACCAACTTTGGTCATTGTCCTTTTAAACATTAATGCCTTTTGCATCTGTTGGTCGATTTTGATTAAATAAACGCTAAATGTTACTCGGAACAATGCTTCTTATGTTTCAATATTTCGATTTTGAATAGAATGAGGGGTTTTTACGTGATGCGCGCACAAACATACAGACAAACCGACAAACAGACAAAAATTCTAAAAATGGTAGAAATGGGTTCTGTTAGTGCTACTTTAACACCCCTACTACTTTTTTTCTAAAAATTTTCAATGTACAGAAACGCCACGTCTACATATTTATTATATGTATACACTGTGACTTTTTAGTCGTCTTACAAAGATGGTACACTCAATGTATCCGACATAAAATACCTATAGGCGCGATTTTTTTTAACCTTTAATAATTATGACATTAGGTACAAAGAAAAATAAATAATATGTACTTACATTAGAATTATGAAACATCCTGTTCATAATGTTTGTGTCAAACGGTAGAACATACCTACCCAGCACTGAGGACACGAGTCGAGTAGATCATCGCTCGCAACAGGGTGTTTCAACAACGTCATGCGTCATAATAAAAATATTATTCAGTATTTACTGAATAATATTTTTATTTTTAAATTATTAAAATCACATAAATACGAATTTTTTTTTTCGTGATTGTTTAGTAGTCATTGGTTACATGAAGTGGGCTGCCGTTGTAAGACGACTAAAAAGTCACGGTGTATAGATGTAACTAAAATAAACATTTTTTTAACACCGCCCGACCTCCGCATCGATCCCAGGACCTCATGCTTAGTAGTCGCACTTGCGACCACTCAACCAACGAGGCAGTGTCTCACATACACACAAAAATTTCCACGAGAACGAAGTCGCGGGCAACAGCTAGTTCTTTACTAAATGTCTGTAGTCACAATATCTTATTTTACCAGATACTTTCCGAGATCTGGCTGATGGTCTGTGAGGGCTGAGGGACCACACTTTATGGGCAGTAATTTTTAATGTATTTGTTTACAAATTCCCAGATTTGTTCTACAATTGTTTTATAAAAGACTACTACTAAATCCTACGATATTTATTTTGCGAAAAATCAGCGTGGTCCCTCAATTCACACGCACATGTTTAGTATACTTTTGAGGATCATTCGAATAACTTACACTTTCGCAAATTTTTTGCAGTTCCTGGAAAAATTCTGGTGAAGCATGATTGTCACCTCCTTCCGACTGAATGGGTTCAATAATTACAGCAGCAATTGGATTTTTCTTTTCCCACTTTTCGAATTGCTCACACACATATGCGAGGCACCTGAAATCAAAATAACGACAAATACAGTACCTATTCAGAAATATTTTTGTAAAAATTGCTATAAGTATTTAAAGCCGTCAAGACACAAATTAGTTCTGGGAATCATACTACGAAGAATAACTCTTCGTCGTATGATTCCCATAATTATTTACGTCAAATTAGCCTCCATACATTTATTTACACACGCACATTACGCACCGTCCTCTCTTCCCCCAAACTTCAACATTTTTTGTTTTATCGTGCTTCGATTGGAAAGATAGACTATATCGATATCCATAATATGAATTCTGCGATGTTTCGCTAGCTAATTAAATTTGTTCGTGTATGAGGCAGAAGATAGAAATTATGCTAACTAAAACAAAAGCCTTACTTTTTGTCTTCTTGTTCGTTTTCACGTTGATTTTCTTCCAGGGGATACTTGTAGTCTGGGAACCAAGCAACTGGCCATTCAAAAGACGGGAAGTCCAATTTGTGAATAGCTTTCGATCTTGTTGTCGCCAACGAGCCGAATGTCCGCCCATGGAAAGCCCCCTGCAATTTAGGTGCCTGTTTTCGAACTCAGTATTAATATTCGTATAAAAAGGTTTGTTATATGTAGGTAGATTAGGTAATTTTAAGTGCCACTCGCACGATAGAGCAATATCTAGAGCTATTGTAGTGATCAGTGTTTTCTATTTTGCTTTTCTTCCACATTTATCTACGCGATATTTCATATTTTCCAGAAATAAAAATTATTACGCGATATTAAAAATCATTGCTGAATTTCTCGACGAGTCGACGCTATGTCTCTGTGCATAAGTACTTGGTTCTACGTATCAGTGCCCCTTTGTGATGCCCAGCGGAAATCAAATTTGTTATTGAAACGTTTAAGCCAGTTAACTGGCTTCGTCGCCGCACAAGGGGACAAGAAGGAGAACATCAGACAAATAACAAACTTCTAGTCCATGTGTGTTGTCTACTTAAATGGGTTAACTACTGATTAATTGATTGCCATGTCATTTTCTTAAGGAAATTATAAGTAGCTTTATCTATTTAAATGTTATTGTTTACGTTTTTCGCATTGTCCATAGTCTTTGGTTCAGTGGTTCCATTACTTAGTTAGCCCAAGGAAATAAAGTACAAATCGTTTTAGGAGAAACGTCATCTACCGATTCTATTTTTACGCTACTAATTTAAAGCCGAAGTAGGCATGGACGCCTTGAATTCAATTTAAACTACCGTTCAATGTGAAATCAATTTGAATTCGTATCGGTGTGTTGATGTATCGCTGGAAGTGGCATACCTAGTTGGTAACACTGCTATTACTTCTAGTAATAAACATTAGCAGAAACATTACCCAAGCAGGTAAATTCCGGGTGAATTAAAATTGATTAATCAGTATAGAATTCATACTTGGTTTTAATTATTCTGTAAGTCATGTAGGTAAGTCATTTATTCATAGACCCAAATAAATACAAACATTAAAAATGAATTAAATGAAATGATACCGTGACATCTGCCAGGGGAGAACGGAGGAAGAAAACGAACAAGGGAAAAATGGGACAAGGGCAGAAAGATCTCTGAGAAGAGACTCTAAAATTCAAATTCATCATAGTCCTTCGGCAGAAAGTCGCAAACCAATCACTGCTGCACTAAGATTGTTTGCCACGCTCACTTTCCAGCCGAGTGAGTTCTACCACTGCTAGAAGGAATCATAAAAATACGTAGTTACAGTAGTTACCCATATCTACTTCTCACAGTTCTCAAATTGTTATCAGAATTACGAATCAATGTTTTCTTTCCGTCATCTGGAAACATTCGCTTTCTGTCTTGCGGTGTCTTGAAAGTTTGTTCATGTAAATAGAGTCAGTATAATGTCCTAAAATCCGCTGGTTACTGATACTGACCCGGAGGGACCCATCCAAAAAGCATCCCGAATCAAGAAGCTAGCGCCAAATTAGCTATGATACCTGCCTTTGTAACTACTGGGTTAATTAAAACAATTAGACGAGTAGACTACCAAAAAAGTTAGCAAAGCATTTAAAAGATGAAGGGACCTACTAACCTTGAACGACATGACTGATAAATTTGGTGCCCCTGGTGGCTTGTTCTCGAGGACAGATTTCATTTCTTCATCAGTGAAGGTTGTCTTGCCCCCACGTTTGTTTATAGAATACCGTATAAAGGCGGCTTTGAATGCATTTTCATTAGAGCAGGAGCCACACATCATAGTCATAACTTGATTCAAGCCGCAAGGGGCTACTGATAGCAAACCATCTCTTAATTTTTCAGGCCAGTCGACTGCTGGAAAAACACCGAGTGCTGGGCGGTTCACCAACGCCCTCTGAAATCATATTCAAATTTAGGTTCCTACAATTGATTGAAATTGAATTTGATTGAAACAATTGAAAAGTGCACGGAGACTACGGTCGATCCACGACGATTTTTACATTCGACATTGGATCATTAAATGGTGGTTGGTTTGATGCCTGGCAACTATGGGGTGATGAATTTCGATTAGTCAACATCGACCGACCGCAGTCTGGTTGCATCTTAAGGTTTTTATACGTACAATATTAGCATCATTGTCGAAAGCAGTAAGAAGTTGCGGATGGTTGTATCCAAGAGGTAACGAAGATATTTGCGTATAAGTATCCAAAAGAATATTGCCATCAGCGTCGGCTATATAGTTTCCAGCGCTTTTATTGAAATCAGTAAACATTTGAACAGAACCACATTGCTGAAATAACAAGAACATAATATAACAAGTGCATTCAATACAATAAATTACGGAACGTCTGCGCATCATTTTGAAGACAACGCGCAGATTATTTCATTGATAGGTACGAAGGTTAAGTTTAAATTAAGGACACTTAAAACTCGGTGATAAGATAAACTGTATAAACATAACAAGCAGTTAATGCAATGTCAACACATTAAATGTAGATTCCCTAGAATGAAACAGCTCTATTGTAATTCGAAAATAGGTACCTACAGAGAGTCAATTGGTAGTTGTTTCCACTGCCAATTGAATATTATTTATGCTATGTATTATAACAGTTTACACAAATGTCAAATATAACAAAAAAGGTTCGGGTATTGGATGATTTGGATGCTTTATGAAAGTAGATTAAAAAAAACCGAATAATCGTAAGTACCAAGTTTTAATTTTATAAACCCAAAGATTAAGATTTTTCATACAGTCGAAATCCCCTTTTTACCAACTCAAAAGAATCTGCTCCCGATTGAAAACCGATATAACATATTATTTAACCTTCGATTCGCATTGATAACGTACAACGGTCTACATTTTTAATTCAAAATATTCGTATCGATCAAATTGACGTAAATAGCACATACTATCTAATCTGAAATTTACGTAGAACAACACAGATGTGAACGTTTTGCACATGACATGGTTCCTAGCTCCTAAGTAAGGAGCCAGGACTTTCAGCCTCCTGACTAGTCCTGACTTGCACAGCCGGGACCGGGGCTTTAAAAGTGCTTTCCTAGGCACGGAGGGGTCCTGCTGGGGGACCTAAAATGGCCGCTTTAGGAGAATCATAATAGGATAATAAGATGAATCACGTTAAAATTCTTAAAATGGCCAACAATTAATGTTATTAATTTTAACGTAATTCATATTATTTTCCTGCTAAAGCTGCCATTTGAGGCCCACTGTTAAGTAATCGATGGTCCACGAGCCGGTTTATTCGCAATTTTAGGTTTGACCTCATAGTACGTAAATCTTACTTAGTGTGATTAGAGAATATTGATTTAATTTGTCGGATATTTGATATTGTTTTATTCAAAGTACCTAATCAAACAATCTTAGGGCAGGTCACGGGGTTTGTAAGTCCAACTGACTACTATGAAAATATAAATTGTGCATGTGCTTACCTGCATCGCATCCATTTCCTTTAAAAGTGCCTTCGATTTAGGTCCGGGAATTTCAGTTCTAACACAAGGTCCTGACGGTTCCTTATGTTCGGTTGAATACCCTGATGCATAACTTCGAAATTCTGTAGAAGATATGTTAGAGGTTTAATTTTTTTTGACGTTTGTAATAAGGCTTAGGCTGTCGCGAAAATGATGCAGGCGAGATCTCTGGAGGCAAAAATGAGCTGAGTATCCGCGACTTTCAGACAATCAAGTTCAAATCCCTTTAGCCAATGTAAGTAGGTTGTACATAGGTAGGTACAAGATATGCCCATTTTCATAAGCACTAAGCGATACCTAAATGAATCGCTAAATAAAAGTGTACAATAATATTAAGGCGTTTATTTACTGTTTGTGAAAATGAGCATACTGGCAATTGGAAAAAGCCTCCAACATAAGGGGAGTTGTTCGAGTATTTTTCTACGAGTAAATACTTACCTTTCTCCCCTTTGTTGGTATAAATTGAGGACCTATGAATAGCGATTATATATGAATATGTTTTAACTAACTTCTAAAAAAGGAGGAGGTTTGTATATTCGGCCAGGACCTTTTTTATTCAAATATGTACTACGCTCCGATTAGGTAGGTACTGTTCACATGATTCTTCGATTACTGTTTACGTGATTCTTTTTTCATTTCATATCGTATACATTTTATTAACTTTGCTTGGGTAGTTTATGTTATGAATCATCTTCTAAATACTGTTAATATTTTTTTCTTCTTCGTCCATGTGGATGATCTCATAATATCTTCTAGTCAAAATGTATTTATACTTGACAAAAAATTGTGGGAGAAGCCACTACTAAAAAGGGTAAAATAAAAAATATTTTTCGTAACTATAACCGACTTCCAAAAGAAAACCCCTGAAAAGTGGAAAATAACTTTACGTTAAAAAAGTAGTTATTTTCCACTTTGACTTTTTTTGCTGAAAATTCAGCAAAAAAAGTCAATGAAATAAACAAAAGTCATCGACTTAAGAAAGTAAAATTATTTTCTCATTTTAGTGTTTTTTCACTTCGTTAAATCATTTCAGTAGGTGCCTACTTAGGTATATTAATTCGCGTTTCATAGGTGCATTATTTTAATTTATTGTGACCGCACTAAGGTAAGGTATATTAGTAAATAGTAAATTTATAAATATATAGATATCTAAGCATATTCATTATCACATACCTTTAAAAACAGCTGGTGGCAAGAACGATTTGCTTGTTACACGTCGCAACATTTTAAAACTTGTATATTTTCCACGTCCCTATATTTTTTTCTGCAATTGCAACGATTTATTTTGTAGTTATTAATATGGTCCGTTCACAATAATACGTACTACGCCATAGTACAGTCTGTGGTACAGTACGTGCGGTGGGAACGTCACACTCTGCTAACGCGCTGTATCCGTTTGCGCCGCGGGGAGGAGTAAACGTAGTGATTATTATGGATCCTCTGCAGAGTAGAGGTGCGCAGCTGCGAATACGGGGCAAACACCGACTTACCTAATGCGAATATAAATAAATATAAACATACAATATAGGTGGTAGCTTGGGAATTTGAGACATTTTTATTAAATTCAAGATTTTTACCTACAGTTCGGAGCGGAAGGGGTCATTTGATGATTCCCCACCCAAAAAAAAAACAGGTGGCAGCGTCAAAGTTGATTCCAATTACAGCAACAAAAGGCGCGCATATTAATGTCAAAAAAAATACAATAAAACAAGAAGCTTTAGCTCTAGCTGGTTGCCAGAAACTAGCATAGTAACTAGCTACTGTTTAAAAAATACGGAACTCTGATTTAGAATATTTTGTTACCAGAATAAAATAGGAACAGATAAACTGATGTGTAACTAGATGGTTCAGATTTGGCCGTTTGAAATTTTATGTCGCATAATAGCCTAACCTAAAATATAATGACCCTACTACTACCATATGTACAATTAATCCGGTTAGTTTCTGTTTATTTGTCTGGCATCAAAGACATTCAAATATTTACGAGCGATAGACGGGGCAAGACGAAGAAAATCGTAATCCAATACTTGTTACTACTAACAAATCGTTCCGTCTAATGTCATATCTAGGCGTGCTTGTCAGGTAGCATTCGTGCATAGATAATACTGTTAAGAAAGCACAGCCACCTAAGTCTGATTGAGACATAGATAGAATTAAGACAATCTATTTTAGGTATAATAAACACTAAATTCATGAAATCACCCTTATGATTGTATAAATGAACAAAAACCAGTAAATTTAAACTGAGTTGGTACGACAAAGTTCTACTTGCTTCAGTAAACAAACCTCCTGATTGGACAGGAGCCCCTATTGTTATCTACATACGGGTTCCCACGGGCGAGTCCATTTTAAATAGGCCACAGGGGTGAGGAGCGGTGAGCGCGGGGCAGGGTGTAACCGGCTTCCCCGCTAACAATAGGGTAGTGGGCGGCCGGCATAAAAAGTTGGGTCGACCGCTACCTGCGGCAAGGTGCGCAGAGATAAAATAGGCGCCTCCAGGCGTCACAGACAGTCCCGCCAGTCACCATGTTCGGCAAGCCTATCCCTTGGGAGAAGCAATACCTCGGAGTCATACTTGACCAACACCTGTCCTTTGCGGCACACATAAGAGCAGCCCGTAACCGGGCTGCCTTTGCCGTAGGTAGGCTCCATAACATGATCACGGTTAAGAGCAAGTTGTCACTCAAGTGCAAGTTGCGTATTTACACCGCAGTCATCCGCCCCATTATAACGTACGCTTGCGCCGTCTTTGCCCACACCCATCCCCGTCACATCCACAAGATGCAGACCTTACAGAACCGGTTCCTCCGGAAAATCACTGGTGCCCCCCCTTATGTCCGTAATGACAGTCTTCATCTAGACCTTTGGTTGCCTACCTTAGCCCAGTTCATGAAGCGTCATTCCAAGCGCTTCTTTGACCGTGCTCTCAAGCACAAACACCCCCTGATCGCATCGGCCGCCCGATACGATCCGTCCCACATCAGCAATATTCGCCGTCCTCAGCATGCTCTCGCCACTCCCGACGACCCTATTACCCTCCTTCAAGAAAGTAGTAGGGAAACCAGTACTCTCAAGAAATACAGACCACATAGACCGCAGTCATTCAGACCTCGCCGCCGGGGTCCGTCGCAACGTCCTAGTAACGTTCCCTTGCCAGAGCCAGCCAGCCCGTGAGCCAGTAGCTTTAAACCAGACCCCAAATAATCTAAACCAGATCCAGCCTGTCCCCTTGCTGCCCTCCCCAGCGACGCCCTAAGCTGAGGCTCGTACCCCACAGGGGGTGCCCTTAGCGAGTCGTCACTTAGTTTATAAGTTTAGTTTTTACGCCCCTGGCTGGAGGCCTTACATTCAAGGCATCCACAGGACTTGCCCGGTTAAACAGTAGCGTCAGTAGCCAACCTCAGAGGTTGAAAATGTTGAAATGCGAGAACGTCACAGTCTTCGCGCTAACTCCGTCCGAGTAACATATAGAGGTTACTATCGGTATCCAAGTCGTTGTAATTGTCTTAAGTGTAATATTGTATATGTGTGTGAAATCAATGTGTAAAGTATTCTTCAAATCCAAGTTCCAAGTCTTTATAATTTAATAGTTTGAAGTGCCTCATCTTGCGAGTTTCACTCAACCCTGCGTCCTGGTCTTGCACAAATACACTATATAATAGATATATTTATAAGCATTCGTGTGTCAAAATCGAAAATGTTCGGGATCAAAATATTCGTGTGAAAAAATTCCCAATGACCACTGTCTGTCTATGTCTTTTAAATCTCTTTGTCTGGCATAGATATTATTCTTTCGGCCTTAGCACGCTGAAATGTGGAGTTGTGTGGTGATTGAGGTTTCAGCTCCGAAATTCATGCTCTAGGGATCAACAAAATACCGGATTCCGCAGAATACTAAAATTACCAATTTTTTTTTGCAATATGGGTTACGTACTGAAATAAATGAATTTAATTTAATTTTAATTTAAGCAACGGTTGCCGAGGTCTGTCTGTGGATGGGTGATCCAAGTTAAGCAACGGTTGCCAAGGTTGGTCTGTGGATGGGTGATCAAGGTTAAGCAATGACTGCCAAGGTCTGTCTGTGGATGATCCAAGTTAAGCAGTTGCCAAAGGTTGGTCTGTAGGTAGATGGGTTATCAAGGTTAAGCAACTGTTGCCGAGGTCTGTCTGTGGATGGGTGATCCAAGTTAAGCAACGGTTGCCAAGGTTGGTCTGTGGATGGGTGATCAAGGTTAAGCAACGACTGCCAAGGTCTGTCTGTGGATGGGTGATTTGCCGAGGTCTGTCTGTGGATGGGTGATTTGCCGAGGTCTGTCTGTGGATGGGTGATCAAGGTTAAGCAACGACTGCCAAGGTCTGTCTGTGGATGGGTGATTTGCCGAGGTCTGTCTGTGGATGGGTGATTTGCCGAGGTCTGTCTTTTCGAGGTCTGTTTTTTCAAGACATTTAAATAAAATAGAATCCCAAACATATGTTTCCTACTTCAGTTACCACAAGCCAATTATTACTAAAATTGAGCGTACTGATTAAGTTTATATTACATTATATTTGTTAATAATAAAAAAAAAAATAATATAACTTAAAAAAAAAATATTACAATTCCTTCACTAAAAAGGAACTTCGTTCCATTCGGGTGTCCCTTGACACGTATCTAGTTTTATTTTTTCAAAATTACCCTTCGATAATGTACCTTCTCCTTAACTTAAAGAAGTGTTTGCTTACGTGGTAGATGTTTTTCGCCTATGTTTCCCATTTTGGACGGCAGCATGCTTGGTGTTTGGGATCGACGTTGCAAGAGCACTGTATGAGTGACGATTAACAATTGATGCCCAGTAATTACACACGTTGATCAATGTCGATGATGTTGTACCTACAAAGTGTAAACGAACCCTTCAGGAAGCCGTCAACCAAGCATTACCTATATTCTGTAGGTACATCAAACTAAGTAACTCTACACAAAAATTATTGCTGGGAAACGACTTGTAGTATTTTTGGGGTGAAAAATCACGTTTCACGGTAAATGTAACGCACTCAAAACATTAAATAGGACGGGGGTCGTGGAGGTATTTAAAGTATAGTTATAACATAAAAAACTGTGAAAAACTTGGAACTTGGACCCCCAATATCTCCTTTACTAGGAGGTTCCCAGGTCTGCTCTAGAACAAAAAAAAACGCAATATAATAGCTAAAATAAAGTAATTTGTTTAACATTTAGATGTATTTTATTGCAAATAAATATAAGACAGATGTCAGGTTAAAATCAAACATATTCTGTGTTACGACAAAAAACTTAAACAGTTATTGAGCATGTGTTTTACGAAAGTTGTACCTCAAATCTGTGTTTAGTCAGTGTTTAGAGTTAAACATTTTCTAAACTATGTCTAAATTTAAATACTCGCGATCCCTAGTCTAACATGTTTAAAACAACGTTATGTCACTTGATTTTACCAAGTTCACAGTGAGGTTAGAAATTATCAAAATAATATTAAAATGAGTGCACTAGAATTTGTAGATTTGATTGATTTGGCAGATTTAGATAATATGGCCTGTACGCACCGGGACTTACAGCTTAGGACGGCCGTTTATTCCAAGTGCGAACGATGTGGCTGTGTTTTGAGACAATTGAGCCTGGTCCGTACCTAAAACCCGATTGACTACAAACCTAGCCCTACAGTAACTACCTAGCACCCTAGTAATCCTAGTCCTATAGTAATTACCTGCTCAGTTACCAGTTAGGTAGTTTAAGTTGACCTAACGCCCTAGCCTACCATACAAACCCTTTTTACGTGAGGGATGTCTGTTACAAGGAGACCTACGGTAACAGACGGAACTTGGGTAGGAATAGGGGTTCGTGTACGTCGTGCAATGTACACAGGAAATGGTTTTCTCACTGCCGATCCCACAGACTCATAGGACCGATGATGGCTAAAGGTGTCTTGGCCACAGTGAGAGGAGGTATAGGAGGTGAATCACACTCGACTCCAGCTTGATGACTAATTTATTACAAATAATGAACTTAATTATATACATATTTTGTGGTAAATACACATTGATGGCTATTTACATGTGTGCTGTGTGTGTATCGAGCCGATGAAGCGAAGATCTCAGTAGGCCACTTCTTAGCGCTGACGGTGTGCTGGTGTTGCCGGCGCGTGGAACGAATGTATGTCGCTCTTAATGCTGACGCTGTGATGCTGTTGTTGGCGCGTGTAACTATGATATGTCCACGGCTGAACATGGCCAACTTCAGATATACTCGAGCCAACCGTGTGAGAGTAAATCCGTTTCAACATTATAGCGACGAAATATTCCGGAAGAAATATAGATTTAGCAAAGCTTTTGCTAACAAAATAGTGGATTTAATCAAAGATGATCTTCCAAGTTATCCTCGTGGTCATCCTATTGATCCACAAATACAAGTAACATGTGCATCTCGTCTTGGGTCCAATTGTCCCCACGATTTCGACTTTTCTTCTTGTCTTCCTTGTTTCCCATTGATTGAGATCAAATATATCTGATAATGCAAAATAAATACCGAAACTATAATTAGGTATCGGTTAGGAAATGAATTTGACTGAGTTACACTGACGCAAGGACTGTCGCTCCGTTTTTTTTAATATATTTTTTTTTTATTGATTTCAATGTATATTTAATATAATTTTACCATTAAATTTGTTTTTGAGTTTTGTCGTAATCACCATTTTTTATTTTAAAAGTCCACTTTGCCGAGAATATGCAATTTATTTGGATGTTATCTGCATAAATTGAAGTGTATTAGAACGAGTGATGGAAAATTTGAGTGAATGCTTTGCAATGTTGCTACATAAAAGAAATGATTACCTACAGTAAACAGACGTTGAACAGAAGTTTATCTAAGTAAAACCTAAAATCGGTTTTGTGGTACGAAGTGTTAGACACCCTCCTAAACATGGTTTAAGGCTTTAGACACTTGTTTACCTAAACGCATGTTCAATCTGTGTTTAACATTCTTTTTGTAGTAAGACTGATTTTGTTTTAAGACAACAACTGGAAAATCAATGATAATAAAGGAGTTTGTAACATTCCTCCCGGCCTTAGTCCATTTGCTCTATGAGGCGATGTGGTGGGCGTACTGTTCTCTTACTACGCCTCAACACCGGCGTCTGTTCTAGTGTTCGCGGTGATTGGGAAACGGTTTCAATTGGAGGTTGACTGAATGGAGTTGAACTGGTATGGGGTAGTACTTCATGTGGTGTGAAATTCCATGATTCAGCCGATGACGATGGTTCCAACGAAATGTCTGGCTCGTTGGTTGGTGACTGAGCTACACTCGCATTGGGGCGTATGTGGTCAGCATGTCTGCGCTTCAAGACTCCTTCTGGAGTTCTAACCACATAAGAATACCTGTGTTTTCTTTCCTCAATGATAGCCGGTTTCCACTTATCTTCCAGTTTGGTACGGATGTACACTGCTTCCCCATTCTGGAAATTCGGCGTCTTTTATTCTGATTGAATATTCGCTTGTATGTTTTTATAGCGCAATGTCCTTCTCATGTTTGGCTTCACATTATCCAGTAAGCAGTTTAGCTGTCTGCCGAACATCATTTGGGCTGGAGACTTTCCTGTGGTAGTATGCGGTGTGTTGCGATAAGAAAAGAGAAAGTTTTGTAGCCTCTGTTTTAGGTTGACTCTGTCTGCTTCACTTGACGCCATTCTGGATTTAAAAGTTCGCACAAGTCGTTCGGCCAATCCATTGGTTCTTGGATGGTAGGGTGAAGATGTCATGTGCACTATACCCTTTGACTTGTAATATTCTCGAAAATCTTTGGAAGTAAATTGAGGTCCATTGTCGGAGACAATAATTTGAGGCAATCTAAATGTAGTAAAAATGCCATCTAGTTTCCCGCATAACGTTCTGGTGGTTATCTTTGCCATAGGTTTAACTTCTATCCATTTTGATAAGGCGTCTGCCAGTACTAGCCAATACTTGCCCTCAAAAGGTCCGGCAAAGTCGACGTGAACTCTTTCCCATATCTTTTCTGGGATCGACCAAAAGTATACAGGAAGTTCTGAGTTGTTGGGTCTAGTTTCCTGGCATTTTTTGCATTTTTTTACAAATTGTCAATGTCTTCTTCGTGTGTTGGCCACCAACCATAGAAGCGCGCAAGAGCCCTCATTGCAGAAGTTCCAGGATGGCCAATATGCAAATAATGCAGTACTGTACTTCTTAATTTACTAGGTATAACAACTCTACCTTGCCACATGATGATCTTGTTCTCTATAGACAATTCACTGTGTTTTCTGATAAACGGTTTCAGATCAGTCTGTGAACAGTCAAACCAGTCGGTTTTAATAAATTGCAGGACTTGCTTTAGTATGGCATCGTGTTTCGTTTCTTCTCTAATACGCTCTTCACTTAAGGTCAAGTCATTCATTTTATTATGCTGTATTACATCAGTGATTTTGCATATCGAAACCTCTGGACCATTCGGCTGTTCAGTGCTATTTGGCATTCTGGATAGGTAATCAGCAATGATGTTATGTACCCCTTTTCTATAAATTATGTCATAATCATAATTTCCAATCACGAGTGCCCACCTCACAAGTCTATTATTGGCAATTTTTGGGAGATTTCGTTGTGGACCCAATATATATGTAAAATTTCTAATTCCCACAATAATTAATGAAATACCAAAATCCATAAAAGACGAAATAAACGCGAAAAATTTTAAGCAAAAATACAAAAAATACTATTACAACTGCATAAACAACTTAGTCTAAGGAAATACTTTGTAAAACACTAATACAAAAAAAAAAATATAAAAACGGAGCAACCTGTATAGGATACGTTAGATGTTTACGGCTAAAATAGTTACGTGCGAAATATTTATTTATCATGTACCTTCATTTTTTTTTTTTTTTACTTATATTTGTTAAATAGTATTAAGCAGTGTTGTTTTAGCGAATGTGAGTACCAATACAAACCATCTCTGGTTTAATGGTACAAAACAAACGTGAAACTGTATTATAACTGTATGTATAAAATAAATAAATAAAAAATAATAATAAAATATGAATAAGTGGTTTGTGGTCAGTTATAAGTGTGAACTTTGTACCTCTGAGATATTGGTCGAATTTTTGAATGCCATAGAATATTGCTAATGCCTCGCGGTCTATAACGGAATTCTTGACCCGAATGCAATAGGTTATTCGATTTCTTTATCCTTGTGGTATAAGACTACGGCAGGAGAGGTAAAGAGGTCGACATTCGTCAAACGCCACAAGCGATTTAGATCTTGTTTAATCTCTTAGTTTTAATAAATATTTCGTTCTCATGATTAGTCCATTGCCATTTTCGGCGATCACCGATTAGTTCATGTAAATCGGCGCATTGGCTGTGTAGGTGTGGGATAAATCGTTCATAAAAGTTTATGAGTCCTAAGAACGCCCTGAGTTCTTTGGTATTTGTTGGCGGTGGTGCCTTAGAAATTGCTTCTATTTTAGATTTTGTTGGTCGTACTCCATTTTTGTCAAAAATATGTCCTAAATACTCGATTTCTGGTTGTAAGAAAGTGCATTTTTTAAGATTTACTTTCAGTCCGGCTTGTTTCAATTTTTTGAAAACCATTGAGAGGGTCTGTATTTGTTCTTCGTCATTTTCCCCAGTAATGGTAATAACATCAAAAAATACAGCGATGTTTGATATACCATCAAGTATCTTGTCAAGGAAATGTTGGAAAATTGAAGGCGCTGTTGCAATACCAAAAGGCATTCTGTTGTAGACAAAGTATCCTTTATGGGTTGATATTGTTAAGTACTTTTTTGATTCAGGAGATATTTCAAACTGCAGGTAAGCATCCTTAAGGTCGATTTTCGAGTATTTATCCCCATGTGCCAGACGTTGTCTTAACTGATCAAAAAGGGGCACGGGATGAGTATGTTTGATAAGTACCGGGTTTATCGTTGTTCGGTAGTCGCCACATATTCGTACTTGGCTTCAAAACATTGACTGTGGGTGTGGTCCATTCTAAGGGTATCTTGTTGGGGTCCACTTCTGTTATTATTCCTTCGCGTAGAAGCCGTTCTAGTTCTATTTCTATGTTTTTGCGTATGTTGAACTTGATGGGACGTGCCGGCAGATGTTTTGCTTCACTGCCAGGTTTGATGTGGATGTTCACTTGATAATTCTTTACCTTCCCTAAGTTATTATCAAATAGGTCGTTGTAGGTAGCTAGCACGACATCCAGTGATGTGTCTGTGGTACGTTTGATAGAATAAACCGTAGACAGAGAATGCTATAGACTAATTGATATGTTTTGTCGCATTCACACAAGAAAAAGAACAACTTATGCCGATGTCGTGTAAAGAAGTGAAACAGAACGATAAAATTTTTTGTTTCATCGAGCGTGCCACGTTTTTTCAAGGTCAGCACACTAGTTTGCTAAACAAAGTTTGACAGCTGACGTGCAGCTAGCCATCGTCTACCTTTAAAATACAGTTTTTACGTGTTATATGTTAAGTAATTTATGTTATATTTTGTTTTGAACAATTTAGACTTACTATTTCAACCATTTATACAAAAAAAATGGTGTGGTGTAGCGTTAAAGGGTGTAAAAGTGATAGTGGAACGAAAATCCCAGGATTGTCTTTTCATTCGTAAGTATGGCACTCTTTATCAGTTCTAGGCATTCAGTAACATTTTATTATGTTCATATATTGTGTATAATGTACGCTAGACGTACGATTCATCCTTAAAAAGCACAAAAATAACAATTATTATTCAATTATAAATTCTAACCTAAAAACGTTGGTGTTGCCAACTTTTCTATAAATTATTACCCACTATTATGGGAAATAATAATATGATGGCTTCTGCAGTGAGGATTAATTAAATATCTGAAATATTTAATGACTTTGCAGTTTCCCTGAACCTGATAATTTACGTCAGAATTGGATTGTAGCTACAGGACAAACAGATTGGACACCAAAACCGTCATCAAAAATTTGTAGCAAACATTTTTAGAATTAAAAAGAAGAATATAAGTTAATTAGAAAGAAGAATTCATAAATAATCATTTTGAAAGTCAACCTTTTATTGGAAACCACAAAGTTTTACTTATTAAGGCAATTGCCATGCACTATTTTGAACTGCGTATACATCACGCAACAAAAGGATTTGAACCTAAGCAAAAAATTAGAAACATACGAAGCTTGTTTTATTTAAAGGACAATAATGTGTTAAATCAATAAAAGCTTATTAAAAATAAACATGTTCTATTATTTACCCACAAACCCAGAACCTACTATCACATCAGAAATGGCAGTAATTTAGAACCACATCATCATCATCCATCGTCACTCTCCTGCCCTCATCGCAATTAATTTGAGTTCGGCAGCATGTCTTCTCCGCATCGCATGCTTTTGCGTACCGATGGTAACGGATATGTCATTGGCATATTCAGGCTTTGTCTTACGTACTAATTTCCAATTCTCATAAATTGTGGGGTAAATTTTTCCTCACCCGGTAACCCTAAATTCGTGACGTATTTATTTTTTGTCTCTTTTTGCGACACGCTTTGGCGGTGTCTATAGGATACTCTGTCTACGGAATAAACAGGTTTCGGAAACGTCATGTCGTACATTTCGCTCCATTGTAAGTTTGTAACCCGAAAAGTATAGGATCTGCTTTGTCCATGACGACAACAGGTAATGTTTTTTGTACGTTGTCTAGTTCAACTGTTACGTCTGTTATACCTTTCGGTTTCATTTCAGTTTAAAATTGCAATAGGCTTGGAGTTTCGGTGCCTTCAACAATGCTGGGGCTCCAATCTTTTTCCATATGTTAGTAGATATTATTGAGTAGATTGATCCAGGGTCCCAGTCCATCGTGCATTTTACACCATTGATGGTAACGTCAATTTTCTTGCATCGAGATGTTTTCTTGTTAATGATGCAAACAGGGTTAATCTCGCTATCACTTTCTTCCGCGGAGGAATCCGCGTGTGATGATGTCGTTGATGAGGCCTCTGATGTATCCGTTCGATTATTAAGCTTCTGTATTTTGTTGTTTTTGTCTGTCTGTTTTTGCGTTGTGAGTATCTGGGTTGTGATAACAAATATGCTCTACCTGTTTTAATACATACACTTTCGAAATGTCCTGTCATCTCACAAGCTTGACATTTGTGGTTTTTTGCTGTGCAATGCTCGTAGTCATGTATGTCACGCTTTCCGCATCGTCTGCATTGGTCTGGTCGTAACTTCGAGAGTGTTTCGTTGTTGAACGTAGTAACAGTGCGTTTGCCTTGTCTCTTCTGTTTAATTCTGTTAAAATCGTCATAGTGTTTGTTACTTTCGGTGCTATTGTCGTTCTCTGCGACTTCGCGTGACTGGGCAACTGTAAATATTTCTGCGAATGTTATCTCTCTCGTTTTGCCATCACCTGTGACGTCGCGTAGTTCTGGCCATCTTTGTTTTAAATCTATCTTCAGCTGTTGCGAACCGATCACGGAGTTGTCTCTCCAGCAAGGTCCCTTCATAGCCGCAGTGTGTTGAAAGTTCTTTTAGTCTATTAGAATAATGTTCCATTGTTTCGTCAGTTCCTCTCGTAGAGTTCCAAAAATCAATTAGAGCTTTGTATCGCGTTTTCTTTGTTCTATACAAATCCAAAAATTTCATTTTTATATCGTCGTATGTCGCTGTGTCAAAGTCAGGAGTTAACGCTACTTTCAGCTCGTGGTATATTTCCGGTGTAATGCAGTTTATGAGTAGGTCTTTTTGAATACTTACAGACTCATCACCAATCCGGCATTTCGTTTCAAATAGGTCCACAAAGTTTTCTGCAGTGGTTGTGGCAGGGTTAAACTTGTCGCACTTGAAGTGTTTTACAATGTTTTGTTTTGATGTAGAAGGTGCTGCGTTATCATTTGTTTGTCATGCTGCTGTTTGAAGAGGGGCATCCTTGGTGTTGTTGCTGTTGTACGAGTTGTTGTAGAAGGACTGTTAGTACTTTTTGTTGTTCCTGTTGTGCGGTAAGGAAAGCCGCGAATTGTTCAGTATTCATGTTTGGTTACTGAAAACACAATTTGCCTCGTCGCCAATAAAATAAAGTTATTTGTTTAACATTTAGATGTATTTTATTGCAAATATATATAAGACTGATATCAGGTGAAAATCAAACATATTTTGTTTTAAGACAACAACTGGAAAATCAATGATAATAAAGGAGTTTTTAACAATAGCCTTGCCAAAACGATGTGCCTTTCGGCTTCGCTAAGGCTACTTTTACACCCATTATGTGCATTAGGTCCTACTTACCTCCAAGATTTCAGCTGATCGTAGATCTTAAAGAATTCAATCGATTAGGTTATATAATTATGTATCAGTAAATAAGTAGGCAGGTACCTAGTATGCAGGGGTCCAATTATTAAATAGAGAGCGCGTGCGACAGACTCTTTGCTTCGTCTTTGCGGGAATCATGTGTCCTTTATAAAAAAAGGGGTTATAGCAATAGCAATAAAATGTATTCTTCCATTACCATTAAAAAAATACAATCAAAAAAACATAAAACAAAGAGAAGAACAAATTCAAAAACAAATTGTGTTAAAAAGATTAACAATATGTAGCTATGTAGCTCGTAATATTAGATGTCTTTGACAATATGTCATTTTCTGTGAATAAATCAATAATAAAAAAAAATGAATGTCAAATTAATTTTTTTTTTATAAAAAGGTCATAAATAATCAGCTGTTCCCTACATTTATGATCGATTAACTCGGCAAAATGTAGGGATCAGCTGATTATTTCACAAAAAAAAAACATTAAATTTATTCTTTCGTGTTTTTTTTATTGTTACTTTTTGAAAACAATAGTCCCAATCGTTTCGAGTTCGATGATCAAGTTAATGGTATTCGGTTCCAGAACGACCTAAAAATAATGGTGTATAATGATACGTACCACGAAACGAATCATCGTGAGGATTCCAAAAATCTATACTAATATTATAATAAAGAGGTAAGTAAAGTTTGTGAGTTTGTGAGGTTGTAGGGGGTAGGTAATCTCTGGATCTACTGAACCGATTTTGTAAATTCTTTTACCAATAGAAAGCCACGTTATTTGTGAGTGTCGTAAGCTATATATTAACCCGAAAAATGAAAAGACTGAAGAATTAAGAATTTATGTGTCATTTCTTCTAATTGATACTGTGGGGTTCAACACACTTTAGTTGAGGTATTTGGAGTATAATGAAACAAACGATTTGGGGTTCAGAATGTGACTGTTTATTGACTAAAATCCTAGCTCCTATATTTACAAAATGGAATGTGGTTGAAGTGGCCAGGGTGGACCCACACTCAAAATTGATCAACCAATCAGACGTGAGGTTCTTGGCCTCCTGGCGTTCGGATTGCGCCGACTATAAATACTCGCAGCGCCACGGTGCGGCGATTAGTTTCTCATCGGCTTCGATACGAGCAGGTCAAGCGGCGCGCGCGCCCGCTGTCCGGCCGCACTCCATTGCCAGAGGTGCCGCGCCGTACCTTACTCAGTGTGTGCCGCGCGCTCCTCGCGCGCGTTCGCTTGATGCTTGCAGGTCGGCGGTAAACGAGCGCGTCGAGTATAGGCATGTCCCACATCACTCCCCCTTAAGCGAAGCGAACAACGGGCTTCACGGTTCTTCCAGATCTGGTGATGTATGGCTGGATTGCTTGATCGGGGGTGCGCTGATCTTCATCTTCAGACTCGTTGAGTATGTAGGCTGGCTTGAGTCTGTCCATCGATACTACCGATGTGCGTAGCGGTAACTTTATCTTGTAGCACTTGTCATAGCGCTTGACTACTTCGTAGGGACCATCGTACGGCGGTGTTAACGGGGAACGAACTGTGTCGTTGCGCACGAAAACATGTGTGCACGTGGTGAGATCGTGATGTATGAATGGCTCTGTTCGACTGTTGCTTGAGCGCGGCGCACTTTTTAAGGATGCCATAGTTTCTGTAAGGCGGCGTGTATAGTCGTTCTCATCAATGTTTGACTTGGTTGGCACGATGAAATCCGATGGTAAGCGAAGCGTAGTGCCATACGTCATCATTGCTGGGCTTAAACCGTTGTTGATTCGCAACGCCGTGTGTAATCCTAGCAGTACGGTAGGAAGGTCTTCTGTCCACTGTGTGGTGCCTCGCGCCATGAGTGCTGCCTTCAATGTTCTGTGCCACCGCTCGATCATACCATTGGATTGGGGATGATACGCCGTGGTTCGTATTCGTGATATCCCAAACTTTTTCATGAGTGACCGGAAGCAGGGGCGTATTTACCCTAGGGCCAAGGGGGCCATGGCCCGGGGCGGCAGGATGCGAGGGGCGGCGAAGCCGCCCTTCGCCGTCTTCTCTGGGCGCCTTTTATTGTCAAGCTTAACTACAAATAAAATTTTATTTTATATTTTATTTCACATTTAATTAAAAATAATCGAACGCTTCGAACCCAAAACCCAACCAATTATTTACAATACCGTCAATACCTACTAACAAGTACCTAAATAACATTTGCGTTCAAGAATTATTAAATAAAATAAAACAAGTTGTAGTGGTAGGTACCAATACTTTCAAAGCCCGGAGCACACAGCGCGGCGCGGGTGACGAAATCGTTACGTGACCTTTTCAATTGTCTCCTCCCGCTCTGGGCGGAGCGGAAGGGAGTGTCAGACTTTTACTGACTAAAACCCATCCAAGTTCCTTCTTTTGCCCTTTGTGTTCCAGGGCCGCGGTATCTCTTTCGAACAGTCCCGCAGCCCTGGCAGGCATCGGCCCTTGCGGGCCCCTCCTGTTTGCTGACATCTCTTTGAGGCACGCGTGGAACACGAACGCGCCATCGACACGGCCTGTCGTCATAAGACGGACGGACGGCGAGCTAGCCCATTACTCACCGTCTACAAGCTTGCGCCTAGGGTGGCCGAGAGCCACCACGTGGCCCCCGACGCTCGGGGCGTCTCCCGCGGCGGCTGGGACGTGAGGTTCTGTCCCTCTCACGTTCCGCCACCTCCTTCGCTAGAATGACTGCTTCGCAGGTGGAGGTGACGGCTTCCCATTCCCTCTCGCCCCGGACCATGGCTTGAACCAGGGCCGGACGCGAGAGGTCGCCGCCGCCAATCGCCGCTACGAGGACACGGCGGTGCTCCGCCCAAGCGGAGCAGACTCCACGGTGTGCTCCACCGTGTCCTCCGGGCGATCCTCGCAGTGATAACTCCCGGGCGTTTCGGTGCAGGTACCTCCCGAAACAACCGTGTCCGGTGAGGACCTGCGTCAGGCGGAAGGTGAGGGCGCCGTGGCGCCTCTCTAGCCACTCCTCAAAGAGGGAACTTATCGCCACTATCGTGGCGTGCCCTGCACGGGGTTGCGACAGTCGCTCTGTCCATGTCGCCATGAGATCGCGCCGGAGGGCTGTCCGCTGAGCCGATGATGTGCCGCGGCAGCGGAGTTCCCCCCCGACGTAGTGCCTCCGCACACCACTCGTGTAAGCGCGCGAGGACTATCCAGATCCCAGGGTGGCAATCCGGCAAGGAGGCTCGCCGCCTTGCCAGAGTTCGTGCGGTACCCACGGACCAGCCTTACGGCTACCACCTTTTGGGGCGCGTTCAGGTAGTGGGCGGCTCGCCGCCTCAAGGAACGCGCCCACACCGGGGCCCCGTAAAGGGTCATGGACCGCACGACTCCCGCGTAGAGCCTTCGGCAGGAGGCGTTTGGACCCCTCAGGTTGGGCAAGAGCCGCTTGAAGGCAGCCCCGCGGCCCCGGCTCGTTCCAGTTTGGAAGTCAAACGTCGGAAGTGCTCCACGAAGTTCCACCGGCTGTCGAGGACGAGTCCTAGGCACTTGAACGTCGACTCGACGCGCCAAAGGGAACCGTCAGTATGGATCCCGACGGTGGTGCATTCCGAGGCCCATGAAAGCACATGGCCTCGGACTTGTGCAATGCCACCTCGAGACCTAATTGCCGGATCCTCTCCACGACTATCGCAACCCCGCGTGTCATTAATTCGGCCGCCGCCTCGTGCGACCTTCCCTGCGCCAGCACCAGCGTGTCGTCAGCGTAGCAAATTACACTGACGCCGCTAGAGAGGTCGTTGCGCAGCACCCAGTCGTAACCGATGTTCCACAAGGGCGGCCCTAGAACCGATCACTGTGGAACACCGCACGACATCTCTCGTCGGTTCCACTCTCCGCTGTGACCAGGGTAGATTAACGGCCCTGTCCGTCAGGTAGTCCCCGACCTCACGACGAAGGTAGGTCGGCACCCGGTGATACCGGAGTGCCTCCCTAATTCAGCTCCAGGGCATCGAGTTGAAGGCGTTGGCGATGTCGAGAGACACCGCAAAGACGACCCCACACCGGGACACCGCATCCCCCGTCGTGAGGGCTCTCACGCGCATGATGGCGTCCAAAGTCGAGCGCCCCTTCGCTCGCGGAAACCAAACTGGTTGTCCGCAAGATCCGGCCCCATCCCTGCACGGTGCCTGGTGAGGCGGTTTGCAATGACTCTTTCAAAGAGCTTGCCCACCTCGTGTCGAGCAACACAATGGGCCGCTGGTATGCGGACGGAGAGTCCGCAGGGCGCCCCGGCTTCCGGATGAGGACCAGCTTCCCTGTCTTCCAACGAAGCGGGAACTGGCCTCTCTCCAAGCATGCGCTTAGGAGCCCCTCCAGTCGGGGCCCGAGAGCCTCCAAGGCCAGGACCCAGGCTTTGCCAGGTAAGCCATCGGGTCCCGGGGCGGTATTTTTGGCCTTAAGCCTGCCTACCGCCACTCTCAGGTCTACCCCGGTCACCTCCGGAGTGTCGTCATCGTCGTCTGAGTGGTCCGCTTCCGGCACCGCAAGCGGCGGAGCTATAGGCGGGGGAGGATGTTTCCTTCGCGAAGGGAACAGAGCGCTCACCACGTTCGCCATAAGCTGAGGCCGGAGACTCTGCGTCAGCACGGGCCCAGGTGCGGAGTTTGACCCGCACTATCTTGTAAAGGCGCCCCCACGGATCTCCGTCGCGAGTCTCCAGCATCTCCTCGCACGCCTCACACAGAGACGTCAGCTCTCGCGACCACCAGTACACCTGCCGCCGGGCGCTTCTTGGCCGAACTCGTGGCATTGCCACGTCACATATCTCGGACATGGCCCCCTGACCGGTGATGTCACCCAGGCCTGCACGATCGAGGCTTACAGGAGGAGCTCCCGGTCTAGCTGCTTCAGCGCCCATCGTGAACTACTCGGGGCCTGTAGGACCGGCGCGCTTGAGGTCTGGGCAGAGACATCAAACCGGATGTACCGGTGGTCGGAATAGGTCTCCACCCCTTCTATGACGCGCCAGTCAACGACACGCGGTGTCAGAGCGGGGCTAGCGAACGAGAGGTCCACCACCGACTCGCCCCGCATCCGCACACACGTGGGGACAGAACCCCGATTTATGACGACCAGGCCTGACTCCAGAGCCCAGTCCTCCACCATCCTTCACCGCACGTCTGTGTAACGAGAACCCCAAGCCAAGTTCTTGGCATTGAAGTCCCTGAGCACAAGCACGGGGAGGGAATGGCTTCCGAAGTTCCGATGACGACACTCAACTCCCCGAACCGTGCTGCAACGCACCCCTGACCCCTCCTGACACTCTCAAGGGTCGAGGTACCGACGGCGGCGGCCGACGAAATGATGGGTCGTGACGTGACCTCACTCACTTGTTTCGTTTTAAATTAGCGCATCAAATTAACGAAATATTCAATTCAATTCAAATAGCCTTTATACAGACATCTTATACATGCTTATCTCTGAAGACCAACATCAGGTAAAGATTAATAAAGATTTTTTTTCCATTTTTTAATTCACCATTAACAAGATTTTTTTCTTAAATGAATAGGGCGGCAAAGCTAACTGGCCCGGGGCGCCAAATCTTTAAATACGCCTCTAACCGGAACAATGATGATTCAAATTGCCGTCCTTGATCGGTTGATATTCTTAGGGGGCAACCAAATCTGGCAATCCAATTTTCGTAAAGGGCTTTTGCGACTTCCTCAGCGATCTCTCGTACAGGAACGGCTTCTGGCCAACGGGTGCAACGGTCGATAATAGTCACACAGTATCGTCGGTCATTCGACAATCGCAAAGGTCCCACTATGTCCACGTGAATATGTTCAAAACGAGCCGACGGTGGGAACTCACTCAGTGGGGTTACGACGTGACGGTGAATCTTCGCTCGCTGACAGCTGATACATGCTCTGGTCCAGTTGTTGATTTCTTTGTTCATGTTGGGCCAGAAAAATTTTGAGCACATCTGTTTCCTGGTGGTTTTTACGCCGGGATGACACAAATCGTGTTGAGCTTTGAATGCCTCAAAACGATACGTA
This sequence comes from Eurois occulta, assembly GCA_950022335.1. Classification (NCBI taxonomy): domain Eukaryota; kingdom Metazoa; phylum Arthropoda; class Insecta; order Lepidoptera; family Noctuidae; genus Eurois; species Eurois occulta. Next base: position 10,037,882 of record OX465489.1, on the reverse strand, counting down.
GTCGGTAAGTACGGTCGGGGCGTTCCGGTAGATGTCTCGCACGTGATTGGCTGGTTTATCCCAGGCATTGTGACGTTGGTGAATTTTAGGTTTGTTTGTTTTCTGAGCTGTTTCAATGCTGGATCTTTGTCTTGTTCGCTGGCTAAAGTTGCGTAGTCGATGACGGAAGGGGATTGTATGTCTTCTATGCGTGATAATGCGTCTGCCACCGAGTTATCTTCGCCTTGCACGTACTTGATGTTGGTACAAAATTGGCTGATGAAATGTAATTGCCGTTCTCGACGCGGAGTGTCGCTGCTGCTCGGTGGACGTGTTAGTGCATTCGCTAGTGGCTTATGGTCTGTATACACTGTGACATCGCCTCCTTCTATTAGATTCCTGAAGTGCTTGACAGCTGTATAAATCGCTAGCAATTCGCGGTCGTATACACTGTATCGTTGCTGAGTCGTACTCATCGCTTTTGAGTAATAAGCGAGAGGTTTCCATTTGTTTTTTATTCTCTGCTGTAAAACAGCGCCAAGGCTGTAATCTGAAGCGTCTGTCATCAAGCCAAGGGGGCTTCCTGGTAATGGGTGGTTCAGCTGTGTGGCTTCTAGTATGCTTTGGCGGCACTTTTCAAAAGCCAATTCTGCCTGTGGAGTCCACTCGATGGGCGTTTTATCATTGCGTTTCTGATTGTGAAGATATTTATTTAGTTCACTCTGTTGTTCGGCTTGACGGGGTAAGCTGCTGCGATAAAAATTTATCATGCCCAGAAAACGTCGTAAGTCAGCTATTGTCTTGGGTTTGGGGTAGCTTGATATTGCTTTGGTTCTCTCTTCAGTGGGCCTGATCCCGTTGCCTGTTACTTCGTAGCCGAGAAAATCAATCTTGTCCTTGCCGAATTCACTTTTCTCTACCTTCAACATGACGCCGTGAGTCTTAAGGCGCTGTAGAACTTGCCGTAGAAGTTGTCTGTGGCTCTCTTCGTTTTTTGAAAACAGCAGTATGTCGTCGACGTAACAGAAGCAGTTGTCAATGCCACGCAGTACTTGATGCATAAATCTTTGAAACGTCTGGCTAGCGTTGCGTAAACCAAACGTCATGCATGTAAATTCAAACAGCCCGAATGGTGTGATAATTGCTGTTTTCTGGGCGTCTTCTTCTGCTATTGGGATCCAATAGTAGGCCATTTTGAGGTCAAGCTTCGAGAATATCTTCATATCGTGCAGCTGGTACGTGAAGTCTTGTATTCGTGGCAAAGGATAGCGGTCTGGTCGTGTCACTGAATTTAATCGTCGGTAGTCGCCGCATACCCTTAGGCCTCCATCCTTCTTCTTAACAATATGCAGCGGGCTTGCCCACGGGCTCTTTGATGGCCTGCATATGCCGAGTTCCAGCATGTGGTCGAACTCCTCTTTGGCAGCCTTATATTTGTCGGGGGGCAAGGGGCGGCTCGTGCGAAGACTGGTGCGCCCGTCGTCTCAATATGGTGCACTACATCATGCTTCGCTGGCTCCTTCAAGGACATAGGTCGCAGCACTTCCGGGAATGTCTTCAAAATGTCATAGTACACTTGGTCGGTGCTGATGACATGTATTGTTTGTTCATTTGTTGCAACTTCAATGGCGTCGATTGATATGTCAGTTACACTATCGACGAGCTTCTTTTTATGGAGGTCGACCAGGAGCTTGAAGTGTCGTAGGAAGTCAGCCCCTATGATCGAGGTTTTCACGTCGGCTATGATGAATGTCCATAGGTAACTGCGTCGTAAGCCAAGATTTAGCCTTAACGTTTTTTCGCCGTAAGTGTTGATTGGTGTATTGTTTGCAGCGTACAATGTGTAGGCGCTTGATGTCTTCATTTTGTTTTTGTTTGTTGCGGCTAACACGGATATTTCGGCGCCGGTGTCTACGAGGAAACGCTGTCGAGTGTCGCGATCGAAGACACATAGGCGGTTGGTGGTGCTGGGGACATCGACATCCGCCACAGTCGATGTCGTAGCTAGTTTAACGTCGTCGTGTGATTCTTGTTTCTTCTACAACACGGTGACTCGCATCGTTTTGCCTTATCACCGAAACGGAAATGGTATCTACACTCCCACGTTGGATCGCCGGGTTTGATAGACGTCTTGTTGCTATGGCGTTGGCGTGACTGTGACCGTGACCGTGATTTGAAAGGTGTGAAACGGGGTCTATGGCGCTCCCTTGATCGTCCGCGTAGCTCAGCCACTTCTAGGCATAGTTTCTCCATTTGCTTCGAAAGTATTTCTAGTTTGGTTGACGTCACGGTATCTTGCGTGGTTGTGGACACTGCGGCAACCGTTGCTGTTTCGGTGTATTCTGCCATCTTATCGGCCATGGCAGCGAGGGTATCTAGGGTTGCTTCCGTGTTGACCGACAGCACGACTCGCATTTGTGTGGGTAGGTGATTGAGCCACTCGATTTTCAATCCTTCATCTGTGATCATGCCGCTTCCTAGTTCTCTCATCTTGCGTAGGAGTTGTGTGGGTTTTTGATCACCCAATTCTAGGCCACTAATCAGCTTCTGGAAGTTCTTGACGTCAGACTGATCATACACGGTGAGTAGTCGATTCTTCACTGCATTATATTTACCGGTGGCGGGTGGGTTGTATAAAATGTCGGTTAGCTGTTGAAGATCGGTGTTTTGCAGCTGTTGTAACACGTAGCGGAATTTCTGGTCGTCCGAAGTCTTCAAGGGATCCACGACAGCTTCAAATATCAAAACATTGTGAAAAATAATTAATAATCTTTATCATATAATTATATATGTCGCCGCAAGAGTATCTATCTGCTAAGAATATTAGTTAATCTAATTAATAATCAACATATAACGTCTCATCCATCATAATATTGATCTTGCCATCTGATCTGTGGATTGGATTGGCAGTACATTTTGTAACAAAGATTCGTATCGATTGACAAGAGATAAGCGCCGTCTATTGGTGTTAACTAGTAGGTACTGAGATGGTTCGTGATTAGATCTTCTGAAGATTAATTTATTAAGCTGTGTCTACGCTAGACGAGCCGAACAAAAATCGTAGCACGAATTCGCTTAGCGTAGACGGACCTCCCTAGAGTATATATGTTCTGTGAGACGGACTTCGAAGCCTCGACCGAGCACTCCCGCCAAGGAATTTGTGCTCCGCCTGTGGTCCGCTTGTGCTCTGCTCATGTTCGGCTTGCCTAGCATAGATACAGCTTTAAACAAGTCTTTAGCTAGAACGATAGTTAAAATTAAGATAAGCAAATATTTTGTGACAATTGGGATTCTAACAACTGCTCATTTAACACTAAGATTTGTTAATGAGGCAACATTCCACAATGTTGTGGAGGATGGCACCGAATACGATTTTAAAGGTCAATAACTCCATCTATTATTTGAAGTACAACTAAATCAGTTTCTATAACAAATTACAAACTAAAAAGTAACAAGATTATTTTACAGAGTAATTTATTTATGGAAGCGTCAGGGTAGCCCGCGAAATTCAAATTTTCTTACGTTTTATGCAATTTGCAGGTCAGTGTCAGGTTGTATGCTAATAATTCACGATCGCACACGCTGTAGCGTCTCTGGTCTCACTCATAGTTTTTGAGAAAAATGCCTGTGGTTTCCACATGTAGACTTTTTGTTGTAGAACGGCGCCGATGCTGGTATTAGATGCGTCAGTAAATAAACATAGCGGCGCGTTAGGTATCGGGTTGTTGCCTCGAGTGTGCTTTTTCGGCATTCGAGGACTTGTTCTGCTGCTTGTGACCATTGTATCGGAGTTTTGTCGTTCTTCTTGCTGTTGTGTAGGTATTTGATCAATTCATGTTGGTGAGTCGGCTTGATGTGGTAAACAACTACGGTAGAAGTAAAAATCGTATAAGTTCGTATACTTTTTGTGGTTTCGGATAGATGACTATGGCCTGTAGTCGTTCTTGAGTGGGATTGATTCCTTCTGATGACACTTCGTATCCGAGGAACTCGATATTTTCCTTGTCACACTTGTTAATGTTAAGACTGACGCCGTAGTCGCTCGAGGGTTAGCTTAGAGCTAGTCCTCCTTGCAGCGTTTTACTTCCTTATTTCTCGAATCTAGAAGATGATCGTCGAAGAAACAGAATACGATGTCGTCTAATCCTCGTAGTACTTCGTGTATGAAACGTTGAAAAGTTTGACTGGAGTTTCTTAAGCCAAACGTCATGCAGGTGAATTCAAAGAGACCGAAAGGTGTTATTATCGCCGTTTTTTGAGCGTCTTCTTTCGCCATAGGTATCCACCAATATGCCATTTTCAAATCTAAGTTCGAGAATATTTTCTTGCCGTGGAGTCAGTATGTGAAGTCTTGAATTTGTGGTATGGGGTATCGGTCGGGAACGGTGATGGTGTTGAGTCTCCTGTAGTCAAATATATTATATATTATAGTATTGTCGATTGTGGAGTTCAGCGACTTAGTGATAATTTTTCAATTTGTTTTGTAAGCATGCTGATCTGTAGGCTTGTTATTGAATTCAGCTGTACTTCGTTGACTGACGAACTGGTTGACGGAGGGTTTACTGCGGAGACTGTAGCGGGTTCAAAATGCTCCATCATCTTATCTGCCAGTGCAGCTAGAACTTCGAGCGATGACTCGGTGTTGATGGAGAGCACGGCGCGAACTTGAGTGGGCAGCTGGCTGAGCCACATAACCTTCAGCGCTTCATCAGATAAAAAATTGCCACTGAGCTGTCTCATTTTTCGTAGCAGCTGGCTTGGTTTGTTATCACCGAGTTCGAGGCCGCTGCGTAGTTTCTGTAGCTGCCGGTAGTCTGCCTCTTGGTAAGTTGAGATCAGTCTGTCCTTAAGCGCGCTGTACTTGCCGGTAGCCGGTGGGTGTAGGACAAAGAGATTTTAAACAGTTATAGAGCGGACATTGGGAATCATTGCCATACAATAATTTTCATCCCGAACTTTTTCGATTTTGACTAGACTGACAAGCGGGCGTGTGACACTATATTGTTACTAAGTGGTATCTAACAAGTTTTAGATTACGATTTTCTTCGTCTTGTCCCGTCTATCGCTCATAAATATTTGAATGTCTGGTGTAGGATGATGTTTCTGATCTGCACTAGATCGCTGTTGCCGAGTAACGGAACGACGAGATTAAACATTTGGTCCTCTCCTATCTTGCTCGCAACAATGGCGGCTTCAAACTACATGAACCATTACCACAGGCGTGAATTTTGTCGCCACAATATTCGGGCAGGAAACGAGATTGTTGCCAATAGTAGGGGAGCCCACGATGCTAAATGGGGATTTACTCGAGCGTCATAGAGACTTATTAGGTTGCAAAGCTTAGATGATAAAAAGAAAAAAATATATATAATATATACCTTTTCATCGGTGGGGTAAGCGGCTATAGATTTTTAAATATGTAAAAAAATACTGTTGCATGGACATACTCGAGCGCGTCAGATATTGATAGCATCAATGTCCTACGTATTTTTAATAATGTACGTATGTTAATCTGATTATTTGCATGATGCGGGTGGTTGTACGTAAGGGTTAAAAATGAAAAGAAAAAAAATTTAATCGAGCGCGTCAGGTTTTATAAGGGGGTGTTAAGTGCACCAAAAAAAAAGCTCTCATTCAATAATCTGACGATTTCGATCTGACGCAAACTCGCGGCCATTATTTTAATGTGCAAAAAAAATTCGCCATTTTGAAATACTCAAGCGCGTCACATTAAGATATATATGGTTCATCTTTATGTTCTAGACGTGCTGTCTCATAATCTGACAATTATCTGAAGGGATTCGCCTAATCTGACAAAAAAAAATTTTTTTTTTTCAATTTTTTAAATCATTGAACTTAATTTATTGAGAAGCTCAGGAAATAGCATGCAAATACATAAGTGTATGTTTTTTAAAGTAGAATACTTGTATTTATCAGAAAATAATTAAAAAAAAATGCCCAAAAAAATTTATTTTTTTATGATTAATTGATTAATTAATCATCATCTTCATCTTCATCAGTAGCACCAGATCATTTTGAATTTTCCGTCGACAACTTTCCATCCATAGTCCGTTGGTAAAAGATCAGTAATTTTTGCATTATGGGCATTACTCTACAAGCATGGAATGAATCTTGTGCGTAACACTTGCTGGAGTAACTCCGATTCACAGGGTGGCAAGTTGCACGCATCGTAATTCCGGACACTCAAGGAGAAAGCTTGTGATTTGTCTTTTACCTTGTACTTCCTATTGAAGATGACCATCCTGGCTTGATTGACATCGTCTAACTTTTTCAACCCATACAAGTGGCAAGTAAAAGACTGTATGATGTTAAAAGAATCCTGAACATTATGTTCCTTTGATCCCAAATCCAGAAATGCTTCTTGGAAAATTTCTGAATTCATCAGATATTGCAAAGGTTTATTTTTTCCTCGTCGGTACAATGCTGGGTTGAAATCGCAACCAGTGAACGCATGCAAAGCTGGAAGCGCCTTCGAAATTTTTGGGCCTAATTTCTTGTAGAGAGCGGATACGTTGATGTATCGGTGTGCATTGTCAACTCTAAGATCCATCCAAACTTCTACTCTTGCTTGCAGGTGTTCCATATTCGCTAACATGATGACCACTATATCAGTATCAGAAGTTCTGATAGTAATAGTAGAATCTTCATTTTGTTGGCAAGCAAGAAATGCTAACACTATCGACGATTTTTTATTATTTCGGCTTGCGGAAATCGTCAGATTATATATTTTTCGTTATCCTTGAATTATTTCCTTCAAAATAAAAAAAAATTTGGCTACGCTCGAGAATGTCGAGATGACGTTTTTTTTTACAACTTTGCTGCCCTCCCCTTTCTTTACGTCACTCTCAAATTGTCAGATTAGTGGAATATACACTTTTTAGCATGTAATTAACTCACCCTACCTTAATCTGACGCGCTCGAGAATTTCTAATGATCAATTTTTTTTTACTAATCTGATCCTTTATCCTTCACGGGCGGCATTATATATGGGGCTCATATTTGGTGGAGGTACTTAACCGGATACAAGGTATCGCCCTGTATATTAATCTGCCGCGCTTTAGTAAATCCTGAAATCCCCGCTTGGGCTCCCCTACTACAAATCGCTGTTCACAGTTATGACACTCTGTGCATGGCTGAATTCTTCCGTATTCTTCGACATGGTGCTGTTTCGTCGGTTCTTGGGCTTTTATATTATCACGACGGTACTTGGGGTTTTAACATTAACACGTCGGGGTCACCAATTTGGCGGATCTTCGCCATAAACGTGTTCAGGTACAGGTAGTGTAGGTGGTACGAAATGAATATAAATTATCAGTATAATTCGAAATTATTTACAGCAAGAAACAACTCTTTGACAATTATAGACAAGACTGTGTCAATACCAGTGCATCGAATTAGTAAGTTCTGTGTCACTCTACATCATCATTAAAGTTAACAATACAACCTTCTATGTTCATTTATCCTGTAAAATGACTTTTTTATGAAATAGTTATTTCTTTAGTTGTTTTGCTGAAGGGCATCTGACAGGCGGACCTCGATCACCTCAGAGGTGGTGGCTTGGGAGGTGAGGGCAAGGTCGTCTGCATTGAGGAAGAAAATGTTTTAAACGGGATGTGTTCAGGCTTAACATTAGCCCAAACACACCCCGTTTAAAACATTTTGTTTTATTTCAATAAATATATCGATACATCGAGCTTTTTCCAAACCTAATCTCTGGTCTGTTGGCTGTCATGCATGCCCTCCCTAGAGTATATATGTTCTGTGTGCATGCCACTCACTGTCAAGTCAATGTCATTGTCATTCTGCATTCATATTTGTTTCGTCTTGCGTGGTTCACAAAGGAAAATAAATCCTATCGTATTGTGTGCAAAACGGATTGTTTCTTTCTATTTGATAATATTATATACTCATGTTAGCGACATTAAAGAAAGCATTAAAATGGAATGTGACAAAATCTTCAGAAACCAAAAATACCCAGACATCCCTCATATTGGCAGCATTTATTGGCTTACTTGACGATGTATTATTTTGGAGAAAAATGTGGATGTCTTTGTCTTTTATGTTCATTGTAAATGTTATATTTTTGTAAGTAATATTTAATGTGTGTCTTGTGCATTATGATGACTAAATACGCATTTAGTATTATTTTATGCATTTTTAATAATTCTGTTTGTTTTCAGTGTAAGTGTTCTTCGGCAAGTCAACCTATTAGAATTCTTTTTGGGTTCTTGCACAGCAGTGGTATGCATTGATGCATTTGAGAGCTGGTTAAAACACAAACATAGAACTACTTGCTTAAAACGGCTTAGCGGTCATGGAGATCAATTATGTACAGCAGCAACAAACATGAAACTGTTATTACAAAACAGATGGAATGATTTCTTGTATTTAAGAGAAACCAATCACACCAAAGTAAGTATTTGCATCAATACAAGACTTGATTAAGAGAATGACTTATTGTATTTTCTTCAAAATAGCGTTAAATAAGTTTTACACAGTTTTTTTTTCTTCATTGGTGCTGCACAGGTTGCTGCCTGTTAAAGTAAACACTATTTGATCAGCATAATGAATATTTTTAGATAAAATAGGAAAGCGACTTCCACCCTTCACGCTGTTTAAACTTTAAAGGCACGTGTAGAAAAATCTTACATGATAGCATGGGGTCCCAACTAGAATAAATTATAATTAGTCTTGAAAGAAAATCATAGATGGCAGCATAGGTAACAATAATGAAATGAACAATCACTAAAATACATTAAATGGCAGATTTCGGCTGAAGTAAGATTAGTAAAAATCAAAACTTCCTTGTTTAATGCTGATTTATCTATTTACACTCATAAATCACAAAATTTCAACAAAAAGATAAATGAGGCCTTTTACTTGGGCTGCGGGACTGTTCGAAAGAGATACCCCGGCCCTGGAACATAAAGGGCAAAAGAAGGAACATGGGTGGTTTTTAGTCAGTAAAAGTCTGACACTCCCTTCCACTCCGCCCAGAGCGGGAGGAGTCATTTGATGATTTCCCACCCGAAAAAAAAAAAAGCCTTTTCAATCCAAACCCAAAGAATGATAAAGTTGTTAGGTTCCCATCTGTTAATCATTTATTGGCAACCCGAGATATTTATTTTCTATTTTTATTACTTGTCCTTGATTGCACGGTGCAATGTCATACTCATTGTGCGAAGTGTATGTTTGTAATTTCAAAATAAGTAAGTAAGTAACTACGGTGCTAATACCAATAATAAAAAAACATATATATCTTTGTCTGTCTGCTTATTTCAGCTAATCTCCGAAACAGCTTGAGCAATTTTGACGGGACTCTTACTTTCAGATACCTGATGTTATAAGGAATAACTTGGAATACTTTTATTTTAGAAAAATAATTAGAGTTCTGTACAAAAAAATTAAAACCCTTGAAATTTTTAACAAAATCCGATTCAAATAAGGAAGTAATCATTTTATAATTATTTCACGCGGACGAAGGTCGCAGGCAACAGCATCATATAGAAACAACGCCATCTAAAATTAATCTAAATAAAACAAAAGTTATGTTTTTAATTCACAAATTAGCATCACCAAACCCCAATATCAATTAACGGTTTAAAAAAAATAGACTACTTTTGTAAGTGTAACAATTGATAAATATCTTCATTGGAAGTAACACACAAAGCTTTTGAATAAAAGAATCAATTCCTCGGCTTACACGCTCTACATATTTACACCCATTTTAAACTATGAATGTGCTACTATAGTCGATTCCATATTAAGGTTTGGCGTTATATTCTGGGGAAACTGTATCAATTAAGAAATGATATTTAAGTCCTACAAAAAGGTGTATTACGGCTAAGATTGGTCAAAAAGTTACCGATGGCTGCAAACCATATTTTATCGACTTGAAATAAAGAAGGCAAACTTAAAACGTTATGGTTTTAAGTTTCCCTTCTTTATTTATATATTATCTGCGATGATAGTCTCTTCCAGTCTAACCAGATGCAACTGAATCCCAGTATTTTACATGGGACTGCCTCTCTGACTTCACAAGCCAGTTAATGAGAAACATACTAAATACCCTTTGGTAAGATGTAACCTGTTAAAACTGAAACAATAATATGCTATCAGTCTTTGGCATCACATAACATCACATAAGACCCAAGTTCCATGTTTTATTTTAAGTTACTCTAATGGAACAATTAATTTTATTTATTCTAGAACCTCTCCAAGAATTTCTAGTGATAACAACAACACAATTTTTTAATATGTTGTATATTTCTTCTGTTCCAGGCATTTCTATTAATCAATATCAACCTGATAATAGTTTTTCTTACTGGAAAGTATATTAATGGATATCTAATAACATACTTATTGCTAATGTTTATATGTGTTTTTTACAAAGTGATATTACCTGTAATTAAATTATGCAAGAATATGAGACAAGACTTAGGTGACTAAATATTTCTTTATATATTTGTTCAATAATTATGATAGACAATTTTTGTAACAATGTGATTTTTTCAGAATCAGATTTTGAATTGGAAGGTCTTATACCGGAAGTATCTGAAGTTAACATAAAATTACTATCCATTGAACCTGATCCTGTTCCAAGTATGGATGAAAAACAAATTTATGGTACATACATGATTCTTAGTAAATTATTATGATTTGATTAGTTATAAAAGAATCTAGCTGATGACTGCTACAAAGTGATGGCATTATTAGGTAAAGCAATTTTTAAAACATGATAGCATTTTAAACTGTGACACCGGACCAGATAAGTTTGCTGCACTATTATATTGTTTGTTCAGTGAGATCATTTAATTTTACAATCTGTATTCATTGTACCCATTTCATAATATACGAAACCTCCAAAACATTTTTCATTCTTCATTTTAAAATAGCAAATATATAACTTATAAGACTTATCATAAAATTCTTTGACTGTATATTATGTATGTAGCAATTGCTGTTTCGCATGATAGGATTTTTAAGTTTTTGTTTTCAAACACTTTTTAATCAATGATCAAATGGTCAATAGATTTTTGGAAACCTGAAGATGTACCACTGGCTGAGTGCAGTGACAGCTCTGACAACAGCAGCTCATTAGTTACAAATTTCTCAATGGAAAAAATGCAAACTCTAGAAAAAGATGTAGATTCTTCAGACACCAGTGAAGATGAATATATACCTCTAGGCAAGTTCTATGAGTGATTATTTTATATATGAAGAAAATGTAAGATACTGCCATAATTTCAGCATGTTTTGAAACAAATGATACTAATATTTATTTCATAACAATTAAAAGGAAGTTCTAAGTGAATACCACCTGTATTACCTACATAAAAATATGTATATTTGAATTATTATTTTACATGGATAATAGTATTGGCAATATTATTTTAGATCAACAAAGGGAACAAGTGAAAATTAAATCTACTTTAGAGGTAGCAGAACCCGCCAGTACCTGGAGCAGCAGTGCATATAACGCGTTCTGGAACATAACTGGAGCAGTTGCAAATATGATTCAAACAGAATCAACTGAAACTAAGAGGAAAAGACTATCAAGTATAGACTCATCGGATGGTTTTGAAATGATTGATCAGAATGATTTAACCTAATCAAAGTATCTTAAATGTATACAGAAAAAATATCATTTTTCATAATTATGTACCGTCAACTATGGCAACTTGACATATACAGGGCAACTTGCCCATAAGTAATCTTTACGAACAAAACCTTTTTAGATGTACAATTTAAGATAGTTTTACGTACAATTTCAACAGTAGTAGATTTTTATGATTACCATTGGCAACATATTCTTTTTTCACTGTGGTAACATTGTTGGTTAAAAAAATATGGCGTTTCGAAGTCGAATAGTGACAAGACCAGTTTTTGCTGGTGTGTGAAAATTGTGTTTATACAAATTATACAGCTAAAACCATTGATCTCAGGTGAGTACAATTTTGATATGTTCTGTAGTAAATCTCGTAGATTAATTTAAGATTGTTAAATATCCGTTTTTAGGCCAATCTGCCGAAATATTTGGTTAGGTCATGTTAGTTGAGGTTAGGTCAAGTTGCCATTGCCGGCATAGTGGCATCTTGACCTATGCCTAGGGTTGACACAAATGGTTGACACAAAATTAGATTATAAAAAAGTACCTAATTGTCTAATCCTAATTCCTAACTAAATTTTATAAAATCTAAAAGTGCTTATGTTTGTTTGTTTACCCGCACTTCTGGTCACAACGGAACGACGGATTGGCGTGATGTTTTACGCCGCAGTACTTATAGTTCTAGACTCGAGAATCCCTTTCTGAGTCTACAAATATAAATTTCTAGCTACTTTTTAACCTAGGAAAACATCTTATTTCCTCGAGACGCGAACGGAGTCACGGATTGTTTTTTTTTTACGCAAACTTGTACTTTATTACTTGTAATAACAAAACAAAGTTAGTTTCATGAAAATACTAGCTTTTCGTCCGCAGCTCCGCTCGCGTGGACTACACGAACTTTAATCTAGGTACCTCTTTTTGGTTTTAGCATAAAATGCCTGGCAAGACCGTACAAAAACTATTCCGAGGAAATGTTGACACTAGCAATTGATATGGTCCAAAAGAAAAAGATGTCATCCTACGATGCGGAAAAAAATTTTGGCATTCCAAGAAGAACAATAGAAAATGCCCTGCCATTTCAATGATTAAACTTAAGTAAAAGCATTAATATTTTGTGTAAGACATTTATTTTGTATTAAATAATAAATATTATTTTGAAACTTGTTTTAGTGACAGCCCTATAGAATACGAATGATTTGTATGAAAATCGTTTTGAATCCTATGACAACTTGACCTAGTATCCAGTATTACCAGATTTATAAGATTGTAGATAATTCGAAAAGGGATACCATATTAAAATACGTTAAATATGACCAAATTGACCTAAAACAGGAAATAATAGGCAATTATCGATAAAAAATAATTGTTAGGTCAAGATGCCAAAGTGGTGTCAATTTGACCTCTGTTATATTTCTTTGTCTAGAACGCCAATTTCAAGGTATTTTAAAGAAATCGATAGTTACTATGAATTATTAGTTCATTATGATCACAAACAAATCAAATAATATTAAAAAAATCGATCAGTATCATAGTTATTTGATAAATTCGAAAAAAATGTGGTCAAGTTGCCACAGTTGACGGTAGTTATTTATTAATTCTAAATGGTATATAAGTATTTTTATACTCTGTTCATTTTATGATGATTAAATTGTTAAAATATTCGAATACATCTTTAATTACATTTTTAAACAATGATCAGTAATCAAAATAGCTTGAAATTCAACATTCATAAGTAATTCAGAAACCATCATTAAATGAAGAGTGTATATCTTAAACATTTAACTTTGACATCATTTCCTGGTGTTGTCTTTTCAGTGCTTTCAAGCGTACTGTGTTAAGAGCGTTTCTTGCTACAAGACCTTCTAGCATAGGCCTGGACATCTGAAAGAATACTAGATATTAGATTGTGTTTACTAAGTACCTAGTAAAAGTTTTGTTTCACCCAGTTAATAAAATAATATTTGTTTCTCACATTATAAATTGAAATATTTTTGAACATCAAATTGTCCTTAGTTTTTAATATTATCTTGTAGATTCAATCATTAAAAAATAAATATCTCTACTAACAGACTTTCCATAGTAGACTTCAATACATCAAATACATGCTGCTTTTAAACAATAAAGGTACCTAGTGTAGGTATTCAGAAATTGGTTTTCGTCCCAAAAATGTTTTCAATTTTTTATCCAATAAAATCAGAAAGCAGAGGGAATTTGAATTTTGACCTATAAGCCTAACCACAGATCAGCATAATTAAAGATAGAGAATTGGAATGACCTTGGTAAGGCAGGATGATTGGGAAGGAGCGATTCCCGGCGATCAACCAAGCTGCGTGCAGTATCACACTGATTCAAATGTTGTGACACTGAGTTGTATGGCTTTAAAATCAAATGTATAAAATTGAGGAAAAAGGAATATCCGAAAATGCCTAATAAATAATAGAAAACCTAACCTACGTATGCGAGGCAGAATCTATTTATTTTTCGAGCTTGCGTCACTCGCTCTTGCTTCCTGTACACTCGCCCCCAAGGCGTTTCGCAAAAATCCGACACGGGACGAGGACCAAGCCAGGAACACCTAGGCTAGACGAGCGCTACTCTATGTATATAGGGTGAATTTTTCAAGTGGGCGTGGATGGCCAAATCCGAAACTGAGGAATAGCGAAAAATACTCAAAGGAGTCTCGAGTATTTGATGAAAACTAAAACTACATCATTAGATTATTGGAAAATCTATATTCTTAGCCAGGAATCGAACCCGTTGATTTTGAAAAAAAATGCTGTATTATTACACCATTCGATAGTCTCACTGATAGAGATAAAATTCAGGGAAGTAATGGCATTCAGCAAATTGAAGCAAAAGGTTAAATTTTATGTTTTTTCATATTTTAAATTAATGTCCTTGATTGATAACACCCGCAGCGCAGTCATCTTCACAACATATGTTCTAAATTCATATTTCTACTAACTCTTCACTGTTAAAGGCGAAATTAAAAGAAAAAAAGGTAAACAATTCAAATTAGAAATTACAAGTGAGGGTTCGTCCATTAATCACGTGAGGCTCGAAAGGGAGGGAGGGGGTCGGAAAAATCACGAAATATCACTAGCGGGAGGGGGGGGGGTCTAGTGAGACATCACGTGTATTTATTTTTTCTTTGAACGCGAATGCGAGTAGTAAACCAGCGAACGTTCATTCGGCAATGTGTTGAATACGCGGTTGGCGTTAGTGACTTGGGTAAGCAACTTGGCTTTGTATTTGCCTTGCTTCTAACTTTTGTTTAATTTAAAATGTGCTTCGTTTTTGCTTTTCAGTCGGGTTTTTGTTATTAGGTACTTTTGGTGTTTGTTACTTTTCTCGATAGGTTTGGTTTTGATATTTTTTTTTTATTAACGTATTACTATTACGCGCCAAAAAAAACGCTATTTGTTTTTTTTTTCAAACACATCTAAAAACACGGGTTTTTGAGACGAATGTAATGATCCCTAAACTGTCGAAATCCATCCAGCCGTATGAAAGATACGAAGTAGGTACCTAATTAATATATTTACAAACATACAAGATACACACGAAAAACATAACCCTTCCTTGGCAGTCAAGTAAAAAATTGAGGTTAACCCAAAAACAATTGTTACCTTATCAACAATGTGTCCAATTGCAATAGTTCTAACTGCTGCATTATGTTGTTTGTTTAGTATATCATCAGAGTCCTCAGGCCCGGCCTCATTATTGTAAGCTTCATCTTCTTCCTCTTTTAATATTGCAGGCAATTGAGTTAAAGTCTTAAATTTAAATTAATTACATAAGAACTAAAGATAATCTTATAGTAAAAATATGCAGCCCCTGAGGTTAACCAAGACAATAAAAATATAATTTTCATTAAGGCTAGGAAAAATAATACTAAGCTTACCTCAAAATTGTTTGACACTAGAGAGTCATTATTATTTATTATTTCCATTTCAATTTCTTTCCTACTTTGACTTGAACCATCATTTACAGATTGAAAACAAGTAATTTGAATCTGGAAACAGATAAATCAATTACCTACCAAAATACTTGGAACTCATGGAAATGCAATAAGTATGCTAGATTTTATCTTTGGTTTATTGGCTTCGGACCACCTTCAGACACAAATCCAGTATGCGAGTCAGTTCAGTTAATAGTTCTGTTACATCTTGTACAATTACATTTGAAGACACTCACTGGCCTTATGTCTGGAGCCTAATAAATAATTCTGTAAATTGATATATAAATAAGCTTTATGCCATAATATTCATCAGGTATAGTTTTTACCGAAGGGGCTTTTGTAGTCTGATCTGTAAGGAATACTGCAAATATAATTCCAACAAAGCTGGAGTCCATTCTTTGATACATAGACTGAGTAGCAAGATCTGAAAAATTAATTGACACTGTCAGTAAATTATACTTCTAAAATAATGTGAATAAATAAATACTATTACTAATTTGTAGTGTAACCTACCAACATGCGAGGGCCACACAGTTATATGAGGGTGCGAATGGTACCATCCAACGACTCGTAGGGGTCTGTTGACTTCAGCTGCTAACTCTTCGGCACGTAATGTCGCTTGTACCAACTGCTCTTCAGATATTTCAACACGATCTGGTTTTTTATCTAAGCGTCGTAATATTACGGAAGATACAATAGAAACCAAAGTACCATTGTTATGGACCTGTTGAAGATTCGTTGATTAACAATTGATCAATCGCACAACAATAGAATTAATACAACTAATAAAATATCAAACAACAAATAGCATATACTTATTTACCTCTCCGATAAGCAGACCCATAATTTCTTCCTTTTCTGTAGAAAGCGCATGTTGAACACAAACTAACGCAACGTCGGAAGAAAGTAAAACCTTGTTTAACATTTTTTTGATTATTTAGTTCTATTCCACTACCTACAATATAAAAACAACAAACATGGAATCACCAAGACTGTCAGAGTGACATTTCACAATGACATTACGTAGCACTCGGTAATTTCGTCATGGAAGTAGTTAGTTCCATAATTATCTTGTAATACACAGACAGTACAACTTTACGTTCATTACCTCAAATCTGAATATTCGCTCTTTGATTTTTCTATAGCTTATTCCTCTATGTTTTCAGCTGATCAGATTTTATAGTACATTTTGAGTTAAAAAGGAAGTTGGCAGCACTCAATGCACTCATTATAACGTGTCTCTGGCGGGAAATCAAAAAGCGCGGGTGTTTAAAAATTTCTCCTACGTATTAATTTGTAATTTTTGTGTATATTTGCTTAGATAGTTTATTATATTCCCAGTGTACATAGTAAAATGGGAACGGAAAGCGATGGGGGCGATGCCCCCATCGATAAAGAGCCCAAAAAGCGAAAATTGGGTCTCATGGATTCGGCACAGTCTGCAGCTTACAAAATCTTCATGAAACCGAATTACAAGAGACAATTTCCCGAATGCCACAGTGGTGATTGTGTAGTATTTGTGGAATCAATAGAAAATGAAAAATTGGGCAACAAAAACCCAATTGGACTTACGAAATTATTCACCGAAAATGTTAAAGGCATCATGGGTGTGCATCGAGTCAATGCCTACAAAGTTGGCATAACTTTCAAAAAACCTGCACCGGCGAATAGTTTTCTCAAAATGGACCATTTCTTAGGAAAAAATAAATTAAAAGCCTTCGTTCCTGCATACATGACGGAAACAACAGGCGTCATCCGCTATGTACCGAAAACTATGTCAAATGAGGAAGTTTATAAAAACATTCAAAGTGACGTAGAAATCATATCTATTAAAAGATTTATGAGGAAAGTTGAAGGAAAACTTACACCATTAGGTACAATAGCAGTTTCATTTGCCGCAACAGCATTGCCACAATATGCATACATTCACATGTTCAGATACCCAGTACATATATATGTACCACCATTGCTGCAATGCTACAAATGCCTTAAATATAACCACTCTGCAAGAGCTTGCCGTGGTGAGCAAATGTGCTCTTCTTGCGCCGGTCGACATTCATACAAAGAGTGTGATGTTGAAGAAATTATTTGCATAAACTGCAGCGGCAACCACCTAGCAATTTCAAGGGATTGTCCTATTAAGAAACAAAAAATGGAAGAAAAGAAGAAGAAGTTCCTCAATTGGAATCAGTCATATGCCAGTGTGGTGAGTACACCTCCTCCAACTATGTCAGATAAAAATGTTTTCCCAGCTCTCAAAAAACCAAATGAAAGGACTTTGGGTGAGAACTCAAAGTCATTTGCTGAAGAAATTGTAAATAATGAAATAATTATAAATGCCATTGTAAAATCACTAATTGGTCTTGGTAATAATAAAGATAATGCTCCAATAACAAATAAAAGAATAAAAGAAATGTTGTTAGCAAATTTAATTATTAATTGATGGATACATTTTTAAATATAGCACAATTCAATGTACAAAGCTTACAGAGTAAGAAGGCCTTATTAAACACATTTCTTTTTGAACAAAAAATAGATATATGCCTATTAAATGAGACTTGGCTTAAAAATAGTAGTGTAATTCCTCGTTTTACATCATACAACTTTATATATAAAAATTCAGTAAATAAACACAATGGAGTAGGTATTTTGATAAAACAAAATTTAGCTTATAATGTTATAGAAACAACTTTTTATGAGTCAGTCCAAAATATATGTATTTCCATAGAAACATCCATGGGTAGATTGCATATCCTATGTGTTTATTGTCCTCCCAATAGCAACAGATTTGATACTAACAAGATGAGAAAGGTGCTTCTTGAAATTCCCAAGCCATGTCTTATCATGGGTGATTTTAATGCACACCATATATTGTTTGGATGTCATACAAACAATAATAGGGGTAACAGTTTATATAACCTTATTGATGAATTTGACATATGCGTTTTAAATGATGGTAGAGCAACCACTGTTCAGTACCCAAACAGGAATGCATCAGCTATTGATCTAGCTCTGGTTAGTTCCGCATTAGCTCCTCTTTGTGAATGGCAGGTTCATGACGATCCTATGGGCAGTTATCACTACCCAACTCAGGTAGTTTTAAATGTAAAGCCATCAACATATGAACTCCGGCCTGTGGAAGAAAAATATATTTATAGTAAAGCAGATTGGTCTAAATATTATGAATTATCAGAAACCAGTTTCTCTCATTTAGACATAGATAGTATGGAACCTCTTCATCTGTATGATAATTTTGTGAGTATTTTATATGATATAAGAATAAATACAGTCCCAAAACGAAAATCTAACCAAACTATGCAAATTTTAAGAAAACCAGCTCCTTGGTGGAACCAGACATGTAATGAGGCAGTTCTAAAATCTAAGGAAGCTCTGTTAGAATATAGAACATCACCAAGCATCCCCAACTTCATACAATACAAAAAGCTTGATGCTCAAAAGAAAAGAATATTAAAAGAGGAGAGTATCAATTCGTGGCATGAGTTATGTAGTAGTTTTAATAGAATGACACCTGTTGCAAGAATATGGGGTTATATTAAAAAGTTTAAAAGGATAGGTTCTTCTTCTAACAAATATTTAAATGATGATTGGGTACCTGAATTCTTAGAAAATTTATCAGACTCATCAATATTGAATGAAAATAATATAAATGATATTTTAAAAGAATCTGTTGAATCTGAAACCAACTGCTTTCTTAATAGTCCATTAACAATTAACGAATTGCACATAGCTCTTAAGAGTAGAAAAGATACAACCCCAGGTCTGGATAACATACCATACATCTTAATAAAAAAGTTACACCCTAATGCCTTACAAATTTTATTAAATGTTTATAATAAACTTTGGGATACACTACTTATACCAGAATCATGGAAAACTCAATGTGTCATTCCAATCTTAAAGCCCAATAAATCTGTAAATAGTCCTTCATCATATAGACCTATATCATTATCATCTTGCTTGGGTAAACTTTTCGAAAACATGCTTAAGTTACGTTTAGAATACTTTGCTGAAACTCAAGGGAAGTTACCAGATATACAGTATGGATTCAGAAAAGGCAAGAGTTGCTCTGAAAGCTTTGTTTCATTTTTGTCAGACCTAAAAAAGGCTAAACTTAGTCATTCTAATGCCATATGTGTTTTTTTGGATGTCAAAGGTGCTTTTGATAATGTTAATATTGAATGTCTAATTCGTGTTTTGCATGAATTGGGCTTACCAAGTAAAACATTAAATTGGATTTTTAATTTTTTGTACCAGCGAACTTTGTATGTTAGATTCAATAATAAGCTCCATGGCCCTAGGTTAGTTAGTAAAGGCACAATGCAAGGAGCAACACTTTCACCCCTGTTGTATAACTTGTATACATCCCAGATTCTTGAACATGTAAATACTTCTCAAGTCAAAATATTACAATTTGCCGACGACTTGCTTTTATACACAGTAAATCAAAACTTGAATATGGCTGTTAACAATATTAATACTGCACTGGCTCAATTACAATATTATTACAGTAATACTTTAAAACTAGATATAAAATAAAAATAATAAAATAAATAAATAAATAAAATAAATAAGTTCTGAAAAAAGTTCAGTATTATTATTTAGTAAAGATTCATTAGCACAGTCCACTGTAAATATTGTATATAACCACAATGTGATTCCTATGGTTAATCATCACAAATTTTTAGGTGTTTTAATAGATGATAAACTAAAATTTGATAAGCACATTGACCATATCTGTCAAAATGCCATGAAGAGCATCAATGTCCTTAGGAGCTTAGCAGGAACATTTTGGGGTTCTGACCCAAAAACACTTAGCATGTTATATAAAAGCATAGTCAGAAGTCATTTTGACTATAGTTGCTTAGCCTATATGAATGCAAGTACTACATTGTTAAGAAAACTGGATGTGATACAAAATATGGGCTTAAGAATAATTAGTGGAGCAATGCGCACCACCCCTATAAATTCTATGGAAATTGAAAATGTTATACCTCCCTTATCTTTGCGACGTTTACAGCTGGCTGAGAGATTCTGTCTCAAGGAGTTATCTTGCAATAGTAGAACAGTTCTTGATAAAATTGAATATCCTCTAGAGGTCACGCAGTCAGTTGTCACATCCTCCATTTCAGCAAATACTTTTATTTCTGGTTCACTGCCTGAAATTTCAACCATTCTAGTTAAAGTAAAGAACCTGACAAGAGACATGTACATCAAAAAGAAGTGGCCAGTATATGAATTCCCATATAACACTTTATTAGCTTACTTATATATCAAGTGTTTTTTAGATACTGTTAAAAATAAATATGATTTCTTAGAATTTTTGAATGACAAATCAGATTTCTATATCATTTACACTGATGGATCTAAAACTGATGATTATGTTAACCACTCTGCTCGACAAGATTTTGACACATGACACACCAGCTGAGTCGGTGGGGGTGATGCGATTTGTCATGAAATTCAAGAATTTTCGTGAACATTCTGCATTCGATTTTATGATGATAAATATGTCACGGCAGCTGTTTCACACGATGAGTTTGTGTTAAATATCTTCAATACCGTGTTGAGGTTGGTAAAACGGCGTCAGTCTATTGCCAAATATGTGTAAAATACATATTACGGCACGCTTCCAAAAAATAGGTAACTTAGATGCGCTGGAAATAATGTACATAGACAAGTTTCTCGTTTGCTAAAAAACTCGAAAAGGAAAAATAAATACAGTAACATTCTATCTGCATTCTTATTTTTGCTATTATTCATACATAATTTCATAAAAAAACACGATCAAAGTCTTGACAAATATTACAAAAAACTATGTTGAAAGTGTTGCAAAATGACACTTCTTAGTGCTGACCGAAACCCAAGTTCTATCATTACGATTAAAAAGTGGTATTCAGCCTAATCGATACTCGCAATGAAATCGAGTTTAGAAAAAAAAAAGAGTTGAGACTGAATTCTTGGTATAATTTCGAATAATAATTAATCATTTAATTTTATCTTTTTTAATAATTTGACTTCAAGAGAAGGAGATTTATAAATAATAAAACTTGCTTCTATGTAATCATTTTGATGATTATTTTTCTCTCCGTTGAACTAGCAGCGTGAAATTTGGCAAGAAATAAGTCTCACAGTTCAAACAAAGAAAAACCTGAAAATGGATCGATTTTCAATTTAATTGTAAGCACGGACAGAACCTATGGCTAAATACGCGTCGATTTTTGTTTCAAAATTTAAATTAAGAATACGCTCGCAATTCACCATTTTAAAGTATTTTAATTTACTACATCATTTATTGTGAATTTGGTTTTCTAATATCTGGCGGTTGGACTGGAAGCCGACCCCAACATAGTTGGGTAAAGGCTAGGCAGATGATGATGAATATCTGGCGGTTGGATATAGAATGCCCAGGATCTCGGTAGGCATAATAAAAAAATAGTTTGATCCGTCAAAGATACATTATATTACTTATTCTACAAAATTGTGTATAGTAGTTTGGGTTATTGTGTTAGGTTGGGACAAACTTTTCTTTTGTTTAGATTATTCTTTCCCACTGCAGGGCAAAGGCCTCCCCATACCTTTTCAACTCTCTCGGTGTTTTGCCTTCTCTGGCCAATCAGTGAAGAACGAGTGAGTCCAAATCGTCACGCCAGTGTTTCTTGGGCCTGCCTCGGTGACGACGACCGACAAACTTATTGTCCTATATTTCGCAATCAGCAGTGCATAGGCCGTATCCTAAATAAACATTATTTTCTTTTTTCAAAGCGGTTCACTGTCCACTCTAAAACCTCTTTTTACAACTGCAAAGTTCAGGTTATCCATCATAGGCCGTGGGCCGTGTCACTTGAGTGAGGCCGTGAACAGCTATAAGACAGAACCCTCAGGACAAAAGTCCTACTCGCATTTCTAGAAGTTTACTTAAAAATACAATTTTATAGTTTTTGGGGTTGCTACTAATGTCGATTAAAAGTATTGGTCGGTGAAGGCAAAAGATAAAGAAAATTGGAAAGCCATGGGGAGGTTTGCCCAGCAGTGGGAGAGAACTGGCTGATAAAAATAAAAGTATTTGTAAATAGTGAGTACCTTATAACCAATTCAACCTAACCATAAACCAATTTTGTAGACTAAATATAATTTATCTTGGTGGGAACCAAACAAACACTATGGCCTACCAAGATCCTTGGCGTTCTATATTCAACCAACCAATAGAAAAAAAAATTACAATAAATTATCTAGTAACTATAAATACAATATAAATTGGAACAGCGAGTGCATTCCTAATTTAAATTTTGACATGGAAACAAAATCGGCGCGAATTTAACCATAGATTAATCTGTTCTGTTTATTGTTGGGTCGGTTTTAATACCTAAAATGTACGAAAATCTATTAAGATTAGCATTATAAAAGCTTTAAAAAATATTATAACATTTTTTATTGTATTTAACGCTTAAAACAAAATTATTTTAATTTCTATCTATCGATTTCTTAAATTCCTTACATTTAATTACTCGATTTAATCGAAATTTACAAAACAAGAATCGATTGAAATAATCGTTTTCACACATCACAACAATTTAAAAAAAAATATGGCCGTCAATTTCGAATACAAATTGAGTAGTGGTAATGAATATTACGTGTTATTGGTCCTGAATTAGTAAATTACGCTAAGATCTGGGCATTTTCATGTTGTTTATAATATTTGAAATTATATTTGTCACATTTGTTATCGAATCTTTATGCGTTTGTGTGATATAATGTGAAAAATAAAAATGTAAACACGCACTATTGGCGCGAAACTTCGACTTTAGGTACCAAAATTCATCATTACCACTGCTTATTTAAATTGAACTATGAATGAATTCGTCACATAATTAAATGACGAGCTAATTATTATCAATAAAGTGGAGTTTGGATGTCTGAAAACCACAATTTTTATGATTTTTAGCCTCGGCCAGCACTGCTGTCAAAATGGCGATGACCGTATTTACGCACTTGGATTTTGTAAGGAGAAATTAAGAAACTTGCGCGCTAAATACAGAAGTTTTAATGGCGTTGACATATGAGCTTTTTATCCAACTCTCTTAATTAACGCACACTCATAGTATTTGATTATCAGAATATTAAATATTTACATAAATAATGAGGATGACGTATGACTTAAATGCTAGCCCCTTTCGGGGCCGATACCGAGCCAGCGGAGGTTTGTATGTCAAGCCCCCGAAGGGGCCCGTACCGAACTATATGGTTAAAGCAGCATATTATGACCCACAAAAGAGAATAACCAAATGCTTTAAAATGCCAAATAGTTGTAGTATATTCACTGCAGAAGGTTGGGCTATACTAGCTGCTTTAACTTATGTAAATACTATTGTAAATATTGATGAACATGGTGTAAGCAAAAATGTAAATAATATATTAATTGTAAGTGATTCCAAAAGCGTTTTATCTAGTTTATGTAATTGTAACTTAAGTTATAAACAAAATTATATTGTACATAGAATTAAGTACACTCTACAAAAGTTGGGAAAACATGTAGAATTTTTGTGGGTTCCATCTCACAGTGGCATAGTTGGTAATGAGGTTGTAGATCTGGCTACTCGTCAGGATCACGACGAGGATATTACAGAATCTTTCAAGGTCCCTTTCACAGATTATTATCAACAATTTAAAACATTATTTATGAAGATATGGAAGGATTATTGGGACGCAACAACAGAAACAAAAGGAAAATGGTATTCAGAATTACAGCAAGACTTACCAACAATTCCGTGGTACAATAAATTCAAATACTCCAGCAGAAAGTTCATAACCGTCATTAATCGCTTGCGATTTGGTCATTGTTTGGTCCCAGCTCATCTCTACAGGATGAGAATCATCAGTGAAAGCAAATGTACATATTGTTCTGAAGAAAATGCGGATATAAAACACGTTATATTTGACTGTGAATCGTTTGCCATGCAAAGACTGTTACTTGTCAGTGAAATTAGTGACATAGCAGAACAAAACTCTTTATGTGTTCCCCGCCACGTTCAGGAATTACTTTCCAAAACGGTTTATTTTAATCCATTATTTAGATATATATTGAATACTATAGAAAATATTTAATCGTTTCGGGGTTCTCTAAATTGTTTTTTTTATTATTTATTTTTATGTTTACCTAATATTTTATTGTTGATAATTAGATAATTTCATCGCCTTTCAGATGTACTTAGCTCATATGAGCGGTAAACACTATGTTTTTGTTATTGTTTTGTGTACTTTTAGTAAGATAAGAGTAATGTTTAATGATTACGACTGAAGGACATGTATCCATGGTCATGAATAAATTAATTAAAAAAAAAAAAAAAAATCATTATAACGTCAGCATCTTGTCAATGTCAGTGACAGTAGAGCCAGTAGACAGACAAAAAAAAGTCAAAATAAAAACTTGACGAATTATAATGAATTCATTGAAATTCCTCTACCCAATGTGATAATTTTATCAACGTTTAATGACCGTCAGTGTCATCTATTTTATCTAGTTTTTGTTGGATACATAATATAGTAATTTTAATGTTGACATGACGACAAATACATATGAGAAATGCACAGCCAAAGATGGGGCTCGTCCTTACAAATGTTGTGACTACGCCAACAAAATTTCCGTAAACTTACATCACTTCAAGAGGGATGGGAGGTTTTGTGATATAGATTTAATATCAGGTTCAACGAGAGTTAAGGTATGATACACAAACTAAAGTCGAAGTAAGGATGATATTTCACTCTTTATTTACACTGAACCTGTGACTGAACTATCTCTTTCATGTGACCCAAACCAAACAGGTGGCCCTTCATAATACGAATTCTGAGTTACAATTTATTGCTGACTAAGTATGGTACCAAGGACATTATATCACAAAATACTTTATTTGTAAATTTTATGCTCAAATAAAAAAAAACTGTACAAAGGAGGCCTTAATGTCCTAAGATACCTTAACAATCTCTAGATATTGAGTAGCTACTAACTATCCTACTACACAAATAAAATTGTAAGCCTTATTTTTTTGTAAATTACAACTTTTTAATTCATATTTCATGGGATATGAATAATCAGTCTGAATCACTCTTACTGTCGTGACTCAGACTGTCTCACTAAGAGATTTTTTTTTTTATTAATCTTCATCATAGTTTCAACGAAAAGACAAACAATCATCTAAATTAACATGTTAATATTTTTGAATTGCAGGCTCATCGTGTGGTGCTTGCAGCAAGTTGTGCTTATTTTGATGCAATGTTTAATGTGGGTTTGGAGGAAACTCAAAAAGGATATGTTGCCCTTCCAAGTGTCCCACCTGATATCCTACCTATGATAATAGATTTTATATACACAGGTAACATACATAATATTACACAAAGGCAAAACAAATAAAGAAATATCATCATCCAAGATTCATTAATTGACATAGGAAAATGATTATTTGTATTTTATGAATTAACAAAACTAGAAAATTTTTAAACATCACAAACAACACAACAACAATTTTTAACAACAACAACAAACAACAACAACAATTTTTAAATTTGTAAACATCTTTTAGTGGGTTCAATTCCATTTTTGACATGGAAATCGTTTATTGTGTGATTTTTTGGGTTTTTATTAACTTGGGTAAAGCCAAACCAAATACCAACATCTTTCTTTGGCTGCATTTCTCATTTGGAATAGAACAGTGCCCTTTCAGTTTCTATGATTTTATTTTTTCTCTACAAATGATGCAGATATAGGAAGAACTGGACTGGTTCAGCACAAGATTCATACAGGCAAAGAGTTACGTATCCGTCAGTGACCAAGAAGACTGCCGGTTGCATGGGAAAAATAAGTGGAAACCATGATTGAGGGAATGGTGAAGGACGGTATTATAGAGCCTTCATCCAGTCCATGGTGTTCTCCTGTGGTCCTGGTAAAAAAAACACAGCAGCATGTGCTTTTGTGTGGACTATTATTGACGACTGAATGACATCACAAAAAAAAGACAGCTACCCACTGCCTAGGATCGATGACACACTGGATACGCTGTCTGGAATGAAATGGTTTACCACACTGGACTAAACTTTTTAGGATCCATAGTTTCCAGGGAAGGTGTGAAACAGACCCCTGAGAAAGTAGTCGCCGTCAAGGATTGACCAGTTCCGAAAGACAAGATGCAGGTCAGAGCATTTCAAGTTTGTGCTCCTACTATCCTCCTACTATGTGTAGGAGACATTGCAAAACCTCTACACAAACTCACTGAGGAAAAGCGGCAATTCTGTTGGGGAAAGAACTGCGACGTCACATTTCAGGAATTAAAGAAACGTCTGTGCAATACTCCTATTTTGGGATATCCTGACACTGAAAATGACTTCATAGTTGACACAGATGCAAGTAATACTGGGGGCGTTTTGTCTCAACAGAAAGGAAACCAGGAGGTTGTCATAGCTTACTTCAGCAAGTCTTTATCCAAACCGGAAAGAAATTACTGCGTTACTAGACGGGAGCTACTCGCCATAGTAAAGACATTGCAGTACTTCAGTAAATATTTGCTAACTGACCATGCTGCATTGAAATGGCTATTACAGTTCAAGAATCCAGAAGGACAAGTTGCGAGATAGATTGAACTACTACAAGAGTTTGATTTCGTAATTGAACATCGCAGTGGGAGAACTCACGGTAACGCAGACGCCTTGTCAAGAAGACCTTGCCCTGAAGACTGTAAGCACTATGCCAGGCAAGGGACTAAGGAAGTAGTGCCGTGAGGATGTTTAGAATGGATTTCAGCTATTAATGGAAGGAAACCCTACAGCAGTTCGAGTGGATCAAAGCTGGTGCTCCTAAACCCAAGCGGAGTGATGTGGTAGCAATGAGTTCCATCACAAAAAGTTATTGGGCGCAATGGAACAGCTTGGTTATCCAGGATGGAGTCTTGTGCCGTAAATGGGAAAACGCTCGAGGGGACAGCTATCATTTACAAATGGTTGTCCCTAAAGCCAAGGTACCGGATGTTCTACGGCTTTATCAAGATAGATGTGTGTGGGTAAAAAGGACTCTATTGAAGATCCGAGAGCGATTTTACTGGATCCACTGTCGAGATGATGTGGAGGACTGGTTTCGCTAATGTACAAGTTGTGCGGCTGTGAAAGGACCCCATACACGCAGCAGAGGTGCATTAAAAGTTTACAACGTTGAAGCCCCCTGGGAACGGATAGCAATAGACGTTGCGGGACCATTTCCAGAAAGTGAAACTTTGTATAGTAATCCATGACAAGAAATACTTGTTAGTATTTCTTGTCATGGATTACTATACAAAGTTACCAGAAGTCTTTGCCATTCCTAACCAAGAAGCTACAACAGTCGCAGATAAGTCGGTTCAGGAAGTCTTCTGTCGTTTTGGAGTACCCTTAGAAATACACAGCGATCAAGGAAGGAATTTTGAATCGCAAGTATTTCAGGAGACTTTTCGATTGATGGGTACCCATAAAACCAGAACCACCTCTTACCACCCACAATCTGATGGAATGGTGGAACGATTCAAACAAACCTTGAAGAGATATCCGGCAAAAGTCGTGGAAAGCAGGCAAAGGGATTGGGATATAGCACATACAGCCGTTTCTTCTGTACTACCGAAGTGCAGTCCGCGAAAGTACGACTGTGACGCCAGCCTTCGCGAACTTTGGAAGGGAATAATGCTTGCCTGCAGATTTCATAACTGGAACTCCCCCTGATGCTCCACGCAATGTAACAGATTATGCGAATGACTTGCGTAAGAAGTTGAATGATGTTTATGAGCATACGAGTAAATCCGGCCAACAGATGTCTGAGAAGATGAAGACCCGTTATGACCGGAGGGCAAACAGTAGGGGTATCGACGAGAGTTGACTGGTGTGGTTGCATAACCCAGTGCGGCGCAAGAGGAAGCCTCCGAAATTGCAAGCAAAATGAGACAGACCATACCGAGTTGTGACTAGGATCAACAATGTCACCTACCGAATACAGAAGGGTTCACGAGGTGCGCCTAAGATTGTCCATGTAGACCGATTGGCGCGATACTACGGGGCTAATGATGCTCGGGACGAGCATTTCTAAGGAGGGGGCAGTGTGTATGCGAGTCTGGAATGTTCTAGTAAAGACCTGTCTACAAGATTATAGTCTAGAATGTTCCACTATAGAACTGTCTAGAAAATTCGAGAAGGTTGTAGAACTTTCTCGAAGGACAATGTTCTACTATGGAGCTTTCTAGAAGATTCGAGATAGTTGTGGAACCTTCCCGAAAGATGATGTTCGAATATGAACTGCAAAAGTAGGTTCCTAAAAGTTGTCGAACTTTCTCGAAGGATCGGTCGGCATATAGACGTGTTTGCGAGAGCAATCAGTCTGATTTTGGCTACACAACGAAGCGAATCGAAGTGAACTAGAAGTGCGATATCTAAGTGAAAAGTGATCAGTAGTGCATTTGTGATTAAGTTTTAAGTGTTTTGTATTACTAATTACAAAACACTTAAAACTTAATCACAAATGCACTACTGATCACTTTATTTGTTGTTTAATCGGTAGTAATTAATTTATCCCATACCCAGCTCGTAACAATAGCAAAATATTTTAAATAATTTATGCTAAATCTTAACAGTGTGCTTCAAAAATGATATAAACAATCAACAATGGGAATATTCATATTTTTTAAGTGAATATTATTTCAGCTTTTTTTACTTTTAAGTATTTCAATGTTTAAATATTAAACACCCCACTCACTACTACTTGCTATTTCAAAATCTATTCTTAACACAAATGTAATATATAAATAATATAAACCCACAATCCTAAGTAAATGTACCAACTATCTCTAAAACTTTTTATAGGTGAAATTATGATAGATAAAAGTACAGTACAGCATCTATTGATTGCTGCTGATATGCTACAACTCAGAGAGCTTGTAACTGGCTGTGGTGAGTTTCTGAGGAGAGAATTGCACCCCTCTAATGCACTTGGCATATTCAGGTAATTTCTAATTGTATTTTTTAGTAGTAGTAACTGGAAATTTTATCATAATCAGTTACATAAATCACAGGCCGGGTTTCAGAATGCTTATTCAATTTAATCTTTTCCTTGACATGTCATTTTCAGCGACCCGTCCCCTTGCTTTGCACAGTTTTTCATGACTTTAATAAACATCGTGATTTCTTCATTATTATTAGTATTTCTGTTTGATATCAATGTTACAATACACATGGTCTAAATGATCTCTGATGACTGTTGCGACTTTGTTTTATACTACTTAAACATTATAGATATACACTAATGCATTTATTATTGCTTTCATTAAATTAGGTTTGCAGAAGCTCACAACTGTGTAGAGTTGGTAAAAGAGGCACTAGAGCATGTTCAAGCAAACTGGAATATAGTATCTAATGGAGATGAGCTTTTAGAATTGCCATTACCACAGCTAATAACTTTGCTTTCTTCGGAACAACTAAAAGTTGACAGTGAAGCTCAGGTATGTTATCAAATGTATGGTTACTATTAAAATCTCACAAAGTTAATTTCAGTACAAAAACATAATGGTACTTTGTTTTTTTACCACATTCTGAACAGGAGAGGTCTCTGTTTCTATCAGTGGTGCTTTCTATTTAAAAAATAAACTCATGGAACAATTATGTATCTATATTCGTTTTCACTGATTATTCATTTAAGACAAAACCATACAACTTAATAAACGACTTAGCCTTATATCTATGCTAAATAGTGAGGCTATCATCTACGATTGTTCCTCCATTTTTATCCATGATTGCAAAGAAAACGCGATTTTGCAATAATGCAGTCATCAAATTGCCGATCGCCGCCTGTATCATATTACGAAGAGCATGTTTAAATTTTTAAACTAAATCATTCTGAATGCCTTGCTTTTTCACAGTTTTTACAAGAATTAATACATTGGCTTTTTAATTTTAATCAAAATTGTTCCCCGGTTTCTCAGCAGTGGGTGAAACAAGGATGCCAATGCTGATTATGAATACATGTTTTCAGGACTTTCTCGACATTCCGCAACAGTCACCAAAACCACTATTAGTTAGGTACTTAGTTGCAAAGCATTATTCTTTAAGAAATAGTTCTTTTAGGCAGCGTGAGTAGTGGTTTCTAATTACATGTCCACATGTACTATGTCAAATTGAACAAAGCGCTTATTGACCAAAAAAAACCTTTGTGATGCATTGTGGTCTTGGTGGCATTTGCAAAAACAATTCACAGACTGAAAAATTAAATTTGCCCCAACAAACAGACTAGAGGATTTGGTCCAAACATTATCATAAAAGCTAATTTAATGAGCAGCATATTATATCATTCAATGTGTCAAAATTATCTAGATTAATTCTAGACCATGTGATACTCCAGTTGGAAATGGAGCTTTATTCACAACAAAAAAAAACTATTTTCAGGTTTTATATGCAGCTCTACGGTGGTTAGAACACGACCCAGCATGTCGTAGACGTCACTGTTTCGAAGTATTAAGCCATGTTAGACTGCCACTAATCTCACCACAAGTGTTAGATCAAGCCATCAAGAATGTACAAGATCCATCTATAGCTGTAGCTTTAAAAACAGTTAGAGTTGACATGGTAAGAGATACATTCATTTCCATTATTATTCTTTAGACTCGTCGAGGAGCTCGTGGCTAAATAATAACAGCCGCTCGGGTCGATCTTCAGGTTAAGCTGCGCTTATCTAGGTTGGTCCGTGACCGACCGCCCATTACATACCTAGTTTCACCATTACGCCGTTGGTCCCACCTGTCATTTGTAGATCTTTGACAGTCGTTACAGTTATTCAGTGACCAGAAATTCTGACAACCAGCCTACCAAGTGTTCATATTACCCAGTACTAACTGGGTTGTGGAGGTCAGATAGGCAGTCGCTCCATGTTAAATACTGGTATTCGGCTGGATCCGGTTAGACTGGAAGCTGACCCAAAAATAGTTGGGAAAAGGCAGATGATGATATTATTCATAAGTCTATTAGGAACCATTTATGAACTACATGATTATTGTAAGGTAACATACTACCAACTACAAGTTAGCCTAGCTAGTAAGGAGGGACGTAGCCGACGGAGGACACGTTTCGAATGGCTTTTCTTCGATTAATTCCGTTTTGTTATCGTTAAAAATTATTGTTTCCGCCGTTACAGTCCTTTTACACTTTACAATTAATTTACCGCTAGCTTTTAATTAGCTAAGCTAGGGTTTGAATGATTCCCCGATGAACATAGTTTTTTACACAAACCTCTGGTCAGCAGTAACAGTAGGTCACCGTCAAAATAGTCCAAATGATGTCATGTTCAGTGAAACAAATATCAACCTTAATGTGATCTAAATTCAGTTGATTTTGGGATGAAAAAGTTAAAAATTAATTTAAAGTTCTTTTCTTTTTCCAAAATTTACTATTTGGTAACATGTTGTGTAACAGTATACATGCTTTGTGGAGTAAGCTATTTTCATTGTTTGATATTTTTTTAGAAAACCCGTCGTGGTGCTTTAGTTTCTTTGTTGGTGGAGCCCCGTCAACGCGCGCGCCGTATATTACTATTAGCTGGAGGATCATGCCGCGATAAAGCTGCGCACCCACCACTATCAACACACTATAATCAAGACAATATTCTCTCTTCAGTGCTAAAATTCGATCTACATAAACGGTAACTGATTTATCTCATTTCATTCTAAGTACTACTATGTTTCTGGAGTTCACTTTGAGTTCATCACTTAAAAATAAGTTATGACTCGTTTGTTTGGGAGCGATTATTACTATACAATCCTTGCACGCATCTAAGACTAAACGACTAGACGAAAGTCTATGACCAGTGTGTGCTGCCAGTGATTACATACGGGACGGAAACGTGGTCGCTCACAATGGCCCTCATCTGAAGGCTAAAAGTCACCCAAAGGGCAATGGAGAGGGTTATACTCGGAGTTTCCTTGCGTGATCAAATCAGAAATAGGGACATCCGCAAGAGAACCAAGGTTACCGACGTAGCCCTAAGAATTACCAAACTTAAGTGGCAGTGGGCAGGGCACATTGCTCGCAGAACGGATGGCCGATGGGGCCGAAAAGTTCCGTTGTGGCGACCGCGAACCGGAAGACGTTGCGTTGGAAAGCCTCGCACTAGGTGGACTGATGACCTGGTAAAGGTTGCGGGAATCCGCTGGATGCGAGTCGCACGGGACCGGCCAATGTTGCGACACTTGGGGGAGGTCTATTTCCAGCAAGTAGACATCTTTTGGCTCATCTAAGACTTCAAACTACTAAAATTAACACATTTCAGTTTTCGAACCACGCACAATGATGAAATTACGTAGTGGGATGAATACGTAAAAAACTTATTCACAATGTTGAATTTTTTTTGAGCCCGTTATTTATGGAAGCTTAAAAAGGGATATAAATATAATTTGTATGTTTTATAATTTCAAGAGAGTGGGAAGAACTTTCACCTATGGGAATAGCACGAATCCAGCCAGGCGTGGCCACTCTGGGAGGGCGGGTCTATGCCGTCGGAGGCGAACAAGGAAGTCAAATACTCGCCAATGGCGAGGTTTACGATCCACAGGTATAACGATCTATCTATGTTATTTTTACACCAAAACAAACTACACCATTGGATGTTGATGTTTGATACGCGTGAGCTCCAGGCTCGAGGCTCCATTTAGTAAATCCCGGAATCTCGCCTTGAGTGCGTGACAAACTTGACACACATTCATCAAAATGTACTTACTATAGCTAATCAGCAGTAATTTTCCTCATGTAAAATGAGATTACTGATACCAACCAAGTGTGTCCACTTAAATTAGCCTAAATGTTTTTTTTTTAGACTGATAAGTGGACGAACATTGCACCAATGAAGGAGGCGCGTTGTGAATTTGGGCTCACAGGTTGGAATGGAAATTTATACGCATTTGGAGGTTGGGTGGGATCAGACATGGGCTCATCGGTTGAGGTGTACGACCCAGTCGCTGACGAATGGACGTTAGTGGGCAGAATGCCGGAACCTAGGTTCGGCATGGGCGTCATCAATTTCGAAGGTATAATTGCAGTTCCAAGAAAAAACTATACATTTTCCGTTCCGATTTCTAATACCTACTTACATTAATTTTTAGGGCTAATATACATAGTCGGAGGATGTACTCACACTTGGAGACACACCAGAGATTTATTATGTTATCATCCTGCATCTCGAAAATGGCAAACGTTGACACCGATGCATCATGCTCGTAGTCAAGCTGCAGCAGTCATTCTTGACAACTACCTGTACGTCATCGGTGGGAATGCACCGCGGCGGTCAGTTCTCACGTCTGTGGAACGTTACAACTTTGATGAGGTAATATATAAATGGGAAATTATAAATCGAGCCACATTTTTTTTGTGTTCACCGAACCCTACCTACCCCTAATTTTATATGCAAGTAGCGGGAAAATAAGAAAGCTTCTAATTAAAAAATATTCGTCTTTTTTACAACGCCAACAAAATATTTCAAAGAAGTAAAGAGCATCAATTATTTTACTTGTGTTATTGATTTCATACATTACCATATTTACTAAGTCAGCCACGGATTTTACAACTCACCAATATTTTCAGTTAACAGCATGTAATTTTAGTTGTTGAGAATTTGGTAATCTAAAGTATATTCTCCCCTGAATACGATGTCATCCAAATGCTCACGTTGACTGCCTGCATTATGTATGAGGAATATGTCGCATACTAAAGCCCAGCCGTGTGCATCGATTTCAGGGTACATGGGAAGAGGTCGCGAGCCTGAAGGAGGCGCGCGCGGGCTGCGCGGCGGGCGCGGCCGAGGGCGTGCTGGTGGTGGCGGGCGGCGACAGCGAGAGCGCCGGCGAGCGCGCCTTCTACCGCGCGCGCACCACGCTGGCCAGCGTGGAGCTGTACGAGCCGCGCGACAACGCCTGGCGCGCGGCGCCGCCGCTGCCGCACTCGCGCGCGGAGGCCGGCGCCGCCCTGCTCTGACACCCCCCGCGACCAAACTCATCACAAACCAAATAATACTATCGAGGACGAAGGTACAAATTTATTAGCACTTGGTAAAACAATGACACAATTTAAAACAACACTCGACGGTGTAACTCATGTTTCCATTTTTATAACGTAGGTATCTAATTATATTCATGGGACATGTATTTAGAATATGAAAGTCATTCGTCCAAATTTCTACAAAACCTATTTATTTTACAATTTGAATTATTTTTATATTTATGATGCATTTAAGGTTAAAATTCAAAATTACAGTTAAACCAGAAAAAGTATGCGCTTCGGTAATCTTCGTGTTTCTGAGTTAGCACAAACGTTGCCCGACAGAGTAACTTCTAACAGTAGGCAAAGCTAAAAACTTTTGTCGGCCGCGCCATGTACTGCACTATCACTGCGCGTTTATATAAAGTTTTCTCCCTGCCAGGTTAACTAAAGCGATCGCGAAATACTATAAAGGTGCTAACGCCGGCCGCCAAACAATCCTCGCACCGCCTAGATACCTCCGCCACAACCCTTATTTCTAACTTTATAATCGTGGTAATACAAACTAGGCAAAGACTTCCATGGTTGTAACAGCTCTATATATTATTAGATCTCATAATGAACATAATCGAGCGTTTTTATTTCCGAAGATGAAAATATTTCCCGAAGCACATACTTTCCCTTGGGGATCTGTACAAACACGACAGTTTACTAACTCGTATTTTAATAACCCTTGTTATGCAAGTTTCTTAATGACTGTACTTCAGAAGTTTCATTTGTATTAATAATAGATGAACGAAAATAACGTCAAGATACACTTAGTATTGGTGTCCCTCTTGCAAATGTAGCGATTTTTTATTCATCTAAAGGACACCACTACGTATAGACTGTGTTCCATTATAAGCGATGATCGCGTTCATTTTGTATGGGGAACAAGCAAGCAGACGCCGCCGTGCTCTGTTTTCCGAACAAATTGAGACAAATGATTGCAACGATCGCTTCTTTTAGGACACGGGCTAGGTTTTCTTTTTTCAGGCCAACTTTTTGGTACTTGTCAGCATTCCAGTTGTACCATGGCGACACTATTCATGTTGACGTGCCAAAGTCAGAGTTTAATTTATGGCCGTCGCACTCAACAAAATAATAATACAATAAGGCTGATACAATGGGTGGTTGATGTTATGACACATACATTACCAAAATACTAATGAAGTTTGGAAGACGTATGTAAAGCGTCGTACACTTCACACCCTATAATACGCGACTTTAATTTGGCAGTCTTAGAAAAGTTCAACTTAGTAGAGCGAACCTCTGACACTCATACTTGTGGGAGTGACGGTCTCAGTCTATAACTCGGTGTACCAATTATATATGCTCGGGAACTTAACTGTACTTCGTTATGACGTCATGATGATATAAAGAAAACAACATGTGACCACGGCAGACCTTTATTACGGTCGAGGATGAGAGGTAAAAGGCAGCTCGTAATATTAGGTCTTTACCTATGAAATCGGAGATTTGTATGAAAATTTTAAAATTTTTTTTTTATTTAAGCTAATCAAAGTACTGGCCCAAATTATCTACACAATTTTGCCATTTTGTTGGCAGTTTGTTTATCCCTTTACTGTAAAAGTTTTCTGGACGGGAGGTGATGAAGTCAGCGAAAGCGTTTTGTACTGACTCTCGGGTGTTGAATTTTTTCCCACTTAAAAAATTGTCTAAATTTTGAAAAAATTAGAAATCTGTTGGGGCAAGGTCCGGTGAGTACGGTGGGTGACGGAGAGTTTTCAGCTGGAACTCTTGTAGCTTTGCGATGGTCTGTCGTGAAGTGTGAGCTCGCGCGTTGTCGTGGAGAAGCAATGGGAAAGAGTGATTGACCAGTCTTGGTTGTTGAATTGCGAGCTTCTCTATCATTGTTTGCAATTCTTGGAAATAGACTTCTGCCGTCACTGTTGTGCCATTCGGTAAGATGCTGTGATGAATCTTTTTTTTAGCGCACTGATTAGGTGCTGTACCCGGGTCCATCCACTGAGACGGATGCTTACGGTTGTCGTACAGGATCCACTTTTCATCGCAGGTAACAATTCGATTTAGAATTCCCACGTTTCTATGCCTATTCAGTAGTGCTATGCATGCTTCGACGCGTAAGTCTCGCTGTTGGTCGCTTAGTTCGTGTGGCACCCACTTATCTAGCTTTTTTATCTTTCCGATTTGACGCAAGTGCTTCAATGTTCTTTTGACACTAACTCCAAGGCCCGCAGCAAGATCAGCCGTAGATTGAGTTGGATCCGCTTCCACTATCGCCTTCAATTCGTCGTTGTCGACAATGGTTACCGGCCGACCGCGAGGCTCGTTCTTCAACTCAAAATTTCCAGATTTAAAACGATTGAACCAATAATGGACCGTATTTATGCAAGCAGTGTTAGGCCGGTACACGTCGTTAATGTTTCTTGTTGTTTGCGCAGCGGTACGCAGGAACTCATATTCGAAAATAGTACGAATTCCCAGTTTATCCATGGCGCCAAATTCACAAAAACAAAATACAATCTCGAAACAAATGACTGAATTTGAGATTAAAAGAACACGGCTTTCGAATAAAATTTATTTGAATTTCGAATTGCGCGCCAATCCACAGATAATTAAATCTGAAAATGCTGGTTATATAATCTCCAATTTCATAGGTAAAGATCTATTATTACTTCAAGATTCTTACGTATGGAAAAATGGAACCCTATACGTTCTAATGTAAGTAAACATACAAATTAGGTACAATGCAAATAAATGTAATTGCCAATTTTGCCAAAGTAGGCTATGGAAATGGGAACAGATATTATTTGTGGGGGTAAGGTAATTTAAATATGACTCCCATTCCAGATAATGGAACATAATAACTGCAAACACTCGACGATTGAACAGAATGAACAGAAATGTACTAATAATGCACTCTCACAAAAGTTTTATAAGTATATTGTGTACCTACATTACAGTAGCGCAGACTAATTGAGTCTTGGAAAATTAATGTGCTGCCAAACATATTGTATGAAATGCAAAGGACACATTCCCTTAAATGCGGTGTTATTAATACAGGTCTAAATGTCTATAGTTGACTTTGCCCCCTTGTGTAGATTTAATATTATTACTCTATTATTTGATATCGACACTATGATACTATTCATTATGTTATGTTATTGTCTTGGTATATTTTATGTAATTATTACGTTCCGTATTTAAAATAAGCAACAATACTTCCACTATTTCTTGTTTCCTTATTAATTATTGTATAATGTGTTCAAATTAGAATTTACAAAATATCTAGTATCTGTATAGAGATCTAATATTATAAGCTTAACTGTTGGACTGCCGCCTGGTAGCATTATTTACATTTATAATTTAAGCTGGGTGATATTAATGAATCTAATTTAAGTGTGAATAAAAATAAAAACATTATTAAATATTTTTACAAAGAGATATTTTTTTATTATTCAATAATAAATTCACACAGTAAATGCTGGGAACTTGGCATCTGAGACTCGTACTATATCGTCGGCTAAATAAAGACGCCCTACTAATCCTTCGAACAATGATGCTGGTCTGTCCGGGCGATGTAACTCTGAACCCGAGCGTTCCACTGCACACCACTCCATAAAGCAACAAGCCTGGTATAGATACATAGGATTCTGTAAAATAGAAATAGTTGCTTGTCGTGAAAGCTTGTTCAAACTGAGGCATAAGAATTGAATAGATTTGCTCATTTGCAATAAACAAAACGCATATATTTTTTAATATAAAAGCAGTACCTTCTCAATTGGGGAATATCGTATGTTGCTAAGCCGTAACCATAAGCACGGTTTGAAAAGCTTCTGAAAGAGTTTGTGTGCTATGCACTGTGCTAAAATGATTATATTATAAAAGTATAAGTACCTTTGTGGCCTGGAATAGTTGTATAAATGCATATGCATTTCCACTGACCCCGTGGCATATACTGTAACCTTTAGTACATAATCCACGGTTCCATATGAGATCTCCGCATTGCAAAGCTATTTTCATATATTTATCTTCTTCAAAAGTCTGAAACATTGATTACAATCCATTAATCTAAAAATATAATTAACCGACGAAAAAACAGTAGGACATTCTAAATTCCACCCTGGGGTTTCTGGGGTCACCTGGGTTCCTAACAAGGGTAGAAAAATAGGGGTTCATTGATGTTTCACCGACTGAATTTTCAATTGTGAACTGATTCTGTTATTTGGGTGGGACTAATATGTAGTTAGTAGACACTCAACATCACTAAATAAAAGTAAACAAAAATGTGAAAAGAAAACTTCTTTACAATTTACTGACGAAAACAAACTGGAAAGCAAAAAATAAATTAACTTAGTCTAAAATAATAAGCTCCTAAATTAATGTAAATTGATGCGGCGCCAAACAAATGATCAAGGAATTTTAAGCTTTAAGTAATTAATGTGTTAGTATTTGTTGCCGCCTAAACAGAAATAGTTGTTACATACTTAATCGATTTATACAGAAAAGATTGAGAAACAAGAAAACACTAAATTTTCGAGGTCACTGCTCGCTATTATATTGATATCCGCCTTTGCTCTTAGCCTCTAAATTTTTTTCACCCTCTTTAACTTACAAAAGTTAAACCTAAAAATATATACGGTCGAATTGAGAAACCTCCTCCTTTTTTGAAGTCGGTTTAAAAAAGGCTATGTATCTTTACTCCACGTTCATGAATAAGGGCATCTGCCTAGCCTTTTCCCAACTATGTTGGGATCAGCTTCCAGTCTTAACCGGATAGGGGGATAAGTATTCATGTTTAATAACCTGGTAAGCCAGAATACACAAGGGTACGAATCCCGGAGCTCCATGACACCATTGAACCAGCCTGTCTCCCGAGTCGCTCCCCATGGATGAAGGGAAATTGCCGCTTGAGAAACGCTGATTTAATAACCAGTCTATTGCTGGTTTAACCAAGGTACGTATTTCAACAACGTTGATAAATATACGAGCCTGGAACAAAATAAAAGTTACAAATATTCTCAAAAACGTAAAAAAACTCAAATATAGATACCGAGCTACAAGGATCTGATGATGACCGCTAGCACTCGATTAACGTTGACAGAGAGGATCTGCTGCAATCATTTGCGAAACGAATTGAAAAAAACAACACATGTTAGTTCCGATTTTAACACGCGCCAAAAGATACTTTTACTCGCAGGTACAGCTCTCATGAATGATTTTTTAATCGACGGAAACTCATTTTACCCATTGTTATCCATATTCACTTTATTTTAAATCAGAGTATCCAAATCATCTCTATTTTGGGATCTGGCAAGTTGGCAACCCCTGGATTAGTAAGTCACATTAT
The DNA here is from genome assembly GCA_950022335.1 of Eurois occulta. Lineage (NCBI taxonomy): Eukaryota > Metazoa > Arthropoda > Insecta > Lepidoptera > Noctuidae > Eurois > Eurois occulta. The sequence continues at coordinate 9,997,904 of OX465489.1, read as the reverse complement.
AAAAATTAAACATTTGTACCTGCAACAACATATATAGGATTCCCGCCATTCCGTGAGCGGCTCCAAAATATACTTTTTCGTGCCAGTGCCATAACAATGGGGTCGCGCTCTTCATTACCGTGGAATATTGTTTCCCAGACTTCAATATGCTGGTAATCACCTGAAAGTGGCGGTCCTTCAATACGCAAACTACAAAATTTTCAATTGGCCTTACCTCCGGTGCCTTTGGTATTTACCAATACCATGAATTTGTGCTCTTATTGGCCCCGTTGATGGCTATAGGCTTGACCGCTATTACATGGGACTTAAACATACATAAGTCATGACTGGCGAAAAGTGAGTGTACTATTAGGTACACCTTTGCCTAACTCTTCGGGGATTATCGGCGTGAGGTTGTTATTATGACCATAATTTCAGATACACTTCAATTTTTTTAGACCGCCCATTTTGGCAATCACCTCTTAAAAGTGATCTTCTTCGTATGGGCCATTCATAAATCACACGAATTTCATGACTTTTTGAGGGGGTGGGGGGGTGCCGTCGTTGTCACGGCAGAATTGTCTGTTTTGTGGGAGTCATTGTCTGATTTGTGCAAAGACTATTGACCACTTGACTGCGCATACAGTGCCCCGGCCGAAAACTATTTGTGTTTTGTCGCCTATGTATAGGCTACGGTACGAGTAACCATTTTAGTTGTGTCCAATTGTTAGACCTGTGTGCACGCAAAATTTTTACAAATAGGTATAACTTTTTATGCAATTTTAACGCATCAAAATGCCTTCATGCGCGGTGAAGTGGTGTGGGAAACATTCCAAGGCATCGAATTACAAAAAGGATGGTATTACTTTTCATCGGTAATAACACAGTAAAGAAAATTATGTTTGATTTAATCAGATTATGAGCCACCGCAGGGGTCTAGTTAAAATGGTGGCTGGGTGAAAGAGCACAAAATTTGAGTATCTCGTTGATATCTTTTGTAACTGTCTTCTTCTTTCATCAGGCAATTCTAATACGTCTATCCCTTTCTTTCTCTTTGTATGTTTATCGTAAAAATCAGTGCTGTTACCTTTAATAGCTGAAGTCGATTTCGAAAATTAAAATTAAAATAATATTTATTTAATTCAAATACTGCAATAAAATACCTATCTACTTTTAACCGACTTGAATTTGATAATGTTCTATTTCTTGTTTTGTGTAGCTATTTTTCACTTTATAGTTTTGAGGTCTTTGGTGTAAAAGTGAAGAAAAAAAAAAGTGGTAGAATATAATATGGCGGGCTACATTATCCATTAGCAAACTTGCATTGGGGCGCTGATTGGTGTACGGATCCATCACAGTAATAGAAATTTGCCGTTGTTGTGAAATTTATATTAAGAGGACGATCAACGAGAGTGGTTCGAAAGTTTTGTCTTCGAAATATAATACCGATTATTTTATAAGATTGGTTTTAAAATCTCTGATTGGGTATAATTTATTCCCGGATATTAATTTTCATCAATTTGAAATAGAATCAACCAATCATTTACTTAATTGAATTAGCAAGATGCAGAATTCAGAAATATGTAGACGCTCGTTTGTCATTTTTTACAAAGAACAGTCAGGACCCTAAAACTTTATGTGCCTCAGGTTGGCTGGACAAATCTTCAAAATTGCTTGCATTTAACTAGGTCAATAGGTCACTTTATGTGACGGCTAAACACCCTTATTTCAGAATTTGTGACGCTACAGAATCTTAGATAATCGATCGAGAACGTGTCCAGCCATCTTGAAAAACCACTTTTCGCCGGTCTCTCAATCTCGGTAACGGAAGTGATTTTGACGACTTTTTGCATATCAACGGGCGTCACATAAATTTGTGACGGGCACCGAGCTAAAAGTTTTGTGATAAGTACAGTGGTTTAGTAGAAAAATGCAAAAATCTGTGTCCAGCCATCTTGAATTTACGTAAAAGACTTATGGCTGGCACTTCCGAATCTCAATAACGGGGGCGTTTTCGAATATGGTTCCTTTACTAATACTTGGTGACGCAATGTGTGACAGTAATAACGTTTGATTTATGGCGTCACATGTAAGGGTTTACGAGAAATTAATAAAAACTTAATGTCCAGCCAACCTGAGTTCAAGATGGCTGGACACCTGTATCTCCACTGCCTGATGATCTACGACCTTCGAAATGTGTTCAAAATGTTGTGACGGGGACGATAATGATAACCTGAAATTGTGACGGAGAAACTTTGCGTAGTTTCAAAGATATTGACCATTTAAATTTTCCCATACAAACATCCATTAATATTGTGAGGTGACCATAATTTTACATAAATAAAGGATTTCTTTTTAATCGATTAATTGGCCGGTAGCATCCACGCCTGCTTTGTATTTGATTTCCCTGTGGGAATAAAAGGTTTTCCTGCAGTGAAAAGAGTAAGTATGTGTTAATTCAAAATAATAATTGACCACCAGCGCTGCAAGAGAGAGCCCACTTGTATTTCGCGTTTAGTTCATTATCTTATGTAACTGAAAATGAGAACTAAACTCGACAGCCGGCAGTGTATGTACTTTTAGAAGTGTTAATCACTAATCAGAGTACTAGTAACTATTAATTAATCTGCGGTAAGACAACCTAATTTATAAGATTTAAGATTCGACCAGTTGTCCTAGTAGTACCAAGTTACCAACTTTAAGCAATAGATGGCGACACCAACATCAGATATCATGGCAGTATAGTTTGTCCTCCGACATTTTCGTGGTAGTCCGCGAAATTCAATTTTTCTTGAGTTTTTTGCAGTTATTTTTTTCGTCCGCGGAAACAAATAACTTATAGATATGTATGATGATTCTTATGGTTATAATTATGTAAATACATACTTGTTATTGTCGCCTATTGGATATAAAGTTGAAAATCTATTGAAGATTACATAGCGTTTTCGTTCGTTCCGGTTGCTAACGCTCAGTAGTCTTTAATAGATTTTCAACTTTATGCTCTTAGGTATAAAGTTGAAAATCTATTGGAGATTACTAAGCGTTCACGTTTATCGTTTGCAACTTGGCTAGGGGGCAGTTTACACGCGTGATCGCCCGCCGCCGCGCCCGCACCCGCCGTCGTCCGGTACGCGGCCTTAGGACAAACAACGTTGTGGTACAAGGCGAGGGTTACGGAAGTGCAAATGCGAGTTGATCATCGTCATTTTCGCCATTTGAAACGCCGTATAAGTACAAATAAATAAATGTGATTTTATTTACAGCAAACATTATTTTTTCATTTAAATACCTTCAGAGCATTAGTTTAGTTCTCCTGACATAATATATACCTACTAAAAAGAATAGATATCTGCACGTAAATAATCAATAACATTTAAAAATTACACCCCCCCCCCTTCCTCACTTCTACATTCTTGTCTTCTATTGATTTAAATATCTACAGTTGTTCGTATTAGTATCACCAATACACGGATTTTCGTCCATTAAAGAAAACACCTTAAAATTACTTGTCCTACTTAAAACCTACAATATTGGTTACCCTACTGCAGTGTTTGTATGGGGAAATTTAAATGATCAATATCTTTGAAACTACGCAAAGTTTCTCCGTCACAATTTCAGGTTATCATTATCGTCCCCGTCACAACATTTTGAACACATTTCGAAGGTCGTAGATCATCAGGCAGTGGAGATACAGGTGTCCAGCCATCTTGAACTCAGGTTGGCTGAACATTAAGTTTTTATTAATTTCTCGTAAACCCTTACATGTGACGCCATAAATCAAACGTTATTACTGTCACACATTGCGTCACCAAGTATTAGTAAAGGAACCATATTCGAAAACGCCCCCGTTATTGAGATTCGGAAGTGCCAGCCATAAGTCTTTTACGTAAATTCAAGATGGCTGGACACAGATTTTTGCATTTTTCTACTAAACCACTGTACTTATCACAAAACTTTTAGCTCGGTGCCCGTCACAAATTTATGTGACGCCCGTTGATATGCAAAAAGTCGTCAAAATCACTTCCGTTACCGAGATTGAGAGACCGGCGAAAAGTGGTTTTTCAAGATGGCTGGACACGTTCTCGATCGATTATCTAAGATTCTGTAGCGTCACAAATTCTGAAATAAGGGTGTTTAGCCGTCACATAAAGTGACCTATTGACCTAGTTAAATGCAAGCTATTTTGAAGATTTGTCCAGCCAACCTGAGGCACATTAAAACTTTAATTCGAAAAACATATAACAAAATAATTCATTTTAAAAATCAATAATAGTGTCGTGGCATCAACGCCGCAAGAAAAAGTAACGAAGCGAAATTTGTACGGCAACAAAAAAAACAGCAATGCCATCTATCCCGCCAGTGACGAACTACTAACGAAATCCTACATCGATGCTGTTGTCACACACATATTATTGATTGATTTTGATTAAATATTATCTATCTATACAATTTTTATTCGAGTAGTTTTTATTATGTTAAAATCCATTTTATCGATATCGACTATTTTCTCCTTATCAAGTAGAGCAGCCCTAACGATATGCGCACCTACGCAAATTGACCAATTGTCCCCCGGCCCGCGATGGTGAGTCGTGTTCTTAGAAGAAATTGGCCTATAAGCTCTCTAGTGGTTATATTCTCTATGGATTTGTGGGACTCCCCCCTCCCTAGTGTGACCACATATTTTACAAAATTCACAAGTTCATACAGATGGAGGGTGGAAATATTTTTAAGTTTTTCGTTTATAGTCCAAATTTCGTGTTTTAATACTTACATACCTATTATGTTTTAGGTTTTGAAGTGTGACGTCACAAAATTTAGGAGCCCTCCCACCCCTTGTCATACAATGTCACTTTATGCTGTTACGAACTCATGCTATTAAGAAATTTAATGGGTTAAGTATCTCAAAATTTAATTAGATATTTCACGAGAAAATCTACTTAGAATCTTGTTAAGTGTATGCAATAGTACTCGTCGCAGTACGTTTTCTTTTTTTTTATTAGGTACATTTTCATCAATTACTTTTGCAATGAAACAAAGTATAGTATTTTTCGCTTTACCTACCTTTTCCATGTGTTTTGCAGGAATGACTTCTTTTCCACTGATATGTTTGTTCACAAATAGTAAGGCAAAAAGATATCCAGATTTTCCATATAAAAGCTCATCAGGTGATTCTTGCAACAAGGAACTTAGAGACATTAATCTGAAAAATTAAAATGATGTCGAATCCATAAAGATACTTTCGAAGGCAACGACAGATCGCAAACTGCAGCATCAGTGTCGCCCACCCGGCCGCAGCGCGCAGCGACTATAGTGGTTTCTATGTATTTCTGTAAAAGCGCTTCAATAGGCAGATGTGCCGCTTGCCGCTGCGGTCGAGCAGTGACTGCAGATGAAAAAACAGAATGCTGTGTGTCAGTGTCTGTCCTAACAGAACGAAGAAGAAGACATATTTTTTTTGTTTCTCAAATGAATTTCACGAAAGTTGTAGAAATATGCATGCCATCGTCTATGACCATGGAATTATATATTTATTGCAAAAGCGTCAAAATCCCAACCCGATTAGGGCCTTACGTCCCGGTTTGATCCCGGTCTATTAGTCATTTATCCCGGTCTGGTAGTTAGGGCGCGATTATTTGACCACGGATCACTAATAAAATAAAATATTTTTTTTTATTTATGAACTTCATGTACCTATCATATTCAATCAAAAATTCAATTCAATTCATTTATTACTTACATCAAATAAATGAATTGAATTGAATTCCTCCGCGCGCTTAGTCTTTAACTAGGTGCCATCGAGCTGGCTGAGCTATTCTGTTAAAATCGACCAAGTAACCGCCGCCTCTGATAGGCGGGATGCTAAAATTCCGAGCTCACTTCGATCGTCCTTGCATCCTAGATTTATAGCAGTCCTACAGGATGCAAATTGATTTTGGTGGTTCTGTATCAGTAATAGAACACAATTCCATTAATTATTTAATCCATTTTGCTTATCCGACTTCAAATCAGCAAAATATGGACACAATCTAAATCATGGGGGACTACATAACACTAGTCTCCTTTTTTCTGACTCGTGTGAACTAGAATAATCGTATCTTGAATTGCTTGAATTATGGTTGAATGGTTGACTGCCTCGGTGGTCTAGTGGTCGTAAGCGCGACTGCTCAGTAAGAGGTCCTGGGTTTCGATTCCCGGGTCGGGCAAAATATTGTTAGGTTTTTCCATCAGGAAAATCTCAGCAGCAGCCATGGAGTCTGGGCCTGCGCCCGGTTGATGGCAATAGGCTGCCCCCCTTTTACATTGGACTTTAATACAACTGGCGAAATGTGGGTGTTAGTACTATTAGGTACACCTCTGCCCAACACTTCGGGGATTAGAGGCGTAATGTTATGTTTATGGTTAAATGGTAACATTTTATAGCATACCTTTGGGCTAAAGTTTTATAATCTGGCAGCGTTTTATCAGGACGTTTAGTGCCTAGTTTATATGATATTACTGTTGCCAGAGCAAGTGGTCCTGCATCTCCACACAAAAAGCTAATTCTGCGTCCTTTTAGGTTTTCAATATTGATGTATTTTAATGCGGTCTGTAAAAAGTGTAAGTAGCAAATGAATTGGTTTATTTCACTACGTCCCACCAGTGGGAAAAAGTGGGATGTTTAAAAATTTGGGAATCTTCGTCAAAGGTCTTCTATGAGTGCGTCTTGTTATAACAAGCATGGCGGTGTCGGTTCAGTCTATCTCTTGGGTCGTTTGCTAGATCTACAACGGGTATACTGGTTGACGAGTACAACTGCCCATATAATTTCTCATCTCCCTCAGAAGCTCCGGTTTGACGGATACGATCCTGCCATCGTCGGTCTTCAGTTTCGTGAGCTAGCTCTGCCCAATAGCCAGATTTCTTGCAAATTCCTTGGTTCCTTTATTCCGCTTAATTGCATCTTTAATACGCTCGGTATTAAAGCGGCGGAGGTCGCTTTTCAAGGATTTAGATATCCGTCTATTGAACTGCCAGTATTTCTACGCCTCGTCTGAAGACTGCAAGATCATCTGACGCCGCTCCTTAATGAGCTTGAAAGTATTATCAGAGAGATTTTTGTTCTTATCTGCACGACGTGTCTTGAATAACTTAGACCCAGTCGTATGGACACATGAGATGAAACTACTTCAAAAAAAAAAATGCAAAGTCCAAACTAATAGCGTCTGTCGGCCTTTGACTAACAAAACGTCAATCCTAGAAGAGACCAACTTGGACAGTCCAACGCCGAAACTCAATATGATGAAATCTGAGTTTGGCCAGTAAGTTAACTTGACCGGAAATTCAAGGTAAATATGTCTCAATATTTTGCAATAAAGCGTAGTCGGCGAAGCTCCGCTATGCGGGGCTTCTATTTCCGGTTGAAGGGTTTAAAGTAACCTAACACGAAGGGGATGGCGGGGTCTTAGTTCGGTCACCAGACCCCGCCATCCCGTTTAGACCTAACCTGTCCGAGTCAGCGTGGCCCAAGTCCTGAGCTTGTTTCGCTCGCTCTGTCATCTTACGTGTTTTTTGTTTTATTAATATATCTACTCCATATACCAAATTGCCAACACCATCTTCTGATTTTTTCCAAAGTCTGCGCCGGCAGCAAGTTCAACAAATGGCGCTGGCAGCTAATTTGTAAAAAGTAAGGTACTTCTAGGTTTGCCTAAAATACATCATTCAAAGGCAGAAATCGGAATTTATTTTTGGGTTTGCCAAAAGGCGTTTGTCAAACCTAGGATAAACCAGTAATTTCGCTAAGAGGCTACATATCGATCTTTGACTACTACTTATATAAAAATCAGTTTCTGTCCGTACCCTATAGACTCCTAAACTACTGAACCAATTTTGATAAAATTTTGCACAGTTGTTATACAAATGCCAGGGAGTTTCTGAAAAAAAAGGAATTGCAACATAAGCCATACACAACTAGTATAAGAATTGATTAAATTCCTAAAACTAACCTTTAGTGTTTCCGGATTATTATCATTTTTCAGAGCATCGATAAAATAATAAAGTGCTAAGCCAGCTGACCCAGTGTAGACTGTGCCATCATAGTATATGTCCTTTTCCATTTCCGTCTTAAGCGTGTGCAATTTTTCATTTTTAAACTTAAGCAATTTTGTTTGAAACTTCTCTGATATCTGTAAAATATGAGCATGAAAATCACGTTATTTTTCTTAGACATTCTGATCTGGATTTGTTTAATTCAAAGCCACGCGTTTTCAACAGAACATTAACGAAATCATGGTTTGGTTCTCTGACTTCAACATAATTTAGTTATTAAATATACTTACCCCAAATTTCACTTTTTTAAATTTTCAAATTTTGCTTAATATTAGGTTATTTACATTACCTGTTATATCACTAAAGATTGATAACAAGCTTTCTAGATGTTTAAATGCGGAAACATGTAAATGGTATTCAGTTGTTTATATCTGTTTCTACTCTGTATGAATACACTGTATGTTTTCCTAATAAAATAAAATAAAATAATTAGCTGGTAACTAATAAAGTCCTTAAGTACACTTGGTTTCTAGAAAGAAAGTTGTTGAAATGTCAAAATTTATGCTACTAACACTAGAATTAATGTCTTACTTGTACTAACATTCTATGGACCCTAAAAGTCTGAAATAAAAAGTTTTTGTTTTATTTTATATTTAGACCTCGGCAGAGGTAGTGTGACAATTAGATCTCATTTGCGGTGCGAACATGGCTAGACATCGCACAGGACAGAGAGGTTTGGAAGGAGCAAGGGGAGGCCTTTGCTCAGCAGTGGGACACTCAAACAGGTTTATAAAATATTTATGCATCAAGTCAAGTGGTCAGATTGGCTAATGATAATTCAAGTTTTGTGTTGCTTTTCATTGCAGAAACCGGATGTTATTATAGTCTACATGTTGTTGCCATAACTGCCTGGACCAACAAAGTTTCGAATATCTTACAGTATTTATTGTCTGCTTGCTCCTGCACTGATGACGTGATGAGGTATACTTATGACCACCTTAGAGGGTAGTAGATAACCAAGGCCTACTTAGTCTGAGTGCTTTCCAACCTCAAAGTTATTTTTTCGTCATTTACTAGTTGTTGTTGTTACCAATATAATTATCAAATACATAATCTTTTATTTCCATATCTATTATAACGGTTTTAATAACAGTAAGTATCTAGGTCTGAATGTGTTCATATTTTGTTATTTTGCTGAGATTATGATTCAAAATGATTAGCGTCTAATAATTGTTTTAATGTATTGTGTAATTCATGTAGCTAGTTATGAAAAAAAAACGATAAAAAAAAAAACAAAATAAATTGTTAAAACACACCGCATCTCGAGAATTGCTAAGAATATTGGTAGTAAGGTCGGGTGAATAGTCATCGTATTGATTTTCGAAAGAACCTTTGGGGGGCATTATTATTTAAAGGTAAGTGGTGGTTACACCACAGGATTACACACAATTTGTTTTCTTTTTCGTATTTACATTTCTTCAAATCTGACAACTGACAAGACAATCTATCATATAATATAACATTTCATCATTTCATCTACAATGACAAAACTGAACTGTCATCTGTCAATTTCTCAACGTAACCATGGAACTTAAAAGTACACATCGCAATTAATTCATGTGCGTTCAAATCCGTGATAGGCCCTAAATCCCTAATGGGGTGAAAAACTGCCTTTTTATCCCACCAGATGTCGCATAATCAACTTTGCCTAATTGTGTTCTGTCACCTGTCAAAATCCATACTAATTTACGATTTTTATATAAACAAATATCGAAAATAATTAAATACTATAAATGTGACGCAGTGTTGTGCTCCAGACTGCAAAAATCAAGGAAGACATATATTTCCAAAGGATCCAAAACGCCGAAATGCCTGGGAAAAAGCGTTGAGAATCAAAAACTTTAAAGCAACTGAGCACTCTGTGTTATGCCCCGCTCATTTTAAAGCTGATGATTATTTTGGCCAAAGTAAATATACCGGTACGTGTGATTGATTCATAATAACTCGTGGATAATTGTAGATCATTTTGCATAGAAAGTAATGATAATATGTTATTTATTTCAGTGTATGAGCCTTAGGCTAAATTCTTAAAGAAAACTGCAGTGCCTTCAATCTTTTCTTTAATTTCTTCAATTACATTGTTCAATGTTGCCTTCATTGCTAACAGAATATTTACAATATAGACAACTTTTTCATTTGGGCCTTGCATTGGCCCTGTATGTATGTGTATGCACCTTCAATGCTATACCGTGCAGTCAACAAACACCTGGCTTCATACATAGCCTGTCCTTTCGGCTGAGCATTCAGAGCATTGAATCTGAAAGAAATAGAATAGCACTTTAGGCACTTTGGTAAATTATGTAACATAGAAGGTACCTCCTATAATTTTAGTCCTAAGGTCTAGATATAAAGGTATCATTAAAGAGATGCTACAAGAGATTTTATAAATGAACTCACCTTTCGAAGTACGACTGTATTTCTTGCCTATTTAGAGCAGGAATCGGCGAATCGGCATTGATGTCTTTGTAAGAAGAAGTTGGTGGGCACCGATATTGTGGGTCACTGAGAGATGTGCCAGGCTCTAGGTTGACATTAAAATTAAAATTTCGGTCGTATGCTTCTAATCTGAAAGTCAAAAACATACATCATAATAGATTCTATGAGAAAATCGATTATTTATCAATATAACCTTAAAAATATTTATTGATTACCTTTCAATCAAAACTGCTTTTTTCCCTGCTGATGATGCATTTCTTTTACGTAACTCCACTTTTGATTGTGAAACAGTCCAAAAAGAATACATTTTAAATATAAAATTATTCGAAAACAGCAATAACAAATTCACTAAATCGTCAACATTTATCTGACAAGGTAGGGTCGATGCTAGCGACATCTAAGTCGACCTTTGAGTTTTTCTCCTCATTGGTTTTTGTATTTTACAAAAATATTTTATTATAATTAATGTATTGTTTTGGTGAATAAATAAGTTTATGTGAGCATTAATTTTAAGTCTGTTTTAAATATTAGTTAGTCATATTAGTTTTATTTTTCAATAAAACGTCAATAATTTTATTATTGTTTAGAACGACAAGCAATTTACGAAAATTTATTCAACGTCTAAATAGAACGGATTTTTCAAAACCGCTTGCCGTGCTTAAGATTGAAGGTTCTGTGCTTTTTGTCATGCATTATCATTCATACAGAATAACTATTTTTGTTCTCATAAAATAAGAAATCATTTTAAAAAATTATGGGTAACTAAAACGTAGTCGTTTAGTCTTAGTTGTTATAAGTGAACATATTTATCAAACGTAGTTGTTGTAACTTGAGGGTATGGATTAATTTTATAAATAAAACGTAAGTACTTATGTAAATTAATGAATACCCTCAAATTATAACATCTATCGATTAGACAGAGACCTAAAGATAAAGTGACTCAGACGTTGGTAGATTTCAATTTCATCTCAATTCATATGAGCTCGCTGGCTAGTTCGTCAAACTGTCGGTATGGGTATGACGACGTTCGGTCATGCGATGGTTCGAATCCAAGTTAAAAAAGAACTCTTTTTGAAGTATTGTTTAGATTATCCGTAACGAATTCAATGTACATTTTAAAACTTGAGGGGTTAGACATACTGACGCTGGGTGTACTAAGTTTGTATTTAAAACTGTTATTATTCTATCCTTTTTTACATGTTCATATTTTTATTACTATTAATTTAAGTTTGTGTTTAAATAAACATTCATAAAAATTGAATAAAAATCTGCTGGCAGGAGCAACTAAAGCGGAGTGAACCGTGCAGCATAGAGGAAGAAGCTCTAGAGATAGACTGGAGTGAATCGCCACACAAAATTTTCTGCCACTTTTTGCGGGAGGTGAGGTAAGCACATACAGCACACTACGGGAATTTGAAAATCACACACAGATACATGCATGCTATTGCGACAAACGCAAACGAAGAAAAAACAACGACACAATAAAGAAACACACACACATAGACAATAAACGTATATCTATACAGTGGAGGCTGTCGCGCTTGAATTCGCAGAAATGTCAGATGTCATAGAGCGCGTTGCGCGGTCTTTTATCACGTATTTTATTAACTTTCACGATTGTGGTCAAGATGACTCAATCTTGACCACATGGCTGATTAATAATAACTTGAAGATTTTAAGTACCAAGTTAAGATCTTAGTTGTTAGTACTTGGAGGTAGAATGATTTTTAAATGTTGCTTGCTAATTAGCAAGAATAAAATATGGAGAATATTGTAAATAATATGTATCTGTAGTTTATGCTATGTTGTTCTACGAAATAAAATAAACTTTTTATGAATTTATTTATACTTTAAAGTATGAAATCAAATTATTGATAGGACCTTACTCGATAGTGGCGCCATTTGGTGAGCTCAAAAGCGTTAGTCCTCATTGTCCTCCGACAACAAACAAGAGTGCTAGTGATGTGAGACAATAAATGAGTAAAATTGCATTCGTCATCCATGAATGAATGAATAAAATTTTAAAAAAAAATTGTTCTCTTGTTTATTTATTTTTACATTTTAGGAAAGCTTATAGACTAACAACACTTGTATAGACACCAGCATATCAATCTACTGCAAGCACATATTTGATCTATGTAGGTGCGATTCTCTAAGAGAACTTTAAATTAACTTCATGACAGTTCCTTGTCAATACATTTATGAAAACATCACGTATGTATGTACGTTAGGAAAAAGAATCATTTATTTAGTAAATAAGTTACAAACACCACTAAAAGACTAGAAACGGACCTACAGCTAGGTTTCAGGGTAGCTAAAGCAGACTCATCTTTCATGGAGTACTGTTTTAAAATGTTACAATAAAATACCGCCCCACATTCTACAACTGAATGAGACGAAATTTAAATCTTGTATAAAACGCACACTATGTAGGCAAGCATATTATAAGTTGGGGGATTACATTATAATAATAATAAATCTTTAAAAATCAATCAATCATTAATCTTAAATCTTTTTTTTTCGGATTATGTACAAATGCTTGGCTAAATGCTGGTCCTGCTCCACAACCATAGGGGCAAACTAATTGATTACCATGTGAAGTTATTTTGGAAGCTGCAGAAGGTTGTAAAAATATTCTTGCATTGTATAGACTCCAACTCAAAAAAAAAATGAGATAAATAGAAATGCAAACAATTTAAATTAAAAAGAAAAATTGGAAATCTCACAGCATCAAAAAAATATTTAAACAAATTACAAAAAGTGAAAATAACATTGGGGTTTAAACTTGCGATCCCGTAGTTTACTGAGCGGTCCTGAAATCGCTGGCGCTAGGCTGTTTACTTCGTTGACATAAGTTACGAATTGCCGTTCTCATGTATGTACGTCTTGACTGAAACGTAAAATAATTGAAGACTACGGACATAATGCAAAATCACTCTCCCCCTTAAGCAAATAGCATGATAATATTTAGCCTAAAATGTCGAAGAAAAAAATTTGAACAGAAACTATGCAGTAGTTTTTACGTGATGAACTAACAAATCGCCAACAACGTATCTGAATTTATTCGAGGCAAGATGTAAAAATTTTCGAGCTCGCTTCGCTCGCTCTTGCGACCTACTTTCTCTTTCTTTCTTTTCTTTGTCTATTATAAGTCGACCAAGTAGCTCCAATAGGTCGAAAATCTAACCTGTCCAAGACAAGGTGTCAAAAAATTTCCGAACTCGCTTCGCTCGCTCTTGCAGGTCTCAGTCCTCTTGAATCTTAGCTTTGTCGGCAAGTCGACCAAGTGACTCTAGGGTCAAAACAGTAATTCTAACCTGTCCAAGGTAGGGTGTTAAAATTTTCGAACTCACTTTGCTCGCTCTTGGAGCCTTACTTCTTTTTATTTTTAAAATTGTCTCCCTAAATCGATTAAGTAACATCTATTTCTGGATAAAAAGATTAGATAGAAGGATAGTGCTTAGACTTTTCAAATAACTCTTCAAAATTAGTAACTTCTACTTCTATTTAATAAAGTATTTTAGATTCTTAGAATAACTTCAGCTGCATCTGTAACTATGTAGTAAACTTACCTTAACCCTTTTTTTTCGGGTGGGAATTCATCAAATGACTCCTCCCGCTCTAGGCGGAGCGGAAGGGAGTGTCAGACTTTTACTGACTAAAAACCACCCATGTTCCTTTTTTTGCCCTTTATGTTCCAGGGCCGCGGTATCTCTTTCGAACAGTCCCGCAGCCCTGGCAGACATCGGCCCTTGCGGGCCCCTCTTGTTTGCTGACACCTCTTTGAGGCGCGCGTGGAACTCGAACGCGCCGTCGACACGGCCTGTCGTCATAAGACGGACGGACGGCGAGCTAGCCCATTACTCACCGTTCACAGGCCCGCGCCTACGGTGGCCGAGAGCCATCACGACGTGGCCCCCGACGCCCGGTGCTTCTCCCGCGGCGGCTGGGACGTGAGGTTCTCTCCCTCGCACGTTCCGCCACCTCCTTCGCTAGCATGACTGCTTCGCAGAAGGAGGTGACGGCTTCCCATTCCCTCTTGCCCCGGACCATGGCTTGAACCAGGGCCGGACGCAAGAGGTCGCCGCCGCCAATCGCCGCTACGAGGACACGGCGGTGCTCCGCCCAAGCGGAGCAGACCTCCACGGTGTGCTCCACCGTGTCCTCCGGGCGATCCTCACAATGACAGCACCCGGGCGCTTCCTCCCCCCCGATTCGGTGCAGGTACCTCCTGAAACATCCGTGTCCGGTGAGGACCTGCGTCAGGCGGAAGGTGAGGCCGCCGTGGCGCCTCTCTAGCCACTCCTCAAAGAGGGGACTTATCGCCACTATCGTGGCGTGCCCTGCACGGGGTTGCGACAGTCGCTCTCTCCATGTCGCCATGAGATCGCGCCGGAGGTCCGTCCGCTGCGCGACAATTTGCCGCGGCAGCGGAGTTTCCCCCCGGCGCTGTGCCTCCGCGCGCCACTCATGCAGGCGCGCGAGGACTATGGCCTCCAGATCCCATGGCAGCAATCCTGCAAGGAGGCTCGCCGCCTCGCGGGAGATCGTGTGGTACCCACGAATCAGCCTTACGGCTACCACCTTTTGGGGCACGTTCAGATAGTGCGCGGCTCGCAGCCTCAACGAACGCGCCCACACCGGGGCCCCGTAAAGGGCCATGGACCGCACGATCCCCGCGTAGAGCCTCCGGCAGGAGGCGTTTGGACCCCTCAGGTTGGGCAGGAGCCGCTTGAAGGCAGCCCCGGCCCGTTCCCGGTTGGGAGCCAAACGTCGGAAGTGCTCCACGAAGTTCCACCGGCTGTCGAGGACGAGTCCTAGGTACTTCAACGTCGACTCGACGCCGATGGGAACCCCTCCTACCGTCAGTATGGATCCCGACGGTGGCGCATTCCGAGGCCCATGGATTTGTAAGGGGGGAGTAAACTTAACCCTTACAAATCAATTTTTACTCGGACCTTTCAGCGCCTCCCCCCTCCCCCTGGCTCAAAAGCTAGCGACACCCTTGTTCGACAGCGTAATTCTTTTAGTTTCAAGTCTCTTCTTTATCAAAGTTGCAGTCTAGCATTTCAGCCTAACACTCTATTTTAGATGATTTCTTCGGTTGATTCAAATTTTATATTACTAGTTTTCCTGTCTCTTGACAGTGGAGGGTCGACCGTCTCTAAAATGCCCGGGCCGGTTTCGGGCTCCATCCGGGCCTGGTGTTAGTTGTTTTGTTTCGCGACTGTTATAAGTATGTTTTACAGAATTGTAAAAATTAATATCATCAATACATCCCTCTCATAGTCAATGGGTCGTCTTAGGGGCACTAAGAGAAAGCCAAAAAAAATTAGAGTCCCATAATTCGGATACGGTGTGTCGTAGGGCCATGCTTTTGAGAACCGAAGTGGTTTTCATGGTCAAGGTCAACTCGATGCAGCAATGAAGTTGGGAAATTTCCGAAAAAAAGAAAACAATTTTTTTACTAAGTCCTCGCACCTTAGTGCCCCTAAGGCCACACTTTCCAACCAATCCTATTGAATGACTGTTCTATAAAAAAGCCATAATTGTTACAGTCGCGAAACATAATATTTTAATCAAGATACTTTCTGGCACTGACTTGCAAATTCCAAAACAATTTTGAATTACGCGGGCTTGCTTCGCATCCAGCTTTGTAGCCGCCTCAAGTAACTTATTTATAATCTTGAGCCGGTTTGACAACAATAATTATGTTGCCAGTCTTCAAAACAACAAAGAACTGTCAAGCTTTGGACCCATTTTTCTCGATTTCCAAGGTGGGTAACATAAAGAAACAGCACATTTAGCGCATGCGTCTGACAATTTTCGGCCATATTGTTATGACGCATACAAGATCATAGGTCTCCGCCAGTGACGAGTCTTCTCGCAGTTGACGTGGCTACTACGTACCATCCCGTTCGCCCACTCCGGACGCAGCATAGACGGTGACGAGGAATACGTAACTGGTGAGTGCTTGTGAAGACAAACCTTGCGACCTGTCATGGTTACTTATATTTGGATTCGCAAATAATGTTTAATCCCTATGATATTGGGATCCTCAAATGTAGTAAATATCGTTAAAATATGTTGCGTATATATTAGACGCAATAGGAAATTCCGCGTCCCGTCTATGACGCGATGATTCCGTTTTAGGATTTCCAAGCCAACAAGAAACTTGTCAGAAAACCAGAGAGTGTTTATGTTCAACGAAAGATATTGCCTTGAGCATGTCTGAAGATCAAGGAATGCACAGAAAGTTGACCTTGAATTTTAGGTGACCTTAGTGGGCATGGATGGAATGGTGGAAGAGAATGGCACTTCAAGCGGTGCTGGCCCCACGGACCCGCTGGGCAGTGCGAGCTCCTCGGCAGGCGCGTCTGCTGCTCACGTAGTAGCCGTCACAAGCATAGTGCAACTCACTTTACCAACTCAAGCTCCATCTGCACAGGTGTTTATTTTGATCTTTGTTTTCATTGGTACTCCTGTACTGTTTACAACAAGTTGTGGTTACAGTAACTCCTAACCTAATGGAGGGAGGATGTTTATTTATCTATGAAGATCTAAGTGAAATAATCTAATGTTTGAGTATTTGCTGCCTGCATGTTTATATTTTGTGCAATCCTATTAGTAGGTAACTTAATCAGTGTAGATTAAATCTATAGTAGCTTCAGTTTATTATTATCAATTCTAAAGTATTCTAGTGATGAATTTGATTTGTTTATATTTTTAGCTTTATTTATAAATCATTTGACTGAATTGTAGAAACTTAAAGATTGTTATGTTTTCAGGTTCAATCAGTAATACAACCAAACCAACAATCTGTTATTCAAACAGCATCCAATATACAGTCTGTGCAGTTACCAAAAGGGAATGTGATTCTCGTCAGCAAACCAAGTTCTGTAATACACACAACCCAAGGGACATTGCAAACATTACAGGTAAAATTAATTTGCAGTGCTTATTGTGATTTTTATTATTATTTTATAACTTGATTGATTATTTTCCATCTTTTATACATTCGTGTAGATTGCCTTAAAAAAGAAAAATGTTTGTTTCTGCTAATGCACATAACACTATCAATAGAACTTAAAGGTCCTCATTACAAGTATAATGTTAGGTTTAAGTCAATGAAGTAAATACTTCACTAAACAAGTATTAATCAACTGAGGGAAATGGGTTGTTGCACAGTTTAAATGAAATAGCTCCCTGGCACACCCATTTCTGTAGTACATTCTTGTACACAATGAGTGACTTAAAATGGCAGCATTTGAGTTCTATGTAAGTATACAACTTGCTTTTATGTACCTAAGTTTGGCTCTAATACTTCAATTTAACTTGAACAACTTTTTTACACAACTCTTCAAAAAGACAGAGATTGCCATTTACTGGCTATGGTGGTAACTGAAAAAAAAATTGGAAATTGTGTACAATCAAGTATGCAATCACTGCATCTTTAAAATATCTCAATAAACTACCATTGAATTCGCCAATGTTTCACTGAAGTCGAAGAGTATGAAAGGTATTTTATTCATGGCTGCTCATCTTAGAATTCGAAATTTCAGGTAAAAATAATTTAATTATGTACCTTTGAATTTATAGATTAAACCTGAACCAAACACGTTAGTCAGCACTCAAGGCCAATCATGCAGCGATGATAGTTGTAGTGGTGATGAGAGTCCAAAGCGGAAGTACAGGGAAATGCTGACCAGGCGTCCTTCGTACCGCAAAATCTTAAATGATCTTGGAGGTGCTGAAATTGCTGGTGAGTCTGTAACATAACCTTATTAATACTACAATTGTGTCATAGATTAAATGAATCAGCAATTATACAATTAAATCTTGATATAAAGATTGTGCTGTGATAAAAATGTAATACATTAATTTACTCTTCAGGATCTCACTTTTATTCAACCATAGCAAACTTGCATTGGAGATTGTGTACCTTGTCTGAGTGAAAGCAATAAAAACGAACAATATTATCAGAAGCATAGTACATCCTAAAGACTATACATTTTTAGAGAATTTTATAAATGCCAAATTAACTCAATAATAAATGGTGGGAAGAGGAAACAACCTTTTATGCCTAAACCACAGAACCTGTTATTATGAAATTTGACAGATAGGTAGCCTGAAACCTGGTGAAGGTTCTTGGCTATTTTTCATGTTGGATGTATTAAAAAAACAAAATCAAATTACACAAAAATTAAATCATGGACAATACCTAGTATAAAAATAATAATTTATCTTGATTTGTGTACATTTGGAACTCTTGAAATGCGTGATTGCAAATAATTAACTCCCGATCACTTAAATCCCAATTTTTTTGGTTTACCAAATAATTTGTAGAGACAACCACCTGTCAGTGTGGAGCACAAATGCTCTTACTGCGAAGAAATAAAAGCCCTGCTTTTGTAAAATTGTTACCATGCGAATGACTGTAGTAACTAGCACACATGGCAACATATCAAGGCGTACATTTCCAATGTGAGCCAACCTTGCATTATATAGGCTTTCCATATAATGTCAGGTCAAGCTACAAATTTCCAGTGTAAGGTGTACACTGGAAATATATATGTAGCTTGATATGCCATTGTGCTGTACCTAAAGTCTGAGCAAATAATAAAAGCCTGCAAAACAGAATTTAATAAAGCATTAACACATAATAAACCAATCATACAATAACAAGTAATTTTCCTCATAAATTGCTTAGGTCATGTAGGTTTAGGACCATAATATTATTCAAATAGCAGGTCTTGCACATCATAAAAAGGTTGAACAGATTTAACTAAAATACTCATAAGTATAAGAACCTGATGATATTGCAGAAAATCGCATGGGATCTAAACCAGGAAGCGAGAACGAAGTGTCGCTGTCATCTTCTTTATCATTTGCGCCAGGTCAGTTATATGTGCTGCCGTTGACACTCTTTGTTTCTGTGTGCAACATGTGTCACTAACCTGTTACAACGCATCATACATAAATTTAATGTACATTGTTTTGGTACACAGCTCATAACCACTAGCTTCAGGAGTCTACCATTGTCATGTTTTACATTCCATCAAAATTGAAATTCCTACATTTACTTTTAAATAAGAAACTAAATCTCACTATAACAATTTGTATCCTTTAGGGTAGATTAGTTTTGTGGGCTACACTACAAATTAATTTATTGAATTTGAATTTATTTTCTTTTTATCTCTCATTTTAATACTATTCATGGCTATTGAACATTTTAGAAAAAATAAACAATATTTATAAATGCTTTCAATGGATTCCTTGTCGCTCTAATTGCTAATTTTATATCCTTTATCAATATTCAACCCGTAAAAGGAATAAAACGGTGAAACCTCGCGACTACTTGATACTTTCTCATTGGTTTAACTATAAAAGTATGATGAGGTTTCAGGTAGAACTCGAGTCTAGATAAATTGATTGATCCTTGACTCTCCTTTAAAATTAGGTATTTGATGACTTAAAATCTGTCTCTGGAATATTTTAATAAATAAAGCACACAATAACTACGGTAGCTGAGAACATGGTAAAGTGTATGTCAAAAGCATAACAATAAAGTTCAGGTCAGGCAGGCTCTACAAAACGGGTCTGAGCGACCAAGCTACATAACAAGGAACCCTTGATAGTTTCGCCATGTCCGTCTGTCTGTCTGTCCGCGCAGCTTAGCTCAAAGACATCATAGTACTAGAAAGCTGTTATTTGGAAAAAATATACAGATTAGTTATGCCGACAAAGTGGTAAAATAAAATCTCGAAAAGTATTTCTTTTTAAGGTGTTTCAAGTAGCTACACGTCAGTACACGTAAAGGGGGGATTTTTTTTCTCGCGTACCCAATACTGTGGGATGTCGTTGGATAGGTCTTTAAAAAATATTGCGAGTTTGTTCCAATAATTTTTAGATTAAGGGATTCGTTTGTGAAATATTAAGCTTTAAAGTGCAAATTTATGTTAGATTCGAGTGCGTCCCCCTCTACCAGCTAAACGGTTGTGTTTGGGTGCGCGAAAAAATTCACGGTGATAGTATTATAATATAACGAAATTATAAGGAAAACTATCACAGCTAAGTAGGCTTTACAAGTTTACGAGTAATTAGTCGACCAACTTATAAAATGTACTTGTATCTATAACATATTTTCCTAAACATAATGTGTGGCACAGGTTTTTCAATTGCACATGTAAGTTTGTTTTTTTATTATCACAATAAAAATCATCGTTCGGAGGCATATTGGATCGTAGGAATCGAATGAAATTAACGTTGTAAGACTACGGAACCCTACATTGTGCGTGGCCCGACACGCACTTGGCCGGTTTTTCTTTGCTTCAGTGATTCAGAGTTAGCTTCAATAATAATAGATTTTGAATCCAGTTTCCCTATGTAGAACGTCTCGGTTAAATTTGTATACAATTACAAATTATAGTAAATCGACTCTTTATGATCAAGTAAGCAGTAAACTTTGATTGTTTAACAATAAGAGAAAAGTAATTCAATTGCTGGGAATAATGTTTTCAAGTAAGGTTGCATAAAGTTTCCTTCTAGATCTCTTAACTTGTTTATATCGACTTAAAAATGTAGCCATACATTCTGTAGTTATAGGTACAAATTCCAACAATAATGACGTCATCACTGGTGAGACCTGATTAATATTCTACCCGGTGACGTAACCCGCGGTGAGAAGGCATGATGACGGCATACCTACTACACCAACCTACTTTGCTTATTCATATTTATTTCAGATTCACGTTAAAATATGATAATAATGGTATTTAGATTTGTCTACTGATTTATTATTTATGGTTTATGCTAGCGTCGCTACTGGCCTGACTAAAATTGTATTTAATTCTGAAATAGAAGGACGTTTGTTCGAATCATTACTTTAAAAATATAAACATCCGAATTGATAACCTCCTCCTTTTTGAAGTAGAAGAAAAACGAAATGTTAATGCATACTCGCGCGCAATATTACTTATCGATTTCAAGTAGGTACTATCGAGTAAACGTTTTTGATTGATTTGATGATTGCAGTCAGTTTATTTCATTTTATAAAAAAAAAACACTACCCGCCTGTTTTCCCCCTAGGCTTAGGCAGAGGTGTACCTATAATAGGTACATCCACATTTCGCCAGTTTATCAACCGGGCATAAATGCAGACTCCAGGCTGTTAATGAGATATTCCTAATGTTAAAATCTCAATAACACAATTTGCGATCACTACACCAGCGAGGCAGTCAATATCAAACATTAAAAAAAACATGTAGGTACCTACCATTTATATTCCTTGTGTTGTGAATGAATCACTAATCTGTTTTCTGACCAAGCCGCATTGTCTCATATTTTGCTAGAATGTCTTTAGTGAACTCCCACGTTCTATGAGAGAAAGGATCAAAGCGAGTTCTTGGAGTTCCCTAAATAATCTATCGAAATAAATAGATCCAGCAATGGCACATCACAGGCTATTTTCCTGAAGGTCCTTTTCTCCACACGTTTGTACTCAGCTATTGCAGTCCAGTCATTTAGGTAGGAATCAAGTTCGCCCCTCCGTCTTAGTCTCAGGTGGTCTGCCGCAATGTCGCCTTAACCTAAATATAATATTAGTTTTTGATTGTCCTGTCAAAGCCAACAATCTATCTTCTACATGGAATCAAATAAACTCGCAAATGTGTTGTTTATTGATATCTAAACATGACATCACAACATTTTTAATAAGTCAACGACCACATGTCTTGTAAAGAATTACCTAGGTATTTATGGGTTTTTTGTAATCAGCTTGTAACTGGGTAAAAGTTAAAATCAAGTTAGTAAGGGAGGATTTCACTGCCTACTTTGGTTGACTCGGAAATTGTATAAATATTCATATATTCAAATAATGGTAACATACAAAACAATTTCAAAAAGCATTCCCAGCAGGGAGGAAAAAGAGGAATACAGTTTATTATGAGGACAGTGTTGAAGGTTGTTGAGGAAAGTAAAAAATCCACGCGAACGAAGAGCTAGTTCCAGATAATTTTGTATTCATGATAGCTGGTAAAAAGAAAACTTCTGTTACTTTTTAACTGTTTACGCTGTTTTAGCTCTTCTGTCTTCTTCTGTTATTTATTTTCAAAACAGAGCACAATCTTTATACAAAATTTTATCATTCATATTTTATTAAATTTTAAAATAAATAGGCTTCTGGTTCTTATAAATAATTACCGCCGCTGCTCAGCGGCGGCGTATTTGAAACATTGACTCTAATTCACTCGAATTAAGACTAGCATGGTGCTTGTCAGGACTTCGCACTTAAAATCTCTTCTGTTTACAAACGATCACTTTTTCATGCATCATATTATTGTGTGACATCTAAAATTTCTCTAATTTTGTGTTAATTCGACTTATTTTTTTATTAACATTTCTTATTTTATTTATAGTAATTCCAGCTGGAGCTCTCCAGACAGAGAGTGGTTTACATACGCTGGCTGTATCAGGAGGGGGCGCAGGGGGTGCGATTGTGCAGTATGCGACAAATCAAGATGAACATTTTTATGTCCCTGGTTGGTATTGAAAATCACAGTTCTACTGTATTATTACTAGAGATCGGATAAATGCGGATGCATATTTACCTAAAGTTTGAGTGTTTACTAGTATGGAGTGTATCAAAATAATCATTGTTATAAGCCGTCCTATTTTCCATTTTATTATAAATATTTCTATTAAAATTTCTTGCCTAGTTTTAAACAGAATAGAAATATTTGTTATTCTTTGGAATACTATGTACATTTTAAACACACTATCCATATATACATAAATATGAAATCCCGCGAAACCGTGAAAAAAATATAAGAAGCTACTTCAACACTTTTGTACCGTTTGCCGGGAAAAAATGTATAGGTGAATATGCATCCGAATATCCGATTCCTAATTATTACATTCAAATAAATTGATAAATCAGTAACGTTTACAATAATTGTAGGACCAATGCTAGAAGATCAAACGCGCAAACGTGAACTACGGCTATTGAAAAATCGTGAAGCAGCAAGGGAATGTCGTCGTAAGAAAAAAGAATACATTAAATGTCTAGAGAACAGAGTTGCAGTGCTTGAAAACCAAAACAAAGCACTTATAGAAGAATTAAAGTCCCTAAAAGAATTATATTGTCAGCAAAAGACAGAATGAGGTCCAGCTGGCTAACGGGTGTGCCGCTGCCTGCCAGAGAGCCTAAAGGCACACATTGTTTCTGTACTGTCTGTGCTAAAGTGCTACATTCAGATTGCTTAATTTGGCTCCAACTTCAAATGGATTACATTAATTTTGTAATTCTGTTTTAGCAGTTGATAAAGCAAAGTCAAATTGGTCATGCATTGATTGATGAATCCATATTTTTTTAAAGTATTGTTAGATTTGATGTATTGTTAATGTGTTTTGTAATTTTCTATTGTTGTTTTAATATCATTTGTTTGATTTTTATGCAGTATAATATTAATAACAGACTCGATACCATATTAGTAGCTGTTTACGTCATTGTTTGAATTTTAACATATTAAACTGTTAAAAAAAAGTACCGTAACCTTATGAGTTGAATAGCATGAAAACTTCAGTCATAGCTTTACATACCATTCCAAAATGTTTTTATTGCATACATTTAAAGCAATTTCGACTTGGTGCCATGGTTGGAGTCGGAATGTTATAATGATTATGTCATTACGCTGTGTATGAGTTTAGTGCTGTAAATTATTGATGCCAAGATGTTTGATTTTATTCTTCTAATTATTTTGGTCTAGAAATGAATGATCTTACAAATTATTGACGATTCAAGTGTTTGGAACAAGGTGGTTATGATTTATAGTATTGTTTTTTTTTAATATAAAATTCCTGCTGCATATTTTGTTGTTATATCGCAATAACAAATCAAAATAACAGTAACTTAACTTTATGACATTGTGTTCATACAACAAATATTTAGGTAATTACTCGAAGAAAAATCTTTTTTTTTAATTAAAAATACATGAGTAAATCATCCAAAAAAAAATTGTATCCTCGGCCTCCTCAAGGCAAGCTCATTTTTTAAGCAGAGGGCCGCAGCGCATTCCAATAAAAAAAGCCTAGCTCTGTGGCTCGCTGTTCTGCGCGATTTTTCGTACAAAAAAAATGTACGTATGTACATGATTCAGGAGGATTTATGCAATGCGGCGCGACCCGCCCAAATGTGTCTCAGTCTTTACATGTTTCAGATAACTCTTGAAAAATTAGATACATTTCTAAGATCTTTTATAAATGGAATTTCTGTCTACAACCGAAATTTGTCCAATATGATAATATAATAGGATAAATGAATATGAACATTTCTTTTACGTGAACCTGTTTTTAAAAAACGCGTAATCTATTATTCGACTTAAGGTACTTCATAATCCAGTACGTGTCCCGCTGCCGATGATAAGCGAGCAGTGAGTTAGCTAGGGTCGCTGAGAGATTTTCTTCTTTCACAAACATACCGTGAACAGTCAGTGATCAACTATTATTAATTACCTTAAGTCTGTTTATGTTTATGGCGAATCCTACGACAAATTTTACGGTTTCTTGGAGCTTTCGTGGAGAAAATGATGTTTGCCAGTCGTTGTTGTCGGCGGCGGGACAAGTGCCTTAGTCGGTCATTGATAGGATTGTGCCTTTCCAGAATTGGTCTTTTATTTGTATAATTTTCCTTATCTAGAATCCGGTATTCTTTATGTAAACCTAACAAACAGGATGCTGCTGCAAGTTGTCATAGTTGTGTCTGTGATTGAAGATACTGAAAAGTGATAGATACATTACACTGTGTAAGCTGATTATTACCTTTTACTTTTGACACCACACGGTGTTTATAATGGATAAGCCAAAGTTAATATTTTTAGTTGTTTTGTGCAATATCCATATTGCAATGTACAGTTATCTATTTTTCTTATACTAATAAATGATACATACCTTTAATAAATGAGAATAAGAATTTTGTACATTGTGTATAGATGAAAGATATGTAAAAAGAATGTATAAAAAATCTTTGTATATATTATACTAGTGTAATAATGTGGATGAGAAAGAGAAATATGTTTTAATCAATTTCTATCAGTTTTATGTGTCACCCATTAGTAAACGAAAAACATTTGGGAAAACGTATGTTATTATTTAAACAACTAGTAACTAGTTCTGTCATCCACATCATTTATTATACACATTCTATTTTGTTTTTGTGAATGGGTAATTTTAGCTGACTACCAGAGTTAAAAGTAAGATTTTATATATTTTATTTGCCATGATTGATACATAGACCTCTTTATGTTAATTGTATAGTTTTGTAACAATGAAATTGTTTATGAATGTAGTCAACACTTACACACTAATCAGGGTGCAAAGTTGAAGCAAGATATATCTTAAATATTGATGCTGCTAATTTTCAGGACAAAAATCGAATATTTTCTTTGAGTAAAATATGGCAGCATTAATATTAGTTCTTCTCTAGGGCTCGCTTCAACTTTTACCTACAAGGGGCGACTGAAACGTTTTGAGCCTAGGGTATTAAAATGCTGATAGAAAAGTGAACAAAATTTATTTTTCTATGTAATCTACTTCAACGCACTTCTAACAATTTCTGATAAAGGGCTTTTAACCCAGTGAAAACTATTCGCCATCTTTGCCTTCGAAATACTCGTCTACCGCTGCCTTCATTTCTTCGCCACTCGAAAGTCATCGTCCGCGGAGGTGTTTCTTGAAATATGAAAATAAGTAAAAATCGCTGGGGGCTAGGTCTAAACTGGGTGTTTGATTTCTTCAAATCCAGTTTTTCCCAGGGCACGCCTTGCAACTCGCGTAGTGCGCTCGGGCTCATTATCCTGCAAAAACAGGACTCCTTTCGCCAGTTTGCCTCTTCTTTTTATGATAACCACTAGCCGCAATTTTGTCAACAATCTTCTACAGATTCTAAACAATAATCTTCAGAAAAAGTTTATTTTCTTTTTCTTCGTTAACGGCGGCAGTGTTTGGCCGCCCTGACCTGGGGTCATCTAGAGACTGCCATGCTTGTATTCACGGCCCCAACTTTTTACGGTGGCGAATGAAGGTCCAGACTCCCTGTAAACTGTCGACATCTCTTCAAATATTTCAGTCGGCGTTTTGTACTTCTTTGTGAGGAATTCTATGACAACTCTGTACTCCAATTTCGTACAATGCGCGGATGACTGAGACATGATGATGTTCCGGAGTAATTACTAAAAGCGTTATGATGCTAATGATATGAAACTATGTATACTAATGAGGGTATTCGCAATAGAATAGGAAATTCGCATAATAATATACAGCGCGAGATAATAATGACACTTGAAGGTACTTATGCTCTAACTTTTCAGCCGCCCCTCGTATATACAGGGTGTTACACCTTGTAGGTGTAAAAATCACGATATTTTAATATTCCTACTTGTTGTATTTAAGAGACCATGTTTTTGAGATATATTGATCATGGCAAATGATTTAACATTAATGATAGACATTGTGGAAAGTGCCTTTACTTAGAATGAATAAAATTTATACCAACATAGCTCTTTATGTTAACTTAATGCTATTTATAAAATTAATAATATTAACTGTTTGATGTATTATTGTGGTCTTATTATTTCATTATACATACATATCCTTACACACAGGAGAAACAAAAACAATGGGGGAAGGGGGGAGCGGTAAATATAACAGTTGTGGAGATATCATAGGCGTTTAAAGTAAACAGTCAGACACATTTGCTGTTTTATTGCGAAACAAGTCTCCATTCTGTAAAGGGACTAATCATATTCAGTGTTATTTTACCTATGGTATTTTTAGATTCTTACTATAGCTCAATCTTAACTGTTTTCCAATAATTCTTTGTAATTTCATGACACCATTGGTTCGAAGCAATGCTGTCATGAAGGGTATTCTAAAATTCCTCCTAAGAGGTAATCTGTGCTCAAGTACAATGGTTTTTTGGTTGGTATCGCACATTCCTGTTAGAGAGCGTCAGGGGTGTACGTTACCCCAGCAAGAAAGTGTCTCCTAGAGTTATATGAGTCGAACGTATAGTTGGTGCCTTATCTGCTGTAAATGTGCCCCCACATAAAAAATGTGTGCCCCCTGTCGTTTTGGAAAAAAAACGGAAAAAACTATTCTTGCTGGGGTAACGTTTTTCTAGCAGGAAAATTCTAAACGAATGATCGGAGAGAGAAAAATTGTGCATGGCCAGAGAGCTTATATGTGTGCCTTAATGTGCCCCCAAAAATAAAATCTGTGCCCCTTCAGGTTTTCGAGATATCGCATTTCCTGCTGGAGTAACGTTTTGATGAATCTTATATCTCTAAAACCATTGCATGTGCCCCTGTAAAATAAACATACACGAGTAGCTCTTAAGGGGCACACCTTAGTGCCCCAATTAGATTTAAGAAAATATTTATAGTTTTCAAGTTATCGCGGTTTTATGAAAACCCGAAAAAACATCGCAGCGCTTAAATGAGACAAGGTATAAGTTCGCTGAAAACTGTATTCGGTCCTTCTTGACGCTAATAATAACCATACAAAGTTTCAAAACTGTTCATGCATGCGTTTTTGAATAATCTTGCTAAAAGTCAAAACGACTTTTGACGGCAAAATACAAGGAACCGGCTCAATCCCAGATGTGTAGGTGTAAACCAAAATCATGTGCCTTTAGTCAAAAATATATGGTGAAAATATTCAGCTTGGAATGTTTCGCATTAAGTAAATATTAACAAAAAACCAAAATATGTAAACAACGGCTGGTTATCCGACCAAATTTGAATGACTACTAAAAAGCGACGGATTCATACATATCGATGACCTTCTTTACTTTACTCACTAACCGGTTCACACGTGTTGTGCCTGAGTACACTGAAGTAGAAAAGTAATAAAATAAAGTTGTTATTGGATTATAATATTCTACTAGCTGTCTCTATGACCTTAAACATGATTAAGTACATTATAAATAGTAGCAATTCCAAGGTAAGCTATCTTCTCCATTCTAAATTTCATTAAAATACATCCAGTAATGTATGTGTGAACGAAAGAAATACATCCAGATATTTGCCAGGTCTTTGACCCAAAATTTGATGTTTAAAAAAAATATAGTTCATGAAATGTGTGATGAATACCTACTACTAAAAAGAGGTAGGTAGTAGCTCTTTTTTTGTATATAAATATAAAACCCGTATTTGTCTTTTTATATATATATATATTTATTGATAAGCCGTAGGTTAAGATAAATTAACAGTAAGTTTTTCATCATTAAGGGGAATGCTCCAACCAGCCCGCGAAGTTCAAAATTTCTTGCGTTTTTTTGCAATTTGCAGGCCAGTGCTAGGTTGTATGTTGATTAATAGTACATTGTTACCCTAGGGGTGAAAGTAACTTATTTAGTCCCGAGACGGGGTTTGGCGCCCAACGAAGTGAGGGTGCCAATAGTTCGAGGGACTAAATAAGTCTTTAACCAGAGGTAAACACTGTGCTTTTCATTACGAATACAAGGAAAGTAAAAATAAAAACATGAATTAGCTAAAGAAAAAATGAGTAAATTTTATTTTAAATAAATCAAAAACTTTGGTGAGATAATTTTATTTCCACTACCGCTTTAGCCTCTTCTCTTATAAAATCAGGCGTTAAATTCATATCTGAATCAGATGAACTCAAAAAAACAAAATAGGCTGGAAACGGGAAAGCGGCAATCCGATCTTCATTTGTTTTTTCGAGTTTTAGTTTTGTTTATACTTCCGTATAGCAGAGATTTTTTTGTGGCCGGCCAACTTTTCAGCCATTTTTCATTTTCATCATTGAAAAAATGGTAAATATTTTGCCTAAATCTATGTTATTTTAAAGAAATTATTGAAACTAAATTATAATAAAGTTATTTAAAAAATATACAGAGTTGATACGACAGAGGGGCATTAAATTACACTACGTATACTATACGTGTTTAGTATGAATTTGATACGGTATAAAAATAAAAAGCGCCAAAAAGAGAAATTTTTTTTTTCAAAGAAACTAAATAGCTTACAAATCAGAATAAAACGTAACCACCCTGTGTAAAGAAATTTGACGGTTGTACTTATGACATGCGTCAGAGCGGCAACAAAGCATCGTAAATTTATCGTTGTAAAGTGCCTGACCTATGCTTAGACATAATCAGCTGTTAGGAAAGATGCATCGTGTTCAAATGTTGCAAAAACTTAAAAAATCATTTGCGGCTAAACTACTGCTCCTATTTAATTGATTTTTAGTACAGAGCTTGAAAATGGTACCTAGTATAGGCAGTTCAAAGGAAAGCCTCTCTGTCGTATCAACTTTGTATATTATTTAATCAATACTTTATTTTATTTAAATTTACATCGTGGCTGTATAGAAAGTTGGAACATGGTTCAATAGAAATGTGAAAATAGAACTAGTTTTTTTTTAATAATTTGACAGCTGTCAGTTGAAAGCGATTCTCCCTAGGGATGAAAAGTATTACTTTCATGATTTCATCCCGCTCCTCAGGCAACTTCAGACCTACTTTCAGAGAATGAGTAATGAAAAATATTATTCGCGGCTGTAAGACGTATCATCATCTGCCTAGCCTTTTCCCAACTATGTTGGGGTCGGCTTCCAGTCTAACCGGATGCAGCTGAATACCAGTATTTTACATGGAGCGACTGCCTGTTGGACCTCCACAACCCAGTTAGTGCTAGGTAATACGATACCCCTTGGTAAGACTGGTTGTCAGACTTTCGGGCCACCGACTACCTGTAACGACTGTCAAAGATCTACAAATGACAGCCGGGACCAACGGCTTAACGTGCTTTCCGAGGCACGGAGTAAGACGTATGTAGTTACAGAATTATAATCATCAAATTAATGGAATAAAAATAATAATTTCCACATCAACAAGCTGTTTCATTTATTATAGTCACAAAGCGCATTTAATATATTTTTAATTAGCCTCCAAAACTTTTGAACGCGACTGTATGGACAACAGCATAGGAAAATACGTCCAATAAAGAAGGTCATCGACATGTATGAATCCGTCGCTTTTTAGTAGTCATTGAAATTTGGTCGGATAACCAGCCGTTGTTTACATATTTTGGTTTTTTGTTAATATTTACTTAATGCGAAACATTCCAAGCTGGATATTTTCACCATATATTTTTGAATAAAGGCACATGATTTTGGTTTACACCTACACATCTGGGATTGAGCCGGTTCCTTGTATTTTGCCGTCAAAAGTCGTTTTGACTTTTAGCAAGATTATTCAAAAATGCATGCATGAACAGTTTTGAAACTTTGTATGGTTATTATTAGCGTCAAGAAGGACCGAATACAGTTTTCAGCGAACTTATACCTTGTCTCATTTAAGCGCTGCGATGTTTTTTCGGGTTTTCATAAAACCGCGATAACTTGAAAACTATAAATATTTTCTTAAATCTAATTGGGGCACTAAGGTGTGCCCCTTAAGAGCTACTCGTGTATGTTTATTCTACAGGGGCACATGCAGTGGTTTTAGAGATATACGATTCATCAAAACGTTACTCCAGCAGGAAATGCAATATCTCGGAAACCTGAAGGGGCACAGATTTTATTTTTGGGGGCACATTAAGGCACACATATAAGCTCTCTGGCCATGCACAATTTTTCTCTCTCCGATCATTCGTTTAGAATTTTCCTGCTAGAAAAACGTTACCCCAGCAAGAATAGTTTTTTCCGTTTTTTTCCAAAACGACAGGGGGCACACATTTTTTATGTGGGGGCACATTTACAGCAGATAAGGCACCAACTATACGTTCTACTCTTAAAACTCTAGGAGATACTTTCTTGCTGGGGTAACGTACACGCGTCAGGGTAGCCCGCGAAATTCCATTTTGTTTTTTTGCAATTTGCAGGTTAGTGTCAGGCTTTATGTTGAATAAAGTATAATTCGCGACCCTAACACGTATAGCACAATCAGCCGATATCGTTCCCATTGCGGGGCCATAGGCCTCCTCTCTATGAGAGGAAATGGGCTATAAACCACCACGCGGGTTGGTAAATGTCACGTCTTTGATTTTTTTAGTTCTAGGACAAGTCGGTTTCCTCACGATGTTTTCCTTCACCGTTCTGAGAGCAGGGATAAACTAAATTACACAAAGTAATGCGCCTGGCTGGGTTCGAACTCACGACTTACTGCTCACTGCTCGTAAGTCGGGGCCGCCACCTCGGCTCTGCAAAACATACGTTTTCAATAACTATTTCATGAAGAAGTCATTCAATGAGGTTATATGAACTTAGAGGGTAGTATTGATGATTTAAATGATATAATGTAATTTCGTACGTGTTACTTGCGCGAATCATATTTTCATCAACATACAACCTGACCCTGACCTGCAAATTGCAAAAAACGTAATTAAATTTGAATTTCGCGGGCACTAAGACTAGTACCGACGACGTATAAATCATCCATCCGTTTAGGAGTTACGAGGGAACAAAGAAACTGACATACAGGTCATATTTATGAACCTCCTTTTGGGCTTCGCCGCAGTCGGATAAAAAGTGATGTCCGAAAAATGGCCATTTTTAGGGTTCCGTACCCAAAGGGTAAAATGGGACCCTATTACTAAGACTTCGCTGTCTGTCTGTCTCCAGGCTGTATCTCATAAATCGTGATAGCTAGAAAGCTGAAATTTTCACAAATGATGTATTACTATTGCCGCTATAATAAAAAATACTAAAAATTAAAAAAAAAATATTAAGGGGGGCTCCCATACAACAGATATGATTTTTTTGCCGTTTTTATAGATAATGGTACGGAACCCTTCGTGCGCGAGTCCGACTCGCACTTGGCCGGTTTTTTTAACACAATGAAAGAGCTTACATTAACTGTCCAAGACTTGCTGTATCATATAGGTATAATATGCTAACAGCTAATCACTCTAGCAATGGTTCCTGTTAACACAAAAAATATTTGGTAGGGTGGGGACTAAAATAAATAAATATCCCTGGACATTTCACACAGCACCATCTAGTCCCAAGCTAAGCAACCTAATGCTTGTGTTATGGTAGCTAGATGGCTGATAAACTACATATAAGTATACTTTTTTTTTTGTAAATACATTCATATTATAGATAGAAAAACACCCAGACCCGGAATAACTACTTGTAGGTCATACAAATATTTGTTCCGTACGGGAATCGAACCCGCGACATGCAGCGCAGCAGTCAATCGCTTGACCACTGCGCCAACCGTGCCGCGAAAAGTATGTGCACTTGTTTGGCTTAATTAAACTTGTGCCATGCCATGGGCCATTCGTGCAGGTCGGATAGTACGGCACGCCAGCATGTTAATGACATCGTCCGTCGTGCTCTTGCCACCAGTTTTAGAACCCAAGGTTTAGCATGCGACAAATGGAAGAGACCAGACGGTATAACCATATTTTTTTTTTTTTTAATAACTTTTTTTTATATAATGGCCTGAAAGTTGGACAAGCAAGGAACAAATAAATATCCATCTAAAGACCATCTGCTTAGGGCCAATAGGCCTGTCCCTTAGCGAATAGGTAGTGGGAATATTAAGAATATTACATGATTATGGACACACGTTTTGCTTTTTATTATTTTTATATAATTTTAACGTGTCATAGTGCATATAATTAAATACATATTTTATATACAGTTACACGTTGTAGGTAGGTATATACATATATTAAGGAAAGGTTTGGAAAATTTTAAGAAGTTAAGTAGGTATTCCTAATTATCGGGTGCATGCAAGCAAAAGCTACCAATAAGTATATACATTTTTGAAATGTGGTTCTTAAGCCCTTTCATTTGATACCCAACACACCATTTTTTTACACGACTGCCCAAAAAGGGAGTGTTATTCCACCATAACTTCTAAACGGCTTAACCGATTTCAATGTATATGGTATCATTAGAAGCGTTGAGTTATTCCGGATAACAGGCTAGTGAACATTTAAAAAATATAAAGGGGGAGCCATGGTTCATGAAAATAAACAAGTGCTAGTCGGACTCGCGCACGAAGGGTTCCGTACCATTATTTATAAAAAGGGCAAAAAAAATCGCGTTTGTTGTATGGGATTATTTTACTTTGTTTTTAGTATTTATTGTTATAGCGGCAACAGAAATACATAATTTGTGAAATTTTCAACTGTCTAGCTATCGCGGTTCTTGAGATACAGCCTGGTGACAGACAGACGGACGGACAGACAGCGAAGTAATAGGGTCCCGTTTTTACCCTTTGGGTACGGAACCCTAAAAACAAAAATATTTGTTTTTTTTTTCCTGAAAATTTGACTACGTATTCTATTATCGTCTAGACTCTAGAGCTTGCTTAGTACATAACAAAAATATGTAACAGTAGTAGGCATAGGCATTCGTTCACTAATAAAAATAATAATTAAAAAAGCTATCTTTTGCTTGATATTGATTTCCTAAAAAATTAAAGTTACCTTTCGTGGCACATTGTGCGTTTGCAAAAATATTGTTTTATCACTAAAAGGTATAAAAAATGGCCACAAGGTAGGTACTAAATAGATTATAATAATTAGACGTCATTGTGCCCAAAAGTGGAAAACTGAAAACCAATCTTTTCATTGCAGGCTTGTGGCCATTCAACACTAAAATCATGTAGGTAACTTGTTTTTAATTTTTAGTTCACTTTTTGATATGGCAGGCGTGTTTTTTAATTATTTGTTTTTTATTTAGTTTTTTTCAGTTCTCTCTAGATGGCGCCTTATACAATTTAATGTGACGTCTTAGCCAAGACCAAGACGCTTTCATTTGTCAGTAGTTCAGAAGTTAGAGAGAACAGATGAACATACATACATACCAGTCAATATCATAACCCTCCTTTTTGCTTCGCCATAGTCGGGTAAAAATAATAGTATTAATGAGAATTTAAAATGTTTTAAATAAATCTCATACTTGGTCAAGGCTCTATTGGATTATGGCTAAAAAGATGTACAGGAAAGGTACTAGATAATATTGAATCCATTACATAATTTTTTTTCTGCCACATGTTTAGAGAGCCTTGTCAGATAACACTTGCAGTGGTGTATTCCCGTTGGCCAAAACGGCCGTGCACTCCCACCACTGGTAGGGCCAGCAGGAATTAATAATAATTGGCCCCACCGTATTTTTAAGTACTTAAGTAATAAAATATTACCTACTCAAAAACATGTAGAGATCGAGTACCTAGTGTTAGTACAGTTGTGCTAGTTATGAGCAGTAACCTTACGAAGTTACGAACAGTAAACTGGCATGAATCCAAGGAACTTTTTCCCATTTTTCACCAGGGAAAATACACAAGACCGTGATCAGAGCTGTCGTACTGTATGGATCGGAATGTCTATAATTCCCACTGTCATCACAAGGATAATAGTCTCACAGACTACATATATACAATGTACTCTGTGACAGACTACCAGGCCAAAATCATGAAGAAGTATTTATTATCTTTATTGCTTGCTGCATGATGATCGAAATATAGATTTGGTTGTGAGATCCTATTTTAGTGCTTAGGTGGCAAGAACTACTAGATCATAAAAATGAAGGAATGAAACAAACCTTAATGATGTCAGTGGGAATTAATAGACATTCCAATCCATACTGTATACAACAGCTCTGATCATGGTCTTGTATATTTTTCCTAAAAAATAAAAAAATACATTCCCGTTTGTTGCCAGAATATGACACATTATGTTCCCCAAAAAGCATGAGCTGGTTGGTATACATTTTAATAATTCTGGGTAGGTATGGTCTCCCAATAATAAATACCATCTTGGATTCATGCCAGCCTAGTACTGTTCGTAAGTTTACTGCTCATAACTAGCACAACTGTACTAACACTACTCGATCCCATAGAATGTTTTTGAGTAATATTTTACTCAAAAATACAGTGGGCACTGGTAAACAGGAACCATTTTTAATTATTTTATCAAATCCCACTGGCCCCACAGGCAGTGCATGCAGCGCGTTGGGGCGAACGGGAATACACCCTCCATTATTACTTACAGAACACATGCAATAGGGTTTTTTATGGATAGAATAAAAAACAAAAATAAATATTTGAACAATAAGAAATTTTATTAGATATTGAATTATGACAAAATGTTTAAAATTCGGTGTAAAAATACACATGAAACTCAAGCAGTAAACACTATTATTAGGCTATTGATGTAGACAACATATTAAATACATTTCTTGTGTTATCTTTTTAATTTTGTCTCTTCACTTTAAAGATATCATGAAAGATAAATTCTAATCATCAAAATTCTGTGAAAGTAAGAAATTAGCAGCCAGATTCTCATTTTTTTCACAAGCAAAGTATGCTTGGATGACCATATGTTCTGGAAAGCCCAATGCTTTTAATCTTTCAATGGCCTCTTTGTCTTGTGGTGAGACTTGTGGCTGTTGTACTTGCGGAAGCTCTACAGCATTCTCCTCTGCTACTGCACCAGCAGCAGATGGATTCACAGGCTCATTCAACATTCTGACAAAAGCTGATTGGTGTTGACTGATTGCCTGTAACAGAGCTGGGTTAGTTTGACCAATCTGTTGAAGCACTGCATTCAACAAATTGGGGTTTTGTTGAATAACTGCACGCATTTGTTGGAATTGAGGCTGATCGCGAAGAAAAGCCAGTGGGTCTTCATCAGTGCCTTCTTCAGCATCCTGTTCTTGAAGTAATTCTTCTGGAATGCCTGTTATTAAATATTCCACAGCTCTTTCACGATTATTAAATGAGGCCCTTAGGGCTTGTTCCACTTGCTGTCTATTGTATCCCATATCCATAATGCTATGGACTGTAGCTTCAAAGTCAAGTTCATTTGCGGTGGGCACAGGTTCAGGCTCTGCGGCAGGAGGTGGTTTAGGCGCTTCCTCAGCGGTGGGTTTGGGTTTACCATCGCCGCTTTCCGTTGAAGCACTTTCACCAGCTTCTGGAGCAGACGTAGTTGAAGCCGGGACTTCAGAGGATTTCGGTTTCGTTACCATGATAACAATGAATTTTTTCTCATCTATGTTGTAGGTTTTTAATTTATCGTCATCGAGCAAGATTTTTCCTGCATAAATAAGTCTTTGATGATCAGCAACATAATCTTTACCTTTCTCGACTTCAATTTTTAGCTTGAGGGCTTTGACTGTTTCTTCTGGGTCAATTTCTATTTGAAAAGTTTGTTGTTGTAGTGTCTTTAACGTCACCAACATTTTGATAACTCTCTTTATAACTTTTTAATGATTGAGTAAGTTTTGTTCTAAATTAGATACCGACTGAATTCTGACTCGACAAAATTATGCAGTAAACATAACCTCACGGCTGTCCGCTTTACTTACGGTTTTCGGATATGCGTACCAAAGACAATTTTCTTTTCTATAGTTTATATTAAAATTTATATTTTACTCTTTTCTTAGGATAAAATACTGTATAAATAAGTTTTATATAGGTACCCACTGAATTTATTGAGATTACGATACAACTTTTATTTTAAATTTATAGTTGGACAAGGATGTTTTGACTCGTGGCAAAAATCGGAATTAACGCCGCCATCTTGTTTTTTTAATACAATTTACAGTAGTAACTATAAGTTCCATGCAATTTACACCATTACTTTTATGGGTAGTAATGGTAACTTCGAAAGAAATTAAACATGAGTTAAAATATGAAATTCACTACTTTATAATCAGTGATCGGAATAGGCTGACTATATTTGCCTAAACTTCGGAGAACAGAGACAGAAAGTGGAGACTTCCTTACGACTATGTTTTTTTTTCTAATCAAAAAAATCTTCAATAAGTTTAAAATAAGCTTTATTTAAGATGTGTAAAGGCTATTTTTAACTTAACTTGCAATTACCAAATTTCGGGATTTTCACGTAAAATCGCGAAATCACTACATAGTATAAAACAAAGTCGCTTTCTCTGTCCCTATATCCCTATGTATGCTTAAACGGATTTTGATGCGGTTTTTTTTAATAGATAGAGTGATTCAAGAGGAATGTTTATATGTATAATACATGCACCCGTGCGAAGCCGGTCGCTAGTAAATAATATAACTTTAATTCATGTATTCGAATTATACGAGGGTGGAGTGATAAGTCTAGTAAAAATCTATTTTGGAATAAAATTATCGCAAATTGCATGTCCTTGTTCACAACTCTTGTAAGGGACTATATTTAAATATTCAGCCAGTCGCCGGTTAGTTTTTTTGTGAGAGCCATTAAATAAAAACAATTGAACGCATTTTCGCAAAGATGGAGAAAAGTGAATTTCGAGTGTTGATTAAACATTATTTTTTGCGCAAAGAAACTGTTACGGAAACGAAACAAAGGCT
Source organism: Eurois occulta (assembly GCA_950022335.1). Lineage (NCBI taxonomy): Eukaryota > Metazoa > Arthropoda > Insecta > Lepidoptera > Noctuidae > Eurois > Eurois occulta. Next base: position 9,960,058 of record OX465489.1, on the reverse strand, counting down.
TTATAAATATTATGGGGACTCTGCTCCGTCGATTAAAATGATTCATAAATGGTTTACGGATTTTCGGTGTGGTCGTACAAACACAAGTGATGCTGAACGCCCAGGACGCCCAGTTGAGGTCACTACTCCAGAGATGATCGCTAAAATCCATGACATAGTGTTGAACGACCGAAGAGTAAAAGTGAGCGAGATAGTCGAGATAGTAGGCATCTCAGACGAATGTGTGCGAAATATCTTACACCAACATTTAGATATGAAAAAGCTCTCCGCTCGAGCCGCGTTTACTGACTATTGACCAAAAACGCATGCGAGTTACCACTTCGAAGGCAGGTTTGGCGTTGTTACAACGGAATAAACCAGATTTTTTGCGTCGTTACATAACAGTAGACGAAACGTGGATCCACCACCATACACTAGAAACCAAGGAATAATCGAAACAATGGATTGCTAGGGGCGAACCAGCTCCGAAGAAGGCCAAAGCAGTTTTATCGGCCAATAAGGTGATGGCTACAGTTTTCTGGGACGCACGTGGGGTTATCCATATTGAGTACCTCGAGAAGGGTAAAACGATCAATGGCGAATATTATGCCAATTTATTGGACCAATTTAACCAAATTTTACCTGAAAAACAACCGCATTTGGCTAAGAATAAAATCCTCTTCCACCATGACAACGCACGAGTGCACACCTGCGCGATTGCCATGGCCAAATTACATGAGTTACGGTATGAGTTGCTATCTCACCCACCATATTCGTCAGATTTGGCCCCTTGCGACTATTTTCTGTTTCCGAATTTTAAAAAATGGCTCGGTGGAAAAAGCTTGAGCTCCAACGAGGAGATCATGCTCGAAACCAATGCCTATTTCGAAGGGTTGCCTAAGTCGTTCTTTACGGAAGGGATCCAAAAGTTTGAGAAACGCTGGATGAGGTGCATTTAGTTAGATGGAAATTACGTTGAAAAATAAATCAATTTTTTTAACTAAAGTTGTCTCCTTGTTTCATTTTTACCAGACTTATCACTCCGCTAGTCCGCCCTCGTATTTACGTTTCTTAAACTAACCGTTGCCGCGTTGTATCAAATTATTCTAATACATGATTTAGTTTTAGTGAAAATTCCGAAGATTTGTTACTTGCAAGTTTAGTTAAAAATAGCCTTTAGACATCTTAAATAAAGCTTATTTTCAACTTACCTACTAAAAAAATATATATACGTAAGGAAGTCTCCACTTTCTGTCTCTGTTCTCCGAAGTTTAGGCAAATATAGTCAGCCTATTCCGATCACTGTTTATAATAATATACTAATTTTCCGACAGCTTATATGCGAATACAAATAAAGAAACTACCGAATAAAATACTGAAAAACAGAAAAATCAAAACAGCATATTTTGCTGAAGTATTATTTTTAGACCAGCTTAAATTGCGTTTTACCGAAAACTACAGTTAGTCATTTTCATCGTAACTCACCTATAACAATTTTAGAATTAATCAAATCAATCTCAATATCAAAATAAATTTCAAAATGTTGTTATAAGGCGTAGTCAACGTAGCCCCGCTACACAGGGCTTCTATTCCTGTCGGCAGGGTTTAAAGTAACCTAACACGAAGTTTATGGCGGATCCCCTTCGAACCTAACCTGTCCGCAGTCGGGATGCCCCAAGTCCCGAGCTCGCTCTTGCAATCTAAATTATAGAGCTTAAGGTGAATGATCCAACCAGCCCGCGAAATTCAAAATTTCTTGCGTTTTTTGCAATTTGCAGGCCAGTGCTAGGTTGTATGTTGAACAACCCTCCAAGTTCATAAAGGCGTAGGAACAAAAAAAACAGAAAAAGTCATTCCTACAGCTTTATGAACTTAGAGCGTTTTATTGATGATTTTGATGATTATAATTCTGTAACTACATATGTCTTACAGCCGCGAATACTATTTTAATCAACATACAACCTAGCACTGGCCTGCAAATTGCAAAAAACCCAAGAAATTTTGAATTTCGCGGGCTGGTTGGAGCATTCCCCTTAAGAAAGTGAATATTTTAGCAGAACATATTACCTACAGATGTTTTCGAATAGTATTATTCTAAGAAGTTTGATATTTTTTTTTTTGATAGTACAATGGGCCTCTTAGTATAGGCATCTGCCCCAAGGTTCAATGCCCAAAAGATATATATTGTTACGAGCTGGGTATGGAATAAATTAATTGGTCAGTTCACCAAACATTAAATCAAAAATTTTTTAGGGGCCGTCACAAAAAAAATAAAGCAATAAAAATTCGTTTCAGTCTCGTCACTTAATCTTTATTCATTAACGGTTTCTCTCAGGTCCTCAATTACGGAGATTACGTTGGCCGAACGTCCTGAATGATGTTCCAGGAACTAAAATTCTAAGGTCCTCCCTCAGTTATGGAGATTCAGTTTGGCCGAACGTCCTGATATTAGGTCGTTCGGCCATAAATAAATGCTTCCGACTTTCGAACAGTACTGTCACAAATTCTTTGGCTGGCATCTTTATGCGTCACATAATCGTCACTAAAAACTGGAGTAGCAGCCAGCTCCCTATCTCGACTGGCCGAACGTTCTGATATGCATGATTTTTTCCACTGGTGTGATTACATGCTCGTGCGCATTTTTCTTGTAATTTTTGGTTATTTTGTGTTATAATATAACTTTGAGTTATAGGCTAATACATGTTTAAGTTGCTCCGTATATTCCAGAAATTCCAGTATAGACTAGGTACTTTGTAAAAGTGTTGTGTTCTTCATTATGAATTGGTGCAGAGAAGTCAGCAATGTTCTCACTGGCAAGCTTTTATAATTTTACTGAAGCAGATTGTAATGAGATGGACTGCATTATCCTACAGGCTCGTGAGCATTTTAATAAAAGAAAGGGTAGGAAACGAGAAAGGCAAACTGGAGTATTATTGAATGTTTAAGAAAATAAATTACTTAATTAAATAACATAATTTTGTATTATTTGCTGACTGTTTATCTCTACTTATTCCTAACTAAATATCACGTAGGTATTGATATATTTTATTTAGTTCCCGTCGCTCAATGCCAAGAAATAATCAAACCAAGAAACTTATCGTTCGGCGATTCGCTGTTTACCGCCTCCATACATAAATGCTGTAAGTACAGACAAGCTAGTCAGCACATCAAGCTACTACAATCTGTCAATTTCTTAATAGATTTTCAACTTTATCTCTAAAGCATTAGGTTCAAGGTTGGTTGGGAAAATCTGACAGTTTCGGGTAGGCCTGCTGGCGTCTGTACATAACAGATCAAATTGGAGAAATTTTCTTCTGCATCGTTGCTTGTCGATATTACAGAGTAAACAAAAATCTGCTTTATAGTTTACTTTGCATTTGAGCACAGATTATTATTATTTTTTTTAACTTATCCCCACCCTCGGAATTACTCCTGTATCGTGAATGCGTTTAAACATTAAAACTCGCATATACTATAAACAGTCAGACCCGGAACAACTACCTTCAGGCCATACAAAATATTTGTTCTTTGCGGTAATCGAACCCGCGAAACGCAGCACAGCAGTCAATTTGTAAGGGCGTATTCACACGGCGTACCGTAAACGCGCATTTACGGCGCTGTAAAATCAGATTGTAGCGTTTGTATCTATTCAAAGGCGCATACAAAGAAATACTTTTTGTTTGCGTGTAAAAACGGCGTATTATTTTATACGCGCAATGCTGCGTGTTTACGGCGCCATGGAATTTCTGAACGTGTACTAAGGTTGTTTTGCTGGTAGGTATCTTGCAACTAGTAAAAAAATTAGATTTGAATGGGAAGTAATCTTTTTATAATTCCACGAGGACGAAGGTCGCGGAAAACAGTTAGTCTGTATTATAAACTAGCTTTTGCCCGCGGCTTAGCTCACGTTAATTTAGAATAATGACAATCAATTCGGGTTGTACTTTGCTTGTAATAATATACGTAAAGACACTTGGCGCCATCTATTATCATATGAACGTTATTGTTGTTTTCCTCGGAAACAGTACTATTTCGGGATGAAAGGTACCCTATGTCCGTTTCAGTACACTTGACAACGTATATGCAAAATTTCAGGATGATCGGTTCAGTGGTTTACGCGTGAAAAAACTTACTTTTGAATTTATAATATTACTAGCTGTGCCCGGCATGCGTTGCAATGCATGTTTTCCTACCTACCCTACCTACACTAATTTTTTGTGAATCTAAACCATTCCCAGATCCCCTTGAACACACACAAAAAATTTCATCAAAATCGGTCCAGTCGTTTGAGAGAAGTTCAGTGACATACACACTCACAGAAGAATTATATATATAAAGATAGTCGGCTGAACGGCTTTGGCACAAGGGTTGACCATGACCTGGGTTTATGGACATAAGTACTTTGTATTCCGGTAGTACGCGCCCGAGAGATAATACATTTTTTTTAGGCAACAAATATATTGGCTACATCCCGTGAATAGGACAGAATCAGAGGAAAAACCAGTATTTATGTGGAATAATTCAACATTTTGAAAATTTCGGTGTCAATGCGAACTTGGTAGGCCAGAGAAAAATAATCCCACAATTCTTTTTTATTTTGGGATGAGTAATAGTAGCTTGTTTTAAGGATTTGGTGTGTTGAGCGAGATTCTTCATTATTTTGTTTTCGTAGTAATAAATTTGCACCTAAATCAAATAACACTTTGACATGTCTAAAATAGGTTAGTGGTTATCAGTCTTTATTCAGCAAAAATCCAGGATTTATCACATTTATGAGCATCACTATTTCTTATGTTGTCTTAAACAAATTTAATAAAATATCTACATAGAGATTTTGTTTCAAATGTAGGATTTAATTTGCAGAATTGATATCAAGATGTTGTTATTAAAAATTTATTACTTACATACAATACGTTTGTCTTATTCTAAATACAACTAACATAACTAAAGTTGCTAATTTATATTAGCTAACATAATATCTCACAAATGTATACATAATAATAGTTCCCGTCAAGAGCCTTATATCTAATGAGCGTCAGCTTTATTCAGGAATATAATATTGAAGTGTGTAATAAATTATACAATAAATACTTTAACAGTGAACCAAAACTGACCAACTCCATTAGATACCTTCAGCTTGAAATTTAATATAAATTATTCTTTGTAATTTTCATCACATAGTTTACAATTTACAGACAGATCATAAAAACAAAATAGAGAAGTGAAAACAGCGAACCATGTGTTCTATAGACCGAATTCATCACATTTCATACTTTAGACACTGTACACTAGCACTTTTATCATTGAGTCGTTTCAAATAACTTTTCACGAAAGTACTTGATTTTTTGTGCAAAAAAGGCTTCAAGACCTTCAGCACATCGGTAAAATTCCGAGTCCTTTGGATTAAAATATCGACAGTTATCAAATATTTTTGTCATATCACCAATAAACTCACTTAAAGTACTATATATTTGTTCATTCACTTTTCGTTCCACAGTCTGTAAATCTGTAAAAAAGTATACAGACATTTAAAATGCATGTCAATTTATTGCAATGATACATAACAAGGAAAACTAAAACATACCCATTGGTTCTTTGATTACTTTATAGTAGGTGGGAGCTTCTCTGGGGTCTACAGGTTCCATAAAGGGCCATGCGTTTTTGTGAAGTTGTATTTGTTTGACAAGTCTCTTTAAGTTTTCAAAATCTTTAAGAGTTAGCTCTTTCATATTAGCGTAATTGACAGAATTGTTCTTTTGACAATTTGGACAAATGTACTCATCAATGTTATCTGCTTCTGATTGTAATATTCCAACGCAACGGCCATGGAACCAATCCTGACAGCGATCGCAGCATATGTAAAATCTGAAAAATACAAGAAAAAAAATCCTTTTATCTGCTATTAAAATATGTTATTTTTGAAGAAATAATATATAATAATAATATTTTTATTATAATGTCAATAAACGTACTGTGAATTGTCGTAAGGTTGTCGGCAGAGACAAAACAGTTCTTGTGTTTCCTCAGCGCGACGACAATCTGGACAAATATACTCTTCCATCGTCTTACTCATTTCTTCCGTGACTCCAACACAATCGCCATGGAACCAGTTGCTGCAGTGCTCGCAGCCAACATAAAACCTAAAAAATACAAGATGTAGAAGTGGCATTACATAACATGCCTGTATTTCTCAAAGGGTTAAGCAGGGGTGAATTATCAGAAATATTCTGCCGATTCTACACTCTTTAAAAAATATATTTTTTCACGAAATAGTAGTATTTTCCTCAAACTTTAGTTCGAAAGCATTATGGTTAATAATAGTAATTTTGCAACATAAGTGGTCCGATATTAATAACAGAGTCAAGTTGCTTACTTGGTGTTATCATATGGTGTACGGCATATACAAAGTAATTTCTCCTTCTTTACTGATCTTTTATTAGGTCTGGGCGTGGACGGCGCGGTCGCTCCACGACGCTTGCCACCCTTAACCTCCTCTTGTTTGCTACGTTCTGCTCTCGTTCGGAGTGCCAATTCCGCAGACAGTTCTTTCTGCAATATTATGATCAAATTAAATACTCAGTGAGAGTTATCTTCACATGATAAAATGGAGCACAATCTAGAAAGTATAGCTACCTGGATTTCGATACCGAGTTCTTTCTCGAGAAGTCCTCGTTTCTTAATGATGTCCTTCTTCAGCATTTCTTTGTGTTTGAAGAGTAGCATCTGTAGACGGGAATTGTTGGAAGCGGCTCGACGCCGCTCGTCGATCCCCGATGGGTGCGCGACGACAGCGGGGGTGACGGGCGCGGAGGGCGCGGGGGGCGCAGGCTGCGGGGCTGCGACGCGCGGGGGCGCAGGGCGCGGCGGGGGCGCAGGCGCGGGCGGCGAGCCGGGCCGCGTGCCGCGCCCCCTCTTGCGCGGGCTGCTGTCGACCCATTCGTCGTCGTCGTCGTCGTGGCGGGAGGAGGTGGCGCGGCGGCGCGCCGGCGGCGTCGGTGAACGAGCGACCACGGCGATCGCCCGCGTCTCCCTCTCGGGTTGGACTTCGGGCTTCATCCGTTTTTCTTGATAGCGTTGAAGCTGAAGAAGTTTTTCTTCTATTTCAGGATTCAAGTTTTCTTGCTTCAGCGCACTTTTAATAGCTGCAACCATACCAAGTACCAATAACTTCATAAAAGGTTATTTTAGTACGTATAAAACATAGTGTAAACTGCAGATGCATATTTACAATATTGTCCCTAAAATCAGCAAAAATAATTCTTCCTCTAAGTACTAACGAATCTATCTCCTATCTTGCTACTTAAAATCTTCAAGTCATTATCAATCAGGAATGGCTCAATCTTGACCACAATCGTGAATATTAGTGAAAATAGGCGATAAAAAAGCGGACACTATGTCATCTGTGAAGCCCTTACTCTACATGAACGTCTCTAGCGAATTCATGCGCGATAGCCAATGGGGGCTTCGCGCGATTGCTTTGGCTATATAAGACATGTTCTGAAGTCTATCTTGCACCTGTTGGCTTGACAGTGACAGAAATAATGCTCAGCCAAAGACCGTGACAGTATAGTTTCTTCTTTATGACTAGTCATACAGTCATAAAGAAGAAACTATACTGTCTACCTTAGCTATTTAAAAGTGTCTGTAAATGGTTTAATTGAAATAAATAATCATAATCAGAGTTTAACAGAACCTCTTCAGATTATTTTGAAATTAATAGAATATCCACCAGATACCGTAATGTTACACAGATAATCAATACATCAATGAACGTTTATTTAAATGAAAAGTAATTACTTCCAAGATCTAGATCTCTGAAATCTTTAACTTGATGTATGTAATTATCTAGAAACCTCTTGAAACCGAAGATCAGTCGTCAAAAAACAATAAAAAGCACCGTGGCGTAGATCCCGCACCAACATCAACAGTGGTAATACTTATGTCATGTAAAAGTTAATGATGTGCCCTTTATTTCCTTTTAAGGCAGCAAATTTATGGCGGTTAAGACACGACACCGCTCCGCTTGTCCGCGCGGTGAAGCAAATCTCACGTCGAATTGGCTTGTTTGAAACTCGTTGATGCCTAACACACGAACACCGCCCGACCGCGCGGACGAGTGAAGCTCACTACCTCTTCGCGCGGCGCACCATCATTAGATATTCGCCGCCACCGCCCGACCGCGCGGACGAGCAGTGTCGTGTGAGAATCGCCCTAATCAAGTGCCAGAAATGAGTTTTGGCGCATTTTATGTGAAATATAATTTTATACGGACATTTTCGATTACAACGAACACTCCAAAAGAGTTTAATTTTTTGCCATCTAATTGTTGAACTTAGATGACAAAAAATGAAACTCTTTCCAAGCACAGAATTGGTTTATTGTAACATTTTAATAATCACAAAATATATTCGTTTTTTTTTTGTTATGGTATTAACACTCCTATTGTAAACAGTATTATGAGCTACGCCAATTGAAAGTTTACGGGTGTACCTTATTTCATTCTATACCAGATTTAGTCACTTTGGAGTCGTCCGTCAGTTCCACACGATATTACTATCCAATGATGAAGAATTTGTTGATGGCAATAGGGTCGGAGTACCCGACTACGTAACTATTTATTCCCAACAACAAAAACATTTTCTCCCATAGGGAATGTATGGGAAAATGGAAGATATGTTTTTCAACCTTGACCAAGGCACGGAGGGGTCTCGATATGTTATGGATCGTCACCCATCCATGGATCGACCTTCACAACAGTTGATTCACCGTTCACTACCATATCTAATGATTCCTTTCCATAGCAAATTCCGACATTGAGTTCGACGTTTAAGGATTAACAAGCTGGTCCGATCGGCCTTCGTTGAATAGCACTAAATATGCTTTATGTTAATTTTTTAGATTTATCCTACATCACACTGAAAAATTTTAAAACAAAGTTTTACAGCTTGAAAGTAAAATGTCTTACATTACTGGGGACCTTTAAAAGCAGTTCTAGTATAATTTTTTACATCAAGCTTTATGCAAAATGATTCATTTCGAATAACTAGAGAAGCTCACGGCACCTATTCTAACTAAAAATATTAAATAATAAACAGCAAAACTTAGTCTCAGCCAAGTTCCATCAATGATGATGAATGATTTTGTGTAAGAGTCTTCAATGCAAAATTTATATCACCTCGAAATAAAAATTATCACTTCTATTTTCAAGGAAAATAATCACAGCTAAACTGGGATGACGATGTCTGGAAGAAAGTACTACTCGCTGAAGACTGAAGTTTTGTATCAATCCAGATGATGGAAGGAACAGTGTGGCGACGACCCAGAGAAAGATACGTTCAGTGAACATTGTTGGGAAAAAAGCGTTTTGGTGGAGGGTCCACAATTATTTGGCGAGGTATTTGCATAGGAGTACGCACGGAGCTACACATAGGGTCGCTGACTGCGGTACGATTCACAACGAACATTTAAAAACAGATTGTGATACTCATACACATTAAAAAACTAATCCCATTTAGAAATTTAGAGGGCATTAGTATTTGTATGGAAGAATCGTAACACTCCGTCCGATTAACTTGAAACACAGTATCTTGATCAGAAATATGTTTTTGGATTATCAAAAACAACACCTTGATTTTACTGCTTGCCTGTATCAACTCGAAAATAGATTATAAAGGTGGACGCGCATCTAGACGCGCCGCAGACGTCGCATTTTCGGATGGTCCCGCGCACCTATCCGCATTGTACGCGCCCCATCGCATTCCTTTATTTTAACAATATTTCTGTTCGGCACCAGACGCACGCTCCGAATTTGATGACGTCATCCGCGCACTCTGGTGGATTCCGTATACAGCATTATACTGAAATGCGGGTGGTTCGGCGCGGATAATTGCGCAACGTTGCAGACTATTTCAAAGATTTATAAAATGCGATGACTGCAGCGCCTAGGTGCGCGTCCACCTTTAATGATCGTTAATTTAAATAATGGAACTTTACAATGCGAGTGTAAACAATTACTTTATAGAGTTATTGCTAATTAATGAATGAGAATGACCTGATTGTTTCGTTACAAATCAAGAAACTATAAAATAAATACTTACTTTGTTGAATATAGTCAGGGGTTAACACGAATTTATTACTTTGTAGAACATCTGGGCCAGAATTTATAATATCTGTTTTCGTGTTATTCTCTTTAATATCTTCAGGTTTTGAAGGTGTCGCCTCTTTGTGACTAGCTGCCTCGGCCACATTTTCTTCACCATTCAAAAGTGTTTGTTTTTTTATTTGATCTTCTTCACTTACATCCTACAAGTAAAAGGTTGTTATATGTGTCAAAATATGTACCACCATTTCTTTTCCTTTTCCCTAAAAAATGCTTACCTTATTGAAAATTCAAATTAAGAAATAGGGTTGCATGTAAAAAAAAGAAAAGAAAAACTAATAAAAACCATCAACATCCGTTTGTGGGAATATATCAGTTCAAGTTATAAAGTAATAATAGTATTTTTTTTTGCGGTACTAACTGAATTAAATATTTATTTTTATGTTTAATAACTATAATTAAACATAAACAATCCCTATTTATTAATTCAAAAAAATTCAATCATGGTAGCATTAAATTGCCCATACACCCCCACAAAACGTTTGTAAGTAAAAATAATAAGAAATAAAAACTACATAAAATAAAACAGGTCGTAATTAAATAAAAGTCAATGATTATTTTATTATTAATATTTTATTCAAATGATACTAATTTACTATCAATATATTAAGGAATCAATTTGTAATAACTTACAGGTATAATACATGTTAACAGGTGGTGTATGAGCAATTCTTTAGACCGGTAGCTTATACTTCTTTAAAGATTGGGGGGGAATAAATTCAGTAGTACTAGTACTAATTTTGTTATTGATAATAATAATTTGTTTTGATTTAATTATAATTTTTGTCTAAGAGAGAGAGTTAACTGACAAAAGAAAATTACAATACCAAATCAGTAAATACTAAAGAATATAATATAACTCTGGGCACTGTAATATTGTTTTAATTTAAAATATAACAACCGGCATTTTTTTGTGCTCCCTGAATGTTCTTACAATATTGCGGCACAAAATAGCTATTGTAACGGTTGTAATCAAAGGATAAATAGGACGTACGAAATGGGGAAGGATACATTTGCCTTCCGTTGCAGAAATCTATGTGATTTTATCAGTTGTCAAACACATATCTATCTGCAATTTATTCATGCACTTCTCTCACTATGCATTCGATACACAAACGACACACGTATGGTTATCTGGCTATCTCTTGGCAACTATAAAGGAAAGCGCATATTAAAGCCGCATTAGGCCGCAGCGCAAAATCAGGGCGAGTGCGACCTGCCTGCAGTGTGCGTTGATTTATAAAAATTAACGAACGTCAAGTAAGAGCATTTATGTAAGCTTTGCGTTACGAGATGGCGGGCCAAAATATGCGCTAGCCTTAACAGTACATTAGAAACACTTCGGCGACGCGTAAATGTGCTTTTGGCAAAAATATAGTTTTAGACTAGGGACATAAACTGATTAGCGATATGTACGACAGCTAGTAAAAAGGAGCAGTAAGCTGAGCTACAGCAGCACCAGAATCGGTACTGCTGTAGCTCCGCTTAATAAGTCTCTTCGATGAGTCTACTTTAAAAGTATTATGGAAAAAATCATACTGACTGTAAAGATATAATACTGCGATTTATTCTGCTACTGTATGACTATACAACTACCTATAATTTAATCAGAGGAGAAGGATAGATGTGTGTAGCCTAATAATATAAATTATAATATACATGGATACTTAATATTTACAGAAATCTTTGGTGTTTTTCTAGTATAACTTATAGTAGTAGTAACTATTTTTCACACCATTTTAATAACATAATTATGTTCCAGTCTTATAAATTATAATACATTATTGTATGCACAGACATGTCTTGTACATAAATAAATTAGGGTTTGATCATAACAAGTGCATCCAACAAAAACAGAATTCCCTCATCTGGACTTGCAACTATTTATGAAATTCGAATTTGTTTACTAGAGGTATATAAAATACAGCGCTCATTTTGATCCTACCCCAATATGAAACCGAGCAGAGCCTGTTATTAAATCCGCCATTTCTCATCTACTCAATAGTAATAATGTTGAATAAAGGGTGTAACAAGACCCTTAACGAAGCCGAAAGGCACTTGTTCTCCCCGTCATTACGATCATTTTTTGTTCTAGACCATACCAGTCAGTTCCGACTTTTTCACAAGTTGTTATTTAATTACATGTTTTTAATGTAAGATTTTTCCTTTAAACACTTCCATGACCCCTGTACTATTCAATCCATTCACCAGCACAATGTTTTGAGTGGTATATTGAGTCCTAACGTAAAACGTGATTTTTCACTCCCAAAAAAAAAGTAATTTCCCAGCAATAATTTTTGCATAAAGTTACTTAGTTTGATGTACGTAATGCTTGGTTGACGGTTTCGTGAAGGGTCTGTTTACACCCTGTATATGGCAGATTTTAGTAAGGCAATATAATAACAGTATTTTGTTTGTGTATGGAAATTCTGGTCAATCCATTTACAATAAATGATGTATGTTTAAAATGATTCGGTTCGCAATATACATACATACATAGTAAATAGTTGTCCGAGTCCAGAGCGTCATCTAATAGTAATATATTACCTGATGCGAAGGCACGGGTAGTGGTTGTAGTGACTGTAAAGTATGCAGAGCTTGCGGCGCCACCGGGGTGAGCGGCGGCGGCGCGCTTGGCGCCGGCTGCACGGCCAGGTACATCTTCCTGGGACCCAGCATACCCTGCTTGCCTGTAGATTCTTGAGCTGTAAAAGTGCAGTCAATGAATGCTTGGATAACCATGAAGTTTAACAAAATAAATAAATCTCGGTATGTACTAATTTACCTTTTAGCAATTGTTGTTTCACTTGGTGCTGTACTAATGCCAGCTGTTGTGGTGTCAAAGAATATCCATGCAGTCCCTGTAGAACTATGCTAGGTCCACTACTTGTCTGCATGACCTGTAATAATGCAAAGCGTGGCTGACATACTGGACGAAAAAGTGCAATCTGTATTACTGAGACTGTTCCTGAGGTACGTGTTTGGTTCCGGAGGGAGTGGTGGAGGCGCGAGGGCTTAGTCAGGCACCCGCTTTCTTGTAATTTTTGAGTGTAGACATTATTTATGCCAATAAATGGGAAAATAATAACTAGAACATCACAATCTACTTCAAAGGAGGAGTCAAAAAACCTTGATGAAACTATCTTGTGTGGACAAAACGGAATCGTTTCGCATCGCGCAGTTAATAATGATTTAATAAAAAATAAAAAAGTAAAATGAGCCGTTTCTTGAACTCCACATCACAATATGCAATAATAAAGCGATTGATAATTTCTGAGGAGAAAAAAAAATATGTTGCCAAAAAACTGACATGCATGAATATGCTGATTTGTGCGTGTAAATGTGATTTCACACTTATGCACCTGTCTCACCACCAATAAGAAACAAGCGAGGCTGTAGTTTTGTTGCTGTGCTATGAGCGAGTGTACTAGTGCGACGAGCGATCAATCGCTATTTACGCTGATACTCTTGATGCTGCGACAGACTAAAGAAGAAAGTTCTCCGGTGTGAACAATCAGCGATCAACTATTAATTAATATATCTTGTCTTGCAAATAAATAATCGCTAGTTAGTCGCTTCCTTGCCAGCAGAAGGACTGGTGCTTTAAAGACTTCATAAAAATAGAAATTGGCAATGAAAATGGTAGGCCTGTTACCAATGCTTGTAACTTAAAATCGCATAGTAGTAAATGAGGAGTGTCTATTCAAAAGTAGCTTATTACATCAGATTTTTACAGAAAATGCCAAAATGAATAATTAAAAATACCCAATATATAGAATAATTTCCCCCCCGCGTCATCCACTGAAGTCGCGTCTCAAGGAGTCGCTTTGGTCACAAGGTCAGGTGCATATTTTGATAATTATATATTTTTAATTAGCTCCCAAAATTTTGGTCGTATAATTGCCAACAAACGTTTGAACGCGACTGTACATACTACAGCTTAGGTTAAATACGTCCAATAAAGAAGGTCATCGAGATGTCTGAATTAGTCGCTCTTTTGTAGTCATTTGATTTTGGTTGGATAACCAGCCGTTGTTCACATGTTTTGTTTATATTTACTTAATGCGAAACATTCCAAACTAAATATTTTCACTATATATTTTTGACTAAATACACTACTTTTTGGTTTACACCTACACATCTTGGGTTGAGCCGGTTTCTTATATTTTGCCGTCAAAGTTATGACTTTTAGCAATATTATTCAATAACGCATGCATGTACACTTTTGAAACTTTTTATGGTTATTATAAGCGTCAAGAAGGACCGAATAAAGTTTTCAGCGAGCTTATACGTTTTCTCATTTAGGCGCTACGATATTTGTTCGGGTTTTCAAAAAACTGCGATTACTTGGAAATTATAAATATTTTCTTAAATCTCATTATGTCGCAAATACGCACAAATAAAGAGCTACTCGTGTATGTTTATTCTACAGATGCACATGCAATGGTTTTAGAGGTACACGATTCTACAAAATGTTACTCCAGCAGGAAATGCAATATCTCGAAAACCTGAAGACACACAAGTTATATTTTCGGTGCACTTTTTACACAAATATAAGCTCTCTGGCCATGCACAATATTTCTCTCTTCGATCATTCGTTTAGAATTTTTCTTCTGGAAAAACGTTACTCCAGCAGGAATAGTTTTTTCCGTTTTTTTCCAAAACGACAAAGCGCACCAATTTTTTATGTCGTGCACATGTACAGCAGATTATACACTAATTATACGTTCCACGCATATCACTCTAGGAGCCACTTTCCTGCTGGGGTAACGTACACCGCAATGACCGGATAAGCGATTCAGTATATTGGCTCCAGGCATAAGGTATAATTTGCAGTAATTCGCATCAGGAATTAATCGATGATTCGGTTTCGGGTTTGTGGATAGTGGTTACAGGACTTTCGAATACACTGTCGAGTGATCGGTTTTGACAGCTAATCGAGTGGTTGTTAATAACTATGCTGGACTTCCTTCCCTAAATATCGAATTGGCTGACACAATTAGTATGAATAGTCCAATTTCTGTTTTCCATTTTCTTTAGTTCAATTTTTCTTTTTTTACTTAAGTGCAGAAAAAAATAATAATAAACTAACTAGCTACACACTACTACTACTGTTGATAGTACTGTATTTTATTGATTTAAATCAACCCAAGAAAATAATTAATAGTTAAGTTCAACTATTGCTTGTCGCTCAAAAAAAAATTAAAGTCCTACAATTTTCTACGACAGTTCAAACGTCTGCTACTCTCGCGGCCATTCATGTCATGTTATGTGACATCATTTACCTCTATCTTCCTTGTTTAAATTGTATGTGCTTTATTGAAGCAAACATTGCAATAACAATATTAAATGATAAGTACTTTTCAAATAAAAGTGTCTTTGACACATAGTATTTGGACGACACTACCGGTGTTATTGAGGACGATGCCTTTTTTAGTTTCCTTTCTGTTTAAACAAAAACACGCTACATAAAATATTAAATTGTAAAATAAGTGTTGTATTGGAAAATTAAACAAGTGTACTTCAATGTTTTATGGGCCAAAACAAGGCATTTTTAAGAAAAATAAAAGTTTTGTATTTATTGCATATTCCCTATTGTACCACTATTTAATTTTTCAGTTTTTCCACTGCAGTTTTTCAAATCAAGCTCATTATACTCTTAAATGTCATTTTTTTACCATATTTGGAGCCCGCACATTGAAATTTTCCATTTAATAACCCATGAAAAATTTCTATGTGGGGGGCTCAGAATGATGTACTGAATACGTGGTAACCGTTTTCGCGCCCCTTCCACTCCGTATGTAAACATATCATAATTACCTGTGCTGTAACTGTCTTTATAACAGTGCCAGGAGGTTGGCCGACCAAAAGACGCTTTTCTACAATTTCGTCTTCGGTCAGTTGTTGCTGCGGCTGTGGCTGAACGGGAAGTGGAGTGGGTTGTGGGGCTAGCGGTGGCGGCGTGGGCCGGGTTGAAGGGGCCGGCGAAGGCACCGGGGCCGTGCTGACGGCCGACGGACTCTGCCCAATGTGGGCAACTATCTGCGCTTGGTTATTTCCAGTGGGCCGTATGAGAACTTGCTGCCCGTTGACCGTTGCCAGTTGAATTTTACCCGCGGCGATCTGCTGCACCAGCACAGGGTTATTGACGACGATCTGCTGAGCCTGCGCGGGGCGAGGGCGCGGCGCCTGCTGCACGGGCCGCGGCGCCACGGCGGGCGTGCGCGGCGTGGCTGGGCGCTGCATCAGCTGCCCCTGCACCAGCACGGTCTGCACGGCAGCGACGCGCGGCGTGCGCGCGCCCGCCTGCACCAGCACTTGCTGCGCGGGCGCCACCACCACCTGCTGCTGCGGCTGCGCGACCATCTGCTGCGCCGGCTGCACGACGATCTGCCGGTTACCATGCACTACCACCTGCTGAGCGGTCGACACGGCCGTGCGTGGTGTTTGTCTCGGCTCTTCGATTGCGGTTTTTACTTGAGGAACTTCGGCTGGAGAGCTGGCACTTTCAACTGATTTAATCACCGGAGAAACCCCCACTAGCTGCCCTGTGGTACCCTGTTGTCCTGCCATTACTACATGTAACTTTCCATCGGGCATTTGGATTAACTGCTGTCCTGCTAACAAACCCCTCACGGTTATCTTTCCATCGGGGGCCCGAATTATTTGAACCTTTTGTGGCCCTTCTTTCTGTGGAGTTGCATTGGCTTTCGAAGTAACTCCATCGCTTTGTGCCGATTTTGTTGACCCTGCGATAGGCTGACTGATTACTCGAGTTGAACCGTCGGCACCTTTTGTCATAATTATTCTTCTGGTGCCTATAACAGTTTTCTGGCCAGTAGGAGTGGTGGCATTCGTAGTCAGTAAAGACGTGAGTGTACTTTTTCCAGAGTTTTGATTTGGAGTAGATTTCGATTTTTCTGTAATAATAAATGAGATGGTCAAATATATGTCAGAGGTATAAATCCAGATGACTGACCTGAATGATAATTACTAATTTATTGAATGATGCTAATATCATTATTATAAAAGGACTACATTCTTGATCTGCATTTATATTCTTGATTTTTTTTTCTGATTACAAACTTGGCAAATTCAGCACTTTATTTATGGATTAGATTATTTTAATGAAAAAGTGCATGTTACTATAAAGCGCTCAGCAGCGTTAATACTGGCAAGTAGTGTCCAACCGAATCTTTGGCTTCGGCCAAATTGAGTCGAAGTTTTGGCCGAAGCCAAGGCTCAGAACAAGCGTCGAAATTGAACGAACTATTACGATTACGCCAGGTGCGATGGAAGAAGCGACGCACAGGGGCCAGAGATCACACATTTCGAAGTGTTTATTATATTTGAAAAGTTTAACGGTAATTTTCATCCTCTCCTTTTACAGTCATAAAACTGAATTGCAATTTTTAGAAATTTTAGGGTTTTCTTAGTGTTGTGATTCCTGACCCGACCACGACATGGAACGGAGATTTTACTATGGCACAAAATGGTTATTTTAATTGTGTTTTATTGTGCCACATATCCCAGGAATTTGTGCCTCGTACTTTTTGAGTAATAAGAGTACGATTGTGGTCGGGCTGGGGATCACGGTTCCTGACCCGACCACAACCAGATCTAATAAAATATCAATAGTGGGAAGTTACTGATTATGCCAAAAATACGTGTCAAATTGTGCCTATGGCACACGAAATTCTTTTACTATTCATATCACAGAATATATCTTGATTCTGATAAAATTGAATAATCAAGAAATAAAGTGTGTCAATCACACGCTATGCAATTTTACTATGACTTTGCAAGCAGTTTTATTTTGTGAAATTATGCTATATATAAAGCACTTTATTATTTTATTGTACTGGATGTGTTCACGACTTCGTACGTGTATAATTATATGTACTAAAAAAAAATTACAACCACTATGTTTTGTAGCAGTAGCATCATATTAGTGTGTTAAGCTTGTATAAAAAACCGGTCAAATGCGAGTTGGGTTCGTATCCCGAGGGTACCGTTACCCACATCATAACGATAAGTTGAAATTTAAACATAAATTAACTCGTTTAAACAGTACCAGTACAAGTTGGTGCCGACTTCACTCACACTTGGCTTTATATCACTTTCGTAGTTATAAGTACTCAAATAAGGCACTTACGAAAAATTTATAGACACCAACTACCCACATATTAGCTTTAAAACTTAACGCAAAAAGAGGTGCATTTCTGTTAAATAGTGAATCATAGATCTAGAAAATATTATAATCGACAAATACGCGTCGACATAATTATCAAGTTAACAATGAATTATGCAATGAACATGAATTGAAAAAAAAAAAAACAAATTTCTAAGTCAACGCGATCAAAAATTTCAACTTATCGTTATGATGTGGGTAACGGTACCCTCGGGATACGAACCCGACTCGCATTTGACCGGTTTTTTATACAAGCTTAACACACTAATATGATGCTACTGCTACAAAACATAGTGGTTGTAATTTTTTTTTTATAAATACATATAATTATACACGTACGAAGTCGTGAACACATCCAGTACAATAAAATAATAAAGTGCTTTATATAGCATAATTTCACAAAATAAAACTGCTTGCAAAGTCATAGTAAAATTGCATAGCGTGTGATTGACACACTTTATTTCTTGATTATTCAATTTTATCAGAATCAAGATATATTCTGTGATATGAATAGTAAAAGAATTTCGTGTGCCATAGGCACAATTTGACACATATTTTTGGCATAATCAGTAACTTCCCACTATTGTTATTTTATTAGATCTGGTTGTGGTCGGGTCCGGAACCGTGATCCCCAGCCCGACCACAATCGTACTCTTATTACTCAAAAAGTACGAGGCACAAATTCCTGGGATATGTGGCACAATAAAACACAATTAAAATAACCATTTTGTGCCATAGTAAAATCTCCGTTCCGTGTCGTGGTCGGGTCAGGAATCACAACACTTTTCTTAAACCCTAAAATTCCGGTTGGACACTACTGCCAAGTAACAACTTTATATTTGATTAATTCATGAACTACCTTGTCAGTTGATGATTTGATGCTGGTGACAATAATATTGACCCTATCTATCATTAGACTCATTACACAAAAGTTGCTAGAAATAAATACCTTGTGACATTTCTAAAGCTCTTTTCTGTTGATGGGCAGCTCTCTGTTCACGTAGCTGTTGCTCCATTTTATCTTTTAGATCAGCAGCATTAGCCGGCGGCGCTACATTGCGCTGTGGCAGCTTGCCGGTGGAGGTGCGGGTAACAGGCGTAGCGCGTTCCGTGCGCTCACCGTATTGTCGCACTTCCCAAAGTTCTAGTTTTTCTTCATCAACCCACTCCTCAGAGACCTAAACAAACCAAAAAAGTTCATGAAACAATCTTTCTTCCCTGTTGAATATGACAATAAGTTTATAATTTTTTTGTTTCAATTCAGACAGTTGTTTAATTTAAATTACCTGAGGTTCGGTATTTTGAGGAGATTCGGCGCGCTTCCTTTTCCTTAAACCACTGCGAATTGATGTCACTTCACGTACTGTTTTGGGTAATTCAAGTGGTATTACTACCCGCCGTCGAAGATATTGCGTTCGTTCCGAAAATTGCCCTATATGTCGATGTTTTAACAATTCAAGTGATACGATTTCTGTATCAGTAGTAAGCTGATGTTTACCGTCCGCAGACGCAGGTTTGGCTGCCATATCGTCCCAACGTAGGCAAGCCCACATAATGCGAAGTTGCAATGCCGCACTTGCTAACCATTGGAGATTTACAGTGCGATATAGCCAGCATGTTTTAAATAATGGCCGAGGACATGGATATGGCCAAACTGCTTGATTAGGTTTGGCGTTATGACTAAATCCAGCAACCGAATTATGCCCAGATTGTCTGCATAGTTTTCGCAATTCATGGTGAGGTAAAACCATTATAGTTTTGGCTTTACTCCTTGTATGGAATGTTGAACAAAGTGGATACTTCACAGGGGTCCTTTTCTTCTTCTTTTCCACAGCTGATGTTTGAACTCGTTTAAGATATACTTTTCCAGAAGGGTTTTCTGTGGAATATACTCTTACTACATTCCCCTCCGTTTTTTCTTCCTTGATAGATTTATCCTCTCTTTTGTGAGTCCTTGCAGCACCAAATCTCCTGTTGATCATTGCACGATATTTTGTTTTGTCGATAGTTTTAGCTGACGTAACGGAACATTTGTAAGATGAATCCTTTGTTTCATGGTTATTTCCGATACTTGGAGTATTCGAAGATGCTTTAGATGCCCTCCCTCTTGTTATTTTTAATTTAGGGATGGGCGGCCTTTCTTTGCTATCGTTAGCTGTACCTGTACTATTGTCTTGTTCTGATGGTTCACAATCAGTTAATTCTTTTAGTGGACCTATTTCCACTTCATTCTCCTCATTATTGGTGCATGTTATGTCAATATCCATTTCATTCCCTACAGCTGGCACGGCAGACTCTTCAAGTGTACTCTCTGACTTCACTACACAAGAGTTATCATCATCAATATCGTCCTTTTCAACTTTATAGTTAACAAGATTACTGTCATCACCACTTAATTTCCTCTTAACATAACAGTCACTGCCTTTATTGTCGCATTCCTGAGCACACGCAACTGCCGATAATAGGTCAGTCAGTATGTTTTCATTTGAGCTTGTACAAGAAGAACTCTTACCTAATAGATATTGTTCCAATATTGACATTTTTGTATTATCTTTAGAATTTCCAACTACATTACTTGAATTTACCACTCCACCTTTTAATAAAGTCACTAATTGAGTCAAAAGCCTCCCTTTTTTAATGCACAGTGGTGAATAACAATTAATTTTTATTCCAGAATTTTGTAAAATATTTGATGTATCAATTTTGTTACAGCAATGTGAGTAACACTGATATCTTTTCGTTAGCTGAGATATTTTTTGATATTCATCTCTCAGCGCATCTACGTTTTCAGTATTGGTTGCATCCTTTGGCTTGCTTCCACTCACGGTGCCACAAATGGTTGACATGTCAGGTTCGGGATCGTCATTTTCTACATCAATATTTTTATCATCCTCGCTTTTAACTTCTAAATCTTCTTTTTTCACATTAGCTATCAAGCTGGCTAACTTCTTTTCTTCCATGAATTTTAAGTATGTTCTTCGAGCCAAAAATTCATCCAATTTGGATTTTTTTGCAATTTTTGGGTAATATCTTCTTGTGGAGGAGCTCAGTGCCTTTTCAACATCTATTTCTTCAAAACCATCTTCATCCTTATCAACTTTTAAATTACGCATTGATGGTGGCACTGTAATAAAAAAGGTTTTATTTGTAAATTAAAAGCCTTACGTAAAATACATTAACATCTGGCATTGGGGTTGTTCTAACTGGATGCAGTTGCATATCAGTACCTTACATGATGCGACTGCTGATCTGACCTTAACAATGCAGTGATCAAGTAACAACATGATACCTTTTGGTAAGACTGATTGCCCTACTTTCGGATTTCTGACTATTTGTAATCACTGTAAAGATCTCAGAGTTGGGACCAGTGCTGTCAGAAGCAAAAAGGGGTCCCGATCCTGTAATGGAGGGACACTCATTCACAGACCGCCCTCGACAAGCCTAGTTTAACCTTCGATCGAAAGTTTACCCACAATATTTTTTGAATAATACAAAAAAAAAAATGTTATACATACATTTTTCCATAACGTCTTTATTTTCGCCTTCTTTTGAAATGAGATAGTCATAAGTTTTTGGTTCAACAGCTAAAACTTTAATGGTACTGCCTTCACTCACTCGCACTGCTATTTTAGCAGGACCATTCAAAAGACAGGCTTTTGCATTACTATGCTTTTTATATTTTCTGGTAGAAGAATTCCACAACCATCCCCATTGTCCATGAATTCTGTACTCCTCTCCTTTTTGTTTCCATACCTCAAAATAATAAATTTGATTAAACATATAATTTGTGAATGGGATAAATCATCAGAAGTTATCAAAAATAAAGTGTGCCAACTTCTAGGTTTGTGAAAAATATTTTGTAGTGCACCCAGTCGTTAAAAAGGGATAAATTAAATTAGCTAGCAGCAAAAGACATGATGGGTATTGATGATTTGATAATTTTCAAAAAGGATCAAAACTGCAGGTGTATTGTGGTGTGTGGTTACTTGAAACACCATTTTTTTTTGTTTCACCATGGTTTGGGTTTGGTACACGTCACGTCTGCAAGTTTCTCTTGGAAATTTAATGGGCCCAATTTCACCCTTCTGGACACAGCATTTCGGCTGAGTGTTGTCTATCAGTGAATGCAGATTAAGTAGATATCGCATGTAAACAAGTACCATGGATGATAATCGCCACGCACTAAGAAACAAAAGGTGCTATCGCTTGATGCCACTCACAAGGCAGCAATTCTAAAAAAATATGTAAGAAAAATTAAGCATACCTGATGTCGAAGACCAAGAGAATATTTCACAAAATTGTAAGCTGTTCGGTATCTTTCTTCTTCCTCATCTCTTTCCTTTTTTTCTCTCTTATCTAGTTTTTTGCGTTCTTCCCTTTCGGTTGCAGTCGTGCGTGATAACCTAACGTGACCTAGTTGCTCATGCCACGCGGGTACCCATACAGCAGTTTTTATGCATGCCTGTGAAATATACATTTAAATTACTATAAAAAAAACAACTGAAACTTCATCATTATTTCAGTCGCTAGACGTCCACTGGTGGACATAGGCCTCATCCAAGTGCCGCCACATTGGCCGGTCCCGTGCGACTCGCATCCAGCGGATGCCCGTAACCATTACCAGGTCATCGGTCCACCTAGTGGGAGGCCTTCCAACGCAACATTTTCCGGTTCGCGGTCGCCACTCCAAACTTTTCGGCTCTATCGGCCATCCGTTCTGCGAGCAATGCCGTCTGCCACTAAGTTTGGCAATTCTTCGGGCTACGTCGGTAACCTTGGCTTGATGTATTGGTTTGGTAACTCTTGCGGATGTTCTCATTTCTGATATAATCAAGCAAGGAAATTGCGAGGTGTCTTCTGATGAGGCCCATTGTTAGCGACCACGTTTCCGTCCCATATGTAATCACTAGCCTCACTCACTGGTCATAGACTTTCGTCTTGAAACACTGCGGTAAGTTGGACGAGAAAATACCACACAACTTCCCGAACGCTGCCCAACCGAGTCGGATTCGACGATTGACTCTCTCTCAAAGTTAGACCTACCAACTGGACCGTTTGTCCCAGTTAGACATAATCGTCTACACTTCTACAGCTTTTAGTGTAGTCTTCGATCTTGATAGGAGTGGGTGTTTCATGGGCATTCACCATGACCTTGGTTGTGACCATGTTCATTTTAAGACCTACTCTTTCGGAAGCTGGGAATTCGGGTCATCGAGCATTGTACTGAGGTCCTCCATGGTCTCAGCTATATATCGTCGGCAAACCGAAGGTGAGAAATGTACTCGCCATTGCCGTTGATGCCTAGCCCTTTCCAGTCCAGACAGACTTGAAGACATCCTCCAGCGCAGCGGTGAATAGTTTCGGAGATATGACGTCTCCCTGTCTCACACCTCGCTGCAGGTTCAGGTCTGGTCCTGAAGTCGAACTGACATGTTGGCGTTTTTGCACAAACACTTCAACACCTCGAAGTACCGATAGTCGATTTGGCACATTGGAGAGACTGCAGTACAGCCCAAGTATCGATCGAATCAGTCTTTCTCGTAGTCCACAAGCGCTAAGCAGAGAGGCAGGTTATACTCTTCAGTCTTAAGTATAACCTGCCGCAGCGTATGTATGTATGTGGTCTACGATTCTAATGCTTTTTTTTAATTCGGCTTGTTCGGGAGGTTAAAAAACGTCAAACCTGCGCGCGAGACGATTCGTGATGACTCTTGAAAATAACTGCCCATAGAATCTCTCGATATCCCTCCGATTTGGCGGATACAATCCTGCCATCGTCGGTCTTCAGTTTCGTGAGCTGGCTCTGCCCAAGACCTCTTACAAATACCTTGGGCCTTTGACCTTTATACGCTCGGTATTAAAGCGGCGGAGGTCGCTTCAAGGATTTAGAGATTTGTCTATTGAGTTGCCGGTATTTCCACGCCTCGTCTGAGTAGCCGCTCCTTCATGAGCTTGAGAGTATGATCAGATACTTTTTTGTTCTTATCTGCACGATGTGTCTTGAAGAACTTAGACCCAGTCGTATGGACCGTTTCCACGAACTCATCGTTGTATTCGTCCACTGAGCTTTCTAGGCACTCGAAACGATTCTGGAGTTCAAGCTGAAAGCTTTCGGGGTTTTGGATCTGGATCTTTGCTGGACGGAGAGTAGACTTCATCAGTCGAGACCTTTCAAGCTTGATATTGCCGTTCAATGTGCCTGTTACAATGAGGTGATCGCTCCCAGTTTTCACCGAATTGATCACAGATACATCATTGAAAATTTGCTTCTTGGTTGACATGATGAAGTAAATCTCATTTTTAGTTGCACCATCGGGGCTCTGCCAGGTCCACTTCCTGTGGTCACGCTTTCTGAAGAAGGAGTCATCATATAGAGGCCCTCCTTCTCCATGTAACTAGCCAGTTGGTGACCCCGGTGGTTCTGACGTCCAACCCCAAATTGCCCCACCTGTAGCTCATCCCCGTTTGGTTTGCCCAGTTTAGCGTTGACGTCCCCCATGACAATGGTGAAGTGAGTTTTGAAACTATGCATGGCTTTAGAAATATCCTCACACATGGTATCCACTTTCACGCACAATGGTCCACTTTAAGGACTAAGTACGGAAACCAAAATCCCTAACATAGATGGTATCCACTTCGTCGTCGGGGTGTGCCGAGGTCGGGGCGTAGACCTGTATTACCTTCAGCGAATATCTTGAGGATATTCGCTGACTATAAGGTACGCCACCCTGGTCGACACACTCTCGATCTTCACCATGTTATTCACGAAGGATTTTTGGACGATAAACCCAACACCACCTTGGGACTGCCGGTCACCCTCTCGGAAATAGAGCAGGTTGCCGGATTTCAGGATTATCGTGTCCTCCCCCTCTCTTCGGACTTCAGATAATCCCACAATACTCCATCGCAGACTGCTCAATTCCTCTTCGAGTTCCGTTATCTTCTCGTCGCTCCAGAGAGTACACGTGTTGTATGTTGCCAAGTCAAGTCGTCGTTAAAGGTAGCCGGATCCCTTCTGAAGATTCTTCGCACTCCTTGCCATGTCGTAACCTCGACCGCTACCAAAGTCAAGGGTAGACGCCAGAGAGTGTAGAGGGTTGCCGGGTACTAGGGGCCATTTCTGTGTAGCGCTTATCAGTAGGGGGGTTGTGCCATAACCGCCACGCTTGGCAAATGGGTTGTAATCGCAGTACGGTTGTTACAAAAGCACAGAGAATGATGCTACCCATTCTCTGGTAAGTCGCGTAGTCGCCCCTTACGACACCCACAAGAAGATCCCATATCTTCATGGTGCTATTCTTTAAGTCCGTCTGAAACTTACTTCTTTGTAAAACGAAAATACTAACCTGAAGTACACAGAGGGCTCTAGCGAAATCACGAGGTGCTTGACAAAGTTGTACTGCTTGAACCCATGGCTTTCTCAAGAGTGACCAGTTTGGGTGCATGAATTGTAATACTATGTTTGATTCTAACTGTAGTAGGGTTTGTCTAAGTGTAGCTTCCAGTAATGGCTTGGTAGCTGAAGAAGAATAAAATCATTAGAAACATTTATACATACCTGCATGAAAAGGAATCAACAATCGATATTAGTAGGTTTTTTATAGTTACCGTTTAGCAAGCCTACCCATTTGAATTCTTGTGCTGAAGACAACGAAAACTTATGGGACATGTATCGTTTTTTGTCTCTTTCTTCATTTCTTTGAGGCTTGTTTAAAGCTAAAGGATTTGTAGAGTACTGGTTTATGTAATTTTTAAAACTATTTTCATTTCCTAATTTAAAGAGGTAAGTTCCATTAGAGATTTGGTTGGACTTTAATCTTGTCAACCTTTCTGTCACTGAAAAGAAAAATATTATGAAGTTTATGTGATTGTAATTTTATAAGTACATGTTTTATATTCAGACATATGAAAGACTGTATTAGTATGAGTGCAACACTTAAAGCAAAATAAATTATTAAAAAAAAACCTTAAGAAAAGAGTAAAGTACAAGTGCAATACCTTCTTCATGTTTTTTTTGAAGCGGTAGTTTCCCTCTACTAACTGTGTTGGCTTTTATTTTTTTATTATTATCATCATCTTCTATACATTCATCGTTATCTTCATGGGTTGTGTCTTCACTGACCACTGTCACTTCGTTTACCACATCTCCATCGCCTACTAGGGATGAATCATTATCAAGCTTATCATCTTCTAGTCTCAAGTCTGGATTAGTCTCGTGTTGCTTTTGTTCCTCTTTGACTTTTCGCTGCTTAACTATATTAGCGTTTTCAATCTCCAAATAGGACTTCCGATTTCCCTTGACTTGGTTTGTTAAGCGCTCTGTAATGTCCATTTGTCTTAAAATTTCTTGTTTCATTTCCAATAGTTCCCGAACTAGTGGAGCTTCCATCTCATCAGAATCCAATACATTTAATAGTTCTTCGAATTGCTGAGGTGATGAATAATACCACACATCACCATTTTCAGCTTCACTAAAATAAATAATTTTATTTTTATTAAGATGATTCTCAAGTTCGCGCGTAAGAACGCGGAATTTCGGAAGTGAGAACGCCCGGCTTGGTACTTCACACATTCAATACCAGAATAAATAAAAAAAAACCCTATTACCAAAAACCATATTTAAAATTTAAGATTCATATTAATTATGCATTGCAAAATTTCTATTCAGCTGTACTGAAATTGCCATCCAACCAATAACTTGATTAGATTATTACATTTAGTTTAATATTTTATAAGGAATACTTACACAAATATACGTCGAGCTATAAACCAATATTTTCTTCCATGTCTGTCAAAACCCAAGTGCTCATGTCTGCACATTAAACCCTGTTTTTCAGCATCAGGAAGGCAATCTGTGACTCCCATTGTTTTATGCTGTTTGCACAAGGCACACTGCCAGTCTTCAGATGGCACATCGCCTAATGGGGGGTCCACACATTCCAAGTGAAAGACTGCAGGACATGTTTCACAACATAAAAGGTCTCCCAGACGATGGCATACTCGGCAATGATCATCATAATGTATAGGAACTGAAAAATACATTTTAATTTACTTAGTAAAGTTAAACCATGAAAAACTTGGATTTCTGAAAGAATGAATTCAAATAAGAGGATCAGCTAAAATAACAATACCCAATAACTTGGCAAAGGTTATAACAACTTTAACTATTATTGTTTACTAAATTGTACAACTTGTTTAAGGAGGTCACAATAATGGTAGACTGTAGACACATATTTTATATTTTGGTTTAAATGCAGGGCTATGAATATGAACCGCGACACTCAGACATCAATTAATGACTTTAATTTACTTAAAGTCATTACTTGATGTCTCTGAGTGTCCCGGTTATCATCATGTCAAGAAAATTCTAATGTTCTCAATCTGATATGTTACAATTTGACTTTCAGGATCCCATACTGAACTTATCAAAGCATAAAAACTTTGACACAAGGTTAGGCACTAACCACATGATAAAGAAGAATGGTAATGATGATACAGTTTTGAGTGACGCAGTAAAACTATAATGGGCTTAGAGACTTGGGAGTGTATCATAAGATTTAAAATGCATTTATGTAGATATAAAACAAGATGAGAGTTGGGCAGTTTTAAGGAACATGGATTTGTGATAAAAGTTGTTTATTGTAAATGTGGTTTTGATGTTAAACCCAACAAAATTTTGGAATTTTGTAATGAGCATTTTATTCTCCTTCATTTATTTTAATTGTTATAGTTTTAATTTAATAAACTTCAAAATTTAAACACTGTTTCCTTAGCAATTTTCAAAATTAATATTACCTTAGGAGTATATTAATAATAATTTGTGGAAGAAAAGGGATATTATGTAGGTAGTTTAGTACAATTCAAATTAGAGTGA
Source organism: Eurois occulta (assembly GCA_950022335.1). Lineage (NCBI taxonomy): Eukaryota > Metazoa > Arthropoda > Insecta > Lepidoptera > Noctuidae > Eurois > Eurois occulta. Next base: position 9,931,855 of record OX465489.1, on the reverse strand, counting down.
ACAGATTAAACTGGCCCTGGCTGAAAAGCCAAAATTACACTGAGAAGAATATTATAGTGCCCATTCTCCTTTTATTCAAAAGAGGAAACATTATTTTATATTGAAGTATCAATCAGCCAGGTCTCAGGTTAATGCAAGAACAGAAAATAACACCCTACATTACACACATAGCGATAGGGCCAATCCCAGGTATAAAATCTCAGTACAAAACTTTGTATCACATGGCAAATTGCAACAGTTACAAGCTGTATTATGTACATTTATGTTAAACTTAACTCACCTTCACTAAGAAGATCATCTCGAACTGGATTAGTTATTAAAAATTGATTGCATAAGAATTGAAGAACTGCAAGACGATCCTCTACTGTTGTGAAGGGATATTCACTTGCATTTAAAATTCTGACCACATTTTGATCAAATGATTTGTCACTTTCTATGTAAATTCTAAGGACTTCTGGCCATGTAATGACATCTAATAAAAACAAAGTAATATTAACACTGTCTTTATGGTCCAGTGGACCGAAATGTGTCTGTTGAGCATCTTCTTCTCTTAACAAAGCTTTGAGTAGCATCATATGCACTTCTACAAGTAGATTGCTCTGATCTTCACAACTTATAGCTGCACACAGATCTTCTATGCGAAATGGTGACAGTCGCACCAGATGCCTGAAGTGTCTTAACACTTCATAAACACCAACAACTTGCAAAATTAAATTCTGTGGAATTAGCAAGTCGTCTGATGAAGGAGGAAGGCCTAGAGCTGGAATTTGTCGTTCCTGTTGAAGCCATAGTGGATCTGGACTAGGTGGTCTAAGTAAATGATTAACCTTACGAGGTGTACCACTAGTAGTGCTGAAGCTGCTAACCGAAAAGTCACTATCGCTCGCGGCAGCGTCACCCACACTACCATCAGAACTTTCACTAGCGCGATCTTCTTCTGCTTCAGACCTATCACTGTATTCATCTCCAAAATCAGATCCATAATGATATTCCGATTCATGGTAATCTGCAGCTTGCGGGTTGTATCCTCTTCGTGAATACGAACCTGATATTCCACCTCTTTTATTTTTATGCGCCTTTCCTCCTCTTTGTTTTCGTGTACTTCGCCTACTTATATCGCTCCCTTGAGGAGACGATGCTCTTGATGCTGAGGGTGTGCTAACCAAAGAAGCTGACCCCGCATTTTGTTGATTTAGTAAATATTTTGGTTTTTTCAACAAATGATACTGGAATTTCCTGCTTTTCTCAAAACTCCCCGATTTTGGAGGCCTTCCGCGTTTCTTTGCCCCCCTTCCCGACATCATTGAAAACAACTGTCAATTGTATACAGTCTCGCACGTGTATCGTAAAAACATAGTCTTGTTTACAAAAACAAAAAGATGGTATTGCATTTCAGTTCATCCTAAATCCAACGCAGTCATGATCCCAGCCGTCGGGATGCTTCACATCAAACGATCGTCTCATAACAATTTTAAACACAATATTCACACTGTCTTCTTAGTAATTAACTGAAAAGTCAATCAACTCACTGATATCAAAAGATCACCTACAAAATTTTATAGGAGAAAGAAGGCACCGAAACGTAATGACGCGAAATGCGAGTACATGCAATTCTGAAACGCTTGATGCTGGCTTCCTATTGGTTGATTGTCAGTCCGCCATGTCGTTTTCATAATTTGTAGGTATTGAATTTTCGGTACAACAAATTAACATTATCTTTGAAGTTAACTGATGCACACGCAATAATTCATAAAATAAAATGTAACAGATTGGGGCTGTATTCTAGAATAGTTTATCGAAAGTTATCACTAGCAAGAGTGGTAGTTGCCGCACAGAACACATCGGCAGCCATTTTCTTTCTTTCGAAACGATTCGACCAGAAGACTCATTTTAATTTCTTTTAAATATAATTTGATCGTTTCTTCACATTGACTACACAGTTAAATGTGAATAATAATAAAATCATTTTAACATTTATTTTCGTAGTAATGTAATCATACTTTGCGTTGTTTTGGTACAAAAACGATAAAACGGATATAGTCAACTTGAGAATGAATTTGTCTTTGGTGTTCATTGATTTATGCAACATAACAAACGTTTGGATATCCTTAAAATCATAGACAGTCTTTTTTTTAAAAGCAATCTATTCAAACCCAACTTTTCTTTGACGGTCGCATTAGTTGCAAACATATTTTTTGGTGAATGCGAGTTGTACATACATGAAATGAATAAAATTGACCATACAAAATATTCGTATAGTGCTGCATAGCTCTATTGGCACGAGGCCATAGTCGGAACTATTGCCCGTTTTCAATGTTTCAATGCGTACAGACTGGTCTCTTCCCATCGACGCGTGCCAAGCCATTAGGTTGGGTAGCAAGAGCACGACGGATGAGATCATTAATGATAGCGTGCCACACAATTCGACCTGCACTCTTACTGCAAGAAAGGCCACGGTGTCCGAGGCAGTCGACTGCATCACCACATTGACAGCGATGTGGAGCCCTACAAGGAGCACCCAATCGCAAATTTGTAGCGAGCTGGAAGGTTGTGTCACCTAACATATTGCCTATATTAGGTGACGGTAGTGCCTGAAGCCAGAGGCCAGAAACCCACTCACCCACAGCCAGTAGGCGGGCACGCTCAGCTCAAGAAGAGAAGGAAAAATTTGACAGTTTCGGGTGAACCCGTTTTTTGTTTTTCCCGGAAAAAATATATTTGATAGTCCTTGACACGTACTATTAACTTAGTTCAGGCAGTTTTCCAAAATTTGATTACTTTTCAAAATAATGATAAAAAACTTCTATTTCCCATATATGGCATAATATGCAATAAAAGCAACTAAAACTAATTTGACATAAGTAGCATAATATGCATTGTAGTAAAGGCAACTGAAACTAATTGCCATATTTGCCATTGCATGCACTTAAAGATATTTTCAAATCAATCCTCAGTACAAAATAAGGTTTAAAAAATAAAACTCAGAACTAAATGAAAATTTAAGATTTTAATGAAATCTGTAATATAGGAACTTCACATTTTACACTTAGTATCTAGGGTTGGGTTCATAGTCTTGATCATCCGGATCATCCCCCGCTAGTTCATCATCATCATCTTCGCTTTCATTTGATATAATATCAAGACCGTAAAATCACATTGGATCCATTTTTCTGAAAAAAAAAAAAACAAATAGTGCTTCACTGCATAAATTCCCACATCTGGCTGAATGCAAAAATAACTTGTAATGCATACAATGCCAAATATGGAAAACCAATTTATACGTTACTGCATAATATTCCATATTTGTCATGCTAAGGTTTTGCAAGATTGTCGCTAAACTATTATTTTTTACTTACATGTTTTCAGTTTTTTGGGACCATAAGTCTTCTTAGCACCACGATATCAAGAACGAACGAAAAATCGACACAGTTCACAAAATACATTTTTGAAAATTGCCACACACTAATATAGCGGTTTTACATAAAAATAAAACCGATATTATGTGCCGAGAGGGAAAACATACAGCATTGTTTATGAAGAAGCAGTGTATACTTAGCCTTTTAAGCGGTCAATTGTACGGATACTTTAGTTTAACTTAATAATACTAGATGGCGTAACTATCGCCGATGTTGTATTTAATCTGTGCCAGCTAGGACGCGGGAACCGCTGTCACTTTTCGAATTCATAGTCTTCACCAGGAAGAACTTCCTACAATGCTGTATGTTTTCCCTCTCGGCACATAATATCGGTTTTATTTTTATGTAAAACCGCTATATTGATGTGCCTCCGGAAAACATACAGCATTGTTTATGAAGACGTGTTTGTTATCTGCTGGTGAAATATAATAGGTAAAACACAACGCTATGATGATTATCAAATGTTTATTCTGAGAATTAAGTAATTACAGTTATTAATTTAAATTCCAAAAAAAAAAAAAACTTAATCTAATCTTTACAGGTAAAGGTAGCAAAAATCACGGTTCAGATGTTCTACGAATAAATCAGATTCTTGTCATTTAAGTAGAAGTAAATGTATTGAAAAATGAATTACGACTGTCTTTAGGGAGTTCTATTTGTCGACAGTAATGATTAAAGAAGGTATTGGATGATTTCCAATTACCCCGTGATAAAATATCATCAATTGGTTGATTATCTAACCAATTTAATGAAGCTACTGCTGACCTACAGCTTCCCGGACTTGCATCAATGCCACTATCTTTGAGAACTGTGCGTACCCAGTTCCCAATTACAGTGCGTGAGGCAGCTTTTGGGTTTCTAAATATAGCGATAAAAAGATTGTCTAAATTGCTAACTTCAGATCTCTTTATTCTAGTTTTTTCTATTAGAAGCCTAACTAAAGTGACGGGACATATGTTTTTATCATTATGTTGTGAAAGTTTCCACGCGGACTGACGATAATAATGTGTATCGGTTTTCGACCCAAATGCAGGTATTAAATAGATTTTGTCACCGTCATCCAAAAAGCTGTTATTTGAAATTTTCAGCAAGGTTAGGTCGTGAACCCTACGGCCAGATGCCAACAATAAAATTGTGGCTGTCCGACGTGCTAAATCAAACAATGTGTCTTTGGGTACTGTTGACGAGAGCCAATTTAGTACGATACGTGGATCCCACGTAAATGAAGGCCGTATTTCTTTTGGTTTAGCTACTCCTATTGCTTTAAGGGTTTGTTTTATAATAAAATTAGAAAAGGTTTGTTGCTCAACATGAGGGCCGCAAAAAGTTAAAACTGCCGATTTGTGAACAAGGATAGTACTGTAGGACAGATTTTCTTTTAGAAAGAGAAACATTAAGAATTTAGCGATGTCAGCAGGTTTTGGGTATTTTGGGTTTACTAGAGAGTTGGAGCACCATCTCAACCACCGCCTAAGTGGTGGCATGTAGGTTGACAAAGTTGAGCGTCGCCAGCTCATCTTTAATAGATCTTTTTCCTGTGTGGACCAGTCTTTTATTTGGGCACCCCACCCCCAATTTTCCAGACTTTCAGGGTCAATGTCTGCACCTGTGGGGGAGGTTGCAATGTTAAAACATCTATCATGGTCTCCGACAGGTTCAGGAGTTCGTGTGGATGGTCTAGAGCTCTGGATTTCAGGTCTTGAAGCCAGAAAGCTCGAGGCCACTCTGGAGCCACTACTAGGTAAATTCCCGTGGCGTTGTTCAGTTGTGCCAGAACTCTGGGCAGCAAGCTGGGAGGTGGAAACACCCACGCTAGCCCATGGTTCCATGGTCTGCTGAAGGCATCTATATAGTTTGCCGATCGATCTCTGCAGTCTAGCGATACGTAATTTTTTACTACTGCGGTTGCTTGTGTCGCAAACAAGTCGATTTCTGGAAGCCCCCACTTCCGAAAGACTTCCGCTGTTGCTCGAGATAGAAGATGCCATTCCGCGGGTTGTTTCCCTCGTGATAGCCTGTCCGCTATTATATTGTATCTCCCCGGCAGATAATGGGCTGATAGGGTTATGTTGAACTTGTCCGTAAGATGTAACAGTTTGAAGGTTAGGGCTAGTAACCCCAGTGATCTGGTGCCTCCCTCCTTTCGTATATATGCAATCAAGGTCCGGTTGTCTGATTGGATCAACACGTGAGAATTCTGCAACGTTTTCGCATTCATTCTGATTGCCGCTATAACTGCATATAGTTCCTTCTTGTTGCAGTGCCATCGTTTTTGGTGAGTTGCCCACGCACCTGACATTAGATTTCCGGCCATGTGGGCACCCCAACCCCAATCCGAAGCGTCCGTCGCAAGGAAATGGGTGGCAGGCTTTTTGTGTATAGGTAATGTGTGATTTGTGGCTCCGCGCCACCACATTATCTCTTGAAACACAACTTGAGGCAGTAGCCGTTTTTGACGGGGTCGTGTTTTGTTGAAGTGTCGTAAGAAGATTTGCATTTTTCGACAGTGTAGTCTGCCTCGGGGGACAACAAAGTTGGCGAAGTTTAACTGACCCAGCAGACTTTGTAGTTCCCGGAGATTGATGTGACATTTCAACAACGACCGGTCTAATGTGTTGTTTATGCTTTGCCTCCGTTTTATTGGCAGGGACATTGTATTTATGGCTGTTTGCCAACGTATGCCCAGGTATTCCAAATCTTGAGTTGGTATCAAAACTGATTTTTGGCAGTTGATTTGCCAACCCAGGTGTTCCAAGTGCCTCACGGCTTCCGCAGCCTGAAGACATAACTTGGATTGGTCTTGGTTGACCAAAAGGAAGTCGTCTAGGTAGACTAGCACTCGACATCCCTTCGCCCGCAAGGTCTCCGCGACCCAGCAAGTTACAGAGGAAAATAGGTGTGGCGCTGAAGCCAGCCCGAACGGTAGGCATGTCATCTCGTATAATAGGTCTTTGTAGCTGATTCTTAAGAACGGCCGGTGAGATTTTGCTGCCCTTAGGTGAAAATAAGCCTGGGATATATCTATTTTTATCATCCAGTCTCCAGGTTGGAGAAAATCTGGGACCGAGGCGTGAGAAATCAGACGAAAACGTTTCGTTTTGACGAATTTGTTCAATTCTCGAAGATCGAAAATTGGGCGCATGGATCCATCGCTTTTCTTCCGCAGAAAAAGCTTGGAGATAAAACTGGGCGTTTTCTTGGAAACTAGTCGCAAAACATCTTGATCCGATAGATCTTTGATTATCCGAGACATTGCAGGGGATGGTTTCGTTGCATATTGCGTCATGATTCTTCTTGTTGGCATTAACAGAGGAGGTTTTTTGTAAAGGGGTATACGGAACCCCGAAACTGCTGAGATTATGAATTTGTTTGCACCAAGTGTTTGCCAACGGTTTTTGAAAAGAGTTAAATGACCTCCCCTGAAATGTGTCGGGTAGTCACTTTTTTCCTTCTTTGTTTCGAAATGAATAATTTTTAGTTTGTTTGTAACCGTCACTTTTCCCTTTGTAAGTTTGTCGTTTTTTGTAGGTATCACGAAGATTATTATTTTTATTATTTTGTGCCTGAGGTCTGTATTTGGAGGTAGACGGTGTAGGTTCCTTGTATATTGATTTGACTTGTTCCTTAGATTTGTGAGCCTGTGGTGGTGATAACCAGAAATGAGGCCCTCCGAGGGACTGGATAAGAGACATAAGTTTTGTCTTGTCAAATAAAAACTCTTCACTAGGAGGTATATTACTAAACGCAGCTTGCACACTTTTATCCGGAATTTCGGAAATTATTCGTTTGCGTCTAGTTTCAATACATTCGGCTCTTTTTCCGCAAATTATTTGTAAGGTTTGTTCCGACAATCTATAAGACGACGACTCATTCATTACCAAATGTTTCAAATATTTTATTAAAAAGGTTATCGGATTTTAACTCGGCAGGGTTATTGTGTGCCCAATCAATAATACCTTGTAAACCGGATTGTAAAAGCTCCCTTTGATGTAGCAAAGCGTTAGTAGTTGCAGCCATGATTTCCTCGGTCGGGGCCAAGAAATCTTTTCCCTTGTTCAGACAACACAGTTCGTCGTTAATTTTTAAATTGCAAAAGCCAGGGTACGCGAGCATTTCTACTAGTACCTTCTTATAACGGATATGTTGCCACGTAGGGGTATTAAAATGCTGCAAATTTATTAACTGGCGTAAACGTTTCTCATCAGCTGATTTAAGAATTTTTTTCTCATCGAAACTAGTTTTACAGGCTCCTAAATCCAACGACCTACGCTTTTCTGTAGATGGATTAGTCACAAAATCATGTTTGCTAACATCCGCTTGTTCTATAACATCACTCGTGTTCACATTAGTATTCGGAACGTAATTTTGGTGCATTATAAAGTTTGTAAGAAAACTGACCTGGTTGTATAACGCGTCGATCCGAGGATCGACCGTTACCTGTGAATCCCGCTTTTGTTTCTTACGTGGAGGTTCCTCTCGTTCGGCTTCGCTGTCCGATGAACTGCTAGCGCACGAGGAGTACTCCTTTGCATTATCCCTCTCGGAAGTCGGCGAGTTCGAAACGATCGACCGATTGGCCCCAGCGGCGGTGGCCTCATCGGGTTCGTCACTCGTCCCGGGATTCATAACGATAAAACCGTTATTTTAAAGTTAAGATTGAAAATACAACCAACAATTAATGCACTTATAAAATGTCTAACACAATGTTAAATAGATTTTTTAAAAGGTTCTACGATTAACCGAATATTTTTGGATTTCGACCGCACGCGGCGAAAGTACACAACGCTATGAATTCGAAAAGTGACAGCGGTTCCCGCGTCCTAGCTGGCACAGATTAAATACAACATCGGCGATAGTTACGCCATCTAGTATTATTAAGTTAAACTAAAGTATCCGTACAATTGACCGCTTAAAAGGCTAAGTATACACTGCTTCTTCATAAACAATGCTGTATGTTTTCCGGAGGCACATCAATGACAAATTTCAACGGCCGCCGACTGGTTTTGACAGGTTATAGTTTCGTTACGCGGTACACTAGATGGCTGCACTTGTATTTTTATTGAAACTTGGACGTTGCCTGATATGACTTGATATGCCGTAAAGGGTAAACTAACATCGTTTTTTATTTCTGAACGTTTGAAAATAAGTACCCATATCTGGGTAGCTATGCGGTAAGGGGTTAAAATCATCAACACAATCCTCTTCATGAAAAATTCATTTAATGGGATTAGATGAAATTAGTTACATAGGTACTACAGGTAGGTAGGTTACTATATATTATGTATACATGTTACGCGAGCGGTCGCAAATAGTATTTTAATCAGGCCCTATCAACTGTGTATGAGTGGCCTGGAACTAGGCCAAAGAGTAAAGTAATATTTATGAACTAGGCGAGGGCTTGAAAACGTGATGAAGATAGTGATAGTTTAATTTCTTGCCGTCTCTGTCTAACATGCTGATTTTTTTTTTTTTTTTAATTTATTTGTCCTTCAGTCGATAACATGCTGAATATACTACAATGTTACCACGTAAAACAAAATTAAATTGTAATGTGACATAAACGCTAAATAGCTTAATATTTATTCGGTCATTTAATTAAATTTGAAAGTTATTACCTAAATAAGTCTAAATAAATAAATAAAAAACTGATTCTAAAATAAAAAAGGAGTCTAGTAATGTATTGTTCTGGCAACACCACAAGATAAGAACTATTATAATGCGTTTATGTGTATTTGTAATATGGTAGAAACTTAGTTTACTTTTAGATATAATTAAAAAAAAAAAACAAATATTTTTTCTATGAATGATATAGGAATAGTAAATAAGATAGACATAGGTGTAATGCCGTGGTGTATTATTAAAATAGGTAAACCTTAATGTTTTAAAATAGCTATAATTATTCTTAGTTTATTTATGTATCCGACTGGAAGACTTAGTATCTATGGTTATGAATAAAGATAATTAAAAAAAAAATGTCTGCCGTTGTGGTCGGTTATTTTTCTTGTATATTGTTTATTTGGGTTGGGTAATATCATTGTCAACATCCTTGCATAATAAATAACTTTATGTCCGTTAAACTTAGCCTATGTTTACAATTTTATAACACTTGTATGTATGTAGGTATCTGATACTTATTGGCTAGTTTTGTGACAAACAAATTAGATAACAGAACTACCCTCCGTACTAGTTAGAAACTGTGCGACGGCAGAGTGGTGCGGCCAGTTTGCTGTCCCCGATGTACATAGTACAAGCAAACTAAACAGATTAACTGCTGTTATGCTTATAATAATATTACTTCATCCAGGTTGTACAATAAGTTTACTAGACTTACACAGCTAGACTCATGATTTCTTAACATTGCAACATTTTAGTATTGCATATAGTCTGTCTTGATATTTTAGCTTTAACGCAAAAATGAAAGCAAAATATGAATGAATGCGTCATGCAACATTACGTAATGTGTGTTAGCATTTTACACGTGCTATTAATATTGTAAAAAAACAAAGAGAAAATATATATATAATATATAACATTTTAAAATACATTCCCTAGAGTTACGTCAAACACCACTTATTAATAATTTCTCTGTTGATTCGTAGTCCATACTTTTGAGATATTTATCTACAATATTTTTGCACACAAACTTGCACAAAAATCAATTAATCATTAATTAGTTGCTTTTTAGGGTTCCGTACCCAAAGGGTAAAACGGGTTCCGTTGCCAAAGGGTGTAACAGTGAGTAACAATGAAAAGGTTCATTTAAAATATTATGCGGGCTGTCATTTGATCCAAGGAACCAATAAAATTCAAAAACTAAAGGCATGTGACTATAGAGTAGGTATATCCCTAGAGTAGGTACCTAAACATGTTCCTTGCTATTATGGCTGACTTTGTACAGACGCCAGCACAGCAAGCTACTCGAAACTGTCCAATTTTCCCAATCAAACTTGAACCTAAGCTTCTGTGATAAAGTTGAAAATCTATTAAAGAAAAGTGACACATTGTGGTAGGTAGCTTGATGTGTTGGCGTCTGTACATTCGAGTTTTGACCGAGAATTTTTAAAAATGCGCCTGTGTGCCGGACAGGATAAATCTATAAGGGTTCCGTTTATTGTCATTTAGCTTCGGAAACCTAAAAAGCAGCGAAGTCGAAAAAAGTCTGTTAATCTTTAGCTTGCGTATCTTTAGGGGTGCAGGGCATCAGTTTTCTATTAATTAGTAGAAACTTTTTATTAAAAGTTATGTAGGTACTAGACTTTATGAAATTCCTTTCGTCAAGCAACTAAGCACACGTATGTTAATTGGTCCCTCAATCCTAACCTCCACTGATATATTATGACAGCTGTTCAATTTTATTATACTTTCCGATATCTGCCTGATGATATCTGTGAGGACCGAGGGACGACACTTTGAAGGCTGTAGTTTTAATATTATATTTGTTTAAAAATTCCCAGGTTTCTACAGCTGTTTTAAGTCTACTGCAAAGGCCTAGGATTTTTAATTTGCGAATTCCTTGTGGGGTCCTTCAGTGCACTGCACACGCACGTCAGTATCAAACATGTAAAGTTATTCGTGTGTGCTCACGTCGAACCAATAGCAGAGCGATTGCGATTCTCTCTTCTGAAGTTCAACCAGATTGAACTTTTAGCAAGAATGAAGAATCATTTCAATGCAAAGAGTAGAATACTTATACCAACGGGGCCGATGTCAACACGAACTCGCTTAGACAGACGCGCGATCTGCCGTACCCGCACCCCCCTAAGCACCAAAACACCCATGTTACACCATATTCATTTATTGTAGTTAAAAAGGTATTGAATTCTATGGGAAATAATAAAGCTTCCAAAAACCACTTCCAACGATCTGTGATCAAATGAATTACCGAAACTTAATACAAAAATGTTATATATAACAAACAAAATAACGAGTTTATTCAAATTACAATTCTACGAAAAATAATCTGTACTTTCAAATAATAAACTTAAAAAAATACCAAACTTCTGAAAAAATACTAAGCTTCCGAAAACATACCTAATATACGTTCTGCTAAAATAATCGTTTTCGATTACTTTAAGCCCTGACAGAAATAGGATCTTCGCATAGCGAGGTTGTGTACGTCGACTACGCCTTGTTACAACATTTTGATATTAATCTTGACGTAATCAACGTCAAGATTAATATCAAAATTTTGTAACATTATTCCTGTTTTATTAATTTTAAAGATGAATTCTAAAGTAATAGGTGAGATACGATGAAAATTATAACTGTACTTTTCGGTAAAACGCAATTTAAGCTGGTGAAAAATATTACGTCAGCAAATAAATGCTGTATTGATTTTTTGGAATTTTCAGTATTTTATTCGGTCATTCTTTTAATTATATTCGCTTAAAAGGTGTCGGCAAATTAGTATATAAAGCAGTAAATTTCATATTTGAGTATGCTCGTATTGAATTTCTTTTTTCGGAGCTTTTATTACTACCCTTTCTCTCAGATGCTCAGATGTTTCAAACCCAAAACCTCGCGGCCTCGGTGTGTCCATGGAACTATTATGTGTTTTAGAGGTGTATAATATTCTATTTTTCTTATATCTATGATAATATTCCAGTAGCAAGACCCAGTATATATGTTCTGTGAGCAAGACTGTCACGCAAGTGTCAACTGTCAATGTCATTACGATCGATCTCGAACGCCGAACGAAACGTGGCTAAGGCGAATATTTAATTCAATTTCATTCCAATTCAGTTTGGTAAGAACAATATAAAATAGCAATTTTTTTATCATCTCTGCAAAATGATGTATTACATGAAGAAAATAATTGTTCATGATAAAGAAATCCCTTTGCCGACCTGCATGTATTCCGTCAAATATCGGACAGATTGTTTTAAAGAAGATGATAGCGACATCCGTATCAGTAACCAGGTTATCAAGTTTCTTAAGGTTTATGTCACTGAAGTTATTAAATAAATTTATATTTATATGTATACCTGTGAATGTTGTGCACAATATGACTAACACTAAGTGGGATAGCTCTTAAAATTTACTGTAATGTGTTACTGGTAACGTGCATTCTAACTCAAGAGTGAATTCTATGCAAACACTAGTAGATCCAGACTTTCATTCCTGCCCGTCACTGACCCAAAATCTACTCATTCATGACATCCAGATATTATCATCATGATATTTGAATAAGAAGGTAACATTTAACCAGTGGGTTCCCAAATAAAGGGTGAATATGATGGTGGCTTGGTGATAGTGGGTCTTTTTCATCTCTTGTAGTTCTATTTTTAGTACTATACTTAGTATGTCCATTAATATACAAATAGTAGAGTTGGCTTGTAATGATGATAACACACATACATAAATTTATGCCTTTTACCCAGGGGGTATCCCATCCTTACATACTCCTTTTGCTTTCTTTCATTTAGGGATTGTGTTTGTAACTTATATTACTACTTCAATGATAAGCAGGTAATGCAACTAATGTTCTTATTCTTAGCTATATGTGTATACCTAAATAAATTGATAGTTGTACATTAATTAAATTAATTTTACTATCTTACAGGGATCAAATAAAATGTCTGAATTAGAACAACGCCAGGAACAATTATTAAAAAAATTGGATACACTTTATGACAGAATTAAGACTATTAGTTCATATTGCAAAGTAGACAATATTCAAGATGTTAAAACAAGCAAACCAGGAAAATGTGTAAGATAAAGATCATTTATATATGACAATTAATGCTGTATTATCTTCACTAATATGCATCAGATTCTTAATAAATCTTAACCGTTGCATATATGTGACAAGCATCATGCCCTGTACAACAAACAACACAAATATGTGACAAAATTGTAGGTGAAATTGTGGCTTGCTGTGGAGGGTATACTTGTGCATTCATAAGATTAAAGTATCAGTTGCTGTTCATGATTCTAACCACTTATCATACAATGATTAGTCATAAAAAAAACTCATAGATCACATCCATTTTAGTAATATTATTATGTTTTATTTCAGTTACCTGTGCCTGAAGAAGTTGTATTGGTCCTTAGCCCAGACAGTTTACCCTGGTATTTAAATGTTATCTTAAAAGAAACATCTGTGGCACTCAATATTTCATGGCATATTCACTCTTCAGTACCTAATGAGAAAGTGCCAAAATTAAAAAACTTTGTTAAAAATATCCAAGTATTGAAAAATAACCCTAAAATAAATTTAAGGCTGATATTTAAATGTGGTAAGTTTCCAATTCATTTTAAAGATAAACATAACAGGCTTGTTGGCCTAGTGGTCGCAAATGCGATTGCTGTGCATGAGGTTTTGGGTTCAATACCCAGACTGCGCAAAGTGATTGATTTGATAAAATTGGTCACACAACACATTGGTTTGCAGAGAATTATAGGTTGATTATGTTAATTGATAATGGTTAAAAAAAGACTAAGACTAGCTGACATGTTGTAATAAAATAACATTGAAAGTTATATTAATGCCACTTTATTTTATTTACAGTTTTGTCTGACACAGAATTGAAGTTGTCTACTCTGGATGTACCTATTGTAGGCAATGTGAACATATTACGATACCTTTCATATGTTTACCCAAGTGTTATTCCGTACAATTCTGACGATCACCATGTTGACTACTTACTTGACCTCTGCCACTTGTTGGAAAGAACATCAGAAAGAAATAAAGAAGTAGTTGTTACAAAATTATTTTCAACACAAAAAAATTGGATATATGAAAATCAGTTTTCTATTGTTGATTTAGCTGCTTACAATGTAATTAAGCAATGGAAGAATGTCCCAAAATACGTCCCTAAGGCTTGGTTTGACAAGTGCGATAAATTGGTTTTATAACTTTTTAATGCTTGAATTCAATTAAGTACATGTACCTACTGTATGAATATTGTAATTTTTATGCTCTATGATTAAATAACAATATTGACAATTAAAATGTTTCGATTCTTTAAGGTTACCCATTCTTTATTATATACTCCAATCCTGTAATAATACCGGCCCATAGTTTAACTACTACCTAGCAGACATACCTCAATGGATTAACAATGAAAAGCATCTTCGGTTTGTCAAGAAGTCATTGATTCTGCTTCTGTTAGCCTAACTAATCTATCTTATGTTGGTTTGGTGGAATACCAAACCAATACCATCAGAAGTCCCATTGTAAAATTAACCAAATCAGTAAAGGACACTTACTATACAATCATGTGGTTGATTAATTATCAGTGCATTATTGTTTGATTAAATCGAAAATTGGTATAATTTTTTCCCCCACCTATGTGACGGAGTGGAATATTTTAATGAGGGCTGGATTTAGGTTTTTATTTGCAGTGTTATCAAAAATTCCAACATTATCAACCCCAACCCCAACAAATTGTCCCAAAGAATAATAAATTAATGAAACTATTATAGTTTCATTAATTTATTATTCTTTGGGACAATTTGTGAGAAGCCACGAGCATTGATCGACACGCTTAATCTAGACGGATTGGCGATTGAAGGTTTTAGACTTCTATTAATTTTAAGTCCAGGTTTCTCCAAAAATCAACTCCTGTTGTGATAAAAAGAGGGAATACAGTTTGTTTGAAAATGTCATTCCTTCGGTTTAGAAACTGGAAATTGGGCACACACACTTCTGTGTGTAATATTTAATTTTATATTCCAAAACTACCCTCACCCATTTTTTTTGTGGAGGAATTGAATTAGTATTGAAGGAAGATCGTAGGGATAAAGTAAAAATCCACGGTGACGATGTTGTGTGTTGCATGCAATGCTAGTAACTAATAAATAAAAAAAACAAGTGAATAATTTATGCGATTTAATAAAGTAAATAAAAATTATTATGTCCTACCATAGAGCTACATAAAGACAATGTTGATTTAGTCTTCGAAATGATGGCACACCTTTACAGCATATTTATTGATGTTGGTCCAAGGGAGGATGTCACCAATTAAAAATACAGTAAAATATCAAAGTGCCGATATTGTAAACTGTAGACTAATATGGGTACATGTAAACCGAAATTGAAATGCATTTATGTAAATACATTAGTAAACTTGATCACAATTCAGAAATACATATACTTATCTCATACAATGGATTGACGTTGCTATATAATGTATCAACATCATTTACAAAAAATTTAAGTACATACATTCAGTATTTACAGTTAGTGGTCCAATTTTAAAATCTTTTGGTTAACAAATGTTACAATATGTGTTTTATTCTTTAAAATAAACAATCATATCTGAAATCAATATCATGAAGGCATGCTGCCCCGACCCCAAATTAATAATTGAGGTACAGGCAGGAGGATGATGTGATCTGAATCAATATTTTTAATAATATTTAATGTTATTACATTCTCTTTACTAATATTTTTATTTATAGAGGTGAAATATTAAAATATATTTGTTTAGAAAGTCACAATCCAAAATTAAATACATAATTAGATCACAGGTTATTTTTTTAAGAAATTGTGCCAAAAATTGTTCAAATACATTTGGAATCATATATTTACACACGTAAAGAATTAGACACTACATCTATCAGTCAATTGCATATAATAATTGTAGGTAATTGTAAAAATATTATAAAATGCTTAACCGATTCATTGCCACCTTCATTTTCGTGAACACTTCAGCCAGGCCCCATTCATTGGTCGGTGGCTCACCATTTGAGTCATCGGCCTCCCTGAAGAATGACTCAACTGATGAGTCATTGGCTCCTTGTAATGATTTAATGCTTTTCGCCAATATTGCAGAGGTAGTAAACATTTTAGTAATCTTACCTACATGTATTCAATCATTATTTATTATTGTTATATTATTTGTAGATAATCAGGACTACGACGATTTTACTGAATGTAGCCAGGCAATGTTTACTGATTTCCATGATCAACAAAATGAAGATAAAGAAAATCAAGGTTTTCCAAGCTGTAGTCAATCGATTTTACAAAAAAGTATACCAAAGAAGCGTCCATTCACTGAATCTCGTAATAGTTGAAATGTAGTTTCTAACAACATTTCAGATACTAGCATTGAAGAAATTTTGGACTCTGATGAAGACGCAGATATTAAAAGAAAAAAAAAATAGTTTTCATATGAATGAAAATAAAATGAATAATGAGGTCTCTATAGAAAAAAAAAGAACATGTTTGCTGTGCAGCAAAAAAATATTTTAATGCATTATTCTCTAAGGATTTCACAGCAGAATTGAATACACAAGATGAGTTGCCTCCAATTTATGCTCAGTTTGAGCATGATTTAGGCATAATGCTTGCTTTTAGGTTGAGAAATGAACCAGCAGACAAACGTTTAGAGTGTTATGAGAAACTAATTAATACTGTTAGACAATATGAAGGGAAAGAATAAAGAAAGATATTAAACAAGACATTTATTAATAATAATATAATAAGAATAACTAATTCATATTTTTAAAAATCAGGTAGGTAGGTACAATTTTTTTACTTTAATTGGTATATTATAATCATATTCTGATGGCAGTCATATTATGGTGATGACTAATCAACAAAGAATAACTAGTTTAACAAATCAACCAAGAAAATATTAATTAGTTTAATAATTGTGATATGATCTAAAACAATTCCCCAGACATAACCCAGGAAAGCCTGGGCAATCTGGGCAACCAAAATAAACTTGCACTCTTTTTTTTGATGTATTATAACACTGTCTACATCTCTTCCTAATTTTTTTTCCACCTGTTTTAGGCAAATGGTCAGGCACATGAACCCTACCTGGCACAGAATATCTTTCTACGCTTGGTTTCTTAGGCAAGAGAAACTCTATAATTTGAAGCCTAAAATCATACAAACTAATCTTTGTTTCTCTGTCTAAATTAAACAGTAAAAAAGCATTAATTATGTTAATTTGAATCACATGAATGATAACTTTTTTATACCACCTTAATGTTTTATGTTCAGCACAATAGTAACTCAACAGTTGATCATGTTTATCAATGGCTCTCATGTATTTATTATATTTGACTTGCACTTTTGGTTTAAAGGAAATATTTCCATATTTATTTTGGGTTGGTATATATTCACTAGTATGCTCTGTACTTACAAAACTAATTTCTCTCTTGTCTTTCCATTTAGTAACCGTAACATTTTTACTATTGTGCATAATGCATGCTTCATTTGGCTGTAATGGGGTATTCATGACTTGTGCAGGATTGCCTTTTCTATTAAATTGTAACGTACCAGTTAAATAAGTATTTTTATTTAACAATTCTTCAGCCATACCTACACTTGAATAATAATTATCCACATATAAAGAGTGGCCTTTATGAACGTAATTGCTCATTAAAACACGCATTACTTTTTTTACATGGTCTCTTCCACCCACGACTTGGTCTTGAGACCCAGCATACAAATGTATTTTCATGCAAATACCGTGCTTATCTGCTAACATATATAATTTTATACCATACTTATGGACTTTATTTTTAAGGTACTGACGGAAAATTAAACGACCGGTCCATAATATCATCGACTCATCTATTGCAATCTCTCTAGAAGGGTAATATAAGTTTTCCATCGTTTTATTAAATAGTTCGATTAAGGTTTTCACTTTATAGAGGCTTAGGTTTCCTGCTTTTTTTTTTCCTGGTTTTTTTTTTTGTTCCTACGCCTTTATTAACTTGGAGGGTTGTATTGGTAATTTTGATGATTATGATTCTGTAACTACATACATCTTACAGCCGCGAATAATATTTTAATCAACATACAACCTAGCACTTGCCTGCAAATTGCAAAAAACGCAAGAAATTTTGAATTTCGCGGGCTGGGTTGGAGCATTCACCTTAATAATAGTTCATAATACACGCTACCGCAAGATGGAGACGCATTCGCATGTGGCGCTAGTGGTGCAGCGTAATGTTGCCATGTTAAATGTATTTTTGCGTCATTTGTTTGGCTGTTTGTAATATAATCTTATTAGAGAAATACCTGTATAAAAATATACAGATAGTATGTATAAAAATCGAAGTAGATAGATTTAACTTCACCCATGTGCACATAACATTTCGGCCCATAACGTGTCGGCACACGTTTGACTCAACTATTGAGTCATTGGCCATGGATCGGCCACCTCGGCTATCGGCTAACAAAAGGTTTATGACACCTGACTATTAAAAATATTCTGTAAAATGAAGGGCCAGGTCTGATATTCACGGAAATGTTTAATGAGATCTGAAAAATGGTAGTTTAAGTGATATTTTTTTTTAAAATCCGTTTTTATACAATTTTGGTTTGACTCGCCAATTGAGCCATCGGCCTCCCTAAAGGTTTTTTAATGACTCAACTGTTGAGTCATTGGCCTTTGACTCACCAATTGAGCCATCGGCCCCCCTAAAGGTTTTTTAATGACTCAACTGTTGAGTCATTGGCCATGAATCGGTTAACTACGAATATTCGTCGTGATCTATCAGATACGTCGCTATTTTTTTCCTTTGCTTAACTTTAACTTGAAACTGGAGTTACGATTATGAACATTTCTAGGCTCTAACCAATACTGATTTATCAATAAGTTTTTATTAAATTACGTGTAAGTAATATGCAAAATTCAAAGATTGCAATACATATTTAAGCCCCACTTGTACCCCAAAACACTAACTAAATGCGTTTAGCGATAAACAGAAATTAGTAATTTAATTCTGTCTCTACATTGAAAAAAAAAAAACAGAAACTGAAGCATAATTTAATTTCACTTGGCGTTAAACGTATTTAGTAACTTGTAGAGCAAGTGGGCCTTGATTAAACAAAAAAATACATTCGATGATTATTAAGTAACTATAATAACATTACTTGTACAACATTATAGTTTTCGTTTCAAGTAGAGTGCGTCATGGTTCTTTTGCCGCAGTTTTGTCGAGGCAAAACTGCGGCTTGTTTTGTCAATAAAACTTCCCAAATGTTTACGAAAAGCAACCGGCCTCCTGGCATTGTCACTCAAGCGCCATAAGAACCATGACACTCTATGCACAATATTGTGGTCAGTATTATTTATGCATGCTTGCTGCTCCGTTCTTTTTTGTGATTTTTTTCCAGTCATCAACAAAAATCTATTATAATGACAAATAAAAATGAAACTGGCGAATTGCACTACAGTCAAGCTATTGTGCCTTGAAAGATCACTGTCATCAGTATGGTTGACATTGGCGTTGAGTTTTTTTCTTAATTACCAAGCGGAATATGGTATTTGTGATTAACAAGGTGTTCAGTCAATTTATTAAAAGACTATGCTGAAGATGGGTACCAAATGCCTTACTTTTAAAAACCTCTATCGGTGAAATTACCTTGGAAAAGTTTAATTATGTGGCCCTTGAGCTCCTTGAATTCAACCCGCACGATGTTTACACACAGATTTTTTTTCACAACGTTATTAAAAATTATTAATTGTTAAAAATGAAAATTAACTAAACGAGATCTCCACCTATAAGTTACGTCCTATAAAATAGCTGCATTATCTTTCGCCACTACTCAAAAGTATTAATTCAATAGTTTTATGTGCTTCCTACCGAAAGTCCTAATTTGTGGTATGGCATATAATATTGTAATTATTAATTAATTAAAAGCTGCCTGAATCGAAAATCCTCATTTAGAATTGAATGTTAAAGTCTATTTTGAACTTACAACTACATACATGAATATACTTAAAGAATATCCCTAATACATAATCTGAAGAATCATAATTTACTTTCAGATACTTTTACCAATTTAATTAAAGCTTATAAATTATATTCGATATGTACAATTGCAATAGTTGCTAAAAAATTAACTTAATAATTGGGAATGGGCAGTGAATAGTTACATGTGCACGGCTTCGTGCGGCGCCGTGCCGGCGGGCTCCTGTCATACGAAGGACGAGAAGCCCGGCAGCGGCGCCCGCGAGCGTGCCATGTTGTTCATGACGATCTGGCCACCGTTGAGACTGACCACGGCGCTACCTTCGGGCTCCGAATCCGTGTAGCTCGAGTAGTTGCGCACCGGCCTCTGCCGCTTCCACGATTGCCGTAACGTATCGTTAACGTTAGCGTAGTGGTTCACGAAAGAATGCGGCTCCGACCTCACGCTCTCGTTTTCGCTCTCAGAATTCTGTTAAAAATAAAATGTAATTATTACTCATTTCGAAACCTGTCAATTGTGTGATTGTTAATGAAAACAGAAGATAAATTATGTTAAATGTATTTTATTAAATGTACAGTCAACATCAAAAGTACTAGTTTAATTTAGCAGCAAGAGTTATATAAAGGAGAAAAAGTTATACTTTTGCTGTTTACTGTATTATATTTATTTAAATTTTACTGACGATAGAATATAATGATTACTTTTATTTAGCAAGTATTTTCATAAAAGTCTATTTATATACGTAATTACACTAACACGCCACTAAGGCGTCCGTCTAATATACTCAACTCAAACCAATAAAAATACTACTACGAAAGTGCGGATCTCGTCGAAAGCGTGTCCAAAATGATAAAGATAGCAGCAGCGGGACCTCAGCCGTCGATATTTACCGTAACGCGCTCCAGGGAGCGATGGAGAAAAAAATAAGGGGCGATTTAGTGTTCGTACGCTCTAGACGAGAGTTAGACGACGCTAATCTTGATAGTAATTACCTGGGAGTCGGAAGAGCTCATCTCGGAGGGCTTCTCGGTGAGCGAGGAGTCGTCGGGGTTTTCGTCGTAAGCGCGCAGGCTCTCCTCGTCGCTGTGGTAGGCCACGGAGCCGGGCGCCGGGCGCGGCGGCGACTTGGCCAGCGCCGCGCCGCGCCGCATGGTGCCGCCGCCGCTGGCGCACGAGTTCTGGCGCGAGCGGTACAGCTCCATGGCTAACGTGCCGCGCTCATCGCTCTCTCCTGCCAGAGATTCCTCCAAAGTTTTCTGCGCCTCTTCTGGAAATAATAAAATAGGGATTAAAATTCCAAGAATAGATTTGAAAGCTAAATTAAACTACTTTGAGATGCTATAAAAAAAAATAACATTTGCAATGTTTTATAGGACAGAATTAGTAAGTGCGTGCCGTTTTATCGAAAGATGAACATAAAACGAATTAATTGTAAAAAAATAACCACAAATTCTTTCATGACTCCAACACAGCCAATGTATCGGATCTCAATAAAAAATAACAAAAACTCACTTTTGTATTTATAGCTCTTGCTCTTCACACAAAGAATAGCAATGACCATAATGATGATGATGATTGAACCAGCCGCGAGCGCAACCATGAACCATGTGCTCCTATAGAACGGTCGGTACTGCAAGTATCCGTACTCCAAGTACAGCTTTGAAGGCGTTACGATGACCTTTTCGCCGTACGTTGGGTTACTGATCCCGAACGTGTTGTATGCTATCACCCGGAACGAGTACGCAGTCGAAGGTAGAAGACTCTGGTATGATATTGTGAACTCCTCTAGCATGCCATTGCTGGTTCTGGTGATCGTTTCCCATCTTGTGTCATCTGCATCAGAATAATAACAGAAAACGTTCGATCATTAAATAGGAAGGGTGTTAGTCGACATGTTGTTTAGGATGTATGTGGTTACTGATGGCAAAAGTAAATATATTATGGGTACCATTATGATAACGCTACTGAAACTGCATCTAGTAAGGTTACAGTGATTGAATACACAGGTTCTAATTGAATATTAATTAAGTGAAAGGATTTTCTACAAAGTGCACACAATAACGAATAAACTTACAGGCCTGCCACGACTCCTTGGCTGCATTGAAAATATAACATTCATGTAATCGTTGGCCATCAAACACTAGATCGAAACTACTACGACTACGTGATGTGAGGCTTATAATGGGTATAACTAGGCACTAAGAGACGTAAGTTAATACGATATGTACACGATTCTGTGATCATATGGTAGGCTTTGTCGCTTTGTTATTTTTAGTATATCCATGGTATCTTGCAATTGGTTGGCGACTGGCGTTCCATTACTTACATACCTGATGGGTATCGATTGATGAACAACCTCATATATTTTTTCCCCATTATTAAGTGGACTTGATCGATCATGTTAATTTAATTTGACGTTGTAACGATACGTGTAGTTTGTATCTATCAATCGTATGAATATAGTGTCATAGTGTACAGGCGTACCTTTCCGCCGGGCTTCGAAGTAGTACCCGGTGAGCGCCTGGTCCCCGGGCGCGTTCCGCCAGCGCATGCGCAGCGCGGCGGGCTCGGGCTGCAGCTGCAGCGCGCGCGGCGCGGGCGGCGCGCCGGGCTGCGGGCCGGTGCGCACGCGCGCCTGCGAGCTCACGCCCGCGCCGCCGCCCTCCGTCACGCCGCGCACGCTGAAGCGGTACTCCACTTCTTCCTCTAGTCCGCCTACCGCTAAGCGACGCTCGGTCACCTTTTGTTTCACTTGCTTGCTGAAACCTGCGTCACGGTGGGTAAAGTTAGCAGTTAATCGATTTACATTGGAAACAAGATAATAAGCCTAGTTTTTCATTCATTATCACTACATAGTATAAAACAAAGTCGCTTCCCGCTGTCTGTCCCTATGTATGCTCAGATCTTTAAAAATGCGCAACGGATTTTGATGCGATTTTTTTCAAGAGGAAGGTTTATATGTATAATACATGCATAATATAGTAGAGAAACACTGATAATTTTAGATGCTTCTAATGTGATGTCGTAAATAAACACATTTTTTTGCACTTACATTGCAAACGCTGGCTGAAACTTACGAGATAGATCAAAATAGTGTACTACAGTATTGTACACCTTAAAAAGGTCTACAAAAAAGTCCGCGATGGTATATGTCTATCTCTTAGGGATAACCCACAATAACCATTTTTTATCCTTTACTTTTTACGAGAAATAATGGCTTATTGTAATGTGCATTTAATATAGATCAATATGGCCCTTCACAGCAGTAATTTAAATGAATATTTCCGAAGATATTACAGATTTAAAATGCAGGCACGTAGCGGTTGCGGCGGTACCGGCCGGGGGTAGTATATTTAGTATCAGCATTGCACCCGTGCGAAGCCGGGACGGGTACTAGTATTATTTATAGTAGTATAAAACCCGTAAACCCTTCCTGTTTGATCTTTGTAATCAGCGTATGATTATTATAATGGCTATTAATACTAGTCAAATAATCTTGAACACAAAACTCAACACTCAAAAACAGTCTCAGTCTCTCTACATAAAATAATTATAATAATATTAAAAGTCCCTCACGTTCATCCTGTTCTATAGTCTCATAGGTGACGAGGTAGGCCTGTATGAGACCGTTGCGTCGATAGGGCGGCTCCCACGTCACGACGAGGCTGTTCATCGTGATGTCGGTAAAGGTAATGTTGCGCGGCGCCGACGGCAGGCCTTGTAGCGTGCGGACTATGACTGCAGTGGAGCGAGGACCGTCGCCCGCAGCGTTGAATGCTAGCACCTGGAGGAATTCATTTAAAGAAGGGTTAATTTTTTTAACACATCTAACCCTTGGTATTTTATAGCTAATCTATTGTCGAATCAAGTGATTAACATTTCCGACGAATTTTTGATGTACTTAAATAATAATAAAAAATAAATGCCTATGGCATTAAGTCCGCCTCTGTACTTGAAGTGTTAATCTATACATATAATAAATCTGTAGAAGTGGCGTTTCTGTACATTGAAAATATTTAGAAAAATAATAGCCGATTTCTACCATTTTTGTCTGTTCGTTTGTGAGCGCATCACGTAAAAACCCCTCATTGTATTAAAAATCGAAATATTGAAATATAAGAAGCATTGTTCCAAGTAAAATTTAGCGTTTAGTTCATCAAAATCGACTAACAGACGCAAAAGATATTAATTTCTAAAATTTTGTTAGTAACCTCATACGCGATTTTTATGATAAATTTAATTATTTACGTAAATAGGTTTTAGTCGAAGTGTAGTCGCAATGGCTGAAAATGAATTTGGTTTTATTTGCCCTTTTTTGTTTACTCTTAAAGCTGCATCTACGCTAGAGCCAAGCACGAGCTGAAAAATAATTCGTGTAGTGTGGACCGACTTACAGGCCTCGAACGAGCACTCCCGCAAAGGGAATTAGTGCTCCGCTTGTGCTCGGCTCGTGCTCGGCTCGTCTAGCAAAGACGCAACTTTACATGGAAGTAATAAGTACTACGCACAACAGCAGTTCTTTTGCACCGAAAAAGAGGATCTTTGTGAATTTAGTCCCATTCTAATAAGGTCACCCTGCATTTTATGTAAAAAGTAGGATATGATGGAAAGGCTGAGAAAATAACATCTATCTTACTACTATTATAAATGCGAAAGTTTGGATGGATGGATGCTTGTTTCCCAATCACGCCAGAACGGCTGAACGGATCTGGATGAAATGTGGCACAGATATAGATTATAGTCTGGAATAGCACATAGGCTATATATTATCCCGCTACTAACTTAACTTTTGGATGACCAATAGTGCATTTTGTCCTCAATGTTGTCAGTTTGACAACTGACAACTATCATAACATGCATTAGAATAGACCGGCTATTTTAGACCATATGTAACCGGAATAAGTAGCCTACCGGTTTAGAGATCGCCCTGGAAACCAGGTTCCGCAAGTTCGAGTCGCAGCCAGTATCCACTTTCTGTTATTATTTTGTTTTTTTTTTTTAAAGCTGTTAGATTTCCAAAAACTATAAACGTGGTTCGCGAGTTCGATCCCCAAGCAGTTTACACTTTTAGTAAGTTACAGTTGCATGAAGATTAAAGAAAATACATAGGTTTTGTTTTATATTAATGCTTTATGATTTTCAAATCATTAGAAAATAGGTTAGTGTATACTTTTAGTATTTTTTTTTGCCATTCAAAACAGGTAATCATAAAAAAATAAATTAATGAATAAAAAATGCACAATAAAACCTCTAAATAGTTTAAAAATTAAAACAATTCCGAGTGCACAAAACCGCGATAGTCAAAGAAAACGGTCAACATGACCTTGAATTTTGATCGACTTTGGCGTGGTTTTTTCGGTTTCGGTTCAGTTCCTCCGAAACTTGTTGACTAGTTTGCATGTCAAACTCGTAAACCCGCGTCTCGTCACCAATAACAATGCGTTTCATAAATGTTTGGTCGGAATTGACTCGGTTCTAGCATGTCCCCAGCGACGCTTATGCGACTGAGTTTTTGGAGAAAATTCAGTTCTTTCGGGACTAGCCGAGTCAGTTTCATACCCAAGTGATTATTTAAATGGTACGGATTAACTCATGAGACACATAAAGTTTAGCGGCTATCACTCTCAAACTTGAATGAGGATTTTCAGTCACTATTTCCTTCACTTTTGCGATGTTAACTTCAGGTAAGACGTTGATAGCATACCAGAGAGCGAGGCAAATCTTCCATCACATCTCGACTGTTTTTGAACGCTTTGTACCACTCATAAGCACGTGTTTTGATAAAGTCGATTCACCGTAAGCCTTTTGTAACACTTTCAGGGACTCCAACACGAAATTCCATTTGCGATGCAAAATTTAAGACAAATACTTTGTTCGATGTTTTTGTCCATTAAGAAATTCGCAATACACACTAGATATGATCTAACTAAAAATAGCACTGTATTTAATCTAAATAATAGATGCAACTCACAACTCCGCGCCGAAATGGAAAACAGTCTGGAACCATAAACAAATCATCCATTCCCATTGAATGTATAGGCGAATCAATCCGTCACATTATTTCTGGGTGTTCTCTTCTGGCTAACGGAGAGTATTGCATAGACAACCTTGTAGCCAGGATTATCCATCAGCAACTTGCTCTAAAATGCAGCCTTGTGGAATGGGAAGAGCCGTATTATATGTATGTGCCCGACCTAGTTCTCGAAAATGGCAATATCACATTTTACTGGGATTAATCCATCATCACTGACAGGACTATTTTAGCCAATAAGCCTGATATAGTGGTGGTGGATCGATCAGAGCGGCGGGCAATGATTAGTGACATAACGGTCCCGCATGTTGAGAACCTCGTGAAAGCCGAGAAAGATAACCAAATCAAGTATCTTGACTTGGCTCGTGAGGTTGTCGACATATGGGATGTGAATGAAGGGCGAGATTCAGAAAGCGGTACTCCTGGACACGGCTCGTATTGTTAGGAGGTTCCTTTCTCTGGAGCCCTGACCGGCCGGTAGCTTGGACCCCGTTCCCGATACCGGTGGACTACTGTGTTTTTGGAACGAAGTTCCTTATCGCGCGTTGCGAAAGGGGGCTAGACGGAAAAAATTCAGACAAAGTTGTAACGACACTTTTTACCCGACTGCGCGACGCAAAGGAGGGTAATGTGTTTTTGCTATAGTAAGCTATGAGCCGTGCGGCGGCGTGCGCATGTTTCTCTGTCTGTCTCTCTCTCTTTTATAGAAAGCAAGCCAGATATTTTCGTTTCGTCTTTGGTCTGTGGATGGGTGATCAAGGTTAAGCAACGACTGCAAAGGTCTGTCTGTGGATGGGTGATCCAAGTTAAGCAACGGTTGCCAAGGTTGGTCTGTGGATGGGTGATCAAGGATAAGCAACGACTGCCAAGGTCTGTCTGTGGATGGGTGATCCGAGTTAAGCAACGGTTGCCGAGGTCTGTCTGTGGATGGGTGATCAAGGTTAAGCAACGACTGCCAAGGATATTTTTATTTTTTTTTAATTTCCTGTTTTCTTAAGAAATATTTAAAAATGTAAACTATATGTAAGAAAAGTAAATAAAGGAAATATATATACTAAATAGGTACACCTACTTATGTCTGTAGTTTAACAATAATTTTAGCTCCAAATTAAACAAAACAAATAAATAAGTAATAAAATACCTGTATGCGATATTGCGTGTATTTGTCGAGAAAGACGAGTGAATGCGAGGTAGCGGTGGCGGGTACCACCTCGATCTCTTCCTCTATACGACGACCGGGTTCTGGCTCCTCGGGAGAATCAGTCACTAGGTAAAAGATCTGCAAAACAAAATGTATATTGAACTTCCGTTCATCGGGATGCTATTTCGATTAAAATTGGAAGGCATTGGCAGGAGATTTTATTCTGCGAGCCGCTGCACAATTGGGTAGTAAAATTAGAAAAAAAGACATGGCGCTTCCCAAGATGCCATTAATAAAAACATTAGGACGTTTTGTTACTTTAGTATAGTCTTGGAGATTATGGGATATTTTCGGTAACAACCACTGAAATAATAACGATAAGTAGGCATACTGCGTTCGCTATTTGTTTTATAAACAGTAAACCAATATGTGTTTTTAGGAAGAACTATTTTAATACACATGAAGTTAACACAACAAGTTTTTCGTTACAATTTTAAACGAGAACTTAGCAATCAGTTTGCCGCTATCACTAGCGTCCATAACTTCCTGTAGTGTGCAAGCATTAGGGCACGCGAGACATGATATCATGTGTCCAAAGAATTTCAATGTAGTTTATATACCTTGTACCCAAGCAGGTCTCCATTCTGTTGCGCCTGCGTGGGCGGCGTCCAGGACAGCGTGACCTCGGTAGGAGACAGCGCGCGCGCCTGCGTGCTGGTGGGCGGCGCGGTGGGCACGGCCTCGCCCACCCACACCACGGCCGGCGTGCCGCCCGGGCCCGCGCCCTGAGAGTTTACGGCGCACACGCTGATCTCGTAGTTGCGGTCTAGTGCCAGGTCTGTCAGGACTACTTCCTCGCTCTGATAATAAAATATGAGAATTTGACAATCAGATCAATGCGAAAAGTAGAAGCAACAAAAATGGGCGCATGCCCCGTTACAGCTGCGCCATTTTTTTTATTGTGTTTGCAGCGATACACGGCAGCAAGAATGAAAACTAGTACATATATGTTTTACAGATCAAAAGTGCAAATACACCCATGATGCGTAGCTTGATCACCACAAAACGAAAAACAATTACGGCGCGATACCAAAAATAAAGTAGTAAAATATTGTTTAGTACTAAGTAGTATTATTATAGAATATTATTTCGCTGTAGAACTATAGTAGTAAAGCATTCTACAAAACACGCATGTCTCTTGTGTGCGTAGCTCTAATCGGTTATTGAAGTACAGTTACCTTGATGCCCGGCACCTCCTGCTTCATAGCCTGCTGCAGCGCGGTGGGGAAGTCGGTGAGCGGCTGGTAGCGCACGCGGTAGCCGCCCGTGCGCGTGTCGCCGCTCCAGTGCGCGTCGCCCAGCGGCGTCCACTGCACGCGCACGCTGCTCGGCGTGATCGGGACCACGTGCAGGTTCTCTACGGCTTTACTTGGCGCTGGGGAATGGAAGTTAAACTGGTTATAAATAAGTAGCTTTAGCTAGTGACTTCGCCCGTGTGAATGTCGCGACTGATGTGACCTACATTCTAACACAGAGGGAGCAGATAAACGAGAGTTATTTTCACATTTCTATGGATAATCTTGTTAAACGTTCGAATGGGATGCCATTTCACCAACTCCTCCAATCCTAATCAAGTGTCAAATAAAATCACGACTATCGCACCATTGACGATTATCTTTTGAACTTTCAAATTTTTAGGTATATTATATTCGGTTTGTCTTATTGAAAGTATTCCCAAGTCCATACCACAATTTATCCGAAAAATTTCTAACCCATCTCGCACCACCGTTATAAATAAAGAGTATGTACCTGCAGGCAGTGTCCGTACAGTTTCGGTAGCGTTGCTGTATCGACTCGGACCGATATCATTGGTCGCTCGAATTCGGAACTGGTACGCCGTGTACGGCTTCAGACCCTCGGCGGTGTATGATGTCACGAAGGGATCCACACGTTCAGGAATTGTTTGCCAGGTTCCTCCATCTTCCTTTTGTTGCACAGTGTAGTATCTGTAATAAATAAAACGCCTTTAACTTAGAATTTGAAAAAATATGCCCTTCTCTAGGCTAGTCAAAAAACAAATACTGTTTTGACATTCAGAACGCATTTTATCGTACAAGGAATGCTTATTTCCGCATACCTGGTTACCATTGCTGTATGGTCGACTGTATCTACGCATCGCATCACCAACCTCTGATGGGTGCGATCCCCGATGCCGGAAAATTGGTACCTCGTAATTTTTTCGAGCAGTGGTAACGGGAGTTTAGCCCAGACAGGTGCGTAACTTTGTATAATTTATTTGACCGCCACTGCTCCCAAAACGGTGAGGGGCAACATCGAGAGGAAACCGGAATGTTCTAGATCCAAAAATTGATGACATGTGCCATCTACTAATCCGCACTGGCTCGTATTGAGAACCTTCTTCTCACAGATATGAGGCTATGCATGAGAGGCTGTGCTTAATTATGCTAACTAAAGGAGTTTACCTGAGCGGCGCATAGCCATCGTCACCCGGGGTCCAAGAAAAGGTAATGTGATGTGGCTGCAGCAGCGAGCGCGCCACGTTGGGGCGCGGCGGCGGCGCGGGCGCGGCGCGGTTGGCCGTGCTCAGCACCAGCGCGCGCCCCGTCGCGCCCCAGCCCAGCCGCGTCTGCGCGCGCACGCTGAACAAGTAGTAACGCTCCGACGATAGCTCCGTGGCCCTGTTACATAATGTGATCGGTCAGTACTGTCGGCCAGAAGTATTTTCAACAACTCAACATCTACCTTATGTTGGTGAAAATAAAGATCATGGCAATTGTGTCAGTCATGCAAATTCAGAAGTAAAATAACTGTGAACGGACAGCTATACAGAAAACGAGTTGCCTGTCCGAACTACGTATAAATTTGTAATGGAGTAGAATGGGTAAGAAAAACACCGTTTTATTAAATTTCCAGGGTACGTGATATCGGAAAAGTAACATAAATGCCTTTCATTGTTGAAACAATTTTATTTCTACAATAAAGAAAATAACAAGTATGTAAGTAGACTTCAGTAAAAACAAAGCAGAAAATCTGAGCTCTTACCTGAAAGTTCGGTCCGAAGGTAGGAACTCTTTAGAAAACACGTGTTGAGTGCTGCTGTTGAGGTGGTACGTCACTTTATACGCCAGTATTTCTCCGTTAGGATCTTCTGGGACGTCCCAAATGATGCGAGCGGTCGTGAATGTCACGTCAGGGAACGAAACGTTGGATGGCGGGCCGGGCGCTGAGCACGAAATTAAATGTTATAACCACAAGTTACATAAGATCATTGTTTAGTAAATAAAGTAATGGAAGATATACTTACTGTCTTCGAAAGTCCTGACTGTAACTGGCGGGTCACTCAAGGCCCCATCTCCCAGCCTTGTATATCCTAACACCTGTATTTGATACACGACGTATTTCCTCAGTTCAGTCAGCGTTATTGTATGAGTCTGGTTCGACGGCACTGCTTGACACTCCACCTTCTTTTGTTCAGGCCGTGGTGGTGGCACTACTGCGGCGTAACACACTTTGTATCCTTCGATCAAACCGTTTTGTTCTGGTGGTGGGATGTCCCCCCAGAGAACGACTACTGTTGTTGAAGATGTCGCATTGGCTGATACGTCTGTGGGACCTCGTGAGGGAACTGTAACATTATGAGAATAATTTCAGGCTTTTCCTTGAAGAACTGCGGATTATATTTTTTTATTTAAGGTATATTAGTATCATGCAACCTTTTCTTGAACTCACCCGCTTCCCTCGTCCTTTCCATGGCGGTAGGACTCGCGACCGAGGTCCCTACTTCGTTGATAGCAGTCATTCGTATCTCATACACCGACCATTCTTCTAAATTAGACAGTACGTGTGAGTTTGCTGTGTGGTCCTCAATAATGCTATGTAATGTGTCGTTACTGTCGCTCTTTGTGTACGTTATGTTATACCCTTTCGGATTACCGTACCATTCGCTTTGTTGTAGAGGCTGAAATCATAAGTTCATCATAGTTACTAAGTATCCGAGAAGCTTTGTTATCGTTCGAAAATCATTTGGAAAAAGCGAAATACACACGTGAAAATATTAATTATTAAAATTTCAAGATATAAAGAAAAGTCTTACAATCCATCTGACGCGTAAATTAGTAGCGCTGACCGCGCGCACGGTCACATTCTTAGGCGGGTGTTGAGGCGGCGCTTGAATAGTCTGGAACTCCTTACAAGGCTCCGAAGGTGGTGACGAACCAACCACGTTAGTCGCTATCAGTCGGAGTCTGTACGTAGTGAAGGGAATCAGACCAGTCACGTGTATAGACTGGGCATCCGGTGCGTTCATTTCGAAAATTGTCACCCATGATGAATTTCTTGCGGTTTGTGCCTGTTTGAGTTTAGAAATGTATGAAATTGGTCAAGAAATTTAATAAAGAGAGATCATTCCATTGCAAGACTGACACAAAGAACATGTCTTCAAATAAGACTGTATTATGGTCATCATCACCCAGTCCTTAAAAACTTACTGCAAGTGGGTAATTCATCTGCCTAGCCTTTTCCCAACTATTTTGGGTTCGGCTTCCAGTCTAACCACAGCTGAATGTCAGTATTTCACATGGAGCGACTACTAACTGACGTCCACAACCCAGTACTGGATAATTGGCCTTATTATTTATTTGCATCAACATTATGCATCATAATTTTTTAATTTTTTATTAAAATCGAAGCTGTACTAAAAAGACTGCAGAATTTTACCTGTACAGTCCACAGCGATATAGACGAGTTGCCATCAAAGCCATGTGTAAACTGAAGTAATACAGAGAATGCTTCGATATTGGAGAGTGCTAGGTTGCGGGGAGCATCAGGCAGCACTGGTTCAACGCCGGATTGAATCACTGCGGCCCTAGGCGGACCTTCGCCTACCGCCGTCATGGCGCATAGCCAGAACTTGTAGTGTGTACTAGCCTGAAAACGAAAAGGATATTACCATCTTCCTTTATAAAAACTATGAAGTTTTAACATTTGGTAAGTCTGTATTAAGGAATTCGCCTGCGGAAGTTCCACCACAGGACTCATTTATACCGCAAACGTTGCTTGTAGTCGTGGAACTGCGTTGTCGTATGAAAGGGGTGGATGCCGCTGTAATTACAGGCATATAAGACATTCCACGGCACGGACGGCGATGCACCTGCCATGCTTTCGGTGTTGAAGATATTCAAAGCCGGAGGTGATCTTGTGCCATTAGATGGGCCACCTGTTTTTTTTTCAAGTTTTAAGTAACACAAATGCAATTGATACACATACCTGCAAGTGTTCCACTCTAATGCTAGTGACATTTGGCGGTAGAAGTTCCTCTCTTATCGTTTCGTTACTATCTCTCATCTCGTAAGACAGTTTGTAGCCCATCAGGATTCCGTTTGATTTCTTAGGCGAAGTCCAGGACACTCTCACTGCACGATCTGATATATCGTCAAAGAGTAGACTTCCTACTTCATCCGGAACTAAATAAAAAGAACAATTTAATTTTTACGATGATTATAGCTTTATGAGGGGTGAAGCTTTATGTCTATTTTATTTGGTATAATTTTACTTAATGTACGCTTTGTGTACGCTCAATGGTACAGCTGAACGGGGACGCGGTAGACCGAGGAGAAGATTGCGGGACTCCTTGCATGGCCTCCTCGATAATTGGCGAGAAGAAGCACACCATCGAGAAAAGTGGAAGGAATGGGGGGAGGCCTTTGCCCAGGAGTGGAACAAAGGGCTAACTAAAAAACAATGCTCGATGGTTAAAACGAGTGAAGTACTTCAATATGGTTAATAATGGTTAACTATTGTTTTTGAAGTGGTTACTCACTGTCTTCGTTCGTCCTAACTTGTACATAGTCACTGCGCGGTCCATCTCCAGGCTCCGTGAAACATAGCACCGTTACGTTGTACTCTGTAAACTTCTCAAGGCCGCTGATAACAGCCGATTGCTCGGTCAGGGGATCTAGCAGGTTAGGAGGGACGCTAACAAGTTTCTGCTCAACATTAGCGCCCTCATTCTCATCCCAGATCCACGCTTGCATTTTGTAGCCCTGGGAAAATGGTTAATTTTAATAGTTAATATAAAAATATGTAGTTTACACCAAATTCTTTACCCGTGCTTTTGTGGTTATTGTACCTGGTTTATGCCGTTGATTTTCTGTGGGTTGGGTGGTGTCCACCAAACAGTTAGCGCTGTAGAGTTGAACGGCTCACACCGAACACTATCGGGAGGCGCTTCTGGCACACCTTCTTTTGTTTTTATCATGAAGCTATCCGAAAAGACACCGACTCCTTTGTCGTTGTACGCAGCAATTTGTACATTGTAATCTTTCCATGTAATCAAGTCCTGAATGAGATAGTTCCTCTGTGCCTCATTGGTTATGTTCTGGTGTGTCCACGGACTGTTATCGTAGCCCCGGAGTCTGTATCTGATAACGTAACCGAGGATGTGTCCGTTTCTGTGTTCTTCAAGTGGTGGTTGCCACTGTGTTATGATTTCGGATGAAGATCGCGCAGAGCCCATAAAGCCGACGGGAGGACCGGATGGTGCTGGAAACATTTACAATTAATTTAATTATGTCTCGTTCCTAATAGGAGGATTAAAACGTGAGTATACGTCACGCAAAGATTACCCATTACCCAAAAGTACTTTTAATTTTCTTTTTGTACTTTTTAGTGAGTAAAATGATATAATTATTTATGTAAATTAAATTAATTACTAGGAATTTTTTAAAATGAATACGCAATAACTGTGTTTCAGTACAAGCAAGAAAGAGATTAAAAAAATATTGAATTATTTTTATAAACATGTTTTATCTGCATGCACCCCATGCATTTGAGAATAATGCAATTGGACACAAATATTGGTAACTACTGATATACATTTTTTAATAATTATAGACAAATCACGATTCATGCAGACAATACACAATAATAATGCAACCTAACGGACATCACAACTTTGTAATTTTATTTATTTTATAAGCATCACTTTATTTTTTGGTAAAAAAAAACACGTACATAATTTAAGTTACGTTAAAAGAAAAAAAGTTTCTACTCATTAAAAACAGCGTTAGAAAAATTCAAAAAGGTAGAATACGAAAAAGGCATGGTCAAAACAAATGCAATCTAATGTTTCAAAATATTCCGCATACCTTGGCAGCATATAAGATCACTGGCTGCTTGATCGCAAAGAGAATACAATTTAATATGATATAGAACATTCATAAAAACATCTTACCTGCACAAGATTTTTAGTTCATATTAAACAGAGGTGTATAGAATGTTTAAAGTGCGATAACCATTTATTGTGCTAGTATTGAACAACATACAATGTGAAATTAAATATGAACCATTTTAACAGTGGTAGTGTAAAGCTCTGAGTAAATTCTGTCCCGATTTGTCGCAGCCGAATGCCATCTGTCATTCTAAATAATTTACACAGAGCACGAAGGCGCCTCGACTGCTACTACTAGAGGCGGTACTGTCCATACAAACAGTTTGTTATCGTTTACTCGAACTACGACGCAACCGACGGCTTTGAATGGTAACATTCGTAACTGAAGTTGTATTCTTAATTAAAGCACATATTTTGACGTCATGAATTTTAGTAGAACCATCTTTAGACATTGCCGGCGCGGCAATTCCGTGCTCTGTGATAATTTATGAACCCGTTGCGGTAGAATAGTGTTCCGCTACGACGACAGAAATATTTGTCTAGTTTTTTTCGTGTTTTTTTATTATTATTATGATAATAAGTTACACTTGACGATCTTCAGCGTACTTTTATTGTAGGGTAATTGGTCGTCATTTATGAAGTGGAATACCCACGCGCCGTGTTCGGTTTTTTACGTATTTCAGGCTATTCAGTGAGTTAGAGTTTATGAGATACTCATTTTACATACCTTCTTGAGGCAGTGTCAAGACATCAGTTGGGTCAGAAGCAGGACCTTCTCCCACGGTGTTAACGGCTGATACTCTGAACTGATATGATGTAGCGGCCTTTAGACTGGTCAAGAGGACCCAGCGCTGGTTTGCTGACACATTCATCGGCTCTGTTACCCAGTTCAGCAACGGATCAGGTGTAGGACCTATGACAAAAAATGATTCAAGGTTTTAAAATATATTTTCATGTGATTTAGCAATTTTAATGGTGTCATCGGTGCAGATCGCTTTACCGAACTCAGGAACAACACGTCGCTGCACGATAAATTTTTGTATTGGGGAGTTTCCGTCGAAGCCTGGAGTCCATGTGACATTGACGGCTCGTTGTGACGCAGCTTCAAGTCTGAAGGCGCGTACATTTGTTGGAGCGAACGGAAGTTCGATGACGGACAGAACCGCATGTCGCGTGTGATTGCCGCCCGGCGACGTCACCACGCACGTGTACTCGCCCGCGTCGCTCGCACGCACAGCCTGCACTTGTAGGGCCCCATCTGCTGACACCCATACGCGGGAACCAGCTGTCATTGGCCTATAAAAAAAAATATGATAGTTAACACGTCACCAATTTTTATTCTAAACAATAAGAGTAAATGTTTCCCAACTCACTGTTTGTTGTGGAACCAATCAATATTGTACTTCACGTTCGGGTCGTTCGATACTTTGCATTGTAGCGTTGCCGTGTGACCCAATAACACTCGTGTATCCACAGGTGGAGCAATAATTTGCGTTCTCACTAAAAAAAAGAGAGATTTGTGTGTAGGGTTCCGTTTAAAAAAATTGGGAACGGAAATGGTAGAAGCATTTCTTTAATGGAAATTCGATTTTGAAAGTTAAAATGCGAATTTAATGTAAATATATGGCTCACATTTTCCGCATCAGGATGGATTAAAAAGATTTGAATACAAATATAGAAAAGGGCTAAGTATGTAAATCCCGTCATTTACCAAAAGCGGTCTAATATCGGTTGAAAAAATACTTTTCTATCTCATCAAGTAAAATGACGTTGAAAAGGGTTATCTTTTGTGCACTCGGGAGGTTTTCTCCTCATTTTGAAGATATTATCTAAATGGTTTAAGAAAATGAATCCTCTACCCTTTTGTCTTCGAATTTGTTTGTTCAAAAGTGTTTTAATAGAAAACGGCTACTTTTAATGATTAAGTATGAATTCGAAATACAGTGATAGTTATAAATACAGTGTCCATTTTTAGAATTGGGAATAATATAGTCATGAAGACCATTCGGGTTATTTTTACTTTAAATATCGGTAGATCTACCCTCTGCTCCGTGAAAGCCCGAGGATTACGGCGGACTCGACCGATAAATTCACCGCAGTGGGTAGTGGATCTTCCATCTAATGCCGCGAATCCGGGTATCGCTTGCACTTTCATCCTTGGCCTTGGTCCAGTATCAAGCTAAACTACATAGTTTAGTAAATCCCCTTAGGTGGAGACGAAGCCAGCGAGCGTTTCCAGATGGTAAAAGGTAAATAAACTATCCTCACAGAAATGCTAATTTAACATAAGCGGAGAACATAGATCGGGCGGTCTACCATACCTAACTAAATCTCAGGTATTATTTTAGGACTTCTGTAACATTTCGTACGATACGTAATGGGTATCGTATAATATTAAGTACATGACCCATATTAATTAGACTGAACTGATTTGTTAAAATATGTTGTCTCACCCCGCATCGGTGATAACAATCGTGATAGCGATATAATACCACAACATCTTAAAAAGTAAAGTAAAAATAGATGATACGTATCGAAGTATTGATAAATCCAATCTTATCGACTACCTCTACAATTTATAATTTATCAATTACGGGAATATTACAAATGAACTATTAACGAGAATTTCTTGACATGAAGCAGAATTATTTATAAACTTATAAATGACACGTATAAGTGATGAGGTAATCACCTAGGACAGTGAGATAAGCCTCTCCGGATACGTTCCCAGCATCGTTTGATCGTACACAGGTATATTTTCCACTATCGGCGGTTGTAGTACTTGTGATTAGCAGGTCGCCTTCTTCGAGTGCTTGTAGTCTTGCCGATAAGTTTATGATTAAAGAATCTGTAACAGTTGTGTAGTTTTAAAACAATGTCAGTAAATTGTTGCAAGAAAACGACCAAAATGTAATATTTTGCTCTTTTTGACGACAGTTTCTTATAAAAGTACGATGTTGGTATATGTAGAGCTACATAATTATTACTTTGTCGCCAATTCCTACGTAGATTTTTCTAAAAAATAATAATAATAATTTATTTCAAAATAAACAGATTGTAGATTACAGTTTTTAAACTTAAATAATAACAGGTAACACAGAATAAATTGTAGTCTACAATAAGGTGGGTGAAGCTCTGTCCTCCTAGCTAGGCTACAAAATAGCCTGTGTTTATTTTATTATTTCAAGGATACATAAATTAGGTTTTATTCGTAGTTTGCATATGATTACTCATATTCTGCACTATATCCAAGCATTAGTTCTCCTGGTACAGGCTTGACGTTCAGCTAAAAGTATATACAGATGACAAAGAAGTGTCCTAATTACTAACCATTAAAATACCAAGTGACGTTGGGGGTGGGTGCTCCGACGGCGCGGCACGTGACGGTGGCGTCCTTGCCGTCCAGCACGGTGAGATTGTTCGGCGGAGACTGCATTATGGGCGGGGACGCTACAAGCCACACGCACACAGTTAGAACACGACTACACGAGCCGAACTAGCGGGTTATTTCAATTATGTACGACATCTTCTATAACAATATTAGTATAACACACGAAATCAGTGACACCTCATCTCTGGGTGAAAAGCGCATGCGATTATGCATACTTTAAAATATATAGATATGTATAAATGTATATACATTTTACGTGCATTATAAATATTTTGATTAAATAATAATAATTATAACAGTATAGTAATACACATGCTGCCAAAAATAAAATACAAGATATACACAAATAATTCTTATCTATTGTTCTAAAAATGCCGCGATCTTTACAAAAAAAAGGGAATCAGTATGAAATCATTTGGGCATTTATTAATTTCATGGTGGATACGTATAAACACCATAACTTTAAATGGTCAATATTGAGCGCCGACACTTAGTAAACCGCACAGGTGTCTCGTGGCCCACTATAATTTTGCTGGGAATGAATGAATTTTTTAGAAGGATGTGCGTTAAATTCTTGCGTTTTACACGCACCTTGCCACATAAAAGTAGGAATGTTACCTACATTTCCTCCACCCGAGTTAATTATTTACGTGTCTTATAAAATGGTATAATGTTGGTTATTTTAGCAAATAAAACTGTCATGCTAATAGATATGGTTCAATAAAAGTGGCTTAGAAGTGTATTTAAAACTAATCTACTTTGTTTAATTTATTAATCAACTATGATCTATCTAAGGATTACGCATTAATCTTATAATGCAGGAATGTTTCTAATAAATCGGTATAATCTAGGAACAATCAAATAAAAGTAAGTAATTAAAATATTGCATATCACCTAAGGCAAGGGAGTAAAAAATATTGTTTCATAAAGCAATCATCACTCTGTGCTGAACAAGAAAATCATCTATGCTATAAGTGAATTGTTAAATGACAACAAGTAATTAATTCTTACTGCCGGTGTCAAATCTGAACGTTTTTGCTTTTTTATCGGAGGTCCTCATTCGTATTAACTTCATGTGACTTCGTGGAAGCCGCCTATTGTCCTTCACTGCACGATAGTGGCTTAAGTTAATTAGTCAGTAATATTATTTTACCTAAATACACACATACAATATGACAACGACCCTGAGACATACAGAGCTTGACGGTTTAATAGACGCGCATTCGCATAACGCGCCGGAGGACGAATACCAGAAATGAATAATAAATCATGATATTAATTTACATTTTTTTTAAACATCTAAACATTGGTTCACGTGCATTGTTTTAAGACTCTCGTATGCAAATTTTAATACCATATAACCTGTCATAGCGTTGTTAAAGTTTAATTAGTGAATCCACTTACTTTTTATCTTCAACCACGTGTAAATAGAAGATTCGCCTGCTTCGTTGCTGGCAATGCATTGGTATATGCCAGTATCTTCCATTTTGAGGTGGTTAATGACGAGAGATCTGTCCACTTCTACGCGGTACCTGCCACCGCCATCGTCCTTTTCTGGGTTATCAGATTCCTCAGCACCAGCGCCGACACTCGCGATCTTTTTAGCGTCTTTGTACCAAGTAATACTAGGCAAAGGAATTCCCTGAACATTGCACTCCAGAACTATAGTGCTACCAAATTCTCCAAAAGTTTCAGATTTTAAATTGGATAGGAACACTGGTTTCTCTAACACCGTGACAAAAGCAGAAGCCGAGTCAGTAGCGTACCCTCCAGTTTTTAATCTAGCTTGGCAAGTGTACTGTCCAGTGTGCGTCAGATTAGCTGATATAAGAGTAAGGGTTCTATTCCATTGGTCGTTTAAGTCGAATGTGATTCCGGCTAAGTCAATCATTATGCCATCTTTAAACCATAACGTTTCTAATTCATGCAGAGGCCTAGCGTTTGCAATACAATATAAACTTGTGTATTCTTGTCCTTTGACTATTTTCGTGTCTTCTGGTTTTATAATTATTTCTGGTGCTATTTCCTTGCTATCATTTCCAAAAATGTTAAGTTGTATGTAAGGACTGTTTTCTTCTTTACCTAACTGTGTATTTATGGCACGTACTCTGAAATATAAGAAGATATAAAAAAATCACTTTCGTCAGTGATTAATGAAATATGGAACTAATGGAACAACTCATTTCGGAATAGAATGTAACCTGTATGCTTTCTCATCCTCGTGTGAAGTACAGAGTATGACGAGTTCATGTTTGTCAGTGACTGCGTATTTTTGATCATATCGCAGAGCACCATTCTCGTCCTGCCATATTACCGACGGTGGTGGTTCAGATTCTATCTGGGGAAACGCTATTACCGCCGCTCTACCTGATTCAGCAGTTATTACTGTTTCAGCAATAGGCTCAAATACACCCATATCTGAAAACAAAGGTATGTTAATTGAGCC
This sequence comes from Eurois occulta, assembly GCA_950022335.1. Classification (NCBI taxonomy): domain Eukaryota; kingdom Metazoa; phylum Arthropoda; class Insecta; order Lepidoptera; family Noctuidae; genus Eurois; species Eurois occulta. Next base: position 9,891,578 of record OX465489.1, on the reverse strand, counting down.
ATCTATGATTCTAGACAGTACAGATCATTTGGAATTCTTGTTTATGGGTTGACTAAAAACTTATTTTTTATACAGATTTTACTTCGTTCCAGAACGGTCCCCATATTTTTTTCTCCAAGATTATTCCGCCTACACAACAAAGAGACATATGGAAGTACAAAGAGACGTATGAAAGTTTACTTACACGCGACGACAATGTTGTTCTTTTCGCTGAATATTGCTCCGACGTCATTTTTCGCTATACACTGGTATGCTCCGGCATCCTGCCGCTGGGTATTATGAATCTTATAAAACAACTCTGATGAATATTCACTGAGCGGTACACCGTTTCTCAACCATCTGTACATTGGTTGTGGTATGCCTAAAATGTGCAAAATGATATCGTTCAAGGAGGGGTTGTCCAAGTTTTTCTATTACTTAGACGAGGAAAACATAAATTTTTCGTTTAATTTGAGTTTCAAATAATATAAAAGACTGTACATAAGCTCACGCTAACACGAACCAAGAGGCAAGTCCCCTTTATTGAGTGTACGAGTATTATGATAACCCATGATAAGCGAAACAACATAATTATTTATGCTCGGGCCACATTTATCGGGGATTGGTGAGTACATATTCGAGATTGCTATAGACCAAGTTAGGTATAAGTTAACTTACCCATAGCAGAACACTGTAAGATTTTTGTTGTTCCTTCTCTGACTATACTATTCGAAGATGAAGGTTGCATACTAAACCGCGGTGGCTGCATTTGTACTGAAAGAGTAAAACTTTTTAAGAATTTTCCTGTTCATAAAGATTCTTGTTGAGCAATAAACATTGAAAGCGCCAGGGTAGCCCGCGAAATTCCAATTTTCTTACGTTTTTTTGCAATTTGCAGGTCAGTGTCAGATTGTATGTTCATTGAATGGGGTTAAATAAACTTGAGGGTTGTATTGAGCATTTTAATGATTATAATTCTGTAACTATATACGCGTTACTTGCGCGACTCATATTTCATCAACATACAACCTGACACTGACCTGCAAATTGCAAAAAACGTAAGAAAATTTGAATTTCGCGGACTACCCTGGCGCTTCCTCCTTGAATAACTCATTGCCAATGGGTATTTCCTGCTGGTGGCTTATCAACATCAGAATCTCCAAAATGTTCTTTTAATTTCTGTGTGAATCTGAAATTCTCATTCTATTTGATACCTAGCTATATATTTGAACCTGTCTGAGCAATATTGTAGGAAGCGTGTTGCTCATTGACCGAATTTATCTCCCCATCAAATTGCTACTGCGGATGGTTGGAGCTCGTTGCGGAAAAACTCATGAATCAGATGTTGAAACCTTTTACATTATAACATTCATAAAACGTATAAATGTTATTAACAAATACAATAATGGAATTAAAATATCGCTCTTTTTCCGGGTGGATGAGCCAGATAGCGGGTACGATGAGAAAACTTTTGTGTCAAAAGTTGGATGTCGTGTTTTTACGCTCCCGTGGGTGTCCTAAAACATTTCATGGGTGGTTGTCTTGATTAAAACAGCTTCCCCTTTTTTCTAGGACGTATTACAGACCGGCTAATTTCCGTTTTGTTAATACCGAGATAGAGAGATATACTCGACATCACGATCCTTCTAGCCAAGCCGTAGTACCTAGCGGATAACAATAGTCTGTTATGATGTAAAATATTTTTAACTATGTAGGTACTGGTAAGAAAACGGAATTCTTATTGGAGCTCCAAAATGATGAGTGTAATTAGGTATTTACTTATCTATGCAAAATAAAACATGCGTCGTTAGGCAATCGTTTAAATAAAGTTTTTAATTTGAATTTGTCATTTACATTTACCGGTGTTAGATGGAAAATGTCAGTAAAAAGAATATGCTTCCACTTTGAATATTTTAGAATAACTGGCTTACATAAATTCCTGTACTTACGCACATGTTTTAACCGAGGTAACCTACTCCTCGGTCGAAATAGTAATGGGAACTCACGATAAAACAGATGGATAAAAATACTGCGCCACGATTAGGGTAACTAGGAGAAAGAAATAAATCGGTACTAAACACGTCGAATAAGCCGTTGACAGATCGGTGTTAGTAAGCTCCCAAAATACGATGTATCTGGAGTCTTTGTCTTTGTTCGAAGATAAAAGTTGGAGGCAGTTTTTCACGTCAATACTACAAACAGTAAAATCTTTATAGATGACGGTTATTTAACATTGATTGTAACATATTGTTGACCTCTATTCTGGACCCTTTTCGTTAGTAATTGTCTCTGCGGGATCATTAAGCTGCCTACGTATAAATTTCGGCAAATCCTATTGCGTTCCTAAAACCTCTAGTATTTACTCGTGTAACAAAAGATAATTTTGAGCAATCCAGACTTCCGTTTCAATCTCAGATACGGAGGCATACGCGTGTTGAACATAATGGTACTATTGTAGGGACTACTAATAAGTTAGTAAGTCGTTGACAATCGTGTAAGCATTTGTTAACAATTTTGGACGTTCGGTGAATTTATAATGAGATACGAGTAGAAGTATGAGTAAGTACAAAAAGTTTTCATGCCATTTGAATGCCTGCTGTTGGGTAGACAATAGACATAGCCTTCTCCAAAAACTTACTAGAAATCCGTTTATTTTGTGCTTATTGTAGATACCAAGTTTAATCAAACGTATAACGTTCAACATGTTCTTGTGATGCAATTGTAAGAAACAGTGAATTTGTTTATTTTTTACGCGGCTCTTGATTGACTGCAGTGAGCCTGACCCAGTTACCGACCAGTCAACACGTGTTGAGTATCATACCGACGGTTTGTAGTTAGCGTACATTAGCCTTTTCCTAAACGAGAGCAGTTAAAAGTTTACCAAAATATTTCTCTGAGGTAAATAGGAACATAGGTACACAATAGGTTAATTGATACCGAGCGAGCGAGCGACCACCGTTGATAGATGGAGAGATGAAAAGTCTTGGGTAAAAAGAGTTATGATATGCATTACGGAAGCAAGTCATTATTTGGTTAAAAATGTTTATTTTTGTGTTGGTTATACGTGCTCTTCAATGGATTGTATAATTCTTCTAATAGTAGGAAGCAACATAGTATTTACAGGCATTTCGGCACAAATACATTTTACGATGGCAAACACCTTACAGTGTCAGCCTGTGTCTCTATAAACGGTTTTATGTTCAAGTTCATACTTTGATACATCCTTCAAAATACAATGTCGTGTATGTAATATTTCAGAAGTCTTGTTTGTATAATTGAATACAATACAATGTACATACTCGTACATTTGACGTTGCTTTTGCTAAACGCTTTCGAACAAACTTTTAATACGTTCTCCAACAAACTTTAAGTTGAACTGCCGCTTGAATATCGGTCGTTATTTCAATCTAATAACGCGTAAAGTGTAGAATAAGTAAAATACGCTTTCTGAGTTTGGTTCTAAGTAAATGCGTAACATAATTTAAACAGTGAGGTTGAAGTTTTGAGGCATGTATGTATAATAAATATCAGGTTTTCAGATAATACAGCCATGATTTAGTTCACATTATTTCATAATAGCATGAGCATTTCTAGTCATAAGCAGAGTTGTGTCTACGACTTGTTCCTGTTATTTTTTCCAGCCATGGGCTATACACACGTTGGCAGAATATTTTAAGGGACACGTAGATAAGTAAGATGAATAAAGTAACTTCTCTAAAATCTAGAACAAGGATTCCATGAACAAGAGAGAGAGGTAACTCTCATTTTATTGCTTTACTACGTGTCATTCTATAAAAGAAGCTATGCACTCGTCTATCTTAATTTGGCAATAACCAAGTTGATAAACTGATAAGATACGCCTACCTTCACTAGGTAGGTAGGTAATTGGAACAGCTAGCACAGTTTTCTTGGGCTTATCAATCAAACAACAAAGTGAAAACTTGTTATTCCTATAAACCTATCTAAAAACCGAAATAACGAATGTGCAGGTCTTACTAGATTCTAGCTGTCTACTACTGCCCTACTGGATACTTATACTAGACTCAACGTTAATAACGTATAGGTATTAGATAAGTGCCTGCATAATCAATTTGTTATCAAAAATGCATACCTAGGTATGAACTAAAATTAAATGAAACGTAGATAAGTAATTTATCATTTTCAGTCCTATAGTACTTATGTACTCGCCACATTTCATGGTGTCTAAATCCAAGTAATCTACAATTGCATAATTATTAGGGTCAATTCATAAGTTACAGATGGAGCCACAAGCGGGTAGGTCCAATGAGACTCAACATTAAGCAGTACCAAGGCACTAGAATGTCAAATGATATTACATAGCAATGGTCTAATTTGTATGCATCACCCGATTGCTTAGTGCGGGTATCGGTGCAGAAAATAGATATACTAAGTGCCTGCATTTCAAAGCCTATTTGACAGAAAGAGCTTTGTGATGATTACTAACTGGTAGTACTTTAAAAACAACTTAAAACGATACCATATTAATATCAAAAAGTTATTTTAGGGAGCGTTCCACTTTTTAGACCACAATAAAATACGATATTTCCCACTGGCTAGCATAAGGTTTTTAAGAGTTTTCATAAAGAATAAAATGCTCGTTTAACTAAGTTTAATTTACGTGCTCCGCTCGGGTATCTCGAATGCGCAGATGTTTGCCAATAAAGGGATTTGAAATATAAACAGCAGCAACAGTAATAAAAAGTATTCAATATTACAGTTGTTCATCTACTTCGCAAAGTAAGAAGCGAGGTTATGTAAAAGTAAAACATGGGAACGCATCAAGCTAAGACATCAATATCGAAAGAACCGTTTCCGTTACGTGACTCACACCTATGGCACGTTTACTTGAAGCCAACGACTACTAACATACTAATAAGCGACATTCGATTCAAAAGGAGTTTTATTTACCTGAATTCAGGTTGATTTAGTGTAATCATAATTTTATGATGGGTACATCTTGTAACCACGCACGTAATGTCGCTTCCAACGTCAATTTAAATGTTCAATTCTACAATTGAATCTGTATACAACGTGTCCCAGAAATCAACGTCAAGCCGAAAACGGGCAATAGGCCAAGTCGTGACAGCTATTAGAAAAATATAAAAAAAAATCTTGGTCATGTACTTTTCGAATTATAAGCATTCAAAAATAAATCTCAAAAAGTGACACCCTGTGATGATTTTTCAAGTCCTGTGACTACATTATTAACATTTCGGTAGTTTTTTTCTCTGTGATCTAACCATGAATAACCCTTCTGTAAATTACAGTTAAAAGTTAAAACGTAACTGCCTCAGTTTTAAATTAAATGTTAGATTTTTGCCCAATATTGAATTCAAAATAATGACATCACCCAAATTTAACCGACTGTACTGAAAAAAAAATCTACTACACTATTTTGGCAAGTAACTTTAAAAGATGGCGCGTTTAGTCAGGATTCCAAAATGGTATAACACATACTAATTGCTACTTCTTAATTGAGAAAAAACATTTTTTTTTTATGAAGCCGTATTTCATAAAAGTTCGATTGAGACGAAGAGTGACGTTATTTTGACTAGTGTGAGCGAGAAAGATTCATTTTAACTAATGTGAGGTGACGCTACTTTGACAAGTGGGAGCGAGATAGATAGTGACGCTACTTTTATCTAACTAAGAGGGAGACGGATTGACACATCATTTCATATGTGTGAGTGAAACAGATAGAGACGCTACTCTCTGGCTAAACAGGGATGCATCGGCAAATTGTGCAATACTGCAGTACGTTACGCTCTTTCGTTGACTGCACATCTTTTTGTATTCGTATTGACTTCGTACTTACAACTGTGGCTTTGTTTATTGGACTTGATTTGCATTGTGATTTGGATTTATCTGCACCGTTTCTGACAACCCCGGACTTGTTTTAATCGCAACCCCGTGTTTGTGTAGTGTTTTATCATGCCATCTCGATACACCGCACAGGAATACGCCAACATGCATCTCATTTATGGAGAATGCTTATGCAACGCCAATGCTGCAGCAAGAGTGTATCATGAGAGATACCCGAATGCTGAGCGTCATCCCGATCATCGAGTATTTATTAATGTGCATCGGTCATTATCAGAGGGTCGATTTCCTAGCCAAATGGTTAGCGAGGGAAGACCCGTTATGCCCTACGAAGCCGAAGTCTTGCAAGCAGTTGAAGAAGACAGAAGTATCTCAGTACGTGGAATTGAACAGAGCATAGGAGTCCCCAAAAGTACTGCACATCGTATTTTAAAAAAGAACGAGTTTCACCCATACCATGTACGACGAGTACAAAGTCTGCTACCCCGAGACTACCCAGAGAGAGTACGATTTTGTCGAACGATGTTGCAGAGGCACCGAGAGGACCCGCGATTCTTTGAAAAAATTCTATGGTCCGATGAATCAACATTTAAAAAGGACGGTTACATGAACCTCCACAATTTGCACGAATGGCACGTGGAAAATCCAAATTTGATGCGGGAAGATAGATCTCAGTACCAGTTTAAAGTAAATATGTGGACGGGAATTTTGAATGGTAAAGTTATTGGTCCAATCGAGCTGCCGGAGAATTTAAATGCCCAGGGTTATTTGAACTTCTTACAGAACCAATTACCAGAATTATTGGAAGAAGTGCCACTGAACATTTACGGCAGCATGTGGTATCAACAAGATGGCTGCCCAGCGCATTATGCTCTCACTGTACGAGAGTTTCTCAATCGAGAATACCCCGATAGGTGGATTGGGCGGGGTGGTACAATTTCGTGGCCTGCCCGTTCACCCGATTTAAACCCCATAGATTTTTTTTACTGGGGTACGATAAAGGATAAAGTGTACTCTAAGCCAATTCAAGATTTAGACGAGCTGCGCCAAAGAATTGCAGAAGCCGCTGAATACATCAACTCAAGAAGATACGCCCGTCTTATTACGCGATCATTTTTAAAGAGATGTAGAACTTGCATTGCAGCTGAAGGAAAACAGTTTGAACATTTGTTATAAAACTTCGTAAATCTGATTTAATAAAAATTATAATAAAAGAAATCCAACGACTGAATTTTATTTCAAATGCACCTAAAACCAACAATGTACTTTTTTTCCTCAATTAAGAAGTAGCAATTAGTATGTGTTATACCATTTTGGAATCCTGACTAAACGCGCCATCTTTTAAAGTTACTTGCCAAAATAGTGTAGTAGATTTTTTTTTCAGTACAGTCGGTTAAATTTGGGTGATGTCATTATTTTGAATTCAATATTGGGCAAAAATCTAACATTTAATTTAAAACTGAGGCAGTTACGTTTTAACTTTTAACTGTAATTTACAGAAGGGTTATTCATGGTTAGATCACAGAGAAAAAAACTACCGAAATGTTAATAATGTAGTCACAGGACTTGAAAAATCATCACAGGGTGTCACTTTTTGAGATTTATTTTTGAATGCTTATAATTCGAAAAGTACATGACCAAGATTTTTTTTTATATTTTTCTAATAGCTGTCACGACTTGGCCTATTGCCCGTTTTCGGCTTGACGTTGATTTCTGGGACACGTTGTATAATCTATCATTTGACTACTAATTCTGCCTTACCTAGTTCGTTTCCGGTTTTTTGTCACTCATATTGCAATAACAGGCGGTAACCTGAGCCTGCACCACAAACGCCGGTGATATGGAATGGACTGCGAGCATGTACCTACCTACTCGCAGTCTCACACGTCAATGTACGGGAAACCCTTCGATTAGCTTTAGGTCCCTTTATAACGAAGACTTACAAGTGTCCGGTTTCAACGAATGGTGTGTACGTTGAATCCACTAGCAAATTTGCCTCATGTAGTTGGATACGTGTGCATTCTATCTATTCCTCAGTTTACAATTTTGTAGCCCATCCACGATTTATAAATGGCATCGACAGTTGAGCTCTTGTTTTTCAGAATAAATTGTACTCGTTGATTCAGTAATTAACTGTAAACTTCTGGTTCAGCAATGTAAATAGTCGATTCATCGGGGTCAGAAGCTGCTATAATCTGACGATGTAAATTGTAAAGCGAGATTGTACTTCCGTTCGGCGGATTCAAATGAGCTGAGTCACAAAGAATGGATAGTTTTAGTCCTTCTAAATGTAACACTCTACTCTCTCATCGAGTCCTTTGGTGACTGTTGAGGTATGTGTGCAGTTTGACCGCAGTCCACGAACGGCACGCTACGGCAGCGCACTACCTATAGCAGGCAAGCAACCGGTCGACACCGACGCATTGCAACGATCACTATAGCGAATAAAACGGCTCATTTCCCAGAACATGAATACAGACATACTCACACACAATGCAATAAAATTAAAGGCTTCTTTTATAGTACCATCATAGGTACTTGGTTGAATTTAGACCCATGCATGTGTGATGTAACATGTATAGTATACTAGCACGGTGTTTAACGTTTTAAGTACAAAATGCCATTGCCAGGAAACTGTACTTACTGCCCATTACTAACTAGGTCACCGTTATGTGATTTCTTTCATTGTTAACTTTCTTGAACAGATGATGTTGTTAGTCGAAAGGGGTTCAGGTTACAAGAAAGTGTTACGATACTCTTTATTGAAGACATAAGAACATTAGATTAGCGGATTAATCCAATAAACAAAGAAAAATTATAATCACGAACGAATTTATGTCACATATCGGTGAACTTTTTAGGTTAGGTTTAATATGTTATGTACAGATTATTTTACTTAATTGTATTTCATCAGTAAACATTAATTTTATTTGTTTTCGTACATAGGCATCAGACGTTTCTAGAAGATTTAGGATCAAGAATTTTACTGGTTTTAATATTTTGAATGGTGTGTCAGAAATGCATGAATTATTTATTGGTAAGGTATGAGAATATGACCATAAAAACCTCGAAATTGAACTATAGATGAACTCACATACGAGGCATGCCTTTTAAGTTTTGTCGTTTGAAGAAAAAAACACAACTAGAACCTTAAAGTAAACCTTTTTATTCTTTTTCAAAGTATTCACCACGTAGCTTAATACACTTTTCCATTCGCTCAAACCAGTTATTATAATATTTATTTATTCCACTCTAAAGTGGGGGTGTTCAAAATGGCTGACTTGAAAGCGTCGACTGCTTCTTCACCGGACTGGACCACGAAGACTTTTCTTAATTTTAGGAAATGTAAAGAAATCGTTAGGGCTTAGGTCAGGACTGTATGGAGAATGGTCAAGCATTTCTACTTTTTCCTACTTCAAATAGGTACTCAATCGTTTGACGAGCGCAGTGTGAGCTTGCGTTGTCGTGGTGCAGGATGATGCGTCGCTTTGAGTTAGATTTTCGAAGTTCGGCGATGACTTGTGGTATACAAACTGTGGTATGCCACTCTGCGTATACCGTTCTACGATCTTCAAGAGCAATAGTCGCAACATGGCCGGTTTTTCCAACGAACGTGGCCACCATCTTCTTTGAAGTGCTGCAAGAACGAACAACTTTAGTCGGCTTTGGCTCGTCTTGAAAGACCCAGATTGTCGATTGTTGTTTGGAATCAGGATCGTAGGCATAGATCCAAGATTCGTCACCACTGATTGTCGTAGACGTGATTTGACTCTCGTCGGTCGAACCTTTGAAGAGTTTTCTTACACCATCTGACGCGGGCCGCCTTGTGATCGTCGGAAAGCAGATGCGGTATCCAACGGCAAACTAGCTTTCTCACACCAAGCGCTTCATGTAAGATCTTCTGAATGGTTGTCCCTGAGATGCCTAATAGAGCCTCTATCTTTCGATACGTCACATGCCGATCTTCGAGAATTAGTTGTCTCACAGCAATGATGTTATCTTCAGTGAAGGCGGATTTTGGGCGTCCTTTGCGTGTTACTAACACTAGTAGTAGTATGTCCACGCTGGAATTCTAAATACCAGCGTTCGACAGTCCGCAGACATTAGGCGTCATCATCACTGAACACAGATGTTAGATCTTCAAAACACTGAAGCCGTGTCAGGCCTCTTCTAAAGTTGTATAAAATTATTGCACGAACATTGTCCTGAGATTCATTTTCGTCAGTAACCTGACAGATTCCAATCGACGCTGTGACTAAACACTAGCATTAATAATTCTAATACTTTCAACTGTTTTCAGATTCAACATTTAAACACATTCGAATATAGAACAGTTCCAAATTCAAAATTGCCGGGAAATATGGAAACGACAGAACTTAAAAGGCATGCCTAATACACACTTTGTTCCTATTAAATACAACCCATAATAAGTAACCAAGTTTCGTGTATTGATTTTGATAGAAAATTAGGTCAAAGATTTCAACTAACACATTTATCATTTGGGTTACAAATAGGTTTTTTACCATAAAACACTTGTCAAGCTGGCGCGGGAGAAGTGTCTGGTAAATTTTTGGGGAGGCCTTTACCCAGCAGCGGGACAATATAGGCTTATGGTTAATATTAGAATATCAGCAGACAGATATATGTATACTATACCCAGTGTTTATATGGGGATCGCACGCTATGTTTTCGACAAACAATGATTAATGTCGTTGTGGCGATCAGACATTGCGCTAACATGAATGTGCTGTTGGGCGTCCTACGTTCCCAGCGTCCTTTGTTTATCAGAGCCCAGGCAGCAGAGCGTTAAGCTACCGCCCCGCACGTCCATGAGTAAAAATAGAAGTTAATCGATCCTTTTATTCGTGTCAGCCGCTCTCTACATCATCAACAGGTACCCAGCAGGAACCCGACCTTTTCTAATAAGTATGTCAAACTCAATGAAGTATACAGTTTTTAAGTCATGTTATCTATTGTTAGCATATGGGTTCCGTTCAAAACTGTGCTCCCAAAAACCCGCAAGATTGTAATATTGTTGGGATTTCTAATACATATATCCCAAAACCCCAAGTGATTTGTATTGTGTAATTCTGAGCCCTGCGTAGGTAGCAGTAATAAAACCGATCCAGTGAGAGTTAGGCTGGCATTTCGAGGGTTGCTTTTCTTATTAACGACTTTCAGTTAATGTTTATGAAATATATAATATTACAAACTTTTCATGGATTGGTCCACAGACAAAGTCATCAGATAAAAGTCAGTTTGATATACTTCCTACTTGCGTAGTCACGTAGTAGTACACTTGGTAAAGCCGACAGGGTCGTGTGTAGCAGGTCTAATGTTTCAGGCGTTTGCTGGCCAATTGTTTGGGACCATAGAGCAACACAGGCCACCGGCGAACTTGTGGCCTGTGTTGCTCTATGTTTGGGACTATTGCGAGTATATTTTCGCTCACTGGCCACTGCTCGCTCAGGAGTTACTCAATTTATTTTCCGAGTGGATACACTTCGTTTATTTAGCGATTTATTTACTTTAGAGGATGCATAAAATCAAATAATTACTTCGCATAAATGGCGTTAAAGCAAGAGGCAGTCGACGTTACACAGCTTGATTTAACACACGAAAATTTAACGAGAAACCTCAACTCTTGCTTTGTGATTTATGATTAATTTATCGTTAATTGCGCAGCGTGTGTTGCAAACAAGTGGCGCTAACTAAGCACAAATTCGGATTTCTAACAAAAAATTGTGAATGTTAGAACTATTCAGATAGTTAGATTACCAAATAGATAATAATATATCAAACGAGATTTGTGAAGGTACTTCTGTAGTGATCCCTAAATGTATGAGGTTTGTGGATAAACTCCAGCATTAAGATCTTTTCATTAAGTACCCTCGGGAGTGTCATCGCCACCGTACTTGGGAACTGAGCCTATCAGCCTACCTATGTGTATTTGTGTAATAGTACAACATACCATAGTCGTAGTCATAGTATGCAAATGTCGTGAGGAAATTTTGAGTATGACTGTAGATGGGTTTAAGAGTAGAGGAAGACCAAAGAAACGATGGATGGACTGTGTGAAGAATGATATGGCAGGAAAAGAGATGACGAGTAATAGAGAAGTATGGAAGAAGACATGCTGCGCCGACCCCAAATGAATTGGGACAAGAGTAAGAGAATTATGATGACTATAACGTACCATAGTACTTATAAGTTAAGTATGTTCGTATAATTTATACCTAATTGTGTCGCGTCAGGCTCCATAAATACGGTGCGTAATGGTTTTTTCAATGCTTTTTACTGTCCCCACAGAGGCATTAGTCCAAAGTATTTCTGGTTGTTCATCAGTTTGCAAAATATGTTTTTATAATAATTGTGCTACAGTGCATAATACCTACCTAAAGGAAAATTAAAATCAAACAGACAACTAAATGAACAAAAGGGTTATTCATTTTGCTTGTCTGTTTGATTTTAATTTTCAAAGCTTAGGAAACTTAGTAGTATGACTATGCATAATAAAACACAGAAAGGGAACGAGGTATAAAAGCCCCAGTATGACTACTACGTCCAGTATGATGGTAACATACTACAAAAACAATCATACAAATTCAGCGAAACTAAGAATCTTGAAGAAAATTACTTCAGTGAAGGCTTAGAATTCTTCACAGGGATCTAAGAGTTGTAAAACACCGCAATGTTTGAACAGGGCTCGTAAAAGTGTGTCAAGCCAGATATGTATCACGTATCACTCAAAAAGTATTGTACGCGTCTGAACTAAGGTGCTCATATACATATAACGAATTGTATATAGGTATTAGGTTATATATACATAATTATATTGTTTAACAATATTAAATTAATTATTCTTCAAAAAACTGCACTAATTTAATATTTTGTAGCGAGGTATGGTTACACAAAATTCCTGATGATAGAGTGTTAATAGAAAACATTCACTACAGTTTATGTTGCCGTGAATTCAAATTGGTCTTGTACCGATCCAATCGATCAAAAGGGGGCGGTCAAACAATGGTGAGTTAATGGACTCTGGTGTCGACAATGGCAATTGTTTCCCTGTGATGTTTTTAATTCATCTGGAAACCAAGCTGCTTTTCCCATGTCCTTTTCTTTTGGCAGATTGTAAGCAGCACTCCACGAATGAAGATTCTCCGAAGACTGAACGAATGAGAATTTGGTGCTTTTTGCCAGTGTTCGCATCTGACTTTGGAAGCATTAGCTTGGATCGGATTGAAGCTGTTTCGGCTCTTGTTTGCGGCTCCTAGCTACAGAAGTGTATTTAAATGTACAAAAGGATGAGGTGTACTCGAGTGTCCCTTTCAATTTTGTTTAACTTGCTAGATCCTGCGAATGTGCGGACAACCAATCATTTATAATATTTTAAAATATATGCTACTTTGATACTACCTAGTACCTACCTACTCTTGTCATTTTCATGTCAATTAGATCCGAATGCGACTTTCAATATTACCTGAAAGAGCATTATTCAATTAGGTACAAGTTGGTATTTTTTAGTTCCATTTGTTGATAGTTAAAAGTGATCGGAGGTTTACGATTGCTGTACAAACAACCACTTTATAGCTAAATCTTTGGTAAGTAGCGTACCTTGTAAACAAATACAGTTAAGATTTTGTCGCATAACTTGAATAATGAATAAGGGTCGCTAGGGTTATAGTCGCCCAAAACTACCTTATCTTCCGGGACCTGACAACCACATCCGTTCGAGTGTCGTCATAAAATTGAATAAATGAATAAATACATTTGCTATTATATAATTGGCCCAGAAAAAAACAAGGACACAGATGGATTTAAAAATCATTCATCAACTGAGATACTTTTATTTATTTTGTTAGTCAAATCTTACTTTAATGGAAGTCTTGGGCCAAACAAGGCTTCAGCTACTGTCCTTTGATCCGTTTGAAGATTTATATTCCCTCGAAATGGTAAGATCGTGTAGTCAACCCTTTGATACAAATACAACTAATAACGACTTAAATAGAAATATATAATTTATGGAGAATTGTAGTTTAGAACAATAAATTGGTTTAGAAATTCATTTTATTACAATACCTGCTTACAGGTTATCAAACAACCTGTTTGCAACAAACTCATCACTAAAAGTTTGATTAATAAAAGTTATTATTGATGCTGGTACTGGTGCTGATATTCTAGAGCGAGCCAGTAGAGAATGGTTGACCTCCATCATAATCACAACACAGTGCCAAGAACGTTATTTTGACATTTTATCTTTCTAAAATAGGTACAACAAATTATAGTCTATGACACGAAAAACACGAATGAGTAGACGTGAATTCTAGTATACTACTTATTTTGTCATTATTATCAAATGCAGTGAGTTAATAAGTAGCGTTAGAAAATTATTACGCCACGACGTCAATGTTTACCGAAGAATGCATTCTTTTTATTATAACACTCAATTTGATAAAAGTTCAATGTAACCGTGAACTTCTGTGCTACGAACATACACATAATTAATTGGTATGCCTATTACATAAACAGAATATTACTTCATGTTAACAGTATTATTTATATTTTCATGCAATAGGTATACGGTACAGTTGTAAACGAATGGATTCAGTACCCATCCTTCATTGTGCAATTACCTACTTCGTGGAGGACGAAGCCTCGACTACGTATGTAGCGTCTTGATCCTTCATTGCCTGTATTTACCCGGTTCGCAGTGTTTTAATATTAATAACCCCATACAGGAGGTTTCTGCAGTAGCTACCTACCTACTTGCGAGACTAGGGCTTTTATGATGATGTTTACCGCCGACTCGCGAACGTCGCGCGTCCTCGTCGCCGGTTTTTGCCTCAGAGGGTAAACCTTACTAGAAAATCCTCCTCTTTGAAATAAACTAGCTACTGAGGTCGGCTATTTCAATTTACGATGGGGGAGTTCAATCTAATTGGGGATTTAGAAGGGTGTGAGTTTGTGTTACTTATTTTTGGAGAAATAAACTTTATTTACGGCTTCATTAAGTTTTATGAACATTTGTTTCCAATTACGAGTCGACAATCGTGAAATTATTAGCAAAAGCAAACTAAATCGATTTAACCTAGGTTTTCGTTTCCTTACTCGAAATACAATTTGGGCTTCAAGAAAAGTTAAACCTACACGGTTTGATCGAAAGTCAATGGCAAGTGTGGGTACAAGTTTGCAAGTGCTCCTTTCTCGTATTGTGCGTGTAAGTAGGGTTACCACCACTGCTCAGGAAATACGTAGGTACTAATGGACATAGTTACAGTTAGGAAAAGTTATATTGTGTGCAAATTATGATATGGGTAAATAGGAACTTATTATAAATTTAGCAGTAGGCGTTTCTTGATCCTATTTTGAATAACGCAGGATTTTGAAAAGGGATACATTAAATTTAACGCTTTATCGACTAATTCATCGGGTTTATAATTATAAGCACCTGGTAGGTACTTCAGCTTACATTTTGGTGCTATGCTAACTAAGGTAGTTGAATTTGAAGCCCAGAAAATGTAATGTTGATGATGGTCTGAAGTCGCGCTTCATGTTTAATAAGACACCATATGAAACAATCAGAACAACCCGGATTTCCGCCGCGGATATTCTGGGCGGAGATCCACGTGGTATCCAAATACTTCATTATTTATTATGGTAACCCTAAGTTTGGAGCAGCGACGCACTTAAGGGAGCGTGCCCATGAATGCATTTCTCAAACAGCTAGTCCTTAGATCCTTGACGACACCAAGGCATTTTTTACTCGCTCCGGCGATTCACTATGTAATGTAGTTGAGAATAGGCTAGGGCTAAGCACGCGATTTTAAATTGCTCGGGTAAATTGTTGCTTATTATTATACCTAAGTACCTACCTATACCACAAAATATCGCAGATAATAGTCCCATTCCATAGCTGCTGGTTCTTGTGAATACATTTTTCAAGTCCTTTACCATTTTATTATAGTGAACAGAATAGGCATGACAATACAACCGTACCTATAAAGTTACATTTTACTCTAGGTCCTCATTAATAAATGGCAGGCGTTTAATTAACCACCTGCCTGTGAATTAACAAGAGAGTTATGGGGACTGACGGTAATTCGTGACTGAATATTTTAGGTCCACTCTAACTTAGCAAAGTTCATTAAAGTCTTTGATTGAGAGCTTCTCCTGCATACTAAGCTACCTATGTTGTAACCTATAGCTTTGTTGTCATTATGAACGGTTTTTAGAACAATTTAAATGCTAAACTGCTCTGTTAAGATTACGAAAGATGCATTGTGTGGATTTTTGCGTAACATAAAAATGCATCAACGTAAATAATATCTATCAGAAAATGCAGATTGGAGCAAAAATTATACATTTCTCCATAATCATCCCGTAAGCGGGAAATATTCGGAGACGTTTTCAGTAGTGATACAGAATGAATTAAATAGTAATGGAAAAGTGATACCAAAGATTTTTATTAAGTACATTATTATAGGGAGCAGGGAAGGCGAGGCGTCTCCAAAACTTACTTACGAAAGAGTTTGGTTAAAAAACTGCCCTTGTGATGTTTTGTTACTTGTGGGGTCAGAAACGCTTATCTCCATTTGTCTAGTAGTAGTAGTTAGAGAGGCAGAGATTGGATGAAGATCACTGGTGCAAGCGATTTAGAAAAGACAGTTGAAGAATTCTATGGATGAGATCTTTCTTCTGTGGACTTCTCCCAGGATCAGGATGTTTAGGACCACATAATGCACATCAATCACGGCGAACGTTGACGATGGTAGGTAGGACTGTACTGTAGTCATGTCGTATGTCGACATATACGGACAATGGACTAGAGCCGCGATATTGTGGCGGTCAACGGTCGGACTCTGGATAACAAACGTAGTTTGTTTCGTAAATCAAATTATTTGTATGTCTCGCTAACATTTCCGGGATTTAACGTGCTAGTGTTGTGCGTAATTATGATGACTGTATTGTCGATGCAAAAAAAAACAAGATTAGGTAAAACATTATACCTAGATTATTTTACGCCAGCCTCATATCAACACTTAATCAGATGCCATGATGAGTCATCAATTGATGGGTACTGTGTGTCAATGGTCTGCCTACATAAACATAAATTACAGTTACGGTACATCCCCTAAAATGCCCTCTGACCCCTTATTGAATCAAATAATAAGTATCACAACAGATATTGTAGCCTAACTTACAAGTAACGGTCTGTTGCATCTTGATTATTTGAGAAATCTCAAGATACAGCTTGGCCTCTCCATCGCATGCAGTCATACAAAGAGCACAGGTCATGATTAATCAGTTATTGTGAAAGGATGTTGTTGTTTTTCAATTCATGTTGTTAAATTGATTGGTAGTTGCTTGAATATTAGTTGGTAACAAGTGATAGAGGTTTGTTGTAGAGCCTGTGGGTTAAGGTAGGTATAGTGATGGTTTTAGTAGGCAGTCATTTTAATCATTTTTAATTTTGCTTGTAAGCTATCCTCAATAACAAATAATAATATAGGATATGTATGAATAGACTGTAACCACAAAGACATAAAAACATTTAACCATAAATTTGACATTTAATATGTGAGTTTGTTTAATTTTAATATTAGGTATTTTAAAGTAGGTGTACTTTGATAAAAAATTCTAAATATTTTATTCTGACCATGTTCACAGATGTCTTGCTAAAGTGCTAAATAAATATGGCCACCTGGATGAACCCAGCCTTTTTCTGAGCAGTACCTATAGTGCAACCAGTTTAAGTGTGCAGTTCAGGGTGGCACTGCTTGTCCAGAAAAAATTGCAAGAATATGTCAAGTTTCTTGCATTTATTTTAGTTCTCTGAAGGTATTAGCACCTACTCCGATATTATGTTGGTCAAAGTATACTGGTAAAGACAAGTGCATTGAAAATGGCTGTGCCTTGTGTCTTACAAGATTGTAAGAGGTAATAAATCAGAACTTTTTACTTACTCCTGGGCAACTTAATCATTTAATTTTCTAGATTGTGTATTAATATCACAGCTATGACACAGCATTATGTAGTATAGTAGGGAGGTCACACAACCTTAATGTTAATGCAGTAGCAATGTGATCAGATTATAGCAGATTACTAATAAAAGGTATTTAAAACTCATGACAAACTAAACTAGATTATCTACTTGTATAAGCATGGGTACTAAGAAAATCAGCAAAATTATAATATAAGCAATTTAGGTATAATACATACAGATAAAGTTTTAGCGAAGATAGAAAAATTGACAAATCTTTCACTATAAAGGCCTGAAGAGTCTAGATAAAAAATACAATACCTTTTGTTTTTAACTTTGTTTAGCAGCTTGACTGTCAGGAATTATGGGATTAGTTTACATACAATCACAGGACAATACTGCTTCGCTTTATGGATAAGGAACCGTAAGTTAAAACTTTAAAAATTAGTTACAGAAAGAAATGGTCAGTTTGGTTTCAGATTGCTAACTTCTACTATTTACAAATAACGTAAATATCTTACCTGTAATATTTACTGATGATATAGGATGTACAAAGTACAAAAACAATACAATAAAAGTTCCACAAAACTGTTTGCTATACATCTTGGACCACCGCTCTAATTCTTCCATGACACGTTAAATCTTCTTGTTCGTGTTTAAACACACTTTTGTCTACATTTTTCTCAGTATTTAATTAGCACCTTTATACTTTAATACAACTCTACAATGAGATCCGTCATTTTAAATCGGTTGCTAGGATTTTAGTTGCCACAACATTTAATATACACCTGTGGAATTCGCTCGCCTTGCAACTATGAACAAGGTAGGGATTACTCACAACTTCATAAGTTCACTCAACTTTGTATATATTGTGTACTACGATGTTGTACCTCTTTCACATAATTTAATTTCACTACACCACTACATTAAAGTCTCACAATCTTAAAAACATCGTTAAATTATTTTTTGAAAGTTTTATAAACTTCGAAAGTTTCATGACATGAACTTCATTGCACAATCGTCTGAAGGACGCGACTTGACTTGACGAACAAAACGGGTACCTACGACAAGTATGTTTTTGTTTCGTTTCTTTTGGGCACTGTTCGGTAAACTTCGGCTGATATCGGGTCGAGATTAGCACCAGAGACACCTTTACGCCTGCTTGTTAGTCGATTATTTTGTTGCCAGTAAACAAATTGCAAAATAAACAAAAAAGAAAAATACAATAATTTTTACTACATGTTCTTTGATTAGCTTCGTTTGTTGACTGCAGATTTGCTTCATATCATTTTTCGTGAAGTACAGCAAATTGCCAAAAAAGACATTTTAAATTTAGGAGAATACTCTATGGTAACCCGTGAAAATTTTTCTTTGCAGATCATAATAATGTTGTATTTTCACTGATATTTTTTAAATTATTCGAAAACGTGTGACTGTAAAACGCCGATCGTCGCGTTACCTACCAACCTCGTTTCCGTGGCTCGGTGGATTATGCTGATAAACAATGCAAATGACTAGCTAGAGTGAGTGCAGATTATTTATTGAAATTTACACGCAATGCTAGCAACCGATGCTTTTGATTAAACATACAACATTACATTGCTGTCCAGTGCGAAAGCAGTCTATGGCTCTATGCTTACTTTTTTTTTTACTTTTTTGTTTTGTACGTAAGACTAGGCAATATGGTCGAAAGACTATAGCCTTTCCTTCGAGGTAATGTAAAAAAAAATATTTTTACTTAACTATTGTTGCCGATTCTGTTGGCATGAGTTGAGTCTAATTTAATAATTATAAAAATAAATTTTCTATTCGGCCTCATAATGGATAGTTCCGACATATTATAGTCTCAAGTCATTATTCATTTGAAACACAATCAGCCTTTTTAGTTGAGTCACATTTTTTTAGTCGATTTTTAATTTCCCACCACTTTGCTGCCATCTCTAAAATATTTCTTTCGGAGTGTTCTGTCATTTCGGTTCGCTGAGGCGGGTATTAAATCCTAGGTAATCATTGTTTTTAACGCCTTAAAATTATAAGAAAGTATTTAATATTGCGAAGCAGTTACTGTGAACTCCGTTCCATGTAATATTTTGGCTAAAAGAATCAATGTTCAGTGATAACCTCTGACGATTCACGGTGTTTTGACGTTTCTTCGTGCAAATGTGAAGTTCCTTGTTACCAAATTTATTGGTTAGAAGACGTTTTTCATTTACATCTCTGTTATTTCAGCCATGGTGCGTATGAACGTATTGAGTGATGCTCTCAAATCAATCCACAATGCTGAGAAGCGCGGCAAAAGACAAGTGCTTATCCGGCCTTGCTCTAAAGTTATCGTCAAGTTTTTAACTGTGATGATGAAGCACGGTTACATTGGCGAATTTGAAATCGTCGATGACCACAGAGCTGGAAAGATTGTTGTCAATCTGACCGGCAGACTGAACAAATGTGGAGTAATTTCACCCCGCTTCGACGTTCCCATCAATGACATTGAGAGGTGGACTAACCTGCTACCGTCACGACAGTTCGGGTAAGCTGTTCCTATAATTCTATTGACATACTATTTACAGCAAACAGCTTTGGTTGTAAAAGAAGAAAAGTATTTCATGTTTGCATTTCTGCCATATCTAGGCCATTAATAAAACTCCTCAGGAGTACTTGATGCTTAAAGTCAGTATCATCATCCACAGCTTTTTGCTTTACACGGCTTCCATTGGACTGGATAGAAACCATAGATGATTTCAATGGTGTTTTAATATTAAGATTTCAGTGTTTTGCCATTCTTATTCTTAATTGCACTTTTAATGACTACTTTCATCATAGTTTAGTCAAGTTACTTTAAACTAATACTAGCTGTAAAGTTCAAGATGAAATGCATGAAAAACTAAAATAATTATGTGAAAGTTTAATTTATTGCTATGTGTAATATGAAGTTTGTGGCAGTTTAATAAATATCAAGTTAATTATATCCAGACTCGTAACAATTCGTATTTTATTATTTATGGATTTACCTAGTCTGCTAAAACCACATCTTACAAAACTGCGTTCCTGAATTGATGTGGCATTATTTGGGCACTGATTTAAAGTGGCAGTTGTATATAGTAGTTTTGTTAAGTTAAAAATGACAAAATGCATATTTATTAA
This sequence comes from Eurois occulta, assembly GCA_950022335.1. Lineage (NCBI taxonomy): Eukaryota > Metazoa > Arthropoda > Insecta > Lepidoptera > Noctuidae > Eurois > Eurois occulta. The sequence goes on along the minus strand of OX465489.1, from coordinate 9,870,634 downwards.
AAAGTCTGCAGTTAAAACTTAGCAGTAAGGTAAACAAAAATGAGTCACAAAAAATAATAAAATGGATCATTTAATAAATACTGAGCAGTAAAATAACTAAATGGGCAGTTACAATTGGGCAGTTGACAAATCAGAATTTCTCAGTAAGAGATCTTGAAACACCAGCACACCTTTATATTTGCCTTAAAAGCGAAGCCACGGTGGACTCCTATTTCTGTCAGCAGGGTTTACAGTAAACTAACACGAAGGGGATGTCGAGGTCTTAGAATGAATGTTTATATAATAAATAACAGTTAAAAAAAATAGTTTCCTTTAGAAACATATCCCAACTGTTTACAAAATTATTATTTCTGAAAATCGTTATTCAAGATCATTTGCCTAGCATTTAACCAATTTTGTCGGGATTTGCTTCCAGTCTAACTGGATCCAGCTGAGTACCAGTAATCATTAATAGCGTTAATTGTGGAATAGTGCTGACAGTTATGTTAATCAACATCCAAATCCATCCATGTTTCATAATAAAATGAGATTATTCGCACAACTACCGCGGATCGCCAATAGTTCTTGTTGGTAGACATTTGATAAGTTGTGCAAAATTGAATAAAATGTCATAATTTGATATCTTTCACATTGATGGGTATTGTTAGTGATGTTTTGAACATGTGAATATTCCTAACAAATCTTACTTTGCAGTATGCTGTTGCATCAGTTAGAAAGTAAATGTGTTTGTTTGGTTGCAAAATAAATCTAATTTTGTATTTTTCTAATTTCAGCTACTTGGTCCTGACAACCAGTGGTGGAATCATGGACCATGAAGAAGCCAGAAGGAAACATCTTGGAGGAAAAATATTAGGCTTCTTTTTCTAAGTTTACTCAATATAAATGAAAATGTATTTGGTTGTTTTAATTGAATCACAAATTTGTTAACATTCCAAAATCGGTTGGTTATTAATATTTTTATAGTTACTTAAAGGACGATAATAATTTAAATAAGGATTCTTCCCTTACATATAAGAGACAACTAATTTTTCTAATATAACTTTCTTTTTATCCCTTTTTGTAAGTCTGTCTTATGGATCTCCATTCCACTCTTGGGCCATTTCTCTGACCTAACTTGACATTACGGTCGCTTCATCAAGCCACTACCATTTATTTAGGGTTGAACTTTCATCTGGCGGTGTGAAATCGCACTGCTCCATGCTCCTATTGTGGGCTACTGCCTGACAGTCGTTGTCGGGCTGTGAGGCTGAGGGTGCTGTCCAGAAATGTGCTATTACTGCATGCTGGTGGTCAGGAATACCCATTTAAAGCTGGCTGGCTGTATGACTAGCTGCTCGAAAGCTTGAGGAATTGATCTTGATGATAATGACGTCACTTTGCTCGAAGGCTGCGCTGACGTCCATTTCACCAGTTTGGGGGTATGAAGAACAGAGTGTAAAGTTCTTCATTCCCCATAGAAAAGGGAGGATCCTCCGACTAGACGGGTGTTATGTCAATGTCTGGTGGGCTACTGGCCTACTGCCCGACAGTTGCTATCGGGTTCTTCTATTATAGTCTTGAAGACGCGTATAACTTGCGCGATGTAAGATTTAGATGTATTTCGATGTTTAGTTCATCCTCTGCGTCATAGATGGCGCTGTAGTACTTTTTGTTCTGTGTTGCTGTAGTACCTACTTTTTGTAGTGCTACAAATCCATTTCGGTCGCTCAGAACCGTCATTAGATCTAGAAACAGCGTACTGCGGATCCCATCGTCGATGCTGCCGCGTGCGATAGAATTCCGGCTCTGTTTCTCGCTCTAGCAAAACACGGCTGGTTCTGAGCCACAGAAAAGGATGGAAAAGTGCGACTTCCTTGCTGCCAGATGAGGTTCAATGGTTATTAATATTTTGGAGGTGCAAAGTTTCGTGTACAAATGAGTTGCCTACATATGACGGATTTAATGTCACGCAGACAAAGCTTTCTCTGCCACTTGAACTATTTTGTGCAATCCCATTTCGGATTTTCTGAGATCAATGGCGGATTTACACATTTGTCGCCAGTAGGCTTTTCAAATTTTGCCGCCCTTACTGACTTATTATTTTACAACCCAACGATTTTGTTAAGATTACCCAAGAAATAGTTTAACTATATTTCTGAGCTAATAAAACCGCAATCATGTACTACTTACTAAAAAAATATATTCCATTACCTGGTAACAATCCGGCTGATGGTGGTGATGAAATTCAATTACCTATACTCCATTTGTGTAAACAATCTTAGCATGTCTTTTATCTAAAAAAATGACTAAAAATTGTATCTAAAAATGTTTACAGTTAGGTATTTACTTAAATAGATGTTCAAATCAAATCAAATCAAATCAAATAATTTATTCGCTATTATTAGGTAGTATTATTAGGTAATTAACTTCATTTAAATAATCTTTGTATGTCTTTTATACGATTTATTTTACATAAAAAGACATATCAAGATTGTTTACCTTTAGTTAACTACCTAAACAAATGGAGTATAATTAAGTTATGAAAGTTTTACAATACCTTTTTCCGATACTTTTTTTTTCGCAAAATCATCAATTATAATGTATAGAATCTCGTTAATTAGTTCTAACTCGATGCACAAAAGAGCTAATTTAAAGCGTTTACCTTTTCTTGGTATATATCTCAGATATTTTATCACCCGTTTTAAAGTGACACCTAACTCAATGCCTAAAGCCCGTTTTCACCAATACTAAGTGTCACCTAAGTGAATGCCTTACCTGTTTTAACCAACACTCAACACTAAGTGATGATATCTACATCACTAGCCACTTCCCCGTTGCGCAAGAAAAGATTCTCTCACCCGAACAGTTTGTTCATAATGATGAGTACAATGACCTCTTAAGAGGTTACTGGTGTTTTACAAATAACCCTGTATAGCCATGCGAACTATACCCAAGTTTGGATAAACGATCTAAAAAAAAAAAAAAAATTTTAATGCTGATTTCGCAAGGACGAAGATAGACTTATCAATGATCTAGATTCTGGTTTCACCAAATCTGTTTTAGAAGAAAGATGGCATTGAAAATGTATGCATGCTTGAAGTCAGTCTTTAAATCTGGAATCAGGAATGATCGCGGGAACATGTGCCTCAGGTGGGCTGGACAAATCTTCAAAATAGCTTGCATTTAACTAGGTCAATAGGTCACTTTATGTGACGGCTAAACACCCTTATTTCAGAATTTGTGACGCTACAGAATCTTAGATAATCGATCGAGAACGTGTCCAGCCATCTTGAAAAACCACTTTTCGCCGGTCTCTCAATCTCGGTAACGGAAGTGATTTTGACGACTTTTTGCATATCAACGGGCGTCACATAAATTTGTGACGGGCACCGAGCTAAAAGTTTTGTGATAAGTACAGTGGTTTAGTAGAAAAATGCAAAAATCTGTGTCCAGCCATCTTGAATTTACGTAAAAGACTTATGGCTGGCACTTCCGAGTCTCAATAACGGGGGCGTTTTCGAATATGGTTCCTTTACTAATACTTGGTGACGCAATGTGTGACAGTAATAACGTTTGATTTATGGCGTCACATGTAAGGGTTTACGAGAAATTAATAAAAACTTAATGTCCAGCCAACCTGAGTTCAAGATGGCTGGACACCTGTATCTCCACTGCCTGATGATCTACGACCTTCGAAATGTGTTCAAAATGTTGTGACGGGGACGATAATGATAACCTGAAATTGTGACGGAGAAACTTTGCGTAGTTTCAAAGATATTGATCATTTAAATTTCCCCATACAAACACTGCAGTAGGGTAACCAATATTGTAGGTTTTATGTAGGACAAGTATATTTTAAGGTGTTTTCTTTAATGGACGAAAATCCGTGTATTGGTGATACTAATACGAACAACTGTAGATATTTAAATCAATAGAAGACAAGAATGTAGAAGTGAGGAAGGGGGGGGGGTGTAATTTTTAAATGTTATTGATTATTTACGTGCAGATATCTATTCTTTTTAGTAGGTATATATTATGTCAGGAGAACTAAACTAATGCTCTGAAGGTATTTAAATGAAAAAATAATGTTTGCTGTAAATAAAATCACATTTATTTATTTGTACTTATACGGCGTTTCAAATGGCGAAAATGACGATGATCAACTCGCATTTGCACTTCCGTAACCCTCGCCTTGTACCACAACGTTGTTTGTCCTAAGGCCGCGTACCGGACGACGGCGGGTGCGGGCGCGGCGGCGGGCGATCACGCGTGTAAACTGCCCCCTAGCCAAGTTGCAAACGATAAACGTGAACGCTTAGTAATCTCCAATAGATTTTCAACTTTATACCTAAGAGCATAAAGTTGAAAATCTATTAAAGACTACTGAGCGTTAGCAACCGGAACGAACGAAAACGCTATGTAATCTTCAATAGATTTTCAACTTTATATCCAATAGGCGACAATAACAAGTATGTATTTACATAATTATAACCATAAGAATCATCATACATATCTATAAGTTATTTGTTTCCGCGGACGAAAAAAATAACTGCAAAAAACTCAAGAAAAATTGAATTTCGCGGGCTACGACGAAAATGTCGGAGGACAAACTATACTGCCATGATATCTGATGTTGGTGTCGCCATCTATTGCTTAAAGTTGGTACTACTAGGACAACTGGTCGAATCTTAAATCTTATAAATTAGGTTGTCTTACCGCAGATTAATTAATAGTTACTAGTACTCTGATTAGTGATAACACTTCTAAAAGTACATACACTGCCGGCTGTCGAGTTTAGTTCTCATTTTCAGTTACATAAGATAATGAACTAAACGCGAAATACAAGTGGGCTCTCTCTTGCAGCGCTGGTGGTCAATTATTATTTTGAATTAACACATACTTACTCTTTTCACTGCAGGAAAACCTTTTATTCCCACAGGGAAATCAAATACAAAGCTTGCGTGGATGCTACCGGCCAATTAACCGATTAAAAAGAAATCCTTTATTTATGTAAAATTATGGTCACCTCACAATATTAATGGATGTTTGTATGGGAAAATTTAAATGGTCAATATCTTTGAAACTACGCAAAGTTTCTCCGTCACAATTTCAGGTTATCATCATCGTCCCCGTCACAACATTTTGAACACATTTCGAAGGTCGTAGATCATCAGGCAGTGGAGATACAGGTGTCCAGCCATCTTGAACTCAGGTTGGCTGGACATTAAGTTTTTATTAATTTCTCGTAAACCCTTACATGTGACGCCATAAATCAAACGTTATTACTGTCACACATTGCGTCACCAAGTATTAGTAAAGGAACCATATTCGAAAACGCCCCCGTTATTGAGATTCGGAAGTGCCAGCCATAAGTCTTTTACGTAAATTCAAGATGGCTGGACACAGATTTTTGCATTTTTCTACTAAACCACTGTACTTATCACAAAACTTTTAGCTCGGTGCCCGTCACAAATTTATGTGACGCCCGTTGATATGCAAAAAGTCGTCAAAATCACTTCCGTTACCGAGATTGAGAGACCAGCGAAAAGTGGTTTTTCAAGATGGCTGGACACGTTTTCGATCGATTATCTAAGATTCTGTAGCGTCACAAATTCTGAAATAAGGGTGTTTAGCCGTCACATAAAGAATTAAAAAGAAAAATAAAGAAGAAGGAAGGAAGGATTTTGATTTGAATTTTGATTTTAATTGTGATATTAATTTTGATTTTAATTTTGATTTTGATTTGGATTTTGATTGTAATTATTGTGATATTAATTTTGATTTTGATTTTAATTTTAATTTTGATTGTGATTTTGATTTTGTTTTTGTTTTAAGTTTTAGTTGTGATTTGGTTTTGAACTTAATTTAATTTAGATTTAAAATTTTAATTTTGGTTGTAATTGTATAATAATTGTGTTGTATATGATCCAATGTTGATTGAATTAAATACACTTCTCATCAAAAAAATCGAAACACCTCGTAGTTTGATAAGGATTATCAGAAAAATGTGTATATTTAGGAATAAATGTAAAATGTCATTTAATAGTGAGTAGTATGAGGTTTTTAAATCCTAATGTTATTGTTCTAAATTCAAATTAAGTCTTCATAGGTTTCGTATTTTGTATAATGAGTAATTTTTACCCTGTATGGAATATGAAGGAAATGGGTAAAACAACACGCGTAAATGAAAAAAAAATGTAAGAAACGTTTATTTAATAACTTGTATTCCCTCCGCGAGCTCTTATTACTGCTTCCATACGGTTCTTCATCGATCGGATGAGAGTCACGATCACATGTTGTGGTATATTATCCCATTCCTCTTGGATTGCATTTTGCAGCTGGCTAAGTGTTTCTGGGGCTGGATCTCTTGCTCGAATTCGTCTCTTTAATTCATCCCATAGATGTTCAATGGGATTCATGTCCGGGCTTCTTGCTGGCCATACCATAATGGAGATACCGACTTCGGTAAGATAATCTCGTACGACGCCCGCGGTGTGAGCTCTAGCATTGTCGTGCATGAATATGAAGTCGTTGCCAATAAAATGTGCATAGGGCATCACATGAGGTTCAAGACACTGTTCGATGTACCGATGAGAGTTTAGTGCAGGCAGCCGTGGCCCAGACACAAAGGCAAGTTCTGTCTTACCGTCGGCGCTGATTCCTCCCCAAACCGTCCACGAACCGCCACCATAGCTGACCTTTTCTTCAATGCAGCATTGTGCAAAGCGTTCTCCATCTCTTCTGTAGACCTTGTTCCTTCCGTCGTTACCATACAGCATAATTTTACACTCATCAGAAAACAGTACTTTGCTCCACTGAAGGTATGACCAAGTTAGGTGCTCGCGTGCAAAGTTAAGGCGCGCTCTTCGATGGTCTGCAGTTAATTTCGGCCCATTCGCTGGCTTATGCGGTGCCAATCCGCGTTCCTTCAACCTTCTTCTTATTGTAGAGTCACTTACAGCTACTCTTCGTACAACGCGAAGCTGCTGCTGCAGTTGAAAAGCGTTAAGGCGTCGATTTCGTAAAGAAGTTGTTACAATAAATCGATCATCTCGCTCAGAAGTGACCCGATTCCTGCCAGATCCTGAACGGCGCGTGAACGAACCAGTCTCCCGATAGCGTTTGTAGACTCTATGAACAGATGATAAGCTTAGATGCAATCTTGCAGCCACAACACGCTGACTAAGTCCAGAATCCAGCAATGCCACCACTTGGGCGGCTTCTGCGGGCGAAGTATCCATATGTTTTAGAAAAAAAAGTTTTTTCAGACGTCCCAAAGTCACAGTAAATGAAATAAGAAACAAAAAGTTTAAAGACAAGCGCTAATTTTTAGTTTTTAAACGAGAAACGTACTCCAACCCTAAATACACATTTGTCTCAAAACAGTGATTAATTTCATTTATAGGATAAACAAATGAAATTCTAATTTCGAATTTTGATTTTTTTCTTCTTACTGTAATGACCAAACTGCCAGCTACACAATAATGTTTTTTTTTTTCATGGAATTAATTCTCTTTTGTAACAAATTAGGACAAAAACAATAAAAACGAAAGTGTTTCGATTTTTTTGATGAGAAGTGTATATATTATTATTATTATTATAAAGTGACCTATTGACCTAGTTAAATGCAAGCTATTTTGAAGATTTGTCCAGCCAACCTGAGTCACATTAATCTATCTCCTTGCCAAATTTCGTTACGATCCGATCAACCGTTTATTCGTTAAAAGGTAACAAACAAACAGTTACTTTCGCATTAATGTAATATTAGTAAGTATGGAAGTATGGATTCACGTCGCTTCTTTTCAATAAGCGCGAATCACTAAATTATAGATAAAATCATCTAACTGGTGAAACATTCACATATTGAATTGTTTGTGTGTGGACTTAATAATATTTAGGAATACAAATATTAATTTCTGTAAGACATAAAAAGAAAATTGGCCCTTTATTTGCCGCCCCTAAAATCTGCCGCCCTAGGCTCCAGCCTACTCAGCCTGCTGGTAAATCCGCCACTGTCTGAGATAAGCCGGAAGGTTTCCGGAATAGCTTTTTTTTTACTTTTTAATCCTCCATGGATGTCCTCCGTCTTTCGGGCCAGCGGAAGTGTCTGTCAGACTCCTACAACGACACTGTGTAAGTTTGTCGTCAATTCTGGAATTGTCTGGGCAGTGGGCAGAGCTGTGTGTCATTGTTATGCTTTTTGATTGCTCCAAGCTATCCAAACAAAAGAAAACTTCGCCAAAAAAATTGTCGGAATTTGTCAAAATCGAAGGGAACAAACCAAAAATTTGTCAAAGTAGCATTATAAAAGATAAAAGGGTTTTAAGTTGGCCGCGCGGACGTAACGTAGAGGATTGCGCGGCCATAGAGATCTCAGCAACTAGGTACATGGGTTAAAGATCTAATTCTTTTTGTAAATTGAAGACTGGATTTGTCAAAAATTGACGAAAAAAGAATTAAGGTCTGGATCAATATTTTACGACCTTTTTCGACAATTTTTGACAAATCTAGTCTTAGCTTAGTTGCAATTGTAATTATATTTATTTTGTTATGTACATTATATACAGACTACAAATAGAACTAAAATAAATAAAAAAAGAAGACTAAAATAAAGTACCTATATATATACAACGACGACAATAGGACACGTCTTAGGCGTCAAAGTACTCCTCCGCATCGCTATCATCTGGAAACGTGCCCAGAAGACTGGCAGCATTGCCACGTTGAATGGCAATGCTAATTCTTTGCCCAAAGAAAGAGTCAGCCCTCTGATCACGCGAAGTGTCGACCAGTCGGCGAGAGAGTAGTAGTAGTCTTCAATTGACAAAAAGAATTAGATCTCTAACCCATGTAGTTGCTGAGATCTCTATGGCCGCGCAATCCTCCACGTTACGTTCGCGCGGCCAACTTAAAACCCTTTTAACTTTTATAATGCTACTTTGACAAAGTGGTTTGTTCCCTTCGATTTTGACAAATTCCGAAAATTTTTTGGCGAAGTTTTTTTTTGTTTGGATAACTTGGCGGAGCAATCGTAACGCACACGGCTTTTTGAAATGGTCTGGGTTTTCGTCCCTGTGAGTTTTACACCTTTACAGCCGTGCACGCTCGATTGGTATCTCTTGCTAACCTAAATTGCATTTTAAAGGAAAGAAAATAACATCAAACATTACGCCATCCACGAAGGATTATTGACAAGAAAATGGATAAGCAACTAGACCAATAGTAGGGAATGATGTGTCGAGGTATATAGTTCACGAAAGTACAGTTCGTATGTTGGTAATGTGTCGAGTTGGTGTCATATGCACCATGTATGCATGCATCTGCATTGATTATCTTGTTGAGTTAATGTAACTACTAGCAGTACCTAACTAGCTAGCAGCATTGCCAAAGATACCTGACAGCAATTATTACGTCCAGTGGGTGTTTACACTCTTCACGGCGCGTATTCTCTTTTCGATTTTTTAGCTGGACTCGAGATTTGATGGTCCCCTACCAGTTCAGTGAAAGGTCACAATATTTTCAGGCAGTTGGTACCTGTTTAAGTCGTTTCAGATGAAAATTAACGATACTACAGCCCGTTTATTTAGCCTTTTTTGTAAACTGAAAGTGGTCCCTTGCCCGAAGTACTGTCTAAAACTTTTCACGAAGTAGGTACCTACTCAGCTATCAAGTTTTCATGCTGATTGCTGAATATGCTGCGCTTGCTGAAAGCCTCTGGGCTACCATTGGTAATTCTATTGAAAAAGTTCAATGATGAACAATAGATGGCGTTAGTGTCTGCAATTGTTTTGGAAATGTAACAGGAGGTCTACTCTCTAAGTCCGTCAACGACGGACGGACGGACGGACGGGCACGTCCGACCGTAGTCCGTTACTACGGACAAACCCTACTCCCTATTGATTACGGATGCCTGAGTTTCGAACGGAGTCATAGACAATATTCGTGAACGAATGACGCATGGCGATAGAGTTGCGCTATTTTACTGGTCGATTACCGGTTTACTAACTTTATGATTTTAAAGTTTTTAAACAAAAAATATTATAGTTATTCTTAAAAAAATTACCTCATTTTAAAAATATACATTTTATTATTATAGAATTGAACTATTTTTGCTATTTTTGCCCGACTTGTGGCTTTATCCTGTTAATACCTTTGCTTCTCTTTCTTTTGACGGCATATCTCAAATGAAATGTCAGTTTTTATTTACAATTTTATTAAATACATTCAAATATTAGGAGCTACAATATACGTAATTCGCATTATTAATACGACGCGGGAACTCCGTAATAAATGGTAAAATGGCCTCAACCGTTCTAGCAGCAACTCACGGGCGCAAATAGACACACTCCTCAACATTTTATGAGTGAGAACGAGTTGCAAAACACCAGCGGCAACCACAATACCGTGGTGCCCAGGCGAGTTCGAAGCTCGTTGCCACCAGTAACAAGCCGAGGACAAGCTGATGAAGAAGGCATTCGTGTGGAAAAGAAGAAGCCTAAACGCAATCAGTGCGTTTCCGAATTGACGGGTCCGAACATGTTGCTGCATCCCGCTATTCCATCGACGCAGCAGCTGTACATACACATCTACATCACATCACGACGCCAGAGGAGGTCGTGGAGTATATAAGAAACAAGACCAAGTTCACCCTTAGAATGGACAGGTTAGGTTGTTCGCGCCACAAGATTATCTTTTGTGATGCGGGTCCCAACACCATCTCGAGACTTTTATGACGGAATTTTGGCTGCAGGGTCTCGTGTATTCGCGGAATACTACATGACACCTCGACTCAGTGCAATAATTATATGGCCGACCAAACATAGTTAATAGTTTTTCGTAAAAGTGTTCAATATGTTTTTAGTTTATTGTACTTCTAAGAGTATTTTGTGTAGTGTATCTTCGATGCCTGAAAATAAAAGTGATTGATCTATTGAAAGTTACTTATTACTACGAACTTAGTTTAATTTAAGACGACTATAGATAAATAAAAGGAAGTATGTGATTTATTTTATTTAACAGTTTATTTAAGTATAGGAAGAAGAAAGGAACAGAAAAAATAGGTACAAAGGTGATGCTTATTTCTAAAGAAATCTCTTCCAGCATACCTGCGAAAGGAGAGTAGAAAAAGGAGATGTAGACGTAGTGTGTAAAAGAAGAAGAGAAAATAGAATACATAAAAACATAAAGGAAATGACAAGTTTAAATATAACATACAATATGTATAAGAATCATCATCATCTGCCTAGCCTTTTCCCAACTATGTTGGGGTCGGCTTTCAGTCTAAGCGGATGCAGCTGAATACCAGTATTTTACTGGGAGCGACTGCCTATCTGATCTCCAGAAATCAGTTAGTTCTGGGTAATCCCTTTCTTAAGACTGGTTGTCAGACTTTCGGGCCACTGACTACCTGTAACGACTGTCAAAGATCTACAAATGACAGCCGGGACCAACGGCTTAACGTGCTTTCCGAGGCAAGGAGGAAACTCGATATGTAATGGGTGGTCACCCATCCACGGACCAACCTAGGCAAGCGCAGTTTAACCTAAAGATCGGGCCGAGCAGCAGTTATTATGTAGCCACGAGCTCCTCTCCAATATATTACGTATCATATATGTATAAATACTTATGCAACTATGGCAAGTTGGAAATATATAGTTCTTTCACTCTTCTTTTGAAAACTGCAACAGTTTGGCAGTCCCTTATATCAGGTGGAAGAGAATAAATACCACAACCGCAAAGCGTGTACAGTAAAGGAGTAGGAGTAGAAGTCAGTAGCGTGGGGAGGGGATTTAAGGAGGTTCCTAAAATGCGACCTGCAAGGTGCATCAGAGGAACGGGTGTAAGAAAAGCGTTCCCGCAGATAGGCTGGTGTTTTAGGGTTATGAAGGATTTTAAAAAGCAGACACAATATTCGAGAGTTCCTGCGAAGTCGGATTGGAAGCCATCTGAGTATATTGCGAAAGTTGGAAACGGTCATACTTTTTGAGGTTAAAAACAAAACGAATAAAGATATTTTATAAACGCTCAAGTTTATTTAAAAGCTTCTCGGTGGCATCCAAATAACACGCATCGGCGTAGTCTTTGATGGGCTGGATGAGAGTTTGCGCGAGGGAGGTTAAGGTCTTCAAAGGCAAGTAGCTCTGGAGTGCACTTTGCGACTTACTTCAGCTACCTGGGAAGTCTACGATAAGTAAGACTCCATTATCACCCTCAGGTTTTTGGCCTTATTTGCGAATTCTATCTGAACTCCTCATATGTTTTGATTGTAATAATGTATTGTTGAATGTATTTATATTTTTTTCAAATCGATTGGTGCCAAATAAATGAAAAAAATACTCTGTTAAAAAAATGCTTTTATTGTGCAAATTTGTTCTTTACTTTATCACAATCTTCCGCCTGTCCCAACACCCATTATGTCCTGTCACTGCTAAGGCCCACTGCACCTTGATGAATCCCCCGGGCATAAAAATTGAGAGCATCAAGTATCTGAAAGTATACAAATACAACAGTAACAATTATATAAGATCGATTAGTAGTAATACAACTCAATAATTTTCAGAATCTTCAAAATGTATATTGTTAGCCTAAGTCCTTAAATTTTGGATAAAACTATTACCTACCTTAATTCTTGGATTAACACCATTTCGTCGCTTGTTGAGGCAAAAGAGGCAAGACATATCTTCAGATAATTCCCGTGTGAGCCCTTGCAACCCCATGTCAGGAATAAACGCCAAGCGGAAGTTTTGGCGCGAGTAGAATGGGCGTCGCCTCCGCTCTTCTTGTAGAGCTTCTTCAAGCATTAAAAAAGCAGCCATTGTATTGATTTTCTAAAAAACTTAAACTTTCGTCGACAGCACGATAACTATTTTGATGTCGTATCAAATGACACAACGATCCGTCCTAAGAAGTGCCAAACTCAACTTTTCGGACGGGCAAAAACACATCGGGAGTAGGGACAACTGTCAAATCGAGTTGTCATTCATTCTTCGTTCGGGCTCGAACTAGTCGTCCGTCCGTCGGTGCTAGGGAGTAGGAAACGCCCGTAATTTCGGCCGAAACTACGGGTTTCGTGCTTAGAGAGTAGACCCCCTGATCAAATCACCCTATTATGGATGTATATTTTTTAATTTATAAGGCCTTGTTGCATGCGGACCACGGCCTACAGCCCCGATCCATGACGTTCCTGTTTAGTTTTTTTCATGCAGATTGTTGTGTCGACATTACATTTCTAAGTCATTTTTGGCCATACTCACTCATGTAGAAGCGTCAGTTTCTAAATTCTGGTGGGTGTTTCTTAAGGTTTTCCCTAGCAATAGCATGGTAATGGGCAGGCGCTTCATGTCCTTGCTCCTTACATACTAAACCTACATAAGCGGGATATTTTTTCGCTTTGAATTCATGTCGTCATTGATAAGAATCAATAAGACCTCCTATGGTTTCTTTGTTGATAGGTTCGTGGTCCCTAGGTGGACAGAACGTTAAGATGCAAGTATGTTAACCAAAACAACAAGAATAAGAATCCATAAAGGTTGTCAGGGAAGTATAGGTCTGTGTTTGTGTCAGGTTTGTATCCAATGTGCTAAATGGTTAGTGATTTAGCTACTTGGCGTTTTCTGTTCCACACATTGACACAAATTGAGCTGGGCACCTACATAACTAATAATATGCGTAGCATTCCGTCACCGCACCGGGCAGGTCGTACCTACTTGTGGCACAAACGCCATCACCACCATACTAGTTCCCCGCGGCCAGCAGTCCCGCCACTATTCCGTTCCGCTCGACAGTTGTGCGCTGCACGGACGATACTACGCTCGCTATCGACGGACGAAAATGTGTGCCGCGTCCACAGTGTACTAAATATTACAGTGGCAGTGCTCGTGATCTACGCACACGAATTCAACTTTTTAAAACGAAACTTTAATCCAAATAATGATGGCGCCCGAGACAGTAGTGACTACGGAACACAACAAACCAACTGCACCTCCATCACAGCAGCAAGGTGGAGCACTGGATTGGCTTAAAATCGACATTAACTATTTTAAAACTCCACCAGGCCTTTTGAAAATAATACAACTTGTAAGTGCAATTTTTTTAATTAATTTAGCTGAATATGAGCGATGACTTACTTACTTGTGATACTTAGATGTTATTTAAAGTCAGATAAATTCCAAAAATAAATAACTTTATAATAAGTAAATAACCTTTGATAGATTAACAGAGAAGAAGCCAAAAATAAGATAAAAAACCAAGCCTCAAAAAAAAAATATAAATACATAAGTATAAGAATGTTTGTTTTCAATCCTTACTACACATAACATAGTAATCATAGACTTAAGCATGTAATTTATTATTCATTTAAGTAATGAATTTACCAACTTTACTTTTACAGCATCGGTTCAGTAGGTTAGGTACCGTAACGGCCTGGTACCTTGCTTCTATGCGTTCTAGGGTTTATTTGGTTAAAGTTTTGTCTAGTTAAAGGAAAAAGCTGGATTTATGTGTGTAAAGTAGAATCATGCTTACAGCAATTTTATATTCACCATCTCCTAAGCTAGGTGCGTCATTAAAGTTATGGGCGCTCGTACCGTGAGAGAGCGTGTACACAAGCATAATGTATTCTATGCATTTGAGTTATCGAGGCCATAAAACGTTGCATATTGTCGCTGAGAATGCTTTTTGGTGTCGTGGAGGTCAGTAGGCACTAAGCAGCAAGAGACGGCGCGGGGTGCGGCCGGAGGGGGCTGACTCCGCAGGTAGTACGACTGCCGAGCCGCATGCGGAGGAGGCGAGATAATCTTACACCTCCATTCACCAACACTGCGAAACTCTACTATTGAATATTTCATCTGAGGTTTTTTGTTGCTTATAACTTTAATAGGTATTTTTTCAGAAGGCAGCATCGGGGCATATTATTCTTAATTGGTTAGGCAGAAATGAGGTTGGCGTTTGCTGGGTCAAACATCGTACCCTTAAATTCACAATAATTTAAGGTTCCAAATCTACCTTGTCCGTAAGGGTACCTACTTCCGGTTCTAAACAAGCACTCGTAGGCATACACAGTTTGTGTTTTAGGGAATTCAATCAAGTACCTATTGGTACTTACCTATCACAATGCAAAATTTTATGGATAAGTTTCCATTAGTAAAGTAAACAATTTTTCCTGGTAATAAGTAGGTAGGTAGGATACTGCTGAAAATCGGTCCAAGTTAGTAAAAGGAAATAGGTGCATAGCAGCAGACTGCGACATTGGTATCAAGAAGTAGGCACCTACCGACAGTAGGTAGGTGTGTATTAATTTAACCGCAACGCAACAACAGGAAAAACTATTGAAATCATTCATTAAAATAAGTAGCTGGCAATCACATAGCTGCACTAAAACTGACTCAGGAGGCTAATAAGTCGGTAGGTTACCTACCGACTTATTAACAGTATATACAGGCAGGTACCTACGGTATGTACCTACCTGCAGGCAGGTACCTACCGTAGGTACCTGCCTGTAGGTAGTCTACAAAATAAAGTACTTAGACAAATACAACTATAGTGTTGGATAGGCACCAACACTATGAAGACTCTATTTACCTAGTAGAGTAGGTACCGTATTATTTTGTACTATACATTCTTGTAATGATTGTGTTGTTTTGTTATTCACTACAAGATGTTTCCTGATTTACTACGTCTCATGAAGTCTCATCACAGATGAAGTCATTCAACATCTAATTACTTAATCGATTTCTTTTAATTTTTTTGTTAAAGTTTTAAATGGCTTCTAATAATATGTAAACATTGATTGGTTATTAAGTGGAAATTTGCGGTTAATTTGGGATTATCAGGCATGTTTTGAAAATTAACATGGATGAGTAATAATATAAATTCTTTGTGTTTCTGTTTATTCTAGGTATAGATTATGACTGCTATCTTAATACAAGATAACGTATCCATCTAACAAGATAACGATAAGTCAAAAGCTTAGTCACAGCGAGTACCTATTTCTGGTATTTTTATATTGTGAATGTTTTAGATTCCCTTATTGATAAAATGTCGTTCAGTCGCCAAAAATGTGGATATCTAAGATGGTACCGTTTCTTGAGTGCAGTTGAATAAATATATTAGTGCAGAGTTAATAAAATAAAATTTAAGAAAAACCTGTGGTATCTAATATCAACATACTTCGAACTGATAAACAATCTTCGCGCATTTCTTTACCTGCGGTGACTTCTTAGTTAATTACTAAGGCCGTACCTACGTCACTGAAGTGTCATTCTTTGTCACCTTAGCGGCCTTGAAATAGTTAGTCAGTTCTCGAAGCGATAAATAAGTTGGTACTACTAAAAGTATCGCCTTATTTGAACTTTAATACGAAGGATTCGTCATATTTTGACTGGGCGTGTGTTCGCCTTCGCCTACTCGGGCTCAGCTCGCTGATATCATCGTCCGTCCTTGCCTCTGCTCTAATAATACAGCTGCCCATATAAGTCGGATTAATATTATAAGCACACGACAATGCTCACTTGAAGACGAAATCTTTATTTCATTGTGAGGTGAAATATTTCTCTTTTGTGACGCTAAGCTTAGCTCTTGTAACAGATGAGTCTATCGCGAAGCATTTGGATTGCTTGGTTTAGAATCTGCCAATCAGTGTGATCATTCCTAGAACAAGTGCAATGATAGCATTATTATGCGAATGTTAGCTAGTCTAGTAGGTTACATGACTTGATGAGTAAGATCACGTGATAAGTATTATTTACTTCCCCTTGCTCGTCTTTGGCTTCAATTAGATTAATTGTTCTAATTGAAGCTCTTAGTAGGATTATCTAACGAAAGGTACAGAAATATTTCGTTGCTTTGCTATAGGTACTATTGTTGCCATAGATCCATAATGATTTCAGGGTCGATGTTCTATAACCGCTCCCGCTGTTTCTCTATCCATTTAGCTAATTATTGATGATACTTTTAGACAATGGACAAGAAAAGAACTGAGGAATGCCTTGGACAAACCAAGGCATTCTTCAGTTATTTTCTTGTCGCTTTTGTTGAATTGTTTTACGAATATAAATATTTAAAATAACGCCCTAATCGCCAGATCTTCGAAGGGCAAAATAGAAGCTTACACAATTCCCTTATTGGCGACATTGATTCTACGAGTTGAATTCCGTTGTATAACAATATAACGGACCTGTGTTTCGGCTCTTACAGTAAAAACATACGCTTACGCGTCGCTTTCGCTTTCTCATTACGTGACATTACAAATCCAACCAAATCTGTTTGAGATCCAAGTTGCGAGTAAAAGCAGGTAAGACATCCGACGATCAGTTTACATTTAAAATGAAACGACTGGCCAAAACAAGGTAGGTAGGTACTTGTGCTAGACTGCTAGGATCTTATGCTTTTGTATGGGAACTTTACGGGCAATACTTATATAAGTTTCGTACATCGGTTATCAGCTAATCAAACAATAAATATTAGCTAGTGGCTGTTATCGCAAATTCAATCGGTTACAAACTGTTACAGTTAAAGCTAGAAATGTCATTCAACTATGGCCTTAGCGTTTGGCGGCACTATCGGTGAACGATAAAATGTTACAGAAAGAACACGATACCATATACCTAATGGAGGACAATGTGGTATTGGGTTCAGGTTAAATTATGGCGTACCAAATCGTGTTAAATGTGCTCGGCAGTGGAAAAGTAATGCTTTAAGAGTCCTTGAAATTCTTCTCTTTACCTCATGGCGAGTGAATCTTAAACTTTATTCCAATGGAATATTATACAGAAACCGCGATAGCGATTTATCGGGGTTTACTGTTACCGGCTTATTAAAATAAGTTTGTTTCCCCTAATTTTCCTCATGCTCACAATAATCTAATGCTACCCATAGACGAAAAACAAGTATTATTTAATGTGCCTCTTATATATTTGCAAAGTTTACGTAACATGCTATGAATATCCATGAATAAGCAAACGATGACACATATACAGTCTTTGCCTTTGCATTAATGTTGTTAAGGTTTTTGTCTGCATCATTCCATTCAGTTTCTGTAAACACTGCAGTTTTCTCTGTTGTGTTAGGGTTTCGTGATGATTGATGCCTCAACTGAAATGTAGAATTTAGTGAAAATCCAAGTATGTAGACATTGAACTTTTTAAAAGTTTGTGGAGATAAATGCTAACGATCGACGTAGGTACATGCATAGGTAAACGTCCAGACGTTAACGAAACGTGTAGACCCTTTATAATATTCGTAGCTATCAATTTCGGTTTCAGTTCCAAGGCTGGGCAATATTGCACTTTACTAGGTAAGCTCTCTATTATTTAATCTAACTCAGGCGTCGTTTAAGATTAAAACAGAATCCTAGTTATAACTATGGTTCGTATCAAAAATAGCTCGAATAAGATTAGTTAGGTTTAGATAGCTTCGTCCCTAATTTCGTCTGCATCATTATTAGATATTGGTAACGGTAGACAGAGCAAACGATGTGGACGTAGAAAGTTTTGTAGCTCCTCTTTTTTATTGTTTTTAAATATTTTTGATTTTGTATTTTTTTTGTACTTGTTTAATTATTATTTTTTTTTTTATTACAAGCCTATTTTATATTTTTGATTACTTTTTATTTTGCTTGAACCTTTTGTTGTCTTTTGAATAATATTCTTAAATTGTTTTTTTTTTATGATTTTCTTTAGTAATTTCACTCTCAATTTCACTTTTCGGGCCTTTTTGTCAGCAAATTTAATATACGAATTAAATAAGAAAAATCGAATTGTCCAGCAACTTCATTTTCAATCGAAAGATTAGCCAGATTAGAGAGTCTCGATTGAGAGATTGTTGATCGGAGATAGGTTTTTATTAATTTTAATTTTGAATAACTACGCAGTTCTCCACTTAATTGCAACTGTAACCGGAACATCTGGAACGCAATCCATATATTTGGATACAGTTTTATATTTGTATTATTTAATTGTATTGCTACTTATATATTTTGCCGTGTCAGTCCCGAATTTTATTTTCAAGCAAGTATCTAACAAGCAATAAACCTTGTAGATATTTTCTTAAAGACATGGTTGTCTAAATGCAAAAACTTTTAGAATCGTTTCAAAAAATATATTGATAGCGTCACCGCGTCATAATCCAATTAAGCTCTTGAAGTGTATTTTTCTTTGTTTGCTATCGTACATAATTAGGTGTACCTATAGTACCTACCTGTACCTTCATAATTCACCCGCTGCGCTTCTACATAGGTAAATAAAAATATAATCGCAAAGATGTTTTGACGATAAAGCAGTCGAAACATGTTATCAAACAATACGTGCCATTGTTTCAAAGCATTCGTGTATTCGAAAATATCAGTTTCAGGTTTTAGTTCTTTGTAGTTCTTTGATGAGGAGCTCGTGGCTAAATAAGAACAGCCGCTCGGGTCGATCTTTAGGTTAAGCCGTGCTTACCTAGATTGGTCCGTGGATGGGTGACCACCCATTACATACCGAGTTTCTTGCGTGCCTCGGAAAGCACGTTAAGCCGTTGATCCCGGCTGTCATTTGGAGATCTTTGACAGTCGTTACAGGTAGTCAGTGACCCGAAAGTCTGACAACCAGTCTTACCAAGGGGTATCGTATTACCTAGCACTAACTGGATTGTGGAGGTCAGATAGGCAGTCGCTCCATGTAAAATACTGGTATTCAGCTGCATCCGGTTAGACAGCAAGCCGACCCTAACATAGTTGGGAAAAGGCTAGGCAGATGATGTTGTTTTAGTTCTTTGACTTCACAAAAAATAAGTATGTCTGTACTAAAAAAATGGGGAAAGATACTAGAAATGAACAGAACAAGAAGTGATATCGATCGGAATATGTAATAATAAGCGAAAAGATAACAAGCATATTAACAGACGATTAAAATTTTGCATTCGTAGCTTATTCGAGAGCGACATCGGGTGAAAGTCGGCATCAAAATGAAAGTAGTACTGTCAACATGTGGTCCGCCATGGCCGGCCAACGCCGTACCTACGCGTCTTTGAGTCGACGCGGGCCGGTGTGACAACTTGTCGTTTTCCCATCATTTCAACCGCTCAATAATATGTACTTGCGAGTACTCATAATCGTTTTCACTAGTCAGACACAGTTTACCTCAAGAACTAAGTCAACGTTCATACACTCTAGGTTGAAAGTTTAATGAGTTGCTTACGCAATTCGGATAGGAAAGTTTTCTCTTTGCTTACTTTCATTCTTAAAAGTTCATCATCGTCTGTTCCAAAGAGTCTGAGTTCGTATTTTATTATAAGCCGTACAGAATTTGACAGTCATCCCCACTACATAGACATACGTATAATAATTATAATGAAAGGCTTTTAAAATTCCATAATCAATTACCAAGTCTGTTTGGTTTTCCATCTCGGACAAGACTGTTGAACGACGCGTTGGCACTTACATGAAATATTGTTACTGAAAATCCATAACTAAGAACACTGTTAACGTAACAGAATAACTGCCTGTTACATACTCACGTCGAACACAAAAATGTGTTTCGAAATTTTCGCATTGTATACGAACGCTATGCTCCAAAGCTTGCGACACACCTAAACGCTTAGTTCACGTGTACTGTATGCATGTAAAGCAACAGTGTATGCAGGAAATACTAACTTGGTAATAGGTTCGTATACAAAGGAAAACCAACAGTAAGATATCCAAATATCACGTTTTGCGCAAATTATCACAGCGCACAGCGTAAATAGTAGGTACTAATGCTATATTTAATGCTATAATTTCAGTATGATGTGCTGACTATTTAACAGTTCGAACTGAATCTTATTACAAACGAGTAACATCTAACAATGGTCATAAAATATTGTTGCGTAGTTAGCAAAATTTGGTAGTTGGAAGATTTTGCGCTGAGATGTCACACACTCGGCATTGGGTTCGTATGTGCGCGGGAAAGCTATAATTCGGCTTTTCTTTCATTATGTCATGATTTAATCTCGTTAACAGTTTATATTCGTCTGCCGCTACAGCACGGTCGGTTATTTTGGGAGGACGCTCATCTGTTGTTCTCTTATTTTTCTTGTTACCATCGTCCGAGAAAACGGGTCACGGAGATCATAGACAACTACAAACATACAGTTTTAATAAAAACGTTTTCATATTCCAGCTCTAACATCTCACGTTTAAAATGAGAACAAGTGTTAAACTCGTTAGATGGTTGTAGAGTTCGTGTACTTTCATCAATTAGTGTAGAAGATCCTCGAGCCATCGTTCTGTGACCTCTGACTTTTGACTTCCAACACCTCTCAAATCGCCTCTATTGAGTTACTGATCCTCTCAGCCTTGGGTTTAATTTTTTAATTAAAAGGAATGTAGTTAGACACTTGTGTGATGACGAGATAATACTTGTACGTTATTTACTTTGTTAATGGTAAATATCAAAACTTGGTCACGAAGGTACCTAGTTGGTATTGCTAGTAAACGTAACCTAGGTCAATATTCAAGTAGGTTTTCCCAGAGCATTATAACACTTAACATTCGGAATGTTAAGTGTTTTTACAGCTGCCTATTGACTAATAATTGAGTTGAGAAGGTGTGTAATATTTTTGAAAAAAAGTCTGTGTACTGGTAGAGTTACTTGATGTGAGATTAATTGGATTTCTTATTTTTTGTTCTACCTTAGAATGCACCCCGTTGAAATGATTTTTGACTTGACTGCATTTATCCCCGCCAAATATCTTTACCAACGTTGGTAAACCGCTTTGAAATGTATAGACTTTTGGATTAACAGTTTGGTTAAAAACCGCGGCAGTCTGCTTGGATTGATGTCATCCAACCGCGACGTTATATATTCACACAGAGCACATTTCCCTGTGAATGTAACACACTGAGTGCCTATTGTTTGCTCCACAGCTACAGCCGCAAGCTTCTCAAGTCATCGCTGATGTAGCTTGGTTTAGTCTCATCAACGTTATTGCGACGAATACAGCGTTACTTCTGCGCATGCTACATTTGTGTTGTTTCAATAATATGTACCTATGTGTGTGTAGCTTTCATGTTAGTTGCCGAAGGTCACAAGAAAAGACACGTAATACGTATTCATGACTTCAATATTTTATGAGGATCAAACGTAATTCTTTGTTGTTTATTTTCCTCGCAAGCAGAAGCAGCCCAGTTTTTATTTTATTGTGTTCATCTGTTAGTAAACATCACTTTCGACAATCCATGCTGCGCTGTCGTACGCTCGACAGTCACGGTTGCGAAATCAAGGTCAATGAAATTGAAATAACTTTCTTTTAAAATCATTCGGTTCGGGTTGGCTTTTGCACTTTCGTAGAAATCAATATTTATAAAGTTCAGGCTGCGGTCAAAGTCGATATGAAAAAGGTTATTGCGTGGGTTATACCTACAGGCTGGTATAATCTTGATGTTGGTAGGTATACATTAGCTGTGAAGAATGCGGAGGCATTCAGGTTGTACAGTGTACAGTATATCTAGTTGGCTCGAATGCCATTCGTAGTTCGTAGTCATTAAACTAGGCGACTCAATTGGTGGCCAGGCACTTGGCTTGCTTAAATCGAAGTCTGAATAGATCTGGGGATTGCGTCATTTTCTTGAGCGTGAGCGAGCACCAAATTAATATTCACTAATAACGTCAAATCGGCGACGATTGGCATGCTGTTGGTATGTGGGTATATATATTTGATGTTATTTTATAATATTATCTGTCAAGGTCAACATCATTGTATATTTGATAATTGAATGTTACCGACTTCACAAGGAAGTTCGTCTTCCTAGCGCTAGAAGAATAAATAAAAATTCTATTGCACCTGATTAGGTTGTCGTAAAACAATAGTATTGAGTTACATACAACGTTGTCTAACTGTTTTTTTAATGAATATAACTTACTACATAGGTGCTTAAGTCCATTAGATATACGAAATAATTAAAGATTATAATGACGAGTCTAACGACTTGGGAATTTTGTGGTGATGTGAATACCTATCATTATTAATTATATTATACAGAATATATTTTATTAGTTAAAAATAAGCTAGTCAGGTTAAAAACATATTGGCAAGTCGGTAGGTACTGTGCCGAGGTGAAAGTTAAGTCTTAAGGTTAACTAATCGGTTTCCATTTCACGAAGTTAAATTTGAACCCTATGCGGAAGTATGGTCAATGAACCGACTACTGACTAGACAGTGTTTGGGTAAGTTGGCCAGCACGCCGCTGCCGCACCGCTGTCGCCACGCCGCGCCGGCACGCACCCATTGACCCCAATGTTATGTTACTTGATTGCATTTTCACTTCGCAACCGTTGCGTTGCTGGATCTACTCCGATACAACACCACACTACGGAACAGTGTCAGACAAACGCATTCATCACTTGTTTTTTTATACTATTAACCGCTTTGTGTCCATTTTCCTGGATATTGTTCTACAAACTAAGTGTTTCAATAGTCATGCAACGGTATTCAGAAACGTTTACCGCTGTAATTTGATATAATAATAATACTTTAACTACGGTTAAGAATAAGCACGGATCGATGGAGGCGCTTAAATTAGCCGCCATTCTGAATTGGTATTAACTTCAAGGGCAATTGCGCATTGTACCTTCACATGGGAGCAGATTAACGACACAAATACACGCCAACTACAGTATAGCTAAGCAATGAGTCAAAATAATTGTTATATACCGATAAAACTTACGTGTCTAGCTAGATATAAATATAAAATGAAGTAAGAAAACAAAAACAGAGACAGTTTTCAGGGTTTTGAAAACGAAGGTTTCCTTAAAGCTATGAATAATTGTTCAATGTTAAGATTTTGTATTCTCTAATATAAATTTGGCTGCGCTCAAAGGAACTGTGAAAGGACTGAAGTGGTAAATGAAATGTCGATAGCAACACATAATAATAATCAACAATACGATTTCATTTCCTGATCGGTCTACGCATTTGCTGTGATTGAACTGCGTTGAAGGTCCGTGGATGCAGCGGTTACTCTGCGTAGCAGTACTACGCATCTTCGTAGTTGCTACGTAAATCGCGTAGCAGCTACAGGGAAACTGCGTAGAAGGTCCGTGGACACAACGGTGACTCTGCGTAGCGGGGCTACGCATCTTCGTAGTTGCTACGCAATCCGCGTAGCAGCTACGAGCAGACGGCGTAGAGGGTCCGTGACGGTACGTGTTTTTGCCAAACATTCTCGTCGTAGGTGGTGTAGTCGTGGCTTCTGCGCCGCGATGACGTTCAACGAACGCCTACACTAGACCTACGCCAAATGAAATGTCAATATTTGGGTCAGTAACGATAACTTGAAATGCCAAATCGAGTTCTGTGGTGAGGCCTTTCCGAAGGGTTTTATACGCTACTGGATTTTTTTGGACACTGTCACAGGACTGACCGAAATTTGGAGCGACTTTGACAAATTATATTATTCGAGCAAAGACTGCAGTATTGTGTTGTCCCTACTGTGTTCTATATGAATTCCGTGGGTGTGTCCTATTATTTGTGGCACTTTCGTCAATAGATGTAGATACGGAACACAGTGGTGTCGGAAATCCGGCCACGTTTTGTTATGTGGAGCGAGACTGCAAACGTGTAAAAGCGATGATGGTCTGTGAACCCATTGATAGAGCTCGATATGGCGGTCGCGTCACATATACGTCCACACGACCACTCTGCCCCGCGGCTGCGCCCGGCGACGCACTTTCTCCATATTATATGCAACTGTGCACGTGCCTCATTTGACACACATTTCCGTCCCTCCTTAGCGAGGTAGGGACATACTCGTACGTAAACATTTATTCTTGTGGAGCGGATGTCATCTAAGTTGTGCTTGCAATTAATTATGTTCGGCCGGAGAGCGCGTTGAGTACCTTAAAGTCTTGGTGGGACGGTCGTCGGTCGCAAACTCGCAATATATTATAAGACAATGTTTGGTTATCGGATGGAATTTCTACAAACAACACCTGTTAGTGGGCATTGCGACAGAGGGTTCGTGTTCGCGCGCGATATCAAACCGGTTTGGCTCGTAGAGGCCGTGGCGCGGCGCGGCGGTGTGCGCGCGCTTACCTGCGCCCGCGCAGCCGCCTTCTTCGATGGACGCTAATGGCTCACATTTACCTGACACCGTTGTCCTAGTGGTACTGGGATGTTACCGCTAGCGGTCAGTTTATCTATTAACTTCCGCTGGTCAAAATTATTTAAAAACTACACTCAAGTAATATGCAATTTACACAAGTAATATGTATTTAACTACGTTAGGTATAATGTAAAAGGTATTCGTCATCAACGCAAGAACATTAGACCAACACTAATTAGCTGAAGGGTAATTTAATACTTGAACGGTATTCATTAGAAGAATTTCGAAAGCCTATTATCTATTATTAACATTATTATACACTAAAGCGAAAAAATGAAATTAGTAATTAAATAGAAATCGCAGGCGATAATAGACGAAGCCGACCTGACTTTGTTTATAGCGCCACCCAATAAAATTATGTAGTTGCTCAATTTGCTGTATTATTATTAAACTAATTGGCTTAGTGAAAACATGTTCCTCCAAATAAATTAGTATGAAACTACTGAAATAAGCCCGTACGTGGGTGCGAGTTAAAAGCATACAAAAGTGAATTTAGGAACAAAACGATACACATTAAACATACTTACATATAATGCCATAACACTACTCTATAGTGGCTCAAGTCATAAAGTAAATGCTCCATTGCTTCAATCGCATCATCATCTGCCTAGACTCTTTCCAACTTTGTTGGGGTCGGCTTCCAGTCTAACCGGATGCAGTATAATATTTATTATCCAGTATTTTACATGGAGCGACTGCCTATCTGACCTCCACAACCCAGCTAGCACTGGGTAACACGATACCATTTGGTAAGATTGGTTGTCAGGCTTTCGAGCCACTGACTACCTTAACGACTGGTTCAATCTACCACCACAAATTAAAGAATTGGGGATACATGAGCGATACACTGAAGAAGAATAGAAATCCTTGAGGTGCAACAAGATAATACATGGACGATCGATGAATATGTCCGCGATGCACAGCCAATGCATTTCACTGCATAGGTCGATCGGACAGTCATAGGAATCGATTAGCCGCGGCCTAGTAGCACCTTTAGTTTCAGGAAAAAAAACAAAAATAAATATCGCAAAAAAAATCGCCTCGAAAGTGAAACCTGATAATAATGTTATCGTTCCTGCGATAAAAAATATGTAATCTAAACAACAATGTCACATACATCTTTTGCTGTGTTAGTCATTGCCTATGTACTTATATTGTTTGGCACCTACAAAGCGGCTTATATGTACTAGCTACATAATATCGCGTTTATTAGTTCTATTGCTTTTCTTCAGTTTAGCATATTTTAATAACATCTATGACGTAGACCATTTGATATTTTATTTAATTACAGCTAGCTGTACGCATGGTTATTTTGAGCTCGACCTTTAGCAAAAAATTATGATTGACGATGCGTCATGTAATCATATTCTGGGATCATCTTTATCTCAACTGGAGAATGATAAGATTGGATACCTGTGACATGAAAAATACATAATATCACATATTGACATTAAAAAACAAGTTTTAAATTAACTTGTGCAGGTTGAAAACTAAAAAACACAGTTGTGCTTTAAAATATATATTTGTTGACTAAAGTACTGAATTGAGGAAAATAAGTTAGGTGTTACATAACTAATTTAACTCGTTAGGAATATAATTACCTCACTAAACATACCTGCAATTTATATTTGGCATCCAAATTATAAATGAGTTTTTTTGAGAGAGCAATCAATTTCACTTTTACTCAGTCCGATAACCTCCTAAAATGAAGGTTAATGGTTGTTAGAGTTGGATTAAAATCTAACAGGTGAATCTAGGATGCAGCTTTATTATAACTATCTCATGAAGAATATATTCACTGTTCTACATTTTATAAACTACCAAAGTAGAAAAAAGAGGCGGAGACAGTGAGAAACGACAATACTGCGACAGTATTCTAAAGCTAAAAATAGAAGAACATCTGGAAATTACGTAATATATAAATGGTAACAGACAACTTACAAATTAGGCTTAATCTGTCAAATTCAAGCCATTTATTTCATTTACGCAATTAAAAGGCACTCGTCAAATTTATAAAGAAATACATATAATAGATTATCTGGCCCAATCGCAAATGTAGTTTCATGTTTCATATGAAGAAGAATGGGCAACTCCGCCGTGACACTTTTAAATGTTTTACAATATGTTATTATTCTATTCCAGGTTCTGGGTATCCTGTGTATGGCCTTGGCGTCACCATGGTACTCCACGTGGTTCGTGTTTGTCGCCGTCACCAGCTTCATCACCACGCTCATGTGGAGCTTCGTCTTCCTGTTCAGCATCAAGGATGCTCTTAAAATACCTATCAACTGGGTTTTATCTGTAAGTATTTTCATAGTTTACTAGCATGCAACAGTTCATAGTATCTGAACAGTGAACGAAAACCTCCGAAAACCGGCAACAAAAAATCAGAAACATTTATGACCTCTACTAACCCGCGCTCATGCACTGGGCCTGCGTGGTGTATTATCCATTCTCTCTCATGGGGCAGAGGGATGTGTCCCAGCTGATGCACACTACGATCCTCAAATAAATAATATGAAGTGATTGACTCACGGAAATGCAGGTTTCTAATGCTTATGACTTTGGAACGATGCTTCCGTTACTTTATCGATTAATAGAAAAAATATAAATAAGTCCGTTATAACGATTTAACGTTATTTTTAGCACTGGATACTAGATCTCTAAAACATTTCAAGAAGTAGAGTTATATAGCTTGGAGAATAAAGTATTATCAAAGTTGTTCTCCTATTGCTTAAATAACTCACCGTCAAACCTATCAAATCATATGTGAACAAAGACATTCAAATATTTTAATTGTTTAATATCTCTTTGTATGTGAGGTTCTTATTAAACGTCTGTCATGATCTCAACTAAATTCTGTTCTGACGAAAATTATATTTTCTCTTCCAGGAGTTGATCAGCACAAGTATAGAGACTTTGATGTACCTGATCGCCTTCATCGTCCTCTTCGCAGCGACAGCTGGCTGGTGGACGAATTCGTATGGAGCCAATGTTGCAGCTGCTGTAAGTATTTTTAAATCATCATCTTAATTTTAATAGGGTATCCCAGAGTAGGTGTGCCCGAGCAAAATAAGAGAGTTAATTTAATGATTTCTGTAACCTTTACGTGACGACAGTAGTACCGCACGAGAGACCGTTGACCATATCTGGAACAGCGTGTGCAGTAACAATAGTCAATTGTGATCGTGCATCGTGTTCTTCAGCGCTTTAATTTATGTTTAGTACCTTATGTGAAGGTTCATGTAATGTTGGGTTCCGTGTCATCAGTTAGCCTTTTCCAAACTATGATATCGTGTAGTTTTCAGTGACGTTACTGAATTTGGTACTTGCATTTTAACCTCATGGCTTAGAAGTATAATTATGGATTATTTTTCGAATTATCCTGCTCGCAGCTACGCAATTAATGCGGGGGCTAGCAAGGTGGCATGGTAAGGAATATGCCAATTACATTTATTTGATTTGCGCGAAAGACTCCCAGACACACGTCAAAGCCAAGTTTTATAGGTTTCGCTGCCGTTCTAACATAAAAATTTAGAACACCGTACTTCATAAAGAATAATTAAGCAAATAACATAGGACGAATTACTTTGAATGATCTAAGGTATACTAAAAATGATTGATATTATCGAAAAATCAAAAATAAATAAGTAGGTTTATTGAAGATAATTTAGAACACACGAGTGAAGTCTATAAGACTAATGAAGATAGTTGTATATTTAGTAGTTTTCTTTGAGAACGACGACGAAACCAATCTTGTACTTTCTATTTTTGATTTGCATATCGACTACCTACTTACTTTCGTTGGTAGTAGCTCGATGCTGGGGTTTTTAATTTAACTTTATTTAACCCATGTGACATTTTCTCACGGCAGACCTATTGCTAAGAACCAAGGTCTGCTATGAGATATGATGAGATGAAATAAGATATGGCAAGATGATCCTTGCCAGATATCTTAACATAGTTAGTATAACATAGCAAATGTTATGTGAATCCTGGAAAATCGTAGATTCATTCAATCAAGGATTCACTCGAGGATACTTAGTCTCTTCAAAAGTTGTATATTTAAGAAACAGACCTAATTAACGCCACGGGATTTGCAATAAATGGAAGTTTTATCTGTGGTCAGCACTGACCCCACTGAGCAAAAGCAATAGAGACCACAATGATCGTTGAACGGTCTCCACCGATGACGCTAATCATCGTTTTCGACATGAAGTTATTTTGGACTATTGTTTAAAATATAATTTTGTTTGTACAGGTGTTTGGTATCTTCAACACTGCGGCGTACGCAGCGAGCTCGTTCCTGTTGTTCAAGGAGTACCGCGGCACAGTCACGACGGGGCAGGCGGCGTGAGCGTCGCCTCCATCCCCACGCGCATGCGCTGGCGCTACCATAAACCTCAACGGAAGCCTATAATCGTATCACACACATTCGTTTCGCTCTCGATTCTGAACGCCGAAATCTAACTGAACTTTTCACAATCTTTACCATAAACACTTATTTTAAACTTTTTTCATACAAGGAAACGGGGCTATTGGTGTCAAACATGAGAATTGTTAAAATAATGATTTTATCAAAGAGTGGTATGTCTCGAGATACTTTAATATAAGCACAACAAACAGTTTTGAAATATTTTCATAGAGTGGAAGTAAATTACAAGATACCTATGTAGGTCATAGGTATCTTGTAATTTACAGAATATCAAAATCGAAAGCCTTATGAATGTGTTCTTAGCTGCCAGGCTGATCTACATATAATAAAACTATAAGATATCTATATCGAATGATGTTATTATTTATTTTTTTATCTGATATTCTGTCGCAAACGAATGAAAATTTTTCTCACATTAGATTCGTTGAACAAAATCATTGAATTTTATAGAATTATATAAAATTTGTAATTTATATCATATAATTTTACTTTATTTAAAAGTCATGTAACAAACAGTACGGTTTTATATTAATAGAATAATACTTAAATTAATGGCCATAGATTGCATACATGTAAGGAATATAAACGGTAAGGTATGTTGTACAATGAACCACTGTTCAACTGGATTCTTTTTTGAAAAATAAATTGTAATATTGGTAAAATGTAGGAGGACAGTATGATTTCTGTCTGTAAAGTATGGAACTGAAACATTTAGCTTTCGACCAGTATGTTCTGAAGGCCATTTACCTATGATGGCTAACAAAACTTTATGTACCATTTTGGAAACAGTCGCCAGAAAAGATAATTAAGGACAGCGGAAGTGTTTAGATCAACCAAAACTAGATTATTTTAAATTATAATGCACATTATAGAGAAAATAATGGAAATGACGCAAAATAAATATAATCGAAGAGAATCAAAAGTGTCTAATTAGGTAAATATAAAGTAAAAATAATATATTTAAAAGTAAAAGTGGGGCCAGTTTTGACAAAGTAGGTACCTACATTCTTAGGCTTCTCATATAAGGTAATTCCATGTACCTACCTATTTACTCGTATTTTTTCACAAGGTTGTAACATGTTAAGACTAGTCTCTTACAAAAATCTGTATGTTTGAATTAAAGCTATATGTGTAATCTAAAAACGAATTAATTAATGGTTATATGATATACTTTTAGTGTAATTTGGGACTAGATATTTTGGTAAATACAATTCTATACGCACTTAAGTAGGTACCTAATGTGTGAGTTTAAGTACATGATACATTGCTACTATGTATCGCAGTCACCAACAACTTTAATGATTGCTCATTCTTTTCAAAATGTTTACCAGGTTAATACTGTTAGTTACTACTGTACCAATCTTTTTTTTCTATTAGTCTTGAAAGTATGGTATCTCGAACATGTTTTTTTAATTGTAACTAAAAATAAATGTCGTTTTAAAAATGGAATCGAGCACGTTTTTATACACTTATACCTATTTCGGTACCAATACTTACACTTATTTAGGTACCAATACTTACACTTATTTAATATACTTCTTAAAGTTACATTTTGATGTTTTTTGTTGAGTACTGAAATATTTAAGTTGTGTTGAATGTCGGGTGTTATGTGAAGTTTTAAACAATAGTTAATTTTATTGACCTAATTTGTAAAAAGTTAATAAATATATTTTAACATATTGTAATTTATTTTATTTGTAAACTTAGTTAAAAAAAAAACGCTTTTATCGTGCACTGAAAATTATATGTATATTTCGAGTTCAACTATCCACCTCCTGGCTCCATCATGAGTCCCGCGACACCAAGTGAAATACTGGGTGGAAGTGGCACTGACGCCCAAACGGTTACCAAGTATTCAATACATCATTCTGCTGAACGGGGGTTCATATTGGGGGCGATATCTAAATTTTTCATCGGTAATTTAAAAAAAAAAACAAGTGCTCAGGAAACAGGAACAGCTCATATTTTTTTAACATAAGAAAACCGTTTGTGCGTCGGTGTCCCTACCACCCTGTATATTGGGCTGATCAAAACGAATCTTTTGACCACAAACTCGAGGGGTTTACTAAGTAGCTACTAAAGAGTTCCAAATCCACCTCCTGGCTTTATCATCAGATTAGCTTCAAGACACCAAATTCTATCATTTACTATTATAGTTGCACGGAGTACGTGGAAAGTTTCATTTCGTTACGACAATTAGAAGTAGGTTTTAATTGACTACACATTGTTTGCTACAAGTAAAGCCAATATAAACGTCTTAAAAATGAAGAAGATTAAAAATTAAGAAAGGTTCTATTTCAACCGAAGGTCAACAAAGTTTCTATTACTACCGTACTACATGCATGATTACGGCACATTTTGTTATACTTTGGTCGAAACAGTACCTTTTCTTATTACCTACAACCTTTACAGAGACAAAAAGAAAACTTAAAAATAAACCATTTATTACAGCTTTTTATTTTCAATGTTATGACGGTGAAGGAAACCACGCGAGGAAACATTTGTGAGCTCACTCTCTCTGAGAGGAGGCCTGACCCTGCAATGGGGATAATAATATATAGACTTACGACCAATTTCGAGATGTGCATATTTTCATTTCTATGGAAAATCCTCCCTAGTTTACTAATTATTTCCGTCTGGGCATGAACTACTCACGTGTTTTACTAACATTAAGTGACACCTACTACTTTTTCCTACTCGCGTTTGACACCTACCTGTCTATCTCAAGACATGGTAAGCGTGATGATGCTGCCAAAGATGGTGTAGGGGCTTTACTCATGGGATGACTGGTGAAGCAAAGCTCTTTTCGAGGAAACCTGAATGGTCGACAATAGCAATGCGTCAGCGAGGTGATCTTAGCTCGTTATCAGTATCAGAAGAGGGCTTTGACCTTCACTTTTTAAATTGCAGCCGGTATTATTTATAGAGTTGCAAGTGCGCATGCGTTAGCGTAAAGGAGTAATGTTTCATCTTTTACCAAAGTATTTGTCAGTTCCTTTGTGTTCGGGTGTGTCTGGCCACTCCTGACGCATCGATAGCATCCAGGTGAAGCCTCGGTGCGCAAAGGAGTTCGTCTGGTGTATGTTGTGTGCGCAATGTCGATACTGGCCGGCGAGTCGGCGACTGGTGACTCACCGCTGAGTGCGGAGCCCACTCACAGTCGTGACAACATTGCCCGCTCGTGCATACGTGCGCTTTTCAGTTGTTTTAAATCATTTCCCATAGTTTCCCGACGAATATAAACACTGTAAGTACCATTTTATGTTTATTAATTTAGGTTACTGTTCCTACATAATATAGGTATGTTTTCCAACAATATTTCAGTGAAATAAATTCTGAAAAGAAAAGAACTATACTTAGTTTAGAGAATAATTAGTTTTTATTGGTTAACTCTATCTCAGCTTATTGAATAGGTTCAGCAATTTAATTGATGTATAAAATACAGATCTTCCATTGCGTCCAAACAGTTGAATAACAAAAACTTTTAATGACAAAAACATTTTAGAACAGCTGTAATGATGTATTTCACTAAACTAAGTTTATTTTATAAGGATATCTTTTATAGTCCACTTATAATACAATATATTCCGATGTAAATTGATAACAGCAGTGCTGCTCAGTTTATAGTCCAGCGGCAAAACATCTGGGCAATGTCTTGATGATTACATTATCAGTGAAAGCATAGATTACCACAAGACATTCTTTGATAGATGCATGCTCGAATGTTGTATTGTATGTGTGATGTGAAAGACAGTGAATAAACTTAGTTATACATAAGTATAAGTAAAGCATAGCAATGTATTGTGAGAGCAGGCGACCCTGGCTTACAAACATTGCGCGTCACCCGCCAACGTGTTGACCTAACCGACCCTTATTCGGATATGACATAAGTTTTATTATTACTGTGCTATGATCGAAACTAAAATATAGCAGTACGAGGATCTTTTAGTGTGTGGCCAAAATAAGAACTAATGCTCCAAGTTTTTTTCATTACATTCTACGAATCAATTTCATAAATGCTTGCAACATGCAACAGCTTCCCTGTGCCAACGTTATTCTAACGCCAAAATATTCTTGTACCATTGTGCATACCTACTTACATCTTTTACGGGCAAATAAAGCCCATTCTTCAATTAAAATATCGTAATTCAGAGAGTTGGTCGTTTCATCCAATTGATCTCAATTGTATTGATTAAAGTTGCACTTAACTTTGTTTCTGTCACATCCAATCATCCTAAGTGTCTATATATGAATTAAATAGATAGTAGTAGATACAAATGTACTTAAAAAGAGGAAGAGCACGTTAAAGAGTTGCGTACTTAATTGCGTGCGAGTTATGAAAACCTCATGTTATGTATTCTATGGCAGTGGTCCCCATATTAGCCGTATCAACTTTTACACAATCCACTCATCATTTCTCAGGTTTTCCTCTACTTTTACCAGCCAGCTAACAATAGTCCTTGTATCTATGATGTTAAAATACGAGTGTTGTGACATTACAGTGACCCAAGATGTCGCACTCACTGACCATCACCCGGACGACGGTGGCTACATCTGGCACCCCCGTGTACATCAACAGCGGCTACATAGGCAGCACTCCAGGACTCCTGAAGCTCGCAGAATTGGTAAGGATAAAAATCGGGAGATACTAGTGGTACTACGCAACACATACATACAAAACCAACCAACAATATCAACTACAGATAGTGCTGCTTGGTGTTTTTGGCACGTGGCCATAGTCGGAACTAACGCCGTTATCTGAGTTTTCAATACAATTTCAAAGAAATGTTTAGCAACACCGTTCTCCTTACTGAATGTCATTGAAACGCCAAAATAACCATGCTGCACTGCACTACCTACTACTAGTTTTGAGAAAGCTAGCGAGAGCTGGCGATTATGGTAGTGTGGATAAACTCGTTGTTTTATAAAAGAAGTTATCACAAAAAATGACGCCTAAGGTGCTGAATTACTATGTCAAGTAGGTGCGAGGAGGTCTCAGAAGGGAAGTTACAACAATCTTGTCAACTTCTATTTGATTTTAATAGGCTAAATCGTGGATTCGAAATTTTTAATTTGACCCCGTAATATCGCTTTAATTGTTTCTAAACAAACATTAAAGGCCGATTTTTGGCAATCTTAAATAGAGCCGACGTACCTACCTGCATAGGAAGGGGCTACAAGCCTCAGATAGATAGAAGCTACATAAGGGTAGGAATGCCTAACTCGCCGAAACATTTTATCAATTTGTCCTGGGTGCTTGGCAACTGAATTGCAGTTAATGTATAAATCAATACATCATTATCAGTATATAAATAGCATTGTTAACGCTATATTAGCTGCTGTCGAGTGAGCCTAATGGAGTGAAAGATAAACATGATTTCCTGCTTACTCAGATATTTTGATTTGATCCAGTGTAACCTAGTTTCCGTTATATAAATATCGCGGTTGGGCAACACGGTCGTATCAAAAGAAGAGGCTCCTTGAATATGCACGTAACTAAAATACTTATACGAGACGGTTAGGTTGAAATTGAAACTAGATGATATTGACTGACTAATACTGGGAGGAATTTGAATAATGATATTTCAGATGTAAAAATAAACGGAAAATCAGTACAGCTATTGATTTTTAAAGTAATATTTTCAAATATTTATGTTTTTCTAAAAATAGAGCTCATAAAGGTAACGTACAAAATGAATTTTCGTTGAAAAGAAGGGGTTTTAACTTCCCTTGTTTCAGTAATTATACCTGAAACAGAGGATACTTAAGTACAACAGATGATAAATTACAAAATGCTCTAAACCTTACAATATGTCAATGAATTGTCACGATGTCAATGCTAATGTACTCAGTTTGTACATATTATTAGTATTTGGTTTTCCGTCCGGATTTCTTTGAAAAGGCCACGGATGATATCACGGATGGCGTCATCGCGGTTTACTGAATCGTCTGCAATAATGTTCAAAAACATAAACTAGTGTTGGTACTTATATGAGTTTAGCTGTCTATCTTTGTCAAATGAGTCAGAGTTTTACGTTAACTTCTGCAATTATCTCGTTACTTCATTTAGAACAATAATCACTTATATTGGAGCAAATTAATTGAACAATGTTCAAGTAGGTAGTGAACTTCTACGTACGCACTTCACACTTGCACCTACCCTGTGTGTGACTAACATATTATGATCTTTCAGAAGAAAAAAGAAAGAAAATATCAGATACTAATTTCAAATCTGAACAGACTTTAGTAAAAATTAAATTCTGAAGTAAATGTATCGTAATTTTCTCCTCGTTCGCGTTTTACG
The DNA here is from genome assembly GCA_950022335.1 of Eurois occulta. NCBI lineage: Eukaryota > Metazoa > Arthropoda > Insecta > Lepidoptera > Noctuidae > Eurois > Eurois occulta. The sequence goes on along the minus strand of OX465489.1, from coordinate 9,834,799 downwards.
AGGTAGCCATGACTTCACACGCGCGCGCGGTTATTCTCGGAGCCACCAGAATAAACAAACGAACGATGATTTGCATCGCGAAAGTGCGCCGAAACACTTAATTTTGTATTTTCAATGCAGCAGAGGTTTGTTGATAAAATCTGCGAATTTGAGGAAAACCTTGCGCAGAACAATTGCCTGCATATTTTGAGGTGTTTCAATGAGTTGCGTCCTAACCTTACATGCTAACAACGCTGCCAAGGTTCAGCCCAATGTTAATAAAATAATGAAACTCACGTTAATAATATTATTTATTTGTCGTTGGCATAATACATTTTCCTATTAAAATTATCAATTATGCCTATTAAAATTATCCTTTCAGTCGAGGAAAATGGCCCTGTAGAATAATGTGAACCATATTACCTTTACCTACCTACTGCGTTAAATGCATGCATGTCATTTGAATAGCACTTGACTATAGGCTACTACGAGACAAAGTTTTCAAAAACATGCCCAAAAAATGAATAAGTGTCTGAATCTAATAAAATGTTAGAGACAACTAATATCAAGCAGCTAAAACCACCAAAACACCAGATTTTAATTGAGGTCAGTGATGTTTTAGTGCTAACGGCCACGACTTGCGTGTGGGTCGTGGAACGAACGAATTGTGGATTCGAACCAAAAATTCGGATGTAACATCCACCAACCCGCACTCGGCTTGCGTGGTGGATTATGGCCCACATCTCTCTTAGAGAGGGGCCTGTATCCCAGCAGTGGGAACGTAATTTGTAAGTAATGAGTATATTCTATGGTTTTCAGTTGCTGGGTGCGGCGTGCGTAGGCGTGGTGGCTTATTACATGGATCATGGGCGCTACACCAGCCCCAGCGGCAAGCCAGAGCTCTTCTTCTTGCTCGCGTCCGTAGCCTGCCTTGTAGGCACGTTTTGCCTACTGACATCGTGCATCGTCTCCTTGTCTACTGCTTCTATCATATCGAAAACTATTTATGTAAGTAAAACGTTAAGTCGTGTCATGAGGTTGGTTTTCCAGCCAGAGCAAGATAAGTTAAGAACAAGCAACCTGCGTCACTTGACTTGACCCGATGAACATGACACATACAAACGATCTACTTAACGATTACATTAAGCTGGCCTTGAGTCCGAAACACCCGTCACACGGTTCTCATATATAAGAATCAATTTTCAGAACTGCACCTACACGACAGTTTGTCTCTGCGTCACCCAAAGACTGGAAGTAACCGACAGAACTTTGATGGCCTGTTGGTCTAGTGGTTAGTGACCCTGACTGCTAGGACGGAGGTCGTGGGTTCGATTCCCACACAGGACAAATCTTTGTGCGATGCTGTATCTGGGTGTGTAATTTATCCATAATATGTATGTATTTAGAAATATATAAGTATGTTTATCAGTTGTCTGGTTGCCATAGTACAGGCTCTGCCTAGTTTTGGATCAGATGGCGGTGTGTTGGTTGTCCCCAGATATTATTATTATAGATATTATAATAACTTGTAGAAAATATCTATGGCATTATGTCAGCGCCTGTAAATTTGTGTGTTTAATGAATTAAGTAAATAAACCGCATAGTCGATCTAAATAATACTATAATAACTTTTACTTACTTGTTACTCTAAAATTTCTCCTTTTCCAATTATAGTTAGAACAGAAGAAAAATAAGAATAAAAATGTGAAATGAAGGATAGTAATTATTAACCTTTAAACAGCGTTTTCCAATTATCTTGCGATATATGGTTATGTGTTTGAATATCCTTTTCTGTTTTTTTCAGGAGGTGATATACCATGGCATGGCGTTTATCTTGTACCTGTGTGCTGGCATCACTCTTATGGTAGAAGTTAATCACTCGAACACTCGTTATAATAGAGACTATAATTCCTACTTAGCAGCAGCGGTAAGTTCAGAACTTTTATACATATTGATCCTTCAACTCCACATAACGTCAGTTTTTTAAATAGAGGGAGAACACTGATGCTGAAGTCGCATGTATTTGTAATAGGTACATGACATATTTTCTCGTAGTAGTGACGTGTGACTCCTGTTATCACCAAATTGAAAAAAAATTACATCAATGTCTTGTTTATGCATTTTTAGTTGCTGTTTTTGTCGTAGTTGAAGTTGGGTTTCAGTTTTCAACTTTATTTATTTACAAGAATTTATTACTATTTGGTTCTTCATCCTTGTTCCTGATTCTAGATGTGATTGTGTTCAGTTTCATTTATGAAGTGCGCCCAAAAGGCGCTCCCTCACCGGGGCATTCGATTTCTTTCGTTACTACTCTCTTAAGATTCGGTCATGTCAACGTTAAACAATCCAAGATTCGATGTTGAGCTCTCGGTGAGCATTCCTTGGTGATGTAACAATTTAATTCAAAATTCGATTTTGTACAGAAACAAATCGTTGTTACAAATTGTATCATTTCAGGTTGGGCACTGTTATACTCTGTTCTCCTAACACAATGATGTAATTCTCAAAATTCTCGATCAGAACTGTAACATTACAGTTGAATGCTTCCGCCTAGAGACAATGTGAATATCGGTGTACCTTAGCGTGTAAGCGATTATTTGCAAACTATACGTAAATACAACTTCACTATTTGTTTTTTCAGGTCATGGGACTCGTCATGGCAGCCCTGTATTTACTGAGTACGTTTATAGCAAATCGTCAGTACCGAGGCATTTAAATGAAGTATTCGAAATGAGAAACTGTCCACTACCTTGTAGTAATTTATTACTTAGTTTTATATATGCAGATGCTTATTATTGTCACGCTAGTAATAAGTGACGTTTTTCGTTTACTATGACCAATATTGGGCAGGCGCCTTTACGAAACTGAGTCAACGTGAAATTAGTTTCCCGAATCAACCGCTAGCGCCGCTAGCCCAAAAAGTGTAAGACTTTTATTACTTGTAACTTTTAATGTGGCATAGTGTCTTTACTGTAAGTAACAGTTATGCTTGAATATTCGGGATACTGTCTTCTCCTGCCGGAAAGTCACGGCATTGTTGCTTTTGCCGTGTCAATGTTGTTTACAGTGTACTAGACATCGGTGAATACATAAATGAGCACAAAAAAACAATCTTTAACTCAGGATAGTATCAGTAAAATATGCGAACACAACAGTAAAGAGGCAGAAGTCCATCTGCATGTACCATGAGGATGAGGGTAATCAGTAGAAGGTGCAGTCGAAAGGTCTGCTTCTGAATCGGCCATAGTGACGGAAGACCCGTGTCACCCGTGCATACTGTATTCTCCTTGAACTGTGCCTATTTTTAGGGTTCCGTACCTCAAAAGGAAAAACGGAAATCTTATACGATCACTTTGGTGTTCGTCTGTCAGTCTGTCCGTCTTTCTGTCAAGACCCTTTATCTCGAGAACACATGGAGGGATCGAGTTGAAATTTAAACCATATAAGTACTCAGGTTTACAGTCCCTTGAAACTGTGAAAAAATCAAACTTCTAAGTTAACGTAAAAAACGATACTGCCGTTTATGCCGCAAAAAACGTATATTTCGACACTCTTCAGGGAATCAAAATTTATAGGGTACTTCCCGTTAACCTAGAATCATGAAATTTGGCAAGAAGCAATGTCTTACAACACATGTAAAGGAAACAATCTGAAAACCGTAAATATCTAATTAAAAAAAAAAAATACCTACAAGTTTATACGGAATCCTCGGTGCTCGAGTCCAACTTGCACTTGGCCGGTTTTTTTTTAAATAAATCTACCATATTTATTTATACACCTTGAATATCTGTATCTATCAGTGTTTGAATACATGTTTATTAAAGCTTTTATCGTAATATTCCTAGTTGTTTTTAGAGTACTTTACTATTTCGAATATAGCTTATTGATTTTGGTAAGCGTTTTGGATGATTTTTTTTCAAACTAGGTATTATTCCACTATTAGTGAAGCCAATAATATCAATATTCGCCATTTTTGGAGGGTATACCCAGTGTGCCATACGTGCAGGTTTACTGAAAAATATTTGAAGTTACCTATGTGTGTTTTTATCTCATACACGTTCATTACAAATCACATTGTTTGATATAATTCAGCGATAAAGAGGTAATCCGATATTTTAGACTTCCTACATTGCACTTTTACTATCTTAAATCTGCGATATTTTTATAAGCATTGTTATTGGCAAGTTGTGGCTCAAGCGGAATAATATTAAGTAAAAACTAGTCGGCTATTAAGTGAATGTCAGTTTCTTGAGTTGAGTCATGTCATGAAGAAACTAAAATGAATGCAAAATTGTCTATGCTTTACAAGGCGAAATATGGGTCCATCTAGTCTAGGGGCAAATACCTTTTTGTTACCTAATGATGCATGAATAGTTTAAATAATGATATCTAATATTTTAGCAGTAATTTTAGATTAAATAAGTTTTACTTTATCGTATTATTGAATGATTTTTATTGTCTGAAGGAATTACTCACGTACTTATTTATTTTCTCATTCGCGGAAATGTTTGACGGAATAACAAATAAAGTTGAGGAAAAATAGCATTTTTAAACAAATATCTGTAAGACGTTTGATTAATTTATCGTAGATGTGCCGTACCTATCAGTGATTGATTGTCTGCCCACGGAAATATTGCACGTTTGCAATGATTTAATTTGTAGAAAACTGCATCAATCTAGAAAAGTAAAGTAGGTCTACTTGTTTGTTTGATTGTTACTGACGGAATTAGTTTAGTATATTAAAGTATATTATATTTTATAGTATTTTAATGCGCTACATGCATTTAATGCATGCGAGGTGTGAATGTTTACCATACAACTGTCTATCCTATTTTTGTTAGTCTGTAAAACACAACACTAACTACTACCCAATACACACACTACTATTACGAATACTAAATACATTAAAACGAATTAAGGTGCTCACTCGTTTTATACCTAAATGAAGGTGCTACTTAGTACATATTTTGTTTAGCTTGGTTAAGCTAGGCCATGTGATTTATGTAGGCAATCTACATATAAGCTATACAGGAACCTATGACTTGACAGATATTAGTCTAGCAAGAAAATTAATGTACTTTCAGGATTATTTATGTCTTTATTTTTTAATTCGCTAAATTAAACTTCCTAGAACATTAAAAATATATGCTTGAAATAAAAATATTGCTTTAGAAAATGTTTTGTATCCAATAGGAAGTAACTAAATTACAAAATATTAAAAAAACTGGTTAATCACCTTTGAAGTAATTGTAATGCAGACAGGATAATATGTTATGAAGTGCATTTATGTATTACGTGATTATATTAAAGCGAAAGGTAGATAGACCACAAAACCTCATATATTTTGGACACAGTTTTGAAATGAATTTATATAAAGAAATAGGAAAATAAATGTTTGTACTTTTGGTATTTTATGGCGTTTTATTTCATTATAAAGAACATTCTTTACTATTATTTTTTTGAGGTAGTTTGAGTAGTAGTTTATCAATTCCACTTTCTTTACCTCCTGTTATAAACTGCCGATATGGATGTACTGCATCTGCAGGTACCAATCTGCCTAACCTTTTGGGGAACAGGCGTGACGTTGTGTATGTCAAAGTTCAACATATTTTGGGCAAGCAAAAAGCATTATTAAGGACAGACTTTCTACTATCGATTTAAGAATCATATCAAGGTTAGGGTTTAACATAATGTACCTGCACCAGTATAATGATTTCAACATGGAGTATGTATTTTGGAGTCATTGTTTATCATTGTGAAGATCGCCCGGAGGACACGGTGGAGCACACCGTGGAGGTATGTTCCGCTTGGGTGAGCACCGCCGTGTCTTCGTAGCAACGTTTGGCGGCGGCGACCTCTCGTGTCCGGCCCCGGTTCAAGCCATGGCCCGGAGCGAGAGGGAATGGGAAGCTGTCACGAAGGAAGGAGCCGCCGCGGGAGACCCCCCGGGCGTCGGGGGCCACGTGGTGGCTCTCGGCCACCTAAGCCGCGGGCCTGTGGACGGTGAATAATGGGCTAGCTCGCCATCCGTCCGTCTTATGACGACAGGCCGTGTCGACGGCGCGTTCGTGTTCCACGCGTGCCTCAAAGAGATGTCAGCAAACCGGAGGGGTCGGCAAGGGCCGATGCCTGCCAGGGCTGCGGGACTGTTCGAACGAGATAACGCGGCCCTGGAACACAAAGGGCAAAAGATGGAACATGGATGGGTTTTAGTCAATAAAAGTCACTCCCTGCCGCTCCGCCCAGAGCGGGAGGGGGTCATTTGATGATTTCCCATCCGAAAAAAAAGAGTCGTTGTTGGCTGATAATAATAACATCCTTAGATGCTGCACTGAACCAGTTAAATAATTATGACAAAATATTTGTAACAACAAAAATGCGGACTATCTACGGATGATGGCCACACACGGTTTTCTTCCAGCAATTACCATGCCAACGAGTTACAATACTTGCTTGGACCATATTTTTATTAAATCTAGAAATGAATCTACGCGAGCAGTTTCTAAAAGTTCTGTCACTGATCATGACATAGCGATGGCTGCTACCTGCCTAAAAAATAATAAATCCTGCTCCATCAGACCAAAATGGAAAATTAAAATAGATGAGGAAGCCGTTGTCGCCGAGTTAAGTAAATAGTTTTTTATGGACTGAAGTCCTGAACCAACACTGCACCAACTCCGCCATTTTTATTGAAATCAAAGTACTTACGCAGAAGTAATTATAACATCAAGCCCCAAGCTTAATAAGATGCATGCGCCACCGCGACAAACTGCATCTAGCTTCACGTGCGGCACCAAGATGATCATATGAAAAGACTAATTTACATCCGATACACAAAAACTTTTGTAACAGAGAAGATGGAAACTTGCAGCTGTCAGCCCAATCCACAAAAGTGGTGCAACAGATATCCCTGACAACTATCGACCTATCGCTCTATTGCCTATACTATAATAATAATAATAAAATATAATAATAATAAAATATCTTTATTTCCCAAAAATACAGATAATAAGTTTACAATTTTTACTATCTAAGCTGTTTGAAAAAGTTGTAAACGACTTACGAATATTTTCGAGAAACACAACATTATTTCCAATAGGCAGTTCCGAGTTCGGCTTTAGAAGGGGTAGGTCAACTGTGGTTGCAGCCAGGCAGCTAACAAATGCTGCGGGACTGTTCGAAAGAGATACCGCGGCCCTGGAACATAAAGGGCCAAAGAAGGAACATGGGTGGTTTTGTTTTTAGTCAGTAAGAGTCTGACACTCCCTTCCGCTCCACCCAGAGCGGGGGGGGGGGGGGTCATTTGATGATTTCCCACCCACCAAAAAAAAAAAAGGCTGCTAACAAATATTGTCGTTAACTGTCAAAAAAGAGGAACACACTATGTGCGCTTTCCTAGACCTGGTTAAAGCTTTCGACACTATTTCAATAGAAACCCTTCTAAAGAAACTGGAAGCAGCAGGTATATGTGGTAATCCCCTAGATTAGCTTAAAAACTACCTGTCCGATAGAAGGCAATTTGTTAAGCTGGGTGATATCTCTAGCAGCCCACTTCCTATCAACTATGAAATCCCGCAAGGTAGTACCCTTAGTCCGACGGTTTTCTTACTTTATGTGAATGACATCTTGAATATTTCTGTCACCAGCGCTGAAATAATAGCGTATGCCGATGATACAGCGGTCATATTTCATGGTAAAAATTGGGACCAGGTATAAAGCATTGCCGAAGAGGGACTACTCACAATAGCTAATGCTCTTGATAGGAATTTGATAACCTTAAAGTTAAAAATACTAAAATAATTACTTTCTATAAGAGCATGACATCAAGACCCCCCAACACCTAACTCTCACATTTTATTCTTGCTCCCATAACCCTAACTCTCGAACTGCGGGCTGTTCGTGCACTGCGATTGAGCATATACAATTCATGAAATATTTAGGAATTACTTTAGATGACAGCTTATCTTTTAAACCACAAATACACGTACTATCCGGCAGACTCAGCAAACTTATGTACACCATGAAAAAACTACGTGACTGCACATCCACTCCTATTCTGCATACTGTTTACTTTGGTCTCTGCCAGTCCGTCCTCCAATATGGTATCTCTATCTGGGGTGGGGCAGGTAAGACCACATTTATTGAAGCCGAGAGAGCACAAAGAGCAGTCATTAAAGTAATGCTCAAGAAACCTTTACTGTATTCAACTGACAATCTGTATAAGGATTTCCCGGTCCTCCGTGACCGACAGCTCTTTATCCTAAATGCAGTACTACAAACACACATAAAATTTGACCTCACGCTTGCCGATTCGCGGTCTTCACTCTAGGGCTAATTAGCTGGCCCATCGCCACTTCAGCTTGCTAATTCTGTGAGCCATGTCGACCACTTTAAATGCAAGTCACGCAGCAATTCATCCGACGACGTCATATGCACGTCTCTTTGTGTCTCACCAGTGGGCAGTGGCGTGCCCGCAATGAAAGAGAGGCAAAGCCCAATTAACCAACTGACGACATTTGGGGAAAAAATAAAGTTTCACTCTCTGTTCTGAGTTCTGACATTGGTTTTTAATAACGCCGGTATTATTTTTCCTATTATTTAAATATGCCTAAATATAAAAATACAAATAGTCGTATTTTATATCCCTTCACAAAAGAAGTAAATGATATAAGAGCCATCTACTGACATAAACGTAACAACAGAACTCTTCAAATCGATTCGTAATTATTTTCGCGAGAGATGGCGCTCAAATAAAAAATTGATTTCTACGACTGCAAATTGTTGAAAATGTATGAATGTGTTATTCTTATTACTCACAGTGTGAACACCCATAACTCTTCAATCTTCGCTTCTTTACCACGGACAGATGACAAAGAGCAAAGCACACAGTAATGCATGGTATTACCTACTAGATAGATTTACAGATACTTACATACTTATTAATATCAAAAATGACAATTCGTTTGAGTAAATGACACTTAAATGTATAATAAAATTACTTTAATTACTTTCTGTATTCTAAATCAAAAACACTATCTTTCTGTAAAAATAATTTTATTACATCAGCATAAAATGTTGGTGAAGGTTTTAATTCTACCAACAGCTGTTCTTCTATAGCAATATTATTGTCGTAAGTTATGAATATATATATAACTTGTCGCGAGAATTGTCACAATTATGAACGAGATTATATTTTTCTGTAAAACTCAAAGTATTTACCTTGCCCAGTATCAATTTCACACACTAATCCTTCACAAGGAACAGATGCATGCGTATCCGAATTCATTTTAGTGTTAAAAAACTATAATAATAAAAAGAAAATGCACTAGTATTCACTAATCACTCAAAACACAACGAACATCGAACCGCGAACACACATTCTCTCTCAAACTACACTGACTTACACGCACACATTCAAAAAAAAGCCCGGCTTTAAATTCAATACAAATTGTCCAAATAAGTACCTACGAAAAGTGACGAAAACAGACACAACTTGCTAGGAGTAAGCGAGAGGTCAGAAGCCAGATGTATCTGGCTTCTGAGCCAGTACGTGTGAAAAAGATAACAATAGCACTGACTGTAGGCCGTAGGTACGATTAGTTTCGCACGCTCGTTTCGCGCAAAATCAGATGAATTATCTTATTATATTATTGTTTGACGTGAATTTTAGTTTGTGTTAGATTTATTTTTTATTTGTTGTATTTAGTTTGATTGTAAGGCAAGCCGGGCTTTTCGGCTTGTATGATAGTTCCGCCACTGCCAGTGGGATATGTTCAGTTCGCTGGTCCTGAGTTTGGACTATCTTTGTTGCGTTTTCATAAAGGGACGAACCTACCATCGCATCGTTTAGAAAGACTGACTTGGCGAATTTATTATTACTGTTATTTTATGATTTTAATAGAAATAAAACAAGCTTTATGTAAGCAAATAAATGTTAGTAAAAAAATAAAACTTTTTATTCCTTTTTCCTTGTGTTAATTAGTAATCCTGACAATTTTGTTATGATTTATTCTAATCGTAAAATAAAATCGGTTCTCCCGTTTCTAACTGCTTCCAAGAAACGGGTAGCAAAAATGATCCGGCTCTGCATGCCCTAATCGTACGCTTTTTGACAGTTGAAACTTTTTGAAAGTTGAAAGTTGTGGGACGCCCTAGGGCTATGCTGAGTGACGATCTCCGCAAGGTTGCTGCTAGTAGCATAAGGAGAGTTGCCGAGACCCATTAAGGTGGCGTGCAATTGGAAAGGCCGTATCCAGCAGTGAAGTGCTGTACTGTAAGCTAATGATGATCTGGCTTACTGGTTCCTACTTCTATGGCTTTAAGGATTTCGAGACCTAATTTTTCTCCTATAAATCTTGCCAATGGTGGGGTTGGGGGTGGGTGCGACGAGCGGGACGCGTGCGCACTACAAATGCATGCGCATTTGCCAGTCCGCAACAATGTGAATTACTAAACAAATAATGTTTTATTATTTTAAAGGACCGGGAGAACCGGGTAGAACCGGTTGCATGCCCTTAACGATAGATAGATTCCATTACACGGAAGCATATCAGCCAGACAGATGGCCATAGACGTTTTATCATCATAAAAAAGTATTTAACATATTGTTTGTTTACAATAGGCGACCAGATTTTTACTAAAGATACCACATGTTGATATAACGCTGTACCTAAAAAACAAAACAATAAGGTTAATGAGTTTGTAAATAATATCCTGAAATAGAAATCTACCCTCCCGTCGCGAGTGTGGCGCTCTATTTTTATAATGATGCGCACACGCAGAGCGCGGGCACGCGACTCATTCAAAATTATTTCAACTTTGTTTCTGTTCAGACATGTCTTTTGTTTTAAACAAATCCTGTAGACAATTCGTGTGTTTTTCTACAAATACAAAATAATTGCTGAACATCACAAAGAGTAAACTGAAAATTAGTTTTTCCTTTTCAAAGTTTATTGTGTAGGTCATAGTTGAATGAACGCGCTCCCAAAAACCTAAATACTATGCGGTCTTCTAAATATACGTTATTATGAGTAATACTGACCGTGTCAGAGGATTGAACTCTCCCATATTTCCTGTCTAGAGGTTCAACAGTGTGGTTGAATTTCTGATGAACTAGCACGCCGGTGTTCAGTGAGATTTCAGTGAAGGTTCAGTGATATAAAATGACTCGAGGACCGACGATAGTGCATGTGGCGCCTGGCAGTGGTGGAAGTGGGAAGGGCATCAAATGCTGCTGCTGTCGATGTTGTGAATGCCTCAACCTTGGATATCTGACTTCCCATCATGGCATCATCAAGCTAGCTGAAGCCGTAAGTACCTTAATAATAATACCAGCCTATTACTCTCCACTGCCCGGCAATAGGCTCTTCTCATGCAGAGAAGGCACGGGCATTAATCACCACGCTTCCTCAACAAAGTCTGGCGATATCAGATTAATAATATTAAGACCAGGTTTCCTCACGACGTTCTCCTTCACCGATGTCAGTAACCAAGATAAACGTATACGGGGTGGAAGGGACACCGACGCGAAAACGGTAACCACCTATTCAGTACCTACATCATTCTGAACCCCCCCACATAGCAATTTTTCATCGGTTATTAAAAGAAACAGCTGTTTCCTACAAAAGTACAATACCGATGAAAAAATTCTATGTACGGGCTCAGAATGATGTACTGAATACGTGTAACCGTTTTCGCGTCGGTGTCCCTTGCACCCCATTATATGTGTGCAATGCAACATTATTCTTTTCTACTAAAAATGAAATTGTGATTTCAGCGCAACAGTGTCCTTTATTGTGCAAGCCACATTCTTTTATCAAGCGTTGAACAGTTTTTGTAATTAGTTCATCTGGCTAATCAATTTCGCCACATTTTTGCTCAGTGCGTAATATATAGTTGGACTCATTTTTATAATATTTCAACTCATTGGTATTGTCATTATAATATTGTGACTCCAGAATGGTGACCAACAGCCCAACAGTCAGTGTGATACTCGTTCAATCAATCTGAATTTCTGAAGTAATCTCAATGTCAGTTTATTGCAATAAGCAAAGAACTTTAAAAAACCAAATAACTTTTCACAATTAACCGTCAGAAACTATTTTGGCTGAGTCATGAAATGCAGCGTAATTTCTTTTACTCTATCGATCTTTGATTTATAATTACCGTTGTCGTTTATAATAAAAAAATAAAGTGCTTTGTCAGAATCCAGACATAATTTACAAGTCATGGGATGGCTGAACCTACTGCCAACCAGAAAGGTGGTCTGTAACAATGAACAGTCTGATGAAATAACTGATTCAGAACAAGTTCTATCATTTTTTATACAGTGTAATAAGGGCAACTCAATTAGCACACAGCACAGATGGACTACTAGCATTGGCAATGGCAGCTGATTTTCACTCTACTAACGAGGTAGTAAACATTTCGACTTTGCTATACCTTCTTAGTTTGAAGGGAAGTCGAACCACCTAGTTCGTAAATATTCGTGTTGTCGTATTTTGACGATGAAACCTATTTTGTGTTGTGTCTAACTTTATTTTTTTTAAGACTATTGTTGAGCATTAAGTCTTGGGTTCGAGTCTTATGTCGGAAAAATTGAAATAAGACCTTATCAATTACGACTTCTTTCTTATTAGCAGCCCGGAGTCTGTATTCGTGTCTAATTGATTGCTTGCCCCTATTACTAGGGACTAAGAAGATAACTGGTGAAATGTACCTACATCTCTGCCTAAGCCTTCGGAAATTACAAGCGTGAAATTATGTATGTTACTTTACTTGGCTGTATTCCTACCTTTAGATGTTAGGCGGTCTCTGCCAGAGTCTGCTGGTGAAGTACGGCATGTCGGAAGCCAGCAGCATGGGCTCGGCCTTCCACGGGTTCCTGACGACGGCGTCGGCATGTCTGCTCACCACTGCACTCCTCATCACTTGCTACGTCCTCTCTTCCAACACGCAGCAACTCATACGACAATCTATATTTGTAAGTAGAAATGACAATAAGTAAGTAAGACTAAAGTTAAAACACAAATAAACGTCAAAAACTGGTTAACTATTAGACGTTAATCATTATTTATTTAAGCAGACGTTGTTAATCAATTCTTAACTTTCAGCAGTGTTTTATGAATAAACCGGTATAGAAAAGGTATAGCCATAATTGCAACTACAAATGAAGGTTTACGGTATTATAATTGTTGGAATACTATTTGGCTATGTACGCCACGCTAGCATCAACGATATAATTCGTCGAGCTCTTTTAGCCCAGCGGTTTTAGAACCTATCGGCTTGGTACGTGACAATGGGAAGAGACCAGACGGTATGACGCTGATTTCTTGGAAGGTGGGTAGGCCTTTGGTGTGGGACGCAACGCAACCTGCGTCGACAACCTTGCACCATCTCATGTTGTAAGCACGGCGGGCTGTGTTGGCGCTACTGCTGCGGCTGCTGAGAGCCTTCAACGCGCAACGGCGTAAATACTGTAACCTAATTGGTAGTTGCAATTTTAAGTCGTTTGGGCTCGAAACGCACGGGTCATGGGGGCCAAGTGCGCGTCTCCTTTTTAGGAAATTTTCTCGCCGACTGGTTGACACTTCGCGTGACCAGAGGGCTGGCTCTTTTTTTGGTCAAATAATTAGCATTGCCATTCAACGTGGCATTAATTCGTTGATATATTTTTGTACTCTACCACAATGCTGTCCTATTTGACCCAAAGGTGGACTGGTAGAGAATGCCTTGTGGCATTAAGTCCGCCTATGTACCACTTTTGTACATGAAGTTTAAATAAATAAATATATTTGTTTATTAACTACAATACAGACTTGCTATGTTAGTCCAAAACATAGCAAAATTGGTCACAATGCAGCAATGCCTCCTACATTAACAGTCCGCAGCAATGAGCAGTCTTTTAACATTTTGCCATTCCATTAGCACCAACCATTAACTCTTTAGCCATTCATCTATGTCTGCTTCCTATCCGACGAAAGTCACTTGTTTAAGTAAAGTTATCATCTTTGCTTCCATTTTGACAAATCAGAAATATTCATTGCGTTAAAGCTGTTGGTAGAGGAGTTCATGATCGTGACTAAATAATAACAGCCGGTCGGGTCGATATTCACCTGCTTGAAATTCTGACAATCAGTCTTACCATAGGGATATCGTATCCAGCCCCTGTAAAATACTAGATAAATAAGAAATAATAGATAAGCAGTCGCTCCATGTAAAATACTGTTATTCAGCTGTATCCGGTTAGACTGGTAGCCGATCCTAACATAGTTGGGAAAAGGCTGGGCAAATGATGTTAAAGCTGTCGAGCACATGAAATTTTAAACATAATAATTACGAAGTAATGGATTGAAAGCTTTCCTAAAGAGAGAGTAGTTTACCAGGTAGAGTTGATCTTATACTAAAGTTGCGAAGATACTTGGTACACCTCTGCCTAACCCTTCGGAGATTACATGCGTGGTTAAAAGTTTAAGCGAATGTTATAGCAAATCACCGGTGGATATTTTCAAAATAATATTAAAAGAAATTTCCGCCAAGGAAGTGTTACCTGTTTTTCAACATGTTTATGCAAATATTTCAGGAATGCCTGTTCAACGGGGTGGCGTGTTTCCTGTACCTATCGGCCTCGTCGTATATGGGCGTTGCGGTGAACATCTACCTATACCCGCGGTACGCGCTCGTCAACATGTACGCCGCCTACCCCGCCATGACAGCCGTCTATGTAAGAACTACGCCTAACCATTTAAGTACAACACTATGCTGGTTTATGTAGTTCCAGTTTCCGCGCACTTTCGAGTCTAGTCTAGATTCTAGTATAAGGTAGGTACCTGGAGTTCTAGGCTCGTAGTTAAATACTCGTACATGCATATTCATATTTATTTATTTGCGTAAAACATGGTATACAAAGGTTAGCTCCTACGAACTTAGAGTTTCCTGTTTGCATTAAAATTATAGCCAGGTTTTTCTTTGTATTTCAAAACATGGCTAGTGTCTTCCATGCATTAAGGAGCATGCCTTTAAATAGAGGTTAGATAAAATATTAAAATCGGCAACTTTTGAAGGCAGACAAATAAAAAACATCTAATCACGTAAGCAATCACTAAGCTTCAATGTTTTGGCTTATCAATACTTTTTTATTATCCTTTGATATTCACTTTACCTACAACTTGACTTTCACACTTGCATGCGGAGGTACAGACATAACAGACGCCAGCACATCAAGCCACTACAATCTGTCTTTCTTCAATAGATTTTCAACTTTATCCGTCCGTTCCAGGTTGATTGGGAAAATTTGACAGTTTCGGGTAGCTTGATGTGCTGTCTGTACCTATTATACATGCGGAACATCGCGATAAGTTGACTGACGAGCCGTGAAAGTGGGACAAATTCACTTTCGTATTTAAAAACAAAATAATCAGAATTAATCATAACTAGGAAAGATAATTAGATAATATATTAGGTGTGGTTTGTTTCCTTGGCTTTGTACCTAATTAGGTGCCATTGTTTGTTCTTAATCCATCTGTACTTAATATTGTAAGTGCGAAAGTAACAAAAGTCTGTTTGTTTGTTTGTTAGCTTTTCACGACTAAACGGCTTATCGGATCGTTCGTAATGAAATTTGGCAAAGAGATAGATTATGTCCTGTGGAAGGACATACATTTAATGCTATTCATTTACCTTTTTTTCCTTCACACGTATACTTTACACGCGAACGAACTCGCCGGCAACAGCTATAATCATATATATTATTATGTGTGAGTGTTTGGATCCGTGGACCGATGGTGCGGTTTAGTTTAGATATGGTTGTGAGTTAAATAAAAAAACATGTGGCCTTATTATTGTATACAAATGTACACCAATTTTTGAACTAGCTTAACAATTACAATTACTTATATTTCTTTATCGTTAATTTCTTAACACCCGCTGTAATCGTAAAACACAAAAACTATATAACATTTTCGTGTTTTGTTTTACGTTTTATAGAGGGCTATAAAATAAAATGATGATTATTTATGTTTCCAGTACATTGGCGTGGTGGTTGGGATCATCCATGGTGTCGACGCATATTTGTCGTACAAGTATCATAAGGGATACCGGTGAATGACACGAACTGTAACCTAAATATACGAAACAGAGTTTGCTAACTGCGTATTCATGGTAAATAGATTAAAGTTGCGCGATATTTTTGCAACAACATGATCTCATGATCAAGATCTTTGTGTTCGTCTCCTTTGTGTCGTTTTTTTTTTATAACTAATATTAGGTACAAGAATCTTTTATTTATAAAAAGTTGACACGACATTATATTTTATTGCTCCAAAATTTCCACGGCTTCGTCGGTGACAGCATAAAGGTTGCTTTTGCTGCAATGTCTGAGGCTCAGCAAGATAGGAGGTAGAGCATACATAGTTTGCGACAAACTTCACAGTTCACACCCACACCCGCCACCGCTGATAATTATATGTGTTGCCAGGAAACGTCTTCAAAACTTCAAAAGCACATACAGTTGCAACAATATTTTGCAATAATTTTAGTTTACCATGAACACGCTGCTTTATGGTAACATTTACACACTCACAATCTCATAAACTTTTATTAATCGTTGTGATCGATTGTGCAGTCCTAAAATTTAAAAAAGTTAAATTTTCAGAATAAAAGCTTTTGAGATTGTGAGTACCTACTCGGGCTACCAGACTCGAAAATGTTCTAAATCTTTTATAATTAATTATTTTACCAAATTGTGTAACACTTCATTCCAATAATGATTTTATATGTTTATTTCTTCCTACGAAGTATTAATTATCTAACCATTGTTTTACGTGATGTAGGTACTTATTAATATATGTATAATCCAAGTTACAACGAGTATTAAAATTTATAACTCGGTATTGTATAAATTTATGTGGAATAAAGCATTTATCTGATTTATTTTATTATATAACTGTTTTATTATATGAACAATACACCTAGAACAAGAGACGGACAATAGTCACCAATAAGGAGTTTGAACTTTGAATTATTTTTTGTATTAGATTAGTAAGTATTACGTTATCGGTCACTTTAGGTCTTTAGGTAGTCCTTCCACATTTGGTAGTTCCTAAATAAATGAATGCAACCAAGTCAACAATACAAAAAAACCCATGCATGTTACAACTTTACAAGCTTATGCCCTTGCCTTGACTTTAATTTGTTAAGCTATCAATATGACCTTATGATTTATGAATTTCATTTTAATATCATACCAGCACACGTTATCTAGCGCTCATTAATTTGCCAAGGCTATAAGCTACACTCGCGAGCAACCAAATCGACTTAAGCCTTGTCGGCGCACACATACATTGATACAACTAAAATTATAAATGGAAATTATGTATAATGGTAATAAAATGATATGTCATTTGAAAGCTTAAGATGTCAGCTTTAATTTAATATCATTATCATTGAAATCCATCTATTTTTGAAATAAATGATGTCTGAACGCAAGAGTAGGAAAATCGGGAATTTAGGAAAAAGGGTACGGGTATTCGTATTTTACAAATTAAACAAAAATCGTTAAAAATAAAATTAATTAATTTAAATTGCCCCCTCTAGCCCTAATTACAGCCTGCAGTCTGTTTTTCATTGACCTTATCAATTTTTTTACATTTTCTTGAGGAATGCCATCCCACTCCTCTGATAATGCTGTCTTTAGCTCGTCTACGGTTGAAGAGACTGGATTCCTGGCCCGAACTCTTCTTTTAAGCTCGTCCCATAAGTGCTCGATGGGATTCATGTCAGGACTGAGCGCAGGCCAGTCCATTGTGCGTAATTCGACCTCTTCCAGAAACTGTCGAGTGACTCGTGCCGTGTGGCAGCGGGCATTGTCGTGCATTAACACGAAGTCTTCACAGACAAACCCTGCGTAGGGCACAACATGATTGAGTAGAATGCCGGTGATGTACCGATCAGCTGTTAGCCCGCCTCCTCGGCCGCCCGCAGGCACGTAAACAAGTTCGGTTTTTCCCTCTAAAGAAATTCCAGCCCACATCATGCAGGAACCGCCGCCATATGCCACTGTTTCAGCGAAATAACATTGGACAAATGGTTCCCCCGGACGCCTGTAGACTCGGCCTCTCCTGTCACTGCCATGCAGACACATTCTGCACTCATCAGTAAACAGGACCGATCGCCATTGCGCAACGCTCCAATTGAGACGCTCTCGAGCAAATTGAAGGCGTGCTTGTCGGTGGCCTGCAGTCAATTTAGGGCCCGTCCCAGGTCTTTTTGGCGTCAAGTTGGCTTCCTTCAAGCGTCTTCTCACTGTCCACTCGCTGACAGCCACTTGTCGTACACGTCTTGCTGCACATCAACGCCCGTAAGGTGTCGATTGCGCAGCGAGGTTGAGACAATGAAGCGGTCGTCTCTCTCTGAAGCGCACCGGTGGCAGCTCGTTCTTGATCTCCGATTGAAGGCACCAGTCTCTTGGAACCGTCTGTATACTCGGGATACAGAAGACTGGCTCAAGTGGAGCTGGGCAGCGACTGCTCGGTGACTTAACCCTTGTTGCAACAAGGCAACAACTTGAGCGGCTTCTTCTGGTGGGGTATCCATGGGTTAGCGAAAACAACGAATGCAATTTACGGAGATGTGTACCGGTCAACTTGTAACAAGCGACTTATAAGGTAACCTTTTTTTTTGTATGGCCTCTCGCAGCGCAACAACTTGCTAAGGTTGAAGCTGCTTAACCGGACAATCCTGTGGTGGCCAAAAATTACTTTAAGGCCCCCAGCCAGGGCTTACAAACTAAGGATATAAATTAAATGAGCAGACACTAAGGGCACCCCCTGTGGGGTTCGGGCCTAGGCTTAGTGCGTCATTGAGGGGACAACAAGGGTCGGGCTGGGTCAAATTATTATTTGGGGGTTGGTTTAATTCTACAGGCTCAGCGGCGCGGGCTGGCTCGTCGAGCAAGGGTCGGGTAGTACTTATAAGGTAACCCGGATGTGGAGGGGTTTTATAGCGGGAGCAGGTAGCGCAAGTCGTGGATTCCTACTGTGGTAATTTAAGCTGACGGCCAATTAAAATGCGTCAATAAATCAACGCTTAGTTTTTTTTTTAAGGTATTGATGTTAATTGAAAGCATAATTCTTCAGCTTTCGAATGACATATCACTTTTATAATTACCAATTATTGTTTTAGGAAAATCAATGTATATGTGCGCCGTCAAGGCTTGAGTCGATTTGGATGCTCGCGAGTGTAGAAACAGCCACTGCAAAAATCATGCGGAAATAAAGGAGAGAGAGAGTTGATGCTTTTGCGGAGTTTGATTGAAGAAAAACCGTGAAGTATGGAGTGGAACAACATATTACAATTTCTGGGTAGAGATCTTTTATGAGAACTTTGAACCGATGTAGTTAAAAGTGTATCCAGATGTGGAGTTCCCGATAAACGATCTAGGAAAGTGATAAGAAAGGCTACTTACTGCACGTACACACGCATGGGTTTAATCAATCAATCAATTTAATCATATCTTTTTAGGGTTCCGTAGCCGAATGGCAAAAAACTAAACCCTTATAGATTCGTCATGGAACTGAATTTTTTTTTTTCATCAAACCTGTGCGGGGTGTCTATAAATAACATTGA
Source organism: Eurois occulta (assembly GCA_950022335.1). Classification (NCBI taxonomy): domain Eukaryota; kingdom Metazoa; phylum Arthropoda; class Insecta; order Lepidoptera; family Noctuidae; genus Eurois; species Eurois occulta. Next base: position 9,815,197 of record OX465489.1, on the reverse strand, counting down.
GGTTAAAACCATTTTTTCTCAGTCAATCGTTTGAAACATTGACACTTCCAACGTGGTAAAATGTGTGTCAAATTATAGAGCGCTATAATTTCTAAAGTAAGGGGAGGAAAATTCTGATAAAATTTAGGATTGTAGAAGGTAAAAAACTTTCAACGAAATCTTCGTTACGAATACGCTTTGTTTAGTTTTCGAGATATGGGACTTTTTCATCAAACTACAGCAGTACCTAACTTTGTTTTTCATTAACATACCTACTATGAAAAACAAATTCAGTTTTGGTGTTAAATGTAACAACAACAAGAAACAACACTACAACAATAAAAAGATACAACGTATGAATGAGCCTTCAAAATATTTTATTATATTGTTTGGTGCTACGGAACTCTGTGTGCTGTGAGTACGACTCGCACTTAGCCGGTTTTTTAAGGTTCTAACCCAAAAAGGAAAATCGGAACCTTTACAATTATTTGTTTGTCCATGTGTTACAGAAGTTTCTTTCGAGATCAAGTAGGAATTCGTAATTTATTCACAACTAGCGACCCGCCCCGGCTTCACACGGGTGCAATGTTGATACTAAATATGTATAGTAGTATATTTAGTATCAGCATTGCAACCGTGCCTCGGCCGGTACCGCCGCAACCACTATGTCCCTGCATTACTACATTATTAGCCGATAACAGGAGAAATGAGGTGCTTGACAAAATAAAGGATGCCCTTGTGGAGCTAACAAACTTGGTGCGGGAACAAATAGAGAGTAACAGGCAGTAAATGTTTTGAGCACCTCATTTCTTTTGTCGCTTGGAGTCTCTGATCTTACAACTCGAATGAATACACTATAGTTTAGAATGTTTCATCAATTTTTATTTATTCCTATTGTAAATAAAACATTTTGTTCTTAAAAAAACAATGCTTGTATTATTAGACACAATAGATCTCATGGAGAAGAATGGGCAAGAAACTACATGGACACTCAATATTTGCGTTTTATGCATGTTTTAAATTTCTTTTCATTTAGCTGTAGAAGAATCAAAAGTTTCCGCCAGTCCCAACATCCATTATGTCCTGTAAGCAAAATAAAAAGTTTGTTAAATATTATTTTATCCTAATGAATAATATAAATACCTAATACCTCTATGTTTTTATTGAGATGTATTAATAAGAGAGTAGTTTTTTAAGACTGCATAGGTATAAATACCTATTTCTGTCCAGCAATTGCACTAATCTGTCTCTCGCTCTTTGCCCTTGCCGAAGAGCTTGATGAGCGGACATAGACTCATCTCGCTGTCTTGCTTGTCTACTGCGCTCTACCTCTAGGTCTTCCTCGGTGAGGGAAGGTGCTTCTAAACCCGCTCGATTACATATATTGTGTAAAACACAACAGGCAATGACAATTTTACCTGAAAAATTTTTTTTGATAAAAACACTTGTCACATATTCAGTGCATTATAAAAATAATACAGTTATAGTGTAAATTGTAACAAATACCTGCTGTGGCAGGTTCATAATGCAGCTCTCTTCCTGCTAAGAGGCATCTCCATCGGCCTTTTAAAATCCCGAATGTGCGCTCTATAGTGGAGCGAGCGCGTTTTTGGGTGAAATTGTATCTCCCTTCTGGAGAATCTTCGACTGCATTGTCTATTGGGATCATCATGAATTCCCGAAGTGGGTACCCAGAATCCCCTGTAACAAACATGGTTGGTAACCATCGCTGCACAATAAATCTGCCGCAGGGAACTTGAACCTTGAAATCGTATTATACTATTACATAACTAAAATATTTTGAACTTTGTAAGAAACCAAATAACAGCCAGCAGAAATGTATTACAAGAGATAGAATTTTTTATAAGTACAACTACATACCCAACAGATATGATGCCTCCTGTTGTAGACTCTCCAGATGAGCTTTAATTTCATGGTGCGACCAAATGAAAGAATCGTGGGTCGCTCCACCATAGGACGCATCAACATTTAAAATTGTACATTCTGCATCACATATCTATTAGACATACATAAATTAAATTATATTTTACTAGCGACCCGCCCCAGCTTCCCACGGGTGCATGTATTATACACATAAACCTTCCTCTTGAATCACTCTAATATTTAAAAAAAAAAAACGCATCATAATCCGCTGTGTAGTTTTAAATATCTAAGCATACATGGGGACAGATAGCGGGAAGCGGCTTTGTTTTATACTATGTAGTGATTAGAACTCTGACTATTATCAAGCACTCAGATATATTAATGACAGACCTATTTTCATGTACTATGCATGAATTCACAATGCTAACTTTTTATATGTTTTAAAAGTTAATGTAGATATTCTGCTTTATGTTAGGGTACTTTATCTTTTCCTATTTAACTTAGAACATCTTTTTACATAAAACATTGGTACTTACAACTTGGACATTTAAGGAGTGAAAATGTTTCCTGTTAAAGAAACGCTCCTCATATTGAGTGGGTTTCACAAGTGCCACATGTGTGCAGTCAATGCAGCCGATTACGCCTGGCAGGCCATATTTTTCATAAAATCTGTAGACATACAGCTTATTAAAGTTTAAAATTCTGATCTATTTTAGTGCACACTCTTTAAGTGTATAAAGATTCTTCAATAGGTAGGTACCTAGTCATTGTTCAAACAACATGTTTCCATCTCAAGCAGTTTGCTGTTATTTGCTAATCCTTTTGAAAACAGTCGAGTTCATCCCGCCCCATCTCCTTCTGTTTCTGCTATATTTTATAAAATACTGGGTTTGCTTTAGAATAACGGTTCAACCATTTATACTTACTTTCTTTTTATAAGGTTCCTCTCAGCCAAATTTTGTGGAAACTTAATATATTTTTGCAAGATTGTAGGGCTGTTGAGTGCGTCTGTGACTTCCCGCAGACAGCGTGACACTGTCTGCTGTGCCATTGGGACGTCACTGTTAAGGCCCACTGCACCTTGGTAGCTCCCCCGGGCATAAAAATTGAGAGCAGTAAGGATCTAAAAGTAAACAAAAACAACAGTAGATAGATGGACATAATGGTAATACAACTCAATAATTTGCAGAATCAATATATATATTTTTAGTTTTTAATTCTTGGCTCAAACCGTTACCTACCTTCAGTTTTGGATCAACACCATTTCGTCGCTTTTGTTGATGCAAAAGAGGTATAAGATCCTGACATAAATTTTCAAATAGCTCCCGTGTGAGCCTATAGTTGCCTTTGAACTCCACATCGGGAATGCTCGCCAACTGGAAGTTTTGACGCAAGTGGAGTCGGCGTCGCCTCCGCTCTTCTCGTAGGACTTCTTCAAGTATTAAAAAAGCAGCCATTTTCTTCGAGCACGATAACTATTTTGATGTCGTATCAAATGACATAACGATCCGTCCTAAGAAGTGCCAAACTCAACTTTTCGGACGGGCTAAAACACATCGGGAGTAGGGACAACTGTCAAATCGAGTAGTCATTCATTCTTCGTTCGGGCCTCGAATAATCGTCCGTCCGTCGGTGCTAGGGAGTAGGAAACGCCCGTAATTTCGGCCGAAACTACGGGTTTCGTGCTTAGAGAGTAGACCCCCTGGTACGACCGTGACGTCACCGCGCACAGCCTGCGATACCGAACGAGTTTTATTGAATTACGGAATTACTTTATATCTGCGTGTTAGATTCTCGAAATTGTAAATATTTTATTGTAATAGGCTCAGATAGTATAAATAATGAAGTATTTATATCCATTGTCCATAATAATTATACAATGTTTGATTTTAAATATAAATAATATTGTCCGTATTCAATGCTCAGTGCTATATCTGTAGATCTGCGATTTTAAATTGTAGATTATGAAGATGTTTACCGATAATACTTTGATTAGCGCTACGCTTGGACATGACATAATACATAACATGACGGTCAAGACCGCCACGACCAAGTTTTAAAGGCCAGACAAGGTCATTTAAGTCAAGTCAATAAGCTGCAGTTCAAGCCTAGCCTAGGCTATAATGAAATCAAATAAACACTACTAATCTAATGCACAGAAACACGGTGCCGAGGCCAATGGAAGACGAATCCTCTCCTCACATACATAGTAGAATTTTGAAAATTCACGTAGACTTACACTAGGAACCATTAAATGCTTGTCAAATTCTGTCGATGAGAAAGGTGTGGTTGAACTTAATTAATGCTATTATGAAATGACACATAGATTTCCGGCAGAGGGAAAGGGGGATTAAAGACTTGAAGTGGGCCAATCTTATCAGCCAACCAGCAATCCAGCATAATAATCAACACAATGTTATAATGAACTTAAATCGAGAAAACTGAAAATAATGAAGACAATGAACATTTTGAAAGATGTAAAAAATGGCTGTCAAAAGAAATCCGATCTCCTCTCAGGCAATATAGCAACATGTCATTGTTTTCTGCTAATAAGTTTGGCACGATCGGACATGGCAAAAAAGGAGGTGTCTGATGAGATGTCGAGTAATAGAGAAGAATAGAAAAAGAAGACATGCTGCGCCGACCCCAAATAAATTGGGATAAGGGCAAAAGAACGATGATGATTGGACATGGACACGATATATTTGTCTTGTACCGCCGACAACAAAGAGTTGGCTATCCACGTTGTCCTGTAAGTATATTTAAATGTCTTTGGTGTAAATCCTTAACCTAGATAAAAAAATCGATTAAGACCTCTTCAGTTCTACGAAGCACAGCCTTTATTGCCATTGATTGAGCTATAAAACAAAACAGACTTTAATTATATTATGACAGTCATGAAGGTAAATTGGCCGACAAATAAAACATCTAATCACGTAAGCAATCACTAAACTTCAATGTTTTGGCTTATCACCTTTACTATCCTTTGATATTCACTTTACCTACAATTTGACGACTTGCCTTTCACACTTGCATGCACCAGGAGGTACAGATGCCAGTACATCAAGCTATATACTACAATCTGTCAAATTTCTTTAATAGATTTTCTACTTTATCGCTAAACGATTAGGTTACAGGTTGATTTGGAAAATTTTACAGTAACGGGTAGCTTGATGTGCTGGGCCTCTGTACTTAATGAATGAGGTAAGTACTAAAGTAAATACTCATTATAAAGACGCAAACAAGTGCAATTCGTCACAAGCCACACCCATTTAAAAGTTATTGTTTTTCAATCAGTATACTCGTATAGTCCAGTAACCTTGTCGCCTGTAAGTACGGGGTACTTTGCGTCAAATCCGGTATTTCTGATTTTTTGCAGACTTGTTTATGATGGTGGCCCAATGAATAATCCAAGTTGGTGACCTAGAGCGCTGAACGCAACAATTGCGAAGTTCGGAAAAAATATAAACTTTGAAAGACTCTATTTCGTAAACTCTTGGGTCTACAGAGACAATTCAAGTCTCATATTGTAGCAAATTTAGTCTATTCAAGAGAAGATACTATCAAAAACTAGTCTTTTAGGGTTATAATCGCCAAAATCTGAAAAAAACATCTGTAATTTTCGCGTTTTTTCGATTTTTGACAAAGTTGCGTTCAGCGCTCGAAGTCATACTTGGATTATTCATTGGGTCAACATCATAAACAAGTTTGCAAAAAATCTGAACTACCGAATTTGACGCAAGCTCTGATGTATAAAGTTACCTAGGACAATTTTTTATTAAAAGATCGTTGTAAAATAAAGTACCGGTTATAATATAACAAGTTTAACACCATGACTGTAGCAATAACGACTGTTCATAACGAAATCCTTGAATCAATCAAAAATCTTATTGCGCTTACTTCTTTGGGATATTAAGATGCTTCTGTGGGTAAATAATCAGTACATAAGTACCTACTTGTCATTATATAAACACGGTAAATTCCCGTTAAATATTTACCATAATCTACGACGGTGCCACATTTTAACATAATGTTTTCTGTAAGTATATATTTGTTTATAAAATAAGTTTAAATTTTTCTACAGTACAGTTATACTGGAACATGATTTACGGTAAATATAGTTCTATCTAGTTTGGAAGCGGAGGCATGTATCTCTACGAAGACATTGCGTCGACTTTCGACACAGCTTTCGACATCCGGTGCGTACTAGAGGCAGGAAAGTGGGCCGCCATGAAGCCGAGGCCTGGGGCCTCCCTACGCCCAACTCCGTCTTAGATAACTGTACTCCTAATGTTTACCAAGTGCACACATTTTACATCTCAGAGCTAGCAAACAGTGTCAACCGACTATTGCGGTTAATATATGAACGTTTCGCAACTTAGAATTCTTGTAACTGTTAACTCTTGCTACAAAGTCGGCACGGATTAGTACAGGTGAAGAAGTGTTACACTGACAAAGACGAATTTCCAGTTTAAAAAAATGAAAAATTGTCGTTTACAGCACATAGTACTCACACATGTGCTATGCAATTATATAATACAAAGAGATGGAATCTATACAATGCAAGGATATTTTTATAATCTTCTGCAGCGTTCACAATAACTTCACATGGTAATCAATTAGTTTTCCCCTATGGTTGTGGAGCAGGACCAGCATTTACCCAAGCATTTTTATCATCAATGTAATCCCTCAACTTATAATATGCTTACCTACATAGTGTTGTACCTACACAGTTGAAAAATGTTGGGAGGTATTTTATTGTAATATTTTAAACAGTACCCCATGAAAGATGAGTCTACTTTAGCTAGCCTGAAACCCGACTGTACTAGTTGGTCCCTGTTTCTAGTATTATAGAGGTGTCTGTCACTTCTTTTACTAAATAAATACAGATTTTTCCGCACGTACATGATGTTTTCATAGATGTATTGACTAAGTACTGTCATGATGTTAATTTCCTTAAACAGTTCTCTTAGAGTGTCTACGTAGATCATATAAGGCTCTGATAGCTCTTTTCTGCAGAATAAATATAGACTCGATGTCTGCAGCCCGTCCCCATAATAAAATACCGTATGACATAATACTGTGAAAATAACTAAAATAGATTAGCCTCGCGGTATCTACATCAGTAAATTGACGGATTTTTCTAACAGCATATGCTGCTGAACTCAGCCGTCTTGCAAGAGAAGTTATATGCGGACCCCATTGTAGCCTTGAGTCGAGCCTGAATCGTGATCCCCAGGAAAACAGATTTTTCGACGAATTCTAATTTCTCTTGATTCAATACTATGTCACTATCACTACTTTTGACATTCGGTAGAGCAAATCTTATGCACTTCGTTTTTTCCCCAATTAATACTAAATTATAAGCGGTGAACCAATAATGGAACAGCAGTAGATCGTTATTTATGTCGTCAAGATTTGTGGCACGTCTGTTTACCTCAAATATTAAAGAGGTATCGTCAGCAAACAACACAATTTCTGGTTGGGTTTTAAATAAATGGGGTGGATCATTTATACAGACTAAAAAGAGGACCTAATATCGAACCCATTGAATTGACACCATTTATTCGTACTTGCTGATGTCTATCGTTTAAATATGATTTCACTAAACTAAGCGCAAGTTTCCCTAAACCGTAATGTTCAAGTTTAAAGAAGTGTGGAAGGATTAATTCATCTCATTCCTAAAGTTTGTAATTTCTGCCGTTGGGAAAACCCCATCCGCTTATACTTACTTAAATACAAACCGACCAATCACAGTTACTGATCGGCTTTTATGTTTCAAATTCTTGATGAATTATTTGATATAAAGTATAAACATATACGTAATGACGATTAACATTATCTGAAATTTGTGATAGGTATTTCTCATTGCTGTAATTAAAATATTTTATTGTGACCGTGTTTTTAAAGTCGACTGGAGTTCAAAGATTCACTGGGAAGTTTTTGCCAAATTCTGTCTGACATAGTTTCAAGCTAGAAATGCAATCAGTCATTTTTTATCGAAAAATCTCGTATTTTAATGCGGATGTATATCATCGATAGTATTAATTTTATGACCAATTGATTCGACGATAAATTATCATGATTATCGGATATGATAACTGAAATTATCGCGAAATGTATGGGGCTGTTTACGTGGGTAACGTTTTCATGCACGCATGTATTCGGTTTTCATTAGAATGTCTAAATAGGTACCTATATTTATCATATCAGAAGGATTAAAACTATTCTTAGTAACATAATTATATTCCATTTTATAGCCAATAAAATAAAAAGTTTATTGTTCTCAAAAGTTGCATGCGTTGAGACAGCCCCAGTAAGTAATTATTGTTGTTTAATTTAATACTACGAAGCCGGAGAGTGTCGTCTGTCTGTGAGTGTCTTTAAATCCGTACCTATCCCAGCAGTGCTAAAACCAATGCTCCTTGATTGCTCTATATTCTCACTAAAAACGAGTTTTAAAAGTTTAACTAAAATCCATTTCGTATAGCCTGCACACGCACTACTCGTCATGCCTAATCATATTTATCAAAATTAGCATAACATATGACTACACCGACCGAACACTTTTCGAAGGTGTGCGAATATACGCACGAATGATATGACGTGGCTCGATAAAGACCACCGTCATTTATTTCAACAGAACAATGCGTAGTTCTAAAATCATAGCAAGTCATTACATGATGTTTGTCTTTCAGACAACAATGCAATTATCCATACTGGAAATTGATAAAAAATATTACCCACACCTAAGGTCGGCAATTCTAATGACCAACTTATTTTTACTTTAAAGCTACTTAAAGAATAATTATAACTAATTAATTTAAAAAAAGGTCTAACTTATATAAAATAAACTAAGTAACTAAATATAAGCTAACTAAATAAACAATAGGACGCTGAGGCGTCAAAGTACGCCTCCACATCGCTGTCACCTGGAAACGTGCGCAGAAGCATTGCCACGTTGAATGGCAATGCTAATGCTAATTCGTTGGCCAAAGAAAGAGCCAGCCCTCTAGTCACGCGAAGTGTCGACTAGTCGGCGAAAAATTTCCTTAAAATGGAGACGCGCATTTGACCCTCATTTTTTTAGGGTTCCGTACCCAAAGAGTAAAACGGGACCCTATTACTAAGCCTCCGCTGTCTGTCTGTCTGTCTCCAGGCTGTATCTCATAAACCGTGATAGCTAGAAAGCTGAAATTTTCACAAATGATGTATTTCCGTTGCCGCTATAACAACAAATACTAAAAATTAAATATTAAGGGGGTCCCCATATAATAAACGTGTTTTTTTTTTCGTATTTTTTTTTTTTTATAGATAATTGTACGGAACCCTTCGTGCGCGAGCCCGACTCGCACTTGGCCGGTTTTTTATTAGCCAATTTTAATATCTAAGTAAGTACTCTACGTTTCGATTCCCCGTTTTTTTATGCTATTGTACCTATTTGTTTGTATCGAAAACAAAAGTTGTTGCGAAACTATTTTGTTTAGGTTGAAGTATTTTGTTTTTTTTTTGCAATAAATAACTTTTAAAGGTTAACACAGACGAGTTCATTAACAGTGAAATATATAGTTGTAACTAACTTTTGCCCACGGTTACGCTTGCCTTTTGGTCATAAATTATCCCACGGGAACGTTTTCTCATGTCAAATCATCTGCCTAGCCTTTTCCCAACTCTGTTGGGGGTCGGCTTTCAGTCTAACCGGATGCAGCTGAGTACCAGTATTTTACATGGAGCGACTGCCTATCTGACTGCCACAGTCCAGTTAGTACTGGGTAATACTATACCCCTTGGTAAGACTGGTTATCCGACTTTTTGGGGTACTTACTACCTGTACCGACTGTCAATGATCTACAAATGACAGCCGGGACCAACGGCTTAACGTGCTTTCCGAAGCACGGACGAAACTCGGTATGTAATGGGTGGTCACCCATCCACAGACCAACCTAGGCAAGCACGGCTTAACCTACAGATCGATCTGAGCGGCTGTTATCATTTTGCCAGGAGCCCCTCAATATAGCTCATGTCACATTTGGGAATAATTTAGCTTCCCGTTATTAAAGAATTTTCGGAATCAGATCAGTAGTTTCAAACATTACTCCCTATATACAAACTTTTACTTCTTTATAATATTAGTACAACCTATAGATGTACAGTAGTGAAATAAGCTTGACGTGTTTCCCCATTTAAACATTGGGGTCTTTCCCACACGAAGTTTTTAAACAGACGAACTTTTATTTCCTTTCCTTACCTTACCTATATTTCATAAACGTAAGGATTTTTTCCTTGCCTCTCCTAAACCAGTTAGGGTTATTAGACTTTTTAGGTACATAATGTTCCTGTATTTTTGAATTCTGCATAGCATATTGTAACGCCGTATACTTTTCTATTTTACTGATAACCTAGCTGTGCAATGGTTTGGTCGCTCATTGCTCTCATTGCTAGGGTCCCACATCTATAAAAAAGTTTTCCCGAGAAAATTCCGGACATTCAAAGAAAATTCCAGAATATTCTGTCCTTTGAATTATATTGCGATTTGTTTTGCAAAGGGTTAGGTAGATAAGTATAAAAATATATATATATATAAATCATAAAACCTACCCACCACCACCACCACCACCAAACCCACACCCACCTACCTTAAGTTGTCCATTGACTAAGAATGTTTTGTGTATATCTTTAATTTGTTGGAGATAAATAAAAAACACTCACATTATAAGTATTAAGTATGTAGTTGTACAAACGATACTGTTGATTTTCTATGTTAATTTTATGAAAAACAATTTTTATTTTACTTTTGCCTCTTGTTTTGGAAACAATCTCGAATTCTCGACGCAGAGCTATAATTCTGGACTTGCCCGGAAAATTCCGGAAGAATGGCAATTTAACCCTACCCGCCCATTGCTCGACCCGGCCGTTGCAAAGCTAGGGAAAATGCTAATTATACTAAGCCCCAATTACCTAAAGAGAGAGTAATTAATAGAAGTTCTTGTCATTGAATGCAAAATGTTTAAGTGGTCCAGCTACAGGCACTTTTGAACTGTTGAAACAAAGAATAATAAAATGAAGCTAGAGTCCCAGTCACAATGCATAATAACTGTGAAAGTACTGTAATTGCCCATACCAAAGCGTAGATCTTTATGGAGAAGAACGGGCAAGACACTGCATGGACACTCTTTTAAATCAGAATATCGTTACAAAACCGTGGTTACGTCATTCATTTTACCAAAGTAATTCTATTTCTAGAACTTACAGAACACGAATCAGGAGGAATACGCATCAACAATCACGACAGCAGAATAAAGTACAGAGATAAAAGAATTAATAATAGATGTATTCAATAAATTAAAACAATCACGATCTAGTTGTTGTTTATTTGTGCTGGGGTTAATTCGGCTTTAACGATATCAGTTGTTCAAATGCAAGCAGTAGAGAGATAATAATGTAGTTGATAAGACAGGTATTGGCAGCAATCTTGGCTTGTTCCCGATGATGATTATCTTTTGTTTATAATGAGGAAATGTCTAGAATGGGCTTCATGGAAATTTGGTCACGTGCATGAAGATCTCATTTAATTCTTTTTTCCTCTAGAATGAAGGCCGTCATTGTGTGACTTGAGATTTTGGCATGATACTTATTTCTTGTCGACGATTAAAAAACAAGATGGCTGCCATTCGCGGGGTGATGGGTTAATTAGGAGTATTTATAAAAGTGCATTTGTCGATAGAAATGAATAGGTATATAATATAGCCTGTATTGGTAATCTACAGCAAATCTGACTGTTAACATGAACAATAAGTTGGCACAGTCCGCAGTAGTATAATCCCTATTTTTAACCGACTTCAAAAAGGAGGAGGTTGTCAATTCGGATGTTTGTATTTTTTTTATGTATGTTCGGGCATTTCTCCTTCATTTATAGACGGATTTGCAAAATTCTTTTTTGTTCTATAGGGGTTTATTCCGAAATGGTCCCATTTAAATTTAGTGAAGATCTGATGCTGATCTTCGGAGATAATATACAATGGAACTCTTCAATAATAAACAGCAAATCTGCCGTGATTGCTGCAATCGCTTGGATGTTTGTTGTTTACACAATATCGTAACCTAATATAACGCCTGTATGCTCTGAGGGTGTACGCAGATGTACAGTACACCAAGATTTAGGTATGATAAGTTCAATTTAATTGGAGACTAGCTTATGCCCACGGCTTCGCCCGCGTGGTGTTCGGGAATTGCCCACGGGATTTTACTTCTGGGAGAATAAGTTATACCAGACTATAATATATCTCTGTCCCAAGTTTCATCCAGATCTGTTTAGCCGTTTTGGCGTGATTGAATAACAAACATCTATCCATCCAAACTGTCGCATCTATAATAGTCTAATAAGATATATGTGTAATAAAAGTTTTTGCTTTTAAAGTTGAATGTAATAAAGAATCGTTAGTCGCGTTTTTTTACATGTGCTTACTTTTAACTTATAAATATTATATAGTTCATAGTAATAGATTGGACACCGGTGACGACGATCAAATGATTTATAAGGAATAAATTAATAGACATAATACGTTTACATAATATTTAATATCAATTTCACGTATCACGAGCCAACGCGAAAATCGGGATTTCACATATTACACACAAGTCTACCTCAGAAAAATCCCAACTACTTACTTGCTTAGGTAAATACTCCCGTGCCCCGCACGCCCTATCCAACACTGCGCGTCATGCGCCTGTCTACATGAGTTTCGAAGCCCTATTTGACTCGACGACTCGACTCTGTTGGGGGATGAATTTGGAAAAACTGTGATACACATTTCTCATAATTTTAGCTGAAGAGTATGTAGACTTTCAAGTCAATCGACCCCGAGAATAAAAAGTTTTACAGAAAATTCTACACCCCATTTCACCCCCTTAGGGTTGGTATTTCGAAAATCCCTTTCTTACTGGATACCTACTCTTCACAAAGAATACACCCTTCAAATTTTCAGCAGCTTAGGTTATACGTTGATATATCCAACCAGACAGTCAGGACTGTGAATTAATTATGAATAATTCATGTTGATGAATAAAAAATTTCAAAGAAAGCTCAACACCCCATTTCACCCTCTTAGGGGTAGAATTTCGAAAGACCCTTTCTTAGTGGATACCTACTTTTCACAAAGAATACACCCTCCAAATTTCATTGCTCTAGGACAAGCGGTTTGGGCTGTGCTTTGATATATCAGTCAGTCAGTCAGTCAGGACTTCGAATTTTATGTTTAGATGGATAAGCCTATTACCATGAAATATATTGTTAATAATGTAAAATAAACGCATAAAAATTATGGGATATTGCAACTAAAAATGAAAAAATAAATAATGTCGGTTTTATTTTTTGCAAAAAAGTTTTTTAAGTAACCTCACAGCTGAAGACTGTCTCTTAAGATACAGGTTGTCCAGGTTTGAGAGGCAGGGCTCACAATATCTGTATACAGACTTCTACAGCGTAGTTAGCATCTTGTAAATCAGTGTATACCAATGTATGTTTTTTTGTGACAATAAACTATTATTATTATTATTCTCTTTATTCATTTTTAAACAAATTATATTTACATTATTAGTTTCCCCAAAGAGGTCGCCGAAACGTAACTAGAAAACGGACGCTAGAAAATCTACATCCGGCCCATGAAGAGCCCGGTAGAAGCGCTCGTGAAGCTCCTTGCCTTGCCATACTTCTTTCTTTTAATACACGCAGTTACCACGAAATTGTAAAACCCAAATTCAGATTAACAAAAACTAGCAAGTCTTGTCTTATAAACAGTATACGTATACGTTTTTATAACAAAATTACCTATGTCAGTTATAGAACTGAACGATTTAAAAAAGCATATTACAAAATCAAGGACTACGTTGAAGATAAAGAGGTTTGTATCTCATAAACGGCACAAATATGTGGATGTCTCTAACTATTCTCATCTCATTTTTTTTCCCCTTTAATCATTTTTTTTTACAATAAGTAATAGTTCTCAAATCATTTAAACACCCTTTTGTTCAGAATAACTAATGCTGTAACATGATAATATTGTAAATCCGAATAATTTTAAAAGAGTAACCATAGAGTTTCTTGCCGGTTCATCCATTGAAACAAAATTAGATTCCCATCAACCACCTGAACAAGCTGGTTTCCGCCCAAGTTTCTCCACTACAGATCACCTTCATGCATTAAACCAAATCATGGAAAAACACATAGAATTTGTAAAACCTTTATATTTGGCCTTCGTGGACTATACGAAGGCATTCGACAGCGTAAAACATTCAGCCATATTTTCATCTTTACAAAATCAACATTTAGACCAAACCTACATCAATATCCTTAAAGTAATATACAACAATAGCACAGCAAACATTAAACTCAACTTCCCCGGTCAAAATTTCAAAATTAACAAAGGCGTGAAACAGGGTGACCCGCTCTCTCCCAAACTATTTACTAGCACCCTTGAGGAGGTATTCAAGAACTTAACAGACCCATGGTCCAGTAAAGGTATACCAGTCGGTTGCAAGAAACTCACCAACCTTCGTTTCGCTGATGACATCGTCATATTTGCACCGACTGCTGCCGAGTTACAACAGATGCTCCAAGATCTGAGCACAGCAAGCTTTGAAGTTGGACTAATGTTGAACCGGTCAAAGACTAAAGTGATGACCAATAGCACAAAAAGTAGGGTTGAAGTAGATGGGCAAGAAATCCAATACGTCGATGAGTACATTTATTTGGGCCAGCTAGTTTCCTTCGAAAACAGGCAAGACAGAGAAATTGACCGCCGAGTCGAGAACGCCTGGAAGAGCTACTGGTCCATGAAGTCACTGATGAAGGGTGACTTACCTTTATCCCTGAAACGCAAACTCATCGACATGTGCATTTTGCCCATCCTAACCTACGGTGCTCAAACTTGGTCCTTGACCGAATCGCAAAAGTCCAAACTCAAGGTTTGCCAAAGGGCGATGGAGCGTAGCGTATTAGGAATTAAGCTCAGCGACAGAATACACAATACCACAATACGCTCCAAAACTGGAATCGCTGATGTGGGGAACAAGACTGCTGGGTTGAAGTGGGATTGGGCGGGTCATGTCTATAGGATGCATCAGGACCGATGGGCCAGAGTCGTCACGCAGTGGATGCCAGAAGACGGGCGTCGTCGTCGAGGGAGGCCTAGAAAACGCTGGCGTGACGACCTAGACGCGTTTAGGAGAGATTGGCCAGAGAAAACCGCAGGGAGAGAAGAGTGGAAGGCTATGGGGGAGGCCTTTGCCCAGCAGTGGGACAATAGAGGCTAAAGGAAAAAAAAAAAAAAAAACCATAGAGTTTCTTGCCGGTTCATCCCCATAGGAAACGACCAACCCGAACCGTGCACCTTTTTGTCGACGTTTTATAAGTGCCCATGTAGGCCTACGTGAAATAAAATATTTAGATTTTTTGATTTTCCTTGAGGTCATCAGTAGTAAGTATTACAGGTTTGCGCCAGTTCTCTTTAGCCATGGACACCGGGGTGAGTCCCTTGTCCACTACTATTATTATTATTATAATCTTTCTCCAAACACTCTGTATATTACTTGACATTATCTTCTAATTGTAGCTAGAAACAATCGACAGGATATAATGAATAGATCATCTATTGATACGTAGTCAATTTCTATATGACTAATCTCTAAGTAGGCAAGTAATTTGATTGATTCAGTATTTTTAATGTACTGTACACGATAAGAGATCTTAGAAGCCTTTTACAACATCTAATTATATACATAATGGAATTGGGGTGATTATGAATTTTTGTGTTCATATCATAATAATTTATTAGACGCGTCATAGATAAATTTGTCTACAAGATAATCTGGTGCTTTTTAGAAATTAGTGTTTACTCACTCTAACGTCATTATGGAAGTATATAAGGAAAATTTTTGTGACGATTTGATGTGTTTTGATTTTCCGATGAACTATGGATTCTACGAAAGATCATATGGCTAGGGGATGCTCCTTCATGATGAGATAACGATTTAGAGGGACGTTCTATGGCAGAAAACATACTGACAACAATGCGCTCCAAAACAATTCTAGCTGACGCGGCTCAAAAGGTTACTCGGCTTGAATAGTTCTGGGCCGGATCACACAGAACTGGTGCCTGGCTTTCGAGTCAGTGACAGGAATAAGGAAAGGACGCTCGGACTCGCGAAAGATGGAAGAAGTGTAAGAGTCTCATACTGGTATGAGACTCTTTTGTTGCCTAGGCTCTGTTGGTCAACAGAGCCTAGGCAACAGAGCTAGATCAAACTAAGAAAAAAAAGTAATTTGTTTCATAGTTCTCAACTACCTATTCAATTTTGTAAAAGAGGTTGGTCGTGGTTTAGTAACAATTTACATTATCTAAGTAGGCCAATCGCCAATCCGCTTTTATTTTGCCCAGATGTTATTTCCTACTCGTTATATTAGTGATATTAAGTCAGTATTATGTTTCATAGAAACTAGTTGCATGATACTAAATTGAAAACGTCGTGATTAACTTTGTAGCGATTAGGTAACACAACATGTATTTCCTCTTCCGGTTCAGTTATTTAGAAATGATGATTGTATTCTCATGATGTCACCTTTTGAGGGTATTTTCTGTAATTTTAACATTGTCGGACTCCGAAAACATGAAATAGTCCTTTTGATCGTTTTCGGTCATGGCAGCCAATCTTAGCGAAGACCAGCCATCGAATCAGGAAATATTATAGTGTACCGGTGAATGCGCAAACCGCAAATACAGGATACAGGTACAATCGCACTTCCCTGACGCTCATAGACCGATGGCACGGCAATCAAACATGACTAGAGGGAAGCGCAGCAGGACCATAAACTTAACGTGCTGGCTGAGGTTGGGGGTATCGCACCACCGACATCAAGGCTATATTCATTTCCCATAGCTTGCCTCTTTTCTATGAGTCTTCGATTTTTTCGTAGCTGACTTGGACATGCCCGCTTCCTTACAATTTTAACGAACCTTTCACAGTTTTGAGAGCAGCAGCAGTGGTGACGAAACGAGTTGCACTCAGTAAAGTGCATTCATGCATGAGTTTGTACTGGTTCGATCAGTACGACCTGCAGTTTGTAAGTCAGGGTCGGTCACGGAAAGAGACAATTTTTTTTTTGATACTAAAAACATAACCCTTTCTTGGCAGTCGGGCTAAAAAGTAGTCAGGGTAACACATACTCGTAGACAGACAGAGAGAGGAGCTCGTGGCTAAGTGTGAACGGGTGACAACCCATAACATACCGAGTTTCCTCCGTGCCTCGCAAAGCGCGTTAAGCCGTTGGTTCCGGATGTCAATTCGTAGATCTTTGACAGTCGTTACAGGTAGTCAGTGGCTCGAAAGTCCCACAACCAGTCATACTAAGGGGTATCGTATTACCCAGTAATAACTGGTTTGTGGAGTTCAGATAGGCAGTCGCTCTATGTTAAATACTGGTATTAAGCTGCATCCCGTAAGACAGGAAGCCGACCTCAATATAGTTAGGAAAAGGTTAGGCAGATGGTAAGAAATATACAGCTTTCTGTTAACTAATTAATATAATAACCTATGAATTCGTCAACATTCAAAATTAATCATAATTATTGATGCCTACCTTAGTAACTAAGTACCTACATTAGGTACATATTTAAGCCAGGCTATGTTTAAGCCAAGCATCATAAGCTTAATGAGTTTTCAAGAAAATTACAATGGTATTCATAAACTTATGAATGCATGCAAAGGTACTAATTTATCATAATAATGATCTGTTAATTATAATTTGCAGAATAACCGTAATTACATCAATTTGTTATCATCTGTTGATATCGGATATGTTGAAATCTCAGGTTTGTATCGGGTTTAAAACAAAAAATAAATCTCGTAATATCCGTTGTGAGCGCAGATTCCGAGTTGTGCAAACAACCTGCGCAGGAGTCGACTGCGCTGTCACGTGATCGCGTCGCACGTTCACTTGGCTGTATGAAAGTAAATTAAACATGCAATGAACCAATAATAGAAATTATAAGAGCAAATCCATTTTATACGCAAAGAATTACATAAGTAATTTATTTATCGACACTCTTCGAGATACTATTCTAGTCTTGATTGATACTTTACCTATTTATTTACTTAGTACATTAGGTGCTATAAGCGCATAATGAACTCCTAAGTAGTTATTTCTTAGTCAGCGATGTCGATGACTCATGTTATATAGAAGATCGTTTGCTTTGGACATAGATCGACGCTTTTGCTATTATAGATAACTTATCTACGTTCAACGTCTGGTTTAATAGGATCTGGCGTAAACGGGCGTAAAAGGGGGCGGTATACATACACGTCAGTTATTTAAAGTTGTAATTGCATCGGTGTTATTAAACGGCACAGATGATTGTTGTGGTTCCCAGTGTCATACAATAGCAGGCGATGCAATAATAGGCTGTAACCGGCGCCGTGGCCGAACTATTGTCTAGCAAAAGGTTTTGTCACAAGACATTATAGTGAAGTGATCTCGCTGTTGCCGCCGCCACAGTGAGAGACGCGCCGTGGAGCGCTGCGCATGCGCCAACAATACACCAACGCGCGCACATCACGTACTGTCATATTCGAACATAAACACAATAAGTGATACCTACTATCTTAAACAGTGCCAAAGTATTTAGTGTGTAAAATTTAGTATAACCAAACTAGTTTTTTTGCCAAGTGAAAGGACCAAGCTGTTCGCGACTGCGTGTTTATGTAAGTGGAAACCTACCTGCCGTTTGTATTTTTTTGCGTTCTCGCTAGGTGTATTGGCGGAAAATACCTGCGAATTGAAGGTTGGTTTAATGTTTGGCACGTCCAAATTCACAATCAGCTGAACATGTTCGTCCTTCTCTATCAATAAAGGTGTAAGTGAGAAAAGAAATATTGTTTGAATGTAACATTTGGTCAACAGTTTTGTTGATCTAGCGATCAGTTTGAGCCACAAGTTTGAGCGGAAGATGAAGAAGTATAACTTGTTGTAAGTAAATAAAATGTAAATGAAGTTATCCTTCTAGAAGTCGTGATTCTGTGATCGTTTCCACATAGCTACAGTGGTGTTTCAAGTAGTTAGGATTGCTTGGCGATGCGCCTGCGATGGTCTCGAGTTCTTGACCCAGTTCCCTAACAATGATCCCGTTACTAAACCTTGGTCGATGTCCTTCCATCCGGTAAACTCAACGGATACTTATCAAAAAACGAATACCTAACCTTGATTCTAATATTGTGCGCAATACGGCCGTGTTATCTTTTAAGTTTCTCAGGTAATAATGTATGTAAGAACAGGCTTTATGTAGCTTATCTTTTGCATACTTAGAATATCTTTATGGTCCCAGTAAACCTCGTACTGTGTAAATATAGGTGCCAAGCAATGCTACAAATGATATAAAGAAGTTTTGATATGGTTAATGCATTACATGTACCTACATAGCGCTGATATGACCTGAGTATAGGTGCATTGCAGAAGTAATATTGATACAATATCTACTTACAATAGCTTTGTACCTACACGTCGAATGATTAGCTGCAACAATAACCGCTGCGGAATTCTTTTGTTTACTTATGTACCTGCCTTTCATGCTCCAGGTATGCAAGTTTTTTTGTTTAGTCAGGTGTATTATTTAGAAATGTAGTAAACAAATAAGTTTATTCGGTTCATGTTTCACCAAAACTCCTTTGACAATTTTTTAAGTTTACAACGTTTCATAATACTATTTATTTCTAAAACAACTTATTCCACAAATGTTTTGTTTTATAAACACTCACTTTACAAGCATTCATTTGGCAAATGCTTTTGTTTATAAATGTTTGACATGAAATTATTTTAATCATTCATCCATTTTTCGTTTAATATTTTGATTCTTTTGGTAAAATCCCGTTTAACTTTAATATCATTTTATAATAATTAATCTTCTAAACCAGTGACAAAGTAGTCTTGAGGAGGTAACATAGGTACCTGACGACTGACTTACCTAATTGTTCAAAATATTTATAGTTAAAATGCCTATTATGAAAAGGGGCGGCCGGTTGCACTGTACATTTTGTGACGGCGTGTTTTTCTAGTAGTATTTTTTTGGGTAGTTTCGATCCTTTTTAGTGTACAAATTCACCTAATGTCCAAGGTAAATAACATTAATATTCTGTAGTAAGGCGTAGCCGACGTAGCCCCGCTGGGCGGGGGCTCCTATTTCTGTTTACAGGGTTTAAAGGAACCTAACCTGTCCAAGTCGGGGTGCTCCAAGTCCCGAGCTCGTTTCGCTCGCTCTTCATTCCTAAGTTTTTGTTGTTTTATTAATTAAAACAACAAAAGCTATCTTACGAACTAAATGAGTTTAATTTTGTATGAAATTACGTATAAAATAAATTGTTAAACTTTGTCAAATAATACGTTACCAAATAAAAGTTTGCTTTGTAAATTTTTTTTAAGTTAAAAAAAAAAACGTTGCCCCACACTAGGAATTTCTCCTGTATCATGGGTGCGTTTACAAACATTTAAACACACATACACAAACAGCCAGACCCGGAACAACTATCTGTAGGCCATACAAATATTAATAATATATATATATATATATATTTATATTTTTTTATTTTTTATTAATTATTTACCAAACTTGTGGTTGTAATTGTAAATGATAAAATAATATGACCAATCATGTTTTTCCCACTTGTTGCTTGTCAAATGAAAATTTGTAAATTAATTTTCGGTGATGTGACAGGATACCAAGTTTATTCATTTGTATTTATTCCATAACGGCAGACCTGTAATCTCCGGGTTTAGGCAGAGATGTAACTGTACCCAACTACCCATGTCGCTGATGTGAATAAATCCCTTTGTGATAGGGGGCATGCCTATTGCTATCAACCGGTCACAAATCAAGGCTGGGTTGCTGCATTTTTATCCAATCATGTAAATGTAATGAACTTGAAACAATATCCTTTATTAAAAAATAACTAGGTTAGTATTTCACGTTTACAATACACTTAAAGCAATCGAGCCGACGACGACGTTAAGCAGTTTATTAAAACAATCGGTATTGACGTTAATATCGATAACGATCTTTAAAACAATACTTCAAACGTGCAAGTGTTTTCATTATTACTCTTATATCGAATATCAACTCAGGAGTGCATTGATAATGGCCACTGGACCCAAGATAATTCACACTTCACTTGAGGCTTTTCAAGCACCTGAAAATGATAATTCTCTAATTTTGAATGTCGGTGTACCTGGAAACAACGCATTCCTAAATAATGACAAGAAATGCGTAGTTCGGTAGTTACTTCCACGTATGAATGGCGGCACAGTGATTCATCGCTTTATTATTTGTACGGTATCGCGGAAGTGATAAGTTGCTTCCAGGCAGCCAAGGATTTTAGAAGCGACCATCACCTATACGGGTACTTTACCGTTGTTATCTTCTCTAGTTGATATAGGAGATATGTAAATGTAAGGCTGCGGGACTGTTCGAAAGAGATACCGCGGCCCTGCAACATAAAGGGCAAAGAAGGAACATGGATGGTTTTTAGTCAGTAAAAGTCTGACACTCCCTTCCGCTCCGCCCAGAGCGGGAGGAGTCATTTGATGATTTCCCATCCGAAAAAAAAAAGATATGTAAATGAATGATCATTGGCTTCATTTGGATCATCGCACGAGGTGTCTGTTACTTCAGCTGGACATCATTTGAGTATATTCTACAGGGAAGGTAGTTGACCTTCCCTGTAGAATGTAGTAAATTTCTGAAAGTAATACATTTCTTTTGGCCAAAAGGTAACGATCATGTTGGTAGAGATTGAAAATTGAATCCCAAACACTGTATTTGTCAGAAAGTCTCTATTTGTGATTAATAGAATCCCAACTATTCCTGACCGACGACTTACACCGTATTAAGAATGTAGACAAACGGTTAAATAGCGAGTCGTTAGCGACAACAACAAGGTAGATTATTACACTGGTTAGAATCTTATTTCAGGCTTGTACACTTGTAGAGTATTCACGACAGTTAGAAACTTGTCAGTGAGGATTAATGGACACGCGAGGGACACGATTGGTTTGGAGCAATTTGGGAGACTGGGATATATGATCAGCCCAGTTCAGTCGTGGGGGGAAATACGCTGAGTTGATTGAACTTGTCGCATACCTACTTGATAAAGTCACAACTGGTTTTTTACATGTTGGACGACTCACTGGAATATTATGCAGGAAACGTTATATTTTTTAGATGGTAACATACACATTATTTAAGTAGATAGGTTTAAAAAAGGATATAATGAAAGCACTAATAATAATAATAACAAAAACAGCAAGATTCTACAGTAGAAAAGAAACGATTGATTGAGGACAATACTGATAGATTCTGTAAGTTAAACAACAAACAGGAAAGAAACCTTATTATTTCAAGAGCCAAATATATTCTGATAAAATAGCTCTTCGTAGGAAACCAATAGCAGTTCTTATAATATTGATAAATGCTCTATCATAAATAATTAGATTGATTATAATATTTATAAACATAAATCCAACCGGATTTTAAGCTTTCAATTCGTTGATAAGGGAACAATTCAGAAAAATGATTTGTTGGCGTATCTAGTAGCAACGAATACTTCCGATTTGAATGTTATCTAAGTATATATTAGACTTAGATAAACTAGGAAAAAAACAATGGTTTGAAACAGGTACATATGTGAAGTAAGTAATTAGTTTGAATAGGATAATTCAGGATCCGAAGATAAGGTGAATAGAGGATGGATAAGTAAAGCAAGACAGCAATTCAAGCATAAACGTTCACGCTTTTCAAAACGATTAGCAAGAGAAAGCAGAGTTAAGAGAAGCCATCACACAGAATATACACAATATTACTGAACACCGTTTTACCTTTAAAAAAGAACGACGATGCTGACCTTGGCAGTGACCGTAATAAAACCTGAAAGTAAAAACCATCGTTAAAAACAAATTACAATATTATAGTGAAGTGTCAAAACAACAATTGAAACTCATGTGTTTGAAAACACGCTGAAATCATCTATAGAAATACGCGCACCTGTTTCAAAAACGACCCAACCATTTGTGCTGCAGAGTCGTCTGTTCTGAACGGTATTCTGGTGTAAAAATTGGATGTGTAGACGTGTAGATAACACAGCAAGCATGCCACTCTAATAGTACGTGACTTTTGTACATATGAGTAGGTACACAAATTGTTACATTCGATCATGTCAACCGATAATCAGCTGCTACTGTTGCGATGACGCAACTTCTTTACCAATTGCCATTCTGTGCATCAGATTCAACTTGGCAGGTTGTATGAATGTACCTTCAGTTGTATGTCATGCTGAATTCATAAGGAATATTATGGCTTTCGTGTCCTTACAAAGCCATTGGAAGTTTTCCGTCCATGCACTCAAGTAGTTTTTCATTTTTACACAAGATGTTAACGGAGATCCATGGATGTGTCCAGAAGCAGCTATTTGTATTCTGTTATATCAACAGTAATCGCTATTGTTATCATTTTTTAGACATTTAAGATTATAATTTTAAAAGAAATAGATTGTAAGTGTAATAAATATCATTATCGAACATTAAATGTTGGTCATGAATTAGTTTTTCGAACTCAGTCGGCACGGTGCTCTAGCGGACAATGTCAGGGGCGGTTCCTTGTTAAATTCTATAATCAGAGATGTGAATATTTGATAGCGGCATTGGATACCAATCTTTGCTACTACATGTAATTTTTATGACTTTTTAGACCAAAATATCCAAAATGTTATCGTTGATCATAATTGATTTGCGTCATATCAATTATTTTACTTCTTGGAATTGTTTTCTAAACCCGTAAGGAATGATGAATATCACACAAATATCAAAAGCATTCATTTTAAACAGAATCGCTTTATCTACAGATAATGAGTTTGTAATCATATAGGGAAAGAATGTGCAAATTGAAAAAAAACTGAGAAAATTTCAATAATTGTCAGGATTTGATAGTCAACAAGGTTAGTTTAACATCCTGAACGGCATAGATTTTTCACAATCAGCAGTTTATGGTGGAGAGATGGATTTCCAAAAAACTTTAAAAGTTCGATTTTTCCAAATCATCCCAGTTTGTACCTCGGGTTACCTGAAAGCATAAAATCTCGTTCCGAGTTTTACATCATCATCTGCCTAAGTAACCTTTTCCCAACTATGTTGGGGTCTATGATTCAGCTGAATACCAGATACTCGATCCGAGTACCGATAGTCGATCCGAGACATGAAATATAATAATTCGGAAATATGAATCGCTATGGTTTGGTTAACATTCAAGAAAATGATTGCTTTATACTTTTACATTACAAATTTTCATGAAGTAATATAGGAAAGCGTGAGGAGAATTTTGTGTATGAATTTAGGTCGCTAAAAGAGTAGGCGAAGACCAAAGAAACGATGGATGAACTGTGTGAAAGTTGATTATGGCTAGAAAAGGGTGAGTCATGAGATGACGAGTAATAGAGAAGTGGGTATGGTAGAAGAAGACATGCTGCACCGAAATAAATAAGGTCAAGAGCAGGTCAGCATGCCAAAGAGGAGTGTCAGCTAATACATACATAATTTGGATTTAATTCTACCTAAATCATTATCTACGTTAAAGAAACGATCACGATGTACGGATTGTGTGACAGATGATATGGAAACTGAAGAGATCAAACTAAATAAAAAATAAAAGAAAGCACGCTTCGTCTAACCCATAAAAACTAGTTTAAAAGCAGGAAATGCGTGGAATTGGAATACGTTTTACAGTAATCACGACATCCTAGAAACATTCAAATAGCCAGTTAGGTTCTTCATAGGGTATAAACGAAGTAAGATAGGATTTAGAACCCTGCGAGGGTGAACCAAACCTAGAATGTGAACAAAAACAACGAGTAACTTTTTTATCCTTTTTCCCCAGTTGACTACAACTGCAACATAAGAACGAAGAGAAATGGATTCTTCCGGAGACAACGCAATCAATTGGCAAGATGAAGGTAAATTACAAAAAGACCTATATCTATTTGTACCTGTAATAAGAACTGCTCTATATTCAACTCAGTTTTATAATACAACCATATTTTTTAACCCTATCCCAAAACTTCAGTTCTGGGCACTTACCGTAGATACTCTCATTTCCTTTTATCCAATGCTAATTCCTTTAGCTGTTTAGACGCTCCATGTTTAGATTTTTCGTCAGCTGGCCCTGGCTTCTCAGCCTTCTATTTCTGTTTACCTCTTAATTTCTTTCTATAGAGCGCTTATTCTGTACAAACTTTTCATTCTAATACATAAATAATACTGTTAAAGCCCTTGCATCCACTGAATTGAAGGTGAAGCTCCTGCGAATAAATACAAATCTTTATCTAAACGCTTAATTACTGACGTGTAAAATCTATTTTAAGATATGTTATGAGCACACAATGTACCTATCCACTTTGCCTACGATAAAATTAACATAATTATTGTTTTTGCGGGTTTTTTTCCGATGATAAACCATTTCCTGTCGTAACCGCCACTGGGGAAATTAAATCAGATCCCGTTATCCTCACATCTCCATTTTTCTTGTAAAGAATCTCAAAAAAAATGTCTACATACTTAGGAGAATTGCATATGTATTAAACAAAATGTCATGTGAAACGTAAAGACACTTTCTCCCAATATGACGAAATTGTGAAATTCTTAGTGTATTATGATCGACATGATTAGTGTATTATGTCGTGTAAGTCTACAGTTAATGGTATTTTAGATGCCCATAAGACAAACAATCAGTATCAGTTAATCCGAAAACATGGTAAGAATGATGCCAGATAGAGGGTATAATAACCAGATTGATGAATTGTTAAGTCTGATCCCAAATATTAGATATCTTGATTATATCGATGCCAGATTGACCATCTAGGGATAATCACCATTTGTTAAGTACGTGATTTGATTTCAGATGTGGTGCCGACGTCGGATCCCAACCTTACGGTAGCGATGATTTCCGACGAGCTGCCAGCCCTCACGGTGACCACCATCGTGGGGATGACAGTGGTGATGCTCATAGCGATCCTCGCCGTATTCATCCTTGGAGTGCTTATTGATTGCAGGCAACAGTAAGTTGGACTGATCCATTTTATACAGATTAGGATCAACTTCATAACAAAGGAATTAGGTTGCTCTTTAATTACATTATTGCCTACGTTGAGGAAAAAGTCATAATAAATCCTTCGCAAATTTCCTGACGTATAATTGTTATCGTCCCTTTATCGGAAGAAGTGATTTAATTACATAATCACCACGAAAGATTTATTATTCCAAATATTTAGTATTCATTACAATGCCGTTTCTGACAAGAGTGAAAGTATCTAGTGCGCCGAATGGAATCTCAAAGATTAGTTACCGAGAATTCATTCGATATTTTCAAAAGCTTACGGATTAGGCGATATAACAGCCTTAACGTCAGATAATCTAATCCTATTAATAGTAAATGGCGGTAGTAAAGATACCTATTCACTGTTATTTGTTTGCAGTTTTACGTAGATTTATCAGAAGATAATTGTTAAATATGCTGTTTCATTTTTGGAAGTAATCCTTACGGATGTTAAAGAATGGCACGTGTCTGGAACCGGAAGTAAAAGAAAATTCTTTTTGGTTTTCACTCCCCATCGAGGCAATTGCTTCTACACAATCCCTGAAATATCACTCATAGAGTTATGCCTAGGAGGAAAATGAAAGCAAATTATAACTTACATGCTATTATATCTTTCAGGCGATTATTAGAAAAGAAAATGGGTGAGGCGAAGCGCATGAAGACCAGCAGACGAGTGAACACGACTCCTGAAGCAGACGATGCCAGCATAGCCAACAACATGGAGGAGCCGGGCATGAGTGTTCCCCCGGCGGACGCGCTGCGGCATATACCCTAGCTCGACCCCGTTCTTGAGTACCTACGCGGTACCAGAGGTCTTCCATTAATATTACACTAAATACATATCAGGATACATGTAAGGAAAATATGAATCAACAACTTGTTTCGAAGGACTTGAAGGCAAGAGCTTCGATGTAAATTGAAATTTGTGCATTGCCACTTTGTGAAATGTATAATGATTTAACGGATAATTTAAGTTTCGTTCAAATCTTCTATTTTGTTAGTTTTTTTTTTAATGCATTTTGAAGTAGTTTTTCCTTTCTTTCAATATGTTTGTAATATTATTTTATTATGTTCAATACGCCAAAGTATAACCTTCGTGTACATAGTAACTGTAAGTAGGCGAATCAATTGAATCTTATTATGGTATTTTAGGAATTGATTGCAAGATAGTGGAAGAATAGTTAAATTATTATTTTAAAAGATCTTTTTTATACATGTAAGCAAAATTATATGTGATATAATTTTAATTTACTTATTTTTTTTATAAACCATGGTTTTTTTTACGTTCTATCAAAAGAAATTATAAGATTGAAGGAATATTTCATTTTTATGACTTAGAAACTGTCGAGTGTTGATAATGTTGATATCGGTAAATTAAGTATTTTTGTACTGTGCCAGTTTCATAAATGAAAATAAGTGACGGTATAAATTGAAGTTTTAATTTTAAATCCAATCCATTATTCATTCAATGAAGTTTAGTTAGTTCCATGTTTTTATTTTAGACAAAGTTTAGAAAACTCTATCCGCTTAGATTGAGGAAAATATCAAAATGCGTTTTTTTTTTGTTTCCAAAACAGTTGCAACCTAGGGACAATTGCGATCACAGAGACCCACGTGACACCACGTATGTTTCACTACTAATGTCATGGACAGTTGTGTGTGCGCAATACCTGCTTTCGGTTGAGGACTTAGCAGAAATAGCCTCGACTTTGGGAAAAAAGGCCATAAATGTCTAAAAGGCCTACCTACGTATTTATCGTATTCATTTTTTACATTTATAATATTTTCAAGTAGCTTTAGTGTGTCACACACAAAGAAAGAGGACCTGTAGAAATAATCGACGGATAGATTAGAATACGTTTGTCCTTAATTAGCAGGTTGTCTCACTTCTGATTCGGTGTTATGAAAAGCAACGATCACGATTACTTTGTATTTGTTGATGTAAGTAGACCGAAAGATTGATTACTGATAGCAGCACCAGCGATAGCATCTGGATGGAAATCTAGAAGATTTCGCGATTTTCGGCGCGTCTGATCTAATATTAATCAATTTACGTATTTGTTTACTGACTCAGTTTACACTTTAGTACCTTAATCCGTTCCTAAAAAAACATAAGTTGACCTGGCTGCAGAGATATCTTGTTTTTGTATCGACGACGGCAAATCTATATGTCACATCTATGTAGGTAGGTATATTATAGCTACTGTTTGGGCCCAGTAAGTGGCCTAGTTTATTGTGGCGTCAGGCAGGTATTGTTCCGAACAGACATTTGGGACGCTCCAGTCGATGGGATATAGTTAAACCAGGAGCATCACTGTTATCAGTGGCTGCTGAATGAATTAATGATAGGTACTCCATTTCGCCAAATTATTTTTGTAGCAGCAAACTTGGGCAAAGGCAGCCGATTCAATGCTGTCCAAATACGTCGCTACAGTTCACATAGCTAGGTTACAAGAATAGTTACAGTAGGTATAAAGATTTACGAAAGCTCTTATCGATTCCTCAAACCTGACCTAACCGCTGTTAATAGATCATCAACTGACAGGTTGACGACGGCCGGATCATATAATTGAACGGCAGAGAAGTAAGTTGTGTGGATTGTGGCTATAATGTATGGAGCAGATAGGAACATTATAGAGTTTGGGAGCAGAACAGGTTATTGCAAACCATTTTTGTTGGCAAAAACTGGAGACAGCTGCATGTAACTTTTGCGTTAATGTCATCATACGTTAGCATCATCGCCAGTGATTTAGTAATTACTCCACATTGCCAAATATGACGAAAGTCGATCTTCTTTTCAACGGTAGACAGATACGGATATAAGGATCACACGTCATCATCCCTTTGTTCATATGGCTAAAAACAAATACAGTATGGACCATGTCAAATTATCGTCGTATTAAATAATGTTAATGTGTAGTTACGATAGGCGCGGGTCCCAAGTACCAACCAATTTATGTTTTACCTGCCCGCGACATTGCTCAAAAGGGCGGTAATGTTTTTACTCTAGGTTGAGTTGATTGATTCCAAATTGGTCTAGTGGTTGCAAGCGGCGACTGCTGAACATGAGGTCCTGGATTCGATTCCCAGGTCGGGCAAAGTGTAAGTGTTGGGTTTTCCCATTAGGAATTTCTCATTAACGGCTACGGAGTCTGGATTTGCGCCCGGTTGATGGCATTAAGCTCGCCCCCTATTACATGGGATTTAAACATAACTGGAGAAATGTGAAGGTGTGCTATTAGGTACACTCCTGCCTAAACTCTTACGGGCGTGATGTTATGTATGTTTTGTAAGAAATTGAACTAAAATACCTAACTGTGACTGTTCGGTGATTGACCCGAACAGTGACAGTATACTTAGTTAGTTATGCTTCAGTTTGCGTAATAGCATGGCTTGAACAGAAGGAATGCAGTTTTTCCTATTGACTGATTGTTCAGTGGCGCGCACGCACAGCGCGAGACCGGCAGACGAGGTCCGATAGGCAACATGCACCAGTTGTCAAAGTACCTACCCTGTGACGGCGGCCATTGCGGAATTCCGTGCACAGCACTGCAGCTCTAATCGATTAAGCACGATAACTATATCAAACATTATTGGTGCCTGATAAGCACAGTTTTCAACCGATCGACTTGTGAGAATCACTTTGTCAGTGCTGCGGGCATTGTTTACTCGTGCAGACGTGAACACGGGACGCTTGCACATACCCATCTTTCTAATTTAATTATACGTGTTTAAATATTTTGAACTGAAATGTGCGCGAAAGTTTATATGGTCTAAGAACCTACCTGTTCCGACAAAAATCTTGAGCGTGATCTATTAAACAAGTGCAGTTTTTCAATGGGGAATTGTAAATCGACGAAAACTGAAAAAGAGCCAGATACGTTTTTTGAAAGGGAGAAATGGAAGCAGCAGAAACGAGATGAGTCACGGAATAAGAAGGTTAACCTCGCGAACAGGAGGCCTGGGAAGCAGGAGGCGGCAGTGCTGCCAATGGCGCTGGTGGAGCCACCGGCGACCGCCGGCCCGCCGCTGTGCATGCAGCAGCACGCGCGCAACTACGACGAGGAGGCGCTTGACCGCATGCGCTATCAGCTTCAGAATGACTCGGAAGCTTTCCTCTTGAACAACATTCTACTCTCTGTGCAGTTCTTTGAGAACTATGAACGGTAAGCTTTTTTGACAATGGAAATGTTTGCTTTTGTCACTGTTCAATTTAATCGTATTCATAGAATTTAAAATCAGTGACACAGAGTGATAAAGAATATTCAGATTAAAACGTGTCCTTAATACAATCTAAATCTGTTGTATTTAAACCTCGTTAGTTACAATAGGTATGATAATCGACATGTAATTTATGTATGTACAGATTTAATTTAGATTTTAGATAACTCCTACATTATTTTACAAATGTAGGTTCTTGGACAAGGTACAAACTGTTGTTGATTAAGCCAGCTGACCTAGGTAGACTGGAAGTCGACTCCAACATAGTAGGGGCATACCTACATTACCTACTTGGCATTTGATGATAGTTTTTTAATGGGATCTACATACCAAAACCGCCGACAAGTCGGTGGTTTTTGTCTGTATCATAAAATGACTCGATAATTCTGCCAGCCAATTAGGTATTTATTTACCTGATTGCTTCAGACGAGACGTTTTTTTTTTTTTTTTTTTGGTGGGTGGGAAATCATCAAATGACCCCCCCCGGGCGGAGCGGAAGGGAGTGTCAGACTCTTAGGCTGGTTTTATAGTCACGCCGCTGGACGCGCCGTTGGGCAGCGCGCTGTTGAACAGGAACACCGAACGGCGCTGCTCAAGCGCGCGAATTTGAAACGCTACTACTACCCCAATACATATCCGAGCGCGCGCAGGCCCGACGGCGCTGCTGAAACGCGTGACTATAAAATCAGCCTTACTGACTAAAAACCACCCATGTTCCTTCTTTGGCCCTTTATGTTCCAGGGCCGCGGTATCTCTTTCGAACAGTCCCGCAGCCCTGGCAGGCACGACTTTATTGACCCTGTTTACATTTTGAGTATATCTTAAAAGTAGAAATTAGAGACACTTCAAACTTGTATTTGTTTAGTTTTTATTAAACTGAAAAATGTTAATAGACTCAAAAACTAAAACAAGAAAAAATACTGAAATGGTATAAAACACTTTTTAATCCAGCACTTCTTTAAAAAGCCAAAACTAAAGGTCCAAGTTGTGGAGTCAGTTTTTCAATAAAATTAGTTTCTGTTAGCTGAAGTAAGTTGGCAAATAATACGGAAATCAATAATTTCATGATTAGTTATGTTTATCCTTTTTTTAGGTCAATGTGTCTTTTGTTCAATTATCTGCTTTATTTATAACGAATTATGAATATTAGTCAAATTGGTGTCATATATATGCCCTTATCAGCTGTAGAGGCACAAGGAAAGTCCCTCACTTTGACTATCATAAAGATAGCAGATTTTCTTTATTAAATTATAAAACAACTAGCTTATGCTCGTGGCTTCGCCTGCGTGTAGTTTGATAATTGTCCCACGGAATCATACTACCGGAATAAAAAGTGTTAATCCAGGTTATAAACTATCTGTGTCCAAAATTTCATCCAAATCCGTTCAGTTGTTTTTGCGTGAAAGAGTAACAAACATCCATCCATCCATCCTCATAAACTTTCACATTTATAATATTAAGTAAGATCAGTTTCTTGCTTCCTAGAATAATATTACGTAAATAACCAAAATAATGAAAATTGTATCAAGGGTATGTTATTACGATACGATATATCTTATAAGCTGGTGACATTTGTTTATAAAAAAACAATAAGTAGATTAAATGGTTTAAGCACATTTTCAAGTACTTAAACCATTAGCTTTTACCTCTGAAAAGTAATCCGCTAATATTTATTTGATTAACTTATACTGCATTCGTACATACTTCAAAGCATTAATTTTGTTATTATGGCATTAAAAAGATCATACCGACAGATATGATAATGGGAAAGAGATTGGTTTTAAATGATAAAGTTTAGCATCTATATATTTAATAAGTTATCACATGTTAGCCGTGATTTATTTTATTTTTTAATTCATTTGTTATCATCACTTGCTTAGTGGTAATACGTGAAAATATTAATTTGTAAGTAGGTATATGTGAATGAAAAAGTAATCAAGTGTTGAGATAAAAATTAAATTAAATTTCATGTTTGATTTCAGGGAAGTACATCAAATAAAAAACAATCCAATAAGTGAACGTGAGCACTATATCAACGAAGCTATGGTGCGACAAAACAAACATGTGTTTTTCGCGGATCGCTTGCAAGAGTGCGTTCACGAACACATCAGCTACCAGAGGAGCCGAGGGCAAAAGGAGCCTCTATCAGCTCCGAGGCTCTTTGTTATCTATGACAACGTGGAAGCGAGTGAACCTGGAGATACCTCCGATTACAGCGCGGTTCTCGATGCACCATTCTACAAATTGCGCATAGAAGACGGTAAAAACCCAGGTAAAACCAATTCATTGAAATATCTAGCTAAAGATTCATACTTTACGTGAAATTAGTAAATCGTTTAAAACAAGAAACAAATAGTAACCACTGTTTGTGTTTTCAGGATATGTAAAACTGAAGAAAATGGAAGTTTTAGAGAGCACCCTACACAAAGAAAACGAATTGATTACTATGAATAAAGCCGATTCTGATGATAGCATATATACCGAATCTGAAAAAGAATCAAATGATTCTGATGAATTCCCATACAATGCCAGTAAAGGCGAAGAACTTTTACAACAAATTAAAACTAAATTGGAGAACACTGAATCATTTTTAGCCTCTGACGACAAAATTATTCCCGACTCAAATGCGGCTGTCGGTAGAAGATACAGTGGACCGATAAAACAAGTTAGTTTACAAGTAACGAAAAGTAATATTTCAAACATTAACAGACTTCGAAAACTCAATACTTTATTACCCGAAGAAGAGTATGAGCCGGATACTAACAATAATTTTATAGAGGAAAAGAAAGAATTGCATGGCGAAAATGACATGGCACCGAGAAAATCAATATTAAAATACTCCAGAAGGCTAAGTAATTCAACCAAAGATCTTAGAAAATACTCAAAAACTAACATGCGTTCAGCTTATTCAGAAGGTAATCTAGCAGAGGATACTGAGACCTCTGGCTACAAATCTAACTCTAGTGAAGCTGAATCTGATTACGGTTATTCTACTATAACAAAAGCGGCAACACCAAAAAAAATAGGACTCAGTTTGCATTCTAACTACTGGGTTACATCAGGAGCGTTGCCAGATGAGACGTGGACACCCAAGGATGTGAAAGCCCTGGACGAATGGACTGATGAAGACGACGACGATGAAGTTGCTGGGAGCGCCCCCAGGTCTTCACAATCACCCAACTTATATGAGAGATGTTATTACCTTAATTCTTTGAGATTTATGAATAACTTCGTGGATAACTTTATCATCAATTTAGGCTCTGGATTAGGTTTGACTGCCGAAGAAGTCAATTCTGCTTTAACTCAAGGCGCCAGTATTTATTGTGACTCAATTAAAAATGGGTCCAAAATCGGTTATGAAATATTTCCTGCTCTTGTCGCTGCTTGGCCCAATGCAGCTAACCAGTGGATCATTAGAGAGAGAAGGATCATACAAAATCCCAGAACCAATTTTACTTATCAATGGCCCAAAAAAGAGATGGTAAACAAAGCTATAGGATTTGGATGCTTGTTAGTACCTATAGGATTTAGAGATAAAAGAGGCCAAAATCCAGATCAGAATATACAATGGAAAATTATATTTCCAGCAGCAGAACGTTATTTGGAAAGCTGTTTGGCTCATTCTCACATACGTTGTTACTTGTTCACTTTAGCGTTACATAAGACTTTTCTGGAGAATGTAACAGCCAAGATCGGCATAGATGCTAGTCATATTAAAAACCATCTATTTTGGCAATGCGAAGACAATTACGCAAAATGGCCAGAAGATCGACTCGGTGAATCCTTGAGAATGTTTTTGCGAAGCTTTTACACGAATTGTGTGAAAAAAAGAATGCCCAATTATTTTGTAGAAAGCTGTAATGAAGTTAAAAACATACCGAAACCATTGTTGCACTTGCAACAGAAAAAAATTGCAGAAATTCTGGAGGCCCCGGTGATGCATGTTCTAAATGCGCTCAAAAGGATAAAATATAATAAGAAAGATTTTTATCCGGCGTTCAACTGCCAAAGGCTGTATGATATACTGACATGTAAGAATCCTTTACGCCTTATCAATCCATATTTACCTCCGGCTGTCTCCAGTTATCAAGACAGTTCTGATTCTGACGACGATACTCTAACAAACTTCTGGGATAAGGAAAAAGAACGAGACAAAAACTATAAATGGGCAAGACAACAACACAAACAACTACAAGAAAGGAGAAATGCTCAAAATCAATCAAAAAAGCAAAAGTCAGAGACACAGGAACGAGAATTTAACAGTAACGTAAGTTATATTTTAAATAATTTTTGAAGCAAGTGATCCTTAAAGTAATACTAGTAATTTTATAAAACATAATGGAGAAATGCAATAGAGGCAGTACCTAATCAGCACCCAGCATCGCACCTGGCTTGTAAACATCAATTCGTGAGTGATGCGGTGCGGAGTTTGGTTTCTTTTTGGCATTGTCAAATTTACATTAAATAAAAAAGTGGTTGCAGATCATACGTTACTAATTTGTTTTTTCTTCTTACAGTTTATGATACCAAAAAAGATGGAAACGGAGCGTCGACGTCTAGTACTAGAATTTTTTATTCCTCATTTCATCGCAATGGCGCGATCTAGCGAAAGATTTGAAGCAATAAGACAAGCGCTCATATACCTGGAACAGGCTCAGAGACTCTGCAAATTGCTGTTACAAGAACCAGGCGGAGACATGACAGCCAATGAGTATTTAGATGTGGTACGTGAAAAACTGACTGACTGTCAAAGAAAATTAGCGAACCAAGGTGGTTTTAAGTTACCAACAAGAAGGGACAGCAAACTTGAACGAAGTCAACAAAAACCGATCCGCAGGCAGCGTCCCAAGTTTGAGGAAGTTCACGATTCACCGACTGATAATCCTAGTATATCGGCATTCACCTTTGTTGATGTACACGCTGAGAACTCTTCAAGTCACGATCAAATGAGATTTAATGAATTTATCAGTGGAGAGGAATCCAAATTGTGAACTACTTTAATTAAGAAAAGTTGAATTAATGTACATATTAATTTTGTTAATAAGATTTGTGTGTAGGGATAATTATCAACTCTTAGCTCTACTTACTCTAGTTCTCGGAATTTGTTTTAATTTCTTTATTATATATAGAATCTCGTGCGTGTTTGTTGACTTGTTGTAGATGCTTGCAATCTAATTTGTGGCAGGAAAAATAATGAAGGCTAATTTGTACTTAACTGATTATTTTATTACTCAATGTTTACTTAAGTATTGTAAAGTATAAGAAATATAAACGTATCGGATTATAACTTAGAACATTTTTTATTTAAAAGGAATGATTGGCATTGTGAATGGCGTTTGTTTTAGTAGTGCTTCTCATGTACCTTCTAGTAAAATCCTAAGAGATTATACTAATAACCTTGGTACGCAATAAACAAAAGGTTTTTTATTGAACCGGGAAAATATACTTTTAAGTTTTGTTTACATTCTAGAACATGTTTTTGTAATCTGGAATGTAATTATTACGTAGGTAATAGTCCAATCAATCCTCAAATGACGTAGGTAATACTTAATAGCTATGTGTGTGCCTAATCATTCTTTGATACGATACAGTATCATCAAACGACGGCACACATGTAATGCGCTTCTGATTTTTAATATTCTCCAGTGATTCAATCTTTTTGATTGTATATCAAGCGGATATTCAGTATTCCGAAATCATAATTACTGATTAGGAAATGTATGAAGTTGCAAGTAGCACCGTGGTTTTACATGAGCGGGTTCACGGCAGCCACCATGGAGAGTAGAGCCATCCGCACGTACATGCCGTACTCGGCTTGCCTGAAGTAAGCGGCGCGCGGATCGGAATCGAAGTCCGGCGAGATCTCATCGACGCGCGGGAGGGGGTGCATCACCACCATGCGCCTGCGAGCGCGTGTCATCAGCTGGGGCGTCACCACCAGCAGCCCACGTGTCTGAAATAACAGTGGATGCGTTTGAGAGTAGGTATATATGGTAGTATTAGTCAGAGCTGGATGGCTAAAAACAAATTCGGTGAAACGAAACCAATTTAAGTATGAGAAGGAGATAACTAGTGTAATGGAACTTATTTTCTTCGATAGGAATATTACTTTAAAAAGTAACGATCTAGATCAAATAATTTAGATTATATATTACCTTTTCATATTCTTCCTGACTTTGGAACCTTTCACG
Organism: Eurois occulta; assembly: GCA_950022335.1. Lineage (NCBI taxonomy): Eukaryota > Metazoa > Arthropoda > Insecta > Lepidoptera > Noctuidae > Eurois > Eurois occulta. The sequence goes on along the minus strand of OX465489.1, from coordinate 9,778,743 downwards.
CTGAATTCGAGTCATGTACAAAACGTGAGTGTCCTCTAATACATCTTCCAACCTCTCGTATACTCTTTGAGGTATACCTTTAGAGGCAACGTAATCTGTGATATGCTTCGGCATGCCTAGTCCTCGAGGACTGACATATTGCAGTTGTACTTGATAGAGAGTTAGTAGCCGTGCTAGAGAATGGACAGTTCGACCATTCTTCAGGTCTCCAACCATAGTGATGGTTAATCCGTTGACTGTACCGATTTCTTCACGAATTGTAAAGACGTCGAGTAAAGCCTGTGTGGGGTGTTCTCCAATGCCATCTCCCGCATTTAGTATAGGTTTGCGACAGTGACGAGCAGCGCGCTAAAGAAAGTAAATTAAATTAGTATTTTATCAACATATTCTATTTATAAGTTTACGGTCAGGTTATGACTTAAGACTAACTCACCGCTACTGCACCGGGCTCAGGATGCCGAAGTACCACTACATCAGAATAGCTTGCCATAACGGAAACACTATCTTCCAAAGTTTCACCTTTCTTTGCTGATGAACTCGTAGCATCAGTATGGATTACAGAACCACCCAGTCGTTGCATTGCTGCTGCAAAACTGCAACTAGTTCGCGTGCTGACTTCATAAAATATCGACGCCATTACTTTGCCTCGCAAAATATCATCTAGATTTCGACCTTTGTTTACACTAGTTTTCATGAACTGTGCTAGATTGAATACATCATTAAGAGTATCTTTACTGAACGAGTCTACGGTTAGTATACTTTTTCCGAATAGCTCGCTACGTTGACGTTGAGAAACTGTTGTTGCAGGGGGATTATAATTAGATGTACTATCACATCTTTGTCTAATCACCTGGGGTAACGGTGATAAACACCTTGCAGCTGCAATTTCACTAAAGTGGACATTAGGTTTAGTCTGTGCCTCAGGTCTGTTATCGATTTGATCAAAATCAATATCACTAACTCTATTTAAGTCTGCAGATATGTGTATATCCAGTGCAGAATTTGGCCGGCTGACTTCTTTATCTGTCTTTTCAATAGTAAGGTATGTTTGTTTCTTGGGTGTAGGCCAGTCTCGGACATTTTGTCCAAAGCCGGGTGGTACTAGAACTTGCCCCTCAACGTACGCAATTTCACCTCGCAATGTTACGCGATGTACTGCTCCACAAACTTGCATGCCTGCAAATGGTGTCCATTTAGATTTAGAAAACTCCATAGCTTGTGGGATCGTCCATTCGTAATCCATATCCACCTCAACGTAAGTGTTTGGTTGTTCCGGCAAATTAAATATTTTACGAGGGTTACGATGGAATTTATTTATCAGATCCTCCAAAGTCAAACGGCCTTCGTGTACTGCATTTAGAAGTAATGGCAAAATTGTTTCCAATCCTGGAAATCCAGGAGGAGGCTTCTCTGAATTTTTCTCTTGCACAGAGTGTGGAGCGTGGTCCGTCGCAAAGACGTCAATCATATCTATATTTTTCCAAAGTTCGGCTTGGTCCTCTAGGCTACATAATACTGGCCGTACTTCAGCCCTTCCCTCTCCTATATCATCAATATCTGCAGTGCTTAGGAACAAATGATGAGGGCATACTTCACAGGTAACCTTCAGACCTCTTTCTTTAGCTGACTTAATTATAAGAATTTCCTCTTTACGAGCTACGTGACAAATATGAATTGGTCTGTCAAGAAGAGATGCCATCAAAATGATGGCTCCAGTTTTTTCTCGTTCCGCATGAGCACATACAGGCATTTTCTTTGGCCAATTCTGGAGATGCTTTTGCCAGATTGTCATATCGTCCATCGTAAGAGTACTGTATGTTTGGTTAAGATACATTTTCAATGCAGCCGCTTGGGGAGCCATTTCAGCAGCAGTGTCAAAGTTACTGGATGACGCTCCCATGTACAGTGCATAGTCACACCGAGCACTTACGCGTGCCAAAGCAGAAGTATAATCGAAAGAAACGCGATCAATTACTGGAGGATTAGTGTTTGGCATGGCGCATATCATTGTAATGCCTCCAGCAAGAGCAGCCGCAGTGCAGGTCGCATAATCTTCTTTGTACGTAGCACCGGGTTCGCGCACGTGCACGTGGACGTCAATGAAACCCGGCAACTTAATGATGTTGCGCGATGTCATACAGTCCGTATGAGTTTTCATTAGAGGAGCACCACCGCAAAGGTGCATAGCCTGTAAAAAATGCGGTGTTTACTTTTTACACAATCGGTCTTAGAAGAAAGTAGATGTACAAATATCGATAATGACATTAGACAAATTAACAAACCTGAACTAATAGTTTAGCGCACTTCACATCAGTAACCAAAGGCACAGCGTAATCCACGGCAAGTCTGCGGGTGCGATATCCATGAGTAGTGAATGAAGACACCCGTCGAGCACCTCCTCGCATTGGCAAATTGATTACTAAATCTAATTCACGTCTCGCCATAAAGTCAGCTAAATGCATTAGTTCCCCATCCGATCTCACATCCTCCGGATCACCTATGTGATCAAATGTCCATTGTACACTTTCAACCTACAAGAAAAAAAAACAATAAATAAAGATTTTATAAAAGGAGAGAAAAATAAAACTACAAAAAAATGCCTTACCTCGACTCCATGCTCAGTGTAGAAGTCTCCTGTACCCATACTAGCGTACAATTTATATCCCATTTTATGTAGAATTCTAACACTCGGAAGTAATTCCATTTTGTGCTGAAATTCAAAAGGGTACATGAATAAGGTTACTTATATAAAGGTAACAGGCAAAAAATTATAGAATTTACTTCTTACCTTGAACGTTCCCACTGATAGCAAAATAGCTTTCTTGGGTATTCTAAACCCTGTGCTCATTAGCGATTTTAAATAGGCTTCATAACGATTTTCACCGAAACATGCTACTTCACCGGTAGATGCCATTTCTACTCCTAAAGTTACATCTGCACCAGCCAGTCGGGAGAATGAAAATTGTGGCACTTTCACACCAACTTTTCCACAACCGGTCATTACATTAACTGGTTCCACCGGTATACCCAAGATAATCTTTGTGGCCATCGCAACAAAATCATGGTCTAGTGTTTTAGAAACAAATGGAAAGGATCTTGAAACTCTTACGTTGCATTCAATGACTTTGAGTTCGTTATCCTTTGCAATAAGTTGCATATTAAAGGGCCCAGTTACATCTAGCGTCTCAGCTATAATACTGGCAATTCCTTTTATTTTTTCCAAAGTTTCATCATTGATATCCTGAGGCGGAGTAACTAATGTTGCATCGCCAGAATGAACTCCCGCATTTTCAACGTGTTCAGATACTGCCATACAGAAAATAACACCATCAGCAGCGACAACGTCTACATCTATCTCTTTCGCATCCATTATGAATTTAGATATTACCACTGGATAATCTTTGCTTACTAAACTAGCCGACTTTAAATAGGCTTCCAATTCCTGGTTTGAATTAGCAACATTCATAGCTGCACCACTTAGAACGTATGACGGGCGTACCAAACATGGAAATCCTACTTCTTCACAAAAACTTGCAGCTGATTCTAAATCGGTAAGTTCCTTCCACCTCGGTTGCAATATACCTTTCCGGTCTAACATTCTGGAAAATTTAAACCTATTCTCGGCATTATCAATCATATCAGGAGACGTACCTAAAATAATTGCTTGTTGTCTATGTAAATCCATTGCAATATTATTAGGTAACTGTCCACCCATAGATAATATTACTCCATCTGGGTGTTCAATGTTATAAATATCCATAACAACTTCAAAGGAAATTTCTTCAAAATACAACCTATCGCTCATGTCATAGTCAGTACTGACCGTTTCGGGGTTATAATTAATCATGATTGTCTTTTTGCCTTGATTCCTGAGTTCTCTTAGACATCCGACCGCACACCAATCGAATTCAACGGAACTTCCAATGCGATATACACCTGATCCTAACACCACGGTAAAACCACCAGGAAATTCTAGATCATGCGTGTTACCGTTATAAGTTAAATACAAATAATTTGTAGTAGCTGGCCACTCGGCAGCTACTGTGTCGATTTGTTTAACAAATGGAGTAATTTTATATTCTTCTCTTAACTTTCTCACGGCGACTTCAGTACTTTTTATAGCAGCTGCTATTTGTTTATCCGAAAATCCAATTTTCTTTGCCTTCTTTAAAATATCGAAAGGAATTGATCCATGATGATCTGCCTCCAAGACTTGATAGTAATCTATTATATTTTTGAATTTCTCGAGGAACCAATGATCTATTTTGGTTAACTCGTATAACTTATCAACAGTATAACCTTTCCTTAGAGCAGCAGCTAAGACAAACATTCGCTTATCAGTTGGTTCTCTCAATTCATCTTCATTAACTTTCTTAATGTTTGGGTCGAATCCGTTCACGTTTTCATCTACCATACGTAACGCTTTCTGGAAAGCTTCTTCAAAGCTCCTGCCTATTGACATAACTTCACCAACACTTTTCATTGAACTTCCAATTTTTGTACTTACTCTATTAAACTTAGCCAAATCCCATCTTGGTATTTTGACAACGCAGTAATCGAGACTTGGTTCAAAGCAAGCAGTCGTCACTCCGGTGACGGAGTTCTTAATAACAGGTAGCGATATACCTAGCGCTAATTTAGCAGCAACATAGGCCAATGGATATCCAGTTGCCTTACTTGCCAGGGCTGAACTTCGAGATAACCTGGCATTTACTTCTATAATGTAGAATTCTTCTGAATTTGGGTTTAATGCGTACTGAATATTACATTCGCCTACTATGCCGAAGTGTTGAATAACTTTGATGGCAGTATTTCTCAACATGTAATATTCTCTGTTTGAGAGTGTTTGACTCGGTGCTACTACAATTGATTCTCCTGTGTGTATTCCTAAAGGATCCACATTTTCCATATTACACACGGTGATGCAATTATTATATGCATCTCTTACCACTTCATATTCCACTTCTTTCCAACCTTTAAGCGATTTGTCTATTATAAGTTGATCGGAATGGGATAGTCCATGATGTGCGAGTGTTCGAAGTTCGTCTTCATTGTTAGCAAAACCGGATCCTAAACCACCTAAAGAAAATGCAGATCGAGCCATTACTGGATACCCAATTTGCCGTGCAGCTACTAGTGCCTCTTCAATTGTTGTTACAGCTGCGCTTGGGGCAACTTTTTCGCCAATCGCATTAACTTTTTCAGCAAATATTTTACGATCTTCAGTATCAACTATTGACTGAATAGGAGTTCCTAAAACGCTCACATTGTATTTTTCTAGAATTTTACTTTTTTCTAGCTCGACTCCACAATTGAGGGCTGTCTGACCACCGAATGTGAGAAGTACTCCAGTGGGTCGTTCTGCTTTTATAACCTGCTCAACATATTCCGGTGTGATAGGAAGGAAATAAACTTTGTCAGCCAGGCCCTTTGACGTCTGTACAGTTGCAATATTAGGATTTATCAATACCGTTTGTATCTTTTCTTCCTGTAAAGCTTTAACTGCTTGCGATCCTGAATAGTCAAACTCGCCAGCTTGCCCGATTGATAAGCCTCCAGAACCAAGGATGAGTACTTTTTTTGGTCGTTCATGTAAAGTCGGTACAAACTTTAGTTTTTCTGTAATGATGCCATCGATGCTACATGACTTCTTAGTTTTGTAAGATCTCACAGCATCGACAAATACATCAAAAAGACATTCTAAATCCGTAGGCCCGGCAGTGTGCTCCGGGTGAAACTGAACACTGAAGAAAGGCAAAGTTTTATGAATAATACCTTCATTCGTTTTATCGTTTTCATTGGTGAATAAAACTTTCCAGCCTTCCGGCAGTGAATTCGCATCGACGGCAAACCCATGATTTTGTGATGTCATAAAACATCGGCCGGTGCCATTGTGTGTGCAAGGTAAATTGTGTCCACGATTACCGTAACTGAAAAAAAAAAAACACCATTAGAAGGGCCAGGCAGGGATGTACGTAACAAAACATAAATAATAAGTTGTGATAAAACAACGCAAAAGGAAACGTAAAATAAATGTACAATGGAATGCTATTAGAATTAGAATTAATTAAATATTAGTGATTTACCTGGTTTTGTAAGTTTTGCAGCCAGCCGCAGTGGACAGCAACTGGTGTCCCAGACAGATGCCAAATACTGGTTTAACGTTTTTCTTGTCTTCAATGACTGAGCGCATATGGTCCACCACCTTCTTGCACTTCACTGGATCGCCTGGACCGTTACTGATGAACAGGCCATCATACTGACTGGGGTCCAGCTTGTGGTCCCAGGGTACTAGCACAACCTTTGTATTGCGTTTGATCAAACACCTAATCTGATTGTACTTCAACCCACAGTCTACAGCCATTATTGTTACGTCTCCATTTGGGTTGTATATTTTAGGTTCCTGAAAAAAATGTTTAACACTTACTAATTTGCTTGGTTTCTAAAATTATCAACTTTTGATTTGTAAAAGTAGTTGCATGATTTTATTTCGCCACTTGATTGATAAAGCATCATGTTCTAAGTAAGAAATCTATAACGAAAATAGCAAAGGAAACATAAGTGCGAGTGTGAAGTGAAGTACCATAAGTAGATACTCATAATTATGCGGATTATTTCAATACAATGATACACAGATCATAGTGATAAGCTCAACATGGGCTATGGCTAATTTACACTACAGAAACTTACATTGAATAAAAAATATTGATTGTGATTTTCTACATTCTGTATTAATAAGCAACGAGTGGTTTCTAACTACTACAAAATTTACGGAGTAGTGACGTTGTTTTACGAGACACTACATTTTTTTTTTGCCATATTTGCAAAACTTATAGTTTCATCTTGAAAAACGTAATTCTTCTTAAAAAATTGGGTACACTAACCTTTACAGACACTTCAGCAACCAGATTCCTGGTATTCGGGTCTGATAGGGCTGGTAGTAATCCAAACGGCGGAACTCCTTGTATGATGCGTCCAAGAGTAACACCAGCTCGGAGACGGAATGTTAGAGCCCTGGTGTCTACGTCACAGAGGCCTGGGACACCGCGGGCTGCCAGCCAAGAGCCCAGGGAGCGTTTAGCACGCCAGTGGCACGCGCGAGTGCTCACCTCGCCCACTATCAAGCCAGCTGCCCATATGCGGTTGGATTCAAACCACCTGGAACGTAGCGTTTAGTAGACAGTCATAATTTTAACTTCAAACCCGACATTGTATGATGGCTTGTGGGTCTGCCAAGATTTTAAAAAGTTAGTAGTAAACACGTTGTACGCGACAAAAAACTTCAACTTTTTCAGTATTTTTCTATGCATTCAGTTGCTGCATTCACTCCAAATGTTGGGATTTATCTGTTACGAATGTCTGCCGGTAGCTACAGAAGAGTAGCTGCCCTAGCCACTTCATTTTATCTTACCAATTAATTGAATTATGTGTAGAGAGAAAGAGGGCCGAGAGAGAGGCCGAGGAGAGGGGTAAACTTTCGTATTTTGTTTTTGTTTATTATATTACTGGTAGTATTTTCCGGCTACTAATAAAATATCTTACTTGGGTATTCCATGTTCATCTTTTTCGTCTTCGTCGGGGACGCCATAGTTGCCGACCAGCGGGTATGTGAGCACCAACAGTTGCGCGTGGTACGACGGGTCTGTCAGCGACTCCGGATACCCGACCATACCCGTCTGAAATACTGACCAACAACACTATGATTAGACCTACTGAAAGCAGTGACTATGAAAATGTACCATTTTTAAGGGACCGAACTGAAAAAGTAATTAAAAATTATTATATTATTTTTTTGACTGCCTCGTTGATCGAGTGGTTGCTAGAGCGACTGCTGAGCATGAGGTTCTGGGTGTTCGATTCGAGTAAAGTGTTATTGGGATTCTCCATCAGGAATTTCTCAGTAACTGCTACGGAGTCTGGATTTGTACCCGGTTGATGCTAATAGTCGCGCCCCTATTACGTGGGACTTAAAACATAACGCCAAACTCTGCGGGGATTACAGACGCGATGATCAGATTTTTTTTAATCTACGTATCAGTCGCTGATTTTTTTACACACAATAACAATTTTTCTTGTAAAATAAACCTGTGTATGTATCGTGTAACAACAGTAAGGGCTCTCCCACATAGGTGCGTTATTATCGGTCGATAATACCGGATGCGTTATTGAGATAATGCATCCCGATTACTTGCACACAACTGCGATTTTGTCGTCCGATAATTCTATTTCGTATTCGTGTTTTTGGCAGATTTTTCCCTATAATATTAGATTATTATTAAGATTTTTATTTCTCTTCTCACATCACCACAACAACGTAGTAAAGCAAAGCAAACGCGTTTGGAATTATACCACAGACATACACAAAATTACATGTGACAAAAAAACTAACGAATCAGAAGACCGCATTTAATGGAAACCGGGTACTGTTAGCAACACTGATAGGACACGAAAATAAAAATACAGAATAGAAACAAAGCGAACACACTTATTAGAAGAACTCACATCGGTATATCTATTGCGTCGTTATTATCGCAGCAATGTGTAAGTTCGTAGCCGTCCTAATACATACATAATGCACTAAAAACAGATATCGCAATAACGCATCTGGTATTATCGACCGATAATAACGCACCTATGTGGGAGAGCCTTAAATCGCATCTTATATTACCGCATTGAGGCGGCAATTCATTACTACAGCAGACAAATGGAAGTTTCTTTGTTGGTGAAACCATCTAAATGATTGGGACAAGTTAAATATCAAAACGAACCCATGTCCTAAATATTTAGAATTTTCTAAAGGAGAATGGGCAAAAATGTATGGGAGTTGGTCTACCTACTCAACGCCATCTATGGGTCTTAGTAGTTAATAAGTAGTTGATCCAATTACGGATAGCTTTTATGCCGAAATCAATGGGAGATTTACAAAAATAAATACTTAACAAAGCACACTAGCAGAAAACATACTAGAAGAAAAAGTATGACCCAAGGATGCAGTGACAGTCACTGATTGGTTTTCCAAATATTATGTCACATACTTATAAAACGCGGACATTAAATCTCAAAATATTAAAGACAAAATTGCAAAAAGTGCCTCCACTGTTTCCGCCTAACATTTGGTCGATAAATAGCTCCATATCCCGACCAATGTTCCAATTACACAAAATAAGGTGGAATCAGGACACCACCGCTGGAACAGCCTATTGGGCAGAAAGAAATGTAATTTATATAGGACCACTATCACTGTGGAAAATCGTAGAACAACTGCTGATTAAAAATGGTTTTTGTCAATGTCGCTACTGGCATGCTTTTTTTATTTTACTCAATAATTTAAGGACCGAACTAGACTATAATATCAAAAAATTATACATATTATATGAAATGATTTTTTTACAACACTACAAACTTTGTAGTTTTGACGGACGCCCATGTTAAGCCCGTTCACTTCATCACTTTCAAATTGATTTAATTGTTATACGTTACAGGAAAAGATATAATGTATTATATATTTCTGGAAACCTTGTCTTTTGAAGAATATGAAAAAACTAATATGTATTTAGTATTATGTTAACGTTTACCTTAAAATAATTGCAAAATAAAATATGGTGAAACAAAAGTTTTTTTTAAAGTTCATCGAGACTTTTGACAGTTGCCCACGTTTACCCATGCTTTACATTTGATGTTGATTTGTAGCCTAGCTATCCATGAACATAATCAAATAAAAAAAAGTTGCGGATATTTGCGACTTTCGGAGTAATTAGTAAAAATGTGATAAAAGTCAGAAAACGGAAAACCGCTCGCTATCTATTGCGGTTTGAAATGTTTCTGTTTACATCAATAGTTTGCGGTAAGTTTTGTAATTTATCATTGATATTACGGCGTTTATCTTTTTTGCATTCATGGTGCGTGTGAAAATATTAATCAACAAGATGCACACTACCCTCATATTTCATAAAGTATATAAACAGTTGTTGTTAATAACAGAATAGTGGTGAATTAACAGAAGTGTTATTGTTACGAATACAAAACTACGTGTTTTGTTGACTCTTCAAAATGTCTAATTTCAAGTGTTCTAAACGTGAAATAATACTTTCATATATCGAAGCAGGAAAATCATTGGAGGCATTATCAACAGTTTTAAATGAAAATTATCATGTATCTGAAGACAACTTATGTTTCATCCTCAGTGATTTTCAAATACATTATTATTCCCACTTTTAATAAACGATGCACAGAAGCTTCACTGAAAAAGGATATGGTATATTTATAGGACTAAAGCAAGAGAAGAAAACCCTGGTGCAAAGGCGTTTCAGTGAAGAGCTAGGATTGATCATCGACAAACGAAGACAAGTAAGTGGTAATTCTAATGACGGTAATACTGCCAGAAGATTTATTCACAATGCAAGCTGCTCTGCTGAAATTACAGGAGTGGATATAAATTTGATTAAACGACTTTACATAATTCTGCAAGCTCTTTCATCGGGTGTAATGATATGTGCTGAAAAATTTGGCAATTTGGCAGCTATGGAGACTGCCAGGATCTATGTGAGCAATTATGAATGGTACTACATGCCATCTTCAGTTCCCAAAAAATTTTGATTCATGGAGAAAGTGTCATAAAGCATTTTACAGTTCTTCCTATTGGTCAACTTTCGGAAGATGCACAAGAATTTCGTAATAAGGGTTTTAAAAAATTTCGTCTACATCATGCTACAAAATGCTCAAGATCCGCTACAAACGAGGATGTATTTCATACTCTTCTTTATACTTCAGATCCTTACATAACCAGCATTAGAAAACCGTATACTAAAAACGTGAAGGAACTTGATGAAGACACCTTAGATCTTTTGAAAGTGAACGAATTAATTTTAGATCCCGAAGTTCATCAAGTATAAATAACATAACATTTAGTAAACATTACAATTAAATAATTAATCTGTGTTCGATTTTAATCACTATTTTTATTTTATTTTTTTCAAAAAAAAATGTTTTTTATGATTTAAATTGATTTTTATTTTGATGTACTATATGATATTTGGTTTTTGTAAACATTAAAATAATAGTATTCATTGTTAAAAAATAAATATTGGTCATTTTTGATAATTTTGAATTTGTTTTATTTTTTAATGTATGGTTTTAAATTGAATCATAATAAATTACATTCTATTTGAAGCCATATACACTATTGTATAATTGTGCAAAATTTTAGAACATAATATTCAGAAATAAAAAAGTTATTGATTTTTAATCAGAAACAGACCTTTATTTTCCATAGTTGGACCAGTTCTGAAACGGTCGCTGCTCATTTATGTAGCTATAATTAATGAAGAATTACATTAATTTTCTATTCGGCGTAATTATTTTACTTTAAATTGTTTTTCGGAAATGTCTCTGGAACCCCACTGCCTACACCTTATCGGCTATGTAACAAAATGAAATACACAAATAACCTCTTCAACAACATGTTACATTACTGTTGAGTAGGTAGACCGCGATGCTCATTCTCCTTTAATTTATGATAATAATTTACATTGGTTAAATTTATTTTTGCAGTTACAGTGGACTGTTTCTGCTGAAAAATAATAAAAAAACATTGGGAATACCGGATTACTTTAAAAAAATATTGTGGGTTGGATCGTTTTTGCAAAACAACGAACGAACGAACTAGTCAATGTACTTACCAACTTCTCCATCCACAGGCACTTGAGCCCCAAAGCTTCGTCCTGTGAAGACCGATCCATCGGCTAACACGAGGCTACAGGGTGGCCCCACTTCACAATTCAAATCATCTGCCACCATCTGTGAAGAAAACTTTTTATTGAAAAATACCATGTTGCCGGACCTGCCGGGACACACATCAGTCCACTGTTGTGTGTAAGAAGGCAGGTCAGTTTTATTTCATGTGTTTTGTAGTGTATTTATATATCAGTACAAGTTAGGTTCGCCCCTATGGCAAAGTGTGGGTATTGAAGGGTAAGATACACCTCTGCCTAACCCGTCAGGGCTTAGATACGTGATGATATGTGTGTTTGAGTATAACATACCACATAACTGATATGGAGATCTGATTACAAAGTTATTTAAAATACCCATTAATTCTATTATTTGTTTATTTTTTAATCGTATGCGGAACGGATGGCTTGTCATGATATGGAAATACCTACGGCGTAGTAATACTTCATTGGCATACGCGGTAGTCAAAATAAACAGTGGCTGTCGATCTCATTTTACAACCTCCTAACGACAGCACATGATGCTTAACAATTACAATGATTGGAACATGACCTTCCTACCAGATCCAGACAAAACAAAGAGCATGTACGTAAATTATATTAGTCTTTTGTTTTAAAAATATTAAGAACTAGCTGCCCAGCGCTACTTCGTTCGCGTGGTGTCCTACCAATTACCGTACCCTACTCCTAACCTACTCCTACACTACTCCTACCCTGATCCTAACCTACTCCTGCACTACTCCTACCCTACTCCTACACTACTCCTACCCTACTCCTACCCTACTCCTACTCCTACCCTACTCCTACCCTACTCCTACCCTACTCCTACCCTACTCCTACCCTACTCCTACCCTACTCCTACCCTACTCCTACACTGCTCCTACCCTACTCTTAACCTACTCCTACACTACTCCTACACTACTCCTACCCTAATCCTACGCTAATCCTACCAAAAAAAAAAGTATCATATTGTTGCTTTTAGACTTATCCAGGCAATTTTTTAAATTTTTCTCGCCGTAAAAACCATCCTTGAACTTCAACGAACATTAAAAAAAAAGAATTGGCCAAATTGGTCCAGGCGTTGTTGACTTATACGCTTACCAACACATTTTGCGATTCATTTTTATATTATATTATAGATATTCCACCCTGATCCCTTTATTCAAATACTCGCTCATAATATACAAAAGTCATCGATGTATTGTAGAAAGAGCGCAACGAGCAATTATAAAGATACATTTAATTACATTTTGTTAGTGGAGAAACTTTGCTATTGCATTCGAGACGGAACTATGGAGCCGAGAACTGCAGTAACAAATCCCCACGCGTATACACTTTCGAAGAAATAAAATATTAGAACAGAAAGTATTTTTGTCAGGAATTATTAGGAAACTATGATTTAATTTGCTTTTTCCGCGCTTTGCTCGCAAGGTTGAAGAAGAAGCAAAGGTATGATGCCGCTAAAAAGCCTAATAATAAAAATAGACAATACAATTAATATTTTTGAATTTAGAACATTAAAAAAAAATTGTTCATAAAAGTTAATATTTGTTTTAAATAATCATGTTGACCTATGATATTCTTTTTAAAAATACACAATTTAAATACGCAAAAAATTATTTACGCCGTAAAGACGCATATTGCTTTGCCAAAATTTAAAAAGGTAAACAACCACAGTAGTCATTGAACCCATTTGGACTTAGTATAGTTATCTGTGGAAGTTTTTATTTCCTCACGTGCGCGGAAAAATATTAAAAATCCATGCGTGTTTAATACATTGCATGTTGAACCTAATCGTAGTACGATAAGAACCAGTTTTCGAGAAAATTAATGAAAATTAATTTTAAAAAAAACAGGTAGGTATCCTACTGTAAATTTATATAAAGAATACTCAGTACTTACTAAGGCAATTATTCATTAAGACAATAACACTAAAGAACTCATAAGGACGACAATTTTTGGTATACACTGTTCCCTTCTGTAGAACAAGTTTTGGGCAGAAATTCTTTCGTTACCTCGGACCTTCTGTATACAATAGAATTTATCAGTCTGTCAGGTATGCGAAATGCAGTAAATTTGTGTGCAAAAATGTTGTAGATTTTATATCTCAATAATATGGACTACGAATCAACAGAGATATTATTAATAAGTGTTGTTTGACGTAACTCTAGGGAATGTATTTTAAAATGTTATATATTTATTGCTTTGTTTTTTACAATATCTATCAATAACACATGTAAAGTGCAACCACACGTTGCAGAATGTTGCATGTTGCTTTCATTTTGCGTTAATGCTACAATGTCAAGTCAGACATAACTATCCAGTTGTATTTTTGATTGAATAACAATAAATGGCATAAAATGATGTAATGTAGAGGAATTATGAGTAGGTATAACTGTGTAAGCTATGTAAATAAAATTGTAAACATAGGCCAAGTTTAACGGAAATAAAGTTTAATATTTTATATTATATTGTAACGGTGATCTATTAATATAACAATACCGAAATCAATACTAGTTGGATACCCTAGCTGAGCTTTAGTTGCTATGCTAGATTTTAAGGCTGCCAAAAATTTTTTTATGTTTAAATTTTTAAAAGCACAACACAGGCTGAAGGCACTACTTTTTCAGTAAGCTTAAACATACATAAAACTACAAGAATTAATTATGTCTTCAATTAATGAAAGAATATTGTGTTCAGGACCTATTCCTAAATAGCATCAATACATTGATTGTTTGTACTTACCTATCTATTACGGTAATCATAATTATATGTAAAACAGTTTATTTGTAGGTAACCATCCATACATAGTCAATACGTAAACATGTGTAGAAATAACATAGAATTAAAATTAGAATTAAAACCATTTCAAGTTAATTATTAAAGATAAAAAAACATTATAAGGTACGAAATAAAATGTTAAACAAAATAGTAAAATGTAGATATGTAAATCAACTAATTAAATAAGCAAATGGAACTATACAAATGGGACTAACTTTTTAAAGAAACTAAAACAAACTTTCCGTTGCGAGCATCATGAATTACAAGCATCAATAGCTCAAGATCAAGTACAAAATGAATTAGTATTGATAGTTTCAGACGGACAAATATATTGATGTTCAAAGTTTATATATATATAGCTATTAACCTACGCATCGGTCAATAAACCGTAGTTTTACTCACTTTTTGTAGGTTCGCTGAGCCGGCCACGTGGTTTATTATGAAGCCGGTGAGGAACGGTCCGGCGCTGTCGCGTTCTACACGACGACAGGCTCGCTTCACCCAGTAATACTCCTTATCATACTCCGTCACACACACAATGAATTCTACCTGCTATTCACTCTTTCACGCTTTAGTAACTTCTCTATATCCGTCTCTTTCTTGTTACTTGGTATGGGTTTATGGTGTGAATTGTTCTGTTTGTGTTCTTTAATGCTTCTATAATAGAATAAAAATTTAAACTGGCTCCGAAAACGCAACCACTTGTAGCGTTGATGGCTCTTTTGTTGGTTGGTACCTGTCATGATTGAAACTTGTTTGTAATAAAACAATACTTGTTAACGACATGTCACAAAATGATTAACTGATTTAATTCGAGTTCAGTTCGAGTACTTACGTAGCACGCATATAATAAAACTCCATAATGTCCTGAAGTTTGTGACGTATCCTATGAATTGAACGTAAAACAATAAGATCAAGAGTACATTTAAAAGAATATTAAATAATAACCTAATATGAGTGCCTAGTTGAAGTTATTGGGAGATCATTGATTTCTAGTTATGGCTAGTAATAACTAAAGTGGTAAGTCTTGGGTTTTGCTTCAGGAGTTTCAGTACAGGCCGGAGTCTAGATTTGTGTGCTGTTGGGAAGTTTGTTCGCTTGCTACTTCTTCCCACTAGGAAGTAACGAAGGAAGTCACGCGGGTGTTGACTGTTTTTGTCGATCAGAAAGTGCTCATTCAAAGCCTGTTTGAATGACTTTTGATTCAATCACCCGGTTGATGGCAATCAATAGGGTCGCCCCCTCCTATATGGGTCTTAAACATAACTAGCGAAATGTGCGTGTACTAGGTACACGTCTGCTTAACTTTTCGGGAAAACAGGGAGGATGTTATGTGATTAACCACGTTACGTAGAATTTCTGCGTTTTTTTTCTTTAGGCCATGTACAGTATGTAGTGTGTATATATAATGTTTTATATGGCATCGTCCAGCGTCCTATAATATTGTGGCAAACGCTAAATTCACATTTGAATTTGACGCTTTGTTCTCAGTTGGGGTAAAAATAAAATTGCGTTGTAAGGGTATATATTCAAGTCGTGTATACTTTAATATCTTACGAAGTCTCGATGTAG
This sequence comes from Eurois occulta, assembly GCA_950022335.1. Classification (NCBI taxonomy): domain Eukaryota; kingdom Metazoa; phylum Arthropoda; class Insecta; order Lepidoptera; family Noctuidae; genus Eurois; species Eurois occulta. Next base: position 9,762,661 of record OX465489.1, on the reverse strand, counting down.
GAGCACCTCTACACCGAAACTCATGAAAAGAAACAATAAAGAGGAAAAATATAACAAGTCTTTATTGTAAAAAGTAATTATGAACTTTACTCATACATTATATTGCAAGATTTGCAAGTATTAAGTTGATCCCGGTTGAAGTCTCCACCAGTTGATATGCCCAGTTCGGTTGAGTATAGGATGGTCGATGAAGTCCATGGCGGCGACCTGGGCAGGTTTGTCAAGTTCCAGGATCTGAATGTGGTTGTTGTCTGGTGCTGGCTTGAGCCATAACCCGGGCAGGTACAGCGTTATCTGCGGACCAACACTTGGCCAATACCTGCCAAGGTTGTACCCGTTCACCCAAACGTAGCCCTGCAATGTTATAACTCAATATAATATTGATAACCCTTCAACTAGATGCTACAGACAATTGGATAAAATTCAGCCAAAATTAGTCGACCTACATGAAAATTTATTCAATATCGTGAAATATTTAATACAAAAACGTTTTTTTTTTTTTGTTTTGTAACTTAACTGTTGAGAGATTATTAGATGGTTGGTGGATTAAATGTCTATTTCTGGCAATCGTTCTTCAAAGACCTTTTAGGGACCCACAATATCTAGGATTACTATTCAAATAATATATTGTAGCTGCTAAAGCCAAATTAACTCAAAAGTTAGGTTGGGAGACAGCCATGCGACTGTAACCAATTTTATAAACCAAAATAAATTATTTCTAGTTATTAAATAGCAAAAAAACCATTGGGTAGGTAAATTGGAAACGAGGAATGTGTTACCTTGCCCCATCCAGTAGTGTCGACAAATGTGTCCAACGGCGCCTCCCCGGCTGGCAAGGTAAAGAATCCCTCGTAGAAAGTGGGACGCCCTGCCTTACTCTGACTCCTTGCTGATGATATTGTGTCGAACTTCTCCAGAGGGAATCCAGTTATCTTCCATGTTCCGTTCAATACCTTACTGTTGAACTCCACCTCGCTAAGTATACCCTGTAATGGTAATAATGTTGAGAACAAATCGGTAAAACTGGTCTATCAAGCTCTTTGGGATCATTGCATATGACACAATCATGACATATGAGTAGCGAAAAATTTTGTAGCTTTTTTTTATTTGGTGTCAATAGTCGGTTTAAATTGATCTGAAAAAGCATTTCTCTTGAAAGGACGATGTGGGGTAAATGATTTTAAAATCCCTCATAATAAAACATGATTTGCTTCTAATTTTTTCGAACTAGACTTTCATGGCTTTAGAAACAAAGAGTTGAATTTGACAAGAAGGCCGTTAGATTATATAAAAGGTTAGATAAAAATAAATATTTGGAAGTGTAGTGAACTGTAATTGTGTCGATAACAATTTTAAAGCGAGTCGTCTGTCGTGGTCAATGTCTGACTCAAGGATTACTGTGTCGACTCACAGATAAGATGACCAACACAAATATGAATATTTCGATAACAGTGCTTCGGGTTAGGAAGATGAGACGTAGGCATTGTTCAGAAGCAACGATTTTTGTTTTAATCACTTCACGTTGTGTGTTTCCACGGAGCTTATTTCACTGGTATATACATACAGTGTGGAAGTGACACCGACGCAAAATCGGTTACCACGTAATCAGTTCATCATTAATTGTTTTTAAATCTCCTGTTCCATACATTTCGACCGTGTAAGTATTGCACTTTTATTTTTTAATTACCGATCAAAATTTTATATGTGAGGGGTTCAGAATGATGTACTGAATACGTGGTAACTGATTGTGCATCGGTGTCCCTTCCACCCTGTATAATATAGTTTTATAAAAATATTTGATATTTTTTGGAATTTGGATGGATTTAATATTTTCTTCGCGTCGCAAGCTGTAAAGTTAACAACGTTTTTCAGATGAACTTAGTATTAATTATAATCTCTGTCTGTATTATGCATAAATAAACCAAAATGATTTAGACTTTCTATGCTGATTTATCGATTTAACGGTAGTAGGTGTTGTCTACAGCTATAATTGGACTACACACAGTCACTGTCTCGCTTATGATTGCGTACTTTGAATGGTAGGCACTCCAAAGGAACAGCTTTGTTTTTGAAATTACTTAAGATCTGACAATGAAACGCACAAACTACACAGTATTTTGATGTAGCTGGCGGAATGCGGATGTACTGTAAATATATAGATGCACTTCTGCTTAACCCTTGTTAATTATAGGCGTGTTATGTATTTAGTTATATCTAGGTATTTTGCTGTAGATAGGCTCAAAGATATTTCAATCGGAATTTGAGATTATTGAATTAGTTAGACGTATTAACTGCTCGGTTTATTTCAGTTCTTTCTTTTTCTTTCGCAGTTAATAGTTAACTGATATCTACAACTTACTTATCAAGTTACCAGTTACTACGTCGTAATAGTAAACTTTGCATGACGTGTCGTTGTTTTAATATTCGACTCGTAAATATATTGGTGTTGCATAAACTTCTATTTAGATTAGTGAAGTAATAAGAGCAGTAGATTCCATAATAATACCATTCTATAGAAATAATAGAATACAAGAAGTCATAGTCGTTAGAGTTGGAAACCAAAATCTACATAAGCAACAGAACTAACGAAAAAATATAAGAAGAAAGTCTTCTTTCTCATGCAAAATTCGTAAGCTGAACGGAACTACATATTCAAGAACAAAAACACTTGATCAATTTAGGTCATGGACAATGGTCTGACCACATTGTTAACCACGATATGAATATTGAGGTTTTCATAGACTACCAAAAACTTGGCCAATATTGATAAGAAAATAAAAATAGAAATGGCGATTAAGAAATTTTTAGATTGTAAAAACGAAGGCACATTCTCAAAAACATCAATAGAATAAGAAATTAAGGAATCATAGCCAAAGACGTACGTACCTACATAATAAATAAAAAAAAACTGAAATAAAATAAGCTTCATTTCAGAGCTAACTAAACTAACCTTGCGTTTCAACAAATTACGTAGAAATTATTTATGCACCGATAAAGTAACCTTTCAGTCTAGTTTCCTTTTCAGACTATTTTCTGTTTCAACATTACCTTGTAATCGTGAATGTGACTGCCAAAACCAATACGGCCTTGGGACTCCACTAGCAATGACAATATTGAACCCTTCTTAGCAGACAGAGGCAGGCTGAGGATCTTGTGAGTTCTGCTGAGGAGACCTTTTGGTTCCTGAAAAAAAATATAAATTAAGGCTGTTTTAGCAGATATTCTACCTGCGATGATCGATGTCAAAAAGTTTGCTTGTTCAAATGACAGTGGGATAAAGGTTGGTTACCGGGCAGACAGCTTACGTATACCCTTGGTTGGATAGGTCAAACTTATGTAAAGGTTGCATTGACATCGACAACGTGGCGTACATATAGCGTAGCCGCGTAGGCGCCTACGCGACTACGCGGCGTAGGCGCTACTCTAGTGTCGCGTAGACGTACGTAGACGCGGCGCTTGCGTTGGCCGAACTTTATATTATAATGATACATTTTTAGGTATTTTAAATATTAAAACATTATTTTGTTACATTACCTGATATTAATGTAGGAGAAAAGAAGATATGAATTTAAATACGACTTCGTTGGCAGTGAGAGAAGACCTAAGCGATGGTTACCTGGGTATGGATCCAGAGTGAAGAACCACCTAACAAAGTGTGCTTAATAATATTTTTGCTATTGTGTAATTATTTTGACTTTCAGTTATACTTACGCCATCAACATATACAAAAATCATATCTCTTGGTTTGTTTATGGTTAGCATATCATCAGCTTTGTTGAGCGTGGTCTCATATAACATCAGTCCTGCCCGTTGGCGCAAATATTCGAAGGTGGGCAGAGTTGAGCCGGTGTAGTCGCCGTATCTCTTGCCCAAGTGCGCGCGCCCCTCGGGACTTAACAGGTTTACTGTTGCGGTTACATTGACAGGCCCGTAGGCACCTTTCGAACTTGCAGTGGGCACTGGGATGCTTTCGTCTACAAAGTTGTACTGAAAGTTTAAAAAAAGGTTGGCATTAATAAATTGATATATTTATTTTGGTTTGATTTTTTTCACAACCTTCAGGTTATAAACAGGTTTTAAACTTTTTTCATTTCATTTACATTTTCAAAACAAAAAAAAACAAGAACCCATGATAGAAAATATCAAAAAATCTTCCTACAATTTACTTAGAAGTTATTTCTGTTAAAAGTTGCCATAAGGAGCTATTTCTTAATGAATGTATCTTAAGTTAAATGTGATTCTAAATAAATTCCGAATACCTGCTTCAATTTGTCTCTAATCATGAAATATTTAGGAGTCGGGTCTCCGGCCTCCGACAGCGGCGAGTCGTAGTCATATGAAGTGATGTCCGGCGTGTATGTTCCTAAGTAGTTGGCTCCTATAAGAACAAAAAACAGGCTTAAGGTTTTTCTCAAAAAATGTATACGTATCTCACCTAACTCACAGATTTACAAAGCCACTTATGTCAGTAAGTCATCATCATTGTACATGTAAATTTAAATAAATAAGTAAATAAAAACGGTACCCGATCGTCACCATGTATAACATGACTCTTAAAGATAACTGAGACCCGAGACAATTTATGCCAGTAGTCTCTCTTATATGTGCCACCAACATTGTACATAACAATTTAAATAATTAGTAAAATAAAAAGCAATATCTGCTTGCACACTCATTAAATGAGACAAAATAAAAAACACAGGAAACTGAAAAGACTGAGAAACTGGTAAAATCTGGGTGCTACTCTCGCTCACCCTCCGAGAAAGCAGGCGCTAAGTCAAATTACGTGTCATCATCATCAGCAGCAGCCTACACAAAAATATTATTATAAAATTATGTGTACCTGCAGTATATTCGAAATTGGTGCCACCGAAGAACATGAAGAAGTTGACGCTAGCTCCGTATTCGACGATCTGTCCGAGGGTGTTGACCACCGACTCTGCGTCGGTGGTGGCGAATTTCTCGCCCCAGTGGGTGAGCCAGCCCGTGTAGTACTCGGAGTTCATCAGCGGACCCTCCGGCATGAACCGACGCAGCTCCGAAAACGAACTGTTCACATCTGAGGATGAGACTCTAGATGATATTGATGGAATTTTGAGAAAACTTAAAAAAAAATAACCGTAGAAACAAACGAGAAAAATAAAATATAATTATTAATCTAAGTTCAATGGCGCCAAACAAACAAATTATTTACGTAATGCATAAAATGCTGGTGGCTCGATTGATCTTTCGATTGTCTGATACTCGTTTTTTCGTCTTTTAAGGCATGTATTTAGTATTCCTTGATTTGAAATGGAGTATTGTAACGTAAGGGGTTGTACGTACACAATAAGTATATTTAACGACTTACACCTTGACGTAATGAAATCTGAAATAGCAACAAACAAACATCTGATTCATACACTTTGATTTCATAAGTAATACCTACTAAAAAAATTATAAGGCTAAAGATGCAGAAACGAAATAAGTAGTGGTGCAAATGCAGCCAGGTTCACTTCTTGTTGCCCTCCTCGCCATAGTTCGCGCATATCATTGTTTTGGCTCGGCTATGTACTTTTCTGATATACATAGTTGGCACCTACTGCAGCGTGTGACCCCGAGGTGGTCTGCGATATCTTCCACGTCCCAGCCGATGTACCTATAAGCGGTCGCGGCTGACTGATACCTGATGCAGCTCATGTGCACTGGCACACTCGCATAATCCTTCCACTATGCTGTTATACATATTTACATTTATTTACACATTCTACACATAAAACTAAGGGAGAATTTTAACAATGAAACTAACTCCGATGAAGCGCCATGTGCTGAGCTGCCTGAGCTGAGCTGTCAGCGTAATAATTGATACGCCGCCGTTTAGATGTGATCGTGTGCTTACTTTGATGTGTACTCTAAACATTGTGCTCACGGGTGCATGCAACGGTAAAAAAAATGTTGGAGCTTGGTCCAGTACGAAAAAATAAAATCTCTAAAAGAACAATCGACTCTCGTCTTCGTAAAGACTCCAGCTCTTCGTTTTTAACAGTAAAAAGTTAAGTAAGTTTACTGACCAGAAAACGCATTGAAGTCGATGGTAGAAAGAGTGTTGGGCACCGCTCCGCCATTGAGGTAGGAGATCGAGTTCCCGTCAGTGGTGTAGAGGATGGCATTGGAGCCAACGTGCTTGTGTATCATGTCGCGGAGTTGGGTGCGGTAGTCCATGTCGTTGCCATAGCTCCCGTACTCGTTCTCTATCTGGACATAATAGAACATACTTCATGAAGAAGATAGGTCATCGAAGGCCTGTATTATAGAATTACACTGAAGCACATTTGTCCTCATCTTGAACATAGATATAATTATATAAACCCGTTGGTTGAATTCAATTTAAAGCCTAGTTTAAAAATAAAAATTGTACAACAAAAAAATAGGCTGTGACAGACGGACGTACGGAACCCTAAAAAGCGTACTCTTTCTGTAAATGGCCAACGATTAACCTACAATTTTGTTGTTATTCTCAATATTCTAATTCTTAATTTCTGTTTGTGGCAACTGATTAAAAGTTTAGATAATTTTACGTCAAGCAGGCATAGGAAACGAGGTGAAAGTTCAAAGCTTTCTCGTCATGAACGTTTGTAAGAATTCACGTGCTTAACCTTTGTTCATTGAACTGTTAATAACACGTAAGTGATTGCCCGTTTGTGTATTAATTAAAGGCAAATGGAGTTAATCAAACAGCATAGCTTCGCGTGATACTTGGATTTTAAAGTTTTTTGATACCAAACCAAGAATTTAGTGAAACCAATCCAAAGTTCATTATAAACAAATGTAAAACCACCTCGTTGGTCGAGTGGCGACCGAAGCGGGCTGCTGAGCATGAGGTCGGACAAAGAGTTACTGGGTATTTCTCATCAGGAATATCTCAGTAGCAGTCACGAGTTTGAATTTGTGCCCGGTGGATGGCAATAGGCTCGCCCCCTATTACATGGGACTTAAGGCTGGCGAAATGTGTAAGTAGGTACAGTCAGCAACAGAAGTCGTTGAACATTATTTGTTTCCAATATTTCTTAATCATTATTGATTGGCATAAGTTATTGACTAAAGTAAATTACAAAACAAATTGTCATAATTGTACTACAAAACTCGCTGAACTCAGTTAAACAAAAGCTAGTTAATTGCTATACATTACTAACGACAAAAATTGTATGATTTGTAATACCTAAATATCAAAGTCGCTGAGCATAGCTAATTTCCTACATTTCCTGTTCGTTAAACCCGTTTGCTTCAAGGCATCTGGCGAAGCGCAGCGCACCGCATTTTTCATAATCAAAACATTGCCGAATAAACACAGCTACTAGTTCAGAATATAAATTAAACATAATTTAATATAATAAATATTGTCTCTGGAGCCCTAACCACCGGTAGCTTGGACCCTGCTTCCGACACCAGCGGACTACATTTTTTTCTATTAAAAAAAATAAATATATAAATTATACATTTATATTTATGTTGATAAAAATATTTAAAAATGTAATTAGTATGTAAGAAAAATTAATAAACGAAATATTAACATATATTGAAATTAAAAACTAGGACAATATTTATTTATTTCTAGTATAAAACAAATATCAATAATGGGTAGGCACTAAATATATGTATAATAAAATACAGAACATAAAAATATATTAGACAGTAATATTACAATATTTAATATTATGTACACTACAATAGTAGGTACTATTACGTACACCTCTGCCTAACCCTTTGGTGATTACAAGCGTGATGTGATGTTATGTATGTAATGATTTATTAGATTTTTATATTTTACCTGAACTAAAATTATAGGTCCACCGTTCCCATACAATAATGAAGACACTTGTTCAAAGATTTTATCCAACCATATCTCCGACTCTGCCATGAAATCTGCAAAAAGTTTATAAAAGCTTATTAATATAAAACAGCGAGAGAAACTAACGCAACATGAGATGAATTATAATACTTTCACAGTATTAATTTATATTTATTTATCAATAATATTCACCTTTATCAGTCGTTCGTAACTTAATTTGGGGATATTTGCCGAGCAGCCAGTACGGGAAACCACCCTGTAAGCAAAAAAGTGAAGATAAATACCTACTTTAATCAGTTTCATAAGAGCAGATTTAATTTGCATGCACTCGTGTTAGAAGTCAATGTTCTTTTTATTAAGCTTTTTATTAATCATATTGGTCATAAAAACATAATGAGGAGAGGAAGAAAAAAGGTAGGTTGGAGCAAGAAAGTCGCAGACATCGTCTAGCCTTTTCAGACTTATTAAATACCTAGAAGTCAAATTGCACGTTTGACACGGTGCTATTACCCTCTGACTTCTCTACCTAGCTATTATGTACTCAAGTAACCGATTGTGATGCGATAATGACTGAAATCAAATCTAGAGAATATGATCAGTTTGTGAAGATCAGTAATACGAAACTATCAGTAATCTTTGGAAGATTAAAAGAAAAAGAATATTATTTCGATCTTTTGAATTAAAAACTCACTATGCAAGTATCATTTACGAATTTTGAGCAGTGGGCCTAGGACGTTACCTTGAAGCACACTTACTCACTTAACGGTATTTAGGAAAAAACTGTTACTTGCGAATGCTATTTATTTCACGGATTATTAGTATACATCATGAAGACGGTTTATAAACGACCAAATGGAAGTTTAGAGTTTTAGAATAGAAACATCTAATTAAGATATATTCCATCAGCATTGACAATTTCTCTAAATTAAAGAAAATTACATAAAGCTAGCAAATATCAACAGAATACGATTAGAGTGTCAGAACTAAAATTAGTGTTGTACAATCCAATAATTCTATCTTATGCTAATTCTGTTATTTACCTACTAAAATGATATTGATTTAGTGACATTGCTAGAAAAAAACTTGGTTTAATTGTCAAAAGATTTATGGCCACTGACCAGGTCCCTTTCACCGCAAATGTAGGGGCCGAGCCGCAGCAGCACATACAGGCCTTCTTCTGCCGCTATGCGGATGAATTGGGCGATATCTCGGTCGCCTTCGAATGAGTATTGTCGTTCCTCAGGCTCGTGGAAGCTCCACTCTACGTATCTGATGGATAACAAAACAACATTAATTAGCGAAAGGTCAAAGAAGAATACAATTTAAGCTATGTGAGGGAAAAAGGCAGTAAACAGACGCGTATAAGTTATTTCCCCTTCTCCATTTGGTCCTAGAGGGCTGCAGAATTTGATTGAATACGTAAGATTGTGTTTTGTAGCGCTTGAGACAAACAAGCTGAAGAATGACTGAAGATATGCGATACGAAGAAAAGGGAGTATCTGACAAGAATAGTACATTTTGATATAAGTGGGGAAACTTTGTTATTGCATTTGAGGCGGAATTAACACCCGAGCTGCAGGCGAGGGTATTATGGAGCCGAGAACTGCAGTAACAAATCCCCAGGCGTATTAAACGACGTTTTTCAATACACTTTCGAAGTTTATATCTTCGAAAGTGTATTGTTTTGTTCATAAAAGTAAATATTTGTTTTAAATAATTATGTTTATCTATGATATTCTATTTATAAACACAATTAAATATTCAAAAAATATTTACGCCGTAAAGACGCATATCTCTTTGCCGAGATTAAAAAAAAACAATCATCGCCGACTATAGTCATTCAACCCATTTGGACTTAGTTTATGTATAGATCTGTGGAAAATTTTATTTCCGCACGTGTTTGGAATATTATTAAAAATCCACTCGTGTGAAATACATTGCATGTTTAACCTAATCGTAGTGCCCCCAGTAGCGAAAGCTCAATTTTTGCAAGAGGAAAGTCGAAGTACATATCTTTAATGTGATTATATTATTTGTCTATAGAATACTGACTGTGCCATTTTTCAAAGGGAAGCCGGTAAGAATCGAGTTGTATGGAACCTTCGTCACTGGCAGTGCCATAAGAACCAGTTTTCGAGAAAGTGTATTGATAAAGTGTTATTAGTATAAGCGTGGATTAGTGTAAAATAGATATATACATAGATGGATTGTCGGGAAGGTGATATGGCTAGGAAGTATACAGGGTGGAAGGGACACCGATCCGAAAACGGTTACCACGTATTCTGTACATCAATGTGAGTCCCCCACAAACAAATTTTTCATCTGTAATTAAAAAACATATCGGCTGTTCCATACATTTTGACCGTGTCGGTATTGCACTTTTGTAGGAAATAGCTGTTTTTTTATAACCGATGGAAAATGTCAATTTAGGGGGTCTCTTCGTATCGGTATACCTTCCACCATGTAGTTGTATCTTGAGATGGTAAATTGGAATAAGGGCAAGAAGACCATGATAAAATCTGAACAGTAAAAAATCATACGTGGCAACAGAGTTAAGTCCAGCAGCTTTCAGCTTCCGCAGATGGTCTCGCCAGTAGGGAGCAGGCACCCTGAAGTAGTGCAGGGAACCCGAAATGATTTGCAGCCGCTTACCATCGACCATGAAATCGTTTCCAACTATGCTGATGTTCCGGTTTGCTTGTTCTGCCTGTAATTTTATGAAACAACGGTTAAAACTTCTGTTACTATTGTTTCTTGAGCATCTACAGCGTGTATTTGTAAGACGTGGTCGCAAAGAAAAATCTGCTCTCCCATACATTGGCGTCGAGTAGTAGGTATTGAAATGTTCAATGGGACAGCGGTTTATGTTGTGTTTTCATGATAACGACGTTGGTCCCATACAAAATTGTTCAGTTTGATATGTACCACATCCTTAAGATGATCACCTTGCTGTATTAACGCTATATTTATTAGAAAACTAAGACTATCTGCCCGAAGTTTTTATTCAGTGACTGGGCAACTAAAGGCATCAGGAAGAGTCGGGAAAGACTTTTTGAGTTGTATGGCCTTAAGCCTTATATTAATACGGAAACTTTTGATAAGTATGTTGCTACTTATTCTAAAATTTTCAAAAATATCTGCAAGACAGCTAAAGCCTTATTCATTAGCAACAAGTTGAAATCTGCAGACAACAAGATTAAAACAGTTTGGAAAATTATAAATAAGGAAACAAAAGATTACACACTGGACTCTTCCCGAGGGCTCATTAGCGCAAATGCCGATGTTACTCAGGAATTCGCAACATTCTTTACCAATATTCCAATAAAAACCACAGAAACGCTAAATTCTTCGCCAACCCTTGCCATTAATTTATTAAGAGAGAATGTTTCAGCCTTTTTTTTTTCGGATGGGAAATCATCAAATGACTCCGGGTCTGGGCGGAGCGGAAGACTTTTACTGACTAAAAACCATCCATGTTCCTTCTTTTGCCCTTTATGTTCCAGGGCCGCGGTATCTCTTTCGAACAGTCCCGCAAGAATGTTTCAGCCTGTAATGTTGAATTTAAATTTAAACATTTAAACCCTGTAGTCGTTATGAAGGCTTTTAAGCAACTTAAAATAAAAAGTACTGAAGACCTTTGGGGCATGTCTACTAAAGTCTGTCAATCAATTGTTGAGACAGTAGCTCCCTATTTAGCCTTATTATTTAATTTATGTGTAGACCAAGGGGTATTTCCAGATTTAATGAAGTATAGTAAAGTTATACCACTTTTTAAATCTGGAGACAGCAAAGACACAAATAATTATAGACCCGTATCTATTTTGCCGATTTTCAGCAAGGTATTTGAAAAAGTAATGCTAAATCAAATGCTCAATCATTTTAATCGGAATGACATCCTACATTATCAACAATAAGGTTGCGCCAAAGGTCGTTGCATTACTGACGCCGGTGTCACTTTACTAAAGCACATCTTTAATGCATGGGAAGAGGCAAAAGATGCAATAGGCATGTTTTGCGACCTATCCATGGCATTTGATTGCGTGAATCACGACACACTGCTGCTAAAACTTAATGAGTATTACGGACTGGGAAAACAATCACTTAGCTTAGTAAAATCCTATTTAAATGATCAAATGCAGCAAGTACTAATAAATGGCGTAAATTCATTAGGATTAAAAGTAAAAATGGGGGTACCGCAAGGCTCAATATTGGGCCCTTTCCTTTTTCTAGTATATACAAATGGTTTACCTCAGTTACTGAAAAGTCGACCTCAAATGGTGTTATTTGCTGATGACACATCACTGATTTTTAAGGTTAACAGACGTGCACAAGAGTTTGACGACATAAATAACGCTATGCTTAAGATTCATAATTGGTTCACTGTAAATAATTTGGTGTTAAATGAGAAGAAAACTAAATGCATAAGATTCGCGTTACCGAATGTAAGAAGTAGTGAATGTAACGTTGTATTGAACAAGGAGATATTAGAATTCGTCGAGAAGACGGTTTTCTTGGGGATTACGCTTGACTCGTAATTGCAATGGAGTGCTCACATAGCAGCACTTGTAGGGCGGCTAAGTTCAGCCGCTTACGCTGTCCGGCAATTAACAGACGTCGATACCGCGAGACTGGTCTATTTTAGTTACTTCCATAGCATCATGTCTTACGGTATTCTGCTGTGGGGACGGGCTGCAGATACTCGTATTGGCACAATATTTATTCTGCAAAAGAGGGCTGTAAGAGTCATCTATAACCTACGCAGACGCGAGTCTCTAAGAGAATTGTTAAAAAAAAAAAATTACATCATGACGGTACCTTGTCAATATATTTATGAAAACATTATGTATGTTAGGATAAATGTACATCTTTTTAGTAAAATAAGCGACAGGCATAATTTCAATACTAGAAATAAGGACAAATTAGATCAGCCACGTTTCAGATTGTCAAAAGTACGCACTTCTTTTATGGGGTACTGTGTAAAATGTTACAATAAATTACCACTTGACATTCTACAACTTAATGAGAAGAAATTGAAAACATGCATAAAACGCACACTATGTAAGCGAGCATATTATAAGTTAGAAGACTATCTCGTAGATAAAAATGCTTGGCTCAATGCTGGTCCTGCTCCACAGCCACTTTGGCTCACGAACAGATTTTAATGTTTGGAAGAGATACTCCCCCTCTAGTTCTTTATTATTATTTTTTTTTTGTTGCGTTACTATTCTGGAAACTTAGTTACTTTTATTAGTAGGGCTTATCCTAATCTTTAAGATTTGAATTGTGTAGTTTTTCTACTTTATCTCTACATTGTGTGTGCAAACTAATTGATTACCATGTTAAATTATAGTGGCAGCTGCAGAAGATTGTAAGAATATCCTTGCATTATATAGATTCCATCTCCTAGAATTATATAATTGCATAACACACATGTGTGAGTACTATGTACTGTAAAGCTACCATTTATATTTTGTTATATTTCATTGACTTGAATGTGTCCTGGTGGCTGAGAGAATGTCATGCTCACTCAAATGTCTCGCTGATGGTGGCGGGTGTGTCGGGTCATTTAGTTCCCTTCAATATGGTTGAGTTGAATGGCGCTGATCCATGCGTCATGTTCGTGAACGGGCGCTGTCAGTTGGGACTGCTCATCTCTTAGCTGCCACGGATTATTTAAATTACTTTTTTTTTTAATGTTGGTTTAATCTTTTATTCTGGACGCTCTTAATGTGTACGTCTTTGTACATCTTTCTCACTTAAATTATGTATAATCTCAACTTGAATGATGTAACCAAGATTTTGTAACAATATTTTGATTTAAAAGAGTGTCCATGGAGTTTCTTGCCCATTCTTCTCCAAAGAGATCTACGCTTTGGAATGTGCAACTACAGTACTTTCGCAAGTTATTATGCCTTGTGACTGTGACTGTAGCTTAGCTTCTTTTTTTGACTTTCAAAAGAGCCTGTAATTGTCCAATTTAAATAAATGCTTTGAGTTTGAGATTCAGTTGCCTTGATATTTTATTTTAGTGGTAGGTCATTAACTAATGCTATTTACTTAGATAAGAGATTGACGTCTATCTGTAAATATTAGACTAGAGTTTTTAATGTTTACCCTAAATTGTTAATTGCATTTTAATTTAGTTAAGGTGTCGTCCTTTAATCATTTCAGGTTTTAGGTCAATTTTACCCTTTGTAACCTTCCCTTTTTGCCCTTAGTGATACGCCGTGAGTTTTTAGGCTTCTCCTCCTCCTCCCTGATCCTAATATCACGTGTATTTTTATTATTGAAAAGATCTAATAGTATTAGAATCTCTTTAAAAATTACAAATTCGATTGCTTTAGGGTTTTAATTGATTATTGGCAAAAAAAAAATATACATCACACATTATGTGAGGGGGAGGTGCGCCAAAAACAAAGCTGTTAAAATTAGAAAGAGCTCAGAGAGCTATCTTAAAAGTGAGCACCTTTAAACATTATATATTTCCTACTGCCGAACTTTACAAAAGTTGTCAAGTGTTGACTGTAAGGCAACTCTTCATAGCAAAAACTGTCCTAATTCAGCATTCTGCGACCCCATACAAAAAAATCTCCAAAAGACGTAATGACATTGTTTGTGTAACTAGGAAAAGCAACCTTACCCATTCCAGGAGGTTCAATTATTTTCTTGCACCTACATTGTACAACAAATTAAATGAAATACTCTCTATTAATCAACTATCTAGCTGCAAATGTAAAAATCTAGTAAATAAATGGCTTCAGAGGCTGACATACCAAGAGACGGAAAACCTCTTAAGTACAATGGTGTAGTATAATTACCATACAATAATACACACAGACACACACACACACATACACATAACTAAACGCATTTACACCCACACTTACACATCTATTACTCTCACTCACACGCGCATGCATACAAAGAAAATTTTCCATTAGTTTTAATTTCTTTCTTGTTTCTTTTTTGTTCTCTCACATTGTCAATGAATTCTGGATTGCAAAAAGGAAAAAACTTTGAAATTTCGTGAAATTATTATTGTCGTAAAGATTTATAAGGGAATGGGACTGGCATCTTTAACACAGGTTACTTTGTAATCTAGCTAAGATGCCAGTTGCGATCCGTACTGTGACTATAAAGCTACGATCATTGTTAATATTGTAACTATTTAATCTTAAGGTTTTATACTGTGAGAACTAATAAAGATTATTATTATTATTATTATATGTTATTATTTTCGTCCCACAAAAAAATACACATTATTATCACATTATCCTATCGTGATTACTCGTGATTTTTTTCTGACCTTTCCCCCCTTTTTGAACCTCACGTGATTAAAACTAACCTAACTTATATTAATTACAAGTTAAAATGGCATAGACTACTTAATTTTTTTTTTCGTAAAAAATGTTTTATCATATCTAATAATAAGTAGCTAATTGTCGGTGTGTGAAACAAATATGCTATGCTTGGATAAACAGAGGCCAGTTGTTGTATCTGCGTATATTAATATTCTTTTGTTCTAAATAAAGATCTGTAATAAAATCAAGTTACTATGAATAATTGTTGTAGTTATGTAGATCAATCGCAATATTTAATATTGGTTAAATACATTATATACCCTATTGTTAATGTTTCACTCAAAACACTTGTAAATTTGACGTATGGCATTTTGACAACATAAGAGTCATTTAAACAAATACGTGTTTATATAATACAAAACCATTAAAACACACATGCTTAGTAAACAGATATCTGTTTACTTTAAAACAGAAACCACATATTTTTTCAGTCGAAAACAAACAGGGATTTGAAAGTTCATGCAACTTAATAAACTGGATGGAAAGCTGAACAGAGCTTCGGAGTTACTACCTTCAATAAAATACTACAAATTTTCACTCAAAGGGAAGATTAGATTCTTTTCTAAAATAATCAAAACTGCATTCAAGCATGTTTCGAAAGTCGCTTGCTTGAATCGGTAGTAAATCCAATCAAATGCGTAAAGAAACCTTTAGTGTATTTTTACGACACCAATCGATGGCCAGTCCATAGGGTAAATCATAAACTCTCTAGTAAACATTAAACATTTATAAACATTTCGACTTCATTTGAAGGAAGATCCTAATATTTTCTATCGCCCCTTGGCCTATTTTTTAAAGTGATTTTTTATGTTATTTAAAAAAAAGATTCTATGTTTTTTTAAAGAGATTTGATCCTTTCGAATTGTGTAATAAAACCTGTGCAAGTTTAAATAAAAATAAAATTCGTACTCAATTTATATGTTGTGAAATATTAAGCTTTAAAGTACACTATCACCGTACTTTGTATTATGTATATAGCGAAATTAAAAGAAAAACGATCACAGCTAAGTAGGCTTTACAAGTTTACGAATAATAGTCGACCAACCTATAAAATGTACTTGGATAACATATTTTCCTAAACATAATGTTTGGGAGCACAGGTTTTTCAACTTCAAATGTAAGTTTGTTTTGTTATTATTATAAAAAATCGAACCGCAGGAAGTGTCTGCATATTTAGATGGGCAACTACGGAACCCTACCCTGTTTATAATACCTACACTACTAAAAATAACTCTTAGGCTGGACTCACACGTTCTGAATTCCTCTCTGAATTCAGAGTCGGAATTCATATTATTAATTAAGAAAGCCCGGAAATGCATACAATTTCATCATGACACCACACACATTCTGATCTTTTCAGATTATGATTTTCTCATATCCATTTGTAAAAATGACACTGACGACCGTTCTGAATTCAGGCTCGGAATATTTATCTATTTTGGCGTAATTTTCTCGCCGTAATGTTGAACTGACTTTCCCTTACTCTGTTCACATTAAGAGGATGAATCCAGTCTATTCGTTTGCGTTTCTTTTTTTTTATTATTTAAAGTTAAAAGTAGTGCTATGAGAATTAATTCCTTTTTGCTTGAGCCAAGAAACACGAGACTACTGATTTATCTGAATTTTTAAGATATGTGTGAGGCAGTCAGGCAGCTTGCCGAATAAAACTTATGAATTCCGACTCTGAATTCAGAGAGGAGTTCAGCATGTCTGAGTCCAGCCTACCTAACCAAAAAGTTCAGTTTGCTATTCATTCTATGATCAAATGAATAAACACAGACAAACAATTAATATTTGTTTGCAAGAAAAACTTTTGAAAAGAATTTATATACATAATTATGTATTTCTGTTTTATACCGAATGCATGTTATTATAGTCAATTGTATTCACTTCCAAGATAATAAAGAGAGTTTAACGCCATGTGGCGCGATTATATTATCGTTGTTAGTCATTACACTGTTATTGTCAGTACAAAAGTAGATCAAATTACCTTACGGGTGCTCACATGTTCAGGCCAGCATGATTCGTTCGGAATAACGGCGCTCAGTTAAGCTCGACGTAAATTCATACGTAGCTAGTGGTTGCAAGATACAAATTCCAATGTTCAATGTCACGAAGGGCCCTTTGATGCCTTGGGGTCGATCTCTAAACCTTGGAATCTGTATCTTGTTACCACTAGCTACGTTTGAATGTACGTCGGGTAAAGATAAAATGCTTTGCTGTGCCGTCCCCGGTGTGCGCTGGCCTTTATGCGCGGCCGATCTCTATATGATTCAGCGATGGTAGGTGCTGAACGAAGTTTGCTGAATGTGTAGTATGTATTTGCTTCGGGTCGGTCTTTTTTATTGATTCATTATTTGATAAGATTATTATTGATCTACACAAGAAAACACACGTAAATGATAATTATTATAACTTCGTTCAACAATTAACACTGTTGAATCAAAAGTGCCGACCGTAACAAGTTTGTACTAAACTATCACAACAAAGAAGTAAAAATAAAGATAGCTGTACCTACTGTTAAGGATGATTTCCACCAAACGGCTCGCATCGCATCGAATCCCTAATCAAATAGATTCATTCCTTACGACAGGCGAACGGTTCCGATCCCGCGTCGCAGCATACTTTCGGCTACGACCGCGTGTCGCGGAGGACGTCCACGGTCAAGCTGCTGTGCGCGGCATGGTAAAATACTGACTAAAACGATATTAAATACTGTGTACACGATTTAATATCGTTTAAAGATTTTAAAATCCTTTCCGATCCGATGCGATACGAGACGTTTGGTGGGAATCATCCTTAATAATACACACTCGGCTGGGACACGGTTGCAATGAAACTATTTGACTAGGTGCAGAAACGAATACGTTTGCAAGCGACGGCGACGGTACGGAGCTGATCGTATGCGTCGACAAGCTGCCGGACGCGATCGGCTGTCGTCGCATCCGTTCGTATCCTTTCCCATCTGATGCGGAGCGAGCCGTTTGGTGGAAGTCATCCTTTACACGGTCAAAATGTATGGAACTGGATTTGAACTAACTAATACGATATTATGATGTGGTATCTTGCTAAAGTAATGATAGCTTATACTTATAGTAATTATCATAATAAACATCGATAGATTTATGTTATAGATACCCTTGAAAATCTGATGTTTTCTATATGGTAATGAGAAAATTCCTATAATATCTACTTAGAAAGGAAGGAAACGGCAAAGCAAATTCTAGTTTGAGATAGGTAATTAGGCGCCTGTTTACAGCAATGTTATTTCCTTCTAAAAGTAGTTGGACCGTTTTCCATTCGTTTAATTGTTTCTAGGATCAGTGGGTCAATTGGTGCAGCCTTGACCCGATGTCACCTAATGTATTCCTGAGAAATCACATTAGGTAGTGTAACTTTCTGGGGCTCATATACCAGAACGATTGTAATCATTATCCCCTTTTATCGACGCAGTGTTTTGTTATGTCGTCCATAAATGGTTATTCAATCTTTGGTACTCGGCAGGTACAGACAACCATTTTATCAGTGGTAATACTTGCTTGACAAAAATCGCCCTGACTGCTACGACAAAAAGTGCTGTCAATATCGGATTGTCACCACTGATGCAAGGTTCACTGTACAATATACATGCGTTATAAAGTCGAATTGAAAAACCTTGTTTAATGCATTTGTATCTTTCTCTTAGGGCTTAAATGGGTACTCCTAGCGTAATGTTAATATCTTGGAGCAAGCAATAATAAAATAGATTAGTCTAAGCTTGTTACCTTTGTAATTGGCTCTGAAAGTCTCTCATTTCGCGTATGTTCTACTTGGGTGACCATTGGGTTATACTCATAGGAAGCGTCAGCCTTCGTCAGGAGCCCGCTTACGACGCTCCACAACGATACTGCTACGAACACTCTCCATTGCATTCTCATCTCGCTGTCTGAAAAGAAAAAAATAGTAACATAAGAATTCGAAAAATTCGTCACTCACAGGATAATTGATTTGAAACTGATAAGCCTGATTGCGATAAGAATCGAATAGAGCGTCACACAAAGAGTTACACATGACGGGGCTTTTGTGAAAAATTAGAATTATAAGGAAATCAAGACTTTTGATTTAGCTTACGAGCGTGTCAACATGTGCGGTGAATACACAGCGATGATTGTGCTCATGCTTTAACGGTTCATTAGCCAAGAGCCTCGATCATCGCCTGAAGAGGCTCTCATAAGGCAGTTGAATTAAAGGCTTGGCGCAGAAAGCGCCACTCCGGGACACTGATGGGAGGTTCTCTCTCCTGGAGCCAAGATCAATGACAAGTAACAGTGCTGTTTGGTTGATAGTGCGCGCATGTAGTTTCAAGACTCAGTGACACACATTCGGTGGCTATATAAAAAGCATGGCATTAACATCGGCTTTAAATAGAGACAAGCTAAAAGTATGTAGGTCGTGTTAGGGAAGGTTAAAATAGCTATCACAAGCTACGTATTTAATTATGCAGATTCACATCTGGTTATAAATAGAAACCTTAGACACAGAAAAGGCAATCAATAAATCTTTCGTCTTGATTTATAGTTGACAAAAGTTTAAGAGATAGAGAAAATTGATGTTTATTTATTTATTTATTTTACTATGTGATGTTGTGTTAGAAGATAAACTAATCGTAGTTCATAATTAAAATGCGCGTTTATTTAACTTTATTTCAACCAAACGAGCGGCAAATACGTAGCTATCCTCAAACTTTAAAAAGTAATAATGAAATATATTTAGTTGGTATACTTTTCACGAATCAAAAGTGAGCCGTCTGTCTGCCAATATCTAAATAAATGATGAGCTGTACAGACTACCAAATCATTTCCTGTACTCGTCTGCTGTTATAATCGATAAAAAAAGGAAGAATGTGTAGATATCAGATCTACAAGATAAGAGAAAGTAACTTTCTCATATCTGTTGGGATTAACCGATTAATCCCAACAGATATGAGAAAGTATCTACCTATTGAGACAACACTATTAGCTAAGCTAAGAATGAAGAAAGGTTTAAATGGTTTCCTAAGTTTATTTATTATTTTCCGTGATCAAAGTTCGCATAATATCAGGCGTGGTCCCAGGGGGAGGGGGGGGGACATAGGGGGCATCACCCCTCGAAAAGTCATACACGCCAAATTGACAAACCTTCTTAAAATACTTTTATATGTACCTTTTCGGATATAAATTATTAACTTCCTGCATCAGCATAACGTTAAATGTTAAAATTTTCGATTTGGCTTCGCTCGCTAATGCATCCTGCCCTTTTGAGATACTTTTATTCTCATATCTGTATGAATGAACAAAATGAACCTAATACACTGGGCGGAGGCGAACTGCTTGAATTTTGAAGCTCTCCTATCTCGCTCTTGCATTCTATTAGGGTCAACTCACACCGAAAGAGCGGCGAAGGGCAGCGAAGCGCGGAGTCACGGAGTCCCGCGACTTCTCGAGCATTCCAGCGACTTCTCGAGCAGTCGCGGGAATCCGCGCGCCTTGCCGAGCCCACCCGCGATGAATTCATGGGTCGCTCTCCTATGCGCAGTTCAATTTCAACAAAACTCGAGGAAACTTGTGTTTAAGCAGTGAAAATGGGTATTTTGGATTTAATTATTATTGCACATATAATTGAAGAAGAAGAGGAAGAGGCCGAAGAGATAAGGAGGGAAAGATTTAAAAGAAATATATGGTTCAATTGTATTGTTATTTATCGCTCGCGACTGCCCGAACATTCTCGGGACTTCCCGCAACTTCTCACGCAGTTGCACGGCTCCGTTTATGGAATTCCCCGGAATTCCTGCGGCGCCGCGGGCATCCGCGCGACTCGTTCGAGTTTCTCATGCGATAATAAGTATTATGGTAATGATAATAAAGTTAAAATTCATATGAAACTGAAACTGCGCTCCGCTTCGCTGCCCTTCGCCGCTCTTTCGGTGTGAGTTGACCCTTAGGGTCAACTCACACCGAAAGAGCGGCGAAGGGCAGCGAAGCGCGGAGTCACGTAGTCCCGCGACTTCTCGAGCATTCCAGCGACTTCTTGAGCAGTCGCGGGAATCCGCGCGCCTTCCCGAGCCCACCCGCGATGAATTCATGGGTCGCTCTCCTATGCGCAGTTCAATTTCCACAAAACTCGAGGAAACTTGTGTTTAAGCAGTGAAAATGGGTATTTTGGATTTAATTATTATTGCACATATAATTGAAGAAGCCGAAGAGATAAGGAGGGAAAGATTTAAAAGAAAAAGAAACTTTTGGGTACACGAACTGTGGAAGAAAAGACGTCTGTTTGGCCAATTTCAAACATTTTGCACAAATTTACATCTGTATCCTAGCATTCATTATGACTATTATAAAATGAACTATGACGAAAGTTTATTGGAAATTATCAGGCCACATATTCAAAAACAAAATACCAATTATAGATTGGCTATTTCCGCTGAAGAAAGACTGTCAGTCTGCCTCAGGTAAGTAAATAAATAAAAAATATATGGTTCAATTGTATTGTTATTTATCGCTCGCGACTGCTCGAACATTCTCGGGACTTCCCGCAACTTCTCACGCAGTCGCACGGCTCCGTTTATGGAATTCCCCGGAATTCCTGCGGCGCCGCGGGCATCCGCGCGACTCGTTCGAGTTTCTCATGCGATAATAAGTATTATGGTAATGATAATAAAGTTAAAATTCATATGAAACTGAAACTGCGCTCCGCTTCGCTGCCCTTCGCCGCTCTTTCGGTGTGAGTTGACCCTTAGCACCTACCAAGAGCAGATCCAGGGGGGGCGGTCATGGCCGGGCGTCATAAATACCCCGCCCTGGCGGGGCCTAGGTCGACCGTGATCATGTTTCTGAACACATTGATTTAAATAAAATAAATAGCTGGCTCATTGCGTTCTCTTCATCTTAAAACATCTAACTATCTCAGGGGCAGGGTCGTAGGCAGGGGTGGTGGGTGAGGGAACCCCCCCGAAATCTCCGACAACTATAAAGAAATCAACTTATCCGAGGCGGAATGCTCAAATTTTTACGCTCTCTTTGCTCGCCATTACAACCTATACTTTTTAGTTCTGCAAGAGTTGACAGGACCCTCCTATTCTCATTTCTGTATAAATTAACAAAAGGAGAGGTGCTAAACTCTTCAAGCTCGCTTCACTCGCTAATACATCCTGTACTTTTTCAATTCTCCTTAAGTTGATAGAGTTCCTCCTATTCTCATTCCTGTATGAATGAACAAAAAGAACGAAAATGTTTGAGCTCACTTCGCTCGCTCTTGCGTCTAAGTACCTACTGTAAGTAAATACTCCTGTTTGAATGATCAAAAGAAAAAAAATCTAACCTACCCGATGTAGTGCTAAAATTTTCGAGCTCGCTCTCTCTTTTTTTATAAACTGACACAATTTGTGAAAAGCTATCAAATTCGAACTGGGTGTTACGATGATTTTACGAGCTCGCTCTTGAATCCTGACTTTTCTGAATTGATAAGCATTTCCGTATATGTCGACAAAATTATTCCTTGCATGAATCGACACCGACAAACGAAATGATCGTTTTGTAAGTATAGGTAAATCCAGAGATGGTTGACATAATTTCGTTTTTCAAAAGTTGTTCCTAATACTTTAACCCGGTACGGGTAACCCCGTCCCAACCAAATTCCTGGCTGGGACCGCGAGTGCATATTATTTGTGCCATTTGTAATATTATTAAGAGGAATATTACATAAAACTTTCTGCAAAAAACCCGACTTCTGTTTTATTGACTTTTTTGGCATCGACTTCCGAAAATAAAGTTATTTTAGACTTTCTTAGAGTTTCTTTTGGAAGTCGGTTTTTTGCAGAAATTTGTTCATTTTATCCTTTTTAGTTGTAGGTATATACCACATAAAGTCTTGTCATGAATTAATTTTTACATTGTAACCAAAAGTTATTAAGGGATTATCATGTCATCAACAGAGCCCAAGAAGAAAAAAATCTTATTAAAGAAAAAAAGAAAAACTACTGAACCGATTTTGGTGAAATTTCTATGGGACCAATGGGAAAGTATATCCTTTCACTTTCACTTTTCTTAACCTATCTCTTTTTCAAAAAAGAATAGGAGGTTCCTGTCTCTGCAGCCCTAACCACCGGTAGCTTGGACCCTGCTCCCGACACCGCCTCGTATTTGTTTTATATTTTTATAAGTGTTTTATTTTTATATAATACTTAGAAACGTATTAAGATAAGAATGTAAATGAATAAACGAATAATAAAGCTAATTTATTTATTTGATACACCAACAGTAGTATATGTACTGCTGTTGTGAAACAATAAAAATAATATAAAAGTGCTGGAATGTATGCCTATTATAGGCAACGTATTTTAGATAACTTACTTATTTATTTAGTAACTAGTTGGTGCCCGCGACCTCCGTTCGGATTTTGTTAAAATTTCGAGGGTTTTATTTTTTTTGCGTGGAACCCTAGTAATTTTTCGGAAATAAAAGTAACCTACGTTAGATTTTATAACATCAGGTATCTGCCAGTAAAAGTCCTGTCAAAGCCGTTTCGGAGATTAGCCGGAACAAACAGACAGACAGACAATTGAAAAAAATGAGTTTTTGATATATTAGTACCGTTTATACTTTCATTTGAATTCAGTAAAAAGCTGTTATTTTGGTACTACAAACAGACACTTTAAATTTATTTATTTGTATAGATATCATTCTCCCAATAGGTACATGTTTAGGGAAAAACTCACGAGGACTTCATTCGGGACCTCTAATTTGTAGAGTTTTTTGAATATACACCATCCACTATTTTTCATCTCACAAATTTAATTTCCTATTATTTTATAATGATTTTTCTTTATATGCCTTTTAGGTAAAATTAGCGTAACACCGTAATGTTAGAGGGCACTTAAATAAATCATGTTTTGATGAATACATAATAATTTTTTTTTTTTAATTTACCTACCTACTCATGAAAAAAAGGATTAGTTAATTTTTGTTAGCGTTGGTTTTTTAAGCATTGGTTTAAATTAAATAAAATCATGCATCCGTACCACCTACTTACACAAATACACATACATTCTTGAACCTTATTAAAAATAAACAAGTGATTTTTATTTTTACAATAGTTCATAAAATAAATATCATCTTCCTGCCCTTGTCCCATGTTATTTGGGGTCGGCGCAACACGTTTTTTTCTTCCATTCTCCTCTGTCAACCGTCATGCTATCATTTACTTCTTTATCTTTCATATCATTCCTCACACAATCCATCCATCGTTTCTTTGGTCTTCCTCTCCCTCTCCATCCATCAACGTTTATAATCATCACTCTTTTAGTCACATGCGATTCGTCCCTCCTCATCACATGTCCATACCAAGACAGTCGACTCCCTTTCAACTTTTCTGTAACTGGCGCAACTTTTAAACTTCCTCTAATATACTCGTTCCTTACTTTATCCATAAATAATAAAATAAATATAAAATGCAATTATTTTTATAAAATTCAAACATAACATAACATCACTCCTGTGAACCCCGAAGAGTTAGACAGAGGTGTAGGTACCGGCCCACATTTCGCTAATTATGTTTAAGTCCTATAATATAATAGGGAGCGAGCCTATTGCCATCAACCGGGCACAAATCAAACCTCCATGGGCTGCTGAGATTTTTCTGATGGAAAAACCCAGTAACACTTCCCGATCTGGGAATCGAACCAAGGACCTCATCAGCGGTCATGCTTGCGAACACAAGACCAACAAGAAATATATATATAAAATATTTTTATAATATTAAAAATAATTATCTTAAGTACTCACAATGATTCACCTACGTCCCGAAGCAACTGCGATGTATAAATGCGAATACCTCCTTACGTTACAGAGCAGTGTGTAAATATTAATCACTCATCGGACTATTTATCAAACCAACATAGCCATTAAGGAAAACATTGTCAAAACCGCCTTTAGTTAACGGATTGAACAAAGTTAAAAATGATGTTATTATTATGTTTACGACAGATAAGACTTTAAAGTGTTTGTTTGGTTGAAAGCAAGAGCATGTGGAGAAAAAGAAGACTAGCTTATGTGTCCTAGTGATGACTAGCTTTTGCCCGCGGCTTCGCTTTCGATGATGTCATGACTTCATGAGCGAAAGTTATCCCACGCGAACATAAATTCGGGGATAATGTGGCTTTCCATAATACCTATAACTTTCGGAATCATAGCAAAATAATAATGAGATAATATTATGAATAACGATAAAATTCTTAAAATGGTCATGAATAGTCTTTGTGACCATTTTACGAATAGTAACGTAATTAATATTATTATCCTTTTATGATTTTGCTAAAGCGCCCATTTTAAACCGCCTGATCGGTAACTCCGACGATTAGGAAATTATGGAATATGAGCGTAGATTATATTTTTACTTGTAGATTGAGCAGCAATAGCTAATACGTATAAGTATCGTATTTATTGGCTCAAAACTTCAGCGGGCGAGAGTTACGGGAAGCGAGGTGACACCGGGTTGAGATCTAATAAATAAACATCATTATCATTAACACTAAAAACGGGATACTTACTACCATGTCCACCGTTTGTCTCTTTGTTTGTTTCTAGTGTTAATGATAATGTTAGTGACCCTGACAGTTTAAAAACTTAGAATAAACATCATATTTACTTAAAATTGAAATTAATCACCAGAACAACAGGAAAGTCTGCTGTTTAACAAACGGAACAAAATGAATTAGGTTGCCAGACGTTTATTATAATTACTTAAAATTATAATAATATAAGTAGGTAATTAGTTGCTTGCCTTGGAATTCGTTATTATTGTAGTCACTAGACGTTCATATTTTCAGTTTCACATTTAATATACATAATTTTATTTTGTTATTTTTTTAAACATATTTAAAGTTTTTAAATACTTGCCTGTGTATATGAGAATGAGTTAAAAATTCGCTGGTAAATATTTTTCAAACGATTTATTTATATCTATTTTGTTGTTATCGTAAAAAATTTAGCAGTAAACATATACAACAGAAGTTCCATAAAATTCTATAGGTAGTAGAATAAATACAAAAAACGTGGTAAACTTAGGTGTATTATGTACTTAAATGTCTTTTTAAGCACCTATAAGTTAGAAGATATTGATATTGTTGTTTTTATTGATATTGGATGTATTTTAACGAGAATGATAAATGATAAGAGAAATTATTTAGATGTCGTTACACTTCATCCTATTTCATAGACATTACTGTAACTACGAACACCGTGCTTTAAAATTGGAGTGCCTCATTTTTAGGGTTCCTTTGCCAATTGGCAAAAAACGGAATCCCTATGTAATTGAGGGTAAAAAAAGTGTCTACGAACATAACTGTGTGCGGTGTCTATCGATAGCTCTTAGAACATGATGTCGAGGATTTTTATATTTTTTTCTTAAGTTAATGGTTGATGAGATATTTGCTACTAAATTCGTGAAATTTCTAAAGTAAGAGGGAGAAAATTCTGAAAAAAATTAATAAAAAGAACTTTCAACGAAAATTGGTTTGACTAAGATTTGATGTTAACTTTTTGAGAGATGGTACTTTTACGTGAAACTGCAGCAGTTACTTTGTTTTTCATTAACATATGAAAAACAAATTTAGTTTTGCTGTTGAGTGTAAATTGAGCTATGAACGAGAGTTAAAAATATTGTTATTATATTGTTTAGTGCTACGGAACCCTTTGTGTGCGAATCTAAGTAGTATTCTTAATGCGCTGCCAGATCTCACACAATAATCACTTAAATTAAACTAATTTACCAAACCACTTTACTTTCGTTCTGAGGTCAACACATAGTTTGAATTATGAGATGTTTATGTTATGACCTCTGGCTTTCTGACTCGTATGAAAACAACCAAAATTTAGTGTTGTGCACTTTTGAAACTGGTTTCATACAGAAACCAGTTTAAACTTAAAAACAAAACTTAAAAACACCGATATCGTGTTGAAGTTGTGCTGCAAAACAGTTTTTCTTTTTTTGCGATACAATACTAACCGTTAAGGAGTTTGCACACATTCACACGTGACAAGCATAGTGACATAAAAGTAGTGCAAGAGTGAGCACGCAAACCGGGTGAGAAAAAATGAGTGGAGTGTCAATCAATCATAAATTTTTTCGCGGATCACACCATGCGGAATAGATATAATACGTGTACCTGAGTACTGGTGTGGTGGGGCTCGTGTGGCGGCAATGACCCTCGCTGGCTTAACACAGAGCTGGCAGTGAACTGTCTTGACCCCGAGAAACGAGTCGCAATCGCTCGCCTGTGGTTCAGTTACTAGGTAGGTTATTAGAGCGCGCAAGTACCTTTGGATAGCGTGTTTTATTCACACGATGGACTCGACAGGTCTCCACTACTGCACGACCGCTCGCCTCGGCACTCCCTCAGTCACTCGCTGATTTTGAACCTGTGACCGCACAGGCACATATGTTTGGACTGCAGATTAAAGGCCCGATTTGTTAAGCAAATTTACATAATTATCTGCTATGAGTAATAATAAAACAATAACGAGATACTTGTTGTTATTGCCTAAGAATAAACGTGATAAGCGGAGATAATTTTATTGACTACGCGGCTACGTAATCAGTTAGTTCGTCTTCCAACAAAGTTTACTTTTTTTACAATATTTTAAACCATTGAAAAATGTATTCTGTGCTCGGCAGTGTCTGCGAAGGCGCATGTCGCCGCTCATCATATAATTATGCGGCAAAAAAACGAAACCGTCCGGCCTGGAGGTTGCCCAAATGCTTTAGTGAAAGAGTAAGGTCATATCGGTATAGTCATGACGACTCGTCTTAGACAACTTAAATTCAATGACTGATGGTAATTAGAGGTTGCTGGTAAAACGAGTTTTTTAATTGTCGTTTTTATTCCGAAGTTTGTAAAAGTTACAAGTAACTGCGGATTAAGTCGCACCATGCTATGGTCTCTCTATTGTAGACAACATAATTATAAGTTTAAAATTTATATTTCATGACGGCGAAACTTGGAGGCTGAGTAAAAGGTGATTTATTACAGTCATTTTCATTTTCAAATATCTTTATTTAACATAAACAATAACAAAATGCACTTAGCTACATTTACACACTACAATTTAGACACTATATTAGGCTGGCAGTTCGCCTTTCAAAGCTTTTTTGTTTTATGACAAATAGTTTAAGCTGGTAATAACATAAACTTAACACACATTTTATGGTATATAAAACAAAAATGTAAATTATTTAGTAGTTATAATTTACTGCTTGCATGTAGGTAAGTCGAAAATATTTTAATACCTAGTTAACTGATCACGCAGTCTACGTATGTAAATGTTATGGACCAAGTGATAAATTGGGCATTATACATAATGCCCAGTCATTATGAAAAATGACCAATATGAGAGTGCAATTTGATAAGAATTATTCAAATAATCAAATTGACCGAGCATTATACATATTGTCCATCACATTTTGGGCAGAGTAATACAAACATATTTAATTACTATTTTTTTATTATTATTGTCATCTAACTAGAAATAAACTGCCGTTTTCTCGTGGTCCTACTATTTTGTCCTACTGCAGCTAAGAACAAATGATTAATATTATTTCTTACAAGAATAGCAACTCCTTGTCCACGGCCAATAAAATGTTTATCTTGACGGTAACAGATAAAGCCAGGTGTAACTAAGCCTTCTTTTTCTCGATGCTGTCCAGATATGCTATTTGGACACTGCACTTCCTATAATTCGCCGGGTGATCTTCATTGCAATTACAGCATTGCGCAGGCTCAGTGCGGTCGGACTTGGTACACGAGGTAGTTGCATGAGGCGCAACACACTTCACGCAGTGAGGAGGTTTGTTGCAGTTGTGGGATGCATGACCAAACTCTTGGTAGGGAAAGCATTACCTACCTTATTTTCCGAAATTTAGTAATATCAGCTCCAACCGGTAGATGTACTAGAAAGGAGGACAAGGATTGTCCAGTCCACTGCGAGACTTCAGCGGTTTTACTGATGCACCGGTGAAGCCGATTTTTTCTAGCTCTTCCGGTAGTTCTTGTTCGACATAGGCCGGAAGTCCACGAATCACTGATTTTGGCACTTTTTCATCTTTCCGGGTAAAAGTAACAAAGGAGGCATCTTGACGACGAAGACCATCCTTAACTGCCCGGTGGCCGTCAGCAGTGTGGCATAAAATGGCAACCTTGCCTCCATTTCTGTATTGAAGATGGTATTGGTTCGAAAACTCAGAAATTTTATCCTTTAAGTTCTCATGAGTCCAGTTGGTCTTTATATCCAGGATAATAGGAGGAATGTGACCGGTCTTCTTGACTTTGGCAGTCGCTTTGAGGTAGATTCATTGCCAGCACTCTTGGCGACTCCATCGACGGGAAGGTCTTGAAACTGGTTGTGTGTTGGAATGTCTCGGGTGCTATCGAACTTAGCGTATTTTGCGACCGCTGGTCACTTTGGCGTACGCCAGTCATCCACATTTTCGGTCGCTGGTCTCTTGGAGTTGAGACTACCGCTTGAGTCCGATCCCGAATTTATTACAGTAAAAGTGTTGTCGCAAGACATCAAACGAGTTTAGAGCTTCATCCACGATCAACAACTTAGCGCTATGTTGTTAATTTCCACTGGATTCAGTCGCCTTATCAAAGAAGTTTAATAATAAAATTCTCTCAATGCCAGTGACTGCTGGTCTATACATAATTTATGACCTGTTTCCCGATTGTATTGGCATTATTGTGCCAACTGTACGCATTACTGCAGGTGTCAATGATCTAAGTGTGGGAACTTTATAAAATTAACACACAATTCTGATAATTGATTGAATACCTTCTAATGTGATGAAATGAGAAATGTTCTCAGCTATTGCCGACAAAGGAGAATGCTCATGGAAGTATGGAATCCCGTACCATGCTGCATCAAAATCAAACCTTGTTTTTTATAGACTACACTGATCGTATTAACTCCTACAAATATTATTTTATAAAATCGAAACTAACCTAAAAAGTAGGTCTATTTTTTCGACGCTACCAACGACGTATTTTAACACACATACATTAGGTACATTATTGCTCTAAAAACAGCGTAATACACTAATATTAGTAAGAATTACGAGTTAAAGTAACATCCACAGTATGCTTGACTGAAACTCGATTTTATTTTAGACCTTTATATTGCCAATACTGTGAGCGGGTAACGTATATAATGGTATTATATCATTGGACGCCACCACGATCACGCTACCACACCAGTACCTATAGAACATTATCATAAGGGTGAACAGTCAGACTGAAAAAAGCGCTTGAGCCTAGAGAGAGTCTTGAACAATAACTCTTTAATAATCTTAGGATAGGTACTATTCATGACAGACCCTATTCCTCATGCTCATGTTGTTGTCGTGAATCGCCTAGGTAAGTTATAGAAGAAATAAAACAAACAAGTTCATTTGGGTTTTTTAATAGCGATTCAAATTCAAGAATATTTATTTCATCATACATCATACTCCTGAAAAAAATTATCTAAAGCCGTTGCCGGCGCAGTTACGTCATTATACCGTCCTCAGCTCAAATACCAGACTATGGTCATCACATGAGCACAGCAGCCCACTGTTCGCTTACCAACGAGGCAGCTGCAGCAATAACCTACTATGGTTTCTAATGTGTTGGCCACAGCATCATCTCTGCTAATTAATAAATAGGTGTGATAAGTACGACTGTTTACATGTTTAGATTTAATCCGCCTCTTAAGAGGTAATTATTAAGACCTAAAATCAAGGGTATATCATCATCAATATTATCATTCACCTCAACTGAATACATCCCAGTCCGACGGATGAGTTTAACGCAAAGACTACTATATATATGGTTTAACGTAGTCAGTCAGTACCGTGTCAGTACAGTACAAATGTCAGATGCCACAGATAAGATAACTATAAACCATAGAGTATAGTAAGTGCTATAAAGTAGTCGGGATTTAGGGATGTAATCGATAAATCAAAATCTTTAGGCTGAGAAAATCTGTTTGTGGCAAATAGCAATAAACCAAACTAAATCGATTTGGTGTACTGATCTTACTTAATTGTTGCTGTTATTCAAAGAAAGCAAAGCAAATACAGCTTGGCAAAAAAGAGTCTGACGCGGTGGCAGTTGGAACTAATATCGATGATTGTGGTTACTTGTCAACTGCTAGTACATTCTGTGTCAACAGTGCGTATATCCTAGTGGTTTTTCATAGATTTTTAAAAATTATCAACTTTCCTTGCGTAATTAACTATTTAAAATGAATAAAACTATTCGAAGCAGTGGCAGTGGCGACCTCATTTATTCCACACTCTTTTTTGCCAAGCTGTACATATTTGTAATTCTTGAAATGTTTTTCAAGCAAACGTTATATTTATTTATTTATTTATTTATTGCATTTGGGAAAACAAACAGTAGTATATTATACATAAACAAAAAAAAATATAAAAAAAAATTAGTCTTAACAAATATACTACCCACAACATTTTCCACAGATTACTATGATAAATACATAATAAAAAAAAACAAACTGTTAACAACGTGTACTGTAACTAACTTAATGAAAAAGAATTTAAAAGTAAAAAGAAAAAAAGGTTAATGAATGAAATTGAAAACAAATTCAAAAAAGAAATAAACAATAAAATAATGCCTGATGTATCATACAGGTCCCTACACTATCAACAATGATACATACACTGCGCAAAACCTATCTCCATAGGTTTTCCAACTGCCGATCCTTTAGAATTTTAATTATACCCTCTTTAAATTTACATCTGCTTAGGAATAATATGTCTATTGCATCAAAACGCTCATTATATGTGTTTACTAAGCGGTATAGCGGTGAGCGTACACCAGCATTGGATCTACAAAAAGTGGTAGCGAACAGTCGCCTGGTTCGTACCTCCCGTCCATGTACTGTTCGAGGAACCAGGTAACACAAACCAGTCACCAAGTCAGGGCAGTCAAGCTTGTTACGGCATATACTGAATAACGTCATTGCCTCAAGGAGGACGCGTCTTGACTGTAATGTAAGCAGGTCGTATTCTTTAAGAAGCGACTGGTATGATGTTTTCTTACGAAAACATCTAAATTGCATAGCACGAAGGTACTTACGTTGGACTAATTCTATAATTTCGATATATTTCGCATAGTAAGGATTCCAGATTGGTACTGCGTATTCTAATTGTGGCCTAATTAAGGACTTATACAGGTGCAAGAAGGTGGAGGGACGATGGAAATCTCTAGATGCTCTCATTACAAAGCCAAACATCTGATATGCCTTATTGACAATGTTTTCTATATGAATGTCAAGATGTAGTTTCGAGTCCAGCTGCAAACCAAGATCACGAAGATTGCTAACTTTGTTAATAACACTATTAGCAAGCCGATAATTGAAATGTACGATATTTTTCTTTTTAGTGAAAGTTATACTATGGCACTTAGGCAAGCTAAGGAACAGTTTATTATTAGAGCAATAGTCTGAAAAACGATCAAGATCACGTTGGAATTCAACACAGTCTTGTTTATTTACAATTTGTTTAAAAACTTTTAAATCGTCAGCGTATAAGAGAAATTTTGAATTTTGAAAGCAATATTTTATGTCATTTATGAACAGTATGAATAATAAAGGTCCTAAAATCGATCCTTGAGGAACTCCCGATGTAACTTGAATACAGCTAGACTCGAAGCCATTGATCACAACCTTTTGGGTCCTCTTGGTTATATAAGACACAAACCAACGTAAGAGATCACCTCTGATACCATTGTAGGCGATTTTATTGAGCAACAGTCTATGATCCACTTTATCGAATGCTTTTTGAAAATCAGTGTATACCGCGTCTGTTTGTTGTCTGTTATCAATGTTTTCAAAAAGTTGTTTTGTGAATATTAAGAGATTGCTTATGCAAGACCTATCTTTTACGAAGCCATGTTGCTCTCTTATTAGAACATGGCGAATAATCGGATAAATCTCATCATGGACAAGCCTTTCAAAGAGTTTAGACAATGTTGATAATATGGAAATTGGACGATACATCTCTACATTATTTTTAGAACCACTTTTGTGTACTGGCACAATATTTGCGCGTTTCCATATATCTGGAAAGATTCCACACGAAATACATTTATTAAATAATATAAATAAGGGATAGCATACTGTACAGTAGGTGTTTTTAAAAAACACCGCAGGTATACCGTCCGGACCAGGTCCTTTAGTCGGATCCAACATTTTTAGTTCTTTACGAATATTTTCTAAGGGGAAATACAATTTAGATAAGTTAACATCATGATCAGCACTTGCAGGTGGAGGTATCCATGAATCAGAGTTGAATGTGGAGGGTTCGTACACAGAATGGAAAAAAGAAGAGAATAAATTACACACTGTACTAGGATCGCTGGCTAAATCTTGTTTGAAATGTACCGTGCTAGGAATTCTATTTGTGGTTTTACGGTTGGAGATGTATGACCAGAAAGCCTTGACATTAGTGGCAATATTATCTTCAACTGACGTCATGTATTTTTTATAGCATCTATCAACTTCCTTTTTAAACCTTGTTCTAATAACAGAAAACTTTTCATATTCACTTAT
The DNA here is from genome assembly GCA_950022335.1 of Eurois occulta. Classification (NCBI taxonomy): domain Eukaryota; kingdom Metazoa; phylum Arthropoda; class Insecta; order Lepidoptera; family Noctuidae; genus Eurois; species Eurois occulta. The sequence goes on along the minus strand of OX465489.1, from coordinate 9,728,852 downwards.
ATTGCCGTATTTCTTCCACCTTACCCAAGCACAAGTCTTTTTTTTGAAGGTACGTATGAGAGAACGTGTGAACCAGATGGGAAAGTTAAAATTCCTCTGCTTGCATGTGGGTGTATGGGATCTAATTATTTGGTACATTTTTTCGTAGAAAGCAGACACAGCTTCCTCAGGTATCAACTCTTCAAGTAAACCACTCCAGTCAACATTACTAATATCCTTATTTATCTCGCAGTAGTCAGCTTTGTAATAATTGAACGGATTTGGAGTTTTGCATTTCAAGATACTTGGTGTATGCACAAACGATACTTGGACGTAAAAGGCAGGATGATAAATATCGATGGGCAAGAGAGGAACATCGGAAGTAAACGTTACACAATTTGCATTACTGAAAAATAAATCCAATATACGACCGTTACAATTGGTTAAATGATTATATTGTTTAATATCTAGTTGCGAGCAAATGTTTAAGAGTTGTCGAGTTATATTAGAGGGTGTATTTGTAGCACATTCCATGAATGAAGTTCTTTTAACCCAGTTAAGTTGTGGCATGTTGAAGTCGCCTGTCAAAATAACATTGTCCACACGAGGATCATCAAACAGAGCCGAGAGAGAATTAAGAAAACGCATGTATATTTCTTCCGTCGAGTTTGGCGGTATGTAAGTAGCACATATTACACTATAGTTGTCCCGGCAAGAAGGGATTTTAATTATTATATGCTCAGGTAAGGTTAAAGGGGGCGACAACGCGAGGCAAGACGGTTTTAACTCTCGAGAGACAGCTATAAGGACACCACCACCATCTTTTTTCTGGGTAACAATACGATCACGATCGCATCTAAATACAAAGTAACGTTGGTCAATAAATTCGTTATCTGAGATATCAGGTGTCAGCCAGGTCTCGGTGAAAACAATAATGTCGTAAGCATTCGCCAAAATATTTAAATACAATGTGTTTAGCTTTGTCCTGATCCCTCGACAGTTCTGGTAATATATAGATATATGATTATTAGCCATTAATGAAATGAACCAATTCAATAGTATTAAATAAAAGCAATATTGGTAAAATTATAAAGCAACGACACATTAAAAACAGAGCAATCAAAAGTGTGACATTCAATAAGATGTCTATAAAGGCAAGAAAGATATAGATAAAATTATAGCAATACAGTTTATGGATCGGCAGCAGCACCATAAAACAAATAGCATATTTTTCTTTTTTTTTAGATTTGCAAACAATGTAATATATGAGTGATATCTGTACACAATTACGCACTAGACAAATACAATAAAGAAAAGGTGAACCTGCAGAAGACAGCATATATAGGTTAATATTAATGAAAGGAAATACATGCTTAATAACAAGTAATGAACTATTATAGGGAAGTTTAACTATCAGCGATATTCTCGGACTGTTTTTTTGTTTTGATTTTGCTAGATATGTCGGCTTCCGTACGAATAGCAAAAGTGGCCGAGTCTTCCGCTTCTTTGACCAAGACTGTCGCATTTCTAATCCATACGTATCTAAATTGATTGGCTTTGGCTGCTTCGCGACATTTTCGAAATAAGTCTTTATTTCGAAGCGTTAAGTGCTCATTTATGTAGATACGACATGGTGTTCCGGAGAAGCCAATGCGATCAGATGTCAGCCCCTTGGATAGCCGATACGCACTTAGTAGATTATCGCGAAGCAGGCGGGACGCAAACTTCACTATTATGTTCTTAGGACGATTGTTCTGCGCGTGTGCATGAGGAACACGGTGAATCGCAACCACATCGTTTTTTGCTATGGGTATATTAATTGCTGACGCAATAGACTCCAGCACAGAAATCAGGTTTTCACCTCGTTTTTCAGGAATGTTTCCCAGCTCAATGTTACATTGCCTCGCCTGCTGTTCCAGCACATCTATTTTACTTTCTAGCAGAGCCACCGACGTCGCCGCAGAGTTCTTGACACTAATTTCCAGATCAGCAATACGCTTTGCACTGTCGATGCAGTTTGCAGAGTTAAAATTTACGGTTGACTTTAGCTCTGTCACAACTTGAGACAGGCCATCATGTTTCACACTTAGACTCGATATTTCTGATTTTGCCGTAGAATATTCTGTTCGTAGTTCCTTCAGTTCAGTTTGTATTTGTGAAGAAGTTGTTGATAGGGTATTAAAATCTTCTCTTAGTTTACCAATATTCACATTTATGTTCGAGAACTGGGTATATATGTCAGCGCGCAGGTCGCCTATAGTTTTTTTAAACTCAGCAGATAAATCAGAAATAGCCAGCGTCAGCTCGCAGACCGGCTGTTTCCTTTTTCTTTGCGTGACATTAGCAATGGCCCCTGAGTCCTGTTCAGTATGCAGATCCGGACTCGACTGGCTTTTATTCGGTGAGCACAACATTATAATGTATTTGCCCCGATACGACCGTACAGATCTACAGCACGTCTCCTCGCAGCAGGTGATCGAACAAGTTGGTACTTATATGCGGCTGGTAGCGGAACTAATTTGACAGCTACAGACTCCCTGAAGATGGTGGCGCCATATGTGGCTAATAGCAGAACCACAACGGGATTCCAGGTGGTACCCCAATATTACGTAGATAGCAGCGCCTTATGCGGCGAGTAACTGAATCTCTTGAGAATTGTCGATAAAAACAGTGCAGCTTGATAGTAGTTGTTCTATCCTCCGCTCGATGTCACTGTTATAGTTATAATTATATGTATAATAAACAAAAGAAACGATTACTGGTTAATCGATTCATCAAAAATTCCATTGCATTCTACATCAATAAGACTATCTGTGAACGGCCAATTAACCATAGACAAAATAACTATAATCTTCTCATTTTTTTTGTATGCCCTACACGTTGGAGTAATTTGAAGCGAGGCAGGTATAGTTTTTCACATAAAATAACCGTCAAAAACAAAAGCGGCCGAATGCATTTTTTCACAGGACTTTTAGAGTCCGCTCGACAGACAAGGGTTTGTTCAATTGAAACGGAACGTCATTTATATTCAGTTGAAACGGAACGTCATATAAAGGGAGTAAAACAATATCCATACTTTTAAACTCAAAATTATATTTCCAGTTCAAAAATCAAATCCCCGACGCGTAATGCCATAAAAAAATATGAAACTAATTACTATAAAATTTTGGTTTTGAGGCGCGAGACTTTTTGGTACCAATTTTGGTCATTGTCCTTTGTAATAAAAAGTCAAACAAACATGAATTCGGACATACCGATGGAAGGTACTTATCTGCGTTTTTTGTTTGTTCATAAATTAGACATGTTAACAATAAGCCCTATAAAACACTCACAAATAAAAGTTTTCGATTTTTAGGGGTCCGATTAGGGATTGTAATCCGGAAAACCGGATCCGGTAATCCGGCTGACAGCATTTTTTGGCAAAAAATCGCGCTGTTGCATAAGTTGCGTGCGAGTCGTTCGACGCCGAGCTGAGATTGGCAGCAGGGGTCTTATGCAGAAGAGATTCGACCCTGTTAACTGCTGAAACAAGACTAACATTTTTTTTAGAGAAGTTGCTCACTCATGACGCAGTGTTAAGTAGGTATTGTATGATCTGAAGCACTACGTGCGAGGATTAAAGAATGCTGCAATGTTGTAACAGGAACATTAATATATTGACAGAATCCAAAGAACATCATCATGACAAACCGAGCTGATGATACTTTTACTATCCCAAAGAAAAAAGTCCTACGACTAGAAATGAAAAAAATCTTAGAAAGACGTATTCGAGATGATATCTAATAAAAACATGGACGAAATAGTACAGATGGACTTAGATTCACCATCACTGAAAAAAGATTTGACATAACAGGAAAAATCATAACTACACATCCAGCAGGAAGCGACGACGTCTTATACTATACATACTACAAAAGAGAAAGGTTTTGATAAAGTACTAAAAAACGAAATGACTGCATTTGAAAGTGATGAGTTTTTTTATAAACAACCCATAAAATACACTTACTTGACTATAAAATAGCGTTCGCGCTCTATACATGTAACAGAGGGTTGAAAAATAGGATAATAAAGAAATATTGATATCTAGGTTCCTCAAAACTTTTTTTCTTAAGTTAATGAGATATTCCGGCACGGTTGGCGCAGTGGTCAAGCGATTGACTGCTGTGCTGCATGTCGCGGGTTCGATTCCCGTACGGAACAAATATTTGTATGACCTACAAGTAGTTGTTCTGGGTCTGGGTGTTTTTCTATCTATAATATGTATGTATTTACAAAAAAAAAATGTATATATGTAGTTTATCAGCCATCTAGCTACCATAACACAAGCATTAGGTTGCTTAGCTTGGGACTAGATGGTGCTGTGTGAAATGTCCAGGGATATTATTATTATTATTATTTGCTTCTAAAGTCGTAAAAATTGTGCTCCCCCCCGCCCCTTTAATTTCTAAAGTAAGAAGAGGAAAAGTAGATGAGGAATCCCAAACATCCAACCAATTAATAAATAGCCGCTTTAAAGCGGTCGGACTCCACCACAAAGCGGTCCAGATGGACCTATTTCGTGTTACCTTATAGTTTTTAGTAGAATTTTATTTTTCAGGGTTATACATGGTTGTTGTATGTATATTACTTTCGCTAGTGCCTATCTTCGAGAGTAAAAATGAAATGAGTACATAAGAGGAAGTCTGAAAGTGGCGCCGGTGACTGAATAGTTGTGTGGTAAACGGTTGTCGTGGTATAGGCATGTGATGCGGAGGAATGAGGAAAATGTCGTGAGGAAAGTTCTGAGTATGAATGTGGATACGTATAACAATAGAGGAAGACCTAAGAAACGATGGATGGACTGTATAAAAAAATAAATGTCAATTAATGGGAGGTGTCTGATGAGATGACGAGTAATAGAGAAGTACGGAAGAAGGCATGCGCCGACCCCAAATGAGTTGGGATAAAGTCAAGAGAATGCTGATATTGTTTGTTTAATACCTTGCAAATAAAGATACCTATAAGTACATTGAGACTTACCAAAGATATACTCAAGGCAATTATCAGTAGTCATTATGGACAATTAATGGAGATGTATACCATAGTATTGTTTGATACTATGTTTAGATTTCTTACTAAATACCTTTATCAGTTTACTCAGACTCCGTTTGTGGATGTGTATAGTAAATTCCAAGCGTTAATTACAGGTTAACTGATTGTTCCAATGTTTAAAAAAACCTATACTTACTTACCGCATTCGTCGAGTTGGTGAATTGTAGTATTTTCATTCGAAAAGAACTATTTATAATTACATATAATACTAGCGGCCTGTCCCGGCTTCGCCCCAAACAAACAAATCTTTCCTCTTTATAATATTAGTGTAGATGTAGACAACTATCTAAAGAAATAAATAAAATGGAAGTGTATGTTTGTAATTTCAAACTAACGGCTTTTTACTGAATGCATAATATGAAAGTATATACGGTACTTAGGTACTTGCAAGAATTTATTTATTTTAATTTCTTGCCTGTCTGTCTGCCTGTCTGTTTGTTCTAGCTAATCTCCGAAACAGCTGAACCTATTTTTACTGCCAGCTACTTGATGTCTTGTGTTTTATTTTTGAAGAATGATTAGGGTTCCGTGCAAAAAATTAATTTCCTTGAAATTGTTAACAGAACCCGATTCAAATTAATTTAATAATTAATAGTTATAATTAATCAAATAATTGGTCAAATGTTATTAATTATTATAATACATATTTAATTTTGTACGCCGTAAAGGTAAAACATGACTGATTCTTTCTGCAATGTACTTACTCGTAACATCGTGCACATGCTTTGTGTGTGCATACTCATATTTCTGACAAATAAATGAACTCTGAACTTTAAGAAAGTAAAATTTTTATAAGAATTTCACGTGGACTAAGGTCACGGGCAACAGCTAGTTTTAAATAAACTAAGGAACCATTCAATGGCTTCTGAAGGAAATTCACAAGACAAATTATTACAGTTGAGCATTAACGATAAACTCTTTGGAATATAATTTATTACGGCACGTAGTTTTCCAACTGTCTAAGACTTTTTGAAATCTTAATTTAATTAAAGTAATTTAATTGCAGTTAATCGTGGTCTTTCCGTAAGTTTATTATTTCTTCAGGCCCGTCACGCTCACGACTATGGTTTGTGAGACATTCCAGGCATGGAGAGCTAGAGGTAAAAGTAATTTAATTTAATGAAATTCGGTCATCGTGATAAATGCTCGACACTTGAATAAAAAAAACCGGCCAAGTGCGAGTCCGACTCGCGCACGAAGGGTTCCGTACCATTATCTATAAAAAACGGCAAAAAAATCATATCTGTTGTATGGGAGCCCCCCTTAATATTTTTTTTTTAATTTTTAGTATTTGTTGTTATAGCGGCAATAATAATACATCATTTGTGAAAATTTCAGCTTTCTAGCTATCACGGTTTATGAGATACAGCCTGGAGACAGACAGACAGACAGACAGACAGACAGACAGACAGACAGACAGACAGACAGACAAACAGACAGACCGACAGACAGACAGACAGACAGACAGACCGACAGACAGACAGACTTCGGAGTCTTAGTAATAGGGTCCCGTTTTACCCTTTGGGTACGGAACCCTAAAAAGTAGGATGATAAATTAGTCATCTAATATGTGATTTAATACGTGCGACTTTATAATTGCCACCTGCTTTATTCATTTTCGTGCTATCGATAAATATCATAATATTTTCTAGGGTGAACCTTATTAATGGATATTTTTTATGTTAGAGTGAATTAATGTTATACGAGTTTAACAAAATCTGTTGATTTTTTACAACAACGTTTAGACAAATGAGTGGTAGTGTGGCCCAAGGTACCGTATTGACTCCGCTATGAAACACCTGACAGAATTCAAAAACCTATGCTTTAATTAGGTAATTATTTATCGGTGTTGGTTTTTCCATCATATTATTTGATATTCGGGGAAAAAACCGTTCTTTTAAACTATGTAATTTTGATACGGGTTTCACCATCATTTACAGACTTTATTTCATTTATATTTGACTTTGGTATATTGAGCACAGAATTCTTATATTTTGATATTTGTACAGTACTTTGCGGCTTGTGTGACATAGGGGAGGGACACTAGTTCTTTAATAATCCTACATACAAATACCTAGAAAATATGAGTTAAGCCGGATGCAAGTACCAAAGTGGCTTTTCAATTTCGTCTGTACTTTCGTAAGTTAATTTAAGTCATTATGAACTGGCACTAAAGCAATAATGGTCTATAGCCGTAAACACGTAGAAAACGTAGTGCTATTATTTCCTTTAATACAGTCTACAACAAGAACAACAACAACATTAATTTATTGTCAGGTAACTTTCGCCCATAGATATACATATACCTTACAGAGTTTTTTTTTTTTTTTTTTGTGGGTGGGAAATCATCAAATGACCCCCCCCCCCCCGCTCTGGGCGGAGCGGAAGGGAGTGTCAGACTCTTACTGACTAAAAACCACCCATGTTCCTTCTTTGGCCCTTTATGTTCCAGGGCCGCGGTATCTCTTTCGAACAGTCCCGCAGCCCTGGCAGGCACCGGCCTTTGCGGGCCCCTCCCGTATGCTGACAACTCTTTGTGGCGTGGAACACGAACGCGCCGTCGACACGGCCTGCCCGTCGTCATACGACGGACGGACGGCGAGCTAGCCCATTACTCACCGTCCACAGGCCCGCGCCTACGGTGGCCGAGAGCCATCACGGCGTGGCCCCCGACGCCCGGTGCTTCTCCTGGTGCTTCTCCTCCCGCGGCGGCTGGGACGTGAGGCTATCTCCCTCTCTCGTTCCGCCGCCTCCTTCGCTAGCATGACTGCTTCGCAGAAGGAGGCGACGGCTTCCCATTCCCTCTAGCCCCGGACCATGGCTTGAACCAGGACCGGACGCGAGAGGTCGCCGCCGCCAATCGCCGCTACGAGGACACGGCGAAACTAACTTTATCAAAAACTTCCAGTGGAGCACAGTAACAATCTGCCTACCACAATCCACCCTCCGGCTGGTCACAACCGGCGTGGGGCGGTGCTCCGCCCAAGCGGAGCAGACCTCCACGGTGTGCTCCACCGTGTCCTCCGGGCGATCCTCGCAATGAAAGCACCCGGGCGTTTCCTCCCCCCCGATTCGGTGCAGGTACCTCCCGAAACATCCGTGTCCGGTGAGGACCTGCGTCAGGCGGAAGGTGAGGGCGCCGTGGCGCCTTACCTTACAGACTAACATAAAGATAATAAAATACAATTACAACATACACACATTACATACGTAGATACGTCATCTTCATTACGTCATCGTCATCGTCGTCGTCATTACATTATTACTACATTTTATTACAGTCTAGCCCACTGGTGTCGGGAACCGGCTATGTTACTTCGGTTAGTGCTCCTGAGAGAGGAATCTTCTAACAAAACGCGCCGTAGAGCTTGTTATTATTATGACGAACAAAGATTACAATGAAGTATAATTAATAAGGAATACTAATAATGAAGATTATGATGTTGTCTTTTTTGTTTCAAGTGTTTATCTGTGGAAACTTGTAAACGGCCTTCAAATGCATATTGTTTAAGAACACTGTTTATATTAGGTAGCTGTAAGTTTCCCGAATGTAATAAAATAAAATAAATAAATAAAGAAAAAGTACGTTGCTTATCAACTTAAATGTACTACCTACTTATTATTAAAATGTTTGGTTCGTTTTGTGGCAAGCAAGATCTTATATTACAAGTGTTGGCGGAAGAAGATTGACTGAAAATATACACTTAACTTACATAATTGAGCATCCCCGTTTTAAGTACCTACTATCAGATTTTGGAATAAACGTGAATTTTATCTATTCTTCATTCATGGCAATGATTTTAAACAAACTCAGTTTCTCCTTTTGTAACAATAGGTAATAGAAAAAAAAAACAAATTAAATTAAACTGAAAATAAATATTTGGATAGTTTTGCGTACCTTTCAAGTTTCAGCTTAGAAAACGTAAGTGATTGTAACAATATAAATGCTAATAAACCATACTTAGCACAAAAATTAGAGCGTACAATTTAAAGTCAACTCTGAAGCTAGACATCATTATTTATTTGGTAGGTAGGTACCTACCTACTTTTAATTGTTTAAGAGGTCGTGTTCATCATAGACTAATAAAATATAAAATGAGAAGTGTTCATTTACATCGTAGTACAGGCTAACGTAGTTACATATTATTTAATTATTAATATTAATTAACGCACATGTGGTACAACTAGAACAGTTACTATAACAGATTTATATCTGGGTCGAATGATAAAAACTTGAGTTTTTTTAATAAACTGGTCAGTAATGAGTCCATGGGTAACAAAAAAAACCTAGTCTGATTTGCGTCCAGATTAAGACAAGTAAAAAATGTACTTAAAGGTGTTTCGAAAAAAATAGAAAGTTTAAGTGACTTTATAACTCAAAATCCAAAATGATGCACGGCTTTCAAAATGATTCAGCAAGAAAATTTACTCTTTTTACATCAACATATTTTGAAAGTAATTGAGACACTCTCGTCTATATAAAATCCTGATGTGTTTCTTCTTTACTCATAAGTATTCTACACTAATAGGTGCCTAGGTGCCATTTAGAGCGGGCCTGTGGACGGTGAGTAATGGGTTAGCTTGCCGTCCGTCCGTCTTATGACGACAGGCCGTGTCGACGGCGCGTTCGTGTTCCACGCGGGCCTTAAAGAGATGTCAACAAACAGGAGGGGCCCGCAAGGGCCGATGCTTGCCAGGGCTGCGGGATTGTTCGAAAGAGATACCGCGTCCCTGGAACATAAAGGGCAAAAGAAGGAACATGGATGGGTATTAGTCAGTAAAAGTCTGACACTCCCTTCCGCTCCGCCCAGAGCGGCAGGAGTCATTTGATGATTTCCCATCCCAGAAAAAAAAGAAAAATGGTGCCATTTAGAAATAAGTTACTTTTATGGGTATCAGGAAAAGAGTGTAAAATTCCTCATTCCCGATAGGTAAGGGAGGATCCTCCGACTAGACGGATGTTGTGTCTGGTAGGCTAACTCCCGACGGTTGTTGTCGGGTTCCTTTATATACCTACGCTCATCTAGCGTACTTTTTGTCAGCTTCATTATGTCCGCTACATTACCTTAAAATAGTAAAAATTATTTGATAAAAGATTTCATAACTGTTAAGTGTCTGTGTTCCCTCCCACATATTAAAACCCGTCTGCCTTCAAAGCAATAGTGAACAGGCATTTTCTGACGCTCGTTTCATCATAGACCTCATCTATCGCATTCCACAGCCAGGCCCATTTAGAAAAAAAAAAACTCTACGCAAAATAACACGCTCCGTCATCATCATCATTATTTCAGCCGATCGACGCGTCCACTGCTGGATATATGCCTCCCCCAAGTGTCGCCACATTGACCGGTCCCAAGCGTCTCACATCCAGCGGATCCCCGCAATCTTTAACAGGTCATCGGTCCACCTAGTGGGAGGCCTTCCAACGCAACGTCTTCCGGTTTGCGGTCGCTACTCCAGAACTTTTCAGCCCAATCGGCCATCCGTTCTACGAGGAATCTGCCCTGCCCACTGCCACTTAAGTTTGGCAATTCTTTGGATTACGTCGGTAACCTTCGTTCTCCTGCGGATTTTAAAAAAAAATTTAAATGGGCCTACTTTTGACCTCAGTCTAGTCCTGAGGACAAAGATGAGGTCGACGATGGAACGAGCTAACCCAAAAGAAGCCTATTAATTAACTCGCGACTTAAATAGACTGGAGTCATATGAACTTGGGAACACCGACGAAGGCAGGGAATTCCACTCCTTGGCTGTCCTCATTTCTGATTTGATCACGCAAGGAAACTCCGAGCTTAGCCCTCTCCATTGCCCTTTGGATGACTTTAAGCATCTGATGAGGCCAATTGTGAGCGACCACGTTTCAGTCCCGTATGTAATCACTGGCAACACACGCTCCGTTGCAAGAAAAAAAGATTATAAATTGTTAAAAGCTTAGAAGTTTGTGCACATTAATATGCTGGAAAATAATTATGGTCACCACCACGTTGCCACCTATGTATTATAGCGGCATAGTCCAAAAATTAATACAGCGCATGAGACAAAGGAAAAACTAACATCAACTTTCTGAATCGCGCTAATGAAGTTTTTTTTTTTTTTTTTGTATGGCCTCTCGCAGCGCAACAACTCTCTAAGGTTGAAGCTGCTTAACCGGACAATCCTGTGGTGGCCAAAAATTACTTTAAGGCCCCCAGCCAGGGCTTACAAACTAAGGATACACATTAAATGAACAGACACTAAGGGCACCCCCTGTGGCGTTCGGGCCTAGGCTTAGTGCGTCATTGAGGGGACAACTAGGGTCGGGCTGGGTCAAATTATTATTTGGGGGTTGATTTATTACTACAGGCTCAGCGGCGCGGGCTGGCTCGTCGAGCAGCTAATGAAGTTACCCGTGACTTAAGAATATATAGAAAAACCCGACAACTGTTGGGCAGTAGCCCACCAGACACAACACCCATCTGGTCGAAGGATCCTCCCTTTCTTATGGGGTATGAAGAACTTTACACTCTGTTCTTCATACTCCTATACATATAATAGTAAGATTGGCTAAGGCCAGCATCCCCTGACTGAATGCGATAGACAGACACTGGGGAACAATTAGTAGATAGATAGGTAAATATACTATTACTATTCATGTTAATTTCTCCCTATTCTCACACACTACTTTTCATGTCACACATGACATTTCTGTTTTAATTTTTCCTTTCGCAGGCCTCTTGGAAAAAAATCTTTTTCAATACACTTCCTCGATCACTGGTTCTTAACGCACTACGATTTATTAGTTTCAACATGTAATGTATTTCACACACAAATATATTCAAATAAAAATTTCCACAGATAAACTTAGTCACAGTCGAATTCCGCAGTGGGTATCGTGTAAGAGTCATTTTAAAGAACTACATAGTATGAAAAAAAACCGGCCAAGTGCGAGTCGGACTCGCGCACGAAGGGTTCCGTACCATTATCTATACAAACGGCAAAAAAATCATATCTGTTGTATGGGAGCCCCCCTTAATATTTTTTTTTTAATTTTTAGTATTTGTTGTTATAGCGGCAATAGTAATACATCATTTGTGAAAATTTCAGCTTTCTAGCTATCACGGTTTATGAGATACAGCCTGGAGACAGACAGACAGACAGCGAAGGCTTAGTAATAGGGTCCCGTTTTACCCTTTGGGTACGGAACCCTAAAAACTACGCAACTAGAATTAATCGAGAAGCTACAAGACGTAAGGACTTACAATATAAGATACAACCGCATTTGAAAGTAGTCAGTCATGGTGCATGCTATCAATCTAACATTCATAAAGTACCCGTGGAATTAAAGTTAATATATGTATAATATAAATCAGTTTAAGCACCAGCTGAAGTCGTTTCTGAAAGAAAAATGCTATTATTTATACACTTGATGAGTTTCTCAATAATGTGAATTTCTAGACTACATAACATGATAATTAACCGTTTTTTGACGTGATCTATATTTTTCTTTATTGACATGTTTTTTTGACGTAATTTAGCTTTTATTTACATGATTTATTTTTTAATTAACATGTTTTTTTTTGCTAATGTACCGTGTTTTTATTGAATTTTATTTTATAGTTGAATTGTAACCCTTAAAAACCGTATTATGTTACTTTTTCTGAGTTTTTTATACAATATAAAAATTGTTTAAGAAATATATGAAATGAAATTAATGACGGACAACGAAGTAATTCTATACGGGTTCCATTTTTTCCTTTTGAGATACGGAATAGTTGTTGCCTGCCTCAGTGCCACCTAAGATAAATTGATGGCCATTATTCCAATTTGGATTTCGGTGTTACAACTTTAAATATTCAATTGATGATACATATAAAATATAATAACATACATACATGAGATTTAAATAAATTGATTGTAAAGGAAATTGATATTTATGAAATATGGACAATTTGTTAACATAAATATGCCACTTTATTTCCAGTCTTCGGTCGTTGATAAAGATTCGTCGACGTTGTCTTTCTCAAATACTTGATTTAAACACTTTTTAGATATTTTTAGATGATGATGTGTTGTTTTCCGAGCTGGCGCTGCAAAGTGGCTACCTCGGAGTAAATAAGGGTGTAACAAGACCCTTAACGAAGCCGGAAGGCACTTGTTCTCTCTGTCACGCGTCATTGCGATCATTTTTTTGTTCTAGACTATACCTGGACGGACTATACCTTGTTCTCCATAATCCTAAAGCTCCTTCGTATCTTCGGGAACGCTTCGAGTATCTAGTTCCTAGAGGTAACCTTGTCTCTCATCATCATCTATTCCTTCGTTTCGCTCCCCACTCCTCATGTTGGTAGGATGATTCATTTACTGTTCGTGCAGTGCGCCTTTAAAGTCAAAGCATTTATTTCAATTAGACCATTACAGGCACTTTCGAAAGTCAAAAACAAAAAAGCTAAGCTACAGTCACAGACACAAGGCATAATAACTTGCGAAAGTACTGTAGTTGCACATTCCAAATCGTAGATCTCTATGGAGAAGAATGGGCAAGAAACTCCATGGACACTCTTTTAAATCAAAATATTGTTACAAAATCTTGGTTACATCATTCATGTTGAGATTATACATATATGTGAGAACGATGTACAAAGACGTGCACATTAAGAGCGTCCAGAGTAAAAGATTAAGCCAAAAATTTAAAAATAAAGTAATTAAAATAAATCGTGGCAGGTAAGAGATGACCAGTCCCAACTGACAGCGCCCGTTCACGAACATGACGCATGGATCAGCGCCATTCAACTCAACCATATTGAAGGGAACTAAATGACCCGACACACCCGCCACCATCAGCGAGACATTTGAGTGAGCATGACATTCTCTCAGCCACCAGGACACATTCAAGTCAATGAAAGATAACAAAATATAAATGGAAGCTTTACAGTACATAGTACTCACACATGTGCTATGCAATTATATAATACTAAGAGATGGAATCTATACAATGCAAAGATATTTTACAATCTTCTGCAGCTTCCACAATAACTTCACACTTCATAATCAATTAGTTTGCACTCACAATGTTGATATAATATATACAATTCACACCCTAAGTTTCCAAAAGAGAAACGAGAAAGAGAAAAAAAAAAAAAAGAAAAGTATAATTAAAGAATTAAAGGGGGAGCATCTCTTCCAAACAATAAAATCTTAGTTCGTGAGCCCAAGTGGCTGTGGAGCAGGACCAGCATTGAGCCATGCATTTTTATCTACGAGATAGTCTTCTAACTTATAATATGCTCGTTTACATAGTGTGCGTTTTATGCATGTTTTAAATTTCTTCTCATTAAGTTGTAGAATGTCAAGTGGTATTTTATTGTAAAATTTTACACAGTACCCCATAAAAGAAGTGCGTACTTTTGACAATCTGAAACGTGGCTGATCTAATTTGTCCTTATTTCTAGTATTGAAATTATGCCTGTCGCTTATTTTACTAAAAAGATGTCTATTTTTCCGAACATACATAATGTTTTCATAAATATATTGACAAGGTACCGTCATGATGTTAATTTTTTTAAACAATTCTCTTAGAGACTCGCGTCTGCGTAGGTTATAGATGGCTCTTACAGCCCTTTTCTGCAGAATAAATATTGAGTCAATATCTGCAGCCCGTCCCCACAGCAGAATACCGTAAGACATGATGCTATGGAAGTAACTAAAATAGACCAGTCTCGCGGTATCCACGTCTGTTAATTGCCGTATTTTAAGGACAGCGTAAGCGGCTGAACTTAGCCGCCCTGCAAGTGCTGTTAAGTGAGGACTCCATTGCAGTTTCGAAAAAACTTTGGAATTCGCTTCCAGTGCTTCCACACTCCTTGCGAGATAGCCCTTCGTTAGATGTGTTCAAGAAGGGAAAGAGAACATTTCCTGTCAACGTGATGATAGTATGTATATAGTATTTAATATGTATGTTTATCTACATAGGTATTGTATGCATTACGTATATATGTATTACTTTTTACTCGGTGTTTGGTTTATAAAATAAGTTAATTTAAGTTTTTAAATGTACTGTTTGTGCACGTAGGTATATCCTCTTCTGCAAATCTCGCAATGGAAGGAAGGTTTGCTGTAAGAAAACCCAATTTTGGATTAAGCTTACCGCTGTACATAAGAATACCTGGGAACCTTCTAGTTACGGAGATATTGGGGGTCAAAATTCCAACTCTTTTCACAAGTTTTTTTTAAATGCATGTTTTTACCTTCGGTCTTCGGGTCAATTTTGACTAAGGATTGAAACAAAGTTTTCTCTATAGCTAATTTCTTTTGAGATTTGATGTTTCATGACTTTTACCAAAGTTTTTAAGTATATCATTTTATAAAAATATCTTACATTTTTCGACCTTCGCCTTTTTCTACGTTCAAGTTACAAGACCATACGTATTACTTAAACGAACTTCAATTGTTATTTTATTTGTCATCAAGTACCCATTTTGTATTGTATGATTGCATTCTTCTTCTCAAAACCCTGTTTTAGTCTTACAATAAATATTGAGTGAACAGAACGTGTGTTAGTTTGAAGATATATACTAGTGTTCTGAATTCGAAGGTCATGTTGAGGAAGCTGATTCATCGGATAGCAGTTCTGGTGAGAGTGAAACTGCACTTGTTCCAACCGAAATAATGACGTCCAAAAATGGTCAAATAACTAATTTAAAAAAAAACTATTTGGAAACAGTCACAGAAGAGCTTTGAGAGAAAATGTTACAAACTCGATGCCAGGATTCACACGTTCTGCATCTTCTAGAATCACAGAAGTAGAATTTTCAAGCTTTGAATTAAGTATTTTTTGCACCTCCTTTGGTGCGTATTATTTTGAATTACACTAATATTGAGAGCAGACACATATAAGATAAAGAATGGAATGATATTGACAAATTGTTTGCATTCATTGAATTACTTTTGTTGGCTGGTGTACCTATTTCGATCAAATAACGAAATTTCTGAAAGTTTATGGAATTCTCAAAAAGGAAGACCAATATTCGCAGCAACTATGTCAGTGAAGACTTTCAATAAAATACCAAGAGTTATAAGGTTCGACAACAGAGAAACTCGATGCGAACGGCGTTTGTAGTCAAATTAGCTCCTATACGTAAGTTGTGGGATCGGTGTGTTGAACCCTTCCGAAAATGTGACAGACCATTTCAGCAGTAAATGCCATCAAAGCCCGCAGAGTACGGAATAAATTTGAGTACATTGTGATTCTGCAACGAGAAGTATGAAGTAGATAATAATGGCATAAAATGTTCGGAATTGTAATACATTCTAATAAATATACGTTTCAGTAGCTTTTCTTTTCGTTGAAATTATATAAGAAGGTAAAAAGGTAAAAAAATTATAAAAAACATCAAACATATTTCGTAGCGTGAATTTCCGAGTAAGTGTGTGGAAAACGAAAGATTTTCCTCAAATGGAAACTTAAATAAAAATAAATAAATATCCCTGGACATTTCACACAGCACCATCTAGTCCCAAGCTAAGCAACCTAATGCTTGTGTTATGGTAGCTAGATGGCTGATAGACTACATATATACCATTTTTTTTTTTGTAAATACATACATATTATAGAGTTACTTAGTTTGTTCTCCAGTCTGGAATCTGAAATTTACAGGCCATGTCATTGAGTGGAGCTGCGGGCAGCAAAGTTTTGAGACGGAATCCTCAGGAAATCAATACTACTCGCACTTGACAGGTCTTTTAATTCATTTCTTGCTTTTACTACTTAATATCAGAAAAGAATAATAGGAAAAGGAGAATTAATTATAAAAACGTGCTGTGGTTTAATAATTTTCCATACTCCACGCCTTTTTGTTTTTAATACATTTCATACATACCCGGCATACATACCCCACATGTGACAATGCAGTCTTAGCTCTCTCTCTGTTGGATCAAAAGTATGCGTAATTGTCTGAAAAGATAACTAAAATGTAGAAAAATACTTCAACTTTTCAGAAAATGGCATTTTTTTCTAGCCCAGAAGTGTCCAATATAATGAATGATGACTGGAGGAAAAGTGAAAAGCGTTGAATTTTCTGCAATAGTCTATTAGAGTAGAGTTTGATAACATAAGTAGGTGAGAAACTATACTTGGAGAAAAAGAAAAAACGGAAACTGGCCTAGCACAGCTTGGCCAGCCTGTGCTTAGCTTTTCAATCAATCACAGTATATTCATCTCTTCGTCTGGGCTTTCCCGCATTTTCTTTTGACACCATGTGCCATCATACTCTTGTCAGTTTCATTATAATTCTAGATCAAACCAATTTTGCTTGAATTGAGTATCTATCTAATCGATCTCATCATTTTCACATTAATAAGTGGATAACTTAACTCGATAATAAAATTCAAATTGATAATTATGGTGCCAGATTACATAATGGGTAATGCTTCTTTATATTTCAAAGTAGGTACCTTTTGGTTTCATTATCGCCCATCCTCTATAATTATGTTGCAAGTTGTATTTGCAGTTTACGAGGATTAGCGGCCATTTAAAATTCAGTTTCACAATGGTCGTGGCCCACCTCCCTGCTAGATCGTCCAAAGTGTTCCTACACTTGCATTTTACGAGGGCATAAAATACGCTAATGTCGCCGCGACCACCTACTGGGCCCAAGTTATTTGACAAAACATATTACCATCGATACGAAAATAATCTGACTGGGTACTGATATAGCTATCAACAGGCTTACTTATATACTCTTAGCAAAGTGTGGCTGGCGATTTTATCGTTAAAGTAAAAAATAACTACTTTTTTTCGCATAAAGTAAAATAAAATGAAACATAACTTTTGCATACTTTTTTGTGGATAGGTCAGTGTGATGTTTTAATCAAGTCACTTCTATTCTTAATTATTGAAAATAGCAGTTGAAATGCAATAGTTGGCGAAAGGGAACCGAATGTATGTATGAAGATCAAAATACATAGTTACGAAAAGGCACTTTTTTTTGACTTGTTTTGCACGTCTGTTGTAAAGGTCGTGATTCAGGAAAGTTACGAAACAGGATGCAGCCTTTAAAAGCTATGGTGAATTTTAAAATTACGAAAACATTAAAACTCCCGTCTTTTTTCACTGACAGTAAGGATTATTATAATGCCCGATTCGGTAAAGGAAAGTTTAACTCGATGTGAAACCATCTGCTTTCTTTCTTACAATATAATACGTAATCAATACATGCATCATAGTGCATCTCGTTTCCCACAATTTTTATGATCGCCGATACACCTTTTGTTTTGGAAAAATTAGGTCGAGAAAGATCGTCTTCCGCTTCATTGTCTGTCCTAATGAAAATCCGATACACGAAGTAGTGTAGTCACCATAAACTATTCACACCCATTTTGTTACTATACCTTAATAACTTGAGTTTTGCTGAAATAGCTAAACGGCAATAAATAAGACATTACTTTGAAGTCCAATGGCAATTACCTAGGTACCTAGGTATTCATATCAATGGGTTCAATAGAGTATTTTTGGAAAGAGAAATGCAGGTAAAATTTTCCAACATCCTCCACTTTAGAAAGCTCATACATTATTATTTAAAAGGAAAGCTTGACGGATAGTAATTTCATATAGTACAATGGAATTATAGAACAAATCCAAGTGAAATGCGATTGCTATGGAGTAGACACCCCTAAGCAGCGCACGCGCCACGGCGGCGCTAAGCGAACCGTGCAGCATGAACTACATTTCACGCGATGTCTATTCATATGTGATGATAAACGATGGAAATTAAATCATATGTTTTAATACCAAACAATATGAATTGATGTTGACTTTGCTCACCACTTTGTTACGCCTGCTGCGTTCGTAACTTTCATTAGACGAACTAGAAATCTGATTGATTTCGCCTGTCTGTATACTGTCTGTCGTTTGATCATTAGGTACTTTTGCGAATAAAGGTAAGGGGGTTAATTGATTAATATTGTGCTTTATTTAGATCCTAGACTAGACGAACATTTATTACTATCATCAACGTTAACTTTATTAAAATCAATTTGAATACTTAATTAAGCAGAATAAATAGAAATCGTTATAATTAAAAATAGATGATTGATGATGATGATTTTCTTCTGCTACAGACACAGTTTAAAGCAGAAGAAAAACATCATTTTTTAAGAAACTTTTTCCAATCCCTTTGATCATCAAATATATTGTATATTAGGGTTCCTTTTTCTATCCGTAGCTGATGCCGATGTTAGCGCACATTTTCTTGGTGAAGAGCTTTCTAAAGGGATTTTCCTAAAAACGTTAAAAAAAACTTAGGTATATTATGGTATTTATTTACATTAGGTTGTACAATACAGAGATGCATGTATCGAGGAAGCGGGCACATAGATAAGCCAAGCGGGCACGGGCGTGCTGACCTAGTGGTCGCGGGCGCGTTGAAAGCGACATCGACGCATAATAACAGTGGCAGGGAAGGTGGTCCGGCCGACTACGGCAGCGACCGCAGGACGTACAGTGCGCGCGCACCTCGCCATGCGCACACGCTCGACACATGGCGCGTCGCCTGGCGCTGCTGACGCTGCTGGCGTGCGCGGTGGCCGTCCGCCGCCCGCCCACACACTCCGCAGACATCTCCGATTCAGAATCCCTAGATCCTTTTTCCGTGTGGGACGAATACGAAGACTCGTACGAAACCACCCCTGCGCCACGGACGCGCACCACAACATTAAGTGCTAAAGTGATACTCAAGGGGAAAATCCCCAAAGTGAACGTGACTATGAAAAACGCTAAAGGTGAAGAAAAACAAGTAATTAAGACCACTAATATTAATATAGAAAGTCATACTAATTTTATAGCTAAACGACCACAAGGAAAACCTAATGCCGTGACAGGACTTCCGGTCCTTCAGATAGGAGATCAATACGTGTTAATGGAATCTCCTGAGATGGAGCAGGCGGCTCGGCCGACCACAAGGCGGCCGCCAACGACCCGGCGGCCTGGCAAGCGACCCAGCACGTCGCGCCGGCCGCCGTCCACGACGCGGCGACCCACGACCCGGCCCATGCGACGCACCACCAAAACAACCAAGTCACCACATAACAAGAAGAAACCTACTTGTCCACCCAAAACTTCCGGGTGGCTGTCATCATTTTTCGAAGAAATGGAATTAAAGAGGGTTCCAGACAGGCCAGCAAACTCAGGTTGGGTTCGAGGTAGGTCTATTTTATTTTATAACTAGCTGTTGCCCGCGACCTTTTATCGCGTGATTTTATTATGAACAAGAATTTTGCGTGGTATACTATATCTAAAAAACCCGACTACTGAAAAATCACTCTCTAATTAAATTCGGGGTTTACAAGGTAAAATTGACTCGTCCTATTATTGAAGTCGGTTAAAATGTAGCCTATGTTTCCCGGGCCATAATAATAAATCGATTGACACCTTATTCATCAAAATCGGATGACTAGTTTAGGCGCTACGGAGGAACATCTATACATATAATAAATCTGAAGACGTGGCGCTTCTGTACATTGAAAATATTTAGAAAAAAATAGTAGGGGTGTTAAAGGATCACACACAGAACCCATTTCTACCATTTTTAGAATGTTTGTCTGTTTGTCGGTTTGTCTGTTCGTTTGTGCGCGCATCACGTAAAAACCCCTCATTGTATTCAAAATCGAAAAATTGAAACATAAGAATAGGCCTGTTGGTCTAGTGGTTAGTGACCCTGACTGCTAGAACGGAGGTCGTGGGTTCGATTCCCACACAGGACAAATCTTTGTGCGATGAGTACGATTATTTGTTCTGTATCTGGGTGTGTAATTTATCTATAATATGTATGTATTTAGAAATATATAAGTATGTTTATCAGTAGTCTGGTTGCCATAGTACAGGCTCTGCCTAGTTTGGGATCAGATGGAGGTGTGTTGGTTGTCCCAAAATATTATTATATTATAAGAAGCATTGTTCTGAGTAACATTTAGTGTTTATTTTATCAAAATCGACCAACAGACGCAAAAGATTTATGTTAAGATTAATGTTTAAAATTTTAGTCACCTCATACGCGATTTCTATGATAAATTATTTACGTAGGTAAATAGGTTTTAGTCGAAGTGTAGTCGGAATGGCTGAAAATGAATTTGGTTTTATTTTTCCATGCAAAGACTAAACACATTAAACATACTCTTTGCATGGAGGTATAAGTACTACGTACAACCCAATACAAATAAATAAAATAGAAGTGAGTGTTTGTAATATCAAAATAACAGCTTTTTACTGAATGGATATGAATATATATACGGCACTTATAACAAAAACAAATTTATTTAATTTTTTGTCTGTCTGTCGGTCTGTCTGTCTGTTTGTTCCAGCTAATCTCCGAAACGGCTGGGCCGATTTTGACGGGACTTTTCAGGCAGATAGCTGATGTTATAAGGTCTAACATAGGCTACTTTGATTTTAGAAAAATAATTAGAGTTCCGTGTAAAAAAATTAAAACCCTTGAAATTGGTAATGAAATCCGATTCAAAAAGGGAAATCATATGTTTTTACAATAATTTCTCGCGAACGAAGGTTGCGGGCAACAGCTAGTACGTAATACAAGCATAAATACACTGCTAAAATCATAAACCTTTCTTTTGGCTTCGCTATAGTCGGGTAAAAAATAATACTTCCCTTTTCTAATCGAAATTTTGTTACCAATTTCAAGGGTTTTAATTTTTTGCTCAGAACCCTAATTATTTTGTTAAAATAAAAGTAGCCTATGTTAGACCTTATAACATAAGCTATATGTCAGTAACAGTCCCGTTAGTATCGGTAAAGCCGTTTTGGAGATTAGCCGGATAGACAGACAGACAAAAAATGAAAAAACCGGCCAAGTGCGAGTCGTACTTACACGCACACAGGGTTCCGTAGCACCAAACAATATCACTATCACTATATAGTATAAAACAAAGTCGCTTTCTCTGTCCCTACCCTATATCCCTATGTATGCTTAAATCTTTAAAACTACGCAACGGATTTTGATGCGGTTTTTTTTAATAGATAGAGTGATTCAAGAGGAAGGTTTATGTGTATATGCACCCGTGCGTAGCCGGGGCGGGTCGCTAGTAATAAAAATATGTTAAAGGCTCATTCATAATGTTGTATTGTATTACATTCAACAGCAAAACTAAATTTGTTTTAAAGACCTATCTACAAACACCCCGCACATATAGGTTTGATCAATTTTTTTTTTTAGTTTCCGTTCCATGTTGGGAAATAGTAAAGCGGTTTATAGAATACATCTACGTACCAAGTTTCAACTGTGTAGTCCTAATAGTTTCGGAATAAAGTGGCTGTGACACACAGACGAACAGACAGACAGACATGACAAGCCTATAAGGTTTCCGTTTTAGGCCATTCGGCTACGGAATTCTAAAAATGTGTTTTTGTTATAAGTACCGTATATACTTTTATACCCACTCAGTAAAAAGCTGTTATTTTATATTACAAACAAACACTTTTTTTTATTTGTTCGGATAGATATTCTTCCATTTCTTCCACGTTTCTACTACACAAGCGTAGCTCGTCCGTTCTCCAACAACATTTGAGATAAGGTCCGACAGCGACGCCAATGGAAAAGTTCGGCTCACAAAAAACAAAATATGTGATGTCATTGAAAGTGCCCATACTCGTACAAGTGTGTATAATTGCTCTTTGAATTCCGACCGGATGTTGCCGCAAGGAAACGTACATTTTCAACGTAATGATACCTAATGATAGTCAAAGCTCAAACCATGACCATATGCAGATGAAAAGGAGTTTCTCTAAAATGTTGAACTTCAGCCGAAATCATCATTATAAAATCGCAGGCGAGACGAACCGAATCATTGCGGACTAGCTAAGATAGAAAAATGTGTTTTATTATGTTTACTTGTGCTTTCTAATGCGCTATTTCACGCTTTAAAACGTATATCCAACGTGAATATGCCAGCTCTTGGCTATTATAAATGTAAGAACTTTAAATGCTTCTAAGATGTAGGTGCCTAGTTGCCTTACAGCGCAGAATCCGCTTAACTTGATTGAGAAACAATATGACACTTAATTTCCTACCGTTGAATTTTCACCTTGCTTATACTTACTTGCGAAAGAAAAGACAAACGTCAGTTTGAAAATCATAATTCAAAAACATAAACTGCTTAAATTATCTACTGGTTGGTAGTATTTTACATTATAGCGCAATATAGCTTTCCCCGTTACTAAGTTAACGTTATTATGTGCAACTTTCTTTCCTAGCACTCGACATAAAAATAATGAATCGCACTAACCGATACAAGCTGACGTTTTCGCTCCACCGACCTATTTTGTAAATGGCGTAGCTTGTTGTTCTGAGTAACACGCAACGGCAAAATCTGGAGGCTCTTCAATATCCAAATCTTAAAAAAATAAAGAACACTCCGTACTTCAGAAGTTATTTAATCAAGCAACCAAACACGAGTGAATATAAAAATTGAGGATGAATTTCGCAGACCAATGTCGCTTCGCAGTTGCGGGAAGTTGCGGTTCCAAGAGGTATTTTCGTCAATTTTTAAACATTCATTAAATGAGGGGTTATGTTAGAATATAATTATATCAGCGAATTTCGAGTTGTAGTTTTTCGTTAACATAAACATTGTCTTCAGGTCAGCAATTCTAATCTGACTGTGACCAAATGGGTCCAAAAAAGCCATAGTTACTCAGCATCTCGACCGATCCCGTCGCGGTCGGTTGATCAGTTAGGTTACGATGCTCAGCACATGTTGAAAGAAGGTTGAGGGTTACTAGTTAGTACTAGGTAAGATAAATTTTCTTACGTTGTTGACGCTTTGAAATATGTTCTCAGAATCGATCCTCGTATTCTACACGTGAGGACAGTATTGTCGGGAATTTACGTTGCATTATAAGCAAATTGTTGTTACATACATATGTAAATTCCAGCATATTCAGATCCGATTGATCTGAAATAATTCTGAACCATGTGCGACCTTTACGGTGGCATGGTCGATTGCCGATGACGCGACGGCCGGAACTTCGTATTAGTAGCAAATCGTACAAACTAAATAGACCGATTGTTTCTTTATGTGCACGCATCCGGTCAGACCAGTCCGATCTGATTGTCAGACTATTTGATGAAGATGTGTAAAAGAATCGGATTCCGGAACTTTTTGTTTTAAGTATGTAGAGTGAGACCAAAAGGTGAAGGTTGCGGGGGTCCGCTGGATGCGAGTCGTAAAGGATCGGTCAATGGCGACACTTGGGGGAGGCTATGTCCAGCAGTGGACCTCTTTCGGCTGAAATGATGATGATGAGACCAAAAACAGTGGAGAAACCGGTGTCTAGAATCAAACCTTGGTAGCCATAATTATGACATCCACTAACGCTTATGGCCCGCAGGTGAATTACGGCTCACTCTGTGAGAACGCACAGAGAAGAAACCTGTGTGCCAGTAGAGGGAACATTAAAGGTTGTCTGGATTCAAGTGAGTCGAAACATAAAGTTCCATAATCGGTTTCACTCAATTGATTGAAGCTTCTGGCTTGCAACACGTCAAACACGTACACATTATAAACCGCAGACTGCGATAGAGCTATAGATTAACATAAATAGAGTGGTTGAGTTTACTTTGTTTGTAAAGAAAAGAAAAACAGGTTTTTCATCTTTCGAAGTTTGAAAGTGCCTAAAGGAAGCTTCCTTTCTACGCTAGGTCGACGGTGAAATTGGTTTTTCGTGGTCAAAATTACTTTTGTTTTAGTACCAGATAGTGCTATGTATTATCAAACAACAACTCCCAATCTAGGTGTTTTCAAACAATAAGTACAGCATTAGCAAATACATGCCGCTTTGTAACATAACTGGCTACATGTGGATGTACCAGCTATAGAATATATCTAACCCTGCTTCTGCCTAACCCTGCGGGGCCTACACGCGTGATGTTGTGTTATTTTTATATAATTGCCAAATTAACATCATATTATAACTTCCTAGCATCTCGTATAGTTTTTGAATCGCCGAAAACCGGTTTTGGTGTACAACAATAATAATCATTACAACTTTTTACATGCTACCAAAGTAGACAGGAAACCTAACAAAAAATGAAGACACTAAAAGTCTGCAATTAGTTTTTACCGTCTCTTTTTACTATTAAGTGGGGAAATTTTCGCCATATTTTGAAAATAAAATGAGACTTGGACAAAAGCAGCAAACCTATCAGTTTTGATGACTTCTGTTTAGAATGAAACGGTTTAAAACTTACGATGATTCCATTTGTATGGGAAGCTATAGAACTCTGCACTGGATTTTCTATGCACCTATTTCTGGAGGTTTTAGCAGCAAAAAGTTGACAGCATAAAGAACTATCTGTTACAATCCACCAATACCTACACTATAATTAGTATTTCAAACTGCATCTGACAGAATAAACCCACTTAATGATCTGGGGTGTTAGTCGTAAAAATAATCAAAATTTTGAATAGTCTGCATTAATTTAATAACAGTAACATATTATTGATCAATTAGCATAAACTGTTAGTATCGGATTATGAGTGTTCTCGGTAAAAAAATTCAATAATCATAAATTCGGGGATTTTTAAAGTGAAATTACTCCATTTTGCCTGGGATTTGTAAAAAAACTAATTTCAGTATCACATTAAGCATATCTTTAAATTGTATTTGTATGTCACAGCCACTTTATTCTGAAACGATTAGGACTACATAGTTGAAACTTGGTAGGTAGATGTATTCTGTGAACCGCTTTACGATTTTTGTACAAAAATTCCCCATACATGGAACTGAAACCAAAAAAAAACATCAAACCTATACGTCAAATCTTATCTTATCTTACGTGCGGGCTGTTTATAGATAGGTCTTTAAAAATGACATTGATGTTCCTAAAACCATTTTTTCTCAAAGTCAATCGTTCGAAAGATAGACACTTCCAAAATGGTAAATGTGGGTCCCTCCCCCCTCTAATTTCTAAAGAAAGAGGAGGTTATTTCTGAAAGAATGTAGGATTGTAGAACGTCAAAAAACTTTCAACGAAAATTAGTTTGAATAAGATTTGATGATTAGTTTTTGAGATATGAGACTTTTTCATCAAACTGCAGCAGTAACTTTGTTTTTCATTCACTTACTGTGAAAAACAAATTCGGTTTGCTGTTGAATGAAATACAATACAATATATGATTGAAGCTTCAAAATATTTTAATATATTGTTTGGTGCTACGAAACCCTGTGTGCGTGTGAGTACGACTCGCACTTGGCCGGTTTTATCACTAAGTAGGTACTACCGTCACAGATTCTGGTACTACAACAAGATCCATCCACTATTTTATAATCAATAAAGGAAAAATACAACTTGTTTAAATCGAGAGGTCGAAGCTCGAAAGGTGAAATACAACATCCATATTAATATTTTAACCTATAACACTTCAAATAACGACTTTTTCAACATAAACTTTGCATTCAATTACCAATATTGATTGGCAAAACTAAGTAGCAAGCAATATTTGAATGAAAGGTGAGATTCTTAGACATTTCGATTTATGATATGAATGGAGCTATTAAATCCACAATTAATATCAGAAAACTTTTGGTTCTGAATTCGGTGAGTGTGACACGGTTAACCCGACAAATGTTGATGTTGTTGTTGTATAAACGCGCGAAAATACATAATTAAAATGTACTCGAAAACACCATAAATATAATTGTTAAAAACCGTGGAACTCACGAGGAGACGGCGGATTGTAGGCAATCACTTCACGGAATTATAATCATAATTATTGATTAAATATGACAGCCACTTTTAAGACACAGGTCTAAGCAGAAACGATAAATCAAAATGGTTCAATTAAGTACTTTCACTTTTATATGAAAACTTGGATAACATCTGTGTTCACACTCACAGCGGTGATCAAGCCCACGAATTAAGTTGGGTCCTATGTCGATTTAACATACATATTCTAATCAGCCTCTCTTTTATGATTCAGCTGTACAGACACGTATATTTATCAAATTGCCTGAGATTAGAGGTTCCACCGAACAAAGACGCATGGGGCACGCGGTAGAAACACAACGCCATTAAAAAAAGTACAGCCACTGTTTTATCATAGTAATCTAGATGTTTATTATTTTGTTCTAACACAAATAAACTTTTTTCACGGAAACGAATGCTTTGAGAGGATTCAGAAATTTATAAAGTAAACTGTGTCACATCGTCAGTCATTACAATATGTCATAGAATTTTCTTTCGGGTAGGCGATGTTGGCAAGTAGGTAAGAAATTGACAAGTTTTCCCTTTAATTTTTTTTTACGTAGAATAGGGGCGACTCTTTGTTTTGTTAATACAGGCCTGTAGAGTTTTTTTTATTGCTTTGAATACAAATTTAAAGTGCTGCGGGGCTGCGTGCATAGCAAGGAACTTACAGTATGTTCCTTGGTGCATAAGTATTTCTTTCGGCGCGAATGACATTGACAAAAGAGTTGGTAAAGAAAATATGTTTTGTAAAAAAAAATGGTGGCGTCCAACAACCATCATCTGCCTAGCCTTTTCCCAACTTTCCCAACTGTTTTGGGGTCGACTTCCAGTCTAACCGAATGACCACCAATTGAATACCAATATTTTACGTGGAGCGACTGCCTATCTGACCTCCACAACCCAGTTTAGTTCTGGGAAAAACGATACCCTTTGGTAACTAGCTAGCTAACTGGTTGTTTGACTTTCGGGCCACTGGACTGTAACGACTGTCAAAGATCTACAAATGACAGCCGGGACCAACAGCTTAACGTGCACGAGGCACGGAGGAAACTCGGATTGTAATGGGTGGTCACCCATCCACGGACCAACCCAGGCAAGCGCAGCTTAACCTAAAGATCGATCCGAGCGGCAGTTATTAACAACCACGCATCACTAAATATCTTACAAAAAAAACAAGTACTCACTTAAGTATTATTATTCCGTACCTTAAAGAGTTATAATAAAATACCCTAATCCATAAAAACATACTTTAAAAATGCAAATCAATCTAAAGTTTTTGAAGCTAGATTTGAAAATTTCATTTTTTTTTTTGTTTTTTTTTACGTTCTACCAGCCAGTTATTAAACATAGACCAGAATCATAGGTACTAAAAAGAAAAATCAAAAATACCAATTCAAGAAAATACCGACCTTTTAAAACCGCAGTTTTTATTTTAAACTGGGACGTAGCTTCCAGTCCGTAATAAATTGCAATGCTGACTTTGAAAGGGAACGGAGGGCTCCGTACGCGCGAATATGATAGCCCGTAGATTTGCTGGTTGTACTGCAGCGTAAATGTGACGCTCTTTATAGCATTTTGTATCACCTTCTACACTTGCAGCTTGTGGGAAAATTATTCACAAGCGTCGTATGGAGCCCTTGGTGTCCAATTCAACAATGCGTTCCGGAGGCTGATGGGGTTCAGGGATGTTTGAGGGGGCGCGTGTAGTTTGTTTTTACACAATAATGCGAAAGCGCACAGCATCGCTGGTGTATCGAGTCATGGCCTCGCCTAACAGGGTTCTGGAAATGAATGAGTGGACTGTCCTTAAGTGGTTCACTGCTGTCAGTTACATGTGTCACCGTTTCATGTTGTTTTTAAGGATTATGTTACTAACCCTATATGAGCCTCCGCTCGAATTAAAGGCTTTGAATTTGAATAGTATAGTTCCCTTCAAAATGGTTGAGTTGAACGGTCTGATAGTTACATGAGTCATGTTCGTGAACGGGCGCTGTCAGTTGTGACTGGTCATCTCTTGGTTGCAACTATTTGAATTAATTATTTTATTTTTGAATTGTTTTTTTTACTATGGACACTTTTAACGTGCACATCTCGCTACATCGCTCTCACATAATATACCATCTCAGCATGAATGATGTAACCAAGGTTTTGTAAAAATATTCTGATTATTCTGAAAGAGTGTCTATAGAGTTTCTAGCCCGTTCTTCTCCATAGAGGTCTACGTTAGGGAATGGGCAACTACAGTACTTTCACATTTTTTATGCCTTGTGACTGGGAAAGTGCCTGTAACTGGCCTACTTGAAATAAATGCTTTGATTTTGTTTTTATTTTATTTTGAATAATTAAAGCCCTTAAAGCTTTCATAAAAAAACCGGCCAAGTGCGAGTCGGACTCGCGCATGTAGGGTTCCGTACGCCCCCTTTAATTTTTAATTTACTTTTATTATTTGTTGTTACAGCTTTCTTATAGGTTTTCCTGTAATCTATAGGCAAAGATCTATTTTTTGTATTTCTTTCAAGATTTTCGGCCCTGGAGTTTAGGAGTTAAGCGGGAGAATGGTCAATTTTCGCCTATTTTCTTAAATAACTCCAAAACTATTTATCTAAAAAGTATAAAAAAATATATTTTGAGATGCTCACAATGAGCCTTTTTATTTGATATGTAACACGATATAGCTTGCAATTTTTTTTTTCATTTTCTAGTTTACCCCCCAAAAGTGGTCCCCATGTTTAAAATTCATTAATTTACGTTACACGTCCGTCTTTGGGTCACCGATTTACATATGTGTATCTGGGCTGTGACAGACGGGCAGACAGACACGCGAGTGATCCGATAAGGGTTCCGTTTTTTCCTTTTGAGGTACGGAACCCTAAAAAAGGTGTCCCAAAACTCGGTGTCCTGTAGTAATTAGGTAGATGGCAGAGGTCAGCTGAGAGTTGATAACCATCGGTCTTTATGCATCAGGTATCTACTGATACCTACTCATACTCAGTTTTATATGCATTTTCATTTATTTCACTTATCTAGACCTATTATGAACAACATATTTCTAAAAACATCACCAGCTGTAACTAAACATTAGTTTTTAATAGTATCTGAGATTCTTACACAATGTTTATTTAAAATCGTGTGCCTAAAACGAGTTTGACTAATACTAGCTAAATAAAGAAATCTGCAATCTAATTTGCTTACATAATAACATTAATATTATCAATGGATACATAATGATACCTATCTGTATATTTTCACCCGTGAGAGCCACTGCTGAAGTGAAGAAAGTTATAATATTTATTAGGAGATAGACTGGCACAGCTTAGGGCTTTGGGCTTATATGACGAAACATTTTCAATTTGATTTTTGTCAGTGTCCGGTTGTATGTTGATGAAATATGAGTTACGAAAGTAAAACGTATGTCTTATAATCATTAAAATCATTCATACAACCCTCTAAGTACATTTAACCCCATTCAATAACTGTGTCATGAAAAAGTCATTCAATGGGGTTGAACTTAGAGGGTTGTATTTTGAATTACGCGGGCTACCCTGGCGCTGCCACCTTAACTTATCAACTATAATCCAATTTGTAATTCCCGTTAAATCGAAACGTATTGTTAAAATCATCCGTATTACATAAAGCACTTTAGCAAATAATGGTATTGCACAATAATATCATGTACAAATTAAGATTACAATAAAGATATTTCTTATCAAATTCACGTATGCTGTATGCACCTACCTATCTAGTAACATAATCTTCAATCTTCAAATACTTTACAGCATAATGTCTAAGACTATCAGTACTTCAGTAGATCTCTAGTTGATATACTTGCTTATGTACTTACACATCAAGTCGAAGCCATAATCGGGAAAGTTGTTAATGATTACCTACAAAGTCGCGTCAATACACACGTAACAGTGTTTTTTTCGTGTCAATAGCTCCGCTCCAGGTTGCATTCAAATAGCCTTTACTTTACATGCTCTTATAGGTACTATTTCTTAATATTGTCTATTGGCTGATGGTAATGATTATCTTCTATCTTGTAATAAAATAAAAATATGATCGAAATTTCTCTTCGACTCTCTCAAAGCTATTATGTCTTATTATGTTCCAATTCTCAGTGATGACGATCAAATACAAACGAACGTGAGAATAATCGTAAACAAGACGCAGTAATTAGCATAATGGATATCAGTCATGCTGTGCAATCAGTGGGTAGCGCGGAAAACGCTTGGGGAGGTTGTCGCATAACGTAGAGGCTAGCTCGCGCACGCGGCCTCCCGCTCTCGCTGGTTGTCTTGCCCCACTAACATAAAAAAGTTTCTCCTTAAATGTAGTAACTACTGGACTAAGCTTCCGATAACAAGAATAGGTACCTATTGAATTATTGAGCAGTTCCACGCAACAAACTGGATGTAAATTATGCATTCCGGTATGGCTTTCATTGAGGGACCGCATTTGTATCTACGAGTTTTTTTCTTGCATTCGTAGGCTTCTTCAAACCATGCCGATAATTATTCTTAATAATCATGAAACGTTTCCTTTTTCCAAATCGAGAAGGTATAAATTCCATGTTCCCTGGGAACATTTTCTTACAAACAAACCTTTTTATTTCAGGAATTATTTCTTCAATATACAGTTGGTTTATGGAATCCAAGACATCATGGTTCGGCGGTACGTGGTTTCCTGAAGACATTATACCTAAAAGGCCGATCACCACGACTACTCATCGACCGTTGACGACAGCACCGAGTAGCTGGTTCCAAACTCTACTGGATTCAGAAGAAAGTGATGGCGCCTACACCTCCAATGATATCACAATAAGTAAGAATAACAGTAATACTTGCTTAATCAACGAAGTCACTTATAAAAATAACATCAAAGAGGCAGTTAACGAACAGCCTTTTAGCAAAACAAAGAACAGATTAGAATAGCCTAACATTGAAGACTGAGTTGTTATTGTAACAACAGGCAAATATTTTGTATATTCGGTAGGTTTACGAGCCAGGTAATAAACCAACGCAAGCGCATGATGGTAAAACCCAACACTTTCTCGTCATTATTAATCCCCTAAGAACGCGTTTATATTAGAAGACGCGCCTCATTGATAGTACAAGCAAGAGTAAAGCCGCAAAAAAAGAACATTCAGTAGAATATTACCGCCAGAACCCGCTAAATATTGATAAAAATCTGATGGGCAGTGGTTAATACTTGTTGTTTAAATTTAAAAACAAACGTGCCATAGCATCTTCAAATGTATTCATATTTAAAATACTGACGTCAGAAAGTTTTCATTAATTTAATTTATATAAAGATAAGTGCCGTTAATGACGTTCTGGTCTGGTAAACTAAACTATTTTTTAGTTCATGACAAGAAACAGTGCGCATTTAGTGATTAAATAATAGTTAACGGCAAATGTTACATTTTTTAATTTGATGTTCTAGGCTATTCTATGCTATGGGGCACAGTCACCATACTGCATACGCATTGCGAAGAACGCGTACGCCGCCGTTAATACATCTGGCTTGATTTGTTACCAAAATATTAGATTGGTTTATTTTATTGGTTTAAGCGTTAGCCATTTAACCCAGAATAAAAAATCAGGTACAAAAAAACATCTGTCTGTACCGACCCTGGGTCACATTGCCGAACTCAGCAGTTGTGGCCACAAACAATAACAACTTTCTAGAGTCAATGTTTTTACTATTGCAACTTTCTCACATTTTTTTGTATGAATGTGGCTGACTTGCCAAAAAATGTTCTAATTGGCGTTTCATATCGCACTCTAGAAAAATCTGCAAAGAAATCTTTGAAGAAGAACTACAAAGGTTTCCAGCTAATAAGAACGTATCCTGACGTTCAATGGAAGGTGCACGAGATGCTGGACTTGCAAGAGGAGGCACAAGGCTCAGGGCTCATGTGGTGGACGTCGCCGTCGCTCAACGGATCTACCGACTTGCTTGTACCTCCCGATCTTCTCCTAGACGTCAAAGATCATCTAAAATCAAATAAAATTGACTTCGATATAGTAATTTGGGATTTACAGGTACGGATTTTTCAATCATAGCGATTTGTATCAAAAAAGTTTTTATATTTTAATTTTCATTGAATCCCTTTAATTACTTCCATAGAAAGCGATAACTTACGAGAACCCACGGCTGTCAAAGAAGCAGAGACTTGAGTTAGAGCAGTTACGTGGTCACCCGATGACTTGGCGCCGATATCATCGATATGCAGACATCCTCCGATATTTAGAATACCTGCAGCACTCGCATTCTGACTTAGTAGATCTCATACCACTGGGTCGATCATCAGAAGGATTACCACTTGTTGCAGTAAAAGTAAGTTCTTAATCTTGTTACTTAAATACCTAGTATGGTTTTGATAGCCATATTTATCTTTGAGGGTGCTAATGTGTGTTATTGTTATCAGATAGCACTATCAAATAATGAGACTGTGATGAAAGGAAAAGAGAAGAAAAAGTGGAAACTGCGGTCGCGCATGAAGCCTGCCGTATGGCTGGACGGAGGCTCCCATGCGCGCGAGTGGATAGCGCCGGCCGTCGCGACGTGGATGATACACGCGCTTGTCGAGGGAGAGAAAGACCAAGGTTCGATCATAACAACTATTACATAAATATAGAAATATGCACGACATTTCTCTAAAATTTCCCTACTATCTTATGGTTACTTACGTAACCATCTAATAAATTATTCAAACTATTTCAATCAATATAAAAACATCCGAGTGCAACTTTCTTTTACGCAGCCAATTGATATGTTTGTTGGTAAACTTGTTTGTTGTATTATTAGGCGCGGAGTACGAAATGCTCAAGCAAGCCGACTTCTACATCATGCCGGTGTTGAACCCCGACGGTTACGAGCACTCGCACACTCACGACCGGCTCTGGAGGAAAACACGTTCGCGACAGCCCGACCATTCGGACTACTACTATGTAGGATGGTAAGTCATTGAGTGAACCGCTTTTTGCGCGAAAACGTTGATTCACAACAACGGCTTTGCATGGCTACGTGCTTTGCATCAGCACGGTAGATAAATTATGGGCAATGCCTACACGCTCCTCGCTTTTCATACAGTAACGGTCGACCTAAGACGAATTAAAATCTGGGTAAGATTTTTTATCAATTTGTAATTGGGCTGCCCAAAAAGTTGTCCACCAGGTAATTTTTTGCAGGCAGTTTAGTAACAAAAAGTAAATTACAAAAAGTTGACAGTAAACCTCTTTTGAAAGCGACCATTGGTGGCGGTGACCACTTACGATTACCATTAGCTGGCACATCTCTCACTTATGGTCTACTTTTCTATTACAAGAAAAATTGTAATGAAATCATTAGTAGGTACCTGCTTTGAAAGGTAATAATTTTAAAATATTTTTACCTTCATAGAAAGTTAGTCGTATTAAGATTATGTTGTACATTGCTCAAGGCGAGGGACATCCTGTTCGAGCTGTCGAGCAGCTACAACAACAACGTTACCGACAAAGGTTTTGTTTTTCTTGCCTGGTGTGGGCAGGCATCAGGTTATCTTATTATTTTTATAGTACTTACAAATAACAAGACAAGTTTGTAGTGAAAGTGTTTAAAACAAAAGTCTTCGGATATTCTCACGCCACGCCATGCCTTACGGAGCCAAATTTATCTTACAGGATGTATCTTAAAAGGCGATGTCAATAAAAAAGCTAAAGAAATAATGCGACGTAAATAACCTTTTTGGCCAAGTTTTAATGGAATCAGAGAACCGCTTCTCGAATTCCAATATAACTCGGACAGACATGTAAAATTTAGTGACTGTGGGAAAATGTTTTTTTGCGTGAGATAAGTTGAACTTGCACGACCCTACATAATTAACATCATCCTACAAAACACCCTGGATGAATAATCTAGATGAATACTTACATATAAGGTGAGTTCAGTGAGTTGCTTACTTAAAAGGTGTAATTAACTGAAAACCTCAGGGATCATTGTGATCACTATCATGATCAAGATCAACTTTTACGATGAAACTAATAATGAAATCACGGAAAAAAAAATCTGCTGGTTTTTTTCACAAATTAAGTGTTTGTAGTCAAAGTTATTTATTTTAGGGTTTTTGTGTGTAATTTCAATCACACTTTGTATGTTTTGTATTATAATCTACCTTGACTTCTCTTGAACATAACACTTTCAACCACGACGCTAGTACATGCTGTCCAAGTAAAATATATCACGACGGCTATTAATTCGTGCATATGGAATGCTCCAAAGAGCAAGATACTTATACCAGAATGCTCTAATGACAATTTAATATTTTTCGAAACAATGACAATATGCAAGCACATGCTCTATGGATAAGAATAAAAAAGAAATGAAACGGTTCACTCATATAATAATGGCCTCGCCTTTCTCGTGAGTGTACTGGACTAGGACATTTTTATCATCGGTCATTTCGCTACGTTGCTGGTTTCCTACTTATCTACGTACCACTTGACAAGGAGCTGCGGTTTTTTTAACGACCGGAAGTTTGGAAACCTGGTGAAAAATTATGCAGATTATTTTTTTTTTTCAAAACTTGCTGTATTCACACTGCCAGTGATTACTTTCACTGATTATATCTATCATACTCGATCATGGAAGTAAAATTATAAGGCCCGAGGTTATTTCGGATGTACTAAGAACCACCTTTCCTTAAAGGTTTCCTTGGAACTGGGGCCAGACGGAATGTGTTGGCGTAGACGCGGACCGCAACTGGGACTACCACTGGAGTGAAAAGGACTCGTCACAGGACCCTTGCTCAGACAACTACGCCGGACCACATCCCTTCAGTGAACCAGAGACAAGAGCCGTTTCAGAGTTCCTTTCCGAGCATAGAGGACAGATCAAGGTACTTTGAAAGTTATAAACCTCTTTTGTCTGATATTTGTAAATGTTAGAAACTTGCATTTAGCACAGTTATGCTATGCACTGACCTGCTATGAAAATCAACAAACAATGTATGACACACATAATTTATTGGTCAATTTGAAAAGGTTGTGTCTAGAGGCAGTTATTTTGATTTGAAATACTGCTTCTTGCGAATGTTGATGGCCATAAAATTTAAACGGTTTTACGAGTGTGTAAACCTCTGGAATCTGCCGATATGAACCGAGGTTCAAGTGACTAATCTTGTTTTCTATCTCAGTCTTTTCATCGCGTGACGGATGCACACAACGATATACGTCATTATAGGTACTTATTACCCATTTACAGTGTTCATGTAAATAGGTAATTAGTACCTATAATTGCCAGGTGTAATGGGTTCGTAGTATTCGTTTTCACTTTAGATCTTATTAGTTTACAAACTAGTACCGAAGACATAATAATATGCTAGATTTCTTTTGACTGTTAGTAGATATGCTAATCGGTACATCAATTTTTAGTTGCCTTCATAGTAATTAGTATTATTTTACGACCAGAGGCCGTAGCATGCCTGCCAGGGCTGCGGGACTGTTCGAAAGAGATACCGCGACCCTGGAACACAAAGGGCTAAGAAGGAACATGGGTGGGTTTTAGTCAATACAAGTCTGACAGTCCCTTCAGCTCCGCCCAGAGCGGGAGGGTCATTTCCACCCTGAAAAAAAACGGCCCTAGCATAAGCGCGCGGTGTAAAGCTAACATAAATACCTATGTCGATTTAAACAATAAAAAAACTACTTTCACATATTATACTATTTTCATAATTTTAAGAATGTATTCATCGATATGAAAATATCCATAGATTATGGATGATATTGGGGTTCTAAAGTGGCCGCTTTAGCAGAATCATAACAGGATAATAATATGTTACAATTCGTAAAATGGTCAAAAAGTGACACTTCATAATATTAAATGCTTCTGTGACCATTTTATGAATTTTAGTGTGAGTCTATCTGGCAGGCCCCAACGAGATATTATATCAACAGGTGATAGCTTTTTATAAAGACATTATTTTGTACATAAAGAAAATAAATAATATATATTTTGTACAGACGCCAGAACATCAAACTACCCGAAACTGTCAAATTTTTCCAATCAACTTATAACCTAAAATGCTTAGCGATAAAGTTGAAAATCTATCAAATAAATTTGACAGATTATAGTAGCTTGATGTGCTGGGGTCTCTACCTCGACAGTTTTTGATTAAATGACTCTTCTATGAAGTGTCTAGCTAGCGGGCCTCTTTTTTATTGTTATTTTACTTTCAGATCGCCCAATAGTGCTCGGAGTTAGAAACTATTAAGTACCTTACAAATCGAAAATTTCGACTTTCTGTGAGGTACCTATACTTTAGAAGGGGAGTAATATGAAGATTCGAATGACGTTATTGCGACGTACGCTATTTCGAAAAAAAATAAGAGTGGTACGCCAGTTCGAAAACACATTAAGTCGAAAACCGCTATATCGAATGACGTTGTCGCGAACACGCTGATTCGATAAACTGTTTGAATGGTTCGCAAACGTCCAGAAGGCGGGCCTCTTTTTTAAATACTACTCTTTTATATCATACAATAGCATGTTACTTATGATTACGTTTTATATCCTATTATGATCTGCTAAAACGATCATTTTTGTTTTTTTTTTTTTGAAATGCTATACGGTAATTGTATTTTCGATTAAAAAATCGACGTATTTACGTTACGTTTACACGCTCGTGCTGGCCTCTGATAAATGCACATAGTGCGTTCTACGACTGTCGCAAAGTCTTGTAATCTACTAAGCTATAAACAACATTTTTTTAAGAGCTGATAACGAAATCCTCTTCATCCTGAATGCCTCATTCACTAAAATATATGACTGTAAGCAGTCACGAATTGTAGTCACTGAATAGAAATCAGAAATGGTTTCCATCGCCTTTAAGTATAGCAATTTATCATTCGTTCAAAACCGTAAAGGTAGACCGCACGGCTATCGCGGGAAATTGTGACAGACTACGGTATTTGCCCACATCGTTACTTTCAAAAGATTTTCTACGACACTTTCAAACCGAATACTTCAAAATAGAGCAAGATCCCAGGGCATTTTTACGCAATTGTAGCAACTGATATTTTAAAATTGGCAGTTAGCACAAGTTAGCAGACACGAGTATGCATACGTTCCCAGTACATTCTAACACTACTTGATGCCATACATTTTGTTAATGAGAAAATAAGTAATGTCTGGCGGCCCTGGGATCTTGGATCAAAAGTACTGATATTCATGAGAGTTTGAAGTTGTAAAATGTGGTCTGTTGTAACAAAGAGAGTAATAAATGTTAGATGTGCTATCAACTTATCAATGTGCAATCAGAATTGCGTGTCGACTGACACCTTTTAACTACCCTCATTTAATCTTTACGCTTGCTAAGTTTTCCCCCTTATGCGAGCCTTGTTGGGTCAAGATACTCGTAAATTATTCGGATTCGAGTTCATGATCATGTTGGACTACCTATCTTTTTTTAATTTTTACTGTACCTATGTTTGCATTAACATTCGGTCGGAGAGTAGAGTCCCATCAGTTTTCTTACTAAAAGTGTCGTTTTACGGGATATCTTCCGTGATTGTCCACGATTTTAACAGTATAAGTTTAGTTTTAAGCAAAAAACAGTGATGGTGAAAGCTTACAGCAGTTTCTTTCTTAGTCCCATTTTCCATTTTATTTTGTCTAATAGAAAACGCAGAAACCAGATATAAGCGAAACGGCACCCTATTGATCAATATAAGCAGGTTTTAATCCTTTGCCTTAGTCATTCAAAGATTGCTATATTGGGTCAGTTATAGTTTGCAGCTTATTATAGTCCCACAATGAAACAACGAACTTTACAAATTGATGGGAACGATAAAGTAAC
The DNA here is from genome assembly GCA_950022335.1 of Eurois occulta. NCBI lineage: Eukaryota > Metazoa > Arthropoda > Insecta > Lepidoptera > Noctuidae > Eurois > Eurois occulta. The sequence continues at coordinate 9,690,212 of OX465489.1, read as the reverse complement.
TAGCGGTTCGTGCCGTGCACAAACAGATTAAAGTCGTTTAGATTAAACAATAAGTAGCGTAATTTTCTGTTATAAACCCACAAAGTTTAATTGGCATAATGGCGTTGCTTCACAGCTGTACCTGTCGCTGCACGCGTACTCGCAGGCGTGGCTGGTGCCGAGCTCACACGCGCACGAGAACTTCGCCGACGACGGCGCACTCACCGAGATGGGCAAGTTGGCCACCGTGGCACTTGCTGACTTATATGGCACCAAGTATCAAGTAAGAATCTCATTATAAAAAGTTGATCGATTATCCCTCTTTGTACCTAGATATAATTGTTTCATTCGCAGCTTGCAAGTCTGTGCTACCAGAGTTGTGACCCCTTTTTTAACCAGCCCTATGTCTACCTACGAATGTCTAAGAAGGTTAATTAAGAGTACCTTTAACTTCATACTTAGTCTTAAATTACATGATATTACGCAATGTACCTAATGTGTAACTGTATTTTTTCTTTCAGGTCGGCACAGCCGCAGAAATAAGGCAGCCTGCTTCCGGAATGTCTCATGATTGGGCGAAAGCACGCGCTGGAATCAAATTCTCGTATCACGTGGACCTGAGGGATTCATTCGGTCCTTACGGTTTCTTGCTACCAAAATTGGACCCAAATTGTATCTACTGCCCGTGAAACATGGCAAGCTGTCAAAGCAATCGTCGATAACTTATCTCCTGGATAAACAAAATTGATAATAAATAAATTAAAATTTTATACGCCTCGCCAGTTGCTCAATTAGACATTAGTTTAGTTATTAGAATTTAAACAAACCTTACTTTTCAATTTTATAATTTATTAATTACTGCCATAATTTATGCGTTGACATTTTGACAAACATCGCCGATAAAGATATCGGAAATATTACGTTTTGCGTGTATCTAGAACAAACATGAAACAATTTAATTTGATCAAGCTGTATATTAGGTATTAGCCTACACAGGAATCGTCTTCTTAGATATGGAAAATCTCACTATTCTGCAAAAAAATCATATGGCATTTTCTTCAAGAGTAATTAATTATGATTAGAAAAGTTAATAGAAAAAAAAAACAAATAATATCTAACCTACCCCAATTGCTAAACCAACTGCTCAACGTAGTAATTGGGACTGGTCAAGGGTCATTGTACCTAAGTGTATTTTAGAAAGCCCGTGATTAGTGAGAACGATTACGGGCTGATACGAATGTAGAAGATAGAAAAAGCTATGCATTTATTAAGCACATAGATCTGTCGCTGACATTAACAAATTAATAGACTTAAAAGAAAATTCGTGATGTACTAAATGTAGACGCGTAGAAAAAAGTTTGTACAAATGAATTACGGTAGTAGCCGAGTAGTATGTGGTGTGTGTATCTGGGAAAGTAGAAAAATAAAATAAATGAAGATTAAATTGATCGGTTTTTTTTCATCTCCATCCCAGCCAAAACGTCTCCAACCTTACATCGCGTCGGAAGTAGGTAAGTACCTATATCTGCCTAGTGACTTGCTTAATTAACATGATAGCAACCCAAGGAGCCTCCTTTAAGCGCAGGCCACACCGCCAGCTGGCGGGCGGGACGGGCGGGCGTGCGAGGCGAACTAGGCCCTGTTCTTACTTCGTTCAGCTCTTTCGATAGTTTGCGGTGTGAACCAAAGTATGAAAAGAGGTGAAACGATTTCGTCGTTTACAACATTATATAAACAATTAAAATTAGAACTTACCTACAAGTGAGTTGGCTCCAATGGTTTTGTTCGACGTTTCGTTGATTACTACGAACTGTTAACATAATTTTTCGTAATTTATAAAAAATAAGGTGTTTCCTTCAGTTTGCTGTATGTCATTGCTTCTCAGAATTTGATCCATAGTAGCAACGCTATCGAATGGTGTTATACTGTGGGTGGTTTATTTTCAAATTCAACGGGTTCGATTCCTGACTGGGAATATTGATTTTTCAAAAATGCAATAATGCAGTTTTAGTTTTCATTCAAATCGGGCTCGAGACTCCTTTGAGTATTTTTTGGTATTCCTCATAGTTTCGGATTTGGCCATTCACGCCCACTTGAAAGAATATTCCTGTATAATTATGTAGTAATGAGAAAATAAAGATTTTTGTAAACAAGTCATTTGACGAACGGCGTGGGTACTCTGGGTATCTTTAGACTGATTTAACCAACCATTACATCATACCTCATAGCACAGACCATAGCAGTTGCCTACCGAATGCAACAGTGCAGGAGACAAATGTTTGCTGCTTATCACTAATCAGACTATAAATAGGGCCATACTCAGGACCCAGTGCGTCCCTAAAAAATATTGCAGCAGGCCTAGACACATAAAATTAAAAAGGTCCACTTCTTGAAAAAAAAAACAAATCAACTGATGAGAAACTTAATTAATTGACAATATCTATGTCACCCTAATGTTAGCTATTTAAACTCTAAATACTATAAGTTTATGTATTTTTAAGATGTTTACAGTATTTTTTTAAATTACACAAATGTATTAGGTAAAATTAGTAAGTTATTTGACTTGTTTAAAATGCTAAAATGGCGCTAACGGATATTGCGATGTCGCTTGACTATTTGTCTGGTAGAGGGGGATTTTAGAAGTTCGAGGCAGCGCCATTTTAGCAAGGCAGTAGTGGTTGAACTGTGGAAGTGTAATGAGCTCTGTAATACGTGTGTAAGTACAGTGAATTGTAATAATATAATTATAAATGTAATGTTGTAGTTCATTATTTTGTGCTTATTTTTGATGGTCTGATACCCAGTAAATAAATCATGCTTATCTGTTCTAATGCAAGGTTTTTATTTCTCTTTTGCTCTGGCTAGTCTTACATTTCAGAAGTGAGATAGATAACTTATGCCCTAACTACTGTAAATTGTTTTTGAACATTTTTTTTCTCTTTCTTATTTTATTCTATTGCATGAAATCTTTGATTAACCTACAAAACGGTTTGAAGTAATCCAAATAAAGGGTTATTTGATCCTGTCTTTGATTTAGCTTGTTTAGTTTGTTCTCCAAAACATAGGTGTAGTTTTAGTGTAGGCATTTTGCAACATTTTTTGTCCGTTGATTTCTTGTTTCAGTAAATCATGGATAACGTGCATCAGTTGTCGCCTCTTGGGCAATCTCACGCTGTATCGTGGCATGAGTGCCGCCAACGTTCCGTGGTCGTGGAGAGGCACGCGTTGCGGGTCCACGTCCACGATAGGCGCAGTTGTCGGTCCAGGAGCCGATCACTCAGCCAGCCCCGGAATAAAAGACGCAACTCGAGACCGAATGCAGCCATAGATCACGTCAAGAACAACGATCAGCAGCCGAACGATGTCAGTTTCTAGAATACTTTGGTATCTCAGTGTACCCGAACGCCCTGGTAAAAGTGCAGTAATAAGGTACAGTTCCTTTTTGTCTTTTCATGAATTTAATCATAGTAATTTAGATAAATTTAAACTTAACTTTCGCTATTATTGTTTTTTGTACCTAATGAAATGGATTGATATTTTAAATGAAAATGTTTTTAAACAAGTTGGTGCTTTAATAGTTAGTGAGCTTACTTAAAATTGGTAATTTTATACTGATGGTTCACCTTTATAATTAATACTCGTAAGGTTTTGTTTTAACCAATGAAACACACATACTTTGTTATTTTATTTCACAATTGAAAATCAGTAGTCCAGATAACGGTTTACTCGTTTACAAAATTACTGTTCCAGCTAAACTCTCGCAGTCGCAGCATCAAGCAGCGTAATGTCAGCAGTGTCTGTGGCATCCGTTGTCATGCCCGACGTGGCAACCGGAGCGGTGCGAGCTGCAGCCGGAGTGGTTCGAGGTGCAGCCGGAGCGGTGCGAGGTGCAGCCGGAGTGGTGCGAGGCGCAGCCGGAGCGGTGCGAGGCGCAGCCGGAGCGGTGCGAGGCGCAGCCGGAGCGGTGCGAGGCGCAGCCGGAGCGGTGCGAGGCGCAGCCGGAGCGGTGCGAAGCGTAGCCGGGGCGGTGCGAAGCGCAGCCGGAGCGGTGCGGAGCGCAGCCGGAGCGGTGCGAAGCGCAGCCGGAGCGGTGCGGAGCGCAGCCGGAGCGGTGCGAAGCGCAGCCGGAGCGATGCGAGGCGCAGCCGCAGCGGCACGAGGCGCAGCCGCAGCGGCACGAGGCGCAGCCGCAGCGGCACGAGGCGCAGCCACGTTGACGTCGGCCACAGGAATAGCGGAACTAGGAGCGTCCGCATCAACACGAGGCTTTTTCAGGGTAACACTAATGTTGCCGAACAGGTCAGTGGTAAAATTTTATTGGCACAAATGTTAAAAGAAGTTGTTCAGACCATGGAAACTGATGGAAACAATGAACGTTTCCTGTTTTAATGTTTTATCCGAATTTGATCCATCGAAACGAAATCAAACGATAGAAATATGGATAAACAAAGTAAATGAGTGTGCACAAATTTATAACTGGTCGGACAGGCAAACAAGTCATTACGCACTGCCAAAGCTTGTAGGTTTTGCACAAAAATGGTACCAAGGACTTCCCAGTGTTATGTTTTCCTGGTCTGAATGGCAAGACAAATTACATTCCACTTTTCCAAGTACAGTGTACACTATAGTTATTGTCAGATATGCTTGCTTGTAAAGCGCGTTTTGGAGAGTCATTAGAGGAACATTTTTATGACAAAACAGTGTTACTAAATAGATGTAACATTATCGGCAAGAATTCCATTGACTGTATACTTTTTGGTGTTGAAGATTGTTCCATAAACACAAGTGCGGAAGCAGCCCAGTATTCTGATCTCGATAAATTATTATTGTATTTGAAGGGAGTTTAAATTAACAAGAGAATCGACAAAACGGTGCGGCAGGCAGGCGTAATTGACAATAAACGTAATAAAACCTATAGAACTAAAACCAATATGACAGAATTCACACCTAAATACTACAATTGTGGTGAAGAAGGCCACACGTACTATGAGTGTAAACAAACAATCAAACTGTGTACACCGTGCTTGTAATAAAGTGGGACATTTAAATAACGACTGTCCCGGTAAAAAGGATACAACTTGGCGGATACAAAGCGGTTTTAGGTATATCCGTAGAACATGAAAATGACTGCAAATATTTTAAACTAGCTTTAGTTAATGGTACAGCACTAGATTGCTTTATTGATTTCGGAAGTCAATGCTCCATGCTGAGAGTCGGTTGCCCGTAACTTAACAACTATATGGTCGAAGAATGACTTGCCAGTTTTGAGAGGTTTTCGCGATTCCATGGTTAGTTGTTCAGGAAAATATGACGTAAACATCGAAATAGATTCCGTGAAGGCAGTACCAATGCTTAGTCTCTGATCACTTATTACAAGTTCCGTTATTGTTGGGTCAAAGTTTACTTAGCAGGAGCACGTTACCTCTGTCATATTTATAGAGCTTAGCTAATAGTATTTTTTGAGCCACATAGTCAAATGCCCTGGTCATATCTATATACATAGCCATCACTGGTTTTCTACTGTCCATATTATGGTATACTTTTTCAAGGAAGTTGAATACAGCCATATTAATGGTTTTAGTTTTTCTAAAGCCTATTTGTTCCTTACAAAATATATTATTCTTTTACAAATAATTATAAATACTATGATAGAAGACTTTCTCAAAATTTTAGAAAATATTCGTATTAGCGCTACAGGCCTGTAATTAGAAATATCAGTTTTATCTTCCTTTTTATGTACCTACTGGCTTGACTATAGAAACTTTTTAACTTTTCAAAAAAAATACCAAATTGAATACTATTTATGTTACTTAATATGGGGGCTTAATGAAAAGAAACTGCTTTTACCACTCTGGTACCAATGTCGTCATAGCCTGTGCTGTTGGTGTTTTTCAGGCGCCATAAACATAGATTAGTCCGAACCAGACGTGCTAAACTTATTATTTGTTGGACGAGTACTACTATTCGATTGAACAGAGTCTATGAAATTAGTTACGCTATCTTTTTGGGGTTTTTAAAACACTTATTACTGTCATTAATAACATTTACATCCGTTTCCGGAAAGTTAGGTTTTATTGAATTAATAACCTTAAATAGCCTTAGATTTGTTGGTAGTCGTTCCAATAAAGTAACTGTTTTGCTGTTTTGTTTTCTATGTTAATTTAATCACTTTTTGGTATCTTTTCGAGAAATTTTTAATAGCGGTTTTTCAAACATTGTCTCGTGTTAGCCTTTATTTCCACAATAACGATCGCCTAGTTCTGCGTTTTACTCCCCGTGGAATCCACTGTGGTCTAGTTGTTGTATACAGTTTACGTTTGACTATTGGAAAACATAGATCATAAAAAAAAAAAAGGTTTAAACAAATCAAGAATAAATATATAATTATATTAAAACTTGTTTACGACATCCGCTTCGTAAACATCGGAGAAACTAAGACTACACATATACATTTCCTAAAAGATTAATATTTTCTTTGCCGTAATCTCGTTTTATTTTACATAGTAATATTTCAAAGAACACATTCGTTGTATCGGGAACGTCATAAGTTGGGCTATGTGGTTAGATACACCTAGTTCTATAATCTCAAATTTGTACCCTCGCATGTTGTGGAGAATGTTATCTAAAAACGTACCACTGCTTAAATGAACCTACGCGGGTTCATTTATTTCTAATTTGAGATTAAACTCCTTTAATAGCTTAAATAGTATCGCATGTTTGGTTTCCTGAAGAACATTTAAAGTCTCCGCAAATTATTATTTTATGTATGCATAAAAAAAAAAAAAAAAAAAAAACTATTCTTACATAAATGTCTAATGAATGAAGCATGCAGCTAAACAGTAATTTGGTATATTCAGTACGTTATACCTAGTCATTCTACTTCATATTGTGTTCTGTAAAGCATAAAACATGAACACATAATTTCCAATTGTTTGATAACGTGCCGAAATAGTCTGTAAACACCCATGATCTCTTGGATTCTAATCCAACAGACGATCTGTCTGCTGATAGATGGATGAAGATTTTAGTGGCATGTCAGAAGTACTGAGAGAGAAATTTATGAAAGTGTTGTAAACCTTCTTTCTTTTATTTGTTTTCACTTCAATTATTTTGCTTTACTTTGTTATTTTTAATGTGTTATAATTGTCTCTTTTATTTTTATAATTTTAGTTACTGCAATTGGTTTGTAACCAACCGTTGTGATTAAATAAATAAATAAAAGTTATGTTGATTGATTTTTGCATAGTAAATGGTAAACTGATAATATTTGTTGGTTATAGAACGATGGTAACTGAAACTAATTATTGAAAAGATATGTTTATTAACTGATTTGGTTTTACAGGTGATTTATCTGTAGTTGATTATGGCTACGTAACGAAAAATTTTGTGGGGCCTGTTGCCGCTGGTATTCAGGACGTATGGGGCCTGTTGCCAGGGGTATTTAGGACAATAATTGGGGCCTGTTGCCACTGGTATTCGGGGCAATTGTGGCCTGTTGCCACTGGTATTCAGGACGTATGGGGCCTGTTGCCAGGGGTATTCAGGGCAATTGTAGCCTGTTGCCAGGGGTATTCAGGACAATAATTGGGGCCTGTTGCCGGGGGTATTCGGGGCAATTGTGGCCTGTTGCCACTGGTATTCAGGACGTATGGGGCCTGTTGCCAGGGGTATTCAGGGCAATTGTAGCCTGTTGCCACTGGTATTCAGGACGTAGTGGGGCCTGTTGCCGGGGGTATTCGGGGCAATTGTGGCCTGTTGCCACTGGTATTAAGGTTACCAGGGGTATTCAGGGCAATTGTAGCCTGTTGCCACTGGTATTCAGGACGTAGTGGGGCCTGTTGCCGGGGGTATTCGGGGCAATTGTGGCCTGTTGCCACTGGTATTAAGGTTACCAGGGGTATTCAGGGCAATTGTAGCCTGTTGCCACTGGTATTCAGGACGTAGTGGGGCCTGTTGCCGGGGGTATTCGGGGCAATTGTGGCCTGTTGCCACTGGTATTCAGGACGTATGGGGCCTGTTGCCAGGGGTATTCAGGGCAATTGTAGCCTGTTGCCACTGGTATTCAGGACATATTGGGGCCTGTTACTATTGGTATTCAGGACATTATTTTATAAAAATGTATTGTATAATATAATGAGATGATATTTTATAAAAAAAAGAAAATGTGACAAACTTTTCAACATTAATGTAACGTGTACGTACGTATATAGTTAAATGAGGTGAAATGTTAAGTGTATTGCTACATGTAATGTTTAGTGAAAATAAAATGTAAGGTATGTAATGTTAAATGAATTGTAATAAAAGAAATGTTAAGGCAAATAAAGGCTAATTAATGAATGAATAAGTGAATACGTACGTAAGTTGGAATACTAATTTTATGTGTATAATTCAATGTTTAAACCTAAAGTAAAATAAACTTTAAATTGTAAATAAACTTTAAACTGTTATAACAACTATTGTATGGTTACTATTTCATTATTGAATAGTAATAGTTGCAGCACTGATGACAATATTTTTGTCACTTGTTTAATTTAGTCTTTTATAATATTTTCTTACCTTTGTATAGATTCTTTTTAACGATTGTTTGTGAATGTGTGAACAGTGTAGGCCTTGTAGATTCCTAGATGTGTGTTAACTTTTGTTAACCTCTTATCTTGTTTTCCGTTTTTCTTGTGTAGTAAGCAATGCTGCCTATGCTGTCCCCCCATACTTGAGTACTAATGCTGTAACATGATAATATTGTAAAACTAATCATTTTAAAAGAGTAATCATGGAGTTTCTTGCCGGTTCTTCTCCATAGGAAACGACCAACCCGAACCGTGCACCTTTTTGTCGACGTTTCATAAGTGCCCATGTAGGCCTATGTGAAATAAAAATATTTTGATTTTGAGTATTTGTCTACCGTACGAGGACGTACGAGGTTTTGGATGGCCGAATGTTAGCTATTTAAACTCTAAATACTATAAGTTTATGTATTTTTAAGATGTTTACAGTATTTTTTTAAATTACACAAATGTATTAGGTAAAATTAGTAAGTTATTTGACTTGTTTAAAATGCTAAAATGGCGCTAACGGATATTGCGATGTCGCTTGACTATTTGTCTGGTAGAGGGGGATTTTAGAAGTTCGAGGCAGCGCCATTTTAGCAAGGCAGTAGTGGTTGAACTGTGGAAGTGTAATGAGCTCTGTAATACGTGTGTAAGTACAGTGAATTGTAATAATATAATTATAAATGTAATGTTGTAGTTCATTATTTTGTGCTTATTTTTGATGGTCTGATACCCAGTAAATAAATCATGCTTATCTGTTCTAATGCAAGGTTTTTATTTCTCTTTTGCTCTGGCTAGTCTTACACTAATCACCCTTACGAACTCTAATTAGTGTTCACCACACCATTATTTTCTCGTAATCACTGATCATCATCATCCGTCACAATTACTATACATAGCATGTGTGAATGTTGCCAGTCTCTAAATGAACATTGTGCGGGAAAAGAAGCGTGATTAGTGTCAAACTCAAACGTCAATGTCAAAATGTTGACATTGAGAATAGGTATTTCAGAATTGTTTTTTAATCCACCGGTCGCAAAAATAAACACCGAATTTGCAAAGAAAACTGAAGATGTCAGAACAAACAGAACTGGAACCTATTGAAGTAGATTCCGATAAGTTTGCAGACTCATTGAGCTCGATATTATGCGGCCTAGGCGCTCAAAAATATATCGATATATTCGAGTAAGATGTGTTTTTATTTAGATAATATTTTGATGTACTTTATCTTAATTTTTACATTAATTACACACAGAAAACAAGATATTGACAAGTATGGATTATCAGAATTGTCCGACGAAGACCTGACGAGGCTGGGAATCCTTGAACCAGAAATAAGAACAGAGATCATCAAACATGCTAAACTAATTCCTCGATGCGATGAGACTGCTATCTGCACGTAAGTAATTAATTTAGAATATAGCTATACAATATTTAATATCATTAATAGCCATTACATAAGTAGGTACCCATAGTACATATCAATATTATTTCATATTTTCCCACTGGAGCGACATTCGTCTTCAATTCTTTACATCTAATGCATTATATGAATTACTCTAAGCTAACTGGCAAATACACCAGTGAAGTTGAAAGAATGCTAATCCTTTTAACATTTTCACTGTCTTGAAGTAGACACAATAGTTAAACAATCACGCAGACGCAATGAGACAAGGAAAGGGCTCATTAAACCTTGAATATTAGTTATTTAACTAGTAGGTAATTAATTATAATGGATATAACCGGATATATACCAATATCCAATCAATAGTAACAATATAAATAAAGTAATGTTTACTTATGAAATATAACAACAATAACTAGAAATAATACAAAATAATATTATATTATTAGGTTTTCGTTAATAATTATTATTTCTTAAATCTTTCTCAGGGCAAATCTTAGTCCAATGGAGGTAGTTGAAGTATTTGAGGAGTGTGCATTACTTCTACACAGAATAAAAATAAACATGAATGCCAGCAACATAGTTCTGAAGAAGACAAAGAAAGTATCAGATTGTTTACTTTACGAAGACAAATATGCATCTAACATAGCAATCTTCACTTTAAATGAAATTATCACCATATTAAACTCAATGGACAAAGCAGTAAACACACAATTGAAGGTAAAAATTCTGCAATGAACGTTGAGCATAAATTCTATTAAAAATGTCATCATTCTCTTGCCCTTATCTTAATTTCTTTGGGGTCGGCGCAGCATGTCTTCTTCTTCCATACTTCTCTATTACTTGACAGCATGTCTTCTTATTTATTAAAAAGGTCATAGTGATTAAAACTAATCCTGTTCATTTTACAATTTTCAGGTGAAGACAAACAATAAACGCAGTACAACAAAGAAAATCATCGTTGGCACAGTTGGTAGCGCTATGATTGCTATGTTGGCAGTTTTATTTACTCGATCCCTGAAACAACTAGATTAGATTCTAAAAAAAACTATTTCTTAGCCTTAATGTTACTGTTTTTTCTGAATATTTTTATAGTTATACTTTAAAATGTGTACCACTGAAACCAAACCAGGTTTTTTTGTGTAACAATAAAGTTTTAAAATATTTATGTATTTTTACATTGTATAGGTACTCAATTGGCTCCTCCTATATTTGCTGTTTTCACACTTTTGTTGCCCATGCAGAATTGATCTCGATTCGTTAACGCGTTTAAGAAACAAAAACGCATTCGCTCCGTCCGTCCTGACGCACAGTCCCCACATTATACGCCGGCTGCAAATTCGTAATTTACATGGTCATTCGGTCGATAACAATTGCACACAAAGGAGTATATAGGGTCAGCGCAAACCGGAAACAGCATAACTACCAGAAATAAAATGTTTCCAGTTTGCACAGTAAATAAATCCAGATGAAGTGACCCAATTGTTATGACCTCCCCAATTAAAAAGTGTAAGGTAAATGATGGTTCGGCACTCGGCAGGCAGGCAGGGCGGGCGTGACGTCACACGCGGGAACAGGCGGGCGCTCCGGAAGCGTTCGGGGACCGCGCGCGCCGGCCGGTAGCGGAGTCCCGCGCTCCCTGGACCGGCGATATCGTTATTGCGGCCGAGCGCGCCAATTGAAACGCGTGTCCGTTGCGCCCAATCGGGACGTGCCCTCTTCGACTTGTGAAATTTCGGACTACGAATTTTGTAATGTGTAATAAAATAAGTATAATATTTGTGTAAAAATGTTTTTATTTATACATGTAACGGTGATTGTTTCATTATTGAATTGTTTATGTGCGCAAGAAATCTATGAAAAGGGTAAGTACCTCGTACCTGTATAAATCTTCTCAAATAATTTTATTTCAGAACATAGACTACAAATTTGATCATTTAAAATTATACAGCGAAATTTAGGACTGACAACATGAAAGTTTTCTGTTACTAAATCATGTTATTCCTAATTAACTGAAATAAACCGGGCTTTGAAATAAGTTCAACTTTATCAACAAAAAAATAAAAGTATTATGAAGTAGGTATGATTAAATTATTATTTATTTGGAAGAAAAATATCTTCAGAATTGTTAAGTTTCCCTATTTGAACAATCAATCATATCAAAACAACTACAGGTACACGTGCTGGTGCAGTTTCGCCTGAAGGTTGCGTTATCAGGATATCCATTAGTTTGTAAGAAGTTGACAAGAGGTCAACGTAAATAGCCGTTTGTTATGGAAAGTTTAGGTTGCCCACCTAAACTTTCCATAACATCACGGTGTAAGTTTATCTTAAACGACTGGCAGCAATTTTTCCAAAGGCTGCCATTTCTGTTACTGTTTGAACGTACCTCACGCACCTTCACACAAGTCTAGAGCTTACTCAGTTTGTTTTTGTTGGGAGCGTAGTGGACGGGGTGGTGGGCCAGAGTGTCGAGTTGCCATGCAACATCACAGCGGAGAAGGACGACGACAAGCTCAATATCCTAGCCTGGTACAAGAACGGTTCATCCACCGCATTCTACAGGTAATTATTGATTCATTTTAATCCGCCTCATTAGGGTTGCGTGCTGCCTAGCGCTTCGTTCATGCTACCGCGTTTCTCGCTCTAGCAAATGTCGGTTCTGCTGAGCGACAGAAAAGCATAGGAGCATGGAAAACAGCGATTCCGTGCTGATGGATGTGGCGCACGCGCAACCCTTAGTTGCGTAGTCGCAAGCGCTAAATGAGGTCATAGGTTCGATTCCTAGGTCGGGTAAAGTGTTATTGGGTTATGACAACGTTCTGACCGGCAAAATGTGGGTGTACTATTAATTTAAATATACCTCTGCTTAACCTTTCGAGGATTACAGGTGTTATGTACGATTATGCATGAATTTCTCAGTAGCATCCCCAAGTCTGAATTTGTGCTCGATTGATAACAACATGTTTGCCTTCTATTTCAATTGGCGAAATGTGAGTATAGGAGGTACACCTCTGCCTAGCACTTCAGGGATTACTGGCGTGATGTTTAAAAAAATTAAACCTGAGTTTTAACGAAGCTGGAAGATGATAATTATATCTATAGGCATCATCCATATCCTTTCTGAGCGTTGGTCTTGGTATCCATAAATAATTTTATACATCCGTGAATGACGCCTTATTTCGATTCACAGATAACATTCGAGGTTTATAAAGCCCTACTGCATCATTTTAGTCACAGTTTTTCATCACTTCCGTCCATCTTATAAGCAATCCTTTCTCCCCATCCTTGTCAGCGCTGATCAGCGTTACTAAGCTATCTGGTGCCTAATAATTATTCTCCCGAAAAAAAACAAGTACCTAATGGAAAACATAGTTGAGATCAGGTTTACATAAATATAAGATTGAGTTTCTATAACTTTTTTAAACCCATATCGCTATCAACGGGTATACCTAAGTATGTAGATACCTAGTAATAGTTAGGAACACTTGACCGTTCACGTGGTTTGCATCAGCAGTCGTGACCTCCGCGATGGCGATAAGAGCACCACCACGTCGGGGGGAGGCCGCTACCGACTGGTGACGGGCGACACCGAGGGGGAGGACAGACTGCAGATAGTTACCGTGCGACCCTCGGACGCAGGCGTCTACACCTGCCTCGCAGACTTTGCTGCCAGCCCTGCACATAAAACTTACATTCAACTCGCTGTTATCGGTAAGTATCTAAACGATCCAGTTCTTTTCACCTTCTTCGGTTTTTAATAATGCGGCCCGGTTGAAATTGGGTCAGATCCTATTCCTCTTCTTCTCCAGGTCGGTTATGCTTACATTTTATTATCCAAATGCTTCGCCCCTTTCAGAGATCTTGTTGATACCACATACCAAATACAATAAAGTCCTGCTGGTATTCAAAAAGGTTAAAGTTTTTGTTGTCTACTCAGTAAGTCCGCATATACTTCAAACCGATGTTACTAATTTATACATGATATTATTATGGTCCATTTGAATCTGACTGGCTGGTAACCACCACCGCCTGGTGGTGGTGGCGGCTGGTAGCTCACATTAGGAAGGCCAATACCAGCCTCGTCACTCAGTAGCTAACTGTATAGGTACTCGACAGAGCACTTTACAGTAATTAGGTAAATAACTGTAGATAGGCGGGTATACCGTCCTTTGCCGCGAAATAAGTAGGCCCTTTTGTTTGATTGGAATTGTGCAGAAACAACAGAAGGACAGACAAATGATTTGCACGAGCACCGTAGCAATTTCCGAAATTAACGAGACACGTTTTGAGCCGTTAACGTCTTTATGAGGTGATCTTTGTGGCATGTGACTGCAAATTGCTCATGCACTCATGCAGTTAAAGCTGACTTTAGGATCAATGTAGACGAGTGAGTTATGTCACATAACTCATGTCAGATGAGTCACAGTCACAGTGCATCATTATCTGACGAAAATGTCTGATACTGTGCAGTTCTTTGTGAAACTCAACTGAGATGAGAACTATAAAACAAAACAGGGTTTTTAATTTTTTTTGGAAACTTGGCAATGGAAATTCATAATTCCTACAAACCTACTACGTGTCAACAAGTCATTGTAAACACAAGAACAGTACTTAGTTTTTCGTTTTACATGAACGGAACAAAAGCATCTGAAACGAGCCGAACTGAAAATTTACCTATCGCGCAGAATAGCCGCAGTTCAGTTAATTGGTACGCGAGGCTAATGAGGAAGCTGACTGCGCCGGAACTGCTCGCTCTATTTATTAAACAATTGCGCGACGTAAACATTACATCATTAATAGCGTAATAATTAGCTACGTTAGTGACTTACACTATTTTAGGACTAGACTCATCGGGACTTGAATAACTTTTTTAATAACGTGAAATACTTGAAATAGTTTATCATGTAGGTACTTAGATAAAAATATACAGTGTAGGTACTTATCGATATCTACTTCGAACTATTTCTAAGTACCTACCTACGGCAGGTATCTTTTTTTCTGGAATTTATCCCGGCAAATCCTAAACCCTTATCGCATCCTAATTAAAAAAAAAAAATTGTTTGTGATAGTTTTGTTTGTTAATAGTAAGTAGTAGTGATACTTTTCTTCTTACAACGGTTAACATTGTACGTAGAACCGCCTCGTCATCTATGGGTGGTGCACGAGAACGGGACTCAAGTGGCCAAGGCCAGCGCTGGTGTCAACACGAGCCAGAACGTGGGACCTTACTACGTGGGGGACACCGTTCATCTCGCCTGCGTGGCTTATGGAGGTAAGGAACTGTTTGTAGTTTGTACATTATAAGTCTTGAGTTCTAGGCCATAGAGAGATGAATAATATTTCGTGACTCTACCTGTCGCGTTTGCGCAACCGTTTAAGTCATCTCAATGAGTAATGAATCAGATTTGTGCCCGGTACAATGCTCACCGATTGAACGTATCAAAAGTTTCAATAATATTAAGATTAGAACGAAGGAATCGTTCTATTTTTTATATTATTGAAATTTTAACAAAGATGCTCTTACTATCTGGGCACATGATACATTTAGTCTATAAGGTATATATGTTATGGGTCTTTGTTACCTGAAATAAATGATATATTATTATTTATTTTTATTTTAGTTTATTGTTTTTGTTCACAATGTTCTAAGTTGTAATACAAAAAATTCACTTCTACAGCTTTACTAAAACTACGTGGTATCCTTTCTTTTTACAAGCTGTTATGCGACAAGCTTTTATATCATACTAGCTGTTGCCCGCGACCTTCTTACGCGTGAAATTATTATAAAAAATATTACTTCCCTTTCCTTTCTGAATCGGATTTTGTTACCAAGTCCAAGGGTTTTTTTTTTTCAGTGAAAGTCCCGTCAAAATCGGTCAAGCCGTTTCGGAAATTAGCCGGAACAAACTGACAGACAGACAAAAATTTAAATAAATGTTTTTTTTTTTGTTTAAGTACCGTTAAACGTTCATAATTGTGCATTCAGTTAAAAGCTGATATTTTGAATTTACAAACAGACACTTCAATTTTATTCATTTGTACAGATAGAACGATCAGTCTTATATCATCTGGGCGCATGATACCTACGCCGAGTTTCAGCGTTTTCACTTCTACAGCTATACTAAAACTTGATGAATCGCAACAAGTTTTAGTAGGTATCTGCCTGTGTGTTTAATCTCGCGACAAGCTTTATATCATATAAATTGTATAATGTAATACAGTGATGGGTTTATTTGATAGTTTATTTACAACTTACACATTACATTTTAATAAAAGCTTGTTTAAAAAATATATTTTTTTGCTATAAATTGTTCTATATAAAGTGGTTCCGATCTACGATACCGGATCGTTTAGCTGCAGTCAATGGAACCAGAACGTACCT
Organism: Eurois occulta; assembly: GCA_950022335.1. Lineage (NCBI taxonomy): Eukaryota > Metazoa > Arthropoda > Insecta > Lepidoptera > Noctuidae > Eurois > Eurois occulta. The sequence goes on along the minus strand of OX465489.1, from coordinate 9,673,894 downwards.
CTAAGGACATGACTCATGAATGAACGTGGAACGATTGACTGATCACCGTCTGCCCGAGGTCTCAATGTGTAGTAACATCAGTCAATTCAGCGATTATGTGATCAACTCACGGGTCTTAATGGATTGTTCGATTTGTTCGTTAACGTGACGAGGTGTGGCCGTAATTGCATGAAAAAGTGCTAAGGATCCCAATTGCCGCAACTTCAATAACACATAGAGACATTGTGTTTAGATGGGTAGTTCTGGATTCCAATTGCAATTTGTGGATATTGATATATCTCATTTCATGGCTAATAACTTTTCAAGTTATTAGTCAATACTCTTGGTGTTAAAAGTATCATCTAGGTACTTACTTATTTTACAAAAATTTACTTATACTTCTATGGCCTTTACATAATTCCTCAATGTGATAGGTAAACCGCTGGCTGAACTGTCATGGTGGACAGAGCAACGTCTTCTGAAGAACACCCTCACTCCGCTATCAGAACACCGCGTGCGCAGCGACCTGATATACGGGCCCTTACAGCGCGAGGACCATGGCCGGGTCTTCACTTGTTTCGCCAAAAATAATGAGAAAACTGCACCTCTGTCTATAGACATCACGATTGATATGTACTGTAAGTACCTAATTGATACCTACCTAACTTTACAACTAAGTTAAATGTTTAATACAGTCGAAATAGAGCGGCTTTTATAGCAATTTAACCTTTTGCACGCCATTGTCACATATACGTGACAAGCAAGCGCATGCTCTGTACGCGAAACGACACAAATATGTGACAAAATGATAGGTGAAATTGTGGCTTGGCGTGGAGGGCACGAGCGTGCTTTTATACTTTGGCGTTCAAAAAGTTAATGCATTCCCAGAAAATGATCTCCGCATACTTTATATTCAATAGGAGGTTTTCCTTGCTCGTCTTCAACTACACAAGCACATAGGTCGAAAATACTGAAGATTGCTGGTAGTTTAAACTACCTTCTGTGCTTCACTATTCAAAGTAACCTTGACCTGCCCTTTAAACAATTACGGCAATTCCCCTGTCCCCGATTCTTCTCATAATTCAAATAACATTATGAATCAAAGTGCCACCGGACCTGGTGTCCCTGCGGAGCGTGGGCCCGGAGGGTGAGGAGGCGGCGGGGCGGGTGCGCGCGGGCTCGGCGCTGGCGCTGCAGTGCCGCGTGCTGGGCGCGCGCCCGCTGCCGCCCATCGTGTGGCGGCTCGCCGACAATCAGCTGCTCAACTTGGAGCAGAAAATTACTGTGAGTGACAGCTCTTGATGCGTTTTTATTTGTTCGTCACAACATGATTCAGAATGATGTTTCGATCGGTTCTGCTTTCTATGAAGCTTGGATGAGTGTTATGATGTTATAATTATTGTACCTTATGTATTGGAATTTGTGATCTTGGCCGGTAAAGCCTGTAATTGGTCAAAATCTTGCCACTAATTAAGCCTTAAGCCGAAATCTCGCAACATGAGGACTACACACATTTTACCTGTTATACCTTTCTCATCATTGTCTTGCCCTCGTCCCAATTCATTTGGGGTGGCGCAGAATGTCTTCTGCTTCCATAATTCTCTATTACTCGTCATCTCATCAGACACCTCTTTTCGTGCCATAACATTCTTCGCACAGTCCATCCATCGTTTCTTTGGTATTCCTCTACTCTTATACCTGTCTCTTTTGAGAATACACGTTCAGCTATCATCTGTATCCTTCGCCCAACAAATGAGTAGGTAACGAAGCCATTTCATACCGGTGACGTTAATCGTGATAATTGGCTTTAATAATTTTGTAACCCATAGATGGAGCCATCGCAGCGGCTCGTGGCAAGCGAGATCCAGCTGACGATAGACCGGAAGTACGATGAGTCAACAATAACGTGCTGCGCGCCGGCGCACCGCCGCAACTCGGAGCAGTTCGTGTGCGCACAACCTCTAGCCCTCACCGTGCTCTGTGAGTAATGACGTATGAGGAAAACGGTAACGTTGCCGCTATGGAAAGTTTCTGCGAAAGCTTGTTCGTGACAGAAAGTATGGAATAGGAGATAGGAGCATAAACTAGTTAGACGACTTTTTGTAACGACGACAAATTATTAACATTATGATTGCGGTTAAAGGCGATTATCATGCCAACAGTTTTTTTGTTAAAACAGATTTGTAGAGATAAGGCCTCCTTCGTTTTTTTACAACATTGTACTTACTACTACTTTCAGAAATAAATCTAATAAAAAAACATTATAATTTCAGATCCACCTATACTGGAAATCGTTGTGACCGACGCGGACGTAGATAATAATACTGTAGCTGTAGTTAAGGGTTCCAATTTATCACTAGCTTGTAGCTATCAAGCCAACCCTGCTGTTTATGAGCTACTCTTCTTTCACAAGGTATTTACTAGTAAATACGTAATGCTTGATGGACTTTCACTATACTTGGCTTGGCTACAGACTTTCGAATTGTTCATAAAAAGTTTTAGCAATTTAATTTAATTTCTAGGAAGACATGGTAGGTAACACTGAAAATGATGGCAAAGACACAATTCAACAGTTTTTGGAACTGAAGAATGTAACGGAAAATGACGGGGGCGAATATGCATGTGTCGCGAACAATAACGAGGGATCCACGTACAGCGAGCCCATCAACGTTGATGTAACTTGTAAGATTCTGACAATCGTCGATGTTTCCATTTATTTTTAATGTTAATAATTGTGAATCCTATTGATTTGTGCCCATATTCCAATATTTGACATAATGTATTCCAATTTATGTCATATTTTCTTAGAAGGTCACTCTTTTGAGGCAATTATAGCTAGATACCGACCAACCCTTTTCAACCTAGTTACCAAGGACATAAAGGTGATGAAAAGCTGTTAACCGCCGCTGCCGACGCCGCAACCGGTGTGATACAGTAGAACCACACGGAGTTAATTTTGACCAAAGTTAGTTTTAATAAAATACAAATTGCAGATCCCGCTTACTGCGAAGACGAAACCGTAGTAGAGTATGGTGTCGGTGAGAACGAAGCGATAAACTTGACGTGTACCGTGAAGGCTAACCCGGCGCCTGTGTCTTATCGCTGGGTGCTGGTCAACGAGGCCGTAAACCTCACCACGCTGAGGAACCAACCGCACGAGACGGTCGAGAGTGAGGAACAAACCTTGCTGTATGAACGACCCAATGGAACTGCTTTTAGTAAGTTGGGGTTACTTACTGTTGTGGGAGAATTTTCTTTGTACCTTTTTGTTTCGCGATATTAATAGTACCTACCTACCATGTCCCTGAGCTCAAATTTACAGGTTATCAGGTTACATTTTAGTTATTTTAAAGCTGATCTTTCTTGCGGTTTTGGTTACCTATTATGGAAGCTTTATTTATTTATTTAAACTTCATGTACAAGAGTGGCACATAGGCGGACGTAATGGCGGAATTTGTACCAGTCAACCTTTAGGTCAAATAGGACAGCATTGTGGTAGAGTAGGTACAAAAAAATAACATAATAAAATTACAATTTACACCGTGATCTCCACAACCAATCAAATTAGGGGGAATAACTTATGCAAAGAATGTTAGACTTTCGGAGTGTTGATGTACCTAAATGAATGGATGAAACGATCGATTAATTACGAGCTTATGAGAATATTCATTCCTCAAACAGTATTCCTTACCGTTGTTCGTTTTTCCAGGCACAATATTCTGTTGGGGACAAAACGACGTGCCAACAAAAGGGTTGACCCACACTCCATGCACCTTCCTGGTGACCGACGAGACTATTCCGCGTCCTCCAACCAACTGTGCAGCTAAGAAGAACACAGTGGACGATATCGTTGTGACTTGTGAGAAGGGACATGACGGCGGATTGCCGCAGGTGAGGCAGTTCATTTTGAACCTTATTTTTTTGTAGTTGAAGCACTTAAGCTAAGATTTTAGGTACTAAAATGTACGTATTAATGAACGAAATCATCATTTTCCTGAAAACTAGAATGGTTGAGTGTCATCAGGAGAACGTCACTTGTGTGTGTGAATTTTATCGTATTTTTCTAAACGTTGTGTTGTGTTCCAGAAATTCAAATTCGTCGTCCAAGCAGTTGACACTGAGGAGCAACTTGTATCAATTATTAACTTAGAACCAACTTTTATGATAGAAGAGCCGAGTCACGAGAGTTACAAATTCGTTATTATAGCTTTCAACGATAAAGGAGACAGCCAAGTTGTAGAAATTGATAAGGACAGCATTGTCAGCGAAGAAATAGGTGAGTTGTTCTATGATAATGAAAACATAACACTCTTCATTAACACTAGAAACGGGATATTCACCATGTATACTGTTTGTTTTGAGTTCCCGATATTTCGGCGCTTTTGCAAACACCATGATCACAGATAAACTGAAGTTATTGCGGGTGGGTGTTTATGAGCAAACAAATCGGTCTACCCTCTTTCTTGTTCGTTTATTGCACTCAGTACCGCTACCACTGTCACTCGCAACTCGATTCTGTTCCCGACACACGAAACTCGCGAACTTTTTTCGGCACTTTTTCGGTTTTTACACAGCTGAACCACTGGATTCCATGCTCTCGACAGTTGAAACCCATCCTCCCGGTTGAAGTTCCTATATTTGGTAATCTCAATAGCTTATCTAACCGTATTATTATTATTATTAACCAGTCTAGGAATATAGTGGCGTTCTGTCGAGATGACCTGAGGGTTATGTAGCTCAATCCAGTGGTTCGATCCTGATTCCAGAAGATGTTGAGCTATGGCCGATTTTTGGGTGTCATTGTTTTTCACCACCCTGATATGCTCTGATATTCGACAAGCTACCGTACGTTTCGTCTGACCGATATACGACTTACCGCAACTGCAGTCTACTTACAAACACCGCGTTTTTCCAGCGGAAAGTTGTCCTTCGGAGAACGCAGCATCTGAGACACTTTTCTGAAAGGAGTGAAGAAAGTCTTCACGGCGTATTTCCGAAGAATGTTGGCAACCTTATCTGTCACTCCCCTCACGTCGGCAAAAATGCTGGCTGCCTCTCAACCTCGCACTTCAGGTGTTACAACCAGTTTTTTGTTTAGGTTGTGCGGGCTTCCCTGTATATCCGTTTCTCAGTAGGACCCTCTGCACATGTGTCAGCTCAGCACGTAAATGTTCCTCGTCGCATAGATCATATGCGCGGTTGGTGAGTGAGTCACTACAGAGTTCAGTTTTCTGGAATGATGGTGAGGATCAGCGTGTAGATATCGATCCGTGTGAGTCAATTTTCTATAGACTGAGTGGCTTAGAGAACCGGCAGTACGGACTCCTATTTTTAAGGTCCAAGAATGGAATAGTCCTCTCATTTTCCATCTTGTAGGTGAATTTTATTTTACCATGTATGCTGTTAAAGTGTGCCAAGCATAGTTCTACCTCTTGTTGGTCTCCATCAATCATCCCAAAGACGTCATCAACATTTCTACAGTTTTATAGGTGATTCAGTGGAGACTGCCAACTCTTCAAAATGTTCCATCCAAATGTTGGCTACCACTGGACCAACTGGACTACCCATGGCTACACCATAAATCTGCAGGTAGTATTGACATTAGTATATGAAGTAACTGGTAGATAAACAGTGGTGTAGTAATTTCACATATTCTACAGGAATGTTATTTTCTTGCAATTTTACCTTAACTACTTCCATAGTTCCATGCAGTCCGCAACTGGTACATTGGTAAATAGGGACTCAACATCGAAGCTGACCATTACGTCATTTGTTTGGAGATTGATGGATTGCACGATGTCAATGAAATGTCGTGAGTCTTTCACATAAGATGTTGAATGTCCAACTAATGGTTGACGAACAGAAGCTACATGTTTCGCATGTTTTGTTTACAAAGTGTGGACATGGTAAATATCCCGTTTCTAGTGTTAATGATAATGTTAGTGACCATGACAGTTTAAAAACTACTTTTTTCTTTTTGAAGTGAAAACTTCTTTAGCGGCGTTGAGCACTTTAAAAAAATTGTTCTGTAATGGGTATAAAATCTTAAACTCGCGTCAGGACACTCGCGTCAGGACACGTGACCAATCGAAAAAGCGTAAGACGGATGGAGAGTAGACGATTTTGAACTTAACCTTCAACATTTTATGGTTTAAAATCATTTAAAGAAAGGACAATGACCAAAGTTGGTACCAAAAAGTCTCGCGCCTCAAAACCAAAATATTATAGTAATTAGTTTCATATTTTTTTACGGCATTACGCGTCGGGGATTTGATTTTTGAACTGGAAATATACTTTTCGAGTTTAAAAGTACGAATATTGTTTTACTCCCTTTATATGACGTTCCGTTTCAACTGAATATAAATGACGTTCCGTTTCAATTGAACAAACCCTTGTCTGTCGAGCGGACTCTAAAATTAATTACAATTAAGTAAGATCAGTACACCAAATCGATTTAGTTTGGTTTATTGCTATTTGCAACAAAATAGATTTTCTCAGCCTAAAGATTTTGATTTATCGATTACATCCCTAAATCCCGACTAGTTTATAGCACTTACTACTACTACTCTATGGTTTATAGTTATCTTATCTGTGGCATCTGACATTTGTACTGTACTGACTGACTATTGGCAATGTAAAGGTCTAAAATAAAATCGAGTTTCAGTCAAGCATACTGTGGATGTTACTTTAACTCGTAATTCTTACTAATATTAGTGTATTACGCTGTTTTTAGAGCAATAATGTAATGTATGTGTGTTAAAATACGTCGTTGGTAGCGTCGAAAAAATAGACCTACTTTTTAGGTTAGTTTCGATTTTATAAAATAACTCTGAAACGCGGGTTTTTTTTTCAAAAATAATTTTTGTAGGAGTTAATACGATCAGTGTAGTCTATAAAAAACAAGGTTTGATTTTGATGCAGCATGGTACGGGATTCCATACTTCCATGAGCATTCTCTTTTGGAAAAAGCGTAAGACGGATGGAGAGTAGACGATTTTGAACTTAACCTTCAACATTTTATGGTTTAAAATCATTTAAAGAAATTTTTAAATGTTTCCAATCAACTTTGAACCTAATGCTTTAGGGATAAACACGGAATAGAAAAAACAGTGGAAGTGCCACGCAGCTATCGCGCGTGTGTCACAATTATGCGGAGATCCGCAACACCTGCGCAACACCGACTCAGTCGGGATTAGCTACTTGCTATGATAGGTACGACGTCTCGAACGTAACGAAAAATATTAAAAACATGCCTTATTGTGCAATTTTTACATGTAAAAACGATAGCAGGACAAAAAATGTATCTTGCGGAGGTGTATCGTATCACCGGTAAGTATAAAACTATGATATATTTCAATATAATTAAAAGAGAATGACCAAAGTTGGTACCAAAAAGTCTCGCGCCTCAAAACCAAAATATTATAGTAATTAGTTTCATATTTTTTTACGGCATTACGCGTCGGGGATTTGATTTTTGAACTGGAAATATACTTTTCGAGTTTAAAAGTATGAATATTGTTTTACTCCCTTTATATGACGTTCCGTTTCAACTGAATATAAATGACGTTCCGTTTCAATTGAACAAACCCTTGTCTGTCGAGCGGACTCTAAAATTAATTACAATTAAGTAAGATCAGTACACCAAATCGATTTAGTTTGGTTTATTGCTATTTGCAACAAAATAGATTTTCTCAGCCTAAAGATTTTGATTTATCGATTACATCCCTAAATCCCGACTAGTTTATAGCACTTACTATACTCTATGGTTTATAGTTATCTTATCTGTGGCATCTGACATTTGTACTGTACTGACTGACTATTGGCAATGTAAAGGTCTAAAATAACATCGAGTTTCAGTCAAGCATACTGTGGATGTTACTTTAACTCGTAATTCTTACTAATATTAGTGTATTACGCTGTTTTTAGAGCAATAATGTAATGTATGTGTGTTAAAATACGTCGTTGGTAGCGTCGAAAAAATAGACCTACTTTTTAGGTTAGTTTCGATTTTATAAAATAACTCTGAAACGCGGGTTTTTTTTTCAAAAATAATTTTTGTAGGAGTTAATACGATCAGTGTAGTCAAGGTTTGATTTTGATGCAGCATGGTACGGGATTCCATACTTCCATGAGCATTGTCCTTTGTCAATAAAAACTTATTGACAAAACCATATTTATTACTTTGTTGCGAACTAAAAACTACCTTATGTCCACTGTTCAAAGTCTAAATCAACTTGCTCGCTGTCTTGAATATCATCGTATACATTCTAGAAACTTCGACGCTACTCGATTAGGGATGGGCCACATTCAAATGGTTCGGTATCGATAAAATAATAAAGAGTGTCTTCGAGTGTACTTATATAGTGAAACCTTATACGTTACCATGACATGTTATGTACTCGTTGACGTTCTTCTCGATTAATTGAAATAAATGGTTTGAGTTTGAGTACTTATATTCTGACAAATAAACCAATCTTCATTCATAGCTGGACGTAGGCCTCAAAAATAACTAATACTAATAAAGTATGAAACTAAATATTTCAGTTTTCCCAAAGATCCTTTTACTAAGGAGAAATGGATAGAAGCTACGGGAAGACAGAACTGGATGCCGTCAAAATCAAGTACAATTTGTTCTGAGCATTTTGATGAAAACAATTTACAAACTTCAAAAAAAGGCTACAGATTTTTTTTATTGGGACGTCCATATTCCAAAAAAATATTTATCATCAGTTAGGAGAATTTCCTACATCGAATCACATTACGGATTTAATGAAAGCCATTGCGGAAAAATATGTCAATATCCGCATGCATCACCTGTTAAAATTAAATATAAAACAGTCAAAACGACAATTATTAAACAAATATGTTTTATTTCAAGGACAATAAATATTTTAAATTCACTATTTATCGTTTCATTTAACCATTTTACCTTTTATACTAATCGGACTTTGGTCCGTTACATAAGATAAAAGATTTTAATTATTACATTGTACAAACATCGACATTAAATTATCGATATCTTGTCCTCATCCCTAGCTGAGTAGAAAAATAGATAACAAGTGCATACGAATATGACATCTATTTCAATAACTTTAGGGTGCTAAATAGAGTAAATTGGTTACAGCGCCCTCTAGCGTTGAGTAGCTGAACTCGTTGTGGATTGCTCGAAATTGATTGTTAGATGGAAAAATGGACTTCATTGATTTTGACATGTAAAATAAAAACAACATTCAGTAGTTGTAATAAGACTTAATTTTGAACAACAATTAATAAACTTTTCGCCAAACTTGCATAAATAATTAGTAGCCAATTATATCATCGTTTTCTGTGTATTGGAATGTTCATTTTAATTTGCAAGTGTATGAGTTTGGCGACACTGGTTCCCGTACTAAGGCAGTCTAAGGGCACTTCCACTGTTTTTTCTATTCCGTGGGGATAAAGCTGACAAATCTATTAAATAAATTATTGCCACGCGCATCCATGGATGGTGACAGCTGATGGCTCGACCGTTTGTGTAGTGATCAGTTGATGCGGTCTTTATTAGACATTTAAATAGGTTCGAATCAAAACTGTTCGTTTCTTACTTCAGCTACCATAAACCTATATCAGTTTTAGAGATTGGCGATGATAGTTCTGGTAATGATGATGGTGAAAAAGTCGTTGAAATTATGGATGAAAGTTGATTTTTCGGAGAGATAAACTTTATAATGTAAAATAATTGTAATAGTTTTAAAGTGTTAAATTTTTAATGTAATATAAATTGTCATGTTTGTGTACGATAGCGCAATAAATGAATATTGTATTCTACCACATAAATGATAGTACTTTTATACTGATAAAGCAATTGGTGCAAAATTATTCCCTAACCATTCCAAAATATCAAACATGCTCAACGTTAATAATCAAGTTTTCACTTCTGCCGGCACTCCCGGAGTGCTAGTTTTTTTTTTGTAAAAATACGCTGATCCAAGCGATCTAACTAAACGGTTGTCTAGAAAATTCTTGAGTAGGACATAGGCCGGTTTGGATTCCATGCCAGCAACTTCCTTCAAAATCTTCTCAAAGCGTTCGTCATATGAGTGGTTATTTAATTATTCTCCGTTTTAGTTATTTGCAATTTCGATTCTCATTAGGTGCACTTGTTGATTTATGTATTCCTATCCCTCCAACTAACTGCCTTTAATTTATGTGCTTAGTTACGGAGGTGACCGCAAGCACTGTGACGAACATAACAAGCCTGGCGCTAGCGCTGTGCGGCGGCGTGGCGCTGGTGGCGCTGGCGGCGTGCGGGCTGGTGCTGTGCACGTACGAGCGCACCTCGCGCCACGACCTGCCGCGCGACCACGCCGACCCGCCGCTCTGCGCGTACACCACTGAAGGTAAGGCATTTGTGTATGACCTCTCGCATGGCCAACTACGAGGTTGTCGGCAGGAGCAAAAAAACTAAAGCGACAAATTTTCGGGTACGAGACTCGGCTTAGGGCGTCGCTGGGGGTGGAGAGTAAGGGACAGGCTGGATTGCATCAAGAACCAAGCAAGCCTAGTAAATAAAACTGAACCAACAATCGATTCGATTCGATGCAATGGGCTGTTGTTATTTCCACTTCCACCATGAAGTCAACAGTAAGTTGCCTCGAAGTTAGGGGAAGATTTATTTAACAAACTTGACAGAGGATCAGTTAACTTAGCAACTCTGAGAACAGGATCACACATTGATTCAAAATTGACATTTCCAGAATCAAACTGCGAAACATACCACGACAGCGATGAAGGCAGCGAGTGCAACGTCCGACGGACCGATTCGTTCAGGCGAGCAGTCTCGCGACGGCCCTCAAAGAACTTCGACGTACGACGAACAAGTTCGTTCCATTCGGCGCGCTACATGCACGACATGGCCGAACAAGAGAACGTGAAGTGCGACGTGCCACGACACACAACCTGCAGGGTCCACTCCTTGCAGAATATTAGCAGGAAGAGGGATATGGAAGCACTGTGCGATCATCTAGTTTTGCATCTACCACCAGAAACGAATTACAACGTTCCAAGACCGGTACGTAAACACGTTTTTGCTATAACTGCATATTATGTGCATGCATACACACCTAGTTGTTATGCCACTTTCATTTTGCTTTCAGATGAACACGTTCTACACGATGCCTAGAAAAATGCGACATAAACTAGCAAAGGAACTGAGCGACGAGACTTCCGAAATAACACAAACTTCAGATGGATTCTCGCTGCCGCCTCCACCGGACGAATTCGGCACGTATCGCGCAGGAACCAGAATTAAAGACATGCCGATTAAGTCGACACCTACTTACACTACAGTTATAAGAAAAAACTCTACAGGGAGGGATCCCACTAAACAGCAATACAATAGCGCTATATCTCCAATGAATACAGTGGGAGTGCCCACGATCAGCGGAGCACAACACAGCGGAGTGTACTCTTACCCAGATGACGATCATCACGCAGGCCATCAGGTAACTACTAACCCTTTCGATGAAGACTCCTCATAGTTACGTCATCGTTCATTTGTCATTAATATCAAACTTTTATTAATTTAAAGGACACGCTGAGTACTACTGGCGGTTTCCAAACTTATTTCACCCCTAGGGAATCTGGGTTGTAAATACTAAACAGACTAATTTTAATTTACGATCAATTTAAATATTAGATCTCGTTAAGCATTTCGCATTCTAAGAGGTATTTAAATCACAGTCAGTATTGTTCTTAAATCATCATCGTTTATTTACAAAAATAGAAACCATTTTCATAGTGCCTTTCGATGCATAATCACTTATATTTTTATAATTATGCACATGATTCAACATATTTGTACATTTGACATAATTTTATGAGGAGAATGTTTGTATGTCACTGCCACTTCAAATAGTATGTTAACAGACAATAGTTTTAATATATTAGCAAATTATTTAATTAATAATAATTATTACTGTATGACTTTTGTATGTTTTAGTAATTTATGAAAATCTAAATAAAAATATTATGTCAGTCAATTTGTATTTTGATTTTAGTTATGAAATCCAATGTTATCTAAGCACACCTAAAATTTACCAATTACAAAATTTATTACAGACATTTCTTATTTATGCATTAACAAATTAATACATAAAACTATTAAGAAACCACAAGATTCGCAAGTAGGACTTGCGAAATCTTTCCTTTTTGTATGAGTAATGTGCACATGTTTAAACTTAAATAATAACCTTACGCTAAAGTTACAAATAGTTTCAATCCATGCGGTCCAAATGCGCCTGCGCCACTGACAGCCGCTCGATGAGGCGTTGAGTGTTCGGCCGCGACTGAAACAAACACACCCGAATTTGAAATATCTGTCTAAATTTGTCAGAAAAAGATTTCCAACGGTGGCGAAATACACTATCTGTGTAAACAGAAGAACACACATGATAGTCGTGTTTACCATTGATAGCATTTGACTTAGACTTCAACGGTACATCACGTGTGGCGGGTTTGCGCTGGCAAGCAGAATTTATATTGCGTCCTTTACACATCAGTAAATGCATAGTTATACAAGTTTCTAAACTACCTAGACCCCCCTACCCCCCCCCCCCTACCTAGGTCTTTCGAGTTTTCGAAAGACGGGTTTCTAAACAAATAAAATTATACCTAAACATTTTGGGATCACTGACCGCGTCTAGTATTTGATCCTGTATGCAGAGCACATACCTGTAGCGCAGACAAAGCAGCTTCGTGCAGGTCCTTGCAGCGAGCGAGTGCGCGACGTCGCAGCGCAGCCGGCAGAGGAGCGAGCTCGGCGCGTGCGCTCTCTAACAAAATGGCCGCCGCACGACACACGTGACTCTCGTCGCCGCATCCCAGCCATACGCGCTCGTTAACACTCACCAATCTAAGACAAAACACCATGATTACCTAGTGAGCAACACATTCAAGATGGGAATACCTATATCTGCAAATTGATAATAAAATGTTACAATAAATCATAAGGGCAGTTAAAATTATGCAACAGGGTTACGTACTTGATATAGATGTCCAGCACTTGTTCCAGCGATACGCCGATATTTAAAAATGTTCTAAACACCATCCCTCGGTCAGCTTGGAGTTTACAGCTCATGATTTCTAGCTGACGCACGATGAAATCTGTTCAAAAAATTACATTCAAATTACGACTATCGATTCGTCTCTGTTTTGAGTAGTATTATTTATTTATTTATAGCTAGCCCATACTGTCCCACTGCTGGGCAAAGGCCTCCCTCCATTGCTTCCAACGGTCACGATTCTGTGCTACTACTTTCCAATTCTCAAGGAAGACATCCAGTTCGTCCCGCCATCTCCTTCGTGGTCTGCCGCGACCCCGTGTCACTGTTTCAGGGCACCAATCCTGAGCTTTACGGGCCCACAGTTCATTCGGCATGCGACAGACATCTCCTGCCCAGTCCCATTTACAGCCTTTTGACCCACGTCAACGATTTGCGTTTTGGAGCGCAGTGTGGTCTTTCGAACACGATCTGTTAATTTTTATAACTGTATTAAACGTTGTACTAATACAGCGTTTAATAGTAGTGTGTTTAAGTGTCTAAACACTAAAATGATTATTGAATACTCACACAATGGGAAGCAGTGTCCTGTATTAACGTATTCCCTGCCGAGGGTTGTCAGCTTGCTAAGAACGGAACCCAGTCTCTCGTCAGGAGTAGGAAGGCCTCTAGCGACAGCCTCTGCTTCAGCTAGGATGTTGCTCCAGATGTTTTCGACCAGTAGAGCGTCGTTGTGGCCTGAACACTGCACAATTGCGAGCTTGCACTCCCATAGGCTGTAGCGGTCTGCATACTCCTCATAAAGCTGGGAAACAAAGATATCGCTATCAATTTTAATACTCGATCTACGAAAATACATAGTCCAGTTCATTGTGGATTGTAACAATCTGCTACTGAAACCGGTGTCAGTGTTGGGAACGTTACAGAGTAATTATGTCAGTGGTCCGCCAATCTTTATGAGGTCTGAAGTTGTAAACGTTGTCAGATTTGTTTTTCCGTGCGTTACCTGCGTGATCTCGAGCAGCTCGTCGTCCAGGCGCTGCATGTGCAGCGGGTGCGGCTGCTGTGCGTGCGGCAGCGCGGCGGCGGCGGCGCGCACGGCGGCCTGCACGCGCGCCACCTCGCCGGCCTCCTCCAGGCGCCGCAGCAGCTCGCCGCCGCCCGCGCCGCCCGCGCCCGCGCCGCGCACGCACACCACGCCCGCGGACAGCCACGACATGCGCTGCGCTAGGGTTGCACCTGACCTATAGCATTACATAACAAATTGGAATCTTTTGCAAAGTCCCATGTGACAAATGTTGAGCGTGTAAATATTTTACAAATGTTACTTTCGCAATCATCTAATTTCGCCGTAAGTTTGAGTTTCCTTTGGCAGTTAACATCACGTAAATTAAATTTTAATCATGACATGTTTTCATCCCAGTGAGCGACAAGCTATGGACAAACTAACAAAACGACAAACAAAGAATTCGAAGCATTTGTAATGTGTAGACTGTGTTTCAAACCCCGCCATTCCATTTCACAATTATTTCATACTCACCCAGGTCTGGTAGCAAGTCCTTCCAGCACATTGGCGGCAGCGAGATGGTCTCCGCTCTTCTCCAACACCTTCCACAGCAGATCCAGCAGGTGCAGCGCGGCAGACGGCGCGGCCGAGCGAGCCGCCGCCTGCAGGTATGTGCGCAGGGACGCCGGGGGGGCCGTGCCCAGGGAAAGCAACTCTGGAGAATAAAAGAGGCCTTATAGAAATAATGAACTGAAAGGAGTAATAAATTAGACCATAAAAGGAGATGTCAAGATTCACCCAAAAGCTTTACATAGTAAGAAGTGAAGATTACCTGAACCCAGCTGTTTGGATACGAGCCACTCATAAACTGCAACGTGCAGAAGTTCATCATCTCTGGACAGGCATTCCCACACTAATTTTCTTCCCTGCAAACAGAGCATGATACAATATAAACTAAACATAACCCTATAGTACAAAAAAAAGCATTTTCATAGACCTGCTTACCCATTCGGGAATACAGGCGTGCTGTCATGTAAATCAGAGTAATTTTCATCTGGTTACCTGATAATTAGCATCAGCAGGCGACATGGTAAGAATGTTGTCGTTAGCGGGCTGGGAGCGCAACGGCGAAGGTTCACTGCTCGAGGCCTCTGCGCTGCGCTCGTACAAGCGTTCTAGCGCAGAGCACACTTCTCGGTATATCTCCATTCTAAACCATTAAACAAGACAACTCATAAAACCAGATTGTTAACAACTTTACTGTGTGCACTACAGACCTGGGTAATTCAAAATCACCAAAACGGGATACATAATGCGAAAAAGACGTCATTCGCCAATCGACAGGACACCGCGTTGGACTTTTCGCTTTTACTACATGGATATAAAGCTGTTTCTGACCAGCTCATGAAGATACTTAACTATGTTTGAATTTCTGGAATGTAATAGAAAAAGTTTGGAATTCTTTACCTTCTATAATAAATAAAGTGTCCCTCCCTATCTTGGGAGGGCTGATCGCTCTTGTAGTAATGCACGGCTTTGTCCTGCGGGTCCAGTTTAGATGCGCACGCCACGCACAACTCAACAACCCCAGAGTAAAAGCCGGCTGACACTAATTTTGAACACACCAATGGTAGATTCACGTTTGGTGCTACATCCTAGAAAAGAACACTGAATTTTAATACATTGATTCAAAAGGTGTTAACTTCAGCTCATCGACAAACATTATGGTCGCTCTGATATCTAAGGCCCACAACCCGTATTCTGTGTTTAATATGTGGTTCGGCCTTGTTATTACATTATTACAATTAAGATTGGCAAGATTTGTGTCTTGTGCCTAGTTTATACTCACTTTACATAACTTGAGTGCATGCTGAAGCATTTCTTCTCGTTCAGCTGGATTCTTTTGCTGTTTCGCAAATATTAACAATTCATTGGCCTGAAATATAAAGAATAGTATAAAACATGTTTCAGAAATAGGAAATTTCATCTTCACAACAAAAAAAAAACCATTGTTACCTTAGAACAAGTAGCATCTTCTTGCCTATAAAGTGTGGGACAGAGCTGTCTCAGCTTTTGTGATATCCCATCTACCGATGCGTTGTCTCTTAGATATCCTGCGACTAGAGATCCGAGGAGCAAGCACGCTACTTCTTGTCCACCTACTAATAATTCCCTAAAAACAGACAAAAATTATTTAACTAGTCCCAGATTTTAAGTACTGTGAATTTACGCAGAAGCCGTTCTTCATAATATTTTCTTATTGAGCAAAGATTAGATTTCATACCTATAACTAGCGGCCTGCAACGCATTCTGTTGCTCAGGCGGAAGACTAGCTGCGATCACGTGAAACTGATGCTCACAGAGCACCTTCCATAAACTTAACATTTCTATCGCCATTGCTGGAAACAAAACTGACCTTTAACACCAGCGTATTTAGGTAATCAACTGCAATAGCTGAAACAATACTTACTAATAAATAACTTAAGAGCGTGCAGGGATGTGTGCTCGTCGGAATGTGGAGGTGCCAGTGTACGTTGCATGAACGCTGCCACGCGCTGCAACTTCTGAACGATGTACGCGCAGTCCTCGCCCGTCACTTTGCTACTCATCTGTGTGCACAAATTATGACTTGTCATGCTCAAAAAGGATTTAATATTACAAATTTAAAGTAACAGAATAGTGAAAATCTGTTTAGAATCTATTATCAAGTTATACATTACAATAAATCTTTTTGTTATTTACCTATTTGTAAGTTTATAATGTAAGGGAAGAGTGGAGCCTTCAAGTACAGGCATTTTCTATGCCTAAATGGAGACTCCTCGACATGCCATGTAAGCCAAAATTATATGAAATAAACAATATAAATAATTATTTTATTTTTAAGTTATTGTAAATAAAAAAAATATTTTTACTTACAAATTCTTTGTGATCAGGCGACTGCGACATCGAAACACATTTCAAACCCCATATCGGAGCCAAGACTCTGCCAACGTAGATATAAAGACCATTATGCTTTGCACTGTATTCTATAGGCATTGGGAAGTTAGGGTCCCTCTGTTGTTGGGTCATATTGCCCCCAAATGATGACTGGTTGAACCCAGGACTCAACATGCTCTGCTGGAATGGGGACTGGGGCATCATAGACTGGTTTGGTGATCCAGGGAAGGATTGGTTCATAGGGCCTGGTTGGTATGACTGGTTCAGTTTTCCTGGCTGCATTTGGCCTTGTGGTCCCCTCATCGACATTGGGGTTGACATTTGACGCGGCGAGAACTTTGGCGAATCTGCAATTAACAAGTACACATAATTTTCGGTATCATTTCTTTAGATATTTCAACTTATTTTGATAAACATATCAAATGAAACAAAGTAAGTGAAAGATGTTTTTCCCTTGTCAGTTTATTTTATTACTTACTTATAGCAGAAGGCATCTGTGAAGGCTGTTGGAACATAGGAGTCGGAGATAGCTGGCTGCCATAGAGGAAGAAGGCACGGGTCGCCCACTCGCTGATGGAGAGGTCGCCACTGGTTATATCCTCACACGCCAAGAACAGAGCGCAGGCGCACGCATGTTCTACGCTGTACAACTGTGGAATTTCATTAGGATTACTGAAGTTATAAATTTATATTCAGCTTTGAGTGTGATAATTTGGTTTAGAATTGCAATTAAGCTTTGTTGCAAACTTTTTCACAAATATTGGTAGTGTCGCGTTTCAGTAGAGAATAAAGTAATAGGATACCTGGAAAAAGTCCTTGACTGGATGAGCGTCTGGTCCGCGGCAGTCACGTAGAAGAGCTCTCAGCAGGTCAGGTGCAGCCCCTGCTTCCACCACACACGCGCCTGCACCGGTCACCACCGCCCAGCGAGATACGCTCCACACCTCTGAAACACAACATAACATTATTATGAAGTCATTAATTACTAAACTGTTTTAACGTGTTTCTTAAAAAAAAATCTTTATTATTGAGCTCATAATAAAAAAATATCATAAGCTGAGTGTTTTTAAAAAACAAAAGTAGGTACCTAATTTACTTTACCGTATTTTAACGAGTTTAGTAAATTACTAATGTGTTTATATGAATCTAGGTTTCCACTTGTGGCACAGATGGGTTTAAAAATGACCGAAGTTTCTATGGATGCAAGGTTCCACTTGCAATACAGTTACTTACCTTTTTTGGAGAGCATAGCTTGAGAGAGATGTTTAGAGTGATGATGCGGCAAGGCAGTGAGCGCCCAGGCTGGCCCATCAAGAGCTAGCAGTGTGTGCGACTCGCTGAACGTGGCCGCGGACGCTAGCACGCGAGAAAGGCACCAGAGCGTCTCCGCCTCGCCGCCGCCGCCCGCAGAACATACCATTACCAGTGAACCTGATACAATTTAGTAAATGTTATTGGCATAATCAGTTTATAAGCATTTATAAAGTTATAAATAAGTGTTGTCCTAAGAAAGTACATCGAAATAAACAAAAATTTAAAGCCCTTTTTACTCACCATTTTCATAAACGGCGCTGTGTACTTGTTTCGGCTTTAATACTGATGAGTTAGGTGTGAATCCCGGCGGTAGCCGTACATGCAGCAATGTCAGATACTGTGGTCTTTGGGGCGCACCTTGAGTCGCACTGAAGTAACATAAATAACCATTAAAATAGTACTACTACTAATTAGTAATTTATACACTTTTGTTTACACACTTACTCTGAACTTCCAGTACTAAAATATAAACGAGCGCCGGTCTGTGTTACAGCTACTAAATTTAGGTGATCAGACTCAGATTCCTCTACTGCAGATATTGCTACAACAGGTTTAAAATTGCTGGGTTCCAATGTTCTAAAATGAAGAAGAAAATAAATTAATAACGAAATTAAAACTTGATTAATAATCCAATGTTATCAAGAGAGTACCCCTCTTTTCAAATATCCAACTAGTTAGGGTTTGTCAAAGAGTTATACAAAATATGTAAGTGTGAGAGATAGAGAAGTGGGTTTTAAATTGTCATAAGTGGGAGTAATTTTATGGTAACTTACTTCACAATATCAAACGCTGAAGAAACAATTTTCCCTTGCGTTAGCCTCACCACCCTACTCAGTCCTTCGCCATCGGCGCCTAAATCAAACACTTCTATACATCCCTTCTCACTCAATGTGTATAGAATATGTCTAGAATTGTCTACTTCAATCTTAACTATAGGGTCCTCGTCATACAAGGCCGCACTCAGGAACGTAGGTACTAGGAATGATAGTGTACTTGTTGAGTGATTCACTTTCTTGCAGTGTTTACCAAACCACCCTAGTTGAGCCTGAAAGAGATATTTGTTTAGAAAATTATATGTTACATTTACAAGATTGTAATAATAGCTAGTGCAAGAGATGTAACAAAATATGCTATTGAAAAATTGGTTAAACTAAGTAAATTATGTTTGCATGTAAATTTTGCTTGTTCTTTTTTTATTGACTGTTAAGTACCTGATATGTGATTTCATACAGACACCCATCCTTGCCGCCCATGAAGATCCTTCCCTTAGCTGTGGACTTGACACACATCATAGAAATACCATCAGTAGGCAACACAAACACTGGCTCGGGAACTAGATGTATCTCTTGAAGTTCACCTGACCCATCGTTTTTACTAGAAGAAAATGTTACCCCTGAAACATTAATATTCAATTAAAATCAAAATCAAAATCAAAATCAAAGCATTTATTTCAAGTAGGCCCGTTACAGGCACTTTTGAACTGTCGAAACAAAGATAACAATGAAATTTAGCTACAGTCCCAGTCACAAGGCATAAAAACTGTGAAAGTACTGTAGTTGCCCATTCCCTAACGTAGATCTCTATGGAGAAGAACGGGCAAGAAACTCCATGGACACTCTTTTAAATCAGAATATTTTTACAAAACCTTGGTTACATCATTCATGTTTAGATGGTACATTATGTGAGAGCGATGTAGCAAGATGTGCACGTTAAAAGTGTCCATAGTAAAAACAAGGAAAAGAACAATTCAAAAAATAAAATAATTAATTCAAATAAGCCGTGGCAACCAAGAGATGACCAGTCACAACTGACAGCGCCCGTTCACGAACATGACGCATGTATCAGCACCATTCAACTCAACCATTTTGAAGGGAACTAACTGATCCGACACACGCGCCACCATCAGCGAGACATTTGAGTGAGCATGACATACACTTAACCGCCAGGGCAAATTCAAGTCAAAAAAAAAAAAAATGACGTAGGTTTCCAACGAAGGATAGCTTTCTATTACATAGTACTCACATAATATGGGCTATGCAGTTATATAATACCAAAAGAAATTGAATCTATACAATGCAAAGATAGTTGTACAATCTTCAGCAGCTCCAACAATACTATTTAATGCTATCCATTAATCAGTTTATGCGCCCCTGTCCATGTGGAGCAGGACCGGCATTGAGCCAAGCATTTTTATCAGAGATATAATCGTCCAACTTGTAATATGCTTGCTTACATAGTGTGCGTTTAATGCATGATTTAAATTTCGTCTCATTCAGTTCAAGAATACTTTGTGGAATTTTATTATAGCATCTTAAACAGTACCCCATGAAAGATGAGTCTACTTTAGCGAGTCTGAAGCCCGGCTGAACTAATTGGTCTCTAGTTCTCGTACTGTAATTGTGTCTGTCACCTCTTTTATTAAAAAGATGTAGATTTTTTCGAACGTACATTATGTTTTCGTAGATGTATTGACAATGTACCGTCATGATTTTGATTTCCTTAAACAGTTCCCTTAGAGAATCGCGCCTACGAAGATTATATATGGCTCTGATGGCTCTTTTTTGCAGAATAAATATAGACTCAATGTCTGCAGCCCGTCCCCATAACAGAATGCCATAAGACATTATACTATGAAAGTAACTAAAATAGACCAGTCTAGCGGTATCTACATCAGAAAATTGACGGATTTTTCTAACAGCATATGCTGCTGAACTTAGGCGCCCCGCAAGAGATTTCAAATGAGAACCCCATTGTAGCCTTGAATCAAGCGTAAGCCCCAGGAAAACGGTTTTATCTACGAATTCAAGTTTCTCTTTATTCAATACTATATCACACTCGTTACTTTTAACATTTGGTAAAGCAAATCTTATGCATTTCGTTTTTTTTTCATTTAATACTAAATTGTTTGCTGTGAACCAATTATGGACCTGAAGTAGGGCATTATTTACGTCATCTAGATTTTGGGCCCGTCTATTTATCTTAAAAATTAGAGAAGTGTCATCAGCAAATAACACCATATTTTGAGGTTGGTTTTTCAATAAATAGGGTAGATCGTTTATATATACTAGAAAGAGGAAAGGACCCAATATTGAGCCTTGCGGAACCCCCATTTTTACTTTTAAACCCTGTGAATTAACACCATTTATTTGAACATATTGTTGTCTATCACTTAAATAAGATTTTACCAAACCAAGTGCAAGTTTACCTAGTCCGTAATGCTCAAGTTTCAAAAGCAATGTGTCGTGATTTACGCAATCAAATGCTTTGGAGAGGTCACAAAATATTCCTATTGCGTCTTGGGATGCTTCCCACGCAGAAAATATGTGCTTTAATAAGGTTACACCGGCGTCAGTTGTACAACGTCCCTTAGTGAAACCAAACTGTTGGTCGTGTAAGATTCTGTTGGTGTTAAAATGATTGAGCATTTGATTAAGCATTACTTTTTCAAACACCTTGCTAAAAACTGGCAACACGGATACAGGTCTATAATTATTAGTATCTTTACTATCCCCGGATTTGAAAAGAGGTATGACTTTACTGTATTTCATTAAATCAGGGAAAACTCCTTGGTCTACACACAAATTAAAAATTAAAGCTAAGTATGGTGCTACAGTCTCAACTATGGATGTACAAACTTTGATAGACATTCCCCAAAGATCTTCGGTCAGTTTGACTTTTATTTGCCGGAAAGCTTTAATAACTATCATAGGGTTTATGTGTTTAAATTTAAATTCAGCCGGGCAGCCAGACACATTCGCCTTTAATAAACCAATTGCTACTTCAGGAGAGGAATTAAGAGACTCCGTAGTTTTTAACGGTATATCGGTAAAAAAATTCACAAATTCTTGAGCTACTTCCTGATTAGAGCTTTTAGGACCACATGCTGTATCTAAGGTGTAGCTAGTGTTACGTATTTTCTTCCTGTTAGTCTCGTTATTTATGACTTTCCAAACTGTCTTTATTTTATTTTCTGCTGTTTTGATCTTGTTGCTAATGTGCAGGGCTTTGGCAACCTTGCATGTATTTCTAAAAATGTTTGAATACTTAGCAACATACTTATTAAAAGTTTCAGTGTTTATATAAGATTTAAGGTCATAAAGCTCAAATAGTCTTTCCCTACTTTTTCTGATACCTCTAGTTGCCCAATCACTAAATATAAATTTAGGGCAAATACTTTTTGTCTTCTTTTCAAAAGTTTTGTTGTATTCAGTGTGAACTATTGAAAAGAAATGATCATACAATTGATTTATATTAATATCGTCCATATGATGGCTCATAACACTTAACTTGTTCTGCAGGGAAATATTATACCTATTTAATTTGCTAGTAGTTATAGGTCTAAATTTAATCTGAACATTTTGCAATGGTGTGTTACACCTAAAAGTTACAGTTTGTCCGCTGTGGTCAGACGGCAGGCAATTTACTATGGCTTTATCTAAGTAATCGAAATCGCAGAAAACATTATCTATACAAGTAGCAGAAGATGGAGTGACTCTAGTAGGTTCTATAAAAATGTTGGTCAAGTCAAATGACTTAAAAAGATTTAATAACCGACTGCTATTTGAATTGTCTTCTAAAATATTGATATTGAAATCACCACAAATAATTGTAGATTTATTACTGGCTGCAAGTTTTGCCAGGACATCTTCCATTATTGATTCAATTAGATTCATATACAGTGACTCAAAGTTTGTATTATATGTTTTTTTTAATAAAACATGGCTCTCACATTGAATATGCCATTACACAGATTTCAGATAAATATTATATAAATGATTCTTACCTAAGACTACTATTTCAACTGTTGTTGTAAGGACTAATAAATATTTAACAAAATTCTGGAATACTCCAGATTTGGGTTTCACTAAGCCCACGCTAACTATAGTCTCTCCGAGGCCATCAAAGTATGCTACATCACTTCCGTGTTCAAAGGCCCAAACATAAATATTACTGTCTATTGCTAGCCAAACTCTGCTGATTTCTGGAAAGACTCCCATTAGACAGTGGCACTGCATATCTGAACATTTTTATAAGGAGATTATTAAGTAGGTAATTCATAATTATTAGAACACAAAATGTAATCTTAAAATTGATGTTTACATGACAACTTTAAAACAATTTATGGGCACAGATTTATGAATTTGTATTAGGACCATGGTTACATCAATTCAAATTTCTTTAGCTTATACAATAATTGAATGGAATGTTTTGTAAAGGATACGGGCAAAGTGTTCCATAATTTCAGGTGGCAGTGGAACTTTATTTAATATCTTCAATTGCGACAAGCTGGGGTGATTCACTAGGGCAGCGAGGTTCCTGTAGTCTCCTGCATTGAGACCACTGCATGTTGGACTTCTTTGAGAGGCTATTCCAGTTATCTACAAAGTACCAATAACAAACACATAACACTTGTTAAGAAGTTTCAAAGCATAGCTTCGCAAAAAGTTAGATTTTTGAACAGTTAAAGATATTTGAGGCATGAATCAACAAACCTCTAAAAACGAAGGGCGCGAATTATCAGCACTTATATACCGGTCTAGTGTGCAACCAGCCAATTCCAAAGATTCTAGTTGCATTTTCGTGCCGTCTACCGGACGTGTTGCGTCAATACTATTGTTTATTACACTTGGCATCTAAAAACAGCATTATAAAACAATACACAATTTTAATAAAGTTTGGACTAGTTTTGTACGATTTTTATTTTACTTTTTAGGTTAGTTTATCTGTCAAAAGTGACATTAGAATACCTTTTATAATTATTCTCGAAACACCACAAAATGAGTTGAGTAATTTAATATGAACAAATAATATATTGAATTTAAAAACCCCATAGGCAAAATCAATGTGCGAAAAAAATCACAAGCATTACAATAAAAATAAAAGACTCATTCAAAGAAGCGCGACGGTTAGACGACAAACAATGCTACCAACTGAAAAATATTAACTTTGCCATGACAATATGCGTTTGGAAACATTTCCTTGGACTATACTTGATCCACCCCACAATAATCTCATTTCATCAAAATCAACTTGATTATTTTCTTTCTGCTGAGCGTGCCGGAGTGGGAGTCGAGCCTCTGGCTTCACATGCACTATGTTATGTGAGTATCTTATGTGGCACCACCAGGGTGCCAGCTGTCTTAGAACCCAATGGGTTGGCACGTGTCGATGGGAAGACACCAGATGGTATGAGCATAATGCCATGGAAGTTGGGTAGGCCTTTGGTGTGGGACGCAACTTGCGTCGACACTCTTGCACCATTCCATATTCCTACCACAGTGGGCTGCGCTGGGGCGGCTGCTGCAGGTGCTGAAAACCTCAAACGGTGCAAATACAATAATTTAATTGGACAATTGGTAGTTATGTGTTTGAGCCGTTTGGGATTGAAACACTAGGGCCATGGGGTCCGAGTGCCCACCTAATATTTCGGGAAATCGCCAAGAGTTTGGTCGACTCATCACGTGACCAGAGGGCGGGCCTATTTTTTGGCCAAAGACTCAGCATTACCATCCATTGTGGCAATGCTACCAGCCTTCGGGGCACTTTTCCTGTTGACAGTGATGTGGACGAAATTTTGGACGCCCTGTAACCCTTTTCTACTACATATTTATTACTATTATAGTTTTGTAGTTTGTAAACAATTTAATTATATCTTTGAATCATCTATACTTATAATAAATCTGTAGAGAGGTCAATTCTGTACATGAAATATATTTACAAAATAACTATCGGGGGGTGATTAGTGATCGATACTGATGCCAAAAATGCAATCAGTAAAATTTTTGTCTGTCTGTCTGTCTTTCTGTCTGTCTGTCTGTCTGTCTGTATGTTATTTATAGAAAAAAAAACTACTCGACGGATTTTAACGAAACTTGGTACAATTATTCTACATACTCCTGAGCAGGTAATAGTATACTTTTCATCACGCTACCATTAATAGGAGCAGAGCAGTGAAAGGAAATGTTGGGAAAACGGGAGAAGTTACTTGGTTTTTTTAGCTTCCGTCGCGTGTGCAGCCTTAATGGTTAAATCTACATAGAAATCATGTATAACAGAAATATTCCACATAAAATTATATAAAAAATATCCCAAGACAGCATATGTCTATCTTTTATAGTTGACTCACAATAACACGTGTAACTCCCGATAGCTTAGCAGTTCAGAGATTTGTTATTATATTTGTTTACTATTACGTATAATATAATACCAATAACACTCACCATCATCCTTATTTTTTTAATGAATATTAGTACCTATTTAATAAAAAAAGAATCATAGAAATCGGTACAAAAACACCAAACTTATACATGAAATACCTACGCTAACAAGCCATCGCGCGTGAATAGAGAAGCAAGCTGTAAGGATCATTTTTGCGTAACGGTTGCCGCGCTCGACACGGCTCGCGGCGGCAGAGTATAAAAGGGGCGGGAGGCGAGCGCAAGCTTCTGCTCATTTAATTTATATCCTTAGTTTGTAAGCCCTGGCTGGGGGCCTTAAAGTAATTTTTGGCCACCACAGGATTGTCCGGTTAAGCAGCTTCAACCTTAGCGAGTTGTTGCGCTGCGAGAGGCCATACAAAAAAAAAAAAAAAAAAAAAAAAAGCGCAAGCTTCATTCAATATTTGGCTGTTGATGCGTTCAGAGTGTTGGACTTTATTGACAGACAATAATTGTTATTTTATAAACCGTGCTTATCAGCGCGACTTTTAGTCTTTAAATAGTTTATTTTAATTTCTTTTGTTGTTATTTTATGAATTAGGTTTAGTTTTGTTTAAATTGTAAACTATTAATAGTTGCTATTTTTTTTTAAGTGAAGTAGTAGTAGGTAGAATAGAAGTAGAAGTAGTACTCATAGACTTTTAGATAAGTACTGATAGGTTAGTTTTGGGTCATTCATGTTTATTTTTTTTGTATTGAGTAGGTAAAAGCGTAGGTACTTTTTCAAAACTATGAGGGAGGACATCTGCTAATTTTTTTTCGAAAAACGACGGAAACGCGGACGAAGTCGCGGGCAAAAGCTAGTATATTAAATAAAACACATGAAGTACAATACAAAGTTTAAGTAGTTTTAAGTACATGTTTATTCGATTATTGAAAGTATTGTTTCGCTATCTATATCTGGATATTCTGTAGAACTTTTCAACTTTTATTTTAAATCTTTTATAGTCTTATTTAGTAGATTAGGACAAAGAGTAGAATGCTTATGGATTAGGACCAACAAAAATCCAGCATAGATCACGGAATGAAGGTTATCGTTTTTGTACTCACTAGATGGCGCCAAACAGGGGTCGAACGCATAAAAAAAGAAGTACTTACACTTTCAAAGCTTATTTTATTTATTACGCATGTGTACGTACCACAATACAGGGTTATTTGTAAAACACCAGTAACCTCTTAAGAGGTCATTGTACTCATCATTATGAACAACTTTTACTATGGGACCAAACCTGAAATCGCGAAAAAAAAATCAGCTGTTCCCTACATTTATGATCGATTAACTCGTCAAAATGTAGGGAACAGCTGATTTTTTTTTCGCGATTTCACGTTTGGTCCCATAGTAAAAGTTGTTCATAATGATGAGTACAATGACCTCTTAAGAGGTTACTGGTGTTTTACAAATAACCCTGTATAAAGTAAACTTTAAATAAATATTTTTTTAAATGTTCCGAAAATTAGCAAGCATAGAATTTTATATGCTGCAGCTAATAAAATTCATTCTACCTCCAAATACTATCATAATCGATCCTTAAATTTGTATATGAAAGCACCAGGATAGCCCGCGAAATTCAAATGTCAGGCTGTATGTTGAACAAAATATGGTTCGCGGCCGTAATACGTATGTATTTATAGAAGGACAATATCATTAAAATCATGAATACAAACCTCTTGAGTTCATTTAATACCATTGAATGACTATTCCATGAAAAAGTCATTCTGACACTGTCGTGCAAATTGCAAAAAACGTACGAAAATTTGGATTTGGTTATTTTTTTTTTTTGGTTTTTGTTTTTTTTTTATTTGGTTTTTTGGTTTTCGTTTCGCTTCGACCTTAGAATCTTCAAGCCACAATAATTCATCAAGCGTGGCTCAATCTTTTTACAACAATCTTGAACATTGGTAAGAACCGTGATAAAAAAAGCCCGCAAACAGTGATTATTCAGTGTCACTCGGTGTCCGTGCTTTGTGAAATATTATTTTCTTTCTCGCCTGATCTGAAGCGATGATGCTGCCTAGGGCGGAGAGTACGCTTACCTAGAAGAAACCGATTCACTCGAACTTTGATTGGATCCAGATTATAATGATCAGGGAACAGGCAGGTGGTAAATTCACCTAGTAACCAGTTGCGATCGCCAATAAGAATCATCACATTATTTTTTATTACCCGTCATTACTTGACAGTATGGTTTAGCAAGGAAGCATGGCTTACGGGAAAAAAAAAACTTTATATATAAAAATCCTTTCTAATATCTATTATAGTTCCTAATCATCATTGCTTAACAACAGCTTTCCTTTAGGTCCACCGATCAGTTCGCCATCAGAGTATACCAGCTGTCCTCTGACGTAAGTCTGCATAACTTTTCCCGTTAGCACTCTATTCATGTAAGGACTTATCTGAAATTAGAAAAAAACGTATTACATGTCGTGAATTTACTTACAGCTGCATTGATATTTTATTTTCGTGATCTATACATATAATAAAACTGTAGAAAAGTCGTTTTTGTACATCGAAAAAAAATCCAAAAAAAATAGCCAGGGTGTTAAAGGACAACCAATAGAACCCATTTCCAGCATTTTTCGAATTTTTGTCTGTTTGTCTGTTTGTCTGTTTGTCTGTGTATTTGTTCGGGCATCACGTAAAATGTAGAAAAGCAATGTAGATAACTTTTATACACAACGATTGAGCGTAACTTGGAGTAACATTTAGTTTTTGTTGCATTGCAATCGGTTCAGTCTATCAAAAGATATTTGAATTTAAAGTGTTACAGAAGTAAAATTAGGGTTATGTGCAGTTGGTCTCACAACTTCCCGTAACTTTTATACACAACAATATGTGCGTAAATTGAAGTAATTGAACATTAAGTTTTTTGTTTCATCGTAATCAGTTCACACCTTATAAATGGAAAGAAAGAAAAATGTAAATTAATAAAATTATAATAGTGTTTCCGAAGTAAAATATTAAAACAGCGCCATCTATCGAACTC
Organism: Eurois occulta; assembly: GCA_950022335.1. Classification (NCBI taxonomy): domain Eukaryota; kingdom Metazoa; phylum Arthropoda; class Insecta; order Lepidoptera; family Noctuidae; genus Eurois; species Eurois occulta. The sequence goes on along the minus strand of OX465489.1, from coordinate 9,645,417 downwards.
AGACTGGACTATATCTAGAGCTCAACTGCGTGCAGCATTGAATATAGATATTCGATAGATGGCATTGTGCGTGTGACGTTATTTTCTGATTGAGGCATGTTTAACTAAATACTGATGGAGAAATTCCTGACCTATAGGGTACGTGAAATTTGTCACAACAGGTCCTTATTGGCTATTAAAGAGATAGTATACCAGGGAACCCGATCAGTCAATACGGTTTGCCCACACCGACAGTCGATGGGGAACGTATTAACAGAGAGTACGTATCAGAAATTAGTTATCATCCCGTGGAACTCGCAGAAATTTCACAAAATGGCTGCGCAAAGACAGAGAATCAGCGCCAGACGTTTGATAGGGTTTGCTGCAGTGTAGAAAACGCCTCGGGTGAAATCCTGTTTTTAGACGCACCGGGCGGAACAGGTAAAACTTTCCTAACCAAAGTTATTTTGGCTCGAATAAGGAACTTTGGGAGTATGAAGAACAGAGTGTAAAGCTCTTCAACCCCCATTGAAAAGGGAGGATCCTCCGACCAGACGGGTGTTATATCTGGTGGGCTACTGCCCTACAGTTGTTGTCGGGTTCTTCTATATAGTCTTAAGTCGCGAATAACTTTACTTGCGCGATGCAGAATTTAGATATATTTAGATTTTTAGTTTATCCTTTGCGTCATAGATGGCGCTGTAGTACTTTTTTTAGTGCCGCTACATCACTCCCCCGCGGAGACTAGGGTCGGTAGTAGAATGAGTCGTCGATTGCCAGGCCAGTGGAAAGTCGTTGCCGCATTGTTCACGGTGAGTCGGAACTGTCTGCGGCGGGAGTGCGAACCCCTTTAGTCGGGGTCGGCCCTGCATGTGCTCCGTTGCGTCGGACGTGGTACAGCGCCGCGATGTGGCTGACTGCTCGCATCGACCGGGAGGTACAGCTCTCAACCGGCCGAAAGTGCAGTGCCAAGGTAGCTTTATGAGGCTGAGGGTGCTGACCAGGAATGTGCTTCCGCTGCATGCTGGTGGTCAGGAATGCCCATTTTGAAGCTGGCTGGCTATATGACTCGCTGCTCGAAAACTTGAGGAAGTTTGAGGAAGCTTGAGGAAGTGATGTTGATGACGTCACGTTGGTCGAAGGCTGCGCTGACGTCCATTTCGGGGTCACCAATTTGGGGGTATGGAGAACAGGGTGTAAAGCTCTTCAACCACCATTGAAAAGGGAGGATCCTCCGATCAGACGGGTGTTATGTCTGGTGGACTACTGCCCAACAGTTGTTGTCGGGTTCTTCTGTATAGTCTTAAGTCACAAATAACTTTACTTGCGCGATGCAGAATTTAGACATATTTCGAGTTTTAGTTCATCCTCTGCGTCATAGATGGCGCTGTAGTACTTTTTGTTCTATGTTGCTGAAGTACTTTTTGTAGTGCCACTACAGAACCAAAATAAAATTTCCCTTGCTGTCGCCTCTTCAGGGATAGCAGCCACACCTGGAGGAAAAACGGCAGACACAACATTTATAATTCCTATCGACTTAGACCGCACGGAAAGCCCGGTTTGCAACATATCGCGAAATAGCGATAAAGCAAGGGTTTTATGCGATTGTGTTCTAATTTTTTGGGACGAGTGCACTATGGCAAACCGCAAAGCTGTAGATGCAGTGAATAGAACTTTACAGGACATAAGGCAAAATGACCGGCCGATGGGAGCCATCACGGTGCTGTTGTGCGGTGATTTTCGGCAGACACTCCCGATAGTACCCCGAGGAACGAGAGCCGGAGAAATTGCTGCCTGTCTGAAGAGTTCTGTTTTATGGCGCAATATATCATCTACACACCTGAGTGTACATATGCGTGCACAGTTGCGAGGCTGCGAAAATGCACAGGAGTTTCCCAATTTATTGTTACAAATAGGCGATGGCACATACCCCGTACAAGAAGATGGCAAAGTTATTTTGGTTGATAATCTCTGTTCTTGCGTTACATCACAACAGGAGCTAATTTCTTCTGTGTACGGAGATTCCACAAACATGGGAAATCAAGCCGGTTCTTGGCTATGTCAGCGAGCTATTTTGACTCCTCGCAATGTCCAAGCTACGGCAATTAATTTAAAAATATTGATTCATGTGTCCGGGAATAGTAGAGAATACACCTCTATAAATACAGTTATGGAAGAAGATGACGCCACGCACTACCCGGTAGAATTTTTGGATTCCCTCAACACACCCGGACTTCCAGCCCACAAAATAGTTTTAAAAATCGATGTACCAATAATTCTCCTCAGAAATTGATGTCCTCCAAACTTTGTAACGGCACGGCTCAAAGTCACAAATCTGCAGCAAAACATAATCGAAGCTGGAATATTAACCGGTTGCGGCGCTGGTGATATTGTTTTTATTCCAAGAATACCTATAATTCCTAACAACTTTCCTTTCTCTTTCAAACGAGTGCAATTCCCAGTCAGTCTCTGTTATGCCATGACGATTAATATAGCTCAGGGCCAGACATTATCCGTTGCGGGGGTGGACCTAAGTATTGGATGCTTTTCCCATGGTCAACTTTACGTAGCTCTTTCTCGCGTAAACAACCCCAATAACCTTTTTGTGTACGCTCCAGATGGTTCCACAGCTAATGTTATTTATAAAAAAGCACTAGCATAAATAAAAAAAAAATGATTTGTATCGGAATCCTCCAACAGCGCTTCGCACAAAAAAATACATTGTTAAGTTCCGACATCCACGCGAACGAAGTCGCGGGCACAGCTAGTTTTCTTAATATATGCATAACGTCATCCACCCCTGCAATCCCCGTAGGGATAGCAGTTACACACATATTTCGCCAGTTGTGTTTAAGCCCCATGTATAGACGCCAGCACATCAAGCTACTACAAAAAAAATTCAACTTTATCGGTAATACATTAGTTTCAAGGTTGATTGGGAAAATTTGACAGTTTCGGGTAGCTTGATGCGTTGGCCTCTGTACGGGGACGAAACTATTGTCATCAACCGGGCACAAATCCAGACTCCGTGGCTGGTACTGAAAGATTCCTGATGGAAAAACCCACGAAAAAACCAAAAACACTTTGCCTGACTCCTAACTCAGGAATCAAACCCAGGAACTCACGCTATTTAAGCAGTCACGCCTGCGATGTTGTGACCACTACACCTACGGCACTCCGGGCTAACACACGTAGGTCCCCTAACTGTTAAAATCGGCTAAATAATGTTCGACAACGATTTATAAATAAGATTTTGAGATACATATGTAATCTATTATGTACCTCTACCTACCTAGCTATTGTTACGCAAGTATGGATATAAACTCCAATGAATGTCTTTCATAACCTATTAGAAAGAATATAATGCATAAGTATACGCATAAGATTTACCTCGATCATACCAGACTAAGAAATATCTGAATGTTCTCTGTTAAAAACATTGACTTTGTAATAAAGTAACTTCTGTCACCTTGTTTTTGTATCTTATGATATCGGGCGTGACGACAAACGAGGCGTTAGGATCGAAGAAAATGAGGTCAGCATCAAGGCCAGGCCTTATAGAGCCCTTCTTCTCTTGCAGGCCGCACAGGCGAGCGGGACCCGCCGATAAATAGTGACTCAGGGTACGCAGTGAAAATCCACGGGCTTTCGCCTCCGTCCAGAATAATGAGAGATCTAGAAATTGACAAGATAAAAATATGATTTTCAATAAAATAAATCGTATGGCCTACAGCTAATTGTTCCGGGTCTGGCTATTTGTGAATGTGAGTTTAAATGTTTGTGAACGCAACAGCGATACAAGAAAAATAAAATTCTTAGTGTGGAGCAACGTTTAAAAAAAGAAGAATAAATAAGTAGGTACGTGTATCAAAAAAACTTATAAGAAGTAAGACTATAGGTAGTAACTAGCTGTTCATTTATTTATTTAAAATAATAAAATAAGGTTTTATTTATTATTACCAAACTGAATGGAAGATATTCCACCCCAGGCTGTCATGAAGTTTGGCCCTTTCAGCTCCGCCACGCTGGGTGAGTGGTCGGACGTGACTAAGTCCAACCTTTCATCTCGAATATACTCCCATAACTTTTGCTGTAAGTAAGTAAAGTTAGTAGGTTATAGGATTTGTGGAACTAAAGCTCCAAGTCGAATAAAAATCTGTTGGTGTGTCGGTGGTGTGTTATGGATGGCTATGATATGCCCGGTTCTACCTCCACATCGTCCACCTACCCTAAACGTAGTAAACCGGAGTGATAGTGATAGGTACCTTGTTTGTAATGTTCCTAATAGGGGGTGCGCATTTATACTCGGAGTGTCCAGGAGGTATCTGTTCCGAACTAAGGGTGAGGTAGTGGTTACATGTCTCCGCAGTAACACCTCCCCGCCAACCTTTGTACCCTCCCTTTATTCTCTCCCTCCGGGCCGCCTCCAGGATAGGCACCACGCCTTCCGCTGAGACATGCACCACGTGTACGTGAACACTGCGAAAATTATAATGTAACGGTAAAAGAGAAATGAATTGGAGTGTCATAGCTTGCAGAGTAGGTGGGCCATAGTGACAGTGCGTGGACGAGTTGACCATGTCTATCGAAGGACCGATAGCCATTGCAGTAGATGTTTAGTCCTCGAGAGAAGACTAAGTGGAACGCCCACCAGCATCGGTTTCTTAGCCTTGGTCCCCATTTTTGGTAGTTCGTTCCACCTAGCACCGATCGGCCGAGCCGGATTTTGTGGGGTTACTCGGAAGACGCCCATATTGTGCAATCAATCAACTCAGTAAGTAACAGAGTTGATTGATTGAATAAATAGGGTCTACACTACATCCAGTCTTCAAGTGATTCAGTCACTGTCGTGGTAGCCAGTTTTGCCAATGAAGAAGTTGAATGCTTTTATGCGAAGCAGTGTTCTAAGTCACAGGACTCGGTTTTTTTCTGTTACTTTTTAGCGTGCATCGGTATTGATAACGGTTAATTTATTCTTCGCCATTTAATGACTAGTTTATTTCACTAGATGGATACGGAACTTTTTTCATTAAAAAAACTTGCATGACCGATTCTTGTTCTGTATGTCATTCAATGACCTGTGATCATACTGGTATTCTGTATAATATTCGAAAAGAGAATTCTTACTCGGTTTTGTATAACTGTGACGCGATTAATGAGGCTGCTTCGAGCTCCACTATTTCGGGACGGGATGCAAGGTAAGTGTCGTAAAGAACTGGATCTGAAATGGTAAATGGAATAAAAATACAGTGTTTTCAAGATTCATCATCATAGCCTAACCTTTTCACTACTATCTTGAGGTCGTCTTCCAGTCTAGTCCACCCGGATTATCAAGATTCATAATTAATAAACCTAGGACCGGTCCATTTCTCTACAGTCATACAATTACAAATACGAAATGATACCCAAGTAGCACAGATTTGCATTATAAGATATCACATAGGGTCCACATCGATAACTTCAGCATTTATGCAGAGTTATTAGAGTTCACTCGAACTGCAAAAGCTGAAAAATACGCTTACGCCTGTTTATTGACTGTATTAACAACCACGAAAATTAGATTGTAATGTTGCGAGCGTTATTATATGTATACAGGTCAGTTTTAATCAGCATTTAGCAATCAATAGTACTCTGAGCTGCAATACAGCATTTTTGTGGACCTAAAAGTAGCTATATTCTGAATTAAAGGCCACAAACGTACCCTTAAAATGCTTGCATTTTAATACAGAACATGTGAACTATATAATGCAATCAGCTATTCTGTGACATCAATTAACAATGATATACTGCGTCTTGCTGAACATAGTTGAACTTTTACAATGTTAATCAGCTTGTTACTCGCAATCTTATAATAGCACTTATCTAGCCCACGGGTGAATTGATATAATGCTAAATTACAGCAAACTACTGTAAATTAGTTCACATGTAACCTTTGATCCTGGTTGGAGCTGAATACTTTTAATAGCATGGGCAATTAATCTACTATGTGCTGTTAAATAAGCTGTCATGGGCACTATGGGCCGTACGTATTATCAGAAACGCCGTGCCGCCATCATTGCGATATTGTGGTATTTTATTTAGAAATGTGGAAATCTAAACGAAGAACTGGGGGAATACGCCGAAAAATTAATGCAGAATATATGAGAATTCTAAACAGCAATCTTTACATGGATCTGTGGCTGACTTGTATGACACAAGAACTACTCGTGTCAGCTTGTTGCTGATTTACGTACCACAAGTTGAACTCTTATTCAGCCCATAACATTTACTTGTAGTTAATGCGGTGCACTTTGTTGTCCTCCATTTTTCAGGTTCTAACGTTTATATTATAATAATATTAACAAATTCTTTTTGTTTTGTCAACGAAAATAACAACTAGATTTGAAAAGGATACCAATTATTTATTAGTAAACATCTTAATGTCAAATTACATGTCATTTACAAAAGAGATTTCTAGCTTTTTTTGTATAGCATCAAACTATTTTATTCTATAAATTCCAAGTAAACAGTCACATTTTGAGAGCGCGTGAAAATTTTCGCCTATATTGACACGGTATTTGACAATAAACTTGCTTTCCCAACCAAATTTTACGCATGTGTAAGAAAAAATCGAGGTTTTACTTATCACAAACACTTTGTCACAAAATGGTTCGCCCACACAACACCAAAATAATAAATAAAATGTATTCACAACTGTGCCACTTATGAATTTTCAACAACTGTATGATCTCGAAGGTTTAAAAAGATTCCCGTGTGTAGTTTGAGCTGAAAAATAGGGTAACCCACGCCTAATAAATCAGCCATGTGCTGCATAGTAGGTAACACCCACTCTAATAATCAGCCAATGTTCAGCTCTTGGGACGACTGTTACCCTTATTAAAGCTTAAATAATGCTAATATAATGCAATTCGTTACATTTATTCAGCTAACAGCTGTTTAATTTGTGCCCAAATCAGAGTTATATCAGCTGAAACAGCGCTGCTAATGCTCTTATTCAGCAGGCTTGTACAGCTTAAGATTCTATGGTAGACAGTTATTCAGCTGATATACAGCACTTTGGTGTTACTTGGGTAACGACGCGGCGACGCCGCGCGCCGACGACACGTATCTAATTATAGTTTAATAAGGTTTTTTGTATGTACCTAATTACCTAGGTATTAGTTAATTATTGTATAAGATTATTTTGCGTGAATTATGCCTGGAAGTAAGTATATATTATAGATTTTAACAGTTTGTTAAGACAGATTCTTACCTAGGTAGGTACTTTCAAGAAAGAATTATCAAGTTTTTGTTAACTTAATGGCATTAAAAGTAGATTACTAGTATTTTGTGTCTATGTTTAAGTTTATACATGGTTCAATACCTGGACATGATGAATTATTGCATTCAGTGCTCTCTTCCCCAATTTGTACTTCAGCGTGGAACTGAAAACGTTATAAAACACCAAAATTTTAGTTTTACCTATTCTAGGTATTAATACAAATAAGAGTGTTCAATACTTACAGCTAAAACGGTTCCACTGCCGTTGAGGTAGACCAAGGCTTTCTCCAAATCTTCTGGTGTTACGTAGGGGAACTCCGAGACGCCGCTGTTGATCAAGAAGCATTTGAAACCGACCACACCAGCGTTCACCATTTCTTGTAACTCTTCCTGAAAAGGAGCAAAAAATACAGAAACCAGGAAACAATCATATTTAATTAATGCATTAAACTGTAATCTCTGTTCACTAATTTGGCCTCGCTTGCCTCGGCCTGTTAGGACGAGATAGTTGAAGGAAAATAATAAAGGTTTCAATGAAACTTCCGGTTATCACTGTCCAACATGGTCTCGCCTTGCATTTGTAGTCCTTTTTGTGGAACACGGCGATTTATTAAGGGATTGAATTTCTGATGGAAGAAAGCAAATTCGTGCACTGACCGCCTTTTGTAGAATTATAACGTATCGCCATTATTTTTATCCTTTTGTACCTGTATTTAATTTTACCTCATTTCCTGGGACAACGCCTCCCCAAAAACCAACATCGACAAATACTTCTTCTTTTGCAATGTTGGCTTTTATTCTCAAGTTTTCAAGAGTCGTCGTAGGTGGAATTGAATTCCTGCAAATTGAAATGACAAGTTTTAGTTTAGTTTCTTAAAAACAATAAAAGAATGTAGCTGGCTAACGTTTGTTTCCCGAATCCCGCTTCAAGCACAACTATGCTTGTTTAGAACTATTTGTTATTAAACTTAGCAGATGAAGTATATTCCTTCAATTATTAGGTACCGGAAAACATGGCATCATTGCAAATCATAGACACGCAAAACCAAACAAAAGTACGATAACAGAGCCAATCAAGTTTATCTAAGATAAATAAGCGACAACTTAAGTTATTGATTAAAGGTTATTGTAATCAAGAGACCGACTGTTAAGCTCCACGATTACGGCCGAATCTCAGTTCGTGCCGATATAAAAGAATAATATCTACTAGCATTTATGTATAGATCTGTGTAAGAAGAGCAGTTTCTCTTTTCATACAGACAAAGCATGATCATTGGTCTCCACGATTACTCAAAGTGATAACAAGAGAACAAGAATCGGGGAGACATACAGAGGCATATCGATGATGGTGGTCATCCCTCCAGCCGCAGCTGCCTCGGTAGCCGTTACATATCCCTCCCAGGAAGTCCTGCCGGGCTCGTTCACATGCACGTGAGAGTCTACTCCTCCTGCCATTAAGGCCCAGGATCCGCCATCTATTAACTAGACGAAAAAATAGAGTTATAAGATAACGAAATAACTAGTTTTAACCACACTTCCTTTACTTCTGCTCTACTGGACCTTGTAAGTTGTTTGGATAGTCTCCAATTCGACTTACCGAAGCATAATGGATCTCTCGAGACAATAAATCATGTTTCCAGGAATTGTTAAACTAATATTATAATAGATAACCAAAATATATGTACTTAGCGTGACCGTCACGCTAATAATTTTTGTATTTCATTACTTTGACGATGTTAGGTAAACAGCAACAACGTATTAGGAAAATTTTTCGATTCTGGCTTCTAACTTTTGAAACATTTCAGGGATCTAATCATTTATTGGGACTGCCAAGCGGTAAGCTAGTTATAAATTAGGTACTGATAAAATCTAATCGCAATTAAAGTAGAAAAAGTCGGGTTTTTTCATGCCATTAGAATGATAAATAAAGGATACAAAGATATTTATACATAAGAAAAAGATAAATAAATAAAAATGACTAACACTAGGCAGGTTAAAAATGTGTTCTTATGGAATAACCTAACCATCTACGTCTACGTGAACCATTAAGTCATAAATCGCAGTATATATAATTAGGTCTCTATCCTTATTATCGTAACGAAGAGCCGGTTTATTGAAGTTGCACTTACCTGCCAGTCGCTGCTTCTTTCAGAGCCGAGTATCAAATCAACGGCTTCCTTCCTCAGGACAGCTTCAATGACTCCGCTCTCGTCAACCAAGACTCCACCTTCAAACTCCTCGGTTTCGGTAACCACATGGCGACTTAAAAATAATTGTTTTTCTAAAGGTTTTGTTGACGACCCGATTATTCGACAGGAAACTCCCGCTACAAATAAATGATTTACATTACTATCGATGTTTCGCACAAAAACTGCCGATATTTATGTTTGTACATAACTTACACAATATTATCGTTGATAATAAAATGTGTGGCAGCAACATAGTAGTCGATACTGTGCAGCTGCTTCGTAAAAACTGAATGGCAATTAAGACGAGAGCAGCTTTACTTATTGCTGCTCTTTACATCAATGACAAAGGTAATTATCTGTTCGAGTAATAATCGCGACCGTGTAAAACCTAATTTGTTTGTAATGAAACACGTTTTTCGACAAATACTTAGAAGTGATGTGGACGGATAAGCGTTGAAATGCGTTCTATGAATATGAACAATACATACGCATCAGGATACCTTATCGTCAGATTCTATTATTTGAGATACTGATAGCCGCTAGGTCGCTACCGTATCTTTTGAAATAGATGAAGATGTCAACCTGGTTCCAATAATCAGATTTCGCCCATTATTTCACCAGCTTCAAATCAGGGTTATGGGATATCTATTTAGGTCGATACTGTTTTTATCAATGGTTTTGATACCATAATATTATCTCGGCACAATATGTTAGATAGGTATTTATTGAACTGTTGCCATGTTTCTGATTTAAATATTAAGGCATGATCCATCGTCCAAAAAATATTGAACTCTTTGCATTTTTATACTAACTTAATTTTTTCTTGCTAAATTGGATGGATATCGTTAACCTACATACTCACATTTACAAGTTAAGACCATATAAACCCACCCCGACATGAACTTGAACTTATTTAAATATTCGACATCTAAAACCTGCTTCACGGTTTTTGCTTGGCATTTTTATACCGTTTTATTTGCAAAAGCGTGTCAGAAAGATGAGGTGGTTAAATAATCAGCTGCCGCAAACATTTTGGTCGAGTAGGTCCCTATTCATCTTCTTCTTCGTGTCGCTGTAATTTTTATATCTTGTTAGACCAGAACTTCGCCACTTCCACCGCGTCGTCACTTAGGCTGCATGTTTTTGGGCTAAGAGGGCAGGATAGGATGTGGAACATATAGTTTACGACACAGCTCCACAACCACACGCTGCTTCATTGAGCAGTTACATCTTCCCACTTGATCCGGAGTCCGGAGACGGTTTAGTAACTTCCAGGTTCTGAATCTGCAGGACGATGCGCACTTGGTGGTAAGTAGGTCCCTATTGAAGTTTAGTAAGTGTCAGCTAATTATAATTTTTTCCCAATTATGACGTTGATTTCATGGAGAAAGTCGTTCAGTTTGATGGTATCTGGTATGTATTCTATCACGCTGTTAAATATAACCACACCTTTCTGTTATTGTGTGCTGTAATTTAAACATAGGTCAGGTAGGTACTTTAGGCAGGGTTATAAAAAAACCATTATAGGTAGTTTTCAAGTAGAACTACCTATTAGTTAACTTCACAGTTTACTAGGAAATCCAACCTGAAAGATAAACACGTAATTTTGGAGGCTATTGAAACTAATTAATTCATGTTTAGTTTCTGTGCGTTTGTAACCACTGAAATTGTTTATGTCGTAATTAAAAGCGTGCTGTTGAATTTTGGACTTTCGACTCATCACTGAGAGTTAAAAATCCAACCGCATACTTTTATTTAGCCTTTAGGTAAGGTAAGGGAAACCTAGTTATAGTGAAAACGAGCATAACTGTGATATATTTTTATAGTTACGAGTTTATTTTATTTGCCTGTAATTTAATTTAGTTTCATAGGAATAAGTAAGTTGAGGGAGCGCTTCTTTGGACGCCTGACGAAGGTATTTAATAGCTTTCTTTCAGGCGGAAACAAGGTGCGTGCCTTCAACGGTTGGGTCATGCCGGTTTTAATGTACTCTTTCGGCATACTTAAATGGACTCAGACCGAACTCGATGCCCTGGATAGGAGAGTCCGTGCATTGCTGACCGCAAACCGGATGCATCACCCACGATCATCGGTGATGAGGCTGTACATCTCGCGGAACTGTGGGAGTCGTGGCTTTTTAAACGCGAAGACCCTCCACAACCGCGAGGTGTGCAGTCTCAGAGAATATTTTTTAAAAGCCGAAGTGGGTATGCACCGAGATGTGGTCGCAGTGGATAAGGGACTCACCCCGCTGTCCATGGCTAAAGAGAACTGGCGCAAACCTGTGGTACTTACTAATGATGACCGCAAGGAAGTATGGCAAGGCAAGGAGCTTCACGGGCGCTTCTACCGGGCTCTTCATGGGCCGGATGTAGATTTCCTAGCGTCCGTGTCCTGGCTACGTTTCGGCGACGTCTTTGGGGAAACTGAGGGTTTTGTCTGTGCAATTATGGATGAAGTTATGTTAACGAACAACTACCGGAAACATATTATTAAGGACGGGACGGTTGACGTGTGTCGGGCATGCCACCGTGCGGCGGGTGAGTCCATCAGACTTATTTCTGGTTGTTCTCGTCTAGCTAACGGCGAGTACTTGCACAGGCACAACCAAGTAGCCAGGATTATTCACCAGCAACTTGCCTTGAAATATAAACTCGTGGAATCTGAGGTACCGTACTACAAGTATGTGCCCGACCCAGTTCTCGAGAAAGACCATGTCACGCTGTACTGGGATCAGTCTATCATTACTGACAGGACTATTGTCGCCAATAAGCCTGACATTGTGGTGATGGACCGATCAGCGATGTTACCATCCCGCATGACGAGAACCTCGTGAAAACTGAGAAAGAGAAACAAATAAAATATCTCGACTTGGCACACGAGTTTGTCGACATGTGGAATGTGAACTCGGCTATCATTGTGCCGATTGTCGTGACGGCCAATGGCCTTATGGCCAAGAGCCTCGATGACCATCTATCGAGGCTCTCCTTAGGCGGTTGGATCAAGGGCCTGATTCAGAAGGCAGTACTCCTCGATACGGCTTGCATTGTGAGGTTCCTGTCTCTGGAGCCCTAACCACCGGTAGCTTGGACCCTGCTCCCGACACCGGCGGACTACTATTTTTTATATTTTTAAATGTTTTTTATAATATAATAATAATAATTATAATCTGTGGCCCGGGTGTCAATGTGACGCAACGTTTTTTTCTGCCGATTTTAATTTTGTATAATTTTTGCCAATTTAATTGAAATATAATATGTGTTGGACAGTAAAAATGGAAAGAAAAAAAAGAAAAATTATATACCTACAATAATCTGAAATCCTGAAATAAATGTAAACATATATATACCCACATCAATTTGAATGAATAATTAATAAACGAAGAATGAAGAAACAATGCTGACTAGAAGCCGGGCCAAACTACGGGCACACCCACCATCTCCGGACTCGTCGCTCAGCTCCGCCTCGCAGCCGCCGGGACGCGCCTCAACCGTGAGTGCTGTGTCTTCGGTCGCTGCAGTTGCGTCGAGCTCGAGTGAGGAGTTTTTCTCCCCGCCGTCATCACCACCACGACGACGAGGAAGAGGACGGCCACCAGCGGGCTTGGGACCTCGAGGCCAACCGGCCCCGAACAGGGTCCTCGCTGCCGGTGGAAATGTGTCGCGCATGCGATGGACTCAGTCCATTAATGAGAATGTCATGCGCGCATATTATGGGGCTACTGAGGGGGGAAGCAACTTGACTGCGTACCGTGGTCGGATGCTCTCTCTGTTTCAGGTGCTTGAGCCAGGTGTCAGCGTGTCGGCGCAACGACTGTCGGATCAGGTGCCCATCCAGCGTAACCATATGTTGGATGACACCGTACTTGATCGACTACGCTCCGAATCACGGACTAACCTAGTTACGCCTGCTTCACCTATGATCGCGGTACAGCTGCAGAATGTTACCAGTGCTTCGCCGCGATCCGACCGCGGTGGTGAAGAGGATGATGATGAAGTTATATCCGTGAGTACCCAGTGCAACGCACAATTGAGGAGTGCTTTGGAGGGTGCATTCCGGGAGTACCGTTCCACACCGCCTGAACTTAGACCACGACTACCTCGTTTGCCTATGCACAAGAAAAACAAGGCGCTGGTGTGTGCTCTAGATTCGCAGCTGTCGAACTGCTTTGACAGCAGCAAAGACCTCGCCGATACTCACTCAATATTGTACTGTGGAGCTGTAGCGGCATGTCGTGTAGCTCACGTCAAATTTCCTAACAATGACAGAGCTACACGACCAAAATTAGCTGTTCCAGCTTGGCAGTGCAGGATTGAGCGGCGTATCGGTGAGGCTAGAGCACTCATCGGCAAGTTAATCTGCTTCAGGGAGGGCAATACTCGCCCTAGAGTGATGCGCTTTGTGAGGCGGGCGTTCTCGGGAACTGATATTCGTTTTCGGGACTACTTGGCCCGCGTCACGGAGCGTATCGACTTCCTGAAGCAGAAGATCTGTGCATGGGCAAGCCGTATTCGTCGGTACAAGCGGCGAGTGGAACGATACACTCAGAATCGCACATTCCAAAGCGATGAAAGGTGGGTATATAGGGCTTGGGAACGACCGAACCAAGGTGTGACTGACACACGCCTGCCGGATGATGACGCCATGTGTTCATTTTGGCGCAGCATTTGGTCGGTGCCTGTCAGTCACACTGAGGGCGATTGGATCCGGGAGGTTGAACAAGCGTGTGATCCAATACCAGAAAGACGTAGCTCGTGCAGTCCGTCCTTTGCCTAACTGGAAATCTCCAGGGCCGGATGGACTGCACAACTTCTGGATCAAATGGTTTCAGAGATCGCACGCTCGCTTGGCGTCCCAGTTTCAATCAGCCTTAGAGTCAGGGTCGCTGCCCCAGTTCTTGACGACTGGAATTACCCACCTGCTCCATAAATCAGGTAGTACTGCGGAACCCAAAAATTATAGACCAATCACTTGTCTACCAACAGTCTATAAAGTTCTTACATCCATTTTGAGAGCTAAAATCAATCAACATATTGAAAGTAATTGTATCATGTCTGCCTCTCAGAATGGATGTAGGAACGGGTCCCGCGGTACTAAGGAGCTGCTCCTCATAGATATGGCCATTAGCCAACAGGTTCGCCGCTCCCGAAGGGATCTGTCTACATGTTGGATAGATTATAAGAAGGCCTATGATTCTGTGCCTCATACATGGCTCATGAGGGTGCTGGAGTTGTATAAAGTTGATGCAACTCTACGTACCTTCCTGATGTCATGTATGGGGCATTGGAGAACGGTCCTTCGCTATCCAGGATGTCGACAGATCCAGGGGAACAGCGAACCGATAAGGATAGAGCGCGGTATATTCCAGGGTGATAGTCTAAGTCCATTGTGGTTTTGTCTAGCCTTGAACCCTCTCAGCACGCTGCTGGAAGGTTCAGGTCTAGGCTATCGGTTGAGGAGAGGTGGTCAGGTCATGTCTCACCTTCTTTACATGGATGATCTGAAACTCATTGCCCCCAACAATTTGCAACTGATGAAGCTACTGAAGGTAACAGAAACTTTCAGTAGCGCCATCAGGATGGAATTTGGTGTGGACAAATGTGCAGTCATGCATGTCAAGCGAGGGGAGATTATGGAATCCGTGGGAACTCAACTCTCGGATTCCATACACCTTAGATCCCTCTCCTCAACAGAAACCTACAAGTATTTGGGTATGTCGGAAGCATTAGGTATCAATACTGCCGACATGAAACAATCGTTGAGGGAACGCTTCTTTGGCCGCCTGAATAAGGTTCTTGGCAGTCTTCTGTCAGGCGGAAACAAGGTGTGCGCCTTCAACGGTTGGGTCATGCCGGTTTTGATGTATTCTTTCGGCATACTCAAATGGACTCAGACGGAACTTGATGCCCTGGATAGGAGGGTCCGCTCACTGCTGACCGCAAATCGGATGCATCACCCACGGTCGTCGGTGATGAGACTGTATATCCCGCGGAAGTGCGGGGGTCGTGGCTTCTTAAATGCTAAGACCCTGCACAACCGTGAGGTATGCAGTCTCAGGGAATACTTCCTAGAAGCCGACGTGGGTATGCACCGAAATGTGGTCTCAGTGGATAAGGGCCTTACCCCGCTCTCCCTGGCTAACGAGAACTGGCGCAAGCCTAGAGTATTAGACACTAATGACCGCATGGAGGTATGGCAGAGCAAGGAGCTGCACGGGCGCTTTTACCGGGCCCTACATGGGCCCGATGTAGACTTCTTAGCGTCCGTATCTTGGCTGCGTTTCGGTGACCTCTTCGGGGAAACCGAAGGTTTTGTCTGTGCAATAATGGACGAAGTTATGATGACGAATAACTACCGGAAATACATTGTGAAGGATGGCACGGTTGACATATGTCGGGCATGCCACCGTCCAGGAGAATCAATTCGACACATTATTTCTGGGTGTTCTCGTCTAGCTAACGGAGAGTACTTGCATAGACACAACCTCGTTGCCAGGATTATCCACCAGCAACTTGCTTTGAAGTACAACCTTGTGGAATCAGAAGTGCCATACTATAAGTATGCGCCCGACCCAGTTCTCGATGATGGTAATATCACGTTGTACTGGGATCGACCTATCATCACTGACAGGACTATTGTTGCCAATAAGCCTGAAATTATGGTGATAGATCGATTGGAGCGTCGCGCAATGATTGTTGATATAACGGTCCCGCATGACGAGAACCTCGTGAAAGCAGAGAAAGATAAAGAATTCAAATATCTCGATCTGGCTCGCGAGGTTGTCGACATGTGGGACGTGACTACAGCAGTCATTGTGCCGATAGTCGTGTCAGCCAATGGCTTAATAGCCAATAGCCTCGACCAACACCTGAGGAGGCTCTCGCTGGGCAGCTGGATCAAGCGCTTGATTCAGAAGGCAGTTCTTCTGGACACGGCGCGTATTGTTAGGAGGTTCCTCTCTCAAGAGCCCTGACCACCGGTAGCTCGGACCCTGTTCCCGATGCCGGTGGGCTACTATTTTTTATATTTTTAAATGTTTTTTTTTATAATTTTTATATTCTAATATTTAAAAATGTAAATAATATGTGTAAAGATAAATAAAGAGAATAATAATAAACATTTATTTCAGACCAGGTGGTCCATATCAATGTACTTAAAAAAAAAAAAAACCAATGTTATACACTTCTCATCAAAAAAATCGAAACACCTCGCAGTTTATGATTTGATAAGGATTATCAGAAAAATGTGTATATTTAGGAATAAATGTAAAATGTCATTTAATAGTGAGTAGTATGAGGTTTTTAAATCCTAATGTTATTGTTCTAAATTCAAATTAAGTCTTCATAGGTTTCGTATTTTGTATAATGAGTAATTTTTACCCTGTATGGAATATGAAGGAAATGGGTAAAACAACACGCGTAAATGAAAAAAAAATGTAAGAAACGTTTATTTAATAACTTGTAATCCCTCCGCGAGCTCTTATTACTGCTTCCATACGGTTCTTCATCGATCGGATGAGAGTCACGATCACATGTTGTGGTATATTATCCCATTCCTCTTGGATTGCATTTTGCAGCTGGCTAAGTGTTTCTGGGGCTGGATCTCTTGCTCGAATTCGTCTCTTTAATTCATCCCATAGATGTTCAATGGGATTCATGTCCGGGCTTCTTGCTGGCCATACCATAATGGAGATACCGACTTCGGTAAGATAATCTCGTACGACGCCCGCGGTGTGAGCTCTAGCATTGTCGTGCATGAATATGAAGTCGTTGCCAATAAAATGTGCATAGGGCATCACATGAGGTTCAAGACACTGTTCGATGTACCGATGAGAGTTTAGTGCAGGCAGCCGTGGCCCAGACACAAAGGCAAGTTCTGTCTTACCGTCGGCGCTGATTCCTCCCCAAACCGTCCACGAACCGCCACCATAGCTGACCTTTTCTTCAATGCAGCATTGTGCAAAGCGTTCTCCATCTCTTCTGTAGACCTTGTTCCTTCCGTCGTTACCATACAGCATAATTTTACACTCATCAGAAAACAGTACTTTGCTCCACTGAAGGTATGACCAAGTTAGGTGCTCGCGTGCAAAGTTAAGGCGCGCTCTTCGATGGTCTGCAGTTAATTTCGGCCCATTCGCTGGCTTATGCGGTGCCAATCCGCGTTCCTTCAACCTTCTTCTTATTGTAGAGTCACTTACAGCTACTCTTCGTACAACGCGAAGCTGCTGCTTTAGTTGAAAAGCGTTAAGGCGTCGATTTCGTAAAGAAGTTGTTACAATAAATCGATCATCTCGCTCAGAAGTGACCCGATTCCTGCCAGATCCTGAACGGCGCGTGAACGAATCAGTCTCCCGATAGCGTTTGTAGACTCTATGAACAGATGATAAGCTTAGATGCAATCTTGCAGCCACAACACGCTGACTAAGTCCAGAATCCAGCAATGCCACCACTTGGGCGGCTTCTGCGGGCGAAGTATCCATATGTTTTAGAAAAAAAAGTTTTTTCAGACGTCCCAAAGTCACAGTAAATGAAATAAGAAACAAAAAGTTTAAAGACAAGCGCTAATTTTTAGTTTTTAAACGAGAAACGTACTCCAACCCTAAATACACATTTGTCTCAAAACAGTGATTAATTTCATTTATAGGATAAACAAATGAAATTCTAATTTCGAATTTTGATTTTTTTATTCTTACTGTAATGACCAAACTGCCAGCTACACAATAATGTTTTTTTTTTCATGGAATTAATTCTCTTTTGTAAAAAATTAGGACAAAAACAATAAAAACGAAAGTGTTTCGATTTTTTTGATGAGAAGTGTATAATTTTTGTTCATAAAAATATTTAAAAATGTAATTAGTATGTAAGGATAATAAATAAACGAAATAGTAACCCTTTTCTGCCTAGAATTTCCCTATTACTTAACAGTAGTAGGTACTTCGGACGGAACGAATGCCTAGCTGACCTTCACTACCTAATTAGGGTTCCTACATGATGTGCACTTACTTATCCTTAAAATTACCACATATAACTAGACCCAATGTACAGAAGCTAGCACATCAAGCTACTACAATCTGTCAAATTTATTTAATAGATTTTCAACTTTATCTCTAAAGCATTAGGTTCAAGGTTAAGGGAAAATCTGACAATTTCGGGTATGTTGACCTGGGTCGGCAGTCTCGACATAGATACCGACAATTTCGCAAACTTTCGATCGCATAATAATAACAGAAAAAAACAACGTACATAACGTTGCTTGCGAGAAATGCAAGTCTCAGCATCCAAGATGCGTTTCTCGCAAGCAACGTTATTGCAACCGATTTTTTCTGTTATTATTAAGCGATCGAAAGTTTGCGAAAGTGTCGGTATCTATGTCGAGACTGCCGGGCCTGCTGGCGTTTGTACCTACATTGGTTGGTACGTTCGACCTGAAATTGTTAATGTATCGAGATGAAAATTACGTTGGTAGTTGTAAAATGAACACAATACTTAGTGTATTGTGGTCTATTCGAGCTGCAAACCAGTAAATAGTTCAAAATATGAGTTTATGATTTACTAACTTATACCCGCGGCTCCCGCGTGGTGTTTGGTAATGGTCCCACGGGATCATAATACTGGTATATAAAGTATGTGTTAATCCAGGTTACAAAGTATCTGTGTGTCGAATTTCATCCAAATCCGTTCAGTAGTTTTTGCGTGAAAGAGTAATGTAGCTGTCCCATCTATAAGCATTTACTAAACACATAACAAAACGAAGGCAACAAAAAGAAAACACACCATACTTTAACGTTTCTATATTTATAAGATGTAAATAACAACACTCTCTAATATTAACATTGCAAAAACGTTTTATCATATATCATTTAACAACAGATTTCCTTTCGGCTTCTCCACAATTTCACCGTCTTCGTATATCAGGCGCCCACGCAGATAGGTTTTTTTCACAACACCTTTTAACTCTTTGCCGATGTATGGCGTCAACTGAAACAAAAAACAAGATAATTAACATATAATATAGATGAGGAAAACATTGTAAGGAAACCGACATGTTCTGGAACAAAAACTTCTAAGACATTTGACATGCACCTTGCATGCATGATCAGCACTGGGCCCGCGAGGTGGAGTATAGCCCAGTCCGGTAGTCCTTCTTGAGGGTCCTCTCAGTCTCTGTCTACTAGGCCATTGTCCCAGGAGGGGAACATTATTGCCTGGTTTAACTAAGTATTACCTCAGCAATATGGGCTCACCAAAATAAGATCTCCTAGCTATTCTAGATAACGTGATTTATATTGTTCAGTAACTCTATAGGGGCCTTTTTTTCTTTCTTGGCAAAACCTAATTGGTTATTTATTCAAAGCCAATATTCATTTTTCTAGCTCTATCTGTATTAGGTTCGTTTCTTTTTTGGCCGAATTAGACAGTTGATAATAATTAGGTATACCCCCATGTTATATATCCCCACTCAAATATTTTCTACTTCCTACTTAGATACTTAAATCCAAATGAGGGTATTTTATAAAATCATGCAGTCATACCTATTTATTTAAAAATAAGCAACAGTAGCTGGTGGCATCATTGAGCTGCTGATTAACTACCAAAAAGAGTTATGGAATTTTACAGAAAGGCCAAACAAAGATACAATATCTCACTCCACCCATAAAAGTAAACGATTACCTATAACAATAAACAATATGTATTGTACTACATATTTCCGCATTTACAGACACCAGACGCTTCACTTTGTGTTCATTTTTAAATAAAATAAATAAATATAAATATCCCTGGACATTTCACACAGCACCATCTAGTCCCAAGCTAAGCAACCTAATGCTTGTGTTATGGTAGCTAGATGGCTGATAAACTACATAATCATTTTTTTTTTTGTAAATACATACATATTATAGATAGAAAAACACCCAGACCCGGAACAACTACTTGTAGGTCATACAAATATTTGCTCCGTACGGGAATCGAACCCGCGACATGCAGCGCAGCAGTCAATCGCTTGACCACTGCGCCAACCGTGCCGTCAAATTTTGACTTCAGCATCTTTCACATCTGAACACAAAATTAATCAAAAGTGAAAAAGAATCCATTAGTGAATCTATCGAACATCGTTGGATGTTCCGGGACATATACCTATCACTCACCTACCGAATGATCGAATTATTATATTTCATCGATGTTGTGTGAACGCAGAATGAAACAAAACTGAAGATTAACTTGAGAGAATAATTCACTCAAGCGAAGCGTCTGATATCAGCTTTACTATTTTACCTTATTCTTGTGTCGTATAATTTCAGTGGTGACGGTGAAAGATGCGTCAGGGTCGAAGAATATGAGGTCAGCATCAAGGCCAGGTCTTAGGGCTCCCTTGCGGTTCTGAAGGCCGCAAAGCTGGGCAGGCGCAGAACTCATGTATTTACTGATCGAGGTCAAGTCCAGACCGCGGGTACTTGCCGATGTCCAAAATAGTGATAACCCTAGAAAACAAATATAATTCTAATAGATTGTTTTTTTAAGGTTTTGTAGGTTTTTTTTCTGTGTTTACGTGGGTTAATTGTCTTTGGTCTTAATTAGGCGCTTGACCAAAATTGAATGAGGGCTGTTGGTTGAAACACCAGTGGTTGTAAAAGCGCCAGAGCAGCCCGCGAAATTCAAATAATTTTTTGTAATTCACAGGTTGTCAGACTATATCTTGAACAAAATATGATCCGCGTACCTACTTTTTCATGACATAGTAATTCAATGGGCTCAAATGAACTTATAGGGTTGTATTGATGAGTTTTTTAATGATTATAATTCTGTAAATATATACGTGTTACAGTCGTGAATCATATTTTGATTACCATATAGCCTGACACTGACCTGCAAATTGCAAAAAAGGTAAAAAAAATAATTTCGCAGGTTATCCTGGCGCTTCCCCATAGCATTTATCATTATTATATTATTATTTATCATTTTCAGTTGTCTGGTTGCCATAGTACAGGCTCTGCCTAGTTTGGGACCAGATGGCGGTGTGTTGGTTGTCCCAAGATATTATATTATTATTTATATGAAAATGATTAAAACAAAACAAGATGGCGGCGTTAGTTTCGATTTTTCCCACGCGCAAAAGTTCCTTGTTCAATGTTAAATGTAGAACTTCATTTTGTTAATAAATAAACCGGCAATATTTATTTATATCTTCACATTACATAGTTTAAAACAAGTCACTCCCGCTGTTTGTACGCTTAGATCTTTTAAACTTCGCAACGGATTTTAATGCAGTTTTCAGTAATAAATAGAGCTTAGTCATTCAAGAGGAAGATTTATATGTATATGTAAACACACACACACACCCGTACCCGTACACATTGCACCCGTGCGAAGCCGGGGCGGATCACTAGTAAATAATAATTTATGGACTTTACCAAATTGTACAGATGAAATTCCACCCCAAGCCTCCAAATTATTCGAGCATTTGAGGTCCGGCGTGCAGGGAGAGTGGTCGGACACAACCAGATCCAATTTGTCTTCTAATAAGTAATCCCATAGCTTTTCCTGCAATAAATACAACATAGTATAATTATTTTTTAAATATGAAATAGTAATTTACTATATTGGAACGAATTACACTAAATACTTAAATCTAGGTGTGTGTTTATTTGTTCTTTCATGTAACTAGAGCGAACTTAAAACTATTACCTACTAATGAAAAAAGTTCGTATACCTTTACATCGATATCTTCTATACGGCGGCAGTTTACAAAAGAACAAAAGATCGTTAAACGTTTTCCAGTTTCGAATGTGAACAAATAAAATAATTATTTACTTGGATCACGTGGCAAATAAAATAATTATTTACTTAGATCAACAGCTTACCAAAAACTCATAAACTTTATTAATGTTAAAAGCTCTCCTGCATAACCTTTATTCTTTTCAGTCACCTTAAGAGGCCTGCGCCGAGGAGGGTATTTGACGTTTTTTCATCTAATGGTTGACGCCCATTGGTAAATTGTTCGAGGACAAATTAGCATTTGTTTTTAAGTAGGTAAGTATGACTTATTTCCGTTCGTCTCTGATTACTTTGGTTATAATTTCGAGATCAGAATAATTTAGGCGCTAGATGTGAGCCTATACCCCGCGCCTTAGACTTAGCACCCACAGCCGAGTATGTTTCTCCTAAAGAGTAGGATCAATTGTTAGGGAGAAATACCGTGTGCTTTTAGTCAGTAGGAGTCCAACACGACCCTCCGTTTTGGACTCCACTTTTTCATAGAGAACGATTTGGTCAGAAGAAACAAACATCGTAATCATGTAGGTACCTTATTATCCTTATCCCTGATAGGTGGGGCGCACTTGTACTCGCTCCGTCCCTTTGGTATCTGATCGGCGCTAAAAGTGAGGTAATGGTGGCAGGTCTCGGCGGTGACTCCAGCACGCCAGGCCACGTTGCCCTTCGCCCGCCGGGCTTTTCGAGCCTCCACGAGGAGAGGAACCACCTCTGATGAAGAAACGTGGACGACGTGTACTCTGACGCTAATGGTAAAAATATATGGAAAATTAAAAAAAAATTTGATCACTAGTAATTATAGAGGTAAATAGCTAAGTGTATAAACATTTTTTTTTTAAAAAACGTTGAAACATAGATATATTAAAAGTTCACAATCATGAACAGTAAGTTTTCTAGTCCACACAAAGGCCAAAATCGTTAAAGTATAAATTTTCTAATATTCACTATGTTGATCCTATATCATTTCTATTTCCTTTGTCATTTTTTCCGTGCTTAGCAGATCTCCTTACGAGTGTGTGCTCACATTGTTTTGCATTTGTGATTCACAAATTACTTACTCAGTTTTGTCAACAAAATCTTTGATTAGCGAGACCGCATTTAGTTCCATATTGGGCGGCCTTGACTCAAGGTATGTTTGATATTCTTCTGGATCTGAAACAAACAAAAGAATACATACGGGTACATTATTGAAAAACAACCTTTGTCATATTTAGAAGCAGGTAATTCGTTTGTTTCGGTAAAATATTGTTTGTAAGTAGGTATTTAACCTTAATTAAAGGGTAAGGTAAGTCACACATTTGATTTTAAATGACAACGTTAATTTATTGAAAAAAAAAATACAATCGAATTGAGAACCTCCTCCTTTTTTGAAGTCGTTTAAAGTAAGCTACCTACGTATTTTTATTCCATTACATTTTGCAATTAAATTTGACAACGTTTTCGGCGAAAAACGCTGTGTTTTAAAATCTATCTTACCTTTCTTTTTAATTTTCTTCCTACTGGGTGGGCTGTCATCTTCAAGTTCAGCATGGAACTATAACATTAAAAACAACATTTAACAGTACAAATAAAATCAAAAACATCTGGTTTTTTTAATGGCATCTCTCGCAGATCAACGTATGAGGCTTCTGGTTAACCGGACTAAATCACCAAAAACATCATCTAAGTAATCGTTCTTATAATTACCGCTAACACTGATCCTGTCCCCTCTAAGGCAGCGAAGGCCTTTTCCAAATCTTCGGGGCCAACATTGGGAAACTCGTCGACACCACTCGGGCATAGGAAGCATTTGAAACCCACCACGCCAGCTTTCACAAGGTCTCGCAGTGAATCCTGGAAAAGGAACACGAATATTCTGAAGTTAGGGGTATTAAAAACCAAGAAAAACAAGGAAATAATAATTTCGGTATCTCGTAATGTTATCTGAGTCAATATTATTATTTAATGTTTTAGAAGAAATGAAAAAACGCCTCCGCTTTAAATAAATTAAACAAACTACGGGAAGTGATTTGTCGTTTTACCTATTTCTAAGAGTGAATAACCTAGCTTTGAATAAAATTGCGACTTGCTATATTTATAACGAATTCTGTTTATCGTTTTGCGAGTTTTATTATTATTTTGCTGCTATATTATGGTGCGACAGAACTCATAACATTAAAAACTTGTTCTTTTACCCATTTATGGTAAAAATATGTCCAGTGAAAAAGCAAATAATGTTGATGATGTGGGGTCAAATGCGTTGGTCACCATCGTAAACCCTACCTTTTCGTGTTAGATACTAAAATAATTTTGTGTAATGAATATTTATTTAAATAGCTTCCAGAGCTCGTCTCTTCTTACAGGCCGTTTTTCCTGCGCATGTTTAAGTTAGACGTATCGGCCGAACGTCCACCGCCAGCTAAAATAATAAGGAACTAAGCTCACTGAACTAAGCTAAGCTAAACTAGGAAATAATTGTTCGTCCACCGAAAAATAAGCTATAACTACGTTAGTGATGATCGCACGATCACACACTACAAAACAACACTAGCGAAAGGCGCCAGAGGGGTAACGCAAGGGGGTGAGAGAGGCTTAGCTTAGTTCGCGTAGCTTCGTATCGGCTTACAAATAAGTTAGTTTGACTTATTTGGGATATTTTAGTTAGCTTAGTTGGCATAGTTTGCGGTGGACGCACATGTATGAAAAACTGGCTCAACTATGCGAGCTAAACTAAACTAACTTATTTTAGCTGGCGGTGGACGTTCGGCTTAATCGTGCAACGTTCAGACACTTCGTAGCCGCTGCTCAAGCGCCGCGTAGCCGGCGCGTAACGAGAGCGTAAAACGCGTAGCAAGATCATAGAAACTGCGTAGCGCGTAGGCGCGTCGTAGCGGGGTTCGAGGAGCGTAGCCGCATCGTAGCAGCCGCGTAGCAAGACCGTAGGAGCGTCGTAGGCAACAGCATAGAATCGTAAGCATATTGTATAGCGGAACTAGACCGTGTGAGACGATCTATCGTATCGTTACAATCATATTGATTTTAACGAGAAAAAAATATAAGGTTTTTTAGCTAAAAATTAATTTTTTATGCTAATGAAACAAGGAAATAAACAAGTGCGAGTTGGACTCGCGGACCGAGGGTTCCGTATAAACTTGTAGGTATTTTGTTATTAAACTACATTTACGGTTTTCAAATTTTTTTCTTTTACATGTGCTGTAAGACATTGCTTCTTGCAAAGGGACATGCCCAAGTTCCATAGTGATTTTGGCCATGGGTGCACACTTATGAAATTATGTGTTAAATGTTATAAAAAATATCAATATTTAAAAAAAATAAGATTCGGTTAAATAAAACTTCGTAAATTCTAGAAAAACGTTTTTTTTTATATTTTTAAACATTACATTTTAATTTTACATAAATGATTGGTGGTGAGGTTTTAATAGTTTATAGGTACATTAATCGTCATTGGTATCATAAACTATTAAAACCTCATCCAAGAATTGAGCAGGTGCATCAATATTACTTTGATGCCGTGCTCACCCTAAGTACGTTGTACGTTGTTTGACAACAATGACAGCCAACAGACTACTTGACAATTACTTTTTTAAATCAGGGAGAGCTTGCCAGTGCAATTAAATAAAAATCGATTCCCAATCGATATTGAAAGATCGACAAAAATATTAAATTGATTTCACTTGCTGGTAATGTCATGTTGTGCGAGTATATTCTGTAACTATTAACAAAGTATATCCCACCATCTGGTTTTTTGAAAATAATATGTAGGTATGTCAGAAACACAGTCTGTTTTTGAATCGATTCCTGTCACTTAACTAAAAGTCTTATCGATTATCGATTTATTTGGCTTCTAGTTTTAAAATGGCAACTCTTACCTGTCAGAGTTTTGTTGGTCCTTTAATAGAATGATTTCAAAACTTATTAATTACGCAAAAACATAGCAAACTTTGTTGATAGCATGCATAAGTTGAAAACTGATATTTAATTATGACGTTTTTTTTTACACAAATCTTTTGCGTGTGCACTCTTTGGCCAAAAATGGGCAATAGCCTTTCATGATTCTAGGTCAGCGGGAAGTACGCTATTAATTTTGATTCCCTTGAGAGTATCTAAAAATACGTTTTTTGCAGAATAAACGGTCGTATCTTTTTTTTACGTTAACTTAGAAGTTTGTTTTTTTCACAGCTTCAAGGGACTGTAGACTTGATTGAGTATGTGGTTTTAATTTCAACTAGATACCTCTACGCGTTCCCGAGATAAAAGGTCTTGACAGACAGACAGACGGACGGACAACAAAGTGATCCTATAAGGGTTCCGTTTTTTCCTTTTGAGGTACGGAACCCTAAAAAACGGTTAACCAATACTGTTTATTTGGTGTTGTTGTCTGGGAATGTGAAAATGACCCTCGACGAGAAAACGTGTCGTGGTCACGCCGCGCGCCGTCTGCATTGGACAAGTGTGTCTCAGTCATCTTTAATAATAGCTATATTTTCATACTTACATCGTTTCCTACAATAACTCCGCCCCAGAATCCCACATCCACATAGACGTTTCCTTCTGCAGAAGATGCTTTAGTTTTCAAGTTTTCCAAAGTTGTGGTCGGTGGAATTGAGTTCCTGAAAAATTATGAGAGTCCATTTTTAAAACCAGATTTATTAAGGTTCGAGACGAGTCAACTTACTTACAACCAAGTTCTAACTGGTTTGTGGAGGTCTGATAGGCAGTCGCTCCATGTAAAATACTGGTATTCAGCTGCATTCGGTTAGACTGGAAGCCGATCCCAACGTAGTTAGGAAATGGCAAGGCAGATGATTTATTGCTAACGACGAACAACCTTTGTGTTTTCATTGCATTTCAAAACAATATTCGAGGGGTCGCTGACCGCAGTGCTTAGCAGATCTCAAACAGTAGGTATAATATTTTCTGATAGGAAAGGTAGAAATATCGTTTTATTAGGACATCGATACGATATGTTGAGATATGATAAACTATCTCCGGTGTAAATTCTTATTGATTATTGAGTTATTTGAGTTAACTGTGATTGCAGAACAATATATATTTTCATTTCATTGCAAAAGAACTAATGGTTTTTAAATTAGAAGGTAATGAGCATTAACTATGCCAATATATATGTGCAATATATTTAAAAAAACTTACCTACTTTCTGAACTAATTAACAAAGGACCAAGTCGATCGACAATCGTGCTTAGTACCAGTTATCAATTAGTAATATAGTGCCACAACTCTACTGAAAGTAGGCTAATGTTTTATCGATTATGAATAGGCACATTAGCCACTACGATTTATATATGGGGTCAGCAATACAACTATAATAAGTTAATAACTCAGTATATTGTGCGTTCAATATATTGGTCAAGTAAAGTAACACCACCATATCTATACTATATAATATTATAAAACTTGAAGGGTTTGTTTGTTTATTTGAATGCGCTAATCTCTGAAACTATCAGTCGAATTTGGAGCCGAGCAAAAAGAAAAAAGGCCAATAAATAAATTAAGGTCAGAAACGGTGAGTAAAACCGCGGGGCACAGCTAGTATACTCATATTTTTTGTTCATTAATGTACGATCGACGAGTATACAGTCGGTGTGATGTCATTATTAGCGCCAATTAGTGATCACTACAATACTTGGCACTGTTCAATGTTGATAGTAAATTACTGTTCGTGATCATCTGTAATAGACAATAGAACATGGCCTGCACATCGGTTGCCTATTGATAAAACAGTATTTGGGTCTAATCATCGTTTGGTGACAAAAGTATTTCTACTGGATACTCTGTTTCACTTAAACATTACAACTTCAGATTAAATATCTACCTAAACTACTTTACTCAAACAAATGAAACACAATAATTAATAACTTTGTAATCTGTGTGATATTTGCAGTATGTAGGCTTCGGATCACCGTCAGTATAAGGTACTTTCTACACCGGCCGCTTTCGCTCACCATATAGGTAGAATTCATACCACATCTCATAATATATGCCGTATCGCCCTTGCAGTAGAGTAGACTTTCCATTGCAGTAGGAACTTAACAAAGATTATGGTTTTTTGTTCATATTTCTAGCTCAAATAAGACTGATAACTCACAAGGGCATGTCGACAATGGTGGTGATGCCCCCAGCAGCCGCAGCACTGGTGGCTGTGCGGAACCCTTCCCATGCCGTGCGACCAGGCTCGTTGACGTGGACATGGGAGTCTACCACACCGGCCAGCAGAGCCAAGTTCCCACCGTCCACCACCTGAAAATATAGGTAATAAGATTTGAACAAACTTTACCTTGGAACTTAGTACATAGATGATGATAGTGTTGTGTTATATCTGGAGGCCAGTTCGTTAGACCGTGACCTAACTTGTAGCAATGTTTGGTTTAGAAAAAACTTTTTTTTTGACGTACTTAAGACTAGAATGATCACACCAAGGGACATACACACATTGTCTATAGTATAGGTATTATAGGTAAACGATAAATCTCCACAGATACGCTAATGCAAATAACTCACCAGTAACCAATTTATTTGAAGACTGGTTTGAGGAAATGACGCACCTAACACGAGGTGCAAACTTTAAGTAGTAGAGAGCTGCTAAATAACGTGTTACCTTAATTTTCTCATTGCTTTCAGCTACAAATTTATCTGCCTGTTCCCTAGTAACAATTTGTTCGATGGTACCGCGTTCATCCACCAGAACACCGCCGTCTGTGATACCGCTATCAGTGACGAGCCGTTTGCTCAAAAACAGGTGACGTTGAGACAACGCCATCGCAACACCGACTGGCAAGTGGCAACAGCTATCAGCTATACAACTATCGAACCACGAGCGTCCAACACCACCGCTGTATAATTCACAACTAACTATTGATCTCATGACCACGCGCTGTTAGCGGATTCTGTTATCGTGAAAACTTTGTGACCATTGTAAACAAACAAATGGACCTTAGTGATAAGATAAGGATGACGAAACATGTTGAATACGAGTGGAATAACTGTAACTTGTATATTGTACTACATCATCAGTCTATCTGGAAGATAGTGAGATGATAATCAATTATAATAAAGTACTAACCGTATTTAGAATAACTCAATTTTTTCTACGGATCAGATGACGAAAGCTGTTTCAACAAGAAGCTGAGTCTCCAAAGATTAATGATGTTTTCCAATAAAACGATTCGATGTGCAAGACTTCAATGCGGCTCAGTAACAAACGTTCTTAATTTCGATCCTATTGTTCCTTATTAAGTCATAATAATAGCGATACACAAAGTGTAACATCGAGTACAATAGATAATTTGATTTAATTTCTTTTCAAACTATGAACCCATACTGAGCGTAGGCGCAGAGCATCTGACACCGAATGTTGACGAATCATACAATAAATGCCAACGGCCCACCTTGAACTTCGCCTTGAAACAGAGCTCGAAGCACGCGGGGTGCAAGAAGGCCATCGCCCTCCACCAACAACCCCCCCTCGCGACATACACAATGCTAGTGCACAAGTACTCAGTAAACTGTAAACATACCGGTTCCGGTTTGTCCTTCTTCCAAAGGGCAGGATGATCCAGATTCCGAACGAGCCATTAATAACATAAAAATAAAAAGACTTGTCTAGCATCAGCTCATTACGATCTCTCACAAGTCTACATAAATGCGAATATTAACAACTTGTACACGAGCAAAACTTCCAACGAAGCTAGGTCACTCGTTCGGGTCAACTTTGAACGTTTGAAAACAAGGGCATTGCCAATTTCAGGGTCCACTTAGTTCGTGTGTGTACAGTTAGTTGGTGCCGATGCGATGGCGACAGCGTCGAGCCGGTAAACAATGCGAGTGACATTGGCGGCAAGAAAGGAAGAGACGCTCTGTGCATAGTAATGATGGAGGAGCTCGGTGCGCCAACGCACCTCGACACCACGTACGATAGCAATGCGCGAGTCTGGACAGTCCGGGCACAGCACATTCCCACAACAGACAGAGCTTTACTACTAGTGGTATATTACATAACTAAAATATTGAGTGCCGTCTAGTAAAACCTATCACCAAACCAGACACGTACCTATGAAAAAACTAGCTCCATTCTTATGAGGCACGCACGGAAGTGTAAACAAGGATACATTTTGTGGCACCCTCTACCACTATCTCTTGCCAAGTCTAGCAAAGCATTCGATACACAAATTGACACATCAAGGAATACTTTCAATGTTTATAGATAATGTAGAAAAAGCGTGAATTGAAGTGAAATTTTATTTTGTGAGTGTGGTGTTTAAACTCCATGATATCTACAACGTTATAAATAAAAGGTAAAAGATTTTTTGTATAGTTTCTGCTATAAGTTAAATATCTATAAGTTCAGTAAAGCGAAACCTACTCTATGTATTTATCCTATATGATGTTTTTAAATCAATCACGCCCCAACGGCTACAGATTTGGATATTTGGCAGGCGGGTTGATCATGACCTGGGCCAAAACATAGGACTAGTCCCGGTAGAACGTTCCTATAGGATAGTTTTCGACTTTCAAGCAAGCGAAGCCGCGAGCTAAGCATGTTATTAATATTTTTACTCCTGACTGATACTGACCGATTTTATTTCATTAGATTACTAACTTTAATGTAGGCTACCTATATTTAAAACACTTGGCAAATCTTGATGAGATCAAGACATGACAAACTGGATCGTAAAACAGGTTAGTACCTAAATTAATTTTTGGTTCATAAACCCAAACCATCGATCGTTATTGCAAATTGAAAATTATAATTATTTGCTAGTCGGATCATTCAAAATCTCATGTCGATAATTCATATGATTAAAGATTTATAACATTATTAAAAATATAAACTAGTGCATACTAATAATGTCAGTTCATAAACTGCACTGACGTGGCGATTCCTAATAAAGAAAATGCAAAATTAAAGGAAGCATGGTAAAAGGTTTTGCGAACGTTGCTGTAAAATCAATTTAGGGATAAAGCTAAGCGAATAATATTTTGAGTTGGTATCAAATTAATTTAGGTCGTAATGTCCCATAATAACGTATGAGTTGGAAACTCTATCATTACTTTTTGAATTTCGACAGGATCACTTTAAGCACCTAGGTTTACCGCTAAAGTTAAGTTTGAAAGGTTCTCAACTTCAAATGATCTATTCGGAAACTGACAATTTGTTCGTCTGAAGTCAAGAAAATAAACGAAAGCAGATGTTTCCTAGTGATTGGCTGCACCTTAATTTTTTTTAAAGATTTCGTACCGACCTTTATAACTAAATAATTTATTACCACAAGTCAATAACCAACTTTATGGAAATCTTTACCTATTGATATTTTTTTCTTGATCCATTCATTCTTTTTTTTTTATGTGTAGCTCATTAATTTTATTAGACTTGAATAACGGTTTCATTATCCGTTTTTATGACATGTTTTATTTAAGTGAAAAATTGTTTCTGCGAAATGTTTCCATTTGTACAAAATAATCTACAGGGAATAATAATAAGCAGTGTTTATATATAAATAAAAACCTCTATCCATCATCAGTATGAATTTCTTTCATTCGAAATTTCCAGATTCTTCTGGAAAGAAATTCGTACTGATCATAATCCACTTCAAATACAATGGATCGAGATTTATCAAATCTACCTTATAAGACCGCTCGAATAAAAAAAACCATTGCTGAACATGGGCCGACTAAGCAGATTTTCAAGAATGACATGAACACTCACCTACCCATAATAGGCACAGGCTCCAATTGTTATATTCAAAGCTCTATCGATGAAACATCTCCGTATTTTTATTAGGCACTAGGGATACTAGGTATCCCTCACAAATCTACCGCAAAAATAGTTCTTGGATAAAAAATTACTTTACACTAACTTAAACTTAAAAAAACTCTGCAAAGCTCTCAGCAATGGCAAAAGAAAAATAAAGATTATAAAAGCTGTGACAGTCAAGTGATACTTTTATTAATAAAAAGCTTTTCAAATCGCTTTGGGAATTAAAAACATTACATTAATCAGTAGTTTAAATAGTAACATTTTGTCTCATCTTAGGGTAACCATGAGTTACTGACGAAAGATATATAATTGTGCGAAACACGCCGGTGCAACGGTTGGAATGGTTATAAAAGTAGTATGAAGTGTGAAACTCTGGTTTTATCGTGAGTAAAACTCGAATTAATTTATGGAGTACTTCAAAGGCACTTGAATTTTATTGTACTCCAGCCATTAAACCGTTGCTCCTTCGATAATGCCTTGTTTCTTGCTTCGTGCCATTTGGTGCCATTACTGCTACTGGTAGAGCTTCGAAACGTATTGAGATATTATTTCCATTTGAGCTTTTCTCCTCACTGACAGTAGTGGAACATGTCCCTAAACATCTCTAATTGTTGTGCACAAACGTGGGTGCGACGCGAAGCTCGGCTCGATGACACCGGGGTATTTAACACTAGGTGACGCGCGCGCCGCCCGCTCAGTCGCACCAGACCCGCGCACGCGCAGCTTCACAACACGGGGGTAGTGTTTTATTTATACCCTTATTATATTTACGCAGGATAATACAAAATAGGTACGTTTATAAAATAATTTCGCATTGCATTATGATTTCGTCCATTTTAAAAACGTGCAAAACATTAAAAAGAAACACTATGGCATTTAAAGTGCATACGGAAAATGCCGGTTTTACAAACAGAAGGTACATTTAGATTCTTTTGTGTTTCAGATAGAAGTTCAAAATACCGCTGAAAGCTCCCCGTCATGGGGCGTAACTTCACACTATGGGTAAGTGTTTTCTTATCTTATTTCACTTTATTTCCTAGAAAGTTCAAAACTTCTATTATATTCGTATTTAATTTAATTTCTCTCATTACGTTTAATGCCCAAGGCTGTGCCCGAAGGGACATAAATTATAATTTCCTTCAAACATAACACATTCCATCAAAAAATATATGAGTTTATAGCGTGTGATAAAACTAAGGATTTTAATTGGTATCAATCACAATGATCAACACCACGTTTAAGTTAATAGAAATAGCCATTATTATTTAAGGGTCAAGTTTAATTAACTATTATATTAACACAAAAATAAATTCGAGAAAAGTAACTGAATTTTGATACTCCTAAAACAGTAGAGATACGTACGAAACGATACAGATGCCTGGCGTACACCTAATACTTAACTGTTAATACATTATTTGAATACTGTCCCAAAATTTGCTTCGGTGAAATAAGTAAGTGTCTCTTTGGCTCATTTCTTATGCACGACATGAATGCCTCCTTATATATAACGTCGTATGAGAAAGTTAACTGCAGCACCTGCATGATATTGATATGAGGCAGTGGGGCACACGTGGTCGGGAGCAAGGTCGGGATCAGGATATACCAGAGCAGTACTTAGTATGAAACCGGTTCAGCTTTGTATTTTTGTACATTTGCACAAAAGATGCTCTACTTCATTTTGTTGTTTTTACCTAAATTGATAATGGATCTTTGCCATTTGAATTAATGTTTATAGCGATACTTTTTATTAAATTAAAAAGTTACCGTTTACTTAAACGAGAATTATTGGTACTTCGATGATGTACAGTAAATCCCAAATCATTATTCGATAAGGTTTACAAAAAGTTCTAACTAAACCGGCAATACTAAACATGTAACGATCTATTGATGTTGGGTCAAGTGTTAATTAGCTTGAGAATGTTTTTGGAAGAGATAGCGGTACTTACCGATATTGAGAGAGATTACGAGAAGACTCTTGAAATATCATCAAAACAACATTTAGTTAGTTAGCAAGTACCCACGACTAAAACACGAGAGCATAAGCAAATAACAAACGCGTGTTATTGACAAAGCTCGGCTAACTGTGCACTGTGGTTTGAAAGTGTTCTTAAAGCAATGACTAATTTCATGTTAAGTTTGAAGAAGTGACATCGTTGTACAGGTTTTATATCCTCATCGTGACTCATTGGCATTAATTGACCATTGTTTTTATGGAAGGTACTTGCTAATAAGCAGCAAAAAAACAAACAAAAGGCAAAAGTGAAATGTTTATCATAAGCATAGGAGCTTAATTTTGCCAATATTTTCCGAATCTTATGGCGCAATAAGTATAAACCATTGTGGAGTACAGCCTATCTCAATACATGTCAATTAGCTCCTATCATTTATAGGTTCTATGAAACTATTGGTGGGTTCAAGTACCATAAATAACTTTATAGGAATCTCAGAATTTAATATCTCCCCTATTAGATTGATAACGTTGCATTTTATCTTAAGTTTTTTCGAATTTGTGTAGGTACTACTTACTTCAGTAGGAACCTATGGTATTAATTATTATTATTTTTATAATTACCTAATTTCAAGCCCTTGTAAACAAAAGCTCAAGATTGTACGCCATTATCTCCAACTGCATCCCGAGAGTAAATTGCTATCGAAGGTGCCAATTATCTTTAAGTCTATTTTATTAAGCAGCTAGCAAAAATGTACCACAGGCACATACTTTAAAGAAAAATATTACCATATTATAGTCGTCACTATTTTATATGGTAGTATGCAATGCACGCACGGGGACGCATGCTTGTGCGTCGCTCCCGCGGCCTTCATTTCAACACAATGTCAAGTCGTATCACTCCAGTTTCCTACAACATTTATATTTTTGTAATCATCTAGCTAGGGGGATATATTATATATTCTAATATCATCGTTGATCACATCATTGAACTTTATCAGACCTTTACAAGAAGGCAACAAGTCATAAAAATAATTCTTGTTCCATTTTGACAAAAAAGCTAATCTAGATTATTTATTGAGGGCGTTTTGCATAAGCTCGGACTATAAATGCAAATTGAATGCACATATCTTGACGGTAAAGTTAATGAGCTGAGGATTGGGACAATAACACGGCTGGTGGGATTTATAATCATACATGTTATCACAAATATCGAGTCCAAAACGTTTAAAAATAAAAAGTCAAGTCCTAATCGCCGGCGAAATGTCACGCGAAAACACCTTGGACTGGTTGGGATGATGACGATGACCCCGCGGGTAGCCGGGCCGCTACCTGCCTCTGATGCCTGTATGCAAATTGTGTTGTTTTCTGAACGACCCAAGTCAATGTACTAGAGATCGTTTATTAGTAATTTATTAGATCGATTCTCCACTCCCAAAATACATCACAAAAGCATTAGATAATCAGCTATTCCGGTGGTGAAAAATTACCTGTTTAATAATAATACGAGTTAGGCAGGATTTAGAGAAAACCGCTGCTTATGTAGAGTAGACAATCTTAAAGCATTATATCCTTTTTGGAAGCGAAATAGTAACGGTTTTTCTACAGCTTGAAAAGTGGAAAATAACGCAAACTGCGCAGGATTTCCCTGCATGTTCTGCTGTCGAATATTTTACGTGGAGGCTTCGAGAAGGCGCTTCCACATTAAGTTTCAGAGAATATTCGTTTTATCGCGAGCTTTCATGAGATATTCCCAAAGTGTTGGTACAATACCTGCTCTGAAAATATCTCGCGTTAACGTGTAGGTACCTACTCGAAGCTCTTGTTTTAAACGACGTTGATTTCGTTGTTGTCCCTTTTATTTTTATGTTAGATGAACATTAATTTACTATCTTTTATTTTATGTCAAAAGCTTTATATTTTATGACAAATAATCCGATAGTCATCTAAACAAGTTGTGATATGAAGATGTCAATGGCCGCAGGCATTGACATCGTCACTACAATAAATTGAGAATAAACACAAACTTTGGTGAACCAGTCTCAAGTGTTGATCTTAATTCTTGAGTCTGTCAAGTTATGTAAATTACGCAAAGACGCGGTGCTATACATGATCGGAAGGTCGCTGACCGCTACCGCCTACACTTCACATATTTTCAGTTCGGGCGCCGCACATAGAAAAACCATTCAATCTTTATTAATGGTTCCTTTGTAAGCCATCAATTGATTCACGAACCACAAAGACATTGTTAGCGGAGTAGGTAAACTTTTTGTAACCACTTTTTATAATCTCAGATAACTGTATTCCCTTTGGGACACAAGGCATCGATATAATGCCATAGGCTTTAATTTAAATGTCGCCCGATAATAAATTGATATACTTACCATTACTATTGTTATGAATGTCAACAAAGTTTTTATGATAAAGGTCGATAGCCTCGAAGCCTTCTATTCCATGAATTTAATGCGAAACACGATAGCTGCCTCTTGTTGAGAATAAAAATTAAAGAAAGGCAGACGAAACACGAAACCCATACCAAAGTGCTAATATATCGATGCTAATAAACAAAAGACCTCATTCGTCCTTTTCTTGTTTTGTAATTTGAACTGATTTTAACATGTGATTTATTTACAGTGCGCTTTAGCGTTAGCGCTATGCGCATACACACTAGCGTCTCCTCGTGCGGGCTTCACGTTCGCACGAAGCGCCGTCGAAACAGTCCCGCAGCACGATCCCATAGCTGCACCAATACGTGCCTCCGTCGAAAGTATACCGTTAAGGTAAATAGAATAAAATACTTTAAAAACGGTGTTTTATTATGCGCATACAAAGTACCAGAATTGATTCCATGTATTGCATTGTAGGAGTGTTCGTGATGAAGGAGATGAGAGACTGCCACTACGTGACGCTGTGGAAAAACGACCGATCTCATTGATA
Organism: Eurois occulta; assembly: GCA_950022335.1. Lineage (NCBI taxonomy): Eukaryota > Metazoa > Arthropoda > Insecta > Lepidoptera > Noctuidae > Eurois > Eurois occulta. Next base: position 9,608,559 of record OX465489.1, on the reverse strand, counting down.
GAACCAGAATCAGCATTTAAATTATTAGAGGTAAATAATTAAAATTATAATAAAACAAAATATAATCGCAATGAGGTTTGCTATCAGAAAACCCGATTCTGGGTTAACCTTGCTTTTGTACATACATAAGCTATACATATATGGGAGAAGGGACATCGACGTTCAAACGATTACCACGTATTCAGTACTTCCCTACATCATTTTGAACCCTCTCTCCACATAGATTTTTTTTCCACCCTATATTATTGCAATTTGTATAAATGTTTTTTTGCGTGCATTAAAGAATAAGAATACAAGGTACGAAATTATGATATAATTAAAATTGCCTCTCTCAGGATCCTGATGTCATTCTGGAAGAAGAAAGTTTGGGAGCATGGAAATATTACGGCGCTGCTGGCTATCTTAATAAGTAAGGACATTCTAAATACGTATGATCTACGCATAATTTATTCAAATAATAATTGTTGAAGTATAACTTAACCTGATGCCTTTTTCTTGGCAGCAGCACTCGCAACGATGAGAGATTGCAGCTAGGAAATGCGAACTTACAAGGTAAAGCAGGCAGTTTCGTGACTCATTTCAATTTGCATTTACTGCAAGTTTCTCTATTTGTATTATTCTTGTGTTTGTCCAGCGATGCAGCAGACGGTAGCAGCTGGTCCCACGGCGCGTCGCTTGGTGGTTTGCTACATGGAGTCATGGGCGGCCTACAGGGCCCCTCCGCTAGCTTTCACCGCGGGATTAGTGCCCAACTCCTGCACACATCTACATTACGCGTTCGCCACCATGCACCCCCATACATACTCTGTTATTCCCAACAATGAGGATTACGATATCGTTAAAGGTAAGAAAAGTTGTAGAATAAAAAAGAAAAAGGTCAGCCAATCTTGCGTTATTGAAACTTAAATTAACATTTGAAACAAACATACCAAATGTAGAACAGTTTAAAACATTTTATCATTTTCACAGGTGGTTACCGCATAGCGACTGGCCTGAAACGTCGTCTTCATGGCTTGAAAGTGATGATCAGTGTAGGTGGTGAAGGCACAGATCGCCTGTTCAGCGAAATGGTACAAGAACCAGCTAGACGAAGCATGTTCATAGAAAGCGCTGTCAACTTCATGAGAGACCACGACTTCGATGGATTGGATCTTCACTGGGTATACCCAGGTAAAGATACTCATCAATAAAATGATGACATTTGTGCCGCTTTAGATTAAGGAACAAATATTAATGCTGATGAAAAATTTTCAGGTGAAGACGAAAAGGAAAAAGAACTGTTGACAGCTCTACTCTACGAGCTTCGAGAGAAGTTTTCTTCTTATGGATTCCTACTCTCAACTATTCTACCCCCATTTAGGTAAGTCCCACCTACTAAAAGCTATAGGGCCAAAAAATTATAAAAGCAAAAAAACTAAACTATCCGTACCGAAACACTTGTATTGTACTTTGAAAGAAAAAGAGAAACTTCTTTAAAAACGACTAAAAATACTAACAGAAAAAAGGTGAAAACTCTGTAAAAAACAATTTTAGTTACAAAATAAAGCTTTAAACAAAAACTCCTTATAATTTTATCAGGTATCAAATAGAGGACGGTTACGATCTGAGCGCAGTGAGTGGAGCCACCGACTACACAATCTTGCAGGCGTGGGACATGACTCACGTCAAGCGAGAAGAAGCTCCGTCGAGGGCTGTGCAGCACAGTCCACTGCATAAAGACCCTGGAGCAGCCGCCCGGGACCAGCGATATGATAACATTGTAAGTAACCTGCAAAGTGACGTGCGTGTTTGACCAGATGCATGAAAGTGGAAGACGCAGAAGGAATAGAATCGCAGGCGCAGAAGGAGGTGGTGTTGTTTCATCATCGTCAGCTTATACTGGAAAGTTGGTATCTTGTTTAAAGGTGGAAGCGCCAGGGTAACCTTCGATATTCAAATTTTACTCATGAGACTACCAGTGCCGAATGCATTATGCAGGTTTATAATCTTATCTCATTTTCCTCATTGAATTATGGCATACTTCTTATATTATCTTCTTGTCTATGTCTTCAATCACCGTATTAAATTCTGTAGGTATATGTATTACTTAGTTGTTTAGTTACTTTCTCAAACCAAAGTTCTACTTTATAATCTGTGATATTTAGTTTCACTAGGCCTTTTCGACATCAAAACCCGTCACATCTGCTGCCTGCTACTTTTGATATCAGGCAACGTATAAAAAACCTGCTTGTTCTGATTTACTACTATACACATTGCAATACGCATATTTCTACAGGAATTCATGGTGAAATTCATCTTGCGCCATGGCATGAACGCTGAAAAGTTAGTGCTTGGCGTTCCGTTCTTCGGTCGCACTTACACACTTGCGCCGTCGACGCTACCCGCGCCTGGTGCTACTGTCAGTGGATGGGGAGACGAAGGACCTTATACACAAACCAAAGGACTTATGGCTTACTTCGAAGTAAGTATATCTTTAACAAACATGGTAAGTGATTTTATGCGTCAGTTCTAGTAATCGTCGTAATTTTAAAGCTTCCGACCGACCTTAAAAGGAAAATCACGTTTTGTGCTAAAGAAGTTTTTTTTGTCCGAATTGTCGTGTATAGAATTTTGGCTAAGACTCTTGTCTAAGTCAATATTAGGTTTTTCTAAATGATTTCCTATTTACAGATTTGTATGGCCGAACGTGAAGGTAAAGGACCAAGTGGCACTGATAACGGTGGGAACACATACGCTGTTTTCGACAACCAGTGGATCACCTTCGATACCCCGACAACTGTCTTAGAAAAGGTACTTATAGATATAAAAGATCAACCGCTAACTTCCCATCATAAACTAAACTTTCGTTGATTTATTGCTAAACTAAGGTTATGGGACAATCGGTTTTAATATTGTTAATAGCAATAAGTAGCTAGCCAATGTTGTAAATATGTGAAGCACATGCAATATTGAATAATTTTCTAGTTAAAACAGAGATTTATGGTCGCTGTCTTTAATTAAACAGATGAAGTTCGTCGTCACCACGGGTTTAGCCGGAGCTGCAGCGTCATCCATCGATATGGACGACTTCAGAGGACTGTGCGGTCAACCCTTCCCAATGTTAAGCGCCATTTCAACCACATTGAACGGTAATACTCCTATATTTAAAATAATTAAATCATTATAACTTTGAACAAGTTAAAACTCACACCACACTAACTTTCTTTTCATACAGGTGAAGCCGTCCAAACGGACCAGTCTTCATTGAAAATAGGCTCTTGTGAATCTGACAACGCATACTTAGCGTCTGACGAAGACTCTTGCGCTCACTTCCACTTCTGTACTGGAGGCATCAGTTACAGAATGTCTTGCGAAGACGAACGACTTTACGATCCTTCTACTGGATTCTGCGGGTAAGATGAAGCAAGATTAAGATAATTGTATAATGCACGTTCCGTATACGATTCCGGACCACAATACCTAACTTAGTAGCAGATTTGTCTAAATATTGTGTTCCTTCTACAGTCACCAAGACGTTGCCAAATGCATGCCTGGTCAAAGCCTTCGAATCAGCGTTGAGGATGCAGCTCGGTTCCTATCGCAAGCTTATGAAAATGATTTTGAGGTAACTGCTGATCATTTCAGCATAAATAAGTAAATTTTCGTTAAAGTAAACTTCACTAATTTCAATGTTTTTTAATTCAGTGGAATGACCCTACCAAAGATATGTCTGCAAACAAAGATCCAGAGCGCTTAATTGCAGAGTTGGATACCAAAAAGAGTAAGATAAACTTAAAATAATTTTCAAATTTTATTTCAAACGTAAGTTTGTCTTACGTTAAACTATAATCTCAAATAAATCTTATTTTGTAGGTAAACAAAGCGACAAACTCGTGGTATGCTACATGACGAGCTGGGCATTCTATCGTCGCGGAGACGGGAAGTTTGTTCCTGAAAACATCGACACTCGGCTTTGCACCCATGTGGTGTACGCCTACGCATCACTCTCTCCTGATGAACTCATTGTGAAGGAGTTCGATCCTTGGGCTGATGTTACCAACAGTAAGTATTTATAATGAAAACTAGCTGTTGCCCGCGACAGACACTCAAATTTTATTTATTTAAATAGATTAGAATTTTATAAACTGAAATAGAAGCTGATCTAAAAATATGCACCGTCTCAATATGATTCAGTTCAAAAAGTTAATAATTCTTTACCACTTTTCCAGATCTTTATGAGCGAGTTACATCTTTAAAAGACGTCAAAGTCATCCTAGGTTTGGGAGGATGGACAGACTCCGCTGGCGACAAATACTCCCGAATGGTGTCATCTGAGGCAAATCGCAGCAAGTTCATTGAGAAATTGATTCCATTCTTGCGCATGCACAACTTCAAGGGACTCCATTTAGATTGGAACTATCCAGTTTGTTGGCAAAGCAACTGCAAAAAGGGTGCTGTTTCTGACAAAGCTAATTTCGCTAAATTCGTTCAGGTAACTTATTGATACTTTTTATAAACTTTTTGAACGAATATAGGTATATCGCAAAATAAATTAATGATGAATATGTTCTTCTTTGCAGGAATTATCTAAAGCTTTACACGGAGCCAACATGGAACTTGGTGTCGCTCTCTCTGGTTACAAAGAAGTGATCGAGTCTGCATACGATTTACCAGTTCTATCGAAGGCTGCTGATTTCCTTAGCACAATGACTTATGACTACCATGGTGGATGGGAGAAGGCCACTGGGCACCATACCCCTCTAGTACCATCACCTAGAGACACTTTAGCTTATTACTCAATCGTAAGTAGAGAAATTTTATAAACGCTTTTAATTAATTGATGTGAGTGATGAGAACTGTCTTTAAAGTTCAATTGTTCTTCAGGAATATGCAGTCAAAGCCTTAATAAGCGGTGGAGCAGATCCTAAGAAACTTCTCCTTGGTTTGTCATTCTACGGTCAGTCGTACAGACTAGCTGATGTTGACGGAGCTAAAGGTCCTGGATCTTCGGCCGCGGGCCCAGGCGAGTCAGGAGAGTTCACCAAGCAACCCGGAATGTTGGCTTACTATGAAATTTGCTACAGAGGTTGGTAGCACAGCCTAGTGCACATCATTCGATATTTCACAACAGTTTTCCTACTATTCTCAGGTTGCCAATAATGTTATTTTCTGGGGTCAATGATTTATTTTAGCACAATCGTATTTTTATTACAGTGAAGAACCTAAGGTGGAAGACAGGCAGACAGGACAATGCAGGACCTTACACATACTCCGACAATCAATGGGTCGGATACGATGACCCCAAATCTATCACTGAAAAGGTTTGTGTACAACTTTTTGCTGCTGCTATGAGTTAATTATTTGCTTCAATGCAATGCAATTCAATTGAAATCCCAAACCGCAGCTTGAATTTAATTTAGGTCGCCTTCAATGTCTGTTATTAGTTCTAAATTACTTGGCATGACACATCACTTAAGTACCGAGTAGTCATCATGACCAATTGTTACATTTGACTAAGTTAGTTATAATTATTACAGCTACTTTACGGTGTGTGTTTGAAAAAAAACATACTGGGTGCTTTTGCGTCCACAAACCAATAGCCAAAAATACTATTATATTGGACTCATTAGACTTCAAATTTTACACTGCCAATGAATGGACAGAGTGTTTTTGGGACAGGGTCCAATCAGAAACAGAGCGTAAGTACCTTACCTTTACACTGGAAATCAATCTAAACCGTGTGCAGGTGGAATGGGCGTTACGTCAAGGCATGGGAGGTGTCACAGCCTGGGCGATAGACCTGGACGACTTCAGCAACCGTTGCTGTGCAGAACCATCGCCACTCCTGCGTGCTGCGGGCCGAGCCCTGGGTAGAGAAGTACCTTCGCCACCGACTACAGCTTGTGAAAAACCGCCCGAACCCGTCACACCGTCTCCACCTACTACTACTCCTGCTGAGTCTGATGGTGAGTTCGAATCCCAAATGCAATATGCATTCTTAAATCATGCAAGTTTGTTGAAGAATAAGAGTAACCTTTTTTCCCCGTCACATATAAAGTTATACGACTTTCAATACGCTAACTTACAGCTAAATTACTTTTAAGGTTATTTTGCGTTCTTTTAGGAAGAAAGCACCATAATAGTCCGTCCCAGTTCAATTAATTAATGCATATTATATTCATACATTTATTTTGCTCTAATTCCTTCCGGTGTTAAATTTTCTTCTCACAGAATTCACATTCAATAACGTACCGTCAACGTCACAATTCTCTAATAATCGTGACGTTTACTCATTATCTTTTTCACTCCAGGTTCTATCGGAGGTGGCAGCCACGACCATCACCACCACGACCAGACATCGACGACGTGGCCGAACTGGAACCCATCAACAACGCAGAGCACCACTCAGACATGGTGGCCTGCAGCCACCACTCCCATGACCACTACTACTTCTACTACCACCAAACGTCCTACCACTACTAAACGACCTACTACCACTAAGAAACCTCCAGCTGATTCCGGTAAGTGAAGGAAAACTGAATAAGTGCATTCAACAAACTAGCGCTATACTCGTATGATACGAGTGATGTCAAGAAATAAGAGACTAGCGGACCAATTTAGGAGACAATTTGTCGTAACTATAACCGTAAATAAATCTGGTACTAAATCAACAAAAGAAAAACGCGAGGAATCCAAATTCCACCCTTAGTCCAACCACAGAGGATTAGGCAAAAGATTTAGAGGCCTACCCGAGTACAGACTTCTAGACCAGTGCTGGGCACTGTTACTGCAGAAAATTCTTAAGACTTGATTGAGGTTAAGAAAGATTAGGTTTCAATAGACAACTTGTCAATTACAGGCAGCATAGAAGGTCAATCATGCAACGCAGGCGACTACCACTCGGCCCCAGGCGACTGCGAGGGCTACCTGCAGTGCGAGGGCGGCGCGTGGCGCAAGCACCACTGTGCGCCCGGCCTGCACTGGGCCGCCAACGTCAACCGCTGCGACTGGCCTAGCTTCGCCAAGTGTACCGGTAATTATGTTATGACTTCTATTATAGATACCATGGCCGCTGGATTGGGATGGATTTCTAGTGTATAAACCAGACCAGATACTGCTTGTCACTTCGATTTGTAGCTGCTAATCATCTGGGCTATTGCTGCGGCATTTTATTGGCAATAACAAATTTCGATAAATGATTTTATAGTCTGACACAAATAGAATAGGTGCTACATAGTATCAATACTTCTTCTAGAAACTGCAAGTAGCGAAGCAAGCACAGCAACTTCCACTCTAGCTCCGATAGCGTCACGTCCTCCGCCGAGACCGACCACGACCACCACCACCACCACCAGACGCCCCACAAGCACTACAACTACTACCACGACATGGCGACCAACCACAAAACCCACCACCGTACCGGTCCAATCTGGTAAATACATCATCAATATTATGATTTCCAATACATAAATAAAACAAAATCCGATGTCTATTTAAATGTCATTTAAAATGACGATGGTTATGACCGTTAACCAGTTACTGACATAGGTGTTTAAAGATATGATTAAGCTATTGTCTTGAACTCGTGTTGACAAGAGGCCGCGAGGGAAAGACGAAAAGAAGTCTATTTTTTTAACATAAACTTTTTTTAATAACGTCATTCAGTCCCTGAAGGCAAGATGTCCCCTTCTAATCCTTTTCTCTCGACTTTAAAAAAAAATGTATTCCATCTTTTTATTCCCATTTCCCACAGACTCAGTAGACGGACCTGCAGACGGTGAGTCATGTTCTGGTGAACAATACAACTCAGTCCCCGGCGACTGCAACGCGTACCTACACTGTGACGGCAACGTGTGGCACATGCAGCACTGCGCCCCCGGACTGCACTGGAGCAACAACCAGAAGCACTGCGACTGGCCCAAGTACGCCAAGTGCGAAGGTGAATACACTTATATTACCTGCATGCCACACCTACATACATGATAAAAGCATTTAGACCTGGAATTGATGATTTCAACAGTACAGTTGTGAATTGTGCCTAAGAAAAAATACTGAGAAGAAGACGAGAAACATCTAAAGATTATTTTATACAATCTTATCTAAAGTACAAATTGAAATGCATTTGTTATAGTACCAAAATCTACGACGGCTGCTCCTAAACCGACACGGCCAACCAGGCCTACCACAACAACAACAACGACAACTACAAAAGGTGAGTAAACACTATTTTAAGCTTTCACGGTTTAACGCTAAACTTAAATACTGTCACTTACGGGATATCTAGTGGTTAGAGTTATTTGAGTGTCGAGTTCCAGTAGTGCGCGTAGCAAAAGACAAAAAAAGAGGGTAGACAGATTTGTCTGCTCCTAACAATTTATTTTCCATCCACCCGCATTCTCGAGTCAACCCCCGATCATGGCGTTTGCAACCGCGTCGAAATATCGGGAGCTCAAAATTATGAACAATCACGGAAGATATCCAGTAAGTGAAAGTATGAGTAATCACATACTCCTTATTATCAGTTATTCTCAAGCCCTACTTTGTATGTATTTTCCTCATTGTTCTTCTCAAGTTCCAGTATCAACCCGAACTTGCCAACCCATCTACTCATTGACAAGCAATTGCTGTTTATTCCAAGAATGAACAAATCAGCAAATTAAAATGAACAGTAACCGGCAAAGCAAATCATAATGAAACATTTCCCAACAGCTCCTGCATCTGGTTCTCCATCTGAAGACTCATCATGCGGCGGGAACGACATGCATGCACCCGCGACGACTTGCGACGCATACCTGCTTTGTGTCGGGGGACGTTGGCGCAAGCAAATGTGTCCGCCTGGCCTGCACTGGGACAGGCGCACGAGACGATGTGACTGGGTCGAGTTTGCTATGTGTGAAGGTAATAAACACTAAAAATATAGTTTCTAAATTTGTTCGGGTACAAGAAAATTAAAAATCTGCTAAATACCAAAGAATCCAACGTTGGTTCAGATGATTCCTTAAGTCCAGAACATGACAAGTTGACTTCTAAGAATATCATTGTAGTGGAAACCTTGACAGACTTTTGAAAGGTTATTATCGTAAAATGGTGATTCAGAAAATCTATAGTACCTACCCTATTAGGTTCTCTACTTTTAAACCTTTTTATAATATAAATACACTTGTTCCAACAGCAGGTGCACCGTCCAAGACTCCGATGCCGCAAACTACCACCTCAACAACCACTAGTACCACCACGACCACCAGACGTCCCACGACCACTACGACGACCACCAGACGTCCCACGACCACTACAACGACCACCAGACGTCCAACGACCACATCTAGAAGACCAACGAGACCCACGTCCTCTACAACAAAGAGACCGGTCATTGATGAACCGCAAGTGCCTGGCAAGGTAGTTATTACAATAACTTATGAAAAGCAATGGGTTTAAGCTTCCTTAAATGTTTATTGACTTTATCGGCGAAACTACATCTTCTGCTAATACACTGTTAATAAAATCATTCGATCATTTTTGTTGGGCATGTATATGTGAATATCTATTGTCTTGTTATATCACTATTGATGGCATCAGATTTAATTTCTCTCAATAGACCAGAAATTATGTTCTTACTTTCATTATACTCCAGGGTTGCACCACTGGCACATACCACGCTCATCCTAAATGCGAGAAGTTCTACGTGTGCGTGAACGGCCTCCTGATAGCTCAGAGCTGTGCTCCCGGCTTGGCGTGGCGTCCTGACCGCAGCCAGTGCGACTTCCCCTCCGCCTCTTCTTGTACTGACAAACGACAGAGCATTACTGCCGTAATGGACTCTACCAACTCCCAGTCGACCGTGATGCAGCAACTCAATGAAGAACCGCCCAGTAAGTTGTTGTCTACTTGTACCGCAATAGTCTAACTTACCACTTGTGGTTTTTTTAAATTATTCATCATGGTTTCAATCAATCTTTCAGAGTACTGTGAAAGTGGTGCATATGCCCAGCTGCCTACGGACTGCACGAGATACCTTCATTGCTTGTTTGGAAAATTCGAAGAATTTGCCTGCAGTGCTGGATTACACTGGAATCAGGTAATGATAATCATATCGTCATAATGGGACAATATAGCCCGTATGATTTGATTGCATTCAACAAATTATCTAAACAGTGCATTATTTAACTTTACAGGAGAGACAAATCTGCGACTGGCCCAAGAACGCTAAATGTAAACGCAAGGGCAGCCCTACCACTACTACTACGACCACGACGACTACATCCCGCCCAGTTCAAATGGATGTGATGCCGGAGCACGACCATAATCATGACCATGAACATTCACATGATTCACACGAACATGACCATGACCATGGCCACGATCAGTCTCACGCAGCACCAAATAAGCCATTGGTCTCTTCATCTAGCATCACACAACCAGACATAAGCTCCAGGCCTTCTCTCCTAAACTGTAGGTTTTGTACCTGATAGTAATACGAAAGACTGTTTATAATAAAGTAATTTAACTGCACAACACTTTTTTAATATATGAAAACACTTTAAAATGTCGTAAATTATTTTCCAGCTCGCTATAAACTGGTGTGTTACTACACGAACTGGTCATGGTATCGTCCTGGTATCGGCAAATATAGTCCAGAGGATATTGATCCGAGTCTTTGCACCCATATCGTCTATGGATTTGCTGTTCTTGGAGATGATGGTCTCATTATGGCTCATGACTCCTGGTCGGACTATGATAACAGTAAGTTTTATTCTACGTCCAAAGTTATATTAGAAGCGGTTTCAATATCATTGTTAATAATTTGATTATTTTCAGGATTCTATGAAAAGGTCGTAGAATACAAACGCTATGGCATCAAGGTATCTCTAGCTATCGGTGGCTGGAATGATTCAGCAGGCGACAAGTACTCGAAGCTGGTCAATGACCCGGCTGCGCGTGCCCGATTCGTCTCACACGTAGTTCTATTCCTCGAGAAATACGGATTCGATGGTTTAGACCTCGACTGGGAATATCCAAAGTGCTGGCAGGTGAGAATTTTATAACATTTTGTATAAGGTCGGTTTAAAAATCTATACATATATACAAATAAATAAAATTGAAGTGTCTGTTTGCAATATCAAAATAACAGCTTTTTACTGAATGCTATATGAGATGAGGATGTTGCATTCTATTAAAGAAAGCAACATCCACCAACCTTAATTCCTGTGAATTTAAAATCGAGGGCAATTTACAGTAAAAAACAGGCAGAATAAGATAGACTTATTTCGGAAAGTGCATACTGCGTAGCATGCAAGAAATAAATCGTTGGACATTTAAGAATTACTGAATGTTACAAAAGAACGATGGGTCTCAACGACTTTAGACATTCCTTATGTACTTATATTTTCTATAATATTGTTCTCAGGTTGATTGTTCAAAGGGTCCTGATTCGGACAAGGAAGGTTTCGCCGACCTCGTCCTGGAGTTATCTGCTAAGTTCAAACCGAAGGGCCTGCTTCTCTCAGCGGCCGTGTCCCCTAACAAGAAGGTTATAGACGCTGGGTATGACGTGCCAGTGCTGGCTCGTCACCTCGACTGGATCGCCGTCATGACGTACGACTACCACGGTCAGTGGGACAAGAGGACTGGCCATGTTGCACCGTTGTACTACCACCCTGAAGACGGCACCACTTACTTCAATGCGGTACGGAACTTGATTTTTTTTCTAAATAGCATCATTTGATTTTCCGAAAGAGTATTAGTAAGAGCCTATTGAAACTTTAATTAATCAATTTAAAGCACCTAAACTTGACTCCAATCCGGAACTCCAGAGTAATCCTGGATGAAGCGAAAAATTAGAGATAGGAAAAACAAACTTGTCACAAAAATAATGTCTTGTTCACGACCACGGTAAAATGAATCCCATTGTAATAAGTAAAAACGATTCCATTTGATTACAGAACTACACAATTCATTACTGGATGCAAAAGGGAGCCCCGGCGAATAAGCTGATAATGGGTATGCCAATGTACGGACAGACGTTTACTTTGGGCGCCGAAGAAGATTCACCACAAACCCTTAGCTTGGGCAATGAGGATACTGGCTTGAACGCTCCAGCTTCAGCTGGAGGCGAAGCAGGAGAATATACTAGAGCTAAAGGCTTCTTATCTTATTATGAGGTAATAAACCATGTATACAATAATCACTAATCGAACAAACAAAAGACAATCAAGAATGTTTTAATAACTTGTTTCAAATTTTAGATTTGCGACCGCATCAGATATAACGGATGGAAGGTTGTCAAGGATCCGTACCAGCGTATGGGTCCATACGCATACAAGGGCAACCAGTGGGTGTCCTTCGATGATGTTGAAATTATCAAAAAGAAAGTGAACTTCATTAAATCGCTTGACCTCGCCGGTGGTATGGTTTGGGCTCTTGATCTTGACGATTTCAAAAATAGGTGAGTAGACAAAAAAGTTATTATGAGTAAAGCTTATTTGCCCATATTTTTGGGAAACCGAACCGAACCCAGTTTTTCGGAAACTTATACTTAACTAATCTCTGTCTGTCTGTATCCATTATTTTCTAGATGCGGTCAAGGAAGGCATCCATTGGTCAACGCAATTAAGAACGGTTTATTAGATCCTAGCGTAGAAGAAGATACAATACTATCAGACCCAATCATTGAGCCTCCGAACGAAATAGACGACGACCTGGACGACATTCAAGTGCGGCCTGTAACGAAGCCGACTCCAAGGCCCACACAGATGACGACACATAGACAACCGATTACAACCACTACTACTAAAAGACCAACAACTACGACTGCTGTCAGTACCAATTTGGAAGAGCGTTACAAGGTCGTCTGCTATTACACTAATTGGGCCTGGTACAGGTAATTCACCTAATTATGTGTATTTGCGCTCTTACATGGAAAACTTTAAGAAACACATGGATTTGTCCTATTGTACGTTATTCCAGGGATAATTCTACAATGTCTTGACTTTTTCCAGACCCGGCCCAGGAAAATATACACCTAGCGACATCGACCCCTCGCTTTGCACCCACATTGTGTACGCGTTTGCTGTTCTCGATACAAAGCGCCTAGTGATCAAACCACACGACATCTGGCTAGATGTGGAAAACAGTAAGTTGCTCTATAACATGTGCCAGGTGGAGTTTTGTATCTTTTACCGTATTCGGTACTAATTAAAAACTTTTTCACGTTTAACAGAATTCTACGAAAAGGTTGTATCCCTAAAAGAGAAAGGTGTTAAAGTGGTCCTTGGATTGGGTGGATGGGACGACTCTGCGAGTGACAAGTATTCGCGAATGGTGAACAGTCCGTCAGCGCGAAGAAAGTTCGTGATCCACGCTCTAGACTTTATTGAACAGTATGAGTTTGATGGATTAGACCTCGACTGGGAGTATCCTAAGTGCTGGCAGGTGGGTGCCATAAAATATCAAAAGTTATTTCTAATCCTGATTTCAAATGGACCAAAAAAAACTGACAAATACATTTTCTAGGTGAACTGTGAAAAGGGTCCCAGCTCCGACAAACAAGGCTTTGCTAGTCTCGTAAAGGAACTGCGTGCTGCCTTCAAACCTCGTGGCTTATTGCTATCCGCCGCTGTCTCAGCCAGTAAACGAGTAATAGACGCTGGTAAGACTCTAATTTATTTTTTTAGCGCACCATATCATTTAACTTAACGTTTCTGAATTATAATAAATGTTATGTTCGTATAGGATACGATGTTGCGACGCTAGCCAGGAATCTCGATTGGATTTCTCTAATGACATACGACTACCACGGTCAATGGGATAAGAAGACTGGACATGTATCGCCAATGTATGCTAGCGACGGCGATGAAGATAAAACTTTGAACACGGCAAGTACAACTTCACACGAAAATATTAAATTGCGCTCATTTCAAAGACCATAGTAAAATTATATTTTTCTGCAGAACTTCACGGTGCACTACTGGATCGACAAAGGAGCACCGCCTGAGAAGCTTATATTAGGTGTGCCTTTCTATGGTCAATCATTTTCACTTGAAGAGAACGTGGGAACTGGCCTTGGAGTACCTTCCTACGCGGGTGGAGAGGCTGGTGATGAGACCAGAGCTAGAGGCTTCTTGGCATTCTACGAAGTGAGTTATAATTTGACTAAAGTCACGAATAGCCTTTTTTGCGCACTGTGTTACATAATAAAATACACTGTACAAAGCTATTAAATAGCCAAAAGGTCAAAGGCACCACATTAATAGCATGCTTTAACGTCTGCATGTATGAAATGTATGTACTGAATAAACATAAACATATTCAGTTTATTTTCAGTCGAAAGTATGCTTAAGTTAAATAACTCAACTTATTTAACTTAAGTAGGTATATATAGTCGTTAATATTCTTAAAGAAAACGGATGCTAATGCAACTACATTGTCGTATGTATCTGACAGTTTCTGCTATAGTATTCACATTCTTCACCAGATATGCGACCGCATCAGAATGAAGGGCTGGCAGTTATCCCGTGACCCAGGTGGTCGCATGGGTCCCTACGCCAGCTTCGATGACCAATGGGTTTCGTTCGACGATGACTTCATGGTGCGCCACAAGGCAGAGTATGTCCGTTCTCTTGGATTGGGAGGCAACATGGCGTGGTCCCTTGATCTTGATGACTTCAGTGGAAGGAACTGCGGCTGTGGAAAATCGCCTCTTCTCGCTACTATCAACCATGTGCTGCGTGGCAGTGAAGCGCCACCGAGGTGCTCGCTTGAAGATTGTAAGTTTGAAATCAGTTTTTACTTACCTTACCCCTATACTGTCAATATAAAAACCATCAAAATCTTGTTTTATGAGACAATAGCCAAAAAAACAGGATCCTTAGTTAAGACAAAAAGTAATAAACATTTTACGTTCACAGTGCAAGCAGAAAATGCAGAAACAGACATAAACATCCCAGTTTCAATACCGAGCGCCACACCTACTCCGGACATTGAGGAAATGGATGATATCCCAGTAATGGTACCTGTAGAAGTTGATACAGATACTGATACCGACACTGATACTGACGCTGGTATTGACACCGACACCGATGTAGACACTGACAGTGTAAGTAGCCCCTATTAATCTTTAACTGCTTAAGATTTTAGTAAGAAACTTTGTATTTTTTTTTCACATTATTATTTTGTGATGTTTAACAGGGTCCAAGTCTTGAAGGCACGTCGTGCACTGGAAATGTATTCAAAGCTGACGACAGTAAATGTAGCAAATACTATTTATGTCTCAATGGAAACTGGATGCAACTCGAGTGTCCTTCTCCGCTACACTGGCATAAGGTAAATTCAAATCGAATTCCACAACATAATATATTTACCTGCATCGTAAGTGGAAACAAAAGCAAAGACGTATTTTCCTCAATAACACTACTAAGATTACAAAAAAGAAAAACTTATTTATTCAAATCATTTTGTTTATACAGAATCACTGCGACTGGCCAGAAAAGGCACAATGCAGAACGAAGTCTGCGCTGCGACTAGCAGGACTGGAACCCGAAGATACGCAAGAGATCAAACCTATTGTGGGATGCTACTTTACCAATTGGGCTTTCTATAGGTAAAGACAGAAAATAATTGATTGACGAAAGATAGCACATGTTCAACAAAATATTTCAAAAATCATTTTTGACTACAGGCCCGGCAAAGGCAGCTTTGGGCCGGAGCAAGTGAACCCAACTCTCTGCACGCACATCATATATGCATGGGCTAATCTTGATGGCGATACCTTCAACTTGGTCCCTGGAAACCCAGAGCTGGATGTAGAGAATGGTATGTATGGTAAACAAAACAAACTCACTGATTTTATTGGTTCCCAAGTATCTGCTACAATGATATTATGACTCTCTTTCAGACTTCTACGGCAAGTTGACTCAATTACGGCAAACAGGTGTCAAAGTTATTATTGGTGCTGGTGGGCTTACGGACTCTGAAAGCAGAAAATGGAGCAAAATGGTTTCAAGCCCAGAAAACAGAAACACATTTATAGACTCTATCTTGAAATTCTTGCAAAGATGGCAGTTTGATGGTGTTCAGATTGCCTGGCAATATCCTGGATGCAGACAGGTAAACTACCTATGTTTTCAGAATCAGAATACTTATTTAATGAAGTAAAGATTATAAAAACAAAACTAGCTTCAGAATCTCATAAATAACTTAAGATTATATAGTCTGAATATAAACGCGCAAACGTATCCAAAGGCTGTTGATGAAGCTGAATCTACAATATTCATTTCAGACTCCTTGTACAAATGCTACGATGGACTACAAAGAAAGAGACAACTTCGGTGAACTACTGACAGAATTATCAAGCACTCTTCGTCCTCAAGACCTGGAGCTATCAGCTATGGTGTCTGCTTCTCCAGAAATAGCCCAATTAGCATACAAGCCTTACGTTCTAGCAGCAGAGTTGGACTGGGTCGCGATTGCTGCTAATGATTATTACGCTTCTTCAACCGGAAAGACGTCGTATTTAGTACCGCTAGAATCTAGTCATGCTGGAGGTGTCAATAGTTTGGTAAGTGTAGTTTTAATTTAATAATTATTACCTATTGGTTTGTTGATTTGTCATAATGATGCCTACCATTGTAGACAAAGGCAAAGTAAAGTAAATCTGCTACAATAAACTTATAATTGGGCACTCTACCATCACAAAGCAAGAAGCCTTTCACTAAAAACGCGTGTAAGATATCAGTGTGAGTTGACCGCTGCTCAGCTGTAAGAATATGGCTTCTCTCCCATGGACAGTGAACTAATTAATTATAGCAATCTGGTGATTTTGACATATAATTTGTTATGTGCAGAACACGTCTCTATCATACTGGACGAGCGTGTTGCCGCCTCGTCATGTAGTACTGGGAGTTCCTGCATATGCGCGCTCCTACAGTCTGCGCAGCGCTGCTAATGCTGGGCTTGGAGCGCCTGTCACCGGCCCGGGAGAACCCGGGCCTTACACACGAGTGCCTGGCTTCTTGGCCTACTATGAGGTATAGTAGAGAAAAACAGATCCAACGT
The DNA here is from genome assembly GCA_950022335.1 of Eurois occulta. NCBI lineage: Eukaryota > Metazoa > Arthropoda > Insecta > Lepidoptera > Noctuidae > Eurois > Eurois occulta. The sequence continues at coordinate 9,591,531 of OX465489.1, read as the reverse complement.
ATAAAAACCAAGATGTTTACTAGGTTATTAAGTATCAATGGTATGTCGCGCGATCCGCTTACGTTAATTCCTCAGGTCAGGAAAATAACTATTGACCAAACAGATTCTCGCCGTATTCACGAAATGAGTGAAGCTTTCGCCGAGTCCACACTATAAATAGAACGCTTGAGTTCTTTATCATAATATTGCCTCTTCGAAATTACAAGAGCATTAAATTTTATTAAATAATGAACTGAAATTGCGGAAAAACTTCGAAGGTCAACCTGAAACCGTTTTCCGTCACAGACAATAGATATACTATCTACATCTATTTGTACTATCACGCGACACGGTACACCTATCTACCGATAAGATAGTGAAGCCATACTTCAATGTTCAGCGTGTGAACGTAACATGTTAAATGATGCAGCACTCTGAAGCGTAGATCCGCATGATAAGCTTCGGTACCTAGGACGGGCCGGATTCCCGTAACGACAGTGCAACATAGGGACTCGTATAACCTGTACAATTTCCTATTATGACACGTTATGATTTCAATTTGCACTATGTGCACCCAAGATACGATTCCGTCTCCAAATCTAGGGCAATTGGAATGAAATCTATATAGTAACTAATATTTATCGCATACGTACTCACTCCGACTTGGCATACTAAGTCGCAGTCTAGACAACGACATGATGTCATTGTATCGGTCTATGGAATGATCTAGTTGTGTCTAGTCATGTTGGTGAAAGCAAAACCAGTCTCTCTGGTAGGGACAGTATCACCCATAACTGAATTTAGTGCCAACTTCGCTTGTCAGCTCGATGATGGTTAACTTCCCGGATTTCAAACCTGGAACTCGCGATTTTTCTATAAAAGCAGGGTTACATTTATTAACACTTTTATTTGGCACAGGTCGCCGATGGTTTAGCGACGCATCAGTGGGAGGAGACTCAAAGTTCTGCAGGTACGTTCAGCGTTCGTGGTGAGCAATGGGCTTCGTACCTGAGTGGAGCAGACGTGGGAGGCGCGGGCGCAGCGGCCAGGCGCGCGGGGGCACGTGGTGCCGCACTGTGGGCGCTCGACCTGGACGCGCGGGGACAGTGCTCGCTGCTGAACGCGATGCGGCGAGGTCTCACAGAACCTGACCTACCTCTTGAACTGTGTGCGCCTGCTGCGTGATTCACGTAAAACTTAACGTGGGATCCAACATCAGACCCCAGCAATTACAATATTTAAACGGTTACTTCTTTGTGTAAAGTACCGGTTATGAGACTGTGTTATGTGGGTGCTTATATAAGACTTAATTTAGGTAAAAATTAAACATATTTAGATACTTCAATGTGATATTTTTGATACGTAGATAAACTTTCTACTGATGTCGTCGTTTTTGTGAATTCCTTGATTTTTACTTGACGGTAGAAGTAGATAATAAGTATTTTATAATATTTTTCGGTATTGATTTTCTCGAAACTCGAGACCCGAATTTCCGATTTAAGTAAAAGTGCAAGGAATTATTTTAGCTGAATTATTAGACAACAAAAAATTAAAACTTTTGTAAATGTATCGCTATTGATATCAAACCTTACAGGCAATACTGTATTATTTAAATGGAATAAATAGTTACCACAACTGTATACTTACATATGTACAATAAACATAATATTGGTGGCATACGAGATCCCTAATATTAAATTATGTGATGCTGCATGTGTTGTCTTGTCTGATAATATTAAAACAATACTATAAATTTGAAATTGACTTATTCATCACCCTACAAAAAATACCCATTCATAAAATAAATCATGGTAAAACATTAATAGGAACTAAGTATCCAAGCGTTGAAGTGACACAAAACATACAGGAAACGTCCAATAACCAAGTAATAAGATGAAGAAGGATAATATTAATGTTTTGCTCTGAAATGCGACATACCTAGGAAACTAATTGAAAACATTCTCACTGGCTTGCCCCAATCATGTAAACAGGACATACCATACAATTTTCCTGTATTTTTCTACCTACATGATAACTATACAATATCGTTTGTCACGTCAACCAAAACTAGGGAGGGTGCTTAGATCTACCTATCAAGCAACCTATTTAGAAGGCAAGCAAGAAATTTAATTAAATGTGGTGGAATTTAAGCTAATAAAAGACAATAATTTTAAGAGAAAATTGATATTCGGTACATATAAAATAAATTATGACTTTAATGACCTTAGGAATAGTGTTTGTCACAGTTCGTTCTTCTAAAAATCACAAAATCATCAAATTTTCAACTGTTAGACCATGCGTACTCTAAGCAATAATTTACCATGAATATAGGATATTAATAGTCAGATCAATCCTGTATTAATTAAGAGAAGTTAAATATTTACAAACTACAAAACTATAATAGAAATAAATATGTACAAGTATAAAAGGGTTACAGGGCATCCAAAAATTCGTCCGCATCGCTGTCAACAGGAAAAGTGCCCAGAAGGCTGGCAGCATTACCACGTTGGATGGCAATGCTGATTCTTTGGCCAAAAAATAGGCCCGCCCTCTGGTCACGTGAAGAGTCGACCAACCGCTTGGCGATTTCCCGAAAAACTAGGTGGGCACTCGGACCCCATGGCCCTAGTGTTTCAACCCCAAACGGCTCAAACACATAACTACCAATTAAATTATTGTATTTGCGCCGTTTGAGGTTTTCAGCACCTGCAGCAGCCGCCCCAGCGCAGCCCACTGTGCTAGGAAGATGGGATGGCGCAAGGGTGTCGACGCAAGTTGCGTCCCACACCAAAGGCCTACCCAACTTCCACGGCATTATGGTCATACCATCTGGTCTCTTCCCATCGACGCGTGCCAAGCCATTGGGTTCTAAGACAGCTGGCACCCCGGCGGTGGCAAGAGCACGACGGATGAGATCATTAATGCTAGCGTGCCGCGCAATCCGACCTGCACTCTTACTGCATGAAAGGCCATGGTGTCCGAGGCAGTCGACTGCTTCACCACATTGACAGCGATGTGGAGCCCCACAAGGAGCGCCCAATCGCAAACACGTAGCGAGCCGGAATGTTGTGTCACCTAACATAGTGCCTATATTAGGTGACGGTAGTGCCTGAAGCCAGAGGCCCGACTCATATTATTATATTATATTATATTATTATTATTATATTATTTATATTAATTCATATTATATAACCTATGAGACTGTTGAGGTGGATGTGTGGTGTGACTAGAATGGATAAAGTAAGGAACGAGTATATTAGAGGAATTTTAAAAGTTGCGCCAGTTACAGAAAAGTTGAAAGGGAATCGACTGTCTTGGTATGTGATGAGGAGGGACGAATCGCATGTGACTAAAAGAGTGATGAATATAAACGTTGATGGATGGAGAGGGAGAGGAAGACCAAAGAAACGATGGATGGATTATGTGAGGAATGATATGAAAGATAAAGAAGTAAATGATAGCGTGACGGTTGACAGAGGAGAATAGAAGAAATAAACGTGTTGCGCCGACCCCAAATAACATGGGACAAGGGCAGGAAGATGATGAATTCATTTATAATTTATTAATGACGTATATTATATTACTTATTAAACGACGACTCCTTACAGATGAGTTTATACCAACACGTCTTACGATTGCATCAGACGCGTAGGGAACATTGTCGTGACTCGTGACTCTTTCTTTCTTATGAATAATTTACATGCTGTGTCATGGACTCACGGTAGGTAAATAAAACGGTTCAAATAGTTGTCAGATCCAAAGTGCAAAATCCATCGCGCGATCTGATTAAGTATGATGATACCGGTTTTGTAAATTAGCAAGCCAAGGGCACCGACCCTTGCAAAAAAATAGTATAGGATATAACATCATGTAGGTACATAAAATAAAATAATCGAGAGACCAATGATATGATATCTTCACTAAATACTCCACTAGATATTTTCATAATAAAATTCGATTAGGTACCTATCTACCTTAAGTCCAAACTCCATTCAGTTTAACAGTTGATTCATATAACAGAGCACGACTTTGGCGATATACTTACCAAATATTTGCGTGAAACGTAAACGTAAACGAGTGTCCCAATTTGTTCACAATAGTGATCGTTGTTTATTTCTGTAACGTAACATTTTAAATGTCATTGAATCAAAACATTTAGCCGCATGCTTCGCTTCAATTAGGTAATCAATCCACAGTCCAATGATCTTCATGTGGGTACCTACATGATCGTAGAAATATAATTATAGTGAGAAGTGACGAGACTTTACAAATTAAATAAGAAAACGATAAATGTTAAGTGATACCTACTTGTTTACCCAGTTCCTGAAAGTTCTAACTCTAACTATTTGAAAAGTAAAGAACCCGAAACATGGCCAAAGCAATCTACACTGGTATGAGCAATAAATTCCTGAAAACAAAGGCGCCTCTTTCTGTGTTCTTCAAAAACCTGAACACTCAAGTAAGTTTTATTTTCAAGAGTTCTATTTATTTAGTAAACTTGTCACAATCACACGATCCATAGTGACTTGTATCTTTTACGTATTTTCTTATCGTGATTATCTAAAGAATGATGATCGAAGTTAGCCCGCAAACGATAATTTTCCGACTGACCTGCATATATTTTACGATTACGGTGATGACTTTCATATAGGTATTGGGCTAGTTAACTATATACCGGTGATGTTTGATTATGGTAGCCTATGGTAAAAATGAGCTGGCGGTAACAAGGTGTAAGAGTGACGTTGACGGTTCGTGTAAGATGAGATCATAGTTGATATGAACTTAAGTTTTGGCGGTTAAAAATGATGATGACATGATTGCTACATGTAGGTAGTGTCGGTAGTAGTTATGGTTTGCTGACTTCGACGCGGACGATATCATGAACAAAGCTCGTTGCTACGAAATTGTCATACAATCCCGACCAAATCGAACCCATGGTTAATAATTTATTGTTTCAACAGGTACCCACTGAAGAAATTCAGATCCCAGTGAAGTATGGCCATATAGCGGGAAAACTATGGGGTACCAGCGACAAACAACCAATACTGGCATTACACGGTTGGCAAGACAACGCAGGCACCTGGGACACCTTAGTACCTATGATCATCAAAGATAGACCTATATTAGCTCTGGACCTCCCTGGACATGGGTTTTCATCGTGGACTCCCGGTTGACAAATATTACTTTCTATCTACTCAATCGAAATTGATACGTTCCATAAGCATAAGTAGTAATGCTGCTTTTCATTTTCAGGTATGACCTACAACGAATGGGATTGGCCTAGGATGATTTTATATATAAAAGAACACTTTAAGTGGGACAAAGTTTCCCTACTGTCTCACTCTATGGGAGCAATAGCTGGTATGCGTTTCGCGACCATTTTTCCTGATGAAGTCGATTTTTTCATCGCAATAGACAGTTTTATATTAGAAATCCACGATTCAAATACTTTGGTAAACAAAATTTATCCCAAAATGCTAGAAAAAGATTTTGTGTCTAAAGCTTGGTCAGAGAAGGAACGACCAATGTATACTTTAGAAGAAATGACTAAAACCTGGCATTTAGCAACGAGGAAGTCTATAGCCTTGGAGAGTGTTCAGCACTTACTGAAAAGGGGCGCAAAGCAGTCAACAAGCGATCCTAATAAATATTATTACACCCGGGACTCGAGACTGAAGTACGTCATACTTATTCCTGAAGATAGAATGTTTGTCGAAGCTCTCGTCAGAAGACTGACGTGTCCAATGTTATTTCTAAAAGCAACAGAGTCTCCTTTTGCTGCCAACAAGTTTTCTATTGCAATGCTCGAAATAATAGAAGAGCAGAATGAACAGTACGAATTTCATTTTGTGCCTGGGAAACATCACGTTCATTTAAACAATCCTGAAAGAGTGGCACCATTAATTAAAAACTTCATAGAAAAGAATAACTTAAGTTTTTGAATATCTAATTTACTTCTATTAAATAATATTACTTAGTACCTAGATTAAAATTATGCGTTAAGGGTACCCTACTACCTACTAGTATTATTAGGCTTGTGTTTAAACGCCGACCAGAAATGCACCTATTTTGCTACCAATAAATTCGAAATACCTGCCGGAATGTATAAATGCTCAGTCTCACCAAATTGTGTTTCATGAAGTATTGTAAAATGAAGCTATTTTCCTTTTTATTATATGTTATAAAAATATATAAACGCCTTTAAAGTTAATTTCAGACAAAGTATTTTATATTATCGCTAAATAGATGTTACCAATATTTTATTTCACGACTTATAATTTAGTCATTTTTGCCGAGGCACAAAGCTAACGGTCGATCGTACAATTTTTTTTAATACCAAATACAATATTGGTTATCCCAAACACATGTTGCTTGTTTATTGTTTTATGAATTAGATTAAAATATGATAACAGCCAAATCAATATTTCACTCTCAATATTACTGCAACACATGACTCAAGGTAGACCATAAAATGAATCACTGGTAGGAAAAAAAAATCAAAAGTAAAATGAAGTTATGTTTTATTATATGTACCTATAGGTTCTTATAAGATTAATTTGTACAGACGCCAAGCACATCAAGCTACTAAATCTATCAAACTTTATCGATAAAGGATTAAGTTGATTGGGAAAATTTGACAGTTTCGGGTAGCTTGATGTGCAGGCGTCTGTACTTAAGATTTATCAATGTCAGTTTAAGAAACACAATAGTTTTAATCAGTCAATCACAGAAACTTTTTAATAAACTTACAAAAGAAAAAAAATTGAATCAACAGAGCTTTATTAGATTTAGCTGGCCGCCCTCTGTTCTCACCAATAAGGATATTCCTGGCTTCAGGAGGTGGTTCCACATACTTCAGCCTGATTGCGAAACCCAGCAAATGTTTACAGATATACTGTTTCAAGAATGTGGGAGAGTTACCGACCGGTTAGCCAATCATCACTGTTGGTGGTGTCATTACTTCCCATTCACTGAAAAACTGTTGCCTTTAATCGTCGAAACTTTAAATAAAGGGAAACGACTGTAATCTTGTTGAGTGTATATTTATTTTGGAACTTGCAACGTTGTCCTTTAGGCACCTAGGTATAGAGTGCGTTTAATTTAAGTGTATGAAGTTTATATTTATTTTACTTGGAGATTAAGTAGGTACCTATACCTACTTAATCTCCCTAAGATTAAGTACCTACAAAAACTCTAAAAAATATTTTGGTGAGCATTTAAATTGTACCCGTATTATTATATCTAGATTATAATGAATACCAGCTCGAACAAAACGATTTAAGTATATAGTACCATTTTTGCGAGTAAGCAGATATGTATGGAGATAGATGATCGATTTAAAGAAGCACTGTAAAATGATTGTTGAAGTTACTGTCCCTCATGATGTCGAGAATTTTATAGTCGACATTGAAACAAATCCAATTTTTCTTGACAACATGTGGGACATGGACTCTGAAATCACGAGCTACATGAATGCGAACAAAGTATTTACGGGTAATGGCCAAATAGCTAAGAGCCTTGATTAATATCTTAAGAGTTTAGAAGGCTTTCATAGGCCGGCTATTTAGATGGAACCAGGATGCGGCATGTATACCTATCTATTGTGAGGAGGTTCCTCTCTATAGAGTTCGGGCCACCCCCGGTAACTTGATTCGTTTTGGGTAGCAATAAAAGCTCCGAAAAAAATGAGGATACTCAAAACATGAAATTTACTGCTTTATACTAATTTTCCGACACCTGAAAGGACAAAAAACGACCGAATAAAATACTGATAACTCCGAAAACCAATACAGTATTTCTTAAAAAAATTACCTATAAAATAAATAAAACAGGAATAAAATCAACGTCAAGATAAATATCTAAATGTTGTAATATGGCGTAGTCGACGGCTCCTCTTTCTGTCTGCAGGGTTTAAAGTAACCTAACCTAACACAGTCGACCCTGCCTTAAATACAGAGCTCGCTTCGCTCGCTCTTGCATCACATAAGTTATAGAGCTTAAGAGAACGATTATTTTAGCAGAACATGTTTTCGGAAACTTAGTATTTTTTTCGGAAACTATTAAATTTTTCGGAAGTTTGGTATTTTTTTTTTTTTTGGAAATATAGTTTATTATTTTTCGTAGAATTGTAATTTGAATAAGCTCATGTTTGTATAAATTTTTGGTAATTCAAACTTTTACTGTAGCAACTTTTTAAATATTTTTATAACTTTTGTTTTTTTTTTTTTTTTGTAAAAGATCTAATTGACTTGTTTGACAAAATTTTATTATTAATAGATATCGTAGTAATCCTCATTCGTTTAATAATGATTAGGTAGTATGAGTCCAAAGTCCATGCTGTGTGGTGTGAGTGAAACATTCAATCGTACATAACCGTGAGCGCGGCCTTGGCAATGTTATTCTCGCGCGGTGCGTCACTGCGTTACGTTAAACCGCGCTGTTTTAGTGAAATATCTTCAACTACTTTGCAAAAATTACATAACTAAAGTCAACTTCCTAATACTCGAAGAAGTAGATGATAAGTCTAAATTGTCATTGGTCGAAAATTAAATCACGGTAACAATTCGTTATGGCTCGCGGATCGATGAACTTAACCTCTTAGTGACTACGGTTATTTTAACATGTCATTGTATTAGTGGGCATGGGCACAAATTAATTAATAGAAAGCATCTGGGAATATTATTTATTCGTGTTCACGTTGACTATACCAACAAGAGTGCAGTTAAACCCGAAACATGGCCAAGCGATTACTCTCCAGTTTGATATTGAACTCTAGTGGGATGACTTTAAAGTCGTCTATGCCTATTGTCTGTAAAAAACTGCACACTCAGGTGAGTTATTTTTTTATTTTAAGTGATGGAGCGTTTTTGTATTTTTGTACTAATGCACCGTAAACTATTTATTTTTTAATCAGTTCAGTGATAAACAAATAAAAAAACAAATTGTGACAGTATGAAGATTACTGTCACAATTTGTTTTTTTTATTAATCATTTGAAATAAATCGTTATAGGTACAGACCTACGCTTAAGACGTTAATATTGCGGCTGAAGGAATATCATATTATTATCTAATAATTTCTACCTTTTGAATTCGAATGCTTTTTTACCGTTGGAAAATCGCTCGCTTTTTTAAGACCAATATTTAATAAAGACTAAAAGATTTCTTTAAAAAAAAACAAGTTGGTTCTTAAACTATACAGAACTACATATTATCTAGGTAGGTACTGCAGGCTAATAGTTTAATTGTTTTTTTCTCACAAACCTTGAACCTAATTTGATTCGAGCATCTAACAAAGTTATAATTGATTTTCAGATACTTACATAGGTACTACTGAACTAATCATGATATTCAGCCGTATAAAACAAAACCAATAGCAATCGACATTACTCTGATGAAATTATCATCAATGCTTCGTAATAATTATGTAGGTAGTAGACTATACATAAGTACAGGCCCAGGGTGGAAGGGACACCGACGACGCTAACACGGTTACCACGTATTCAGTACATCATTCTGAACCCCCCAAAATGGAAATTGGCCGGTTTAAAAAAAAAATCTGCTTTTTCCTACAAAACTGCAATACCATCACATCAAAATGTATGGAAAAGCTGTTTTTTTTTTTTAAATTGAGTACAGCCCGCGCCAAACTTTGTGGCCGCCCCGAAACTAGGCTCATTGTATTGCGCAGAACACAAAATGTACTACTCGCGACTATATTCAAGGCGGTCAGAAAGTTTGGCGCGGGCTGTACCGATGAACAATTTCTATGGGAAGAGGTACAGAATGATGTACGAGTACTGAAAACGTGGTAACCGTTTTAGCGTCGGTGTCCCTTCCACCTGTATAAAACAAACCACAGTTTTTTGTAGCAGTTGTGTTTCGAATAGTTAGATAATTTAAACGACAAAATGTACTTGTATCAACAGGTGCCAACGAAAGAAATACAGATCCCAGTCAAGTTTGGCCACATCGCGGGAAAACTATGGGGCAGCGGCGACCAACCACCCATCCTAGCATTACACGGTTGGCAAGACAACGCAGGCACCTGGGACCCCTTGATACCGATGATCATCAAGGATAGACCTATATTAGCTCTGGACTTTCCTGGACATGGCTATTCGTCGTGGATTCCCCCTGGTTAGTTAATTACTATACATATATTGGTTATTTAATCGACATTATTAATGGCTTGAATACGTAATGGTTACCTATCTACCTACCCTTTTATTCAATTTTATATTTTACATTTTCAGGTATGCTGTACTATCAATGGGAATTGCCGAGGATTATTTTATACCTAAAGGAGTATTTCAAGATGAAAAAAGTTGCATTACTATCTCACTCTATGGGAGCAATAGCAGGAATGCGTTTTGCGGCAGTGTTCCCAGATGAGGTCGAATTTTACATTGCTGTTGACAGTCTTATTTACGACGATTACGATTTAAATGCTGTAGTAGAAACAATTTCTAAAACCATGCGAAAAGGATTAATAGCACAAACACGGTTAGAGAAAGAGCCACCGTTATATACTATTGAAGATATGATAAAAATATGGCATGCAGGAACTAGGAAGTCTGTAGCCCTAGAAAGTGTTCCCCACCTATTGAAAAGGGGAGCAAAACAATCAAAAACTGATCCCACGAAATATTATTTTTCACGCGACTCCAGATTGAAGTATTCATTATTTAATGCAGAAGACAAGAAGTTCGTCGAAGCACTCGTCCGTAGACTGAAATGTCCAACTTTATACATCAAAGCGATAGACTCTCCATATTCTGCCGACGCGTATTCTATAGAAATGCGCGAAATTTTAGAGCAGGTCAATGAAAACTACGAATTTCATTTCGTTCGTGGTACACATCATGTACATTTAAACAATCCTGAACTAGTGGCTCCCCTTGTTAAAAATTTCATTCAAAAGCATAACTTGAGTATTTGAAACCTGTAAAATGTAAAAATCTCTGAACATTATTTACTCCTCACATCTTAGGCTTTGAAAAGTTTCTAAAGTAAAAAGCTGTTTTTTCAGCACTCGTTATTATAAACAACTGTTCGAATAAATATCGTACAAGATAAGTAAATTTAATGATTTATCGTAAATCTCGCCCAGTTATCTAGATTGACTCGTGTTTGTAATCTCAACTATATAAAATAGTAATCGTTCTACGAGTAGTAGGAGCATGTACAAACCGCGCTAGAAATGATATTATTACATCACAAAAACTTTTTTTATTGATTACTAATTAAAAGAAAAGTATTATACACACCAAATGAAAAACCTGCTTATTTAGCTTTGTGTCGTAAAATCAGATGAGACGTAAAAAGTATTCTATATAAATATAAGTTGATTATTCTGTAAAAAATGTTGACTTACTTTATTTGTCCTCGAGTCAGGTTTTAATAGTGAAAATGCAACACAGAGAATGATATTTTCTTCTGTCATTTTATGAAATTTCATTCTTTACTTAGTTTAAAGTTGTTAAGAATATTTTGTGTGTAGGTAAGTAGTTCTAAGGCTTTCATCCAATGAATAGATACTTAAAAGATAAATATTATTCTGTTGTAGCAACTGCAATAAAAAAGTGCTTCTAGTGATAAATAATATAAAATGTCTACTAGTCATCATTAAATGTTCTGTTAAATATGATAAGTATTTAAATCAATACAACATTATGCAAATATATTTAAAAAAATGTTTATTGTTAAACAAGTAAACATAACAAGAATTACACATAATACCTATGAAGCTAAGAGTAATTTAATTTGAATGTTCACTGTTACATGAAATGTCTAAGCTTGAATTAGAATTACTAACATTGTCACAAATGTGGGCACCCTTCCTCATTGGCAGAACTTTGAGTAGTGCCTCTTGCCATGGCACTCCTTCACACACCCTTATAACAATCTCAAATACTGTAAAAGAACAAAGACATTACATTTATTTAGTTTCTAGATTTATTTATTTCAATTACGTAATACATGTGAAATACGCGCTTTGGACATAGATTTGCGGACACCAGCCCGTTATACAATACAATATGTAATACATATACGTGTGCTGTCTTAAAAAAGATAATTACCATGATCAATTGTCAGAACCTTCCTAGTTTTCATATTTATGTATTTGTCCAATGGCAGTTGCCCATGTCTTATGCCTTGTTCTTCTGCTATTTTATGGCAGAGACCCTGAAAATAGAATAAAATATATGACAATTAGTTCAAAGCTTAATTGTTTTTTTTTAATGATTATTGTGATATTAAAAATAGGTTTTACTTAACAAATGTGCCACCAACATGTGTAACATGAATAACTTTGAAGAACATAAAAGCATAGAAGCTCTCCAGTATGGGTGTTGACAGTTAGATATTCATTTAACATTTTAAAACTGTACCTTATGCTTATTGTGATCTACTAGACCTCCAATAATATAGGCAGTGTTCTCCTCAAATTGTTCAATGATGTTGTCAGATTCACTTGTTAAATAAACTATCTTCTCTTTAGGAAATACTTCAAGATATGGTGTTTCATGGAAGTTTATCTGTAAAACATAAATAATAAGATATTTATTTAAAAGATATTATTTATTGTTAATTATATTCATTGTGACTTAAATGTTTAAAGGAATGTTGTAGTATTTTAACATTGTGTACAAATAATATAGAAAGTTACAAATTGAATGCATTATTTTATTTTGAGGATATTTATTGGCAGTGAAAGAACCTTTATTAACAACTACTTTAATGTTGCTGGATAGGCTGCAATCTTGTTTGTTGTTATTGTAGCTTTATGATTTAAAAAACGAATAAGTGTTTTTCAACTCATAGTATAAATTATAATGAAATACAAGTATGATCTTGTCACTAATTAGCAACAGTTACCATGTGATATCCTACTGACGTTTTGCTAAGTATGTGTATATTGGAACTAGGTATTAACTACGTAATGTCATGGATAGTCAATATAGTATAAACTTGGTGAGTTCCTCACCTATATAAGTTATTAGTCCTCATTGTGAGGACAACAATGACATAACTAACATGCACATTAACATTTTACAAAAAGAATCCAACTTACATCCCAATGTTCATAGCCATTATGCCTAGACATATCACTTTTAGCTACTTCTCCAAAACTAGTAATGTGGAACTGAACCGGGGTTTCAGATCTCCTGTTTATTGAGTAACAGCGGAGAATTTGTTTAATTACTTTAAACCTATCTTTTTCCATCATTAAATGATCGAAACTTAAATCTATTACTATTGAAGTACTTCTTTTTGGTCTCTCTAACTTCATTTTCTTCAATGCCTTTCTGTTTGGTCCTAGATCAATATTGGCCTCCCGAGCTTCTCTTCTCCTTGCTTTGGCTTTTGCTTTCTCTCTGGCTCGCTTCTCCGCCTTGCGGTTTTCCCATTTCACTTTTTTTAACCATTTGCGCATTTGATTTTTGGTGAAGGGTCTCGGAATTTCGTTACCCTCATCATCTTGCAAACCTGAATCTATTGTTATATCAAAAAGTGTATATTGCGGAAAATTATTTTCCTCTTGTTCATTGCTTACAGTCACGTCGTCTTTCGTAGAATTTGATTTTGCGTTATCCATTTCCAATACTTTAGATCGTATTTTCATCAAAAAGCAAAGTTAGACCATGCTTGGCGAAATTGACCATCCACGTGTGGTCACTCTAACCTTTTATTTTACCGACACTCTTAAGTATTATTGACACATTTTAATTAACAAAGTTTTGTTTTTAATGTTATTTTTTAGCTCTCTTTTTTAAATAAAAAAATAATATTTTTTATTTTGAGGTTTTGCTTTTGTATTCGTTGTCAAATAAATGTCAGTGTCATTGTGATCATTACTGTCACCATCTCACAACTTGCCAAATCGAATCGAACAAAACGTAAAACAATAGTATTACGTTTAGTTTTTATCAGATCCGATTTTTATTCCGTAAGCTTTAACCCTTATTTTCGAAAGTCGATGAACTTTCTTCTCATGGAAATGTTTCTAAGCAAAAGCGTGCAATAAAAATAGTAACAGCTAGTTAACAAGTAACAGTTTATTTTAATAAGTAGCATTCCGAAGCAAGCAGCCTGGTTGTGGCAATTAGCAACCGGATCCTGCAATTACATCTTAACACATACGACTTCACTTTAACACGGTGTTATCCAGAAATAGTGAAGCGTCTTTTATGAGTCCAACTCTGACGTGAGGTTTGAACAAAAGATAGCGCGCTAGGCCGACGCCCTAACCGTTGGACTATTCTATTGTCGCCTAACTTAACTAGGTAGGTACCTAACTACCTACCTATGTAATGCACTACAATACATTAAAAAAAATAAAAATACAAAACATCATTCCAATAACAGTTAATGAATTATTAAAATATTAAGATTGTTTGTAACCTTTTTAACCCTTGATATGAGAGCACATGAAAGATAAGTTATTATTTTTGGATGATCATGTGCCTCAACATTTAATTATCTTGTAGTCATTCCTTGAAGATAATGTCTACCGTGAGTACAGCACACATCTTGTTTGTTTGAGGCTTACTTAGCTAATTATAATTATACTACTTAATACTATTATCTACACACGAATTTGTGCTGGAAAATTACATATAGGGACTTTGGTACTTATCTATCTAAAAAAGATATTCAACTCCCTAGGACAGGTATCAACTATGGGGAGGATGCTTCGAAGAGGAACCATCGGCCGTTCTGCGGAGATTAAACGATTCTCTAGCAGTGGATGCACGATTGTTCCGAGAGGACATAAAAGGCAGCCGCAGCTGGGCTGCAGAGCTACATCAAAGTGGACACCTCTCTGAAAACGACAATAATTCCATTCAGGAAGGACTTATCAAAGTAAGTTTATATCCATTAATAACATTCTGACAATACTTTTTATTCTAAAGTCATCACGCCTTATTCTCGGAAGGAAATTATAGGATTCCAGACTTATGTATCCTGGTATGTGGTAGTACTTAAATACAAGATGGATCATATTTCACTATAGTTATAGTTCTGTAGGTAAAATGTTTCATAATGGATTTTCCACACACTTATAAGTAGTCACACTTCCTGCAACTAGATTAACGGTGAAGTCGAAATAATCACGTTTGTAATATCTTGACTACCATTACCTATTATAGGTGGAGAAAGACATTGAGGAAGAAATGAAACAAAGTGGACGTTTGAAAGATTCTGAAGAAGACATCCACTCAGTAGTAGAACGGCGACTGTTCAAATACGCAGGTGATGCAGCTCTGCGCCTACACACAGCCCGAAGCCGCAACGACCAGTCGGCCACCGACACTAGGCTGTGGATGCTTGCTAACTTACCTAAGTTGCTTGCCGCGCTCAAAGAACTGATCACGGTAGATATTTATTTCTAGCACTCTTACAGCAAGAATCAAAAACGTTGTCATTCGAATTTGTTGTACTTACTGGTTTAAGGTCCTGGTGAACCGAGCTAGAAACGAAGTAGATATTATTGCACCCGGGTATACTCATCTTCAACGTGCGCAACCTGTGCGGTGGAGTCACTTCCTCTTGAGGTATTTTTTATTTACATATTTGAGAAAACATGTACAATATAACAAACAAGTCCAAGTTATTGCACAAAATGAAAAACCACAACCATACAACATCAAAAATGTGCTCTCTCCATTTTAATCCCTATTTTGACATTTCAGTCATGCTTGGGCTCTCCATGATGATGTGACAAGACTAGAAGAACAAAAGAGTCGCCTTTCCCGCTGTCCTTTAGGCAGTGGAGCTATTGCTGGCTGCGCGCTGGCTATCGATAGATTGAGACTAGCTGCTAGTCTGGGCTTTAAAGATGTTACGCCTAATTCTATGTTTGCCGTCAGTTCGAGAGATCACTTGGGTAAAAGGGATTCAATTCAGGTCTATTTGTAGGACACCGATGGCTGGCTGATCCTTAATCAGTTAATAAATTATTATGTTACAGTGGAGTTCTTCAACTGGGCTTCGTTATGTGGTCTGCATCTAAGTAGATTTTCAGAAGACCTGATCATCTACAGCTCTCAAGAGTTCGGCATTGTTCGCTTCTCCGACCAGTTTTCAACTGGATCAAGTTTGATGCCCCAGAAACGTAATCCAGATGGATTGGAACTGATTCGAGGTGCTGCTGGTCTTCTTCTCGGAGAGGCCTTTGCATTTAGTTGCGTCATAAAAGGATTACCGAGCACATATAATAAAGATTTGCAATCAGATAAGGAGCTCTTATTTAGATCTTACGATCGGCTGCTTGATTGTTTGAAAGTTGCCGTTGGAACAATTGCAACCATGGAAGTAAGTTAGCTTTCTACGAGTCTGAGTACTCATGCATGTTGTTCTCAAATCTTGAATAAAAACTACCATGTCGATTTACGTCTACAGGTGAATAGTGAGAGAGCATTAAATTCCCTGGACCCTGGCATGCTAGCGACTGATCTGGCCCATGCGCTGGTCCGCCGCGGGGTTCCTTTCCGACGAGCGCATCACTTCGTCGGGGCAGCTCTACGACGTGCATCAGCCCTCGGTGTTGACCTCAAAAATTTACCTTACCGGGAATATCACAACATATGGTATGCTATTTTTCTTTCTATACGAACAAACATCGCAACTGTATCTAGCATACAATCGTTATCTAAAGAATCGTGTACCTAGCTAGGTACAGTTATCTACAATCCGGTGATAATAGGTAAGCTATAATGCAATAGTGTTCAAAATTTAATTTTCTATTCCAGCTCTGAATTTGGAACAGAAGAGGAGCTTCAGAGTATTTTCTCATGGGAGAAGAGTGTGGAACAATACACCAGCTTGGGAGGAACCGCCCGAGCTGCTGTGACTCATCAACTCGACACATTGCACTCATGGCTTGGAGTACAAGCAGAATTTACTTGCCCTAAGTAAAGTTTATGTTACCTGTCAAGGGTCTAACGCCAGGGGTTCCCAAACTTATTTTGTCTACTGCCCACTTAGAGAATAAATTCTTTTTTAGTGGCCCCATTTTTTCACCTACTTAAAAACCACTATAACTTCAAATTAAATTAATTATTGTGAGCTATATTAGCGGAGATTAAACATTCCTTCTAAACGAGACTTTTACTATAACCCGCAAGAGTTAACTTAAGATCTGAGCGCAGTAGATAGTACACAACGGCGCGGCGCTCAGGCACAGGCTCAGGCCTTTTTTTTTTTTTTTTTTTTGGGGGGTGGGAAATCATCAAATGACTCCTCCCGCTCTGGGCGGAGCGGAAGGGAGTGTCAGACTCTTACTGACTAAAAACCACCCATGTTCCTTCATTGGCCCTTTATGTTCCAGGGCCGCGGTATCTCTTTCGAACAGTCCCGCAGCCCTGGCAGGCACCGGCCCTTGCGGGCCCCTCCCGTTTGCTGACAACTCTTTGAGGCGCGCGTGGAACACAAACGCGCCGTCGACACGGCCTGCCCGTCGTCATACGACGGACGGACGGCGAGCTAGCCCATTACTCGCCGTCCACAGGCCCGCGCCTACGGTGGCCGAGAGCCATCACGGCGTGGCCCCCGACGCCCGGTGCTTCTCCCGCGGCGGCTGGGACGTGAGGAGGTTCTCTCCCTCTCACGTTCCGCCGCCTCCTTCGCTAGCATGACTGCTTCGCAGAAGGAGGCGACGGCTTCCCATTCCCTCTCGCCCCGGACCATGGCTTGAACCAGGGCCGGGCGCGAGAGGTCGCCGCCGCCAATCGCCGCTACGAGGACACGGCGGTGCTCCTCCCAAGCGGAGCAGACCTCGACGGTGTGCTCCACCGTGTCCTCCGGTCGATCCTCGCAGTTGTAGCACCCGGGCGTTTCCTCCCGCCCGATTCGGTACAGGTACCTCCCGAAGCACCCGTGTCCGGTGAGGACCTGCGTCAGGCGGAAGGTGAGGGCGCCGTGGCGCCTCCCTAGCCACTCCTCAAAGAGGGGACTTACCGCCACTATCGTGGCGTGCCCTGAACGGGGTTGCGATAGTCGCTCTCTCCATGTCGCCATGAGCTCACGGCGGAGGTCTGTCCGCCGCGCGACAATATGCCGCGGCAGCGGAGTTACCCCCCGGCTCTGTACCTCCGCGCGCCACTCGTGCAGGCGCGCGAGGACTATGGCCTCCAGATCCCATGGCGGCAATCCGGCAAGGAGGCTCGCCGCCTCGCGGGAGATCGTGCGGTACCCCCGGATCAGCCTTACGGCTACCACCTTTTGGGGCGCGTTCAGGTAGTGCTTTGCACGCAACCTCAGCGAACGCGCCCACACCGGGGCCCCGTAAAGGGCCATGGACCGCAAGATCCCCGCATAGAGCCTCCGGCAGGAGGCGTTTGGCCCCCTCAGGTTGGGCAGGAGCCGCTTGAAAGCAGCCCCGGCCTTTTCCAGTCTGGGAGCCAAACGTCGGAAATGCTCCACGAAGTTCCATCGGCTGTCGAGGACGAGTCCGAGGTACCTCAACGTCGACTCGACGCCGACGGGAACCCCTCCTACCGTGAGTATGGATCCCGACGGTGGCGCGCTCCGAGGCCCATGAAAGCACATGGCCTCGGACTTGTGCAATGCCACCTCGAGACCCAATTGCCGGATCCTCTCAACGACTATCGCAACCCCGCGTGTCATCAATTCGGCCGCCGCCTCGTGCGACCTCCCCTGCGCCAGCACCAGCGTGTCGTCAGCGTAGCAAACTACGCTGACGCCGCTAGGGAGGTCGGCACGCAGCACCCAGTCGTAGCCGATGTTCCACAAGGGCGGCCCCAGAACCGATCCCTGTGGAACACCGCACGACATCTCTCGCCGGTTCCACTCTCCGTTGTGACCAGGGTATATGACGTACCTGTCCGTCAGGTAGTCCCCGACCACACGACGAAGGTAGGTCGGCACCCGGTGATACCGGAGTGCCTCCCTAATGCAGCTCCAGGGCATGGAGTTGAAGGCGTTGGCGATGTCGAGAGATACCGCCAAGACCACCCCACCCCTGGACACCGCATCCCCCGTCGTGAGGGCTCTCACGCGCATGATGGCGTCCACCGTCGAGCGCCCCTTGCGGAAACCAAACTGGTTGTCCGCAAGATCCGGCCCAATCCCCGCAAGGTGCCCGGCGAGGCGGTTTGCAATTACTCTTTCGAAGAGCTTGCCCACCTCGTCGAGCAACACAATGGGCCGGTATGCGGACGGAGAGTCCGCAGGGCGCCCCGGCTTCCGGATGAGGACCAGCTTCCCTGTCTTCCAACGAAGCGGGAACTGGCCTCTCTCCAAGCATGCGCTTAGGAGCCCCTCCAGTCGGGGCCCGAGAGCCTGCAAGGCCAGGACCCAGGCTTTGCCAGGTAAGCCATCGGGTCCCGGGGCGGTATTCCTGGCCTTAAGCCGGTTTACCGCCACTCTCAGGTCTACCCCAGTCACCTCCGGAGTGTCGTCATCGTCGTCGTGGTCCGCTTCCGGCACCGCAAGCGGCGGAGCCATAGGCGGGGGAGGATGTTCCCCTCGCGAAGGGAACAGAGCGCTCACCACGTCCTCCACGAGCTGCGGCCGGAGACTCTGCGTCAGCGGGGGGGCCCAGGTGCGGAGTTTGTTCCGCACCATCTGGTAAGGGCGCCCCCACGGATCTCTGTCGAGAGTCTCCAGCATCTCCTCGCGGGCCAAATCCTTGGCCCGCTGGACAGCCTCTTGGAGGGCGGTCTTCGCTGCTCTGTACCCCTCGTACAGCTCCGCCTCAATGGCTGCCGCATCCGCAGGACGGATGCGGAGCCTGCGATGCCTGGCGTACAGGTGCCGCGCGGCAACGCACGCCTCGCGCAGAGACGTCAGCTCTGGCGACCACCAGTGCACCTGACGCCGGGCGCTTCCTGGCCGAACTCGGGGCATTGCCACGTCACATATCTCGGACATGGCCTCCTGGAACCACCCCGCCTCGCTGTTGACATCGGCAGGCCTGCCCGGTGGTGTCACCCAGGCCTGCACGATCGAGGCTTCCAGGAGGAGCTCCCGGTCCAGCTGCTTCAGCGCCCATCGCGGACCACTCGGGGCCTGTTGGACCGGCGCGCTTGAGGGGGCAGAGACATCGAACCGGATATACCGGTGGTCGGAATAGGTCTCCACCCCCTCCATTACGCGCCAGTCAAGCACGCGCGGTGACAGAGCGGGGCTAGCGAACGATATGTCCACCACCGACTCGCCCCGCATCCGCACACACGTGGGGACAGAACCCCGATTTAGGACGACCAGGCCTGCCTCCAGAGCCCAGTCCTCCACCATCCTTCCCCGCACGTCCGTGCAACGAGAACCCCAAGCCAAGTTCTTGGCATTGAAGTCCCCGAGCACAAGCACGGGGAGGGAATGGCCTCCGATGACGACACTCAACTCCATGAGGGAGTTGTGGAACTCGGCGAGAGTTCGGCTCGGGGAGAAGTAGACTCCCGCTACGACAATCTCCCCGAACCGTGCTGCTACGCACCCCTGACCCTTCCTGACACTCTCAAGGGTCGGGGTACCGGCGGCGGCCGACGAAATTATGGTCACTGAGCCGCTCAGGTCCTCCACCCAGTCTTCCCTGGGTGGGACAAAGTACGGCTCAGCGACCACGGCGACATTGATCGACCACTGCGCCATGCTCTGGAGCAACAGATCCTGAGCGCAGGCGCAGTGGTTGATGTTCGCCTGGAGGAGGCGTAATGGGGCCACTATTGGCACTCCATTTCAGCCCCCTCCCGGGCCCCCTGTGCGGGCCCCGCTGCGGGAGTAGCAGCGGTGGCGGCGGTGGCGGCGGCAGCGGCGGCGACGGTGGCGGCGGCTGCGGCAGTGGTGGTGGCGACGGTGGCGGTGGTGGCGGAGGGCTTTCGCCTTCCCTTGCCCCTGGCCCTGGTGGGTTGGGCGCAGGCCTTGCCGCCCGCCCGGTGATCGGCCGACTTGCCAGCTGCCGCACATGCCGCGCAGTGCGGCGCGGCAGTGCAAGCAGCGGCCATGTGACCGGGCTGACTGCAGTGGAAGCACAGGCGGCTGCGGTCCACCTCCGAGGTGCATTTCACTGACACGTGGTGCCCCACGTGGCAGCGGAAGCACCTCAGAGGTCTGGGCTCCAGCAGCTTCACAGGCTCAGGCCTCAAGTTAACTCTTACGGGCTACACCTGCCAATGAGAATGATTAAACAAACATAGTCTATTCTAATATAAAATCGAAAGTGAAGAATGAATCTGATCTAATGCTGTTTAATAAGTTCGTTGATATCAGGTGCTTAGTTATTACTTCCTTTATTGCTGGCAAAATTAACTCTTCTCCGATGTTGTGTGGTTTGCCTTTTTGAACAGTTAACAAAGAGATATTGTACGAAGCTCGAAGTCCGTCGTCAAGAGATGAAATTATAAATCGCCCCCCAAGCCTCAACACAAGGATCGCCCAGAGGACACGGTGGAGCACACCGTCGAGGTCTGCTCCGCTTGGGAGGAGCACCGCCGTGTCCTCGTAGCGGCGATTGGCGGCGGCGACCTCTCGCGCCCGGCCCTGGTTCAAGCCATGGTCCGGGGCGAGAGGGAATGGGAAGCCGTCGCCTCCTTCTGCGAAGCAGTCATGCTAGCGAAGGAGGCGGCGGAACGTGAGAGGGAGAGAGCCTCACGTCCCAGCCGCCGCGGGAGGAGAAGCACCGGGCGTCGGGGGCCACGCCGTGATGGCCTGCAGCGCCCACAAGGGGGTGTTATCGTCCACTTTGGGAAAGGCTGGTCTAACCTATCTTCGTGTGTTTCAGGGAAATAATAAAAGGACAATGACCAAAGTTGGTACCAAAAAGTCTCGCGCCACAAAACCAAAATATTATAGTAATTAGTTTCATATTTTTTTACGGCATTACGCGTCGGGGATTTGATTTTTGAACTGGAAATATACTTTTCGAGTTTAAAAGTATGAATATTGTTTTACTCCCTATATATAACGTTCCGTTTCAACTGAATATAAATGACGTTCCGTTTCAATTGAACAAACCCTTGTCTGTCGAGCGGACTCTAAAATTAATTACAATTAAGTAAGATCAGTACACCAAATCGATTTAGTTTGGTTTATTGCTATTTGCAACAAAATAGATTTTCTCAGCCTAAAGATTTTGATTTATCGATTACATCCCTAAATCCCGACTAGTTTATAGCACTTACTATACTCTATGGTTTATAGTTATCTTATCTGTGGCATCTGACATTTGTACTGTACTGACTGACTATTGGCAATGTAAAGGTCTAAAATAAAATCGAGTTTCAGTCAAGCATACTGTGGATGTTACTTTAACTCGTAATTCTTACTAATATTAGTGTATTACGCTGTTTTTAGAGCAATAATGTAATGTATGTGTGTTAAAATACGTCGTTGGTAGCGTCGAAAAAATAGACCTACTTTTTAGGTTAGTTTCGATTTTATAAAATAACTCTGAAACGCGGGTTTTTTTTTCAAAAATAATTTTTGTAGGAGTTATACGATCAGTGTAGTCTATAAAAAACAAGGTTTGATTTTGATGCAGCATGGTACGGGATTCCATACTTCCATGAGCATTCTCTTTTACCCTATAGGTACCTACATGAGCTTTGGTTCTTTTTCGCTACCTGCTAACTGTAACAGAAAGTTTAAATTATGACAACTTCATAATTCATCATGGAATCATAATACTTAACCATAGGCTATCTAGGTTACGTATTTTTTATTTTCAAGATAAAGTTCCTACGTACCTTGTATGTACCTACTCTAGTTAATAAAGTTCAAGTTTATGGAAATAGAAAAAGCCCATGTCAATAGATCACGTCCAGCATCGCACATCCTTTGTTTACCCAAATAGGCTAAGGATTAAGTAAATAAGTGAAACGACACCAAATCAGGCCCGGGCGATTGGTCACGTAAATAAATGACCAGCCTAGATTAAAAGGTTATCGATTAGGTATCTACCTAGTAAACAAATATTTCTAAAGATAGTAAACAATCAAAATGGAAGGATGGAAGAACAATTTGATTTCCACCTACGTAGGTGGGGAACACTTCTTTTTTATCAAATATAAATTATTATGAGCTTAGTTAATTAGCTAATTTTATGACGCAAGCTCCCTTGTGAACGTGACGCGGACACGAATTGTCATACTTCCTAGTCTTAAAAGTAAATAAAAACGAATAAACTAGGGGTACCAACAGTCACCGACAAAAGTGAATAGGGTCTGAATTTACCAGTCAGACATCTAAACGATGTCCTGGAGTCGAAAAGTCTCCGATTGGACACCATACCGGTTGATGGCCATATAAGGGTTGCCTGAACTCGCCCTCTAATACATTATGAAATGTATGTATTCCCAAGCACGCAAGCGTTTTAACATCAATTAACCAGCTCATTTAGAATTTAAAGTTCTTTTAAAGACGTATAAGTGTTAAAAGATGCTTTTATCTTTATAAGAAGGATTTTTGAGTTGTTATACAGCTTGCGCTGTATAAAATCTGTATTAAGGAATCCGCGTAAGCTTAGGGTGTTAAAAATAATATGAAAACACTACTATACAACTTAAAGTATTTTGTGACACTTTAAACAAGTTTTATCATTAAAGCTGTATAAAGGCTGTATTTTGAATGTGATCACATACTTCCTACAACTCTAAGTGTTATTATGGTAGCACTCGACACTTTGTTCTGTACAATGGTTTATACAAACTCCATCATAAAACTTATCCTTATAGTGTAATTAGCAGTGGCGTGCAGTGGTTCTCCACGGAAGGTAGGCCACGCATACGGATACCCAAAAAAAAAAAACTTCGCGCAACATCACAACGTCGCTCTACTTATGATGATGACCCTAAAGTAGTCACATTTATTGATTTATAATATTTAAAAAAAAAAATTGAAAAGAAAGCCTGTAAAAACAACAGTATGGTGGGGGTGTAGGCTATACTTGTAGAAGCTAAGGATGTAAGTACATTCACGAGATTATTGCCAAAAACGCGTGTTATAAAAGTTATAAATACAAGAACTCACCACATTATTCAAGGTTCAAATCACGATTTTCTGAAGATTCAAACTCAGTCACAGTCACTCAAACTCGTCTCGTATCTTTATAAATAACTTAAAATCATCAAAATCAAATCAAGTTGAATCTTAACATTAAACGATAATGCGAAAACTTACTACTTTGAACTTCTAACAAACACACATTATCAGCGCAAACTTCACAACAGAACACCATTTTTAAGTAGATAAACAAACAATAAACAACAAATTACTTTTAATTGAGTACGTTAAAAAAATCAAAACATTCAAGATCGCGGATACACAAATATGGCTTCTTTAGAAACCAAATAATAATTGCATCATTTTGCCGGATTGCCACAGTTATTTTCCTAACTTCTCAAAAATCAAAGCGAAATTTCACAAAATTTTGGGAAAAAATAAAATTCATGTATTTTTTTACTATTTTAATAGGGCTTTTGCTATTCCTTATAATTTATATTTTTTTGGAAGGTTTATATTCGACAATACCACCCTGTTTTTTTACAGTAGCAAGTCATTATGGAAACGATCGTTTCAGTGTGTAGTCTGTTTCTCGAATTCCCCGCGATCCGGGGAAATCTCCACAAATTGGTAACCCTGCACTGCATTTCATTCATCTTGACTGGCACTTCTGATTGGCTGGCCTTCAAGGCCAGCCAATCAGAACTGCGCTGGCGGTCTCCTTACGGCGGAGTTCCCGCCCATAATCTATACATGTGTGCCGTTCATACACACGAAAATATGCACCAGTGTGCGTAAATTCATCAATGAGTCGATGAGAAATGAAGGCAGTTCGTTTGGTGGCCTAAGGAGTAGTAGCGTGTGCCCGTGTGACGTCACACGGGCGCGACAAGTTGCTATAAGTGTTATAACAGGAGTTTTAACTTTCTTTTTATATTTTGTATTTTTTATTACATGATTGTTGATTTGTTGTAATAAATGAATTTGGCTAAGGTAGGCTAAGCCTATTTGCCTGTATGGACGGCACGCCCCTGGTAATTAGATACTCTTGTGAATACAGTGGTTTTATAACTTCTATCTATAAGAGTGTTTTAAAACTAAAAAAATAAATTACATCAACAGTACAGCTTAGCCCACTTTACTGACCGACGATTGCATCATTATTGTGTGTCGAGCTCGCAATTACCATCCATGAACCATCGTAGTCCAACGAAGGTTCCGCAGGAAAAACATTAAATGGTGTCGAATGTGTGGATTTAGAACCTGATGATGTCGTTTCCTCATGCAGCAGCACAAGTACATCAAATAATGATGAACCGAATTTTCTAAAAATATGTTGTCTTGTCAGCGAATAAAGAAAATAATGGGCTATAGAAAAAATATATCTCAAATAGCTCTTCATGATGTAGCAGATTTCCCGGAATATTACCATGTGACGCTGGAACAATTTTAGTTACTATCTAACAAATATGTATCAAAACGATTGAACAAGGTAAGTACTGGCATAATAATAATGGCCTCGCTAAGTACTGGCATAATAATAATGGATCTTTAAAGAAATCACATTATGATATCACTTTGAAATATTAGCAATGCGTCACCATCATTTATTTACCATAATTTGTACGAAAAATTGTTTCTCGTTTAATTATATAATTTTCTAATTATCTTCAAACATCTATTTAAAACTTTTATCTTTATAAGATGTTTATAACATATTATTTGGAGTGTAATGGTTTCTCCTCACACCATATAACAGCTCATATACAGCCATTATACAGCTCTACTAACGCAAAAAAACTGTGTAATGTGGGCCCTTTTTGCACTTGTGAGGGCGGTATAAGCGCTTATACAGCATATATACAACCTCAATATGCAGCTTTAAGCATAAAAATAAACTCAAATACAGCTTTTATACAGTTTGCTATGCTACCTGGGTTACACCTCTGCCCAGCCCAGGGAAAACATGCGTGATGTTGTGTGACTGTCTAGATTAGACAAAATATCTGATCTTGTATAGAAGACCACTCAGTGATAAATAGTGTCTACTCGTAGCACTAGCTCATCGTTCTCATGACTTAGTTCTAAGAACCATACACCTTACATACCTAGGTGATAGGGTAAAGTCTCTCGGCACTGCAATGGGTTCCTAGGCACCTGCTGCTTGACATAATCATGATACATCACTGTTTAGATAAAAGTGAGACGGAGAAGAAAACCATTCTAAAGCATCTCCAATCTATAACCATTAATACCTAGAGAATACTAAGAACTAGGGCAATCGTGCCTTTCCTGCAACATGACCCACACAATTCATGAAACTAACTACAAACCTAGTAAAAATAAAGTAGGTCTACGATTGTCATTCTATTTAATGCCAATATCGTAACGGGTAAAGTAAAAATAAAATATGACGTAAGTTAAGTTGACACGCACAGATACGGCGAAGGGTTGCTTATGGCGGTTGAGCTGTCTCTCGCACCGCTCCGTGGGCCGTCGCTCTGCTTACGCCCGAGTGCGTGCCCCGCGACCCTGCCAGGAAAAACAACTTCGCCCCCCGGCCGGCCGCCCACCATTGCTTGCCCATTTAACCGACGACGCTACACACTTCACCATTGCCATTCCGAAAAGCAGGTGGTCGCCACCAAATACAATTCGTATCATTACTAAAAAGTACGGTGGACTCGGGTGTACATTTGCTGACTCTACTTTAAGTGTTGTGTTATTAACTTATTAAGACCACGGATTAAAACTAAATTAAGGATTAATTAAATTTGACGGTAAGATAGATTACGTAAGAAGTTTAAAAGCAGTTTTCTTTATACGTTTTCAAATAATAACTTCGTTTATTTTGTGCCTTACCGATAGAAAAATACCTAAATTAAAAGCTGCAAGTTCAGAAAGCTCCCCAGATAAGTTCTACAATCTCTGAATCGCTGCTGTTCTGTGATAGGACTCTAGATGTAAAATAGTTTAAATAAAACATCAATTGGTGTAGGAAGATTTTTAACAGGAAGCAGTAGGCAGCACGAAACCACCCACGGTTTATGGCATGTGTTTTATGAAGGGACTTAAACTAGTGAATATAATAATATATTATACAATCCCAGCTTACCTGATAGTGATAACGTAAACCTACCTTATCAATTTAAGCTTAAGGTCCCGGCTGAATGTTAAATGTTTATTTACATTCATGCATGATCGATATTTTATAGTGCTCGGTATAAGAGAGATCTGTTCTGTGGAAAGGCATCATAGCTGCCTAGTCCGTATGGGTGCACAACAAACGGGAACACAAAATGCACAGTCTTAAACGATGCAATAAATAAAATCTACGGTTGAGTGATTTAAATAAGTGGGTTACTTATACTTACTTCGTATTTTTGTTTGTAGTGATACATAATGTTAAATCTAATCCGAAGAGCGGTTCTTCTCTTCATGGCGCTGAATCTAACGTGTGAAATATTTGCCAGCGACTACGTCGAGGGACCTGAGATTGAATCATATAGAGAGGAGGAGTTAGCCGAAATAATACCCTACGAGGAAAATGAAAAGGTATTTTTTGTAGTGCAGATCACAATGACAATGACACTGAGGGATCCCGCGCACTAGGAAGAAAGTTTGGCCGCAAGACCGGGCGTCCGACCAGTTTTGTGATAGCGGCCGCTCCTGCGACAAGTCGTGGTCGTGACCGCGTAGTGCGCAAGGTCCATAATTCCGTCTTTTCACACAATTCCTTGTAATGTAAACAATTGGAAAACTACATTTTTGAGCTTTCCTCATTTCCCTTGTGATTTTCTGCTGTTAAATACAGGAGGGATGTAGGTAACTACTTGCGAAATTGCGTTTAAGAGACAAAATATACATTTAAATATGTACCTATTTTGATATCCAAATATTGCATTATCGCTAAAAGTTTTTTCATGTCCCATCCCAATACATATTTCGAAAAAAAAAAAGTAAGTAGTTGCAAAGTTTTGTACTTACCTACTGATATCGCTTTTGATAAAATCCAAAAACGCCGATTAGGTGGTACTGCATTCGTAATTACGGTGGCATGATTTCACTCCCCCAGTTTAGTTTTTATTGCACGCTACTATCAAAGCAGGACATCATGCGTAGGGGGCACCTGTCGCAAAAAAAAAAATGAAAATTACTTAAGAAAAGTATAGCTACCGGATATGCAGTGTAAATAAATGAAATAAGTAGGTAGGATGGCGTGACGAGCTGGACACTTTAAAAAGGATTGGCCCCAAATAGCCAAAGACAGGGATAAATAGAAAGAGGGAAGGGAGGACTTTGCCCTGCAGTGGGGCACATCAGGCTCATAAAAAAAAAGGTAGGAACCCGAATTCAAGTAGTGAAACATACAAACGAATCCCCGAAAAGGGGTAACTGAAATCATGATTCTAAACGGATGAGAGTGACACCAACCCTGAAATCGCGGAAGAGGGTTGGTCTCATACCCATAGTAATAGTTCATAGGATCATGATTGGGGAGCCTACTTTCGGGTTTTCAGTTATTTTAATTACACCTTGTTTGTAGCTACAGATTCCAAGTAGGTAATGCAACTTGGGTCACACAGATCTTAAAAGTCGTAATTATCATGAATTGGTCCCATTTTATAAATGAACTTAGAAAGCACCTACTAATATCAATCCCAAAAATTTAAATTGACCATACGTCATCATGCCCAGCTTCGAACCCACTTTCGTTTTTATAAATAAGCTTTCTGTCGTCAGAGGTAACCACATAGCTGTGAAAGAACTCAGATGGAGTTTTGATTGAGACTGTAACAGATAAATTAATGCTTATAGAGACGACGATTCCGAGTGCCACACAAAGTGGACATAAAAAATTCTGCGTCCCACAGGTGGGAGAACTTTGTAGAGCAGAGTGGAATAGTTCCTACTGACGACCGAATAGGTAGCTGTAGATAAGTGGTTGTTATGCATTATCTCCAGATATGGCTTTGACGGTGATGTAACGCTTCAGTGGTAACACAGAATCTGTTAATTTTGGGCTAACAAGTCGTTTCGATATCCGCTGTGTGCATGATTAACCAGTAGCCAGTGGCCACCTCGGACACTTCATCAGCTGATAAGATAGCTCGAGAGGCAGGCAGCACTTATATTTCAATGATTACCAACTGTGGTTTGCTCATTACTAGTATTCCTGTAAATCCCTCCGAGTATCCACTTAAGTTTTATAAAGCTAGTGCTATTGAGTTCAACTTGAACCTACGTCAATATTACAACAAGCGGGCTTCGAACTCACTACATCTAACTAGCTGAACCATTGGTCTATTTATAGATTAGACGTAACTATAGTCCCTTTACAGTTAGCTGTGATTTAGCATCGGTCGAACTCACTCAGGGTTACTGTCAGAAATATTAATATCTGTGGAAAGGATTGAATTGCTCGTTTGTAAAAGGAGTCGGTTTTATAATACAGTAAATTATAGCTAGAAGTCAGAACCATTATACCTAATCCCTGTTATAACTTAAATCCATCCTTTGCTTGTGCATTTGGTTGCAATAAAACTACGTCAGGTGCTTAATCTTTCCTAGATACTACATAACGATAAGTGATTATTGGTTTATTTGTAACTGTCGACCGCCCCCGAGGCGCACAGATGCAATTTTGTAAAGGAAATGAGAAGTGCTGTACACAACAAAAAAACAACAGCCAAGTCGGGCTCGACCGACTTGACTGTTGTTTTTTTGTTGTGTACTACACAAGTATTACGGAGCATCCTTAATTGATGCTCCGTAATACTTGTGGCAATTGATTTTTGTTAACATATAAATTATATTTCCAGTACATCCGGCACATTCATTCAATGATCAACGCGTACAGAGATGACGTCTTGGGCCGGCGGATGGTGATTGAAACAAATGCTATGGTAGACACAAAGTATAAAACGTGGAAACGCAATGGTGACTTGATAAACTCATTACTGTCATTGCCTAAAGGCATGCACGACGCCGGCCGTTAGTCTAGTATCAAGAATTAAATTGTGAATACTATTGTGATAATTATCAACAAAATGAACGAGAAAGAAGTTTGATCTAGTCAATAAAGCAGCTGCAACTATCAACGCCAAAATCAGGTGCTGGTGATATTTGCCAGGTTAAAGAAAAAAAAACTGTAATCCAAATAACATTTAGATTGCTAGAACATCAGTTTAATTTCCTGTTTTATCTTTAAATATTGTTATAGGTACTTATAGGGATGTTTAAAATAATAATATTATATCTTTTGAAAACATATAATTATTGTACCATATTTTAATTCTACACTAATTCCACCATCACTAAAATTAAGAGGTATTTACACAGTGTAACCTGTAACTTCAAAGAAATGATAAATAGTTCGTCACATTATGTGCATTCAACATTTAAACGACCAATATCAGAGGTTATTATTAACTCGATAATTTTACGTCGTTTATCACGTCGCTTCTCGTTATTTATTTACTCGATCAGTTTTATATTTTGAGTGTTCGACTCTCAATACATTAATTACATATGATTACACTAATAATGAAAAAATATTACTTTATGCTATTTTACATAAAACATACATCAACAATGGCAAAGAGTCACAATGAAATATTTAATTCTAAAGTGTTTATGTATTTCATAAGTACATAAATAACGTTTATATTATATACACGAGCATTTTATTTGATGTTTATAGTATCGATCTTATTGCAATATACAGATTACTTATCAAAATGGCATTTTTTTTTAAACTGATCCTGCGCTTTTCCTTGAATTGTAAAAAAATTCAACGTATGACGTGTAAAGAATTTGTCATTCCCCTGTATATTATATTGTTTTTAATTGTGCCTTAGAATGAGGCGGCATCTAGCGAGATGGCAATTAAAATCTCATCATCGCGGCAGTAGCGGTACTTTAGCAGCTAATTTGTTTGGAAATTAAAGTACCTACAGCTGCGTCCTGCTAATGTTGCGTAGCTAGCTTAAACGATGTTACACATTAACAGTTAATAGTATCCTAGTATAGACTATGATTCGAGCGTCGCCCGAGTGGCCGTCGCTAAAACTTAAGCGAAAAACCGGGCGCGACGTTGAGCGAGCGCTGGTGCAGCTGGAAGCCGAGCGCCTCGTCGGAGTCGGCGCGCGCGTACTGCGCGTACGCGGCGCCGCCGGCGGGCGGGCGCGGGCTGTGCGTGCTGCGCCGGTTGCCCTCGGACTTGGCGGGCCACGTCGGGAACATCGCCGGCTCGATAGCCACAGGCTGCTCCTGCACAACAATACACGAAACTGTTTTAGGCTCTATTACACACACTTTCGAGATTAATGAGTGGGATGGCAATATGTGAAGTGATATTAGGCCCATGGCACTTGAAATAATGTCTATTATTAATTAAGAACCTTAATAAACTACTACTTTAAGAGCTGTGCAAGTGGCTTCGTACTGGTCGGCTATTATTTTAGTCCATCGACACGCAAGAAGAGGAAGAATAAAACTACGTGAAATATAACTATATTATTTACCTTGAAGTAAGCGTGTTCTAACGCGGCGTCGGCTGTCACTCTTCTGGCTGGATTATATGTCAGGAAACCGTTCAGTAAAGCTAATCCCGTTTCTGAAAGTAGATCGGAACCTATTCTTTGCCGGAGCCCACCCGAAGGATGCTCTGCGAAAGTCATTTTCTGCACAGCAGGCAGTTCGCTGTAGCCGGGCCAAATCATCTCCGAAGGTGTGCCCATATCCTGGGAACAAATCAAAATTAATTGTGCAAATGTTTATATTTACATAATAAAGTATTTGGTTGAAAGGACAAATAATATACCTTAAATATTCTATTCAATTGATCCACCTCAGACTTTCCAGGAAACAATGGATTCATCGTAATAAATTCGGCGAATATACAGCCCACGCTCCAAATATCTATGGGAGTCGAGTATTCTTTGCAGCACAAGAGTAGTTCGGGCGCACGGTACCACAGCGTGACAACGATCGGGGTGTACTGCCGTAGCGGGGACCCGTACTCTCTTGCCAAGCCAAAATCTCCAACCTGAAAACAATTTCCAGTTTAAATATTGAACAATGAACAATAATTGTTCGTAATTTTCATTAAAAAAAAATACATATTCTCAAAAATAATACCAACCTTTAATACGCCTTTGTGTGACAGCAAAAGATTGCTAGTTTTAAGATCCCTGTGTAATATCCAGTTATCATGAAGATGATGAACAGCTTTGAGTAGTTGCGTCATTAGACATTTTACTTCTCCTGTAAAGAGCAGAACAACATTTTGTAGCGCAGATTAAGAACAAGATTAAAATTAATCTTGAGAAATATTGTTAGATGTGGCCTACCTGGCAAAAATACTTGTTTCTTTCCACGCATAGTCTCCATAAGACTCCTCAAATCATGTTCTACGTAGTCCATAACAATGAATATCTTATCCATATTGGAGCCTACGACTATCTCCCGCACTGTAACAATGTTCGGATGCTGGCCCTGCAACAACAGAGCAGAATGTGCGACTTCTTAATATGGTGGTTATGACGGACCATTCTTACGCTATAGTACTTCATCATCGTCTACACGAGTATACAGAGTTATCTGAAAATGAATGCTTCACAATACTTGATCAGAGATTGACTGAGGATTATAAAAAGCGCACGCCTCTTATAAATCAGACAATAATCAGATGAATTATTGCCCACTGATGAGACGAGTTTTGATTCTGAATCAACCTATCGGGCGGCTGTCACAGTTTGGGTACATCATAAAGTAGCAGCAATAACAATTTGGAATCTATCTTTTCCTGTAGTACAAATTTTAAACATGAATCACACTAATATATCTGCTATGTCAAGTGCTAATTGAACAAATATATTGTGATAATATAATAAATTGTCTCGTTACATTCTTTCGGGTTGAAAGAATGTAACAGAAGAGCATATTAGAATACCTTTTGAGCTTGTGGCGAAGATTAAGCACCCATAAGAAGCGTAGATATTATGGCTTTAGCGTAGGCACTAGTAATAATAACAATAAAAATGAGACTACACAACACTAATATTTATACAAAGCAATATATATACTTAATAGAATAGTATTATAATATAACAAGATAAACTTTTGTCGCATTTTAGACGTTCGTTGACGAGGCTCTGTACAAGCTCAGGCTCTGACATTCTGAATAAATAAATACATACCGTGTACTCCAGAAATGTACCCAAACTACAACATTAATAAACATAATTATGCTTATCTTTGATTTTTAAACAAAGTCACTTTCACGACAAGTTTTATACAAAACTAAACATGATAACTAACAAAATGAGTTTATATTATAAAGGTAGCAACCCAAGTACAGTTAAGTAGCAGTTTTGTCATTTTATTATTTCATATTTTTTGAATTTAGTAAATTAGATACAATTGCAATTTATAATGACTTGTCTACAAAATCTTTAAAAGTTGAAATATCTTATACAAGGATAGAAGCAAAATGCCAGAACTTATTGACAAAAGTAATTGGGCGTGATACATGAAAACCAATCAAGAGAAATTTTAAAATAGACACTTAGTCTTAAAAAAATACATGTTTATTGTGAAGAAAACATTTTCAGATAGCTAAAATACGATTATTCCTTACGACACCGTGGAGTAAATTATACACTGTAAAATTAGGTTCATAAATTCCGGTAAAACGGACCTTGCAGCACTTAACGATACGTAATTTGTTGGTAAAACTCGATACGTCTCAATCTTTTGTTCTAAGTATTTAGTTCTTGAAAACTAAAAAGATAACAAAATATTTTGTTCTAAGAATGTGAAATATATCATTATTTCTAATAACAAAACAAAGACATATCCAGTTCCGTGGCGTATACGATGAGTTATTGTATCTACAGTTTAATTAAAACAAACACAGTAACAAAATAAATATTGACAGCAATATTGAATTACATTACACTTGTGACAGGTGTTAAACTTGTATTTATTTAAACCGGAGATAACAGTATAGTCCTGATGTCCAATAATTAAAATCACGCAGGATATCAGTAGTATCAGGATAAAATTTTAATATGTTATTGTTTGCGAATGCCTTTTTATCATTAAACTGACACAACCACTTAAAAAATACGTGATTTTAATTTAGGAATTTATCAACCAAAGTTTTCTGACAAATATTTTACAGTTAGTATTTGCATATAAACTTAGAGCGACACAACTCAATGTTTCATAGTTACTTAACTATCGTAAGCGGTTTGACTGTTAATGTAAATGCGTATATTGCGATAATTTCTATAACGATTTTCCGTAAATATAACTTAGTTTAAGCCGATTGTCATGAACCGGTTTACGTTTAAATTCGAGAGTAATATTTGACAAATTTATGCGTTTCAAATAAGAATAGGAATGTCAACAACTTCTGTCTACCAACTGTCACTTGAAAATTACGGATTAAGTCATAAAAACCGATATTTATGATAAAGCTAACATTCAGAAGATAATAAAGATCATCTTCCTGCCCTTGTCCCATGTTAGTTGGGGTCGGCGCAACACGTTTTTTTCTTCCATTCTCCCCTGTCAACCGTCACAAAGATAATATAGATCATAAATATTATAAAAAATATTTGCTTAAATTAAAATTTTATTGCAAAACGTACTTTTCAAGTGACAGTTGACAGATAGAGGTCATTGACGTTCCTATTCTTATTTGAAACGCATTATACCACTGACTGTTTTATCAAATACTACTTCTAGAGCAAATCAATACATTGGATACCTTCACAACTGTGACAATTAATTTGTTTTATTGTAACACAGGTAACTTATAAACATTTCATCTTTACCCAGGTTTTATTTGTGTAACATTTCTGAATAGAAAATGAATACCGTATCCAACTAAATAAATACATTCATTTATTATGAAAATGAAATATTCGTGGCAAATTTAATAACATGGGGGCATTAAATTCACCTCAGAATATCAAGATGAAACTTTTGTTACACAATAATTTGAGATATGATTAGAGTTCTTCACGATATTGTTTGCAAACCGCGTGCAAGTCCACTTAATGCCATGCCAGTTACTATTGCTGGCATGGTATTATTCGAATATCATAATAGAATTTGATGGCAAAAAATTACGAACATCGAGAGTTAACAATGATGCATTAAAAACCACATATTTCTAAAATACCAATACAATCAGTCGTGTGTTCGATCGATTCAATAATCAGCTAAGCACGAGACATTTTTATGAAGACCCAAGTGATTTATTCATGCGATTCTAGTATGATTCGAAAGCTAGATAAATGATGTTTCTTGTTATTTTAGTATCGACGGAGCTAGACTTCTACTTTGTTATGGGCCAGTTACAAAATAAATTGAATAAAACAAAGCCTTAGTCTTCCATCTGAACAGTAGCAATGGCACATAGTATCTTACATGCTTTCAAACAATGTTATCAAAACAAAAAATTAACAAAATATATTAATAAAACGAATCACAAGTAGAACACCACGTTTCGTGTGTTGATAGTCAAGCGAGTGTACTTCAGTACTGGGATAAGAAACCGATAAGGAATTACCATTTCGATTAGGGGATGCGGAACCCTGTTTTAATTTCATAGTAAAGCCCGGGTTTTACTACCGGGGTTCCGCATGCTCTAATTTTGATGAAACATTGATCGTTATTTTTGTGCAAAAAGCGTACAATTTGACACACAAGCAAACAATCCAGGCTTGATGTTGACCACTTCGATCAACATCTGTTGGTTAGTAGTAGCCGGACGGTAGCTTGATAAGTGAGCTTTTAAAGCGAAGGTAAGAAAAAGAGCCAATTTGGACAAACTCTGTTGGTAATTAGATGTTCTGTTTAACATTTTGTCGTACTGTCTCACTATAGAACAGTTCGTTAAAATATTTATAGTGACAATAAAGGTGCGGTTAGACCAACCTGACGGGACTGCGAACACCGGACCTTGACAGGTAATGTACTAAAATAGTTGTCTAAGTCCGGTGTCCGCAGCCAGTCTGCTTTACGGTCCGCTCGGTTTGTCCGCACCTTGAACTATTAAAATAGAATTACGAATCTGGTTCATAGGGGAAGGAAATAGAAAAAAAAAATATCTCTTGAAATCAGTGAAAATAACTAAAAAATTATGTTGAGGTGAGATTGATGAGTGATAACAAAGCACACAAAAGTTAGCTCAAATATGGAAAGAGAAAATAAAATTTATAAACTTTTGATACATTCAACCAGTCAGGATACACCAGCAAGTTTAATCCTGATTAATGGACAGTAGTAGAGATCGGATCTTTTAATTAAAAAACAGCATGGTAATAAACAGAAATCGATATAACACCATACTCTAAAGGCAAAAAAGCAAGGCAGTTCGGTTGCACGGGGTGGAAGGGACACCGACGCGAAAACGGTTACCACGTATTCAGTACATCATTCTGAGCACCCCCCACCTAGAAATTTGTCATCGGTAATTTTTTTTAAATCAGCTGTTCCATGCATTTTGACTGTGTACTGAATACGTGGTAACCGTTTTCGCGTCGGTGTCCCTTACACCCCGAGTATAACATACATATTACATGAACACTATAAACATAACCCTTTTTTTGTAGGCAGTCGTGTAGGTGTAATAGTTTTGGATTACGTAGATCAGGACATTTCAACCTGAGGAAAACGACTTCTAGAGTAAAAAGTGACAAAAAAACCAGTAAAGGCGTACAGTAATATGTATAGCCCAACCTTTAGTAATTCAGAGAATTATTTTCTAACTCTGTCGCTGTCCAGCTAAACCGTCGGTTCTCTAGACGCGTTACCCAGTGAATCCACGATTCATTTTGAAACCCACAATGACATAAATAAAATGATAAAAAATATTTATAATCCAAGGAGGGGTTGGGGTACCCTGATCTAGATAGCCCTTCTTCACGTGACAGTCAGCAAGTAGGGCTACATTACTTAGTAAGAAAAACAAATATGACGCTTCAATCACTTCTGTTGCAGAATCGCAGAAAAAGATGACGTGTTGTTGAAAACTGCAAAATTACAGATTGTAAAACATTCCTTGCTCCTCCTTTCTTATTTTATTTTGTACCAAACGAGTAAAACTAAGTAGACTACTCGGCAAAAATGAATTATTCAAGGTCTATTTTGGCAAACAGGTGCAATATACGCGTTTGGATTTGTAATCCAAAATCCTAAGATTCCTAATACCTTTTCTGTTTACTCGTGGGAACCTGTAATTGGCTCTGTGTTGCATATACAATTGTTACTCATTTGTTATAGCTGTTGGTTCTCCTATTTATAAATAAATAAATATAACCATAAAGAAAAGAGAGGTCAGGAACTCGCGAGTTCCAGGACGATTGCAAATTCGATTTAAGTGGATCGATATATCTACAAAATTGACCTGAGTAAAGAAGCATTTACTGGTAAAATAAGAAGATATGGTGATAATTTAAAAATCTTGCCCAGTGTCTTTCATATCTTTTGGAGTAATAGTTAACTGCATTCAAAGATTAGACGAGACTAACTTATATAGAGGGACGAGTACCTTCTAGAAGCAAAAAAAAACCATAACTAAAAATTAAGGATGTCTACAGCAGTTAGGCTAACTAACTTTCACAACCTCGAAGTTTTTTTTGTAAGACCTTATTACTATTTTAATTTAATTGTTACCCATTCATTTTTAAAACATGCCAACCTGTTTATATTCGACATTAAACGAACACAATAAATAAACAAACTTGTTGACTAAAGAAAATGTTATACAGTATATTTCAAGTGACGCTTGTCGAGGCAGATGACAAATATTTACGGTAAAGTACACGCGATGACAACTACAGACAAGCAACTCAAACGCAGAATTTTCAAAGTTTACTTCTTCAGAGGTACAATTAATTCTTATCCAATTCGAAACCGTCAAAGCAAACAATTTTCTACTCATCATTTTCTTGCCCTTGTCACAATTCATTTGGGGTCGGCGCAGCATGTCTTCTTCTTCCATACTTCTATATTACTCGTCATCTCATCAGACACCTCCTTTCTTGCCATATCATTCTTCACACAGTCCATCCATCTTTTCTTTGGTCAAAAACAATTTTCTACTATAGTTTTAAATATTTAAATAATCTATTTTCTACTAGCTATTGCCCGCGACCTGCGTTCACGTGAAATTTTTATAAAAAAATATATCTTCTCTTTTTTAATCGGATACAATTTCAAGGGAATGTTATTTTGACATTACAAACACACCTCAATTTTATTTATTTGTATAGATAATTTCAGAATGAATATGTACTGAATTAGTATGTGTCAAAAAAAATCGCAACATCCAAATTCGCCCCTTATTTGGCTGCCAATCATCTGAAGGATATTCGATTCAATCCAGAACACTATTGGTAGTGAGAATAAGAAGACGTACTAGGTTAGGAAGAATGGGGATCAAACATTGAGCCACAACTTAGGAGAGTCCTGTCTTGCAGTGGACTGTAACATAGAGAATTGATTATTGAATGTTATCTCTTTACCGCGTATCAAAAGTTACCATTAATTGATAGACTTATAGGATTAGCATCAACTAGAGGTTTACCGCAAGTGGCATCGCAAATATACAAGGCAAATATTAAAAATACGCTTTATAAGTCAAATTAAACTAGTTTGAAAATTTCACGTTATATAGCACTAGCTTTTGCTCGCGGCTTCGCGTACGTTAATTTAGAATTTGACAATCAATTCGAGTTGTACTCTGCTTCTAATAATATAATTCATTCATGATTCGAAAGACACGTGGCGCCATCTATTATCATAATAACGTTATTGTTGTTTTCCTCGGAAACAGTACTTTGTTTCGGGATGAAAGGTACCGGATCTTCCCGTCATTGCATTTTTTTATTCAGTTTGGTCTAGACAAAACCAAACATTATTTTATGGAGTGCCAATTTTAGTATTTTTGTACCCCTACCGGGCCAACAGCAATGCAAGGTGACCTCTAAAATAGAATCGTTTCCCAGCAAATTGTGTTACTTAGTTTGATGTACAGAATGACGGCTTTGTGAAATCCGTTTACACATAAACGTTTGGTACAGACTATCAGACTGAACAACTTTCTCCATGGAACCAACAGGATCCTCGGGAAAAAAAAGGCCCGTTCATTTGGGTCGAGCACATATTTTTGTATAATATTTGAGTTGATAATATTTTCGCGATAACCATGTTGGTCCTATTGTTCAGTTTGATAGTCTGTGCCACATCCTTAAATATGACCACACTTTTCTGATACAGGCTGTATAGTAATAAAATCCTTACACGGGCAAATAATTCGTGCAATTCTTACAACTTCTAGCTAATTACACTATCATCGGTTTTGTACTAAGATTGTACAGAAATATCGAAGTGCGCAATTTGAATTACTCCTGTTAGCACAAAATTCAAAGCATAGCCTTATTTACTGTTAATCTATGCAAAGCAGAATCAGGCCCGGTTTCCAACAATCACAGGAAAGACGAGAGACGCGATATGGATTTCAACCCATGTGATTGGTCGAATCTTATACGTTTCCGCTTTGGTGGAAACCGGGCTTCAGTCGTGCGCGTAAGAAGCGTGTGTCTCAAGTTTTGCTGTTCGTCTCAGTCGCACACTTTTGTCAGACGAGTGCAAGTACGTGACTTTTGGGGGCATTAGCCGCGTCAAGCGTCCTATAACATTTCATAAAGTGAATATATAAACAGCTGTTGTAGAACTCTGAGAAATAAAAATATATAAATGTTGTGCTAGAAACATAAAACGCTTCATTTGCAGACTGTTTGAGTTTGTAAACATGATTGCCTTACATAAGAACAATTCGAGTGTTCATTAGATTAAATATCTAGCTAGAATGTGACAGCATGTAAAATATTTCACAGCACACATTTACATTAAGCTCTGTCATGCTTTTTTGCCATAAGTGGGAATAAAATTTCAAGTGATCATTGAGAAAAACTGCCCTCTAAGTATCAATTAATGGGTTGCCAGGTGATTTTACCAACACAGAATTGAGATAGGTTTATCTAGCCTTTTGCCTTTTATAACAATACCAAAATTTACAGGAAACCCTAAGACTTTTTTGCTCATTATAATATTGAACCACAACTTACAGAAAAAAGAGCCATAAAATGTGACCAAACCACTTACAACTAGTTGTACAAAGTTGTTGGATATAAAGAGTATAAAAGTCCTGATTTCCTGGCTTGGATAAATGGGATTTAAGAGTATTGACTAAAAATCCTCTTCTTAGATTATGTTCAAGTACTTCAGCAGAACTTAAAACTATTCCCTAACTTTACCTGATGATGTTCTTGATGATCTTAATCAAAACTTGCATCATTATCTTATAGTAACCTTCGATGTTCGTATTTTAAGCATTTTATATTATAAAAAAATTACTTTTTGTAGACCATCAAATTCCACGACAACAAGAAATCATTGAAGGGTTGGTCCCCCTGGAATAAATTCCTAAGATACTTTAGCCCGCCCGTATCGGAGTTGTTAACCCTTGCAATCGGGTCACACCTCTAGCACAACCCTCTTGCAGGTAAGAGGTGCCGGGCCTGTAGGAATAAAATACAAGGCATTAATGAAATGAATCCAACACAGGAGCCATCGAGTGCTTCACAGCTCGTGGCTCAAACACTAACACGTATTAAAAATAAACAAAATAGTTTTAGAACAAAATACCTTTCGAGAAAAAGAGCAGTGATGCATTGTGATGGCTCAAGTGAGCTTACAATAATAACATTAAAGATTGTGATCTTACCTTCAGTAATGTGTTA
Organism: Eurois occulta; assembly: GCA_950022335.1. Classification (NCBI taxonomy): domain Eukaryota; kingdom Metazoa; phylum Arthropoda; class Insecta; order Lepidoptera; family Noctuidae; genus Eurois; species Eurois occulta. The sequence goes on along the minus strand of OX465489.1, from coordinate 9,550,758 downwards.
ATCTCTCTCAAAGAGGTGATGGGGAATCCTTCTTTCTCCTTTTCCATTTTAAGTCGTTTGAGAGCAACAATTTCGTCTGTTGTTTTGTCACGCGCTCTGTAAACAACTCCGTATGCGCCTTCCTCTATTCTATTGAGACATTGAAACTCCTCAACGGATCGACACCCCTATAAAATGTTATTAAATATCTAATTAGTAATTTCCATAATGATCATAACTAACCTAAGAGGTAAATTATGACTTCACTTTAAATGAACAATATTACTTATCTCTGTCCTGGAAACAATGATTTTCTTTGCTCAAACAAAGTAGTAAAGATATTTCTAAGACATTGGGACATAATTCAGACAAAAACAAATAAGTAGGTCAGAAATTAGTACTCGAAAACATTTCGAATTTGAAAACAAAATGAGCACAGTACAGTGCATTTTACACCTTACCACACTGCTATAGGACAAGACTGCGTTGACGACTTGGGCGGGCAAATAGACGTGAACGAAATCATTCATATTGGACACGCCAACACTCATAATTCGGTGTAAGTCCACAGATAGACGATTATACGTCGCGAGCGCTCAGATCGCGTAAGTCAGTTACTCAAGCTTATTTATTGGTTTTCAAGAATATAAAACGATATTTACCTGTAATGCAGGGTAATAAGGAGGAAGAGCATTAATGGCCTCCTCTCTCTGTCTCGTTTCCTCATCATCTTCATTGGGAATAACTTCCTCTGTAATCTTTCCATTTTCTCCAGGTGGAGGAGGTGAAAAGGAATGAGACCTGCTTCTACTCTTAGATCTGGAAAGTGATCTGCGAAAAAATTAAAAATGAATTAGTATTTTAACTTGTATTAAGTTTTATCTTTGGAAATAAGAACATCAACACTCATAATAGGGTAGTTTACTACAACTTAACAACTTTATAAATGAAATATTATAATTTCAAAGGAGGAATGATATGAAACAATGGATTTGTTTCACCTCACTTTTTACGAAAAACAGACTCTTTTGACACATTATTAGAAATCAATTAAAAGAATGTACCTGTTGTGCGAGTGTGATTCATGTGACGATGGTAGTGACTCAGGCTTGGATTTAGACAAAGTTGGGCTGGGGGACTTTGATTTAGATGGAGGTCTAGTCTTTTCATTGATCCTTTCTTGCTCCTTTTCCTCCTTATCAGACTTATCATCATCATTATGTTCCTCTTCCTCACCTTCAGATTTAGATTCTGCTGCAGAATCAGACTCTGTGCTTGAGCTATCCTCTTCTGTTTCGCTGTTTGTGTGTTCACCTAAAAAAAAGAATATTGGAGGTGTAATGGTCACGGTCTTACTATGTGGCACTTAATAACATTATTATTGGGAATTGAGTGCTATTGTTATAAAACGATAATGATTGGCACTTACCATCTTCAGGCTCAGAGTGCAGTGAGTCTGTTTTCATTTCCACATCACTAGAATCAGATACAGTAACTACAGAATCACCATAGTTGGGTGATTCAGTTTTAGTTTTCTTGGTGGAGGTCTCAGTGGGCGAAACAGAACGCTTCTTGCCGCGACGCCGGTGCTCCTGCCTTCTAGCCTCTAATTCTGTACGGGATTCATGCTTCCTTTTTTCCCTCTCTTTATCTTAAACAATGTTAACATTTTTATAAGATGTTTAAAATACCTAACTATTTATTACTAAAGTGCATTTATTAAGCGTATTTACTGACACTACACAACTACCATAGCTAATAGTAAACAAAACAATTTTCTATCTGAAACTAAATAGTGCTAGGTATATGCACAATTCTTACCTGCAAACAAAACTTTATTTTTCCTATGTTCTTGATGTTTGTCTAGTGATGAGTGACGAGATGACGATTTACCCTCTTTCTCATAATACTCTGAACTTTTCTTGCCATCTTGACTTTGTAACTCTTTGGTTATTCTTTTATTCAGTAGTCTAGTTCTTAAATCTTCTAATTCTTTATCTCCAGAAGATCTATCTCTATTTTCTTTTTCATTATTATGGTTTGTATGGCCTTCTTCAGCTAATGATCTTAATCTGGATTCTATTCTTTCATTGTCAGGTCGTTTTCGTTCTGGGTCAGCATATTTATTATACTGTCTGTCACGGCCAAGATAAGCTTCCCTCTGCATATCTTTCTCTTTGTTATACATATCCTTGTCTTTATATGACATATCTTTCTCTCTATAGGCTTCTCTAGACCTGGTTGGTTCTCTGAAGGAAGGATCCCTGTACATTTCTCTCTCCCTGTAATGCTCCCTTTCTCTGTATGGATCCTTTTCACCTCTATAAACTTCCTTTTCTTTATTATACATTTCTTTCTCTTTATACATTTCCTTTTCCCTCACATCTCTCTCCCGATACATGTCTTTTTCACGGATGTCTTTATTATCCCTGTACATGTTATCTTTACTATCTCCTCTATACATTTCTTTTTCTCTGTATGCCTCCTTCTCTCTGTAAGGTTCTTTGTCCCTAAAGGTGTCTTTATTTTCTCTATACATTTCTTTCTCCCTGTAATATTGCTTTTCTCTATAGTACTCTTTGGCCATTTCCTCACGATCAGGATTCTTATTAATCTCTCTCTTTGATTTGTCTGACTTATCCCGTTCCCTGTTGAAAAAGGTTTATGATTGATCTATAACATTCCCAATGTCAGTAGGATGTCAGACCTTAAAGCACATAATATTAGATTTATAAACATGTTATAAAGTGATGACAAAGTAAAGAATGTATAAGTATTTAATTCATTAATTAAAACTTAAAACAACATTAAAATACTTTACAATGAATACTGCTTCAAATTCTGCATCAGCTGATCTTGAAGTTCATAAAAACAATAAACTAATACTACTGGTTGTCTAAGATGCAAAAATAAAAATAAAACTTTATCAGAACTATCTAAAATACATAATTACAATAATTTATACCAAAAGCAATAAAATCACAATACTGTTAACAGTGAATGAAAGCCTTTTATATTAGAAAAAGTAAATTGGTCAAACATTTATCATGTAAAATTTTATTACCTGTAGAGATGTTTCTTTTCTTTCCGGGCATTATCCTTGTATCTATCCTTGATATTCCTTTTATGACCCCTTTTGTCCCGGTGTGTAGGATGAATTACAGCCTGGGGAGGCTTGATAATTAAGGAATCAGCATTGTCTCTATCTTCATCAGATAAACTATAAAATTACCAAAAGAGTTAGAAAATATTCTAGTATTGTCAAAAATACAAAAATACTTTATGAAATTCTCATTATTCTGCATAGTGTGCCAGGTAACACTAAACAAAATACAGACACCCAAATTAGTCATTTTTGCCAAACCAAAAAATTATTATTTTATCAAGTGAAACCGCAGGCAAGACCTATTTTGGTCAGTGGATACGAAACAGGGCACTATGAAAAAGTCGAAGTAGCCCTGCTACGTGGGGCTCCTATTTCTGTCTGCAGAGTTTGAAGTAACCAAACCTAAAGTCAGGGTGCCCCAAGTCAACACTTTAACTTTAGAAACACTTTTTGGCTAAAAAAATTTGTCTGTCTTTTTCCACAGTGGCCCGTTAGTACACTCCAACTCCTATTTTACAAAACTTTGTTATAAACATTGTGATAAACAATAATTAGGTGGGGCAAACTAGAATTTAATTTTTGTCTTATGCAGTTTACGAAGTACTGCATTACCATTTTCCTCATACGCATGGTGACAGGTAAAACCCATCCCAGCCCACAGGAAGATGTGAGTGAGCGTGAGTGTGGGTGAAGGAGTGAATTACAAAGGAGAGATAGAAAAATATAAATAGCGGTAAGTACTATTAAACAGAAGTGATATTAAATCATAGAACAAGGAAAACAAGCATTAGTAACGTACTGGACTGGATTTTTGCTGTTTGACAGCCATGATATTTCACAACATATCAACTTCAATCTTCTACACGTTTTAATTGATTTTAAGGAAGAAACTATTACAAAATTTGATATTTACTTACCTAAAATCCATTTCATCTTGAGCAGGACTACGCGCTAATTCTCCATCTTCGCTTTGATCGTCCTCGTAATTACTCATGATACAACTTCTTTAATTCAATAGCTTATCCCACTTTTAAAGTATACCAAGAAAGAGTAGCCACAAATCATAAAGTTAAATTAATTAATTATGTTCTACGTATATCAATTATCGGGAAAATACCACATGTAAATTACACACGAACGAATTACAAATTCTATACACTCATGCTGGTAACGCCATTTTGTTTAGATATTTTTTAAAAGATCAAAAGAGAGACTTTTATTCTCTGTGGCATAGCAGAAGGCCTTTTTGCGTTTAAGCACAATCAAGTTTACCCATAGAAGAAAAAATAATAGAGATGGCATAAATGGGCTTGCCCACCTTTGGCCATTTGACTAAACACTTACCATTAACATATAAAAACTTTTTTGCAAAAGGAAGCAGAAAAAATAACTTTAGCTTCAGAACTCAATCAAACAAACAAATGTCACCGAGTTCTGAAGCTAAAGTTATTTTTCCCGTTTTTTGTGTTTTTGAAGTCGGTTTTATTTTTTGCAAAATAGTTTTTTTTATTTTTCCATTTTTATATTTTCCATGCATTTATTTATATTGTTAACAATACATTACATACATTTCATGGTCGAACTGTCGAAATCTGGATGTACTGTACACATCTGCGTACCCCCTCAGAGCATTCAGGCGTTATGTTCCAAGCGGTTACAGAAATCACGATAGATTTGCTGCCTATTATTGAAGAGTATCTCCGAAGATCAGCATCAGATCCTGACTTATACTTTCCATCATCAGCTCAGCAACATGAGATGATGATTACCAGGCACAAAAATCTGAATTGCTTTAGAAAGTACATATATGAAAAACATTGTTTGTGCCAATAAAATTTCAGGGTTGCCGTCGATTTCCCTGTTATCCCATTATCAGATTCTAACTTGGTGACAATGGGACCGCCTCAGGAGTAAAGCCATTCGATACAAAAGTTTTTTGAAAATCGGTCCACAATTGGCGGAGAAATCGGTGATCAGACTTAAAAAAATACATTCAGTCGACCATATGTAGAACATCCTCCGTTTTTTTGAAGTCGGTTAAAAATTGACAAAGGAGTTTTGGTGAAACATTAGGGAACCGCTAATAATACGTGTCATGGTAATAGGCTTATCCCCAATAAAATGGAACTTAACATACCTAACTGTAGAAATGTTGGTGTACTGTACACATCTCCGTATCCCCTCAGAGCATATAGGCGTGATGTTATGTTATGATGTTGTGTAAACAATAAACACCCAAGCGTTTGCAGTAATCACGACAGATTTGCTGTCTATTATAGAAGAGTTCCATTGCTATTGCTTATCTCCGAAGTTCAGCATCAGATCTTCACTAAATTTTATTGTAATTAAACGGGACCACCGCGGAATAATATTCTTCCAAACAAAAAAAGAATCATCAAAATCGGTATGTCGATGATTGATTGATTGATTGATTGTCGGTGTGTCGGTACTCCTCCTTTTGGAAGTCGGTTAAAAACTAGTTCATTCACCAACAGACGCCATTGTGTATTGTTTTATGTCACAAATAACAAATGCACTCTAAAATTGGTTATCTAACTGCAACAAAATTATTTTAACATTCATTCGTTCTCATTGTCACAGGAAAATGCCAAATCAGCTACCGTTTAGCCTCTGTACTACGTTTGAACTATCAACGTATATACCACAAAAGTTTCTATAGTGAAAGAAGAAACAAAGAAAGAAAACACATTTATTTGGCACATGCCACAAATGCACACAACATAAAATAAAATAAAAATTAAAATAAAAAAAAACTTAAATCTACACAATAAAAACTTAAATCTAAACACGAAAAAAAAGGGGAAAAGTTGTGTGTCTCACGGCTGCGCCAAATAGGCCAAATAGGCATAGTTACGGCGTAAAAAGTATTTCGACATTGTACTTAAATAAAACTATTTTATAACTTAAAACCACGGTGTTTCGTATCACGTGGAAGTGACGTGACTTCCACGTGATACGAAACACCGTGGTTTTGGCAGATTTGATGTGACTGCAATTGGCCATTTTTAGAGATCACTTGTTTGTTTGCGATATAAAACGGCTTCTGTCGGTGAATGAACTAGTTTTACTGCGTGTATGGTCAAATGGCCAAGGTACTTTGGCAGAGGTTTAACGCTATGCCAACTCTAGGGCTATTTCCTCTTTGCTTCCAAATTCCATAAGAATTTTTAATAAAGGTATTTAGGCGATTCATTCGGACATAAAATAAATTGAATTGAACTGACAATAAATATTCGTACCTAATAGTTCCATTCAAGGATGTTCAAGCAAGATGTCATCCTTCAAAACTACTTAAATGAAATTGTCAGACAAATCCAACGAAAGTCAAAATAAATAATGTTTACAATTTTATTTAACGTGTAGTCGTTAGAATTTTGAAGAATATGTTCTTCATTTCATTATTTTAATTTCTGTAAGTGTTATGAGTTACGAGGACCCAATAACATGGTAAGAAATGATCATTGTCACTCACAATTGTAAATATGAATAAGTTTCTTATTAATTGATGAATAAAACAGTAGAGTGCTTGTAAAAATTAAGGCCAATATCTAATTTTACATGCAAACATTCAAGGATGCGTAAATTGTCATAATCAAGTTTTAAACTGATGTAACATGAATACCTACCCACTTCAGTTACACAGGTAAAAAATAAAAACCATGTATTTAGAGGAGAACGCTTGCATGTAACTTTGTTAAATACTTGCTATCGATAACTAATACACGATTATTACTATAAACATAAACCCTATTTAAAAGTTAGCAGTTATTAAATAACATATTTATGTCCACCTTGTGCCATGAATTGTTTTGCTAGTCATTCTTTGTTGTAAGTGTTTCAATTATCAAAATGGGTACATGTAAAGGACATTAAATATTCAACCAGTGTTCAATGAACTTCTATGTAGCATTTCGTGATTTTAGAGAGAGATAAGTGAATGTGCACTACAAACAAACATTACAAAGTTCGTAAATTTGCAACAGCCCATGGTTTCTGAATAATCAAGTTTCAAGCTCTTAGAAATCAGAGATAAAAAAAATGAATGTTACATTGTCCTCACTAAAGACATTATTACATATAAGAGTTAAATATACTGATCAAAAATTTAAAAGGTTCCATGTTAAGCTAAGACACCCAAGATGGTTGCATAATCAGTATCAAGTGAAAACATTCATATTAAATCAATCATCTTATGGTTTTTTTTTATAACATTCAGCAAGCAAAATATGTGATTAGCAAGAAGTGGTTCCTGCTAAAACTATCTTTATATTGATGATTACATTCTCTTGTTACAATTTCTTTTTATTTCAAGAAATTGTTTCACTTTGAGGAATTGAGTCTAGCATGTGATACAATTAAAAATTACAATACAATTACAATTTAAAATTATTAAAATTGTTTTGTATATTTTTTTCATAATTTACCTTCAGTTTATATTTTCCTGTTTGACTGACACAGGAAAATATTATTATAAACTTTTGTAAACAGCTGTTTCTATTGTATTTCAGAATAGCAAGATATTAAATACAATAGCTAATGCTATAGACAACAGAGAGGAGTTAAAGAAAAGGATTGAAAATGGTAAAAGTATTTACCAGGAACTACAAAATTGTGTACAAAATTGTCAAACTCGCTTTGGAGGAAAATCTGAGTTAGCTACAGAAGATGATATAAGGTGATAAAAATAAAATTTAGCTCCATTGAGTACTATGAATGTTGAAGGAAAAATAATATTAAGTGACTGTTTCAGAATAGCACAACTATGTGAAAAATGGGAGAAATTGCTTAGCCATGGCATTAGAACGAATTTATCAAACTCGGCAATTCAGAATTTGGTCACAGCAGGTTTAAACTTCACTTTTAATATAGTTAATGTTGGTAAGATAATGTTATATGTTAAAAAAATATATACTCGGAGTTACACCTTCAGTAACACATGCATACTATTTATTAATCACATATTTAAATATATTTTTGTATGTCAATGGAAACTGATAGTAAGAAGTATTGTTTTGTTACAGGTAACTCTCTCTGGAGTTACACTTGCCTGCATCTAACTAAACATGAAAAGGAAAGGTTTAAAATTCTCACAAACATCAACACGCCACTTGGATATTTTAGAGCTTTTCTCAGAGCTACTCTGAACGAGAGATCTCTAGACAGGTAGTAATTATTTTATTATGTTCACAACTTACATTACGTACGTACGTAAATTGAAATGCCGTAAGGGATGGCCATCCAAATTACTTCACACTTTCATGATATTTTTACCCCCTCCCCCCTTCCCATCCTTATCTTAGCTCGTCACACTTGTGAGGCTCCCCCCTCCCCAGTGGACGTCACATATTTTACATGTTCACATTACAGATACTGTTGGATATTATTTTTAATTTATTTATTATTTTTATCAGATATCTGCAAAGCTGGGTAGCTCATGGTCTGCTGATGGAATATTATGAGGAAGGGGCTCTGGTCAGAGATCCTGATACCTCATATCTTCTAGCAAGCATGGCTACAGGTTGAATATTTGTGTATTCATCATTAATTTTAATGAATATTAACAAGATTTTAATACCCAGTTTATTATAGCCAGAAACAACAATCTGCTGATGTTTTACATTAGCAATTGAGCATATTATTATTAAATAGAAATAAAATACAATAATAATTTGTATCTACTATTTCAGGTTTATCAACAGTCTTGTTTGCGTTATCAATCGACAGAACAGAGTTGAATGACTCACAACAAGCTAATCATTCTAACAAAGCAGAACATGTGATACCTTTGCCAGTGCCCGTGAAATCATCGAGTAATTTAAAACGAAGGCCTTTGCGCCAAGTTATATCTTTTGATAAAAATGAACAAAAAAATCTCAATGAAAATAAAAGAAAATCACTTGAAGCTGCTGATAGTTCCGCATGGAACAGTGCACCAGCGACTTGCCTCAATTCACCAGATCCCAAAATAGTAGCACAGGCTCCTTCAAGCAGTGAGCCTACTAGCTCCGAATACAAGGGCACTCTTAGACACTTCTTTCCAGACAGTGTCAAAGCTATGGACAGTCCTTCACAAATTCTGTCGAAGCTATCAGAATGTGCAAAGGAGATATTCTCATCCTCTAACAGTATTGATGTTAATAACGTTATAAAAGACGATGTATCTGAATTAAGTATAAACAATTTAAAAATATCAGAAAGTGACAGTGAAGAGGTAGCAGGAAGTATTGATGGAAGCACCTCATGCTTGGAGCTATGTTTCACAGAAGACGAAGGAGTACCGGAGGATAAGACATTAAATGTGATTTTAGAAAATAGGGAAAAAGAGTATTTAAACTTGCAAATGAAATTCACACAAATGAAAGTAGCCAATAAGGAAAAAATTAAGAAGTTAGAAAATGTAGTATTAGATCTGAGCAAGTGAGTATAATATTATGGTTGTACCTTAGGACAACATGTCCACAGAATATTCAACTAATGGAGTGATCAATTGGTGTGGTATGTTTTTAGTTATAAACAATGCTTTCTTTTTCAGAGAAAATGACCGATTGAAAGACCAATTGCGTCAATACATGTCTGCCGTTGAAATTGGGAAAGCTTTAAAAAACGATTCCGGGGAAAATTCAGAAGTTGATCAGTATGAAAGGAAACTAGTCCAGGTAAACGCGTCAAACGAACCTCATTAACACGTGAATTATAAAAACAGTCCTTATTACTACAAAATAAGGGCGCTGTTAGAGTCGAAACTTACTACCGAAATAAAACTTCAATTTAGAATCTCAGAAAAATATTAAGTTTTTAAACAATAATAATTTTAAATGCCATATTCATTATGATACTCGTATAATGATACACTAAATTCGATAGTTGAGTAAAGTGGCAATTAATGTAAACTGCCTAATATTCGGAATTCAAGTAAAATAAAATACATTTTTAGGTGGCCGAAATGCACGCTGAGTTAATGGAGTTCAATACATATCTGCAAAAACGACTCAAGGAATACGAAAGTATATCGGCGATGGAAGTGCTGGACTATCCCGAGTCTAATGTTAAGGCTCATATACCTAGCGCATTCCTAGTAGGGAAGAAAACTTCATATCATGTTTATCAGGTAATTTGCACTTAAGCAACTCTTAAGGCCGATCACAGTTTAGCGCTATTGTGACCAGGCCCGTCTTTAACCAATTGAAAACCCTGGGCACTTGAGAATAATGGGGCCCTTGTAGGATGCAAGAGCGAGCGAAGCGAATTCGAATTTTTTTCACACCGCCTCTTATACTTTCACTGTCATACAAATATCGACCCTGCTCTGATTGCAGCGAAGCTGAAAATCACAATGGCAACCTGCGTCAGGTGTTATAATCTTTTTTGATGTCCTTCATAATGTGAATGTTTGATTTTCAGATCTACTTGAAGATAGGACAGGAGGAGTGGAATGTTTACCATAGATACGCTAAGTTTCACGAACTACACATGCAGCTAAGAAAGTGTCATCCTGATGTAGCGACGTACAAGTTTCCGCCAAAGAAAACGTTACGAAAACGGGTAAGTCACCATTATTTTGATACATTCAAGTCCTGGAAACTCGAAAAGTTTATTCCCATCAATTGTGCCAATACCTTGATAGTAGTAATGTTCCTTTGCAATGTCTTTTTCGGCTTAAAAAACTTTATCAGCCTATTCATCGCAAGCGCGACTGCTGAGCATGAAGTCCTGGGTTTGATTCCCAGGTCGACCAGTGTTCAGGACTTCTCAGTAGCAGCCACGAAGTCTGGATTTGTACCCAATGGATGAAGATAGGCTCGTTCCATATTACATGGGACTAAACAAAACTGGCGAAATGTTGTGAGATCTAATAAATGTAATTCTTTGTTATAGGACGCTCATTTGGTTGAGCAGCGCCGAGTGGCTCTGCAGGCGTATCTGCGACACATACTACTCGTGCTTCCAGAGCTGAGGGATTGCACCAATCGCGCACAACTCATCACCTTGCTACCTTTCTTTGGGTTCGTATATAGTTCATACCTTACCCATAAGAAAGAAACAATATTTATTTTCACTAAACATATGACATAACATTAGAAAGCACAAAGAATATGTAGGGGAAAAATATGCGTCAAATCCACTAAAAATTGCCATTTCTCAGCATATTAATGTGGAGGAATGACGAAAATACGCGAGGAAAGTTTTGAGTATGGATGTGGATGTCTGTAAGAATAAAAGATCAAAGGATAGATGACAGCTGAGATGACGAGTACCTAATAGAAAAGTATGGAAGGAGACGACATGCTGCGCCGACTGCAAATAAATTGTGACGAAGGAGAATGATGATAAATGTGACACCATGCCGTTGGGTAGAATTTTTCTTGAGCGGAGTTAGGTACGTAGATGGAGCAACATTCTTCACAAGGTGTTGGAGAGGCCCATGATCAGCAGTTGACTGTTGTAGGCTGATGATGATATACCGTAAAACGAGGTGAATAGAAACACAGGTTAATCAAGACAAAACTTTGAAAGGGATTAATATGGTATGCTGCCAACAAGGTCTCTAAATAATTACGTAAATAAATAAAAAAGATTACTTGTTGGTAAAATGTCAAATGAATTCAACGTTAAAATCCCTTTCAAGGTTTTGTCTCGTTCAGTTCACCCCTGCGTTTCTATTCACCTCGTTTTACCCGGTACATTCATCGAACGCGGACATGTGGCACTAAAAAAGTAAAACTTCAACTGCATATAGTTCTCTCTGTCCCTCACAGTCCCTTTCTAAGTTTCTCGATATGTCATAATTATAAATAGTCAACATTATCATTATTTACCTTTGTATTTTTTGTTTCAGGACATCATCTACTGTGAAGGAGAACGGTTTGAATAACACCCTAGATCGCCAACTATCGAATGATTCCATTTCTTCATACAATGCACTTTGATGCTTTGCTTTCATTCGTTAACACTTAGGAGGGTATGGTTCCCAGTTTCCGGACAGGTACTATCAATCATATAGATTTATCAATAAATCAAAATTTATATTTAAATGATCTGTCAGTTCAGTTAACCGGAACTTATCGATAGATGGTGAAACAGTCCGCAAACTTTGCAAACAAATGAGTACATTCTACACCAGCTTCTAAGTTAAATTGTGTCTTGTTTATAGATATTTATCCACAATAACGCTAAAGATACAAGATTTTATTTATTTTATGTTAGAAATGTTGTATGTATAGATGAAGATTGACTTATTCCAGTATAATATAGATTATGATCGGGCTTGTTATGTTATATTTGCGTATTATAGAAGCCGATCTTTTAAAGAGAAAACAAAATATATATATGTAAATAAGAATGGAATTTATGAAACGTGTATTGTATGTATTCAAGTGTTCATTGTTGGGAACCTAGAGCTGCTTTATGTGGCTGTTACTTTTGGACGTATCATTTATAATGTATTATTGTTAAAATAATAAGATATTATTTAAATGAAATTGTAATATAGTGTTTATACAGATATAATAAATTATGACACGTAGGGAAAACTAATATATTTTACATCCAAACAAAGCACTACAAACACAATCATCTCCAGGTTTCCTAATGAGCTACACTAGCTAATGTAATGAATATTTTATACATGTTATATAGGATGTAGAAATGTTATATATAGTAAACCACAATACAAATAGCTAACGTATATTAATTTCTACAAAAATTTCGTTACCTTTTTACTCTGTTTAAGGGTAGGTAAGTACCCTATTCACATTATTTTATGCGAATCTATCACAATGCTGTCCTATTTGACCCAAAGGTTGACTGGTCCGCCTATGTACCACTCTTGTACATTAAGTTTAAATAAATAAATCTGCCTAACCTTCACACCACGCGATATAGAGATCAGTAAATAACTATCAATGATCCTGTGATCTCCTCTAGTTGAACAAGCCAAGGTTGGAACTTCGAGATGGAGCAGTCAGGGCAGGTACCTGTACCGTTGTAGCTACAAGAAAATGGTCTGGCGAGCCTAACCATATCTTTTTGAGAAATTTTGACATGTAAAAAAAACTTGATTTCCCAAACCAATATAACAAACCTTGCAAAGTGAAAGGAAAAGGTTGGTCTCCCTGGTTGACTCGGAAGTGTTGTGCTTGACCGAGGCAGAGGTCGCCTGGAAAGTGGCTTGCCCGGATACGGATCGGCCCGAGAACCCGTTTTCCCAGAGACAGTGGTATGAGCCGCTCTGCAGGTTGGTACGGAATAAACTTATTCTACCAATACTGCTGAGCGTGCCCGCCTACTGGCTGTGGGTGAGTGGGAGTCGGGCCTATGGCTTCATGCACTACCGTCACCTAATATAGGCACTATGTTAAGTGACACAACTGTAATGGGTGTTCAGAAGGGGAAATGCGAAGCACACACTTTATTATGTATTTTAACATAAACTATGACAACGCCAACCCAAAAAGATCCATCCACCAGTCTCGCTAGAAAAAAAGTATCGCCGCCAACAGGAAGTCAAACTAACGTCCCCTATTTATTATTGTAAAATATTCGTAACACTTTCATAAATTGACATAGGTACTCATTACAATAATCATAAGAATATAAGTTATAGGTTTTATAAAGTAGACTTTTATAATTGAATATGATTTACAGTAATATTTCCAAAATAATAAATAAATGCTCAGAGAAAAGGACAAGTTATTAATATATATTTAAAATGACCACAATATTATAGTGTCTTTACAAATTGATATATGGCGCTACTATGTCTTTAAGTAGATTGCATCAGTAAATCTTAACCTTTTGAACGCCAGAGCGTAAACGCATCAGCGCCCCTTCCACACCAAGCCACAAATTCAGAGCAAATATCAAAAAAAAAATAGCGATTCCAACGTCTTATCGATTAATTATCGATAGCCAATTAATCATTGCTTCGTTCCATATTTTTTAAAATAAAATATTACTCGTTGCTTTATTCTTTTGTTTAATTTGACCCTATTTAGTATGATACTATTTTTAAGTACCACTTACAAAGTTCTAAACAACCTAAAAGCAGACATTAAAACTACAAATGAATAAATCAAATAACAATAAGGTACATCACTAATCTCGTTCGTAATGTCGGGAAGACCCGACTCTGGCGTGGCTGGCACGACTTTTGACGACTTCCTCGCATGCGAGTAGGGATGTGACATTGTAGGACATAATAAATAATAATCATATGGTATTTAAAACAATTTAATTAATTTACTTATAATTAGTCGGATTCTTCGTAACTTGGCAAACTTATGTCATCCAATTGCTTTTGCTGTCGCACTGTTCTAATAACGTACAGTAAGTTGACATATTAAGTTACTGAACGCTTCGCTTCTGGCACTCGATCCAGTTCAAAAGCGATGAGTCTTCCGAACGCCGCATTTCGTGGGTCGCGGTCCTGGTTGGTTAATCTATATGAAAAGTTTGATCAAAAATAAAACTTACCTCTAAATCATCCTCGTATACAGATAATGATTCGGAAAATTCATCATCCTCTTCTACATTTCCTAACACACGAAGGAGTTCTTCAGTAGTCATTTGACTGCTAGCCATTTTTATTATTCACTCGCACAATAATAATTTGGTTACAAATATTACCACCGATCATAATAATAAATGTATGAAATCACTATATAGCAGTCTCCCGTAGCGTGACGTCATTAGCCGTCACCGCTTGTCGTCTATTACTGACTGTGGTCTGTGGCGTACAGGTTACTGTTTATGCGCTTTTAAGCTACTTTTAATAAAATATTTCATAAATTTTAAATAGGTATAAGTTGCCTTACTTACCCATCACTAGCTGTCGTGTCTTGCCGACTGTGGCGTGAGGAAGAAAACTATTTTACGGATTTCGATTAGCAATTTTTGATGATTGTTTTTTCTTATGAAATGTAGCTAATGAATATATCTTTGTGCCATTTTACAATATTTCATTAATGTTCTTTTAAATAATAGGAACAAGGAAGACACACAGAAAACTTAATTTAGTATATCTATTTTGTACAAAAAAAGTCGTTTTCTTGTCGTCTATCGACGACGGTGCAGGTGGCGTGTTGGGCACGTTTTCATTTTGTCGGCTATACACGGCCGTGGCGTTCAAAAGATGGCTACTTTGCGTTCTATGCCGGTAGATGGCGTTAGCCGTTTATACAACTGTACAGTTGGCGACTATCTGTTACACAACCTTCCGGCTCGCTACATGTTTGCCATTGGGCGCTCCTTGTGGGGCTCCACATCGCTGTCAATGTGGTAAAGAAGTCGACTGCCTCGGACACCATGGTCTTTCTTGCAGTAAGAGTACAGGTCTAATTGCGCGGCACGCTAGCATTAATGATCTCATTCGTCGTGCTCTTGTCACCGCCGGGGTGCCAGCTGTCTTAGAACCCAATAGCTTGGCGCGCGTCGATGGGAAGAGACCAGATGGTATGACCATAATGCCATGGAAGTTGGGTAGGCTTTGGTGTGGGATGCAACTTGCGTCGACACCTTTGCGCCATCCCATCTTTCTAGCACAGTGGGCTGCGTTGGGGCGGCTGCTGCAGGTGCTGAAAACCTCAAACGGCGAAAATACAATAATTTAATTGGTAGTAATGTGTTTGAGCCGTTTGGGGTTGAAACACTAGGGCCATGGGGCCCGAGTGCCCACCTAGTAGTTCGGGAAATCGCCAAGCGGTTGGTCGACTCTTCTCGTGACCAGAGGGCGGGCCTATTTTTTGGCCAAAGAATCGGCATTGCCATCCAACGTCAGCCTGCCAGCCTTCTGGGCACTTTTCCTGTTGACAGCGATGCGGACGAATTTTTGGACACCCTGTAACCCTCTCCCCCTTTCTTCTTGTACATATTTATTACTGTTATAGTTTTCTAGTTTGAAAATAATTTAATTCAAAAGTTGTTCCTAATAGTTTAACACCCCCCCCCCCATCTGTTTTTTTATTCGAGGTAACCCGTCACAACCAAATTCCTGGCGACTGTCTTGTGTGACCCCCCCCCCCCCCGTCTTAGGGGCTGTCTCCACGAGCGATAGAATCGCGACGATATTATCGTCGTTGCCACGTATTTCTATACACTCTCTTAGGGTCAGCTCACACCGAGACGCGACGCTGCGCGTACACTTTAAAAGAGCGACTCAAAATACAACTTTATTTTCTACACGAAAAGATACACATTTCATTGTGAGAATTTAGAATACGTTGCCCCATGCAGCGCTGCGCCTCGTGATGCCTCGCGACGTAGAACGACGCAGCGCTGCATCGCCGGTACGCGCAGCGTGCAAGAGCGGCGCTGCGCCTCACGAAGCCGCGCGGCGCAGCCGAGGCTGCCGTGGCGACTTGTCTCTACTATTTCCGTCCAACCTTCGTGTAGAATTGATACAGTTCGGTAGAGTGCTTGAGTGAAATTATAATGATAGACTGGGATCTTGTTATAATCGGACTTCTTGCAGAAGAGGAAGAGGAAGAAAAATACCAAAATAAAATTAATAAGAAGACATCACACAGGAGTATTTGGGTGCATAATTTATGAAGAAATAGAAGAATTCATGGTGAATTCGTCGTTCTCATGCGCTTGCAAATGGTAGACTGCGGGTAGACGCGGGGCGGGGCGGGAGCACGTGGCGAATGTAGACACGTTCCGCTGCGAGGCGTCGTGTTGCGATGCGTCTCGCGGCGGCGCGCGGCGCAGCACGAAATCACTGGCCTCTTCCAGTATCGTCGCGTCGCGTCGCGTCTCGGTGTGAGCTGACCCTTAGAGGCCGTCTCCACGAGCGAGAGAATCGCGGCGATATTATCCCATACAAATACGTAATATCGCCGCGATTCTCTCGCTCGTGGAGACAGCCCCTTAGGCCTCATTTACGGAGACGCGGGGCGTCTCGCGTCGCGTGTGGCGTGGCGTCTCGCGGCGCGTCGGACGTTTTTTCTGTTTACGGTGGGGCGGCGCGTGAAGCGGCACGCATCATCGCACGCGTAAACACAAACTTATAGCAATATACGACCATGTTCATAGAGAAGCGAGACGGGAAGCGTGGCGGTGCCCGCCGCGGCGCCCGCGGCGAATCCTCTAGAGTGTAGCGAGCACGCGGCCGGCATCGCGGCGGCGCACGCTCGCCTCGATCAAATGGACTAGTTTTATGTTGGCGAGAGATGGGAGCGCACGATAGCTTCATCGAGAATTGCCGCTGCATGCGCCGTCGCGATAAACGCCGCGTGGGACGCGTCGGTGCCATCTGCGGGCTCGGCCGCAAAAAACGCCCTAATTCAAACAAACACGTCTAAAATCGCTTCTCCGTAAACGCACTCATACAACGCCATATATTTGAATTCAGTGCGGGCCGCGCCGCTCAACGCAACGCGCGACGCCCCGCGTCTCCGTAAATGAGACCTTAGGCTGGGACTGCTGATACATTACGAACATAACAAGCTACCTATCTCTCTATCTCAGCATTGGATTTACTTACATCAATAGGTAGCGGGTTGACTTCAATAAAAAACGCTTTAGCAAATAAATTCATGATTTTATTTTCATAATAAATAAAAAAAATCAAGAAAACACTCTTTCTGAGAATTTTCCATATATTAAAATACATGATACAAAAGATGTCAATACAAACTAAATCACTTGGTGCAAAGGCAAGCCTGTCGGTTTGGGGTAGCCGACCTTCGGGCGCGTCCAAGGCGCGTCGACCTCCGGCTAGAGCTATCTATGCAACAGGCGAGTGGAAACCGAGGATAGCCTCTTTAACTACATTTTAACAAAACTATCTTAAAGATTAACAAAGATACAATGTGCTTTCCTCGTGGAATGCATCTTTGTAGGCATCTCTAATTTTGAATGCAAAATATATGGTATTTGATCATGATTTTAAAATAATGTAAGTAGAGGTATATAAAAAGCGCATTTATAACACTTCAAAAGTGAAAATAAAACGATATAATTTAGTTTAATGTAATACAATAAATAAAATATGACAAAAATCATGTATCTAAATTAAGTGTGAAATAATTTACTACAACTTTACATCTAAACGATATAAATGTATTGCAACACACTAAGGAGCTTTGGAACCATTGAGTAATTCGGGGCTTACATTAAATTTCAGCTGGTAAGTAATCTCGAACAATAAATCTAAACTTGTGATTCATCTTTGGTTTTCTGGACATTGAGTCGGCTATAGTTCCATAACTCCTCATAGGACGCAGCCACTTGGGCCCTACACTGCTCCTTGTTTAGATGCAGCAAGCCTATACTGGACTGCCATCCGTCGTGATTAATTCATAAGTACTTATATAAGTTACAGATCTACTGCGAAGCTGATGCATCCTAAAGCAAATAGAGAACTTTACTAACCAATCAAACATACTATGTTGACGCTGTTTTTCCAAAGTTTATTTATTTCTCATGTGAACAGATGTCAGACGATGATCCGAAGTGAAATATGCCATACATTTCATTAAAAATATACTTTCTTAATTGTTACGGACTATATTATAAGAGCCGATATTGTAACTTAGTGACTAAAATTACTACTGAGACAGTTACAAGAAAGACGCAATACAAAAGTAAAATATTTGCTAAAAAAACATCACAGCTCACAAGCTAACGTGAAGGTGACGCGCAGTAGGAGGGACTTAGCGAAAGGTGCGATGAATGATAACCTACAATATGCAACAACTATGTGTGTGTATTTATGTTTCTTAAGCAGTAACAAACGTACTGTTACAGTTTAATATTTCAAGTCACTGGAGCTAAATGTAATTAGTTGAAAGAGATTTTCATATTCACAATTGAATACAAAAATCACCCACTAATATCGAATTGCATGTCAATCTGGCGCAGACCGTGCCTAGTGACAGTGAACTTGCTTGTGGTAGCAAGTCGTCCAGGCACACGCACGTGGAACCAATACTTCACCGGGTATGAGCCGATACCTGAAGCTTTATGTATCTGAATAATTATGAACTTTCTCGTTATCACCCATGACACCTTGTGAAAATATACCAAAGGTTTTCGTTTCGTTAACTAAATAAATGCTCGCATGTCGGCATATCAACGCTTATCACAATATATAAAAATATATATTAAAGAAGCTTAAACTACAACTACACATTGAAGATGCACACTGCTCTGCATTTGCCACCACACGTGGAATTGATAACAACGCCGACAGTAACATACATATTATTAATATATTTTTTTTACTTTTTTTGTTTTTATTTTATTTGTGCGGCAGCATATGCAACTCTGCAATTAATTCACAGCATATTCTTAAAGATAACGAGATATTGCATCTTGGAAATCATTGTTTTATATTCATTTGAGAAAGAAATGTGAGCATGTTTATCCCGTCTATTTCACACAAATTGGTAACTGGCTCGGTATGTCTTTGTACTGAATGATTGCTCACGTCTCAGTTTGCCACATTTCTTTCTCAAGCAGATAAATAATCTCTAAGTTCATCGAACATTTAATCGAGTTTAAGCATCCATAATGAGAAACTAAATTAATACTTTTTGTCATTTCATAAAAATATTATATCTGATTTAAAAATAGCAACATCAAAAGACCATTGAAGCTTCGGTCTGCTCAAACCGTAATACTTTTATTTTAGAACTGGTACTATATCGAATTTATATGAAACCTGATATATAATATCGCAGAAAGCTATTAACTGTTCTAAATCCATGTGCACTTATAGACTTTAATATTAGGTAGCTCAAAACATTAAGCCTAAGAGAATACTACCAATATTTTTCTTTTTTTTTTGTTGCACTTATTATTAGGCTTTCCATAAACACATAGTTATAATAATGGTTATGATTTAAAAGAATTATTTTCGTCGCCCCTGTAAGGTACATCTATGAAGTTTCATTTAAATTCTCTATGATGTAACTGCTATCTCTTCAACTCTCATCTGAAACAAGTGCATTATTATGTAATGGATTGTCATTAGTTGTTACAACAGTCGACGACGTATATTTTTAAATGTAGTTACCTCGCGCTCCCACAATGATAGACTTCCGTTTGATGTCCTGCGCAGGCGCAGGCCGCACCACGCCGGGCGCTCCGCCGCCCACTAGGTGCCCACCACCGGCACGGATGGGTTTCGCTGGAAAAAAGTCATAATGTTAACATTTGCAGTTGTTGAAGTGAGGTAGCACTATATTTAATATAATAATTTAAATACCACTTACCAATCTGGGCTTGTGGGCCTCGCCGTGCGAGGTTCTTAGCACGAACAGCCTCCTTGATTCTGTCAACTTCAAATTGATATCTCTTGCGGTCACGCATAGCGCCGTCCTTTGCTTCCTGCAAATAAAAAAGAAGGCATTGAATTCAGTCTCAATTCATTATTTAAAAAATAAATGAGCGTTTCTGGTTTTCTTTTAAAGGGCGTAATCGTTATAATAAAATGTACCTTGAGTGCCGTTTCCAACGCCTTGACGCGCTCCATAGTGGCTCGCAGACGCTTCTCGAGCTTGGGTACCTCGCAGCGCAAGTCCGCGTTGTCGCGCACAAGTTGCTTGTGCACCTTGGTTAACTGTTCCAAGTTATTCTCCAAGAACGAGATCTTTTGCTTCTGAGCCAATGAGCCGCCCTCCTCTTCCGCGCCCTCTTCCGAATTGTTGGATTTCTTTATCCTTGCCTGCGCGATAAAGTAATGTTAATAATAATGATGAGATAGAAATAAAGGAAATAATAATGATGAGATAGCACAAATAAGCTAACTAATTTGAATAAAACTGATTCGTAATAATGATTGTACTCGCCTGCAGATCCTGTACAAATAATTTGCGCAGATTGTGCAGTGTCTGCAGCTCTTTGGCTACAGTGTCCTCCAATCCTTTGAGGTCAGCGCGTGCTTGTTCACGCCGCTCCACGCTTTGACTACACAACAATAGGTCTCTCATTAGTACACTTAAAAACTACAGAATTCAATGATAGTTAATGGTCACCCCTTATTACCTGCGAACAGATGTGAGCTATCTAAGTCCCAGCACGCACCCATCCATATACATCGCCGCTCCTTGTACTTAGGCCGTATGTTTTTAGAAAATGCCAACCCTCGGCAGAATGAATATGAATGGGATACGTGCGGAATAAAATGATAACTCAAAAGTAAAAAGCGTAAGGCGTTACAAGACCACGCACTACGTCTACATCGTACTTACATCGATCATAACACATATACGTTTTGTCGCTTCTTTCAAGCAATTAATCTAGAAGAGTGTATTGATAATAGGAATGTTCTAAAATTTGCATTGATTAAATTGCTAGACCAAAGGTACGCCTGGTGTGTTTAAGTTACATGCACATAGAATCTGCGATTCTAGTCAATCTTCGTCGGTTTAAACACTGGGAGAAGTATTCATTTACGGTATCTTAAACACATGGAGGCGACAATCACTCTTCGGCAGTTCGAGTGCACACAGTCTAGGGAAGTGACATGGACACTAGGAACAATATAATGCGGTAAAATGCAATCGAATACTGATGGTGAATACAAGTGGAATGGAAAATGTTTCATGCAATATTAAATTGTCAGTTAAATGCGATTCAATCCTATGCGGTAAATGCTTGCAGGAATGCTTAAATGGCTCTTAATAATAAATGCCTTAAAACAGACATGGCAGTTGCAAATGAAGTTATTACTAAATGGTTCCATATCGCCTGTCGACTATCAATAACTTTAAAATACCTACGTATATCTATCATCTAAATTGTCTCTAATAACTTTGATTAAGTATACGAGATCTCATATGGACAAACAGTAAGATGAACACTATTGTACCGAAACACGGTAATATTCATGCAAAGTTAGCTATAACGGTTTTCAAATTGTATAAAAAAATAGTTTGATAAAAATATTACTCGCCGACTCTCTATACAAACACTCAGGGTTATTTACATCTATA
Source organism: Eurois occulta (assembly GCA_950022335.1). Classification (NCBI taxonomy): domain Eukaryota; kingdom Metazoa; phylum Arthropoda; class Insecta; order Lepidoptera; family Noctuidae; genus Eurois; species Eurois occulta. The sequence continues at coordinate 9,528,714 of OX465489.1, read as the reverse complement.
TTTACATGAGAATATAGTTTTACGTTATTATATTAATCTGCTGCTTCTAATAATTTGTGCAAGCATTAACGACGATCTACACAATTCGAGTTGATAGTTATGTATTACAGCAATATAAGCTGTTCTAAAAAACGATGAGAGGTTTATTATATTTAACTTTACGATATTCCAAGTGCAAATAAAACTAGGAAACACATAGTTTTGAAAATGAAAACTTGCAACAGTACAAATAGCTCATTGTTAACAACACAGTAAGGCAGTGTGACTTGGTGACAGCTTAGAAGGCGCAACCGTTCATTTACGCTTATCGTCCATATTTATATTAACAACCGAAATGATCACAACACGAAAATTCATAACGAAATGTACCGAATAGTATTACCGAATATAGATTTAGTTATACTACTACAGCCCTTACTGTATTTTTAGGAAAAACTTCATGCTAAATAATTACGAACGTTACTATAGAACATGCTACAATATAGCAGATAACTACAACATTCAAATATTTAAGTACCTTACAAGCAAAATAATCGTTATAAAATAATCTATGATTGACTAAGCATTAAATGCTTTTTCGACTAGTGTCATGATTAGTCTCCAAAGCCAAGCGTCAAAAATGCATAAAAAATATGAACTTATCGTTTTGAATATCAAAACAACAATAAAAACAACTGGCTTACATCAAATTACAATTATAACAGATCTAGGTATTTTGTACTATTGCTATATTTTAAAATGTAAGCCAGTTGCGAACGTGATAGCGTCGTTATTATTACAAATAAATATATGGATCTCTCACACTCAATAAATTATTAGAACTGAGCTAAAGTCTACATTTCATTCAGCAATCCATATATGGATTTTCATTAGTAATCTGAGCTGGTCCCGTTCGACATATTTTCAATAAAATAACATGCCAACTAAAACCAATTCCGATCCCCTATATAATTATTGCTGATCATGTCATTAAAGGCACTGCAAAAAATATTGTCTGGTGTCCAGAGATCCACATTTATATCACAGAAAAATGTAACGAAGCTTAAACCAAAACAACAATTTGTGGATAACGATGAGTGAGTAGGATCATGGTGACAGATATAAGTAGATGCAGTTGGAGGGGGTGGATGTTGCAGGAGTGGCGGGAGACAGGGGACTTGGGAATTGCCGAGAGCGACTTCTCCTCTTTGGCGGAAGCTTTTTCAATATCAAGGCCCATTCCATATGCAAATCCTAGTTTCTCCTTCTTCGGCGATATGATGTAATCCCTAAAGATATCGCCTTCCTCTTTCAACACCATCTGTTGATTGACAACCTCTTTCTCAGCTTTATCGAGAGTACGTCGCGGTGAATGTGACACTAACATGAGTTCCTTGAGTTTGGCAGACTTGTCGGCCTCCTCGCGCTTCAGTTTCTCGTAGTCGTCCTGTAGTTGCTGGCGAGCCAGCGTCAGTTCCTGGTAGGTACTGCAAACAAATAAATAATTAATATTTGGACTATTTTGACAATTTTATTAATTATTAATATCTTTATTAACATCAGCGAAGGCCAATTCTTTTTTAACATTATGCAGATCGCGTCACGCGTTACAAACAAGGGTAGTGCATTTATGGTACTTACTCCTTGAGCTCCTGGTGGTGTCGCTGCAGCGCGGCCAGCTCGTCGCGCAGCGCGGACAGCTGCGTGGCGTGCGCGTTGCGCAGCTGCTCGAGCTGCGCCTCCAGCGCGCTGCGCACTTGCGAGTCGGCGCGCTGCTCCGCGGCCGCCAGCTGCACGCGCTCCGCCGCCTGCACGCATGCAAAAAACATCGTGATTTATGGGGCTATTGGAGTACATCATCATATAATCTATAGCAGTATTTACGGAGACACATTAGCGGGGTCAGTCCAAACCTGCGGTGCCTGCGTGTAGGTTTGCGGCACACTGCAAAGTAGGCATATGGGAATATTATAGACAGAGTTTGCTATACGCGGGGCTGACAACTTTGGAATATAGCTGCTTTAAAAAAAAAACAGTTAAATCTCGGTTTTAGGAGCACATACCTGCAAACGCGCGCATTCCTCGCGCAGAGCGTCGGCAGCCTCCTCGAGCTGTCTCTTTTTGTTCTCGGCCTCCCGCATGGACTCTGCGAGTGACGCGCACCGCGCCTCGTGCTGCGAGATCAGGAGCCTGCACTCGCCCAGCGAGCGCTCGTACTCCTCAATCTGTTGGAGAGACATTCCTTATTTACGTTTGCAAGTTCCCGGACATGTGACATCACGGTGGGTCAAGTTTTTACGTTGAGCGAAAGTTAAAATCTTTTAAGTTTCTCTACATGCCACCAGATGAAATGTTAGTTTGACCTGGGCTGGTGTTCTATAACTATGAGCGAGTGTCTACTGTAGATCACTTAGCTGGATTATAATATTGCAACTTTTTACCCATATTCAAGTAGATCGAATCTAAAGGAAATAATGTGGTGTAAATATTTACTGACCTTCTGGTTGGCGTCGATGTTGGCCGACTCGAGTGAATGGCATCGCTGTACGATGTTCTTCACCTCACTCTTCATCTTGCTGATATGAAGACGTGCCACCGTGAACTCTTCCTCAAGCTTGCCCACAGTGTCCACGTTGAGTTTGAAGTCCAGTTCCGAGCCGCCGACGGCAGCGCCGATCTCCGCGAGATCTCGAAGAAGGTTCGTTAGCAGTTCGGCAATTCGTTTGCGTTGGTGAGCAGATAGGTCGCGCAGTTGTTGGAGTTCGGACGTTGCACTGGCCAAAGCACTCTGTGGACAATAAAATGATTGTTAACATATCACTGACACACACACATAGTCACACCGTTTGGGCCTTTAAAAAGAGAGGATTCGATATTTCTGAGGTATTTGTTCTTTAACTTGATGGCTTGTTATTTACATAAAAAAATAATAAACAAGTCAATTCTTATCCCCCTGTAGTTGAAACTGACCTGCTTGGTCTGCAACTCCTCGGACATCTGGTCGCACTCGCGGCTCTTGCTGTCGACCTCTTGCGACTTCTGGTCGTAGTTGACGGCGAGCTCCTCGAGGGCTTGTAGCACCTCCTTGACCTCCTCCTTAGCGGCTTCGTTCTCCTGCTGGATGCGGTTCATGTCGCCTTGCAGGGCCTCGTAGTCGCGCCTATTGTGAACATATTGTTGCATCAATCACAAATACACACACATAACATCACGCCCGCATGCCCGAAGGGTTCGGCAAAGGCGTATAGTATACAAATCGTTAATAATGCTAAGCCCTGTGTAATAAAAGGTCTAATAAGTCTTAATTGTTTTGCTTTTAATTTGTCAATCAAGAAAACACCAACACCTGGATTTTCTATTCAAATGATGTGAAATCCATGTGTTGGTGTTTTAACATATATCAAAAGATGAAATATTTTCAGATATCAGCACGTTTTTATCAGTATATGTAGAAAACATATCGCCTCGTTAATCGCAAATCGAAATGACGTTGCACCATGCATGACTGTTAGAAATATACTAAGACTTTTTTTTTATTTGTAATCGTTTTTATTTTGTAAGTCTATTTATGTATGTCCTACTACATGGTGAAGGTCTCCCTTTACTCCTTCTAGACCACTCTGTCGTCCATGTATCGTATTTCAAAAATAAAATGGCAAGAAAAACAATCATAGAAGATCCTAATTCTATTACCTTGTACAGGCAATGAGCTCCTCTTGTTCCATCATCTGGTCCTTGAGTTTCTCCACCAGCTGTGAGTGCTGGTTGATCTCCTCGTCTTTGTCGTCCAGTTGTTGGTACAGGGCTTCCAGTTTGCCTTGCATCGCCGCATCTTCGACTGCGCTAGACACGGCCACTGGCACCGGCTGAGAGAAAAAATCTTGGTTAGATGAATAATATGTTAACACTAATTATACTTGCAAGACCTATTCTAATCAATTTCATGTGAAAACTTCTAATACAAGCTTACAGGCGGCGGCGGTACACAGTATGGCACCTGACCTTTCAGAAGGACGTCGCGAATAAGGCCGGTATATGACCTTCCAAGTTTATGATACTTGGAAGTCAATCAAAATTATGTAGAAAATGGCATAAACTACGTAACAACGAAAAATTCTTTAGTTAGAATAAAAATGTGTCCTACAACAATAACAATGGTTGTTATTCATTTGAAACCATTCATCTGTGTTACTTGGATTCCTATATCGTGCTATAGTTTACAATAGTTCGTAGTGAATCATCACTTACCGCCGCAGGTGGTTTCTCTTCAATGAATGACGTAACGGGAGTGACGGCCTCGATTTCTTGCAGGTTAACCTGTTCTTCGATTCGTACGGTCTCGCCCGAGCGCCAGCGGTTCAACTCGGCCTCCAGCTTTTCAACCTGATGAATTGAATATGTAATCAGAATAATGAACCTTTTGTCAGGTAGTTTTGCAATGTTTTAATCATAGTGTAGTTACTGACCTTGCCCTTCAGCCTGCCCACCTTCTCCTTTTCTCTCTCATAACGACGCTTCCATTCCTCAGCAGTGAGCTCCTCGTTGACACAGACGACATTCTTGACAGTTTTGGCTCTACAAACAAAATATGCATGTAGTATGACAATAAACAAAGTACAGAATATATGGAGTACTTATGACATGTATTTTTCGTCTAAATGCTTTTAGATGAACATTGGCCTACATTTGGAATTGTTTGATGACTGTTATATTAATATAGTATTACATTTCCTTAATTGTTCATAAGTACTGCATTAGTTTATTACGACGAAAATGTAAAAATAGTGTCTTTACACATACCTTTTACCAAAGTCAAGTGTACTCTTGGTCTCGCTCTCGTTGAACGACGCGGGGGAACAACAGATGACGATCGTAGTCCTAGCGTTACCACCGAGCGACTCTTGTAAGATACGCGTTAGTTTTGAGTCTCTGTATGGTATATGTGATTTGTTTCCGTCGGCCAATGCAGAAATGACATTACCCAACGCCGATAACGATTTGTTAATATTCTTAGCTTCGTCAAGGACTGTACCTTCAGCACCAGTTTTAGATACCTGTTAAAATATTTTCCAAATAAATAATTATAGTTTACATGTCCAGGAAAACAATAGGTAATATTTCCAAGTAATAATGTCATAAATATGCATTAACTAGTGAAGGTTGATTCATAGACATATTTCAGTATTAGAATAATAAGTACCTTTTCAGAACCAGCCAAGTCCACCAGATATAACTTGCCCGAAAGTTTCTTTTGATTCTCAAGATTTTCTTGTTTAACATTTATGAGGAAGACGGAATGAGATCTAGATGAATGTTCATTCATGTCTGAAGTAAAAAGTGGTGGTTAATAACTGAACATACACAGCAAGCTTTTACCTAACTATTTTAGATATACTTACTTGTGACTGCAATGTGTCGATTTGATTTCCCTTCTTCAATAACCTCAAACACTTCTTCAGGACTTGACACAAATCTCTCTGTAGCACCTTTGACAAATGGGACTCTGTTTTTGTCTTCATGAACACTGAGGTTCACTTTTGATACTGAAACCAGCAATTTCACCAGTTAGATATGAACAATCTTACCAAAATAGTAACAAAAGAATTGTTGACATGCACTAACCGTCTAACAAATCCCTGATCTTGTCCATGTAAATTTCAAAGTATGACACTTTAATGTGAAATTCCAAGTTTTCTTCCATGGCATAAATATGATTGAATATATCATTTACTATCCGTGGAATAATACCCTGTTTCCCTGGATCCCCTGCAAATTAAAGTACAAAAGATTAGGAATAAATTAAAGATGAATGAAATGTATGTACTAATTTGGCATGATCTAACTCATTTGACTGTGCTCATACCTATGACACCTTCCATAGTATGTGTTTTTCCTGAACTGGTCTGTCCATATGCAAAAATAGTGCCGTTATAGCCCGCCAGTACGTCAGACACAATACTCTTGGCTGCTTCATTGTAGACCTTTTCTTGGGTTGCATTTGGCTTGAATACTTTGTCAAACAAGTATACTTTACCCTAACAAAAAAATAGGAATGTAAAACATATGAAACGCAAGTGCATTAAATTTATTTTAGAAAATATATTGTGTTGAGAAAAAGAAGTAATTAAATGACTAGTCAACTCATTCTAAACTTTATGAAAGTTAAATTCTAAATAACTCTTGTGTACAATGCGAGACATTATACAGAATATTTATGACCTACAAGTATAAGATGTATGATATAATAACTATGTTATGATTTAATCAACTAGACTAAACACAGAATTATCAATTTGTGATTGAAAACTATGAGCAATTTAACACAGTTACACCCTACTTGTTGTAGATAATACTTAACAAGTTAGTCTATTTCTCTTCCAAGATTAATAGCCTTCTACTTGTTCAAGTGTTAGTCACTTCTTGGCATTTCATTATACAAATGGCCTTACAATGTTCAAAACATTCTCAGTGTGTTACACATTAGGATGTTAATAACTTAAAATATTAAATTGTTTCACCTGGTTCTGAACAATTAGTTAGAAAAAGAAAAGTTATTTAACTTTATTGCAACATGTGGTATGAAGGCCAGAGGCTTACTACATAAAAATATCAAGTTTGTTATGTTCTATACTATTGTTATCATTTCCTGTAAGAGAATATCTAAATCCACTCAAAATTCAATTAAATATAAATAAAGATACTTCAATTGAGATTAAACTTTGAAAATTATGGTCACAAGTTAACTTGACTCATGGTCTCTGAAATTAGATGTTAAACAAGCACTTCCCTTCCAAGGCTAATTTATTGCATACTTGATGCTGATGATTCCTGCCATTAAAAGGAATCTAGTCATTGTCATTTTTCTTTTAGGTTATTGAGTTCTAGTTGACTTATAATTTTCAGATTGTGATGCAAAAGTATTTAAATGTTTTTAGATATTTGTGGGAAACAAGATGTAAAGAATTTTATAAAACACTACATTTTAATTTATTTATCCTCAAACAATTCTCTACTTTCAGAAGATTAACTAACAAAGTTCAATGTACCTATTGGTGTTTGTAGACATATTGAAGAGTTTATTTATAGAAACCTCATTTGCAACTAAAGCAAAAACATACTATAGACTGAGCATACATCCCAAGATGAATCAGGCCAACATAAGTATCTGACATCATCACCTAGACAGGCAATAAACTGTAGGTTGTTACATTTTGAGACAAATAAATTTTGGAAATATGATAATAACTTCTTCAGCTTAGACCTTGTTCCATAGGCAAGATGAGCAATTTTTTTTTATATTTGTAAATGTTTAATTATTAAAATACTTAAAAATTCAAATAATAATGATGTAGATATCGTAAATTAAGTAATGGACAAATACTTTTTTTTTTAAATAAATTGTAACTGTAAGAGAGCCTGTCAAATTCAGATTTAAAAACCTTTAAACTACCCTCAGTTATAAAAACTGCATCCTCATTATTTTTGCCTGATTTCATTTGTCAGGTGCCAGTTTTTATAAGGTTTAGATTTTTGTGGATGCAAAAGTAATTACTGAAATGTTTATTAGACAAGCTTCAATCATAACTGGAGGTGAATATATCCAGTTCTAATTAGTAGATTAATTACATAGTTTATAGGATGCAGTAAATTATGTAATAATTATAGGGTCAGTGAGGCCAGCTATTCTTGATATATAGGTTTAAATGTTTGATACATCACAAGGTGTTTGATAAACTACATTATTTGAATATTGTTAATTATTTTCTAATAAGAATTTATAAAGAAGCAGGATTGTATTTTTTTTATATGTTTTTTATAATTACAATGTCATTTTCAGACTTCAGCATGTACCAGATGTTCTTGTGAATAAAAAAGAGGGTAATTGTGAGAATTAAATGCGCAAGCATTTATATTCTGTTTATCTTAGAATTGGAAGTAGTTTTAGCGCTTATGCTTAAACAAAATAAATCCATACAAAATCGTGGTATACCAACTCAGGTCAAGGTCGAGGAGGTATTTGTATTGATTTTCGACAAAACAAAGACGTTTGTACTTATGCGATTATTCGGCAAGATTCTTTATATTAACACGATCATAATCATAACCATCGAAGCGGAATGAAAAAGAAAGGCCATTTCGTAGCAGGTGAACAACTCGGTAATGTATTAGTCATCATGATCTAATTTAGGGCGATGATAGGGGAAAGCAATAGACATTAAAATTATTTGCACTTACCCCTATAGAAATGCAATTGTCATCGGGTCCTGAAGGGAATTTCACAATAAATTTGGATCCAGCTTTTTCTTCAGAGTCATTCAGTGGCCGAAATCGGCAAACCACTCTGATGCTGTCTTCAGCAGCAATCTCGCGATCAGCTGCCATTTTCAAAAAATAAAATAGCTTACACTACACTCCGTCTAAGCAATTAAAAAATAAAACGTTTTGGGAACATAAAACCGTGCATGAAGAACTACAAAGTTAAAATTTTGTCACTGAAAAATCTTCATGACAGCAATATCAAAATGTCGGCCATATTCTTCGGAGAAGAAAGGCCAGAAGTGTCTCATTGGCTGAACGATCGACGTGCAGCCAACATAATAAAACAAAATCGATTCGCAACTACGTTGCGTTCAAAACCTCTGATTTGGTTAATTCTATCACTTGTGATGGTTTCTTAAATAATTGTGAATAAGTGTAAAAATTTGAACGGATCATTCCAGTTCGATCACTCAATTTCTACAATATAAAAAAGAATAATTAGGGCTAATTAGATTTTGTTACAAAAAATAAAAAAATACTATTAAAACTTCAGGAAAATAATTTTGATTGAATGTAATAAGTTTTCAGACCACAGCTAGAATGAATGATGAGTAATACTGTGAACGATTTACCTGTTTATTTCATTCACTCATTCATATATTTTTTACTTTGGGATTATTTTTATTTGCCAGTAAAATGAATTAAAATGTGTTTGACCATAATATAATATTGTTTAAAACGGGAAAGCACGGGTGAGTGTTAAATACATTGTAATTAGTAATAATAAATGTTCCGTGTATTGATCTGAAACTGTGTAAACTTCAGCTGAGTGGACAGCCCACGGGCGACCTAATTATATTTATTTCGCTAAAAAACAATGTTATTTTACAAAACCAGTTACCTATGGGAAAATTATTAATAGTTTTCTTATTTGTCTCGAAGATGAATACCACCAGTGGCTCCTGGTTTATACTTTTCGCCATTAACAACTTGAAACTTTTAATATTAATAATTAAGATCCCTTTTTATTAACCCATAACACCACTCGGGGAGTAAGGTCCCCCAACACACACGTTTGCGTAAATATATTTAGTATTTTGACCGTCACGCAATTGCGACTCCGTGTGTTCCCAGTACCACTAGAAATCTCACTAGTGGTGAAAGAGGATCGGGCTACGGCATACAGTTCAGCAGATGTTAAAAAAAAAATTGAAGTATAGGTTCACACTAAATACAAAAAAGAAGAAAGGAAGCAACAGTAAAATAGGTAGAAAGATGATGGATATTTCTAAAGAAATCTCTTGCAGCATACCAGCGAAAGGAGAGTAGATAAAATAGAGAAGAGAGAGAGACGTATGTAATGTTGCGGGACCTAGATTCCCCACGAGTGTAGTTAGTTGAGTACATCTATTAAAATGTTTAATTATCTTCAACTACTTCTTTATTTGTGGTACGCTACATGCTACATACAATAATTATAAATCTCCAACACCTTGAAGATCTGTTAAATAATCCAGAGTTGGAAAATAGTGAAAATGAGGAGGTTTTATTGAAATCTAGAATTAAGGTAAAGGTTCAGCTTAGCAACCACAATACAGAAAGCAAGGCAGAGCCTGAAGTAAATTAAAACATGAAGGAACATTATTAGTAAGTGCTGTGGCATCAAGCAGGGAAAGGCGCTATTTATTTAATGATTTTGCGGAATGAATCTTCTGGACTTGTAATATTATGTATTCTGTCATAAAACACATGAATTTACTTCAACCAGACCCATAAGTACTTCTTAATTCATGGTATTTCTTAATAATAATATAGTATCATCTCTGAAAGGTGACAAAATGACTTGATGCTTGCCTTCAATATTGATATTTATTAGTTTAATATGCTGCAGTGATGTGCTTTCAATCATTATGGTTACTACCTTGAGATTTTAATGATGCCTTAGGTCTCGCAGTTAGGCCCAATTATTAAAAAAACTGAACAATATACATGTATATATGTATAGATTTTAGATATCTACTAATCAAAAACCAAGAACCATTAAATCACACTATAGTGCATGTGTTCCTTTGTTTCATGAATCACCGAAAGTTTATCAGTCTCTTTTTTCTTAGTAATAATGTTTACTTTCTAAGTCAAAACAGTCAGTTCTGCAAATAGTACCTAGCTATCAAATACACCAATGAAAAATAAAAGATACCAATCCCAGTACTAATATTGGCTCATCATTTTTTTATTTTCTATACTAATATTATAAAGAGGTAAGATTTTTTTGTTAGTTTGTTTGTACTGAATAAGCTCCGAAACTACTGGACCGATTTTAACCATTTTTTCACAAATAGAAAGCTAAATTATCAGGAAGTAATATAGGTTATAAATTATATTTATATCATGCCAATTAGCTGAGCTATCACAATTTTCGCTGGCAAAGTGCTAGTTGCTAATAAAAATTGTCTATTGGTAGGCTTTTAAGTGAATAATTACTAACAAACTACCACATATTATTGATGCATCATATAGGCATTTATTTTGATTCCTCCGTTTTGTTAAACTTTCATTTAATAAATTACCTATTTTCCATTCAACAAAGCAATCCATGCTAGAATGATCCTTATTTATGAATGAACATAAATAATGTGTTCATAACATTAAAAAATTCAACTCAACTTCATGTTAGTACATAGGTACTTTATTAAGTTCCTTTTACAACACACTTGAAAACTTATGATCTAATTCATGCCTTTAGTCATAATATTTTAAAGGAAAACTACCTATAATTAATCCAATGTTTTTATTCTATGCAAAAGTCAAAAAAACAAACCTAGAATGTAAAATTCTAAGAGGAAAAGCAAAGGATTTCAAAATGTAGTAGAATCTTACACCAAAACAAAACATGCAACATTTTAATTGGGGATTCTCTTCCATACATGGCGTTCCATGTCGTGGGGTAATAGTGGCGCGGCGGGCGCCGCGCCCGCCAAAGTAAGCAGGAGCGGTCGATGACCCGGCTGGTACACCCCTTAACCGTTATCGTCGATATAAGGAAACCCGCTGAAGGCTTTGCGGAACTTTGTACCTACGTTCAGTTATACCTGTTAGCTAATCAATTTCCTAGAAAGCGCATCATGTTATAAATGTCCCCGTTCGTAATACGCGACTTCTAAAAATATGACGTAATCTGCATTACAAAATTAAATACTACGGAAGTCTGTGTTTAGATTATGCGTAAACAAAATTTGTTATCAAACAAAGTAGGTACCTACCTAGTGTAACAACAAATCTATTTCTCTGCCTCTTAGAAAAGTCTATTTCTTTTCCTCATTGCCTTCCTCTATTAATCTATTGTATTCCGCTTACTCACCGCAGACAACTAATTAACGATATGATTTAAATGTTCGTAAGGCCATCAAATGTGACTGTATAAGCGAAAGAATGCTTGCGATATCACAACTTGAATCATCATTTGGTCGGCGGAGTTGGTAATGACGTAATTTACTCGACCTACAGAAAGAAGCACCGGTTTGTCTTCAAACTTGGAGGTCATTTTATAATAAACACTAACTAACGATTTAACAATGGACACGCGGATGGAGTTCGCGATTTTATTAATAAAGATGTAAAACTGCATCGTAACTAAATATCTGTTTTGAGCACTTACATAAATCCGATAACCCTGTGGTTTTGTTTTGACTTAACGTAAGTAAACATTCTGCCCAAATCTCAAGTGGACTATCCACAGAACCAGTATCACAAGCGATGTTCGCTGAAACAGCACTCTTCAAAGTCATTCAGGTACTTATTTATTTATTTGTAGTTATATTCAATTCGAAGTAGCGCTTTTTACTGAGAACTAATATGGATCAAGGCCCGGGGTAATTTTATTGTAGTCTCTGATCCACTGAATACGGCACTAGGCAAAGTTATAAGCGGTCCCGTAAAATGGACCTGATCTTAAGTGACAGGTTTCTTAGCTGTAATTAGTGCTTTCGATCGCCATCATTCAATCATTTTGTATAGACATCCTACAAGACATTTTCCCAATTACATATTATCTCCGTAAACCAATAAAGTGTTTCAGCTTCTTGTAGCATAGCATAGCGATAGCGTCATTTAAGTTTTTGCTCGAACTTAAAGCAAATAAAGCATATCATGTTGGATGCATGTTGATTTTGAACACACTAATTACAAACACAAATGAAGTACCACACTGCATTACACTCAGTCTTCCGCTGTCATGCGTAAAAATACTGGTCCTAGTATTGAACCTTGAGGAACACCCATTGAATGTATTGTATTTACAGCGTTTGATGAACTACTTGATGGCTATCTTCCAAGTAGGTACGATCTTGGTAATATTGGGAACACTTTTGTCACGTTGATAATGGTCAATATGTTTTGCATTCTGGATAATCTAAAGGACTTCGACCTAAATGTTCGCAAGGATTTAATGTATGAGTGCTGCCAATACCAGCCCTGTTGCAGTTATAATGTTTAGATGAGTGTATTGAGTATCGATTCCGAGAAGAAACTGACGGCGGCGCTCGCTGTATCACCGCTGACGAAGTTATTTTCTGTAGAATTAGTCACGCGTGTATCCGGCGCGGGCGCACGTCGCGCTGTGTTCAACAATATTACAAATATAATTTGTAAAAAATACTGAGACTGACTAAAATAATTAGAATCTTATAATTTGTGATGATAAAAATCCCCACATTTAAAATTTTGGGCTAGTGTTGTGTTTTGTTAATGTTGTGGTGTGGTGGTGATGTGATTTATTTCTTTAAGTTTTATTCGTTTAACTGTCGAGTTTAAACAAAGGGGACCTAGTGATTTATCAAATATAAGTTTTATAAAAAATATGTATTTAATGTAAATGCTTGTGAGCTAACCCAGTGATATGATAAGCGACTTTTACCTAGTTGTCGGTGTCAATAAGAGTAAGTGCAAACAAGAGTAGCTTAATGTAAATAAGCAATGAGTACTGAAATGTATCTTCAATTTATCTCCTTGTTGTGTTTCCTACGTTTAAAAAAAATTCCAGTCCTATTTTTTTTAAATTCAATTGTGTTTGGTTGACATTATGCGTATTTTTCTTTACGTCTTGAGAATAATAACGGAAAATCGTCTATTCTTTCCGAACTTCAAAATTTTGAAAACCAAACAACTTATTTGATTAGTTAGCCGGTTCTTTATAGTCACCTCATAATGCAGTCTTCAATCGTGTGCGAGTTACGAACTCTCAAGCCAACCTAGTTCGTTTATTTGACTCCTACATCTTGGCGGAAAGATAAGCATTTATAACAGTTAACATGCTGTTTGCAACTCAAGTCAACAAGGTGAACACATTACACATGACCTTATTTAGACCTGCGTGTGACGTTAGTGAGAAAATTACTCATTTATTAATATGGGGAAAAGCGCTTAGTGCTTAAAGGAAAAGTCTTACAATATGAATGAGTAAGGAATTTAGTTAGGTTTTCTAACAACTGATATCAACGGATATTGATATCATTTTGATCAGCAAGTCAGAACATGGTATAAAATAGACGAGGCGGACTGGCTACAACTGATATCAATACAAATAATTTTGATCAGTAAGTCAGAACACGGTATAAAATAGATGAGGCGGACTGGTTACGACTCAATGCGTAGGTGGCGCCCTTTCTCAGTCGCTGCCGCCGCCCACAGCTGGCCATATGTCCCAACACTCCCAACCGTATCATAACGTTTACTCAACGCTATTTACTACCTGTGAGCCGATGACGCCGTTGTACGATCATTCATACTTTACAGCTAATAGTGCGGTCGGGGATCCTCGTCACCGCCTTTACACAATCTTTATTTATACCGCCGTTTTCATCCACATACGCTGCTTTGTTTCTATGAATTTATAAACAAAATGTATCCTTTTAGTTGTCCCATTGACCTAGTTGTATAAGACCTTGGCCTGTTACGTTGCTAAGAATTTACTGCTAACCAACGTTTAACGTTAAGGTATAATACTGTTGCAAACTTCGTGTACCTATGCAGGAAAGCTGCGTTTAAACACTGATAATCAAATACTTATATATCGTACAATGAGTATTGTCTGTATGAAACATGGATTGGCAGGACATTAGTGTACTATACTGAATAGTGTACGTATAATGTGCAGTACGGTGATAAGCACTGTCATTGATCTTCTAAGGTATCAGAGGAATAATAAGTATTGTAGGACTTTGGTTACGATAGGAAGAGGACGTACATATATCTATAAGGGATTCTGGTCGGGGATTATAGTAACTAGGGCAATCATGCATGTTATTGTTTGATTTATGAGAGACTATTGTACTCCATTGCGTTTCACTCGCACTCGCAATGCATTTTATATGAGGCTTGCACGAGTTTATGTAATAACAGCAACGTACTAAATTACAAAACTTATTACCTATATTGCGTTCAAAATTAAAATAAGTTTCCTGACGTTCTGGCCTTTGATACTGGGTCACGCGAGTAGAAAGTAATGACTTTATATGAACACGCTGAAACGCTTGTTATAAACCAGGATAATAGTAATAAATCTGAAACTGCCACATATTTCCCCGATTACGGTTAATTACTGAACTTTATTAAATATCGAAATTGTCCTTGTTACAGAATTTGATCTGAAAACGAATCTATAGATTAAGTACAAAATGTACAAACAACGATCGACTGTTTTACGACTATGTGTGTGGGTGAGCCTGTTGGCGGTATGTTGGGCCCAGCGGGCGGAGCAACTCCTGGCGCAGAACCCCTGCTCCAGCAAGACGACGTGCAGCGACTGCATCCGAACTGCCAGCTGCGCATGGTGCTTTCAGGCAGAGTTCAATGGCCCAAGGTGCTTCAACCCTGCGATGGAGCGCAGCAGAACCGCAGGATGCGATGAAGCCTACATATTCAATCCGGACAACCAGCGTTCGGTCGACCCCAAGGACAATATTGAACTCAGCAGAGGTAACTGATATAACGCATTCTATTTTATGATTATTGCATTATTTCCAGCAAGTTCCGTTGCACATTTCTTCTGTTGCTTTTCAGCAAAGTCCAGAATGGGTATGGCGGCAGGCTCGTCATCATACGGAGAGTCTTTTAGCTCGAAGGGAAGCAGTTTCTCAGCGTCAGGATCTGCGGCCGGAGGCGCTGCTGGTGCCGCCTCTGGCGAGAGCCTGGTCCAGATGAAACCACAGGGAGTGAATCTCACCTTAAGAATGAGTAAGTACATACATAGTTATGTGTAGGAACAGGAAGTTAAGTAATCAGGCAAAACTCAACTAGTTATGATAAACAGTTCGCGTTCAATGTCATCGTCGAGTTATATGGATTAATTAATTTCATAATTATCTATGACACAATGTCCTGATGAATTAATTTTATAACTTGTTATGCTAATCCTAAATGGTATCCAAAATATTTTTTTCGCAGATCAAAAGGAGAAGCTGACGTTTGCTTACTCCAGGGCCCAAGATTACCCCGTCGACTTATACTATCTCATGGACCTTAGTAGATCCATGAAGAACGACAAAGAGAAACTCAGTAAATTGGGAAATTTGCTCTCTGCTACCATGAGAAACATGACTTCCATGTTCAGAATCGGTTTCGGCTCATTCGTAGATAAACTAGTCATGCCTTACGTATCTACTGTGCCTAAGAAGTAAGTGGACAAAGATTTTATTAAGACTTAATAATTAAGTGAATGACTGTGAACTGATTTGGGTTGAGATATTAAAATTGTGATAATTTTTAGTTTAATTTCGCCATGTGAAGGATGTGCTGCGCCTTACGGATACCAAAATCAGATGTCACTCAGCACTGATACCAACTTCTTTGAGGTGAGTTATCGTAATGCTTATCTTCGTAACCTTCTGTTTATTTTCTGTAGATTGAATTTGACAGCTAGAATCTAGAAAAATCCTTCGCTTCGTTGAATGCATTGTTCGTCTAGTGGTCTCGCGTTAAGCGCTACAGCTAAGGTTTAGGTCCTAGGTTATATTCTCAGGTCGGGCATAATGTTATGGGTTTTCTCAGCAGCCTGAACTCAGAATTTGTTCCTGTGATTACATACCATGAACCAGGCATGACGCTAATGTTATTTGTCTCGTTCTATAGCAAGCCGTAGCCAGAGCAGACGTCTCAGGTAACTTGGACGCCCCCGAGGGAGGTTTCGACGCGATCATGCAAGCAGTTGTGTGCAAACAACAGATAGGTTGGCACGACCAAGCCCGAAGACTGCTTGTCTTCTCAACTGACGCTGGCTTCCATTACGCTGGAGACGGAAAGGTAATGTTCTTATTTTAAAAGGATTTAGATGAGATAGTGAATCTATAGTAACTTGTCTTGTGCATAATTGTTTTGTGCTATATTTGAAACTTTACTGTTTCGTTTATGGAACTCAAATTCAATGCTTTTTGGTTTTCAACCATACTTCTTTATTTATGTGTTCATTCATAATCGAATTTCGAATTCATCATGATTTCCTAACTGGTTGATAAACAAGCAATAAAAGTAGATACGCCAATTAAAAAGATGTTAAAAGCTGATTGCCTTCAATTGCAGCTCGGAGGTATCGTGCAGCCCAACGATGGCGAATGTCACATGCAGGACAATACTTACACACACTCGACGTTACAGGATTACCCCAGTATTTCACAGATTAATCATAAGGTAGTGTTTTGTTTGCTATTTTCCTAGTTTTTCCATAGACTTTGATTCATAAAGGACCTTAGGACTACGTGATTTTTCTACTACATCGAAGTAAATGATGTAAGCCATCGTCATTTATACGTTTTCGAATGGTTTTGTTTAAATGCTGAATTTTACCTGTAGTTGCCAATATGAGTAATGGTTGCAATTGTACGCGTTCTGAACCAGATTGATATTAAATGGACCGCTAGCTTTAAGGATCGAGACGGTACCCGGCGCCGCTCGGGTGCCGTCTCGGTTGAGCGAACGAACTGAACGACTTCTTGACTATTAAAATAAAAAGTGACTGTAAATGGTTTTTGAATGTGTTGGGATCCTAGTTTCAATATATAAATGGAAAAGCTGTTTTTTCCCTATGAAATCGTGTTTAATTGAGTTTTATGGCCTGAGGTTTTCCGCACACCACCAAATTTTGTTTAAACCTTGCGTGATACTGTTATGACTTTACCTATTTTGCGAAAAACTATTCATCATTAAATTTCATGTCATCTTTTCCTTAAAACTAAATATCACCATGCAAACCAGTTTATTAAACAAAACTTTCGTAATATTTGTAGGTAAAAAAACACGCTATCAACGTGATATTCGCGGTGACGTCGGAACAGATTAGCGTATATGAGCAGCTCAGCAAGCACATCGAGGGATCCAGCACGGGAGTGCTAAGCAACGATTCCGATAATATCGTCGACCTTGTGCGGGAACAGTACAACGTGAGTACCTACTTAGTCTTCTTGTTTTCTCGTATCGACAGAAGCCATTTGTGGAAGAGTAAAGGTCTCTAAGGCAATGCTGATACAGTTTGGTGGCGCTGATCCATGCGTCATGTTCGTGAACGGGCGCTGTCAGTTGATCTCTTAGCTGCCACGGATTATTTTAATTACTTTTTTTTTTAATTGTTGGTTTAATCTTTTACTCTGGACGCTCTTAATGTGTACGTCTTCTAATCTCAACATGAATGATGTAACCAAGATTTTGTATCAATATTTTGATTTAAAAGAGTGTCCATGGAGTTTCTTGCCCATTCTTCTCCATAGAGATCTACGCTTTTGGAATGTGCAACTACAGTACTTTCGCAAGGTATTATGCCTTGTGACTGTGAAATTTGAGTTTGAGCCCTTTATTCAATAAACATCAAAAAAAGAGCGCGAGGATTTTCCCGCTTGGTGGCAACTAACCCTAAGTTAAGCATAAGTATGGTTCAAATATTAACCAGTTAGCACGTTATCATGGTTATAAGGTTGACTGCCTAGGATTTAGGTATTAGTCGTAGAGGCTATTTTAATATCGTTTCATTATATTGCATTATTTCTAAATACTTTATTATTTGTTTATTATCAAACGTACCATTGCGGAAAATTCCCGAGTGTTGTATTTACACATTATCGGTTCGCCTTCGTTAAAGTATTATGAAAATTAAATATAATTAATACTATGATTTAAATGTAAAAATAACAGAATTATATTAATTGGAAGCATCGTATAATTCTTGAAAACGCGTCTGGCGCTGCTAACTAAACTGCAGACAACATAAATACCTACGTGGTTTAAAAAAAAATTTACAAATGATTTGTTGAACAAAGTAACACAGGTTAATGAATAGGTTTTTCAAGTACGTGAAAATGCATCGTATCGGATATTTCGACCTTGACAATAGGCTTATAGACGAGACATGGAATTTCATGTAACACAATAACTTATAAATTACGGAGTTAGGGAACGTTTTATTGCAGTTATAAAAATAAAGATTACATTGATTATTTGCAGAAAATTACGTCAGCGGTGGAAATGAAAGATTCATCGAGTGATGCTGTACAAATAGTGTATTACTCATCTTGTCTTAGCGGCAAAGATGTCACTCAGACAAACAAATGTGACGGATTAAAGGTATGGTATCCTAAAATTGATATTTAATGTTTATATTTTGGATTTGACGTACTTAGTAATTTTTGCATTTTTTTGTAGGTAGGAGATGTGGTAGAATTCACAGCTGAAATCACACTCAAAGAATGCCCCAAGGACCGTAAGAAGTGGAAGCAGACTTTCGAGATCTCGCCCGTCGGTATCTCAGACAGCCTCACCGTTGAACTCGAGATGGTCTGCGACTGTCCCTGCGAACAACCTAATCATCATGTGAGTATCGTCTATACATCTTTGATTCTTCTTAAATCATGTGTAAATCAGTAATTCAACATACAGGTGAATTTAGTGTATTCTAGATATATTAAAAATATCGTTTACGATTCTGTCAATATCATTTAATTTAATGTCCAAAAGCATACATATTTACATGCATATACACTACTAATTTTTAATTAGTACAAAAAAAATGGGGCTCTATCCGTACCCTTTACTGATCATATTTGTGTATTCAAAAGTCAAAAAAACGAAATCCCAAAATTGTCTACGAAAATTCAACATAATTGGTATACTCATATTTGAATCAATCATTCATAACAATTGCTACTAGAAAATACTACGCATAGTATTTTTCCATTTCGGTCGCAAGTTCGCAATTCATAAGTCCCGGCAAACTCCCGTCTAAGCTCAAGCCACGCCCCCTTCTGCGCCGGCGCTACCGCCAAGCGCCTGCCGGCCAGCGATCCATTTTCGAGCAAGCGAGTGCATCATCAGTGCAAATTTGTTAGCGGAAGTGTGCGCGTGCTTCTTTTACCCAAATTGTTACCTACGTTTTTACTGTCGCGACGCGATGGCTTAACAGTTTTCATTTCGGGAGTATGCGGCTATGTTGCGTGTGTACTTTTTGTCTGGTGAGAACGCGAGTGCCGCTATACGTATGTACAGGGAACAATATCCAAATGTTCGCCAGCCAAACGTTCGGACGGTGGTAAACGCTTACCAGCGTTTAATCGACCATGGATCTTTCCAGGCACCTGCCCATAGCCAAGGTCGTGGAAGACTATTCTCAAAACCTACCGAGTGAAATTAAACGACGAGTGTACGTTAGTGAGCCAACAACTGCCGAACAATTAAAACAGCGCATATTGGACGCATTTAACCAAGTGAAAAGTCAGCGAAACATACTTACTTTTATCATTAAAAACAATTTAATTAAACGTGCCCGTCTTTGCATCGAAAATGGTGGTGGACATTTTGAAGTTTTGAAGGACAATTAAAATACCTGTAAGTTTTTTTTTTAGTTTTGTGAATACGATAATTATTGTAAATATCAGCTGATTCAACCATTTTAAATACGCCAAAATTACTTTTTTAAAAAGTTCTAAAGCTTTAATTTAATTTCTTTTTACTTTCGTTACCTACCTGATTGTTTTAATTGTAAAAAAGTTGGTAGTTTTGTTGGTCCTAAGCCCAATTAAAGTATGAAGGAAAAGTTTGAATTGATTATGTGCCTACATATTATTTATCGTGAACCTTTTTTTTACATTTTCTTAGTTTTCAATCGTAAAGCATATGACGCGTTTAAGTTACCTACAATTACAATAACAGCTGTTGGAGGCGGGGCAAGTTTGAGCGAGACACGCGAACGCGAGAGCGAGACAATATGAATGATGAATACTATTATGAATGGCCTGTACAAAAACTCCATAAATTGAGTGACATTTTGGGATATACATAAACGCTGATAACTTTGCTGTTTATGAATATTATTTATTGAGACTTTACATATATAATAAAAAGACCTTCTCCAATACGTCATTTAAGTATTTGTACTAATTAAAAATTAGTAGTGTATTTGCTATTACTAAAAGTTACCAGTCCAGCATAGCCTATGCTGGACCGGTAACTTTTAGTATTATGCTGCATAGGTGTATATATGTCGCCGCGTAAAAATGTGATTCTAGATTCGCAGCGAGTAGGTATGTGATTCATATATTATACTGTAACTACGTCACGTTGACGCGGACTTAGCCTCATGTCTGCGCTAAGTTGGCGTTTGACAAACGTTTGGTTTTAAAGGTTTACAAATGGACAAATTCGGTAGGTATAAACCTTAAAAACAACTGAATGACTACATCAATAACTGTTTTGTTTCTCTTCTCAGGCCTACAACGACAGTCCCCTAGTGTGCAGCGGCGAGGGCGTGTCAGCGTGCGGAGTGTGCGTGTGCCAGCCCGGCCGCTTCGGCAAGAACTGCGAGTGTTCCGCCCACGGCGGCGTGTCGGTCGAGCAGGAGCGCGGCTGCAGGCCTACCAACGCGAGCTCGGGACCACTGTGCTCCAACAGGGGCACATGTATCTGTGGTGTCTGCGAGTGCAACAAGATGGATGACTCTTCGAAGGTAAGAAATGTTTAGTACACGAAGAAAGTAATGCATGTAACAACCGAAAGAAACGCATTAGCTTACTTTTTACGCATATCCAGAATATTTAAAGTAGTATGAGCCATTGACACGCAAAGAGGAAGGGGTAGATGACATATGGAGTTGTTATCAAATATGTTTTACTAACACCTAAGTTTTTTACAACTTCAATTTAATTCTTGTCACCAGGTTATCTCCGGCCCGTTCTGCGAGTGCGACAACTTCACGTGTGACATGAACAAGGGTCTGTTGTGCTCCGGTCCCGAGCACGGCGAGTGCGTGTGCGGCAAGTGTAGCTGTACGCCCGACTACACCGGCCCCGCCTGCCAGTGCCTGAAGGATCAGACGCCTTGTCGCTCGCCTGGTAAGACCATTGACCATTGATTGATCAATTAAGTTTACACAAAACAGTGACATCGATACTCAATCATAAATCAACCATGAAGACGGAGAAAATCCTGGTTTCTGAGGTCCTCGATAAACTTTCAATAATTTATTCATTTAATAAAATTATCAATAATTAAACTAAAAGCGCCATCAAATAGATAAACTTTCTCACTATAGGTACCGATGTTTAAATTAGTCTTCTCTAAGCAAGCTGTATTTCACCTCACATACATATAAATAGGCACACTATTAGCTACAAGCGTTTAACGTAGTAATTAGTGTTCGAAAGGTTACTTAGAATTCATATTAACAAATCATGAAATTTAAACGGCGCCTCGCTAGTTGTGTTTTTTTGCAACTAATACGTGTTTGTTTCGCGTGTTGAGTAGTTGTATATAATTGTGTCTTATTCAATCTGGTAATTATCGAGGATTAAATGTAATAAGCACTTTCAATTTCAAGGCGCTAATCATTACGTTTGTTACAGAAAACAACGAAATATGCAGCGGAAACGGAAAGTGTGTTTGCGGTCAATGTGTGTGTAATGTTGACGATGACCGTCACTACTCGGGAAAATACTGTGAGAAGTGTCCTGTAAGTACCTACCAATATAAGAACAAAAATATGTACTGTCAAATAATATATCGACTGTGGTCATTTTAAATGTCGTTGAACATGCTGTCAGATTTTCAACTTTTGGCGCTTAACCGAACTTTGCAAATCCAAAGCATTAATACCCCTTAGGGGCCGTCTCCATGAGCGAGATAATCGCGGCGATATTACGTATTTGTATGGGATAATATCGCCGCGATTCTCTCGCTCGTGGAGACGGCCTCTAAGAGAGTGTATAGAAATACGTGGCAACGACGATAATATCGTCGCGATTCTCTCGCTCGTGGAGACAGCCCCTTACGGTATTTCAAATTGCCACTGTCAATATTTTACTTAACCTACTAATTAATAGCATAGCATGCAGCATGAACAGCCTATGCCAGTGCGGATTGGTAGATGTCACATGTCTTCGAATTTTTGATTCTAGGATATGCCGATTTCCTCACGATATTTTCCTACAAGGCCACCGCTGCTCTAATGAATACCTTTATCAATATTTTCTAGACTTGTCCCGGTCGTTGCGGCGAGTTCAAAGACTGCGTATTATGCGAGGTGCACAAGCGCGGCCCGCTTTACAACCCTGACACAGACACCTGCGGCGACTGTGCGCTGTTCCCTATTGTAGAAGAAGGCAAAATTGAAGGTGAGACATTACAAGGAGAATCTCTTACTTAGCACGGGTGTTTATTTTTTTTCGGGTGGTAAGTGCCTAACCTGGTGTCAGTATCTCTCAGGCAGGCTGGTTTGGTTTCCTCACTATGTTTTGCTTCACCGAAGCAAGTAATAATAATAATAATTACACAATACGCACATGAATCTGAAAAATCAAAGGTCTTGGGTTTGAACTCGAGACCTATGACTTGGCAGTTTGACAGTCTGCACGGGTGTGATCTACCGATGAATGAGCTGACATTACAAAACCTTGTGTATTTTAAACGAAGTTAGCAATGAAGCAGCCATGGGTTTAAATGTGACTGCCTGTACATACTTGTTAGAGGGCAAATGTAAACAAAATGCACAGTAAAAAGATATTAAAAGAAATCGGATAAGGCGCGAACCCGCGAGTTTATCTTATTTAACTTACGACCTCATTGGAAGTTCAATAAGATAAGCAAAAAAATACTTATTCGTTATTTTATTCTAAATCACACAAACAATAATGCAATACATTTAATTCATTTATCATTTAGCGAAAATTGTAAGTTCACCCTTGACGTTTGGAGTGAGCCCTACAGTTACATTCAACGTTAAGGTATGACCGCGTCTCGAGCCATCTCCTTAATCACCTTTACATTGACACGTACAATGCATCATCCGCAATGAATCACAATCTATCATGCGCATTACCACATTCACACAGCCGCATTGGTCCAAATTCAAATTATTTATTTGTGAAACAATATAATAAGGTCAATCCACAGCGCATCTTATTCAACGCAATACAATAAAGCCCATCTGTAAATTGCGACAGTTCACAAACAATGTATAAGGATTTTTGTAATATGAAGCCAGGAAGTCTTACCAATGGGTATCGTATTACCCAGTAACTGGGCTGGAGGACAGATAGGCAGTCGCTCCATGCTACATCCAGTTAGGCTGGAAGCAACCCCTACATAGTTGGGAAATGGCTTGGCGTGCCTGTATTTTAATTTAATATTTGCCTTTTGTTTCAGCCAACGAATCTCGAAATGAGCATCTGTGCTCATTCTACGACGACGAAGACTGTTTGTATGTGTACGTCTACTCTTACACTGACAACCAGCAACTTGTTATTAGGGCGCAGAAGGAACGCGAATGCCCTAAGAAGGTATGAACTAGCATAATTTTCATTAGTAGTATTTATTTCAATGAATTATACATTGTTTAACGCTAATTCACTCAAAAGCGTGATTGTTTCTTTTATCACAGGATATTAGTCATATTTATGAGAATAAATACGTTTGAACTCAAATAACAAAATAATACAATAAATATATATACCTATCATCTTCATATCAGCATGTAAACATTTACTATTGGACAAAAGCTTCCGAACAACCACTAGAATAGGTACCAAAGAGATTTAAAATACTTAAAATATTTGAACGTCTTTGGTAGGTACCTAGGTACAGACTAAGGACATCTAAAACTAATTAATGCTGTCATTAACAGCTATTTATTATTAATAAGTGTTGTTCTTTAGTTTATCACCATTTATTTATTATTAGGTCTACCAACAATTGTTCACACTGGAGACAGCGACATGATTCATTCTTAAAATTAAATTATAGCGCAACAATTACTTATAGGTAAACACCACATGCACTAAACAATAAATCCATTGCTTTGGTTAAGTCTTCTTATGCATTACTTTAATATAACAAAATTAAATAGGAAAATAACTCTGTCTTGCACTAACATTTATTGATTATAAATTGTAACTACTCTAAATATTTAGTTTTAGGTGCAAATAGCACTTGGAAATCTTTCTAAATTTTAATGCTTTTTCATATCTCAACTGTTACAGCACCATATCCATTGTTATTATTGCAATACTTAGTCAATATTTAAGTGCAACACAGAGCGATGTTTCAGTCAGATAAATTCATTCAGTAACAGAATTATAATCATTAAAATAATCAATACAACCCTCTAAGTTCATTTGGGATTAAATGAACTTAGAAGGTTGTATTAATGATTATAATTCTGTAAATACATACGTGTTACGGTTTCGAATCATATTTTGTTCAACATACCTGACACTGAACTGCAAATTGCAAAAAACGTAAGGAAATTTGTAGTTCGTGGGCTACCCTGACGCTTCCACCTTAAATTACCAAAACAGCGGAAATATTCGACAGCTTTTTACAACGTTGCCGACTTTCAGAATGCACCTTTTTAAGTTGCAGCTAGATTTTTATAGAAAAAAACGATAGTTCAGATTCACTCGGCGGGTGCATGGGGCAGCCTGATTAAGTTATCATGATTTAGAGCGACCAATATCATACGGTCCACGTAGACTGACCGCTACATTACCATAGAAAGCACCATTACTTCGGCATGTTCCTATATGACATCATAGGTGCTTATAGGGAACTTCGCCCTAACCTAACTTGCTTCTATCTCATTCCTCATAGGTGCCTATCCTGGGTATTGTACTCGGTGTGATCGCGGCCATAGTGCTTGTGGGTCTAGCGTTACTGATGCTGTGGAAGATGGCGACCACCATCCACGACCGCAGGGAGTTCGCACGCTTCGAGAAGGAACGCATGATGGCCAAGTGGGACACGGTAAGGACGCATGAAATAAAAATCATAAAATTTAAGAAAGGGTCATGAAAAGCTGATTTTACATTGCACATTTTGGGTTAAAACATATGAAACAATATCATCTGTTATGCATTTGGGCCTCACAGCCCTTCTCCATTGGGATTGGCTGAAACTACAGAACGGAACGTGCTATAATTACGATCCTAACATGGGTGCCCATTTGTTCGTTCACGTTCGTACATCTGTAGATACATTTGCGCCGGTTTCGAGCACTACGCACCAGTCCTTTCATAAGGACGTCACCGTTATATGATTTGTTTTGGTATATTCGACCCTACAACACCCTATCTATCTAGTACCTTCTGGTCGGACTACCCTATGTTAGTAAGTGGGCTGTAAAGCCGCGACACAAGCCTAGTGCCGGTTGTTAGACGTCATCAGCCTACAACAGTCTATTGCTGGACATATGCCTCCTCAATCGCACGCCACTCAACTCGATTCTCGGCAACTCATCCAGTTGCTACCAGCCACCCTGAGGGCGTCCCACCTTACTTGTCATACATCATCGTAATCGTTCTTTTTATGTTGTATTTTATTAACTCATGTATTTGGTTTTCACTATGTCTTTTTTGTTTCTTAGGGCGAGAACCCCATTTACAAGCAAGCGACGTCGACCTTCAAAAACCCTACGTATGCTGGAAAATAATAATATATCGAGTATAAATAGTCAACGAAGAAACGTTAAGTAGTCATCTCAAAATATAGGTACAAGAATTAATGCCGCATATATACAATGATCAAGTTGACAGTATTCAAGAAATTTCGACGTTTATAGAATTTTTATTCAAGCATAGGTCTTTAGTCATGATAATTGAGAACTGTATGAAAGATGCCTTAAAAATGTGCCTTTCATTAGAATTTAATATTAATTATGATAAAAGTAAATTACTGAAATAACATAATGCTTGAATTACCTGCCCACTTGATTACGTTTTAGAGTATATTTTGAATCATATTTGTCTACATTATCGTAGAAATATTTATATGAAACAAATGCAAACAGTCTGTATTTATGCCTTACATTTATTTTATAATTTATGTAATATTATTATCAAAAGGTCTGTTTAATCTCAGGATGTATATTGTACGCTTTTTGTACTTATGTGTGAATGTATGTCGTATGTACTTATGTTTGTGTGTAGTTTCGTTAAATCGAACGGGGTGCTAAAAATGAACACTGTTCATTGCATTATGGCCATACCACGTTCGATAGGTTGTAGTTTAGAGCTTTATAATGATCATTATTGACGGTAGTAATCCTAATTTTATAAAATTGACGAAATCGGGAATCATTTAATACATTTTAAAAGGTGACTTCACTATCATCACTGTAAAATCTCATTCTACCTTAACACATGAAAATCTACGCGAAAGAAGGTGTTCTATCGTCAAGTCTATTTGGTAACCCGATATTATTTTATCGTAAGAGTAATTATATTGTAATACTATTAATATTTAAAAATCAATTTATGTATATTTTCAATCAAAACTCATGAACGTCAAATATTGACTCATTGCAAATGTATAATTGTGGGAGAATAAATAAAGGTGTTTTGTCTAAACAAATTTAGTCACTGCCATAAATAGAATTGTTATTGTAAGGCAGAAAGTGAGATGTAATTGTATTGTGATCTACATTTTGACTTTAAAAAAATTGACGTAAAAGTTAAATAAACGACGTAGGCGGAAAGTCTGAAATCGATGTTATGAGTGATCTCATGTATTTCGGATAATATATTTATTCAGTCAAGTCCTGGAAACATCAATTTATTACGACGAAACGCCGAATACTCTCAAAGATCCGCAGTGTACTAATAATCGTAATCTTATAAAATATAAAGTACATTTTGTACAGATTCGTTGAGGTAATCTCACTCAATCTCCAATAAGGCGTCTTTCGACGTTGCTACAGCTTCCCTTGTTCGCCCATGTGCCTTGTTATAACATGAATAATAACTAGTGCCATTACTAATATTATAGTGTGTAAAAGATAAATATTATTTATTTCAAATATTAAAGTTGATATGTAGAAACGTAATTTAATGTAATTTAGTATTGTAAGTTTTTATTATTATAAGATTTAGTTTTGACATCCTTTTTTACAAATACATTTATGTTTAATATTTACGTATTGTTAGTTATGGAATACGCACAAATCTTGGAATTTTATAAAGTTTTACACAAAAATACATTATAAATTGTGCAAAGACCAAGAGAGCGATAAAAAAAAGCTGTATCGCCTATCCTTATAGCTCCCTCCATAATCGTTTTCAATAAAAAAGCCAATACTGACGCTAATACCGAGATTTGGTACGAACTTGTGTCTGTAAGTAATGGGATATTTATGGTAGCAGGAAAATGTATATTTATTTGTGAGCCGTGATTGAATCCGTATTCAATACATCGACAGTTTTTGCAATCATCGCCAAACATTATGTTGTTTTCTTTAGTTATTTTCTTTTCATCCGATTGTAAATATTTAGGTTTTTATATTCAAAAAAGATATAAGCGATTGTGGCTTCTAATAGTAGCTAATAAATATTAACACAAATATTTATTTTTCATTGTCCTACTCCTTTTATTACTTTACAGAAATTAGAGGTTTGAAAGGCCATCGTTCAATGAGTGTTCAAGAGGCGCCTACTGTAGTTAAACAAACAGTTCGGCGCCTGGTACGGTATTACAGCGAAATTCAATGGCTAGAAACTACCTACAAAGTGGCTATACAATCATTGTTCAATAGCCGTCATTTGGTTCAAGGTTTGGTTTTCACACATGGATTGGTAGGCACATCAATTTATAATCACAGTCATGCATAGAGAATATAACCACTAGAGAGCTTATAGGCCGATTTCTTCTAAGAACACGACTCACCATCGCGGGCCGGGGGACGGGGAAGAATGCGCGGCTGCAATTGGTCAATTTGCGTAGGTATGCATATCGTTAGGGCTGCTCTACTTGATATGGAGAAAATAGTCGATATCGATAAAATGGATTTTAACATAATGAAAACTACTCAAATTAAAATTGTATTATTTAATCAAAATCAATCAATACTTATTCTTATTCTTTATTGCACACAAAATAACAAAAAATTAATCAATAAAAAGGTCCAACAATTTAAAATAAAGTAATTAAAATAAACAGTGGCAACTAAGAGATGACCAGTCCCAACTGACAGCGCCCGTTCACGAACATGACGCATGGATCAGCGCCATTCAACTCAACCATATTGAAGGGAACTAAATGACCCGACACACCCGCCACCATCAGTGAGACATTTGAGTGAGCATGACATTCTCTCAGCCACCAGAACACATTCAAACCAATGAAAGATAACAAAATATAAATGGTAACTTTACGGTACATAGTACTCACACATGTGTGTTATGCAATTATATAATTCTAGGAGTTGGAATAGACATATACATTGATGCCACTATACTATTATTGATTTTTAAAATGAATTAATTTGGTATAAGTTTTTCGAATTAAAGTTTTAGGGTCCTGACTGTTCTTTGTAAAAAATGACAAACGAGCATCTACATATTTTTGAATTATGCATCTTGCTAATTCAATTAAATGATTGGTTGATTCTATTTCAAATTGATGAAAATTAATATCCGGGAATAAATTATACCCAATCAGAGATTTTAAAACCGATCTTATAAAATAATCGGTATTATATTTCGAAGACAAAACTTGCGAACTACTTTCGTTGATCGTCCTCTTAATATAAATTTCACAACGACGGCACTGTGGTGGATCCGTACAATAATTTGTTTTTAGTGTCCTTTTGAAATTGTAAGGCGTTTTGATTTGGTACACCAATCAGCGCCCCAATGCAAGTTTGGCATTTTATTTGCTTTATCAGAGCATGGACAATGTAGCCGGCCATATATTCTATAACTTTTTCACCGAATTCAGAATTAGGTAACAGGCTTTCAAGGTCTGAAAAATCTAGGCTATCAGTCTCTAAATCTACGTTTAGGTCTTTGTATCTAGTAGTGATATTGATACGGTTAATCGCAGAAGTGCATTGCAAAATTGAAATTTGACCAAGAGCGCTGCAATTGCCACTGCCACTATTTTTTATTTGTGCATATGTCAGGAGTTTCTTGTAGATGCTTTCAAATACCCTAGCACTAGGATTGTTGTTTGATCCACCGTGGCATCTAATACTTCCAAACAGGTGCTCCAAGTGGTCCTGACTTATTTTGTGTAGAGGAAGATATTTTAAGGCGCACTCTGAGTTCAGAACCAAGTCTTGGATGAGAGCAATGGCACTTTCGATACATACACAAAATCCTATAAATCCGGTATATCGAGGTGATTTAACTAGTTTTACTTCCTGTTTTATTTTTCTAACAATTATGTGTGTGGACATATTTAGTAAAGCATCTCTTGCTGTCTTTAATTTAAATATAACATTCGCAGCATTTTCTGCATTGACTGCTCGTTTAAAATCATACCCATGGGTGTGCGAGTCCAGAATATCAAAAAGGTCATTCATCACATCCAGAAATTGTGTTGTGGGTGTGACATCTTGAAACTCACGTAAATTAAGCTGTTCTTTGCAAAATTTGAGTGCATCTGATACACTCTTACTAAAAATTTGGGTTGCTAAGCTTACTTTCATAATTTTAGTTTTAAAAAATATATGAGAAGCCCTTAGTCGATTAGCTAGATGAAAATTTTCCGCTGTTTGTAGATTATGTAAGTTAACGAGATATTGCCACGATATAATATTGCCGCGTTCGTCTTTCAAATTCCTATAAAACTCAAATGCATTTCGCACTAACTTGATCATGTGTGCCGGATCTAAAAATACTGCTATTTTTGAACTATTGCAGGGATTTTCAAAGGTGGATTTTATCTGATCAACTTCAAACGAGCAGCCTAACTTTTTAGCCATAGTAATATTTGCTGGGCAGCCGTCAAATGTAATAGCTTTGACGTTTACACCAGCCTCTTCTACCAAGTGGATCGCCTCTGTTAGAAGTGCGGCTTTTTGTTCTGCATTTTTGCCATTTATTAAAAAATACCCTATTGGAATTTTCCAGGATGCATTTATTGGCACCAACAAGAAAACAAGGGCTTCTTTAGCTTCGTCTTGACAATCCGTTTGTAAACTGGCGCCAAAACTCACATGGCCATAGTACCTTCTGCCTTGGGGATGATATTCAACACCACTTCTGATTGCCATTTCATCGAATATGATAGTGGCGTAAATTTTGTTCTTAGATTCTCTGGCTTTCATTTTGATAGTATCTATTGCCTCCTTTGTAAATCCTGGTTTACCGTCAATGGATTGATACCAACTTCTCAGAGTACTTGTAGCAGGTAAACATGTGCTGAAAGTTTGTCTAACGAAATTATACGCCTTGGGGGAATAAAAATGCAACGTTAAGGAGAATGCACGTAATTCAGGTGAGTATTTGATTTTGGGTATATGTCCTGTTTTTGATTTCAATATTTGGCGTTTAACGATTTCTTGATTTTGTACACCTATGCGACTTAAAATATCTTCATTTTCTTGAGTAATATAAGATTTTTTAGTCAAGGTATTCAAAATTTCTTTTAGATTCGCATTTTTTTTAACCAATAATCTATTTTTATCTTGAAGCCTCTTGACTTCTTTCTTTTTTTTACTAAGAGAGTATATAAGATGGTCTATGTGTCGTTTCATTTTGCGTTTACGTGGACTCAGGTCTACAATTGCTGTGTCTACTATATCTTTGTTACTTATTGCTGAACTCTGAAAAATAATATTATATAAGAAAATAGGAAAAGAAAGAGGTAATAAGAAATATTAATATTGAATTTTTCGTAAATACATAGTTGAGAAGAATGTAAAAAAAAGCATACGGGAATTTCATAATCATGGGAAGGCCTTAAAATGTTACTGTCATCAATTGGAAAACGCTGCAAAGGAGTCTGGTCTTCAGTTAGTGTATTAGCTTCAGCTTGCACTTGTGTATTTGATAATGGACTCTGTAATTAAACATGTCGGCTATCAATAAACGCAGTTACATGCAATAATACAATAACCCACGGACTTATCATCGAAATAAATTAACTTACGAGGGCGTGATTGTGATGCGAAGGCCCCGGTACATTAGTATTAGAGTCAGTCATACTATTTGGTGAAGCCTGTAAAGAATTAATGTTTCTCATATTCACGATTTGACTTTTGCCAACATTATATCAATAAAAACCAATAATACCTACCAAAATAGGCAAAAACATCGTTGGTATCGCTGAACTAAATAAACGGCGGCGTTGTTTCAAATATTTAAAACAATCGGGGGTGAAGTGCCTTGAACAAACAGCGCTGTTTTCTGTTGGAAACCAATTTTCCCTATTAACCTTATTTATCCACTTTTCTTTTAGTTCCGGAATCTTCGGAAATCTAAAATGAAACAACATGTACCTATGTCAAGCACACAGATGAAAAATAAAGTGAAAAATAGCTACACAAAACAAGAAATAGAACATTATCAAATTCAAGTCGGTTACAAGTTGATAGGTATTTTATTGCAGTATTTGAATTAAATAAATATTATTTTAATTTTACTATTTTCGATATCGACTTCAGCTATTAAAGGTAACAGCACTAATTTTTACGACAAAAATACAAAGGGAAAGAAAGGGATAGACGTATTAGAATTGCCTGATGAAAGAAGAAGACAGTTACAAAAGACATCAACGAGATACTCAAATTTTGTGCTCTTTCACCCAGCCACCATTTTAACTAGAACCCTGCGGTGGCTCATAATCTGATTAAATCAAACATAATTTTCTTTACTGTTTACTTACCGATGAAAAGTTATACCATCCTTTTTGTAATTCGATGTCCTTGAAGTTTTCCCACACCACATCACCGCGCATGAAGGCATTTTGATGCGTTAAAATTGCGTAAAATGTTGTACCTATTTTTAAAAATTTTGCGTGTACACAGGTCTAACAACTGGACACAACTAAAATGGTTACTAATACCGTAGCCTATATATAGGTGCAAATGCACAAATAGTTTTCGAGCGCGGGGGCACTGTATGCGCAGTCAAGTGGTTTTATAGTCTTTGCAGTCATGTCATATGCATGATGGTTTTAAAGAATTTGTATCTAAAGTGTTCAAATACAACAGATATTATTTCAAAAGAAGAATGGGTAGAATTGCCCCAGCGTCCAATAGCGTTAAGATATATGCCAATGGTGACTTCTCTCGATTCCAAAGTCAGAGAAGAGCTACAGAGCTCTAAATCTGAAATTAAGTAAAATTAAATCCTGTTATTTCGTCGATTTATCAACTTTCATTGATAATGTATCAAACGTCTTATTGTAATTATGTCCTTTTCAAAACATTGACATCTTGAATGCAGTTTTAGGAACAAATCCTAACAGTAATCGTTGGTTGGACAGATCGTTAATTCTGCCCCAGCGCCCAATCGCGTTAAGTCATGTATTAATGGATTAGTCTCTTCAATATGAGTATTTCATGCTATGACAACTTTTCTTTTTCCAAAGTCAGAAAAGATTCTACAGTTCGGTGCCCAATCAACTACCTAGTTAGATAAATACAACCGAACATACTACGAATTAGCAAAAGTGGTATTAGTAGCAAATGTTCCCATTGAAAACTCTTTCGAATGGTGTATAATTATTTTATTGCTAAGTATATTGGTGACTTACCCAGACAATCTTAACTACAGTGCCCAATTAGACACACGTTTAGGTCAATAATTCCGAACAGACTACGAATTAGCAAATTAGTATAAAAGTTCTGAACAGCTCTATCCAATAGTTATTGCTATTGATCAAAGACTCTATTGATTAAGGGGAATGCTCCAACCAGCCCGCGAAATTCAAAATTTCTTGGGTTTTTTGCAATTTGCAGGCCAGTGCTAGGTTGTATGTTGATTAAAATATTATTCGCGGCTGTAAGACATATGTAGTTACAGAATTATAATCATCAAAATCATCGGGGGCGTGTCGCCTAGCCACGCCCACTCAGACACTGGGCGGTGTCACTCAGTCCAATACCGCCCACACACACATGACGGCTTCTTAGCTCGGTCCGCTACCGGCTCGCTCTGGTTTGTGGGACGGGCGGGAGCCTTACACCCACTGTAGGTGCGTCGAGTCGGCACCCCTGTCGCTGGTCGTCACCCGCCGGGCCTCCTCCGGGCAACCGGAGGTCTCACCTGGCGGTGACAGACCGCCGGGGTGCCGTGAAGAAAGCAACACTATGATAAGTGTTGTAACGCGCCTACAGTAACTCTCATAGCAACTACACACATGGGCGCGCGACGTAAATCGCGCGCGCAACAGGCTGAGCCTAAAAGGCCACCTTATGACGGGCCCGTTTGGACGGGCCAAGGAATGGCTTCCACGGCCAGGGGGCGAAGCCCCGTGACCGTCTGCCGCGCCCCCTTGCGGGGGCGCAGCGACTTCCAACATACGCAAGCTTCATTCAATATTTGGCTGTTGATGCGTTCAGAGTGTTGGACTTTATTGACAGACAATAATTGTTATTTTATAAACCGTGCTTATCAGCGCGACTTTTAGTCTTTAAATAGTTTATTTTAATTTCTTTTGTTGTTATTTTATGAATTAGGTTTAGTTTTGTTTAAATTGTAAACTATTAATAGTTGCTATTTTTTTTTAAGTGAAGTAGTAGTAGGTAGAATAGAAGTAGAAGTAGTACTCATAGACTTTTAGATAAGTACTGATAGGTTAGTTTTGGGTCATTCATGTTTATTTTTTTTGTATTGAGTAGGTAAAAGCGTAGGTACTTTTTCAAAACTATGAGGGAGGACATCTGCTAATTTTTTTTCGAAAAACGACGGAAACGCGGACGAAGTCGCGGGCAAAAGCTAGTCATCAATAAAACGCTCTAAGTTCATAAAGCTGTAGGAATGACTTTTTCTTGTTCCTACGCCTTTATGAACTTGGAGGGTTGTATTGGTGATTTTGATGATTATAAATTATAATTCTGTAACTACATACGTCTTACAGCCGCGAATAATATTTTAATCAACATACAACCTAGCACTGGCCTGCAAATTGCAAAAAACGCAAGAAATTTTGAATTTCGCGGGCTGGTTGGAGCATTCACCTTAAGTACCCAGAAAACCTTAACTTCAATGCTCAAAGAGTCACCTATTTAGGTCAATAACTCCGAACGGAATACGAATTGGCGAAAGTAGTGGAAGTGGCAAAGGTTCTCCTTGAAAAACTCTTCTCAATTATGTATTATGGCTATTGGACCTTGGGGCACATGCCCATTCTTTTTGGCGTCGAAGAAATATTAAGTATTTAATTTTTTCCCTAGCCTTCTCTGTCCCACTCTTCCCCTCCACTCCTTCCACTTCTCGCGAACCCGCGCGTTCTCCTTCCAGTTCGAAATTTAATTAAATTAACATATCAGAAATTATATTTATTTGTGGAAGAACATGAAGAGGACATATTATTATAGAGTATAGCCTACCACAAGCATTCCCAACAAATGAAACCCATTCAAGCAGTTAGATTCGGGGCTACTGGACGATTAGGTATGCACAGCCCTCCGAAACTTCTCACCCTGAAATAGAATGGTCATACAAGGAACGCGTGGTAAGAACGTGTGCGTTACGATTGCTCCGCCAAGTACTCCAAACAAAAAAAAAACTTCGCCAAAAAATTGTCGAAATTTGTCAAAATCGAAGGGAACAAACCAAAAATTTGTCAAAGTAGCATTATAAAAGATAAAAGGGTTTTAAGTTGGCCGCGCGAACGTAACGTGGAGGATTGCGCGGCCATAGATATCTCAGCAACTACATGGGTTGGAGAGTTGGAGATCTAATTCTTTTTGTCAATTGAAGACTGTATTTGTCAACAATTGTCGAAAAAAGAATTATAAGGTCAGGATTAATATTTTACGAAATATTCACCTTGGAAGTCATGGCCGCGCAATCCTCCACTAGTTGTTTCTTTATTGTTGATTATTTCTTTGAAACTTAAGAGTTCATATAGTAAAACTATTACCAGAAGAAAGGTCTTAATTTGTCAAAACTAATGAAAGCAATAAATACTACTAAAGTTTAGTTAAACAGATGAAATCAATCCAAAACAAAAACTACTTGGCCGCGCAGTCGAAACGTTACTTTGTACGCTGATATCTCATTATCTATAACTGCTAGGATTTCGGTGTGAACATACATTTTTTCGGCATTTTAACCTGATTAGAATGACATATCGTTTTACCCTCAGAACAGTTTTCAACGCGTGTAATCTTAAAAATGATGTTATCTCATACAATGTTCGAGCAGGGTAACCATCATTTCGATTTGATTTGGGAATACCTCTAACTATAGACTAGCAATTATAGGTATTGGAAATCATGAAACTCAATTATTATTAAATAAAACCTTTTTAGTTCAAATATCGTATATTAAGAAACTAATTTGAATATTTTTGAAATTCAATGGCTAGTTTAATTTGTATTTAATTTTGAATTTAGCGTCAGCACAGGAAAAGATTTCTTTGCTTATTTAACGATTTAAAGTGTACGTAAGTGACACTCTATTGACAGTTGGTTTTTTAATGGCATTCACATAAAGCTAAGGTGTTATATTTTAATAATTAGATATGTTTATTCATCACAGCTTGCAAAATTAACATAAATGTAGACATTCCAAAAAATCAACATACTGAATTAAACTCTTTAAAAACCTCTACAGAATAATTTTTATAAAAATATAAATCTAGCATTAGAACCCAGGGCCTCATGCTCAGCAGTCGCGCTTGCGACTACTAGACCAGCAATGCAGCTAAAATAAAAAATAAATGTAAGTCAAAGTAACGTTACAAAAATCAATAAATCAAATTATATAAATAATAATTCTGGTTACGCCTCCACAAAACCATGTGTGAGAAAATGGATGCAAACAGGATCTTTTGTACTTTCACATAATTTACTTTCGTGGTTGTCGTAGCAAAGCATCCCGGCATTTCTTGTAAAATTACATTTGTAGTTTCGAGTAGAGGAATATATTCAATAGCACCTAAAAAATTATAAATATTTTATTTAATTATAATATTTTGAGGTATGTCATGTAACAACATCATTTGTGTGCCATTTAAATCAAATGTTACTATTTTTGATAAAGTATAGGTAAAATCAACTTATTCATAACATTTTTAAAATTTTGCAAGCTG
The DNA here is from genome assembly GCA_950022335.1 of Eurois occulta. Lineage (NCBI taxonomy): Eukaryota > Metazoa > Arthropoda > Insecta > Lepidoptera > Noctuidae > Eurois > Eurois occulta. The sequence goes on along the minus strand of OX465489.1, from coordinate 9,491,970 downwards.
TGATTAATAAACATAATTATCTATTTATGGGGATTGTCCATTTTTCGAAAATTGTGCTAATTACAAAACAATTTCGAGCAATAAGGTCTTTAATTATTTATTTCTCGTTAAAATGAAAAAATACTCCCTATTCATTTATATTTCTGAAGAAATGTGGTTAACCTTCAATGATCATCTCAAGAAGGAATACCATGAAAGCGTATTTCTAAAAACCAACTGTCAATAGAGTGTCACTTATGTACAATTTAAATCGTTGAATGAGCAAAGAAATCTTTTCCTGTGCTGACGCTAAATTCAAAATTAAATACAAATTAAACTAGCCATTGAATTTCAAAAATATTCAAATTAGTTTCTTAAAATACGATATTTGAACTAAAAAGGTTTTATTTAATAATAATTGAGTTTCATGATTTCCAATACCTATAATTGCTAGTCTATAGTTAGAGGTATTCCCAAATCAAATCGAAATGATGGTTACCCTGCTCGAACATTGTATGAGATAACATCATTTTTAAGATTACACGCGTTGAAAACTGTTCTGAGGGTAAAACGATATGTCATTCTAATCAGGTTAAAATGCCGAAAAAATGTATGTTCACACCGAAATCCTAGCAATTATAGATAATGAGATATCAGCGTACAAAGTAACGTTTCGACTGCGCGGCCAAGTAGTTTTTGTTTTGGACAGATTTCGTCTCTTTAACTTAAACTTTAGTAGTATTTATTGCTTTCGTTAGTTTTGACCTTTCTTCTGGTAATAGTTTTACTATATGAACTCTTAAGTTTCAAAGAAATAATCAACAATAAAGAAACAACTAGTGGAGGATTGCGCGGCCATGACTTCCAAGGTGAATATTTCGTAAAATATTAATCCAGACCTCATAATTCTTTTTTCGACAATTGTTGACAAATACAGTCTTCAATTGACAAAAAGAATTAGATCTCCAACCCATGTAGTTGCTGAGATATCTATGGCCGCGCAATCCTCCACGTTACGTTCGCGCGGCCAACTTAAAACCCTTTTATCTTTTATAATGCTACTTTGACAAATTTTTGGTTTGTTCCCTTCGATTTTGACAAATTTCGACAATTTTTTGGCGAAGTTTTTTTTTGTTTGGATTACTTGGCGGAGCAATCGTAACGCACACGTAAGAACAGCACAGATGTAAAGTAGGTAGATGGTGATAGATAGCCAGGTATCTACCGTGCTCATATTCTGTCGCTACTTTGATGTACCCAAAATCAAATGAATTACTTACACATTAGGCACATGAGTAATCAATAGGTGAGGTGGTATCCATAGAAACTCGTGCTTGCTTGATATTTATGATAGCCGTAGAGTTTTGTTCTACGTAAGATTTTAGGTACCTATGCCTGCGGTAGGTGTACGTGTATTTATGACATTCTACATGCCGCTATATAGGTATGTATAATGTCATTAATACACGTAGGTACACCGTACCCGCGGAGTTCGAGATTTATTAAAGACACCCGCACGGGTCGATTTCCAAGATTAAGCAGCACTTGTCAAGGTGGATTCGTGGATGGGTGACATTCTTTACATCTCGAGACTTCTCCGTGTCTTAGTAAGCACGTTGATCCATTGGACCCGGCTGTGACCTGGCGGCATGTAGAATGTAATAAATACCTACACGTACACCACTTAAATAACGTTACCGTTTTGATATCAACCCATAAGTGCCATTTCTTTCAAGAGGCACCGATCGAGAACGCGGGGTGTCAAAATAAACATGGTTATACACAAAATCTATATAAGAACCTACCTAAGCCAAAGAATGTAAGACTATATACCTACGATGCTGTCAGGGCTCAGGCTAGAGAAAGCGTCCTCACTGGGTGGCTGGCAACAGCTGGATGAGAGTGACCAAAGCTGATGTGAACTGCTGTATGCTAACGATGGTGATGGTCGTTCAATGTGATGAAGGAATTAGTCATAATTAGAATGTGCCTTTTATAACATCTAAAAATCACTGTAAAATGGCGTTCAACATCAAAGAAGCTATCCACCCACGCGATACCTTTGAAAGATTATGTACCTAGGTACACAACACAAACGAGTTTCACAAATCTGTTTTAATTTAAAAAATCTCAGCTATAAGGCTATTGGCAAAGCTGAGCTTTAGAAAGTTTCTCGTTTACCTAGGTACCCATAGGTAACCCATAGGTTTACCTTCATTTTAAAAACAAATTAGGTACCTAAACAACCATAATATTATTATGATGAAAGGAAGTTGTGATCTCCTAGAGAACGTACTCCAGGCCGCGGGTTTTTGACATGAATCTTGCTCTAGAGGCCTCGAACCACAGAACATTAATCTCTTATAGCGAATTCTTTACTACTTCTTTACTCTTTTAGGACTGTAATGTTATGAGATAATTTTAATTAGGAAACCGGGCATATCTAGCTACTGTTGTGTTGTAAAAAATGCTAGATTTCTATAATCTGCTTGATAAAACTGACTTATAGTATATTTTGATATAAGTGGGGAAACATTGCATAAAGTAGTTTTTTTTTGGGATGGGAAATCATCACATGACCCCTTCCGCTCTGGGCGGAGTGTCAGACTTTTACTGACTAAAACCCATCCATGTTCCTTCTTTTGCCCTTTGTGTTCCAGGGCCGCGGTATCTCTTTCGAACAGTTCCGCAGCCCAGGAATTAACACCCGAGCTGCAGGCGAGAATGTTAAGGAGCCGAGAACTGCAGTAACAAATCCCCACGTATGTCAAACGACGTTTTTCAAAAATATTAGAACGGAAAATATTTTTGTCAGAAATTATTAGGAAACTATGATTTAATTTACTTTTTTTTCGTGCTTTGCTTTCGCCAGGTTGAAGAAGAAGCCGCATATGATGATATGATGATGCCACTAAACACAATTTAAATACTCAAAAAATATTTACGCCGTAAAGAGGCATACCTATCTCTTTGCCGAGATTAAAAAAAAAACAATCACCGGCGACTATAGTCATTGAACCCATGTTTACTTAGTATAAGTATAGTTCTGTATCTATGGAAATTAATTTCCGCACGTGTGCGGAAAAATATTAAAAATCCACGCGTGTGAAATACATTGCATGTTGAACCTAATCGTAGTGCGATAAAAACCAGTATTCGAGAAAGTGTATTGAAAACAATATTTTGATTGCATTTTTGTTTACTTGCTTCTGATTTTCAAATACTGAACCATTTCAAGGGGTCATTCTATATTACTGTATACCTACCTACCTACTTGCTACCTTATTTCAACTTTGATGAATGATTGATTAGAAAAGAGCCAACTATGTTCTGCAGGTAGGGTTGCCAACCGTACTCTAAAATAGAGTATTGTACTCTAAATCATGTAGGCGTACTCTATAATCTATAACACTAATAGAGTACGCTAAAATACTCTTTTTTACACAATGCTATACTAGTGAGAGCCAGTCATGTAATGTTATGCAAACCCATTAGAAAATCAGAATTACTGCAAAGACGGAAAGACAACTATTTTGGCTATACAACAAAACAGAAATTATAACCTATTGAGCAATCATCACCTGACTTGTTTAATAAAATTAACAAAAAATATTCATTGTGTATAGACAAATGTTTGATTTATTAACAAAAATGGTTTGATTTTAGTAGTGATAACTGGCTCTCTTCACTAAATAAAATATCTTTAAGAACTAATATTGAATTTAATCATTTAGAACAAATTATAGAAGGAAAACTTAATTTACGAAGGCTAAACATACACATGGACAGTTTATATTCAGAAGTTATAATTTTAAAAGAACTCCAAGGCGAATTGTTAAATAATACAGATTTCAAGCAAAAGTCCACTGCAGAAAAATGGCAATTTATTTTTAAAAGATGTCCTGACGAATTTGTATTTTTGAAAAAAAATATTAGCTATATACTTTCTGTTCCCGCCACTTCAGCATTTACTGAGACAGTCTTTTCGGTGATGAATGTGAAGTGGCGGGAAGAGAGAAACAGAGCTTCATTGAAATTGATCAAAAATGAGCTCTTGATCTATATAAATTTAGAGTTTGAATGTTTGGAGTCATACAATTCTTTTAAAAACAATGAAAAATGGTTATGTGCTGCAAAAAGTACAAAAAAATATCTTTTCAAAAATATAAAATAAATGATAGGTACTCTTTGGAGTGTAAGGTGTAGTAGATGTACCTACTCCCGATTTATCACAGATGTTTGCATAACATTGACACTTCCTAAAATTCGTTTAGAATTTCAATTTCCCCGCGCGCTCGTAAATGTGTCGTTATCAGTTCGGCAGCTCATAAGCGGGATTGTTTGCCGTGCATGATTTCATATCATATGGTACCTACACCTCGCCACAACGAGGCACCTAATGACAGAATTGGATTGTTTGTAGGAATTGGACCAAATTCGGAGCGTTGTGCACCACATATGATTTGTCATTTGGTAATTATACCATGGGAGGTGCTTCCGGGCTGAAATGATGATGATGATGACGAAATGGTTTGCTTGTCTTGTGTTCCCCAAACGAGTAAGCTGATGTGTATACGTAAAGTAGGCACATTATCTACATTTTGCCGGTTATGTTACAGACCCATGCGATAGAGGGGTCAAACCCATTTCCACCAACTGGTATCATTTCCAAACACTCAGACTGCTTCTGGTGGAAAATCCAATAAAAGCTTTACCCTTTAATTCGAAAAAAGGACCCCAAGTCGTATGTGACGACAAGACCCACAGTGAAGTCAGCGAATGAATGGATACCTGGTAGTACCTACAGACGCAGGTAAACTGCGCAGTATTATGAATTTCAATCTACGTGATCTTCAAACAAGAAAACAACATTAATAATGATTATTCGCGTAGCATCATTCGTCATTCTACCTCTTTAGTAAAATAAAGTAGGTCGCGCACAGGCCGTTCACGGCCGCCGTCCAGACATGTTTGCTGGAAGCTGTCATTGTCTCATCCTAAGCTCATCCATCGGCTTCATTGCTCCACCGCACAGATTAATAGTAGTTACGAGTAAGTAAAACCTCCGTTCAGCATCCCCTATCCTCATTCCACAGTCACCACTGAACCAACTAAAGAGAAACGACTATGTTTTATTTGTTTTGTATGAAGTACACTATAAAACTTTATCTCAGTGTGTTCAGGATTTATGCTGAGCAATCTTTGTGAGAATACGACTACTTACTATTTATTTATTATTACACTTAAACATAAATGGTACCTATCTATTTAATTTTGCATTAAATTACCTAAGCTAAATTGAAGTAGTATTTTGACAAATTATTACCATTTTTTTCTTGACGAGTTTTCCTTATTATAAATGTGCTATCGTTCATATGAATATACCTATAGAAAGTTAATGTGAATTTGATGGAAAATGTCCTATATATACCTCATTGTTATTCAAAATTGTTTATAGAGACCAAGCCGAACACATTAACGATATACAAAAGGCTCCGCAGGTGGCTCGACGATTAATCACAGCAAGGAATTCGTCGGCGCGTGGGGCGGGCGGACTCTTGGGCGGGCGGACGCTCGGGCGGGCGGCGGCGGCGGCGGGCGCGGTAGTGCCGCCGCGACGACGCGCCACGACGCACGCCCCGCCCTCCCCGCGCCCCGCACGCGACACCTACCACGCGTGACCACCGACCTGACTACCAACTTCTAAACAACAAACCTTTAAGCTGTCACTAAAGGTAAGTTCTACTATATTTTGATAATGTTCCTATTATTGCAAGGCGTCAGGAGGACAGGCATACTTGCAAGATGCACTTAAAAGTTCCGAAGTAAACTTGGTGAACTTATGTTAAAAGTTCCATGTAACAATTTTGTTTTGCTAATGAACAAGACGAAAAGTTCCTACTTTATCGGGTAACTAACCCAACCTGTTGAACTCAGTTATATTTATTCGTAGAAAGTTGTTGGATTCAATTTATAAAGAAACTTCGTAGGTACTTTCTTCTTTCCGAACTTACATTTGAATGGCTAACTTTTTAATATCGCGCTTCAATTGTATCGCTGTTTATTTCTACAATGTTCTACTTTAACTTAGTTATATTTTTAATGGAATTTGTATCTATTTAGGGATTTTGTAAGCATCATAGCACAAAACAAAAGTTTTGTAACTTTTGTTTATAGAATACTATTGTATTCTTTAACCAAAAGTCGTTCTCTAAAATCAAAATGTTTTTCACAAAATTTCCTCGGTACGGTGGACGAAGAAATTGATAAGACAGCTTTTAACAATAGGAGATTTGGACGTCAACAAAGGGCGATGAATACGGCAGAGACAGCTTTTGTCTATTAAAATAATAAATTAAAGGTATGCTTGGTAACCACGACTTTAAATCGTACTTTATCATAACAGGAGCTTTCTTAACATTGGGCAGAGATGGTGTCATGCCCGTTTATTTACGTGGTTTTGACTCACGCGTCGAGAACTTGGTGTCGTCAATACGCTTATATATTATAATTTATCTGTCTGCTCGTCGCTCGTCTTGTTATTTTGATGTAGCCCTTTCTCGTTGCGTTTAATTAAGGAACAGCCTACTAAAATACTTGGAGATCTCGTTATATTTTGACAGCTCATGTATGTTGTTTAACACCTAATACTCGTACATGTGGGTTAACACTTGGGTACGGATTAACATACACAGCTACAAAGATGTAATTTGTTTCAGGGGATCTAAAGCATAAATCATTATTATGTTATGGCTGAAATGTTGTATGGCAGTTCTTGTACAATAGCTATCGCATGTACGTAGTATGTGTGAAGGTTTAATATGTACCTCTACCTATTGTACGCAATATGCTCCATTGCACAGGTAGATGCATATATGTATCTACATACGTACTCAGTACTCGCTTACTCAGGCCCAGCCGCCCAGCGCTTTTCATAGCTGGACAAAGGCTCGTTCGGAGAAGCCAGGAAATATCGAAACCTACCTCTATAAACATAGAGCAAGATTATCAGAGAAATTAAAAAGTATGACATTGTGTGTATAAACTAGTATAACGCAAAGTGTAATGTGTGCAACCTTAACAAGGGTGGCTTCTAATCCGGAAAAGAATAAATTTGAATTTTTCATTTCATACGTACTCGTACACATGAATTGAAAAAGTCACCCTGACCCATCTTCGCATTGCGCCACCGATCGAGTCCTATAACTATCCTATTTTTCGAGCATACACACGTTCACAGTATAGTGACACGTCACTATGTTTGTAACCGATTTCAATGATTTTTATAAATTGAGGGCCGTTTCAGATTAGCGTATTTTCAGTGAGTATTAAGCTCGTTTTTGGCGAGTATTCTCGCGGGACAAAGCGCGGGAAAAAAATAAACCTACTTACTTACCTACTTGCGTAACTAAGTCCTTTCCAAGTGTCAGGTTATATAAGTGTTACTAGTTTGACTCATTTTTCAACAACATATAGCCTGACACTGACCTGCACATTGCAAAAAACGCAACTTTGAATTTCGCGGGCTACCCTGGCACCTTAACCCTCCTGTGGGACAGTAATAGTTTGATAATCTATCTATATATATGTATATATATACATATAAAATGGTAAACTGATTGACTGACTGACTGACTGGGTGATATACCTATCAACACACTGTGTTTACACACAGCCCAAACCGCTGGTCCTAGAGACATGAAACTTGGAGGGTGTGTTTTTTAACACGAAGAGAAGAGTAAGTATCCATTAAGAAAGGATTTTTGGGAATTCCATCCCTAATGGGGTAAAATAGGGGATGCAAGTTTATATGAAAGTCCGTCAGTTTTGAAGTTAGGAACTTCCAATTTTTGTGTTTAGGCTGACGATTAAAAATTAATTTATGCGTGTCTCAGCGTTTTTGATAATTCTACGCCCGAAGGGTTGAAAAGGGGGCCTGTGGACGGCGAGTAATGGGCTAGCTCGCCGTCCGTCCGTCGTATGACGACGGGCAGGCCGTGTTGACGGCGCGTTCGTGTTCCACGCGCGCCTCAAAGAGATGTCAGCAAACGGGAGGGGCCCGCAAGGGCCGGTGCCTGCCAGGGCTGCGGGACTGTTCGAAAGAGATACCGCGGCCCTGGAACATAAAGGGCCAATGAAGGAACATGGGTGTTTTTTAGTCAGTAAGAGTCTGACACTCCCTTCCGCTCCGCCCAGAGCGGGAGGAGTCATTTGATGATTTCTCACCCCCCAAAAAAAAAAAAAAAAAGTGTTGAAAAGGGGGATGAAGGTATTTAACAATGTTTGTTCGAGTGGAGTCTTGCAACTCAATTTTGAAGCAGATATCTTCAACCGATTAAGCTGTAATTTTACACACACCTTTGGTTTTGGTGACAATACATTTGCATTTTTCGACATCCACGCGGGCGAAGCCGCGGGCTATATATCTATCTATATATATAAAATTAGCTTGTGCCCGCGGCTTCACCCGCGTGGATGTCGAAAAATATCCGACGGGAACATATCTTCATCCCCCTCTTCAACCCTTCGGGCGTAGAATTTAAAGTCCTGAATGACTGACTGATATATCAACGCACAGCCTAAACCGCTGATCTTATATAGACATGAAATTTGAAGGGAAACGTATTCTTTGTGAATAATAGGTATCCACTAAGAAATGGTTTTTCGAAATTCCACCTCTAAGAGGGTGAAATGGGGTGTTGATTTTCTGTGAAACTTTTCATTATCCAGGTCGATTGACTTGAAAGTTTGTGTGCGTACTCTTCAGTTAAAATGATTAGAAACGTGTATAACAGTTTTTCCAAAATCATCTATACATATAAAATTCAAAGTCTCGACGGACTGACTGACTGACTGATATATCAGCGCACTGCTCCTAGAGACATGAAATTTGGAGACTGTATTATTTGTGAAGAGTAGGTATCCACTAAGAAAGGGTTTTTCGAAATTCTACCCTTAAGAGGGTGAAATGGGGTGTTCAATTTTCTGTGACACTTTTTAGTCTCGGGGTCGATTGATTTGAAAATTTATGTACATACACTTCAGTTAAAATTATGAGGAACGTGTATCACAGTTTTTCAAAAATCATCCGCCAATATAAAATTCAAAGTCTTGACTTACTGATATATCAACGCACAGCCCAAACCGCTGGTGCTAGAGAAATGAAATTTGGAGGGTGTATTTTTTGTGAAGAGTAGGTAGATCTATTAAATAAAAATTCTTCGAAATTCCACCCCAAAGAGGGTAATTGGGGTGTTGAATTTGCTGTGAAACTTTTTATATTTGGGGTCGATTGACTTGAAAATTTGTGTAGGTACATACTCTTCAGTTAAAATTATGAGAAACGTGTATCACAGTTTTTCCAAATTCATCTCGCAATATAAAATTCAAAGTCCTGACTGAGTGATATTATATCAACGCACAGCCCAAACCGCTGGTCCTAGAGACATGAAATATCGAAGGAGTATTCTTTGTGAAGAGTAGGTATCCACTAAGAAAGGGATTTTACGAAATTCCACCCATAAGAGGGTGAAATGGGTTGTTGAATTTTCTGTGAAACTTTATATTTTCTGTGTTCATTGACTCGCAAATTGGTGTACACACTCTTCAATTAAAATTATGAGACACCTGTATCACAGTTTTTCCAAAATCATCCCCCAATAGAGTCAAATTGGGCTTCGAAACTCACGTGGACAGACGCATGGCGCACAGTGTTGCACAGGGTGTGCGGGGCGCGCGAGTATTTACCTATTAAGGGGACTACAAGAGCTAAACGCGAGTTTTATAATGCTTAAAAGTATATGATTTACTGCAGTTAACACAATCAAAAGAATATATGTTATTTTTCAGGATATATTCTAGTTAAGTAGTGTGCTGAAAACATAATAAAACTAATTTTAATCGATAGAAAAAAATCACAAAGATACCTCTATAAAAATCTTTTAACGAACAAAAACCATATTAAAATACATACGATCGTTCAGATTTTTTGACAAAACATTCAACAAACAACATACTAACATAATACTGTTTTAGTTTTATAGATTCGCAATCGCGTTATGATCGATTAACTCGTCAAAATGTAGGGAACAGCAGATTTTTTTTTTCGCGATTTCATGTTTGGTGCCAGTAAAAGTTGTTCATAATGATGAGTACAATCTCGGTGTTTTACAAATAACCCTGTATACAGTAAGTAACAAAAACCCTGTTGTTCCTTCTACCTACGTTTTAAGAATCGGTATACACACGTAATAAAGGAAGTCATTTATAAAAAACGGTCAACAAAAATAATTAAAAAAAAAAATTTAATTATTAATATTTGTAAGGTTTAACTGATTTCTAGGCATCTTCTGTCGCGTCAAAGGAAGCCGCCGAGCTCGGCTATTTAGCGAAATAAAGATGTACTTGTAAAATCAGATACTCGAAACATTTTTTTGAATGTGTCGATTTTAATAGTTATTTGATTTTGGCCTCTCGACTGGCCAATGCTTATTTTTTTTTAATTATAACTTCATCAATGTTGTGCTTGTAGGTAAATGTATACGTCCCTAACAGGAACAACAGGGTTTTTGTTACTTACTGTATATGTGAAATCCCGATTTTCGCGTTGGCTCTTAATACGCGACATTGATATTAAATACTACGTAAAGTATTATGCCTATAAATAGATTACTAATAAATCATTTGATTGTCGTCACCGGTGTCCCATCTCAAACCAAGGTATCAATTATTTCACATATATTATAAGTAATGTGTTGTTATTAATATTACTATGAACTAATATTTCTATGTTATACTTATAAGTAAGTACACGTAAAAAAAACGCGAGTGTGTCTGTATTACCCAAATAAAATTAAATACTTACAGTAAATATTCTTTATTACCTATTCAACTTTAAAAGTAAAAACTAATATTACACATACCTACAATGTATCATAAATAATAAACTATTAAAAATGCGAAAGTTTGGATGGATAGATGTTTGTTAATCAATCACGCAAGAACGGCTGAACAGATCTGGATGAAACTTGGCACAGAGATAGATTATAGTCTGGTATAGCACATAGATTACTATCCCAGAAGTCGGATCCCGTGTGCAATTCCCGAACTCCACGCGGGCGAAGCCGCGGGCATAAGCTATTCATTATAATAAACATTGTGTTTCCTGCCTCTTGCTGTTTCTTATTCTCTATCTAAGACTACAACTAACTTTTAACCGAGAGACTGCTTGGCTATTTGAAGTGGCGAGCTGTAAATCGTCTAATTGAAATGAATGTTTTAACTTTGACTTTGAAACTTGTGACTTCGCTCTTAGATTACCTAGCTCGGGAACCGAAATTGTGCACAATGAGGCACCAGGTTTCTGAGGGTCTGGATACAATCGCTTTTAAAGCGTTTCGTATTTCGACAATGACATCATGCCATCATGACATCACTGCAACAGGATTAATATAATTATGCTGATTGGTACTTGTCAATACAACAGGTAAATTTTTGATTTTTGTACGTCGTAGAATGGCACTTTGAGCGGTTTCACACGAGCGTATTTTTCTACGCGTATAAGCTCGTATCGGCTTACGCGTTACACGTTACGCGCTTACGCGTACACGCGTTACACGCGTGCCACATTCGTACTTCAAAACACCGAATGCGAGTACAGTCACGAACACTAATATGTACACGCTTAGCAAAATTCATAAGCGATTTTCTCATAAACTAACGAACGGTTTCTACTAAGAACTAAGACCTATTTCGTAATAGTATGGCTTCCAAAATACTATGTTCGTGAAAACGCAGGAGAAAATAACATTTAAAAGTTGCTGCGTGTATAATATTAGCGCTCGTGACTGTACACGCGCTTATTCCAGGGAGATTGCTCTGACCGGTCAGTTCAGTCGTAGCAATGTCATGTAGGTCGATATAAGCGCGTGTGGCAAAAGGCATGTGCCAAAAAATACGTATTCGAGATGGTGTACAACACTTAACTAGTTATTATAAATCAAACAAGTACCTATCGTAAGCTACTCTTTTATGTTAATTAAACGAAAACACAGATACCTTGTATGCCCTAATGAATTCTAGGAAACATAATATTGTTCAGAACAGAATACGCTCCAGAAGCACAACAAGGATTTGTTGCACGAGTTCACGAGTAGCCCGAGTAGGTGCTTTCAAAACTGAAACTGAATTCGTTTGGAAAATTCTACGAAAAAAGTATCTATTTCGTTGTGCAATCTATGAAATTCGCGGAAGAGCTCATCCATATTTGATTGTTCACTGCATCGCTTTGCAAAATGAAAGAATAACAAGCTGTGCTGTGCATCGGATTGTTATCAAGTGGAAAGGGCCGATCTATAGGCAATTGGTTGTTATAAGAAACCAAACCGAAACAACATACGTGCATGTTTCTGATATTTTAATTTAGAATACTGACAAGATTCGAGTCCATGATATGAGCTGTAATCGCATAATTAGTCTCCAGTGTCTTGTATGCAAAATGAGAGCTTGAGACTAGCAATTAGGGCTTACCTAAAGCCTTAACTTCAACACGCCTGCATGCTAACTTGTAACTTGGTGACCATGTATCTTTCATGATGATTGGTGCTATTTAAATACCTTCACTACTACTAGATAAGTACTTACTGTACTTATGATTCAGGTCTCTTGAAATTATGATTGAAAACGATTAGTTGGTGAAGCTTGTTTTTGTATCGATAAGTACACCTTTGGCCATTCGACCGAAATTGACAGAATACGGTGTCTACAGAGTAGGAAAAGCTTTTTTTTGTGAAGAAACCCACATGTACTACTACACTATTGTCTATATTTCTTTTTCATTTCTCCTTTTGCAGGTCTGCTGGCAGAAATTTCTTGAGAAATAAGCAGTACCTATTTACTCATATATTATAATGTTATTTTTCTGTGTTGTCTGTACATAAATAGTAAAATAAATAAATTAAATGTACAAAAACGACCTATTGCACAAAGATTTTTGGGTTTAGTTCTCTAAAAATTTTGACCCACCTCTTTATTATGTGTCCCTACTTACTTTGATATAAGTAACCATAAAATTCAATCATTATACCTATTCGAAATCAACATAATACTGATGAAGCTCTTTCCATATTATGAGCATGTGATATTTTCCGATGCGCTTTTCCTGGAATTAATCAAATCCAGCTTAAGCTTTCATTATATACAGTTGATGATAATTATCGGTATAGGAATAGGTATTACATTGTAGTTTAAATAAGTACGAATGAATGTGACTGTCTGACTGAATATTGTTATTATATTGTCATTATAATAACAATAATATACAAGGTGTCTCAAAAGAAAGTTTGTATTTGTTTAACTTAGGTACTGCGTGAACGCAGCGATTCGGAGGGGCGCGTGTCAATCGGTAGCCTGGCTCTTGGGTTGGAATTTAGTCGCTAGGGAGCGGATCGCGCGTTGTGCGTTCGCGAATTTTACAAAACCGGCCAAGTGCGAGTCGGACTCGCGCACGAAGGGTTCCGTACCATTATCTATAAAAACGGCAAAAAAAATCATATCTGTTGTATGGGGGCTCCCATACAACAGATATGATTTAATATTTAATTTTTTTTTAATTTTTAGTATTTGTTGTTATAGCGGAAATAGTAATACATCATTTGTGAAAATTTCAGCTTTCTAGCTATCACGGTTTATGAGAGGGTCCCGTTTTACCCTTTGGGTACGGAACCCTAAAAATGGTAATTCTGCGACTAAACTCGAAAGAAATTTCTCCAATATTCGAGGATTTCGAGGTTTTCGTCACTTAAATGATGCGCCAAACATTCCTCTCATTCGGAAATGGGAAAAAAGATTGAAGAGACCGACAACACTAGATAAACCAAAACCCAGACGCCCAATGTTATTGAGAACAGAAGAGAACTTGAAACGGGTTAATTGGTCTGTTCGTGATGATCCCGACCTCTCCATTCGGAACCGTGCCAGTGCTTTGAATGTGCATACATCGCTACACCGCATTTTACACAAAGATCTAAAGTTTTTTTTTTATTACAAAATGGGGCTGCTCTTGACCTCGATCACGCCTGGTGGAAAGCGATGGATGAGGTCTATGATGAAACGAGCGTACCCAGAAGATGCCTGTTCACTCTTTGAAGGCAGACGGGTTAAATGTGGGAGGGAACACAGATCCCGGCAGAGAGTTCCACACTTTGGCTGTGCGCATAATAAACGTGGAACAGAAGCGCCGAGTACGACTCGTCGGGATATCAACGAAGTGTGGATGGTGGATGCCGCAGTACGTCTGCTAGTCCGTTGGTAAAAGGTCTGCTAGTCCGTTCGTAAAAGGGTGATGCCGTGATGGTGGGATCAGATCGTGGAGCTCCTGCGCACACTCTCCGAAGTACAGTTTGTAGAAGATCGACAAGCAGGCGACATTATGCTGATGAGCTAGGCTGTGAAGCGTAGCTACAAACGTCTCGTCGCCTATGAGCCTTTTAGCTCTGCGTTCCACCGAATCAAGTCCAGCAAGCTGGTATTTTGCTGAGTCATCCCACAAGTGACTGCAATACTCCATACAGGAACGGACCTGTTCTTTATACATACTTAAAAGCTGTCCAGATGTGAAGTGTCGCCTCACCTCATTCAGTGCAGTGCAGTCTGAGCTTTTGACTCGATGGTTGAGCCGATGCCCAAAAGCTGTAGGCGGTCGGTAACTGGTACAACTGTACCTCGTCGGAAAGCAGGAAATAACTGGAACTGGCTCCTTGTAGCAGTGAAAAGACATGCCTGTGTTTTCAGAGCATTGCATTTGACCAGATTGTCGTCACCTTACTGGGAAACGAGATTTAGGGTCAAATTCATTCGCTCCACTATGGCCTCTCTAAGAGTAGCTGTTTCCTCTCCGCTGGCTCTTGCACTGGATAGGTATCTTTCTGCGACTGTGCTGTCATCAGCGTACCCGATTGCACCAAGCTGTAGTAGTAGGTTGTTGATGTGCAGAAATAAACTCGCAGAAAGAACAGACCCCTGAGGAACACATGATCCGATGAGCAGCCATCTATGACCACTCCGATCGATCGGCTACTCAGGAAGTCGGAAATCCAGTTGCAAAAGTCAGCAGAGACGTCGAATGCAGGAAGCATAGCCAACAGACAGGCGTGCCATGTCAAAGGCCTTTGAGATATCAAGCGACACAGCAAGGGCTTCGCCGTGTTTCTCAATGGCCTCGCCTCAGCAATGCCTAACATACACAAGAAGATCCCCAGTTGAACGACCACGACGGAAGCCATACTGGTGGTCACTGAGGAGCTCATTGTCTTCGAGGTATGCTAGCAGCTTATTGTTAAGTATAATTAATATGACGTCTATGGTCAAGTGGGGTCATTAGATTCTGTATGTATGTACCTCTTTTCTTCATACTCAATACTCCTAAAGGTAAGTATAAAGTACTAAGTTGAGTAAACGAAGAACTATGTTTTAAGCTCGGACAAATCCAACGCATTACTGAGAATCACGGACTTACCGATTGTAGCTTGTACTTTTTACATTGGAATCTACCTGCATAGTCCAGCATAGTATAAAAAAAATGTGAGCTTTTTCAAAACAAAGCTGATTCACGGAATCGAAACTCGAACAGCAAAAAACCTCTTTAGCTCCGTTTGTTGTACGAACATAGGAATCAGGTAAAAAATATAATATTTTAAAGCATTTTTCTTCAAAGGGCCTGAAAAGTGGTTTTTGTGTAAGATGTGATTCTTATTTTGACATTTTATTAAAAGATTCTGAATGCTTTTCCGAAGCTCCGTTAATACCTGTTTGTGAGAAAGCTTGTTACTCAATCACGCCAGAACGGCTGAGCGATAGTATATTATAGTTTGGAACAGCACATACTCGTAGGCAACTTATTTTTCCCACACATACACATCATAATTTCCACGCGAACGAAATCGCGGGCAACAGCTAGTATAACTACATTAATATCACAAGTCGTAAACGCTACTATTCTTAACTAACATAATTATACTTAACTAGCTGTTGCCTACTACCTTCGTTCGTGTGAAATTATTATAAAAAAATATTACTTCTCTTTTTGAATCGAATTTTGTTACCAATTTCAAGGGTTTAATTTTTTTGCACGGAACCCTAATTATTTTTCTAAAATAAAAGTAGCCTATGATAGACTTTAAAACATCAGCTACCTATCTGTCAGTAAAAGTCCCGTCAAAATCGGTCCAGCGGTTTCGGAGATTAGCCGGAATAAACAGACAGACAAAAAATTGAATTAAATGTATTTTTGTTATTGTTGCCGTATATATTTTCATATGCATTCAGTAAAAAGCTGTTATTTTGATAATACATACAGACACTTCAATTTTATTTATTTGTATGTAGGTACCTATAGATGTATAGATAAAGGTGCCACGCTAGGCGCATTACTTTTTATCGTTAAGTATTAATTCTTTTTAATTACCTACTAAACTAAAGTTAAAACTTTATATTATTAGAATCTATTATAAATAAAAAGTTTCTAAAGGTAATAAGTAGATACTAGTCATCTGAACACAAAATAATAACGATGCCATAAAAGTTTTCTTCTTTATTAAATTATTTTTCATAAATTATAGATTTTTTTTAGTCTAAACCGGCCTGCATATTAATATTATGTGGCTGATTGAAAATAGGGTTTAATCAATAAACCCTATTTTATATGCCAACGTAAAGCAAGTCATTGTTGCCATAGGCTCTAGCTGGGAAGTAATATTGTTCTGAATTTCAGTAATTCCCGCTGGTCAATACTACTGTCCCACTACGGTTCCCACTACTGTAACCGTCACGAGGGCTCGGCGCGGCTCCTCCCATGCGGCACACTCTACCAGCGTATGCCGCACCGTGTCCTCCAGACAATGGACGCAGTGATGATATCGAGCGTCCAGCTCCCTGTTTATGCGACACAGGTACTTCCCGAAACAACCATGCTGCGAGAACACCTGCGTCGCCCGAAATAACAGGGAGCCGTGCCTCCTCTCGAGCCATTCCTCGAGCACCGGTCGGATCGCCTCGATGGTAGCGAAGGACCAGCAGGACCTCGCGGAGCTGAGACCGACGCAGATCGATCTCTTGCTGCATCGGTCCACAGCCCCGCGCCCGCGCCTCCTCGCGCCACCGGTACAGTGACGCGAGGACTCTCACCTCAAGGTCCAAGGGTGGCGACCCGGCCATTGCACAAGCCGCCTCGTAGGAGATTGCGCGATACCCCCTGATAGACCTGACGGCCATCGCCCTCTGCGGTTTCCGCAGAATCGCGATGCTGCCGACCGTCAGGTCAGAGGCCCACACCGGAGCCCCGTACAGGGCCATGGATCGCAAAACCCCCAGGTACAATCTCCTACAGGCGGTGCCCGGGCCCCCCAGATTGGGAAGCAGAACCTTGGTAAGCCTGACTTACTTAACCTTGAAGATCGACCCGAGTGGCTGTTATTATTAACCCACGAGAAATACTAATACTATACTTCTATTTATTTTTTCGCAGTCAATGGTAAAAAGTAGGGACACAACTCGTGAAAAAAAAAAATTATCTTGGTTCTACTCTAGAATCCTTCGCTGCTCTCGGATCCAACTTAGTCCCTCGAATTAAATTCCATTTCTTTCACTTGTTGTATAATCTACTATTGCATATGGTCAAGTTCGAAAATTTAATATTAACTCGCTCTATGCTGTAACCGCAACTGGGTTTCGTGCAATGAAAACACACTGGGTGCGATACACCGTTTTTAGCAAACTAACAAATTACTTGAAATTACAACTTAACACAATAACACGGGGCACAACGAACCAGGTAGTTCTAAGACGTCTCAACTTCGCTGCGATAAGACATTGAATGTCGTCCTCGCCTCGAGCTGTAAACATCAGGGCTCTGTAGAAGCACGCTGTGGTATGCGGACTTGTAAGTAGGTCGCGTGACGTCACCACTGGCGTACTTGCGATTCATTTTAAGTCCGTACCAGTGACCGGTTCCGAGATATCAATGAATTAACTTTTTTTACTAATAAAACTTTATTGCTTGAAAATAAATAATAAATACTAGCCATCTGAACACAAAATAAATATGATGGCATTAATAAAGTATTCTTTTTATTATTATTTTTGTGTCACAACATGGCTTCAATTATTGTTTTCTGTCAAAAGCGGCTTGATATTTAACTTTCATTAAAATCATCGTGACTATTAAACAGAAGGAAATAAATAGGAAGGCTAAAGGCTTACGGAACAAATCAAAAACTGAAACCACGCGAAACAACGAATTAATTTAGCGTCATCCCAGACAATATCAGATCATTTTTCAATCATTCTGTAGGTAGTGCAACTGATAATGTAAGCACGTACTGAATAATGCTTTTACTCAGTCGTGCTGCCTTTCATTAAATAATAAGCCGTATACCAGAGCCCTGTTTTGCGATACCTCAAACTCAGATGAAGCTGTATAAATGCAATATAGCAAACTGCAGCGGCGGCGAACACAAGCAAGTTCAGAGGGCTGTGTGGTGTTCAGTGAGCGAATTAAGCAGCGAACTATATACATCTGTGTGTTCATACAGGGCATTGTTGATGTAATGATGTCGGAGGATTGTGTTCGCCTAGCGATGCATATCGACGTGCCTACTGCCCGCTGCCCGCGCCCGCCTCCTCCCCAGCCGCCACCGACCCTGCACAGACAACACTCACCATTCTCCCCTTTAATGTTTTTCATGTTTTGTTTTTAGTTAGTAACTAAAGCCACCCGAAGTTCTCATAGTTCGCCGTTGTTTTGTTGGACAGCGTTAGTAATCAGCCCCCTTCTCTTCTGGGCATTGTTATTTTGTTTCTAGGAGACACTTACTTTTGCTTGTTATCTAGAATAAACAATAGGCCCTCCCGTTAAAAATAAAACTCATTAGCATTATTATTCAGCATAAATTGTTGATGCTTATCTTAATCATTCAAAGTATGGATAAGTAATTAACTAAGTAGGTAGGTTGATGTTGGCATGGACGGTGAAGATAGTCTGTGATTGAACGGTCGCTGAAAGCAAAATGCAAAAAGTGGACACGTAACTCCGTAAATTCATAAAGCAAAACTTCACGTAAGTATCTAGACATAAATGATAGACATTTATCGCAAAAGTTTCATGAACACAAAGGCACTTAAATTAAATTTCAAACTTAAGACGGCTTCACTACATTGCAAGTTCTGTGCTTCGCCGAAACTGTTTCATTTCGAATTCTACGAATTATTAGATTACCTAAGTACCTATCTACCAACGATGAGTTATTAACTGTGCTAACTCAGTCTAGCATTAACACATAATGGACTTTGATAGCTGCGCAGTACCTATATTTATTGATCTTCTAATTAATTACGTAACATTCGCGTGTAATCTATTCGTAGACCTACATGTTAAGCCACCATTTAGTCTAATCGCTTTCTAAGCAACACCTACCTTGGGTGCACTTTTCTTTCAACAACGATTTCATTTATCGTTCCATTTGTGAACAATTATTTTCGAATTAGCCCTCAATACGCTGTACGAATTCCGTAAATGTCACATATTGAGATTGATGTGTATTGCGCGATGGGGAGAAAAACAAACATTTTCATCGTGGAACCATTTCCGTGGAGTGTTAATCGAGACGAGTTGAGTTGACGATTCGTAGTAAACCATTAGCAGTGCACGCTCGCAGCACGCCTCACGGACATTTCGATGTTAATGTATTTAATTGCGTCATTTAACGAAATTAATTAATGCAGTTTTGTTCATTGAGAAAGCAGAATTATTTTCATAAAGTTTTCCTTTTGGTTTTCTTTTTGCATATGTTAATTAATACATTTGCTTGAGTGGTGCGGATATTGTAATTAGTACCTAATTGCTTATAGTCTCGAAGATTTCATTATGATTATAGATGCAACTTAGGTAAACAATACACGGTGCTTTCAATTAAATCTAGTTTTGTGAGTGCTACTAATAATCAGGCTCGATGCAGGCTACTTGTTTTCTTGCGCTCAAGCCTTTCTTTTATTTTATGTAAAATACTCGTAGATAGACACCTGTATTATTCTTGTATTAGTCACAAAGTAGTGTACCAGCATTTTCGTCCTCACCGGGAGCGTTTATTGTGAATGAATGGTGGAAAGCTGAGACGACTCCGCAGAGCATTGTAGCATTTGTAGTGTGCTTTTAGCGCGACCACTCGGCAGCCGGTCCAATATCACCCCACAGCCCCCCCCCCCCCCCGGTGCGTCCCGCAACCCGCCCATTTGCGGAATGAATGAAAGGCTGAAAACTTTCGCGTTAATTGTTGAAAAAGTGCAATCAATAACTTAACCTAATCATTTTAGATGGTGTAGGCCAGGTGCCGATGTTTTAGGAAATGAGAAGTGCATTTGATCTTTAAGTGAATAGATATACCTACCTATAGAGTACGTACACAATTTATAGACGATGACTGCAGTTGAATTCCTAAAACTAAACAAAGGATTTTACGAGCTTTGGCGTACCAATTATTATTATACTTAGGGATTATCATAAACAAACGATGAAACCATCATCAATTTTATTTATAAATCATATAAACATTAAAGATTTTATACACACGTTACCAACGTATTCTTAACATCAGATAAATAAAACAGAGGAAATATTTATTTCGATTACATCTGGAAACTCTATGATTGTTCGCTAGCGCTACAATTGTAGTTTCACATTGGTAACAATTTTCCTTTTCAAACAAGTTTTCATTGGCAAAGCCAGTATTGTTGAAAAAGAACACAAACTAACGTACGAGCGGAACAAATAAATCTGATTTCGCAAAAAGTATGCAGCGGTGAGGTGTTTCGCCGCATGGGGGAGGTGATGGTGGGGGGTTAATGTGGTCGAAATGCCTCCAGGGCTCCGGAAGGCGGTCTCATGCTGTACCTTATCACCGCACGTATAACCGTTTTGCATTCATTGACGGACTAACGACATTTTTGAATAAGTAGGTACCTACCTACCTCATAGGTACCTACTTTCCATGAAAACGGAAATTTCCGGAACTTTGAACCGCTACTTTGCCTTTTCTTCGTGCATTCGCGGTCTGGTAATGGCATTGCAAAAAGTCGCGGCTACTTACTTAAAAGTCAAAGAATCTTCTGAAATATTACTCGCATAATCACATTACGTGGATTTTTCACTCTCCCCTGCAAATTAAATTTGGCCAGTGCCTTTATTTTCACTTAACACACAAAGTGCCGGAACCGGGCTTAAATTCGATCAAACCGGCCGCTAATCACGTCACTACGAATAGGCGTGGAGTCGTTCAGATAAAGGCGGTCTGGCACGTCTTCGTTTAGCGATGCGAAAGCATATTGACTAATAGTCGGAAAATGTTTGGTATTTTCTCCCTACTCTACACTAATGTACCTAGCCGAGAATAACACCGTTCAACAATCTTTTAAAATTTTAATTGCCCATGTCGAAATTTTATCACCATTATGTACAGCCAGATAATGGAGAAAACTTATCTTTAAAGAGAAGAATTCAGACAGATAAGTCATTGTCATAGCAAATGAATGCTCGGTTATTTTTCCTGTAACCGCGAGGAGCCATCTGTCTCCGCCGGGCTTTTATATTGCCACCTATTTTCGTGGAAAATTAAGAACCGTCACCACTCATTGTTAATCTTATTAAAATAGCTACTTCTACTTCAGAGGTAAATACAATAAACGGTATGTTTGTGCCGTTTGTGCGAGCACTCTTGATGCTTTTCGTGTAATCTCGCGCGTTTAACTAAAATAGAATATTAAAGTGAGTAGGTAACTTATTTCTCCGTGCTTGGGTAAGGAGGTGCTTCAAAATAAAATATAAATGGTATATAACTGTCCTACTGTATTAATCAACTTAGTACCTACACTACCTACTTTTATTACAATTTTCGCTACAATTTGGATAACATTCTTTTATCCCTTATTAAATTCAAAATCTGTCGAACCAGCACATTAATTCGACGAATAAAAATTAAATTCGAAAAAAGCTCACTTAGTCGGCCTTCAACAGTCTACCTACAAGTATGTCTTCCCACTTGCCTCCCCACAGCCACATATTATTACGTGGTAACAATCTCTACCACAGCGTAAACGGTTCCAGACAAAAACATTCGCGAGGCTCTATTAAGTTATCGTTTTCTTATTGGTTCAGTTCAGAATTAGATTGAAGGTACCTTGTTTCACAAGGTTCAAGCTTCACAAGATTCAAATCTACCCACACCCTACACTTTATTGAATTACAGCAATTTCGAAAGTTACTTGTCAAAATAACAAGTGGGTGGTTATGTTAGCGTGTTATCATTCATAGTAGGTACTTGCCAGACCAAATACTTACTTATTTAATATAAACTGAAACTGGTCTCATTTTTAGTAAGTATTGCAGATTTACAGTTTACAGAATTACAGAGTGACAGATGACACGAAAGCATCCACAGCAGGGTCGGGGCTGATAGTTCACTAGTTATGCGGTCGAATTCCCAAGTACAGCATTCTGAACAATGTCTGAGAGAGATCGCGTTCCCGGTGAGCTCCCGTGCAGGTTACACGACGGGAGAATGGCATAGCATTCCATCACATTGTGTGAACACAACTTGTTCGCAGAATTGTTTGTAGTTGACGCATAGCACTCGTATTCTACGGTTACAGACGTCTCGAAACTTGGACCTCTGACAGTGTTAAAAGAAGTACTTGGTCATAATAATATACTATAATATAATAAGTCATTTGTATGTTAAAGGAAAGGTAAACCATCTTGGATAGTTTGCTTGTAGTTTGTATAAAGAGCAAAAATCAAAACATTTTCAAGCAGATAAATGAATCCCTAACATGTTTACAGATTCAGCTATACCCTGAGTCAAAAGTAAAATTAGCTCGCGCATAAAACGTAAAAGCGTTTCCTAAATATGCCGACAATTAAACACACAAACATGAACCACATCTGAAAAAGCACAGATGTTTTAAAGCGTGCAAAAACATTAATCTTAATAAAACATATAACCAGCAAAAAGGGGACTTTGGCGGCAAGTTGGGTCCCTCATCAGAAGCACTAAACAAGCTGTTATATTGCAGTTAGAACGCCCCGAGCTGCCGACTGCAGCGCGACACGAAACAGAGATAGCATGAAAATAGTTGGGAATTTCGCGACAAGTTCACTCAGCTCGCTTAAAACCAGGCTTATCTCAGCTGGCGCTCGTAATACCATAAGTGACTTCCTTGCGACTGCCACTTGCGTCAATATCCAATAGTTTAAGTAGGTATACTGCCGCCGCTTAAAGCGCATCTCGCTCTTTAACCACAGTTCAGATTTGTAGCTGTAACTTATATTATAAGCTCTTCAGTTTTCACGGAATAATCTAAAAATTCGCAGTGAATAATTAATAAATAGTTACTTGAATAAATAAATCGTTTCCGCAGGCCAAATTTTGGTATAGGTACCAATTAAATTATTAATGTTAATTGAGTGATGTGGCTGTCCGGATCATAATAGAGTGCGGTGTGTTGGGAAAACGAAGTAATCCCTTTGGATTATCCGCATCAGTGCTGTTACATTATTAAATAATGAATCGTTTGTTTGGACAAAATAGTCAAATACCATCACTAGATTTAGTAACCATTCCGATCTCATTAATTTATTTGACATGATAAAATTTTCATATGTTAACCGGAAAGTTGGGCACAGCCATTATTAATTCAGGTCAGCCTTATGGCTTTCGGCGAGTTTTAAAATGCGTTTAGATCGCCAAAGTTATGTGGACAATCAATTAAAAAGTGGACGTTTCCATTTTGTAAACAAAATATTTAATTCGAATTGCTCTTATAGCGCAATGTAAAGTAAGTAGTCAGTAAAACGCAAAAGTTTGCTAATAAATACTTTTCAGTGTTTTTAAATAACTGTGGATATGACGATTATAATATTTATACCAGTTTAGGTCAACAATTTATTAGTCTACTTACTGTCCGAGATACATATGATAACTACCTTGTACTGTTATAGTTACTCAGATGTTACAAGTAAGTAAGGCATGCTCTAGATTTTGGACACGACTCTCCACGTCTGCCCTGTGCCAAATTAAGAAAGTATCCTGTCTTATGAAATTGTTATTTAACACAGACTGAGTAGAATATCCCAAGTAATCTAGACTAGAGAATATCTAAGCAAAAGCACATTAAATTCATAATCAAGTCAAAAGAGGCTCACAGACGGCAAGAAATAAAATTAGAGAGATTTACTAAGCACCTGTATGCATTATACATATGTACGTAAGTAGGTAAATATGTAATGAGATTATGGGAATCGCAATCCTTGGATTCTGAAAATGTTGTGAAATTCGTTTCATTTCGTGTTTCTGATTTCTTTCAATATTCATTCATTCTTGTGCCTTTTTATTATTTTATCAGGATTGTGTCTTTTGAATACTAGCAGATTTCTACGGTGCTTTACCGTTGTCGCAGTACAAGTATCGCAGTAATATCTCACAAATGAAATGACCGAATTAATAGTTACTGTCGAGTCTCAATGTAAACCCCAACACGGCTGAAACTTTCGTCATTTCTGGTGACAGGAAGCGTTTAGCGAGGCCGAGTCGAGTCGAGCGATCCGTTTCAATAGCATCCCTTCAGTTCTAGTGGCACCGCCCCTTAAGGGGATGGCTTTGAAACCGGCCGCCACCGTCTTCACAGTTTAACACCTGTCCCTAGCTATGATAGCTGTTGCAGTAGTTACTAAAATAGCGGCCCCGAATCAATAAAGAAGCTTCTTTGCTTACATTTTTTAAATTACAAAAGAATGATGAAGCAGAAAAATCCCATTTATTCAAAAGCTTAGTAGGTGCTCATTGTTAACGAGTCGCTCCATGAATTGCGCGGTTTGTTAAGCCGATTTGAACAGTGCGCTCAGTTCAATTACTTGTAAGAAAAGCTTGGTTCTTATTTGTACGTATTATATAGGCCGGGGCATAAACACGAGGCTGGTGGCTCCCCCTGCCACCAGTCTTGACCTTGCCACAGAAAAGTGCCGTACGGAACTGTACCAAGTAATTGTTGGCTGCGCTTCCGTTCGTAATTTCAAACCTTTTGATAACAAATCGCAATTAGTAAAACGTTGAAAAGGTACGAAGAAAAGAAATAATTGAGCAATACATGCAATTAGTACCTACTTCTGTATAGGTACATTATGTAGCAGTGCACCTAAGTTAGACTAATTTCAAATTGCTGATTTCAAAGGTTAATTCAAGGGACACAATACACAGATGTTACATACATTTAAAATGATATTCCCAATTTCCTAAATTCGGTAGCCCTTGGGGCAGTAATTTATTTCCTGCAGTCATTACAGCTTCACAGGACAATAGCTCTCGAGAATTTATTTTTCTCGCCCATCCCTCCATCAGCATAAATATTTTACGTCTTTTAATATCCTCTTTATTCATTTAATTATTCAACGTAACTAGGTTATTTAAGAATAACCTCGCTAATTGCTATAATTACAAGAGGCGGCTACGTTACTAGGAAATTCGAAGTGTATTTTCAACAAGCTCGGAGATATTAAATTCCATATTCACTTGAATTTTCACAGAAAACTGAGTTGAGAGACGCCGAGGAAAATCGGTCAAGAATCAACAGGCGAAACGGTTTAAAAGTTAAATTCGTTTGACATTTCCTCAGTGGCGAGATAGCTGGCGAGTGGCCGCACTGACATGTTAATTTAGTAAGATTCCTTTTGCGCTCTAACTAAAATATGAACAGAACAGATGAATATGAAAATGTGCCCACGGTATTTAGGTCAAAGGCGTTTACATTGGGTGACAGTTTTCGACTTAATTTTAGCATTTCAGCGCATTTAATCCTACTAACTTAATTAACGTTTATAAAGTGACTAGGTACTACCTTTATGTGTGACTTAAAGCTTAACAGTAAGTATAGGACGTGTTAACCAGCAGTAAATAGAAACAATACATGTAATAAGTATTGTGCAGAAATGCTTGAAGCGATCAACTTATAGAAATAGTTTGTACACGCGATGCGGGAAAGTTATTATTAAAAGACCTTAACAAGTTTTTCGCTATTATTTCCGAATACACAGGAGAAAGTTCATAAGGGGCTATTGTCGGCGGGGGCATGCGGGCCGCGGGGTGCCGGGGCGGGGGAGCACAATGTTCATTTTATATTGCTCCACTCAATTGAGCCCTGTACCCTGGTCACGCCATTAATCACGTCAACACTATTGTATTGCTGACTTCTCGCTTCTCACTTCATATTGAACACTTTGACACATTTAATATCGACTTAATTGAATTTGGAATCGCTTGATCGATGCTGTAGTAGAAGTTCGAATAAAGGGCATTGTTAGGTATTTATAAAAAATAACGATTTAAAGCTTTGCCTCACGCATAATGACGCATGGTTTATTGCTCTTAATACGTTCAAGCATTTTAGTAACAACAAAGAAAGATTTTCGTCATAAAAAGACGGTGATCCTCTTATTGTGCCTAAACACACAAATCTCTGTGATGTGGTTAGTTAAGTCCGATAGCGGTTCGTTATCCGCAACTTATGTCTCAGACTTGTAAAATAATCATAATCCTGTAGATGCGACAGACTGACCCTCAGCCTCGAGGGATCTTGATGACCCAAAACTTACGTTAATTTATATTAAAAGTACAAACTTCGATGGACTGATATTATCTGAGAGCAAGTTTAAACTTCGTAATATTAAATTTGCAAGAGAACTTTCTTCGTTGTTAGACGATACAAAGTGTAGGTAATTCTATTTTCCTTATCGTTATCACTAACATTGTGTTGCGTGCAATCCATGGCAAGATACCTTATCGTAAGCTAGGTAGGATCTTAGTAACGCGCTAGCACCTAGCACGGAGCTTGTAATACCATTTTTTTAAATAAACGAGCTTTTGTGAACAGAGCCGTTACAACAAATTGCAAATATTCATTTAATAGGTGTTTTAATGCACTATTGGGTCAAGGGTAGTATTTAACTTGTATTATGGAATGATTATCCGAAGTCTAGGCAGGAGTAATAGGGCGAGGCACGCGATAACTATTTGCCTACAATCAGCGGCATGCTCTACGAGTCTACGCCGAACTGCGCTCGTAGCTCGTAGGCTTGTGAAGCGGACGCTACGCTACGATGTAGCGGTGCCTATTAGCCTACGGTTATTGTCTCTGAAGATTTTTAAAAATGTGAACATTCGGGTTTTCCCGTTTTCTTTATAAATTGTTTGATTATTATTATGTCTGTATACAGGGAAGGGACACTGACGCGAAAACATGTTTTTTTTTTTTAATAACCGATGAAAAATTTATATTTTGGGGGCTTAGAATGATGTACTGAATACGTGGTAACCGTTTTCGCGTCGGTGAATTTTGAATATAATATGTCATATCTGTTACTATGAAATTTAAAATGTGTATTTGGTGGGGTACTAGTTTTCAGAGATATTATGAAGAAAGAATCTTAAGCGTAAGTTGGTTGAAAAACCACGTTACGTTTTTTCTTCTTCACATACTTAATAATAAAACCACAGCTGGGTTAAGGTCTCTTATTGTTTATGCCAGGTTATAAACAATGCAAGTTTTTATGTTTATTGTAACCTTATAACAAAAAAATCATGAGCGCATATATTGACGTCACAAAATAAAAATAAAAACCGCACTGACCCCGTCGTGCTATTATATTTTTAAGCCATTTATCCGGTCTTAATTGATGCTCAATTTAGCTGAATCCAATTTTGTGGAAAACCAATCTGTCGGCCGCAAATGCCTAACGCTTTTTTCACGAGGAATTCTCGTCATCACGCGATCCCTTCGTCTATGGCATATCAGATCAGTACGTCAAAGGAACCCAATTCTCTGCTAATAGTTCTGCGTAATCTACCTACTAAGTACTATAGGTACCTAAATAAACTTACGGTCGTTACTAGCCGCCTGCCTTCCTTGGCACTTTTCGGTGAATTGAGTGACAGTACGTCTTAATTTAAGTCTTGTTTTTGTATTCGGGGTTTAATATGTCCCTTTATTTATGCTAGTAAGATTGAAGGGATTTGCCTCATGTGTTGCTCATGTAAAGCAGGTATTTCCATCTTATCTTGTTAGCACACACAATAAGCCGAGTTGGGCTCTTTCCTTCTACTCTATCTTTTGAGAAGTGGGCTTTAACTACAAACAATAATTAAGGTGTCGAGAGCCCCTGAGCTTAATTTAATTGTAATTTACTAAAATAATTATGCTCTTAGCTCTCGTAAGTAAGTAATACATAGGATTTCAAAAGAGAATGCTCATGGAAGTATGGAATCCCGTACCATGCTGCATCAAAATCAAACCTTGTTTTTTATAGACTACACTGATCGTATTAACTCCTACAAAAAATATTTTTGAAAAAAAAACCCGCGTTTCAGAGTTATTTTATAAAATCGAAACTAACCTAAAAAGTAGGTCTATTTTTTCGACGCTACCAACGACGTATTTTAACACACATACATTACATTATTGCTCTAAAAACAGCGTAATACACTAATATTAGTAAGAATTACGAGTTAAAGTAACATCCACAGTATGCTTGACTGAAACTCGATTTTATTTTAGACCTTTACATTGCCAATAGTCAGTCAGTACAGTACAAATGTCAGATGCCACAGATAAGATAACTATAAACCATAGAGTATAGTAAGTGCTATAAACTAGTCGGGATTTAGGGATGTAATCGATAAATCAAAATCTTTAGGCTGAGAAAATCTATTTTGTTGCAAATAGCAATAAACCAAACTAAATCGATTTGGTGTACTGATCTTACTTAATTGTAATTAATTTTAGAGTCCGCTCGACAGACAAGGGTTTGTTCAATTGAAACGGAACGTCATTTATATTCAGTTGAAACGGAACGTCATATAAAGGGAGTAAAACAATATTCATACTTTTAAACTCGAAAAGTATATTTCCAGTTCAAAAATCAAATCCCCGACGCGTAATGCCGTAAAAAAATATGAAACTAATTACTATAATATTTTGGTTTTGAGGCGCGAGACTTTTTGGTACCAACTTTGGTCATTGTCCTTTAACAATTATAGGGTAAATTAAATACTGAAACCTTTACAGAAGAAAAGGTTACGGAATGTTTAATGAGAATGTTATTTCCAGACCATTTGGTACCGACTAACAAGTCTATTATTAATTAGCAATAGTTCGAAAGCGTCACTGGGTTAATTGCCAAATCATACCGTTCGCCTGAATGACTGGGTATATTGATTGAAAATAGATTAGTAAATAAACTGGCAGAGGATCCGTCAGTTGAATGAATTATAATACCCTCCCTGTTCAATGCAGCTCGCAGCATTTAATGCATGCCCTCTAAAAAACTGTCATAACACAAAAATATTAGGTTTTTAGGTAATACCTCACTCAACTTCAAATATCCTTGCTCTACTATTAAAAAAACCGGCCAAGTGCGAGTCGGACTCGCGCACGAAGGGTTCCGTACCATTATCTATAAAAACGGCAAAAAAAATCATATCTGTTGTATGGGAGCCTCCCTTAATATATTTTTTTTAATTTTTGGTGTTTGTTGTTATAGCGGCAATAGTAATACATCATTTGTGAAAATTTCAGCTTTCTAGCTATCACGGTTTATGAGATACAGCCTGGAGACAGACAGACAGACAGACAGCGAAGTCTTAGTAATAGGGTCCCGTTTTACCCTTTGGGTACGGAACCCTAAAAAGTGAAAATAAGTCACCGAATGGCACAAGCAACCGTAAGTTTTACGGTAAGCATCGGTTAAATAGCACACAAAAAACTTTATGAAATGCGTGTAAATCAAAAAACTTTTGTAACGACAGTTTTTTTGGCGAAATGCGAAAATTGGTTTTGTGACTTAACTTTTCGCAAACAAAACCAAAATTATCTCAAAGCAAGCTATTTCTATGAAATGAGCAAACAGAATACATATTTCTCTTGACTTGGCTTCAATCAAAAGTGTCAAAACTTAATTTTTTCATAGAAACCAAAGTCGTGACCGAAAGCTGAAAATAATTTATGTAGATTTTCACAGTCACTGTTTAAAGCAGAGCGGGTTTTAAAAGGAGTAAAAAGTCATCAATCTTTGTCTGTAGCCGCGTATTCAGCATTCGGCCCTACATTCCAAGGCCACCTGTGAAAGACAGAGGCTGTATGTACTATTAATTATTATAAAACGTTCAATTATGTGTATAGAGCTAGCTTTAAAAGCAATATCTACTATATCAAAAGAAACTTATTATCCTATTTAAGAATGAGCAGTCAGTTTTTCATTACCTTATATCATAAATACATTTAGTAACATAGAATTCTAGGTAGCAAGAAGTCGAGAAGGCTGCTAAGTTGTTGATTATTTTTCAGATCTCTGTCATAAACAAGTTACCTACTACTTATATGTCTTCCAAATCCAGATGTAACAGAGCTTATACGTAGACTTTGTAGGCAACGACTAGGTACTACCGCGCTCACGGTCTACCACTTTACAACTTTATTACTCAGGGTATAAGGGTCAAAAGTAGTCTACCGGCAGTGAGCGCGGTAGTACTTACGAAGCCTACGCAGATAGCTCAAGTACATGCATGGCTGTGTTTTCGTCAAGGATTAACGTGGAATAAGATGAACATTGATAAAAAACAACAAAAAACTAGATCTCCTAAACCTAATTACTTTGAGCTTAGGGCATTAATTTATATGTGGTTGTACGAACACCAATAAGCGGTAAGCTTGCTAAGTTTAACCTAACTCAAACTTAATTCAACATGCATAATTTTAGATTAATTTGATTGTGTTTAGTTTGAGTTACAGTACCTAGTTATGAATACGATTATGTTTTCCGTTAAAGTTGTGGTTGTGGTAGACTGTAGCCGCAAATGTTCGCTCGTTTAGATACTTGATAAGCAAACGACATTAAATGTACCGATTTTTTAGGGTACCTACTGTTGTAAAATATGAACCCCTATTTATTGTCCACGTGAATGTATGTCCTTTCTGTTTATTTATTACATTTAGTACAGCATAAGCCATTAATACTATCACTAATACTAAGTAATCATTACACGCGGTCTTCTCACAGAATCACAAACATTCTAACATTATCGTCTTCCATTTATCAGCAATCATTTGTATGTTTTAAACATCGCCCTGTTCGATTGTGTTTGTGTCCAAATGAGAACTATTAAAAATTTGAAAATAATATACGGATGAAATTATCTGCCCGATGAGTACCTAGGACAAGCCATTAAAATATTGATGTAATGAGTTATAAAACCCAGTGAATCAATTTAAATTTTCCAATCACGGAACCCTCCTTTGGCCCAACATGCACAACTGAGGTTTTGTTTTTTTTTTGACGCCATCGATCTATAGCTTTATGTAATAAAAACTTTTTTATCTCAGCTCAACATCTTCGCTGTAATTTCCCGCAAACCTGTTCAAAGAAAACACGCTTGTAATAAAAGAAAAAGTTTTTTAATAAATACGAGGAAAAATATGCTCTCACTCTTTTGATATAAATAATAGGGTTTGAGAATTCCCGACAATTTCAAAGTCCCGGGACACGTGACAGCCTACAATCAAAGTCCCGGGAATTCCCGGGACTTCTAGACTTTTAAGATATTTTTTTTTGTTTTATTTTATGAATTTTAATTGAGTTCGTTTCTGATGAGACGTATTAAAAAAGGCAATTTTTTGTAAAAATCAACATTTATTAAACAGAAAATTAAATTTTAATAACTTTAACGTTAATTTCAGTCTTAATAATTGCTTTGTATATTTCTTTTAATCACACACAGATTCACTTTGAAGCAGTTAAATCTTATACTTTATAAAACGAACTTAGTTAGAAAATCCTACAAATTCTTAATAACTTTACTATTATCTAGTAATTCTAGTATCTAATCATTGGTCATAATCACAACATTGTTAATTCTCATAATCACAGATTTATTTCATATTTAAATAATCTAAATATAAATAATAAAACAGACTTATAAATCAGTCTTTTAAATAATCAACTAACACATTTATTAGACTTCTTTGCTGATTTAATAAATTAGGCTTTTAAAAAAATCAGAGCGTCAACAACTTTGTCCGACAATCTGTTTCTGATTTTTGTAATAATGGACCGGACAAGGAGAACACTCTCTCGGTTTCAACAGATGTTGACTAACTAATTGTGTTTAAGCCTTTATACAGTAGTTCCAAACTAACAATTTCGACAATCTTGTCTCGTCTCGAGTCTCGAACCGAAAGTCCCGGGACTCGAGACTACTAAAATTACAAAAAGTCCCGGGACTTCGAGACACGAACCCTAATAAATAAGTACGAAATCTACTTCGCTCTAACATGTATAAATATGTATATTTCTAGAACTTTTTATTTTATTTATCATAAACATGTTGATTTGAGGAAATTATCATTTACTTTCTTAATGTAATTATGTATTGGTTTGTACACCCTCAGCAAAATCCAAGAAAAGAACAACTAAGTTTTCGAAGAGGTTTTTGAATCTAGGCCTTCGTAGGCCGAAGGCCTACGCAGTTAACATTACCCACCAACTAGGCATGAGTTAGACAAGGGCGGATCCAGCTTTCATGTCAATGGGGGTCACTTAGTCGTGATCTAGTCATGACAGACTCGAATTCGATTACTTACAACAATAATTCAAATTAAGAAGAAAGTGTTTTATTGCTATACGTCAAAATATATTTACTTGATTAAATAACAAAATCAATTTTTCTCTTATGGCTTCTCCCAAAACGAGTTATGACTTCTTCTACTTCAATGGGTATGCTTTTGTGAGCGTGGACAAGTGCCAGTCCAGTTAGGTGGTCTTCTGCCATTGAAGCTCTAAGCCAAGTTTTGAGCCTTCTGAGAGTGGAAAAGGACCTTTCTGCCGTCGTGTCAGAATACATAACTAATGGTAATATGTGATATTGAAATATATCCCAATATATTTGTTATAATACCTACCGTGAAGAGACCGTATGTCTCCTGAAGTACTTAATTTATTTCAACTGAGCGATTTCATTCCAAAAGTCGAGTATGCTAATGAAGTTCAAGACATTGAAACTCTGAAACAACTAGCAACCAACTATAAACTGTTATTAGATCATACTCCAGTTTCAGTAATTGTAATTGAATATCGGCTGTGAAAGGCAAAATGGCAGCGGAATCAAAACATTCCTCAGTCGATTTCTAATCTTATATTAAATTGTGATATTAAAAAATAACACACAATTTTTTTTTTTAAATAGAAAATATTTAAATTATAACTTTTCCCAGTCTAGGGGGGGGTCATGACCCCATGAACCCCCTCTGGTGCAAGCAAGCAATACATAGACTATTCTATCTATAAAAAATATTTACACAATAACAAGAGTACATGGTCGGACCATGTACTCTTGAAGGACCATGATGGTCCTTCCTAAAACAACATTTACAATTTGTGCTGAATATTTGTACTATCAGTTTGTTTTTAGGTATGTGGATCGTGGCATTAGCTCGTAACCACTGGTCAGTGTTGGGCCAACGTTCACCACTCACCACTAAATCAGTAGAATGTTATGATAGATGCATTGAAGTGTGCCGCAGATGCAGTCTCCCGTGCCGGTAACGAAGTTATGTACCGACACCAAACTCCGTAACACCTACATCGAGCAAAATATAGTCTACGTTTTCATGTAGGTATTTGACACGAAAATGTAATTTTATGCAGAAATTGAGCGCTATGTGAGCATACTTATTTAAAACTGCCGGAAAATGCTAGCGAAATGCAGATACACGTTACTACAAAAAGTTACCTGATTACAGCTTTAAAAAATCTTGCATGTCTATAAATATCTAAGTAGGTAGTCGTACAGATCTTGGACAATTGACAGACATCCTCATTTGCGATCCTTCCTAACTGGCTAATCAGATGCCGTGATCAAAAACCATATTATGGATCTAGTTTTCTTATTAATTTCGTGATAAGATAAGAAGTAGGTACGAGTACCTAGAGTTTTGTTCAGAAATAATGAACTACTACATAATATAAAGGGTGTAACAAGACCCCTAACGAAGCCGAAAGGCACTTGTTCTCCCCGTCGTTGCGATATTTTTTTTTTGTTCTAGACTAT
This sequence comes from Eurois occulta, assembly GCA_950022335.1. NCBI lineage: Eukaryota > Metazoa > Arthropoda > Insecta > Lepidoptera > Noctuidae > Eurois > Eurois occulta. Next base: position 9,457,798 of record OX465489.1, on the reverse strand, counting down.
ACCGGACTATACCGAAGATATTGGGGGTCAAACTGCAGGGGCGTAGCCACCGCCGTATCAGCCGTATCAATGATACGGGGCCCCCAAGTAAAAAGGGCCCCTGATGAGGAAAAAAATCACAAAATCTTCTCAAAACCTCAAATATTTTTCTTGATTCTCATTTATTTTTTCATAAATGAAAATATAACTTATCAAGGCCCGAAAAGCTCTATATTTTTCGAGCTCGCTTCGCTCGCTCTTTGTTGTAGGCTTCGCCAATCGCCATTTAAAAAGCACAAATTTTTCGAGCTCACTTCGCTTGCTTTTCGATGAAAGCTGTAATTTTCTAGCTCTTCATTGAAGTCTTAACCTATGCTAGTCATGATCGTAGTTACACATTTTTTTGTTTACCTTGCTCCCTCACACATTCTCTGAAAATGAATGACAGTTAAAGCGATGTCAGGATGCTATTTTCCTTGTTTTACAAAAATCATTAGTTTAATACTGATAATTTTCTCCTTGTTTTGGGCTTCGCCGCACTTGGCTTCAAAGGGCCCCCAAAAAAATTTTATACAGGGCCCTACTAGGACTAGCTACGCCACTGGGTCAAAGATTCCCACAAGTTTTTTTTTAAATACATATTTTTAATTTAAACACAACTCCACGACACCCGCCCTATTCAATCCATCCATCAGCGCAATTTTTTGAGTGTAAAACGTGATTTTACACCTCAAAAAAACGTCGTTTCCCAGCAATAATTTTTGCGTAAAGTTACTTAGTTTGATGTACATAATGCTTGGTTGACGGCTTCGTGTGAAGTGACTGTTTACACCCTGTATGATGATGATCATGAACATATTATTAAATTATGTCTTCGGGTATGCAATCAATATTTATTTCATTTCATTTAAAAAAAGGGAACTTCCTAAGTAAATATAAACAAAAGGTTTGATTATAACAATTCGTGTAGCATAATACCAGTGCGAGTAACTCGATACAGTTACAGCTAATGACGTTATTTTCTTATCGCTCATCTATACGATTCACCCTACTACACCGGTACACAAGTTTCCGTATCACATTAGTGGCCCTTGACCGATTTCGTAATATCGATCAAGGGGAGCAGAGGAGCGTAAATGGTGCTTAGCGTTACATATTTTAAGTATATCATACCTAACTGCTTATTATGTCTTCGTCTTAGCGTTTTCTCAAGGGTATATGGGGGCGGTCTCCTCCCAGTCGACAAGATCCGACTGAATTTAATTTTTCTTGCAGAGGGCCTATCCTATTATTATAAACCTCTAAAACTACCTAGCAACTAACCCAAAGATTTGTCAGTTCTAGTATTGGGATTAGCCAGATAAACTTTGTAAACTATTTGAAAGCAAAATCACATATTGGAAGGCTGGACTGCTTTAACCCTTTATAAAGCAAATGGAATATTTTTCCCACCATAATTTTCAACTCTTAATTTAAATAATGAGTTCTTGGTAGGTATTCCATTGTTGTATAAAAGTTATTTAAACACTTATCAATCACTCCAAAGCAGCATCGTGCAGTATTTGAAGGTGAAAACCAATTGGACTCTGAGGGTCGAAAGGTTGGAATCGCGTCACAGCATCAACTTTTAGTCATTCGTGGTACGAGTTCCAACCCAACATCTACAGACCAGCCTGAAAGACGACTTTTGGCCGAAAGGTGTCGTATATCGACGTTTCCGAGGACGGTTACGCGACACAACGCAGTGAAACATGACACCGACCACTATACGTGTATAGTCATAGTTTTAAGGTTTTTAATATATGTATTAAAAATGATGATATATGTATATACTTAGTCACGTGATAAATGGGGGAACACGAAATGGCGATGCTGCAATGCAAAAAACCTGGCAAAACTGGTAAAAAAAATATTAAAAGTCCGATTTCTAGTATGATAAGACTCCCAAGTTTCGTTTGTTCCTCGGAACAGGGGAGGGGTAAGACTATACGATAATGCAGTGCTGCAAGCCCCCCTGATTGGCCTTATCAGTGGCAGCAGCATGATAATGAAAAGATCATCAATTTCTGTTTAAGAAAAACCACTGCTGCATTTTCCAAACAGTCGAGAAAGTGGTTGCTGCAGCGATTGAAGGTTGCCCTCCGTGCAGCTGGATTCGGCGTTTCAATTCAGATTTGTACTGATTGAATATGCGTGCCACGGTCACAAAACCTTCAGTTTCCCCAAAAAGGTCGCCGAAACGTAGCCAGGACACGGATGCTAGAGAATCTACATCAGGCCCATGAAGAGCCCGTTAGAAGCGGCCGTGAAGCTCCTTACCTTGCCATACTTCCTTGCGGTCATCTGTAGTAAGCACTACAGTCTTGCGCCAGTTCTCTTTAGCCATGGATAGCAGGGTGAGTCCCTTGTCCACTGCGATCTTGGTGCATACTCACCTCGGCTTTTAAAAAATATTCTCTGAAACTGCACACCTCGCGGTTGTGGAGGGCCTTCGCATTTAAAAAGCCTCGACCTCCGCACTTCCGCGGGATTTACAGTCTCATCACCGGACCGGATGATCGTGGGTGATGCTTCCGGTTTGCGGTCAGCAGTGTACAAACTCTCCTATCCAGGGCGTCGAGTTCGACCTGAGTCCATTTGAGTATGCCGAAAGAGTACATTAAAACCGGCATGACCCAACCGTTGAAGGCACGCACCTTGTTCCCGCCTGAAAAAAGGCTACTTAATACCTTTTTTAGGCGACCGAAGAAGCGCTCTCTCAATGATTGCTTCATGTCAGTTACGTTAATACCTAAAGCTTCCGACATACCCAAATACTTGTAGCTTTCGGGTGAGGAAAGGGATCTTAGGTGTATAGAGTCCGAGAGCTAAAGTCCCTCGGATTCCATAATCTCCCCTCGCTTTACATACATGACTGCATATTTGTCCATATCAAATTCCATCCAGATGGCGCTATTAAAAGTTTCAGTTACTTTCAGTAGCTCCATCAGTCGCAATTTGTTGGGGGCAAAGAGTTTCAGATCATCCATGTAAAGAAGGTGAGATATGACCTGACCACCTCTCCTCAACCGGTAGCCTAGACCTGAATCCTCCAACAATGTGTTTAGAGGATTCAAGGCTGGACAGAACCAAAGTGAACTCAGACTGTTGCCCTGGAATATTCCCCGTTTAATCCATACAGGCTCATGGTTCCCCTGGATCTGTCGGCATCCTGAATATCGACCGTCCTCCATTGCTCCATACATGACTCAAGGAAGGCGCGTAGAGTTGCATCTATTTTGTACAAGTCCAGCACCCTCATGAGCCATGTATGTGGCACAGAGTCGTAGGTCTTCTTATAATCTATCCAACATGTCGACAGATCTTTGCGGGATGGACGAACCTGTTGGCTAATGGCTATGTCGATGAAGAGTAGCTCCTTAGTACTGTGGGACCCTCTCGCCCCTCCGCGGGACGCCATCATGTCTCATGGAGACATGTGTGAGTTTTTGTCAATGTGTGTATTAACTTTCGCTCTCAAAATGGATTTAAGAAGCTTATAGACCGTCGATAAACACGTGATCGGTCTACTATTCTTGGGTTCCGCAGAACAACCTTACTTATGGAGCAGGTGGGTAACGCCTGTTGTTAAAAACTGCGGTAGAAACCCAGATTATTATTGTTATTAGAGCACTTTCGAGCATATTTTATAAAACCTGATATTCTATCTCAGTGCCTGTCTAGGAATCTTAAATTCTTGGCTTTGGTCTTAAATAGAACACAAGCAAGTCGGAAAGAGTTGAACTTAATCTCTATAAAAGTAAAACGAAAAGAAGGTTTCCTTCCTCTCTCTATATGCTAATGCAGGATTGAGAACCCAAGGGGTTAATCCTGTCCGATTTTAAGGCTTGCATCTATAAATTGTAGCATCAATAAAATTCGCTATGAGTTTTTTGGGGTCACGAGCTATACCTAAACCAAATGGACACTTAAAAACCGGGACTGCATTTGCTCTCTCGTTTTCTTTGAAAGGATTGTTTTAGATAGAATTAATCACGCAGACCAATTACAGAAAAACTAATGGCCTGAAAGAGCCTTCATCACTTCGATGAAAGTGGGAGCTAATAAAACAGTAAGTAGGTACTGATAACGAAAATAGAACAGCAAAAATATTTTCTCTTAGCGTAGGTAACAAATAAGTACCTAATATCCGCCCAACACAAATATCAGGCATTGATACCGAAACTCCGTAACATAATCTGCGAGCTACGGATTTGTTTGTCAATATACGAGGTGTAAGTATTAGCTATAAGTTTTTATTAAGGTCGGGCGCGGCCTGGCTCTGCGATGGTTAAACGATGGCGTATGATGGCGTACGATGGCTGTACCCACGTAAACGAGTGGGCGGTGCAGTGTCATGGTTTCAATTTCCGGTAAGCTTTGGTATCGACATCGACTCGTTGATGCGATGTTAGCGAATCATTCGATTTGTTTTTGATAGCATCTATAGGGCTTGTGGTCGGTTCGAATGTTCCGGTTGTGCTAAAGAACAAAGGGGTTAATGTATATTACAGGCTTTTATGCTTTGTTACATTTGAAAATAAGTGGCTTGAATGTGATTTCGGAAAATGGTGGCAGTGTGGAAGGAACTGGAAATTAAAAACCTAAACATTTTCTTCGATAAAAAGACACTCAAAATTTCAAACTATTACGTAAGTAGGAACTTGTAGTGGTATTTCGCTTAAAATACTTCATAAATGGAGATAAGTCTTTATATAAGTAAGTATATCAGGTACACAAAAAGAAGCGGAAAACATTTCATTAGTCAGAACAGTTAGCTTCTTGTTGTAAAGTATCATCTTTTAATTTAATTAAAGAGCTTACCTTTTAGAATTCTCAATCGTAAACGGCTTTCTGTTTTAATTACTTTTTGCGTTTGTAATTATGCTATGTCTTGAAAAATACGTGGAAAGTTTTTTATCTTTTTTCTTCAGAAAAGTTTATCAGCGGTACCAAGGTATAACGTTTTACCTACTCTAGGAATTTATGTCTGAAAGCTGTGGTTAATTTGGACGTGTTCAGTCATCATGTCTGATGGGTTCGCAATCCCATCGGATTATCGAAGGGCAAGAATATGTTTGATTTCGATCAGAAATGATGTCTTCAAACGAGCGGCGAAATTGAAATCGATATGAGACGGTGTTGATACCTACTTATCCGTGTGTATTTAATTTATATGCAAATACTTACTTTGGAACATTACCAGGCATAGATTGGCGGCGCCGATCGTTGGAGGAGATATTAGGGTTTGATTAATTTATTAATGACAATATTAGGGAGCTAGACAATCTAAATCTATGTTTATTTATCGAGTAGGCACCTTCAATAAAATTTTAGAGGCGTGTGTTACGTGTGTTGATTCCTTTTTCTGCTTTACTGCAAAAAGGGAGAAAATTCTCTATTAATTTGTAATTTTTCCCCTACCTTTTTTTTTTTTTTTTTTTTTTTTTTTTTTTTTTTTTTTTTTTTTTTTTTTTTTTTGGGGGGGTGAGAAATCATCAAATGATTCCTCCCGCTCTGGGCGGAGCGGAAGGGAGTGTCAGACTCTTACTGTTCTGTACCTACCTTATATAGCAATAACAGCTTTCACAAATAATACCTAATAACACCCATACAAAATCAAAACAGAGACACAATTATTAGCAAATAATGTGAATGTGTACACATAAGTTACTAATAGGTATAGTATAGTGTGCTTTCACGCAAAAGCTTTCATAACTTTACCAATTAAAGCCATGTTAATTGATTCAACATCAGAGGTATGAGTACAAAGGATAACTTCAATTTAACAATGTTATAAAGGCACCGCTAGATATTACTTTAAAACATCAATCTTTTCATTGTATTATGATTAAATTGTTACAATATTTCTCAGAATACGAGCTTTAACATAATGTAAATAAGTAGGCAAGTTACCTGCTTGTTTTAACAATGTTAGAAAATCATTTTGTTAGCAAAGAAAACAGACAATCTGTTTATACTAACTGGAATACATTTTGAAGGAAACTTTGGAGAAGTTTACGGAGGGTATCTGTTTACACTTAGCTCATGAAGTGTGAAGAATAATTTATTTTATCTCAAATATAATGTAATAAATGAAAGAAATAACGGGGTTATAATAAATTAAATAGGTATTTTAGCATTTTCATGATGAAATGTTTTCGTTCCGCGACGCGGCGTTTCGAAACGTATTTAATTTGATATAAGAGTAAAGTATTTTCTGACCTTTCATTAAAAATCCCGTCGGCACGCCTACACACATACCTATAAAATCCAAGCAGATTTATACTTATAGGTAAAGTCATGGTGTGTATATAGCCTCAGTTCGTTAATTAACACCTTGTTCGTATGAAAACCAACTAATGGCTGGAATGGTGGAGCTTACCTTGAAATCTCCGAACTGAGTAGTAAGTACTACAACAACCCACTTATTGGACAGGCGATCCTATATTTGATATTGATTTAAACTTCAGGCGTGTTCTGCAAGATTCAGTGAAGTAAGAACAAACATCTAGATAAGTTGGTTCCTCCTCAGGCTAAGAAACGGATCGCCAACAGCTACCTACCATATCTAATGCTAGACAAAGACATTAGTATCTAGCTACCTTAAGTAGTTCTAAACTTTCTTTTAACGGCTTTACTTTATTTCTCTGATCTTCTCAGTCTTACAGCTCACTGTTGGGTATGTTGATATAGTCAGAGATAATAATTACGTACGCTGTCGTCTGAAGAAGACGGCTCTAATACTTAGGCGAGAAATTCAAACTTTGCATGTCACAAGTTATTTGTTTCTAGCGCGCAGTATGTACAACACTTACAAGCCCATTAGTTAGCTTCGGATCTAGTGTTTAGTTACAGCATTTAAAAAAACCGGCCAAGTGCGAGTCGGGCTCGCGCACGAAGGGTTCCGTATCTATAAAAAAAAATACGAAAAAAACACGTTTATTGTATGGGGACCCCCCTTAATATATTTTTTTATTAATTTTTAGTATTTGTTGTTATAGCGGCAACGGAAATACATCCATCGTGAAAATTTCAGCTTTCTAGCTATCACGGTTTATGAGATACAGCCTGGAGACAGACAGACACACAGCGGAGGCTTAGTAATAGGGTCCCGTTTTACCCTTTGGGTACGGAACCCTAAAAAAGTACCCGGTCTTTGTTGTTGAGATCAAGCTAGGTCAATTACCTACTAAAACTCGGTAAAAAAGGTAAAGTACAGTTTTACACTTACCGAGTTTTCTCCCTAAATTTCCTTATGTGTAGGTAATTTAATTTACCTTGATTAAAAGATAAACAAACTTCTGAATCGATTGGCTGCCACTTATCGGAAACGAAAGTTTCCTAATTTCCTTCGCTAAATAGATCTCTTTGTGGATAGTAAAGTTCGACGAAACTCTTTGTGGAACAACACTCATAAATCAAGAAGAATATTGTCAAACATAATTAGGAAATATGCTGGGTAAGATAAATAATATGTATATTCTATGTCATTATCACTCTGTTATTGAATGTTAATAAATATGTAGGTAATTAGGTGCCTAAATGCATACTAATTTACCAAATTGGTATGTACATATTATAGACAAACAGACTAGTACCTAAGTCGATGTAGTTACTACAAGAAGCGCGATAGATGTCCACGATCAAGGTTTGATTCCTAGATGGTAATTTTTTCGATACCTCACACACTCCACAGCCTAATTTTGGATATGTGCTCGTCCCGTATTACATGACTTGAACGTAACAGGTGAAGTGTGGGTGTATAAACATCCGGTCACAAACGTGATCTTATGTTATTTTGTTTTCTACGCTTTAATACTCATTTAATGATAGTATCATTTTGGGTTTGTCTGAGTCCAAATAAATATTTATTGTGTCATTTCAGCCTTATTTATTCGAATATCCAGCTCAATACCAACTTTCGGTCAATTGATCTTTTGTGTTCAGCCGCCACTAATTGGGAACTAATTCGTGCGTACTGTTTGTGCCGCGGTGAAGATATTAGATAATAAAATTTCTAATTCAATCTGGGCAGCCGCCCAAAGGTGCCGCTGTATATTAGGAACTAAAACACCGTTGCCAGTCTGCGTCATTGGTCTAGTAGTCGAAAACGGTACTGCTGAGCATGAGGTCCCATGCGTTCGATTCATAAGCTGGGCAGTGTTATTCGATCGGTTTTTGCCAGTTTTCCATCAGGAATTTGTGCCCGGTTGATCGCGTTAGGCTTGCCCTTTAGAATTAAATTTCATTACGTGATAAACACCTTGTACACCTTTGCCTAACCCTTCGAGGACTGCAGGCGTGATATTTGTCATCGTCGCTATAAGGCTGGCAGTTTTATAGATTTCCAATAATCGAATCAGAAATACTATATGCCTAATAAAAGTTATCTCTAAGTTTAAAAATCAGCAACTTCGGCTGTCACTTTATACCCTAATAAAATCCAACTTCCAAGTCCATTGTCCAATGCCAGGACGTCCTAAATACTTCAGTTTCTTCAATTATCCCTCGAGGCTTCCGTTAAGTGGGAGGTTTATAATAGAAATACTAGCTAGGAACATCAGGAACTCAACGTTTGTTTGTCGAAGACTCGAATCGTATTCTTAGTTTTCAAGTCATCCTTGTACACCACCCTTGCCCTTGCCTTGCTTGTCCTTGTGCTTTGTATTTCAATTTGATTTTCGTCAAGTAGTGTTCAGGTATAAATTGCTTGTTTCTCCGCGCCATCTAAACGCTACTGAAAAGTTAAACATCACGAAAAGAAAATTTCGTGCCACCAAAACTTACCTCGTGTTGTTTGTTAAAACTAATCAATCCCATTTATTAACTACGATTAGACATTTAACTTTCGAATGCTTATTTAGAGAATCGGCTTACGATGTAGTTTGGTAGATAATGTTCGTAAGCAATCGTAGGCCGAATATTTGGAATGGAACGAAAGGAGTCGCGGAGTAAACCTAGTCACAAATAAATTCTCCGTTCGGGAAGGCTATCGTCATAATGACCTATTTATTGCTCCAACATTTTCCCGCTTTTCCTGAAATACGAGTAACTGTTGAGTGCTCAGATAATTGGAGGAACAATATAAATGCTACTTACTTACGTTTATCAAGATTGGGTGGGACCTACTGCCTACTGAAGTATTTTATAAAATTAACTAGTTGCCAAGCTAATATTCAAAAGTTATCTATGTATTTAATTCTATAGAGTCTAGATAAAAATATCTCTGGTTTAACTTTTTCGCCGTAGCAGTTAAATAGCGCAAACGTAAACAGAAAACTTTTTCTACGCAAGAAACTAAGAGCATAAGTTTAAAGAAAACAGGGGCTACGGTAATGGATCCGTGTAATATTAACCACAACACACACTAGTCTCGAACTCCCGACTAGCGTAACGACTGAAGGAAAATGTTCGTGGGTAAGAGCTTACAGAATAAATGATATGACCTGCATTAAAATCCCCTGCCAAGACTCCATTCACATCACAAGAAAGTTTAGCCCAACTTATTCACATCATAAATTAACGAAGTTTATGAGGAATTCGGAATTTTACTGGTATAATTTGATTTCCGGCACACTGAAGAAATATTCAACACAAGTTATTGCTTATTTCGAAATGTTTAATAGCAAACATACCTCGCTTATTATTTCTGGTTGTAAATAAAAAAAATGCCTTTAATTATATTAATACCGACTACAATAGTAATACCTAAGTACATAATGTGTGCATTATTTAAGTACCTATAGGTACGTAAATGATGAGCTACGCATGCGACAAATAATTTATTTTAAATTTGGAATTTTTGCAACTTGATAAGTAGTAATTAAAAAATCGAAATATTAAAATTAAATATTTTATTTAATTAACATTAGCGTAAATGGGTATTTTTGAGAACACAATGAATACAAAGTTTCTGTTGTTATTGGAGTGGTATCAAGAGTGGGAGTACATTGATGAATGTATCAAGGTAAGTATTATATTATATTGTACCTACATTGATTAATTGTTTTTTGATGTCACAGTATATCCTGCGCCGTTTTTAACAGTGGTTGTTGAAAATTTAAAATTAGGTGTTCTTAGCCTCAAAATCGTAAAAGTATTCGATTATCCCTCAGTAGGATTTTTTTTTAACCTTTACTGGAAAACTGCTTTTAATTCAATCCAATCAAAAGCGTTCTTAAGTTACGCATATAAATAATATACGCTTACGAACCCTATCTTAATACTTTTTCTGCATTAGCATTATCATTAGTACCTACATTTATCACTGAAAAACAGTAAAATGCACGTTTCATTTATCGGTAATATTTTATCTAGGTACTGAAAATATTCAGTTACAAACAAATACCTACCTATTCTACCTAATTAAACGGCCAAGTTACACGATGAAAATGCTGAAATCCCTGAATTGCGCTTTGAGCTTTTCTTTGACTTTTCGGTAATGCGACACGCTTTAGGACCTTTTGAAATAGGAGAGGGTAGGTAGATGCTTATCAGTTAAAGCGCATTTTTATATTTAAACAGCGTATGTTTGTTGCGTTCTGGTTATCATCTAGTTGTATTTGTATTGTTTTCTGTTCAATACAGAAGTAAGAAGTTCCCTAACTTGCTAAATTATTTTACCAATTCCTTTTTGTAGCAATCCATTTTACGTAGGTAGGTAGGTACTCCCACCGCATTTTTGTCTCTCTCTCAATATCTAATATAAATGCTGGAATTTACCTATCAACTTTTGAATTTACATTCGTTTATTTCGTGCTATTTCTGGAGGCGTCGCGCTCAAACGAGCAAGTTGCTACACCCGACTAGTTTCATATTCAGCTACCAACCGACATCTAGTGCAGAGTTTCCTCAACTGCCGATTGGAGGGGAACATAACATTATACTACATTCCATGAACTTGCCAACGAGTCCACGGCATCGGCAGCCCCGTAACCTAGTCATTTATATGCCACACTACGCCAACAGATGGCGTTGTCCGTTTAAACTTTTAAGCGATGGCTAATTTTAAAACTCGTTTTGGGCAAGTTATTGATTAATTTTAGTAGTAGTGAATCGCGTCTTTGTTATTCACAGACGGAACTTGTAAAGATGATTACAGGTACTACTACAATATTGTCCATTGTTTCTTTAAATATTTCGGGATTCATTTCGTGGTTTTGAAAAGCCCTTCCATTATAATATTTTATGTAGGTAAACGACGATCGGGATTTAATCCTTAAGTAGGTATTTATAAATTATTTACGAGTTGGGACACTTGGAACAGATGTCCCTGGGATAACGAGGGGTAAAACAATTTATTCAATTTTGCAAAAACCCAGTAAGTGTTCCTACGTACTCGTAAAAGTATTTAAGACATTTCGCGGACCTCCACACATTGAGAGTTTTCTACCCTCATGTACAATGAAATACATCCGCTCCAGTTCTCACACGTATACGTCGGGAGTCCACACAGCTGCGGGGTAAAAAACGGCCATTTGTATCAATTGTAACCCAGACAGATGAGTGCAACTTATTTTACGTTTCCCGCTATGAATTTAGTTCTTGTTGGTATCTGTGTAGCATATTATGACGTACGACGCCGACGTACTTACTTAGGTAATAATTATGTTATTATAATTTTCAAACTGAGTCTGTTATTTGAAAGCAAGGAATATAATTTATCAATGTCAAAAGTGATATAATATAATTATCAGTTTTTAAACCTACCCGCAGTCTTTTATTAGTTAATTGGTACATTACGTAACAAACGCGTCTTAATTTTTGCTGTTTTAGCACAAGTTGTTTGTCATTTTAAATTATTTTTAACTAGCAACTTCCTTTGACGTTATTTATAACGAGAGCTGGAAGTTCCTAATTGGATTGCTCACTAATAAACTTTTTTGTACAACATTACTATTTTAATCATCTATCCAAAAAGGTTTAGCGGTTTCTGAGATCGTGAATTCGAGTTGGACAGACAAACAGACGCAATAACTTATTATTGGCGTCGAGTAGCGTGCAGCTGTGACGTCAATAATTTATTGTAATATACCAGACAACTTCCTTTGTTTGTGAGAACATTTAGTCTGAGTACTATAAGCTCGATTGTTCTATTTTTTTTCATAGTTTGGTACCTATGTAGGTACCTACCTCTCATTTCTTACAAGGTGCTTTGAATAGTGTGCTAAACGTATCTAACCCATCAGCTGTTGTTGTCGATGATCAATGCACTGACTTGGTTTAGTGATAAACAAAATAATTATAAAAGCACAGTCTAAAAAAATATCATGAGAAACTACCTATGTAGGTACAAAGTATATTATAGCTTTTCTCGTCCAAGAAAGCATTCACAGATTTTTAGAACCGTAAAATCTCGGAGCCGTTTCGACAAAGTACATTAGAATTTTAAGTATAGGTTTAGCTACTTGCCGTAAATTCCGTTTACAACAAAAAATACAATATCTTTTGAATCAGAACCATGGGTGAACGTGGGACGAGAGTAGGTAAGTAAATGGGAAATGAGATGAGAGGACGCGAGAGGGAGCGCGGAGCATAGAGGTTGGGATGACGCTTGGTCCGGGCGGGGGGCCCGGGAACGATTCATTGATCCGAACCGTTCTCGGCACTGCGACAGGGACAACAAAGGGAGGGCCCGCTGCCATACAGTTTCTCTCTCACTCCATTCAATGTAGCTTAGCGTAGTCTATAATCATGAGTAGAGAATAAACTAAAGAAACTATTTTATTTAGTAGTTAATAGATTAAGTCACTAGTATGTATAATTCAGTTATTTCTCGCTAAGAATTTAGCTTTGACCTTGATATTGAACAAAAGCGATATTTATTTTGAGAATTTTCTTTGTAAACAACGTAAGTACTTTGCAAACCTGAGCGTATAGGGATATTGTAAAAAAAGAATACCTAGCAAAACACCTATTTATACACCAGTAGTAAAATTTTTATTAAATTGGGAGTTGTGCTTACGACCCAAAAGTTAAAAACCATCCGTAATTTTGAGTAAGAGGAACAGCAACATTACTTGTCGCGCCTTGGATGTCGAATGAAGCCGACTCGATTCTCTATCCTTGTCTTTCACACAGTGATTCGCACGGGCGAGGCGACTCGCTGAGTGGCCACGCGTGCTCGTAGCCGTCGTTGTTGCACATCGACATTAACCGCTTTCAGTGCTAGAGCGCGTTCCTCCGCGCTATACTCACATAACCTCAAAGTTAAACAACCCTGATTATTTTAGTACTATTCATTGTAATACCATTAAATACTCATGATTACCTCGAATTTATAAGTTAGTGTTGTGGAAGTTTACGCCCAGCCAAAGGGCGTACGTGGAGTGTATTTTTGTGCAACACAAAGTAAATACAAACGGCAAGCTGTGGGGATCAGGGGCCTTTTTTTTGCCGCCGCAGGGGATGTACTATCCTGTGAGTATACACTTCAGTTTCTTTTACGATAAATAATATTTATATACAGGCGTAGATAATAATTTGTTTTTCGAGCCCGGGACGTAATAAAGATAACCCTGGTGTCAGACGGCGGAGCACAATGTTATGGCACCTATGGCGCATGGCGTTACATGCCTACTCTACGGTTTCACTGGCGTAAATAGATCTTACTTAACTGTTGTTTGCTGTTCATTGTTATTGTCCTAATATTTTAATTCAAAAGAAACTGTAATTTATCCTGTATCTATTTGTCTGGACTCACTTATTACCATGTAACTATTATAGTTTTTTGTTACATTTAAATTCACTAACAATTACCTATCGAAAATACGGATCATTTTATATGTATCTGTTCTTGCATCCATTGTTATGACACTGAAGTTGAATGAATTCATTGAAATTCATTGTTAGTTGTCTTTTTCTGCTACACTAAAATGACGTAAGATAAAAAGAGACGTTTTCATTTTAGTCACAACCCTCACAACGTTGTAACGTTGTTTTATTTTGTATTAATTATTTTTGTTTACATAAGTATTTTTGTTCATTGGTTTTATTCCTCTGCGTAAAATATCTTGTCACGAATATGTTGTTGTAAACAAGTAGACCTTCTATCCAGATCAACACAGTCAAGAACGAAACGAATTATTTCACAAAATAGCTATCCACATGTAACTGCAATATAAAATACATAATTAAACAATTAAAAATAAATGTGTATGTAAACCAAAGACATTCAAATATCTTTTTAATTTCTTTGATGTAAACTAATCATTTATTTGACTTGTATTGATATTGTTTTGAATCTGTCAAGCGTCGAGATTTGAAATCGAGCATTTTTATTCACAATTTATTTTTCACAACAACTTTAACTTGAGTAGGTACAAGGCTTTTGGCCGCGTTCTTTGTACGACGAAAAAAAACAGGAATGTTGATTTAAAATGTAAGCGAATATGTAGGCACATTTAACTGCACTAAATAGGTAGAGGTACGTCTGAAATTTAACACCTCATTGCTAAAGCTTATGCGTGTGTTCTTCATTATAATGGTTTGTAATAATAACGGATTATTCATCTGTCTGCCTTGAATTAACACCGAGCTAGATTTTCTACAACTCTTTTCAAGTATTCAATCTAAGATTCTAAAGAAGATATTATGTAAATAGATAAAATAAAATACATTGTACCTACGTCTATGTTTGGATCGCTGCTCTTGACGAGCGACGGCGCCACCGAATTGACTGTTGTGAAACAAATTTTATTAATAATCCTAACCCACTTTATAGATGTTTTTGAAGTCGTCAGCTAGGTACGTATCGTTTTTTCATAAATACGAAAACTTTTGCCCAGAATATTCAATCATAAACTCATCTGTAATAGAAAAACACAAACACATGAAAAAAAAAAAGTTTCGAGGATTTAACCATACATACCTACGACCCAATTACCCATGTGTTAATTTGAAGAAACACGAGTTAGTTACGCAATAAGTATTTTGTTTGTGGGTTGTAAATAAAACTGTCCAATATCCCCCAGCATCTGTAAAACCTCTAAGGATTTTACCGACATTGTATTTTGTGTTTAACAATACTTGTAGCAGAAGACTGGTGGTATTCAAAGTCAGACGTTTAAAAAATGGAAATTGATAAAAACCATCGTCTTACTCCCCTCATTTTAAATATTTGGACCGAGCCGCCATTGGCAGCGACGGAAGGGGAGATTACAGGAACCCGTTCATGCCTCAAGGTGAACGCGAAACTCCACCAGTGATGGTAATAAGGACAAATTATTCGCATACCGGCCTTTTGTTCACATCTCCCTGTTCATGGATGTATTAACTTCACGACTTTGGGTCGACTACCTGCCACTAAACATTGAAACATCGAACACGCAGGTAGCAGCAAGCAAAACCTCGTTCCAAATCGCAGCTGGCCTCTTTTATACTGGCTCATTATATTATTAGTATTTAACTATTGGATGAATAAAGTAAGGGACAACCCCAACAATGTAAAATCTTATGAAAAGATTTCAACGTCGCGCGTCGCCGTCGATAAAAACGGTCCAGACGCATATTGTACTGTATACAGCAAACTACAGCAACGCCAGTTATCGCTATACTTCTTTTTATGTATCGGTAAAATAACAGAATAATGTCTATTATTAGTGTGTGAGAGATATTGCTCACCTACCTGAAGTATTATTTGATTACCTGTTGTTAAAACTGCGGCGGCAGGTAACCGTGAGAATAAGACAGACAAACCGTTTAATACCCTGCCCATATTGATTCACATCGAATTTACATTACACTACCCAAACCGAAAATAAGAAGACGACAGCTTCACTACAAACGATGTTAAAAAGTAATCAAACATTAGCAGTTCCTTTTAGAAATGTTCAGATTATAACAATAAAAAATACTTTTAGGTTTTACTAATTTCGTTACCGGGCAGCCGGTTCTAATGGCAGATCTGTTGGTGTTCGGAATCCCTGAAAGTTACAAATTAATTTAAATGTTCGAAACACAGTCGGCCAGAGTTGCCCTTGTTGGATCTGCTAATGACTTACTTATTTCGCTCGTTTGGAACTCCATCGAGATGACGGAAATTTACTTATCTAGCCCTTTTGAAGATAAACTTTTCAATTACTTATTGTATCATTCATTAAGTATGAGTTACAACTTACTTTCAATGAAATGTTCCAAGCGCGGTTTTTTCTGTACAGTACAACACAATCTTAGAACGTAATGATTTAGTTATGCAGACTCCATAGGTTTTCATAACAGAAAGATACAGTAATGATACGATGTCAGAAAAAGAAAGAAAATAATAACTGACAATGACAACCTAAGTAATAAATATGTAACGTATCGTAACGCACATAATTATTATTAAACTTATCATTTATTCGGTACATAGAATAAATGTGAAAGTTATAAGAACTAACATTTTCTCCCCTACCCTGAGAATAGCACTTCGCCACGATATGGCAAATAGGTTTCCATCCCACATCTAGCCTCGGATGACGGCTTGGTTTCTGCTATTTAAATCTTTACGCGTCAAGAAAATGTGTACCGAGTTTTCTCTCTGTCTGTACATAACACGGTACATATGAAATGAGCGCATTACGTATTGTTGAATTCGTAAATTGTTCACGCATTGGTCGGTGTGTGTAAATAAAGCCGCTGTACAACTTTCCGAAGTTGTGTAAATACTAAACAATGTTTGCTTTTAATGACTTGCTTTCATAGACGCTGTTAGATTTATTTGCCGAAGATTTTGTGGTAGACCCTGATTGCAACAGAAATTGCGAGCAAGCTGAAAGCTGGCAGGCACGGTCCGGCACTTAACACAAAATATTGTTACAGAATATTGACCATCGATATTTCAGTCGCCCATGAAGGCTTTGAAACTACCAGTAACTAGGTGCTGAAATATCTAGCTATCTGAAATTAAAAAACATTCCTTCCATGATAAATTAGGTACCTACTACTTATACGGGTATACGCACTCTTCTGTTAGCATACGAGATCCGTCATTTTGTTTGCTGGCGGAAGCTTTCTTTTACATTCGCCCTCGCTGATGTTTGCCGAGCAAATACATCATTCTCATAATATAAACATTACCAAGAAATTTTGTAACCCTTGCCAGTTTGCCCAATTTCAAAATACCACAGATACCTGATGGTTACGTTAGTGATCCGCGGGTTCTTTGGCTCCTGTGACAGTTTGGGAACAATATTGCTCCAAAACACAAGCTCACTGCCGAGCGAGACAATGACACATACGAAGGGATCAATATCTTGCAAACATACAGTTAGGAGCTTACGTTTATTTATTTTTAGAAAGAATTTTGTTACATCGTGCCTCTGCCTGTCCAAACCTAGTTTAAAGATATGTAAACTCGTTTATTAATGTGTGATTAATAATTCATAATATTTGCTA
The DNA here is from genome assembly GCA_950022335.1 of Eurois occulta. NCBI lineage: Eukaryota > Metazoa > Arthropoda > Insecta > Lepidoptera > Noctuidae > Eurois > Eurois occulta. The sequence continues at coordinate 9,440,401 of OX465489.1, read as the reverse complement.
GAGGCACTTAAAAGTTATAGTTTATCTTACAGTCAAAACAAATTCATAAATTCTCCAAAACGTAAAAGTGAAAAAGCGGAAGGTTTGTGTCGGTATTTGTTTCAATTACTTCCCATGTCTTGTCTCGGTGTAATTTCGGTAAATTGATTGTATTGTATCCGTTTCACTTACACTCATTTTATTGTGTTCAGAGCACCCTAATACCCCCTTCGACGAAACCGAAATAATATTAAATTACGATATTCGAATGGAATTTATGTGATATGCGAGCATATGCCAGAAAATTGGGAAATTTTTCAATTTGGCCATGTAATCTTTTCAGTTCGTAATGTAACCAAATAAAACACATAATTGAAAAGTGCGTCTGATTGTGCTTTAGCAAGTGTCATTCCATATCACCACTAAGGGATAAAACTTCCGGGGCCTTTGGCTATCGTCATCAGAAGTCTCAAAGCGATTCTCGAAACTGATGTTCATGAGCAAAAACAATGTTGTATTTCTGCTATCCCTAGAGGCAAATGGTGTAACAGTATCAATATAGCTATTTAAACAAGCCACAACGGAACCATATTTATGTTTATTGAACTCTATTTTAATGAAAAATTTTACTGCTGAAGGGCTGTCAGCAGTAACTTTTTCAAAACTGAGAACGAATTTAAATTGCGCATTAAAATCAAAAGCTGCGGTATTATTTCCCTTGTGTTTGTTACTAGCTCAAGGCGGTGCACTCAGTGTTTGACTTTACAGAATGAGCTTTTGTGATAGAACTTCAACCCAAAACTACGAAGAACACATCAAATATTTCTTAAAAGAGACGTGAACTCGAGTTCTGAAAACCTTTTATCATGATTTCGGTTTTCGCTGTACAGCTATCTCAAAAACTTACCCTGTATATTACGAATGCCGACTGGGTTTATTTACGGTAATACCGCTCGCTGAAAAAGCAGGGCACCTGCGTCTATGTGTAATCATTCACTTTATAATGGGATGAATTTCACTACCAGATGCTCAGTTTCAATGACGATGCCTTCATACCTATCATCTCCGAGAATCTGGTATTTGGCAGTTATTCTCAGAGAGATGTTTAGGAATAAATTAATTATCAAGACCTTAATGGATTCCTTCTATTTTTTTTTGTATTGGTATGGTTTGATTTGATGACATTAAAATAAAACTGCGTCATCGTTCATGTGTGACATTTATTTTTAAAACGTTTAACCCACTTCTATATCTATTAATAATTGACTTCTAATCTATTTTTTCTTATATCGTCGATATCCGATTTAATAATACATAATTAATCGGTCGTTTCGTTATAGTCGGTTACCCTCAAATAGTTTTGGTTTTGAAACTGGTATTTTAATACGAGCATTATCACAAAGTCCTCCATTAACTGATTTAAGATATATTATGTACTTACTACTATTTTATCATGCTTTTATAACCAGTCGTCCTACGAGAAGAATTTCAAATTTTAAGTGTCCAAAATCTAATCAAATAAATCTACGTTTTCCAAGTCATCATAAAAAAAAATAACAATTATATAAATAGGGCATTGAATACGTCTGTCTGATAAAATGAAACAAATCGATTTTAATAAATAAAATTAACATTAAATGTCTTTTTCGGTAAAGATCCGAAACTGATTCAACAGTCCACACACAACCTTCTGGTAAAACAAAACTTTCAGGAATTTATTTCTCTTTTAAGTATTCTTAGATTTTGTAAACGGTTCATGTTGTGAAGTGTATACTTCTGTTAGATGTTATGTAGTTGAATGTAAATATTTGTCGTAAATACATATCAGCTATGTGTTTCGTCGCCAAGCAAAATGCCAGGCCATCCTACTTTCTTTGTAGTTTTGATGGCAGCCGTCTCCAGCGGGCGTTCATTTGTCTACGACCGCTCGTTGACGCTCGCTAATCAACAGGCCGACATAACTACAATATTCAATATTATAGTTTCGTCTAAATTGATCATTGTTTGGATAATATCGATAGATGCTGTTATAACGAGCTTTAGAACAGTAATTCTCACAAAGAATTGTTCAAATCGGCAGAGGTACTTAACTACTTGGATCTAAACGATTACTAAGCTATTTCTAGATAGATAAAAATGCCACATCTGTCATTTGATATTTTTGGACCCTGCTATATCATGATGGTCTGATATTTTTCTTATTTATAACAATAGGTGACCGGATTTTGTGTTCAATTGAGCAATTATATAGACAACGGCCTGAATTCCTTTCATTTTCGAATGAGCATCAGTATTTCAAATATACTCACTATTCATGACACTTGTTTCAGACACAAAATCATTGTGTTTTTTGAACTTGGAGTCAACGGTTGTTTAGTTAGCACAATAAACGTATAAAGTGAAGAATTTAATGTGAAAGAATTTAATATCAGTAAGGAGGAGTTAACGGAAACTTGTGTAGTTTATAGGTACTGTGTTATTACACGAGCGTCGTGTTTGAACAATCTTTTAAAACATTTCTGTGGTATGGTCGGGGTAATGTTTTTTGTGGTTCGTTAACCGTTTGTTCTATTCCTCACTTTGTCACTGAGCGCGTGTTGCGGTTTTCTCCCGATTACTCTTATAGAACTAAATAAGAGGCGACATCATTTCTTTTATTACTACTTTTAGCACCCGAATTTAATGTGATGATTCTACTTTATAGGTTCGTATCAACATATCTTAAAATTGTTGTCAAAATTCTTTTTGGATACATTGGCCATGGTCCAACAGCTTAGATATATTATCTAGTTTAAATATCGTCGTATCAGACGACCGTCTACGGCTTGAGTGCTATTACACATGATTTACAGCTCCCAGTGTCAATTTAGAATAGATACACATAAGTACCGAAAATATTTGATGTGCTGCTATTTTTATTACAGGTTTAATATTGCGCATCATTTCGAAATGATGATTTGAGTGTTTGGCTGACTGTTTAAGTACAGAACACAATTTATTAGTGTTTATTTTTACTGAACCCAGTTTTCGTATTGTTAGACTCATATTACAACTGAAAATCTTCCATAAGCTCATCTCGATACAGATTTTATCAACCCGTTTTTAACTGTGATCTCTGTTCCATTTTATTGGGAGAATAGTCAGAAGAATGTAGGTAGGTTAGATGACGAAGAGGCTAAGCAACTGATGGGTTTAGATCAGGGACTGTTTGCCTTATGTTATAATAGGTTATGACGTTAAATCGTGAGCATTGTATTTACCAGGTAGATCGTATTAAATATTAATCCACACTATTAAGCTGTATACAGCGCAGCTTTGTTCTGCTCACAAGATAATCCTTAGAGATTTCCTCAGGTGTTCAGTTCCAGGTAAACTGTCTTGGTCTTATTTTACGTCTGCTAATCAATTTTTAATTAAATACATTTCAAGTCCCTAGTAGACTAAAGTAAAAATCGGATGCTGTCTAAAATAATGGTCTTAGGTTAGGTACGTAGGTACCTAATGGCAGTACAAAATATAATAATAAGAAAATACTGTTCTTAGTTAGTTCTTCCTGCTGGTATCTTCAGCTTCGGTCACTGATTGGAAGTCGTTGCGTGTTTATACACAGATAATGGGGTCAAACATTTATCTGTGAGCTGATAACAAGCATAAGGTTTTAATGACATTTCATTTGAATGTAAATATGTAAGTACGTTGTGTATATTATCCCAATGTAATCGTTAGCTAGAAAGACTAATGTATTGCCTAGGCCAAAACAAGTAGAGATTTATTATACTATATAGTGGCGGTTCTTTCATGCGAGCACGAGCATACAAGCTTGGCATGCCCTTATAACCTAGTAGGTAATCTTCATGATATTTGGGTTTCTGAACAGTCTGCTTGTCTTAAATGCTTGCCGTATTGTTGGCCCCTAGGCTCTCCACTGGTGTATACAAGTATATCAGAATAGACGACAATGTAACAGATTTTCCTCATAATAAAATCTTAGAAATATTATTTCGTTTTTTCGTGTACCTTGTTACATTTATTACCTACCTACCTTTTTCTATAATCAACATTCGGGATATTGTCTCATGTGAATTTGGCGTTGTACTAGATAAATTCTTTGCCCGCAGCACCAAAATAGATCGGTATCCAATCACGAGACAAAGACTGATGACAGCATTATAAGATTGAATTCAGTGTGGTTAATTAAGCATGTCGAGGTGCGGCTTGAGTGGGTTCGTGGCAATACACCTGGGCTACCAGTTCATAGTGTTTAGTTGGTTGCATAGTGAGTCAGCGAGCTTTGAGTGCACGGTGCACGTGCAGCCGCGTCCGCACTGCACGGGTGAAAGGAAGCGTTACCAATGTTTCCGCACTCACGGGACCTTGGATACACCCATATTTTGCGAGCAACTTCGTACCATGTTGAATCAGCGAAACAACTTTTTTATTCGCCTTGTTTCCACAAGATGATGGGTTTACATTTACACAGTTGACCGCTCACGAGACGATTTATTGTCCTTTATCATTGTCTCTACGAAAGCCAATGTTATTAACTTGTTTGCCTTTGACACGTACAATATAATAAATAATCAGCCCAAAGGGTGAAAGTCCTTGAAATAACTTTGTTATCGGCGTTGTTTGTGCTGTAGCGTCTTCTTATTATTATTATCATTAATGGGTATTGGAAGTTTCCAGCATCCACTAGATGTTCTCTCTCTAAATGGCATCGCTTAATCAGCAGTTTATCTCATAGAGTAAATCAATATGCGACGGGTTTATGGTTCTAGTGGTATCTAAACAATAATTTGGTTAGTTGCAGTCTGTGGTATGCGTCTGCTGTTGAAGGCAAACTGGTATTAATGTAGTAAATAGTTGCAAGTAGCAGATTAAGTATGATTCCGTTTATAATCATGGCCGCCACTGCTGGCCGTTCAATCGGAGCGGAGCGATGCACTGTCGATGTGCGTGTAATAGACCGTCGAATGGAAAGCGGCTCGACATTACATACACGGTCAACGTTAATTGTACACTTAGAGACACGTTTGTTTCTCTCTACAACAAGACAGAAAACTTTCACTTTTTATACTCTTTTCAATCTTTATTGTCTCGATATTTCACAGACAGCTTTTCTGGGCTTGAAACTGAAAGGTACCTATATAATTATGACCTCTAAAAATAATTAAGTAATATTCAAAATATCATAATGGTTATACCGACATTAGTTAAAGAACCTACAATTATTTAATCTGATATTAAAATAAAACCCCTTCATTGTTTTAAGTTAATTAATAAAATCTATCTCAACAAAAGGTTTTATAGCTGCAATTTATTAAGGAATTAACAACAAAGAAATAAAACGATTAATTGTCCATAAAAAAGTACTTACTCATTAACTGTTTTATATTTTAACGTCTTATTCACAATTAATTGGTCTATCCCTGCTGTTGTCTATGAACCGTTACTAAGTAAATATGTTAATCTGTTTAATTGTTGATGATAATAATTTACAATGTCTATTAGCATAGTGGCCGCCCTGTCATAGAAACCGCAAGTAGGTACATAGTTACTTTCTTGTCGAAATTGCTGCTTTCAGTAAGTTTATGAAGGTTAAAAATTATAACAATCCATCATACATCCACACACTGGGAACGCCCACTCAGGAGCGTTACCTACCCATGGCTATTCGTTTGTAATGTTAACCCCGTTGAATAATAAATACACGCGAAACAAGAAGCAGGATATTCAAAAACTTGTACAGGAACTCGAACTACACTGATTAAGTCGCATTCGCGTTGTAATGTGACGAAAATATGATTTTGGAAAAACAAAAGAAGAATGGAATAGAAGACGCAGTCACAGTGGTGAAGCTAGTTTGTCACTGAAGTGTCAATTCTTCTCTTGGTTCGGGTAATTTTAAGACTGAACGACTGCAAAACATCTTTGTGTGTCTTACCACAACTCCTAGTTATGATGAACTAAGCGTACCTAATGTACCTATCTAACATGTTTATCCACTCTGAAATAATGCGTTTACTGTTCCAAAAATGTATACAGTTTTACAAATCTGGTGTACTTTCATCAGACGGTTTTGATGCTTGAATATCTTCTGAAGTAGAAGCGAGCTGTAAACAAGCGAAGTAAAAATAAACATTTTCTGTTTTACATTTTAGGTATAAACTCTCTCACAGAATGAGTTTACATCGTAATGTATGAAAAATATGTAGTAAATGGATCTGGCACGATTTGTGCAATATTGTTTGCAAACGTGTAGTGGAGGGCCGCCAGACGTGACGCGCTCACTGCTAAACAGATGTACGAGTATACACATTAATCCGTATACTCGGGATGATTTATAAGTACATGTTACGTGTTATCAATTAGCCCTAGTTAACCACCACTTCATTAATGATGAATGTACATAGTTCAGAAGCTCCGCGTAACTTTATGTTGTTAGATTTACTAATGTCCTCGTCCTCAAAGATAAGGAAAATAAATAACATTAACAAATTATGATGAATACAATTTTCTTTATCAGCTCAGTAATTCTTTATTTATTCTGTTATTGATCTCTAAGCGAATGTTCGAGGAAAATGCAATTACGAGGGTAGTCCGATATCGGAGGGTCAAACATGCCATCTACGAAAAACAGCAATGAAACCGATCCTAACAGGATCGATGCGCGTTCGTTGTACCAGTTGAGCAACGGTATCGGCGATATATTTATAAATAAATTATTCTTTGATTTAAATGTATTCGTATTCCGATTCAGGTGAATAGGGCAACTTATCCCGGTGTAGAGTGAGGCGCATGAAAAATATTTGGGATCGTGCCAACGTTGCTCGGTCCGCGGGCGGCGGCGGCGCGGCGGTGGCTTCGCGACGCCCCTCGACTCGACCATCGGACTCGATAACGCAATGCAATACCTGACGTCGAAAGTGCATCGCTTAACTCAAAACGTCTTTTAAAAATAATTCCTTTATTCAATCCTGTTACAAAAAATGCCCGGTCAATGAGAAAGAGAAATTATTTATGTTAATTCTTTTAGATATCAGTAAATCAATTACCTACTTATTCGTGGTTACCGTACAAACATCTGCGGCTTCAAATTTTTTGTATTTAGGAACGATAGGGTACGTTCCTAAATAAGCAAAAGGAACTCATAGGGAATCACTTCATTGTTGTGTTTCTTGTGTTACAAGCGATTTTCTCTGAAATAATTTCAGACTTTTTTTAATCTACAGTCTACTTATTCCATTATGTTTCAGTGTCGTTTTCTTTCAATAAAAAGAAAGCTTTACGACCTTTTTTTAAGTTTGTGACCTAAATAACGCAGAACAAATGGGTAAGACCGTTTGCATTGCACTTAGCTGGCTTTGTATCTTTATTTATTAAGTAGGACTCATTTCATAATTGTTCATAAGGTCGCGATAGTACTCCTAAAGTTGAGCTACCCGGTATACTGAAGTTTCGCGTTTACGGTTCCGCGTGTTTCTATTCCCGTAACGGGAAAAAGTTGCAAAGGGCTACAACTTTTATATTTAGTTAGTTGAGGATCGTATTCCAGCATCTTTCTTTGTTTGCCTAGCCGTAAGTGCTTCTAATGGCAATATTCTTCACACGTGACAACACCATCAATATGATGCTGTACTTATCTAGGGGAACCAACTACGTTTTTAGTTAAGTTATATCTTGTGGGGCTTCCCAAACTTACGTTGATACATAAGTTATGTCTAATCCTACCAAGTGGTCAATATTAAAGTTTGGCAAGTCAAACCGCTATCAGCCGTACACCTCCGGCCAGGGTTACTCGGTAACCATTAATCACTTACTCAACTTGACACCTACCTAGGTACCTATAGAAATAACTTTATTGGGTTTGCGAAAACATTATGCATAACTTGGTGCAATCACTCTAACAACCTCCTAGGTATTTCGAAATACATTTAAATGTAACGTAACATCCAGCCGATGGCGATGCTTGCGTTGTTTACTATGAGATCAAACACTATTGTCAGTTCTCTGATAAGATTAAACTATTTGAAGAACTTATGATATACAAAATCAACAGAATCGTGTGATCGGTTCTTTCCATCGGTTACTTTATCACAATGTCACGTGACTGTCTTGTTTTAACCTCATAAATACATCACCTAATCAAAGTTAGAAGTCACTTAGTGAGTTTTGTTTATTTCAGGTGAGTAACGGCAATGTCATCGATACAGGAACACCTACCCTGCTGGTATTTACCGTTTATTATTTAGCACTACTTACGCATGTGGATGCAGTCACATTTAACATGTCTGAATAATTACTAGTTTATAATTTACTAACCGTAAGTTAGCTGGTCTCATTTCATCATGTCTGCCAATTCAATTTATATTAAACAAGGAACGCCTACTCACTCGCTCGCACGACTAACCCTCATTTTTAAACGTCGTAGTACTTTTAAGCTTCCTTTTCTTATTCTTAAGCGAGAGGTTAATTTTCTTTTAGGTATATCGTTTACATTTAATTCCGTAGAACGTATTATTACATTGTGCCTAGTGGTACAATAATAACGTATAACCCGAATTCTGTATAAATTATGATTTATTTCTTGTTTTCTTGCAATTATTAGATCTGACCTCTCAGTTGTATGATATTATATAGTAGTACTTAGATCAAAGCATTTTAGATGAACGAATTAATGTTTCGCTTCTATTAGATAAACCTAAATGTGTTCATCTTTTCTAGTAGATTTTGTCAAAACGTAGCGTTACTTACCTAATAAATTGCGATGTTTCTCAATACTGGTTGCTAACGTGTATAACATTGTTATCAAGGAAATCTCCGTGCGCAAAAGAAGAAAATTACATTAACAATAGCTAAGTGAAAATGAACACGACCTCAGGGAACAAGTAAAATTCAAGGTTAATATGTGCGGCGCGTTACAAAAGATTTCCTTCAGCCTCTTTTCACGTACGAGTACATGGTTGAATTTCCACAAGCACTTGAAATGCTACATATTTTGCGGTATACATGGGCGTTATACTGATTATATACCGTAATATTTCACTTTCATTGTTTGAGATAATTTTAGTCCTACTTTCGCGCTATCCATTCGACGCTTTCATCTCGTCCTGTATTAACCATGCATGTGTTAGTTTAATCTCATCAAAATCCTTATGTAATAAATAAATTAAATTGCCTCAATCTCCAAGTGACATTGATATAGGCCAGGAGTCGACTCCGAGACACCAGACACGCTTTGATCTGTACACGTAATGTTATTTATTACATAATATTACACATTTATTCATTATTTACCTATTCTATTGATGTTTCGACACACGATTACTATTATGTCGTTGTCGTATATTATGTATCTAGAGCTACGTAATTTTTAACAAGAGCAGTTTAGTTATCAGTCTGTTTTTATGTTCATATCTTATGAAGAAGAAACTGAATTGATTATGCGGATTGTAAAAACAAAAGGTACTCAGCATTCCTAAGAAGTGTAGACGACCAAACGTTTTCGTATAAGAATAAGACATTATTAAACTTAAGTATCCGCTTTGCATGCAAACAAGTTTTAAATATTAAATCGATTGTACTACCTGTCCTGCTAATCGCGAATCTTTTTGTGCGTAACCTGCAAATCTGGTTTTATGAGCAGACATTAATAGTAGTGCGTTCAGTTTCCAACTTACATTTATGCAGTTCATATGCATCGAATGCATATTTTTGTTGACGTTCGGTATGCGGAGTTTAAATTGGAATAGTGCCCTCGAATAATTCTGGAATACATTTGAATGTTTTCTGCTTCGTTATAGTATTTGAAATCGTCACAAAGTAGCAAGTATTTACAATAATAATTCTTGAAAACAAAGCTATACGTACTCGTGGCTTCAGCTTTGTGAACGGAGGGTGTTAAGAAGGCCCATGGGGCAGTTAGGCGTGCGAGCGCCTCCAAACATACGCACAGATTCCAACGTTGCTAATTGGGGTGTCACTAATTTACATAAAGGCGTGGATGTACATATACCTACTGTGAACTAGTGCAATATCTATCTCTGTAATGAATCAAATCGAATCAAATATATAGTGTGTCACCTTTGAAAATTATCGTGTATCGAAGTACCATTAAGACCTCGCCTGGACTGGTGCCAGAGTTTGGGTATTATTAGCATCGTCGACAACGACAAAGTTAATCAAGCTCAAATAAGATCAATTTTTCCCGTAGGTGAAGTGATAGCGTTGTCTCAGGGCCAGGTCCTCGGACTACTTATAGCCTGTCAGCCAGGATTACTAGCCCGGAGCGGACGAAGACGGGCACCGTCACACTGGCGGGATTATTCTTTACATCATTTGACACTACTGTGACAGTATGTTTACTCGAGAATTCGAGTGTCACAGCAGTTTCATATTATAAATATGGAACAGAGGACGTAGGCGCGGGAGACCCATCGCTACAATTTATTGCTTTCTCGGCCTGATCGTCAAGATTCATGTCTTTTTGCTTTTAAACTGCCGATTTTCTTTGATTCTATCCTATTTTAGTAGCAAGTTAAGTAATTAAGTGAAATGTTTACTCAACGTTATTAGAAAATCCCTGAACTGATTTCTGTGTTTTATTATAAGCACAAACAGTCAATCGCCAAAAACCTTATTTGATAAGATCTATACCTACTTTCCATGTTGTGTTGCGTGGCGTGACCATTCGCGTGAGATGCCTGCTTGCCTGCGTGCGCCGGGAGAAATTCCTTGGTTATACATATAGCATGAGGAGAAGTATCTATCTTGTTATTAAATGTATAAGTATGTATGTATGCATATGACTCCATGTAACTATGTATCTGTCTAATTAATGTGAAATATTTGTACCAGCAGTCATGATTTTTTTGTATACGTATTTTTGCGAGGGCATTATTTCTTGAACATGTTCATTGTATGTGAATAATATTACTTTCATGTAAAACAAAATATCGGCTAAAAACACATATACTTAATATAGGGTGCCTACACTGCCTACCCTTCTCAATTTTCATCAAGAACCCTCCTGAAAACGTTCCGTTAACATAACGTGTGATTTTTCATATAAACTTTTCCATTGCTGTATTTTCGTCGCATTATGTAAGTGTAACCAGTACATAAAATGTAGCATATAAATTGAAAACGCTTAATTAACGCGATCGGCGGTCCGTTAAATAGGGTAGACCTCGGGTGCAGTTTCAAAGAGATTGGCTCGGCGAACCGAGCGAACGCCCCGTGATGCAACCAGCGTCAACGTTCTTTTTCCTCTGTAATAGTACACCATCATTTTTAACGCGTCAACGATGGCGTTCTACATTTTCCATTCAAACAAGAAATTTTAATATTTCCGGGAAAATATTTGTAGCATTTACGACATTGAAATCGGTATCTAATCGATTTGTAAAACAGAATTCTTATATTTCGGCAATGGTTAGGTGCCTGTTGGTACGGACAGCATTCCATTAATTTCTTCAGTCTGATTCACGATCAGGAATACTCTAAAGCCAAGCGCGTATTGCAGTACATTACTTTACATCGATCTAAATATAAAGCGGAATACGTGGTTGGCATATTATCTGTTTGTGCCGGGCAAGGAGCTGAACTCTTTTCTGATCAGGAATGTTGCAGACAACCTGAACCTGTCTGGTTGTATAAATCTAGATTAGCCGGTATAATTACTTTTTGGACTCCCAAGAGGTAGGTAATTTCATAAAAAAAACCCTTGGTGTACTTTATAATGTAAATACATTTTGTAATAAAACAAAATCGGTAATTAAATTAATTGTTTGCATTAATTTAATTACCGATTATGTTTTATGATGCTTCATTGTTTTATTTCTATTTATGGTATGTTTTATGTGAAATTATGTTATCTAAAGACTTTGTTGTCTCAATAATACATAAATTTATTAAAATGTTTTTTAACATTTAGTTAATCAATTAATTGAAATCTCCGCAATCCTTGACCAACAGTGGTGATCAATGCTCGTACCGTGTCTGTATGAGATGTGGACAGTGTAGCTGATATCTGGTATTATTATACTTTCGTGAATGAATAACTGGATCCAACATTTTAATTGTCGTACATTGAAAGTTTGATGTTAGGTACTCTCTGCAAAATAATAGGCAACCTACACTAGTAAAAAGTTGTAAATTATGATAGACACTCTTGGCAATCTTTGTCGATAGATATCTTCTAGTAACGATATCATAATAATATGACGTTTGAATAGCAACTCGTATTGGTGTGAAGTTGCCATACGCGTGCCTGATTTGCATACATAACTAACAGGCACACGTACTCTGCTTACTAACTGCATGCTATGTTCATCCTGTGGCTTCCATTACTTACATTATTAATTCACATTTCTGTCACACTCAAAAGCACAGAGGAAGAAGTATGTCTGGGAGAGTGCACGATCCATAATAAATGTTAGAGGGGCCTATTCACGTCCTGTAGTAGGCTCTTTAACTAAAAAGGAAATCGAGTTTATTGACTGATGTTGAGTCGTAAAATTGAGAAACGGTCTCTTTGCCTATCAATCTTCGTTAAGCAATTAGAAATGTAATGAACTGTAGCTAATATTAAACAAAGGATACAAGAAACAGGGATACGTTAATTTCACCGGAGGAATTTACAAATATTTGTTACAACCAAAGTAAATAATGTGAATTTGGAATCTTCTTTATTGACACATTCTGTTCTCCCTAAAATGCCGTTCAAAATGTAATCAAATATTTATTGATTCCGGTAATTCGTTGAGCGGCAGGCCGACGTGTGGGGACGACTGGAGATGGGAATCATTGATGGTCGTATACAGAGGTACCTATTGTGGCGCAGTAACCCTCCGTCATAAAATCGATTACAACAACTTGATTGCTAAGTTTTTTTGTTATTTCGGAAATATGCATGCAGTACAGCTAGGTAGTACATACTTGAAAGTGCTTATTAGATACGTATTTTAATTTCGATGAAATTTCTAATGATTAATATTTTAGGATTGTCTCTTGTGGTTTTTATTAAAAAGAAAAGATCATAGTGTGTAGAACAGTAAAAGTAAATTACTGGTCGATTAACAACCTAGTACTTGGAAAGAATGGCATATTTTGCGATTTAAACCACCCAATAATTCGAATTGTAATTTTAGAGTGGCTTTTCCAGCTGGCTAAATAATGTATTCTGGCTCAGAAAGAGGTAGGTAGGTACTATGCCAAACTGGGCCAAGTCAAATGATCCCGCTCTGCAGGCTTCTCGTTTGGAACCGAACGTGAAAACTACGGTAGTAGGGGTAAACCCAAACCCTCCATTCTGTGCCCAAACGTTCATTTCGCGCTTGTAACTTTCAATCATTCGACTGTTATCTTTCATCACTCTGTACATTACGTCTTTAGTTCCAACTAAAGCGTTGTAGATCAAAAGCGGCCCTGAAAGTTATAAATACGATCTAATACCTACTAGCATTTTGCTGTAGATTTAGAACTTTCCCCACAAACTTTCATGCCCTATTTTACCCCTTTCAGGCTAGACTATCTCAATCCCGAATCACGTGTTTTATATTTTAATTTATTTTACTTATTAAAATAAATGATTTTCAAACTAACTGTCAGCCTTTTTAAGCCTTCTTCACAAAACAAACCTGCTGTCCAAAATTCGCAGGTGCGGAACGCTGCGGCGTTGATGTCTCAATGAGGACCTCTTTGTACTGCCATTTTTTTTGCTTTCCAATAATCCAGGCCCAAATACAACATTGCTTTTCAAGCGCCATTTTGAAAATCGAGGTTAAAATATCCTACTTAAGCGCCATCTAGAGTAAACTAAAATTCAAGATAGATCTTAAAACATGAGAGCGGTCGCGGTTTATAGTGCAACCATTGCGGAGTAATTGCTATTCGAGGTAGTTTCCCACATTTTTATGGAACCGATAGCATTGACATTCCACTTATATCTTTTCTACAACAGCCAGTAATTCAATTTTCGCCTGATACATTTAAAATTAGAATATAATTTAAAATTAAAATTACAATTTTGTAGAAATTTCGTCATTTTAAAAGTTTAATCTATTGCTTGACTAGTTAAACATGCTTATACTAGCACCAGCTCAAAATCAAATCAAAAAATCTAATTTTCCAATCTGTATCAACTTTGTTCTAAATCTAAGCACGTTTAGCTAAGAATGCGCATTCATTTTTACGCCCAATTTTTCTCTAGAGTTTCTGTATTTTTTCTTTAACATAAGTCTTGTAGTGGTTGTTTCTGTGTAGTAAATTAAATAACATAATAGAGCGGTATTCACACGGATATTGGCTCGGAGCGGAGCGGCTGCCGACGCTGCAGCGCCCGGAAGAGAGCTATTCCCGCCATTTACGAGTGAGCTCTGAATGCCCGTCTCCATTGTTGCGAGGACACTACCGAGTGACGCCCTCAGATCGGCCTTGTATACATGTACGCACAGCATTCTAAGTGGGGTCGGGATTCGGGTCGCATTCACCCGACACAATCTGCGTATTGTTACAACATGACAAATGATGAAACCTAATGTTTTTTATCGGTAGAATAAAATGCGGGTAATTTATTATCATTATGTCAAGCCAATTTGTACTACTTGTCCGTAGTTAGTTATAGCTGTAGACTATTCATATATCTGTAGTTCATACAATCTGCATTATTAATTCTCAAAAAATCGGCTAAATTATGTCATGACTCATAGTTCACCAGCACGTAAGATGCACCCTACCCATTTTTAAATTCCAATCATTTACTGAGAGATGGTATAAGTCCAGAATCATGTCAGTGAAGATTCTTGATCCTCACACAAGAGAAAAAAGATTCGGGTAAAAAGAAGGTAATCACAGAATAATGCGTGCATTTGTAGCCTTTCTTATGTTTACTTTTTGTTAATTTCCATCATTTTGTTTTGTCTCGTGCAAGACAAATAAATACTTTTTCAATACACTTTCTCGAAAACCGGTTCTTATTGCACTATGATTAGGCAAAAATCCACGCGTGAATGCGTGGTATTTAACACGCGTGGAGTTTTAAAATTTTTCCGCGTGCGGAAATAAAAATTTCCACAGTTCTCTCTCTATCTATACTTATATTAATTCCAAATGGGCTCAATGAGTATAGTCGGCGGTGATTGTTTTTTTTTTAAATCTCGGCAAAGAGATATACGTCTTTACGGCGGCGGCGTAAATATTTTTTAAGCATTTAAATTGTGTTTATAAATAGAATAGGTATCATCGATAAACATGATTATTTAAAACTAATATTTACTTTTATGAACAAACTAACATTTATTTGTGTTCTAAATACAAAAATATGTATTATGCGAAATCATACCTTTGCTTCTTATTCAACCTGGCAAAAGTAAAGCGCGGAAAAAAAGCAAATTAAATCACAGTTTCCTAATAATTCCTGACAAAAATTCAAATTTTTTATTTCTTCGAAAGTGTATTGAAAAACGTCGTTTGATACGCGTGGGGATTTGTTACTGCAGTTCTCGGCTCCATAACACCCTCGCCTGCAGCTCGGGTGTTAATTCCGCCTCGAATGCAATAACAAAGATTCCGCACTTATATCAAAATGTATTATTTCTTTCTTTCATGATCTGCACCAACACTAACTGCATAAATTTTGTGGGACTCGTTGTTACATTTTGAAGCAGCGTAGCTCATGCGTCTTTAATTGAATGTGCCATTATCTCCAGCCTGGCAAATGAGTGTAATAGATATTTTGGTGCTTAAACAACGTTAATCTTTATCGCGGACCGTCAAGATCATTCATATGCATAATGTCGGTGTAGGTAGCGGCATTAGGGTGGCCGGGTGGAGGCTGGGTTGCGCGCTTCGCTAAGCATTGTAAATACTCTCCCGGTCACGTAGCGCCGCTGCAAACTGTTGAATATTAATACAAAATAATATTCACCAGAAGAAATCCCGCTCAAACCCAAGCTCTATCCATGCCTGAGAGGGCCAATCCCGGACGCAAATCTGGGAGCATTCACTTAAAATTTTAAATATTAAACAGAACTACCCTTCTCTACTTTGTTATGAACAATGTGATAGCTGTTCGTTTCTCATTCATAAGTTCAAGTATTTTTTCCTGAAAAGCTAGACAAAAGTTTTGTGTACTGAAACATGCACAGACATAAGAAGAAAATTACTATTTGTCGAATATTGAATACTGGTTAATATGACAGAAGAAATTAATGAATCTATAATCAATTATTCTCATTTCCATGCCTAAAAATATTTATTAACAAGATTTTAATAAACGTATTCTACGACATTACTTTATTGGGAACTTGCTACTGAAAATTATTTTTCAACATGAAAACACGTTTCTGTTTCAAAGTGTTAGCAACTTAGCAATAGTTCTCCGAATTGAACTCCATGAACTCTTTATTACTCATGGTGACTCACATAACGACAACCTATAGCGAGAAAATCATGTGATCAAAAAATTACAAGATCTTTTGTTACATTTTATATTTTATGCCTGAATTTTTAATACTTTCAGGTATCGTACCAGAATGTATTAAAAATCTATCACACCAATACCGCAGGCTAAATAAGTGTAAAATATTCCGAAATTACTAATTAATTATAATAGACGAGAAGGAAAATTATGTTATTAAAGTACTCGCTGTCCCAGTATCAGCTCAATTATTTTGTTTAACATCCAATGTATACTTTAATTATGTAGCTAGCTATTTTACAGATTAGCTATTTTATTAGATAAGACGATTAAACTGTATTTCAGCAGTATTTTCTTACTTTCCTCTTATAAAATTATGAAAGACCAAAAAATGACATGGACGTTTTCGTTGTAATAGCATATTTCAGTTAAACGCCAAGAGATATCATTATTTTCATTGTGTAGTTTTATCGTGCCGTCGGCTTAAAAGGGGTCTGTGTTTGTGTTTACTCAGATCAGACTCAGCATCTGTTCAGTGTGAGGGTGTCAGGGTAGTAGGCGGGCCGCGGGTGGCACACGGGGGGAGGTGATGTGAGGGGGGAGGAGAGAGAGGGAGTTACACCAACATCCACAGTCCACACACTTCAATGAAGCGGCTTGTCATTAATCCACGCTATTGTGAACAATTATTACCTCGGTAACTGTACTGAGTATCTAATTATATTTGAATTGTCCTCCTCATATTGGTTCATTATTACTGAAAATAATTGATCTGAATAATGGCTGTAATGAGTAAAGAACACAATGTGAACTCATGATAAATGAATTGGTCAAATTGATCGTCATGATAACAAAAATAATACAGTTGCTACAAGGAAAGCATGGTTACGTTAATGAACTAATCTACAATTGATCATAATTCTAATCTTCAATGGTTCCCACATATTATTATGTTACACATTCAGGACGCGATATCCATATAAATGAATACACCTTACACAGTTTTCATCACACTAACATCATTCAAAGTTTGGTGATCAATCAAGCGGGTACTGAAAGTTGCACTTAGCTTGATGTATTTTTTCCTTCGAAACCACTGCAGCTGCATCGCTGCTCTAATTCTTTGTTATGCAGCCATTGATATATTTAAGCAGCGCATAATTTTATTACTATACTCCATTTGTTTAGGTAGTTAACTAAAGGTAAACAATCTTGATATGTCTTTTTATGTAAAATAAATCGTATAAAAGACATACAAAGATTATTTAAATGAAATTAATTACCTAACATCTATTTAAGTAAATACCTAATTGTAAACATTTTTAGATACAATTTTTAGTCATTTTTTTAGATAAAAGACATGCTAAGATTGTTTACCTTTAGTTAACTACCTAAACAAATGGAGTATAGTTACTTATCGTCGCGTTTGTAGAAAGCGCTAATGCTGTTCAGTTTACATCTGCTAAATATAGATAGAGGTTTATTGAACTCTTTGAACTCTTCACGGAGCAAATAGCTGGGAAAATATATCTAGAAATATTTCGAGCTGTTGTGCGTCATAGGATTGAAGTTTAGACTAATGCAATGACCAAAAAGTAACAGATCTAACAGTTGCAGTTACATTGAAAACTTCCCGTTTTAGGTTTTTGTAAGCGGGAAAACTCAATTATGATTTATGTGTCGGCTATCATAATATTTAATTAATCAGCTGTGGTTGTGGTATGATAGAAATATCGTTATTATTTCATATCGAAAACCAAAAGGTTAACGATGATTAACCTTTTGGTTTTCGACATAAATTCAGCGCATTTTTTTTTCGTGTTACACAAAACACTAGAACTTCAATAGTGTAATATATTTTATTTATTTATGATCTAAAAACTGCATACGCAAGAATGTACATGGAAGAGCTTTGTCAAATTTAACGATTTCTAAAAATAACTGCACGAATTTACTTCATTGATCGTTATTTTACAAACATTAATTGCTGCTTATTCTTAATACTTTAACTTCAGCGACTGGTACGTTTAGGTTTCCGCCATGTGTACAGACGCAAAAAGAAATTAATACTATTTTAGAATAATACAGAGATATCATAATTAGCGTCCAGATGTATTGTTCGAGATGACGCATGTTTTGAACAAGTGTCCCTCCGAGCGTTGTCCGTAACTTGCGTCGTGTTCAATTACATTTAATCGCTCCTCGTATAATTGCCTAATTGTGAATCAGCCCGCGCCTCGTCCTATTCGACCATTCAAGTTGTAAGGATAGCTTTTTATCAAGTAGTTTTAACGACAATTATTATTTCTATGGTTGGTTGACTGTAGTTGTTTCCTTAGATGTCCATATATTTTCAATCTGACGTTCCTCAGCCATTTAATGTTTTCCACTGAACGAGTACGACATGATGCATCAGGGAATGCCTTGACTGGTTGAATTCTATTTCAGATTTATTCAAAAGGAAGATCCTAAACTAAATATAGTACATATTTCAATTCAAGACATATCATTGCACATTCAACCCGAATAAAATATGGCTCTGTTTACCTATTCGGATCCCATTTTTAGGGTTCCGTAGTCAACAAACCCTTATAGTTTCGCCATTTCCGTCTGTCTGTCCGCAGCTTAGCTCATAGACTCTTGTACTAGAAAGCTGTAATTTGGCATGAATATACAAATTAGTTACGCCGACGAAGTGGTAAAATAAAATCTCGAAAAGTGTTTTTTTAGGGTAGGTATCTCCAGTATCTAACGTATCTATCGTAAAGTTGGGAATTGTTTTTCTGGCGTACCCCATAGTGTCGTTGATAGGTCTTTAATAAAAATTACGAGTTTGTTCAAATAATTTTACGATTAAGGATTACGTTTGTGAAATATTAAGCTGCAAATTTTTGTTAGACTCAAGTGTCCCCTCCCCCCCTCTACCAGCTAAACGGTTGTTTTTGGGTAGGTACGTGAAAAAAATCACAATGATAGTATATATCGCACCTTTGGGAACAAAGCGTCACTTCTGCATTTTTTTGTAAAAACGACTTAAATATGCAGAAAAAAACGCGATAATCGACTTTATAATCTTATTATTTAAGACTATTAGAATGGCCTTAACACTCTGAAACAGTACAAAGTTATAAAAGAAATACGTCAAATAAAAATTAAAAATGCTCTTCCTGTAAAGTTGGAAAACATGCAGAAGTGACACTTTGTTCCCAAAGGTGCGATATAACGAAATTAAAAGTAAAACTATCACAGCTAAGTAGGCTTTCCAAGTTTACGAGTAATAGTCCACCAACTTATAAAATGTACTTGGATAACTTATTTTTCTAAACATAATGTATGGTAGCACGGGTTTTTCAACTGTAAATGTAAGTTTTTTTTTTTTATTATTACAATAAAAATCATCGTTCGGAGGCAAATCGAACCGTAGGAAGTGTTTGCATATTTTGATGGGCAACTACGGAACCCTACTTTGTGCGTGGCCCGACACGCACTTGGCCGGTTTTTTCTGAGAAATGTTTGTACTAAAATAATGATATGCTTACATTTTATGTAGTATTTCTTTCCTAAATTATTTATCCATTTTTCAATACATAAAGTTTATTTTTAAAATCATACTTCGCAAAAGCCTATTCAAATTATTATTTTTATTGTATTTAGTTATGTCTTCTTACTTATCCTTATATCATAATAACAACAACCAGAATACTAAATAACGCATTTCGCTATGATAACGTAGAGACTGGTTGCGCATTGTGTTTTCTGCTTCCATCATTTCAGTACCCATCTGAACCATTATTAATACACGTGGGAGTTGCAAAATTGATACATTCGTTCTGAGTAGCTACTGAAACATATCATCCCTCCCTGTACTTTTGCGACGACGCGACGGGATCAGAAATGTGGATGCTGTTTTTAGTCTTCACGTTCAATGTTTTCCTTAAATTCGTAAATATTTTTGTCTTATGAACGTCAAGTAATGTGACCGCGAAGTTATCAAACTACTATTAAATAACGTTTTGTTATCCTATGCTCTTCACATTTGGCGCATACCATACGACATCAGAATTTAAATGAACTTAAATGGTCTTCCTGTTCTTAAAATAAAGTTGTGTTTAAGAAATCTGGCTATACTATTAGAACTGTAGCCATTTAGTGAGTATATATAGCAACGATAACATAAACTGAGCCTAGTCGTTTACAAACATATTCTACAGTTTCCGAAGCAAACGAGACTAAGCAGCTAGGCGGTTGCGCGAGACGAATCGCAGGCGCGCTCTATAAAAAGTCAGTTTGTTTACAGGACTGCCGGATACAACTGGAAGGTGGCCCACCACATGTGTAGTGCTTTGCTTATTCTAACCTTGTTCCAAGTATTCTTCACCGGGTATAGAAGCATCCATCTTGTTTCATCTCTTAAAGTCAACACATAATAGTACATATTTGTATTACTTAATCAGCACTTACTCAATTACCATTTATTCAGTAGATTCTTCAGGCTACCATTCGGCTTCTTACATAAACTTAACGCTATAAAATCGTATTGTAATTTAAATAAAGTTGTAGCCGTTGGGCCATGTGACTAGAATATGCATGAAGTTAGTTGAGTATTACTGTCATGTCGTATAAATACGTAGCCTCTTTCGCTGTTACGGAATGAGTCACGACTATTGTGTCGTCGTGTTACCATAAATAGCAACAAGATCTGGAGGGTGCTAAGGCAACTTGACACATGTACTAAATCATCGTCCGCCTCGGACGCCGGCGGTGTCGCAGGCGGTGTCGCGGTTGGAAAATTAGAACTCAAAAACGAAGTGCCCTTCGTTCTCTCGCAGAAGAGCTCAGACACTCCACTCCGTCTTGCGTATGTCGTCTCGAGTGTCTTGGCACAATGACTTTCTTTTCTATACTATTGCCTCATGTTGTTTCGTACCGTCTTAAAAATAACCAACAGTCACATGCTACTTTATTGGCTGGTTAGCTTGTGGCACTACATTTTAATAAGAATCGCCACACTTTAGCAGGACATCGTTATTTTCTTCTCCCCAAAATATTGCAGAAGTTATTACTTTTCCCAGCGTAGATAAGGTTATAATAACAAGACTTAATTGGCGATAAATGTTAGTTTATTGGCGATTAATTTTTATATTTTCCATAACAGTGTCTTGTGTGATATTGCGAAGAACTTTTATTATCCGAGAAGAAGTACTTTGAAGGTAAAAGAAAGGAGCTTTGTTCTTTGCAAACTGAGCAAGTGGAAAGGTTAAAAATCGATAGAAGCAGTCATACAACCGTAATCAAAGGGTCGTTATTAAAAATATTTCGTTTATTGCCAGCACCAATGACTGGCTGCCAGTATTGACATTATCGGTATCGCCTCCGGATCTTTTATTGAAAGAAATAGCGCTTTGCTTTTTCAGACAGAAACGGGCCTCGAGTTTCAAATCACACGTATAATATAAAAGTCACACGCTTTAAATTTTTATGAAAGAGGACTTTTGTTACTGTACTCCTCGTATGGCTGCAGCCATGTCAGGTTGCCAAAGCAAGAGCAAACTTAGTATTTCATGAAACATATTTATTTTTTATTTTCCATGGTTTGCCCTTTTCAGATTTTGATGTCTAAAAGAAAAGGGGCAATTGCCTCCGCCAATTCAAAAGTTACATTATCTACTTGT
Source organism: Eurois occulta (assembly GCA_950022335.1). NCBI lineage: Eukaryota > Metazoa > Arthropoda > Insecta > Lepidoptera > Noctuidae > Eurois > Eurois occulta. The sequence continues at coordinate 9,418,330 of OX465489.1, read as the reverse complement.
TTACCTGAAAATAAAACCTTTTTATTGGGGTGGAAACGAATAACGATAACGACTGATTCAAAAATGGAGCCCCTAGTCTGTTGTAAAGGCAACACAATGGTAGAATTGTGCTATTCACAGAATGTTATATTTATTTTTGAGGGAGGAATTACACCGTATTGTTAAAAGATTTGAATTTAGAAGTCGTTAGGCGGTCTTTGTGCGATATCACTTAATTAATAGTGTGCTTAGAGAATTCACATTGAAAAGAAATACAAATTTAGTAAAATAAAAATACATAATTTCTGGAATTGAGTTTTTGGATATGCATAAAAAAGACACGAAAGAAAAAGTAATAAGAAGAACATTATACTAACTTTTTTCATTTATTTATACATTCCGAAAAATTCTTCATAGAGGTGTCGCATCATTATTGATGAGGTTCCGGTGTGCAGAGGGCCGGAGGCCTACCCGCCTACGCGTGACGAATTTATCAATTGGGTACATTTGCCAGCATTCATACTTTATAGTTTACCCTCAACATACTTCATACCCATAAAGGCTCAACTGCCAAGGATTTTTTTATATTAAATAGAAATCCTTGATACATAGTTCAACTTCTAAAGGTGTACCTATTGCGTACATAACAGAAGATTGTTTTAATCCAACCAACCGAGCTTTAATTAGTTTACTTAATCTTGACAGTGGAGTTAGCAACATTAAGTGTATTCAGTTTTGTGTACCGGCACAAAAACAGATTAGAAACTTTATAAGTTTAAAGCAGGAGGCGGTGTTATGAAACTTTAACAAGATTCTTGTCGTTGCTGTTGTTTGGGTTTCAATTCCCGTTTCGAAAACTTCAAATCTAACGATGCGATTTAAAATTTTAATTATTTTGTCTGTTAAACCTAGAAGTGTAAAAAAGTTAATCTCATCTCGAATTAAGAATTCTCGAACTCTGGTGCTGAAAACCAAAGTCGCTTAGCGACGAATTTATGTTTCCGACAGCACGCCTCGACGTTACCTATGTAAAAGCCCAGGCGTGAAGATTATTTATTTATTTGTACGGAAACCAGGCACAATAGTAATCTATGGGACGATCTCGGGATTTGCCCGCTACCCGCCTTTAATCCCGCTCTCCCGTTAATGGTTGTTTGACTGCTGTAAATATAAACAACTATTACGTTGGACTTAGCGCTTCACAAATTTTACATAAGCTCACTTAATGTTTGCAGGTACGTACTTAACTTCTTTTAATTGGTTTTCATACTTAAATAATGTTCTAAGCCGTAGAAAGAGAGATAAGTCTCTTCTCTATTGAGTTGATAAAATGGGTATAATAAAAACCTGTTATATTTTGCAGTGATATGTTTCATTTCTTCTTTTACGGGGCAACCATATATTTTATGTATGTTCACGTTACTCATAAATACTTGGTAACATCTACGTATAGATTTTGCAGACATTCTTTCAATACAAGTCTTGCTGAGGAGGAACGTCATCCTACTATTTAACTGTGGTGTAGAACGAATTTGTGAGAGATTTCACAGGCACAGGCATGTAATCCTATTTGTACGTAGCAAATACATAGGTACATCATTTCAATATGATAATTTGCACCGAGGTCTGGGATCCAGTGAGCGCGCGGAGTCAGGCGGCAGTCTATGCAATTGTGTCCAATGGCCACTTCCTAATTTTCTCGTATCCGGCGCTGCGCTACGTAGACAGTACTTGCTGTATGCCGTTCTGTAAAATTGCTTTGTAGCGTTGTAGCATATAAAACTACTGACGTAGGTGAGGGACACTGATGAGATGTAGTAATTATACTACGAAGAACTGAAATTTATACATTAAAGTTTAATCAAGGGATGAAAGCTGGGCCGTTATGTTAAATGCCCAAGGCCGCCGTTTTTCAGCGGCGACGAACCACCCGCTGGCCGAGGGTGCTCTCTGTTAGATTTCATTCGCAATTTAATTTTGTTACCGACAGGCTTTTGTGACGTAAAATAAAATTAAAGGGAGAGAGCGTGTGTATTAAAAATAACAACAGGCTGCGCAGCCATGTTGGAAATTCGACTAACTCCTACTAATTTGAATAATTAAAAACACATAGGGTTACACACGTTAAATGTATTTTAACGTGTGTTAATAATTGTTATTGTAACAATGGCATTTTAACTCTGCTAACTGACAAGTTAACCAAGCAGGTGTGATGTTGAGGGCTCGAGACATTTAAATGTGTTGTTACTCTGCGGTCGTATTAAAAAAAATACTAACCTCTTAATACATATAAGATCAGGGATAGGGCACACTGACAAAAAAGTGTCTTAGTTTTGTTAAGGCTATATTTATTACTTGTTCTTTATTTAAGCAATAGATTTCCTTCATGTACAATTGTACAGTCTGTAATCCACTGTAACCTTACACTCTGCGGCCCTGGCATCATGTGATTTTACTGTATGTGAAGGAGCTAGTGCATGGCTGCTCGTGTTTTGGCACGAGTTCTTCGCGTCAATATTTCGATTCGCAGCCCAGAAACGTCAACTATAAGCGGGTTTATTTATTACGACAGAATTAGTACATAAGCCACCTAGACCGCGTCCCTGAGATAAATAGCTTTAAATTCTTTGATGATCAATGTCGTCCTGCTGACACATATATGAATGCTTATAGGTGAACGCCGATTCTCTACTCATTTGCTAAAGTGTTGTTTTATTTGTTAATTCCAGCATATGGTGGGGACGGGTATGGCGACCCCGTTCCCTGCGGCGGCGGCGGCTGCGGCAGCCGCTGCGCAGTTCGCAGCCAACGGCGACGCGCTCGCGGGAGTGAAGGCCGAAGCCGCGGGCCCGGCCGCGCCGCCACAGCCCCCGCTCGTTAAGAGCGAAGGGCCGCCACCGCCTGCGCCGCTACCGCCAGCGAATTTCTCACCCCAACCGCCGCCACAGACACACACGCAGAACTCAATAGAAAATCAAAACAACAACTCAGTAAGTTTCAAATATTTATTTTATAGATCGACACAGCAAAACATAACGATGACTATGTGCAACCAACCACTTTTAAAAACGGCATTGTTGGATACTGCTCTCTTGACCACGGTCCTGTTTCTGGAGCAAAGTACATCCAAGCTTCATTCCCATTGTGCTCGTATTTATAGATAACGCTAACAATACTTTTTGTATACTCGCCTGAACACTGAGCTTGTAAGATTGCAAAGAAATGATGATTAATAGATGCATTATCTACCCACTGAAGTACACAGAACAAAGACTCGTCTTCGAAAGGTCCTTAGATCCGGGTCTATTTACTTTCCTAAATAGAGGGAAAACTTGCAAAAATATGAGCGGTTGTACTACACCCATTTCTCGGTTGGGTAAACATAATATCTCATGTCCTGTTCAGCTGTGTGAAATGGGGCGGCACTCTCGTATGTTGTCGGAGAGTGACAGATGATTTTCGATAACTGACCCATGTCTGTAAATACTTTTACTACCAAACTGTTTCGACGTCAACTATCTATAAAAAAATATTTCATATAAATATTGGAACGTAGGCGATAATTGCTACAGATTTTTAGGGTTCCGTAGCCAAATGGAAAAAAACGGAACCCTTATGGATTCGTCATGTCTGTCTGTTCGTCCGTCCGTATGTCACAGCCACTTTTTTCCGAAATTGTAAGAACTATACTGTTGAAACTTGGTAAGTAGATGTATTCTGTGAACCGCATTAAGATTTTCACACAAAAATAGAAAAAAAAAAACAATAAATTTTGGGGGTTCCCCACACTTAGAATTTTTACACTTAAATTTTTTTTTTCATTAAACACACGTGTGGGGTATCTATGGATAAGTCCTCAAAAATAATATTGAGGTATCTAATATCATTTTTTTCACTTGAACAGTTTGCGCACTTCCAAAGTGGATGTGTCCCCCCCCTGTAACTTCTAAAATAAGAGAATGATATATAATTAAAAAAAATATATGATGTACATTACCATGCAAATTTCCACCGAAAATAGAGTAGTAAGTAAAACATCGATGAAAGTTACAACGAACAACAAGAACTTTTATATTATGTTACTTGCTGCTACGGAACCCTTCATGGGCGAGTCCGACTCGCACTTGGCCGCTTTTTTTTAAGTGTTGGTGCCCACACACTTGATTAGAGTGGTTTGTTTGGCTCACAAAGAACGGTCTCTGGGGCATCTAGACTCATTCCGTTCGTGGCTAAATGTCTTGATTGCCAGTGTGTTTGTTCATGATTCGTTACAATGTATTGATCGACTGTGATTGAATGAGGAGGGAAACGTTTCCGCACGACTATGGGCGGTCAAACAGTGACAATGTTGAATGATTCTTCATCAACAACCCAAAGATTTAAATCTTTGGGTTGTTGATGAAGATGTACTAGAACAAGCCGAACAAATACCGAACAGCCCCTGTTCAGTATTTAAATACTGAACAGCCCCTTCTAGTACACTATGTTCAATCCCTCGGCCATGTTGATAAGGCTTCTAAAGCCAATCAATCAATCAATCAAAGCATTTATTTCAAGTAGGCCCGTTACAGGCACTTTTGAACTGTCGAAACAAAGACAACAATGAAATTTAGCTACAGTCCCAGTCACAAGGCATAAAAACTGTGAAAGTACTGTAGTTGCCCATTCCCTAACGTAGATCTCTATGGAGAAGAACGGGCAAGAAACTCCATGGACACTCTTTTAAATCAGAATATTTTTACAAAACCTTGGTTACATCATTCATGTTTAGATGGTACATTATGTGAGAGCGATGTAGCAAGATGTGCACGTTAAAAGTGTCCATAGTAAAAACAAGGAAAAGAACAATTCAAAAAATAAAATAATTAATTCAAATAAGCCGTGGCAACCAAGAGATGACCAGTCACAACTGACAGCGCCCGTTCACGAACATGACGCATGTATCAGCACCATTCAACTCAACCATTTTGAAGGGAACTAACTGATCCGACACACGCGCCACCATCAGCGAGACATTTGAGTGAGCATGACATACACTTAACCGCCAGGGCAAATTCAAGTCATAAAAAAAAAAAAAAAAAAATGACGTAGGTTATCAACGAAGGATAGCTTTCTATTACATAGTACTCACATAATATGGGCTATGCGGTTATATAATACCAAAAGAAATTGAATCTATACAATGCAAAGATAGTTGTACAATCTTCAGCAGCTCCAACAATACTATTTAATGCTATCCATTAATCAGTTTATGCGCCCCTGTCCATGTGGAGCAGGACCGGCATTGAGCCAAGCATTTTTATCAGAGATATAATCGTCCAACTTGTAATATGCTTGCTTACATAGTGTGCGTTTAATGCATGATTTAAATTTCGTCTCATTCAGTTCAAGAATACTTTGTGGAATTTTATTATAGCATCTTAAACAGTACCCCATGAAAGATGAGTCTACTTTAGCGAGTCTGAAGCCCGGCTGAACTAATTGGTCTCTAGTTCTCGTACTGTAATTGTGTCTGTCACCTCTTTTATTAAAAAGATGTAGATTTTTTCTAACGTACATTATGTTTTCGTAGATGTATTGACAATGTACCGTCATGATTTTGATTTCCTTAAACAGTTCCCTTAGAGAATCGCGCCTACGAAGATTATATATGGCTCTGATGGCTCTTTTTTGCAGAATAAATATAGACTCAATGTCTGCAGCCCGTCCCCATAACAGAATGCCATAAGACATTATACTATGAAAGTAACTAAAATAGACCAGTCTAGCGGTATCTACATCAGAAAATTGACGGATTTTTCTAACAGCATATGCTGCTGAACTTAGGCGCCCCGCAAGAGATTTCAAATGAGAACCCCATTGTAGCCTTGAATCAAGCGTAAGCCCCAGGAAAACGGTTTTATCTACGAATTCAAGTTTCTCTTTATTCAATAGTATATCACACTCGTTACTTTTAACATTTGGTAAAGCAAATCTTATGCATTTCGTTTTTTTTTCATTAAATACTAAATTGTTTGCTGTGAACCAATTATGGACCTGAAGTAGGGCATTATTTACGTCATCTAGATTTCGGGCCCGTCTATTTATCTTAAAAATTAGAGAAGTGTCATCAGCAAATAACACCATATTTTGAGGTTGGTTTTTCAATAAATAGGGTAGATCGTTTATATATACTAGAAAGAGGAAAGGACCCAATATTGAGCCTTGCGGAACCCCCATTTTTACTTTTAAACCCTGTGAATTAACACCATTTATTTGAACATATTGTTGTCTATCACTTAAATAAGATTTTACCAAACTAAGTGCAAGTTTACCTAGTCCGTAATGCTCAAGTTTCAAAAGCAATGTGTCGTGATTTACGCAATCAAATGCTTTGGAGAGGTCACAAAATATTCCTATTGCGTCTTGGGATGCTTCCCACGCAGAAAATATGTGCTTTAATAAGGTTACACCGGCGTCAGTTGTACAACGTCCCTTAGTGAAACCAAACTGTTGGTCGTGTAAGATTCTGTTGGTGTTAAAATGATTGAGCATTTGATTAAGCATTACTTTTTCAAACACCTTGCTAAAAACTGGCAACACGGATACCAAGCCTTGAGCTCCTAAAAGCTTCCTTAGCTCAAAACTTATCCGGACAAATGTTATATCGGTATAGTCACAACTAATCCCAAATTATTTGCCATCCCCAGCAAAGCGAAGGCGAATCAAATGAAGAGAGCACACCAGTGAGTGTGGCGGCGGCGGTGGTGGCGCAGCAAGCGGCGGCCGTGGTGGCGCAGCAGGCGGCCGCAGCACACGCGGCTGCCGCGGCCGTCAGCGCCGCCGTGGCCGCCGGCAATGTCGCCGCGGCCGGCACACCCGAAAAGACACTCGTACCCGTCTCACAAGCGTCGCAGCCCAAACGGCTACACGTCTCCAATATACCCTTCAGATTTAGGGACCCTGATCTAAGAAATATGTTTGGGGTACGTATTCACTTTTTACCCCTAAAGCATGGCGAAACCAAACTAGATCGGTGTTAAAATACCAGCTATTTAATTTCCAACCTTTTACCTTTCAGCAATATGGCACAATACTTGATGTAGAAATTATCTTCAATGAACGTGGCTCAAAGGTAAGCAATATTTTCAGCCATTGCGCTGGAAATCAAGTGGCTCATTGAAATCAGTTGATACACAGATTTCATTGTGGCCACTTTATAAAAATGTCTTTATGTACAGAAACAAAAAACACTTCATTGATATCCTTTTATTTTGTTTGACAATTAAAGACGAAAAAAGAAATAATGCATAAATCCTTTTTTTTAAACAGTTAATATTATAAAACCAGCGTTTTTTTGTTTCTTTACAAATCTTTAAGTAATTTAAAGGAATAATTAATAACCAGTACATTCTAACGAGGTCATTATAATGTTTTCAACTCTAAACAAGGTAGTAGGGCAAGAGTAAGGTTCTCTTGATTGGCAGACTCGTCGAGTGTGTTTGTCAAGGCTAACCAAGCAGATATTAATGCTCTTGTTATTTACTTATACGTCTCACGCACTGCTCCCGCGGTGCCCCTACTCATCGACATGCTAGGCTACGCCATCTGGCAAGGTGAGGCCTGACGAAATTATTTTCTCTTTCGTTTTAAATTCAAAACTGGTGTAATAACCTCGTTAAAGCAAGTCAGGGTTAAAATTTACAAGTATCTCTTTTAGATAATTTCGCTTTATGAATATTATAAAAAAAAAAAACGAAAATTATTCCTTTAATTTACGTACTTACCAATCTTGCACTTCATAGCTATTGACTTGTAATACTTGTATTGTTAGACTGCCACATTTGGACTAAATTAACATTGATAAATGACTATAATAGTAATGAACGATATAACGGCAAGCAAAAGTGCAGTAGCTAAGAGGTCTTACTAACAATTATTAGTTATCGCTGCCCAAACCAAAGTAACTACCGATTTTATACAAATATTTCCTAATAATATGTTCTAAAGTTTACTTCTCTTCAAGTCATGCGATTTGATTAATTATTCCTTGCTTAACAGAAATTTGAAGGCAAATGGGCTTAGTTAAAATAATCATAATTGTGTTTTAAAACAAACTTCTTTCTCATAGCATATTGGTTTTAATGTTTGGTGCAGTATCTCTAATTGCATTGTATATTATCATTGAATAATAATGTCTATTATTCTGATTTTGAACAAATCTGAACTATATTTACTTGATTGCACTATCGACATACTTATTGTATCATTTTAGCAACTATCCAAATTGGTTTAAATGCAAGAATATTTCATAAAATGATGCACATGAAGTAAGTCATTGGTGCAATATATTGATATTTAGCAACATTAATTTTACATTTCAATTATACTCAAAAAACAACTCACTGTAAATGATAATTCCCATGAAATTTAAAGAGTTATTATCGAAATATTTTTATAATAATTGATTGGATTGAACGCTTTTTCGTGTTTACTGCTTTCCTTGTGTCAGTTTGGTGACCGCCCCTCAAGTAGTCCATGCTCGCTCATGTCAACAAGTATTTTACTCTTTTAAATAATAGCTCCAAGTTATTTTTTCTTCAATGCCTCACATTGGGATATGCAGTATTAGAGAATGATGCATCGTCACTATAACAGCTGATTTCCTAAGTCATATTTTCAGGACAGCTCTATTATTCATCACTAATGAGGTTGTTACAATCGTCCAAACTGCTTCGATCCTTCTAGTGTTGTATTTTCTTATATCTTTATTATGTTTATGACATGATTATATGCTATGTACAAACCTGTTAATGCATCTATGTTGTAGTTTGGATGATCAGTCATTCTGATGTATTTAGTCTATTAGATTGACAGCGTACTTACTATTTTCTGTCCACTATGTTATTAATAAATAATACAAAAATTCGTTCAGTCATATGCTTCCTAACAAGGGAATATAATTTTTATTAGTTTTGGGCATGTATATTTTGCTGAACCCTGGAAACACAATGTTATAATATATAATGTAACGCAATGACTATATGATGTAAGTTATTTTCCTAGAAGTAACTTTTAGGGTGCATCACTTAGTTTGGCTTTCTCTCGTATAACTTCGGTAACATTCCGTTTTCACGTGGGGAAATTCTAACCGGTTTTGGCTAACCCATAATTTGTTCTTACAGTTGCTGTTGTGTTTGCAAATTTAAAATTATTTACAAAAAGAATCATGACAAATATGTAAGCTAAGACTAGAATCATTTTAAAACTCATTTCTTCTTATTCATTTCTAAAAGTTCTATCATTCTATTTTAGAAATTTAAATCTTTCTATGGTATGAAAATAAAAACATTCAATAAAATACCAGTATTCAGTGGTAATTAATTGCGCAGTAACGCTGGTTATGAATGCCCCGAGTGAGATGGCGGTAATGTGGCCGAGCTGTACGAGTCACTTGTGTCTTCCTCGTCTGTCGATCGATTGTGTCTGTCAACATACTGAGAGCTTGTTGCACTGTGTGCGTTGTGTTACAGTCTAACAGTCCGGTCGGGTACCGCGGTAACGCGTCGGACGGGCCCTCGCCTCTTCGTAAATTATTATTTTTCTTTCTCTTTCTCTCTGCCCAGATTTAATGTTAACGTTAAGTATTTGCACTCAGAATGGTAATAATAGAGCTGTCATTTGCTTTTATAAGTGTAAGCGTTTCGTACAATCAGCAACTTGTTTGCCACTTTCACAACTCGTCTCTTCCACTGTATTGTGTGCTGTGCTAGCTGCTTTTTGTATCTATGGGTTATCACCATTTATTGAAAGTAAGTAGTTTCATTTGTCTGAGCACGATCTATTGATTCAATAATATTGGCCGAAATTGTATAACGCGTACTGAATGCCATTTACGACAATTTTGACAGTAATTTGTGTGATTCACCTATTGTAATTAATTAGGATGTACCAGGTGTATATTTATCAATATCTAATAAATCTAAGTATCGCTTATGTTTACCGTGTTAGTTTTGGGCACTGTAAAGTACATGCACAATGTTATATTGTAAAATAATATAGGTGTAATATTGGTATGATTCCAAAGTTAGTGTATTTTTACTTAATAATAGTATCTAAATGTAAAAATAAGTACTGTATCGATGTTTGATTTTCGTACTTTGGGTTGCTCCGTAATGGAATATCAAGTCCGTTTGGGTATACCTGTGTTTCTAGATCCAATTAGTTGATCTTAGCCACTGCATGATCGGTGAGTTTCTGTATAGAACAAATCGCAGCTAACATCTCACACAATGACTTGTCATTTTAATAAAGTAAGTAGTGTCTATGAATTAGTGTCGAACAATCCTTAAGACTCGTTGTATACAGTGATACAAACTCTCCTACCAATAGTACAGACTACTAGGTCGAGCGACAATACATTAATTTATTACTGTGATCCAAACGCTTATGTGTACCCATACAGCTAGAATACGCTCAAAGTATCAACGTAATCGACTCGATAATATTTTCTCGATATTTCACTAGAATATTTAAAAAGAATATGCAATGCATAAATGTTAATTTTTGTTGCACGTTGTTTTTTGAGCGACGCTGTTTTTAATGCATGTTTTGTCTGTCTTGCATGCAGGGATTCGGTTTTGTAACATTCGCAAATAGTGGTGATGCGGAGCGAGCACGAGAGCGTCTTCACGGCACCGTGGTTGAGGGCAGAAAGATAGAGGTGTGCATGACTCAATGAATACCATCCGTAGCACTATGTAACTTATAACATCCCGCTCCTACGCCCACCGCCCACCGCAACCTGCGCTCGTCTGCTCTGTAGTTACTGTCATGCTAGCGTGCCGCGCCGCGGTCCCGCATATTAGCACTAAGTATCCGGCGTCTAATCCACAAACAAACCTTATTTATTTTATCCCTTTACTCTCTAGACGGTCATTTAATATGCCGATCGAAAGAGAGAGTGTCTCACAGAGAAATGTAGAACGAACCGTATCGTCACAATGCCGCAGAGGTAAGATTGCTAAACAAATTTTAGTTCCATTCTATCTTTCATTTTAAATTTAAATAGAAGCGCTGAAAAATGGTCTTGTAGACGAGTCAGTCTGCGCCTAAGAGGAGAGTGAATGTGGTTAAGTGTGGAAAAGTATGCTCACTTTAATATTCTTCAATATCCCTTATTAATTTCAAAAGTAAATCCCAAGTTTCCTTTATTTTATGTTCACATATCAGATGTCTGCGGCTAAATGACTGCAGTTTAAAATTGAACTCAATACTATTGAACACTTTTTGTTTGATATTTATCAGTGCATAATAGTATATTTTTTGTATTTCTCCTATCTGTACGACATCTGATATCCAATTGGCTGATTTTCACATTATAAGTTTATACAAAATACTGTTACGTTTATTTATGTTCCTCTTTTAAAAAAGAAGCTGGAGTGGGTTCGAGTCTCATAAATAATCCGATTTGCTAGATTTAATCAAGTGCTTCTTGAAATCTATCCATATTCTTGCAATTAAATATTTTTTTTGTGAAATAAAAACTTGTTTTAATTTTTTTTTTGATGTTTAAAATTTTATTAAAATCAGCCAATGTTTTTGTTTTTGGTATAAACCCAAACGTATTCTCATATAGACTTTACTTCAAATCAGGTTAATAATGCGACAGCGCGAGTGCAGACAAAGAAACCTCCAACCGTTCCTAACGGTAAGTAACCCGACGATCGTTCATGAAATACATTCAATGAATTAAATTAAAACTTTCAAAATGAAGTAATTAAATTCACACATTAAATACTATGAATAACAATACCTTATTGTATCACACCTGTACAAATATAATGCATCTTGGGATTTTTCTCTTTTTAATCCATCCAGTTATTCTGGCTAGAAATGGATCAGTTCCCACTCTGGGTGAGAGAGCTGAACTTGTAACATCGGTGTTGTCCATGTTAATGTACTTACTTATTCCTACATGTGGCTAGTCCGTTGTCTGAATGCTCCTAGGTGAATGCTATTAGAGAATGTCCACTGTCCGCTCCGGAGACAGTCTCGCCGACACTCGTCATACGCGGTACATTTGAGTCGCATCGTACAGACATGAACTTCACGCACTTACAGACAGTTCCGAACGTTGCAGAAGGCTGTCTCCGGCGTCGCATTGCCTGGCGATCTTTACTCACTGTATTAATAAACGGATGACACCGTCAATTAGACAGCTTGCTAGATAACTTAACACGTTTTGTACAGCTATTACAAGATACATGAATGTTCATACCTTGACGTTTGCTGGAATGAATGCAATTTCCGTAATGCACTATATTCATATTTCAATTTTGTAGTAGAGAATGTCTTCTAGGTATGTTCTTTGTTTTAGATCTAGCAAAATCCTCCATCTAACTTGTGAAGTTTATATATTTAAATATTATGTCTATTTTGTTCCAGTGTGTGTCCAGTGGCCGGAAGGTGAGAACCTTCATTACGATTTTGGTATGACATTTAATCGATAAACTAAATTAAGCTTACGCGTTTACATTACCATAACAATCATTCGAGCATGAACCTCCTTCACTCAATGTGGTGGGATTACTCGGTTGTTTAGATTCTTGCCCTTGTCTGTCGAATAAAATCTAATAAGTACTAGCACCCTCTGCGGTGACTGCAGCCCCGCCGCATTAGCGCTGGCACTCGGACGCCGCGCCTGCTCGGACTCAGGAGATGAGCCTAACGACATCGTCATACACATCACGACACTATGATGTGTAGCGTACCGAGCGGGAAGCGTGTAGTATTATTATGTGGTGTGCGCCAGTGCGCCAGTGCGCCAGTGCGCGTGCGTGCCAGTGCGGGTAGCGGGTAGTGAGCGCGGTGTGTGCGCAGGGCTGCGGGTGTCGGGCGTGTCGTGGCCGTGGCTGGGCGCCGCGCCGGCCGCCGCGCCCGCGCCGCCGCTCGTGCTGGCGCCGCGCGCCGCCCAGCGCCGCAGGTAACGCATGCCCCCCGCCCGTGTGTTGCATGTAGCGCTCCGCCGCGAGCCGCGCGCCGCGCCGCCGCTCGCGCCGCACGCGCCGCACGCCTCGCCGCACGCGCTGTCGCACGCCGTGCTCAACCGCGCCGCCGCCTACGCCTCGCAGATGCACGCCTACGCACCGTGAGTACACGCACCGCACTACCCCTCCCTTCCCTACCCGAGACTACTACGTAACTTTAATTGTCATCCACACGACAGATTTAATCACTTTAAGTACCGATTATGACAAATCATGCTTGATAAAAAACAAACATGATAAGGCAAAATTAATTAGATTACAATAATATCAGTGTGCAAAACAATGCAATATTTTACTTTCCTTAAATTCACTGATTATGCTAAATTGTCTTCAGTTATATTTTGATCAAACTTATAAAGTTTACCAAAACTTCCATGGCACATTACGGTGGTCAGTAGAACGTGAACAGATAAAATAGAGGACGGATACGATCGAGTCGATAAATTAACCGATTTCGGCAAACCTTCCAAATAAAAATCCAAATCAGACCATCGTTCATCTGAGTAATGATCGGAGTTCATCCACACGCCATATTACATCCATAAATTTGTCATGTTCTCCATGAGAACTTTACTGTCTGGAGTCTATCAGAACAACATTTATTTTTTCCAATTATGTGAAAGTCTAGTTTTATTATGAAAAGCAGGGACCGATTAATCTTAGTCCTGTGACCTGTGTATAATATATGGGTTAACCATTTAAATATTGCTGATTAACATCTTCCCTCTTTAAAATATTAGTGTAGATGTACAAAAAACTATGTGTGTGAACCGGTTATTATACGCAGATTAACCCTATAATAACTTAAGTTTTACTCTAGGGTTTTTCACATAACCCTAAAAATAACGCCTTGTACGGGTAACCTCTTTGGAAGCTTTGACAGCCAAGAGTCACGGCCTATTTTCGTCACCGCGTCGAAAAAGTCACTCCACGAACTAATAAATTCCCGTTGCCGCCCGTTGGGTACAACCTACTTTTCTTTGTTGCCACCATGCAGTGGCAGGTAGATACTGACACGACGCGCCGAAGTGTTTACTATTGCAAAATTATGCTAATATGTCACAATCAATACTTGATAAATCGATTTGTATAAACTAGTTAAGTTCGCATCAGAATGCACCGTATTAAACTGTAAGACCACTTTTGAGTGAGGTACAAAGATACAGTTTTGTTGTTCAATTTTTCGCAGATAGATTTTGTTGTATAGGTCATTTATCCGGCCATACAGCATACATCTGCCTGGCATTTCCACGAGGTCGATTTCCAGTCTAAAGAAATGCAGCTGAATGCTCGAAGCTAAATATATTCGAGCAATAACAAATTGTGAAATATTAACAGTAACGTGTATACAACAGGGCGCAAGTCTCCTCCACGTTCCCAGACATCCCATTCCCTAGTCCCCGATTCACCTAACTTTGGTATGAGTTATTTTCTGTTTATTTATTAATTACACCAGCACTTCACGTAATTCAGTGTAAATAACAATAGTCACGGTAATTCTAATTGGATTAATCGCTAAGCTTATAGATAACTATGTTTAATGCTTATCCCAACGTTGTAATATTGTGTTGATTAGTCAACTACTAGTAGATGTAACAGTTGTCTAGTTTCTTTCTCTGCACTAATAGCACTTGAATGAACAGTACTGTTCGTTGCACTAAGTAGATTAGACACTTTAATAAGTATTTTGTATTCCATTACAACTTTACATTAAAAAAAAAACATAATTTGAAATCAATTTACTATTATTACAGCTGTTTCAAAAACTATTAATGTTCTGTATAATGTTATTTTATTTCGCAGTGTATATTACGACCCGTTCTTAGCCGCGGCCGCCACGGCTGACTCCAACTACAGACTGCAGGTAAATAAAGTTTCTCTTTTACTCCCCATTCGAATGTCAATTCCATTATCAATTTATTATTATTTGAATACCTAATGAGTGAGTGTACCGACTAATCTGCTCTGACAGCGTGTATGAAGTCCAGTTGAGGGCCCAGGTGGTGACAGTGCGTGTGTTGTTACAGGCCGCGAAGCCGGCAGCCGAGGTAAACGTCACGCCTTTAGAGTTCAGTTTCGCTCGATATGCGACTGTATCTGTATCTCTATCGCTTCCTGATTCATGTTCCACCACGCTAGTATAAGTTCGATATCCATCATGGAGTGAGTGCTGGGATTTTGTTTGCTCCTTTATTATTCGTATGGTCCTATTGGTTGGTAATCCACCGTAATGCAGGGTGCACATTGTGTTTGTGGTAACCAGATGGACTTGGCACACGCGCGGCCGGTCGGCCTGCGCGGTTTGCTTTCTGTTGAGTTTATCCTTGTTCGTTGGTATTGTGGTGGGTGATTTAGTTTTAGGCATATGTTGAGGCTGTACGTTGAATCTATCAGATGCTAATACCATGCTGCGAGTAGAACATTGAGCCCACAAACGTAAATGCAATTATTAAGTACACTAACAATCACCGATAATAATATTATGTAGCTAGATTTAGTAACTTCGACGTTTTGATTTAGTTTGGATCGATTCCGTCATAATTGTTTCTTTTAATGCATGTTCATCGACCACATTAACATTACCGACTGCATCTCATATATAAGTCGATAACTGAAATCGATGGTTTGTGCAGAAGATATAACACCAAACATCATAGAAACGTGTGCCGGCAGAGTTGCATGTTAATCGATTTTAATGTAAATAAATAGTATTTACAGACGTGCACAATCTTTTTCTTGTATGTAGTACCTACTTTCTGCATTGTTTTCGCTTTCAACTTATGGCTACGCAGATCGCGAAAAATGTGACACGGATATCATATTTACGCCATTATGTCGTCTGTGGATCTGGTCATACGATAACGGTAAGGTCATCTACGCTATCAAATTCTTGGAGAGCGACTGCAACGCCATAAGTCTTCGACGGAGAAAAAGGTGATCTCTCGTATCGTGCCTTTGTGGGCTCACTGTTCGGAGCAGAACGTCGGAGAGAGGACGAGGGAACGTTCTAGAGCGTACTGATGAGTGTTGCATTCGCAGGCGGCAGCCGCAGCGGCAGCAGCGGCAGCGCCCCTGCTGAAGTCGCCGCTGACGTCGGCGCAGCACGCGGCGGCGGCGGCGGCGGCGGCCAACTACGGCGCCGCCGCGCGCGCCGCCGCCGCCGCCGTCAGCGCCGCGCCCGCGCCCTCGCTGGCGCCGCTCGCGCACACGTCAGTACCTACGTCCACCTCCAACACTTTGATGTCGCTCATGTAATTACAAAGCTTTCAGGACTTAACTAACACTACTTTATTATATGATCCAATACTAACACTAGACCCTCTTATAGCGTCACTAAAATTAAGAACCATCAATATTTTCGAATTATATTGAATTGATTAAAATTAATTGAACCTAATTGTGTAGGTACGTAAATCGAAATGACGCGTTTTAAAAATAAACTTATCCACCATTTACTGAAATGAATCAAACGGTTCTTTCACCAGTACCGTGGTTTTTCAATGATGTAATGAAATGAAATACAATGGAATAGTGCAATCGTTTAAGTAGAACTGTAGACCGTAGTAGCACATACCTAGAAATAGCAAATTGCTTCTAGTAGTCTGCTCTGCACTGAAGTATATAATAATCAATTAGCATTACGTTATAATATAACACAAGAAAACATGTTGCGTGTTGCAGGTACGGCAGAGAATACGCAGATCCATACTTAGGCCACGGTATCGGGCCGGTGTCGGGTTACGGGGTAAGATCTTCATTTCAGACCATTTATCGGCGCTATAACTTTCCTAAACACACAATACTAACACTAATAATATCTACCTTACAGACCGCAGTGTACAGAAGTGGATACAACAGATTTGCGCCATACTAAAGCCAGTGGATCATGAAACGATAAACTCGAATATTACCTTCGCCACCTTCACTTGAACATGACAATGAACTCTCTTTGTAAACGTACAAACGTAATTCATAAATTTAAGGATCAATAATAAACGCTAGCCGACTACCGAATAAGTATCTAAGCTTGGGTAGCGTAACTAATGAGTAATGAGCGAGCGTCGTTGAGTCGTCGAAGCGCCGCTGCGGAGCCCGCAACCCGCAGCCCGCAGCCGCGCCATACACAACTTATGAAATACCAAAGTCATTAAAATTTCTAACAGAAATACATTATTAAGTTGAACTTAAATGTAAATTATATGTGTACCTAATGCTATACAAGTGCGAGCAGCTAAAGTGAGTGCTTTCGTTCTATTTAGATAATCTAAGGGTTACTATAATTTTACTAATTACACGGAAGTGAATTCATGTTACGATTAGAGTACCGTACTATCTAGTGTAGATGTTACACTTGTATCATTGACAATAGAAGAAATATTTACTATAATGATATATTTAGTGAGCTTTGCACTTGCATATCATAAAAATTGTAAATACTAAACGGGAAACACATTTTATTGGGTCGCAATAGTTTTTTTATTCAAAATTTCCAAAATGTTGTTTCCTAACTACATATTCAGCGATCTTATTCTAAATAATATACTCGTTAACTTAGATGGAACTAAATTCTCCATTCGTAAATTATAACATTAGTCTTTTCGATTAAAAAAAGCGGGTGAATAACGTTAAAAAAAACGTAAATTTTCATTTATCAAATTACAGTAACATCACCGTTATCTTGTAGACATTTACACAGAGACAATAGAAATTTCAGAAAAAACTATTTTGGACTAATAAGTTATTTGGTGCGATATTAATGTGGTGCCATTTGTTTGGTTGTTATTTTTACACATACGTATTATATTTTTTCTAAAGTTACCTTGTACCTACCCGTACAGTTAATATGACATAGTGTAGGCTATCCTGAGAACGTGACCAACGTCGCAGCTACACTGTGTTCACACTCGCGGCCACTTCTAACAGTGTCTCCTGGGCCTTTAAATGCGAGTTTGAACATTGATATAACTGTGTCGTTAGTCGGTAGTACTAATATTGTGTCGTTTCGGTTTCTTACGCTTGAAGCTTACCTTGTCGATAGTCCCCGATCCGTTCGTCAGTGGAGCTCGTCCTGGCGCGTACTCCCGTACTGTCGCTTCTCGTACGGATTCTAATCTCTGAGCCGGGAGTGTTTACTTGAGTCCTGGTTAGTTGTAAATCGAATAATCGGTTGCTAGTTTATAAATAAGCTAATGTTTTACAGAATGTAGGCGAAACGCTTTAGCTGTAGTCTATAAGGGAAGAAGGGAACTCCGTCGAGTTCTTACATATCATTGAGATTTTCTCCTTGTATGTAGTTATGTTTAACCAATAATTCTATTGTCTTTTAACGATGTCTTATTTTAACAGTGCTATTTTAATATTTTGTCTGGCGTACGGACTTTCATTTTATAGAACAAACACGCATACGGGTCCAACCCTTTTAGAAGTTGTAAATTTTAGATCTAACATTTGCATTAGGATTTTAAAGTATTGTAACATCTATGAATTCGCTCAACGTTTATACCAAAGCACAAAAACCCATCGATTCATACGTATTCGGAGAGTGTTGCAGGACATTACCCTCTTTTCGATAGATTTAACAGTCTTTCATTGAGAAAAACTTACAAAAATCTATAAGTCGTGGTGTAGATAGCTAACTAGAACAAAACAACAGACTTATTTTTTACTTCATTTTGTTAAAACTTTTCATTACTCTCTAAGTAATTGTTTTCTAAGGACATATCTACATGTTTGCCATCTAGAGTAGTTTAATCTTAATGTAGTTCAAAAATATATAGATCTGAATTGATTAATTCATAGTTGATCGTCAATCTTCTCATGTTGTAAATTCCTAAGGAATATGGTACACATTGTGTTGCAGATGTGTCTGTATGAGAGGTTGCGTCGACGTCGACGTGTTAGAGCTTTGTCCGTTTATTTTTCAAACCTTTACGTAGCAAGTAGAGATAATGTACCGAATACGTTGGGACCGGAGCAGACGTCCGCTGTGCGGCCGCGCGACATATCAGCACTCCCGCGCAGGCGGCGCCTCACGACTCGGTGTCGTCTGATGATGATAGCTTTAATTAATTAAAGGTGTTAAGGTGATGTTCTCACCCAGTTGTGTCATCTTGAAACCAGAATTAGATTAACTAACTCAGTTTGTAGCATTTCCATGACATTATTATTGTTTGTCTTGCAGAATTCTAGTCTTCGCGCACAATCTTTTATTGAAGTAATAGTAAAGGTGCTTACTCGTAAAGGTTTCATGTGATAATTACGGAATTAGTTGTCGTTTCTTTGTCTCGATTCGTATCTATGTTCTTTCCGTACGATATGTAATAAGCGGTTCGTGTCATATTTTCCTTTTACTGATTATTACTCTCACCTTTTAGTGCCACTGGCTTTATATAATAAGTTATATTTACTTTTATCGTATGTTATTGTAGTCTCGTTGCAGCTTCGAACAATATTTTGTGCTTTACTGCTGAATACTCATGCGTGAATGCGTTATTTTAAGTAATTCTTAGGTTTGTAGGAATTGTCTGATTAATGCAAGATTTTGTATCTGAGTACAGAAAAAAGTACATGTGATTCTATTTGATTTTATTGTTTAGTTTTAGTGTTTTTTTATCAATCAAAGTCACAAATATTTGTGAAATGTGTATTTTTTAATCATCAAATTTTATAATAAGTTAACAGGACCTGTTTTGGGATACTTATATGAATTACTTCTCGTAACTGTAAAATCCAATCAACTCCTGACCAAAACCTGTCTTGTTTGCTTCATTCTAAAAGATACATAATTTTTGATTATGTTATTTTAAGTCTTTTACGTATGATTTTAATGATAATGTAATAAATCACAAAAGCAAAATACCTAAGTTTTGTATAAAGTTACATAATGTAAGCCAAATTGTTGTTACTTGGAGAAAAATCAGAATTTAAATTACATATCTGACAAAATGGTTAGTGTGCTACAATAAGATTGAAAAAAAAATAACATCAAGAACAATGTATTATAAAATATTATAATCATAAAATTAAGGATATGTATTTTGTAACGCAATTTGTTTCTCGGTTTTTATGAGATGTTAAATTAAAGTTTCATACTACTCTATTGTTTTATGCTGTGCACAAATTATACGATCGACGGCTTCGATACTGTATTCATTAGATCTAAAGCGAATTGTTAAATTATTGTGCATAATAAATAAATCATATCAGTAGAGGTGTTAGCTAGTAGCGATGTTCGCTAGCGGCACTGAAGGCATCTACCGCCACAGAGACGACCGCGCCCGCGCCGCCGCCGCCGCCCGCGCACGCAGCCGGCGGCAGGCGCGCGGCTCCGCTCGGCTTCTGTCGACTATATTATAGTGTTACCGGCGGCTCCCCCGCCTCATGTTATGCGTATAACTTGTTCCTTCGGGTTCATATTGTTAAAGTAGCCAGAGTTAATAAGTATCACTTGTTCGTCAATTGCACTCGTCAAAGCTGTTCCGTTGGTGTTGTAGACTATTCAGATATTAGCGAGGTAATGTTTGCTCCCGAGTGTCGAACATTGAAGTCGTAGACGTGCCATGTCACTCATTACACGACGTCATCACGTCTATGATTTTAATAGTCTCGATTTACCCGTACATAGTTAGATGATGTAACGCATACTGGTTGTGAAATTAATTAGAGGCTTGTCTAGTTTGTAGCGTGTCACATTACCTCCAAAAAATAAAAACTATAAGTTTAATGTGAAAATATTTTGCGTTCTGAGTTTCACATTAACATTTTAAAATATCATTAACAGTAATGATAACATTGACTCGTATGTTTCATCTTAGATATATATAGTTGGTGACATTTTGGTGAAGGTGCTTGTTGTAAAACCAATCAGTATGCGTTGCAGTTGCATAGTGGGCCAGCATGCGCGTGCGCACGGGTTCGCGCGGGTCGCGTGCACGCCGCGTACACTGTCGCAGCCGGCCAGTATTTGGAATATTATTACAATACCGTGCTCAATTCCTGTATCTGTACATTGTAAGTATAATGTTGACAAAATGTTTTTGAAGTTTAATGTAAACTACAATAGATTTGTTACATAATGAATGTCTTCCGTTTGGCACATTTTATAGAAACCTACTTTGCACGTTTTATTAATGCACGGATCTACATAAAGAATACTAGTTCAATATATTATTTAGCAGAGAATTTTCAAGCCAAGTGCACAGCGAGCCCCCTCATATACGATTTGTGATACCTAAAGTAAATTAATAATACGAATTTTCCCTTTTTGTGTGGCAATTTTCAATGGATTGCAAAGCTGATTTTCTCTTTTAAATTGTAAATATATTTTTTTTTCTAATGAAAAATATTGAATGAAGTGAATCATTTTAAAGCCTTTGGCATTGTGTACTCATTTACGTTATAAATAAATTATAGTATAAAAAATCTTGTATTATTTTCCGCATATTTTGCTTTATTAATTCCTGTTACTTGATTACCAAATATTGTTTTACTGAATAGTAGATTTAATTGCTCCAGTAATACTGATTGGGTGACAATCGTATTAAGTCGATAAGATTGCAAGGTTCTCTGATAACACATAGTAGGTAATGATTCCTTAGTGTGAATTAATTAAAACAATCGGAATGGTGAGATTATCTGGTAATAGCGATAAGGGCTGCGGTTGCGTCGTTCAAGCAGTGTCGAGTCGGCGCGAGCGCTCCTCAGTGGTTTGCTACTCGTGATAAGCAGTGCTGTGTTTAATGCAAATTAATTCTTTGTAAAAAAACTACTTCAAAATGGTGTTGTGCCCGCCGTTCAGATGGGCTTCTCGGGCGAGATACAAGTTCGCTGTACCTGCTGAAAATCCTGATGTACGCCGTGAAACAATCTTTGTAAGTAAAGCAACAATACTAGGTACCTGAAGTCTGACGCTTAGCGTTTGTTTATATTTCTACAATTATTAGGACCTAGTACGCACATACGTGCCGTGATGATTATTTAAAACTAATATTTACTTTTATGAATAAATTAACATTTATTTGTGTTCTAAAAACAAAAATATTTGAATAATAATTGAATTTTCTATTTTTCATATTAGGTTGTTTAGCGGCATCATACCTTTGCTTCTTCTTCAACCTGGCGAAAGCAAAGCGCGGAAAAAAGCAAATTAAATCATAGTTTCCTATTAATTCCTGACAAAAATATTATCCGTTCAAATGTTTTATTTCTTCGAAAGTGTATTGAAAAACGTCGTTTAATACGCGTAGGGATTTGTTACTGCAGTTCTCTTTGGTTCGAACAACATTTGTTTATCTTGGCACGTAGACACTGGCACGTAGACACACGCACGTACATAATTAGTCACACTGATTGTCTGAAATAAATCTTAACAAAATCGTGGTTACTGGAACTTAACATTCATCTAGTTTAGGTACTAGGGCCTATGCTGCCAGCGGTTAGAACAAAGGACTTCATCATTAAAAGGGGAATCTAAAAATACCTTGGTTATCTGAATGCCATCTTAAACTAAAAATCAATCGAAATGTTTGATAAAATAACGTGATAAGTTATACGAATCACTGCAGATAGCAATCATGAAACATAATGAGGGATTAAGTTTTATCGATTTTTAGACTTCGTTATTGTAAATGAAAAATTAAATCTTGGGTACTTAGGTTGTACTTATTTTACCGCTAATAGTATCTGATTCCTTATTATACATGTGTACCTATAAACGCAAGACCTTTCGTGTCTCAGACCATGAAACTGAACAACTTTTGTTCTATGACTTTTGGAAATTCATAGCTTCTATTACACACACATAGGTACATGATGTTACTTAATTGACTTATGGACACAATTTTAAGAATAAATGACCTAAGGTTCTAAGAGCGAGCGAAGCGAGCTCAACAATTTTAAAAATACCTTGGACAGGTTAGAATTGTTTCGATCCTTCATACAGGAGTTACATGGCATGGGCGACTTATAGACAAAGCTAAGATTGGAAAGTAGGCCGCACGAGCGAGAAAGCGAGCACGAAAATGTTTACCTATGTAATTTGAGATCAAAATATCTAACACTACATGCTCCATTTTTCCCAACCGTATGTATGATATAATTGCCTAATTAAGGGCAAGGTGCTCCTAATTTATTTCAGCCTCTGTCTTACAGGCTGTGGTTTTGCATTCTGGTCAAGGAGGTAGTTATACCTACTATTGATTCTCGACCCGAAGCGATAATAAAATGGCTAGGTATTTTTTTTTGGAACGAAGTTCCTTATCGCGCGTTGCGATAGGGGGCTAGACGGAAAAAATTAAGACGAAAAGTTGTAACGACACTTTTTGCTATAGTAAGCTATTGTAAGCCGTGCGGCGTGCGCATGTTTCTCTGTCTGTCTCTCTCTCTCTCTCTTATAGAAAACAAGCCAGGTATTTTCGTTTCGTCTTTGGTCTGTGGATGGGTGATCAAGGTTAAACAACGACTGCCAAGGTCTGTCTGTGGATGGGTGATCCAAGTTAAGCAACGGTTGCCAAGGTTGGTCTGTGGATGGGTGATCAAGGTTAAGCAACGACTGCCAAGGTCTGTCTGTGGATGGGTGATCCAAGTTAAGCAACGACTGCTAAGGTTTTTTTTATTTCATTTTTTTTTACTTATTTTTTTTCACCAATTAATCGAAATGAACTTCGTTCCATCCGGATGTCGCTTGACACCTCTCAAGTTTTTTTTTCTTATTTATGGAAAACGTTAAGTGTAAACCACCCGTATTAAAAAGCAGCCCGTCTGTTCCTAGCCTATAACTATATTCCTAGAGTGCAAAATGTGTAAGTTTGTAGAGGCAGTAAGATTAATCACAGGCTCATTTTTAGCCTTAAAAATATAATAGTAGGTAAGAGTGTGGGACAGGGACGCTACAATTTATTACTTACGTACCTACTTATAGCGCTACAATTTATTACGTACTTACTAATTGTATGGTATCAGCCGGAAAAACTTATAACTTAAAAAAAAACCTTGAGCCTCTGGGGTGGGGGGAAGGAGGCAGCTGCTCCCCCTAGCGACGCCCATGATTGAGAAACGAAACCTTTGGGGGGCCTTAAAGTGCAGTTCAATTGAAACGGACTTCAGTATGATGACGTAGTATTGTATCCCATTGATGGGCAAAGGCCTTCTCAATAACAGCTGTAGATAGGGGGGCAAGTTGAAGGAGTCTCACTTAAAAAACCAGCTGTTCCATACATTTTGACCTTGTAGATAAGTATTACACTTTTGTAGGAAACAGCCGTTTTTTTAAATTACCGATGAAAAATGTCTAGGTAGGGGGGGGGGGGGTCAGAATGATGTACTGAATATACATTGTATTGAGTACATCATTCTGACCCCCCCCCCTACCTAGACTGTTTGTGTCCCTTCAACCCTGTATAATTTTAGTAATTATCAAAAAGGGAAGTTGAAAACTTGAAACTCAGTAAATTTATTTTCAGGCAACTTCGGCCCATAGATAACTATACAGACTAACATACATATCGTAAAAATACAATTTGTATTAGTATTTAGAACACACACACATTCAAAATACTTTCTGTGCGTAAGTACACAATCGTGTAAAGTCTTATTATGTCATATCATATAGGTACCTACCTACTGAAGGTGAATGGATCAATGATACTCAATCTACAATTCTACATCGGTAAAGTCCCGATAATATTGAATGCAGCAAAATGGAAAAAAGTGTGCTACGACATGACGGACGTTACGTGCTACGGCAATCCCTACTTACTACGATCGTAGCATTCTGTGACTCTACGCAAAAATTATTGCTGGGAAACGACTTTTCTTTTTGGTGTAGGTATCACTTTTAACGCAGGACTCAATGTAATGCACTCAAAACATTGTGGTGCTAATGGATGCATCGAATAGTTTAGGGGTCATAGAGGTATTCAAAGTAGATTTAATAATAAAAACTTGTAAAAAAGTTGGAACTTTGACCCCTAACATCTCCGTAGCTAGATGGTATGATCCACATAAAAAAACCGGTCAAGTACGAATCGTACTCACACGCACACAGGGTTTTGTAGCGCCAAACAATATAATAAAAATATTTTGAAGGTTCATTCATATTACATCAATAACAGAACTTTTGTTCCTCATAGTATGTAAATGAAAAACAAAGTTACGGCTGCAGTTTGATGAAAAAGTCCCGTATCTCAAAAACGAAACATCAAATCTTATTCAAATCAAACCAATTTTCGCTACTTTTTTCAGAATTTTCCTCCTCTTACTTTAGAAATTAGAGAGGGGAGGACACACATTTTACTTCTTTGGAAGTGTCTATCTTTCAAACAAATGACTGAGAAAAATGATTTTAGGAACCTCAATTTCCTTTTTAAATAACTATCTATATACACCCCGCACGTACAGATTTGATAAAAAAATTATAATTTAGTTTCAGTTCCATGTATGGGGAGCCCACCCCCTTTAATTTTTTTTTTTTGAGTAAATTCGTAAAGCGGTTCACAGAATCCATCTACCTACCTAGTTTCAACTGTAGTCCTAATAGTTTCGGTATAAAGTGGTTGTGACATACGGACGGGCAGATAGACAGACATGACGAATCTATAAGGGTTCCGTTTTTTGGCATTCGGCTACGGAAACCTAAAAATGATCGCAATGACGGGGAGAACAAGTGCCTTTAGAGAACTGCAGTAACAAATCCTCACGCGTATCAAACGACGTTTTTTTCAATACACTTTTGAAGAAATAAAATATTATAACGGAAAGTATTTTTGTCAGGAACTATAAGGAAACTATGATTTAATTTGCTTTTTCCGCCAGGTTGAAAAAGAAGGTATGATGCCGCTAAAAAGCCTAATTTGAAAAATAGAAAATTTTGATGAAATTTAGAACACAAATAATTCATGTTAATTTGTTCATAAATTTTTTTTTTTATTTTAAACACAAATAATTCATGTTAATTTGTTCATAAAAGAAAATTTTTGTTTTAAATAATCATGTTTATCTATGATATTCTATTTATAAACACAATTTATATACTCAAAAAATATTTACGCCGTAAAGGCTTTGCCGAGATTTAAATAAAAATAATCACCGACTTTGGACTTAGTATATGTATAGTTATCTGTGCAATTTTTTGTTTTCGCAGGTGTGCGGAAAATTATTAAAAATCCACGCTTGTGAAATACATTGCATGTTAAACTTAATCGTAGTGCGATATGTACCAGTTTTCGAGAAAGTGTATTGAAAAACATTTTAAATTTGGAACAAGCACGAATTATAAACAAAAAATAAATAAAACGTGCCGACAAGAACATAACACTGAATTTCGAAAAGTGTTATAATTTCAGTATAATTTTAATGTTTATATTTATTCCTTTGTTGTAATTATATAATAAAATGTGATAAATACTATCCGTAACTTTATTGGGGTTGGCTTCCAGTCCAAACCGATGCAGCTGAAAATCAGTATTTTACATGGAACGACTGCCTATCTGACCCAGTACGCAAGCCTGTTAGTATTGGGTGGTTAATAGGTACGGTACCCCTTGGTAAGGTTGTCAGACTTTCTGTCTGTCTGTCTGTCTCCAGGCTGTATCTCATAAACCGTGATAGCTAGAAAGCTGAAATTTTCACAAATGATGTATTACTATTGCCGCTATAACAACAAATACTAAAAAATAAAAAAAAATGTTAAGGGGGGCTCCCATACAACAGATATGATTTTTTTGCCGTTTTTATAGATAATGGTACGGAACCCTTCGTGCGCGAGTCCGACTCGCACTTGGCCGGTTTTTTTTCACTTGTTTTATAATCTACTATTTCATCCATGAAAACTACAAGGAATGCAAAAGCTAAAATACAAAAAATAATTTAGTTGAAAACATGACGTTTTTTTTTGTTTTCGATTAAAGAAGAAGCCAAAAAGCGTTTTTTTTCTTAATTATATTCTGTAGTTTTAATTTTTAACATCTCCTTCAAACTCCGCCACGCCGCTGACGTCACGGCGATTATGCCGTTACGGCTTTGAATAAGCGAAATATGGTCAAGTATAACGATTCTTACTACGCTGAGAGACGATATAGTTTTAAGTACATAAATTATAACAGTCAGAGCTCACTAGCTATGTACAGAAATTACAAATAGTTAGTGGTAGTATGTGGTGTGTGTTAAATGTGGTGGTGTGATGATTGATGGTAGTGGTTAAAATCAAAGTACAAATCAAAAGCAATTCGTTGTTCAAAGAAGAATGCGGAAGTCCAAGTCAGGGTGCAGTATCGTCAGTTCAAGATGAAAAGACCAAGTTGTCGAGAATCGACAAAATCGCAATGACAAACATAAAATCCACGCAAAAATACAAACGTATCAATGAACGATGGAATAGATCCAAGGAACTTATATACAAACTGGAATGATGACGTGCAACTCAAAGTGTTCCGAGCGAGGGAACTTCAAGAGTGGATGTCATCTCCTTTTAATAGGGTGTCCAATATTATTTTGGACTTACATTTGGGACAGTTATTGTTGTGTTATAATTACAAGTTATAACATACTAGCACTCCGCCACCCCCTTTGCATGGGTAGCAGTTTATTCAAAATTACGGGGTGTACAAAAAGACTTGATGAAGTCAAACCTACGCATACCTACTGTTCATCAAAGGAAAAACCATTTTGAAAAAAAAAAAGGAAACTACTTACTATAATTAAACTTATTCTGCCACTTATGGGATATTTCCGTGATTATGAAATGATCGCGATCGTGATCGTAGGTAGCGTAATGTAGCGGCGCGGCGGTAACGTATCTTCATAACCTTTAGTTTTCCAAGGGTGCTACAGTTAAAAAACAAAACTAATGGGATAGGTTTATGATCTGAAAAATATCTGACACTTGTTTTCGTTCAAAGGGGTGGTGTACATGTTAGGTTACGTCCTTCTTTTGCCCAAAGATTTTGAAGCATACTGGGCTGCAATATTTACATAGACGAAGCATGAGCAATTGAGCATGTAGCATATTAAAAAAACTTAATAGTATTTGATTGTATTTATTAATCACATTATGGTTTTATATAATTCTTGGCTTTTTGTATGACTTAGTTAGTAATCTTAAATTCAAGGAGGAAATGCTGATGATGAATGACGGCTGAAAACTAGGCAATATCCTGAATATCTACTTCTTTTTTAAGGGGACAACTTCGAGGCACCGTGCTGAAGATTCTCATTGTTATGAACCTGAATGGAAACGAAAGAATATTATTAATATTTTACTGTAAACTACCACCGATGATTTATGGAACAGTTTTTTTTCACTCATAAAAAAAAATACGAAAGAATACATTTTATGTTTTTTTTTTGTGAAATAATGAGAATCGATCGATGAATGAATTTTTCAATGGGTATCGTTCGCATGTGTTGCCGATCGTGGATACGTTTTACACACACATATGCATTTGAGTTCTCATTATTTAAAAAAAAAAACATTAAATTTATTCTTTCGTGTTTTTTTTTATTGTTATTTAAAAAAAAAAACAGTCCCAATCGTTTCGAGTTCGATGATCGAGTTCATGGTATTCGGCTCCAGAACGACCTAAAAATAAAGGTGTATTTATAACAAAAAAACTTACTTTTTTAATTTTTTTCTGTCTGTCTGTCTGTTTGTTCCGGCTAATCTTCATAACAGCTGGACCGATTTTAATGGAACTTTCTTTGACAGATGGTTGATGTTATAAGGAGTAATTTAGGCTTTTATTTTAGGCAAAATATTAGGGTTCCGTGCAAAAATATTAAAACCCTTGAAATTTTTAACAAAATCCGATTCGAATAAGGAAGTAAGATTTTAATAAGCACTGCTAGTTTGACTTTGACTCTCATGAAATACAAATACCTAATAGTGTTTCATCACTTTATAGTGCGCCATAGGGTACAATCTAATAAGTATTTTAACTATGCCTACGTACCGGTGTGTACCTACGTACCATTCGCCTTAGGAATATTTGCCTTAAAACGTGACTTTCTTTTAAACTTCGTTACGGTAATGTTCTTCTTCTTCTTCAACCTTTAGCGACCCAATGCTGTGTATACCTACGTCCCTTACAAATCTCTCCACTTATTATTGCATTATTTTTTCGTCACTTATCTACCTATTATCGTCATAAAAGAGAATGCTCATGGAAGTATGGAATCCCGTACCATGCTGCATCAAAATCAAACCTTGTTTTTTATAGACTACACTGATCGTATTAACTCCTACAAAAATTATTTTTGAAAAAAAAAACCCGCGTTTCAGAGTTATTTTATAAAATCGAAACTAACCTAAAAAGTAGGTCTATTTTTTCGACGCTACCAACGACGTATTTTAACACACATACATTACATTATTGCTCTAAAAACAGCGTAATACACTAATATTAGTAAGAATTACGAGTTAAAGTAACATCCACAGTATGCTTGACTGAAACTCGATTTTATTTTAGACCTTTACATTGCCAATAGTCAGTCAGTACAGTACAAATGTCAGATGCCACAGATAAGATAACTATAAACCATAGAGTATAGTAAGTGCTATAAACTAGTCGGGATTTAGGGATGTAATCGATAAATCAAAATCTTTAGGCTGAGAAAATCTATTTTGTTGCAAATAGCAATAAACCAAACTAAATCGATTTGGTGTACTGATCTTACTTAATTGTAATTAATTTTAGAGTCCGCTCGACAGACAAGGGTTTGTTCAATTGAAACGGAACGTCATTTATATTCAGTTGAAACGGAACGTCATATAAAGGGAGTAAAACAATATTCGTACTTTTAAACTCGAAAAGTATATTTCCAGTTCAAAAATCAAATCCCCGACGCGTAATGCCGTAAAAAAATATGAAACTAATTACTATAATATTTTGGTTTTGAGGCGCGAGACTTTTTGGTACCAACTTTGGTCATTGTCCTTTAATCTCAACAAAAATGTCGTTGTGTTTTAATTTGATTTCACTATCGTATTTCAGATAATACCTGACGAAGTCAAAGATACATTTCACACCAATGGTAATGACGAATTACCGAATGGTAACGAACATGAAACTGTCAAAACAGCACTTAGTAATAATAGTAGTACCACCAATAGTGTGACGCTAAGAGACGACAAAAAGATCAGCACACAGAGTAGAACCCCGTCGAGATTTAGTAGAGATTCTGACACTGATATTGATGATCGCAAGAGCATTGGTCGTAAGACTATATCGGAGCTAGTGCAACAGAATAAGAGGACGAAGAAGCGGCGCCGCAAGAGTGGAGTGATCGCCCCTCACACACCCACAGACCCCACGCGTCTCAATGATCTGATATATGAGAAATACGAAAAGGATAAGACGTAAGATAGGCATCTTCAATTAATACTATTTCAAACATCAGAATCAATGCGGGTATTACCTGCTATATATTTAATTTACAACTTATCCTTTCAATAATCCATTTTTTTTACTTTATACAGGTCAGCTGAACAAATAAAAAAAGCGGTTATGGCTAACGACTTCTTAAGGAACTTAATGGATGATGGACGACTTGCAGCAGTAGTCGAAGCGATGAATCGCCAGGAATTTCCAGCAGGCAGCCTCATCATCAGGGAAGGCGAGAGCGGCAGCCATCTTTTTGTTTCAGCAAACGGACAGTTTGAAGTCCTCAAAGGTGGTCAGGTTGTAAAAACCTTCGGACAAGGAGAAGCTTTTGGCGAACTTGCTATTCTTTACAAAGCCAAACGTTTCGCCTCCATACGATGTAAGTCGTTTTTTTTAAACATAACACTTACTTTTACTACTGCTACAACTACTACTACTGCTACTTACTTTTTAAGGGTTCCGTACCCAAAGGGTAAAACGGGACCCTATTACTAAGACTTCGCTGTCTGTCTGTCTGTCAGTCTGTCTGCTGTCTGTCTGTCTGTCTGACTGTCTGTCTGTCTCCAGGCTGTATCTCATAAACCGTGATAGCTAGAAAGCTGAAATTTTCACAAATGATGTATTACCATTGCCGCTATAACAACAAATACTAAAAATTAAAAAAAAAAATATTAAGGGGGGCCATACAACAGATATGATTTTTTTGCCGTTTTTATAGATAATGGTACGGAACCCTTCGTGCGCGAGTCCGACTCGCACTTGGCCGGTTTTTTTTACTGTTACTTTTGAAACAAACAAAATAGGCCTACATATTGTACTCTTCTTCAATTAGGTATAACGGAAGCACAAGTATGGATGTTGGAGCGGCGAGTTTTCCAAAAGATTATGGTGCGCAGTATACAACAAGAGCAAGATGACAACATACGTTTCCTTGCTTCAGTACCTCTACTTGAAGGGATTCATCCTATAGAACTCGCAAAGATCTCCGAATTTCTCAAGAGGGTATGAAATAATCTTATTTAATACCTATACATATTACATATTAATAGAAAACGGGAACGTGAACTAATGAATACATAATTCAGGAATTCTTTTCGGCGGGAACGCCGGTTGTGCGACAAGGCGACCGGGGTGACAAATTCTACATCATTCGTGGTGGTACGGTAGTGGTGACGAAGCGGGATGGTGAGGGAGACGAGAAACGGGTCGGAGTGCTCGGCCGCGGGCAATTCTTCGGTGAGCAGGCGCTGATGCGAGAAGACCGCAGACTGGCCACCGTCACCGCACAGCCGCCGGGAGTCGAGTGTCTGTCGCTGGAACGAGGGTAACTATTTGATCTCTTGAACAAAGTTTGCAATGTGCAATATTTCTATTTGTGACGTCTTCGGCGCCGCGTGTTGAGCTAACAAGTGTGATTAAAAACCGTTTATAAAGTTAGTGTCAATATCTTTACATTTTTTATTTTATTAAATGGGGTAAAAAGAGAATGCTCATGGAAGTATGGAATCCCGTACCATGCTGCATCAAAATCAAACCTTGTTTTTTATAGACTACACTGATCGTATTAACTCCTACAAAAATTATTTTTGAAAAAAAAACCCGCGTTTCAGAGTTATTTTATAAAATCGAAACTAACCTAAAAAGTAGGTCTATTTTTTCGACGCTACCAACGACGTATTTTAACACACATACATTACATTATTGCTCTAAAAACAGCGTAATACACTAATATTAGTAAGAATTACGAGTTAAAGTAACATCCACAGTATGCTTGACTGAAACTCGATTTTATTTTAGACCTTTACATTGCCAATAGTCAGTCAGTACAGTACAAATGTCAGATGCCACAGATAAGATAACTATAAACCATAGAGTATAGTAAGTGCTATAAACTAGTCGGGATTTAGGGATGTAATCGATAAATCAAAATCTTTAGGCTGAGAAAATCTATTTTGTTGCAAATAGCAATAAACCAAACTAAATCGATTTGGTGTACTGATCTTACTTAATTGTAATTAATTTTAGAGTCCGCTCGACAGACAAGGGTTTGTTCAATTGAAACGGAACGTCATTTATATTCAGTTGAAACGGAACGTCATATAAAGGGAGTAAAACAATATTCGTACTTTTAAACTTGAAAAGTATATTTCCAGTTCAAAAATCAAATCCCCGACGCGTAATGCCGTAAAAAAATATGAAACTAATTACTATAATATTTTGGTTTTGAGGCGCGAGACTTTTTGGTACCAACTTTGGTCATTGTCCTTTACCCCATTTAATAAAATAAAAAATTTACCCGGTAAATGAACCAGAAAACCGTATCCATAAATCACTAGTTATTGTTATTAATCTCCCTACATTGAAGATAGGTATTGAAAAACAGAAGCCAAAACAACAGTTTCTAGAATTTTTATCTGCCTTTCTGACTGTATGTTTGTACGCGCATCACGCAAAAACTACTGCATGGATTTGAACGCAGTTTTGACCGCTCTACTGCTAGATGCTTAACTTAAAATAAGGCTACATTAGATATAAGTAGTTTTGGACCCGATAGGTAGCGCCATGCGAAGCAAGGGCGGGTCGCTAATCCAGAATATATTTATTTATTAAATAGAGGAAACTATGTAGGTATATGCTTTATTAATTAAAAACTATTAAATAAAGGCACTGATTTAAAGCGGCAGTTGTATAAATTAGTTTGGGTAAGTTAAAAATTACAAAATGTTTATTTAATTACAAGTTCGGCAGTTAAAATGTAGTAGTAAAGTAAACAAAAACGAGTCGTAAATAATAATAATTTGGATCATTTAATAATTAAGTATACTGAGTAGTAAAATAACTAAATGGGCACGAGTGGGCAGTTATTCGCCTAAAAAGCGTAGTCAGCGTAGCCCCGCCAAGCGGGGCTCTTATTTCTGTCTGCAGGGTTTACAGTAACCTAACACGAAGGGGATGTCGGGGTCTCAGTCACGACATCCCCTTCGAACCTTACCTGTCCGATTCGGGGTGCCCCAAGTCCGGGTGTCTCCGCTCCCTATAAACTGTCGAACTATTTATCTAACTGCCCATTCCATAATGTTTACTGGCCATTTAGTTATTAGTCTGCTGCTTACGTATTTTTAGTACTGACATTGTGAGACGAAATAACCGGCCAATTGTTTTTTTTTTACTGTCTACACCAACCGCCGATAAAAAAACAAACTGCCCATTATTTTTTTCAACTCATCATAATAACCTCTCAAAAATGTTTAAGTAACAGTTCAAAAAATTAGTTCCCATAAATAAAGTAATAACAGCAAACTATTAAATTGTATCGAAAAACTCCTCAACCCTGTCAGTTGGTAATGTGCCCAAGAGACAGGCGGCGTTGCTACATTGTATGACATCAATTCTAGATCATGGGAAGTGTCAACTAGGCGTTTCGAAATTTCGTTAAAAAGGCTATGATGAGCACTCAGACAATGTGCCTATGCTCGACCACGGCAGTGCGTGAAGCCAATGACCCGCGACTCCTACTCACCCACAACCAATAGGCGCGCACGCTCAGCAGTAGTAGCAGACACACACACATTACCACGTTTAAAATTGATGATAAAGTATGTCTGATAATTTGATTCATTTTGTCCAAAAGGTGATTGTGCATCCATAAAGAGGAAGCACGAAGGTAATATGTTAATTTTGGGCCGAAACAGCAGTAACGAATTATTGTGATGGCCGAATGTATATTAATTTGGAGTAATCTTTCCGAAACATCATTGAAATTTTTGATTTTTCCTCCATAAAATCGGGAAAAGAATTTTCAAAGATCGGAGACCCAAGGAGACGAAGAGACTTTTTTTTATAATTTTAATGCCATGGGGCTATTGCGTTAAATTTTGAAAGAGTCAGTTGTCTGTCGGTAGGTACTGTCCCGACACACAGTTTCACATTTTGAAACGTTGAGGTCGAGGCCGATGTTAATTAATTGATTCGTAGACGTAGTTCAAAGAGGAGCTCGTGGCTAAATAAATAACAGCCGCACGGGTCGATCTTCAGGTTAAGCCTCGCTTGTCTAGGTCGGTCCGTGGATAGGTGACCATCCATTACATACCGAGTTTCCCCGTGCCTCGGAAAGCACTTTAAGCCGTCCCGGCTGTCAATACTAGATCTTTGACAGTCGTTACAGTAGTCAGTAGCCCAAACGTCTAACAAACAGACCTTGATGAGTCTACTGCGTCTTGGTAGTCCACAACTTAGTACTGGGTATCGTATTACCCAGTACTAACTAGGTTGTGGATGTCAGATAGGCAGTCGCTCCATGTAAAATACTGGTATTCAGCTGCATCCGGCTAGACTGGAAGCCGACACCAACATAGGTAGTTGTTCCGGGTTGTCGTAGGTATATTGAGTTACAATAACTTAAAATACCATATAGATAGATAAATATCCAAAAGGGAGCATAAGAGAGACATATCGATTAATTTGATAGATTTTGATGGCTGTCCCGGGTTTATAATATTTCATGTTTCTTTAATTTGGCAGGCCATTCTCAGAATTATTGGGCAATATAGAGTTACTGAGGAACATTACTCATGATGTGCCGAGACTATCGCAACAAAAGAAAACATCGCAAGTTAGAAGTGGTAAGTAACATAAATAAACTGTGTATTCTAAAATTGTGTGCGTTACGAACGTCAACAAAAAGGTGCTACTAGACCTAGTACTGGGCCCTCTTCACCTTACCTACATAGTTCCAATAACGATGTAGATAAAGGTATCTAGTCCGTAAACTAAATTATGTAGTATCCCGTAAACTAAATTAGTAATTGGACGGAATTACTCGTAACTAAATGTTTGCGAATCTTTTTTAAAAATTCTGTAATATGATTATTTTCGACAAAGATATACGTTATAAGGCGGATTAAACCCTAAATTATCATTGACCTAGATATTATCTACTTATTTAGCGCGCGACAATTATCTATCGCTGTTTATATTGATGACTGGATGTTCAATAATTTCTTTTAGAATTCGAACACGTGGAACTGAAAGACTTGGAGACTAAGGGCACAATGGGTGTGGGAGGGTTCGGTCGTGTCGAGCTGGTGCAGTACAAACCCGACAAGAACCTCACGTTCGCTCTCAAGTGCCTCAAGAAGATCGACATGGTGCAGCAACAGCAGCAGGAGCATGCGTACAATGAGAAGAACATCATGATGTCGTGCAACAGTCCGTTTATTTGCAGGTAAATGTTTGTTTTAGAACATTGGTGGATTTCTAAATACTGCGACAGAAATAGGGCAAGATATTCAAGGTAACGTGGGTGGAGTGCTGTGATCGTCCTAATTTGCCTACGAGTATAATATGAACATTAGATTAAAAACAAGTGAAATAATATAACTTTATGTATAGAAACTATTATGACAAGAAGATAAATTAAATAATGCATCTTAATTTACAAACGCAAATTTAACCTTAGATATTAGTAAGATATCAAAAGGAGCCCAGAATCGAGTTCCATTAGAATCTAATCTAAAATGTTGTTAAGTACCTAATTTCCGTTAAGATTTTCAAGAAAGAAAAATATTTAATGCAAATATCACTTGTCACCCTTATCTAATGTACCTTGAGATAACTGGGTTGGGCCTGACGACACACTTGTTGTTGAGTTAGAATCATTGTATGTGTGAAGTAGTTCAACAAGTAATTATGCATGTGTGTGTGTGCCATCATATCAATAAGAAATTGTCCTTTAAAACTAGTCGCAAATAAATCAGCATAGTGCAAACACGTATTTCTCTTACCCAAAAATCCCACAGTCAAAAGTGAACCTTATTCCCATAACATTTTGGTCGACATCGAGCCGGATACCTGTTCGACTTACGACGTTTCATTCACCGAGCGCTAATACAAAAGGACGGGTCGAGCGGCGAACGGAGAACAATAGAAAGAATTCGTTGTAAAAAATATTGTTCATTTTAAGCCTCACAAGTCATTAGTGAATGTGATCAAAACAAGATAATAATCTATTATTATAACTGCTTACAATATACGAAGAAACGAACTATTTTATATCAAATTGAAGGCTTATTACAACGAGTATGGCGAATACACCGGAACAATTACTTAATGTGTTGGAAGATACAGCTATGTTGTTAGGAAAAACACAAGCAAATCTTAAGAAATGTCCGAAACAACGTTTAACGAAAGGATACGTAGAAGCACGGATTAAAAACATTGAAGAATATTGGTCTACGTTCAAAAATGCACATATAGAACTAGTGAAGTGTGTTCCGAAAGCGAATCGACAAGACATTCCATATTTTGTAAACGAAGATTATTTTATTCAGGAAGATTTGTATATTTGTTTACTAGCCGATCTTAATGATTTACTGAGTGCACACAACAAGGCGTCGCCGCCGGTACCTATGCAAGCTGACAACTACAACAACAGTGGTTCTGGTCCATCTATGCAAGTCAAGTTACCAAGGATACAACTTCCCACCTTCTCAGGTATTTACGATGAGTGGCCTGCTTATCAAGATCTATTTACGTCATTAGTGCACGATAACCCAACATTAAATAAGGTACAAAAGTTGCACTATTTGAAAACCAGTCTAACGGGAGAAGCCCTGTCGCTCTTGAAGCACGTGCAAGTTACAGAGGTTAACTATGACGAGTCGTTTAGTATGCTTAAGGCGCGTTTTGGCAACAAGCGCATTATCGTCAATTCAATAATGAAAAGATTGTTTACCCAGAAAAAGATATCTGTGCAAACTGCAAATAATATTAAATCGGTATTGGATACGACTACAGAATGCTTGAATGCACTGAAAAACCTGAAAGTGTCAACGATCTCCTGGGATCCGCTCATTACATTTTTAGTTGTTCAAAAATTGGACCCAGAGACGCATCGTGAATGGGAAGATGTTGCTTACGACGATAATGTCGATGAGTTACCTAAGTGGGATGCACTTAACAAGTTCTTACAATCGAAGTTCCGCACGCTTGAGCTTGTCACGCCTCCGACCAGAGAGAAACCTATACCTAAGGGAAAAGAATACGCTGTTCACATATCAACTACAAATGCTACGACCTCTTCGAGACCAAGAAGCTGCACTATGTGCAAAGAAGACCACACGTTGTGTCATTGTGAGGGCTTTATCAAACTTAACCCAACAGAGCGGTGCGACTACCTTAAACAACACAATCTATGCTATAATTGTCTGGCCCCTGGACACTCAGCTTATAGATGTCGCCTGAAGATGTCCTGTCGTAAATGTCACAAACGTCACCACACGCTTACGCATCAATCCACGCCCATGACGTCACCAAATCAACCAGACAATAAGAACCAACCAGAAAAAGAAGTTGAAACTCCTCAAGATTCTGCACAATCAGCCGAAACTAAAGTAACTCTTTCATCGCATGTCGCTGCTAATTTGTCCACTGCATTACTGGCCACAGCCCTTGTACCAGTGAGGAAAAATGAAACGGGACAAGTGACAGTGCTCCGTGCTCTGATTGACCACGGATCCCAAGCTACATTTATGAGTGAAAGAGCGGCCCAGATGTTACGATTGAAGAGAACGCCTGTCAATGGCACCATTACTGGAGTCGGCTCAACCAAAACAAATGTTAAACATGCTGCAGAAATCGAACTACTATCCAGACACGACGCTTGTTTCAACCTGAAGGTCAAAACGTATATCATGTCTACGCGACTCACTGCCAATTTACCGTCACAAACCATCTCCACCAGCACCTGGCCGCACCTGCAAGGACTTGCTCTGGCGGATCCAAGCTTCAATAAATCAGGACGAGTAGATTTATTACTAGGTGTTGACGTGTGTGCCCAAATCATGAAGGGTGAAGTAATCAAAGGTCCCCCAGGAACACCATGTGCTCAAAACACCACACTGGGTTGGATCCTGTTTGGGAACGTGGAAACCAAACAACAAGGAGAAGAAATCATAGTCATGCACCTCAATCTTGATCTAAACGATATACTAAAACGAATGTGGGAACAAGATCCATACGACAAACAAGAACCCACAGCGGAGGATCGAAAGTGCGAGGAAATCTACGAAACCACAACTGCAAGAAGTAAGGACGGACGGTATATTGTGACGTTACCTAAGAAATCAAACATGCTATTATCAACCCAAGGAGATACGAGAACAATAGCATTAAAGAGATTATATCAATTAGAACAAAGATTCAAGAATAACCCAAAACTTAAGAACGACTATGCTACAGTCATGAAAGATTACGAAACAAATTACATGGAAGAAGTACCAAAACAAGAAATGACCAATCCATCTGTGTACCTACCGCACCACGCTGTAGTTAAAGAAGAGAAGGAAACAACCAAA
The DNA here is from genome assembly GCA_950022335.1 of Eurois occulta. Classification (NCBI taxonomy): domain Eukaryota; kingdom Metazoa; phylum Arthropoda; class Insecta; order Lepidoptera; family Noctuidae; genus Eurois; species Eurois occulta. The sequence goes on along the minus strand of OX465489.1, from coordinate 9,379,594 downwards.
TTAAGAACTGTTTTCAACGCTTCTCAAAAGGGAACAAACAATATATCACTCAACGACGAACTGATGGTAGGACCCCAGTTACAAGATGACATGAGAAGTCTTATCATGAGATGGCGTGAAGAAAGTTTGCTTCGTGGCTGATATCCAAAAAATGTACCTGCAAGTGGTCGTTAGTGAAAGGGATAGAGATTTGCAACGAATACTATGGAGAAGGGACGATCAAGATCCTGTCAAAGATTACCGTCTTACCAGAGTCACTTTTGGAACTGCTTCTGCTCCTTACTTGGCAGTAAGGACCTTGCATCAAGTAGCTAGAGATGAAGGACAAAACTATCCTGAAGCTGCGGATATTATAAGACGCGACTACTTCATGGATGACATGATGTCTGGTAAAGACAATGTAATGGAGGCCGTCAAGGTAGCCAAGGAAATAGACACCATACTACAGAAAGGCGGGTTCAAACTGAAAAAGTGGTGTTCTAACGATGCTGACTTTCTTAAAAGGTTTGATGAATCTGAAAGAAGCTCTCACGTCAAACTAGACATAACATTAGACGGAATCACTCGAGCATTAGGATTACACTGGAACATGGGCAAGGATCGGTTTCAATACAGCCTGAACTTACCTGCTACGTCAAAGACCATTACAAAGAGAACAATCCTAGCTGATCTACAGAGATTGTTTGACCCACTAGGCTGGCTGGCACCTTCTGTTTTACCTGCAAAACTTCTTATTCAAAGATTATGGATGCAAGGAGTAACCTGGGATGAAGAAGTAGACGGAAACATTGCCGCAGAATGGAGCAGCCTGCGAGAATGTTTTCATCAATACTTACCTGATATCGAAGTAGACAGATGGCTTCATACTACTGAAACTTTAATGAATAACGTCACTATCCACGGCTTCTGTGATGCGTCGTCTCGAGCTTACGCTGCTGTTGCCTATCTAAGAGTACGAACCGCCACCAGTGACATAAAGACATCAATCATCGCGGCTAAAACGAAAGTAGCACCGACCAAACCTCAATCTTTGCCTCGTCTTGAACTCAGTGGAGCCGTCCTACTGGCGGGACTTCTGAAACAGATAAAGGAAGCAATGAATATACCCACCTGTCAGATATTCGCATGGACCGATTCCACTATTGTACTTTCTTGGCTATTCGGTGATCCTACAAGATGGAACACGTATGTTCGAAACAGAGTAGTTGAAATACTTGACAACATCGGCAATCATAATTGGTACCATGTCAAGTCACCAGAAAATCCTGCAGACGCTGCTTCGCGAGGACAATCCTTGCTAGACCTGAAAGACGATGAATTGTGGTGGAACGGCCCAGAGTGGTTAAGAGAAGGAGAAATCCAATACAGCAGACCAAAGGCGATGATGACAGATCTGGAAAGAAAAGAAACATTACAAGTTAATCTAAAGCTTGACAATGAGAAGAGTATAATAGCAAAATTTGACAATTGTGACACATTACAAGAACTGCTTAAAGTGATACTGTACTGCAAAAGATTCTTAAAGGGAAGAAAATTAGAAAACAAAGACTCACCTGTAAACACGAAGGAATTAGATGAGGCGCTGAAAACCTGCATAAGAATAGCGCAGAGGGACAGCTTTGAAGAAGAAATACAGCACCTGAAAACAAAAACACAAATTAAAAGAAAGAGTAAACTAAACAATTTAAAACCTTACCTGGACGATGATGGGATCCTCAGGGTGGGCGGGAGACTGCGTCACTCTGACCTAAATGAAGATGGCAAACACCCCATTATTCTTGATCATGACAACAATCTAACGGCTCTCCTCGTTGCCGACGCTCACCTGAAGACGCTGCACGGCGGAGTTCAAGTTATGCTCTGCTTCCTACGAACTAAATTCTGGATCCTGAAAGTAAAGACTTTAGTTAAATCCCAGAGCAGAAAATGTCTTATTTGTGCAAAACTAAACGCTAATGCAAAATCACAACAAATGGGAGACTTACCTCGAGTTCGAGTTACCCCTGCGAAACCTTTCTTGAATGCAGGCATAGACTTCGCAGGTCCGTATCAGATATTAATGTCTAGAGGCAGGGGTGCAAGGACGAACAAGGCATACATCGCTCTTTTTGTCTGTATGTCGACAAAGGCGGTACACCTAGAATTAGTAGGAGATCTCACGTCAGAGGCCTTCATCGGAGCCTTCCGAAGGTTTGTAGCCAGACGGGGAAGATGCGCTCAGATATGGAGCGACCAAGGACGCAACTTCGTTGGGGCAAATAGAATACTGTCCGCAGATTGGGCTGAAGCCAAATTACAATTCGATGGTCCAATCGCCGAGAAGTTAGCAGTAGAAGGAACTGAGTGGCACTTCATCCCAGCCTATAGCCCACACATGGGCGGATTGTGGGAGGCGGGGGTGAAATCAATGAAGCATCACCTAAAACGTATTCTGACTAATCATGTCACTTACGAAGAGATGAGTACCTTGTTATGTCAAGTTGAGGCTTGCCTAAACTCTCGGCCTCTAAGCATAATAGATGCCACAGACACTGACAACCTTCAACCACTAACCCCCGGTCATTTTCTTGTCGGTGAAACCCCTATCACTGTTCCGACACCAGACCTCCAAGATATCCCAATGAGTCATTTGTCAAGATGGCAATATCAGCAAAGGTTATTGACCGACTTCTGGCACCGATGGCAGCAAGAATACCTGACAAGAATGCAACAACGCTCGAAATGGCACAATAAAGTAAAGGAGTTTGACATAGGACACATTGTACTAATAAAATCCGATAATTTACCTCCGGGTAAATGGATGATGGGACGTATAGTGGACAAACATCCAGGCACTGACGGTGTGACGCGTGTGTACAGTGTGAAGAGTGGTGATAGTGTTGTGCAAAGATCATTTAATAAGTTGTGTTATTTACCAATAGACATTGAAACATAATTTTGTTTGTGTTAATTATTTTATGTAAACTTGTATATCAAATGTAACTACTGAGTTATCTTTATCACTGTCCTTTTAGTTATGTTTAGATTACTTATTTTGTTAAAGGGCAAATAGGCCCTTTGGTGGGCGGTATGTTGAGTTAGAATCATTGTATGTGTGAAGTAGTTCAACAAGTAATTATGCATGTGTGTGTGTGCCATCATATCAATAAGAAATTGTCCTTTAAAACTAGTCGCAAATAAATCAGCATAGTGCAAACACGTATTTCTCTTACCCAAAAATCCCACAGTCAAAAGTGAACCTTATTCCCATAACACTTGTCCAACTTAAAAATCAATTAATAACAGCAACTGCTTACGTCAAACGAAAATGAAATGATTATAATCAATGATTTACTGGAAATTGTTTCACTTTTACAGATTATATCGCACTTTCAAAGACAATAAATACATTTACTTCCTGATGGAGCCGGTGCTGGGTGGCGATGTCTGGACTATCCTCCAGAAGCAACGCTACTTCCCTGAAAACATTGCTCGTTTCATGATGGCGTGTGTCGTCGAAGGATTTCAATATCTGCACTCTAAAGATATTATTTATAGGGATCTCAAGCCTGAAAATTTGATGCTCGACAGACAAGGATATATTAAATTGGTACCTACCTACATTTATTGATAACTAAAGATATACCCAACTTCTGGCCTAATATTGGCAATAAGGAATATCAAATCATACATGATTATATTTTTCCATAGGTTGATTTTGGATTCGCTAAGCGGATTTCACCAAATAGTAAAACATGGACATTTGCTGGTACCCCCGAATACGTAGCTCCTGAGATAGTGCTCAATAAGGTTGGTCGATATCTAAAACTATCCTTTGCATTGTTTTTAATCGCCTTTATTAACTTTCGCACTTGATTCAGGGCCACGACCGAGCTGTGGACTGTTGGGCATTAGGAGTGCTGATCCACGAGCTGCTAGTGGGCAAGCCTCCGTTCCGCGCGCCCGGTGGAGACCACATGAAGACATACACGCTGATCCTACGCGGTATCGACGCCATCGCGTGGAACCCGCGGGTCGCCAAATCTGCACAATTGCTCATTCGCAAACTGTGCCGACCTGTGCCCGCCGAACGACTCGGATACCTCAAAAGCGGAATATCAGATATCAAAAATCATAAGTACGTTCAAGGTTACATGTCTTCATAATATCGTCATCAACGGCTAATATGTGTAGCACATGTTACGAACTTATAAAAATTCATTTCACGTCTCATAGACACTACAAAGACACACATGATACACAGTTCCTATATGTTTTTTTGGTTTCAAAATGTTAATTCTAACAAGTTAATTTTGTGTTGTGATTTGATTAATTCATAGTTTAACACATACTTGCATCGATAAAATCTGCCTTCGAAATTGCTGTAACCAATAAAAATTTAACATTAACACTTTCACCGTCCGCAAAGCAGACACAATAGCTAAACAATCGCCCTGAACCATATGTGGTTCATGGGACAGGAAATGGGTTAATGTATTTGAAAATAAAGAAAGCTAGACTGCTAGTTATAGTCTAGGTCTCACAAAAAAACTCAATGGATCTTTTGATCAAGAACAACTCTAATCATGACCTCGTTTTATCGTTAGTATTATAATTCGTCCACTGTGCAGGTGGTTCCTGGGATTCGACTGGGAAGGGCTCGTGGAGAGGCGACTGAAGGCTCCTTTGATACAGCCTGTAGCCAGCGACCTGGACCTCGCCAACTTTGACAAGTACCCCAAGGATATATTGCCGCCAGACGAAACTTCCGGCTGGGATGTGAATTTCTGAACATCTTTCTAACGTCTTACTTGAACTGTAATGATTGTTTTAGTCGATTTGGACCTACTTAAATAGTAGATATATTTTATGCAAATAGTATTATCTACATATTAAGTGCATCAGTAAGTACTTAGTAGGGCATGCAAACCGGATACCCGGATAACCGAAAAAACCGGATAACCGACTGATTTGAAACCCCGGTTTTTTAGCAAACCAAAACCGGATTTATCGGTTTTTTCGGTTTCGTTTCTCCTATTTGATTTAATAATACAAAACATTAAATTTATCACTGACAAACTTGAACAGGACGGCGTGGCGGCGTTAGTTCCTATTTCGGCCATGTTATTTTTTAATCCTTGTCGCACTACTATGCCATGCCACGGATGGCGTAATAAAAAACGCGATAGCCCTCGATAACGAACAAATTCGAAGTTTCATAGTCAACATTATATCTAAGCATTTTTCAACTAATACACAGAGGGCGACGACAGTCGAAGCAAACGTAGACCATACAATAGTTAATGTTTCTCAAAACATTAAGGACCAACTCGGTCAAGAAATAAAGAAGGCGCTTAAACAATATACCTCTTCTGCAAGCCCATCTGCAGAGCTCGATTTAGACACGAAAATCAGGGTGGAAATGGCTCTTTACGACGGTGGAGGAAAAATGGGAGAGCACTTAACAAAAGTATATAAAGCTTTGAAATCTATACCTCCAACAAGTGTGGAATCAGAAAGAGCCTTTTCATCAGCGGGCCTCATGTGTAATAAAATCCGCAGTACACTAAATGATGACTCGCTTGACGCACTGGTATCATTACGGTCTTTCCATCAAAGCAAAAAATAGTTATTTCTGGTTTAGCTTTGTAAGTTTAATTTTTATTCATATCTATAAGATCAAGAATGACAATTTTTTTTGTTTTGGTTAATTAGGAATAAGACGATTCTAAGCAATATGTTAAAAATGATTTTGATCTCATTTTACGTCCTGTTGATTTTGCCTGTTAAGAGGACGCATTGGAAATTTTGGCGCCAATGATCTCAATTTTTCTCAGTAAATACAAAACGGATCAAAATACAAGTTGGTTACCTGAAAGTACATGATAAAAACCTTATTTTGTTAGTTTTCAATACATGATTCGGTAACTTTTTTAACAGAGAAAAATATATCAAACACACCTCTTTTTAAAAAGAGATTCACATTTTATGGGCAAACAGGACCGATTTAAGCCTCTTAACTTTTTTCGTAGATGAGTCTATACATACTCTTTAAAATAGTAGAAGGAATATTTCTCAAATTATCATTTCTAACTAAATAAAATAACAAAACCATTTTGTCGCTTACGTCCTTTAATTATAAGCTAGCGCGCGTATGCAATCCTCGCCCCGCTCCTGACGCTCAGTCCCCTCTTGACCATTGTCAGTTTGTTTAACAATTCGTCGCCTTAAATTGTTAATTGTTATATTCTGTGATTTTAGAGTGACTTTTGTTTACCTACCAAATGTCCCTATTTTTTATTTTCCTAGTAATAAGCTTTATTCTATGTCAAAAAATATTTAAGTTTAGGTGGTAAACTGTTAACTTAGTAGTTGTAAGCTTACTTCAATCCAAAAATGCTCATTATTTAAAAAATAAGTCAGATTAACGTAAAAAAATACATATTTTGATTAGACTTCCACATTTTCATTGCTTCCCACACAAATTTCTCATTTTCTTAATAAAAATTGAAAAAAAAAACGAAAAACCCGATTTAACCGGTTTCACCGGTTTTGTAAATAAAAAAACCGAAAAAGTCGGTTTTCTTAATCAACCCGGTTTTTGCATGCCCTAGTACTTAGGTACTTTAAGTGACCATTATATTTTATTTTATATTTTTATAAACCTAATCATGTAATATATACTTTTTACAAAATTATTTTTTATTTTATCTATCCATTATTAAGTATGTTAAGACATGGTAAGTATGTTCTTCAGCTAGGAATTAAAATACATAATTATGGTAGAGGTAAAGCTGGGCTATGATGGCGTGAGAGCTAGCGAAAAGCCGTGGAATGAGAATAAGGTCAGTGGGGAGAATAACAGGCGGCATATGTGTGCCAGTGAGTACAGCGCGCGCGCACCGCGTCGCCATGTTTGTGCGAAACGCTGCCATTTGAATATCGAGTGCTAGCAGCCATTATGTATCGAGTGCGTTAGCTACGCACTTGAACCAAAAGCGTATTTGAAAAATGGCCTCTCGATGACGTCACCTCTCACGAAATCGGTTGGTATGGAATTAGGGCATGCAAACCGGATACCCGGATAACCGAAAAAACCGGATAACCGACTGATTTGAAACCCCGGTTTTTTAGCAAACCAAAACCGGATTTATCGGTTTTTTCGGTTTCGTTTCTCCTATTTGATTTAATAATACAAAACATTAAATTTATCACTGACAAACTTGAACAGGACGGCGTGGCGGCGTTAGTTCCTATTTCGGCCATGTTATTTTTTAATCCTTGTCGCACTACTATGCCATGCCACGGATGGCGTAATAAAAAACGCGATAGCCCTCGATAACGAACAAATTCGAAGTTTCATAGTCAACATTATATCTAAGCATTTTTCAACTAATACACAGAGGGCGACGACAGTCGAAGCAAACGTAGACCATACAATAGTTAATGTTTCTCAAAACATTAAGGACCAACTCGGTCAAGAAATAAAGAAGGCGCTTAAACAATATACCTCTTCTGCAAGCCCATCTGCAGAGCTCGATTTAGACACGAAAATCAGGGTGGAAATGGCTCTTTACGACGGTGGAGGAAAAATGGGAGAGCACTTAACAAAAGTATATAAAGCTTTGAAATCTATACCTCCAACAAGTGTGGAATCAGAAAGAGCCTTTTCATCAGCGGGCCTCATGTGTAATAAAATCCGCAGTACACTAAATGATGACTCGCTTGACGCACTGGTATCATTACGGTCTTTCCATCAAAGCAAAAAATAGTTATTTCTGGTTTAGCTTTGTAAGTTTAATTTTTATTCATATCTATAAGATCAAGAATGACAATTTTTTTTGTTTTGGTTAATTAGGAATAAGACGATTCTAAGCAATATGTTAAAAATGATTTTGATCTCATTTTACGTCCTGTTGATTTTGCCTGTTAAGAGGACGCATTGGAAATTTTGGCGCCAATGATCTCAATTTTTCTCAGTAAATACAAAACGGATCAAAATACAAGTTGGTTACCTGAAAGTACATGATAAAAACCTTATTTTGTTAGTTTTCAATACATGATTCGGTAACTTTTTTAACAGAGAAAAATATATCAAACACACCTCTTTTTAAAAAGAGATTCACATTTTATGGGCAAACAGGACCGATTTAAGCCTCTTAACTTTTTTCGTAGATGAGTCTATACATACTCTTTAAAATAGTAGAAGGAATATTTCTCAAATTATCATTTCTAACTAAATAAAATAACAAAACCATTTTGTCGCTTACGTCCTTTAATTATAAGCTAGCGCGCGTATGCAATCCTCGCCCCGCTCCTGACGCTCAGTCCCCTCTTGACCATTGTCAGTTTGTTTAACAATTCGTCGCCTTAAATTGTTAATTGTTATATTCTGTGATTTTAGAGTGACTTTTGTTTACCTACCAAATGTCCCTATTTTTTATTTTCCTAGTAATAAGCTTTATTCTATGTCAAAAAATATTTAAGTTTAGGTGGTAAACTGTTAACTTAGTAGTTGTAAGCTTACTTCAATCCAAAAATGCTCATTATTTAAAAAATAAGTCAGATTAACGTAAAAAAATACATATTTTGATTAGACTTCCACATTTTCATTGCTTCCCACACAAATTTCTCATTTTCTTAATAAAAATTGAAAAAAAAAACGAAAAACCCGATTTAACCGGTTTCACCGGTTTTGTAAATAAAAAAACCGAAAAAGTCGGTTTTCTTAATCAACCCGGTTTTTGCATGCCCTATATGGAATACTAATAGCAAAAGATTTATGTGAAACAACCGGACAACCGTTCCGGGGTTTCCCCTGATAAATTGTTTCAGAATGTTTTTGAATACATATTCAACACCAGAAATAAGTGCTATGCATGCAAATCTGGCTGAAAATCTTTCATTTCGGACTGTAGGAAATTTTTTTCAAAGGAATGTTCTTAGCATTCTCTAGTAAAATGATCTGATTTCAAAGGGCGCAAAAAAAAATGTCAGTAACAGTTTCACTAATTTAAATATAGGTATAATACATATACATATAACTAGTGTCCGACCGAAGGTGCAATTCTGGCCGAAGCCGAAGCCGATTAATCGGTATTCACCAAAACCTTCGGCCGAAGCCGAAGCCGAAGCCGAAGGTGTCATTGACCTTGAGAAATACGATAGTTACTTTGATCTCAGAATATACTAGATACATATTGTGAGAGCTTTAGAGATTTAGCCCAATAACGAGCCGAGTGACCAACATATACAAGTAGGTAATAAAATATTGTCTAAAATAAAAGTTTCAAATATACAATGTTAATTAAATATTTATTTACTTAAAGTAATTTTAACAAAAATAATCAGTCAGGTACTACTCACAGTAATAAATAAAATAATTTGTAATAACAAATATGAAATATTTAAAAACAAAACACTTATTAGAATTTTAAGACGCGCTCTCAAACTTGTTTTGACTCGTTTAACTGCGATTCGTTTGGTCCGGTGCGGCGGCGCGGCGAAACTCTGCTGCTCTGCACACTCTCCGTCTCGCTCTAGCATCGTTCAGTAAATTTCAAATTTTGACAACTAGCAAACCTTCGGCTTCGGCCAAACCTTCGGCAAATTTTTGGCCGAAGCCGAAGATTTGGCCGAAGGTGCTTTTTTGGCCGAAGGTGGCCGAAGCCGAAGCCGAAGCCGAAGCTTCGGTCGGACACTACATATAACTTACATTTGTTCACACCTCGATTTTATATCTGCAGACACATAATTTATATGTATAACATGAGAGCAATGATCTCAACCTGCGTATAAGTAGGTGCGACTTTCATATGCCCCACAAAACAACCAGTTAGTAAAATAAATAAAAAAGCGAGCATCTACAGTAGCAGGTCAATCACAGCTTGTGGGATAGAATGCTGTACATAGTAGTGCTGGGAAGATGCCGCCGCGCCGGCGAACCTCCAGCGCCGGTCGCCGGACGCCGAGTGCCGGTGCAGGGGCCTTTGCCGGCGCCCGGCTCCGAGCAGCCTCGAGTCAGTGCCAGCGACACTTGCAGTGCGAGCGGCATGCGGCGCTCCAGCCAAAGTCGGACAGTCGCGCCAGTCGCCACCGTAGTAACCGGCTGTTATCACGCGCGCGCTCGTGCCACTCTCTGAACGCGATGCAAATTCACACAAACTGATCGAATAATAACAACCACATAATGCCATAAACCCAACAATAATTTTCAGTATAATGGAAAGCGGATGAACGTAAAATTTTCAAACTACCTAATGGCATTCGGATGGTGTTCAGTGATTGTTTTGTAGTGGAATTAAAATTATTTTGGAGGTGAGTTTTGTTTGTTGTGAATTCCGGCCGAAGTGAATGACGTTTCGTGACGTAGTCCATTTACAAAATAATCATCCTACCAAACCCTTACCTGAAAGGTTATAATAAAACATTATTCAGAAACTCCTCGTTGTTAGCTTGTTCGTGAAAGGACACTTTAGAAACTTAAATTGGCACTAACACCAACAGCTACCTATACTGAATATTCAAGTGATGGTTTGGCCCCAAAAAGTCTTACTATCAAACTATAGCGAAAATATAATACAGGTAAACTTAGGTGGTAAACCGCTGGTTCACATAAGTAGCTTGAAAAAATCGAATCCCTTGGTTGGTGCCTAAGTAATTTCGTAAAGCGGAACATGTGTAAGTGAGAATAATTAAGAATAAATGATATTCTTTACTACCACTACACTAAAATGATACCTACAACGACTGTAAAAAAGGTGTTATACCTACAGACTATTGTAATCACAAAAGTCTTTAGGTATGGTGTTATTGGGATCAGGCTCAGTTTCTACAATCCCTCTATTGCCTTCATTCATAAAACTAAATCTATAAAATATCTACTTCGATACAGAGCTCGGACCACTTACCCACTAAATACAATATTTTTGTTTCATTAGAATCGTCTACCCACAAATGGTAGCTATCGTAAAAGCAATAGTGGACAGTGAGAGTGCGTGATATCACCGAAATAGTTGTCATCGAGGGAGGATGGAGGCGGTATGCGCGCACGCCGACGCGGCATGCGAGATGCGCGCGCTCGCAGCTGCACTGCACTCCATCAACCTTTACTGCGCCTCCATCAGCGCCGCGCTCATGTGCTGCTGCGCGCCCATACACAAACACTACAGGTACCACAACACATCAACAATAATGCTGATAAGCATAATCCTTGCTGATAGTCCTCAAATACAAATCCGTCGTCTATAATAAACAGGAAATCGGGTTATCATGAGTGAGAAACGATTAAACTGAAAACATCAATGTAAATAAAAAAAGTTTCCTTATTTATTTTTTAAAAATCATATCGTGAATGCTGTGAGCCGCTTTATTTGTTTTACAAATAAGGAAAGATAATATATAACTCGACTGTTGAATGTTTAATATTCTCACGTCATTGTTTTTTGCTATTAAAAACAAACCTCATACTTATTATTATAACGTTAACTAAATATTTTTACGCGACCTAGGTATATCTAATAGGATAAACTTTGTTTGAAATCGCGACAGATGATGATGCATGATATAAGCTGAACTTGAGGATCTAGACTAGTTCAAGTTTAACCCTAAAAAGTATTCCTTCCATTCCAAGATGATCAGAGAGTATCTTCATAATTTATCTCTTTGGATTGTGCTCTTTACTGACAGCAGCAAAATATCCAACGCAGGCACGCAAAACGATGGCGTGGACAAAATGTACGAGGAGTAGCAAGCCTCGTGCTGGGAGTGGCGTGGTGCTGCGATGCGGCTGCCGCGATGCTCCGGCCGGCGGACACGGTGCGGCTGGTGGCCGCACTCATGGCCCCCTGGTCGTGGCTGGCCGCCGCCGCCTTCCACGTGGCCCTGTGGACCCGGCGCTCCGCAGCCCCCATCCTCTACCTCGCCATTTACTGGATACTCGCCACCATCTCAGCTGGGGCAATCCTGTGGCAACACTTTGTCGCGGGAGCTAAATCTACTCACGTAGAACTATACGTTCAGGGCGTTTCATTACTGATGACATTACTGATATTTGCAATTGACTGCGTTTGCTTTTATGACGAGGTAATTCATCCATTAAACTAACTGCAGCAATATTAATAGTTTCAAAGGATATAACCAATTACCTGGGTAGTAAAATAGGGATAATACAAAGCAAGGGCTTCAGAGCAGAACAGATCTGACCATGGATGACTGAGCAGCATATGGAATCATGTATCTAATTACAATAAAATCAAGCCACGATTTTTATCCTTAGGCCGGCGCGGCGCAGAGAGCACGGAAACGCTTCGGGGACCGCATCTGGCGCGGCGATTCTGTGCTTACGCCTATAACCTATAAAAAAAAACTAGACTGTTGATACATACTACGAGTATTCAAGCCGGCCTCATACAATACCAAAGAGGTTCTGCTATCATTGCGTTTGGGTCATAATGGATCATTAAACAAAAGCGGTGAAATTGAATGGGGGTTGACCATTACGCCTTGGCACATGATTCCATTTAGGTGTCAGCAAATATTAAAGATTAGACAATGTCATGCCTATGGTAGTGTTTACCATAGTAAGATTAGACAATGTCATGCCTATGGTAGTGTATACCATAGTATGAGTACATAGTGCGTACTGGTGAGCACGCACGTATCTCACGCATTATTTTAGTTAGAGTGTTGATCGCATGCTAATTGTTTCTAGGAGCTGTGTAAACTGATCCATCCCCTTAGTGCTTCCACTTATTGACTTAGCGCACATAACTTGATAAGCGTCCCACTTCCGTCTAAGCCCATCATCCTACAGTTGATTCAGCAAGTCTCCGATCAAAAACACCTTACCGTGCCGTGAACACGAACGAGTAGTCCTGTAACTTTTTCAACTGTGACTTAGTATAGTAGCCTATTAATATTTAAACTAATTCATTTTTAAGGATCTTCTACCGTTCAGAAGATCGAAATATGAAGTAGCTAGTTCTGAAAAATCATATTTCAGTCTAGAGCCACACTATTTATCATTCATTAATTATTTTCAAACGGGAAAACATCACTCAAATCATTCACCGCTCGAATGCTTTCAGCACTACATGCAAATATAGATATTGAATTACCACATAAACCTATGACTTATTTGGCTGTATGAGTAGATATATACATATTATGTATGTATATACTAATGTAAATGTCCTCCACACTATTCAAATTAAGTCTATAATATGGTACATCGGGGTAAACCAGTTAGCATGAGAATTTTTTGAAGCTGATTGTAATTTAAATGAATAAAATATCGTCTAAAATCATATCTTCGGTATTAGATGAGTCAGTGTTACCTAATGATTCGCTCGCGACTGGGATGTAGGAATTTAAGATTATTTACTTAACTCCTATATTTTTTTTACCCGCGACATTGTGGAGTCCTATGTACTGGGGCAGGGCTATATTCAAATGACAATAACTCTTGAAATAATTGGTGTTGAGTCAATATTTTGGTATACCTAATTTAGTAGGTTAACTCAATTACTTCTGATTTAACATAAAAAAACCCGCAACATTCCGAGATTAATTTAGCAGTAGAGTAGAAAATGTAAAAAAATAAGTAATTATTATGTAAAATTTAGTAATTTCTTATTATTTTAGACTTTTTGCTCATTTTTCAGGAAAATTTATTTAATAATTTAATAGCCTCGGCGTTTACCCTTGCAATAAGATCATTTGCACGTCTCTAGGTCTCTTAGATTCAAAGATAAAGGCATTTCATTGCACATACCCTAGATCAGCCGATTAAAAAAATATAAATATAAATTCGTGGGGTGTGGGGATGGGAGTATTATATAATATATAAACGAGTATTTTTCGATAGAAATGAGTGTATAATATGCCATTAAAGTAGCCGGTAGCCAAACACACTGTATACAACGACGACTTAAATTAGACATAAATTATAATAACTTCCGTTCTATTGGTAAATGCCGTGTCTTCAATAATAGAGAGCAAGTTAATAGTATCGAACTATCGAGCATGCCTGATGCCAGTGAGACGTGCGGAACAAAATTATGTGCGTGGTGGTTGCATATCATTATACTCAAGTAGCGGCACCGTTACGTCCCACGGTGCCACTTTCTCTCTAATAGAACTAAATTATGTGACAGATTATTAGGCTTAAAACTGGGAGTAGAGTGTTGATATAGCAGCATAGGTATGTGGTGTATGAGTCAGGTCGGGTAGCCGCCGCCGCCGCCGCCGACCGGCGCCAGCCGTCGCGCAAGGAGCACATCGGCGGAGACGATGTTCACAATGCGTCTGGCGCCGCTCTCAGATGGCATTTCCCATGAGTGGACGACGTGCGGTCAATACGAACGGGATTTTACGTGATAACTGTCAAAGCCTTCCACTAGTTCAAGCGTTATATTATATCATAAGTTGATTATAGTTTTGGGAGAGAAAGCTGGAAATTGGTGGAGAGTTTCTCTTTGTATCTAGTATCTGAAAATAATTTTGAAGATTTGATGTTTTATTTAAAAATCCTTCTTATTATTTTTGATACCTTATAAGTACTTCTATTTCAGGTCACGAAACGTTTCAGAAATGATCTTAAGTCAAACGTCCCAAATATTTGTTACACACATAACGACACACACTTCTATTCCAAAATCACGTTCTTTTGGCTAAATTCCTTATTGAAAAAAGGATATAAATCACCTTTGGAACCAGATTATTTAGGAGAACTTCCAGAAGAAGAACGTTCGGTTAAATATTATAAGGAATTTGTGAAAATATATGAGGATCTAGACGTACGTACTGCCTACACTGATGACATCGTATTGTATGTGCGATTACTACGTAACTTACCATCACTTTGTTTTTTCATATTTCAGGATTCAAAAACAAAAGCAGCAAGCCCCAGTCTATGGTCATGTTATATTCGTAAAGTATGGCCAAACTTTTATATTGCTGGAATATTTAAATTGTTTGGTGATTTGATCGGCGTAGTTCCTCCATTAGGACTGGCCATAATAATCCAGTACATTGAAGGTCCAAAACAAATAGATGACCCCAGTGCACAAGTGACTCTTGAAGAATTCTTTAACAACGGATACGTAATGCTTCTCATAATTACGATGGCACTAATTAGCCAAGCATTCTTATCTCAGAATTCAACACATTTAGTGACGGTTGAAGGCACAAGACTGAAGACAGCTCTACAAGTTCGTTCATTTGTTACGACAACTAAGCTTTTGTTAATGACAATGATGTTGCTGTGGTATTTCGTATATTCACAATGTAATATATAATAGTTGCATTTTATGCAGTTTTTTATTGACAGAGCATGGTGTACGATAAGTGCATGAGGCTGGCCCCGTGGTCATCCACCGACGCTGACGACGACGAGGAGTCCCGCCTGCTGCGCGACACCGAGGATAGCAGCTCCACGAGGAGTGGCCTCATCACGAATCTAGTCTCGCAGGACACCTATAATATAATGTCGTGTGTTTGGATCTGTCATTACATCTGGGCTATACCTTTAAAGGTATACAGTCGTTTTGATAGCGGGAGTCGATTATCTTTTAGTGTCATATATTATATTTGTATTATTTCCAAATTCTTGTTTATGTTGCAGGTAGTCGTAATTTTGTACTTATTATACACAAAACTGGGTGTAAGCGCAATCATAGGTACCGCTGCAAGCGTTCTTGTAATCACGCCATTGCAATTTTATATTGGAAAGAAATTATCGGATAATTCAAAGGATATCGCAAAATGTACCGACCATAGATTATCGAAGATGACGGAAATATTACACGGCATTGATGTTATCAAACTTTACGTTTGGGAGGATTTGTTCAATGAGAAAATTTTACAATTGAGAGAACTTGAACTGAAACTTCTAAATAAAGATTCTGTTTACTGGAGTTTCCTAAGTGAGGACATAATTTTTCGGTATCTTACTCAATGATATCCTTCAAACTATGTTGGTTTATAATATTATTTATTATTATTTCAGCTTTTACAACTCAAATATCGTCGATTATGATAACAGTTATCACTTTTACCGTATACTATTTTATAGAAACTAACAGTCAGTTTACGGCTACTAATGTATTCGCTGGATTAGCGTTTTTTAATCAACTTACTGTTCCCCTTCTCATACTGCCAGTTACAGTGCTAATGGTGACTCAAGCGATGGTAAGGAAATTAATATTAATATTCATTTATGTATAATTGATGCAGTAGTTCTAACTAGCTAACTACCAGAAAATAAAGATTATATTTTCCTTCTAGGTTAGTACGAAGAGAATTAGAGATTTCTTGGAACTTCCTGAATCGAATAACATCAATGAAGGTAAAGATGACGAAGATCAAAAGAAAACCACCAAAGAAGAAAGAAATCAAGAAACTTTTATTGATAGGAACGAACTTAACAACACTTACATAATCAATAAAGATGAACCCGACGGAGCTGAATGTGTGGATCAGTTTTCCGATGATGAAGTGTTCAGTTTGCCAACTAGTAGAGCTGAGTCGTTGGTTACGTTTAGAAACGCAGCCTTCACTTGGGGCAAGAGGAGTGACATGTTACTAGAAGTAGATAATCTAGAAATCCCAACAGGTGAGAGTGTTTGTTGAAAAGTGTACCTTCATGGGTACCTACCTAATTACATAATATTATTTTGTCATTTGCGTGCTTCCATTGACTCTAAATATCCATAAACTTATGTCGGTTATCGGTACTACACATACAAGATTGATGCCACATCAAGAGTACTTAAATATATACAGTTTTATTTGTAAAACAACAGAAACCTCTTAAGAGGTCATTGTACTCATCACTATGAACAACTTTTACTATGGGACCAAACCTGAAATCGCGAAAAAAAAATCTGCGGTTCCCTACATTTATGATCGATTAACTCGTCAAAATGTAGGGATCAGCTGATTTTTTTTTCGCGATTTCAGGTTTGGTCCCATAGTAAAAGTTGTTCATAGTGATGAGTACAATGACCTCTTAAGAGGTTTCTGATGTTTTACAAATAACCCTGTACATATATACTTAAACTAAATTCTTTCCTCACTCAGAATGAACAAAATGATTAATCGTTAACCCACGGCATTGCCGATTTAACAGCAATTACGGAATCATTAATCAATTTGCTGATTTCAATTAATTGAATAGATATTTTTTTTGTTACTAGGGAAACTGATAATGGTCGTTGGCACTACCGGATCTGGGAAATCATCGTTGCTGTCTGCTATCCTCGGGGAGATGTATCTGGACAGAGGGGACGTCGTTCATCACAAGTAAGATTCAAAAGCCCCGATGTGGTATAAAAGCTGGAAAATATCAAAGGGGTACCACGGGGATCTATCTTCGGCCCTCATCTTTGTTTATTTTCAGTCTACGTACAGTTTGCCATGCATCTTTTGTAATGGCGTTAAACTTTTTAAATTTATACCTTAGGTTCTCTATCACCTAGACATACTCGATTACTCGTACCTACCCGTTTAGTATGTCAGTCGTTTAACGCCTCTCCTGGGACGTGGAGCGATGGAATGTATGTCCTATCCCTAAACGAAAATAGCGAGGCAATTTAAAACTAATTACCTTAATTAAAACAGTAACGTTGTACGTATATCATAGCTAAATTGGTGAACGACTGACAAGTACCTACCGACTGTCAGTACTGCGCCTATTGCTACAATTGACACAATTTTATTACATGCTGTAATTACTATGATCAATTAACGACTTATTCCCAAAGTAAGGCATAGATTTTATCTGAAGGCCGTCAGGATTTATCTTTACTATTCCTATGTCATAAAACCTAAGCATCTATTGTCCTTTACACCACTGAGAGAATCGTCCTTCATAGTTAGAATATAGAATGCTAGGTACATTCTATATTCTAACTATGAAGGACGATACTACGTAGTTAGTGATGGGAAACATTACACTAGATTCATAATTTAAGTAATAGATTAAAGAAGAAGAAGTTATTATGCAAATAATATTTTTCAATACACTGTACCCATACAAGTGTATGGGTGGTATGGCGGTATGGTGGGTTCAACATGCAATGTATTACACACGAGTGGGTTTTAATATTTTTCCGCGCACGTGCGGAAATAAAAATTTCCACAGATAGCTATAATATACTCATAAAGTCCAAATGGGTTCAATGACTATACTCGGCGGTTATAGTTTTTTTTAAATCTCGGCAAAGAGATATGCATCTTTACGGCGTAAATATTTTTTGAGTATTTAAATTGTGTTTACAAATAGAATATCATAGATAAACATGATTATTTAAAACAAATATTTAAGTACTTTTATTAACAAATTAACATTTATTTGTGTTCTAAATTCAAAAATATTAGAATTTTCTATTTTTTATATTAGGCTGTTTAGCGGCATCATACCTTTGGTTCTTCTTCATCCTGGCGAAACCAATGAGCGGAAAAAATGCAATTACATCAAAGTTTAATAATAATTTCTGACAAAAACTCTTTCCGTTCTAAAATATTGTTCTTCGACTATTCGCAGGATCACGACTTCATAAAATACTTATTATAGGGACGGACCCCCTTACATTAAGTACAGCTGGATATAGTGTGAACAAATTAAATATGCTTATTGATACCTAAGTAGTGTTTCATATGAATTATTTAATTTAGCCATATAATCTTTCGTTTCACCCTAGGAACTGTTCGACGTGGTACGCAGGCCAGCCGCCGTGGCTGCTGGAGGGGTCCGTGCGCAAGAACATCGTCATGGACAGCTCGTGGTGCCAGAGAAAATACGGACGCGTCCTACGAGCGACCGGTTTGAGACCCGATCTACAGCTTTTACCAGGCAAGAAAGTAGCATAGACATTGGACAGATTTAGCTTTATTATCTAGGTATCAACCAACCTTGTTAACATAATCGGCGCAGATCATAATCATACAGCAGGTGAATGAATCAAGTCACGTGTATACAGTTACAAATGAAATCATTAATGTGTAACGATCGAACAATGATGGTTATTATTATGCGTATACCTAAATGTGTACATACACCCACATTTGTGTATGACGTGTTGTGTGTGTACAGTAGGAATCATTATAAGACCGGCTTGTTTCCAAACAGAGGGTGACGCAACTCGGCTGGGCAGCCACGGCGCGCCGCTGTCGGGCGGGCAGCGCATCCGCGTGTGCGTTGCGCGGGCTCTGTACTCGACCGCACAACTATTGGCGTTGGACGAGCCACTAGCCGCACTAGATGCCCCGCTAGCACGACACCTGGTAGCGCGCGCTCTGGTGCCAGCCACGCGCGCTGGACGCACCGTCGTTGTTGCAACCAACAGACTTGAACTTCTTCATTATGCTGATTTGGTAGGGTCCAACTTCAACTTATAAGTAGTATAGTAATTCCTAGAAGAAGTTTATTGTAAAAACCCGAGACAACTGAATCATATGATTCATCATGATCTTCAGATATTGGTAGGTACTTTAGAAGAAAAAAGACAACAGTCATATATTTCAAATTCAAGGGAGCGTGGGTGGTGTGATGCATATTTTGCGTTGTTGGGGAAATACAAATTTATCCTAAGACAAATATGTCGTTTCTGTCAAAAAAATATAACAAGTTGGGTACACCGTGTGTACCTACTCCAGATTCCACAACCATTTTACTGGGTACCACGATGCCCGACGATTTTTTTTCAAAAAAGCCTGATCCGTGACAGCCTGGTCTTTGAAGCCTCGACTATGTCTAACTGCACTACTGCAGCCAGTTCGACACAAAATCGAAATTGAATCGAATCATCTGATATCTATGTAGATTATAGAGACAAGAAACAGATTTCATACTGTTTCAATTAAGATGGCGATCACATCGCGGCATTTTCCCAGATAATAGCAATGGAGGAAGGTCGCGTGGCTGCCATTGGGCGTGGCGCAGCTTGTGAAGGCGCACTGGCTCGCTGGACGCGGCTGGCGGGCGAGGCGCGCGCCGCGGCCGCCCGCGCCGGCGCCGGTCCGCCCGGCGGCACGGCCCGGGAGCGGTCGCGACTCGTGCGCGCTCTCAGCAGGACCCGGTTCTACAGCAACTCCGAAGAGACCACGGTATATACGACTGGTCAACTTCGCGAATTCAGTTTGTCTCCCAAATGTAATTGTGCCATGGTGAATTGGTGCAAACATCAAAACGAGACATTATATGTCTCGATTATTCTCTATCAACCAACACTTCCAATTTAATAGGCACCGCCTTATTACAACAGTGTTCCAGCCGGGCAGTTTAAAACCAATTAGCCAAAGCCATTTTTAGCGATTCAGAGCAATAAATTTTTTTGTAGAAATTCACACAGTGGAAGATGAAGTCATCACTTCAAAGTGTCCTATTCGTAGATACGGAACGAGCATGTGATTGTACTGTAAATACTCGTAAATATCAAGCAATGTTATACTTATGCTAAATTTATAGCACCTTAATACACAGTTTGAACACAGCTCCACATTCACAGCTTGCAGCGTTCCGACGATGTAGCCTCATTATGTCTCACCTCTTCTTCTGCCCTATGTGGTGTATGACATTTGCGCTACGAAGTGACAAAGTTCTTGGTCAATAAAATCTGAAACTTCATGCAGAAGAAAAAGCATCTCAATGTTCATTTATCCTGTGAAGGTCAGCGTCAGTGAAGCGGCGGGGGCGCACCTGCTGTCCGAAGTGCCGACGTGTGCGGGCGGTAGCTGGAGACGTCGGGCGTCCTCTCATCAACGAGTAGCGCTGTCCAGGCAGTTATCCTCACCGCCACCATCTATGTGCAACTCAAAGTAAGTTCTAAAAAACACGCTGATAAGATATTTCTACTGAATTTTTTCTGATAATTCTAACAAAAATGACTAGTTTATCATTCCCTGGAGTCCGTATTACGAGTCGAAGAAGAATTCTTCAAGTAGTGAAGTTGAATTTCCGCTACCTTATTTCTTTGAGTCTTTTTGGTAGTCCTTCAACGATTTCCGAAAAGAATCACAATGGTATAATTTTTACAGATGGCGTCCTGACGTCCGACGTGCAGTGAGTGCAGACGAGTCAAACGCGGCTCTACATAGAGAAGCCAGCTACCTGCGCCGGTTGCTGAAGCCCAGGGCACCACGCAGTGTCAACAGGTGCTTTGCGATATCAAACATGTCAAAGTTAAAATGAACGCTAGGAAGGTAGTAGTATGACTATTAAAAACTTATTCAACGTTCGAGGATTTTCTTTCTGGTTTATTGGATCGCGAATGATTTAGTTTGGATAAAAAATATGAAGAAAAACTAATCAAATATTTTGCTTCAGATGGACACCTAAGACACTACGACGGCTTATAAGCACAGATTCTGAAACTGCACCAGAAGATAGCCAAAGTAACGGTTTGTATGACTTTAAACTTAACTTAAAATGAGAATGGTTGTTGTGGAACTGGCCTCTGTCCAAGAGTGGCTAACTTGAATTAATAAATAGGTATACTTATATCTATTTTTTTATTATAATGTTCTAAAATCCTTGTTTCGATTCAGATGTAGTTGATGAATCCATGGTTGATACAACACCATACAGCTCGTTGACCTCGAACGGCATAGAAACCAATAACACTATCATCATTGATGAAGATAATAATTCATCACAGAAGCCAGAAGAAGTCAGTGAGGTGAGTGTAAGGTTTAACTTATCTTTCCACCAGTCTATTTCATATATTACTATTATACTCTACACTATTATACTCTCTATACTGCTCAGTTTCAGCACAATTTTATGTTGGACATTGAACTACCCGATTCTTAGGATCCACTGGCTCCAGCACGATTTTATTGAATTTCATTCGCAATTGGATAAAGGATAGGTACCTATCAGGCTAGGACTCATCACAAAAGGACGAAACCTAACTTCGGAATTTTCTCCGGAAATCCTAACTTGGCATAACTTAGGTATTTGGTTTTGTGCAGATTGCGATATGGTGGGAATACGCACGAGCGTGTCGATGGTGGGGCGGTGCGTACTGGGCGACAGCGTCGGCTGCGCAGGCGCTGGCACTGGCCGCGGACTATTGGCTCACGCACACCACCTCTCAGAGTGCGGGCACTGAGCTCTCTGACCAACAGGTTTGTATATGTTTGTATAGGCTGTTATTTTATTTAGAATTGAGGTGGCGTATCGGTCTACCGACGACATACCTACTGCCTTCTGCTATGCTAGTAAAATTTCCAATGCCAATGCCAAGCAGTACCTACTTACTGCTTTATGAAATATTTTATTTATTATTAATAATTACAACGGTTATACACCAGTAATAGTAATTAAAACAAAAAAATGAATTAAGCCCTGAATCCAACTGTCTAGTGTCTAACGTGAGCTTCCTAGGTAGAGGTTGGCTGGGCTGATGGACTCTTGACTGTCTGTAACGACTAGTTATTGAATTCATTTTCAAAGACTAGGTACTTTTATATAATAATTTACGTTTACACTTCCGTAAGTTGTGTGCTTTTGTGATAGACGTGGAGCGGCGTGCGCACATACGCGATGTGGTGCGGGAGCGGCGCGCTGGCGGCGGGCGCGGCGCAGGCGGCGGCGGCGTGCGCCAGTGCGCGCGCGCGCCGGGACGTGCACGAGCGTCTGCTGCGCGCCACGCTGCGGGCTCCGCCACATCACCTGCGCAGCGCGCCCTTAGGGGACACACTGCATCGGTTCTCTGCGGATATTTTGGTCATCGATAAGGTAAAAAAAATCCCCGTGACGGATCATAACCTTTTATGACGTTAATCTAATCTACTTACCTATATCTACAGCCTACATACGTCAAAATGGACGAAAACGAACCGCAAATTGATTTGCTTATCTACAATGAAATTTAAAATATATTCGCTGAATCACCATTAACGTAATTTGTAAAAAAGCACCGAAGCGCATATCAGTTTCATGTCCAAAAACCCGACATTGACCTCGGTTTTTTTATAGCAACTCCCACCCAAATATGGAAACCTTATTGGATTAGGACCAGATTTCCCGAAACAGTCACTTCTGTCACGAAACTCGATTTTCAAGTGGAATATATTCGACCTCTCTTAGATACTAGTAACAATGGCTCAACTTTCTTCTATATCCTTCTTTCAGAAACTACCGACAGCGATCAGCCGCTGGGCGCAGCTAGCCCTCCTATGTGCCGCAGCCGTGCTGGTGAACGCCATCATCGCGCCGTGGACCCTGCTGGCGTCGATACCGGCGCTGCTATGTTATCTCATCCTGCAGTCGGTCTATCTGAGTAACGCCAGGTACCTACATAGATTCGCAGTTGGCAAATATTAGCTAGAAGTACAAGAAATGGATGGCGATGTTCTACAAGTGTTGGGAAGATGGTGAAGATTATAATTATTGTGAAGATGAATTTTGGCAAGAAATTGTACTCTAACTGCATATTATATGCTATACTATACTAAGTAATATTATAAAAAGTATGCTTACGCCGGGAGCAGCAAACACTGCGTTACCGTGCTTCGGGTGACAGATCTCGGCGATAAGCGTAAGTCCATCGATGTGTGGCCGGCTTTGGGTTTCAGCTCGGTGGGTCTCTTGGACGCAAAGAATGTCGCAGTGAGTTTTGCGGTAGACATCGGAAAGAATTTCTGATTTGTCTTGTGAGAACCCTTCGATGTTGACCGAGACTACGCACAAAGCCGGTTTTATAAGTGGACTTTGGATTGCCATCGTGGTGAAAGGATTAGCCAGTCAGCAGAGGGATCGCTGACTGCCCAGGGTGCGCCAGACGTATTGTGACTCAGTAGATACGTCGCTCGGGGAGGCTCCTTTCATGCACCCCACACTGCTGCTTAACCGTCTTACGAGCGTGATTGACCCGAAACTAATCCCAGAGCAAGCTGGTTTCAGACCCGTCAAGTCTTGCAGTAACCAGACCCTCAAACTGGTTCAACACATTGAAGATGGCTTCGAGAAAGGAATGGTCACAGGTGCTGTGTTCGTGGACCTTTCAGCTGCCTACGATACAGTCAACCTCAAACGTCTGTTGTGGAAGGTGGAGACCTTGATCAGCGATCAGAGGTTTGTTCGTATACTCTGGGAACTTCTCCATAACCGCCGTTTCCAGGTCCACCTTCTCTCAGATAAAAGTCGCTGGAGCGCACAAAAGAACGGCCTGCCCCAAGGTAGTGTTTTGGCACCGCTTCTATTTAATATATACACCAACGATCAACCATCAAGCCCGAACACGTCCCGCTTCCTGTACGCAGACGACCTTGCCCTCACCTCCCAAGCTACCACCTTTGAGGTGGTCGAGGACCGCTTGTCAGATGCTCTTGGTGAATTAGCCACATACTACCTCGCTAATTCACTCAAACCCAATCCGAGCAAAACACAGTCTTGCATTTTCCACCTTCGAAACAGAGAGGCTAGGCGTAGGCTTAACATCGTCTGGGATGGGGTGTCTATCGAGCACAGTAACTCTCCAAAGTATCTTGGGGTTTCTCTGGACAGATCATTGACCTTCAGCAAAAATTGCCGTACCATCAAGCAGAAGGTGCACACTCGCAACAGTCTTTTGCGGCGACTAGTCTCTTCAAAGTGGGGTGCTTCGCCTCGTGTCTTGCGGACTACTGCGCTGGCGCTATCTTTTTCAGCTGGCGAATTTGCGTGCCCCGTGTGGAGCCGTTCAGCCCATGCAAAGCTAGTGGATACAGCTCTGAATGAAACGTGCCCACAGAAATATTAAAAACAGGAGAAGTGGCAAGGGGGCGTGTCGGCGACCACGTGGTGCTGAGCGCCTCGCTCAGCTATTGAAAAAATGGCCGTCACCGCGAGTTAGTGTGTTGTCAACCGCGTTCGTAATAACAACGATTATGCCGTCTTGTTCGGTGGTTTCGTGCAAAAATCGAAGCCAAGACAAACATTTTAGTAGTCATGGCATCAGTTACCACAGGAAAGTACAAGTATTTTACAGTATTTGTCTTAAAAATCACGAAAAACAACAATCCCTAAATATATCTGACTTGTACTACTTTATTTGTGTTTTCTTGTATTACTCCGACTGTATTGTTTGCATTAAATACATTGCTCTTTTACAACCACCCCAGTCTGTCACTGAGTGACTGAACAAGCAATGTAAAGCTGACATAACGAAACATCATTAAGCCGTAATGTCGCATGGTGCGTCCGCTGCTCCGGTCCGCCGTATTTGAGCGCGGATAGTGATGTGCTCGCTGTGGAGGTTTGACAAAGTCTACCGACAAGAAAGTCGACTGCGAGTTGTTATATTACTATTTTTATTTTTGTCGATTTTTCTTCAATATGTTAACTCTTGTAATCCGGTTGGAAGACCGATGTGGTTCTATGCATATTTACCCATTTTTATTATTTTACAGCGTAGTAGTGCGTAACCAAAGATCGTGAAATAAGTTCATTAATGTTAGTTAAGTAATCTATGGAATGTCCTTGGGTTTGAATTATGAGCTACTTCTTCACTTGTTATGGTTATGGTATTTAACTGAAGTCTTCATAAATGCACCATTAGCTTCGTTTGCATTATAATAATCAGCATCTTAGAGTCATAATTATGTACTATGCCGCAGAATTTCTAAAGAGGGTTTGAAGACGCTATATTGTGACGTCATGTACGCTTTTTTTAACACTTGCACGCTCTAAAATAAACAATTATAATATGAAAATTACTTTAATATTATTAAAATTTTGGCAATGGGTCAACATTCATGCTATTTATTTATTATGCATGCGTGTGTCTTTTTGTCACATAAACCCCTAGATGCTAAAGAAAGAAGAATTTAATTTCTTAAAAATACTGCTTGCTTAGGGGTTTTTTAGGAGCCTGCTTAACATACAAGTTTATGATTAGCTTCGTTTATAATTCAGTAAGTCACTAACAAATTGTAATTGTAGTTTCCCAAAATATTTTTATTAATTGAATAATGTTTTGTTGGTTTCATATTGTTTTTATTAAATTATTTCTAAAACCCGATATATTTATCGATAACTCTTCGATGTTGTCAAGCACTATGTCGTATCCGCCCCCGTGTCCCGACAACACACAATGATAATTGTTTTAGTGTGAGTAAATTATACGGAAAAAGTACGCTGTGCTTTAAAGAATAAGGTTTATATTTAAATGACAGAGTTATCGATGGCGCGTGTGTGCACTTGTTCGTAGTATTGTTTTGACAGAACTGTGTGTGCAATATTAGCGACATGGAGGGGCAACTGTGGCTTCACTGGTTTTTTATACATTTTGAACTCCACGCCATATCTCCTTCTTTATTATATCTATGAACGTGCCGGATCATCACTGGTTGCCTTAAACCGACCCCGGTGCAGATGCTGTATCCACTGGCAGGAATAGCGCCACCAGAAGTTCGCAGGACAGTGGCAAGCTCTAGCGAAAGAGCCAAAATGGCTTCAGACACTCGACACCCTTTACATTTAAATACCCTCGTCTCGCAAAGGCTGAAAAGCCGAAACAGCTTCCTGAAGTGTGTCACCCCACTCACTGGCGAGCGGTCTACGGAAAGATTGAGATTGTGGCGAGGTAGTGCATCTTTACCTAACCCATTCGTTCCGCCTGCTGAAAATCTCCCGCCTGGACATGAGCTGCCATGGCTGACCTGGAAGTCTCTGAATAGACTCCGGACCCAGGTTGGTCGCAGTAAGGAAAACCTGCTCAGGTGGGGATTGATTAATGATTCTGCGCTGGAGTGTAAATGTGGTGCTGTTCTGCAAACGATGGGGCACTTAATATCGTGTCCTGCGTGTCCTGTTGTTTGTTCGCTTCAGGAACTGATGGACGCTACTGAAAGCGCCAAACTAGTAGCTCAGTTTTGGGCTGATACAATTTAGATTGCCATCGATACGCTAAGAAGAAGAAGATTATAAAAAAGTTTGTATGTAGGGAACAACTGATCCGATTACGAAAATTATTTCACTAACGGGAAGCTACATTATCTCCGAGTGCTATAGGCTACATTTTAACGTTCCCGTGGGTTAATTTTCGTACATAACGGGAGCGAAGCCCCGACCAAAAGCTAGTAGTGGTTTAAATTATAATAAGAAATTTCTCGATAATTATCAACGAACATAAAACGAATGCACGATCATTCATATAAACCTTGGTCTACTTTACCGAATTCCAAATTCCAAAAATAGTTTCCATTATATTTTTATTCTATTTAGTAGCTACTTAGGAGTACTGAAATTCAATCGAGGCAGCCAAAATCAGCTCAATACCTATTTAAACATAATCCAGGGAGCTTCAGTGCGCAGAGGCCCACAGTGCAGCAGTGGTGGTATCCCTATGCGCGCAAACGTGCGCAGGCGGCAGCACGATCCGCGCAGGCCGGCTGCAGCGACGCATGCGCGCCACGTACCAGCGAGGCCTCGATACCAATCATAACACACTGCTCCTGCTCAATTCAGCCAACCGCTGGCTTGGACTTACTTTGGTAAGTGAAACGGTTCAAAACCTAGGTAGGTAATAAAAAAAAATTGTCTCGATGGGATATAAACTAAATAATATGACGCTTTTTTCGAAAGCAAATTCATTTCCTTCGCTAGCAGTACCTATGTCACAATTTTAACGAACTCTTTCCACTGCAATGATGGTGATGATGATTACAGGACCTGGTAGGAGCAGGCTGCGTGTGCGTGGTACTGACGGTGTGCCTGCACGGCGGGGCGGGCGGCGCGGCGGCGGGGCTGGCGGGTGCGTACGCGCTGCTGCTGCCTGCCTACCTGGCGCACCTGGCCAAGTGCCGCGCCGACCTGCATCTACAGCTGGCGGCACTTGAGCGTGTGCATGATGATACTAATGTGCCCCAGGAGGACTATAGAGATGACTGTGAGTATGCACTTTTATCAAATTGACATTATTTTATCTATCACCCTACCTACAGTTCGAAAACTTTTATATTGGAAATTTGGTTGTTCTTCTTCCAATCTGCACGTAAACTTCTTACTCAGGAAGTTGAAGTTCAATTATCTATTAACATTGGTAACTCAGCATACTGTGTTAATCAGGTTAGATGCTTGTCTTTCATTTCTAGGTCCAATACCTGTTGGATGGCAGAGGAATGGGAAAATAGAATTCGAAAATGTCAGCATTCAGCAAGAACCAGGGTCGACATCGATACTTCAAAATATTAACCTTAAGATTGCGCCTGGTGAAAAGGTAACCCAAAAATGTTTTAATTTTACTTAGTCTGCGTATATCTACTAATCTACTGCAGCTATCCAGATAGACAGTCACTTCATGTAGGTAGGTACCTACTGGTGTTCAGTTGGATTTAGTTAAGACTGCAAGCCAATACTGCAGCAGTTAACATATGTATGAAACGATACTACTGAAATGATCTATCATAGTCTTGCCTAGCTCACTAGAAAATGCACAGCATCATTAAATTTTCCAGCCTCAATCTGTGTTGCGTTAGATTACCGAGATATGTAGGTATATGAATATTCAAAACATATCATCTCACAACAGGTTGCAATCTGCGGCCGCAGCGGCAGCGGGAAGTCCACGTTACTGCTGACGTGTGCGGGCGCGACCACGATCAGCGCGGGCCGCGTGCTCATCGACGGCCAGGACATCACGCGCGTGCCGCTGCGCGCTCTGCGCCACCGCGTCGTGCTCGTGCCGCAGGACTCTGCCATGTTCTCCGGCACGCTCAGAGAGAACCTCGACCCTCTGGCCGTGCACACTGATGAAGAGATATGGAATAGCTTGAGAGCCGTCGGGCTGTTCGACTTTGTGACTGCTCAGACTTTTGGATTGGGTATGTAAACCTTTTAACATTTATCAGTAGAGGCAAGTGCTTTTCAAATGTTTTAGATTTTGACAGTCGGCAAAAGATTGATAGCGGGCCCGGAGACATCCCCGCTAGCACAACAGCTAGCACTGAAAAAACCTCCATTGGTGCCAAAACTAAGTGCGAACAAAAGGAGGTAGGGTTAATAGATTTGAAAGGATCAGGGACTTCATTTCGACATCTAAGTTAACATAGGTTTAAGGTTCTCTAATGTACCTTTGGATTTTCAACATAACTGGCGAAATGTGTGTACATAGGGTACATGTCTGCCTAACCCTCTGGAGAACTTTCGTACTATTGCATTCTGAAAATAAAGGTCGCTGTAATACTGTTTACAGAGTGCAACATATGCAGTCGATCCGGTGGTTCAGGTTGGAGCGCGGGGCGCGCGGGCCGAGTAGCAGCAGCCCGCGCAGCGCTGCACGCGCGGCTGGCGGGCGCGCTACTGCTAGACGAGCCGGCTGCTACGCTTGACGCTACCGCTGAAAGAGCGCTGCTTGCGGCGCTGGCGGCAGTCGCACCTCATACCACCATCATCACTGTCGCGGTAAACATCCTTGGCTTTTCTAATATCCTTATTTAGGGTCAAAACACTTACACGCGATACGATACTAGTTGTATCGAGATGCAAGATCTTGTTGAAAAACTAACGATGCAAGGCTACACCGCCGAGCCTACAGCAAGAAGCAATTGCGAAAAGGTTTTTTACCATGCACGTCGTACGACACGACTTAGCATCGCGACACGATGTCGTCTCGTGTAGATTCATGGCCCTTACTCAGATGCTGATTACCAATATAGTTGTAATTTTCTTAGCGATTTAGGCAACACCAACTAATGTTTGTTTAACTTTGCAGCACCGCATATCGTCGGTACGAGGGTACGAGCGCGGCGTGGTGCTGGACAGCGGCTGCGTGGTGGAGCAGGGCGCGGTTGCCGCTCTTCTCTCGCAGCCTGCCTCACGACTCGCGCGCATGCACGCTGCCGCGCAACGACCTAACTAACCCACCGCATGACCTTTTCTTTTGTCCTTCTCTTACTTCGCGTGTGTAAGCGAGATATAAAAGACACATTCATGATCGGATTCTGACATGAACCTTCGCTAAGGGCGAGTTTTCGCAAAGCAGCGTGGCATCCGCAGATCTTAGTGAATATGTTCTAGATCTAAAAGAGTTCCTAGAACTCAAATGACTCAACCTAACTGCACGTTAGGCAGTCTGTACCTATGAATATTTATTTTAGATTGACCAATATTATAGATAAGAAGATACAGCTTTGTATTCAACTGCCCAGTATTTTAGAAATTTATAAGATTAATCTCATCAAAGATTTCCATAGTATCAATCTAGTACTTCAAAAATATGCACAAGTTACGCCTGATTTATTCAACCAACGTTTCTGCACTGCACCTGCTCATCACCTGGCACTTTTCGTAGATTACTGATTATACTGCACATTTTTGATTTACAAGTATGATACAGTGCATATTTTTAAACAGCATGGCTAGGTAGTTTTAGTCACTAATCAGTGATTTAAGTTTTAACGTGCAAAGCATTATTTATACCGACGTTGAATAATTATATCGAGAATCATCCAGCAGGGCAATTCTATTTATCTATTTACATAGTACCTATATAAAGCAATTATAATATGACCCTGAAAGTCAGATAATAAACGATTCATACTGGAGGAATTTAAGCTATTTACTAAGGTGTTCACATTGAATCTCAATTAGCTACTTTTACACACTATGTTCGCAGTGAGTGACTACAGGCTTGTTAAAAGCAAGAGAACGATTGAACTAATTAAAATTAATTTGTTGATTGTAATGAATCGTGACTATTTACGATGTAATAATTTA
This sequence comes from Eurois occulta, assembly GCA_950022335.1. NCBI lineage: Eukaryota > Metazoa > Arthropoda > Insecta > Lepidoptera > Noctuidae > Eurois > Eurois occulta. The sequence goes on along the minus strand of OX465489.1, from coordinate 9,348,909 downwards.
TTATTCAATTGTACCTCGTTTGTTCCAAATAAATGGTAATTAAAACAGCCGTTAGTGTTTCCAGATTGTATTTCCAATAGAACAACAATTGCACTTAACCTCATTTAAAGCTCACGAGCGCGGCGCGGGGCCGACGCCAACAAACGACGTGCTGCCAGAGTCAACGATATTTCATAAAATTATATCACTACATAACAAATTACAACAATATTTACGTTGGCACCGAGTTATATATAGTTATATAAAAACATTTGTGTTATCACACAATATAAAAATATTTACTTAAAGTACTTACGTAAATATACTTAGACAATTCTAAATTAAATCTCGACAAGTTCAATAAATTCATTGTTTCTTACGAACTACATTGGTATTCACGTGTTATCGGACAGGACGGGCACATGTACATATTTTACAACATGATTGCACTTGCTCAGCGATGCGTTCTGCGGCTGTTAGGTATATCTTTGGTAAAGTTATTTCCTTTAAATCGCCCCATTGGTTTAGTTGCAGCCAGTATTGCTGCTCACTTAACCTGGGATCTTTCAAGGTTGGACTAAAAAAGTTAGTTAAGATTTTTAGAAAAATATGTAGTCCAAGTTAGGGATCGTTCGTATGTCATTTCGTCAGCAAACAGAACAATTTACAGGTGCAAGCAACAATAATATCAGACTTTCGATAGGCCGCTAATTATATCCGACCAAAGCCTCATGCTTAAGTATGTCACTACCATTAGTAAAACAATCCTAACTAGCGTTAGTAACATATTTATGCCCGACAGTCAGGTTATTATTGCTCGCAATTACAACAAGTCTCCTTCAGAGTTCTTTGAGAATCACAAGTTGTGTGACGGTTATGTATTTACAATAAAATTACATTTATTTACCACGTACAAGGCACTAGATTAGGACACTTCAGTTATCACCGCAACAAAAACAAGGCGCGGACATTTCGAGCAATGTTAGTCTGCCCGTTTTGCACTATAAAGGCTTATGTTCACGAGACCAGTTTCTCGACGGTCGAGGGGCGAGAATGTCCATCTCGTTCAAATGAGCCTCAGGTTTCAGAATACAAACTAAGTTTTGGACCGCTTGTTACACAATACCACATAAAAAATAATGTTGACAAAGTGATGATTGTGATACATTTTTAAATTATATTTCATTCTTGTGATGCTACTCCAAATATTTTACCCGTTACTCATTTTACAGCTAAGTTTTATACAAACATAAGCCTACGTATGCATAATAGACGTTCTTATCAAGGCTTTAACAATCATGATAATTTAGTGAAAATCAACAATTTTTATACAATTTAAAAACTTAGTCAAGTACACAAAAAAGAAATAACAATTCAGATGTAAGCTTACACTTCAAACCGGGCAGTGTTTGAACGCTTCGATGATTGCCAAAATAAAAAACAACATATGGCATTAATTTATATTAGTTCAGTTGCAACTATTTTCTTTGCAATTTTAAGATGTGTAGAAAATATTTGCTACTCAACAGTCAAAATAATATGGTCAAAAAAACATTATATTATTCGCCAAAACGAAATTCGAAAATTATATTCTTCGTGAGATATTTAAATGAAACAAATGGCGAGTAAAAATTAAGGCGAATGTAGATCGAAATTCGCAATAAAAATTGGCCGTTCACATTTTTGTGACATATTTGAACAAAAATAAATAAAAAACAACAAAGATAAGACGACCTATCCCACATTGTGGTTTTGTAATTTTGTTTTACATTCAAAGTTTTTGTCGGTCGAAAATGTAACATTTTGCATTGACGCGCACTAACAACGACGGTATTGACTCGGTCCGAGCCGACAAGGGTACTGTTACTTGTGAGGACTTTCGGCGTCTCCCAAACAAAAGTTGTCGAGATTGTATTTTTTATTGGAGAGAGTCGGGGTCCCTCGCGTCTTCGCCGGCGGCCCCTAGGTGGGCTCGGCCTTCACGCCGGCGCCCCCTAAGTGGGCTCGGCCTTCACGCCGGCGCCCCCTAAGTGGGCTCGGCCTTCACGCCGGCGCCCCCTAAGTGGGCTCGGCCTTCACGCCGGCGCCCCCTAAGTGGGCTCGGCCTTCACGCCGGCGCCCCCTAAGTGGGCTCGGCCTTCACGCCGGCGCTGGCGGCCGCCGCGGCGCGCGCCTCCTCAGGCAGGCGCTCCGGGCTCGTCAGCATGTCCGTAGTCGTGCACAGTACGCGCAGGGAGTTCAACACCGCTGGAGATTCAATAAAACGAACATCAAAATAATATTACCTTAGTAATTACTCAATTTAACTATAATAATTAAAGATAACGCCAGCTTACAAACCCCCCGTAAGATGGACCATCGACTTGGTAAAGACCGTGTGAGTCAAAAATTGGGTCTGGGTCAGGATGACAGGACCAAGAGACCCGTCTGCCTTCAAAGCAAGAGTGAACAGGCATCTTCTGGGCACGCTCGTTTCATCATAGACCTCATCCATCGCTTTCCATCAGGCGTGATCGAGGTCAAGAGCAGGCCCATTTTGTAATAAAAAAAAGAGAGATTTTTGAAGTTTGAGCAATACCAAGTTTTAGTACCTATTTGGTACCAGACATCAAATAATTGGTACCTCGCTATAGAGGTAAAACTATTACGAGGAAAGTGGCCAGCTATTCTGACTTCAGAAAAAAAAAATATAACTATAGTGTATTCACGGAGCCGAGTTAGTATAGCGCCTTCTCTATCGCACATTATCATACAAATGACAAAGACAAAAAAAACTTTTTTAGGGTTTGTGGGCGTTAACAATACCTTAGAAATGTAAATGTGCGTTCACACTGCGCTTCTTAAAAGTTCGCTTAGTTTATTCCTGCGGCTTCGTCTGTCGTATAAATTGAGAGAAATTTATTTGATAGAATTTTTTATGGGTACCTACTTTTTTATATATCTGATGGATATGAAGAAAAGAAATAAAATCGAGAGTTAATGATTAAATTTTCTTTATTATATTATAATATCTACATAAAAGTTTATAACATATCATCATCTGGGTGTTTTCAAGCCAGTCGTTAATCCATTAATAAAAGCGTCTCGCCTGCTTTTCACTGTGGTATCGACCCAAGCACTACAGACAAATCACACTACTTACTACGTACTACTTTTGAGGTAGTGGGACCTTCGTTCACCCAAGTTTCATCTAAATAGATGAAACTTGATTTGATTTTTTGATGATTATTTCGTGCATTTTTGATAGCTCGTAGATAATTTCTTCTCCAAAAGAAAGAAAGCAATCAATCATAAAATCCAATACACCTGTCGGTTCACAAGTTGAGCATACAGTCACAAGTAAGAGCACGTCTGCACAGTACGGGAAGTATGAGTAGACTAAAAAGTACTCGTACTGTGTACACCGCCTTAGCGTTTATCACTGACCAATTGCAGTTAAAAAATTGTGTGAGTGAGATAGCGCTCTACTAACTCGTCTCCGTGAATACACTATAGTTCATCTTTTTGTTAAAATTTAGTACCTCATTGGTACCTCAACATATGTTTTTCTTAATTTTTGTCGATAAGCCAAAAAAAAGTTACACCTAGAAGGAATTTTGCATGGTGGACGGAGCACGTTGATTTCACCTAGTTGTAGGCGTTATAATTAGTTCATCTTTTCATTAAAATTTAGTACCTCATTGCAACCTTTTGTGATTTACTACAATGTTGCAGAGCCATTGCAGCAGTTGTATATGTCATTGAAGACACAAAGTAATGTGGCTGCTCTGAAGCTGTCCTACAACTGGGTGAGAAATTATCTGTGTGGTCGGTTACTGTCCGACGGTTGTTGTGGAGGTCTAGTATAAAACTTATCTGTGTGATGCAGGATATTTGCAGTGCAGGGTTTTTGCGTGACCTCAGATGGTGCTACACGCTTATAATACAAGCAGGTTTAGGGTATTTAGTAGGTTTGTTACCTGGCCTCATCTCGACGAGCGAGCAGTGTTGCTCGGCCCACAGGAGCGTGGTGCGCACGAGGTCGGCGGCGCTGCTGCACGACATGCACGCGTTGAACGACTCCACTAGGGCCGCGCTCACTACGCTAAACTGTACGTGCAAGTTAAGAAAACGTATTGTTTGTTGGAAAAATGCTTGTAGTCGGATCTGCTGAACCTTCAATGAAATGCGAATAATCAAGCCCTGTTGTCGCCAATTCCTACATGAATCGATCAATATGTGCTATAGATAGATAAAATATTATTTATTATGTCCACCATATAAACAATTTAATTAAAAGAAGACATTAGTGCTATAAGCTTAATTGTTTTTGGATCTAATAAGTATGCCATTGTTTTTGTTTAGTGACTTGTCTATTGCTATTTTGGTCACGGTTTTTGATTGCTATATATAACTATACCCTAACTATGACAGAACTGGAGATCAGTTCTGTTATAGTTAGGGTCAGGCAAAAAGTTATCACCCCTATCATATTGCAATTTCACCTATTAGATTAGAAGCATTAAATTAATCCACAATTTTTAATTTAGGGGGAAAGGTAAAATGCGGAATATCTCAAACTAAATTTAAAACGATAACCAAAAATATGTCTATCAAGGTTGAATGCCCTGTATCAACGTGCAAAGATTACTTTGTTGCTATTCGGAAAATGGAAGCCCATTCAAAGTTAATATCTAGTCAAACCCATGATGCGAAGATCCTACCTACCTACCTATCGTTCATGTGATAACACATTTTTATTAACTAGGCATGTATTTGTACTTATCATTTATTTTTTATCATTGACGTAGGTTACATAGATGAGTAGTAAAAAATGCAGGTTTTGCCGGCAAAACTAGTGATAACATATCTATCAGCGTCGTCGATCGGAAGCCCTCACGAGACTACCAAGTGCCTAGCGCATGCTTTATAGACAAGTGCGAGTTCGACTCGCGTGGAGAGGGTTCCGTACGTTAATTATCTAATTTCTCTAAGTGTAATATAATCTATAGGCAAAGAACAATTTTTTGTATTTTTTTCAATATTTTCGGCCCTGTAGGTAGTTTCGGAGTTCATTAATTTACTTTACACGTCCGTCTTTGGGTCACCGACTTACATAATGTGTACCAAATTTCAACTCAATCGGTTCAGTAGTTTCGGAGTAAATTGGCTGTGACAGAGGGACGGACGGACGGACAGACAGACACTCGAGTGATCCTATAAGTGTTCCGTTTTTTTCCTTTTGAGATACGGGACCCTAAAAATGCTGTTTATAACAGCGTTATCTAAGATAATATGCGGGAATTTTAAATACTGTCTGATTTCATTCAATTTAACTTTTCTTTTTTGACAAGGTGATGTTTCTTCTATTTTCCAAGAATAAATATTATTTTACAAACAGCATAGATCACTTCTTATCATTGCAATATTGTATAAATAATCGCAATAGTTATCTGCACTGCAACAACTTTGTTACATAGATATCTACAAAAAGTCTGCTCGATAAAACGATTAAACATACAGACAAGCTTCACGTAAAACGAGTGCAACTGCACTCGCAGTGGATACTCGATAGAGACTGTTGTACGTCGCTTCTACCGAACTACGCGAACGCCTTTCGCGCGTTAAATATTTTGTTATGTTGTCACCAGTCTATTTTGTTGTGATTATACTTTATCAAGTTCCGGGATAATGTCAGTTTTCACTACCACTACGCGAAATCTAAATATATTGTATAAAAGTTCAGTCTGATTTTATTTTAACAATTGATAGGTTCTAAAGAAATATTTTATCCCATCCTATGCTATTAAATGAGCAATATTATTTATAATCACGTTCTCGAAAACGACTCTAACGATTTCGATGAAAGTTGCAATATAGGGATTTACGGGGGCGAAAAATCTATTTAGCTTCGTCTCATATCTGGGAAAATTCGTTTTCCCTATTTTCACACGAGCATAGCTCGGTCGCCGAGGTACTAATATCTAATAACAATCCTACTCACTCGTGTTAATCAACATTTTTAAACCAGATTTCCTTAGTAAAAACCTTTACTCATTCCCACTGTTGACTCGTACTTATAAAAAAATGCGTCGGCGCCAAGTCTCATCAATTACTGAAGTGTCTATGACGAACCATTATCATTATTATGTGAAAAGGATACCAGCCAATACTTCCAGTTGTGCATGGTGCGGTTGGCGACGTGTCGCGCGAACATCTCGCGCAGTCGGCCCGAGCGCGCGCGCGACACGGGCGCGCCCGTCGCGGGCAGCAACGAGTGGCAGTTGCTGTAACATTAACGAGCTTGTTGCTTGCTTTACTTACATCATCACCTTTTTCCTGACTTCGTCCCATGTTACTTGGAGTCGGCGTAACACGTTTATTTCTTCCATTCTACCCATATTTCATACTTTATTCAAAAATAGCATTATTTTAACTTGTTAAATAATAACAGCAACACGAGTAGATCTTTAAGGTTAAGCCGCGCTTGCCAAGGTCGGTCCGTGGACGGGATCTATTAGGGAAGCACGTTCAGCTGTTGGTCCCGGCTGTTATTTATAGATCTTTGACAGTATTTAGAGGTAGTCAGTGGCCCGTAAGTCTGACAACTAGTCTTACCAAGAAGTACAGTATTACCCAGTACTAAGTGGGTTGTGGAGGACCGACCGCGGGCGAAGCCGGGGGAAAAAGCTAGTATTTATTAAAGTACAATAAAATGCTCTTTCTTATCTTTTAATTTGTCTGAAATTGTATACGTACGTGATCGAGTTATTTAAACATTCTATTTGCTGTCGCAAGCTCTCCATCTCCTCTTTGATTTGGTTCCTCTCAGCTTTCAACTGCTTGATATACTCGGCACCCTTCTGCAGCATTGCAGCTTTACTTATCTAAAAAAAGTAAAGTGTATTTGAGGACATACATACATGCTTTTTATTATTTCCTGGAAGTGATATTTTAAAACCACATCTTGACTTTGATCTGCAAGTTGGGCAATGTTATTAGCATTATGCATTAGGAAATTCTCAGGAGCTGCCCTGAGTATGCACCTCCGCCTTTGCGGGATGAGTGGTGCCTGGGTAAGGATATTGCCTGGCCTGTAGAATTGGATATTGTCCTGAAAATACTTCCAGGAAATTGTATTGTTAGGGATAAGTTCTGTAGTACGACTATTTTTTATGTACAACCATACAAGTAACAAGAAATAAAATGTAATAATCTAATAAAAAAAAATAAAAAAAAATATAAAATGTAATAAACATAAGACATTCGAGAGGTTAAGGTGCGACACAATTCTTATTCACACACACACACACACACACACACAAACAACACACAATGGGCGGTTTTAACGCTAAACAAGGTTATTTCGAAATAGTTAAATAAGAAAGGTCGCAGGAGTTTGCTGAATGCGGAAGACGGTGATGATGATCTTATAGTAATGTAGCATTTTAGACGTACCTTAGCGGCGGGATTAGTGTTGAGGTGCGGTATGAGCGCCTGCAGCGTGTCGAAGCCGTTCTTGATGTTGTAGCGACGCTTCTGCTCGGCGTGCAGGTGCGTGCGGCGCGGCTCGCGCGGGCTGCCGGCGCGCGACCCGCCCGGCGACGTCGGCGGGGACAGCGACTGCGGGCATGTATGGAACTCATGGTAACAGTATGTACGTCGGCGTCGATATCCCCGCCCCCTGTATGTTTTAGATATGGAATATGGGAGCCGGTCATGCTTCCGAGACTTCGAGAGTACAGGTAGACGCCAGAGTAGTCAAGGTGATATTGACTACTCTTTGAAACTTAGTTAACCATACAACTGTTCTAAAAAGCGCGCTCACGGATGCTTTGAAAAGTAAATAAATTCAGATAATGAACTCAAGATACGATTGTCACATGCCGAAGTTGTGAAAAAAAGGACGATGAAAATGTTACTTTGAGTGCCAATGCGGTGCTTCAAAAGAGTCTGCCCTTCGGCCTTGTCATATTACCCAGCTACTCACGTGATGCGGCGACATGATGTCGCTGCCGATGGGCGACGGCTGCGCCTTCCTGCTCGGCGACTTCGTGGGGTCTGCGCCCTCCTCGCAGCTATTCAACTTGTACAGGCTTTGGGCTGCAAGAGGAAAATACCACGGGTCAGAGGAAGTCGCGGGTTACAACTACGAACTTTCATACTGGATGCAGAACAAAATTGTAAAAATAAAGGATGTTTAGTGACTCATGTCATAACGAATCACGTAAGTTGGTCTTTGGAAGCTTGGTCGTAACTGCGCCAACGATGTATTTAGTATAACTTTTAAATTTATGAATTTAATCCGATCTGTATCCAACTTATAAAACGTGCGAGTGAGTGACATAATAAAAATAAATTAGCATATTGACTGACAGTGTTGCGCTGAGAGTAGCTGCGCTAGCATAACGCTAGCTTGCGGCAGCGTGGGCTCGGAAGCGACGCTGTTGAGCGGCGGCGGGCGGCGCGCAGGCCCAGCCGCCCCGCCGGACCCGCCGGACCCGCTGGCCCCGCCGGCCCCGCCAGCCCCGCCAGCCCCGCCGGCCCCGCCCTCCACTACGCCGCCCGACGTCGAACGTGACCGAATGCGAATGCTGCCCGTGTTCGACTCGCGAGCCTGCAAATTGTCAACTTCGTACGTTACACGTACACTTGTACTTACCATTTAAAATGATTTGAGCGTTTGCCGAGATTTCATTGCACGAGGGTACGAGCGATTAAATCACTCTTCACTTCCACAGACATCTGTTGGTCAATATAAAGTAAATCTTGTAGTTGGCCCATGGTAAATTGTATATCAAATGTGTAATTTTAAAACTTCAGCAATTCAAAACTTGACAAGCTCGATGCGCGGACATTCTCAGGAGGAGCACTGGTGGTGGTTAGGTTGTAGAACGATTACTCCGGGATCTTACTCGGGAATAACTTTTCAGTCTGGATGGTCCTGGCAAGAAACAATGTAGTAAAAGCGCATACCCTCGCGTTGTGCTTAGAGACCGACACGTCATGTGCGGGCGCAGGCGCGGGCGCGGGCTGCGCGGGCGCGCTCACGGTCCAGTCGGTGTTCAGCTGCGAGCCCAGCGGCAGGCTGTGTGAGCGGAACTGCTCCTTGTTGACGCGCGACACGCCGCTCGCATTCGAATTGGCTACCGACGACATCTGAACACACGACAGCGACAATAAGACTCGACATCTAAACGGGCTGAATATTCACCCTTTCAAAAAAAACCTTCATAGTTTCTCACCTGTGAAGCTGTGACGGGCACTAGAGGTGGGGAGGGCATCTTAAACGAACGGGGGTTCACCGTAGACGACACGGGCTTAGCCTTATACGAGTCCTGCGGACTTGGCTGCAAGTACTGCATCTGCGGCGACGTCTGGCGCGAGCCCACGGCGCGGGACTCGTAGCCCTGCGGCGACACTGGCGGGCCCGACTGGCTCATGGACTGCCCGTAACTCTGATACTGATTGTTCTGCGCCTGCCCCGAGTAGTGCGATACCCTCTGTCGCGGCTTCTCGCGCCCGTACCCGCCCCGCCCCTGCATCACTATAGTAGACGCGTACTTAGAATTTTGTATCGGTTGCTGCAGCAACGATACTGTTTCTGGTGCAGTTTGTGAAGGCGGTACCACACCTGTAAACATTAACGTACAATATAATTAATTGTTCTAACAGGAAAACGAAATAAATTATCCCGGGATAATCAACTAACCTGTATTATATTTATAAGGTTCAGATTGCGTAACAATCTTTGGAGTATTAACATATTGTAACCTAGATGATTTGCCACCGTAAACATTATGCATTTGTTGGTCTGACTGTGTAGTGTTCTGCTGTTCGTAACTGATGGGTTGGTATGAAGAAAGCATCTCTTGAGCATTCATCATATTGTTTTGTAGTTCGGACTGGGAAAATAGCCTGTTGTTGTCGTACATTCCCATCTGCTGCTCGTTCTTAATTGTTTGTTCTGCCATCGACATCATTTGAGTATTGTTGTTTGTGCCTGGAAAAAGGGCTCGTTGAGTAATAAGGTTTTATTCAACAAATCGCATCATAAATAGGGGATTTGCGTTTCGCGATGACGAATGCTGTCATTTTTATAACATTGATACAGTTGACGCTCAAACGATTCGCGTCATCGTGACATGAGCAAGTTATAAATAGTACCATGTAGTGACATCTGACTGGTCGGCATCGTGACTGCTGTGTTGCTCTGGCTGCTGCTCATAAAACTCTGTGGAGAGTAGGTGTCCACGGACATGCCCCCTCGGTACATCGAGTCTTCGGAAGTTAACGCAGATTCCTCTGGCACTGGCGGTAATAATCTGGGCGTCAACAAATCTGAAACATTTTACTGTCACGTTAGAACTGAAACAGGTAAATAATAAACTTATTCGATATTAAAATGACAGTTACCCTGAAGTGGTTCCAACGTGTCCATAAAATCATCAAGATTGGGTTGCAGTGGGCCTAAACTTGGTTGAATGAAATCTGCTAAACTTGCTCCTCTGGCTGGAATCAAATAAGTTACGGTCTTTAGTATTTAATTAAGAAGAATATCAATTTATTTTATGGCTGTCTGGAATGGGAACTTTTGCATTGTTTCTGTTCCTCAGTTGCTCCAATTATTTTTGTAAACTCGATCTTATTTACATCAAAGTAAAGAAGTATTTACCTATTTCCCTACAGTCGGGGAAAGCGAAGGGTTGGTGGCTGGTGATGGTGGAGAAGAGTGTGTCAGTCATGAAGTTTAGATAGTCCTCGTCCGTGAGCATGTTGCCTGCAAGGTCGCTGCACTGCGAGAACGATTCCACCGTGTCCATGTCCGATATCTGAACAAAAAACCACCATATTTCTTACAACACAAGGACTATTTTGCAGTAACGAATAAATAGTAATTAATAAAAATGTTTCTTACCGTATCCTGAACGGAAGTGTCTCCCTTTCCAAGGAGTCGCATTATATGAAACTTGCGCCATTTTTTATATTCTGCTATAACCGCCTCTGCCCTTCGTTTCCAATATTTACCTTCTAGTATTGTTGCCTAAAAGAATGCCATATAATATTAATAAAAGCACCGTTAGTTTCACATCAAAAATAATTATTAATTATTAGGTAAACATTACCTCTGGTTTTACGTGCGTGTCAACATCTAACGGGGAAGCGAATTGGCATACCAAAGTATTTTGTTTTTTTATAACTGCAAACATAATTTATACAGTTATAACTTAATTACATTTAACACTAAAATAATACAAAGTATGGTAGAGAGTTATCGGCACCTCCGGTGTTCAAGGTGTCAATAGACGATATCGCTGTCTGAACATTGTCATGAATTGCATCACACCACCTTGTGGGCCTTTGGCGAAGTATTAATATCTAGACAAGCTATATACATAGAACGATGAAATAAATTTTAGATAAATTATTTGGCCTACATATTCTACATTATCTGTAAATTCTTAATCGCCCAGACGTAGGTTCACCTCGCATAAATATGAAAAGCTTTTCTATATCGTAATTTATTACTCCACTAGATATGAGTGTGATAAAATGCCCACATACTCCTCATAGTACCTACATGACACGCCTTCGTCAAAACGTAGGCGTGGCTTAAGATCTTCTATTCTTAGCAAAATTACAATAAATATTAAATAATAAGAAAACTAATTTATGTGACCCGCAAACTGCTTAGTTTAAATTACAACAATCTACATAGCAAAAGAACCAAGGATCTAAACTTTTAAAATCACTTTGTTCCCTACAATTCACAGATAACTATTTTTATATAAAATACACCACAACAACCGGCCTCCAAATGAATTACTGAATTAAGTAGCATAACAAAATTGTTATATTTAAATAAATATACCTAAATATGCATTATATCACCGTGGTAGCAGCAATCAAATATAAATCAACCTTGTCTTTATTTTAATGTCCAGTTTGGGGTCACCGTTATCTCCTGTATCTCGTACCTATGTAGGTGCTCCAGTCTGTCGGGCGCTACTTGTACAGGTGTTTCATTTCCCAGACAATAAATATTTTTCCGAAACTTACGCGCCTTCAACCAATTCCATATCAGCATCATTATCAAAATATTGCTTTTAGCACGCGTCTAGTGCATGCCTGGTCGAAGTTTTTTACGATAAATTCATCAAATCATTAAAGATATTAACCTGTACCTCCATTTAAAGCAAAGGAACCTAAACATCTCAACTCTTACTTAACATTAACATTTCAAGTCCTCACTACGGAAAGCAGATCACGCAAGCAACCTAGTAAGAGAAGATGAGTCATTTTTTAATTAAAAAATCTATTACAGAACTGCCGCATAGTAACAGATAAAAAAAATACGTAGACAATAAGAAACCTCGTCAAAGTCTACAAATAGAAAATTTGTCAACGAAAAGTTATTATTTGGACGATCCAGAATTGATGTTAAAAGCCATTTTTACATAATATCTATTAACACTTTTAACATGGCAAGAAAGGAGGTGTCTGATGAGGTGACGAGTAATAGAAAAGTGTGGAAGAAGACATGCTGCGCCGACCCCAAATAACTGGGGTAAGGGCAAGAGATTGATGATGATGAATGATGATTATTAATATTCTAGCGCAAAATACTTTATGTATAAAAGTTCATGTACTTACACTGCATATGCCAGCACCGCCATATGACGTTGTTCAATCGAATCTTGTCCTTCCACCGGAGTTTTATACCTTTAAAACGATTCCATTTTGGCGAAGTTAATTTTTGTCTGAGAAAAACCAAACACAAAAATATGTTTAGGTAGAAATAAACTCACCATGCTCTTCCCGCGTTCACCCAGTCACAAACTAATGTTAGATAAATGAACTATCATAAAAATGTTAACTATAAAGGTCCTTGAACTAATAAGAAGCATTTTTACTTTGAACGAATTAAAAACAGCCATGATTGAAAAAAAGAAAAAGAAATATTTGTCAAAAGTGTAGACAATATTACAAAACTGTGCTGCACAGTGGAAATAAATTGCCAGACAATCAAGTGGTAAGCTGGTTATCAGCATCACTATCAATATGTGATCTTAAGCTTATTGCAAATAACAGTTTGATAAGAAAGAAACATAGCCTATCTTATCTACGGTCTCTACTTGTACAAATATATGGCAGAAGGTAAATTAGAAAAGCTATTTGTAACTATAAATTTGATATAGATATCAATTATGTATAGGATTCAACATGGTTGAAGGATTGCCTATTGCATAATGCACTTTACGGCTAGCATTCTTACATAACTATATTTATAGGCAATTCACCTAACAATCGGATACATAGCTCTACTCATAGTAATAAGTTTTTAATGTTCTTAGGGTGTGTTACACTAACACGCAGGACATTATACGAAACGGTCATATGAACGTTCAAAAAATCAAAATCGAAATATTTAATTTCACATAGGCCTACATGGGCACTTATAAAACGTCGACAAAAAGGTGCACGGTTCGGGTGTTTCCTATGGAGAAGAACCGGCAAGAAACTCCATGGTTACTCTTTTAAAATGATTTGGTTTTACAATATTATCATGTTACAGCATTAGTACTTAAGTATGGAGGGACAGCATAGGTCCGACAATAAGTCGCTTACTACACAAAAAACGTTGGCGGTCGATCGGCTCATGCAATTACACCAAATCTATCTCTTCACATCAAATTCAATCAACTACTTCCAAGTATTGATTGAGCGACGATTGCGGCGAAATTTTTTGAGAGAGTTAGAAGGCACATCGATTGGAGCAGATCTGAATAGCAATGCATTTACCAAACGATAACTTAGATCCGTCAAATGAATCTATTTGAGAAAAGAATAAATATTAGGGTGCTTTTTATTTGGACCCAAAAATTTTTCGTACCCGAAGTCGAGAACCATTTCTCATTAAGATAATAATAGGCCTTTTGAGAACTGAAATGGAAATGGCTAACAGAAATCGATATTATTAGTAAAAAAAATTTAAGGAGATCGGGCGGAAACGGTCCAAGTAGCGTCGGTAATCGAGACCTATATTTTCTTAAATCTGATGTAAAGAGCACCATTTTTTGTTATGGCGTCAAAAAATATCCTCTACGGAGATAAAAGTTATTGATCGTTTAAAATGAACTATGTAATTAACGATTGCCTTAATTTGGAACAGCGTCGGTGATTAAGACAGATATCATGTTAAGGTGGAAGCGCAAGGGTAGCCCGCGAATTCAAATTTTCTTACGTTTTTTGCAATTTGCAGGTCAGTGTCAGGGCGAAGGCACACGGCGCGTTGCGGCGCCGCGCCGCGGGGATTTCACCGTATCAGCGGGCAGCGGGCTAAGCTAGCAGCGTTCTGATTCGGTGAAATATCCGCGGCGCGGCGCCGCAACGCGCCGTGTGCCTTCGCCCTTAGGTTGTATGTTGATGAAATATGAGTCGCGCTGGTAAAACGTATGTATGTAGTTACAGATTTATAATGATCAGACTCATTAACACATCATCTAAGTTCATTTAACCCTATTCTGTAACTAATTCACGAAAAAGTCATTCAATGGGGTTACATGAACTCAGAATGAGGGAACTTGATTGGCCTGTTGGTCTAGTGGTTAGTGATCCTGACTGCTAGGACGGAGGTCGTGGGTTCGATTCCCACACAGGACAAATCTTTGTGCGATGAGTACGATTATTTGTTCTGTATCTGGGTGTGTAATTTATCTATAATATGTATGTATTTAGAAATATATAAGTATGTTTATCAGTTGTCTGGTTGCCATAGTACAGGCTCTGCCTAGTTTGGGATCAGATGGTGGTGTGTTGGTTGTCCCAAGATATTATATTATATTATTATAATATTAAAAAGTGACTTGCAAAAAAACGTAAGAAAATTTGAATTTTGCGGGCTACCCTGACGCTTCCACCTTAAAGCTAACAAGCCTTATTTTTAAGAAGAGGCTTTTTCTTTGTTCAGGATTTCAGCAAATCGACGCCGGAAGAAAAAAGTAAAGCGCCATAATGTACAAATTCATTGGTTTAGCGCCCCTTGGGTTGTGTACAGCTATCTTGTAAGAACACTTTCAGACACCCCTATGGTTTGCTTTCATCACATAACACCTAATGCGACCAGGGATTTTGTGTCCCAGAAGTTAACAAACAAATCGTTGTCAACCCTAATAACTAATAAGACCAACTGTGAACTTTGCATAGCATAGGTACGATAAAATGTAGGCTTTATTCCTTTCAAGAATTATGGTTGTGAAGGTTACGCTTATGGTTGTCAGTGATGAAGTGCTGAAGGCTTGATACTACGCGTATTAGTCAATATCTCTTGTATAATCCACCTTGTATTGCTCTATGTTCTATGTTAGGGATTTTGGTTTCCGCACTTAGTCCTTAAAGTGGACCATTGTGCGTGAGCCATGGTGGCCGTTACTCCAACCAGCCCACCTCCCTCCAGAAGCAGATCAGACTTCCCGGTCTTCTCAGGGCATCCTCAAGAGATCTTGGCGTTCCAAGAGTCTCCTCGCGTATCTGGGTGACGCCAGTACACTCAAGGAGTACGTGCGCTATCGTTTCCTCCGCCTCCATGCACGCCCTGCACAGGGGACTGTCAGTGATACCTAGGGTGTGGAAGTGTTTGTTTAGTGAGCAGTGTCCAGTGATGGTCCCCGCCACCAGTCGCAGCCTCGCAGGCTATCTCTATCCAGGCGCAGAAGGCGTTTGGTCAGCTTTTTGTCCAGAGATGGCATAGCCTCCTTGGATTGCCTGCACCCTGGTGTCGAGGTCCACCACTTCTCCGCTTGTGTTTGAGTGTGATCCTTTAGCCAACTTCTGAACTGCTTGAAGGGTATGGGGACAATGGGTTCGGGTCCGAAAGCGTTTGTGCTGGATCCTCTTCTGGCGAGTTCATCAGCTGCATCGTTTCCAAGCGATCCACTGTGTCCTTTGATCCATTGTAGTGTCACCGTGTTGCGGTTTAGTACAGTAACTCGTTCTAGGGCATTATGGCATTCTAGTATTAGTCTCGACGTGATCTGGTTTCTCTTTAAGGATTGGAGAACTGAGGCGCTGTCGGAAAGTATACGGATGTGAGTATCCGTAACTTCCCTGGCCTCTATGGCGTGTGCCGCTTGGATAATGTCTACGCACTCTGCCTGATATACAGAGTTGAGCATTCCCAGGGGTCTGGATATTTTGATGTTTAGGTCGTCGGAGAAAACTCCGACACCTGTTCCATCGTCGGTTTTCGATCCATCAGTGTAGATCCTTAGCTCTTTTGGACCTGAGTAGTCACACATCTCCGCTGTGAGCTCTATATTGTAGTGCTTTTGGAAGCAGTGGGTCTTCAGGGTTCTGTCACAGGGTGATGCCATCATGGGCTGTTGTTTGATTGCGTCATCTTTTATGCGCGTATGTTTGATTCTGGAGTCCTTGTATTGCTCTTAAATACATATAAAGAAGAATTCGATTTACAAAACAGCATTACTTTTTTTTGCGATTTCCATGAGCTTTGGTAATTGAAAAGCATTAAACACAAAAAGTGATCTGAATAACCTAGAATCAACAAATCTTCTTATCTATAGAAGTCTGCCCGATCTCCCTTTGGGTATAGAAATTGTGCATTGGACTTGCGCCTCATGGCCCAATTGTCACAAGCACCTCATGAGCTGAGTTCATTCTCTTCTCAGTAAGCTGATTTCGCAATGTTATTTTTTCCGCGTTTGCTCTTGAGTTGAACTCGCGAAGTGTTTATTAATTTAGTTTTATTTTGGTATTCTCTGTAATGTTGCTAAAACGCAAGAGGCCGACGACAAGTCAAACGAAATTCATAATAATTTTGAAAGACGTCCTCGACCTCGGCGTGACCTCTCTAGAACGAAATCGATCATTTTGTTTGTATGAGGAATGGTTTTGAAGAAACATGGTATAACGTAGGAATATTATGATAAGGCGCCCCACACGCCAATCACAGTGCGGCGTACCGCCATTTTTATTGTGTAAGTACTATAAAGGTATACCTTCGATTTTGTATGAAAGTCTAAAGGTACAAACCAATCACACTTGGTATCATTTACAGGGTGAATTTTCTCAAGTGGGTGTGGGTGTTGGGTGGCCAAATCCGAAACATATGAGATATAGCAGACAATACTCAAAGGAGTCTCGAGCCCGATTTTGATGAACACTGCATCATTAGATTTTTGTAAAATCAATATTCCTAACCAGGAAATGAAAACATTGATTTAAAAAAAAATAACACTTCAATTACACCATTCGATAGTAAAGAGATCACATTCTGGGAAGTAATGTATAAAGCTTCTTAGTCATCCCAAAAGTAACTAACTAAAGCTTCACTTTTGCAACAAATATGGCAAAATGGTTTGATTTTCCTGTAATTAATACTTTAATACCTATACTAGGTATCTACTTTTTTACACTCATTGCAAGAGGTATACCAATTTTTTTCTTTGTTTTTTTTTGTTACACTGAAATCAACAAATAATAAAGTTAATGACTTTCAATGTTTTATTTTGATTTCTTTGTTTTTAGGAGTAACTGGAAATAAGTATGGCCAAGAATTAATGAACACACAATAAATAAAAGTCTACTCCATTGTGTACATTCAAATTACGTTAATAGGTAATTATGTAGTAAGTAAATAGTTCTGTAGCATTATTTAAAATCTTCCACATTTTATCTGCAATATCAATAAATAAGTTAATTGTGCATTAAGGTAATTTGTGTGTCCATGCTTCAGACAATTACCATATTTCTTATCAGACAAGAATTAAGTAACTATTTTTTTGTGTCTTTACATAAAAATAGTTAATTTATTGTCTGACTAAAGTACTATGTGCTGTTCCTTTTATTTACTGTTTTGGTCATTGGGCTTTAGTATTTTGAATCGTGTTTGACTGTTCAGGCTCTTTTACTACATACAAGCTTGCTGTGCAATAACAGCTGGAAAACATGAGGCTACTAATAACCTGAGAAAGAGTGACTGTTGTACCACCAACATACATTGCAAGTACATACATATGTACCCATCTATTACCAGTTTTATATACAAAATCTAATATTATATTAGGATACTGTTGTGTAAATAAGGTTGATAACTCCAAACATTATTTCATTGGAACAACAGCTTCTGATGACTTCCATAATTTAGGAATTGACTACAACTAAAATGTACTAGACCTTATTATCATTTGTAAATTTAATGAAACACAACATTTGTAAGTTATTATACTTGTTACTAAAGAACCACTTATCCAAATTCTATTTATTTGAGGTGAGCCACAGGTACCTGCTTACACTATATTATAAATCTAATAGGTTCTCTGTTTTACTCACAAATCAATACAGCATAAGCATCATGCAAATTAATTTATTTATAAACTTGTTACAACCTTACAACCACTTGTAGTGCAAAGCATGTTAATATATGTTTACAGATTCAATCATTGTGTAAGTAGGTATCAACATAATATAGCATAATAAAGTGGTCTAAAAGGAAAGCAGTAAGTCGGCATTATGATTGTTCATTAATCTTACATTTATATGCAACTACACAGACAAGAATAGTGGAGAATCACACTACAGCTTAAATAAAATGAAAAGTTAACTATTAACAAGTAAGTATTCATAGACTGAGTTATCTCAGCATATGACCTGTGTCTTTTGTACTGACTATGATGACCTCCCCTTATCTTTGCACGCTAAACCCAATGGAAACATACTGTTTCCTTATTTTTAGAGAACATTTGATGCTTTACTGATAAGATGTTTTGATATTATAATAAATATAATCATCTCAATAACCTTTTGATATGAAGTTTAGTTAAAATATTTTAAAAAAACTTTGTTATGCCAAAATGAAGCAGTGATTACAAATTAAAACAAAAATGTTGTCCTTACAAGTAATTACTGTTCATAAATAGTGCATTTTGTGTTCAATATTTGAGTTATTTCCAAGCACAACAGTAAAACAAGATTTGAGATTTAGATAACTATGCAACAACAGCCACTAGAATCGTAAGTTAAGTGTTCAACTAACTAAACATGTACCAGGAAAACATCAATGCCAATTAACAGCTATAGTATGTCTATTCTATAATCATCTATGTGAATATAACTTTGTGAGGACTCACCTATAGGCCAAAGTCATACATTTGAATAACTTTGTTAGAGATACCTCTATAGAAAGTTGTTGATGCTGAAAACTTTCCTCTTTATCAGGTGTATATGGTATGATCGCCCCGGGCACCGTATAGGTGGCCAGGGTTGTGACCTTTTGTACATCGTGTTGCTTCTCATCTTCATCGGGAACCGTGACCAAGTCGTCAAAATCGTCTTGGGCTTCAGCTTCAAAATGTGACACCATGAAGTGTCCCGAGTGTATTGTCTCCTTCTCAGGTCGGGACTGCCGTTTCTCAACATCGTTCATTTCGATGGTCTGGATGTTGGTGTGTGTCAAAGTAATAAGTTATAACTTGAAGTTTTATTGAATTACGTTTGATAAAAGGTCTATCAACTTTTGGACTTGTCCATATTTTTACTTATCACTCACACAGACACATTGTTTTTTTCATCTGACAGCTAATGTTGCTAGTTGCTATTTACAGTAAGTAGAGTTGTGATTATTAGTTTTGCAATTTTTTTTTCAGGGTGGCAATTACATCACATCTAGGTATTTCAACATATTGGAAATTATTGGAAAGTACTATTCCAAAAGTATAATAATTTAAATACCAAACGGAAGTACAATCGTTACACAGACCTAGCAATTTATCCATGTAAATAAAAAAGCTCAAAAGCTTCTTTTTCATCAATCCTTTGGTTTTTCTTTATAACTAAACTAACTAAAAAACTAAACTAACTAACTAAATGATCTTTAGTAACGGCCGAGGGGTTATAAATTCAATGCTAAAGTAGAATTTGGCACAAAAATCAAATAAAAGTAACCTAGGTGTACACTTACCCTTAGGTCTAGAACTTTCAGAGTATTTCAAAACATTCCTCTTCTCTTCTCGTCTTAGCATCTAGCTGTCAGTGTCAGAATTACTTAGTTTTTCGTATTGATTGACAAGACAATTGATGAATTGACATTCAAAAAATATTAGCGCCAACAACTTGGTGTTTTACAAGTATTTTTATATTGTTATTTGTCTCTTTCACTGATTTTTACAAGTATCAAACCTGTTACTGTACTTACTAGAATATGACTTCATCCCCGAAATTCAAAAATTTAGGATTAGGACCTAAACAATCTCCAAAAGAGTTGAAAGAAAAAATGAGAAAGGTAAAGAAATTAAATATATTCAATGCTATAGTACAGCCAGTACAGTGGCAGACCTCGTAGAACATGGCAGGACGAGCTGGACAAAACCCACGATCAGTGGCCCACATTAGCCCTGGATCAAAACAATTAGAAGTCATGGGGAGAGGCCTTTGCCCAACAGTGGGGTGACACAGGCTAACAGTATCAGTATCAATGCTATAGTATTATCATCTGCATGGTACTCCATATGAAGTACCAGGGATATTCACTATTGTTGTATTAATTATGTGATCCATGACCAATATAACGTAAGTACCCCTGAAACTATCTATTTAAAGTCTGAACAAAGTAAACTAGCTATTATGTATCAGCTGTAAAAACATTCGGCCTAATAAAACCAACTCAAAAAAGCTTGAATTCAGTTTTCATGCTGCACTATGATCTGTATGAGTATAAAAACACAATTGTTTCAGAATTACAAAAACAAAATTCAAAACTGCCGTGGTATGTTGATGGATAAACTACGTGGGTCATTAATAGAAAAAGATTTATGCAACACTTTAAACGATATTTACAAATCTATGTTTAACTATCCTGATGAAATTATCAATGATGAAGAATATGAGCTTATGGAGGAACTAAAAAAAGAGCTAATACAAGAAGAGTTGGAATGGTATGTCATCATCATTATACCTCATTATTCAGGGGAAACCAACCTTAATACTAATTTTACATGAATTAGGAAAAACAAAAATTTTACCAGCCTAGGGTACTTTAGGAACAGTCAGAGGCTACATAAAAAATCAAGATAATTTGACCAAAAAAATAAGTTCATGGGACAAGTAATAGAGTAGATACTTACTTATATAAACTCAAAGTTTGTCAAAGTCTGTGACGTAGCACCTATAACTGCAAACATTGGAAACTGCAATAAATAAGTCAGCAGACCTGCATGACCTATACATATACATATGTATAGGTTGTATGGGTAGCAGAAGCTTTTTTACTTGTTTAAGGTTCTTAGTACTATTGTTATAATAATAATATCTATTGCAGGTGCATCAAAGAGTATGAAAAAAGCCAGCTGGAAAATGTTGATTGGTCCTCTGTTGAAGAAGATGACAATGTTATATGCCCAGTATGCCAGAAGACTAATGTTCAGGTTCAAAATGGTCATCTGACTTGTTCCCAATGCAAAAGTGCCATTAAAACACAGAAATCTGTAGCAGAAATTAAAAAATCTCTTTTGAGTTCTGTGGATAGTCATAATGCTGTGTGCAGTAGTGATGCGCAGTTTGGTATTGTTTCAGAAGAAAATGACAGTCATATTTACCTCATTTGTGAAAATTGTACAGAAATGAAACTAATAGTTTAATAATTTATTTTTGCATGTTTTTTTAACCTTATTGGCATGGTCAAACACAATTTTTTGAAATATGTAATTGGTGAAACCAATAGGAAGTGTTCATGACATAAGCCAATTTAGAGTAAGTGTAGTAGTTAAAATTGGTTTTCTTTTTTGTTTGTTTTTTCTTTCTATTGCAATATATGTATTATTAAGTTTTAAAATTTAAGTTTCCTGAACTTCTTGATATTTTCTAAAATTAGCTGAAATATCTTATTATTATTGATAATTTAACAGACCTTTTCAAGCATTTCTTCTGAAGTGAGAATGTTATCATCATTGCATCATAAACTGCCAACTGAGTGAGTTAGGGTAAGGTCAGACCCCACGGAAAAGTACTCGCGCAGGCTCGAACCTCGCCTGGTCGCAATTAACACCAAGCGCTGAAACGCGCTTCGAGACGGTGCGAAAACAAGTAAAGCCTCGAGCCTATAAAAATTGTTATTATGATACGACAGAACTTGCTCGCGCAGTCTCTGGTATCCGTGAGGAATCCCGAGGCGCGCACCGAGTCGCGAGCATGCGCGAGGCGACGGTTGACATCTGCATCGATATTTATACGATTGTCTATTTTATATGCATTGGTAATACTATCTTCTATTTTCAGTGCACCCAGTAAATTGCGCGAGGATTTTTTCGTTCAGTCTGAACTGACCCTTTTGTAGTGCAATTTCAAAGGCTTTATTTAAACAGACTACACACTTGAACGTAGTTTATTACGAAGTATCCATCTAACAGTTACACAGTGTATGACAATCCAACTCGTATGTTAACAAAGTTAAAGGCTCTGTTATATTGTTATGAAACCTAGTTTAATTATTGGATTATTTCAAAGTAAGGAAAAAAAACTCCTGGTTACAAAATAAAAAATGACATTTTAATCAATTCATGAAGCATGGTAACAAGGTATATTGTAAATTATTCTTTTGTCATATTGGGGTTAGAACATTTTATTACATGTGATTAATTCCTACCAAAAGATTAGACTAAACGGTAACTTGTATAAAATGTACATTAATTATAATATGTAGTATAAAACAGTACCATCATTTTCCGATATTTATTAAAAGGGCATCTTTTGTAGTTGAATTCATCCTTAGCATAAAATGGTCAACTATATGAATTTACTCTAGGCCTGAAAATAAAAGCTTTTCAGTCAATTCTATAATTGTAATAGTCAACAACTCTGTGTAATGTATTTAAGGCATATAGTTATAATCTGTACAATCAGTAAATATCACTAATACGACGCAGCGCACTTGATCCTTGTTTAAGACTGCTCTATAATTACCCTTTAATATTTCACTTTCAAATAACAATCATTCTTATAACTTAAACACATCTGTATTATGATATAATATAGTTTTACATTATTATTGCATTCCAATTCTCATAAGCTTTTTGTAGGAAGTTCGTTTGATTATAATAACAATAAATTACAATAAAAACGAAACAATATTGTACAGATTATATAATTATGTGAATAATGACGCACTTCTGTATCATTCCAAACGGAAGGTTGGTGACAAAATAAAGGAGACACAAAAAAAACTGACATTAAATAAAAGAAATTATAATGTTATACTAAATTATATCCTCTATAATAGCCTATGTATTAATTCATTTTCTATCTTTATTAACTAACGTTAGTTTTGGCGGGTCTCGTGGGGGTCTTTACAATTGAACTAGGGCACATCACATTAGAAACAATTCCTTTATTATCGTTTTCAGTAATAATAAGACAAACCAGTATAAAAAATAAGCATTCAATAAAAACCAGAGAATGAAATGTTAACAAAATAAATTAATGCCGCAAATTTAAAATGTACTTACATAGTTATTTGTTCATATTATTTCTGAATGAAATTAAAGCACAAAAGTCTGTCTTATATTACACAACTCTCTAATTATAACATTGTTACCTCTACACTTCAATCAAACAATTGTGATTTATTTTCATAATTCAGGATATCTATGTAACAAAGTTAACAGGAAGGATAAACCCGCTTTTTCTCATTAATACAGACCAGTAGTTAAATTAACACAACACTTATCTATTTTCAATTATTTCTAAGGGTAGGTACTTACTATATAGGTAAACCTTGAACATCCATGAGGTCTTCATGTTGAGCGTGAGAGTGTGGGTGCGCAGAAGATGCTGGCGGCACTGCAAAGTGGTGGTGTTGAGATCTCGGGCGACGTGGCGAACGTGCGGTAATAACACGTGGTTTGTGGATCTCGTCCATTACAGATGGCGCCACATAGGTAAAGCCCTGGCAAATGATTTATTTTGAGATAAAAAGCACTGATAAAACAGATACAAAAGTTATTAAATTGTAACAGAAAACGGATTGCTATTTTTTTGTGTTTTTATCATACTCAACACGTAGTAAATTATTATTGTCTAGTCCTCATCATCGCAGATGTGGATAAGATAATACAACATAACTAACTTCAGTTGCTAAAAGGCAGCCAGGTTTACTTATCCATACAAATAAGTAAAATTGAAGTGTCTGTTTGTAAAATAGCAGCTTTTTACTGAATGCATAATTATTACGAAAATATATACGGTACTTATACCAAAACACTTTTTTATATTTCGTAAGTTAGTCTGTTTGTTCCGGATAATCTCCGAAACGGCTAGACCGATATTGGTGGGACTTTTACTGGCAGATAGCTAATGTTATATGAAGTAACTTAGGCTTTTATTTTAGAAAAAGGCCAAAAAAAATTAAAACCTATGAAATCCTATCGTAACTTATAATATTATAAATGCGAAAGTATGTTTGTTTGTTAACCTGAAATTTATGCATAATATACGTTGTCAGGTGTACAGAAACGCACATAGGGTACCTTTCATCCCGAAAAGAAGTACTGTTCCCGAGGAACACAACAATAATGGTTTTATGAAAATAGAAAGCACCACGTGTCGTTAGAATCATGATTGAATTATATTATTACAAGCAGAGTACAACCCGAACTGACTAAATTAACGCTGGTGAAGCCGCGGGCAAAAGCTAGTTGTTAATAATATCCGATTCAAGTAGGGAAGTAATTTATGTATGTTTTAATAATTTCACGCGGACGAAGGTCGCGGGCAGCAACTAGTATGTTACAAATCGATTAAAAATAAAAAGTCAACAATGCACTTACCTGGAACATTAGGTTGGCACTTTCACTAAGAGTAGACTCATCAGGTGAATCAATTGGTGTCTGCAGAGTAAATCTTGTATCAAACTGAGAGACGTCATCATCACTTGTCTGAAAAAGGTAATTGAAAACATCATCTGCCTAGGCTTTTCAAACTATGTTGAGGTTGGCTTCCAGTCTAACCGTATCTAGCTGAATACCAGTATTTTACATGGAGTACCTAACTGCCTATCTGACCCCCACAACCAGACAGCAGGGACCAATGGCTTAAAAGTGCTTTAAATATAATGTACGGATGTAACTCAGTATGTAAAATGGTCACCTATCCACTGACCGACCTAGGCAAGCAATGCTTAAACTTTGAGATCGTCCCGTGCGGCAGTTATTATTTAGCCACGAGCTCCTCGAGTAATTGAAAACATGGTTAATTATTTATTGGGTTCATTTGTGTTACACAAAATGGCTTGTCTAAAAATAGCGAGTCACCAAATTTTTATACACTCACGACAGTTTTCAAATATTCTTGTGAGGCATTATATTATTTATATTGTAGTGTAAGTACGAGGAGAGTGCGCCGCAAGATAAATGATCCTCTTTGCCATAAATATTATTGTATCGATAAGGCCTTTAATTCCCAAAATCGTTCATTAATGGACAGTACAATATATAGACTTAGTCTTTTAATCTCGATCTAAGGTGATTAACCACTCGTATGCCGAGTATATAGACGCAATTAAAAAGCTATTGTGTCTCGTGTAGATCTACGTTCCGGCACACGAAAGGTTAATGGACACGAGGCCTCTTTTTGTCAGCCTCAAATAAATCTCCGTGTCGCAAAAATCGTAAAATACTAAATGACCAAGTAACTGCTATCGACTTGGATGTAGCGCTTGCCGGTCGCTGCTGCAGTATAACTCACTTCGCTCGGTTCGTCTCGTGTGCAGTTGGTTACAATTCTAACCTAACCCAATTGGTTGGGGTGCATAGCTAGTGCGACCATCTGAAATAAAGTACTTACCAGTCTGGGTTTTATAGGTGGTTCCAATCTCCTAGCAAACACGTCATCCCAGTGAACATGTTTGAAAAATGCATGACCTCTGACGGCTGCGGCGCCCTGTGCCCCTAGACGTTGCGTTTCCGAGCGTTTCATTAAGCGCCTTATCAGGTCACGTGCGTCTTGTGTGAGGTAGGCAGGAAGCATTAGTTTACCTTTTAAAATTTTCTCTATAGTTTTTGTACGATTATCTCCAGTAAATGGTGGCTGAAATGTAATTGATACATTGACTGTATAATAAAATATTGCATACGCCACTACACTTACAAGTTTCCCATTTGGAACAGACTGCTCAAGAGTGATCAGTGAGCGGGGTGCAGCGAGTACGCAATTCGTAAGTGGCCATAAATGTGCCGTAAGGTTGCATTAGGAGTTTTAGCTCTTGTTCATACAAAGATTAGAGATTTGAATAACAGTTTCTAGAGCTCTACATTTACTCAATGAGAGGCGGCTACCAAGACTATAACAAGAAGTTGCATGTTATTAGAGACTAACCTGTCCAATGAGCATGTCATACATTAATGCTCCAAGACTCCACCAATCTACAGCTTTCCCATGGCCACTTCGTGTTAAGATCTCTGGTGCCCTGGAAAAATCAAAATATTCTTGCATATTTACAGTTGGTATTACAAGATGTTTATGGATAAAGGTAATTAATTTTATTGCTGGCAAGAAACGAATAGACCCAAAATTCCAACATTATTACTTACATATACTCAATTGTGCCACAGAAAGTGTGAGTAACTATTCCTTCTTGAATATGTTCCTTACATAATCCAAAATCTGTAAGTTTCACATGACCTTGAGCATCCAATAGTACATTTTCTGGTTTAAGATCACGATAAATTATACCAAGGCTGTGTAAGTGCTCCAATGCCAAGATAATTTCTGATAAATAGAAGCTGAAACAGAAAATTTAATTAATATTTGAATTGACATTCCTGAAATAAACATATGTACCTGTACAAAATGGAACTCACCATGCTGTATCTTCTAGAAATATACCTTCACGCTCAAGGTGCATAAACAGTTCACCACCACTTAAATATTCTAATATTAAGTATAACTTGCCTCCAGTTTGGAAGGCATATACTAATTCCACTATAAAAGGATGCTGAAATATTGATACAATTGTTACTATTAATTTAATTGGTACTAAAAAATTCTTTGTACTAAATATAGGTAGGTACTTAGATCAATAATAAAAACAATTAACAAAACATATTTCTCTATCTTCAGTTACCTTCACAGCTTCCAAAATATTTCTTTCTGCTTTTGTATGGGCAGTATCTTTTTGATTGCGTACTATAGAAGCTTTTTTCAAAACTTTCATGGCAAAGTGTGCACTTGCATCAGGACCAGTAATTTTTCGAACTTGAAAGACCTTGCCATATCCTCCCTTCCCCAAAACTTTGCGTAATTCAAAGTCTTGAGGACCAAGACGTTTACATTGGCCTGGATTTACAGTATCTTCACATAATTGAATAGTTTCAGATCCTTCAGTCCTGTACAAAAAAGTTTCATAAATATTTAAGTAAATGTTGGTTTTAAGGAAATTATTATGTTAAGGTTTTACTTACTCTACAATAGCATTAACATGTAGCTCAGGCTCATAATCCACCTACGAAAACAAATTTTAATATCATCTTTGTATTGTTATTATGTTACAAAATAAATCCAGACTACTAACTTTTTGATAGACATTTTATAACACAAACAATTTAGCATTTGCAAAAAGTGACAGTAGACAAAAATATAACAGGTATTTTATACTACAAAAATTAAAAACCTACGGCATTTTATAGCCGTTTCTATGAAATTATTAGAAATCAACTGCGACGAATTTTATCCTTGACAATCGCGAGAATATAGAACAAGGTTTTAGGTTAAGTAATAATGAGGTGTCTATAATTTTACATCATAATAATGTTATGAATACCTCGTCGACTTCAATTATATCGTCTTCATCTGAATCACCAACAGTAACTGTATCCACATCTAAATCTAAATCAAAAACACCAGCCATATACGATGACATTTCAAGAATATCACATCAGCAGCCACTGTTCTGTAGAATAATGTAAATGCATAAAAAATCTAATGTTTGTTTTGGGAAAAGATAAAACTGTTCGATTCTATGAAAACCTTTATAATTGTTAAAAGTATTTTTTTCGTTCGTATTTCTTAAGCATAGAGAGTTTCTATCAACAAAGTGAATTTGAGAATGTGATGAACGATGAACTTATTCGCAACGCAACGTATGATACAACACTATAAAATAAAAACTGTCGATGTCGATCTCGATATCGACAGAAACATAAAAAGGAATGCTTTAGCGCATTTATGAAATAGTCAATAAATTCATATTTTAAAAGAAACTTTATTCATCAGTTTGTGAAATAAAACCAATAATATTTTATGTGTATAAATAAATATTTTATTGGCCCTTTCTGCTAGGAAAATTTTCCACAATCGACCTGTCCACGGGAGCCGTAGACGATCAATCGAGATTTTGGTTTAAATTCAATTAGCAGCTTAATTAAGTTTTGAATTCAAGAAAGGTTACTGGGGGTCTAAAATGGCCGCTTTAACAGAATCACAATAGGATTTTATAGGATAATAATATGAATTAAGTTTAAATTCTTAAAATGGTCATAGACGTACCTACTATTATGAAATGGTCACCTTGTGACCATTTTTCGAATTTAAACGTAATTCACACTGGTCTAAACAGGTGAAATGCATTTGAATTTGAACTGCAAGCCACCTTCAATTATGAATTTTGCATGCAGTGGGTGTGCACTGTGCAGTTTAGCATCGAAGTAACTATGAAACATCCTGCTCAAAGCCTTATTTCGGTTGGACTTTTTTGAGAAAGCTTTTTTTTCATTTGAACGCATCTTTAGTTGTTATGATTTTAGAGTTTCTGTCATCTGTCTGAAACAGAGGGTGTAAACATGATTTACCTTTGAAAGAGTGCTTTTTTTACTTTTATAATTGTTTTAACATACTAGTGAAAATATAAAATATGTTTGAAATGGACAATAGATTGTGATATTTTTTTATCTGTTACATTAACCACTTTAATCCTTTCAATGGCTAGTGACAACGATAAAAGTTCGAATAATCATAACTTGGATGGTTCTCTAAAGAGCAATAAGAAACTAGCGAATAGTGGAAGTATTGGTAAGCCTATTATTGTATTACTCAATTAAATTTAATATTACTTGTTTGGGAAGTCGGATCGCGAATTTTTTGATTACAAATAACCTCGTTAAACAGAGAGTGCTGCCATTATAATGTTAGCCCTAGTACTAAAAACTTTACTATCTCATCAATTACCGTAGCGTCATTAATAAATTAGTTAATTTGCGGTGAAACTATGTTTATTTATACCATGTCTTATAATTACTACTGGTGATTTCATTAATAAGTTTCAAAAACATGTTTTCAAGTTTTGAACTTATGACAGATTGTGATGTGAAAATTCAATGAAAGCAAAGCATTACATGAAGATTGAATGCTAAAATATGACACTATCAAAATTATGTATACTTTAGCAGGCTGTACATTTACAGGTCATCTTTATTTATAAAGTAAAACAAAACAGTACTTACTAAAAAAAAACATGTGTATTTTTAATTGGTTTGCTTAAATTTTACAATAATTTTTCAATGATAAGAAAGAGTAACATCTGTTAACAATATATTATTTAATTTATTTGCAAATAACACATTAAAATATCATATGGATTTCTATAAGAGTACAAGCAAAGAGACAATGGATGGGCTGTGTGAAAGATGATATGGCTAGAAAGGGGGTAACTACTGACATGCTAATTAGGAGATTTATGGAAATATCTAAATCAATTTAGAAAATGATAATATTACAGTTACAATGAATACCTGGAGAGCCCTTAATCTATATACTTGTGTTATTATAAAAATAGTTGCTTAGAAGCAACTGTATACACTATATAGTAAGAGGGGTGCATTCTGAAAATTGGCAATGTCTCAAAAAGCCATCAAATATAAAATATATAATTTAATCAATAATGAATGAAATTATGAAATATTGATGTGTTCCAAACTGGATATTGTGTAGTAACGTTTTTAACATAATAAATAATTATGTAAAATTTGCACACCAAAATTAATGGCAGAATACAAAAATATAAATAATTCAAAACAGCAATATATTATTATACAGCTATTTGCAACATTGCTAATTTTTAGTAATGCACCCTTTTAAAAGTATTTATAACAGTATGTTTTTAGTTAACCTTTTTATTGACATCTTTTATCAATACTATAAACAATCTTAAAAAATAAACTAACTAATTATTTAAAACCAAGAGGACTAAACTATGTACCTACATAATACAATGACAACGATAGAACACTTACGACCAATAAGATTATAGTATGTGAGATGCTTGAGGGTACTAGTAGCCACAGCAGGAGCACCCGCACAGCACACCATGCTTGAAATGTGAGATGGTGCATGTGTGTCGACACAGGTTGCATTCCAAACCAAAGTTTTAAATAGTTGTAAGAGAAGGCATTTTTTATTTGTCTTCTCTTACAACTACTTACAAATTTTTGTCTGTACTGTGATCTACACAGTAGCATTTTTGGCCATTGTAGGCCCAACTACCAAAAAATCGATGTGGTCTCGCCCCTATTACACGGGACTTAAAACATAACTGGTGAAATGTGGGTGTACTATTAGGTACACCTCTGCCTAACCTTTTTGGGGATTACAGGCGTGATGTTATGTTATTTATAGTTCATTTTTTGCTGTTACTACAGATTTAATTCATTGAAAAATTATTTATAACACTGAAAAAGTATGCACATGGTTGGAATGACAGTTTTTAAAAAGTTTTTAATCACACAATAAGCTGGACATAGATAGAAACTTACACATTTAAAATTAACCAAAATAGGAGTAGTGACACTCTTAATTATTATAAAATGAGTTTTTTAGGAATTTCTTTTTATTTTAATTGCCAAGTATAAATTCCTGTCTGGAACCATAACTTGTTTTTGTGTAAATATAACATATGGTAGGTTCGATTATAGATCATGTTACCATGGAATTAATCATTTATTTACAAAATAATTTGATACATTCATCACACCTTATTCCCATGGGGCTGGGCAGAATTAAACTACAGAAAGCAACATTATAAGATCATAACATACTCCTTTTGCCTCATCCATGTCCATACGGCCGGTCATACACATACACCGGTAAAATGTTTTAATAAGCTTTTATATTATGTAGTGCTCCTTTACTCCTATCTGACTACGCCTCATTCACGTTTTTTTTAAAACCACAAACTGGCTTCATCCTTGCTTATCTGTAGCATTTACAAAGTTTGTTTTGTATTTTATTGCAATGGTTATTATTAAAACAGCAGAAGGAGGAATACCACACGAAGTTGTATTAACATGTCTGTAATGTACAAATTCGGAAATCGTATTTTTAATAATATTTGAATTATTTATTTTTGACCTAGAATAATATTATCATTAATTTATAGGCCAAATAAAATATGTCTGTTAAAAATTATGCAAAATCACAAACTGATATAATCATACTTCTGTTAAAAGAGTTTATTTAGACAACCAACACTACCTTCGTAAACGCTTCGCGTCATGTCACTGTCGGCTGTGTAATTTGACGTTTGTTGCCTGTTCGACCATGACATTTCCTTTTAGGTAAACAATCGTTCTGTAGTCAGAATAATTTTGCCAAAAATTCTCGTTTGTTCTGATTATTTACCTTCAAAATGAATTCAATTTAAATTGATGTGGTAAACCATGGACATCACATTAGAGGAAAGTACTACCGAGAAGATATCACCCCTACTGCATGAAATTGTAAAACGAATTTTATCTGAGAGCAAAAGTTATGATTCCATCCAAAAAGACTTTTTATTTGTTTTGATCGTGGTATTAATGATAGAGAATGGATTTTTACTTGTTAATGATGACATGGAGGTAATAGATCCTCTGAAATCTTTTGATATTGCTCAATTATCTAAATGGAAGTCACCCTCTGGAATATACGAAACAACTTTCATGTTCTCTGGATTTAAAAGTATCACACTGAAATTAATCATGAGTCCACTAGGATCGACTATGTTAGTGAATTTAGTGGCCAATGAATTAAACTTTGAAACTTATTCTATTTGTGTGCCCATCAGTCGCTATGTGGTTTCACCTCAAGCTACATCAATTCCAATGATATTTCGGGACTTAAAACATTTCTCAACAACTTTTAAAAACAAAACTGTATGTGCGATCAAAAGTAGAATATTAAGTCACTATGGTTATGCTAGTGCAAGTTTAATTGGGCTACCAGAGGAAGTGCTCTTGAACATTTTGCTCAACCTGTCTGTGGTGGACATCCTCAACTGCTGTAAAACAAATTCAAGAATGCAAGTTTTACTTGACAGTGATAGTTTCTGGTATTCTTTATGTAAAAGAGATTTTGATTGTAATTTTCAACCAGATGTCAGTAATTGGAAGGAACTGTACAAGAAACTCTATGCTGTAGAACAGGACAAGAAAATAAGAAGTCAGAATCGAGGAGCTGGAAGCATGCATGACTATATGGACTATTCAGATTATGTATCTTACATTGATAATCCACTGTGGAATGTTATAATTTGAATTTAAATTATGATGTTAATTAATGTTTTAGCTTGTATGTAAATCAATTTAATCACAAATTTATAACTTACATTAAAAGTATGAAATAAGGTTTAAAAATTGTTGTTAATTTCACCTTAAAAACCCAAAAGTTCATTATCGCTTCAAACTATTACTTTTTTGTTGCTTCATTTTTACATGTACATAAAAGCTTATACATATATTTTGCATAGGTGAGAACGAGGACAAATCAAATCTGGGTGTGCATCCTGTGGGAAAAGGTGGTCGCCATTTATCTATTCCATTTGATTCAGCAACAGCTAATGGTGATATAAGTGAGTACAAGATTTTGTCAAACTATTTTGAATTCTTCATAACGGGCTCTACACGCAGATATGGCTTGTCCAGGTTAAGCTGTCAAGTATTCAGTGTGGGTTTGGCATGACTAGTTACTGTGTCCTGATGACTAGATTACCTGATTATTATCAGACACACACTTAACTGTGACTTGTAGCAGTACTCCAAGTATGGTTCATTACTTATTCTTGAAAATGAACTTGAACTTTATCTAACTATAAGTAGTTATGTACATACTTCATACAGGGAGACTTACAAATGAAGTCATGGCATCTATAAGAAATCCTAAGCAGATCAAACACATCAAGAGTATGAGTTCTGAACTTATACCTAAGATAATAATATACTTTCTGATGAATTCTGAGCACAATTTTTTTGAATTGCTAAGTAATAATATGGGAAACTAAAATTATAAATTAATTCCAAAAAAAGGGACCAATAATGTATTAGGTCAGTATGATATGCATAGAATCGTATGCATCTAATTCTATCTCAAGTTTCGTCAAACAAATGGAGGCGATTGATAAAAGGTGCCTAAGAAATAATACGTGAAAAAAGCATCAATAGAAAAGTCATCATCGTCAGCCGAAAGACGTCCACTGCTGGACATAGGGCTCCCCCAAGTGTCGCCACATTGACCGGTCGCGTGCGTCTCGCATCCAACGGATGCCCGTAACAAGTCATCGGTCCACCTAGTGGGAGCCCTTCCAACGCATCGGCTTCCGGTTCGCGGCCACCACTCCAGAACTTTTCGGCCCCATCGGCCATCTGTTCTGCGAGCAATATGCCCTGCCCATTGCCACTTACTACTTTACTTGCCACTTTTACTTCGGACTACGTCGTTAACCTGGGTTCTCTTGCGATTTTATAAGTAGAAAAGTAAAAAGGACAACATCGCAGGATCTAACCCAAGAAGGTACTTTCATAATTCCAGTTAAAATCTGTTGTTGAACATGCAAGAAATTAGAAATAGTCACCAGATATTACGAAATCGTCACCAGATCTTTAATTGAATTCATCACTATCATTCCATCGTCGTCATCATAAAAATTCAGTACTTACTAGTACTCGAGAAGCATAAGCAAAAATCACGGCATTATTATACATAGACATATCATAACATTGGGCGTTTACTACATAGAAAGGATCACGTTAACACAGTACACGTGTTTGCATGGGGGACGGAGGGCCTGCGTGGCGGCGCGGCGGGCGGCGGGCTTAGAGAAACAGAAGGGGCGAGGGATGCGCGCGAGAGATGCGCCGCGCAGCCTCCGTCCGCTCTCGCCGTCTATGTGGCGCCGCCATCGGTGAGTTGACGTGAGTTCTGTGAGCTGGACGCCACGCTGAGAGTGCTACGTAAATGTAGGCCCGAGTGCCGTGTTTATTGTGCTGATGGGCTGGCATAGGTGAACGGCCGTGGAGGGCCCACGGGCGCTGCGCGACCGACCGCCGTGGCGGTGCTACGGACCCATGCTTACTCACAGTCGATCCGACGGCGATTTCCCAGTGTACACTAGAGCAGGTGAGAGTGCCATCTCTTTCTGATCATATTATTGCCTCAGGGGATTTGTTATTTTATACTATTTGTAGTAAATATTCATCTTTGAGATTACTTTTATAGAAGCTAGGATTAACCAACAGACCCTATATAGATTTCTGCAGTTTACTCCAATGGGTACTGGTATCCATTAATGCTCTATGAAATAACGTCGTCGATGAATAAACGGCGTCGGACTGTCCTAGAGTTATGTTCTAGGTAATCGATATCTTAAATCGCTGCTTTTCCCACTATTCTACATCTTTTTTTATACATCTAAGTAACGAGTGCCTTATTCCTGACGATACGATTCTTTATGTTAATTATGCGTGTAGATATGTTTAACTTATAGGGTATTTAGTGTTTTATGTTCGTATTAAGCTTCACTGCTTGCATTTAACGCTACGTAGGTTTCTAGCATGAAAATATGGTTCGCTTATTTTCTAGGGCAATATAGACATCTATTTATAAAAAAGGGACTACACGCTTAATCTAACCGAGCCCATCATCAAAAGCGATCACTGTGTTCATTCAAGCTTGTTTTTTTTTACATTTTTATACCACGTCAATAATGATCAATTTTGTGGTACCTACTTAAACTGTTTATTTTAAAATGCCAATATGTAACACGAAAGCCAAACAGGAAAACAATAAGGATCACACGGGTATTTTACTGTGAAACTCAATTTCATAAGAGTAAGGCGGAAAAACCGCGAACTGTGTTGTTAGTTTCTTACAGTTGTAGCCTCTGCTTGTCTGTCGTCTGGTCCATGGCACTGGATTTTAAATTAAAACAGTTAATGAAAGAAAAATTATAATTTTTGGGATATCATTATTATCATCTATTCTCATGTTAATTTCTAATCGTACTGCATAATTTTGCTTCCTTGTATACTTATAACGTTACATAACAATACATTATGTATTAATGAGTACAATAAGTAGGTACCCTATCATTTTTGGTTGACCTTGTAAATAAGTTGATTGCTATTTGTTGTGACGAAATCAGTTCGATCAAGCACCAATAGAAAAACATTTTGATAAGTTGATGCTATCAATTGCTATCTAATCTCAGAATTCAATGCGTAATGTCTTAGTGTTATTTTAAATTTTGTACTACTAGGATATCAAAGTGTATTGTAAGATGTTAATATTTGGTGTGTGTATTGGCAGTGGGCAGCTGAGTGTACTGTGATCGACAGCATGACAATATGGATGTTAGAAATCAAAAGATTAAAACGAGGCACAGGCCAGTAGACGATGAGACGAGCAGTGATTCTGAAATTATAGACGAAGTTTACTGTAAGTCATATTCCCTCTTTAGTACCTTATCTTGAGTACATATACCTACGCGTAATATTATTGTTTATGCTAAAGACATTTTTCATATTTTGATACAAACTTTGCATTTTCCATCCCCGTATTAGATTATGAACGAACATTTTTCAATTGTTCCATTCCATTTGCATTTTTATTTCCGGTTAGCTTTACGTTGCGTGTAGGTTTGATTACCCTTTTCTTAATAAATGTCCACCTTAAATTTAAGTTTCCAAAAATGCTATCTTGGTAAGTTGGGCCTGATGAACGCAGCTTCACTGTCTGTAGCATTAAACGTGTTTATTTGCCATACATGGGTGACGTTAAATAGCAGTCGTTTACATGTTAATATTGTTTTATTTGTATGTTAATCTAGCAACTCTAGAGTTTCTGAATCATTATCATACTAAAAATACTTAAGTATGTAGAGCTGGTCTAAATCCTCAAATCTCATAAAATAACATTTGGCGGAGTTAGGAAACTTCAAAACAAAGCAAGTAATCGAGGATTTTTTAATAGTGTTCAAAATGTCTTACTACCCTGGAAGTTTAAAATATTGAACACACATCATGACAAAACACGCCTGTGTTCTCAGGGTTTAGCAGAGGTGTGGTACACCTACTACAGACCCGTTTCGCCAGATATGTTTAAAGCCCTTACTTATACTAAATAGGGTAACGTTGTATATAATTTAGGTACTTTTTACTAACATCTGGAAAGCCCATAAAATTAAAATTCCACCGAATAGATGCATTTTCAGGAATGGCTCGTAAGTGTTTTTAAAAGGGTCTTACATCTGTTAAAAATATTATATGAGACAGCAGATTGGGTGTAGAATTGCCAGAATGTTCACGCTACCCCAAACCTGAACACCAAAGAGGTGAAGAGAACCTTTTAACAAGCCCAATACAATTTATTGTTCTGTTAAATATAATTATTTTTAACTTGCCTTAATAAGACAAATCCTACGTGGAGCCGCAAAGGATTAGTAGAATGTTTAGGTTTGCTGAAAATCACTGTAAAGTAGAAGTAATTATTCAAAATATATTTTTGAATAACAGGATGGTGATTTAGTCACCGATGATGGTTGGCAGTGACTACCAACCATCGTCATGGGGGTGATATCACCCGTCATACTAAAGAACTTTCGCCATGAACCTCATATCCAATTCGTAAAAAATACTTTTCATACAACATACATCGAAATTGTTTTTTATTTTTCTATGATCGGTATAGTGTCTACTATTACCTATATGTATAATTTTGTAGCGCATAAGTTCCGTTTGTCGTATTTTTCACCTATATTTAATCACGAATTCCAATGTAGTAGTGTGTAGTATTTCATAACCTACTAATATTATAAATGCGAAAGTTTGTGAGTATGGATGGATGTTTGTTACTCTTTCACGCAAAAACTACTGACCGGATTTGGATGAAATTTGGCACATAGATAGTTTATGACCTGGATTAACACATAGGATACTTTTTATTCCGGTGGCGTGATCCCGTGGGACAATTACCGAACTTACGCGGGTGAAGCCGCGGGCATGAGCTAGTAACCGATAAAAAAAGTAAATATTTAAATAATTTCCTTTTTCATTGCTTCTTCCCATTTGCCTGGAAAGAAGCAATAAAACCCCTAATATTCCCATGTTAGGGTTTGGTTAAGTTTTTGCTGTCAAAAATCAAAGCAACTGAAGTCTAGACTATTCTTAGATAGAACAACTACCCTTCCCAGCAGGAGCTCTTTGGACAAAGTTCCGGGTCAATATCCCGCTATGTTAATACTTAACGAGTTAGACTTGAAGTTTTTGATAAGACAGTTTTATTTGAATGCTAACTTGAGACCGTATCAATGAATGGTTTGATCGAACAATAAGGCCCGAAAATCTGACATTTTGAAAATAGTTTCAAACCTAAGTGCATACATTACTTTTTTTTAAAGAAATTATAAATAAATTAATAAAGCCCACTTCACAGAGAACAGCCATAATAATTATGATGTGTTCCAGCAATGGGATCATTATTACGCTTCTGTGCTCATAATTTTGCTAATCTACACAAATAAATAAAATTGAAGTGTCTGTTAGTAATTTCAAGATAACAGCTTTTTACTGAATGCATATGAAGGTATGTATATACGGTAGGTACTTATAACAAATAAGCATTTTTTATTATTTTTGTCTGTCTCTGTATTGTTCCGGCCGATCTCCAAAACGGCTGGATCGATTTTGACGGGACTTTTACGGGGAAATAGCTGATGTTACGAGTAACTTGGGCTTTTATTAAAAAAAAAAAGGATTAGGGTTCCGTGCAAAAAAATACCCATGATATTAACAAAATAGGTAGGGAAGTAATATTTTTATAATAATTTCACCCGGACGAAGGTTGCGGGTACCAGCTAGTATTCTATAAATTAAAGTTAGTGTAATGGTGAATAGGCAACCAGTTGGATGGTCACGGGTCGACACTTCAACAGCGAAAGTGGCAAAAGAAATGTTTGTACCACCAAATGTTATGTAAATGTTGAACAAGTAGACGATCATTGTGTAAGCTTGTGTTTATATTTGACGACAAAATATTGCCTATTTCATATTACGTACTTAAAGTGATATCTTCACTGTCTGTACTGAAATTATGTAAAAGGTACCGTTATTTGTGATGCTAAAATTAATTAAGCGTTAA
Organism: Eurois occulta; assembly: GCA_950022335.1. Classification (NCBI taxonomy): domain Eukaryota; kingdom Metazoa; phylum Arthropoda; class Insecta; order Lepidoptera; family Noctuidae; genus Eurois; species Eurois occulta. The sequence continues at coordinate 9,310,506 of OX465489.1, read as the reverse complement.
AATGTTATTTTACTGAAGTCAAACAGGAGCGCGACTGCTGAGCTTGAGGTCCTGGGTTTGATTCCCAGGTCGATGTGGTGTTGGATTTTTACATCTGGAATTTCTCAGTAGCAGCCACGGAGTCTGGGTTTGTGCCCGGTTGATGGCAATAGGCTAGCCCCCTATTACATGAGACTTAAACATAACTGGCGAAATGTGGGTGCACTATTAGGTTCACCTCTGCCGTATCCTTCGAGGATACCAGCGTGATGTCAGACAAAAGTAACAAAATTATGCGTGTATATCACGATACTTTGCATTGCGACATGACACACTTAATGTCGCGTGACTTGGGCCGATCCAATATGTAGGTAAGTCTCGTATTATGAACGACTCAGCTAAACGCAGTCTTCTTATGTCCATTTCATCTTTTTGCGTCAACTCCGTCAATAGGTTGAGATTGCTTGCTGGACTGGTCAGGGCCACAGAGTTTAAGTCCACCACTTTGCACCATTACACTTAATCAACGGTTAGAAATACTTAACTAACCATAATTTTGTTATAAACGATCTCTTCCATCAATTACAGGCGTAAAGAGGTAAATATCGTTTAAAAATCCATCCAAATGAACAAAAGTTTCTTACTTCGGCACATTGCTATATCAGTCAGTTTTGGACTTTAAAAGAAGAACCACAAAAGTACAATTTCGAGTATAGTTGGGGTGCATTAAAATAGCCCGAAGATACTAAAATGAACGCTTGGCGCACCTTAGGCAGACAGCCTCGGTTCCACCTTGCTGTCTGGCTCAGATATTTTTCCACGACAATAGTCATGCATGTATCTTTCTTATATATAAAATTCTCGTGTCACAATGTTAGTTACCATACTCCTCCGAAACGGCTTGACCGATTTTTATGAAATTTGATATGCATATTCAGTAGGTCTGAGAATCGGCTACTATCTATTTTTCATACCCCTAAGTGAAAAGGGGTAGGTAGGTAGGTAGGGTAGGGTAAAAGAAGGTGCATTGCAACGCATGCCGGGCATAACTAGTTATTTAATAATTATAATACCAGTAACACTTTTATTTGTCATCTACATTGTTGCAAATACTTGATTATGAATTTATGATTGTGAAGAAGATATAGAGTTTCACCTCTAGCTGCATCAATGCCAACTTAATAGTTCTGGTGATTTAGGTGTAATTACTAGTTGCTCTATAAACAAATGAAGCATTTTTTTTTGCACTATTGACCTTAAGCTAATTCAGGACGTCCTACTGGGCCCACTTTATCGACTCGAAAAGAAACGCTATTTAAAATCAAAACTACACCTTATTGTCTACTCAAGAATGATTTTCCATCCTCGATTGTTTAATCATGTTTTACTCAGCATAAGAGATGCTAAACCTGTTTAATGATTTAAGTAAGGTTTTTTTTTATAATTTAAATCAAATGGTACAGTTTTCGAATTCTATCAAACTCGTTTGCGAGACTCATTTACTAACTTTTCGCTATTACTTATAGCTTAGGATTTGGCCATCTAACTCACTTGGAAAATTAACCCTGTTTTACCAGCCTAAGTTAAACTACACACTGTTTTAGGTCAACGGCTTTTTGTGTCTGTGAAGAGTGTAGTCAGCTCCACCACATCTTGACACTTGAGTGCCAGACCGTGTTGTGTTCATCATTCAAGACTTCGCCTGCTCCACAGAATACATAATAGTACAAGTACCTGCTCACAGTTTAGCTACCGGGTTAAGGGTGTGCTTTTTGGTTATCAGCTTCCCTATTCCTTTAAGCTTGCTCCTAACCATTTCTCGTCACGCTAAAAATCTTCAAAAAGACCCGATTACAGCTATGTGCAAAAATCGCACAGACAAACTGCTGTCGTAACTAGGCATTAGCTGGTTAGTTTATGAAGTGGGAAATTGGAGTTCATCTAGACTAAACGCTCGACCTTCAAATCTCCATTTCTATGTTTAATTAACAGATCCTTTGGCTCTAACAATCAAATCTCTTGGTGTGAAATCTGAATCTCTTCGTATTCTATCATTAAAAGGTATACCCACCAAAATATTATCCTCCCTCACGCACCTCTTTCTTCACTACCTAAAAGGAAATTCAAAATTATTGACTCTACGCAGCATGAAACTCATCAATTTACCTGCAAATAATCAAGTCAACCTTGAACTCATAACGACTCTACCATTTATAACTCGAGGCTTGATTGTTCACATAATTATCTTCATGTAAAACTAATGAATAAGCACGTAAAACTCGATCACCAAACAAAGGTATCGAATAAATCGAAGTTGTCAGTATCTGCGTACAAATGTTACAATACAAATAGAGCAAAACGTTCATAATTCCGGCGGGCTTGACGCCGCCGCCAGCCCGCCACGAAGCGACGTACCGGAGCTCGTTGTAGGCCGGTTGTGTCTGTGTGACGTGCCGGCGCGCGGCGCGGCAGATACTCGGCCGGCGTCTCACCACGACTACAGCCCGGAGAGGCGAGCTGAGTGCATTGCAACATGCAGGAGGGACAGAGGCAGGCAGCCGGGCCCCCACTCTGCCCCGCGCTACCGGCCGCCCGCACGCCAGTTTGCCGTTGAGCGTCTCTAGCGGCGCAGGCATTTCGCAATGAAAACGTCGTGATCGGCGTTGTTCGCGTCGGTTTCACATCTTGTGTGTCTTTGTTGTGTTCATAGACAGTGTAATTGGTGTTATTATAATAGTGAAGATGTTGTCTGTACGACATGGCGACGCGTAGTTGACATGTCGCTGAGCGCGCCCGTCCAGGCGGTGCGCGGGACTAGGACCAACAGCCTCGACCAACTCGATTTTCAGGAGCGCAGGCAACTGATTGCGAGTTCTTTATCTCTTACTGATTTCTTACATGTCGGGGCAAAGGAGGTGGCAGCAGTCGCCGGTCAGTTCCCCTTCCCTTTTGTCTCTTTACGCCCAGGCACATTCCTAACAATAGCTTTGCGAAATTAAAACTACGTGCATAGCACAGCTTTGTACTCTTACACACGTTTATTGTAACATATAGTTACAACCAAAAGCGATCTCTATTTCTATGTCATACTGACTGTTGAAAATATGGTTTAGATTTGGTTTACAACCAAAATGTTGCCTTTGATAGAATGTACAACGCAATTTATGCCCATGTATAGTCACGGCTGATAAAGTACCCGGCCTGTCCCATCACTTCCCATGAAGTCTGGGCAAGGTGTCAATGATGCCCATCACCCAAAACACAAACTAAGGATGATGGGCATCAACTATCTTATTGTAACACAACATGTAAATAATGTACAATAACTAAGTATAGTCTGTTGACCACCGGCTCTACAGTTAACTTTTGAATATGCCCAAACCCATGTGACAAAACTATGTGATATCCAAGGATTCTGAATAAAACAATAATGTATTTAGCCTTAGAAGTTGACTAGAACCAGGATAAAATGTTATGGCAAGGTGTTTTAACTCGGAACAATGAATGATATTATTATTGGCATCACGCTACCTGCAGGAGTGGTTTGGGTTAGTCACGAGTCACGACAGCTCACAATGTCTGCCTATTTTTCATTAGCACTTGCGTGTCATTCAATACAGTTTGTTATGTTGTTTACTGGAACTAATTTTGATTAGAATATAGTGAAGAAAATATGAATGTTCCTCCCTACCAAAGGCCATTATAATGTATCTTTATCTACAGTTTGACAAAAGCGTCCATAACCGCAGAAGGTAATGATCTCGGAATTAACCTTAAGTTTAAACTTGGACAATCATGCCGCAAAGCAAGCATTAAGGCCAGTCATAAGGTTAAATTACATTGATCTTATTGGTTGCTGATAAATCAATGTAAGAGACTTTCTGCTTCGATTCAATTTTAAACTGATTTCTAAAAACGAGGAGTATTTGTAACAGTTTTTTTTTGCACCGATATCTCCGACTTTTCTAGTCCGATTTACGTGATGCTTTTTTAATTGGTGGAAGAGGACCGTGAATAAGTCCCACTCATCATCTTCCTGCCTTTGTTCCATTCTATTTGGTGTCGGCGCAACTCGTTTTCTTCTTCCATTCTCCCCTGTCAGATGTCACTGCATCATTAACTCCTTTTTCTTTCATATCCGTCTTCACACAATCCATCCATCTTTTCTTTGGTCTTCCTCTCCCTCTCCATCCATCAACATTAATGTCCATCACTCTTTTAGTCACATGCGTTTCGTCCCTCCCTCCTCATCTTCATAGTCAGTGAATAGGTCCCACTAACAAACTGATTCACTTTGGTTTGGTACAGCCAATAATTTTTTAACCGGCTTTGAAATAGGATGCTGTCGAATTTGCCCATGTCGTTGACATTGTTGCTAATACTAACGGAGTAGGGAAACACAAATTTGTAAAGACAATCGATCTTCTTGGCATGAAGTGGTACAACGGGCAATAAATAAAAAAGAGACTTCAATAAAAACCTGAAAGTGGCGTTTCAGAATATGATCTAGTAAAACAATGTAACCATGGCTATAATATCCTCATTGAATTGATGCAACGCAAACTGATATAACATTGTTATCGATTTATAATAATGAAAAATAAATTCAATAATATACTGTGGAGTAGTAGACTAGAGACGTATAAACTACGCAATTATTATAAGATTACCAATGACGATTACTATGTGAAAAAGCTAATTTATGCCATTTTAAACAACTTGTTTCTTTGTAGATACTTCGTTTTTACTATTCGAACACAAAAGAGGCTCCACTTGATGGGAGACTGATTTTACTCACGTTTTCTCGTAACTCGCTATACTACATGGTGTGTCTATTGAAAGTGAAATGCTAACTCATACATTTCTTAGAACTGTAGGTATAATTTTCTTACTGGTTCGCCTTTACTAATAGCAGTAACGTAACTAATAGCGGTGATAGATTGATTGATTGATTCCACTCAACCAAAGCTAGGTGACAGTGTATTGGTTGAGTTACATATTGTAAGCTCATTGCGCCATCGTACATAATGAAGTGTGCAGGACAAAAAACTTGTTTCCTTTCTTCTTTCCTTGTGCCATGTTATCTATTATTCGTTGCTGGGTCAGCAACGAATAATAGAGCCAGGGTCCAGGTTGAACTGCTTTATTTGGTCCATAAAGTTCCCAGGTCTAGGAAAAGATGCAGTCCAGACAGTCTAGACAAAAAGAAAACTAGTGAATTCAGGATTGATAGGTAGGTTATGAATCTACTGATGAAGTCTTATCGAAGTATTAATGTCGCTAAACTATTGCGAAATTGTAATTGATAGACAAAAGTCATTGAATGGTTCTCCATGTAGGGACCGTAGTTTGCTATTATTCCAGTAAAACCTAAAAAAACAAGTTGCTTCCAAAGCCGACAACATGTCAGCCCTTGACATAGTTGCTAGCAGGTAGATACCCCCGTAATCTCACAATAACCACACGGGATCCTACTTCGATACTATTTATGTTACCCAGTTTTTATGCACTACCTGTTCAGTCATCATTTCCATAAAAGTTTTGTGGTTATTACCGGTATAAGTATATACATAACCATGTATACAATACATATGGATATTAGTGATTATCTCTGTCGTATTATTCACAGCTCGATGAGGTCACATTGTAGCTCTCGCTGTATCCATTTGCCAATATAGGCTCAGCATTGCCTAACCTTAGAAACCAAAACTTATTTTTTATGTAAGAATAATTGAATTTAATTGAAGGACACATTGAATTCCACAACAATTCTTAATGTTATATTGAGGAGGATTAGTAATATCGTTTGAATAAGATATGATATAGAGGTTAATTTTCATAGTCATTGTGAAAATGAAGACATGATCATCGTATTTTTGTATAGTTAAAATGTTCGTTATTAGCGGGCCTATTTAATAAAACATGGATTTTTTAAACACGATTCAGTAAAAATATACCATTGATTGTGAACACAGCAAGTCCTACGTGCACGCCTGTTCGTGCCCGCTGATTGGCTTGCGCGGAGCTAATTGAAATCAACGTTGACATTCATTAACTGATGAACAAACAGTAGCAATATATTAAACCCAATAATCAAGAGTGAGGACGTAGTGTGTACTTCATGTTGAATTATTAACATTCCTCACAGAAAATTGTTTTATTTTGTCAGTGACATTTCTAACCAAAAGATCAGCGTATCAATGCACAGACACTTTCTCACATACATTTTAGTAACAATACTGCATCCTATCATGCAGAAGATGTATATATAACAGCGACTACCTATCGATATGTTCGCCTGCAGTCTACAGGTATTAACTAATGTCCCTTTGTTACCGCAGGTGACACTCGAGAAGCATATTAACTATGGTACCTATTCGTTACGCAAAGCTGCCGTTGAATCATTGCAAGTATAATTAAATGATGTTTGAACACTCCCTTATTGTTCCTCGACCACGACCATAACTTTAATATAAACTAGTAGTACTAATAATTAAGTACTTAGTCAGTTTACTGATTTGTATTAACGACACTTGTAAGGGTTTTCATTTGTTGCGTGAAGACATTATGTAATAAATAATTCACAAGGGACACTACCAACAAGTCTCTAATGGTTGTTTACATTACACAGTAATAAGTTTATTTTGGAACATCTTTCACAGTTAATGATTAACCCACAAACATATAAAATTCATTATAATTATGCTTGGTATCAAAGGACCAAAATGTTAAAGCAGCATTAGTGTTTATTTTTAATTGATAGTGAGAGTTAAATGACAATTAAAGTGGTCCTGTCATGGTCCAGAGAGTGTACATAATGCGTTTCTGCTTTTTTTATTTGGACAGTTACAGTTATTTTTACATGTTGTTGTCCCTTCGTAGGTAACAATGCAAATGGAAAATTATACATAGAGTCGCAATTAAACCTACTTTATGATGGAATTTAACCGTATTTATTTTGCAATCATCATCTAAATCATTCTTCAAATATCAAACATGTTTTAATACAGACTTCCGTTTGCACTAGAACGTACTTACAGCTTGATTGTATGTTTTACGGTCCTCAAACATTTTTAAGGTTTTTATTACCTTTAACCCAAACGGCTCTATTTTTAATTACACCACATTAGAAATAATAAAAACTTTCCTTTTCATGCTTTACTGCAAGAGCTGCCTGTTAACGTTCAAATAAAAGCATTGACTGCGTGATATACCCGTTTGTTAGATTGCTGGTAGGTACTGGTAGTCATTATTTCGATATCATTTTCAAAACCTGTCATAGTACCTATAATCTATCATGAATAAAGTCGAGGTCGTAGAAGGTAAGGACCTCAAATCTTGCAACAAGGTGAGAGAAGTGAGGACGCAAGGTGCGTTGGTGGACTCCGGCAATTGTAGTGGGCGAGTCACTTCGTCACGAACCGGTGACTCATGTTCGGCAAATTAAACGTTACTCCCATCACACCCATAACCCCTTCATTTACCTTTTTCGTTTGTTCACGTTTGTTGTGTCTGTGTTGATGAGATTTCTAAGGTACACACTGATCTTGCAAATGTTCTCTACAGAATAACCCCGTAACCGACAATGTCATATTGCCAATATTTATATTGGGGCGATAATTACTAAAATCGATCAACCGTGCTGTGATAAAGGCGAGCAGACTTTTTGATAACAATCTTAAATAATTTTAATATTATTTACTTCTCTACAGAAGGTTATAATACTTGGTATACTATTTTTAGCTTTACTTTTTTTGATAGCAATTGTTAGTTTTTTAGAGGTGATTCCTTTTGAAAATCTGGAACAACTGCTCTGATTCTGAATTTCATGTTTCGTCATACTTTATTTAACTGACACCCCATACAAAATTAAAATGATACTTTTTACATGATCACAGTGGTCTACCACGCTCTATAACTTCGAATGCTATATTTTTATACGTGCAACACTTTCAGAGAAAGTAGCATGTGACGAACAGAGAGTGTTTTCCTAACGTTCCGCCAATTTTAGCATAGAACACTTAAACGACACTGACACAATCATTAAATAATATAATTCTAAAATTGGTGTGAAATGTAGTATTATGTGACAAAGTCATAAAAATGCTTATCTAACAAATTATATTTTATATTCCATAAAAATATCTTGAATAAATAGAGTAGTACATTTTGTATTAAAATTTCGTATTCATATGTGCGTGTTTAAAATAAACTCTTCTAGCAACGTTTTGCGCGTTATTTAAATAACAAAGATGATTCATGTGTGAATTATTCCAATAATGATCTTATCAAAATAAACTATTTCTGTTAAATGTTATATCCGTAAGAATTATGATTATTTTTACAGTTAAACTGTTATTTTATTCCTAAGAATAAATATTTCTTTGGCTCCCATGAGTTCAACTGGAATTTGACCTGACTTAGATGAGAACAACTGAATTAGTTCAGAACTTTTAGTAGGGGGTTACTAAAAACAACCAATAAAAAAGTCTTTTTTAAAATGAATGTCCGGGAACCCTATAATAATACAACTTCAAAAGAAAGAGTTCAAATAAGTAAGTGACTTCAGCTAAGGATGTTTAAAACTTACATAATTAACACACTTACCTATGTAGATAAAATATTGAGTGACACTGCTGTAAAATGCTAAGTACGCAGATAATTTGTTTTCTTTGCAGATAAGGTAATGGCAGCGACGAAAAATGAATCTCTTATCTGGGCCCGAATTCTTAGACAAATATTTCTAGATTGTCAAGTCAAATTAGCGTCCTTTTTAGATGTTTTTATCTTATTCATACACGTTTTGTTTGAAAATATACCTACCTATCGGTGGAAAAATCTGAAATCGTGTTGTTTTGCCAGTAAATAACTTTCATAAAATATAAAATAATATAAATAAAACGCCATCAGATCAAAATTTCTTTTGTTGTCCTTGTCCTGATGTAATGCTAATAGATATTAATATACCATTCTACTGCATTACACAGTAACAATGTAAGGTGCATGTAGCTATTGCATAATAGTTGAAGCCACATAAATGAAAAACGCACTGCAACGGCTGAAAGAGTGCTCAACTTTATATGTTGAACAGATCAAAAAAGCACTAGATTTCCTTCTACATATTTAATTCTCTCCTGTTTAAATACGTTATACTTATATTATGTAAACAATGTTGGCACTGTTGTGTTCTGGATCGTCCTGAATTGGAAGCTGTTATGTTAGTTTGTATGTGTGTCTGCATAGGAACATTACATACAAAGTTTCGTTTAAATTGTCGCAAGATTATACTTCCCGATGTGATCATCTTATTCTGTACAAGTTTTTGTACAGTATTTCTTGGAAAATTGAAGTTGAAGTTATTTCGAGTCGGCACTACAGACGCCAGCAGCATATCAATGACTTGTTCCTATAGTTTGTTATGCATACCTTGTAAGCCCTGCCTTTCTCGTGATCATCCTATCCTGTTTCTTGATTATTCTCAGATTGAATTAAGTGTATACCCTCACGAAACTGTCAATACTCCATCGTTTATAAATTTTGTCTTCATTGTAAGTTGTAACATTTATCAACTCCATAATAATATGAATTGATAAATGCAACTGAAATACAATGGTACTAAATGTATAGATTTGTGGTCTTGGCAGGCGACGGGAAAATTTCTCTTTTGTAGGTATACTTAGTTCTCCTTGGTATTGTGTTGTGATAGGCGCGGACAGTTCATAACAATAGACTCTCGACATAATGGGGCCATTGATTGTGTGGATGTATCATGAATGTGTGAGTACTATTTGAACCGATCTTGCTGGTACCTATTTTGTATCAACGTTGTCTTTCAAAGTATTTGCTCGTGGTTTTTTGACCTCTATACGAAAGTTTTTAACTCTTGATATAGGTATACAGCATTTAAACTGTGCACAATGTTGTGTTGTATGTCATTAAGACAATACCAGGCGGATATATTATGTATTTTGTTATTCACTCGTGTGAAACTGACAGATTTTTTTTAAACAACACTTACCTAATACATACACTTAAAGTTCGATGACACCCCAAGAAACAAAATTTGGTACTATAAAGGTCCTGAGAACGTTTTAGAACGTGCTAATTAGTGTTCATGATTCGTACTATAATGGTGTTGTAAACATTTACAGAACCCTGAATAGGCCCTAGTTTTATCACTGATTTGTTTTATAGACATTACATAAAGGCTCTCACGGTGATAAGTCAGCTCTGTAGTTGAAATGTAAAAGTGTCGAAAAACGCTCTTTAGTACTAAAATAGTGCTGTCTGCAACGTTTATGTCACAAATTTGCACTATAAACTTAACCAAAACATGTTTATAGTGGTATTTTGTCACAATTTTGTTTGTGTTGTGATCGTGCGTCGTGAGTGTTCCTCAAGAAAACAAAATATATCGGTAAGTTATGCTTTATGTCATTTGCCATTGTTGCTTATCGTAACATTTAATAAAAAGGACATACTACAAAACATTCATGGACCGTAAATTGCACTTGCGAAAATTATTGTATTGATAAAATCATTATGCTGATTTCAAATTTGACAATGCGCCCTTATAATTTACGTGTTTTAATTAAATTTAAATTAATAAAATAAGGACTTGTCCCGACTATGGCTGCTATAGTACACATTGGCTTCAGCCGTGCTACTAATGTGCTATCATGGCAGAAAACAGCAGCCATATTTTCACAGAAAACGAATTAGGGTTCGTTGTCCAAATATAAAATAGTGAAGTCATAATAAATTTCTTTGTATGGACTTGCATTAAATGCAATCTTTAGGTATTTTCTAGTTTCTCTCCCAATTCAGTCTCGAAATCACCACGCTTGTGTAGCAAAAAAACTATAGTTTCATTAAAAAACAATGTTTCTGTGTGTGTCTTTAATGCAACCTCATAATTTATTTTGACTAAACTAAAAGTTGTAACTATCTCATCGCATGTGCCCAATCACCCGTCAGCCTTGAAAGAAAGTCGGTTCTTTGATACATAAAACAGTTACAGACCAAAGACTACTAAAGTATACTATAGATTATAGACCTAAATGCCTTATGGTCAACATAGTTTATATTTAAGCTGTTGAAACTTTATTTTATTATAATGCTGGAAGTAAATGTACAATTGCGTTTGTTTCAGTGCCTTACCTGCATCGTAACATACTACAATTTTATGTCATTAATGATGGCATATATAATGGACGTGGATTGTTTCCTGAGGAGATATACATATGATTATACATATTATGTTTTGATAGGTTAAATAAAAAATATTTGAAAAAAAAAGAAAATATCTTTTATTATTAACATTTACCTACACACAGTATTATTCCTGCGTCCTTGGATCTCTTGATAACACATTGGGAATGCGCATGTTTATTATTTCTATCAAACTTTTAACTGCTTGATGAGGTATATTATAAGTGACGCACCATTTTCTTATGTCACTGCGTAATTGTTCATCTTTACTGCTCTCCTCATCTGAGCATTCCGGTATTGGGGAACTTTGAACAGAGGTGCTCTCACTCTCATATTCTTCATCCTTATTACTGGCTATAGAAAAAGGAACATTATTGCTACAGCCCTGTTGTGGTACAAAACAAATATTTTGTACAGAACCACGTGCTATATTTTCCGGACCCGCTTGACCAGTATTTACATTTTGGATATGAGCTTGTTGTATTTGATGATAGTGCTTGTGTATATCGATTCTTTACCTTTTTTTATAACTACCACTCAATTTATACCGACACAGAGATCTTAAATCCATTATTAAACCTTTATTTACTTTATCTTTTAACCAGATCTCTGTAAACAATCGGCAGTGTGCCACCATTTATGAAATACTAGTGATGTAATTGATTCTGAAAAGCTAGTATAGTTCTAATCAGTCCATTAGCTATTAATTTTAATGCTTTTATGTCACGCTTTAGTGTCGTATGAGTAACACAGACTCACTTATAGAGCTATTTAGAATGGTAATGGTACTATTTCATACTATAGTAGAGTTTTCTTGACTTTTACAGAACTAGCCCCATAGCGATATTGAGGGAGCTTTTAAGAAGTTAAAAGGTTACGTAATAGTTGTGCAAGGTGATTTTATAGTGCAGATTGATCCTGTAATAATGTTTTCGATACTACTACAAAACTAGTACTGTAAAAGTTATTTTGACGCATTATTAGCGCAAAATAGATACATGAAAGGGACAGTAAGGTCTTCAATAGTACTAAATAGTACCATAATCACTTTATTCATATCTTTTACAGTGCAAAACTTTAAAGATTCTTTTGTATGGTCCTGTAAGCGTTCTAAGAGCTAAATTATAGAACTTAAATGCTCTTAATCTTATAGAATCAAAACGCTTTGTTAAAAACTTTTATAGTACAGGCAGTCACAATGGTTATAATTACAGGCCTACTATAACACTGTTCGGTGACAAAACGCCTTGGTTATAGAAACTTTTGTTACTTGGGACAACCATTGAAATCATTTATTTTTAACCCACTACGTGATACAGCCATCCTTTTTGTGAGTGATCCTTTTGTCAGTGCGACGAAAATTATACACGAACTCAAATAAGGCTTGAAAGATGAGACAAGAATAACAGTTTCCAGTTTGATTGACATTTAAAATGTTTTGTTGCAGCAAAGAAACAAAATGGTTCTGCGGTACGCACGAACAGCCTGGGGTCGGGCGCGCGCACGCCTCCGGCTGAGCGAACCAAGTCTAAATTCTCAGCTTTTGGTAGACTATTCAAGCCATGGAAGTGGAAACGGAAAAAGAAATCAGAAAAGTTCGAAGCTGCTTCTAGAAGTGAGTACTTAACTATCTGTTATCATAACACACGAGGTGATAAACGGTCATCATGATAACCGGAACCGGACAAGATTCACACATGCTTTTGAATCTAAACAGTTTTTTGTTTTATCGGTAAACACAATAAAATCTCCTTTGCGGTCTTCTATATCTGAGATAAACTCCGGAGGTGAACCTTGAAGCAACATTCATGACATACTTTGCTTTATCAATAGTGGTAAAAAACAAGGTACATACCCGTCATTATAGAAAAATACCCGGTTTCTGAATGACTCGTTTGGTTACGCTCATCAGTAAATAACTTTGATCAGCTGTCTGATGGATTAGATGACTGGGATGGGACATTGACGTGTTGGCAGCAGATGAATGAATAGGGTCTCAAAAGGTTGATAAACTTTAGTCAATAGACTTAATGTCGTTAATTACATTATTTCAAAGTATAGTACTTAATTATATCTCTATTGTCATGGTCTTAATTAAATTCCAATTCTTAGTTACTATTTGAGTTCACTTTGGTACTTTATAATGGCACTGATTTAAAGCGGCAGTTGTGTATATATAGTAGTTTTGGTAAGTTAAAAATTACAAAATGCATATTTATTAACAAACAAATTCGGCAGTTAAAACTTAGCAGTTAAGTAAACAAAAATGAGTCGAAAAAAATAATAAAATGAATCATTTAATAAATACTGAGCAGTAAAATAACTAAATGGGCAGTTACGAGTGGCCAGGTGACAAATCGGAATTAGTCAGTAAGAAATCTAAAAACATTTTAAATTCGCCTAAAAAGCGTAGTCAGCGTAGACCCGGTACGCGGGGCTCCTATCCCTGTCTACAGGGTTTACAGTAACCTAACACGAAGGGGATGTCGGAGTCTTAGTTCGCTTGCTCCGTTCGCTCACTAGACCCCGCTATCTCCTTCGAACTTAACCTGTCCAAGGCGACGTGCCCCAAATCTGGGTGTCTCCGCTTCCTATGAACTGCTGATGTATTTATCTAACTGCCCATTCCATCATTTTTACTGGCCATTTATTTATTAGCCTGCTTACGTATTTTTAGTACTGGCATTGTGAGACGAAATAACTGGCCAATTGTTTTTGTATTACTGTCTATGTTTTACTGTTCAAAAAATTAGTTCCCCTTTATAATAAAGTGTTTTATGAAGTGTGTAATACTATGTTGTCTTTCTGTTTGCAGCCTTAGAGAGGAAGATATCCGTCCGAGCGAATAGAGATGAGTTGGTGCAGAAAGGTATCCTCTTACCAGAAAGCCCGGTCACGCCTGTGCCAGAAGTCGGTGAGTATTCAATTTACAAAACTAGCTTTTGTGTACAGTTCACTCGCATCCTTATGATTAAAAAGTAACTTATACTAACTTCTACCCGCTACTTCGCCGCGTGAAAAACTCGCGGCAATAATGTAGCTTTCCACCAGTGAAATAATTTTCCAAATCTGATGAGTAGTTTTAGAGATAAGTTTCTAATCGCCAAAAATTTATCAAATTTATACTTACAAACTTTACGCTTAAAATATTAGTATAGATTTTAATCCAGGTCACACTCTAGCTCTGTGCCTAATTTCATCTAAACAAATTCAGTCAAGACATTACAAAAGATCGAAATCATTGCAAACATGTTACTCAAATAACCTATTTTTTCCCAGAACACATGTATTAAGAGAAAGAGTTCAAGTGCTGAAATAGTATTTCTACTTGCAAGTACTGAAAATAGTTCACACATGTTTAGGAGATAAAAATAAATACTATACTTATCAAAACAGTATTAGTAGATACTAACGATGTTTATCAAATTCAATATACCTAATACACTTTAATGGCAGTGGTAACACAGAATTATGTTTGTCTCATAAATTCCTATAGGTCGGTTTTCCTTAATGTAATTATTTGTTCTTAGAAATCCAACCGGCTGACGGAAAACAAAAGATTTATTTAAAACGATAATTTATCATGACTTGAGCCATAGATGTCTGACTGTCGGGAAACAGCTGATACTAAACTGGTTATGTCAAGTATTAAGTAAGTTTAAGTAGGTACATAGGTAATTATAGCAAAAAAAGTTATAAACAATGTAGAAAATCAACCCGAATTTGTTTATATGTTACTTCTTCACGTCTCAGCTATTAAACAGATTTCAATCAAAATAAGTACAGAACTTAAACATGCACGGGAGAAAGACATAGGATACTTAATATGCGGGTGCTTGAAGTCCTAAGATAAGAGTGAAGTAAAACCACGGGCAACAACTTGTTATTACTAATATTATAATTCCTGTATTTATCTTTGTACACATTAATTATATTTTTAAATATTTCAATCTAAAGTAATATAAAAAAACAACATTTAAATAAAAAATAGTAGCCCATCGGTATCGGGAACAGGGTCCAAGCTACAGGCGGTCAGGGCTCCAGAGTGAGGAACCTCCTAAAAATACGAGCCGTGTCCAAAAGTACCGCTTTCTGAACCGAGCCCTTAATCCAGCTGCCTAACGAGAGCCTCCTCAGGTATTGGTCGAGGCTCTTGGCAATTAAGCCATTGGCTGAGACGACTATCGGCACAATTATCGCTGAGCTTACCACCCATATGTCGACAACCTCGCGTGCCAAGTCAAGATACTTGATTTGCTTATCTTTATCGGTTTTCTCAAGTTCTCGTCATGCGGGACCGTCATGTCAACAATCATTGCGCGCCGCTCTGATCGATCCATCACCACTATATCAGGCTTATTGGCAACAATAGTCTTGTCCAGAACAGTGTGATATTACCATTTTCGACAACTGGGTATGGCACATACCTATTGTACGGCACTTCCGATTCCACAAGGCTATATTTTAGAGCTGATTGATAATCCTGGCTACAAGGTTGTGTCTATGCAAGTACTCTTCGTTAGCCAGACAAGAAAACCCGGAGATAATGTGAGGGATTGATTCGCCTGGGTGGCCGTTCTTCACAATAAATAGTAGTTATTCGCCATCATAACTTCATCCATAATGGCACAGACAAAACCTTCGGTTTCTCCGAAGAGGTCCCCGGAACTTAGCCAGGCTACGGACACTGATAGGTCTACATCGGCCCCATGCAGGGCCCGGAAAAAGCGTCCATGAAGCTCCTTTACTTTGCCATACCTCCCTGCGGTCGTTAGTGTCAAGCACTACAGGTTTGCGCCAGTTCTCTTTAGCCAAGGAGAGCGGGGTGAGGTCCTTGTCAACCGCGACCACATCTCGATTCATCCCCACGTCGATTTCTAGAAAACATTCCCTGAGACTGCATATCTCGCGATTGTGGAGAGTTTTAGCTTTTAAAAAGCCTCCACCGCCACACTTCCGAAGGATATACAGTCTCATAACCAGTGATCGGAATAGGTAGAGCTAATTTACCTAAACTTCGAGGAACAGAGACATAAAGGGGAGACTTCTTGATGACATTTTTTTTCAGTCAAGTCAAGTCCCGGGACAATTGTCCCGGAACGTCAATAGATGTATGTGTATGTATGGATCTAAGATTTATGGAATTAGAGAGCTGGGTTCCCACAGATTCCACAATCTCCCCTTGCTTTACATGCATGACTGCACATTTGTCCACACCAAATTCCATCCTGATGGCACTACTGAAAGTTTCTTACTAATATTATTGTTATAAAAAGTCATCGGATGCCTGTTATTCATAACAATTATTTAACGCAGCTGTTGCATAAAGTAACAGTAGATAATAATTATGTTTAATTGGTGTAACACCTCAAGCAGGTACCGTTTAAACAACAACAAAAAACGGAGTTCTCAAAATATGTACTTCTATTATTGTTTGAGAAACGAGATATCTACGTCGTAATTAATTGTAATGCACATCAGCACGTCTCCTTTCCGAATAATAAATTTAATTTTGTTGTACTTAACTTCCGTACCGATTTAAACGATAACAATATAACTATGCGCTTATCGTTATCGCTTATCGATCGACTTCCTATGTTGGAAATGTCGTACAGTATCACGAAGTTCTGTTGAACATCAGACCCATACCTACTGGGTTCAGGGTTGTAAGCAAGCATCCAATTTAACATGTTACCGGTTCGTTGATATCCAAATCTGAGCGAGTCCAATCTTAGTATCCTTCACACTTACAAGTAGACTACAATACCAATCCAATTACTACCAATATGGTTCATTGATCACACTGTGTGCCTATAGACAAGCGTTTTCGATTTTTCAAAAACAGTATATGTGTTCAGCTTTTGTAAGGAAATTGATTCGCACAAGCGTTTATTGCATGTAACTATTTTCGTTCACAAGTATCAAGAAATAGTCATCTTGGGTCCCTGAGCTAAGCCACACCTCTACCAATTCCACCTAGCCTAACATTTCAGGGATTAAGTATAGACGTGATCTTAAACATGATTGTCGATACAACGATATTCTTTGTTCTAGATGAGCCAGTGTCTCCCCCGAGCGGCGAGGAGGCACGGAGCGAGGTGAGCGCGGCGCAGGCGGCGCAAGACCGGCTTGTGGGCATGCATGCGGCGCTTCAGGCGCAGCTCGCGTCGCAGCTGCAGCATCAGCACCAGCACCAGCAGGCAGTCATGGCAGCCGCCGTCGCCGCCGCCGCTGCCGCGCAACACCACCATCAGAACAATAATGTCATAGGTCAGTGCTTGCTTCTATCGAATGTTAAGCCAACTGTTTCCTGTTTGGGGAGAGTAGCGTATGTCGCAAAATTGGCAGCGGCCCTGATTTGCGAGTTTAGGCCGTGGGTTCTAACCCAGGCAGGCTCTTTACTTTTGTGTAATTTATTTCATCACCACTGCTGAATGAAAACATTGCGCAGAAACCGGCTTGTCTTAGAACCAAAACATGTATCGACCCGCACTGGGCCCACGTCGCCGCGTCGTGGCTTACGGTCCACTTCCTCTTACAGAGGGGAGGCCTGTGTTATATTGTTTTTGTGTATGGGGAGATAATTGGCTCCAGAAACACAAAAATAGATCTCAAGGCTTTGTAGTGCCAAAATAAAAAAAAACTGACGTCGTCAAACTATTTGCGAATCCAGACATATTCAAAAAGAATACGTAGTGGAACAATTTCCTATAAGCCCGTAAAAGAAAGCTTGTTATCGTGAAAATCTGTAGACGGGCGCAAGAACATCCACTCCAGTGTCGTCTTGCAAAACCTCTTGTAAGCTTCGCCAATGGCGGTGAACGGGTTAATGGTCCTTCGAGTCGTGTAGCGTCGTTCAATGTGGGTTTTATGAATGTGAGAAGTATATGATTTTCCAGAGCAGTGTAAACAGGCTTTGACTGTTTGACCTTACCTAGATGTTTGTCTAGTGCACACATAGATGCAACAAAGTCTTAATTGTTAATAAACGGATATTTAAATTGCGCATTCCTAAGTTTCTTCTACTAGTTAAAGTCAACGTCATCAAAAGAACACCCACCCTTCAAGGGTTCCGCGGTTAATTATTTTTCAAGTACGTAGGCATGTTTTCGTTGTGTTCATGAGTAAGGTAAAGGGCCCAGTAACCGTGAAGTTTTGAACTTCACTGACTTTGCAGGTCTGCTATGCTAAAACTAGAAGACTTACAAAAAAAATAATTACATGACTAGAGAGATAATTTAAACTAGTTTTAGTGTATTATTCTTTTTTTTTATTAGTCTATATTTTCTTTAACAATAATACAAAAAAATAAAACAAAGGGCTAATTGTACCAGTACCCGGTAGATTTGTACTAGTAAACGTTAAATTGTCCCTGAATCCGGTAATTTTCACCGCGAATTGGAACTCTATTGCTTTACGTTAAAGTTCACAGAAATGCTATTTTTGCATTTCTGTGAACGGTGTAAAATAAATAAAAAACGGCTTATCCAAGGAAGCGACATTTTTTGTTCTCCTAAGCATGCTTGGAGAGAGGCCAGTTCTCGCTTCGTTGGAAGACGGGGAAGCTGGTCCTCATTCGGAAGCCGGGGCGCCCTGCGGACTCTCCGTCCGCATACTGGCCCATTGTGTTCCTCGACGAGGTGAGCAAGCTCTTTGAAATAGTCATTGCAAACCGCCTCGCCGGCACCTTGCGGGGATGGGGCTGGATCTTGCGGACCACCAGTTTGGTTTCCGCAAGGGGCGCTCGACGGTGGACGCCATCATGCGCGTGAGAGCCCTCACGACGCCGACGGGGGATGCGGTGTCCCGGGGTGGGGTCGTCTTGGCGGTGTCTCTTGACATTGCCAACGCCTTCAACACCATGCCCTGGAGCTGCATTAGGGAGGCACTCCAGACGAAACGCTGGTGCTGGCACAAGGGAGGTTGCACGAGGTGGCGGCCGAAATTATGACACGCGGAGTTGCGATAGTCATAAATAGGATCCGGCAATTGGGTCTCGAGGTGGCATTGCACAAGTCCGCGGCCATGTGCTTACATGGACCTTGGAATGCGCCACCGTCATGATCCATGCTGACGGTAGGAGGGGTTCCCATCGGCGTCGAGTCGACGTTGAAGTACCTTGGACTCGTCCTCGACAGCCGGTGGAACTTCGTGGAGCATTTCCGACGGGAAACTCAGCTGCCGCGGTAAATTATCGCTCAGCGGACAGACCCTCACATTCCGCCTGACGCAGGTCTTCACCGGACACGGTTGTTTCGGGAGGTACCGGCACCGAATCGACCGGGAGGAAACGCCCGGGTGTTATTATTGTGAGGATCGACCGGAGAACACGGTGGAGCACACCGTGAAGATCTGCTCCGCTTGGGCAGAGCACCGCCGTGTCCTCGTAGCGGCGATTGGCGGCTCGCGTCCGGCCCTGGTTCAAGCCATGGTCCCGGGCGAGAGGGAATGGGAAGCCGTCACCTCCTTCTGCTTAGCAGTCATGCTAACGAAGGAGGTAGCAGAACGTGAAAGGTAGATAACCTCACGTCCCAGTCGCCGCGGGAGACGCCCCGGGCATCGGGGGCCACGTGGTGGCTCTCGACCACCGTAGGGGCGGGCCTGTGGGCGGTGAGTAATGGGCTAGCTCGCCGTCCGTCCGTCTTATGACGACAGGCCGTGTCGTCGGCGCGTTCGTGTTCCACGCGCGCCTTAAAGAGATGTTAGCAAACAGGAGGGGCCCGCAAGGACTGATGCCGCGACCCCGGAATACAAAGGGCAAAAGAAGGAACATGGATGGGTTTTAGTCAGTAAAAGTCTGACACTCCCTTCCGCCTTCCGCTCCGCCCAGAGCGGGAGGAGTGATGATTTCCCATCCCAAAAAAAAGAACAACGAAAAAATTACTCGGATATCCACAGATCGAGCCATGTAAGTTCACCGGTCTGAAGTTTGCTTCAAATTACTGCGTGGTTATCAATATCCATACTAAAAAAGCAGCGCGCCACACGATGCGCATCGAAAAACCTGGTTTCAGAACAGCAGAGCAGTAACCCGAAACGTGCGAAAATTTGAAAACCATAAAAAAACTAAAGAGGCAATCGAATCCAAGTGATTACAACACAAACAAGGAGCATAGAAACTACATTCTATTGATTCGAAATAAAAGAGGACTTAACACAAGGCAATAAGGACGCTGTCGTGTTTAAATGCAACTGTTATTTGAATTCCCAATATCAGGCAGAAATGTATTCTACAGTTTTAAAGGAAAATGAGACCTATTTCAAGGCAATAAGTACACAATAACGGGTTTCGGTACAACGTGTATTACCGGGTTGATCGTGTCCCAATATCCGGTAAAAAAAAATACGATTTTAACGGGTACTAGGTCAAGTAGGGGTTTGTAAGTACCAATAGATGTGAACGGCAAAAATATTTATTTCCCAATTAGATTCACCTCGATTTATAAGTTATATCGCAAAATAATATACTTAAATATCTTAGAAAATTAACACTCTTACTTTAATGTTATCCGTCGCAGTATGGCTAGCTCATCAATGCGACGTGGTGGTTTCGTAGTTCACTGACAGAACTTTGAACTTTCTTATTATTCAGTTACAGCAAACTTTTGTTATCGCATGGTTTTGACGCCATTGAACTTTTTGGACAATGATGCCATTACAATTGTACAAAATATTACCGAGAAGGTATTGCCCTTCACAAACTTTAATTTGTTATTGGTAGAAAAGTGCAATAATAAAAAAACTGACTTGTTAACGGGTACTGGTACACTAACGGGAATACGTACTTTTACCTTAATGGGCTTTTCCCAAAAACACTTTAGGGTTGACACGCGTTTTCTAAATGCTGTTATTTATTGATGATGTTTATTTATTTTGCCTTGCATAACTATAATAAGCTAAACGATACAACTTAGTAGTCAGTCAAAACTCGTGATTTATTTTAGCAGTACATTTCACAATCAAATATAATAGTTTTTAAATACGTTTCCACAACCTTATTTTTTGTAAATATTTACAATGGCATAACAATATATCTACGCGACGTAAATACCTGATATGTTATGTAATATTTTATTTGCATATTCAGATGACAAATAAATTAGCATTCGCCGTCTATTTATTAGTTATACCTGCGTAAAACTGATTAAACACGTACAGGGCTATGCAAAGCTTGTTCAATATTATGCTACTTATGATACCAGACAAGATAAGTATACACAAACACATGCATGGGCGCCTATGAGCAGAGTAGCTCATCAGAAAAGCGCTCTACAAATGTGGATTTTGACCTTTGTTAATTGTATGAATTTAATCTCGAAATTGTAGTTCAGTATACTTAATAATCTTTTTTGCCTATGCAACTCAAACTTTTAAGGAGTCTATCCCCTTCTCAACCCAGTGCATCGATTCCTAGTAAACTCAGTTACAGAGCCTAATTTAACGCGCTTTAAAAATACAATTTAGCGAGATTGTACAGCAGACTCATTATTATCTCTTGCTCACTGGTCAGTATTTATCCGAACAACATTGTCTGTATTTTCGTCTATTACACATCTGGCTAATTCGTGACTGTTGTGATTATTATTAGCTGCTCCAGATTTTATATCAATCAAATTATGTTTTCGTACACGAACTTTTACAAAAACTTGCTCCATGCATTTCGTACTCGACGGAATAGCGTGTAGAAATTGGTCATAGATTTCTTTTTATTTTGACATTTACATTTGCAAGTTATGAGTCACAAGCACTTGCAAGTAATAAATATCGTTTACTGACTAAGTTACAAGATATACCACTTGAAGTACTTTATACGACGAATAATAATGATTTAGAAGTAGCAGTAGTTCTTAAGTAGCGGTGTACCTACTTAGCAGCGACAAGGACCAGTTTCTATTGAGTGATTGAATGTAATTGGAAAACAATTGAACATTATGTCGATGGACACTACTGGACCATTGAATATTTTTCAATGGGTTTATAATTTAGTTATAATAAATAATTTAAACTGTTTCTTTTCATTAAAGCTGGACTCAAAACGGATCCAATATTTCATATTTAATTGTACTTGAAATTATTGAATCCGATTAAATGTAATTGGAGAATAGGTAGTGACGCGTGGCGGGAATTAACGACATCCTGACAGGACGGGCGTCGAACGTTGACCCACCGCAAGCTGTCTAGTTGTCACAGAGCCACCGCAATAACGTGACGTCATTGTACATGACATTATAATAAGCAGTATTAGTATGAAATATTAGTTTTAGAACCCGTAATTACATTATGGTTTTAGTGCATACTATTAATTGAAACTTCGGTAAATTTGTTACCTATCTGTTGCCGTTATGCTAACCCAATTTCACACCGCGAGAAAAAGTATTTTCGGCACTTTTATTGAACCGAATTTAATTCAGTTGGCAAAAAATCACACTAGTTTTTTTTCTATTTCACTCAGTATAACAATTTACTTTGCCTGAAGAATTTTCTGGTTATTCTGGTCTGGTGTCTTATTCACACAAGTCATTGGTACAGTATCTAAGTCAACAAGACATTGAGATTTCAAAACTAGACAAATGGGTGCTCTACTTTACAGATGAAGAGTTACATAACTCATTATTATTTATTTATGAGATCTTCTGCTGTTCTGTCAGCGCTAAATGGGTCGGTGGGCTAAAATTGAAATACGCATGTTCGGAATGTTCCACGTCTAGGTGGGATAGTGAAGCGGCGCTTTTGTGAGGCAGTCGTCGAAGTCTAGATTAAGGAGCCGGCGACTGGGGGTTGGGTTGTTGGGTGAGTTGGGTCCCGGCTGTAGGGCACGTGCGCGGGGTGCGGTGCGGCTGAGCGGCGCGCGCCTCAGTGTCGGTCCGCCCGCGCCCGCGCCCGCCCGCGCCGCCGGCCCGCGACCTGCCGCAAACCGACCCTCGCGTCTGCCTGCCCTAACCTCACTCGATTACCTGCTCACATAGATATTACACCTGTCAAATCACACGGTGAAAAGCAGCAATCTATGTTTTTTGTTGTCTTATCTACACTTCGTTGAGATCATTGCAACAAGCGGATGACTGTATCACTTGAACTGAACCGAAATTACTTGAAAGCTTTGGAGGTGCAGTGTACCGTTTGTTTTTAATTGATGAATTTGATACACTAAAGCAGAAAAGCGTTTTTGGTTGAAGATCGACGCGAAAATATCCAAATCAAGACAAAGCAATTTGTAACCGAATGTAGAGACGGCGCGAAATGGCGATTAAACTAACTAACTAGTTATAATCGCAACTTATACTGAATTAAGATGTGTTGTCTGCTAATAATGCTTATGTAAAAATTATAAAAACTATAGCTATTTGATATTTGCTCAAATAGCAATAGTTTGCCTCAACGTAGCTTAGGTTATTCCTTATCTTTTATTTATAACATAACGAATGACATGATGGCACATTGCGCTTATTCCATAAATAGTTTAAAAGATAACATTTATTAGTTATATCGTTGCTGCTATATAGATATCATTTTAGTGACAGACATGTAAAATGAGTGTTTATCACTGCGGGTACGGGAACCTGAGTAGTAAATAAACTATGGATTACTCACTCAGGTTTATGAAATAAACTGTTTTGATGTAGAACTACGCTAGATTTGTCGTGGCTGCTTCGTTATTGTTGGTGCAATTGTATCGATTGCATTTTTTTCTGTGAAGCTAGGCGACATATGATTTAGTTCTGGTCGGTGGTTAGGTCTGAGACGCGAACTTTGCGTGCGGTATCGATCGGGTCGGCGCCAGCACGCGATGGTAACCGCTGCACCGGCGTCGGTACCCCGTTGCCCCGCGACGCTTGCACGATATGTTCCACTAAACACTAACAATATCAAATATTCATTTCAATTATTTGAAATTGCTATTGAGTCATAAAGTATCATGATGGACTCGATACCATTATAGTGTCTTTTACCTTTCCGCATTGCGCACACTTTCTTTCCCTACATCCATTTTCAGTGATGCAGTTGTACAGACAGAAAGTGCATGATGGTAGATTGTTATTTTCAGGCATGTTGAATAACATTTCGGCCATTGGCAGTGTAAGCTGAAAGTTAGATTGCAATAAATTACTTAAATGTCAAAAATCCTTGTTATTAAAATAATGCTCAAGAATTTCGGGAGTATTCTTTGCTCACATTTCTTGGTTTATCGTTGAAATGCCTTGATGGGCTATGAAGTACCTTGTGAGAATGTGCGGGCCGGGGAGGGTTAAGAGCGGTGGGTAATAGCTGGCGCGGTGTCGCGAGCGCCACCGCGCGGCAGGCGCGTGCCGCCACCTCCGCCGCCGCCGCCACCGCCACCGCGGCCGCCTGCGCAGCGCCTCTCCATGATGGGCTTCATTATGGGATGTGCCTGCCTAAGAGGTGCGTACACTTCAATTTCGAGCAGTATGCAGTTGGAGGTTGCTGAAAGTGGTCCACTCGATGCTTTATTTTCAAATATACAAGGTGGAAAGGACACCGACACGAAAACGGTTATCACGTACTCGGTACATCATCATCACCGATGACAAATTTCGATGTAGGGGGGTCCAGAATTCTGTACTGAGTACGTGGTAGGTGTCCCTTCCACCTTGTATGTTTTTATGCATTTTTATAAACAACTTTGCAAGTAGTGGTTTTCTTTGGATTTAAAGAGTCTCTTTTCACACGTTTCACCTGCCAGCGAGCCGGCGATAGGAACTTCGGCATTCCGGAAGCATGCACAGCATAAACACGTAGGTCTACAATCGGTACATAGGCACTTCTGGACAATTATAAACCGAGACGTGACCTGGGCCACTGATGTTTCCGCTGGTCCACAAGTTGCTCAGTGGAGTATGTAAAAGTTGAAAGATTTGATATTCGCACTTAGTAGTATTAAAAGTAGCTTAGGAACAAGTTCATTAGCATGCGATTAGAGAAAAAGTAGTAATAATAGCGGTAATGAACACACATTCTATTAGTAGAGTGTAATTCGCTCTGGGCGTTTGTCAAGGTAGGCGTTGACACAGCGTAGGTGTCGTGAAAGCCCTTACATACTCGCGAGCTACCAAATCGATTCAATCTATTAGCGCGCATTCATATGTTTACACAACATTATGTTATATTAATATAACATTAGGCCTGTATGGTCTTCAAAGGGTTAGGCTGAGGTGTACCTAATTGGTCTCCCACATTTCGCCAGTTATGTTTACGTCCCATGTAATATGGGCAACAGGGGGCGAGCCTCTTGCTATCAACCGTCATAAATCCAAATTCCATTGCTGAAAAACCCAAGAACACTTTGCCCGAACTCAGGACCTCATGCCCAGCAGTAGCGCTTGCAAACACAAGACCACCGCACCGAACCAGAAAAAAAAATTTATCATATATGGTTGAAAAGCTTGAGAACTTAGCTTTAAATTGGTACTACTATAATCACCAACATTGAATCAGTAGAATTATGGCTAACAGACTTAAAATATTACTTATATTTATATTTAGTATATATTAATACCTATGTATGTACGTATATGTAGATAAAAAGCCCAAGGCATTAAGTCCGCCTTGTACAGTTTTTACTTGCGCATAAAGTTTAATAAATAAATAAAGTGGGCATTTAGCAATATGTGTAACAGTTTTTCTTTTAAAAATAAAACAAACTTATAAAAACACAAAAAATATTTATAATGTCAACCCCCTAGCTCTAATCACGGTTTCCAGTCGGTTTTGCATTGACGCAAATAATTTTTTGATAGATTCTAGAGGAATACCATTCCATTCCTCTAACCCAGCCTTGGATTCCTCTATGGTAGAAGGAATTTGATTTTTGGCTCGAACACTTTTTTGACTTTGTCGCATATGGATTTATGTCTAAACCTAGTGCAGGCCAGTTCATCGTTATATAAGTACGTCCTTCTTGAAAAATCACGTATATTTTCGATAAAACATTTTCAAAATAGATTTCCCCTAAAAAGCACTAGTTTTTCTTTGTGTTAAAAAGAAAACTACTGCGAACACGAGATTCGATAAAAAAATAATAATTACAAGCTATAGAAAGAACAAAAAGAAGCTTTCGGTCAACGGACTGAAACGACTAGCTGGAAATTTCAGCGGGTAGGGTAACCAAAGCTACCTACTGTTATATTAAAAAAAGTCTTAATTGTTAATAAAACTTTTTGATCGGGTGGTTTTAAACTCAAATAGGAGTGCTTAAATATAATGGTGGCCACCCAAATGGTTGTCCATTACCACACCGAGAAAGAGTCGATTATTTGTTGTGTATTTTTTTACTTTCTAGTAATTTTGTCTGATTCTGGTGATCAATGTAAGAATAAAACAACGTTTTAAATTCAGAACGGTAGTGGTGAATCAAATCAATGTTTTTTTTCCTTGTGGTGCGTTCAAACCGACCAGGCTGGACTCCGGATCGAACTCTGGACAGACTTAGACAGATAACGTACTGAAATATCTGTCAAAGTCCGGTGTCCACAGTCTATCCGGAGGCCAGTCCGGTCGGTTTCATCGCACCTTTAGCTAGGTTCTGGACCTCTGGGGCAGAAGACATAAACGCGTAAGACAAAAGAACTCATTGTCATTGCTCTGCTTGTAAATTTGTGAAAAAGTTCACTTTAAGCTCTATCATTTCTTGCTTTAGACCTCCGTTTGAGGAGAAGAATCTCTCGAAGATTTTGGAGTTGATGGCAACTATCAAGATTAAGATATAAGAATTTCAAGTGTAAGATTTCTTTAAAGCAGACAATAGGTCCGACTCTTCAGTAGTCTTCTAAAGCTCTTTTGCTTAACATATTATTACTATTCTACATAATTATCCACAACACCTATTTCAGTCCGTACTCTTCAATATTTCATGCAACACTAAACTGTAAACTAACTTGTGCTTTAATTCAGAACCTGTGTTATCTCCACGGAGCAACAACTAACTACACAGTTAATAATTTACGAGGTGTTTAACCGTTCACGATGCACTTTTAGTTGTTACCAACACTCTGACGTCACGCCATGCGGTCGCAGATAACACATGAGTGATGAGGTAAATAGAATGCTCCTTTTTGCTTGACATGACGTTTGTTTTAAGATATGACGTGATTGCCACGTATAACGGACACACTTTATCGACATTATAAATAGAAATAGAACTGATATTTTCTTATTGTTTTGGTTGCATTTCTGAAATCTATGACTGTTTTAATTTATAATAATAAATGTTATTTCATAAAAACGGAGTTTGTAGTTTACTTAAAAAAAAAGCGGCCAAGTGCGAGTCGGACTCGCCCATGAAGGGTTCCGTAGCAGCATGTAACATAATATAAAAGTTCTTGTAGTTCGTTGTAACTTTGATCGATGTTTTAATAATAGAAATCGTATTAAAAAAAAACTACTTACTAGATCTCGTTCAAACCAATTTTCGGTGGAAGTTTGCATAGTAATGTACATCATATATTTTTTTTAGTTTTATCATTCTCTTATTTTAGAAGTTACAGGGGGTTCCATTTTTTGCCATTTGGCTACGGAACCCTAAAAACAGTTTCTTAAACAGATACCATACACTGGTAATTTAGTGTACAGTAATTCTCATCCGTTTCAGCGTTGTTTATCCGTAATACCAACGAAAGTTTTATCATACGATACGATACGAGTACCTTTACCCGTGAGTGTATCGTGAATGTGATGCGCAGCTCGAGTGTAGACAATTTTCACTGTGAAATGAGAGTCTGCCTGCATCAATGAACAAGGCTTTTCAACTGGAAAACTCTTGTTGCTGTTTTTTCTTCTCGCCGTGTACTTTAACAATTTTTGAAGCACTTTTCACTTAGTGTTACTCTAAGGAGTACGGAGTCTTTCTACCTTCTTAAAATTGGGTCTACGATACTGTTTACCAGAAGCTGCCTACTCTACGTCTGTTGTTACTTCATTTGTAAATGCTGATGCTGCTGATGATGAATCCATTGCCGATTGGAAGTCAATCCTCACGTTCCACGCTTCGTTCTACTCAGCACGTCACTCAAGAGTCAAGACTCAAACATTACTTTAAACTAGATTCAAACCATTTGATTGGTTGAAATTAATTTTAAGTAATACTCGAGTCTTGAGTAACGTTCTGTAATACTTAGTTACTTAAATTCTTTCTTCGAAAGTCAGAAGAATTATTATTAAATTCCGAGTAGCAGTATTTCATGTCGGAACAGCGGAATAATAATTTTCGTACATATAATTTACCCAGCTCGGGAATTTAAGCCAGGATTAAGGGGTGTTAGTAGTTTGAAACCATTAGATAGCCAGTAACCATTAAATCTATGACAGCGACACATCACAAAATTTACATTGCATATTTACCGAACCATCATGCTCTTATCAAAAGGTTAAGTGTTTATTAAATGAGTCAAAAACTTATGGCTGCCATCATCGTAAAGATAGCGAAACGTAAATAAATGGTAACACGGGTTAAATGGATCATAAACCTAGAAATAAAACTGCCAATAACGAAATTCATGAATGAGAGCAAACGCCTATGTATTTCCAGGTTTGTTTGTGTTGATAGGTAAGCTCACGATAACGTATGCATAAATACATAGTAATGTGTGGTGTTTGCAGTTTGCTGTCATTCAGACAAACTCGGGTACCTACACCTACCTGTGTTACGAAAACTTATGAATATGAATAACCTTCGTAGCTTTGTGTACTTTCAGTAACTGTTATTTGTAGTTCTATTGTTTGAGCGCGGTTTTCTACTATTCCTACCCTTGTACAGTCTATATGGCTCGAGGTTTGATCCTCTTAGAGCTAATCTTGATGTAAAAATGACAAAAACCTTTTTAATTTTATATTTGACCCTGTATAAATGTCAAAGGTGCTTAGTCAGCCTGTAGATACGGTTGGGGTGCTTGCTACAGTTTACTCAAAGCTTTCGCCCACATCGAATTAAAAATACCTATTAAATATTTGAGTAAGACTTTAATATTTCAAAAGCTTCGGGCTTGGAGAGTATTGAAGTTTGACAAACAAGCTGACGAGTATTATACTGCCTAGGAAAAATAACATTATCGTAGAGCAAACGAATTTTAATAAGCTTTTATGTTGAAATGTTTTCATAATTTTCGGAAACTTTAATTACGTAACTACCTGAACTTTGGACTTCAAAGATCGACAGGAATCGTCTAAAAAAATAAACCTAAGTACATAGTTATTTGACCAGACATCAGACAAATAATTTTGATGTTAAGGACTTCTAACGATCAAGATAAGTCATGTAAACGCGCTGTCACGTAATATTAAATAATAAATGAGGGTAGGGTAGGCACACCGTGGCGCATTATATGTGACGTAGCAACCTAGCAGGGGGTTTCGAAACCCTTAAACCTAGGTCATTGCACTCTTGAAACCCTAGGGATGCTTATTTTCTTGTTATACTCTCAACGAGTGCTAGATGAATGGCGATAAATTAAAAATTCAAAACAAAGCGAAGCAGCGCGTGGGCGGGCGGACGGAAGGTGCGGAGGGCGGGCGGCGATCGAAGAGCGCGCGCGGAGCCGGGGGCTGGGGGGAGCAGTAACGATCGTGCGGCCGGCCGCAGTCTTCCAGCCGCGAGCGCGCCGCGAGCATGAGCGACGTCGGCACGCTCGCCGCCATGGACGCGTTCGCGGGCGGCGCGAGGCGCAGGCCCTCGCGCCTGCCACCGCCGCCGCCCTTCGTGCCGCCGCCGCCGCCCCAGCGCCACGACCACTACTACGTGCGCCGCAAGTCTCCTATCCCAAGACACACTGCGAACCTTACGCTGTTCGCGCGTAACAATGGTACCCCAGCACCAGACATCCGCATGCACTTGCACACGCTCGCACACACCTACCTGTTCCATTCTTCAGCTCCTGCCCCCGCCCGCCGGCACGTGCATTGCCAATGTCAATGTCACGCTCCCCTCGTTGCATGTACCCTTTGGCATTTAGGATCTTGTTATTACTATTGGTTCCGCTTCAACCTTTACCATTCAGTAGAAATTCATTTATCAACTCTCTTTTCTTAGAACGTACTAAAAGCGATCTTTGAATGGTGTTCTTTAGATAATCGAAGTAAGTAATTCCACAAGCCCTACCAAAAGTTACTATTTCGAAATACAGCTTTATCTAAATATAAACCATGAAATTCTACAAGTTTAAAGTGCCCGTTCATAGTGAAACTTGCTAGACTTAGATTACACTTACTTATTCAGTGAGGAGTAAAAGTCATAGAGTAACCGACAAGGTTACAGTCGATTTCAGTGTCCTAACACTTTTACGAGTAAGTCATTTTTTTGTCTGTTATCATCGATTTCATAGCTGTTGAGAACTTTCTCACTTTTATTAGTAAATTATAATCATATAGAACTATCTAACGTTGTTCAGTAACTTTTCTAATTTAATTTTAATTATTTAACGTATATTACGATAATCTATCTTTTCGCATTCTTTAATGGCTTTACCATTTTACTTTTCGATATGCACTGCAAAGTAAAAAAATCTTGCTATCCCACAACCTTCGATTACCAGCTGTGTTATATTCTTCGCAGTATGCGTAAATAACATACCTAATCATTAGTAGTAATCATACTTAGATATCTTGTAACACCTATTATTTGTCTTCACATCGCATCTTCATTGCTCAAAATTATTTCTGTCGTGGTATTCATGCTTTACGGCAATCGATCATCTGAGCAATTTAGATTTATCCATATTTATCGTTCCATGAAATTATGGCCAAAATTTCGTATAATTCCACACTCGTCATACGTTCTACATTCATGTTTTAAGAGTACATATTTATTTATTCTATACGGCAAAGAGGCAATTGTGTGGAAATCGATACAATTATGAAGTCATTTGATCGGGCAACGGACGGAACATTCAGCTCTGAAAATATTGATTTGAAACGCGAGTTGTACTGACTAGATTTGTGGAAGTTGTGGGAAACGACGTTTGTATTTCAATAAAGTGTCGAAGGATGGCGGATGTTGGTAAGAATGTAACGTGGTTAGTTAGGCGCCGCCGACTTCGATGTCGATAAATAACGGAGAAGGCGTCTTGTGGCCTTGCGTAACTATTTGCGGCAGCGGTGTGCTTGTAAGCGGAGCCGTCGCCGATGCAAGCTACGTACACACGCCATTTTAATTGCCCCACCGTCGAATGTCAATCACCACATTCCTCCAATAATGACGTCCGTTTAATATAGATAACCTCGTCAGTCACGCTCAACTTATATTTAGAGAGCAATGTCACACTTACTTCCTATTTCACCAAGAAACTAACCTCTCGTCTCGTTTTTATCAAAACTTGTTAGCCTCTTCTGGTAAGATTGTTTGAGAAGGTTTGTTGCATTTCCTATTTGCCCATAAAAGTAAAATTACTCATAGGAACTTTTATGAGTCTCGTAAAGGTAAAAAAAGAGAAATTGCTTCAAACGAAGATAAATAATTCGCAGAATTTGGTAAAGGCAGAGCAGGCAGGCTTCCTGAATTGCAAGCGTCCGCTGGCGCGCTCTGCCCTTGACCTACCGTTGCCGCTGATTCTGACTGAACATTTATCGCTGCATTGCGTCTCCATTCCCGATTTCAAAACCGTTGAAAGGTTTTTTTGTTTGTTTTCCATTAAACACAGCTGATGTTTTTCTCCTTGTGAAACTTGACCATTTTTCAGAGGTCAATCTGATCAATATCATATTTTGGAATAAGCATCGTTAGCATTTTGATTGTAAACTACGAAAGTATAATAAAGTCGGAGTTTCTCCGAGTTTACAACGAATGTGTAACTTTTCTGTTCCACCTGAACATAAGTTTGCGATTTCTGCTTCTTGGATAAACCTAATTATATGTAGGTAGGTACGCGCGCTTAAAATATAAACCAAGTTGATTGGATGGACTATCGTATTGCACCATTATTTGTATTCGAATTGAGCTCAAAAAATGTAAGGTTTCAATGAATACTCGGCATTTTTTAGGGCACTGGCGGGTGACGAATGAGAGCATTTGAAATATCTTTAGTACTATGCACGCGACTCGATTCGTCTAAAATGACTCAGATGAAATTAATTGTGCCAGCAAGTGTGACTAGCAATCAAAGCTCAAGAATCGCAGAAATTTCCTATGAAGTGACTTAAGCTCAAATGCCCGAAGCTGTTTGATTACAAAAATATGATTGCGATGCTCAATATTTTTACGATTATTCGCCCAATAAAAACGTACTTGTGTAAACAACCACGTGGAGTAAGTGTAATTTTAGGCACAAATAGACTGATATAAATATCTAAAATCTTAGCGTACTTATCTACTATTCAATTCAAATTCAGCGTATTCTATTGAAGTTTACGCTGTCTTAACTTCTTTCATTTTGCAATTAACTGTTGAAGAATTGCTGAAAGAGATGTTATTTCACACGTCACCGCCCGCCCACGTACGTCAATGTCGCAAATGCTTTCTTATGTTCGTCGCAGAAATTCCTCTTGCGCGTACCTATCGCGTGCGACCCAGTTTGTTGATCTTGCTTAACATAATGTGTCCATATATCTCGATTTCTGTGCAGTTGTCCTAAGTAATGATATCTCCCAACAATCGAACGTTCTTTCTCAAAACAAAACTGCTTTTCTTGAGAGACAGATAACTGATCGAAGAGTTTTCTTTCGACCACTTTCCTTACTCGTCAAGATCAATTTAGGGGGTTCTGTTTCCATCATCTAGGAAACAGAACCCCCTAAATTATAATTCTTAATCAAGAGGCTTGTGGAATTTTTATACATGTGGGCGTGTGAATCGTTTGAAAACACTGTAACGTGCAATAAAGTATTCGTTTAACATTATGTGTAACGTAAACAGGCCAAATACCTACCTGACGTGTCGATGAGTGTTTTCTGTTTTTATCGTTCTAAATGTATTTTTAACGAGTGTGGTCTCTCGTTTTACGCGACATGACAAGCAAGTCCAGCATGTGGACAGCTCGCGAGTAGCCACCTCGCGTACTCTTGACATTGTCCACTGTTTTGATACAAGTTGGTGTCGATATCTTTCTGGCTGCGTTGATTGACAACTAGCGGACGCTCTACAAGAATCTGTAAATAAAGGTTAAATAGAATAATTATTTACATAATTTCAAGCGAGCAGTCAGGGTAATAAAACATAGAAAGTAGAGCAATTAAACAGATTTTGTTTTTCTTCATAGAAGCGGTGGCAGCTGATAACGAGCAAGTCTTGTGACATTACTAGGTTGTGTACATAATTTACCTACTTTGGCTTTGACGGGGCTCTAGATGTAGCGGATTTATTCTGAAAGATTTAATAGTGTCGAATAAATGAATAACTTTATTTTTCCTAAATCGAAATTGGGTAAATTCCAGTCGCGTCTGTGAGTGTTTGCAGCGATGTCATCGCTCTATCCCGCTCGTTTGATGTTGCACGTCGCCAGCATTAAGAACGTACTTAATGGCCTCCATTTGGCAGGAAAATTGTGAGCAAGACGATACATGGCATCTTTAATGTGCAGGCAAAATGTTTGTTTACAAACCTTGCATGTAGTGGGGCTTATTTATTATCTTGTTTATTAATGTCGCTAAAGATTCTAGATTGAACCACCCCATCGACTGGCCAAGATTTTAAACACAATGCAGTCAATCAAATCCTAATTATAGACTTCTCTTAAATGATATGATTGAAAAGACGTCCTAAGTTTTTAAGTACTGAACCAATCTTGGTCAGAAAGGTTACCTGCATTACACGTGCCTGAGATAGCAGTTAACCTTCAGAGCTGTGGGTCTGTGGGAGTGAAGGACAACGTAGGTTACATAACGCTGCAGCGAACGACGTCCTCGGGATGTCGGTGCGAAGGCGGGCGGCCAAGGGCGGGCGGCATCGATCCGCCCAGTCCCGTTGTCCCGGACCAACCGCGTCCCGCGCCGCTCAGCGCTAGCGCAACCTCTCGCTCCTGTAAAGCCTGTTGAATGTACAGAGTACTTATTTTATGCTCAATTCAATAATTGTAGTATTGGAACCGTGAACATTATAGAGTTTATGGCACTTTCGTCCAATAATATATTCAAATAAATCAACGAGTATTTTGACAACTATGATAAAATGTTTAAGCTTAAAAAAATTGGGTTTCATGGTCATGTCCAACACACTGCTTAAATAAACGAAAAGGTTGTGACAATCGATCAGGTTAACCTTGGCCGACAATGTAGCTCTTATCGAGTTTAAGAAGTTTTCTTAGGGTGCCATTTTGAGCTTTGTGTGGATGTAGGATGACTGATGAATAACAATATCACCCAGAAGTTTCTTGAACAGTGAACTTTAAAAGTCACCTGTTGATAAAATTAACCACTTTTGTTAGTTTTGGATCTTAACTGGGTTCACATACAGACAATGAACCAAGTTCGAGTAAATTAGTTCAATGTATCTTTGAACTCAGGCATCAAGTTTTCTTAAGGTCACATGCATTCTGTATAGTCATTCAAATTAAACTGAAGACATTCGTCATTCGAGATTGCATAAATAGTATACCTAATACAATAGCTTTTGACGTGAGAAATTCATTAATCAATCAGAAACGGTAGTAAACGTTTGTTTATTAACTGTTTGTAGTAACTTCTACGTTCGTTGTGCGGAGCCGTTACTCATCATTACGGGACATAATTTTAGGATTTTGTTTATTCAGTGATTTTGTTATTTTCTCATGTCCTTTAAATAGCATCGACAAGTGCTATTAATATAATTTACACTAATATTTTAACACATTCATAGATGTCATGGTCATCTGTCTGATTTATTGCTACAGATATTCAGGCGACCTGATGACAAAAATATTTAGTTCAACTTTTCACAAAGCATTATTATCTAAACAACATCAGCGCAACATTATTTTCAGATTTCGGGGCTTATTGAACAATAAGACCTTTAAAAGATTAATACAAAGTAAAGAATCTGTCGAAACATAGTTTTTGCATAGCTGATATATGTCGCAATCGCTAACCAAGCCGCATTCGGTCACGAAAACTGCGAGGCTGGCGGTGCCTGGTGCGCTATGTTAAATGTTGCCTCACATGGGCGAGGGCCTAATAGCTCTGCTCATTGTGTATATAGTGTAGCTACTACTTGCAATGTACACGTGCACCTGCGGACTAATATAGGGCCAGCTAGCATACAGGAGATATTTCAAGAGATTTTCCTACAGTTGAGTTTTTGGTGTTCAGTATTTCATGAGGGGGTCCAACAAATACCACTTTACATATACTTAAACAAACTCCTCTTCCACTCTTGTGATCAGATAAAAAAAAAATAGAATAACAAATAAAATATTCTTAAATATTTCATTCAGAAGCATAATATGGACAGTTCTCTACAACTGCGCTTTCGTGCGTGATATAAAAACATGAGTTAAGCACACTTTTATCTCGGGAATGATAGCGGCGGAGATGCGTCAATAACATAGTTCCATGGCGAGGCCAAGGCCGCCGCCGACGCCGCGCGGTGAATGGAGGCGCGTGCCACGCCGTCACTCGCTTATCGACTATTATTAGCCATAGAACATAGCCATAGTGTACCTAGGAATTCTATATTGCTCATCGGCCATCGCCACTCACGCTCGTACTCGTAACGGAATTGTTCAAACAACACTACCTATACAATGACGTGCACTCCCTATAGACAACATATTACACATGTTCTGAAATGTTTATGCCTTACTTCGAGCATTTGAGCTTCTTGGCTTACCGTCAAATTCTTGTTGCCACATTTGAATATGCTTTCATTTGTAAAATGCTAAGATCGATGATTGTTATTGAAAGCTCAGTAATTGATGTACGGAAATGGTACAAAACACTCGCTTAAGTCTGGAATATTTATTCTTAGATACTGTTTTTCTTTGGAAAGAGGATATACATAGATTTGAACGGTACTTATCAGCTGGCGCCTCAAAATTTCACGCTTCTTGAAACTTGAAGGTGTTTTTGTTATTCTAACTACTCTGTTCATTCTTGTTTCGAGATAACATGGAACTTATAAAGTATTGTGACTTGCAATTTGTAAAACTTAAACTAAATAATTTTCTGTTATTTATCGAATATTTTTCTTTCATTCCAGAACCAAAGAAGGACAAATTGGAAAATGGTGGTGAGCTTATGAGGCCCGAGCGACCCAACTCCTTGACCGGCAAGATCCCACGACGAATATGCTACCAAGGAGATGTCGGTATGTATATTAGGTATTTAAGTACGACATACCACAAGGATAAATAAAGGTCATGGTTAGAATCGTGACATAAGGCACTTAAAGCCCAAAACATTATTCCAAATTGCTAGATACAGCTGATGCAGTGTTTACTTCGACCCTTTATCGAACAAACGTAAAAGTGGATTGGCCCATTAATGTTCATAGGCTTGGCCTTACACATTGGTAATTAATAAACCCTAAATGTGAGCCGTTCGGGAATTACAGGTGGGTTTGCTAATTTGCTAATGAGAATTAATTACTTTTAAGTGTAGTAAAACCTGTTAATAGATAGACACAACATCGTGCCGTTTTACAGCAGGTCAATACTTACTATGAAAAATTATTTTTCATATTTTCGTTTTGATATTCTGAATCTTCGTTGATGTGCGGGTCAACCATTTTTCGACTGGTATGGGTCAAATTTTATAATCAGCATGATGATATGGGTACTCTTATCACAATCAACGACTTGTTGCAAACAACCTTAGGGTATAAATAATTCTGAACAAAAACATACTTTACGTACATTTGTGTTCCAGTGGGTGGTTACGGGTCGACGGGCGACGGCGGCGGCCACGGGCACGGCCACGGTGACGCGGAGGAGCAGCTCATGCTGTCGGAGCTGCCCGAGCCGCCCATCGCGCTGTCGGAGATCGGGCCAATCCCGCCGCCGCCCATGTTCAGCTCGCCCAGCCCCACGCGCCACCACCACCAGCAGCACCAGCAGCACCAGCACCAACACCAGCATGCGCACGCGCACAGCCAACACCCCCTTGTGCAACATCCTCTCTCTGACTGTAAGTATAAAAAATTCTAAACTTTGTTCATCTTCAAAGAATTTATGTACACGGGATGAGCAGAATCCTTTTGCACTTTAACCTTTAACTTGATATCGTACTCGCACAAGAGTTTCTGTGGTGACAAATTTGCTGACTTCAGTTCATAGAATGTTTAGCAGTGCATTCTCGGCCAACACCAGAAGACGCCATTTATAATAATGATAGTCACAGGAGCATACGATATAGCGAGTGATTGGTATTATTGTCATTCACCAGCCGAAGAGGAGGACGATCCAGAGGACGACGACGTCGAGCCCCTGACTCACGGTGCGGACACGTCCCGCGTCGAGGAGATCCCGCCGAAGGAGCCCATCTTCAACGCGGTCCCGCTCAAGTCCGCGCTCAAGAAGCGTCCCGCGCCGTCTGCGTCGCCCGCCGCCACCCCGCTGGCGACCCCGCTCGCGCCCCGGCAGGACCATCACCACACCAGCTTCAAGTCAGTATTCCACTGCTTCACAACCCACCATACTTCTTGTACACTTCCATATCGACACTTACGTACTTCAATTCAGAATCTAAAATGATAATCAATCTTTGGAAGCACAAGCTGTGTTTCATACATAACAAAGTTCGAATTCCATAGCAAACCAATTATTTTTTAACGTTGAGCCAAAGATTCTGAATTCGAGTACCTATAGTCATAAAATAATTCCTTGCTTAACTTTAACCATCCATCTGCAGTTTGAACAATAAATTACACGTATTATTTACTCTCTGAACACGATGTTGTCAAAATGATTCTAGTTACTCAGCTTTTAAAACACCCGCTGTGATTCCAAATCGCTGACCCCGCAATTCCACAACGCGAAGTTTAATTTCAAGTTTTTTGACAGTTTATTTTCAATCGAATTAACATTTTGACGTAATTGTGAGCGAGGAGATAGTACAGCTGCAGTTCATTGATATTCATGTGAAATGTTGGGTGTGATAGTGAAAGTTACGTTTATTTCCACCATGCGTCGGCGAGCAGGCGGCCGCCGCCTAAACCGAGGATCCGCATATGGTAACAGTCCCATACGTTATGCCAGTGTTGTTGAACCACGCATCGCCACCGACCTCCCGACGGTCCGCTTCGCCTTTAGTCCATGCATCGTGCTGTGCACGCTTCCGAATCTCATCTCTCTCTTATTTTAACTGACGATGTCTTTAACTGTTCTACACACTAACGACATTATAGATGCATATGATAATGACATACGATTGTGATGCTTTGATTGAACTGAACATAAATAATAGCAAAAATGAAAAAAAAAAAGTGTAAAGAGCCGAAATTTTAAAACAGAAATCCAGAATTAAATGTTTGGAGCCACAACCTACATGTGACGTGTGTGCTGTTGTTAAAGTTATGGCTGTTTTCTCTTGTACTCTTGATCTAATCGTCGTTGTTCTATGTTGCATGTTCGTGTACTTTCATTTTAGATTGATGAGCATAGATTTTTGATTATTTTGAAATATTTTGTTGTTTCTTAGTTGACATATTATTATGAAGGACATTATATTTATCCAATTAGTATTAGTTCGTTGTTTTAAAATTGAGTTTGATTATATTGATTTAAGTACTTAATTATAAATATGTCAGATACTTTTTTCGTATTGTTGTTGTAATGATTGAAGGAAGGCTTACAGCCATCTTTGAAAGTGCATATTGAGTCTGTGACTATTCAAATAATTAAGACTAATCAGTGTTTGGTACTAATTTCAATAAATTGTGAAGCACATGCATGGTCACGGTGCTGGTTCAGTCGGCAAACACAAATAAAGTGCTAATATAATAATTATATTAATTATCTTACCCATTAAATGACACCACCTACCACTATTCCACACTGAATCCAATTCTTAGAAAGAAAAAAAAAAACATTTATCATCCAGAAGAACTTGAAAATGAGAGCTAGACAAATAAAAACATTAACATCTCAAATGCAAGTCAAATAAAAATCTTAAATGTCTGTCATAGACCCCTTATTACTTTTATTTTCTGCATTATTAGCTTACTCTTGCAAAAGCACAAGGTAGCATAAGTATAACCACTTATAACCGTTCATATTGTAACATAATTGTTTATGTTTAGTACGCGGCCGGTGCGCGTGGGCAACGGCATAGATAACAAAGAGAACGCGCGGCCGTGGGAGGAGTACGAGACCTGCAACAGCAACAACGAGTCGGACCGCGTGGCTGCCAAGCTGGCGCGCAAGGAGAGCCTCAACATCAAGCTAGCGCTGCGCCCGGACCGCCAGGAGCTTATCAACAGGTATGCTAGTGTAACCTTTACTATACTCCTCTTACAGGTATTTTACCTCTCACCAGTTACCCAAAAGCAACCTTATTGTAACGTGGATTAAAATTAACCGTAATTTTGACTGACTTGTCAGTGGCAACAACTCAACAGTAACGTTAAAACAACGATAGTGTTGGCGCAAAATCAGAGGTAAAATAACTGTGAACTGTATACGCCAACAATCGTACCAGCCGCGGTCATAAAACGCACGAAAAGACACTGAACTGTTACAAATATTCACCGTCCTGCTCACACTTTTTATGACCGTGATAAAAACGAGTCTTGTGTGATAATGTAGCTCCTACTCTCCTACTTATAGTCTCATAAACAAATGAAAACTAATGGCCCATATTTGTGTACACACGATTGTACGTTATATTGTTAAAATTCATATTTTCACTACGGAGATGATGACGAGCGATGAGAACTAAAGACTACATTGGGGTGTTTATAACAGAGATAAATTATGCCTGAAAAATCACCATATCAGCAATGCCATTGATTTTCAAAGCAGCGGCCTTAAATATTTTATCTAAATCCAAATCAAGTCCGATATTTTTTTTTATTGTGATAGTCTATTCTTAACAGCTATCACCTAACTCAGCCTTGTCGGAACTGGCTTCCAGTCTGACCGATTGCTTGCTATCTATCATTTGACCTTGGTGTAACAAGCCGCGTTTCTATTGTATTTGAAATTACTTCCTGCTGATGAGTGTTTTGGCACTTCACTGACATTGTGCCTAATGACAGATGTTAGTTTGGCTAACATGATCCCAGAACCATCATTATGTTCTCGTGGAACTGGCTGGCTAGAAAAGAAATTGATTAATTATGTTTTCCATAAAGCCAACAAGTTTAAGCTAAAGAAAAAAAAAAGGTTTTGTGGTTAATCTGAGCATGTCAAGTTGCTGTGAATGTGTCCATAGTGCAGTTTGGTTGCGGAAGTCAATTTTCATAAGTGACAGAATCATTCAAAACTTCAGGTGCGTTTGCCAAATAGTAACACTCATCATAACTGTTTGTTTGTAAGAAATTACGTAAAATGACGAAAATTCTTTTGTATGATGTCATAGTCACAACATTGTCAATGTCACTGCCTACGTTCTAGCTAATGAGGGTTGGCAGTATTACGTGTTCATTTAATATTTACTACGATATTTATTTATGACTAGCAATTCGCCCGCGACTTCGTCCGCAGAAATTGTGATAGGTCGGCTAGTATGCATGACATAAATATAATTTATAGCCCATAGCACCCATGAATAATGTAGCTTTCTGCCAGTGAAGCTAAAAGTTTTTAGAATTGAATCATTAGTTTCGAAGATTACCCCCTTCATACAAACTTACAAACAAATTTTACCTCTTTATAATATTAGTATAGCTATAGATTATATCGAGCACCTGTGTACATCATCATGCATTATTGTTATCATTAAATAAATTATCACGAGGAAAACAAAGCATGATCTGCTGCTACCCATTGAAATTATATTTCTAATTCGGTCGTGAAATAATAAGGAAAAGCTGCTGCATGTAACATTTTGATTGCACTTGCCAAGGTTTATTTGCTCAGTTAAATAGGTCGATAATGATCGTATTATAATTTAAATTTTTAATAAGTTTAAACTATAATAAAAAAGTAAGTGACGTGAAAAATATGGTTCTGTAAGTATGACTGTACATAAATATAACTATAGAGTAATATCATTAAAAAAAAATCCAAGCAATTTGTTGCGTCTTGCTTTAAAGCAACCTAAGTAAAGATAGGTACACTCATTTGTGAATTAACATTCGCACGGGCCGAACATCAACACATGCACGTGTACGTTACGTGTCACAGTTCGGCACAGTAATAGTCCACTCCGACCGTCTGGCAACAATGCACGCCTGGGAGCGTTATTTTAGTCAGCACCGTCAAAGTCATTGTTATCACTGTTTTATTTCTTCCTGTTTCTAAGAGCTGCTCTTGGCATTGGCATTGTCGTAATTTTCACTAATAGCTATTGAATAACCGTTTACTTTAACTCAATTATCGTATCAACTAATTTCACTACACTAAACCTACATCGTAATATTAGCCAGGTGTACATTTCTAGAACAGCCCTAATTTATTAATTAGACTTGGGAGCTAAATTACGGGTCTTGGAAATTAGCCAAGTGTGTATGTAAATCGGATATTATGAAAACAATTTCGTTCTCACGTCACCTTTAGTTTCTATGTTGTCGGTCGGTACTCGGGAGAGACTAAATGTTGTTAGTGTTCGGTGCATCGTTGGGGAAAAAGTTACGTCAGTGCGTGCGGGTGTACGATAGTCGGTAGATTCGCTTGTTATGTGTGTTGATGTGGCTGCAGGAACATCCTGGTGGTGCAGAGTGAGCACGAGCGGCAGGAGTCGTGGGAGGCCATCGGCGCGCGCCTCATCCGCCGCCTGTCCATGCGGCCCACCGCCGAGGAGCTCGTCGAGAGGAACATACTCAAAAGTAAACTAACTTCTGCTTCTTTTTGAAATTTTCGTGTACATTCATTTCTTTTGACCTACATATCCTGTGAGGCCCTCTCGATTGCCTGATTAATACCCTTTAGCATATGCGTATGTACAGCAGGTCAACCTACCCGAAACTGTCAGATTTTCCCAACCAACCTTAAACCTAATGCTTTAGAGATAAAGTTGAAAATATATTTAAGAAATTTGACAGATTGTAGTAGCTTGATGTGCTGGCGTCTGTACCATGCGTAACTGTACTATCTGCTGTAGTTAGGAAAATACGGAGTGGAACACCGACGCGAAAACGGTTACCACGTATTCAGTATATCATTCATTCATCAAAAAAAAATCTGCTGTTTCCTACAAAAGTGAAATACCTACAGTGTCAGCTGTTTTTTTTAATAACCGACTAAAAATTTCTATGTGGGCCCGCTCAGAATGATGTACTGAATACGTGGTAACCGTTTTCGCGTCGGTGTCCCTTTCAGCCCGTTTATCAATTGAATACGGATTATCCTTTGAAATATTCCTTTTAAAATTATCCTTTGTTCACGACGTATGTTATTTTTAATTAAAAAAAAAAACTTTACGAGGTCTAAAAAAGTCGGCTTTCTAAAAAAAAAAAATATAGACAGATCGCATGAAAATCTCACATTCGATTTATGTCTGAATTTTGCACAGACTCGAGTCAATACAATTCCTTAATAACTGAAATACCTTCCTGAATTAAATACATTTTAATTGTAACATGATATTAATTTATGTAATATTACAGGTCAGTCACCCGCCGAAGAGAAGAAACAGAAGGAGGAGAAGAAGCGCTACTTGTTGCGCAAGCTCAGCTTCCGACCCACTGTCGACGAACTCAAGGAGAAGAAGATCATCCGATTCAGTGATTACATCGAAGTCACACAGGTAAACATTATTTCTATCGGGAATCCTAAAAAACCCCAAGCCTTAGACACTCAGTTAGCGATAAAGTGGGATTGAAATAAGCTGCCGAAAATCTTATATTTAATCTAGTTTAAAATTGTTGTAGAGAATACAGTAAAGATTTGATATTATCTGTCTAGGTCCTATGGGCCCATTTAGTTGCTATGCTCGTTTTGAGGAGCTCGTGGTTTAATAATAACAGGCGCTCGGGTTGATCTTTAGGTTAAGCTGTGCTTGCCTAGGTTGTTCTGTGAATGGGTGACCGTATTACATACCGAGTTTCCTCCGTGCCTCAGATAGCACGTTAAGCCGTTGGTCCCGGCTGTCATTTGTAGATCTTTGACAGTCGTTACAGGTAGACTGGTTGTCAACTTTCGGGGCACTGAGCCCCGAAAGTTGACAACCAGTCTTACCAAGGATATCGTATTACAGTGGACCAACTGGGTTGTGGAGGTCAGATAGGCAGTCGCTCCATGTAAAATACTATTCAGCTGCATCCGGTTAGACTGGGAGCCGACCCCAAGATAGTTGGGAAAAGGCTAGGCAGATGATGAGGGAGTTGCTACGCCCGTATTAGGTCTTGTTGGCGCTCGTCGTATTTTAGATGTAATTTGAGGGACGGTGATGAAATGATTTCAGTCGAACCAACCTTCATAATATATTTCCGGTAGTTGTTTGTCATAAATAATTTTAGATTAAAGGAACTTAAAAGTCTGTAAAAGCTTTGGGTAATGATAATTAATTAGGGATAAATAATACCACGTTTCTGATTTCTGTTGTACAGTGGGCTAGCTCAATTAGTTCGTTCTCCAATATTAATGAGTGTAATGTGTGTTCAGGCGCATGATTACGACCGCCGCGCGGACAAGCCGTGGACTCGTCTGACTCCGCGAGACAAGGCCGCCATCCGACGCGAGCTCAACGAATTTAAGAGTTCGGAGATGGCCGTACACGAGGAAAGCAAGCACCTTACTAGGTAAGCCCGTGTTTTGCATAGTTATAAAGTCGATCTGGTACCGAACTCGGGCACCATCAAATTGTATTGTTCCCTAGTTAAATGCGGCACTAGAATATTTAAAACAGTTTGTCAAAATTCGAAGGTCGTTTTATCTAGAAACGTATTACTGCTTCATGAATATTGACGCGTGGTG
Source organism: Eurois occulta (assembly GCA_950022335.1). Lineage (NCBI taxonomy): Eukaryota > Metazoa > Arthropoda > Insecta > Lepidoptera > Noctuidae > Eurois > Eurois occulta. The sequence continues at coordinate 9,266,389 of OX465489.1, read as the reverse complement.
TCCGTGGTCCACAGATTCCACAGACCATGACGGCTGTGCCTTAGAGCCGGAGCGGAGCGTAGCGGCTGAGCGCGGAGCGTGGCGCCACTGTGGCGTGCGGCGCGGCCCGCCACTAGCGACTGGAGCGACTCTTCCCGACCACCGGCCGCGGCCGCACCTGTGATTTTTAATGTTATTTATATTGACTTCTTCCGTTTTCTGGAAGATTAGTATGCAATAACTTACCCGAACGCAGCGGTAAAGTGTTGAATATTCTAAAGTTGCGTTGTACCGCCGTCTGACGTTGCGTTTTGTACGTGCGTATTGCGTACCGAGAGTGCAATTTGTTTTTTAATTTACCTAATATGTATCGTAGTTATTGCCGAGTACAATTATTGTCATTATGGTATCGTTTATTATAATTAAGTTGACGTATTCTAAGCATAACTATACATTCTTTGAATTGACCTTCGAGAAAGGTTAGTGATACTGTTTATTGTGGTGGAGATTATGCGCTTTCAAACTATGTGAATTGTATGTAACGTTTACAAGTGAATTATTTTGATATGTGAGACGTATCCGACATATTGTATTTTTTGTAAACTTGTGATTTTTCTTATATTGCTAGCTCTTAGCTCCGTAGTCGTTAAGCTAGATTTCAACTTTAAACTATTTATTTGGCATAAAATTTATACTGTATTATGTTACGGTCACAAATTGTATTTTTTCTTTGTGTGTCGTATTTTATAAGGTAGATAATTACAACACAAATTTTCGCTGAAAGCGGCGCTAATGCAACGTTTTATAATAAGTACAGATCTTTTTATACTTCCTGAATAAAATGTTAAATCGTTCTAAATCAATTTTACAAGTTGCGGCATTTCTTTGAAGTTAGGAGTTTGGACTTTGGAGATACTACCACAGTTTTTCAATAATTTGTTTTTACATTTTTAGTGAATTGAAATCGTATAATTTGTATTCTCATCACACTGACTGGGTTTTCTATTAGATTTTGTAATATTTTGTTGATATGTGATTATAGGTGTTATATTGGTTAGAAACTTTTTGATAAAGCGCGTGTCTGCGATGTAGGTCAAACTTTGGAATGTTCATTAAAATTTTATGTTCTGAAAGTGCTTCCAAATATGTGAATAAACATTTTCCAATTGCGAAGAATGTCGCACCGATATTAGTGCAATTCGTTATGGGTATCCGTTACACGTGCCGTGTTTATTTGCTCAATCGTAGCCAAACGCGAAATTGTGTACTACTGCCACTAATATACCACCTATTATCTCCCGAAGTTACATTTCAATATTAATACCTGTAAAGTTTAATTGGTATCATTAAAATAATCAAGACATAGTTTGCCAGAAATATGTATGAACTGTACTAAATATAATTTTCTGAATAGGTAAATAATTCCATAATTACTAATAAATGAAACAATAGCAAAATAAACGTTAACCACCTAAACAGAGGCAATTAATTTGTGATTATTCGATAAGACTACTGGTCCACTTACGAGATTCCTAAGTACAGGGAAGAACTCAGTGATTATAACGCACTAATAGAACACTGTTGTTATTAAAATAACACTGAATATTGAGCTCAATGTAAAGTGTGTTAAATAGTTAGGCTTTATGATGTCCATCGTGTGCGTGAGGACTGACGAGCAAGTGAGCAACCTCGGCGGGAACAAGTTGTTATCATCGCGGCGCTCTAGCCTAGCTCTAGTGTAAGTTACTCAAACTTTGAACGAACTAAATCACTAATTAATGATTCAATAAGCTATTATAAAGCTGTAGCTGTTAATTACATAATTATACGCCTTCTGAGATTAAACTGATTGTTTGATAACGTGTCGATACGTTTTGTTTCACGTCGGGACTCCGGGCGGCTCGACTACATAGAGAGCAATAATATCGGGCTATCGGCTTGTTTGGCAGACGAGTGACATTATTTGAACTAGCGTTGAAAACTTTTTATATTACTGTATAGATTAATTCTTCTTAGTGTAACTAATAGATAGGAATCAGTTATAAATATTTTTTAGAAGCGATGTATTGTTCAGTAGCGGTGCCATTTCGTGTGACGTGTTTCATGAGTAAGTCATCCTGGTTCTGATTGCGAGGGGCGCGAGTCCGTGTGAGTAAGTACTGTCGGCCATGTTAGTGTCGCCAGTATTCGAGTCAATTTGGTAACACGAACTTTGCATCAGTCTGAAGAATGTTTTCATTACACGTGTTTTTATATAGCGATTATTCTGTTATGTTAAGTCAATGCGTAATTACAGTACATTATACAAAATTATTATAGCAAGCTACAAAAGTGTTGATATAATGGTTATTCTTAAGACCATTCCATTATAGAATAAAGTGGAAGCCAAAATGACGACTTATTTTTCTAAACGATTTTGTTAGATTTGCAATTAAAACTAATAAGATAAAACGTAGATGTTTATCGATATATAATATTACTTAATAAGACATTCAGATTTTCCAAAGATCTAAGGCTCAACTAAATTCTTTTAACTAGCTTACATATTATGACATCTACTGTGTATGTATGTGAAATTCAAGTAATCGTCAAAGACTTCCCCCGGCGATACACCCCACAAGTGTATAACTTGCGATATTATTTTTTATAAAATCAAATGTGATAATATAGTTATTTTTATTTCTAGTGTTAAATATGATTACACTTTTTTACATTCATATGTTATTCAATCATTTCCTATGAAAAGAATGACTTATTAGCCAGACTTTCAATCGCAAACACTTCTGTTGTTTCACCATAAATCAATGCCTTTTTATATTTTTTCACAATGCAAATAGCATCACAGACAGTGCAATGTTTCATATAGGGAACGTCGAAACGTAGGTTATTCGTGTAATTGAATATAACTTACAAAGTATTTTGATAACAAGCGCTGGCAAACTGTTGAAATGTTGACTTAAAATATTTTTCCATGTTTACACTTACGGTGTACGTAATAATGTACTGGTGAATAATATACCCCATTATATATATGTGACGCTAAATATACATGCAGGCTGTTTGAAAACGATTAGGTTTGCTTACATATTTGTTCTATTTTGCCAATCCATTACCTATCTGGTCAATCTCTGAAAGAGAGAAGGTATCGTGACCTTGGCTCTTCTCAATAATAATTGCTCGTATTGCTCGACAAAAGTAGAACGAATTTGTAAGCACCGTAAAATGATGAAGATCGATCTTATATCAACTACGACATAATCCATGTATCGCGGTAATGATTCTAAAGCAATTGTATCGATAAACATTCTTTTAAAATTATGTCTGTATATAATTTTATTATAATGTAAATTATGGAATCTCTCATTTCCAAAAATATCGTTCATAAATTTTTGTGCTATTACGATTTATAATTGCTAATCTTCAGTAATCTGTATACTGTTGCTTTTATTTTAAACATCATGTAAATTATTAATGACTTGTTGTAATGAGTATATATTGATAGCTATAAAATTACTTGTTTTATATAAAGTAAGTCTGTAAATATCATAATTATACATTAAGTTTTATACAATATTGTTTTTGTTTCTACCCCAACCCTGATTATTTCAATTTTATTTTTGTACAACAAACAACAGACAAAACAATAAACACAATTCATGCATACAACTAAAATATGGAAACACAAAAGTGGTGTGTACCCAAGCAAAGCGAACTATTGTTTTGGGGAGGTTTAATGAAATATTAATGAAGGCTTTGACCCGTGAGGCTGTGCCGGTGTCGACTTTCGATGGCGCTAACTTATGGTCGTGCGACTGGGCTGAGAGAAAGTTAACTGTAGTGCGTGCCCGTTACCGCGAGACGCCGCGCTCAGTCCGCGCCGGCCCGCCGAGCGACCCGCCACCGCCGCACGCGCCGAGCCATGTTTACCTCGCAACCGACGAGCTCGCAAAAACATAACAGAAAGTGACAGTGTTCAATAACAAAGCTTATCCAGAAAAACGTGAATACAGTGTGTGTAGTGCCTGCAGCCCATGAGTCCAGTGCGCGGGGTCACGGTGTGAAAGTGCAACGGCCGGAACAAAGGATCATTGCTATGACGTTCTCTGGAAACATGAAGGAGAGTAAACCGCGACCCGCGAAAGACGCATGGGAGTCAGAGGTGAGTGTACCACACCATGATTTCTAATTTCTCATGTATGTGTCGCAGCGGTTAATTTTATTGACACGCGTGGGATCAATGGTATTGTTGTGGTATCATAGATTTCATCTCAGTTAATTATTCGTGTGACAGTTATCTGTATTTAATCACTACTTTCTCTTTATTATTATATATATTCAAGAGCTTATTGTGTGAAGCTTTTAAGTCTATTGTCTTTTGCAACGGCGAAATGCAACTGATATAAATAGTCTCACTTTTTAAAACAGAATGCATTCAATGATGCATTTATCCAAATTTAAATACTTGTGGGCCTTGGACGCTACATCTTAGTTGCAATACCGTAAAAAAACACTGAACTGTACCTACAAGATTAAGAAATACTTTTAGAAGAATTCCTTGAATTCGGCTCTATTCGTATCCTAAAATGTTTACTTTCAGACAGAACTGGGAGGTTCAATAGTTTATACGAAGCCTTTCTCCATTGCACTAAGTACCTACCTATTACTAACAACATTTTAAAATTATGTTATCTAAGTACTAAATTGCCTTGATCGTGCACTTACGACCCTACTTAAGATCGCCGGTAAGATGTAAAAAGCTATCGTTTTCCATTAGTACCGCATTACTCAATTTGATATAGATGAAACAATTCGATACAGCTGCTTGTGCATAACTTTACATGTATTTTTAGGGCCCTGATCAAATCAAGGGTAACTTAGTATACATTTCGGTGTTTGAAATTCTCTTAGTACCTAACCGGAAGTAACGGTAATAACAGGACCAAATGACAGCTCAATAACATTAAACAAACGGTTCCTTAGAGAAGTTTCAAAACTGTATTGTATGTTAATTAATTAAAAGTTACGGCTTAATCATCGCCTACTGGTTCAATCTGTCTGTTACATACATTATGTTCTTATTCATATCTTTTTTTTCTGACAAATACTTATTATTACAAGAACACTGCCCTTCACAGAATTACTCACCACGTCTTACCTGTATGTCCGTACACCCAGACTCCGGGCTCCACTACTGAGAAATTACCTGTGAACACCTTTACACCTTACCCGAGTGGAGAATCGAACGAAGAACCCTGCGTTCAGCATTCGCGCATACGACGACGAGACGATTAATAAATATTCTCATAGGAAAACTTATGACTGGACTGAAAGACTGGAACACAGACTTGTAAACGTGGTAATCGTCGCGCTTTCGTTCAGGTAGCCCGTAGCCACATCAAACAAACTATAATTTAGGGATAACTTTTGCTCTTAGAACTGCCCGCGGCATTTGAAACCGGCGTTACATGTCGAGATTTTCTATGCATAGATCAGTTGTCGTCTCAGTATTTTCACTTCCTCCCTAGCATTATATTTATCGTCTTTCACTAAATGACTACGTAGACCTTGTAGAACTGGACAACTTTTGCTATGTTTACCTACGTAGGTAAGTATGATGAATGTGAAGCTACTCAGAGTAGTAGAGAGCTAGGTAAGTTTGAGATAAATCTAGAAAAGAACATTATGTGATATAGCGATGCTTAGGCAAAGTTATCGTTATCGTTTTTAGTTTTTGTAGTAGGGCGTTGGTCTGATAGTAGGGAGCTGGGGGGACGCTATGTAAAATTGATTAATGTCTCTTGCTTGTATTAGTTCTTCTTCCTCTTCATAGTGCTATCCCAATTTAGGTGGGGTCGGCTCTCCTAATTTTCTGGCGCCAGGACAGTCGGTCCTGGGGGTGCGGGTCGGGCAGTTCTTCCTCCAACAGGAGCTTCGTCATGCTAGTCCACCACATAGCCGGAGGTCGTCCTCTACCTCTCTTTTGTTCGGGTTGTTGCAGTGCTTTCTTCACTTCGAGTTCCTCGTTTCTTCATATCACGTGACCATACAGTGGCGTAGCTAGTCGAATAGGGCCCTGTATCAACTTTTTGGGGGCTCTTTGAACCCGAGTGCGGCGAAGCCCAAAAAGAGGAAAAAATCATTAGTATTAAACAAATGATTTTTGCAAAACTAAGAAAATAGCATCCTGACTTACCTCGCTTTAGATGTCATTCATTTGACTAAGAGAATGTGTGAGCGAGCAAAGTCAAAAATCATTACTAGTATAGGTTAAGACTTCAATGAAGAGCTAGAAAATTACAGTATCTTGAAAAGGTTTAAGTTTTCATCGAAGAGCGAGCGAAGCAAGCTCGAAAAATGTAAGCTTTCTGGACCGTGATAAGTTATATTTTCATTTTATTACTGACTACGGCTGAACTAAGAGGACGGATATGATTTTTCTTTTATCAAGACGAATATTTAAGGTTGTGAGAAGTTTTGTGATCTTTTCCTCATCAGGGGCCCTCGTTACTCAGGGGCCCCGTATAATTGATACCCTTGTGACCATACCATTTGAGATGGCTCTCGGTTAGTTTCTCTGGTATAGGGGCGACTTAGAAACAACCACCTTCGTACTTTGTCCAGTCTCGTCACGCCTCCAGACCACCTCAGCATCTTTATCTCGGCAGTGTGAAGCTTTTGCGTCTTTTTCATTGGTTAACATTCCGCTCCGTACATCATAGCCGGCTGCACCGCTGTTCTGTAGATCTTGCCTTTGGTTCTTATTAGCATACGAGCATCGTATAAGACTCCAGTTAGTGATTGCCACTTCAGCTATGTCACGTTCACTCTGTCGGCGACGTCTCCTTGGTCGAAAGTATATTACTTGAGTAGAGCTATAAGAAGGAGCTAGTCTGAGGAAGAACTCACAGACTATACTACTACTACAAACATTTTTTTTCGAAGTTCCGTTTTGTATGTTTTATATATTTATGGGTGAAGTGCAGTGGAGCAGGTGTAAGTAGGTAGAGGCACATAAGATATTTCAACTTGTGCAATAATTGTAAAACATCTGTCACAAATCAATGGTAATATTCGCAATGTCCATACTCGGCGGTCAAAACATAGGTACCAGTATTATAATATAGGTATGATGCTCTGTGCTTAGGTACCATTTTACCACCATCTTTACCAACCGACCAATAACATAAAATAATAATTCTATGTGTATAAGTATACAGGCCGAATTTTTCAATTAGGCGTGGGTGGCCAAATCCGAAACTATGAGGAATAGCGAAAAATACTCGAGTGATTTTGTTCGACGTTTCGTTGATTACTAACTGTTTGCATACTGTTATGTATTTTACCGAAAATGAACTATTTCCTTTAGTTTGTCGTATTTTTTTACTTCCAAGAATTTGATACTTATTAGCGACACTGTCGAATGGTGTAATAAATTAGTAATACTGAGTATTTTTTTTTTCGAAATCATTAATTTGAAAAAAAATATTGTTGCAGTTTTGGTTTTCATCAAAATCGGGCTCGAGACACACCTTATATTTTGAATTTTTCTTCTTCGGTGGATTTTACTACAGAGGTGGACAGGGCGTGAAATATAAAAAGAAGCGTCAGTGTCATCGACACGGATATCAGTGTTTTTCGCTATTCCTCATTGTTTCGAATTGTGCCATCCACGCCCATTTGGAAAATTGACCCTGTATACATGTCTTACCTACATTGCACAATGCACATGCGTAATTTTTCTCTCAAAACGTGCAAAATTCTAACAATCATCTTTGAAGGCCTGGTCAAACAAGTTTCATAGACGAGACGGTAAGGTAGCAAGCTCCATTTCTTGCCTTGTTAGCCTTGGTAGGAAAAGTGACAGAGCATCGACGATCCGTGATATCAATACCTAGTTAATAGTAGGGGAGCCCACGATGCTAAATGGGGATTTACTCGAGCGTCATAGAGACTTATTAGGTTGCAAAGCTTAGATGATAAAAAGAAAAAAATATATATAATATATACCTTTTCATCGGTGGGGTAAGCGGCTATAGATTTTTAAATATGTAAAAAAATACTGTTGCATGGACATACTCGAGCGCGTCAGATATTGATAGCATCAATGTCCTACGTATTTTTAATAATGTACGTATGTTAATCTGATTATTTGCATGATGCGGGTGGTTGTACGTAAGGGTTAAAAATGAAAAGAAAAAAAAATTAATCGAGCGCGTCAGGTTTTATAAGGGGGTGTTAAGTGCACCAAAAAAAAAGCGCTCATTCAATAATCTGACGATTTCGATCTGACGCAAACTCGCGGCCATTATTTTAATGTGCAAAAAAAATTCGCCATTTTGAAATACTCAAGCGCGTCAGATTAAGATATATATGGTTCATCTTTATGTTCTAGACGTGCTGTCTCATAATCTGACAATTATATGAAGGGATTCGCCTAATCTGACAAAAAAAATTTTTTTTTTTAATTTTTTAAATCATTGAACTTAATTTATTGAGAAGCTCAGGAAATAGCATGCAAATACATAAGTGTATGTTTTTTTAAGTAGAATACTTGTATTTATCAGAAAATAATTTAAAAAAAAATGCCCAAAAAAAATTATTTTTTATGATTAATTGATTAATTAATCATCATCTTCATCTTCATCAGTAGCACCAGATCATTTTGAATTTTCCGTCGACAACTTTCCATCCATAGTCCGTTGGTAAAAGATCAGTAATTTTTGCATTATGGGCATTACTCTACAAGCATGGAATGAATCTTGTGCGTAACACTTGCTGGAGTAACTCCGATTCACAGGGTGGCAAGTTGCACGCATCGTAATTCCGGACACTCAAGGAGAAAGCTTGTGATTTGTCTTTTACCTTGTACTTCCTATTGAAGATGACCATCCTGGCTTGATTGACATCGTCTAACTTTTTCAACCCATACAAGTGGCAAGTAAAAGACTGTATGATGTTAAAAGAATCCTGCACATTATGTTCCTTTGATCCCAAATCCAGAAATGCTTCTTGGAAAATTTCTGAATTCATCAGATATTGCAAAGGTTTATTTTTTCCTCGTCGGTACAATGCTGGGTTGAAATCGCAACCAGTGAACGCATGCAAAGCTGGAAGCGCCTTCGAAATTTTTGGGCCTAATTTCTTGTAGAGAGCGGATACGTTGATGTATCGGTGTGCATTGCCAACTCCAAGATCCATCCAAACTTCTACTCTTGCTTGCAGGTGTTCCATATTCGCTAACATGATGACCACTATATCAGTATCAGAAGTTCTGATAGTAATAGTAGAATCTTCATTTTGTTGGCAAGCAAGAAATGCTAACACTTTATCGACGATTTTTTATTATTTCGGCTTGCGGAAATCGTCAGATTATATATTTTTCGTTATCCTTGAATTATTTCCTTCAAAATAAAAAAAAATTTGGCTACGCTCGAGAATGTCGAGATGACGTTTTTTTTTTACAACTTTGCTGCCCTCCCCTTTCTTTACGTCACTCTCAAATTGTCAGATTAGTGGAATATACACTTTTTAGCATGTAATTAACTCACCCTACCTTAATCTGACGCGCTCGAGAATTTCTAATGATCATTTTTTTTTTACTAATCTGATCCTTTATCCTTCACGGGCGGCATTATATATGGGGCTCATATTTGGTGGAGGTACTTCACCGGATACAAGGTATCGCCCTGTATATTAATCTGCCGCGCTTTAGTAAATCCTGAAATCCCCGCTTGGGCTCCCCTACTATAAATATTGCAGTAACGTATGTATATCATGTTCGTAATTTTGTACCCATCGTAACACAAAGCGACAGGAAAGAATCCAGAAGAATGTGAATCTAGGTACTATAAGATTATAGCCTCGAGACTTATTTTAATTTATATGCACTTATAACTAAACGCATAGAGGTACTGGATAGGATAGATTACTTCTCGGATAACTGTGATGATGAATGACTTTTCTTGAAGTTATTATACTGGTAAAGGAAACTAGGTAAATCCTATTGCTCTCTCTTTATAGTGTGAACGTTTTTTTAGGGCCTAAGTATGGTGATCGCAACGGTTACGTATGTACGTACGTAGCAATAATGATTTAATGTCGAAAATAACTATACATATATAAGTAGATGAAATATATCAATAAGTAATTTTTACTGTTTCACATTTTTCTCGGTCTAGCGGAGGAGTAGCGTGGTGTCATCCTGTCGAATGTTACTAAACTTTTTACAATAAAAAAAATTAAAACAATATTAGAAAATATACTTATATTTAAAACAATAAAAAGTAACTTATTTATGTAGATTTAGAAATCGAGAAATGTTACGATTGCGAAAGTCAATCAGTTAAGGAATTGGTTTCTAAACTTAAAGCTTTTTGTGTCTTTTTGGCGAATGATGTGAATTGAGTGAGAGGGAAGTGTGTCAGTGTTGATATTAACGGCGCTGCCGCCGCGGTCGCAGCGATGTCATCCGTGATCCGGGTCGCAGCACTCAGCCGGCCAGTGTTGGCTGACCGCACACAGCAGCGCAGCGGCCGGCGCGGCGCGCCTCTTCATTACTAATTAGAATGTGTCACCGGCCAGTAGCCACATAGGTATATTGTTATCTTCCATTTAGTTTTGTACAATATCACAATATTGTCCGATTTAGCCCAAAGGATGCCTTGTAGCATTAGGTCTGTATCCTGCCACTACTGCACAGTTATGAAGTTTAAATAAATATACATATAGCTATATAATACACGCAATTTTTTAAAAAGTAAGAGGAAATTCTTAATTGATGAACCAATAATGAATTAATGAACTTTCAAAAGTTACAAAACACTTCGATCGTTGGCTTCTCCATCGTCGTGTGGTAATTTGTATGTTAATAAAATAATAATACTATCATAATCAAAATGCGTACGGTATACTAAATTATTTATTATTTAAACTACGTAATCATAATAGTTTTTTGAATTCTAGCTTAAAGGTACTAGGTATCATTATTTTTTTGGCATTATGTCATCATTTCTGAAATTCGTTATTTAAATTACACGTACACCTAAAAATAAATAAGTTTTACCTTACGACATTCAAATACTTACAATAAAAACTAGTAATAAGCAAGGTGAACAAATTTTAAAAGTTCACGGCCTTCTGCTGTTTCGTTTGTCACGAAGTTCATCTCAACATCTAGTAATAGCTCTTTCAACTATTTAAACGCAACGGAAATTCTGTCACTTTTACGAAATTCTAAAAGTACCTACGTAGACAGACGCTAAGTACTGACTGAGTATTACTTACTGAGAACTAGGTGAGCTTTGAATAGACAGACATAGATATGCGTACTACCACTTTGTTTAAAACAGATCCATATACAGGTTGTTCGCAGGTAGTATTTCAAGACGGTCGGTCAGCGCGGTCCGGTTACAACCTCGCGTAGTCGCGATCATAGATATTGATAGAATAGACATAAGATGACTGATGCGCGAATGCTTACTCCATTATCCGACCCCCCCCCCCCTTCATTCTCGTACTTCATTATTTACATCACTCATACCTATTGGTTTTACACCAAACATAAATGCCAAACACTTGGTATTATTTTTCGTTGGTACACTCGAGAGCAATGAATCCGGGTCACTTAAAGAATGTTAAAAATCTCGGAAACTAAAAATGATAGGTTAATGCAATAAATTGTATTTAATAGACAATGTAATACTCCTTAAATGAAAGTAAAAAAAATATGAGTCGCCATACATTTTATTAACACAAAATTACATAAAGAAAAAAACTGCTGATCTCTCCTTAAAACAAAAATAGGAAACATGAAATTTTTGAACTTTATTACGATTTTCTTGAATTTTAATACTTCTTATTGCCTCCTCGTGCTTCCATTACTGCGTTTACGCGGTTTGGCATGCTGTACACCAAGTTCCTTATACGATTTTGGGGAATATTCTCCCATTCCTCTGTGAGAGCAATTTTGAGCTCACGAAGCGTGATTGGGGGAGGGTTTCGTTGTTTTACGCATCTGCCTAGCTCGTCCCAAGCATGCTCGATCGGGTTGATATCCGGGCTGCGCGCTGGCCACTCCATACGAGTAATGTTCATCTCTTGAAGGTAGTCATTCACAATCCTACCTGTATGAGGTCGGGCATTGTCATGCATAAATATAGCATCCTCACCTAAATTGACCATAAATGGACCAACGTGATCATTGAGGATTTCTTCCACATATCTTACGCTAGTTAAAGAGCCGTTTTCTATGATCACCAGCTCTGTGCGACTTTCAGAAGAAATTCCGGCCCATACAAGTACAGACCCACCACCGTAGGCTACTTTTTCTTCGATGCATGCTTGCTTGAATCTTTCCCCTGGTCTTCGATACACTCTGTGTCTTCCATCGTGCTTGTAGAGCATAAATTTTGATTCGTCGGAGAACATAACTTTTGACCAATCTTCAACACTCCAATTTACGTGGCTCTGGGCATATCTTAGTCTTGAAATACGATGCCCACGCTCCAGTTTAGGGCCGTTTGCAGGTCTAAGGGGTTTTAAGTTAGATTCAGCAAGCCGACGTCTTACTGTCCATGCACTTGGATTACTTCCTCCGAGGCGTCGAAACTGATTTGTGAGTTCAGTTCCTGTGAGAAAGCGATTTCGAAGCATGGTGTTCACCAAGTATCGGTCTTCTCGTGCTGTGGTACACCTGGTTCTGCCCGTTCCTGGTCTGCGTAGGTTAGAACCAGTTTCTTCGTAACGTCGGAGAACTCTTTGTACTGTTGACAGCGACACACCGACAGTCCTGGCTGTATCGCGCTGACTCCGGCCGGTTTCCAGCATTGTAAGTATTCTGGTGCATTCTTCAGGCGTAAGCGACATAATTTCAGCTTGAATAATGAATATAGAGCACTATCAACATGGTTTATGTACCCACATAAATGACAGATTACAAACAAAAGCAAAACCAAATGCTGTAATTTCGTAGTTCCATCTTCGAAAGTGGCCCTTTTTCAAATTTGATTTTTTTATGATATAACTTTACAATAACTAAGAAGTTTTAATACCTTCATTTAAGGAGTATTACATTGTCTATTAAATACAATTTATTGCATTAACCTAGCATTTTTAGTTTCCGAGATTTTTAGTATTCTTTAAGTGACCCGGATTCATTGCTCTCGAGTGTATTTATAAAATCTCTTAAAAGGTCTACGAATGAGCTATAAAATACCTACTTGGACAGGTTTGACCAGGGTTGTAACAAAAGGTTCTCAATGTTACCTAGTTGCAAAGGCCATGAAGATATTTTATGGCCCAGCTACGTGCAGACTGGTGGAGTCATAATAAGCCCAATGTCAAAGTTTACGTACGTAAAAGTACCTGAGTACGAGTACATATATCGTTTTTTTACACCGTAACCGACTGTAAAGAGCCTGTTCTAAAATTTACTCTTTAGCAAGCCTAGACACTTCGCTACGCTTAAGTCACACGGAACATCTACGTCTACGCTGTAGAAGATCTGTACTTAGATTTGTAGACTCTGGAAAACTCGTAAACGCAGCGTAGAGGCTGCGTAAAGACCGTGTAAACGTCGCTTATCCAATGCAGCGGCACTAAAGTTAGTAACAGATACAATAACCACCATTTTCTATAAGTTTTACATGTTCAAGTTTCTAACATAGGAATGGCTTTAATTAATTAAGCTTTAAAATGTCTGTAAAATGGATTAAGCTAACTTCCATTGTAGTGTAAATTAACGATTCATTAATTAATCTCTGGCGTAAACAATCACGTAATGTTCACCGGTCAGTGTTTTTGACAGTTGACAAAATTACTGTACTTGTTCAACTTTCACAGCGACACCTTTCCGTTTTAATTACTGCTTTCTTTACCGACAGTGACAAATTATTTGTTGCGTAGCATCAGGTAGGAACCTACTTTGTATAATTGTATTCACAATCTAAGAATGAATCCACCTGTTGTGCATCTTGCTAGCGAATAAGGCTTGACCCAGATTCGTAAGACACAACCCATTAGGTAGGCAGGTTTCCGTTAATCTACCAACTTTTTCCATTTACTGTCAACAAGATGTCACCTGTCGCCGTGGGCGATACTGATTCACGTTTAAATTAGCGTTCTGTCGTCGCCTGCGCCATTATCTGCAAATGAGCACGTACCGAACGAAAGTGAGGGCGTCCGCATTGTTAAAGTTAGAGATCTTAATAGAAACTGGCGAAAAGGCTGCGGCGTGCGGAGCTGAGTCGAGGCGGCTTTGTCGTTGCAGCGCCGAGCAAAAACGTGAGGCTAAGGCTGGATGTAGGTCGCGACAAGTGCACGCTGCTCGCTGCACGCGCATTGTACGCAGTGTACAGGCAGTCAGGTATTCTGTAGCTAACAGCTAGACAGTCTCCTCCAGCCTCCAGCTGCGGGAAATATAACACGAAATAGGTCCATTGCAGAGCGGCACTTGACACTTCTCTTGGCAAGATTGTTTCCTTTTCAATCTTGAAATTAGAGTTTAAAAGTGGTAGCTTTAACTAGGATAATAAGCGGAGGTTATGTCATGGTAGGATGTAGATAACTTTGTTCTCTGATTTTGCTACTTAAATACAAAACTGATGAAAATAAGCAAAATTTAAGTAACGCGTATCGTATCGTGGCTCCCTGCCTAACCAGCCTGCAGAAAACATGAGTGATGCTAGGTGTTATCGATTTAATACCTCAAAAAGAAAAAAACTTGTTTTAAAGTAAGTAAGAACCCACGCGGTTACCTACCTACCTACTTCTCGATTGTAAAACTTTGTATGTCAAATATGTATTACTAAAAAAAATGTGCAGCCATTTACATAAGCGGCACCTGTTGTCAACAACGGCTAAATATAAAACCCTAGGGGTTCGAATATTACTTGCAGATTTTATTGAAGGTCGCACGAGCGGAACAACGTACCTAAAATTATCAAAGTGTTCCATGAAATCATATTTATTTTTGGACCTTTCAGCAAATCCTGCAACAACACTCTATGCAACAAAGTTATTGTATGATTCAAGACTTATGTCTAGTTAATAAGATAACACTTAAGATTTAAAGAAAATTAAGCTAGTGCCAAAGGTACATAAATAGCTGCTTTTATATTCTTGCCTGATTGCCTTCCATGGGAAAACAAGCATCCATAATGCATTAAACCGACGTCAATTAGTGAGAACAATGTAAACAAAGGAGGTAGGCAATAAGTGCTTATTTTGTATTACAAAACTGCTAATAAACTTTAGTTGATACATCAATAACTTGCCATTATTGGTTATTTAAAGTTTCTTCATACAAAGCTTTCCTCACGCGCGCACAGCTAGCTTGACCTTGCCTGTACGGCTCTACTGCGGTACTGCCTGAGAGAAGGAACTGTTCGCTCGAAATGCTTCCAAATATTCTCTTTGTTCTGCACGTTTGTGTCCAAATGCCAGTTGTATGTCAGGCTTGTCACGCTTTTGTGGTCGCTAAACGGCAGGCTCGCATAACTAAGCCTTACTTACCCTAAAATCTTGCCATAATTTTCATAGAAACATAATTTGGAAATGTCTTGCTACATCAACGTTGAACTTTCTTGCCAGTACTGTACATTGAATCGCTAGATAGCGTATTTCACAGTCGGTTTTCAATATTTTTAGTTTTTAATTGCAAAACCACCGTCAGTAATTGAATACGACAGTTTCCATGTTTTTTGCTTTACGCTCGTAATATAAGAATCAATCTCTGAATTCACAGTATTGATTTAAGGTCGAATTGTGAGGGCGATCAGGTAAGACGGTTTATTAATAAGAACAGTACAATAACGTGCAAGCAAAGTTATCTTTACAAATAATTAAAATAACTGAATATCTTAAGTTAATATAAATACCTAATACCTACGCCCTGCAGGCCTGCAGTCACCTTAAAACCACGCCTATGAAAACTTGAACTAATAACTTGAATGTTAATTGTAAATAGACTCTGTCTAAAGTAACCTTTACAACAAACATAAACACAATGGTGTAAGTAATTGAATCCGAAATGGCTTTTAAAGTTCGAATGTTAACCTGCAGCCATATTCCGTTGACGCAACCGAACTATTTTCTCGCTGTTTGAAATCTAGAGCTCGAGACTACGGAGAAATAGTAATGTACCTTACGACATTACACGAAACAAGATCGCCGGTAATCTACGTTATTATTAACGCGTTACAACAGCTTCTCATTTCAAATAGGAATTAATTACAAGTAACATAAGAACAATCATCACTTACATTATCATAAATTGACTAATTTACCGTAAGTACTATCTACTAATGTTTTGCACGAATAGTGAACGTATCATGCAATTCATGCATAGGCACCAAGGTTGTTCTCGTGTAAGTCTCATCTCATCCTTGTGAGGATTCCAACAAATATAATTTGTTAAGTAAACTAACTATAGGTAGATTATCTTCAAAAATCGACAAGGTATGATCACGATTTAGATATCACAATCATCATTATCTATTCCAGTTTTCATTATTGTTTTTTTGATTTTAGACTAAATGTTGTGGTCGAATGCGGAAGTGTTTACGAACCAAATTATTCGATACCGACAATATCGTGCTATTTATGAATTCCATACCTATGCAGTTAACTTAGCCATGTTCGTGGTCAAAATAACTTGGGTATTTACCATAACTATCTACATAGGTACCTCACGTACCTATCTACTTTGTCGTGACGATAAGTATGTTCAATAAAAATAGTAATGTGCGTGTAACACACTATTTGGCTACACCATAATCACATAAACATAATGGCATGCCTATTAGATACGAATAAATGCCATAACTGTTGTTTATTGCTTACCTACTTACTGTACCTGTATTGGTGTGATGTGGCTGTGTGACTTTATTAAAAACGGTTTATTTTAGTAGGCCTTGTGTGAGAGCCTATTAGTACAAAATTGAGCGGACACGCCTTTGGCTAGGCAACACGACACGTAATGTCCGAAAAGCGAAAATGTTTTGCCTGGCTAGCTACGGTCTAAACAGCTTGACATGTAACGACTACAAGTCCTCCAATTAGCACTACTTATTTAAAAGTCCTCTTGATCAATTTAAATAATTTGGGTTCAGCCTTTAGACTTCTTTAAAATAGCCGAAGCATACATCATGTTGTAGCAAACGCTACGAAGCCGTAGGTCGTAGCACTCGTAGCGAAAATTAGAGGCTACGCCTGAATTATATGTAAAATATAGGTCAGGTGACCTACCATGAAATCTTAACGCAGTATTGTTTTAATCTTATACCAGAGTGGGAAAGAGATTTAGCTAGACGTCCTCTATGGCTCTATCCCTTTTGCACTCTGGAACAAGATTAAAACAATACTGCTTTAAGACGTTATGGTAACCCCCCAGAAAAAATTTGCAGATCTCGCAATTTTTGTTTATCTTATTACAAAGATTAAATATGGTTAAATACTCTTCCACCCAATAATAACAATAGTACATTTTGATGTGTGTGGGGAAACTTTGTTATTGTATTTGAGGCGGAATTAACACCCGAGCTACAGGCTAGGGTGTTATGGAGCCGAGAACTGCAGTAACAAATCCACACGCGTATTAAACGACGTTTTTCAATACACTTTCGGAGAAATACATTATTGTTTAGTTGTATTGTACCTCACCTATGTTATTTTTAGTAGCATGGATTTCATATGTAGGAAGTCCCATGTAGAAGCCACCCATCTATTGTGTTATAACTATCACAGACACCTCGGCATCAGAAATTACATCATGTCATGTAATGCAGTAATTATGAGATAAGTGCGACAAATCAATATGGCTGCCGTAAAACGCGCAAAATAATGAGTCTTGTAATTATCAGGAAATGGGAAGCAATTATGTTAAGCTCGAGCAGTCATCTGTGTGTCAGTCTGTCACTATTTACGTTATGAACTTTCTTTGCTGGAAAACTGCGTCCGCAATAAATCTTCGACATTGTTGGATATAACTTTACTTCGTGTTTCGTGTTTTTCTAGCTCTGTTGTACAAGATTTTTTACATAATTTGTTTAACAAAGAATTACTTCAGTACTTACGTGCTGCGACATTATATAGATCACAAAAGGTGATGGAGCGTATCATTCAATCTTAAACTTGAAATGTATTGTACCGAATGAATGCCAAGCTAAACGCTGAATTTACTCTAACGATATTACTTGAAATCTATGGTGAAGAATTAGCTCACACCTTGCTAATTTGTTATGGTCATTGCGATGGCATTTAGATATATTTTCTTCATCACTGGATACTTGGAATAGTCTTGGAATTCTAGTGTATTTGCTTCAGTAATGGATTTCCGTGTGATAACTAGATCGTAACATAAGTGACAAATTACCCAAGGTGTTAAATTGCCAATAATATGCTATGCTATGCTATGCTAATTAATATGCTTCTACGCAGTACATAAGTTCTTACACATAAGTAGTGAGACATTACGCAGGTAGGGTTAATTATACATTGCAAATTATGTGTTACTATAGTGGTCGTTGTAGTTATCTTTATGTGTCGTTATATCATTACGCTTTCACATGGACTAGTATTTTCTGACTGTGTAGCATAATAGAAACTGAAACACTTATTTACTTTTTCCCTTTTGTTTGCAAATATTTGGCGTCTTCTCCAAAAGCCTAAAGACGACGCTTCACATTCGGTTAATTTTTGTCTTTTATTCAGCATATTTCAATCTAAGTGAAACGTCTTAACACAACATGAATCAAAAGTGAGCGTGGAATGTAACAAACATGAACATTCACTCCAGTGACCCATTCATTTCATTTTAGTTCAATTCATTCGAGTGAAGCGTTTGAAATTGGTTTCAATGCAATTAATTCATGCTCTTTTTGTTCAGCTGGAATACGGATGGACCCGCAACGGCAATCAGCGATGTGTGCGACACCGTGCGCCGGAGTCGACGATGTCAGTGAGCAGCGACATCAGATTCACGCGGCGCAAACTGAGCCGGCCCTGCCGTGGCTGTTGCGCGGCGCTCGCGTCACTGCTGGTGCTGCTGCTGCTGGTCGCAGTGGCAGTGTACCTCGGACGTACGTATCATTGTAGAGTTCACAATGACTGTGGTTCACGTGGATGTATGATCAGCTGGTTATGTACCCAACTCAAACCTCGAACTTCAAGATCCTAAGTGACACTTGAAAACAGCTTCCTACCGTCCGACTTCTGATAAATAGTCTAGTAGATAATTTAATTGCATAAATTATCTACTAGACTATTTAAAGATAAAATTACTCTATCGCTCAACAGACATTCTCTGCGGCAAGTGTACTCGCTGTTGCAATCTAGGTAAATATTTATGTTGGTGAGCTCAAGTTTTTGCCAACATGGTTTCTAAAGGTGCGTTTGTAATGCACACTCCTTTACATACCAATTAAGTATAAAAACGTGAGCGATAAGATGGGGTTCCTGCACACACGGTGTTCACAACGCAATACAAAACACCTGCTGCAGTTGTGTTGTTACCTTGTTATTACATTTAAAATAACTGAAATTAGCCACGGATGAATTTAAGCGAATGTTGCAGCAATTTTGTCAGACATTCCGAGTAATTTTAGGTACAACCATACAACATACGTTACAACCATAAATGGTAACATTACTCAACATCTGACCTAAAGGACCGTGTTGCAAAACATCTTAGATGAAGTGTAGCCTAGAGTCGACGGTGTTCTTACAGTACTTACCAATCTATCATTCATGGATATCTTAAACTTCGTATTAAACATACGGAAAAGAGTACGTTTCATAATATTTTAAAATGGAGCGAAAATATTCATTGATCGCAGTTATTACAATCCAATCGATATCAATCAGTAATCGATTCGCCGCAAGTAACTTGATGTGGCGTAATTCTATTTCGCTTTTCGGCTGACCAATACAACTATCATCTGATTTAGATTCTTTTGTTAGTAAACAGTCGGTATTCATAGTTCCAGTAGAGCTGTAGAGGCGTAAACTGAGCGACATTTGCCCGTCACCGCCCGAGCAAAGGCCAGTAAGCTGTGTGGCCTTGCGCAGCCCGCCGCGCGTCACGGAGACAAGTGCACTCCTTATAACAGACTCATGCTATTAACTATGCTGGCATATTAAATGATCATTATCTTGAAGGCTTAAATATCTGATTAACTTCTAATTAGTTGCAGTTTGCATAACAATTCTTTGTTATCGATCAAGCGATTTGAAAGTATTTATAAATATCTGTAGGAAAACTTTAATGCCTCACCAGCCACATCAACAAAGCCTATGTTATATGGACTGAAGTCACGAAAATAAAACTTGATCACCTCAATTAAAATCAGAGAGTGATCGATAAAGAAAAGAGATTGTACCTACTTCCGCGAGTTTCGTGACTTGCGAATGTTACTCCAAACTGAGTTATATCGGTTTTAATAGGTGTTATTGAATTTATATAATCATGTATCTGCATCACGTTATCGTTAATCTTTCACGGTTGTGAGCTCTGAACGAATGCCACCTACTTCCTTTGCCTCCGTCATGCCATGACAGTGGTGTCGTGTGTCTCATTATGGCTGTTGTTAGGAATGAAAGGGGTTATAGATAATATCAGATGGGTTGTCATACTGGTAAAATAAAAGGCTTATATTTTTCAACGACGCGACGTTATATCTTTCTATGATCCAAGTGTACCTAGGTATTTTTATCTATAGAGATCCATCTATCTGCAGGATATCGTATCAGTCAATCATGGAATCTGTTCAAAATCTGGACTCTACTGTTAGTCGTGGAGAGTTAGGTACTTCCAAAAGACAGTTTGCCCCACTCACTTTTTTGGATCCACAGGGTCCACTCTGTCACTTTTTCAGTTATACAGTTCGCCGCTTAGCTTAGGTAGGTTAGGTATACTTACTTTTTTTTTTTTTTTTTTTTGTTCCCGGCTTTGAAAATCCACACGGATGTCCTCCGCCCGCCCCAGGGCGGAGGACATCCGTGGGGTCTGTCGGACTCTAACCGACTAAAAACCACCCCGGTGTTCCGGCCTCCTCAAGTCTGCGGGGGGAGTGAGGTGTCCTCCCCCCGCAGACTTGAGGAGGCCCGCGGAGGCGGGCCGGCACTAGCCGGGGATCGTGGAAGGCGCACTAGTTCCCATGATCCCCGGTGCAAGTGTGGGAAGGGAACACCGGGGTGGTTTTTAGTCGGTTAGAGTCCGACAGACCCCTCGCCCGCCCCAGGGCGGAGGACATTCGTGTGGATTTTCAACCCCGGGAACAAAAAAAAAGGTAGGTATACTTTTATCGCCTTTGTTAATAGAATACAACTGTCGTTTACTAGCACACTCGGTTCAAGGCATGTAAAAGATTTGACAAAACCATCCAAGTGATTAGATTATTTCATCCACTGTTGCCGAAAGGTTCTGGAGCGACGCTGCCGCTGCGTACCGGAAGCCGAAGCGTTGAACGGCCAACAAGTTGGATCGATGACCTGGTGAAGGCCCCGGGATTATCCTGATTGGGGTACATGCAAATGATGAAGATGAACCAGTTGTTTCCTTTCAAAGATCAGGAGCCGAGTCGGGCATAAGCCTTCCTTTGGCATGCGTATTTTTCATTGTAATAGGTTCGTTAGTTTCTTTTTTGCAATCGAATTATCGCATCAATCGCTACAGTCTACAGAAAATACTAATTGGAGAAAATCTAAGTATTTGACACGAAAACTCGTAGGGACTGTGCTACGTAGTTATGTTTGTAGATACGATACCTAAGTACCTACTTGCCCATATAGGGGTACCGTAATTTATCCAACAAAACATTGCCACCGTTGAACTGCCCATTTAAAAATCGGATCTCAGTTTTCCAAGTAATAATGTTGTACTTGTATTTACAGACATGTACCTGTTCGGAGATCCCCTTAACCGGCAAACGTTCCGGGGCTCGTTCGTCGTTACCTCGTGGGGAGCTAGCGAAGGAGAGGGCGAGAAGGGCAACGACCTTGACTCCAGAGCCAACCGGACACGTGAAAATGAACTGCAGCAGGCGCTATTCAATCTATATTTAAACTCTGAATTGAAATCCTGTTTTGTTTCTGCAGACATACTAGCTTTGGACAGGTAAGATTACTATTGTGTGCCGTTTATAAGACACGCACGACTCACTGCTTGGTTCCGGCATCAAATGATCGATGACTGAAATGATTAAGAAAAATATATAAAAACGGTTTAACAAGCATAAAAGCAATCTATTAGGCTTATGTAACAAACATTTCGGATTTATATAGGTATTTATGGAAGGGAAAGGGCCAATTACTCCATACCCATAGGTACTTACCTACTTAAGACCCACCTACCCGACCCGACTACCCTTAGGTAGACGAAGTAGGCACCTGCCTAACTATGTACCTAGGTAGCTCTAAGTATGTACCTACATATAAATTGACTGTTGGTTCGAAAGTCAGAAGTCTAGCAAGACAGTAAAATCCAAAGAGTCGTAACAAAAAGAAAAGGTTATAAAAACTAAATGGTTTGTAATAACAATGCAATTTAATGATTAAGAAACTATACACACATCTGACACATCGCAATTACATAGTTAGCTTTAATTTGCAACCTCGCTTAGTTGAAACTCGACATTGATTAATTTTATCTTGGGTCCGCATTGGATCCGAGTCTTCTTTTAAAACGAGTTGTTTCATACTTAGGTACTTACTCAAACATAGAATGCCGTCCTGACCTAAATACCTAATTAATTACTGTAGTAAACATTTACGGTGACGACGCAAACTGACGAATTGTGACCTCTTTTATTAAGTATTTGCTATTCAAAAACATTTCATTTAAAACCCGTTCATATCAGTGCCAAACTGCCAACTGCAATCACGGTCAAACACACAAAATCCTATCAGGCTAAAAAAAAACACCTACTTCGATAACCAGGCTAACATCGTATCAAAGATTTTATTAACATGTAAATTAATATTATGTTAATGGGTGCTGACTAGTAATGTCTTTACCGATGAACGGAGAAAGTACACTTTCTCGAAATCTCCGAGGTCTGTAATGGAGCGTGCACATGCCATGTTTTAGTAAAACGCTACAATATCAAGTTGTGCCTTATGATGGTGATGGTTATACAATCAGTTACTTTGACGAACAGACAACAACA
Source organism: Eurois occulta (assembly GCA_950022335.1). Classification (NCBI taxonomy): domain Eukaryota; kingdom Metazoa; phylum Arthropoda; class Insecta; order Lepidoptera; family Noctuidae; genus Eurois; species Eurois occulta. The sequence goes on along the minus strand of OX465489.1, from coordinate 9,243,248 downwards.
TTATGATTTTGATAAATAACCATTCTACCTAAAGTCAATTGAAAATTCTTAGCAATAGAGTGCTCAACGTGCTCAATTTGGTATTTGATCTGACCTTATTGGTTTTGTGCCCATTTAATATTTTACCGGTAGCACTAGCATTGGCGTAGCGTAGACACAAACTCAACTTGACATAAGAATTTAGTTTTTATGCATTTATTCGTACGTATCGTAGAAATCAATACAAATGGCAAATGGTGATATAAAACAACTTTTACTTTCTTTGTACGAGTACCTACTATAAAACGTCGCCGATCCTTATAAATAAAGGCTTAAAGCGTCATAAGATATCATATCGCTACATTGCCAATTACATTGCCATGTACCTATTTGACACAAGAAAGTTCTATACGTGCTTTGTTTCAGAGCTTCGTTAGTAGTTTCTATGCGGCGCACGTCGTCTGTACAATGTAGGTAATCCACATTGAAGGTTGTTCCCGATGTTTTATGTTCCGGCCCTTTCTTTTTGCGAGCTGAATTCAAATCGAAAATTGTAATGTTACAATGGTAGCCGTGAATCTTTTCACCGCTGGAAAACTGGTCACTTACCCGGATTAGGTTGACGGCGATTTACTTTGACAGTTTGACTTCCTTTAACAGTATTGTTCTACCCACATTTACTCCAGTCATAAAAATGAATCACGATGTGGACTTAGTAATGTGACATGATTAAATTTTTAATTATAATAACGATTTCACAAACTTGCGCGCAGCTTCGACAGGCACATCCCTGAGAACATGAAGCTGTTGAAATGTTATTCAAACATATAAGAAATTCTCATTCCCACTAAAATTTAGCTGGCGGAAGTACTAAACAGATTTGCTGTGCCAATAGTTGCCCTAGATTTTCTTATTTTTATTATATCTTACGTGACTTCCCCTTCTGTCAGTTGCTCTTGTTAATGATTTTCTAGAATAATTGTTATTTACTGACCGTAACTGTTACGCAATGAACACTTAAGCGTTAGCATTAACATAACCGTAAACAAAAACCTTGTGAAGCAACAAATAGGAAAAAATACCTTCTGTTTACATTATTAGAATACCTATAGGTATCCTTAACAATTTTAATGATGTAATTAATCATGAGATAAACAAATTGGTACATAATTAAAATATCTAGACCCCTGAAGCCGACTCGTAGTTGGAGATCCTTGAAGTGCCTTGAAGCTTTGTCACTAACTCCATTCTGAAGTTTGGCAGAGATGAGACGACGCGACTTGAATATTTTCTCACAACTCTCTAAAGACATTATCTCTACTGTTGAAACAATCAAAACGGAAAACCATAAGAAAGGCAAAGTGGACAAGTTAACGCGAGAGAAAACTGAAGCTAATGATGGATAGCTGGTGACATTATTGTGAAATGCTTTGTCCATAATTTGTAAAGTTAGCTAATGAGCATATCAGTATTTGAACTTTTCCTCGGTCATCAGGCTCGGTGTCAGTACAACGGATAATCGCGTGTCGCCGACCGCTGCCGTTGACTCGGTTGTCTACCCATTAGATAACTAGGTTAACAACTAAATCAAAATATAATTTCCAGTTCTACGGAAGGTATCCGCGTCCACTTCGAGGTGTCGTTCGAGCCGATCTTCACGGCGGTGAGCACTGCCGAGGTGACAGCTGTGCTGGCGCGCGAGCTAGCCGTGCCCACAGCTCTCCTGAGCAAGATAACCACGTTACCGGAGACGCTGCATATTGAGGTAAGCAGTTCAATTAGCACCTTCTAACACTACTTTAAGTCTTTACGCTCTTTTTGCTTTGAAAACGGCTTAACGGTTGGTAATAGGTAGGAGGTACCGTTTGAAAACAAATATTGGCAGTCCACTAAAATTATAATGAATTCCTCTTCCTTTTGTTTTACTTTTATACGTGTCCGTCGTTGAAGTTCCAATCTGTTTGAATCCCTCTCTACACGAAACCGTCCAACTCAAACAAACCCCTTTTCACGGCATTATTCTCAAACAATATCAGGCGATGTAAATACATGCGTACCTTGCTTTTGTTTATTTGGCATTTCGGTGAACATTATTAATGAGATAATAATCGTAGCATCTCAAATTCCTCATGGCGAGCTAGATTTCAGCGCTAAATAGCAAGGCAAGCAACTCATTGTGAAACATCGCGGTCTTTACGGTTAGGTGATCTTCATTTGCACAAATTCATATTCTCCTTTTTCTCTAGTTGCAGATATTTGTTGATTACCAAATCATGTTTTGGAATATTAAACAAAGTGCAGTCAAATTACAAATTGTTATCATAGATGATGCTAATTGCACGGTTACGCAGTTTTTTTTTTTTGAAAGATTTACCTTCGATTGTTTCATGCGAATGTTAATCAACGTTCCTACTTTTATTCTTTTTATGTTTTTATATTGCTCTTGGAACGCATTGCAGTGCAGTCACCCCGTCGAATTAACATAACTATCTGATTCGTTTGTATATTGTTTGCGAATAACAATGAACTTTAATAATAATATATTAAAGTATTTTCGTAAGATGGAAAGCCTTGATTAGGTAGGAATGCGGTAGCTGGAATTTGTATGTTGACGACACATAGAGAGTTAACCACCGTGACCGGAGCACACCTACGGTAAAAATGTTTTCCTTGCCAAGTACTTAGTTGCTTCGATGTATATAAATATAGAAATGATTGTCACCTAGCCGCGGACTGACCTCGGTAAGCGCAGTGTAACCTCGCGGATCGATCAATCGAAAGGCAATTAAATTATTAAAGTCCGGAGCTTTTGAAGATAATTATCATACAGTTTTTTTTCATCATAACGCCTTATCATCCCGATTTAATAGATACATTCCTAAATTGATACAGCATCATTAAAATGGCTATAAGAAATTATTGGTGGTTAACGATCACCAATGTGCGTAGCTTTACACAAGGCAAGACATTCAATAAAACTGACTCTCAGCACGTAAATATTAAATTATTTATAATATCCCAAATATAGTAAATACTTGTTTACAAGATAATAAAATATCTATGCTAAATGAATAGAATGGAAAAAACATACCTAGGTATAATGTTTTCAACCGTCAAGGTTTTGAGAGCACAGGCCTGCATTCTGAAAGGATTATTACCTACCTATGTAATCGATTCATTTTTATAATGATCAATCTAAGCTTTTTCTCTTTGTTGGAATCATATAAACTAGCGGACGGCTTACTTACAAGGAAGATGAGGAGGATGTCCATATTTGTACGACAGGAATAGACGACTGACCGATTTTGATAAAGTATGTGGAACTCGGAAGTGTAGTGTATGTAGGTAATGGCCATTAACTCGAATCAAGACTTCCTGCACCTAATAGTGCGTTATAACAGCGCAGTAGCATGCTTGCTAAATTAGAAATTCAAAAAATCCATTGTGAATTTCTCAGTAGCAACTTGGAGCCTGGATGGATATGTGGCTGGAATAGGCTAACCATCTATTAATCATAACTAGCGAAATGTGGGTGTTTTTCCTGTACCTACTAAAAAACTGGTCTGCCTACCTCTTCAGAAAACAAAGCGTGATGTTATGTGCTTGATTATTTGTGTTACAGGAAAACTCAGTAATATCGTCGTTGGAGCTAAAGGAGACAGAGACGACACCTTTAGAGACTCCAACCACCGAAGCAGTGACCCCTGACGCAATCGAGGAGGTCCGAGAATGCTCTCCAGTGACTTTGCCGTTGTGCTCCCATCTGCCTTACAACAGCACTTCATACCCTAACCTGGTGGGACACACGACGAAGGATGCCCTGATGAGAGACCTTGTTGCTTTTAGAGAACTCCTTGATGCTGAATGTTCACATCTCGCACAGGTAACTTAAATAAAATTAGGCGTATTTTACCCAGATCCCAGATTTAACCACATTGAAATTTCCTACAAGTATATCGCCATCAACGTAATAGTACATTTTGATATAAGTGGGGAAACTTTGTTATTGCATTCAAGGCGGAATTAACACCCGAGCTGCAGGCGAGGGTATTATGGAGCCGAGAACTGCAGTAGGTAACAAATCCCCAAGCGTATCAAACGTCGTTTTTCAGTACACTTTCGAAGAAATAAAATATTAGAACGGACAGAAAGTATTTTTGTCAGGAATTATTAGGAAACTCTGATTTGATTTGCTTTTTTTCCGCGCTTTGCTTTCGCCAAGTTGAAGAAGAAGCAAAGCTAGGTATGATGCCGCTAAACAGCCTAATATGAAAAATAGAAAAATATTTTCGAATTTAGAACACAAATAAATGTTAATTTGTTCATAAAAGTAAATAATTGTTTTAAAAAATTATGTTTAGCTAAGATATTCTATATATATATATAAACACAATTTAAATACTCAAAAAACATTTACGCCGTAAAGTAAAGACGCAATCTCTTTGCCAAGATTAAAAAAAAACCGGCCAAGTGCGAGTCGGACTCGCGCACGAAGGGTTCCGTACCATTATCTATAAAAACGCCAAAAAAAACATATCTGTTGTATGGGAGCCCCCCTTAATATTTTTTTTTTTAATTTTTAGTATTTGTTGTTATAGCGGCAATAGTAATACATCATTTGTGAAAATTTCAGTTTTCTAGCTATCACGGTTTATGAGATACAGCCTGGAGACAGACAGACAGTCCGCTGTCTGTCTGTCTTAGTAATAGGGTCCCGTTTTACCCTTTGGGTACGGAACCCTAAAAAAAACAATCACCACCGACTTTAGTCATTGAACCCATTTGGACTTAGTATAAGTATGTTATCTGTGGAAATTTTTATTTCCGCACGTGTGCGAAAATATATTAAAAATCCACACGTATGAAACGTATACGAATACGTTGCATGTTGAACCTAATCGTAGTGAGTTCTCGAGAAAGTGTATTGAAAATGATTTTGTGGGACTGAAAATGATTTGTGGGACGGACAAAAGAATTCCAAGTCGACACAATTTTGTCGCTACGGCAATAAAATTCATATTTGTTATCGCAACCGCGCATGAAATAAAGACAAATGTCTGGAACTGTGGAATGTGTGTACTGTGTCTGTCTGCAATTGCATTTAAATGCTTCAGAAACTTGTTGTCTGAAATTATGTTTAGCACCTACTTACTTAGGAGATTTAGAAACCTTAAACAAAATTAATATTATGGTTTTCATACCGTCTCTTGTCACGAGTAACTCGTGTAAGTTGCTGTACAGTACCTAGTCAATTATGATCTTATATTACAGGATTTCGTGTGCCAAATGCTGCAGCCGCGTTGTTCGGAGGACCGTCTGGTCCGGCCATGTCGCACCTACTGCCGAGCGTTTCACGCGGGATGCGGCGCTCGTCTGCCCGAGCGACTGCGCCCGCACTTCGACTGCGCGCGATTCCCTGACTACTTCGGCCCAGGATCATGTGCTCCTGAACCGGGTATGCTTTAGACTTGGTTCTTAAAAATATAACTGAATCACAGAAAACCCTTTAAGAATATGAACTACTTTCACTGTGGGTCCAACCAAGTATGAAAAATGAGCTTTGTAAAATAAAGTGTTTAATTGTTACGAAGCCAGCCATGGATCCGGAATTACCGTGATTTTGTTATTATATCTTCAACAGGATGCTCTAACAGCCTGCAAAGGCTCGCCCTATCTCGTCGAGAATGCGATGGAATCCCTGACTGTGCGGGGGCAGAAGACGAGCGCAGTTGCGCGCACTGTTCAGGAGCGGGCGCAGGAGGTTTGCGCTGTGCTTTACACACACGCTGTCTGCCCGCAAACTTGCGTTGTGACGGGACGCCTGATTGTCCTGACGGTAGCGACGAAGCTGGATGTCGTAAGTTGTTCCAACATGATTACTGCGTTTTGTTTTCCCGAATAAAATTAAAGCGAGAAGTTCCAAAGTAACTTCTCGCTTGATGCAACAAATACTTGTTACAAATAAACAGGAGTACCCCAAGGGACTGTCTTTGGACCCTTATTATTGATACATTCATTACGAAAACTATAATTGGCACGAAATTGGAGTTTATTGTAGTACCTACGGCAAGGCACTATCGCTGGACCTAAATTGGTACAAATATATTTATTACGCAAAATCTCTTTAGGGCAAATTAATTTTTACCACGAAGTTGGTGGAGTACCCCAAAGCACTATAGTTAGACCACCCTAAAAGCTTTACGCAACGGCTAATGTACTTACATTTTCTTATGAAACCAGAAGACAATGAAAATGTGTGTGTCAATTTTAAATCAGTTTGGATTGCTCGCTCCCTGTCGTCCTGGCGAAGAGAGAACAGTGAGTCAACCCTGGGTGCCATACGAAGTCGCAGCGGGTATGCGGTGTGGGCTGAGGGGGGGCGCGACGGCAAAATCTGCGCGGCGCCCTACGAACACGACAAACGTGCACTCACCAGCGTTGCTGCTTCGCTCTGTAAAGCGCTTACCTTCAAGTGAGTTTCTACCATTTACCATCGTATCTACTAGGTACAAAATTACATCGGATTATGTATGATCATCTACTATATCACTGGCAGTAGGTACGATTTTTTTAATAGTTATCCCTACTGTAACGTCGTAAGTTCCAATCCATTCGTGCATTTACATGAATTATTGATAAAAAATCAAAAAAACGACACGACGTTACCAGTAGGTACCTAATCTAATTAGTATTTGTCTATATTCATACATACAAAGAGTTGTGGATACAAGTGCCTATTTAACGACACAATCACAGTATTGTTATTTCTTTACACAGTCGTAAAGCTCTAAGCGTAGGTGTTCATAAACCTACTAGCTCAGACTAGAGGACCTTGATATAAAGATAAAACAAGAATAAATACATTTAAGTACCTACTTAAGTATAGGTAGTTACCAAGTGAGGTGTGTGTGGTTAATAGACAAATCACCTTTATTACAGAGCTTCATTTAGCGCAGAAGTAGTTCCAGATGCCGAAGATGTGGACCAGGATGAAAAGACTGACCGAAAGAAAGAAAAACCACAGTATGTCGAAATAGTGGACCCCTTCGCCTCCGAAATATCATTCCTTAAAAGTGAATGTCCCGAACGAAAAGTGATACGAGTCATTTGTGACCATTTAGGTGAGGTTTCACTTATGATCATATATTTTTAACTATTAACATTTTTTTTTTATCAAATTAGCTAGCGAAACCCCGTAGATCTTCTACTGTAATTAACAGTGGTCGATGAAAAACCCAAAAAGATCTTAAATGTCTTTTTTTTTTGTTTATCTTGTTTAGACAGGGTATTATATCTGCGGAGTTAGTTAGTTGATCTAATTTTACCTTCTGTATAGTAAAATTTTGCCATTTTCAAAGTCCAACAACGTTGCGTAAAGCAAAAATTTTATGGATCTTTCTGATAATAATTATCACGATCCAGAATGTGGTGTGACATCGGCTCGCGGTGGCAGTGCAATGGCCGGCGTGGAGGGCCTGCCTCGATCAGCACGTCCGGGCGACTGGCCGTGGCACGCCGCGCTGCTGCGCACCCATGTGCACGCCTGCGACGCCGCGCTCATACACCCCTCCTGGCTTATCACTACTGCGTCCTGCTTCCAAGTAAGTGATTGTTTAGTCTCTGATAATACGAGTAAGTAGGTGAAGAATTATCTTTCTTTCAGAGTTCTTGGGTAACCAGAAAGGTAAAATCTAAAGTAACTATCATTATTGCAGGGACAACCAAAAGCTGAATGGACGGCTAGATTTGGGACAGTGCGCATACAAAGTACGACACCTTGGCAACAGGAAAGGCGAATTGTAGGCATGGTTCGATCTCCGGTAGAAGGCAGTATGCTTGCGCTAGTACGGCTAGAGGAACCGGTAGAGATGACGGATTTCGTGAGACCTATATGTCTACCTGAAAACGGCGCAGAACAAGCAACTCGAAATGTTTGCAATACACTCGGCTGGACAAGAAACAAAGACCAACTGCAAAGGGTGCATGTGGTGACCAGTCCCATGAATACGTGCGAGAATGTCAGCATTGCTACTGTGAATGGAATATGCGCCGAACCGTTGTATGACCAGGATGACTGTGATGTAAGTATCTAGAGAATTTAAATCGAGAGTTACTAATGTATGCAAAATAGGCTTATGTGATAAGAATGCTTTATTTTTCACAGGAGGAGGAATATGCAGGCAGTTCAATGATGTGCTTCAACGAAAAAACAAAGCAATGGTCACTGGAAGGAGTCAGTGGCTGGCGAATCGCTTGTACAAAAATAGGACTGGGGAGACCTCGCATATACGACTCCATTAGCTCGCACGTCGATTGGATTCGACGAACTATATCAAATTCAGCAAGATGACCTAATGTATAATATTTTACATTTTATAAGACTGCATATGATGCTTTGGTTGTATAGTTTCTGTATACACCATACAAAACTAACTGTAAAAAAGAGATTAAAATAAATATGTTTTATCTAACATTAAGATTCAGATTTAAAGGTTAATATTGTTGGGTATGGGATGGAATCAAGATATCTGTAGTCAATCTACATGATATCCTATTTGGTACGTCAATTGTGTCATGTGATAAAAAGCTCATAAGAAGTAGCGCATCATGTTAAATAAGAATACTCAATAAATAAAGACCAAGATGATTTCATTATTATTACTAGGTGTAATATTTTGTTTATAACAAAGTGTAAGTTGTTAGTAACTATGTATATTACTTTTTTGTAAGAAAACTAAGTTGTTAATCTAATTTCTATAAAAATGACTTTTGTAAGTGCCTATTTTATTTTAGTTATAAAGTTTTAAGATAATTTATTGAATATAATTTTTTATTGTTAAAATTAATGTACCTACCTATTGTAAATATATTCATAAGTGTGGAGCCAAAATTTATAGCTAGCTATAAAATACATTTTACAAATAATTATAATTGTTTCATTTGTGTTGATGAGTTTAGGGGAGACTACACAAGCCACTGGGATTTTAAAAATGTTGTGCCTAAACATGCGTGAAACAGGTCTATGTGATGGCATGACCAGACCACAATCCCGTACCCAGTAATATCATATACATCTGTGGCAGACTTTCCTTCTTGTTCTGGTGCCTCAACGCAGTCAAGCACAACAAGCCCAAAAAATAACTAATCAACATCGTGAAGAATTACCTATTTGAGAAGGATAGTTTTCCTTGTTAACTTAAAATTGATCTAAGCTAAGGGAAATGTGGACTACGGTAAACAAAGATATTATATTTATTTTTAAATAACAAATTTATTTACATACTGATCATATCAACATTAACACTACAATTGATTCTAGCTTTTAATTAAAACACCTTCATCTTGCAATTCTTGTCTAATTTTAACTTGTACGTTATCTGGTAGACTCTTGAGTTCCCTGTTAATGTATTCATTTAAATCTCGTAAAGGTTTGTAGTATTGATGCACAATTTGCGATCCAGCAAACATAGACAGCATAGCTGCCGATGAAAATGCGATATATTGACCCCAAGTCACTCCAGCTGGCATCTTATGCTGCTGCGTATTTCTTTATTTTTTCTTCAACAATGTCGTGGGCTTGCCTCCTCTTAAAAGAGCTGTAGAAGTTTACTTCTCCAACTTTCCAGTTAATCATAGAAAACTCCAAAGCGGCACCAAGTACAAAAAACATGGGAAGAAACCTATACATCCCAAGAGTCTTTTTCCCGGGCCATTTGTTAACTAATTTGTGAATCCAGCCAATTCTCATTGAAACTGATTGCCGGTAATCTTGTAAACCGAGTTTAAAAATTATATAAGCTAGAATTACACAGAACACGACTACAATACCTCGAAGATAACCTTCAAAACTACAAACGTCAAAAGTGTAAATGTCAAAACCAAAATGTCACTTCGGCTGTCATTCGCGTTTAATTGTTTTTTTTTTTAAATTTATTCCTGACCATGGATACATGTCCTTCAGTCGTAATCTTTGAACATTCTACTCTTATCCGCGTTTAATTGATTAATTCAGTCTTGCCAGCATACTCACTTCCCCTATTATTATTATACTCTTTGATACTCACTCACAGCTCTGCACAGACGAAACAAACTGCAAAAGAATCTGCACTGCACTGCCAGGGCTGGGCAAAATACTTGCTTTACTTTATAAGAACGGACACGAAACATTGTATACGCGTTCAACTTCTAAATGTAAAAATTATATTGTTCAAAAGTAATCAGCAAGTGATTAAACTAACAAGGAATGGATAAGTAACTTAATTAAACGTAGACATGCTGCGCCGACCCCGAATGAATTGGGACAAGGGCAAAAGAATGATGATTAGATAACTTAAGCGTAAAAAAAATATTGCTTGAATATAAAAAGGGAAGTAAATATACATACACGACAGCTTTTAAGGAAACTATTCTTTTTCGTTTTTATTTACTTCAAAGTTTAATTCTACTTAATTAATATAACATCACGCCTCTAATCTCTGAAGGGTTAGAGGGAAGAGGAAGTATACCTAATAGTACACCAGTTATGAATTCTAAGATTTTTGAAAGAATTATGTACGATAAACTGCACTCTTTTATAATAAAACAATAAATTTTAAAAGAGGAACATTTCGGTTTCAGAAAAAATAAATCAACAACTCTTGCATGTTTCTCTCTTGTGAAAATGATTACCCTCTAGTCTGAATGAGAAAAAGCTAATAGCATCGATATTTCTTGATATGTCAAAAGCATTTGACTTCGTGGATCACAAACTGCTTCTCTTCAAACTGAATCGTTATGGTATTAGGGGAAAAGCATTGTAGTGGATAGAATCTTATCTAAATAATCGCCAACAATGCGTAGAAATATCGAGGCATACTATGTTAGAAAATAAAATACATAGATCCGCTCCCCAGGGCAGTATATTAGGACCCTTTCTGTTCCTTGTTCTTGCTATGTATCAATGATTTGCCCAACGTAATCCCTTATTCTTGCATTCTGTACGCCGACGATATAACTCTGAGTATTGAACAAATACAAAAATTTAAACTCACATGCACAAACAGCCAGACCCGGAACAACTATCTGTAGGCCATACAAATATTTGTTCCGTGCGGGGATCGAACTCGCGACACGCAACGCAGCAGTCAATCGCTGGGCTGCGGGACTGTTCGAAAGACATACCGCGGCCCTGGAACATAGAGGGCAAAAGAAGGAACATGGATGGTTTTAGTCAGTAAAAGTCTGACACTCCCTTCCACTCTGCCGAGTCATTTGATGATTTCCCATCCGAAAAAAAAGCAGTCAATCGCTCAGCCACTGCGCCAACCGTGCCGTCAAAATTAATGACAATGATTAAACAAAATAATAGAATTGCTAAAATACAACAATCTACATGCTAATATTAGTAAAACCAAACTTATACAGTTCCAAGCTTACAATAGCAAACGTCACAAATTAGAAATTAGGTACGAAAATAACGCTGTAGAAAGTTGAAAGTGCTACTTTTTTGAGGATGACATTAGATAAATATTTCAACTGGAAAGTACACATTGACAAATTATGCACTAAGATGCAAAGATTTGTATTTGTTTTAAACCATATAACTCGCGTAGCTGGTATCAATGCAGTACTTTATGCTTATCATGGTTACGTAGCATCAATTCTCCACTACGGCATCATTATAACATACTAGTATTAAATAAAATAAATAAAATTCATTTATTTCAGGCACGAGCCCATACAAAAGACAAACCAAAAGACAGAGACAAAAAATTCAATTAATTTCCGGACCTAATTTCACAATAAAAACTAAGTAAAGAAAATGAAATAAAATTACATTATAAATAATAGTATTAATTAAAAACAAAATAAATTAAAATCGTTAGCAAGAATAATGGCAGCCATATACAAACAAATAATTAGCTTCATATATGGCTCTCAATATTCCATTGTCAGAATCATGTACACGACTCATAAAGGAGGCCCTCGCTTTACGTAATACAGCATGGAAACCATCTACTCTGTTCTCCGCAAACATGCCGGACGCACTACACCTCCACGGTAGCCCAAATATACACCTAAATGTGTTGTTATATTGCACACGTAAGGTGTTATAAGCGCGTTGTGTGTGCTTGTATGTACCAGAGGTGGCCAGTGTAAAGCGACCGACAGTACGCATTGAACAGAGTACCTTTCACTTGTTTGGTACATTTAGCGAAACGCCGAGCAATCATGTTGCTTTTCGCTGTCAACATTCTCCTCTGTCTTTCTAAGTCCTCATCATCTCGCAGTCTATCCGTTACGATATGACAAAGATATTGAAAACTTTTAACAACTTTTAATTTGGTGTTACTTAATGAAATATGAGGCAAAAAATGGCAGGTAATGGGCTGTTATCGTATCTAAATACCATCAATTCCGTTTTCTTTACATTGTATTTGAGACCATGCTTACTAGCGCACACTTCACAGATGCTCAGTAGCTTCTGCAACGCCTTGACAGAGGGGCTAAGCAAAACCATATCGTCAGCGTAACTGAGGTTATTTACTGAAACATTATCGATAGAACAGCCGACACCGGCTCTGCTCAGCTCCTCGATCAAGTCGTTAATATATAAATTAAATATTGTAGGGGATGTCAAACCACCCTGTCAAACCCCGGAATTGAGGGTATAATCACCGGATAGACTTTCTCCCCACTTTACAGCGTTTGTTTGACCCTCGTACCAATATTTCATGACATTAATCACTTCAGGTGGTATACCTGCACTGTACATCTTATTCCACAGGACATTGTAATTTACAGAATCAAAAGCACGGCTTAAATCAAGAAAACAGGCAGTTTTCTTTAACGAGAATATGGCGGTATCAGTCGAAAGATTCGGACGAAAACCAAATTTTGCATTGTGTAACTTTATGTTTTTCGATATATGTGGGTGGACTAACCTTTCAAATATTTTAGACAACACAGTTGCTAATGAAATAGGTCGATAATTATTAATATCCGATATGTCGCCTTTTTTATCTTTAACGAGTGGCACTACTACAGTTTTCATAAAACTCCTCGGCAAGTAACTGTGACTCAGAAATAAGTTGTACAGCACAGATAGTTTTTCAGCCAACTGAGGACCTCCTAGAACAATATGATCCAGCGTCAGACCATCATGCATGCCCCGGCGATTTACCGCGTTTCATTCCACGCACACATTCCCACACCATATCAGGTGTTACAGCGACACTCAGCTGATTAACCGCCGGCGCACAACAGCCGACACCTGCATCAAACGGTTCACTAGCGAATCCTGTTTTGAATTGCCCGACAAACTCCTCCGCGATTTGTTTTGGTTCCTCAATTCCAAAATTGTTTAAAATCACGGGAGGCTCTTTGCCGCCCAATAACATCCATTTTTAATTGATCTTGGTGTTGTTGACACCATCGTAATTTATTCTTAAACATTTTCCTGCTATGATACATGTTCTCGAATAGCCCATGCGTTGGCCTACCGTGCAGCGACCATGCATGAAACGCATCCCGAGCAGTTGCATGTAATGATTTAACGTGATTATTCCAACCTACAATAGTTTTACAGTGTATTAAGAACTGAAAAACATTTATTTTATCATTTATTCTTTCCAGTTATCCAAGCCCTATGCTAAATCAACTATCCCTTTAATTACGTTTGAGCTATGAGCGTTCCACGACTTTTTTCTATCGTAACGGCTTAAAAAGAATTTCGACATTGTACTTAAATAAAACCATGTTATTGCATATTTTTTTAGTACTTACATGTGATACGAAACACCATGGTTTTGCAGATTTGAAGTGGCAGATCGCTTTACAACATGAAACTGCTACAATTAACCATTTTTAGAGAGTACTTGTTTGCAGCATAAAACGATACACAATGGTAGCTATCAGCGAATGAACTAAGTTTATACAATATAACGTGTATGGTCAAATGGCCAATGTTCTTCGGCAGAAGGGTAGGTCTGGCTATGCCAACCCTAGAGCTTATTCTTCTATGGTTGAGTGCACTGGCAACATCTAATCAATCATAGATCAATGAAACAATCATGGTTGACCAAAGAGTAGAATACCTACTTACAGCGTTGCCAGACCGTACCAAAAAGTACGGTTTTCCGTACTATTCATCACACAATCGTACCACAACCGTACCTGGGTCATTTTCACAAAAATTGTACATTCGTTTTTCGGCGTGTCCCACAACTTTTGTTAAATATTTAACAAATAATATCCACGTTCAAGAAAAACTACACTAAAAATAAGGATCTGTGGTCAGTTTTTAACAATATTATATATTGTTGCTACTTAAAAACTCATTCATATTACCTTAATTTTCAAAAATTCTTATAGAAGATGTCTATTTTAGCGCTGTCCTACTACCAATTTCATTAAAATAACATAACTTTTATATATTTTGTTGACTTATTTATAGTAATGTGATTGATTTTTCGGAAAGTATAGTTATTTACGATTTGTTTTATAATTGCAGAAACAGTGTAACATTACACACAATATTTAAATAATTATTTCTATGTGAGGACATAAATTAGGTAAAGTGGAAAATTCCCTTCCGAAACCACATTTTTTACGAAAGATCGCCAACAAAACTACCGTTTATGCATATTTTTGTCTATTGGCAACATTTGTAAAGCTGTCATTGGATTCCCACAATGATTCGTCTATTTTGACGGCGACTAGCGGACGACGAGTACGCACCTCAGTAACGGTCCGTTTTTGATATTCCACAACCGCAACCAATTTCAAAGTAAGTTTACAAGTTTATTTCTTGCAAATTATTTTGATATCTTTATAAACTTTCAGTGAGCCGAATTTGATACCAAGCTTGTTGATCGGATGTGTTATTTAAAGATAAATGAAACAAAAATGTGCAAAGGTAGACTTCCGATACTTCCGTTCCGTAACCAAAACGCAGGTAACGTAGAATTGGAACTAAAAAGTTTCGGAATGGAATTCTTAGGAAGATGGTACATTATATTCATGTCGATTTTTTATGACAATTTACTTTGTGTCTCTGATTAAGAATTCTAATATTGAGAAATTATTAGGTATAAATGTTCATAACGTACTCAAATGATACAAGTACTAGTAAAATAGTATTTATGCATTTTTATAATATTACTACAAATTGGTTGATAATGTTAGGTACATGAGTACCTACCTACTATTTCTTTTACAGGTACTAAACAAAAATGGTTTCAATTTCAATTAAACCATAACAGGCATATTTGAATTTCAGAAAAACAAAAGAGGCGAAGAGCTTCGCCTCTTAATCGATTTTAAGAAAACTTCATGCGCATAAGGAGGATACAAAGGTCTAAAACAGCTAAATTAGACTGATATTACATTTTCGAAAATGTTCTCTGATGACTTTTTAGACCTTTGTATCCTGCTTATGGGATTAAGTTTCATTAAAATCGGTTCAGTCATTTCTATAAAACGGACTTGTTAGTTTGTATTAAATGCCGTAAGTTGTAGGTACATGTCGAAAATATTTTGGTGAAGAATATATTATTATTTTGTGAAAATTTGATCTCATTTTTTCAATGTGCAATTATATCTTTGGAATAGGTAACAATAATGTTTTTTTTGTATATTGTTTTAATAATAATGTTGATTTACGTAGTACGTAGTATAAATTGTTCATACTGTATTAGAAGAGTACAATTTGCAATATTTTGAGTATATCATATTTTCAAGTTTTCTTGTTAATATACAATAGTCTTAAGAATTCTATTCCGTTACTGGAACAGTCAATTCCGTGACTGTCCTATTTTTTTATATTTTTATTTAAATATTATTTTTAGAGCGAAATGCCATCTGATTGTAATCAGATTTTGATAATTTGGAGGCTAATAATTTCATGAATATAATTAAAAAGAGTTCCTATATTGTGTCCTAATTGAGTAACATATCAAAAAGTATTAAACTAATTTCGTCCAAAGAGTAACGGAATGGACATTAAATTCATAAAAAAGTGTGTTTTTTATTATTGATTTTATTTGTATTTATTTTGCATTGAAGTACAAAACATTATTAACAAATAATACTAGTTGATTAAATCCAAGTGTGTTTTATTTTATTCCTATAACCGAAAGTTTATAGTTGCGGAATGGAAGAAATTTTGTTCCCCAAGGACAATAAATTACTTATATTTCACTAATTAATAAAGAATAAGAGGTTTTATGATTATTTTCATATACTGAAAAGAATATCGATTGTAAATTTAATGAAAATAAACGAATTACAACAAAATATTAAATTTCGACACATTTAAAACAGTGTACACTTTTTGTGAAAATGACCCACCTCAGTGTAGACCGTACCTTTTTCGTACCTTTTCTATACTAGCGATTTATTAATATTAAATTACTTAAATGGAATTTTCTTAGTTCCTAAAACATTATTTTCATTTTTTTTTTGACAAACAACTGGTTTTCGCTGTAGAATTTGAGTAGACTATAGCATTTTTCTAAATTCTAGCAAAACCGTACGGGTCGGAATACTCGGAATACTTCTGCAAGAACTAGATGTTTTTTTCTTCGAGTTGCGGTTGATTCGAACTTCGATTTACAGTCTTTTTAGACCTAAAAATATCAAATAACATCAAATTTTTTTACCGGTATTATAATTCAATTAAACAAAATTATTGTAATTTCGTTTCAAGTTTCTGACAGGTATGTAAACAACAGAATTTTGCACACTTGTTTAAAAACAATAAAATGACACAATACTTTTTGTTCCTTTAAATATAGAGAATAATATCGCTTCATATCTGAACTTCCTCATTACATTATTCCTATGATAAATTATTATCAAAATTTTTTTTTATTCATTGCATCATTAAGGAATTTAACGACTTTACTTCATTCTATAATTGATTTACAAATGAATTTGTTCAATATTGGCAGTCGGTAATAATGTTCTACTTTACCATATCCCTTTGAATATTCGATTCCCTATCGCTTTTTTTCCAACCTATGGTCGCAGACAGCCAACTCGAAGAAGAAAAAAACTGATCTAGTTCTTGCAGAAGTATCCCGACCCAACCGTACCTTGAAGTTAAAAACCGTACCTTTTCAGAAAGACAACCGTCCTTTTTTGGGAAATCACACTGGCAACACTGCCTACTTAGACCAAAGGGCAGCACTGAGCACAGAGCACAGTGCATAGATATAAGAATATCTATGGCACAGTGACAAAAAAGCAAACAAGACAACGACTACGTTATGTCAGAGTGTTGGACTTGGACTCGTTTGAATTTGAATTGCAAGATTTTGAAATGTTTTTTTATTATTCAAGTCAATTACTTTTAATTAAGATGTGTTGATCAAACAACCAGCTTAACATTACAGGTAGCTGAAGCAGTACCTAATACAAAATATTGCAGCACTCAAGTGAACTCAGTAAGTAGCACTTGCGTCTCACTTCACCTGTTTCAATAAATAAACAGTGCTGCAAGATTCTCATGAATCAAAAACAAGATGACAATAACTTTTACCACTCTGTTGTTTCTTTAAAACTTACTGAGGTACGACGGCTTAAACCTGATGCAAAGGGATGGGGATTGCTGACAGAATACTTCCTAGAGTCGGTCAAGATTAGTAACTATAAAGGAAAAGTAACATCATGTGCCACTATTAGAATAAGTGATCGTTCAGGACAAGTAGCATGTACAGTCAAAGGTCCCCAAATTGGTTTGCTATTTGGATTGACTACCACAGAATGGACAGAAGTTGAAAATATGTGCAACTATGAAGAACAACTATTCTATAGATATTTCAAAAATGGTATCAATAAAAGTTATAGTTTGGAGCAAAAATTGTTTTATAACTTTTGCATGACTAACCAGAAGCATAATGTCTTGGTTGCCAAGTACCGAAGAGGTGTGAACATGAGAAACAAGTTCAAAAATGATTCTTTTCTTGAAATTTTAGAATTAAGAAAATGTGATAATTATTTATTAGATTTGTATGTTAGTCAACTTAAAATTAATTCTGAAATTAAACTTCCAGCAAGTTAACATACATGAAAAAAATATCTGTTGAATGAACACAATTAATTTATTATAAATTATCTCCTAAAGAATTGCAAAACAATCTTAAAACCTTAATGGAACAATGCAAACAGCCAAACAATAAAATGTGAGCTTTGTGTGGTGCTGGTGGATAAATTAATCCTCTCAATTGAATTTCATAAATCATGTCATGTATTGTTGTCATAACATTATTTATACTTAAATGAATCACATTAAGACATTATTTAAATAATATTTTCTTGGGTCTAACTGAAATGAAATTTATAAAAAAAAGTTGCAGTCAAAATGTATGGAATAATACATTTTGACCGTGTAACGGAACAGCAGATATTTCTTCCATCTTCTTTCTTCTATATTAATGGTTGTATGTATGGTTGTTCAAAATTATGTACCTACCTGCTGAACAGGTCATAACCGTTTGTGCGTCAATGTCGCTTCCACCCTGTATAGATATTGTAGTGAGACCAAAGAAAATAAAATGTGTGTTATGAATTTGTTGTATTTATGTAATAATGTTCAATAAAAAGGTTTATAATTAGGTATAAAATTAATGGCTTTTATTATTGAACTGACTCAAAATAATCCAATCAGAATTAACCTCCCCCCCCCCCTACCTTAATCCTATATCCCCGATTGGGTTACTAACATTTCTTCCGCGTTTTGGTAAGTTAAAAATTATAAATGGCATGTTTAATAACTAGTTCAGCAGTTAAAACTAAGCAGTAAAGTAAACAAAAATGAGTCATAAAAAATAATAAAATAGATCATTTAATAATTATACTGAGCAGTAAAATAACTAAATGGGCAGTTATGAGTGCGCAGTTAATCGCCTAAAAAGCGTAGTGAGCGTAGCCCCGCTACGCGGGGCTTCTATTTCTGTCTGCAGGGTTTACAATAACCTAACACAAAGGGTATGTCGGGGTCTTAGTTCGATCACTCCGCTCGGTCACTCTAGACCCCGCCATCCCCTTCGAACCTAACCTGTCCGGGTGCCTCCGCACCCTATGAACTGCCGAACTATTTATCTAACTGCCCATTCCATTATTTTACCGCTCATTCTGTTATTGGACTGCTCAATTATTTTTAGAATTGACATTGTATGATAAAAAATTACCGACTAATTGATTTTTTTTATTACTGTCCATGTTTTACTGTCGCAATAATTAATCAACCACCATTAAATTAAATAACTGCTCAATATGTATGTTTTTCAACTGATCTTAATAACATCTCGAATTTTAAAATAACAGCTTCAAAAATTAGTTCCCAAAATATATTACACCTCGAAAAATATAGTATTTTATGGAAAAAGCAAAAAAATCACAAAAATATGTTTTGCTTACTTATTTAATTATAAATACATTATTTTTTGTACTTTTGCACTTTTTCACAATTTTTTGCCTCAAATAAAAGTTCAATTTCAAATTGATGTAAATCGCTTTTATATTTATAGTATTTTTCAAAATAAGCTATAAAAATATATGGCACTGATTTAAAAGAGGCAGTTTCAAAAGTGTCTGCGCTCAAGCAAAATCTCAATTAATAGTCAACAAAATTGGTACCTCTAATAATAAAATAAAAACCGTGTGGCAGGTGATTAATAGAGAAACCGGCAAGAAACAACAACAAGATCAGAATGAATTGTCTTTGAAAATAAAAAATCAAACTATTTCTGATAAGCTAGAAGTCGCTGAGACTCTAGAAATTCTTTACCAATATTCCGTTAGAGGTTACGAAATCTCTCCCCTTTTCATCTAAATTAGCTGAAGCATTTCTTAAGGGGAATGCTCCAACCAGCCCGCGAAATTCAAAATTTCTTGGGTTTTTTGCAATTTGCAGGCCAGTGCTAGGTTGTATGTTGATTAAAATATTATTCGCGGCTGTAAGACATAACTACAGAATTATAATCATCAATAAAACGCTCTAAGTTCATAAAGCTGTAGGAATGACTTTTTCTGTTTTTTTTTTGTTCCTACGCTACGTACGCTACGTTTTGTTGTTTTTTTGTTGTTAATAAAAAAAAACACTATTAAGAATAAAAATGTTTTTTTTTTTAAATATTGAGAACTCAAATGCATATGTGTGTGTGTAAAACGTATCCACGATCGGTAACACATGCGAACGATACCCATTGAAAAATTCATTCATCGATCAATTCTCATTATTTCACAAAAAAACATTAAATTTATTCTTTCGTATTTTTTATTTATTGTTATTTTTTGAAAAAAATAGTCCCAATCGTTTCGAGTTCGATGATCGAGTTCATGGTATTCGGCTCCAGAACGACCTAAAAATAATGGTGTATATTATAGTAAGGTTGGCAACACTAATCCGTAATCTTTTTAACCCCGACGCCACGAACGCTTGGATCAATATATTTGTTTTAAATTCATACTATAAAACAGAAACAAAATAGTTACTAAAATAAAATACTAAGGCGGTTTAAAGATAAAGGGCTATTAAGCGCAGGCCACACCGCCAGCTAACGGGCGGGCGAGCGACGCGAACGACGCGTCGTTTCACTTCTTTTCATACTTTGGTTCACCACCGCGAACTATCGAAAGATACGAACAAAGTATGAAAAGGGTGTCGTTCGCGTCGCTCGCCCGCCCGTTAGCTGGTGGCCTTGTGGCCTGCGCTATGCGTCAACGCTATGCGCTAAGGTAGCCTGAAATTCAAAGGGGTTGAACCGTTTTTTCTATGGAAGCTGGCAATATCACTACTCGTGCGCACAATTGAAGAAATATATAAATGGCGTTTGGGAGACTTCCTATGCGAGAAACAACTTCTGGATTTGCCATTGGGCATGTAATATAATTAAGGCTCGACCTCAATTAATTGTATAGGTATCCCAAAAGATCCCGTAGGTATCGAAAATTATGTAAGTACCCACCTAATCCATGTCTGACAAGACCAAGTTCGAAGGAAGCTGTGCCGGTTAAGGTTTTTTAGTAAGTAAGTACCTACCTAATCTTCCTGTAACCTTGAAAATTTTAGGGTCTGGGAGCCAAAAAAGTTATCCTTACCGGATAAATACGGGTTTAAACTCGATACTTAAAGGCAACCTAAATACCTACCTACTCCTCGCAAAAAATACATAAGTAATTATGGATGTTGAACCGGTTGAACGAATAAGATTGATTAATGATCACTAAAAAGCTATCTAACATCTATGTATATTTTATTGTATTCCAAAGTTTACCAAACTTTATACATTGTTTCCATATTGCAGTATCTATCTCTCGTAAATGCGTGGGCCGCTTCCTACGTGAGAGGTACCTTATACTGGCGGTGGGCGTTGACATTAAGTAGGTACGGTTTTTGTCAACGGAAGGCAATGACGAATTGGCGATATTTAAATTTATTTTGTGGGCTGAGGCTGTACCGCGTCTCGCGCGCCGAAGGCAGTGGTGGTGAGTGGTGACTGGTGACTGGCAGTAGGCTTCGAGCCGGCGCGCAGCAACAACGTGCGTGTGCGCTTCGATCGAACGAGCTCGAGCTCCCGAGTGTAGCTGCATTACCTATCGAAAAACGACACACACCAACTCATTGACATGGAAGTGGCAGATCAATGGCGGCGAGAGTGGGCTGGAACCGCCGAATATGGAAAGGTGAGGTCAAACATCCCCTAAGCAGTTTAAAGCTTGAGCTTTCCCATTATGAAACATTTTAATTTCACACAAAGTTTGTCAACAACTTATAAATAATTTAAACAAAAGTTCAAACGAAGCAGCATAAATTAGACAGTATATTTCGTGATGCAAGCTTTCTAATTTGCATATTTGTTATATAAGTAGTCAAAAGAAAGATATTAAGTTAAATGCAAAGTGAAGTAGCTATCGAATAGGTAGGTACTAAGTAATGTAAGTAAATAAGATTGTGGCATTTCGATTAACAAGAGGTCATTGCCAAAAGGCTAAAGTGGTCATTTCCTTTTACGGTGTTAAAACTCAGGACGACGAGACGTTCGAGCTATATTATGGATATTTATTCAACTTTAAAGAATGAGACTTGTGTCTCACTGCATAAGGTTTAATGTTGAGAGGAAATGTTCAGTCAAACCTGTCTGAGAGCTAGTTCAGTAAGTT
Source organism: Eurois occulta (assembly GCA_950022335.1). Lineage (NCBI taxonomy): Eukaryota > Metazoa > Arthropoda > Insecta > Lepidoptera > Noctuidae > Eurois > Eurois occulta. The sequence continues at coordinate 9,221,123 of OX465489.1, read as the reverse complement.
TTTTTGTTGTGTTCCTTTAATTCGTGTGGAAGAGATAAACTAAAATGCAAGTCTTGCAAAACCGTATGTAACAGTTATGTCACTGTCGTAAATTGTTCCTGTGTGTTTCCGTAACAACTTGCTTTTCATTAAGTATTCTGTGCGAGTTCTATGACGGCTAAGGTTTGGCCAGCCAACAAATTCGACTGAAAGTTCCACTATACGAGCTTTTATTTAACATCAAGGTACACAACCTCGCTTATAAAACAACAATTTAAAATAAGAAGAATGGCCAAAAATTTCTGTATCTGGGTAAACCGCGGCGTCATCGGTCGTCAAGGATTGCCTGCAATTACAAAACAATTTGAATTGCACTGACAAAAATATGCTCCTAGAATCGGAAGCTCCTAGGGTACCTAAAGATAATATGTTCGTCGGTATTAGAAAAGTGGATGTGTCACGCCATTTACCTGGGCTATAGGCAGGCACTACTTATATCACAGGCTTGAATCCGAGAGCAGTCGAACTAAAAGCGCGGATAAAGGGACACCGTGCATCTATTACGAAAAACCGGTACCATTGGGTAGACTGAATTCCAACAAAGATTCCGTGCACGCCAACTATCTGTAAATGAAGGTACAGAAGAACATGAAATTGTGTTCTAGGATCGAGAAGAAAACAAACTAATTGAAGAAGAGAGTTTTTAATAATAAAGAAATTTACAAAGAAAAATACAAGAGACGCGCGAAAAACATAACCCTTCCTTGGCAGTCGGGTAATAAGTAGGTACAGCCAAGAAGACAATAATTGCAAGTTACCATAACGCAATCAGAAAAGCTATTACAACAGGAAGGTGATGTGAACACAATAGTAATCTCGATCCCAACGCTTGATTGTCGAACAGTGAAAGTGAAGAAATAGACGTGAGGAAGCTACTGATCGTTTTGCTTAACGCATTTCCTATATCTTGTAGCAGGAAACTATAAAACGACAATCTGGCTCTACAGGTGAACTTTAATAAAGCCTATGAGGTATGAGTCATTGAATAGTGACGATTATAAACATGGTAATGAAAACGAATCCGTATTTATGCTTTAAACAGTAAGATGCCAGAATTGTATTGTTTGATACAACGCTCTCACATAACTACATTAAACCGTAAGTAAGTTATCGAAGCGTTGTTAGCTCAACATGGTTATTCGGGTTCGTGTGCAGACTGCCGGAAATCCTGCGCAAAGGCCGTGGCCCGCGAGCCGCGAGGCTGTGCTGCACCGCGCTATCCGCTGTTTGTCTCGTATTGTTTGTGTACACTGTACGCCAACTTATCATCATTTGCGTGAATGTCACATAATGATGAACTTCGCTAGGTGCGCAACTATTATGTTATTCACGTAAAGGGCACATGTTAGCGTCCCAAGTAGCAAAAACGCTCTTAATGTTGTCATTACGTTCTAATTTACTTGGTGGCACTACCTTAGCGTTAGCGCCTTATATTATTAGATGAGACTAGTTAGGTACCTACGTAGGTACCAATTTTCATTCTACATTCAAAATAGAACCTGTGGACAATATACATATATTCTACCTTGTCTGTATTTTAGAAAACAAATAAGACAAAAACAAATTTGAGACCTCTTTTGCTAAGCTTTCTAAAGCCTTCATTAATAGTAGTTTTTGGAAAATCCATGACGATTCTAGATAACCGCGGTTTACGTGATCGATACCAGTTTATGACGCGCACTTGTCGTGTAGACTGTTTAGTTTTAAATAAATAATCCACACTAATGAGAATGATCGGTGAATCATTGGAAACTAAGATGTTCAGATTTGTGGATTTTCCTCCATCATTTCTCGTAAAACATCGATATTGCACGATGCCCGCACGCCCGCGTTGGAGTCGACGACCGCTCACGTCACGGACCCCTCCCCCACCTCTTGCCAAATTAAGCCTTCCGTCTTCCATTTAGAAGGATTCTCACAAGTCAAAACATGCATTAGTTACTAATTCGCGTGTTCTGATTAATACTAATAAGTCTGTCAAGTTTACTGTTAGATGTGCAAAAACCACGTGCGGGCGTTAAGCGTCTGTGTCAATCTGTCAATAGATCGTGCAGTTATTTTTATTTTTACAAGGAAGAGTCAGTAACACACTAGCACTAAATAAATTATCAGTTTTCAGGTACTATTTCTAAGCTATAACGAGCAACCTCTATATCGTTTTTACCTTCATGAATTAATTAAACTAGGCCGTGGCGGCAACGGAACCGGTTGTACAATAATTGACAGGCACTGATTCTCTTTTGGTAACTTGTAATTACGGTTATTTCATTAATCAAAAAACCAAGTATGTACGATTTTATTTGCCCACTTTATTTAACAAATATCGATATGGGTACTAGGTAGGTATGTAAATGTATATCTATAGTATTATAGAGGTGGTAGAGCGAGCGCTCATAGTGGGTCGCATGTGGCCTTCTGGTTTTAGTTGGCATTCGATTATGCTGATGACGTCAGTACCTATATCTTCTGAAATAAATCGCCTTGATCAGACTCATAGTAAAAGGCTGCGCAGTTCCAAACCGCCAGTGCTCCTGCCAATAAGGCTTTATCTTTTTCTCTAAATGGAATGAAATAATAGAGCAAAAAACATTAGATAAATTGCCTACATAAAATAAACATCTTAATATGTAAATTAGGTGTTTTTAGCTTTTGTTTGTGTTAGTTAAGAATGCTTACACATTAACATAGGTAGGTATCACTATATACACATACTGTTAACTTATTTTACGGGAATTGCCCTTATTCTATATCTGTCCAAATGTTATTGATGACTATTAGGTCATACTCAGGTATAGCTTATACCTAGACTTGACGGCTCTGCTGTAGGTAAGTTATAGCTAGAGGTTTAGACAATTAGAGGCCGCCACTCGAACCATTCAAAACCCGGTTTCAAAAGAATCCAGCAAGTTCAAGACCTTTTTTTTTTGTCCTGTTGCACAAAGTCAAGGGCGAGAACGCAGTAGGTATTACTGACAGTACCTATTAATGACTGGTCCCAAGTCACAGTAAACCGTTGACGTTAAAGTATTTTTTAATTTAAGTTTGAGAAGTTCTGAGGCTACAATACAAATATTTGAATGTCTCTGACACCCACTTGAGTATTCAAAAGTGAGTTGATCATTGTAAAGATCGCAATCACAACACGCCGCAATTTCATTTCGCCCCCGCAAGAAGGATCACGTCACTAGTAACAATAAATAAATACTTTAATGCCTGTGAAGGCCGCAATAACTGTGCGTAACGTGCTAACTTGTAAATATGGTTTCGTATTAATGCTACCAATAAACGTAACATTAATTTTAAAAATGTTCGTAAAAAAAACCGCTGCCTCATGGCTTCTTTGTCTTGAATGCGTTCATAAACAAAAATCTGACATACAGATACCGAGACCCGGAACACAATTAAATATTAGCCTTATGGTATCATTGTACTGCGACAATATTATCTGTAGGCGGCCCACAGTAGGCCAGACAAATATTTTCGTGTAAAGATTGAACCCGCAGCCCGCTGCGCAGAAAGCTCTGTCACTGCGACAATCGTGTCTTTGTTTGAAAAGGCTAATAGAGTAGAGGTCAATGATGATCAGTTTCTTAAATATAGCTAGCTAGAGCTACTTATTATGGTTCTATCTAAATATCGCAAGCACGGAAATAAGTACCAATCCGAGCAGTTCTGCAGGACACGAAAGTAGTCGAACAACATTCGTCACGACGACTAAGCAAGAAGTTCTCGGGCACGCAAACATTGCATTTGACAATGATTTACACTGACTATACAGTCAAACAAAGTCTATAGAGCACTGTAGCCACTGGCCGGACAGTTATAATAACAGCTAAGTTGAGGTCATCACATGCTCGGTCATGAATATTTCATACACTACTTTTAAAGTTCAATTGCAAAGCAACGGTAAGATTAACTCAACAAGTTGTTATTAAATATTTGAAGTATACATATTTCCATTTTGTAGAACATTCACAAAGCGATCGCTTTGGGACTGGTAGATTAGTCATCAATACAAGTACAAGTGGCTACCCAGGTGTTCACGCCTTATTTAACAAACTGTTCTAAAATCACGACAGCATTTTGTATTTTTATGATGTAGGTACGCAAATCTATTTGGCACATCATGCTCGCCAAAAAAGTCAAGTTCCGTGACATCGGTCGACTCTGAACTGAACCCGCTAACAGCTAACTCATTCTAATCTCTTTAATATTTACCGTCTTTAATATTACAACTATAGCAGTCATCTCGATTAAAGGATGTTGTCATTAATTGCAGGTGACAGAAGGGGGCGTGACGCGTCGCATTGCGCGTGCTATGGAGGTGCTGCACGCCAGCGGGCCGGGTGCGCGCGTGCGCGTTATGCGCGCCGCCTACCACTCATCCGCAGCACCAGGAGCCCCAGCGGCCTCCTTTATGCTTCACTCTTCACGAAGGGTAAGCTATGCTCCAGTCTCACTTTATTTGTATAGCCGATAGTCCACCAATTGTTATGGTAACCCTCGCTTACGGATATCCCCATAGGCACCATTGGCATCGCATGTGCGCGTTGCCATCCCGGAGGCAAAGGTGAAATGTCTGATGGCCAACCGCCTGTAATTACTAATTATACCACACGAAGCGGCGCCGTTACCTTTAAAACCGGAGGAAATACGAAAGATGCCAGTATTCTACTATCTACTACAGGTACAACCAAAGTCTTATGACTAAGTCAGGAGTGTCTAGGGAGCAGTGGCGAAGATTCCATACAACTCGATTCCTACCGGCTTCCCTTTGAAAAATGGCACAGTCAGTATTCTATATACAAATAATATAATCACGTTAAAGATATATACTCCGGCTTACCTCTTAAAAAATTGACACTTCGCTACTGCTAGGGAGTTTCTATATTTCTAGATTATTGGGTCATTGTTACTGCGAAGATAACGATATTTACACACTAATCACAGAAGTAAAACAAACGGAACATTAACTAACACGTTATCGATCCGTACATTTGCTATAGGTACCTGGCAACTTTCACTGTTTCGTGCCTTGTGAAACTCACAGCATTTATAGCATAACTACTTTTTGAGAAATAACGTATTTTTTTTTATTTTTCAGGTAATATCATCCGGTTTTAACATGCTGGAGTCCCCGACATCCCCAATGAAACCTCTGGAAATATCATCTACCCCTTTTGAATCATCTCCTGAACCCATCGCAGAATCGGAAAATTACAAAGTAACAGAACCAGACGATTTCGAAATCTCGGAACCTTCTAAATGGAGAGTTTCTACGAAAGGAAGCTCGATTCGGATGCCCAGTGAAGAGTCATCTTCCACAGATAATGCCAGTATTATTGATCTCGATTCAAGACTTGGAAAAAACCTTCACAGAAAATATTCCTATGATTCCGAAAGCAGTGATATTCAATTTGGTAGTAGAAGCACTAGCCGAAACTCACCACTATTGGACACACCTGTAACTCTAAGTACACTTAAATATAAATCACTTTTAAACAGCAGTAATGAATGGAACACGAGGAGAAAGAGTTACAGTTTTGAAGACACGTCCCCACTAAACGATACTATTACACACAGTAACGACACGTTGGCGATGGAATCGTCCACTGATAGCGGCATTTGTAAATCTACAGAAATTGTAAATGATCAAATGGATGACAACTCGCATTCAAAATATTTATCTAGAGATGAGAGAAAGACAAATAATAATGAAGAATCATTCAGAGATTGGCTTTCCAAAAACCGACCGACTTCAGACTATAGAGGAACTAAGTTCAAGACTTATAGAGACCATGATATTGTTATGGAGGAACCATTAGAAAACAATATAACTCTGCAATCATCTGGTAAAGTTTCAATAACCTTGCCTATTACCATTGAAGCAGATGGTGACGAGTATCACAAAAAGCACCAAACAAGTGAAGAGAGTGACAGAAGAGTTAAAAGGGTGGAATTCTGTAAAACCGAGGTACATTTCACCGCAGATTCAGGTAAAGTTAATATTATTGCAACGGATGAGAAACCTCCACCGTCGAACGATTTTAGAAAGCGGAGAAGTGCTTTTGTGCCCATGCAAGATATGATTGACAAACCTATAACATTGTTTGGTGAAAAGAACGATTTCCCAACGACCAATGGAGTAGTTACTTCTATTAATATTAGTGATTTTGGCGAATCCGATGAGAATACAGCAGCTACAAAGAGTATTCTCAAAAACAAAATTCCGAAACCCAAACCATATCTTTTAGGAGAGAACATGGCATTTGGGATATCCGAAGATCTTTTGAATAAAGATTCTTCTAATGATTCTGTACTGTCGGCAGTTTCTTTAGTAAATAAGCAATTAAAAGCAGAGAAACACTACAACGCTGAAGTGAAATCTGTATTCCCGAAAGAAAAAGTTGAATCTGTAATAAAACACAATGCTTCACGGACAATCCAAGCAGGTACTTATAATACACCTTCATTATAATGCATGCTAGTTTATCGTAGACTATAAAATAGTAACTTGATATTCAAATACATGTTAACATTTTAATAATCAAGCTTTGTAAATAAATGTGCTAAAATATTAATATGTTGTAGGTCCTACTAAACAAGATACTTTAAAACGTGAGAAGCAGGTGGTGACACATATCAAAATCAATAAGCCCGCTGAAGATCCTATCGATGCTATAAATACTAAATTCAGCGGTCTACAAGTGTCGCCAGCGCAAAGGAAGCCTAAAACCAGGCAACTAAGGGACAGTGAACTAACATACTTCGGTGTTGATCATGGTAGAACAGATTCATACAAAAGCCGAAACTATGTGAAAAGTACAATGGGACACAATGAAAATGTGGTCGAGAATATATTTCAGTCCGTCAAGTTAATTCAGCAAGTTTCAAACAGCGTGTGTAACAGTGAACATGATTCTGATGAGACGCCTGAGTATCAAAACATTCCTTTAAATATCAACTATGCTCCGGTCCCGACCCCAAGACTACGTTCAAAGTATGAAGACAAACCTAATGAAATTCACGAAATTGAAGTCTTTAAACCGATTATTGAAAAAGAAAGTCAAGAATCCAATGACGTTGTTTCTTGTACGAGGCGAACTAAGTTTCGTAGACAAGACGAAGTTACCACAAGTAGAAGTATTTCGGCACCACCGAAGGCGTATAGACGTGAACGCGAAATAATGGAAAAGTCTCATCAACGCGAAGATCAATCGATACGGTACGTATTTTAAAACATTTTCTGAGAAACTAACACAGTTATAATTAATCAAATAAGTATTAATTGTATCACAAATTTAGTCATCATTATTAAATACAAACTATTTTGATTACTTTTAGTTCAAATCGGTCCATAAAAGAAAATCCCAGAAACGACGTGGAAAAGATGAGTTATACCATCGAAAAACATTTATCTGAAGACGAAAATCCATTATATGTCAATCTAAACGTTAAAAAGGAAAAGTCCAAAACGTCGGAGAACCGAGACACCCAAAAGCTGAAATCAAATTCACTCAACTCACGTCAAAGAAAATTGTATAAAACGGAAATAAATAAACAGAAAACCGAATGTACAGCAGACATGCATGCTTCTGATGTAAGTAGCAGTGACCGCACAAAGGAACGTCGGTCGGATTCCGGGACTGATAGTAGTCACCGAACAAGACACTCGGTTAATAAAGACACCATCTCACACTCTGCCTACAAAGACACCCTTTCAAGACAAGCTGAGAAGAGTGATAAACACCGTCACGGAAGTGATACCCGAGGGAAGGCAACTGAAGAGCTGAATAGATCCAGTCATGCCCGTAAATCACGAGAGGACAAATCTTCAACCGAAAAAAATTCGACCATTGAAAAGAAAGATCATAGAAGTAGGTTATTGCAAAGACCTAAAACAAAAGATGTACCCGAAGAAACATCCAAAGATTTAAGTCGCATGATTGTTAAGAAAACAGACCCACAAGTGAAAGACAGTCTCGATGACAACCACGGCCACGGTGTAAACAGTAATCGTAAGAGAAACTCATCCAGGGATAAGTATACAAAAGAAACGATAAAACCATCACACAAACAAGAATCAAGTTTCACAGTGCTAATTCCACCAGTACAGTCGAAAATCAATGGAAAAGATTATGCTACAAAGACGAACGGTTATAAAACAAATATGCGTAAAGAATACGTTATTAATTATGATGATAAAAATGGAACTGTCTCTTCTATATGCAAAATAGGTCCAAACCTTGGAACACCAAAACGGAAGAAACTTTCAAAAGAAATATTTAAAGATAGTCAAAACGATAAAGCGTTTAAAAATAGAGCGGCAGACAAAATAGCCCCGCGTAAGTAAGTCGTGTGCATGCCCTATTGAAAATTCTAACAAAAATAAACTGATTACATCTTTAAACAGTGGAAATCTTTCAGTGCAGCTAGAAGATCATCAAGAGGATCGAAACGGACTGAGTTATGCAGATAGGAAATGGAAAACGAAAGTACATTTACAAAGGTCTTGCCAAGTATTGTAGATACTACGTTTACTAGTCGTAAGAACCATAGAAATTAACGAAATATTTTGAATCCTATTTGCGAATATTGTAATATCGTGTTCTGAGATAGATATAATAAGATAACGATGATCTCACATGTAACAGTAATTTAAAATAAATAACCTAAATGTATTTCCGTTGATCTAACATTTGAAGTAACAGTTTGCAGATAACAATAAAACGTACAATTAATGAACTTACTCAGTTGTTTTTATTTATGAACAAATGCAGTTTATATCACTTACAGTGTAACAAGAGGATCCCGGTCGACTTTACTAACAAGCACTTGAACTTCATTATCTAATAAATTCTGAAGATTAGTAGAAAACCCGTTTAGGAAGCCTCTTTCTGAATCCGAGTGATTGGTTAAGATGACACTAATGCCTTTTTGTGCAGCATCGAGTACGTCGTGATGAAGCATTTCTCCTGAAAAGTTATTTCATTATTAGATATCTGAAAGTCGTTTAATTGTGTTAATCACTTGTTCTTTTTTTTATTAATCAATAATTTAGCTTTCGATCTCGATCCCGCCTGAAGAAAAAAGATGAGTGAAATCATAAAATATTCCTCCATTCTAACACGTCCGAATTGAAGTCTGTTTCATGATGAGTACCCTAAGGCTTATGTGAAAAGAAACTTGTATTGTAGACAGGGCCATCTTTTCCACTGGGTACACTGGGCACGTGCCCAGGACCTCACGATCCAAGGGGGCCCCAAGTTCCTATAACTGTAAAAGCTAGAGGTTGTCAAAAGATACTTAACTTAGCTTATAAATTGTCGAGCTCTTTCCGCTCGCTTTTGCATCTAGGGTTCAGCGTAAGTCAATAGTAATGTTTTTTAGAGGCTGAGAACTTTAAAAAGAAACAAAATACAAAAAAAATATTTTTAATAGCCTTGTAATTGGCTTTATTTGACTGATAATTTTATGCAGTTATGTATGCAGGTATGTTTGTTTGCCATGGACGAGCTTATGAAAGGAAAACTTCCTTTGGCACTCAAGCGAAACATCATGGAAATGTGCATTCTTCCCATTTTGACCTATGGATCCCAGACTTGGTCCTTTGAAACCACATGTCTGCAACATTTACCGAAATACAGCCTGGAGCTCCAGATTTAGGCGTGTTCGCGCCAGCCGCGATGGCCACATGACCGAAACCATATTCATACATTCATCGTATAAAATGAACCGTAAAATATAGCTAGTTTCGTGGATATCAAAAATATTTTTCTGTTTTATTTCAAACATTCCGCCGCAAAAAAAAAAATTTTTTGAATGAACTAGAAAACCTGACCTATCCGAGGCGGGGTGCCAAAAAATTCGAGCTTTCTTCGCTCGCTCTTGCATCCTACATGAGCCCCATTATTCTCAAGTGCCCAGAGCCTCCAATTGGTCAAAGATGGCCCTGTTAGTAGATGAATGCTTATCAAAGCTTTTAAACAAAATTTGTATTTTCCGCATCCGCATTAATTTCGGCACGACCAAAAGTACGGCGCACGTCTACGCAAGTTTTATGCTATTGCCTTATTAAAAGTAAAACTCAATTTGTTTACCTGTCAGGTATAAACCAGCAGTGGCTCCTTTCAGCACTGAGCTGCCGGAGCCCGCGCACAGCGCCACCGAGTTTACTTCACTCGACATTACCTTCCTCTTTCCGATAGCGAAGCGCACATGCGATAATCCAGTCAATTCCTTTACTTTTGAAACCGCATCCGACAAAGTTATACTGGACTTAAGTTGCAGCAACCTAGAACAATTTGTAAACCGCATTAGTAATCGATTGTTGCGGAATATCTCATCATTTATTCGAACTAGACTGGGGCAAATAGTTTAGTTGACCGTCATTGTAGTGATGCAATTTATGCAGTTTTTTCACATACACATTTTCACGTATGTGTTTCTGGTTTCCCGAGTCCCGTGCAAGCAACAACAGTTCACCATAAAGGACACACACCGAGAATCACGTTAGGAAAGCTATATGTTCTCTGGCAAGTTTTATATTGCGCAAGTTAATGTCCTATGGTGTAATATGATGGAAAAGCTCGCAATAATTTGACTTGTCATCAAATTGTTGCGAATCTTTTCATCTAAGAGGTCAAACTTGCGCAATTGAACTCGTCAACTAGTGGAAGTTGGTCATTAAGTCATTAATTACTCATGATCAATCACCTGGCGCACGCACATACACGTAAGAAACACCTATAAACTTTGAAGAGAATGCTAACATTGCTATAGGATTTGAATCCTCTAATTGGGAAAAATAATCATTATTGTATGCAAAGTTATATTTTATATGAATTTACCTCCCACCTCCAACTTGAGGGTTATCAGCAGCAGGGATCAAGGGCTTAGATTCTGCGACACTAAAGGCACTAGCCAACCAGTCGTTGACGCCGCCGCGGACGCTGTCCCAACTTGTGTGTGGAGAGTACAAACTTATCTGCTTCTCCAAAAGGAATGAGACGATGCGCTCTTTCCAAGCACTGAAAATAATTTAGTATTTTAATAGACAATTAAAAAATAATAACATTGCACACATACTTCAATGTGGGAACTTCATTAGAGTAATAATACAATCAAAAATCGCTATTTGAATATTAACTTTATTGCCATTACTATAATATATATAATATTGCCATGTCTATGCTTACTGGTAAAATGCACCAAGTGAAGTGGCAGTATTACAATATTTTACGCATGATACCGTTAGGCATACCTTTGAACCACAGATTTCATTGGAGCAAATATAGGAGGGTGGTAGGAGATAATCATTTCACATCCATGATCATTAGCCTCAATTGCTACATCTTCTGTAAGGTCATTAGTTAGAAGGACTTTTGTTATATTCCTGAAAACATAAGACAACATTCTTACAATTATAATTATCTTCAGCTGATGCACCCTTGGTTCTTCATGAACAAGACAGCAAACAAATATAATGAACTATTGTTTACTCAACCCAAAAAATGAGTTAAAAACTGGAATTTACCTAGCGGTATAAGGCTCCACCAATAAACCAGTATTGTCCCAACTTTCAGATAGCTTTTTTGATGCAAAGTTTTCTAAAACTGATGTAACTTTCTTCAGAGGGACTCCAATTTTCTCTCCCGTAGACATTCTGATGGTGGATGATGTAGTGTAAAACCTTCTGAGATTTTTCTGTGAGAAGATGTATTTTCCTACTGTTAAAATCATCAGACGTGAACTGAAATACATACATACATGCATGGAAAAGAATTATGAAAACCCATTACCAGATAGTATCAAATTCAGGGAACCAGGTCAGGTTTACTATTTATTATAGTGTATAAGTATTTACTTGTGTATGTGAGTTTAAATGTTTGTAAACACACCCACGATACAGGAGAAATTCCTAGTGTGGGGGGCAACTTTAAAAAAAAAAAAAAAAAAAAATTTCTTTAACCTTTAGCGAAGGTAAAGAAAACCACTTGAGAAAATATAATAGTAATTTATTATGAAACCCCAATATTTTTAAGCCTACACATCTAAATAATATATCAAAAGTTTGATGCAGTAACTTGATCAACAATTAACAGTTATTCTTATAAACTAATGTGATCTAGTCAGAAGAAAAACTCCATATTTTGATTTCACCGTCATCACTACAAGAGAGCAGCTCTTTGTTTCCTGTTGGATTCCATCTCACACTGTTCACATCTTGGGAATGTGCATTCAACTTAGTGCAAACCAAATCAAATGTTGGTGAATTAGGATCAGAGTCGTCACTTTCTTTGAATATTCTTATGATGTCATCACCAGAAGCTGTAGCTAGGAAGCCAGTGTGGTGACACCAAGCAATATCATAAATGCATCTGGTGTGGAATCCTGATAATGTGCAGACACATTTCCAGACAGACTCTCTATCTGTTACTATGACACCCTCTTGGTTGTCAGGCTTGTATTCCTTCCATATTTTGACTGTTCTGTCATCACTGCAAGTGGCGAGCCTCTCCCCCGTCTTGTCAAAAGTTAAACTCCACACAGTGGACTCATGTGACTGCAGTGTTGCAATGCAACTCCAGTCATTGTCAGCTGGGTCTTCTTTGTACAACTTTACTGAGTTGTCATATGATGCAGAAGCCAAGATGTCTAGTGTAGGATGCCAAGCTACCTATAAAAAGAATAATTTATGAATAAAAATATTGCATTTATTGATAAATTAAAATATTGAATACAGGTATCTTTACAAACTTTCTTGACATCTTGGTTGTGAGCATTGAGTACAGATTCACATTCATACTCATCATCTCCAGCGACCTCCCACACCCAGACAGACTTGTCACGGCCACATGTTGCCAACAGATGACCAGAGGGAGACCATGCTACACTCTTTACTTCATTTTCATGGCCCTCCAATGTTGCATTGCATTCAAATTGACCTATGAACACAGTATTTGGTATTTTAGAATTTTGGTTAAGAATACTTCATGTAATCAATATAGTGAACAGAGCTACACACCACTTTTCTTGTCCCAAATAGCTGTGGTTGCATCAAAGCTGGCTGAAGCCAGGTAGTTGCCACAAGGAGACCATGCCACCTCTCTAATGGTCCGCTGGTGACCATCCACAAGAACAGTTTTTATTTTCCATTCCTGGCCTTCTTTGCTCCATAGCTTGATAGTTTTGTCTTCGCCACAAGATGCAAATATTTTTCCTTGAGGATGCCAAGACACATTCCAGACAATGCCTTTATGGCCAGACAATGTTTGTATCAATTCCAAATTAGGCATTTCTTCAAATAAAAATTATTTATCACAAATAGAATCACATAATTAGGTAGGTTCAGGTCAACCAGTTATTGTTACTACATTACAAATTTTAATATATTACAATTTGTGTTAGCAGGGGTAAAACTGTTATGATAGGTATTTCAACTATTTCACATTAAAAATTAGAAATCAAAAACAGTTTCGGTAACTGTTAAGCAGATTCGATGCTACCGGCTTCTACGAAATGAGAAACTATGTTTTATTAAAGGCACACGTTCACTTACCTTAATGATTTTAAAATAACAATCAAATTGTGTTGATTCTACGTATTAGCTTTATCGAAAAATCTAAATTACTTTGCGTTAAAATAAATAATCAGGATAGGAATAATCTAATCAGTGACAGTGACAGTGACGTTTTAGATCACACACAATCACATGTGTTGGACAGTGACAGGAAGACAAAGACATAAACAGTGTTTTTTTTAATTCCGTGTCTTTGCCGCTGTTTAGTAGAGTCAATGGTCAGTTACTATAAGAATTTTATGATAAGTCATTCTTACTTCCTTATCGTTACCTTTATATATATATATATATAAATATAATATTATTATATTATAAAGCGATATTTTTGTTATCTTTTCACGCCTATGCCACTGAACCGATGAACGTTGTCAGATGTACAGAAACGGCCATAGGACCTTTCATCCCGAAAAAAGGTATGTTTGGATTTTGTTATAACAAGCAGAGTTTTGACCCGAATTGATTGTCAAATTAATTCTAAAGTTACGTGAGCGAAGCCACGGGCAAAAGCTAGTTTTTAGCTCACCGGTCCGTAGATGTCCATAGACATGATTTTTCATTGGATTTTCAATCAAAATTACAATACTCAGCCCTACAGTTATTTTACTGCACTGACAGTGACATGGCGATTAATGCTGCCAGTTTATATTAAATTCCCTGAACTCAGGGAGTTGGAGGGAGATGTTTTAAATAAACAATTTAGCCGCTGAAACCACCCGGGCCAAACGTATAACAATGACTGTTAGGGGATCTGCGCACTAGGTGGTGTAGACACCGATTTGTAGTGGTATTGGAGCCCGCGCACTAGGCAGCCAAGGATGTCTGGCTGAGTCTGGCTACGGCAGCCGAATTACTGCGTGCTGCCAGAGCATGGCAAAGCGAATGAATGTGACTACCTTCGATCCTCCCTCACGTATTTCGTGTGCCAAAACTGTTCATTGTAACAAAATGAGATTGACACGTATTTGAAGATAATGATGTGGCCATCGACAGATCGACTGGCTCACGGATGTTGGCGGTTGCAGCTGAAACGCTTTATCTGGAATGGTAAATCGATTAGGTGCGGAGAATATAGCCAAATGACAGGTCGCCGTTGGTCCTGTAAGAATAATACAATCAATAACATTTTTACGAAGTGATTTTACTTGTAGTGTACTTAGTTCCATTGCGCAGGTTAGGCGGATTTTGATCACCTGGTATTTTTTGATAAGGACATTGTTTTCGGGTATTTTGTCTTCAATGGTGACTGGGGCCCTTTATATCTACGAGACCCTGGGCTGCAGCCCAAAAGCCCTTATATAGATCCGCCCCTGGAGGCAAGGAATATCGTTGCAGAGTACAAAAGAGATGAAATAACACGGAAGGAATGAAGTGGGTACAATACAATAAAAATATGAATTAAGGCTTTCAATCACAAGTGGGTGGGTCATCCTAATCTTCCTGCCCTTGTCCCATTCTATTTGGGGTTGGCGCAACACGCTTTCTAAGTTTTCTTCTTCCATTCTCCTTTGTCAGACATCACGACACCATTTACTCCTTTCTATTTCATATCATACCTCACACAATCCATCCATCCATCTGTTCTTTGGCCTTCCTCTCCATCTCCATCCATCAACATTCATGTCCATCACTGTTTTAGTCACATGCGCGTCATCCCTCCTCATTATATTATGTCCATACCAAGACAAAAAAAAAAGGAAAATTGTAAGGAAGTCGTTCCTTTCAATTGTTCTATACTATAACAGGTGCCACTTTCAAACTTCCTCTAATATACTCATACCGGAATTTATCCATTCTTGTCACTCTACACATCCATCTCAACATTCTCATCTCCGCTACATGTAATCGTTTTTCATCCATCTTCTTCACAGCCCAACATTCTCATCCATTCAGTACGACAGGTCTAAGCACGGACTTGTATATTTTACCTTTTAACATAATAAGGGGCATCCGTGGGTCTCAATCGGAACTGTTTAAAAATGGGACGTTGAAAATTCGGACTGGCAAGTGGCAACCCTCAACTCATCAACTGCCAAAACTTTCGAGTTTTTTTTTGTAGGTTAGGAAAACAGCAAAGACAATGTGTATTTAATTTGTTTATACATGTTTTCTAATTTGTGATTTATTGCTTTACGTCTTAGGTATAATAGGAATTAAAGTTATTACTAAAATATAAGTCTAAACCATGGATAATAGTAATAAAATCGTCCCACCTCATCTTAACGCTGAAATCTACAGAACTGATACCACCGGCACCAGTACTCTTTCGTATTTAGACTATATTCGCATTCATTCCGGTATGTACTTATTTTATAGTCGTAGACTATTCAGATTTAACAATAGTTTTTGCAATTGCAGTTCTTTCGCCTTATCTTTTAGAAAATCTGTTGAAAAATCCTTTAATCTGTGTTACAGATGGAAGTGTGTTAGTGGGATCTTCAGAGCTCACTGGTCGGTATTGGAATGGTGGGGTGAGTGTGTACAAATGTATTGCCAATGCTCAATGTATCCAGAACGAGGAAAAGAGGAGCATTCCTCTAAGCAGTGGAACTGCTGATGGGTGTTTTATTGGATCCTCTACTAAGGTATGCTGCAAAAACTCTTGCCTATAAATTAGGTTACTTCAAAGTCTTATCACATTAAAAGTCTTTATACATAATAAACAAAGACTGTAATGATACTGTAAGAAACAGCACTTTTAAAATTTTATTTTATTGCATAGTTTTTGGGTGGTTCACAGAACAATTTAATAAGAAACAACAGTAAATTATGACAAGCCAAGAACAATTCTCCATAGTAAGCAAAAGAGAGAGATAATATTTATATATTATCTCTTACCCACTTTTGGGTACAGGCCTCCCTTTTGTTCTTTCTAATTTTTCAAATAAAATACCCAATGAGTCCACCATAGGTGCTGACATGTGAAGATAGTGGTGCAGTTACTGTGTGGTCCAATGGCAATGGTGTATGGAACCAATGGAAAGAAGAGATTTCTGTGGCAGAACATGATAACGCAGTCTTGGCAGTGGACTGCCTTGAACCTGAACGACTGTATGCCACTGCCGGAGCTGATGGCAATGCTAAGGTTTGTGCTTAAAATGATCTGAAATATGAATAGATAATAATTGGATGTTACAATTCTATCTTAGAACAAAAGAGATGACTCCTCTCACTCATCATCGTCATTCTCTTGCCCTTGTCCCAATTCATTTGGGGTCAGCGCAGCATGTCTTCATGCGTGACTCCTCTTACCCCCCGCCCCTCTCCCTTTTTTTAGGGTTCCATACCTCAAAAGGTAAAACTGAATCCTTATAGGATTACTTCGTTGTCTGTCTGTCTATAATTTAAGACCCCTTTTTTTGAAGACCAGTGGTTTGCTTTACCACAGAGAATACTCTCTGTTTACTCTTGAAATAATTTATGGTTGTTTTTTCAGGTGTGGGATATAACTGACATGATCTGTATAAGGAACTACAGTGCTGCTCATAGTATGATGATTAATGCCTTGTCAGTGAGACCCAAGTCAACCTCAAACTTTGCAACGGGCTCCATGGATCAGTATGTCACTTTGTGGGATGACAATGTGAATAAGCCAGTTCTTGGTAAGAAAATTATGCTTGTGCTATTCAGAACATTATTGTTATTTATGGCCATATCCGTCCAAGTAAGCCCATCTTAATAATATATTCTCCGTCATTGTGATCATTTTTTTTATTTGGGATCTCCTGGGAACCTTCTAGTTATGGAGATACTGGTGGTCAAAGTTCCAACTTTTCATAGGTTTTTTTTATACTATTTTTTAATGTACCTTACTTTAAATACCTCCAAAAACCCTTGTACTGTTCAATGCATCCATCAGCACAATGTTTTCAGTGCGTTACATTGAATCCTACCGAAAACCGCGATTTCTCAACCCAAAAAAATAAGTTGTTTCCCAGCAATAAATTTGCAAAGATTTACTTGGTTTGGTGGTCAATGCTTGGTTGACGACTTCTTGAAGGGTCCTTTTACACCTTTTATATGGCCAAGATCAAGTTCAATTTCAGTTCAACAGAGAAACAGAATGTGTGTGAAATAATCCGCCAGGTGAGCTTTTTTAGTAGACTGTTCTGCTAGAACAATCAAAAGATGGCCAGGTGTGCCTACTACCACTTTGAGAAGAAGAATATAAAAATGATCAATTTCTTACAGGTTTATTGAAAAATGACTGCTGTATCCGTTGTTTGTCCTGGTTGGACGAGAACCGCCTAGTAGTTGGAGATGAAGCAGGAGTGTTACATTTGTTAGATGTAAGAAATTCAGAAACTGATACCAAAATAACAAAATTCCCTGCTGCAGTACACAAGTTGGCCGTACATCCAGAGTAAGTACTAAGTAATACTTAGAGAGCATAGTTTTGGAATTAGATGAAAAGTCATTTAAAATGTAGATGCTATCTGTTTTTTCTATCTTTACACATTCATTTAACCTACATCGTTGCGGTATGTCACATGCCACAGCCACCGTGCCGGACAGGGCCAGACTTTTCATAATAGCCAATCTTTGTCACCTACAGTAAGTTATTTCTGTAGAAAAAATTATAGCTTTGAATAGGCCTGGTGTTCACACAATCTTGCTCTAATAATGATCTTTTTTCATGTTAAGTGTTTGCTCCTTTGTTACAGTGGTGAAAAAATTGCAGTTTGCTGTGATAATAAAATTGTCACTGTTTGTGAAGTGGTGGAGAACTCCGAACCGAAAGTTATTTACCATGACAGACATAATCACAGCAATTATGTAAGAGGACTGGCTTGGGACATAGAAGATAAGACAACTCTCCACACTGTTGGGTGGAATGGTGAACTTAAATCACACACGGTATCATTTGGTTAAAGCATATAATTTGAGAATATAATTCAATTTCCATTTACCCAATTAGTTTTTTTTTAGAAATCAGTTTCATCTTGGCTTATTTGCTAATGCTTGAGATAGTTCACTCACCCTGGTAACTATACTACAGACCCAGATTACACAATATTAAAATAATTCAACGATTTCTACCGATCTGCGTACACACTGAAAATACTGTTAGTGTTGCCGCGAACACGCGTCATCAAGGAAGCAAATGTCTTTGTAATAATGGCGCCAAAATCATAAATATTCGTTTCCGAAAACATCTCTGACGCACTGCGCCGCCAAGACAGCTCCGACCATTTACCATCCCTTAAGCATGTCCTACCATCTTCAGGTTAATGTGTATCAATGTAAAACTGCTTCTGATCAGACCATGGCCTACTTACTGGAGTGTTCTACTTAAGTGCCTGTTCACGTGCACCTATGATGACCTAAAGAATACTAGGCACAAACTGAAAAGTACTTAGGTAGGTGCCTCCTACTTTAATTTAACTAGGTACCTAGTTAAATTAAAGTACTATCAACACTGAAAATAAGAAGAATGTGTGTGAGGTAGGTAAAGTATGCCTTCAACAAATTGGTAATCTTGAATTTGGAATCTTATATGATATACTAGCTGTGCCCGCGACTTCGTTCGCGTGGATGTCGGAACTTAACAATGTATTTTTTTGTGCGAAGCGCTGTTGGAGGATTCCGATACAAATCATTTTTTTTTATTTATGCTAGTGCTTCTTTATAAACAACATTAGCTGTGGAACCATCTGGAGCGTACACAAAAAGGTTATTGGGGTTGTTTACGCGAGAAAGAGCTACGTATAGTTGACCATGGGAAAAGCATCCAATACTTAGGTCCACACCCGCAACGGATAATGTCTGGCCCTGAGCTTTATTAATCGTCATGGCATAACAGAGACTGACTGGGAATTGCACTCGTTTGAAAGAGAAAGGAAAGTTGTTAGGAATTATAGGTAATCTTGGAATAAAACAATATCACCAGCGCTGCAACCGGTTAATATTTCAGCTTCGATTATGTTTTGCTGCAGATTTGTGACTTTGAGCCGTGCCGTTACAAAGTTTGGAGGACATTAATTTCTGAGGAGAATTATTGGTACACCGATTTTTAAAACTATTTTGTGGGCTGGAAGTCCGGGTGTGTTGAGGGAATCCAAAAATTCTACCGGGTAGTGCGTGGCGTCATCTTCTTCTATAACTGTATTTATAGAGGTGTATTTTCTACTATTCCCGGACACATGAATCAATATTTTTAAATTAATTGCCGCAGCTTGGCCATTGCGAGGAGTCAAAATAGCTCGCTGACATAGCCAAGAACCGGCTTGATTTCCCATGTTTGTGGAATCTCCGTACACAGAAGAAATTAGCTCCTGTTGTGACGTAACGCAAGAACAGAGATTATCAACCAAAATAACTTTGCCATCTTCTTGTACGGGGTATGTGCCATCGCCTATTTGTAACAATAAATTGGGAAACTCCTGTGCATTTTCGCACCCTCGCAACTGTGCACGCATATGTACACTCAGGTGTGTAGATGATATATTGCACCATAAAACAGAACTCTTCAGACAGACAGCAATTTCTTCGGCTCTCGTTCCTCGGGGTACTATCGGGAATGTCTGCCGAAAATCACCGCAGAATGCCTCCCATCGGCCGGTCATTTTGCCTTATGTCCTGTAAAGTTCTATTCAGTGCTTCTACAGCTTTGCGGTTTGCCATAGTGCACTCGTCCTAAAAAATTAAAACACCATCGCATAAAACCCTTGCTTTATCGCTATTTCGCGATATGTTGCAAACCGGGCTTTCCGTGCGGTCTAAGTCGATAGGAATTATAAATGTTGTGTCTGCCGTTTTTCCTCCAGGCAATAATGTGGCTGCTATCCATGAAGAGGCGACAGCAAGGGAAATTTTATTTTGGTTCTGTAGCGGCACTACAAAAAGTACTACAGCACCATCTATGACGCAGAGGATAAACTAAAAATCGAAATATATCTAAATTCCACATCGCGCAAGTTATTCGCGACTTAAGACTATACAGAAGAACCCGACAACAACTGTTGGGCAGTAGCCCACCAGACATAACACCCGTCTGTTCGGAGGATCCTCCCTTTTCAATGGTGGTTGAAGAGCTTTACACCCTGTTCTCCGTACCCCCAACTTGGTGACCCCGAAATGGACGTCAGCGCAGCCTTCGAGCAACGTGACGTCATCAACATCACTTCCTCAAGCTTCCTCAAACTTCCTCAAGTATTCGAGCAGCGAGTCATATAGCCAGCCAGCTTCAAAATGGGTATTCCTGACCACCAGCATGCAGCGGAAGCACATTCCTGGTCAGCACCCTCAGCCTCATCAAGCTACCTTGGCACTGCACTTTCGGCCGGTTGAGAGCTGTACCTCCCGGTCGATGCGAGCAGTCAGCCACATCGTGGCGCTGTACCACGTCCGACGCAATGGAGCACATGCAGCGCCGACCCCGACTCAAGGGGTTCGCACTACCGCCGCAGACAGTTCCGACTCACCGTGAACAATGCGGCAACGACTTTCCACTGGCCTGGCAATCAACGACTCATTCTACTACCGACCCTAGTCTGGGGGGAGTGCTGTAGCGGCACTACAAAAAGTACTACAGCGCCATCTATGACGCAGAGGATAAACTAAAAATCTAAATATATCTAAATTCTGCATCGCGCAAGTAAAGTATTCGCGACTTAAGACTATATAGAAAAACCCGACAACAACTGTAGGGCAGGTAGCCCACCAGACATAACACCCGTCTGGTCGGAGGATCCTCCCTTTTCAATGGGGGTTGAAGAGCTTTACACTCTGTTCTTCATACTCCCAAAGTTCCTTATTCGAGCCAAAATAACTTTGGTTAGGAAAGTTTTACCTGTTCCGCCCGGTGCGTCTAAAAACAGGATTTCACCCGAGGCGTTTTCTACACTGCAGCATACCCTATCAAACGTCTGGCGCTGTTCCTCTGTCTTTCTACTAATTTCTGATACGTACTCTCTGTTTATACGTCCCCCTTCGACTGTCGGTGTGGGCAAACCGTATTGACTGATCGGGTTCCCTGGTATACTTATAACTATCTCTTTAATAGCCAATAAGGACCTGTTGTGACAAATTTCACGTACCCTATAGGTCAGGAATTTCTCCATCAGTATTTAGTTAAACATGCCTCAATCAGAAAATAACGTCACACGCACAATGCCATCTATCGAATATCTATATTCAATGCTGCACGCAGTTGATGTCTAGATATAGTCCAGTCTGAGTTCGATAGATGGCGCTGTTTTAATATTTTATTTCGGAAACACTATTATAATTTTATTAATTTACATTTTTCTTTCTTTCCATTTATAAGGTGTGAACTGATTACGATGAAACAAAAAACTTAATGTTCAATTACTTCAATTTACGCACATATTGTTGTGTATAAAAGTTACGGGAAGTTGTGAGACCAACTGCACATAACCCTAATTTTACTTCTGTAACACTTTAAATTCAAATATCTTTTGATAGACTGAACCGATTGCAATGCAACAAAAACTAAATGTTACTCCAAGTTACACTCAATCGTTGTGTGTAAAAGTTATCTACATTGCTTTTGTACATTTTACGTGATGCCCGAACAAATACACAGACAAACAGACAAACAGACAAACAGACAAAAATTCTAAAAATGCTGGAAATGGGTTCTATTGGTTGTCCTTTAACACCCTGGCTATTTTTTTTGGATTTTTTTTCGATGTACAAAAACGACTTTTCTACAGTTTTATTATATGTATAGATTATGTACACTCACTGCCATTTACGCCACTATCTATTCTAGCGTTAGCAATTTATGTTGATATTTCGATGACAATTGGTAATAAACGAAAGGCTCCTTAAAAAATACTCATAAAAAGTAATCAATGCATTGATTACATTAATAAATCTCAAGGCCGTTAATTTCCCAAGAAAACCGCAGGAAAATAAGTAACAACGTGTTTTTCAATGCTCACATAATAATTTATTTCTGCGATACGTGATAGTGATGTGGGTGAGGGCTACATATTATGGGGTCGGTCAATGGTTGGGAGAAGGCGCGTGACGTTCGGGCGACGCGCACGGCGTGGAGCCGCGGCGGCTGCTGGTGCCGGGGCTCTTGAGGCGCACCATCGTGTCCAGGTGGCGGAACCTGTTGAGCAGGAAAACTACATTTAGGCAAGATAGAAAAGTATAATACTGAACGTCATACCTATTCTGTCCAAATGTATGGAATAGCTGATATTTTTTCGCGATTAAGGTGATGGCCTCACGGAGAAAGTTGTTCAGTTTGGTGGTCTGAATCACACCCTTAAATATGACCACACCTTTCTGATACACGCTGTATATTGAAGAACGGAATAGCCTATGTCGTGAGTGACGTGACACACAAATTGCCAGCTGTCTAGTCTGCAACCATGTTGTGTTAACTACATATTGGTAATTTGTGCAAGAGAGCAATGTAAGCCGGTGCTCAAGTCTTTTGGGAAAACTACGTTTTTATAAACAAGTGTCGTTCATTTTAAAAAGTATCGTTAAAATCGGACCACTCAGTAGAAAATTATGCGTGGTCATACATTTTTTTTTAAGTCGAATTGAGAGCCTCCTTAGTTTTCGTTGGTTAAAAATATTTATGGCAATAGGCTCGCTCATTATTAACACGGCCGCACGTACAACTGTCGCTACCCCGTACAGCGTGGTATCAAATTTTACTTTTTTAAAGTACTTAAACAACAGGCAAAAAGTGGATGTACTATTGGTAAACCTTTGCCTCCCCCCTCGAGGATAACATGCGTAATGTTATGTGCTAACCTCAATGGCAAATCGTTAGCATCATGATCCACACTCTGGAAGAAGAAGCCGAGTGGCCAGCTGATCCAAGACGATTGCTTCCTGCAAGAACCAATAGACACTGATTAAATCTTTGAAAAAATATGAGAAAAAAGTGTATAGTGTAAGATATCTATCTACCCTACTTCTACGCTGTTGACTACTGGTCATAGGTAGCTGGGTAACACTCACCAGTCACTACGCTTTGCACGCAGTTGTTCGACCACAGAGCCAGGCCTGCTGCCAGTCACCAAGGGCTCAGGCTGTTGGGGCTGGCTGTATCCGTAATAAGCAAAAGCCACGGTAGTCACTTCCTACTTTTTAGCGTAATTCAAAATGTTACTAGAGATGTTCCGTATAGCCTGCCAATAGTGATCAACTGATCATCGCCCATCGTAATATCTCTTCGCACGGACAATAACAATGAATTATGTATCGTTTTTCGCTAGTCCAAAATGTTAAGGATCACGATGGATGTCGATGTACAACTTTAACAGGCTTTATATTCATTAAGAACATTAAGAAATGCAGATGGAACAATGACTAGCTAGTGCCATGCTAAACCGCAACAACTATTCCACCTAATTTCTTGCAGTGAACCATTTCCGATCAATAATAACATGACACTCACGGAGTAGATGGCTGGAGCTTGTCCAGATCAACAGGCGTGTCAGGCGTGGCGGGCGTCGCAGCGCAGGGCGGCGGGGAGCAGGGCGTGGTGGGCGCCGGGGGAGGCGTCTTGTTAATGGCCGGGTTGTAGATCTTGGGGTCACTGACCATGCGCACGAAGAACGAGCGTTTGTGCGCCAGCGCAGCCTTGTGGCGACGAGCGCGCTCCTCGTTCAAGTCCTGAAAACATTCGGACAAAAGCTTAAAAATCTGTTTCTGGATGTTGTCATTGTAGGTATACCTTCAATGTAGGTATATGTAAAGACATACCCGTTCCTTGTCCGGTCCCTCCAGAAGCTCCGTAGCGAAGTCGCTTATTATATCCCATGCTATTTCTGAAATAGTTAAATGAAATTGCTTTTCAGAAAAAGTCTAGCATCAATTGACTGCAAAATATAGTAGTAGTTTGCACCGCTTCTTTTGGTTCATAATAGTCTCAAACTACCGGTGCGCGGTTTATAGGGTTGTTTTATTCACACGGTGGCCCCATGACGTATTCAAACAGAGTCGTGTTTAAATACGTGAAGGTAAATATAATGTGGATGGGGCTTGAAGCAGCCATGCATCTACAAAACGTAGGTAGCAGAAGATAACAGCTGCCATACCCTTTCCTTGTAGGCGGACACCTATGTATGTCGCAAATAAAATATTATCAGATCTACAATACAAATGAATCACCAATATCCGCGCGCGTGGCGTGTTGCTGCACCACACAGAAGCGGATAACAAATCGTTCGCCCACGGACGCCGGCACCATGTGCAATTTGCCGGATGCGTTGATGTTGGTCAACAACTTCTTATTGAGCTCGTCTATTTGCTCGCCCTGCTCCTCGGCGCTCTCCACAAGACGGAAGCAAACCAAGCCCAACTGAAAATCGGAGATGTTTGATTAAAGCCGACTTACTCAACAATTAAGAGGAGGCACCATATTTTAATTAATTAACAAAGCTATGTAAATTAATCAAGATTTGAATTGTAAAAATATCTAATACCTTAACTACTACTTAATATTGAATAAGGTGTAGTGTACCTACAACCGTGCATCGCTGTGTTAGAACACTGAACTCACCTTGTACTGTCTTTGCCGAGTGCAAGCGGAATTAATTTATAATTTATCAAGCCCAAAAGATCGATAAACGTCTTACCTTCACTTGATTGCAGACTTGGAATCTATCGTCCTTTTTCACGAGTTGTTCGAAATATTTAGCAAGTTCGCAGTGACGGCGCACGTATTTCTGCAGGCCGCTGATTCCGTAGCTTCGTAACATAAACCACAACTTGAGTGAACGGAAGCGGCGGCTCAATGGCACACCCCAGTGCCTATAATCGATGGCCGTGTGGTCATAGCAATGTTGTAAGTAAAGTGGGTCGACTACGAGGGCCGACGTCAATAGATATCGGTTAGTCACCCACAGAAGAGAACAGTCGAAGCTGGTTAGCATCAGTTTGTTGGGATTAGTGTTGAAAGAGTCTGCGTACTCAATCCCAGCAAGGTGGTATTTATGTTCAGGGCACAGGAAAGAGCTGCCAGCGTAAGCGGCATCTACGTGAAGCCACACGTTTGGAAATTTTCGGGCAACTGGCCCGATCTCTGGGAGATTGTCAAACGAACAGCACGATGTGGTCCCCAAAGTTATGGAAACGAAAAATGGAACACGACCGGCTTCTTCATCTTCCTCCATGGCCTGTTAGCATAAAATCATAATTAAACACTGCATAGAATCCAATAAAAAAACTTATATTTGCGTTGACCTGAATAGATATCCTGTAAATCGAATCTAAATTGAAAAGGCATTCTTAAAAATCTTGAACGTATTCCAAGCTCACAATTAAATAGACCTCTCATAAGAGGGTAGTATCGTGAAATTTCAATATTTGCGGCATAGAAAGTGGCACACAATGCGGCTCCATTACCGCTCGGCTCGCTACGTATTTCCGGCATCTACGGGCGAGTCATTAAACGCGGGACATCGTCGTCGCCTCATCGCCGAGAGCCGAGCACCGAGTGCCGTGCCGTCTTGTTTCTTCAATTACCGCCCGCCTATCTGCACCTCTCCTGCATAACCTACACTCCACAGCATGGCCCAATTCCATTTAAAACAATAACGGTAACCAAATAAAAGGTTGCTGCTCATTCAAATGTAACTAACTAGTTTCGTGAACTCTCGAATATTCAAAGTCAGGAGAACTGAAAATACAGTTCTCCTGACATTGAATATTCGAGAGTTTAGAATTTTATTTAGACCATATTTCGAAATCTATTTAAACTTAAACTTTAAATAACTAACAATAACTTTAACTTTCGAAAGAAATTTCGATTACGTAGGGATCAATGCTAATTTGAACACTACAACTTACTTCTTTTAAAGTATCACCACGAAGAGACCCGTTATCGTCCGGTTGTAAGATGCGCAGTTTAACGAAACAGATCATAGCAGCTTTTTCGACGCAGGAATGCGCCTCCTTCGAGCAGTAGGCGATTAGTTTGGAGAGTAATAGCCCTTCATCTACGTTAGGGAATTGATGCTTAAGCCGCTTGATGCCATTGGCTCGGGCAGCTAGCATTGAGACTAGCACGCACTCGCTGGCCGATCCCTACAAATGATATTGATGATTAGACATTCGATCTCTTTTTAAACTTAATCAATATTTAAATTGTTGCTTTAGACATGTTTACCTCTATAACGCCGCCACCTTTGCTTCCTTCTTCGAGCGCTAAAAAGTTGGGTGGTAAACCAATTGCTTTACCTGAAATTTCATTAGTTAATTTAATATTTTTTCAACGAAAAGTGACTTCTTTCTTAGACATCACTACATCAGCATAAACATAATCAGCCTATAATTTTCCCACTGCTAGGACACACGGCCTCCTCTCTATGAGGTAAAGGGTTATAATCCACCACGCGGGCCCAGTACGGGTTGGTAGATGTCACATGTCTTCGAATTTTTGATTCTAGGATATGCCGGTTTCCTCACGATGTTTTCCTTCACCCTTTTAAGAGCAGTGGTGATGAAATAAATTACACAAAGTAATGCGCCTGCCTGGGTTCGAACCCGCGACTTACTGTTTGTAAGTCTGGGCTGCCACCACTGGGCCACCACTGCTCTCCAAGACAAGATATCGATAGGTATAAATTGTTGAACTAATTAAGATGGTATAAAATGTAGATAATTTATAGGTGCCGTGCTATAATAAAATCAATAACTCATAAATGTGCGGTATAAGGTGGGCTCGTTTTAAAAAGATTGGCCTACAATCGCATTAGATCGAGAAAGAGGGAACGGATGCCTTTGCCCAGCTGTGGGAGAAAGGCTCATAATAATAATAATAAATGTGTTGAGCTGAAACAATCGCTGTAAGATTAGGTTTGTGAAACATCCTTTTACTAGCTACGAAAGTGCCACGGGAAGCTACGTGTGCTACGGTGCCACGCGGGTGTCTACGCACACTTTGCTACGCTACGCTAAATTATTCCTAATATTATCATAATTTTTGTTTATCTCTTTGATATTTATTTATCAATCTAGATCTACCTACTTTTATTTTAATTTACTTTTATGCAGTCGGCGTCATAGCAGCGTTTTTAAATATATATTTCTTGTTTACAATAAAAAAATACTATCATCAGTTTATTAATAATTGTTACGTACCCATCCAATCCAGCATTATGATCTCTAGTTCTGTGCAAGCTGGACTGGCCGCCTGCGAAGAAAGAACACCAATTAAAAAGCATTATGACGGTCAGGCCTACAGTCGTCAAGGATAATGAGGTGACGAGCCACAAATAGAAATAAGAGTTACTGGTGTTAACTAAATAATCGTAATAAAAAATTATAAAAGATAGTACGGCTACGGTAGTTGAGCGTTTGGCATTGGGGAATCGAACCCGCTACGCCGTAGCGCAGGAATTTTACTACGACTCGACTGCTACGAGTCGAGTCGGGCAGTATTATTGTCTTTGTTGTTACAAAGACATTCAAATATTACGAGCTAAAGTCTTTTAAATCTCTTTGTGTTGTCCTGGTGGTTGAGAGAATGTCATGCTCACTCAAATGTCTCGTTGATGGTGGCGGGTGTGTCGGGTCATTTAGTTCCTTTCAATATGGTTGAGTTGGATGGCGCTGATCCATGCGTCATGTTCGTGAACGAGCGCTGTCAGTTGGGACTGGTCATCTCTTAGCTGCCACGGATTATTAAACCGACTTCAAAAAAAGGAGGAGGTTTCTCAATTCAACCGTATATTTTTTTTTTTATTACTTTTTTTTTTAATTGTTGGTTTAATCTTTTACTCTGGGCGCTCTAAATGTGTACGTCTTTGTATATCGTTCTCACATATCACCAAGATTTTGTAACAATATATTGATTTAAAAGAGTATCCATGGAGTTTCTTGCCCATTCTTCACCATAGAGATCTACGCTTTTGGAATGTGCAACTACAATACTTTCGCAAGTTATATGCCTTGTGACTGTGACTGTAGCTTAGCTTCTTTTTGACTTTCAAAAGTGCCTGTAATGGTCTAGTTGAAATAAATGATTTGAGTTTTTTGAGTTTGAGTCACATTCTGACATGTTTAAGAAATATTCATGGTTGCAGCTGTCAGAGCTAATATTTTTTTCTGATAATTCAGTTTGGTATACGGCGTCTCCCCACAAACAATGGCCCACCTTCCATCCTATCATCTGCGCTCTTGACGATTTATTTACTGCATCAGAGAGCGGGGTTCGCGTGGCTGAGTTTTGGGCTAAACATATTTAAACTTTTTGCCATCGATACGCTAAGAAGAAGAAGTTTGGCATCTAGACATTTTATATTTTTCAACGGTTAATTAAGAAGGTAATCTTTCAATAAATAGGACAGTTACATTATACAGTTAGTTACCTTAATAAATAACCTGAATTACTCAGACAATTGCATGAAGGTATTATTTGTTTAGTTTTAAAACAGTAAACATAAAATAGTTTATTATCAGAGTTAAAATTTATAATCATTATTACTAGCTGATGCCCGCGGCTTGGCTCGCGTGGATGTCGGTTATCGCGACCAAAAGTAATCATGTTTTGATTCCGTTCCCGCAACCCATGGGAACCTATTCCAGGGATAAAAAGTAGCCTATGTCTTATTCCAGGCTATAATCTATCCCTGTACCAAATTTCAGCCAATTTTCGGCTTTTTAAAAGTATTAAAATGTATATAGTATGACTATGTTATCCTTATGAGATAAGATAAAATCACTTTAATCAGTGTTTTTTTTGCTTGGATATCTTTGGTTAGACGTACTGAACGCTGTGTCAAAATTTGTCATCTATTTTAATGGGACCTTAAATCCTACTAATATTATAAATGTGAAAGTTTGTGAGAATGGATGTGTGGATGTGTGGATGTTTGTTACTCTTTCACGCATAAACGGCTGGACCGATTTGGTTGAAATTTGGTATGTAGATAGGTTATACCCATATAGGCTGCTTTTTATCAACACACCACGCGGGCGAAGCCGCGGGCGGAAGCTAGTAGATAATAATTGCCATTGTAGGGAACTAGTGTAAAAACACATTCTACGTACATACTACATATACCTCCACCATGCAATAAGTATTTATTATAAATAGCATTAATTTTATTTGGGGTAATTTCAATTTGTCTTTGTGCCGTGTTCTACTGTTTATTTTGTAACTGCTTTTTTCGAATATTTTTTTTTTTACAAAAATGCGTATTTCAAAAATATAAAGACAGTTTAAAGACAGTATTTTAAGCTTTTGAAATAATGGTTTACAGTTATTTAAAATTCCTGCTCCACACATTGCCCATCATTGTCTGCACATCATTGTTTGCGTTTATACCTTATTATCATAACGTGACAACTATAAAGGTAATGTAGTTTAACTGAACTCATAAGTATTTCTGCTTATACAATAGGTAATAATATACCTATTACTACCTTTTAAGGTAATAATACTCGATGAACCATATTTATGGCGTCTGTTTAATACTTGTAAATTGCAATGTTATCATAGGTAACGAGTTGAATGGTGTGGCAATCGGTCGGCGAATAGGTTATTGTTAGTTTTTTGGAATCAGTAGATTTCACGAGCAATAATGCAACTTGACTCATTATTGTACGAGTAGGTGAGTAGATGGCCGTTTATCATATTGAGCTGCAATAAGTACCGGTATGTACAACTAGTAACATTTGGACCGTCTGCCTCCGTTCACAGGGCGTACATGATCTGTACATTATGGCGCAATTACACTCGGTCTTTAGTCCGTATTTGGGTACTCGAAAGACTTTGCTCGAATTACACTCGATGCATTACAGTGCTCATCGCACTGAAATACGGGCTGCGAGTAGTTTGAATGAAGCCTATGTAATGAATCAATGAAGCTGGACTAGATTAACCTAATGACTTAGTCGTTTACCCGAATTCTATAGGCAATCGAATTCGAAAAAACGCCCAAGTGTAACTGCGTCATTATCTATACAAATAAATAAAATTTAAGTATCTGTTTGTACTATCAAAATACCAGCTTTTTACTGATTGCATATGAAAATACATATACTTATACGGCACTTTTAGCAAAAACACATTCTTTTCCGTTTTTGTCTGTCTGTTTGTTCCGGCTAATCTCCGAAACGGCTTTCCGATTTTAACTTTTACTGGCAGATAGCTGATGTTGGTCTAACTTACACTACTTTTATAATTAGGGTTTCGTGCAACGAAATTAAAACCATTGAAATTGTTAATAAAATCCGATTCAAAAAGGGAGGTAATAATTTTTTATAATAATTTCACGCGAACGAAGGTCGCGGGCTAGCTAGTTTTGTAGTATAACTAGCTGACCCGCGCAACTTCGTTTGCGTCAAATAAGAAAGAGAGGGTTAGAGAGACTGGGTCGTAGGCACCTACAATACAAATCTAAAGGAGCTGAAACTTTCTTTGTTTTATCCAAGAACCACTTGAGAACCATTGAAGAAAATTTGGTGTCAGTGCGAACCAGTAGTTCCTGAGATTAGCGCGTTCAACCAAACAAAGTCACCTTTATAATCTTTCATAATATATAAATCTTGTGTCACGGTGTTTGGTGCACAGCTGGTATTAGTATAGATGTGTGATTCCAACTTTTTAAATACTGAAAAATGTGCAGCGCAGCGCTGTGTGAACGGCCGCTATGGGTATTAAATTTACTTTTAGTAGAAAATCATCTAGGATTTTAGGCCTACAGTCTTCAAAGATAAGATAATTTATCCAACAGAATTACTAAATCACCTATTTCAATTAGTATAGTAAACAAAAAAAAATACTGGTTTGTCTGCTAAGAAGATGTACAGTGGTTGAGAGTTTTGGCTAGGAATCGAACCCGGTACGCCGTAGCACGGGACATTGCTTACGACTATCACGAGTCGAGATGAGTGTAGTGCTGCCCTGCCGGGGCTGGTCCTACTATAGGGAGTTTCTTTTTTATAACTGCTTGTGACTGTGGACGAAAATGCTCAAAAAAAAAACATTTTTTTGGCAATTTATGATCGGGATGTTTTAGGTTTCCATCGAAATCATGGTAACCTAAAATAGCTCTAAGAATACATTTTTTTTTTGTCTAGTCCGAGTTCCTTGTACAGTTTTGGTTCAAATCCACACAATATAGTAAGACCAAATTAAATTGTACTGTTACTGAAAAAAAAATGCCTGAACAATTTTTCGTAAAGGTTTTATATGTAGCTTTGGAAGCATTTGCTAACAAATAATTAAAAGTTGTAATAAGCATCGATTATTTTCAAAGCCTTCATAGAAGGCTTTCAAATGATACTAAATTACTAGTAGTAGTAGCTATTGATACTAAATTACTAGTCCTATGTCGACGACTGAAACCTTGAAATATATTCCAGTCTAGTGCGAGTCATTATTTGCTATAACACTTTATTATACTTGACAATTATAAAATGTAATATAATGTAACAGAGGAACTCCTATTTTTGCATATTACAATAGGTATTAATGTGGTAATAATACTCTATGAACCTTATGTAAGGCGTTTTTCTGATAAATTACAACGTTATCTGGTAGGTAATGAGTTGAATGGTGTGGCAGTCGGTCGGCAAATAGGTTATTGTTACTATTTTGAAATCCGTAGATTTTACGAGCAATAATGCAAGCTGGCTAATTATTGTACGTAAGTAAACGTCCGTTAATCAGATTCAACTGAAATACTAGTACAACTAGGCTACGGGGTCATTTTAAATCCTTAATTTAACTTTACTATTAGTAGAAAATAAAAAATGTGAACCCATGAACACACTACCGCGGTTAGGTTTTACAAGGAAGAAGTCTGTGTTGGTTAATAGAAATTACAATATGTTACTACACATTCAAAACAAATCTAGTAGTTGAATAAGGTCAGCAGTGCCATATTACTTATTTAAAACACCAATTACAGGGCAATCAATACTGTTGCAATCGCTGTCTTTGACTCAGACCGTTCTATGTCCGTTATATTATACACTTACGTATAAATGTACTAACATAGAAAGTTTACTATTACTTTAAAACTTAGTACCGTGTTGTTCATTTAAATTTTATTTAACTAATCAAGCCGAAACATTGTTAAAAAGAAATCTAATTAAAACTACATTTTCGTTAGATACAACGCGGCAATTACTGTGAGTGATAGCTTGACAACCCATCCACTAAACTTTTAAAATGTCAAGGCATGGTGTTCTGAATCTTTACCCCATATAACTATTCGGGGCAATGGGAGCCAATGGATGTGACAGAAATCGAATAAATCTACAAGATATGTTTAATGTACAGAAATGCTGAAGTAAGATACAAAATATATAATTTTTTATTATTATTTTAGGTCTGTATAGTTAGTAAGTAATATAATACGTCTTTTAACTATGAAATTGCCGTTGTTTTCCTCAAATTTTGTTCTGTTTGTAACTTTGACATATAGTTAGATTTTTTCCTAATTTCATTTTATTGAAATAATTGTTAAATTAGGTACCTTTTGGAGCTGAAAAACCATACTAGTGGTTGTATTTTACCTCATGTAGTTACTGAATACCTCATATAGTTTCGCTACTTTAAGTTGGTTATTTTTGTCATAGAATTTAAGATACGCAGTGCAGCGCACCTTTTTCCACGCTATAGTTTGCAATTGTATCATACATAATCGGTTCAGATTCAGACGTTTCCAAGAAAAATAAAAATAAAATAGTATGGAAATATCACTTTTCACGAAATCGTCCATACAAATCGGCAATTTAATATTTTAACCCCCAATATGTATGTGTGTATTAATATTAGGGGTTAAACGAACTAAAATAAACTATGTAAATCAATATGTTGGTTAATATTTTGGAAGCCAACATAGTTGGGAAGAGAAAGGCAGATGATGACTTTGGGAACATTTGACTGGATTGAATTGGGGAAACATTTATTTTCTCGTCCAGTCAGACTTATTTCTTATCTAAATAGTTGAGAAGCTAGCTGATAATAATAAGATTACTAACACCCTTATCTATAAACAAGTCAAAGTGTTTACTTGAGTAAAAGTCATTATTTAAGATACTTACGATTTTATTACGTAGTCTATTAAATACTTGAAGATAGAACTGTCAAAAATTAGAATACTTAGCTTGGCTTCCTTTGTCCGTGCTTACTTCTTTTAAGTTCTTGTCTATTGCATAAAAATGTTTGCATAAGTAATTGTTTAACTTGACTATAGATACGGGTGTAAATCTGATATACCTACTTAGATCCGTTTTGTGAACGATGTAATGATAGACGTTAGTTAATAGCCACTTTATTAACGTTCGATCCATCATTCTCACTTCACGCCAATCAAATCTGACGATTGCTTTAGTGTAATCTAAGTTCGATCGTTTTCGTTTTCATATAGTGTGTTTTATTTAACTTTTGTTAAAAACTCAGACATCTTTTGATAGTAATTGTAAGAGATTTTGTGTGAACCATAGCAAAACGTGACGGAGGAGGAGGTAATAAAGCTCTGAGTTCCTAAAGTTAACGTAAGAGAAAAAAACGTAGACTTTTAAACTGTCCGTAGCCCGTCTACGGCGTAGCACTTTGCTGTTTACTTTAGGTTGTCTTTCAGTGTCGAAAGGGTTACGACAACATTTAGTTTGGACCGGGTTTGAAAACGTTTAGATGCCTAATAAGATGGTTGAATTAAAACTAATTTGGTAAGTCCGGTTTTATGGATCTTAATTTAGGAATTAAAGCGTAAAGTAAAAGTTTACCCAAGAGAATCCGATGCAGCCGATGCCAGCCGACAGCATGTCACCCAAGATCGAGGGGTAGCCGTTGCCGGACGGGAAGTACGCGTGGAAGCGCGGGTGCTGCCAGTGAGTCACCCCCGGCATGATCTTGTTCTCCACGTCGCTCATCACGTCGTCCCATGCCTCGGGCAGGTGCGGAGCCTCCGCCGGCAGAGCAGCCCTTAGGTAGCCCGGCTCCACGGACGGGATCACGCGGCGGGTCTGCAACGTGTTCATATACGTGCAGATGTAGTCCACCATCTCCTTGCCACGAATACGGAACTCCTCCACGTCCATCGTTGCGGCTTCAGTCACTTAGCAAAAGTTCGATGGTGTGAGCAACGAGTGGTGTTGCATGGGACGGTGCGATGTCAGCGGCGCGGCGGCCTCCGGCTGACTCGACGTCCGCAGCCAGCACTCTTGCGGTTGAGAGGACGGTGCGGCGGGAGGCGCGCGCGGAGGGGGTGTGGATGCGAACGTGAAGGCTTTCGCTCGTAGTCATGCCGAACGTGTCTCTGGTATACGCGATTAGCGATTTGGTTCGAGGTTTGATTATGACTTTGTATTTTAATCGAGTGTGAAAGTTTTTTCGTTTGAAGAAAAAAACACAACTAGAACCATATACCTACCTACCTACCTTTTTATTGTTTTTCAAAGTATTCACCACGTAGCTTAATACACTTTTCCATTCGCTCAACAACATTTATTCCACTCTAAAGTGGGGGTGTTCAAAATGACTGACTTGAAAGCGTCGACTGCTTCTTCACCGGACTGGAACCTTTGACAATGAAGACTTTTCTTTATTTTAGGAAATGTAAAGAAATCTTTAGGGCTTAAAGGTCAGAACTGTATGGAGGATGGTCAAGAATTTCTACTTTTTCCTGCTAATACGTCGTTCAGTACAATAGTTTGACGAGCGCTGTGTGAGTTTGCATTGTCGTGGTGCAGGATGATGCGTCGCTTTGAGTTAGATTTTCGTAGTTCGGCGATGACTTGTGGTAAACAAACTGTGGTATACCACTCTGCTGTAACCGATCTACGATCTTCAAGTGCAATAGTCGCAACATGGCCGGGTTTTTCCAACGAACGTGGCCACCATCTTCTTTGAAGTGCTTCGAGAACAAACAACTTTAGCTAAATACCAGCGTTCGACAGCCCGCAGACATGGGGCTTCATCACTGAACACAGATGTTAGCTCTTCAAAACACTGAAGCCGTGTCAGGCCTCTTCTAAAGTTGTAGAAAATTATTGCACAAACATTTTCCTTAGAAAGATTCATTTTCGTACGTAACCTGACAGATTCCAATCGACGCTGTGACTAAACAATAGCATTAATCCTAATACTTTCAACAGTTTTGAGATTCAAAATTTAAACACATTCGAATATAGAACAGTTCCAAATTCAAAATTGCCGGGAAATATGGAAACGACAGAACTTAAAAGGCATGCTTATGCTAGATGATTTTAAAAATTGATTACAATTCTTCGCCAAATATAAACCGATTTTGATGATTCGAAGGCACTATTAAGGTGCTGATTTTTAGAAGAGTTTGTGAAAGTTCGGTTTAAATTGTGAATTTCGTGAAGATTATGACGCTGACCTACGGAGGAGATAGCTAGACAATGGAACTCTTCAACAATAGACAGCAAATATGTAGTGACTGCTGCAATGGCTTGGAAATATATTGTTTACACAAGTCCATAAGGGTGTTACCACACCAATCGATCGATCGATTGATAATTTGCGTAATGTGGGTGTACTGTACTCCTCCACTCAGAGTATACATGTTGAGTTAGAGCGGGGCTGTCCAACATCACGGCACGGCATACGCACGCAGAGTGTGCCGCACGGGAGGAGCCGCGCCGTGCCCTCGTGACAGAAGTGGGAACCGACCTGTCGCTGCCGGCCGTCGCTCGCGCGATGGTCAGGACCGCAGAGTCGTAGGATGCGGTGATCTCCTTCTGTGAAACGGTCATCTCACAGAAGGACGCTGCGGAGAGGTTGAGGAGGGTCGAGACCACTCTCCCGACCCGCAGCAGACGTACCGGGCGCGGGCAGAGAGCGGACAACGCCCTCTTCCAGCCCCCCTAAACGGGTCCAGATCCAGAGGGACGGCGGACTTGGCTGCCGTCCCTCTGGACCCGTTTAGGGCCAGTTTTCAGACGTCCGCTGCCCTCCCGTATAACTGAACCCGAGGCAGTGGCGCGTAATGTTCCGCGCGCGCGTCTATTGGCGTTGCAGGGGAGTACACCTCACTCCCCCCGCAGACTTGAGCACCGGGGTCGTTTTTAGTCGGTTAGAGTCCGACAGACCCCTCCCCCATCCGTGTGGATTTTCCACCCCGGAAACAAAAAAAAAAGGGTTGTTCAACATAAATGAAGGGCCAAGTTTAGTATTTTTGTAACTGTAGCGGGCCAAAAGAAATGCAAAGTGACCTCTAAAATTCCCCTAATATAAAGCAAGCTTCAAGTCGCGGGGAGGTGAGGTGGGGTGGGTAGGTAAATAGGTATGGCGTGGGAATATCTGACTTAGGGACTTGGATCGCGGGCTTCCCCCGCCACTCACTCGCTTACTCGCCGTCATCTTGAGCGTGCGCACATATCGGTCGTCTCAAACCAACCCAAGAAATACAGTTTAATTATTTAGAATTCAAGTAGTTTTATTAGTCAAGACCACCAGCAGCACACCTGGAGCTTGATACTCAACATAATTATGGTCCTTCGAGTTAAAGAAGATCGCCGTTTTTGTGCTACGCACGCACCTTCTGTGGACTTCGGACCGGCCGTCCGTAGCGCGTGGTCGCCTACGCCGTAGACGACACTTAAAGGACAGTCTACCCAGAGAGACATTATTCAGAGTGGGTCCGTACCATTATCCTTGTCTACTTTCCTGTCTTTTTTGCCTTTTCTATCCAGGAATTTTAAAATAGTGCAATCAATGTATCAGGCATACATTGATCTCTTAATATATAGCAAACCTATTCAGTGGAATTTCCCATAATCAAATCATCGTCATTTTGCATAACTTCACATTTGTTAAAACTTTCCGTTCGCTAACCGCACGTGTTTGCTAAACGCGTAAACAACGTCATTAGTGTTTTTTTTCGATATTGTACTATTGAACCGGTTCACTCACCGGGCTCATGTCAGGTTCACTCTCAGGCTTCCTTGTCTTTGCTTGCACTTCAGACTTTTGGCTTTGCCTTAACGACCTACCTACCTTTTCATTATGTCGGATGCAAAATTAAGGGAACTTATAAAGAGGCGTGGTGGCTACAAAGCAAAGCTTACGCGTTTTAGCAATTTTATAAGATTATTACCCCGATACCCCCTGATACCTAGATTATTATTTATTTTTATTTACCACGGGAAATGATTTAGATAGCTTTCAAGCAGCAGAATTAAAAAACCGTCTTAGTTTAATGGAAACACTAGGAATTCGACGTGTTACAGACAGATTTGGAGCTGTTGTCGGAGGATGCGGACGACATGTATGTCGAGAGGGAGCAGTTCGAGACGCAGTACCACGCGCTGGTGGCGCACGCGGGGGCGAGCCTCGCCCCTGTGCGCGCCTCCTCGCCCGCGCTCGTGTCTGCCACCTCCGTCGATGAGCAACCGTGCCACGGCTCTGGCTGCAGGCACGACTTCGTTCGGCTGCCTAAGATAGACTAGCCTCACTTCGACGGCGACTATTATATTACGACGCGGCGATATTTAATCTTGAACAAATTCAACATGAATCTTGTAAATCGTCACGGAACATGATTGACGTCACAAATAAATATCTTCGTGCCTTGTCCACTTTAGGGCAGCCTTCTGAGCAAGAGGGTCTAGGGGAAACCCTTATAATATACATGATGTCTGAAGAACTTGACAAGGTCACACGAAGGGAGTGGGAATACTTTAGATTCTTATCCAAATTTAAAAGATTATATAATTTTTTTAACAAACAGAGCAGATTTACTTGAATCCTATATTTTTTTATTTCAAAGATAATTAAATTATTTACAAACTACAAAGCTATAATAGTAATAAATATGTACAAGTAGAAAATTCGTCCGCATCGCTGTCAACAGGAAAAGTGCCCAGAAGGCTGGTAGCATTACCACGTTGGATGGCAATGCTGATTCTTTGGCCAAAAAATAGGCCCGCCCTCTGGTCACGTGAAGAGTCGACCAACCGCATAACTACCAATTAAATTATTGTATTTGCGCCGTTAGAGGTTTTCAGCACCTGCAGCAGCCGCCCCAGCGCAGCCCACTGTGCTAGGAAGATGGGATGGCGCAAGGGTGTCGACGCAAGTTGCGTCCCATACCAAAGGCCTACCCAACTTCCATGGCATTATGGTCATACCATCTGGACTCTTCCCATCGACGCGTGCCAAGCCATTGGGTTCTAAGACAGCTGGCACCCCGGCGGTGGCAAGAGCACGACGGATGAGATCATTAATGCTAGCGTGCCGCGCAATCCGACCTGCACTCTTACTGCAAGAAAGGCCATGGTGTCCGAGGCAGTCGACTGCTTCACCACATTGACAGCGATGTGGAGCCCCACAAGGAGTGCCCAATCGCAAACACAACATGAATCCTTAAATTATAACAAAAACACAACAACAAAAGACACCAACACAGCAAAACTAAATACTTCCTTAAATCCTTACAACAACAAAAACAAAAAATAATAACAAATCAGACAACGTTGTGTTCTCAGAATCACTTTTTATTTAGTTGTCAACCTTTCAGAAATCTTGACATAGAAGCACGCATTAAAAAAGCTACAGAAAGCAACGTTTGTATGAACTGTCTTCGACCTGGGCATACCGATAAGCGTTGCAGTCTTTCGCATTGCAAGTATTGCAAGATCAAACATAATACCCTCTTACATAGGGAATCAACAGAAAAACAGACAGGGGAAAACATTGTTTTGTCAACTAACGTAGTATTACCCTGTTCAGAAATTAATCAGG
Source organism: Eurois occulta (assembly GCA_950022335.1). Classification (NCBI taxonomy): domain Eukaryota; kingdom Metazoa; phylum Arthropoda; class Insecta; order Lepidoptera; family Noctuidae; genus Eurois; species Eurois occulta. The sequence continues at coordinate 9,181,836 of OX465489.1, read as the reverse complement.
ATCACATTTTGCTATCCACAGCCTTGGCAAAGGTGACAGACGTCAATGGGGAGCTTCATACTGCCAAACTACTATTGGACACCGACAGCACCTCCAACTTCATCACCCAAGAGCTCTGTGGGAAGCTTGGCTTGGTAAAACACAGCGCTAGCTCCACTGTCTCAGGTATAAACGGTCAAGTTTCCAATACCTCAGAAACCTGCAGTCTTCATTTGCGGTCTTGTGATGGTGGCTATCAGGCGAAAGTAAGCGGTTTTGTTTTATCAGAGATCACACAATCGCTGCCTGGCTCTTATGTAGATAAAAGGTATATAACCATCCCGCCAGGTCTTCAATTAGCAGATCCATCATTCAATGTACCTACTGCTATCGATATTTTAGTAGGCGCCGAGGTATTCTGGGACGTCTTAGGTTCCGAAACTATTAATTTAGGCAATAATCACCCAAGATTACAGTCATCTAAACTAGGTTGGCTTATTTCGGGCCGCGTCAGTCGGTCTCGTCTTCGTAAACAACCTTCTGTTTGTCACTTTCTTTCACATTAGGAGTCAGATCAGCTGACTCGCTTCTAGAAAACTTGATACGGTGTGGTCTGCAAACTGTCTCTTCAGAAGAACACGCTTGTGAAGAACTCTTTGAAGAGATCACACGTCGGGATACGCATGGTCAATTCGTTGTCACCATACCATTGAAGGACTCGCTCGAGTGCTTAGGTGACTCTTACTCGATGGCTAAGCGTCGTTTCCTTTCCCTAGAGCGTAGATTTGAGCGGGACTCCACATTTAAAAACAGATACATACTAGCAATTCATGCAAGAATATATCGAACTTCATCACATGACAGAACATTCCAAATCAAATCATTCAGAAATCAATTATTTTATGCCTCATCATGCCCATGGTGTCATTCATGGTGTACATATTCTAGTTGAGCCATCTCAGCGCCCGTTACAACAAATTGTTTTCAGATTCAATTCCTCAGACCCTTTAAAGACCTATAAACTGAATACATACGGTACAGCTTCAGCCCCGTATTTGGCCACAAAATGCCTAGTTTCGCTTGCAGATCAATGTTCAGACGCAGAGGTTAGTCAGTCCATCAGACGTGATTTTTACGTAAATGACTATTTGAGTGGTGGCGATTCGATTGAGTCAGTCATAAATTTATGTCACGGGGTAGTGAATACTCTCGAGTCCGCCAAGTTTCACCTTAGAAAGTGGTAATCAAATAGTCAGAAGATATTAGAGGCAGTCACTAATATAAAACCAGTAAATCAAGATAAAAATTAAACCTAAACGCGACAGCTAGCAAAACACTTGAGCTATACTGGGACTGTAAAACAGACAAACTATTATTTTCTATAGAACTTACTTCAAAAATTACAAAGCGTAATATTTTATCTGTTATAAAATAAGTCAGGTATTTGATCCTATTGGCCCCGTCGGGCCATGCATAGTTCAGGCTAAACTTATGTTACAGCAGCTGTGGATACTTAAATGTAACTGGGATGATGAAGTACCAACAGAAATAAAATCACAATTCATTAAGTTCACACAGTCACTTCCAGATGTGATGAAAGACCTATGCGGTCCGCTATGTGGCCGATGCCATCGTTCGATTTGTGTGGTAACACAAAGTTCCATATTTTTTGGGGATAGCCTATACCATCGCAACTAAAAATAAAAAACTTTTTTCCAAAAAAAAATACAACCATCTCCATTTGAATTGACTTCGTTGTATTTTTTTCAAAAAAAGTATTTTAATAATGGTAAATGATTGTCCTCAAATTCTGCGTTATGCAAGATATCCGTTGCAGTGGCTACTTCTTGGAAGCTATGTTCGAGGCATCGACTCATTAGAGGTAAGGCGAGCATAATGGTAAAACTGTGTAATGGGGAAGCCTACGTTGTAAAATGGATTGTAAATTATTAGATCTTTACCTATGAAGATGCCGTTCTGCAATACTGGGAAACATAATTTCTATTCTATCTAATTCTATCGTTCTATAAATATTTGTTTTTATTGTATTTCTACATTGATCTTCTTCTTAGCGTGTCGATGACAATTCAAATTGAGTCAGCCGGCATTTGGTGACGAGTTTGGCAGTTTCAGTAGCGTCCATCAGCTCCTGCGATGTGCAAATAACAGGACAGGCAGGACACGTTACGATATCAAGTGTCCCATCGTTTGTGGGGCAACACCATCTATGAATCTCCACCTGAACCGGTTTTCCTTTCTTCGGCCAACCTGTGTCCGGAGTCTATTTAAAGACTTGCAGCTATCAGCCATGGTAACTCGTGTCTAGGTGGGAGATTTTCAGCAAGATTTTTTAACATTGATAAATTGATAACTTTGAGAAATGGTTGTCACGTTAAATATATAAAAAATGATAAAGAAAGTATCCTAATGTAAAAATGTTTTATAAAATACTTTTATATAATACTATGTTTTATAAAATACTTTTTAAGATTATTACTATGGCGGTTCTTGTCGATTTTTCTCCATGAAAACCTAGTTTTACGCTACGCTATAAATAACTGACAAACCTAATTTAAGTAAATGCCTAGTCTCGTTTTTCTGTGTTTTTCTTTATACAATCCTTTCCCTACACTCATATTAATAGGCAGGTATGGATAATAACAAGTAATTAGGCATCCTGACACTCAAAGCTTGATAATTAAGTTGTCTGTTTAAAAATGCGATGAACTGCGGCCCGATGTGGTGGTAGTTTACGCTTTCGAGATTCCGCCATCCGCCTCACGTTTAGACCGCGTCCTACGTCCGCCGCGGCCAATGATACGTCGCGAGTCGCGCCGTACCACCCTCCACGCCACTTCATTGTGCCAGCTGAACGATCACGCTCCTTCTAATTCTAAGTAGCGATCGACTTCAACTCTTCCTTAGAATTATATTTACCACAGTTTCTCATAAGGCTGCAGTCTTTAAAAGTTCGGAAAAAGTTAAAAAACTTCCTCAATACTCAAAAATTAGTTTTGATAACTTTTATTGCATTTTTTTTTCGAATTTTATATCTGTTATCATGGCGCAAAAATAGTATTGGAACTTATGAACCACCACACGACCACATATTGCCAAATTCTAAGGGTGCAAAGCTTGTTTCCATATGAAGTGTAAGCCGAGCAATTAGGAACCTACTTACCTACTTCTCAGAATTTTGCTAAAGGCTAATGGAATCGCACCCACACCGGCTATGCACAGTGCCGGCGTTAGGGGGGGGCGCGATGGGGCGACGGCCCAGGGCGACAAATTCTGGGGGGCGCCAAGGTCTGGAGTTGGAGTCTCTGGCCTCCCCTGGTGCAAACCCTCAAAACTGTGCTCTATATACGATCTGTGCATATGCATATTTTTTATTGAGATTTTTTTTAGATGGATTTTTTGTGGGTTTGTGGTCGAGGAGCGACTCTAACGATATCGTTAGAGTCACAAAACTAACACTTGATATTGCTTCCCTCAAGTGGGCGCCACAATATTTTCACCCGGGGTGTCAGTGGCCCTTACGCCGGCACTGGCTATGCACTAACAGCCGGTGCAGCCGATGATGCCAACAAAGGCGCTTTAAGTACTATAAGGTTTCTTGTCAGACTAAGTACCTACCACTTAAAACCTCCCTTGTAACGTCATAATGGGTTATCGATCATTCTCATTACGTGAAGTTAAAATAAGGCTGAAAAAAATCTTTTTTGCAAAAAATAAAACCGACTTCAATAACACAAAAAATGGAAAAATAACTTTAGCCTCAGAAGTCGGTGACTTTTGTTTGTTTGATTGAGTTTTTCTGCCACCGACTTCTGAAGCTAAAGTTACTTTTTTAAGTCGGTTTTACTTTTACTTTTTTATTTTTCCATTTTTAGTTGTAATATCCTATAAAAATATTGGCTTTCCTTTATTTACATTGTTAACAATACATTTCAAGGTAATAGGCTTATCCCCAATAAAATGTAACTTAACATACCTAACTGTCGAAATTTGGGTGCACTGTAGGTACACATCTGCGTATCCCTTCAGAGCATACAGGCGTTATGTTATGATATTGTGTAAATAAACATCCAAGCGATTGCAGAAATCACGACATATTTGCTCTCCGAAGATCAGCATCAGGTCCTGACTTATACCTTCCATCATTAGCTCAGCAACATGAGATGATGATTACCAGGCACAAATATCTGAATTGCTTTAGAAAGTACATATCTAGGAAAACATTGTGTGCCTATAAAATTTCAAGGTTTTAGTCGATATCTCTGAGATCCCATCATCAGATTCTTAACTTGATGACAATGGGACCACCTCCCGTATAAGCTTTCGAATAAAAAAAGAATTTTGAAAATCGGCCACAATAGGGAATATGCATAAAATTTAAATTTGTCTCAAACATTTTTTTCTAGATTCTTTATTGTCTTTACATTATACTTAAAAGGTATTTTTTTTATTTAGTTATTATTTAAACCCAGAAAATATTATATAAAAAGTGAAAAATAAGGGAGGTAAATTCAAACTTACAAAACGCGTCACCATTGGTCGAAACGAAATGTGACGTCATTGGTCACGTCCTTGGATGTATCGGCGTTGATATTCATACTGTGTTAGTAGTTTGTGAGAAAAATTGTTTAAAACTGTATTTCTGTGTGATTACTTGTGAATATTATATTTGTAGTCAATCTAGGACGATGACAGAAACTGGTTTTGTCAAAGCACAATCGGATAATCTGCCGAAAATAGATTCATTTATGATGTCAACATATCTGAATTTCTATTAATTAATTATTTTTAATTTAATGAACAACTTGGTGCATAATAAGCGGATGTAACAGAAGAATAAGATGATATATAAGTACGCAGCCGGGTAATCAGCGAACAATATTCTTTTTAAAACAGATAGTATTATTGGTGAAGTTCTTTTCAGTAGGTACATTGACAGCTTTACTTCTGTACTTCAGTTTAATATTGACTTGCATAGCTTTGTCGTTTGTGTTGCATTGCATAGCTTGTAGATTATATTTTCCTCCTTTCTGTTTCACTACCGTATGTTATATTCAATATAATTAACTGTATCTTCCCTAACAAACATCCAAATTTCGTAAAACCACAATAGGAATGAGCAAGCTCTATATAGATTTTTTTATGAACTTTTGTAAACTAGGTTAGGTTAGGTTAGTTTTAGACCGAATTTTCTACTGCTTAATAGCTAATTCACACTAAACTGTACATAAATATATCATACTTCCGTTAAAATTGATCTTCACAACAAAATACAACCGATAATGGAGATACATTATACTTTCTCATCATCTTACACCATTTTTTTCGTTGTTTCACAACGCGTGGTATATACGAAAAAATAGTTTATCGGGTGTACTATTACTAATGTTTTTGCACTTTGGTACCATACAATACTTGTAAGAAGGTTTTTTAACTTCTTCCATGATTTGTATAGCAATTAAAACTACAAAATAAGTATGAAGTAACTGAAACGCTGTAGTAAACAAACACGGGACACAACCAATGACGTCATCAAAAGTGCGCGCAAAATGGTGGCGTTTGAACGGCTCAAATTTATTCAAAGTTTTAAATTTCACTTTGAAAAATTATTTGACTATTTTCAAGCCTATTAATATTTTTTTCTATGTTATAAAGATGTTCACGATTAATTTAAGAAATAAAAAAAAATCATGCATATTCCCTATTATCGGATAAATCGGTGAACATACATAAAAAAAATACATACAGTCGAACATAATTATGTAGAACCTCCTCCTTTCTTTTGAAATCGGTTAAAAATTATCAAAGGAGTTTGGTGAAAAATTAGTAATTAAACAGCTAACAATACATGTCATGGTAATAGGTTTCTTCCCAATAAAATGGAACTTACTTAATATAACTAATTAAATGTACATCTGCGTACTCCCTCAGAGCATATAGGTGCATGATGTTATGTTATAATGTTGTGTAAACAATAAACATCCAAGCGATTGCAGCAATCACAACAGATTTGCTGCCTATTTTTGAAGAGTCGCGTTGTATATCTTCGATCAGCATCAGATCTTCATCAAATTTAAACGAGACCACCGCGAAATAGTATTCTCCGAACCAAAAAATGATCATCGAAATTGGTTCACAATTGGCGAAGCTGAACTAAAATATCGCTGAACATACACATAAAAAAAATAACCTCCTCCTTTTGTAAGTCGGTTAAAAGACTAAGGGTACACTCCTTTTGTAAGTCGGTTAAAAGACTAAGGGTTCTTAGCCAGTGTTATTTGGCACTCGTAATTCTAATAAGAAATGAGATATGACTCAGACAAGCATTCAAGAATTATGAGTTACATCTAGATTGGATAATTTGGAACAATTATTAAGTGTCCTTTTATAAAAATCCACGTAATCATCATAGTGGCATTGTCGTCATAAAGCAAGACAGTATTGATACACGAAATATTGTTGTTTTTAATTAAAATTAATTAATTGGAATGCAATTTCTTTATCCTTTTATTCTATTATCATTACAAAGTTTCTATTTTATAAGTTTGCTCCATTATTTTAGAATACTTACTAACTTATAGACATACAGATGAGCTGAATGTGATCATCATTAAAGAGTCTCTTATTCCACACATAGATTTAATTATTATAACTCCATTGTCATATTTAATTTAGAAATGGTTGTGTCTGAAACCACTCAATAGTGACTTGAGTTTGAGTATAGCAAAAGTTTGGTATTTAGTGTCACTGCTCGCAGTACGGATTAGAAGTGTTTTAAGCACCAAACACTAAAAATCTCAGATATCAGACGTCGTCGCTTTGTGACTCATCTTTGTCACACACTGAGTTTTAAAATCTTTAAGTTTCAGTACTTAAAGATAGCGATCCAAGTTTTTGCATAAAATGTTATTAGCAACAAACATGACATTTTTATATTTTATCAAAACAATTTTGTTACTGAATCCGAAGAAGGCAAAGGATTTGCTCTTTTATCGTTGCCTTTATTAAAACAAAATTATTCATCATGTATTAATAGAATGTTCAGCAGTATAAAGGATATTTCCCTACGTGGTTCGCATGTCGGCTGCTCCGTACAAACGCTTACCAAATTATAGAGGCAAACCAGCGCGGCCGGGCCGCACACGGTTTCTTATAAATTATTTAAATGATGCCAAATAATTGAAAGAGAACTCGTTGTCGCTCAAGAGTCTACGAGTGCGGCCACATGAATATTCAAGGTTCATCCCTCCGTTCTAAATATTCCTTAGGATTGTGCCTCCGAGATTGACACTTGTTTCTACTTCTGGCTCCTGAGGTGACACTTTAATATGATTATGAGCGGGAAACGAGTAGAGATGACTCAGGAAAGCAGCTTCAGTTGTTTCTTTAGATTTTCATAAACGAGGTGAAGTTGGCTCTCCTTTCAAGAACTCATCAACTGAATAAGTCTTCTGTTTTCTGAGATCAATTATTCTACATAATTTGTATGTATGTCGGTTCCCATAAAACACACATGTTTAGTGCCCTCTACGATGATAAATTATTCAGCAACTCGTATAAAATTAAACTATTAATCTTTTTCATTCAGTTTCATAGCATTGTGGTGTCCTTTATTTATGGGGTCATATCAATTTGCCTTCCAACCAACCCATCCTCCGTCAACTTCCAAGACGCATGAAGAATATAAGTAGGAACATGGACCATCGTAAACAACATAATAGAATATTGTATCCATTTATTACAAGGTGGTCACTTTGTTTTTTTTACATTAGTAGGTCGGGAAATGTACATCAAACATCATTGATAAAAAGCCGACTAGTTCATAAGTTTCCTAAGTACATTCGCGTGGGAAACAATTAGGAAGTGTAGAGTGAAGGGTGGCGGGTTGCGGGCTCCGGGAGTGGGACGCGGGTCGCTGCCGCCGGTGACGCCGAAGCACGCGGCACGCCAAGGAGTCGCCGCCTCGCCGGCGGAACGCGCATTCTTCCCCACTCCAGAATACCAATGCCATATTATTATGTGTGATCTCGGCTCCTATTGTGCAATATATATCCACCGCCCGCCTCCATTGACATCTTATTCCGTGCTCAAAACTCCGGTCACGTTTCCGCGCGAATTATTCAATAGTTAAATTCGTTTTCAGATATTTAACCTATTCAGTCTGTTAGATGTCTAACTTTAAATTTTATTTGCTCCAGTGATCATTGATGCGTTACGGGAATTCGGAAACTTCAAGTTATGCCTGAACTATTGGTCTGCTCGCACGCGTGCTATTCCGTAGTCCGTAGACATTTAAGTTTCGTATTTTACTTACTAACTTACTTTATTTTGGACCAGTATATATTTTTATTCCATAGCTACAGAAATGTTAGTAAAATATTTATTTGAGCGTATATAATTCTGAAGTACGTTGCTATGCTAAGTGCTACGCCGCGCCGCGCCGTATGCTTACATTCAAATTGTTTTGTTGAGATATTCATATAACTTAAAAATTAAATTGGGTTATATATAACGTACTGCAGCAGTGCATATTAGCTTTTACGTATATGTACTAAAATACACATATTTGTTTTAATTTCAAATCGATTACTGTACGCAGCGTCGTGCTACGTGCTACGCCGCGCGCCGTTGACATAGAAATATGTTAGGCACTTAGGCACTATAAATGACACTTATCTAATTTTCAATATCTTGTCTTGATCTAATACGACTATGGCATCAAAATTACTCTTTGGACTAATGAAGAAATTAAAGGATTAAATTATGTTGATCTTGTCTACGGCGTAGCACGCCGTAATGTCATCAAATTGCCACTTAATGAAAAACAGTATTACCGAAGATTAGAATGATATTAGAAAACTTTTAAAACGGGTATCTAGAAAACCATTTTCTTGCAATAAGTTCTATCATTATACCATATGAAATATTGCTACGCGCTACGCCGTAGCTTCGATTTCACTGCTAGATGCTCAACCACTTGTAGATTGAATCAAAATAGAGCCAATAGTATTAGTAGCATAAGTCAACATTTTAGCAATGTAACTTTGTTAGCGGTGCTGCCACATTGCTACTGTTCAGAATTTCGAATTTGAAAATCGAACGTAGGACAATTTTGCCGACGGGTTTGTGCCGAATCAGGTCGACCCGAACATATAAGTGGCAAGTCTAACGATTTCGTGTAAGCATCCATGACTGAATATACACTTCTCATCAAAAAAATCGAAACACCTCGCAGTTTATGATTTGATAAGGATTATCAGAAAAATGTGTATATTTAGGAATAAATGTAAAATGTCATTTAATAGTGAGTAGTATGAGGTTTTTAAATCCTAATGTTATTGTTCTAAATTCAAATTAAGTCTTCATAGGTTTCGTATTTTGTATTTTGTATATTTTGTATTTTGACTGTCATGCATGAACAGCTTATCTCCTAGCAATTTAAAGTTTAGTTATTAATGGTAATCTGTGAACAGCGCTGTGGGCTACATTATTATTTAAGTTATTTATGTTATCATGTTGTAATATCCCATAATGTAGCTGTTTGTTGTTCCTATTTGATAAAATAAAATAAAATAATGAGTAATTTTTACCCTGTATGGAATATGAAGGAAATGGGTAAAACAACACGCGTAAATGAAAAAAAAATGTAAGAAACGTTTATTTAATAACTTGTATTCCCTCCGCGAGCTCTTATTACTGCTTCCATACGGTTCTTCATCGATCGGATGAGAGTCACGATCACATGTTGTGGTATATTATCCCATTCCTCTTGGATTGCATTTTGCAGCTGGCTAAGTGTTTCTGGGGCTGGATCTCTTGCTCGAATTCGTCTCTTTAATTCATCCCATAGATGTTCAATGGGATTCATGTCCGGGCTTCTTGCTGGCCATACCATAATGGAGATACCGACTTCGGTAAGATAATCTCGTACGACGCCCGCGGTGTGAGCTCTAGCATTGTCGTGCATGAATATGAAGTCGTTGCCAATAAAATGTGCATAGGGCATCACATGAGGTTCAAGACACTGTTCGATGTACCGATGAGAGTTTAGTGCAGGCAGCCGTGGCCCAGACACAAAGGCAAGTTCTGTCTTACCGTCGGCGCTGATTCCTCCCCAAACCGTCCACGAACCGCCACCATAGCTGACCTTTTCTTCAATGCAGCATTGTGCAAAGCGTTCTCCATCTCTTCTGTAGACCTTGTTCCTTCCGTCGTTACCATACAGCATAATTTTACACTCATCAGAAAACAGTACTTTGCTCCACTGAAGGTATGACCAAGTTAGGTGCTCGCGTGCAAAGTTAAGGCGCGCTCTTCGATGGTCTGCAGTTAATTTCGGCCCATTCGCTGGCTTATGCGGTGCCAATCCGCGTTCCTTCAACCTTCTTCTTATTGTAGAGTCACTTACAGCTACTCTTCGTACAACGCGAAGCTGCTGCTGCAGTTGAAAAGCGTTAAGGCGTCCATTTCGTAAAGAAGTTGTTACAATAAATCGATCATCTCGCTCAGAAGTGACCCGATTCCTGCCAGATCCTGAACGGCGCGTGAACGAACCAGTCTCCCGATAGCGTTTGTAGACTCTATGAACAGATGATAAGCTTAGATGCAATCTTGCAGCCACAACACGCTGACTAAGTCCAGAATCCAGCAATGCCACCACTTGGGCGGCTTCTGCGGGCGAAGTATCCATATGTTTTAGAAAAAAAAGTTTTTTCAGACGTCCCAAAGTCACAGTAAATGAAATAAGAAACAAAAAGTTTAAAGACAAGCGCTAATTTTTAGTTTTTAAACGAGAAACGTACTCCAACCCTAAATACACATTTGTCTCAAAACAGTGATTAATTTCATTTATAGGATAAACAAATGAAATTCTAATTTCGAATTTTGATTTTTTTCTTCTTACTGTAATGACCAAACTGCCAGCTACACAATAATGTTTTTTTTTTCATGGAATTAATTCTCTTTTGTAAAAAATTAGGACAAACACAATAAAAACGAAAGTGTTTCGATTTTTTTGATTAGAAGTGTATTTTGCGATATCATGTAATATCTCGTTGCCACGTGCATAGTTAATATAGTTATTTCAAACAATGCAATAAGGACGTAGTGTAAGGAATTTACCGGTTCGGGTACGTGGTGCCGAGTACAGACCTAGCGTCTTGTATATTATATGATGCTGATCGACACTAAAACAATTTAAGCGCTCCTTCCATAATCGAATCCCCTCCGAGCTCCTCGAGGGCGCATTCCGCCACAATTATTGAACACAAATTCGGTTACGGTGCTGACAGTTTTATTTTATTAAGGAGGTATTTAAGGTATTGAGTATCTTTTGCCGTTTACCCAAAATGTCTTAAAGAAAATTCGGCTTTTACTGAAAAGATTTTCACATCTTAAAATTAACGCTTTCCCTAATTAAACAAACGTTGGAATTTATGAACACAAAACTCTTATTCAGTAACAGGTCCGTTTTATTTTCAAAGAACAGTTACAAGTTTATTCTCAAAGTGTGTCTGATTTCCGACAACTTATTGAACTTATTGTGCCATCCGTCTAGACTGCGGTCAGTCGCAACAGCAAGTCGAGAAGAAAAAGCCTTTATTGTACCGACCTAAATTGTACCAGATGAAAGATACAGATTAGATCGTAGTCTATGGGAACACAGCGTTTTTTACGTTCGATGCATGTAAGAGACTATACTAACCAAATGAGATAAATATGGCTTTAGGAATAGGCATTATTTCGTGTTACAATTATCTTCTATAAGAATTCACACAATCTATTATATAAAAATAAGTCGGGTTTTCCTTCCTGACGCTATAACTCCAGAACGCACGAACCGATTTCCACGGTTTTGCATTCGTTGGAAAGGTCTCGGGCTAGGTAGGGTAGGTAGGGTAGGTAGGGTAGGTAGGGTAGGTAGGGTAGGTAGGGTAGGTAGGGTAGGTAGGGTAGGTAGGGTAGGTAGGGTAGGTAGGGTAGGTAGGGTAGGTAGGGTAGGTAGGGTAGGTAGGGTAGGTAGGGTAGGTAGGGTAGGTAGGGTAGGTAGGGTAGGTAGGGTAGGTAGGGTAGGTAGGGTAGGTAGGGTAGGTAGGGTAGGTAGGGTAGGTAGGGTAGGTAGGGTAGGTAGGGTAGGTAGGGTAGGTAGGGTAGGTAGGGTAGGTAGGGTAGGTAGGGTAGGTAGGGTAGGTAGGGTAGGTAGGGTAGTGAAAGTAGTAGGTAGGAAAACATGCATTGCAACGCACAGCTAGTTCATCATCATCTGCCTCGCCTTTTCCCAACTATGTTGGGGTCGGCTTCCAGTCTAACCGGATGCAGCTGAATACCAGTATTTTACATGGAGCGACTGCCTGTCGGACCTCCACAACCCAGTTAGTGCTAGGTAATACGATACCATACGATTTTGACGGCACGGTTGGCGCAGTGGTCAAGCGATTGACTGCTGCGCTGCATGTCGCGGGTTCGATTCCCGTACGGAACAAATATTTGTATGACCTACAAGTAGTTGTTCCGGGTCTGGGTGTTTTTCTATCTATAATATGTATGTATTTACAAAAAAAAAATGTATATACATTGTACATGTATGTAGTTTATCACCCATCTAGTTACCATAACACAAGCATTAGGTTGCTTAGCTTGGGACTAGATGGTGCTGTGTGAAATGTCCACGGATATTTATATTTATTTATTTATACCCCTTGGTAAGACTGGTTGTCAGACTTTCGGGCCACTGACTACCGGTAACGACTGTCAAAGATCTACAAATGACAGCCGGGACCAACGGCTTAGCGTGCTTTCCGAGGCACGGAGGAAACTCGGTATGTAATGGGTGGTCACCCATCCACGGACCAACCTAGGTAAGCACGGCTTAACCTAAAGATCGATTCGAGCGGCTGTTCTTATTTAGCCACGAGCTCCGGGCACAGCTAGTTACATATAATAAATCTGTAGACGTAGCGTTTCTTTACATTAAAAAAAAATATTTAGAAAAAAAATAGTAGGGGCGTTAAACGATCACACACAGAACCCATTTCTACCATTTTTAGAATTTTTGTCTGCTTGTCGGTTTGTCTGTTCGTTTGTGCGCGCATCACCTAAAAACCCTTTATTGTATTCGAAAATCAAAATATTGAAACATAAGCATTGTTCCGTTCCGAGTAACATTTAGCGTTTATTTCATCAAAATCGACCAACAGACGCAAAATATATTAATTTTTAAAATTTAGTTACTAACCTCATACGCGATTTCTATGATAAATTTAATTATTTACGTAAATAGGTTTTAGTCGAAGTGTAGTCGGAATGGCTGAAAATGAATTTGGTTTTATTTTTCCTTTTGTGTTTACTCTTTGCATGGAAGTAATAAGTATCTATTTACAACCCATTACGAACGAAAATCTCTAAAAAGTTTAAAAATCAAAACAAAATTAAAATTTGATAAAAATCCACGAAGCCGTACATTTTATTTTAACACTGCCTGACCTCCACTTTGATCACAGGACCTCATGCTTAGTAGACGTACTTGCGACCACTTGACCAACGAGGCAGTCTTTTACATACACACCAAAATTTCCACGTGAACAAAGTCGCGAGCAACAGCTATTTTAAATAAATATCAAATGTATGCAAGTTTTGTTTCATATGAGATGAATTGCATTTATTTATTTTATGTGTTCGTTGTTGATGGATGACGGAAATATAGTATAGAAATCGAAACAAACAGAGTCAACTCTGAAAATTGAATAGTAACTAGTATCAGGGTAACGTACACGGCTATTAGAATTAATAACAGAGTTGTATTAATAAATCTAATTATTTTTTTAATCAGTAATTAAACCCATGTTACTCACCTATTATCAAATTTCAATTAAAAACGCTGCGGCGAGGGACTCTCCGACATCTAAGGCAGGCATTCAATAAATATCGAGGAAATAAAACTGAACTCGTTGTGGGAGAGAAAATAGACTCGTTGAAATCTAATTTCGCGTAACCATAACGGGCAGTACTTGAGCACGATGAGCCATCCGCGACAGACGCCCGGCTCATATCAATTTCTTAATTGAGCCGCGGCTTCTTCGCTCCAACGCTTCTCCTGAAAACCTCATTGCCTCCGCCGCGGTTCACAGCCATCCACCCGAGCATTCTTCATAACATAACTAAGCATAGCTGGCTATAAAGAGATTCTGCGAACTTTTCACTCCACACAGAAATCTCGACTCGACCTACCTACGCAGCTGAGTTAGATTCTTTTATTTTATAAGAGGGGTTGGTTTAGGATAACATTCTGTCTTTAAGTTACCATTTATTTACAATTACAACATCATTTATAAATCTTATACATATTAAGTACTTTGATATACATAACGATGTACAGACCCATAACTATCATTATTATTTCGCAATCGATAAAATGTGATGGAGTAACATAAACACAGTTATGATTACGAATTCTAATATTATCCGTAGACGCAATAAACACTACATAAGTAGGTACCTACTTCTATAATCTAAGTTCTTATACATTTTTAATAAGTTTTAATTAAATTAAAGTTCGTTCGTTTTAACGTTAAGAGGCTGGGATGTCAACGTCGTTGATAGGTTTCGAGGGGTTATCTGGGACGAGGGTTGGGTTGCTCAAAGAATATGGTCCTTCGTTGCATTTAGGATCGACAAGTTGGTCACACGAGAAGTTGTCAAACTCGCAGTATTCACCCATCAGCATCTGTAAGAAGATAGCTTTGGTTAGGCTCGAAATGAACATGCTTTTAATATCTGCCAGATATATTAGAAAAACGGAACGGTATTTATGTCAGCAAGTTAACCGCAAAAGATCAAACCGCAAACAAACCGTTATGAACCGCTTTAAATAACATTTGATTTTAATAGCACAATACACATGCTTTTGAAAGGGAGTGACAATGACGTGCCAAGTAACAGTAGAGATTTAAAGAAGCAGACATGTTGCGCCGACTCAAATAAATTGGTATAAGGACGAGACAATGATGACGCACATGCTTTTATTAAGTCCACCCAGTCATTACCTTGGTTGGGTTTTTGGCATCAGGGTTAAGGTTGCAGACGCACTGTCCACACACGCAGGTGCCTCTGCCGGAGCACTCGGGACCCTCGGTGACACCTGGCGGGTAGCAGGACCGCCCCACATCGCCTTTGCCGCACGAACACTCTGCGTTCTCCTCGTAACTCACTGCAATGGTAAGAAGAAGACTATGCATTATGAAGAGTTTCATGCAAAGATAGTTTGACAAACATTTACTTTTCTTGTGATCGAATAACTAAATATCATATGAAGTAGCCCCAGGTCAGAGCATGCCTGTGTATCCTACTATAAACATTGGGAAATCATACGCTTTTGCAGAAAATCACAACTATGTAGAGTGTAGAGGTCAGCTTCCAGTGTAACAGGATGCAGCTGAATACCAGTAATTACATGGAGCGATGCTTGCATGTCAATCTCTGTGACCGATACATGATTAAATTAAATATAGGGACCATTGCAAAATGATCTAATTAATTTATCAAAGTATCTTAATATGTACGCAATCAAACGTAAGGACAATTTAACAAAAATATCGAATAACATCTTAAAATTTATATTTCTAAACTCACAGCCGTAATCTACGTGAACAATGGTGTCATTGGAGCAGAATCCTGCAAACCCCGGCAGACTGTTTGAGAAGCATTTGTTCTCCGTTGGGCACCACGAACATTGAGGTAACTTCAAACAGTTGAAGCACGAAGTTTTGACAGTGCACACAAAGCGATCGTCCATCACAAAAGCATTACGAGCGATTACTACTCCGAAAGAAAAACAAAGCAGGTAAATAGTCGAGAGGTAAGACATTGTAAGTACTGATATTAAAATACCGTGTATTAAATATAACGGCTCACTCTCTACTGGCTACTCATTATGTCGGGTTAAAGATATGATGCTTAGCCATGACTTGTAATACGCATTTACATCGCGAGAGATAACCTTTCGTTGTGTTGTGTATAGCGGCAAATTAATAGTGCTCCCGATTTACATCGATATAAACATTTCTAAGTTTAGTGTTAAGGTTCGGAGATGAAATATTAAATCTACTTAGTAAGATCAAACGCGTGTTCGGAAAAGCCGTAGTTATATACCGTATATATCCTGCATATGTTAATCTTTAAGAGAATTCCTTTTTTTCATCTTAGAGAATTAAATTTGGAAATATTTTTGGATAATCAAAAATGCGTTTTCCATAACCCCTGAAATTAATAATAGGTAGATAGGTAACATGAGAGCTTCCCAGTATACTTAAGTAAGCATGCCTACATAAAGACAGACTAAACACATAATACTGATGCATGGAAATTGGAAACAGCGAGTAGGTAGGTCGGCAGCTCGGGACCCGCGGAAAAATAGAATTTTTAAAACTCCATAGAATACAGAGTCATTCATAAAGGTGACCCGAGGCGAAAATTTTCAAAGCGAAACCTGAAACAAAACCATTCAAATGGCCGAATATTTTATTTTTCCAGTAAATTTGGTAAAAATCTTTTGAAATCGTGCTTTGCTCTGTAAGATACTGCGTTAATTAAAGAAATAAATAAACGAATCCATACGAATATAACTGAGAAATTAACTACATAACATAATTATGTCTGTCTGTTACAGGCTGAACGGATTTCGTTAAAAACATTATACAGGGTGGACGCCGACGCAGAAACGGTTGCCACGTTTTCAGTACATCTTTTTGACCCCCCCCCCCCCCCCCAAATAGAAATTTTTCATCGGTAATTTAAAAAAAACAAACACACCTTTTTTAACCGACTTCAAAAAAGGAGGAGGTTTCTCAATTCGACCGTATTTATATATTTTTTTTTTATGTGTGTTCGCGGATAACTTCGTCGTTTATGAACCGATTTTGATAATTCTTTTTTTGTTGGAAAGGAGATACTTCAAGGGTGGTCCCATGATAACCATGGAAACCGGGATCTGATGATGGCATCCAAGAGAAATTGAGGGGAGCTTTCAAAAATTGTAGTGGCGACTAGTGCGTTTGTTAATTTTTTGATTCAGTATTTTAAAGCACTACAATTTAAAGAGGGTCTGGAGTCGCTCTGATGATGGAACCGAAAGACAGTCGAAGGAACTCCTCAACGGTTTACAGCAGTCACCTTGTGTTTGGGTTTGATTAATTTGTATTGATGAGAAATTTACACCTAGATGGGTTGAGGCTGTCATAAGGGGTCTGATGAAGACGAAGGACAGTTAAGGGAACTCCTCAACTGTTTACAGTAGCTACCTTGCGTTTGGACTTAATTCTTGTATATTGATTAAAACTTTGCACCCATCTGGGTTACAAGTGCCATTACAGGTCTGATGATGAAAAATATTTGTATGGGATATTGCAACTAAAAATAAAAAAACTTTTTTGCAAAAAATAAAACCGACTCCAAAAACACAAAAAAGTGAAAAATAATTTTAGCTTCAGAAGTCGGTGACAAAAAACTGAATCAAACAAACAAAAGTCACCGACTTTTGCAAAAAACTTTTTTTTATGTTACATTATGACCGGGTATAGGTAGGTATTGCAGTTTTGTAGGAAACAGCTGTTTACTGTTGTAAGTATTTTGTAAATTGGTTAAATACTTAAAAGATCTCCAAATCATGTGCGTTATAACTTTATGTAATTAAATTATTATTTTATAACACTTCCCGACCCGGGAATCGATTCCAGGACCTCATGCTTTGAAGTCGCACTTGCGACCACCAACGAGGCAGTCTCACACACCAAAAATTCCACGCGAACGAAGTCGCGGGCAACAGCTAGTTGGTTAAATATAATAGGAATGTACATAGCAAGTAAGTAAACTGTATGAGGTCGGAAACACCGAATTAAAGTCAGAGGTCTCTTTTCTAGTCTATACGATTGGCAGAAGAGTAGATCACGTGGCCTGGGTTAGGTTAGGTATATTAATATATGTATAGGTTAGATTAATAGGATACTTTTTATCCCGGCAGTACACCATGTGTTGAATTCCACGGGATAATTTCCGACTAATACTTAAGATAAAGCTACTATCAATGTTAATGTCGGTACTAGAAAGGTAGGTAGATAAAGACGAACTCTACCATTTTAAAAACAGGATGGCGTAGAGAGCCTCGACAGAATTCAGAATTTAGATGATGATAATAGAATCAGCCAAAAATGGAAACCGGCCAATCAGAAGACTGTATAAGAATTTGTTAATTGTTAGTGGTTCTGAAACCTATTAAAGAAAAGTATTATATGTATGGGTCCGAAAATTTTTAACAAAATACCCGATGCTTGTAATAAAAAATGAGACAATTCCACTGTTCAAAAAGAAATTGACAGATTCGAAAATTCAAAAAAGAAAGAAAATATTTTCGAAGATTGAAAATTCGTCAATTGAATAATAACATTTATTAATTAATAGCTATTAATTAATAAATGTTATTATTCAATTGAAGAATTTTTGAGTGATAATAATTTGAATTGATAATCATGACATCTCTGTATTCCTGACATAAAATATGTAATTAATTTATATATTGGGAGTGTTGCTTAACTTTTGTTAGATAGGTCACCCATCCTGTTCTATATCTTGGGTAGTGTTGCTTAACTTTTGTTAGATAGGTCACCCATCCTGTTCTATATCTTGGGTAGTGTTGCTTAACTTTTGTTAGATAGGTCACCCATCCTGTTCTATATCTTGGGTAGTGTTGCTTAACTTTTGTTAGATAGGTCACCCATCCTGTTCTATATCTTGGGTAGTGTTGCTTAACTTTTGTTAGATAGGTCACCCATCCTGTTCTATATCTTGGGTAGTTTTGCTTAACTTTTGTTAGACAGGACATACATCTAGTCCCATACCTTGGGGAGTGTTGCTTAACTTTTACTAGACACGTCACCCATCTTGCTCTTTACCTTGGGGAGTGTTGCTTAACTTTTCTGAGACAGGACACACATCTTGTTCCATATCTTGGGGAGTGTTCTCAAGTTTTAATAGACAGGTCACCCATTTTGTTCTAGATACCTTGGGGACTTTCGCTTAACTTTTCTTAGTTAGGACACCCATCTTGTTCTATACCTTGGGGCAGAGCGGATTTACCAGCAGGCTGAGTAGGCTGGAGCCTAGGGCGGCAGATTTTAGGGGCGGCAAATAAGTGGCCAATTTTCTTTTTATATCTTACAGAAATTAATATAGGTAGTCATATTTGTATTCCTAAATGTTATTAAGTCCACACGCAAACAATTCAATATGTGAATGTTTCACCAGTTAGATGATTTTATCTATAATTTAGTGATTCGCGTTTATTAAAGTTAGTTAAAAACGTTTAGTCTAAAGACAACCAAACCATTTTACTTTTACATTGTATCATTTCACATCCTACGATCTTTCTATTTTGTGTTTATTATTATGTTACTCTGTATGGTTGTCTTAAATTCGTGAATAAATATGATTATGATTGAAAAAAGGCGACGGGAATTCATACTTCCATGCTTACTAATATTACATTTATGCGAAAGTAACTCTGTTTGTTTGTTTGTTACCTTTAAACGACTAAACGGCTGATCGGATCGTAACGAAATTTGGCAAGGAGATAGATTATATCATGGGGAAGGACATTTTTCCCACACATCAGTGTGAAGAATGATATGCCACGAAAAGATGCAGGGACTGTGTGAAGAATGATATGGCACGGAAAGAGGTGTCTGATGAGATGACGAGTAATAGAGAAGAATGGAAGAAGAAGACATGCTGCGCCAACCCCAATGAATTGGGACAAGGGCAAGAGAATGATGACATGCCAATCAAAATTTCCACGCGAACGAAATCGCGGGCAACAACTAGACTAGTACTACTTATATATAAATTGTTAGTAACAGGTTTGCACTTTAAACACTTTGTTGGTAACTTAACTAAAGACGAATTAGTGAGAGGACTACCCATAGTAAATAGGCATAATA
Source organism: Eurois occulta (assembly GCA_950022335.1). Classification (NCBI taxonomy): domain Eukaryota; kingdom Metazoa; phylum Arthropoda; class Insecta; order Lepidoptera; family Noctuidae; genus Eurois; species Eurois occulta. The sequence goes on along the minus strand of OX465489.1, from coordinate 9,161,854 downwards.
ACTAGAACAACAAAATACTAGGGTACGTCTTTTCACAATTTAAAAAAAAAATTGCCTTAGGTACTATGGTGGAGGAAGTATCAGCCGCCACAGCCTTCAGGATGCTATTGTGACTGCCTCTTATTCTGCTCAAGAGCGAGGCCGTTTTCTTGCGGATGATGGCATGAAACCCACCGGTATGGGTCCGCGATCATTCCTGATTCCAGATTTATAGACTAACTTAGTTCAAGAATGCATATATTTTCAATGCAATCTTTCTTCTAAAAGAGATTTGGTGAAACCAGATTCTGGATAATTGCTATCTTCGTCCTTGCGAAATCAACATTAAAAGCAAATGAGATATACCAAGAAAAGGTAAACGCTTTGAATTAGCTCTTTTGTGCATCGAGTTAGAACTATTAACGAGATTCCATACGACATTATAATTGATGATTTTGCGAATAGAAAATATCGGAAAAAGGTATTGTAAAACTTTCATAACTTAATTAGGTAATTGAATTTCATCATCACCATCAGCCGGATTATTACCAGGTAATTTAATATATTTTTTTAGTAGTACATGATTGCGGCTCAGAAATATACTTAAACTATTTCTTGGGTAATCGTAACAAAATCGTTGTAGTAATTTTATTACAAGCTTTTATTCAACTTGCACTGTTCGCATGTATGTCATGTACAGCTAGATGTCATGTAAGTTGTTCGCTTCATTACAAACCATTTTTCAACCACTTATTGGTATCCGATTGAGCAAAAACTTTGCAACAGACCTTTGGTTCTGGGGCAATATTTTTTTATGACAGACGTGACTTGATCAGGTCCTACAGCCAGGATCGCCTCCTTTTTTTTCGGATGGGAAATCATCAAATGACTGCTCCCGCTCTGGGCGGAGCGGAAGGGAGTGTCAGACTTTTACTGACTAAAAACCATCCATGTTCCTTGTTTGCCCTTTATGTTCCAGGGCCGTGGTATCTCTTTCGAACAGTCCCGCAGCCCTGGCAGACATCGGCTCTTGCGGACCCCTCATATTTGCTGACATCTCTTTGAGGCGCGCGTGGAACACGAACGCGCCGTCGACACGGCCTGTCGTCATACGACGGACGGACGGCGAGCTAGCCCATTGCTCACCGTCCACAGGCCCGCGCCTACGGTGGCCGAGAGCAATCACGACGTCGTCGTGGCCCCCGACGCCCGGTGCTTCTCCGGCGGCGGCTGAGACGTGAGGTTCTCTGCCTCTCACGTTCCGCCACCTCCTTCGCTAGCATGACTGCTTCGCAGAAGAAGGTGATGGCTTCCCATTCCCTCTCGCCCCGGACCATGGCTTGAACCAGGGCCGGACGCGAGAGGTTGCCGCCGCCAATCGCCGCTACGAGGACACGGCGGTGCTCCGCCCAAGCGGAGCAGACCTCCACGGTGTGCTCCACCGTGTCCTCCGGGCGATCCTCACAATGATAGCACCCGGGCGTTTCCTCCCGCCCGATTCGGTGCAGGTACCTCCCGAAACAACCGTGTACGGTGAGGACCTGCGTCAGGCGGAATGTAAGGGCGCCGTAGCGCCTCTCTAGCCACTTCTCAAAGAGGGGACTTATCGCCACTATCGTGGCGTGCCCTGCACGGGGTTGCGACAGTCGCTCTCTCCATGTCGCCATGAGATCGCGCCGGAGGTCTGTCCGCTGAGCGACAATTTGCCGCGGCAGCGGAGTTTCCCCCCGGCGTAGTGCCTCCGCGCGCCACTCGTGCAGGCGCGCGAGGACTATGGCCTCCAGATTCCATGGCGGCAATCCGGCAAGGAGGCTCGCCGCCTCGCGGGAGATCGTGCGGTACCCACGGATCAGCCTTACGGCTGCCACCTTTTGGGGCGCGTTCAGGTAGTGCGCGGCCCACAGCTTCAACGAACGCGCCCACACTGGGGCCCCATAAAGGGCCCAGGATCGCCTCCTCACGAGATAACTCCTCAACGGTTAATAGCACGAACACGAAACTTTGTATACGCGTTCAATGTTGATATTTATTTATTTATTTATTCATCAACAAATGTACATTTGTGTCGAACGATAAATAAACCTAATTTTCATTTTAATAAAAGTTTAAATTCATTCATCGATCGATTCTCATTATTTCACAAAAAAAAAACATTAAATTTATTCTTTCGTGTTTTCTTTTTTGTTACTTTTTGAAAAAAATAGTCCCAATCGTTTCGAGTTTGATGATCTAGTTAATGGTATTCGGTTCCAGAATGACCTAAAAATAATGGTGTATATTTGTATTCGTCGGTTTAATTTTGTTAAAAAGTTTTTTCAAATAAAAACTTTTCACTACATACCTAGTATAAAACAAAGTCGCTTTCACTGTCCCTATATCCCTATGTATGCTTAAATCTTTAAAACTACGCAACGGATTTTGATGCGGCTTTTTTAATAGATAGAGTGATTGAAGAGGAAGGTTTACCTATATGTATAATACATGCACCCGTGCGAAGTCGGGGCGGGTCGCTAGTAAACAATACAAAGAAAATCTAACCAATGGGGCATTTTAGATTCTTTGAAGATCTACAACTGTAATCTAAAATCCGTAAATAGTAAAAAAAAACCCTTACAAATCTTTTTCTTTTATTTATTTTTTCTCAAAGGCTCTCTAGGTACCTACCTAACTAAGCGCTTATTGTTCTAAAGATGAAAGTCTTGTAACAAGAAACTTTCAAGTATATGGGCAATTATATTAATCCTTAAACCCTCTCTTATCTTACAACGAAAACTCAAGCGGATGCTTCAACTTCCGAGTGTACTGGTCCATTCCAGTTCATTTCGTGTACCTTTCGACGCGCAGATTGCCGGTAATTCGGGTCGGTGCCAGCTGGTGCCGGCCGACTGCGCGGTGTACTATTGATAAGTAGGTACTACCTATACTACGAAAGCTTTCACTCGGATTTCATCCGGTTTTTCATTCCCTGCCGGACACCCGGGGCGTCTGAACATGTGAAGGGGCCAAGGGATAGTCTGTTACTCCAGTTGAAATTCGGTGCAGGAAACTACTTACTGGGCTGGAAATCTGTACGTTTCGAACGTTTATAGCGACATAGACAGAGTGTAACAGAAAGGGTAAGTATACATAATTATATGGAAAACTACAGAACATCAAAATGAATAACATTGTCCATAAGACCAACATCGTCATCGCGAAAAAATAATCAGCTGCCCCATAAAGCGGTGGTGACGAAAGTGACTGGTGCTTATAGCACGGGACTTCCTAGTAATCCTAGTTCAAGCCCAGTTGTATATGTTTTGTATCTTGCTACTTACTTATGTCCAATTTAGGGTACAAACGCCAACACATCGAGCTACTACAATCTTTCAAACTTTAATAGATTTTCAACTTTGTCACCAAAGCATTAGGTTCAAGGTTGATTGGAAAAATTTGACAGTTTCGGATAGCTAGATGTGCTGGCGTCTGTACAACTATTATAAAATAGGTTTAACTCTTTACCCAATAAATATTGTTTGAAGATTAATATAAAATTTCAATACCAACTCGACGATCCTTATTTCTCAGGATCAGGGACTCGGGGATTCAAGGTCCGAGTTTCCTGTGATTACAATTTTTTACCGTCGTCGAACATGTCAAAAAGAAAAGGTTGTAGTTGAAGATATTCAGCTTATTTTTTTTTGTATTTTTAATGATAAGCCATACCTCAGAAAGGAGGCATGCTTCTCACAGGCTAAACGGTTTCTATGGCCACGGTTAACCCGATGTGCTGCAATAAAATTGGTAATTAAAAAAAAACTTCTCAAAATGGAATAAGTCATCTGCTTTTAAAGATCCGCGTGCTGAAGATCGTCGACACTTAATGTATGTACAGACAGACGCCAGCACATCAAGCTACCACAATCTGTCAACATATCTCTAAACAATTAGGTTCAAGGTTTCTTGGGAAAATCTGACAGTTTCGGGTAGGTGGACCTGCTGGCGTCTGTACAAATCCCCATAAATAGTTTAAAGTGATTATTAGTTTAAAGTGCCTTGGGGCCACCAGTTACAGAAAGTATTACTCTAGGACTCGACTAAACGGAAGTGCACAGCCGTAGATAATTTGAAAGTGTTCGCACTTGGCACGGCAACACTGGTTATAAATGTCAAATTCAAAGAAAACAAAAACGTCAATGTCAACATGCCGCGTAGGTTATGAAATAAATTGAAATTGGTTTCTTTTTCCAGTAAATAAATTAGAAACGTACCTTTGTGAATGCAAGAAAGTACATAAAATGGAAAATTATAGCAAAGGCAAAAATGTAGAAGAGGAACTAGAACGTGACAAAATACCTGTCAAAGATCTGCCCGAAAATTTTTTATGGATGCAAGTGAGTTCAAGTTCAAAAACGTATTGCATTAATTTCTTATTTTTCTCTTAAATATATTCCTACATATTTAGAAAATGTAGATGTATGTTAATGTGTACACTAAAATCTCTAGGTATTGATTTATAAATAAATGGTGTAAAAGCCAGAACTGCATAATGGGTACCTATAATCATTATAATGTATTAACTCATATTGCACAATCTTAGTAATATACATGTTAATTTAAGGTCAAAGGTGGGAGCAAGATGGTAAACTTGTTATCCCATGCATCAGGTATATTTGAAGATAAGGCAGCCACTGCAGTTGTGTGGAGTGGGGCAGGCGCTGCTATTTCCAAAGCAATATCATGTGCTGAAATACTGAAGAGGCAGTTTTCTATTGAACATCAAGTCACGAAACTATCCTACAAAATGTAAGAACCAAATTAATATTGGACTTAATAATAATATAATTTCATGTCAGATTAATAGTTAACATTTTGCATTTTTAGGGTAGAGGAATATTGGGAGCCTAAAGTGGATGGTCTCGAAACATTAGTAGTAAAAAGACAAATACCTATCATACACATATTACTATCAGTGGAGCCTATACCAGATAGCAACCAAATCGGGTAAGTGTTTCGTCATTGACTTGAACCAGTTCAAAAAGCTCTGAAAAAAATACTAAGACATTTTATGTTAGCTCAAATGGAAATAAATAATACTAGTAGAATGATTCATATTTTATGGTAATGCTTCAGTGCTAATGCAATGAAAATTCTTTATTTTGATAACAATATTCTATATTTGGTTGCCATGGTCTTTGAGGATATAAAAACCTTTAGGTTTAATAACATTTGTAACTCTGATATCTGTTTTACAGGTACCAAACACTGAAAGGAAAGAAGTTTTGGCAAAAGGAGCAGAGCAGCAATATGAAACAACAACAATCATATAAATCTAAGAGGCCTTTTAAACAAAAGAAAACAACATAAATACTTCTTTAATTAACTTGTTTTATTGTGCATAGTAAATAAGATAGTTGGAGATTACAAATGAACTCACAATTTTTCTTAGGACTATTATATAAATAACACATAGTTAAATACTTGACACATGAAATATTACACATCCTAATATTTGAGAGCATATTTGCATGTTTATAATGAAAATAAACATGATTTAGTCACATACATAATTTAAATACTAGATACTATGCATCTTAAATAGGGATTTATACTTTTAGACATCTATAATCTACACTTTAAGCAGTAAATGCAATTATTACATACATCTCATTATCTCCATACTATTTTAAGTAACAATATACTTAAACATTCTAGATTTTAAAAAGTAGCTTGGTTATCTGGGATCTTGATTATTTATCTAGATATTTATGATATAGAACTAAAACAGAAGACACTTCAAAGTAAGGAATTTTAAGGTGCTACCTTCTTACTGGGTACGCTAAGAGTAAATATTATTACTACTTCAGTTATCATCACAAATCAATGTGAACACAACAGTCAGTAATGTCTTATAATTTGGTTCACAATGGAGAACCAAATTATTTCTTTAAACCTCATGCTTCTGATTCACCCACTGGAGTTTCATCATCTAGTTTAGGTAGGATCAGGATTTCTTTAGAGATAATAGAGTATTTCGTAACAAAATAAGTAAATCTTTTACACAGATGAGTTTCCTTCTCAAACGCATCAAATATTGCCCTGTGGTGGAAGTATGCATGAGAAAATATTCGGTAAACTCTTCTGCAAACTGAACCCAGTTTAGCTACTGATGATTCCTTGATACTGACCCTGTAACAAGTGTATTATAAATTATAGCGAGTACTGTTGGCAGTGAGCTGCTGTGAGCATAATCAAACCATTTATTTTAATAAGGCCAATAAAAGACATGTTTGAATGCAAGGGCGGATCCAGCTTTCACGTCAAGGGGGGGTCACATAGTCGTGATCTAGTCATGACGGGCTTGAATTCGATTACAATAATAATTAATTTCAACTGAGCGTTTTCATTCCAAAAGACGAGTATGCTAATGAAGTTCAAGACATCGAAACTGTGAAACAACTAGCAGTCAACTATAGACTGTTATTAGATAATACTCCAGTTTCAGTAATTGTAAATGAATATCGGCTGTGGAAGGTAAAATGGCAGCAGAACCAAAACATTCCTCAGTTGATTTCTAATCTTATATTAAATTGTGATATTGAAATATATTCCACTATTAGAAATTTTTTATGTATTCTTGCTACACTACCAGTAAGTGTAGCGACAAAAAATAATACTTTATATATTTTTTAAATAGAAAATATTAAAATTATAATTTTCCCCAGTCCAGGGGGGGTCATGACCCCCATGATCCACCCCTCTGGATCCGCCCTTGTTTGAATGTCAAACTGAGCAGAGTGTGGTGTTCTAGGAAATAAATATACCTGCTAGGAAAGTATTTGTTGCTGTTGAGCAAGCATGCAGCCCCATCAAGGGTATGTCTTGTGTAGTCAATAGCAGGACACTCCTTTGGAGTTTTATGGGCAGCACATAGGAAAATCCACTGTTCAGTAGCAGTCATTTGTGTACATGTTTCAGGTTTACATTCAGCTTGTAATTTGACTGCAAGGCCATTTAGTTCCATGCAAAACTGTCTGCAAGTAAACAAGACAAGTATTTAGCTTTGAATAATAAAAAAATACTCTTTATATCAATTTTCTAACATACCTTAAATGTTCATATTTCCAAACACCTTCATCTTGAGCTTCAGGCATTTTTAAAATAGCTTCAAGATTTGAGGGATCTCGTCGTATGGTTTGTTGTATGAATTGTTGAACAGCGAGGGTGCTGTCCATTTCTTCAAAGGGTTCGTCTGGCCAGCGACAAAAATCCTACAAGTATTATATAAGTATGAATATAAATGTAGATATTATTGGAAGGTTTTCAGTAAAACAATTAAATACCTTTGCTTTCGAACCGGGTCGATTTCGTCTTAATATTTGAACAGCTTCGACGGCCATTTCGAAAAGGACGTTGGAGAATTACAAAATTAAATAAAAAATAAACCAGCAGATCAAATGTATTAAGGATTGTGATTAGAATATTAACGTAGAAAGAAACTTTATTTTAGAAAATTCCGATTTGACGCTTAATCCCTAACGCCATTACGTTTCTTGGTTGTCAATTTCAATTTTTTTGACACCCCAGGCAATTTTAAATTGCCCATGGTTTCGTAGTGATGCGCATTTTGACTTACAGTGGTTTCAATTTATCCGGTTTTAAACAAATGAGTTCTCAAATAGTACTTATATAATAATTAAATTCCATGTTAATTCTTGTACTTTCTTGTTAGTGTGTGTTAGACAGAGATAGTGACGGTGTCCTGTGTGGCGTACTGTTGTAGCTTAAGCATAATCATTTAATCAGCCTTTAATTTTACCACTGCTGGGACTGGGACTCACGGCCTTCTCTTTAGAGAGGGAATGGGCTATAATATAATCCGCCACGCGTGCCCAGTGCGGGTTGGTAGATGTCACTGTCTTCGAATTTTTGGTTCATGCCGGTTTCCTCACGATGTTTCCCTTCACCGTTTTTGAGAGCAATGGTGATGAAATAAATTACACAAAGTAATGCATGCGCCTGCCAGGGTTCGAACCCACCACTCACTGTTCGTAAGTCGGGGCCACCACCACTGGGCCTCCGCTGCTCTCACTGTCGTAGTCCGAATTTATATTATATAGTATTGTCTATGGTACGAATGAGGGCTATCGTTTTTGAGCTCAACAGACGCCGCCACTGTCGTGTAACGTCCTGTCACCGCCATATTTTATACGTCTGAGGGTCCTGTCAATACTTCTATTTATTTCCTTTCCTTTAGGTCCTGTCAATAAATAAAATTATTGACAGGATAACTTCATAAAAGTTTATTTTGGTACGTACAACACCGTGTAAATTTCAAATACATACAAGGTGTAAACGGACCCTTCACGAAGCCGTCAACCAAGCAATGTACAGACTCCAGCAGGTCAACCTACCCGAAACTGTCAGATTTTCCCAACCAGCACAACAAGCTACTACAATCTGTCAATTTTTTAAATAGATTTTCAACTTGATCGCTAAAGATTAGGTTTATGGTTGATTGGGACAATTTAATAGTTTCGGGTAGCTTGATGTGCAGGCGTCTGTAAGTACATCAAACTAAGTAACTTTACCTAAAAATTATTGCTGAGAAACGACTTTTTTTTGGGGTAAAAAATCACGTTTTACGATAGGAGTCAATGTAACGCATTCAAAATATTGTGCTGATGGATGGATTGAATAGTACGGGGGTCGAGGAGGTGTTTAAAAATCACACATTAAAAACATGTTTTTGAAAAAAATAACTTGTGAAAAACTTAGAACTTTGACCCCCAATATCTACGTAACGGTATGATCTAGAACAAAAAACTGATCAATGACGGAGAGAACAAGTGCCTTTCGGCTTCGTTAAGGGTCTTGTCACAACCTTTATTTACGAATTTTCCTTAAAATTTGTAAGTATGAAACATTTATAAAATCATTCTCATCCCCCCAGATGTTGAATAAACGCAGAAATTACACGGTTTGTACACAACAAAGATCTTCTAACACAAAATTTATAACAAAATTCTTTAATTCTCTTGGCCCCTATATTTACAACAAAATTAATAAACTTCTCAACATATACCCACTCAGTACAGATCGTTGTAAGAGAAAAGTATTGGAATACCTACAAAGTCTCACTTATGACGAGACTGAGCAGCTTCTAACCGTAGCAAGATAGACAGCTAACACACACTTTGTTATTATATATACTCACAACACCGCATCTCAGTCAGGAATATGTCCACTCATAAACTGCCACATAACACACTCACACTCAACTATAGACACACCCTCTCACACTCACTCATTCACCTACCATAACACTCAAAGAGAGGACCAGACCACCACTATTATAAAACCTTAAATAATAAACCTTTTAAAAAAATGCAAGCATATAAGAAATGTAACCTAATGTATCTCGAGGGGGTTGGCGCTGTAAGCCGAAATACAGGTTCCCCCTAGTTCGGCTCCAGATGCTAATACTTTTGTGTACATAACACTGTTCGTAGCATTTATTTGTAAATTATAATATGTACTTTTTTGTGAAGGAAATAAAATTATTATTAAATTATTATTATTATTATTATTATTATTCTTTCTCCAAGTACTTACAGATTAGATTCTAACTTCCTACTTAAAATCTTCAAGTCATAAATCAAACGTAATTCAAGAATAGCTCAATCTTGACCACAATCGTGGATATTTGTAAAAATACGGCATTAAAAAGCCCGCAACACGCGAACACTATGCTATGGCATCTGACAGTTCTGAATCTCATTTTATATTATATTAGTCTATGCACTCGCCGCTAGAGGCGTTCCTGATCTCGCGGCGAATTCATGCGCGATATCCCTTTTAGTAAACATACACCCTAAGGCGACTAACACACGGCACCGCGCACCGCCGCGGTTGGCGGTGAAGCGGATCTCATGTCGCATTGACATCTATTAAATCCGTCGATGCCTAACACACGTACACCGCCTGACCGCGCGTTCGAGCGGTGCTCTCAGCGCCCAGTGGCGGTGCATCACACACGGGGCGCCGCATTACCGCGTGAATTATCGTGTGTGCAGGATGTGTTGCAATTTAAAAATGGATTTTGATGTTGAAAAGTTTATTTCGGAGATTGAAAGTCGCTCTGCTATATGGGACATGAAAAGCACACAATATAGTGGTAGACTCCTTAAAATGAAACAATGGGAAGAAATTGTCCTATTTAGAGTTCTGCTTCGTAAAAATGGATGAACCCAATATCTTCTTTTTATTTTCTTTTTACGCCATAAAAGCCAGATTATTGCCACCACTTCAGCGTCCATTCTTGCAGTGTCTGTGATCAAACTGGTCAAATCCGCGTTAAATCCAACCGCGCTGACAGGCGTGTAAACCGCCTTACCGCGCGGGGCGCCGCTATGAAATCCGCTTTACCGCCACCGCCCTCCGCGGCGGTGCGCGGTGCCGTGTGATAATCGCCTAATTTGTCCATCTGTGTGAGTTTCGATAATGTGTGGTTGTATGTGCTTCATGTGCGTTTGTAGCAATACAAACGTCAAATTCCCGTAGTGTACTGTTTGTGTAGGTTTGTGTTCACCTCGCCTATCGCAGAAAGGGGCAAAAAAGGTTGTTCGGCGATTCGTTGCTTGCGTGCTCCAGCTTCCAGCTGCTCTATGACCTCAACAGCAATAAACTGATGTTTTTATTGATGAAACTAAATAGACGATAGGACTGTGTGAAGGGTGAAATGGCTAGAAAGGAGGTGACTGCTAAGAGGGAATAGAGAAGTATGGAAGAATAAGACATTTTGCGTGTGCCGACCCCCAATAAATTGGGGTAAGGGCAGGACAAAGATGATGATGACTAAATAGGCAATTGGCCTTAACTCGGCTGATGTGAAGCGATGATGCAATGTGAGTGTGTGTGTGTGTGTGTGAATGTGTGTGTGTGAATGTGTGTGTGTGTGAATGTGTGTGTGTGTGAATGTGTGTGTGTGTGAATGTGTGTGTGTGTGTGTGTGTGTGTGTGTGTGTGTGTGTGTGTGTGTGTGTGATGGTGCTCTGTTCATCAAACACAAGATCTGTATTTTTTTACCTATGTTAACAAATAAATTATGATTTGATTTGATTTGATTTGATGCGGCCTAGGGTTGTGCACGCTTTCCTAGAAGAAACCGATTCAATCAAACTTTGGAGAAATCCAGGTTATAATGATAAGAAAACAGAGAAGCTGGCTGTGAATTGAGTCAGTTAGTGTTTGTAATTAATGAATTTTTCTGTGAGTCAAGTGATCCTAACGACCCATGACAAAAGTTGTCAGTTTTATTCCACATATTCTTGTAAAATCCACTAAACGTGTTTATATGTTCTTAAAATCCAGAATTCATGACAAAATACTGACAATTCATACATAGTTATAATAATTATAACTATGAATGAAATACAATACACAGGGCAACATAATTATAATTATTATATGTTGCTCTGTGGTATTAGACCAAAGAGTATAGGTTTGGTTTAGGTATTATTATACTCTTTGGTTTAGGTATTACCTACTGTCAGAACATCTGGTTGAGAAAATGTTTTGATTGTAAAATAAATAAAAATAGCAAAGCAATATGTCGCTCAAAGTAGTAACGAGAATATTTTTAAGTGTTGTATTGATCAGCGGTAGTTATGCAATAAGTGATATGACCGACAGTTCATTTGGGAAACATAAAGAGGGTGTTATTGCTGCATTTGGAGATTTCAATTCAGATGAACTAACTGATGCGTTTGTCATTAAAAATTACTCAAGTGTGGAAGTTTATCTTGCTTACGACAAAGAACCTTTTATGCGACCTTCAGTGTATGCTTGTAATTTTAGTAACATTATAATAACGAGTGTTGTACCAGGTGATTTCGATGGAGACGCATACATGGACATAATGCTGACTACTCAAAGTCTAAATGATACTTCTGATTTACATACTGTCAGAATATTATGGGGTGGCGAGTGTACGTTGAACTGTTCTGATGCTTTGTTTATAAAGGCTATTTCTTTAGGTCAACCATTAGTAATGGACTATAATCGAGATATGATTCTTGACCTTTTTGGCATGAATACTGAAAATGAAAGGGTGTTTTGGATATTTGACAACTCCAGAACAACTCCTGTTGAAAAACAGATGAGTGATGATATGTCTAAGATGATAAAGCTGCCACATTCACACTCATTTTTAGATGTTAATGAAGATGATGCTGCAGATCTTTTAGTCACAACTACTTCCAATGTCGAAGTATGGTTAAATGACGAATTAGAAGGATTTAGATACAATAATAGTATTGAACTACTAGTAGGCCATCCAACTATCTATGGCCAAGCTCTGTTTCTTGATGTAGCTCTCTCTGGAGAATTCTTTTTAGTAATACCTGTGTGTTATGATATACAGTGTTTTAACAGCACTATATTGATATATGACAACCAGAAGTGGCATGACCTTCAAGTGGATTTCAACGATGGCAAGGGGACATTGTGGCGTTTTGTGCCACCAAGAAATGAAATTTATTTAGATACAATCACCATGAGAATTGGAGATTATAACATGGATGGTTACCCAGACATCTTGATGACTCTGAGTCCTGTCAATTCTAATGAAACCAGGGTTTTTCTGCTCCACAACAGTCCATGCAACTTACCAGGATGCAAGTTTTACAGATCATTTGAAGTTCAATGGGACAAGTTTGATTCCTTTGGTAATGACGTTATAATGGGCACTTTCTATGATTTCTACATGGATGGTGTACTTGACATAATATATGTCAAGAAAAATGTAACAACTCTACAACACACAATGAACGCATTCAGAAATGAATTGGAATATGACACTAACTTTATCAAAGTCATTGTTGTTACTGGTTTGACAAATGAAAGAATGCCAGTCAATAATAGAACTTTGTATAATAGAAAAGTAACATTTGGTAAGCAGACAATTATAAAGTAGTTTCTTAGGATTGCTTACTTCAACATGGTATTTACTTATGTTTTCATTTTACAGGTACCAATCTCCCTGGACCTAAAATAGGGTACAACACATGGTCTCAAGAGGGCACATACAGGACTGGCGTTTGTGCTCAGCTGCCACAGTCTGCATACTTTGCTCTACAGCTACCTTACTCCATATTTGGTTTGGACCGCACACCAAATTTTGTTGATACATTGAATGTTGGACTCTCAGGGTATTCTAAAAGTTGGACTCAGATCATACCAAATTCTCAGATAGTTGTGATTCCAGCTCCTCCCAGTGACCCGTCTCAATGGAAGGCTCAGTTGTTTGTGACACCAAGCAAAGTTATTCTCAAAAGTGTGTTTGTATTGACTGCTATCATAATTATTATTACTGGATGTGTCTTGTACTTGCATTGGAAAGAAAGAAATGATAGACAGGATATCATAGAAATTGATGAGAAAACTTATGTTAAGATTTAATTTTGTTAGTTTTACAATTTGTATAATCACTAGGTACCTAATTAAGGATAGTTACTTGTAAGAAAAATAATGTGATCTGTTATGAAATAGACTAAAAATTACGTTTGGTTAATATGATGTTTTAAAAATCTTTTTTATTTTGTTATTAACCAGCTTACACGGCTGGATTTATTTCAATGTAAGTTAGAATTAGACATTGGAATGTAATTACAGCCCGCGCCAAACTTTGTGGCCGCCCCGAAACTAGGCTCATTGTATTGCGTAGAACACAAAATGTACTACTCGCGACTATATTCAAGGCGGTCACAACGTTTGGCGCGGGCTGTACTTTATTGAAACTATTGTTATTGATCAAGTTACTGTGATATAAAGTTGTAGGTGCCTGTTGAATAAGAAATATCACAAGGAAGAGTATGTAAAACAAAATAATAATGTTACTTTTATTTAATTATGTTTATTGCTTCAAAACTATTGGTCGAGGAGAATGTATCGTGTCACATCCATTCTCAATTCAAATAAAATATGAAACACAAAAACATGCTTGTAATTTAAAGGTACTTTTTATGTACTTGTTAGTTAGTTACATCACTTGAAAGTTACTTTCAGAATAGAAAAACACTTATTACATATTACACTACATTCAATATGATATTTGAACATGGCTCAGATTTTTAAAACATTTCTATTAATTGACATGAGAAAGCTAGGTTTATATAACATTACATAAGAAACAATTTTAAGTGCATCATGGTAATCTAAATGTGAGTAATCATAGCACATTGTACAGAAACATTGATTTATTATAGAATTAAATTAGACACTAATTATACCAACACCTTTTGGTCATTGTCTATTATTGGTATATTATTGTGATACTGAGTATGCATGCATTAGGTCTTATAGGCTGCTAGCTTGAATAACCTTTGACCAGGGACAAAACCTGGCCACAAAATAGTTGCCATAGCAATGGCTCAAGTAGTGACCATCACAACCGAATTTGTTGCCTAATGCATGCAAGGGTTCTTAATGCTTAGACTTCTTATGTTTCTTCTCCTTCTTTTTCTCCATTTTCTCCAATTTTCTGTAAAAAGAAAAAAAAAACAGTTGCAATTTTTGAAAAACTGATTTCTACTTATCAGACCTGATGTAATTCAAAGTTCTAGCTTAGATAGTTTTAGATACAGTCTACTATGTATGTACTTACTTCAACAGCTTCTTTTTCTGCTTTTTAGTTAATTGACTGATGAGATCCATTTCAGTGAGATTAGATGAGTCATTCTCTTCAATCTTGGTGACAGATAGAGGCAGAGCTCCAGCTTTCATGACCAGACCAGTATCTCTCATTTGTTGCATCAGTGTTGGGACATCTGGTTTCTCCTCTTCTTCTTCAGGAGCAGATGTGGAAGCCTGCAGGGCACGAGCTTCACTCATAGATAAAGAGTACATTGAACATTCTTTATCTGCAACAAATAATTGTAGGTTTGAGGACTATCTTAGATAACAAATAGTTAAAAATAAGATACCAGTAACAGATCAGGTTTTGAAATATCAATAGCAATTTGATTTTTTTGTTAAACAAGAAGTTAAACACATTTTGGAATCAGAAGCAGTCCACTGGACAGTGTTAGAACTGCACGAAAATAGGAACCCACCTGTATTTATGTGACCCCATTTGTGGCATTTGATGCATCTGACATTGCGGACCAGTATACCAAAAGGTTGATCTCTGATTTCATTGTCTCCTTTGCAGTAGCTCTCTCTGGGCGCGTTGTACTTGCGTTGCCACTCAAATTTATATTCAGGTTCATTGTCTTCGCGTTCTCTTTCTTTCTTGACACCAGGAGGCGGCTCATACATAAAGTTCAAACTTAATTTGTCCTTACTGTCTTTGCTCAGCAAAGCCCTTGAAATAAAAGTATGTTTTTAATCTCCCAAGGCTAAATTATTGATATTTTCAAAATAAGGATACCTAGGTACTACCAAGACTGTTACTTACTTGTTTTCATGAAGTTCTTGTTCCTTCTCATATTGCACACGTAACTCTTCCTGTTTCTTTTTATAAGCCTCTGTTTTCTGTTCTGCCATCCATACCTGACAATTAAGTAAATAATGATTAACTAAAGAAAATTATTACGTTAATTATAATACAGCTGATCACTAGCTGTTGTAAACACAATGGAAAAAATGTCACAGCTGCATTACTTACCCTTTTCAAATTATCTCTCGAAGCAGGATGGAAGAACTTTTTACACATGTAATTATTAAAACCTTTACCCATTTTGATAATTTAATTCGTAAAGATTAGGAAGGAAAATATTATCTTTCACAAGAACACGCAAGCCTCAAGCCAATCCAACTATAAATAAAGTACGTAGTCACCACAGACATAGCGTAGACCATAGTGTACCTTTTTTTTTTTTTTTTTAATTTATTCATGACCATGGATACATGTCATAGTGTACCTTAATTTACGGTATTGCCATTAAACGTTTTGAAGTTGCACCTTAATTCATTTAAAAGTGGCTATTTTCTAATTTATCATTCTTAGAAGACATTCTTATAACTTGTATCCCATAAAAATAAATTTCAGTCAACTTAAAGGTCATTTTTAAGTGTTTTTTGTTGCATATTCATAACGTCTTCATATTTTCCAACAACTTCATCGGTGAAACTACCTAAGCAAATTTCCAACAATATTGGTAAAACAACGAAACTTGCAACATTGCTTTGAATCAATCATAGACTATTGTAGATTTTATAGAATACCACAGATAACAACATTCCGATAGGGATGCGTCAGAAAACCATTTATAGCCAAAAAGAGAATAGAAGAAACCGGTAACTGCTTAAAAATCAATATTATTACATAAACTTATAAAGTGTAATGCTCTTCTTACGGCATTAACACTCCAAAGCAAAGCATGCTCAATCTGTAACTTTCCTGTAAATATAATAATTGTTGTAGTAAAGACACACCTTCCTTTCGCTGTTGGATGGTGCAGGTACATTAGATGAATATACCGTTCCTTTTCAATCTTGATCTTTACCTTGATTTACAATCATGACTGAATATTTTAGGTGCAACCTAAATAAAATAGGGAATTAGTAATAAATTAAATTAATTTACCCTGCCAAAATGTTATTGTCTACTAATAATATTAAATTGCAAGAAAAATGAAACAAAGACGACGCCATACACACATGTTTAGTGATGGAATGTATTGCTATGATGGAAGGTCGATATTTTTATGGAAAAAAAGTTTATCTTAAATACTTTTTGATTTTAATTTTTATCATTTTGTTGTTAAACATGGGACAAGGGCAGGAAGATGATGATTTTGTTAAACCGTTTTCTCGTCGGTAAAATTGATATCAGTTATACGGGGTGGAAGGGTTCCACCCCGTATAACTAATTTCAATTTTAATCCAAAAGAAAACAAACAACGGAACGACATATGTGTAGCATGCAAGACACCAGCACTCGTATTGACACAAAATTGCCGCCGACGATACCACGATGATATTTAAAGTTATTTTGAATGTTTTCTAATTTTTTGGATTAAATGCATATTTTAAAATAAATAATATGATAAGAATAAAGAGAACGAAAGTTTTGGTGTGGGAATCGTTAACAGATAAAATTGAATAAATTGATGTCTTCTTTTTCTATAAAAATATCGACATCATAGCAATACATCCCACCACTAAACAAGTCTTGCGTCTAATGTCACCAAATGTCACCTGCACTTGGCTACAGCGAAAACAGTTCAATCTAATTGCTTAATTAGCTTGGAAGGGGAAGGGCAACTGTGTAACTAAAGGCGCTAGCAGAGCTAGTTATTAGTTCAAATTCTGTTAATATAATTTTATTTTATATTTCAAAATAGCTTGACCTCATGGGTCAGAATTTGATCTAGCGATAGCCATGGCTATTGACTCACGTAGATAATATAATTATGGTTGGGGTTTAAATAATCACGACAATATTGCGAGTTGTATCGACAATTCAACATACCAATACTATTCGTTGTAAAAAACGTAATCAATTTTGATTTTCGCGGGCGAATTCAACATGCTAATGGACGTACCCATCAGGCAAAACTGCGACTGTATTCCACGGTTTTCACCACGTGAAAATAGAAATCGACTAAAACAAGTTGGCTGATGTTACTAAGTTACGGTTATCAGCTAAGTAGTGTCGTATCGTTTTTACCGATACCTTTGTGTATGGTGCTGTGCTTGTCAAGTAGTGGTGGTTATGTGATGGTGGATGGGAAGATATTTTATTTGTATACTTTGCTAGGAAACAAGTTTTTGCGTTTCTCGTTGTAATACAGTGATTTTATCGACTAAAAGGTTTTGGATTCTTTTATACGTCGTTAGTATAATTCTATAACTTATTTACTGAGTAAACAGGTCAATCCATGAGTACCTACGACTTTCTAAAGTCCAGTGTTAAATTTTAATCGATTATACTATGAGTGTTATTATTTTGTTTAATTCGTGTGTACCTTAAATTGCCTTTTAACTTGTGAGCTTTTGGTTATTAGTATTTGGTGTAAAGAAATATAATTACCAGAATTTTTTATTTGCAATTCTATTTTTTTCCATTGTGCTTATATATCTATTTTGGTATTATCATTAGCTGCAGCCTATCACTATTACTACCCTATCACGCACGTGAAGCGGGTAATCCGGATTCACAATCCATATTACATATTGTCATCATTGTGTTGCTTTATGTTAACACATTCATACTGTTTTATCACATTGATGTATTTTTAGAATCCAACCTACTATGCTATTCAAGCTTGATTCCTTTGTAAACATTTTTGAAGTTTATATTCAGTTTGTGTACATGTGAAATGAAATATAGATATACAGTGGTTTTACATATTGAATGACTCTTAAAGACTGTGATTTAATATGATCCTATGAAGGAAACGTCTGGACAATTCAAAGAGGATAATTTGACATTCATGGTGAGTAATGCATGTTTTCTTAAAATTATTGTTATTTTAGGTCTAAAAAGGTGCTAACCTAAGCAAATAATAATAATTTGCAAAGCGGCAAATGGCATAGCATTGCCAAACCCTTTCAGTTTTCTTAAACCAATATTAGTGATCCAATAAGTAATGTATGGTAACTTAGTAGTTCTACTCTACTGTGATTCATTACTTGGACTTTGGGTTAATACTTTACATTGATTATTCCCTGTGAACTACAAAATTTGGTTCATGTTCAGATTTTTATTTTATTTTACCTAACTACAGCATAGGTTGTCATTATTAGAATGGGAAAGGTCGACAACTTATCACAAACAACAATTTTTGTGTGCACATTTTATAGGCTTTTATAACTTGGTGTTACTCCTCTACTGTTCTTTTCTGATTATTCATGTGGGGTAGTAGTTTTTTCATGACAATGAGAATAATAAGCATTGAAAAAATGGGTTGATTTTACAATTTTTTATCGACAACAAACACTTGACCAAATACTAAACCAAAATAGTTTTGTCATGAAGAAAAATTTATGGAGTTCCTAAAACAGTTTGGTTCCACTTACCTACCTTTACCTGTACCTTTGATGATTTAATTAAAATAAAGTTCCAAGTTCACTGTAATCTAATTTCATTTAATTTCTACAACCTTAATTATCAACCAATATATCAACAATTCTTTTAATGATCATTCTGTCATTTTACATTATAGGCAGTCGCTCCATGTAAAATACTGGTATTCAGCTGCATCCGGTTAGACTGGAAGCCGACCCCAACATAGTTAGGAAAAGGCTAGGCAGATGGTGATATGTATTTATACTCAACAGCAATAGTTAATTGAAGCATTTAAGTATCAAATCTTATCCAACCCATTTTTATTGAAAGTATTTTTAACATTCACAAATCCACATTTATTTTTTAAATTTTCTTCTCTTTCTTTAAAAGTTACTTTTTTTACAGATTTATAAGCAAATAAATGTCATCAACTATTGCCTTAAGGAAAAAGTGTTTCAAGAATCTCGATTTAATTTTATGATTTTTCGATAACGAAACTGAAACTGAACGAAAACTGGTTCTTATCGCATTATGATTAGGTTCAACATGCAATGTCTAAATGGGTTCAATGTAGTCGACGTTGATTGTTTTTTTTTTTAATATCGGCAAAGAAATATGCATCTTTACGGCATAAATATTTTTTGATTATTTAAATTGTGTTTATAAATAGAATATCATAGATAAGCATGATTATTTGAAATAAATATTTACTTTTATGAACAAATTAACATTTATTTGTGTTATAAATTGAAAAATATTTGAATTTTCTTTTTCTAATTTTAGGCTGTTTAGCAGCATCATACCTTTGCTTCTTCTTCAACCTGGTGAAAGCAAAGAGCGGAATAAAAAACAAATTAAATCATAGTTTCCTAATAATTCCTTACAAAAATACTTTCCATTCTAATATTTTATTTCTTCGAAAATGTATTGAAAAACGTCGTTTGAAATGCGTGGGGATTTGTTACTGCAGTTCTCGGCTCTGTAACACCCTTGCCTGCAGCTTGGGTTTTAATTCCGCCTCGAATGCAATAACAAAGTTTTCCCACATATATCAAAATTTATTATTTTCAACCCTCAGTTACATGTTTTAAGGGGCTCCCCTATATATGTTTTCTTCATCATAACAGCTACACTTCATTTTTGTGTAGCGGTTTATAAAAGAAACCCACTATCCAAATTTCAACTGTGTAGTGCCAACAGTCTCTGAGTAAAATGGCTGTGAGTGCTGTGACATACAGACGGACAGGCAGGACGAATCTAAAAGGGTTCCATTTAGATTGTTTACCCTGAAAAAAGCGAGCTCACACCTGCATGAAACAATAGATATGATGTGCAGAATGACTGAGCAAGACAATACTATTCTAATCTCATTGTCAACGAAATAGTGATGTTAACATTTTATGATGCGGTACGAACTTTACTTTGAATCTATGGTTCAAAGTAAAATGTTCCTTCTTGGCGACTGACGGCTGGACTTAATATTAGTGCATATTAATGCAATGCAGCAATGATTACAAGTTTATCCTCAAATTATAAGAATATGTATGTATTAATTTATTAAATCAGGTTAATAGTATTCAAAATCATTTCATACTGTAATTTTACTGAATTCTGCAATGATCTGGTTATTTTAAGATTGCAAAGGTCAGAAGGCAATTCATTACACATACTAAGTGACGACTTTGTACTCGTACATAGGCCGTTATTAAACAAAATGATGATTGCAAATAAGCACAGAAAACAGCAGAATGTTAATAAAACCATTGCATTTGATTAGGTATGTACACACGGCTACTTATCGAGCTATACATTTCCAGAATAACATGGCCTCGCGTTGTATAGATTTCCCGTACAATGAGAGATACGCCTGTACTTTTTTTGCATAGCTTGTTTGGTCGTCGTGCGTACAATATTCCAATATTGGTTTTGAAATACTTCAGTACTTAACTAGAGTATTTGTAAAATTGGTTCAGTACCTAAGCCAGACATTTAAACAGAAATGCTTTGTGAAACAGGTGAATAAATAATACGGATGAAACAGATAATGGTTAGGCCGCATATTCGGCCATCCGATGATCTGGTTAGCCGATATTCGGCTGAATATAGTCATGGAGCGTCTTCTTAACATGTAGATCCTTTCTAGGTAAAAAAGATTGGATTCGGCAAAAGCATATTTTTTTGGTACTTAAGGTGAATGCTCCAACCAGCCCGCGAAATTCAAAATTTCTTGCGTTTTTTGCAATTTGCAGGCCAGTGCTAGGTTGTATGTTGATTAAAATATTATTCGCGGCTGTAAGACGTATGTAGTTACAGAATTATAATCATCAAAATCACCAATACAACCCTCCAAGTTCATAAAGGCGTAGGAACCAAAAAAAAACAGAAAAAGTCATTCCTACAGCTTTATGAACTTAGAGCGTTTTATTGATGATTATAATTCTGTAACTACATATGTCTTACAGCCGCGAATAATATTTTAATCAACATACAACCTAGCACTGCCCTGCAAATTGCAAAAAACCCAAGAAATTTTGAAATTTCGCGGGCTGGTTGGAGCATTCCCCTTAAATACAATTATTATTAATCAAGTCAATTTTATGAAAACACTAGCTCATGCTCGCTGCTTCGCGCGCGTGGGGTTAGATAATATTGTCCCACGGGATCGTACAACCGGGATAAAAAGTATCATAATTATGTGTTAATCCAGGTTATGAACAATATGTCATGTGTCAAATTTCATCAAAATCCGTTCTGCAGTTTTTGCCATCCATCGATACATTCATCCATCCTCACAAACTTTCGCATTTAAGAAGAACCGGATATTACTACGTTCTATCCAGTATCCGGCCGGATAGTAATATTTTACAACCTTTTATTTAGTTTCACTTGTCCCATTGTCTGTCTGTAATCAAATCATGCAAGTTAAATTTGACACACTTTTCGGTTTCCGATCGAGCTGAAATTTTGCACGCATATGTATATCGCGTGACAATCGCGCGAGCTGGAAGGTGGCCATAGGAACTTTGTAATGAAACGACGCAACCCCATCGAGTTTGTACTCGTTTGATTCGTCTTGACTAGAACGTTGTCTTCAGATGGTATCCAGGGTCTAATGATGGAGCTGGACGGTGGCCATAGGAAGTCTGTAATAAAACGACACAATCCCGTCGAGTTCGGGCTCGTTTGATTCGTCTTGACGAGTCCTTTGGTCCTAAATGGTAACCAGGGTTTGATGATGAAGTTGGAAGGTGGCCATAGGATCTCCGTAATAAAACGACGTAACCGATCCAATTTTAGCTCGTTTGATTCGTCTTGATGAGTACTTTGTTCCTAGATAATATCCATATGCAACCCCATCAGATTTGGGAAAATAAGTTCGTTCCATTTCCAATATTGGATCATCCACCTAATCAAGGTGGATGACCCAATGCCAAGGTGAGCATGTGCCCAGGGCTGAATGGTATGAGGGTGTATAAATTTAACATATCGCTAAAGTTGCGCCTCAGGGTACCAGGGCGAACCCTGTTGTACTGAAGCCCTTATCCCCCTACAATGGACCTCTGGGGGGATGGACCGTTTATGATTCGTGGGAACAACATGATTAAAAAATAAACTACAACATAAAGAAAAAGACGTTTAGAGAAGGCGAAATTGAAACGACAGGAGAACATTGCTAATGAAAGCAATGTTCACAAGCGACAACGCTTTGAAAAAACCTGTTTAGCAGTAGCTAAAAATGAATCGTTAGAACAACGCTCTATTAGGCAAGATATCGATAGAATTCGTACACAAGAGAGAAGGAAATTAATCACCTGAACATCGCACTATAAGGCGCGATAAAGTTAGGCTCTGTACGCAAGAGAGAAGAACTGAAATCATATGGCCATATTACAGACGTGCTCAGCTATACGATATCGATAGCGATATACCATCGGTTCGCATCGATTTTGGTAATGACGGCATTCACGTAATACAGTCTATTTTTTTTCAATTTCCTGCTAAATTAAATCACGGCACAGCTGAAAGAAGAATGCCCCCGATTGTCTGGTCTTGGGCTTCAACTGTGCACAAAATGCAGGGAACTTGTAGATCATGCAGTTATTTATCTTGGCGTCAAATTATTCACTGCAGGTCAAGCTTAGGTGGCTTTAAGTCGAGTTAGGTCTTTAGCGGATTTACAAATCGAAGAATTAGACTGCTCCAAGTTGACTTCGAAGAAAGTTGCCGTAATTTTTTAATTTTTTTTTACATAATCACGCAAAATATTTTTTTTAAAATACGGTTTGGAGGAAAAAGATTGATTTTTAAAGGTTCACACGGGTTTCCCAGTAATACAGATACTTCGATCTTGATTGATAAAATACTCTTATCTGTAAGCAAAGAAACCACCGATGCCAAAAGCAATACAAAAAA
The DNA here is from genome assembly GCA_950022335.1 of Eurois occulta. Classification (NCBI taxonomy): domain Eukaryota; kingdom Metazoa; phylum Arthropoda; class Insecta; order Lepidoptera; family Noctuidae; genus Eurois; species Eurois occulta. The sequence continues at coordinate 9,138,468 of OX465489.1, read as the reverse complement.
AGATAATGCATCATCACTCATGTCAACTGGAAGTAGATTACTATTTTTACCCGACTACGGCGAAACAAAAAGGGGGGTTATGATTTTGACCGGTATGTATATGTATGTTCATCTGTTGCCTCATTACTTCTGAACTAGTGAACTCCTTATCATAATTTGACAAATGAGGTATCGTTGGAAGCGTCTTGATCGTCCGCCGGTTATAGGATATGTGACGTCACATTAAATTGGATATGGCGCCCTCTAGAGAACATAAAGTCATGAACTAAAAAATAAAATAAAATTAATATTGGCGCGTTGGGTATCAAATGAAAGGGCTTACAAAGCACATTTAAAAAATGTGTAACTATATTGTTAGCTGTTGCTCGCGGCTTTGCTTGCATGCACCCGATAATTAGGAATAATTTCTTTCTATAAATCACGCCTCACTCCAAACGTTCCCATAATAGTAGGTATTAAGGGAACGTTTGTGTAACTGTATGTATCATGGGCTCAGGATTCTTTTAAAGCTATAATTTTACCTGCCTGGTGCCACAGAATTTGTAAGTACGTAATAAATTGTAGCGTACAGTAGAATGTCTCTCAAACTGAAATATTTTTAAGGCTAAAAAATGAGCCACTGAGTGAACGCGCGCGGTCCGTACTTTGAACCCTGCGAAAAATATTTTATCGCAGAGGCTCCTATTTTTCAGCCTCTGGATTGGCACTCCTATTGGATTTCCGCATGATCGACTGATATAGGCAGGCTGAAATAAATTAGAAGCCTCTTGCCCCGAGGCCTTAATGAGTAATAATTATGGATCTAAATAACCGATGCAACTCAAACTCCGCGCCAAAATGGAAAACAGTTGTGCTAATATAACAAAAAGAAAAAAAATAATAATAAGGAACCATAAACAAATCATCCATTCTCGATAATAGAGATCTATAAAATAGAGCGTGTGGACATTTTGATCTCAAATTAGGTACTTATCTGAATTTATTTGAGGCATGATATTAAAATCTTCTAGCTCGCTTCAGTCGCTCTTGCAGCCTTCTCTTGGATCTTTGCCTAAAAGTCTACTTTGTCTAAAAGTCGATCAAGTAACTCCTGTATAAAGTATCGAAACAATTTTAACCTGCCCAAGGCAAGGTGTCAAAAAAATTTCGAACTTGCTACGCTCGCCTGACGATAGTCGTGGTCGTATGCCACCTACCCTAAAAAAACTTGAATAATTTTATTATGTTATGTAAAAGATTTTATTTAACGACGCACAAGACTGTAAAGCACACATAAAGATACACAAACAAACACACAAATTACTCACTTTTTAAACCACTAACGTAATGAGTTATTGTTGTATTGTTCTATTTTTAACTCATCTATTTATAACTACTCAAGGAAAATTATGAAACCTACGGATTTGTTACGAAGTATTGAATTGGTACATATAATATTATATATACATTACATATCAGTAGCGAAGGGTAAATTTTTGAAAGAGGTAAGCCTGAGTACATTATCTTTAATTTGAATATATTGTTTGTCTATAGAATACTGACTATGCCATTTTTCAAAGGGAATCCGGTAGGAATCGAGCTGTATGGAACCTTCGCCACTATTACATATAAAATTGAATTATGGTGTGATTCTACGAAGTGATGTTATTTATGTAAACTAATATTTTACTATACTACTACTTAATGAGTTGTCCTATTTGTTGAATACATTTCTTCATGAGTAACTTTTGTAATAAAAGAAAAACTTGTGTAATAGGTATACCGCCAGTGTCAGCATTAAAATTCGCCACAACCATCTTTGTATAGAGTCCCGGAAAAAGCTAGGTGGAGGTCATCATCATTCGCTTAGCCTTTTCTCAACTATCTTGGGGTCGGTTCCCAGTCCAACCGGATGCAGCTGAATACCAAAATTTTACATAGACGGCTGCCTATCTGACCTCCACAACACACTGGGTAATACGATATCCTTGGTAAGACTGGTTGTCAAACTTTCGGGCCCCTGACTACCTGTAACGACTGTCAAAGATCTATAAATGAAAGCCGGGACCAACGGCTTAACGTGCTTTCCGAGGCCAGGAGGAAACTCGGTATGTAATACGGTCACCCATCCACAGACCAACCTAGGCAAGCACGGCTTAACCTAAAGATCGACCCGAGCGCCTGTTATTATTAAACCACGAGCTCGTTTTGGATGTTTCCACTGCTTGTTACTCTTTCAGGGATGTTTGTCCACCTATGCGGGTAAGGTTCGTCGCCTTGGGCACTTTATAATAATTGGGCCCTTGTAGAATTCAAGAAAGTTTTTTTGCACCCCGACTGATAGGTTTGGATTTCTTGTGACAAGTTTATACGGAAATACAGGACTCATTTTTCAAATCCTTGCAAAACAAATTAAGACTCATAGCGAAATTTGTTATAAAATAAGGAACTTGAAGCAAAAGTCCATGTATGGGCAATTTTTATGTTCCACTAAATTATGTGTGTGTAACTTGGACTCCAAAGAGATTAAAAAAACTTATAATATTTGAATGTCTTTGTTGGGCTCTCAATCCAGACGCCAACTTTAAGTGGCATAGCATAAACCTCAGAGAGCACTACAAACAAATTGAATGCGAGCGTTGTAAAAGCGAGCGAAGCGAACTCGAACAAAATCCGGCCAAGTGCGAGTCGGACTCGCACATGAAGGGTTCTGTACCGTAATTTTTAATGTATTTTTATTATTTGTTGTTATAGCGGCCACAGAAATACACATTCTATCACGGTTCATGAGATACAGCCTGGTGACAGACGGACTACTAAGACTCCGCTGTCCGTCAGTCTGACGGACAGCGGAGTCTTAAAAACAGTATTCCGCCTGGAATAAGTTAAGTTTCATTTGACAGTCACTAGCTATGACACTTATAGGAACTTGGGGCCCCATTGTAGGGCCTTGTGCAAGAGCCCAGTGTGCCCAATGGGAAAAATGGCCCTGTTTGTCACGTGATCACGTATCAACCGGCGCGACGGCGTCAAGCTCTATTGCACCACTTATAATTCGTGTCGATGATTCCCATAGTTATTTATTGAATTTGTTTCGACCAGAACTCGGCCACATCGACGCCGTTGGTAGTGGCTTCGGACACAACTTCCTATTCCTCTGCAACCAGAGCCACGTGGCCAAGTCAACGATGTCTGGCTGTTTGTTTAAGAAAATCAATTATGAATTAAGATGATAAGATTCGCTTAGATGTATCGGTAAGGTGCTTTCTCAACCAGGGGCCTTTATATTGACTACAAATACGGGATCCACGCGAATCTTCCAACCTAGTTTCTGCCAGGCTGATTATATTTAATTCGAAAGTACTATTCTTCAATAGTGTACGAAGTCACAGTTTCTTACTTAGGCGTTGGGCTCTGCCTAAGGTGCGAATTATACAGAAACGGCGTAAGGTGAAGGCTCGGCGCAGGCGTCGAACGGATAACGAAAAGAAAGAACAGCGTGCTGCCCGCTTGAGTGTAATTCACGACACGTCGCCTTCGTACATTTTGTATGAAAACCTTTTGAAGCAGCATCATGCCTGCGCCGCGCATTTAACGATTTCTATTGGATACTTTCATTACTAGTGGTAGGACAAGTTTTGTAGCTCTGAATCTGGGTTTCAAGAATAGAGTAGTCAAGATTCATAGTTACCATGAGTAATCATAATAGCACCAAAGCTATTTCCTTTGACCATGTTTCTTATGTCCAATCATTTTGTTATGCACCATGAAAGTAATACTACTTAATTTCCAATTTGAAGGTGTTAGATAGTGTTATAAATGTAAATATTGGCAGTATGATTGTATGAACCATGTATGTAGAAGCAGTTCGCAACCTTACAAGTAAAACAATATAGTGTCAGTGTGTCGTCGGAGACGAGGGGTGGTCGATTTTTTATTAACTTAGGGTGGGTGCGGTCGGGAGTGGCAGGCCAAACATCGCCTTGGCCAGATCGATATCGTTACGAACTATTCCGCTTGCTACACATTCCAAATGTTTTACTGTAGTCAAGCGCATGTTGCTAATATTCTGTATTCTTCGAGTTAATTCCTAGTCCCAAACTCGCAGTAGGTTTCGATAGCTTGGAAGCTTTTGTCACATAACTATTGTTTTTCATATTCTGACGCTGTTGTGCAAGATCAAACTCAAATACAATACGTGCGCCATTGACTATAAGATCCACTCTTTTTTCATATCTGCTTAACAATTCTTCTAAAACTTGCGTCTCTGTTTCAAATTAAGTCTACGTTATCAGCAGATAGATAGCTAACCGTTTGAGTATTATGTTAACAATATGGCCGATGCAATTTTTTCTCTGAAATATAGGTATAATTCTATATTATTAGCGGAAATTGTAGATTTTAATACTTCTCGACTCATCAATTTGTAGTAGGTACGCGAATTGCTTAGAACTGCAACGTCCGCAACGTTCAAAATTAAAATTCAACGGAAGCAGCGTTTGTTATGACTGCTACGAAAGCGCATAGTGAGCAATAAAAGAGCGTCTAGAATTAATAGCTACTTCGTTAAAATATTACTATTGCATTCTTTTTGAGGCATTAGCTACAATTTAGAGTTGTATCGTATGTTTGGTAAAAAAATTGTCTGGGTTGTTGTTAATTACCGTGTCGTTCCATTCTATGCCCTCTTCTGCTCAATTTTCATTAGATTCAAGCTATTTATAGCAGCTAGATAATGATTTTATGAGATAGGTCGAAATTTAGTAATAAAAGGTGACCAATACTTTTAAATCTTATCATAACATACTTTTCATAATAATATTAAAAATGCGAAAGTTTGTGAGGATGGATGGATGTTTGTTACTCTTTCACGCAAAAACTATTGAACGGATTTGGATGAAATTTAGCACACAGATAGTTAAGAACCTGGATTAACATATAGGATACTTTTTATGCCGGTAGTATGATCCCGTGGGACAATTATCGAACTCCACGTAGGCGAAATGGCATATGGTAGCAACTAGTAACAGTAAGTAATAAAGAGGATAGATGGTTAGTTTAAAGTTTTTCGGATGCGTTATTATCATGGTACTATATTCGGGGAAATGGTGTCATACTTTCTAGCGGTGACATGACTTTACGAATATCAGTCTAATGTTTAAAATATGTACGAATAATGTACGAACTTGTACGCAAATTAAAAAAAAGTACTATTATGACTTCGAAGAAAACAATAATCAACTTGTTACCGCCAGGAAGTATTCATTCTAGCGGACGCTGTATATTTCAACTAGTATTCCACTTTTAGACTGTTATGGGCCAAGAAAAATGTACGGAAAGTGTATGTTCAATTCCAATAGTCTTGGGTATATGGTCGTAAGTATATTAATCGGATAGTGAAACATTTTTATGGGCTGTCATTTTGTTATGGCTTCTTATACATATAATTTCATAAACGTCTTCCCAGTCATCACCACCGGCGACGAACGGGAAGAAAAATCCCGATTGTAGCCACTGGCGACAAACGGAAAAATAAAACCATTTATTGCCATCATTAAAGTGCCATGAAACGACTTCTTACAAGCAACTCTAGATTTTGGTGCTTCAAGCTAACTGAAATTATATAAACAGCGCCCGCTAGAAAGAATACTTCCTGGCGGTGACAAGTTGATTATTGTTTTCTGCGAAGTCTATATAGTACTTTCTTTTTATTTAGTGTACAAGTTAGTACATTTTTCGTACATATTTTAGACATTAGACTAAAGTTCGTATAAAGTCATGAAATGACAAGTTTGGCCTGACTATCTATTTATTTATGAGACTACCACTTCTGTTAGTTATGCTATTTTGGTATTCTCCAGAATCAACAAAATTACTGTAATTTATTTAATGGCTAACGAGTGCTAACCGTGTTTCGCGCAGAGATATACCGCAGAAAACAAGGAATTTCCCATTAGTTTAGCTAAATACGAACCCACAGTTAATATTTGAGTAAATAGTAACGTAAGTATAATAGGTATACATATTTAATGCTTCTGTAGCTCCTAATAGCACGCAGGTACCTTCTAGATATACTATTTCGCTATTTACTTGCATTGATCTTCTTAATGAACAAACACTTAGTACATACTTAGTGTCAAACGTCTACTTACGAAGTTCATACTGGATCTAAGTTATCCGTCTGCTGATTCAGCCTCTAGCTTATGTATTTGGCGTACTATTAATAACTTGGTAAATATGTAACCAAAGTCGAGGTTACAAATATTAACTTGAATAAATGTGTGACGTAATGAACCTTATGGCGTACTTAACAGGAATAACTTTGTCGTGTCTTTTCATTAGTCAGAAAGTAATGGTTATTATTCATTATTATTCTTGTTAGGACCTGGCGTTTTTTGCTTTTGTATGTGCATAGATTTGTGCGTTGTATGTACTGGCTTTAATAATATTTAGACAGCTGTTGTCTGATATATGTAGATCTGTTTTTATTTTTTATGTAGTTCCAAATTTGTAGTACAACTAGCATGACTTCTACGGTCATATTGTAATGGAATCGATTTTGAATTGGATGGATGATTCTAGCTATTCTCATAAACGTAAAATATCCACAGATGCAATTAATTACACGAAAGGGATATATTTAGTTAGGCATCTGCTATTCTGCCGTATGCGAGGTTTAAATATGTTAGTAAATACATCACTCGATTGGTCAGTGGTTCCTATGCAGGTCTCTTTCTAATTTATTTACAAAAAAAAAACAGTTTCCACTGGACTATGCACTGAAAGGATGATTGTACTGGACGGATCAAACTAACATTTTCATATTTTATAAAATTACGGTTTTAATGACTCAAACAGCCTGAAAGAAAACTATGGCATCTTTAATTTTTGTTACCAAAAATTTATTTAAATACGATCCTCTTTTATTGATAAAACAAGAGGTGAGGATGAAGGCAAGAAGTGTATTTATAATATTAAACGGCATTTTACCGTACTCGTACTAGTTCTTCAGGGGCATCTGATTGAAATATACTTAAGCAAGTACTACGAGTATTCACAGGAGTATTTTATCATAGTTCTTTGATAAATGGTCTCAAATGTTAATGTGTTTTAACTAGAGAATTCCTGTTAAAGTGTCAAACGATACTCGGTGGTGTCCCGGGAGGTTCAGTTCTTGGTCCACAAGACTTAAGTTCTACCTTAGTTATATTCTACAGCATTCAATAAACCATACAACGAGAATCGGTATTGTATTGAAACGTCAGTAGGCTGCAGTTTTTACAAGTAGGTCAGTGTGACTTAGAAAAACTTATGTCATCCAGTAGTTTCTCATTTGAGCATTTGGTGGAAACAATGCTTACGCCGCGCCGCAGCAAACACTGCGTTGCCGCGAAAAAGACAGTAGTTTCTAGTTAGTTACTTCCTAAGCCATCCTCAACCAACATAGTTGAATCACTTAAAAACTTTAGGGTGACAAAAATGGGAAGTACTTAATTCCAGCAGAGCCAAGAAAATTAACTCGGGGCTATGATGTGTCATTCGCAGCATTCTTTTGTCTCGTTTCCGGTAAATACTTTGTTTGTTCCAACACCGGAATGCTTCAGGAAGGAGACTATCAATGGAACTTTTTTGCACAAAACTAGTTAGAAAAATGTATATGCTTAGGAGCTATCTGAGACAAATGCATAGACAGATCTTTTTTTGTTGTCAACAACTTAAGTACGATCTTTCGGGAAAATCGTGGCCGGCACAGCTGGAGGGGCGCATTATGATCTTGATACAATGCAATCGTGACATTTAAGTGCACGAGTGACCCTCATAAATAAGGTATTGTTGTGGACAAACTTTACAGTTGGTCAAACCCGTGCGAGATCGACTTACGGCATCAGACAAGATGTGCTTGTAATTGCCGGTCACTTTACGTGTTCAGTGGATAAACTAAATTTTGTCTGTTCACTTGGTGTGTGCAGTTCGGCATAGTATTTTCTCTCTTTTTCTTAATCGATTTTTCTTCTTTTCTGTAGTGGTTAGAGTTTAACTTTGTATTGAACGATTAGCCATATTATTTAACAGTTGATACCTATGGTCAAATGTGGTGTTGTTGACTCCAATGTGTAGAGGGCGTATCTACAGATACACTCTTCATTCGTTAACTGCCCTTTTCGCTTGTGCTATTGCTTGCTATGTCACCTGTGTTACCTTTTTGTGTCAGTTATACATATTTCGTTAACGAAAGGTCTTGAAATATTCAGCTTCTTGATAATTTTATGTACGTCCAAGCCACTAACCGAGGAACGGCTGACGATGCACGATCCGAGAGCGTCTAAGTATAGATGGGTCACTCGCAAGTATGTACTTGACCTGAACTTAGAGAAAACTGTCGGTTATAGTTACAATATAAAAAATAAATTAAATTATTATTATACTTTGTTCGAAAACTGTTTGTAACTTCTCAGAAATAAACTGAATTCGTAGCTGCGTTGCAAAAAGAACAACAATTAGCAGGCGGACCTTAGCATAAAAAATATGATAACTCCAGGAAATAAAGCAAGTAGTAAGCCAATGAAACTCAACTGACAACAGTTAGACAGGACTTATTCAGCTAAAGCACCATTTTTGGTCGTATTTCAATATAAAATGCCACCATGTGACTTCCAACTTAACGTTATGCGGGAAGCGCATGCCATTGCGTGAAATGTAATCATAATCACATTACCTTTCTATTAAGTTCTAAAAATAGCTGTGGAGAACGTTATCGCGGGCGTTATCTCATGGCGAGATCGTGGTTCATATGCGCTGGCGGTTGTGCGGACTCGTGCGTGCTGTGGTGCGGGCAGTGAGCACGCCTCCAATGAGCCGCGGCTAGCTAGCCTGGCTTAGTGTGCGGGGCCAGCCTAGCTTTGCAAGGTGCCACCAACATGCTGACTCCGCGGCATCGGCACCGCGCAACACGGGCTACGTGCGGTTATTGACTCTGGGGGTAGTTAGAGTTTGTATACGGCAGAGGTAAAACTTCTACAGCTATACACCATCTGGAATACTTATCGGGCATAAGAAATAACTATATAATTGAAATAAGAAATAAAATGAAATTACTTTGCATGCGGTGAGGTTGTTTTACCTATTTGGCAGGTCTTGAACACAAGTTTTTAGAAGACGAGGTGCATGTTGTCAAAACAGCGGCACGTCAATTGGTCTAATCGGTCGCCGGCTGCGAGCCAATTACTTACTTGACAGCATGGAAGCAATTCCTACATTTGAGGGCGGAAAACGCGCTGCAGGAAGACTTCCCTTTATTGAGTTACAGAAATAGACACGCTCATTGTCGCCATCATGTGTCTTTCGATAAATTGTTAAATCTATTTTACGCGAAAAATAACAGTTTTTTTTTAAATTATACGATGCTTTATTGTCGAATTCAGAAGGAATAAATGTGCAAGTTTTCCTGTATTTTTTATTGCGTTTTGTTTGGGGCCGCTACTACAGGCTACTTTGGGATAGCTGTGTGAATTAGTCTGTCTGATGTTAAAGTAATTATTATTCTTATAAAAGACAGTATAATAAAATTCCAATCCGTGAAATCTCTCGAGATTTGAAAAGTTATTTATAAGAGAACATAGTGATTTTATTGCGACACTAATCTCATTATGCATTATGTTGTTTACTATTATGCAATCATACACCTACGTCGGTTTCGCATTAGCTAGTTGATTATGGAAATATTTGCGGCAAACGAAAAATTAAAAAGTGTTTAGTAATAGATTGAAATTATTAATTTCTTTTAGTTCTCTTCACGACAAATACATAACTATGTATATCATGATAAGTTTTAATTGCCATCACAATAATTACGTTTGCTGTGCGAGATCAAAGCGCATACTGTTTCAGATCGTCTGTTATCAACCAATCATTCGCTTATCGTAATAGGACAATGACTCTGAAGTTTTATGAAACCCCTAGGGTTTATCTTGAAATGATGTTGCCATAGAAAATGCTTTCTGCAAGCAAGTACAGTTGACAGCACATCGCTTCGTCGGTATCACTTTGACCAGCTAGCCTAGTGCAGTACAAAGTTTTATAAAATAACAGGCTAGCTTATTATACTGGTTTGGTTACCACTAAACTACTAATGTGTGGCCTGATACCTCTTGCTATTTGATAACGGAGATTTCTATGAAGAAATCTAGTTAATCAGTTCTCTTTAGATATACTTTTTTTTGGGTGAAGCCCTTTCGTTTACTTTTGTAAAAATATACATATCAGACGATTACATTGAAATTGTAGTCGTTATCAAGTTTCCCCACAGTTTATTTATTCCGCGAGATATCCTTCTCATCTAGGTATTACTCTGGGTAAATGCTTCGTACTTATATGATGATGATTCCTGTGTTACTCTTCACAAAACTACGTGTTACTGAATCCTAGTATCAATAGCTTAATTGATGTTGTGTGTTCCCAAGGTGAGCGTGTCGTGGTGAAGGCGACGGCATGTGGCGCGGCGCGCGGGTGCTGCTACTCGCGGCGCTGAGCCTCTTGGCCGAGCCTTCGCTGGCCGCCAACAAGCAGTTCAACCTTACCATCGGCTACCTGCCCTGCCTCACCGGCGAGCTGCGCGACCGACAGGGCCTCACTATCTCCGGGGCACTCTCCATTGCCCTCGAGGAGGTCTGCTCATAATACTTCCCATTACCATAATTCAGATAATACCCGATAGGATATACCCATTAAAATAAATCTAGCCAAGGACGCTGTGGATCTTTCCATTAGCCTCACGTCGCATACCGTGTAATATTTTTAGTAACACATTAAATCACATGTAACCAGGCTGTAATGCTAAACTGATTCCAATGCAGTGTCGACTGATTTATTTATGTTTAAATTCCAGGCGATGTAATTACACTCGGTACTTTTAGAAGTATGAAATATCACTATAAATTCGGTTGAACGCGTACAAATGATAAAACTTTATTTGATCAGCGCAAAATCATATCTACACTTCCGTAGCTATTTTTAGCTCGAGGGCAAACAAGTTGAGTTAACTTTTAGAATACCTCGTACATAAATAAGTGTCCTATAAATATCTATGCGTTACTGTGTGGTTACAGTTATCCCATAGGCAAGTAGCGTTATATCCCTGTTTTAGCAAGCATAGGTCATGGACGTACCAGGAGAGTTTTAAACCGGAAGATTTATTTATCTGGAGGGGGGGGGGGGGGGACAGGCCATTAATACCAGTTTTAATAAATGAATTTGTAATTCAATGATAGATCTGTCACTACAGATACCTAAGTGTAACTGAACTTTTCCTTCCAGCTGAACAACAACACGGAGTTGCTGCCCGACGTGAAGTTGTCCCTAGAATGGCACGACACCAAGTTCGACACGGTGACGGCGACGCGCCTGCTCACAGACATGAGCTGCTCGGGCGTCGTCGCCTTCTTCGGGCCCGAGGGCCGCTGCCACACTGAGGCGATCATCGCACAGTCCAGGAACTTGCCCATGATCTCTTATGTAAGCATAATGATGAGATTTTATTAAGCAGTGAAGTTTCTCATCACGCACGTAAGTTAAGCGCCCAGGATTAAATACCAGCTTCTTATTACTACCCAACATAACATAACATCACGCCTGTAATCCCCGAGGGGTAGGCAGAGGTGTACCTAATTATAGAACACCCACATTTCGCCAGTTATGTTTAAGTTCCATGTAATAGGGGGCGAGCCTATTGCCATCAACCGGGCACAAATCCAGACTCCGTGGCTTCTATTGAGAAAAGTCCTGATGGAAAAACTCAATAACACTTCCCGACTAGTCTACCAAAACCAATGACCAAAACTAAAGAATATCATCATCCTAATTTCAGCCGAAAAACGTCCACTACTGGACATAGGCTTCCGCCAAGTGTCGCCACGAAATAACACAAATAATAATTAATTTAAAGTTAGTCCCATCGTCCATATTATATGGATGATGGGACTAAAACATGACTGCCTAAATATGGGTATACTATTAGGTACTCTGTGTAATCCGTTGGGGATTTCAGGTGTGATATTATGTGTTAAATCACGAAGTCAGACATACCAACCCCGAGTGCTTGAGAAAATATGTATAACACTCAAAGCTATGTAGTAAAGAAACAGGTTTTTTCAGGTTTTGACTGAACATCCGCCCGGGCATAGCTTATATGATTTGAGTCGGCCCGCGGTAAGGCATAAAATATGAAATAACTTCACAGAATGAAAGCTTCTTATAGTATTCAAAACACGGTATCCAAGGAAATATCACGTATATCCGGCTTTTATTTGGCTTTTGTGCCGGAAACCGGATAGTAATCGGATATTACGTTACTCTTTACTAAAAACGCTTTAAGTTAGTTATCCTCCTAATATTCACGAGATTGCTTGTTTGTTTCAGAGATGCTCCGATTACCAAACTTCGACTTTGTCGAACTTTGCGAGGTTGGAGCCGCCTGGCGCACAGGTAAGCCATACATGCGTTGATTGGTATAGTACTCATGCGCATATATTCTTTGGTTCGCGAAGTAATTATAAGACAGTAGTCGACAACTTGTAGTTACAGCCTATAATTTTTATTATTGTTTATTATGTCCTATTTTTAATGTACAATAGCAGATGCGATTAATCTATAACCTGTTGTCATACTCAGATTTCTATTACGTACAATACGTACATACCTCCCTGATTATCCTGAGTTCTATTTAGGCCGATACATACCTATAGCACTATATTGCTCCAACAAAACTTTAACTGCCATGACTACCTATGTAAATATCTTCTTTAATTTCAGGCAACAAAATCCGTAATATCGCTCCTACGGTACTACCGATGGAACAAGTTCTCCATCCTGTACGAGGAGTCGTGGGTGACGGTGGCGCTAACGCTGGAGAACCACGCGAAGAACAACAACATGACGGTGAACCACCAGCGGCCGGTCATCGACGCCTTCAAGTGCTGTGAGGAGAAGATGACCTGCTGCGCGCCTGGCTTCTGGTACCAGTTCATACAGGATACCAAGAATAAGACCAGAAGTAAGTGGGTTAATTTTTTTTTATTGACGAGTCGGTGCTTGTAAAGCACCACATGACCACAGGTATTGAAATTAAAAATAACTGGAAAAATTGAGCTCTGGTTTTTTGTCGTTATCAACCTGTAGAACAGCGGCAGAAAAAACAGAACCGGAATCTGTGGGATTTACTTTTTCCAAATTATGATCATTTGTTTTTGTCTGATGGTTATTGAAAATGAATATAGATGTCCATTAATAACTTATTATAAGGTAAATCTCTTGTTTTCAGTTTACGTGTTCCTGGGCTCGACTTCAGGCCTCATAGAAATGATGACGGCCATGGAATCTCTCCAGCTGTTCTCCAAGGGCGAATACATGGTCATTTTTGTTGATATGATGACATATTCACCTAAAGAAGCCTTAAAGTATCTTATAAGTAAGTAAACAAAATATAAGCTTTTATATAAAATCAATTGCTCCATAGAAAAAAAAATATGGTAACGTAACTTGTAACTACTATAATTTCTGCGTATTTGTCAGTACTGTTAAATAGTTCCGTTTTCCTTATTGTTTTAACCAAAGCGTCGTCACATTGTTCATAAGGCGTAAACATTACAATTGCAAATCTAATTGAAACACAAATTATGTATATTACTGTATATATTCGGATTTATGTGTTTTGGACACGAGGGTACATGTCATTGTGATGTCCATTCGCTTTTGTTGCATTCTTGCGTCAGTTGTGTCGTATTTACAGTTCATTGTATACTTATTCAGTACAGTAAATTATGGAGAGCCATAATGGCACTAAATACAATTTACTCTTTTTACGACGATAGGGAAATTAGCTATAATTTTTAAATTTGGAGTTCCCTAACTGTCGTACCGTTTTATTGTCCGCACAGAACAAGTATTAGTACGGTGTGATTTGCGGCTGTTGTTGTGTTTAGACTGGAAAGCCAAGTTTCCATCATCCAGGGAGAGCATTGTTCAAGTGCATAAAAGAGATAGAGCTATACAGCATACAATACTGAAAAAGCAGCAAATAAATTCAGCTAAATTATTCTGAAATCCACAGAAACGGAGGACCGAACGAAGCTAACATGTCCGAATACGCCGGAGTTCAAGAAGCGCGCGCAGTCCTTACTGGTCGTGGTCTCCTCCGAACCGTCCAGCAGCTACGAGGAGTTCACCAACAAAGTCCGCAAGTACAACACCATGGAACCGTTCAAGTTCAGAGACTCCATATTCGGGAATAAGTTTAATAAGGTAGTTGTTTTAATTTTGGGAGCTCAGAACCGTATTTGCATGAAATATGTGTGCCTTTACAAGCTATATAAGTACAGTACGAGAGTGAAAAGGTTAAGCGATTCGGCACGTGTCACCTATTCGAACTATCATTTGCATTCATTATCTCGGAAACATAATACGTTGCATGCAATGTGCAAATAGGGCCGTTCTTATTTACACATTCCATGCAACTTATTGTATTACGCCGCTTAATCTTTTTATTCCTTGATTGTATATATGTGTGTCTCTCTACCAAGTTTTAGCTAAATATAAATTATATTAATTCACTAAAAACGTGTATCTCAACATAATGTTTTATTTACAGTTTGTTTCTATCTACGCTGCGTACTTATATGATTCGGTGAAACTTTACGCGAAAGCTTTGGATGAAATCATAAAGGAAGAGACTCGTACTGAAATGCTGACGATGTTCAAACTGAATGCTATCGCCACTAACGGGACGCGTATCGTCGCCAAGATGATTCAAAGCTCACCGTACAAAAGTAAGTTTGTTGCTTAATACAGTTTTCTTACTAGAAATAAGAAGTTTAAATTTAATCTTTGATTCAAAATATTTAAGTTATTGAACAAATAAATAATTCATGAAATAGTCTTAACCATTTAAATCGTAATGTCATCAATTATTACGTTGTAATAAGAATATCTAACTTTCCGCAGGTATATCGGGCATGTCCATCCGGCTGGACGAGCGAGCAGACTCCGAGGGCAATTTCTCCGTGCTCGCGTTCAAGCCGACCAAGTATCACGACGGCGACGTCAACTGTTCGTACAGCATGATACCCGTCGGCCACTTCCAGCATCAGAATAAACGAGAGTTTCCTGTGAGTGCATCTTATATTTTTTCAGGAGATTGTTTAATGATGCAATTTACGAACACACGTCATGTGACTAATGTCATTGTAATATGGTTTTATTCGGTTGTAATGAATGACGCACGTTCGTGTAACATTCGTAAAGATTTATTTTAACAAAATAATGAAAAAAGTTGTTAATTTTTCCAGGAGTATAAACTAAACCCTCGTCTACCAATCGACTGGCCCGACAGCGTCAAACCAGAAGACGAGCCTTCGTGCGGGTTTCTTAACGAGAAGTGTCCCAAAGACGATTCTCAAATAACGTCTCTGGTGGTCGCGGGCACGTTAGCCGTGACGCTGTTCTGCGCGCTCGTCGTCACCATCAGCATATACCGCAAGTGGAAGATCGAGCAGGAGATCGAGGGTCTCCTGTGGAAGATAGACCCACAAGAGATAGCTGGATATTTGGGCAGTGGGCTCGTGTGGTCGCCTAGTAAGGTAACCCCTTACCAGAAATAGACGCGCAGGCAAGCGCTAGCTTTTGTGTAAACAGTGCAGACTTTATGTGCTATATGTGGTTGTTTCATGGTCAAAATCCGGTGTTCCTCGAATAAATTGTTTATGTTGCAGCTGAGTTTAGCGAGCGGGATATCGTGCGAGAGCAAATGCTGCACGCAGATATTCACGACAACTGCGCAGTTTAAGGGAAATGTTGTCAGGATCAAAGAGCTCAAGTTCTCCAAAAAGAAAGTAAGTGCAAAGATTGGTTTTCTGTTAGTCTGATTTCTCACTCATGCTTTTCAGCCAAAATGAATCAATCGGCTGAACTGTGTAAACTTGCAATTATATTACTACCCACATATAAGTGACATACATATAATTATTATTATTCGCTAGGACATTCCACGTGAGATAATGAAGGAGATGCGTCTACTCCGCGAGTTGCGTCACGACAACTTGAACTCGTTCATCGGCGCCGTGGTGGAGCCACTGCGCGTCCTCATACTCAGTGACTACTGTGCCAAAGGGAGCTTGTATGTAAGTATTGGTATTTACTATACTCGATGCATTTTACAAGCATGCGACATTCAATTAATTTTAAACCTTATGTCAATGGCTAAAAGACAAATAACGCGAGCTCGTAGTTGTATCAGCAAACCGACCTACAGAATTCGCCCTTGGAATTACGAAGTGTCAAACTCTTGCTTTAAAATGTCACGTGACTGCAATGTAATAAATATGGTTTTGTTTCCAGGATATAATCGAAAATGAAGATATAAAACTGGACAAAATGTTTATATCTTCCCTAATTCATGATCTCATAAAGGTACGTCTTATTCCAGTGCAGTTACCATCTAAGTGTTATTTTTCAACTAGCATGCACGTATAAATAATGTTATTTTGTTTCAGGGTATGATGTTCATTCATACTTCGCCATTAATTTTTCACGGAAATCTCAAATCCTCGAATTGTGTTGTTACGTCTAGGTGGATGCTGCAGGTCAGTTTTTTTATAACACATTTTTTTTTTCAATACATTTAACCGATAGAACATCGTACTTGAGCAGACACCAATCTTTCGCAGGTTGCTGATTTTGGACTCCACGAGCTTAGAGCTTGTGCTGAAAACGATTTTATAGGGGAGCACCAATATTATAGAGGTAAGATGACACGACAGGAATATCTCAATAATTTACGAATAATTTACTTTACATCTATACTTGTTATGTCGTAAAAAATTGTACAAGAAATTAACATTCTCGATTGTTTCAATTTGCAGGCTTATTATGGAAGGCTCCAGAGCTGCTTAGGGAGATGGATAACCCCAACGGCACGGTTGGCGGGACGCAAAAGGGCGACGTTTATGCATTTGGAATAATTCTTTATGAAATAATAGCTAGAAGAGGACCTTTTGGTTTGACTGGAACAGAACCTAAGGGTAAGTGAAAACAACTACTTTACGTTTCTCTAGTACAGTCAGCATAAAATATACACGGGCGAAAAGACTTCGTGTATTGAAGTTTTGGTTATTATTTCAGATATAGTAGAGCGTCTGAAGAGACCAAAGTTAGACGGCGAGGAGTTGTTCCGACCTGACACAGACGCTCTGGACCCGGCTCCTGAGGACTACGTGGTGGCATGCATGAAAGACTGCTGGATCGAGGACCCCAACTTGAGACCCGATTTTCCCATTATCAGAAGCCGCCTCAAGAAAATGAAATCTGGAAAGTGAGTGGAACATCTCTTACAATGTTCTTCACGTTATGTAGACGATTTTGAACCCGATATGTGGGCACCGTGTATGGTATATTAACGTTTTGGTTAAATTTTTCAGATCAAGAAACATAATGGACCAAATGATGGACATGATGGAGAAATATGCTAATAATTTAGAAGAACTAGTCAACGAGAGAACGAGGCTATTGATCGAAGAGAAACAGAAAACCGAAGACTTATTACATAGGATGCTACCAAAGTAAGTCACTTTTTGTATTATTCTACAATATTTATAAACTCCTGTAGCAAATACAATAGTTCTATCCAAGTTATAAGCTCTGTATAAAAAACTGATGTCGTATCAGTTAATGTCAATAACCATTCGCGCATATTTGAACATTAGTATAAAGTTTTGTGTCTAAGAATGCATTAAAAGAAACAAGCTTTACTATGTTTATTGACGGTCCAGTCGCGACTGGTAGCGTCGTGAGATGTGCATGTACATGTCATTGATATATTCTGTGTACATTGGTGTTATATGTTAGCGTCATCAGCTAATCATTATATTATTACTAATTTGAAGGTTTGTAATGTAATCGGTGTAATTAATAATAATCTACATGTGAGCACAGTTGAGGAAGACGCAAATACAACAAGCTGTATCACATACCCGGATGTCACAGTAGTGTGCGTACTGGTTTACATTTAGTCCAAGTCTCATCGCTGCTATGTGATAACTAACTTAGACATTCTGTGAATCTCCGTACAAATAGGTACACGAAATTGTTAACAGTCGAGTCGACGGGTAATAATGTGCTGTTTTTATTGCAGGAATAATCTTTTGCTTTACGTCACTATTATCTATTCTTCTGTAAAGAGTGTGTTGTAAATAAAATGGGAGTGTATTATCTTACAAACATTGGCGTGATTTATATATAGAAGTAACCACACTGTTGGTTCTTAAGTGTATATTGAATCATGAACATTATTGACGCTTAAATACTATTAGCTCGGATTGATAATGGTACTATAAATAAACTAATACACATAATATAGTTCATTCATCAAAACATGAAACATCGACATGGACTTGATGTAAAACAGTGGTACGTCGTCTAAAAATTTAATGTATTCACTTTGTTGTACTTGTGTTCTTTTCCAGATGTGGAGGTTGAATCCATTATAGAAATGTCGTGAAAATGTCTTGAGGTAATTAACTCCCTATTGGTGATTGTAGTTTAATATGGTTTGCCTCACACAGGTGGCAGGCTCACGTCACAATCTTCACCGAAGTGTTCCGACATTGTGATACACGTGGCTCACCTTTCATTAACCGAGTTTGAGTAGACATAGCGCTTGCTTGGGGTTCTGTGGCGGGTTCGCGGTTGACGGGACGTCGTTGTCGGTGATGGCAGTTTACTTCAAGTAGTTAACTGGTTTTATAGCTTTTTGCAAGTGATTTTGTAGAGTTTCTATGGTGAACTTTCAGTATTGGGGCACGAGTGGACTCTTTTCAAAACTACACTGCACTTTTGATAATTTTTCTTTATAGATCAGCATGCTTAATATTAATATTTATAGTATTACCTACTTCCACTATTCTAAGACTTTCTCACTTTTTGAAATATGTATAATTTAAGTATTTTTTATATCTAAGAACAAACTGTTGTTGTGTAGTTTTTTTTGTTAATTATTTTTAAATTAAGTTTTTTAATGCTTGTGATTGAACTGTACATAATTGTAGGGTTTTTATTAGTGTATGTTTTTATCCGTAGCTCTCAGTGAGAAAGTAGCAGCATGATTTGAAGTAGTTGGGTAAGTTGGAGTGATATTGTGTTTCGTCAGAATGTCATATACTTATACGACATTCTGACGAAACACAATATGGCCTCACCATCCACAAGTGTGGATGGAAAAGCCAATGTTTTAAGCTACGGGCACGTTACTGTGTCGTGTTGTGTCGTGGCGTGGGATAGGCCAATCATACGAATCTGTTCACGGTGACGTAAAATAACAACGAGTTTCGATTGGCTAACACTATTTCAGAAGACACGACACAACACATTAATGTAAATCCGGCATTAAGTTGGGTGTACATGAGGGTGGTTGTTGCAGGTCGGTGGCGCGGCGGCTGACGACGGGCGAGGGCGTGGAGCCGGAGTCCTTCGACTCCGTCACCATCTACTTCAGCGACATCGTCGGCTTCACCGCCATGTCAGCCGAGAGCACGCCGCTGCAGGTCGTGAACTTCCTCAACGATCTGTACACTGTGTTTGATAGAATAATTAGAGGCTATGATGTTTACAAAGTGGAGACCATTGGGGACGCGTACATGGTGGTAAGTTTATTTTGCCTTTCTAGGTAGTGAGCCTCCATAAGTATTAAAATAGATATTAAGATGTTATTTCTGGTATTTCCAGGTATCTGGTCTCCCGATAAGGAACAACGACAGACACGTGGGTGAGATCGCTTCCATGGCGCTCGAATTGTTAAATGCAGTCAAAAGTCACAAAATATCTCATAGACCAAATGAAACACTCAAGCTTAGGATAGGCATTCATACTGGTAAGTGTTATTCTTATTTCCCTTCTTTTGTAAAACGTGAATTTCACGTTTTATGTTCAGTTACTTGAGATTAGTTCTGACTTAACATTTAACCGGGTCTATCAGAGCTCTTTGCATTCAGATTTGAAAAGGCGTCGTCCTCGATTGGCTGTTGTTCAGTAATCGAGTGTCAGTTTGTATAACGAAACACATAATTATGACGAACGCTTGGAGTAATTTGTTTGTATTGACGTGACAACGTCTAATAAATCGATGAACGCTGGGCTGCATGCACGAAAAAGGATGACTCATTGTCCCGTTACGCTCATTGTCCCGTTACGCTCATTGTACGCTTGCGCCGCATGCAAGCATGCAATCTTTTCATCAATGTTTTGTTATGACGTTGTCACGTTAAACTATCGTCCGTAAACTAACTTTACAGACAACCAATTTTTATTTTATTTTCCAGGCGCAGTAGTAGCAGGCGTGGTGGGTCTCACGATGCCGCGCTACTGCCTGTTCGGCGACACCGTGAACACGGCCTCGCGCATGGAGTCCAACGGCGAGCCGCTCAAGATACACATATCTCCGAGCTGCAAGTACGCGCTCGACAAGATCGGCGGCTACATCGTCGAGCCCAGAGGCACTATTCCTATTAAGGGGAAAGGACAGGTTGGTAGCTGTTCATTTAAAATAAAAAAGTATGCTTGACTTTGTCACGAGGGCATTGTTGGTAAACATTTGTAAAATTGTTGAAATTTTGTCGAGAAATAAGATGAAACTGATTTGACTATCCACCAGATACCAAATACATATAAAATATCCTTATATGGTTGTCTATTTATTGATGTACTAGCTGTTGCCCGCGACTGCGTTCGCGTGGGAATTTTGTTGTGTTTGTCCGGGATGACAAGTAGTCTATGTGTATTCCGGACTATAATCTATCTTTGAGCCAAATTTCATCCAATCCGTTCAGCTGTTCTGGCGTGATTGAGTAGCAAACTTCCCTCCATCCAAACTTTCGCATTTATAATATTATAGTATAGATTAATAAACAATGATCATTTCGTAAGTTGGGTCCTAAAATGGATAATTTGGAATGATGTCATGGCTACATACACGACGTCAACGCTTTACCAACACTTGCAAAAGATCCCTAATAAGTCACCATAATATTTGAGCAGATCTGGATCTTTTTTTTAGAGTTTGGATAACTGTTCGACGTCGAGTTTTACTCATATTTCAATTGAGTTTCACGTTTTCTGGTAAGCATGTTACAAGGGGAGGCGCAGCGGTAAACTTTTGTATCTGTATTGTAGCTCCAGACATACTGGTTGGTCAGTGCAACAGAGAAGGCTATACAGAAGAGGGCCGTCGAAGGGGAGGAACGTCCCCTGTTCCGTCGACCCAGGCGAAGTCCCAGACTGGCGGACTCCAGACATCCTTCACTATCAGGTATTTTCTTGGTGGTGGCGCGACGTCATATTACGAAGTTTTTGTGGAGTGGTGTATTTTGTTATTCCTATTCATAGATTCACCCTACCCGCAAACTGATGACAACTCGACAAGACGCACCACACTGCAAAAATATGTAATCGCGTTGAAATAATTTCAGTTCCAATAATATTGTATTGGTACGTGCAGGTGGTGGCGGTGGCAGTACAATCCGGCAGCGCATGTCGAGCGGCGCCCGCGACGGTGACGTCATGCGCGGGTCGCGCTGCTCGCTGCCGGCGCCGCTGTGCTCGTCGCCGTCCTCGCAGCGCCGCCCACAGCCCGCGCCCCGGCCCAGGTACGCGCCCTACCCGCCCTTCCCGCCCCACCCGCGCCTGGCGCTGCTGGCCGGCGGCGACCGGCGCAGCAGTCAGTAATGTGCATCTTGCGTGCAGGCACGCGCTCAGCTCCATCGCGTCGTCCACGGCGTGCTCGGGCTCGCCCGACGAGCCGGCGGCGCGCTGGGGCCTGCGCGCGCAGTCGCTGGACCTGCTGCCGGCGCGCGACGTGCGCATGCGCCGCCAGCAAACGGCGCGCTCGCTGGAGCACGACGTGGGCGTGGCCACGGTGTGCGGCGACCCCGTGTTCAACGGCACCATCATCGGCATCGTGACGGACGAGGCGCCGCGCGACGAGGACAGCCCGCTGCTGCGCAAGACCAGCCTGTCCAGCAAGCAGGAGCGCGCGCGGCGGAAGGCGCCCGAGGCCAGCTATATCGAGTTCTACAAGCGCTGGCGCTCACTGGAGAACGTGGCCGAGGGCAAGGCGGGCCCGCGCAAGGCGCCGCGCTTCGCCATCCCGTCGTGGCTGCTCGGTATCTTCTCGGGCCGCGAGCCGGGCGCCGAGCTGCGTCGCGCCCCGCCGCTCCTCGACACCGAGTCCGCCGTCTGAGCAGCTGCATGCACTATGTTACATTATAATTATGTATATTATATGAGATGTTGTAAATAATATGTGTAAGTAAAACGATGTTACCGTCAATTGTGAAATAAGTTTAATGTTATTAAATAATTTCTATTGAACAAGGTCTCTTAATAATACTGACGTAGATCACAATTACATTGAAGTGTCATTTAAGAAGCGAGAGGTGCGCTAATATCGTGAGGACCTATGACTGATTCATGAGAGCGTTCACCTCCAACCTTAAGGTAGAACTCCTCGTCGCTCACTAGACGACCATTCTCGCACAAACTATAAGTAACTGCTGCGACTCAGATCGAGCTATGCTTGAAATGTCGCAGTAGCTAGAGATGCATGTCGCTACCATTGACTAGGATTACATCGTAAGTACAAATGCATGCATTACGCGTCCGCGAGCAGTGGGATGCCGGCGCCGTCGCGCTCGTTGTACGAGCAGCCGTTAATCACCAGCTTGATATCGCACTGCTTGATGTCGCACAGCTTGGTGTCACACAGCGAGCTGTCCTGCAGCAGTAGGGGCGTGTCGGCGGTGGGGGCAGAGGGTGTGTGGACACATTCCGTATGCTCTATGATGGGACATGACACGCTCGTGTACTCTTGCCGGAGGCTGGGTGCTTCTAAGAGATCGCATCGTTGCGCTGGAGCCAGTCTTCCCTCGCCGACCACCTAACACACAAAATACATATAATTTTTCGCTTCATAACCGGCTATCAAGACCTTCAAAATGGCTAGAGAATACTTACTTCCATGAGATACTCATCGCTGCGGTGATGTAGAACACCGTCTGTGTGCGATTCTAAATGATTCCCAGAAGCGAATCGCAACTTTTTAGGAGATTCTAAACTGCAACATCTGTAAAATGAAGAGTTTATTACACCCTGGTTAGAAATGTTATGAAGTTAGGTTCTTATGTCCTTAAGTAAATGACGAATGAATTTAGACATGTGCCTCAGGTTGGCTGGACAAATCTTCAAAATAGCTTGCATTTAACTAGGTCAATAGGTCACTTTATGTGACGGCTAAACACCCTTATTTCAGAATTTGTGACGCTACAGAATCTTAGATAATCGATCGAGAACGTGTCCAGCCATCTTGAAAAACCACTTTTCGCCGGTCTCTCAATCTCGGTAACGGAAGTGATTTTGACGACTTTTTGCATATCAACGGGCGTCACATAAATTTGTGACGGGCACCGAGCTAAAAGTTTTGTGATAAGTACAGTGGTTTAGTAGAAAAATGCAAAAATCTGTGTCCAGCCATCTTGAATTTACGTAAAAGACTTATGGCTGGCACTTCCGAATCTCAATAACGGGGGCGTTTTCGAATATGGTTCCTTTACTAATACTTGGTGACGCAATGTGTGACAGTAATAACGTTTGATTTATGGCGTCACATGTAAGGGTTTACGAGAAATTAATAAAAACTTAATGTCCAGCCAACCTGAGTTCAAGATGGCTGGACACCTGTATCTCCACTGCCTGATGATCTACGACCTTCGAAATGTGTTCAAAATGTTGTGACGGGGACGATAATGATAACCTGAAATTGTGACGGAGAAACTTTGCGTAGTTTCAAAGATATTGACCATTTAAATTTTCCCATACAAACATCCATTAATATTGTGAGGTGACCATAATTTTACATAAATAAAGGATTTATTTTTAATCGATTAATTGGCCGGTAGCATCCACGCCTGCTTTGTATTTGATTTCCCTGTGGGAATAAAAGGTTTTCCTGCAGTGAAAAGAGTAAGTATGTGTTAATTCAAAATAATAATTGACCACCAGCGCTGCAAGAGAGAGCCCACTTGTATTTCGCGTTTAGTTCATTATCTTATGTAACTGAAAATGAGAACTAAACTCGACAGCCGGCAGTGTATGTACTTTTAGAAGTGTTATCACTAATCAGAGTACTAGTAACTATTAATTAATCTGCGGTAAGACAATTAGATAACCTAATTTATAAGATTTAAGATTCGACCAGTTGTCCTAGTAGTACCAACTTTAAGCAATAGATGGCGACACCAACATCAGATATCATGGCAGTATAGTTTGTCCTCCGACATTTTCGTGGTAGCCCGCGAAATTCAATTTTTCTTGAGTTTTTTGCAGTTATTTTTTTCGTCCGCGGAAACAATTAACTTATAGATATGTATGATGATTCTTATGGTTATAATTATGTAAATACATATTTGTTATTGTCGCCTATTGGATATAAAGTTGAAAATCTATGGAAGATTACATAGCGTTTTCGTTCATTCCGGTTGCTAACGCTCAGTAGTCTTTAATAGATTTTCAACTTTATGCTCTTAGGTATAAAGTTGAAAATCTATTGGAGATTACTAAGCGTTCACGTTTATCGTTTGCAACTTGGCTAGGGGGCAGTTTACACGCGTGATCGCCCGCCGCCGCGCCCGCACCCGCCGTCGTCCGGTACGCGGCCTTAGGATAAACAACGTTGTGGTACAAGGCGAGGGTTACGGAAGTGCAAATGCGAGTTGATCATCGTCATTTTCGCCATTTGAAACGCCGTATAAGTACAAATAAATAAATGTGATTTTATTTACAGCAAACATTATTTTTTCATTTAAATACCTTCAGAGCATTAGTTTAGTTCTCCTGACATAATATATACCTACTAAAAAGAATAGATATCTGCACGTAAATAATCAATAACATTTAAAAATTACACCCCCCCCCTTCCTCACTTCTACATTCTTGTCTTCTATTGATTTAAATATCTACAGTTGTTCGTATTAGTATCACCAATACACGGATTTTCGTCCATTAAAGAAAACACCTTAAAATATACTTGTCCTACATAAAACCTACAATATTGGTTACCCTACTGCAGTGTTTGTATGGGAAAATTTAAATGGTCAATATCTTTGAAACTACGCAAAGTTTCTCCGTCACAATTTCAGGTTATCATTATCGTCCCCGTCACAACATTTTGAACACATTTCGAAGGTCGTAGATCATCAGGCAGTGGAGATACAGGTGTCCAGCCATCTTGAACTCAGGTTGGCTGGACATTAAGTTTTTATTAATTTCTCGTAAACCCTTACATGTGACGCCATAAATCAAACGTTATTACTGTCACACATTGCGTCACCAAGTATTAGTAAAGGAACCATATTCGAAAACGCCCCCGTTATTGAGATTCGGAAGTGCCAGCCATAAGTCTTTTACGTAAATTCAAGATGGCTGGACACAGATTTTTGCATTTTTCTACTAAACCACTGTACTTATCACAAAACTTTTAGCTCGGTGCCCGTCACAAATTTATGTGACGCCCGTTGATATGCAAAAAGTCGTCAAAATCACTTCCGTTACCGAGATTGAGAGACCGGCGAAAAGTGGTTTTTCAAGATGGCTGGACACGTTCTCGATCGATTATCTAAGATTCTGTAGCGTCACAAATTCTGAAATAAGGGTGTTTAGCCGTCACATAAAGTGACCTATTGACCTAGTTAAATGCAAGCTATTTTGAAGATTTGTCCAGCCAACCTGAGGCACATATTTAGACTCTATAGTGCAAAAGATAAAGTCCAACATTACCTATGTAGTCCACCGACTGTATTCTTCCAGTTCTTAGTCTTGAGCGAGCTGCGTTGGCCTCGCTTGTCGGCGCTGCCGGGCGGCTGCACGTTGTCCCTGGCAGCGCGTCGCCGCGCCCTGGCTGCGGCCGCGGTCGGCTCCTCCCCCTTCAGCCAATATGTCACCTGGTCCCGCTTGCCCTTCATCGATACTATGCCTCGCTCCTCCAGAATGTAACCACCTAGTTGGTCCAGCAGGCTCTTACACGCTTGGCTACAGTGGATTTTCAGGGCTGAAACAATATATTGAATATTAGGTATGTAGGTAATGTTGACTTTATACTAAATATCATATTCGAAATCTGGTGAGAATTACTTACGCGCCCCTGTCGATTCGAAACGACTTGCAGTATTGACTGTATCTCCAAACAGGCAATATCTGGGCATCTTTAGTCCTACTACGCCTGCACAAACTGGACCTGGAAACGTCAGATGATGAGCTTATACAAATTCTAGCCCAAAGATGGCGGTGAACTCGCACATTGTTACCATAAAACTAGCTATCTGACACATCAGTGATAGTATAAGATAATCAGCTTATAAAATTTCCACTGTTGGGGCACAGGCGATCACACACACCACATCTATGATCGGAAGAGCGCCACCACGCAATAATATGTTATAGGTATGTATGTACCTGAATGTAATCCAACGCGAAGCATAAGTCGATGGTCAGGCCGATGCCGCAATCGAAAGGCTCGTGTGGCTGACAATAGTGCCAGGGCCATTGAGGCCACCTCTCCTGCGTGAAGTATACCGTTCCGAATGGGTAGGCCTGATACCTGGGAATAAGTAAGAACTATATGAATCTTGATTCTAAAAATCCAAGGAAGAAAAAGAACGTCTATGAAAGAGCTCGTTAATACTTACCACCATATAAGCATCGCCTATAGTTTCCACTTTATACACATCGAAATTTTCTAATATTGAATCGAAGCATGTGTAAAGATCGTTCAAAAAATCTACCACCTGGAAAATGAAAAAAAGAGATAAAATTAAAGAAACGTAAATGAAAATGTATACCCAGGCTCAAAAGTCCATTAAAGTTGTCTCGGTATGACCAATAGATCTGATCATCAAATCTGAATTAATTCACAAGTACCTAAGTACCTACTTAGGTTTTATCATGCCAAGTAGGTGTTACCTGTAGTGGTGTGCTCTCCGCAGACATGGCTGTGAAGCCAACAATATCACTAAAGTAAATCGTCACGGAATCATAGCTCTCTGGCATAACGCGTCGTCCTCGCTTCAATTGCTCGGCGACGGGTGCTGGCAGCATTTCTTCTAATAAAGCCTCTGAAAATCAATTTTAAGGACATTAGATTATAATGCATTTCCGTTTCAAAAACAATGACAGGTCTTTGAATTCATACCAGTCTTCTTTTTCTCCTCCTGTAATTGATCTGTCCTTTCATCCACTAAAGCTTCGAGATTGTTCGCGTATTTCTCCATCATTGCTATCATGTTATCGAAAATGTTTGGTTTCCTGAAATAATTTGGAAAAATGTTGAGTTACTCGTGAGCCCACTTTTTTACATTCTGTAATGCCAGGGGCGGATTTCCCTATAGGCCGAGTAGGCCCGGGCCTAGGGCGGCACAAAATTTGGTAGTTTTTTTTTAGTAGTTGCCCTCGCGCCTACGTGTAAAAACTCTAAAATGTGTCCATATGGCATCCCGAAAAAAATTTACATGTATGGCGATTACGATTATTAGAAGTATGTTGCTCATCGAATCTTTGCTTACTAGTTTATTCCGCAATCTAGGCAATCTTTCGTAGGCCTAGGGCAGCCAACGTATCAAATCCGCCCTTGTGTAATGCTAAGTACTTACATGCCCTTCCGTAGAGGTCGTAACCGAGTCCGGATAGCTTTGAAGTCTGGTCGAGCTGTTGGGTCATCTGTCCAACACTCAGTGCAACATTCTCGTACACAGTCAAAACTACCAGTCAGTGGGTCCAATGGAGGTCTGGAATTCAGAAATACTACGATTTACTTATATTTTAAGATTAAACTGTATTTCTAAAATCATTAAATTAGTTTAGTGTCTAGAAAAAGAATGTACTTTTGGTTATGTCAAGTTTTATGTCTGGCGAGCAGACCATGTAATGTTATTGGTCCAGTTGAGCAGGCCTTTTTTGTGTTGGGTTAGTAGACCTTAGGCCACGATGCCTGCTCAGACACATACCTACCTGTATGGCGCAGTGTCGGGTGATGCTATCCTGTGCAGTAGAGATGGCACTGGAAGGGCGTCGCCTCCGAAAGGACCTCGTCTTGTGTGTAACTCGTACAGCACCAGTGAAAACGCGTACACGTCAGATTGTGGGGAGCCGTCGTGTAACTCTACTGTCATGTTCGTGGTCTCCTTGCCCCAGCCCGCTGAGCGGAGCAACTCCGGTGATAAATAAGCTAGACCTGTGAAAGTTATAGGATTTTATCGACAGTTGGCTAAAATTAAGGAAATTTAACAATTTAGCAATATAAGGCAGAACCGTCCAATGTTTAAAGCTGAAAAACCGCAACAAAAGAAATAAACACCGCGGGAAAGAAACTACATAGATTGGTAGGGTGAGATGATTATAAACTGTGCAATTTTAAAGATGTGGTAGCAATAAGTCCGTACTTTCTATATGAGATCTCAAAGCATTAGAATCCGATGGTGGTAGTTCCCCCTTCCGGAACTCCTTCAGTCCGAAGTCTGCCAGTTTGACCACCCAGCGAGCGTCCACTAAGCAGTTTGAAGGCCGCAGAGCACCGTGGTACTGCAGCGGTGATTCATGGATGAAAATCATGCCCTAGGAAGAAGAACTTTTGTTAGAATAACAGCACAAAGCAAAAGTGAACGCAGAAAGCTAAACCTAGGGAAAGTCTCACCTAAGGCTAAAACTAATCAGATTGGCAGTTCTAGAAAATCGTTTGATAGGATCTGCTTACTTATGGCAAGTTATTTTGAACGGGTAAAGTCGTGTAAGACCTGGATTAGCTCATGAATGGCTACAGTTTCTGTTGTCTTAGAATATGACCTTGCGTTACAATCGCGAAATGAACGTGAAGGTAAAATGGATTTGTAACTCACTCTAATTATATCTCCAACTAGAGACGCGATGAACATGTTATCCAGCTTGATGTCTTCATTTTCGAGAATATCCTGTGGAATGTAAAGCAATCAATAATAAGAACGATATGTTGCCAAAGTTGAAATCTTTGTGTTATTATTTATTACAGTATGTTACCTTGAGGCTGCCTCTAGTGCAGTATTCAGAGAGGGCGCAAACGTTCGGCGGCTCGATACACGCGCCGACGAACCCGTTCACGTTATCATGTTGCAAATCCCGCATCTGCCGACACACACATTTTATTACAGCTGCAGAAACAATAGCTCGTAGATACCACTGCATGTACGAGTTTCTATTGCGTAGATACGGAATATCAATGAAGCGGAGACTCCTGCTGTTCTATTAGGGTTCCGCCAACGTGGCAACGGAACCTTTATACATTGGTCCTGTCAATCCGTATGTCACAGCCATTTTACTCCGAGACGGTTGGCACCGCACAGTTGAATTTTGGAGAGTAGGTGTCTTTTATGAACCGCCACACAAAACTGATGTGAAATTATGAATTAAAATAAATATACATTCATACATGTCACAGAGTTAAAAAAAAAATGTATAATTGTGTGGGGTATCTATTCACAGCTCTTGAAAAATGATATCGATGTTCCTAACATACTATTTAGTTGTGCTGTTTACTGTAAGTCAACATAATTCTGAATGAGCGTTAAAAATATTGTTATTGTATTTTTTTTTGTGCTACGGAACACGGAACCCTTTGTGCGCGAGTCCGACAGGCACTTGGCCGGCTTTTTATTTGGAGGGATGGGTGCCGCTACGTTACTGAATATTGCGAAATCTTTTATCTTGAAGCTTTTATAGTTGGTGTGAAATCAAATGAAACAGACTCAATTATTGGCAATAGGGGCCAGTGACACGCATAAATCACTTGTTTATGTGGTAAACTGATTCTGAAAACTTTCGTAATGTAGTAGGAGGTACGTTGGCAATTTATTTATCAACAATTCAGATAATCAGCAATAATTCAGGTAATGGGCGGGCACGATTCCAAAATAGTGCATCTAGGTAAAGCTAGGACAGCTTTACCTAGATGCACTATTGCTCATCAACATATCCCCAAAGTATCTTACTATATAATAATACTAGCGACCCGCACGGCTACAATGTGTATACATATATATACATACACCATGACTTTTTAGTCGTCTTACAAAGGTGGTCCACTCCATACCATAAAATACATCTAGGCGCGATTATCTTCTATATATATAAAATTCAAAGTCCTGACTGACTGACTGAGATATCAACGCACAGCCCAAACCGCTGGTCCTAGACCAATGAAATTTGGAGTGTGTATTCTTTGTGAAGAGTAGGTATCCACTAAGAAAGGGTTTTTCGAACTTCTACCCCTAAGAGGGTAAAATGGGGTGTTGAGTTTTCTATGAAACTTTTTATTCTCGCGGTCGATGGACTTGAAAATTTGTGTACCTACTCTGCAGTTACAATTATGAGAAACGGGTATCAAAGTTTTTCCAAAATCATCCCCCAATATGAAAATCAAAGTCCTGACTGACTGACTGATATATCAACTTACAGCCTAAGCTGCTGGTGTTAAAGAAATGAAATTTAAAGGGTGTATTCTTTGTGAAGAGTAGGTATCCACTAAGAAAGGGTTTTTCGATATTCCACCCCTAAAGGGGCGAAATGGGGTGTTGAAGTTTCGGTAAAACTTTTTATTCTCGGGTCGATTGACTTGAAAGTCTACATACTCTTCAGTTAAAACTATGAGAAATGTGTATCACAGTTTTTCCAAAATCATCCCCCAATATAAAATTCAAAGTCCTGGCTGACTGATATAGCAACGCAGAGCCCAAACCGCTGGTCCTAGAGAAATGAAATTTGGAGGGCGTATTTTTTGTGAAGAGTAGGTATCCACTATAAAAAGGTTTTTCGAAATTCTACCCCTAAGAGGGTAAAAATGGGTGTTGAGTTTTCTATGAAACTTTTTATTCTCGAGGTCGATTGAATTGAAAATTTGTGTACATACTCTTCAGTTAAGAAGAGATTAATTATGAGAAACGTATATCCGCCAGTCCTGTTTTTTTCGGTTTTTTCGTCATGGGTGTCATTTTCGTGGTTTTTGGGGTCGCCAATGACGAAAATGAGGTCAAAATATAAAAATTCAAGACGACGTCCATGAAGATTTTAGGTTTTTCGTCATGGGTGTCATTTTCATGGCTTTTGGGGTCGCTGATAACGAAAATGTGGCCAAAATGTAAATCGATGATGGCGCCAGCAAAAAAATTCAGTTATTTCGTCATGAGTGTCATTTTCGTGGTTTTTGGGGTCGCTGATAACGAAAATTAGGTCAAAATGAAAATTCAGGATGGTGCCGATGAAAATTTTCGGTTTTTCTTCAAGAATGTCATTTTCGTGGTTTTTGGGATCGCTGATAACGAAAATGTGGTCAAAATGAAAATCCAAGATGGTGCGGACGAAAACATTTGGTGTTTTCGTCATGGATGTCATTTTCATGGTTTTCAGGGTCGCTGATATGGAAAATTAGGTCAAAATGAAAATTCTAAATGGCACCAACCATTTTTTTTAGATTTTTCATAAGGGTTATCATTTTCATAGTTTTTGAGGTCACTGATAACGAAAATGAAGTCCAAATAAACATAGGAAAAAAAACAATTCTCATTTTTTTCTTCGGTTTCCCCTGACTCAATTTTCACCCTTCGCCACTGGTACCTACCAGTGGCAAAGGGTCCACTTAGAAAGGGTTTTTCGAAATTCCACCCCTAAGAGGACAAAATGGGGTGCTGAGTTTTCTGTGAAACTTTCTATTCTAGGTGTCGATAGACTTGAAAGTCTACATACTCTACTTACAGTTTTTCCAAAATCATCCCGCAATATAAAATCAAAGTCCTGACTGACTGACTGATATATCAACCACTGGTCTTAATGACATGAAATATTGAAGGATGTATTCTTTGTTTTGAAATGGGGGTTGAATTTTCTGTGACACTAAATATTCTCTGGGTCGGTTGACTCATAACTTAATGTACACATCACTCTTCAATTAAAATTATGAGACACGTGTATCACAGTTTTTGATATAACACGATATAGTTTAGAAACATTTTTATTTTCATTTTTTAATTTACGACCCAAAAGTGGCTCCCATGTTTAAAATTAATTTATACGTACATACTCTGAATCAATGACTTACATAATATGTGTACCAAATTTCAACTCCATCGGTCCGGTAGTTTCAGAGTAAATTGGCTGTGACAGACGGACAGGCAGACAGACAGACACGCGAGTGATCCTATAAGGGTTCCGTTTTTCCCTTTGAGGTGCGGAACCCTAAATACTAATATTACATATATATCTTACATAAACTATTTATTAATACGAAAGTTTGGATGAATGGATGTTTGTTACTCAATCACGCCAGAACGGCTGATCAGATCTGGATGAAACTTGGCACAGAGATAGATTATAGTCTGATACAAATAGATATAGATTACTTATTATCCCAGAAGTAGGCAAGATCCCGTTTGCAATTCCCGAACTGCACGCGGGCGAAGCCGCGGGCAAAAGCTAGTTTCTAATAAACAGGTACAAAAAAAATACATTAGGATTATGAAACGTCCTGTTAATAATGTTTACGTGTCAAACGGTAGAACATACTACCTACCCAGCGCAGGAGTCGAGGAGATCATCGCTCGCAACAGGGTGTTTTAACTACGTCATGCGTCATAATAAGGAATATTTTTTTGTTTTTAAATTATTCAAATCTCATAGATTTTTTTATTAATGTTTAAGTGGTCATTGGATACATGAAGTGGGCTTCCGTTGTAAGACGACTAAAATCACGGTGTATAAACCTTGCTCTTGAATGACTCTATCTATTGTTGAAAACTACATTAAAATCCGTTGCGTAGTTTAAAAGATCTAAGCGTACAAACAGCGGGAGTGACTTTGTTTTATACTAAACTAGCGACCCGCCCCGGCTTTGCACGGGTTCATGTATTATACATATAAACCTTCCTCTTGAATCACTCTATCTATTAAAAAAAAACGCATCAAAATCCGTTGCATAGTTTTAAAGATTTAAGCATACATAGGGATATAGGGACAGAGAAAGCGACTTTGATTTATACTCTGTAGTGATATGTAAAGATTATAAATGCGAAAGTTTGTGAGGATGGATGCTTGTTTGTTACTCTTTCACAGAAAAACTACTGAAAGGATTTGGACGAAATTTAGCACACAGATAGTTTAACACATGGGATACTTTTAATGCCGGTAATTTGATCCCGTGGGACACTTATCGAACTCCACGCGGGCGAAGCCGCGGGCATAAGCTAGTATCTCTATATCTTGATCATAGTGATTAAATCCACTATCCTCAGTCAGTTACACACGCGTTTTTCTTGCCCTCAGCCCCTCAATAAAATAAACTGTTAAAATTGCGTAATATAAGGGCGTGGTCCAAGTAATAAACGTTTTCGGTTAGGAGTTCCGCTACTCCTCCCGTTCTTCAACGAAAACGAGCCAGGGCCGGCAGTCTCGACATAGATACCGACACTGTCGCAAACTTTCGATCGCTTCATATGAACGAAAAAATTCGGTTGGAATAACGATGCTTGCGAGAAACGCATCTTGGATATTCAGACTTGCATTTCTCGCAAGCAACGTTATTGCAACCGATTTTTTCTGTTATTATTAAGCGATCGAAAGTTTGCGACAACGTCGGTATCTATGTCGAGACTACCGGCCCAGTAGATACAAAAATTAACTAGAACCTATAGTTATTTATGTGGAGACATAATATACTTATATGTATATAGATAAGCCTACATTGTAGTAATAAATATAGATATTATGTTAGATATAGATATTTCTCATGTTGTTAGGAATGCTAATACGGTTGCTCTGAGCCGCGGGTCTCACGCGCTCCAAAATTCAGAGAATAACATATTTCGTCACATATTGAAATAAAACATGGCTAAAGGTTAAAGTCGTCGTACCGACATGTTACAAGGTAAGTTCAGCAGTTCCAATATCTTTATTACAGTATTTGCAATTGGATGTTCAAATAAAGTCGGTTCTTATTTGAAACTGAACAAACAGGTGTAAGTTAGTGCGAACTACGAAGATATTTATCCACACCTGAACAAATTGTTCTTTATAGATGCTTCACGTTATTTGCAGTGAAAACCTTAATTCTTATGAAGACGTTGGAAAGTATTTCTTTAAGAAGTTACATTACATTTATTTAATAATCTATTCTTGTTAATTCAATTAATTAATACAAAAATGTATACATTTATAAATTAAATTAACCTATAGAAATGAACTAAAAAATGGCGTCAAAAAACTCCTCCTCAACGCTGTCAACTGGTACTGCCGCCAAGACACTGGCGGCGTTGCCACGTTGTATGGTAACGCTAAGCCTCTGGCCAAGGTAAAGCCAGCTCTTTCAAGTATTTTTTACAATGATTCACTTTGTCAAACGAATACTTAGAAGAACTGAAATATTTGGTCGTGTACCAGATAAAACCAGCGTAAACACGCTAATAATAAGAGCAATGTTACTAAACCGAATGCTCTATGATGAAAGGTGTTCATAAACATGATTATTGCGAAACATACATCGCTGGATAAACCCACCTATTTATTTCTATTCTACTAGGTATGTACCTGTGGCGTCAGTTCAGTAAATCCGAATGTATTAAAGCGATTTGTCTCAGTCGGTGCCTCCATCATACAGGGCTTGGAAGAGAAATGTTTTGTTTGTTTTGTGGCCCGAGGGGAGGCTTTGAGCTATCCTCATGTAATGCCGTAAGGATATATCAAAATAAATTAGAAAGCTCTATTTATAACTTGAGTAAATCTTTTTCTTCGAGTTGGATAGTCTACGAAAGTCGAACTAAGCGGTGTTGTAGTTAAAGATATTAATTGCATTTAATATTGATATGGTACTTCCTGTTTATCATTTAGTAGGTAACTACCTAAAATTATGGAAATTAAAACTTACAATCTTCAGCTCCTTCTTGATTTCCCTGTTGATGTCGATGTGGTGTCTCCTCACACGTTTGACGGAGAGCAGGCGCCCGCGGTAGAAGGCTACCTCGGTGAAGATGGCAGAGTAGCGGAAGTCCAGGTCAGGGTTGGAACTGAGGGATACCTGACTGGACCGCACCCCTCCCGTGCTCCCCCCGCCGTTCTTCTCGCCTCCCACGGCATTGGTAGATGAGGTGACGTTCCCGCCCGCATTGCTATCTTGCTGGAAAAATTCAGCTCTGATCAACTTGTTATGAATTTGCTTACGACTAAAAGCTGTTGCAGATGGAGAAGCGAATCTGACGAAGGGAGCAGTTTTGAAATAAATGAGTGATAAAACTAGAACGAAACCAAAAATCAACGCGATAGCGATTTTCGTAAAATTTCCGAGTCACGCTTCAATATACTTTTGTCAAGTTTTCGATGTTCGCCGAATATTTTCCTTTTCCTCGACATGTTTGGTTTCCAGTACATCAGGTAGTAATGATTCCGTCCGGAAATATTGATGATACAAAAATTGGGACAGTAGGCCTCTACGCTTTTACTGTATCGAAAGGCGAAAACGATTTTATAGAAACTGACTCAAATCAGCACGATATCAACTTCTGGTTTCTTTTATTAATTTCCATATGTGATTTACTCTCGAAAGAAACTGCAGTAACACATATTTTTCAATTTTGATCTCAATTTCTCACGCCAATAGTCCTGTAGTTCCAAATGGAAAAGTTAAAAATATGTTCATAAAATCTATTTCTGCTAGCCTGAACTGTATCAAACCGTTCGCTGAAGCATTGGTTCGAAATATTTTATATCAACTATTGAACACAGCGTGAGATCGGAGACGTGAGTAAATCTATTTCGCTTTGTTCAGCTTGTAGTACGGTTGGTAAAGGAGATAAATATGAAGGCAGTTGCTTTTTGAATAGACTATGAAACATAGATAAAAAGGCATCTGCTAAGATTTAATAATAGCGAGTATATTTATTGCTAGCAATAAGAATAAAAGACTGGAAGCCGACCCCAATACAGTTGGGAAAAGGCTAGGCAGATGATGAATAAGAATAAAAAAGCAATATACAAAAAGAAACTTATCCACAGCATGAATGCATAATTGCATATGTTCACTAGGATATTTATTCAGTATCCTGCACTCGAATCTCTTTTGCCAAGAGTACTTGAAGCAAATATTAGCGTAAGCGCACGCAAACAACATGTACAAGTTCGGTTTACCTACTCAGTTTGTTCGCTCGCTGTTCTTCGTCAGGCAGATGTAGCTCGCGGAAGTCAATCTTCCAGAGTAGTGAGTCCAGCTCTTGTTCATAGCGCCAGCCTCGGTATAGGGCCAGGGCAGCTAGGGCGAGGAGTGCTAGGGTACCTCCTGATGCTCCAAGTGCCCATGCTCCGATGTGACCTGATTGGAAGAAAGGAAATATACAGTCCATCAACATCGATTGGATCGCACCTATCTGCATTTGACTTCTCGATCTTCGCCTTCCAAGAAATCTACAGGTTCACATGCAGTTTTATCGATACCTATGAATGAATTCTATCTTTAAAACAACCATCAAAATCAAAATGGGAATGAATTTACTAAGTACGTTGATTTTACTTGAAGTTCTTGCTATAAATGCGTTGGTCCCATGGTCGCAAGTGCAACTGCTGAGCAAGAGGTTTTCGGTTCGTTTCGCAAATCGGGCAAAATTTTATTGGGTTTTTCCTCCAGGAATTTCTCAGTGGCAAACACGGAGTCTGGACTGGTGCTCGGTGGATTTAAACATAACTGGCGAAATGAAGATGCACTGTTAGGAACTCCTCTGGGGATTACAGCCGGGATGTTATGTTCTTGCTATGTTTACTCTTGCATGGTCATATTGGTCTTCAATTTTATTACATTGTTAGAAAAGTTAGTTAGTGTACTTGAAGGCAGGAGTTAAGGTTCAGTTTATGATGTCGTTAAAGACAGACAGGTCCCACCAAATTACTCGTAAGTAGTCCGTATATCACCAGATTGACTGAAAGATAGAGTACACTTCAAAACAACGCTGAGGTGAATGACACGACTTTAATCTTTGCTACAAACATGTAATCCTAACTCGAGTTCATTATTTGTTTAGTGAATTAGCGAAACGACAGCGGAATTTAACGTCATAGTGAAGTTCAAAATTCAATTTAACGATGGAAACAGTTTGCTTTGTAGAATTTTAATTGCTTTTAATAAACGTTTGTATTAAATTTATAGCTAGTTTCAACGAACGGGGCTGAATTCTTTGCAGCGTCTTGGGCTATAATAAAAGAACCTGCGTTTGAAAGACTCCAAGCAAAGGAAGTATTTCTCCTTTGCTTCAAACGATCTTTCAAACTAGGTGGCAATTACTAGTATCTAGTCAACTAGAAATACCAACTTTCTTTTGTTGCTACCAATCCCTTTCAATTCCAATTGTACCCTCCAATCTTACCTACTCATTCACCTAGGTTTAATATTAAATTCCCAAGAAATCAAAAACAAGTCTGGATTTTAATTAAATGAAAAATAACGATTGCATTTCGCTCATACCGTTTGAAAGCCTTCGCATCGCATTCTCAAGGGACATAAGCACAAAGAAATTAAGCCACTACCTACCCACTATTACCCTCGCCTCAGGCTACTGGCTAGCCACTATCGCTTAATAGAATGGAGGCTCATTTCCTCCGTGCAATTTCTTTTCAAGAAAAGGCTCTGTGTCAATAAAGCTTTGCAAATTGAAATGGACACAAAGTTCTTAGCAGAAAAACGGAAATTATTATTCTCATGACTTATGGATGGAAATACTATTATCAACGAATGTTGAAGAGCAAACTGAAACGTTTGGTAGGGTGGTTTGATCACCACTAAACTTATAAACTATTCAACAGAGAGCTTTCAAACAAAGTTCCTGAATGACGTAGAGTATCTATTTGTACAGTGTAACAGAATGTTCGCATTCGAATGCTCGATATGAACTAACGTAGTTTTCAGAATTTCACTTTGTTGAATTCAGAAAGTACTTAGGTACATGGAATATAGGTACAATGTTAATAAAAAGGTGATTTTAGTAATTATCCGTGCTTGATTAATTTTTAAATGGTCCAGTCCATACAAAATTCGGGGTACCATGTTGACACATCAATTAAGTTAGTTGGCCCAAACTAAAAGGACATGGCAGTCTGACACAATTGAAAGCCTTGTGTCAGGCTTACTTAGAAAGCTTTACATGTACTCCCATAAAGTATTTCCGTGAAACAACTATGTTGGTCCAGAAAATGTAAGTAAGTAGTGTGAAGCTATGTACTTATGTAGCAAGCATTAGGCGGCGATGTCGGCGCAGCGGGCGTCGCGTGCGCCCGATGGCCGCTGCTCGGCATTGCTTGTGACTACGACTCAGTACGACTCGTAACGACGCTTTTACGATCCACCCCACTTACTGTCGCTTACAAACCTTGCGCTTAATGCCGACCCGAGCTCTAACAGTACATATTAGTTTTTTAGATCGCCAGTAAACAAAATGGTCGCGTCCGTTCCGCTGGCCGTTGGTAATGGAGTGCTCCAGCCCACTTGCTGATTCTATTAGCTTCCAACATACGTTGCGCATTAAGGGGAAATTGAATACACTCTCCACGACGACGGGTGTCCTATGGAGGCGTGTAAAAGCATTATTTGATAAAAAAAAGCTGATGGTTACACTTACTGACGCATTTTTCTCCTCTGAACCCACACGGCGGCTCGGAGAGGGGCACCTGTCCGCCTGGCCACTTCATGTCCCGTAAAAATCGCACTTCCTGCGTGAAATAAATATTTGTAAGATTTCCACGAACCAACATTATTCTCTGTACTAAACAAATTGGCGTAATATTCCTCGTAGATCAAATGGATTGCTGTAGAAATAGGTTGCGAATATAAATTACATACATGTGCGTAAATCAGTATTTCAAACGCTCATAGGATTACAGATTGTTCCAGTTAAAAGGACCTTAGCGTCTACAGATTTGAATCCATACGTCGGTTGGCACTAGAGTGCATCTCCCAAGCCAAAATGTGACGTAAACGGTTAAAAGATGTCGTTTATTCGGGGCACGTCGAGTATCGTTGTGCGTACCTACGTGTTTCGGATATTTGATAACGAATCTATTTACATGTAGATGTAAGTGTTTTCATGCGAATATTTATAAAATTGGCCTTATTGTACAGAGATTTGTTACAAACTTTTGCGTTAACGGAAATAACCACCAGTCAAACTATGTAGATGTTCCTATTGCTTTTGACGGCCATTAGCATTGCAAGAGAATCTAGTATTATTTTGTAAACTATCGGCGAACTCACACGTACTTACAAGTGACGAATAGGTGCAATTTATCACTTAGTCTGTTAGTGTAATGGCTGTAGCCTGTAATGAATCATTATGCCATGTTGAAAATGAGTCGACAGTTTAACATTTTCTAACAACGAGTCATATGTATAAGTGTCTGTGATTTTTAATGTTCTCCGTCATCTTTGCTATCTCATAATAACTTACATTGGAGAACTAGAGACAGAGGAAATTGAAAATAACATGAAACTCGCTATGAACTTTTGGATTTCATGGGCATTACCGGTGCGGATTTGTGTAGGACTGCAAGCGGGTAGAGGCCGGGTGGTCGTGAGGGGTCGATGGACAGCAGGGTGTAGTTGCCCTCGGCGTCGCCTTGCTCGTCCATGTGTACCCAGTACCTGGACATTAGAAAAAAATCGTGATTTTGATTACTCTAGTAGTGTTTTGCCGACATTTTTTCCAAATTTTCACGTTGGCCATGAATCCATGACAGTCCTAAAGCTAAGAGTTATAAATTTTTTAGAGGTTTAGTTCACAATGGATATATCCATTGAAGAAATGGTTTTTAATTACTTCTTTGGTTGACCTTTTTCCTAGGTTTGTTTTTTGCACCACATACTTACTCCTTTTTCCTAGGTTTGTTTTTTGCACCACATACTTACTATAGTAAGTATGTGGTGCAAAAAACAAACCTAGGAAAAAGGTCAACCAAAGAAGTAATTAAAAACCATTTCTTAACTTTTAATTGTAGCATGGAAATTAACAATAACCGTAAAGATTAGAAAATCTAATGGGCCAACCTAATTAAAAAAAGGCTTACAAAAGTTACAAACAAAACGTAGACCGAGCTTTGACCGTTTAATGTCAACCTACTGTAAGAGGAAATGGTGTAAAACTCTTTTATCGCTACACGAAAACACGCAATAGGTGAAACGTAGCGCGGCACGAGCTTTTGACGTGACGCGTTTTGGTTTAAAGTTCCGCAGGAAAATAGGACACGTTGAGCACGGCTTACATGCAACAGTTTTCAATATCTTATATCTATACATAAAATTTAAGTGTCTGTTTGTTGTTGTTTGTTTGTAATGGCAAAATAACTGCTTTTTACTAAATGCATATGAAAGTAATTTAAACATACATCTCTACGGTATTTAGACCAAAAAAAAATGAAGTGTCTGTTTGTTCCGCTAATTTCCTAATCTACTAGATCGATTTTGACGGGACTTTGACTGACAGATAGCTGATGTTATAAGGAGTAACTTCAGCTAGTTTTATTTTAGAAAAAGGATAAGAGTTGGGTGCAAAAATAAATAACACAGGAAATTGTTAAAAAAAAGCTGTTTCAAATAGGGTAGTATTAATTTATAATAATTTCAAGATGACGAAAGTCGCGGGCAACAGCTAGTCTGTCAATATAAACGTGAACGTTCTCAACTTCTCGTGAAATTAGTTCTGAATATTCTACTGTTATCAATAGAATTACCAAGGTATAGGTAGTATAGGTACGCTTTTCCGATCAAGATTCGGGCAATCTAAGCGGTCGGCTATATCGCTCGATCGCTCCTAATTCTGTTACCTAAGCTACAATCGGCAAGATGTGCCTCACAAAAGAAGCACGTCGCAGTTACCTAACCATAGGGTAAGTCAGTTTGTTATCTAACTTTGTGGTAGAAGAAATTGGACGGATTTTCAGCGACCGGTTTCATATCT
This sequence comes from Eurois occulta, assembly GCA_950022335.1. NCBI lineage: Eukaryota > Metazoa > Arthropoda > Insecta > Lepidoptera > Noctuidae > Eurois > Eurois occulta. The sequence goes on along the minus strand of OX465489.1, from coordinate 9,097,408 downwards.
GATTGGAGTTGAAAATTAACTTAATTTTCAACGATCAGGCGCGAAAAATTTTCGTTACTGAAAAGTTAAAAGTTAAAAGTTATCAAGAAAATTATTTTCTAAACTCCAATTTACTATGCGATTGTATTTTATGCTATCAGATCGAAATGTAAGTAAAAAAACCTGTAAATTTTGAAATTTATAGTCTGCTTACCCCATAACGCTGTGGTAGGTGGTATTCCTCATTCTTGCTGCTAAGGCCCTGCCATCCCGCGGTCCTTCGCCACTAGTGAGCGTTTCTGCAAGCGCACGCGCATACACCCACACAGAGTCGTGTAGCCACGCTGCTTCCACAGGAATCTATTGAAAAAAACCATATTGAGTTTATTAAGTCATTCTTATCCTACCGTTTCTTAAATGTAAGTTTCAGGCATTATTAAGCCTTGTAATTAAGTTAAAACTTTCATTTTACATCAAATTGAATGAACCAAAAGCGAACTTTTTCACATGCGGTAATCCCGGGAGGCTATTAAGCTTGGTGTCAACTTTAGGAGAATTCATTTAGGGGTCAAATAGGCGGTCAAAAAGGCAGTGAAATAACGAAAACTCATTTAGAGGGTCAGATAACCGGGCGGGTCCGGTGTTCAGGTAAAGTGCCTTCTACCATTTTATGTGTAGGAGTGTAAAATTTCCGGGTACCTTTATCCAAATGCGAATTAAGCTAGAGGTGTTAAACTACCAATTTACTTTCTTATTTCCATAAATATTGTTTGCCTTCCTCATTTATTTCATATCTGCGTATATTTTATTACAAGGTAATCCCAAGCCAATAGTTTTCTCGAATATGGACCAACTAATTAGACTTCAGAACGGTTGTTGATCCGGTAGAAGATTTATAGATATCACGTCACGTAAACGTTAACTTACAAAACAAATGAAAACACAATGCAAAAAGAATGAAAGAACATCAGACAACAGTGTATAAGTCGGACTTTACATGGACTTCATTCATTACATAAAACCAACCCTCCAGCGAGGACGAGCTCATTCTTTGCCTTTGAATTAATTACTTTGAGGATGCAGATTTAATTACGAAAGGGCAAAATGGACGCGACGCATAATTTGCTCTAATGTAGTCACTACTATGTTCATGTGACTATAGGACCCAGTATATAGATATACATATATTGTGTCAATGTGTCAGATGCAAGTTTAATTAACGCAGTGTGTTAACGTCCTGTTTAATTAGTTTGACAGTGTATTATGTTAATGCTATAGTTGTGTTAACGACGTCAGGAACAGCAATGTGTTTCCCTTGCCAAAACAAACAGTAAATTAAATCTTTATGTTAAACAATGACACGACTAACGACTTTTCTTCTTCATATCTTTTGTTACATTATGTTTTTATTAGCCGTGGATTCTGGATACGGTTTAACTACGAAAACAGTGGCTTGGTTTTTACAGCTCCTTAACACAGACGTGAAACAACAGATTCAACATTTACATCTACTAAAACATCTCCCCACATAATCATAGAAACACACATAACATCGCGTGTTCATTCCTCGAACGGTTAATAGCACCCATATTCACCAGTATAAAAATTAGTTGATTGTTTAATTTTCTTTTGAAAAATAAACGCTTATAGCTCAGTTAAACTTGTGTAGGTACTCACCACTTTGCCTCCACCAAAAGCACGTAAAGGATTTGTGAAGTTGAACGGTGGCATCTGGAGCCTCCTGTTCACTTCTTTAGCGAAGACTGGGTATGATGGGGAGGGTGAAGGAGCCACTGCCATGTAAGACCGAAACGCTTGTGGAGTCCGGTGACCTGGCTCCTTACGTAAAGGACCAGAAAGGTAGCGGATTGCTTCTTCAGATTCGTATTTGTCGACGTCCACGCCGATAGCTGCGTATTCACCTATGAAAGATAAGAATTAGTTTATTATTTTTTTATAGAAGATTGTAAAGGAATTGGGTTTGCCCAGCATAAAGCCTTCATTGGGTTAGCTTCCTCGGCAGCATAAATTACATGGTAATAATAATGCTCCTCTATAGAACTCTTGGGCTAAAATGTGAGACATGCATTCAAATTAAAAAAGAGGCCTTACAAGCTAAACAATACGAAACAAGATTACCTAGATAATCACTGAATTTCAGATTTTTGAACAAATGTCGCATGTTAGTGTTATTATTAAAGTCGAAAATCATATTCTTTTGTTTAGCATCAACGTCGGGATTTAACAGTCTCAGACACGTTTAATATCCAATTTAATCATCCATCTCGTGCTGCTATTGTTTTTGTAACTTCATCTGGATTTACGTAGAAGTTAAAGACAAAAGGCGTATTCCTTTATTTCGCATTTACACCGAGGTTTCATAAAATCCGACACGCTTCTATTTAAAATTTAATCATCCATTTAGCATTCATTCTTGTAATGGCTGGTATGCGCACGAAAACTGTTTGTGCAAATATTATTCGCCAGAGCCTGTGCTTTCACATGAAAATTCGCCATGTTTGGGTATTACACTAATGTCTGTGGTGCAAACTGCGCGCGAAACAAAATATGACGCTATTAAACTAAAACGTTTCCGTTGTTTCAGTTTTAAAAAACTGAAAATCAGCCATTGTAAATATCTAGTTGTCAATAATAGTTACGTTTTATGGATTTAATACTTATCTGGCGTTCCGATGATAAGAGCTGTAACCATTGTTTATCTTCCCAAGGCTTATTAAACGTGTCACTGAATAATGATTACGACGCCATGATCCATAAACAATGGAATAACATGAGTTTGAAAAATATAGTGTTATTGGTTTTGTTACTGTTGATACATCCATAATATATTATCCTCACATAATAGTGAAAAGCGGGTGTAAATTGAATAGCAGCGTTTGTGTAGAGCTACAATATTTGCTCGTCACGTGATCGATGTGCCCTCGCGAGGCAAATAGTGCTCGCTTCGACGACCCCCAATGCTTCCTCCAATAACTATTCAATAGTTCACTAAGATCTTTAAGCTTATTACTTTCTTTTATTCTGATCTTAGCCTTTTATCATCCTTAAAAGAAAATTCTTTTTTCTATCGTCTATCTTTTCATTTCCCATTAATCTTTCAGACCCATAGAAAAACTTGTCATTAAAATGTGTTCTAATAAATAAATAGACTGGTTTATTAATTATCTGTCACAAACATGACTGCTCCTCTTTTCTATTTTCGTGTTATGTGTTTGAGGAAAACTTTAAAATAGCTCTGATACACGGTCGAGAAAAATTTTTAGGGCATGTGTTGATATTTTCGTTACAGTGAACATTTTTACGTTTGTTTAGGTATAGGTTATAGATTAGAGTTTCTGGATAATAGATATTCTGGAAAATAAATGTTGAAAAACCTTTCAATAAAGCTCTTCAACCGCCAGGACGGATACCCGGTGGTAGATTAAGCTTTTTCAAGCTTTCAACGAGCTTAAGTTTCAATATTCAAAGAAACATTTGAATCGTGATTGCGAGCTTTGTTTCACTAACGCGAATCTACATAAAAGCTTTGGGTACATTATTATGCGTGCATTTATATTCATTCCTAATGTACCATGAAAAGTGAGGAATAACGCGGGTAAAGGCTTTTCTCGTCGAATAATGGGGCGTTGGTGTCAGGCTAACAAAGAGAAGATCTAGACAAATATATCACATGCGGGCTTATGGAAATCACGCACGTAGTTAAGCTTTTCACTTGCACAGACACTCTTTAATATATCGCTCAACAACGCTAATAGCAACTGCTTTGTATAATGTACAAAAAGATTTACACAACTGGGAGAAAAAAATCTATTCTTACTTTTTTCACTACTTCAGCTAGCAAACCAGAGCCTGTGTGAAGCACATGGTTTCTATTTTGCGGATCTTATTAGCGTAACCTGGCCGTCCAGGTTGAGACGGACTGAGATGTCAAACGGAGTTGATTGATCGATTAGAATTAGATATTTCTACAAAATTCTCCTTTTTCCAAAAGGTAATATTGAAAGTTTCTCTTAGTTTCAGTGTCGGAAGGTTTTTGATATTGCCCTAGCTTCGGTAAATAAAATAATATCATATTATTTCAGCAATCAGGGAAGTTTTCTTTTCATGCCGATGCCGATAAATAGAATGATAGCAATCCCGTGTTCTTTTGTGATGAAAATGTTTTATTCACGTAGGGAAAAGGAGAGAAAGATTGATGCTAACAGAAAAAAATATTGGTTGGATGAGATAGGAAAACAGATGCTTCAGAAAAATAGCTAATTAAAAGCGTTGTATGATAACTAACGTGAATATTCATTCAGAGCTATTTTGCAGCGGACGTTTAATGTTTTCTTAACCTACATAAAAAAAAATTGTTAGTAAATGGTTAAATAAATTATATTCTAAGGTAGGTCTGCTATTTTTATTCGTCAATTTATACGAGTGTACCTAATTGCTAATTATTCTTCTCTGAAAATATTATTAAATTTCACTTACCCGAATCCAACAGCTGCATAGCGTCCAAAGCCAACATTAATCCGATGTGATCGTGATAATATCCAACGGAGACGTATACTGCAACAAAATACAATATTTAACTTGGAAAATGTTTCAGCGAGTTCATTCATAATGTAAATAATTATAAGTTGTCACGTACTTCTGGTATCTTTGTACGTTTCGCGAACTATGTCCAGGAACGGGTTACGAGTGAAGTTTTCCCGTCTGTTCTCGTAGTAATAAGGCTGTCTGTACACTTGCACAGTGCGGACTGATATTTGTTTTTCCCTCGCGGCCGCTATTATTGCGAGCGCTAAACGTGAAAAGTCGTGGTTTGGGGCCTTTAGGTACACCATAGCTACCTGCGGAATGAAAAATGAATTAGTTTGAGTTTTCAGAGTCTTCTACTGTAGATTTATTCAGCCTTTTACCAAGCGTTAATACATAAAGGAACCATTCAATTTTACGGTGACTTAAATCTTTTAATGGATCGTATTCATCAAAGGAGATCAGTTAGGGATTTGAGGGAACAGAATTAAATGTTAATAGGTTGCGCTAATTTTACAGAATAAAAACAAAAGGGATATTTTTTTTAAATAGAAGGACAAGGAAGATATTAGGTACAGAAGATGTGACAAAATTACAGTGTTCTTTCGGCCTTTACGAATAATTTAAGTTTTATGCAAAGAATATTTAAAGAACATAAATGGGCAACGTGAAATGTTTTGTTATAATGTTTACATGCATGAAATTGAAATGCGTGAGCACGGCGACCACGGAGCGGGAGATGTCGATGTCCGAGGGCCTGGTGCGCACGAACGTGGAGTACACCCGCTTGTTTGAGCTGGCAACATCGCGGCAGTACTGTAGGAGATACAACAGCAAAAAAATCGTTTAAAAAAAGGTTCAACTACAATTCATCAGGATTATTAAAGAACTAAAAAGATTTAAGTACCCTAAACGATTTTTTCTGGAAGGATTAAAAACACGGCGCAAATAACCCTCAGCAACCATTTCTGGATTCGGAGTGTGATAAATGCCTTCTAAAAGCAAGTATAAAATATGAAATTCACAGCAATTAAAGGCAATCCGAAATTGCTTAGGTACATGGACTACGAGTAAGTACCCAAATAACAAACGGTATGTATGTTTACCAGCCATTAAAACGAGTGTTAATCGTCATGTGACAACCCAGCTTTATTGCTCCCGCCAAATACGAAGTATAGTCTACCGTACACAAACTTTCGACTCCGTGAAGTTCGTAAGACCCTCGATTGTTAATGTAATCATTAACATAAGACATTGACTGCATTTGCAGTTTTGTTGCCTTCAACTCGACATCAATAACGTATATTGTTCTTTTTCCAATTAACTCGGAAACTCCTGGCAGTCTGCCTATTGTAGATGTCAAGTCTCATTGTAAACCGCAGCTGGGCATCGTCCTTTATGGCGGCTATATAATATTTATGTTTTGTATATTTAGTGAATTTTTCACTTTTTGGATTTTTATTAGTGACCCATTCCACTATCTCTTTGAAGCCATTTCAGCTGTTTCTGTTTTCGTCCGTTTGTTGGTTTAAGTAGGTATTGGGAGCATTCATTCATACCTCTAGAACCACTTAATGTTAAAACCTTTTAACACGATAACCTTGTAGTGATTCAGGTAAAGTGTATGAATACATGAATCGATAAAAGCTAAATTGCATTTTGACAGTTCATCGATCAAGTTGGGCAAACACTGATGGAGCATGAGCCATCGTAATGGATGGTTAACAACATTACCGTTTGAAAATAGAACACCCTGCCAAGTCAATGTCTATCACAGAAATTCTCAGAATGATAAAGAGTTAGGTTCGGTTAGCAACAACAGCATCGTAATGGTCCTACCGACTCGGACCAATTTATACGATGCTGTTGTTACAGCGTCGAGCATCGAGTAAGAGGAGACAGTAGTAGGAGTTGGTGTGTTTTACTGCTAAACACTATAAAGGGGACGTAGTACTTATGACAATTAACAACTTTTACCTATGTTCGCATAACTCGACAAAATTTGGGGAACAGCTGATTATTTTTCACAATTCAGAGCTGGTCGTGTAGAAGTAAAAGTTGTGTACATATTCTTGAATATTTTACTCAAGTATGCACCTTATAGTATGTCCCTCGTTTACCCAGTCATCACGAATAGAATAGAATAAAATAGAATAGAATAGAATAGGTCTTTATTTGCTTAGAATGTAGGTACATAAAATAAGTAGTTAAATTCTAAAATAGAATCTATGTACATTCTGCCCTAATATAGCATGCAAATGTATCTACTAGTAATACAAAGCAGAGGATAATAAATATATTACTTACGAAAAAATATAATTTAAGAAGTCCTACACAGAATAATAACATTTGTCTACAAGTAATTCTGTGAAATGTGTCTTAAATTTTCGCAACGGTAAGTTTTTAATTTAGTCAGGTATTTTATTAAAGATTACAGGAGCCATACAAATCACATTTCTTTTTAATAAGCTAGGTTTAAATACGCTAGTACATAATAGATTCTGGTATTGGGAATATCCATATCTCTCGCAAGTAGGTACCTATCCGTTGGTAAAAGTGTATGATTTTAGTTTTTTGGAGATTAATAACTAAATTATTATTGTCAAGCCATTTTATTAAAGTACTAGGTAATTGTATTGTTAATGTCATTTAAATATGATTATTTTTGATACATGGAACAATTGGTGCTATCATCTGAAAATAATACCATTGGATGAAGTATATGACGTGGCAGGTCATTTATTAATAAGAATAATAACGAAGTAAATAAATCACACCTGTTCCTACAACTTACTGTCTTCTCTTATATTATAGGGGCGTTTTGTAAACGTTGCTTTAGATATTGTTAGGGAATGGTACTTACATAGCTAACCATGGGAAGATTGAAAGCTGCGGCCATACGGCCCTCGTGGACACACGTCTCTTGCGGTCCGATGAACGCCGACACGTTGGCTGCCCACAAAGAAGCCACCTGTACGACGTAATCACTTGTTGTGAATAGGCTGTTAACCACATAATGTGAATAGCCTGTTATACCTACAACATGGATAGGAAATGCGTGGTAATAGTAATTTTATAATATTAAAAGTGTGATTCAGACCATCGAACTAAACCACTTTCTCCATAGGATCAACATTGTAATTGAGAAGTTCATTTTGATATAAGTGGGGAAACTTTGTTATTGCATTCGAGGCGGAATTCACACACGATCCGTAGACGAGGGTGTTATGGAGCCGAGAACTGCAGTTACAAATGCCCACATGTATCAAACGACGATTTTCAATATACTTTTGAAGAAATAAAATAATAGATCGAAAATAAAAAGAAAATTATTTTTGTCATGAATTATTAAGAAACTATGATTTAATTGGTTTTTTCCCCGCGTTGCTTTCGCCAGGTTGGAGGAGAAGCAAAGATATGAAGCCCCTAAACGATGTATTCCCGTTGTCCCCATAGGCCATGTCCCCGTTAAAGGGGACAGAGGGAATTTAATAAAATAATTAAAATTACTGCCCGTTGTCCCTATAGGCCATGTCCCGTTAAAGGGGACAGAGGGAATTTAATAAAATAATTAAAATTACTGTCCGTTGTCCCCATACGCTATCCCCGTTAATTTCTTGTAATATATGCTTCTCAAAATATGCCCGTTGTCCCCGTTGAGTTAAAATTAGAAGTGAGAGTGCCTTAATACAGAGAATATTGTACCAATACAAAATGGAACTAATGACTACATTTAAAATTAAAAAAACACATGCTTACTATCTAAATAATAGCTACACATGTGATTGCCACACAAGTATTTATAATTTACGAATGTATTTGTTTAAATATATATAGTCTTATATGTATGAATATATAATAGTAATGAAATATGTGCGTTTGAAAAGGATGCGCCGCCGCCGCCGGCACCGAGCGGCAATGCAGCCGCAGAACAAAAGCACAGATATCATTGGTTTTTTTGTTTTTGTCATTGTTTTTTTTTTTAAATTGTAAGGATTCATCAACTATTTAGTTCTGTTTGATGATAATTATATTAATTGTAATACTCGTAAAATTATGTTTTAACCTATAAAATGGCTATTTATATAATTGTAGAAAAATAACTTTACGCAGAAATTTTGCTAATGACAATCGGTTATCGCTTATCTTTTTTAACAATTTTTTTATATTGTTCATCAAAATGGATACAAAAAAAAAAATACAAAAATATTTATTTTATCTCAAACATTGTGTCATACATAAACTGAGGCAGCCCCAGTAAGTTACAAAATAGTACTTGTGTCGGGGCTGTCTCACTCTTCCCTTAAATGGTATCTTACAATGATATTTTAGTATTTTAGAGCTACTAAACAGGAAAAAAATTAAATAAAAATACAAAAAATAAAAATTAAAAATAAATGAAATAAGCAGCTTTCGATGTTGTAGTCTGGAGTGCACGTATTTAAATGTGCGTGCGTTTGTGTTTGTGCGTGCGTGTGTGATTGTGTGTGTGTGTGGGTTTGTATCTGTGTATGTATGTGTGAGTGTGTGTGTGTGTGTGAAAGTATGTGAGTGTTAGAATGTTAGCTTATCCTGATCAGAATGTTTTCTGTTTCTTCGTATGTTAGAGATCTCAACCAATCACCCACTGTTTTTTTACATTCGTATAACAGCAGGGGATATATTTCACACTTAAGGTTTAGTTTATTATAGATGTAGGTGGATTGTGCTACATATTGACGTCTAGCAAAAGCTGATCGAACCCCTGGAGAGTAGGCCACAATGTCTCTGCGCCTTCTGCTCTGAGTATCTGGGTCAAACGGAAGACATTTATGCAGGGTTAAGGTCACATTCAAAACATAAAGTTTTCTAATCGAAAGCAAGTTGCTGACTTTATAGAGGTCTGTTGTAGGAAACCTATATGGTTTAAAATACATCACCTTGATAAGTGATCGTTGAGCTCTTTCCAGGTCGAGGAATTTCATTTTGGAAGCTCCACCCCATATCGGAATGCAGTAAGTTATTACGGATTGCGCCAGAGCTACATATATTTTGTTTATAAGTTTCGCGGACATAACATGACGTAAAGTTTTGAAGACCCAAATGAGCTTCCTGACCCTTTTCATGAGGATTTCCATGTGAGGGTGCCATGAAAGTCTTTGGTCAACAATTATGCCTAGATATTTTGTGGATCTGACTTGTTTTATATTCTGGCAGCTGCAGTTATAGAGGGATTCATTTTGACAACAATGAATAGTAATGCCAAAGTCAGTTCCAGGCTGTGATCTTTGGCTTGGGGAAAAACAAATAAAATTAGTGATGAGGGGGGATTAGGGATGTCTTTGCTTTTCCGAGTCTCTGAAATTGTGAAATAAAGATTGTTTATATATATATTGTCCCAGTATTTACTTTCTTGTTGTAATTTATGTATGATTTTTTTAGGGATACTCATACGTCTGTTAATGCGGTGATGCCAGCCTTCGAGGGCATTTGTTGTTCTGTGTCTTTGGTTTGTCAAGTCAATCAAGTCTTTATTAAAGTTATAGCTAGGTAGCGTTATTCATAAAAACATATAACGTCTAAATATAAAAAATTGACTACTTATGTCCCAAGTGACATTTCGATATTTTGATTATTTGACATTTTGCGAAAATGGCATTTTGCTAATGTCACGTTTTGCGATGTGGCGTTTTCGGAATATGACAATTTGAGAATGTGACATTTTACGAAATTTCAATATGTTATTTTGCGAATGTGGCATTGTGCGCCTAATCCGGCTGAGCAATTGACTGTGGCGCTGCACAGTGCACACACACAACGTCGTGGATTTTATCAAATTTTAATTTTGTTTTAATTTTTTTTATTTTTTGAGATTTTTTTCGTACTGGGTTGTACGTAGTACTTATTACTTCCATTATATATTATTCATTATTTTCAATATATTTAGTTCGGGTATAAGTATGTTTTTGTTCCCAAGGATGGAATTATTATTTTTTTGAGTAAACTATATTGTATGTAACTGATGGTTTTCATTTTTTATCGATATAGTCAGAAGTCAGGGAGCAATCCCTAATGCCATGGAACCACGGGTAATTAAAATTACCCATGGACCCGGTAATGGGTCGACCCACCGGGACCACGGGTAACGAGTATATTTAGTTATTCTCATTTGTTGCTCTATTGTGTGCTATAAATAATTTGAATCATTTCAACATACCAACCACAAACAATTTTTTTATTACTTTATGGGTAGCTGCTATGTTGATTGTGTGAACTAAATACTTAACTTTTGTTGCTTTCTATTTAAAAATCTAGGTGTGTTTTGTGTGTAAACATGTCTTATTTCTTCCTATATTTTGGATTAAAATTTATTATGTACAAAATATCTTTCATTTTAGTTTTAGGCTTGCCGCGCTAAATAACCCACGTTTAAAAAATAACTAAAAATTTAAAGTGGACAACGACACGTGAAATCTTAACTGTCCGTTGTCCCCGTTGCCCATATGTACATAACGGGGACAACGGTAAGGTTAAGATGTGCCCGTGATGGGGACACGGATTATGGGGACAACGGTAAGTAATTATGTGACGTACCGTTGTCCCCGTGATGGGGACATGGCCTATGGGGACAACGGGAATACACCCCCTAAACAGCCTTATATGAAAAGTAGGAATTCAAATATTTTTTAATTTAGAACACATTAAAATATTAATTTATTCATTAAAGTAAATTTTTGTTTTAACTAATCTTTTTATCTGTAATATTCTATTTATAAACACAATTTAAATATTCAAATAATATTTACGCCGTAAAGACGCATAAGTTTTTGCCGAGAACAATCACTGCCGACTGTAGGCATTGAACCAACTTTTTTTTTTTGGGTGGCTCTCGCTCTGGGTGGAGCGGAAGAGAGTGTCAGACTTCTACGGACTAAAACCCATGTTTCTTCTTTTACCCTTTGTGTTCCAGGGCCGCGGTATCTCTTGCGAACAGTCCCGCAGCCCTGGCAGGCATCGGCCCTTGCGGACCCCTCCGGTTTGCTGACATCTCTTTGAGGCGCGCGTGGAACACGAACGCGCCGTCAACACGGTCTGTCGTCATAAGACAGAAGGACGAGCGAGCTAGCCCCCGACGCCCGGGGCGCCTCCCACGGTGACTGGGACGTGAGGTTCGCTCCTTCTCACGTTCCACCACCTCCTTCGCTAGCATAACTGCTTCGCAGAAGGAGGTGACAGCTTCCCATTCCCTCTCGCTCCGGACCATGGATTGAACCAGGGCCGGACGCCGCCGACAGTCGCCGCTACAAGGACACGGCGGTGCTCCACCCAAGCGGAGCAGACCTCCACGGTGTGCTCCACCGTGTCCTCCGGGCGATGCTCGAATTGATAACACCCGGGCGTTTCCTCCCGCCTGATTTGGTGCAGGTACCTCCCGAAACAACCGTGTCCGGTGAGGACCTGCGTCAGGCGGAAGGTGAGGGCGCCGTGGCCTCTCTAGCCACTCCTCAAAGAGGGGACTTATCACCACTATTGCGTCGTGCCTTGCATGGGGTTCCGACAGTCGCTCTCTTCATATCGCCATGAGATTGCGCCGGAGGTAGGTATGTCCACTAAGCGGCAGGTAGGTCGGCACCCGGTGATACCGGCTTCCGGATGAGGACCAGCTTCACCGTCTTCCAACGAAGCGGGAACTGGCCTCCCTCCAAGTATGCGCCCCTCCAGTCGGGGCCAGAAAGCCTCCAAGGCCAGGACCCAGGCTTTGCCAGGTAAGCCATCGGGTCCTGGGGCGGTATTTTTGGCCTTAAGACTCCCTACCGCCACTCTCAGGTCTACCCCGGTCACCTCCGGAATGTCGTCGTCGTCATCTGAGTGGTCCGCTTCCGGCATCGCAAGCGGCGGAGCCATAGGCGGGGAAGGGTGATCCCTTCGCGAAGGGAACAGAGCGCTCACCACGTCCTCCACAAGCTGAGGCTGAGGCCGGAGACTCTGCGTCAGGGGGCCCAGGTGCGGAGTTTGTCCCGCACCACGGCCCGCTCCCACGGATCTCCGTTGAGAGTCTCCAGCATCTTCTCGCGGGCCAGATCCTTGGCCCGCAGGACAGCCTCTTGGAGGGCGGTCTTCGCCGCTCTGTACCTCTCAGCTCTCGCGACCACTAGTACACCTGACTCCGGGCGCTTCCTGGCCGAACTCGGGGACCAACTGGACTTAGTATAGTTATCTGTGGAAATTTTTATTTCCGCACACGTGGTGATAACATGGAAAAAAATCCACGGATGTGAAATATATTATATTGCATGTTGAACCTAATCGTAGCTAGTGCGATAAGAACCAGTTTTCGAGAATTTGTATTGAATTAATAGTACATTTTGAGATTAAAAAAAAAAACAATCACCGCCGACTAAAGTCATTGAACCCATTTGAACTCGTAGAAATTTTTATTTCCGCACGTGTGCGGAAAAATATTAAAAATCCACGCGTGTGAAATACATTGCATGTGAACCTAATCGTAGTGAGATAAGAACCAGTTTTCAAAAAAGTGTTTTAACAAATTATTATGAACCGTCCCTTTAAAAACTCGTCCCGTATATTTAGTTTTTGTGTTACATTTATTGTTAAAACCACTGTTCGACACAAATGTAAATTTGTTGATGAATAAATAAATAAATAAATATATTTGGTCGAATAGGTTAAGTATTGATTTTTTACGTACATCCTGTGACCACACATTTCTCATTGATACATGTTGTAGACATAAGGAAGAACACGACCAATGCCGTATACTTAAAATAAATCTTAATTTTCAGTCTGTTTTACGACCTCAAGAAGTTTCAAACGGAGACTTCTTGCGGCTCGTAAAAATAAGTTTTATCATAAGGGTTCTGTTGCAGTTGTAAAAACTTAACGACGCAACTTTAAAATGTTCAACGTCGTAGTCCGAGCGCGCGTCCCCACAATTTCATTAAAAAGCTTTATTAATTAGCCGACTTCAAAACGAGGAGGTTATTTACTTTTTAACTTTGTCCGGTCAGTAAATACTATAGTGCCTTGTGTTGTGGCGAACTAAACCCAAATGCGGTTTAACCCCCTTCTTACATGCTGAGGACTCAACAATGAAAACAGATCATTGAGCGTTTTAGCCGTCGCATTGCAACACCTTGGTAATGCTTTAGTAAACAAGTATTGTGCCAGATTTGAACAGCGCACCTAAAACAATACGTATTCATTTGTTTATTTGCTAGCTTGGAGATCAGAGAACCTAGAGAGGCTGCAATTACCATTTGAGATATTATTAGGTTCTACTTCTATACGCAAAAACTTTGTTTCTGCACGTACCTATTTATTTAACCAAATACTAGTTTACCTTTTTTTTTTTGGGAGGGATATCATCAAATGACTCCTCCCGCTCTGGACCTAGCGGAAGGAAGTGTCAGACTTTTACTGACTAAAACCCATCCATGTTCCTTCTTTTGCCCTTTGTGTTCCAGGGCCGCGGTATCTCTTTCGAAAAGTCCCGTAGCCCTGGCACTGGCAGGCATCGACCCTTGCGGGCCCTCAAATACTAGTTTACCTGCAGTTAATGCGTGTTATTCATGATCTTTTTTTGACGTATAGTTAATTAGGTAGGTAATTGCATCTCGTCGTGCGAGGAAAAGTCAAAACAAATGTCAGGAACAATTGTCATGAGTTCCCGTACATACTGTATACTTATGTTCCTATCATAACAGATAGATAGCCTTGTTAAACCGTAATGTATATTTTATGGCCACATTTGCGTAATGCTAATATTCTGTTCTCCAATTACTGGCAGTTATCCTTTATCAATAAATATTTCACAAGCAACTTCAGAGGGCTCAAGTAACTTAATTTATTTATTACGCATTTCTGAACGAAAAGCTGTTCGGAGGAAATCGAACATTACTATCTGTTAAAACTTTGGAACAAACGAAACAGAATATTTACTGTAGAAGGAAACAACCCGCTAGCGGATAATAGTGCACATTAGTCAAGAAATGAGCTAACGGTTAGAGGAACAGAATATTTTATTATTTATAATTGAGGGCACACGGACACCGATAATGAGTTGCTGCAATTAGTTGTTGTACTATTCTACTTGTACCTAGACGTGAACAGCTATTACAGTATTATCTGTAACGTAATGACATTGAGTGGGTACTTAACTACGTACTCTAATTCCTGCGTGATGTATTGAAGTGCGAACAAAGACACTTTCCAATATAGTGTTATGGTGTTGCATAGGCACGCGCGCCAATAACGTGTCTTTACAGCGCGTATGGGCATGGTAACTGTGACCTGCAACTTTCTCTATTGGCATCCCATTAGGATTTCTGACGGAGGACGTGGCAAAGCATGCGAGAGACAGCGAGTGATGCTGTCGTTTTTTACGGAACCCTCGACGAGCCCGCGAGATTCGCGACTGTCAACTTTACGCGACAACATCAATTTCGCAGACAAATACCCCTAATAGATAAAAGTTTGTAAAGATAGTGTTTCCTGTAACAGCGAAATTTATGTTCGATGTTTCCTGTTCTACATGCAGCTACTTATACAGAGTTGGAACGATATACATTTGTATAAACAAATCGAGATCAAAAGAAAGATTGAACGATTTTTCTTTCATCTCCATCTCTCTATGAATGCCACTTTTTGCTATTACAAATTATTAAAATATCTCGTCAGTTGATGTATTAGATTAGACAGATAGTTTTATAACAGTATTTCCAGAACTTTTCGTTTATCGGTTTGGAAAAGTATTGGAAAACATGTAGCACTTATAAAAGTTTTCCCGAAGAAAATACGTTTACAAGAATCTCAGTGAGCCGGAAAGGAATCTTACCATTTTATGCGTTAGCTAGGCTGATAAGTCATGCTTCGAACTGAGGGTGGCATTAATGGTGACCCAATCTTCTTTACTTGCTCTTTCACAATACACAGTAAAAAGATTTTGTGGCCGTATTTTATGCTCCATGTTGGACTGGAATCAAAATCTTTTTTACCGGAGATCACGGTTCTGCTGTCGCGGTTCCGTATCCAAAAGATATTTTTGACGTGACAACGTCTTAAATTAGGTTGCGGCTGGGAGTCACTTATGAAAAAGTGTAACGCTCGGTAACGTTACGATGAGTCACCGAACGAGAGAGAGGCCCGCCGAATGCCTTGCGTCTCTCTCCCACTCAACTATGATCGGTAATTAGTTAAGTTTAAGTTTACATGTACAATGTTTTAGTAAACAAAATATATTTCTATAGTTAAAATTTGTGCAATTCTTATTTTCATTCAATTCCTTGTTCCTATTGTGCAATTTAATTATATTCATATCAATAAATATTCTACCGAGAAAAAGACGTTGTCACGTAAAATCTTCGCCCGTAAAACCGACTTTACAGGCAACCATTTTTTTTTTATTTTATTTAACTGGAGTTAGACGTTGTAACTGAACCAGAAAATTCTCTACTCCGAAATCCTCATCTCTGAAGAAATCCCAGTAATTAATGTGATGCGAAAAACGTTTTACATCCCATTCTACTCATAAATGTTGAAATCTTCGGCTATCTATTATTTAACTTGTTTGTATGTAACATTTGTTACCTACTTATACGTACTAATCCTTCATTGTCATTTGTTATTGGTAATGTCTATTTGCAGGTAAGTGGGTAATATAAGTACGCACGCGCTCCAAAGTGGTTTCATGCGAAGACTGGCTTGAATTAAACTAATAAGATGCTTCAACGGCGAGCACCTGTTTTACTGTTTACATTTCGATGGTCACCTTTACTGGGTCATTGCGTTTTGCAAAAATAACCATGGAATTATTCCTGGTTGATGCATCCGTGATATCATGTGTTTTAAGCTTCACAGATAGATAAACGCCGTTTATCAGTGGCCTTTGCAACAAAGTACAGTTTTAAATCAAGGTTTATTTTATACTGCTGCTTATTTTAATGAGATTGAATGCTTAAGAGGATCGGAGAATAAACATGCAATAACGGCTGAGTGGCCCATTTACTATATAAGACACAGAGCATTCCCTCATTTAAAGTTACGCGTAAGGATCATGAGGCAGTAGCAATGTGAAGCTCTAAAGTTAAACTAATGTAATTCAATGAGATTTGTTTCCTCGAGGAACTGCAGATATAATTCGAATGACATCGGATCAAGCGAACATTTGGTGAAATCGAGTTATGATGATTGTTAAACTTCGGTCTATTGCCCATAAAACTAATTATTCATTATTACTCATGCGTATTGGGTGACTGTCTATCTGGCTCTACTGACTGGTAAGTTGCAATGTACCACTTCTACATTCAACTTTTTTAGTTTTGTTTATTTATTGTTTAATACTTATACACATCATCGTCATAAAATCACGCACGATGATCAATACCAGTTTTAGTACTGACTATTTTATTTTCACTCTTATTATGACCTAGGTATCTAGCTTGCATGGTATATCGCAAACGTTATCGAATATCGATTGTATCCTCTTGTCGTATCGAATTACCCATAATTCAATATGTAGTAAAGTTCGGTGTGAATTATGGTGACAGGGTTGTTGTACACGACGCGAATAAAATAGAAGTTTTTACGAAGAATAAAATACGAGCTTTGTATATTCGAGAACAAAATTAACAGCTTACAAATAAATATGATTTACGAAGTTTTCGTAAATTGTTAGGAATTGCGTAGACTTTTCGATGATAAAATAATGTCGTGTCTAGAGAACATAAGTAGCAGAAGAAAGTAGCTCCCTAAGATATCACTAATAATATAACATTTCCCGAGAGTAATCTGTGTTCACAACCTGTGAAAGAATAATGGTTGTCGAGTGAGTGGGCACTCCCAATGAACTCCCAAGTAATTTTGCAAACGATTGGAAAAAGAAGTATCTACGAACTAAATTGGAATACTTTCAAAAGATTTTGTTCTCCAGAATTCAAGTTAATGTCCATGAGGGCAATAAAAGGTTATTTATTAAAAGGGAACACACCTGCCGAATGGATACCTCTTCCTGTCCGTATGTTTCCGCGACGACGAAGTCTAGAGAGTGGCCCATTGGACCAAGTAGCTTTTCGTTCACCTCATCAATCGCCATCGAAATGGCGCCTGTGTTAAACAAAACATAAAATTATAACAGAATATGTTTACGAAATTGTAACGTCAATATTTGTGTTACACAATTGTTTATTTGCAATGGCAAATTATTTCATAAAGTGTATTCAGCGCCAAGTGTTGCCGCCATTAATCTTGTTGAAGCAATTCGATTTGTCAGTCAATGGTCAGTCAGAATATACAAATGCACGTTTGATGGCTTCAGTGTAATATAAATACGATCACGTTTGTGTAAATAGCATATAAGGGGTAGCTACTTACGTTTTTCATCACTCTCTGAGGAACTATTTTACTTAAAACTTGAGTCACTTTGTAGATAGTGTTGACGTTAATGGAAAATTTATCGACATGGTAAAGCTCTTAAAATTGCACAGAACGGGCGAGACGTTTTGGAGGGATATTTAACTTTCGAACTTGGTTGAATTAAGTATCTAGTTGGCATGCAAACTTACGTGGTGAAGTTTTAAGTGCGTTGTTATTATAAAGTCTCATTGCTAGCCATTTGTCTCGTCTTTATGCCTTCATATAAATTAGCTTGTGATAATACCTGAAATGACCCTCCCGGGTCTCTGGTAGCTGTAGTCGCCATTCCGTCGCTCCGACCCCGTCAGATAGCCAAGTATGAACTTCTCTCCGTATGAATATTTCAACGATATCACCAGTAAGCCCCAACACCAATGCCACTGTGAAAAAAATTAAATTGGTGAAACGGTTTGGTGAGAAGTATTTTCCTTTGACATTAATTAAATTTTCAGTCGGAATTATAGGTCGACCAGAATAGTGGTTAATGTATTGAGTTTAACTTGAAGTGAATAAGTTAATTTCCTATATTTAAATGTCATACAGTTATATTATTTGCCTGCCCCTTCGGCGAAAACCGTTCCATGATTTTTTGTAAAAGTTGCGTATTTTTTCAGGTCGGATTGTTTGGTGATATTTCATAGAAGTTTTCAATGATCTTTTATACAGGTTAGGTACAAAAGAGATTATCTAAAAGAAAAGCTTACCTAACACGAAACAAAATATGATTAAAGCTTCCCCATTACGGAAGGAATATTTCATCCCGTAAAAATGGCACGAGGAAGTGGAGTAGAGCTAAGGAACAATTAAAAAAAACGTCGTGCCAACAAATCGGTTGGAGTGCACGTGGCGCCAACATTTTTCCAATATTGCCAGCTCGTAAAACGGTCGGGCTCGTGGATGGCCACCACTTTTAAACACACGCTCCAGCCTTTAAAGCTTGCTAATGTTTATCGTCCTAAATTATAGACATTTGCGACATAACAGCGCCAGATTTAACAACGACGTTCTATTACTGAGTTTAATGGGGATGTCAACGTCATATCCTTGAAATGCGAAGTGCCGAATTTCCATATAATAGGGGAATTAGGGAAAGTTTATTGTAAGTAGGTACTGACGAATTCTGAACAATAGGAAGGTGACACTGTCGCTTAGCGTTGTATTATGTAAATTGTTACTGAAACTGTGATTGACTACGTACTTCAGAATTTTCCTTATGTATTTCAAGCAATGAAGTACATAAGGAAAATTATGAAGTGCACAAATTATTTGATTTATTATTGGTCGGTTTATAGATTTAGTGCTTCAGGGCCAAATTCTTTCTATTTCAGTTGAGTCTCCCTTGGCTAATTACAAAAACTTTTAACTTAAGAAAATGTTTTTACGTACAAAGTATTGCTTTCTTTTCTTTCTTCTTACAAATAAATTCAGAAAGCATTACATTCCAAGTCATTGACTCATTCTCCAGCAGAGACAGTTACCACAGTTGGCAAGACGGCCCCTATTTAATATTCGGCGTAGGTTTCCTCTATTATTGTTGGAATGACCATTCGGCCGCATAGTAATTAGTATATTCCTTCAAGTGTTTATGTAACTACTCGAATGAGTGTCGTACACAAAACTCGTCTGACCAGGTGACAGGTCCATCCGAAAGGCAACGCGATCGTATGTGAAGCATACAGTTTGCCTCACATTGTGAAAGTTACCATCCGCAAATTGGTTTTTTGCCTTTTGGTAGGTACTCACAACCACATGTGGCATTAGTGAAATGTTTTTGTATAACCAGGTTGTAAGTAGCAGTTTTCTACGTAAATGGGTGTTCGTTTAGGTAAAGAAACGGTGCTGGATACTGGAATGAGATAAAATCTAATTATAAACCCTCCCGTTCATATATTATAAACAAATGTCAAAATAAACTATCAAGGCCTCAAAGTCTTGTTGCGAATTTATGTTACGAGTGTAAAAATTTCGCAGCACTTGTTTTGAATTTTTTTGAAGAAACATCTCTATTAGCTGATAGCGTTCAGAAAGTAGACTAATGGCTATTGGAAGTATTAAAAACTGATGTGAACGATCAACATGACAGCGTTGTCGGCAGTTTGAACACACACGGCCGACACTAGACGGGCTCTCGTTTTGTGTACAATGTTGTTAAAAATAGCTCCCGTGGGAGATATTTATGAAACTATGACCGGGTTAAGTGAGTGAGTGTCATAAAACCGTCCCTTGTCTGCTTCATTGCACTTGCATTAGACCGAATCTCCTTACGTATTGTCTTATAAGTATAACAGTATCTTTAATTAAAATCGTCTCGATCGTCAATGATCTTGTCCTGAATGTGTCAATTATCGTTTTTTTATGCGTAATATCTTACTTAATAATTTTATGTTCATTTATTATCCTACTGTGTTTATTGCCTAATATTTCTGCGAAGAGAAACCTTCGAAGCTGCTCGACCTACTCTTATTTTCTATCTTTGCAAGTTCCAACCTATATTTTACCATTAGAAAAACGTCAGATAGACCAAAGTCATATTTCTACCTAATGGATAATATTAGGATTAGTAAAATACTTGTACTTGTATTTTATGGGACAGTTCAAAACCTATTATGGGTTCAGAACAAAATAACAAGTTGGTAACAGGCGGCGAACCTAATTACTCATGGACGCTGTCGAACTTCGGATCCTCCTTCCAACATTTATTTAACAGCTGTCCAAAGTACGAAGAAGAATGATTGAAATTTTCGCACAAGTCTGGAGTTGATTCCACTTTATGGTTATTTTATAGGCCCATAGCCATAGAAGTAAACTTTTTACACACCGATTTCGGCGGAATATTGGAGTGGATACCAACATTGTTTGCTCGGAGCTTTCGTAAGAAAATAAGTTTGACCCACGAAGCATTGACCCTACCATAAAAGAAGATTTGACCAAAAAAGTTTTAACTACAAATTGCGTGCAGTCATAAAGCGGGTAAACGTTGTTGATTCATTCGCGATCTGACCACCATAAAGTAGGAGCTGCAGATCGGCTATCTACCGATCGGTATTTAACTTGTCGATTGTATTTCTTTTAAAGTATTATAAAGGTTGATAATAAGGGACCACAAGGATTTGAGTAACTTTATTTGTGCTCTATGTTAATCCCATCACAATACTAGTACTGAAACCAAAAATAAAGGGTGTAACAAGACCCTTAACGAAGCCGAAAGGCACTCGTTCTCCCCGTCATTGCAATTTTTTCTTTGTTGTAGACCATAGGTACCTGGTAACCTTCTAGTTACGGAGATCTTGGGGATCCAACTTTTTCAGAACTTTTTTTTAAATAGGTACATCTTTTTAATGTAAAATTTTTACTTTAAACACCTCTACTACCCCTGTACAATATGCTTCCGTCAGCTGAGTGCGTTGCATTGAGTCCTACCGTCCGTTTTCACCCTGTAGGTTGCGTGTCCTTGATAATATTAATTATGTGCACTATACTCCGTACGCTGTAACATGGTGCGTATGACAGTTTCAGTAACATTTCATTTCACTCTTGAAAGTTGCCGCGATTTACAAATTATGACTTAGTATTTCAGCTGTACCACATTCGTAATATATTAAATCATTAATAACTGTAGTAATTTAATTTAAACCCAACCAGAATGTTCTAGTCCACAAATAAAATCAAATTGAATGAAAAATTAAGCAAAGTGTTATTCGTATAACGTAACGCCATAGACGTATTTAGTGATGGGATGTACTGCTACGATGGAAAGTCGATATTTTATATAATAAAAAACGTATATTGTGTGTAGGTCAATTTTTTACTGTTAAAAGCTATATACCTTCCAGATATGAGTTTAGATGAATGCGCCATAGAGCAAAAATGTTGTCACAAAAAAAACATAAACCCGATTTTGATTATTTTATAAAGGTACAAAGATACTTATGTAGCCATAATACATTTATCTTGACAAGTTTATACACGTAGTTACACTGCACAACTGAATAACACACTAATTTTCGTAACAATATTAAAGAGAACTAGATCTAAGCTGCGAGTATCGTTATCGAAAAAATGAATTGCATAATGTCACATCCCTAGTCATGTGGTACTGACAGACGTCAACGTCATACAGGCACCTGTCATACGCACCATGCTATAACGCACGGAGTATAAAAGCACACTTATTACGCATATTGCGATAGCCATATCAGTTTAATATCGAAATCCTGTCATTGTAGCTTTAAATAAATGACCATGTTTACCTACACGTCTAAATTAACGCTGTCTTAGAAACAGGTTGATTACGTGGTACCGTCTCTACGTATCGCGTACCTACCTGCTATTAATCAGTGTATTTTGAAACTTGTTCCAAAGCCCCGTAGATTAATCGGTTACTTATTCATGTGTACAATGTTAAATAAAAGCCTTATGGGCACAATCACTGGTGTAATAAGCTATAGATAGTCTTTGTACGTACGTTTGATAATTATTCTTTGAGGTTTAGGTACGATTTTGAGGGATCTTTAGAATAGAGTCCTGGAGTTCTATGGTGATTCTGATTACTTGCGTTGAATGGTTCTAACAGTATCTGTCTATATTGTAGTGATACATAGGTACTTCTCTACTGTGTAAAAGAACTTTATGGGGACTTATTATCCTCTATTGAAAAGAAGCTCGTTTTGAAGCACGCTCTAGTTATGTTCGTATATTACTACTTACTTTTTACTTTAGACAAATTGCGGTGAGACACATTTAGTAGATGCAGACAAGGACCTAACTCTTCTCTATCAGAATAAAAGGAAAATGCAATAAATATCGTAGATTTATTGACGGAGTCCTCCCTCGCTTTAGTAGTCGGCGTTAAGGATATAGCAGAATGGATGGTTACGTTCAATTAACGCCATCTCCGAATTTTCCACTTTAGCCAAATGGCCTTAATATGAGCCTTTCAGAATGTTTTTATGTATTGAAACGCCATTCGTTAGTGGAGTCAGAAAGAACTTAGCGTTTTTTATTGTTATTGTAAGATACAAAATGGAAAGCTGTTAATTGTTATGGCTCCTACAGTAGGTGTGAATGGACCTGTTTGTCTTGAATTTAATTAATTCAATCATTTGAGTTCGTGGGCTCTAAACCCCATTTTTGCAAAATTGCCTTGTTGTTTTGATTTAGATTTTCGTTTTGTAAATCCGGTTTTGTATTGCATAATCCAAAACGTGGAATAATTTCTGACCTCTTCAATTATGTAACAAAACATGCGGTTCTGTGTCTAGTAGCTGTTGTTTTCCAATGTATCGAAGAGGTCGATAAGAATTATGCGATAGTGCAGTTGACACGCGGCGCGGCATTGACATAGTTGCCGCGTCACCACGTCATCGCGTCATGGCGTCAACGGCCCGCGGAACGCGACTCCGGCGCACGCAAACTTGCCAATATTTTTCAAAATCTCTCGCTAAAGATAATTTTTATACGTTATTGGAAGGAAACGATAAATCAGTCGTTTGCCCGACACGGGAGAAAAATATAAAAAAAGAGATGGGTGGCAACCAATCGATGGCCCATCGAAAGATAAGTGGTCACCGCTGCCTATGGCCATCAGCTATACCACCTGCATTGCTTTTGCTATCCCAGAGATAAAGCTGAAATGTCTGATGTTCCTCGAACTACGACGCTACTAAATCCAGAACACACAGCAATTCTGTTTGGCGCCAGCGAAATGTTTGGAGGTAGAACTGTCCTAGAGGGGTTCCTCCACAAAGGTTTACTTACTTCTACAATCTTCTGTGATAACAAAAGAAAATCTAAACCATCTGATAGCCATTTAATTACGTCAGTATCGGACACCGAACTCCGTGGATGGCTAAGGGAAAGCTCCTAGTTAGTTTAATTAAATTCCAGTGTAACGTGAACGCCAATAAGTTACGTTAGTAGGTTCCTTTTAAAATTCTTAACAAATACGAGCAACTATTTATTATGTACCTACTTTATTACTTGATGTCAACTGCCTGATACAGAATGCGGGAAACTTTTTTTGTGAGATTACGTGAACAATTTAAAATTATTTTTAAATTGTTCACGTAATCTTAGTTAAAGTTCATTCAAGAAGTGATTCCTCGGCAGTATTTTCCGGAATCTTTAAATTTTTTGGTTTAATGTAATCAAATGAAAATGATGACGTAGGTATTTGAAGCTCACTGTTATTTGAAAGGCCCATGTATGCTATCAATAGGTACGTTTGGCGTAAGTGAAAAGTAAACATTTGTATGCATGTCGGGGTGGGCCCGTACATTGCGGAACCATCGATTGTGCCCGCATCATCGATGAACAATGTCTGATCCCGGGCGCGCCGGCGCAGCCTTCTTGTCACTTCACCTGATACATATTAATGGCATGTTTTACATTGTTGTATCATGTCATGCCGTTCGTGTGGTTATTATCTTGTATCACTGTAATCCAACCAATTTGTCGTACCTACTTAAACGAATTTTTCGTTTTTGCAAGTACGTTGTCCATGGAATTTCTTGCCCATTCTTCTCCATAGAGATCTGCGCTTTGGAATAGGCAACTACAGTACTTTCATACTTTCACGAGTTATTATTTCATCTTTTTGTTTTTTCCAATTCGAAAGTGCTTGTAATGGTTTAATTGAAATAAATACTTAGGTACCTAATTTAGCAAGAATTTAGGCAAGGTCATGGACGAACGTTAAACTTAATAAATATTATGAAGCGCTAACGTTATGATAACCGTTAATTACTACAATTTATGCGGTCTTCGATTTACGATAATGCCGGTTTAGAAAATAGGACAATGTTATACGTTTGTTTAAATTGTGTATGTATTTCTTAGCCCGCATGTTTAGGCAAATGAGATTAATGTAACCGTTACCCTACATCGACACAACAACGGCAAAAAACATCCAAATTGAAAGTTTTTTGATGAACTTAATATTTATTTATTTAAACTTTTCGCACAAATAAAAGGTGCAAAGACGGACTGCCTTTGGTATTCTCTACCAGTCAACCAAGGAACTTATTCATCTGAACAAAGGCTTAGTCATTCTGATATATGACTAAAGTAGGTACCTACTTACTTATTTGTACACCTTTTGCAAAACGAAGGAGGAAAATTCACACTAAATGCATATAAAAGATCGTAAGTTCGCAAGTTTCCCGCTAATCTCGTTAACTTGGTAATTCTGAATGAAAACCCAAAAAAAAAAACATGTAGACTGCTTACCTAAATGCATATGCTTTGCAATTTGCATTATTACCTCAAACGCCTGTAACAGAAGTATTTTTTTCCATGCCTCAATTAGTTGTGGGGCTGGGGTCGTGTTACATTTTCCGGTTGGTGAATGAGTTATCCTACCTATCTTGGTTGCTCTGTTGAGAAAAAACCGTTAAACCACGGTAGATACAGAGTTGTGCTTAGGTAGAGCCTAGATATTATTAACACAATCTTTTTTATTAAGTACTTTTATTACTACTATCCTGTAATTATTTTATAGTAAATAGCTCGTTTGTTACCTAAGACCTAGTGAGTTTACTGGCCTGAAACACCTAGTGAGTGAACTGCGTATCCAAACTAAGTGCTAGCAGAAATCTAATTTCTTATTTATCAATAATCTGGAACAGCTACTTGTGTATCAGTACATTTTACTTGCAATAATTAAAAAAAAAGAACAAAATCAAACAACAAGATCTTTATTAAGATTAACATTTTTGATTTTACGATCTACACCGGATGTGAAAGTTATTTTGTAATCCTGTTTCCCTGAAAACTGTTGTGCCTACTTTATCCGGCTAAATTCATTAATATTTGCTGTCTTTAATAAATAGGAAGTAAGTGACCCAAGTTGGAGCTCTTTTGGGCCGATTTCACGATGTCCGAATAGCCACTACTTACCAAATAAATTAAAAAATGGAACAGAATTTGTATGAAATTATCTGCCGAGTAAGTTAACGAGAACTTAATCATTGGTGGTGAAACAGGCCCTTAGTTTAAAATTAAATAGGAGCTTTTTAAAGATAACCAGTCTATAGCGTTCCCACTGCTGGGACATAGGATTAATCTCTATGAGAGGGAGTGGCCGATAATAAAAAAAGCGCTATAATGCTTCCACAATTATTGTGCGAACCGCCAGTCTGTGGAATTCACTGCCGGCTTCTCTGTTTCTCCATCATTATAATCTAAATCTCTTCAAAGTTCAAGTCGAACTCAAACTCAAAGCATTCATTTCAATTAGACCATAACAGGCACTTTTGAATGTCAGAAAAACAAAGAAGGCGAAGCTACAGTCACAGACACAAGGCATAATAACTTGTGAAATTACTGTAGTTGCCCATTCCAAAGCGTAGATCTCTATGGAGAAGAATGGGCAAGAAACTCCATGGACACTCGTGTAAAGTGAATCGGTTAACCCTAGGCCGCAACATTGCCCCACATCAGGCGAGTTGCAGCCAAACCCAAGCCTATATAGCATTAAATAAAATTTAAAAAAAAACAGCGACGCGGGCCAGGTGTGGTACTCGTAGATGTCACATGTCTTCGAAGTTTTGTTTCGAAAACATTTCCGGCTTCCTCACAATGTTCCCCAGAAAATAGAAACGTACTTAAAAATATATGTATATTTCTGTCACCTTTCTAATTTCAGGCAACTATTTTTAATTAATTTTCAAATTATTGTATTGCTTTTGTTTCCAGTCACGTCGGAAAATCTTAGCGGAGATTAGCCATGGGCGCGGGAGATATTAAAATGCACAAGTGCTTGCGCAAACACAGGTGCAATCTCTCTTCCTTTACTCTCATTTATTCTATATTATAAAGTATGTGGAATTGTAGACCATCGAAACTATTCGAACAACAACTGAATTTAGATTGATCTAAGTAAACCTAAGTCTTAAACCGTAAAGGGCAGGAACCTCTTTATAGGAAATCCATTTTTTTCTTGCAGTAAGAAACTAGAAATAAGAATTTACCTTAACAAACAGTTATATGGGAGATATATATATCATGGGAGTACCTAGAACAATTAAAAACCCGACATTGATATTAAAAAGGTTTTTACTATTTCCAGCTGTAAAGCTTGATGGGTTTTCCTGTGAAAGCCACTGATCGTCCCTATTTTCAGCAACAATAATATTAAGTTCTGCGATTGTTATCACAGGAAATGGAGGATCCCAGTCAGACAGTAATAACATTCATTCCAATGGTTTCCGGAGAATGGTAAATTGAATTTTAGGTCCATTTGTTGAGGTTGATTTTCAGTGAGTAGAGGTTGAGTTGTTTATTTTACGAAGTCGGTTTAAACGTGAAATAGTGAATGGTTTTTCTCTCGGTTAAGTAAATTTATTAGTGTTGCTAGTGACGCATTTTCACGCCTATTAAAATGTTTTTAGAGTTTAAGCTTCCCCAATAATTTTCGTAATAATCAGGTTTGTGAGCGTCTAGCTAGAAAATAGTAACGGTCATGTGCAAGCGGTAGATAATTTAGTACATTAGGTAAGGTGAGTGAGCAGCACCCTTTCCTAGGTCAGTCGGCAATTTGTTCGGTGTTATCGATCCCTGAAGTGTTGCTGTTGATGACTCATAGTTTACATTTTTGTCAAGCTTCGGATTTGTGATAATCAATGTCAAAATCTTGATTTCTTTTTACGTAGTTAAATATGAATAAGACAAATTATTTTAAAATGAAATTGATTTAAATGTGAAAGTGCCAGCCATGATATTCGATAATATACAACGCCCACTCAAGTATATAGCAATAGCTTGCTTTTTCTTTATGAGAGGTCTATATTCTTCTCAGTTTTACATTTCTCTGGGGAAGAAGTATTTCCTTATGTACAGCTCCTATTCAACTGTCGTGAGTCCGATATCATCAACAAATACTAAGTATTTCAAGTTTGTAGGAGTTTGGAAGTGATGGAAAGTAATCTTAGAGGTGCGTTTTATCCAAAATATAAATAAGTATGAATTATTTATTAAAAAACTAGGTGCGTCTATTAGGATATCATCATGACACAAAGGCAGTCTGTTTCAGAAACTTTATTATATGTACCTACTTGTAGTTTGATTTCAAACAAGTGAAAAAGCGCATAAATTATGGATTTCTTTTATGTTGAGTATAAATTAAGTAGATGAGAAATGTACCTAGGTAGGTGGGAAAGAAAGAGTTTAAAGAATTATTTTAAAACTTTTATATAAAATTGTTTATTACATGCAGATATTTAATAGAAAATACATTTAAAAAAGACAAACTAAAAATGCTCACCAAGATCCAAGTTAAAAACTTCATAATGTCCAAGTTCACAACTTTTCACTCAATAGTTAAGAATTTATTTAATCATAATCATCACTCAAAAGGTCACTTAATTTCACATTTTAGATATAAGCAGTGTAAAATTATTTTCCCGCCATTACGTAAAGTTTACACGCGATTCGCGAGTCGGATGAAAGAGAGCGCGTGTCACCACCGCGGATGACAGTAATAGACTGGCGGGCTAAAGCATATTACATACAGAACCACATCCAGTTTTCGAGTTGACTGACTGGTAAGATGAAATTGTGATGACGTTGATCTGTGGTCGTCAGAACTGTAATGCTCTGACTCATTTCTCGAGACACTGATACTTTTTGGGATAATCCACACTCTCTCCCATCACTCACGTTAAACTGAGGTTTCAGTTTCAAACTTCACAACTTCCTAAATATGTTAAAAACTAACCTCAGCCTCCTCTAACTATTTTTATTGTATGGGCTAGCTGTAATATGATATGATTTAATTAAACTTATTATGTTTAACGTACTATCTATCTATTTTCAAAACATACACCTGCTTTACAAAATTCACACTATGTAGGTACCTACAATAAAAAAAAAAATTCATTAGACTTCCGTTTTAACTGTAAATTTGTGAAATCGTCCAAAGATTACGAATATTTTATCATCAGCATGGCATTATGAATGGAACACATTATGCATAACCGGAGTGCGGTCAAGGCGAGCATGCTTGTTGCACTACATGTATAAGTACATACATTGAGTAAGTACCTGTAACATATGCTACGTACCTATGTATGTGTAAATAGATATGTATAGGTTTACCAACGCGTCATTATCTGTAAATTAAGTTACTTTGCAGGTTGCTGTATTATGTGATGTAGGGTGTACCTACGTAATATGTACTCCTACATCCACCTTTTTTGCTAGGTCTCCCTGGTTTATCGGCAAATATCTTACTAGAAGACTGACAACAGATCTCACCTTCAGATAGTTACCGTGATTTGAACAGCCAATAGTTGGGTAACGAAGGTCACACAAACCATTAATTGTAGCCGGTCACAGTCACAGCTAATTCCTGGATATTATAAAAGTGAGTATATTGGTAATAACTGCCAGCGGGACGAACTGGACAGGCTCCGTCTGAACTGGAAGCAGGACGCGCGGAGTCGCGAGAATCGGAAGGAGCGGAGGGAGACCTTTGTCCAGAAGTAGGACAGAGCAGGCTAGGAAAAATCGAGAAATCTTGACAACATTGCATCTCTTCTCTTGCACTGGTGTCATTGATTTCTGTCCAACTGTCCAGCGATCAGAGACTAGTCTACTTACTCCAAGTCGCTCAATTGTGAGAGAGCAGCGGTGGCCCAGTGGTGGAGGCCTCGACTTACGAGCAGTACGTCGTGGGTTCGAACCCAGGCAGGCGAATTACTTTGTGTAATTTATTTCATCACCACTGCTCTCAAAACGGTGAAGGAAAATATCGTGAAGAAACTGGCATGTCCTAGAACTAAAATTATAAAAATCGAAGATATGTGACACCTACCCGCACTAGGCCCGCGTGGTGAACTATAGTCCATTCCCTGTCATAGAGAGGAGGGTGTGTCCCAGCAGTGGGAACATTTAGTAAGTAGACGAAGCGAAGCGAAGGTTCCATACAACTCGATTCTTACCGGCTTCCTTTGAAAAATGGCACAGTCAGTTATTCTATAGATAGACTAATAATATTATCACATTAAAGATATAATAATACCTCTTACAAAAATTGACCCTTCGCTACTGAGACACATACTGATTTTCCTCTTTGGAAGAACATGTTCCTGACTACCTAACAAATTAATGTTTATTCCCTGATGTTTTATACAGGCTGAAAACGGACCCTTCACAAAGCCATCAACCATTATGTAGGTACATCAAACTAAGTAAATTTAAGCAAAAATTATTGCTGCGAAAAGACTTTTTTTTGGGGGGGAAATCATGTTTTACGGTAGGATTCAATGTACCTAACGCACTCAAAACATTGTGCTGATGGATAGATTGAATAGTACAGGGGTCGTGGAGGTGTTTAAACTAAAAATCTTACATTACTTACATACACAAAAACAAGTTTTTTTTTAAAAGTTGTCAAAAAGTTGGAACTTTGACCCCCAATATCTCCATAACTAGTAGGTTACGGAGATATTGGGGGAAGGTATGGTCTAGAACAAAAAAATTATCACAATGACGGAGAGAACAAGTGCCTTTCGACTTCGTTAAGGGTCTTGTTACACCCTTTCGATCCCAATGGGCGTTTCGGGATAACCATTATTCTTTCACGTCCTCACGGTAGTAAAATCAAAGCATGAAATACCAAATAGCCCACATCGCTTATTTCTTAGTAGATGTAGAGAGGTGGGTCTATTATACCTTTATGGTTGTGATGCTAGACACGTTCCACTTTTCACGATTTGCGAATTCGACATACGTGTAACAAAATACTTACAATGTCTGAGTGCTTAGGTACAATATACTCACCCAAAGATATACCTAAAGCATTTCTTCACACACGTTGCCTGCCAGGTAGCAGGAAACTGAGCACTAACTGATAACAGAATGATTTAGTCCATTTTGTTCGGCTGCCAAATGATACACATTCAGTATTGGGCGGATACGCGGGGCGACGGGTTAATGAAAAAATCGTTATCAGCTGGGTTTATTCCAAAAACTTAAGACAAAGAGGAAGATCTTATAGCTATTAATCATGTCTTTATCTCGATTGCTTTCTGATGTTGCCCTAAATCCATTTATAAGCAGTCACTATAATGTCAAGTTTTTATTGCATCCATTAATTTTGCTTTAATGAAAGAGGATTTATTAAAAACGCAAATTAAATTTATTGAGAAAATACTCAGATCTTATATATTAAAAAGTGGGTCTATTCTTATTCAATAACTTGCCTTGAAAACCATTATCTAGGACAGGAAGCGGCGTGTGCAGCTTTGGATTTGGATAGGCTTATCAAGCCAGTGTCAAGAGAGCTTTAAGCGAATTTAAAAGCATGTTGTTGGAATTTGAACTCTCGGTTCAGGGTTGAAAGTTTAATTAAATCAGGAACATAAAAAGTTCAAACCAAAAACTTTCTAGGGTAGTTCAAGATATCAGTGCAACTTTAACCAGCTAGGTCAACAGCGTACCTACCTAACCTAACACACAAGCGCTGTCTCCAAGTCCTAACAACAGCTGTGTTGAAAGGAGGAAGTTTTAATCCATTCGATCTAAGTCGTGGCACCACGGGGGAGTTAGTGTAGGTACTTTGTGTCGGCGTGTCACCGCAGCGTGACTGGATAGTGATAGCGCTAGCTTTAAACTAGCGTTGTGGGGTTTCTTGAAATGGGCAACTTAGGAATCGGAGTGTAGGTAGGTAGGTACAGATAAAAAAAAACTTCAAAATTTTATTGTACCTATTGTATTTCGTTATAACATTTGAATATGAATGGATGGCTCTATAGTAGTAGAGGAAATACAAAGAAACTGTGCATGAACTGTGTGAATGATGATCTGGCAAAAAAATCAATTGAATTGCTAACCTCTTCCTTTTTTAGAATCGGTTAAAAAAGGGGTGACTAATACAGACTGTTGTGTTGAAAACGAATAGAGAAGTAAGGAAGAAGAAGACATGCTGCTCCGACACCAGATTAATAGCGAAAACGGTAGGTAGGTACGAGAATGATGTTTAGTTTTATTTTTAGTTATGTTGGGTATATTTTCAATTTAGTTTGAGTCTAGCTGTACCTATTAGTGTGTGGTTTGCCAACATGTGATAAATGGAAGTCTATCAGATGTCTTACATCTGTACCTACACACACTCCCACATAGGTACATATCTGTCTTAAATGCTTTCAAAACAGACACAGCTGCTTACACCTACAGGGTGAAATTTAATTCATGGGCATCCTTTTAAGGGGTCCTTGTACTCATAATTATGAACAACTTTTACTATAGGACCAAACCTGAAATCGCGAAAAAAAATCAGGTCTTCCCTACATTTTGACGAGTTATGTGAACATAAATGCAAAGAACAGCTGATTTTTTTTCGCGATTTTGATTTTATTCACCTTTGAAACATCAACACTTACGATTTGCCAAAATCAATATTTTGATTCTACCATTTCAAGTTTAAGTTTGTAGTGGGAAGAACTTGAAATCGTACCAAAAAGATGGAATAACGAGAAAAAAAGTCGAGTACCTAATGCTATGGTAAAGGCAAGGCAAAGATTTCAATTTGCAATGAGTTCACAAATACAAAACACGCTAGTATTTTGTCTACAAAGACGACAGACGATCTCATTATAATGGTATCAATGTCTCTGATCTTACTCACGACTCGAGTTAGCTTCTAAACCACGGCTGGAAAAAGGGCAAAGGAGACACATTTCTGTCTATTTAAAAATGCTGACGTTTATGACATTTTATGAGCCTCTCAGGGCTAGATTTTGGTCATCAATACGTTCTCCCTAACGAGTAATATTTTCAACAGTTAAGTAAATAGATGCAAGTCTGTAATCAAGCAGTTTTATAAAATGGCTATAACATGGCAAATTAGCGGTGTGAGTTTGATAAATAATTAACTTTCCTGATGCTACTACGGTGGACCATTTTGTATCTATCATAATTTATAATTACCTAATGTCTCACAATTTCACAGATGTTTGAACTTCAGCGCAAAAGCGTTTCAGCAGCAGACGATAAAACTATGGCTGTCTAAAAACACTTTATCTACACGAGTTTTGATAGGTTCTTAAGGGGAATGCTCCAACCAGCCCGCGAAATTCAAAATTTCTTGCGTTTTTTGCAATTTGCAGGCCAGTGCTAGGTTGTATGTTGATTAACATATTATTCGCGGCTGTAAGACGTATGTAGTTACAGAACTATAATCATCAAAATCACCAATACAACCCTCCAAGTTCATAAAGGTGTAGGAACAAAAAAAAAACAGAAAAAGTCATTCCTACAGCTTTATGAACTTAGAGCGTTTTATTGATGATTTTGATGATTATAATTCTGTAACTACATATGTCTTACAGCCGCGAATAATATTTTAATCAACATACAACCTAGCACTGGCCTGCAAATTGCAAAAAAACGCAAGAAATTTTGAATTTCGCGGGCTGGTTGGAGCATTCACCTTAATAATTTTATTTTAAGTCAAATATAATTCCATTTGATTCGTAAGGCAACATAGGTACTTCTTTTTGCTTGTACTTAGATCGTATTTCTTGAAATAAACCGACAGTTTTTTTAGTTGTATGCATCATCTTATTTCCGGTGAAAACAACATCATTGGTTAAAAATGCAAATGTCAAAGAAACAAATCAACAGGTAGTAGGTACGTATAGTGCTGCATGGTTCTTTAGGCACGTGGACATAGTTGGAAGCATCGCCGCCATTTTGTTTATTCTTATAATAAGCTAGTTGACAAATTGAAAAATTTAGAAAAATTGGATAATAACAAAAAAAAACTTCGCAAGATTATAATTTAAAAAAATAAATAAGTACCTACATGGTGTATTTTTACGTTTTAAAAACCGAATTTAAACTTACCGCGAAAAACGGTGGAAACTGTCATGGCGTCTTCAATGACGTCACACTGTGGCGAATGAACAACAGAATAAATACCACACAATGTTCTGTGTGACATTTTTATTACTTTTGTTCCTGCCGGCTTTGCTAAATCCTGATTCCATATCAAAACTTGCTAAACAGGAAATTAAGCCGGTTACAATCACTGTTAAAAATTAAACAGGTTACATCCATATAAAAAATTGCTAAACAGGAAATTAAACAGGCTCTCACTTTTAACGCCAAATATCCCTAAAATTACCACAGTGGCTAGGAAAGCCCCCTAAAAAAACTTTATGTTTTGTAACATTTTACATGTACAAATTATTTAATATTTGAATTTAAATTAAAGAAATCCCAACTCCCTTATTTTCTTCCTAAGTTTAGGGGAAAACTACTAAGTTGGGAACCATGAATTGCGTTTGCCACTGCTTGATGTTATATATGCTTTCTGATTAGATGTTCACAGTCACGTGACTGAATGCCTATTTATTTTCTGAAAATATTACTAATCTTTAGTTTTATAATAAATTATATGGTTTTTTGTAATCTCCATAGGTATCATGAATCATGATCCATCATTAGAAACTACACTCCGAATTATTTGTAGTGGACACAAGCCTATTTCGACACACAATTTCACAAATGTTTACCAACAGCGCTCTCCTGACATTTTTATTCAAGCGCCAAAATAACCACCAAAAATAAACCATGGTGCACTATACTTAGTTCTGTATCAATCTTCGTCAATAAGTAAACAAATTTTCATTATAATAAATTCGTGTAATATAACATTATAACAGGTCAGTTAACAAATAAAATGTAGTAACTTAGGTATACAATATTTTCCTACTTAGTATATAAAAACGTCGTAAAAGCACTACACCCGGCGCGTCGTTGCGATTACCTTCACTATCATTGCACTTTCTGAAACAAATATTGTACAATTTAATTTACATATGAATGAAGATGATGATCTATGGAATGAAGAAAAGAGAACCAGGGTGCGAGCGAGGACCAGTAGCCATCGCACACTGAGCAGACACTTTTGTGCGTATCTTCAGTAGGTTTCCGCAATGACCTGATTAGATACATATTAGAGGGAGATCCTGTGACCCCCAGACCTACGACATTTTATAAAAGCTGAAACTTTTTCTGTAGAAGTACCTTACTATAGGTAAGAACAATATTGGGTACTATGTAAGGTCGTTCGTGGTGGATTTGGCACATATCAGGTAACAAAGGTGTCTTCCTCTACCAAATAAAAATAATCATGAAAATCGGCGCAGTAATTTATTTATTTAAACTTCATGTACAAGAATGGTATGGTACATAGGCTGACTTAATGCCACAAGGCATTCTTTTTTATTTATTTAATTTATTTATTATAACCAACTTATACTGACAAATTACACCACACATACAAGTTCTCTACCAGTCAACCTTTGGGTCAAATAGGACAGCATTGCATAGCAGTAATCACGGAGAAATCGGTGCAAAAATGTAAAAAAGAAGATACGGGGTGAACACATAACCTCGTCCTTTTTTTTTGAAGGTTAAAAACTAAATAATAGATATAGTGAACACTCACCATAGTAATTTCCGGAAATATGGTACTTAAGTTGAAGTTGGCACGGGACGTGACAGGAAAACTGGCCAATGATCTATCCACGTTGTGTCCCATACCTTGCACGTTGGCAGGCATCAAGTGGCTGTTGAAGAAATCGGCCTGGTATTGCGACGGCATTTGATTGCCCACATAGTTCGGAAAAGGCAACTCTTCCGACATCAAGTTAGGATGCTTCTTATTCAACGCCTTGTTCTGCCAAAACAAATGAGGATCGTTCCATTCTTCAACTTCGTTATTGATCTTAGCTTTTTTACTTTGATACTTTTTACTCGATTCCTTTTTAGAACATTCCAGTTTATGTTTAGTTGCCGACTCTCTTCTTGAGCTTTTGTAAGAAGGCGGCACCTTCTCAGATTGAAATACTGTTGAATTATTTCTCATCTTCAACTCTTCATATTTGTGGTTTCCGTAGTTGCATTCAGCTGTCTGATTGTAATCAATAAAGTCACCAGTGAATGGTCCACTGGCATAATTACTTGACATTAGATTACTACTGCCTGGCATGAAGTTGGAGTAAAAAGAATTTGACATGGTATTAGTAGTCGTGTTGTACAAAGTTGTGCCCGAGAACTGTTGGGTAGCGTAGCTGTTATCAGAGTAATCCAAAATTGGTGGGAAATGTGAGACTTGTGCCACAGCACTATCCTGCGAAGCGCTGAAATCCGTGTACTTCTGGGGTGGCATCATAAATTTGGCACTGTTGCTGTCTTGAATTTTTTGCGTACCATTAGCACCTCTTAACAATGCTTCAGTTGAATAGTTGTTGTTCTTTTGAGTTTTAGAAGACTTTTCTGTTTTACTATTAGATTTCGTTTTAGTTGGCGGAAACTGACTATGTGCCATACTTTCATACGAGTTCACTAATTTAGGGTCGTTAAAAACATAACAAGGTTGTGACATATGATTATCTAAATGTGACATAGCTTTGCGGTTAGTTTCGTTTGTAAAGTGGTTAATATTTTGCTTTCCAGGAACTGTCTTCGATGTATCGATATTTGGAACCTGATATCGAGAAGCCATATTATCGTTTGAACGGTTCATAAGCTGCGTGACTGAGAGGAAATTACCGCAATTTTGTATGTCAGCGTGTGGTACCCCACGATTTGATGCATCTATTTTCCTATTCTTATCATGGGGACCTAGTGCCAGGTCACCAACTAAGGTCGGCAAGTTGATAGGCGGTGGATCTATACTTATTTCCGTGGTTCCCAAAGGTCTAGTAGAAGGCCACACTTGAAACTCGTCTTGCGGTGTTTGTGTTGGAAAATTATGCATCGTTATTGGAAAATAATTACTTTCATTGTGGTCTTGTTTTTTAACCGAATGATCTGTTTGATTGTAGGTCGCTTTGTTAGTGTCTTTTATCTGAGGATGTATCGGATTGCAGTTGTTTTGAACAGATCTTATTTCAGATGTCATCCAGTTGATGTGCATTTTGCTCGGAGATTTTTTCGTATACTTCTCGGGAATATGTTGAGTCACGATATTATTGCTAGCTTTTATTCCACTTTCCACGGTTACTTCAACCGTTTTCGGTTCGTAATGTTTGTTAGTATTTACTTTTAAATTTACGTTAGTATACACTGGATCAAATGTTGTATAATTTTGGTTTTTGGTTGTTAAAGTTTTGGGCATGTTATTATTGGTATAGAACGGTACGTCTTCAGTCCATAAATTAGCAGGTTGAGAGTAAAAACTAGTAATAGTTTCAGCAAACGAGGAGGTCGGTTTGGTTGTGTTATCTTTCTTATTAGAATTTGCAACTAACGGGACATGAAAATCTGGATTGAATGGATTATAAGTTGTCGTGTATGGCGCGGAAGTAGTCGTTAATATGGTATCCTTGTTGAAAGTGTTTGTGGTTGTTGTGCAATTGACAAAATCCAAGCCTTTGTGCGACCAGCCCAAGTCAATATCGTATGTTAATCTTGAAGATCCAATTTTCATAAGATTTTCATCCACATTTGAGTAATCCGACTTATTTTTCGACGTATATTTTTCCATTGCACAGGGGTATAGACCAAGTCCGTTAAATTCGTGGCTGGATGTTATACTGCTTGTACTATAAATAGCACTCTTGGCAAATGGATCACCTTTGTAAAAGAAGTTGTTACTACTAGCATACCCAGCGGACTGGCTTGGTACGGATTTACTAATATTGCAATCGAAATCTAATCCGAATGTGGTGTCTCCTAATGAACAACTAGTTGTTATTATTGAAGGCACTGACAAGTTCAAGAATGGATTTTCGCTGGAAACGTTTGGCAACGTCACTGTACTAGAGGTTTTAGTTACTGCAGCAACAATACTAGATTCTTTAGTTACGACGCTCACAGCACATTTTTGCTGTTCGTTTTGCTTATTTGTAGGATTGTATGTATCTGGAAGTTTGTTTGTAACTGGTTTTACTTTAATATCGTTATTGTTAGGTTTTTCAAAGTAAGGTATAGGCACTAATTCGGGTCTCTTTTGATTTTCCTTCGGGATGGCTTGCGCTGTGCTATGGCCATGTTCTTCAGCAGGGCTATCTGCCCTATTTCCGCTTACTAGTGGAAAAGACATAAGAAATGCGGCGGTTGGTGAAGTAGCTAGAAACTCTTCTGCTAGTTCAAGGCGTGCATTACCTCCGTCAACGACATTATCGCATAATGTTGTATCTAAAGGTAAAATGCTGGGCAATTTGTTTTCTTTATTTTCTGCAATTGTTTCTTTGCCATTCAAAATTTTACTTGGTTTAGCGATTTCATTAGGTGTCTTTATATTTTCAGTATTTGTCATGGTAGTAGTGGAGGAAGTAACTATTGGAGCTGATGTTGCTTTGACGATTGATTCCATACATTTAGGTTTATCAATGAGTACAGGAACTTCATTATCTTTAATTTTGTTACAAATTTTATCAGCAGTATTAGTATCTGGTTTCTTACTTTTAATGTTCTCTTCTTTTTGCATATTATCTGTCTTGGCTGGTTGGTCGTCACTTAGGATTTTATCACTCTCAGTCTTCCTATCACCACTAATGATGCTGCTACACGCTGTTACTTTGTCGTTTTCCTTATTTTCGCTATTGCAACCTTCAGTGCTTTTAGTTTCTTTGGAAACCTCTACCACCGGTTTGTCTTTTATCTCCGTATTTTTCGCAGTTTCCTTAACCATACTAACAACTGCTTTTAATTTCTTTGTAGGTTTTTTATTAATAATATGTTTTAACTTAACATTGTTCTTTTTATTCTTGGTAGCTGATAGTGGACGGGAGTAAGCAGATATCGGTAGAATATTAACCATTGTAGTTT
This sequence comes from Eurois occulta, assembly GCA_950022335.1. Taxonomy (NCBI): domain Eukaryota; kingdom Metazoa; phylum Arthropoda; class Insecta; order Lepidoptera; family Noctuidae; genus Eurois; species Eurois occulta. The sequence goes on along the minus strand of OX465489.1, from coordinate 9,058,690 downwards.
TGGTGATATCTCCATTATTTCTATTGACTATAGGTGATTTATTAAGTGGTTGTAAATTTTGGTCTACTAAAACTATAGCAGGCGGCACAGATGGGAACAACAGTGGCCTCTGAGGGAAAATGTATGGTGCTGCCGGCAGTACCACTATTGTATTTTCTGAACCTGAAACAATATCCAAAAGTGTGTATTTGTATTTCATTGCCTCCTTTCAAATAAATCAAGATTTATACGGGGTGGAAGGGACACCGAAGCGAAAACGGTTACCACATACTCAGTACATCATTCTGAACCCGAAAAGAGAATGCTCATGGAAGTATGGAATCCCGTACCATGCTGCATCAAAATCAAACCTTGTTTTTTATAGACTACACTGATCGTATTAACTCCTACAAAAAATATTTTTGAAAAAAAAACCCGCGTTTCAGAGTTATTTTATAAAATCGAAACTAACCTAAAAAGTAGGTCTATTTTTTCGAAACTACCAACGACGTATTTTAACACACATACATTACATTATTGCTCTAAAAACAGCGTAATGCACTAATATTAGTAAGAATTACGAGTTAAAGTAACATCCACAGTATGCTTGACTGAAACTCGATTTTATTTTAGACCTTTACATTGCCAATAGTCAGTCAGTACAGTACAAATGTCAGATGCCACAGATAAGATAACTATAAACCATAGAGTATAGTAAGTGCTATAAACTAGTCGGGATTTAGGGATGTAATCGATAAATCAAAATCTTTAGGCTGAGAAAATCTATTTTGTTGCAAATAGCAATAAACCAAACTAAATCGATTTGGTGTACTGATCTTACTTAATTGTAATTAATTTTAGAGTCCGCTCGACAGACAAGGGTTTGTTCAATTGAAACGGAACGTCATTTATATTCAGTTGAAACGGAACGTCATATAAAGGGAGTAAAACAATATTCGTACTTTTAAACTCGAAAAGTATAATTCCAGTTCAAAAATCAAATCCCCGACGCGTAATGCCGTAAAAAAATATGAAACTAATTACTATAATATTTTGGTTTTGAGGCGCGAGACTTTTTGGTACCAACTTTGGTCATTGTCCTTTGTCACCGGTTATTAAAAAAAATCTGCTGTTCTATACAGTTTGATCATGTAGGAATTGCACTTTTGTAGGAAACAGCAGATTTTTTTTTTAACAATCCATGAATAAAATATATGTTGGATGTACGATGATGTGCTGAATACGTGGTAACCGTTTTCACATTGGTGTCCCTTCCACCCAGTATTTATATTGGCTTATCGCTCCTATATGCATTACAAAAAGATCTTCCTACATCTCTTTCATGCATTTTGTAAGAACCATCTTCCACTACAAGTAGGTAGGTAGCTGTAATATTATGCACTAGACTGCTTGCCTTAGGAATATATAATCTACATAAAGAAATTTGATAAACAATGCTCTTCAGTTCTATAAACTATGGTCTTACCTTTTTTATTTATGAAATTTGATCTTGGAAGGAGCAACGGTAATTTCTTTCGAGTTGCAGTTAGTACAGGCTTCGTGGCTTCCGGTTTTTCTTGTTGACTTTGATTTTTCTTCAACATCAATAGTTTTGCATATTTCCCATCTGAAATTGATAGAACTTGAAATATAACTAACAATATAAGTAGAGCTAGGAGGAAACTAACCAGATATTGTGAAATACACAGGATATGTGTTCACATTCACTGGTAATGACTATCGCTGTACAATGCATGCATGTTATTTGTGAATTAAACTAAGAGGAAACTTGGGACATACTGTGTTTCCTGTGTGGCTTAGTTTTATATACAATATGTTAAAAAAGCCCTGCCCTATCTGAAAGGGGCTTAAAGGCATACCAATGACATAACAATGTTCAACATTTACAGTTTTTAAGAAAAACTGTAAGTGTTGAACCTACCTTATATTTTTGAATTTTGATTTTCGCCCCAAATTACCACCACTTCCCTAAATTCTAACAATCTTTTAAAATGTGGCAACTCCATTTTTGGCATAAGTGTGTTCGATCGTCGTAAGATTCATTTTAGTACATTTTATTTAATTTTCATCGGGGTATTTTTTTTACTTGTTCTCCATAAAAGGATTACATAAATAGAATATAATTTCGATACCTAATAATACCCTCACGGATCGGACAGGTTTTTTTAGCATATTGTTTATTTAGAAGTTTATTGTACTTGAATCCTCTCTTTATAGTAAATTTCTGCAGTCTTATTGATATTAAAAGACTACCTACTGCTTTACTTTTGTAGATTCTACCTTCTCACCTTTACGTTTCTTAGTCAGGCTCATATACACTTGTGTTGATACATCTTTGCCCTTCCCCTTCTTGTTTTTCTCAGTGTCTAGTTCCACTTGTAGGGCTAATATTTCTGTTTCTGTAATTGAAAGGTGAAGATGAATATGAATTAAAGATGTTAGAGAATTAGACCCTTTTTTAATAGCATTTTTGTGTAGTTTAAGCTCTGGTATATAAGAACACTACTCAAATTTAAACTGTACTTAAAACTTAAGTCAAAATATCAAAAGGCTTTAATCTAAGCCAGAGTATAATTTTTGCTTAGGTAATAACTCCTCATACTATTTAACTGAGGCCAGTAATATAACACCTAAATAGTTAGTAGATCTATAGATAAATTTCACATGAACAATATCACCAGAACTCTAGATGGCTAGCTTGTACTTAATCTTACACATTAGTTTCTGGCGTTTTACTTGTGAGAGTTCTATAATGTGTGCGGCTTCGCTAGGGTTAATTTAGAATTTGACAATTAAACTCTTAACACTATTAAAGATTCTATAGTAATATGATTCAATCATGATTCGAAAGACACACAAAGACATTTTGTACACACAAGCTGTTGGTAAACCTTTATTAATAATAAACAAGTAAACAAAGACACGCGGGGCCATCTAATAACATAATAACGTTTTTGTTGTTTTCCTCAGGAAGTTTTTTTTTTCGGGATAAAAGGTAGCCTATGTACATTTCTGTACACCTGACAGGATATTATGCCGGACAGGATTACCGGTTCATTGGTTTGGGCGTGAATGGTAACAAACTTACTTTCACATTTATAATAGTTAGGATTAGGATTATAATCTCTTTGCAATAGTCGAACTGTCAAACGATTTATGATAGTTGAACTGACATCACAGCAACTTTAACTAAACAATCACCATACTTTACATATTCCATAGAAATCTAAGACAAAAATCCTGCCTATTTGTCATATAGGTCTCATGAAATCTTCTATAGTAGAAGTAGTATAGAAGTCTATGAGTTTATCTACTCTTTTCTAAATTTAATAGGAACATAAATTATACAATAATTCTGATCCAAACAAGCTTCTACTGCACAGATCATCATCTGTCTAGCCTTTTTCCAACGATGTTGAGGTCGGCTTCCAGTCTAGGATGCAGCTGAATACCAGTATTTTACATGGAGTGACACTCGACTCTGTTGAGCGCAGAGCCAAGAGGCTCATTGGTGACGTTGAGCTGGTGGGTACCAAGCTTCATAGTTTGGCCCACCGGCGCAGGGTTGCATGTCTGTCGGTCTTTTACAGGCTGTACTTCGGTGAGTGTGCACAAGAGCTCCACGAGATCATTCCACCATCTCCCTTCTTCCATCGGGAGTCCAGACGTACTGCGGGTTATCACCCATTCCTTGTCGATGTTCCACACATTCGCACGAAGCGCTTCGCGACATCGTTTATTATCCGCACAGCCAAGGAGTGGAATTCCCTGCCTTCGTCAGTGTTCCCAAGTTCATATAACCCCAATCTTTTTAAGTCGCGAGTTAATAGGCTTCTTCTGGGTAAGCTCGTTCCATCGTCGACCTCATCTCTGTCCTCAGGACTCGATTGAGGTCAAGAGTAGACCCATTTAATATAAAAAAAAAAAAAAAAGAGTGACTGCCTATCTGACCTCCACAACCCAGTTAGTGCTAGGTAATACGATACCCCTTGGTAAGACTGGTTGTCAGACTTTCGGGTCACTGACCACCAGTAACAACTGTCAAAGATCTACAAATGACAGCCAGGACCAAAGGCTTAACATGCTTTCCAAGGCACGGAGGAAACTCGGTATTTAATGGGTGGTCACCCATCCACGGACCAACCTAGGTAAGCGCGGCTTAACCTAAAGATCGACCCGAGCGGCTGTTCTTATTTAGCCACAAGCTCCTTCTACTACACAGATATCATGTAAAAATACTTGTAACAATAGCATTTAGCTCTGTATCAACTTACTCAATTGTGTTTTCTCCTTAACATAGTTACTCAGGTATATTATAGCTTTCTGGATTATTTCTATCTTCGGATACTGCACATCTTCACTATCTTCTGCTGGACAATTATTTTTATGTATAGCTTTGACAATTTCACCAAGTTTATTTATAGCATCGTTAAATTTATTACGTCTAGCCCGTTCCCATTCCCGGCAGCGGCTGAAAAGTGATAATTTGGTGATAATCAATCAAATCATTTTGGAAAAGTAAACAATGTTTTTAATATTTTAAATTGGTTGAAATGCAAATTTACCTTGGAGTACGTTTACTGTTTACTCCTTCCATAGTTCAGATACATTTAGGAAAACTAGTTCCTACTGAAATTTATTTATTTTATCCATTTTTAATAACAATAATGAATAATTCTAATCTACAAAACTTCAACTCAATCAACCATATTAGTATTACCATAGATACTTTTATTTGACAATTTAACATTATGATTGACATTAAATAGTGACATCTTTCAGTCTGCCTTCTTTGAGCTGTCACCTAATGTCAGTAGTGAAGTGACTAAATTATTTGGACCAGGCTAAAAATCAACTAATAAATTAAGCCGAAATCAAAAGCATTTATTAGATTCGGACAGAATTGAGAAGGCTCAGCTTTGGCACTCGAAGCCATCGTTTGGAAAGAAATAAATACAACTCAAAACAGAACTGTTCTTGGTCATTAATGACTTTAAGTGTCCAAAGCCCAAAAACCTGAAATTGGAGAAGTTCCTCAATCGATTTTTTTTTGTGATAGGATGCAGCTGATCAACGGATAGTCACAAAATGAAACCCTAAAACCGAAAAAAGTATTCTACTCTTTGGTGCTGTAGTAGCACATCTCTAATCATTTCAATTTATCAATTGGGTTTTTTTTGTTGTTGACCTTATGATTCATTGTGTTTCCAATTAGTCACTGAAATAGTGTTATTACAGACGTCGATATAACGTTATACGGTTCTTGTTTTGTGGATTAAAAAGTGTAAATTTCGATTACCAAGATGTCTTTGTATCCATCCTTAGAAGACATGAAGGTGGATACGATGGCGAGAGCTCAGATGGCTCATCACCAGGCGCCGCCCTCTTACAGCCATCCACCTGCTGCTCCCATGCCAGCCAGCGCTCCTTCAGCTCATATGTATCCAGCGCTGGGGGAATACATGGGCCTTGAACTGTCTAGTGATGTTATTGCAAGGAATATGCCTGAATACCAACTGCAAACGGTAAGTTTGGTAAAATATAAATTCAAAATATAAAGTTTAGTCAAAGCGACGGGATACCTACTTTTTTTTAACCTAATTGTCCTCAAAGAACATGCTGATTAATATTTTTTAAGAAAAATATTCCAGATTTCTCAAATTAACGATTGCATTGTTGTGCAATTGTTAAGAAAGTGTATAATACATATAACACATCATTAGCAGCTTACTATGCCTTATCTAAAAAGTATAATGAAATTACTAGGTCAGTGGGTAGCCTTAGGGGCGGATTTTTAGGAGTTGGAGTATATCCTTAGGGGCGCTATGAGAAGCAAAGAAAACGAAAAAAAAAATTTTTTGGTTAAAAAAATTTTTGGGACTTAGAAAATTTTTCGAAAAAAAAATTTTTTTTTACAGGCACCTAACTAACCGAACCTCGGCGTGCCCCTGACATCGACCGTCTAGGATTAGCGTTTCCGTCAGCAGGTCGACGGATCCCCGCTGCGCGGGGCTCCTATTTCTGTCTGCAGGGTTTACAGGAACCTAACTAACCGAACCTCTGACGCCCCTGACGTCGACCGTCTAGGGTTAGCGTTTCCGTCAGCAGGTCCATCAGTCACTAATTTTCTAAGTGTTTGCCCCTAACCGTACTCAAGGTGAAAAGTAAGGAGAAATTTTCTAAGTCCCAAAAATTTTTTTAACCTAAATTTTTTTTTTTTGTTTTCTGCACGGCTCATGGTGCCTATAAGCGTATGGCATCAACTTCCAAAAAAACTTTTTTTGAAAAATTTTCTAAGTGTTTGCCCCTAACCATACTCAAGGTGAAAAGTAAGGAGAAATTTTTCTAAGTCCCAAAAATTTTTATTACCAAATTTTTTTTTTTTGTTTTTCTGCACGGCTCATGGTGCCTATAAGCGTATGGCATCAACTTCCAAAAAAACTTTTTTTGAAAAATTTTTTAAGTGTTTGCCCCTAACCATACTCAAGGTGAAAAGTAAGGAGAAATTTTTCTAAGTCCCAAAAATTTTTATTACCTAATTTATTTTTTTTTGTTTTTTTGCACGGCTCATGGTGCCTATAAGCGTATGGAACCAATTTGAAAAAAAAAAAAAACGAAACATTTGCGCCCCTAAGGCTACACTCCAACCAATTACTATTGTATATAATATGTAATACAGGTTTTTTTAATGCCAACAGGTTCAGCCACGTGGAATGGTAAGTAATTTGATAGCACCTTTGTCGTCTCAATCAACAACTTTGGCAAAGGCTACGGTTACTGGTGCCATAAGACCCGTTATACTGTGCAAAGACAAGGATGGGAAGTGTGGTGTGAGGCTCCATTCAGTGAACAACGGAGTGTTTGTGTGCTATGTGGCTGCCAACAGTCCTGCTGCACTTGCTGGCCTGAGATTCGGGGACCAAGTTCTGGAGATTAACAATGTTGCTCTGGCTGGCATGTCAATGGACCAATGCCATGGATTGCTGAAGAAGTCTCCTGCTAATGGAATTTCAATGGCTGTTCGTGATAGGTATTTAATAAATTGTTATTATTTATTCCTACAGCGAAAAAAAGTGCTAAGAATTGTATCATTTTCCTTGTTTTTGTATTCTATTGATTTTACCATAAATTTTTGCAAAAAATAAAAATGTTCCATTGTAAACTGCTAGATCCTATGAAACTATTTTATTTTTGTTTTCAGACCATTTGAGAGGACAATAACTCTCCACAAAGATTCTCTTGGCCATGTTGGATTCCAGTTTAAGGATGGCAAGATTGTTGGCTTGGTAAAGGACTCATCAGCAGCTCGTAATGGTTTATTGACTGATCATCAGATACTGGAAATAAACACTATAAACGTTGTGGGCATGAAAGATAAGGAGATATCTAGAGTTATTGAAGCCAGCCCATCTGTTGTAAACATCACAATAATTCCCAGCTACATATATGAGCATATGATAAGCAAGTGAGTTATTAGTATTTATCCAAGCTTGTAAATTGTATCAGTAGTTACTCGTCTATATTTTGCATAATGCCATTATGTAGGGTTGGTTATAATAAAACGAATTTCCAAACACTGGCAATTGAAGTTTTCATAATATTATATTACTAATGGGAAGTAGCTTATCTATATGCCAGCCGCATGTGTATTTCTGATAACTCTCAAAGTGTTTGCTCTACTAAATTGTGTATGTTATCTCTTTCAGAATGTCGTCGTCATTATTCAAGGAATTGGATCGCACCCCTGCTGTATAAACAAAGTTTTATATGTTGTTATAAGCAAAGTCCGACCACTGCTGTGCATTTACTGAAACATTGAAAATTTATACATACATTTATATACTGTTACAAAAAGTCTGATATATTGCACATGACGAGGACTTTGCTCAAAATGTTACCTTTGGATCTAAAATATTTAAAGCTTTACGTGTCACAAAAATTATTTCTATCATATCTAAAGTACACACAAATTGGCACAGTTTTGAATCTATGTAGGTGCAATTGAATGTTTTTATATTATTTCGTAAAATGTAGGTGTTCCATATACAATGATTAGATTTATTTTATGTTAAGTGTACTATCGTTATATTTGTAGTGCTTGTAATAGTCAGTAAGGGCTGTGAAGAGATGCCAATGCAGTTTGATTGAAGTGCAACTAACAGAAAGGTGGCCGTGTGTGTGTCCTGCTAACACGGTGCTAATCTATAGAAATGTGAATGGTATGATGAAGATGATGAGCTGAAGGTAATTGTTTGTAATCTTTTTACTATATTTACATAAATAGAAAAATCTATTAAATACTGTATATTTTAGATTCCCTCCTTAAATGTGATGATATATATTTATGATATAGCTTCAACAGTTTTAACTGGCTACATTCCTGTTTTGCCCAACTACACTCATTTCCATAGTCCTAGTAAAATATATGGTATTTATTTCTTAGTAATAACAATACTCGATGTTAGCAAGTAAGGAATTAAATTCAAGAGATTTTGGTTTATGTTTCTATTTAAGTTAATATGCGGCCATAGAATTTATTTTATTATGCATAGGTTAATTTTGTTTCTGTATTATCCAATGTATGCCAAACAAAAGGTTCCACATTGCGTACTGTTCGGAACGAAACACGATAATTACTTATTACTTTACATGACTCCGAATTTTATTGTAATTATTACTATTTTTTATATTCAATAAATGATTTCGATAAAAATGAAATTTCAATGAAAGCCTCTAGAATTACAGATGTAAAAGCTTTTTCTACTGACTTTTCATTAAGCGTGACGTCCCGCAATAAACTGGAAGTCATCCCATCGGAGAGCCTAACATTATGACGGTCGGATATGCTTGGTTTTCGAAACGTTAAACCCTTGTAAGCAGCGGCTTCAACAAAATTTATCAGAACGTAGTATGGTGTTACCATACTACGTTCTGATAAATTTTGTTGAAGCCTGAAAAAAGGAATTTCTGGTGAGAACAGTATTTATGTTGCAGTCAAAACTCTTAACCAGTCAAAAGTACTTTTAACTAGCAAAATCAGTCAAAAGTAGTTTTAACCGTTTGCTTTCGACAATACTACTTTTGACTGAAATAACACTTAAAAGTATTTTTGCCCAATGGAACTGGTTAAAAGTAGTTTTGACTAACTGATTCCGTCAAAAGTGGTTTTGACGGTGATCAGTCGGTTCACCAAACATTAATTCAAAAATTTTTACTTGACAAGCAACGATTGGCAAAAACATTATTTGTCATTTCATCATTCTACAACAACAAGTTTACCAAATATTTCACTTAGCAAAATAATTATCCGATAAACTTTTATTTAATAACGTATTATTTGACAACCAATTCATTATTTGTTAATTTTATTCCATAAATAACGTTTGGAATGCAGACATTACACAAATTGACTTAATATAACGTAATTGAAATTTAACAGATGCTGACAGAAAACCTAACCCTAGACGGTCGATGTCAGGGGCACCCCGAGGTTCGGTTAGTTAGGTGCCTGTAAACCCTGCAGACAGAAATAGGAGCCCCAACCGAATCCAAATAGGAGATTTCAACTAGTTAATAGTGCTTTTGACTGATGCTTTAGCAGTTAAAACTAGTTTTGACTAAGAGCGTCAGTTACAACAACTTTTAACCGCAAATTTACTGTAAAGTAGTGTAAAATAGGCAAAAGTCATTTTGACTGAACAGGTTGGTCAAAATGACTTTTGCCTATTTTATTCAGTTAAAAGTACTTTTGACTGGTCTTAACCAGTCAAAAGTAGTTTTGACTGCAACATTTACATTTCCTTACCTAGTAATAATAGTATCCGGTAGGTCTTCTTTATTTGCGTCAATAGGTACAATAATTCAAAACAAATATTTCCGATTTGTTGAAGCCTGAAAAAAGGAATTTCTGGTGAGAACAGTATTTACATTTCCTTACCTAGTAATAATAGTATCCGGTAGGTCTTCTTTATTTGCGTCAAGAGGTACAATAATTCAAAACAAATATTTCCGATTTGTTGAAGCCTGAAAAAAGGAATTCCTGGTGAGAACAGTATTTACATTTCCTTACCTAATAATAATAGTATCCGGTAGGTCTTCTTTATTTGCGTCAATACAAATACAAAAAAAAAAATACAAAATATCTTTATTTTAACCAAAAAGTTTTAAGTTAGTTGGTGATTGGAGCCTCCTTTTAAGCAAGTAATGCCTGTGTTAGGAGACTCCGCTCTTCCACAGCAATATAGAATTAATTCAGTACCTTAGAAATAAACAGTATGTTTGTGTGTGTGGGTGTTTGTGTAGGTGTGGGTGTTTGTGTGTGTGTGTGTGTGTGTGTGTGTGGGTGTTTGTGTGTCTGTGTGAGTATGTGTGTGTTTCATGTTGTGTGTTGCAATAGTGCCTCAGTGTCTGCGTAATTTAGTTTCTTTATCCAATTAGTAAGAATTTTATTACACTCTTTTAATTGTTTATTGTGTACATATATCTTTTTATTTATCCTATTATAAAGTTGACATGACAGTTTATTGTACTGAATAGCAGCAAATTTTGTTTTAGTTTGTGGAACCTGTGCTATGAGATCTTTCCGTCTTCTTGTTATTGTGGTTTGATTATATGGCAGATTCTTATGTTTTTTAAGAACGGTAGATACGATGTATAACTTTCTAACAGAAAGCAGTCCACTATCCTGATAGAGACTTTCAGTAGGGTATGTAATCCTTCTGAAGTACATTATTTTTATTACGGCACGTTGTCCCCGTTCAACATGTATAAACTTTGATTTTGCTGCGCCGCCCCATATTGTGATACAGTAGGCTATAACTGATTGTGCTAGAGAGATATATATTTCATTCAATAAATTTCTGTGAGAACCTGATTTCTTTTTTATGTTTATAGGCGCTATATGCCTTAGTGTTTTAAATATCCACCCTAATTTCCTAATCCTTCCAGTAACATGTTCAATATGAGAGTACCATGACAATCTGTGGTCAATAATTATACCTAAATATTTAAGATCAAGGTCAATAGGTACAATAATTCAAAATAAATATTTCTCAAACATATTTTACTTACAAAAGTATAAAAATATCATTTTAATAAGGCGTAGGTACGTAACCTGTTTGTAATGTTGAATATTTACTTAGTAAAAAAAATGCTCGAGAGGGTTCTGAAATGACCAGTTGGGTTTCAAAATAACTTCAGGACACGTCCATGACTTTGGTATGAAGAAACTGTCGGTTTCTGAAGTCGGACAGTTCCGGCGAGCGAAGAACTCCATCGGGTATAGACTCCACAGGATTCCTGAAAAGTAATCAGTATTAATATTTTAATTTAAGGGTTTTTCCATCAGGGATTTTTCAGTAGTACCTAGTCCCGGAGACTGAACTTGTGCCCGATTGATAGCTCTAGGCACGCCTGCGCGCCCACTATTACATGGGAATTAAACATAACTGGCGAAATGTGCGTGTACCATTAGTAGGCACACCACTACCTAACCCTTCGGGGATTACAAGCGTGATGTTATGTTATAATTACCGTTTCCAATAAAGAAACCCAGCCACAAGAGAAGGTTGAAGGCGTTAGGGAAGCGACGCCCAGCTGTTGCCGTCAGTGGCACCATTACGATGCCGACCACAACAAACTCGACCATCAGCACGGGATAGAAGAAGCCGAATGCCAACGCCAGGATGACCTCGTGGGCTACAGATGATATCTATAAAAGGGAAAAATAATACTCAACTTATTAGGTGCTATGGCTCATTCACGACCTCGGGTCATGTGACTTGTACTTAGGCACTTCACCAAAGCGGAGCGGAGAGGAGACGTGTGGAAACCGACCAAACATATTGGTTGAAGTCCACATAGTCTCTCGTTTTTCCATTTTTTTTCTAAATTGATGGCAACGATTGGTTCGTGCATCGCAAGTCCGACTGTTTATGTCGTGTAATCGTAGGAACGTTCATTGTACACAAACGTCAGATATAATGCGAAGAAGGCTCCGCTGGTCTTTCAGCAAGGGAGCCTCTTATCTTGTCACATGCACGGCCGCCCGTTTGCGTCCGACGTGAATCAGGGATCTTTGTTTATCTTTTGACCGTCAAGGAAAAAGCATTTCGCTTCATCTTTTGTTATTAGAACTGATAATTTCTTTTTAAATTCCAGTTTGTTTTGAAATTCATAAAGTAGGTATTCCTCTGATATTGTTGTATTCACGTTCATTGTTGGCCTTATCCCAGTGCAGTCAACAATAGCTATTGTTAATTGTCTAGGTGGGTTCAATGTGAGCCCGGCTGTTGACCTCGTTAATATCTAATTAGCAGTTCATGTAGGTCGACGTTCAATTAGAGATGAATTGCTAACACCGGATCAAGATCTTATATCAATTAGTTTGACAAATGATCGCATGCTATTTGAGGAAACACGCTTGGGTAGATAGTAGATAGATACCATCGGATGGGCTAGAAAAATTAATGTTAGGCACATCGAAATTCTGGAAGACGGGACCAACATAATTATGTCGGTAGAATACAATTCAATAGATTTTTTCGCGGTGTCTACAAGATTCCAAGAAGGATCCCTAGATTTACAATTAGGTAAGTATCATATGAGTAGTTTATTTTCCCTTACAAAGAACACGGTGAAAGTAGCCAGAGGTCGTCCTAAAAACGGCGCCAGAGGAAGGTAGATGTGGTCGCGAAGCCAGAAGTAAACCACGAGGTTCCAGCGGCGGAAGTACAGGGAGTAACGAGATGTCGTCCACCAGTCCTGTAATAACAATATTATTAGGTACCACCTACTCAGGTAGTTGTACAGTTGTCGATAAAATTAACTAGGTACACACAGGTTATCAACGAAAGTTACAGGTTATCGACGAAACTGTTTTTTTAAATTTTACTCACCCTACCTTGCTACAAATGGAACAGTATACCTAGCTAGCTAATTTTCATAACAAAAGTAAAAAAGTATAGGATTTTATTGCGGATAGTGTTCAGCAGAATTGAAAATTATTCATTAAAAAAACCTTTTAACAAAATAAAAGCTTGTAAAAAAACAAGCTTTTATTTAAATGTGCTAAAAGGAATAAAATAAACTTTTCCTTTAAAACACTATCAACTTATTAATATATTATTACTTTCCTTTAAAACACTATCAACTTATTACTTATTAATAATTAATTACACAATTTATATTATGATATAAGGTCAGGTGGGGTAAGTGAAACTAAGAGGTAAGTGAAACACCCAACCCTACACAATAAACTATACAGTTCAGCTCTAATAGTGATCGGTCGATAAAACAGGATCGACGTAGAGTTTTCAATGTTCTAGCACAGATGTCGCTACGATCATTCTACAAGGTTTTATAAAGAAAAGAAATTTGACATTTTGTAAACTTCAAAACACGAGTTGGACGTGCTTAATCTTTTCGCTGGTGTCAAGAAATTTAATAGTGTTTATGAAGCTTTCAATAGGTAAGTAACGTATTCAAACTATAGATTTTATGTTCTAATAGTTATATCTAGCTAAAACGTGCAGGCAATTGAATTATAAGGCGGTCGAAATTCTAAGCTTAAAAAGTACTGATTGGGGAAAGTGAAACAGTGATGGCCGGGGTAAGAGAAACATATGGCCCACTTCCCCCGTGCCAGAGTACACAAACATTTTTTTTTAAAGTAATCTCATGTACTATGATTAGTAGTACCTACATGATTTATTGGTTAACGTCTTGGCATTTCGTTTGCGTAAAGTTCTGAAATTAACCATAACCGGGTGGTTATGGTTAATTTGCAGAAGGATTAACTTTTCATTAAAATCGGATAAGCAGTTTTTGCAAGAATCCCGAACAAACAGACAAATCAAAAAATAGTTCGAGGACCTCTACCTAATTAGTTGATAGTTATCATAGCTATAAATTTTTCAGTGAATATAATAAAATATTAAAAACAGACAAATGTCATCATTGTACAAACAAAACCCTTTTACGGGTTTTCAAGTAATAAAAGAGAAGTTAATTTAATTTATAGATTTTTTTTCCAGGTCATGTAAAGCAAGTCTCGAAATTACATCCGAAAAACTGAAAAAGCTGCTTACTCAGACGAAAAACTGCAAGATGCAATACAAGTTGTCAAAAATGGAACAATGTCTGCTTACACTGCTTCTAAACATTATAATATTACAAGATCAACTATAATAATTAACTGTATTTATAAACGCAGAGGTTTCAAATCTAATGCCTTGGGCAGGAGTACGGTTTTATCACGTGAAGTAGAGGTAACCCATTCAATAATGCAGTCCCAGGCGAAGATTGGTTTCTGGGGTTTATATTTGATTTAAGTAAAATGACTTGAATTTGTAAACTATGTACCTAATTATAGCCATTAATTTGTTTGATAATATCTTCGCAATTTTATTTTTAAAGAAATTAAAAATCTTGTTTTATTTTTGCACTTGTTTAGTACCCCTGACCACCGCGACTATGTTTCACTTACCCCAAATTCTATTTTTTTAATGTATTTCCAAAATTAAACCTAGTACCGACAAAATACGACTCATATTAGATAAAAGCGTTTTGACATGTCATTTTAGTCTTTTTAATAGTTCCGCAGACTCAATAATATAGATATTCTGGCGACAGTTTCAGTTACCCCATATAGGGGGGAAGTGAAACAAAACTATAGTCTGCTTAAATTTGATGATTTTATCGATGAATGCACGACTCTAGAGCTTGGAACTCGAATCATAGACGGCTGATTAAAGGAAGAGTACGTCGCATCAATCGATATTTTAAATTCGAGTCAAATTACTGTGCTAGAGCTGTTTACATAAAATTAAAAGTAAAGTATGTTTCACTTACCCCACCTGACCTTAAGTAAAAGTTTGTTGCGAGATTTAAGTAGGTACTCGTATAAAATTTACTGTTTGAAAATTTTAAACATTAAAATCAATCAGATCTCTATTATATAAATTGTGCTTTTAATCAAGCTTTTATAGCTTGATTTAAAAAAGTTTTTTAATTAATAATTTTTTAACACCCTTGCTCGTAAAGCTGATGTAATTCCACCGGTTTTAAATATGTAAAGCGGGTCATAAAAAAACGCGTGTGTTATCAAAGCAAATAGTTAAGTTATAGTTCATACAAATTCCATAACAGTATTATTTGCTATTTCAAATATGGAACTGATCGCCGCCGCACGACTCTAGCTAGTGAGCAGCGCGCTGTTGCTATTCAAATTTCGAACTAATCGCCGCGCGGCGCCAGTCAGTAGGCAGCGCTAGCGCGCTGTTAAAATGGCGGGAAAGCAACAGTGTGCATTCACAGATTGAGTTTATTTAAAATAGAAAAAAGTTTATCCGGTAATTTAATAACTTGGCTGCATGCTCTAGCGTCTTTGCCAACATTTTGACGCAGCCACGGTAGAAAATAATCCTCGCGCCATTTTTCTCAAATTTTCTTTTCTTTGTACTTGTATTGTAAATATCTTTTTTTTCTGTTTCCTCGCAAATGTGTTAAAAAATGTCGTACGATATACGTGCGTATTGGTTATAACATGCTCGGCTCAATTACGCCCTCGCCTTCGGCTCGGGCTGAAATTCCGCCTCGCATGTTATAACCATCTTAACTCTTAACGCACTAATATCGTAATGTACTATTATTTTCAAATTTTTAGTTTTGTCGTAATCATTTCTGATAACGCATAATTATCTTAACACTTTTTTCGTATCCGCGCTATTAACCATTGAGGAGTTCCCTCATGTGAAGACGATCCTGGCTGCAGGATAAAGTCATGATAGAAATCAGGTT
This sequence comes from Eurois occulta, assembly GCA_950022335.1. Lineage (NCBI taxonomy): Eukaryota > Metazoa > Arthropoda > Insecta > Lepidoptera > Noctuidae > Eurois > Eurois occulta. The sequence goes on along the minus strand of OX465489.1, from coordinate 9,042,892 downwards.
TATCCATCAAATATTAACGCATCTACTATTTTTTTAATCCATGCTGTTAACCGTTGAGGAGTTCTCTCGTAAGAAAACGATCTTGGTTGCAGGATGAGGGTATGATAGAAACTATCTTTATCTATCAAAAGTGAACGCGTAGACAAAGTTTCGTGTCTGCGCTACTATTCGTTGAGGAGTTATCTCGTAAGAAGACAATTGTGGCTGCAGCTTGAGGTCATGATAGAAATCATCTTTCCGTCCCGCTATTTTGATATCAAAATGACGGGACCACTATTCAGAACACATGGCGTAACACAAAATTTTAATACGATATAGTACGAGCGAGAGAATGCAAAACCGGTTCAATAATAAAGAACCGGGTTTTTTGGGACCTTCTGGTTATTTAAGATAGTACAGTTATTGTTGATATAGACGAAATGACAGGACAAAATAATAACAATTAAATCAAATAAGTAAACCATTTTATTTCTTGTTTTATGTATACACTAGCTGTGCCCGGCATGCGTTGCAATGCATGTTTTCCTACCTACTACTTTCACTACCCTACCTACCCTACCTACCCTACCTACCCTACCTACCCTACCTACCCTACCTACCCTACCTACCCTACCTACCCTACCTACCCTACCTACCCTACCTACCCTACCTACCCTACCTACCCTACCTACCCTACCTATTTGTGAATCTAAACCATTCTCAGATCCCCTTGAACACACACAAAAAATTTCATCAAAATCGGTCCAGTCGTTTGAGAGAAGTTCAGTGACATACACACTCACAGAAGAATTATATATATAAAAGATAAATAATAAAAAACTAAATAAAAACACCGTAAACATTCAAATGGATGTTTCGAAATGGCGCAAAAAGTACTGCACAGATTCTGTTCCAACTTTGCTCGAATATTAAATTTTGCTCGAATATAAAAGCGAATACATTGGCATCTGAAAGATCCACCTATTTTCTTGAGCCTTGTTGTGGGTACAATATATTTATGTCTATTTCTTGTATTTATATTGTGAATATCACTATATTTCATACAAAAGATTTTCATAAATATACTGAGAAGGAACAGTCATTACATTAATTTCCTTAAATTTTTCTCTGAGCACTCTCTCAGAGAAAAATTTAAGGACTCAATTTGTAAATTGATCTAACCGCCCGTTTTTGCCAAACAAAAATGGTCTGTATATCAGTGGCATTCCCCCACAACAGAATGCCGTACGACATTATGCTATGAAAATAACTGAAGTAAACTAATCGGGCTGTCTCTACATCGGCATCGGTTAAATTACGAATTTTTCTAACTGCGTATGCAGAGCTCAGCTTTTTCGACAATTTATCTATATGAGGCCCCCACTGAAGCTTAGCGTCTAAAGTTAAGCCCAAGAACACCGTGCTATCTTCAGGGTTTAACTCTTCGCCCTTTACCAACACACAAGTTTTCACCTGCCTAACGTGAGGCAGTGTAAACTTAATGCATTTGGTTTTTTTTTCGTTAAGAAGCAAATTATTAGCGTTAAACCAATGCACCACTTTCGAAATAGCGCTATTTACATCGTCAACAACTAGCTGTTGTCGTTTAAGTTTAAATAAAAGCGAAGTGTCATCCGCAAATAGCACTATATCGTGGTTATCCTTTATGAGATGAGGCAAATCATTAATATAAATAAGAAACAAGAAAGGGCCAAGAATCGAGCCCTGTGGGACTCCCATTATTATAAAAGATCCGGGTGATCTTTTTACGTTCACGTCAACGCTTTGGATCCTATCACTCACTCATAAGAAGATCCAGAGCGCTGTTTCGTATTCCGTAGTGGCGGAGCTTCCTGATTAAGGTTTCATAAAGGACGCAATCAAATGCCTTGGATAAATCGCAAAAAATGCCCAAAGCATCACATTTATCTTCCCATGCATTATAAATATGTCCTAAACGTTCGACACCGGCATCAGTAGTTGAGCGACCCTTCGTAAAACCGAACTGTTTATTGTGTAATAATTTGTGTTTATTAAAAAAATGTTTGTAATTGGTCTAAAATTAATTTCTCAAAAACTTTACTGAAAGTTGGCAGTACTGAAATAGGTCTATAATTTGTGGGGTCTGATGTACTACCTGCCTTAAATAAAGGAATAATTTTACTATTTTTCATCAGGTCAGGAAACTCCCCACAATCAATACAATTATTAAAAATAGAAGCTAAGGTAGGTGCTACAATATCATAGACTTGGCAACTTCTACAGAGTTACCCCACAGATCCGCAGTCTTCTTAACATTTAAGGTGTGAAATGTTTTTAACATATCTCTACATGTGACATGTTCAAAATGAAATTCTGAGGCCCACGCTTTAACATTTTCTTTTAGCAAAGATTCGGCAACAGTAGGTGACGAGTTTAGGGATTTCGTCGTTGAAACGGGAATGTCAGAAAAGAAACTTTCGAAAGCCGCGGTGACATCCGAATCTGAATTAATTACTCTGTCATTAATTGTTAAGCTGTAGTCACTATTACGTTTACTAGACTTTCCCGTTTCATTATTAATAATATTCCAAGTAGTTTTAACAATATTATTGCTGTTTCTAATTTTGGAGCTCAAATAATGTGACTTAGCAATATGACACACTTTTTTAAACAGTTTTGAATAATTTTTAACATATAAATTAAATTCGGCAGTATTTACATAAACTCTTTCATTATACAGCTCATAAAGCCTTGTTCTACTCTTGTGAATACCCATGGTAGCCCAGTCACTTAAAAAGATGCGTTACAATTTACTGAGATAGTCTTGGGAATGAAAGTGGAATTAAATTGCTTACAATACATATCAAAAAATTCATCATATTGATGATGAGGATTGTCAGTAGACAGTAATGATAAGTTGTTTATTAGTTTATTTTTAAATGTTTCCAAGTATCTTACCGTTTTTGGGTTAACAGTGACATCCTTTTTAGGCTCCAAAAATATACTCTTCCACATTAACGCTGTTTTTGCTCTACGTCCACGTAACATATCATTCCGCCTGTTACGTTGAACTGTATCTGATAAACGGGGAAACAGGTGTGAATTCAGCTTATCAAAAAAGGCAGTTTCCTAGATATACAGAGACGGTAGTGTTAAAATTTTGTATTTCTTGAAAGATCAAATCAAATCAAAATATTTTTATTTCACATAGGCCTACATGGGCACTTATGAAACGTCGACAAAAAGGTGCACGGTTCGGGTTGGTCGTTTCCTATGGAGAAGAACCGGCAAGAAACTCCATGGTTACTCTTTTAAAATGATTAGAAAAATAGGTTTACGAAATTGTAGGACTGAAACAGACTCATAATTTTACTACAAGAACTTGTACATTAAAATCACCGCAAGTGATAATGGACTTGTTTGTGTTACAAATCTTGTGTAAAACTTCATCCATTACCTTCTCAAAGCAGTCATACAATCCCGAGGGGGGCCTGTACACACTTAATATAATGAACTGCTCCAAAGATGGTTCACAACAGCTGTCCGTTACTTTTAGTCTGAACAAGGCTCTGACGGATCGCTTTTGCTTCTAAAAGCGGTTTCTCTATTTGTAGAGTTACCCCAGAATATAATACAGATGCTTCAAGACCATGTGCTACTCCGTACTCATGAGTTAGGTACTTACAATTCATACCTAGTTTTAGCATTTCGTTTACTTAGTGCCTCCTTAGTTTAACGGTACATAGTGCTTAATGAACTTAATTATTATGTGTCAAGATAGATGCATTAGGTACTTGCTGCGACCTGGCTATGAGGGAGGTTTCTCTACCAGCTGTCAGGGACGGCGACGCGCAAACTACAATCATGAATTCCGCACATGACTTCGCTGCTTTTCATAATTTGGTACCTATAGCAGTTTTGACTGCAATTTTATTGAATCAAAATTCTTAAACAACAACACTAGCTTATTATTAGCTATTGGTACCTACTCTGCAAATAGGTGAAAAAAGGACTTTGTTGACTCCATTGCTCGTCCGATAATTGGGTAAAACGGTTAAAGGACGTTACCTCATAGAACAGGCGGTCGCCGAACTTGAGCATCTCGGCCCAGGCGTTGTGCCAGGCGTGCATCACGCAGTAGAAGCCGCACAGGTAGGAGATCACCCCTGGAAGCACGCAAGCGAACATTCCGCGGACCACCACACCTGCCTCTACCTATGATAGGATAATTATAACTATTAAACTATTTTAATTTATGCAATGCAAGGTAAGCAGTTACGAATACATTTTGTGCGTACTAATTAAGGATGATTACCACCAAACGGCTCGCATCACCACTACGGATCGGAAAGGATACGAACCATAATACGAACGGATGCGGCGACAGCCGATCGCGTTCGGGAGGCTGTCGACGCATACGATCGGGTTCGTATCCATTTCTGCGCCAGGCGCCTAGTCCGTAGATCATCATATTGGCCTATTCAAATAGTTTCATTCTTACCGTGTTGACCTGTTGTAGTTTTTGAAAATGGTTGAAGTTGACGTAGTACTGTTGGCTATTGCATTAGAAGCAGTGCCGGATTAACCCAGTAGCAGGAGTAGCAATTGCTACGGGCCCCGCGCAAACGGGGGCCCTGGTCCGGGGCCCCCGGTACAATTTAAGAGCTCGCTTCGCTCACTAATACATCCTATACTTTGGTACTCAATTCAATATAAGCGGAGGCACCGAAAATAGGATTAGGATGTATTAGCGAGCTCGAAAATTATAGTATTCCGCCTGGGATAGGTAGATGTCCGAGATTTAGGGGGGTGTTTGAACACTGATGGACTTATGGACAATATGGACACAAAGGATGTAATTTTATCTTAACCAAGTTGAGGAGGCCTCTTCATTGTGGAGGACCGGGGCAAGGGCCCCTGTTGCCCTGCCCTAAATCCGGCACTGGCCTCGGTACAATTTTCGAGCTCGCTTCGCTCACTAATACATGTTATACTTTGGTACTCAATTCAACATAAGTTGACAGATTTAATCCAATATTCATTTCTTAACATTGTATAAAAAAACAAAGTCACTCCGTCAAACGACAGTTTTCTTTAAGTACCTAATTCCTTTCTTTTTTTAATAATGTTTTACTCATTCGTTAACCCCCCTCCCCCCCCTCCACTCGTATTAAATTCCTGGCTACGGCCTTGCCCACCACCTAAGTATGATGGGCCAAAGGATAGTGTTTGTGGTTTCAAAAGCTACATCAATTTAATATAAATTTTGACATATTTATAAAAGTTAGCTCCGGGCACACCTCAAATTATTTGTGAACGAAGTTGGCAAAATATTTTTTGGGTTGTACCCTCTCTGGGAGATCAAGGGCCCCTCGATAGAATTTGCTACGGGCCCCGCGCTTGCTTAATCCGGCACTGATTAGAAGTAGAAAATAATCATAAAACACAGAAGAGGAAAAGAAAAATTTGGATTTGTACGCAACGACAGCCGAAAGGATACGACGACCGCCGAACAGAGCCGATCGCGCGTCGCAGCATACTTTCGGTTACGATCGCGTGTCGCGGAAGACGCCCGTAGTCAAGCTGCGGTTTGGTTATCTAAACTTTAAATATTGTGTAAGTACATGATTTAATAACGTTTAAAGATTGTAAAATCCGTTCCGATCGGATGCGATGCCAGCCGTTTGGAAATCATCCTTTAAAGAGCCTAAAAATGGGAATTACCGCCACTACCTTTTTTTTACAAATCAATATTTCACTTTACCAATTTACCTACCTACTGGGCCTGTATCAAGCTAAATGATCGCATGTATTATTATAATTATGTTTTACAATCTTTCCACACTTTATTCATATTCAATAGGGAAGGACGGGCCAACTTTCGGCCAGTGCCAACACGAGAACATAAAATTTTAATTAAAAGAGGGTGGGTAAGTACCTATGCCTTCCCATAAAACGCGCTCTGTAATTAAAAGAGGGATTATCTTACCGTTTTCTCTTTTCCGTAATCAGACCAGTAGGGTATGATGAACCTCTCCCAAAGAAAACAGTTGTAGAACACAACTGCCCCCACTTCCAGAAAATGGAACACCACCAAGCCCCATCGGATCTTCTTTGTTCTGTTTAAATAGAAAATAAAATAATTGATAATAATAATACCTTCCTTAAACCAACGGTAGAAATAATAAATGACAGATATTACGACAACACTGAAGCACAGGGCCATTTATTTGAAATGGTCCTCATGTAACACGTTTGTTTTCTTTTTATAGAACACGGTTTTTGTTAAGTTTAATAAGTACAGGGAAATACAGAATTCATATACCATTTCTATTTTTGCATTGTACTTAAAGCAGAATATTAAACAACTACATCATTGCCGTACGACACGCAGATTATTAACTTTTGTAATTATATTTATATTATTATATTTATTTATTCAGAAATACATTCTAAGCTAACAGTTTTTTTTACCAAAGCGCTTAAAAGATAATAATAATCATATTACAAGGTCAAATAGCATCTTATAATTATAATAATTCAAAAAGCAAAACAAAAATTATATGTCAAGTGGTGTCATAAATAATATCACAAATAAAATATACAAGTTCTGTGATGTTAAAAATAAATTTGTCAAGTATATACATGTGATGTCATGTCAGGTTAGATTGGAAGCCGACCGAAAAGGTTGGGCACATGATGATGTAATGTAGGTACTTACTTGTTTTTTTTTATAACCTGGAAAAGTGTTAGCTTTGAACTTTGGTTGAACGAGCTTTATGACAACTAGATGCTTTCATTGCACGAGCCTGTTGACAACTTGGTAGGTAGGTCTGTGTATTATCTCCAAAAAAAGGAAAGCGTCGATCAAGCAATTTGCCACCGCAAATACCAAATCAAATACGGCCGGCTGAATTACCATCTGATGGCTGGTGTTTACGACTGGTACCGTGACGGCTCCGGCTGCGATATCGGCGCATATTAGTTCCGAATATTGTGGTTTTAATTGCACAATCACGGATTCAGAATGTAATTATTGGGGGAGACAGTAAATATCTAGATAAACTAAGTAAGTAAGTAGGCAGGTAGGTTACTTCATTAATCCAAGTTACTCCGTAATTTCAAGTTGACTCAAAACTGCTCAATCGCTCAATTACACCAGTCAGCTCTTCGCTACATAATCTGATTCAGGTAAATTTCCGCTACCTTTGCCTAACTCAGGATATTACGGAGACGTGGAGCGTTTCTGCAAGTAACGTGCAGTTGAATTACCTGGGATATTGATCTCTGTAGAGGAGTGTTGGCGCGAACATGAAGTATACGTAGTGTTTGAAAGTTGGCAGCGGTATGTTCCCGTTTACACAGCGTGGCCCGCAAGCTGATGCAACGGACACGAGTTTCATCATGAAACGGAACTGGAACAAAAAATAAGGGTATTTAATAGATAATTTTAAACTGCTGTAGATAAAAAAGGTTTTCTCCGTCACGGGACATGGACGTCTACGGTAGTGATGGTTATGTTTTAAGTTTCACTATTCGGTTATATCAAACGACCCCTAGATATTCTCAATGCTTTTAAGACGTCAGATGAGGTTCTGTATTGTAATACTATCTAAAACGGCAAGTTTTATAAACAAGAGGGCTGTCTAGTCTATCCTTAGGAAAATACTTGAAGGTTTTGAAATAAGGATGCCATGTCTATAGTTTGAAAAACTCCGCTTATTTCTTAAGAAAAATCGAATTTAGTTGCACAGATACGTTTGACCAATTTATGTGTCAATTGTCAACTTATTTTTACAACTAAACAAAGAGCCTACGTACTTATGTATATTAGGCCTAAAATAGCTTTCTACATTATATTATTTAAATTTTCTAATCCACATAATTACTAAGTAAACACCGCGCCTAGGTTTATTTGAAACGTCATTTGTTTACAAAAGTACATACAATGCCCAATAGGCAACGTAGTCAGAACAGATTACGCAATAGAAAGGGAGGCAGCTAATATTATGTAGACTGTAGCTGTAGATAATTAGTTCTGTGCGGCCTCAACTGTACTTTATTGTGTCGTGGCAAAAGTCGCCATTTATGATTATGCATTTGAATTTTGAATCTTCTGTATTTGTACACACAGCGGCACATGAAGCAATTTCCAGTATAACTTGGCCTAGTTAAGAAATCTTTTTTCCTATATAATAAGAGATCCGTATAAACTGGTTTTTTATAGCTTGATTGGCCGTCGCCGTCGTGCGTACTATTGTGTATTCTGTGGCCGTATTGTAGCCATAGCGTACGAATATTATTTATAATTTTCGGTAACGTTTAGGCTCGAGCTCGTTTATGCGCAATAGGTACACTAGAATCAACTCCCTTACTACAACAAAGCACTATATCAAGTTATGACAAGCTTATAAAAAAATAAACAAAACTATTTGGCTAGTGTGGCTATATAGACGTTATCCCGTGCATAACTTTATTCAGTGTTTATTGGAAAGAGGAAAAGTGTGTAGAAATTGTTAAATAAAACAACGAGGAGTTTCTCAAGGTGTTTGTGTTATTAAGGAAAATAAAATCCAAATATTGAAATACGACAAAAAAATAAATGCCCGAGTCATACACAAAAAAAAAGGAATTGGTATTATCAATTGCAGGATGAACTCCATGTAATAGGAAGAAACCAATGCATTTTTGGAATATGGTCCGGTTCTTTATATTTTATTTACTTTACTCAAATAAATAAAATATAAAATTCAATCGCTTCGTATTCTAAAAAATCTAATTGCTATAACTCATTGAACTATTTTTTCTTACAAGAGGCGAATATTAATCAAAAGTTAGAGGCTGTTCAGTTTTGTTATTGATATTGAATAATTGCTGTAATAATTCACACCATATTTTAGTTCTAAGATTGAAGGTGAAAATTAGGAGAGAAACAATGCTAACAAAGTAACGAAACTTGCCTTCAGTTACAGAACAACAGACTTGCTTAGTAATATAATATTAATTAGAATGCCTTGTAGAGTTAGTACTATGGAAATCATCATTCTAGCGTGCTTCGGTTGTAGTGTAATGAGATAGAGCCATCTCGGTGTGTGTACTAAGGTACTAACTCAGCTCTAAAGCACATACAACGTTATAACGCTGTACCATAACTCGTCGTTCTACGTTGTATAATAATATTATATTGAGCAAGATGGCGAGTTTAATCACTAAAGCACATAGTGGTCGTTTAATCTAAACTTGTAAGGTTTTTATTGCGAGCTTTTTCGCTAACGTTGCTGATAAAAAAGGGTATTATAGTTTAATATCATTTGTAATACGATTAATGAAATTAGAATTTAGTGTTTATACCTTTTTCAAACACACTTTACTTACTTGTATCAAAACAATCGACAATAATTTTTAAAGGGTAATAAAAATTGCACCTGCGTGGCGCTGTCAAGCTGGCAAGTTAACGCTTTCTGTTCTTTTTCGTATTTATTATTCAGTTTTGCTCATATAATGTGACTGTAAGTTAAAAAAAAGCTGAGCCAAGCAAAAAAATGTGTCATTTCCACTGGGCGTAACGCCCATTAATCCTAAAAAGTCGCTCACAAAAATACGAGAAGTATCCAACAATAAATCATAATTACAGAAATGTTGTACTAAGATATTTTCATAATCATGTTTGTACTTTAATTAACAGAATGTTGTCGGGTGCGCGAATGTAGGTTGGTGCTACGGGCTACGCGCTACGAAGGGGTTCGTAGCCGCGTAGGGGACGTAGGACTACGCGAGGCTACGCAGGGCTACATAATGCCTCGTTAGCGGCATGCGGCGATCCTGTTATTTACTGGGGCCGGCCACGCAGCCTGACAATGGTCCAACTCAGGTGATTTATGTTACGTTTCACTTTCGACGCTGTTGTACCCGTTCAACTAACATCGGTCTTTATAATGTTACAACTTATTTTGTGGCGTATACTTTCATGTTTTTAGAATATTTGGTTTCAGTCATAATTAAGCTACTTAGTAAGTTTTTGGAAAGACTATGTTCACTGGGTATTCCTATGAGATACCTGCTAAACTTAAATGAATTTATCTTTAAAGTTTACAAACCCAAAAATGTTTTTTTGCCTAGGTCTAATCTCTCTTACTAAGTGTAAGTTGATACATTCTATATCTAGTTCACATCATAAAACAATTAGTTACTTAGCACAAATTGCTAACATAAAAGTAGTTAGAACAGGTACCTTTACAAACAATTACGTCACGTACAAAACTCTATACTTCTTCATTCGTAACTAATAAAAGTTCGCGAGCGAGTTATTGTTGCAAATTACGCCAATAAGGATTTACGACTCACATACGTACTATATAATAATATATATGTATTGTGTAGTAAAGGGGAAAGTTGGTGTTTGTGTATTACAGAGTTGGCTTTGTTAGGCGTCCGCTTGTAAGATTCCTTTTGTAATGTAGATGAATCACTGGCGCTCCGAACTGCCAAAGTGCCGCTGCGATATCACAAAAAAATAGTTAATCATTGGTGAGGCCCTTGTCCACCGCGACCACATCTCGATGCATCCCCACGTCGGTTTCTAGGAAATATTCCCTGAGACTGCATATCTCGCGATTGTGGAGAGTCTTAGCGTTTAAAAAGCCTCGACCCCCACACCTCCGCGGGATATACAGTCTCATAACCGAAGAACGCGGGTGATGCGTTCGAAATGCCGTCAACAATGTACGGACCCTCCTATCCAGGGCGTTTAGTTCTGTTTGAGTCCATTTGAGTATGCCGAAAGAGTACATCAAAACTGGCATGGCCCAACCATTGAAGGCACGCATCTTATTTCCGCCTGATAAAAGACTATTAAATACTTTTTTCAGGAGGCCAAAGAAGCGCTCCTTCAACGATTGCTTCATGTCAGCAACATTGACGCACAGTGCTTCCGACATATCCAAATACTTATAGGTTTCGGTTGCTGAGAGGGATCTAAGATTTATGGAATCCGAGAGCTGGGTTCCCACAGATTCCACAATCTTCCCTCGCTTTACATGCATGACCGCACATTTGTCCACACCGAATTCCATCCTGATGGCGCTACTGAAAGTTTCAGTTACCTTCAGTAGCTCCATCAGTTGCAAATCGTTGGGGCAAAGAGTTTCAGGTCATCCATGTAAAGGAGGTGAGATATAACTTGACCACCTCTCCTCAACTGATAGCCTAGACCTGAATCCTCCAGCAGCGTGCTAAGAGGATTCAAGGCCAAGCAGAACCAAAGTGGACTCAAACTATCGCCCTGAAATATATTTCGCTCTATCCTTATCGGCTCGCTATTCCTCTGGATTTGCCGACATCCTGGATAGCAAAGGACTGTCCTCCATTGCCCCATACATGAAACCAGGAAGGTGCGCAGAGTTGCATCAACTTTATACAACTCTAGCACCCTCATGAGCCATGTATGAGGTACCGAATCATAGGCCTTCTTATAGTCTATCCAACATGTAGACAGATCCTTTCGGGAGCGGCGAACCTGTTGTCTAATGGTCATATCAATGAGGAGCAGCTCCTTAGTACCGCGGGACCCGTTCCTACATCCATTCTGAGAGGCAGACATTATAGAATTACTCTCAATGTGTTTGTTGATTTTAGCTCTCAAAATGGATGTAAGAACTTTATAGACCGTTGGTAGACAAGTGCTTGGTCTATAATTTTTGGGCTCCGCAGTACTACCTGATTTATGGAGCAGGTGGGTAATTCCTGTTGTCAAGAACTGGGGCAGCGACCCTGACTCTAAGGCTAATTGAAACTGGGATGCCAAGCAAGCGTGCGATCCAGAAGTTGTGCAGTCCGTCCGGCCCTGGAGATTTCCAGTTAGGCAACGGACGGACTGCACGAGCTACATCTTGGGGGCTGATGATGATTGCCCCCATTTCTGGTATTAGATCACACGCTTGTTCAACCTCCCGGATCCAATCGCCCTCAGTGTGTCTGACAGGCACCGACCAGATGCTGCGCCAGAACGAACGAGCCACGGTATGTGTTCGTTCTGGCGCATCACGTGCACGTCACGTGCACGTCAGTCACACCTTGGTCCGATCGCTCCCAAGTTCTATAAACCCACCTTTCATATCTTTTATCGATCCACCCGCCGCTTATACCTTTTTTTTTTTTTTTTGGAGGGTGGGAAATCATCAAATGACCCCTCCCGCTCTGGGCGGAGCGGAAGGGAGTGTCAGACTCTTACTGACTAAAAACCACCCATGTTCCTTCTTTGGCCCTTTATGTTCCAGGGCCGCGGTATCTCTTTCGAACAGTCCCGCAGCCCTGGCAGGCATCGGCCCTTGCGGGCCGCTCCCGTTTGCTGACATCTCTTTGAGGCGCGCGTGGAACACGAACGCGCCGTCGACACGGCCTGTCGTCATACGACGGACGGACGGCGAGCTAGCCCATTACTCACCGTCCACCGTCCACAGCCCCGCGCCTACGGTTGCCGAGAGCCATCACGGCGTGGCCCCCGACGCCCGGTGCTTCTCCCGCGGCGGCTGGGACGTGAGGCTCTCTCCCTCTCACGTTCCGCCACCTCCTTCGCTAGCATGACTGCTTCGCAGAAGGAGGCGACGGCTTCCCATTCCCTCTCGCCCCGGACCATGGCTTGAACCAGGGCCGGGCGCGAGAGGTCGCCGCCGCCAATCGCCGCTACGAGGACACGGCGGTGTGCTCCACCGTGTCCGCCGGGCGATCCTCGCAATGATAGCACCCGGGCGTTTCCTCCCGCCCGATTCGGTGCAGGTACCTCCCGAAACATCCGTGTCCGGTGAGGACCTGCGTCAGGCGGAAAGTGAGGGCGCCGTGGCGCCTCTCTAGCCACTCCTCAAAGAGGGGACTTATCGCCACTATCGTGGCGTGCCCTGCACGGGGTTGCGATAGTCGCTCTCTCCATGTCGCCATGAGATCACGCCGGAGGTCAGTCCGCTGCGCGACATTTTGCCGCGGCAGCGGAGTTTCCCCCCGGCGCTGTGCCTCCGCGCGACACTCGTGCAGGCGCGCGAGGACTATGGCCTCCAGATCCCATGGCGGCAATCCGGCAAGGAGGCTCGCCGCCTCGCGGGAGATCGTGAAAAATGTGGAACGCTTCACGATTGCGATGTCATCCTTGCGCAGGGGCCATGCTAATCTTCTCAATTTTAGTATATTTACTGCCGAAGCAAGTACACCCGTCGCTTATACCTACGAATACGGTTCGCCCATGCATACACTTTCTGCTTCAGAAAGTCGATGCGCTCTGTAACACGGGACATGTAGTCTCGAGGACTGATATCAGTCCCCGCGAACGCCCGCCTCACAAAACGCATCACTCTAGGGCGAGTATTGCCCTCCCTGAAGCAGATCAGTTTGCCGATCAGTGCTCTGGCCCCACCAATACGTCGTTCAATCCTGTACTGCCATGCCGGTATGGCTGGTTTAGGTCGTGATCGTGACTCGTGTAGCTCTGTCATTATTATTAAAGTTCTTATGAACCTGTATATCATGGTTATTTAGGGATAACAATATAATATTTTTTATCACGAAGAGCTCGTGGCTAAACAATAACAGCTGTATGGGTTCAAGGTTAAGCTGCGCTTGCCTAAGTCGATACGTGTATGGGTGACCATCGAGTTTCCTCCATGCCTCGCAAATCACGTTACGAGTATGTCGTTGGTACCGGCTGTCCTTTGTAGATCTTAGACAGTCGTTACAGGTAGTCAGTGGCCCGAACAACCAGTATTACCAAGAGGTATCGTATTACCCAGAATTAACAGGGATGTGGAGGTCAGATAGGCGGTCGCTCCATGTAAAATACTGGTATTCAGCTGCATCCGGTTAGACTTGATGCCGACTCTAACATAGTTGGGAAAAGGCTAGGAAGATAATTACGAACAATTTTAATTTTTAACTATGTTCTTACAAATTACCATTTCACAGGTGACGATGGCAGAGGAGCCTAGCTCCAGATGTTTCCTGCCCAGCTCGAACACCGGTACTGCAGCCACAGCCACTTCCACTGCCACTATTCCAAACACGCCCAGTAACACCACCGTTGGACGTAACACTGTAAAAATACTTTCATTTTAAATAAGGCACATAACATGCACAGATGTTATTAATAATAATACCCATACATTAGGGCTTGATTTAGAAAGCGGTACTCCCGGACACGGCTCGTATTGTTAGGAGGTTCCTTCTTCTCTCTGTGCCCTGACCACCGCGCACCAGTGGCTTGGGCCCTGTTTCCGATACCGGTGGGCTAGTGTTTTTTTATATTTTTGTATAAAATGTAAAATTAAATGTAATGAGAATGAATAAAGAACATATAGCCATACATTATCTCAATACTTACGCGGTCCCAATCCCAAAACATAAACGAGAAATAAAACTGCCGGTGATCATAAACATCAATATATCTAAAAAGTTAAAAATAAACATAAGTTGTCACGTCACCAAAATAATTCGCGTGATTAAACCTAGATGAAACCCGATATAGTGCTGGTGAGATAGTTTTAAATCAGAAATGATTTTAAAATTGTTTTCTCACTGGTTTAAAACCAACAAAGGGCAAGGTACCTAGTTAAAACTTTGTGAAATAATTGTCAAACTTTCCCGTAGAGTCAATATTTCGAAGCATTATTATTTTGGTCTCCAGCTCCACCTGGAAGTTTATTCATAACAAGGTCTTATTGGGAAATAGTTCGATACTAAGAGGTGGCATGAGGGTTGGTCGCTGTCGCAGCTAGATATATGGTGGTGTATAAGAGTCTCTGATGCAGCAAATTGGAAGGCACAGTGAGTTAAGCCATGTATTCACTGGAGAAATTGCAACGTATTCGATTTATATCGAGCCACAGCGTTGGTAGCAAAGGATCGTGTAAATTAACTCTACCTGTAAAAGTAACCAAACAAAATAGGTTTTCGAATGGTTTTCGACCTATACAATTGTGTTACAAAAGTACCTTTTGTTTCAACAAGTACTACGATTTGTTAGGTAATTCTTAGCAGTAATAACTAAAAACCATGACCAATAAACTCAGCATCACAGTCGCAGAGTCGCAGTTAAATGCAATATAATGAGAGCAGGGCCTATTCATAGCGAACGGCTGTTGAAATTGGACGTCTTCACCGTTTATAATATCTGTATCTGAGGTACTTTCTTGGGGGCGGAGAGTGGAACCGGCGAGAGATGACGTGCGGTGTTCCACAGGGATCGGTTCTAGGGCCGCCCTTGTGCGCTGTGCCGACTTCCCTAGTGGCGTCAGCGTAGTTTGCTACGCTGACGACACGCAGGTGCTGGCGCAGGGGAGGTCGCACGCAATCATGACACCCGGGGTTGCGATAGTCATGGAGAGGATCTGGCAACTGGGTCTCGAGGTGGCATTGCACAAGTCCGAGGCCATGTGCTTTCATGGGCCTCGGAATGCGCCACCGTCGGGATTCATACTGACGGTAGGAGGGGACCCATCAGCGTCGAGTCGACGTTGAAGTACCTAGGACTCGTCCTCGACAGCCGGTAGAACTTCGTGGAGCATTTCCGACGTTTGGCTCCCAAACTGGAACGGTCCATTGCTGTCTTCAAGCGGCTCTTGCTCAACCTGAGGGGTCTAAACGCCTCCTGACGGAGGCTCTAACCAGGGATGTGCGGTCCATGGCCCTTTACGGGGCCCCGGTGTGGGCGCGTTCCTTGAGGCGGCGCCCACTACCTGAACGCGCCCCATAAGGTGGTAGCCGTAAGGCTGGTCCGTGAGTACCGCACGATATCCGGCGAGGCGGCGAACCTCCTTGCCGGCGGCGAACCTCCTTGCCGGAATGCCGCCATGGGATCTGGAGACGATAGTCCTCGTGCCTGCACAAGTGGCGCGCGGAGGCACTACGCCGGGGGGAAACTCCGCCGCCGCGGCAAATTGTCGCTCAGCGGACAGACCTCCGGCGCGATCTCATGACGACATGGAGAGAACGACTATCGCAACCCCGTGCAGGGCATGCCACGATAGTGGCGATAAGTCCCTTCTTTGAGGAGTGGCTAGAGATGCGCCACGGCGCCCTCACCTTCCGCCTGACGCGGGTCCTCACCGGACACGGTTGTTTCGGGAGGTACCTGCACCGAATCGGGCGGGAGGAAACGTCCGGGTGTTATCATTGTGAGGATCGCCCGGAGGACACGGTGGAGCACTCCGTGGAGATCTGCTCCGCTTGGGCGGAGCACCGCCGCGCGCCGTGTCCTCGTAGCGGCGATTGGCGGCGGCAACATCTCACGTCCGGCCCTGGTCCGGGGCGAGGGGGAATGGGAAGCCGTCACCTCCTTTTGCGAAGCAGACATGGTAGCGAAGGAGGTGGCGGAACGTGAGAGAAGTCAGCAAACATGAGGGGCCCGCAAGGGCCGATGCCTGCTAGGGCTGCGGGACTGTTCGAAAGAGATACCGCGGCCCTGGAACATAAAGGGCAAAAGAAGGAACATGGATGGTTTTTAGTCAGTAAAAGTCTGACACTCCGGCCAGAGCGGGAGGAGCATTTCAGGATTTCCCATCCCAAAAAAAAAAAAGATGCGTTCAATTACCTACTATGGAACTACTTGAGAACTACATTTTTATTGATTTTATTTGAAAGTAAACATTTAAGTATGTTATCATAAAATAAGTATTTGAATGTACCTAACTCAGTCAATATAAATGACGATACTACTTAACGGAAACTGATTTCGTATCATTTTTCATGTAAATACAAGTTGTATCAATTCTACGTTGAACTTGGCCATTAAAAATATCTTATCTGTTCTAGTTTTACAAGTTAGATAGTAAATTATTGAATTAATTAAATATTTTTTGCTTGATAAACAGCTGCAGTTACTATTAGTAAAAGTACTAAGTGTAAATGAATTTAAATAAATTCATGTAAATATATGTGTTGCAGAAATAAGTGAACCTGTACATACCTGGATATTTTCTCGAGATGGCTCCTGTCCATGAATACGCAACGAGTAAGGGGTAAAATGACATAACAACAAAAAATTCATACATCCATAACTTTACTGCACGAGTTATGTTGCCAAATCCTGCTGCAACGATTGACAACCCGATATTTATCCTGTAAAAAAATAACCAATTTAGCAAGTGACTTTTGAACAAGAATGTTTAAAAAACAGCCGGGTCCATCAAAATATTACCAAGTTTAATGATTATGAAGTACAAACGAAAGTTTTACACGTTAACGCCGTAAAAAATGACGTAATTTGGCGTCAACGTAACAAAAAGTACTACGGTGCTTGTTCAACATTTTTTCGTTACGCAAAATATTTTGCATAATTAAAGCAACGCGAAAAAATGCAGTATTTAGTCTGCCAAACTAAGAGATAAAAGTCAGATCTGACATCTGGAATTTAAACGAGGAATATCCTCTGGGAGTTCATAGGGTAGTTGACACACCAATCAATTTGACATACTTTTTACTACAAATTACTGTACTAATATACATATAAAACTGAAAATATGTCAGTGGAAAATATAAAAAGATTTAGTTCCATTTTCCGTAGTGTGACTTGTTATAATGTTAAATAACTTCCGTATCGTAAACGGGGCATTTTGTAGAACTTTTGGGATATTAATTTTGAAAAGTTCCAATCTTATTATTACAAATAGTTCATTAATCGTCACATATGAAAGTTATAGTATTTATAATGTTTACTTGCTTTCCTCTCTCGACGAGGTCAAAAATGACGGTATCACAGATCAGTACTAGGAGAATGACGACGAATATGTGGTATATAGCCCTTATGTGTAGAGACGAATCTAATAGATTCGTCAGTGGCGACTCTCGTGTGGAGAACTCTTCCTCCTTATTCTCCTCTTTGTTTAGGTTTGTTGCGTCTCCATTCTGCTTCCCGTTTTTGTAACGGTTGCGAACACCGTTTTCTGTCATTTTTGTCTTTTACTCTGAAACAAAATAAACTTAATTTTATGTCTTATTGAATGAATTTCAACTAGCGGGGCTTGTGATAGTCAGTTCCAAGCTGGGAAGCATAGAGCAGGTCATTATTTCCAGCTGGTTTGGGTTTTTGTAAAAGGCCGGTAAATAGATAAGAAGGAGAGACAAGGCAAGGACAACGATGTGAGTCAATAACATCCTTTATGCGTGTAGAATAAAGGCGAGATAGACATCGCAATTTAAGGTCAATAATCCTTTTGCAAAGCTAGGTGTTTATGATAAAGATATAGCCTGTCACGACATGCGGCAGCTCATTAACTGTCTAATACAAACTGCAATGTTCAATGTTCATCAATAGATGTTAACGGCCGGTGCTGATAAGATCAGTACAAACTCAGTACACACGCACCAATTCTTGTTTTGTCTGGCTGGTTGGGTAACTTCGGAGATGGCAACCTCAAGCATGCGATTGGATACCACGTTCATGGTTACCAATCCTATTTTTAGTCTGCAGTTTTCTAAATTCGAAGAGTGCGGTCACTTGAGCACGGATCGAAGTGACCACACACAATATAAAATCGGATTCACTTGTTTTTAAAGAAATTGCGGTTTCGCACCTCAACATTCTTCGAATTTCGAAAACTGCAGACTAAAAAGTCAGGGCCGGCAGTCTCGACATCGCTAAGAGGCCGTGCATAAAATTTACTCGCTAGAGTTTAGGCAAATTCGTTGCGATGCTATGTTTGTGTGCACCGTTCATGTAGATACACGCACACACGGGTTAAGATCGAGCGTAGTGATCGCTTAAGGCGAGGTTATCCAGAAAAACGTCGTATTGTATTGTGTTTTTTTATTCGTAGATAGCACGGATTTAAATTCTGAAAAAATTATTACATATTTCACACTTCGATCTAGATGTTTCGGCCGTGCGATACACGATTACTTGCACTTTACTGCATCCAATTAAATCGCAGAGACAAGTCTAAATCATGGTCTAATTATCATTTCATTTGAGTTATATTAGGCTTTTAACAATAAAACTTACACCATAATAAAGGTCGCAAAAAATGTGACAAACATCGGCCATCATCATGTGAAATATGAAAATACCTATGCCACCATTTCCATAATCAACTATTTTTCATCATTTCATGCGCTCGCACCGTGTGCTTTAGTCCCGAGCGGAACGCGTCGCGTTGGAGGTCGGACGTGTGCCAATTTTGCGAACACGCCACCTCACCCCGCTGCTAGGCACTAAGTTCTGTTACGAGCTGAGCCAAAAATAGCACAGACAATAATTTGTAAAAAAAATACCTTTTTTTAAATTTAGTTTTCATATAGTTAATTAGTTATAGTTTTTTATTAGGTACTTACTTTTAATTTTGTCAAAAAAATAAAAGGAGGCTTTGATAATATTATTATTTACCTACATTATATTATTTAAATTTTCTGATCCACATACTACTAAGTAAACACCGAGCCTAGGTTTATTTAAAACGTCATTTGTTTACAAAAGTACAATGCCCAATAGGCAACGTAGTCAGAACAGATTACGCAATAGAAAGGGAGGCAGCTTGTAGTGAATATTATGTAGACTGTAACTGTAGGTAATTAGCTCTGTGCGGCCTCAACTGCACTTTATTGTGTCGTGGCAAAAGTCGCCATTTATGATTTCGCATTTGAATTTTGAATTTTCTGTACTTGCACACACAGCGGCACATGAAGCAATTTCCAGTATAACTTGGCCTTGCTTTGTATAGATTTCCTATACAATAAGAGATCCGCATAAACTAGTTTTTATAGCTTGATTGGCCGTCGTGTGTACCTACTGTTGTGTATTTTGTGGCCGTAGTGTAGACATGCGGCAGTGTGACCATATCGTACGAATATTATTTATAATTTTCGGTAACGTTTAGGCTCAAGCTCGTTTATGCGCAATAGGTACACTAGAATCAACTCCCTTACTACAACAAAACACTATATCAAGTTATGATAAGCTTATAAATAAATAAATAAAACTATTTGGCTTTATAGACGTTATCCCGTGCATAAATTTATTCAGTGTTTATTGGAAAGAGGAAAAGTGTGTAGAAATTGTTAATTAAAACAACGAGGAGTTTCTCAAGGTGTTTGTGTTTTTAAGGAAAATAAAATCCAAATATTGTAATACGACAAAAAAAAATACCCGAGTCATATTGATGGAATGAATTGTGAAAATCTTTTATCCATTTATGTACTAGCTTTTGCCCACTGGCTTCGCTCGCGCTATACTCGGAAATTATCACACCGGAACGTTTTAAATACGGGGTGGAAGGGACACGGACGCGAAAACGGTTACCACGTATTCAGTACATCATTCTGAGATAACCGATGAAAAATTTATATGTGGGGGGGCCCACATATAAACTTTTCATCGATTTAAAAAAAAAAACAGTTGTTTTATACATTTTAACCGTGTAGGTATTCGTTTTGTAGGA
Source organism: Eurois occulta (assembly GCA_950022335.1). Taxonomy (NCBI): domain Eukaryota; kingdom Metazoa; phylum Arthropoda; class Insecta; order Lepidoptera; family Noctuidae; genus Eurois; species Eurois occulta. Next base: position 9,022,520 of record OX465489.1, on the reverse strand, counting down.
TTTTTTTTGTTACCGATGAAAAAATTCTATGTAGGGGGGTTCAGTATGATGTGATGAATACGTGGTAACCGTTTTGGCGTTGGTGTCCCTTACACCCCGTATAACCTATGACACTCGGGGATAGCTTGTAGCTTCGCATTAGTGAAAGATTTTACAGAATCGGAACAGTAGTTCCAAAGATTATCCCCCGCATACAAACTTTATTCCTTTGGTGTAGATACGCGGGCAGACAGAAAGACGTCAGATGTAAAAATTATAGCTACTTATATCAAAAAAAAACCTCGTATTTCCTTACTTATAATATTATAAATGCGAAAGTAACTGTCTGTCTGTGTGTTACGCAATCACGTCTAAACTACTTAACCGATTTAAATGAAATTTGGTACAGAGATAGTTTAGAGACTGAGAAAGGACATAGGCTACTTTTTAATGCGAAAAAAGGGTTACTTACGTTGGCTTAGTATTAACCATAAAAAAATAATAAAAAAATGAGTCTACACAGCAAACTATGAAATTTAAATGATTAATCCTAATGCTAATTAAAAAATAAAGTATTCTTTTTACAGATGGGGGTCAAATTGTGAAAATATCGTAATTTTAGGTATCTATTTAATTAATTGCGGTCATTTAAAAATTCCTATATGGAATAATAGCATTTGGCTATGAGATATTTTTTTAAATGTATTTTAAACAGAGCAGTAGGCATTAGTCTAATAGGTTTTGTTTTAAATGATTGGTGCTAAACAAAAAACACTTTTACGCATCAATGCCGTGGTTGATCTTGGTGCGCATAATATATTATTATCCCGTCGATTACGAATAGAAAAGTCTTATAAGAAAGCCAGAAAGAAAGAAAGCAGAAAGTCTTTATAGTTTCTTAAAATGGTTTTTCATAAATAAATAAAGCAGGCAGACTTAAAATGTTATATTTAATAAAATACTGTTTGCAACTATCAGTCATTTTCAAACCAAACATAGCGCTAATACACCTTTTTTTAACCGACTTAAAAAAAGGAGGAGGTTTCTCAATTCGACCGTATATATACAACGTGTAACAGATTAAGCGCAATACCTCAGACACCCCAATTAGAATATTAAATTATAAGTCTAAAACAACACCCGTAATTAAATAAATTTAAACCAAACGTGGTCGTTTTTTATAAAATAGTTATCCTTACTAAACGCAAAACGTATGTGCAGCAACATGCCTACACACACACACTCATGCAATGTTAGCAGCCGACGCGACACGCACATTCGAGCGCCCGCCAGCTGACCATAGCTGTAGGCATTAGATGTGCGTTAGTTCAATGAACGAATTTTACTACGTACCTAAAATGTCACAGACTGATATTATGAATGAATAGGTAACTTGATAGGTACTTAATTGAGTTTACAGTGTAATGATTGATAATTTTCTAGCAAGTGAAATTATCAACATGAATCTAAGACTTTACGCTTAGTACTTAACGGGGATGCATTTACAACCGCGACTTTTTACCCGAACTACGAAACTAACGAAGGGCGAAGCGCCCGGACTCCGTGTGGCACACGCGGGTAAAAAGTATTTATCTCAAATGCGTAACTTTCGCGATATTATTAGCTACCTCTGATAAGCGCGTTTACGACAAATCGGTCGTGCATTTCAATAAGCCTTATTATTTGGACGGAAGGTTTAAATTCTCTTAAATCAACTGTTTTATTAAACGCGCTCTAATTCAAATGTAAAATCATCATCATCATCTGCCTAGCCTTTTCCCAACTGTATTGGGGTCGGCTTCCAGTCATACCGGATTTAGCTGAATACCAGTATTTTACGCAGAGCGGCTGCCTACCAGACCTCCACAACCCATTAACTGGGTAACACGGTATTTCATGGCAAGACTGGAGTCAGATTTACTGGCCTCTGACTATCCGTAACGACTGCCAAAGATCAACCCAATGACAGCCGGGACCAACGGCTTAACGTGCTTTCCGAGGCACGGAATCATCTTTTTATCAGACAATCAGGTGATTCAAGCCTGCAATGTCCTAACCAAACTGGAAACAACTTCACAAAGTATGCTTCCCGTAGGAATCGAACCCACGACCACCGGGTCACAAGGCAAACGCCTAAACCACTCGACCACGGAGGCAGTTAATTCAAATGTAAAATGTTTTGATATTATTCATGTGCACGTGTGTATCATGGACCTAAAAATTAGGTTTTGCATTTAAGTGTGTTTGTTCCATTTTAGCGGCGCCAACGGTGAGTGCCTAGTTCTAATGTATTTAACTATCGTTCATACGGCCAAAGGTAATCCTTTGGCCGTATGAACGATAGTTAAATTACCTACCGAACATTAGCTAGATGTGATATTGATAAGCGATTTGACCGTGTAGGTAATTTATTTTTCTATTAAACTTTCACAGGCTTTGAATTTAGTCTCTACGCACCGCGCCGCGAGCCGCTGCTTCCTATCTTTCAAGATTGCACCCCCGCGAATCCCGCGATCCCTCTGATAAGTTCGTTGTGTTTAGGTAGGTCCAGTTTATTGTTTGTACTACAAAAATATGCAGAGACGAGGGAGTGTTAGAATACAATCGTAGATATTGATAGGAAGAAGTAGGTACTTACAGAACTGGACTATTTACACTTAACACTTAGGTCTTTAATTTGCACTATTTCTGCGATCCACTTTCATTAAAGTTTCTAGGTTAGGTTAGGTTAGGCGTTAGGTCTTGACACCGTCGAAGATGGTATGGGTGTTCACCATCAGCACGCAACGTTCGCCACAATCGCCACACGTACATGTGACTGCAGTCGAACTGGGGTGCTGTTTCTCTCGAGCTGTCCTCTGGATGTTCGTCGAAATGGTCGAGAATACGCTCTTGCAGACGAGTAGTCCGCACATTCGTCCCTCTGTCCAAAGCCGTATTAGGAAGGAACGTTCCCGAGTCCCTCAGTCGCTGAGTTGCAGCCAGCATCGTCCTGGCACTCACACTGCAGCCAAAACGGTCATTGAACTCCCGACAAGCTAACGCGACATTATCAAGACAGCGAGCCAGGGTTCTCACCATCTCCGTGTATTGTACGTTGGTGTACCGGAAAGCCATCGCGCACGGGATCAAAAATGTCACGGAAGTAAACTGAAGAACAACTACACTAGGTCGCTACCGGCGGATGACTAGCTTTTTAATGTTAGGTACTCATGTTATTCGGCGGTAGCGGCGGCGCGTATGTCGGCATTTCGCAGAAACGTCAAAGAGGTTGCCGACAAATGCTTTATTTCTTTGCAATAAGTTCCAAATTTCTTCAAATTCAATAATTTTATTTTGTAATAATGCCTAAAATTTGTTTGTGTTGTGTAGGGCTACTCTGATGACCGCACTAAGTTTGGTCGTGCATTCAAACAAGCCTTACTCATTGGAGATAAAGTTGAAATTCCTGTAAATTACTTATTTTATTTGACGCACACTACCTTAATTGTAAAATGCATTGATATTATTTACGTGTGTGTATTACGACCTGTGAGCGAAATACAAATAATGTCGTGCGTTTATGTAGCCTTTAGTGCTCTGAGTTAAGGTTTCAATTTCCTTGAATTAAGGATTGTATTAAGTTGTCATGTTACTGTGTTTCTAATTTAAGTCATTTAAAAGATTTTTCCGTCAAAATTTAACACCTATTTTTGATGACGGAAATCGATTCAGAAGCCGATTCTGAACAAACTACTTTCAGGAATTGCGTTTATTCTGTTACACGTTGTATATGTATATATTTTTTTTTATGTGTGTTCGCGGATAACTTCATCGTTTTTTTTTTGTTGGAAAGGAGATACTCCAAGGGTGGTCCCATGATAAGGAAACCGGGATCTGATGATGGCATCCTAGAGAAATTGAGGGGAGCTTTCATAAATTGTAGTGGCGACTAGTGCGTTTGTAAATTTTTTGATTAAGTATTTTAAAGCACTACAATTTAAAGAAGGTCTGGAGTCGCTCTGATGATGAAACCGAAAGACAGTCGAGGGAACTCCTCAACGGTTTACAGCAGTCACCTTGTGTTTGGGTTTGATTAATTTGTATTGATGAGAAATTTACACCCATCTGGGTTACAAGTGCCATTACAGGTCTGATGATGAAAAATGTTTGTATGGAATATTGCAACTAAAAATAAAAAAATAAAAAAACTTTTTTGCAAAAAATAAAACCGACTCCAAAAACATAAAAAAGAGACTTCTGAAGTTAAAATTATTTTTCACTTTTTTGTGTTTTTGGAGTCGGTTTTATTTTTTGCAAAAAAGTTTTTTTTGGACTTAAAAATTATTTCTTTATTTTTAGAGTTTCCCCAAAATATAATTCCGAATCTCAATATGGAGCCGACAATACCATGGTAGGCAGTTATAAGCGCATTGGTATTTATAATAGGTTTTAGTTTATAGAGGGCATAAGCAGAAGAACATACTTTTTATTTTATTCTCCTGTGTTTTCCAGTTCAGACAATTGTCAATGGTTACACCTAAAAATTTTGCTGGGTCATGTTTATTTATAATATTCTATTTGCAAAAAAATGACAATATTGGCAAAAATTAAAAAAAAAACTATTTAAAAACAATTTGAATAATTAATACCGCCAAAAAAATAATCACCGCTGACTATAGTCGTTGAACCCGTTTGGACTTAGTATAAGTATAGTTATCTTATTATAATTGTTATTTCCGCATGTGTGCGATAAAATATTGAAAATCCACGTGTGTGAAATACATTGCATGTTGAACTTAATCGTAGTACGATAAGAGCCAGATTTCGAGGAAGTGTATTGAAAAAGCAATTAAAATTAGCATGTCATGCACCCAAACCTATACTCGACACTTGCCGCTCTTCCACGGGGCATCCTCAGGAGGTGTTGACTCTCTATTTTACAATTAAATATTTATAGTAAGGAAGTAAGGATTACTGGCGCCGCCGCATGTGCATCACATCCGCATAGTCTACGATAGATAATCTTTTTTTTTTTTTTTTTTTTTAAAACGTTGCCCCACATTAGGAATTTCTCCTGTATCGTGGGTGCATTTACAAACATTTAAACTCACATACACAAACAGCCAGACCCGGAACAACTATCTGTAGGCCATACAAATATTTGTTCCGTGCGGGGATCGAACCCGCGGCACGCAACGCAGCAGTCAATCTCTCAGCCACTGCGCCAACCGTGCCGTCGAATCTATACGAATACACATGAGTGCGAACACTAACACGCACACTGTCTTACGATTTGCACTAGAACTCGAAGAATAGGATTATGTGCTTTTGGTTTGACTCTAGCACCTAATACCCTAGGGTGAACTATTATAAACTCACTGTTCTATATTATGTAGAATAGTTTTATTTTTACAAAAATACCATTACCATTTTAAATATTTATATTTATCAACATAATTTTTTTTTATCTCAACTAACCATAATTAAACATATCTAAACATTGTCAAAAATAAATATTACAAGATCAACATACTTGATAACAGGTGAAGTAAACTCCACGAACGTCGCACACACAACTGAGGTCGCAATGTTTTTTGAAATGTGTGAATGGCCTCTCGCAGGGCAGCAACTTTCGAGGTTCTCTAAGGTTGAACCTGTTTAACCGAGCAATTGAGCTCGCAATGATGGCGGCATTCTTTGATACAATAGTGCGAGCTTGACAGTAACAAATATTTTAATATAGTTTTACAGCTAAATTAAGATTTTAGGTAATAGATAATCTTTAATTATTTAACAACAAATAATGTGATATAATATAATAAGAGGCATAACATAACACGTGCTTACATAAAATAAGCTGGAACGCGTATCTGAACACGAGTCTGAGCGATTGCGTGCAAACGTGCTTACAGACGGCCATCCGAGCAAATTGTAAGTAGATCCCCGTACTTAGATGTAAATCAAGCAAACGATAATAAGATAAAAATAATTTAGTACAATAGCAATATTATGTATGCAAATGTAACAATATTATAAACAAAAATTAGGTAAATCCATTGGTCTAAATTAATATAAGAATACTCCATTAGTCCTTATTAATATATTTGACCCCATTGGTCTTAAAGTATTGACCCGATTAGTCTTAATGTATTGACCCCATTGGTCTTAATGTGTTGACCCCATTGGTCTTAATGTATAGACCCCATTGGTCTTGAATCAAAATGCAGACCCCATTTATTTATTTATTTATTTTATTTAACACTTCAAGCACAGAGTACAGAGGCGGACTTAATGCCATAGGCATTTTCTACCAGTCAACCTTTGGGTGATGCAGAGACAAGCAGGTGTATTCTGAAAATAATTTTAATTAATACTACGATAAACTACAAGGACATATAAAATACTATAAATATATTTAAAATACTATAAATATATATTAAAATATATTAATTTACATAGACGGATACACTGAAATCAAAAGACAAACAATGGGGAAAACATTACCGTTGTGACGAAACTGCCAGCTTCTTCCGAATGTACTCGCGAACTTTAAGTTTAAAAGACAAACGATTGGTTGCCATCCTGATTTCCTGGGGAAGCGCATTCCACAGAGAAATAGACTGCACGAAGAATGATCGGTGAATGAAGTCAGTGCGGTGAGGGGGACATAGAAGAACTCGGTTATGCGATGAGCGCAGACTCCTATTATGGTGGAATTCCTCCTTGAGGAATTGCTGGCTTTGGCCATTGATCTATGTAATTAGGTAGTTATAAAAAAAATCGTAATTAGACATTTCGTTTAAGAAGTTAAAACGTCATCATGTGGTCTATTGAAAGAAATCCATGACTTTAACGTATCCACAGCATTGCACTAGTGTATTTTTTGTTTCCCTTCCTTGTAAGTGGCATGTCCTCTACTTGGTTACGGTCATGATCGAAAATATTAGTAATTTTGTAACAAAAATCTTGAAGAAATTCGCACTGAAATTTCTTCTTATATTGAATCATATTGAATCCACACAAGAGACTCAAAAAGCAACATTTGATAAGTCTCGTTGCAAGTCTATCAAATATAATATTGGGGTTGAACGGCAAATTCCCTCTACGGGTGGTAGTAAAAAAATAATCTCAAAGTATCAACTTTCGGATCAATTTTTTATATCCCCAATATTATATTTGATAGACTTGCAACGAGATTTATCAAATGTTGCTTTATGAGTCTCTTGTGTGGATTCAATATGAGAAGAAATTTCAGTGCGAATTTCTTCAAGACATCATCATGATATCATCATTCATTGCAGAAATTACTGAACCCTGTGACCTTATTCCAAAAAGGGCCTCTGAAGGTGTCTTACCTTTGTTGAAGGTATTATTGATTTATTTAAATAGAACGGCCGAAGCCAATTACACTATTTAAACATATACTCGTAATTTACTTAACGCAGTCATGCATTCTTCTCACAAAAATTCAAACATTCTGACAGGATCACCTTCCATTCATCCGCAAACATATCAAGATCTGTTTGAGTTCAGGAAAGCGTTAATAGCGGCTAATGTCCGAGGAATAGGTGTCTTGGAGTGTGCAACAGTACGGCAAGTTGGAACAGCCAGTAAGCGGTGTTTCCTGCCACGACAGTAATTGTTTGGGACAAATAGATTGCAGATGTCATTATGCAGATCGGGAACATTAATAATCTCCCTAAGAATTTTGAATATTACAGACATCTGATCGCGCGACCGTCTTACTTCTAGAGAATTGAAACTTAAGCAACCCAACAGGAATTTAGTGCGATATAAGAAAGGATAAAACCCGTGCAAGTGCGTGTGCAACATATCTAAGGAATGAACAATTAAGAAACAAAAAAATTAATGAAAAATTTTTGAACTTTTTCTAAAGCTAACGCATACTGTTTCTCAAAAGGATTCCATACGCACGCACAGTCTAGTGCGCGCACTAGACTCAAGTTTGCTACGGACTAATGCTCCGGAAACAAGCTTGATAACGTGGGGGTTGTGGAAGTCATGGCAGTTAAAGTGGCCTTAAAACAAAGCCAAGGCGCCTGAAGGACTCCTTAGCAGTGGACGTGATGTGGTCGCGAAAAGTAAGCTTACGGTCGAATATGACTCCCAGGTCTTTCATGGAATCGGTTCTTGTAATTGTATCTCCATTTCGTTTATATAGAAACTTGACTGGGCGCCGTATTCGACCGATAGACATCACGTAGCTGATTTATTAAATTCTATTTTATTGTCTAAACTCCACTTATATACTGAATCAATGTCTGATTGCAGAGCTTGGCAATCGCGCTCAGATGTTATTTCATAATATAGCTTTAAGTCATCAGCATATAAAAGGGATCTAGCATTCGCAACCACATCACGGAGGGCGTTAATTATCAAAATGAAAAAGAGAGGGCCCACTACCGAACCTTGACTCACACCCGAGCGAGTGTGGTATGGGAGTGATGTATATCAGAACGTTCGGCCAGTCGAGATAGGGAGCTGGCTGCTACTCCAGTTTTTAGTGACGATTATGTGACGCATAAAGATGCCAGCCAAAGAATTTGTGACAGAACAGTTCGAAAGTTAGAAGCATTTATTTATGGCCGAACGACCTGATATCAGAACGTTCGGCCAACCTGAATCTCCATAACTGAGGACCTTAGAGAAACTGTTACTGAATAAATATTTTGTGACGATTTAGTGACAAGCAACCACTGCTTTACTTTTACTCGTAATGCCACCGGTTAAAAGTAAAATTAATTTAAGTTCCTGGAACATCAGGCCGTTCGGCCAACGTAAAATCTCCGTAACTGAGGACCTGAGAGAAACCGTTAATGAATAAAGATTTAGTGACGAGACTGAAACGTATTTTTATTGCTTTATTTTTTTTTGTGACGGTCCCTTTATATAGTAAAATGAAAATTTAACATATAACCTCAAAACATTGGGATTATCGATTCCTCCGCAAGGAAGAAGCCCAGAGAAACCGTTAATCAATAAAGATTCAGTGACGACACTGAAACGAACTTTTCTTGTTTTATTTTTCTTGTGACGGCCCCTTTTTATAGTAAATTGAAAATGTAACATATAACCTCTAAACATTGGGATTATCGATTCCTCCACAAGGAAGAAGCCTAGAAGACTCGTAAAACCCCTGATGTGTTATAGGTTTTCAGTGCAATGGTGTCAGTATTTTTGTTAATTCAAGATTAATCTATAAAAATGCACTATGGTGGATGGCGACTGAAATAGGGTGACCATGTATTCTAACGAAATAAGTATTTATCGAGTAGGTACTTAATTACCTAAACAATGAAGCAAAACACGTCGAAATAGTTGAAATAAGGTGACGATGTAGGTATTGCAACAAAATAAATAGATACGCGGACGGAGGAATATGAGGAGTGCAGATTAGTTACCAATATGTTCCGGGAAGTTACCGATCAGCGCCCTCTGAACTGAAATGAACTAAATGAATATTTGTAATAGGTAGGTGCGTCTACTTATATCGATATTTATCGCTACGTATTTCGTTTTCGTTTTTTGTAATTGTTTAAAAATGTATTGCATGAATCATGTTCCTTATAATATTTAGTTATAGGAATTCAGACACGATGTAAAAATCGTTATTGAATAAACGAATTGAATTGAACTGTGTTATTGACGTACATAATAATATGCGTATTGTTTTATGGATCATGTAGGTATCTAATAAACGAAATATAAATATATGTTGGGTAATGGGGTTATTGCAATGAGGCAATAATAAAACAAAAATATATTATTGAATAAATTTATTAAACATTAATTATTACACCTTTATCCTGGCCTTTGTGGGGTTCTGTTTTATTATAATGTACTCGAGCCCAGAGGAAGATGGAATCAGTTTCATTGCTTTCATAACAAGTAATAAATGAAAGGTACAAAGATATGTCTACACTGTGTTAACACTTTCACAAAGTACAATCTATGCTGGAATATCGGTATTTCTGGACTATACGCAGGAACTAAAGCTCATAAAAACACCAAAATTTACACGAAAAACTGCGCAAGGGCAAGCAAATATACTGGTGTATTTTTTTTCTGACGTTGAGACCACAGAACATATATACTCTAGCGATGTGAAGATTCTATCATCTAAAAAATCACTAATAATACAAAATTAAAATAATACGTGTTTTGCTTCATTGTTTAGGTAATTAAGTACCTAGTCGATAAATACTTGTTTCATTAGAATACATGGTCACCCTATTTCAGTCGCCATCCGCCATAGTGCATTTTTATAGATTAATCTTGAATTAACAAAAATACTGACATCATTGCACTGAAAACCTATAACACATCAGGGGTTTTACGAGTCTTCTAGGCTTCTTCCTTGTGGAGGAATCGATAATCCCAATGTTTAGAGGTTATATTATGTTACATTTTCAATTTACTATAAAAAGGGGCAGTCACAAGAAAAATAAAACAATAAAAGTTCGTTTCAGTGTCGTCACTAAATCTTATTGATGAACGGTTTTTCTGGGCTTCTTCCTTGTGGAGGAATCGATAATCCCAATGTTTTGAGGTTATATGTTAAATTTTCATTTTACTATATAAAGGGACCGTCACAAAAAAAAATAAAGCAATGAAAATACGTTTCAGTCTCGTCACTAAATCTTTATTCATTAACGGTTTCTCTCAGATCCTCAGTTACGGAGATTTTACGTTGGCCGAACGGCCTGATGTTCCAGGAACTAAAATTAATTTTTATTTTAACCGGTGGCATTACGAGTAAAAGTAAAGCAGTGGTTGTTTGTCACTAAATCGTCACAAAATATTTATTCAGTAACAGTTTCTCTAAGGTCCTCAGTTATGGAGATTCAGGTTGGCCGAACGTTCTGATATCAGGTCGTTCGGCCATAAATAAATGCTTCCAACTTTCGAACTGTTCTGTCACAAATTCTTTGGCTGGCATCTTTATGCGTCACATAATAGTCACTAAAAACTGGAGTAGCAGCCAGCTCCCTATCTTGACTGGCCGAACGTTCTGATATACATTGGGAGTGACTCGTACAAACCCAATCTGACAAATTGTTGTCGGTCCCGCAAATAATCTGCAAGAAGCCGTAGAAGCCCTGGAACAACACCTATTGCACTGAGCTTTGACAGCAAGACGTCATTGTTGACTTTGTCGAACGCCTTTTGAAAATCAAAGTACAGAACGTCTACCTGGCGTCTACAATCAAGACTAGCCGAGATATAATTAACTAGTGTATAATTAACAGATCTTTTTTCACGAAAGCCATGCTGCTCATTGCACAAGTACTGTTTAACTTGCTTATAAATTCTTTGATGTAGGACATTCTCGAAAACTTTCGCGGGAGAAGATTTTTTTTTTAAATTTTTTTTCAACAAAGGTTACATAATAACTATTTCACAATATTCTGCCAAACTGCATATCGTATAGTATCGCTATTGGACGATATTCATCGACTGATGATTTATTTGAAGATTTCGGTATGGGAGTCACACGTGATATCTTCCATTGTGGTGGATAGGCTCCAGATTTCAGTGCTAAATTACAAATGTGGTTTAGGGGCCGAATGAGAAATTCCTTTCCCTCTTTTAAAACCATCGAGGAATATTGTTAGGACCAATAGAACTGTTGAGTTTTATTTTATCTATTCCGGTACTTAAATCACTTTCGGCGAAGTTTAGTATATTAATGTAATTACTAATATTGCAGTTATGGATTGGTTATATTCTCGGGGTGTAACTCAAGTACCTCAGTTTGGAAAACGCTCGCAAAATATTCTGCGAACGCTTCAGCAGCTGCTACACCACTGTGAATTTTGCCTTTGTGCGTTACGTTAGGCTCAAACCTGCCTTTTGATCTTAGGTTAGTAATATGCTGCCAGAATTCATTGGGGTTTTTCTTAATGTTCCTGTCGATGCGCCTAATGTAAGTATCATAAACAGTCGATATATGAGATTTTAGGCTAGATCTACAGTCAGAGAATTGTTTATATATTAGATCACATTTACTTATAGGTGGAATGTAATTTATCTTTTTTTCTGGATGTCCGGAATAATATCCGACGTAAACCAGATAGGATATCTTCTAGTTATCTTTCGGTTTCGGCGTTTTTTAGAGATACAAGCATCAAATAAGCTGTAAACAATACTATAGAAAACTTGAGTGTGATAGCATATCCTTATGTATATGAGAATATCTGACTGTTTAAAAACTCTCAGTAATTACTACATTAATAATAATAATGATCCAGCAACGTCGGCTGTCAAACGTAAAATAACATTGACGTATGGCAACGTTGCATTACAAAAATATTACTAAATTTATAATCATCGTAAATAAATATCTTGAGAACAGAAAGGTTCTAATTTAAAATAAACCTAATATACATTTTATACTACGATGTATTTTATAGAAATAGTTTTTATTGTGGCTTATAAGGCTTAGTATCCAAACGAAAGACATTTGTTATATTTGAATAATCAAGTTAAATGTTTATTTACTTTAAAATGAATTAGTAATAATTAAGTGATATTTATAATGTGTCCCAGATCTTATCTTGCAATTTCAATATATCAAGTTGTTTCAATCAATTCTCTGAACTATCAGTTGATGTTCATATTTTATCCGATTAAACAAATAGATTACAAATAAATACTTACTAGTTTGGTAAATTATCTAATGAAGTTTTAAAATAGTTCCCTTAAAGAGGATTTGTTAATTGTTGTCTATGTTATTAGTTATTTAGCTATAATATGTGACCGTTTGCCATTGGTTTATTATGGCGGGTAGGATGTACTGAGTATTTGACGTTTGACGTGTATAAAAATAGAGGTTGTCGCCAATTCGGGGCTTTTTTTACTGCAACTGTTCTAAGGACAAGACATACCCCGAGAGGTATATTGTGTGTGCCATGTGTATAGAATTACGTTTGAAGTGACATATTAATGGAGATACCAAATGTGTATAGCTGGGACCTATTTGCATTACCCTAAGTTTCTACAATGTTTATGTAAGTTATTTTATATTAAACTATGAATATTACTGATAATTATGTGCTAAAATTATGTAATATGGTTTATATTGCTTATTGTTTATCTTCACTGATAAATTGCTATATTTTGAGAAGGGTCCAGGACAACATTTAATTGTTTTGGCATAATACTTTAAAAGTTGTTACCGTGGAGTTTCTTGTCCATTCTTCTCCACGAAGACCTAGGTTTGCGAACGGACGTAGCTTGATAGGTAATTAACGTTGCCTATAAATATGTGACAAGCCTAATCGAAATAAATGAATAGTCTAGTCTTGTCTTTCTGTGCCTTTTCTTGATAGAAACCCTTTACCCTACACACCTTTTTAGAGATACTTTTAGACACAGTAAATAACAAGTAACCATTCTGACACTCGGAAGCTTGATAATCAGTGGATATTAATGTATATATATACATATGTATAGGTATATATATCTATACATATACATGTGTGTAGCAACAAATATATAACAAGTGCTAGTGCGAACGTCATTGGATGATATAACTACATCCCAAGATACCTCAGAGAAGTTCGTAAAGCCGATTGCGATTACATTTTTGAAATTCCAATCCCTACTACGGTCGACATTACTGGGTTCAAGTTTTTCACTTTCATCAGATGACTGTAACTTTACCTGGATGTCCAACGGCGGATGGAACACTATTACAGAAACGTCATGTAGGCTTGCGCTTTCCTGAACCAAAACAACATCCAACATTCCCCCATGCATGTTCTCAACAATATTTCTTTCACACATATTAGAAAATGTTAGAAAATAACAATTGCGAACATTTAAGGAAGCACTGTATAAGTTTATATCACCTAAAATGATAACTGTTCCATTTAAGTCATTTATAAAACTTTCCACTTTTGTGAACCAGGTCATATAATCACTGTCAGTGGCACTTGGTTTTGTATACACAACGCACACGTAAACGGAACCATGCCACATAAAACTCTACCAAAGATCCTCACCACAGTCTGTCTCAAATTCACGTTGTCCGCGCGGGACTATAGGGGTGCGTGCAGAAGCAGCACGCCTCCACAAGCTGTACCTCTGTCGCACCTTAACACGTTCCACTCACCATTGACGAGTTCTGTATCTTCAACAGAGGTATCCAAGAAAGTCTCTGTGGCCGCTATTAAATCTTGTTCGGCTATGTGCAGATTGTTGCGCCGCATCCGGAGCTTTGATTAAATTCCACGAACATTCTGGTATATACAATTAATTTTTATAGTTCTGGTGCTTGCTCTGAAAGCTGCTGTAGGGCCGGTCACAGTACTAGCACTATGCTGCCTTCCCAACTAGCAAAACAGTCTCAGAACCCGCACTTTATAAGAGTGGTAGGCTTTAAGCGCTCTTATAATTGTTTTGGAACATGCCATCGATCCTATATTACTTTTAGACAAGCCGGTATGGCCTCAAGAACGCTCAGTCTCATAACCAAGTCTCATATATGTATATTAGAGTATATTACTATGCTATTGTAAGCCACTTACTCGTATAATAGCATTTACTAAGACTAATTGGACTTGAGAAAACTTGCTCTTATATGCATATTTTCGAAGCTCGTTTGATTTTATAATAGACTTGCTAAATGTTATTGTAAGAATGTCAGACTAATATCAGCATTGCATAAGAACACTGTAAGTATGTGCATTTCTAATCTTATTTGAAACTACTATGAGATCAACAGCACTGGATTAGAGTGATTTTGGATCAACATATTTACAATACAAAAGGCAAGACCAATATAAGAGCCTTTGATCTTAGATCGATTTTGGGAATACTAATTTTAATGATTTTAAGAGTAAGATTTTGCTGGCCATATTTTATTTCAAATTTTGAATTTTAATGGTAATAATGGATTACAAAACCTGGAAAAAACTTAAGAAGACTGGTGGCTACAGGAGGAAAGTTGTTAAGAAGTACAATGAAATGTTAAAAAGAAAAACAAATATACCGCTGCCAGTACAAGGTAGTGGAGAGAAAAATATCAGAGAGGGTTCTGCAGGTTTTGCTTCCGTACAAGAGGACGATAATAACGACGGTTTCGTCCATACCATAAATGATTTCAGTGAAGATGAATCTCCGAGCGAGGACGAAACCGACTATGAAAAGACTAGCGCGTTAAAGTATGATGTCAAGAAATGGGCATTAAAATTTAACATATCACATGCAGCACTAAATGAATTGTTATTTATTTTAAACAAGAGTCTAAACGATGTTCTACCCAAAGACGCGCGAACACTACTTGAAACAAACAAAGAGAAAGTACACATTAGTTATTCGGCTCCAGGAATGTATTGGCATAGTGGTTTGATTACAAGACTCATTGATATTTTAGGACGTTTATCGTGGACTCCAGATATTATTCATTTAAATATCAATATAGACGGATTGCCAGTATCTAATAGTTCAAGACAACAACTATGGCCCATATTATGTAATATTTTTGAAATGCCTAACGTATCTCCGTTTGTAATAGGTAAATTTATTGTAATTTTTTTAAATAGCATAACATGATATAATAATTATGTGGGTGGAAAATTTGTGCTATGGGTATCGAAGAGTTGCTAATAACAGGAAAAAAAGTACTTCCTAAGTCAAAAGAAATGTGTCTTGACTTGAAGTATTTTCTTGATATATGCCTTTTTTTCTGTGTAGTCATGACAAACAAATATTTGTTTGATTTTATAGTTAACGAATTATCTAACATCTTATTTTAAAGGAATTTACGCAGGAGATGCGAAGCCATCTGATTTAGATGCTTATTTGGGGCCTTTTGTAAACGAAATGAAGCAGCTTGAAGAAGGATTGACGATTACTTCTAAAGCAGGAACTGAAAAAATTGTGAAAGTCACAATTAGAGCTTTTATATGTGATTCTCCAGCACGAGCAATGATAAAAGGTAGTTTGATTGATTACATCATAAAAATCAATTTATCAAAGGTGCTACTTTATTTTGATATTAACGATCTTCAGTGATTCATTTAAGTATGTAGTAAATTCAACGAAATACAATAACTAATCATAATAATATGTGTCTTCTATTTCAGGTGTTTGCAACTTTAATGGCAAACATGGGTGTCTAAAATGCACAGTGGTGGGTGAATATTCTCATAAATCCAACACAGTGGCATTTCCCAAATTTGATTGCCCTAAAAGAAATAACGACGACTTTCGTGAAAAAAAATATGGAGGACACCATAAGCAGGATTCACCATTAATGAAGTTAAATATCGACATGGTTGAAGATTTTCCCGTCTCTGATTCCCTTCATCTCATTGATCTTGGTGTCATGAAGAGACTATTAATTGGATGGAGAGATGGGAACTTTGGAACCTATCTAACAAAATGGCGAGCTCAAGATATAGAGAAAATCAATAGCTTCTTGGTGAATCGAAAAATTCCGAAAGAAATACATCGATCAGTCAGAGTAGTCAACGTCCTTGCTCACTGGAAGGGCTCCGAATTCAGATCTTTTATGTACTATCTGAGTTTCATAATATTGAAAGATTTGTTGAGACTCGAAGCATATTCTCACTTCATGCATTTTTTTTGTGCCATAACAATATGCTCAAATGAAAGACATTTTCCACTTTTGGAAGTCGCTGAAAGAATGTTGCAATATTTTACTGAACATTTTAAAATAATTTATGGTAAAGACTATGTAACCAGCAACATACACAACTTAACGCACTTAGTAGACGAGGTAAGAAAATTTGGGATACTCCAAAGTTTTAATGCATATCCATTTGAAAATAAACTTTATGGCATTAAAAGCATGATAAGACAAGGCAACAAAACACTTCATCAAGTAGCCAGACGAATAAATGAGAAGCAGCTATGTGAAATAGGAAAAGTGATGGAAGAAGAAACAGAATATCCGTATTTAAAGAAACGTCGACGAGGCGAATCTGGAGTGGTTCTGCATTTGAAAACATTTATTTTGTCTTCAAAACAGCAAGACAAGGTGGTTTCTCAGTGACGAAAATCATGTAGTAGAATTGGAATCTGTGGGTGTCAAAAATGATATTGAACAAGAAATTGAAATACATGGCTATCGCATTGAAAACACGCACGATGCTTTTGAAGTGCCTTTGAAGTCTTCATTTTTAAACATATATCAGTGTGAATTTAAAAGCATTTGCAAGACGAAAAATGTTTATAAAATTTCTAACATAAAATGCAAATTAGTGAGTGTCTTATATGATCAAAATTTGTACTTTGTACCGCTGTTACATACATTGAAATAAAAAAAAATATATAATTTTGGTATCGTTTTAATTATCAGCATACAAGTAGTTGCTTTATAAGTATGTAGTTAAATAAAAAAATACAAATCTTCTAACAAAGTAACTATTAGTCACAGAAATAAAGTAATTAGTAACAAAATTTTAACGTAATCTTTGGAACCTCAATCAGTCAAATAAAAAATCAAAATGAACAAAATATATAAACCCCATCCACCTCCATCAGGCGTGATCGAGGCGTTTGCGTTTCAGTGATCCTCTTGGAGTAAGGACACATTAGGTAGTTGGTTTGTCTCGCGTTCCAGATCTGGCAATTCCTTTTGATTTTGATCTGATGAGTGATTCTGCAAATCATCTTGCGATGAAGCCGTAAGAACTTTTTTCGTCTTTGATTTCCCTTTTTGCTTTTGTCTTTGAGCAGACATCCTCCCCTGTTCATTTTCAGACCGGTAGCGAGCATTGCGCAAAATTATTTTGAAAAACTTTGTCAACTGTGCTTTAGTGAAAGTTTTGTCGGATTCGTGAACGATATTAAAAAAAAAGTTAATTGTCTTTGTAAACCCTTTAAAGCAAATTTTCGTCGCATCTCCCTTTGAAACTCCAGTCCATGAACATTGTGTGAAAAATTTCCTGTCGAAGATAGCATCGATGAGGGAGTACGCATTAGTTGTCCCCTTTCCTACACCTTGGTTTAAAATAATAGAAAATTGTCTGTACAGTTCATCTCTTGTATCGGGGTGGTCAAGTTTTCTTTCAAATTCTTCCATCTCCTTCAGATTACAAATTTTTAGGGTGCCAGATTCGCCAGGATTTGTGTTTTTTTTGGTGCTAAGGGATTGCTTGATAAATTCTTCAAGTTTTATCGAAAGTTCAGACAGTTGCGCAATAATGTTATTTTGATTTTCACACAATACACTTTGGTTTACAGTTATCGTTTGTATATCATTTTTAATAGTCTTCAGATCTCAGATTGAATTTCTGTAACTGGTACTGTTCCAACATTCTCATTTTCACATGTTCCTGTTTCTTCTTCTAGTGAAACTGTTTGAAAAATGCAACTTTCTTCATTTATGTGTATAATTGGAAGATTATTTGTTATTTCAGTATCAACAGGTACTGAGGCTGCAGCGTCTTGATTGAAGTTCTACAAAAATAGTACAACCATCATAAATACAATTATAAAACAATATCATGTAGAGTAAAACAATATTCTCATGCGCGGTCATCCGACTTTCAAACAAGGCAGAGTCCATAGCACGAGTTCCGGAGAGCTGATAAAATAACGCTATATACACACCTGTAAATTTGGGTATGCGGGACATCTTATTGTTGGAGTATCATTAGTGGTGTAGATTTTGGTTTGAGGTGAGACTACCTGAATGGAAGTTGAGGCAGCCTGATAAATATCCTGAAAATAATAATTATTATAAATTAATACAATCTAGACAAATGACTAGACACGTTTTGCCATTATGCTGTATAGGCCAGAAATAACAAGGAAGTAAAAAAAAAAGAATTTCGCAAAATTCATTTCAATTCTGCGAAATTCATGTTTTTCACGTTTTTTTGTAATTTGCAAGTCAGTGATCAACATAAAGAAATAAAATATATAGTAAATACATACTTGTTACGGCCGAGAATTATATTTTGATCAACGTACAACCTAATACTGACTTACAAATTGCAAAAAACGTAAAAAAAAATGAATTTCGCGGGCTAGTTGACGCATCCCCCATAAGGAAATGATATAAATCGACTTTATTTACTAACCTCTACCATATTATTAAAAGACTTCAAGGGTAGTCGTTTTCTTTTCAGTGGTGCATGATTCTCATTATCGGTCTCCGTTTCTGAATTGTTACTCATGATGTCGATTTCAGCCTCAGCGTCATAAAATGTCGGAATATCTTTCCTTTTGACTATGCAGTTAATTTTTGACCATTGATTATAATCCGCAACTGAACTTTCATTTTTTCTTAGTTTCTCTTGTTTGTGGCTTTTAGGCCAAAATAGCACGCCATTATTCTCCCACTGCTCAGGTACTGCTGTTAGACTATGTTCTCCTCGCTCAATGGTCTGCACAATCTTGAATGGCATGTTGTAAATCTTCAATAATCAAAAGTTCAAAATCTGTAACAAAATAGTAAAAACAAACAATAAGAAAATAATATACCTACTAAAATACCTAAGTATTATTTGTAGCTAAGTCTTTCAACGACCTCAAAATCTTAACAAATGCGATATAACTATTTGATCAGGGGTACGAAAACCACGAAAGAATGTCGGACATACGTAACAGTGCGAGCACGAAATGTACATCCGTAAGCAATCAATGAAGTGGCAGAACGATTGTCGTGTCGAAGTGTCGAGTGTCGATTTTGATTGGCATGTGCGCGACCATAACTTGTGTTATGGAACGAATCTAACTAAGAGAGATGTATGAATGATTCTAATGATTATAATTCTGTAAATACATATTTGAAATGGTCGCTAGTAATGTTTTGATCAAGATACAACCTGACACTGGTGTCGATTCTGTTGTGCACAAACTAAACTTAATTTAGGCTATTGCTCTCTTTTTCTCTCTAATAAAACGAGAAAGAGACGGACGTAATTTAGAACTGTCAAATTAAATCGATCTAATATTTCCATAAAAATTAAGGGTGCACGTAAAAATATGTCAACTAAAAACACGGTGAAGCGCAAGGCATAAACTAGTTTGACATTCCTAACTTAGTTCATAACTATAGCAGTCCTTTTCTCGCACTGCCTTTTAGTAAAAGATAGCAATAGCCTAAATTAAGTTTAGTTTGTGCACAACAGCATCGACACCACTGACTTGCAAATTGCAAAAAAACGTTAGAAAATTTGAATCTCGCGAGCTACCACTTGACTTTTTTCCACTTGATGCCAAGAAAAACAGTAAAAGGAATAACCTACCTACCTGATGAAGTAATTAGGCTGGGTGTTGTTTTTAATATTAATTGCAAAGTTCACATTCATCATCGATATAGTGGTCATAAATGGTGTACACAGAGCAATTTTCACACCAAAAAATCATAGCGTAATAGTTTTCTCAGGCTCTTTTGATTCATAATGAAGTGTTTAGGTTTGTTCTTCATGACGTTGTTGTTGTGGCCACATCCGTGACATATTTCGCTCAACAAGAAGTGTGTTTCATTCCAAGGCCATGCTAAATATTTAAGCATACGGAAGTCTTTCTTGACCAGATAACGGTCTACATCCATATAAACAACCATTTTACATCACAAACGTTGTCCCTTGAATAAAAAAGTAATTTAAGTACCTAGTTACCTACTTATTAAGTGTTCAGGTTAAGTTCAATTTTTTTTCCCTGTCGAATTAAGGTTTTATGTAAAATTGCGAGGATCCCTAATTTATTTCAATATGGAGTTATCTTTAGTATTCCGAATGCTAAAATTAGAGTAAAAAATCTTACAATAGTCTAATAGTGCGCTTGTAAAATGCAGCTAGACTAATGGCGAATTGGCGACACGTATCAATACAAATTAACAAATAAAATAATTAAACGAGAACAGGAAAAACCATATTTAATAAGGCGCCTGAATTTTGAACCGTAAAACTAGGTCTACTTAACAGTAAATAATATATTCCAATACGAATACTTACCGTAAAACTTAAATACACGCACTTGATAATAATATAACGGCACTTTAGTATAAACAACTTCACAGCAACTTTTGTTTGATTGTTTTCATATTGTATTTTCTTCCGTTGTAACTTTGAAACGCACTCACACGAACTTTTAAGTTTGATCTGACGTAAAATCATAATGAGCTTGTTTTGCCTCAAAAAATTCTAACGTTAGACCAATATAAGCCTATGCAGGCTTACAAGATACTTCTGTAAAAGCAATATTAGCCTAAATAAATTTTGACTAGATTACTGTGTGCAAACAGCATTCAATTAGACTGATATTAGAACGATATTAAACTAAATATGCTTAAAATTGGTGCCCAAACCCAGGCTTATACGATTATTTAGGAGTGATTTAAGAGCAAAAAAACAGTAGTCTTGAGATTATTGTAAGCCTAGTTTTTGCTGGTTGGGTTGTCCCTCTGTGTAAGCTGTTCATGAAAGGGCTGTGGGGCAACTTCACGCTGGCTGTTAGACTGAATAGAGGACGTTTTCCTATAGTTGATCCAAGCCTTGATTCTTGCATTTACTGGCCATACAGCTGCGGAATAGCAGCGCTCATAGCATGCAATGGGAACGCCAATTTTAAATGACTTGTAGTTTCCTTTCGGAGTGAGTTGAACAATGGTACAAGTATCAGTGCCACATAAAGTGCGAAGGTAATCTCTAATTTCATCGGCTGTAGACTCCATGTTCACTTCCATAGGTGTAAGTACTTACGAGTTTCTACGGCCCTTAGTGATGTTACACTAGGGCCAACAGCTCCTTGAATTGACACTGGGCGACGAATTTTAGATTTCTTTGTTACTTGCGTCCATTCCTGGGAGTCTGATGCTTGTCAATTAGAAGAAGCAATTTGTTAGGCAGGCAAGGTGAAATGCTTTTTCACAAATCGTGCAATTACGATAATTTCCCTCATCCAATCCACCATCGCAGCATCCCCAAATCATTAATTTGTTAGCCGCTGTAGACATTATTAATCTTGGTATGCAGTAATAAAGACGTGTAAGCACGCTAATAATTACCCAACGCGTAGACTAGCAAAGTAGCAAGTGAGCGTTAACTCACGGTCAGCCAGTTGTGTATCAACAATACGCTCAGTGACACGGAGCGGCACAGAACGCGATCCTTTCCAACTAGGGGACACGGAGCATCACCGTGCACAGTGGGCGGAGCGATTTCGCAACGTTTGACACAGAACGACACAAAACGCGACTCTTTCCAATTAGTTAACACTGTGTTTTTTCTAAGTTCGTTATTCAAATTTTGGTAAAAAATGGTTATAACTTGAGAACCACCTGTTATTTTTAAGTTCGGTTTACACTGTTATAGAGTACACTTGTAGTGGAACGTCACAGTATATTTTACTAAAAGGTTTATTCCGGTTTTGCACGTATCTCGAATTTAAAACACGGAACTCGTTTCAACACAACTCACCCGAACTTGATCGTATTGAATGAACCACTTGATACCCCACTGGACATCGGGAGGTGGTCTTCCCATTTGATTTCGTGGTAACCTGCCGTTTTGCCGAAAAGATTTTGCCAAATTTTCATTACCCAAACAAATTTTAGCAACCTTTTTTATACCAATGTAATATTTGGAATAATTTTAGTACGCACATTTTCATTTGGTCAAATGTTTACTTGGCAGATTATTACCAAGGATAATGTCATTAAGGCTTTTGGTCTTTAATCAAATGATTTATTATAGCAAAAAAAATTAAGACAGTAAACGTTTAGTCAAATGATTTGTTATGACAAAAAACATAAAGGCAAAAATTTTGGAATGAAGACATAACACAAATTGATTTAATATAACGTAATTGAAATTTAACAGATGCTGACAGAAACCCTAACCCTAGACGGTCGACGTCAGGGGCACCCCGAGGTTCGGTTAGTTAGGTTCCTGTAAACCTTGCAGACAGAAATAGGAGCCCCGCGCAGCGGGGATCCGTCGACCTGCTGACGGAAACGCTAACCCTAGACGGTCGACGTCAGGGGCACCCCGAGGTTTGGTTAGTTAGGTTCCTGTAAACCTTGCAGACAGAAATAGGAGCCCCGCGCAGCGGGGATCCGTCGACCTGTTGACGGAAACGCTAACCCTAGAAGGTCGACGTCAGGGGCACCCCGAGGTTCGGTTAGTTAGGTGCCTGTAAACCTTGCAGACAGAAATAGGAGCCCCGTGCAGCGGGGATCCGTCGACCTGCTGACGGAAACTCTAACCCTAGACGGTCGACGTCAGGGGCACCCCGAGGTTTGGTTAGTTAGGTGCCTGTAAACCTTGCAGACAGAAATAGGAGCCCCAACCGAATCCAAATAGGAGATTCCAACTAGTTAATAGTGCTTTTGACTGAAATGGTAAGTTTAAAATTGACGACACCAAATATTTGGCTTATTTAATTTTGCGTAAAATATGTTATACCAACTGAAATATTTGACTAAAAAATAGTAAAAGTACTAGTTGGTGAACAAGTTATTGTTCAAACGTTCACTTGCCAAACATAGGTTTTCGTTACAATTATTTGTAAAGAGATTTTTTGGTAAGTAATAATTTGGCAAATGAAATTATGCGAAAATTTGTTTGGGAAGTGATAATTCGGCAATTTCTTTTCGGTAAAACAAGGGAGACCCGATTTCGCATGTGCCAACACATTTGGCTGTTAACGAGTCAGCGATAACTTTATTAAATCTCTCCACCTGACCGTTGATCCGTATAGTAGCAACTGCATTTAATACATGTTTAATGCGCTTTAACTCACACAAACTTTTTCAAGAGGTCACTTGTAAATGACGTGCCTCGGTCGGATATAATTCGCTTAGGAACACCAAAGATACTAATAAACTCTCGCAAAATTCTAATAGTAGTGTTTGATTTTGTAACAATATTTTGATTTAAAAGAGTGTCCATGGAGTTTCTTGCCCATTCTTCTCCATAGAGATCTACGATTTGGAATGTGCAACTACAGTACTTTCGCAAGTTATTATGCCTTGTGTCTGTGACTGTAGCTTAGCTTTTTTATTTTTGACTTTCAAAAGTGCCTGTAATGGTCTAATTGAAATAAATGCTTTGACTTTGACTTTGACTTTATTTTTCACCAGTTTCAAATAAATGTATTTCGTAAAAGCGTCAATTATCACAAGAATATACACATTACCCCTACTACTACGTACAAATGGACCTGTATGATCCATGTGTACCTATAGTATCAAACGGCACGTCTACTTTATGGATTGGGTGCTTTGTCTTTTCCCACCAGGTGCTTTACTATACGCGCATTCTAGACATGAGGATACATATTTCCTAACAAAAGCACGCATATCTGGGAACCAATAATGAGTTTTTATCTTTTCCAGTGTTTTGTCTAAGGCAAAGTGGCCTATATCACCACGATTCTGTTTGACGATTTGCCATCGAACGCCTATAAGCACAACCCACCTGTCTCCATCAGGTGTGATTCTAAAAAGTTTACCATTTTTAATTTTATATTTTTAAAATAACTAATAATTATCGTAAAATTCAGGGTTACTTAAAATCCCGATAATCCGTTGAAGTTCTGAACATGAATTTTGAACTGTTGAGAGCCAGTCTGTTTCTGTTATAGAATTAACCATTTTATCCGAGTGATTCAAAATCCAAAATCAAAATATTTTTATTTCACATAGGCCTACATGGGCACTTATGAAACGTCGACAAAAAGGTGCACGGTTCGGGTTGGTCGTTTCCTATGGAGAAGAACCGGCAAGAAACTCCATGGTTACTCTTTTAAAATGATTAGTTTTACAATATTATCATGTTACAGCATTAGTACTCAAGTATGGGGGGACAGCATAGGCCCGACAATAAGTCGTTGCTTACTACACAAGAAAAACGGAAAACAAGATAAGAGGTTAACAAAAGTTAACACACATCTAGGAATCTACAAGGCCTACACTGTTCACACATTCACAAACAATCGTTAAAAGATTCTATACAAAGGCAAGAAAATATTATAAAAGACTAAATTAAACAAGTGACAAAAATATTGTCATCAGTGCTGCAACTATTCTGAACAAAGGGTGTTTAAATGATGTGATAACCATTGTAAAAAAAAAAAACCATTGTAAATAAAAATGAAAAGAAAAAAAAATAAAAAATGAGATTGAGAATAGTTAGAGACATCCATATATTTGTGCTGTTTATGAGCTACCAGGGAAGCCGCATGCGCAGAAAGAACTAAAGCCAAACCTCTTTATCTTCAACGTAGTCCTTGATTTTGTAATATGCTTTTTTAATAAGGACACGTTTAATGTAGTTTTTGAACTTTCCATCGGTCAGTTCTATAACTGACTTAGGTAATTTGTTATAAAAACGTATACTGTTTATAAGAAAAGACTTACTAGTTTTTGTTAACCTGAATTTGGGTATTACAATTTCGTGTTTACTGCGTGTATTAATATTGTGGAAGTCGCTTCTAATTTTGAAAAGCCCTCGGTTTTTGCGGACATATAATACATTCTGATTACTACTGATGGATGGTTTGAGACTCAAAGCGTCCAGATGAGCCATAGAAGATCCCGCTTTGTAAGTACTCGATTTCAAAATCATATTATTGCATTATACCCACCATCTGGCTACCTGGGGGATAATATCACGATTTTAAAACGTATCCCTACTAAATATACCCGAAATTTTTGTAACGAGGCTACCACTGCCAGAGTTTCTAAGTAGCCAGTAGGTCATAAAAGCAATAATTTTGTTGTTAAGGGCTAGTTTGTCTGCTAAAATAAGTTACGGGTTTTCTTATCTGCGAACAGGTTTGATTGTCAGTACATTAACCATTGTTATATTATTAATGTATTGACAAACAAACAAATGACTCAGAGGCAGGCATATCATTAGTCATTGCCATTAAAAATTTTTGGAATTATTTGTATTGTTTAACTAATTATTTTTGTGTATTGTGATTAAAATTTAATTTTTGTCGACACCCTTGCGCCATCTCACGTTGCAAGCACGGCGGGCTGTGCGGGCGCTGCTGATGCGGCTGCTGAGATCCTCAAGCGGCGCAAATACTGTAACCTTATTGGTAACTACAGTTTTGAGCCGTTTGGGGTCGAAACGCTCGGGTCAAGGGACCCGAGTGCGCGTCAGCATTGCCATTCAACGTGGCAATGCTGTCAGTCTTCTGGGCACATTTCCAGATGACAGCGATGCGGAGGAGTACTTTGACGCCTAAGACGTGTCATATTGTCGTCGTTTTATGGAGGTACTTTCTTTTAGTCTTCTTTTTATCTTTATTTTAGTTCTATTTGTAGTCTGTATATAATGTACATAGTATAAAAAGTTATATAATTATACAGAATTTGATCTTCTAAAAAAAATTTTTGTCGTGGTAGTCATTGCTATTGTAATTTTAGAATTTTAATTCATATTATTGACTTGATTATGTTTGTGCTATTAGTACTGCTATCTAGTACTAGTCTGAGATTTTAATTTTATAATATTGTTATAATGGTGGCGGTGGAATAAAACCAGCGTTGGATGACAAATAGGAGTTTATTCTCTCTACTTCAAACTTGACAGACTTTTAACAAACAAAGTTAGACTAAGGTTAAACCTATTAGTGGTCCTAGGGATGGACTGCGGGGCTATCCTATCCCTTCACCTCCTAGCTAGGCTATTCCTGAGGGCGACGAGGCCTCCGCTCAGGGCAAGCTTATGACAACAGTGGTGACTGCGGGGCTATCGACCACTGTGCCTTCTAAGTAGCGAGTGACTAGTTCCTCGGTGGTCCGGGTTTATATATGCGGTTTTCACATATTAGCGTGTGTCTTCATCATCTCATGCTTGTTTGTGGTTGTAACCTTCGTTGACGCCACGGACACTTCACACGTCGAATGTTAGATGTCGCTTGTAGTCTATAGGTGCTGTTGATGTTATCGTCTTATCGATGATTGATCTTGGTTATGTTGCGATCTACTCGGGTAGCGTAGTGTAGTGCACACAATCCGGTAGATGGCGTAAGGCGTCGTGTTATATTCTCCCCCTCTGGTACTCTATGGTCGTCCCGACTGAGTACCAGCACCAGTTTGTTTCCGCGGCCGTCCTCTTCGGCGTATCGGATAAGTTGGTTTGGATATGACGTTGTCTCTCTTTTCAAACTTCGTTATTGCTGACGTATGATATTTTCCAATAGGCTTGTTTGGAGTTTCTGAGTGAGCAATTTCATAAGTGGAGGTTCCATTTTTCTTTAATTTAACATACGGTCCATCTCGTCGAGGAGCAAATTTCGAAGTAAACTTGAAAAGTCTTGGGCTAGTTGTTTTAACTTTGGAGTGATTTCTGCGACAAAGTTTTCCGATTCTACAACCGAGCTTAGATCATGTGTCAACTCGTATGGTGTACGCAATTCCCTCCCAAATGTAAGGTAAGATGGTGAGAAGTCTGTAGTTTGACACTTAGCTGTATTCATTGCGAATCTTATTGTTGGTAAAGTCGTTGGCCAGTTCTTATGTTTGTCTTTGACCATAATTGCAATTTGTGACTTCATGTCCCTATTTTTCCTTTTTTTTTGGAGGGTGGGAAATCATCAAATGACCCCCCCCCCCCCCCGCCCTGGGCGGAGTGGAAGGGAGTGTCAGACTCTTACTGACTAAAAACCACCCATGTTCCTTCATTGGCCCTTTATGTTCCAGGGCCGCGGTATCTCTTTCGAACAGTCCCGCAGCCCTGGCAGGCACCGGCCCTTGCGGGCCCCTCCCGTTTGCTGACAACTCTTTGAAGCGCGCGTGGAACACGAACGCGCCGTCGACACGGCCTGCCCGTCGTCATACGACGGACGGACGGCGAGCTAGCCCATTACTCACCGTCCACAGGCCCGCGCCTACGGTGGCCGAGAGCCATCACGGCGTGGCCCCCGACGCCCGGTGCTTCTCCTGGTGCTTCTCCTCCCGCGGCGGCTGGGACGTGAGGATATCTCCCATTCACGTTCCGCCGCCTCCTTCGCTAGCATGACTGCTTCGCAGAAGGAGGCGACGGCTTCCCATTCCCTCTCGCCCCGGACCATGGCTTGAACCAGGGCCGGGCGCGAGAGGTCGCCGCCGCCAATCGCCGCTACGAGGACACGGCGGTGCTCCGCCCAAGCAGAGCAGACCTCCACGGTGTGCTCCACCGTGTCCTCCGGGAGATCCTCGCAGTGATAGCATCCGGGCGTTTCCTCCCCCCCGATTCGGTGCAGGTACCTCCCGAAGCACCCGTGTCCGGTGAGGACCTGCGTCAGGCGGAAGGTGAGGGCGCCGTGGCGCCTCCCTAGCCACTCCTCAAAGAGGGTCCCTATTTTTCCTTTCAACCACATTTGGTTCAGGGTGATATACGGGTGTGAATATTTGTTGAATTTCTAAGCAATATGCTAGTTTTTGCATTATCGCTGATATAAATTGTACTCCATTATCGCTGATAATTTTCCTTGGTAACCCATACCGAAGAAATATTTCATTGACTAAAATGATGGCACAATTTTCACTAGTTGCTTCATTTAGTGGGAATAATTCTACTCATCTTGAAGTATATCTCAAATCGTTGAGAGTTTGGGGTGGACTGGTATAAGCCTGCTGGCTTCTTAATAGTGGGCTTATATTTTTAGCATTCAACACATGTTTTCACGTATTTTATAACATATTTTTTGTAGTCCCGTCCAATAAAAACTATTTGTTATACGTTGTATTGTTCTTTCTACTCCCATATGACCAGCAGTAGGTGAGTCATGGTAAGCGTTCAGAACGTTTTGTATTTCATGACGTGGAACTACTAACTTTGCATTGTCGTTTTCTTGTTCTGGCATATAAAGATACAGGACACCTTTATGAACTAGGTATCCTTTCTTAATGTATTCTACATAATTTGTTATTTCTTTTCCTTCCTCTAATATTTTTATGATAGTTTGAAGGGTGTCATCTTTCATTTGTTCATCTCTTAACTATTTTCATTGTATCTAGGTAGATCTAACTCTGCGCTACATAATATGCATTTTCCATCATGCTGCTCACACGGTGGTCGACACAATGTATCAGCTACTACATTAGTTCGTCCTGGAGTATATTGGATTTTGAACTCGTATGGTTGCAGCTGTAGTGCCCATCGTGCTAAGCGACCAGATGGTGTTTTAAGATTCATTAACCATTTCAACGGTTGATGATCTGTAATAGTTATGAACTTTGTTCCTTCTATATAGCCACGAAATTTTGAAATAGCCCATACTATGGTTAGTGCTTCCTTTTCTGTGACACTGTAATTGCGTTCAGCTTGTGTTAAGAGTCTACTTGCGTATTCAACAGGGTGTTCATTGTCCCCCTCCCCCTGCACTAAAGCTGCGCCAATGGCATACTGGCTGGCATCAGTCTTAATAGCAAAGGGTAAATCGTCACTTGCCTGTTTCAACACTGGTGACGTAGTCAAGGCATTTCTTAATTTCATAAATGCTTCTTGTTGCTCTCGTTCCCACTTCCAGCTTATTTGCTTCTTCGTTAGGTTAGTAAGTGGTCTAACAATGTCTGCAAAATTATGAATAAATCTCCGATACCATGATGCGGTTTGTAAAAATGATATTAATTGTTTTAGATTTTTAGGCGCCTGACGGTTTGCAATAGCAGAGATTTTCTCTGGGTCTGTTTTGATACCGTCAGAAACTATAAGGTGGCCCAGATATTTTATTTCTGAACACATAAATTTACATTTCTTTCTGTTAGCTCGTAGCTTGTATTCTCTTAGTTTAATAAATACTTCTCTTAAGTCTTTTATATGTTGACTGAAAGTAATAGATCGGATAATTAGCTCATCTAAATAGCTTAATACACACTTTGCGGGCAATCCTAGTATGAATTTGTCCATTAATCTTTGGAACGTTGCAGGCGCGTTTCGTAGACCGAATGGCATTCGCTTGAAACGGAACGTTCCAAATGGTGATACAAAGCTTGTTTTATCGTAATCATCTCGATGTACCATTATTTGCCAGTAACTTGACTGTAAATCAATTGTTGACATGTATGGCATCGCTTTTGCCTGATGTAATAAGTCGTCAATACGAGGCAACGGATATCTGTCTGGTTTAGTTATCTCGTTGAGTCGTCGATAATCTACGCAAACTCGAACATCGGTTTCTCCTTTTGGAACTAGAATTACAGGTGCTGACCATGGGGAATCGCATTCCTCGATAACGTCATCATTTATCATATCATTCAGCTTTTCTCTTAACTGCTTTTGCCTTGTTGATGACAACCTATAAGGCTTAACATGATTGCCTGTGTCGATTCTATGTTGTGTAAATGGAGTTGGTTCCGTGTTTTTTTCAAAGATGTCGCTGTACTCAATTAATAATTCATTGAACATCTTTTGCTCATTGTTTGTAAGTATGGTTCCTTCATCGGGTTTTAAATAAAGATCAACAGAATACAAAGAAGTTGGGTTTATTGGTAAATAAATAATACGCGGATCCACACAAGATTGGTTGTCAGCGGGTTCTCGTGGACGTGCTGGACCTGGTGGCGTGTTTAATTTTTGTAATGTCCATTTTGGTCGTTTATTTACTGGTGGGCTGTCTTGTACGTCGGATGCCGGTGTTATGGGTAACGGTGACAACATGTCCAGCTCGTTAGCCCAATGGAACTCCGACACTGCCTTCACTTCAACTGGCTCCGGTTTAACTTCAAATGTCATCCGCTTCACGGCCTTCATTGGTATGACGTCATTGTTAAGTTGAATGAAATTGAATGAAGTTTGTGGTTCGTCTATAAAATTCCAACTACGTTGCGGTGCATTAAGTATCATTCCTGCCTGTTCTAAGAATTCGATACCTAACAACGTACGGTTGTCAACAGCTTCTGGCATGACTGACAATGTTATTGGTAATGTGCGTTTTCCAATACGTATGTCAGTTGTCGTTGTCAACAAGTTTGACGTTTTCACCGTTCCATCTGCTAATTTGATGTCAGTTGCTTGCTGGTCAAACTGTGTTCCTTTACGTAACAAAATCTTATACAGTTGCATACTGGCAATACTACGGCGGGCAGCAGTATCTATGTATATGCATAGCCTTCTTCCCCTTTAATGTTTACCTTTACCGTCGGTATTTTGGCTTGTATCTTTAAGCTATTTTGTACTGAACAAAATGCAACGGGCTTTGGTGGCGTTTCCTTTGTTTTACAGGTACTACAGTTGCTTCTGTAAACACCAGGTGCTCCACATCCATAGCATGTGATGACTGGCTTCTTTTCGGGTTGAGATACTGCCGTTTCCTTTTGTTCTGCCAACCTTTTGCGACATACGTCAAAAAGATGACCCTTCTTGCCACAAAAAGAACATCTTTTGAGCGGCTTCCGTTCCGATTGTGTTGGTGCCGTTACCTCACCAGCTTCCTTGAGCAGACTCTCAATATGACGACAACGATTCAGAAGTTCAGCAAATGTCTTCACTTCCGTGCGAGCAGTCTCCTTTTTGTAGGTTATATTGAGGAGTCCGTAAACAAAGTCCAAATGTTCCTCTTCTTTATTTCCTTTTGCAGGTAACTGTGCGAGTAAGGCACGTTTTTCACACACAAACGTGTCTATTGTTTCTGTTGTTTGCTTCTTCGAGTATACTTCCAAATAAATTTCGTGTGGCTGCATTTTCGGCGCAAAAGCAGACTTAATGGCGTCGAGAGCTTGGGTCCACTTATTAATGTCGCTTTTCACACCGTTCCACCACGTAGCAGCAGCACCAGATAGTAATAAAGTTAAACCTTCCAAGGCGTCTTCGTCACTGATTTCACTGGTCACAAATTCTTCAACTTTATCAAAATTTCGTTCACCGTCGTAACGCTTTGTGCACGCAGCGAAACTTTTAAAATGTCTATTTCCACTTTCGTTCGCTTCTGTCACTTTTGTTATGAGTGCAGTGAATTGTTCCTGAGTCATCATCACCATTTCTTGTTTTTTCTCAGACATGTCAATACTGTCAAAATATTATAAATTGTCTTGAGGCTAGGCTTCTGTTTATCCGCCAATATGTGGGTACACCGTCAATAATGTGGGTACTCCGATAAAATTGTTGCGGGTAGAAGAAGAGCCCCACGTTGGGCTCCAATATAATGGTGGCGGTGGAATAAAACCAGCGTTGGATGACAAATAGGAGTTTATTCTCTCTACTTCAAACTTGACAGACTTTTAACAAACAAAGTTAAACTAAGGTTAAGCCTATTAGTGGTCCTAGGGATGCACTGCGGGGCTATGCTATCCCTTCACCTCCTAGCTAGGCTATTCCTGAGGGCGACGGGGCCTCCGCTCAGGGCAAGCTTATGACAACAGTGGTGACTGCGGAGCTATCGACCACTGTGCCTTCTAAGTAGCGAGTGACTAGTTCCTCGGTGGTCCGGGTTTATATATGCGGTTTTCACATATTAGCGTGTGTCTTCATCATCTTATGCTTGTTTGTGGTTGTAACCTTCGTTGACGCCACGGACACTTCACACGTCGAATGTTAGATGTCGCTTGTAGTCTATAGGTGCTGTTGATGTTATCGTCTTATCGATGATTGATCCTGGTTATGTTGCGATCTACTCGGGTAGCGTAGTGTAGTGCACACAATCCGGTAGATGGCGTAAGGCGTCGTGTTATATTGTTAATTTTTATGTCAAATGTAATACTTGTATGATCTGAAATGGATTGATTGATGATGATTGATGAATTAAATGAATTTGATTTGATTTAAAGTATTCTGTGCATTTTTCTGGAATAGTATGCCACCGATACCTATTTTGCATGCGTCGGTGTGCAATTCTGTTATGGACTTTGGATTATATAGGTGTAATATCGGTTTTTGAACTAAGATCGTTTTTAAGGTATTGAATGCATTTTGTTGATCGGACCCCCATACCCAAACAGCATTTTTCTAGTGTAGCTGTGTGGCTTTTAAATAATCTAGAACCCCTTCACGAACCTACGGAAAAATCTCACTAGCCCTAAAAACTGCCTTCCATTGTGTTGATCTTTTGGTACGGGAAATTCTTTTACTGCCTCTATTTTAGCGGAGCCTGGTTGGATACCTTCATTTGAAATATTAAATCCCAAATAATTTACTGAACGGCCAAGGATACACATTTTGATAAATTAAGAGTAAGACCTGCTTCTGATAGCAAAACTAATACTGATTCTAATTGTCTCATACCCTCTTGTATTGATTTTGATGGGATGATTTTTATCATCCAAGTAAACTAGTGCCTCTTTATGACGTTAGTTGCCTAAAACCTAATGCATCATTCGTTGGAATATTGCTGGAGCATTTGCTAAACCGAAAGGCATTCGGTTAAATTCGAAATGGCCTTCCGGCGTGACAAACCCGGTTTTATGCCTATCCTGCTCTCTGATAGAAGAAGAAATCTGGTAGTAACCAGATGCCAAATCAAGAGC
Organism: Eurois occulta; assembly: GCA_950022335.1. Lineage (NCBI taxonomy): Eukaryota > Metazoa > Arthropoda > Insecta > Lepidoptera > Noctuidae > Eurois > Eurois occulta. The sequence continues at coordinate 8,989,153 of OX465489.1, read as the reverse complement.
TGTGTAGTACATATATTCGAGTACCTACAATGTTTTTTTGCGTTCTCCTTTTATCTTTTGTTGAGTGTCTTTGTTTGAGATTGTTTGTGTGTTTTTTTTGTGTGATTTCCATTAAACATTCACATTATATGGTTCAGTACTAAAATAGCTTAACATTTTCAGTGTCGCTGGTGCAAGTTTAGAATTTGTTATCTCTTTAGGCGGATTATATCCCCTTGTCTGTTTACGAGGTTCTTGACTAAGATATTGCTGAGCTTGCTCAATCTCTGTTTGTAGATTTTGCTTTTGTGGCATATATCTTCTTTCACTGTTGGTATCTTTAAGCGCTTGTGTATTTCTATGTTTCTGACAAACCAGGGTGCAAGTAACATTGTTCTAAGGGCTAAATTTTGGAACCTTTGCAAAATTTCGATGTTGGAGTGGCTAGCCTATCTTCAGAATTCTATTCCGTAAGTCCAGATAGGTTTAACTATAGCTTTTTAAACAAGAGGTTTCTTGCTAGTGGATAATTTTGATTGTCTTCCTAAGAGCCAGGAGAGACTATATCCGACTTATATACTATTCTTAACATTATATTTTTATTTTGTTGCTTTTAGAATACCAAAATAGACCAGCGAATAGAGGCTGCTTAAAAAGAGAGTGGCAGAAAGAAGAAGAAAACCAAGAATAAATAGCAATCCCGAACAGGCTGAAACACTGAGAAAACGAGTTCGGAGAAAAAAAAGTGTTTCATGTTTTTAAGTTTTTTTGTAAAGATGAGAGATTTATATATTTAAAAAATTCAAATTCGTTTCTTAGATTTAAAGACTGGTTGTAGAAATTCTGATCGCATCTTTTTTTTTGTTTTTTTATTACAAAATGGGCCTTGTCTTGACCTGTGTAACTATTGCAGTCAAGTTCCAATTCGATATAAGTACTGTATGTCGATAACTCTGGTTCTCTGTCGGATCACCTAGTTCTGGATGCGATCCCGCAGAGAGACTCCAAGCATAGCCTGTTTCATAGTTCGCTGAGCGACCTTGTATTTATGAGCCGACAGCCGACCCGTGAGTGTCCACGTTTCAGCCCTGTCACTTGTCAGTCATGACAGTCAACATGCACTGGTTGAATACGTTAGTGAGTAGGTCCGACGAAGTTTCCCAAATGCTGCCCAGCCCAGCTGAATTCTTCGGTCAGTCTTCCACCCAAATTTGCTAGCTATATAGCTTCAACAGTTTTAACTGGCTACATTCCTGTTTTGCCCAACTACACTCATTTCCATAGTCCTAGTAAAATATATGGTATTTATTTCTTAGTAATAACAATACTCGATGTTAGCAAATTAAATTCAAGAGATTTTGGTTTATGTTTCTATTTAAGTTAATATGCGGCCATAGAATTTATTTTACTATGCATAGGTTAATTTTGTTTCTGTATTGTCCAATGAATGCCAAATAAAAGGTTCCACATTGCGTACTGTTCGGAACGAAACACGATTACTACTTGATTACTTTACATGACTCCGAATTTTATTGTAATTACTATTATTTTTAATCAATAAATGATTTCGATATCAATGAAATTTCAATGAAAGTCTCTAGTTGCCTGAATTATAGATGTAAAAGTTTAGCTTTTTCTACTGGCTTTTCATTATACGTGAAGTCTCGCAATAAACTGGAAGTCATCCCATCGAAGAGGCTAATATTATGACGGTCGGATATGCTTGGTTTTCGAAAGGTTAAACCCTTGTAAGCAGCGGCTTCAACAAAATTTATCAGAACGTATTATGGTAACATTCCTGAAAATACGAATTTCTGGAAGCCGGTGAGAACAGTATTTACGTTTCCTTACCTAGTAATATTAGTATCTGGTAGGTCCTGTCCTCTTTATTTGTGTCAATAGGTACAATAATCCTAAACAAATATTTCTCAAACATATTTCTGAATTTTAGATTAGGGTAAACCCTGTAATGATAGTTGTATGCTGTTAAATAAATAAAATAAAAAATATAATTTACTTAAAAAAGTATAAAAATAACATTGCAATTAGGCGTACGTAACCTGTTAGTAACATTGAATATTTACTTAGTAAAAAAAATGCTCAGAGGGTTCTGGAATGACCAGTTGGGTTTCAAAATAACTTCAGGACACGTCCATGACTTTGGTATGAAGAAACTGTCGTTTTCTGAAGGCGGACAGTTCCGGCGAGCGAAGTACTCCATCGGGTATAGACTCCACAGGATTCCTGAAAAGTAATCAGTATTAATATTTGCAACTCAGTACGAGAACTCTTTTAAATATACCACCTAATAATTTAAATAAAGTTCCATTTCGGTGTGTGAACAAATAAAACCGTTTGTGGAAATGAAACGTCAGTTCCAAGTTATCTTATTTGAACGCATTTGTTAGTTAAACAGTGGGAAGGCAGCTAAAACGTGTGCCTTGCCAGTTCTGTAAACATTGAAGGTACATTTAGCAACGGAAGTCGGTTAACACTTCAGTTTTTTAAAACCTAACTGAAGGAACACCAACATAGTTACGTCTGTCTCTTGTTGAGAATTTCATAATTTGACATTAAGAAATAGTAGTTATTCACATATAATGAAGGCACCTACCTAGGTCTGATCGTGCTCACAGAATGTTATTGAAATAGCGTACAAATCTAGGAAAGTACCTAACTAAAATTGGCACAAATATTCAGGATTTTGATTTTGAGCGACGTTATCAATATGCGCAAATCACGTCAACTCTCTAAAGTCAGGCATGAAAATATTGCTTTGTGGTTTAAATGTACTAATCATTTTCTGCCGTGTTGTTTAATTACGTCAATATTGTGATTGTTTCCACAGTGACTTGATTTATTGTGCCAATTCGTAGTGTACATACATAATTTTTGCGTAAGCACTGTACTGTATCCTTTCACTGCCTCGCTGGTCGTCGCAGGCGCTATTGCTGAACATGGGTTCGATTCTTTGGTCAGACAAAGAGTTCCATCGAGATTTTTCAGTAGTAGTCACGGAGACAACGGTGTGCCCGATTGATAGCTCTAGGCACGCCCGCGCGCCCACTATTACATGGGAATTAAACATAACTGTCGAAATGTGGGTGTACCATTAGCAGGTATACCACTACCTACCTAACCATTCGGAGATTACAGGCGTGATGTTATGTTATAATTACCGTTTCCAATAAAGAAACCCAGCCACAAGAGAAGGTTGAAGGCGTTAGGGAAGCGACGCCCAGCTGTTGCCGTCAGTGGCACCAGTATGATGCCGATCACACCAAACTCGACAAACAGCACGGGATAGAAGAAGCCGAATGCCAACGCCAGGATGACCTCGTGGGCTACAGATGATATCTTTAAAAGGGAAAAATAATACTCAACTTATTAGGTGCTATGGCTCATTCACGACCTCGGGCCATGTGACTTGTACTTAGGCACTTCACCAAAGCGGAGCGGAGAGGAGACGTGTGGAAACCGACCAAACATATTGGTTGAAGTCTACATAGTCTCACGTTTTTCCATTTTTTTTTTCTAAATTGATGGCAACGATTGGTTCGTGCATCGCAAGTCCAACTGTTTATGTCGTGTAATCGTAGGAACGTTCATTGTACACAAACGTCAGATATAATGCGAAGAAGGCTCCGCTGGTCTTTCAGCAAGGGAGCCTCTTATCTTGTCACATGCACGGCTGCCCGTTAGCGTCCGACGTGAATTAGGGATCTTTGTTTATCTTTTGATCGTCAAGGAAAAAGCATTTCGCTTCATCTTTTGTTATTAGAACTGAAAATTTCTTTTTAAATTCCAGTTTTGTTTTGAAATTCATTAAGTATTCCTCTGATATTGTTGTATTCAGGTTCATTGTTGGCCTTATCCCAGTGCCGTCAACAATGGCTATTGTCAATTGTCTGGGTGGGTTCAATGTGAGCCCGGCTGTTGATCTCGTTAATATGTAATTAGCAGTTCATGTAGGTCGACGTTCAATTAGAGATGAATTCACCGGATCAAGATCTTATAATTATCAATTAGTTTGACAAATGATCGCATGCTATTTGCGGAAACACGCTTGGGTAGATAGTAGATACCATCGGATGGGCTAGAAAAATTATTGTCAGGCACATTGAAATTCTGGAAGGGGAGACCAACATAATTATGTCGATAGAATACAACTCAATAGACTTTTTCGCGGTGTCTCTACAATATTCAAGAAGGATCCCTAGATTTACAATTAGGTAAGTATCATATAAGTAGTTTATTTTCTCTTACAAAGAACACGGTGAAAGTAGAGAGAGGTCGTCCTAAAAACGGCACCAGAGGAAGGTAGATGTGGTCGCGAAGCCAGAAGTGAACCACGAGGTTCCAGCGGCGGTAGTACAGGGAGTAACGAGATGTCGTCCACCAGTCCTGTAAGAACAATATTATTAGGTACCTACTCAGGTAGTTGTACAGTTGTCGATAAAATTATCTAGGTACACACAAGTTATCAACGAAAGTTACAGGTTATCGACGAAAGTTTTTTTTAAATTATACTCACCCTACGATTGCTAGAAATGGAACAGTATACCTAGCTAGCTAACTTTCATAACTAAAGTCAAATAAGTATAGGATTTCATTGCGGATAGTGTTCAGTAGAATTGAAAATTATTCATTAAAAAACTTTATTAAAAACAAGCTTTTATTTAAATGCGCTAAAAAGAATAAAATAAACTTTTCCTTTAAAACTTTTACTATCAACTTATGACGTCATTACACAATTTATATGATATAAAAGTTTGTCGCGAGATTTAAGTACTCGTATAAAATTTACTTAGTTTGAAAATTTTAAATATTAAAATCAATCAGATCTATATCATATAAATATCCACCACCACAGTTGTTACACACACACACACACAGTTGTTACAGTTTTACTTTGGCCTCCCAAAGTAAAACTGTAACAACTAAACCCCTTAATAAATTGTTTCACCAAAGGACGTTGTACGACTGACGCCGGTGTCACCTTATTAAATACATATTTACGGTGTGGGAAGAGGCACAAGATGCCATAGGAATCTTCTGTGACCTCCCGAAAGCATTTGATTGCGTAAACTACGAAACTCTACTCTTAAAACTTGAACATTGGCTTAGGGAAACTTGCGCTCAGTTTAGTGAAATCGTATTTAAACGATAGACATCAGCAAGTACAAATAAATGGTGTCTATTCAATGGGTTTAAAAGTAAGTATGGGTGTACCGCAAGGGTTGATATTATGTCCTTTCCTCTTTTTAGTTTATATAAATGATTTACTCCATCTATTTAAAAACCAACCATAAATGGTGTTGCTTGCTGATGATACCTCTCTAATATTTAAGATTAACAGACGTGCCATAAATCTTGACGACGTAAATAACGCCCTACTGCTGGTCCATAATCACCGCGAATAATTTAGTATTAAATGGAAAAAAAAACGAAGTGCATAAGATTTGCTCTACCGAATGTCAAAGGTAGTGATAGTGAAACTAGAATTCGTCGAAAAAGCTGTTTTCCTGGGGATCACGCTCGATTCAAGGCTACAATGGGGTCCGCATATAACTTCTCTTGCAGGACGGCTGAGTTCCGCAGCATTTATGCTGTTAGAAAAATCCGTCAATTTACTGATGCAGATACCGCGAGGCTAGTCTATTTTAGTTATTTTCATAGTATTATGTCATACGGTATTTTACTATGGGGACGGGCTGCAAACATCGAGTCTATATTTATTAAAGGTCTATATTTTTTTTTTTAATTTTTTTTTTTTTAAAAGGGCCCATTATAATTTTAAGATCATACATTGTAAACCTACATTCTGGCAAATAAGTAGTTTTTTATGTTTGTTATTCTGCAGAAAAGAGCTATCAGAGTGTTATATGATCTACGTACGTATATACGTATTAACACCATGACAGTACCTTGTCAATACATCTATGAAAACATCATGTGCATTAGGAAAAAACTGCATTTATTTAGTAAAAGAAGGGACAGACACCACTATAATACTAGAAATAGGGACCAACTAATTCAACCAGGTTTCAGGCTAGCAAAAGTAGACACATCTTTCATGGGGTACTGTTTAAAATGTTACAATAAAATACCTCCCCACATTCTACAACTGAATGAGACGAAATTTAAATCTTGTATAAAACGCACACTATGTAGGCAAGCATATTATAAGTTGGAGGATTACATTGATGATAAAAATGCTTGGCTCAATGCTGGTCCTACTCCACAACCATTGGGGCAATCGCAAGCCTAAACACAACTTTGAAGATCCTAACTTAAAGGGAGTGGGAGTGAGGGAGTTAAACTCACGTCCAAGCAGCCGCGGGAGACGCCCCGGGCGTCCGGGGCCACGTGGTGGCTCTCGGTCACCGTAGGCGCGGGCCTGTGGACGGTGAATAATGGGCTAGCTCGCCGTCCGTCCTTCTTATGACGACAGGCTGCGTCGACGGCGCGTTCGTGTTCTACGCGCGTCTCAACGAGATTTCAGCAAACCGGAGGGGGTCGGCAAGGGCCGATGCCTGCCAGGGCTGCGGGACTGTTCGAAAGAGATACCGCGGCCCTGGAACACAAAGGGCAAAAGAAGGAACATGGATGGGTTTTAGTCAGTAAAAGTCTGACACTCCCTTCCGCTCCGCCCAGAGCGGGAGGAGTCATTTGATGATTTCCAATCCCCCAAAAAAAAAAAAGGAGGCGTACAAATATGGTGTGCAAATCTAGCTGACGATTACAATCATTTACTAAAATATTTGAAAATCATGCATAATAAAATTATGGTATTAAATTTGAAAATAAATTGAACAATTACATATTATCTAATGCTCCAATAATAAAATTATGTCAGACCTAAATAAGGAATTATTAAAATGTCAAAAATCTATGTCAAAATAATTAAAATGGTCATTGCCCACGACACTAAACCTATGTAGTTCGATAAGACTAACTGGAATTTTAGATTACTGCAAAGCAAAAATAAAATGACAATTAATTAAAACAATATCAAAAATTAGAAACATATAATAAACTAGCTTTTGCCCGCGGCTTCGCCTGCGTGGATGTCGAAAAATATCCGACGGCAACATACCTTCATCCCCCTATCCCATCCCCTTCAGGGGTATAATTATCATAAGCGCTGAGACACGTATAAACTAATTTTCAATCGTCAGCCAAAACAGAAAATTTGAAGATCCTAACTTCAAAACTGACGGACTTCCATAAAAAATTCCATCCCCTATTTTAACCCTTTAGGGGTGGAATTCCCGTACCTAGGACTCGTCCTCGACAGCCGGTGGAACTTCGTGGAGCACTTCCGACGTTTGGCTCCCAAACTGGAACGGGCCGGGGCTGCCTTCAAGCGGCTCTTGCCCAACCTGAGGGGTCCAAACGCCTGCCGGAGGCTTTACGCGGGGGTCGAGCGGTCCATGGCCATTTACGGGGCCCCGGTGTGGGCGCGTTCCTTGAGGCGGCGAGCCGCCCACTACCTGAACGCGCCCCAAAAGGTGGCGGCCGTAAGGCTGATCCGTGGGTACCGCACGATCTGCGGCGAGGCGGGGAGCCTCCTTGCCGGATTGCCGCCATGGGATCTGGAGGCCATGGTCCTCGCGCGCCCAATTTTATTGAATAAAAATTCTTAAACAACAACATTAGCTTAGGGGATTGGTACCTACTCTGCAAATAGGTGCAAAAAACTACTTTGTTGACTCCATTGCTCGGCCGATAATGGGGTAAAAGGGTTAAAGGACGTTACCTCATAGAACAGGCGGTCGCCGAACTTGAGCATCTCAGCCCAGGCGTTGTGCCAGGCGTGCAGCACGCAGTAGAAGAGGCACAGGTAGGAGATCACCCCTGGAAGCACGCAAGCGAACATTCCGCGGACCACCATACCTGCCTCTACCTATGATAGGATAATTATAACTATTTAATTTATGCAATGCAAGGTAAGCCGTTACGAATACATTTTGTGCATACTAATTAAGGATGATTCCCACCAAACGCCTCGCGTCACCACTACGGATCGGAAAGGATACGAACCATGTTGGCTATTGCATTAGAAGTAGAAAATAATCATAAGACACAGAAGACGAAAAGAAAAATTTGGATTTGCACGCTATGACAGCCGAAAGGATTCGATCATCCATACGACGACAGGCGAACGGAGCCGATCGCGCGTCGCAGCATACTTTCGGTTACGATCGCGTGTCGCGGAAGACGCCCGTAGTGAAGCTGCTGTGTGCGGCTTGGTTATATAGACTTTAAAAACTGTGTAAGTACATGATTTAATATCGTTTAAAGATTGTAAAATCCGTTCCAATCGGATGCGATGCGAGCTGTTTGGAAATCATCCTTTAAAGAGCCTGAAAATGGGAATTACCGCCACTACCTTTTTTTTTACAAATCAATTTCACTATACCAATTTACCTACACTGGGCCTGTATCAAGCTAAATGATCGCATGTATTATTATAATTATAATAATAAAAATAATATTTTGGGACAACCAATACACCGCCATCTGATCCCAAAATGAATTATGTTTTACAATCTTTCCACACTTTATTCATATTCAATAGGGAAGGACAGGTCAACTTTCGGCCAGTGCCAACATGGGAACATAAAATATTAATTAAAAGAGGGTGGTTAAGTTCCTATGCCTTCCCATAAAACGCGCTCTGTAATTAAAAGAGGGATTATCTTACCGTTTTCTCTTTTCCGTAATCAGACCAGTAGGGTATGGTGAACCTCTCCCAAAGAAAACAGTTGTAGAACACAACTGCCCCCACTTCCAGAAAATGGATCACCACCAAGCCCCATCGGATCTTCTTTGTTCTGTATAAATAGAAAATAAAATAATTGAGAATAATAATAACTTCCATGTATACCAACGGTAGAAATAATTAATGACCGATATTACGATAACACTGAAGCACAGAGCCATTTATTTGAAATGGTGAAACGTTTGTTTTATTTTTATAGAACACAGTTTTTGTTAAGTTTAATAAGTACAGGGAAAGAATTCATAAACCATTTCTATTTTTTTTGCATTGTACTTAAAGCAGAATATTAAACACCTACCTACATGTTAGTATTTTGTTGAAAATAAGTCAAATTATTAATTTTAGTATGTATTTTTTTGTTAGAAGTTAATGATTGTCATTTTATACTACGTGATGGCGTTACTTGTGATATGTTTATGGTTTATCAATTATTTAAAATAAAATTTACATTGAATGTTTAATTAGTGCTTTAATTAATTCCTTTAATTTTATGTAACGTTAAATCGAATATTTAAAGTTAATTAATAATACTGCAGCACAAAACAAAAACACACATCAGAATATCTTGGATATTTGAACACTCAAGACAAAACACGATTAACCGATTTACTTCCTCAAGATAAGCACAGCCTGGAATCAGGAATGGTTTTCAGTAATCGCGAGTGAGGTGTGGTTACGAAACGGATAAAATAATTTTCTCTGCTTCATCATAGTTCAGTGTCAGTAGCCATGGCTTAAGACGCTGCTTGACTTTATGCAGGGTCAGTTTGTAAATTAAAAGCTTTTTGTTTATTTTGTTATACATTTGGGAGCTTTGGGCACGATGGTGTCGTCATGCAAGTGCAGTACGACACTGAACAGATTCACAGATAGGAAAGCCAATCCGCCGCTTGCATAGATTAATAATTAGTGTCATCGTGGAATGTCGGCGCAAGACAGAGCGGAGGACGTAGAGTTTTCTCACCGTAAGTACTTGGGCTTCTGAGTACAGCTGGGCTGCGGGGTAGTCTCTTTTACGGAAATACATTACTTTGATAACTGCCCGCTGAGCTCGTTCCAGCCTAAGCATCACGGTTTTGAAGGTTCCGCCCCAGACTGGGATGCAGTAAGTGATGATCGACTCACACAGTGAACGGTATACTAATGAAGCAGTTTCAATGTCGGCAGCATGTCTGTGCTCCTTAAATAAATAAATTAGTTTACGAAGCCGGGAGCATAGCTTATCCGTATGGGTGCGCCAATCTAGCCTCTCGTCGATATAAACACCTAAATATTTGATATGCGACACTATATCAAGGCAATTGCAATTGCATGAAGAAGCATCGTGACAAATATGCGCTATTATTTTATTTGAGTTCATTGATGGCTTAGGTGAATTAGGTGGTTTAAACTGAATTACTTTGGTCTTCGAGATATTCAGCGTCAGTAGGTTAGTGGAAAGCCAATCCATAAAAATTCGCAGGTTAAGTTCAATGGTATGTTTAGCTTTGTCCCAGGTCACATCGGATATCAATAGTGCTGTGTCGTCAGCGTAGGTAAAAATGACGCAATGGGTAAGGGAGAGTTGACAGAGGTCATTTATATATATTTGGAAAAGTGTAGGCCCCAAGATACTTCCTTGAGGTATACCGTAGCTGATAAACTCTTCGTCACTAATAACGGAATCAATTTTAACACATTGGCTACGCCCTCTGAGGTAATCTTTGTAAATATCTAGAGCCACAAGTCTGGGAATAGACACGGTATCAAACGCCTTTGTTAAATCTAAGAAGACACCATAGCATTTAAGGCGACTGTCCAATTTATCGATCAGGGTATTGGTGAAATCAGAGACAGCATCTTCCGTGGAAATTCCTGACCGAAATCCGTACTGGTTTTGTGCTATTAATTTATTTTTAGATAGAAATTTTGTCAAATTGGTGTTGAGGATTCGGTCAAGAATTTTTGATGGAGCGCTAAGGACTGAAATTGATCGATAATTGGAAATGTCATCCTTAGCTTTGCCTTTGTACACTGGATGGACAATAGCACGCTTGAAAGCTTTTGGAAAAACTCCTGAAGTGATAGCACAGTTACAGGTATGGGCAATGGGAGGAGCTAGAATGCAGCTAGATTGTTTTATTATAATTTCTGGGATGTTGTCCCACCCAACTGCACAATCACTGCGTAAGCTATAAAAAAAAGGTACTTATTATAAGTGCTTCGTCAACCTGTGGAATGACCAAGGAGTTAACTTGAGATGGGGAAGAAGATGAATAAACGGACGGTGTAACTGTAGCAAATTTCGATGAAAGGTTTGTTCCAATGTTAACAAAATAATTATTGGCACTATTGACAGATACGATAGGCTCGAAGGAAGATTGTAGCAGCGCATTAGGAGAGTGTCTTTGTTGGTTACTGTGTGTGATTGATTTAATTATTTTCCACGTAGCTCTCGGGTTGTTATTCGCTTTTTTAAGTTCTGTTTTTTCATAGGCTCGTTTTAGTTTTTTAGGTAGGGAATTACAAAAGTTGCGGTACCGCGTGTAAGAAGTTTTTAATATTTGATTGTTGGGAGATTTAATGACTCGTCGGTGCATTTTGTCGCGATTACGGAGGCATCTTACTAAACAAGCAGTCATCCAGGGTTTCTTTTAACTATTTTTCTATTAGGTGTGTGAACAATCTTAGTATGTTTTATTATTACAGCTTGGATATCGGCAATTAAAATATCTGTTGCTTTCTCTGGGTCTGTGGTGCTGAGGATTGGAGTATAGTCATGGTTATTAATTTTTTTAATTTCTTCATAGTCTTATCGGAGAGAAGTTCTTTTTGTTGGAGATCCAGTTGTTTTGTTTATCTCTAGAAAAACAGCAACAGGAAGGTGATCAGTAACGTGGGTGTCCAGCACGAGAACCTTTGCAGGTGATTTAGTCTTCATCATGACGTGATCCAGACAGTTGTTTATCCTTGTCGGGAGAGTGTGGGCAGGCAATAACCCATGCGTAGCTGCTAACGTTAAATAGTCGTCTGAATGTCGATCATTGTTTCCGGGCTTGATATCAATATTAAAATCACCGACAAGCATGATGTTGTTTACAGATTTTACGGATGTTATAATATCATTTAAACTTGCCAAGAAATTAGTTGGGTTTAAATAGGATGGAGAACGATAAACTGCGATTATAGCTGTGTTATTAAAGCATGTTACTAGACAGTTGGCATCCGAAAACAGGGGTTCATGTGTGGTACAGTTAATCGTGTCTTTGATATAAATTACGACGCCGTCATTTTTTATTGGGTTGTTGTTTGTAGAATGTGAAGTATAGCCCTGTAATATTGGGATGTAACCCGCAACCTGCAACCAGCATTCTGTTAATATAATAAAATCAAATTTAACTTTCGTTAATGTTAACATGGCGACAAAATGATCTAGATTCTTTTTTATACTCCTGATGTTTACATGTATAATACGAACCCCCCGAATGCTCTGCCCCTCATAATCTAGGCATAGTTCTGGTGTACATGAATAAGAATCAGCAATAGAAACGTTATCTATTTCCTGAGAAATTTGATCAATATTCATCATTTTTAATCAGAATTAACAATTTTGTCATTGCTAGTAGACTGAGGTATTCAAACTCGAGGATTAGGCCAGCATTTAAAGCGAATAAAATAGACCATATTAACCAGTCATTAAGAGGTAAGTTGGTGAGGGTAAAATTAGGATTTTCTGTGTGAAGATCAGTTCTTGGGTACGTGTGCGTGACTGAGTTTGTGTTATGTTCAATTCCTGATAAGTCTGTATGTGTTGCTGAATTGATGTATTGTTCAATTTCTGGTGAGTATGTGTGTGTGACTGAATTTGTGTGTATGTTAGGCTTATAAAGTAACAAAGTATACATTTTAAAAGATAAGTGTTTAAACAACAAGCAAGGCATTACATGAATTTTAGGTAGATAACCACACCCAGACATTAGTCATGTACTTAGCCGTAGACTCTCGAGGTCTGCTTCCTTTTTTATAACGACATGTCGCTCTCCATCCGCTTTTCGCAGCAAAATTTTACCATAGGAGGTCCAAAATATACATTATCCTCAGCAAAGCGTCGGGCCAGATAATAAATTCGTTGAGTTTTGGGTGTTAGTTTTTCGGAAATGTATTTAGGTTTGCTGGGTCCGTCAAGTTTTAAGTGGGTTGGACATATCTTGAACTGTTTGTTTGTGCTATTAAACTTACGAGCTTTCTTAACGATAGTGTCTTTCGTTATTGCACTTATAAAATCCACAGTAGAGATGTTATTTTTGTTTTTGGTACGGAAAACATCTTTTATTTCGTTACCATTTATTGGTGTGCCAAGTACGTTGGCAGCCTCTGTTACAATGGCGCGAACGCTTTCCTTATCCTCTTCCTGTCTCTCGGGCACATTCCTTATCTCAATCTTGGTGGAGTACAGTTGCGTTCTATTAAGTCTATCTTTTCTTCCAGCTCAAAGATACGGCGGCGGTCAGTTTCACGTTCGGACTCTAAGCTAGTAAGTTTTAATTTCAAGTCGTCGTAGTCGTTTGATATAAATTCCATAGACTTCTGTATTTCTGTGTTCTGAGCACCGATTTCCGAGATGGAGGCCTGTAATGCCGCAAGCTTCTCTTCGGACTTAGCCGAAGACTCTGATAATAATGCCCGAATTTCATCCAGACGGTCCATGCAATCATGCTTACGCTTACGGCTTGTTACATTAATATCTTGACCCAAGGTTTAGAGATCTGGAGAAGATTCGGACTGCAGGAACAATCGGGTGCCAGAGGTAGGAGATGAAGTTGGACCTGAAGTAACTTTTTCTAGCAGTTTCTTCGTTGGAGAGCGTTTAACGGACATATTTAATAATTAATAATTATTAGTCTCAGGTGTTGCTGCCCTTTTTATTCACGGACTCCGCGTTCAACACAATCACCGCGGAAGTATGAGCTCCTGGTACTTTTTGTATTTATTTAAAATGTATTTTTTACGAGATTTATGAATATTAATTTAAAAAATAAAAAGCGCACACGTCTATTCGCTTTGGCGGTCCGGGAGGAAGGGGGAGGTATTATTCCAGAAGTAAGATCCTGTGGTCAATTCCCGAACTCCACGTGGGTGAAGCCGCGGGCATAAGCTAGTTGTACATAAGACTACTCGTATACATCAAATCATTGGCATATGATGCAACCGAAAAAACTTAACTTAGCACAAAACACGGGCACACACTCAAACTCTCACTTAAACACACATACACCCCCCACACTCCACACTAGCACTTCCAGACACACACCCCCTCATACCCACCCACACACACACTCCCTCATACCCACCCACACACACACTCCCGCACACCCCCGCTTTTCTACTAAATTTTTACACCAATGTTGGTTAAACAGTTTTATTCTTCCCTTTATTCACTTATAAACATACATTTTTAAATATTGATTAAAAAAACATTTAATAATATAAAAATTGTAGCCCACCGGTAGGGCTCTAGAGAGAACGGCGCGTTCGTGTTCCACGCGCGCCTCAAAGAGATATCAGCAAACGGGAGGGGCCCGCAAGGGCCGGTGCCTGCCAGGGCTGCGGGACTGTTCGAAAGAGATACCGCGGCCCTGGAACATAAAGGGCCAATGAAGGAACATGGGTGTTTTTTAGTCAGTAAGAGTCTGACACTCCCTTCCGCTCTGCCCAGAGCGGGAGGAGTCATTTGATGATTTCTCACCCCCCAAAAAAAAAAAAAAAAAAAAAAGGGCTCTAGAGAGAGGAACCTAGTAACTATACGAGCCGTGTCCAGAAGTACCGCTTTCTGAATCAAGCCCTTGATCCAGATGCCTAACTAGAGCCTCCTTAGATATTGGTCGAGGCTCTTGGCAATTAAGCCATGGGCTGACACGACTATCGGCACAATGATCGCTGAGTCCACATCCCACATGTCGACAACCTCGCGAGCTAAGTCAAGATAATTAATTTGCTTATCTTTCTCAGCTTTCACGAGGTTCTCGTCCTGTGGGAACGTTATGTCAACAATCATTGCGCGCCGCTCTGATCCACCACCACTAACTATATCAGGCTTATTGGCTACAATAGTCCTGTCAGTGATGATGGATTGATCCCAGTACAATGTGATATTGCCATTTTCGAGAACTGGGTCGGGCGCATACCTATAGTACGGAACTTCCGATTCCACAAGGTTGTATTTTAGAGCAAGTTGCTGATGGATAATCCTGGCTACAAGGTTGTGTCTATGCAAGTACTCTCCGTTAGCCAGACGAGAACACCCGGAGATAATGTGACGGATTGATTCGCCTGGACGGTGGCATGCCTGACATAATACAGTATTTATTATTAAAGTCTGGAACAACTGTTTTCTTGTTTGGATGGGCGTTGGTAGCTGCGACACAGTTATGAACTTTTGTAGCTCATCGTTTTCTTTGTAATTGTGCCATGTATATGTTCCAAAATAAAAACTTTTTACTTTTTTGTTTTACTTTACTTTTTACATACTTAGGCGAGGACGCGTAAGGCGGATCGCCGAATGTTAGAATTTTATAATTAAAACTAACTTTATTCCGTGTTTTATATCCCGTTTCTAGTGTTAATTATAATGTTAGAATTTTGTTGAAAATAAGTTATGATTGTCATTTTATACCACGAGATGGCGTTACTTGTGATATGTTTACGGTTTATCAATTATTTAAAATAAAATGTACATTAAAAGTGAGTTTTATTGTAGCAGTTCACAACATACATCATTGTCGTACGACACGCAGATTATAAACTTTTGTAATCGTCGACTTTTGTAAATTAACACTTTTCCTCGTTATGTAAAACAAGTACCTACTTGTTTTACATAACCTGGAAAAGTGTTAGTTTTGAACTTTGGTTGAACGAGCTTTATGACAACTAGATGCTTTCATTGTACGAGCTTATTGACAACTTGGTAGATCAAATACCGAACTGAACTATGTGGAATTACCATCTGATGGCTGTTTACGACAGGTAGTGACGGCTCCGGATGCTATATTGGCGCATATTAGTTCCGAATATTGTGGCTTTAATTAGGCACAATCACCGATTTAGAATGTAATTATTGAGGAAAACAGTAAATATCTAGTTAAACTAAGTAACTAAGTAGGCAGGTAGGTTACTTCATTCATTCAAGTTACTCCGTAATTTCAAGTTGACTCAAACTGCTCAATCGCTCAATTACACCAGTGAGCTCTTCGCTACATAATTTGATTCAGGTAAATTTCCGCTACCTTTGCCTAACTCAAGATATTACGGAGACGTGGAGCGTTTCTGCAAGTAACGTGCAGTTAAATTACCTTTTTTTTTTTTTTTTATTTCGGGTGGGAAATCATCAAATGAGGAGTCATTTGATGATTTCCCACCCGAAAAAACCCGCTCTGGGCGGAGCGGAAGGGAGTGTCAGACTCTTACTGACTAAAAACCACCCATGTTCCTTCTTTTGCCCTTTATGTTCCAGGGCCGCGGTATCTCTTTCGAACAGTCCCGCAGCCCTGGCAGGGGCGCAGTTAAATTACCTGGGATATTGATCTCTGTAGAGGAGTGTTGGCGCGAACATGAAGTAGACGTAGTGTTTGAAAGTTGGCAGCGGTATGTTCCCGTTTATACAGCGTGGCCCACAAGCTGATGCAACGGATACGAGTTTCATCATGAAACGGAACTGGAACAAAAATAAGGGGGTATTTTATAGATAATTTTAAAACTGCTGTAGATGAAAAAAGCTTATCTCCGTCACAGGACATGGGCGTCTACGGTAGTGATGGTTATGTTTTAAGTTTCACTATTAGGTTATATGAAACGACCCCTAGATATTCTCATTGCTTTTAAGACGTCAGATGAGGTTCTGTATTGTAACTATCATCTGCTTCTCACTTACCTATCTACTTCATTGACATGAATGTCTAGCTTTTATTTAAATGGAAAATGGCAAGTTTTATAAACAAGAGGGCTGTCTAGTCTATCCTTAGGAAAATACTTGAATGTTTTGAAATAAGGATGCCATGTCTATAGTTTGAAAAACTCCGCTTATTTCTTAAGAAAAATCGAATTCACAGATACGTTTGACCAGTTAATGTGTCAAATTATTTTTACAACTAAACAAAGGGCCAACGTACTTATGTATTTTCTTTACTTTTTTTGGGATGGGAAATCATCAAATGACTCCTTCCGCTCCAGGCGGAGCGGAAGGGAGTGTCAGACTTTTACTGACTAAAAACCATGTTCCTTCTTTTGCCCTTTGTATTCCAGGGCCGCGGTATCTCTTCCGAACAGTCCCGCAGCCCTGGCATCGGCCCTTGCGGGCCCCTCCTGTTTGCTGACATCTCTTTGAGGCGCTCGTGGAACACGAACGTGCCGTCGACACGACCTGTCGTCATAAGACGGATGGAGCGCGAGCTAGCCCATTACTCACCGTCCACAGGCCCGCGCCTACGGTGGCTGAGACGTGGCCACCACGGCTCGGCCCCCGACGCCCGGTGCTTCTCCCGCGGCGGCTGGGACGTGAGGTTCTCTCCCTCTCACGTTCCGCCACCTCCTTCGCTAGCTTGACTGCTTCGCAGAAGGAGGTGACGGCCTCAATATTCCCAAAAATTGGTTTCTTAGAATGTCGAGTATGACGTACTCGTAATGCAGTGAAAATTACTACCGCAAAAAATACAGTGGTCAGAGAAGTGTTCATAGAAAAATTGTAACCGAACAGAATAATAAATAATAGTTTGATATTCCCAATAAAAAATTGGGACGTTGCGGCACAAAAATTAACTTTGGCGTCGAAGATCTCTATATTTCCAGCGATAAATTCTTAACCTATTCTTAACCCTTTGCTACCTAATAGAATTAGGTAGCATTTTTTTTAAACTTTATAATTGTATGGTTAAAATTTAATGTCTATATTTTGAATAATCTAAATAAAACCTGTAAAATAAATGCCTATTCGGTTAAGCTGCGCTTGCATAAGTCGATACGTGTTTGGTTGACCATCGATTACATACCGAGTTTCCTCCATGCCTCGTTACAGGTAGGCAGTGGCCCGAACAACCAGTATTACCAAGAGGTATCGTACTACCCAGAATTAACAGGGATGTGGAGGTCAGATAGGCGGTCGCCACATGTAAAATACTGGTATTCAGCTGCATCCAGTTAGACTTGATGCCGACTCTAACATAGTTGGGAAAAGGCTAGGAAGATAATACGAAATTACGAACAATATTAATTTTTAATCATGTTCTTATGAATTACCATTTCAAAGGTGACGATCATAGAGGAGCCTAGCTCCAGATGTTTCCTGCCCAGGTCGAACAACGGTACTGCAGCCACAGCCACTTCCACTGCCACTGTTCCAACCACGCCCAGCACCACCACAGTTGAACGTAACACTGTAAAAAAAACACTTTCATTTTACATAAGGCACATAAAACATGCACAGATGTTATTAATAATAATACCCATACAGTTGAATACCTTAGGGCTTGATTCAGAAAGCGGTACTCCCGGACACGGCTCGTATTGTTAGGAGGTTCCTTCTTCTCTCTGTGCCCTGACCACCGCGCACCAGTGGCCTGGGCCCTGTTTCCGATACCGGTGGGCTAGTGTTTTTTTTATATTTTTGTATAAAATGTAAAATTAAATGTAATGAGAATGAATAAAGAACATTATAGCCATACATTATATGTGAGGGATCTGAATACTTACGCGGTCCCAATCCCAAAACATAAACGAGAAATAAAACTGCCGGTGACCATAAACATCAATATATCTAAAAAGTTAAAAATAAACATAAGTTGTCACGTCACCAAAATAATTCGCGTGATGAAACCTAGATGAAACCCGATATTTTTTTTTTAAATCAGAAATGATTTTAAATTTATTGTTATCTCACTGGTTGAAAACCAACAAAGGGCAAAGTACCTAATTAAAACTTTGTGAAATATTGTCAAACTATCCCGTAGAGTCAATATTTCGAAGCATTATTTTGGTCTCCAGCTCCACCCGTTATTTAATTTAATACACGTTTGGGAACAATGGAAGTTTATTCGTAACAAGGTCTTATTGGGAAATAGTTCGATACTAAGAGGTGGCACGAGGGTTATATATATGGTGGTGTCTATGAGTCTATGAAGCGGCAAATTGTAAGGCACAGTGAGTTAAGCCATGTATTCACTGGAGAAATTGCAATGTATTCGATTTATATCGAGGCACAGCGTTGGTGGCAAAAGATTGTGTAACTCTACCTGTAAAAGTAAGTGGAAGTAAGTGGAACCGGTGAGAGATGTCGTGCGGTGTTCCACAGGGATCGGTTCTAGGGCACCCTTGTGGAACATCGGTTACGATTGGGTGCTGGTGCTGGCGCAGGAGAGGTCGCACGAGGCGGCGGCCGAAATCATGACACGCGGGGTTGCGATAGTCGTGGAGAGGATCCGGCAACTGGGTCTCGAATCTCTTGGCATTGCACAAGTTCGGACTTGTGCAATGCCAAGAGATTCGGCCATGTGCTTTCATGGGCCTCTGAATGCGCCACCGTCGGGATTCACACTGACGGTAGGAGGGGTTCCCATCGGCGTGGAGTCGACATTGAAGTACCTAGGACTCGTCCTCGACAGCCGGTGGAACTTCGTGGAGCATTTCCGACGTTTGGCTCCCAAACTGGAACGGGCCGGGGCTGCCTTCAAGCGGCTCTTGCCCAACCTGAGGGGTCTAAACGCCTCCTGCCGGAGGCTCTACGTGGGAGCGTGCGGTCCATGGCCCTTTATAGGGCCCCGGTGTGGGCGCGTTCCTTGAGGCGGCGAGCCACCCACTACCTGAACGCGCCCCAAAAGGTGGAAGCCGTAAGGCTGGTCCGTGGGTACCGCACGATCTCCGGACAGACCTCCGGCGCGATCTCATGGCGACATGGAGAGAGCGACTGTCGCAACCCCGTGCAGGGCAAGCCACAATAGTCGTGATAAGTCCCCTCTTTGAGGAGTGGCTAGAGAGGCGCCACGGCGCCGCCTGTCCGTCTAATGACGACAGGCCGTATCGGCGGTGCGTTCGTGTTCCACGCGCGCCTCAAAGAGATGTCAGAAAACAGGAGGGACCCGCAAGGGCCGATTCCTGCCAGGGCTGCGGGACAGTTCAAAAGAGATACCGCGGCCCTGGAACACAAAGAGCAAAAGAAGGAACATGGATGGGTTTTAGTCAGTAAAAGTCTGACACTCCCTCGGCAACAGACGGTTATTTGATGATTTCCCATCCCAAAAAAAGGTACTTTCCCGGAACCTTTGGGGATATTTTATCTCAGATGCTTGCTATTATTGAGATGAGGGTTCTTTGATAATACAGTCCTTGAATGAGTGCTAAGTTTACATTAATTGAATTTTGAATAAAAGATTTCGATGTAAGTTTCCCTTACAATACTGATTTGACACTGATATACTAGTAGGTACTTAAACTACCCAATAAGTGATCTGATGTCTTCTAGTGTTGACTATGTAACATTTTTCGAAGAACTGAATTCTTTTCTTGTATCATTTTTGTAGAACTGAATTCTTTTGATTATACATACTTTTCCTAGTTTGTGCAAACGAGCAAACAAATGCTTTGCAAAAGTCGGAAAATACTTAAGCTAATCACGATAATTGCTGAAGTGACGACAAGAAAAATAAATTAGCATGACATTTTTCCCCCAGTGTCAGTTCTCAGAAATGGGCATTAGACAGCGAAATAAAAAGAGAAAACAGGACAGTGTAAAAAGTGTACAACTGTATAAAAACTAGTCATTCCGGGTGCACGGTTATGGCCAACCAAGTGACTAAGTGGAGGGCGCGGTGAGAGCGCGGCCGGCCGGCGCTTGCAACAAAACACTCCACTTGCAACCTGAGGACGCCTGGCCGCTGGCTGCTACTCTGCCCACGACTTTATTTTATATAAATAGCTACATCTACCTCCATCACGTCAGTTAATTTTGTCACAAAGACATCCGGTTGGTGAAATATTACGACAAAAAGTAAAACAATTGGGTTTGGTGTTCAAAGAGTGCTAGAGCTTTTCTTCTTACACTTTCCCGAAAGAGATGTTGTTGAAAATTGCTCTAATAGTATTATGAAACGGTGTTCCACTTTTTTTTAATTGGTTAGACTGACCTGTGACCCAATTACCTACTATGGAACTATTTGAGAACTACATTTTTATTGATTTTATTTGAAAGTAAACATTTAAGTATGATATCATAAATAAATATTTGAATGTACCTAACTCACTCAATATAAATGACGATACTAATTTACGGAAACTGATTTCGTATAATTTTTCATGTAAATACAAGTTGTACCAATTCTACGTTGAACTTGGCCAAAAATTTCTTATCTGTTTTAGTTTTACAAGTTAGATAGTAAATTATTGAATTAATTGAATATTTTTTGCTTGATAAACAGCAGCAGTTACTACAAGCAAAAGTACTAAGTGTAAATAAATTTTAATTGATTCATGTAAATGTATGTGTTGCAGAAATAAGTGAACCTGTACATACCTGGATATTTTCTCGAGATGGCTCCTGTCCATGAATACGCAACGAGTAAGGGGTAAAATGACATTACAACAAAAAATTCATACATCCATAACTTTACTGCACGAGTTATGTTGCCAAATCCCGCTGCAACTATTGACAACCCGATATTTATCCTGTAAAAAAATAACCAATTTAGTATGTGACTTTTGAACAAGAATGTTTAAAAAACAGCCGGGTCCATCAAAATATACTCAAGTTTACATGATTATCAAGTACAAACGAAACTTTTGCACGTTAACGCCGTAAAAAATTACGTAATTTGGCGTCGACGACGTAACAAAAAGTACTACGGTGCTTGTTCAACATTTTTTCGTAACGCAAATTATTTTGCAAAATTATCCAATCAATTTGACATATTTTTTACTACAAAATATTATAGGTACTGAAAATATGTCAGTGGAAAATATAAAAAGATTTAGTTCCATTCCACAAGTCACACTACGGAAGTAGTGTGACTTGTTATAATGTTAAATAACTTCCGTATCGTAAACGGGGCATTTTGTAGAATTTTTGGGAAATTAATATTGAAAAGTTTCAATATTATTATTACAAATAGTTCATTAATCGTCACATTTTGATGAAGTAACTATTAGAATTCTAATAACATGGAATATTACGGTATAAAGTTATAGTATTTATAATGTTTACTTGCTTTCCTCTCTCGACGAGGTCAAAAATGACGGTATCACAGGTCAGTACTAGAAGAATGACGACGAATATGTGGTATATAGCCCTTATGTGTAGAGACGAATCTAATAGATTCGTCAGTAGAGACTCTCGTGTGGAGAACTCTTCCTCCTTATTCTCCTCTTTGTTTAGGTTTGTGGCGTCTCCATTCTGCTTCCCGTTTTTGTAACGGTTGCGAACGCCGTTTTCTGTCATTTTTGTCTTTTACTCTGAAACAAAATAAACTTAATTTTAGCTTGTGGTAGTCAGTTTCAAACTGGGAAGCATAGAGCAAGTCATTATTTCCAGCTGGTTTGGGTTTTTGTAAAAGGCCGGGAAATAGATAAGAAAGAGCGACAACGCAAGGACAACGATGTGAGTTAATAACATCCTTTATGCGTGTAGAATAAAGGCGAGATAGACATCGCAATTTAAGGTCAATAATCCTTTTGCAAAGCTAGGTGTTTATGATAAAGACATAGCCTGTCACGACATGCGGCAGCTCATTAACTGTCTAATACAAACTGCAATGTTAAATGTTCATCAATAGACGTTAACGGCCGGTGCTGATAAGATAACTGTTAGTACAAACTCAGTACACACGCACCAAGCCTTGTTTTGTCTGGCTTGTTGGGTAACTTCGTAGATGGCAACCTCAAGCATGTGCGATTGGTTACCACGTGTACGCGTCCATGGTTACCAATTCGGGCTTTCACTACCAGTATTCTGGGATCCCGTAATACCGTGATCACGGATTTAATTTGGGCTTTTGTCAATACCGGTATTGACGCCCCAATACCGTGATTACGGTATTACAAACATTAGATGTAATCTTATTCTCTCACTAGTTGTCACCAGCACAAGCTTGATGATCACAAAACCTACATCTGATGAAATACTAGATATTATCGTAAACTTGCACGTTTAAAATAAAATAATAATAAACCTGCTCAGGTGGAGATTCATTCGATCCGTACTCAAGTGACTGCACACAATATAAAATCGGATTCACTTGTTTTTAAAGAAATTCCGGTTTCGCACCTCAACACTCTTCAAATTTCGAAAACTGCAGACTAAAAAGTCAGGGCCGGCAGTCTCGACATCACTAAGAGGCCGTGCATAAAATTTACTCGCTAGAGTTTAGGCAAATTCGTTGCGATGCTATGTTTGTGTGCACCGTTCATGTAGATACACGCACACACGGGTTAAGATCGAGCGTAGTGATCGCTTAAACAATTTTCAGCCTTTATACGATATTATTCTTTTTAAGTAACACCAATAAAAAGTAGTAAGTACGGTTTAGAAATAATAGTCTCGAATTTGTATGCATATCAAAATCAATATAAAAGTGTTCAATTAAAGCCAGGTATTACAGGTATTCCTAATTTTACATCACTTCGATTCAATACTAAACAAATAAATAGTGATTGTTTAAAGCCAAAAAAATATATATTATAGTTTACTATATAGACAACAGTACTATACAAGTAACGCTAATTGCCTACTGCGCTCGAATATCCTGGCCTTAACACCGGTGTCTCTGGCTATTTCTGACAAGTTGCCTTGATTATGCAAAGTAATAAAAATAGTAGTAATATAATAAAAGCTGTCTGGCTATGTGTGTGCGTGTTTATAATAAATTACCACATGTATTAAAAATATTAAATTGCAGGTTATTCAAAATTAAATTATTTAAATCGCTGAACGAAAATAATTTCTATTAGTATTAAGGATTTTTTTGAACATAAATTATAATGTTTGTCAATGCTTTGTTTATTCGTGTAAGTTTGCATGCTTAATTTTAAGCAAAACATATTGTATGATTTCATATGCTTTAATAACACCATGTTTTACGTAAATAAATTATCTTATCTTATCTTAAGTAATTATTTGGGCTCATGTCACGACATCAATGGTTGCTATACAACATATGGTTGGTATAGGTACAACGGTTACTCATTTTGGTAAAATAACTAATTCACCTGAATAAAAATAAAAACTGAACAAAAGGCATTCGAACGAGGTAATCGAAATGAACTAAGCGAACGATCAATTAACCTTTGTCATAACTCCTAACTCTTCGATCCAATTATTTGTACTACCAGTACTACCTACCAATTTATTTATAAATCCATATTCAACCTAAAGAGATTCCGGTTCCGGTGTTTACTTACGTCAGTTGCTTTGCTAATCGCTCCTCGGTTTGACAGAACAACTTAACGTTCAAACAAACACAATAACAGAAAATATCACTAGAACTATACTGCAAAAACGAAAAAATTAAACCTATTATAGAAGAAAATGTGAAACTGAAAAACGAGGTTGAAATATTAAATAGAAAAATTTTAAACCTCGTGATGAATGGAAGGAACGGAATAATCCATGGGGTTCCAGAACTGAAAGACGAAAAACACGAGGATTTGATAACCTTGGTATCTTCTACACTTACAGATATAGAGGTCCAACTTAACGAAGGGGAAATCGATAGAGTCCAGAGACTGGGCAAAAAAGGTAACGAAGACCGTAAGACAATACCAATTCATCTTGGTACCACGACCCTAACAAAAAGATCCAGATTCTGAAAAATAAAAAGGAAATGAAACCAAATACTTATATTACGCATGATTTGCCCAAAGACATATTTAAAGAACAATGAAAACATGGAGAGGATCGAGAACGAAAAAAGAAAAAGATCTGAAACTCCGAATCCCAAGAACGGAAATGTTAGTCCAAAAAACGATCCAAAAATGCAGAAGCTAGATGCCTTTCAGTACTTACGAGGGAGTTCAATCTCGTTCTCGGACAAGCCTACAAACAGAAATTAGAGATCGAGCAACACGAACCGGACAACCACAACAACATGAGAAACAGCTAACAGTGATGATGAAAAATGTCTCCCAACACGGCTGGTCCCCGCGGGAGAACTAGACCAACACCCTCTAGCTAAAAGATGTGAAGTATTCAACATTGCAACACTAAACACAAGAACTCTCAGGACACCGGAAAGCTTGATGGAATTAAACAAGGCTCTAGAATATTTATAAAGTACGACATACTAGGCATAAGCGAAATGAGGAGACTAGGCGAAAAAATTGAAGAATATCCAGATTAAATCCTATACCAGAAAGGTGAAACAGCTGGGCAGAGAGGAGTAGGATTTTTATTAAAACGTACCTAAAACAATATATACAAGAATTTATTGGAATCTCAGACAGATTAGCTATACTTAACATTAAACTTCCGGGCTATAGGAAACAATGGTCAATTATACAAGTTTATGCTTCAACTGAGCAAGCCGAATCGTCAGTGTTAGAGTCGTTCTATGAAGAGATGTCACTAGCAGTAAAAACAATTCAGATAAAGGAGATCGCCAGAAATCCATACATCGTTGGGCCAAATATGAACAGTAATCATTTATGTATTATTTAATAGATAAAACACAAACATATTCATATCAGAAAGATTTTTTTTTTATTCTATGGGAATTAGGAAGAAAATAAGTTTTTGGGTCACTAGGTTAGGTTATGCGGCAGATGGTGAGAATTGTACCTTTATAACGCCAAAATGTATTGTAAATACCATAATCAAATAAACACATTGATTTAATTGTTTGTAAACATATGTGTTACTATTAGCATATTATTGCATAGCACAAAAAAGGAATTAGGTAGGTAAAATAAACACAAGTTATTTTTTCAATATTTTATTCATCTTCATTTTCATACTCAATTAATATATCATACAGGAATGGTGCTGGAGGTGTGATGGTATTTTGGTCCCTTGCCACTGTTTGACGACAGTCCTCGCCCTTATTATGGAAAGAAATGCTTCATCATGTAAAGGCACACTTCCAGTAGCGTTGCTACGGTCAGTAGGGATACCACAACTCACGCAATTCACCACTATCCAGTCGATAAGCAATCGGTGTCCAAGTCCGTAAAATCAATCCAAAATCGTCAGAAAAATAGCAGAAATCGAATAATAAGTACATACGCACGAGTACGAAAACGAATGACGAGACTTGACGGGAGTGACGTGACATTGACATTTTGACAAACATCGATATTTTTTCGTTTTGAAACAGTTAACCGTTACACGATTTTGAACGATGTTATTGTTAAATAAATAAATAACTATTACTAAAACAACAATAATTTCATCTAATGTCCTTTTTTCTTTTATAAATGATTATAATGTTCATGACCAATGCTAAAACAAAATAGATATCGTTTTTTTAGTAACTTCTTTAGAACTACTAGTTTTAGAACGAACTCGTAATGACCTGACAGCTTGTTTACGGAGCTAGTTTTAGAACTACATTCATTCTAAAACCATATTTCAAATTATAATTTTTAGCTCATTCCGGTAGAAAGTTATTATTGTTACATGTTATTTTTAATCAGTAAAAAATCTAGTCTTTTTTAATATACATATCGTTTCTGTACATACTTTGGCCCAAAACTGGCCATCTCCTTTATTATCCTAATGGGGGATTTTAATGCTCAAGTAGGGACTAAAAAAAATACTGAAGAATATATTCTTGGAAAATTAGGTTACGGTAAGAGAAGCTGCAACGGCCAGAAACTTGTTGAATTTCTTATGGAACATAATTTAACTTTACTGAACTCAATTTTCAAGCCAAATGGACATGGATTTCCTCTGATGGGTCATACAAAAACGAAATTGACTATGTAATAAACAACCACCCCAGAGCATTCACAGACACTGCCGTTATATGCAAGCTGAACTTTAACACAAACCACCGCATGATACGTAGCTCCTTAAGAAAGTGCCCCACTAAAACTTCTCGAAATCACATAAACATTAACTGACTAGTCCAACCAAGAGATCTACACGAAACAAAAAATATTACAACAAAGGATTCAACTGTGGCACAGAAATATGATAATCATACTAGAGAAACAAAATCAAAACCATTTGATCACAAACAAGAAAGAAAAAAGTAACAAATACCAACTTAGCGACCAAACTTTGCTACTGATTATAGAAAGGAGAGAACTGATAAAGATCCAAATAAAAAAAGAAAACATAAAATTGATAACAGAAACAAGTAAGAAACTAAAAGCAAGCATCAGAAGGGATCGTAAAATCAAATCGATCGCGCCGTCGACACGGCCTGTCGTCATAAGACGGACGGATGGCGAGCTAGCCCATTACTCACCGTCCACAGGCCCGCGCCTACGGTGGCCGAGAGCCACCACGTGGTCCCCGCCCGGGGCGTCTCCCGTGGCGGCTGGGACTGAGGTTCTCTCCCTCTCACGTTCCGCCACCTCCTTCGCTAGCATGAATACTTCGCAGAAGGAGGTGACCGCTTCCCATTCCCTCTCGCCCTGGACCATGGCTTGTACCAGGGCCGGACGCGAGAGGTTGCCGCCACGAGGACTTGGCGGTGCTCCGCCCAAGCGGAGCAGACCTCCACGGTGTGCTCCACCGTGTCCTCCGAGTCAATATTATTTTGTAAGTGACAGTCCCAAGTTATGAAAACACGTTCTGTCCACAAACAAATTTATCAAGCACCATGAAACAGTCCCAATGTACTGCTCGGTGGGCCGGGAAGTGACTGCATTAGATTAGCATCGTAACAATAAAATGTTTAGAATAAGTTATTCAAAGTGAAGTAAGTAACAAGTAGTAAGTGAGTAAGTTATTCTTTATTCACTTGTGAGTTACATAATTATAGTCTAAAAGACTGAACTAAATTTTTAGTCTAGATCCCGTGGCATGGGGAATGGACTCCCGGCGTGTGGTCTGCTTTCTTTAGTGGTGAGTGATAAGAAGAATGAAGATGAGTTAGAGTAATGACTTTTGCTATTTGATATCATTGTTTCTGTCTTGGAATGCATCGGACATGCTATCTCAAATTGACGGATACACTTCAAGAGAGGTACGGCTTCATGTTATTGGATAGACCTCTGTCTTGGAGTGCATGGGAAATGCCACCTAGTATATGGAATATACCTTGGGAACAGCTCTTGAAGGGATACTGTCTTGGAGTAGCCTTATCGGACCTGTGGTCTTGGGGAGGTGTTCTCGGACATGTTATCCTGGAGCTGTGGTACACGTAGTCAGGCCACAGGTTGGTCTCTGACTGTCGTGTTTAGTGGGAAAACGTGCTTGTTGATAAGCATTTCGATGATATGTATGGGATTGGTTTGAAACATGCTTGTATGTGAACCGATTCACACACGCAAAGTAATGTCTCACGTAGGTCTCTAACGAGTCGTGAGGTGGCGATCTTCCGACAAGTCCCACCCCGGGTGGTTGGTTTGGATATTTGTATGTTTCACACCTATCGTGCATAGGCTATGCTAGGCTAGCCCAAAGTTACTTGCCGTTGAATAGAGTATTGTTGAAAAGAGCTGCTTCATCAACAGCTATTTTGTTAACAGTAGCTGTTTTATATATCTTACAAAGTTGATTCTTGTGCGGGCTGTTTGTTTCTTTTGCAGAATCAGACAACGATAACGAGGAGCCTGAACAGGTTATCTGCAAGCAGTGAAGACTCAGCAAGACCTTCCATGCCAACATTGGACACAGATCTTCAAAGCTAGCAGACGAAGGAGTCCGAGGACGGTCTCCTGTCAGGAAAGTCCATGCGGAAGATAGGAAGAGATGAGGAGGGGGAAGACCTATATAGGCGGCGCAGAACTAGCACCGTTTCTTTTTACTTCGAGTCGTCGTGAGTGTTGGAATCCCAACACTAAAATAGTAACATCGTGAACAACACTAGCGTATCCCCCTTGGTCGCCATATTTGATTGCTATAGGTACTCTTTCACTTCCTCACAAGCCGGGTCCGCGATCGGACCGGAACGCCTCGTGCTCTGACCTTACACATATTGATGGTGATTCTATCTGATTTGGTGAGAATACAACTCATTTCAAGAACTGGCAGTTTCCTTTTTTACATCCACTATAATATACAATCTTCCACAGTGAGAACAACATCGTGAGAACGTCAGTTTGTCGGTATCATTTTTCTCTTTTGTGTTATTTTTAACTGTGTTAATTTCTCTTAATTTGTTATTTCTTATAGTGTATTTTTCGTTTGGTTAATTTGTTATTTGGTTTTTAATATAAAATTGTGGTCAGTTTGTTCTATCAATTTGAATTATTTCCCGTAGGTACTTGCAAAATTATTTAAAAAAAGTCACTTCTGGTCTAATTTCCAAGAATATTAATTATTATAATTATAATAGTATGGATAGTATGGATGGATAGTGTGGATTCAAAACCAGAACCCAAAGCAACAAAATAAACACGTCAATCGAGTTACTAGTTTTGCAGCTTTAAGCACACAAACGGGTTGACAGGGAGACGAGAAACATTTAAGGAAATATATCGCATAAGCTAATTTATCTTGCGGTTTATACCAATTATATCCGTTACATAAGTTGATGGAATTGTGAAAATCTTTTTATATATTTAGGTTTGCTCACCGGCTTCGCTCGCGTTATACTCAGAAATTATCACACCTGCACCGGGCCGTTTTAAATACGGGGTGGAAGGGACACGGACGCGAAAACGGTTACCACGTATTCAGTAAATCATTCTGAGCCTCCCCACATATACATTTTTCATCGGTTATAATTTCATTTAATTGTTATAAGTTCATTTAACGGTTCTTTGGGGTTACTTTTTAATCCCGGTAGTACGTTCCCGTCGGATATTTTTTCGACATACCTACACGCGGGCGAAGCCGCGAGATAAGTCTAGTAAGTTGTAAAATCATCCGATACTTTCCATGACATTTAATTATGTTATGCAAAATATTTAGTTTTAATTCCGCGACAAAAGATCTTGGCCTGAAGGATGCAGCACCGCCCCCCGCCCGCAAAAATATGCACATACAGAAATAGTAGGTACATTATGATATATGTAGGTAAGGAAACTTTGTTATTGCTTACAGGCGAGGTTGTTATGGCAACTATATAACAAATACCCACGTGTAAGAAACGACGTTTTCCAATACACTTTCTAAGAAATAAAAGAATAGAATATTGTTTTTTATTGTAAAACATGAGTAGGTACCAATACATCAAATGATAATGTGCAGGTCTTATAATAACAGGTAGGTAGATCTACATGTTTTGACATGTATGGCGTGCAAAACAACATTTTTGGCTTAGTACTAACCATAAAAAAATAAAAAATAAATTGAGTCTACACAGCAAACTATGAAATATAAATAATTAATCCTAATGCTAATTAAAAATATAGTATTCTTTTTATAGATTTGGGGGTCAAATTGTTAAAATGTCGTAATTTTAGGTATCTATTAATTTATTGCGGTAATTTAAAAATTCCGATACGATATAATAGCATTTGGCTATGAGATATTTTTTTAATGTATTTTAAACAGAGCAGTAGGCATTAGTCTAATAGGTTTTGGGATTTTATTGTAAATGATTGGTGCTAAACAAAAAACACTTTTACGCATGAATGCCGTGGTTGATCTTGGTCCTTGGTGCGCATAATATAATTTATTATCTCGTCGATTACGAATAGAAACGTCTGATAGTTTCTTAAATAAGTTAGGATTGGTTCGTTTAAAATTAGCTATTTCATAAATAAATAAAGAAGGCAGACTTAAAATGTTATATTTAATAAAAATACTGTTTGTCAGTCATTTTCAAACCAAATATAGCCCTAATAGGTACACCTTTTTTGTGACTTAAAAATGATTGTAGAGTTTCCCCAAAATATAATTTCGAATCTCAATATGGAGCCGACAATACCATGGTAGGCAGTTATAAGCGCATTGGTATTTATAATAGGTTTTAGTTTATAGAGGGCATAAGCAGAAGAACATACTTTTTTATTAAATTCTTCTGTGTTACACCTACAATTTTTGCTGTGTTTACATTTTTTATAACAGTTAATCTATGTTGAATATTAATATTTGGTGCTTCTAAACGTTGACTGAAGAAAATAAATTTTGTTTTTGAAAATTGATGTTATTTAACCAGTTAATTAAAGAACGAAAAGTATTTTGTCATGAATTATTAGGACACTATTGATTGAATTTGCGTCTATTTTACAATTAAATATTTATAGTAAGGAAGTAAAGATTACTGGCGCCGCCGCATGTGCATCACATCCGCATAGTCTACGATAGATAATCCTAATCTATACGAATCCACATGAGTACGAACACTAACACGCACACTGTCTTACGATTTGCACTTGACCTCGAAGAATAGGATTAGGTGCTTTTGGTTTGACTCTAGCACCTAATACCCTAGGGTGGACTATTATAAACTCACTGTTCTATATTATGTAGAATAGTTTTATTTTTACAAAAATCATAGAATTGCAATAATTACCTTTACTACCATTTTAAATATTTATATTTATCAACATAAATAGATTTTTATCTTAATTAACCATAATTAAACATAACTAAACATTGTCAAAAATAAATATTACAAGATCAACATACTTGATAACGGGTGAAGTAAACTCCACGAACGTCGCACACACAACTGAGGCCGCAATGTTTTTTGAAATTTTTGAATGGCCTCTCGCAGCGCAGCAACTCTCGAGCTAAGGTTGAACCTGTTTAACCGCCAATTGAGCTCGCAATGATGGCGGCATTACTTTATACAATAATGCGAGCTTGACAGTTAAAATTATTTTAATATTGTTTTGCAGCTAAATTAAGATTTTAGGTAATAGATAATTTTTAATTATTTAACAACAAATAATGTGATATAAAATAATATAATAAGAGGCATAACATAACACGTGCTTACATAAAATAAGCTGGAACGCGTATCTGAACACGAGTCTGAGCGATTGCGTGCAAACGTGCTTACAGACGGCCATCCGAGCAAATTGTAAGTAGATCCCCGTACTTAGATGTAAATCAAGCAAACGATAATAAGATAAAAATAATTTAGTACAATAGCAATATTATGTATGCAAAATTGCAAATGTAACAATATAAACAAAAATTTGGTAAATCCATTGGTCTAAATTAATATAACCAGACTTCATTATTCCTTATTAATATATTTGACCCCATTGGTCTTAAAGTATTGACCCCATTGGTCTTAATGTGTAGACCCCATTGGTATTGAATCAAAATGTAGACCCCATTGACCTATGTAATTAGGTAGTTATAACAAAAAATCGTAGTCAGACTTTTCGTTTAAGAAGTTAAAACGTCATCATGTGGTCTATTGAAACAAATCCATGGCTTTAACGTATCCACAGCAATTACACTAGTGTATTTTTTGTTTCCCTTCCTTGTAAGTGGCGTGTCCTCTACTTGGTCACAAAAGTTTTGAAGAAATTCGCACTGAAATTTCTTCTCATATTGAATCCATACAAGAGACTCAAAAAGCAACATTTGATAAATCTCGTTGCAAGACTATCAAATATAATATTGGGGATGTAAGGGTTGAACGGTAAATTCCCTCTATGGGCGATACTCAAAAATTAATCCCAAAGTATCAACTTTGGGATTAATTTTTTCTATTCCCAATATCCACAAGAAATATACACATTACCCCTACTACTATGTACAAATGGACCTGTATGATCCATGTGTATAGTATAAAACGGCACGTCTATCTACTTTATGGATTTCCCACCAGGTGCTTTACTATTCACGCGAATTCTAGACATGAGAATACATATTTCCTAACAAAAGCATGCATATCTGGGAACCAATAATGAGTTTTTATCTTTTCCAGTGTTTTGTCTAAGGCAAAGTGGCCTATATCGCCATGATTCTGTTTGACGATTTGCCATCGAACGCCTTTAAGTACAACTCCCCTGTCTTCATTAGGTGTGATTCTAAAAAGTTTACCATTTTTAATTTTATATTTTTCTTTTATTTCTAAAATATCGTTAAATTCAGAGTTACTTAAAATCCCGATAATCCGTTGAAGTTTTGAATATGAATTTTGAACTGTTGAGAGCCAGTCTGTTTCTTTTTTTTATCTTCTTTATTTAAGGGATTTATGTTCACAATTGCGACGATGTCAATCCCATCGTACTTTTACAAATATTACCTAACTTCCTAGGCTAATTTAACTTATAAAAAAAAATAACTCAAACCGAATGAACTTATTCTAATTTCTTAGCGCTGTCAATGTGGTGAAGCAGTCGACTGCCTCGGAAACCATGGCCTTTCTTGCAGTAAGAGCCCAATGGCTTGGCACGCGTCGATGGGAAGAGACCAGATGGTATGACCATAATGCCATGGAACTTGGGTAGGCCTTTGGTGTGGGACGCAACTTGCATCGGCACCCTTGCGCCATCCCATCTTCCTAGCACAGTGGGCTGCGCCGGGGCGGCTGCTGCAGGTGAAGACCTCAAACGGCGCAAATACAATAATTTAATTGGTAGTTATGTGTTTGAGCCGTTTGGGGTTGAAACACTAGGGCCATGGGGTCCGAGTGCCCACCTAGTACTTCGGGAAATCGCCAAGCGGTTGGTCGACTCTTCACGTAACCAGAGGGCGGGCCTATTTTTTGGCCAAAGCATTGCCACGTTGGATGGCAATGCTGATTGCATTGCCATCCAACGTGGCAATGCTGCCAGCCTTCTGGGCACTTTTCCTGTTGACAGCAATGCGGACGAATTTTTGGATGCCCTGTAACCCCTTTTCTACTTGTACATATTTATTCCTATTATAGTTTGTAAATAATTTAATATTTGTTATCTAATAAAAAAGTATATAATATTTTTGCTGCTTCAGAGGTAGGCTTAGCTAAAATACCATGAATCACTCCAACATCCATTACCGAAAATTTCATCGCGTTGATAACCGCGTTTCTCTTATTAGTATATCGGACACATTCCACCAAGACATGCTGTGCATCCTCTACCTTGCCACACACCTCACAGTTTGGAGAGTCAGATTTTCGCATGAGATAAGCAAAGTTATTTAGTGGCCCGCGCGACGTTTGCGGTCAGGACATATATGTCCTGACCGCAAACGATGCGCGGCAACAATTTGCCTTTGATTCAGTTTTGACCCGGTGAACCAAGGTATATGAGGAGGCTCACATTGTATACTTTTATACCAGATTCCTTTCGATCTTGATCTTTCATTAAAATGTTCTTTCCAGGAAAGATTGTTTATTTTTCTATATTTACATAACATTTCCGAATAGCCTGGTAATATATTCCGTGTTTTTGTGGCTAACAGAATGGCATATTTGGCTAATCTGTCAACTTCCTCATTACCTGGAAGTCCAACATGGGACGGCACTCACTGAATAATTACTTTTGTACCTGTTTGGTTAAAAAACTGAATTTGTTCCAATATTATGTACACTATAGCTAAGCCCTTTGACCCATTATGAAAACATTTAGAAATATGCTGTAAAGCGCTCTTACTATCGGTACATATCACCACTTTTGAACTGAAAAAAAAACAAGAATTCCGAACAGGCTGAAACACTGCGAAAAAGAGTTCGGAGAAAAAAAGAAAAAGAGTGTTTCATGTTTTTAAGTTTTTTAGTAAAGATGAGAGAAGATTTATATTTAAAAAATCAAATTGTTTTCTTATATTTAAAGACTGGTTGTAGAAATTCTGATCGCATCTTTTTTTATTTTTTACAAAATGGGCCTGCTCTTGACCTGTGTAACTATTGCAGTCAAGTTCCTATTGGATATAAGTGCTGTATGTCGAAAACTCTGGTTCTCTGTCGGATCACCTAGTTCAGGATGCGGAGAGACCTCAGAGCGACTCCAAGCATAGCCCGTTCCTTAGCTCGCTGAGCGACCTTGAATATATGAGCCGACAGCCGACCCGTGAGTGTCCACGTTTCGGCCCCGTCAGCAGTGGCGGATTTAAACATTTGCCGCCACTAAGCTTTTCAAAATTTGCCGCCCCTACTGACTTCAACAAATTATGTTAGTTCCTTTAAGATTATTTTTACAACCCAACGATTTTGTTAAGATTACCCAAGAAATAGTTTAAGTATATTTTTGAGCTAATAAAACCGCAGTCATGTACCTACTACTAAAAAATATATTCAATTACCTGGTAACAATCCGGCTGATGGTGATGGTGAAATTCAATTACCTAATTAAGTTATGAAAGTTTTACAATACCTTTTTCCTATATTTTCTATTCGCAAAATCATCAATTATAATGTCGTATGGAATCTCGTTAATTAGTTCTAAGTATAGTGAAATCTCTAATTTGAAAGGTATTATAAGTTTAATATAATAATAAACTCTTTGCCCCCAACAATTTGCAACTGATGAAGCTATTGAAGGTAACAGAAGAAGGTTTCAGTATCGCCATCAGGATTATTCAGGACGGAATTTGGTGTGGACAAATGTGCAGTCATGCATGTGAAGCGAGGGGAGATTATGAAATCCGTGGGAACTCAACTCTCTCCTCAAAAGAATGCTACAAGTATTTGGGTATGTTGCAAGCATTAGGTATCAATACAATACTGTCGACATGAAACAATCGTTAAGGGGGCGCTTCATTGGCCGCCTGAATAATGTGCTAAACAGTATTTTGTGTGGGTCGTGACTTCTTAAATGCACAACCGTGAGATAAGCAGTTTCAGGGAATATTTCCTAGAAGCTGACGTGGGGATGCACCGAGATGTGGTTTCAGTGCACAAGGACCTCACCCCGCTCTCCCTGCATACACTTATGACCCCAAGGAGGTATGGCATGGCAAGGAGTTTCACGATAACGCTTTTAACGGGTACTACATGGGCCGTATGTAGACTTCTTAGCGTCCGTATCTTGACTGCGCTTCGGTGACCTATTCGGGGAAACCGAAGGTTTTATTTGTGCAATAATGGACGAAGTTATGATGACGAATAACTACCGGAAACACATTGTGAAGGATGGCACGGTTGACATATGTCGGGCATGCGACCGTCCGGGAAAATCGATCCGACAATTTTTTTCTGGGTGTTCTCGTCTGGCTAACGGAGAGTACTTTCATAGACACAACCTCGTTGCCAGGATTATCCATCAGCAACTTGCTTTGAAATACAACCTTGTGGAATCAGAAGTGCCATACTATAAGTATGTGCCCGACCCAGTTCTCAATGATGGTACTATCACGTTGTATTGGGATCGATCTATCGTCACTGACAGAACTATTGTTGCCAATAAACCTGACATTGTGGTGATAGATCGATTGGAGCGTTGCGCATTGATTGTTGATATTACGGTTTCCACCAGGAGAACCTCGTGAAAGCAGAGAAAGATAAACAATTCAAATATCTAGATCATATCTAGATACTACAGCAGTCATTGTGCCGATAGTCGTGTCGGCCAATGTCTTAATAGCCAATAGCCTCGAACAACATCTGAGGAGGCTTTCGCTGGGCAGCTGGATCAAGAACTTGATTCAGAAGGTAGTTCTTCTGGACACGGCGCATAATATTAGGAGGATCCTTTCTCAATAGCCCTGACCAGCGGTAGCTAGGACCCTCTTTCCGATACCAGTGTATAAAAGTAGAAAAGAGAGTATAAAAAACAATTAAAAATATAGAAAATAGTAGCCACTATTTTCTATATTTTTAATTGTTTTTTATATAATTTTTGTTAGTAAAATATTTAAAAATGTAATAATATGTAAAAAAATTAATAAAGGAAATAATACATGTACCTATGCTGTTTAGGTTAGTATCCTTTCATTTTATAAATAAGAGACTCATAATAACATAAAAACGTGTTAAAAACCATTACGTTGAAAATGAATGCTGTGTTTGAAACGTGTTTGCTCGCGATTGCAGCAACGCGTTAGAGCTCGTACAGGAAAAGCGGCGGCGGTGTCGCCACCACTCGCATGGAGGATTTGCGATTTGCATCGTTTTGTGATGAATACCGAAAATATCGTAAATACCGGTATTCAAAAATTCAATACCGGTATTGTGAAGGCTTCTATTCGGTCCGGTATCCCGGTATTTTCGGTATCCGGGATCCCGGTTTGCGACCCCTAGTTCTAACTCGATGCACAAAAGAGCTAATTTAAAGCGTTTACCTTTTCTTGGTATATCTCAGGTAGTTTTTCACCTGTTTTAAGCAAGAAAAGATTCTCTCACCCGAACAGTTTGTCGCTGGTGTACATATAGCCATGCGAACTGCTGTACCCAAGTTTGGATAAACGTTCTGCAAATTTTAATGCTGATTTCGCAAGGACGAAGATAGACTTATCAATGATCCAGATTCTGGTTTCACCAAATCTCTTTTAGAAGAAAGACGACATTGAAAATGTATGCGTTTGTAGCGGCACGCTATAAAAAAGTACTACAGCAACATAGAACAAAAAGTACTACAGAACATCTATGACGCAGAGGACAAACTAAACATCGAAATCCTGCATCGCGCAAGTAAAGTTATTCGCGACTTAACAATATATGTATAGAAGAACCCGACAATAACTGTCGAGCAGTAGCCCACCAGACATATCACCCGTCTGGTCGGAGGATCCTCCCTTTTCTATGGGGGATGAACAACTTTACACCCTGTTCTTCATACCCGCAAACGTTCTTGAACTAAGTCAGTCTTTAAATCTGGAATCAGGAATGATCGCGGTAACCCATACCGATGGGTTTCATGCCATCATCTGCAAGAAAACGGCCTCGCTCCTGAGCAGAATGAGAGGCAGTCACAATAGC
This sequence comes from Eurois occulta, assembly GCA_950022335.1. Taxonomy (NCBI): domain Eukaryota; kingdom Metazoa; phylum Arthropoda; class Insecta; order Lepidoptera; family Noctuidae; genus Eurois; species Eurois occulta. Next base: position 8,951,512 of record OX465489.1, on the reverse strand, counting down.
ATCCTGAAGGGTGTGGTGGCCGATACTTCCACCACCATAGTAAGGCAATTTGTGAAAAGACATATAGTACCCTGGCTATTTACTGTGGGTGGTCCTCTCACTAATTCGTCTTAAGTTAAGATATTAACAAGAGTGTTTAAAATACAAACCTGTTACTAACAATTTATGGATCTCTTAGTTGTCCGAAATAAAATGATTTTATTTATTTAAATCATAAGGATAGATTTCTTTAAACAAAAGTGCTTTATTTCGAAAGAATGACAATTTACTCATTTTTATATATTACCATTAAGTACTGTCGTTTCCAGCTATTCTAAATTATAAAGTACTAGCTGTTGCCCGCGACTTCGTTCGCGTGGAAATTCTGATAGGCATTTGTGAGAAAAAAGATAGCCTATGTCCTTCCCCATGATATAATCTATCTCCTTCAAATTTCGTTACAATCCGATCAGCCGTTTAGTCGTTAAAAGGTAACAATAAACAAACAGAGTTACCTTCGCATTTGTAATATTAGTAAGTATGGAAGTATGGATTCCCGTCGCTTCTTTTCAATAAGCGCGAATCACTAAATTATAGATAAAATCATCTAACTGGTGAAACATTCACATATTGAATTGTTTGTGTGTGGATTTAATAACATTTAGGAATACAAATATGAATATATTAATTTCTGTAAGACATAAAAAGAAAATTGGCTCCATATTTGCCGCCCCTTAAATCAGCTGCCCTAGGCTCCAGCCGACTCAGCCTGCTGGTAAATGTGCCGCTGCCCGTCAGTCATGACAGACAGGATCCACTGGTTGAACACCTTAGTGAGAAGATCCGACGAAGTTTCCCAAATGCTGCTCAGCCCAGCTGAATTCTTCGGTCAGTCTTCCACCCAAATTTGCTAGCTATATAGCTTCAACAGTTTTAACTGGCTACATTCCTGTTTTGCCCAACTACACACATTTTCATAGTCCTAATAAAATATATGGTACCGGTATTTATTTCTTAGTAATAACAATACTCGATGTTAGCCAATAAGGAATTAAATTCAAGAGATTTTGGTTTATGTTTCTATTTAAGTTAATATGCGGCCATAGAATTTATTTTATTATGCATAGGTTAATTTTGTTTCTGTATTATCCAATGTATGCCAAACAAAAGGTTCTACATTGCGTACTGTTCGGAACGAAACACGATTACTATTTACTTGATTAAATTAGATGACTCCGAATTTTATTGTAATTACTATTTTTTATACTCAATAAATGATTTCGATAAAAATGAAATTTCAATGAAAGTTTCTAGTTGCCTGAATTATAGATGTAGTAGTTTAGCTTTCTCTATTGACTTTTCATTATGCGTGATGTCTCGCAATAAACTGGAAGTCATCCCAGCGAAGAGGCTAACATTATGACAGTCGGATATGCTTGGTTTTTTTGGTAAACGTTAAACCCTTGTAAGCAGCGGCTTCAACAAAAGTTATCAGAATGTAGTATGGTAACATTTCTGTAAATAGGAATTCCTGGAAGCTGGTGAGAACAGTATTTACGTTTCCTTACCTAGTAATAATAGTATCTGGTAGGTCCTCTTTATTTGTGTCAATAGGTATAATCATTCTAAACAAATATTTCTCAAACATTTTCTTAACTGTCGCATTAAGGTAAACCCTGTAATGATAGTTTAAGCTGTTATAAATAAATAAAATAAAATAAAATACTTAAAAAAAGTATAAAATAACATTGTAATAAGGCGTACGTAACCTGTTTGTAACATTGAATATTTACTTAGTAAAAAAAATGCTCAGAGGGTTCTGGAATGACCAGTTGGGTTTCAAAATAACTTCAGGACATGTCCATGACTTTGGTATGAAGAAACTGTCGTTTTCTGAAGGCGGACAGTTCCGGCGAGCGAAGAACTCCATCGGGTATAGACTCCACAGGATTCCTGAAAAGTAATCAGTATTAATATTTGCAACTCAGTACGAGAAATCTGTTAAAGATACCACCTAATAGTTTAAATACAGTCCCGTTTCGGTGTGTGAACAAATAAAACCGTTTGTGGAAATCAAACGTCAGTTCCAAGTTATCTTATTTGAACGGATTTGTTAGGTAAACAGTGGGAAGGCAGCTAAAACGTGTGCCTTGCCAGTTCTGTAAACATTGAAGTTACAGTTAGAAACGGAAGTCGGTTAACAGTTCAGTTTTTTAAAACCTAACTGAAGGAACACCGTTACAGTTACGTACTTATGTCTCTTGTTGAAAATATCATAATTTGACATTATGAAATAGTAGGTATTCACATATAATGAAGGCATCTAGCTCTAATCGTGCTCACAGAATGTTATTCAAATAGCGCACAAATCTAGGAAAGTACTAAAATGGGCACAAATATTGAGGATTTTGATTTTGAGCGACGTTATCAATACGAAGAAAAAATATGCGCAAATCACGTCAACTCTCTAAAGGCAGGCATGAAAATATTGCTTTGTGGTTTAAACGTACTAATCATTTTCTGCCGTGTTGTTTAATTACGTCAATATTGTGATTATTTCCACAGTGACTTGCTTTATTGTGCCAATTCGTAGTGTAAGTACATATATAAGTTTTGCGTAGGTAAGCACTGTACTGTATCTTTTGACTGACTCGCCGATCGTCGCAGGCGCTATTGCTGAATATGGGTTCGAGGCCTAGGTCCGACAAAGAGTTATTGGAGAAGAGTTTTTCTATCAGGGATTTTTCATTAGTAGTCACGGAGACAACTTGTGCCCGATTGATAGCTCTAGGCACGCCCGCGCGCCCACTATTACATGGGAATTAAACATAACTGGCGAAATGTGCGTGTACCATTAGTAGGTACACCACTACCTAACCCTTCGGGGATAAGCGTGATGTTATGTTATAATTACCGTTTCCAATAAAGAAACCCAGCCACATGAGAAGGTTGAAGGCGTTTGGGAAGCGACGCCCAGCTGTGGCCGTCAGTGGTACCATTATGACGCCGAGCACACCAAACTCGACCAACAGCACGGGATAGAAGAAGCCGAATGACAACGCCAGGATGACCTCATGAGCTATAGATGATACCTTTAAAAGGGAAAAAAATAACTTATTAAGTGCTACGGCCCATTCACGACCTCGGCGATTGTGAGTTGGACGTAAGGACTTCACCAAAGCGAAGACGAGCGGAGCGGAGAAGAGACGAGTGGAAACCGAGCAATCGTATTGGTTGCAACCTACATAGTCTCTCGTTTTTTTTTTTTTTTTTAACTGATGGCAACTATTCGTTCGTGAATCACATGTCCGTCCTGAATTTACGAGATAGCAAAACTGTTTATGTCGTGTAATCGTAGGTAGGTGGTAGGTAGGTGTTCATGCGATCGTGTTCCACGCGCGCCTCAAAGAGATGTCAGCAAACAGGAGATGGCCGATGCCTGCCAGGGCTAAGGGACTGTTCGAAAGAGATACCGCGGGCCTGGAACATAAAGGGCAAAAGAAGGAACATGGATGGTTTTTAGTTAGTAAAAGTCTGACACTCCTTTCCGCTCCGCCCAGAGCGGGAGGAGTCATTTGATGAATTCCCATCCGAAAAAAAAATGCTAAGTTTTTACGTTCATTGTTCACAAACATCAGATATAATGCGAAGAAGGCTCGGCTGGTCTTTCAGCAGGGGGAATCTCTTATCTTGTGCCCCTTGTTGACGTGAATCAGGGATCTTTGTTTGTCTTTTCGTCAAGGAAAAAGCATTTCGCTTCATCTTTTGTTATTAGAACTGATTATTTCGTTTTAAATTCCAGTTTAGGGTGAAAAAAGTATTCCTTTGGCCTATCGGATGGGCCAGAAAAATTAATGTTAGGCACATCGAAATTCTGGAAGATGAGACCAACATAATTATGTCGGTAGAATACAATTCAATAGACTTTTTCGCGGTGTCTCTACAAGATTACAAGAAGGATCCCTAGATTTACAATTAGGTAAGTATCATATAATTAGTTTATTTTCCCTTACAAAGAACACGGTGAAGGTAGCCAGAGGACGTCCTAAAAACGGCGCCAGAGGAAGGTAGATGTGGTCGCGAAGCCAGGAGTGAACCACGCGGTTCCAGCGGCGATAGTACAGGGAGAAACGAGATGTCGTCCACCAGTCCTGTAATAACAATATTATAAGGTAATCACTCAGGAACTTGTACAGTTGTCGATAAAAATTAACTAAGTAGGTACACAAAGGTCATCAACGAAAGTTTGTTAACATTTTACTCACCCTACCTTGCTAGAAATGGAACAGTATACCTAGGTAGGTAACTTTCATAACTAAAGTCAAATAAGCATAGGAATTCATTGCGGATAGTGTTCAGCAGAATCGAAAAGTTCCTCGTTAGTATTAGAAACTCATTTCATAAGGTACCTACTATACCTATAAGTTTTTGCTCGCTTTTAAACTATGGCGTTGCATGAAAACATATTACAGCATAGGTAATATTTCTAAGAACTTCTCTCTCCAAAGGCGAAACTTTTGGTTACTTATAAATGTAAGTAAATACCCTATGAGTTATTTCGTAAACATTGAGCTTATCTAATGGATATGTTAAACGAAGGAAAACAAATGAATATACAGGAAAATGGTGCGCCTTTTGGTATACACTGTTTATTACTTAACGTAGGTACATAGGTATATTTCTACCTACTTACATTAGACACATTACCTGACAAACTTGAGTGCCCGCAGCGTTATGCAGAAAGAGGTACTCCGTACTCAGGAGTTAGGTACTTACAATTTCATACCTAGTTTTAGTTAGGGGAATTCGGCTGATTTCGTATAGTGCCTCGTTTCAACTGGTAGTGTAAGTTTAACGGTGCATAGTGCTTAATGTTCCTACTTATTTTGTGTCAAGATAGATGCATTAGGTCCTTGCTGCGACCCGGCTATGAGGGAGGTTTCTCTACCAGGTGTCAGGGACGGCGACGACCAAAACTACAATCATGAATTCCGCACATGTCTTCGCTGCTTTTCATAATTTGGTACCTATAGCAGTTTTGACTGCAATTTTATTGAATCAAAATTCTTAAACATCAATATTAGCTTGGGGGATTTGTACCTACTCTGCCAATAGGTGCAAAAAGTACTTTGTTGACTCCATTGCTCGGCCGATAATTGGGTAAAAGGGTTAAAGGACGTTACCTCATAGAACAGGCGGTCGCCGAACTTGAGCATCTCGGCCCAGGCGTTGAGCCAGGCGTGCAGCACGCAATAGAAGCCGCAAAGGAAGGAGATTACCCCTGGAAGCACGCAAGCGAACATTCCGCGGACCACCATACCTGCTTCTACCTATGATAGGATAATTATAACTATTAAACTATTTGAAATCATCAAATGACTCCTCCCGCTCTGGGCGGAGCGGAAGGGAGTGTCAGACTTTTACTCAAGGTAAACAGTTACGAATACATTTTGAGCGTATTTTCCACCAAACGGCTCGCTTCACTACGGATAGGAAAGGATTCGCAGAACCATAATACGAACGGATACGGTGACAGCCGATCGCGTCCGGCAGGATGTCGACGCATACGTAGAGCATCATATTGGCCTAATCAAATAGTTTCATTCCTACCGTGTTGACGTGTTCTAATTTTTGAAAATGGTTGAAGTTGACTTCGTATTGTTGGCTATGGCATAAGAAGAAGAAGAAGAAAATAATCGTAAAACACAGAAGAGGAAAAGAAAAATTTGGATTTGCACGCGAACGGAGCCGATCGCGCGTCGCAGCATACTTTCGGTAATGATCATGTGTCGCGGAAGACGCCCGCGGTCAAGCAGCTGTGCGCGACTAAGTACACGATTTAAGATCGTTTAAAGATTGTAAAATCTGTTGCGATCCGATGCGATGCGAGCTGGAAATGGAAATCATCCTTTAAAAAGCCTAAAAATGGGAATCATACCGCCTTTACCGTTTTTTTTTCACAAATTAATTTCACAATACCAATTTACCAACACTGGACCTGTATCAAGCTAAATGTAAAATAAATCGCATGTATCACTATAATTACGTTTTACAATCATTCCACACTTTATTCGTATTCAATAGGGAAAGACGGGCCTATTTTCGGCCAGTGCCAACACGAGAACATAAAATATTAATTAAAAGAGGGTGGGTAAGTACCTATGCCTTCCCATAAAACGCGCTCTGTAATTAAAAGAGGGATTATCTTACCGTTTTCTCTTTTCCGTAATCAGACCAGTAGGGCATGATGAACCTCTCCCAAAGAAAACAGTTGTAGAAGACAATTGCCCCCACTTCCAGAAAATGGAACACCACCAAGCCCCATCGGATCTTCTTTGTTCTGTTTAAATAGAAAATAAAATAATTGATAAAAATAATGCCTTAATGATATTGGTCTTTAATTATTTACGACAACTCTGAAGCACAGAGTGTCCAGGGATATTATATTATTTGAAATGGTCCTCGTGTATCAAACGTTTGTTTTCTTTTTATAGAACACGGTTTTTGCTAAGTTTAATAAGTACAGGGAAATACAGAATTCATAAACCTTTTCTATTTTTGCATTGTACTTAAAGCAGAATATTAAACAACTACATCATTGCCGTACGACACGCAGATTATAAACTTTTGTAATGTACTTTTTTTATATAACCTGGAAAAGTGTTAGCTTTGAACTTTGGTTGTACGAGCTTATTGACAACTTGGTAGGTAGGTCTGTGTATTATCTCCAAAACCAGGAAAGCGTCGATCAAGCAATTTGCCACCGCAAATACCAAATCAAATACCGCCGGCTGAACTATGTGGAATTACCATCTGATGGCTGTTTACGACTGGTACCGTGACGGCTCCGGCTGCGATATCGGCGCATATTAGTTCCGAATATTGTGGCTTTAATTAGGCACAATCACGGATTCAGAATGTAATACTGTTACGTCGTGACTCGAGTTAATTTGTCGTTGTAAGTTAAACGATCTATGAACGTTGAAATTGTACGCATTGCGTTTCGTGTTTTGCTTTTGGGAGACAGTAAATATCTAAATAAACTAAGTGGTTACTTCATTAATCCAAGTTACTCCGTAATTTCAAGTTGACTCAAACAGCTCAATCGCTCAATTACACCAGTCAGCTCATCGCTACATAATTTGATTCAGGTAAATTCTCGCTACCTTTGCCTAACTCAGGATATTACGGAGACGTGGAGCGTTTCTGCAAGTAACGTGCAGTTAATTTACCTGGGATATTGATCTCTGTAGAGGAGTGTTGGCGCGAACATGAAGTATACGTAGTGTTTGAAAGTTGGCAGCGGTATGTTCCCGTTTACACAGCGTGGCCCGCAAGCTGATGCAACGGACACGAGTTTCATCATGAAACGGAACTGGAACAAAAAATAAGGGTAGGTAGGTATTAGATAACTTTCAAACTGGTGTAGATAAAACATCTTATATCCGTCACGGGATATGGACGTCTACGTCAGTGATGGTTATGTTTTAAGTTTCACCAGTAGGTGAAATGAAAGGATCCCTAGGTATTATTATTGCTTTTAAGACGTCAGGTGAAATTCTGTATTGTAACTGCTTAGCTGCTATCTGCTTCGCACTTACCTATCTACTCCATTGACATGAATGTCCAGCTTTTATTTAAATGGAGAATGCCAAGTTTTATAAACAACAGGGCTGTCTAGTCCACCCTTAGGAAAATACTTTGATGTTATGAGATAAGAATGCAATGTCTTTAGTTTGAAACTCTGCTTATTTCGTAAGAAAAATCTAATTTAGTTGCATAGATATGACGTTAAACCAATGTATATGGCAATTGGCTGATTATTTTTACAACTAAACAAAGAGCCTACGTACTTATGTTTAATAGGCAGGAAAAATGTGACAATGGGTTTAGGTTTTTCCTTAAAACAAACGTGTTTCAACTAAAATAGCTTTCTGTAACGATTTAATTCATCAATAACTGATACATATCATACATCATTATATGTATAGTTTGTTTTAGTGTTGTTGTAGGCTATGCGTTTGAAATAAGAATAATTATGACGTCAATGACCTCGATCTATCAACTGTTACTAGAAAAGTACGGATTAAGTCACAAACAATTATATTAAGATTAAGATAACATTAAGAAGATAAAACGATCATAAAAATCAGAAAAAATATTTACGTAAATTTAAATATGATTGCAAACCGTGCTTTTCTAGTGACAGTTGACAGACGGAGGTCATTGACGTTCCTATTCTTATTTGAAACATTGTACTAAATCTTATAATAGAATCTTACTTAAGTAAGTAAGACACAACACAACAGACACACACACACACAAAACCCACACGCATGTCTTATGACAATACCCAATTACATCACAAGGAAATCCTCTAAACAAAGATCTGACAGAGACACTGTTTAATATCAACCACTTCAATTCACGAGTGATCCATCAAAATTGTTCTTAGTAATCCATTAAGACTTCTTCTCAAGTGGCCAGCGTTGTCCACTATGTACGATAGTAAACACAATTACTCTCCATTTCAGTAAACTTACTGTAACTCTAAATATCGTGACAAGAACTTATAAATAATTAGAACAGGTCCTTTCCTACTAAATATTAGTCGGCCAGGTATTACAAACTTAATTAAATTCTTTTACTATAGCCATATTGCAAGGTGTTTTCAAGCAATTAATCATAAGTTAGAGGCTGTTCAGTTTTGTTGTTGATATTGAATAATTGCTGTAATAATTCACACCATATTTTAGTACTAAGATTGAAGGTAAAAATTAGGAGAGAAACAATGTTAACAAAGTAACGAAACTTGCCTTCAGTTACAGAACAACAGACTTGCTTAGTTATATAATATTAATTAGAATGCCTTGTAGAGTTAGTACTATGGAAATCATCATTCTAGCGTGCTTCGGTTGTAGTGTAATGAGATAGAGCCATCTCGGTGTGTGTACTAAGGTACTAACTCAGCTCTACAAAAGCACATACAACGTTATAACGCTGTACCATAACTCGTCGTTCTACGTTGTATAATAATATTATATTGAGCAAGATGGCGAGTTTAATCACTAAAGCACATAGTGGTCGTTTAATCTAAACTTGTAAGGTTTTTATTGCGAGCTTTTTCGCTAACGTTGCTGATAAAAAGGGTATTATAGTTTAATATCATTTGTAATACCATTAATGAAATGATAATTTAGTGTATATGTTACGGCTAAAGATGGGTGTCAACATAAACTTAAGATTAGCCGGCTAAACTCCGAACTAACCGAACCTCGGGGTGCCCCTGTCGTCGACCGTCTAGGGTTAGCGTTTCCATCAGCAGGTCGACGGAACCCCGCTGCGCGGGGCTCCTATTTCTGTCTGCAAGGTTTACAGGAACCTAACTAACCGAACCTCGGGGTGCCCCTGACGTCGGAGTTTAGCCGGCTAATCTTAAGTTTATGTTGACACCCATCTTTAGCCGTAACATATATACCTTTTTCAAACACACTTTACTTACTTGTATCAAAACAATTGACAATAATTTTTAAAGGGTAGTAAAAACGCCACGCAGGTGCATTTTGCACCTGCGTGGCGCTGTCAAGCTGGCAAGTTAACGCTTTCTGTTCTTGTTTGTATTTATTATTCAGTTTTGCTCATATAATGTGACTGTAAGTTGAAAAAAAGCTGAGCCAAGCAGTGTTTCAAAAAAATGTGTCATGTCCACTGGGCGTAACGCCCATTAATCCTAAAAAGTCGCTCACAAAAATACGAGAAGTATCCAACAATAAATCATAATTACAGAAATGTTGTACTAAGATACTTTCATAATCATGTTTGTACTTTAATTAACAGAATGGTGTCGGGTGCGCAAATGTAGGATGGTGCTACGGGTTACGCGCTACGAAGGGGTTCGTAGCCGCGTAGGGGACGTAGGACTACGCGAGGCTACGCAGGGCTACATAATGCCTCGTCAGCGACATGCGGCGATCCTGTTATTTACTGGGGCCGGCCACGCAGCCTGACAAGGGTCCAACTCAGGTGATTTATGTTACGTTTCACTTTCGACGCTGTTGTACCCGTTCAACTAACATCGGTCTTTATAATGTTACAACTTATTTTGTGGCGTATACTTTTATGTTTTTAGAAAATTTGGTTTCAGACATAATTAAGCAACTCAGTAAGTTTTTGGAACGGCTATGTTCACGAGGTATTCCTTTAAGTTTACGAACCCAAATATGTTTTTTTGTCTAGGTCTAATCTATCTAACTAAGTGTAAGCTGATACATTCTATATCTAGTTCACAACAAAGAAATATTCAGCACAAAAGTAGTTAGAACAGGTACCTTTACAAACAATTACGCCACGTACAAAACTCTATACTTCTTCATTCGTAACTAATAAAAGTTCGCGAGCAAGTTATTGTTGCAAATTACGCCAATAAGGATTTACGACTCACATACGTACAATATAATAATATATATGTATTGTGTAGTAAAGGGGAAAGTTGGTGTTTGTGTATTACAGAGTTGGCTTTGTTAGGCGTCCGCTTGGAAGTTTCCTTTTGTAATGTAGATGAATCACTGGCGCTCCGAACTGCCACAGTGCCACCCGCTGCGATATCACAAACAAACAGTTAATTATTGTGAACAGATTGATGTCCCTTCTAATTTGAATACCATGTCAAAGTTCAGACACCCTATCTTGACCGTATCTGCCTGTATACATGTATCTACGCATAGATATTATCTTGTTTGTTGTGGGTTGCACGGTCCGGTTGGTATAGGTGCCTACATACTCGTACTATCAGTGATTTTTTTCTCGTAGAATCTGTTCTGAAGTAGGAACAATAAACTTGTCTCTTAGATCAAGGAGATAGAAAGTAATTTTAGTAAATTGCTCTAAGAATGAGAGTACTTCTGAAATCATAACATTTCGGCATCTCTTCTATTTAATTAAACACCTAGGACGCCATAAAAACAAAATAAATATGCATAAATTAAAACTTACGAAAACTACTTACTTACCGTACTTAATAAAACGTAGGTACTAATTTTAGAACTAAGGCGCGTCGGTTTAGACTGTTTTTGCAGCTACTACGTGTCTTATTACTTTTTATTCGCCTACTTCCCTTCAAGTGACTAGATGCCCCAATGTTTTAGAAATTAGGAATACAATGATATTCTCTTCTTAATTATTCACAAGCAATTGCTGTTCCTATCTCTCAAATGCAGAGGAACAATATTATCCTTTGTTTTGTCTTTTTATAAAATAAGAAGACTATTTTTAGCGCAATCAAAGCATTTTGAGATACGAGAAAGGTCATTATTGAAGACGTAACTCTTTCATAGGAGTTTTTTTTAATATCCATCAATGAAAAAGGTCTATTCAAAGATCGCTTCAAACGAACCTTTAGGGATATTGCAATAATCAGACGGATTGGCGATCTCACCGTGCCATTATAAGAATAAGGGTCCTCAACCTTAGGTATCCCTTTTTATTCTTTGGTAGCTTCTGACGACACCCACGTGGTCAATTCATAGCTGAGTTGAAACGCTGACGACATTTATCTAAATGTTTGGTGCTATATGTTTGTTTCAAATACAGTTAATGGAACGTTCATTGAATAACGCCCTAGTTTAGCAAACTGTGTCAAAACGGTTGGCAAGCGAGTACGTTATATGTTTGTGCATTCATGTTAAACTGTAGTTTTAAGGTAATTTAATTTGTGTTCGTGTAAAAAAAATACGCGTTTCGTATCTGTCTGTGTGACTGCTTAGTTTCTCAGTGGATTATGATGCAGTTTTCGCCATAATTTACCAACAGAGATTTTTTTTTAATGTGACAATCAAAATATGGGATTTATGATATATATAACATACAAGTGGAGGCGGCGCAGCCCACTGCTGCTACTGGTACCTACAGCCAGAACTAACCTGCTGGCCAAGGCACCCCTTACCAGAGCTATCCGTACCATCAACGACTTTCAAACTCAGAACTCGCTGTTTACATGTTGTTTGAGTGAATTCGCAAGGGTATTACTATTTATATATGCTACAAGCAAAATAAAACTTAATTAATCTTACGCTATGTTATGTTGTTCTTATGTTCGTTCCATGTTTATGTAAGTAATTATTTTATGCTATGGTTTGTGTTGTATTAAAATGGTATAATAATTTAATTATGTTGTTAGAATTAATTTTTCTAATTTAGTATTTTATTGTAAGTCTATAGATTAGTTTATTAGTCTAAGTTCTTAACTTTCGCATTAGGGTAAACCCTGTAATGATAGTATAAGCTGTTATAAATAAATAAATAAAAAAAAACAAATCCCCATAATTTGTTGATTGTGACACATTTAAAAAAAAAACTCTGTTGTTAAGTTATGGCTAAATAATAATAGCTGAATGGGTCCTCTTCAAGGTTAAGCTGCACTTGTCTAAGTTGATACATGTATGGGTTACCATCCATTACATACCGAGTTTCCTCTGTGCCTGCCGTGTCGTTGGTACCGGCTGTCCTTTATAGATCTTTGACAGTCGTTACAAGTAGTCAGTGGCCCGAACAACCAGTATTACCAAGAGGTATCGTATTACCCAGAATTAACAGGGATGTGCAGGTCAGCTGCATCCGGTTAGACTAGAAGTCGACTCCAAAATAGTTGGGAAAAGGCTGAGAAGCTAATTATGAACAATATTAATTTTTAATCATGTTCTTATGAATTACCATTTCACAGGTGACGGCGACAGAGGAGCCTAGCTCCAGATGTTTCCTGCCCAGGTCGAACACCGGTACTGCAGCCACAGCCACTTCCACTGCCACTATTCCAAACACGCCCAGCAACACCACCGTTGGACGTAAAACTGTGAAAAACACTTTCATTTTACATACAGCACATAAAACGTGCACATATGTTATTAATAGTAATACCTATAGATTAGGGCTTGATTCAGAAAGCGGTACTCCCGGACACGGCTCATATTGTTAGGAGGTTCCTTCTTCTACCTGTGCCCTGACCACCGCGCTCCGGTAGCTTGGACCCTGTTTCAGATACCGGTGGGCTAGTACGTTTTTATATTTTTATATAAAAAAAAATATATGAAACGAGAATAAATGAAAAACAAGCGGTTGGTCGACTCTTCACGTGACGAGAGGGTGGATGGGCCTATTTTTTGGCCAAAAAATCAGCATTTCCATCCAACGTGGCATATTTATTTTTAACATTTTAAAGTTAAAAATAAATATGAGTTGCCACGTCGCCAAAATAATTCGCGTGATTAAACCCAGATGAAACCCGATAAAAAGTTTTAAATTAGAAATGATTTTAAAATTGTTTTCTCACTGGTTCAAAACCAACAAAGGACAAGGTACCTAATTAAAACTTTGTGAAATATTGTTAAACTTTCCCGTAGAGTCAATATTTCGAAGCATTATTTAGTCGCCAGCTTCACCGTTATTTAATTTAATACACGTTTGGGAACAATGGAAGTTTATTCGTAACAAGGTCTTATTGGGAAATAGTTCGATACTAAGAGGTGGCATGAAGGTTGGTCGCTGTCGCAACTAGATATATGGTGGTGTATAAGAGTCTCTGATGCGGCAAATTGGAAGGCACAGTGAGTTAAGCCATGTATTCACTGGAGAAATTGCAACTTAAAGCTTCGATTTATATCGAGCCACAGCGTTGGTGGCAAAGGATTGTGTAAATTAACTCTACCTGTAAAAGTAACCAAACAAAATAGGTTTTCGACCTATACAATTTTGTTACAAAAGTACCCTTTGTTTCAAAAAGTACTACGATTTGTTAGGTAATTCTTATCAGTTATAACTAAATTCATGACCAATAAACTCAGCATCAGATGTTCGCAGTTAAATGCAATATAATGAGAGCAGGGCCTATTCATAGCGAACGGCTGTTGAAATTGAACGTCTTCACCGTTTTTAATATCTGTATCTGAGGTACTTTCCCGGGACCTTTGGGGTGATTTTATCGCAGATGCTTGCTATTATTGAGATGAGGGTTCTTTGATAATACAGTCCTTGAATGAGTACAGTCATGCTGCTAAGTTTACATTTGCATTTTGAATAAAAGATTTCGATGTAAGTTTCCCTTACAATACTGATTTGACACTGATATACTAGTAGGTACCTAAACTACCTAATAAGTGATCTAATGTCTTCTAGTGTAGATTATGTAACATTTTTTGAAGAACTGAATTATTTTGATGATACTTTTCCTAGTTTGTGCAAACGAGCAAACAAATGCTTTGCAAAAGTCGGAAAAAACTTTAATCTAAGCATAAAAAAACGATAGTACTTAAGCTAATCACGATAATTGTTGAAGTGACGACAAGAAAAATAAATAAGCACGACATTTTTCCCCCAGTGTCAGTTCTCAGAAATGGGTATTCAGCAGCGAAATAAAAATAGAGAAAACAGGACAGTGTAAAAAGTGCACAACAGTATAAAAACTAGTCATTCCGGGTGCACGGTTATGGCCAACCAAGTGACTAATTGGAGGGCGCGGTGAGAGCGCGGCCGGCCGGCGCTTGCAACAAAAGACTCCACTTGCGACCTGAGGACGCCTGGCCGCTTGCTGCTACTCTGCCCACGACTTTATTTTATATAAATAGCTACATCAGTTAATTTCGTCACAAAGACATCCGGTTGGGGAAATATTACGACAAAAAGTAAAAGTAATAATTGGGTTCCGTGTTCAAAGAGTGCTAGAGCTTTTCTTCTTACACTTTCCCGAAAGAGATGTTGTTGAAAGTTGCTCTACTAGTATTATGAAACGGTGTTCCACTTTATTTTCATTTGGTTGTCTGATCTGTTGTCCTCTTTAGATGCGTTCTATTACCTACTATGGAACTACTTGAGAACTACATTTCTATTGATTTTATTTGAAAGTAAACGTTTAAGTATTGTTATCATAAATAAATATTTGAATGTACCTAACTCAGTCAATATAAATGACGATACTAATTAACGGAAACTGATTTCGTATCATTTTTCATGTAAATACAAGTTGTACCAATTCTACGTTGAACTTGGCCATTAAAATATCTTATCTGTTCTAGTTTTACAAGTTAGATAGTAAATTATTGTATTAATTACCTATTTTTTTATTGATAAACAGCTGCAGGCACTATCACTACAAGCAAAATTACTAAGTGGAAATAAATTGAACTAAATTCATGTAAACATAGGCGTTGTAGAAATCAATAAGTGAACCTGTACATACCTGGATATTTTCTCGAGATGGCTCCTGTCCATGAATACGCAACGAGTAAGGGGTAAAATGACATAACAACAAAAAAGTCATACACCCATAACTTTACTCCACGAGTTATGTCGCCAAATCCCGCTGCAACTATTGACAGCCCGATATTTATCCTGTAAAAAATAACCAATTTAGTAAGTGACTTTTGAACAAGAATGTTTAAAAAACAGCCGGGTCCATCAAAATATACCCAGGTTTACATTATTATGAAGTACAAACGAAACTTTTGCATGTTAACGCCGTAAAAAATGACGTAATTCGGCGTCGACGTAACAAAAAGTGCTACGGTGCTTGTTCTAAATTTTTTCGTAGCTCAAAATATTTTGCATAATTAAAGCAACGCGACTGAAAATTGCAGTATTTAGTCTCTGCCAAGCTGAGAGATAAAAGTCCGTAGATCTGACATCTGGAATTTAAACGAGGAATATCCTCGGGGAGTTAATTATAGGGAGTGCTTTCGAATCGCGTGACAACACGTCCACTGCATTAAAAAGTGTTTTTACAACTTTCGGGAATAAAATATCTTACTTATATAATAAAGTGAAAGTATGTCAATGGAAAATATAAAAGTTTTAGTTCCATTTTCCGTAATGTGACTTGTTATAATGTTAAATAACTGCCGTATCGTAAAAGGGGCATTTTGTAGAACTTTTGGGAAATTAATATTGTAAAGATCCAATATTACTATTACAAATAGTTCGACAATCGTCACTTATTGATGAAGTAACTATTAAAATTCTAATAACATGGCTTATTACAGTATAAAGTTATAGTATTTATAATGTTTACTTGCTTTCCTCTGTCGACGAGGTCAAAAATGACGGTATCACAGATCAGTACTAGGAGAATGACGACGAATATGTGGTATATAGCCCTTATGTGTAGAGACGAATCTAACAGATTCGTCAGTAGAGACTCTCGTGTGGAGAACTCTTCCTCCTTATTCTCCTCTTTGTTTAGGTTTGTGGCGTCTCCATTCTGCTTCCCGTTTTTGTAACGGTTGCGAACTCCGTTTTCTGTCATTTTTGTCTTTTACTCTGAAACAAAACATATAACTTGGTTTTATGTCTTATTGAATGATTCTAGCGGGGCTTGTGATAGTTAGTTCCAAGCTGGGAAGCATAGAGCAGGCCATGATTTCCAGCTGGTTTGGGTTTTTGTAAAAGGCCGGTAAATAGATAAGAAAGAGCGACAAGGCAAGGACAACGAGGTGCGCCAATAACATCCTTTACGCGTGTAGAATAAAGGCGAGATAGACATCGCAATTTTGCGGTCAATAATCCTTTTGCAAAGCTAGGTGTTTATGATAAATATATAGCCTGTCACGACATGCGGCAGCTCATTAACTGTCTAATACAAACTCTATGTTCAATGTTCATCAATAGACGTTAACGGCCGGTACTGATAAGATAACTGCCAGTACAAACTCAGTACACACGCACCAATTCTTGTTTTGTCTGGCTTGTTGGGTAACTTCGGAGATGGCAACCTCAAGCATGCGATTGGTTACCACATGTAAATACAAACACATGTATGCGTCCATGGTTACCAATCCTAAGTGGCCAGACTTTTTAGTCTGCAGTTTTCGAAATTTGAAGAGTGTTGAGGTGCGAAACCGCAATTTCTTTAAAAACAAGTGAATCCCATTTTATATTGTGTGCGGTCACTTGAGCACGGATCGAAGATAACGGAATACAAGAGTTATGCAGATCTAAAGGAACAATGAGCTTTATGTTTTATGGATACAATAGTTACAATACCTATTAAGACAATAATATATTGCGTTCTTCTCGTGTTGCATTAAGTATCTGTCAGAGACAATCCGCCTGACTTTGCTCCATCGAAAACAGAGCACACGTAGTGCTTATTCTTTGTTGATACTATGCCCTCTATGTTATTGTCGGAGTGCTATATCGCTCTAATGTCGACTACATCTATATTATATACATATAATAAATCTGAAGACGTGGCGTTTCTGTATATTGAAAATATTTAGAAAAAAAATAGTAGGGAAAGGATCACACACAGAACCCATTTCTACCATTTTCAGAATTTTTGTCTGTTCGTTTGTGCGCGCATCACGTAAAACCCCTCATTGTATTCAATATCGAAAAATTGAAACATAAGAAATATTGCACCCAGTAACATTTAGCGTTTATTTCATCAAAATCGACCAACAGACGCAAAAGATTTTAATGTTTAAAATTTTGTTAGTAACCTCATACGCGATTTTCATGATAAATTTAATTATTTACGTAAATAGGTTTTAGTCGAAGTGTTATTTTTCCTTTTGTGTTTACTCTTTGCATGGAAGTAATAAGTACTACGTACAACCCATTTATACATCTATTCTATACAAATAAATGAAATAGAAGTATCTATTTGTAATGTCAAAATAACAACTTTTTACTGAATGCATATGAAAATATATACGGCACTTATATCAAAAACAAATTTATTTCAATTTTTGTCTGTCTGTCGGTCTGTCTGCCTGTCTGTTTGTTCGAGCTAATCTTTTGATTTTGACGGGACTATTACAGACAGATAGCTGATGTTATAAGGCTACTTTGATTTTAGAAAAATAATTATTATTAGTTCCATGTAAGAAAATTAAAACCCTTGAAATTGGTAATGAAATCCGATTCAAAAAGGGAAATCATATGTTTTTATAATAATTTCACGCGAACGAAGGTCGCGGGCAATAGCTAGTTTGTAATAAAAACAAATGTTGACTTTCTATTATCTAAAATGTGTTGTTTATTTTTTATAAGCGAATAAGTTTTTTATTAAAACTAATATTGCTGTCAGCGAACTGGAAGATATTGCCATTGACCTTTTAAGTTAATAAACCTTGATTAAAATTACTCGTACTACATTAGCAGAACATTATTTTTAATGCAAAATATAAATACGTTATTATTGTTATTTCAACTGCCAGTAAATTATTTGTTCCCATGAATTTTGTATTTTAGATTTCGGCAAGAAATCACATGCAGTTGTTGTAACTGTTTTTCTTCCGTGTCGAAAACCGACGGTAGCCAAATATTAACACTGTATCAATATTAATGTATTGTTGACGGGTACAATAATTGCACATGTCAGTTAGTGTATGTGGAACAACAGACGGGGTTTAGATCAAAGGCGGGAACTGCACATGCGACAGTGAAACAAACCACACGGCTACTGACAACGCAGGTGTCAAACGGTTTATTTTCAATTATCCTCTAATATTGGCGCCGCCGCATGTGCATCACATCCGCATAGTCTACGACAGATAATCCTAATCTATACGAATACACATGAGTGCGAACACTAACACGCACACTGTCTTACGATTTGCACTAGACCTCGAAGAATAGGATTAGGTGCTTTTGGTTTGAATCTAGCACCTAATACCCTAGGGTGGACTATTATAAACTCATTGTCCTTATAGTTAACACATATTTAATACAGGTAGTAGACACAACACATTGAAAACATCAAGATTTTTGCACTGACAATCGCTAGTTGCCGAGCCTATTTTATGCACAAGGAATGTTACATTGTTGCCTATCGAAACCGAACTAACCTTTCACACTCGATAATGTTGCACATCAATAACATGTATTACAATTTCATTACTGAAAACTCACTAGTGGCTTCTTTTGCATCAGCTGTATCAATAAAATTCTAATATCACGCCAAAGTAGGAATCGATCAATTAGAATTAGGGAACTGATTAGATTTGAAGCACTTGAAAATATATCTAAAATTATCAAATCTTTTGTTAACGACGAGTCAGTTCTTTGTCCTGACAATCACTGTCACAAATTATATAATTATGCGATGCTCCGGAGAATAGAAAACATTCATTATTTACTATGAAGTGTTTGTTATTTATTCGCGCACGCCTATCGATCTCATTAGTCTGTTAGCTACTGGACATATGTCAATTATTTATATTTTATCAAACATCGAGCAACAAATTCGAATTCTCAAGAAAGTCGAACAAAGATAAAATAAAATTGCTTGTCGCTTTTATCAGATTGCATTAAAAACAAATCGTTGATAAACAACGTTATTATCGGGGATTATTATACAGTATATAACGTAAGTACATATTGTAAATATGCCTTAGGTATTTTTAAAAAGATAAGAAGAATCACCAGACACGTTTCGTTCGGAATTTATCTTTAGCCAACTAAGAACTTACTTTCGTGAATTTTGAAAGCGTTGCGTTTGATTCTATTTGTCGGATCTTTATACTGGGTGTACTAAAGCACCAAAATAAACAGTAAATTAGACGAACAAAATGGGAAAAACTCTGGAGCTAGAAGATTAGCTATATTATAATATTTTACTTAATCTAATACCTACATAATTGCGACCGATAGTAGCCCGCTGAAATTCGTTTTTATGACATAGGCACCTAAACTATAGATTATTTTCGGTCCTTTCATGCTGAAAGTGAAAAAACTCCTGAAACTTTAAATTCGCATAAATTCTGGTTACCTAAGTGGACCGAAACCGAGGGAACGAAAAATTCGTGAGCTGAAGCTAGAATAAAAATAAGAATAATTTATTTTAAAAAAAAAAGTAGGTATTACTTACAAAAGTGTACATTTATGTGCAGTAGTTTTATTTCTAAACAATTGTATAATTAGTGCTTTTATGTAAACTATAACTAAAATAAATATAACTGTTGCAAGTTACGATAATGACGAAATCAAATTAATGTTAGGTAGCGACCTGCCTGATCTAGGTTTTTTTTTGAAGCTGATGAAAATAGAAACTTCATCCGAATTTTCCGCCATTATTGTTTTTTGTAAATAACCTAAACAGAGACAGCTACTAGATATGATTCAAGTTTTGTTACAATTCTGTGGTTATTTTTTTCTTTAGTACCTAGTACCTACATACCTTCTTGACAATAATATGAAGAGGTAGCTTTACCTAAAAGAGGTACCTTCTTATTTTGTTTTGTTATCTGTAGCATAGTATAAATAGATATGATAACCGTGTCCGTAGTATAAAAAGTACCTATTATTACTAAAGAATTTAAAAAATAATATAACTCATTATAATATTTTCATAACACGTCAGCTGCCCGGTACCGCTCAGTCTAATATGACGTATTTATTCTAAGTGTAAGGATAGGTAAACAACCCATCGTGAACTTTGCGCTGTTATTTTAACCCATAAAACAGCAATTTTGCTATTGCAAGCAATATTGCGAAGTTACGGAGATTGCATTCCTACAATAATGTTTAGAGAGCTTGAGATTATGCAAAGTTATGGAATGAATAAAGTAACATATAACATAGTATCACGTGGGCAGATCCCTGAAGGGTAAGGCGGCGGTGTAGGTACGTATACCTATTACACTTCTAACAGTGACTAGTCTTTTTTTTAAAGATTGATAGGTGTTATACTTGTCAATTATATTACTCTGCCCGTAAGCAATCTTATTATTATAAGGTGCCTGGCAACGACGGCTTCTATTGGATACCTGGTACTTGGTAAGTTCTTCAGGCAGTATAATAAATGTGAGTAAGAAAATATTACCAGTATCAATATGTTACTGTAGAAGCCTGAAATACGGTAAATCCTAAGATTTTCCAATAAAACTTAAGATTTACCATTTCTTAATGGCAAAAGCTTGAACTATTCTGTGATAATCGTTAATTTAGAATTTTTACCACGATATACCTTCTCGTTAAATCTTAGGTTTTACTTCAGAGTCACGGTGAATGACTGTGAACTGACTACAAATCTTGAAGATGGCGACTTGAAAATTCGCATCCATCGTGAATGTAGCGCTCCGGCCGGCCTCTAAGTTAAAATTGTGACAAAAATCGCGGGTTATATTATATTAGGTCAGAACTTCTAACCTAACCTAACCCGTTTGATCGCTCAGATCTTTAAGGAATACTCAACGTTTTATTCCAAAACCAACATATACCAACTATTATTGGTAAAACTTAGCATCTGCATTTAACCGTCATCAACTCACATCCAACTCATGTTGGTAAATCCTAAGATTGACTAGTAAAACCTAAGATAGACAAATATACAAGCTTTTACAGTAACAAATACACAAAACACATACCTTTTAATAAGAAAGAAAAAATACTTACTTAGTACCTACTTGCATTTCGACTCCGCGTCTATTTGTTCTGCTCAACGCTCGACGGCAAAAGTCAGTGCAGGAAACTAACAGAACACCATACTGAGCTGGATATCCACATGGCGCAATCTTTAGACGGCTATCACACGCTGGTCCTTGCAAATTCAAAAGCCATTGTGTCCGTCTTTCGTATTTTTTGTTGCTTTTTCTCTCACGTCGAATGTTCTGTAAATACCCTGAAAGTTTCTTTAAATATTAAAATCTAATTAAAATGAAATTTTGTCATTATTGCATTTTATATGATTATAAGATTACATTTAATAGCTAATCTTGGTATAATTAATGTTTTGTTTAAATATTTGTAAATAATCTCAATATTATTATTAAAGCCGATAATTGCTCTCTGTTAGCTGATGATAGAGGCGTGGTAGCTAGGTAATTGGAAATACAAGAAATATTCATCTGCAAAAGGTTATATGTTTAACCATTTACATAAAAGTTTGTGCCAACCACAATAAATTAAAACAAAAATTAGAAAGTTCTTAATTTGAATCACGAATTTCAATTAAAAGACAAAAATAAAAAAACAAGACAAGAATAAAAGGACTCCAGTAAATTATTTATCTGGAAACGGAAGTGGGACTGTGACATTAGAAAGCTATTCCGCCGTTGTCTTCTTTTTTCGTAACAAGTAAGCGTGTTTTAATGTCCGCCTTTAATGAGTTTAGCGATAAAACTGAGAAGTTTCCGTTCAAAATATTACATACTGAAATAATTTAATCTGAGATTTTATACGAAGATTTTTTTTTGTTAAAAATAGAGCGAAGAAGCACTGATCTAGCTTTAATATCGCCTTTTTCTTCATGCCTTTGACGTGGGTCTACATTTTAAACCTCATTTCCTTTTTTAAAGTCAGCTATCTTCTAGCGAGATACTATTACATGAAGTCGTGATTAGCTGGCATTTTGAACTTGAATGCTAAGAATTTAATTAAAACTGGAACTTTAAGATATTTTCAAACAAAGCAGTTCTTTTATATCACATTTTGTTTACTACGTTTTTTTTGTCAATTTATACCGATTGAGCATGTGTACGAACACACACATGCACACAACTACCAATCGTAGTTGGTATACATATACAGTAGGGTGCACACCCAAGAACGAGGACGTGAAGCATAGCCACTTTGATGCTCTGTCAATAGGGTTTACTACAAGCCAATTAGAGAGGGAGCCAATTTTCTCTAGGAGCTCCACTTAACTACATACTTTGAGGAGAACGACATGAGAACCATAAAAATTACCCAACCGGGCAGTAATTTCTCTGGGTTCAAACGTGCGAATTTAGGTAAAAATAACCCACGGTCTGTTTAACGATATGGACTTAAAAGTCATACATTTCAAAACTGGGTCAGTTGTATTGAAGACTAGAGGGTTAAAAACGGAATGGATTTCAAATAAGTTAAAATTTGTTGGAGTTTGACCCATATCGGTGTTGCGCCGTAATGCACGTACTACGTCACACTGACGTCGCCTATCGCTGTGCCACGCTACACAATCTATCTGCACATGCCGCGAATGTATAATATTATGAACGAGAAGATTTACTCGCAACGCTACCAAGAAATTGCCTTTGCTTTGTGAGATTGGATATATTCCAACTATGCCAAATTCTAAAACAGTTTCTTCTGAGAAAAGTTTAAAATTTGTTTTAGGTGTAGTAAAGTCGTTTTATAACTTGATTCGATTTAGTTAGTTCAGTTCTAGCAATGAAAATACGTCCCAACATCTCAAAAAAATGCCATAAGAAGAATTCAATTACAGAATTCAATACAGAATTTCAAAAGGATATTAAAAAAAACATTGTCATGTACCTAGTAGTAATCTAGTATGTTTGGGGTGTTGCATTATTCTCTTAAAACTTCATTGTAGTGGTTTATATAAAGCGGCCAGATGGTTTATGTTTATACACCACTTAAAGTTCAGCGTTTATGAGATCGTATAGAGCGGTTGATTAAGAACGTTAAAACTAGGTTTTAATTACTATTAAAACACTTCTTAGATCTTTACTCACTGAAATGAATGCACTAACCTATATTCGTGTAGTTTTAGTTGCGGAAAAGTTGTGAAATCCAAGGGAAAAATATCGTTCAATTATTTCCCCACCACTCACTTCGCGGTGCATGCTCAATATTTTCCTCAACTGATAAGAATTCATCCAATACTGAAGCTTGAATATCGTGATGTTATTAATGGTTCAGTGGACTAATACATGTACGAACAGATATTAGCAGACTGTCAACAGTTACTAAAACTGGCACAGAATAAAGCTTTTTACTTCAAATTTCATGTATAGACTTTAAGGATTCATTCATTCAACTCTGAACACTCAGCATATAATCACCTGATATCTACAAATATTCACGCAGAACTATTCATAAAATAAACGTATCGTAAGCAAATAGAGAGCGAACTCAGAATATTGTAATAATACAGTGACAGATTGAATGTGAAGGCACTTCTGGGAACACGGCGGGGAATATCAATCTCTTATGATATTGGATATCAATAGCTGTACATGCGGGTGTACGTAATATCGCTAAATCGTTTCTTTTCAAAGGAAGTTCGGTGTAGTTGCCTATTTCCTTTTCTCAACTTAATATAAGTTATCTTTCTAACATACTGATATCAGCCAGTTTTATAAATTTCGACTGGGTTTGTCAGGTTTTTACACGGAGTAAATTCAATTTACAGTGAATTTAATACTATGGTTTGTTTTTCACATGCTTTCACCTTACGTCAGTTTTAAGCAAGAAGAAAGATAGCTTTAAGTCTTCACTACAGTCTATCATGTACCTAAGTAGTTGTGAAAAACCATAACCAGTTTTACGTACTCTCCAAGGCACAAAATCATCTTGATGTTAAAAGCAAGCGTTCTTCTGTTCATGAACGGTTGAGTCTATCGCTATGTAATGCAGGAAGTCGTAGGCTACTCGTAGACTCGTAGCACCTTCGTAGCACCTCGTAGCACGTAGTCCAAAAGTATATTACTTCAATGATTTCGTGGCAACCTTTATTTAGTTTACCTTTACTAAGTAAGCCAGCATGCCAATGAAGTTAAGAAGCGGTATTGTAGGAAATCAGGATTTGGGCACGAGAAGGGTAAAAGCGTGGGCGGCTCCATTTGCTTAGAATGGGTATGTTTGTTCTAAGTGACAGTAACTCCCTTGAAACCTTTTTTATACAATTTAGGTGGTATATATTCAACTTGTCTGTTGCTGACTTAGCTTAGTAAATAAATACGTTACTTTATATTACTAAGCGTATCTACTGTAAGCCTTTACAGAAAATATAGGGTTTACCACAACAAAACCTCTGACTTTTCCATTTTGCTAGAAATAGGAATCAAGCAAAGTCTAGGTTCTGAAAACTACTAATTATTCATACTCTTTTAATAAGAGTCGTGGTATTAGTAATTGCAGAATACTTTTATTTACCAATACAATCACTCATTCGCCTTTAACAGCACACGCAAAAAAAAGAGCCAAGCTTTGCTAGCATCCGTTGCAATTAAAAATAATCACTCAGCCGTTCCGGCTACAGAAAGAGGCCTAAGACCGGGAACCATCAGACACAGTTCAAGCTCGGTTAGGTTCAAATAAATATATGTTTTATGTACTACGGACCATTTACTCCGTGTATTACTAGGCATATATTACAGTTCTGTCGCCACCCTTGTCAGATAGACTGAATAGAATTATTATCCTATACAGCGTGTTACAGAAAGGGTATAGTCATTTGGAAGGGTGTGCTACGGACGATCAAACTGATCAACTATTTCCATGGAACCAACGTCATAAATGCGAAAAAATAATCAGCTGCCCAATATAAATTTACAATACATACTCGACAAATGTATGGAACTATCCCCTTTCTGTAACACGCTGTATACCTAGAACTTGATATTTATAGGGTCGGTGACGTCATACATATGTATGTAATGTATGTATGGGAATTGTTCCTGATTGAGTCTGTGACTCGGTGCGATACTCTCTGTAGTGTTGAGACGTGACAATCGATTCCGTCTGCGTTCAACAGCTGTGATTACGTGACAAACAGTGATTGCTTTTGTAGCTATATTTTGACACAACACAATATATATAATCATTTGATACATTTAAAAAAAATATATATAGTCGAAGAAATTGAGACGATGTCGGCGTATAATCGCCGTCGTTGTCGGAGTCAAACATATTGGTTTTGAAACAAAATATAGCAACAAGAAATAGTAAAAAAAAAATTGATAAAGTATAAAGACCTTGCTCCAATTCAGAGTCAAAACAATAACTTCCCATTCGAATTAAAATGAATTTTAGACACAAAACACGATAACCAAAACTGAAGTTGTCAGCGGAAGGTAAAAAATGTAAAAATAATATTACTTTTTACAAAGCGGAAGTATTAAAATAAATTCATGATAGCCACTCAGACGGAAGTTTTGAACAGTCGTTTATAAATAAATAACGAAAACATACTTAAATATTAATTCCATAAACCAACACGAAAGTTGATTTAAAACAAACATAAAATTTGCAATCGAAGTGCGGGCCGTTTTGCGCGGCATGCGAACGAGAAAGACATCATCCGACGAATTCTTGTTACCTTCAGCGTTCTAGCTGAGCACCCAATGGCTTGGCACGCAACGATGGCAAAAGACCGGACGGCATGTCTTTGTTTCCTTGGAAGATGGGTAGGTCTTTAGTGAGAGACTCAACTTGGTGTCGATACTCTTGCGCCATCACACCTTCCAAGCCCATCGTGGTGTGCTGGCGCTGCCACTGCGGCTGCGGATAACCTTAACCGTAAATATAGTAACCTCTTTGTCGAAGCTATATTTCCAAGCCTTTTGGGGTTGAAACTCTAGGGCCGTGGGGTCCAAGTGCTCGCAGCCTTTTTAAGGAAATTTCTAAAAGTATAGTAGACGCTTCTCGTGACCCAAGAGCTAGCTTTTTCCTTGGCCAGAAGCTAAGTGTTGCCATACAACGTGGCAACGCTGCCAGTCTCTTGGGCACAGCGTTGAGGACGAGTTTTTTGATGGCCTTTTCTAGTTCTTCTTCTTTATCGCGTGGTTAGTGCCAGCCATGGGCATTTGACTTGGATTATATAGTTTGTTTTATTTTTTTATAGTTTGTTGTTAGTTAAGTTGATTTAATCGTTTTTAATTATTAATCCCCCTCATGAACAAAACAATGGCATACATGTTCTTAAAAAATTACAACTTTATTCTCCCATGCGACTCGCTCCTTACCTAAGATTTAATAAGGCACGAGCTAGTCCCATAATCTTCTTTGGTAAGGTAGGTCAAAAGGTTGTTTGTGCACCTGTAACCCTGCAACTAACATAGTAATAAGGCCGCGCGGAACGGCGCGCCAAACAATGAAAATCTATAAAAACTTTATGAGCTTCCATCGTTGCTGAATCACCTTCTCACCTTCAAACACGAACTTGCTCTATACTTTAGCTGTAATAGCAGCCATTTTAAAGTTGTCTGTGTAATTTGTAGGAAGAAAGGATATTTTAGTTTGGTTTTATAATTTTGTACGTTAGTACTTGGAACGTAGCTGAAATACCTACATTCCTTTTATAAAATGTCCGTGTTACGAGTTTACTGAAACTTGAAGACCACGTGGTTTTAATGAGTTCGAGGAAAACTTACTGAATTTGTATAACTGTGCTGAAACGTATCGCAATCGGTGACTCGTGTTCAAACATTAAACACCATAACATCAGTTGCTTATAAAAAATCGAATCTCGAAAGCAATAGGAATGGAATCTTTCTCCCATCTACATAGAAGAGCCTACACATAGCGCCGCACGGCGATACATACTAAGCGTCGGTCAGACGGTTTTTACAAAATTGCTTTATCGTACCGTCCCGGGCTCGATTCAACGTCACACGTTAAACCGGCTCATGTCATCGGCTCCACGAGATATGAGTACAATATTTCACTTTGTATAATACTTTCGAAGCCATCACATATTCAATTTACGTGATGAAACAGAAGCAATTTTCACAGAAATAGAACAAAATATGTTACGTTTCGTGCGTTAATAATTTACTCACCTGTCACGCACCAGTTTAATTATTCCTTTTTTATGCGTTGCCTCGTCGATATGTTCCTAACTACGGCCAATATTTTATCTTCAATGAACATTCATCGTAGGACCTTCCACAATTCGTTAGTGCTACCTATTTACGTAACTCTATAATTTTCAGCTGTCAAGCTCACGTAAACATGATAACATCTATTAACATTAGGTACGTAAATGTATAAAGACTTAGTATATTTACCCGACTGCCAAGGAAGGGTATGTTTTTGCTCGTATTTTGTATGTTTCTTTGTTTCTAATTTGTAAATTTCTTTATTATCTTGTATCTTCCAAACGGCTGAATGGATTTCTACAATTAAGGTATCGTTATATTTGTCTTAAAAAGCCAAGTGTCTCTAGATAGGTGATTGAAAAACTAAAATGAAAGGGATCCGTTAGTAGGTAAGGACCTTCTTTGACTGAGAGCAGAATTATAATGCACTAGAATGGCCTGGGTGGATATTTCTTCTTATTCATACTAATGAATTGCATATTATATTCTATGGTCTTGCTTTTGGCCTCTAAACTGATAAGGACCTACTCAGTTTTGGGACAAAACACATTCAGCATATTCACACTGAAATTGTTAATGTTCCGACATGATTCCATGTAGGATTAACAGGATTTATTTGGAGTTAGAACTGGAAACAACCACAAATTCACAATAAACTTACCGGAAAACTGCTAGGAAACAGAGCATGACTATTATAAACGATTTCACAAAACTGTACGTGAGTATGGCTACAGCGCGAGAATGACACTGACATGTATTGATTGGTTTCAATTATCAATAAAAATATTTACATATCTATTTTAATTTTAGTGGAACTTTGCAGGCTGGTGTAATTGTCAAAAGCATAGTACACAGGTCATTTTTATTTGTAAAGAACCAAGGAAGTCGTACAAAGGTGGTCCTCAATTTCCAGCGGGCCCCCGGCGTGGCGAAGTGGCCGCGTCGCAACCTCAACCGAATGGCTTTTGTTCTGAAACACTGGTATGGCTGCACCGCGCATTCGGTCCAGTTCGCTTTTTGTGCTGGAATATTTTTACTTTTACCCAACAATAAGTGAAGAAGTTTAGACGGCACGGTTGGCGCAGTGGCTGAGCGATTGACTGCTGCGTTGCGTGTCGCGGGTTCGATTCCCGCACGGAACAAATATTTGTATGGTCTACAGATAGTTGTTCCGGGTCTAGCTATTTGTATGTTTGAAAATATTTGTAAACGCACCCACGATACAGGAGAAATTCCTAGTATGGGGCAACGTGTTTAAAAAAAGAAAAAAAAAGTGAAGGTAAAAATCAACAACATACAACAAACTTGTAAATACATATACACGTCATCGAAACTTGTAGGCAATTTTGCAAGAACGAGTAATATTTGATCTCATATCTTGAGCTATTGATTAAAGAAGTGCAGGTGTGCAATCGTACAAACTGCAGCTGTTACTTAATGCATTGATAACGTTTTAATAAAGCAGGTAATCACTTCTTAATTAGCTAGAAAACTCATTCAAGATTTTACCACCTAGCAACCGTAGATCTTTAATGGAAACATCGTAACAAACACACTTCAATTAGCTTCCTGAAAATGACCAAAATAATTCGCTTCAAACATTCAGTGCCCAGGTGTTTATTGCAGTGTGTTTCAGTCTACTTGGTCATAAAATTGAACTAATTATCTGGAAATGTAACAGTAATTATGCGTTAAAATCTAAATACAGTTAGGTACCATTAGAACCAAATCTAATGACAACTTAGTATCCCGGTTAGATGCGCATAAACCATATCTTATACCTAATAACAGTGGCAACATGAAATATGTATTTGAGTCACTAAGTAATACTCCACTCTTCAATACCCCAGGAGAACGCTGGCAGAGTAGAAGGATTTATTACTGACAAGCTGTTTCCCACAACTTCATTCGCTTCAAAATTGGATTACATGACGTGTATTGCAAGGATGTTCTGTATTCGCGCTTTAAATAATAACAAATTCTGGCTACTGGCTATCAACATGACAGAAAATCGATGGCATACCCATTACGAACTCGATGCATACTTCATTCAACTTCGTGGTCAAATCAAAAAGTCGTTTCTTACTGTTCTCCGTATAGTTCTTTAACACGTTGAATGCAGTCGGCTCCTCGGGAAATAGTTCACCTATTTTGCAGGGGGTGGACAGGAGAAGGAAGAAACTACGTATTGGGGTGGTGAAGATTACTTTTTTTAAATAGAAATAAAGATAATTTTCAGTATTTATAAACTGAATTTTTTCATGAACATTATAAAAATTACATGTAGGTATTTAGAGTATAAGAGTAGATATAACTTAACGCCGAGGGGTAATCTTGGTACATACACCTCGGAGGCATCTCAGGGGCTCACGACAAATGGCGGAGGGGGTCTCTCCAAGCTCCTTGCTGTAAATCTTGCAAGCAGCACCTTCGTCTGAAGAAGAAAATGAACCGGTTTTAAAATAAGATTGTGACGTCATTCGGGCATTGGGGAAATTGCAAATCAAATTAGCGGATTAGCAAAGTAAGGAAATAAGTCTCCAGTATTCCCAGTCTCTTATAAGATTATAACTTCTGAGCATTTCTGTTAATAAACTAAGTAATAACGGTTCATCTTTTCTGACATGTTTTCATTTTTAATGCAATTGCGACCCTACTTGTTAGACAGGTACTTTCTATTTATGCTCTATTTTCACATAAAATACTAGCCAATAACCATTCTAATGATAGTTACGTCCTTTGTGGCCATCGTTTATACTGTTATAACACCATAAGGGAAGGAAAAGTGTCGTAGCTGGTAAAAAGATGACAATTTCCATTATTTTTGTACAGTTGTCTCGGCGACAATGTAATCACTTCCCGCGAGTGCCGTGGAGGCAATAACAGGATTATTAGGAAGGCGTGCTATTCTTGGGACTGCGACGGTTCTTACCTGTATACTAATGATATTATACCGGGAATACTCTCTCGCGAGCTATCTTGTGTGGGTTTCGATTGAAGCAGATGTTTAGTTTATTTACAGACTGTTGTAGTACGCTTCATGTAATATGATACACTCATCTCTATCTGTTTGGTTACCTTTTTGCCTGTACAAATTTCAATAAAATTTCTTGGACTATAAGGGTTGAACCTCATGTAGCAGCACGGAATCGCATCGGTCGGAACCGTTAACATAGGTCTTTACCCAACTCCTACCTTAGGCGATTCTCACACATATTGTGCTAACATTCGTACGCCACCACTGACGGATAAGCGACGCTGGCGCCGCCTCCGCTGGAGGCGCTTGGCACATGAGTGGCCGCATTACAGCGCGGATCACTGTGATTCTGTAATCGAACTGCAAGTCTGATCGACCAATCTTACGTGCAGACAGGCTCGGTCACCGCCTCTCCATGGCGGTGAGCGCCTTACCCACTTAGATTAGTACATACGTTCTAGTGATAATTTCAGTCTACCACGCGGGCGAAGCCGTGGGAAAAGTACTACATAATATTTATAATATCGGTCCCAGAAAGTTCTATAAATGGGATTGTAAGAGACCCTTGACTGTGCCTAAATACATAAAAATGATCTTTTCAGTCCTAAATCAACAATATATAAGTACCTGCTCCGTTTTCACAGATTAACCTTAAAGTTTCTCTCAAGTTTTCTTTTCAAAGTCCACAATGAAATGTTTGCTATTTATAGGTATCTATATAAATACCTGTGAATGTTGTTAGGTAGATAGGTACAGTTAATAAAGGAGTTAAGTTTAGGAAAGAAACTCATCGAGTTTATGTAGAACTTCATCTTTGTGAAGCATCGCCTCTGTCACGTGTAGGTAACCCGAGACAAGGGCTAGAAGATGACACGAATATTCTTATTCTCGAATCGATGACTCAGATTTGGTCCGTATAGGCGTTACTATACGCCTATACGGACCAAATCTGAGCTTTAAAATGTTAAAGCTTGAAGGGTTAGCAATTACTGACGCTGTGTCTACGTAGTGTCTTGGACAGCTGTGCCGTTTGCCTCATTTAAGTCTTGGACGATGCAGGTAGTGACTGAATAATGGTATAAATATATTAAGTTTCTGCTTACTAAGGAAGGTGACGCAGGCTGGGCAGCAGGCACACTTGCCGGCGTGGTTGGCGCGGTACACGGAGGGGTTGCGGCAGCTGGTTTTGGCCACGGGAGAAGCGCAGGGGTTCTGTTTGCAGTAGTTGGTGCCGCAGACCAGGTCACCGTACACCGCCGCCATGACACACGCCAGCAACAACAAGATGAGAGTCGCCTTCATTCTGGAAGTTTCGTGGTGGGTGGTTAAATATTAAAGTAAAATTTTTGAGTAGAAGAAATTGTTGACAACTATTTGGCGGATGGGTTATGATTCCATAACTCATCCGACAACAGTCTACTAAAAGATATAAATTAAATAAGTTAATGTTAGGTGCTTGCTCAATCGAAAGAAAACAAACTGAAAAGTAAATAAGAAAAATAAATTAGGTACTCCGATAAACTGAATTCTGAAAAAAGTAATAATACTTCTAAAATTGTGCAGGTTGGCTTAATTTAGGTATTTTAAAAATATAAAACGTGAATTTTGTAATCGGATTCCATAAATTTTCCTGTTTGGTATTCCGTGTTTATCTGATGGGCGTAATTTGGGATGGCATTTGTTTGTTGGGTTGCGTACGACATGGGGCAATGTTTCACGGGTATTCGCTTAAAAATGCGGTCACTAAGCAGAGAAAATTCAGAGCAGGAACCTATCAGAGGTAACAGGCAGTGTCCGGCGCCGGACTGCGGCCGGACGGCCCCCGGGCTCCCGTGCCAGAGATTAATATTCTCCTGCCGTCCGCTTTGCCCGTCCGCGCAGATAATGTTTTTTGTTTATCGAAAAACTTCGGGTTATCTAATTGAATTATGTAAACATCCTACATATAATGCAAATTAAGGTTTACCCTCGTTTTCAATTTGGCCCAGACCTAACCAAATCAGAATTGATCCATCCGAGGGTCGGGTAAACCCCAAACGGTTCTAGCTAAACTAAAAACAATCTTCGGTTCCCCGAGACTGGCATTGAACGACACTAACTTGTGAGCGTGTTGCGAATCAACAATAAAAGGGAAGATTACGGGAAATAGGTATTCCGGGATTTATATTTGATCAGCGATTGATGCTAAGTGGATTTACGTATCGTAATATCAGATTTATCTTGCTGAACACATTGACGGTTTTACTTATTTCGGCTTTTGCCACATTTACGCATGATCAACTACTAGGTAATACAATTGATTGTATAAGGGAAATAAATGGATTATCTTCTAACGCTAATTGGTAATAATGAGCTAGTTTTATGAACCGACGTGCCAGGCTACCAGTGAATTCGGATAGTCAGCACTATGGCTACCTACCTACATGCTAAGTATTAGCAACTTGAAGAACCTTAACACAAAGAAGTGAGTAAAAAAATACCAAAAATATTCTTGAACTTACTTGAGTTTTGTAGAGAGGGAGAGTACTTCGTGCGAACTGTTCAATAGCTATCCTATATAATGGCAATAGGATAGCGTACATAAGTAAATATAAAGAATGGCTGCAGATAACCCCGACCTGTTTACTTGTTACTTGCACCCGTAATCATTACTATATATCACTTATTATCTTACTTGCCTGTTATTATGAAACTCAGTTAGGTACACTATTTAGGTACCTAACTTCTAGATTTATCGTAAAAATATAATACTAACCATAGTTGTTTTTACATTTAAATGTTGCGACAAATTGTGGTGTATTTTCCCTATTATTCAACTTCCATTAACACATATTTGGGAATACCAAAGGTAATTTATAACTCAAATCATTGATTGCCACGGTAACAAAAACAATGAGAGAAAACGTGCGTATCACATAGTAGGTACGGACGGAAAATAAAATGGTTTTAACCTTGTTGATAAAGTACCTACATCTTGTCCCAATTTTAATGTTTTTATTTGTCTCGTTTTCCCAAACCATTTCCTACAAATACCTTTTATTCTAGGAAATGAACAGAAAATTAAACGCTGGCAAGTGTGCAATTGCA
Organism: Eurois occulta; assembly: GCA_950022335.1. NCBI lineage: Eukaryota > Metazoa > Arthropoda > Insecta > Lepidoptera > Noctuidae > Eurois > Eurois occulta. Next base: position 8,917,936 of record OX465489.1, on the reverse strand, counting down.
ATTCTAAAAACCTTCGTCGTTCGCTTTATTTTGCACATGTATGTACAAATACAAATAGTTTATTTCTTTAACATGGTTTGTACTCCATAGCTAGTGATAGAAGTGTCCTTTTAAGCAAGTAAATGCCTGTATTAGGACATTCCACTCTTCCGTAACTTAAATTGACGTAAAGTAGACAAGAATTATTTACTATTTATAATTTATATAATTTTGAGGGAGTAAATTAAAAAAGTTAAAGTACATAGAAAAACAAGTAGGAACATTGCGTCAGTAGGAAAAGAAATTACAATTAAATTGCTCTGGGATTTCCCTTGTTTTTCCTCCTCTATTAGAATTCCTAATAAGCGTCATCTATCTTAATTTCTGTTTTCCTCCTATTTAGACTCAAGTATATACGGAACCGATTCATTATCAAAGCAAATGAAAAAGTAAAACCAATAAAACAGATCTATGTTTAAATGGGATGAGAAAATATTTTGACAGCTGCCCACAAATTCAGTGAATTTAAATATTTATGGCCTTTTATTCCTTGAATATACTGAGCGAAAATAAGTAAAGAAGGAAATAAAGATTATGAGAGTAACCTGGTCTTAAATAGAGACCAGGCGGATTTAATTTGCAACGCTTAGTGTCAACTGAAATTGTTTAAGATAAAGATGTTTTTGTTGAAATTCAAACAAGAAGAATAATAATGCTTCTGAGATGTATAACTACATGTTCTTATCATATTCTAGGTATTTTTTCCTCGTTTATATTGACGTATTGACGTATTTTAAAATGATAGCTATAATATTATTACTTTTGAACGGTTTTTGATATTAAAAAAGTTCACATAATGAATTAAATCGGATGAAAGATAAAAGAGTTATAAAGCTTTCAAAGTTTCCAAAGTTACATCTCCTGCGAAAACGGAGATTCGCGTAAAACTTTTGAGGAGAAAGTCAATATTTCGTATTTAATCGTTTTATGGGGCGGCGAAGGTTCTGCTGAGGCGTTACGGGTCGCGAGCCCCACTTCTGATTTCCCGGAACAAATATTTGTGTTACCTTTGGATGGGTGTTCCGGGTATGGGTGTTTGAACATGTGAGATTGGCGTTTGTAACCGTACACTGTAAGGAATTCCTACGTACTGTCGACTTATCTGACCCTATATAGGAAACCACTGCTGTAGGGAAATACTTACTCTGACATGACCTCTTGCAAAGTACATGAACTTTTCTCAATTCGTAAAGATAAAAGGAAAGTTTGACTAAAGAGTGAAGTCACTAAGTGTGTTATTCTAACAGGTGCGCGCAAAGTAAGGTGCATTAGCAAGCAAAGCCTCGCGACATCTCGACGTACTTCAGTCGTCTGGTAGCGTCGTGTAACTCATTAGTTTCGCATGGAAACATTCTCGTTTATGCAGTTTTGTTTATGAATACCTATTACATTGAAAAATAACTCGCTACTGAAATTTTAATAGCTACCCGGTATCTAGATCTGTGCCTTGTTGATAGCAATAGATTAGCCCCGTATTAAGGACTAAATGTTGATGTACAATAGGTACAACCTTGCCTAATTCTTCGGCTAAAATGGGCGTGATGTTGAATTTGAGAACAATAAAATATTAAGTTCTATAAGTAGGTAACTATTTGTATCCGGCCTGCACCTTCCTACTTGGACGAAGTACACCCAGTTTGCTTATTGCTTCCCACATACATTTTTAGGTTTAAGCCGAAATTTCATGTTGACCTCATATTTATTATCATGACTCACAAATACCTACCATTTGTATTTTCTTCCACCTGCCCCTTTTTTCGTATACAAATGTAGTAATAAAAATAACAAATACAAGCGCTTTATTAAAATAAACGCAAATGCAGCAGAATGGCGCGGTGGCTTTATGCGGTTAGAGAGCCCAGCGGCAATGTGTTTTTAAACACATACACACAGGTACGTATAAAATTTAAAATTCAAATTTATTGCCGGTTTCAAAAGGAATTTCATGTGAGCTAGGCACAGGGAAACATCAGGGAACATATCACACTGATATTTCTAGAAACAGCTACTTTTATTATTACACAGTAGCAAAAAGTTATCAGAAAACATTCCAGTTCTACGTATGCAGCGCTCTGCACGCTATTAACGCGCCTGTCACGTTCCTCAAGCAAAACGTAACTAATTAGAGCTCCGTGCATTTATATATAAATAAATCGTCTTTCGTCGTTAAGTCTTAGTGAGCGGCAAGTTGCCGCCTCCCCGACGACGCTCCCGAGCCCCCCTGTAATGCGACTCACAACTGTCATTAGGGTCCCCGATGCAAGCACAAGATTCTTTTCACTAACGAGATTAAAGTGTAACTGAAATACTTGATTGTTTCTTGCACGACCCATCTCTCTAGAAGCACCACGTTTGTTTCGGCGTCAAATTGTTTATCTTATATCAACACGTCTAATTAATTAAATCTGACGAAGATAGACACGAAAATACCAACAATAAATAAAAGCGCCCCAGTACAAATACTAACACCCAAATACAGTAAACTTGTTATCTGATTCTGTCTCTATCTGGGAATCAATCTATTCTTCGTTCGTCGCTGCTACGGCGTAGCAAATAACTAGGCACTGTCTACGTCACTGTTGCTACGAGATTTTTTTAAGTGCACGAGTTTTTTCACTTTTCACAAGTTTACGATCCCACGTAGAATGAAGTTGGCTCGTATTCATTTAATATTCATCGTCGAGAACATATTCGGTATGAAGACCATACTTACCCAGGACTACTTTAATTCAGACAGCTGAGAGACGCCTTTTAGAGAAGACAGATAACGCAAATTGTACGTACTTTTTTTAGGAAAGAATTTTTAGAACAAACTTCACAGAGTTCATTATTTATTATGGTGAATATCAAAAACGTTTATTTAGATTGATACTTACACGTATTTCAATTAAAATTGTTTCCCTGAAGGTTGTAATTTGTTTCAAATTGCCATTCAAACTTTTAGTTAAAGTGTCAATGTACCGTTACATCAATCGAAACAAGAGTTGAGAGGTCAAATAATAAAGATATCGAGTTAATCCAAGCTCCTGACGATAACTATTACTAATAAAAATAATTTAACAACATGATGAACTCAATATATTTTGCATCGTTATCTAGTCACACGTCTCCAACGAAGAATTGAAACTGTTGGATACAATTTTGTGCCAAATTTTTCATCCGAATGAACTTTTTTTATTGTTGAATTGAAACTTCACTTCATGTCATCCGTTTCTCAATAACATTCTAATACAATGTTTGATATCTAGTTCACTATTTCAGTTACGCCCAGCGTTTATATCTTTTAAACTTGCGTGCAGGAAGGCTATTGACTGGTTTTCTCTGCATTAATTTTATTTTTTATTCTTCCACAGACAGGAACCGCAACGGGGAGTAATTAAACTTGAATATTATTGAGCCTAGATTTACACAAGATTGAAAGATATTCTTAAAGCTGTGAAGCTTCATAAATGTCAACTGGTTTTAACTTCTTTGTTCGCTTTAATGGAGACAGTATCTGACAGGTAATTAGAATAAACATACGCATAGATAATGTAGCGCACGACACCGTGGCCGCGTGGCAGTGTGAGGCCCTGGGGTCGACCTTTGCCATTCTCTCACTCACACCCTAATGGACTTTTATGGACCTTCTAATGAAATTTTGTGTACCTTAGCCCCACTGAGTGGCAATTGGCATATCATCTTGCGACGTGAACGTGAACATAAACGTGAATAACAAAATGTTATGTTATCTTTTTGTTATAAATTTAGATTCATTTTTATATTTTATGACATGATTGTAATATCTTTTCGGTTTTAGTTTATTAAACAAGACGTCATACCTACCGCCTGAGCATTGGCATTGAAGTATCTTTGAGGTATATTTTTTACTAGCTGTTACCCACTACTTCGTTCACGTGAAAATTTTGTTGTGTGTGTATGAGGTAAAATAGTATCCTATGTGCTATTCCAGACTATAATCTATCTCTGTGCCAAATTACATCCGGATCTGTCTAGGCGTTCTGGTGTGATTGACCAACATTCATGCATCCATCTAAACTATCGCATTTATAATATTAGTGTAGATTATAAATTTTATATTGTTTCGGTACGTTTTACTAAACACTGTTACCTGTAAAATATTTCAGTAAACGAGAAAAATATTGTGCAAACAGTCATGTGATTTTTTCGTTCAAACAATGTTCGCCGAAGGTGGCGAGCAGTGAGCAATGTGTGCAATTAATTAACAGCCGCAATCCGAGCAAATGTTGACCGATGGAGTCTCGCCCTTTGCCCTTGGTACGTGCATCCCTCGTGCGCCCTCCGCTATGTGTCATTGTTAAAACACAGATCATTTTTTTTTAAGTTTTTCTGCCCGCTAAGGTTTATGTACACAGGGTGTAAGGGACAGCCCTCCGCAGACGGGTTGAATTCAGTATATCATACTTAGATGACCGGTATAAGTTATTATTTCAGGAACTTTATGGGAATCCAATAAAATTGAATTATTTTATTTCCTCATAAGCAATGTATCGTTACCGTGGTAAAACGCACGTAGCGATCGGCAAGCGCGACGTGAGTTCGATGAACTCTGTAACTAGGCAGGAAGTGAACAGCTGATTTCACGCGTCGTTCGTTAGAGTATTTCAAGATCCATTTTTAGTTTTTATTTTTATTTTACACGTATTATTTATATAATTGGGGTGCTGCGTACAGAGAATGTAATTTTACATTGCAATAAAGGAATGGTAACTGTATAACAATGAAAAAAAAAAAATCCCGAGAAAAATTCCGGTGGAATATAATACAATAAATTATTAAGTCAATCATTTGAAGAAGGATCTTTTCCCAATCTCATAAAAAAGCTCTTATAAAACCTACACACAAAAATAATTCTAAAAATGATCCGAATAATTACCGCCCAATTGCCCTCTTACCGACAGCTTCCAAAATATTCGAAAAAGTCATGTGTAATCGAGTATATGCGTTTTGTGAAAATATCATATATTTAATGGCTGCCAAAACGGTTTCCGAGAACACCGTTCCACTACTAAAAGCCCTTGATATCATTAATGAAAAAAAGTACGCGATAGGACTGCTTGATATGACTAAGGCATTATGATAAAGTACAATTTTAAATCTTATTAAATAAACTATAGTATAGGACTCCGCGGCAAATGTTATGACTGGTTTGTATCTTATTTGAAACATAGGGAACAAATCGTTGAAATCGAACATTACAACAACAGCAAAAATGAAATAGAATTAATCAGATTCAATCCCGCAAGGAAGTGCAATAGGGTGTTTCTTATTTCTTGTTGAAGTAAACGACCGGGACCTTCCTAATGATGTAAATGAGCCATGTGTCCTGTTTGTGAAGGACATATCTATACTTACCTCATGCGAAAATAACACGTCCAATTTAAATGACAAACTAAATTCCTTACTAGATTCTACAATAAATTGGATGACTGTACACAACCTAGAAATTAACTTCAATATAAACTAAACAACTAAAGTTCCACCACAGGTCTCGCATCAATGCAAAAACCGGCCAAGTGCGAGTCGGACTCGCGCACGAAGGGTTCCGTACCATTATCTATAAAAATGCAAAAAAATCATGTCTGTTGTATGGGAGCCCCCCTTAATATTTATTTTTTATTTTTTAGTATTTGTTGTTATAGCGGCAATAGTAATACATCATTTGTGAAAATTTCAGCTTTCTAGCTATCACGGTTTATGAGATACAGCCTGGAGACAGACAGACAGACAGACAGCGAAGTCTTAGTAATAGGGTCCCGTTTTACCCTTTGGGTACGGAACCCTAAAAAAGCTATAACCGAGTGGTTAAAAACTCTAACATATGAAGAAGCTGAGCATATTTTAGACAGACTTACATGAATACATTCTTTATCAATCTCGACTATAATTACGTAAACTCACACACACAAACACTCACACACACACAAACCCACCATCACACATACACATACAAGTAAACACTACACAGAGCTGCTTGTTACTTTATTTGATCTTTATTTTAAAAATAGTGTTTTTAGTTTTAAATTATTTTATTAAGTCTCAATATTGTAAACTATACATAAGGTGAAGGAGCGAAACAACCCCAACACAAGTATTATTAATTACTTACTGGGGCAGTTTCATTCGTATTTGTAAACGTAATCATTTGAGACACAATATATTTTTTTTTTTATTGCCTAAAAATACCAATAAATATAAACTTTAGCCTTAAAAAATAATAAATTAGAAGTAGTTTATAAATTCACCCTACTAGGCCGAAACATTGATACACATATAAATTGGAAGTCACACATTCAGAAAGTAAGAAAAAAAATCAAAAATTTCATACGCCCTCCGGGAGCTCAAAAAAGCAACAGACCTTAAAACTGCACTAGTAACGTAAAACTACACGTATGCCTGCGCATGGCTTAAATATGTTGTCATCTTATGGCGCAATAGCACTGACGCGCCCACGCCATTTACCCTACAAATAAACGAATTAGAATCTTATTAAATATAGCAGTTGCCCGCGACCTACGTTCGCGTGAAATTATTAAAAAAAAGTATTTAATAGTCTTTTATCAGACGGCAAAAGGAGTAGGTATGCAAGGATCGTAGCAGGTGGCGTCCTGTGGTTTCTGCCTACCCCCATGGGATAAGGCCTGATTTATAATGTATGTTAACGTGCTTAACTCAAGTAAACTTGTACGGTAAAGTAACTGCTGCTCATGTTATTGTTAAATTCGTTGATTAACCTCTAGCTAGATTTGTTTATGTAGACATTACGCGTACCACTTTGTAGCCATAAAAATGAAAAATCTTTTTATAATAAATGGAAAAGTTCTACATTGTTTTTTTTAACTTCGTTAACGGTTGAATGGTAACAAGGCTTTACAAATTGATTCTTAAAATTCTTTATTCAAATAAAAATGAACTTGAACTCAACGTCACAGCGAGAGGGCTCGCTACGACGCATTATTTGGGATAGTCTGCTGAACTTCAATGTTGCTAATTTAATCATGATATTCTGAAATTATTTTCAAATCTGAAAGCAATGGCTTCAAATCTGGTTGTTGACTCCTCCAAGACAATAGCAAGCAGTAATCAATAGAAAGCAATTTAATAAAAATATAATAAATACTTAAAGTACTTAAGTTTTAATTAATATTTTAATTATATAGATCAATCAATCAATCATTAAAAGGTAAAACAATTCTGTAATAATCTTCTCATACGTCAGTGCAATTTTTTATGATTCGAGGGGTTCTTGGGCTCAAGCTTCCGTGTAGATCGATCAATCTGCGAAGTAAAGCCGTGCTGCTCCAGTCAGGCTTGAAAGGGATCTTTATTCCTCGTGCGTGACCTCTCCGTGACTCGTAGAGAACGTTAAAATATTCGCTCCTTTTTTATGCGCTAATGGGCACATACATACGGAGGCAGTCGGCCCAGGAATTTAAAAGTCTTTTAGTCGCAACTTCTTATAAACAACCTATCTATATTCAAAGTCAAACCATGTCCTGTCCCTTGATCAATGAAATAAAACGACAAGCATCAGTGATTTTCTATGATGTCTTCATAAATGTCAAGTTTTGATAAACAATGGGTAAAGCGTCTTTCCTCACAATCTTAATCGGTAGATTAAACTTAAATTAAACTAAACTAAACAGATGATAGAAATGATGATGATGATGTTTGATGATGGTTGATCGGTAGATTAAACTTTTTACAGTGAAAGTCAGCTATATTTCGAAAGTTATCATGTGATGGGTAGGTGGTACCTGTTAGTGAAGGTTTATTAATACAGTGACATCAAAAGTTATAAGAAAGTTGTAAAGCACCTACTTAGCTAGAATATTGTAATTTACATATTTTTATATCTAAGAATAAAAAAAAGGACAGGGAGAAAAAGCAAATTAAAACTTCGACAAAGCAAATTAATGACATGGCTTTTAATTTGCGAAAGTATTCATTATCCGAAGCCGTCTGCGTCGCGGTGGGCTCTCGTCTCGAGGCGGCTCTAATAATACCAAGCCCGCTATATTGATCGCTTCGCACACTGAATTATTGAAGACAAATTTACTTAATGTATTACAACAGTGTTTCAGTTCACATTTTAACTACGAGTATGTTAATTCGAACAAAATGTGAAGCGAGCGGGTCCACACCGCACACTGCTCCAACATTCATGGCACATTTTACAATGGAACCCTATAAATCCAACGTTCACGTTGCGTGCCAATACGTAGTTAAAGTTTAATAACTTTAACTAAGGCAATTTACTTAATTCTGTTATTAAATATGAATGAAAGCACAAGTGTTATAAAAAGCTGTGTGCTTAATCTTAAACATTAATATTCTCGAGGACATTTATAACTAGTCGGTAAATCGATGTTGAGTTTATTTATGACAGGCCAAACGATGAGCACTAAGAAGTGCCTTTGTCCCTTTCGGTCGCACCGGGGGTACAATATGTTATATATATTTTAAGTCCACACGTTTCGTAATAGCCAACAGTAAGGGTAAAAGCGAGTAATAACTTAGGACCGGGAGCGCGGAGCGTTAAAAGCCGGGTCGAGTAGGTATAATGTTTCCTTAAAGGAATACGAACGATAGCGGGGCCCACATTTGAGACTAGCGAACGTGGACCCCTGTCAACTTACCACAGCACACTGCTATTGTGCTATTTCTCCTCCTTTTACGTACAAAGCCATTGTGAATAATCTTTATTTTTATTAAGGTCATTCTTGTCAACTTTTAAAAGTCTGCAAATATGGAGCATTGTAAAGAGAAGCAGCAAGGTAAATATTTTCTAAACGTATACAGTCTGTTATTTGGAGAGATGGACCATGAGCCTGTTGTTAAGTCAAACAAAGGACAAGCAATAAAAATGGTTGCAAAACGTCCTATTTATTACATAGGTACCTTTATTCTTTGATCTTACAGAGGTCAGAATCTTCTAGTCTGGTAGGTAGTGTTCTTAGATTGTCGGATGTCTGATAAATCCTACGAAAATAAATGAGGCAGGCACCCCGTACCTAATGAGAATAAATGAAGTTCCATTTCAATCATGTTCTATTCGCAAAACGTTTATTATTTAATTAAATCAGTACGTTTCCGAGAACGCAGTCTAATTTTGTATGAAATAAACGAGAACGATAATATTTTATGCTTTGACTGTAAAACCTGATCTGAAAACAATGAAAGTTTATTGGTACACGTCACTGAATGCATATTTTGTTTAATTTATTCATTTCAATTCATTTATAAATTTTGCGGTTAATTTTTTCCGGATTAACTGGACGAACTGGTACAATATATTTTTATGTTGCATATTTTACCGAGTGGAAAATGGAAATTAAGTTCAGCCATAAAAACAACCATTTAATTGGTTTGTTAATCGCAAATCTGTAGCTAGTTAGAGGTCTAATGGCAGCTAGAGCCCAAGAGGGTCCATCTGCAGGGCCATCTTTAACCAATTTGGGCCCCTGGGCACTTTAGAAAAAAATGGGCCTTGTAAAAATTTTTGAGTTCAGGTGTTCTTCTGACGGTTTATTACAGAAATAAGTTTAAATTAAATTTTGTAGTAATGTACGAGGAAAAAGCGACCAAAGCGACCTAGATTTAGCGACCATTTGAAAGCTATGACACTTACCGAAACCGTGGCCCCCTTGGATCGTGGGGCTAGAAAGATAGCCCAGACCATCTGAAGACCCTAGTTGCCTACCAGGGCGTACCAGGCTATGTTTTTAATTAAATAAATCAAAATTAAATTGTCATTTATTTCAGGCAAAGCCATATACCGAAAAATAACATTGGCATATATCATAAAATAAAAATAAAATACAATAAAATCGTTTTAGAGCAGTAAGAGATCCCCTTTTTTTGGGATGGGAAATCATCAAATTTAATGTCTCCTCACGCTCTGGGCGGAGCGGAAGGGAGTGTCAGACTTTTACTGACTAAAAACCATCCATGTTCCTTCTTTTGCCCTTTGTATTCCAGGGCCGCGGTATCTCTTTCGAACAGTCCCGCAGCCCAGTAAGAAATCCCCTGAGATAGCACAATGTTGATGAAGCCCACTTTATGCAGGTACGTAGTGGATTGGAATGTATTAAATTATTATTACTTATTGTAAAAAAAGAAACGCGCCCCTTAAAATTGTTTTGTTGTAAACAAACTTATAAGCTCAGTTCAGACAAATGTGTCAGCTAACCTTTTATTAAATTGTCCGTGGAATATTTTATTTGTCCAAATATAGTCACAAAATCAATCAGCAGTGAAGATAGGCTAAGTGCCTAAGACTGTTTTATAAAACAAACCAACAAACTTACAAGCTCAGTAAGTTATCTGAGATACTAACGTATCAGCTAAACTAATATTAAATTGTCCACTGACTTGACGATAAAGTTTTAGTCCTTTCGTGTATGATTTATTCAGAAGGCTTTATGAGTAAATTGGGTCTTAAGGGTAGGTTTACATAATGTAGAACACTCGGACGTAATGTATCAGAGGTTCGAAAACTTCGTACAAGGTAATTTCGGTTATAAAAGAGTCCGCAAATGATAAGGACAGCACCCTCGTCACTTTTCTGATAGAAGACGTGCGGCTTCACTCGCAAACACGACGAAATGTATTTAGGTTTATTTTCGCTCCTGTTTACTTTTGTGGTTGTAACGCTTGCAACCGTATAGCAAATGATAATTATACCTAAAACATATTATGTAGATCAAAAGTTGTAGTTGTTGTTGTTGTGTTGTATTCACGACAGGACACGATCCTCTAAGCAACATAACATAACGTAACGCCTGTAATCCCCGAAGGGTTAGGCAGAGGTGTACCTAATTGTAAAACCTGCACATTTCGCCAATTCTTAGGCAGTGTTTCTCTATTAAGTGTCGCATTCATATTTTTTGTTTTTTTGATGGTGTAAAGTTGGAGATCATACCGTAAAACGTAACTTTTTATCCCCCAACAATTTTTTTTTTTGCGTAAAGTTACTTAGTTTGATGTACAGACTGCTTGGTTGACGGCTTCGTGACGGGTCCGTTTACCTATTTGTGACCTTCATTCGAAATCCGTTCTGTCGTTAGGACGTGGTAAAAGGTTCAGACAGACAGACTTCGCATTTGTAATATTAGTATGGATTTATGTGAGGTTCGCCTGAACTTTACATTATGTTTCATTATGAAAATCTGGTTCAGTCATGGTTTATTGCAGTGTGTATTTGTGTAGGAATGTCGCTCTTTCTCAGCGGCGAACAAGAAAGTTGTCCGCAACACCAATTTATTATCTACTACAGTTTTTGCTACTACACCAACACAAGTAAGGGAGATTTATTTAGGTTGAATTACATTCGTAGATAGACGCAATGTTTTGTTTGGCTACTACGATACTTTACTTATGTTTGTATGCGAAGAGTTTTTGCTAAGGAGTTTACTTTCCCTGAAACCATAAACAACCGTTTCTAACACTCTACTTACTCGTGCCAGTCATAGAGCACCCCTCTACGTTCTTCCACATGCATGCATCTTTTCAGTCTCGCGCGTCGGTTGCAACTGAAGTCTGAAACACACCTGCTTCAGCTAATGAAGGTCAAGGCCGGCTGTCACTAAAAGCTAGAACAGTTCACTGCATAGTCAATTGTGTTATCTCAGTAGGCAATATGCAAGAGACTGGCACTTTGACTTAACCAATATGAACCTCAAGGTGTTAACGCTTACCTGAGTTACAGTGTTATTAATACGTCATTATTTTGCTGAATCTCGAAAAAAAAATTATTTAAATTAGAGATGGAAGTTTTTTAAAGAGTTATGTGGAAGTTAAGGGACATTTTGCAACTACGATGCTTTGGAGGACGACGTTGAAATACTCAAATAATCATCACCTAGATTTGCTGCAAAATTAGCATCTTGCTATATGATGCATAAGTTTGGAGGACGAAATCTTCCACTTGCAACTAATTGCAACTGCAGGGGCTTGAGAGAACGATATTATTTTGATTATCAGGGTTAGTTAACATCACCATTACGCGTTGTTGCTTTCCATTTCACATCAAATGTTCAGTCTGTCAAATTAATCACCTTATAACACCTTAAAAGCTCGGATGTACTTAAACCGAATTAATAATGAACGACACGGTATCATAGGATCAGGAGGTATCAAGGATTAGGCACGAGGGTGGAATAACAGTGTGCGCGATTGCGATATATTATGCTAATTCTATTAATCAATTAAGTATTATCCATCAAGGTCGGGACATGATGGAGTGACACTTAGGCTTAACATGTATAATTAATACACCTATTCGGGTGGAGTCAAGAGTGGCGTGTTATAATATTTAATTTGATATGTAAAAAGGTGTCTGCGTTTGTACGGTCATTTTTCTGCTCATGCTGTAACCTACTTTAGGCCCGCTACGTGAATCTTGGTGAAAACGTGTTTCTCTATCATACTAAACTCATAAAGTCATAACACTTCACCACAAATCACTGTATGGAGTTAACTACTGAGTTAACTACTACAACCTGCGGTCCTAGGGTCCCAGGGGTCATGACGGGGGGTCCCCCCCATCTTAAAATAGCTTTTTTCGGATTTAAATTATAATTTATATCCGTTATTAACTTCCTGCTTATTCGTTCAACAAGAGAAACCAACCTTTCCGAGGCAGAATGCTAAAATTTTCGTGCTGGCTACGCTCGCTAATGCATCCCGCCCTTTTGAGTTACTTTTATTCTCGTCTCTATATGAATAAACAAAAGTAACCTAATAAATTAATTTTGAATCTTGAAGATCTCATCTCTCGCCTATTCTCATTTCTGTATACATTAACAAAAGGAGTGGTGCTAAACTTTTCAAGCTCGCTTCACTCGCTAATACATCCTGTACTTTTTCAATTCTCCTTAAGTTGATAGAGTTCCTCATATTCTCATTCCTGTATGAATGAACAAAAAGATCTTAATTTATCAGAGGAAGGATGCAAAAACTTTCGAGTTCTTTTCAGTTTTTCTTTTTAAACTGACACAATATCTGAAAACCTATCAAATTCTGTGATAAATTTTACGAGCTCGCTGCGCTCGTTCTTGAATACTGACTTTTCTCAATTGATAGGTTTTTCTATATTAGCCGACAAAATTATTCCATTCAAAAGTTGTACCCAATAGTAACCGTACCCATTAGTTTAACACCCCCCCCTCCCTCCAACTTGTCTTTTTTTATTCGGGGTAACCCGTCCCAACCAAATTCCTGGCTACGGCCCTGTGTGACCTCCCTTCCCCCAAAAGTCTTAGGCTGGGTCCGCGCCTGACAATCCTTACAGAGTTAATATTGTTGAGAGAATAGCTTCGTGACCACGAGTTACACGCCTAAGCTGCATGTGTCCCGCAACAGCAACAGCTCAGAAAGCATGTGAAAGAAGTTTTTTAGACCATGCCACGAGTCGCCGCGACCGCGACGCGGTTATATCAACATTGTGAGTGCAAACTAATTGATTATGAAGTGTGAAGTTATTGTGGAAGCTGCAGAAGATTGTAAAATATCTTTGCATTGTATAGATTCCATCTCTTAGTATTATATAATTGCATAGCACATGTGTGAGTACTATGTACTGTAAAGCTTCCATTTATATTTTGTTATCTTTCATTGACTGGAATGTGTCCTGGTGGCTGAGAGAATGTCATGCTCACTCAAATGTCTCGCTGATGGTGGCGGGTGTGTCGGGTCATTTAGTTCCCTTCAATATGGTTTAGTTGAATGGCGCTGATCCATGCGTCATGTTCGTGAACGGGCGCTGTCAGTTGGGACTGGTCATCTCTTACCTGCCACGATTTATTTTAATTACTTTATTTTTAAATTTTTGGCTTAATCTTTTACTCTGGACGCTCTTAATGTGCACGTCTTTGTACATCGTTCTCACATATATGTATAATCTCAACATGAATGATGTAACCAAGATTTTGTAACAATATTTTGATTTAAAAGAGTGTCCATGGAGTTTCTTGCCCATTCTTCTCCATAGAGATCTACGATTTGGAATGTGCAACTACAGTACTTTCGCAAGTTATTATGCCTTGTGTCTGTGACTGTAGCTTAGCTTTTTTATTTTTGACTTTCAAAAGTGCCTGTAATGGTCTAATTGAAATAAATGCTTTGACTTTGACTTTGACGCAACCTGTGGAGCATCGGAATCGGAACTTACACAAAGAACAAAAAAATTACGCACCGCATGGCGCTTTATACAAGTCGGATCGCCTGAGGTCGTGGAAAGGATCTCACAGGTTTTTTTTAATTTTTTAATAAACGAGCCTATCGGAAACGATTACATGGATACTGTAAACAACACAGTAATGGTAACACTTTAACATGACGAACATGATGATTTGCAGGCTGACAATGACCTCTTCGTCAGCTAAAGTTACTGAACATAACTTGAAATTCGACGCTATTTGTGCAGAAACCTCTCCATCGAGTTAACTTTCTTTATTCCATCAATCAAGACTCGGGTTTTTATATAGAACAGCTTAATCTAATGCGCATAACACGATTAACTACTGAAATAGGCACTATCGATGAAAATATATAAAAATCTACGTAATAATGCTATAAAAATAGCATACACACACATGGTAAATATCCCGTTTCTAGTGTTAATGATAATGTTAGTGATCATAACAGTTTAAAAACTGACATAAAAGTAGCATTATTGCAGACAGGATCTTCACAATATGTCAAATCCAGGTAGTTTAAACGGGACCCATAAACCATTGTTGGATAGTACAAAGGGCTTGGAAAGCTGTGTTGTAAAACAATTCTGAAAAGCGTGAGCCCAAGTTCCGGGTGTAAAAGCTAGTAGGTTGAATGGACAACCAACCGGCATTATTTTAAAATTAAAATAAAGATTCTTTTTATTATTTTCAAAGCATTTATAGTATGATGGTGATGGTACTCTGAAAGTGTGTCAAATGCTCGTTTTAACTAGCACCTGGCAGGCGATACCTAAATGAATAAATTCAATTGATAGGGGTTTGAAAATTTTGGCCTGTCAAACTTTTTTCCATTTTTTAAATTTTCAATATAGTAGCCACACATAAAGCCTGTATAATTAGCGGGCATAAATACACACAAGTACTTTAAGATACAAAATCTTCTAAAGTGTCACAATTCGAAATATTTGCAGGGAGGCTACATAGAAAAATATACAAAACCCCTTTCAACTCACGGCGCTGATTGCAACTCTCGTGATGTACCTAACATAAAACCTATATAAAATGCTGTTGCAGTAACTGTTGGATCCGATAAGACTTTCCTGAACTTTGTAACACCAAAGTAAGATACTATCCTGAAATCTAATAATGAAGAACACGTCTTACCCCATCCTCCTGGGAGATTTAAGCAGCAACTCGATTTACTCGTTCGCGACACATTCGCAGGGTTAGTAATTACTCATTCGAACTGATTCGTTCGAGCACATTCATTTGAAACTTCCGTTAGTTGAAAAACTAATTTAATGCCGGCAGTATTACAGCTAACCTTTACTGAAGTTTGCAGCGTCATAGCGTTTATTGCGTTTGTTGCAGAGCTAGGCACAACCGCTGCAACTGGTATTATATGGCGGAGTTGCTGTTACGTGTTGCTGAAATATAACGCTATTTATACCGACTAAAAGTAATACTTCCGTTGTTTTTATTACCCGCTATTGTCCTAATGCTGGACTAAGGTCTGCCCGATATTGTACAGTCCTCTCTATGTTTCGCCTTCTCAGGACATGAACCAGTCCAAGATCATCACGCCAGCGTTTCCTAAGCGTATCTTGGCAACGACGTATGAACGTCGTCGTACCTTTTCAGGCACCCACTGTGCGTATCTTGTGAGTTTATATAGTCCGAAAATTAAAAAAAGATCCAACCAGTTATGAAAGCGTGTGTACTTTAGATAAGCATATAAATTGGCAAACATAAAACACTTTACATCGTCGCAACAGCGGCAAGCAGGCACAAACATATTGTCGTATAATTTTCTATTTACCCTTTGTTTATGACGCCCTAGGTATAAGAAAATTAAAGGAAAACATACAGTGTATCAGTCGTGAATAATCATTCATCATTCTTAAAGTAAACTGGATGGAGATAGGAAATTGCGGTACTTGTGGGTGACGACAAGACGACACGACGATGAAGTCACGAAATTATTCGTCGCTGTTTTTGAACTTTAGTGATCCTTAAATCACTGGAGAAGCTCTACTATTAATTTGAGAGTCGTTAATTTCGTGACTATTTATTACTGTACAGTTTTACTAACGTATTAACTTAGCAAATAAATAACTCTAGGTACTGGTGTTTTCATACATTGTATTATGTATTATAAACCCAACAAACTAACCGATCAGAAATATGTACTAAAAATAAACCAAAAACTAACTAAATAAATGATTACTTCAGAAGCTCCAAGGGCATCAACAACATAAAGGGCATCTTGGGTTCGAATGTAAAAAGATGAAAGTGGTATCATTTGTTAGCTTATTTATTGTCAAATCATCACTGAAAATTCTGCGGATTTTGGCACTCTGAGAGCCGAGTTATAAGAGATTTAGTAAAAGTGAGGGTAAGCAACAACCTATACTAAATAGCTGATTTTTTAACTGCGATTGCTATTTTATTTTAATAGACAGTTGTTTACTACGAGTAAATTCATTATAGTATTTATTGTATTGTATTGAGTCGGAGTATATTGGGAAACTCTCAAATAAATTCTAGGAGGGAAGTGATATTAAAAAAAATGTGTAAATAATAATTATCTTTAATTCATCTTCAATTATAAGAAGAATATCATCCAAGAATTGAGCAGTTGGTGTACTATATTATATTATATTAGTGTGCCATTCGCTGCATACAACACTTCTATCCGTTTCATTCCTTTCGTGTTGGGAATGACCGATACGTTAGCTCCTGTGTCCACAAGGAATCTCAAGTGATGTTGGTAATTGCAAACGTGTGGGCAGTACGGTGATATTTCATTAACCTCGGGTCCCGTCGTAGCCAAGGTCGCGACTAGTTTTCCTGACGGTTGAACTTACACGGAGATCTGCAGTTGTATGCTTCTTTACCATAACGGGTGTGGTAAAAACAAATATCGCCTGACGTCTGCTGATAAGAATTCGATCGGCTTTGGGATTTTGAACGTGATCTTCAGCGGAATGATGATCTTCTTTGTCTTAATCTATCCATTTTCATTGCCACAATTTCCCGCGAGAGCTGCTTAATGGCTTCTCGAAGGTCTGGCTCTGGCTGCGAGTGACTGCTTTCGTGTCGTGACGTAGACGTTTTCTTAAACCATATCTCAACTTATTACAATTTGGCCCAGAAATCTCCGTCTTCTTTCAAACATTCGACTGGTAACTGCCATTTATATAAAACATAACAAAGTACATCAAAAGAACTCTCAGTTCACAGATGGTATCTAGGCAAATCGGTGGTACATAACGTGATCTCTCGAAGTAACATAGTCCGTATGTTACCTCGAGAGCTCACGTTATGGGCGCACAACGACCTCTTTGTGGAGGAGCTGAATGTGAATGTGCTGTAAGCCCGCGTAACCTTCAACCAACTAATCTGTGCAGGCGGGAAAACACAGAACTAAAATAAATGTACCAAGTTTGGCATATTGATGCATTTTTTCTTTAACCTTTAACTGCAAACTTAAAGTGGTCATACCGTGTGGGGCCGTACCTATTCACGATGAATGAAAGTCTTGTACTATTTAATATGATACGTGTACGTGAGTTACGTGACTCATTAGCACTCGCTACTTATGGCTGTGACGTAATCTATTTAAAATGTAACTACAGTTTATTGTTTTATCCAATGTAGTTTTTAATGAAAAGCGGTACGAAAAATCATAAGTTTTCACATCTGTCAGGTAGCAAAATAAGTATACTATAAGCAACGCACACATTACACGTCCTGAATGATCCTTAAGCTGCTTCGCCTAAAAATAGCATTAAAGTATCATTTATTTCACAAAACGCAAAAGTTAAGATAAGACGTGTAATGAAAAACTAGTTTAAAATATTCATTTTTGTTTTTACTTGCGACGGTTGTGATAGACAGCGACAAGGAGCGTTGATAAATTCAACATCAAAATTGAAGTATTGTAAATAGCTTAAAATGTCGCCAATCTTCGTAATAACTGAGGAGCTTCTTATAGAAAACTCGGCAATTACAGTCCTGTAGAAGCTTTTATAGAAAGAAAGGATTTTAAAACGTCTAATTTGTGCTAAAATCCATGGACATGAAAGAAAAGCCACGAAGCAACATGCTGTAAGACAATTATAGGCGTTTCAAATGTTGACGTAGAAGAGGGGCGAACTACTTCGTAATAATAAACTGAACTAAGTTCTTTCATCGACGCAATAGGCCACTAGGAGAAGGTAAATACTCAATAATTCTACTTTTAAAATTCGAAGATTTTTTTTCAAACATTTTTTTTCTGAGAAATTGTAATAGTAAATAGGTGCTACACATGCTACCCAATTCAGAGTTTGCAGGGTTCCTCAGCCCATACTTACTGGAATTTCAATAGAACCCTCATTAAATGTGACGCAAATACGCGTCCGAGTCCTCTCAACCTAACTTATACACACACACAACCAAGCAGCAATTGTAAAACTTGCTATCTTGTAAATTCTTTCCAACTACGTCTCTCGTCTACTCTATTCGGAACAATTTTTAATTAATATCTTGAAATTAGTATGCAGAAAAAGTTCTTTTTCTTCTGTAAGTTCTTTGTAATATTTTAAAAAGAGCTTTTATTCGCTGTATAAAACGCAGATATTCTTAAAAGCAAGACGCTTTGTGCAAGTTGGGAGGTTTTCACTTCACTTAGCTTGTTTGATTTTAAATAATAACTATGAAATGAATACGTTGATGTGAATGCATAGTGAAAATTTCTTGCACGGGTTTTTTACGAAAGTTTCAGAAACAGAAAAACATCAAAAGTTTTATAAAAGCAGGGGGCGGACGCTCCATTATACACACATAAAACAAACTGCAGTAAAATTGCAATTTGTTTTGGAACAAGGAAACTTTCAAGGAATCATGCAGGAGTTTGGAAGTACCCAAGTACCTAGTCAGCATTAACTACAAGACAGTGTCGCAACAAGCTCTTTGTTTTACACGACGACGGGTAATTTATTGCATCGCAAACTCTGCCGGTATCTGGACACCCGACAAACTTTATCGAGTTCCCCCGTCGTTAAAATAATTTATACACCTCCAAGAAACTTATAATTTATTCAAAGAAATCAGAAACTTTTTAAAGAGGTGACAATATAACTAAGCTCGGCATTTCAACGTTATTTACTTATCGTCTATCGGAGATAATTAAATGTAAATGGTTTTAAACAATACTCAAATATTTTAAGCGATAAAATAACATGCGAAAAATGTTGCGTCAATTTGTAATCTAGACAAATATAATGGTAGTTAACATACATTGGCACCTACAATTCCAAGAAGAAAACAACAACGTATCTCAATTAAATTGGACCGGATCATCTAAATTCCGTTTGTGTGTACAAACACCGGGCCATCGATTACATTTCACTGATCAAGCATTCGCCAAACGAATATCCCTGTGTACATTTGCAAAATTAATTCCACGTTATACAAATTCGTCAGTGAATGTATGGATGTGTTAAGTAGTACCTAACTCATTTTTTCTTTAAGTACATTAAGTACTAAGTTTAAATACCAGTTTAAGTTAACATCTTCAGGAAAATGCTTTCATTTTCACCCAAAAATAGTCGTGAACAAAAACATTTTTGTGGCGAAAAACTTTGTTGAAGACGTTGACTAAAGTGGCGCTCTAACACTTTCGCTGCAGAATGCAGTTGGTAAGTGCCCTGCAGGGCGGGGGCGGCGGGACTCGACCGCGGGAATTGTTTTTGTTTTAAACGACTCTCCCTCTTAAGTCTGACGGACATTATTCCTCTTATAAGTGCCCAGACTCATTGGGCGAGGCTTCAAACTGTGCCGGGTGGAGTATTCTTCGTTCTCGAATTGCAGAGGGCCGTTCTTCGAGACGGGTCTTGAAAGCCAACTTCGAGATTAATGGTAATGGTGGCTCACAATCGTAGACTGTTAGACACGTATTAGCCAAAGGGTTTTATTTATATGGGTTGTTCGCAATGTATCTTAAAACTTTCCCGACGCATTATCTACAGGTCGAAATAATTAAT
Source organism: Eurois occulta (assembly GCA_950022335.1). Lineage (NCBI taxonomy): Eukaryota > Metazoa > Arthropoda > Insecta > Lepidoptera > Noctuidae > Eurois > Eurois occulta. Next base: position 8,897,667 of record OX465489.1, on the reverse strand, counting down.
TTCCTCTAGTCGCGTCTTTGGCTTGCGTGGGACCAAGATTTATGTTAATTCTAAATTAGGCAAATTAGAGCTAAATTTAAGCTTGAGGAGCTCGTGGTTAAATAATAACAGCCGCTCGGGTCGATCTTTAAGTTAAGCCGTGCTTGCCTAGGATGGTCTGTGGATGGGTGACCGTTTTACATACCGAGTTTCCTCCGTGCCTCGGAAAGCACGTTAAGCCGTTGTCCCGGCTGTTATTTGTAGACCTTTAACAGTCGTTACAGGTAGTCAGTGGCCCGAAAGTCTGACAACCAGACTAACCAAGGATATCATATTACCTAGTGGACCAACTGGGTTGTGGAGGTCAGATAGGCAGTCGCTCCATGTAAAATACAGGTATTTAGATTCATCCGGTTAGACTGAGAGCCGACCCCAAGATAGTTGGGAAAAGGCTAGGCAGATAATGATGAGATCAAAATTTAACTCATCTTTCTGGAAATGATGGATGGACTGTGTAAAGAATGATATGGCAAGAAAGGAGGTGTCTGATGAGATGACGAGTAATAGAGAAGTACGGAAGAAGAAGACATGCTGCGCCGACCCCAAATGAATTAGGATAAGGGCAAGATAATGATGTTGATCAGGAAATGTGGCTTTATAAAAAAGTTAGAGAAAACGACGTTAAACATCCATGACGTCACATCAAACTAAAACTTATAGCAAACATCACAAAAATAGGGAAATATCTATAATAATTTATTGGTCATTAAACTTTATGGCCACAACAAAATTAACTTATGTATTAAAAAAAAAAACATATTTTATAATGAACAACACCGAGTTAATAGACAATAACAATTCAAAAAACTGGTATTCCATTAAGTTCAAATTAAAAGGTTCTTTATTTCCGTATTTAGAATCGAATAACATCCGTACAACGACCGTGTGATATTGTTTGGAACAATTAAAAGTAAAGATAGGCGTCGTCAGGTGAGATACATATCATACGGTATTATTGCGGGTAGCAGCTGTTCCTAACTGGCCCGGCCGCGGCTCGTTCCGGTTATGTAGCTACCACCACACAGCACACGCGAACGCCTACGTAACCCTTGATTTATTTAAGTGATTTATAACCCCCGACTTTATATGATATGAGGCAAAATTTTACCGTGTTAGAGCCGTTAACCCTTGGCACTTTATATCTCTTTTTTTCAATTCAATAATATTCTTTTAATTCTATCCACCACCTACGTATCAGTTAAAATAAGGGTTTTGTAGCACCAAAACTACTACAGCGGCCATATTTACACATACACATATTCTATGAAATTTTCAGATGATTAAGTTACGTTTCTAAAAATACAGCCTTGTGACCGATACACAGTCGTTACACAACACAGTTACACAGTTACAGTCAGACAGTTATTTAAAACACAGACGTCTACCCATGGACGTCTGTGTTTTAAATAATAGTCAGTAACAGGTTGGCGATATTTTGTACATCGACCTCTCATTCTGCCAGTCATGTCGCTTAGTATTACAGAATCGTGTATTTAATCCCCTTAGCAGAGTCATAGCCAATCAAATTAAATGTGGCGTAAAATTTTACTGTCTCTTTAAGTATGCTGTTTACTTTAAATAAATAAAAAAAACATTTATTATTTTACACAACATTTAATGCATCAGGTTCTCAAAATGTCCACCTTGTTGTTGTAAGCATAATTACATGAGTATTGATGTTTTTCCCTTGGGAGTGAAATTTTCAGTAATGAAACTATAAATAACGTTTTTTATTGTTGAGCAGAAAACGAAAGTTGTTGTTTGTATACGTAAACCTGAAAAAATTCTAAATGCGATCGTCAGTTATTTCCAATACCAACTCTGCAATATAGTGCAATGCATTCGACGGTCGCCGTGAAATCGGCTTACGTGGTCTGAAACAATTTTATGTCATGAAGAGAGTGCAAAGGATGGCGGAACGTTTGGTAAAAATAAATGGGATTTTTTCGTTTCGGCGCCGCTGTGTTGCAGACTAATTAATTTAAATTGAAACGCTGCATTTAATTTGAAACTTTTTGTAAAAGGCTCTTGGAAAACGTTGGGCTTTTATTGAAATGTCATAAGGAAAAAACGGAAAGAGTTATTTAATGCTTATTTTTAGCTAAAGCGGAAATAAACATAGATGCCTGTTCGTAGGCCAATGCTCAAAACATACCAAAAAGATGAGTAGGGTAGACAAAGCGAGCTTAAAACACCATTGTTCAACTGAGCAACGTAAAGATGAAGAAGGCAACGTCAAGCCCTTAAAAAACGAATATTACATCACTTTAATCAAAGGATATAAAGTCAATCTTTTCTATGACGACCTTAAAGTAATTCTTTAAAGTTTCAGACGAACTCTTAAATCAAAAGGACGTCACGTCTGAAATTGAATTGCCATTTCCTCCAAACGGTGCCAAATTGTAACTTTTTATGTGGAAATAAAAGGCTTGGCTGAGACCGACACACAGATACCAAAGTATTTTATAAGTATTCCATTTTATGAATGTATTTCTTTTACCTCCGAATATACTTCTTTCTCATATATTTTATACGTCAAACCAGTAATAAGGATCATTTATAGAATAAAATATATGTATATCAAAAGCACTAACGAAGCGTAATTTAGACTCATTGCTTATGAAAACGTATGAATAAAGTTTACCTGAATGAAAAAAAGAATGTTGAAAGGTATTGAAACTTTAGGTTTTATCAATGATAACTTTTATTGCCAAACGTCTTACTATACGATACTTTTTTCTGACAAAAACTGAAAACTCGAAGAAATGACATACAGAACATTTCTAAGCCCCTTTTTATAAAAGCTGGACAAATGTATTATGCCATATGTCACTGATAGCAATAACATCGCTGCTGAGCGAATAATACACGCGTCAGCAACTGTTTATAGGTTCATAAATACTGCCTATGCATTAGCTGATTGACTCCGAAAACATGTAGATACGGAGCTGTATCGCATTACCAACATAACTAGGTAAAGTACTAATGTAATTCGTTTACGTTCGTAATTGGAACTCCACAAAAGAATGTTCTGTTGTTACACCATAGACGCTGTTGCCGCGTTCCTTGCCACAGAATGTAAATATTTCTCGTTTTAATTTAAAACCTTGTTTCGTCTTTACATGTAATTAAAAGTACAATTTTGTGTTCGCGGTAAAGGGTTTGATTATGTTCACATTGTTTTACAACGCATGTCAAGCACGCAGTTCGGTGGGTTTTTCTTTGTGCGTATTTATTTGACAAAGAGTTAAGATATCCTTTCGTCTTTCATGGTAAATTCACACTTTTAATAGTTTTTGTAGCTTTCAAATGTTAACGCGTAAACTGGCTAACTTTAAGATTCGAATTTCGCATTGTACATTGAATAAAATATAGACCACATTACAACTATTCATTAAAGTAGCTTCAACCTATTTATCCATGTAAACACAATAAATCTTCTATACATCTATACTCTATACATGATAGAGCAGCAGCACAAGCCTCTCGACAACTACCCTAGAAAGCCATCGAATGCAGTCGCTGTGGCCGAAATCGGCTAGATGGCATCATCATCATCATCATCATAATACAAATAAACAAAATTGAAGTGTCTGTTTGTAATATCAAAAAAACAGCTTATTACTGAATGCATATTAAAATTTATACGTCACTTATAACAAAAACACATTTTTTTTTCAATTTTTGTCTATCTGTCTGTTGTAAATGGCTGGACCGATTTTGATGGAACTTTTACTGGTAGATAGTTGATGTTAAATGGTTTAGTATAGGCTACCTTTATTTTAGAAAAATAATTAGGGTTCCGTGCAGAAAAATTAAAATTGGTAACAAAATCCGATTCAAAAAGGAAAGTAATATTTTTGTATAATAATTTCACGCAAACGACAGTCGCGGGCAACAGCTAGTTTTAAATGATAGTCAGTAACAGGTCGGTGATATTCTGTACATCGACTTCTCATTCTGCCAGTCATGTCGCTTAGTATTACAGAATCGTGTATTTAATCCCCTTAGCAGAGACATAGCCAATCAAATTAAATGTGGCATAAAATTTTACTGTCTCTTTAAGTATGCTGCTTACTTTAAATTAAATGAGTATTGATGTTTTTTCCTTGGGAGTGAAATCTTTAGTAATGAAACTATTAATAACGTTTTTTATTGTTGAGCAGAAAATGAATGTTGTTTTTTTTTCGCTGACAATTTTAAAGTAAATATCAAAATACACACGTTCTATTCTGGTTGGTTTATTTTATTACATTACTAGCTTTTGCCCGTGGCCTCGCCCGTGTGGATGTCGAAAAATATCCGACGGGAACGTACTACCGGGATTAAAAAGTAACCTATAGGTTAATCCAGGTTACGGTAACAAACATAGTTACACACCTTCATCAGCCTTTTTACCCCTTCTGGGGTAGAATTATCAAAACCGCTGAGACACGTATGATGATTCATATTTTCAATCGTCAGCCTAAACACAAAATTTGAAGATTCTAACTTGAAAACTGACGGACTTTCATACTAACTTCCATCCCCTATTTTACCCCTTTAGGGGTGGAATTCCTAAAAATCCTTCCTTGTTCAATACTTACTCTTCACAAAGAACACACCCTCCAATTTTCATGTCTCTAGGACCAGCGGTTTGGGCTGTGTGTTGATATATATCACCCAGTCAGTCAGTTTACCATTTTATATACATAGATATATAGATATTTTAATTTTACATACCTATTTAATTAACCACAGCAGAAGCAAGTTCTTTGCGTTAACTTCAGCTAAAATACAGCGCTCTGTCCAAAATATACTTGCATAGTTCCTGTAAAGTTAACTAGATATTTCATTCAACGTCAGCCAATGTGGCGAATGCTCGCTATTTAATGTAACGAGAACGGGTAGTTTAACTACCGCTGCAATAACTTACCTAAGTTAATTATTATGTAGGAATCTTAAACAAATCTCTGACAAAGATAAAATAAAACATGTTTTAGGTAAGGGTTTGTTAGTACTTAGAGCAAACTTGAAACTACTTAAAGCATTAAAGTGCTCCTTAAATTATTTAGCACTTAAACATTAGAGGTCTTAAATCGCAAACATGTAAGTAGAGTAGAGCATATACCTAAAGCAGAAACAAACATGTGGGTGTACCTACTAATGCCGACACCTGCAGAGGTATAGCTTTAGAATCTTGAGGCAGCTAAAGCTTTGGTAAAAGTAAGAGCAATAATCTATGGCAAATCAAAGTACCGTCGTCGACAGGAAAAGAAGAAAAACGTAATGTTATGTTGAATATCAAGTTGAACCACACAAAAACTAGTTTGCGAACTACATTTTTAATTACATTTACAAATTATATTAGAATATCTGCAGTAAATACTGTAGATATTATTGTGTAATTTGTAAGTAGGTATAAAATAAACAAAAAACACCCACGAAACTCCCTCGCAATTTCTTAATAACGTTAATAATTTTATAGGCGGCCCCAAAACACATAAATACGAAACTCCTGTTTTGAAACAAGGAACGAAACGAGCCCTGAGACAGACATTATTTATCAACGTACGAAAAATTTCCACCATTCTCCCAAGTTGGGGAATGCGGTGAATGTACAGTAGGTAGGCAGGTTCACTTTGTTTGCTGTTTAATTAAATGTCGTCATTTAATTAATTAACTGCACACCTTGTGGGTACCTATATTGGCTTTGTGTTTGAAGACTTCACATTAATTTCCGCTTGCCTAATTAAAATGTTATTTTATGAATCACAACCCTTTCATGTTGTGTCGTTGTCCTTTTACCAGACAGCGAGGGCGGAAAGCATTGATGCTTGCAAACAAATACTATAGCATATGCATACTCAGGCTATTATATACCTACGCTCCCACTGCCGAGGTACAGGCAGAGAGGAATCTATGAAAGGGGTTAGGCTGAAATCAACCACTCGGGCGCAGTGGTGGTTGCTAGATGTCACATGTCTTTGATTTTTATACTAGGTCCTGGCTAGAACATTGTGAATTTGTGATGTAACAAATACTATGGCAATGCTATGTCGGGGATTTGTCATAAAAACCACGCTTGGCAGTCAGATTGAGTGATCGTCGTCAATTGTGTGTGATCACGGGACAGACAGAAGACGCAAACGTTTACGGCATCTATACTCTACAGTTGCAAGGTTTTACATTCTACCATTTGACGTAAACCTGTGTGGTTTACGTCAAATGGTATCCCTGACAATAACAGAACAGAAACTCCGCCGCCATTATCTAATTCCTTAATCCATTCTTAGCTAGCTATTACGAACAATATACCTAAGTAGGCCTATTCCGTTCAAATACGGCTTCCGTGAAAGTTCCCAAACAAAAGATTAACCGTAGCAATCAGCTCGCCACGAGGTATTGATCTTCGTAGCCCGGAGTCACAGACTTGACAAATACAGAAGGTTAGGTTCATACAACGAGGTAAAACGTACGCACGCGTGAAGAGATTGCAATCATACCCCTTCTGGAATGCCTATTTGACGATTTGTTGACTGCCGTACGTACGCGTCTATGTGTGCATGCGACTGATTTCACTCGCTATGTGGAGCTGGTCTTCTGTGCCTCTCTATTTTATGGAATTGATTTTAGTAGCCCCGAGTCACGAGCTACGAGCTACGCTTACATAAATCCGATCACACTTATCTTTATCGAGCCACGGCGGGTGGAAACAGAGAGTTTTACTCTCCTAATGTTGATTTCTAAGGATCTCTTCTACCCTTTTAAAATGATAAAAGATTATTTTCAATGAGAGTTTCTTTTAAGTGATTAAAAAGTAGAATATTGTTTATTACTTGCAATGGGAATATTGTCCTCTGAACAACAGTTTCAAAAAGTGATCATGGAATGCTTGGTTGCTTAACTGAGATGCTATCATGGCCCAATTTGTGTACGAGGTTACAAAAGGCCTAAGATATGCAACTATAGTTTTAATAAAACTACAATGTATAACATTAAATCAGGTTGTATACACATACAGCTGACTTTTAACCCGACAAGCCACAAACCTTACCAGCTAATGCTGTCAAGGGACTCACAATCAATCATATTCAATTTACTAGGTAATCAGAATCGGTGGTCGCCGTCCGTGTTAATTAGATCACTAATGCATAGACAATGAACCCGCTATAACTGTAATATATCCCTATCAGCTATGCTCAGTTTTTCTCTATATTAATTCCGTAATACACTTTTCCATAATCCTTTAATTTCCGGACTAATCTTGTCCCTTACACTAGAACAATATTTGAACCCTTTTAGACTGAACACAAATATTTTATTCATTAAAATTAGATAACGTTATTATTACAGTTTAGTGAATTTTCATACAGATTCTAAGAAAGGCAAATATTAATCCTTATCTTTCTATTACTACCCCCAGGTGGTCGCCCTATTAGCGATACGATAAGATTAATTAACTGTAATCCCTTCGAAAGTATAATTTAATTTTAATTGCATCTCATTTGACTGGAATCCGGTACACAAGTTAAACTGAATTAATGACCTTTTGGAGGTAATCTTGGTCTCTATTTTCCGAACCCAGTCGCTATTCCGTAATAGAAAGTAGGACTTTAACAAACTCATTGCTTGCCTGCAGACCAAGTGCTGTCTTTAGATTAGAACTCTTGGAAATATCATAATAGTGAAGCAGTATTATCACCCGGTGTTTTCCTTTTATGACTGAGCTAACCCCTATTAAATATGTCTTAGTTCACCTCACGTCTGAGGTAGAAACAAATGGAGTGACATGCACTCTCTCAACGGAGGCCTATCGCTTTATTATTCATAGTCCAGCAACAGTTCTGGCTACAGAATGTTATGGGTACTTTTTACACGTGATGCGACACATTAGGTGCTTATTTATATAAATCCATATATATATTGCGGTGGCCATTCCTACCTGCTATAGCATACTTATCAGGGGCTTATAGGGGCCCGTAGGGTCTGACAGGTATATGATCCCACATCTCAACCTGCACGATGCTCGTGTAAGAAAATATAAAGTACCTATCATATATGTTGACTTGAGGTTTTTTGGGGTCATATCATGTAAAATGGTCATAATGCCATTTTTAGGTTCGTGAAAATCTCTGTACGAGGCATGGAAAGAATGCCTCATAAAAAAATTTTTGCTAACTTTTATGAAAAGATGTAAAACATTTAGTTGAAAATAAATCCAGGAACAATTTATCAGCACACTTTTCGTGTAAAATTATTTGACAAACCGAATACCAATACCAATACCAAGGTCGTGTAAACCTGGGTAGGACTTGTCTACGAAAATACCAAAAATAAAACGTGAACAAGTGATTTAGCTCCAAGCAGTCGTGTGAATTGCCAAAAAAAGATTAAATGAGTGCGACGAACATAATACATATCTACGTGTAGGTACATTAAATTATTCAGACAACGAGCGATGGCGACGCTGGGAACAAACCTTTGTTCAGCGAGTTCGCGCGCAAATCATTCCGAGAATGCCAAAGGTCGCGTGCCCTTCCCTTGCAATGAACTTCTACATTTTCAGAGTTTTTAAGTGATTGATGTCGATCTCTTATTGCTTTTATTTCTAATGCATTCTTGGACTCTTTCACTCAGAAATGTTCAAAATAACATTAAAGTATTTTAAGCCAGATTCTCCAAGTAAGTAATTTGTAAAAGGAAACTCAAAGGCGCTAAGGCGAATCTGAATATTTTGGCTTAACAGCCTCGCGTTTAAGAAGTCAAATACACAAACCGGCATTTATAAGTAGATGTTAATTACCTAACTTTTGATCGAGGTCAATAGGGGTGGCTGTGGAAATTCAGTTAGGGGTTGGCTTATTTTTTGTTTTACAAAGTTGTTGTCGGTTGATTTGCAAACGCTATTTCAATCAGAATGTAATTTAGTGGCGCTCGTGAACAATATTGCGGGTAAAGCCGGTAGCGTGCGGGGCAGGATAAAGCCGGCCGCGGTAATATCGGAGCTAACCGAGCAATGTAATCGCGTTATCGACTGTTCCCTTCGGTTAGTGGTGATTATTTCATTAAGCCACCTAGTTAGCACTATACCTGTCCTGTATATTAATCTGAAAGTAGTAATCAAACCAAATATATATACATATTTGCTTTGATGACTACTTTATTAAATGATTAGTTGTTCGCAAAACGGTTTTGTCGATGATGGGTAAGGCAATTAAATTAGACAAATTTTATTTACGACAATCACACGGTTTCTGCCCCTTTGGTCTCGGGTTTGTTGGTTTGTCTAGGGTTTGATTCCTAGGTGGGGTCATTGGGTTTTTTCATCAGACTCAGTAGAAGCCAGGAAGTCTGGATTCATGCTCGCCCCCCATTACTTGGGACTTACTGGCGAAATATGGGCGTACTATAGTACACCTCTGCCTAACCCTTCGAGTATAACAGGCGTGTTGTTAGGTTATGTTAATAATGTAGGCTTTGGTTTGTATAGTGGTATTTCTCCACACATTTTTGGCGTGTGAAAATGACTGTTGTTTTTCACAAACCTTTCCTTTCCTCACGTTTTAACATCGGATTCATTTAGCTTCAATTACTTACGCTTAAGGAAAAGTCCCTTGACGTGTGAAAATTGTACATTGTGTGGCAGTTCAGGAAAACATTGTGGAAAACCGTAAACGTTGTAAATTAATCCCTAGATAGATAAACTTCTCTACATGTAATATTTTATTCTGTAATTTGTGTGTTTTTTATGTTATCATAAGGTACAAAGATATTAACCTCTCTGTTGAATTAAATAACGATATCCTTAATAACTTACATACATAATTAAAAGCTTACTGAAAAGGTTATTGCTGTAAAAGCATACATGTAATAATTATGTACATTATTTTCTCGTAGTCGCGACATATTTAACGGTGTAGGCACCTACTAAGTAACCGTGGTGAATTCTTAAGAGCAGGCTTACGAAGAAGGAATATCTGAAGCACTCGCGTTATGTTATACTCAGCATAGGTAAGTTTGTTTGTACTACGCAAAAGCTTTAGGGGCCCCAAGGAGCCTTTTAAGATATTTATGTCACCCTCCAGTTTTGGGGAAATGTGTTTCGGTAAATACAGAGCTAGAGGCCCAGAGCCGCTTGTACCTGTGAGCCGATATTCGAGTACTGATGCAACCACTGTGGCTGGAGTTCAGTTGGACATCCTACAAATAAATGATTGATGGTTTCCTTATTTTGGAAGTGAATGAACTACAGAATAAGACGCCGTGAGCCACTCATGCGTAATATACTTCAGTGTAGATATTCTAGCTCCGTTTAATTTCCTGGATTTTCTCATGCCATGTAATTAGCTCTGCTTCCGTGATCGCCCTTTGTTTAGTATCTCAACAGCCAAAATGTGCCCGTTGTGAGTGGTGCGTACAAATAATTGATTAGCCGTTAGTAGATCCGACCTTACTCAAGCTCTACGTTATAGTTAATCACATTATTTCTCAGATTAACGAACAGAAACGCATATAAGAAAGGTGATTGATATCTTAGCAATTATGAATTGTTTTGTCTGTTATATATTTAACTATGTGCCATATCATGAAGTAAGAGATATCATAATAGTTTATTGTCACAAAAGAACATACATTAGTATACACTGATTAATAAGATGCTAACTACGCTGCAGAAGTCTGTATACAGATGTTGTGAGCCCTGCCTCTCAAACTAGGCTAACCTGTATATTAAGAGACAGTGTTCAGCTGTGATGTTACTTAAAAATAGGGTTTATACAACTGCGGACTGTGCCAACTTGTAGTTCATGTTAACATTCAGATTTACTTTTAAACATATTATATGTCGCACTTATAATGAAACTGTTTACTCAAGACAGTTGGGTCGGGCATCGACCAGGGGTACTCCATCGGAAGTAATATTTTTGGCGACAAGTCACGAGCCGATCCACATCTTTGAACAGGGGCTACAAACTCTTAAGTGGATTAAATGTCTGACAAAGGCGGTTTATTGCGCGCAGTTACTCGCGCCGTCGTCACGAACATACGGTCTTTGTTAATACTCACTTGCTATTGTTTGTCCCCTCCTCACTAATCTATAGGTACATGTATTTTTAGACCCCACTCAAGGTACTTTACTGCTAACCAGATTTGGTCGAGACGCTTTTTTGTTGGATCAACAAGCTCAATTGGATCATGTCCCTTACATTGTCCGTGCTTTATTTAAAGTAAACATGTAATGTGTGTTGAGGGCTGGGTGGGACAAAAGTTTTCTGATGAACATTTTGTTTTTACAGGTAGGTATTTCCGAGAGGAGTAAGAGAGAGAGTTAATGTATTCATTTTATTTTCCGGATCTTTGTCTTCTACGTCCGTAGTATTGCATCGATGATAAAAATAATACCCACTTGAAAAGAAAATTGATCGTTAACATATTCATGATCGTTCAAATGTACGAGTAGTTTTATCTTTTATCCGTAGTTATTGTACTAATCTATAAAAATAAATAAAATAGAAATGTCTGTTTGTAATTTCAAAATAACAGCTTTTTACTGAATGCATAATTATGAAAGAATATACGGTACTTAAAACAAAAAAAAAATGAAATTGTCTATCGTACTCTCTGTCTGTTTTTTTTTTAGTGTAGGTAATGTATCTTCATCGTTTCGTTATGCGTTGTCTGTCTTCTATAAGCTTATTTTTAAAATTGTATTTAAAATGGCATTTATTTGCTAAGTCAACTATGGGTACCTACTTTATATGTATAAAATAACTTTCATCAAGATACGTTAGAAAGTAATTTGTTGTCGGTTCTCGAATAAGAAGTACCCAAACTTGCGTCTATAGTCGTAGTCGTGACTCTACATTAGTGTTTAAATTGTATTTTCGTTTTATGTGGGTAATTCGACAAAGCCAGATGAGTCAACAATTGGATAGTAGGTGATTGTAAAACGTAACGAAGTCCAGACTCAAACAGAACAATACTACGAGTACGAACAAAATTGCAGTTTTGTAGATTAACGTTAAGTTTTTACGCTTCCTTTGTTTCGGTGTTTCGACTGACCGTTCATTGAAATAACATTTCACTGAAAATCATTTTCTGTTGCATGCTTAATATACAAAACTTATACTGTCACTTACGGGGTATCTTCCGTGATTGGAATATCGGGGGCTCAAAATCATGAACAATCAAGGAAGATATCCCGAAAGTGACAGTAGAGAATTCTCAGAAATCAAATTTTCAGGAGGAACTTTTTATCAAAGTAATATCCGCGTGATCTAGGTGCCTGCGTATATTACTTCGTCGCGGTCTACAAAAGAATGTAAAGTGTGACTATTTGCATTTTATAGGAACACCGTAATAATCGTAAACCGTAGTAATACCACCGGCATAAGATTTTCATCACATGCATTATATTAGACCGTGTAGTCTTTTTTTGGCTGTTTTTTATTTGGCAACGCTGAGCGTAAGGGCCTCGGTTCGATTCCTAGGTTGGGCAAAGTGTTATTGGGTTTTCCATCAGGAATTTCTCAATAGCAGCCACGGAGTGTGGGTTTTGTGGTCGGTTAGTGGTAATAGGCTTGCCCCCTATTACATGGGACTTAAACATAACTGGCGAATTGTGGGCTTTGTTTTAGGTACACTTCTGCTTAACCCATCGGGGATTAGGCGTGAATTTACGTTATATTAGAAACTGAAAGCACTGGTGACGATTGGTAACAGCCTTTATGTAAGAGTGTTGATAGTGTGTGATTTGTTAAAATATGCTTTGAGTTCAGTCGCTATCATCCATGTTGTTACTAAAGTACATCGTCTTATACAGTCATTATGAACTCTAGCCGTAAATACGATTTCCAAAGCCATCTAGTGTAGATGCAAACCACTTCGCGCTGGATTCCTTGAATGAATATGGATGGGGTCGCAGAGAAGATCAAGAGGAAAGCCAATAAGATGACTTACTATTCCATAAATGAAAATTAATCGATGTTAGACCTATTGTTACTGCAATAAGGACTGGATTATTGTGAAATGGTATACAATCTTCGCACTACAATAACCTCTTCGAATGACGGGTTGGTTTTTGTAGGTATCTAAGCCAGGTGGACGGGCACTTTTAATCGTTTAGGTTATGGGTTTGTGCTGATGCTTGGTAGCTAACATAAGTAGCATCTGCTTTGAAAACGTTTCGCTTTTAAATATTTCTACAGCGCCTGTCGACAGCATCGACATAAACTTTTAGCCAATGTCAATCTAATACCTTTTTGACTTTTTAACGTCGCTACTAGTATCGCTGATAGTCTCACTTTGTCTAGGCCCTCTCACCTGTGTTCAGCAATGGATGTCTTTCGGCACAAATGTATTTATTTACTTTAATTATAACGGTTGAGAACCAATTAAATTAATTAAAGACACAGTAAAAGTAAAAAACGGTTGCAATACTTTCATGAATACTTTTCACAGTACTTCTGACATGTCAATAAAATCTCCTTCCATTCATGTGCAAACAAATCATTCGTTGGATTAGAATTCAAGAAATCATTAAGTGCAGCTGCTGAGCAAGAGGTCTTGGGTTCGATTCCCAGGTCGGGCGTAGAGTTATTGGGTTTTTCCATTAGGAATTTCTCAGTAGCAGCCACGGAGTCTGGATTTGTACCCAGTTGGTGGCAATAGGCTCGCCCCCTATTACATGGGACCTAAATATTACTGGCGAAATGTGGGTGTACTATTAGGTACACCTCTGCCTAACCCTTCGTGTATTACAGGTGTGATATTATGTTATAAAGTGCAGCCAGAGTCCGAGGTACTGGTGAAGTGCTACGGTGCGACACGGAGGCTCAGCAAGCAACATTCAGATACGACAGTAATGACGTCAATAACAAGTCGTACTGATACTTGCTATTATATATATTCAGAACTTCACAAAATCGAGTGTTAGAGGACGAGGATATAAACGCATGCCACGAAACAGCTTCAATTTAACACAGCAACCAAGAGAACAGAGAGACCAATTAAAGTTACAAATGTCACCTCAATTAAGTTAGTTGATTTCAAATATTTATGCACGTTTTATATGGTAATGGGTTTTTATATATCAATGATGGTAATGAAGTTTATGTCGCTGTGATATTTTTTTCAGATCTCAAACTTAAACTCAAAGCATTTATTTCAATTAGAACATAACAGGCACTTTTGAATGCCTGACCACCTCTCACCCCTCTCACCATTCGAGATAGTTATCGAAACGAGCATAGTGTTCTGTGGAAAGAAATGAATTGTTTTAATTGAAAAGTGGTACTTAAATTGTTGTTGTGGTATTGAATGGAAAGCCAGAAGTAATTTTGGGTTTGTTCGTGTCAATGTTGGTAGGTATGTTTCCCTAAACATCTTGTTATTTTAATTCGCAGTGAATTAACAGTCGTGATCTTAAGTATTTGAAAAACATAAATGTCGTGATCTAAGTGAATTGCAATGTGTTAAAGATAAAGTCTTCGCCTGCACATTGTTAGGTTTAAGTCGTTTATGAGATTTTTTATATTTTTCGCTGAAAATGTTACTTTTTAAAGACTTTTTGAAACTAAAACATTAACGACAGTTAAATAAGCGTTAACAGCAAAGTTTTGCAGAGATCTCATTTGCATTGTTATGCTTAATAAATGTCAGGCAAGTCTGGGGCATTACCGTTGAACTCTTGGGCCCAGCTCAAGTCGTTGCAGCGATCAGCGGTCGCGAGGATTTTCGGAGGTTCGCGTGACGTCAGTAGTAGCGGCGAGGGGATGCGGGGGGCAGTGGCGCGCGCCTCTAGCCCGGCCTCGCGCGCTCGCCGTCTCTACCGCTACGTACTATCTGTTGCGCGCCGAGCGCGGTGGACGCGCTACGAACGCGCCGCACGCGACCCTACCGCCCGCCCTTCACGCAACCGTAAACAAATTACTACGTATCCTGTGTCCAATGCCCCTTACGCTTCAGTGAAATCCCACTTCAGTTTCGACTTCGACTTATGTGGTTCAGTTTTAGTGACTTTTTGACGTCTGTCAGTGAAGTATATAAGTGCCGACTAGGGGTAAACGGCCCGTCTGCCGCCCACGGACCGTAGTACCGCCGTAGTACCCGCGCCAGACTTGCCCACTGGTGATGCACCGACTCATAACACTACTCTAGGACTTCGGCAACTTATAAACACAACTATTGCACTAAGGTACATTTTGATATTAAATACTGAATCTATGTTCTCTCATACCTTTATAGCATTTTGAATTTGTAATTAGATATTTATTTTTTGAGTTGTAGAGCTCTTCTTATGACTGAAATAGAATTTTAATTTAGAACTGGATTATTTATGTTATAGTCTCCAATGTTTATCACAACAATTTCAAGGCAAATGGTATTTACATAGTTGCATGTACCTACAGCTGAATACATAAAGATGATCAAAACTAATACTTATCAAACTTAAGTGGGTAATCAAAATACTTGGATCAACAGATTAATTGGGTTGGGATTTATAATTAACATTGACGTTCCTTTTATTTGCAACTTTCACGGTTCTTTCGGGATTGTGAAACAGTGAAAATTTCTAAGACCTTAATAATGTATCACCGATATTATTCTCACATAAGTTCCCAGGCTACAGATGTTTTCTAGTTCCGTATTTTCTATCATTTCAACAGTTACTGTTACTTGCAAGTCTTAGTTCTAACTCTTTTCTTTCTACTTTAGTGTATTCTATAAATCAATTAGTCACAAAGGTACCTATTAAATATCAAAGGTTTCCATTCAGGCTAGGTCTACCTGAATTCAGTAATAATGTCTGCACCTTATTTTGCAAATAGGTCTCATCTATAATTCGGATGGCTCCAAATGTGTCCGTCTAGCGTCTAGCTAGACTCTAGCCCTTCGGTCGAATTCATGATCACAAAAATGTTTCTTGGTAATGTAAACAGAAAAACAACATGAAAATAAACCACACATTACATGTAAATTGCGTGTTACATTTCAATTAAAATTCCCATATCTTTTTCTTTTCGAATACATCATCAAGTATAAAAAATCTATCATCATAAAACGGAATAATTGAAAGGCATTGTGGGTGTCTATTTCCACGGTAAGTTTTATGATCTTCATAAAATCATATTTCAAATTCATGAAAAACCGCTGTGTCTGAAAATTGAAAATGATGTAGGTTGGTGTCAAATTGGATGATCCCCGGATGATTAAAAAAAAGATTTGTTGATTTTAATCATAATATCTAGCATTAAAATATGAATCATTTTACTGAATCTCAGATTTCCTCAACTAATAATTTTCCATTCATTTGCATCGGTCAGGAGAAGGGCAAATAACAGATGATTATAATGTCGTGAATGTCATGATCTTGAAAACTTACTTTGTATTATTGATTACAACTTACTTATTTATTTATTATTTATTTATTTAGGTCAGCCAACAATTGTTTACACAAAACATTTAACATTAAAGTTTCTTAATAGTACATTTATAAGTGCAACAATTACTTACAGGCTAACACAACTTGCACCAATTATGGTTATTTAGAAGTGCAATATTACAAAGCTAAAAAGATACATACAAATTAAAGCTTTTCAAATTTTTGTTGTGATTATTTGCAATAATCACAACAAAAAAATTAAGAAAATTACAATAAATTGATAAACAGATCTACAATATTAACAAATTAAAAAATAAAATCAAAATTAAAAATTAAATTAAATATTTAAAAAAAAAAAAAAAAATTAAACTTTAGAAATTAAAATTAAAATTTTAAATAAAAAACAAAATTAAAACATTACAATTAAAAGTTATAATGATAATAACAAAAATCTCTATCAATGATTTCAAATAAGTACATATTCATCAACAGTCACAAAATCAAAATCAACATTGTTAGTTAAAATAGTTGTGAGAACAGTGCTCGGTAATTACTTTGTAAAATTGTCCTATGCTGTCATGGTGTATATCGGTAAGATCACTGCAACTGTTTAGGTTTTTACACATGCGTGAAATCGGCGAGTTGGCACCCAGAACTGTTCTGCGCAAGGGGGGGTACAATGGTGTGATAGGATTACGCGGATATCGGGCTGGGGCACGGAATTTAAGGAGACTCAGTATGTTTGGGCAGTCAATTTTGTTTCTAAGCAACTTATAGAGAAACAAGGCATCAATAATTTCTCTCCGAGTTGACAAAGAGGGCATTTTAAAGTATTTAAGACGCGTATTATATGAGAGCAGCTGTTTATTTTTTCCTATAGAAAATGCAAGGTGCCACAAAAACCGTTTCTGAACTCTTTCCAAAAGCAACTTATGTGTGGCGTAATGTGGTCTCCATACAACACTGCAGTACTCTAGGACGCTTCGTACAAGGCTATAATACAGCATCTTTTTGGTACCAACCTGTTTGAAGCCCCTGGTGTTTCTTATCACAAACCCTAACATTCTCGACGCTTTCTTAACAATGTTCTCGATGTGGGGGACAAAAGTTAGTTTTTTATCAAACAGTACTCCCAGATCCCTAATTTCATCTACTTCTTGTATTTTTTTATTATTTATGAAGTAATCCGAGTGTATGGGATGAGACTTTCTTGAGAATGACAAATGATAACATTTTTTTAAGTTAAGTTCCATTTTGTTAGTCTCACACCATTTAACAACTCTGTTCAGATCTTCTTGTAGAAGCTGGATATCACTCGGTGATTCGATTATTCGAGCAAACTTTAAGTCATCAGCATAGAGAAAACAATCGGAAAAGCAAAAGCAGTGGGGAAGGTCGTTAATATATATGATAAATAATATAGGAGCAAGGTGTGACCCCTGTGGGGCACCGGAAGTCATGCAATAATTGCTGGCAGATCGAAAACCGTTAACAACAACATAAAATTCACGCTTTGACAGATAAGATTGTAGCCATTTCAGCAAGGGACCAGTGATGCCGTACGTTGCTAGTTTATGAATCAGTATGGAATGAGGAATTTTATCGAAGGCCTTGCTGAAATCGGTGTACAATACATCAAATTGCTTGTTTGAGTCGATAGATTCAATTAGGGACTCCGAGAAAGCCAGTAAGTTTGTGGCAGTAGACCTTGAGGCAACAAAGCCGTGTTGGTGATCGCTGAGATAAAGTCTGAAATGGCGTTGGATATAAGGGCAGATCATCGACTCAAAAATCTTGGCAAACGTGGAGAGAATCGCGATAGGACGATAGTTAGAAATTGTATCTATTTTGTCCGACTTGTATACTGGGACGACTTTGGCTTTTTTCCACTCAGATGGGAAGGTGCCAGTGGCTAGCGATACCTTGTATATTTTTAATAACGGGGTAACCAGGGCTGATGCACAGGCAGAAATAAATAATGGTGGGATTCCGTCAGGACCTGCTCCTTTCCTGATGTTAACACATTGCAATTTTTTGAGTAGAGTATCACTATCAAGTTCTGGAATTGTCAGGCACTGGCTATTAGTTTCTAATGCGTCAAGAAAATTTGAATCATTCTTAAATTCCGCGCCATGCTCAGGGGTGTATACAGATGCGAAATAATTACCAAAGAGATCACAAATATCCGAACCATTTGATGATATAGTTTGACCGTCCGTCATTGTTAGTGGATAGACACTAGACCCACCGCGCTTAGCCTTAACATGAGTCCAGAATAGTTTAGGATTATCTTTAATTTCTGACTCTAAGTTTTCCATATATGTACTGTACAAAGTTTTGGCCAGGTTTTGACAACGTTTTGAGACTAATTTTAGCTCCAATCCATCCAACGGGTTCTTATATTTCCTAAAGCGTAATCTTAACTTATTTTTCTCTTTGAGTGTCCTTATAATTGCTTTATTAAACCATGGAGGGTAACGGCAAGCCAATGACTTACAGTTTGGGACAAATGTATTTATTGCACTATTTAAAACTTCATAGAATACTTTTAACATACTATCTGCATCATTACTATTAGCAAATTGTTGATTCCAGTCATGTTCGCTAATGTATGTTTTAATATGTTCATAATTCGCCTTATAAAAGTTCTTTCTATTGTTGAGACTATTGTATGGGAGTTTGGATTCTTTTAACAATGACACAATAAGCTCAAGCGGAGGATGTAGTTTATCAACAGGAATTAAAGAGCAACTGCTTTCGTTCACACTGCACGTGGATATGGTTGACAAAACAAGATCTAAAGTCCGCGCAGAACAGTTCTTTACGAGATTGTACTGAGAAAGTCTACTAACGTTCATAAATTCTAATAATCTCAGACACGTGTTAGGTAGTGAACTGTTAACGGCACCCGGAGCCCAATCTATTTTGCCTAAGTTAAAATCCCCTATTATACAAACTGGAACATTTACTGTCTCAAACACGTTATTACAGTGTTCTATAAAGTGGTCAATGGTTGGAAGACATACAGGTGGAGGTAGGTAGACTGCACAAAGAGCTAACTGTCGTGATTTATGTGCAGTCGGAATATCGATGGTAACCCAAAGATCTTCACATTTACTGTGCCATTTATCAATGCGCTTTGAACTTATTTTGGTTGAGACAGCAATCAGAACTCCGCCACCATCCTTATTAGGATGAAAGCCTGTTGTCTCCCTATCTCTTCTGTAAACAACATATCTATCATCAAATAGTTCACTACTGAGTACAGTACTATTTAGCCAAGTTTCGGTTAAAATTAATACATCATAATTCATACAACAAAGGTTAACATAAAATGTGTTAGTTTTAGTTCGCAGACCTCTACAATTTTGGTAGTAGATTGTTAAGTAGTTGAATTTTAAAGGACAGATAGGTACTACGACATGACATAAGACGAATTACTTGATTTTACTTAGACTATCAGCGTTTTTGATAAGTATGTATTCTGCTCCGTCTAGTTTTCTTACAAATATTTTGCCGTTTCTGACCCAAACGTATTTGTAACTCATTTCCTTAGCCTTGATCCTAGTCGCTGCATGCAAAGCTTTGTTGATGGGGGAAAGATGTTCAACAACATACACAGGAGATTTCTGACCGGCAATTCCAAAATGGCCACAATGAAGTTTATTATCTCGGTTTTTTTGGTTGTATTTAATAACCGACGCTAGGAGTTGATCGCGCAGCCTAGGTGATGCCATCTGAACGACAATCGATATATACTTCAGTTCATCTTTACGATTTTTTCCAGTAAAATCCTTTAACCTTATTTTGTTCGTTTAGGAATTTACTGGGATGTTTTTCTTCCGAGAGTCTGGACAAAAAGACGTTCTATCGGCGATAACTATATTAGAAGCGGCAAAAATGTACTAGGTTAACGTAAGGGGTAGTTCTTTAATCGCGTGAGGTTCGAACAGAGGGTCAGCAAAAATCACGATTAATCACAATGGTGGGGGGGTCATGTGGCAATCACGTGTATTTTTAGTTTCAGTTGTAGGACGTAAAAAACTTAATTTATCACACATTAAAAAACAATGTATACCCGAGCAAGCAAAGTGTCTAAAAAAACGATTTATTTTTTTAAATTGGTACTCCCTGTATTTTAAAATAATAATAAAAAAATGTGATACTGGGAGGGAGGAGAAAGGGTGGCCTAAAATCTCACGACGTATCACCGCGGGGGAAGGGGGTTATAAAAGTAGTCTAAAAAATCTCACGTGATTATAGGATGACCATTAAGGTATAGTAAACCTCTCGTTAGTTCTGTTGAAAGTCGTTTGGAACGCTTTGAAACCGATTACCAGTTTCCTAACGTTATTCGGATACTACCAAAATAAAAATAAATGAGAGGACCTACTTAGATATAAAAACAAACTAGTGTTATCTAGGGTACACCTTCGTAGTTTTACATATCTAAAGTACAAAAGCTATTTTTACATTTTAGTACGTACCCACATAAAAAGTAAGTTGGGTTTTAAATATTTTTTTATGCATATCTTTCTGAAAAATGGGACAGGCTGTCCCATTTCTATTCAACTTGGTAACGCTGAAATTCTATGGGTGGGATTACTCGGGATGCACGATGGCCGGTCTATTATACTTGGCGTGATGTAAACCCCCCGTCCCTTACATTTCACTCCTTTAAAGCAAGTCTTTAAAGACGATAAGTGAATCATGTTGATATACCTAGCAACAATAGGATCTATAAACATATAGAAAAAGACCCATAACAGTAATTGAAAATATAAATAACATATAAAAGATACCGTAGATAAAGGTAGATAAAGCTAATAGAAAAACTCCTACGATTTCATATTTGATGTATAATTTTATTTTGTATCCATTGTGTTCTCCATTGCCCAATGTTTCGTTATAACGGAAAAAGAAAAAGTTTTGACTGGCTCGAACATCTTGCGGGAGTAATTTAATTTATTTTCTCTGTATCTCTGTTTCATTTAAATAGCATTTCAACTGCGAAGGGAAACAAAAACCTTTTCAAAAAGGGCAGTTAGCGACAACTTTGGCAGTAAATAAAAATGAGAATGGAAAAATTTGCACAATCCCATGTGTATCTACTACAGGTACATAGATTGTGGGATACAGAAACCAGCTTGGCGAAGTACAGGAGGTATCGATAATCACCATGTTTCCCACGTGGATGAGTGACGATGCAGAACATTATTTGACATTCTTCTCATTCGTTATAAAATCAAAAAGGAAATTATGATAGAATACAAAAGTATAGTTACAAGGTACAACTAACAAGTGGCCGCTATTCTACCGAACTTCCTAACCTAACCGTTCGGTGACTTGTCACTACTTTCGTGGAAAAGGGGTATTCGGCTATTTGTCTGACAACAACCAACACTACAACACATTTAATTACAGCCGGGGTCGGAAGTGTGTATCTTGCTACGAATGTTAAAATAACAGCATCCGCAACAACAATGTGGATCTATTTAAAATTCACAGCTATGCCTATTGTGTGATATTCAAAATAGGACAGAAGGCGATTCCGGTCGTGAAAATTTCCTTAATTGTGTACGCTGCGAAGGGTTTACCATACGTTTACGAAATTAAACGACCAGCGAAATATAATTAACTTTGGTTTGGAATGTACAGATGCGAGTAGATGTAGCTTGAACAGCGAAGAAACAGATTAACAAATTGAGCGTCAGCTCAAATTCACCGTACCTTCAAATCGCAACTGTTATTCTGTATCAGTTGTATGAAATGGCTAACATGATTTCTCTTTTTTTTTTTGTATTTGCAAAACAGCAAACCTATATATTTCCCTGACTGTGCATAGGTACCCAAGATGAAGTTAATGGCGCGTAACTTAGGACCGCTCAGCGTCACCAATCTATTGCTATGCATCGAATAACGCACGTCCTCTCTCTGTAGGGCACATGCGTTATGCATGAGCATTTATATTATAAAGATAAATGCACACTTTTCCGCGCCGAAATAATCGACTACACCGAACGAAACGTTATATCATACGTAAAACGTAATCTATTGGTTCGATTGAGGTTTCATAGGATTTCATACAAGTAATTCTGAAATTCGATTCGTTCGGCTCCTTCACTTCCTTCGGCTCTGATAACTGTGTGTTTATCTTAAGGATGGTTTCCTAAAATCGCCAGTAGGTTAAGGAAATTCTCAACCATTTGATTCTGTACCGGGAAATTGTCACAGTTCTATTATTTTGCTCAATTCCCAGCATTATTTTACGAACGTTTAACTGATTACGATTTTTCTTCGAATTTTGACCCAATTCGGGGAAGAACCCGTAAATGTTTAAAAAATGTTTTATTTTCATCGAAGTATGGTAGGTATAATTTTCACTTTTGCATAAACACATTATCTACAAAAATTCATACGAATGGCTATACAACGAATAAAGATGACGAGGATATTACATTACCAATGTCTGCTGTCTGAATACTTTTTTCTCTGCATTTTCTTCGCTAAGCTTGGTCTTGTGCACCTTATCTTTGTTCTCATATCGGCTTTCATAACATTTTGCGAACGCCACTGCACCGAGGTCAGACAGCTTGCTTGCAATGTCAAATATTACTACTACAAGGTTACCGCAGGATTGCTCCTTTCCTAATTGAGTCTATTATATCCACTATTGATCTTCATTAGGTTTAGGTAATAAATTATAGGAAACGGTGCTACCTCAGGGTTTCAGAACAAATTGGACTTAACACAAATAAGTACTAATCGGCATATCGTGTTCCATCTGTGGAACTCAACTCCAGTTGGTATTAATCCTTTGCTTGAGATTGAACCGAAACTTAATAAATATCTTAAATTCATTCGATGACAAACAACGCATAGCGTAATGGCTTGAAGCATGAAATTTTGTACATGATTTCCTTGTGTATCGTTCCAATTTTAAAGTAAGGGTTTTAGAAAGGCCTCTAAAAGGTTTCATGGAGGATGAACCATTGTAAAATTAGTAAGTTTTGGAAGTTTGTTATTTTTTTTCCAATGCCATTGGCCTTATTACTTACACTTTGTTAATTTATATTACATTAATGATCTTGCCTCATTCCGTGCAGAAGTGGCTGCACGGAATGAGGCACACACAATCTTTCATCACTATCTAAGGAACTCTAGTCGAATAATTTTTCGTTGCAAAAACCGCCCTGGGTTTTGTTATATCTTCTCTTGCCCACCCATTACAGTATTGAAAGTAAAACGTTGAAAACAACACTGACAAACCCACGGTAAAAAACATCAATATTGGCTATCTGCCTACGATTCACTGGCTTTGTCTATAAATCACCACAAAAAACCAATACGGAAATCTAAAACATTGAACAGGCGAATGGTTCTCGGAGATATGAAATTGGATACTTATAGGCTTGGAAATCGATACATTTGCAACAGTTTACTTCAGTATTACTCTAAAAATACCTTTTCAATCAATATCTAGTGTTAAATTTTGAACAAGTAAATCATTGATGTGTTTGTATGCCTAAAGAGCACACAACAGCTCACTGTGGTTTCTTTGTCAACATTTTACCAATTTATTCCATCATTGCAAAAAAAACAGCAAAGGTACGAATGAACATAAATTAGTTTAAGATTGGCTTAAGAAAGTTTCCAACATCTAACAGAATACTGCTAAGCTTAGTTGCACATCTTCCGTTGCCCAGGAGGATTAACATAATGCATAAGCACATTCTATATTAGTCCAAGGCTTTCGATTGTTTATTCATCAAACATTACTAGGGAAATAGAATTAATTAGTGTTACATTAACCTCTTTGCACTGGGTCGTCTTATCGCTTAATTGATTGAGTAGGATGGTTCAAACAGTCGATGTTTATAAAAAGATCTTTACATGTCCAATCCATGTTCCATAATTACAATAGGAATACCGCAAGGCTCTTATGTTGTTCGTTTATTAATTCGAAATCAAATGACAACTAACTTTAAATATGAATGTTATAAAACAGTTTTAACCAACGTTTTGACGATCAAAGACATTCAGATTCATTTCAATACATATTTCTTCTTTATTAGTTTAACCTCAATAATATTCTAATCACTCTATTACACTCACTGCAAAAATCTCTATTGTTTATTGTGTGCATCTAAATTACTGTCGCTAATCTTTCGATTGTCATCACAAGTTATCTAGTGCCCAATTTATAGACTTGCATCCCACTTAGATATAGTATTCATTGAACAATAGAATTTAAATGGAGTCGGTTAATTTAGGAGTAAGCGGACCGTCAGCAACGTTGCCCACTGATGTGGAAGTTTGATAACTCTGTGGTCTGTTCTTGTCGGGACCTATCCGACTATCTATTGCAAGTTTAAAATCGTTCATTTAAAGGGCTTTGTGTACAGTCAGTTTCATTCGACATTTATCACCGATTAACGTCATCGTCGTTTAATAACTCTGTAGCTAATTTGTTCACATAGCATAGCGCACAGCTCAGTTTGTTCTTCAACAAACTGTGCTATGTGAGCTTCAAGGACGGAAGATAATAAAAACATAAATCAGAAGAAGGATAGCATTAACATTGCAAATAGGTATATTATACGTTTACTAAATGTCCAAGGAGTCTTCGTTTTTTCTCCAGCTTACATAAAATGGTATTTCCACAATGTCAAGTGCACTTCTATGTCAGAGCACTATTTCAAACTTATTCTCTTCGACATAAAATACTCTTTTAAAACCCTGAAAACGATATTTTCGAAGAGAGTACCGAATATTCATAATCCTAATCGTAA
Organism: Eurois occulta; assembly: GCA_950022335.1. NCBI lineage: Eukaryota > Metazoa > Arthropoda > Insecta > Lepidoptera > Noctuidae > Eurois > Eurois occulta. The sequence continues at coordinate 8,872,473 of OX465489.1, read as the reverse complement.
ATAGTACATACATTTTGTATGACATTAGAATATGGGTGAGAATAAAGTGGACAGCTAAGATGTGGCTAGCATCGAATATTTCGGCTGAAATAAATTTCATTTTGGGTACGAGTATCTGTCTAAAATACCAATTTGGTTTAAGTTTACTATTAAATTCAATTCTATTTGACGTTTAGTATTAGGCTAATTTCGGTTACATTCTGTTACCGAGCGAGAAATAGCTGTCGCTGTCATAATGGTTCGGAATACCAATCAGTTTAACAAAAGACGAAGGTTTCCTATTATGATGCCAATTAATTGAGCTGCTAAAGATAACAGTTATGTTGTATCAGCATTTAGAGTAAAATGGATACCAAAGTAAGGTAACGTATGTTCCCAGACTAATGAATGAATTTGTACAAAACATCAATTGCCAAGATATCTTAATTCTCTACACTTGAATAAACATCGAGAAAGCCACCAGAAGTTACCTATTTTAATTAAATTCGGAGTAATTTCATTAGGTATATCTAATAGTCAATAATCGTTAGCGGTTTGGATCTGTAGGTATTTAACAATACTAGGTCAGCTTCAAACCCGTAGTTATAAGTTTTACCAAAGTTCTAGAAAAACTTTCCTACCTTTATAAAATACTCTTGGTCCTATTCTTATCATTAATTGCTTGACCGTTTACCAGGAATATAATAAAACATAAAAAAACACACATATTTCATAAAGGAGCTCGTGGCTAAATGAGGAGCTCGTGGCTAAATAAGCACAGCCGCTCGGGTCAATCTTTAGGTTAAGCCGTGCTACCTAGGTTGGTCAGTGGATCAGTGACCACCCATTATATACCAAGTTTGCTCCGTGCCTCGGAAAGCACGATAAGCTGTTGGTCCGAAAGACTGACAACCAGTCTTACCAAGGGGTATCGTATTATTACCAAGCACTAACTGGGCTGTGGGGGTCAGATAGGCAGTCGCTCCATGTAAAATACTGGTATTCAGCTGCATCCGGTTAGACTGGAAGCCGACCCCAACATAGTTGGGAAAAGGCTAGGCAGATGATGAATAAACATATTTCATGTATTCAAAAATGAGTCCTTATACATTAGATACCGACAAATTTAACTATACCGAACTGTCGACGTTGTTGTACGCATTGTGTAATCTATCTTTATATAGCGGGTCCTTTATGCCAGAATAAAAGTTTTTTCCTTCATAAAAATGTTGGGCATCACCCAACAAGATTAAAGGCCAAATGTGACACATGTCAAAAAGAAAAATATTTTGCTGCTACAAAATAAAAGGGAAGAGTTGTCCCATCGTGTACATTGTGATTCAAAGTTTGTTAAACAGGTTATATTTACAGCTAAACTATTAAGGAAAAAACTGCAACTATCCAGAACTTACGTAGAAATGAAAGTTGAAGTTAATCAACAGTGAGATTGCGTTTAGAATATTTGGCATTTATTATAAACGGTGTTGCTTCGGGCAGGAGAGTCCCAGCACAATTATTTGCGATCCCGGGCCATTCTCAGAGCTGCAACAATGTCTAGTTCACGGTAAAGCGGTTTATTCAGAGATTTGTGGCCGGATGGAACAAGCCACTGACACAATTTGGCAGGTCATATACTCCGTCAATACAAATCTTTGCACCAATATAATTGCTTGTTTCTTCTAAAGGTTTTTCTTGCTTGTGATATTTTGTTGAGGTACGAAGAACTGAAAAAAATATGTGTTGTTTTTAATCTTCACGGTTTCTTTGAAGTATTTATTAATGATGAAGATGTTGTTTAATGCGTTCGTAATGTTCAGAAGATGAATGAAAGGCGACTTACAAAAGATATTTATTCGGCAGATGTGAGTTGAAACGCCGCGCTGGGAGGGGACACCCTAGAAGGACATACACGGACCTTAATGGTAATGTTCTTTAGATCTATGGTGCGTAGTAACCGACTTGCGTGCATGACTCGAACGTAGCAGAGACGGCCCATAGTTTCTGCCTACCCAGATATTTTCACATTTTACAATCTAAAAATATCATTGACACGCGGTATAATATTAAAAAAGTACAAAATGGTGACGAAACGTAAAAATAACATCCAAAAATAAGTGTTAAATGTTGCGTTCACAACGTAATGGTTTCTTAAATTCCGTTTACAAACATTAGCAATACGAAAAGGTTCCGCATAAAATCTTATGCTCATTGCTTTGCAATAAAAAGTTGTTACCGTGAGGGTATTTCAAGCGGCTTTCCCGATATCATTGTATAATTCGATCGTCGCCCATCTCTGATGTTATAGGCATTTTTACTCCATCAAATGTTTTATATCCCGAAATATCATCTCGTCGTTGAGATCATAAAGAATCATTTTTCTATAATATTAAAGCGATTCTAGGAAGCTATTGGGCTGTCAACAACTGAGAAGTATAAACATAGAATCAAATGAAAGACATAAACAGTAAATGATGCGTCCTTATACTTATGACTGGCGTGCCGCATGATTCATTAAACAAACGTAATGGGCATAAGGTAAAGGGCCCAATAACCGTGAAGTTTTGAACTTCACTGACTTTGCAGGTCTGCTATGCTAAAACTAGAAGACTTACAAAAAAATAATTACATGACTAGAGAGATAATTTAAACTAGTTTTAGTGTAATATTCTTTTTATTTATTAGTCTATATTTTCTTTAACAATAATACAAAAAAAATAAACAAAGGGCTAATTGTACCAGTACCCGGTAGATTTGCACTAGTAAACGTTAAAATGTCCCTGAATCCGGTAATTTTAACCGCGAATTTGAACTCTATTGCTTTACGTTAAAGTTCACAGAAATGCTATTTTTGCATTTCTGGTAAGCGAAGTCTTGATTCTAATTTTATGAGTGGTAATCTGAAAAATAATTATTATAACAGTGTAGTATTTCCCTTACGAAAGTATGGACTCGCGCTGTGTAAAATAAATAAAAAACGGTTTATCCAAAGAAGAGACATTTTTTGTTCTCCCAAGCGCATGCTTGGAGAGAGACCAGTTCTCGCTTCGTTGGAAGACGGGGTAGCTGGTCCTCATTCGGAAGCCGGGGCGCTCTGCGGACTCTCCGTCCGCATACTGGCCCATTGTGTTCCTCGACGAGGTGAGCAAGCTCTTTGAAATAGTCATTGCAAACCGCCTCGCCGGGCACCTTGCGGGGATGGGACTGGATCTTGCGGACCACCAGTTTGGTTTCCGCAAGGGGCGCTCGACGGTGGACGCCATCATGCGCGTGAGAGCCGTCACGACGCCGACGGGGGATGCGGTGTCCCGGGGTGAGGTCGTCTTGGCGGTGTCTCTTGACATTGCCAACGCCTTTAACACCATGCCCTGGACCTGCACTAGGGAGGCACTCCTGACGAAACGCTGGTGCTGGCACAAGGGAGGTTGAACGAGGTGGCGGCCGAAATTATGACACGCGGGGTTGCGATAGTCATAAATAGGATCCGGCAAGTGGGTCTGGAGGTGACATTGCACAAGTCCATATGCTTACATGGACCTTGGAATGCGCCACCGTCATGATCCATGCTGACGGTAGGAGGGGTCCCATCGGCGTCGAGTCGACGTTGAAGTACCTTGGACTCGTCCTCGACAGCCGGTGGAACTTCGTGGAGCATTTCCGACGTTTGGCTCCCAAAGTGGAACGGGCCGGGGTTGCCTTCAAGCGGCTCTTGCCCAACCTGAGGGGTCCAAACGCCTCCGGCCGGAGGCTCTACGCGGGTGTCGTGCGGTCGATGGCCCTTTACGAGGCCCCGGTGCGGGCGCGATCCTTGAGGCGGCGAGCCGCCCACTACCTGAACGCGCCCCAAAAGGTGGTAGCCGTAAGGCTGTACGATCTCCAACGAGGCGGCGAGCCTCCTTGCCGGATTGCCACCATGGGATCTGGAGGCGATAGTCCTCGCGCGCCTGCACGAGGGGCGCGCGGAGGCACTACGTCGCGGGGAAACTCAGCTGCCGCGGCAAATTGTCGCTCAGCGGACAGACCTCTGGTGCTATCTCATGGCGACATGGAGAGAGCGACTGTCGCAACCCTGTGCAGGGCACGCCATAATAGTGGTGGTAAGTTCCCTCTTTGAGGAGTGGCTAGAGAGGCGCCACGACGCCCTCACATTTCGCCTGACGCAGGTCTTCACCGGACACGGTTGTTTCGGGAGGTACCGGCACCGAAACGGGCGGGAGGAAACGCCCGGGTGTTATCATTGTGAGGATCGCCCGGAGAACACGGTGGAGCACACCGTGAAGGTCTGCTCCGCTTGGGCGGAGCACCGCCGTGTCCTCGTAGCGGCGATTGGCGGCTCGCGTCCGGCCCTTGTTCAAGCCATGGTCCCGGGCGAGAGGGAATGGGAAGCCGTCACCTCCTTCTGCTAAGCAGTCATGCTAACGAAGGAGGTAGCGGAACGTGAGAGGTATATATAACGTCACGTCACGTCGACGTCTCACGTCCCAGCCGCCGCGGGAGACGCCCCGGGCGTCGGGGGCCTGGTGGCTCTCGGCCACCGTAGGGGCGGGCCTGTGGGCGGTGAGTAATGGGGTACTTCGCCGTCTGTCTGTCTTATGACGACAGGCCGTGTCGACGGCGCGTTCGTGTTCCACGCGCGCCTCAAAGAGTTGTCAGCAAACAGGAGGGGCCCGCAAGGGCCGATGCCTGCCAGGGCTGCGGGACTGTTCGAAAGAGATACCGCGGCCCTGAAACATAAAGGGCAAAAGAAGGAACATGGATGGGTTTTAGTCAGTAAAAGTCTGACACTCCCTTCCGCTCCGCCCAGAGCGGGAGGAGTCATTTGATGATTTCCCATTCCAAAAAAAAGAACAACGAAAAAATTTGTCGGGTATCCACAGATCGAGTCATGTAAGTTTACCGGTCTGAAGTTTGCTTCAAATTACTGCGTGGTTATCAATATCCATACTAAAAAAGCAGCGCGACACACGATGCGCATCGAAAAACCTGGTTTCAGAACAGCAGAGCAGTAACGCGAAACGTGCAAAAATTTGAAAATCATAAAAAAAACTAAATAGGCAATCGAATCCAAGTGATTACAACACAAACAAGGAGCATAGAAACTACATTCTATTGATTCGAAAGAAAAGAGGACTTAACACAAGGCAATAAGGACGCTGTCGGGTTTTAATGCAACTGTTATTTGAAGTCCCAATATCAGGCAAAAATGTATTCTACAGTTTTAAAGGAAAATGAGACCTATTTCAAGGGTTGATCGTGTACCAATATCCGTTAAAAAAAATACGATTTTAACGGGTACTAGGTCAAGTAGGGGTTTGTTAGTACCAATAGATGTGAACGGCAAAAATATTTATTTCCCAATTAGATTCACCTCGATTTATAAGTTATATCGCAAAATAATATACTTAAATATCTTAGAAAATTAACACTCTTACTTAAATGTTATCCGTCGCAGTATGGCTAGCTGATCAATGCGACGTGGTGGTTTCGTAGTTCACTGACAGAACTTTGAACTATCATAATATTCAGTTACAGCAAACTTTTGTTATCGCATGGTTTTGACGCCATTGAACTTTTTGGACAATGATGCCATTACAATTGTACAAAATATTACCGAGAAGGTATTGCCCTTCACAAACTTTAATTAATTATTGGTAGAAAAGAGCAATAATAAAAAAACTGACTTGTTAACGGGTACTGGTACACTAACGGGAATACGTACTTTTACCTTAAATGTTACAAAATGAATATTATATCTTACTCTGTTTGTTTGTTAGTAAATATTTTAAAATTCTAAAGGTAATTGAAAAATGTAGCTTCTGTAGCAAAATATTTTAAAAGCTTTTTCTAGTTTCACTTATTTGATTAGATTAATTCAGTATGCTATCAATTTTTATAACGCGGAGTCGGACAGGTGCATCGATTTATTACTCAACTGATAACCGCAACGTTGTGCACTGATACTGATCTTGTTAGTGGAGTCTTTCTTCGTAAATGTGTAACATTTCCATATATTTTACATGTGATTTCAATTACTTGAAAACAATATCCATTAAAGTGATGAAAAAGGAGATAGGCTTGTAATAATAGTGTTCACGCAATAGAAGCATTAGAATTAAAAAAATACATTCCGTTTCCTGAACACCGCATCACAGTAAATTAAACCCTTCTGTTTCATTCACCTTTTGTTTTCGCAGAACGCCGTGACTGTACAAAAAGACAAAATAAATTAAATTAGAATAGGTAGGTACTTCCTTCCTGTGAGTTTTTGTAATAGGAACAAAGTAAAACGGATTTTGAGGGATTACTGTGTGCTTTTAGATTCGACGATCGTAAAGCTTCATCATAGACGAGATCAATTTGATCGCTTACTTTTGATCGTAACAAATCTGAGAGTTACTATTCCGTTGATGTTTCTGCTTTTATCGTGATTGAACGCTGAGGGATGAAACCGACGGTCTGGGAATACCTAAGTATCGATGTTGTAACAACGGAAAGGTTCACCGGTCGTTACAGTACAGTAGGTAGGTACACTAATATCTCTGCACTCTCAAAAAAACTATTGGCTTTGAATAATTCTACATTCTTTGCCTATTATTAGTTTGTAATATTAACAATATTCATGGAAAGAGAAACACTTGTAGTTACGTGTTATAACAGAATTAGACATGCTATTATCGTTTTCGCGAAAACATTCATGTGTAATGACATACACTACGTACGGAAGTGCTGCAGATGGTACCCTACTTATGTATCGTATGTTTACTTGTACTTTAGATAAAACGATTATTTCTTTCAACTTATAAGTCTGTTCCAGTGGGTATTCTCGAGCACAAAACTTGTAGCTATCTGCCTTTTCAAAAACTTTAAGGCGAGAAGTTTTATCGTTAGTGTGTCGCTGTGCACACGAATCCAAAAGTTTAAATTAGATGCAAAACTAATAAAATCGATAAATTGTGTTCTTACTTTATTGAGAAACTTTTTCAAATGAGTGCTTATTAAACTAACTTGTCTTAATCCAAACGATCTATTTAGAAAAGAACTGAATAGCAAACGCATATAATATTAACCTTACAAACTTAAGTAAGTTTTCATCATTAATACGTTAAACAAACAACCTGATTAATATACTACACACTGTTTATGAAAACAATCAGAAACTTGTGCACAGTACAAGAAAGTCGGCGCCTGAACTAAGTACGATGAGTCACAACCCTCAGACTGGAGTTAGATAATAATAACAATTCCGTCGTCCATAACTGTACAGATAAAAATAACATTCAACATTAAACAGAAACAAGCGCTCATAGATTGATATTGATGATGTCATGGCAATTACCATAAAATTATGGTATACTTAACTTTGTAAATAACCCGAGTATTGTATTGATACTTAGACATTTCCCACGACTTGTATGCATGATATCTATAATGAATGGGGAATACAACGAAGCCCTCAAAAATTGTATTATCGAAAAATTCTAAGCGAGCACCGAGAAACCAATACGTGCAATATTTCAAGTTTTGCGCTGAACGAATGGTATTTCATTTTAATACCTTTAGCAGCATATGAGGTTGATCTATACTTTACGTAGTGCCGCTTCAAAAGCTCATTTTCAGTATCTCGGAGAAAATTTCTCGGAACTCACAACGTTGCGCCGTTTTAAGAAATAGTTTGAGTCGGAAAATTTTAACGTGCTCTGAGGCAGATGCACTCGTCTAGTGGTAAATATTCCTTATTTAAGGTAAATATTTTAAAGCAGAGCAGTAGTTTTTTGGTGCCATAACTTTGATTAAAAATACTGCTCTTTCATAACAGCCGGAAAATGATGCGTTATTACAGCCATTTCAGGCAATAATGTGGGGTCATTGATTTAAACTCGATTCATTTAAAGTTAACCGCCCGTCGTTTAGAATACTGTAACAGCTGGTAGGTATAACGATTAGACCGTTGACAGTCGCGATGACGACCATTCTCACTGCTAATTTACTTTTAATAAATATTCTGATAAATGCGTAGTTATGACTTACGGTTTACGACTGCTCCACCATTTTGACAATCGCTTGACATTTCGTTCATGGTGGAGGTGTGTGATTTATTTAACGTGTAATTAAAAGAGACAGATGCTTATAACTAATGGCCGCGCGACGAGGTGCATTTCATAAAAGATGAAGAGATTTATCAGTTCTCTTCTCGTGTGGCTGCATTTCACGTAGTTTTGACTTTAATACACACAGACATTGCTCTGTAGTTCTATACCTAGTCTAGATACTTATATAGAAATACTAGGACATGAGTTTTATTCTGCCGTGTTCAGTTACTAGAATTATATAGTTCGAAATCATCGCTCAAGAGATTTTTTTAATAAATGGTAGCTACCATTTATTAAAAAAATCTTTACTCTAATCCACCAGTTTCGACCTCCTCCAAGACTTAGGGTAGTCTGGTAAGCTAGGAAGAATTATTTTATAACAGATGACTTTACAGTCAACGTATCTATAACTAAACAAAGGCTGGTAAATAAACGCGATTATCACGTATATAGACATCGCCATTAAATGATGGACTGGGTTAGAATGAGATACCAGAATCGGATATCGAACTAATCCTCTTCAAGTCCTTTTAGCTCGTTGGGAGTTGGAACAGGGAAAATTATAGAGCAAAAATAAATGTCAATTCAAAAATCTTTATGAAAATCCCTACTATATCCGTGGTAGCCGTGAGTGACCTAATACGAGATAAAGAAAGTTTGATTTTATGATTTTTAATACTTCTTTCATTGAATACTAATAATAAGGCTTTGATATACACTTTCACTAAGGCTATTTAATCGGCAGTATTCAATAAAAAAAAAGATTTACATCAAGACCTGGGGCAGACCTGACAAAAATTTATTTACTTTTTATGTTTCGAACACTTTATTAACATATTATCTCAACTCAACAAAGTGTTTCTCAACAAATGATTTTACATCTTCGTTCATCATCAACAACCGTACTTAGTTGTGAAAGTCCTAAGGCAAAAAGAAAAGATTTCTAAATCTCGCGGAATTCATTTTCGAGCTTGATAACATCCCAGATTATACCGGTTATTTCCTTCAATGTGTCGCCTACACGGTATTTTCCTCACGTTACGTAAAAAGGTATTTTTATTTTGATTAATAAAATGAATGTTACTTTTTTGCTTACAACAAAATTAATAACGCTACCATGTCTTGGAAAGTAATCAATATGTGAGTAGAACCTCATTTCTTTCAGCTCGGGAAAGTTTAACTTTTCCTGCTAGGTATAATAATAACGATGGTGACTTATTTTTGTGTTTTCTTGTATTACAATTTCTTATCTTAACATTGCTTTATTTTCTTTGTGTGACAAAGAGATGACAATTATAATTTTCGGATACTGAACCCTGACTTAAATTGGTATACCATACCGGTAACACGTGGAACCATGATCACAGGTATTGCATTGGCTTAAAGTAATCAATCAGTGATCGGCATCACGTACAAGTATGATTATTTCCCGCATTTCCCCCGGGTAATACAAATTGAACTGGGCGGTGGGCAAAGTACACATGATATCGGTTTTTGATGAAAATTTTATGTGAAACGTTCAATGTAATCGGCGGGTAATATCAGAACGTTTACCGTCAGAATCGTGAATTTATTTATTTTCATTACTTTTATTGTGTAATTAATTTAAGAGTGTAGTTAATCGTGTAAGCTGGTTTATTAATGTTTTTATTTTGGGGTTTTTATTATATGTATAACACGAACACACCGTGAAGAATAATATGTTTGTGTTACGGACTAAGTGATTAATTGGACCTTAATCACAATACCCGGGCATTATGAGATTATAACTGTTCAAATAATTAAATTGCTCGGGCATTATGAATAATGTCCATCACCTATTGGGCAGGACATAAAATTCATGTTTTATTACTATTCTTTTATTTTTCAACATGAAATCGAAATGTTTAGTACCTACGAGTATGACTAACTTAATTCGCAAATTGAATAATCAGACTCGTAATTGAAAGAGTATAGGTACGGCTAGGACTCATCATAAAAAGATGAATACTCGTATAGAGCACCCCTAGTAAATGGGTTAGGTTAGGTTAGAAACTTAGAACATAACATCACGCATGTAATCCCCGATTGTTTACTCAATTGTTATGTTTTGCTTGCATTTTCTGTCTTAAGTTATGTTGTGTTTTGTTGTAATTATTTTGTTTTAATATGTTGATTTCATTATTCTCTTTTTTTAATAATGTGAAAGAGTGTACACCTCTAAGGTAGATTTTTGAGGAACTAATTATTTATTATTAAGATGTCATGTAAAATGCACCAAAAATCACACCAATAAATGAATTTAAATTTGAAGGGTTAGGCAGAGGTGTATCTAATAGTACACCCACAGGTTAGAACTGTGACCAAATACGCTAATGCTACATCTAAGTTGGTCACAGTGTAGACCGGTAGGCCTAAGAAAAACTATTGGCCTGAAATCGGGTTTGGCCACTAAATAAATTCGTAAACCACAGAAAACATTATCTATAACATTGTTGTATTAATTACAATGTGCGCTCTGATTGTTCAGTGCGTGTCACGCGTTTGTTTCTAATCTCCGCAATACTTACCTAAATTATAAAATTGCCCGATTATAGCATATTAAATGAACTGTGATAAATATTGAAGTTTTGGTAACAATGAATCACTTTGATCAATTTGACTTATCATTAGTGCCCGGGCATTCTGTTTAATTCATTTATCACTTGGTCCCTAACAAATATATGAGTAGGTATGTGACAATGTCTTTTGATAGACCTACGAACTAATTCCTAACTCAAAATCTTAAGCCTAACATGTTACGTCATAATACATATGTTATACTAAAGCATTACATAAAGGTCATAGTATATCAATCCTAGGTAGAATGTAATAAAATAACCAAAAAGTATGATGGATGAGAAATCGTTACGTTAACGCTCCTGCTGAACCCTGAAAGGTACAATATTGCAAACTCGATACTCACCGACAAAAATATACGAAAGAAATGTGTCTAAAACCTTTTAGACATTAATTTATGAAGTGAACTATACGACGCGACCCAGCTAGCCGTCAACTGTCATGGGACAAAGCATCACAATTTTGTGCTTCTAATAGGTAATAGTAAAAGGAACAAGTGTAAAGCTCTGGTCAAACTAAGGCATTTCCCGCACGGGATGCGGGACGAAATTTAATCGTGCTGAATGTGCTTCAATACTGTGGTGTTCAGACTGGCAAGAGTAATGGGTGTAAAAGTACCCTTAACGAAGCTAAAAGGCGCTTGTTGTTCCCGTCATTACGATTTTTTTTTTGTTGTAGACCATATCTAGGAACTTTCTAGTTACGGATATATTGGGGGTCAAAGTTCACACTTTTACACAAGTTTTTTTTTTTTAAATACAAGTTTTTAATGTTATAACTTCAGTATAAATACCTCCGCCGTACTATTCAATGCATCCATTAGCACAATGTTTTGAGTGCGTTACATTGAGTCCTACTGTCCTACCGAAAAACGTGATTTTTCACACCCAAAAAAAAAGTCGTTTCCCAGCAATAATTTTTGCATAGTTACTTAGTTTGATGTACGGGATGCTTTTTTAATGGCTTCGTGGGTCCCTGTATAGTCGCGTAATCTAGTCACGAAATTCAATTATAATCATTAAAACATTCAACGTACACAGTTACATCCTTCATCACATGTGGGATTCGACTCAGTTTGACCAGAGCTTTACATTAAGTTTACTAATAATAATAGATAAAAACCACCTTTGACCGATCGCTTCACTTTACAATTTACAAAAGGTGTTTCAATGTGTCTATGTATGTTTGCTTATTGATTTGGCATCGATACTCCATCTGAGGTTAAAGTGGAATGGGTCGATAGTCTGTATGGGGGTGACCCAAATGCATCAACATTATAAGTGTTGTTAAGTACAATGTTTCAGAAGTGTTTTGTGAATGAAAACTGACTCATTAATTATTATTTATTAGTAAAGAAAAATATTTTGTGTACAAAAATGTGAATTAATATTTAAATATTTTGCATTCAATATAATAAATAACACCAATGAATTAATTATACAAAATATCAAGATTTTCATAATTTTCGGGTATATCTATCTCATTGTGGACTCGATGACCGCAATGCTTGTGATCATGACGAAACCTTTTACCCAACGCTCCCCTTTTTCATTGGATAAAGACATTCTGACAAAAAAAACGTGCATAAAAATGTCAAGCTCTTTGATTTATGCTTTATTTCTGTGACGCATAAAATATACGGGTCTGGCCGAAAACACCTGAGATTCATTGTCCAAAGGGCTGCGTGGATGTGACGAATATAGCAGTGTACATTTATTATAACGTCAGCCTCCATATCTGGGTTAATTTCATTATTAGAACGATATCACTATGTTTAATTTGCGTACGTTTTCGGCAGTTTATTTTTAGTGATTTAATTTCCGCTAGAGTTGTTATTGAGGTCTGGTCAATTGATCATGTTTGCTGGGTTTAAATTCTTTGTCAAATTCTTAAAACTATGAAGATGCTGTCTAGACTAGATAAGTTTTCAAATGAAAGACGTTTGCCACACTATGTGCATATTCACGTTTAGTCAAGGATTTTTATAAATACTCCACAATATTAAATATATCTAACAACTTTAAGTGAAGAAGCTTTTTCTAAAGAACCGTCTAAAACTATACAAAGAGAAATGTTGGATTGTAGATCTGTGAGTTGGATGGGCATAACTTTTAGCAATGACGTTAAAAATTTGACGAAAGTACAGTGATAGAATCTCGGCGTTAAAAACAAAAAAACACCTAAATTGATCCTATTTATGCCCTCCAGTTAGCTACACATATAAAATTCAAAGTCCTGGCCGACTGACTGATATATCAACGCACAGCCTAAACCACTGGTCGTAGAGAAATGAAATTTCGAGGGTGTTTTCTTTGTGAAGAGAGAGAATCCACTAAGAAAGGGTTTTTCGAAATTCTACCCCTAAGAGGATAAAATGGGGTAAAATCGACCCCTAGAAGAAAAAGTTTCACAGAAAATTCAACTTTCTGTGAAAGTTTTTATTCTCGGGGTCGATTGACTTGAAAATTTGTATACATACCCTTCAGTTAAAATATGAGAAGCGTGTATCACAGTTTTTCCAAAATCATCCCCCATTACAAAATTCAAAGTCCTGGCTGACAGACCGCTGGTCCTAGAGAAATGAAATTTGGAGGGTGTATTCTTTGTGAAGAGTACATATTCACTACGAAAGGGTTTTTCGAAATTCCACCCCTAAGAGAGTGAAATGAGGGGTTGAATGTTCTATGAAACTTTTTATTCTCGGGGTCAATTGACTTGAAGAAGATCCACAATATCTTGTTATTATCTATATATTTTACGTATATAAAAAGAAAAGTCCTGACTAACTGACTGATTCATCAACGCCCAGCCCAAACCCTTCGACCTAGGAAGCTGACATTTTGCACACAAGTTTCCTTTACAATCTAGACAAGGATTAGGGAAGGATGTTTTGAAATTTAACTCCTAAGAGGGTGAAATAGGGGGTTGAATTTTCTGTGTAACTTTACATTCTCTGGGTCAATTGACTCAATAATTGGTGTATACTCTTCAGTTGAAATTATGAGAAACGTGCATCACAGTTTTTCCAAAATCATCCCCCAAAATAAAATTCAAATTCCTGTCTGACTGACTGATATATCGACGCCCAGGCTAAACCGCTGGTCTTAAAGACATGAAATTTGAAGGGTGTATTCTTTGTTAGTAAGAATCCACCAAGAACGGGTTTTTCAAAGTTCCACCCCCAAGAGGTTGAAATGGGGATTGAATTTTCTGTGAAACTCAATATTCTCTGAATCGGTTGAATCGAAAATTAGTCTACACACTCACTCTTTAATTAAAATTATGAGACATGTGTATTATTATACAGTTTTTCCAAAATCATCCCCCAACAGAGTAAAATAGGGCTTCGAAACTCACGTAGACGGGCGCAGTGTGGCACAGGGCGTGCGGGGCGCGGGAGTATTAAGTACATATTAGTAAGTAGGTAGGATTTTTCTGTGCAAGACTTGTCTGTAAATATAAGTGAAATCCCGATATTCGCATTGGCGTATCAGTCAGTCAGTCAGGACTTTGAATTTCATATGTATAGATGTGAAAGTTTGTGAGGATGGATGGAGGGATGGATGTTGTCAAAAACTACAGAAAAGATTTGGATGAAATTTAGCACACAGATAGTTTATAACCTGGATGCTGGGAACGCATAGGATACTTTTTATCCCGGTAGTATGATCCCGTGAGACTCCACGCAGGCGAAGCCGCGGCCATAAGCTAGTCAGCATATATTCCAAAATAGATTGTCGGTTTAACTAAGTTTATAGCGCGATCACTATTCGCTTATTAGCCTAAGCAATTAAGCATTATGTACCGAGTACATTTTATAGCCCATGAACCAATAGCACTTGGTTCTGTATAGGTGCACAGGTTAGGCATTGAATATTCTTTTACATGTGTAATATGTCTATTACACTGTATTACATGCGAACTCTCATAGACACAAGATAGCTCGATCGATCGGTCGGCCTCCCGCGTTCTCTCCGTAGATTTATTAGTTCCATTCTTAACACAGACTCCTCAGTCCTCAGTGCCTAGGAGAGCACGTGACCCAGTGTCATACGGTCACACTACGTTTGACGGTAAGATCGAATTTCCAAGTAATAAGGTTAAGACTGTATAGCAGTTGTATAATTACGATACTGACCTCTGAGCAGGCTGAAAGCAAACCGTTTCATTTCTAATAGCGATCTTCGTGTTTTTTCCGCCATGGGCAAGCAGTAGAGATCTATCACAACTTTGCTGATTTAAAACAACACGGTATTTTTCCAACTACTGTCTATGGCGGGCGCTCTCGCATTCGTCACCAAATACCTACTGAAAGTTGACCAAGTAAGAGAAAGGCCTAATAACAGAGTAAGATAGTCGTTTTTACCATGTCTCATACATCATTTTATGTAAGCCTCTCAATACAACAAATATATTGTTGTAAAACATTTCAGTGTGAACACGCATAATTTCACTTTCACTACAAGGTTAGATAATCTCAGTAACGTATAATAACAAGCTAATAATGTTTACTATGATAAAGCAAGTACCCATTATAGATTGCTGATAATATGATAAATCGAAAAACAAATTGTGAAAACTGAGAATGATTTCCCTGCTGCTTCTTAAATGACCATTGACATGCAATATTAATGAATGATAATGCAGTTTCTACCAAATGTAAGTTCCGTTTCGTTCAAAAGAATATTTACTATATGATTTTTTTTTGAACGCGGTGTTTTAAAAGAATATGGTGGTAAACGGCCATCACTGTGGGATATAAGTTTCCCCTAGATTTTGTCACAATGCATTACTACAACACCAACCCATGCACCAAACATTCTGAATCATATAGCATCGTATTCGTAACATATTGAACAAATGTTAATACAATATAACTGAAGAACCATGTTGAGACAGCAGACGTTTACGGTCTAGTAATATATCCTCAATCTGAAATAAAAACCGAACGATAAAAATGTACATAACGAAGTGACATTTTATACAGAGCAGACATTCGCCCTAGAGAGGTAAGTGAAAATAGTACAGCGACAATATTTGCTCGAGTACGGAGTAAGGTTTCATAAACAATATTGTGTGGACCGTTTTACATTATGGAACGCCTTCGCCGCCAGCAACTGAAGGTGGTACATGTTTTGCTAAGTTATAGAGTTATAGCTGTTTGGTGAGAAGGGAAACATTTTCCTTACATTGATGTCTTTAGACGTGAACTGTTTTATGTAGTTTTAAGACTAGAACTAGTCGTATTGTGGGTTGTTGCCTGACTTCATCTCCTAAATTTCAGTTTGCACGCGCTAGAGCTATTAAGGCTGTACCTATTCTGTGTTTATGACGAGTACTAAAGTCAGAACCACAGAATATAGTGAAAAATCGCATATGTTTACACTTTAGACTAGAAATTGAAGACAAAATTGGTTAAAAATACATACACAAGGCTGATGATGACTCAGTGAAATACAGGAATCATGAGTTTCATAATTTCCGACACGTGAAAATGCGTGATCGATGTAATTTAGCATAAGAAGGCCTAAACCGCCGTAAGACTACACGACATGAGACGTCTCATGAATTATTTAGCGGTCGGCGGGTAATCTTCCGTCTGTACAGTGGTAGCAGGATCGATCTAAGTTGCAAGTTTCACCCATGCAAAGATAGAACTGATTCTTGAAGGAAGTTTTTATGAAACCTATACGAATATTTGAATAAGATATGTTCATTAACTTACAGAACATTTTACTACTTACATATTATTTCAAGACGAAAGTCAGTTTCTTTTTCAATAAATGACCTGTATTTCCTGAAACATTCACGGTTCTTAGTGATAAATTAAAGCTTAATAACTTCTTAATTAAGTACGTCTTTACCTTTCAGCCGGCATTAAAATGGACGTCAAAGCAATTTTATTTCTTCTTTTTCAATAAACACGAACTCAAGAGTTTTAAGGTCAGGCGAGAAGGGGACCTCATATTTTTTTTTTCTTAAACCCCTGGTGGGAATTTAACAAAGAAAAAAAATCAATGAGGTTGAGAAATGCAATTAGCATTCTGCTACGAGTGCCTACACCGCTAAGGTATCGTTTTATGTCCACTCCTTATTAAAAGGTTTCTGACAGCTGAACTTTTCTACAGCAATTTTAATTTCAAAGGTATCAGTTTCCATTTTTATACTTATTGTTGTTAAACACCACTCTGTATTCGCTCGTAAAACTCGTGAACGATAAAGTGTCACAGATTCTTGGCTAGGTATAACGATGACTTGCGCTGCTCATTAAAGCGTCGACTTTCGGCAATAGCGCAATATTGCGAACGATTAACTACAAATGACGTACGGTGAATAGGTATGAAGTGGGTGAGGTTTCGGGTTTCAGTCTGCGGTCGAGTGGCCAGGGCGCCGCGCTCTCAATCAGGCTGTTTCTAGTCGAGCGAGCGGGCACTGCGCGGTGGCGAGGCGGCGCGGCGCGCCGATGCGTGCTGCCGTCACCGAACCCGACGGTACCCACGATTCGTGACACTTCGCCAAGACGTCGCACACTAAATCACACTGCACTCACTTTGTACGCCGCGGAAAACTCGCTCAAATACGTGCTCCAATAACACAGACGTCGGGAACTTCCCAACTCTACTTACATACTTTAGTCCCTACAAACGCTGTTGTTCCCGTCAGCCAGTCCGACTATACCTAATTGAGAATCAAATTCACGGGTTGTTTTATAGTATTTGGAATTACGCGAGAAAGTCCAATTTAACAGGTGAGGGAAAATTAGATTGGTCTCGTCGATACATTAATCTACAAATTCTATATTAACAGAATCGTTTCTATTTGGTTAATCCTTTATTTAATGGGTAATTCGTCACTGGCTATTAACTCAGTATTGATGAGATCATGAGAAATGCCTACACACCTTTGTTTGCATGTACTGTCCGCTTTAGCTTTGTCTTCAATACAAAGATTATCAGAATTTCTAAACATTCCTATTTTCTAGACATACCCTCTGTGTTTCAACCTAACAGGATTTATAATTCTTCGTTGGCTATAAGTCTTTTTGTACCTAACATCTGTTGGGACATTATGGAACGCAATAAAAGAATGTGAATAGATATATTCGACCGTTACTTTCATTTCTGTAATGAATTTGAAAACGAAAACCAAATCACGTTCACAAAAAATCAGTAAACCTTGCCGACAATCGACGCTCCAAATATAGGCTGTCACACAGTGCTAAAGCGGTGTGTACTTCTATAGATAGGAAAATTAGCTCGATTCTGTAAGTGCAAGGTGTTATACCGTTCGGAAACAAGCAGACATCCGGCAGGCACAGACGCCGGATGCATCCGAGTCGCCGTGTTTACACGAGCACGAAATAAGTACAAGGTGGCCTCGTTCCGCCCAAGACAATCGACCGTGTGGACTATTCCTTAGGTAATTCGATCGGGTGGAACCCTTTTACCCAAATATATACCACCACCCAATCCAATTTTCGTAAGAAAATAGCGCTGTGGTTTAGTGAATCTGAAATGAATGACAATAAGTGATTTACCTACTGTAGAACTTTTATGTGGGTTGAAATGTAGCGTTATTGTTACCGACATAGTACTCGTATTAGGTTGTATTGATAGAGAACTGTTTGCGATAAACCAAAATACACATTGATAAGGTTACAAATCACTAATGCTTCTGAAATATTACTAGTGAGGGATTACGGAGACCCTACAATAAAACACGTGTATACTTTATTTGTTCTGTGCCTAAATCTGGCTAATAATGTACGAGCAACATGTATGGGCACTTAACTTCACTTACTCAATATTTTACGACATTCCATTAAATGGATTTATTGATATCACATTGACACGTCAAAATGTCGATAGTGGCAAAAAGTGTACGCGTGTGGCAGATATCAATTATTTTCAAGATCAATTTCGATAAAATCAAATACAGATCATTTTTCAGTGTGTGAAGTGGCAATGGTGTGGAAAAAGCGTGACATAAGAAGAGTGACGGTGATTTATTTGTGAGGTAATTCCCAGTCGGTCAAGATATTAGCTTGTTTTTAACAAGTGAGTTATTTAGATTTTTTATCTTGTGATTAGAATTAAGGTTTTGTGAAGAGAATAAATTAAAAACGCTATAGAAAAGGCTGATTAAAATTCTGTAGGAGTGACGAATTTGACATCAACATCATAAATCGTTATCATCTTTAATCCGTATTGTCCCAATGATGGGCAAAGAAGATGGGCAAATCAATTAAATTATAGATAAAATATGGCTGCAACAAACTTCCGACATCTGACAAATAATAAAACGAAGCTGATGGATTCCCACTGATATCTTGATTGGCAGCCGTCTCGACTCGACTTGACTTTTATATGACGTGAACCGATTAAAAGGAACTTATGGAACGACACAAAGGATCTTACAACATTTAAACAAAAGTCTATCACACGATGTTTATCATAATGTTCCGAGCGGTCGGTTTAATGCCAATTTACTGATGGCTTGTGTACGATTCTTAAGCTGCAAATTGCATCAGATACTGTTCAATGCGTCGTTTCCTCATGTCATTACTCATTTCAAATCTAAATGGCTTTAAACTAGATAGTAAATCGTATGCTTATGAACTTTGAATCTACCTACCTACTTACTAGACTCCGGAAACTCGTATATGAATATTCTATTTTTAAACTGTAGTCAACCTTGTTTGCTTTTAACTTTATACTTGACACCTCTATCCTCTATGTACAAATTACTTATTCAATTGACCTTTTAAGTGCGCCACCTCAATTAATATGCATCGACAAAATATTTTGCAAGAAACATTTTGACTCAAATTCGGTTCTTAAGTACACAAGATAAACAATTTCACTTATCTGAGTATCGGTTTTCATGTCAGCGGCAAAAACAAAGAGGTCGAAAGCATACCCATTAACCGATATGAATTCGATAAAATCTGCAATCTACTAGACAGAGATATTTATAGACGGACACTTTTATTCATATCGTGTTTTGGTTTTCATACAATCTTGCTGAGTCTGTACGCGGAGCGTTCAACGAACAAGCCGATAAGATTTATGTTTGTTTATAGACGGAAAATTGTCCGTACAATAGCTTGTTTGTCCGGGTATTCGTCATTTGGCCGGTGCAAATGGCCTGGGAGTGCTCGTATAAGGCTTGTTACACAAGCATTGGGAGCCACCCGCTTCTGTATGCATAATTGCGCAGAAATGTGCCGACACGCCGCCATACAAGCCCGCTTTATCACTGTGTGTAGTACAGCTCTGTGAAGCTCAGCAGCTATGCTGTTACAATAATAACGTCAAGTGTTGTTGAAGCGCACTCCTAGATAGAACTACAATTTAAAAGAATTATGAGATTTTCCAGCTTTACTAGCAGTTACTGGGCTTTATTCAAGAATTTTATTAGGTATTTGATATGATTCTAATATATGCACTTGTGCAGTAATGTTTACTCTTCATTTTGGTCGATTTTGTATGGCCTTTTTTTTTTCGGGTGGGAAATCATCAAATGACTCCTCCCGCTCTGGGCGGAGCGGAAGGGAGTGTCAGACTTTTACTGACTAAAAACCACCCATGTTCCTTCTTTTGCCTTTTTTTTTCCTTGGCCGCGGTATCTCTTTCGAACAGTCCCGCAGCCCTGGCAGGCATCGGCCCTTGCGGGCCCCTCCCGTTTGCTGACATCTCTTTGAGATGCGCGTGGAACACGAACGCGCCGTCGACACGGCATTTTGTATGGCCTAGTGTTGTGTATTTGATTCAGTATCCAATATTTTATGTTTTTCTTAACTTAATAAAAGTAGATTCCCTGACGATCTGGATTCGTTCTTAACGGATTGGTTGGAGAAGGCAAATTGGAAACAAAATTGGAAAGCCATGGGGGAGGCCTTTAGCAGTGGGAGAAAGTAGGCCGACATAAAAGAAGGTAATTAACTTAAGGTATATAAACAACTACATATGATTCGCGTGGGCTCAGTTATAAATCACAAATGTTTGCTGTTGGCTCCCTACAGACTGAGTGTGATGATACATTACCCTATCGAATATCTGGAGTAGGGATTACAAAGGTCGTCCCTAAGGAGAGCCCCCAAAATCTGTCCCCAACTTTTTAGGAGCTTTTTTGTCCAAACATAAAATTATGGGTGTCTTATTTTTGTTTTTGAAGTTTTCTGGCGACTCTGGCCATATTCAGTATTTTCACTGCGCGGTGTTTTGTATTCATTAGATACTAGCTTATGCCCGCGGCTTCGCCCGCGTGGAATTCGATAATTGCCCCGCGGGCTACCGCACTACTGGGATAAAAAGTACTTTATGTGTTAATCCAAGTTATTAAATATCTGTGCGCTAAATTGCACCCAAATCCGTTCAGTAGTTTTTGCGTGAAAGAGTAACAAACATTCAAACATCCATCTATCGTCACTAACTTTCGCATTTATAATATTAGTAAGATTTTTTGTTAAAGCGGCAACAGAAATACACATTCTGTGAAAATTTCAACTGTCTACCTATTGTGGATCATGAGATACAGCCCGCTGACAGCAGAGACTTAGCAATAGGGTCCCTTCGGGTACGGAACCTTAAAAAGTTTTAGATTATTTTCATCACTTTAATTTAGGAGTATGTATACCAATTTCGGAGTCAACCGAACCAAAGTAGGTATAAAAAGTTTTACACCCATTTCACCCTCTTAGAGGTGGAATTTCGAAAAACCTTTTCTTAATGGGTCCAGACTTTTCACAAAGAACACCCTCCAATCCGCACGCTCTGCGCCACACTGCGCGCCATGAACCCATCTACATGAGTTTCAAAGTCCTATTTGACTATGATAAGGGATGATTTTGGAAAAACTGTGATACACGTGTCTCATAATTTTAATTGAAGAGTGCGTACACCAATTTTGGAGTCAATCGACCCAGAGAATATAAAGTTTCACAGAAAATTGAACCCCACTTCACCCACTTAGGGGTTGAATTTCGAAAAATCCTTCCTTATTCCTTGTCTAAATTAAAAAGGGAACTTTTTTGCAAAATTTTAGCTTTCTATGTCCAAGGGTTTGGGCTGGTCGTTTATGAGTCAGTCAGTCAGGACTTTTCTTTTTATTTATATAGATAACAAGATACTATGGATGTGGATTACGGGGTATCCAAACATTAACCACACAAATGTCTAAAACAAAATAAATAATAAAAAACTTCAGAAAAATAAAGATTCAAGAGACAAGTCTTTCAAGTTTTAATGATTTAATTAAGTTAAAAATGTAGCAATTTTCTCATAAACCACATTTGTGTTACATAACAGCCAATTAATCCAACACACCATGTTTTGTAGGTTATAATGTAAATCAGCTAAAACTATTTTGCTTGCTCCAATCTCACCGAATTGCTAATTAGGCTCATGCAGGCGCAGCTTGAGAACCTAGCCTTAATAAGATTGTGCGCTAGCATATTCGGGTTAAATTAAGTCTGTAATTACGTCGTCATAAATATTATGTTCATAAGAGGTGTTGCACAAAGGTGCTACAATAATACAGTATTCTCTTCTTTACCCTGTCATTAATTTAATTAATAAGGAAATATTATTTTGTAGCAGGCTGGCACACATAAATCTATACTATTATTAATATTATAATATTATTAATATTATAAAGCTGAAGAGTTTGTTTGCTTGAACGCGCTAATCTCAGGAACTGCTGGTACGAATTGAAAAAATATTTTTGTGTTGGATAGTCCATTTATCGAGGAAGGCTATAGGCTATATAACATTACGCTACGACCCTTAGGAGCCGCGCAGCGTGTGACACCGCGGAGAACAGCTAGTAAATAAATAAGAATAGAAGATGAAGGTTTTTTAGTCAATAGTAAACCCTAGACCCTTTTCCCGCGGGCCACACGAGTGTCATAAATGGGGACTTGTGAAATTGTCTCATAAGATGGGTTTAGCAGCATCGATAAACCTGAGTATTAGTAGGAAATAGGCCGGTATATACTAAGAAAACAGTGCTATTATTTCCAAAAAATAAATAAAACATACTTGATTGAAATTCGGTGATCTCTTACACATCTTTCTTACTTGTTTCAACGACACAAATAAAGTGTAAAACTTGGTTCTTTGCAAAGAGTTTAACAAGCTTGCGAAAAACTAAGAAAATTCTGACCCTGAGGTCCTTATTCTAACCGCATTCCCGGATAATCATCATCATCATGCCTAGCCTTTTCCCAACGATGTTGGGGTCGGCTTCAAGTCTAACCAGATCCAGATAAATAACAGTATTTTACATGGAGCGACTGTCTATCAGACCAGTCTGACCTCCACAACCCAGTACCGGGTAATATGGTAACGTTGGTAAGACTTATTGTCAGATTTTCGGGCTCCTGGTTTCCCGTAATGTCACCAAAAAGTTAGAAATGACAGCCTAAATCAATGGCTTAGCTGCTTTGCGAGACACAGAAGAGCCTCTATGTATATGTAACGGTAACCAATCCACGTACCGACCTCGGTTGGTGGCTGTTATTATTAAGCCACGAGACCCTAAAATCCTGGCTAATGTTGTGTCGAAATATTTTTCATATTATTTTTACACACAAAAAACAAGGATATTGATGGATTACGTGATTACATCTGCGTGACCTATTTTGAAGGATGCGGGTTGAAACGAGTGCCTAATAAATAGGCCAACTGTGTGCTAATCAAAATCACTTCAGCTGCAGACTGCATGAATCGACGTTTATTTATTCAATAACAAATATTTCTTTCTAAAAATAAATGCCGATGGTATCAGAAAACTTTTGCTTTCAAGTTATTCTTTTCGTGACGCATTTCTGTCACTGGTGCGGGGTGCCACGCGGTGTACCTATATACGGTTTCTTTCATAAATTGATTCGATCTTGATGTGGAATTGTGGACCATGTCTGGTTCAATCACAGTTAGAAAAGGCGTCGCTAAGTGTTTTTTTTTTCAATTTTGTGACCTACCTAAAATTTGCGGGCAGCGAAGCTTATTTCAAGAGCGCCAATACAATAACGATGAAGATGAGATCTAACGGCATATTAAAAATTTAAAATAATCGTTTTCGGAGGCAATACATAATGGCCTGTTTTAAATTCGCTTCGTGACCGGCACTCGTGTTCGCATCTCCTGATAGCAACTGGAGACAACGATAAATATTGACCGACTCAGGAACACGCCTATTTTCTCCAAAGGCTATGCAGATCTAGAGTACCTACTACAGTTATATCAAAAGCCATGTACTAGAGGTCTAACCAATTGCCAATCACCGGGAACAAACCCGGAATGCTACTGAGAATTTCATAATGGAATAATCCAATTTGCCCGACCCGAGGACGGAACTTTGGAGTACGCTCGGCAGTCGCATCACTCGCGAAAACAAGATGAGAGAGGCACACTGTCAAATGTTCGTATTGTTGTATGAATGAAAGATCCCACTTAGCCACCGCTAGGTATTCAATTTATAAATGACACTCCAATAATCAGTAATTACATAATTGAATACTAAAATAATTACAACGTTCCGCCATTTTGCTATTATTGGGCTTTGTTATGATATTCATGATGTGTCAAATGACTACCTACGTTATGCCAACAACGAATGCATTAGTTTGTGTACATTAAACTATCGTAATTAATCAAAATAAACCCAATGCCAATTCAAATTGACTAATTCGAAGCCAAGGTTACACTAGTATTTTAGGTCGAACCGCTAAAAAGAAATATGAGACCTTTTTCAACTTTGCAATTCGAATTTAGTTTCTGAACGATAATGAAGTAAAAAGTTCTAACTGCCTTCAAATTAAGTTCCACAGGAAATAGAAGTCGTCGGCTCTGCGAAGAGTTAATTGTTATTTGCATCAGGTTTCAATGGAAATTGTTTGAAAAGACTTTTCCAAACCATTTCAGTAAAGCCTGTCCCATTTGACTCGATAGCACATAAGTAATGTTGGGTAAACCTACAGAAATTATGTTCATAGCGAAAAACCGGTTCATTGTGATTTATGAGGGTAGGTAGCGCCGGGTGTAATATTAAACAAGAACTTTCTACACGCTTGAGGTTTTATGGCATACTTAAGTACATAACTTGCATTAAAGAATCATACACGTAACTTTCTTACGACTTTCTAAAGATGAAGAACTTACCAAATTCATGTTTGTTATCCGCAGAATGGTTCGTCAGAAGAATTTATTACATATTTATTAAAATGAAGTCTTCTGCTAGGAAAGTGTTGGAGTAGATGAATTTGTAGAATCCGTACCACTGTAAAATAAAGACTAGCTAGGAGATTTATGTCCTAATAACTCATTCAAATGTGCACGTACTTACATTTATAAAAGTCGTGTCGGCCGGCAAAGCTGGGATAGCGCTCTACAGCGGCAACGATAAATTATATTACTTTGTGAATCCACTGAATCAAAACCAAGTTACTGATTATTTTAAATTTTCCATAAAATTGTAACTTTCCAGAGCTTGGAAAACGCCCTTGCAATAGCTTTTTGTTTTACATTTCTATTGAGGAATATAGATCCCAGGAACTTACACACAATCTACATAATTTATCTGCCTCGTTTCAAAACACTAACTGAATGGAATTTGATACTTAATAGGTAATTATGGGCAGGTGTAAGTATGTACCTACTTTTAGAAAATCTCGATTTATTTGCGTTCAAAAGACCTATAAAGTTGGTTTATTGCCTTAAATAGTGCTCTCTTGAATACCTGAAATTGTTTCATAAATCCTTAAAAGAGGCAAAAACTTCAGGCTGCTTATATTTGTTGAAATGGTCGTAAAACTTTAATGTGGACACGTACTGGTTAGGTTTCGCTACTTAGGTATATCACATACATACGTGCTTCTTTTACCTTGAAATAGGCAATCGGCGATATACATATTTAAAACTACATTTATGTATACTTTTGGCAGCTACTACAGACTAAAATTGGAAACAATAAAAAACAAAACAAAATTCAAAAATGCGCACATCGTTAGTTAAAATGGCGTTGGGCAGGACATATGTTACGGGATACGAAAGAAAAGTGGACCAAAATAATAACAGACTGGTACCCTAGGGGCGACAAAAGAAATAAAGGGAGACAGTGTAAACGTTGGGAAGACGACTTCATATAAATGGCGAGCCCTAAGTGTAGGTACACGAATAGCTAGGTATCGAGCTGCATGGAAGTCCAAGGACTTCCATGCAGCTCGATACCAGCTTGACTCGATATCAGCTCGATATCAGCTTGTCTCTCAACAAAGGCCTTCTCCAAGGGAGAAGGCCTTTGTTGAGAGACAAGCTGCTACAGAAAATTCAACCGATTACCGATTTATTATAAAGACCAAACTCGTAATTAGGTGTAACAAGTATTCATGTAAATAGTGATTAGTATAACATGTAAGAATAAGATTGTACAGATTAACAGTAATAAACGCTTATTTCATTTATTTATTATAAGTCACCGACAGACTACGGTCACTGCATAAGATTTTCTCATTTAAAGAAGCAGAAGACTAAGTAAGTTTTTTTTTAAATCATTCTATAAAGGGGTCAAAATAGGAGTTGAAACTTTTTACAGAAGTCTGTTATCTTTTCCGATTTGAAATAGGTACAATTGGACACACAATTTGTCCCTAGAAGTATAATGTAATATATTACCTCATAAGAGTTTTGTTTTAAAGCCATTAGCGCGTTGGATCGTGCAACCCTAGGTCGGCGCGAGCACTAATTGCACTTTCTAACGCTACGCTGAAACCTGCACGATTGTTCTCCGCTTCGAATATGTACAATTAGTCGATACCTTTTATTTCTATGAGTTCCTTTTGTTTTATTACCTACCTTCACCTTTACCAACGAACGAGGAGGAATTTAACTTCCACAACGTTTTCAAGACAATTCCTATCTCGCGTTTCTAAAGTTTTATTTCATTTGACTTCTATTCGTCTTAAATTATGTATCTTGCAATTTACAAATGCAATCCAAAGTGCAGAAAGTTTTATGAGATTTTGTTTAATCATTCAGAATTATTATTGAAAGAATCAGATTTTCCAGACATGATAAAGTAAGGGTTAACCAAATATAAAGGATGTAAAAACACCCTTGGCTAAGCTGAGAGGCATTTGTCCTTCTCGTCATTGATTTTGAAACTTCCAAGTTTATCACACGTTTAAAGAAAAAAAAACAAGTTTAACGTGTACTTTACTTTAAATACCATGACCCCTGTACTGTTTAATGCACCCATCAGAACAATGTTCTGAGTGCGTTACATTGAGCGCTATCGTAAACCGTGAAAAAAATGTCGTTTAACAACAAAATTTTTACCAGTGTTACTTAGTTTGATGTACAGAATGCTTGGTTGACGACGTTGTAAAGGGTCTGTTTACACCTTGTATCGATTGGGCTTGACAAAAATCGACGTCAATAGAACCGCGGGTGGGTGACATTAAACCTAGTTTAGGTTTATTTATTGCGTGTTATTATTTGGTAATAAAAATAATGCCAATAACGATATTTCAAGTGATTGGTATAATTTATCTTTCCGAATACACCCACTGGGAATAAATTGGTTTGAGGCCAGCGGTAGGCTTTTACTTCCAAATAGTAACTTGATTATTTATTAACCTTGCTGTTATAGAGACCACTCAATCTATCACGCGAGGGAAAAAGGGAGTTCTAGCATGTCAGCCGGTAACCGATCATAACAGTTATTCTATTGTTGATGTACAAGTGTACTTAAATTAGGTATAGGTAAGGAGGATACATAAGACTGCCTATACGTTTTGAGAAGTTTAGATGGAACGTGGCTGTACTTCGGTTGCGAAGAAAACACATAAAGTACCTACAGTGAACAATCTTAAAGCAATCCGTGGTCAAAAGCTATATTATGATCCATACAAAACCTTCGATTCAACGTCTGCGATCCGACCCGAATTAAATCAGTAAACTTATTATTACTTCAAACTTTTCGATTTCGATCTAAAAGTTTTTCGGAAGAGAAAAAATATCCGAATGATGTCGTAAAAAGAGTATTGATTGCATGACTCGCGCGGGCGGCACTAATAAATTGTAGATTTCTCATAAGCATGTACTTATTGTAAGTGCAGTTAAGGTGTAATGGAAAAGTACGAATTGAACTTTGAAATATATCATCAGCAATGTTAGAATAATAAATAACTCGACCGCAGATGGAATAACGTAATCCTGGTTTTTATATAACAGTTTATATTTATTGTCAGTTTACGTATAGAGTTACGAGCAGACTGTATGTCGGGTGTCGAAAACCGTCCAAAGGCGAACCTCGCACTGAAATAAACGAAATAAACCAATATTCTATGAGCGGTGCTATAAACAAAAATAACTAAGTATTTATGATGTTGAATGATCCAATTGTTGAACGTTTACGTTTTACGGGCTCGGCGCTCGGGAACAAGAAATCCTTTTGACGTCTTTCGGCAAGTTGGAAGAACGCGTGTGTTACATTTTTGTCATGTCATACGTTAAGCCCGGGATTTGTGGGATGTCAGTGAGAGCCCGGGGCCCCAAGACGTGATATATTTATTTATTTATGGCGCCGTAAGTTTGTTTTGTTGTTATTTTTGACGACTTGCCGCAAATTGCAAAACGGATCAAGTGTTTTTTTGGAGTTTTATCGCTAGCTAACCTTCTTCAAATATAGAGATATTTATGAGAAAAGTAAGGAACTTATATAGTTTTATATCAGGAAAACGAGAAGAAAAAAATCGTAGTGTGAACAAATTGGAATAGTTGCTGCATAGTGCATAGGACCTGAATCCCTGTGAAAGAATATTGAAAGTATATCGATCTATAAATTAATATATAGAAGGTACGCAAAGTATATTATAACCACATCAACCTGCTCTCTTCCGATTCCACAAAATTATTTCCAAAATGAGAAGAACGCTTTCAATGGCGGTTTAAATCGGAATTCAGTTACAACAAAATGTTTACAAACTTTCTATTGTGGTTAGTAAAGAAATGCTTTCAGACAACAACTAATTAAGTCGGGTTACAAAACAACCATCATGCTTCGATCGCTGAAGGTGTAGGCAGACGCACTGGTTGAAATTCAGGTCCAATGTTTATGGAAGTTGACGAGAATTATTATTTGCTTATTCAGTTGCTTCTTGTTAAAACAAGCGAATTTCTGCACACCACCTCCATTGGACCTCCGGGCTATGCTCATTTTACAGAATCGGAGAACGGGTTTCTTCAAAAACCCTATCTAAAATAAAAAATAACAAAGTGTAATATGCACTCGTCATCACACTCATCATACAAAAATAGTTCTGATTGATTTTGTGCAATAACATAGGGGTGATAAACTCGCGGCGACTGAAACGCTTTTAGCCAATCAGTCAGCATGAATGGAGATAAGTAATTAATATTGATCAATCAGTAATAGCCACAAATTAATGAAATGGAAACAATGATAATATAACAATAAACATCTGAAATACAATTTGTGGTACTTTTCATATTCCAAATTACGAAAATTATCACTCTGTGGTGAATACACTTAAATGTCCAGAATTTACTTAAACATAATTTAAATTTACACACTGGTTGGTTACAACATAATTAGGTAAATCGATCACGGACAAAGAAAATAAAAAGCAAACAAATTATGGAACATTACATATATTTACAATCGTTTTTTATTTGTACTACAATAATATGATTTCCAGTAGAATCCACATTCCCTTGCATAAATAAACAGCTATTTAATGCACCGTCTATCATATTGATGCATGACTGTGACTCGATATCCTGGAAACGCCAAAGGAATTTCCTCCCTGACAAGTTAAATCTGCTTAGCTCTAACTATATGGCATGGCTATTGACTACCGCACTAAGTAATATTGCTAATAATATTCAATGAGCATCCGGCTTAAGCCCGGCTTGAATAGATCGCTCTAATTAGTGTCATAAGGATTACTAGGTGCATATTACAAAGGATGGTCTATAGTCGGTGCAATTGATAATACAGCTTTACTGTAGGTACATGTATAACTGAGGGCAACTGACACATCAGAGTTATCCCCCCGGCTTTGGACAGTTTAATAAAGTGTAAGTCTTCTGTCAAATGTCATAAAAATTATCTCTTACAAATGTATGAACGAAAGAGGAGCTCGTAGATACATAATATCAGCTGCTCGGATCGATCTTCAGGGTAAGCTGAGCTAGCCTAGGATGGTCCGTGGATGGGTGATCACCCATTACTTACCGAGTTTTCTCCGTGCCTCGGAAAGCTCGTTAAGCGTGGGCCCGGCTGTTATTTGTAGATCTTTGACAGTTATTACAGGTAGTCAGCGCAGCGGTCTGAAAGTCTGACAACCAGCAGTCATACCAAAGGATCGTGTTACCCGTGTAGTACTAGCTGGGTTGTTGAGGTCAGATAGGCAGTTGCTGTATGTAAAATACTGGTATTCCGCTGCATTCGGTTGGACTGGAAGCCGACCCCAACATAGTTTCGAAAAGGCTAGGCAGAAAACAAATGTATGAACGAAATATTGATTTGTTTTCGTTTTGCTGTCCACACATATGGTGAAAATAAATGACAGTAACAAACAACCGACGACATTGTTGCCATTGCGGGAATATTCTGGATGAGGCTGGCACAGGAGCGTGGAGCTTGGCACAAGCAAAGAGAGGCCTATACCCAGCAGTGGGTGAAATCGGGCTGTGGATGATGATGAACAAACAACTACAACAATTTTGTGTGCTGATCGCCGAATGAAACGTCCGGAAAGCCAAGCGAAGGAAATGAAATTACACACAAGCACTGAACACTGAAAGGGCTTTTAGAACTTTCTAAAAAAAACAAATAAAAGTCGGAAAACGGTAAAAGTGAATCCTGAAAATGGATTTAAACCCAAGTGTGGCGCGAAAAGACTTAGCTAAATGGGTATTGCGTGCAAAAGCGCCGTCATTCCACTCTGCTCTGATAGTGAGATTATTTACGGCGTGCTGCTATTTTTATAGCGCGAAAAATACGGAACATATTTGCATATCACATGATACGGTTTGCATTATTCAGGAACATTTGATTTTTGCAGTAAAAATTGTGAAATATGCATGAAAACGCGAGGAAAAATTAAAAGCCTTATTGAACATAATTAAGTGAGTACGTGTTTATATACCAAACATAGAATATGTTGTAGGTTGAACGCACCATACGTAGGTACCTACCCATTTTCTCAAACACCAATGCCTGCCTGTAGTCTGTTCAAATAAGATAACTGAACTTGCCTTTATTTTCGACGTAGACGTCATACGTCCCCAGCGGTTTCGTCTCGAATCAAAACACATCCAACAATCACAAATATTTAACTAAATAACAAAGATTTGTTGGAATTGTGCTCATTATCAAGCAACTTTTGAAATTGGATTAGTTAGTGTAGTTTCAGTAATTTAAGATAGAGATTTTATTGGATCTAAAGCAAAAACAACAATAACAAGAACTATAATTTAGCCAATTAGAGTTTTATAAATCAACAGTCGTAGATACGAGACCTTTAAATTGTTTGAGACTCAAATAACAAGTAGCGAAATAAAAGTTAATGTTATAGTTTCGAATTCAGTTGAATAACAGCAGGAATTATCACAATTTCAAGAGGCAATACTAATTGGTATCTACAACAAAGTATGTGCATAGAACGTCCTTATGCAAACGGTAATTCGATCGATGCTCAGCGATTGTATTACTCAACAAGGTACACAGGTCCACTCACCAGTCTCCGGCATTCTGCGATAGAAACCCACACAATCAATATCAATGATGTTCTGTTGACTGTTCAATTGTTCGTGGTTAGCTACGAAATTATTCAAGGTACGCGGAAATGATTGACTTCGTACTAGAATATGCATGTAGGTACGAACTGTTTTTCCCGGATCTGAAAAAACCGGTAATACCTGGGTTTTAGTTTTGTTAAAAACCGGTTCGGTCGTATAAAACCCGGGTTTTTTTCGGAATTTCGTTTTTTTTGTTTCTTTTTTAAACCGGTTAATTATTATTGATCTGTGAACTTCGCAGATCAGATACACACCATGTCGTAGGTCGTTTAAAATGTAGAAACATGAGTATGTCAATTTATTGTATTATTATTGCCCTGCCACGACTTATTCATCTAAAATTTATTATTAATTTCACAACCCAAGAAACACTCTAACTTATTCGTTACAGGATTTCTTGGGTTGTGGAATTGGTATAATTCTCATTCGAGAGTACTACCCGTTGTATAATTTTTAGTGTCTTATATTTATTATGTATTTATTCAAATTCAAATTCATTTATTTTAGGACAACAAGATCCAAAGGTTAGTTAGTATACAAAAACTTAAAAAACTACTTAAATAAAATTAAAAAGACAACGCTCATCATAATAATAATCTAAATTCCTGGCAACACTAACGTCAAACAAACGCCTTCAGGTCTGATTTATCAAATTATCTTAAATTTAAATAGTTAAAAATTATACCAGAAATTTTGAACCATACCACAGATTTGTAATAGCAGTTTTATTACAAAAATCCTCGAATATCCACCAAAATGCTAATTAAAACAAATAGAATCCGTAAGAAAAAACCACACAATTGATCTGACACAATGTGTCAGTCATGTCAAAAAAGAAATAGGTAAATGTGAAATGGAAAAAGCAATAAAGTTCAATAAATTTCAGAAGCTCAGTCGTTATCCCATCCTTACCAGGGGCTTTTCCATTCTTAAGCATTCTAAGAGCCGCCTCGATTTCACCTTGGCTGACTTCTAGCAGGTCTTCTGTGAAATGGGTTCAGGTCGAGATGTATGCAATGCAAAGACATTCAAATATTATCTTTCAATGTAACATTGATTGTGTTAAATAGTAAAATTGACAAGGATTTGTGTGGTACACTAAAAAGGGTAAAATAAACAATCTCTTTAATGCAATGTGTACAACTAGCAGTAGAAGTTTTCGAGTTCCGAAAGAATCTCCTGCTTCGAAACGACGATATCCCAACTAGATTTGGTCAACATCGTCAGGTAGCTCCTTCCAAGTGGTTGGACGAACACTTTCAACCCCCGGTGTTGCTCATTTGCTTTTTCTATTTAGCGTGCGCTGGAATCGAAGGTTGAGTCGTACCAATTTTCTAATCGTTTTGTTGAGTGCCTGTAGTTCTGCCGAAGTGATGGGTAGGTTTTCGCGTTGTTTCGTCATAAGCTCCAGAGTCTCCTCCGAATGTTGGGACTTCCTGTCCGTACGCCGCATTTTGAAAAGACACGTCCCCTCCTCTCTGTGGATTTCCACCATTTGGTCGACCGCCTGGTCAATATTATAACCTTTGTAATTATTCATTACTAAATAGTGCTAAAGTATATATTGTAAATTAGTAAAAAAAAACGAAAAAGCCCGAAAAACCCGGGTACCCCGTTTTGGGTAAAACCCGAAACCGAAAAAAAAAACGGTTCTAAAAAGCGCCGTTTTTCGATGCCCTAATGCTTAATGTTATAGCTAGAAGTTGTTAACTATTTATCAGATTGCTTATACGTACGATAACGTAATTTAGATGCAGTTTAGTTGCTTCTCGCTTGCAGTATAGGGTACCAACCCCCTTCTTAAAAGAGCATGGTGACTAAAAATCTATACAAATAATATTGAAGTGTATTGAAGTGTCTGTAAGTAATTTCAAAATAACAGCTTTTTACTGAATGCATACGAAAGTATTTTATAGTATATACGCACTTACAACATTTTTTTTTAATTTTTCTCTGTCTCACTGTCGGTCTGTCTGTTTATTTGTTCCGGCTAATCTCCGAAACGGCTGAACCGATTTTGACGGGAGTTTTACTGACAGATAGCTAAGGTTAGAAAAAGATTAGGGTGGATTGTAAAAAAGTAAAACCCTTGAAATTGTTGACAAAATCCGGTGAAAATTGGGAAGTTATATTTTATAATAATTTAAGCTTGCGGGGCACAGCCAGTCATTTACAAAAATGGAAAAACTAGGGCGATTCATGTCTGCACAGGCTTGAACCTGTGCACAAAAACTCGAAAAGAGGTTCCCGAACCAGACATATAACAACATAAAATTAAGTTTTAAAGATCAACTCACGTGACTTCCACAGCTCCCTAGTAAAAGCCTTTTCATTAATTCAGCCTCTGAAGATTCAGGTAGATCTACAAAAATATGTATCCTTAAGACTAGTTGACTGCTGTGGTTGGTTGACTAAAGCATTGCTCAGCACCTAACACCGTGATCTTAATTCACCTTTAGGCTGATTTTATAGTCACGCGTTTCAGCAGCGCCGTTCGGAGCGCGCGCGCTCGGATATGTATTGGGGTAGTAGTAGCGTTTCAAATTCGCGCGCTTGAGCAGCGCCGTTCGGTGTTCCTGTTCAACAGCGCGCTGCCCAACGGCGCGTCTAGCGGCGTGACTATAAAACCAGCCTTAAACATCTTATTAAGGTGATATCTATAAATGTAATATTGACAATTAAAACATGCAATCAGATCACTTGTGTATCCCTTTTAACGCCATTTTTATGCGCAATTACATCCATTGTCTAAGAGACATTAATT
This sequence comes from Eurois occulta, assembly GCA_950022335.1. Taxonomy (NCBI): domain Eukaryota; kingdom Metazoa; phylum Arthropoda; class Insecta; order Lepidoptera; family Noctuidae; genus Eurois; species Eurois occulta. Next base: position 8,838,217 of record OX465489.1, on the reverse strand, counting down.
GTTTAATTGATCTTCTTGCTCGCTACAACAATAAAGCAATATAAATCAACGCTCTACTTAAGACCAGTTTTTTACAAAAACGAATGCATTTAAATGCCAAAGTAAGTCACTAAAACCCTAAAAACCCGCCTTTTCAACCAATGTGTCCTGCCAACAATAACTTACGGTGCCGAGACATGGACGCTCACAAAGGAGACTGTCCACCGAGTACGAGTGGCACAAAGGGCCATGGAGCGAGCCATTCTCGGCATAACCCTCTTAGATCGAGTGAGTAACACCGAAATCCGCCGTCGGACGAAAGTCTACGACGTCGGGGACCGGGCGGTGCGCCTCAAGTGGACCTGGGCAGGACATCTGGTTAGACGCGGAGATGGCCGATGGATGGATGGATGGCTTTGACCTAGTGGTGGCCGAGGTTTGGCCAAAGAAACCAGGGCCATCCTAGGGTTCGTTGGGTTGACGATATCGTCAAAGTCGCGGGAAACACCTGGATAAGGGACGCACAGAACCGGGAAGTGTGGCAGAAGAAAGGGGAGGCCTATACCCAGCAGTGGGTGATTCCGGGCTGATATGATGATGATGATGAAGTCACTAAACAAAATATGGTAGTTAAAAACACTAAGCAGTAGTATCTTGAATCCCGTCTGCTTATAATAGTGTAACTTTGTAAATGGCAAACCAATTTTGTTAAAACAAAAGTTTCGACCGTGCACTGTATCAGGAAACATTCAACTCGGAACAATTATCTCTGGTATATATCGGAGATCAGATATCATAAGGGCATAGCTACACGTGTGTGCGATACATAGAAATGCGAACGTCGTATTTTATTGAAACGTGAAGCGCCTCCGAAGTTAGATATTGAAACTCCAGCTTCCGTTTTTCAATTTCATGCACGTACGATGCCGGTCCAAAATTTCAAACTGAAAAGTAACGCTGACTGTATTGTGAATTCATATTGAAACTATCTAAGCTTTGAAATTAATAACATCGAGTGAAGATATTTTAACAATAATTCAATCAGAAACATTGATTAGATTCGTGACATGAATATGCAAAAGGAATAATATAATCAATTAAACACGTTGTAGTGAAAGTTAAAAGTTCACAACCCTCTGTGACGAGCGCCAACCTCGCTTCGCTACATACCTCGCATGTTAGTACATACATATTTACGCATTCACATTCATACCTTTAATTGAAAAAATATAAAAAATGTAAATATTAATTTCTATCTGCATTCACTTTACACATCGGGGCCTTTAATGTCACCATCAAAGTGATCTATTAGCACTGAGAGACGATCACATAGAGAATAATAATAATTTATACGCAGTGTTCGGATCTCACTCCATGATTTGTTTCCAGTCGAATGTTTTTCGGATCATCTTGAACGAGAATATTGCGAAGTTTGAAAATAAAATATGAACCAATAACGATTTAGATCAGTAGATATGGTCTAAAGCTAAAGAGGTCTTAAATCTATATTCTCTTGTTTACAGATTGGAACGTAAGCAATAAACTACAATTAATGATGGTGGACAGAGTTTTGAGCAGTCTCTTCCGAAAATACAACACGAACAGTGAGTACTACAATGGTTACTAATGAATCTGTGTAATCAAGGCACATTCAAACATAACGGGAGCTGTCACCCGGTTGTTATTTAATTAGTGTGAAGTTAGGGCGGCCTGAAGTTATATGATGTGGTGCGCCCGTGCCACGGACTCTATCAGCGTTAGTTATGCACAAGCATTTACTCTCTGATATCACGCCTAGTTACTAAGAGTAAGTTTAAATAAGCGTGATTTTCGTCTGGGAATATTGTTGTTTGGCACAAATACTTACTTAACCATGCCACGTCTGTTACTAGGAAGGGCTTGACACAATTGACACTGTTTACGTTTGCTATTTTACATGCATTTAACTGTTGTTTGACTGAATTTGGATTTGACTCACCAACCGTCACATACACCGCAGAAATTGGCAATGTATCAGATACAAATTCTTACAAATTCTCTGTCATTGAAACCTTTAATTTTAACCAGCCAAATATGTCCAGTATGCGACGTGGAGTCTCGGTGAGAGGGCATGGAGGGCGCGGACGGCCACGATGAGCTGCTTGAATGGGAGGCGTTGTATCTGCGCCTGCCGCTGCAGAACTCGACGACGTGGAACGCTACGGAGTGGGACCCCACGGCCTGGAACGTCACCGTGGTGCCCAACGCTACGTGGTGGGAGGCTGCCGCGCCCTTCGACACTCCGGCTGCGCTGGTACGCGCCGCCGCCAAGGCCGTCGTACTAGGACTACTGATTCTCGCCACTGTAGTCGGTAATTATACACCTTTGATATAGTAGTAGCACTGCTGTCTGTGACTGTGATATAATTGTGTGCTTATTTAGAGTTTAAAATTATACATTATTACTGTCATCCACGTGGTCTCAAGTATGTCAATCTCGTAAGACCATGAGTCTATAAGATGATCAGCAAGATCATCTTTACCGATAGCTGAAGCTTTGCTTGTGACTGTCGTGCCGGTAATCCGTTGTATCAACATTCATTTTAGTATCTTTATATCCTTACTGATAAAACCACATTTTTCCAACATTTCTTCTGCTCTTTTTTACAAAATTCTTACTCCACATCTTTCTCATGGAACTCCATTTGTTCGACTAGCCTTTGACCTTGTACGCCAGCGAACGATTTCGCATCATATTTCAAAGCGTTCATAGCTTCTGTATTTTCATACTTTTATATTAATGGATTTTCATTGGAAAAATATGAACCCGATTCCGAAAATTTATAGTATACGGCATGAACTACAATTTCATGTCGAAAAGTTAAAATGTAACTGATACCCATTTGACACAATGTTTGTTCGGACAAAACATCCATTACGTAGCTATACATCAAGCCTAGCGAGCTCGTTGCTCGGCACAGTCCAGCAATTTCGGAATTGGTCTCGCGTGGAACGTGTGCTAACGTCGACATGCGGTTATACTTGAAACTCCGTGTTGTAGCAGTTGTAGCTGACTTTGGCCAGCCAATGCAGTTTGCTGTTTACGAGCACGTTAGGTACGTCGTTCAAGTTAGTTTCAGTTTTGCTACAACACTTTCGAAATGCTCTTAGTGGGTATAGGATTTGTAATTTGTTAGGACTGGTATGTTGAGTTAACATAACATAAAATCGTACCTGTATTCATCAAAGGGTTACTACAAATCATATAGCACACACGTTAGTTAAGTATGTTAAAGTCCCATGTATGAGTATACAGGGTGATTTTTTCAAGTGGGTGTGGATTACCAAATCCAAAACTATGAGGAATAAAGAAATAATCTCATAGGAGTCTCGAGCCCGATTTTGATGAAAACTAAAACTGCATACTGTACTGTGCTGTACTGTACTAGCTTTTGCCCCTGGCTTCGCTCAAGTTAATTTAGAATTTGACAATCAATTCGGGTTGTACTCTGCTTGTAATAATATAATTCAATCATAATTCAAAAGACATGTGGCGCCATCTATTGTCAAGAGAACGTTATTGCTGTTTTCCTCGGGAACAGTATTCTTTTTCGGGATGAAAAGTACCCTATGTCCGTTTGTGTACACCTGACAAAGTATATGTAAAATTTCAATATGATCGATTTAGTGATTTAGGCGTGAAAAGGTAACAAACAAACTTACTTTCGCATTTATAATATTAGTTAGGATACAAGTGGGGCGATCATTATGCCATAAACGGGGCACAGATAAGATACTTTGCATGACCTAGGAATCGAACCCTAGACCTTTTGCTCAGCAATACTGTTGCTAAGTTATCCAATACAAAACTATAGCTGAATTGATTGTTTCAGGAAACGTATTCGTAATAGCAGCAATTCTGTTGGAGAGGCACTTGCGCAGCGCGGCGAACCAGCTGATCCTGTCGCTGGCCGTGGCCGATCTGCTGGTGGCGTGCCTGGTCATGCCGCTGGGCGCCGTGTACGAGGTGGCGCAGCGCTGGACGCTGGGCCCCGAGCTCTGCGACATGTGGACGTCCGGCGATGTCCTGTGTTGCACCGCCTCCATTCTGCATCTCGTTGCTATTGCACTTGATAGGTGAGGATTATGGACCTACAGGAACAATACGGAAATTGATATGGACTTTTTGTCAATTTGAAATCTTAAATGTTTTTCTTTTTCTTAAGGTACTGGGCTGTGACAAACATCGATTATATTCACGCAAGAACTGCTCGTCGAGTAGGCCTTATGATTGCTTGCGTGTGGGTTGTAAGCTTCCTGGTGTGCATCGCGCCGCTGCTGGGATGGAAGGATCCCGACTGGGACCGAAGAGTCTCAGAAGACCTACGCTGCGTCGTCAGTCAAGATGTAGGTTACCAAATTTTCGCGACAGCATCGTCGTTCTACGTGCCAGTTCTCGTAATATTAATATTATACTGGCGGATATACCAAACCGCCAGAAAAAGAATTCGTCGGCGGCGAGGAGCTACGGCGCGCGGTGGTCCTCCCCCCGTGCCGGCCGGCGGGGCGCTGGTCGCAGCCGGAGGCAGCGGCGGGATTGCAGCCGCCGTCGTAGCAGTCATAGGGCGACCCCTACCGACTATTTCCGAAACGACTACAACGGGGTTCACAAATGTATCTTCGAATAATACGAGCCCCGAGAAACAGTCGTGCGCCAACGGTCTCGAGGCAGACCCGCCGACCACAGGCTACGGCGCAGTGGCCGCCGCCTACTACCCAACGCTAGTGCGGCGCAAACCGAAAGAGGCCGCCGACTCCAAGCGCGAGAGGAAAGCGGCGAAAACATTGGCAATAATAACCGGAGCGTTTGTAGCGTGTTGGCTTCCCTTCTTCGTGTTAGCCATACTAGTGCCGACGTGTGACTGCGAGGTGAGTCCCGTGTTGACGTCGTTCTCGCTGTGGCTGGGCTACTTCAACTCAACGCTGAACCCGATCATTTACACGGTCTTCAGCCCGGAGTTCCGGCACGCGTTCCAGCGGCTGCTGTGCGGCCGGCGCGCGCGTCGCCGTCGCGCCCCTCCCTAGCCACCCCCTCCCATCGCCCTCCCCCGACTGACCTCGTCTAGATCGAAACATACTTATGTTACCTTGTTACATTTTCAGAGATATATTTACACCCCATTATTTTTTGTACGTGATGAATGTGAATACGAAAACCTGTCTAGTAAATAAATCACAAATTCTCTTTAAAACGTTGTTTCATTCGTTCCTCGCCGCCGCCGGCCCGACTCGACTGCCCGGCGAACAGCGGCCCAGATTAAAATTAAAGCAATATAATGAAGGGTCGGAGCTGGAAAAGGGGACTACACAATTTCACAAAATGCTATTCGAGTAAATAGTTACGTTGAAGAAAACTTCCAAGTTCCAAGCCAAGCCAAATAAAATCCATTACGCGGGAAATCATATTTGTCCCGAGAGAACTAAGTTTATAAAGAAATGGAAAAAGTCCTTGTTTCAATCCCCAACCTGATCAAAGTATTCTTTAATATTTGCACTTCTAGAAGTAATTTCGTAATGTTACTTATGATTAAAAACTATGAAACAAAAATTATACCTAGGAATAACAGTTATAGTCAGATAACAGTTTAATTTCCTTTTAAACTCTTTTATCTCAAAACTTCATTAATATCGGCAGCATTAAAACCATAATTACGACCGTTCATCAAAAAGTGAGTGAAACTCACTTTTTTTTAAACCTCCGGCAAATACTGGCAGACTTATAAAATAAATGGTATGAGGTACTAGCACGCTCAAATGGCCACTTTATCACAATTAATAGATATTCAATGAATTACTCACTCAAACCTTCAATAATACGATAATAGGACTGACTCGCACCCTATTATGAGCTTTTCATGTAAATTGATGTGCCATTTTAATGAATTAATTCGTGTCTAGTAAAGAGGAGACTACTATAATTTGGTATTAAATCAAAGGTACCGACCTAGGTAGCTGTAATAAATGCCCTTATCTCTTAGACATACCTACATTAACGTCTACATTGCACAAAATATCTAATACTTAGACCACAAAAACGTTAAAAAGTTAAAAGTCTTTCACGCGTAAACCGTATTTATGTTACTGATAAGATACATAAAAACGAAGATCTTTCTGATGTTCAATAGAAAACAATCTTTAAATTTCCTTCAGGTGTAATACTTTTCATGAAGCTGCTCTTATATTGACCGTAAACCTTCATAGATTCATTTAACGATAAAATGTCCATATCTTTAATGTGCCATTAGATTCCGTGCTTGTTCTTTATATGTCTGGACAATAATAATTTTATTATTATTACTTTGATGATAAGCAAGACGTAATTTATTCTTACATTACAAAGTAAGTGCTACTTTTACAAGCTCTTTTGCATTATTCGAAAATTATTTTTCGTTTAAGTTTTAACACAATATTCCATACTTTTTGCAATGAACAAGCACAATATAACTCGTTTAACAAATGGCTGCCAACGGTAGAAACTCATCAAGCGAAATGTCGGTTTTATAGCTCTCAATAAATCTGAGAAAAATATTGTCCGTGCAGTCAAAAACTGCGCTTACAAATTATTTGTTTTATGAATCCTGGTGATTAAAACTTTTTACATTGCAAACGGTAACATCTAACAGCCACACATTTATTACAAGGTAGCTTAATATAAACTGGGTCTCGTGAATAGAACATCACGAACTCCTGCCGTAGCAGACGTTAGAGAATTAGTATTCATTAATTCCTTAAGCCGGGTTGACTATAAAGTTGATCCTTTGTGCGAGCCTATAATCCGCGTCCAATAGATTCCCCTAAATGACTGTAGTCGGTAGCTGTACGGCCCTGGGCCCGAGCTCGGGCCCAAAACTAACATCCACAATTTACTGACATCGGAAGTGTCTGATTACCATAAATCCGCTACAAAACTTTAGCTGACGCGAACTTTGACCATAAACAATATCGGCGACTTCCCTCTAGGCTCTCGCCGTTGAGCACCTACATTGTTCGCCCACAACTTCGGCTGTTAATTTAAAGCCACAGTTAATTAAATTGTACAATTTTCTTAATGAAGCAGTGTATGCGTAGCAGAGAAAACTCTTAATGAACTCCCAATAACACGTATTTTAATTAGTTTCGTTGATCGTTAGCGAAATTGTTTTCTTCGAGATCGCTACAGTTCATCTGTGTTTCGACTGTGTTATTCTCAATATGAAATTAAACAATTGTGTTTTTAAATTAAATGTGCTGACTCCAAAGCAAGTCTTTACAAATCATGAAAATGGTTGCGACAAAGTAACTAATCAACTCTTAAACAAACGTGAGACTCTCGGGAGCTACATAGTTAAGTCGGTCACGCCCTGTTTTTCCGCTGGTTTTGTAAGCCTAGCTAGCTGGGAAACTTGTGGGAAACTACCTACTTATAAGTATGTTTTAAAGTGACATTGAAGTTTTCTTCCAGTAGGGTTAATATCATCCTATAGGTCCAATAACAGATCATGGTGATTATCAATTATGTGTATCATTTATACCTAATTATGTAATTCTATCATTCAGTCATTATAAACATCACGATAGATGATACATGTTTACAGTTTAGAAAATGACCTGCTAGTAAGTACCTATATTCACCTGATGCAAAATATTAAAGACTCCCAAGTAATCCAAGGATTAGCAAGAAATTGAAATTATTAATATAAACATTAGGTTCATGCAATGTAAAAAGAAAACCCAAATAAGATGTTATTATGAAAAAATTTCGATCTCAAGCTTGGAACCATACAATCTTGAACTTAACGCCCATAAACTCCAATAATAACGCTCGGACACAATGTTAGCGACTTTATTACAAAAACAAAGCCATTCATTCAGTTAATATTTCTACTGCGTACTTCCGAACGAATATCGTAGTTAAGAGTCGATCATAAACCCGCTATCTCTTACTAACGCATCCAATACTGGCCAGTTAAGTACGAAGTTAATGACTGCCGGAACGTGCCAGCGATCGAACTCACCGATATTATAACGTGACCAATATTACCTGCAAGTAGCGACAATGGATTGAACGCAATATTTCCTTATCAGACTGCGATATTATAGAATCATAATGGCAACCGGAATGTGACATGATCACATGATCCTAATTTTATGTTACGTTATATGAAAAATTATCTCCGTGCGGGATTAGAAATGAAGCATTATTTTTTATTATATCTGGATATGAAATGAGGTACCTATAAATGTCTTTAACGTGACGCCTGATGCTTAAAAAATTACAGCATTTTAAAAACGTACAAAATAAAATGACATGAGTGCCCAATAAACACATTCTTTTTACGTATTTGACAAACGTTTAAGCGATAATAACGAAAGAAGATTAAATGGTTCAACACATAAATATATTACACTCACAATCACTAAATGTGTGTTTACAAACATAGTTTGTTTACTAAACACGTCAAAAGCTCTCAACATCTTCAATAAAACACGTTTTAAATATAAACATGTTTTTTATTAGGTTCACAGAGTACTTACCATTCCATTGATCCATCTTTTGTGAAAGGTGAAAAGTAATTTCGTTGCTCTTCAAATAATGAGAAAAAGTACCGACTTTATCGAGGTGTGTCTGTGAAATATTGCGTTGTAGGTAAGTTAGTAAATCCTCGTACATAATAATGAAACGTTATTATCATATAGACTGAAAAATATTGTGTACTAAAACACAAAGTATTTGCCACAGGCAAACTAACATGTGCCTAATATTGTAGTTTAGAACAGGCTTTTCAAGACGAAATAGGTTTCTATCGAGACTATAATATGGATGAAGATTTAATAAAAAGTGTGATATAAAATACAGCTATGACACACAGTAGCTGGGTTATAGTAAAAGTTTTAATACAATGTGCTGTTTCAGTCATATTATTTACCTACATGTTACAATAATTTATCTTTATAAAGAAAGAAAGAAAAGTATTTATTAGTCCACATAGGACCAAACAAATAAAATGGGCTTGTGGCCCAGCAGTGGGAACTCCGTACAGTGAGTTAATGTGCCTCTATCCGCTGCTTCATTTTGTTAGCCCACTCGATGGTATTCGAAGAAAAAAAAATTCGAACTCCACAAATATTGCACCCCAAATCCACAATTTTTATTTGTTTTTTTTTTAATTTTAATGTAGCCATTGACACTTGCGCCACCAAGACGAGTCTAATGACGTATAATTTATCCAAATCCCTTCATCCGTTTAGGAGTTACGAGGGAACAAGACAGGACATACATACATACTTATATACAGGTCAAGCACTTAACCCTCCTTTTGGGCTTCACCTCAGTCGGGTAAAATCTGCATATATCTAAAAATACCTACTTTAAAAAAAAACACAGCTAACCTAAAAACAATAAACCTAAAACTAGAATATCAAACATTTGCTGTTAAACATATGCACGCCTGCGCTCTCCTCAATCCAGTTACTTTTTTTTTAAATTAATTTTACTATTCAGCACTATTAACTTTTTTTTTACTTACTCGCACAACACCTCATGTATTAAATATCTTATAATCCTAACATCGAGTTTAAGAAAGATGTTCTTTGCCAGTATCAGCCGCACTTTTTCCAACTTTCTGATATTACTATATTATAAATGCGAAAGTAAGTTTGTTTGTTACCTTTTCACGCCTAAACCACTGAACCGATAATCCTGAAATTTTGCAAATTAATACTTTGTGAGGTGTACAGAAACGGACATAGGATACCTTTTATCTCGAAAAACTACTGTTCTCGAGGAAAATAATAATAACGTTCTTATGAAAATAGATGGCGCCAAGTGTCTTTCTAATCATTATTGAATTATATTAATAGAAGCAGAGTACAAGCCGAATTGATTGTCAAATAGAGAAGAATTGAATTAGAATAGACTGACACAACGCCAAATAAATCTGTTTTATTAAATTATAGTCAACTACATTTCGTAAATTCTTAAAAACATATATTAGTTTTGATGATACATGTGATATTATAGCACAGAACATGTGATACACAGTAACTCGATATGTTTACGGAAATTTAGATTGGAGTCAATAGTGACACCTAGATATTTCAAATGGTCAGCTTTATCTAAAGTAGGGCAAAAACATGCAGTGTCAGCGTACGTGCTACAGTTGTGCGCGTAAATTTTTAGGTTAGTAAGCGGTGTGTTAGTATTTCTCATTGTAAATAAAATGTGTATTTTGTTTTATCAGCATTTAGTGTTAGAAGATTATTCTGGAGCCAATTAAACACAATGTTGAAGCCCTTCTGAGCATGTTCATAGGCCTCAACTCTTGATTTAGCAGCAAACAACAAAGCAGTATCATCCGCATAAGACATAATATCACCATTTTGGAGTGGCAGGCAGCAGTGAAGTAGAGTGGCGCGCGGAGGCACTACGCCGGGGGGAAATTTCCGCTCAGCGGACAGACCTCCGGCGCGATCTCATGGTGACATGGAGAGAGCGAGCGCCATGCAGGGCACGCCACATAGTGGCGATAAGTCCCCTCTTTGAGGAGTGGTGGCCACGGCGCCCTCATCTTCCGCCTGACGCAGGGCCTGTTTCGGGAGATATCTGCACCGAATCAGGTGGGAGTAAACGTCCGGGTGCGATGCGAGGATCGCCCGGAGGACACGGTGGAGCACACCGTGGAGGTCTGCTCCGCTTGGGTGGAGCACCGCCGTGTCCTCGTAGCGGGGATTGGTGGCGGCGACCTACCTCTCGCGTCCGGCCCTGGTTCAAGCCATCGTCCGGAGTGAGAGGGAATTGTAAGCAGTCACTTCCTTCTGCGAAGCAGTCACGCTAGCGAAGGAGGTGGCGGAACGTGACAATACGTTGTAGGTTCGAACCCAGGTAGGCGCATTACTTTGTGTAATTTCTTTCATCACTACTGCTCTCAAAACGGTGAAGGAAAACATCATGAGGAAACCGGCATGTACTAGAACCAAAAATTCGAAGACATGTGACATCTACCAACCCGCACTGGGCCCGCGAGGTGGATTATAGCCCATTCCCTCTAACAGAGAGGAGGCCGTGTGTCCCAGCAGTGGGAAAATTTAGGCTGATTATGCTATGCTATGCCATGCATAAAAAGTCTGACACTCCCTTCCGCTCCGCCCAGAGCGGGAGGGGTTATTTGATGATTTCCCATCCCAAAAAAAAGGTAGCACAGGTCATTAAGATAGATTAAAAATAATGTAGGACCTAAAATACTACCTTTTGGAATTCCAAAACAAGTATTAAAAAGGTCAGCACTTGTATGCGGATCAATTTTTACAGATTGCTGTCGATCGCTTAGATATGCAGACAATAGTAGAAGCTGTGCTCCTCTTATTCCAAGTGTTTCAATCTTCTGCAAAAGAGTAGTGCAAGAAATAGTGTCGAAGGCCTTGGCAAGATCTTGAAAAATCCCAACTGTATGCATTCCACTATCCAGATTTGTAGAAATGTAATTAGTCAATTTGTTTACTGCTTGGCTTGTTCATTTTTAAGGCCTAAACCCAAATAGATTTTTGATTGATTTTTGAAATTGTTATTTTTTTTTTGCTTCCTATGTAGTGTTGCAATTTTTAATAGATTTATGATTTCAAACACATTGTGAATTGTTCCTGAATAAATTGAATTGAATTGATTATCTGAAAGTAGTTTGTTATCTTCCAGATATTTTATCAATCTAATGTTAATGATTTTTTCTAAAATTTTTGTAAGGCCCTATAGCATTGAAATGGGTCTGTAGTTATTCACACTCATTTTGTCTCCAGACTTGAAAATAGGTGTTTGTTCACAGATTTTTTTAACAATTTTGAAAATATCCCTTTAGATAAACATAGCTAAAAAATGTGGGTTAGCGGAGGGGCCAGTAGTTTAAATCTTTTAAGTCTATTATTGGGTATATCACGCCCCGACCCTGACATCCTTTAACCCGTTTATTGTTCTATTTACTTTTTTGATGTTATATAGCTAGTACTACATAACATCAAAAAACATTATCCTTCCATTTAGAGTGTTCTTCAATCCTCACTAAGGTTCATCATAAGAAGTAGAAATACAAATATTTTTCCAACCCCTATAAACTTTGATCCGTTCAAAAAGTGTTGCTATATTTTTAGAGAATAGGGTTGTCCCTACGTAATTGGCACACGTGTAGTGGTAGTGTTGTGCAACGTCATTGAGCGATGCGGGCTCCCCTCTGCGGTTGCCAACATAACTAACGAGGTTTGAATAAGGGTGATTGCGCCCTTTGTTGGAACTATTACGTGAGCATAGACTGTTTGAACTTTCATCTCTGTTTCCATGATTTCCGGAACAGAACAGTCCATTTCTCTTGCGGGTGAGTGTCTTATTGAGGTCATTAAGATATTGTGATAATCAATCAAAATACCTCAAACCAATACCTAATTGCGTTATTTTAATAGACTTCAAAATAATATCGTCTAGGACTAGAAATTATGTTTTTTTTTTCGGACAAACCATCAAGTACCACTAAAACGACACAGGAATTGCTGACCCCAGTAAGCTAGTCTGATTATCTCTTCTTATGAATTCCCCTAGTCGTGCATCAAGCGGACTTATCTCTATAGATCAGTAGGTCGCCATCGCTAACCATTATTTATGTCTGTCATAATTCTAATACGCACATGATGTATAGGTACAAAGTTCATACATGCAGTCTTTCAGCACTTAATCACCCTGTGCGTGTGGGAAATGATCAATGGATGTTATTTTTATCGAGGAGTGATAGCGGCCTATGTGATTTATATAGATTACCGCACAACGCAGTACCAAATTGATGTAAGTATATTGAACTACACTTATAAATACACATAAAGGTCATTGAAGAAGTACTGAAACGTGCTGGTATAGAGTAGAGGCCAACGGGACAAGGTAGTATCATCGGAAATCATATTCGCTGTAGGATTAAAAAGCGTGTGGAAATGTTTAGTTCAGTAGTGGACTGTTAAAATTAATTAGGTACATTTATCGTACAATATAAGAGATACAATTAAATATCAAGGAAATACATTTATTTATTTACATCACATGTTTTCCTTGCCATTACAGATAATAAATCTAATGCGACAAAGTAACTTAACATATACTTAACTATACCTTACATGCTACACAGTACGTGGCCCTTGTGAACTCACCCAGTGTACAGGTGAATATATCTATGGCATCCGCCACCGTGTTGAGAGTGCGCAACGCACGAGTCAGCGGTGCGCGCCCCAGCAGGTTAGTGCGCGCACTCGGCATCACCAGCAACTGCGGTTTGCGCCACCGCGCCACGTACCTATCCGGTAAATTAAACCCTATTTCTGATAGTAAACCTGAGGTTTGTAAAAACTACATAGTATGATAGTAAATAATTCACGCTAAATGTATTTTCATGTCAGAAATTAATTGCGACTACGCGCGTAGCCATTCGCCGAGGTGCTGCTACGCAAAGCACCGCTACGCGCGTAGCAAGTCTGCATGCGCCTAAGCACCGCTACGCTTGTAGCAAGTCTTTACGTGTAACAAAGCACCGCTACGCTCGTAGCAAATCTTTACGTGAGACAAGCACAAGTTCACAAGTAGCACAAGTTTCATAAATAATGTAAATGTTTGCATGCCGAATGGTAAAATATAGCTGAGCTTTGGTATTTCATAACAACTATTGTGTATTACCCATGTTTGCAAAATAAAATTCTATTATATTCTATTCTATTCAAAGCTCTGCTACGCTCGTAGCAAGTCTTTACGCTAGACAAAGCTCTGCTACGCTAGAACTTGAAGATAATAATGATAAAAAATAACAGTAGTAAAATAGACTGATTAATGTGTGCTGCGTTGTGCATAAATTTACACGTACTGTATGGAAATTAAACAGCACGGAAACCGCTACGGAAAAAATACCACGAGGATTGCAGGCGCACTTTCCTTTTAGTATGAAATTATAAATACATTGCACATTGTTATTATTCGGTATTATAAAGCAGAAGGCTTATTGGATTATTGACGTATTTTCTCACAAAATACATGACAAGATTAAAGACTTACAAGATCCCATGCTCTTAAGGAAAAAAATTGCTACATTTATTGCAGATTATGCATGATATTCTTGATCGGATTTTCTGCGTTATCAACATCTTAGTCACAATATATTTGAAGCTGCCCAAAAAACTTATTTTCCCTTTACACATATTTACGTTCTCATGGCTTCACACAACAAAAACCATCAATCAGCCACCCTTGGTCTGTCAGTTTGAGAGTAACTTCCTCAAGTACTACTAAACGCGACAAAAAGTTGAGTTTACGCTTCATTTGATGAAGCTGGGAGTATCGTCACCGTGGCGGCCTGTTTGTGCCCAAAGTGATGGAGTTTGCAGTCTAATCTCATACCACGACCAACAAAACTCGTTAAAGGGAAAATTCCTGTGACGCTTCGACGTGATTTATTGGTTGGAACTAATTAACTGAATACACATTTATCATGGAATTGGAGGAACAAACGTTAATGCTTATTATACGGGCTGTGCTAGTTCTACTACAGAGCAACGGCCTCTGATGAAAGGCCACAGAAAAGGAGCATTGATGGTGATTTTTGACCGTTGCGTTGTAGTCTCCAATTTGGTCGTGCTAGACTCAAGAGGGAATCTCTCCTAACGCTTTTTTTTATTTTGTATAACAACTTGCAACATCAACATTAATCTTTTTGATAGCATAAATCAATCCAATATATTTTCTACTTTCCATCATCGTTATTACTGATAGAATGTGGCTTTGTCTAAGCCCTCAGTTCACAAGAAAAGGGTCTCTTAATCTCTGACCACTAAGAAAATATTGCTAAAATAAATACGCTCCTCTATATAATATCAAACTAGCACAGAACTAACGAGTAATCGTTGACGGCAATGGTGTGGTGATTGCGGGGAGCCGACAACTTGCTACAGTACACTTTGAGTCTCGCCGCCCGTGTAGTGTGCAGCTCACCTAACCTTATATATGTAACTGCACACACTAATTATTGACATTATTATACGAATCGTGGAACTAAACAGTTCTCTTTTATTTCGACAACATCATTATAATACATGGCGACCCTTAGCCAGCAATTAAAATTTTGCAATCTACGCAATAAGAAAGACTGCGGACGAGTCAAATAAATTATGAAGATATACCGATAAAAGTTGAAGTTTGTGAAGACGGAAATTAGAAGAAAGGAAGCGAAGAAGATTTTAAAAATTTATAGAAGAATCAGAATCCCAACAGAAGAATTAGTTTGAAGAGGTGAAATCATTAATTGAGAAGACAGAAAAGGAACGTTGCTGCCGGGTGCTGGGAGAATGCTCAAGCCTTGTGATGAGAGGATATGCAGGGCGCTGGGAGTTGAATTGTACGGGTCCGATGTGGAGCAGCTGGGAGTCAGTTCCAGACCAGTGCTGAGGAGTTCATTCGTCCAAGCCACGTGAGACGTCGTGACCTACATAATCGTTGTCAGTAAAATAAGTAACTACTGCAATGTAAGTTTTGCAACGCTAACATTTTTTATATATTCTACTATATTTCATGTTATTGTAACTGGATCATGCATTTTTTTATATTTTGTTCTGGAGATTAGGAATGTCCCAACAATTACAAGATGTGCACGCTAGATTAAAATATCTAAGAGAATATTTAGTAAAACTAGGTCCAGATAGGCGTAGAAAAGATTTAGCTTTAAAGAAGCTAGAAGAAGCAGAAAAAGAATATAGTAAATTGGATTGTATTTTGACTCAGTTGAACCAAGAAGTTATAGATCGCAAGTTAAGCAAAGATGCTCGTGAGGTTTTCCAAACATTAATTAATGAAACTCGATCAAATTATCAGAAAATAAAAAGTTTACTTTCTTTAGTAGATAGTAGTTGTCAAACTAGTTCTAAAGATTTAATAGAATACGAATATACTGATTGTCTTACAAAAATGGCTGACGCATTTGATATTAAAACTGCAATTTCCCTGTTGCCAGTGTTGAATGGTCAGGAGCAGGTGACAAATCAGCTTATAGATGGTATCTTACTTTATAGTTCGCTTATTAATGAAGCCAGTAAAAGTCAATTAATACAGTTTGTGTTAAAAACGCGTCTCTCGCCTAGTGCAAAATTGCGACTTAAAACTAACTACACAGATATAGAAAGTTTGGTAGAAGATATTCGTGTTTATTTGTTACCGAAGAAATCGTATGTAGCTTTACAAAGTCAATTGCTTACGGCAACTCAAGGCCGTAGAAGCATAGAAAAATTCGGTACGGAGATCGAAGAGTTATTTGTCAATCTCACGATTGCGCAGGCTAACGATAAGCGTGATGCATATGAGGTTTTGCGTCCACTCAATGAGAAGACTGCAATTAAACGGTTTAGTGATGGGTTGGCTGATAAGCGGCTCAGCACTATCATTGCCTCACGTCAGTTTGCATCATTGCCTGAAGCTATAACGGCTGCGGTAGATGAACAATCCCTGTCAGTCCAGCCACAAGATCAGGTTATGCAATTTAGGGCTAACCAAAATTATAGACGAGGTAGCTTTAGAGGCTCTCGAGGCCGGGGAAATAGACAATTTTACAACAGAAATAAAACGTATAACCATAATTATGATAAAAATAATGAAAACAGCACAGGTCAAAGAACTTTAAGCAGCGTTAATCGAGGTAAAAACTCAGGTGAACAACGTCAGCAGTTCCGCGGACGTCCGGTGCGTTGTCAGCGTATTCAACATAACGCGCAACAGTCCAATGTTCATGACAACTTGCGCAATGATCGCACAAGCCAAGCAAATGAAAGCCTAGAATTTTTTCGTACCTAAATCGTACACGCATTCTATTTTTAGTTTTTGTAATTTTTGTATTATTAATTGTCAATTAACAAATAGTGATGTTGATCTTAATTTACTGATAGATAGTGGAGCTAGCTTATGTGTGCTAAAGTATGAATGGTTGTCGCGACATAGGAATTTATTGAATTTAGTAAAACAGGATAAGATAGTCATTAAAGGAATTAGTGGTAATTTAGAGTCCATGGGATACATTTATTTAGATATTATGATTAATAATGTAACTTTTCAACAAAAGTTTTACATATTTGAACACTTATCTTGTGCTGCAGAAGGTATACTCGGACAAGATTTTTTCGAGCGGTATAACGCTGTATTAAACTATAAAGATGGTACTCTGAGTTTGGAAACCCGAGACCAGTCTGTTAGTGTTCATGTTAATAGGAATTTATTTACAATTCCGCCTCGTTGTGAAGTAATTAAACACATCCCGACGTCACACAACAGTGATTGCGTCGTTTTGTCAAAGGAAATTTATGAAGGTGTGTTTACAGCAGGTGTAGTATCGAAGCCACATAATGGACTTATTCCTGTTAGGATATTAAATACAACTGATAGTTCGGTTGACATAAATACTTCAGATTTAAGTATTAGTTGCTTAAATAATTTTTACGTTTGCAAGTTTGACCACGATAACATTTCTGTGGATAGAGTTAAAACTTTACTTACTACGTTACAACTAAATACCTATTTAAATAAAGAGGAACAAAGAGGTATTGAAAACGTATGTGCCAAATATGCAGATGTTTTCCATTTGCCAGGAGATACGCTCACAACAACTAATTTAATAGAGCACTCAATTAAACTAAAAGAAAATACTTCACCAGCATACGTTAAGCCATATCGATTGCCTAAAGCATTGAAAGGCGAAGTACAGAGACAAATAGATGAAATGGTTAAAAATGATATTATTGAAGAGACTATTTCAGAATGGTCAAGTCCAGTTCTATTAGTACCTAAAAAGACAGATAGGTCAGGAGAAAGGAAATGGAGACTTGTAGTGGACTATCGCCAACTCAATAATAGAATACAGGATGATAAATTTCCATTACCTAATATCACTGAGATACTAGATTCATTATCTAATAACATCTATTTTTCAAAATTAGATCTTAGTCAAGGTTACTATCAGCTATCCTTAGAAGAACAGTCTAGGAAGTACACTGCATTTACAACAGACAAGCAGTATCAAATGAAACGATGTCCAATGGGACTTAAAACATCGCCTAGTGCTTTTGCACGTCTCATGACAATAGCAATGTCAGGATTAAATTATAAATCATGCTTCTTATATCAAGATGATTGCATTGTCGTAGGAAATTGTCTCGAAACGCATAACAAGAATCTTATACAAATTTTAGAATGCCTAAGAAGAGTGAATCTAAAACTAAATCCGCTAAAGTGTGAATTTTTACGTAAAGAAATCGTTTATTTAGGACATAAAATAACCTCAGAAGGAATATTTCCCGATCCATCGAAGGTAGAATGCCTACAAAAATATCCAGTCCCGCAAAATGTAGACGACGTCAAGAGATTTGTAGCATTCGCAAATTATTATAGACGTTTTATTCCAAAGTTTGCTGAAATAGCCTATCATTTGAATGCGTTATGTAAAAAAGATGTAGCATTCGTATGGAGTGATGAATGCGAGCGAGCATTTTACAAGTTAAAACAGATTCTTATTAGTCCGACAATACTTGACTATCCAGACTTTAGCGACAATAACACTTTCACGTTACAAACTGACGCATCAAAACTAGGATTAGGCGCCGTACTGTCTAATAGCAATGGCAAGGTAGTCGCGTACGCAAGCCGTAACTTGAAACCAGCTGAGACGCGGTACCCTGTGATTGAGTTAGAATTACTTGCTATTGTTTGGGCAGTTCGACATTTTAGACCTTATTTATATGGGAAAAAGTTTTACATAAAAACAGACCATAAGCCATTAATTTACTTATTTAATATGACCGATCCTTCAAGCCGGTTGACAAAGTTTAGATTATATCTTGAAGAATACGACTTTGAAATCAGCTATGTCCCAGGACGGCACAACGCAGCTGCAGATGCATTGAGCCGGATACCTATTACATCCAACAGTTTAAAGGATTTGAACAAACATGCAGTATCAGTCATGACAAGGGCACAGACTCGAAGGTTGCGCACTGACTGTGACAACAACGACATAACTACTGAGGTATCCTCTACTCCAAGGCCTGATCAACCTAAGGTAGTGGAAATCCTCAAACGACCGACTGACAGCATTGAATTGATATTATTTAGTAATAAAAATACTATACAGCAGATAGAAAAATCAAAATATTACACTAGTGACAATGGCAACTACAAATTCGTTCCTGAAAAATCAGCAATTTATGTGATATCTCGATCGTTATCGACCGTAAGTGTGTTAGCGAGAGAATTACAACGTTTTTGCAAGCAAATCAAAATAAATGAGCTCATAATAATTAAAACGAAGCGCTATGAAAATTATGTTAACCATTTTTTAGAGGAAATGAGTCATTTGAATGACATTCCGAAGCTACTTGTTATTAAAGATGTGACAAGAGTTTCTGACAAAGACACGAAAACAGTGATCTTGAATGACTTCCACTTATTACCCACCAGCGGCCACGCAGGAATAAACAGAATGTTAAATAATATTAGGAAGTACTATTACTGGCCAGGAATGACTAATGATGTAACAGAATTCGTAAAGAAATGTAGAAGTTGTCAGATTCAAAAGCATTCCAATAGACATACAAAGGAACCGATGGTTATAACATCAACGGCATCCACTGCTTTTGAAAGAGTAAGTTTAGATTTAATGGGTCCTTTAGATGTAGATAATTTAAATTATAAGTACGTACTGACATTACAGTGCGATTTAACAAAATACGTTGAAGCCTATCCTTTAGAGAGGAAAGATACTATTTCTGTAGCTAGGTTATTTGTAAACAATTTTATTCTGAGATATGGTATCCCTAAAGAAATAATAACAGACCAGGGAACAGAGTTTATGTCATCAGTTTTTACTGAGATTTGCAATTTGTTGCATATAAATAAACTGCATTCAACAGCCTATCATCATGAAACTCTGGGAGGATTGGAAAACACTCATAAGGTTCTAGGAGCTTATCTTAGGATTCAGTGTGACAACAATAAATCAGATTGGAGCAGTTGGCTTCCATTCTGGTGCTTTTCATTTAACACTGCAGTACACTCTGAGACAAAATACACTCCATTTGAGCTAGTATTTGGAAAGAATTGTAATTTACCATCCAATATTGCACAAAGTTCTTATGTTGATCCATTATATAATCCTGATTCTTACCCTTTGGAACTAAAATACAGACTACAAAGAGCACAAACTGAAGCTAGAAATAATTTATTATTTAGTAAGGAATTAAGAAAATATAATTTTGATACAAATAAAAACGGATTAAAATATAAGAGTGGAGATTTAGTTCTAATTAAAAATCAAGTAGGAAATAAGTTAGATAAAATTTATTTAGGACCATATAGAGTGATTGAAGATGTATCACCAAATGTTAAAATTTTAAAAGGTGACAAAGAATTATTAATTCATAAAAACAATACAAAACTGTTTGTTACTTAATATACTTGGTTTTGATAAGATGTTATTTTTTTTATATAATGAAATGGTAAAAAGTATAATTATTTAAAAATAAGTAGTCTTGAAAATATTGTAAAAAAAAAAAAATTTTTTATGTACTAAGATAACAAAGCCACTTTTTTTTTTTTTTAAAAAAAGGGGAGGTGTAGTGTGCAGCTCACCTAACCTTATATATGTAACCCGGTCACACCACCACTACACGAAGTTAGCTTACTTTAGCCGAGCAAACTAAATCTGGCCACACTTTTACACTATTTCTGGACCTTAATACAAATACAGCTTTAACACTTAACACTTTTTGGCTTTTTAAGGTGTAACCCTTAATGAACGCCGTCAACGAAGCGTTCTGTACATCAAACTAAGTAACTCGAAGCAAAAATTATTGCTGGGAAACAATGAGATTTAAAACAGTTATAGAGCGGACGTTGGGAATATTGTCATACAATAATTTTCATCCCGAACTTTTTCGATTTTGACACACGAATGCTACCTGACTAGCGGGCGTATGACACTATGATGACACTAGACATACCGACTTGTTACTAAGTGGTAACAAGTTTAAGATTACGATTTTCTTCGTCTTGTCCCGTCTATCGCTCATAAATATTTGAATGTCTTTGCTGGGAAACGAATTTTTTGGGGGTTTTACGGTAGGACTCAATGTGACGCACTCAGAACATTGGGCTGATGAATGTATTGAATAGTACGCAGGTCGTACTATTCAATACATTCATCGTAGGTATAAAGTAAAGTTATAAAATTAAAAAAGTTATATTTAGAAAAAACTTGCGAAAAGTTGCAACCTTGACCACAATATCCCCGTAACTAGAAAGAGTAGAAGGTTCTAGGTATGGTCTAGATTTCTAGAACAAAAAAAATATCGCAAATTAAATTTTACGTTGTGATCTGTAGTTTTACAAGTGTGAGTTGATGCCTTTTAAAGAGCCACCAGAGAATAAGTTAATTTGGATTTACATTTGTACCTAAGTTCAAATAAACCTCATTTTACTGTTACTACAAATTCGTAATTATATAGCGTTTGAAATCACAAATCAACCAAAAGTAGGAGATAGTTTTAAGTTTAGACGTTTTATTAAAAACCAGAGAGATTCACGAGTGTTGCACAATTAACTCGTGGTCAAATAGGTGTGATTCAAAACTGATGACGAAAGTGTCGCGTGACAGGCAAAGGTGATTTACTACAGCACTAACCGTTAATTATATAACAAAATGTATGTATGTGTATTGTGTACAGTAGGCGTGTTTCCCACAGTTATGTAGGAGCACTTAATTTATGTGATCGCGCAAACATGCATAGATGTTACCCGCGATTACTAACATGACAACGTACTGAACATTAATTTGCATATGAAATGATTTCATTATAGTTAATTATGGTATATGTTGCATATAAACTACTGGCTCGCATGACAGAACCTTATATCTACACGAATTTTGTACATTGACCAAGACTAATTGTTTTACAAATCCTTATCAGAATCAGAATCATTTATTTGTTAAATATAGGTATAAACATTGAGGATCTTATAAATAGTTATGGTTCTTGCTATGTTTTGTCATTACTGATATTATTATAGATTATATTAAAGTCTGCGGTTAAGATAATATTTTTCTTCCAAATGAGCAAATTTTTCGTAAAATATTTTATAATTATGTTTAGGTATTCTAATCCTTATTAATAAATAACTAGATTCAACGAAAAACAGTGCCAGGATTACTAAGTGTTCGTTACATCGACAGAAAGTTATGTTTGCGTAACAGTTGCACTGAAACGTGGCGGAGTGCCAATCCTGACCGCTCTCGTTGCAAGCCATTTTCAACGTTTTGTAAAATAAAATTGAATCTCCGCTGAAGAATAATGTTGGGAAAGCAGAGATTTAAAAAGTAATTTTACCAACGTGCAGTGACATTCAAGTTGTATTGTTTATCTTGGCTTTGTGCCGCTGTTGTAACGATGCTCGCGGTGCCTTTTAATAATAAATAGTTGCGACAAAGAAAGCGCATCGCATTTCATTGCGTCGTAAATATCATAACAGCTTTTCCATCACATTAATAATAAAAAGGCGATTGCCACTTAGGTCGGTAATGGTTAGCTGTCAAGCGAGCCCCAGGAGCACCTGCGCTCAAACAATTACTAACAAGATAACAATGATAGTTATTTAATAGTGCGAGGAGCTCGCCGGCAACAGGTTAGGCGTGATTGATTGATCGCTATCGTGCGAATAATGCAGGGTTCATTAATCAAGCGCCCGCGCTGGACATGGCGACGCGGGCCGCACCGAGACACCCTTGCCGTCACAAGGTCACTACAAAAGCTGTCCACTGAGTGACTGGGTTCATAGGTAACACCCTCACTAAAATATGCAACGAGAAGTTTCATAAGTCAGTATTAATATGATGCAATTTTGCCCTACTCGCTAAACTTTATATTAATTGCTGGCTTTGTATCCAGCTTTTGTCTATAAAACTTAATCTCCCAATATGTTTCCAATAATCTATTCATTGTAAGCTATTTCAGTGTGCAGTGGCGCAGCGGACGTGCAGTATGTGCACTACATTAAGCTGTCAATCCTGCACAAAAGTGAAATACTCTTTTTGCTTCGTAACTGGGGCATTTCAAGAGTCCTTGGCGCGGAACTGAGCCAAGCCGACGACGACGCAACAGACGTGAGGGGGAGGCACGGGGGGGGCGTTGCCCCAGCAAGGAACTGCTCGTGAACAATTCATATCCATCGCACCCACTGAAAAGGTTTTAATTGCGAAACAGCTTGAGCTGTTTCGTTTCTTGCATTTTATCTTTTCTTTGATCATTTTATAAGATGTCCAAGACAATTCGTAAAATGTTTTCTCGCTATTAAAACTGCGTTAACAATTTAACTGTTTTAAAAGTAAATGCATAAGTTAGAACTCTGGAATAATTAGAAGAGAACAAAAGCGTTGTTCTGTTCGGTGCATGAAGGCAGTTCGTTTGGTGTAGCAGAAACTTATTATTTTAACTGAAAGTTACATTTCAAAGTTATCCTTCATGGCTGCACCTAGTTTCATTAACAACGAAGCAAGGAATAACTTAGCATACTGTTTCATCATACTTTTATTTCGCGGAGTGTTATAAAATTTCGTCCAACTTATAAATAATTTGCTGCATCGCATGTTACATTTGCATACACTCGTGGAATAAGAATGTACTCCACTTTATCTGTCTGACAAAAGATCAAAGTTGAGACGTCGGAGCTAAATGCATGTAAAGTTGAGCTAAACCAAGACGGTGTTTGCTGAGAGAACCATTAGGGGCCCATTACTTAATGGACGCGGGTTAATGGTGGCAAAGGGCGGGCCCTTGTGTGCCACCGTTTCCCTCACTAACTACCCCCGAATATAATAAAACTAGACTTTCCACTCTCACATGCTTAGATGTACTACGGTGTTCTTCGGCTTAACAAAGTCGAAGCTTTTGAGAACTATGGCGTCAGTCAGTTACCGA
The DNA here is from genome assembly GCA_950022335.1 of Eurois occulta. NCBI lineage: Eukaryota > Metazoa > Arthropoda > Insecta > Lepidoptera > Noctuidae > Eurois > Eurois occulta. Next base: position 8,814,208 of record OX465489.1, on the reverse strand, counting down.
TTAATTGAATAAGCTCGTCGAATAATAACATTGTTTAGCGGGGCGTGTTGAGCAAATTAAATATGAAGCATTTAATATTCATTTACTGAGATGAAATTGTTAAAAATTGAAGTTAGTTTAAAGTACAATGTCCTCCAAAGTTCTACGACTTACCTTTCTTTGAACAATACTCAGAACTATTTTACACTCAACTTGGTAAATAAGAAACAATGGTTCAGTTTCTTCAATCTCGGGTCGTAAACAAAAGTGCGACTTTGTTGTAAATCTAAGTACTGAATAAAAGAATAAACAATGAAAGCCAACCTGTCACAGCATAGTACAGTTTAATCAATATTGGACTTTAGCTTGATTTAAAGTGCATTTACTTTTGTGAATTTATGTTTGATCAAAATTTGCTTAACAATTGTCTCGATCCATGTCTGCCATCCTAAGCTTGAATGTCTTTTGCATTTATAAGAGGACAAGTCTATATGTCTTTGTAAGAGTGTAATAGTTTCAACATATTCTAGTAGTTTTAGTTGTCAAAAGTGGTAAAGCAATTAAGGGAGTTGACTATACAGGACATGTATTTATAGCACCTCGAAACCCGAATTCCCATCTACATTAATCTCATACAAACAAACAAAATTTCGCGTAACTACATATAATCAAAGCAGGGACGTGTAACATACGCGATGTATGGAAACTATTTAAATGAAGTCCGCACTAATCCCCGTCTGGGTGCGATGCGAAATGCCAACTAATGTAAATGTACGTAGACGTATGTATGCTTAGGTACGAGATTTACAAAATATACAATGTAAATAGTGTTTAGAGGCCCCAACCCCTAATGCTATTTATACCATGTTCAGTGAGCAAATCTTTAGCGATAAACATGGAACACTTTTATAGGCACTGTGCACATGTATTCTTAACTACTAGCTGCTGGGCGTCAATTTGCTATGAATATTCACAATACGATTGTGTTTTCAGTGACGCTTATTGCAAAGAGATATCGAAATATTAATTGCACCTACAGCCCTATTTTGCTACCTGTTTGTATGCACTAGATAAGGACATGGTTAAGATCACAATGATAAATTTTCAATACTTATCTTGACTGGTTTCCAACTTTCGTACTGCTTATGGACGTAAACGGATTTATCACTCACCAAGCCTTATGTTTCCGCCTGTATCGAACGTAAGCCAGTAATAATGGATGAAAACTGCGCTCATCTGAACTACAGCGTTCATCTTACTTCGGTCGCCTTCGGTCAGCTTACAGCTGGCGACTGTGAGTTATGCCGCTGTAACCTTGTAGAAAAATAACATTAATCTGGACTGTTAGACACGAAATTGATCGTCGTGAATCGATACTGTAAGGCGAATTACGACACGTTACAAGCAATTTAGTTGACTAGCAGTACACGTAAATCCTCACCTTGTCCTTTTTCATGGGGTAAGCAGAAACCATAGAAGGATAACTACTACGATACTACTATCTAGTACCATCCCCCTTTTGCTTCGTCCACGTTCCTACATCTTCGTTGGAAAACCTCTAAACGGTTCTTAAAACCGATTTTCAAAAATATGATTAAATCTCTCATGAAAATTCCTTCAAATATATGCTGTTATTGTGGTTGGTCAAAATATTAAGTAATTATACACATACTTTGACTACAATTAATTAAATTGGTTTTATAAAACTTTAAAATGTTGTGACAACGAGACCGCACTCTTTATCACAAAGCAGGGGTAGTTCCGCATAGTTTCACAACTTGGATTTTTAGGAGTACCCACAAACTTAATAATTTGTTATACTAATGTAAACAAATAATATATCATTAAATACGTCAGATTGTAAGTCCGAGTGTCGAAGGACAATGATTAGTTGTATATTTAAATTTGTTCTGATGTAAATGAAATGTAATTTCTTTATGAGAATTGAATGTCTTTAACCAGAAATGTGTTAAAATAAATAGACTGTGGCTATTTATTTTAACACATTTTAAACTGCTTGAGATTTCGGGAATAATCTCTCTATGTGAATTATGTGCTTCCACGAATATAACACAACATAATGAGTTTCAATCAGTTTGTTAGTTCAACCACCAAGCGAATGTAATAAATCGGGTTTCAGCAGCTTTTCCTCATTTTCCCAGACTTCATTATTCGCATTTGTTTCCGGGTTCGACGACGGTGTATGAAGTCATGGCGATTCACTGCAAAAGCCTGTTAATGAATTCTGAGCATGTGTTGAACAAAAATGCTCACCATTTAGCGCTCTGGCCACGTTTCCATCACGGAGGCGATATACCCAACGTTCGCCACGATGTCATTCGATCGGTCCTGTTACCCACAGGGGATGAGGTGTTAAAATATTTTAAGTGAGTTTAACATAATGCTATACACCTCAAAACCCCAAAGGAGTAGGCAAAGTTGTTTTACTTATTGAGTACCTTTTTAGTAGTTCAATGACATATCAAGTTTCAATATACTTTCAATACCAAAGGGCGAACGAACTTTGAACAGCGATCAAATTTTAAATTCGAACAATATTGTCAAATTATACCGCAGATCAGGGTAGTTCTTAATTGTTACCTTAGTGTTCCTAACCAAAAGCCTTATATTTTTTATTTATAGCAATATTTTAATTTTAATAAGGGCAATACAATGACATGAATTATCTACAATTCTATTTTTAAAAATCATCTCGTCGTATACCTACCCCTAATTAATAAATTGAAAGTCTATTATAATTAAATTTTTAACCGACTTCCAAAAAGAGGAGGTTATAAATTCGTCTATGTTATATGATATGTGTATTTTTTGTATGTTCAGCGATATTTTCGCTAATTGTGAACCGATTTTGATGATTCTTTATTTGTTTGAGAATATTATTTCGCAGTGGTCCCATTTAAATTTGGTAAAGATCTGATGCTGGTCCTCGGAGACAAACAATGTAACTCTTCAAAAATAGACAGCTAATCTGTCGTGATTGCTACAATCGCTTGGATGTTTATAGTTTACACAACATCATAACGTAATATCACGCCTGTATGCTCTGAGATGCAGATGCAGATGTGTACAGTACACCCAGATTTCGATAGTTAGGTATGTTAAGTTTCATTTTATTGGGGATAAGTCACCATATACCATGAGAGATATTGTTAACGGTTCACTAATGATTCACCAAAACTCCTTTGACAATTTTAACCGACTTAAAAAAAAAGGAGGAGGTTCTATGTTCGACAGTTAGGTTCCGTACCTCAAAAGGAAAAACGGAACCCTTATAGGATCACACACGTGTCTGTTTGTCTATCTGTCCGTCTGGCAAGCCAAGTTACTCCGAAAATACTGGACCGATTGAGTTGAAACTTGGTACACATAATTATGTAGGTCGGTGACCCTAATACGGACGTGTAATGTAAAGTATATGAAAACTTGGCTGTTTATTGTTTACACAACATCAGTCTTAACGTAACATAACGCCTGTATGCTCTGAGGGAGTACGCAGATGTGTGCAGTGCTCCCACATTTCGACAGTTAGGTATGTTACTTCCATTTTAATGGGGACAACCATTACCATGAAATGTACTGTTAACAATGTAGAGTAAATGCATAGCAAATATTTGTATAGGATATAACAACTAAAAATAGAAAAATAAAAAAAAAATTGTCGGTGACTTTTATTTATTTGATTCAGTTTTTTTTTGGCAAAGTTAAAGTTATTTTTAATTTTTTGTGTTTTTGAAGTTGGTTTTATTTCATGCAAAAGTTTTTTTATTCAAAATTCTAATTCAACATTTTACATTAATTTAGTCAGAACTGAGAGCATAAAGCCATAGACATGCATGGCCTGTCATGGTTATGCATGACAGTTTATGTAAATATGCATGAAAAACCTTTATGCAATACCAAGTTCCATTCCAAGGATAGCTGCACAGTTTTCTCCTACACACAATGCAGGCCTATGCAGTTTGACTGTACAGGCAACTGCGGCCTTAAGAGGTACCGAGAAGAGAAAATTCTCGAAATCATTAACAGACAGTCCGATATGACACTCTGAAAGCTGAAACTATTCACGCCCATCGGCACTGACATTAGCCATGGCCGATACAAAGCCATCGAGATCACATTACAAATGGAGCAATTAAGCTATCAATAGCGATAAACAATTTATCACGATACCTCGTGTCTGGCTGGACAAACAACGTGTAGGTACAGTGATGGGCCGTCAACGTCACTTGAACAAGAGCATCTGTCATAATGACATGAAGCTATAATAAAGTTTTGAAAAATTTCCTCTGTTTTTTGAACATTGTGTTAAATATACAGGGTGACAGAGAAACTCGACCTATTTCTTGAAAGGGGTTAGACTAAAGGTAGCAACAAATTAAGCCCAGTTAACTAAGAGTCAAAACTGGATGGTTACCGAGCTGTGTCGGTTCTTCGATTTTTTTTTTAATTTTCTGACTTGTTACCAAAACTATTCCACTCGTAACACCTCTGGGAAAGTTAATAATATTTTAACCTTTTTGGAAAACTTATGAAACGAGTTAAGTTAGTCATTTTACTCATTTGTACGCTAACTGTCATACAGTATTTTTCCAATAATTAACGTCGATTTTCGGTAAAATACAAGATGTAAATTGTTGCTACTAGAGACCTTTTATTTCTGAGATTATGTAAGATTTGGACAAGCATTTTTTTTTAACGGTGTATCTTTTTATAATTAATGTATAAATCGAAGAACCAACACAGCTCGGCAACCATCCAGTTTTAACACCTAGTAAACTGTTGCTAATGACCTATATATAGTAACCCCTTTCAAGGAATAGATCGAGTTTTGCCTGTCACCCTGTATTTAACTGTTACAAAACTATGACGCGTAATAGATCATCTGATGCGAAGGACTGACGAAAATAGGAAGCTTTTGTGGATGAATGTGGCTTGTTGATGAAGAGTAAAGTAGTTGTAGACTTAACAGACGGTGGATGGACTGTCTGAAAGATGATATGGCTGAAATAATAAGGGGAGGCTACTGAGATGACAGCTTATATAATGATGGCAACTGAATAGGCCTGTGTTTGGCCGCATCTCGCCTGATGTGAATGGTATGAAAAAGAAGGCGTGCTGCGGTGACTCCAATTAAATAGAGACAAGGGTAGGAGAAACTGCTTAATCCACAATTAAATGAATGAGTTATCAGAAATGAAAAACCTAGTCATCTTTTACGACATCTACAAGATCGGAATGTCCTATTTATTTCCTGGACCATCACAGAAGATGGTTATTGGTACTTAAAGTACGGCAGGCCATTGTTCCAGTTTGCAACACGTCTGCACGTACTTCTTTACTTAAAAACGACCAGATCTCGGGTGCTACAGACGACGTGCTAAAACACTGGACCCGTTTAGATCAGCTATAAAATGGGACGGTTGCACCAATAAATTTCAAGATAGCACCTTTATTTCTACGAGTAACTGTCGCCAACTGTATCCGAAGTACGATTATAGATACATACTACGTTAATTTATTTACCAAAGCTTTACAGATTAAAGAGTTCATAATAAAAGTAGAGAGAATAGGAACGAGTTTTATTTCCGACAAAGGTTTTAGAGCAACTGTCATTTGTCAAGCTGCTTTGTGTCTTTAAAAATCGTTTCAATATTGGAAACACACACACACACTCAGACCAATACATAGATAAATGAAAACATTACCCACCTTTAAAAGACGGTTGGGTAGAATTCGCGCGAAGCCTGTATAGTGTGATATGTAACCTATTGTAATTAATTAACATTAGTGTTTAGTTAATGACAACTACGTTAATTTGATTGATTAAAGATTAATTAATATGTTACTACAGTTTCAATTATCTCATTACCAGAATGATCTTAAATTATGATAATATGTATTCCAACCTACCTATATTACATTTTAGAATCGTTGCTTGTTCAATAGATATGAATTGAAACAAAAACGACTTAGTTTCAGTTGGTCTCACGGATTCTGCAAGTTCTATTATTCGCATAAATACGGGTTCCCGTCCACAATTTAAACAATATGGCGACATTTTACTACCCGCACTCAAAAGTTGGTTTATTAAATAGTAGCTACGTTATTATTTCGAAAACAATAACAGTTTTCGTATTATTTAGTTATGACTAAGTACTCTATGAAACTAACTTCTAACAATTTTTAATTGCTAGGTTGAATTAGTTTTCTATGCCTTTTATCACAATCAAAATAGAGCTCTAACTTATGTTTTACGTAACCCTAGAAATGCAGACCAGGTGTCTCTTAACCCTGGGATTAGTTGAATAAACGAATGGTTAATAGAATTTCAAAAGCAAAATGAAAGTTAAACACAAACGGGGTGAAAATCGATTTCATTCAGAACAAACATCTATCCTTATAAGATTTCCAATATTCACTTGGGAAAGTAAAGGAAATAAAAGAGTGATATAAAAACATCATTTCGGAGTTATATCTATCTGTATATTATTCTTTATTACATTTATAAACATATAATTATATAAAATGGTAAACTGACTGACTGACTGACTGGGTCATATATCAACACACAGCCCAAACCGCTGGTCCTAGAGACATGAAACTGGGAGGGTGTGTTCTTTGTGAAAAGTAAGATATTTACTAAGAAAGGATTTTTTGGAATTCCACCCCTAAAGGGGTAAAATAGGGGATAGAAATTTATATGAAAGTTCGTCAGTTTTGAAGTTAGGATCTTCAAATTTTGTATTTAGGCTGACGACTGAAAATTTATTTATACGTATCTCAGCGTTTTTGATAATTCTACCACCGAAGGGTTAAAAGGGGGATGAACGTATGTAACTATATTTGAACATGGCGCAACTGAACGTGTTTTTGCGCTGGCAGCACTGGCGACTGGTCGTGATAAACCGACCTTGTAGTTAATTTATTTTAATTTTATTGATTTATTGTGTTTAGTTTGTTTTAAATCTATTCTTTATATTAAAATCAAGCTATAAAGTGACACACACGTGTGTGTGACCTGTTTATACCATGATAATTCATATCAATCGATATTTCGATAAGTCATCTACCGGCTGTCAACGTTTGGACTGTGGATTTGAACCGGTGGAGTAATCTGTTTTAATTTACTTATTATTGTTTACTTATGTACATACTATCATACAAACACTGCTCAGGGGGGTTACTATGACGTCTTAAAGCAGCAGTAATTCCAGTGTGGGAAAGAGATAGAGCTATACAGGTCGTCTAGCGCCATGTCTTTCCCATACTGGAATCATGGTAGGCCACCTGGGCTTTGAGTGATGTCCAGTACACACCGGTTACGTTTATGTCTCATTTTGCTTGACAAATTGTGGAAGCAAAATCGAGGAAGGAAACACTTGACCAGACATAAAATACTCACTGCAAACCCTACTTCACACATAATATGAATCTCGAATATCCTGTAAATATTAGAGATCAGTTAGACTTTTGTATATATGTAAGACATCCGTATCCTGTCTATCTATTTAAAAAATAAGCGAAGTGTCATCAGCAAATAGAATTATATTCGATAATTTGGCCTAATGGCCAAATAAGGGAGATCATTAATGTAAACATGAAATAGGATAGGGCCGAGAACTGAACCTTGGGGCACGCCCATCTTTACTAGAGACCCGGAGGACATCGCTTCACGTACAAAAAACAAACTTAATCGGTTTGCAGGGCACACCACAAAGATGTTGGTGTGCGTAAAATCAACTGGTGTATTACTTCGCCTATTTATTAGTGTTTGCTACCCGTTGTCCACGCACACACAATAAAATTTCTTGTCACTAATGTTGCAGGGAATATGACGCATAAATTTAGCTTATCATACAATCGTCTCCGTGGCGCATTAGTCGAGCGTGCGATAAATAATTACTTACTGCGCCGGCGCCGTAGGATCGAATCCGACTGCCAACAGTATAATGTTTTTGTATGTTTTAATAAAATATTTTACATTTGTTTGTTCAATTCATTGCTTAACTATTAGCAAGTCTCTTTATATTTGGGTTAGAATGTATTAGTTGTCTACCCTCTAAAAATGACAAATCATGTTTAAGTTAGTAGTTTAAGTTCATCGTCATAATGCTATTGACTATTGGGGTTTCGTTACGTTTTTAGACATTATACCCTGCGTTTTTTGAGAAGTGCTTTTATTTGTGAATCAATATGAATCATTGAACCACACTTTTATGAGCTGAAATAATTCTTTTGCATGAGCAAAATGTTTCAATTAGTGAAATTGCGAGACGTTTAAAGATATCGGTGAGTAACAAAATGTTATTATGATGTTTAGAAGTTTAATATGTTTAAATAATCCACATGTTATTGATTGTTGTTTTTTGTAACAATATTTTATTATTGTTCACAGAGAAGGACTGTGCAATTGTGGGTCCATCGTTATGCAGATTCGGGAAGCATTGATCCTTGCCGACCGGGACCAAAGGCTGGATTTGCATTCACAGATTGGCATCTGATATAGTTGCTACGCATACCGCTGAGCCCTTCCTCACTACTCGTTCCACGGCAACTAAACATGACGTGACATTACAAACTGTACGAAACCACTTGCGAGCAGCTGGTGTGAAATGTTGTAGGCCAGCCAAGAAAATTTGAATGTCAGATATTCACAGGCAAAACCGGGTACGCTTCGCAAGAGAATATTTAGATTTTGATTGGTGCAATAATATAGTTATATTTAGAGATGAAAAATGTTTTAAATCAGACAAGGACGGTCGCAAAATATTGTGGCGAAAAGATGGTGAGCGCTATCATAAAAAAAAATATTCTTCCATGCAGGTCTAGTGGAGACATTTACTTCGTGCATGAATAAGTCATAGATAGCGAAGGCGCACCAATAGGATATTAATAAAAATATCAGGGGGTAATTCGATTTGTTTTATGTGAGTGATGTTATTGTTAGTGAGATAACAATTTAGGATACCTGTATCTTAATATCTATCTTATTAACATGTTTATTCATTTCACTAATAAATAAATTACCCACTTGAATAAGAAAAGTAACGTTATTTCTTGTCCGACTTAGAATATTTGTCATGCACAAAACTTTTTAATTTGTGATTATAATATAAAAAAAAACCTAGTCAATAAATGTTGTTGATTTCTTAATACAAATTGTTTAATTTTTACTTCCATATTTTTTTTCGAATAAAGTTCTTATTATCAGGTAAATTACAATAAAAATTCAACAAAATGAAAATAAAAGTTTTTTAATAATGCAAAAAGTTGACGCCAGCGGCGCAGATTCGATCCTACGACACTTGAAAAAAACCTAGTCAATAAATGTTGTTGATTTCTTAATACAAATTGTTTAATTTTTACTTCCATATTTTTTTTCGAATAATGTTCTTATTATCAGGTAAATTACAATAAAAATTCAACAAAATGAAAATAAAAGTTTTTTAATAATGCAAAAAGTTGACGCCAGCGGCGCAGATTCGATCCTACGACACTTGATTTACCAGCCGAATGATTACACATCTATGCCACGACACCGGTTAGTCATAGGGTTAAATTGATGCTTCATATTCTTTACCTCATATTATACATATACAGTGAAGCAAACACTAACAAATAGGCGAAGTAATACACCAGTTGATTTTACGCACACCAACATCTTTGTGGTGTGCCCTGCAAACCGATTAAGTTTGCTTTGTGTACATTTACTTTTTGCTGCCTATTTGATAAATAGAAAAGAACAAGATCAGCAGCTTGTCCACGAATTCCGTAGTGGTGTAATTTACAGATCAGTGTGTTGTGGTCGACGCAGTCGAACGCTTTTGAGAGATCACAGAAAATGCCAATGGCTTCCTGGGACTTCTCCCAGGATTCCAAAATGTGGCTGATGAGTTTTATTCCTTTGAGTTTTTAAAGCAGCTAACAATCTTTTACTGAATGCGAACAAAACATATTGTCTAAAGTTCTCTTTATCAAATGTACTACAGCGGAATGGGCACGGCGAGACGGCAAAATCTTGATGTTATAGAGGAAACTGTATTCTTAGGGATTATTCTATCGATAGATTACTATCGATTCAAAATTGTAGTGGGGGACGCACATTAGAACTCTTTCGGGTAGGTTAAGCTCTGCTGCATATGCAGTAAGGAAAATAAGGCAGTTAACTGATGTAGCTACAGCTAGGTTAATATACTATGCTTATTTTCACAGTATTATGGCTTACGGCTACTGTGGGGATCGGTGGCAGACGTTGACTTAATTTTCATTTTACAAAAGCAGGCAGTCCGCGCGATCTATAAAATGGGTCCCCGCGAGTCCCTCAGAGGAAAATTTAAAGAGATCGATATACTGACTCTGCCTTCCCTTTTTATTTTAGAATCTTATATGTCCGCAAAAACCGAAGGCTCTACAAAAGTAAAAGCTACTTCCATAATATAAATACACGCAGTCAACACGAAATTGTAATACCCAAATTCAGATTAACAAAAACTAGCAAGTCTTTTCTTATTTAACAGTATACGTTTCTATAACAAGTTGCCAAAGTTCGTTATAGAACTGACCGATGGAAAGTTCTAAAACTACATCAAATGTGTCCTTATTAAAAAATCATCATCATCTGCCTCATCTGCCTAGCCGGCCGGCCGGGCGGCTTCCAGTCTAACCGGACGCAGCTGATTACCAGTATTTTACATGGAGTAACTGCCTATCTGACCTCCACAACCCAGTTCTATCTATGAACCTATATTTCATTTTCAAAAAATAGGCATACAATCATGATAATTAAAATGCATTAAAAATAAGAGGATTGGTATCTGCAAAACTTTGCATAAAACATAGCACCTAAACTAATTATGAAGATTACCCATGAGAATAAATTAGAAAGGAGAAGACCCCTCTTCTCCTTTAGATTTGATTCTCCTTTAGATAGGTAACTAAAGGTGCGTTTTGAGTTTACAAACTTACAACCTAGTATGATGTTACTATTATATACATATAAATAAACCTATATAGATACAATCAGCAGAATAATAAGAGTGAGTTTGTTTATATTTTTAAACTATTTATTCGTATAATTCAATAAAAATTACACATTGCTTGTAAAATATTGCAAAGAAAGGAGCTTGCAAACAAGCTTCTCCTTACAGATAATCAAAACGAAGCTTATGGATCGTTGCACGTGGCGAAGTAAAGCTTGTGCCTCACGAGATCCTGAGAAAATATAACGAAATACGGTATCTGTATATAGATAAACGGTGTTTCCTTACATTTTCTCAGGCGAGGTTGAAGTCTCTAGTAAGAATTTTGGTACAAGTATCATAGTTACACGGAATAACAATTTGAACTAACAAAGTATGTGTGTATTGATAATTTTTACCAATTTATATGTATTATTTATAACCATCATTATAAGTTGGTAAAAAAAATGTTGCAGGCGCTTATTTTTATTTTATTACTTTACAAAGAAAAATACTGACCTACAAATTGTCAAAAACTAAATAAAATTTCAGGTCCACCCATGCGCTTCGGCCCTAACCACTCGAACGGAGCTGGTGGCACATCTAGTATTATACATGTGAATGACAATGAGTTGGCATTTCACTGGAAACCCGTCACCAAAAACTGAATTTGAAACCGAGTTAGCAACCCTACATCCCTCGCTGATTTACACCGACGCAACGTTCCGACGTACGTAATTAAATAACAAACGTGTTTCCTAAGCGGTACCAACATTTTATGTAAATTGACGTCACGTCATCTGCAATTCAGTTACATGTTTGCTTAGGTATAACGTAAACATACCTTTATCAGATTGGGGAGTAGAGTACGGTGGTACAGTCTGCCAAAGATGTCGCTGATCATCTCGAGTCTTGATTTTTTTTTAATTTATTGTTAACATCATTAAGTAAACCTAGTTGTTTCATATGAACTTTGATCTACGAATCTTCATAGAATTTTATATAAGTATTCAAAAATATATATTTGTTGCAAATCCCAAGCGCGCGTCACGGCACTTTTATAATAATAAAACAATGGAAAGTTTTCATTCATAAGTCTCTGATAAAGATTCGGATAGCGTAACCTAGTTTAGTTGCTGACTGTAACAAACCGCAAGATGATAGGAGTCGGGAGGGCAGGATCCCCTCACAATTGGCTCGCTATCTATTAGATTATCACGATGTGTGTTGTTAGGGCATTCCGATAGATACGAGATCCTTTGCGTCGGACCGACGTAGTAAACACAAGCGTAACTGTTATTGTAACATCATTCCACCTAGCTATTAGTAGAATTTATATTGATGCGATACAATATAAATTCCGTTTTGGATACTGAAAACACATTTGGTATTTTTGTTATCAGCTTTAGGTAACGACCTTTTTGTTGATGCTCCAACAATCACAATTTTGATAACGCGTATTCGAAACAAAATATACGTATTGCTTTTACTGTATAAACATTAAAACATATAATCTAACTGAATAATTTTCAGGAAAAGCTCCTAACAACTCATGTTTCACCATTGATTATTCCTTTTTATGCAAATGATCTTTAATATGGTTGTAATAGACGGTTTTCGTGATACATTGTACAAGGAGCATGATTCAGTATAGGACACAAGTCCCCTCCATGTGTTTGTCACCGACGCGACGTCAAGTAGCTGATACCAGGATTACAGTAAAATGAGGATTTAATTAGGCACGTTTTATGACTTTCCCTCTTTTTATATCATACTGCTGGTGTGGATATATCAAAGGTTTTATGGGATTACGGTGAGCCCTACAGAAATGGCGGTGTTTTCCATGAAAAATATTGTTGTGTTGCTAACAAATATTTTTCCAGCTTGCCACCAAAGCCTACACTTTAATAGAAGAAAATATTGTAATTTGAGGAAAATGCAGATAATTATACCAAGTCCAAAATAAATACAAATAAAACGTTTACTTATAACCACAGAGACGGACCTGTTAATACCTACAAATACAATGTCAATAAAACAAATTGTCGTACGCTCTTATAGAATACAGACAAAGTGTAATACAAAACATACGGCTCCTATGTAAGTATAACAAAGAGAGACCAATCCCCATTTACGGTCACGACATAATAAGGTAAAAGAGTGGGATTTGTGAATGGAATTACACAAGCCTGGGTAAATAGGCTAACCTTTCTTTGAGGTTAAATATTTATTTTTAGTTAGTGATCCTCGCCAGTAACCCCAATCTTTGCCCTTATACTGTTCTAAATGAGCGGCGATCTGATTGATCGACTCGAATCCAAATATGTTTCTTATATTAACTCCAATCTATAGTAAATATATACATATTGGAACTATAGCCACTTACTTGGTCGGTGTACGAGTATGTGTTGATGTAACGTGTCTGCTTCTACCTCTGTCTAATCTTAAGATTGACCCTAACAATACTATTAAGGACAGAAGTACCCATTTGTGTTACCACAGTACAATTCTAATAGAGACTGTTGTAACCGAAACTGTCATGTAATGTGTTAATAATGTTTATGTATATTGTTCATACACCACATCGTATTTCTATAGTTATCACTGACATACGGAACCTTTCATTATAAATGAGTATATGTTTTGTTTTCCACTACGAGTAATGACTAAAGCTGTTGCCGGGGGCTAATCTTATTGTATTTTTTTCATTTAATATTAATGCTATTTATCAGAGAGATACGTAATGTAATGAATATTTTTTTATGTGCGCTTCCTACGTAAGTACCTACATACTCGCTAGTTACACACCCACCCTAACTGTTCGCCTACTCAAGTAACTTTTAACATTTGTTATTGATGGTAGATAGAAAATAAAATAACACAAGGTGTCAAATAAAATGTACTTTATGTAAATTATTCTTGCTATACGATATCGTTTTAAAAAAACATCGGTAATAAAAAGGAGCCGTAAAATAAAATGTAAAATTCATGCCTTCTTACTTTACTGAAAATTCTTGTAAATGGACTCGAAACGTACCAATAAGATGAAATAAAGCGAAAATGTCTTTGAAATACTAGTCGTCCAGAAATGTAAGAAGCCTTTGAGTCAAGATCAAATCTTAGGGAACTCCAACAGCTGGAGTTTGATATAAACATTGAAATTCGTATTATGCTGTCAATATACTAAAGACCGTTCAATGGAAATAAAAGCTCTGGTATTTGAATTGTACATCAATGTATATAATTTATCTATGTACTACAGGTACCACTATGTTTTTATCAATTTATTGCTGATACGGTAAGATAACCGCTCTAATCTTGATTTATTGCACATTGATCTCGCAATTTATTACGCCATCAGCCAGGGATTATAATGCAAAGTCAGCTCATAAATTATACGAGAAAGAAGTTTGTGTGTTCATATTACTTTTTTGGTGGCGCTCAGAAAATAGTTCCCAGTGTTTTCGTCAGACTTCATGAATACAGATTAACTGACATGAATCATAGACGCGGCTAAGTGAATAACCAAAAAACTTAGTCTGTACTAGTAATTAAAGCGAGCGAGGCGAGGACGAGTCAAACCCTAGTTAGAATTACAAATCCCTGATTAAGCTGCGGCGTGTCAAACCACGCACTGCGAAGTTATTGTAACAGACGATGGACAATTTGACACGCGTCAGAAATTATTTAAACTTCCAAAACTGCCATTTTGTGTGCTAAGCGCCAACGTCTAGTTAGGCGTAATTAATAATCATGAAGTCATCAATTCGACGCAAGCACAGCCGCCTTTATAGGTGCTATAACATTAGCGTACATGACCCGCAACGCAATTACTGGGTACGTAGATAGGGTGTTTATGTGTAAGTACCGCTACCCTATACATATTATACAGATCTATGTAGTAACTACACACGTAAACGTAACAAACGATTCTAATTTGTACATAGATCACGTAAATGGAAAATTGACTTTAATGGTTGCCAAAATGGTGCTTTGCTGAGTAATAACAAAGAAACGAAATTACAGGTTGAGATAAAAGTTACTTTTTGCATGACATTTGGAATGAAATTCTTCGTCAACGAGCTTGGACAAGTGGCACAGAATCAATACACAATGGAGGCTGTGATCTGAAGGCAGATCGTTATTACCGCAAGGTGCACAATATTGCTGCTGACAATACGCCGCGATCTCAATTGTGTTTTGTGTACACACAACGGTAACCACACCCATTTAGCAGTTCTATATTCGCTATGTATTAATGGAACCGTATTGATATGCAGTCAACGGAAACACATATGTATTTTTTCCTGTCAACTCCAAAATGAAAGAGTACTTTGGACGCATTATGGATGTGCCCTTTTGCTCTCTATTTGCTACTCTTTTAATTTGT
This sequence comes from Eurois occulta, assembly GCA_950022335.1. Taxonomy (NCBI): domain Eukaryota; kingdom Metazoa; phylum Arthropoda; class Insecta; order Lepidoptera; family Noctuidae; genus Eurois; species Eurois occulta. The sequence continues at coordinate 8,798,860 of OX465489.1, read as the reverse complement.
TGGTTATTTTTGCGAGCCTTTTTAGGGTTCCGTACCCAAAGGGTAAAACGGGACCCTATTACTAAGACTTCGCTGTCTGTCTGTCTGTCTGTCTCCAGGCTGTATCTCATAAACCGTGATAGCTAGAAAGCTGAAATTTTCACAAATGATGTATTACTATTACCGCTATAACAACAAATACTAAAATTTAAAAAAAAAATATTAAGGGGGGCTCCCATACAACAGATATGACTTTTTTGCCGTTTTTATAGATAATGGTACGGAACCCTTCGTGCGCGAGTCCGACTCTTACTTGGCCGGTTTTTTCATTATTCTGATCAAAACATAAGTTCTTATATTATTTGTATTATTCTATTATAATATTAGTATTCTTTTTTTCATAAAAATACAGATTTAACATGTTTTATATAAAGACAGTTTAAATGAGCTTTGGTAGTAACACAATGGAATGCCATCTAAGAACGGAAATCTGTACACAATATGGGAAACCCTGCCTCTCAAACTAAGTAACCTAGCTGTATCGTGAGAGACAGTGATAATATATATAATTATAACAAGAAAAATTTATATGGATAGAGTTGTAAAAGGTAATGGAATGTCACACTAATAATTAAAGTTGCAATCGTTACTTAAACTTATTTTTCGGCATCACAGAGTTGATAAAAACATTCAGGACAAAATAAAAAGCGAAATCGTAACGACCCCTCCTTCTACGACATCACCATACGAAAAAGAATATCAAGTAGATTGACACAAGAGAAGTCATCCATCGAAATCTGTTATGATCAAAATTATCCGTTTATCGCAAATCAATTTCTGAATAAATTCCCGCAAGCTCAGTAATAAATGTCCCCGCCGTCGATTCAAGAAAATCAGCATGTTGAAAAGTCTAAACACTTTATCGGAAAACGCTGCGGCACGATGTGCATACGTATGACGGCTGTAGGTTTGTGATTGTACGCCGCCGCTGATATTCTATCCACGTCGGCAATCTCTTTTACGAGGCGGAGTCACGGCGACGGAATCTTAATGGCGTACCTATTCAATACGTAGTTGGTAAATATAGCTGAGGAATGTATTGCGAATCAATATAATTATATACATGTGAAGTGGAACTATATCTGTAATGGATAAGGTGTAGCGGATTTCAGATGAAGCGGAGTCTATGATAAACAAGCAATGGGTACAAGGCATCGACTGAGACGCTCTTTCGCCATTTTCCAATTCATAGAACAAGACTGACTCATTGGTCGAGTAGTCGCAAGCACGACTGCTGAGCATATGGTCGTGGGTTCGTTTGCTGGGTTGGGCAAAGTGTTAGTGCATTTTTCTATTACGAATTTCCCACTAGGAGCCTCGGAATTTGGATTTATGCCCGGTTGATGGCAATAGGCTCGCCGTCTATTACATGGGATTTAAAAACAACTGGCGAAATGTGGGTGTACTATAAGGTACACCTCTGCCTAACCCTTCAGGGATTACAGGCGAGGTGTTTAGGTATGCAGAACGGCACGGTTCTGTTGAATGGCACGTTGAACCTTAAATTGCACTTGTTCAGTCAAAATGTTCATGGAAATCTGCATTAACACAGACGCTTATCATAACTAATAGCACGTGACGCGAGGGGCGCCCTCCAACGTCCCCGGTTCAAAAACCCCATATCAAAATTAAAATGTCAAGTGAAATCGATGCCGGATACATGACGGCTTCAGTAATGCGTCTCATATATCCAGTATTCGTTAGGCGGGTGATGGATAACGTTCGGTACAGTTCGTGCGTCATCGTAAGGTCTGTCACGACTCCAAATTGGCCAAGCGCTCAGTCAGTCTCAATCTCATAATACATGTCGGTGTCTAATACACCCCATCTTTTATCATTTTTATCACGGATCCATCTATCCTTTCACTTGATAAATCTAGATGTGCGGCCGCCCAGTTCATTGGTCTCTATGTCTCTATGCACCCATTTGCAAAAATGAAACCTATTTTTAGTAAGATAGAATCGTATATTTATAACAACTAAACAATAGGCGACTCGGCTGGAAAGATATTTCAAGGTAAAAAGCTTTATACGTGGGTATAAAAATAAACCCTGTCAATGCTCAATATGCTCACCCTTTTATAAATCCCACTATAACTTCACCAATGCGATATTTCATTCCATAAACTTTGTAAACTAACAACGACAATGCCTAAAAGCACTTAGATATCGCTCCTGTAGCCAGGGTTGCAACTTTACGGCCCTCGTTCCATTAGGCACAGTGGTTAGATACAAAGTAGATCTGACTTTATGAACTAGGCGAGTTAAACCTTCGTTGAGCCGGCTGTTGTTTTAACGTGAGCATTAAGGTTACAAGATAGGATTTAATTTAAACGGTAACGTTGCCACTCTCTGTCAGATGCGTGAATGGAGCGGAGTCGTGAATGTCGTGATTAACTTAATATACGTCGGTGTACACGCTGCCGTAGGAATTACTGCGTGTACCTACATGAATAACTACTAGCGCTTTGTTTTAATCAAACGGCACAGTGTAACAAAGTCGAGGAACCACAAAGATATTTTTCCGTTAAACTCAAATTAACACCGTTTATAACAGGATATAAAGTCTTCGTTTGTAATTTCCCAACATTTTTAATTCTCCAATGGTATTTAACAACCCTTCGTCTTTCGAAAATCGTAATTCTAATGTAATTAAAATAAATACTTTACTGCTTGGCTAACTTTTAGGCACTTTCGAAGGGGTTTTCAAATGTACCTAGAAGTCAGCCAAGTCTTTTCATTGCAAGGACCAGAAAAGTTAATATTGTAACTAACAGCTAAAAAGACACACAGATAGGCACTTTCTGTTAACTTTTCTAAACGATGCGATGAAGTCAACTACAATGACGATTGATGTGGACGTAGCGATTGATAGATTATTACCTACTATTAGATAGGCTCGTAACCAACGAAAATGATCAAGATTTGTAAAAGTTAACTTGAAAAAAAAGTAAACGCTTCCATTTGCAAATCCTCCTAAAATATTCATTTCTATATTTAATATACGTGAAATATGAAAGCTCTTGATCAATCGAATAAGTTTTTTTTATTAAAATATTGCAACTTAAACATGTAAGAGTTACGTACTTATTTTTTTTTATTTTTTTTTTTTTCGCACCAAAAATACGCGCATTTGACGTGGAGTTGCGGACACCAGCCCGTTATACAATACAATACGTACTTATTTGAAATTTGAATATAACAGCTAACAAGCTGCCTTCTATTGATATTAAATACCAGCCATTAGCACTAATTCTAATAGAATTTATTTATTTTTTAACTTAAAACAGCATGAATTTCGAGAAGAGCTTATAAAATTACTTTTTGTTAATACTTTATTGACTTAACGGGTAAAAGAAGCATTAAAAAATATCATTGTGACAAGGTTTAGTTTTCGCATGAAAAATAGTGAAAATTAATGTTTTCAAAACTTCGCCTGAATGGCCTGGAGTTTATCAGTGTATGGTAGATATAGAGCGTAGACATATGTACCTAGTACCTATATACTCGCACCTACTGCTAAATTAAATTTAACAGCACCAAATATATTCCACGACGTTGTAGGGCAACTGATAGGGCTGTTGCTATTTTCCTAAGTATGCATAGAAAGCGAACTGGCGACGAACAAAGTTTCATAACAAGCAGAATCAAAACATTGATTACATTTGCAAATTCGTTAATTGGGCTACGAGAGTTTCTGCGAAGTCTGGACCAAACTCAATCACAATGTACTTCTGAATAACTCGTCTATAAATAGCTGCCATACTATATTAAGAATCAATATCTTCAGTAGTTTTCCATAGACAGTAGAAAAAATACCTGACTGCCTCGTTGGCAGCGTGACTGCTGAACATGAGATCCTGGCGATTCCCAGGTCGGGCAAAGTATTGGGTTTTTCCATCTGGAATTTCTCGGTAGCAGTCATAGAGTCTGGACTTGTCCGGTTGACGACAACAGTCCCGCCCCCGTTACAAATTAGGCTTTTAAACGGTGTACTATGTATGAGGTCACACCTCTGCCTAATCCTTCGTAAATTACAGGCGTGGTGTTATGAACAGTAGATAAAGCTTTAAATAAAACCTTATCACACTTTACTGATGGTACACTTTAGCTTACCTACTGACCATGGCTTCTACAATGTATGTTATGTTATGATATTGCTACAAATAGCCTGACTTTGTAAACAACATACTGCGACCAACATCCTCCTCTTGTGTTGTGTAGTGACCATAAGCCCACCCTTTACCGGAGAAAACCAAAAGGAAATGTGGGGCTCTAGCGGAAGGATTCAAATCCCTCAGTTTTCCCTGTTATCTCGCAGTTAGGACGATGGTGTTACCCTTCCTTTGGGCATTATCCTTTAGCTGATTCTACGTTTTAACTGACAGAGTTTGCCAGGTATGCTCATACTTTAGCGTATAGGCATACAGGTATAGGATGAGCTTAAGTATGTGGTTACGACAATCGATTAACTAGGGTAAGCTCAGTCGTCATTGTTAGTCGTTAATGACCATTCTGGAATATTCGAAAGTTCAATTTAAACTGGAAACTCGACAGTCCTCTAGTTCCTTGTGTTCTCCTATTAAGTTTCCGTTTTAGTATTTTGCACGTAATATTTAGCAGTACGCTGTTCGTATGATTTTCTCTCACTAAACCAGGTAGCGCTAATTCCAAATTATAATTAAAACTTTAATCACGTTGACCAAAGTTAAATGCACTGGTATTAAACTCATTGCAACTTTATTAAACTCACTGCACACATTCAGCTGTTAACATTATTAAAACTTTTAAAAATATAGACGTATCGAATTCTCTGCTACATTAAACGAAAATTCGTTAAAATATTCACGTGAAAGGGACACTTAGCTTTAATAAAAAGCGAAAAAGGACGCTGCCGCTCAAAAGGGGAATTATATTTTTATTTTAATCTTGGAAGTAACAAAGCCAGGTCGCAAATGGCGCGTAACCGCCGTTAATTGCAGTTAATTGACGGGTGCAAATGAGCCGCCGCCGTCTACACAATAGAGCGTGCCCGCCTGTCGCCGTTCCCATAACTTTTCTTCGAGGCCTGACGTTCAACGCTGAGCCGCCGACGAGCCAGCTTCCTATTCAATCTCTATGTAAATATACAAATTTGAAAACCAGAAAAGGCGCAAATTTGAAGTAACAATTTGTATTGGGTTATTTTTCGTTTTTTTCATTGAATTTTCTTTCAAAATAAATAATTTTACTCATACAAAATCAAAGAAACACATTGCTACAAGATACCTTGCCATATAATGTCGTTGAAAAATTGACGTCGAGTCCTTTTACCTGTCACTCATACTTTGCGTACGCCTGTACGTTACTGTGGCGAGTAACCTCTATGGGAAAGTCGATATCCTATGAATAGCAAGGTCGCGACCTCAAATTTACTCACAAGTTTCTCTATCGACCTTCCCATATCAAGCAAGGTGAGGCTTCAGGCGGAAATAATAGCAGCTCACACGCAACCCTCACATTTGGGGAGGTCTCATTTACCTCCATACCCTCTTGGAATCAGGAAGCGATCATGGAGTCCAGAAATCGTGTTAATATTCGGCGTCCTCCAACCACAATGGTGTGCCCTCGTGAACACGAATACGTAATGAAGGCTAATGACCTCCGATATTGTAATGTACTCATTTGAGAATTAACGAACCGTTTTTTGACTTTTAGTACACGTCTTTTAAGAAGCCTTGTGGGGGCTTCAGTTAAAAGCTCTCCCCCTTCCTCATCCTCCAGACCCATTAATGAAAGTATAAGACAGTAATATTTTTCTGCTCGAATATTAATTACTATTTAGTATTTCTATTAACGCGAATATTTTGCTAAGACATTTAATATGGCGCTCTATCTGATATTTAATTATGGCAAAAGTACCTTTTGAGGAAAGTTAAATACTATATTCTGAAATGGACACATATACCTGCAAAGAGCTACATGCCAAAAGCTGCTAAGATAATTTACATTTAGGTAACCTATTCTAAATCTAAAGAATCGTAGACCAAATGAATAAAGCGAAAATCTAAACAATTGAAAATGAGCTTAGCTGTCATGAGTCCTCTCAAGTTTTCAGCAAATAAATAAAATTCTTGCTAAGTAATACATTTATTGGAAATTCTCACCACTCACAAGTCCGAACAATAAAAACAAAAGTTTTACCGGTTACATGCACTGTGCGACTTGGCAGCCGTTTCGTATAGCCGCACACTCCGCACGGTGCGCTGAAACAACACAAACCTAGCCAACTAACTAATCAAACTGTACCGCCTGCTTAAAAGGAATAAATCTTACACGTTTATTTATTTCTTCTGTTGGGATTATTTTATATCGGTCGAGGGAAAAAGAAAGAAGTTTTGAAGGCTCAACATATTTTCTGATCAGCAGACATTGGCACTAAAGTAATTCAATCCTGCTGAATAGGCTTCGTTCGTTGAACTAAGTTCTATTAACAAGTTGGAAATTGCCAATAACCACAAGTGTGTGCCCTAAAGGTAATATAGTAAAATATCACAGGGTGTCTACAAGTCAATTAAGGAGACAGCTTTAATTAGGAGAACTAGGGTCGCCGTGCCCGCCGCGCCGGCGCCCCTCGTTGGAACCTCTTATATACGATACGACCCATGTCACATCGCCTTCCTGCCACTATCACCCCGTTCTTTATCTTTTGTGCTTGCTTATTTCGATAAGGATAAATCAGACGGCTGTCACGAAAAAATAAAAAAAAATATGAAAACTATTGCTTGGCTTCCAGTATTCGAAGTTGCGATTGCCACTCTCGGATGTCTCCCGCACTTTTCGCAAGACATTATTTACGACTTAACCACATTCTTCTATATAATAATATTGTTTCGCAACAAAAAGTGACACGTCATTTTGAGAAAATATTAGACGAAGTTTTTTTGCAAAGCGTGTTGAATAGATATCTATTCAACACGCTTTGCAAAAAAACTTCGTCGAAAAAAAATTACGAAAGCATCACAAAAATGCACTTAAGTTTAACTAATATAATTTGAGCTTGCGAAATAAAACTGCGAACACGAAACGCCTCCCACTGCTTTGCACTCTGTACTCGTACGATGTCAACGTCCGCTAATAAGAAATATTTCGAAATTCACCCCAAACAGAACACGGGGTTGAAAAGTTTCATGCGAATGAAGCCGCGGGTAATAGCTAGCATATTTCAAAGTAAAGGGAAAATAGTCAATTTAAAAACCCTTTGAAGAAACATATGGAAGTGAACGAAATTAGAGGAAGGTATGTAAAAATCGTAGCCCTTGGTGCGCACTCCTTCTGAAGTCATCGAATGAGTAAGAAAAGAATTTCAACGTGGAAAATACGTATGCAAAAATATACAATTATTTTGTAGCGAAAGCGATCATCTGAAGTAGTGAAGGAAACAGTTTAAAAAGAAAATGCGCTGCAACTTTCACAACTTGATATTTGTATATATAAGTTGTCGTATTGGATTTGAAATCGTAAATCTAGGTGGAGAGTTTTAGCGAGGTCATTACAGGTCAGCGTTTCTTTGTAAGAAGCGAACTTTGACTAGCCACATACAGTCAGACTGTAAAAGTACACTAAAGATTAAAGGAATGGATTGGGATGAACGAATGTTTTGTTGCAGCCGCTAAACTGATGTGCGCGGACAGCATGAAAAGTTGGAAAAATAAAATAAAAGAAAACCTTTTCAGGTTTTTTTTAAATTTTATTTTTACCAACTTTTATATTTCCTAAGCCATTTCAGCTGCTTAGGCAGAAAACAATCAAACGCATTTTCGCCGTTATTTATTTTTAGGTATCTATAAATAGTATACCTAGATGATGTTATTAAATCTGTTATTTATGTCTCGTGAACTTTGATGAAACAATTTTATCCACATAGGCGTCCATTTTTAAAGTGTCTAACAAATTGTTTCGTGTTTTTTGTTGCATATGTTAGATTTCACTTAGATACTTTGTCGTGGGAGAAACTCTCGAATCGAAGTCGAATCAAATTACCTATTGAATATTTTTACTTAAGTTGAAATTATAAGTTATTATAAGCTTCTTTAATCGTCACTTAGCTATGTATAATACTGTCAAAGACTTTAGTTACATATGGATCAAATAACATAACAAAAAAGTTCTATAAGGACATTATGTTTCGGGTGTTAGTTCATAAAAAATCTAAATATCTGTCATTTTCAATTGTCTTGAGTTACCTCCAACCAAATGTCACCAATGATTCAAGAATGAACAAGTTATCTAAAAAAAAAAACTTTTTTGAACGCATTCTTAACGTTCGCTCACGTGTATAGGAAGGAAGATTATTATTATACTGCCTTATCGTAACGAAGTTATAATTATCTATACTATCATTAACGTTTCCCTTCTACTTCGAACTTTACTCTGAGGTACATAGGTCGTTTTTAAACATAATAATACAAAGTACCACCAATAAAATATGCACTATTTGTGCCATTTAAAACGAAATGTTCTATAAAAAGCTTTAACTGCCGATAAACAAGAAGCAGAACAAACTTGATATAAAACGAGAAACGTCCTTACAAGTTAAAACTGTTTTGTAACTCGTAACAAAATTAATCACAAGAAAAAACTTGTTCGAAAAGCTGGAAACAAACCTTTTGAGTTAAACGAAGCTTATATCCATGAAAACAGAATCAATTACAGTCGGAAGGAGAATGCTGAGATATTGCGAAGCGTCGGGATGTACCACACGAGCTGTTGGTTTGAGTCGCGAGTGTAATGGATATGCCAGATTGCCAGCTGTGGGGAGCGCGGATATTAAACCTCTAGCCGCAAACAACATGGGCAATAAACCACTCTAGATATTTCCTGTTTACCCGTGACAGCAACATTCTCGATATGCTACGGTGTTGCAACAATATTTTACTTGATTTTCTCGGTATGCATATTTTGCGCATAAAAACAAATCATTATTTCCTTAATATTTAAATAAACTCACATCTTTTTCCCATGGTAGGCGACAACTACAGAACGCCACTCTTACGATATTTACGTCATTTTTATCTTTACTATAGGTAATAATTAATAATAGGTAATAAGTAATATTATAGGTAAAATTTGTCTGTAAGTTTGTATGTAGAGGGTAGTCTTCGGAACTCCTGATCTGATTTCTTTCACTTACGGGACACACATACATACTACACATACTACATTATCCCCGAGTTTTATTTAAACGTTCTCGTAGGTTAATTTCCATACATAACTGAGCGAAGCCACGAGCAAAAATTAGTTGGAAATAAATAAAATAATGTACAGACTACAGAGACAATGCTCCGGCGGCACTTTTAGAAATAGGAGTAAGCATAACGTAGCTAACTTATTGCTAGATACAACTCATGGAAGTTTACGATTGCAGTTGTAACAACCCCTAAGTGTTTCGGAAACTGTGCTGTAATTTATACCCGCATATTTTGTGAGAAACTCTCTCAAGTGCATTACATATTTTAACAAAGATTGTTAGCTATTGTGATTTAACAAGATCGGCATACATAGTTGAGGAAAATCTCAAGAATAACAAGATCTAAAATATCTTATGATATAAGAGTGTGTATTTGTACGGACTCACTCTCGTTCCTCGTCCCTCCGTCAACTGACGAACAAAAACTATATTGTTTCGGTTAGTTAGTCCTGAAAGTTGCGTCGTCGTATAAAAAGCGGAAAATGTTGTCTGTTTTTTTGCCAAGATCTTCGTGGCGATAGATTGATACCTATTCATTCATGACGTACAACCCTATAAATTCAAGTTACTTGTTACGTTAGACAGATTGGAAAATGTTTTGCATCACCTAGGAAATGAGTTAATAAGACGGCAGGGTATATCATCATCATCTGCCCAGCCTTTTCCCAACTATATTGGGGTCGGCTTCCAGTCTAACCGGATGCAGCTGAATATATATATTTTACATGGAGCGACTGCCTATCTGACCTCCACAACCCAGTTAGTGCTAGGTAATACGATACCCCTTGGTAAGACTGGCACTGACTACCTGTAACGACTGTCAAAGATCTATAAATGACAGCCGGGACCAACGGCTTAACGTGCTTTCCGAGGCACGGAAGAAACTCGGTATGTAATGGGTGATGGTCACCCATCCACGGACTAACCTAGGTAAGCACGGCTTAACCTAAAGATCGACCCGAGCGGCTGTTCTTATTTAGCCACGAGCTCCTCGGGTATACATCACGGCAGGGTATATCAATCTACAATAATATAATAGATACATTCAGTTATTTATTTATTGGGCTTTTTGGGCCTTAAGCCGCGTCCTAACCAAAACGAAAGTCGCGCGAACACGCGGTCGTCGTGTTCATTTTGTTCCCTTGCATTCTGACCAAAGGGATCGGTTGCAAAAATTCGCATCGTCGAAAACAAACGCGTGGTCGCGCCGAAAGAGCCTTCGTAGTTCATTATATGGAATGTTTTCAGTGATGAAATTCCTTTGTTTTTTACAATTTCATTACGATTGTGCCAACAAAAGGATCTGAATAACCCATTCAAAATTTTGAAATATTGGAGGACATCTCGATGGCCTCGTTGTGATACTCGTTCGATATCCTCTCGGCGCGAAGTTAACGGCACATCAATCATCACCGCTCCCCTCGTCTCCGTCAGGATGAACGGTCACTAGGCGCATTTAACGTTGAATTTATGCCCAAGAATTGCTTCCCTATTGCTTCTATTTGCTTCCTATTTTAAAAAAATTGCTTCCATCATATTATAGTAGAAAAAAAAACATTTTAAGGGTGACCGTTCAATCTGATGTCAGGACGGCCGGTCATCGAGTCCTAGTGTTCCTGGTAAATAGAATTATTGAAATTCACAGTGGCCATTAATTACTTCCCATTTGCTTCTCTCAATGTTTTACAACGATAATACTGTAACTGTCACGGCAAAAAAGATATCGACAAAAGTGTTGTTTATCAATATTTTAGCGCCTGACCAAAAAAAAAGCAATACTCTTATTCATCATAAAGCAATATTCATTGCAGTTATGCTTGAGTAGGCGATAAATCTGTCGTATTGTACCGGTTGCCTACAGGTAAGGCCGCGGCCCCATGTCCACGGCGCAGCGCCGGCCGCCGTGTGACGCCGTGTGACCCCTCAGTCGATCGAATCAACTGCGAAATATCGACTGAAAGGGGCAATGGATGGCGCACCGTTCGCGGTACCGTGGTGCGGCACGACGTCGTGCCGTGTTACGGCGGCGGCGCCGCAACGTCACACGGCGGCCGGCGCCGCGCCGTGGACATGGGGCCGCGGCCTAAGTATTATGTTATTAAAAATAAGTGCCTATCGTATTTAGTGTAGTAAAATTCATAGAAGTGTAATAAACACCTTTAAAAATAATATTTCAATTCTAAAGGGAGTGTCTAATACAGCAATACAACAATAAAAAGTAGAAAAAAAATACGTTTGTGACAACAGTTTATTAATTTATTTTTTTATATACATAACGCAATGTGGTACCACCTTTTTATTACTCCTTACAACTCTCTTACTTAAATCATCATAGCACTCCCATACATTTCCACGTCTACAATGTGCTTTATAGTGACCCATAGTACCAATAGCAGGCGGAACAAATTCAATTATAGAAAGCAGTTCATATTCGTGATTCTGTAAAACCAACTTTGGAGGCGCTTCATGTACAAACATCAGGTCATCCAGTACTTCAAAACTTATAAGATTTTTTAACTGTAAGTCAAACGACATGATACCATCACATAAAAGTCGACGGCAACGAGTCAAATCCATATTGTCGATCAGTGAACTTGCAGTTTCTTGAATTTCAGCCACACTTTTATCGTGCAAACGTAAGACAGACACTTTCCTGGTTACGGTATTAATAGGACAGTCCAAGTTACTACATGACATTTTTTCATCCGCGCTGTAAAGACCACAGTCAATCAGAATTTTGTCAAAAATATAAAGAACATTGCATTCACAATCTACTTCAGTCACATCTCCTATTTGAACGTTTTTGAAATATGTTTTAGCAATAGGTGATCTAATTTCATATGCTTCTTCACCGCTGTTTTTGTCACGCATTGTTCGTATGAGCTGACATAGCATATGGTCACTTCCCTGTATTCTTGGATTTATGCTAGATCCATCAGTATATGCTATAGCTAATGCTTGACAGACGGAGTCCAGTGCACAAGTATTTGTTGTAGATATAATCGCTTTGCCAGTTTTGAACCTGCCTGCATTCGAAAGCAGAAACACCTTCTTTCTTGGTTCACTGGTCTGTTTTTTATTTTTATGGCTCATCATACCCAGACCTCTCCAATTCTCTACCAAACTTGGATGATCTGAGAAAATAGAATCATCTGCAAACTCAAACACCTTTTTAACTTTTTCTTTTTGTTCCGTTACCTTTTCTGTTTTTTTTGTTTCATTTTTTTTAATATTTAAATTACTGTTTGCAATCTTCAACTCACCAGTCAAAAATTCAAAGTGTTTGATAATAAATTCATCTATACGTAACCGTTCAGACTTTGTTCCTATTTGAAAAAGTAGTTTTTTTAGGGTTCTGAAATAAGATTCCACATTTGATGACGTAGGTCTGTCTATTTTAGATTTGTACAGATTTTTCATCACATTAGACCATAAAGGAAACTGGTTCATCAAACGTGATAAGACATTAATAAATGCTGGGAAATAGTATACGTTTTCATGATTCCCACATTCATCGTCATCACTAAGAGTAATAATAATTTTTTCAGCCTCAATTTTTTCATAAAACCATGATGGATATTTTTGACCAGGTAAAGTTATATTTCCACTTTTAGTATTGCTGCATTTTAAAGTATCTTTAAATACTGAAGTACTTGAATCTTCAACGTTTGTATTCAATTTATCATTCTCATTAATTTCGATTTCATAGTCGTTAATACCGAAGGCACTCAACTTTTTGAGTCTGGTTTTAGCGGTTTCACATCTTGTCATGATGCCATCGTTATTCACACCATCTCGTTGATTTAAACATACAATAATCAAATCTGATATAATGCCTTTTGCTTTTAAATAATCGTCACAGTTTTTAAGTTCAATGAGGCACTTTATATAAAAAAATTTCACTCTGTTGTCGGCACCTATACCTAAAGCAAGATAAACGAAATAAAATTTTTATGAAATGACTTGTGTCAATGCGAATATAACATATATCATTAGTTTCTTGATCTTCCTCTAATTTTTTGTAGGAATCTTTCACATATTTAGCAGTAGAATCCCATTTAGTGAAAGCCTTTACTGCTGCTCCAATTAATGCAGAGGAATCGTCTAAGTTAATTTCATCAGGAACGGGATTACATTTGCTCCAAGCCTGTAGCCATTGATATATTGTATCCATTGTCTGGCTTTCGGATATCATCTGAGAGACTGGGACAGAGGAATCGTTTTTCTGAGTTTTCATCATTAACACATATAAAAATAAATGTTTAGTCACTAACATCTTGTTATTTGGACCTAATTCCTTGAAGATGCTACCAGTAGCATCAACACTGAGAACTAATCTGTCAGATTTTTTCAGTTTTTTGCAACAGGCTTCCTGGATTTTTGTCCAATAATATATGTAAAAAGGGTAAAGAGAGATATGCTTAATAACATCTTTGTATGGCGTGACACGAGTCATTTTCCACAAAGATAGCACTGGATTTGTATCGTAATGTAAACTCTGTTTCTCCTCGTATTTAATTTGCCTTAAGCAGCCAACTGTTGGCATATGGGGTGGTTCAGAATCATCAGGTTCCATTATTTCATTCGCTAATTTGTTACGATATGTGATTGCAGATTCGTGTTTTAGTTCAGTGGACATTTCAATGCGCTGGGCTGGTGATAATTTAATTTTTCTATCAGGAACATGAGTAAAAGATGCATCAATATTTGTTACAGAACACACACATCGAGCTATTTTATCAACAGGCCAGGAAATCACAATAGTTATCGATGATTTGCACTGTTTGCATAAACCTTTGCAAGTAATTCTATCTGTATGTTTAACAGAATAACGGTTGAAAATCCAAAAACAAGGGCTTTTCAATGATTTCCATATTTGTTCTCGCAATAGAGGAGCCCACATATGCTTCGGTAAACGGTACTTCTGTTTAATAACAGCCCTTGAGTTTTGAGTAACTTTGAATTGTTTTTTTAATGGTTGAATTTTGATCCATTGGTACAAATCAATCATAAAATCAAACTTAATTGACTTACTTGGTGAGCATTCTTAGTTTTGTACTGTACCGCTATTGGTGCTCCTACTTTCTAAATTTTCCGTTGCATCGAAAAAGTAATTGAAATTTTTCTTCACAGAAAGTAGAAGTCCTTTTTCGGTAATAGGGCTCGACAACACACATTTTATTTCAGTAAACACGGGATCGCTTGCTGGTGGAAGATCATGAGGATCACGGAAAACATTTTTGTAAAGTAAAAACGCTTTCTTTTGTTCCTCCAAGGGCACAACACATTTTCTTCCCCTTTTCATTATGAAGAAAAACTATATTTGTTTATATTTATAATAATTAACTAAACTGTAACTACCAATGATAAAAGTAATAACGACAAAGTAATAAAAAAATCTTGTTGCAAAAACAATCTACCCTCGGTTATTAATAAATGAATAAGGTTCAGTGGCTAGCGCCTATAAGAATACTCCCTAGGAAGTTAAGAATTGAAATATTATTTTTAAAGGTGTTTATTACACTTCTATGAATTTTTGTCACTAAATACGATAGGCACTTATTTTTAATAACATAATACTTACCTGTAGGCAACCGGTACAATACGACAGATTTATCGCCTACTCAAGCATAACTGCAATGAATATTGCTTTATGATGAATAAGAGTATTGCTTTTTTTTTTGGTCAGGCGCTAAAATATTGATAAACAACACTTTTGTCGATATCTTTTTTGCCGTGACAGTTACAGTATTATCGTTGTAAAACATTGAGAGAAGCAAATGGGAAGTAATTAATGGCCACTGTGAATTTCAATAATTCTATTTACCAGGAACACTAGGACTCGATGACCGGCCGTCCTGACATCAGATTGAACGGTCACCCTTAAAATGTTTTTTTTTCTACTATAATATGATGGAAGCAATTTTTTGAGAATAGGAAGCAAATAGAAGCAATAGGGAAGCAATTCTTGGGCATAAATTCAACGTTAAATGCGCCTAGTGACCGTTCATCCTGACGGAGACCTCCCCTCGACAATTGGGTGATTTCCTTTCTCTTAAATTAGACATGAGCTGCTCGTTTTAATGGAAGCTATATGTTTTCGGTTTAAACTTATTAGGTACCAAAATTATTTTGCATAAATCAAAAGATTGTTTTTTATTTTGAGCAATCAAGTTCCTTGGTGTACAGTCTTTGGTGTTGTAGTGCCAGCGCGGCTGATGAGCAAGATCCTAGGTTCGGTTCGAAAGTCGGGTAAAAAGCCTACTTACTTGTAATACTTACCAATTAAACTTTCAATCTGGGATGTCACAGGAGTAACTCGGAATCTGGGTTTGTACCCGGTTAAGGCCATTAGGCTCGCCCCTATGTCATAGGATATAACACTGACAATTAAAATGAGAATAGTATAGGTACACTATACTGCATATCCCTTCGGAAATACAGGCGTGATATATACGTGCATATGTGTATAGGCAGAGGTCCAGTGATGCATAATTTTCATGTGAATTTCCCATACCAAAAGAAAAATCAAGATAAAAGTTATTTATATTCTTTCTTACCAACCCTTCAAAACAGACTGGCGTTATTTCATTCCTAAGATAAATAACCGCTTCCTTAACAAATAATAAGATAAATATAATACAATCAAAGTAAAATAAACTTGAGTCCATAAACTCAGCTTTTAGAATTTGTCGTGGATGTTATTATCAAGTAGGCACAATGTCTCAGACTCGTCTCGTAATTTTCTTATCGCTTCGTTGGCAAATAATGCTTTCATGTTGATTGTGTACTGTATATTGTATAGTCTATTGTGGAATGAAATGTAATCGTACAGTGATACTGTTATGTTTATTCGACTAAACTTCTTACTCTATACAATCAAAAATACACCATCATCATCATCATCTGCCTAGCCTTTTCCCAACTATGTTGGGGTCGGCTTCCAGTCTAACCGGATGCAGCTGAATATCAGTATTTTACATGGAGCGACTATCAAAAAACAAAAATACACCATTATCTTTTATTCATTTTTAACAAATATTGAATACATGGCTTACGCAAACATAATATAACACTATTACAACATCATGGCAGTTTTCCCCGAACTGTTAGACAGAGGTGTACCTAATAGTCCACCCACATTTCGCTAGTTATGTTTAAGTCCCATGCAATAGGGGAGAGCCTATTGCCATCAACCGAGCGCAAATCCAGACGCCGTGGCTGCTACTGAGAAATTCCTGAACCCAATAACACTTTTCCCGACCTGGGAATCGAACCCAGGACCTCATGGTCAGCAGTCGCGCTTGCGACCACTAGACCAACAAGGCAGTCCATAGCTTAATCAGCCTATAATGTTCCCACGGCTGGGAAACAAGCCTCCTCCCTGTAAGAGGGAGTGAGCTAGAAGTCATCACGCAGGTCCACTCCGGTTTTGTGGATGTTAAATAATATCTTTATAATATCTTTTTTTTCTTTCGGTTTTAGCGGTTCCCTCGCGACGTTTTCCTTCACCGTTTTGAAAGCAGTGATATATTCTACCAGACTTCTTTCCACCATAATGTACCCAAAGTAAAATGCTGTCTAATATCGAAACTACAACACAAATGCTGTCTGATATCGAAACTACAACATACAAATGCTGTCTGATATCGAAACTACAACATACAAATGCTGTCTAATATCGAAACTACAACATACAAATGCTGTCTGTTATCGAAACTACAACATAAAAATGCTGTCTGATATCGAAACTACAACATACAAATGCTGTCTAATATCGAAACTACAACATACAAATGCTGTCTGTTATCGAAACTACAACATACAAATGCTGTCTGATATCGAAACTACAACATACAAATGCTGTCTAACATCGAAACTACAACATACAAATGCTGTCTGATATCGAAACTACAACATACAAATGCTGTCTGATATCGAAACTACAACATACAAATGCTGTCTGATATCGAAACTACAACATACAAATACTGTCTGATATCGAAACTACAACATACAAATGCTGTCTGATATCGAAACTACAACATACAAATGCTGTCTGATATCGAAACTACAACATACAACTTATAAGTCGCGGCGGTTACCGACCCCCAATCCCAGTACCACAATCGATGAAACTGTTTTAAAATTTTTTGATCGGTTTGTTAAGTTTAATTCAACAACAGTTCATATTATTTCACGAGAGACTGTTCGCCGCTGCATAATAAGAATTTCAGGGATTTTTTCACATAAATCGAAACGAGTGAAATGAAACTGGATTAGAGCGACCATTGAAACTGTTTTAAAATTCAGCAAAGCGTTATTTAGTTGAGAGTTCACGTTAAAAATGTAGCTGTGCTATACATCGGCAATAGTTCACTGGTTTCAATCATTGGATTTACTGGACACGCACTTGTACATAATGGAATAGATACTGGCATCTCTAACGTTATAAGATTTTTATTTAATGGTTCAAATTTATTTTAGTTTTATTTGTTGGATACTAAATCTTAAGTATATTTTTGTGAGGTCAAAAACCTGAGCTACCTACTATGAATTTAATTTAATTTCCCTCAAATTAATATAAAATTCTTCCAAGGAAACGAGCGTGTCTCATAATGATTATAAAATCCTCTAACATTATGTAGTGTCGCATGAATGCTTACCCAGAAATTGACTCCGTGACCCTCATAGCTGCCCTCATCCCGCCAGGATAATGGTAATAAACGACGCAATTTATTTCACTGATTATATCGTAAACAACTCCTGCAAGGATTGCCTTACTCTATGTACGCGGATTTATCCTTATTTTCTAAGTTTCTAGTAATACACAGCTAACAAATGTGCTGTCAGCTTATACTGTAAACCAACTACTTTTTTACATTTATTTCCACACTCACAGTATAAATACTGCGACGATCTCCGGATAGCACTTTAATCGAAAGGATCAAGCTAGTTTAGTAGTTAGTTATATATCTTTATAAAATAAATCTTTTATGCACATACAAAACAAACAAGTAGGTACCAGCTACCAGGCTACGTAATGTATCAGTTTCAGTAGCAGCAGAACAAACTTGGGGACTTCCCGTCTCGTAGCGTCGTAGCGCTACGCCGTAGCAGAGTTGGCAGGTTGCTACGGCCATCAACGAGAGCGAACTTTCGTTTTCCTGTCAGTCATTACACCCAAGTTGAACGGGAGTTGAACTACTTTAGACAGCTGACAGCTTGGTAATGAGTTTGCGAGCTAAAACAAAAACTTAAATCACCACCACCAAGAAAACGTTTGTATCTAAACCAAAAATTCTCTACACGTCAGTGTAATTAAGCACGACATGACTGCCGAACACTTAGGGCAAACTTTACGCTCTGTTGTTTTGCGAAACATAAAATAATAATCAAAGTTGCTTTATTACATCGCCGAAAATTATTCTGTGGTACCTAGTCCAATATTGATTCTATCAAAGCCCTATAGGTATATCATTAGAAAAGTCTATGATAAAATATTTGAGTAATATAATTAAGTGGCTGTGTTACCTAATGACAAAGTAATTTGGGTGGTACGTGCTGTCGAATAATGTGCTCGTCTTGATTTTTAATTAACGGGATGTTCGGCACAACGGTATTGTTCTAAACCTTGTGTTTGCATAGGGTTTCCACATAATTATATTATGAATCATGTTATGTCAGTTTCAGTGGTCTAATAAATTGGGTAACTTATTTACCAATTACAATTATCGGAAAACTTTCTCTTTACTTTCATTTATTTTATGAATAATGTTCTTCATTATATTACCCTCCTTGCATAAAATTAATGTATAAGTACACCGAACTTCATTTTCAATAGTAACATCTTGTTATTTAAATCTAGCAAACAAAACCAGAAAGAAATCAAGTCCCTTAACCTATCAGAAAATGTTTTATTCACACCAAGAAAAAAATAGTAGTACTAAAAGCATTTTAATGTCATGTGACGCACCCCACCTTTCATTTAAATACGTTACCTATCTATTCCCGGGTTGGAGCGGCACTTTCACGCGACCAACATGCGGGATTCATCTGCATTGCAAATGATACCGGCATCGATGCATTGCATCCCACCACACGCCGCTGCAATGTCATAAGTAACTTTACTTTTTTGAACTAGTGTTATGAATTAATTATTCCTGTTTTTGATGAAATGCCGCGTGTTCTTGATTACGGCTAAAGAGCATGTTGAACTTTGTTAACATTGTATTGTTCAGGCGGATTCTGTTGCTTTCCGGACCAAAATATAACTGTTATAAGCTGTCTTGTATCCAACATAGGTGAAATACTGAATAATGTGTTGTTATGGCGTACGAAGTGAAGAGATTTATCTTTCATTAAAATCAAAGTCATTAAAACTTTATTTTATTGCAATGACACTAGATTAACTTTCTTATAGTCCATAAGAAAGTTATTAATACACTTTTATATCTATCAATCAAACACTGATTACTTCTATAAAGAATTTTATCAGCAATTTTATATGCTCAAAGAAAAACCTAATAGACATGTTTCTAACTACATCGATATCTAAACTCAATCACTTGAAACTAAGTTTTGATGGACATAAAAAGTACCAACTCCAAATACTACTTAAGGTACAGACGCCAGCACATCAAGCTACTACAATCTGTCAAATTTCTTTAATAGATTTGAACTTTATCGCTAAAGCATTAGGTTCGAGGTTGATCGGGAAAATTTGACAGTTTCGGGTAGTTTGATGTGCTAGTCTGTACAATTCTGAAGACGTCAGCAGACCGTAAACTATAGCGGCACGACTGGTTTTCTATGTACCTCTGTATCATTACTGCATTTTACTATTAGGTGTTCAATTTGTTGGCTTACTTGTTTATTTTATTGTACATGCTGTGATATTCTATCAAAAAAAGCAACCTGCCTTAGGAGGTAAGTGAAAGAGTCCACCTATGTAATACTTTATGTATTATCTACCTGTTATGTTTTGTGTATCCCTTTTGTTGGAGCTCCTAAAATAAATAAATTATTTACAGCAACGTTTTCATGGAGTTACATAGAAACCAGTCGTGTCGCTGCGGTCTGCCATTGCGATTAGTCGCTGCGGTTTGCAGTCTGCGGTGGTTTTCGGAATTGTACCTTAAAAATAAAAAACAAAATTGTTACAATCTTAAGAACGTGTAGTAAAAGTTTAGATAACAATATCAATATGCTCTTCATGCTACATTATGTGAAGTCAATTTAGTTTATTCAAGTGTTTTACGTCTTTCATTCATTTATTTATTCATTAACAATTTCCATTATGTTGAATATTACATATTAAATAATATTATCACATGCAAAAACAAATATATTTAAAAGCCAATTAAATTGAAGTGAAATGTAATTTGTGTGTATTTAAGCAGCTGTGTTACACCTCGTGACCCGTTTTGACCTTGAAGCTGAAAAAGGGCTTTTCTTAAAACTAGTTTAAGGCCGGAAGCCGGGGATTGTCGTATTACAGCTAGTAAAAACACGTAGAGTGCAATTACATAAAAAATTGTAGTAATGTATCTCGCAATAAAAGAACGTGAACACGCAAAAATAGCACACAATGCTGTAGCATTCTGATCACTTAAGTAAGTGTAAGCATCTGCGAGTGCTGCGTTATGTGCATGCGTCCCTGCCGAGTGTTTGGCTCGCTGCGCGCGCGCATCTTACAGCGCAACAACTGGAGAGTGTTCTCCCACAACTTCGTCTGCTCTTCCACAGCCCCCTGACGAGAACTGATGGCTTGTTGCTCCTGAAATTATTTGTCATGAATAATGTGAGTAATTTTATCAGATACAAGCGTTATGTAAGATTTTTGTAAACGAATAAACAGATTTATAAATCAGATATTTTATCTGTTATTAATCAACCAATGATATAAACTTGTCGTATGATCTGTGTCATTGCGAATAATTTCCACTATCTACATTCCGAGACATAAAAACATAGTACTCGTATGCCTACCTCTTCTAAACGCTTTACAATTTGTTCCGTGTCAGCAACTTTTTTCTTCAAAGCCTCCATTTTGGAGGGCTTCCTCGGGGACTGCATTGAATTTTTCATTTCAAACATTACGACTTCTTGCAAACTTTCTGCCTTTGTGATTCTTTGTCGTAAGTTTTTCCATTCATCCTCCTTGCTATTCAGCCGGTCAGTCAACTCCTTTACTTGATTCTTAAGAGGCTCCATTTGCGAGGTTATGTTGATGGATGTGGCTTCGTAAACCCTTTTCTTCTGTTCGTATTGTTGTTGGACTGTTTGGAACTCCTCCTTTACAGGCTTTATTTTGTCAGCGAGTGGCTGGATTTCTTGCCGGACTTGCGATAACTTTTGGGCAGTTTGAGCGACGAGCTATAAAATAGTATTACGTTTTTTAGCAATTATTACCGTACATAATTATATACACTTTAATCTATACATATAAAATTCAAAGTCCTGACTGACTGACTGATATATCAACGCACAACCCAAACCGCTGGTCCTAGAGACATGAAATTTGGAGGATATATTTTTTGTGAAGAGTAGGTACACTACACTAGTACACTAACAAAGGGTTTTTCGAAATTCCACCCCTAAGAGCGTAAAATGGGGTGTTGAATTAAATGCTTACACTAACCATTCTCTATTACCTATTCAACTTTAAAAGTAAAAAAACCGGACAAGTGCCCGCTCAACTCGCGTAGAGAGAGTTCCGTACGTTAATTATCTCAATTCCGTAAATTGTTTTAAATGTGACCCAAATTTGTTACCATAGTTTTCTTATAGGTTTTCGTGTAATCTTTAGGCAAAGAACTATTTTTTGTATTTTTTAAGGGGGGGGAATAGTCAATTTTTGCCTATTTTCTCAAATAACTTCAAAACTGTATCTTATCTTAAAATTATAAAAAAAAATATTTGAGATGCTCACAATGAGCCCTTTCGTTTGATATGTAACACGATGTAGTTTACAATTTTTCTAATTTACCCACAAAAGTGGCAGCCATGTTTAAAATTCATTAATTTATGTTACACGTCCGTCTTTGGGTCACCAAATTCCATATGTGTACTAAATTTCAACTCAATCGGTCCAGTAGTTTCGGAGTAAATTGGCTGTGACAGACGGACAGACAGACGAACGAGGAATCCTTTTTAGGTACAGAACCCTAAAAACTAATATTACATAATATATATCTTACATAAGCTATTATAAATGCGAAAGTTTGGATGAATGGATGTTTGTTACTCAATCACGCCAGAACGGCTGAACAGATCTGGATGAAACTTAGCACAGACATAGATTATAGTCTGATATAGCACATAGATTACTTATTATCCTAGAAGTAGACAAGCTCCCGTAGGCAATTCCCGAACTGGACGCGGGCGAAGCCGCGGGCATAAGCTATATAGTATATGAATAAAACACTATGTTTACCTCTTATTCTTTACCCGCTCGGACCCTTTCAGTATCTAAATATTTATACAAATATCAAACCTGGGACAAATCATGCAAGGACTTCTTAGTTAGATCCGCCGATTTATCGAGATTCTTTTCCATCGTTTCTTCGTCCTCTATTTTTAGTTTCTTGTGATTTAGTAGTGCCATTTCGACAGTTGGGTCAGCAGCACTTATGATATGTATCGTCCTAGCTAAGAGACCCGCCTCGACCTGTGACCCAAACCAAAACAAATAACAACATTATAGACGGCAACAGTAAAAAATAAACGAGCTTTTGTATTAAATGAAATACGTATTTACCTTGAACGTAGAGAGATTGGCTCTTTGCCGTTTGTACACAGTGCTCTTTGTGCGTAGAGAATTGACGTATTTCTTTAATTCTTCTCCTCTGAGGACTGTATCTCCCAAGAGTTGTCTGACCTGAATGTTTAATAAATCAGTTTTAAATGTTCATGGAATATTTTTTATTGAAAACATGACGTTGCGAATCGAAAAGGGAAAACGTGTAAAAAAATATAGGAGGTCCACCACGTCACCTAAAAATATCCATTACATTAAATGATAAATCAGACAACAGCGTTTCTTCCATGTCGATCTCAAAGGAAATATCGTATTATCTCAATGGAAACTCGCGCTTCTCGACATAATGACCGATTATTTGAAATGGGGGAAATGTTTTATCTGATCGCCGTGTCGTACTTGAAACATTCCGACAACAGGCTTCGATTTCGATTAAATCCTGGTCAACGTTCACCGCTGCTCTCTCAAAACCTGAAAAATACTATTCAATTTTTCCACAACGGTCACGGGTAGCGTTGGAGGGAAAGTATATTGACAAAATACATGTTCACACAGCGAAATGATATTTCGCTTCGTATCTCTTTATTGCATAAAAGGTAATGTTGCTCTTGCTTTTCCAAACTCACCATAATATTGGAAGACGTTTATTATATAAAACAACCGAAATTATAGAAGAGGCAGAACATTGACAAAAAATATAAATAAGTACCTAGTAGGTTTTTAATTTTACCGATTGCAATAAGTAGCTTTTGCCAAGCACCTAGAGAAAAAGGTCTGGAATAATGTAGTAGTAGCAGTTAATTAGTTAGTACCTGTGACTGCAGATCTGCCAGTGTAGCCTCATAGTCTTTGAGCGTGGCAGCAAGCTCATGAACGCGAGTCGCACTGGCGTCCTTGTTACGTCTTATAACCGCAGCCTGTTGTCTGAAAGGGGCCAACTTGTCCTCTTGAGGCCCTGCTGAGGCTAACTTGCGCTGAACTAGATGCTCCATTTCACCGTTTACTACTGCTATCTAAAAACATTTTTGATACAAAACTTATTTGTTTGTTGCCCTTCTCAATGAGACGCAGTTGAAAAGAGTCTGTTACTGATATTATATTGTGCATTACGTTCATTTAAATTATTGACACTACATCAAAGCAGAATACTAAAATAAATACATTTCGTTTATGGCAACTGCCACATTTTTCCTTTGTATAAAGCATTTCTTTGGTCGCCTATCGCCTTTGAAGTTCGAATCGACCTCCAAAATTAATGTTGTTCAGCTTTTCTAATTATTATTTAACTGCTTTATCACTTTGACTATTAATATTAATGATTTCACCTTGTCCTGGACTGCTACTAAGTCGGAGCGAGTAGGATGTTGTTCAGCGGCGATCGTCTGCATGATGTTCAACTCTTTTTGTAGATTGCTAGTCTCTTGAGGCAACTTTTCTTTCACCAGATAACTATTCAACTAAAATTATAATCATTTTGTTGGGTTAATGATACTAAGTACCACATTATTACAATTTTTTAAAATAAAAATTGAATTCAATGAAAACTACCTGAACTTCTTCTTGTAAACGTTTCATTACGTCATTTACCGTTTTCGGAGTAGCACTTTGCCCGTGAATGACATTCAGATATCTTTTTAATTGATCTGACGCCATTTTTAATTGTGATTGCTGAGCGTCATACTGAAAAAATATTCGTGTGAAAAATGAAACCACATTAACAGTAGTAAAACAAAAGTTGCTCCAAATATAAATTAAATTTTTCTTTTACCTGATTTTCCAGTTCTTTAGCCTTTTCTTGCTGAACTCGCAAAGCTCTACTAATATTTAAAAGCTCCTCTTTGTCATTCACGTCCACTAAATTAACTTGCACGTTTTCTAATCTTTTTATCACTGCAATGTCAGTTACAGAAGAGACTTTAAAGTTCATCGGTCACATTAATCGTGTAAGTCACATTAACATTTAAGAAAGTATCTTCGAGTTTCAAAACTTTAGAAAAATTTGTGAAGATTGGAAAGATTTTACTTAGTAAATGTTAGATGAGAACTTACCGATGTCTCTTTCAAGCGCCATTTCCTTGATATCGTTAATTATTTCCGAGGCATTCTCCTTTTGGAGCAACCTGGTTCGTTTGTGGACTTCCTTAAATTCGTCTATAAGATTTTGATAGAGATCCAGAAGATCCTGGATGGTATTGTTCCGTGCTACGTCTGGTGGTATATCAGGCAACTTTAAATATCTGAAAGTGTGTTGTTTACTCAATAAAAGACTATTTAAAAGAATATTATTGTTAAGACACAAACCTGCATAACATCATACTTATTTCCGCGAAGGATTAGGCAGAAGTGTACCTATACCTACTACACCCACGTTTTGCCAATTATCTATACAGAGTGAGCCTATTGCCATCAACCGGGCACAAATCCAGACTGGGCTGGTTCTAAGAAATTCCTGATGGAACAACTCAGTAACCCATTGCCCGACCTGGGAAACGAACCCAGAATA
Source organism: Eurois occulta (assembly GCA_950022335.1). Lineage (NCBI taxonomy): Eukaryota > Metazoa > Arthropoda > Insecta > Lepidoptera > Noctuidae > Eurois > Eurois occulta. The sequence continues at coordinate 8,773,327 of OX465489.1, read as the reverse complement.
TCAAGAAGAAGCGCTTGCGACCACAAGACGAACGAGGTGAGCAGCAATAAAAGTGTCTCTACATTCTTAGAGTGACGACACTTCACTTAGGTATGTCCACTGCACCTTGGACAGTCAGCCCCGAAAGTCAATCTTAGATACAGACTATATTTTTACCTGATCACGTTAATGAAAGACAGATTTATAATTTTAACACAATTTTGAGCTATAAGAAAAACTTAAGTTTGTGTCGATACGATAGAAGACCACAGTAAAATAGGTTCGTATAATAGTTTATTCTTGTGTTGCGTCTCTAGAAATAAGATGTTAGTAGCTACCTACCTATTCTTTATTCCTTATTCGCTGCCAGCGATCTAGAAGTAACCCGTTATCGTCTTTTACGACACCTAAAGGAAATTACTCGTTTATTCCTTATCGGAAACCATTCGACCAGTGGCTTTTATTTGAAAGTTTCATTTCATAATGGATGGGTTTGTGTTTGACCTACTTATATCACTGCACTTTCTATAGTTACTGCAGTAGCAGCCACAAATCTGGAATTGTCGCCGGCTCTATCTTATGGGACTTAAAGCTAACCGCCGAAATGTCCTTGCAATATGTACGTACTCGACCTCGTACACACCCTAACCTAACCTTTCAGTGTTTTTACACTGACACCCGTAAAGACACTGTTTGTGCTGTTGGGTAGGTATACAATAAATGAGTCTTACATTCACATCAATTAATTCGCAAAGAAAAGAGGAAAATCGTTAGATTAAAGAACATATGTATATCTATCGGGTAGGGAGGGTCAGTTCATTCTAAGTTCTGGTCACGTAATGCCTAACTCGGTCGCACCGATACCAGTTAATCCATAACTGTACCTAATTCGTTTTCCCGAATGGACCCGAACAGCTTTCGGTAAATAATAGCAAATTGCTATGATATAGAGCTGGAATGGTCAGCAATTAATGTAAACACTATACAAAGGCCAAGGTTCAGTAGATACGAATTAATGAAAATTTGTGAATTCGTACTTTAAATACATCATAATCATCATCTGCTTAGCCTTTGTCTTATCTCCCAATAACTACACTTCTCATCAAAAAAATCGAAACACCTCGCAGTTTATGATTTGATAAGGATTATCAGAAAAATGTGTATATTTAGGAATAAATGTAAAATGTCATTTAATAGTGAGTAGTATGAGGTTTTTAAATCCTAATGTTATTGTTCTAAATTCAAATTAAGTCTTCATAGGTTTCGTATTTTGTATAATGAGTAATTTTTACCCTGTATGGAATATGAAGGAAATGGGTAAAACAACACGCGTAAATGAAAAAAAAATGTAAGAAACGTTTATTTAATAACTTGTATTCCCTCCGCGAGCTCTTATTACTGCTTCCATACGGTTCTTCATCGATCGGATGAGAGTCACGATCACATGTTGTGGTATATTATCCCATTCCTCTTGGATTGCATTTTGCAGCTGGCTAAGTGTTTCTGGGGCTGGATCTCTTGCTCGAATTCGTCTCTTTAATTCATCCCATAGATGTTCAATGGGATTCATGTCCGGGCTTCTTGCTGGCCATACCATAATGGAGATACCGACTTCGGTAAGATAATCTCGTACGACGCCCGCGGTGTGAGCTCTAGCATTGTCGTGCATGAATATGAAGTCGTTGCCAATAAAATGTGCATAGGGCATCACATGAGGTTCAAGACACTGTTCGATGTACCGATGAGAGTTTAGTGCAGGCAGCCGTGGCCCAGACACAAAGGCAAGTTCTGTCTTACCGTCGGCGCTGATTCCTCCCCAAACCGTCCACGAACCGCCACCATAGCTGACCTTTTCTTCAATGCAGCATTGTGCAAAGCGTTCTCCATCTCTTCTGTAGACCTTGTTCCTTCCGTCGTTACCATACAGCATAATTTTACACTCATCAGAAAACAGTACTTTGCTCCACTGAAGGTATGACCAAGTTAGGTGCTCGCGTGCAAAGTTAAGGCGCGCTCTTCGATGGTCTGCAGTTAATTTCGGCCCATTCGCTGGCTTATGCGGTGCCAATCCGCGTTCCTTCAACCTTCTTCTTATTGTAGAGTCACTTACAGCTACTCTTCGTACAACGCGAAGCTGCTGCTGCAGTTGAAAAGCGTTAAGGCGTCGATTTCGTAAAGAAGTTGTTACAATAAATCGATCATCTCGCTCAGAAGTGACCCGATTCCTGCCAGATCCTGAACGGCGCGTGAACGAACCAGTCTCCCGATAGCGTTTGTAGACTCTATGAACAGATGATAAGCTTAGATGCAATCTTGCAGCCACAACACGCTGACTAAGTCCAGAATCCAGCAATGCCACCACTTGGGCGGCTTCTGCGGGCGAAGTATCCATATGTTTTAGAAAAAAAAGTTTTTTCAGACGTCCCAAAGTCACAGTAAATGAAATAAGAAACAAAAAGTTTAAAGACAAGCGCTAATTTTTAGTTTTTAAACGAGAAACGTACTCCAACCCTAAATACACATTTGTCTCAAAACAGTGATTAATTTCATTTATAGGATAAACAAATGAAATTCTAATTTCGAATTTTGATTTTTTTCTTCTTACTGTAATGACCAAACTGCCAGCTACACAATAATGTTTTTTTTTTCATGGAATTAATTCTCTTTTGTAAAAAATTAGGACAAAAACAATAAAAACGAAAGTGTTTCGATTTTTTTGATGAGAAGTGTAGTTTACAGGGTATTTACCTAATAATTATAAAATCGAAATGTTCATCGGCTTTTGTTGCAATTCCTGTGCCTAGCTAGCATTAGAGTTATCACATATACGAAAATAACTGTTTGGTAACGTGCCAAACAGCGGGCACTCATGAAAAGTGTTCGTTAGAGTGGGATTTTTATAGATTAAACTCAAGCAAGATTTATAATTACCTACTTGAACAAAAAAAAATCTCTTATATCCTTCATAAATAAATACGACTCCAGCTGGCCTTTTAACCGCCAGAGCATAAAAGCACGCGCGTGCGCTCTACGCCACAATTTCACCGCAAATACCTACAAAAAGAATAGGGACTCCAAACTATTTAATTGTTTATTTTGGTATTATAGTGCACCGCACATTTTTTGTTACATATTTGTGTCGCTGGCGTACAGGGCACGCGCTTGCTTATCACGTATATGTGACAATGACGTTCAAAAGGTTAATTGTCACATTTCAGTTAAAACCTGCAAGTTCTGTATTAAAATACCTACTTAGCCAGATACGCCGTATTCTTAACCTGGTCCTTGTTGGTCAGAAGCCAATGCAGAACATGATGTACAGTCCTGGCGTCACCCGCTAACAGCTGGGCTCTGAACCGCGTCGGCTCCACGCCTACCGGAGGACGATACTTCACACTGCCCAACATCTCAAGTAAACGTAGCGACACCGTCTCAGAGTCGTCTTCGTTTATGTCCAACTGTTAAAGTAAAACTTGCTGTTTTTTAATTCTGGGAAACGTGCCATTGAGTTTTTGATGTAGAAAACTACTTAGAGCTGATGTGGAGCTCTGCGCGGTCCCACATAAATATGCATGGGGTTTAATGGAGGTTGAGTGAAAAAGCGGAGCACTGGCGTCACTCCTAGTTCCACAGCTCATAGTAACCTAGCTACGCAAGGTATCGTATAAACCCCACTTCGCATTCTAATTAGCTTAGAGGCCTAATCCTCCAGATATGCCATAGGTATCCATTTACAGCAGAATATATTTTGGCCGAAATTGTTTTCTTAAATAGATTGTTCCAAAACAAGTGAGTACGGAATAGACGGACAAGTATCTCAATTATCAAGTATATCATTATTCAGGTAAGGTTCTTATGTTTTAGCGACTAATGGGAGAAGTTAATAATAGGAGACAATTATTATTTAGCTAAGTAGGTAGGTGAACTCTAATAATAATTTGAAGCTAAATTTGTAAGCTAATTCGTCATTAGTTATTACTGTGTGGTGGAATAATTGCAAAATTTACTAATTTTATTATACGTCGTATCGATTTGTTGAACAGTGTTGAAAACCTGGGTAGGTACCCACTTACCTACTTACTTAAAGGAATTCTCACTAGCAGCCAGATTCTGAACGTGATCGCTGCATGTTCGATACAGTCTTGCACTGTGGCGTAAAAAGTGCAGCGGGTAGCAAGCTTTACTAACTGACTAGCTTACCTTCTTTGATAGGTAGGTACCTTTAAAGGTGTGATACCTAATCTTTGATCTGAATATTTAATTATAATGTGACTTGCCTTCTCTCCAGCATTGAAATTCACTAGTAGATCCACAAGCAACTGCAAAAGTTGTTTCTCGTTCAATCCGTCGAATTTTATCAGGTCATAGTTTCTCCCTAAAGTCGCATTTATTTCTTTTACAATATACTTCATTTGCTCCGACATTTTTGCGAGATATTTGCGAACAGTCTTCACTTATTTACCTACTCACTAATTAGTAAATTACCACTGAAGAATTCGACGAAATTACTACAAAGAGTACAGCTTTCGTTGACATCAAACGTTGCCATGGCAACTTTCAAGTGACTTTGATCATATACCTATATATAGTAGTCTTTGACTTTGATACTAAACCTTTTTGCTATTTCCAACGATAAGGTCAGTGGGTAAACAAAACTATTTCGTATTTCCATTCATTCTTTTGTGAACTGCTGGAGATGAAGGTCCAAATTGGTTAGATTTTCCAGTCGATGCTGTTGTAGCTAGATGATAATAAAGGCAAGTTTTAGTTATTAGAATGTAATAATAATAGTTAAAACGTGATTATTCAGTTAAGTAAGCAACTCCAAGCACTTTGAATACCGAACACTCGCATTTCCATCTCATCAAATAGGCTCGAGAACCGAAATAGCCGCTTATACCCACAAAGGACCGGTATCAAATAAACAAATGGGAATAGCTGATAAAATACCCATTTTCAAAGAGGACTAAATGCTCATATTTCTATAATTATTCCTATGTAAATGAGATGTATTTAATGTACCTAAATTCACGCTTCCCAATGCTATTCTCGTCATTTTCATAAGAGTTGGTTATTATAAGGTAACATGATATTATTATCAAGTTATTAGGGCTTCATTTTTTTTTTATTAAATTTTCTTAAATGGCAAGTAGGTGAATGAGGTATCTTTTATCAGGCCGGTAATATTAATTAGCCCTGTCGTCAAAGCGAAATCGTAGTAATGTGTGTATTGGGTCACGAAAAGTCATGATGTTGGGCTCAGAAGAAGATACAAACATCTTAGCAGGGTTCGGTGTCGGTAATGTGACAAGACTAGAGCACACTATCTACGCAAAGTAACTCTGTGAATAGAAAAATAATCATACCGGTGCTTAAGTTTTTTTTACTACGATTTTACTTTTTAGTACGATGTCTGAAAAGTTTGAGATACAACCGATCTGAAAACAAAACATGAAGTCGACAAGTGCGTCATCTGTTGCGTTGGATGAAAACTACATCGTATCGATGGTTCATAGTCGTCCCATAATAAAAAGCGTTACTAAAATGCATGATCGGAATGATAGATGGCAGTAAAAATAAGATTGTTAAATATTATTTCAGATGAGGTAGATATTTATTTCACTGTAGCCTGATGAAGTTCACAGGAGTAGCACTGAAGTGCATTGAAAATGTTTGAGGTGTTTTTTGAAGTGTATTCTTATTTTTTTTTTTTTGTTTCTAATGTTTTTTTTTTGTTATAAAATTTGGTGGTAGTAACATCGCATTGGCGTTCTAGCTGTTAAGGTGTTATTTACGTAATTATAAAAAAAAAAAAAAGTTATCTTGAAAATATCACTATGAGCTGTAATTTTCTTTTTGGGACGTGGCCAGTGCCGGATTTAGGGCAGGGCAAAAGGGGCCCTTGCCCCGGGCCTCCACAAGGAAGGGGCCTCCACATCTTGGTTAAGAAAATTTACATCCTTTGCGTCCAAGAGTTCATCTAAGAGTGTTCAAACACTCCCCGAAATCTCGGATATCTACCTATCCCAGGCGGAATACTACAATTTTCTAGCTCGCTTCGCTCGCTAAATACATCCTACTCCCATCTCAATTCAATATTGACAATGTTGACAGATTTACTCCTTTTCTCATTTCTGAATGAATGAGCAAAAAGAACGTAATTTATTCGAAGAGGGTTGTGCGGTTATTATGTTACACCTTCTTTATATTTTTTCGTCTATCCCAAAACAAATTTCGGTGCCCCCACTTCTAGATTGCCCCAGGGCCTCCACACCCATAAATCCGGCCCTGGACGTGGCCTATTAATAACTAGCCGCCTTCGAGTTTTTTTCAATACAATTTCCATCCACAGGCAATTTCAGAAAAGTTTACCAACAGTGCCCCCTTCATTCAAACATTAAAAGATGGTTCTTGTGATGCTTGAATTACATTGTTACAACAACAACATACACCCATCGTTTTGTCATCATGGTTCAATTGCCATTTGCAAGCACTACTGCAGATACCAGCAACCTTCACCAGCATGGTGGCCGGTGACCACATTATTTTGTACTAGTGATGGTTACGGATAGGCAATGTACTGCGTTTCTCCTAAACGTGCCTTACTATTTTGACTGGACAGCATATCGTCGGTCCCCACAGTACAGTACCACCCTACTTTACAATTATACTATTTTCTTTTGTTCGAAATTATATTAGGTAGGTACTTTTATATTTTCCTGTTGCTAGCAGAAATCGTGTTTTACAGTATGCAACAACAAGGAAGAGGAATGTCTTCACGTGACAATCAATCAAAATTGTTTCAGTGAGTTGGTTGCTGGCGTTTTTCACTGCTTCAGTGCACAAGAAGTCAGTGTAATGAGGGAAATAATCACCACGTGGATATTGTTTATTTAGAAAACAGGGTAGTACTTTTCATCTGAATGTACTAAGAGCATGAAATTAAACACATTTTCATTCAATAAATTATATTATATCTCTTTACAATTCAATCATTTTCCTTTTTTCATAATCGTCAAAATATCAACAAATTCTCCTTAGACTACACAGTTTGTGCCTACCTCACTGTAGTAATATTGTAATCTCAGATATTGACACACACTCGACTCGTAACCATAGCGCATTCAGTCACCTCACAGCCCTTTCACATTATACTGCGTCTTTACATTTAAATGATTCTTGTAACATTGAAAGTGAAACCCTGGCCAAGAACATGAATGATACAATTTACCAAGAGAATGTAGGTATACGTACGACCAGTTCAATTTAATCATAACTAACATAAAATCACTGGCTGAAAAAAATAATTATCTAGCACCAATTTCAATAACCTAACAGTGAAATTAAAGTACCAACTGGCTGCTATCAAAAAAATATGAACACCAACTACTGAATACAAACATGTATTCATCGAAATAATCAATTTAAAATGAATTCAGTATTACTTATCCTATGGCATGCACCATTATTTTACTCAGACCCTATGTTAATAACAACAAGTTTAGCACAAAAGAATTGCCGATTGAATCAATGTAAACGATACTAATGCCAATACGATACAATGGTAAAGAATTCCGACAAACGCTCCGCAATTATCAAAAAACAAATTAATGATGATATTCTGCTATTCATTATGAATTACACTAAATCGGATTCATTAACATAAATACTTTGTACTCTTCTAAGTTAATGGAAATTCAATTATTTACAATACCACATACAAAATTTATAACTAGAGAAATAGTAATAATCATAAGCATGAAAATACTACGCAATGAGATGAGATTTGGGAATATGTAAATTATTACTCATAAAGCACCTACAAAACCTAGTGTTAAGTCTCACTATTCACCTATCCTAAGAAATATTACAACCCTTAAATAATTATATAATACTACAGACTTCTGTTTCAGGATTGTTTGGTTCGTATTACTACAAAATCTACCAAATTAATAGCATCAATTAAGTATTAAAACATAAAAGTAATAAAATTTTAATAATTCGTGTGATGAGTCGTTCACTCAGATGTTGATCATAATATCACCCAATCCTTCAGTATCAAATGCGGGCAGACTACAACCGCTCCTGGATATACGGGAGAAAAGTGCTAAATATCGATCTCAAAACGCGGACGCTTGCATTCATTAGCTTATTTGATAACATTAGACATTAAACCGTTACCAATTAATGCAGGCGTCCGTGCACTAAATGGTGACGTAGACCGGGAGCGGATCGCACCTACATGTTTATAAATGCACTCGAGCTAACCTCGACTCAACAAAATAATTCCAAAATACACACGTCAAAACGTAAAAAATTCTAATTAATTTAAGGTCCCAGAGGATAAAACCAAAGCTAGGGACGGCGATGAGCTAACAAACGTAATCGACTATTGACGACGAAGTATCATCGCTCATGGATTTACGGAGACTCGTCTATAGGAGACCACCTTTCCGACCAAAGAGTAGGCTCAGAGTGCCCAGCGCCGACGAATGGGATGAGTGTGCCGGCACCGTCGGCGCTGGCACCGGCACACTCGACCCCCCCACCGTGCCCACCGTGCCCAGGTCCGAGCGCGGGCGCGGCGCGCGCGCACGCGGCGGCCGGCGCAGCCCGCCCGGCGCGCTCAGCGACCCCGCCAGGTCCAGCGCGCCCGAGCCGCGCGGCGCCGGCACGCCCAGCGGCGGCTCCACCGGCTCGCCCAGGCGCCGCTCGGCCGCGGCGGGCGAGCGCAGCGTGCGCTTGAGGCACGTGAGCTGCTCCATGGGGCTGCGGTGCATGAGGCCGGTGTACAGCGAGCCCGGCGTCTGCAGTGCGATGGGCGCTGGCGAGCCCTCGCCGCCGGGTGATGCCAAGTGGCGGCGCCGCAGGATGGACGTGCCGGACGCGATGAGCGCGTGCAGCGAGGGTGGCGCGTCGCCGGGCCGCGGGCTCGCGGGCGGCGTGGAGTCGGGCGAGCCCAGCAGCGGGCTGTTGGCGGGCGTGGCGGTGGGCGTGAAGTGCGCGGGGTGGAGGGGCGGCAGGCACACGGAGTCGCGGCGCGAGTGCACGGGCGAGCCTCCGGCGGACGAGCGGCGCGACGTGCGGCGCGACGACCAGGCGCTGCCCAGCACGGACGACGCCAGCGAGGACATGCCGCTGCTGCACACGCTGCTGGCGCTGCTGCTCAGCATGCTGCCGTCGTTAGGGTGGAGCACTGTGCTATTGACGAATGTATAAACGTGACTAGAGTGCGGCAGGCGCGGCATGTCATCGTCTTCCTCGACGTCGGACAGTCGGTACAAGCGCAGGCCGTGCCCAGATGAGCGCGAACCGCGGACTCCGACGCCCTCGTGATCATCTAGGAGACCTATGGAAAACATAAAATTATAAGAAAAAAAAATATGATATGGAATTTCGGAAACCCATCATGTCCATGAAGTTGCACCAATTAATTTAAAACACTGTGTGTGTTTATAATTTATGTACTAATTTATATTTACAAAAGAGACAGCAACAGAAAAACAATCAAGTAATAAAGTAGGGGTATACCTGACATAGAGGGCTTGGCAAGCTGAGCCCAAGTGTGCAAGGTGAGCGAGCCCTCCATAGGTTTGACGATCTGAAGCTTGTGTGGCGGTCGAAACCGAGCCATGCCGCCCGCGCCCGCTCCCCACACCGCACTTTCCTCGCTCGAATCCCGCTCTACAACAATAAATAGATAAAACTAAGTAAATACTTTAAACACAATGAAATATCGCGCTAAACAAGCAAACATATCGTTAAAGGGAAAACTTTATCGAAGAATAAATTTATCATTATAAACTCTATCACAACTTATCATTTATAGTTGTCCCGTACAATAACAATGATCATAAATAGAGAACCATATCTTTACAATCAAACATTTTCGCAATAGCTTGTCAAACAATTAAGTAATGTTGTCTCGAGTGGTTTATATAAAGCTTATAGGGTATAAAGGGTGTTACAAGACCCTTAACGAAGCCGAAAGACACTTGTTCTCCCCGTCATTGGGGTCTTTTTTTTTGTTCTAGACCATACCTTCTAGTTACGGAGATTTTGGGGTGAAAGTTCCATGTTTTTCAGTTTTTTTTTTTTTTTTAATAAAATAACAATTGTGTATTATATATTTTTACTTGTAAACACCTCCACGTCCCCCGTACTATTCAATCCATCCACCAGCACAATGTTTTGAGTGCGTTATATTGTCTACTGTAAAGCTTTCATTTTCACCCTAAACAAAAAAGTAGTTTCCCAGCAATAATTTTTGCGTAAAGCTACGTTTGATGTACATAATGCTTGGTTGACGAATTCGTGAAAGGTCCGTTTACACCCTGTTTATTATTATGATAAACACTGGCACCCAATATTGGCTCTATCCAAGGTTTTATATATTATTCACCGACGGGTGGGACATCCATATAGTAGGTCCACCAGTGTTTGTATCGCATTCTCACAAATGCGCCATTACGCGGCACTACCACCACCACCTTTTGTTTTTTTTGAAGTGAAAACTTCTTTAGCGGCGTTGAGCACTTTTTCTGTAATGGGTATAAAATCTTAAACTCGCGTCAGGACACGTGACCTGATCGAAAAAGCGTAAGACAAATTTTCTCATTCGATTTTGAACTTAACCTTCAACATTTTATGGTTTAAAATCATTTGACCTGATCGAAAAAGCGTAAGACAAATTTTCTCATTCGATTTTGAACTTAACCTTCAACATTTTATGGTTTAAAATCATTTGACCTGATCGAAAAAGCGTAAGACAAATTTTCTCATTCGATTTTGAACTTAACCTTCAACATTTTATGGTTTAAAATCATTTAAAGAAATTTTTAAATGTTTCCAATCAACTTTGAAAGATCGAATGTGACGTTCCTGCTTACGTGCTTACTAAGCGCCTGTGAAAAGATGTATCGCACACATTTTTATGTGCGACAGATTACTTCCACACTTTTAATTACAAATTCTTTAGGCAGGATTCAATGATAACATAACATCCTGTAATCCCCGAAGGCTCAGGCAGGGGTGCACCGAATAGTACACCCTGTTCTTTATACTGATAAAGCAATTGGTGCAAAATTATTCCCTAACCATTCCAAAATATCAAACATGCTCAACGTTAATAATCAAGTTTTCACTTCTGCCGGCACTCCCGGAGTGCAACCCGTCTTTTTTTTTTTTTGGTGGGTGGGAAATCATCAAATGACCCCCCTCCCCCGCTCTGGGCGGAGCGGAAGGGAGTGTCAGACTCTTACTGACTAAAAACCACCCATGTTCCTTCTTTGGCCCTTTATGTTCCAGGGCCGCGGTATCTCTTTCGAACAGTCCCGCAGCCCTGGCAGGCACCGGCCCTTGCGGGCCCCTCCCGTTTGCTGACAACTCTTTGAGGCGCGCGTGGAACACGAACGCGCCGTCGACACGGCCTGCCCGTCGTCATACGACGGACGGACGGCGAGCTAGCCCATTACTCACCGTCCACAGGCCCGACCACCACCATACCTTGAGTCTTCTTCTTCATTGTGTGGTTAGTGCCTAACCTGGTGTCAGAGTTTTTATGCCGCGCTTGGGCCTCTGACTTGGCTTTACATGCCGTCGAGAAATATCTCTCTTTACCTTGAGTGACACTCTCCCTTATGATTCTAAAGACCTCACTATGGTACACCATCTTTTAAGTATAGAGCTACAGTCCTTTCACACATATTTTACCTGAGACATCTGCATCACTGCCAAAATCTTTATTCTCGATAAAATAAGGTTGCTGTTGGGTTGCTGCCTCTGACAAGTCTGTCAAAATTACAGTGATTTAGTTATTTATTTCATAAAAGGTAGCTTCACAGCTGACAGTAAGTAAACATAAAATTATTATTCTAAACATTTACGACAATGACGAAATACACAGAAAAAAATAAGAACAAGAAGGACTCGAATTTAGTATTTATAGTGTGTGTGTGATGTTTACTCTTATTACAATAGGGTTGCTGTCAAAGGTATATTAACTGTGAAAGGACTGTATCTATGTAGACTTTAAATGAAAGTAGTATGTCATACCTGTGTACCGTCGGTGTCGCAGCACGTGCGAGGCGGTGAGCGAGGCGCGGCGCGAGTTGATCTCCTGCGGCGTCAGGCGGCGCAGTGCGGCCGCCAGCTCCGCCGCGCCAGGCGCGCCCGGGACTCCCACGCCCGTACCACCACTGAATGTATACCAACAGATTAGTTACCATAGAAAAAAAGGCTCCAGACGAAGGTCGTACAATCAAGGCACCCACAGGATAGTCCGGTTAAGAAGACGACATCATACTAGGTTGACCTGTTGTGCCGCCATTCCCAAAAAAGAGTTAGGATGTTCAGCCAATTTTAACCAATGAAACTGCATTCATGAGCTGCCAGTGTAATAATTGTTATTAAATGTGCTCAATCACCAAGTTTAAAATGCAATGAAGCTTATGGAAAGAATCGAATGTTATTTTCATGTGTCAGTAATGCAGCAATCCCCGATTATTGAAGCAGTTTTAATGATATGCGATTATTTCATCGGCTCAATGCATTCATTAAAACAAAAACGAGGAAGTCATAGCCTACTTTCCTTCAGATTCAATATTTCTTAACTTCACTAGTTTCGAAACTTTCTTATCGAACTCAATATATTTATAAATGTGACCCTATCGGGCACAGCAAAGTAGATGGGAAGAAGGGGGCTTAGTATACTAGTACACAATACTAACGGGTAGAGATCATCGGAATCGGTATCCGATGAGTCGTCGAGGAAGGAGTCGCTGGAAGGTTTGTTGACCGGCGGGCGCAGGTAGGGGGCGCTGACGGACGGTCCGTCCGCCACGTCCGAGCCGGGTAGCGAAGGACCCGACTGACCTGACCAACGCGATGCACACTGCACGGTCTCAAACACTTTGTGCATGCTTGATCTGAAATTATACAAGTTACCTTTTAAACAAAAAGAAAGTAAACCAAAATCGATCCATTCGTTTGGGAGCTCCCAACACACACAAACTTACAACACCCTTCTTTTTCGGTCTGTTAAAAACTAAGTCTATCAACGAGTACAGACTATAAAACTGACTCTCGCTTTAAAAGCGTGCGAGATAAAAGATATCTTTGAAGGAAGTGGGTTATCTCACGGCGATCAGTTATCAAATCAGGCACGCTGTCGCTGTTTGTAAACATTAGTTTCAACTTGGTCTTAATTGAGGTAGTATTCAGAACTGTTTGTAGAATGAATGGTTTAGTCAGTAATGGATGGCAAAGAACCAACTATGAACAGCGAAAATGGATCAAAGATTATGACTTGTGAATGATATTTTATGATCCACTTGCATTTGTATTAAAATGGTCTTCGTAGGGAGGGATATTGAAATATGAGTCTAGCATAGTGTAGCCCCGCTACGGCCTCACTGACTGGTTAATATTGTGAACACAGCATGCATTCTGGTATAGGTCGTGCTCATCACTGCACCCAGAAACGCTTCAGCAGCCGCTGCCAGCGCGGTGAGTCTATGCTCCGAGGTACCATTACCAGAGAAGTGTTTTGTTTCACTTACTGCACTTTAAATAAGAATTATTCTATATAGGTATCATGTACTGACTGTGCGAGCGGATCGCCGATGCCGGAGTCGAGGCTGAGCTCGGAGTAGATGGACGAGTGCATCTCGCGGTGCAGGCTGGGCGGCAGCAGGCCGGCCGCGGCCGCCACGCTGGGCATGAGGCCGCGCGCCGGCTCGCCGCGCTTGCGCAGCGCTCGGAGCTGTTCCTGTGCCTCGGCCAAGTGCGCCGCCACCTCCGAGTACCGCTCCTGGGACACAAGCATACCAATATTATAGAAAAAGTATAACAGCACGCCTGTGTGGCTTTCAACCAGGCATACATCCAGACTGTTACTGGGAATTTTTTTGATGGAAAAGCCAAAGAACACTGCCCGTACTGGGCAGTATGATAAAACATACACTTGCGACTGTTATAAAAACGAGGAAACAGTGAAAGTATCGTCGTAGGTAGCTTAAATTAAAATGTCTAATATCTTAATATATTTTCTTTAAGATTGATATTGCGTGTTCACATCACGTCGGGGTCACCAATTTGGGGGTATGAAGAACAGGGTGTAAAGCCTTCAACCCCCATAGAAAAGGGAGGATCCTCCGACCAGACGGGTGTTATGTCTGGTGGGCTACTGCCCAACAGTTGTTGTCGGGTTCTTCTATATAGTCTTAAGTCGCGAATATCTTTACTTGCGCGATGCAGGATTTAGATGTTTAGTTTGTCCTCTGCGTCATAGATGGCGCTGTAGTACTTTTTGTTCAATGTTGCTGAAGTACTTTTTTGTAGTGCCGCTACATTATCACTAGCTAGGATTCAGGCATACAAAATCAAAGTTAAACATACAACAATGATTCGTATACAGCTGGAACCGAAATAATCAGTAGTGGTAGTAATTACCTTCGTGTCAGCAAGCTCTGCTGCGAGAGCATTTTGATTGTCTTTTGTTATTTCTAATATCCGTAACGTGTGCTCATGCTCTGCAGTTAACTGTGAACAATTAAACATAACGGTCAACATTGTATATTCAAGTATTTTCAAACATCTATTGAATAAAAATAAAAAGCATTTTTCAATAAAACCTGTATTAAGAAGCCCAAGTTGGTTCTAGACTAGGTAATCCGATTGTATCCCTATGGCTAGTAGCTTCGCTTTTGACGTAATCCGGTTTACCTATCTATTTTAGCCAATTCCGTCTGTCGTTTTATCTAGGTTTTGTATTATATCAAATAGCCTTTGAGTAAGATTACTAATATGATAATTCTGAAACACTCAACTGGCAATTATGTGCTTAAGATTATGGCAATATTTAAGAAACGTGAGCTCTTAGGGGATTTTTCCACATCCACGTATTTGTTTGTTTTTAATTCGTTTATCGTGATTCTTAACACTTAATCACAAACAAATAATATAAATATTTATTTGAAAGTACGTCGCGAAATCGCGCTTCGCGTCATATTCCAGTTTAAATGTTTAGCGCATGTGGCCAGCACACGCTATGCATGTTTTTAAACAGAATCAACTTTGTATTCGGTTACGCGAGTGCGGAGTTACCACATGGTACGCTTGCCAAAAGAGAAATATTTATGTCACGATGCGTCGGCCACACGCCTAGATCTCTTTACAAGAAGGTATTTTAAATTGCAAAAACAGATCCGCAATCATTTACAAAATGAAGACATAAGCATAACATCACGCCCACGCCTTGTAATCCCCGACGGGTTAGGCACAGGCAGAGGTGTACCTAAAAGTACGCCCATTTTTCGCCAGTTACGTTAAACTCCCAGGTAATAGGGACGAGCCTATTGCCATCTATCGGGCACAAATCTGCTACTGAGAAATTCCTGATGGAAAAACCCAATAACAATGTGCCCGACCTGGAAATCGAACCCAGGACCTCATGCTCATCAGTCACGCTTGCGACCACTATACCAACGATGCAACCAATATAGAAAAATAAAAATAAATTATTAAGCCATCTAAGTAAGTTAATATTCAAGTTCACCAGTAGTCGTGAATCACAAGAGGAAAAAGATAAATAAAAAAAATTACCTGTTGATAATTTCTTTCACTAACGGCGAGCCTAGAGTTGATGTTCTCAAGCTGTTGCTGAATGTCCGCCGAACGTTGCCGCTCTTCCACCAGCTCGGAGCCCAATGCACTCGCTTCCGAATTCGCACTGGCTGGAAATAAACATCATAACATCAGACATGGTAATCCCTGAAAGATTAGTTAGAAGGGTACCTTTAGTCTTTACCCATCCTCACTTCGGCAGTTATGTTCATGTCCCATGTAATAGGGGGCGAGCCTATCGCTATATCAAAAACTTAACAATACACCGACCTGGGAATCAAACGTAGGACCTCATGCTCTGCACTAGCGCTTATGACAACAAGACCAACAAAGCAGACGAACATATAACAATTGATTTGTACTACAAGACCGAAACTAGGCTTCAAGATTATACAACTGATTGAAATGCATTTTGCTACTAAAGATAAACACGTCAAATAAAACATGAGCGATGGATATACATGAGATTTCACAATTTCACATGATTTGTTACATTTTGTAGCCAAATTGAAAGCACGGCGAAACACGACGGACGGCACGGTTGGCGCAGTGGCTGAGCGATTGACTGCTGTGATTCGGGTTGCGGGTTCGATTCCCGCACGGAACAAATATTTGTATGGCCTACAGATAGTTGTTCCGGGTCTGGCTGTTTGTGAATGTGAGTTTAAATGTTTGTAAACGCACCCACGATACAGGAGAAATTCCTAGTGTGGGGCAACGTTTTTTAAATAAAAAAAGTAGTAATACAGTTGAGATTATCAAAATACATTAATCAGTAAAATAAGATGTACCTGGAGAGTGGTGGTAGTCATTCAATGCAAAACTTTCAATAGAATTTAGTAGTTCTACGTATTTTTACACCATCAGTTTTATTGTTTACTAGATGGTGCCCGCGACCTTCGTTCGTGTCAAATTATTATAAAAAATATTGCTTCCCTTTTTGAATCGAATTTTGTTATACCAATTTCAACGGTTTTAATTTTTTTTTGCACGGAACCCTAACTGTTATTCTAAAATAAAAGTAGCCTTAATTCATCCTTTAACATCAGCTATCTCTCAGTAAAAGTCCCGTCAAAATTGGTCCAGCCGTTTCGGAGATTAGTCGGAACAAACAAAAACAGACAAAATTTAAAAAAAAAATGTTTCTTTTTATAAGTGAAAGTAAAAAGCTGTTATTTTGATATTACAAGCAGACACTTCAATTTTATTTATTTGTATACATTGAGGAATTATCACATCAATCACTTGATGCAAACAACGTGAAATATAAATAGAATTATCGTTTATTTTACCTGTGCTTTGCCATTAAATAACTAACACCACGTATAATCAGCATTATAATTGACAACCAATTCAAAATCTTCTGTTTTCTTTCTTCTACCGATGATTAGAGACATGTTAAAACAAGTATGGTCTGACAGGGTGCAAGCCTTAAGAGAAAACACGCTGCTAGGCCACCTTGAGTCACCAAGCTCATACTCTTGAAGACTGCAGACTTTCTTCCAACTTCTCACTATTTCTTTCATATATTCGAAGTGACATAGCTGATTAAATCTTCGTAGGCAACAGTATGAAAGGGGTCTATTTCTAAGTAAAACATCATTAGTTCTTCGAGCAAAACAGATCATTAGGAGCTATCGTGCTTAACCTAGCTAGGATGATCGCGGTGTCTCATTCTGTCATTCATAAGCGTTGATTGAAAAAATCGTTTTACGTAAAATTTGTTTCTCATTCGCTTTAACTTAGATAAACTCTATGCTCCATCCATCGCTTTGAGTTATTTCAATAGACACGTTAACGACATACAAACTTTATTCGAAAATTACTTCCGCTACCTAGAAAAACGTTAGAGTTGTTATTCTAGTTTGTCTGTCAATGTCACCTGGCGTAGAAAAAAGGTTAAGAACAATCAAATGAGAATAAACGTTAAAGACAAATTTTAAAACAAGATAGGCATCTTATTTTGTTTAAAAACACGACCTGAACTTGTGTTCACGCAGCATCGCAAGTATTGCGTGAATAATCGTGTTTACATGCGAACTAAATCAACATCACATGTGAATCAACATTTTGGCGGTTAATGATCATGTGAACAGGCTGGGTCAACACACTGACCACACCGCCTCGTTCACACCGCGCGTGCGTGAACCTCCTTATACAATGATTACATGACTACATTATAATTACTTGCAATTTGTATTCTACTGCATCTCACTAACAACATTGCTGACCTCATTACTGTCTGCGATATGAATATTTTTATCTAAGATAAGCTATAATTGTCACACTATCGTACACCCTTATCATAAACAATACTCGTGCCGAACGACACGAAATTCCTCACCCTAGTAAAAGTCTTAAGGTATATATATGTTTAATACAAAACATTGTTTTATTATTTCAGGTACCCTACATAGTTCTGCGAAGAAGGCTTATGTTGAATGCTCAATCGATCATCAAGATAGTCTAATTTATTGCTAAGTAGGCTGCAAAGCCGCTTGTAGGTCGTCTGTTTGACTGATAACGATAACCAGCGACCTTCTATCAACTAGACGCAACAAACAATCGGCTACAATAGTTTTGTATCCAGCACTGCCGGCTACTAAGATGCGGTGGGATAATAAAACATTAGATAAAGTAATAGCATCGCGCTCATATTGCTTGCAACATAATCGCATTTAAAGCCAATCAATCAACTTGAGTGGCAATTTAAAGTGCAATGATAGTTATGAAAACTTGTTGGCGTTCAACGAATCCAGATTGCGCCGGGATTTCATATCCCACATGACGCAACCTAATAATAATCCTCAGCAGGACGTTACACATTATTCAGACAAGTAGTACTAGTGTCCTTAAGATATTATGCTACCGTAGGAAGCTTGTAAATGTACGGATTTTGGCCACCCTCTGCTGTTACGTATGTCTGTGCATTGAGGACACAAATACCCAATTAAAGCATTAAGCAGACAGAGACACTAGTGAGAGTTCTCAGTGTAAAGCCCGTAAAGGTCATTTTTACTGACTGTTGACATTAAACATAGCTATTATGTATTACCGAAAGGTAAAAGAACATCGTGAGAAAAATCTTACATACAAGGAATCGTAGTCTAGCTAGCTAGAGAATAGAGTAATGGAAAGCGAAGAATCGCATTTATTTATTACGAAGAAATTTATACGCTAGCAATAAACATCCTCTTGACACTTTAGAAAATATGGATATATTATTGACATTTCTTTCTAAAATACAAATCACATACAAAACAGAAACTTCTAGAATAATAGCATATTATCCCTAATGATAAAAATGCATGAACCAATTAAAACTCGACACGGCTAAGTATCAATGTTCAAGTCTTGATAACATAACATTCCAATAGAATACGAAAAGTTCCGAGTTTTTCTGTAGGTAGATAAAACTTTGTACATCCGACAAGTCACAGCTCGCTGATAGTTAACGAACGATTGACTGATAGAGGAAAAGTCATCCATTATTGCGACATTGCGTGCTGTAAATCTGCTTTTGTTTAGCGCGTTAATGCCCGTGTTCATGGTAAACCAAAGTTACAACACATACATAGTTGCAGCACTATCAAGTAACATGACTTGCTTGAAACACGTTTGAAACACATACTGTATGAAATGGTACCAGCAAAATGTTTCCAGCAATATAAATTCATGTTGCAACAACAATGTTGTGCAGCTTTTGTTTTGCTTCCACATCAACGCGGAGCTTCAGCTTTGTCTCTAATTTCAGTGACACTATTGTCCGAAGCGTCTTGGACTACATAGGCTGAAAAAAAGTGATGTATAATGCAGAGTGGCACTTCTGGCGCTTGAATGACATTTTCAGGAGGGCGCTGTTGGTAAACTTTTGTGAAATTGTTTTAAGAAAACAAGATGGCGGCGCTAGTTTCGTAGCATTATTACTTGGTAGTTAAAAGCAGTCATACCGAGCTGGTGTGCGATATCCCTGAGCAGCTGTCTCTCGGCCAGCTCTGCACAGTCGGCGCCGGCGGCGAGGCGCGTGGCCTCTTCGCGCAGCGCTCGGTTCTCACGTTCAAGCGCTCCCGTGCGCCTGCGCAGCAACGCCGCGTTCGCGGCCTCCTGCTCCTCCGGGGATGAGACCTCCTCTGTGTCATTTGTTAATACCTGCACAATGTTTTGTAGATTGAAGAATGTTGTGATAAGACATTGCGGATTAAAAGCTGTAGTGACAAAAAATGGAAAGAGTATACTAAGATAGTATGTGGTGTGGTCATGTTGAGAGGATGTGTGAAAGGAGACTAACAAAACGTTTTGCATTAACATAGCAGATGTGCACCCTAGAAGAACAACCTTATTACTGACGTTCTTTAGAAAAGTCAAGCGCGTAGTACTCGCAACCTGCGTGCGTGTCTGACCAGATATATGAATGTGAACTAAGCAAAAAGAGTATGTAAGGATCGTAGCAGGTGGCGTACTGTAGATATGTCTACCCCATGTGGAAAATACGTAAAAGAGAATGACCAAAGTTGGTACCAAAAAGTCTCGCGCCTCAAAACCAAAATATTATAGTAATTAGTTTCATTTTTTTTACGGCATTACGCGTCGGGGATTTGATTTTTGAACTGGAAATATACTTTTCGAGTTTAAAAGTACGAATATTGTTTTACTCCCTTTATATGACGTTCCGTTTCAACTGAATATAAATGACGTTCCGTTTCAATTGAACAAACCCTTGTCTGTTGAGCGAACTCTAAAATTAATTACAATTAAGTAAGATCAGTACACCAAATCGATTTAGTTTGGTTTATTGCTATTTGCAACAAAATAGATTTTCTCAGCCTAAAGATTTTGATTTATCGATTACATCCCTAAATCCCGACTAGTTTATAGCACTTACTATACTCTATGGTTTATAGTTATCTTATCTGTGGCATCTGACATTTGTACTGTACTGACTGACTATTGGCAATGTAAATAAAGGTCTAAAATAAAATCGAGTTTCAGTCAAGCATACTGTGGATGTTACTTTAACTCGTAATTCTTACTAATATTAGTGTATTACGCTGTTTTTAGAGCAATAATGTAATGTATGTGTGAAATACGTCGTTGGTAGCGTCGAAAAAATAGACCTACTTTTTAGGTTAGTTTCGATTTTATAAAATAACTCTGAAACGCGGGTTTTTTTTTTCAAAAATAATTTTTGTAGGAGTTAATACGATCAGTGTAGTCTATAAAAAACAAGGTTTGATTTTGATGCAGCATGGTACGGGATTCCATACTTCCATGAGCATTCTCTTTTGTTCATGAATACATAATATATTGTACCGTGTTATAGGCCGGGTGTGAACTTGAAGGAATCCTCGGACGATCTTAACTTTAATGTATACGGTGTATACCGGTTTTTTTTGTATTGTGACCCAAGTGGGTTTACCTGTTTGCAAAATATCGAAATCTGACGGCCCTGACAAGAACTTCCTCAAATTAAGCGGAGTCTGTTTCCCCATAAGATTAAATTAATGTTTGCATAAAAAGATTGATTTTCCTTGTAAGATGCATAGTGATGGTGATGATATCATTCAGGATAATAAAAGTTTATTTATTCTTAACATGCGCGACAACGGTGAGAATAACGCATAGGGTACAAAGGTCAGAGAAGTGAATAAATTCTTATTGTTATAGCTATACAGAACCTTAACAAATCGTTCATTCTTCAAATCTCACACTCACTCTTTGACAGGTTAAAAACGCTACAGATTCGCGGATTCTTTTCCTCAATTTCTAGATTGTTTTTTTGGGAAATACAGCATAAGATTTATTTGTGGGTTTACCTGTAGTAGATCCGCTTTGGCGTTGAGGTCGTGCCTCAGCTGCGTGATGTGATCCCGAGCGCTGCGCAACTCGCCCTCGAGTGCGGTGACTCGCGCCTCCAAACGACCATTGGCAGTTAGCAATTCCTTACCGATGCGAGCCGTTAGCTCCAAATCTTTTTCTTTCTGCGAACAGTTGCAATATATCAATAAAATGCAGGCGATCCTCCCATCTATTCCCTATAATCTGATAAGATGTACCTACAAAACTATCTCTACGTAGCCCAAATTATATTAAAAAGCGCCAAATATTACAGCGATAACTAAAAGGTCGAAAACAGGCAAAAGTTTAAAACCTGGACCTACATACAAAATAATGAACTCTGAAGACAAGATTGTGACATAAACCAGTCGACAGCAAGGCGTGGAGTTTGCCTTGAAGTCCTCGGACTCCCATTTACGTAATACCTCTCTAGACGAATTACATTAGCAAAATAAATAGCATAACTTACTTCTTCTAAGAGCCGTGTTACCGCTTCGATGTCATTGTAGGTTTTTGTCATTTGGCTCACCCTGTTGCTGCATAGAACTGTAAAAAGAACACCACTATGTAGCAAACGGCAACCACGTCTATGCTATAGTAAATATAGCATTTCTAAAAAGCAAGCGCAAAATATATACAGCCTTATAATATTAGGAATGTGTCCAGATAATTATGTGATACAAGTAATCATACTTTAAATTATCTCTGGCGATGTCGAGATTAATCCTAAGTGCTTTCATTGATTGATAGTATTGGTGCTGATAAATAGATATTTAATTAGAGAGTGTCTACCATTTTTTTTTCTTTACCTTTGTTTATAAAGATAAATAGATATTAATATTGCTTAGTCAATAATGGTAATAAGAATATTAAATATCAACTTCACAATAAT
The DNA here is from genome assembly GCA_950022335.1 of Eurois occulta. Classification (NCBI taxonomy): domain Eukaryota; kingdom Metazoa; phylum Arthropoda; class Insecta; order Lepidoptera; family Noctuidae; genus Eurois; species Eurois occulta. Next base: position 8,750,997 of record OX465489.1, on the reverse strand, counting down.
TGATCACACTTCATAAGCATGCTATAGTGATTACTTTAGCCCATAATTTATAAGCCTAGCTTAGAGATAACGCTACAAATAGTGCATCTGGTCATATATTAAAATTTCGTTACGCGTATGTAATAAAAATAAAAAGTTAATTGGTTTTGAACGATGACTAATATTGTCACACAATATCTTACAAAACATACTTGGTCAATCGATTACGTTGGCGTTGCTATCTTCCGCTTAACTATGGGTGAGTAAAAGCACCTCGGATCAAAATTTCGTTGAGTTGTATAACCGGATCCGGGACTGGGTTAGATAAGTACATTCTTGGGCCAGGTACTTACTATATTGATAACAAACACGATCAGATAGAGATATCCAGAGAAACTACTTTCATTGGTTCAATTAAAGTCAACATACCGGGACTTGTTTTCTTCTGACTCAAATGCTGGGTAAAACTTAAATGCTAAGTTTTAATGAGACTTATTTTGTTGGTACGCTTACTACAATGGATGGATGACTAGTTAACTCTTCGACACGACGATGGCAGCTCAAGAGAAAATCTTATTTAGAAACCAATTTTCAAATGTGTATTTTGTATTGCAATTCAGAACTCAGATTGTCTATTTATAATTTAGAAACAACATAGTGTAGCTATTACTGAATTTTCTAAATGTTTCCCTGTAGTACTGTTTCTGGCACTACTTCCAGACGCTATTAGACCGAGTCTGCGTCTGCGCAGCATCATTCTGATAATGTTGTCTTTACTTAGATACTCGTTAAATAAAACTCGTGATACGGTAAAACATGTCCCAAGCACTTTACATACATTGTGTCAACCTTCAAGATGAAGACTGCGGTTACATTATCGATCTCTTCATAATAAAATGTTTACTACCTATAAGATCACTGAACACCGATTCAATAAAATAGCAGAAGTTAGTTCCTTTCAGATGCATTATTTCTTTTATTTATTTCTATACAAATCTAATACATTTTTAAATATTTCTTCAAATTAAAACAAAAAACATTTAAAATGTTTTTTATATTGTTTTTATTTTTAATCTAAAAAATTGTAGCCCACCGGTATCGGGAACATGGCCCAAGCTACCGGCGGTCAGGGCTCCAGAGAGAGGAACCTCCTAAAATTACGTGCCGTGTCCAGGAATACCGCTGGCTGTTCAGATGCATTATCGTTTTAATAGCAATATTTTTTAAGTCGTTTTTTAAAGGTTTAGAAATAAATGAAGTCTATTTCTTTCGGTATGATTTGTATCCAAGCTATGATTCTAGTATTTCAACGAGTGTACAAATAGTTTATGGTAACCTTGCCCAAAAATCAATATTTATTATTCTTGAGATAGTGAGCTAACAATCTATTTTGGACACTCCCAACTCGTTCGTAATCTACAGAGTATTCCCAAAGGGGCCACAGCCCACAGTGGATCAATATATTTGAAAGAACTAAAATAGGGTGAAGACTAAATTCATCTGAAAGCTGTCCTATTAATAAAGAAATCGATTGGATTGGTGACCAGATGTGGTTCGTACTTCGTAGACATAAAGGTTTAGATTGCACATTTCGATTACAACAATGGGAGATCTTTTATTTACTTTTATCGATCTAAAGAATGCAACGAATAACAGGTGAGATAATGTGCGTTAATTGGTGTGATTCATAAAAAGGCTAAGAATTTTGTAAGGCATTTTGGACTTTTGCGCAGGATTCCTACACAAAAAAAGGAAGGAATTCTTTCACAAAAAAATTAGAGAATACTCAACGAGAACTTTTTATTAAACCTTGTTGTATTTAATTGTATCAACTCTGAACCTTTTGCACAAAGAATGTAAACAAAATGTTGAAACTGTACCTTCAAATGAAATCTCACCAAGACTATTGTTTAGACTTCTACAGGCGAAGACAAAACAAATAATAATATGTAGGTATTGTTGTTTTGGTTAAGCATGGGGTTATCCAGCCAGTTTTTTTTCGTTTTAGTGAATAAATTAGATCTTAATACCTAATTAAATACCTGCTATCAAATGTCTTTGTTTTATACTGTAATCTCCAGTAAAAAAATAGTGAAGCTTAAAAAGAAATTGAAAGGCTTTTTTATTAAAATTCAAATCTAAATTATCAAATAAAAACAAACAATATCAAACCGGTATTAGTTGAATAATGATTCGGTGTCGTTATAGTACTGGTAGGTCCATTCGTAGAGCCTTTGTAAAAACTTTTACACACTAAAAACATTGTAACTAGAATCTCGACTTCCCGTGCATAATATTATTGCCCCTTTATTCGTGCAAACAATCACAGTAATACACAGGCACAATGGGCGGATAATTCGATACCATGCACGGTACTTAGCGAACTCAAATCACTAAGTATCGCAAAACATCGTGTAAGCACGCACTGTAAATACCGAATAACGTTTAGTTACGCTGCTTGCCCGCTTCAATCACTTTGATAAGATATCACTGAATTTTAAATTTTGCGCTCTAATATTTACAATTCACCCATTGTGATTACAATTACTTGTTCTACTTATAAATTATCTACGAACCCGGGAGTACATCACGTGTGTTTGGCCTCTGGGCGTTCATCGAACCCCTATTGTTCGATCACTAAATGCAACATTACACATGAACTAGCGATTCGAGGAATGGCACTGGCTGGATGTTACATCGATGAACCGCACCGGCTAGTAACGTTGCGAGACAAAGCGACAAATACGAGCATGAAGTTCCCGATCAAGTAACTGACTGTGGAGCGCGAGTACTACGCAACGGCGCATGGACTCCATGGCGCTCTTGTGGAGGGCACACAAAACATACTTTTCTATTGTATCCAATCTGTGGGAACAGTGAATTACAAAACAAATGCACATCGACATTTTTTTACAGTTAACTAGGTAATTTTTAATGTTTCACTAAACACATTGTTTCAATAAATTCGCTTTCGATTCTCACATGAGTTTTAGTATTATTGTTTTAAGAATTAAGTACTTTACAGTTGGTCTTTACGAGGATAAAACATGTTTATGGTTTACGCCCAGAAATTATTAGTCTAATTTATTACACTTTACACTCAATAAGTGTCAAAGGTGTGCCAGAATTTATGATGATTAGTGTTTGTAACTGTATACAGCATATGCAAAATGTTTTAACGGCGAAGCTGCTTTCAAGAATAAAAACTTATGGGAACTGACTGATATAATAGCTCCATTGAATGCGACGCGGGCGCAGGTATGCGAGTGTTTCCCACTCTTACCTAACTCTAAGATTACAACGGATATTGATTGTCTTCGTGCTTACATCTCTCACACGATACTGACTGAAAGACTTTCACAGTTTTTGTTGCCCTCACTTCCAGTAGGTAGTACAAAACATGATAGTGTTGCCATTTGCCATATTCAAGACAACAGATCTAACAAAATAAATTTATGTTTAAGTATGATCGAACTTTATTATTTTTATGTTTAAACATATACAGGGCGTTTGGTAGAAGGATCAACACATTTTTTAAGGGATTGTGGGTGTCATTTGCTAGCACAGAAAAGATAAATTTTATTTAAAAATTTAAAAAATATGCAATACTTGGCAATTATAAGTTTTTGTGATCACAAATATAATTTCTAGAAAAAAATTACATTCCATTACCATCTTCTATACAAAACAAAAAAGTTTTTATGACATGGACCTGTCATTTCGTGAAAAAAGTCCTTGTCACTTATGTGGAAGAAAACTAGAATACGATTCCCCTATCCCTAAAAAAATTGTATCAGTCCGTCTCCCAAACTCCCTATAGACACACTATGAGTGGTAGTTTTACCAAGCAACGTAATGATCATGGTTCTTTATGTAATTTAAACAGTGAACTTACAACAAAGATGTCTCCAGATTTTCTTAAGATAAGTAATTCTACACATTGAAATTAATTTATAATTATAAGAAAAATCGAAGTATGAAAACTTAGGGATTTGCCTTACTCATAAAATACTTCACTTCCGTTGATGAATGAATCCTATAAAACCAAGTTAAATAAAAGCTTGTAAAAAGGCAAATCGTGGAATCTATCTGGCAACCCCATGCAAGTCTTACTCATGGAAGTCATAATTGTTAGGTAATACCTACATAGAACGCGACAGGAATCCTTTTATGAAGAAGTTCTTACTACATAAGTACAAACACATTTTTTATAATCTGTACTTTGTTCAGAGCATTAATTAAAAGTATCTATTTATGTAGGTAGAAGAGCACACTTAGCGACATCAACTTAAGAAGCAATGAAACGGGTTAGTTACATGAATGGGTAGGGCTGAATTTACAATAAAAAGAAAGGTTTTATACGGGGTGGAACAGCAGATTTTTTTTTTTAATAACCGATGAAAAATTTGTATATAGGGGGGTCAGAATATAATGATGTACAGAATACGTGGTAGCCGTTTACGCGTCGGTGTCCCTTCCACCCTGTATTGTTCAGGTTACTTGCTAAACTAAAGTCATCTAGACTTGCTTAGTGATTCTGATTAGGTTATTGACTGGCCCTTTATGTTACATTGTTAAAGTGATTACATGGCAATAAGCACAAATTAAGGAAATGGTATGCAAATCACCGCTTTGCAGAGAAGAAGAAAAGCGAGAAGATGGTTAAACGACATTGGAAGTGGCAGCGAGCGATGAGGTGATCGACAATGACAACCGTACCCATCTACATGAAGCTATACCTCGATCAAGGAGCAAGGTCCTGATGACGCGAAAATATAGTCGTCCGAATTTGTCCCTCGCGACGTGGTACAGGAAGTCGGGGTACTCTCCGAGACACTCTTTGAGCTCCGCGTCGGTCAGGTAACTCAGCTCCTGGAAGAGCTCGGGATCGAAGCCTGGCGGCGGCGAGGCGCGCGAGCCGTCCGCGCACCCCGCGCCCGCGCCCGCGCAGCCCTCCGCCGTGACGCGCGCGACCCGCGACCATCTGCTCCGCCCGCTTCACGCCGGCGACGACTCCCAAGCGCTGATCGACTTCCTTCTATTTGTCCACTTGTACTGTATCACTACGACACCTATGCACAATGTCTCCGACGTAAAGTCACAAACGAACTGAACTGACAAACCATTTTACACTCTGCTAAAACCAATATTTATAGTGACGTAATACCTGTAAAATCACGACAATCGTGTCGACCACTCACATGAGGATGTAATGGAACACGTCTGACAGGATAGTGTAAGTAGCTGGTGAATATCAGCAGCACGCTCGGGTGGCCAAGCGAGCTGCTTAAATTAACTCTCTTATGAAATTCATAATACGCGAAGCCCGATTATAGCGCTCACGCCATATAAATGTCTAAAACCAAGTGTTAGTAAGTGAATGAGGTTTTACTCTAGATGTTGGAGTTATCGATTTATACACCGAAATGAGGGCAGAGTCGGGCGCTCCCACGCCTTCGTTAGGGTAATGTTAGATGTAACGAATAAGGTATTTTTATAGTGTTTAGTTAGTAAAACATAGGAAGGCCTTAGGAAAAATAAACAATTATAGTACCCAAGTTATTAAACACCCTATCTGAATAAAACGATAACTATTTTTATTTATAATTTGATGATAATTTCAGGACATGTTTATTATCTTCTAACCAACCAAACGATATAAAACGTTGGAACAATACCCTACCCAGACAAACAACTCCTATTCTTCATAGTTCGTGTTTATTTATCTAGCTGATGCTAACTGCTCGTAGGTAGGTACTTTGGTATTTAGCTATTGACACTCGCCCGAGGGTCAATAATGACAGAATCGATCAATGTAAAACATTAAATGATCTTTGCAAACCCAATACTCTGTAATCACCAGTATTTTACTTGCTCGCGTTTTCACGGCCAAGTCAAAAAACAAACGCATTAACGGTGTAATTGCCTAGTTCCCTCTAATTTCCTAAATAACCTTAAGAAGATGAGCCTGAAGTGCGCTACTGACATTGTTTAATGAATAAAAACAGCAAGTACCTACAGCCAAAATTACCTTAGGTTTTAAAGGGCGTTACTACAATTTTCATATGACCTGAACTTTTTTTTTTGTCAACTGTTCATTGTAAATAAATGTACCTATTTGATATTTCTTAGTTGATATATTTGTCATTTTGTATTGCAGTTTTATCGAGTTGGTTGAGAAATGAAGGCCAGGCTGCACGTGATTCAACATTAACGTCGCACAACCTCTCCGAAAGGCTTTGCACCACAACCGGTAAGGCACAGAGGCGTACAAACGACAACTAGACTGCACAGTGCACGACTATTGAAAATATTTTAGACAGAGCATTTATCGTATTTAATTTAGGGAATTGAATGCATTAATTTTGGAATCAATAGACTATTCTATTGATTTCAAAATTAATGCATTCAATGACCTCACGTCGTTTGTCATAGCACAATCGGTTTTACGTCAATTTTAATGTCATACCAACTTCTAACTATTTTTCATGGTCACGGTCATTTTTATGGTAGTTTACCTTCGTCCCGCTGGCCTTCCAAACTTCAACTCGGTTGACTCAAGACATTTTCCTTAATTTACGATTCAGGTGATTTATTTGACGGCAATGCATTTTTATAAACTAGAAGCAATTAGTTCCATATTACATATACATAATGTTACGCATGAATAACCTGCACGAGTAACCGAAATAATCGCACATACCTAATCGACCGAGTCTTACTAGTTTAAGTTACTAGACCGAATGATTTATCGGTCTATGTAATTTATGAAATTTTACCCGTCTCAATTACTAGTGTAGGTACTTTATAAATTATAGTAGTTACTTTTCATATCTATTTCAACGAGATCAATAAAATGTGAAAATGATACCAGTGTAATTTTAGTTTCGGTGTACAAAATTACCATAGATCAAGACCGTTAAATCTTCAGACGAATAAATTTATTACGTGGTTTATTTATCAATGACATTGATCTTAAATTTTGCTATAACAATTTACCTTACAAACTTTATAGTAAAATGAAAGTAGGTTAACAGAATCTGACGTAATTTTGGCCCTGTACGCACACCCGCGAATACACTCATACCTACCAATGAGCAGACAATGTCAGACGCTCTAGTAACTAGCCATTAAAAGTGTCGGGGTCTGTTCAAGTTTGGTGATGGTGTGTAATCAGGGGACACGTCACGTGACGACCAATACTTCCACCTCCAAGCTTAACAAGCATGTCCAAGTGAAAGGTATTATCACCGGTATTATTGATAAATATAGATTTCAATATAAGTAGTAGGTACGTCACTATACATAGGTAGGTACTGCATGCATACACAACACATGATTCACATAAAATACAGACTATTACAAAATATCCAGAACATAAAATGAATTATCGATAAGCTTTTGAATTAAGCCACACAATGACAATATAAATTCCAATCTAACCACTGAAATTACACACAAAACAACCTTTATCTCAAAGCAAGGCGATTTCTTTTAGTAACGGTTCTAGTGTTTGAGGCCAGTGGTAATAAACTTTCACGATCAAGTGCAGGCGTCTGCAGTACGGAGGCAGCACGCTATTTGCGCGAACACGACACATCGCTTGCTTAGTATTAAAGTGACCGAATTAAAAAAACTAGTTTTTTGGCAAATCGCAAAAAACGTTTTGCAATTAGGACTTCGGTTATTGATTTGGACATAAATGTTAAAAGATGTTAGTTGCATTGTTATTTTTAGTTTTTTTATGATAGAATACGAACCACATATTTGACTGAAACTTAAATTTCAATTGAAAACTATTTATTTTGTTTATTGTAGGCTGTCAAAATTATTTTTGTAGTTTTAGGTCTATATAATACTAAGTAGCAGTTAGTCTGCTAAAATTATAAAGACCTAATTAGTTTTAAGTTGGTTTATTATCAAATTCAAATACTACTTGGCTGTTTAAGTAAGGTTTAAGTCACATTATTACTAAAATGATAACACATTTTTGTAGTTACGATTTTTAATGAAAAACAGAGGTCAACATTAGTGCAACAAGTTTGTATTAAAACTATCAAAAAATAAACAATGTTGTACTTAGGCAACTAAAACTATCAAAAAATGAACAATGTTGTACTTAGGCAACTAAAACTATCAAAAAATGAACAATGTTGTACTTAGGCAACTAAAACTATCAAAAAATGAACAATGTTGTACTTAGGCAACTAAAACTATCAAAAAATGAACAATGTTGTACTAAGATCATTATATCAGATAAACACGATAAAATGAAAGATCGCTGATTATGAATATCTCCAAGTTCCCAGTATGCGTCAAAAATGCTTTGCCTTTGAACAGAATCAATCTTGCTAGAACATTGCAGCCTGCACTGGTCATTACATGGTGGTTTAAGTTCACGAGCTTTAGTTATAATATTTTTGCTATTAATATACGACTTACCACAATTTCTCAATTTATTAGCTCTAGTTTGCTTCCAGTTTTCCGGTTGTCTAGTGCGTTTTTTACCTTTAGGCTTAGTAGAAACTGTAGGTGTTGCTGAAGTTGTGTCTTGTGTTAAATTATCTAGATTCTCCATTGTTCCTCCGTCTAACTCTCTTGTTGGCTCAGGTGTACTCTTTTCTGTGTTATTAGCATTTAAATGTTCTTCCAAAGTCTCTTCGTTAGAGCTATCAGATGATGAACTTGAGTCCGAAGTTGAAGAAGAACTACTACTCGAAGTTGAACTTGAACTACGAGTACGGGGAAAAAGCATATGACTACCCTGTTGGCCTTTTTGTACCTCGAAAGTAGGATCGCCATCACTTAAATCTGCGTCGCTTTCTCCAGGATTAACAGGTGACACGCGGTAATCTATAACTGCCTTGTTACGGCCTTCAGTATGTTTGAAATACTCAGAGGCATTCAAATGTCGTTGATTTTCGGGTTTATTATAAACATCACATAACATCTGTAATTAAACATAAAAGGTGATTAGACAATATTTTATTTAAATATACATAAAGTATCAATAAGTAAGCAAGTAATTAATAATAATAAGTAAAAAAATAATAGTTAAGATACCTATAGCATATTCAGCGTATAACGTTCCTACTGTTGAGAGGCGGTCCGAGAGAGAAAGTGGGCTGTAGTTCACTACTATTAGTAAATAGTAGATAAGTAGTAATTTTTTATATAGAATTTTTCTTGATCTCGCAGTAGACGACGTCATTCTAATAAAAATTAAATTAAAATTATAGGTCAACAAGTGAAACTTCTTTTTTGTTCTACTTATATTTCATTTTAAAGTGACTCAATCCTGAACTTAAATCACCTAGCACATTCATAACAAAATTACTTTTTATTTTTTTAGTAAAGCACAGACCAAATAGTGAATGTAACTAAAAATACATTATCATTATTTGTAATAAACAGACTTATCACTGAATCCTACAGAACGTACAAATAAATTTACTAAATTTTTATTCAAAAAGAGACCTAATCATTAATGTGTTTTATAATCATCCAAAAGTTTTAATTTAAACAGTCCTAAAACTTAATATCTCGTACAATAAATAAACAAATTGAATATAAAATAGACTCATTACGTATTGGGTCAAAATACAACAAAAATACTCAGTAAAACTTACCTTCGATTTCACTGATAAATAATCCTAAATATTAATAGGTCACTTTTAAAACAAATGAGCAGATGTTTACTTTGAGCCGGTTGAACGATTAATGAATGTGTCAGTGTTATGTCAAACTGGCGTCTTCAAATTCATAAGTGTGAAAGAGACCGAAAACTTGTAAGAGCAGTATAACACTATTTTTTTAAGAGTTACTTAGAGTTTGTCACAGATGGCGTTGAATTAAAGATGACGGTGTATCTAACTCATTTATGACTAATTTTGAATTCGGTCACTTTAATACTAAGCAAGCGACATATGAACGGTATCGAGACAGATTCGCGCGGCGAACGACCAGCCACGTCCACTTCCGTCGATACCATACTAATAACTAAAACCAAATTAGTATTCTACACTTACGTCCAAGTCATACTAACATTACTCACGACGCCGACGTGCACTATGTATATGATTAAACGGCGCTACTCATACACACTACGACCGACCAGTTTAATAAGATAAGCTGTCTGAGATAACAAGAACGCAAGTGATACGACAAAAATATTAAAATATCAAAGTGCGATTATTATTAAATTATCTACTTAAGTATATATGTAATGAAGACATTACAGCTACATACCTACATGAAATAAATTTACTAAAAGCAAAGCTAATTTTGTAAGCCTCATAATTACCAAACTTTTTTGTTTAAATTCCTTATTTATTTTTTTAATATAAAATTGAAATAGCGACACATAAATACATGTTTATAAAAATTGCTAAATGTTGTGTTGAATACATAGAAATATCACAACATAAATATAAACTTTATTAAAAACTGATACTACATAGGAAGGTCTTAGGTTAAATAAGCAAATTTCCTTACGAATACATAATACTACATACGGTCATACACATTACACCACGTAATTATTGTTTCTTAAATATGGATATAATGAGCAGAATAAATTAAATAGATATGTACTGTGTACCTACAATCGCGTCATGTTACTAAGACTCAGTCTGAATTACAGGAAGCACCTAGAACTAAGACTTTTTATCTAGAATTTTTTATGAAGGAACTATACTCGATCGGTTTATTTTCTGAAATTTTTGGTAAACGTCTTTGATTTTGGGGAATTAAGAAAATCTGACTAATGGTGGGAATCGGCTTTTATAAATCCTCTCTTTAGTAAGAAATTAATTGTTAGCTTATTAATTTTTGTACTTAATTTCTTTTCAAATAGTAATGTTGCATTCTTTACTTGAAAATCACTTACACCCAATGAACGTTCAATCGCAGACCGTTACGCATAATGATTCAGGTTACTATATTTCCTAGTCAGTGGTTAAGTGCGCACAGCTTAATAATATTCTTTTTAACTGTATTGTGGCAAAACTAACGTTCTTTTTTTTATATAAAACGTAGTGAATTAAATGTGCAAGTTCGAGCAACGGTAGAAAAAGGGGGTTTTATAAGAAAAATGTATTTTATTGAAAATTGAAGTTGAACGCCGGATATGTATCCAGAACATTTTACTATACTGAACATGGATGATGTCGATACATCAGAAGAGACATAATAACATATCTGACAGGTCCCATTAATCAACGAATCCATGTAAGCTTCTTTCGTCTGTTTTCCCCATGAATTATGTGCAATCAAGCAGCTTATTATTTGAATGAACGATATATCTTAATACAGAGATTAATTGAACAACTACCCATTTGTAACTGTGAGTGATTCCGTTGAAAACAATGGCTTCGAAGACTGTTATACGCATGCCCACAACTTTATGCTTGGGTCTTGCGAAATGGCTGAAGGGGGCCAACTATTTTTTAACATTGGGAAAATCTGCATTGTAGATACTAAAACATATGTAAATACAATAAGTCATACAAATAGATACATATAATGTACGGACGTGTATACATTGGTAACTGGACTCATATAAATAGATTAATTGAATAAGAAAGCATACGCTGTCGGTATTTTTATAGCTTGTGCATTTATAAAACTGAAAGAAACAATAGAATAACTCAACGTCAGTGTTATTATTCAATGGACTGATTTACGCTAAAGTTAATAGAAAACATTGCGCTGAAATTGCAATTTGCTTGAAAGCCTAAGTACACTTAAATGCGGGAAACAGATAGTTGCTATTATATTTAAATTTTGTAAAGTACTACACAACAAAACAATGAACATAATAACAATTATGCTCTCACGGTCAAGATTACAGATCTGGCTCACAGCTGTTGCGCGGTGCGGCGCCGCGTCGCCGTCGCGTCTGTGACCCCCGACTCCCAAACCACCCCTAATCGATGACGCACAGACTTGCTAATTTACCTTCTACAGCATGCCGAATATTATATTGGTATTACCAGAATGTTGATCAAAATGAGAAAAATGTAAAACACTAATAAGGCTACAAGCGGAATGTTTCACCCTCTTACATAAGATTATAAGATATTGGTATCACAAAATACAGTCTATATTATAACACGAACGTAAAGAACTTGGTTTTCCTAGTGTTATACCGGTTCTTTTTTCGTCAGGATGAGGCACGTGTGATAAGGTAAGTACCGGACCGGTGCAACGGTGCACCTCTACTCTCTAAGTTTAGCACGGCTCGGGGCGTATGATGCGCGATGCGTGCGGCGCACGTCGGCTTTCGGCGTCGCGGTATCGATCGGGCCGTTGCGGCGCGCGGCGGGCGATGAGGGAGCACGCGTGCCGCGTGGCTACCGGCGCGACCGGCACTGGTGGTCGCGCGTCTCTATGCTCGCGCAAGCGCAGTGCTGCCACAGACATGACTAGCATACCGACCACCCGCCGGACAGATACGTCACTCACCCACATAAACAATGCGGTAGACTATAATATACGATAGAAAATATTTCAGTAAATGGTTAGGAATTCGCGGGTAGAACATAGAAATAACAGTATACCTCCCCTGTCATTATGGAAAAATGTATGAAGCAATTTAATTCAAGTATTACGTCTATTATTCTGATGCTTATTAAGAAATTAATTGAAGCTTGACAAGTCATAATATTATGTTACTGAGTACTTAATACTTAAGTCTGTTTCAGTAGATCTTGAAAACTTTTTACTATTAGTTTATATTTAAGACCTAGGTACAGCTAGGACCCCTAGCAAAAGGAAAATAAGTAACTGGTAGCAATTAAAATTGTACATTTTGGTATTTATATCAAAATGTACTATTTTGATATAAATAAGTCCATCTACTAATCTATTACTTTAGCAGAATCATAATAGGATAATAATATGAATTAAGTTACAATTCGTAAAATGGTCACAATCTGACAAATCATAATATTAACTGCATCTGTGACCACCACTACCAGAACCAGTGAAACTCCTGAAATCAACAATATCCAGACAACGAACCACCAGAAAAGCGCCTTAGCAATGAAACTCGGCGAGTTCCGGCGAAACTGTCTTATATCCAGCAACCAATCACAAAAGAACAGCAGAGGTTTAAGAAACAACTACTATAATTTGACGTCCCTCATATCAAGCAGTGAAGCAGGTGACCTATCAATAGAGTTAGGCCTACAGGCACAAAGAGACGGTTACAACAGGGATAATAAGCCCAGTTGTCAAGCACCACACGGTCCACACGGATTAAAATTAACATTAATGCAAATGGGTTCTCAAATGTAAGCTCTTGTCATATAAAACGCACGCCAATTGCGAGTACTAAGCACCTGAAGAACATCACCAAAAAGGTCAGTGTATATCTTTTGTTAGTCTCCTTTCATGCACCGTAACAACATGATCAAACCATCTACAATGAGCATATTCTTTTCAATTGTCGACACTACATCTTTAACGGCAACGTTGTATAATCACATTATTCCTCAATCTATACTAATATTATAAAAAGAGTGTGAATTTTGGAGTTTGTATTTATGTAAAAAAGAAACAGCTTTCCCCTACATTTTGACGAGTTAATCGATCATAAATGTAGGGAACAGCTGATTTTTTTTTCGCGATTTCAGGTTTGGTCCCATAGTAAAAGTTGTTCATAATGATGAGTACAATGACCTCTTAAGAGGTTGCTGGTGTTTTACAAAAAACCCTGTATATGCGGAGGGTACCGGATACGCGGATCTCCGGAACAATTCTTTCACCATTTGAAAGGTACATTATTCCGGATGGACATAGGCTACTCATATCCAGGTAACACGCGGGTGAAACATAGTCTATCATACAAAGTTACACATAATTGGAAATGACCGCATTTCCATAGCATTTATCGTACTTTCATTCTGTATTTGGATAAAACCGGTCTTGTTCTTTGTCAATTGAATTCATAAATGAACTTCTGTGCAAAATGTCAGTTTTCTAAGTCCAAGTATTTGGGATGAGCGTTGATGAGTCACACTGAGTAAGCCAGGACTTTTCTTTTTGCTTTGTACAGACATTAATTTAATTTCCCAGCGTGTGAATGTATTGTGTTATGAAAATATTACGGAGATTCTTTTTAGAGTTCCGTAGCCAAATGGTAAAAAACGAACCCTTATCCTAGATTCGTCCTGTCCGTCCGTATGATCGAGGTTCCTAAATACTATTTTTCTTAATTCTTAAGTCAATGGTTGATGAGATATTCCCTTCTAAAGCCGTGAAAATTGTGTCCTCCTCTATTTCTGGGAATACCCCAACTGTGTAGATAAACATAGCATTGCTCGTACTACGTGTGCACCGTAGTTAATGTCGGGGAACCTCCTTGACAGTTTTTGATTTTTGTTGCATTAACACATTCATTGCCAAACCAAAATGTTGAACTTACTTATATGGATAAAATAAAAAAATCGTTGATGTCATCCCTAGTGATTAAAACAAATATCAGAACCCAATACGCTACGCCCGCTATTTTAACCGACTTCAAAAAGGAGGAGGTTCTATTTTCTGCTGTGTGTATTTTTTTTGTATGTATGTTCACCGATTTCTCGGTCAATTGTGAATCGATTTTGAAAATTGTTTTTTTATTTGAAAGAGTATACTCCCAAGTTGGTCCCATAGAAATATTATCATGATCTGATCATGGACTTCGTAAATATGGAATGGAACTCTTCAATAACAGACACCAAATCTTTCGTGATTGCTTCATTCGCTTGGATGTTTATTGTTTACACAACCCCATAACATAGCATCACGCCTGTATGCTCTGAGGGGGTATGTAGATGTGTACTGTACACACACATTTCGACAGTTAGGTTGGTATGTTAAGTTATATTTTATTGGAGACTAGCTGTTGCCCGCGACCTTCGAGCTTCGTTCGCGTGAAATTGTTATAAAAATATATACTTGAATCGGATTTTGTTAACAATTTCAAAGGTTTTAATATTTTTGCACAGAACCCTAATAATTTTCTAAAATAAAAGTAGCGTCAGTTAGACCTTTTAACATTAGCTATCTGCCAGTAAAGTCCCGTCAAAATCGGTGGAGCCGTTTCGGAGATTAGCCGGAACAAACAGACAGACACAAATTGAAAAAAAAAAACTTTTTTGCAAAAAATAAAACCGACTCCAAAAACACAAAAAAAGTGAAAAATAATTTTAGCTTCAGAAGTCGGTGACTTTTGTTTATTTGATTCAGTTTTTTGTCACCGACTTCTGAAGCTAAAATTATTTTTCACTTTTTTTGTGTTTTTGGAGTCGGTTTTATTTTTTGCAAAAAAGTTTTTTTATTTTTTTATTTTTAGTTGCAATATTCCATAGAAATATTTTTCATCATCAGACCTGTAATGGCACTTGTAACCCAGATGGGTGCAAAGTTTTGATCAATGTACATGAATTAAGTCCAAACGCAAGGTAGCTACTGTAAACAGTTGAGGAGTTCCCTTAACTGTCCTTCGCCTTCATCATCAGACCCCTTATGACAGTCACAACCCATCTAGGTGTAAATTTCTCATCAATACAAATTAATCAAACCCAAACACAAGGTGACTGCTGTAAACCGTTGAGGAGTTCCCTCGACTGTCTTTCGGTTCCATCATCAGAGCGACTCCAGACCTTCTTTAAATTATAGTGCTATAAAGTATATAATCAAAAAATTTAAAAACGCACTAGTTGCCACTATAATTTTTGAAAGCACCCCTCAATTTCTCTTGGATGCCATCATCAGATCCCGGTTTCCTTATCATGGGACCACCCTTGAAGTATCTCCTTTCCAACAAAAAAGAAACTATCAAAATCGGTTCATAAACGACGAAGTTATCCACGAACACACATAAAAAAAAAAAAAAAAAAATATATACGGTCGAATTGAGAAACCTCCTCCTTTTTTGAAGTCGGTTTAAAAAAAAATGAGTTTTTGTTATAAGTGCCTAATATATTTTCATATGCATTCTAAGAAGCTGTTGTTGATATTACAAACCGTCACCTTAGAGTGAAAACCTCGGGAATGCATTTTTACTCAAAAGAGAATGCTCATGGAAGTATGGAATCCCGTACCATGCTGCATCAAAATCAAACCTTGTTTTTTATAGACTACACTGATCGTATTAACTCCTACAAAAATTATTTTTGAAAAAAAAACCCGCGTTTCAGAGTTATTTTATAAAATCGAAACTAACCTAAAAAGTAGGTCTATTTTTTCGACGCTACCAACGACGTATTTTAACACACATACATTACATTATTGCTCTAAAAACAGCGTAATACACTAATATTAGTAAGAATTACGAGTTAAAGTAACATCCACAGTATGCTTGACTGAAACTCGATTTTATTTTAGACCTTTACATTGCCAATAGTCAGTCAGTACAGTACAAATGTCAGATGCCACAGATAAGATAACTATAAACCATAGAGTATAGTAAGTGCTATAAACTAGTCGGGATTTAGGGATGTAATCGATAAATCAAAATCTTTAGGCTGAGAAAATCTATTTTGTTGCAAATAGCAATAAACCAAACTAAATCGATTTGGTGTACTGATCTTACTTAATTGTAATTAATTTTAGAGTCCGCTCGACAGACAAGGGTTTGTTCAATTGAAACGGAACGTCATTTATATTCAGTTGAAACGGAACGTCATATAAAGGGAGTAAAACAATATTCGTACTTTTAAACTCGAAAAGTATATTTCCAGTTCAAAAATCAAATCCCCGACGCGTAATGCCGTAAAAAAATATGAAACTAATTACTATAATATTTTGGTTTTGAGGCGCGAGACTTTTTGGTACCAACTTTGGTCATTGTCCTTTATTTTATTGCGTTTCTAGGAAGAAAACCTCGCAACGCACATCCTGATATGACTAATTTGTTCATTCAATACTCGTAGCGCCATCCATGACCGTAAATGAGAACAAAAATTTTACAGCAAGCAGTCTTTTCTTCCTCCTGAAAAGTTACTTCTTTTACAATTACGAGGTTTTCACTCTAAGGCATCGAAACGGACAATTCAATTTTATTTATTTTTATAGATTGTTTAGATGTACATAGTATAGATAAGCCTATTACCATTACATGTATTGTTTTATTAACAATGTAAAATAAATGCATAGCAAATATTTGCTATGCATTTATTACAACTAAAAAGCAGAAATAAAAAACTTTTCTGCAAAAAATATTCAAATATTTTATGGCTCGTACATAATTGTTAAAGGCAATTAAAGTGTTATAAGGTATTGATTTAAATCACTGATTAAAATCAGGTGATATTAAATCATTTCAGCCCTGGTAAATTGACACATGAATGAGCTTAAATATACGGGGTGGAAGAGACTCTCTTCCACCCCGTATTGTTATAATATTGCTTGTTGCTGCGGAACCTTTCGTGCGCGAGCCCGTCTCGCACTTGGCTGGTTTCTTATTTCACAATGCGGTCATACTCACAAAAACTTTTTCAAAATAAAACCACTCTTTTAAACTGCTTCATTTATTGTAATAATTTTTCATTTATTCATACTAGACGTTCCGTAAATAGTGTTTCGTAATTACCCAAGTATATTTTGAACTAGATCGACCAATTGTTGTAATGTAAAATCTTCAGGATATTTTATTTTGAGTTGCACTGCGGCATCTACCTAGCTATCCTAAAATACGAGATAAAAAATCCATGACACTAGTATAAGTTTGATTTAGACCATAATGTTTGCACTGATGCGCGTGGCATAATCAGTTTGTAAGGATAACATTATAATAAATTCATTGACCATGTAACAGTATTTAAATAATTTTACGTGGTAATACTTTCATTACGCGTACGTTATTTTATTCTTTCCATAACACAATTCATTACATTACCATTGAAATAAATTCCTCTTATTGAAACAAACTTTCATGAATATTGCACACAAAGAATTTGATATAAAAACATTCCAAGACAATGCATAGTTTACGATAACCATAACTTATAAATGATGTAACTTCATTCATACTCACGGAAGTAATTGAGAGTCTCCCTGATCTGGTCAGGAGTGAGCGCGAGGTCGTTGTCGCTGACCGGCAGCGCCGGGGAAGGTATGAACCAATCTTGATTCTCGTATCCTGGAAAACATCAATATATTTGAGAACATAGCTATTAAATACGTAATACCCTCAAAATTGTATATATGACAGGAAACAACTTTGTACTTGGTATGGTATGTGCTAGTACATAGTTCAATTTGTACCAATTGCTGTATAATACGCTCATTGAAATAATTACAGATACCCAGTACCGTATGAGCCCAAACACACGACAACGTAACAGGGCCGCTGAATCACACGATACATCAACCGCCGTCAACCGCTTTATCCCACCACCAATTCAAATCTATTCAGATCGCGTCCTATTACAATGACTTTTAACTAAATGTCGAGAACTTCTCATGAACTAAGAATACATTGCTTTAATTTTACACCTGTGAGTACACCCACTTACTACAGGCCCGGCGTAATTATATCATTACGGTTTTAAAGTTACACAACAGCATATGAGTGCACATAAACTAGCTGTTCGACTTAGAAGCCACTGAAGGTCTTCCTTCCTTGTTGTACAGCTACAGGGGAGCATAACGTAAGTAGACAGTATGAATAAACTTTCATTATGCAGTTGATTAGTAGAGCATTGGCTTAAACGGTATTTCCATTAAAGCATCTTAGCGTCGAATAGTTATGGTGTAATGTGCAGCGAACGCAGCATGTTGACAGATGGTACGCATCAGACCGGTCGGGGACGCATACTGGCCAGCGGGCGATGACTCGACCGATGAGACACCATTATTTATAGCGTTAAGAACGGCGCCGGCGCCGGAAACCGCGACTCAAACACTTACTAAGACGGAACACCACATATAGCCAGCCCTTCGCCAGCTTTGTCAAATTCTTACCATTTCTCAACACATTTCTTTTGAATATATTATGTAAACAGAAAGATTTTAGAAATGGAATGCCACATAAATATCGCTTCACTAACTGTTTAGACAAATCAGTCATAATATTTAACGATGGTCAGATATTGTGAGTATCATTACTATTGATTAAATATGAAATGAGGCTGCAAGAGTAGAAAGTTCACCTGCAATTAACTTATAAGAAATATTATGTTGGTATAATATTCATTTTATATTTATTAAACTTCCTTATGAACATGGCTAACGACGACTGTTCCAGCGAAATGATTGTCATTCAGCGTTAAAGGAACATACTACAATTTAGCATAGCAAAAGTGAATTTATAAAGGTTTACACGTTTGGATAATAGGCGAAGAATTTTGAACGATGAGAAAATATTCCAAAATTACCGTTAACTTTCACAAAGTACTTGTAAACCGTATTCCATTTAGTTGTGGTGCAGTCTGACATTTCGAGAAACTATTGTGCCCCTGTCTCGCAAGAGACCTTGCCATTCCGATAGAGTCGTTGTACACCGTCTTTCATTAGGCCTGGAAACTAAACGTTCTCGTTCCTTGGAATGTATTGAGACTGATGTATTATTATCGAATGAAGAAATTTATGATACATAGCATTCAATCATAGGCCTTATCACGCTAAGACGGAACAATGGTAATGGTATACAGCGATTTTAAGTTCTAAAATGTTTTACAACCAACAACGTTTATACGTAATTACTTCTCCCAGCTTCTTGACGTCTTCACGTCTTGAGCCTATCAACAATGTCGAGCAAAAAATGCTTACAAGTAGGCTACGCCCTACTTACTGAACACTGACCTGATGAAATTTACGCAGAACTACTGAAACAAAACTAGGACGGCTCAAAGATGAATATTTACATAAGGCTTTGCTCAGCTCATGCTTTTTTTTCACATCATACTAAATGTCAACTTATGAAATATTCGTTAATACAATCCAAAGCGAGTACATTATTTTGTAAACATGTGACACTTCCTTAACATTTCTTAAATTGTGAAATAATACTTTATTGAGATTGAAAGGTCTTTGAAGCATAGGCAGAATACGCAACATAAAAATTGTAGAAATCCTATCCGAGTTTTATTTTTTATATGTTCAAAAATTCTGATTTTCTCGCATCCATGAACTTCCCAAGTACTAGGCAACGTTTGACTTCGTGATTTAAAGACATTTTTGCGTAGGTCCCGCATCAAGCTGACAAATTAGTACCAGGTCGTGCCTGCCGCTTATTTGAACAATGGCTTGCCCTAACGTTGCCTGCGTATACTTTAGTATGTAACTTTAAAAAACCGGCCAAGTGCGAGTCAGACTCGCGCACCGAGGGTTCCGTAAAATTATTAAAAATATTTTTATTATATGATATAACTAAAAATGTATACTTTTCGCAATTTTTCCTATATCTCTGCTATAAGACGTTGCTTCATACCAAAAGAGAATGCTTATGGAAGTATGGAATCCCGTACCATGCTGCATCAAAATCAAACCTTGTTTTTTATAGACTACACTGATCGTATTAACTCCTACAAAAATTATTTTTGAAAAAAAAACCCGCGTTTCAGAGTTATTTTATAAAATCGAAACTAACCTAAAAAGTAGGTCTATTTTTTCGACGCTACCAACGACGTATTTTAACACACATACATTACATTATTGCTCTAAAAACAGCGTAATACACTAATATTAGTAAGAATTACGAGTTAAAGTAACATCCACAGTATGCTTGACTGAAACTCGATTTTATTTTAGACCTTTACATTGCCAATAGTCAGTCAGTACAGTACAAATGTCAGATGCCACAGATAAGATAACTATAAACCATAGAGTATAGTAAGTGCTATAAACTAGTCGGGATTTAGGGATAGAAAAGGCTGAGAAAATCTATTTTGTTGCAAATAGCAATAAACCAAACTAAATCGATTTGGTGTACTGATCTTACTTAATTGTAATTAATTTTAGAGTCCGCTCGACAGACAAGGGTTTGTTCAATTGAAACGGAACGTCATTTATATTCAGTTGAAACGGAACGTCATATAAAGGGAGTAAAACAATATTCGTACTTTTAAACTCGAAAAGTATATTTCCAGTTCAAAAATCAAATCCCCGACGCGTAATGCCGTAAAAAAATATGAAACTAATTACTATAATATTTTGGTTTTGAGGCGCGAGACTTTTTGGTACCAACTTTGGTCATTGTCCTTTCAAGATTCTGAGTTCACGGGAAGTACCCTGTAGGTTTTGATTCCCTTGCGAGTGTCGAAAATTTGCGGCATAAACGGGAGTATCTTTTGATCGCGTTGACTTAGAAGTTTGATTTTTTCACAGCTCCAAGAGACCATAGACTTGAGTATTTGATATGAATTTCAGCTTGATACCTCCACGCGTTCCTGAGAAAAAAGGTCTTGACAGACAGACAGACAGACAGACAGACGGACAACAAAGTGATCCTATAAGGGTTCCGTTTTTACCTTTTGAGGT
Organism: Eurois occulta; assembly: GCA_950022335.1. Classification (NCBI taxonomy): domain Eukaryota; kingdom Metazoa; phylum Arthropoda; class Insecta; order Lepidoptera; family Noctuidae; genus Eurois; species Eurois occulta. Next base: position 8,729,544 of record OX465489.1, on the reverse strand, counting down.
ACGGAACCCTAAAAATTCACAGGCTTCAGAAAAGTATAATTTTCTGAAACTTTGCCTAAAAGATATGGCCAATATAATCTATTCAAACACAATGGTAACTAGCGTTAGTTGGAATAGTTGGGCCTATTCAAATATCTAAACAGTATTTTTTTAAATAACGATTCCTCAAAACTTTAGTAAGTTAAAGGCTCTCTCTCTCCTGTGGGAATATTTTGATTTGCTGTGAAAATACAGCTTATAATAAAATAAAAACAGTGACTCAACTTCACCGAAAATACAAATGAAGCGATGAAACTCGGGAACTAATCAGAATTTTGTGATCAAGAAAAAAAAGTCCTTTAAGCTTTGGAACGACTCCAAAATAATTTTACAGAGCTTTAAAAATACTTGACTCGACGAAAAACTTCTTAACATCGTTCGGTCACAGGATACGCTCAATTATTGTTTTAAAACAACTTTAGAACACATAGGAACATTGTTTCAGACGCGTTACTCATACTTTAACAACACCCTTCCAGCAGTAATGATCCCCACAAAGCTAAATTTAGACGTTGTAAATGATGAACGTGGCCGTGAAAACAAGTATTGATTTTTGGGTGACTCCGGCCGTAAATGGCGAAACTTCCCCCACCCTCCATTTTGACTTGCAACTTGTAGCTAACTGTAGTCGTGGTCTCGATGTTTTCATTATGATCTCTATAAATTTTGATAGAGATATCAATAATTTTGCCAAATTGAGCGAGGATATAAAGTAAAATGAACATTGCGATTATGAAATGATTTTGGGTGATAAGGATTAGGTAAACATTAACCAACACTTGCTGAATGGTTTGCTAAAAGCTCAGTGAAAGAAAGCTTTGCTAGTTTGAAATTAATTAAAGAAAAACTGAAAATCAATAAGCAAAGCGCATAAAAGTATCTGTACCTCCAAATTGTGTGAGACTGTCGGCTCTCAAGTGATATTTTGGTATTTGTTCTTGTAGAAGACTGACTATCTCTACCTCGGGCACCTCCTCGCTATTGCACACCTCTGTTGACAAAAGAAACATTAAATGGAAATGTGCTAGCTTCAACAATCATAAAGGGTGTAACAAGACCTTAACGAAGCCGAAAGGCACTTGTTCTCTCCGTCATTGCGATATTTTTTTTTGTTTTAGACCATAAGTAATGGGGGTAAGTTCCAATATTTTCACGAGTTTTTTTTTTTAAATACATGTTTATAATGTAAGATTTTTACTTTAAACACCACGCCGTATTAAATCTATACATCAGCACAATGTTTTGAGTGCGTTACATTCGAGTCCTACCGTAAAACGTGGTTTTTTACCCCAAAAAAAGATGTTTCCCATCAATAATTTTTGCGTAAAGTTACTTAGCTTACAGAATGCTTAGTTGACGGCTTCGTGTGGGTCTGTTTACACTTTGTAGTAGCAGATTTATTTACAATTTTCTAAGCAGTAGTAGGCAATAGAACAGGTATGGATCAAGATAATGAATAGTTGGAAAGCTGCAAGTTTCAACGCAATGTCGTGACTAGAAAAGTTGAGCGCATTGCAGTATTTAACTGTATAGCCGCTTTGTATGTACAGTGTCTACTTTCCGTATTTAGTATGGGTAGGGCGCTTGCAGACGGAATCGATATCTGCCTCCTGGCGCGTCGGCGACTGACCGATCTTCGGGGGGCATGCACTTCTGTAAATTCCTCGCGCCACCCTCCATACGTATTTCGTATCGAGTTAATGATAATAGTATGAAATGATTTGAAGTGAGAATGCTTTTACACACGCATTTTCGAATGTATGCGTTTAATTAGCCACACAATGAACTTGAGTTAATTATGTACAAATTAAACCAACACGGTAAAACGAAAAAAATCTGTTTAGCTATTACCACCAACGTAATGAGTTTTATTTTTTCTCAGTAGTGTAGATAAACTACTCTCAATCAAATGTATGTCACAGTAATAGCACATATACCTAACTGATATTTATTACATTTTCAGCGTTAGATTCAACATTTATTTATGTGTTAAGCACATAACCGGTGCACCCTCATTAGGGCGACGAGTCTTCTTATCAATTTAATAGCAATACTGTTTATTTTTAACTGTTAATTATAATACCACAAAGGTGCAGCTTATGTAATGAAATGATTGTTTTTATTCAGTAGTCGAGAGAACAACATGCATTTATGTACTGACATTGAAAAACGACTTGATATCAATCAAGCTCTGATTAGAAATGTATTAGGTATGTATTTAGGTCTCGGAGCTGACCTAATAGGTACTTGATAGAGCCGAAGGTCAAGTAAAGCTACTCTAGCTTGCCCTCGTTGAAACTTTCTTGACCTAATAATCTTGCTGTAAGTACACAATAGCATATTCTAAAGTATGTAACACAAGTATCTATACATTAACATCGCTTCAGATAAGCTAGTACCTACTTAAAAAAACTAAATAGGCACCTTCGTGTCTCAACAATTATTTTTATGTATTTTTTACTACCTGTAATTAACTTTCATTCATTAACTAACATAAGGTAGGTATGATTTATTTTTCCCCGTAGCTTCCCATTAAGCTCGGCCAAAAGTGTTTGGTAACAAAAGCCAAATAGTCGTTTATTTAAATAATATTGTATTGGTGCTGAAACAAACGAGACTTTCCTCTTTTGAATATATTTAGAATGATGATATCAGTGTAGTGTCGTGTAGTTTCTACTGAATAATAATAACCCACCTCTACTCGTGGGCAAGGAGCGTGGAAACTAGTACGATGGTACAGCATATGGTTCTCTTGTCAACGGATAACCTCCAGTTAGGTTTTCCTTAAGATTATAGAAGACGCAACACCGACGATACGTCATATGCTACGTAAAGAATGGACCTTTTGCAGATAATTATCTTATCAAGTACAGCCTGAGATGATCTTAATCGATTATCAATAAGATACATCGCATCACTGCATATCTGTGATTGCATATTTTATGCCATTTTTAAATGTACGTTATGGATGTTCTACAAACAGTATACGATACACTTGGGTGTGTCATAATACCGACATTTAAAAAGAAATGAGGAACTTAGTAAGTACTATAATTTTTTTTAGCACCCCAAAACGGAAATTCACATTTTTAAAGTCAAGATAAACATTTCAATGCTATCAGCTGAATTAGAGCAAGTTTGCGACATTCAAATAAATTGATACAGTCCCGACTACTTTATTGATAACTGATAAGGGTATTACCGGTGTAGGTGACGAGGTACATTATGCACGTTACATTGACGCCTTTTCCCACGTTTATAGCAATATCATTCAGCAGCAATCGATTGATTTCATCGATTCCAAGTGCTTAATGGCAAATCTGCTTGTTTCATATTTCAACAAAATATTATAAGGCATTATCACACAAACAATAATATACTTTGAGCAAAGGTGCTATTGAAATATCCCAACAATCATGTGCCCATTCCCTGTACAATCTTTATTTTGGTGTATCCGTTGGAAGTTGCCCAAAAATATTATACGCACTTCTTTGAGTTTATCGATAAAATATGTAAACAAACAAAAACAATATATATTATGTTACCTAATTTGAGTAAATTATTTTGAGTATAAACTAGTCCTGATTACATGTAAGTATGTGAACAGGAATGTGCCAAAATTTCTCACGTAAAAACATACCCTTTCGCTTTCGTTACATAATAAATACAGTTGATTATGTATCCGTTCAAAACTTGCATCATTGAAAAGCGAAACAGGTGCTCAACCGATAATTCCGTGTGAGAACGTTGTAAAACGCCTGCGCTACTTGAACCAGCAATCGATATTTAAGAAATTAGAACAGATCTCTTTGCCATTCTCATAGGATGAATAGCAGTCGGTATATTCATGATTTAAAAGATAGTTTCAAATTATTAGAGATTTTTGTTTCTATAGAATAGCTACATTTCAATGGCTATCTCTTACTTTGTGAGTTACATTTGGATGGTGCATTAAGATTACTACATTAGCCAGACCGGAGAAAATACATTTTCTTTTAGTGTGATTAGTCTATAACTACGTTATAAGCAGATACACAATGCTCCTTCTTAAATCTATGCTTAGACAATAGCTCACCATGACTCCAAGCTAGCAGCAAATCCTGTTGCCTCTCGTGCAACTCATCCCGACGCCGCGGCCGAGGCCGGTGTCTTTTTTCAGTCATAATCCGAACACATATATTACACTAACTTATACTATTATCACATCACATTGCACATCTTTCAGGTATCTAAGAGGAACATCACTTTCACCATACATCTGCGGACGTGCACCGTGTAGCGGCCTACCAAACAATCATCGATGTAATTAGCTAGAGATAGGAGATAATGTCCGCAACGTCATAAATCCGATAACGGACAGCGCTGAACCGATCGCCTACAACTAGCAACAATGATTGAAGGAAAATAAAAGAGTGAACGTGACTTATCGCCGATCACAACTATAGTAATGATATTTCAATAAAATTATAACAATCCCTTTGTGTTCTAGCCCGCCGTTAAGTTTCGCACCATAAGGTAACTACTTAGTGTTCTACAGTACAAGCCAGGCGGTTGACTAGAAATTGTTTGCTCAGGCACCGGTTCTCTGCGCTACAACGATGTCGCACCGATCACATGCAAATTTATCATTGCATGAACATTTCAACAGGCTGTTTAACAATACACATCTCTCTTAACGAATATCAGCGTCACGACTCCCGATCTTTAGCAACTGTGTCAACATGCACGCAATGCAGATGACACTGATCGAAAATGGCAATATTGATAGATTTCATTTACACCAAATTACGGCTAACGAGGTTATTAATATCGAAACGAACACTGTCATATAAGTACTGTCTGCCACTTCATAATGAAGAATTTATCAAAAATAAAATGCTGCTTGGATCTAGATAGCAAATACCAACCTTTCCACATTTATCTTTACCGCATAATTTTAACCTGCATGCAGTTCTATGTGCGAACTCGTCCTAATTTCGTGTACGGAGAAATTCTACGGGCTTTCTATTTTTGACCGATAGTGGGATAATACATTTAGTTACTATTGACATGGAAAGGCCTGCAAATAGACACATTGCGAGGCCACACGCACAGTTCAGCGGCGGAGGCGGTACGGTCGACGTACTCATTCGAATAACCAATAAAAATAAGGATGTCGTCAATATGTTGGCATCGCTACCATAGCGGGGTCACCTCCGCACGGGTTGCCCCGCTAACTCGGTGTCGCAATTTTTTGACCTTGTCACTTACAGCTTGAATAAGGGCCTTACATTATAATAACATAATTATCCCATTCATTGAACAAGACATAACAGAGAGAATGATTACATAACGGACAAAGGTTGGCTGTTTCAATTTGGCTGGCATAGTTTAATTTTGAAAAACCTAACAGTACATTCGTAATGAATGACTAATACGAAACAAATCAGTGCTAAAATTCCATGTGATTATACTCAGACTTGAGATGAACTGTGCATAGAATTGATTACATAAGGCTGACAGTTCATAGCGCCGCACCGCTACGATGTATAGACTCAATACAATAGATTAATTGGCTCGATTTCTTTGACGTTGTAAACTCACTTTCGATTCACTTTCGGTTTTTTGACTTCTCTTATCAGATAAAATGAAAGCCAAATAACACGATTAATTGGTTTGATACCGTTTCACAGACCTTGTTCAACTACAAATAAATTGTCAGTCGACAGTCTATGAAATAAAACGTTCAAGTATGATTTTTAGGGAAAAGTTAAGATGAGTTGTGAACAAATAAGAATTGTTAGTTTTCAAGAATGTCTCTAGATTCCATAATGTTAAGTGCCTTAAAAAGTTGCTGTGATACCATTTTTTTCTTTTTATTAGACTTGTTAATCATTTTAAATCAAAAGTTCACAATTACAAGCATGCCATTCAAGACAAACTGTAACTTGGTTTGTAATACCTTTCATTCTTGTATTAGGTCGAGTTTTCAGGTTGTCATCAGTAGACCTTGATGGTAAATAAATAAAAAAAAACACTATAATTACATCATCAACACAACCGATTGTTATAAAAACGGAACAATACTAGTTCGAGAGTTCGTAATTAATCTTAATTAAGTCTACAATTAATCGCTATCATTCAGCACACTGTAATTTACGGGCAAACCCAACAACCTATATTAACTAAAAAACCGTTATTTCTAAATACAAAACATAAGATTGATTCAACAAACCGAAAATAACGTCTACTTTGGGGCATCATCTAAATTTTTCAACATATTCTTTACTTTCAGTACCTATCCTTTTATTATTTATATGTTAACTTAATTAAAAACAAATAATAATCAACGAACGGTAACAGTCTCCTATGCTATGTATCGTGCGAGCGAGTTCCTCCCAAACAGTTGGGAGGTAGAAACGCGGCGATCGACTGGATGCGCACGCGCCGCCCGCCCGCCCAGAATAGCCACTATCTGGCACTCAGCCAATCCCACGCCTTCATTACAATTTTACCCCATTCATAATCAACTTAAAACCCTTTAAGGAAAAAAAACGCAGACCACCTCAAAACGTCTCCTAAACAAACATTAAATGCTTCACCATTGTATTCCCAATTAGTCATACCAATTTACAACACTTGAATACTCGCGTATTTTTAGACATGAAGTTTTGCTAAAGCCATAAATTTTGTAACTTACGAGTATATCCTTTATTACAAATGTACAGAATAATAAAGTGCCGATTTTTTCATGATGCGATAGTTTTAATAGTCACTTCCTAATCACGCTCATAATTTTATTAATCTCATTTTTAGATTGAATTAAATATTTTAGTAATTATATTTTTTTTTCTAGGGGCTGATGCGAGAAATACAGCAGCGCGGAACCATAGATGAGCTCTTGGTACAGTCTGCCTCCGGATGAGTGATCATTGTTTACAATCCGAGACCTCCGTACCTTGAAGACGTCAGTTCCGCTTGGTTGTCTTACGAATATCCGACATAATTAAGACAAGGCTGACTGGATAATTGGTTTATTGTTAACTGCTAGACTGATCGTTCATAGCTGTATCTGCATACAGGGTGGAAGGGACACCGACGAACAACGGCTTAACACGTGTTCAGTACGAGCAATGTTCCATACATTGTTCGTATTGAACACGTGCTAAGCCGGCAATATTTGTTTAAATATTATTTCTATGTGGGGGGGCCACAATTTTTTAAACGGTTCAGAATGATGTACTAAATATATGATAAGCGTTTGTGCGAAGCTGTTCCTTCCACCCTGTACCCTGTATGTAGATACAGCTATGAACGATCTGTCAAGCAGTTAGCAAAAACTTAAATTCAGAATCTTAGATATTTACATTCCAAAGCCACTCAACTATCTACTTTAGCGTTATGTAGTCAAAGTTATTTACCGAATGACCATTTGTAAATAAACGGTCTTAAATAAATATCGGTTGCAATGGAATTTGAACTTTGTAGTGGACGCCATTGAGTTTTTTGTACCAAAATTCGATTATGATCTAAGATTCTTAATTAAAGTCTACTCTCCGCACACAGTACGGCTAGTCAAGTTAATGCTGGGCATAATACCTGTGATTGTGGCGACGTGACGAACGCGCGGTGCTAGCGAGGGCGCACGAGCCGCATCCTGAAGGGCCGCCAGCTTGACGATCTGCCCTACAGATACACATAGGACAATATTAGAACAAAGAACAACTACCACTAAAGAAGTACTACAAAAGAAAAGTTTAAAAAATTATGGGGAAACTACCCTTTCGACTGTTTACCTAATTCTCAGCACACTTGGAAAACTTATTTCAAGGTTTTTACAAGTAATTAATTACACATGATCTCTGCACCACCGTAGCACACTGCAGCCACTTTCGCTCAGATCAGTTTTATGTAGATTACCAGACTATCTTTCAGTAGTCCTTTACTTCAATAGACTTACTGGTATTGATAAGCCACAAATCAAATACATACATATAGTAGTCCTACATGCTTTGTAGCACATAGACAGGCTGTTAATGCATTGTGATCATTGTGTGAGTAAATACAGCCTCGACATTATTACAAGTAGTGCTGCTGATAGTTTTATTAAAACACTAGCTTCCAGATGTGGCTCTGCCTGTATTTTTTTAATTAATAAATTATCCCAGCAGAATGTGGTTCCGAGATAAAAAGCATCCATTCTCCTGACCCAACTCATACTCTAATGTAGTCAATTTTTGTAAGAGGTAAGCCGGAGTACATATCTTTAATGTGATATTATTTGTGTATAGAATACTGACTGTGCTATTTTTCAAAGGGAAGCCGGTAGGAATCGACTTGTATGGAACCTTCACCACTGTACTCTACCTATGTGCCAAAGGGATTTGAATACATAGGCCTGCCTAATCAATATCACGGAAATTTGAAGTTTTAGAAGATTTTGCCTCATACAACACTAGTTTGTATTGATATCAGCTACTAATAACTATGTAGTATGCAGGAATTATGTGTGGCTGCTATTTTTTCCAAAATATTCAAATCCCTTTGTATGTAAGTTGTGAATAAAGAAACAAAGACACAGACTCGCAAAAAGACAATAAATGCATATTATGCTTATTTATAATAATTAGTGTGAGTTAACGTGTGAGATAATACATGTTTCATGCCAGAAACATGAATCAGAAACGGAGTACCGTTTCATTCGCTTTTGAATCTTGATAGTTTCAGTTCGCTATTATTCACAAGTTAAGTTTGAATGCATAATCTACTTAGAATCATTCATACAATTCTTAGACAATCTTGCTTTTTACATTATCTTATAAGTAAAAAGATAAAATTAATCGATAAGGCAATGTTTAAAAGTATTATAAATACTCACAGAATCAATTTAGATGACCGTAGCAGGTGTATAGTAATTTTAATTTCTGAAAAAATAAAAAGTTTCCATGAAAAGGTGTCTGCAAAGAATATACATATAATGAATGAATAATGATCATTTGTGAGGGCATAGCGCCCCTATATCAGAACAGAAATTAAACAGCATTGATTCCTATAGTGTTTAACATAAACAATGTTCCCACACAATAAATAAATGAATTACGAATCTCATAAGGCTCTGCCTTTTTCTTTATTGATATTTTAATGGTAAAATGCTATCACTACCATAATAATTATGAACTAACTAGGTTGTCATTGTGACTTTACCTACATGGGAAATAATCCCAGAGGATCATTCTACAAATGTAAAAAATTCTACAGCAAATTCATTGAATTCGTTCAGCCGGAACCCTGGGAAAAGGTGCCAGACAGGCCACTTTCCATTTATAATATTAGTATGGATTAGTCCAGGTATAGGTCTGGACTCTACCAAAGCAGAGACAAGCGGAGCAGATAGGAGATATGCATGAATCAACCAATCACATTGCTTAAAATCTACATCATATCTGTCGTCACTCCTGTAATTGGTTGAATCTTGAACATCTCCGCTTGTCTTCGCTTCGTGAAACATGGGGTTGAAATGTTAATGCTCATTCAATTTATGTTTGCCAGCATATTACAATAGATACTGAAAACTAATGGACCCTTTAACTTACTTAATGGTAAAGAATAGCAAATTCAGTTGCTTTGTTTATTTCATGAGCACCAACAGGAGTTATGAAACTATTATGGGGATAGAAACAATTCAATTTGAACTATACCACTTTGTTTTAAAGTTGAAAACAACCAACTTCTAGCTACTGAATTGAACAAACACATAATGACAAAATTGCTTTAATTTTCAACAAAAACGTGACTAAAACAGTAGCTATGTAATTATAATGAGGATAACTGGAGTTGTGTGATTTGTTTGAGGTGCAAGACAACTTTATTTTGAAACATAAGAGTGAGTGACCTAACATGACTGATAAGACTATTATTTAAGAGTTCCCTTGACATTAAATATAGATAAAAGGCGAAATTACTGTTAACGTGTGACCTGTGCATTCGTCACACTTCAACACTTATGTCTTAGCTAGAAAAATGAGTAACAATTCCAGTTAAGTAAGTACTTACACAAGGAGTAGAAAGGAAAGCATAGTAACATTGTGTTTTATAAATCCATTGCCACCTCTTGAAATGCATCTGTTTTACTATGCTTACTTTGGAGCCTTCAAAAAGCACACCAAATGAATCGCTACAAAGCAATCTGATAAGTGCAATTTCTAGCTGCATTTTGAAACCTGTGGATGAAGTGACGTAATTTTTTTTCGGCACATGGTCCTCTAGAAATACTGTTAACAAAACCAGTTAAAACTTACTGTCATAATTTACATCATTGCTGCAACTGTGACCTTGCTGCCAAAACCCCCAAAATCTCCATCCATCAGTCTTGTAACAGTTCTTTTGTACACACGTTCACGTATTGGGTTCAAAGATTTCTCGCGCATAATAAGGGCACATTCAACTATTATTTTATTCCACCAAATATCACTGTTTGCAATATTTTGTATTAGTTTAATTTACTACAAATCTTTATTTTCTCTCCCCGCGTTCCCCGATCGGCACTATCATTCGGTTCGTTCCGATTTTTTTTATTCATTCATCACATTCACAGAGACAGTAAAATACAGTGTTGCAAGTTTTTTAATACAAATCTCCCTACATGACATTTCTTCACAAATGTCAGGCGCACCCGCGCACAGAACAATACCCCAGTGGTTTTACTCTGTCTGAATGCGTGTGACTTAACTACATTCTTACAAGCACCAAGTTATGAAGATACAAATTGTACCCTGCTCCAAGAGTAGTGAACTCATTTATTTTTGGCCTATAGCCAAACGTCTTAGATCAATAGGCGTACTCTCGGAAAGTTGACCCAGGTCAATGGTTCCTAATGTATCCTATATCAGTAAGGTAACAGAAATTTGAGAAACCCTAATTTTCACTTAAAACAGAGAGCGCGAGAAAGGAATTCTGATATCAATATTTTGTACCAAAGTAAGCTAGGTCTCAAACTGATAGCTAACGCCTCTTAATTTATTCAACTGTATTGTATTTTAGGTTCCGGATAATATTAGAAACCTTTAAGAAAAACAAAAGCTGTTGTAACTATTTTTATTTGTTTTGACATAAATCTGTTCCTATTTTTACGTGAAATTATTTTTTTCGTAAGTTTTTTGCTAATCGCAGTACAACTGTAAAAACAGTGACTCTACTAGATTTCTTATTTCTGCAACAAAATTTAAAGAATTACTTTAAAAAACCTAAAAGTATAATTTTTCTGTTTTAATTCAATAACCTTGTTCGATAGCTTAACATTTAAATAAGAAAGAGCAGAAACAAAATAATAACTGCTTTCACATTACGGGCAACCTAAGTACTATGAAAGCCAATTACCAAATTGGTGCAATACCTATTGGTGCTTTTTTGATCATTGGATTCGCAAAATTTCAAAGTTTTGTTAGTGGTCGCCGAAAAATAAAAAGGCACCACCAGCCACATACATTTTGGTCATTGGCCGTTATGAACAATTCATTAATAAAATATTATGTATTTTATTTTAAAGCACTAACTGAAAAGAACTGCCGCCATATTCCCGTAAAGACATTTTGTATAGAAAAGAAAGACGTCTGTAAAAATAAATATGGTTACATTTGTACCATTGGAATTTTTAACAAAATTGTGGAAAATAATAACCATGCTTAGTGTACCTACTATTTAATACAAATTAACACAATAATAATTATCATTGTCAGTAATACTACTTATAAACTATGTTGAAAAATAAACAACCAAATGATAACAACCGTCCTAATCTAAATTATGAATTATTGAGACTTTGTACTTTACCCCAACTACTATCATTACAATTAGGGTGACTGTAGCAATAATCATACTAATTACTATTACAAGTACGATGAAAATGAAACCTGAAACAAAGAAAATAATTAAAGTGAAGAATAGCGTGCAAAATGATTCGCCAATTAAGAATAAAAAATAATTTTAGAAATAAAAAGCTTTTAGAAATAGCCGCACACATTCGCAAACATACCTTCAAATAGCAATATAACAATAGCAATGATGAGTACTCCTATTAGTGTAACAATTGCTGCTGACAAAATAATAATGAATAAAATTAGAATCACGGAAAATATTGCCGTTGTTAGAAAAGGTCTCTTCAAGAAAAAACTTATCATTTGGAGACAAAGTTTTTGATTAATTTCCGTTATAACATGATATTGGTCGACGCAAGGTTCTGAAAGAGAAAGAAAAAATCAAATCACAGACTAGTTCCATTTTTAGTACAAAAGCCAAAAACATAAAAAATGGATCAAAATAATTCGGTATACTTACTGCATGAAAATTTGACTGCTTCTCTAAATGCATTTTTTATATTAATTTCCATTTTTTCCCCGGAAAAATAAAACTGATATTTTAATTCTTTAATATAAAACGTAAATAAAAATAAAAGCATGCAGATATACTATACGTCTTATCAACAACAGATCACTTGATGAAATGAGTTAATGAGCCTTATCGATATCGTATTTTTTGGGTACACACATACATAGTATACATGCATTCGCGTTGAAAACAAACGAAAGATTGGTTTGAATCCAGAATTTTATAACGACATTTTTAGCTTTCAGATACTACTATAATCACTAGCTGAACTTTAAAATGAAAAAGACTTTCCCATGAAAATTATTCGAGATGAAAATAAATGACCGTAGGAATGGCGTCGGGTTTCCTTAATGTTTCCTGGATGTGGGAGACGTGGGTTTAAATTTGGCAACAAATTTCAAGGCTGAATAGTTTATGACCTCTGCCTGCCTATTGAAGAATAGTTTTAAAACCATTACTTTCGCGCCAAAATTTGACAGTTGATGAATTGACAATGACAGTTTGGGAAAGTGGTTCATTGTGTTGTTGAAATTGAAACTTAAAATTATTTTATTAAAAAAACCAACGGTTATCCAGATATTACTGAGATCACTGTTTAAACACTCAATCGAAAGACATCTATTACTTTTTAAGACATGGTAATGAATGCACGACTATTCTGAAAGGGTCTTGTTTTAGAGAAGTTCCCCTAAAGTCCCTTTTATATACTAATTAATCTTCTCGCTTTTCCAGGTCGGGCATTATGATGAGAACATGCTGCCTGAGATGTTGCCTATCTATTACACTAGGCTTTTTCCTCAAAACATATTTTGTAGGTGGCTTACCTGTGGAAGTTCGCCACAGCCACTGTCGAACAGAGAGTTATCATTCACACTAGCAGATGATGTTTATTTGCGGTATTTGTCAATTTGTAACCAAAAAGAACTACAAACTCTGCTTCAGAAGAAATGCCCACACAAGTTGGATATTGGAGCTGTCTACAATACTAAGTAAGAAAAGTTTATCCACATACTTTTGTATTTGTAGTGCAAATTTTCCACTGCTTTGTTATGCTAGGTTACTACACTGAGTTCTGCTATATTTCTACATATTTTATTTTACAAGCTTTTATACATTTGTAGACCGTCAATAGGCCGTCATGATGCAGTGGTGTTATCTAGAGAACTGGTGTTTGATATAGATCTCACAGACTATGATGAAGTCAGAACATGCTGCCAAGAAGCGAAGGTTTGTGAGAAATGTTGGAAGTTCATGGTGATTGCCTGTGAAATCATTGATAAGACTTTGAAAGGTGAATATTTGTTAATTTTGATTGGAGACACTACAATATGTATACTTTAAAATATTTATTTTAATAACAAATAGATGGTGTTTACAAGTAAAACATAAATAACATATAATCACACCTGTAATCCCTGTATGGTTAGTTACTGTATCAATAGTAGACGAAAATAGCATTAATGTTTGAGTTTAATATAGGGTGAACACATTGCCATTTAGATACAAATCCAGACTGGCTGCAGGCATGGCTGCTACTAAAAAACTCAATATTTTACCCAAACTAGGAATTGAACCCAGGACATCAAGCTCAGTAGTCATACTTAGGACCACTAGACCAATAAGGCAATAAAAAGATACTATTTCTATAATATGTTTTGTTGTGGTTACTCTGTTACTCTCTAATGTAGGTTACCTATAGTAAAATTATGGTGTTAATTAAACCCACAGTAATGACAATAATTCTCGAATTTTCAGAGGACTTTGGTTTCCAAAGCATCCTATGGGTATTCTCTGGTAGAAGAGGTATTCATTGCTGGGTGTCTGACTATGAAGCAAGAACACTGGACAGTCCTGGCAGAGGAGCAGTGGCCGACTACCTGTGCCTGATAATGGGAGGTGACAATCAAAACAAGAAGGTGCATTTGGGCAGTGATAACCTTCATTCAAGTATTAGGTAAACAGAATTTTGGTTGTTATCCATTAAGTCAAGTGTTGCAGTAGACTATTTAGGATATTTATCTATTGCAAAAACAATTACACCTACTCTAATTTCATTGAATTAGTTATCTAAGTTTCAAGTAGATAATTTAGCATCAAGTACCTATGGCTATGTACACACTGGCTGCTGGCTTGATTAGTGCCTAGTGAGTAGTGAACTGAAACAAACATTCTAATATTTACGTATCTGGACGCACTTCGCGCTTGGCGCCTTCGCTAGCAAGTAACCAGATGTTAAGTTGATACTCGCTAAGCGAGCCACATGTCAGTGCATTAGTAATTTCGGTACACTACATTGTTTTCTTTTACTGGGCAAATGCTTTCTCCTTGCAAATCTCTCTTGCTGTATGAGCCTGTATTATTTTCATCACATTTTAATGTTTTGTATTCAATTTTCACTTTCCTCTTCTCTTTTTACAGGAGAGCACTGACTGTCATTGATAAATACTTTGAGCTGCTGTTGCAGGATCAAGAGTTCTTTAGCACCTCAGACCGCTTAGATAAATTGCTGAAAATGATTCCAGATGAAACATTAAGATCACAAGTTCAAAAGAACTTGGAAAGCATGTCAGATTCTTCTCTAGAGAGATGGAAAACTTTTATAAGTGTGTATGAAAATTACAGTAGAGAAGTAAGTTGATTCTGTTACTGACAGAACTGAATTCATTGTTTTCACTATTAAAACTTATTCAAAATCTTATTTTTCAGTCAGGTAACAACAACAGGAAAATAAGGTATTTAGTAGAAGAAATTAAAATACAGTACTGCTACCCCAGATTAGATGTTAATGTTACAAAAGGGTTCAACCATTTACTCAAGTCACCATTCAGTATTCACCCAAAGACAGGCAAAGTTTCTGTGGTATTCAAACCAAGTAACGCAAAGAACATGAAACTGGATGAAATACCTTCAATCTACAGTTTGTTAGATGACAGTGCCCCAGATAATGCTCAGCATGAAATCAATATGAGGACAGCTGTGAAAAACTTTCAAGAAGTAGTATTTTCTTTGGAAAAAGCTGAGGCAATCAGAAGAAAGAATGATGCTAGTAAGTACATAATTTTCGAAGTTTTTTTTCCAACCCTTTCTCATATATTCAACTCTGCTAGACAAAGTTTTATTCCAGCACACATAGCATAACCAATTCCATCTCTATTCTAACAAGAATAGACAAGCTCTTTCTATACAACTCGACACGTCTTCTGCCCGAGCATAGGTCGACCCCGTAGACTCGAGTTTCGAAGCCAATAACAGAAATTATTTCCATAGCAACGGGAAGTACCTAGATAATAATGTAGATATTCTAGTCGATCGTCGTGTGTCTTAGTGTTGGTGAAAACGGGCAATACGCATTGAGTTAGGTGTCATTTAATGTTGGTGAAAACGGGCAATAGGCATTGAGTTAGGTGTCACTTAGTGTTGGTGAAAACAGGAATTAGGCATTCAGTTAGGTGACCCTTAGTGTTCATGAAAACGGGCATTAGACTTTCGTTAAGTGTCACTTAGTGTTGGTGAAAACAAGCATTAGGCATTGAGTTAGGTGTCACTTAGTGTTGGTGAAAACAGGAAATAGGCATTCAGTTAGGTGACCCTTAGTGTTCGTGAAAACGGGCATTAGACTTTCGTTAAGTGTCACTTAGTGTTGGTGAAAACGAGCATTAGGCATTAAGTTAGGTGTCACTTAGTGTTGGTGAAAACAGGAATTAAGGATTCAGTTAGGTGACCCTTAGTGTTTGTGAAAACGTGCATTAGGCATTGAGTTAGATGTCACTTAGTGTTGGTGAAAACGGGCATTAGGCATCGAGAGGTGTCACTTCGTGTTGGTGAAAACAGGAATACGGCATTTCAGATAAGAGCAAAATAATTTAACGTGCGTTTAAGCAGTTGTCTCGAGCGACGTCATCTTAATACTGTGCGTGATGCATCATAATCGTCGCTCGATGGCACAAACGCGCGTTAGATTAGCACGTTGTCAGCGCACAATAAAACGTGGTGTGCAAAGGCTTTTGGTGTCAAAAGTAGAGAAAAAAATTGTCGTTATGCTTGACGTTGTAAACTATTTTGAGCCGGAGCATGATTGTCTTTAACTGTTTCAGATATATCACTGGAATTTTGAAACTCAATTCTGCCAACAAATTTCCGGTGTGCAGTCCATTGTTGAGCAAACATGCAAGCATCCTCTAAACATCGAGTTAAAAAGAATCATGTAAAAACCAGGTAAAGGTTAAACAAGAAAACTCAAATAAAACAAACAGAATTACAAAACATCTATTTATTTATTTCCCTTTACCAAGCAATAGCTAGCTTCGTCAATAACCATATTACTCTTTAAAAGTCTATGTATAAAATTTATATTGCTCTAATAACAAAATTAAAGATAATTTCATCAAGAGAGGGAATGAAATATTGTATCGCCACAACAAGCATAAAATATTGTATTATGATATTGGTCAACAATAAAATTAAATTGGGGTGGCTTATCTTAGCCCACGCTGTATTTATATGTAGCATTTCGAAAGCTATTCATTGGAGGCTAAAGTGGCAAATCTGGAGTCGTTTATTATAACTATAGGCAAGCAACTCTTTGAATTATTAATGTACTGCTTATTTACTAAGGTGAGGTTGTTCTAGGTCATGATCATAAACTGATTTTGTTAAACGCCGGAATCTTGTAAGTAAATATAAATTCGAGAAGAACCGCGAAAACCACTATAATTGCGATTTATGACGTCCAAAAGTTCAAACGTTCTACGTACGAAGCTTTAAAGCTGGTTGCAAGGCATCTGGTATCACACCCATGTTATTCAATTCTGTTTTATCATAATTATATTATGCTTAGAAAATGTTAAGCAGTGATATATATATTATGTTAAATTAAAAAATAGAGGTGGAATATTGAAACTTAATAAATAAAATAAAATTATTATAATCACTGCTTTACAAAGTGTGAAAGCAGAGCGTAAAGAGAATTGGTTCAACTTCATTAGGCTCTCTCTCTCTCATATAGAGCAACTCAGAGCCACATTGAGGAAATCTTCAAATCCGATGGTAACGGTTCCGTTCTGTTGCGAGTCACGTGCTCTAAATGCTTCAGTAAAACGTTGGACCTGTACACACAGAACAATGAAGTAATCCACTGAGACTTTCCCTTCCTTAGGGTCGCATCTCTTCACTAGGAAGCTTATGAACTCCGGTGTGAAGCGGAAGCCCATCTGCGTCAACGCTGAAAGGTAGATAAAAAGTATACATTACAAAAAACATAACACCACGCCTGTATTCTGTAAAGGTGTAGTGTAGGTAGATATGTGTAGGAAACCCACGATTCGCCAGCCATGTTTGAGTTCTATACTTCTATGGTAGTACTTGCTGGCGTAACGTTTGTCTCCAGCTCGAATCAGTATTCTCAATTTTCAAACCCCATTGTAGATAAAATTGGAAAGTCGTCATCCCCAGCCTTTTCCCAGCTTTATTGGAGTTAGCTTCTACTCTCATCGTATATGGAGCGACTGCCTATCTCACCTACCCAGTATCTAACTGGATAATACTGCCCCCGATAGGAAAAAAGACGCATCTAACATTTTTCCCACATTTGAGTTACATACATTGCCGGAATCAGAAAAAAAAGGCGCATCTGCCTGTACTTTTTATATTTTTCTAACATCCTCCAGTGCGGTTAGCACAACAAAATAGGGCGCTTCTGTTCATTTTTTTAATCTCGTTTTAAGATGAAAAGACGAATTTATGTGAAACTTAATCTCCGTTTAATTACTTTTTGTTAGATACGTCTTTTTAACTATTGGGGGCAGAATACGATACCAGAGGTAGGGTGGTACGACTGCCAAGTGGCAAGTGCCACAATAGATTTCCATAGACCAGACGTAATTACCATTCGAAAGTTCTTTCTCCTCTATGCTCCCCGATTGATCCGTATCGTACGTCTTGAACACCGCCAGCCACTGATTTATGTAAGTGTACAGTTTTTCAAACTCTTCAACATTTATGTGTCCTGAGCGGTCTTTGTCGAACATTCCTGTAAAAGAGCACATAAGATTTATTAGAAGAATATAAGATATAATTAATGATCCCGCCATTCTCGTCATTAAAAGTAAAGGCGTGTTGTGCTTGTGCTACTAAAAATATAAACTTACCGATCATTAAGTTGCAGGCAGTTTCAGAGAATGTTTGGCCTTGAGCATTTACCAATGCTGCCTTCAGCTCTGGAGCTGTAATGAATCCGGAGCGATCTTTGTCCACTGCAAGAAACCAATTCTGGACTTGAGGATTAACTCCCCCTGCGGCTCCTATTGACGGGTACGGGCCATGTCCCATTTCCAGTTGCCCCGGTGGGGGGCCTCCGTAGCCAGCGGGAGGCTGTCCATACCCTTGAGGCGCACCTTCACCGCCGTAACCAGGCTGGAAAGGAGTAAGATTTTTAGAATTAGTACGTTTGTTGAACATTACATTTATTGACCTGAGTAGTTGTAGGTACCTTTTATGGTACAGACGCCAGCACATCAAGCTACTACTATGTGTCAAATTTCTTAAATAAAATACACAATGTATTTTGTAGTACCTGCTTATTTAAATTTTGTGTCGCATTTTTTGGGACGTTTTTGTTGAATATTTCGAGCATTTTTCAAGATTTCTACTTATATGCCATGGAAGGTACTGGTAGTACATGAGCTACAAAGTTTATGGTGACTGGGCTGCTAACTGATCATAGTCGTTTCCGTCAAGCAGTAAGTATTGCTATGACCCAACTGAAAGGATAGCCTATTGTGAGCCGAATGGATAAGCGCATAAAAACATTATCATTCATTTCAAGTTTTTTTTTTCTAAGCTCGACAAAGCATAACGTTGCAGGTGGCCAAACAACACACATTTTTGTCGCTTCATTTCATGAAAAAAACCTTTAGGGTCAACTCACACCGAAAGAGCGGCGAAGGGCAGCGAAGCGGAGCGCAGTTTCAGTTTCATATGAATTTTAACTTTATTATCATTACCATAATACTTATTATCGCATGAGAAACTCGAACGAGTCGCGCGGATGCCCGCGGCGCCGCAGGAATTCCGGGGAATTCCATAAACGGAGCCGTGCGACTGCGTGAGAAGTTGCGGGAAGTCCCGAGAATGTTCGAGCAGTCGCGAGCGGCCGCTGGCAATATCCCGCCCCTCGCGCCCGCTCCCCGCGCGCGTCTCTTGCACGCGAGCATTCGCATTCATTCCTTTCAGTGCAATACAGAAGTGATGGAGGATGAAGAATTCAACGCGGGTGGGCTCGGGAAGGCGCGCGGATTCCCGCGACTGCTCGAGAAGTTGCTGGAATGCTCGAGAAGTCGCGGGACTCCGTGACTCCGCGCTTCGCTGCCCTTCGCCGCTCTTTCGGTGTGAGTTGACCCTTATGGAGGAATCATAGTCGACAGATACATTCTTCATATATTATGGTATCCATTCCTAAGCGATATTCGTTCGTAATCCATTAATTCTGTAACGGATGTTACTAGATATGTCAACAGGCCTCGAAGCTGTACCTATTTATTAAATCGACCAATCGCTTATCGCACGTATCTAATATAATGCTAAGTCGAAATCGTAGTTCGTTTTGGCCTCAATCTAAGATTGCGATTAATATCTATGGTTCAGTACAAGGCAAAGGCATCCGGGGTTAAAATTAAAATGCAGCCATGGATGCTCTGATTTATAGGAATTGCATGAAACAGGGCTAAGAGGTACTCGACTTAAAAAAAATATAAAAACAATTCACTCTGTCGGGAATCGAGCCCGTGGCCATTGACATATTGGTCCTGAACTCCTGAGCAAATACTGGAAAGGTTTGCGTCCAAGCAGTGGAAACATAAAAGGGGTCCAGGGTCACACACTGCACAGGAAGATAAATAAATAAAAAGTTTATTTTTCTTAGATTATTTTATTCTGTAAAGTATATAAATAGTTATTACCGTATTTACACAGTATGAACAATAAAAAAACAGCATTATTAGGTACTATTTACGTTTTTACACTTATCAATAGGTATTAATTAAGAAATGCAGCAATGTAAATTCCACTGTTAGGTATTATTACACGAATAATAATGACGCTTTTCATCAGAAATGAGGTAGAAAAATAAATCATGAATATTGCCTCTTGTAAAAAAAGAAACAATGAAGTACTTAGTCAGACGAAATAAAAAAAAAATGATCATTAGTCCTAAGTCTCGGTTCCCTAACCCCAACAGATAGTTGTGTACGTTGCTCCTGCTTCCTCTTTGAGACGGCAAACTTCGCACATAATTATTATTCTTTATAAAACTACCTACACAACAGACCAGTATCTAGCGGCCAGTAACTCAGTGGGCTACCCACTGAAAATATAATTTCTCTATCTATGGCGTTGTTTAATTAACATCAGGAGAGCTATACACACATATTCGTATTGGCATGATACGACAGAGCTGGGCGACAAAACCGAATATAGATGCTTTCGGGGCGGGGAAAAGCCGCTCGACTTGTGTGCCGAATCGATTCGAACTTGATTCAGCAATGGCCGAACGTAGTTTGCCGATCGACCCGGCCCGATTGAAAGCCAGATTCAGATGGGCTGTTTTGTTCAAAATGCTGGCGAATCGAAATTTTTGACATGAACTGGTGTGTAGCACGCCTCAGATGTTAGGAACGGCTTCGGTTTTATGTGTGCAATAATTACATTTGTATAATCAAGCTGAATTTTGATGCAATATAAATAATACAATTGCTGCACTTCCTAGGTACGTAAGAAACATGTGTCTTTATAATCGAGCATTGTCTATCCGATCTTTGACTTTCTAAGATCTAAGGTTGAATGAATTTATGATTTTCCTGCACTTTGTTTACAGCAAGAAATTCGATAAATATTATCGCTTGACCTGCATTTCTTATTGACAATGTTTGTGTGCCCCAAGTAATAAATATCCAATAATCTCACTCCCACACACATATTGCTACACCTATAAATTTACACATTTTAGTAGCTACTTATATTACCTGCAATATACATATTATAACATTACTAGTTTGTATTGTTATTTATCTTCAAATTAACGACATTTTATGTTATATTTAATTCCTAATTATATGTATGTATATAAGTAGAGGTGGATAGCTATGGTAATATAATTTTAGATGTTATGCCTAAAAGCACACACTTATCACTGCATTTTACAGTAAATATAGCACAAACCAATAAGAAAAACCTGTTCTGAACCTGACCTTGGTTTCATTATTTTTAAGTGCACTTTAAGTATTTCTCCAAAATGCAGATGGATTTCTAAAATTATAATGTCACATATACATTATATACTTAAGTCCATATCAAGTTTCACCTAATATTTAATAAAAAGCTGCTAGGTAAATCACATGACATAGCATCTAGAAAACTGTTATGAAATAACAAATTTAAAAATATTTATTGCCTATTTAATATTACAAAATAACAGTAATCATACACTTATTACTTACACGACATTCAGTCTTTTACATCAAAACCAATACTGGCAAGTTTGTTACATTTTGTACTAAGCAATCAAGTTACATAGATGCCTAACTTTATTGCCATTTCACTAACTACACTATTATTATTTATAACTTTTTATAAATATTATTTGTATAATAACTGGGAGAATAGTGACTAACTCAGTATAATACTTAGATAAGTATAATAATATGATAATGTATGCAAATACATAGCTGCCCAATATGATATAGAATATAAGTTTAGTTGAAATACCTATAAGCCATAGGTCTTATAATAATTATTAAGGTGTGTTGAATTTAAATACAAGGAGTTGATCAATGATTCCTTATTATTTTACATTTATAAACTTTATTACATAGATATATTTTATTGAGAAAGAAGGTACTAAGTTATCTATAAAGGGACAAGACTTTTCAACTCAATAGTAACTTTCTGTGAAATTACATTAAATGTCTGCAATAATATGGCCCCACTAAATTATTCAATATTTGGCTGTTTCAATAAAACTTTCTGAACATAAATATACTTTTGAGTTGTTGTATTAATTTTATAATTGCTCGTAAAACAAATGGTTTAGATCTAATCAGTACTGACATTACCTATGTGGGGTTCACCCCACATAGGTAATGTCAGATAAGAAGATAAATGTAATTAGTGAAACTGCAGGAAACATAGGTATTATTATACCTATTACGTATTATATACTATAGAAATATACATTACAAACTTAAACATTACCACTGTGACTAGAAAAACTATATGTAGCTGGTGTAACAGATGTATTTACACACACTTGAATTGAGGGTTTAAAAGATGATGGAAGAAGTTTATGTGCCTCAGGCACTGGAGAATAACTCTGACATACAGTCTCAAAATGCACTTGTTCACTTCTATCGGTAGGCACTCCATCAAAGCTTGTTTGTTTAGCAGAATCACCAGTTCCACTATCTTTGCATGATGAGTGCTCCGATATATTGTCTGAAAACATTTGAGGTGAATCACTGTCACTATGCACCACATGTGTCATTTTTATACTTTCGGCGGGAAAAGTATGCACGGCGCTGGCCATGCGTCTACGAGTGTGATAAATGATTACCACCCAAATAATGGAAGTTCCTACAGCACAACACACAACTGTTATAATTATAATACCAGCCATATTTTCTTCATTCACCATAATGGCTACTGGAGGCAACACACGTAGCTCAGTCATATCTTTTTTAGTACCCAGTTCATTAGTAATCTCACATTCATAACGTCCAGCATCACTCGCCTCGGATCCAATAATAATCAGTAGCTGATCATCATTTGTAAGGAAATGGCGTTCTGTGCCAGTAATGGGCGTTCCATCCTTAAGCCACTTTATGACAGGCTTGGGAGATCCAGATATCATACATTGTAATACTACAGAGTCACCACTTGTCACTTCTTTATTTTCCATAACTCTGACAAATGAAGGTTCTTGCAATACTGTAAGTGTAGCATTAGCTATAATTGTTCCAGCTGGATTTTTAGCTGCACAGCTGTATATTCCCATATCTGTGGTTTTCGCATTTACTATAAAAAACAAATGGTCAGTTGGCATTACATTCATTCTTCTTTCTCTTGCAGCAGGAAAATCATTACCTCCATCTTTTTTCCAAGATATCTCAGGTGGTGGATCTCCTGTAGCAGCACAATTAAGCGTTACTGTCTCTCCTGTCTTCACAGTAACGTTTGTTGGCATTTTTGTAAACCGTGGAAAAGTGACTATATTTACTTTTGCCTTAGTAGAGTATGTTGTTCCAAAATTATTACCAACAACACACTGATATTTTCCAGAATCAGCATGAGTTACATTAGGAATCACTAAAACTGATGTTGCCCGTGGTTGACCATTTGGTCCAATAGTGATATTTTCATATACCATAGGGTTGCTGACATTACCATTGTTCTTTCTCCACAAAAATGTCATGTTGTTAAATGGAATGGATGTTGCAGAGCAAACTAAATTAGCTGATCTCCCCTTTATGGCAAGATGAGTTTTAGGATGTTCCACCACTTTAGGCTTGGGAGAGTCACCACAGTTTTCTTCCTTCAGTTTTGTTACTGAAACTCCTCTGACTTCAGATGGGTAGGCACAGTTCGCTGTTACATATTTTTGTTCAGCCTTCTCTTTTATCCATTTTACTATCCATAATAAATTGCAATCACACAGCAGTGATGAAGAGTTCAAATGTAACTTTCTTAATTTTGACATTGAATCAAAAGCATGCTGTTGTATAGAGGTAATATTATTTCCTTTTAAATCTAGTTCAACAAGATTTGACAATCCATCAAAAGCCCTTGAATTAATAGATTTAATATGGTTAACAGCCAGGCTAAAAGAATTCAAATTCTGCAATTTTGAAAATGGTCCAGACATATCTTCAACAGTCCAAGATATTTTGTTGTTATTTAACTGTAGTGTTTGCAACTGGGTCATATAGCTAAAAGCATCCTGAGCAATTGATGAAATTTTATTATACCCAAGGCTCAGAGTTCGAAGGTTTGCCAAGTGTTGAAATGATCGACCCTCTACCTCTAATAAATGATTATGAGATAAATCCAAGACTTCCAGGTTTGTGCATAGTTCCCAGCTTCCAGAATCAATTTCTGATATCAAATTATTAGACAAAGATAAAGTTATCAATGACTCCAATCCATACATCCATCCTTTTGAAATATTCCTTATTCTATTATGGTCCAATTGTAACAAATTCATAGATTTGAATCCAAAAAAGGCACCATCCATTATATTGTCAATATTATTAAACCTCAGCTTTAATGTTGTCAAATTAGACAACCCTTGAAATAACAGCGGACTGATCACATGTAACTTGTTATGGTTCAATTCTAGTGTTCTGAGATTAGTTTGATACATAAACAAGTGATTAGGAAGTGATTTTATTTCATTCCTATTCAGTTTCAAAACTTCCAAATTTGTCAAGTTTGTTAAAGCTCCTTCCTGTATAAATTTTATATGGTTACTGTTTACATTCAGCATTCTGATGGAACTATTAGCAGGAAAGGTACCTGCGTCTATTGATCCAATGTTATTCCTATTCAAACTCAGTTCTTGTATTTGTTCATGATGCAGCAGGCTTGGTATGAAATGAAAGGAGTTTTTGTCCAGCTTCAGTTCTTGTAAATTCAGTAGTTTGTCAAAAGCCTCCGTTACATTTTCATTCAACCTATTGTAACTGAGATCCAATCGTTCCACCCACTTAGGAATTTTTGGCACAGATACGAAATTCTTCTTTGAACAATCGACATACTGTTCCAGGCAATCACATTTGTGTGGGCACTCAATGCTTTCTGCATTTATAGAAAAACATATCAAACGGATTATCGCTATAAACAACAACAAATGAGAGAGTCCCATTTTCGTGCATTTGTATAGCTGCCCGATTGATACAACAAACGACGATAACTCTTTGTTCTTACATAATTCAGGACACTAATGAGACACACACAAAGTCTTTAGTAAAACACACTCTTTCAAAACTCATTTCTGACAATATTCGCATTGTAATTGTGATAAAAACGAAGGATTTGAAAAATAACTCAACATATTTACGGCGACCCACTCGACGGCCATTTTATTTTCATCATAGTTTGTAGTGATGTCCAATACGCACTTGGGTTGATTTGTCGGTTATCGGTTTTTACTTAACAATGCCATTTTAAAATGAAAAAAAAAATGTTTATTTTAATGTTGAAGATAAAAAAATGACTGAAAATAAAATAGATCTTAGTTTAGTACTCTTAAGATTAATTATACGATATAATAGTGATGTCATCATGAAATTTATTTTAAAAATTTTCATATTTATTACAGTTTTCGTATCATCAGTAGACGATTTTACGGAGCGAAATGCCGGCTTCTCATGCTTGCCAAACCTTCGAGTGTTTGTTTTGTGAATGCTTGCGGCAAGCGCTTGCAATGACAAGGGCGTGCGTTTGTGTAATGCGTCAAAAGCCTATGCGGCGATATTGAAAAAAGTTACCATATCTGTGTCGTGGTGAGTGTCGGACCACGCACAGTAACGCCGGCTCCACACGTTGGCCCCAATATAGGCCCCAACGCTACTCGTCCAATGTGTGGATCTAGAAAATGGCATTGGTCCCAACGTTGGGGCGAGCGTTGGTAGTTGGCCGGCTCGTGTCGGTTTCATCAAATTGAATCTGCGCCAACGCTCGCGATCTGTCCACACGTTGGCGCTTTGCTCAGTTCTGTTGCAACACGCAGCGAGTGCGTACGTCGAGCGAGAATGTTATATGATATTATTATTATATATTTGAATATTTTTCTCAGTAACAAATATAAATGTGCACTCAGTTCTATAAAAGCGCTCAGAGCAGTTTCGATTTCTGTAACGGACATCTTCACATTGGCCCTGACGGGACAGAACTAGTTTATTGGCCAACGTGTGTACGCCTCACCGAATTTGCAGTCCAACGTTGGTACGAGCGTTGGGACCAACGTGTGGAGCCGGCCTAACAGCTTCCGTTATTCCATAGTCAAACAGTTCGTATTTCATAACTAACGCATTCTTCAGACACAGGAGGTGGCGATGGCAGACATTTTAAACCTTAACAGTATCTGGGGTACAGACATTAGGTGTAGCTGCTGCTGCTGGTGTAGGTGCTGTGTGTGTAGGTGCTGCTGTGGTGTCGCTTGTATCTATAATATAAAAATGAATCGCAAAATGTGTTGGTAAGCGCATAACTCAACAACGCCTGGACCAATTTGGCCAATTCTTTTTTTTTAATGTTCGTTGAAGTTCAAGGATGGTTTTTACGGCGAGAAAAATTTAAAAAATTGCCTGGATAAGTCTAAAAACAACACTAGGATACTTTTTTTTTTTTGTATGATTAGGGTAGGAGTAGTGTAGGAGTAGGTTAAGAGTAGGGTAGGAGTAGGGTAGGAGTAGGGTAGGAGTAGTGCAGGAGTAGGTTAGGAGTAGGTTAGGAGTCGGGTAGGAGTAGTGTAGGAGTAGGGTAGGAGTAGTGTAGGAGTAGGGTAGGGGTAGGGTAGGAGTAGGGTAGGAGTAGTGTAGGAGTAGGGTAGGGTAAGGCGTAGGACACCACGCGAACGAAGTAGCGCTGGGCAGTTAGTATGAAATGAATTTGTCTGCTAGCTTTTTTGTAAATAAATACGACACTTATTTGAATCATAATGATTTTTTACAAATATATAAAGGGATTGATTAACTTGCGCTATATTATGTTTACGTTATCATACTAACGTAGACATAATATAGCGCATTATGTGTATCTTGGTGAATTATAGCACCAAGATTCTTGGTGCTATAATTCCATTAGTATCGATCGACTGACAACAAACTCCTTATATACACGATTCTAAAGCTTTTCTGGAGCATCCAGCGATGGGGGTGGTGTAGCAACTCTAATATTTCCATTACTTATACAGTGAATGCAAAATGTGATTCTGAGAACTATATGCAATGGGCCATGGAGCCATGGGTCATCTAAAATACACAACCAACTTCAGGTGAACTTCACAGAGTTCACCTGAAGTTGGTTAGGTTAGGTTAGGAGGAAATCTTGGCCATAACCAAAACATACTTGGAAAGACTGGAGAGGCATCCAAATGGACAGGCCACAGGACTGACAACACGCACATACCAAAAACGTCTCAAAAGAAAAGACATTCTGTCTGTACCCACTTGAGTAATCTGGCAAAAGAACCATGCAGCGCTACAGTCCATTCTCAGTTATTTTTATCTCTGACTTTCACTTTGTATCACTATCAAAGTCACAGTGATTTTTGTTCTTATTACAAAAAAAGTTGCTGTTGGGTTGCTGTCACTGTCAAGTCTGTCAAAATGGGTAAAATTTAGTATCTCTTGGCACGCGGATGGGGGTGGGAGGTGGAGGGGGGGAGAAGGGGCGGGGGGGTCCTCTTTCCCCGGTACCACTCCCGTGAAAAGGTAACGCAACGTTTTTGAGAAAAACCGATATTTGTAACCTAACCTCAAAACATTATTAATAATAAGGTCGGGGAAAATCACGTGCGGGTCTAAATTTGCTTCCAATCCAATTAATATTAACAAAGGCGTCGTCGACGGAGCCCCGCTTCGCGGAGCTTCTACTTCTGGGTAGTTTTAAAATAAATAACCACGAAGGGTATGGCGGGGTCAACGACCCCGCCATACCCTTCGTGGTGTTCCCCTTCTAACGTAACGTAACCTGTCCGAGTCGGGGTGCCCCAAGTCCCGAGCTCGCTTCGTTCGCTCTTGCATACTAAAGAGGAGTAACACTGTAGTAGATTCCATATCTTTCTAGGTTGTAATAAAAAATAAACAACAATACAAATGCATATGTTACGGCTAAAGATGGGTGTCAACATAAACTTAAGATTAGCCGGCTAAACTCCGACGTCAGGGGCACCCCGAGGTTCGGTTAGTTAGGTTCCTGTAAACGTTGCAGACAGAAATAGGAGCCCCGCGCAGCGGGGATCCGTCGACCTGCTGATGGAAACGCTAACCCTAGACGGTCGACGACAGGGGCACCCCGAGGTTCGGTTAGTTAGGTTCGGGATGCCCCTGACGTCGGAGTTTAGCCGGCTAATCTTAAGTTTATGTTGACACCCATCTTTAGCCGTAACACATACAATACAAACAAAACAAATGTCACATGACGCAAATACCAGAGACCGATTTTTTTTTGCGTTCCTTTTCTCTAATTTGGTACGACATTGAACACCACAGACAATCTATACCTACTAATTATTAATATTATATAGCTTAGAAGAGTTTGTTTGTTTGCTTGAACGCGCGAATCTCAGGAACTGCTGGTTCGAATTGAAAAAATATTTTTGTGTTGGAGGAAGGAGGAAGGCTATAGGCTATATAACATTACGCTACGACCCTTAGGAGCCGCGCAGCGTGTGACACCGCGGGGAACAGCTAGTATACTATAAACATTCGGTTGTCAATCGCCCATTTTAACGTTCCATTTCACCTAATAACGTAAACATTACGCCTTATTATACGCCTTATACGATTTGAGGTTAGAAACAATCAATTTTTGTACTGGAAAAATATCCATTACCTTGTAATAAGAGTGGTAGCGTTATAATCGGGGACCCACCCTCTACCAGATTTAACCACTTTTAACCCCCTCCGCGTGCCAAGGGATACTAAAGCCAACCCTTTTTTTGAATTCCTAATATTTTGTGATACATATTCTGTGCCATAAATCATAATGACATGTTTTTGAAAAAAATCCTGAAAATCAATATTTTTCGAAATCGAGAATATCACAAAAATCATGTGGCCAGTAAACTGGCCATTGAATGTTCTGCATCACTGACCATCACTGCAAGATCACTGGCCAGTAAACTGGACACTAACGAAATCTATATTATTTTTGTGAAGGGATATTAAAAAAGACTTCCAATTATGAATTTTCTAATCAGCCTTTATTAAAGAACATGTTATAATAACTTAACATAGAACAATCAAATCAGTCATCAATTACAAATAGAATGAACATAACATTTTTCTTCTCAAACATTAAAATTTCTTGTAAAACAAGTTTTCATTTTTCTTATCACAATCAAACATACACATAGGTATCATCAATTTATGATTATGGAATGGTACAAACCATTCTACACATAGTGTAGTAGTAGGTGGTGGTGGCAGAAACAAAAACTCCAAGTGATTGTGATGAAGGCGATGTTTCAGGACCTGATTCATTTCTTCGACTATGTGTACTCAGGATACTGATGTTCAAAGTAACACTGTCGTCGAAACAATCATCAGTACATAATCAACACCAACGTCTGATTGTGTGGCTTGGTCAACTGTTATACCCACAATCTCATTCCATTGGTCCTCATCTAGTATCTCCAACTCCCAATAAGTGTATGTGTGTCTAAAACAGTGAGGAAAATATAATGCATGGTATATGTAACGCTATTACATTAACCGATTTTGGTAAGTACCTACACACATGCAAAAAAATGGTGTTAAAAAACCAAAACATTCAAAATAATGGGTTATAACTACGGAACAAGATTGTTTATGGTAAATTTATTATCATATCATAACAAATTAATGATTATATATTTGTTGTAAAACGATATGGTTCATAGCTATTACTTGAAAATAAATAGTCAATACAATAGCTGAAAGTTGGGAAGGCATTATTTAGGGTAAATTTTTTCAACAGACCGTTTTATATTCAATTAAAAGTACAGGTTTTTCTTATTATCCTTGATTACATTTGCACATAAAATCAAAGTATATACTATAAAATAATAGTTGTACTTACTTTTTTCAAGGAGACATATTTTTTTATTACCATAACACACTTGTAACACATAACGTATACACGCGATGACAGAAAATGTTCATGCGCGGGTGCTCTGTGGCCAGTAAATAGGCCATCTTGAAAAAGGCGCGGATCTGTGATTTCGCGCGACAAATTTTAACACTGGTCAGTTGAGCCTTTCAACTGACCAGCGTTAAAATTTGTTGTTGAGTGTGCTCTAACGCAGGTCGTAAATGTTCTTAAGATTCAATATTCAAATAAAATAACGACTTTGAAGTCACCGGCCAATTTGTATGAGCTGACCTATAAAGGGTTAAAATAATTCCTGAAGCCAACTTTTAACCATAGATACAACTGGAAGAAGTCATATTATTAAAATAATACATGTAATATTTAATAATATCTCCTTTTTCTTTGATTCTTATTTAAAATTTTGGCTACATTGCTGTTTCCAATTTTATTCTTTTTGTATAGTTAAATAGCCTTGTACACTGGTTCTACATTAGGGTTCTAATTATTGTCCTGGCAATTTACTTCTCTGTTATTTGTTTTTGTAACTAAAAATAGCCATCTATTACCAAATGGTTTCAGAGCTATTTTTTCCCTTTCTAATTAAGTTGTTTGTGTGTAATAAACATGCTTTGTTAATTGACGAAGTATTCAAAGAGCTTCTTGAAATTACGAAAGTTTGATAACTCATGAAACAAATGATACTTACATTATAAGCCATCAGGTTTCTTTAAACCTGAAACAAATAGTTTGTACTATAATTATCTATTGTTTATACATAAATTTCTATTGATTCATTAAACAAATTACAGATTAGAAAATAATATTACTTATATTTTGTTTGCTAGTTTTTATGGAATCAATACATACTTCTGGTGCAAGTAGATGAACGATTGTTTTCTTATGTGTTACTTTGGTTAAGATAACTTTAATTCACAGAATTTGCCAATAAACTTTATTGAAGGAAAGATTTTGGGCCCCACCAACAGATGATTATAGCAAATCAGGCTGTCATGTCACGTCATTGGACTGACACTGACAGTGACAGTACACAGAATAGAAATAACAGTGACACATAGACGTAGACAGAGAATGCTAGACCCTAGACCGCCCTAGACGGCCCTAGACCTATGCAGCAGTGACAACAAACTTGACAGTCTTGATTTTGAATTCCATAGACTAGAGTCATGGAACTAATATGTACAAAGAAGTATTTTAGGCATAGAGTAGGATTCCTTATTCATTGATTTTAGGTCCACGAATGAAGTTCCAATACCATGGACCTATACCATAGATATAAGAAAAATAGACATACTGAAACAAGTCATCATTCTCTTGCATCCTTATCAGCATTTTGTACATGCATAAATACATACATACATAAAACAAACCATAGCTCAAAAATAATTTGTGAAGAAAACCCCTTTATTGTAATCGAAAAAAAAACGACTCTTGTTGACGACTTGTGTGTCATTCATTAGTCAATTGATTTGTATACTGACGTTAGAGTAGGCATTGTTTAAAATAATGCTGTATGAAGCACTTCCTTTGCATTCACATTTTTTTGTGCACGTCACGTCACGTCACTAACGTCAGTCGTCAATAGCTGCTACTATCAAAATACTTGTCCCAAAAATTTCATTTTTTTTTCATGATAAATTGAATTGCAGTGGAAAATGGAATCATATGAAAGTGTTATTCTTGTTAAGAATGAAGTGTTTGTGTTCAAAATACCTCCTAAAACTTCAAATAGAGGGTATAGGTAGGTGAAATAGTTTTTTGTATTAGCGGGTAATTGTTTTGTAGGAAAACGATAAAACGGTGGGTGTTTTTAGGGCAGCTGATTGGAACTTACAAGAGCCGCAATGGACGGGGCGTATGAGACTTGTGGCAAAAGCAGAAGAACTGATAATGAAACTGGAAGACAAAAGTTCTGGGGAGCTGTTTGCCAAATGCCCTATTGACAAATATCCGGGGTTGGCTCTCGAGTCCGTCACTGATAGTTCACGTTACTTCGTTGTCAGGATTCAAGATGATAATGGCAAGAGAAATTTTAATTTTATACATTTCACTCAACATTGTAGCCTAATATTGTAGATTTTATATTATTGCTAAATTATTTCAGGTCGAACTGCTTACATAGGTCTAGGATTTGGAGATCGATCAGACTCATTTGACCTAAATGTCGCTTTACAAGACCATTTCAAATGGTTGAGAAAAGAACAAGAAGGAGAGCAAGCTCCTCAGCAGAATCTTGATCTGGGCTTTAAAGAAGGAGAAACAATTAAAATTAACATGAAGATCACTGTAAGTACTATGTAGAGTTTTGTATGTATAGAAAATCATGTTACAACAATAAAGGGCAACTGAGTCAACCCAGCTAATGTAATTGTATAGTGAGTCATCTAATTAGATAAAAAACTGTTTGTTGCTTGAATAATATTAGTCCACAATTGATTTTCAATGTAATGTGGTTTTCTATTTTTCAGAAAAAGGATGGTAGTGAAGGCAGCAGGCTACGTCGCGGTGTTGGAGCAGGTGGCGGTGGGGGCCTGCTACCACCTCCACCAGGCGGCTCTCGACTGCCGCCCCCTCCTTCACCACAACATGCCCCTTCTCCAGCCGCTGCTGCACCTGCTCCTGCTAGTTCAGAATGGGGTGACTTCAATTCTGCCAGGTAAATGCAATTGGCATTGTAATGCTGTTTTCCTGAAACTTCCTTAAACTGAATTTGCAGAATACTGCTTGTAGCTTATTCCATGTGTCCATTTAGTTCATTGAATGTTATTTAATGAAAATATCTAAGTTTCCTAAGCTTGAATAAAACATAGTAACCATTGTCTAAAATGTATCTGTTTGTTTTAGCCCACCTAGCAAATATAGTCACTCACGTAAATGAAGATTAATAATTTGTACATGCTTGGTAAATATATGGTTGTTGTGTTGTTTCCAGTGCTCCCAGTCAACAACAGCCAGTGACACCTGCCACTCAACAGAACTGGGTGCAGTTCTGAGCTCACACCACTACTATATTATTGTGATTTGGTGTCTGTCGTAGGATGGCACTTACGTGTGTTGCACAATACTTAAAATTACTTAATTACGTAGGAATACTATATCAATAGCTCTCGTATTCATTCTGTAGTAAGTTAAAGTAAAATATCATTATCATTGTAGGATAAAATATGTTATTGTAACATTACTATTTGATGCCAGATCACAATATAAGTTTACGCAATAAATAATATTAATAAATGATGTACTTTACTATCTGTATATGTTGTAACACTTGTATAATTACTTAGATATGTGGTAGAATATTTCGGCTCTATAATAATTATTGTTGTTATTGTATATTGTTGAAAAATGCATGTCATAGACAGTATCTATGTAAATAGTTGAAAAATGAAAACCACATTATGCTAGTTGATAAAACATTTATACTATTCTCTATAAATCTATATCAAACACAAGATCTGTATCTTTGGCATTCTTGACAGATGTACAAATAAAATGAAGGTATAAAAGTTAAAGTAAAATAATATCTTTATCTCATGTTTTTTCTTTTCTTTCAAAGAATATAATAGTATTAAATGTAGGATCAGTTCTTTATGAAATAGCTAGTATCTGATCGATATTAATTTTAATTGTATTACTTAACAATCAAGGATAACTGTATTAGTACATGGTAGCTACTTATAAAATTGATGATAGAAGAAAATATTGATGTAACATAAACTGAATAGTTTATTGTACAGTCTTATGAAAGAGAGGTTCGAACTCAAATCCCCAGACAGCTATTTGCTTAGATTTCTTTACACAACAAACAGAAAATTCTCGAATAAGATATTTTATCTACTACTTATGTCTTATTGTTTTAGGTTCAGAGTTACAGAATGAAATATAAATTACACCGTTCATGTTTGTTTGAATTTAAATATTTATAAACCTTAAAAGAAGAGTCACTGACCAGGATTGTTTGCATGATCTTTTTGTTATTGACGTCTACTGATATAAAGCACTAACATAGACACGCTTAAATAATCCTACAGGTACATAATAAATATATTAATGTCAGCATCTGCTTTGATGTGCAGAGTCGATATGATGTGTTGGCGATGTTCAATCCAGCGCCAACGTTCGTTAGCATTTGCCTAATCGATTATCAGTCCTTGTATGTCACAATGATCAACGAGCGCTTGTGTACTCCAGACTCTACGTTTTATTGTTGGCTTGGTTTGGACGCGCCATACTTTAGCTCTTATTTCGCAAAAAAACAATCGATTTGCACAGTGACTAAGTGCAGCTTTTACCGCAAAAGGTCGTAGGTTCGATGCCCGCACGACACAAATATTAATCTTTCACCACGCGACTTCCAATTGCGCAACCTTTGGATAGGCGCCAAAATGTCTGCTGGTAATTGCAGCATTGAACCCAACGGTATTTTCTCTACGAGCCAAAGCAGTACCTACTGGTACTGCTTTGGCTTTGGCGATGCATTACAAAACGGACTAGGTACATTTTTAAACCGGTTATTATGATCAGTTGAAAAAAATAATGGGCAGTTATTTTATTTTATTACGGCGGTTGGTAAATTAGTGCGACAACAAAACATTTATTTATTTATTAAAAGATGAACAGTAGGTAATAAAAAAAAACAATTTGCCGGTCATTTTATCCTTTAATAAAAATAATAGTACAAAAAATACGTAAGCGGTCTAATAAATACCTACGTGGCCAGTAAAAATGATGGAATGGGCAGTTAGATAAATAGTTCGGCGATAATAGAGTGAGCGAAGCGAGCTCGGGACTTGGGGACTCCGACTCGAACAACCTAACCTAACCGGTTCAAAGGGTCTTAGTTCGCTCGCTCTCTAGACCCCGCCATCCCCTTGACTAATTCGTATTTGTTAACTGCCACACGTAACTTCATTTTGCTATTTTCCTGCTCAATATTTATTCAATTACTTACCCGTTTCATTATTTTTATGACTCTTTTTTGTTTAAACCGAAAAAAAACAAGCTGCTAAGTTTTAATGTCGTACCTACTTGTTAATAAATATGCTTTTTGTAATTTTTAACTTGCAAAACTACAAAATACAACTGCCGCTTTAAAACAGTGCCCAACAAAAGGAACACTAGAGACTGTGATTGGTGGAATCCTTATAAGTAAGTCATGACAGGGAACCATGGATGGTCTATTCGAGACAGTCGTACGCAGTAGTGAATGCCAACCCTGTCCTCTTCGGACTCCTACGATCTTTGCCGTTTTATCATTCATGGTTTGGTTCCACGCTGTGTTCAAAAACGTGCATAATGGACGTTGGCAAGAAGGCTGCGGGTCACGTCAGCCGCATGCACGATGACCACTGGGCAAGTCTCCATACGATGGTTGCCGGAAGACGAACGGCGCCGCCGAGGCCGGCTCAGAAAGAGGTGGCATGACAATCTGGACTTGTACCGCGAGGGCTGGTTCGAGGAGGCACGGGAAAGAGCACATGGAAGGAATTGGGGGAGTTCAGGCTACTAAAAGAAATGTATGAAGGCTCTACTTGTACTTACTTGTTACTGTCGGCTCAAGTCAACTGTCACAATCCTATTCACCGAAGGGGTAGGCACTGGACAGACGTGTTAGGTAGGTAGGTACTGTATCCTGGTACCTACTGTATACATCTCTCACTACCCCTTATGGGTCGTGGGTGTAGAATGTTAGTCCCTAGAAGTATCTAGGTAGGTAAATCTACATTTCGCCGTTATGTTAAGTCTCAAACAAATAAATATAAGTAAGTACCTATCGAACCTTATCTACCTCAAATTCCATGAGAACGCACGTTACCTACCTATCAATAGCTATTACTTATTTTCACGGACTTATAAATTCCTGTGATTTTCGCGCGTGAAATTGAAATTGTCTCAGAGGGCGGCGTGTCGGGTAAATATTATCTAAGGATTTACCCTATATCACCCCGACTGAGTTATCTTCTACAGTTTTTCGGTGATTTTCTTGTCGAGGTCTTGTACTGTACCTACTGAATATTATTATTTGTACATTTATATGAATTGTTGTTTTATATGGTAGGTACCTACCAAATTTTATATAGATGTCGCTTTTTAGATAAACGCCTATTCTATTTGATGGAGCAATGACGTACCTACGTTAGTTCGAGGTAGGCATGTACTAAGTCCTTTAATATTGTTCTATGAAACAACACGTACCTTCTTATAACAAGTGTCAAGTAGGTACCAACAGATACTTACCTATAAAATAACTTATGCAAAGGTTAAACTCGTTAATATTGTACAAGTGTGTTTACTTCAGTGAAACACTCCTAGAAAATTGAGATGCGACATTGAATTTCCATTACCGAAGAATAACTTATGGAAGGCGAAAGTGCGCTCCGAATTTTAATAGCTCCTTATCATGTCTACGGTTTATGTAGTTGTTGAGAATATGCTGAGTTCTCAACACATTTAGCTTCTGAATAATAAAGTTAGGCGGGTAGGTGTAACAATTACCTACTTATCATAGTCTACCTGGTTCTCATTCACTCGTAAACCCCGTAAACCTGTAACCGAAGTTATGTTCCATCTCCGGCAGTTTACACAAGGAAAAATATTATCCAGCAGTGGTATAACGTAACCCTTTAAGCGTAAACAGTTAACAAGAATGTGCAGAAATGTTAGTACAGACGCCAGCACATTAAGCTACTCGAAACTGTCAAATTTTCCCAATCAACCTTGAACTAGTGTTTTAGCGATAAAGTTGAAACAGAGACAGATCATAGTAAGTAGCTTGATGTACTGGGGTCTGTACACCGCACTTCGTTCTGTTCTTGTCTTGTCTATCAAATCCCTGAATTTTACTATAAAGTAGGTAAGTAATATACCTACTTATGTACTTTGTAGTCTTTGTCAACATTAAGGCATGAATATTTTACTTACTTAAATAAGTAAAACTCCAAACAGTTAAAGCTCCTGGGATGGAAATATAAAATCGAATCCATTTCGATTTCAATATTACGTCTAAGACGATTGGTTGCGGTTCAAAAGTACTTTAGATTGAACGCCGGGACCTTTATTTCCATTACAGCAATTTTGAATTTAATCGATTCTGAAACGATACTGATTGCGATAGCCAATTATAAATAAATAACTATGAGCAAGTACGGCAGAGGAGCTTATGGTTTATCTTAACTCCTGAATAGGTCATATAAGCAAGACTGACTTGGGCTTTTTTAACGTGTGTAAATCTTCATGTTGTTCTTCAAGTCTTCAAGTCGGGCTTTCAATGAATATGATCAAAACCAAACTGATGACGAACAGCACAGAGCGTAACATAGAAATTGGGGGTGTGGGGATTGAATATGTCCATGAATACATATACCTCTTCCAGATAGTCTCTTTCCATGCAAGACAAGATAAAGAAGTTGCTCGACGCACCGAGAATGCCTGGAAGAGCTACTGGTCGATGAAACATTTAATGAAGGGATCTCTTCTCCTGTCACATAAACGAAAGCTCATGGACATGTGCATTCTACCCACCCTCACCTATGGAGCGCAAACGTGGTCGCTTACAAAACGTCAGAAGTCCGCACTTGGGGTCTGCCAACGAGCTATGGAGCGAAGTATACTGGGTGTCAAACTTACGGACCGCATCAGAAACTCCATACTTCGCTCCAAAACCCAAATAGCTGATGCTGGCCTTACAGCTGCTAAGTTGAAATGGAACTGGGCTGGTCACATCTGCCGCATGTCGGAGCAATGGGCAAAAATTACCACTCAGTGGATACCCAATAGCAGGAAACGACAACGCGGCAGGCCCAGAAGGAGATGGCGGGATGAGCTGGACTCTTACGCAAGGGATTGGCCAACAATCGCTCTAG
This sequence comes from Eurois occulta, assembly GCA_950022335.1. Classification (NCBI taxonomy): domain Eukaryota; kingdom Metazoa; phylum Arthropoda; class Insecta; order Lepidoptera; family Noctuidae; genus Eurois; species Eurois occulta. The sequence goes on along the minus strand of OX465489.1, from coordinate 8,691,418 downwards.
ATCGCGAAATGTGGAAATAGGGCAGGGAGGCCTTTGTCTTGCAGTGGGACAATACAGGCTTATAATAATAATAATAAAATCTTCATGGATTTCTTCCACAGTGGGGTGGAGGGGTCTGTCAGACTCCTACTGATTTAAACCATTCGGTGTTCCTTAGTACGGGGACGCATTTGCAATTTCCACAATCACCCCAGCAGTTGCTGGACACAGGCCTCTCCCAAGCTACTCCACAGTGTCCTGCCCTCTCTTCGCCTTTCGTATCCAAACTGTCCCAGCCACCTTTTAAAGCTCATCTGTCCATTTAGCAGGGGTATCCCACGCTAAGACCACACTGTTCTAATTTTACCTACCTACCGATAAGTAAGTCTTCATTCCAGGACCCAGGACTCATTTGCTCCACTGGCCAACGGTCCTACTGCAAAATTACCAGCCCACTGCCACTTTAACTTGCTAACTCTGCAAGCTATGTACCTACTTGTAGCTACGTTAGCATCTGATAATAGCTAATTAGCTAGGCTCGTTCGCACAGAAGTGCTCTGTGTGTTCGATTTACCTGTAGCAAATAGGTACTTTCATTATGTACCATAAGTTATGTTTCCACATTAAACCTACAACTAAGTAGGTAAGTAAGATCAACATATGTAATCAACATATCATAAATAATCAACCGTAGCAAAGTGGAGGAGTGTAGTGTAGTCTAATGAATTCAAATCTATAGCCATACCCGATCCATAGAGCAATATAATTTTATGACGGCAATAACAGCTATTTAGACCCTTAGCTTTCAGGAGCTCATAAATGTTTGTAAATTATACCCATGTGGTTGTATAAATTGGGAAGCAGAATAATCAATGAATATTTTATTAGCCTCTATTTGCTATCAATTTTCATCAATGAAAAAGTATACTTCTCGTCTTAATTTCACTGCGTTTATCTTTAGAACTTCGGCATTACCAATATCTTCTTTTTTTTTTCTTAAAAATTCACTTTTTTTTCATTTGAATGCTTAAAGGTCTGCCCACTACACCTTACTACACTACACCATGACCGCGCTATGAACGTTAGTATCCAAGGAAAGACTACTATGACACGGCACGGACTACTATGCCTACTAGAACGTATCAACAGCTCATCACACCCGAGCATAGAGGACTTAGTAACCGTAGCATCCGTATATTATACCTATCCGTACGGTTCCCGCACGCGTTTGGTTTTTTTTTCCTTTTTTGGGGTAAAATAATCGTTCTTGGGGAAATAATTTCATTGGAAAAAAAAATTGAGGGCTAAGTCCCCAAGAAATCATACTGTAAAACTTAGGAAATCAGGAGATATAGGTACCTATTACACGCAGGCAGATAAAAGGTGGGGTGGTCGTGTGTACTGAGAGTGTTCGTGTGATCTGTCTATATTTTGTGACTAAACCATAGTTTTATATTCATTATATCATCATTTCATATCCCATTTGTTTAATTTCCTATTTGGAAAGTGAATTTGGTGCAAAACACTTTTCTGTGTATTGTAGGTATAATAGGTACCTACGTATTACATTCCTTTGAGATACTCATTCATACCGTTACCATGCGGTTTTCTCTTTTAGGTAGGTATCCACTTTCCTATTTCACCCAATAACAATAATAAATAGTTTGGTGGTTCGCTGGGTAGGTACTAGATTCCCTGTATTTGGTACTTACCAACCTAGGAAAGAAAACTAGTAAATATTTTTATTACGCAGTACAGTCTATGCTACCAATTTTGTTTTGTGACCTTCGGGACTGTTGTTATTTCAATTCTTGGAAGACCTAATTTGTCGAAATAAATATCGTTTCTTGGGTCAGTCAGCCAGTCTTAATAAACTAGTCGTTTCTGAATAAAATAGTTAAAGTTAATCATTTTCATGAATAGTTACTTTTATTTCATTTTCATGCATGACTAGAGTAGTAGGTACCTAGGTACAAACAATTTCGTAAAGTAGGTACCTATCAGAACATCTTTTAGTCATTCATAGTTTCTCGTTCTATTGCGGCAGCAGTGGATGTGTGGCTCGCAAAGGAGAACCAAAACGCACTTGACGATGTAACAATAAAGGAGGAGGAGACGTAAATTGCGATATTGTTGGATAACCCATAAAGACTGTAGTAAATAGAAATTCAATTTACTATTTTAGGAGCTAATACAGCTCACAATTTTTGTTTTAACATTTATCAGACGAAAAAAAAATTCTTATTTTCTTTTTAGGTATAAATGAAATTCTAACTTGATCTCGCCAGTTCTTATTTGTTTTAAGAACTTAGTCAACACTGTTACTCAATTAGTTATCTAAACAACGCTCATAAATCTTTGTCTTATCCTTCAGATGTAGTCTAATGAAAATTTATGTCGGCATTATTTAGTACGAAACTCCAAACAAAGTAGGTATAATAATGTCACGTTGCTAAAAATGATAATTACAAGTACCTACTTACCTACAAATATGACTGAGGATACCGCGGTCCTGGAACACAAATGGCAAAGAAGGAACATGGATGGGTTTTAGTCAGTACCAAGTCTGACCTTTCGCTCCGCCCAGAGCGGGATAGGGGGGGGGGGGGAAGATGTCATGCGTGTGATTAGGTACTGTAGTGATAAATAACTTTACGTGCACAGATGCATACGAAATCTGCACATTTGCATGTAAATATCAGGGGCATTCAGGGGCAGTAACATATTGATATTGTGACAAAGTGGGTCAACTGGTTTTACGGGCACGTTAATCGTGTGGAAAATAGAGCAAGCATTTTTTGGACGCTTTTTAATGTTCAAGAATCTGTGCAATTTTGCGGAGATGCATGAATTTTCAGTAGGATGTAATAATTAATGTGTTTAATCTAAAGTAAAGAAAAAAACCCAATGTGTAGAAAAACGTGTCATGAGTAGGTACCTACTTAAATTCTAAAACTAAAGCATTTTGCTAGTTTAAATCATATTTCAGAAGCAGCTGTAAGCAGTATCTTAGTAAGCGGTAGGTATCTACATAAACTAATTATCATGATAGATGAGTAAGTAATACATACTCCTCCCTTATGATTAAAGTAATTAATCGCTTTAATTATGTAAGTATCCAATTATTATACACTTAATTAATTATTAAACCCTTTCGTGTCTGTCGGTTTGTCCGGTCTTATAAACTACAAAATGGATGCAGTTTCACCAACCGTTAAAGCATTTATTCCAGATAGTGTATGTTTCTGCAGAAATTATGACGTTATAACTTACCTATCGTCACATCAATAAATAGATTACAATCATTATCGCTCTCGTGCGAGGCGGTTAGCTAGTATGTGCTTAATTGAATCCATGATTGCAGTCTGTCGATTTTGGCACGAAATGCTGGTCGACTGGCCGATTTTGATAGCGTTTATGTGAGCTAATCTCCTAAGTAGTACCTAGTTGGCTGATAATTAAGGCGATAATGTTGTGAGCTTTAGTACCGTACTGAGCTTTAAGTACTTTACCAAATTGATTAATTCAATATTGACTAATTTTTGAGTAATAATTTTTACATAGACCGTACTAGTGCTGGTATACTCAACACCTATGCTCAATCCTTCGTGGAAAACAGACGTGATGTTTTGTTGTGTTATAAGGTAAAAAAGGAATCACAATGTTTAGCAATATTGTTTCGAAAAATGTTGTGCACAATTTTTATTATTTCAAGCTTGCATTGTTCTTTTACACGTGCTGTGTCAATAAAAGTGAACAGGATTTTTTAAAACAAGTTGTGTTTGTATGAAAATATCAAATGAACACGTTATACGTCACTTCTAGGTACGAGTATTACAATATTTTCATTATTTATTTTCTTTCAATTTTTTTATGGAACCTCAAACCCATTATTATTATACCATTCGAGGAAAGCGTAAACAGATTTATAGCGGAAGTATATATTCGCTCCGGTATCGGCAGCTCAACTGCTCAACCATGTGGAAAGGATGTGTGAAAGGCGATTAACTTAAGGGGTTTATAGCGCCCATATAACTAGAAGTGCTGACTGCTGCGACGAGATGCCTCTGAAACTCATGGACTGGCCATAATAAATTGTGATATCCAGTAAAAAGGTCAAGTGCGTAGCTTCGTAGCACATTTCGTAGAACCCTGCTACGCCCTTGCATACGCTACGAGTACATAGGCACTACAAGACTTGTAGCTATGAATTCGGTAACCCGTAGCATGAAAATATTATAAACTGGTCTTGAAGAGCGAGCTTTCTGAAGTATACGCATACTCAAAGTAATTGGTTTGATTTTGAAAAATATTTTTAAGATTATTAGAATCTCGCAATTTTTAAGTATTTCATGAACTGGATAAAATACGAAATATGAAATTCTGAATTAAGTTCAACTAATTTCAACCAGTATTGTTTCAGTTGCTATATGTACACGAACATGAATAATGTATTGGTTGCAAATCCGAATTGTGCATAAGGTACAAATTGCTGGCGGCGCGCGGTGTTTCAATCGAACTTGTCGTGTACGAGAACAAAAGAAACCTATTCCACTGTTCACTTATTTGATTTTTTCAACTTGCATATGATGAACACTGCTATACATTCATGCAGTTGATTTTTCTTTGAAAGAAAGACAATGAACCTATAGCCTGTCTTTAAAAAGGAAATTCTTCAGTACTATAATTGATTAGTAAGTTACTTAAAAAAAATATATATATAATTATAGCACAAGGTCGAACACCGAACCGTATTCACTCGGCAGATGACTCTCCAAGTATGTATAGACACGTTTATATAAATATTGATTGATTTTTCCCTCACAGTTCACTTCCGTATCAATCGTGATAAATGATGACGAAGCGTGGAGCGGTAACATCGCTAATGTTGCCACTTACAGGTTGAGTATCCAATATTTCCGCAGCCCCTTCAGATATAATGATCGGGACTTTATACCTGCTAACACTTCTGAGTTTCAAAAGTGCTTCAAATAAGTATCATAACATAACGCGACGCTCTTCTGTATTCTTTACGTCTGTTCGAGTTGCCGACGCTACTAGTTGTTAGTTTTACTTTGGCAAGTTTTGAGGGTTTTTCATCATGTTTTCGGACTGTGTCGTCTATATTGTCAAGGTTAAGTATTTATACAGTTTTATCTTGTCTATGTTATCATTTCTACTTTTGCCAACCTTCTAAATTAGAGTTTTTCCGGTCGAGGAAACTCAACTTTGATACACTAGCTTTTATTCGCATAGTATTATTATGATGATAATACGACATCGTGTAATAAATTTAATAATGTATTATAAGGATAGTGATCTGTTCTTTTTCCGTCTATAAGTCGTTTATGAAGTCTCCTCGAAAGCTTACTCCATCGTCTTATCATATTCCTTCGCTTCGCGTGTTTTCTATCTGCTTTGAGAACATTGAACCCATACAACACACACATACATACATTGGTTGAACTTTATATTCAACTAGCTTTTTCCCGCGGCTACGCTCGCGTTAATTTAGCTCTGCTTGTAATAATATAATTCAAAGACACGTGGTGCCATCTGTTATCATAAGAACGTTATTGTTCTTTTATTCGGGAACAGCATTTTTTTCGGGATGAAAGGTACCTTATGTCCGTTTCTGTACACCTGAAAAATTTCAGGATAATCGGTTCAGTGCTTTAGGCGAAATTAAGTTTGTTTGTTACCCACAAACAAAAACGAAATTTCGCATTTATAATAATATATATCCAGAAAGGATAATATTTGTGAGGATGGTTTCACGAAACTTCGGATCACCTACAACGTCCGAGCGTCAAACACCGTTTACGTTTAACCGTTTTAGTTTTAAATTAATTAGAAATTTGCTCGTTGTGCTCAAAAATATTCTAATCTCACAGAAAGAATACTGAACATGCTCGTAACTTGAGCTCATAACGCAGAATTACGCTGTAAAGCGCCAAGTGATGGGAGAATCACAAAAGTCTTAGTACTTGGTACCTACTATACTTTGTATGACGTAACAGGTATTCTAGATATTAGGTTAAGCGCTGCCCTGTTTTGCGTGAAGTTTACACACCAGTTAAGTTTAAGTCCGATGTAATAAGAAGCGAGCCTAATGTCATCAACCACTACTGGTGAAAAGTGGGTGTACTATTAGGTACACCTCTGCCTAACCCTTCGGGGATTATAGGCGTGTTGTTATGTTTACAAATCATCCAGTTGGTAAAGTTGTACTCACTAAGTCACGATGTAACGATGAGATAATTAGAACTTGTTGTGGGTATTCTAATTAACCTATACCTACTTAATATGCACTTAATATTTAGTTATTCTTTCTCCTTTATCGTGTAGTTAGAGCCTAACCTTGTGCCAGAGTTTTTATGCCACCCATGCGCCTCTGACTTGGCTTTACATGCCGTCAAGAAATATCTCTTAGGCATGCAAGTTTTCCCACGATGTTTTCCTTCAACGCAACAAGTGATAAATATACAATATGCATATCAGTCTTGGGTTCGAACTCGAGACCTATGACTTGGTAGTCCGACGGTCGACGACGCATTTAGTTATTTACATATTTTAGAAATATAAATATGCCAATAATAGTTACATGATTGATCTGTTTTCCCAGTCGAAATTAAATTTAAATACATAAATATGATTGAAGGTGTTAACGTGAACAGTAATCTTGTGGACGTCGGCGTTGAAAACGTTTTCCGCAACTGTCGGTTGGTGAGATTGCATTAATCACCACAATGTCATTTACTGCTTGTTTATAATAAAAGAAACGTTATTAATGCATTACGAGATTAATCATGAAAATAAGCTAAGCCGTTTATGATGTCGTGAATCTTAGTTAGTTTAAATAAAAATCTTCTCAATGAAGTTATGTGTTTTCCAAATTCGAAGCGAATTTTATTGGCACAGTCTACTTCAAGCGCTTCCAATTTGAAATCATTGTTTCATCAAATATAGGCTGATTCCTAATTACTTCTGTCCTTAAAAATTACGTAACATTTTTTTCATTTCATTAAATACCTCGTTCGCGTGTTCTCAATGCGACTCAATGAAGCTGAGCGACGGATTTTGATTCACTCATCCGTCATTATGTTCGTAAATCGTACATATGGAACAAATGGGCTCTTGCTTGCAGGTGTAGATCGATAAATAGTAGGCACGGCTGCAGCATTATATTATATATTACCAATTTTATCAAAAAAAGTTAAAAAAATAATGATTTAAGTGGGCCATTAACCTGGTTTAGGTTAATGACCTACTTAAATTTAAATAAAATAATTATCTTTAGACAATTTTGATACCAATGGGGGATTGGCACTTCACATGCGATTGATAATCTTTTTAATGACATTATTAGTAAATTGAATGACAAAAGAAGGTAGCTGGCCTATTTATTGATTTAAGTTCTGCGTTTGACACAGTAGATCACGAACTACTTATGGCTAAACTAGAGCATTTTGGCATTAGGGGTAAAAGCGTATAAAACTTTGGACATCTTATTTAAAAAACTGTAGAATGTACGTAGAAATAAAAGACATGAATGCAAATAATTGTGATGTAAAGTGAGTGAAGTAACATAGTCAAAAATGACCAAAATAAGCTGCGGTGTGCCTCAAGGCTCAATCCTAGGACAAATATTATATTTAATTTTTACTAATGATTTACTAAATTTTATGAAAAATACCCAACCCGACGCAGGACTTGTAATGTTTGCAGATGATACAAACGCCCTAATCGAGTCGCCAAATTTAAATGAGTTGACAGAAAAAGTAAATGTGTGTTTAAAAAACCTTTCTGTTTGGTTTACAGCAAATAATTTAATAATAAACCCAAATAAAACCCATGCTATGTTGTTTAAAACAACGTCACGTAACAACGATAGCATAGATGTCAAGCTCAAAAGGGAAAATATTGGACAGGTAAACGAAGTTAAATTTTTAGGAGTTTATATAGATTCCCTATTAAATTGGAAAAAAGAGCTCACCGCCATTGACTCCTCAATATCTTCAGTTTGTTACGAACTAAGAAACCTCAGGGACGACATTGATCATAAGCAGCTAAAAAGTATACTACGGATTGGTAGAATCCAGGTTACGGTACATCATTATGTTTCGGGGAGTAGTTACGAGTATACCTAAATGCCAAAGGGCATTCATACTACAGAAACGTGCATTAAGAAGGATTGTCAGAATCCCACAACGTGAGTCATGTAAAGAATATTAAAAAAAATAGGTACTTTAACAGTACCAAGTCTATATGTTTTAGTACTACTCAGCCATTTTGCGAAATACATACACAAGCATGAATCACAAGAAGAACCTGAAATCAGAGAGATCACTAGAAGAAACGTTATAAAAAATAAAATGGCACCTGAACTTAATATTGCTAAACATTGCCCTAAGTGCCAAGCAGTAGAATTATTTAATAGGTTGCCTACTGACTTAAGATCATTGATTTACAAAGGTAATCTATTCAAGGCTAAACTTAAAGCATTCCTGTTAAATAAATGTTTATATTCTATATCTGAATTGGTCTTAAATGATTGTATTTAGTAATTTACCTTTTTGTAGCTACAATTTACATACGACATTAGATATATTCAAGACATGCTAAAGATTTTTTGTATTTTAGAGAATACATTTATAATAATTTAACATGAATATATTTACAATCATTTAAATATAATAACTATTTACATTCTATTGACATAATATTTATCATAAATGTTAATGATTTTAGTTTTAGTGAAATTTACTTTTTTTATTCATAATTTATTAGTTTTAGCTGTAATTAATTACTTAATGTACCAAATAATTCAAACACAATGCGAATTGTTATATGAATAAATAAATACTTAATAATAATAAACACATAGTATCTGGCTGAGATTTTCATTTGAATACTGATTTTGATATCTTACGAGTTAATTTATTCGGTAACTAGCTGTTGATCGCGAGCTTCGTCGGCGTGAATTTTTATTTTTTAATTTCTTCCTCATCATCATAATAACCTCTTTAATGTTTAAATAACAGTTCAAAAAGTTAGTTCCCTTTTTAAAGTTAGCACCATGCCATCTTCGAAACTTTCGATCTCAGCATTTTGAGAAAACAACTATTTTTAACAGCATCGCAATAGGATTAGTCTACTGCGATGTGTTCATGTGGTGTGGTGTGGTGGTGTGTGTGTGGTGTGGTGTGGTATCGAGCTCAGCCGCTCCATGTGTCCTTCGATGTCTTTCAGGAGAGAGTCATTGTTTCCGCCAGCAGCATTTTGATTTAGAAATACTTCGTCCTTATCTATCTTGGAGTGACACATTTTGACAATCACTTCGCAATAAAAACTTTGCTTGATCTGCCCCTTGGCAGACCCTAAGGCAGGGTTGCCATGAAATGTTGGGGGTCCTAGGGTGAGGGTCTATTAATTCAGACAACCAGCTCGATCGAATGTGCTTTAATCACTGAATAAAGGGAAATATATTTTATAATGCGCATTAGAGTAGGTAAAGTGCTTACTTAGCTTAAAATTATACTTATATTCTAAAGGAGCGTACTACGTTATGCACTATTAGAGAGCATGCATACAATTCACATTCGATGCTTTAATTTCAAGTTATCTATTACAGTACAGACTACAGATGTTATTATTTGGAAGCTCATATTATAGTATAAACACAAACGTGCGCAGGACTTCCCATGCATGCTGCTTTGCAATAAATATGTTGATTGTTGCGTCCTTACACATCACTTAGCATGGCTTATAAATAAAAAATGTGGCATGTCGCCTGTTACCTGTGTTAAGTCCCATGTAATAGTGGGCGAGCCCGTTGCCATAAATATATAGACTCCATGGCTGCTACTGAGAAATTCTTCATGGAAAAACCCAATAACACTTCGCCAGACCTAGAAAACGAACATGGACCTCATGCTCATTAAGGGCGCGACCACTAGACCAAAGAGGGGGAGGTATGAGGTAATTAGGTAATTACCTAATAAAATCGCTTCTTTTTCACAGCGTGAGGTTTCTAACTATGTGGTTGGTTAGTTCTACACATATCCCTCGCTACGCATCCTCGCTCATCACTGGTGGAAACGCAGCTTTAAGCTGGCCTCGCTTTTAGTGAAAGTTACCTAGTTACCTAGGTTTCCTATGTAGGTACATAGGAAAACATCTAACCTCACGAACATCTAACGTCTTATATCCATTCACAGGTACTGGGCAACAGCCGCCGTTATCTCATCGTCTATATTCCAGAGTATTCTTTCACATCGAGAATGTTAAGCACGCAAAATTCATAGAGCTTCTATCATTACAGCTTTCCGATACATCACGTAATAGGTGAGAGGATACAAGTGAAACAATAGCGGATAATACAGGTCTGCATACTAACTTGCAAATTGCTTACGGCAATGTTGTCTTTATTGGCAGTAGAATAAGAAACGTGATGCGACTCTGAATATCCTCGTGTTTGCTCAGTAACGAGAGATACTTCCATACTCCCACGATATTATGTTCGTAATGGGTTGTTCTTAGATCAACGCTCGTTCATAGCTGAAAGGGGTTTTAAATAAAATTTGATTCTTTATTTTTGATGTAACAATAACAAGTGTAGAATATTCGTGCAGTTTTTTTTGTGAAACACCGAATTGTATGCAGTGTCACAAAAAAGAAACTCTTTGTAATAAGTCGACGGTGGAAATATAAAACCCTGTAAGGGACATTAAATGTGCTGTTGTAATTTCAACTTTCGACGCCAAGACTAAAACTTGAAAATCACACTGGAAGCTCAACATCCCTTACAGCATTTCAAATTTCCACCACTGAAGTATCAACATTTCACTACCATGAACAAAGATTGCAAGCAGAATTAACCGCACCACCACCTTAAGCCATAAACCCACTGCCATAAGCCGCCTTTGTGTACAAACCAAAAAATCAAAACTTCTCATGATCCCTTGTAGTCCGCTACACAATACAAACACAGCCACAGCATCAGATTCATGTGTGTGTTTGACACGTCCATACACGAGATTACAGTTCCACCAGCGTGTCAGGCAATCAATCACGCTCCCGTGCCGCGTGTGTCCCGCCCGATAGTAATCATACAGCAAATAAAACTATTTGTGTACTTTACAGTTCCGTATTTGTTCAGTGTTAGCGGTCCAATCTGATACTGTGTATGTTCATAGACATATATATGTAGTTTTGAACGATAGGGGATTACCTAATAATTGTACGATCGTCTCTGCGCATACGGGTCAACGGGAAAGCGGCTTTCCCCGCAGATAATAACCAAGCATACTACGCTATCTTGCACAGTTCCGTCAGCAGTTCAGTTGTATGCGGAATGATATAATCCCAAAGTCAGCACTTCCTGTATCTACGGGAAATAATGGTCCATTCGTAGTCCAAATAGTTTCCATTCAACCTTAGGGTTAAAATATTCATTAACGATTGTAATAAAATAAATAGAGGGTTGTTAATGCTTAGGGGATAATTAAGTGGCCAACCTACACGTGCCTGAAATAAAATGGAGCAGGAATTGAGATAAATTCTATCATTACCTACGTCTCGTGTTACCGAACTCAAAACAAAAGGCGGTCTTGTTTTCCTACTTAGTTTGCGTTTTTCCGATACTTTCTAATATCTACAATATCATTGAAGAGGAAATAGACAGTTGCAACGGAGGCAAATGAGATTCTTAACAAAAAAACACAAATAATATAAAATCTATAAGAGAAAGGCGACACAACTGTAACGAGACCGAGCACTACTCTTGTTTTTCGATCAACTAAAAGTTTTGGGTTTTCAGTTCGTATTTACATTTCCAGCCGAACGGAGCTGATGTTTTCGCAGTGGAAACAAATGATATATTCCGAAAATTTTGAGCTTAAAGTTTGTGTCAAAATATAGAATGGGTATAGCTCCAGTTTATAACTGACGTAGTTGGCTCTTTGCAGCGTGCAGCGTCGGCAAATTGCATTTCACGGTTCGCGAGCCCCGGGCGCACGCTCCGACTGACGTCGACATGGCTCACGCCGAAACTGGGGAATTTTAATAATATAAGTACACAATGTTGTCGCCTCGTTATCTTTTAAAATATACAATGTACATAATAATATCTTTTATGTCTGGTAAGAATTCAGTGAAAATAATATAGTAAATTGGAAGTGTAACAAAGCACAAAAACAATAAATAATAAAGATAGCTAGTTATCTAATATGTTTGAATCAGCAAAAAATACTTTACACTTATTTCTTTTTCGTGTGGTTAGTGTCTAACCTGGTGACGAAGTTTTTATGCCGCTCATGGGCCTGTGACTTGGCTTTGTATGCCGTCGAGAAATAACTCTCAGGCTGGTTTGTTTCCTCACGATGTTTTCACTCATAGAAGCAAGTTATAATTAAACAATACGCACATAAACCTGAAAAATTAGAGGTACGTGTCTTGGGTTCAAACTCGGGACCTATGACTTGGCCAGTCCGACGGTTACACCACTAGGCTATTGACACTAAGCTGGCTACTGCCGTACACAATTTTCAAATACAAACAAACAATCCAACAAAATGATTAAACACCTGAATGTAGTAGATAAAGAGACATTTGGAGCGAAAAACTAACTGAACAGAAACACTTCACAATAGATTTTCATTAATTCAATATTCAGGACAATAGTGATGATGAATAGCAAAACATGTAGTTGTCGACAGTCAGTCACGTTAAATATAGATTTATTTTAATACTTACCTACGTGTATGTTGACAATAAGCGACCTACGCGGCTAAACTGCGAAGGTACGTACGAACCGAATACCTTTGTAAGGACAGTAAGTATTATCATATCATGAATTGTGTTATAGGACCCAATATTCAAACACTTAACAACTTTTAAAAGTGTTTAACTCCTGCTGTTCTGATTAAAATTTCATGTTGTTTCGAATATAGTATTCTGGAACTCACATTTTTATGAAAAAGATCCTATATCCATGTTACAATAGTTATTTATCGAGAAAATTGCTTTTTAAATTCAGGAAAATGTATACATATTGGTGCTCATGACTGTGCATACATTAATAGTTACAGTTTTCTCGGTATGTTCTCATTTTATTTATTAAATAACAGCCGCTGGATCGGTATTGACTAATTATACTGAATATCTGTATCGTTTCAGGATGACACAGGAAAACAATAACATCGTCCGAAAAAGAAAACGAAACGGGAATTTCTATAGGAAAAGGAATCTTCGCAAATTCCTCACAGCTGCTCTATATGTGTTCGGAACATGGTGTTTATTACGACTTTACCAAAACGTGCGACATCCCGCTGAACGTCGAAAAATACAAATAAAGACACGAACAGGATAAAAGCCATAAAAAATAATAACAACGTATCAACCTTCGAGTAAGCACTCCAAATGTGCGAGAAAATGGGTACATTATTCCTTTGTAAAACAAATCTTATGATAATATGAATATCAATGTGTTAACCACCGTCAAAAACTGCGAAATAACGTGTCTTGTAATGATCACTATTACGGACGGCCATAGGAGATAATACATTACTACCTGGACTGCTGTTGGCAATTTTCCCAATTACTTGTTATTTGGACCATCCCATTGACATTATCCCTCAGGCTTTATTTGGGATATCCGCCGATGGGGGTCAGCGGTGGCCTAATTTTTAACACGTTTCTGGTTCCTCCGTGTTTTCCGGGAATATCGCGGTTGCAATGGCTATACTTTTTGTTTTGTGGTTCCGTAGACAACGGCATGCAGCCGTTAGATAGTATTCAAATTATTTTAAGTGGCATGTACATACATACCTAGTTACCTACTGACATTCATACTTAAAGGAAAAACATTAAAGTGTAAGTAAAGAGTAACAGGGCTCGGCTCGGCTTTGTCAATTTCAGTGAAAATAAACAATTGTTTTTTTTTAATGGAAATACTCGTACATATGAATAAAAATTATTTTTATTAGTATTCTCGTGCACTTATTTTTACAGCGATTTTGATATCGCTTGAACAAATATATCAAATGTAACGTAATTTAATGTGAATGTCGAGTATACCTACTCATTGCAAATCAATTGTGTTTCAGGATTTTCCATTTTCATTGAACATGCTTTTAAACCGTTGCCAGATTTGAGTTTACAAACAAACCACCGATGCGTTTTCACATTATCACGTGATTAAAGTACCTATATTTTTTGCAGAAATTATGACTTATATTAGTTGATGATTAGATACATGTAATATATGTATTAATTTTTTATTTATAAATATTTTCAAAAAGTTTTTTTCTGGTTTAATTAATAATAAGTCAAAGAATAATTATGTTTTGAATAGATTAGATTTTTATCTATTCAAAATAGAATTATTTTGCTTAAAACATGAGTAAATTGGTTCACAAATCCTCACCGACGACGCTATAAATAGAGAGTACTTGTAGATACCTAGGTAGTAATAGGAATTACATTCCATGCACTATTTATTCAGTTGGAGAACAAATTCACTAATAGTTTGATAGCCGTAAACTCCAGGAATGCTCGAAGCTGGGCCACGGGAAATTAAAGCGAGCCTGCTCGTCACGAGCCACCGAGCCACGACCTACATTTACATCATTACTTACTTTATTACTTGCCGCGGCGAAGGCTACAACTTGCACAGCTTTGCATTTTATGGACAAGTTATTTTCTATGTACGTTTTAATGGAGCATATGAGTTTATTACTTTACTTCTTGACCTTTTACGTACCTACAAAATAGCCGCTACCAGTGGTGATACTTAAATATATCGGCTCACGCTGTGCGGCCAGCTTCGCTACGGCAACCATCTTGCTGACTGGTCAATATTTTTACCATTCCATGAGTTATTCCTGTATACATAGTTTCCGTCTATTCTAAAGATAAAGATGAAATATTTATTCATGCGTGAATGTACTAGCGTGTGACACTGCTACGTGACGTATCACAAGGGTATCTTAATAGGTATACGACGATGCATGACGGTAAGGAACATGAGCCAAGGGGCTTCAACTTTTACACTGTACAGGGAAAACTAGGAATGAACGATTTTAGGAACAAATAATTGAACATCTTTGTAGAACGCGTTGTTTTCTACAACACCGTATGTGCGGAGGTGGACATAACGTAGGAAGTAGCTGCCAACGTAAAAGTATCGCTGGAATAATAAATTTTCTTCTCATAATGGGATTGTCCATCTCACATCTAGTGTGCTCGTGAAAATAATCGTCTAGCATGGTCGAGAAATGTCTTCATCGTTTCGTGTAAAATTTTGAAAGCACTCATTCATTACGAGCCCGTCGTAAATGTAGAGAGAACATGTTGTGATGAAAATATCCGACAATTCCGTGTGAAATTACGATTGAAAGATTAACCATTTTTAGAGTTCCGTACCCAAAGGGTAAAACGGGACCCTATTACTAAGACTCCGCTGTCTGTCTGTCTGTCTCCAGGCTGTATCTCATAAACCGTGATAGCTAGAAAGCTCAAATTTTCACAAATGATGTATTTCTATTGCCGCTATAACAACAAATACTAAAAATTAAAAAAAAAAAAATATTAAGGGGGCTCCCATACAACAGATATGATTTTTTTTGCCGTTTTTATAGATAATGGTACGGAACCCTTCGTGCGCGAGTCCGACTCGCACTTGGCCGGTTTTTCCTTTCTCTCTTCGTTCTTTGAAAAATGATTTGCTGTCAGATGTTGATAAACATTTCATCGTAAAGGAACACTTAATCCAATGCTACAGAGTAGATCGAGGAGCGATTTCAATTTGATTGGTCTCAGAACACATCTCTGTTTACTTAAATTTATAAATTCTAGTGTTTAGTTTAATTATTAACAGACACCAACAGATTGCTGGCAAGAATTTTTTTCTGGAATATAATTAGGTTTTTAAGCATCGGTTCTCATGAAAATATGTAAATAATTTACACGCAATACATCAGACTTTAGATGAAAGTTCTCCATTGTTGTTGACTTCTCCTCTTACATTGTTTACATAAGACTATGATGCTCAGCTAAAGTTCCTTGGCCTGAATTTTTTGTGAACATTTTCCCTCCTGAATAAAAGCTGCTTTAATGGAGTTCGGAGGGATGAAGGGTGTTTGGTGCAGTAATTATGGCGGGCTGGTAATATAATAGACTCTTGTGAAGAAAGTCAGATTCAGAAAATATATATTTAAACGTATTATGTTTTGCAAGTTTCTGAACCCGTACCTTTATAATAAATATAAAAATGAATCGCAAAATGTGTTGGTAAGCGCATAACTCAACAAACGCCTGGACCAATTTGGTCAATTTTTTTTTTTTAATGTTCGTTGAAGTTCAAGGATGGTTTTTACGGACGAAAATTTAAAAAATTGCCTGGATAAGTCTAAACAACACTAGGATATTTTTTTTTTGGTAGGATTAGGGAAGTATTAGGGTAGGAGTAGTGTAGGAGTAGGTTAAGAGTAGGGTAGGAGTAGGGTAGGAGTAGGGTAGGAGTAGGGTAGGAGTAGGGTAGGACTAGGGTAGGACTAGGGTAGGAGTAGGGTAGGAGTAGGGTAGGAGTAGTGTAGGAGTAGGTTAGGAGTAGGATAGGAGTAGTGCAGGAGTAGGTTAGGAGTAGGGTAGGAGTAGTGTAGGAGTAGGGTAGGAGTAGTGTAGGAGTAGGGTAGGAGTAGTGTAGGAGTAGGGTAGGAGTAGTGTAGGAGTAGGGTAGGAGTAGGGTAGGAGTAGGGTAGGAGTAGGGTAGGAGTAGTGTAGGAGTAGGGTAGGACTAGGATAAGAGTAGTGTAGGAGTAGGGGTAGGACACCACGCGAACGAAGTAGCGCTGGGCAGCTAGTAATAAATAGATATTAGCAGTTGCCCGCGACCTTCGTTCGCGTGAAATTATAAAAAAAAATACTTCCCTTTTTGAATAGGATTTTGTTACCAATTTGAAGGGTTTTAAATGTTTTTGTAAGGAACTCTAATTATTTTTCTAAAAGTAGCCTATTGTAGACTTTATAACATCCGCTATCTGCCAAAGTCCCGTCAAAATCGGTCCAGCCGTTTCGGAGATTAGCCGGAATAAACAGACAGACGAAAATTGAAAAAAAAATGTTTTTTGTTATAAGTGCCGTATATATGTATTTTCATATGCAAAAAGCTGCTGCTATGCTTGCTGTATAGTAAAAAGCTGTTATTTTGATATTATAATATACATATAGAGTATACTAGTGACCCGCCCCGGCTTCGCACGGGTAGAGCAAGGTGGCTTGACTTTTTCCGACACTGGCAAAAATTATCGTCATATTTCAACCAATTTACACAAAACATTGACAAATTATATACCTAAATCTTCCTAATGAATCACTTTATCTATTGGTAAAAACTGCGTGAAAATCCGATCAGTGCTTTTTGAGTTTATCGCGAACAGACAGACAGACAGACGCGGCGGAAGACTTTGTTTTATAAAATGTAGTGATTTCCGATAAAATGATTGAAAGGAAGTCGAGGGTAAACTGTAATAAGTACCTTTCGGTACAAACGCGTAATAACATTATAATGAGGTCAATTTTTCAGTGTTTCGTACGTGCCTCAGATCGGCAAAGATTATTTTGTTATTGACGTTCCGCATCTTTCCGGGAATATTCAATGCCAGACAATTTTATTTATTTACATTATAGTATATTGAATGTCGAGATCAGGCTGGCGTGAAAGTAAATGTACACGTTGTGTATATTTACTTTACTATTTACAACTTCCCCTTGAATTAATTTAGCCGCAAGATCACATTAGTATATTTTATTATCAGGAACCGGCTTCTGATAGGCAACGTTGTAAAATTTTACATCTTATTCTAAATTGAATGAAAGACTGGTTTCAACATCAATTTGTCTTTATTAAACTTTATGGTAACTAATACTTTGTACTACAAGATTAATTTTCAATATGTACAAAATATGTTCAAAACGTATGCGTAATCATAACGTTTAGTAAAATAGTATAGATTTAATAAAAGATACAGAATAATTAAGTAATTAAATAAATAAATGAGATTTTAGGCACTGCACGTGTTTAACATCATATCACATTCATGGGTTCTATACAACGTACACCACATTTATTATACTAATAAGCGTTTCCGTTCTTATAACAATTTATTATCAAAGATAATTTTTGAATTTCGTTTCTACTAGAATGTAAATTTAATTAATAATAAGATTTATAGTGTTTTGGCCGTACTCTTGCGGGACCATAAATAACTTTGTTACTACTACACTCGAAGTCAAAACCAATAGATGCCTAATAGTTCCAAATGTTGTGGAGTTCATCAAAGTTTATATCAATTGTGAATCATTATGAGGCAAAAACATTTATCTAACAATCTCTATCTACATATATGTATAGAAATATTTTTGAAACATAAAATTAACAATAATAATGTATCTAGGACTACTAGGTATTGCTTACAAACAGTTTCAGATAATATTTATACCTACAATATTGACTGTTATCGAATTTCAGTTAATTAGCTGTAATCGTAGTAATATCATATTTGTTTCTTATTTTTACAGTTGTGTTTTCTTTTTATTAATGATAGAAAAATAAACTATAATAATAAGTTCTTGGAATATTCGACAAATAAAATCCTCGAGAAGAATCATCCCCTACAGGGTTCTTTCAAATGTTTTTCAGAACGCAGTGTTCTTTCACACTATACTATTCTATAAAATACGCGTTAAAAGACAGTGCCTATGGAAAATATCTCATAGTTGTAGTTTGACATGATTGCTTTAGTAACACTTAACTTAAAAACATAATTCAATTTAAATTCTCTTCATTATACTAATTTGGTCACAATGGAGAGGGCTCAAAATGTCCTAAGTAGATATCTACAAATAATTGTTCTCGTAAAAAACTAAATAGCAATAGATTGCTGTACTTTATGAGAATAGACATTGTTAATTAATTTTGTGACATTGTCACAAATATTGCGGGTTTTGGCACAAAGTTACAGTTGACCAGGCAGAGACAAGGCAGTTTCGTAACTCGTCATACGCATCAGAGTTAGTTTACTGTTTACTAATAACTTCAAAGGAAGACTACATCGTGTTTCTATAAATAGATATAAAATGTATTTTGAGATCAGAGGGAGATGTGGTACGTAGATGAATTATGTTTAGTATTGTCTTACATAAACATACCGAAACATCGGCATCTTTTAAAATTGATTTAAAAAATAGACAATAGTTTTATGAAAATACGGATAAGTGTCTGACATAAACGTCTTTACATTTTTACAAAGGAGTTGCTTCAAGGCCATCTTCTGAAACACGTTTTTTTATAAACGGTTCTTTATTCCATTCCGTTAAGCGATGACCTAATATTCGCCGAATTGAAACTTTGGCCTGGTGATACCGGTCTATATTTTAAGAAAACTGGTGGAATCAATGTTTGAAACGATCCATATCAGTGTAATTTGACACGACGACAGTTTCCACTTTACAAGTGACACAAGTTAAGTTTCCCGCGGGACTCACACAGTAAGAACCCAACAGTCGGTTGGTATTTCAATATCAGTTAGGTATGAATCGGATTCAAGTCCGAAATAATTCCCAACGTCTCTCTCTTTCATTAAGCCTACACAGTGACTAGATAAAGTAGTTTTATAGACTAAGCTAACAATTAAAACTTCTCATAAACTTGATATGTACAATCGTTCAGTATGTACTTTTACTTATACATACTAACTAGAAAATATTCGTAATGATATAGATAGATTTCGTTGATTGAGAAGTAATGATAAAAATTACAATAGTAGGTAGATTTATCTAAAAGTAACAAACGAAATACACTTACAAGGTATAGTTTAAGGAACCAAATGTACAATTAAACTAATGGCATTTATTATTTGAAGTCTAAAGTCTAATGAGCATATTTAAGACGAAATGGAATCATAAACTTAGCTGTTGATGTTAAACTTGAGGGAGCGCGTGCTGGGGTGAGTGGATCGCGTGGCCAGCAGGCGCTCCGACGCCTCGCACAGGTCGCTGGCGGAGTAGCGGCTGCGCCTCAGGGTCGCCGGGATATTTTCTTTGTCAGGAGTTTTCTTCACTTCATTTTCTATTTGGATTTCGAGATCTCTGACACTACCGACACTACCGCTGGGGCTTCTAATCTGTTCCATTTTTTCGCTAGTAGTGCTAGAGGGCGTTTGACTCCCCGTCTCGGACTCGATGATCTGCTCGAGCGTGCTGGGGCGGCGGCCGCGGGTGTCGCTGTAGTAGTCCACGGCACTGGGCATGACCGGCGTCAGGTTCGCCATGGGGTCGATGCCCAGCAGCAACATCACAGTCGCTGGGTGCTCCATGATGTACTGCGTGACGAGGTGCAGGAATGGCTCAGTTTGTGTACACTTGTGTGCTTTCGGACGCTCCGGGGTAAGCGGCCGGTCTTGCTGTTGGAGACGTTTTTTTCATTATAGATAAAGTTTTATAATAAAATTATGATAGTACCAATAAGGTGCCAATATACTAATATTGATTCTCACAATTGCTTTATTAACTAACCTGATCCCAGCAGAACACGTCAGGCGGATGGCTACAGCTCCGCGCGAGCTGGTTGGGTGGAGTGCTCCACTGGAGGTTAGGATTGGAATGTGCTGCGTGCCACCCGGTGGGCGCTGCCGTCATCTCCTGCAGCGCTTGGATGGCGTGACGGACCTAAACGACAAACATAAGTAACACTATCTTAATCGCAGTTTTGTTTGGAGTGTTAAAGTTCTGCTGTGCTCTAAAGTTTGAAGCACACTATAGACTTAGAGTCGGAATTTCACAAGAATGTTCAAGTTTCCAACATCCCAGTAATTTGAAGGACTGGTTTGAAATAGTTCGAATAGTCGTCTTAGGTCATAACAAAAAGTAGGTGAATATAAAACGTCATGACGTCATAAATCCTTATCTGAAGACTGAATGATATCATTGTATTATTAAGGATCTATGTCACGTGGGTTTTGACAAGTGGGTCAGCGTGGGATTAGAGACGTGACGTCATTGTACACTTGCCTCCATGCTGAGCGCCGCCACGTCGTGGTGCAAGCTCGACACCTGCGTGTCTAGCCTGTCTACAGACGACCTCGTATTGTGCACTTCTAAATTTAGACCTTCCAAAGAATCAGCTCTTGAAACTTTGGGCGCAGCTATAGAGCGCTGTCTTTCTATTCTTTCACGTAACTCTCTATGAGACAGCCGTGGTTGTCCATCCGTCCTGAAAACATCAGTGTTTTATGATTTACAAAAAAACATTTTAGTTTACATTCGCAAAATACTTGTATTATGAGTTTCCAAAATTATTTCATAAAAAGAATTCAATTTGTATTCACAATGAAAACCAATTCCATCGGAAAATATTGGAATGCTTTGATATTTTAAACCAAACACGAGGTAATATTTTTTGTAATCCGATTGAAATTATTTTCATAAGTGTAGTTGGCATTAAATGAAATGGAACCTGAATTTCTGATGCCGAGGGCTATTTGCGTTTGATCCGGGTAGTTTTTTTGGTGTGAGTGCTGAGTCCTCAGCGGCGTTTTCATCATCTTCCGATATTGAAGGCAGTGTTAGTGATGGGTGACCGTTCCCGTCCGACTCTGCCTCGGCCTCATAGCCCTCTCGCAAGTTGTAAGTCAGGTCGTGTTGGATGTCGTGCATGAACTCTTGCTGGTACTCAGGATATAGCCGTAAAGCTTCGCCTAAGCCACCCATGTGTATGCATTTTAAATCACAGTAGGTTAGAGCCTGTTGGTATGAAAGGACAATGCCGTTATTTTTAGAAACATACGAGTGCTGCCGTATATATGGCAACGGTGCTTTAAAAGCGGGAAATGAATAATTCAGTATACCTTAACGTCACTGCTCGATTTCACCACAACATCGGGATTATTCCCCTGTTGGTGCGACGAGCCTGAACCGTTGTAAGCTTGCAAATGGGTATTCATGTCGCATCCCACCAAATCTCCTTTGCCTATTTAATAAACGATTTATGAATATTTTAACATATGCCGTGTAGGAGTAATGAGAGAGGTAGACAGGTGTAGGTGTGTGAATGCTACGTGGTACGAACAATGAGTTCATTTGTGTGACTCACCCAGTATAGCGACGACCATGTCGTTCTGCATCACTTCCATAGAACCGTTGCATATGTAGTAGATATACGTCAACGCGTCCCCTTTGTGCACGAGGTACTCGCCGGGGGCGCAGAAGTTGTTCCGAATGTGCAGAGACAGCAGCTTGAGACAGCCCTGCGACGCTGACTCGAATATCGGAAGGGATAATATCTCACGGTGTAAGTGTAGCGACACGTCCCCCCTCAGCTCCTCGGGAAATTCTTTGAGAGTCTAAAAATAAACGGACCCTTCAAACACAGCTACAGGAAATAATTTCTCATATGACTTCAAAGCGGCCGAGATTTGCATCGAAGTAAAGTCAGACCTGTACTTGTAAATGAGATTTTATAAAAATATGTATAAGGCCTCTGTAAAATGTATACGAGTATTTAAAAAGCGTAGTTAAGGAGATTAAGTTCATCGTATTATATTTCGTTTCCAACCCATTTAGCTCGGATGGGGTTCGGACGAACTTCAAAGCTGTGTTATCTTATCCGCATATCTCCATTTGATATTTCCTTGCCGGTGCGTATTAAAAATGATGTGTATTTATAAAAGTTCTATATCTTATCTTAATTAGCACCAAATCATTGACCTTTTGGTATTTAGTACTTATATTTATTACACATAAAATCAAGAGAGCATTCGTTGCTAGATTATGTCAAACTTTTCATCTTAGAAACTCAGTCCACTGATTTCCAAAGAGAAGTTAATTTGCTTGATGAGTTATCAATAATTACCCGTAATTATTGCTAATTAATCACACTGACCGCAACAGGAATACATTACATAGATAATTAGTACAATAAACACATTTGGGAGTTGTAGAGATGAGGTAAGATCATTTTCAAGTACATAACTACCTCATGTATATCGATGCCGTGGTTCAACGACCACATAGTCTGGAAGTAGTCTTGCATCCGCTGTTTCAGCTCTTTGGGCACTTGGTTTATGCTGAGAAAGTCTTTGAGATCGCGCCACTTGCTTTGATACATGGACCGGCGCGAGTACATGCGCTGTATGATAGCCGTCACGTTACCGAACACTACGGCGTGCATCAGTGCTAAAACAGTGGAAATGTGCCATTTAATACATGTTTATCGTTTGTAGTAGCGATGTGGTTGACGCTGCGGTTTCAAGCTCGTTAATTTCATACCGCTAAAAGTTAACCGTGTTATTAACTACGTGCAAAACACATAATTAAAACATTAATTATGGTGCGCCATTGTGATCGAGTATGCCTGAATAAGTACGTGATATTAATCTACATTTCGTTCCACTTCAATGCATTGAGCAGTTCTCAAATTAGAATTTGCAGTTTTATATTAATATATAGAGCGGCTTATACCGAGCAGTGGGGCTATGGATGATGATGATGATAATATTAATCTGGATATAGTTGACGATCGATCAAAGAAACAGGATATTCTGTTATGGTGTTTATTCTTAGAATCTTGTAAAGTATGATTTGCTTGTAAGCGTCTTGAGTTGTGTAAACTGATTCTTGTGTACTTTTGCTTACATATCAATACAGGAATATTATAAAAAACCAAGATAAACAAATGCGAGTGAAATGCAAATGTGGGTCGAAAAGTTGACTCAATACGTAACAGGTGCGAAAAGGCGAATTAAGAAAATGTTGGGAGCTGAGTCTAGCAGTGAGTGATTCGACGAAAACAATAATGATGATGATTTGATGAATAATGATGATGGTGGTAGGTGACGTACCTCCGATGAGCATGGTGATGATGCTGAAGATCTTCTCGGCGAGGGTGTTGGCGGACACGTTGCCGAAGCCGACGCTGGTGAGCGAGGAGCACGTGAAGTACAGCGCCGTTACGTAGCTCTCGCTGTGCGAGATGTTCGGGATCGGCACTTTCAGCCTCTCCGCCAGATTGTTTATCCATCCTAGAATTAAACAACTCCACTTTACCCAAACGAAGCAATAAAAAGTTTTATCTCCGAGAATCTTATTGATGTATCTCACAGCTGAAGTTTGCACAAGTTGAAAATCGGATTGCTGAATTTATATCGGGTGGATTTTTAGGCGTATTTTATTGTGCACGTATTTACTCGAACGAACTTAAAATAGTGTTCTGTTAAGGTCATATTCTAATCTTTTTCAATATTAAACTTCAAATCAGTCTTGTAGAAAATTACCTAGGTCCCAACTTTCGTTTTTGTGAATTTCAATCTCTTTGTCGGCTATAATGAACCAAATACAGGCGAGCCAGTGAGCCAGCAAAGTGAAAGAGAGCATTAGCAACGTCAGTATCAAAGCCGAGTACTGCGAGTATCGATCCATCTTCTGTAGCAGCCGGGCGAGTCGCAGCAGTCTTGTTAATTTTACTAAATGCACGTTCCCGTGTGCCGACTCCTGTGACAACAAAGTAAAGGATTAATTGGTCATATCTTCAAAGCGAAAACTGAACGAATTTATAGCAGGCGCAAGAGTAGTAATAATAATTGTAATTGTAGATATACCAGAATGGGGCGGCAAGACTCGGGGTTGTTTTAGTTTAAAACAAATATTAATAAGAAGGCTCATTAATTAGTGGGTGGTGTTAACTTACCGCGCCGCTGTACACGTCGGACGCGTAAAGTAGGTCAAACGGCAGCGCCGCCAGGAGATCCACCACAAACCAGCTCCGGATGTAATTAAGGGCTATCGGCTTAGAATCGGAGACTACTTCTCCTTTCTTACTTACGAATGTCGTCCGGAAATTAAGCACTATATCTGCAAAACGCACATATGAGGTGTAAAACTTTTCCATAAAGGATATTAAAAAGTTACTGAAGTGATTTACCGATAATGAAGAGCGCTTCTACCACGACATCACTCGTCACACTTATCCTGGGGTGTCCTTCGTCTACGAAACTGGCATTGTACGGAACCACCACGGCCACATAAAACGTAGCTATGAGGATCAGCCAATCCCAGAATGTTTTAAAGACCCCGTAGTGTGATATTATAAATCTAGACTTTTTTAACGCTGACGTTTTATATTCAGGCAACGGAGGGTCCGATGAGTGTAATAGATTCTGAAATAATTTACATAATTTTATTGCAGCTCTTAACAGTCAACTGTACCTATTATTAAAATTATTTCGGCGTTCGCGCCATATTTAATTCATGAAAAGTTTTCACGAGGCCTCAGGAACCGTCCCAAACAGGAAGGATCGGAAGTGGGCGCCCGAGTACCTATATACTGTAGCGGAAAACTAAAATGCCTCTCAGTTGAAAAAAAGGTTTACCTTACTAACATTGTTGAGTTTTAGTTTTGTCTTCGCTTTGTCCGGTTTATAATGTCCTGAAAGCTGGTATAGTACCGCCCTAGAGCGTCGCCTGCCCATGTTCGCGGGCGACGGCGCTTCGGGGTCAAGATTGCCATTCGGGTCTGGAAGTAGGCAACTAGATTCAGCGCGGAACCGGGCGCCCAAGAGTGCCGCTGCGGGTACAAATGGGGATAACGCTAGAGTGACCACGCCAGCCGAAGGCCGCACCGCGGCTCCTGCATGCATAAACCACCCTGTTACACACTGGACCACTGGCTCAGTACCAGCTACGAGTAATGACTACTTAGTGTAAGGAAACTTTGCCCCTTGAAGGATTTTCTTATAAAGCCGTATAAAAGATATTTCTCGATTACTCTTAATTAAAGTAACTCTAATTAGCTGTAAATCACTGAAGTAAGATATCTCTGTAAAAGAGAGTTTCGAGGAACATTTTCGAGAGAAATTAGATACAAGAATTATCTTTCCACATTTTATATAAGAAAATCTTGTAAGTAGGCTGTAATGCTGCTTTGATACCACGAAAGTTCAAAATACCGAAGTATAAAATTATCGGCATTTCCATAATGCGAAAACTTTGATTGGATTATTATTTGGCCATTTCCATTAATATGCCGCCGATAAACAAAGCGGCCGTGATAAACTTTATTAATATATTGTTATGTAGATAGTATTCAACTTAATGATGCGGTTATTGTGATCTTCAACTTTCGTGAGTTTGTATCAAAAACAGGATGTCGCCAGAAATGAAAGTAAGCAAGTACCAAGCAGCCTACGGTGCGACAATTGAAAGATTTGTAGATCATAATCATTTAAAATTAAATCATTACATAATGTAAATTAAAACATGACGTAGATTATTAAAAGGAAGAGGAGAAATAAAAAGTTAAAAATTTCAAAAGCACGAGGAAGCGAGGGTAAATATCTAAATAATTTGGATCTAAATCCATTGTCTAGCTATACTTAATATTTAACGATGAGACGACTTTACTGTTGTTTTGTTTATCTTATTGTCATCAAAGGCTGTTTACCTTCAAATAAAGACCGACATTCTCCTTGATAGCGTCGGTGATAATATTTTTTGGCGGAATTTACAAAAAGAGAAGGTTTCAAAACAATCTGCAAACTTGTAATACAAGTACATCTACGTTCTCCATCATTGTTAAATTATTAAGCTGTCCCAAAAAAAAATTTAATACCTACTCGACCCAAACGTATGGGACAGCTAATTTTGTTGAACAATGCGTTCTACTTCCGAATGAAATAATTCAAATATAGGTAGGTGCACCATAATCGATTTGAAAAATGTTAGTACCTAACTTTTCCAAACTATGTTAAGTAACTACAAGTACATACAACGTCAATAGCCATAAGATAACTAGACATTACCTAAACTTTCTGCAGGTCAATGACCGCTACAACTACTACCTACCTGTAATTAAAAATAGATGTAGACTTTTATGATTGTAAATATTTCATTAATTAGTAAAAGTTTTACCTAAAATTTCCTTCACAAAAGGTATTTGGGAGCATAGTCAGCGCGGATCACTTAATCTCCAATTTGTAGACAAGCACTCTTCGAACTTGAAAACTTTTTGTAATTACACAAAATGGCCACATTCTGTAGTCACTACAAAGCTGTTTAGTTTAGTTTCTAAATTGTGTTCATTAAAAGAAAAGTTTTCCGTTTGGCCCACTGTTCAACTCAAGCGGATAAATAGAAAACTTTTGGATTCAGTTGACAGTTTTCATGGAATGAACATCTATTACGTAATGGTTTTTAAAAATTACTATTACTTACCAAATGAAAGTTTGCGTTAATCGATATTGCGCGTTTCATTTTTCCTTTCGAGATCATTGGAGAGACCAAAAACAATATTCGTTGGAACTAATTCCCTAGATGGACGCAGACTAACACATTTAGCTGATTGAAACCAGACAGAGTGCTGCCTTGTGTCGAGATTCATTCAATAAACGTAGAAACCCATATGGGTACTCAACAGTTTCGTGTTGATATTATTATCTTGTCGTAGTGTTTGTTATTTTGGGTGTTCATGTGAAACTTACTTGCGTTTCTATTTTAAGTTTATGGCGGCCCGGAAGTTAGCTACAAGTGACGGTCTACGCAGGTATAATGGCTCGGAACATCTAACGTAAAGCTGCGCAGAACATAATTGTTTGTATCAGCGGGGTGCAGAGGACGCATCGTCTTGCCTGTATAATGCGCAGACCGTCACTCGCAGCTAACTTCCGAGCCGCCATAAAGTTTGAAAACAACTAAATTTATTACTAATATAAGTGCGGCATGGTTCTTTTGGCGCTTGTATTACATTGTCAAGAGGGTGCTGTTGGTAATCATTTGTGACTTTATCTGCGGAAATCAAGTGGAAATCGAATTGAAAAAACAAGATGGCGGCGTTAGTTCCAAGTATGGCCACGCAATGTAGGTAGGTAGCAAAACTTTGCTAAGGAGTTATTTACAGTGGAGAAATGAAAATACATACAGTATTTTCGATGTTTAAAAGTAAAAAAAATCTTGTCGATTGTCTCTTTAAAGTAAAACCTTCCTAACCTAACCTAAAAATAAAACCTTCGTGGTTTGGTTCCATCTAAAAAAAAAACAAAAAAAAAATGTAACTGGCCTTTAAAAATAATAACGTAATGCCATTAATGTTTTCTTTTTAAATTAAACTATGGCTCTCTTATTATTACTACAATGTCCAGCAAGCTTTATTTTAAATTTCAAAAAAATCATGCTTTCTAATTCTATTTTAAGTTATTAACGATTTGAAGATTTGTTATTACCGACATTGAATCTGGTGAGTTTGGTTTGTTATAAAAATAATACCTTTGTAGTTGAGTACATCCACATGATAAATACAAATAACTGGCCACCGTTTTACAAAACGATGTCAGGATGCCATTTGTTATTCTTCATCTATTATTTTTTAATAATTAATGGTTTTCATACTTTTTTCAGCAACTCACTCTCAGCCAGGTTATTCTGTATTATTAACCGCGTACAAACCTTTTGATAGGATCTGAGACGACTTATCTTTTAAAAAGAGAAGTTTATTCATAATCAGGCCTCTTTTAATTCATTTTAGACACTGAATGGGTAAACATCTCTCGAATTCAGTTCGTTTTCTGAAATAAACAATAAAAAAGCTGGTTTTTGAATGAGACATAGCCAAGATATTTATTTTAATTCTATCAACACTTTGTAGTGTTGATAGAATTAAAATATAACGAACGAGTTTTATCAAACGAATAAAAAACATTGATCTTAATACACAAAGTTTATTCAACTTATTAAGCATCATGCTTGACTTAGCGAATCATTTCTTGGCCGTTTACATCGACACTATGAATATTAATATTTTGTTTGTTCGTACTACAAAGCAGAAGCTGACGGATTAAGCATAATTTAAGTAAAGCCTAATTTAAACTGACTCTTAAAACTTCATGCCATCGTATAAAGGTTGAACAGAAAAGCCTATCTACAGGTTTAAACTCGATAAAGTAACGGGTAAAAGTAAAAGCTAGGTTTTCATTATTAAATTCTTCTAAAAATAACGTAAAAGAGTGTAAAGTTGAATGTTAACATGCAATAGTGCATGCAGTCTGCAAATTAAGAGAGTATTTATCTGTCTAGTCTTGGATTTAGGTATAGCATGGGTTTAGCTGAAAATACAGGCGGTTAGTTCACCTCAGAACTTTATATCTAAGAATTTTGACCCTATACGGAGCATTATCAAAAAACTAAACGAATCTTTAGGTAGATACGGGATTGCAACTGTGTGCTGTGCCACGAATCACCAAAACGATTTCCGCACAATATAAATATTTGATTAAAAAATGCTTTAAGCTTTCACGGTTTCAAACTAAACTCATACTGTCACTTACGGGATATCTTCCGTGATTATTCATGATTTTGAGTTCCCGATATTTCAACGCTGTTGCATTCTCCAGTCAACCCGCGATCATGGCGTTTGCAACAGCGTCGAAATTTCCGGAGCTCAAAATCATGAACAATCACGGAAGATATATTATAATAATATCCCGTAAGTGACACTATAAGTTTAAATATTAGATTGACCAAAAAATAGTTGTTCTGAATCTGGCTTTGTATGAGAAATGTGATTTGAAACGTACGTACTCACCATACAGGACAAATTGCAACTGTGGAGCAACGATTTTTATATACTTAATAAAATGACATATTTTTATGAATACGTTTTTTGTTGCGGTGTGATAACAACCGCCTGCATTCACAGTCACGAATGTTTGTATAAGTAAATGTGCATTGAAAAATGTTTTTATAAAAATAAAACTAGAAAATGAAACATATAGAATTGCGCAGCGTATGTATCATGAAACAATTCATAAAACGCAAACTGGCGACATATTCGATTAGGATGTATTAAACAAGGGGTTAGTATATGCTGTAAGTTATTATTGTTCCTCAAAGTTAAATCGAAATACAGGGTGGTTTCAATTAATTTGATATACAAGTTTGTGGTGTTCAAAGGGTATTTGAATTCTTGAACAAACAGCCCATGCTTCAAGTTTTATTAAACATTGCTGGCACCAAGCTGTAGCGGGAGTAACACACTAATCTGAAACCTCGCTAGTATTGTAATATAAAGGAACTCTCAAAATACCTGTTCGGTTTAAATAAACATTTTGACAACAATGTGCTACACAAAAATTGGAACAACAAGGTTTTTACCTACTTGAAGCATCAGCTATCCTTTGAAAAATATAATTTATTAAAAAACAAGCAAGAGTATTAAAGATATCATTAAAACTAAGTAGAGAAAGTGTTGCTGTTAAGCTTACACCAACATACAGTTATCGAACGAGGTCCTTTGCTAACAGATCGGCGCTAAGTTCATCCTCATTAATTTAAACGTGTTGAGTCAAGTGATGCATTTGTAGGTACAGAGAAAAACAACAGAGTTATATTCGCTACGAAGTGTTTACTCACTAAATCTATTGCTATCTACTCAGACTTATTGCCTGTCTAGCTACAGAATAGTTTATAAAGTCTACACAGTGGGTACGATACAATACTCGTAAAGGAACTTTACCGTGCGGTGATGCTCGACTCGCTATGGCAACGGGGAGCTACGGGAGCTCAATCTAATGCTATCAATCTTATTGATGTACCTAGAGCACTAGAACAACGTGCTGAGTGATGAGTTAATACAAATGCACAACTGTCAGCATCCTCGAAAAAATCTCATTAAGTAATCAGAAGACTTCGGAACAAGGTCACTATTTAAAATAAGTACTTATTATAATTTTTTGAGGGTTGCAATTTGTTAAGAAGTTTCGAGTGTCATCATTACAAAGGCACTCACCGCTGTCGAAGTTCTCATTAGTGTTCATGGCGGCCATCTTGGTGTTGGTGATATCCTTGAAGGAGGCGAGAAATAAAACCACTTCTCGTTTCTCATTCTTAATTGGGACGATGTCGAGCAGGCACCAAAAGGGAGATCCTGAAAAGTTTAATGAATGTTAATTTCGGTCGAAATTCAAAGGAAGGAACGAGTGCCTTAAGAAACATTGATTATGTATGAATAAAGCTTTGAATTTTTGTGAATCGGTGTTCGAGACTTTAATGTTCCGTAAAGCGCTCGTCCGACGTCATTTTGAAGTGGGTCCTCAATAGGGTATCGGTGCTCGGAAGAGCGTCATTCCTAAAGCAGTTAATGCTGCTGACGAGGAACAGCTGGCTGCTTGTAAAAGTTTAATTTTGTCGAATGGAATCATAAACCTCTTATTGGTTTTGTTTACGATTGTGGCATGGACGATGTTTTGCAAAGCCATTAATGCAAAGGATCGAGGGTTGAATGAAAAGTCTTTCTTTTAGAAACGGGCAGTTTTATGACTTTGCTTTTTAATTTATTATAATAATATTATAACCTCTTTGGTTCTTTTGTCACTAGAGCGTGTGACGTTAACTGTGCATGCCACTGCGCAATTAATATTAATAGATAAGCGAATCATTTATGCACATGTGGCTTAGAAAATAGGACATCAGAAGAAAAACAACACAATTTTATTTTATGAGTTGATCCATTGATCGGCTAAATCAAATAAAGGTTTGAAAAAGTAACCTTGGTTGCGGATGCAGATGTATTCTGATTTTAAAAATACTGGCACGTAGGAAACTTCGATACGGCTGAAACTCGAAAGTGCAAAGCTCATACACGTTTTCGTTGCTTTTCCACGAATGCAATTTAACGGGAAAGATTCTCTCCGATATTGAGTTTTGCGCTTTTAAAAGGCAATTCACTTAACCGTTATTTTATTATAATGTATCTTAACTTTTATTTTGGTGGCTTTCAGAAAGTTTAAAAATAATATGAAGTAAAATACTTCGTGCAAATTTAACCGAATTTCTTATCAATTTAAAGGACGACGCTCTAATAAGCATATTAAAGTCAACTACACGGGATAGTTCTTCAACTTGGTGCAGCAACGAATTCAGGATTAGGAAACGTCTGTTATTGACACTTTGAAGTTCTCTCTCGCCAACTTTATAAGTGTCAATTAATACGATGCGAAGACTTAGTGCAAACGTATTGATGGTTACCCGTATAGTTAATCAATCAACATTGATTTGGGTACCTCGAATAGGATTTTAAATGACAATGAAGACATGTTGCGCCAAGGGTAGGAGAATGAATGATGATGAGAATTTTAAATACAACTCACCATTTTTCTTATAAAATATAAGTTCTAGTTTAAGTTCGTGCTTGGATTCCAGAGCGGTGTCGATCTCGTGCCGGTGCTCGTCCCTCGTGTCGGGCCCGTGTAGGAACTTGCACGCGCACCCCTTCTGCATGATGTGCGCGCGCGCCCAGCCCGTCAGCTCGCAGAACCCGTCCGAACAGTAGACGATGGGGTAGCACGGCACCTGCGCGTTGCCCAGCACGAAGTTGCTGTCTGTTGACAAGAAAAAAAATATGGGGATAAGAGAAGCAGTAGCAGTAGGAACAGTATTCCACTGTTAGCATATCGCATAATGATTGAGGAAATTTTGTAAAGTGTCGTCTGAGAGTGTTCAATAAACTCACACCTTTTATCCGACGGAAGTAGGAGAAGTAGGCAGAAACTTCAGAACGTTACCTTTTTTTTTGGAAGTAGGCAGAAACTTCCGAACGTTACCTTTTTTTTTTGTTTTTGGGATGGGAAATCATCAAATGACTCCTTCCGCTCTGGGCGGAAGGGAGTGTCAGACTTTTACTGACTAAAACCCATCCATGTTTCTTCTTTTGCCCTTTGTGTTCCAGGGCCGCGGTATCTCTTTCGAACAGTCCCAACGTCAGAACGTTACCTGCAACGAACCTTATACTTATTGTGTTTAGTCCACGTTCTTACATCGTGAAAGTACAAACACATATTGTTAGCGAGTACTACACACCGTAACTTTCTGAAGGTTTTCTTAGGTCAGTGTATGTCCTTCTAGGTCGTCCCGACGCCCTAGAAGATGCAAGTGAAAAAACACACCGCTTTGAGTTTTCATTCACTTCTGCCTTGCAAATACCTTTTGTTAGACGTATTTCATTCTTCCTGTGACTCAATACTTTCGTAACGACTGCATCGTACGTAGGAATCTAGTAGTATTAAGCTCTACACTGCTACAATTAACGACTAGTTGGTACAGTACGGCCACAGTAACAGTAGAGTTTACGGCATGTATGTTCTTGCCACTATCGACTATTGGTTAATGGGAAAGGACACCGCTGACGCAACGAAAATTGGTTTTGTAACGAGCACTAGTGAGCAGAGTGTCCTACTGTAACAGGGAGTGCTATGCCATGAAAGTAATTTTCCTGCATACATCTGAATTTCCTTTGAAAACAGAGGTACCGCACAGAGGGGACACCTGTCATCAGGCGGGCAGATAAATAAATAGGGTATGATAAAGAGATTTTACGTAAGCCGGCAGCATAAAGGGTGTAAAACTACCCTTAACGAAGCCGGTGGTAGGTGGGTGGTAGGTCGGTGGTAGGTCGGTGGTAGGTAGGTGGTAGGTGGGTGGTAGGTGGGTGGTAGGTAGGTGGTAGGTGGGTGGTAGGTAGGTGGTAGGTAGGTGGTAGGTAGGTGGTAGGTAGGTGGTAGGTAGGTGGTAGGTAGGTGGTAGGTAGGTGGTAGGTGGGTGGTAGTAGGTAGGAAAAGATGCATTGCAACGCATGCCGGGCACAGCTAGTATTACGATAAAACAAAAATGTACAACGTAGCTAGCCATTAGTGAAAATTCAATGAAAGTACTGTAATTAAAGCTTTCATGAAAGCAATAATTTTATAGCAGTATTTAAAATAATTAAATTAAAACTAAATGCTAACGGAATTTCGAAATGATAAATCATTACCACACGTGACATACTCGTAATTGTGCAGCGACATAAAACCAAGTAAGTTGCGTGTCGCGTGTGGCGGGGCTTTGTTGATACTCGTTTACACTTTTCGTAGTATTTCACACTTAGGATTAAAAGAATTGCCATTCTAAAATTCGCTTTGAGCTAACATTAAAACAACGTGCCCGTTAATTTAATTACACTTCTAAAGTGCTTTGATATCCGAACTATTGGGATAGTAGCTTTCCATTTACTTACCTGATTGTAATGGATTTCTGACTATTTGCAATCGCACAGACAGAACAAACAGACAGATTGTTTTGTATATGGACCTGTTTTCAGAGAGTTATATGTATAACTAGCTGTTGCCCGCGACTTCGTTCGCGTGGAAATTTTGTATGTATGTGAGAGACTGCCTCGTTGGTCGAGTGGTCGCAAGTACGACTATTAAGCATGAGGTCCTGTGTTAAATTTTTATTTTATTTTAATTACTTATAGCTATATCGCACATGATTTAGAGATCACCTTTTGAGCAAGGCGATGCTTGTGTGACTCCGCTCTTCCACTTAACATTAAACAATGTATGCAATTGAAAAAAATACTATAAATAATAGTGTTATTGGGTTATTCCATCAGGAATTTTGCAATAGCAGCCACGGAATCTGGATTTGTACCCAGTTGGTGGAAATAGGCTCGGCCCCTATCACATGGGAGTTCAACATAACTGGCGAAATGTGGCTGTACGATTAGGTATACTTCTGCCTAAGCCTTTGGGGATTACATGGCGTGATGTGTGAGAACTGACTGGCTGATCAAAATGTGATAATGTGGATGATGACTACAAAAGAAGTCCCAAACAAAATTAAAAACCGTTTATTTTACCGCTATACAACTTTATTTTCATAATGAACCATCACACGCCTTGTTGGGCACTATTTATTCTAGTACCGTTTTGTAATTTGTAAACAACATTAAATGACTTATTATTTTCCGAAAGCACGTGCAAATTTTGGGCACTGAACAACCAACACATAATTGACCGTCTGAAAAGCATGGAGTGCACAATTGAATGCCGGTCACTTTTTCACGGTTTTTTGGTTTGGCCCTGGGATCTGTTGATCGGTTGCATCAAGGTTTCGCATCACCAGAACTGGAACGACAACTTTAAGCTCCAGCTGATGGGACGCCACGCCTTTTAACTCCACGGAGTTGAGAAATTCAATGGGGTAGGCAGTACTATCGTCATTAGCCATCACAGTGTCTAGTGTGTCAGTGTTCTGTCGTCATAAGACGGTCGGACGGCGAGTTAGCCCATTATTCACCGTCCACAGGGTCTAAAGCGGCCGAACGACGCCACCCATCAGCGCCTGGTTGCCGCGGATGTCCTGCAAACTGCGGTTCAACGCCTCTAATGCATGCTTCTGCGACATTGTGCACTCGTCCTATAGGCTTAACTTCCACTGCTGCAAAAAGACTCCTCCGTTTTTGGTGATGTTGCATGTTGGAGTATCTTCGCTTGCAAGATTCAGCGGAAATTTGAAAATTGAATGTGCAGTCCGGCCACCCTTAAGTAAAGTTGCATCAATGCCTGACGAAGTCACAACCACAGTTATGTGACGGCACGGTTTGCGCAGTGGCTGAGCAAGTGACTGCGGTGCTGCACACACACAACGTCTTGGATTTTATCAATTTTTTTTTTTTTAATTTTTAGAGATTTTTTTTCGTAATGGGTTGTACGTAGCACTTATTACTTCCATGCAAAGAGTAAACACAAAAGGAAAAATAAAATCAAATTCATTATCAGCCATTCCGACTACACTTCGACTAAAACCTATTTACATAAATAATTAAAATCATCATAGAAATCGCGTGTTGAGATTACTAACTAAATTTTAAACATTAATATCTTTTGCGTCTGTTGGTCGATTTTGATGAAATAAACACTAAATGTTACTCGGAACAATGCTTCTTATGTTTCAATATTTCGATTTTGAATATAATGAGGGATTTTTACGTGATGCGCGCACAAACATACAGACAAACCGACAAACCGACAAACAGACAAAAATTCTAAAAATGGTAGAAATGGGTTCTGTTAGTGCTCCTTTAACACCCCTACTACTTTTTTTCTAAATACACTCGAGAGCAATGAATCCGGGTCACTTAAAGAATGTTAAAAATCTCGGAAACTAAAAATGATAGGTTAATGCAATAAATTGTATTTAATAGACAATGTAATACTCCTTAAATGAAAGTAAAAAAAATATGAGTCGCCATACATTTTATTAACACAAAATTACATAAAGAAAAAAACTGCTGATCTCTCCTTAAAACAAAAATAGGAAACATGAATTTTTTAAACTTTATTACGATTTTCTTGAATTTTAATACTTCGTATTGCCTCCTCGTGCTTCCATTACTGCGTTTACGCGGTTTGGCATGCTGTACACCAAGTTCCTTATACGATTTTGGGGAATATTCTCCCATTTCTCTGTGAGAGCAATTTTGAGCTCACGAAGCGTGATTGGGGGAGGGTTTCGTTGTTTTACGCATCTGCCTAGCTCGTCCCAAGCATGCTCGATCGGGTTGATATCCGGGCTGCGCGCTGGCCACTCCATACGAGTAATGTTCATCTCTTGAAGGTAGTCATTCACAATCCTACCTGTATGAGGTCGGGCATTGTCATGCATAAATATAGCATCCTCACCTAAATTGACCATAAATGGACCAACGTGATCATTGAGGATTTCTTCCACATATCTTACGCTAGTTAAAGAGCCGTTTTCTATGATCACCAGCTCTGTGCGACTTTCAGAAGAAATTCCGGCCCACACAAGTACAGACCCACCACCGTAGGCTACTTTTTCTTCGATGCATGCTTGCTTGAATCTTTCCCCTGGTCTTCGATACACTCTGTGTCTTCCATCGTGCTTGTAGAGCATAAATTTTGATTCGTCGGAGAACATAACTTTTGACCAATCTTCAATACTCCAATTTACGTGGCTCTGGGCATATCTTAGTCTTGAAATACGATGCCCACGCTCCAGTTTAGGGCCGTTTGCAGGTCTAAGGGGTTTTAAGTTAGATTCAGCAAGCCGACGTCTTACTGTCCATGCACTTGGGTTACTTCCTCCGAGGCGTCGAAACTGATTTGTGAGTTCAGTTCCTGTGAGAAAGCGATTTCGAAGCATGGTGTTCACCAAGTATCGGTCTTCTCGTGCTGTGGTACACCTGGTTCTGCCCGTTCCTGGTCTGCGTAGGTTAGAACCAGTTTCTTCGTAACGTCGGAGAACTCTTTGTACTGTTGACAGCGACACACCGACAGTCCTGGCTGTATCGCGCTGACTCCGGCCGGTTTCCAGCATTGTAAGTATTCTGGTGCATTCTTCAGGCGTAAGCGACATAATTTCAGCTTGAATAATGAATATAGAGCACTATCAACATGGTTTATGTACCCACATAAATGACAGATTACAAACAAAAGCAAAACCAAATGCTGTAATTTCGTAGTTCCATCTTCGAAAGTGGCCCTTTTTCAAAATTGATTTTTTTATGATATAACTTTACAATAACTAAGAAGTTTTAATACCTTCATTTAAGGAGTATTACATTGTCTATTAAATACAATTTATTGCATTAACCTAGCATTTTTAGTTTCCGAGATTTTTAGGATTCTTTAAGTGACCCGGATTCATTGCTCTCGAGTGTATTTTCAATGTACAGAAACGCCAAGTCTACAGATTTATTATATGTATAGATATATATATATTAAGTCGATAGTTTCGCCCTATGCCTAGAGACAATCTCACTTTATTCTACACAAATCAGTATTTACAACGGAGCTAAAATACATTAAACCCACTCAATTGTGAAGCCAATTTGATAAATACAAATAAATAAAATTGAAGTGTCTGTTTGTAATATCAAAATAACAGCTTTTTATTGAATGCAGACAGACAGTAATGCAAAATATATTTTCATATATATTTTTCATTATTGTCTGTCTGTCTGTTTGTTTCGGCTAATCTCCGAAACAGCTGGACCGATTTTGACGCGACTATTGGCGGATAGCTGATGTTTTAAGGCTACATAAGCTACTTTTATTTTAGAAAAATAATTAGGGTTCCGTGCAAAAAAATTAAGGGAAGTTATTTTTTTTATAATAATTTCACGAGAATGAAGGTCATGGGCAACAGCTAGTCTGTAATAAGAACGTAAATGCCACCAGCTGCATCCCACGCAGAGGGTGTCCATGAAGACCGAGCATTGGTGTGCAAAGTGTACACTGGTGGGAACCACAGCCACGCCAGCCACGTCTAGACATACATGATTTTATGACATCAAGAGATACGAGTATATAGACACGGCCCGCATGTATCTGTGTATCTCTGTTTCATAAAGGTCACGTGTGTGTGTGTGACGTCAAAGAAGCTTGCACAACGGTTATCGGATTTTTGTGTCTCAAACTATAGTTCTGATCTCGGTCACAGGAATTTGTATTAAAACAGTAACGGTTAAAAGTGCTCTTAGCCAGGAGCGTTGTCGATATGTAAATACCTGTCCCCTACTAGCACTTGACGTCGTAGATCAAACGATCTGCGTGATAGTCATTGTATCGTAAGCTTCTCAATGTAAGCATACCTTTAAATTACATTAATATTCAGAGAAGTCTGTTGTTGTTTCGCGTCTTATTTTAAGAAGTTATTGAGAGCTCATAATATATGTTGCTTGAAAACTTCGGAATGCAAAATATGGACTCTATTGTGTGCAGGAGCTTATAGGAAATTCGACTTGACATTAAACATTTTTCAGACTTTCGTTCGTAGCTTTCATAAACGCTTAGGATTTATTCGACTGTATTCCTATTCACAGATATTTTTTTTAAAAAGAGGTACTTTCATTCGTTTACGGGTAAAATAAAAGAACGATTTGGACGTATACCTATTGAATATCATAAAAGCGTGCCTAGGTACAGTACAGGTTAGGTTAAAGTTTTGATTGCTCCCCGGTGAGCGCCCCCTCCCCACATTTAAGCGGTGAGTGGACGATGAGCGTTTAATCCTGGAACTTTGTTCATAGCATTTGACGTAGGTAAGTGTTTACATTTTTGATGAAACCCCGGTGATCGCGAGGGGTTGAAATATAATCGCAGGAAAATTTTACAGGAAGAAAAATGGAGCTATTTCGTCATTAATGGACTTTATCATTTTCCCCCTTATCGTAATAATTGACGGCATAATGACAATTCTACCGTTCTACTCTCGCGAATAATAAAAAAAAAACGGGATCGAAAAATCGTTGCATACTTTTTATTTGCTAGGCCTAAAAATACTCGGAATGCCTGTGGCCAATCTAATAAAAAAACTAACCTAATTCAACGTTACAAAGTTTCGGAAAAGCTCCCAAAACTAATCTATGAATAGGGAAAATAGTTGATATTCATGGGTGGAATATTTGCGGTCGAAATTCCACTTTTCGGGTTTCGTCTACATCCCTAGAGCAGTGAGCCCAATATCAAACGTGTTACATGACAGTATTAGTATTTAGCTCGCTCAACGGGTGATGTTACGAACCGACCGGAAGGGAATTGTTTTGGGTTTCCAGTTGCCTTAATATTCAAGCAATCTCCGCAACATAGACGCAATTGCATTCCCACAAACTTGCTTTAGAATGGATGGTTAACTACTAGAGAGTTACGTTTGAAACGTTTAGAGCAAGAATATATAATCAAACTAATGTAAATAATGATTTCCCTAAAGTTGGAAAACAATTGAATAGTCAGAAAATGGAATGTGCCCCGTTAAGTCATCATCACCTGCATAGCCTTTTCCCAACTTCGTTGGGGTCGGCTTCCAGTCCAACCGGCTGCGGCTAAGTATCAGAATTTAACATGGAGAGACTGTGTGCCCCATTAAGTATTCTTGGAAATTTATCTAGCGTCATTTTTGTAACCATTGCAAACAATCATCAGAACGACAAGGCAGAATATCCAGAGGTTGTAACAGTTCATTCTACAAAGTAATAAATTGTATATTCATCAAACTTCGACGCAACAACTATTCAACGTAAACGTTCTTTGTTATAAAGCTCTCAAATCATTCAAACAATTTGAGAATCGCAAACTACACTTCTCATCAAAAAAATCGAAACACTTTCGTTTTTATTGTTTTTGTCCTAATTTTTTACAAAAGAGAATTAATTCCATGAAAAAAAAAACATTATTGTGTAGCTGGCAGTTTGGTCATTACAGTAAGAAGAAAAAAATCTAAATTCGAAATTAGAATTTCATTTGTTTATCCTATAAATGAAATTAATCACTGTTTTGAGACAAATGTGTATTTAGGGTTGGAGTACGTTTCTCGTTTAAAAACTAAAAATTAGCGCTTGTCTTTAAACTTTTTGTTTCTTATTTCATTTACTGTGACTTTGGGACGTCTGAAAAAACTTTTTTTTCTAAAACATATGGATACTTCGCCCGCAGAAGCCGCCCAAGTGGTGGCATTGCTGGATTCTGGACTTAGTCAGCGTGTTGTGGCTGCAAGATTGCATCTAAGCTTATCATCTGTTCATAGAGTCTACAAACGCTATCGGGAGACTGGTTCGTTCACGCGCCGTTCAGGATCTGGCAGGAATCGGGTCACTTCTGAGCGAGATGATCGATTTATTGTAACAACTTCTTTACGAAATCGACGCCTTAACGCTTTTCAACTGCAGCAG
Source organism: Eurois occulta (assembly GCA_950022335.1). Classification (NCBI taxonomy): domain Eukaryota; kingdom Metazoa; phylum Arthropoda; class Insecta; order Lepidoptera; family Noctuidae; genus Eurois; species Eurois occulta. Next base: position 8,650,884 of record OX465489.1, on the reverse strand, counting down.
CAGCTTCGCGTTGTACGAAGAGTAGCTGTAAGTGACTCTACAATAAGAAGAAGGTTGAAGGAACGCGGATTGGCACCGCATAAGCCAACGAATGGGCCGAAATTAACTGCAGACCATCGAAGAGCGCGCCTTAACTTTGCACGCGAGCACCTAACTTGGTCATACCTTCAGTGGAGCAAAGTACTGTTTTCTGATGAGTGTAAAATTATGCTGTATGGTAACGACGGAAGGAACAAGGTCTACAGAAGAGATGGAGAACGCTTTGCACAATGCTGCATTGAAGAAAAGGTCAGCTATGGTGGCGGTTCGTGGACGGTTTGGGGAGGAATCAGCGCCGACGGTAAGACAGAACTTGCCTTTGTGTCTGGGCCACGGCTGCCTGCACTAAACTCTCATCGGTACATCGAACAGTGTCTTGAACCTCATGTGATGCCCTATGCACATTTTATTGGCAACGACTTCATATTCATGCACGACAATGCTAGAGCTCACACCGCGGGCGTCGTACGAGATTATCTTACCGAAGTCGGTATCTCCATTATGGTATGGCCAGCAAGAAGCCCGGACATGAATCCCATTGAACATCTATGGGATGAATTAAAGAGACGAATTCGAGCAAGAGATCCAGCCCCAGAAACACTTAGCCAGCTGCAAAATGCAATCCAAGAGGAATGGGATAATATACCACAACATGTGATCGTGACTCTCATCCGATCGATGAAGAACCGTATGGAAGCAGTAATAAGAGCTCGCGGAGGGAATACAAGTTATTAAATAAACGTTTCTTACATTTTTTTTTTCATTTACGCGTGTTGTTTTACCCATTTCCTTCATATTCCATACAGGGTAAAAATTACTCATTATACAAAATACGAAACCTATGAAGACTTAATTTGAATTTAGAACAATAACATTAGGATTTAAAAACCTCATACTACTCACTATTAAATGACATTTTACATTTATTCCTAAATATACACATTTTTCTGATAATCCTTATCAAATCATAAACTGCGAGGTGTTTCGATTTTTTTGATGAGAAGTGTATTTTGAGCGATAATTGAGAGGAATGAAGTATTGGATTCCATTTTGCGCCAACGCAAAGCGTAAGCGCAATTCCGAAAATGTAGGTAGAAGTGCATTCCTATAAAATGAGTAAAGTCTGGGTGACAGCCCTGCTGGCGCTTCCTTATCGCCCCTCTCGACCTGTAGCTACACAGGTATCTATATTTCATCTTTTCAAGTCACAAAGCTCACTCTAGCGTTAACGTGGGTAAAGTGTCGTGTATACCTCGTGGCTAGAGCCCCGCACTACGGAATTTATTTGCTGATTCTCGTCAGCCAAATATGACGTATCGATAAAGAATATTATTTACTTTACGGTTTACTTTCATAATGGTGTGCTGCGATAGTAGTTTAGTTGTTATGTCAAGACTCAGGACAGATGTGAATATGCGATAACTACGGGTGTTTTGTTTTTGGTAGAATCCAAAATTAAATTGAAACACACTTGTGGTGCAGCTTGAATTTCTTTGGAAGAAGCACAGAATACATAACAGTACCTCTTCATCCTAGTAGAAGAGGTATATACATACTGCTTCAATTTAAAAGTCAAGCATAGATAATTTCAAAAGTGGTATTACCTGAACAAAATAAGATAAAATAAAAAAACTTTTTTGCAAAAAATAAAACGGACTCCAAAAACACAAAAAAAAGTGAAAAATAATTTTAGCTTCAGAAGTCGGTGACTTTTGTTTATTTGATTCAGTTTTTTGTCACCGACTTCTGAAGCTAAAATTATTTTTCACTTTTTTTTTGTGTTTTTGGAGTCCGTTTTATTTTTTGCAAAAAAGTTTTTTTATTTTTAGTTGCAATATTCCATATAAATATTTTTCATCATCAGACCTGTAATGGCACTTGTAACCCAGATGGGTGCAAAGTTTTGATCAATATACATGAATTAAGTCCAAACGCAAGGTAGCTACTGTAAACAGTTGAGGAGTTCCCTTAACTGTCCTTCGTCTTCATCATCAGACCCCTTATGACAGTCACAACCCATCTAGGTGTAAATTTCTCATCAATACAAATTAATCAAACCCAAACACAAGGTGACTGCTGTAAACCGTTGAGGAGTTCCCTCGACTGTCTTTCGGTTCCATCATCAGAGCGACTCCAGACTTTCTTTAAATTATAGTGCTTTAAAATACTTAATCAAAAAATTTACAAACGCACTAGTCGCCACTACAATTTTTGAAAGCTCCCCTCAATTTCTCTTGGATGCCATCATCAGATCCCGGTTTCCTTATCATGGGACCACCCTTGAAGTATCTCCTTTCCAACAAAAAAGAAAATATCAAAATCGGTTCATAAACGACGAAGTTATCCGCTAACAAACATAAAAAAATATATATATATATACGGTCGAATTGAGAAACCTCCTCCTTTTTTTGAAGTCGGTTTAAAAACGGATTTTTTTTAAACTATAAAATAGATGTGTATTTTTTTTTTGTAACAAAATGAAAATATTCTTCAACGAGATTTGAACTCTGACTGATCCATTTAGTATAGAGTACTTATAGATTAAATAAATTGATCAAGACAAAGGTGTAGCAAAATTCATGAATAAATTATGTTTAATACAGATTATAATCTGAAATAAATCTCTTACTGCTGTCTAATACTTTAGGAATTCATAAACAATCTGATGTTATCGCTAATTTTTGCCCGTAAGTTAATGTTTGAAATTTTACAAGATAATCAACGTATTTTCATCCAACGTTTTTCGATTAAATATTTAGGTGAAAGCCAGCTTGTGGAGACGTTGTTGTGGCTAAACATTCTAACTCTCCACAAACAAGTTTTTACCACTGATAAATTGTTTCTACGGTCTAAAAACCCATGTCAAAGTCAAAATTAACTCCCTTACAACAGTTACTTTTAATTAAATAACAAAAACATTAATTACTTACATAATAAAGGTAGGTAATGTTTAAAAAAAAACCGGCCAAGTGCGTATCGGGCCACGCACAATGTAGGGTTCTGTAGTTGCCCATCAAAATATGCGGACACTTCCTACGGTCCGATATGCCTCCGAACGATGATGTTTATTGTGATAATAAAAAACAAACTTGCATTTGCTGTTGAAAAACCTGTGCTCTCATACATTATGTTTAGGAAAATATGTTATTCAAGTACATTTTATAAGTTGTTTAACTATTATTCGTATACTTGTAAAGCCTACCTAGCTGTGATAGTTTTTCTTTTAACTATATATACATACTATTACAGTGAATTTTTTTACGCACCCAAACATAACCGTTTACATACGGATCCCTCAATCGAAGAATAAACAAAACTCGTAATATTTACACTTAAAGCAAACTCGTAATATTTTTTAAAGACATATCCAACGACATTATGGGGTACGTGAGAAATAAAATCCCCACTTTACGTGTAAATTTTGGAGATACCCTAAAAAAATAGTTTTCGAGATTTTATTTTACCACTTAGTCGGCGTAACTAATCTGTATATTCATGACAAATTACAGCTTTCTAGTACTAAGAGTCTTTGAGCTAAGCTGCGGACAGACAGACAGACAGACGGACATGGCGAAACTAAAGGGTTCATTGTTTGTTGACTACGGAACCCTAAAAATGATAATAGACTGACCCATCGCGCTTGTTATGTAAAGCTCAGAAGTCTCCATAATGGGGAAAAGTTTTTAATGAACAGTAAAAAATATTAAAGTTCGTAAATATTCTGTTAAATTAAAGCTTCGAAGAATAGTGAGGTTTTGTCTAATAAAATATGAAAGTGATTTATCATTTTTTTAGCCAATGACCTACTTTAGTACTTTAGTAGGTCATTGGCTGTAGAACAAAGAGATTTCTATAAGTTGGTAATAGTGATTCTAATATTTGTGGTAGTCTGAGTAAATAGATCCAAACCAATGTATTAACTTGAATACATAAGGGTGAATAGAATACTTTTGTATTTTGAGATAAATATTGGTCCTAATATTATTTCAGGTTAGGCGTTCCATTGTACAAAGCTTAATACTCTGAAGGGGTAATGTATATATAGTTATAGTTAGTTATATATAGTTTACAATTCTGTAGTCTTTAATAGTAATACGTACGGAGGTAAATTGGCAACTGAAAGGTGAATTCTTACAAATACAAGCTTGCAATGTTATTTAGGTCAAATCTTGCAACTGAATTTTAAAACAGTTATCTCCAACCGATTGAGCTGAAATTTTGCATACACGTTTAGTTTTGATGAAAATGCATGGTTAGCTAATCGACGTCATTCTAAATTCAATATGGCGGACACCCAAAAATGGCGGAATAGTTATTTTTTATGCACCCTATGATTAATTTAATTCCATTAATTGATACGTGTCATGTTTTTTACTATAAGCTTATTTCTAAACTAAAGTTATGTTTTAAAACCTAATTGGTCTACTTTTCTTCATTGTACTTAGTTTATGTCAGCTTCCTATTTACAAATAACCCATGTTTCCTGGAGGTACAAGATATTTCCTACCCCACTAATAGGCGAGCCATTGTTTTAGTGATATTTCACATCCGCAGCACATAAACATGGCTTGATAACGACTAGATATAAATCTTATTATATGTATGGCTTGTTGGACATCCTCCCTGAGGCAATGAGAACGTATTACACGCGTGTCGTCCTTCGCAACAAATTATAGGTTAGTGTATTGTTATATAAAAAGAAAAACATTGGTAGCTAAGGTTGGCAAGGTGAAAAGGTAATGCTAGGGGCAATGTTCTTTATTTAAACGTTTTTCATTAGGCCGCGTTCACATCAAATATGTCTTAAAATATGTGAGAGACAAAAGTTGTTTTTTTTTTATACATTTTGTACAGGATACTCACCCTATACTACACGCTTTGTTGTGAACGCAACCTTAGAGCAGGTTTATACGGGTGTTGTAAACAGTTTTCGTTGCTGGTGGCAATTTCTTACCGGTCCGCGCAGACTAGACTTCCACACACGCGATTCTATTCATTTCACATCACGGTACGGCTAAAAATAGGACACACTTAGACCTTCTCTTTCAGATTTTCAGAACACCATTTTGTTTGCCAACTGTGATATCGCGAAATAACTATGTCAGTGTTTATACACAGATGTTATAATAATACGTTTTCTTACATTACATACCTAATGTAAGAAGGACTTCAAGAAAAATAAATCCTGACTAAATTCTCGACCAATATCACGAAAACAACCTTCAAAAGGCTTAATCTATTGATTAATAATAATGAAATTTATCTGCTAATTACAGAGAGTGTTCCATAGACTTAAATGGAATTAATAATCGGCTTTCCCTTTCTAATGAATGATGGGATCAGTGCGACAAAATTACTTCACGTTAGAAACACCGGATGTGCGCTATTGATGAAGGTTTGACATGAGATTAGATTTGACACGTCTTCCATTAATTACAGAAGGATATGGTAGACATTTGAGTCGAAACCGAATGGATTTTTATCGCAAAATGGCAACTTGAATAAAGATGGTCTATTATTGAAAAATCCTAAGTATAGAGAACCTTTACTCCGCAGGTGTTCGAAGTATGAATGAACCAATGACACAATCAAGTTATAGGGGAGGTGTAACCTCAACGTGACGGACGTGACGCAATCTCGCACTCCTCTCAACAAACGTAGGAGATCTGAATTGAACAAATGGTATCCAGTTACTTCCCTCCGGCGAGCGTTGTTTGATGTATCGATTGAGCTATTTGTCCCTTCAAGATATCACCCTTTGATAAACATTTATTCAAAAACCCTTACAAATAGATAGCAATATCATTGACAAATGTTTCAGTCACATCGTAATGTGTAAGTGGTCGTACACCATTTACAACTAGAAATAACTTGATCGCGGTCATGACTGCAGTATAGTGCACGTTTGCGAATCGGTGGCTAATTTTACTGAATCGGTTCGGTCAATGCGCCGACAATTCAGGAGCAGAACAGAAATAACAGGCAGTTAATTGAAACTGGCGCCCATTCGACCCGATATAATGTGCAATCAAACTACTTCAGTAAGATGATGCGCATCACATGCTTATGACCAGCATATTACACAATAATATGTTACCTACGAGCAGGTTCAATTCGTACAATTATTCATTCGTAATTCGTACATGTGTTAACTGTTCGACAATCTGTTGATGTTGAATGAACACAATACATCACGAATGTTTATTCCGAGTCAACAAATCGCTGTAATAATGAATCAGTAGGTACCTGAAATATACTGTGTTCGATTTAAGCTCTACTCTTCGCCGAAATTGCAAGTCAAGTTGACCTTGTATAAAATAAATTGAGTTTGTTCAACTCCAATACAAATATTATTACATTTTTCTTGTAGGTACGCTTTGAACGTGTCTTTTGGTGAAGTTAATCCCCTGCATTCATCAGAATTCCTATAAAGGCGCAAGGGAGTGAGATTATGGTAGGCCGTTGAATAGCAGCTGATCCGCGGTCCTGTTTCATGCTCCTTTTTACCTTTTTTCATGGCTTTTCCCTTTCAGCTTTTAGACTTAAAGGATTCGATCGTTTATTAAAACTTGGATTCTTTCTTTATATTTATGAACTAAGTGCGCATGTAGAAAAGGTTCACTGCTTATGTATCAGTGAGTTTTCCAACAATAAACGAGGGCCCTAAATCTCATTAACCTTACCTAAGAAGATTATAAAGTTAGATATTACATTACATTATAGTCGTGCAGTTTATCTCATCACTTTTTACTGAAATGAGAAAAGCAGATTGGCGTCATATTAAAGTAAGGCTCATTAAATTAACTTAGACAAAAGGTTTATAATCAAGTTATTTCAGTGGTTTCTAAAGTTAACATCATGAGCGAATCTTTAGTATAATCAGCAGATGAGAATGCTTAGTCATCATATTTCGGAGTAACTCTCTCAGTAACATTATACATAAGTATGTACTTAATTAAATTTTAACGTAGCACTAGAAGGATTTTCTAAATAAATTCTGCTTGTCTTTTTTATCTCTCAATTTGCTCGTTTATCTCTACTGTTGTTGTTTACGTATAAACTTAATTAATGTTGTTTTACTTAATGGGAACAAACGAAGCTTATCCCAAAGAAAATACTGTTACATATTATATTGAAGTTTGTTTTTTTTTTATTTTGTTCCGTATGTAGGCACACCATTATTTACAGGTCTAAATAAGTGGCAAACAAAATAAAAAAAAGCCATACTAATTCATTTCTGAATGGTTTTTACAAACAAAAGCTTAACAAAAGCTTGTTCAACAAAAGCTTAACAAAATTGCGAATGTTGCAACGTTTTGCCTAATTAATGAGAGCTACTTAAATGAGGCACATTTGGGTCAGGTTTATAAATATTAAACACATGTATGGCAAAAGCAAAACGTTAAAATTATCATCATAGGAAAATCTATATTATATTTACGGTGAGTCTATTTAATTAATAGGCAATGTTTAAAGACACCAATTTGTCAAGCAAAGCCTCTCTCTGCTAGAACACAAATCCCAATTCTAAAACAATGCCTATATATTAAATAAAAGAAAATTGTATCTTTTAAAAACACAAGGTACAAGAGTACCCATTCAATGTTTCGGTAACCATTACAATAAAGGCGACCCATTCATCCTTTTACGATGGCCTTCTGTTTCCACTTCAAGAAACATGAAAAAAAAAGTTCACTTGTTCATACATAATAGTGAAAAAACCTCTTTGATTTTAATATTATGTAAAAAAAGAAACCCAGACAGATTTTGAGGTTTGATTAAAATAATAAATAAAATAAAAAGCCTTTTATTTCTTGCATTATAAAAAAAAGTTTTACAGCTTAATAATAGATTAAAAGTAGTTTGGAAAAGAAAAATTAAAATATGCTAGTTTTTACAATCTATATCTTAATACTAACTACACTATTGTTCATTGCAAGAACCCCTCCTCAGGTGAAGGTGAAGGCCTCCTCTAAAGAAATCCATTTATCTCTGTGTTGCGCTATTTGCGGCCAGCAGGGGCCAGCGATTCTGACTATTTCGTCTTCCCATCTCGTATAAGGTCTGCCTCTGAGGCGCTTACCCTGTGGGCCCTTCCATTTAGTTACCCTTCCGGTCCACCTCTCGTCTGTTAGCCTCGCTACGTGTCCTGCCCACTTCCATTTTAGTTTTTTAGCAAAGCTTAAAGCATCTTTGGCTTTGGTTATTTGTCTAATTTTAGTGTGTCTAATTTTTTGGAGCTTATTTATATTCAGCATGCTTCGTTCCATTCCGCGTTGGCAAGTAGTTATTTTGTTTTTTATTTTCGTAGTATATTTCCAGGTCTGACACGCGTAGGTAAGGCATGGTAGGAGGCATGAAGTCCATACTTTTGTTTTGAGATTAATTGGCATGTTGCTTTTAAATATTTCTTTTAAGGACCAGTACTTATTCCAAGTATTTTGTGCTCTTGTTCATTTTGTTTACTGTCGAAGCCAATTTGTTTCCCAAGGTAAATGTATTTATCTGTATATTTCAAAATTTCATTGTCTATTGATATTTTTACATTTGTGCGGTTTGTCATGACCATTGTTTTTGAAAGATTCATTTCAAGTCCCACCTCTTTGCTGGCTGCGTTTAGTGAATCAAGCATAGTTTGTAAATGTACGTGGGATTCTGAAAGTAGTACTAAGTCATCTGCGAAGCGTAGATGGTTTAAATATTTGCCATTTATGTTAAGTCCTATTTGGTCCCAGTTAAGTTTGCTTATTATTGACTCTAGGATCGATATAAATATTTTTGGGGACAGCGGGTCTCCTTGTTTCACTCCTCTTTTGATGGGAAATGAAGGGCCAGTAACTTCTAGTTTTATTTTGGCTGTGCTTCTCTTGTAAATATTTTTTATTACTTCTATATACTCTGGTTCAACGTCTTGAGCCTGTAGAGCAGTCCAAATACTGGAGTGGGACACGGTGTCAAAAGCTTTTTTATAATCTACGAACGCGATGTAGAGTGCTCTTTGCTTTTCCTTGTATTTTTCTATTATTAATTCTAGTGTGTGTATATGATCGATGGTTGAAAATTTCTTACGAAAGCCTGCTTGCTCGATTGGTTGTTTTGATTCTAATGTGACACTAATTCTTTTGTTTATGATGGTAGAGAACAATTTGTAAATACATGAGAGTAAGCTTATAGGTCTGTAGTTAGCAATGTCTTTCGGATCTCCTTTTTTGTAGATAAGAATAATTTCTGATTCTAGCCATTGTGATGGTATTTCGGCAGTTACTAAGATTTGATTAAATAAATATGTTAAGGGTGGAATCAGTATCGCGTTTGCGGCTTTGATGGTTTCGTTGGAAATTCTGTCGGGTCCTGTGCTTTTTTCTGTCTTTAGTCTTTTTATCTCTTGTAAGATTTCGTTTTCGGATATTGGTGTTATATTTCCACTCTCTGTAATGTTTGTAGGATTAGGATAGCTATGGTTTGTGCACCCTTTGTCTTTGGCGCTATATAGAGCTTTGTAGAAATCTGTAGCTACCCCTATAATTTCCTTACGATTATTCACTGTCCTGTCTTCCCGGTTTAAACTATCTATCCAGAGCTTGTATGTTTTTAATTCTTTAAGAGCTTTCTTTGAGCTTCCTGCTTGTTTCAAGTGTTTTTCATAAGTCAACGATCTGTAAGTTTTATAGTCGTGTCTTATGTACTTACTTGTTAGCTTGTATAGTGCTGACAGTTCATTTTTTTCAGCTCGAGTTTTTGTCTTAGCATGCTGGAGCTCCTGTCTTCTTCTGATGAGTGCCAACGTACGTTCTTTTAAGACTCTATGGGTACCTTTTGATGTTTCTTTAGGCGTTCGTGCGTCACGTAAGCTCTGAGATATGGCATTTGTTAGTTTGTTATAATAGTCTTGTACTGATGTTTTTCCTTGGCACATAGTTATATCTTGTAGATGAGACAAGAGGCCTTGTTTATAGTTCGATATTTCTGTGTCTGTTTTCAATGGTAAATGTCCCTTGTTTTTATATCCTGTGCGTTTCTTCTTTTGTTCTGTGATGGTCAGGGTTGCTCTGATTGGTCTGTGATCTGACGGATAGTTTAGGTTTAGGACTTCTATATTTTGGCACAAATTGGGTGTATTTGATAATATATAGTCTATTTCGTTTTTGTATTCTCCGGTTGGAGAGCGCCAGGTCCATCTTTGGTTGGGCTTTTTGAGATAGAAAGTATTTAGAATTGCTAGATTGTGTTCGAGGGCGAATTCGATAAGCCTCTGGCCTCTGCCGTTTCTTTCGCCGTAACCGTAGGGCTTCATTATTAAACGTTCGTCTTTTCTTGGTTGTCCTATTTTGGCATTAAAATCCCCCAATATGAAACAATTTTTATAAGCTTGGGTGATAGCTTTGTTGACACTTGAGTAGAAAGAGTTAATCTCGTCCTCGCTTGCTGCTTCAGTCGGCGCATATACTTGTATAAGTGACATGGCCAATCCGTGAATATCCAAGTTTAGTAATGCGACTCTATCGTTTATGCCAGTGAAGCTTACAATCCATTCTTTGCAATCTTTATTTATTAAAAAGCCGACTCCATTTCTACCTGGTATGTGTCCGGTGTAGCATAGTATGAAATTTTCATGTTCTTCTATTTTAGTACCTTTGCGCCTTATTTCGCACAAGCCAATTATGTCGTATATAATTCCTTTTATTGCTTCGCTTAGTTCGATTAATCGTTCGTGAGTAGATAAAGTTCTTACGTTATAGGTTATTATATATATCTTATCTTTTATTTTATATGTAGGGTTTTGTAATACTTGTGTTGATGTCTTTTCATGTGTTTTTGAAAATGTTTGGCATTTCTTCTTTAGAGGGTTTTGGGCTTGATCTCCCACGGTGCCCAGCCGGATTGGAAGATAAGGTATAGTGGTTAATGTTGTCTGTTGCGTTTTTTCTGTTTCTGAGGAGGGCGATAACTGCTAGTAGTTGTCGGCTGTAGTATGCTGATCGCTGGGCGTGTTGTTTGCGTTTTTACTTACTAGGAAGTTAAGCATGCTTGGTTTCACAATTCCTTCAGACAGACTAGAGGTTCTTCTTATTTGTGTGTGTTGTCGATTTTTCTTGCTAGCCTGTACATTAGTAGCAACGTTGGTAGGTGTTTCAGGAGATATTGTCAGCATTCTTTTATTGTTTCCTGTGAATTTGTTTTTAGGTATTATCATAAGTTTATCGTACTTAATCTTCGCTATATTGCCCTTTTCTCTCTCGAGTTTAGCCTGCTCTTGTAGCTCTTTTCTCCTCTCTAATATTTGCTTCGGGTAGTCTTCCGTTATATAGTATGTGGTTTCTTTTAGTGCTCTTCTCTGTTTGAATATTTTAATTTTTGTTCCAAGTGTAGTAAATGTAGCGATTATCGGTCTAGACATTTCTCCTTTTTTGCCGATCCTCTTCACTTCTTGTATATCTCTATGGTCTAGATCTAGAGAGAAATTTTTATTTACAAAGTCTATTATGATATTTTCCAGCATTTGGTATGAGTTTTCGGTTTCTTCAATGCCGAAGAAGACGATGTTGTTTTTTCTTGCCTGTTTTTCCATGAAATAAATTCGTTTTTCTTGGTTTTCTAACTTTACTTTGAGGTTTTCATACTTTTCATCCCAAATTTTAAATTTTTCTTCTAATATGTTGTTTATATTTTGTGTTACTGTTTCTGTAACCTTTTCGCCGCTTTTTAGGATGGTATTTTTATGTGAATCGAGTTCACTCTGAATTCTACGTAGTGCAATCATTACCTCATCCATGATAGTTGAGGTATCTAGACTAGGTTTGTTTTGAAACTGCAAGCGACCTCTAGTGATTCTGCGCAGAAGCTCGCCTTAAGTGACCGGCAACTCTTTCGAACGTAGATAATCGATAACAAGCTTGACGACGTAATTTGTGTTAATAATTATGTTAGGTTATTAAGGCGCGGGCCCACCGCGGCGCATGCTGTGCACGGGCACGCGGCGCATTTGAGCTGCGTGTATTAATTTGTTTGACAACGTGGGTCTACGTTTCCACTGGAGTACACGAATATGACCCACGACTATGTATAGCGTGGCACGGCGCACGGAGAGGCTACGCACGTGCCACTGCAATCCACGGTGTATGACTGAAAACTGCGCTGCGATAAGTGAGCTGTACATAGTCGTGGGTCAATATTCGTGTACTCCAGTGGAAACGTAGACCCACGTCGACAGCGTTGAGCTATAAAACCGCCTATTCGAGCAAGCCACGCATGTATCAATGACGTCAATTCATGCGTAGCCTCTCCGTGGGTTGCAGTGGACACAACCACATAAATTTTCTTACAAAGCGAAGCTTAATACACGTGCGTAGCCTCTCCGTGCACCGCGGTGGGCCCGCGCCTTTATTAGGTGAAGTCCAGAACGTAGAAAACATACAAAAAGAATTCCGCGATGTTGGATTCGAACCCGAGCTCTGTTTCACTGCAAGCGACCAATTTCTATCGGAGCTATGTATGTTCCGGTGGTAGTGTCGAAATTGTGGTTTAGTTCATAGTACTTTTCTCAAAAGTTCGTTAGGATGCCAGTTCATTTGAAAACAATTTTACAAAAGTGACGGGTGGTCCGATTTTTTTCGTTTTTTTTTTTTTTGTTTTTATTTTTTTCACTTATTGTTATTATTTTCACTTAGATTTTGATATTGTATTTTAAGAGTTCATTTAATGGAATGGTGAATAAGCTATTTGGTTTTGTTTATTATTTAGGTCACTTTATCAACACAAACTTCTTGATGCACTTCTTTAGGCACTGTTTATAGTTCGAAACTTTAAATCATTGTTACAATGTTCTCTGTGGGAGTTCGGTTGAGATAACAATGTCAGGTGATATTTACACTGTCCAGTTTAGTTTACTATTACACTTTCTTGCAAATTATCACTTATAACATGTTTTTGAATAAAATTATACGGAGCACAATGTTTACTTGACGGCAACCATCTACCCTCCCTGAGGCAATCCTCAACTCCCAATTCACAAATCCCAATTCTAAAACAATGCCTATATATTAAATAAAAGAAAATTGTATCTTTTAAAAACACAAGGTACAAGAGTACCCATTCAATGTTTCGGTAACCATTACAATAAAGGCGACCCATTCATCCTTTTACGATGGCCTTCTGTTTCCACTTCAAGAAACATGAAAAAAAAAGTTCACTTGTTCATACATAATAGTGAAAAAACCTCTTTGATTTTAATATTATGTAAAAAAAGAAACCCAGACAGATTTTGAGGTTTGATTAACGAGGCTCATTATATATATTTTTAGTTGTGAAGGTAACGTTAAAGAATACATGTTTCCAGTTTAATTTCAAGTCTCCGGAGTATCTTTGTCCTGCAAACAACGTGGAATGCTTTCGTCTTTCATAGAGCAACGACCTGAAGAAGTGAAAGAGTTTGAGAGAATTACCTACGTCGACGTCGTTATATTTTATCATCATTCATCTGTAAGTTTCTCATTTAATGGTCTGATATTTGAAGCGTCATTTGTTTTACTCAACTCACACAAATTTCGAAAACTTTTGCTAGAAACAATTTATCAGTTTTTGGACTTTCAATCTAACTAAATTGAAAACATTGGTTGTTAATGTATAGTTGACAAAACAGGATTTAGTTTGAATAAAATGCAATTTTTGATGGCTGATACTTCAATTAATGAATGTATGTATAAGTACTTACTTGAATATGATCGAGACAATCAGTGTTGTATTTTGTGATACCAACTGGATATAAAAAAAAATGAACTTTTTAATAAAAAAACAATAAATAAATAAAAAATAATAACAAGCTTTTATTAAATAAAAAAATAAAATTTGGTTTATCTATCAACATAAGACGCGTATATAAAGTTTTGTGCCCGTGCTGTTAACCGTTGAGGAGTTCTCTCGCGAGGAGGTGATCCTGGTTGCAGGATTCTGTCATGACCAGAACCAAAAGTGTGTGCAAAATTTCAGCTAAATGGATGGAACTGGTTTGAAAAATAAGTAGCAAGATTTGACTAATACATACTAACAAACAAACTAACAAGGCAGGTTAAATAAAAGCTTATAACAAAATATCACAATGATTTTCCAAACACAAACAGCCTCTATTATTCCACACTAGCAGTACTCCACGAGATACTTCAGTAAATGGAGAACCATCATCCAGTCTACGAGTATTAGCTTATTTGCTTCATTAATAGTAGGTGGCTAATTTGCGGTGCGCGTTGAAATCTCAGACGGAGCAATTTCCCCAGCGCTTTCATCGGACGATCCGCTTCGTGCCAGACATTCCGATAATGTGTTCTGTTCGGTACGTACGCAGGTAAGATCAATACCATTACACAGTATGTGTGTAGGCACCTGTAAATAAACTTATCGTCTAGGAGTGCATTGTAGAGCAAACGTTGAGATGGAGTGACTACGTAAATCGAGACTGTTGAAACCGCAAGAGTTGCTCCTCAAACTAGGTAGATTTACATACGTGGAGATGTCGACTCATTGAAAGCTGATACCCTCTGAAGATCCATGTAAACAATATTACTGACTGAAACATGTTTCAACAAACGCTTCTCTGCACTCATAATTTTGTGCACCGAGTACTTTGATTTGATGATAAACTTTGCGGTTTCACAATATTGGTTTATAAAGTTTTCTCTCCAAGTTTCAAACTCGGGATGAAAAATAAAAGCTAAAAATTGGCCTCCTAAAGATAATCCTTTTCCATTGGATTTCCGACTTAAAATTAGAAAAGGATTTTATTAAAACAACCCCAGAACAATTCGAAAAGGGAGGAAATTACATAAGGATAACTGAAACGCTTTGCAAAAGAGAAATCTTGTAATCATAAGATTCCTTTCATACTCTTGCGGGTTTTCCTGTAAACTTCAGTTTTAAGACTGATCTAAATATATATATATATATTACTTAATAGACTACAATAAAACCTTGTCTAAGACATATGATTACGATTGCCTGAAGACGGACCTTCTATCTTCTAACGTTTAAAAAAATATTGCAAAATAGACACAACCCACAGTAAATAGAATAAATACTTGAATGAGACTTATAAGTTCTCACATATTGCTTAATAAATGCTATTTTTTATTCACACTAAAGTCCTAATAAGAACTTAGAACATTATGAACTTAAAGTGCGATTGTAAGCCTGGAGCCGTGCAGTAACTTGTTATATTAGTACGTCTTGGAACAACTAACAAACTATAGTTCCAAGTTAGGACTATAACTTTGATTGTGTTTGTGCCATTCAACAGAAAGTTACGACAAGTATAGTGAACTATAGTTTCAGCAGGTTAGGCATACTACTAATACTACAGACCAGTTACTCTGTTTGACGTGCCTACGATGAATAGCTGGCATATCGTAACTCATAGTAAGATATCGAGACTATTGTAAACACCCTTCGATCGTGGACCGTGAAATTGGAAACTTTACGGAGGTTTGTTGTTTGTTGTCGAATGTATAACATCTATTCTGTTGTATGCAAAACGGTAGGACAAATCCAACAATGAAAATTTATGTTAAACATCTGATATGTTTAGATGTCTTGATTGGCAATAAGCCATATACCAGCCTAAAATCGTTTCACTGCAGGGCAATGACCGCTACTATTAGCACTCGTTCCTTCTTTGTACGAGAAAAGAAAGAACGAGTGCTAATTACCTCCAGACATATATTGCAAGTTAAATCTGCTTCTTTAACTGAAAGTGTCTCCTCCCCATTACAGAAAAAAAGAGCAATACTTCAGTAGATATGTCCGTTATTGAATTAGCCCTGAACTTTTATATTAAAAAAAAAAATCTGATGCAGTGTTAAAGTATCGATTAGGTAATTCTGGAGCTGCGCTAAACAAGGCTGTGTTTAAATACATTATGCCACATTAGCAGCGTCGAGAATGAAAACGTTAACTAGATTATTACGTAGTTAGCGCTCACGTCGGCTGCATAAGATAACGGAGATTTAGATGCAATGCAGCGTCTGCATTTATAATTATGTAAATTTTTACAGCCTGACCACAACCTACACGCTCTAGCGACAAGCGTATTGCGACACTGTACACCCGACCACTGGACATACATTCCTGAAGGTGTGTAAAACTGTATAGTTATCCTTACCTGTAGAATTGTACATGTAACCTAGAGAATATCGAAATAGATTTTTTTTGCTTGTACAACCGAGCGTGTGTGGCAGGTCACCTGCATAGCTCTCAGTTCTCAGTTAATAAACCCACTAAGGCTAAACTATATCATAGAGTGTTGGCGGTGATGCTATGCTTGCAAATAAGCCAACTGACAGGCTTGCAGTTACGTATGTGTCCTCTAATACTATGGAAGTCGGTTTTGCATGAAGGTTTTGCATGCATATTTAAAACTCATGCATAATCTATCTTCTATGGCCGGCTTTAGATACAACTTCTGCACGTTCTATAATAATTATGTATATTTGTTATGCCGGCACTGTCGGCTGTCCGACGTGAATTAGGGACGTAATACGTTTAGACACGTCACGCCTCCGTTCTCTAAGGGGTTAGCCGAAGTTAACATACTATTGTATTTTACTAAGTTTGTGTTTAGTTAATTACGGAATTTGGAACAAACTTCTGCTTGCAACTTAATTAATTTAACAGAAATATTGAATACTGGCTTATGCCCGCGGCTTCGCCCGCATGGAGTTCAATAATCGTACAACGGGATCATAATACCGGGATAAAAAGTACTCTATGTGTTAATCCAGATTATGAACTATCTGTGTGCTAATTTCATCCCAATCCGTTCAGTAGTTTTTGCGGGAAAAGTAACAAACATCCATACATCTATAAATCCAGTCATCCATGCATTCTCACAAATTTTCGCATTTATAATATTAAGTAGGAGTTTAGCTTGTCTAGTAAATAACACTGCTTGTTGCCAGTGCAAGCTGCCATCACACCGTTAGGACAGAAATAGTCTTATTCTATTAATTAATTAATTATCATTTTTCTAGACTACTTAAATACTAAAGTTTATACAGGAAATCTCTCCTCATAAAAAGTTTCAGTGAAAATTAGATAGAAGTGTAAGTGGTGTAACAAAATTACCAAGTTTTGAAGGAGAAGAGGAAAGTTTTGTTGAATTATAAAGGTGTTAGGCTATGTCGGATGGAGACACAAAGATATCGTATCTTGGTAATATCCGGCGGTATTTTATGTTTGAAATTTCTTACGTATAATATCTTTAATAATAAATTACAAGTATTCATGGAATTATTTTGTACTTTAATAGATATATTTTACGATAAAGGAAATTAACTTTTATTGCCACAATCAAATAAGGACGTAACAAAAAGGTTAACCAATTCTGAAGTACTGACACTACATTTGTGGTAAATATTTGTCATATCCGTAGCGTAGTTATGGCGTAGCAGTCGCGTAGCAGGGGCGTAGCACAGGCGTAGCAGTGGCGTAACACTCGCGTCGCACTGTCGTAGTAGTAGCGTAGCACTCGCTAGCACTGGCGTAGCACTCACGTACTAAAGGCGTATCAGTGCCAAGACCGTACTGTTGTAACAATATGATAACACTAGCTTATGCCCGCGGCTTCGCCCGCGTGGAGTTCCATAATTGCCCCACGGAACAATATTACAGGGACAAAACGTATTCTATGTGTTAATCCAAGTTTTTATAACTTGAATTAACACATCTACACTATCTGTGTGCTAAATTTCATCCAAATCCGTTCAGTAGTTTGTGTGAAAGAGTAACAAACATGCATCCATTCATCCTCATAAACTTTCGCATTCATAATGTTCGTAAGATTTGTTGTTAAAGCGGCAACAGAATATACACAATCTGTAAAAATTTCAACTGTCTACCTATTACGGATCATGAGATACAGCCCGCTGACAGACAGACGGACGGACAACGGAGGCTTAATAATAGTAATAAGCGCTCTCACTAGGGAGTGAGTTCAATGAATATACGAATTGAAAATACTCTACCTCAGAAAAACCCTACCTAATTACTAATAGGTAAATACTCCCGCGCCCCACTGGGCGCCATGCACCACCAATTTATTTGATTCTGTTGGAGGATGATTTTGGAAAAACGGTGATATGTACGTTTCTCATAATTTTACCTGAAGAGTATTTACACAAATTTTCAAGTCAATCGACTCCGAGAATAAAAAGGAGTACAAAAATGCCTAAATTACGTAAAGTTCGTTTAACCATAATAATATTATTAGTATGAGGTACTTACGCGTGCCATCGAAGCGAGTTGCGATGGTATCGAGGAAGGTGTTCTGGGGCGCGAGCAGCCCCTTGCGCACGGGCATCCCCCCGCGCCGCGCACCCCGCGCTCACCCCCCTCCACCTGAAACAAAATATATCACACATTACTTAAATTAATTATACAAGGCCTAACTATCTTACATGTTATTGATTGTGACCATCACACCAATTTA
The DNA here is from genome assembly GCA_950022335.1 of Eurois occulta. NCBI lineage: Eukaryota > Metazoa > Arthropoda > Insecta > Lepidoptera > Noctuidae > Eurois > Eurois occulta. Next base: position 8,632,373 of record OX465489.1, on the reverse strand, counting down.
AAGATAGAATCCCTAAATGTCAGAACTGTAACTTTTCGGCTGTATCGAATTTCAAGTATGAAAAAATGTTCGGTAGGAGTTTATTAAACTTTTGATTGAAATTGTTTCAATTAAACACCGACCAATTAATACGTCCAGAGTTACGCAAAGTTGAGAAGTAACATAGCGACTAATCCGACCAATTTTACGTAAGTCTTGCGAAATGAATTTTATTTTCTATTCAAGCTTAGGAGTTATTGATTTCCACGGAACCCTACTAAATCTGTGGACCAACACGTAGGTACTCAGCAGGTTTTTATAAAGTGCGCCACTATATAAAAGCTATTTGTATCCAGTCGACCAATAGCGAAGAGATTTTTCACGTCTCGTATTTTAGTCGCGCCATTTTCCACAGTTGCTGCTCGGTTGATTGATGATTTGGAGGTTTTCGGCCATTTGCTATTCACAAAGAGTAGTCCGTTAATGTTGTGGGCTTATATTAAAAATATCTAGCTATAAAAGGTATTTAGGCTTAGTTTCGATAAAGGTAGAGTAATACAAAAAACTAAATTTATTTGGTGGTTGAAGGTAGGTTGAAACAAAACCTCGCGTAATTAAAGGTACAAGTTTCCTCGATCGACTGAATAACTGTAATTACGGGGGTAAGCTTTTGTTAAAAATGCACAATTGTGCCTTTTTCAGTCGTACTTAGGTCGACTCAAAGTATTCATTAATGGCAAATTTAAAAAAGCGGCAGAACAAAAGCTTAATGAGAACAATCAACCTCTCTCGGATTGAGATCCGGCGAAATTTCAACGTATATAAAGCGATTTTGTCATATCCCAGCGATCGTAGACGTGTATTATGTAAATTAGGGTCAAATTAATGTTGCCATTTACTCACTGGGAGGCATTCATTAATGGCTAATAGGAGTGTTACAAATAACGTCTTTGTGTATCTTGACGACCTAAATATGATACCTTGTCTTACATGCAAACATTAAAAACCGGACAAGTGTGAGTTCGACTTGCGTGGACAGGGTTCCGTAAGTTAATTATCTAAATTGCGTAAGTTGTTTTAAATTTAAAATTTCTTATAGGTTAAATTTTCGATAATTTTCTTAAATAACTTCAAAAACATTTATCTTAAAATTATGAAAAAAAAATTGAGATGCTCACAATAATCCTTTTCATTTGATATGTAACAGGATATAGTTTGCTAAACTATTTTTTCATTTTCTAATTTACCCGCTAAAAGTGGCCGGAATGCTTAAAATTCATTAATTTACGTTACATGTTCATCTTAGGGTTACCAATTTACATATGTGTACCAAATTTCAACTCAATCGGTCCAGTAGCTTCGGAGTAAATTGGCTGTGACAGACGGACGGACAGACAGACAGACACACGCGAGTGATCCTATAAAGGTTCCGTTTTTCCTTTTGAGGTACGGAACTCTAAAAAGACAGTTTTTATCAAGGTTGTGACGTGAAATTCTGTCGATATTGAAAGTCTAAGTTTCTTTGGTGACAAGCAGATTGTGAACAAGGCAACAGGTTGGTGTAAAATCAATAACACACCAGGTTGTTACTAACGCTGCGGGACTGTTTGAAAGAGATACCGCGGCCCTGGAACACAAAGGTTAAAAGAAGGAACATGGATGGGTGTTAGTCAGTAAAAGTCTGACACTCCCTTCCGCTCCGCCCAGAGCGGGATCCCAAAAAAAAACAGACGATATAAATACATACGATACAGACAACAAAAATAACTTCTAACATAGGTACATACATCAGTATCACGTGGCACGTGGAATTACACTCATTCTAATCGACTGCAATTCCACGTACCTACTGACGTATCACGAATCTGATACATCTCCAATATTCAATGTTTTTATTTCGCTAATGCTTTTCTGTTGCAGTACTGCACCATCCACTTGTTTTCTCCTTTAGTATGACAGTACCCACCTTTTAGTCTTGTATTTTTGCACGAAGTCTCTTACATAAAGGGCATAAAGGGCCTACAACTGTGGCAATCGCTTTCAAGCGTTTCGTATTTCTGCATCGATTTTTAACAGCATTCGCATAACATAAGCTTTCGGTAACTTGTGTCAATTCAACTTCTACTTTAACATTTTTTAGATTTCCCATCATTATTTTCACTGGTAAAATGTCACTTTGTCTAGTCTAGGCCCTCAAAACAACTAAAGCAGTCTGACAGTGACGTGTTAACACTTCCCTTCCCGATATTTCAATGACACTTCACCTAATTCGGCACAAAGTTGTCAGTCCTTTAATTGATGGATCCCGGATCCCACACACACATTCATTAATCTTTGTTAGATGTGTAAATAAACGCCTCGTAATAACTAGTATCTACATGCTTAAACCAAATAAATTATGTCATTATACAAATCTACATAGTCTTGTTTATTTAGTAAATGTAGTGACTTAATAACTGTGGTATTCCATCGGCAAGGCTTGCGCGGTGACCCCTGAACTGGTAATCGGGTAACATCCGACAAGCCCATAAATGAGTTTAAAACGGGCTTCGTTTATGGAGCGTGAATATTGCTATGTATTTTGGAGGGATGTCGGTATTTTCAACGTTCAAGGGTAAAATACTCCTAAGTTTGATATGTAGGTTGTTCTTTATTATACTTTGAGTGTAGATATGTGAGTTAGATAGATTGCCCCATTTTTTATGTTACGCTAAGGAGTCCTAAGCGAAGGATTGGTTCCTTCTCAAAGCTGAGTGAGCATAAACCTGAATGGGTTTCAATATGAAAATGGTCTTGTCCGCAATTCCTACCGGAGGGAAATGTGTCGAACGTAAAGATATGAGTTCTGAATGTTCTATTTGTCAGTACTTTTGTTATAGAAAAAAATGAAGGTTTAAAAATAAAGCTGCCGTTGGTTGAGGATAGCCGCCTGCCGGTAACGAAGGCCTATTGTTAACAAATAGGTACAAAGATTAATTTTTCGATAATAATGGCATTATTTACGAGTTCTTATTACTCCCATTACTCTTTTCTTTGTCATGAATTGTGAATTTTAATCGCTGGTGTTTTGCTAATAGTACAACTTTGTCTCAGCCGTTTCTTCCACTTAAATATAATTCTTGTTCCTAATTTATTTATTTTCTTGTTTCTTAAGAGCTTCCTGATACGCGGACGTCGGACTCGAAACGTTAATAAATGATAAAGCAATATAGCTGGCTAAACATTCATCGTATATAAAACGAAGTAATTGCTCTGATTCAAAGATTTATACAGTCAAATTGATTTTCCTTGGCACGGATATTTTATGAATATCCCCCTAATTGCTCGTGGAGATTCATAGCTGGATATTTTCTCTAATTCTGTTGCCGAAATGAATGAAAAAATGTAAGTCAAATTGAAATCAGATAAGGATATTATTATTAATAGACTCACTGGTTGAGATTTGGCTATTGTTGATCTAATTTCAGTTAAGGATAAATATCAACAGTTTGCGAAGTTTATTACATGCCCCAAACTTTAGTTTAACATTGTTGAAACATAAATCCTTTTGAGGCTTTTAATAACATTAAACTTACTTTGAAACTCAGAAGAAGGAAACACGACATATGCTTACATTAATAACATCTGTTTACGAACCTGCCAAACGTGCACGCGCGAAGAAAGCGAAATTTCCCTTAATGCCGCACTTAAATCCCATTTATGTCATAAGTTTATATTAGCTGCCTCGTTCACACTAACGGGATTGTTGTACGACTTTTTATCGTGAATGATGAGATATTAACAAGTTCTTCACACATTGCACAGAAAACAGAACTTTGTAATGGGCTTGACGTAAGTTTAGAACATTGATTCTGATTGATGAATTTCGTCATTTTACTCGAACAAACTGACCGTTAGAGGTAAGTTTTACGTCCCGATTCTCATTAACCATCCGTAAATCTTATATGTCTAATTAAAGCACCATTTAAGGTGACCCATAAAACTTAGTGAGCGCGTTAGAATACTGCTGCAGTCTTCCTACTTCACCATAAACTTTTTATGTTTCATAAATACAGAGGCAGTAAATACGAATTAATGGTTTTCTGAGGTTGCGTTATGCCCTTTTGCTATCCATATTCTTTCGGTCCACGTAAACAAGATAATATGTTGAGTTTTCAGGTCCAAAGAAATTAGTCTGCCCATAAATATGTTATAATGTTTTCTGAAATTAATAGTAGTTACTAAGCTAACGCTTAATTTTACAAGAATTAATTATGCGTAGCTGAGGTACAGATAGATGGACAAACGTGCTTGACTCTTGTAGATATTGTGTTTCATAACATGCGTCAGGGCTAATTCATAATTATCACAACGTAATTAACTTAAGTAAGTTGTTACCTAACATAGATATTACTTCCATTAATTATTCGGCTATTAAATGTTAATTTTTGAGTGAAAATTAACGAAAATGAAGAGCTACCATAATTTTATTATGCTTACTGGAAACAAGCACCAGTGTATTTTATTCTGCTTCATTACTTATGAAAAATGCTGGTTTTTCCGATAATTATCAGAACTGGACAGGTTTTTTCCGCTCTCGATAATTGAGAATCGATGAGAAGGAGAACCGAGAGGCTATTAAAATATATGAATAACAAATCAAAGTCCCATTCAAACCGGAATGAATTTGTATTTCTGAATGTTTGTAAAGAACGGCTTCTTTTACATAATTGCTAGGGGATGGGGTTCAACGCCTGCGGACAAAAATCTTTCAGTTCAATCAATAATTTCTTCTAAGGAAAATTATTTCTGATTGGTCACGTATATTAGTTCAAAACTTTTGATCAAAAGGTGGTATAGTCACGTAGTGTACGAAACCCTGTGTCGGAACCCAAACGGGCGTTTCGATCTACGCAAACAACAGTGGCCAAGTATGTGGACCATTGTGTAAACTCAGTGGGACCCACTATGGCACAAAATATAGCGAGCGGAAATGGGGAAGTAATTCTGTCAGATCAACTGTCAAGACATCAAGTCAACGCGCTAAAATGGAGTTTGGCGGAAAATTGATTCTAACAATGGGGAGAGTAGTAACACATCCATAGAGAAAACTTTTTCGCGAATCTACTAAAATAGTGTAGGTCTAATCATTGTTATCCTATTAAAAATTTCGTGCTCACACTTTTAGGTACAAAGTTATCCTAGTTGACGTAAAGATATTGAAAAAATCAGCCACTGAATTTCGGAATTTACTTTTAAAATGTATTGGGTATTGATTTTAAACTTCACAGACTTAGCAAAGTCTGGTAAGATTATTATTATTGGGTATATTGAACACTTCCAAAACTAGTCGTAAAGGTTTTGAAAATTGGTTGTTCTTTGGGGAATCATATTAGTTCAAACAGTTTCTGTTATTTAGTCATAGTTTGGGAGCCAAAACCCTAGTTATTCGGTACATAAGTACCGCGATGCCCTCCAGGTTTTATCTAGGATAAGCACAGATAGGGTACTTTGAGGGTGCGTGGGTTAATCGCTCCAGACCAGACCGATCGATCTATCCGCCGATCAGTCACGTCTAACAATGTTGCCACGTTCAAGTTTTCAATCATTCTCTATGAAAAATATGGATCTTCATAGTGTATCTACGTTTCTAGGCAACAGTATTACTCGCTATTGGGTTTTTGCATAAAATAATCCCTCTTGCTCGCTCATGTAACATATAACTACAATATAACGAGTGAAACGTGATTGTACGCCACACCTCTGCCTATCCGAACAGGGAACAGAGGCGTGATGTTATGCAGTATTCAATTTAAAGCAGCCTAGATCACCGTACTTAGTTGTAATAACGAGGGCGGGGCGTTGTGGTAGAACGTAATTATTGTTTCAACCCTAAGAGGTGTACTTAACTGTTGGCTGTTGGTGGAGGGTTTTATCATACAAGATGAGTTTGCTTTAATTAGGTCACTCGGCAGTGGAATGGTCGTTACGTTGTTATTAGAGCGGACGATAGTGACTCTAAAGCGGATCCCTACACAGACCCTTTGTACACATACTTACGGAAAATGGTAAAGTTTTTTATGATTGGCTGTTAAGCGTGATTTCATTACAAAATCTGAAGCTGAATCTGAAACTTTGCTTTTACTAAGTGTGAGACAATAGTTTCAGCTCCAATGGTTCTGATCCATGGAGTCGAAATGCTGGAGAACGCTCCTCCTCCACAGTTACAAGAAAGTTGTAAAATCTGTGATACCTACCACACTGTATGGTGAGTCTTTTGACTATAATATAAACTCTAGCATCGCCGTTGCCATTCGACGTGGCAAGTGTGAGCATGTGTTTACAAATAAAATATATTTACCCAATTTTCCACGTCGTCGTCAATCTTGTGACTATTTGCAGCGCACAGTACACCCGACACAACGGTTTCAGTACCTCCGCTATTTTTATATTGAAGCCAGGAAATTTAACGTAAATACAGCGTGTAATGTCTTGAATGTCAGTATTTTTGTCTTTATGATCTAATAATTTAAGCATTTGAATTCGAAGAATCTTGGGAAACCACACGCATTAGGCATGTGCTTTACTTCAGAAATATTTCATACAAATAAAGTGATTTATATTCGACATTGAGTTCAAAGAATTGTGACTGATAATATAAATGGAGTTTGCTCAGTCCATCGGTAAAGGTCGTCCAGTAGTAAAAGAGCTTAATCCACAGCTGGTCCTAAAGTTAAATGGACTGGTAGCACCCTGTTCTACATTTGCAAGAATCTGATCTTCATTTTTACTTACAAACTCATCTTCTGCTTCAATGGTTCTTGGTCTTTTGATAAATATAGTTCGCTCGGTACCATTCCAACTGGCCGGTAATATTTGACTTCATGTCTTTGTCGCACAATTTAGTTCGGACTATCGGGTCCGTACATACCCGACAAACTTCTACGTTGGCTCCGGAAAGTTCGCGAACGGCTTCGGCGATCCGAATGTCACTTCCCACTTTATCGTAAGCCAAGGACAATCCAGTACAGTCCGTTAAAAATGTTTCACGTTAATATATTTTGATGCATCAGATTAAATGTATTCACAGTTTGACGTAATAAATCGGAGTGCTTTCTGCTAAAAATAACATCAAGTTATCATAATATTATGGCACATTTATAACATCAGGGAAGACTTGTGAATATGAGTGTGTTTTTGTATGTCATTTTATGTGTATATCCACAATGTACGATCGCGATAAGTAATATCGCGCGTCAGGATGACATGTCTGTTGTGCCTTTTTATGACGCGAACATGATAGCTCCAAGTATTAGAAAACGGTAACGGATAGTGAAATTGTATCTACATTTATTATTTTCTTGATGGATATATTAAAATTATAAACTAAGAGGATTATGAATAAAGCCTAGAACTTTAGGAGTTCGTTATAGTTTAGGAATGATTGATTATCCAAAGCAAAATTTAATAGCAATTTTGCTTGGTTCCTGAAAATATAAGCCCTACTGATACTGGTAATTTATAATCGTAGTCTAAAATTTATAATAGTAATTGTGCGGGCAATGCGGATTCTGAAAATATTTACTTATTTTAAAAAGCGTTATCGTACCATTAACTGGAATAAATCAGCGCAGCTTTTTGTTACACAGGAGGGCCTAAAGCCGTGGGATATTGCCAAAGCTAAACATACTTTCTGCCGAACATTAATTGTATAAACGTTATCCGATATTATCCTGAAAACAAATGAACTTACAATCGTTTCTAATCTAAATAATCGTATAAAGGTAATAAATTGTGACAGTCGCATGCCCCGAGTGCCAATTTGTATGTTATGACTACTAGATATTGTGGAATGCGACGTTTTAATGTAGCTGTATCATCTCAACAGCACTTTATATAAAGCGCTTTATAAATGCTAGACAAGACGTAAAATTTTTTTATCTTTTCGTTCCATTTATCTTAATTACAGTTCTTCACAAAAAAAAGCGCCAGTCTCTAGTTAATTCAGAAACTTGCAAATAATTCTTAAGCTAAAATTGATGGTGCAAAATGCAAACGTTATTTAATTTCTCTTTTGTGTTCTAATTCGGTTATTTATTTAAGAAAATTAACTCAAGAATTTTAATTAGTCTTTTGTGAAGGAAATTAGGATCATTATTTAAGGAGCGACCGACAAAGAAACTGAGTTCTGTTGTGTTGTCTGCCATATTTTTACCCATATTTTCCAGAAAAAATATTTACTTTGGTTTTAAAACTGCAAAAACGAATGAAGTAACATTTTAGAACGTATTATGTAAGTATTCTACATAATTTCTTGGAGTTGCGTTCCTGTGTTTATCTTCCAAGGTACAAACTGTTAATTAAAGTTTTAATTAGCGGCAATGTCACGTAGATATTAGCTGGAAGCCCTCGCGGATAAATTATTTTAATAGTACGTGAGGTAAACTAATGTAGTACACTATATTTTGGTGGAAGATAAAATTGTTTGAGCGAAGATTTTCCTTATTACAAGCTTACTTAGCTTAACCTGAAATAATGATTTTTTCTTGTTTACCTTGCAAATAGCATTAACTAGCTGTTGCCCGCGACTTCGTTCGCGTGGAAATTTTGTACGTATGTAAGAGACTGCCTTGTTGGTCGAGTGGTCGCAAGTACGACTATTAAGCATGAGGTCCTGTGTTAAAAAAATGTTTATTTTAATTACATAAAGTTAATCGCACATGATTTAGAGATCACCTTTTGAGCAAGGCGATGCTTGTGTGACTCCGCTCTTCCACTTAACATTAAACAATGTATGCAATTAAAAAAATTACTATAAATAATAGTGTTATTGGGTTATTCCATCAGGAATTTTGCAATAGCAGCCACGGAATCTGGATTTGGACCCAGTTGGTGGAAATAGGCTCGGCCCCTATCACATGGGAGTTCAACATAACTGGCGAAATGTGGGTGTACGATTAGGTACACTTCTGCCTAAATCTTTGGGGATTACATGGCGTGATGTGTGAGAACTGACTGGCTGATCAAAATGTGATAATGTGGGTGATGACTACCAAAAGAAGTCAAAGAAGAAAAACCGTTTATTTTAGCGCTACACAACTTTATTTTCAAAGTGAACCATCACACGCCTTGTTGGGCACTATTTATTCTAGTACCGGTTTGTATACAACATTAAATGACTTATTATTTTCCGCAAGCACGTGCAAATTTTGGGCACTGAACAACCAACACATCACAACCAACAATTGACCGTCTGAAAAGCATGGAGTGCACAATTGAATGCCGGTCACTTTTTCACGGTTTTTTGGTTTGGCCCTGGGATCTGTTGATCGGTTGCATTAAGGTTTCGCATCACCAGAACTGGAACGACAACTTTAAGCTCCAGCTGATGGGACGCCTCGCCTTTTAACTCCACGGAGTTGAGAAATTCAACGGGGTAGGCAGTACTATCGTCATTAGCCATCACAGTGTCTAGTGTGTCAGTGTTCTGTCGTCATAAGACGGTCGGACGGCGAGCTAACCCATTACTCACCGTCCACAGGGTCTAAAGCGGCCGAATGACGCCACCCATCAGCGCCTGGTTGCCACGGATGTCCTGCAAGCTGCGGTTCAACGCCTCTAATGCATACTTCTGCGACATTGTGCACTCGTCCTATAGGCTTAACTTCCACTGCTGCAAAAAGACTCCCCCGTTTTTGGTGATGTTGCATGTTGGAGTATCTTCGCTTGCAAGATTCAGCGGCAATTTGAAAATTGAATGTGCAGTCCGGCCACCCTTAAGCAAAGTTGCATCAATGCCCGGCGAAGTCACAACCACAGTTATGTGACGGCACGGTTTGCGCAGTGGCTGAGCAATTGACTGCGGCGCTGCACACACACAACGTCGTGGATTTTATCAAATTTTAATTTTGTTTTAATTTTTTTAATTTTTAGAGATTTTTTTTCGTAATGGGTTGTACGTAGTACTTATTACTTCCATGCAAAGAGTAAACACAAAAGGAAAAATAAAACCAAATTCATTATCAGCCATTCCGACATTTCCGACTACACTTCGACTAAAACCTATTTACATAAATAATTAAAATTATCATAGAAATCGCGTGTTGAGATTACTAACTAAATTTTAAACATTAATATCTTTTGCGTCTGTTGGTCGATTTTGATGAAATAAACACTAAATGTTACTCGGAACAATGCTTCTTATGTTTCAATATTTCGATTTTGAATATAATGAGGGATTTTTACGTGATGCGCGCACAAACATACAGACAAACCGACAAACCGACAAACAGACAAACCGACAAACAGACAAAAGTTCTAAAAATGGTAGAAAGGGGTTCTGTTAGTGCTCCTTTAACACCCCTACTACTTTTTTTCTAAATATTTTCAATGTACAGAATCGCCACGTCTACAGATTTATTATATGTATAGATTACGTTATTTACCTTACTCATTTATTGTTTTGTCCTTATTTTACTTAGCGTAAGTTGTAAAAGGAAATATTTGTTTTCTTCTTAGTTTTTCCGATTGATTCATTACGAACGAAAGCACTATCGTTAGAGCAGTGCACTGCTAGGTGGAAAGTTCGGTGGGAATCTATGATGATGACAGCTCAAATACAAATAGTACTACGGTTATTTCTAGACGTGTTTTATAGGATTTAGATTCGGAAAAGTTCAGCTTTCGTAGCAAATCTTTCTCGTTTGTTGAGGAATTCTTTGCCGTTTTGCAAAAACCTAAGTAAGTATTTGGATATAAAAAAGTACGTCACGGTACGCACACATGTATTTCTAAATAATACGGTGAACGATTAAAATTATTATTATGTCTATTATACACAATCTTTTTTCTTTGTTACTTCAATTGATAACATTTCTCATCGTCCTCACCTGCTCTCCATCTTCAGACTGCTAAAGATACCTACTTTTTCTAACCAAAAATTTATTAATATCCGGTTCTAATTTATTTAAGATTTTTTCACAAATATCCAATAGGTATACGGGTTGGAAGGGACACCGACGCGAAAACGGTTACCGGTATTCAGTACATCATTCTGAACCCCTCCCCCCCACATGGAAATTTTTCATCAGTTATTAAAATAAAACAGCGGTTTCCTACAAAAGTACAATATCTACACGGTCAAAATGTATGGAACAGCTGATTAAAAAAAATAACCGATGAAATATGTGGGGGGATGATGTACTGAATACTTGGTAACAGTTTTCGCGTCGGTGTCCCTTCCACCCCGTATGTTTCCCAATGAAATGTTATAATCATACCCATTTTAATCGAAAATGTATATTTGTATAGACTTGACAATTTGTAGGACGGCGAAAAGGTAGCATTATTTAGGATTAACCTTTGAAACCGGTTCGTAATGAAATTACAAACTCTACCCACGAAATATTAAAACGATATTTTAGAAACTAATTAACAATAATCTTTTCAGTGTGCTAAATACTCGGCACTAAGCGAGTACAGCATAATACATACTTCCACAATTTATGTTGGAACGAAAATACACAAGTGTGTACGAAAACATCGCAAATATTACTTCTAACATCTTAAATATTTGTATTTCTATTTAAACATATACAATATATTATAATGAGCGAAATTAAACTTGAGCTAAGCGTCTCGGGAATTTTGTGATTTAGGAGAAAGCACTTTATTAAACACTTGGGTTCGCCCACGACACGCCGACGCTGCTGGCTTTATATTTCTCTCTTGTGGTGTTCTGTTCTTTACAGTATCGTCCCTGAAGAATTGTAAATCAGACGATTCAAGTTAGATCGTTTCAAGTCTAATATTCAATACTTTTTTGGTCTATATAGAAGTTTTTTGCTACCATCTTGGGAAACAACGTGAGTTTACGTAAGTACACGTGTTTGCTTGTACTCATATACAGGGTAGAAGGGACACCGACGTGAAAACGGTTACCACGTATTCAGTACATCATTCTGATCAACTAGAATTTTATTATCGGTTAAAAAAAACCTGCTGTTCCATACATTTTGATCGTGTCGGTATTGCAGTTTTGTAGGAAACAGCTGTTTTTTTTTTAAATAACCGATGAATAATTTATTTGTGGGGGGACTCACAATGATGTACTGAATACGTGGTACCTAGCCGTTTTCGCGTCGGTGTCCCTTCCGCCCTGTATGACAAATTTATGGGAAACTAGGAAGGCTAATATTTTCATGACTTATTCTTATTCTTTGATTTTGTATTGTATTATTTTGATTGTGCTTTTGATTTTGTTCTTAATTTTTGAATTTAAAAAGGATTGTAATTCTGTTTTTAAACTTTGATTTAAATTTTACTATAGACTTTAACATAACTTGTATCATTTATTATTTTATGGGGAATGCGGTGCTAACCTTTAAGAAATTGTAATACTAACCTTTGATATAAGAATCTTTATTTTAACATCATCATCATCTGCCTAGCCTTTTCCCAACTATGTTGGGGTCGGCTTCCACTCTAACCGGATACAGCTGAATACCAGTATTTTACATGGAGCCACTGCCTATCCGACCTCCACAACCCAGCTATCACTGGGTAATACGATACCCTTTGGTAAGACTGGTTGTCAGACTTTCGAGCCACAAATGACAGCCGGGACCAACGGCTTAACGTGCTTTCCGAGGCACAGAGGAAACTCGGTTAATTCGGTATGTAATGGGTGGACACCCATCCACGGACCACCATAGACAAACGCGGCTTAACCTGCAGATCGACCCGAGCGGCTGCTATTATTTAGCCACGAGCTCTTTATTTTAATAAGTAACTGTCGGAGACGGTCATTGGTACGGGCTTAAAATGAATCGCAAGTACGCCAGTGGTGACATCACGCGACCGAGTTACAAGACTGCGGTGTGAGTGGTGGGGCCTCTGCGTGCTTTACGGAGCCCTGATGTCTTCAGCTCGTGGCGACAGTGAACATTCAGTGTGAGATCGCAGCCGAGTCAAGAAGTCTAAGAACTGTTCTCCGATTCATTGGGCTCCGTGTTATTGTGTTAAGTTATAATGTAAAGTAATTTGTTAGTTTAATAGAAACAGTGTATTGCACCCAGTGTATTTTCATTGCACGAAACTCATCTGCTGCCCACATGATGAACGTGCCTTACGGAATAAATCCTGACAAACCCCACAAAACAGTATATACAATTGTTGGTTGGGCAGAAATAATAAATAAAATAAAATTCTGGTCAAACGAGGTTAGAAGTAAATAACCATGTGTTAATTGCTGCCCTATATAACCCGTTACACTCAGAAGCCTCTAAAATGTGTTTACATGTATGTATGTATGTATGCAAATTACCAATGATTACAGAGTGCGGAAAATGTAAACTGGGGGTCTAAAATCGTCACAAGGTGACAATTAATAATAGTAGGCTATTATTAATTGTCACCTTGTGACCATTTTAAGAATTTTAACGTAAGTAATTCATATTATTATCCTATTATGATTCTGCTAAAGCGGCCATTTTAGACCCCCTGGTCATGGATATATTATGTTGCTGCATCTTGTCACTTCTGGGAAACCTGAGGATTTTCAGAACTTTCAGTAATTATACGCTCCACACCTGTAAGTAGATACCTAAGTGAGTCGTGCCATATTAAGTGTATGTTCTGTTATTGAAATAGTTTCTTAAAGTAAAGCAATTCTACTAATTGATGAGAACTGAGCCTAGGAGAAGAACGCCGTAAACCTTGGACGTGGCGTTGCATACACCACAAAGTACCTTAATTACGTAAAATACTTTTCTACCTTATTCCAAAAGATTTTAAAGAAAATTCGTAATATGGTCGACATTCAAAAAGCGGTTAGCTCGGCAACGAAAAAAATGCAATGAATGTTGTTGAACTTTCAAAATGAATTGCATTTAAAATTCGAGTCATCATCATCTGTCTAGCTCTCTTTTCCCAACTATCTTGGGTTCGGCTCCCAGTCTAACCGGATGCAGCTGAATAACAGTATTTGATATGGAGCGACTGCCTATCTGACCTCCACAACCCAGTTGGTCCACTGGGTAATACGATATCCTTGGTAAGACTGGTTGTCAGACTTTCGGGCCACCAACAGGGACCTTAACGACTGTCAAAGATCTACAAATGACAGCCGGGACCAACAGCTTAACGTGCTTTCCGAGGCACGGAGGAAACTCGATATATAATTCGGTCACCCACCCACAGACCAACCTAGGCAAGCGCGGCTTAACATAAAGATCGACCCAAGCGGCTGTTATGATTTAACCACGAGCTCCTCGGTGTGAGTGTACTACGCAATCAACCCACAGCTTATACCTACATACCTAGGTATACACAAACAAAACAACGATGCTTATGAAATCTAATAATCGATATGAAATGATTCCTGCTATATCAAGGTCCGGTCATAATGTCAGTGTTGAAGGTATGCACGTTAATCAAAAGCTCGAAATGGTTTCAGTGCAGAATTTATTCCTAATTGTCAAATATCCGCGTCTTTTGATGGACAGAAGTGAATACCTACCTACCTACCTGGCTTCCCGTCACAGTCGTTAAAACAACTAAGCACATATAATTTAAAAGCTAAATATGTAGGTACTGGTATACTTTCGCTTTGATAGCGCATTTCGCAATAAAATTACTAGGAAGAGGCAAAAAACTTCCCTTGAGTAATATCATATTTTAACAGTACCAACACGCTTTATGTTAATACCTCATAAAACCCTTTTTCTCAAAATATTCCTATTAAACCATGAGTGCTACGTTAGGTAGAGTTATACAAACTCATTCAAAATTAAACGCTTTAGCACTTTACTCGTGCGGACCCATAAATTTAACTCGTTTTCGAAAAAAACTAGCAATCGATTTGAAAAAGGAAAATCGAATCGAATTTTTGGGGCTGGCAAGGTAGCTAGTTCTTTTCAACATTTGTTCGCGTTTTGCCAAACTGCAAGCGTATGTAAGAATAGTACATTTTGATTTAAGTGGGAAAACTTTGTTATTGCATTCGAGGCGGAATTAACACCCGAGCTGCAGGCGAGGGTGTTATGGAGCCGAGAACTGCAGTAACAAATCCCCACGCGTATCGAACGACGTTTTTCAATACACTTTCGAAGAAATAAAATATTAGAACGGAAAGTATTTTTGTCAGGTCTTATTAGGAAACTATAATTTATATTTATGTGATATATATATTTGTTCTTTTTTTCCGCGCTTTGCTTTTGCCAGGTTGATGAAAAAACAAAGGTATAATACCGCTAAATAGCCTAATATGAAAAATAGAAAATTCAAATATTTCTTAATTTAGAACACAAATAATGTTAATGTTAATTTGTTCATAAAAGTAAATATTTGTTTTAAATAATCATATTTATCTATGATATTCTATTTATAAACACAATTTAAATATTCAAAAAATATTTATCATTATTATTTAGCAGGACGCATATCTCTTTGCCGAGATTTACAAAAAAAAACAATCACCTCCGACTATAGTCATTGAACCCATTTGGACTTAGTATAAGTATAGTTTTCTATGGATTTTTTTTATTTCCGCACGTGTGCGGAAAGATATTGAAAAACCACGTGTCTGAAATACATTGCATGTTGAACCTAATCGTAGCGCGATAAGAACCAGTTTTCCGAGCATTGAAAAAAAAATACCGTTGACCATAATAGGTAAGCTCAAACAAATAATTTGATATTGTTCCGCAAAATATAAACATTTACGCGAAACACGAGTTAATATTATAAAATACATGATTATTACAGATAAGGCAACGCTCATAAGCAGTAAGTTCAGGGACATTAATAACGCTGTTATTGGCTTGGGAGTTCTATTTCACAAGCACACTCAACTTCGCCTTATCCTCGTATATACTTGATTACGTACTTTTGTTGGGAATCCTTCCCGGATAAAAGACCTCTGAAGGGATGTGCTGGACGCGTCAGAGGGTCTTATTTCAATAGAAACTTTATTGGTAATATTATAAGGCCAGTGATGACGTCTGTAATAGACGGACGAGGCCTTTTTTTACTCGTTTGTGATGAATGAGCCGATGACCTTGAACATACATTTTATTAATAAAACTTCAAAGCAGCGAAAAAGAAATATGGGACAGAGGGTGTAGATTAAATCAGCTGTCAAAACTGCGGAGATGACTATAAAAATGCTCAATTAACAGTTGTAAACAAGCTGATATTCTACACTTGTCTGAAAAATACACATAACATTTTGAATTATTTCACATAAAATTCATATATTTTCCATAAAATGTGTTCTGCTGAACAACAGCAAAGCGGATTCAAAGGCAGACCGATATTGAAAAATTCCACTCATACATTTGAATGGAGCGCGTGCATGAGTAAGAAAACAATTGTATAACTTGGGACATTTCTCTTTATTTGGTGGAAATCCTTTCTTGACTATATTGAACGCGGTGATGGTTGCTTAGGCACGAACCAGAAAAGTATATCAATAGGTCATGTTTACTAATAAAGAATCGGAATGCTGGTTGCGTCGTGAACCATCGGCTTCACATCATTCTCTATTCACTAGTCCTAAAGCACATGCCACCAAAATATGGTGTTGAAAATCATGTATTTCAACACTAGCATAAACAATATGTTGTCAGTTACCTTGTAGCACTGTAGTAACTGGTTTAACTCTTTGATTCAATTTAAGTGTTTATTTATCGTATTTCCCCTCATGTCCATCAATGTGGGATCATTGCAGTGTCAATCACTACGGGAAGCAAATGATACTGAAGCGTGATCAGACGAGATTAGTAGTAATCAATACGTCAATTATTTACGAGTAATACCCATTACAGCATCAAGAGTAAACTTCGTTAAATTTGATTAATTAGGCATTGGTTAAAGGCGATGTTTTCATTTCAGTGAGCCGTGAACTTTGGCATGCCGTAACCAATTAAAGTGGTCGGTGCAGCCTTACATATACACAATCATTTGCGGGCATTTCTAACTAATGATGGGAATTTAACTAGTACTAACTTTGAGCTGCTACTGAAATGCTACACGGACTATTTAACACTGACATTCATAAGTTTTCAGACCCGGTCATTATGATATTTTTTTTTGCTGCCATAATAAATATTGTTGTACTCGGTGACACCTTTCATTTAAGGTACAATGTACATCTGCAACACACTTGGACCGAAATTGACAATCTCCTTTATCGTGTGATTTCACAATTGTTATTTTAATCAATGTTTATTTTATGAGCTTTGAGTACTTCAAACTGTATTAGTTTAGTATTATAAAATTAAAACTACCGATATTTTTGCAAACTCAATGAAAGGTTATTTCGTAGCGAAAGTAGCTAGATTTATTTTTGTGGGAACCTTCCGTAAATCACTTTAGTCATTAATCAATCATCGACCGGAATCTGAGCGAGAGAATGTGAGATGAAAAGAAACAAATCAAACTGAGTCTTGAAATGGGATCGCGGCATCCTTGAACAATTCCCAGCTGAGTAATACGACTAATGTAATGTCTCTGTAATTCCTTTCAAACTGGTACGTCGGCGGTAGGTACCTACCTAGCATTGAGCCACGTCCTGAATCTCTCCTAATCCCTCAATGCATACTTTGTGAGTTTTTCATCTCATATTGTTTGTAGATAGACAACAGGCAGTTATTTTTATTATCTACCTGCCTCGTTTTCTGAACAGCTATCTCATGTCATAAAAACAGAGCATAACGGGTAATTCAGGTAAACGATCGACTTGTTTCAGAATGCCGAAGCGAGTAAACATGAGATAACATCGTTACAGCTTCGCGAATGGTTACCTACACTCACAAATTCAATAAGGCCCTATCATGTAAGAAAATTGTACCAAACTTCTTAATACGTGTAATCAATATTGATCATCCTTCTTAAGTTTACGCAGAATATTTTGATCAATATTGATTGAGGACTGTCCATTTTGAAGACAAGATTTTCCCATGTCAATAGAGACTTCAAGATAATAACTGATAGCCTTATATTGAATTATGGGTCCTCTAACTAAAAATAATATTAACACAAGGAAAAACAATAAGCTTGAGGGTAAAGACGGAAAACCTATGTGAGTGGTAAAAAATCCGGGTCCTTTAAAACAAAAAAGTAACGAAAGATTTGTATTGTCGCCATTCGAATGCATACATTGCAATATACAAAACCGGTGTTATAATTTCAGTCATGTTCTAAAAAGGCTTTTTGTAACCATGTTTTGTAACTCAACATGATCCGATTATTTTCCAAGCATTGGTCAATAAATAAACCCTTAAAGCTAGCCGTCGTTATAATTTTTTTTGTTACATATGTTAGAACATAAGTAAGTCTCCAGTCCCTCTTCGTCTCCTAGCACATATATCTTTAGGCAGATCATACATAGATGTAGAATTGGATAGTAAATTTACGAGCCGTGTTTTATACCCACATAACATTCGATATTTATGGTCAGAATAGACACGGAACGAAAATGTCAACGATATTCATCACATGTGTAGGAAATTGCTCCTGCATTACTTTAGTGCGAAGATGTACTTTGCATCTTCATTAAGCATTTACTAACATAACACCACCCCTGTGTTTCCCCGAAAGGTTATATGGAGGAGTGCCTAAACTTAGTACACCAACATTTCGCCAGTTATATTTAAGTACAATGTAGGTAATAGGGGCGAGCCTATTGCCATCAACCGGCGACAAATTCAGAATCAGGGCAGGTTGAGAAATATGTGATGGAAAAATTCAACAACTCTATGCCTGAACCCTTTATGTTCAGCAGTAACCTTTGCACTACTTTGACCAATCAGGCAGTCTCAATTATTTAAGCATCAGTTTATAAACGAAACCAGATATAATGGAATCATCAAGAAATGTGCTCTTACAATGTCCTGAAAAAGTCTAAAATCTAGAATGAATAGCTACTTATTAATACCCAATGAACATAACGTAGGTATACCTAATCCTCACACAGTCGAGCGCCTGCCAGCTTCATGATGACCTATTTCTTCAAGTTTTAAACTTACAACTCAAGCAGGATTACAAAATTTAATCATTCATAGTTTTCTACTCTTCGTGGAGCACAGATAAAATATAGTGAAAGAGAATTACGAGTTCCAATTTAACTTAATTGAGTATTCACTATCTGCCTAGCTTTTTTTCCAAATATTCTAGCGTCGGATTCCAGTCTTACCGGATGCAGCTAATGGAACTGCTTGACCTACACAACTGCGTAAAACGATATCCCTAGGAAGACTAGTTGCAAGACTTTCGGGCTTCCGACTGTCAGTGACCCGTGACAACTGTCAAAGATGTACGAGTACAAACTACAGCCGGGACCCACAGCTAAACGTACGTCCTTATTTGAGTTTGGATAAATGGAATAGCTGGTGCCTCTATTAGTAGAATATAGGTCTGTATGTACTGGGAACAATAAAATGCAGATCAGTCTCCGTATTGTTTGTACGTACATGATTTACCGCGTAAGCTTTGTACAGGAGCGTCCCGACGCCGCGCCCGCCTGCTATTGTTTTCTTTGATCTCAATGCATCGCTAGCCGCACATAGAAACAATTTAAATCTTCATTCTCGATTGAATAGAACTGAACGATAAGCTAGAAATCCGCGCCCTTTATTACAAATAACTTTTTATTGCAAACAATATGCTCTTGAGTTACTTCTTTGTTCGTTCTGCGGATTCATTTCTTTTTTATTTAGTTGGTGTTTTGTGTATTTTACTCGTAAGTGCCTTTTGTACTGAACTAAGCGAACATTAAATATAATCCTTTTGCCAGCTTTGCTAGTGGTATCAATTTATTATGTATGTATTTATGAATCCCTCTAGTTCTTACAAAGAGGAGGCTTATGTCCGAGCACAGTCTCAGTAGTGGGAAGATTACACTCTAGTAATGCATACTTAGAATGAAACCTAGGCATTTTCTTCACATTTTTTATTTATTAAACTTTATGTAAAATACCATAAACCTTAGGAAAATAAAACGGAGAGACTTACTCGTTAATTTAAACTTATCACGTACATTTCATAATTACAGTAGATTCCCGTATTTCAGTAGCAAGTACTTGCTGTAAGTAGCACGGTTGATACTAAACAGAAATAACAAGTGACGGCGCGCTATTTTTAATAACCTGCACAGAATGCATAAGAACCTGAGTACTTACTCATTTGGAATTCTTTCTACGTACGATAGTGAATAATTATGAGATCTTTTCTTTTTGATCCCGACTACTCTACTGGATAATATATCATTTCCCACTTTGCAAGTGATATATTATGCTGTTAAAATATGGGTCCTTTAAGATACAGCTGTATATCCTTCAACTTTGTAAAAGTTTTCTATTCAGGGTACCGTCGGGGACTCATACGACTTTTTGTGATTTACGAGTTTTAAGTAACTTGTTTGTTTGCTGATTTAGGTACGTGGTTTTAGGAAATGGTGTCTTTGCCTTGGCATGTGGTATTGCACTCATGACTCACTCACACACTCACTTTAATTCCTTTGTATAAAACTTTCCGAAAAATAATTCCTTTATGTTTGAGGAATGGAATAGGGGAGCATTTTCCTTGAGAAAAGCGTTCATCAACAAGTAGTTGTTTGCTGTACATCTGGTCGGATGTAATAGATAGTTTGACTTCCGCCATGTGTGCTTGGATCGTGTCTTAGTTACCGAGTATCATAATTAAGCGACTACGCCAAAGCGCTCCCTGAGGCTTCAAGATCTACTGCGGTATAATATTGGTTTAATTTGGATAGGTAAGATAAGTCAATATGAAATACTGTGAAGGTACTGTTATGATGGTGTGGATAATCGTAGACCCATCTTATTTGTATGTCGACTGAGAAAAAATGAGCATAAGTGGATATTATCACACACGGGGCAAATTTTCATCGTAGTATGGCAATTAATCAAGGAAATAATGGTAGCTGCACTGTTGTACACAAAGACCAATACGTATGTACGCAATAATAACACTGCCCTTTCCTGCTAGACCGCACTCACAAAAACAATACATCGTGAACCAGAAATAAACCCAGAAATAAATAAAAGTGCCAATCACAAGCTATGAAACATCAGTAGGTACGTTGATCGCGGAGAAATTAATTTAAACAGTGTCAGACGAACAGAAACATTTATTTTCTTGTATAGCTATAATGTTTGTATTAACGTAATTGCCCACATTTATTTTCGGAGGTTGGAGTAAAGTGTACTGGTACCGACCACTTGTCTGGGTTTCAGTTTTTCACATAATTCCTGGCAGATTTTGCCATTTGTTTTAAATACTGAGAAAAAGTGGCTATAAATTCTGTGTTTATCATAAATTCAATATCATTGGCACAGATAAGTCTTATTCCGTTCAATTTTGTAGTAAGATGAATCGTACAAAACTTCTACTGTGTTTTTATTAGGAGATAACGTTCACAAGTTGTCTTCGTGTAGAGGCACTGGGGAGGAAATAAATATGTAATACCTGACAATGTTTGTAGACAAAACTTATGAAGGTAAACAAACGAAATGAATAAAAAATAACTTACTAGTCGGGTCTTAACGGGATGGGAGTATAGAATTTGAGTTATAAACAGATTTTCTCTAGAAAAGCTTTCAAAACTTGATGAAAAAAACGATACTTCAGTAAATTGAAAAGGTTTATTTGGCTATTCAGAAATCAATCTTAAGATTTGGCATTTCATAATAATCCAATTTATTCAAACTTTTAATTGCCTCCAATTGTATTTTCAATTCAAAACATAGGTAAGCGTACATAAACTCAAGCCTGTTCAGTTTCAAGGTAAATGCAAAGTTTGTAAATATTTTCTTATTTAAAGCGGAGTAGGCGTGTATGTACCTAATGCATATATTTGTGCTATTGTTTTAATAACATTTCACGAAAGTAACGTTGTTTCCGAACTCTCAACAGCTGACATAATACACTCAGTGAACATTACGTCTTTGTTCACGAAGAGATAATGCATAGTCTTACCATCGAAATAATGTAACCTTTTTTCTTGATTCGTAAGTTATTTACAAAGGAGATGACATTATAGCTGCTGACTTTGTCGATAAGTCCTATTGACGGAATAATTAGTTGCCTCCAAATAAGTATTAGCTTGCTAGAGAGACCACTCTCTTTCAAAGAGGATATTAGTGAGTGGCGTCGCGCGACGATTTCTTTGTTGCAAAAAAATAGAACGCCGACTGTACGTTCTAGAGACACTCATTGTCCATTGTATCTTGATTTTGATAGAACAGTAAGTAACGACAAAACGTTTCATATCCTTCTTCCCAAAATATTCACTTTAACATTTTGACTGTACAGTCATACATAAATAAAACTCGTACAAATATAATATATTGTATATTTACTCTCAGGTGATATAGTACAGAGATAAATCAAAAGAGGGCTTAAGATAAACGTGTGAAGTTAGTAGTCGACAGCTTTACTGACAAGAGGTTCCAAAAATAAGTAAAATAAATATATTTATAACCGAATGTTATTATAAGTCTGAAAAAGTAGCTCCATACCTACTGTCAAATAACAATGCTCTTCAAATATAAATATCTAAAATATCAATTTCCTAGAACCGTTCATGTCGACACACGAGCCTGTCCCAATTTATTCAAGCGTCGTACATACTGTCTGAGCTAACAAGGATTATCATATCATGTGATATTTCACCAATATTTGTGAAATTGCTTATCATGTGGGTCTTACTGATTTATATTCCTCTTATGACTAGAAAGTAGGTCTCTCTTTTATCACAGCTACCTACACAAATATTTTGTCCAGAACTAGTTTTTCCCGCCACTTCGTCCGCGTGGATTCCAGAAACCATTGGGGAAAAGCGAGGGCTCCCATAAAAAATTCAACACCCACTGTAATCCTTAACAAAAACGTGCTTTTTCTGCCTTACAAGATAGTTAGGCCAAACAAACATTACAATTCAATTTCAGCCTTTTATGTGATACTTATATTCGAATACTACCAAGAAAAATCCAATTTTTTTAGAGACAGCTAGAGCGTTCTAGTTTGGGACATATCTGTTCAACAGGTTTCTAACGTATCTATCAGTCAGTGACTGGAACTGTTTATTGCGTTTATGACATAGATTTATTGCTAATTGCATCATTTCTATTATAGTAGATTTATTCGAAATTGTATCGAAAGGAAATGTTTGACAACCTTTGTTGAAAATTCATAATCAACAAACTTTTTCTATAACCATCAGCTTTCTCGACTACGTTTGTTTGAGTTGCCCCAAGTGGGCTTGACATCTTGTCCTCAATATTGAAATACGGAATTGAGAAAATTTCGTTTTGTGACTCCACTTTGGCAGTCAATCGTATTGAAATTGAAATGCTAAAGGCTACCACGAAATCTACAAAACCGGCAATTGTGCAAATGGCGATACAAACTCAACTCTAATAAATTATCCAAGTTGAATGAATACATTAGTCTTGTGTTGCGCACTTCCTCTTCTCGTTTTTACTTCAAAGTGAAAAATAGCAATAAATAATAACAACTGACGCCATTTTTTGCTGACAACTCATCAAGAGCCGCCATCGCGCCACCCCCTGCCCCGAACGCCGTGGACCTGAGTTGACATTCCCCCAGCTCCCGTTTCAATTTACTTGTGAAATATTTATGTCCATTTAGACGCACGCCACTTTCAGACCTTTCGTTAAGCAGTTTCTCATAAATCATTTAACGAAATGACGAATTTAGAGTGTGAATAAATGAGTTTACTTCCCCATCCAATAAAAAAAGGTACAAAGTAGACCGGCCGGGACGCGAAGTTTGAGAACGATACAATATAAACTGATATTACAACAGTAGATATCCAGTTCATCGAATACACTGCTACTGGCTTTAGACTTTCTAAAAAGCTTTGCAGGATAGGTTACTAGTTAAACATTGATTCGATGAAAGTCAATCACTTTGTTCGAATGAAATGAAATTTGATCTCGAAATGGACGGAAAAAGTACCTATTCGAATTACAGTAGGTAGATAAGAGAATAAGGTATTTGAAATTGGCACCTTTACCTAATTTAAGCTTCCACTTAACTGTAATCACTTGTCTTGTTTACGTAGATTGATAGCAGGCTGCTTTTATGTTAAGATGATCATCAAGAGATATTGTTACCATGTAGTTGTAGGTATCATGAATTATTCAGACTAATGGCCACCGTACCAAAAAGTTAAATAAAATAATGGCAAGCACAATGATAAAATAATATAACTCGTTGATGTAGTAGTCGCAAGCGCGACTGTTGAGCACGAGGTCCTGGGTTCGATTCCTGGGTCGAGCAAAGTGTTATTGGGTTTTTCCATCAGAAAATTTTCAGTAGCAGCCACGGTCCACGGTGTCTGAATTAGTGCCCGTTTGATTGCAATAGGCTCGCCCTCTATTACATTCGACTTAAACATAATTGGCGAAATGTGGGTGTACTATTAGGTACACCTCTACCTAACCCTTCGGGGATTACAAGCGTGATGTTAGGTTATGTTATCTTTACCTTCAGTTTTTAACAGAAATATTTTATTTTTTTCCTCTTAAAATATCTCCACCCCGATAAAACTATACATTTTACAGGCGATAAAAGAACAAATATCTACATAAAAAATATTTTGCAGAAGAAAGTTTATCTTCAGAGACAACACAAACAACAGTTTCCATAAATTATCTGTTTGTTCCAGATTCACGGGACAACTGATGGACGGGTTTTAATTGGATTTCATTGAAAACTAATTTAACGCCCGGATAAAAATATAATCAGTCTGCCTGTGTCTTTCTCTAATTTAATTAATTATTCGTCTCGGAGGATTAGACAGGCTGATTGCTTGCTTATCGAGCACGGCATGCATTTCGAAATGTCGACGACTTTGTTTTCTTCTTTTGACAGTACTTATTTATCGTCGAGGAATAAGAAAACTATTTGACTAATATTCAGAATTCAGAAATCAAGTATCTTTATAATTATCGTATCTTTTAAGTACTGAAATAATTTAAACTTAGAACTGCATAATTTATCTCGACGCAAAACAGTTGACATCTTTGCCAACCATAGACAATCATCATCATCTATTTTGAGGTCGGCTTCCAGTCTAACCGGATGCAGCGGAATACCAGTATTTTACGTGGAGCGACTGCCTATCTGTCCTTCACAACCCAGTTAGTTCTGGGTAAAACGATACCCTTTGGTAAGACTGGTTGTTAGACTTTCGGGCCATTGACTACCTGTAACGACTGTCAAAGATCTACAAATGACAGCCGGGACCAACGGCTTAACGTGCTTTTCGAAGCACGGAGGAAACTCGGTATGTAATGAGTGGTCACTGGTCACCCATCCACGGACCAACCTAGGAAAGCGCAGCTTAACCTACAGATCGATCCGAGGGCCAATTATTATTTAGCCACGAGCAATAGGGTTGCAAATTGCAATCCAACCAATTATAAACGACCGTTCATCGGTAACTTCCAAATGGATGAATGTTCTAAGCGGATAATACCGAAGATGGCCAATTTGATGACTCAATTAACCACACAGTAATTACCCTTTGAAGTCTAACAAACGGATAACGACCATCCCTTTCTTAGTGAATGAATGAAATACTTGGCCACAGTTCCTAATATTGTAGGTTATAGGGTCATACGTACAGGGTTATCTCCAGTAACCTTTGACCGCAGACGGCACTTGATAGTCTTTACCTTACTAAAAGATAAGCTAAGGACCCTTTTAGATAATACGAGTAATAAATGATGGAAGAAAACCCAGACAAATAAAACAGAACTACGACGAGAACTACCTCAGTTTTATCTGCTTTTATGAATCAAAATTCATGTCCAAGTTTTCGAATATCGATTTTGTATGTAACTTGATGATACAAAAGTCTTACCTATTGAAATTTTAATTGATAAAGTTTGGATCTGTTCGTCTTGTGTGTTTGTTTTCAGATTGTGTGAACAATTTACGGGTAGGTATTGACCTATTTGAATCGTTCTTTGTAAAGTTTGTATCGTATAAATTGAAAACAAATTATTGTTTCGATGAAACCTAGTCTATCGCATATATTGATCACAATAATATTGGATTACACCTCGAAGTCAGCAAAAGATAAACAATTTCCAAAGGAATACCTCTACATCCTGGTTTAAGTAGAATTACAATTTTGTAAACGTTTGAGAATCAAAATACCTACTTACGGTATTCCCATACGCCCATTTCTATAGAATTGTAAATCCAATCGTAATATACAGAATGGTACCTACACTTTCCTTAGCCGGGAATTTTCCTTTTTGTCTGAATTTATAAACAATTCTTTGTAAGTTGAAACAAGGTTCGCTAACAGCTGTTGTAAACTACTTACGTCTCGCACACATGGTTCACAGCTTGGGCTATGTTTATTAAATGTAACAAGGCTTTGCTCTCACAATATCGGTGTCTACAACCCTTAATTGGCTTTTGCTTTGAACGTATTTTAATCTCAACAAACCCTTTCAGGTATTGTACCTACCGTCAGAAAATTCCTTGTTCAATCAAAGAGAAGGAAAGGAAGATTAATAATCTGAAGCCTTACATATCTGAAGCTTGAACAAGGGGATAAAGAGATATGGAACATGCCTGAGATTATATTCCTCGGTAAAATAGCCAAAGATATACAGATTATGCAAATTCTGAAAGTAACATAAAGTTAATTGTTCGAAGTGAGGAGAGAATTCAACTGTTTCTTACACAAACACATTCGACTATCATGCCAAGAGCAAAGAAAAGATTGAATACGTCTGTCAATACTTGCAGTTATTTACTAGAACATAGAACAGAATCTTTCATATCTACGTCTAGTATTTGCTAGTCTAGTGCTAGCATGTGATGCTTGTTCGGTATTTGAGAACTTTGCTCTAAATAGTCTGCATATTCCCGCACAATTTCAGATAGCGTACAGGACGTATTCAGTCAGTTACTAAACTGATCAAGAATGCTACATGTCTCAACACAGTCGTTCTGTTGTCTACTTATAGGCTGAAACACATGCATCCAAAAATAAAGTTCAGTTTACTGCTCAGCCCCACATCTGTGTCTCACAATAGATTACAAATTGAAATAACGTGGACATTTCCAACTTCCTTGCATTTGTTTTAACCATGATTTAACCAATCAGAACGCTGAATTGAATATAAATATGTTCGAAGGTACTGGCTAATTTATTTCATAGGCATGACATAATTGCTATCGAGTGTGTAATGATCAAAGCTAGAGAATTCATTGCTCGCTATAAAGTAGTCGTACGTATTTGTCAAAACAGTCGGTCTTGATATTGCCGCTCAGTATAATATGTAGTTCAGTATTATAATCTACATTCCAAGCTTGAAGTAATATCTTGCGTAAGTAATGTAGCAAAATAGAGTGGTTATCTAAATAATATGTCAGTCTTCTACATTTCAAATACGAATAGACGCTACGCTATTATCATTTCTAAACTATGATTTTACTTGAAATAATAGTTCAAAATGTCTAAAGTTTGATTTGGGTCCATTTATGTAAAGAGATAGACCAGACATATCTACGATGTAATTTAACGTATTTCCTATTGATAGAAACTTGGAGTCATGGCCGCCGATAACAAGTAGATTCTATATTTGTGTAATTGAATCTCCCCCTACATTCAGCGGGTATGAATCTGAGGTAAGTAATTTATTACTGCCAATATATCTCGACCGGAGAAAGGTCATAATAACTTGAGCCCCAAGCTCGTTAAGGGGTAGTCACTGTCATTCGACAATCTAATAAGTTATAGAAAAATATTCGTCGAAGTATATATTATAGGTAGACTTGGTAAAATGGATCATTATTTTTTCAACCGTACCTACCTCATTTTATTCAAGCCTTGTGCACATACATTACTTTATAAACTATTAAAAAATAAACGTTACACTGTAGAGCTTGGTATAATTAACGTCCTAATAAGGGAATGCGTAACTTGGAAAAACATGAAACTTAATAAATATTATTATGAAGGATCTTCAGAAACCATATCATGTAACGAAGTGTTCAAAATGTAATCGTATCTATTCTACTAAATATAATGTTGCTCACTTTAAAGAGTTTAATTACAAACGCTGTCGGATACCCGCGGTTCTGATTAATTATAATTTCCTTCTCGTTAAGAGACGAGTTTATTAAATCCTCTTCAGGGCTGCTTTAGGAGTACTACATAGTAAAGTAGGTGAGTATTTCTCAACGAGCACTAATTTCAGTTTTAATCCTAGATTGGAATAATCGTGAACGAATCAAAAGGGATCGTACCACGGGTGTTAGGTATGTAGCTTCTACCTACCCTCGGTGTAAAAAAGCATGAATTTGTGTACCTAATGAATTCAAGTTAATCCAAGGCAATATGATTGTGTCTTCTGGCCTATAAACTAGGATTATCGCTCGCCAATCATGATGAATGTGATGATTATCACAATTTCCTCTTTGATTGTCTATTGTAGGAAAAGTCCAGCAGTATGAATTATGACGATGATATGAATATTTATGACTTCATAGCAGCTGCAAAGTCAACTGTAAATTAAATCCAGATACAGATATCTTTTAAACACAGCCTTTCATGTTCCCACAGTTGGTTCACATGGCCTATTTTAAGAGGGACTGGGCCATAATTTGTTAGGCATGATTAAATATTTAATTTGATTAACAAAATGCAACTATCAAGCTTACGCGGTTGCCTTACATAGTCTCCAAATATTACATCTTCGTGTAATCATTCACAGTTAAACTTTGCTCTACGTTTTTAGGGTTCCGTACCCAAAGGGTAAAACGGGACCCTATTACTAAGCCTCCGCTGTCTGTCTGTCTGTTCTTCTGTCTGTCTCCGGGCTGTATCTCATAAACCGTGATAGCTAGAAAGCTGAAATTTTCACAAATGATGTATTTCCGTTGCCGCTATAACAACAAATAATAACATTTAAAAAAGGGCCCTTCCTGCGCGAGGCGGACTCGCAATTGGCTGGTTTTTTATAAGTAGGTACGCTGAACCGTTTCAGCAAGCGCTCGTGTCGGAAAACGGCGAGGGGACGAAACTATCGTGTAATAAATTGTGTTTTCATGTAACAGAAGTCATCACTTGTTGCATTCCAACAAATGGAAACAAAAACCTTTGAATGACAGAACAAAGAGGTTTTAATCATAAAGTTTCAAGAACACACCTAGGTCACTGGAGAATAAAGTTAGTTTCAAAATATAGGTCTGTAGCATGTCATACAAGTAATAATTTACAATATTTAGATGAATAAATCCATAGAATTCAAACAATGGCTGAGGTTGAATTGACAAGGTGGACGTAGTAGTACGACGTACATACATTACTGGGTGTAGTGCAGATTACCGATTCTTATGCTTGCCAGCACTAACGGCGGCATTTAGGACCACTTACAATGTTAATTGTCACTGCCGATGTGACGTCACGTCAAGAAGTTCTATGTATTTATTCGTTTGATTATTTACACTAATAACTCTGAGTATTCTAAAAACAATGAACCGTATATTTCAAAATCTACCTGCTAATAAATCAAACAATAAACGGCCCCAGCCCCTTCAAGCAAAATTAGTTCAGGGCACAGTTTGAATCCACATTATTATATGTAGAATATTTTAGGTACCTAATATTATTAAACGGAAAGGTTTTGCTCTCTAATAACTTTGCCGTAAATCACTTGCTCTAACACACGTTTAATCCGTGTAAGGGATCAACACATTTTAGGAATATTAGGATCTTTGTTACTAAGCTTGTCGTAATATATTAATAGCAACGATGTCATAGAAAACGATGAGATTTTACCATTTTGGTTAATTAGTCTGTTGATAATGTACCTTTATCGTTTTATTTATGTGATTGACGAAAGTGAGTTGATTTTATTTTTATATACCGAACACAAAATACGTTCCATATTTCTTATGAAGATGATAAATTAAGAACTTTTTTGCTATTATATAGGTTATGTTTATTAGTAGCACTTGTCTACTACGGATCACAAACTGATATTGCTTATATATTTTTAGATAGGTCAGCTACGATCTATATTCCAATACAAAAAAAAAATCTGTTGTTTCACACAATTTGAGCATGTAGGTGCTGTACTTTTGTAAGAAACAGCAGTTTTTTTTTTTAATTACCGATCAATGTTCGAATGATGTACTGAAAACGTGGTAATCCACGTCTACCCTGTATACATAGTTACTCAAAGACTTACATTGATTGACATTGATCTTGGAGTCGCCCGCGACAAGCCTAGCACACAGGCATGATAGAAGTTCTCGCAACTTGCAACACAACCATTATGGTCAAATAGAGATGCATCACAAAGGAGGAGCTCGTGGCTAAATAAGAACAGCCGCTCGGGTCGATCTTTAGGTTAAGCCGTGCTTACCTAGGCTGGTCTCCTCCGTGCCTCGGAAAGCATGTTAAGCCGTTAGTCCCGGCTGTCATTTGTAGATCTGTGACAGTCGTTACAGGTAGTCAGTGGCCCGAAAGTCTGACACCAACCGTCTTACCAAGGGGTATCGTATTACCTAGCACTAACTGGGTTGTGGAAGTCAGAGAGGCAGTCGCTCCATGTAAAATACTGGTATTCAGCTGCATTCGGTTAGACTGGAAGCCGACCCCAACATAGTTGGGAAAAGGCTAGGCAGATGATGAGAGATGCATCACAAAACCGCGTTTATACACTTAAATACTTATGTACCATAGAAAACAGACCATACATAACCAAGACTTCCACTAAGAAGTTTTAAACTATTGTTACATCAAAGTCTTTTGTACCGTTTCTTTTTTTTAAAGAAAAGTCAATCGGAGACAGGTTGTCGTATTAACAACATTAATATTCAACGAACCGTCCGGTTCTGAGCCTCAGAGGTTTAAAGTTAAATCTTAATTGAGCGAATGGTCAGATTAAATTCCTGATACAAAGTTAGAAAGTTTTCCAAAGCTGCTCAGACAATACCACTGCCGTAAAGTTTGTCTGACGAAACGTTTCAAGTTAACGGACTAACTATATTTAGATATAGTTAGAGGTTGATTCCGAACGAGAAACTATTAAGATTTGGATTAATTTATTGTTGATTTAAATCCTTAAAGTGAAAGTGTTAATAGTTATTTAGTCTCCAGCTTCACGCTGATCAACTTTACTGAAGACGATCAAACAGACTCGATAGTCTCTGTAACATCTGATTGAAACATCAAAGACAAGCTTTATTAATTCTTTATCTTGATTACATCAAGATTCTTGATGTTTGTGAAAGTGCCAAAAAATTTACAGCTGCAATAATTAAAAGTAAGTTATGATTTCTTATTTTAAAATCAAGGCAGCAGGCGATAATGGCAGTAACATTCAGGAAAAAAGAATTTGGACAGTCACAAGAGTTCCATTAATGAATTAAGGAAAGATTTTTGGCACCTAATCCCCTAAAGAGGTTAAGGTGGAAATGAGAGTTAGTATAGAAGTTCTTTAAGTTTTTACGAGAGGAAATTCCATCGGGAGCACAGCTTGTAAAACAATAACTGTTATCGGGGACGTTTCACGCTTCAAGAATTAAACAGATTCCTGTAAACCGGCCAGATTGTTTGAGTTTCATGGAAAGGACTCCGATGACCCTTAGATACTACAGACCTATTATCTCCAGAGAATTAACCAAGTCTTAACTTCGGACAGAAGGAGATTAACGTCATTCGCCGAAGTAAGACTTATTTAATAGTACTTAAATGGAGATATAGAATTTTGATGATCGTCCGGACAGAAGTTTAGAAAATTGTGGTTTGAAAACTGTGGTAATGTTTTCAAACGTGAAACTATCAATGCACAAAAAAAAACGCTAAAACTGAAATGTATGGAGTAACCAAAAGCATGAGCATAAATCCTTTATCGTGTTCAGTAGCGTGTAAGACGCTCGAGCGACTGCACCGCTAGATAACGGCTAGGCGCACAGTCGCACACTGACTCACCTCGTTATAAAACACCTATGCATTAGCAGTGAAGTTGCCACTACCCACGTGCACTTAAAATAGAATATCGTACAACTGATACCAGCTCTATTAATGCCAGAACTATTAAATTAAGTACTGGCACATATATCTTGTAAAGTTATCGGCTCAGATCGGCTACATTCACCCACTGATAAAGTACTTTCATAAAACTCTCGCTAAAATACGAGATAAGTATGGAGTACTGTGCGGTCTGTCTACATAACTGATTAAAGTGGTTACGTTGTTATACACAGCCAGGCATTCTATAGGTGCCCTTCCCAGAGCATTCCATATATATCTCTGTATTTCGACGGTAATTAAGCTAAATTTACCGAGTGGCCTACATCAGCCGTCCGGCGGCGACGACCGGCGGCAAAGTGAAAAATTTAACGCTTCAGCACGTCAACGTTGACATCAGAAAGATAACGTGACTCACTAAACCGACACTTTGTGTATTCTCTGCACGAATTTTGATATTTTAATAGATAAATTGTTTTGTTTCCCACACGTTCCACGTACATACCACTCCAATGAATCCGAAAGAGGGTGTTTCTCGCGGGAATTTCTCACAGCTTACAGTAGGAGTGCAAGCTTTATACAAATATGTTTTGTCCTGTTTGTTTTTATTTCTCACACTATTTTGGTTTCAATTTATGCCAGTCGATGTTGATTTTACATTGGGTAGCTCGCCAACTAGCCACTGTGAATATTTACATAATATTGTAATTATCAACTTTGCTGAATATTACCTATTTTTAAAGAATCTGGAACGAGTTTCATCTGTTTTAAAGCAAACGCAGCAGACATGTAATGGTTTACCTACATATACGCAAGAACACATTTATTACGTTCGGAAATCATTCAGACTCGTTTCTAAACAGACAGCGAAGCGCGAGCGCCTGTACTTCACGTAAGGCATAACTTACATAGGTACCTACTATGTTTAGGATTATTTCTATTATAATGTATGTCACAATATGTCTCTTTAAAGGTACGTCGCAACACAGGTGAATAAACTAATAAAATTAAGAACGATGATAGATATACGATAGACTATTAAAAACAAAGTGTGGTCTCATTGTTGGCGCGGTGCCAAATGTTCTGTACAATGCAGTAGTCCGGATCCAGAACAGAGCGAAAGGTACACTTGTTCAGATCTGGAGTAAACTGGCCCACTATAACGCACTATATTGACCTAATATAACGAAACACAGGGAACAGTTTTATACCATCAAACCAACCTTACCTAAATAATAAAATAGAAAAAACGTTCGGTTTCTCTTATATGGAAACAAAAATAAACGCGGTCATTGATGGTCTTAAGGTAAAAAGATCGACCTATAAATATATATTCGTCCTACTCGGGAAGCTGAGATCAAAACAAGAAATATACATCTGATCAGCTTGTTATAACTGAAATAGATCCAGACTTATTTACGAAGCTGTATCCGTTAGAGATCTCTTAGACTCTTAATGTCAAAGCCGAGGTCAGGCCAACTTGGACGAGTCGATTAAGTAAGGAAAAAATTGCAAAACTTTAGTCCTAGAAAATCGAAGACAATGTTTGCCTGAAACAGAGCCACGCATATTTTATCATTTTATAGACGTGTTTACTGTAGCATTTACTAGTTTTATTGTGCTTATAAATATGGACTATGCGTTAAGAAGAATAGATACCTTTATCTATTTGTTTGATATCGATTATACCGCAGGAGTTATTAAGGTTCCAGTTAATTGCCGTTCAATGTTCAAGGTTAGATTCTATCGTCGATTATTTTCGAATTATCACGTCGAGCGGAGAGGCGTTACGATACTCTGATTAAAAAATAGCACATTCATTATCGGTGGGATCATTTCCGATTGGCTGATTCGCACGCGAAGCATAATCTTTAGTGAAACACAGATACCTCGCTTTTACATGATTCAATCGTTAATCAACAGCTCAATGTTACCAGGTCAGTAAAATCTATTTCAGATATCATGAAATTCTGATAAGCACGTGGTTTTATCTTTTTACTTTGCTCTGGAATTTTAATCCTAAACTGTGAATTGCTTTCAATTTAGGCCATCCTTAATATCAAACTCCATAAACGGTATTATCAAATTGATATAAATCTAACTATTATTTTTAATTGAATCCAACTGCAAGGTTTCTAATGTCAATCTACTGATAAGTTCTACGAACATTAGAAAGCCTGCAAACAATTTTCTATTAGCAGATATGAAAGTTCAAATAGCAAGAAACATTCAACTTTTAACAAGTTAAGCTCAAGATAATAACTTCTCCTTAGACTGCTGTTAAAGGTTTTCAAGGACATGCAGTGCATGTTACTTCTAGAAGGAAGCGTTTAACAAATTGACCTATAATAAGGAGAGTTTTCTATTAACTAGTATCGATGGTATCGGCAGCTGGCAAGGTGCCAGGATCTCGAAAACAATGCAAGCCTTGACTCATTCGCTGTTAATTGGCTTACTTTTTGGGAGGCAATAAAAATTGGTTTAAATTTGTACAATAGTGTTTATAAGCTATTCTGGAACAGCTGCTGAGGTAATCGTGTTCGGAAAATATTTGAATCGTTTCATGTAAAGTAATCTGTTCTCGTGCGTCTGTTGCAGAATAGTCCTCACTGTGCTTGTGGATGAAAATAGAGTGTAAATTGCCCTTGCCTAGCACTTTACGGCTCCTACACATTACCAAGTCTAGCAACGTAAACAAGAGACGAGAAAGGTGAGTGTAATGGTTGCATATAGTAACACCTGGCCACTGAAGCATGTACTAGAGGAGGCCGCTCTTAAACAAGACCATAATAACTCCAATGTTATCCTTTTACTATGACGTAGAAAACAAGATACAAATTGTCTTACAAAGATTGAACGCAGAATCCTCGTTGGTTATTGCCAAGAATATTGATTATTCTTATTCTTTATTGAACACAAAATTAAAAGATATACAAATTTCGATTATAATTATGATTATTCGGTTTGGATTTTAGTTTATTAAATTGACTCACTACGTCATTTTGCTGCTTTAAAGCCATTCCATACGTCATTTATGTGTTATGCTGATTATATTCGAACGTAATTTAAATTGTTACTAAATACATCATTGAATTAAATTCATAGAATGACAGAAGATTCGGAAACACGGACAATTAAAGTTTATGGTCAATTAATTTTCGTGAACTCACATTATTTTTCCATCTAGGTATGTGTACCAACCAGGTCATATAAAGTCCAATATACGACCCAATGTGTCGTACCAATCGCCAATAAATAATAGACTCTGTAGGTTAGCGCTAATTGAATTTGTTATTAATGGAGAAATCTGAGCTCCTATTACTAAAATACAACAAAAAACACATATATTTTTTGACAATAAGTTGTATTACTTACAATTGATTGCGTAGAATAAAAGTAACAGGGTTCTATTGTTTAAATAAATTGATTTCGACGTATAAATTGCTGTCTAACAGAACGTTCATTTGAGTGATCCAAAGCTATTCCTTTTATTAAGATGTAATTATTTATTGTACTGCTATACTAAAGTTGAACACATGACTTGTTCACACACTGTTTTAAGCCTTCACGGATTAAACCTAAACATATACTGTCACTTACGGGATATCTTCCGTGATTGTTCATAATTGACATGACTGTTATCTGTGTCGTTTGGTTTTATAGAATTCTGCCGATTTTGAACAAGTTTGAATTGGTGATCTCTTTCGTCGTAATATTATGTCGGAATAGAATCTCAGCAGTAAGCACCAGCTTCTTTAATACACAATGGTGACATCATACCTATTTAGATCACCAGACCGCACACTTAACGACGCGACGTGTCATTTTAATATTTTAACTTAATTTATGCCAACGGCCTTTGGCTCTTTCTGACTCACAGTCTAGCCAATGGCCATGAAAATTCATGCTTTCATACCTTAATATTCCGCCTCAATGAAACAATGATGACATTACAAATAACTTGCACAATCATGTCCTAAAAGCAAGGTCAACTTTTGTTTATTTCGCTTTTCAAAGAGAAAATGTGAAATTTTAATCACAATAGCCAAAATGAAGTGTACATACCATAAAGGTACGTTATGTACACCGCTGTGCCTGAACGACGTTTCACTCTCAACGGCCTAAATATCAATAACAAATGACTTCACATACACAACCCGGACAAAAGCGTGGTGTCAAGTGCTCTGATGATACAAAGGGAGAATATTGTACAAAGCAAGATTAACTAGTGTGGACCCGGCTTTACATTACCAATTCAGGGTTGCCAGGTTCGTTAAAATCCCGGGCGTTGCATCTGAATGTGAAACGTTATTTAATTTGCAAATATTTGCGTTGTTTTGGGATAGTAACCAGGATTTAACATGGAAAATTCATTTTGAATTTTGCGCAACATAAATATTTGGACTAGCCGAAATATTCTAAGCACTTCCAACATTGGAAAGTCCATTAATTGGAGTTAGCTAACATATCTTTAGAGGAAAACAAAAGAGTTTTTAATATGTTTTGCTACGACTCTTTAGGTATATAACCTAACCTATAATATTTGAGAAAAATAACAATAAATGCTAACGAAATATCAAGAAAATCCGACGGCCAGTGAGCAGTCGACATGACACATGAAGACACTGCATAATGAAAGCCATATTGTTCATTATTAATTAAAAGCAAAAAAAAGTACTGGTAATACGAAAGTCATTATATATTTTTTTCGAGAAAAATGGTCAGTTCCTTACGCACATTTTCTATCTACTCAAAGACAGGCCTCACACTGAAATTCATCGATTTAATTTATAAAGTGATGGTGTTATTAGTAACTTTACTTTGTGTTACCAACAAAACAAAGGTAATAACGAAAGCAAAGTCTCTACCGTCGAATTTTGACGTAAAGGACATTCTGTTTAAGATCATCTATTATGTAATCAATTAGTGATTGTTAAAAATGGTATAATAATGACATCTTTTGAAAGTAAACATAAAAAGAAATATGTTGGAATTTTATCCCTTGCAAATTCCAACATGAATCTACAAAAAAGAGGTATTTTACCTTCTTACCTAGTAAGGTAGGCTGCTATCAAAAAATAGAGCGAGTTTTAAAAAGTAAGTGACAGAATACCAGCATGATGCCCGTTTTATCTTACAATTGCTTTGAACAGCGTCTCATTTCTTTTATTGTAGCAACTAATGCGTAATTTACCAAAAATGCGTACAAGTAAAGTCGGTATTTTCAGAATAACAGGACAATTTAAATAAAAGCTTTATTATACATTTTCTGCTGCAAGCTATTGGAATGATTTTAAAATTCTACATTCTACTTTTCCACATCATAATCATCATCGTACATGTTGTTCATATCCAGACTAATATTATAAATGTGAAGGTCTTTCTGTTACCTTTCGACGCTAAACCCCTGAACCGATCGTTATGAAATTTGACAGATATCCTACACATGGGTTAGTTTTCCCAATTGCAGACGCAGTCGCAGGCAACAACTAGTTATTTATAATTAAACTTCTGTTCAATATCTGGATTTATGTAGACGTTATTTCTATGTACGTATTCGCAATTTCCCTATCTCTGCGCGTATAAATTTTCCGCCGATCACGCCGTAAAATGACACGGTCGTACCTATGTTATGAAAATTCCTAGATCCCTTTATCCTTCTGATATTTATGTTACGCCTTTCGCATCTCTTTACTAATTACAATTTAATGAGGAATACTACGTACCTACTTAGGTAACGTGAGTCTGTCGAGTCAGTGAAAATAATTAATAAGAAAATTACCTACCAACTTAAATTGTCAGTAAAAGTACTTATTAGTTCCATGGTAAATTCAAATAAAAACTCATTTGGCTGAATTTATTAATATTTCTTAATAAATTCACGTTAAATCATATAGTTATATGAGTAAAAAAACCGGCCAAGTGCGAGTCGGACTCGCGCACGAAGGGTTCCGTACCATTATCTATAAAAACGGCAAAAAAATCATATCTGTTGTATGGGAGCCCCCCTTAATATTTTTTTTTTTAATTTTTAGTATTTGTTGTTATAGCGGCAATAGTAATACATCATTTGTGAAAATTTTAGCTTTCTAGCTATCACGGTTTATGAGATACAGCCTGGAGACAGACAGACAGACAGACAGCGAAGTCTTAGTAATAGGGTCCCGTTTTACCCTTTGGGTACGGAACCCTAAAAAGGAAAATTGATGAAAATTAGAGTAAGATAATTGCATTTACGGGTAGGGTTTAGTATCGAGTCGCCTGATTTTGAGGATTCTGTCACAGTGGCGGGGTCAAGGGGTTTATCTGAAGCACCCCCATGCGATTTTAGCCGCCGAACGCTGCCGTCAAAGTATTTAAAATTATTTTCAAAAAATATTGGTAAATCATTAACTAAGCTTGAAACGGAACGTAAATTTAACTAAATTCTAACGTTTTTGACGTTGCATCTGTCAAAATCATCTCAAAATGCGTAAAATTAATCGCTGGGCCGACCATTTAACAGTGACAGATATACTTTACTTCATTCGTAGCTTCCGAGTTTACGTGAATGTGCTCCCTAAAGTTTTTATCAAGTTAACGTTTTTTTAAAGCTAATATGTATTATATCAGCTTTAAAAAACGATTAATAATATTATACTACTAGCTTTTGCCCGCGGCTTCGCTCGCGTGGATGTCGAAAAATATCCAACGGGAACGTACTACCGGGATTAAAAAGTTACCAATAGGTTAATCTAGGTTACCGTAACAAACATAGTTACATACCTTCATCCTCCTTTTTAACCCTTCGGGGATAGAATTATCAAAAACGCTGAGACACGTATAAGTTAAGTTTTTCAATCGTCAGCCTAAACACAAAGTTTGAAGATCCTAACGTCAAAACTGATGGACTTCTATCCCCAATTTTACCCCTTTAGGGGTGGAATTCCCAAAAATTTGATCTTAGTGTATACCTACTCTTCACAAAGAACACTTCCTCCAAGTTTCATGTCTCTAAGACCAGCGGTTTGGGCTGTGTGTTGATTGAGTGCAAGAGCGAGCGAAGTGTGCTCGAGCCTGGGGCTCCCCGACTGGGACAGGTTAGGTCTGAAGGGGATGGCGGGGTCGAGTGAGCGAGCGAATAGATCCCGCCATCCCCTCTGTGGTTTTTTTTAAACCATTCAGGAGTAGGACCGTCGACTATGCCTTTTTATTATTCCCCTCCCCCGTCTAATAAGTTGATTTTTCTCGGAAATAATTTAATAAAAATTGTAACCTCTAAAAATTAATTAAAAAAAACTACGCACCTCCGGCAGGGGGGGAAAGTGGGGCGACTCCATAAACCCTCCCCCCAACCCCCTATTAAGGCGTCTCGATACTAAACCTTTTTTTTTTGAGATGGTAAATCATCAAATCACCCCTCCCGTTTTGGGCGGAGCGGAAGGGAGTGTCAGACTTTTAATGACTAAAACCCATCCATGTTCCTTCTTTTGCCCTTTGTGTTCCAGGGCCGCGGTATCTCTTTCGAACAGTCCCGCAGCCTACTAAACCAAACCCGTATTTACTGCAAAACCTAGTTATTTGCTTCACAGAGGCACGATTGAATGAAAAACAGTCAGATTGAATTCCGTCCGGTTTGTGTGATTTACTGCGGTTATGATATTTGATTCAGTTAAACGAATACTGATAAGACACGGTTTTTTTAAAGTTATCCGAATATTTCAAAATTGTTTGAGCTGGCTGACTAAATGTGGTTTTCAGGTTTTCTTGGACATTTTTTTGCCCAGTGATCTGTGAAAAACCTCAATAACCAATTAAGAAACAAGTCTTAGTGTTAAAATTCGGTATTTAGAAATAAATCGAAATAAAATAGAACATTTTCTAAAAACAACTTGAAACATGTACTTCATCGAAAACAATGAACAAATAAACAGAGCAAATTGGCGTTAAGTACTATACAGGTCACGCATTTAATTTCCATACTTATAGAAGATTTTTCTTCTCTAAAATGGACACTAAGTATCGACCGGCAATAAGATCGAATTATAATTCCTTTATAAAATCTTCCGACAGCGGCCCAATGTCAACTCCTATTACAACCTCACAAATATTATCGCACTTGTTCGGAAAAGCAACTATTTGTAACAAAATGCTCAACGGAAATAGAAGATGAATTTCGTATACTTATCTTAGTACTTACTGCTTGAAAGTTTTCGTTTCAGAAAGTTATTATAGTGCACTTGTGTAGTGCTAGTTTTGCTTCTGAACCTGTGTTTTTCAACAAACCTGGCTTTGTACCAGCTGCATCTG
This sequence comes from Eurois occulta, assembly GCA_950022335.1. Classification (NCBI taxonomy): domain Eukaryota; kingdom Metazoa; phylum Arthropoda; class Insecta; order Lepidoptera; family Noctuidae; genus Eurois; species Eurois occulta. The sequence continues at coordinate 8,592,070 of OX465489.1, read as the reverse complement.
CCAGAAACGATATAGACGCAAAGTAAATTCACTCATATTATTGTAAAAGTGTTAAGCCAATAAACAATGTACAATACATTTCATCCGCGGCCGTTTAACATCACATTAATACGTAAGTATGCACATTAATATTTAAATTAAAAATTTGCGTGTAAAAACGTCAGCGCTTTCAGACATGTTTACCTCAATGCCGGACACTACAACACTGTACCAACATAACATTTTAATGATCTTGTCTTAATTTATGTGATAATTTCCAGCCCGCGTCGGATGATGCGAACCATGAATTTTTCGCGCGACTGACAGAACGGTGACACAAATTCTGCTGGGAACACTTGTGTCATGTGACGTATCTTTGCTTAATTACTTCCGAGGGCTGTGCACTCACGTTTTTAATTACTTTTCTTAAGCAGTCAACCGCTGTCTTTGCATATGTTTCATACCGAAAATCTTTCAGATCTTACATCCAGGTGTAAAATCAACACAATATCCACTTACTGTACGAAACGGTTGTGTTATTTTTACTATGTCTAACACTGTCTTTCTTTGAAGATTTACTTTTTCCTGCTTGTCAGGTAGCCAGAAAGATACGAGGTCAGGTCGTAACCTTCCTCAATTTATTGATTGACTTAATTATGTCTGCAAATAGTAATCTAGGTTTTATAAGCTTTTGGGAAAGCGAAACAAATGTTTGGAAGTAACTAGGCATGTGGCTAAATTCGACGAAAATATATATTATATCACTAAACTAATTAATTTTCCAAACAGAATTAGGTTACGAATAGCAACCTAACTGGCAACAAAGGGGCTAATTAACTATTACCCGAAATCGGTAGGTAGGTACATAAAATTTGTATAAAACGTATTCAGGTTGTAAATAACTACCTACTAACTATCGCCACCCTAATACATATCCGTTAATATACGTTAAATCGGTTATCTGCAGATTACACGGAACGATTCAGATTTATCAACGTTGTTAGGCCATATCGTGATTCATGTTTGAAATTACTGCTTCCGCACTTTCCCTGCTAACAGCAATATGAAATTACTGCGTTAAAATCAACAAAGCAGGTATCAAAAATATTTGATTATCCTCAGCTTTCGGGTTCGTAAAGCTTTTCAATATTAACGGGATACGGTAGCTTTCCCTAAAATATTGGAGTTGAAAATAAAAGTGATTCAGAAAATGGACCTTTTCATTTATTTCTCATTATCATGCTATAATCTTTTAGCCAAACCCATCTGAGTCGGATAAATCTGTTTAGGCCTTCAATTTCTGAAAATGTGTGGATAGCCAACAAATTATTGTGTAAATAGGTTTGAATCCATTTCATACTCTTGGGGGTTGAGTTTAGTACGATTCTAAAAGCTTTCTGCTTTATATTTTTTCTTGAGTAAGTATGAGAAAGTATAATGCATGTTTATATGTTTTTGATGAGTTGAAAAGAATGAATGGTTGGAACAGTATCAGTCGGTTCGGTCCCCTTTTATGTATTTTTTAAAAGGTTAGTTAGTACTATAAAGGTTAAGTGTATAAAAATAATAAAATCGATAGGTACTTTTCCAACCACTCATATTTAATTCTAGCTTAAAATACGCATCTGCTGATTTGCCGACGTAACTGTGGGACGCATGTTTTCACAAAAAGGGTGTACTTTTCGGGTGTTATATAAATACACGCAGCAATTATATCTTCTCCAACCTGAATCTAAAGTTACGGGAGTGATTTTCATTTTACCAGCTTCTCTCATTCTAACCGTAAATAAATATATTTCCGCAGAATGTGTAAGTATTGCCTAAAACAAAAAAATAGCCGCTGCCCAGGCCAAGCCGGTTTATGATTGCGATATTTCAGTGAAAGTATTTTTGTGTCGGTAACCGCTGCTTTGTTCTAACAAACAAAAACAGGATTAATTTATAGATTTACGTTTTTGATTAAAGTTTTGGCATCGTTCCAAGATATACCTGTGTGTCCACCTTACTATTGCGATAGATCGTTGAACAGAACGACATTAGATACGGCATCGTATCATCGACAAAACATGAGCGAGCAGCAATTTAATCGTTCGTAAGCTGTTCAAATTGGATTTCTCGATCAGTATTGTTCAATAGTTCAATATCCTTTCAATAAACGATGTTTCCTGAACTGCGCCCTTACTGCCGACGCACAACACGATCTAAATTAGAAATTTCATAACTGCAAAGTTTGCGCACGTGCTTTGTGTTAGCGTTACTCACGATATGATCGTATTTTTTTATCGCGATTGTGGTGAAGTAGGTGTGTCTTGTGTTGTGTCAGATGTGCAGCACAGTGATTGCACATAGGTAGGGTGTAGTAGGTGGGATGCACTGACCGACGTGAGCCGCGCCGCTGTGGCGGGATCGATCTAGCGCGGCCGGGCCGAGCCGGCCATCGGGACCCGCACACGATACTTCTCGAACGCACTACACTGCACTTTATTCTTCGATGCAATCTTCCAAATGTCAATCACTGAACTTTCACACATTTACAATTAACGTTCTTGTTTCTTGACTGGCCCTGTTGGGTAGGAAAGAAAAAGAAAAATTAACGTTACATTAGACTTTACAGGAAAATAAACCGTGTAGCTAAAAATATGTATCAAATAAACGCTTGATTCGTCAAACTGAGATTGTTGAACGATTGTAACCGAGTGTGGTATTGAAACCCGAATTAAAAATGTGTACAGGACCTACATGTATCGATCTAGATATCAGGCAGAGATAATGGTTCTTATCTACGATAAGTTCAGGGCCTAATGACCGAGGATAAAGCAGATTGCTGTTGCTACAGATTCGAACTAAGTAGTAATCCCTGGAGGTCCTAGAGTACATAAGTCCTTAAGTCTTTTGAACTAAATATTTAAGCAAACTGTAATGAAAAAAAGATAGAACAAATTAAAATACTACTGATTTCCAATGAGTGTAAATCGATTGTATGCACATGCCAAAAAGTTATCGCTGAAAAATGATTTTTCAAGTAGCCGTACAAGATAGCGCGTGAAACAATAACGTTTGCGCTGTTATATTATGCAACAGATAGTAGTGAACTACTTAGTTGTGATGGATTGCAGGTTCGTCTATAATAGAGTACCTTATCTATAAGCATCAGCTTGCATCTGTAGACTGGTATCTTGCGACCATACACGTGGAAGAAAATGTAGCTCTTCAGCAAAAAGCGTCGGGAAATAAAGAAAATATTCAATGAACTTTATTTTTACATAATACTAGGCACTGCTTTCTTGATGATAGAAGATTCGTGATAAAATATTATCACTAATAGTTCTCGATGGATAAAACAGTAAAATTCATCTTGCTACTTATTCAAAATTACATAAAACGAAACATAACGCTCAAATCAAAAGATGTCCTTGGGTTCCGTCGGTAGGGTTCTATTGTGTGAATGTAAATAGTGAGTGGCAAGAGCCCCGAAATCGGTACCCGGAACCCTGAGGGACATAATGATTTCCTTGCGAATTGAACCGAGAGCAAAATATTCAAATAGCAACATCCCTAATGTTCCACTTTTCTGCAAAACTTTTGAAGACAGACAAGGCAATAGCTACAAGCGACTTTACTTAAGAGTTCTTATGTTTATTTCAACTTTGAGAAAAATGGAACTTTACGTGGGGAATTTGATATACGGAGAAGAATTCGAATAAAAGTTAAAGCAATATTCAACTTCAAGCAAGTGAAGTGTATAGAAAATAAGGTTATTTTGTATTAAACAACAACTAGAATAAGCAGAACAAAAGCCTATAGACAATCCTGAAATCCATCTGAAAAACTAGGTTTATTTTTCACTAGGTTTTTTAAAACGTTTCTTAGGAACGTTTACTCAGGAACTAAGTGTTTCAGTAAACGGCAAATACGTATTAGGAGTCTTCAATTAAAATAATGAGAATTCTTTGTACCCATTATTAGGGATAGGTATCATTTGACGTTATTTAATCAAGTGTTGCTAGCGACCTTCTACGAATGTTTGTTAAAACACAAAACACCGCTGAAAAAAATAGCTTTTTCATTGCTTTACAGAAAACGTAATAACTGAGAAATCATTATGTTAAATAATATACAAGAGGGATCACACAAAAGGAAATAATTTCGTAGCTTTGGTGATAAAACATACTTACAAGTATTTCGATTTAAACTCATAAAATCAGAGAAAATAAAAGTTTTTAGGAGAATGGAAATTACGTCTAGTAAAAATATTAATTTCTTTTTCAACCAAAAATTTGGTAAACAGAAGTTCTATTTATTACAGTCTATAAATCTTTGTAAATGAAAACCATTTCCTACACTAAGTAACTTTTTAATAAATATGTACTTACACTAACGGAGACCAGTTTAAAACATAAATAATTTTCCAGCGATAAAAGATCCGATGAAAACAACAACTTAAAAACACTTTTAACAAATTTATGAGATCGGAAAACTTAGAACTTTAGAAATAAAATATTATTTTAAGATATTCTTTGTTAAAGTAACAGTAGATTTATGTGGGATCAAATAGCGTGAAGATTTATCTGATAGATTGATGTAATGCACGTGTTTTGAACCGGGAAAGTGTATGTGTTCGGCTGAGCGTCGCGCGGGCGGCGGCGGCGGCGGCGTCGGCGGCGCGGTGACACAGACTGCGTGCGGCCGGGTCGGGCCGGGGCGCGCGGTTGGCGGCGCGCAACAGATACGCCACAGGTTGGGCGGCCCGGGCCACCCGCGCCCACACCACCCTGCCAGCGCCGCACACGCCAATTTACATCCTCATTATCGTCTCCGGAGTCAGCACCTCACGCTGGCGTCCGTCACCACATCAGTCGCCGGCTTCTCCCAGTAAAAACTCTCCTCGTACCTTATTCAGCAAAATCTAATAAAGCGTTTATTTGGAAGCTTAAATTTTTTCTTTGTGCCAGCTACTTTCGGGGAGTTTTATCGGATTTATTTTGTTTCGTTACTTTGAATTATTCTGATATAATTTTGTTTGTTTAGGAAATCCCTTTGAGGATAAAACAGTGGGGGTACCTAGATGGGCTTCTTTATGGTCGTCAGCTACGGAAACCTATCTATTTATTGTAAGTCCCAGAAGGTTACGACATTCTCATCAATTCGTAATAAATCCTTTGAGGAGTTCCTATTCAATATCCAAATCCGATAATTCTCTATTCATTTGGCACATCAATACTAATAAATTGACCGTTGGATAATTTTATTATGCCCTTAATACATTAAGATAATTAAATCTGAAAGTTTTATGTGTCGTAAACACATTTAGTGTCGCAACTCTTCCATTAAGTGTGTTTAACACTTTGTGAAAGAATTTTCGTGATAAAATCAAAAAAAAGAAGTGGTAAGTGCTGGCTCCAAGTACTCGTACTAACGATTGCACAATTGTATAATGGAACGAGCGTTGTTTTGTATTCAGGGGAGCTTTATTGTGTTGACGCTGTGTCTACTTAAAAACTTCTAATTAATTTGGTAGGTCGACTTGTTAGCAAATTATTTTGAACTTTTTAAGTAAGAAAAAGGAACTGCGTGTGAATAATTGTGATTGCCGGCATTGTGTTGTCTTCCTTTTCTTTGAAGTAAATGCTGGCGAACTTTAACAGGTTTAGAGCAGATTGACAAGGGAGACAGGGCAATAAAAGATGAATTATCTTCTAAATGGTGACGCGTTTACTGATTTCACTAAACTGACAGATAATAATAAAAGCGAGACAAGGGTTTCAGAGACTTTTACGGCTAACGAACGAACTGCTACCATTAAAAAAATCCAGTCGAATTAATAATCTACTCCTAATGGCAGTCGGTTAATTATCGATATTTTGACTGTATTTCTGTGTTTACGGGTAATGAGCGAACTGCTACCATGAAAAATCCAGTCGAATTAATAATCAACTCCTAACGGCAGTCGGTTAATTATCGATATTTTGACTGTATTTCTGTGTTCACCGCTCTATTCTGTAAAGCTTCAGAACTATAGGTAAGGTAGAGTGAAATGCTAACACCTAAATCGCGATTGTTATAATATTCATTTCATTCAAACCGAATACTAAGCTTCTTGGGTATACCATGGAGGATCATAAAACATTGTTAATCGTATTAATCATCACTTTCATCATTAGCTGGTTGATAATATTTGTCAAATGTGCTTTGTTCCCTCTTTTCATTCATACTTAACGAAATAAAATATGAACTGTTTACGGCGAAGGCTATAATTAACTTGTTGGTTCATTAAATCTGTTATCTGTGTCTCGAGAGCTAAAGTGGTAATAGCGTAGTGAAAAGAAAATTCGACTTAAGAAAAATTATCTTTTTTCGACATCTAGCTGTTTCCTCAACGCTTTTTGATCATTTCCAGCACTTACTTATCTTTTTGTTGGTAAGCTGTAACAGTCCAACCGTTCCGATATTCAAATTGCTTGAGAAAATAAAAAAATATTGGAATATCTTCCGGTGGTTTATCCTCTACAACCTAAGGCTGACAAAAGAAATGATAATATGTTTATATTCTAGGAATGTCCGCATTTACTGAAAGAAAAACTGCTAAAATAGCTGTTTACCTATATCTACATTAATTTCAACACTTTTTACTAGTCCTCGTGAAATTCTTTACTTTTCCAACATAACATCCAGCCCCAATTAAAAATAACTAGAATTTTATTTGGTCGTTTCATTCGTCTACGTAACTAAAAAATGTCCGTTAAACCTAAACGAGGGTGAGCTGAGCTGTGTGTTCCGTACAGCTGGTGAGCTGGCTATGTTTGGGTTTCGTATAAGGGATTTTGGCTACCTCGGATACCCTTTTGTCCTCTGCCCTACGGCGACTAATATGTAACCATCCACATTATGACAAAATGTTCGCTTGTTTGCACAGGTATCCCCACTTCGCAATCGCTTACTAGCAAGGAAAGCTCATGAGATTTATGTGGATTTTTATAAGTGGATTTTTTAAAGCGCAAAGGGTTAAGAACCGAAATTATTCTTAAGGGATTTGCAGTGGACAAGGAAGAATTGCCGTTAGGGGCAGCTAACTTTACGCAATTTGTAGCTTTTTCACTCCGAGTAAACGCTGCATCGATAAATGTGTCCTAGAACGTACCTCTTGTGTAAACTATAACGTTCACAGGCATATGCGTCCTGTCAACTTGTGTATCTTTTCTTGGCGTTATGTAGATAAAAATAGAGCTCATAATAGCATGCGCGGCATGATTGATAGCATAACAAGTGCTGTTTCAGTTTCTACGCTCACTGAAGCTGAGCTTCCCTTTATGCAACGTAATAAATGTTTGTAAATATGAGCGTGAGACGTGTCTGTGTATACGCATACGTTTATAAAACGTGTTTGCGTTCGGTTCTCGAAAAGCTTTTATGAGAGAAAAAATACATTGAACCTAAATATTGCAAATAATGTTTAGAGTAGGTAGGTACGCAGCATCTAAAGGTTGATCTTTTAATACTGTTACACGAATTCCTTCGCTGGCGTGTAGCTGAGTATCTAACCAAGTAAAACGAAATTATGGTAACGCTAATGTGATTTCGCCGCCCGCGGTATCAAATCCTAGTAAGCCCGAGGTCACAACGTCACAAGTGCTTGCATTGGGCTCTCACATCGATGAAAGCTTTCCTCAAGTTTGTAGGCGTATCGATTTCCATTATGAAAACACAGTAATGGACCCAATGCGCGGACGATAAGAGTATTATTACGGGATTTTTCACGTTTCAGAGGCACGAAATCCCGGAAAATAGAACATGTCAAACTGGATGAACGGGCCGTTCGAGTGGAGCCACTCGATAAAATGAATTGAACAAAACGTTGGTCAGCGTGCGGGTAGGTTCTACCGATAGGCAGGCAGTCATGCTTTAGGAGAATGCTGAAAGCAGGTACATAATTGTATTTACACATTTTGGTAAATGACTCATTCGTAGTCGTAGGTACACAATTACACATAATATAAAAAAATATGATGTCATGCAAACGAATATACTCAAAACATATAAATCCAAATAACGCCCTGTCCAAGATAACGTTTATTATAAAATACTTAACTAAAGCGACAGACATCATATCTACGGTTTTTATTGTTGAAACCATCATAAACTTTGCTCTGAAGGAATAAGTCTGACAATAGCGTGTGTTTTGTTAAGGGACACACAATTTCCGTGTATGAAGCCTTCAGTGGGCCTTCATATCATTAATCACAGCATTGTTACAACGTCCACAATAGCGTTCAACTCCGGGATTACTTCCTCTGCCATTCTTTCTGTATTTTATAGCGTCGTTCTGCCGTTAAAAATAACAGCCATCACACTTTATCTGACGTCAAGAACGGCCCTTTGTTCTCGGTCATCGAAAACAGCTGAACGAATTGGGTCAAAAGTATTCACGTACCTGTAATGTATTGAACTTCCCGAATGTACATCGTTTACGTTTAGTTTATTACAATGTTAATTACTTATTTTAGAGTAAGAGCTGATCAGCAGCAGCAAGAAAGAGTAACCATCTTATTATTATAATAACGTAGGTATATAATAATGTAGGGCTGCGGGACTGTTCGAAAGAGATACCGCGGCCCTGGAACATAAAGGGCAAAAGAAGGAACATGGATGGTTTTTAGTCAGTAAAAGTCTGACACTCCGTTCCGCTCCGCCCAGAGCGGGAGGAGTCATTTGATGATTTCCCATCCCACAAAAAAGGTATATAATAATGTAAGATAGCTTGATGTGCCTTCGACTTTGTTAAGTACTTATTCCTAATTTGCCATATTTTTTTTCATGCAAATCAGAAAGGACAATGGGAATAAACGTCCCGAGACCCTCCAGCAGATTTGAAATTACTAACTGTGATAATATTTATAAGTACATTGATACTATTGGGTGGCGGTATAAAACTGAACTATAAAGTGTTGTCTTTACTGGAGTCTAATCTAACCTACCTTACTGACGTAATATAACCTACCTTACTAAGCTATCCTAATTCACTGACTGAGATGATATTCTTAAATGGGTACATTGATAATGTTGGGTGGTAGTATAAGACGGAACTATTAAATACTGTCATTACTGAAGCCTAATCTAACCTAATTAACTGATCTAACCTAACCTAACTTACTGACCTATCCTAACTTGTTAACTGTGATGATATTCACAAGTGGGCATTGATAAAATTGGTGGTAGTGTAAAACTGAACTATTGACCGTCTTACTGAGGTAACCTAACTCGCTGAACTAACCTAACTTACTAAGCTAACATAACCTATTTTATAAAACATCCCGTTGATTTAGCAATTGAGAAAGACAGTGTTTTTTTGGAATCTTTGAAGCATATTTACAAGTATGACTATGACTGTTGGTGATGGGGTTCATACAAAGTCCTCCATAATCCTTTGCTATTTTCAGGTTTGCTTAAAATAACTAAATATATAGATGGCCCTAAAGTTCAGTACGTGAACCGAATATTCGGCCGAGCCGAACTTCGGCTGAATAGTGAAATTCGGTAAAAGCAGCCGAATTTCGGTATTACCGAATGTGAACCGAATTTCGGTCCATCTCATCTAATTACTTCTTTGCTAGTTATTTACATTTTGTAGATTTTAGAATTCACTTCATAAGTAAATGAGACATCTAAGTAAAAACTTAACGTGAAGAGTATTTTGAGTACTATAATTAAAGAAAGCTCATTAAATGCCGCTGCATTTCTTTAATTAAGAAATATATGTGTATGGTTTCATCATGGGCGCACGGTGCATTCGCTCCTTCATTAGTTTCACAACTCAACGTGAGCAGTTGCATAATTGCGAACGAGACTCTTCGAGCTTTGTAATTATGAAAGTTACCTTCGTGTTCCTCAGTCCAGGAAATGTTTGTTTTAGTACCACTTTCTTTTCACTTTTTTCATATTGGTATAAGTAATGAAAATGGAAAAACATTTTTAATCAACAGAGTTTAAAACCAGTGTCCAATTCGAACTATGTACATTGTATCGAGCGTTCCCACTCAAACAGCAAATATTTGTCGTATTTTAAAAATATTCTAAGATCTCTTTCCAAACTGAGGCGTTTACTCTTCAAAACATTTCAGTAAACAAAAAATGTCTCGTTAATCCTGTGAATTTGTTTTCAGGAAAATTAAATAAAAACATTTGCTAGGCTCTTACGTCTTTCAGTAATTTCATTGCCTTAATTTACACAATGAAAAATAGGTTTGGTTGTTGCGAAGACGAATTCCAAATTATTACGGACTTTAAGTAGGTGTAAAATAAAAAAAAAAAAGTAGTACCTACTTATTTGCAAAACAATGAGTAATAAAAGACAACGAGAAATTTTGTATGACTTTTATATTCATATTACCTATGTGAGGCTTGTCATAGTCAGCGTTTTCCTCAATATTATGTTTGAGCAGCACTTGTGTTTGGCAGAATGATATGCTACGTGTTTGACACAATGTGCGGCAAAAGCAAGCGTAAGTAAGCTAAGTTGTATAAAATTAATATAATTATACAGACGCTAGCATATCAAGCTACCCGAAACTGTCAAATTTTCCCAATGAACCTAATGCTTCAGCGATAACTTGAAAGTCTATTAAAGATATTTGACATATTGGAGTAGCTTGATGTGCTTGGCATAATAATGGTCCACTTTAAGGACTAAGTGCGGAAACCAAAACTCTTAATGTGCCGTCTGTTCAACGAGCTGGTGCTATGACGCGCGTAGGCTTGCGGCTACGTGCGTAGCAGCCTTGCGGCGTAGCGATAAAAGGTTATGCGTGTAGCAACCTCGCGGCCGCGGGGCATGCGATGCAAGCAGTAGCGTTTGTTGGCAGCAACTCAGATTGTAGCTCTAGTCAATAGGGTAGTAAAACAAATAATTTATTTAACCTTTTGAACGCCATTGTCAGTTATACGTGACAAGCAAGCGCGTGCCCTGTACGCCAACGAAACAAATATGTGGCAAAAATGCGGTGCACTATATAACATTAAAGAAACAATAAAATCGTTTTGGAATCCCTATTCTTTTTATATGTAGGTATTTGCGGTGAAATTGTGGCTTGGCGTGGAGGGCCCGCGCATGCTTTCAAAAAAAGTCAAGCAATAAAAATAAAAATTATGAACAAGAAATAGCATCAAATTTTCAACAGCAAAAGGTAAGCAAGGTTTTCTCAGCTCGTAGAAAAATAAAAAGCAGCAAAAATAAATAGACTCATATCATGGTCCCATTCCCATGAATGAAAAATAGGAGAATTTTAACGTGGATACGAGAAAATGCGATCATAAAGTTAAAGCTGCTTATCTTCATGAATAACATCGTAAAACTTGACGAAGGAAAACGATTTTCGGTGCAGTATAAAGAATTACTTTGTTGTTAATATGTACTTAGATTTTCTTTTCATATTCATTGCAGTTGAATTACATTCATAATTCATAGTCCGCCCGCGGCTGTACCCGAATCTATAAAATTCTGTAATTTAGTTGTTGCTCAGTTACGCAGACACGAGTCACTTTCTCCTATGATCGTGAGGCAAAGCATAAGCATAATCTGCTTATATTGTTCCCACTGGGACAGGTCTCCTCTCTATGAGAGGTACAAGAGGGGTGAGAGGTCTCTAAGGGAGGGCTACAATCCACCACGCGGCCCTGTGCGGGTTGGTTGATGTCACATGGCTTCGAATTTTTGGTTCTGAGACATGCCGGTTTCCTCGCAATATTTTCCTTCACTGTTTCAAGAGCAGTGCAACCCACGACTTGCTACTCGTAAGTCGAGACTGCCACCACTCTGGGCCGCACGTACATTTTTGTAACCGAAGCTTTTCTACATTAGTGTCCGTAATAGTCCTCCGATAAGGATGATAAATATTAAGTGACAAGCCCTGTTACTGGCGATTATCTAATATTTCCGCATAGATTACGGTATACCAACTTAGAGAATATTTTAGGATTAAATAACTAATGGGCGTAAAAGTACCCTTTACGAAACCGAAGGGCATTTGTTCTCCCCACCATTGCGATCATTTATTTGTTGTACTATACCTGGGAGCTTTCTGTTACAAAGATAATAAAATAAAAAGCTTTAGCTATTAAAATTGCATAACGAATTAAAAAAAATGCAATATTATAAATTATAAAAATCATGACATTATCATGGAAACATTATGCTAACGTATTTAAGTAAATAATAATAGTGATTACGCTAATTTTGGACCACTTTTCGGGTAAAGGCCTACTCCAGAGAATGCACAGATCTTTGGCGACATCTGCGTAGTCTTTTCCTGCGATTGCCTCTACTTCGGCTTTCCATCTGTTACAGAGATATAAGAGGTCAAAGTTTCACCTTTTATTGTTTAAATATAAGCTTTTACTGTTATAACTTTACTTTAAATACCTCTATTACCCCTGCACTACTCAATTTATCCATAAGCACATTGTTTTGAGTGCTATCGTGAAACGTAATTTTTCACACCATAAAAAAGACGTTTCCTAGCAATAATTTTTGCATAGAGTTACTCAGTTTGATGTACAGAATGCTTGGTTGATAGCTTCGTGAAGGGACCGTTGTTTACACCTTGTATACTTTACGTTTTCGTTTACATGTCGTCGACAATAAGGGATCGTATTTGGTGAGACCAATATGGACACGCAGTTATGAAAGATGAACGGAGAAATGAACAGCTCTTACGGCTCATATATACAAAGCTATGCATCGACATATGTTTCACGTTAAAATTATTACAAAGGCCAAAATAACCATTGAAATTTACAATGACTTTTTGTTCTTAAACCATAGTCCATTTTACTTTCATGGAAACAAGTGGCGAAATATTGAAAGCCCATTGAAAGCATTTCCAGGCATTATTAAAAGGCAGCCATTTTTATCTGCCGTGGCGTTAACTGTCGCATGTGGGGCGGGCGTTGGACAGTTGGCTGCAACGTTAAAACTACATTTTAGTTCAAAAGCTCCGAATACAATACACTTTTGTGTCCACTGTCTTTTCACACGAAATGAACTCAACTCTGGGATCAAAATAAATCGTTATTAAACTGGAGTTATGGTCATTATCTGTCCTTTGTTATCAATACAAAGCAATAATTTAAAGATTCTCCGTCTAGACGATCTTATTGCTTTTGGCACGTTCGGACCGCTAATGAACATTTTCTCCGGTGACCAGACTCAACCGTCTAGGAGCTAATGGAGTAAACTTTATTAGAAACCTCTCGTCATCCTCTTTTATTTTAAAGGCATTAACCCCAGACTAAGCTTTAAAGTTTCTATTAAATTGGGATTTAACTCTGAAAAGTTCAGACAGAAATAGGTAGTGTGGAGGTAACATCGAAAGTTCAATGGAGTCCTAAGTTCGAAAATTACATTTTTGAGAGCGCCTCAATAACCTTTCGAGCAAGTTATGTAGACAGTAATATTTTTGAGTAAAGACTCCGCGACCCTTTGATCTTCAAAGTTAGTTGAACATCTCCTTAAAGTTGATAGGTACTCACGAGACAGGTTCTAATCCGTCAAGAAATGGAAAATTGGTGAACTGTTTGACAAGATTTCTTATGAAATAAGCACCTTTAATGGAAACTTTCGATTTTCATCAACTTCAACTTGCTTTTATGTGTAAATAACTTACACATCGATAACTTACACTTGTGTTCTTGGATATTTTTGGATAAAAAAAAACCTTTTTGTATATAGGTACTTATTGAAATAAGTATTTTACTTTGAAGTAATCGGATTTTGGATTTTCATCTCGATTGGTTTCTCTAGACCTATAAAATGTAATGTATACTAGCTGTTCCCGCGACTTCGTCCGCGTGGAATAGTGACTTTTCGGGCAGCATATTTTGAATTACATATACCGTCGTTTGGGTAGCTAAAAATTTACAGTAATGCTTCTCTGTATACGATATTTGACGTATGGCCATCGGGGATGAAAGCATACAGGCTCCTGGGATTGCTAACCCGTGACAGAGCCACAAACAAATGACCGTGCGAGAAACAGCTGATACTTAGATCTACACCCACAACTTTCAGCGTCTGACCTTGGGCTTTATTAATTGTCATCGCGAAACATAGGCTAACAGGAAACTGGACTCGTTTAAAACTAAATGGAAAATTGTTTGGAACGAGAGGAATCCGAGGAATGAAAACACTTTCACCTTTTCCACACCCTGTTAAAATCTCTGTTGCTATCAGATTTCGTTGTAAATTGGTCACTTTTAACCTGGTGCCATTGCAAAGTTTTGGGGGGCTCAAATTTCTAAGAAGCATTATGGGTACGCCTACTTTTAATTTTATTTTATGTGCTGATAGTCGAGGAGCATTGAGGGATTCTAAAAATTCTACTGGGTAGCTTGTAGATTCTCTCTTCCATGACTCTGTTAATGGAGATATACTCAACATAATCCCCTGGAACATAGCTCAAAATTTCAGCGTTTATTGTTGCTGTGTCGTGTGGCTCTCGATCAGCTGTTAATCGAGATTCACGATCGAAACTACTTTCCAGCTCTCTAGACCGCAAAGTTCGTGCTCCAAACGAATTTCCCTATCAGTGAAAGTCTCAGACTCACGCGATAGTGCATGAGCTTCACGATCAGCAGTGAGACGTATTTCTCGTTCTGCCTGTGTTTCCTGAGACGGGCATTTGCTGTCCGAACCCTCTGAGAACTCAGACGAATTTCCCTATCAATGAAAGTCTCAGACTCACGCGATAGTGTATGAGCTTCACGATCGGCAGTGAGACGTATTTCTCGTTCGTCCTGTGTCTCCTGGGATCGAGCATTTGTTGTCCGTACTCTCTGGGAGCTCAGGCGGGTTTCCCTGTCAGCAAAAGTCTAAGACTCACGCGATAGCGCGTGAGCTTCGCGATCGACAGATAAACGTGCCTTTCGTTGTTCCCCGTTTTCCCTATTTCGAGTTGTCATCATTCGAGAACGATTTGAACTCAGTCGAGATTCTCGCTGAGTCGAAGTTTCTGCAGAACGAAACCTAGCCTGATGTTCCCGAGTTGCAGAGAGCCTTGCCTCACGACCTTCCTCAGATTCCTGTGATCGAACTAATCTCATCCTTTTAGCATTTCTGCTACATTGAGAGGAGAGGTTAGGTTAGGTTAGGTTAGGTTTATCTTTTTCGAGGCATTCTTACAATAAAATAGTAGTTACTACTTAACAGACAGTTATTTAGTAAACACGTACTATCGTAAACAATTAAATTATAAATACTTACAGATTATTATACAGTCTAAAATTATCACAGTTTAAGTAATAAGTGTTAAGACGTGTAAACCAAACGTACTAACTTTATAAAACAAAAGAATTGCTAGAAAAATTAATTACTAACCTGAGCTAATGAACTTATACTTATTATAGAAAATCAAGAAAAGAAATGCCTAACCTATACCAAATACTTATAATATTTATATACAAACCCTAAATACAAATTAAGATAAGTATACCGAAAATCAAGGAAAGAAATGCCTAACCTATAACAAATGCTTACAATATTTATTTATAAACCCTAAATAAAAATTAAGATAACTAAATACCCAAAAATCAAGGAAAGAACCGCCTAACCTATACCAAATACTTACAATATTTATTAACAAAATTTTAAAGAAAATTAAGAAAAAGAACCTAAACCTACAAACCCTAATATATAAATAAATTAAATATGCAAACAGTCAGTATTCAAGTGAATCGCAATAATCGAATGCAACTATTCGCATATACTCTCCAGGATACGTGCGTTCGCTACGAATAACTTTTTTTTTAATGGCCTCTCGCAGCGCAACAACTCTACTAAGGTTGAAGCTGCTTAACCGGACAATCCTGTGTTGGCCAAAAATTACTTTAAGGCCCCAAGCCAGGGCTTACAAACTAAGCAGCGGCTCTCAGCGCGCTTTATATAGCCACGGACGCGCAGGCGCGTGTACGTACCTACTCTGATAGAATACCTGTGAAGCTTACTACAATATATTAGTGAACCGCATCTAAATCGAATAAGCCGTTTCTGATATTAGCGTGCACAAACACACAGACAAACAGCCAAAAAAAATTGAATTACAATTTCGGGTTCGGCATCGATATAATAACAACCCCTGCTACTTTTTTTTATATATTTCCATTGTACAGGCACCACTTTTCTACAATTTTATTATATGTATAGATCTATACAAATAAATAAAATTGTAAGTAGTGTCTATTTGTAATATAAAAGTAACAGCTTTTTACTGAATGCATATGAAAATATATACGGCACTTATAATAAAAACACATATTTTTTCAATTTTTGTCCGTCTGTCTGTTTGCGTTTTTTTGCCAATCTTCGAAACGGCAGGACCGATGTTGACAGGACTTTTCCTGGCAGATAGCTGATGTCATAAGGTTAGGGTTCCGTGCAAAAAAATTAAAACCCTTGAAATTGTGAACAAAAGATTGAAATAGAGAAGCAAAATTTTTTATGATATTTTCACGCGAATGGAGTCGCGGGCAACAGCTAGTATGAAATAAAGCTTTTAGCGAAACAGTTCGCCCTGGGGAGTAAACACTGTTTCTTTGTTTCTATTTGAATACTACTTCTTATAAGAAGTAAACGTGTTGCGCCGACCTCAAATAGAATGGGACAAGGGCAGGAAGATGATGATGATGAGTACTTCTTTATAAGGTGCACATACTCGCGAAACATGATGAAGGTTGCGGGGATCCGCCGGATGCGAGACGCAATGGACCGGTCAATGTGGCGACACTTGGGGGAGGCCTATGTCCAGCAGTGGACGTCTTTCGGCTGAAATGATGATGACTCGCAAAATGCCTACATATTATGCCTAGGAAAGTCTTAAATTGGATTTGATTGAAATAATAATTTGTGTTTTTTTATATACATCTTTTGCGTAATATTTACAACCAAAGTACAGCTGCCATTAAGTTAGAAAGCGTAGGTCCAAAGTTTGACATTCTCAAGGGAGTCAAACAGGGTGACCCGCTGTCTCCAAAACTGTTCACCAGTACCCTAGAAGAAGTTTTTCAGAAGCTGGCAGTCAAATGGGAAGAGAGAGGGCTTTTCATCGGTGAAACAAGGTTGAATAATCTGCGTTTCGCTGATGACATTGTCCTTTTCTCCCCCACAGCCACAGGACTAGAGCAAATGCTACAAGAGCTTAACGATGCAAGCCTTGAAGTTGGACTGAAGATGAACATGTCGAAGACCAAGCTCATGACCAACAGCTCCAAGAGGAGCATACACGTAGGCGGGGAGAATATACAATATGTCCAAGAATATATCTACTTGGGCCAAGTAATCTCTTTCCAGGCAAGGCAAGATAAGGAAATTGCAAGACGAACGGAAAATGCCTGGAAGAGTTACTGGTCCATGAAGGAGTATTTTAAGGGCACTCTGCCTATGTCTCTGAAGCGAAAGCTAATGGACATGTGTATTCTTCCCATTTTGACCTACGGTGCACAAACTTGGTCTTTGACTAACATCCAAAAGTCCAAACTCAAGGTTTGCCAACGCGCTATGGAGCGTAGTATCTTAGGTGTAAAATTAACAGATCGTGTTCGAAATACCACACTGCGCTCCAAAACGCAAATCGTTGACGTGGCTCAAAAGGCTGCCCAACTTAAATGGGACTGGGCAGGACATGTCTGTCGCATGCCGAATGAACTGTGGGCCGTAAAGCTCAGGATTGGTGCCCTGAAACAGTGACACGGGGTCGCGGCAGACCACGAAGGAGATGGCGGGACGAACTGGATGTCTTCCTTGAGAATTGGAGAGTAGTAGCACAGAATCGTGACCGTTGGAAGGAATGGAGGGAGGCCTTTGCCCAGCAGTGGGACAATATGGGCTAGTTATAATAATAATATAATAATAATAATAATTTGTGCGCAAGCTGAAGTTCATCAACTTTATCAACGTTGCTAACGCTTTCTGATGCCGAATCATTATCTATCTGGAAAACCAATAATACCATGAACATAAAAACCAGTGCATTTTCTGTAACAATAAATCTCAACTAATATGAACTATCTACAGCGCCGTTGCAGGTAACACTCTCGCACGTTTCAATCTAGATGTACAAATAGAAGCAATTTAATAAACGTCTATTTCTTCATTAACTGTCTCGACCGCAGTAGCGAAGGGTAAATTTTTGTAAGAGGTAAGCCGGAGAACATATCTTTAATGTGATTAAATTATTTGTCTATAGAATACTGACTTTGCCATTTTTCAAAAAGGGAAGGCGGTAGGAATCGAGTTGTATGGAACCTTCGCCACTGCTCGACCGTCTAGTGACTACAACACTCACACACTACAAGTGTTACTGGGTTTTCTCTTTAAGAATATTATAGTAGCAATAGCAATCCAGTCGGAATTTGTATCTGCTCGGTTATTGGCAACAAATCTAAGAATCAAACATGAATCAAGAATGGTGTATATACTATAAACCCCTACTAGACCCTTGATCAACGCATGCATTATATTATCTTACCGAAGTCGGGTAACTTTAATTGCCAAAAGTCAGCAGTTCTTGCAATAATCACCAGTAACAACAAGGAAAACTGGAAAATCAACAATACGGGCTTCTGAGCAGGGAGTAACATAGAGTGCCACCCGCGCACGTAATTAGTCTCTCTTAATTGGTTTCACAGACAAATTACTCAATATTAAACGGTATACTTAGTTAATTAAATTTTTCTCCATGACTTGACTGCATACGAATTGCTGGTAGATTAATCAACTGTTTTATTATTATTAGATGTTCGCAATATTTTTTTATTAAAACGTGTATAAGACGCTGTAAAGTTAATTACTGCTGCTGTTCATATGGTGAATAATAATAAGTTATCGCTTTTGTTTCTTCCGCTCTTTATGTTTTTTTTATATGTGCGTTCAAATCGCGAGCATTTAAGAACATTCCAAAAGTTATTTTGGGAACGTAGAACGTAGGTACTCTGAAAAAATATGATACTGGTTTGCGCCTGTTAAGAAGTAACAAATCATGGAACCAATGATTATTTTCCTAATTGCACCGCCTACACAATAAGACATATAAAATCTTTGTGGAAGCAGACATATGTACCTACCTACACAGCGAACTCACTGTTACATTAGATTTAATCTAAAGTAATTGGGTAGATCCATGTAATCCGCTAATGTTGAAGTTGGAAGAAAAGAAAGAATGTTCGGTAGATAGATCTACTTCGTTATTTGGATACTTTAATTAAATCTTATGTTGATTAAAAGTTAAACCATGGGATCAATTAACATTAATTAAAAAGTAAATCAAGAAATTATTCATCCCCGAACAAAAAAAGTTCGTAGGCGTAACGCGTAGCGGTCGTAGAGCCCATTTGCTACGACCCCGTAGGATCTTGCCTACGCCGCATCAGCTACGCCGTAGCAATTCTAAAAGGAGCTGGGAAGTTGTGCAAGCGTTGCTATCTAAACATTTTTTTATGATAGCCTATTCTGTCCCACTGCTGGTCAAGGGTTTTCTTATGTGTTGCGTTCCCGGGCCAATCAGTTACAAATGATCCTAAGGATTGAACCTCAGCTAGCATCACGGAATACTCTTCTATCGGTAGAGGAGCCCGTGGTTAAATAATAACAGCCTCTCTGGTTGATCTTTAGGTTAAGCCGTGCTTGCCTAGGTTGATCCGTGGTTGGGTGACCACCCATTACATACCGAGTTTCCTCCGTGCCTTGGAAAGCATGTTAAGCAGTTTGTTCTGGCTGTCATTTGTATATCTTTGACAATCGCGACAGTGGCCCAAAATAAGTCTGACAACCAGTCTTACCAAAGGGTTTCATATTACCCAGTACTAACTGGGCTGTGGAGATCAGATAAGCAGTAGGTTAGACTGGAAGCCGACCCCAACATAGTTGGGAAAAGGCTAGGTAGATTACGATCCTTTTCTATCGGTCGGAACCGTCATTTGGTAGAGCGAGAAACGGAGCGTGCTGCCGACCACCTCGTCGATGCTGCCGCGTGCGATAGCGTTCCCGCCCTGTTTTGGCGATTCCGTGCTTATAGATAAAGCGCAACCCAGGTCTTACCTCACGAATATCTGGGACGTGAAAGGCCGTCAGTTTTGAAGTTACGATCTTCAAATTTTGTGTTTAGGCTGACGATTGAAAATTGATTTATACGTGACTCAGCGTTTTTGATGTTTCTACCCCACAAGGGTTAAAAAGGGGGATGAAAGTATGTAACTATGTTTGTTACCGTGTAACCTGGATTAACCTATAGGCTACTTTTTAATCCCGGTAGTACGTTCCCGTCGGATATTTTTCGACATCCACGCGGGCGAAGCTGCGGGAAAGCCGCGCAAAAGCTAGTTTAATATAAAGTCGTTCGCACACGTCCGTGTCTGGGCCGGTGGAGCTTCAGTGCCCGGGCAGACGCAGTGTCATGCTAAGGTGCGCCGATATTCTGCTTACACGTGGTCAAATCTATATATATAAAAGGAATCCCTATTTTCCTTGGTCACGGCATCACGCGTGAACGGCTGGACCGATTTCGCTAATTCTTTTTTTGGAATATTCCTTGAATTACTTGGATGGTTCTTACGGAGAGTAAAATCTATTTAAATAAAAATGAATCCCTATTTTCTTTGGTCACGGCATTACGCGTGAACGGCTGGACTGATTTCGCTGATTCTTTTCTATATACACATATATATAAAAATGAATCCCTATTTTCCTTGGTCACGGCATCACGCGTGAACGGCTGGACTGATTTCGCTAATTCTTTTTTTAGAATATTCCTTGAAGTACGAGGATGATTCTTACGGAGAGAAAAATCTATAAATATATAAAAATGAATCCCTATTTTCCTTGGTCACTGCATCACGCGTGAACGGCTGGACTGATTTCACTAATTCTTTTTTTAGAATATTATTTGAAGTACGAGGCTGGTTCTAACGGAGAGAAAATTTTAATTTATTAAATTTAAAAATTAGGTAGGGTAGGTAGGTAGGTAGGGTAGGGTAGGTAGGTAGGTGGGGTAGAGTATTGAAAGTAGTAGGTAGGAAAATATGCAATGCAACGCATAGCTAGTTTTCTTAAAAAATATATAATTATGACGAGTTGTTAATAGAGACGGTAAGCCTAAATAGCGTTTTTATTTATTTAACTTGCCTTGCTAAGTTAGTTAGTTAGGTATGTATTGGCCAAATCTTGCAACGGAATCAGTTCCCCCAACTGTTTGTGCTGAAATTTCGCACACACCTTTAGTTCTGGCGACAATACATTTTTATGACAGACATGACTTGATCCTGCAGCCATAACCTCCTCACGAGAGAACTCCTCAACGGTTAATAGCAGGGACACGAAACTTTGTCTACGCGTTCAATGCTGATAGATAGATAAACCAAATTTTCTTCTTATCATTTTAATAGACGCTGGTTTTTTTAAATATTGAATTTATGTACGACTTGTCTTAGCTAAAATATATGGATTTTTACTGTGATATATTGAAAATTTTACTGTGAACCCTTCAACCCGATCCCGAACACCGCAGCGTCGACATAGTGTATTTCCTGCACATCAGCATAGACCCTATATTATTATTTAATGTTTGATCAATTCGTCGTCAGTCTAACCAGCTTGACCAACAGACTTATCAACCAACCGATGTAACTACATATTGCTGCATTTGTTGCAGTTGGCCTGCCTCATACGCAAAAAGAACAATTTCGTGTACAAAGCGAAGGTTTCCTGGCATTTTATCACCGATTGGAACGACCTGCGTGGTCCAATTTTCTGCAAGTTTTTTAAATAGTTCCTGGAGTGTGCTGATAAATAGTTAAAGAGAGGGCAGATCACTCTGTTTTACTTCGTTGACGATTTAAAATAATGACCCAATAGAATAGGTACAGTTTAACTTTGGGCGTACTATTTTTTGTGAGATGTCTGTATAAGTTTCCTCTATCTTGATGTTTAAAAAGCCATAGCGTAGTCCACGAAAGCTAGAAATTGAAGTGTAAAAGTGTTATTATTTCAATTGGGTCATCAAACTTCCCTTGTAGTATCAGTGTTTATTTTTAAACGAGTAAGTACACAAATAGTGCTTCTGGAAAGTGTAGGTACAAAATTAGTCCATAAAGTATTGCCCAACTAAGTACTTTAATGAAATACGAGAGTTACGATAAAATAATGCTGAAGGCTAAGTTACGATGAAGTTCTTAGAAGCCGTCGTCTTTAATATCTGAAAGTTTGCAGCCTTGTCGTTATAAGATCTGTGTTTAGTTGCTCGACTTTATGTTTGAAGTACTTCAAGCCTATTTACATTTAAATTGATGAAGGTAAGATAGACATCTGAATTGAATTTAGATATCTATGTTTCGTATTTACGATCTAGTAGCAAGTATATAGATAAAGCTCTTTGTAGTATTTGCTCGTAGTAGATGTAAATTTCTTTGTTAAGTCACCGAACATACGCCAGACAGCGTCAAAAGATGGTCGAGTTTCTGTTTCGTTGACTGACATTTGAATTATATTGTGTGTAGCACAATGATACTGAAAATCCTATCGTTTCATCCGGGATGTAGGTCATGTAGGTAAAGACAGCTAAACGAAAAGTTCAGTTTGTAATTTAAACCTTTACTGAATTACTACAGAAATTCTATTCACGTTATTCAATCATATTAATATGCCCTGTCTCGTAATTCAGATTGGAGTTGAACCAAGCTAAAGGAATGGCAACAAACGTTGTTATACGCAAGTGAAATAAAAAATTGTTATAGCACGTAGGTTACTTAGGTAGCTGTTTTGAAGTTAAACAGATGCGCCTAATTAAGACCCATAAGCCCCAACTTACTTGAAACACATACGGGTAGCCTAAGACAGCTATTTGAGAGTTACGCCCAAGTTAGCGGTCGGGCTCGCCCGAAGCATCTACCCTCCCATACACATACACACATCCTAGAGTGTGAGTTTACACACACATTCTAGGAAATAGACAAGAATTTAAGGAAAAGTTTGAGCGCTAAACTTTTTCCAATATTTTCGACTCAGTGACCGCGGCCGCCTGTTCAGAGTTATTGCGTATTGTTTGTGGTACTGGTGATAAATGGCGTATCGTGGCATTTGGTGAAAGGTGAGTAAATATGGGCAGGTAGATCTTGTATTCCACGAGGGCGTGTCAATCGTTTCAATTAAAATATTAGAACCTAGCACGAGCGCGCGGTATACCTATACATAACGTAAATTCGTCGATTTTAACATTCAAAATACTTACTCGGTTTACATAATTTTAGGTATTTTCTAATTTAAAAAAAAAAATATCGATGGATGATACTGATTGTGCTTGTTGCAATAAAAATTAACTAAAATGCTATAGGATTATTGTATTTTCGATTCAAAAATCGACGTACTTACGTTACGTTTATACCGCGTGCTCGTGCTAATAAGTCACGTGACGCAATTTGCAACGACTATTATCCCTCCAGGTCATTCTATTACCTATATCAATTTAATTCCATAAAGTAAATCAAACATCGATTTCGAATTAATTCGTGTATTCAAACTAAGTCACCAAATCACAATTCATTCATCATTAAATAATTTGTAAACTTTTACATCAAACATGACTTGCATAATTGCTCGTTCATACAAGATTCTTAGTTAATTAGTAAAACAAAATGCATGGTTTATGACAACAGTCGACGGAAATATTTTCACTGGTGGCTTCGTTTACTTTATAGACGAAAGGCACTGATTTGTGTTAAGCGTCAAATATAACTATGTTATGAATTGACTAAACCAAGTGTATAATTCCGTGGACACTTACTCAGTCCATATTTAATAAACTCACGCATATCTTGTGTTCAAAACATGTTGCAGTGTGTAAACCTAGCAAACTACCGTTATCTTAGCAGTGCAGTAAAGTGTTATCATCTAATTACTTAGGTTAGAGGTAGGCCTTATTCTCATTGTAAAATCAACTCCTATCTCTTAACCAATACAATGACGTAAATCTAATTTGTACCATGAAATGCAGGTTGACTACTATATATTGTCTAAAATGAGCAGAGTTACAATTACCAAATATGTTCGTATTTTTAAGACAACGCTACACGGTTAATTTCATATTTTCGAAATTTACTAAGTTCTGCATAATGACTTTAAATGTTGGTTTACCAATTATAATTTTGGAATAAACAACATAATTTATCTCAATTAACAACGTTTGAAACTTTGAACACACGAAAATAAATAAGTTAAAATAAAATACAAACTATTGTCATAAACTTAGCAAATTTGAAAATACACCATGGAAGGAACATCTATAGTAAATCTAAGCCATAATCATAAGGAATATGTAATACTAAACTAAGTGTTCTACACAAACAAAATCACTGGATTTCTAACAAATTACCTACATCTATTAGTGTAAGGTTAAAACATTCCAAACAAGCCCTTGTCTAAAGGAGCTAAAATAGAGATGGTTTAAATCTCACATGTCTAAATCAAATATGAGATCATTTTTGAACATTACTTCTAAGTATTTGCCTTTGTTTAATTTATCGGGATCGTAGAGGTCAGTGTTATGCTGGATATTATCGCATGTAAATGGTTCTCGCTTTCCTTGAGGAGGTTTTGAAGGCTCCGACTCCCAAATGTCGGCCTCTGATTTATCGTCTTCATTATCCTCTTTACCAACTATGTTGAAGACTGACTTATCAAATGATGCTTTCTCATTGTTATCGTTTTCGCTAAAGCCGTCTTCGTTAGCAGAATTGCAGGATCCTTCGTCTGCAGTGTTCTTACACTCGGACTCAGCATCGGAAGTATCGGCCAGACCACTGTCACGTCGAGGCTTTAGAACCGATTTCAACCTTGGCTTCTGGTTCTGAAATAATAAAATACATATATTATGTTACAGTTATCACTATAAAAGAGACTGATAAACTTATTACAGGGAGGATGTTAATATTTTCCGATTGCAACTTAGGATATTTTACGCTTTGAGATTCTAGCGCATCGCGTTTTTTCCGACGGATTATTTTGGTCACAAACCCTTAGTAGCAGTCCTAATAAATCGTGTAGTCACTTGCCAACCGAAGCGATATCTGATGTCAGTATTGTATGACGTGTATAGCAGACATAATGGACATACAATTTTATGGTCACATCCGTCAGTGTGGCGTTGTCATGCGCGCATATCAATTTCACACATAGTAACAATAATAGCACTCTCTATAGTTTACACTCATGGAAAATTAACATGTAAATCATTGAACATTCAAAAGAAAACACTATCAAGGCCAAAGAAAACTTCCATGCATTAGCATTTTAACATTATGCCAATAAATACCTAATGATAAAATTGATCACTATGCATTAATCAACCAAAATGAAACATTGTTTATCATTCTTTAACTGTTATTGTTTACAGTTTTTTCATCACTTGTGCAAACAAACATTGTAAGTGTAGAAGGAGGCTTATAGGTATTTCATAGTTATAATAGCAAGTTAGGAAAAGGTGGTATATGAATGAATATGATGATGATGTATCAACATTATGGGTATGTCATTGAAATAGTCGCCCCTTAGCAACCGGCACCAGCCATCAGCCGCACGACGCGGTTTTGTTCCTTTTTGGCTCTGATTTGAATAGTAGGGATGGATTGCTGAACAGATATTGATGGACAGATCAGTACCTGAGAGATGCTACTGAAATCGTCCTCAGCTTCACTTTCGCTCCTTCGCCGATCCTGAGTCCGCTTTTTACTCTTTTTTCGTTGATTTTTCTTTTTCTGGCCTTCTATTGATGAATTGTACCTGAAATGTACACATAAACATTTACATACATAGCTTCGGCTATGATGGAAAATTTGAGTAGTTTGTTTAGTAATATACGTAATATCTTATCTTAACACTAAGGCCACACAAAACATGATACTGCTTGCTCAGATAAGGCTTCACCATTCAGTATGAGATAAGCCATGTTACCATGAATTTTACAAAGTGCATTATACATAGATGGGTTAGCAATTGGCAGAATTTTAGTAATAACA
This sequence comes from Eurois occulta, assembly GCA_950022335.1. Classification (NCBI taxonomy): domain Eukaryota; kingdom Metazoa; phylum Arthropoda; class Insecta; order Lepidoptera; family Noctuidae; genus Eurois; species Eurois occulta. The sequence continues at coordinate 8,566,048 of OX465489.1, read as the reverse complement.
TATTTGAAAGTTCCTAGTGGGTTGTTATGATTTTTACAATAACAAATTAATATAAATAAATATTATCAGTAACTTTGGGTTATCTGCATTCAAACAGACACAACTTTAGCCTGATAACCTACATTGATAAATTAATAATCCATTAAGGATTGTTCATTTTTAATTAGATACCTATCGACATAATACATAAATAGTAGACGTTTCTGATTTTCAAATTACCTGTAAAACTGTTTGGCTATGACATCACTAAACCTAACAGTCTTTTTCAAACTCGATTCTTCAGGGATACAATCAGAACTTATATAATCCATAGAAGAAGCAACATCGCCGACACTAGACTCTGAGTAACTGCGCATCATGTTTGGCTTGCGGAGTATGCTTTTGGCACCATTTTCACAACCTCCAGATTCTGTGAACACTATATCTCTATCCATTGATGTTGGAGATTCAAAATCATCATCTTCATCATATTCCATATGATTAGATGACACTACTATATTTGTCTCAGTTCCCAGATTGGTTACCTCAACAACAGGTGAAGCATCGTCAGTCTCAGATCGTGCAGGTTTTTCGTCAAGTTTTGTCTTCTTGACCTGAGATATATCAAAGCATTCACAAGTCATAGAATCCTTGTTTAAGCCAATGTGGAATTTTTGGGGCAGCGTTCCAGCCAGTTCCAACTGCAAAATAACATTATTGTCCCATGCCTCCCCTGTTACATTGTCAAACTTGACTTCAGCATCAAATGTAATAATAGCAGCATAATGCACCGGCACAAAGCCAGCTCCAACTGATGTGAACTTGATGTAAATCTCATTACCATTGTTCTTCACATTGACAGAGTCCGGCTCTGTATTTTTAACATGGAATGTTAACGCTACAATGTCATCCAAAACATTGTGTGTGTAGGGAGGCAGTATGTAACCAATTGAGGAGTCCAAAAAATCTTCAGAGTTCTGGGTAGTAATGTTACAAGGCTCAGGAGGTGCAAGTGTGTCAGCAGAGGAAGACGACAACTCCTCAATCAAGTTAGACTTATAATTATCCTCGTCACTTTGTGAACCTGAATTTTCTTCACTTTCCACACCACTATCAACCTTTAAAGAGTATTCATTATTATTGTTCAAGTTCTTTTTGATCACTGGTAAAGTCACTATTAACATGTGTTTGCTTTTATCAAATTTGGCAGTACCACAGTCATCATTAACTAAATAAGGCAGTGTGATATTTAGTTTATATTTTGCTGGTTTCTCAGATACCAACTTGAGATACTTCTCTTGAACATCCAGAGTGCAGTCTTTTGTAGACGACAGAAGTGGAAGGTGTATTTCAACCACTATTTTGCATGGTATAGCACTATATTGTTTACAATCTTTATGATAAGTGAAATCTTGAAGATCTAAATTTTTTTGCTGTTTGATGACATACTTTGGAATGGTATACCCATCTTCAGATACATGGGTAAACTCTGTATTATTTCTCCTTACTTGTCTGCCTGGTTTAGATGTATCTTTAGGAGTCTCAGGTTCAGGTTTATTCTCTGAATAAATATGCTGGGGATACAGCTTCTCAATCATTTCAGGTGTTAAACTGTCAGTTTCCTCCTCTCCTGGAGGTTGATAGTTGGGATCTTCTTTTCTGATAACAGAAGGTGTTAACATACCTTTATACTGAGATTTCGGGAACCGAAAGTTGTTGCTGTCTAGGTGAATGTTATAAGTATTTTTCAATGCATCAAAGGCGGTTTTGTTTACCAACTCACGGAATTCTTTATTAACCTCTGCCATGCGGAGAGTGTACGAATGGAAAATTATGTCGTAAATGACACAACTTTTTCGGTTTTGGTCAAAGTCCTCTCTTGGTGGTACTATTGAGTACGGTATTTGCCAGTTCATGCCCCTTTTTCCATCAACAACTTCTACCTTATATGTCGGTTTGCCGACGTTATCATTGCTACAGATGTTAATGAATGCTTTTCTGTCGCCGGCGACACTTGTTTTGATAACATAACCTCCCTTCGGATTAAGGAATGTTACGTCGTAGCCTCGTTCTTTCTCGAGTTGGGTCATTTCTTTCTGATAAAGTTGTTGGTTTGCCGGGTCACGTATCTCCTCGCAGTACTCCACTAAAAGATCTCGAAATTTCTGATTCTTCATGGCGTCTTGTATTGTCTCCAGGTCTTCTCTAGTAAGACGACTTTCATCATCACGAGGTTTTACTCCCGTTGCCATTTTGTTTAGCGTTCCTCGACTGATTTATAAATAAACACAAAATACGCATCCACAAAATTATTTTCAGCTGACGACTGACGAGTGATCTGATAAGAAAATGCAATGTTGTTCGGGCAAAAAAACTGAAGCAGGCCCACAGACGTACCACAGATAACATAAAATAGTATTTCACACGTATGCCGATTTTTTTTACTGTGTTACTATTTTATAAATTAAATTAACCATTTAAAACTATTATAGTGTTCACTTTTAGTTGAATTCTGTTAAAAAATTAACGAGTCGTGTTTGATTCCAGGAGAATTGAAAATAAAAAATTTCTGTTAATTTTTTTCTTTTTATTTTCTACTTCGAAGCAACTGGAAACTTAGTTTCGCGGATAGCTATTCCAACAGAGTCTGAAGACAAAATAAAATTATCATTATGAATATAGGATCCTTTCTGCACATCTTTTATATTTTTATTAAAAAAAGCATATAAAATGTCATAAAAATATACAAAACAACGTTATTATATTGGAGTCTGGATTAATAATTGCGCCCGGTTGATGGCAAAAGGTTCGTCCCCTATTACCTGTGACTTAAACAAAACTGGCAAAATGTTAGAGTACTTGTTAGGTACACCTCTTCCAAACCATTAGGGGATTACAAGGCGTGATTTTAAGTTATTATTAATGAAAGTTCCCTCCTATTGTCTCCTTATTGAGACTAGGCCTCCGATTCCCAAACGCCTCGATTCGATTTGCCAAAAAAGAAAGATACACGACTTGTCGAATCGAAATCGAATCGAGACGTTTGTGAATACGGGGGCAGCATGGGAAATGTAAATTTGCCGAAAATGCGGTATTTATTTGAAGGTGGCAACACAAAATTATTGCAGCCTTTATTGTATATCAATGATTACGACTGAACGACTGAAGGACATGTATCCATGGTCATGAATAAATTTAAAAAAAAAAAAAAAAGGCAGCCTTTATAAACATTTTATTCATTGGTCTGTTGGTCAACAAAAGGAGTGATTAATAATCTGTTTTGCACATAATATTTTCAGACAGTTTGCTACCTAAGAATTCTTCTCTATAAAATTCTAGAACAATCTATACCTAATAGGAGCAAGGAACCTAAATACTAACTGGAATATTGACGTGCAACACAATTTGTTCCGAGCGGCGAGAGAACTTCCTTCTATAAAAACCTCCTTTGACTGCTGCCGGGAATGTAGCGGATGCCACAGTTAAAACCATCTCTGTAAAGGTTTATGATGTGAAGAATATGACACTTGTTTTCATTCAGGTTTGTCGACATCCTTCGTTTTCCCAAAGATTTCAAAGCATACAGGGTTGTAATATTTACATAGACGAAGCATGAGTATATAGCATATTCAAATGTGCAATAAAATGCATAATATTTGATATACATACATATTTATTAATCACACACACTCACTACACATTATTAAACAGTATGGTTTTATGTAAAAAGTGTTTAGTTTAAGAATATCCGCTAACCAAAACAAACACTTGAAAACGGGCGGAAAAAACGCCCACTCAAGCGGGTTTTGTTCGGTTCATTATGCGTCATCCTGTCGTTTCAAATAAGTTGGACACAGGCATTATATCTCTCTTGTTCTTTCTCCTAGACTCTGTGCAAGTTTGAGCAAGATAGATACAGTTTTATAAGCAAATTTACGTCAAAACCAATGACAGTGATAACACCTTAAATCGGGCCGTAGCGGCCCGCCCAACATCGCAAGGGAGATGATACAAATGAAACCCATGGCTAAAATATTATAACACCTGCAGGGTTCGAACGAATGACGGTGAATGGGTGATCAATTGATCATTGTGATCAATCATTAATATCGAGACTTCTTCTTGCCTCGCGGAAAACACAATAAACCGTTGGTCCCCACTCCCCTCTGTCATTATGTTGGACTGTTGGACATAATATTACGTCCATGCGTAGTACATAATAGTTCCATGGTTTATGTATTTGTAAGTGCCATGGTCAAGTGACAGTGACTGTGACAACTTACTGACATTTGACAATCAGAATTTGACATAAATAATTTTTCAAAATAAAAAAACGCACAGTGCATTATTTGTAGTGTAAAATATTGATTTTCAAAGGAAAATATACTAATTGGTTAAGCGATACAGTAATACAGTTTACTAAAGTTATGGCAAGGAGTTTCAATAAATTAGTTACAAAATTCTTAATTCGTCAACCACCTGGGCCGGTATATGGTTCAGTGAGGTTATACTCCAGGTGGGCACATAGGTCTCCCGCTAAGGTTCTTTTACCTTTCGCAGAAAAACCTAATCTCAAAAAGGAAAAGGTGATAAACCTAGATCCTTCCATTCTTAACAAATCCCAAGGCAAAGAAGCCAATGTAACTGAAAAGAGTGAAATTGAAGAAGAACAAACACGATCATCTCTACCGCCAGAAAAAACAAAACAAATCAAACAAAAAAGGGATGATAAATTGAAAAAACGTAATTTTTATCTAAGCCAACAGAAAGTTTTTGATGACAATGGTGATTTTATTTTCGAAAAATTGAAGGAAAATGATGGGCGTTTAAGGTTTGTTTATTTAACCTTATTTTGTAATATGCATATTTCCTACAGTTTTTTTAATGTGCCTATTGATTGTCAATTTTTTCATTACAGTTCCCTATTAGTCAAGTTGAAATCAAAAAAGGAAAGATTGCGATTAGGACACACACTGGTGGAAGGTTGGAGGCTGATAGTAGATGGGTTAGAAGCTAAATGTATGCTTAGGTATGTCATCTTTAGCAGGTCTGAAGAACTAAACAATTTAAGACCATTCTTACCCAAATCTGGGGTAAAGTTCTACAAAATATCTTACAAAGAGATGCAATTGTGGTCTGATCTTGAAACTAGTCCTGGTATTTTTGGTGAGTTTGTTTTAGTCAATTATGTCAGTCATTTATCATACCAAGCCAATGTAAACCTAGAGTTGTGTATGTATAATTTTTTAGGCAGTGGAAATAACAAGCTACAATTAAACTATGAGAGTGCAAACTATTTCCATATCATTACCCTGGCCTTTTTCTAAACCATATATTATTGTATTGGGATTGGCTCCCAGTCCATCTAGAGAATACCAGAATTTTACATGGAGCAACTGCCTATCTGACCTCCACAATCCAGTTGCTGGGTAATGCTATACTTCTTGGAGGTTATCACACTTTTGAGCTTCTGACAATGCCATTGAATTTCATACTAAGTAAAAGTAAAAGTCAAAATTATCACATGTTTTAGTTTAATCCATCATTTATTTTATTTCAGGTGTATTTGAAACTCCTAATGCAGATAATGTAAAAACCTTATCAAGACCACTACCACTTCAGTTTATTTGTGATAACATCAGAGTGCCCGGTAACTTGGGGGCTATACTGCGTGTGGCTGTTGGTGCTGGCTGCGAAAAAGTAGTGTTGTCAAAAGGTACTAAAAAATATGATTGATAATTGCTTTTTGGTCGCAAAATAAAGATTCGATTTTGCCTGTCCTGAATTAGACAAACCTAATCATATACATTTTTGTGCTACACTAACTTTTTATGTTATGTTTTCAAGTTTCGTGATTGTAATGTTACTTATATAGAGATTTCTCTGAAATAAATAAGCAATAATAATAATAATATGTGCACCCTAAAGGACAATGACCAAAGTTGGTACCAAAAAGTCTCGCGCCTCAAAACCAAAATATTATAGTAATTAGTTTCATATTTCTTTACGGCATTACGCGTCGGGGATTTGATTTTTGAACTGGAAATATACTTTTCGAGTTTAAAAGTACGAATATTGTTTTACTCCCTTTATATGACGTTCCGTTTCAACTGAATATAAATGACGTTCCGTTTCAATTGAACAAACCCTTGTCTGTCGAGCGGACTCTAAAATTAATTACAATTAAGTAAGATCAGTACACCAAATCGATTTAGTTTGGTTTATTGCTATTTGCAACAAAATAGATTTTCTCAGCCTAAAGATTTTGATTTATCGATTACATCCCTAAATCCCGACTAGTTTATAGCACTTACTATACTCTATGGTTTATAGTCATCTTATCTGTGGCATCTGACATTTGTACTGTACTGACTGACTATTGGCAATGTAAAGGTCTACAATAAAATCGAGTTTCAGTCAAGCATACTGTGGATGTTACTTTAACTCGTAATTCTTACTAATATTAGTGTATTACGCTGTTTTTAGAGCAATAATGTAATGTATGTGTGTTAAAATACGTCGTTGGTAGCGTCGAAAAAATAGACCTACTTTTTAGGTTAGTTTCGATTTTATAAAATAACTCTGAAACGCGGGTTTTTTTTTCAAAAATAATTTTTGTAGGAGTTAATACGATCAGTGTAGTCTATAAAAAACAAGGTTTGATTTTGATGCAGCATGGTACGGGATTCCATACTTCCATGAGCATTCTCTTTTACAAATGTTTGCATTAAAATATTCAAAAAATAAATTATCATCATTCTCCTGCCCTTTTGCAAAATATTAACTATTCAAATACTAAATGTCCTTTTAAAAACCCCTTCATATAAATGTATGTCTTGGTAAAGTATTCTACCCCTTACTAATAGTTATATTATTTCAGGATGTGTAGATGTTTGGGACCCAAAGGTGATAAGGAGTGCGGCCGGAGCTCATTTCAGGCTCCCTGTTTACCATTCAATAGACTGGATTGACATGCCAAGCCACCTAGAACCAAACACATCAATATTTATTGCTGATAGCAACACCACAACTGCAGATGATAAAGTTGAAACTAAATATGACATTGAAGAAAGAAATCAGATGCCAGTGTTGCCATACTATGGTGTGGAATTCTCACAATTAAAACACACAACTTTAATAATAGGTGGCGAAACAGAAGGGATAAGTCATGATAGCTACAAGTAAGTCAATGCCAATGTATATTATTAAAAACAATTGTTTTTTGTTTAATGTAACTGATTTTTACATAATATTTTTAGGCTAGCGGCTAGTAAAAATGGCGTGAGATTAAATATTCCTCTGCAAAGAGGTGTTGACAGTTTAAACACAGGAATGGCTACAGCTGTAATTGCATTTGAAATCAGGAAACAGCTCATCAAGGGGTGGACCCAGGAGAAACTTGCGAGGCAAATGATACAAACTACTTAGTTATTTAGTATTTATAATGTAGATTATAGTTGTTAATAAAGTAGCACAGTTTGAATCAATTGTTTATAATTATAACAATTTAAACAATAAATGTTTTTGATTCTAAAATAGTTGTAGATATAATGGTGGTTGTAGTAGTATGTAGTAATATTTTAAGTACAGACAGAGAACTTGATTGGTAAGCAAATTTATTGCAACTTTACCATCATTCTATGTCAGTTAAATGAAGTGGCATGGTATGAGACAAGTGGATGTGGAGTGGCAATATCTGCTTGAACAAGTTCCCCTACCATAAGCAGGCTAACTGCAATACATTTTAACAACACTTGAATTTGGTTCTAGAATTTCACCAAGTCTCATCCATTGGCAGATTCGGTGAAGGTATACATACAGGGTGTATTTTTGTATAAAAGAGATTCGGGTTTAAACCATGACTAATCAAGGACCCCATTCTGAAGAAACAAAATTCCGTCTGAAGTCCTTTTAAAGAGATAGAGAAAATAGAGATCACACTATTAGTATACAGGGTTATAAATCAACCTCAAATCAAAACCTCAAAACCTGAAATCGCGAAAAAAAATCAGCTGTTCCCTACATTTTGACGAGTTAATCGATCATAAATGTAGGGAACAGTTGATTTTTTTTTCGCGATTTCAGGTTTGGTCCCATAGTAAAAGTTGTTCATAATGATGAGTACAATGACCTCTTAAGAGGTTACTGGTGTTTTACAAATAACCCTGTATTTTGCTTACTTTATGGTGAAAGCGCCGAAAATTTGAATTTAGGAGGCTACCCCCTAAATTCAAATTTTCTTACGTTTTTTGCAATTTGCAGGACAGTGTCAGTTTGTACGTTGATGAAAATATGATTCGCGCAAGTAACACGTATGTATGCCAGCACATCAAGCTACTACAATCTGTCAAATTTATTTAATAGATTTTCAACTTTATTGCTAAATAAAGCATTAGGTTCAAGGTTGATTGGGAAAATTTGACAGTTTCGGGTAGCTTGATGTGCTAGCGTCTGTACATAGATACAGAATTATAATCATTAAAATCATCAATGGCAACCCTCTAACTCATTTAACCCCATTGAATGACTTTTTCATTAAATAGTTATTGAATGGGGTTAAACTAAAATGGCCGCTTTGCAGAATGCAGAATCATAATAGGATAATAATATGAATTACGTTAAAATTCTTCTTAAAATGGTCACAGACGCAGTTAATATTATGATGTCACTTTTTGATCATTTTACGAATTGTAACGTTATTTTAGACCAACCTCCCCCCCCCCCCCCTGATCAACTGTCTGACTGAATATAAATTAACGTAACGTTCAAAAGACGTGTTTGCAAAGTAACTTACGCCAGCGTCACCTACCGACTCGGTCTGGAACTATTAAACAGCTTGTTTGCCAAGAAACCTTCAGAACGAAAACTCTTACCCATTCGAAGATAGGGGGAACTATTTGAGGAAGTTAAGAAATAATTTCAATCAAAACATTCCTACAGGTTCTACTAACATAATTTATCAGCAAAAATTACTTGATTTATTTGTATCCAATAGTACACGTCGGCTCTACTTCACTTGGTTTTACGACTTGACAAAACATCGAGATTTCTCTATTACATTTATATTTAGGACATACTAATTTAAACACATAAACCTTCATTAATAAATTCCCAAAATACTGGCGAAAAATCGCATCAAAATTCATAGTTTACAATGACCTAACGGTTACACAGGCACAGGTATACTCGAAATACAATTTTATTAACATAAAATAAACCATTTATAATTTATTACGTAAAAAAGCCGCACAGTTTAGTTTTCCTCTTAAAATTAAAATGAAATACCTAAGTTGTATCACGCGTTTGTCATTTCACGCAAATTTCCAAGAGTGAACCTAATAAGTAAATATGGTTACTGTTATCGCTCTGTCCAAAGGGGATGAAATAGGTAGGTAGGTACCTACTAATTTGCGATTTGTACAGTCTACGATTATTAATCCTACTTTATTTAGTCTACCATTATAAAAATCCTTTTTAGAAGTCGGTTTAATACTAAAAACACAACACTCTTTTTTTTAGCAATCGTTACCTACGTTTTCTTCTTAATTTGTGCGTAATATATAGATCTTTATTTATTTATTTATGATGCCTTTTTTAATTAACTTCGTCTTCAAATGAAATTCTTCTATATCGAAATCTATAAATTCTAGAGACAGTGATAATATTCATGAAAAACGGCTTGCAGAAAATGTGTTTTCTGTTATACCCAGAGCCTTGAATCATTTTAAAATGAGTAAATTTTCCGTCCTCCGGTACACGGAACTTTTCCTGATCAGAATAAAATCCGTGGAAAGAGGTCGTGCGTAGTTTCCAATACTCCTTTAATGTTTGAGTAATAAAGTAACAGTAGGTTAGATCTTTGATTATCCTTTTTGAAATCTATAGTACCTAGTACCTACCTAAGTAGCTAGTTTATTCTTCCATAAAATAAATATGAAATCATATTTTACAAGACCGTTCAAATATTGCCGTCTGAATAGTAAATAGTGGAGCAGTTAGCACGACAGACTTGGTCCACTTTATAGGACATAGCTTATGTCATCCTTGAGTGCCACTACATCCCAAGTTAATTCGCTTTGCGGGCGTCTACTCGTTGCCAACTTACTCTGACGTCATCAACTGCGTATATAGGCTGCAGGCCAACTAGGCTGTCGCCTAGACTAGATCAATCACGACTTCTCGACCTTTTTATTATGTACTCGTGAGGAATGAGACTGCACATTATTTTTACCCACTTATTTTTTTTTTATGTAATTCTTATTTTGAAAATTGTTTTATGCAATTTGTGTGATTTCGGATGACCAGGGTCCAGAATTTATAGCTGAATTAAAAAATAAAGTTTCTCGTTACCCTGACAATTGATTATGTGCAGGGACAGTTTTCCTTTAAAGTTAATTAGGTAGTGCCCCTAAATATTTAATAGGTAATTTATTAATTGTAAACTTACAAGCAACTTGCCATCCAGGGTAAACATTCCATTAGTTTTAAATGTACCGGGCAAGGTTGGTGTATAACTTTCATTATTTTTCTGAGCGCCTGGGATTTCAACCCTCCTAGCTCGAGGCAGCATTAGTGTCGGCAGGGATAATGTAGCAAGTAATCTAGTCTTAAGTAATTCAAAACTTTATTGCTTGTAAATATCAGGTGAGCTTATTTCATGGACCATAGACGTGGTCTATCTCAATCGGAGGGATGGAATTAGGGGATTCTTCAAAGGAGAATTCGTAGTACCTAGTTAAGGATGTGAAATGTAGGAAGGAGGCGTCGTCGGTCAATACTGGAGGTGGTGCGGTGCGGGCGCGGTGCGCAGGCGTGGACGACCCCCTCCCCCTCGAACCCCCCCTCCGCCCTCCGGCCGCTGCCGGCCCACTCACGCAACTCGCGACTCAGCCGCCGTGCGCTGTGATCGCGCGCGAGAGAGCTTTCGTCGCCGCTCTAGCCATGTGTGATGTTTTCATCACAGAAGGATCTTTCGTCTAGTTTCCGCACTTGGTATTTCGCAAGATGAATGAGTAAGTCACTGGAAGATAGCGGCAAACGTGGGACAGTTCCGGTTGTTTCCCAGAAGGACAGCTTTCGCCAAGTGTCTAGTTTTTCTCGTAAGCTCGTGGCCGTTGACACTGCAGCGTGCGGATCCCGCAGTGCGCGAGTGTGTGGTTAATTGGCGAACATAATAGACGAAGACGTCAGCTGAGGCGCGTAAACATTGGCTACATAGTTGAGTGACGGGACTGTTGACGATGGCTGCGGTAAACACACGCGCGTAAACGATCCACGCTGTCCTGAAAGCATTCCGTCATGCGGCGTTTAATTCTGCTGTTCCTACTAACAGGTAAGGTTGCATGTTTCTTGTTTGATTTGTAGTATACCTAATATTTTTATAATTTGCCCTTAACTTAGGTAGCCACCTTAATAATTACCTATGTTGTAGATTTCGTGTTTGTTTTTATTAAATTCCTGATTCATCAATTGGTGCAGCTGTCCTAGTAGTTTTGTAGCTAGTGCTTCGTTTTCTTATTTAGTTACCTTCTTTCCAGATTACACTATACCAATGTTAATGGGGTTATCTAAGTACCTACTTAGTCTTTAGATAACCCTAACCTTAGGTAATGTTATTTGAAAGATTACCATTATTTAAAGAAACTAAGCTTCACAATACGACTATATTTAGGTACTCACTGTGTGTGTCATATGGCTTGAAAAATAAGTTGTAATTCAGCCGAGGGACCCTCATTCCGGGCAATTCAGGGAACAAATGGGACCGTTTGAGAAAAAGCACTTTTTGCGGGGCGCCAATCTCATTTCTGAGAACAATAAAATTATGGTTGTTTTTATGGCAATAGGCTTTTGTTAATAGCCACCTTCATTGTTCTTTTAATTTAATTTTATAATTAACTTAAAAAGGTTACAACTCATTAGAAATCTTACCTTTCCGTTATACGATTTCTTAAGTAATGTTAATAAAAAGAATATTATCACATCACGACCCGATGAGGTTGTATTATTATTGAAAGCGCACCTATTGTTAAATGGACATCTGCCGGTACCATCAATGAGAATTGCCTTTTTATGCGTCATATCATATCGTGATGCAGCATAATAAGTATTTTCTTGTAGTAAAATACCATTGCTATTTTATAATGTAAGTAGGTTTAGTTACTATAAAAGTCAGTAGGTACCACCTACCTACCTCAGGTTGGCTTTTTGAGAAGCATAAAACCTACCTTAAGAACGGTAGGTACTCGAGATGAGCAAAGCCACTGGCGGATCAAAATTTGGCGTTCCTAAGCTATTCTTAATATGATTCCAAACAGCTGGGATTAAAGTTTTTTTCTAAATAATACAAGTTATGGGCAACAGCCTGCGAGTCCTGCGACAGGTGTTCAACGCAGGTAGACGTCGACGCTGGCCGACCGACGGGTTTGCTTTTGTTAAAATGGAATCGCTCAATCAATGGACCAGAAGTATCAGCACGAATATTAATAAAAAACATGGAACATTGGCAGGACTCTTCGATTCGTTCGCTAACTTGGATTTCATTTTCACCCATTTAGCATGCGATCGATACGATGGACAGATATGGATAAGTACTTCAAAATTAACAGAATTTTAAAGGAGCCGAATAAGAAGATTAGGGGATCGACGAACTGGGACTAATATAAAGGGAAGATCTAGAAAATTGCACTTACAAATAAAATCTAAAATAACCTCAGTAATAAACGCAGAACTAGAACGAAGAAGGCAATAAAAATAACATTGTCACCACGATCATTCTTCTCCATAGAAAATTTATAGGTTTTTTAAACCCATTGTTGTCTACATCTCCTTGAAGGAAGCTATCATTGAAAACTTTTGCTCTCGAATAATTTGTTCCGACCCCATTTCAAATAGAATATGATAAATCGAAAAGTTTCTTGCGAGGAAAAATAAGAAAAGTTGGAAAAGTGGGGTCTTTCCCTCATCAATCTACTGTTAGGTGTATTGAATCCACTATGAGTTGACTTCGTCGCAATGTCACTGACAACCTACAAAGTACGTTGGAAAACTTTTTCATCAGACCTTTCACATTTTTTCTGTGAAGACATTAAAGTTGCTTAATTAGGCAAAGCTTTGGTAATCAGAAGAGCGCGTTAGGTCTTTAGAGATTTATCGAAGGCATTTTTGCGTCCCGAGAACCAAAACGCCAGGTTACAAGTCATTCGTGTTTATAAAGCACGTTTACGTGTATAGTCATAGTTTTTATAAAGTTTTTAATATGTATTAGTTAATTATTGTATAGATTATTTTGTGTATTCTATTTATGGACCTTAGTTGCCCGATAATAAAATGATTATATTATTCTAGAGCGATTTCAATAAAATAATTGATGTATTTATGTCATTGTCAAATGCCAGCATAGGACATGTTTAAACAGTATCGGAAGATAAATTATACTATATGGTAGGGTAGCCTAGAGGGTTTTTCAGCAAGTATATTTATTCTGCATGCAAACTTGAGAGCTGACTAGGTAGGGCGTGAAGAGAGAACGCTTAAACTATACTATGAACAGTTTCAGACAGGAGCCATTCGATTTTCAAAAAGGACCATAAACTAAGAACGGGCTTTTAACCAACGTTGATTTTCATGTCATCGTACGTGGCCTAAACTAAAGCGACATAAACAGGCAAAACTTCTCGATAATATGGCCTTTTACTAAATCCGACTATTCTGAAAAACATTTTTTAAAGGATATTCTATACAGCAAATATCGCTACTTTAATATAATAAAACTAACTTTCCTTGTGCTGAATATTCTTCAAAAAAAGTTTTTGACACAATTTGATTTTTCAGTTTTTAATGAAATGCCACAATATCTCCAAGAAGTTTAACCTGTTTAAACCGTTTAGGTTTAGGCCCCGTGTGATGAGATGAAAATCACCGAGACTAGCTGATCAGTCTCGGTGATTTTTGTTTTCGTTGTTGGATTTTGTCCTTTTTGAGAACTGTAAGTGGACCCGTGCCTGAAAGGCTCCTGTCTGAAACTTTTCATAGTATTGTTTTAGCGTTCTCTCATCACGCCACAAGTATATTAAGTCTATCTATCACTCACCTATCAAGTTTCTATGCTGAATATGCTCGCTGAAAAATCCCCTGAGCTCCCCTACCAATAGGATTTCATGGGATCCTCCGCTCCTTGATGAAGTTTCTCAAAGAATGAACTAAACTGAGCTCGGAATTCCCTTCTTTACTCTCTTTAGCCATAAATTGATGTCTCTCCAGCACAAAAAAGAAACAATATTAATGTAGTACTCTACCTCTCAAAGAGCACCCATTTTTTTTTCTTTCTTTTCGAGCGGATATGGACTGCACCTGGCCTCCACTCATTTTTTCAACGCATTTTAAGTTAAGAATTTATTTTAGTACATCAGCTCTACCGCTCTACGTAACATGTGTTGAGATACGTTTTGATCCATATTATATGTTTTATGGACCATTTAGTAATTTGTTTAGAATTTATCCGGACTTAGTTAACAATTTAATAGACATGAATCGATCATTATTAGGATTATCTACGTAGGTAGGCATTATCCAGATTCTGCTGGGTCAGATAAAAAGACTAAAGATAAATTTAACACAATATGTTATATAAGATCATATTCATGTAGTCGTTTCTTACACTTCGGCTCCTATTATACTCATAGCTTCTAACGAGCGGTCATTCTTAAATTGCTTGATACAGTTGACACTTTATAGGTTTTAGCTACAATTAATTAATTTATCATTTTCGCATTAGTTATTTCACAAACCTGGTAAACAGTAATTGCCTAACAAAGTAATAATTTATTTGCACAACATAGGCATTCGTTACGAGATTGGTGACTAGACTAATAATTTGAACTATTGAGCTTGATGAGGCACGCTATTCGGGACTGTAAAAGGTACATTTTTCTCAATTTGGTGAAGAAATACGGCGCTCTGTGTGTCTATTTCGGGGTGTTGACAGAGCAGGCATAATCAAAACGGGTGCAGGAGTCGATAAGTGGCTAGTACCGGCTCCCATCGTTTCATCTCAGTGGTGTATGTGTTTACACTCGTCGGGTTGCGCCGTCTGTGGCGGTGTAGCCTGCGCCCGCGCACTTTAGTCAAGAGTTGTGAACTAGTGTGAATTTTATTTAAATATGTGCACGTTAAAATGTACATTTTAATTTTTTTTAAAATTGTTATTGCATTAAATTCATTCAAGAGCCTTTTAAGTTGGTGGATAATCAAAAGAATGTCTTCTGTCGATGTTTTTGCAAATACATAATTATAAGTTTCAGGTCTGTCGAAATGCCAGAACGCGTAAAATAAGGACAACCTACTTATATTGAAATTAGTCGCCGTTGATGTTGTAATTTTCAGTTGCAATCAATTGCGACATTTACATCCGTTGTCAATTTTTTCAGCGTTGAATTTCACTGAAATTCTAGAAAATGAAATTTTCTCTTCGGAGCAGCATTTTGTATTGCCCCAAAGAAGAAAAAATATGTTCGCGAAGTGTGAAAAGAAAATGATAGATATACTTAAGTACTATTATTTTTTTCTTCCACTAGTTTTCGTACCGCAGTTACTATTCTAGTCCAGGACCCTTTGTTATTTCTTCAGAACATGTTGGTGAGAATGAGATTTCCCAGGTGCAATTTGGGCAGCTTTAAATTTCCCCGAAGAGTCCGAAGCGACCCGCAATGCCTAATCTCTAGTATAAATAAACTTATTACAAAAGTTGCCTCATTTGCCGCTTATGTTAAGACGGAGTACAACGGAATGTTTGTATAAACTTAAGACCGAATTTGCTTTCCCTAAAACTCAAAATATGCGGGATAACGAGCGTTCCGGTAGTTAGTCATAATTCTTAATCCGCTCATAAAGCGGCCATAACATTTAGAATTTATATCCGTTCTTTATTACGAGTTGTTCTCATAGGGAACACTGGTGCAGTAGGTACCTATTAACTCTGAGATTCTTTTGCTGTAACGAAATATCAGACAGTCCGCGAGTTATTTCCCCAGCGGCGTGCGATGGGTCTCCAAACTGCTTCGAGTTATAACATCTAACTGTTCACAACCGAGTTTGCAATTAATCTACTATCAATCGAATCAACCGCTCTTTAGGGATTAGAATCTTGTTACAATAATATTGTTTGCCTTACAGAAGACTACAACAGTGGATCGAGTTGGATTTTGGCAAGCTTGACAAGTTTTTTTCGACGTGTCGACCGCAAAGCCTGGCTTATACCTCACATCTAGTGTGTTCAGTGCAATCTGCTTGTTGGAGTAGACAGTTTCCCAAATAGCTGAATGTGTAATGCAACGAACCGCAGACCGCACTCTTTTTGGAAGATTTGGTCCGCTCATCTTTTTTTAATCTGAAGAACAGGAATGCTAAGTTGTAATCAGAAAATGCAGCAGTTTTGGTGTGGTCGGACACCAATAAGACAGGCAGATTAAGAATGCATCTAGGAAAGCTACGCAACTTTGAAATGAAGCTTTGTGAGAAATTGGGTATCACTCGTGTGTGAAAACAGTAATCAAGCGTTGATAGATTGATTTTCAAGTCAAACTTAGTATATCATTTACGATAACCAGAAAACAAACGAATGACATACCTATTCTATGACTTCTATACAGAGATTTTTAAGTAGCTACTTAAATTCCATACGGAGACAGAATAATATTTATTCTTAAAGAGAGGGTAGCGAGCGTGGAACAAAAGACTGTGCAGGCTATAATTATCGACCTTGAAGAGCACAAGGGTGCCTGCGCAAGTCGGCACGTGCGTAAAGTAAAACGATAATGATAGAGTGGCCAGAGGGGAGGCATAATCAACTGAATAACTAATTCAAGTCATTGCGCTTTACTGTACATAATAGACCTTTTTGTAGCACCCTTTGCTCTCATTGCTTAAGATGAGGGTCATGCCTAGAATGTTTTTGTAAAAATATTTTGAAGGGTTTCAAAAAGAGTATTGTCTATTTTCAAAAAAGGCATATTCATAGCAGTTTACTATTGTTAACAATACCGAAGTTCTATTAAAAACCCATTAAAATGGCGAAGCGGAAAGACGCTACCAAAGAAATATTAATTTCAGCTCCTGAGAATAGTTGCGAAAAACGGGCGGAAGATTGCCTTCCGCTGTAGAAAACGTAAATTGAATGGACAATGAATGAAAGTGGGGACATAACAATAACGTAGATGCTCTTGATGACCTCTCAACCAGTAATATGAACTTATAATCAAGCAATCCTCGAACTGGGCCGCAATATCAGCTTATTTGATAAAGAAGGAATGAGCGAGGCGCTGTTTCGGTCCACGTTTATTGATAAAATTATATCATTGTTATTTATCTACAATGAAATTTGTACGTCGCTTATTTTGTGATACAATTATGTGCTGAACTTCAAAGCACTCGTGTTATACTGGTGGGTCACAAACCGGTTTTGTTTGCTTATACAAAACGTGATGTGGGGGTTAACCCTTCTTGAATTTCGCGATATTCAAGTTCATGGTCATTTTATTATGTCATTATTAGCCGCTTGTGAGTGTAGAGGTGGTCCTGGTGTAGGTAAGGGTTAAAAAATGTAATAATATGTTCCGCATAATTGGGTCAGAGAGGTGAAGGACGGGATCATGGTGGTAGGGGGAGGCGCGGGCGTTATTCCACGTTGCGTACGAATGGCTATATTATTGCCCGCTATATTACAACACCACATTCTGTGCTGGAAACTTTATGGTAATGTGACTCACGACCCCTTTGGCTAACGAAACTTGGCTACGTTTTGATTTTTCATCTGCTTTGTATTTAGGTGATAATGTTGGAGCTATTTCAAGTTTCGTAGTCGTTGGTCAAAATGTTTTGTCTTAAAAGCGAAAGAATCTCAAATTCTCTAGAACGTATCTAAGTAAGTAGATGTTTTTCTGCATCAAGCGACGGGCGCTTTGAAGGATGACATAGTGAACTACAAATCGATAATGAAAACGCAGTACGCAAGGAATAATAACGTGAAGGGTCGTAGACGGTAATAAAATTTGATTAGAGTTTGATCATAAATCTTCTTTTTTCATTATCTTGGCTGGCGTCGCGCGACGGTTGGCCGTCCGCGCAGGGAGAGCGCGCCCAAATCCCCCATGTTTTGACATACATACCCGCTGTATTTATGACATAAAACGCGCTTCTACCGATCTGACATGAGATTTATGAAGTCCGCATGTGTGCTTAGGAGATTGAATTGCTTTTACGCAATGGGAATCCATGTTTTGCGTTTTGAAATCCAGCTTTCATTTGTGTAATCCTATTGTGGTGACATGGATATCTTTGCATGACAACTGTTATTTATGATTTTCAAAAGTTAACAGTATTCCGCTTTCATATATTTATATATTTCACTGGAATCTCTCATTTGGTGGAGCTGATGATGTTCTTATACCTAATTAAATCGTGATCGAGTCTGCCTTCTGTCCTGATAAGCATAATAAATTAATCAATTAGAACAGGCATGTTATTTGCAGTCACTTCATAACCAGACGGACATTCATCTCATTGTTTAATTCAGATCAATTAGTATTTCTGAGTATCATCTGAGCTGGCGTCATTGTCTCGTTTTAAAGAACGTTGTTCAAGTCATTTTATCTACGTTTAAGTAGCTGTAACTGTATTCTAAATATACACTTGAGAGCAATAAAATCGCACACCTCTTGTAATTTGGTTTACAACTGTTTTTTTTTCTTAAATCTAAAGATATTTGGTACAAATCATTAGGCAAAATTAAAGAATACAAGCTTAGCTTTAAAAAAACATAAAATTAAAATCATTGACCTTCACCTAACTTACAGAAACCAGCCGTACACCAAATTCCCCAAATTCACCCGTTAGCATTGTCACTACTTGCACCCCTTACCCGCAGGTATAAAAGGGTCGGTTTTTTTGGAATTCTAATCAGTTGCATACCGAAGGTCAACGTGATAACATCTCTACTGAGAGCATACGGAAAAATATGGATACCACGCCCGCAGAAGCCGCTCAAGTTATTGCCTTGCTCGAAGCAGGCCTTAATGAAAGTGAAGTTGCTCGACGACTAAATTTGAGCCGGTACTCTGTTCGTCGTGTGTACCAGAGGTTTCAAGAGACCGGTGGCTACATTCGGCGACCAGGATCTGGCCGGCGACGAAGAACATCAGAGCGTGATGACCGCTTTCTTGTGTCGAGGTTTTTAAGAAATCGGCAACTGAATGCGGTTCAACTGGGACAAGAGCTTCGAGAAGTTCGCAATGTCAGTATAAGTCGGTGGACAGTCAGAAGAAGACTTGGTGAAGCAGGACTGACTTCACATCGCCCAGCAAATGGTCCCAAATTGACCACAGCTCACCGACAAGCCCGACTACAATTTGCCAGGGAACATTTAAATTGGACGTATGACCAATGGCGGTCTGTTATGTTCTCTGATGAGTGCAGAATGACATTACATGGCCATGATGGACGCTCTAGGGTCTACAGAAGGTCATCAGAGCGATTTTCACAATGCTGCATAAGCGAACGTGTAGCTTTTGGCGGTGGATCGTGTATGTTTTGGGGTGGCATAATGTTGGACACTAAAACTGACATTGTATTCATCACTGGAGCGAATACCGGCCCGAGATCGAGAGGTTTGGTGGCTGCACGATACGTCGAAGAAGTGCTCGAAGGACATGTGCCGCTTGCGTGGCTTATGGGAGAAGATTTTCTCCTAATGCACGACAACGCGAGACCGCATGTCGCTAGAACAGTTTGCGACTACATGGAAGACGTTGGCGATCACCGCGATGGAGTGGCCAGCTCGTAGTCCTGATCTCAATCCGATTGAGCATGTCTGGGATGAGCTAAAAAGAAGAGTTCGAGCAAGAAGCCCTGCTCCTACGCGCCTCCGAGAGCTTCAACTTGCCATTGAAGAGGAGTGGAACGCTATACCACAAGATTTCATGGTAAAATTAATACGGTCCATGAAAAACCGATTAAGAGCTGTAATTAAGGCTAGGGGAGGGAATACACCTTACTAATAAACAATTTGATCGAGAATTTTGAGTTTGATTTTCATAATTTCTTAAACGAAATTGGGTAATTTTACTCGTTTGTTGGGTTTTGTGCCGTAAAACCTCTTATGGGTATTTTTTTACACTGTATTTGATATCATTAGAAAGGTAATGAGGTAGACTTTCAATTAGTGTGTGTGTTTTTTAAAATATTTATTCAGATTCATGAAAAAAAACTGCCTTAACAAAAAAAGTCAAGGTGTGCGATTTTATTGCTCTCAAGTGTAGAAGCTACGTATATTATGTAACCTACTTTATCAGTGAATTCGTAAGGGTAAGTTTTTGTATGCATTCAGAAACTGGCCCCATTCCCCATCGTTCCAAAAATAACGGACCCCGACCCGCGTCTCTATAAAATCAGTCTGTGACTTACTTAGAGTGACATGTGGGACTCATGAGTCATCTTCTGGGAGATCCATTAGTTACAATTTGCCGACTCACGCTCGCTTTTTGAGGGCGCCTCTTATGCCAAATGTTGAATGACATAACAGTATTTTTTACTAAAGACTAAAGAGATGTTTTTATTTCATTCGATTTATCTATTTTGCACAATAATATATATTTTGCCTAGATTCTCTTAATAGCTACGAACGGGGCCATCAAAACTATTAAATTCATGCAGTTATAATAATATTTTAAGAAACTTCTTTAACAAAGAAGCGACACGTTGACGTGCGTGACCTATAAGTACTTAGTTTAGCACAGCTATTATCGGTTCTTACCGAAGCCATTAAAGCTTTATGAATGCTTATAAACTCAAACTACGATAGCCTTATCGTAAAACAATCTGGCGCTTTCGCGTCACAAGTCACAACTAACATCCTGGTTACAAGTGAAATTAATGACTTTCTGACGTGGCGATTATTTATTTTCATGAAAGTTAAAATATTTGGAGGCAGATAAGATCGAGTAAGTGATTAGATTCCCATGTCTTACTTCCGGGCCGACAGGCGAGTGCGGGCGCTGCGAGCGGTCACCGCCGGATGACTCCGAACATGGAAAGCATTTTAAGCGGTTGTCCTATAATACGGCGCAGCCTATTGTTACATTTTATTTTAGGCACAAGGTATCGATTCTTTGTTACCGGTGAGTAGCTTAGTGTGATATTTGGCGCTTTAACTTTCTATATTTCTTTTTTGTAGCCATAAATTACAGACGTGGGAAATGCAACTGGGGTTTACAAAGTAAAGGATTAAGCCATAGGTAATTGATACCAGCAGGTATATTACATTTATCCTTGAATATTCCAAGAGTAGCATGTTTCCCGAGTGAGGTGTACTGCGAGCGGTTTGCGGCTCACGAAGCCACATAATACGGCACCTACGTAACGGACCGGCTATCCGATACACCTCAAATCAAATGAAACTTGAAGCTCGCTAACGTCCAGTCCCCTTACAAATGAATTTTCAATACCTAGGTAATACCTGTGTTGGTAGATACGGTATTTGCGGTAGATCCGATGTTCCTTGACTGAATGAATAATCAGTAGACGAAAATATTTTCCTCTGCTTGTTCAACAAATATTTCAAAGTAACCTACCTATATTCCAAGTCGATATGTTTGTCTTTCAACTTTGTTATTGAAAAAAATATTTAGAAATTCCGCCGTACTCCGAATATACAAACATCGTCGAATGTTTTAATGCCATTTTACTGTCGAAATTAACCGGGGCGCGAACTGTGCAAGTCTCGCGAAGTGTCAGGGACTTGGGGAGTCGTTTGCTCCACATTGTTACAGAATGTCACAGGCGGTGGCGCCATTCGGGGGATTAGACGTGTGGCTCCCCCTCTCCCAGTGTGTGTTTTAGGATTATTTTTTTTGGGAATCAGATTCCTAATGTGTCTGGGGTTCTTATCGCAGACATGACATCCATTAGCTTTAAGTCATAAAGCTTGACATACGAGCATGGCCAACGAAAAATATTCAAATACTGTGCATTTTTATTGTAGAATAAAACACGTGGACGAAATGTTTAGTTTCCAGGGTTCCAAAGCTTTATCTGGTGAGTTATGCGTTTGTCTACGCATATGAGCTATTTCGCTATTGTGCCTCTACCGCATAATTCAGATAGCTAAGTAAGTACGAAAAGCCTTTGATTACATTAATGCCTTCAATTGTTAATACGGCATTGTGTATCTTTAGTATTATCAAATTTATCAATTATCATGTGCTAGTAAAATACTCACAGGTTACTATTAATCTTCTGATGTTTTATCATTTCGGATTATATCCATTAAAACCTAAGCTCCGTTCTCATTTCTGAGAAAAGTTGTTGTGTCACTTAATAAGGGAAGCAGCGTACCCTTATTTAAGTTCAATATTATAGTTGTAGTAGATACGAATAAGGGTCGAAAGCCCGCAGCTCCCAAGTAGCACATAATGGCTTATTTCCCCTCAGTTGAATTACAATTTGTGCGGAATCAGCAAACTAGTAAAATCATTGCAAAGAGAGTCCCACAAGTGTGTCTATATGAGTCCACCCTAGTTCGGTGCGTCGCGACCAGATTAAACCGTCTTACTGTCGTAATGTTGCCGTCCCATGTATGGGCATCTGCGTCCTCAAGAGTACAGGGGTCGCTGCCCCACCCCAACTTGTTTATCTGGTTATCGATCCACCCGACGTCATCGCGAATTGGTTTAATTTGTGAACCGAGAAACTTTACTGCTGATTTGTTATTGGTTCGTTCGAGAATGTTTGTCCCATTTCTTCGTTTACTACTCCATACATCATTTCACGCAATAAACTGTTAACTGTAGTATTGTACAATGCTCAATAGGATAAAATAATGCAGTTCGGTTCTTAAGAACGTCTCAATTTTATGGATTATCGCACTATCTACATTTGGAGCAACCGCACGACCTCTGAATTCTGATCCTGTTTTGTTTAGTCGATACCGTGAACTCCCCACAGAACTCCCTTTTCGTGTGAAGCTTTCCCCGAGGATTACTCTTACATGCTTTGGAATGGTGACTTTCGTTTATTTAGTAGTTAAGTTACCATTTTTATTTTTGTAGTCTATCCAAATATGTTCGTAGATGTAATAACATCTAATTGTGTTTGGTGAGTCTGTTTTTTCCTTGCTAAATGCTTTTACATTGTAGGTCTATGAAATTTAGTCCTGGACAAATGCTTTAATTTGTTCTTAGTAGGAAATATGCTGGGTAGGGAACATCGGCCGTAGCTTGAATAAAACAAGAAATAAATGTTCCACGAACGAAGATACTTAGATAGTTTGAATGCTTACATTCTTACTCGCTGACGTCAGTTGTGTCATGTGGCGCATACGCAAGTAAACCAAGTGCATGCAGTCCCAATGCTCCGATCGATACACGTTAATTGATGTCACTTAGCAACATCCATTCATTGTGAATAAATAAACTGATTGCTTGTACTGAGTTACAAATAAATAAACGACTAGTAAAATTGTACCAGTGAAATTGTTCGTGTCCGAGATAATGTAATTAGTTGTTTGTTGCAATTGTTTCGATAACAATTGAATGATGTATGTAGGTGACTGAATGATGCTTATTTCTTGTTATTACATTGGCGCCTAGGTTTATCAAAACTTTATTATGTACGTCATGTCAACCTAATTTCCTGATAGTTAGACAATATTTTGAGCTCAATCTTATTAACTGAACTTACTTTTTTCTTGAAATACCATTTATTAAGAAACAAGTCCACGTTCATCTTTCTTTCTATGGAACACATTCTCTTCTTATACCGTTTGATCTCAAGAATTTCTTGTGGTCCTGTACTCCTGTATATTTTCCTGTCCCGCAAGTTATTTGTCCTCAACAACAAAGGAAAACTCCGTGGTGGACTTTTCCGTTTCTGAAACTTTATTTAGCTGAGAAAATTAATGGCGCGCGACTTTACTATCCCAGTTTTGTTACGAAGAATAAAAATATTAACCTTTAAGGCTATAATAATAAGGTTCCGCCGTAATAAAATCACTGAAATAATATTGTTTCCGAAATAGAGTCCATGTTTCGTATGTCAAAGGAAGCTGTAGTTTTATTGTTGCTCGGAGATTACTAATTTCTTTCATGAATCGTTATCAATACGTTTCTCTTTAATGGTTCTCTATTGAGTTGGGTCTAGTGTTCATAACCGTCGAGGTGTGTAGTGTCCTCATTCTCGATTGTTCGTATTGTGCGGCGTGTCCTCCTACGTATTTAGAACGTTCTTCAGACGAGACCGATGAAACGCAATATGCTTTGTGCTCCAGCGACGCGCAAATATGGATCGAAGAATCCTGATTTATAATTTATTGGTCAGTAAGATTTATTCGATATCAATATCAGATAAATCTTTTTAATACCTTTTAACCAGAAGTCAAAGAAAAAACGTTCCGTACATTATCTATCAAAATGGCAAAAAAACATGTCTGTTGTATGGGAGCCCCACTTAAATAAATATTTTTTTATTTAGTTTTTTAGTATTTGTTGTTATAGCGGCAACAGAAATACATCATCTGTGAAAATTTCAATTGACTAGCTATCACGGTTCATGAGATACAGCCTGGTGACAGACTGACAGACAGACAGCGGAGTCTTAGTAATAGGGCCCCATTTTACCCTTTGGATACGGAACCCTAAAAAGTAAATATGAGTTCTAAGTTGTATAACGTTCACGTTCTCAGTTGTGCTGATCGGGGGGCACGGCAGTGCCCCCGCCAAGTCGAGCGCGAAGCAAACTGCCCGTACCATCCTTTACTGGAACCATTTCGCCGCATTTTCAGGCCCCTATTTGAGAACCTCTGGATAAGACCAGAACGCAGAAACTTTCGTCATTCAGTAAGCTATAATTACATACTTAAAATCCAAAATTTCAAGTCTGTAGGTCAGTTAGTTCCGAAGTTAAGCAAAAGCAAAGTTTTGCATTTATGAAACTCACTCACTCACTCACTCACTCATGATCATCAAAATAGAACTAGTACTTCCCATAAACTCAGAGAGCTGAAATTTGGTACAGAGTTAGGGTTTAATGGCCACATAAAGGGAAAACTATAAAAACTAGGATAATCGAAGATCTGGAGTACCTGGTGACACTGATTAGAAAACACTAGAGCCCAACGAAACTATAAATAGATCGACATTATCGCCTTTTCAAAAAATATTCAACTTGGTGGGCCGCTTCATTTGATGTCAAAAATGGATTGAATTTATAAGTTTATCAATTGGAAATTACTTTGTGTTGTTATTAATAAAAACTTCTGCCTACCGCTACTAGATGGCGCTGTGCATTTTCGTCTCATTTCTGAATCGCGGTGTTAAGATTCTCCGCCAGTAAATGACGTTCGAACTAAATATCAAACTGTAATGAACTTGTTCTGCCTTGTTCTTAATGCTGACGATTTCCTTCCTCATTGTAGGCTGAGTTAAATTCTTCTAATTAAAGAAGTCTTAAAGATATTATACTAGGTTATTATTGTTAGTCTAAATATTATCGGTATTTCTGATTTATTTGTGTTTGATTTCGCAAGATAATATCGTTAAAAATGTCGATCATATTAAAAGACGACGATGAACTTAGTGGCTACCAATTAGTTGGTATGCCCAAGGTCCCAAGGACGGGTCTTGTCTCTTCCATTCAATATCTTTCTTGGTGTATGAAAAAGATTCAGAGCCGGAAAAAAAGAAAAGAAAGATTTGTAAAAATAAAAAAACTACTAATAAAAAGAAAAAAAACTGAGTCACATAAGATATTCTAATAAAAGAAATCAACATACCCACGTTTCTACAAAAAGAAGTGAAATCCCATCAAAAACATTCTGTAAAAAACTAGCCAAGTCTCGATGAAGCTGCTTGTTTATCTCTAAAAAAAGTATTGAAATCTAGACAAAGTCGTGCCAAGTGTAAAGTTCCATACTGCGATTTCTTTATTATTATAGTTAATGTTGTGTGACTTGGCCGTTAAAGTTACACAAGGGTACAAAACCAGGTGCTCCATGACACCATTGCACCAATCTGTCGCCAGAACCGCTACCCATTGACGATGGAAAATTGCGACTTGGAAAACGTTGATTTAATAACCAGTCAATTGTAGGCTTGATAAAGCTGCGTATTTCAATAATACTTATGTATAGTCTAAAACAAACAATATAAAAAAATATTTTCAGTACAGACTACAGACGGACTTCTAGTCATTGATATATGTCTGTCTGCATGTCTATTCGATGTTAGATCGGTGGTCGATTTGACGCTCGAAAAAGAAGAGAGCAGAAGTCAGCATTATCTGAATGAATGCGTTGCACAATCAACAACAGCCTAAAATGAGACTAGCCAATTACCAATACCAGTATGGGCTATTATCTCGCTTAACAAACATAGGTAGGTACAACAGAATGTTATATCTGTGTAAAAAAAATGACTTTTACCCACTAGCGTATAAAGAATGTTCAACGGCCAAGTCACACAACATTAACTATAATAATAAAGAAATCGCAGTATGGAACTTTACACTTGGCACGACTTTGTCTAGATTTCAATACTTTTTTTAGAGATAAACAAGCAGCTTCATCGAGACTTGGCTAGTTTTTTACAGAATGTTTTTGGTGGGATAAGTATTTCCTTCGGTACCTGGCGATAGAAGACAGTTTGTTCTGTTCTCTTATAACCAATAAGATGGCTTAGTTTGATTACAATCTCGTGAATAGATATTTCGCGTGACGTAGGATCCAAAAATACAACTGAATTTGTTAAACTCATGCAATGCGAGAACACTGTTTAGTCAGTTTAGTACTGAATAAGTAAATATGTTTGCCTGAACGTTACGCTGATAAAGCTCAACACGATAATAAGAGGCGTAGAAATACCATTATAAATAATAGAGTCGAGAGAGAGAGCTCCATTAAAATTAAATCGCAGTAATTCTTCATAATATTATTTAGTTGGCAGTTAAATGAATGCTGCTTTATCTCTGCTCGAGTGGTTAAAATATGTCTGCAAAAAGGGGTCAAAGCGGCGATCTTTAAAATTCATTTCGTTTTAATTCCAGTGAAATAGTCGGGGTGCACTTACACGTCGTAAGTGATATAACACTGCATTTCGGAGCTTGCTACTGATTCCACCGGCTTGCTTTTATCGCACAGCTGTGATGCAATTTTAAGCCCATTAATCTTTTCCAAGCTGTTTAGGTGCTGCTTCACCTACGTTAGAGCTGTACTGAAATTTCGTTATTTTAGCAATTTCAGGCGGCGACTTTACGTAAAGTTTCACCTCAACATTTGCAATTTGGTATTGCTGCTACTGAAACCGCCGTTGTATTAACTGTATTAAAGCTTCATTCTATTTAAATGACGACAGTGTTCTTATGTCCAGAATATTGCATTAATTACAAAACTTATTCTCTGATTATCTACTGAAAAAAGTTTTTGTTTTTGTTTACAGCAAAACATTTCCCGTTTTTGTTCAGAGATGCTGCGGCGCCAGCGAGTGATAAAATTTTTGTTACTTGTAAGCTTTAAAACTTTAGGTTCGGTATAACATTTTAATTATTTGAGGAACTCCCTATTAGCCTTTAGTTTGTAATTATCATCATCATCATAGGGATTATCTGCAGATTGTTATTAGAGTAATAATGTCGGTAAGTAAGTGTCGGTCGACTGGCAATTAAAATCCCTTTGATATTGCTTTGAAGCGTCAGTTTGTGGGAGTCTAACGAACGCCGATAAAGCTGGCCATTCACGAGATTTATAACCACGCCAAAGTTAACGACTCACCCGCCATTCAAGACACGCACTCTAGCTAACTTGTTTTTAGACGAAAAATGAAGTTTTAAAGCTTCCAAGAACAGCTGACTGAAGTGCTTTTGAAAACGTGATGCCCCTAGCGTTGTTATGAAAAATGACTACCTTGAGCTCGTAGTAGAGAAAGAAATTTATAACATAACTAGCGGCACATTCCGGCTTCGCACGGGTAGACATTATTATTATTATTTTTAAGGGGTAATGTAGCATTCTAATGGTGAAAGAATTTTTGAAATTGGTCAAGTCGTTTTTGAGTTTATTCGTTACAAACATACAAATCTTTCCTCTTTATAATATTATATTAGTGTAAATATAGAAATATTTTCGTTCATATTCTATTCACTCTTTAAAGTTTTACTTCATGGCAGCTATTATTATGACAAACTGCAGGTCGTATCTCTATGAGCTCACATTTAAACTTCGCGTAGGTATAATGTTACCAACACTAGATCATCATTAATATGCAACATTACCGTGCAAATGATTCATTATCTTTTATGTTTCATATACGGCGAATGCTGAAAGTTTTAGTTGTTGACTACTACTCACGCGTCGTGTTCCCAACTTTGAAGTTACGGAGCTATTAGCTAAGTAACTGCAGTAATGACTGTTCCTTATGAACAGGTAACAACTTATGCCTGAATTGAAGGAAAATTGCGATGCCTCTACTGAAAAATTAGTAAGTAAGAACAAGATGAAGTATTTAGCTACATTTAGTTACAGAAAAAATTCGCGCAACTAATTTTTAATACCTATAAAACACTCTTAAATATGTTAAATTATTTAATTAAAGCACGTTAAATTAAATTAATCGCTCAATCGTTTAAGAAAACCGGCTCAGCTATTTGTAGGATAGTTCGATTAAGCGAAACCTGTCTAGAATTTCCGCGGCATTCGTGGATTCGTACTACGTGTGTTGATTACTTCATACATTTCCTTGCAGCTCAATACTTTGAAATAAAATCTCTTCGCGTGTAATCACACTGCAGGTTAAGTCACCAGTCATAAACACTGGTATTTCTGTGAAATATAAATTTTAATTTAGTCAAAGTCTGCTGGGAGGTCCAAGAATCGCTGACAGGATGTTGTGAAAACTTATAGGTGATTTCATATTTCATTTGATGAGAATGTGCAATACTGTGTAGTGGATGTATGTCATAAGTGTTGTTTTTGGTACTAGACCCGGTATACAACACAATTTGAATCAGACTAATGATACAGTAAACGCATTGTAGCCACATTGATGCAACTAGGTATGCAGGATTTGTAAAATATGGATGTATAAAAGAATATGAAAATACTAACAGTCAAAGCTGATTGCTAAGATTTTAGAACAAACTTGAATAAAGAAACATAATTATTTTAAGGCTAACACTAAATAGGATAATGCGTGCCCATCAATATTCACCGTTGAGCCATCAAAGGCTACGATTACCACGGCCTGTTGTAAACCACTGATTGATTTACTATAAGAAATTATTTGTTAGATTTATTTTGTGTGCCCACGACATCAATCTCAACGTCATTCCATATTGTTGGACTACAGATTTATATAATCGAATTACACGCTTTTCAATGACACGTACCTATGCGCGACGCTAATACCAAGGATTTAACTATGGCCGTGAAATAAAGCCACTATTAAACCGTATCGAATGCTAGCGATGCGTGCCGTAACATTAAACAGTTCCTTTTGTTGGTAAAGCGTTTAGCAATCAAGTTGAACGCCACAAGCATTGTGGTCGCAACTTTATGTGCTTTTATATGTTCCTGCGAACCCAGGAATGGCCGAAGTCTCCCGCTGTGTGCACGGACCCTAATATAAAATCTGTCTTTTCTTCATTGCGAACGTGTTCCTTTTATATTCTTCGTATTTGCTTTGTATGTATCCTTGGTCTGTTTCTGTTACCTTCGGGAACTTTCTTAGGAAAGCGATAGAGACAACACATTTGATCACAAGTTTAATCATGGTAGTGTTTTAATCTGTCACGCCTAAGACCACCAAGTTGGTTGTTTCTTAGATCTTTAGATGCGTGATTAGAAATATGAAATTATATTGTATTGAGTAATGGTATTTTTAGACACGGAATATAATGTGTTATATCATTGATAAGAGTGAGAAAAAGGTTTCAAAACTTGAGCACTTAGTAGGTAGCTGTACTTTGCCAATAACCGATTCATGTGTTCCACGAAATAATGTACATAATTCCAGTTACAATGAATAAAGAATGAAAGAACTCTTTACCCGAATAAAGTGCTGTAACTTTGGAATTCAAGCCTAATTCCCTTTAATGAGGGTTGTTTTCGCCACACCCTGATTAAATGTGTATTCTTGTGTATATTGCCTATCCTGAGAATTCAAAAGTGACTGCTTAGAGTGTGGCTTATGCAGTACAATTGCTTTTAAGTTATTTCTCAACGGAACCTCGAAATAACATTGACTTATAAGCTGGCTACTTACCTAGTAAATTGAAACTTTGAAAAGCTTTTAGATTCTCAATAAAACATATGGAAAAAGTTGAAGCAGCTTTATTAAAGGATCCATTGGTAACATGATACGTATCGCATTAGGCTGTTAGCGATATAAAATAAAAGATGTGTGAAATATTGAACAGAAGGTGTCAATTCACGTAGATATCAGGTAACTTTATTTGAAGATTGACTTAATTTTCACACAAACAATTTAACTAATCGCATAACGCAAGAACTTAGAAAC
This sequence comes from Eurois occulta, assembly GCA_950022335.1. Lineage (NCBI taxonomy): Eukaryota > Metazoa > Arthropoda > Insecta > Lepidoptera > Noctuidae > Eurois > Eurois occulta. Next base: position 8,535,518 of record OX465489.1, on the reverse strand, counting down.
TGATTGTAAGCACCTACCAGCTGCTGAATGTCTTGTGCAAGTTGTAAAAGTCAATTGAGCGCAGCCGGCTTGTTTTGATCTTCATCGGGAACAACCTGCGTGCAGCCAACTAACTTAAGCAAAACTGTAGTAAACTTCACCGTTGCCTGCTGTTTGCCCTGCGAAATGTCAATACTGTAAACAGCCTGAAATTCTCAACACTTTGAAAGGAAAAATAAACGTGAATTTCACACAAAACGTTTCAGGGAAACATTTAAAGTTACCACTAAATTCAACCATTCATTTGCAAGATTAGGTCAACAACTGACAACGCGAGCTTTATTCTCCAAATGTTGGTGGTGGTATTTTGCACTTTGGTTTTGAGCTCTGCTAATGCGCTCCTATCCTAAACAACGCAAGAGCTACAACCGTTTGCAGCAAATTACACGCAAGTAATAATATGTGTATTCCCTAGACGCAAGTTAATGCGGTTTCATTGTGTTTGCGGTGCTCTCTGGAACATAGATATGGTTGCAACGTGTCAGCCGTTGCACAAAACGTTCGTTGCTGACCCTGCAATTTGCATTTTGTAGCGCTTACCAACAGCAAAAACACTGATTGTGGTTGGAGAATTGTTTGCATCGCCAGTAATCGCACAGGCACGCGAAATTGTAATGAGAACATGAAGAGGATTATTAGAGGAACTGAAGTTTGCAAACTGTAGAACTACTGACTAGACTACATAGTACTCGTTTGCGTTTCACCAATTGTAGGTACACATTATACCAACAAACATACTTAAGTAGCTAGGTTAGGTACATGTGTATATGAGTACATACTGCCAAATTATAGTTCACCTCGTTCTAAAAGATGAAAATGTCCTCACAGGCTCACACTGCTCAAAGAATAATTAAATAAATCTTTCTACGAATTCTAAATTAAAAATAACTGTTGCGCAGTTTTGTTTCTCCGTATTTAGTGACACCGTCCTAGTCCTAAATTAGTGTCATAAGTACCTATGAATGACGGCCGCACTCGCATCATTTCATATGGACCGCCACATGAAAACTTATCGCAATAAAGCGTCCTGTAACGTCTGATATTGTAAAATTCTGGAATTTTGAATTTTCTATTCTAAAGTTTACATTTTATATCTTAGTAGCTTAGCCTCTGAGGATCCCCAGAATCATTTTTAAACCTTCTATGTAGAGTTATAATAATAAATTGTTTTATTTGGGACAACATAGGAACCATTTTTGTTAGTAAAACGCCTTATACACTAGGATTAGTAAGAAAAGAAGAACAAAGTTAGTGAGTCATGTACTTACGAGGCATTTCCTGCGGACAATGATTCCGCATGAGATGTCTCAGCACAGGAGCTCTCGGGTCTTAAGCCACGGCTTTCAGGATGCTATTGCTACTCCCCCGAATCCTCCTCACAAGCGATGCCACCTTTTTTCTTATGATTGCCTGAAAACCATCTGTATGCGATTGGGCAAACATCCCCGAGGCACTACAGAATCGAGGGAGTTTCAACATCATCCTGAAAACATTGTTATATTGGACGCGCAGTGCATTTAGCGTCCCCCGTGAACAGCTGAACCACAAACTTCCCGTGTACAGGCCTTGACAGTACGCTTTAAACAAGGTTATCTTGACCTGATCGGTACAACGAAAAAATCTGCGCGCCAACATGTTCCCGAGGACTGCAAACGCCCTGCGCTCCCTCTCCACGTCATCATCGTCTTTAAGGTCGTCGACAAGTATATGCCTCAGATACTTAAACTTGGTCACCTGCTTTATATTAGCGCCGTTCAAAGTAATCGAAGGAATTGTGTCTGGGCACTTGCCGGCGGTCCTGAAAACCATGAACTCGGTTTTCCGTACATTATAAATCAGACCATGTGATGGGGCGTACCTTTCGCAAACCTTCAACATTTCCCTGATTGACCTCGCAGTCGGGCCCAGCAACACCATATCGTCAGCGTAGCTGATGTTGTTCACACAAACACCCCCCACCCGGCAACCAACACGCATGCCGCTGAGCTCGACTATGAGGTCATTAACGTACAGGCTAAACAGCTTTGGAGAGGACAACCCCCCCTGTCTCACTCCGCACTCCAACCTATATGACTCAGAGTGGCAGTTTGACCACCTCACACAATTAGTCTGATTCGAGTACCAGTATTGAAATATTTTCAATAGTTCCGCCGGTATACCCCTGTCCTCCATCTTTCTCCAAAGCACTTCGAAATACGGATCGAGATCGAAGGCCTTGGAGAGATCCAGAAAACAGGCGTACACTGGAGTCCTACGTTCAGTGTAGTATTGGACAGTGTGCTTAAGAGCCAGAATCGCGCTTTCAGTTGACAGTCCAGGCCTAAACCCGAACTGTGCGTCATATATGTTGATGTAATTGTAGTAGAAGACTCAAGCACACTATCTAACAGTTTTGCTACTATTGTCGCGAGGGATATCGGGCGATAGTTTTCCTTGTCCGATATGTCCCCTGTCCTGTTCTTCACTATGGGCACCACTGTCGTTTTCATCAAATCATCCGGTAAGTATGAATGACTAATGCACATATTGAAGAACAAGGACAGGACCCTCGGCACGTGTAACCCAGCATATTTTAAGTGCTCAATACTGAGCCCATCGTGGCCAGGAGATTTACCTCTACGCATGCTGTTTATTACTTTTTTAAGTTGCTTCGCTGTAAATTTACATAAAGGTTCCTCGCTCGCCACGGTGGGCCCACCACCTGGCATAGTGGTCGAAGGAGCCAGAGGAGAGCGTACTTTAAAGTGCTCCATGAATAGATTTGCTATATCCTCTGGGTCATTTCGGCCATCAACATTAGCAGGGAGGCCAGGCTTAACATCAAGCTTACTAGTGGACTTCCAAAATTTTGTGAAATCTTTTTCGGCTCTTTGTTTAGCTATTACGTCCATTCTAGTTTGGTCCTGGTGTTTCTGACACCATTTTAGACGTCCTTTAAAAATTTTACGGGACTCGCACATTTATGGACTCGTATATTTATTCACGAATTGACGCCAATATTTTTATATAAAGTACCTCGTAGTTAGGCGTTTACATAAACCAAAACTGTTTTAAAGAAAATTCTTTGTATAATTTACACTTCTACACTAATATTATAAAGAGGAAAGATTTGTATGTTTGTAAGGAATAAACTCAAAAACTACTGGACCGTTTTCACAAATTTATTCACCATTAGAATGCTACATTATCCCTAAGGCTATATTTATTACTAGAAATAAATATAAAAGATTAATAATGATAAATGTACACCCGTGCGAAGCGGGGACAGGCCACTAGCCTTTTATAAACTGATTTTATATTTAGTCCTTATGAGTGTATAATTAAGGTAAAGATCGAGAAACCTCAACCTACCTAAGGCCAATGATTATCAAAAGGGCAAAGGTGTTCTGTCGTACACCTACAGATCGCTAGGGAGGTTTAAAAGTGACAGGGGTTAAGCCGATCACCATTCGTTGACACGATCCTAATCCTGAGTTAGCGTGTACGTTTGTAACTGATTTTGGGTGAATGGGAAGCTTACTAAACGTGGATCTGGTAGGTAAGCCATACAAAATGTTACCCGCACATGCACTCACTTTTCCCGGTAGTTTTATTCGTTTTGAGGTCGTGCTCTGACACTGTCTATTAAAAAAGTGCTGGGTCCGCAAGGCTCGGGTTATGTAAAGTATCCTAATTACTTATATTTTAATTTATAAATAAATCACTCTTTCTTTTGCAACAAAATTATGCGAAAGAATTACTTTGCCGAAGTTTTGACTCGAAGTTCAGCCTTGTTTCAGGGCAATTGGTTCATATTTTACGTTGCTTACACTTTTACGATTAACTGAAATCCGGCAGCGTCAATACTGCTTGGAAGTCACGCAAGGCATGAATTATTGTTTAAGTATATTTCCTCGTAAATGAAAATCACGAAGTCGAATTTACTCCCACTAGATGTTTTTAATTCCAGAATCGTGGAATGAAAGTGTTCAGTTCAAATAAAAATAACCTACACAATATGTTTATATTTAGATTTATCGGAAAAGCTCGTAACTTGAATGTGGGAATGTGGGAAGTATTGATTTTATCTTTTGTTGCTATGACGCAGGCGATATCATTAAATCGTGAAGAGTATCCAAATTACATTTGAGTACAAGTTACGATCTCTATTTTTATCACAAAGATGACCCTTCTTTCCTTTTCAAGATTTTCTTTTGATGTGAATTTTATTTGTAATGGAATGTTTTTCAAGAATATCGGTATCTTTTAGGTAGCACGGAATAAACCTTACATATTCCATAAAACCTTTAAGTACTAAGGTATGCTGTAGGTGTATCTGAACTTCCAATGGTTACGTCATCTGTCATGTTGGGTATGATGGCGCAAGGTGGACACATCAAACGCCAACGTTCATCACTATAATTGACACTTGATAGTCTTGGTTTATGGCGCTATGCGTCGTATTTTTATGACTGTTTCTTCATCCACGTAGATTAGCGTGTCTCTTCCTCACCTGTAAAACAAAAGAACATCAAGGAGACTAGGGTAGTGTATGTGAGCTCGTTTGTTTAACGAGGTTGCATTGTGGCAATATGGAGACGCGCCGTCTAGCCGCTCGCCGACGCCGGCGTGGCTAGGACGAGGACGGGGGTGGTCGTAACATCTACGCAATCCTTGTTTCACTTTACGAATTCTGTTAGATATTTTTCCCCCGAATTTTCGTCTACGTTTTCAGACGTCATCAATCACGTGAACACAAACTGCGTATTTACACAAAATGGAAAGCCCCGATTATCTTTTCTATTTGTTTTTGTGCGCACCATTTCTCAGGACTTTAGTAGGACTTAGACACTGATCAGGGGCTGTGGGCATGCCTTGGATCTGGAAAATAAAGTTTTCTAGGTCTTTTTTAACCTTGCGTGCGTATCATAATAATTATGGCCTTTATTTAAATACCTAGCACGTTTTTATCGCAACCGCTAAACACAATTCCTAGATACGGATGTAAAATTGTAAGTTTCGTTTTATATCGTCACAATGTCGATAAAATTCGTGGAGTGCCAGTCGATGTGGGTGTTTTATAGATGTTCTATAATAAACCATCGTACCTATTCACCTAACCGCCGTTTAATGACGTCTTCTCTTAGTCGTGTGTTTCCAAGATCTAATCTGACAAATTATCCATATAAATAATGGGTCAGTTGCTTGTCCCTCCATGCATATTCAGCGTTTTTAAAAATCGCCCATATCGAGCTGAAAATCAGAAAGTACAGTTTCTACCTCGTAAAACGCTAAAAAAAAATTGCCAAATTATTTATGGATCATTTACGCGTGTGGCTGTGTGTCATAATTTTACTACGGCATTCGACAAAATTTACTATAAACTAGAACTCTTGACTTATTAAGAACACCGGATTTCCTTATGATACTTGAATTTCTCTTCCTGAGTATTAAAACTAGTCTTGTGCAGTTAAGAATTATTTAGCTCGGGACGTCTCCGGGGAGCATTGCAGAGGAGGGCGTCAAGTTTGAACCAGCTCTGGTGTTGTACTCAAACTTCTGACGCTATTTTCTGCAAACTTCTCGTTTGATTAGGTAGGAAAACTTTAGACAAGTTTCTACAAGTCTAGTCAAAAGTAAGATAAATAGATACAACAACTTACAAAATGCAAGTACGTTTGGAGCAGAAATAGTTTATTTTGTATTTACCTCGTTTATTTTCTTAAAACTTTGTAGACGCTTTGGACGTGGATTTCTATTTAAAAGACAGCAATAAAAAGTAAGAATACATTCACTTACAATAAGAAACTTCAACTACTAGCTTCTTTTGATTGCCTATTCGACCCTTAAAAAGACCTTTCTCAAACTTGGGACCCGGGCCTGAACTCATATTACTTTCTTTTTTTGCTTAGAATCAGCTTTCTTTTATTTTTTCCAGTTTTTATTCTCGTATTTTCTTCAGTTTCGATTTGAAGCCTTGGAATTCAGAAGTCTATTTCTAATATCTATCTAAACCTCGTGTCACGGTGTTTATGGTCGCACTCCGAAACGGCTCGACCGATTTTTATGATTTTTTTTAAATATATTTGGTAGGTATGAGAATAGGTCATAAAGTATATTTCACACCGCTAGGTGATTAGGGGGTAGGTAGGTAGGGTAAAAAAAGGTGCATTGCAACGCATGCCCGTCAGGTCACAGCTAAGTAGTTACATTGTAGGTATGAATCTTCGAGCGATCGTATATTTAGATGTGGTACCTACATGCAAAAGATATAGGAAAAGATGTTCCTGATTTCTGTTAATCTTTCATAATACCTACTAGGTGCTTTCCTCAAAAATATTATATAACAAGACGAGCCTCATCATTTCAATAAGTCCGTTTCAAATCCGAATTGACTGCTCCATTGAACATACTAATCCAAAAGTTGCCTTCTCAAGTAAACCGTGTAAAAGGTTGGAGTCAGTGTTGCAGCAACACATCCCTGTAATGAGGCAACACACCGTGTAACCGTGATTAAGCGGCGCAGTTCACTGGGTGTTCAATCAAACGGATCCGATACTCGCAGGAGTTAACAGAAGCCGGCTACACGAATCAGAGCTTCCATTAATACTTGTTAATTGACATTAATGCTCACTTTAAGCTCATGTGGTTTACTTTCAATTAATTAAACAGCTTCTTAATTAAATAACTATCTGAGTACATTTACCGTTTACACTTTTAGTATACAAAAAAAAAACAGGTTTTCACCAAAAAATAAGCATAGAAATGCGCTGTTACTTAAGTAGAAATGTGTTTTAACGTGGAATTTGTTAAGAAAATCTTGTAGAAACTTAGGAACTTGTTCGTACTAATATTTAAACTTGCTCAGGAAATGCATTGCCCGCGAACAGGAACGTAAATCCGAGGAAGTTGTAACGTTAGACTCATTTAAAAGATTAAATTCATCTTATATTTGTACTTATGTAACGAAGTACCTAATTAAGTTAATTAAAACTCTTTTTGTTAAAAGAGAACAGAATTGGTTTCACCATTCGGTTTTCCTGTTAACTTCTAACGAAAGTTATTCGATTTTGTGTGGGCTCTGTTGGGCTCAAACCTCTGAATACATGACATTTTATTCGGCTAAACATTGTATCTTCTCGTACTAGAGGTTGATGACTAATGATGATGAAACGACCCTATAATCAACTTAATGAAAAATGTTAAGTACAATGAGTTTTTGAATACCTAGTCGGTAACTTAAAAGCTCAGAATCCATAAGATGCAAACTTAAAGTTTGAAAGTAGATGTTATTTATTATTATTGAAAAAGAGGAAAAAATACCACGAACTATTACACATTCTTTCGTGAATTTAAGCCTGCTTTGCCTAGCGCCAAAGAGATTTAAAAGACTTATAGAGCGGACATTGGGAATATTTTCATACAAAAATTTTGATCCCGGACATTTTTGATTTTGAGTCATGAATACTACCTGACTGCTGAAGCGGGCGTATGACACTAGACAGAACGATTTGTTACTAAGTAGTAACAAGTATTGGATTACGATTTTCTTCGACTTGTCCTGTCTATCGTACGTAAATATTTGAATGTCTTTGCCTAGTGCAAAAAGTAATAGTTTTTCAATTATTGCCATATTCTATTCAACATGGCGTCTTTCATTTTGCATAGTTTGCTTTCGTTCTGAAATCATGTTACATAAAAACATAATATCACATCGATGTTAAAAAAAGTATGTGGTCTTGTTATTAATTATTATTAATATTCTCTTAAACATCATTTTCAACTAATTAAATGCAAGTGTGATGATTTCATCGTTAAAAATACCTATAGTAGTAACTATTTTTCTGGGGTGTACTTCTGAACGAAAAATTCAAAATCACATTTTGTTCTGACAAAACCCAGTAGTGTCAGTCAAGATAACAATTTCTAGGTTATTTAATCGTCGTCATCCCTACAACCTGTCATGGCTGTCGTAACTCTCGCGGCAAACGTCAAACATATTAAATTTTTAATGTGTGTGATGTAGTAGTTGTAAGGTATATAATAAGGTATCTTTATTCCAATATGGTCAGTGTATTCTCGAACCTCATTCGTTTCATTTGTCTCCTAAACACCCGACCTTACATGGCGACCCTGCCTGTAACAGTAGTCGGCATGAGCCCGCGCGCGTGTGTACCATAGAAGGACAAAGTATTTTAAACAATCAGTGCAGTTAATGCGGACTTTAAAATGAAGGAAAAATACACTGGGCTCTCTAAGCACAAAACGTGTTTCATAGTTGCGTATTCGTGCACGATTTATCATATTAAAAAATGGGAAACACAAACAGCAAGGAAGAAGTAGTGATTGCTCAGACCGCTGGAGTTGGTAGTAATACGGCTCGTACGCAGCAGCTGCAGGAGACCTCAAATACAATTTTGGTGGTAATATGTACCATATTGGCGATCGGACTTTTAATAATATTATACAAGTTTTATAATCGTTGTCACAAGAAGCAAATACAGCGTCGCATAGATGAGGTGACATTGAGGCGATACTCCAGTATTCTACGCAGGCAGCAGGCATACATGGGTGCTGTACCGCAGCCTGGCAAGGCAGAAGTTCTCAACATATAACTACGACGGCGAAACAACCCATGGCATCATCAAGGCTCGTAATTCTACGTTCTACGTGCTAGTGTAGTGTTAGTGTGAAAAAGTAAGCAGAGATGTGATCATTCCTAATATCAATATCAGTGACTAGTAAGTGAATCAAGAATGAGGTTTATTTTACAACCAATTTAGTGAATTTTAGGAACTCTCTTTATGTTGATATTTAAGTTTTATTTTTACATTTATATTTTATTTTAAGAGAATTTGCTAACTAATAGTTTCTGCAGAATTATTATGTGCATTTTTTAGAAATTACTAATACATGAAAGTAGCTTAGAACAAGCACTAGTGACTAAATTAAAGCTTAATGTGTTATGGCTGAGGATTTAGGTATAATATTAAACGAGTTAAAAGTTATAAGAAGCTACTTGATAAAAATTGGTCCTAGCCGCCGACAAGGAAAGATTAAAGAGATAAAAAGAACAGAGGCAAATTCAGTTTTAGTCAAGTACAATAAGTTTTTAGAAATCTATAAAGAAAACTTTAAAAAATATACAAGTTCAGAAATTACATTAATTAAAAAGATTAGCGAAGAGTTCGATAGGTTATTTTTAGAAATAATTTCTTTGTGTAGTTTAACAGAAGAGAAAGATATCCCACTACAAACAATGGCGACGGATTCATTCGATTTAAAAACGGCGCTACATCTTATGCCCGTCATGGATGATAGCATTAATAACACTAAGCAACTGATCGAAAATATCGAATATTACGATACTATGTTAGACACACCGGCATGTAAAAACAAACTAATACAATTCATATTGAAAAGTAGGCTATCCCAGCGTGCAAAGTTATTATTGTCTCCAAAATATGAGGCTGTCGAAGAGCTTACAAAGGATATGCGTAAATTACTACTACCACAAAAAAGTTATATTGCTATTCAGTCAAAATTACAGTTTTGTAAGCAAGAGAATAAAACAATTACAGATTACGGCAAAGAGATGTCAGAACTCTTTGTAGATTTGACGATATCGCAAGCTGATAGTGATTCAGCCAAGTATGCCTTATTGAAACCCATGAATGAGAAGTTAGCAATCAAGCGATTTGCGGATGGTTTGCGGGATCGACGATTAAGCACCATAATTGCCGCGCGTAACTTTTCTTCTTTAACAGAAGCAATCCAGGCAGCTCAAGACGAGGAGAAACCCGGTCCCAGTGGCTCGTCAGAACTTATAGGTACGTATAGACAGTCGCATTACCAGGGACGGCGAATCCAACGAGGTTACCGAGGTCAACGAAATTTCGGCGCAAGAGGTGGTGCACAAAATGCACACCAGCATCGTGGTCATCGGCCACAGGTACCACATGGTTACAGTAATAGCAATTATTATCGTAGTAATTATAATAATCGTTATCGCAAAACTTATAGACCACCGCGTAGTAACCGCGGCCGAGGTGTCGGGTTGAAAAAGGATATCAATGTCATAACAGACAATAGCCAGGTAGCAACGAGCACTTCGAATAATGAGTCATTAAATCATTTTTTTCGTGACTGATGTCATCTTCACGTGTAACATTTTAAATAAGGTGTTGTTTAAAATATGTAACTATAATCATAACATGCTAATTGACACGGGCGCTTCTATATCGGGCATAAAGTTAGAATGTTTAGAGCGTTTACAGATTCCTTACCATAAAGAGAGAGTTAGCGTAAAAGGTATTGGTGGATATTTGTTTTCTGAAGGTTATGTGTATTTAACTCTTAATTATAACGAGTATAGTTTTCCACATAAATTTACAGTATTTAAAAATTTACCGTGTATTACTGACGGCATTTTAGGTCAAGACTTTTTAACACATTATAGAGCTATTTTAAATTTTGAAGTCAATACGATACAATTGACCAATGACTCAAAGGCAGTAACATTTTCGTTCGAAAATAAACAGACAACGCGTAACGGCTACTATCTAACTATTCCAGCACGTAGCGAATCCACGCATTACATTAATACGACATTAAAAGAAGAGTGTGTGGTGTCAAATCAACAATTATGTGACGGTGTTTATTTAGCAAGCAGTATAAATAAACCGATTAACGGAAAAATGCCTATTCGTATTTTAAATACTCGAGACACAGATGTAAATTTAAATTATTTTCAAATCAGCACTAATAACTTAAATGAATATAACATTTGTCAATTTAATAGGAATACTGTAGACTCGGACAGGGTGAAAACGTTGCTTTCCTCATTAAACTTAAAAGGCATGAATGTAGAGGAACAGAAATCAATAGAATGTATCTGTGCAAAATTTCCTGATATTTTCCATCTACCAGGGGATAAATTATCCACTACCCCAATTTATGAACAGACAATTGACATGAAACCACATACTGCTCCAATTTATACCAAACCATACCGAGTCCCTTATTCTCAAAAACCGGAAATAGAGAAACAAGTCAAAAACATGTTAAATGACGGCATAATTGAGCCATCCCGAAGTACATGGTCTAGTCCATTATTGTTGGTCCCCAAAAAATGTGATGCGGCCGGTAATAAAAAATGGCGTGTCGTAATTGACTACCGCAAGTTAAATGACAACATACAGGACGACAAATTTCCCTTGCCCAACATCACCGAAATATTAGATTCTTTGGCAGGAGCAATGTACTTTACTCATTTAGATTTAGCTCAAGGATTTTTTCAAATTACATTAAAAGAAAGCTGCAGACCTTATACGGCATTTACTACAGGTAACAATCAGTATCAGATGACTCGCATGCCGATGGGGCTCAAGTCTAGTCCCAGTAGTTTTAGTAGAATGATGACCATTGCAATGTCTGGCCTCAATTATGATAAATGTCTCATTTACCAGGACGATTTGGTAGTAATGGGTAGAAATTTGAGTATTCATAATCAAAATTTGATGGATGTTTTTTCTAGATTACGAAAAGTAAATTTAAAATTGAATCCCACTAAATGTACATTTTTGCAAAAAGAAATTCTATATTTAGGACATACAGTCTCCGGAAAGGGAATTTCACCAGACCCAGAAAAAATTAAAGTAGTAGAAAATTACCCAAGGCCACAAAATGTTGACGAATTAAAGCGTTTTGTAGCCTTTGCAAACTATTACAGAAAGTTTATTAGAAACTTCGCCGAGTTAGCATTCCCTTTAAACAAATTGTGTTGCAAAAACGTTAAGTATAATTGGACCAAAGACTGTGAGCATTCTTATCAAATGCTAAAATCAGCCCTGGTACACCCACCTGTCCTTCAGTATCCAAATTTTTCAGAAAATAATGAGTTTGTATTACAAACCGATGCTTCAGGTATGGCAATAGGTTCGGTGTTATGTAACGGAGATGGACGGCCAGTGGCTTACGCAAGTCGAGGTTTGAATAAAGCCGAAATTAATTATCCTACTATTGAAAAAGAACTCTTAGCAATAGTATGGAGTGTTAAATATTTTCGACCTTATTTATACGGAAGACGGTTTAAGATACAGACTGACCATCGACCCCTAGTTTATTTATTTTCAATGAGAGATCCATCTAGTAGACTACTGAAATTTAGACTGCAGTTAGAAGAATATAACTTTACAATAGAATACTTGAAAGGAAAATCAAACTCAGTAGCAGACGCACTGTCGCGAATAATAATTACGTCGGAAGACTTAAAATCAATGAATGAACAGGTAGTCAGTGTAATGACTAGAGCACAATTACGTAAATTAAATATGAATAATGATAAGAGCAATAATAACCAGTCGGTGGATAATATAGACACAAACTCGAGGCCTGATCAACCGAGAGTTGTGGAAATAATTAAAAAACCGAAGGATATTGTTGAATTTTCTTTAATAAACTCTAGGCAATTAAATTATTTACAAAAAAAAGCAATAACAGTGGAGAGATACAAATACTTTATATATGTGCCCAGTAAATCTATAATTTATTTACAAACAATTTCTCGATCTCCGATTACGCGAGTCGAATTGGTGAGAGACTTGTTATGTTTATGTAAAAAGTTATCGATAAATGAACTATGCATAATAAGAAACGACTGCAATAAAGATTTTATAAGTGGGCTTATAAATGAAATAAAAAGTTATGAAAAGTGGTCCGGACCACGAATTTGTGTAGTCAGTAATGTCCAGAGAATAAATAATATAGATAACAGGCGTGTGATATTAAATGACTTCCACCTATTGCCCACAAGTGGCCACGCGGGCATTAGGCGGATGGTAAATAATATTAAAAAGTATTATTTTTGGCCAAGTTTGGAAAAGGATGTCGCTGATTATGTCTCTAAATGTGAGCAGTGTAAGAAACAAAAATATTCTAAACACACCAAGCAACCAATGCAGGTCACAACGACTGCAAATTCAGCACTCGAAAAAATATTTTTAGATATTGTGGGGCCGTTACCAACAGACATACATAACTACAAATATATTTTGACTCTACAGTGCGAGTTATCGAAATTTACGGAGGCATACCCTCTACACAATAAAGATACAGTAAGTGTAGCTCGTGCGTTTGTTGATAATTTTATTTTAAGATATGGCATACCTAGAGAAATAGCGACCGATCGTGGGTCCGAGTTTATATCAAGTACTATGAGAGAAGTATGTCAAATCTTAAAAATCAACCAAATTTCGTCTACAGCATACCATCACGAAAGTATTGGGGCGCTGGAAAACAATCATAAAGCGATGGGAGCGTATCTTAGGATAAATTGTGAGAATCAAACAAGTACGTGGAGTACTTGGTTGCCGTATTGGTGTTTTTCTTACAATAATACAGTACATACGGAGACCAAGTACACACCACATGAATTAGTGTTTGGCAAACGCTGCGTGTTACCGACAAATTTAGAAGGACATACGGTAGATCCTTTGTATGCTCATGACAATTACGCTCTTGAACTAAAATATAGGCTACAAGTTGCGCAAAAAGATGCACATAGTAATTTAATTAAGAGTAAGGTTAAGAGAAAGCATAACTATGACATTAATATAAACCCAGTATATTATAAAAAGGGTGATTTGTTATTATTAAAAAATATATCTGATAGTAAAATGGACCCTATATATTTGGGACCATATGTAGTTATTGATGACATGGATACTAATGTTAAAATTATGAAAAGTGGAAAAGAATATGTTGTTCATAAAAATAGAACTAAACTTTATAAAAATGACTAAAGTAACCAATGTGTGTTTACTAAATAGGCCTCTCTAGTGTTAAGTATATTAATTTAGAATAGTGCATTCTTATGTTATAATAATATTACTATGTAGTTTCAAGCCATAACTAGGTTAAATTAATATTATGATTAACAATATACCCTGCGCAGGTATACCATATTAAAATTAAAAATAATAACTATATTTTTATTATTTTTTTTTAAAATAAAGGGGAAGGTGTGATGTAGTAGTTGTAAGGTATATAATAAGGTATCTTTATTCCAATATGGTCAGTGTATTCTCGAACCTCATTCGTTTCATAAAAACCATATAATGTTATGTAAAAAATGTTACTTTATTCTATTCAGGGGTTTGTTTCCCAGCTTTTCTGAAAGGTACAGGTCATGGCCGGAGTCCCATACAAAAATGAAACATCTCCTTTCTATTGCTTTAGCTTTCTTTCAAACTACTCTGTATAATATTAAGATTTATTCACTGCTAGTTACTGAGTGCACCCCTGACAGCTCTGACCCGAGCCTCTGCTCTGAAAAGTTTGGAACTTGTTACGGATTATTATTTTCAAGATTTCTGTGCTCGAACTCAGCTTGGACTTCGCATATTCTTGTGCCTCTACAATTCTACAAGCTTCAAAACGGGTTCTTAAAAACCCACTTATCAATGTCTTGGATATAAAGTTAAAAATAGCAACAAGCCCTGTCTTTTTATTTTCTTTCTAAGTGGAATCCTGACTCGAGGATTCACAAGAGGTTAGGTCGGTTGGAATGTTTATTAGCGGTCTGCGGGAATACAGCTCTGTGATTGCGACAGAAACATGTACAAAATGAACGATGTAAAAATGCTGAAGTCCTGTACAGAATGCGCAATCTGTTACTGAATCAACTTAAACTTAACTTCTTGAATCTCAATTATGAAATAAATCTATAAACGAGTTATGTGTAAATTAATTAAGAGTCCTAACTGTATTAAAGCCTGACGCGCCATTAGTCCGGGGAGCGGCTCGTAACATAAGGTGCTTCCATTATGAGACCTGTCCGTAATGGGCGCCGCGACCTAATGACTTCGAGAGCTCTTCAGGTAAAGCGCTCTTTAACTCGATATTAATAATGAAACCCCTTCATTGTGATTACCCACATGAAGCCATTTAAGGCTCTGTTTTGTTTTAAAACGACCGTATGCCTCGTTTTCAAAATGGTATGCTTTATTTTTACGTCCATATAAGTACAATAGAGCGTATGTAAAACAAATAAAAAGCTTTTTTACGTATTTGTAGATGCTATCAGCTAGGTGCCGATACCAATTTTATACACTTTGTTACAAAACGAATTCCGGGAATACTGGCACAGTGTCGCATGTTGAATCGATCGGTGGTAATATGTGTGCCGTTTAGAGAAATATGAATTCCAATGTCAAATGCCGAAGTGTAGTACACTTTGACTTTGCATGTAATAGACTGCGCACATATGCTTTCAATAAAATGGAATATGGATTCCATTGAGTAGATATGAATGCGCTGTTGCCTATCTGAGTGAATACTGATATTAATCCCTGCATTCGACGCTTTCGGTGCATTGGCCGCGTTGACATTTAATTAAATTGACTCGTGTGTGCGCGAACCAGTGATCCGTCTCCTGCGCTAACTAACTACATAATGTCAGTATTTCAGCTTCCATCATGTTATTACTTTAGCTCAGGGGATGCAAAAGCCATATCATGTCGAATTTTTATTTTTGGATGTCACTAATCAACTAATTGCATAACATACGGCGCTACGGTAATATGTACCTACCCACATTAGGCATTATTATTATCTTGCTACATGAATACACGGAAGATTAATTTCAAGTAATTTGCTATGAAGATGACTTATGACTTCCGAGTCTCAGCACATAATTTAGGTTAACGTTAGGGTTATCCAAACAGGACGCACACAAGTAATCACAGTCGAGGTGACATGCAATGCCGGTGCTCTATAATACCAAAAGTCAGATGTCTGTCTGCGTAAGTCACTGCGTGTTTGGTCATTAATTTTGCGGCGTATTACTTTCGTGTTTCATCATCGCACTCGGTGTCGCGTTCACATTTTGACGTGATTCTACTGGCTTTCCATTAATTTCATAAAAACGACACACAAACCAGTTATTAAATACAATTAACCTTTTCATTATGGTAATTACTTACCCTTGTAGTTTGCAAGTGTTATGATTTAACAGTCCGTGCTTAAATTATAGTGATATAAAACATTTTCGTATTCCATTTGCCGACTTGGCAAAAGTATCTATTAAAATCAATATAATTGGGGCTTAATGAACGGCATTCGCTAGATCTGTTCGGTTCTGTAATATTTTTCATTTGGCTCCAGTAATTGCTTTTATCGACTTGTTATTTCGGCTGTTTATATGTTATCAACGAATACATATTTCTTCGATAACATGGGGTAACATAATAACATTCTTTCGTAGCACATACTTTCAGTTTCCGTTCTATTTGGGTTAACATGATCATTCCGAGAAAACAAAATGTTTTGTAGACAACATAACTCATTCTGTGCAATAAATGTTCAGCTGGGTATTGTGTGTTATTAAACTGTTTGTAGTAGTACGGTAGATGGCTTCTTCTGGCGCGGTAAGTGAGAGCCAAACGGTCGGTTGCGTAACAGCTGACAGATCGATATTGTTATTGTTAGGGAATTAGGTGTTATAGACATTTGGAGCGTACTCCAGTGACTCCGACAGGTCGGCGTCCCAAATTGTATAGCTATTGTATTGTATCATTAGACAAATACATTCTACTGGAAATTAATTATCCTATTCATTGATTAAATAGGTCAATTTTACAATTCAATTAGTTTTAATGTTGAAAGCTCCACCGTTTCTTGACCCATCTTCGAAGAAGTTTAAATAGATACGCAAATAGGCAAATATGATGAAGTCTATGTCGTGGTTCAGTGTTTGTGTCGTCACATCATATTCCCGTAGCAGTATCGAGAACTTGTAGTTGTTTGTCATGTCCCGATCCGGGTGCCCAGGCGCAGCGTACAGAAAGCAGACGCATTCTCGGCGAACGGGCGCGCGGGCGCAGGGTCAACGGTCGGCCAGCGCATGCGCCTGGGAACCGACGATAAATATTTGAATTTCAACACTTGATACATATGCTTAGCAAATTGATTATGGCATGCCCCGAACCAAGTGGCGGTAGTTGTTTATGGTTGAGATTCTGGGTCGAGCAGAAGTAAGTAGCAACAGCACCCGATTATCGATCAACTACGGCAATAATGCACCTATATTTTATTGAGAGCCAATACTGTTGTTATAATAGGATTAACTACAAAAGCAATACCGATACACAGGATATAAGCGACGAAAAAATCAGCGACCCAAATAGAATCGGACTGCTTGTTAATTACTAAAGCCTTCTTTGGTGAATAAAAGCACAACTGGGATATCACAAAAGCACGTCCTGCTCGTGTTATCAAAAAGAATATCTTGGACAACGTAGTCTGTAACTGTGTACAACATTGTAAATGTTAGCAATATTTAACTTTCCCGCATTAAATCTGCGCTGAGTTATTAATGGTTAGCGGTCAACTAAAAGCAATTTAATAGCAGCCACTAACTACGAGACATTAAAAGAAAGTAGAAATGGGCAGTAAACTTGTAATAAATGTAGGATCTATTAATCTTCACACTTGTTTTACCTTGGAAGATAAGTAGCTTAAGACTAGACATTTGAGAGATAGTCATCAAGGCTTCAATATCTTTCCGAGTTTCCGTTAAGCCTACAAGCTACTGAGGACTGCTTTTACCTCCCTAAGCTTCCTCTTTTTGCACCGCTATTCAGTCTTCAGCTGGATTATCTGCAATGTCTCCAAGATCACTCGTTGAATCGTTAGAACATTGCGTTTGAGGTTTTTTTTCCGTTTGCTGTGCTCTTGGTCACTTTCGAATGTAACCGTCGTCTTCTCAATACACCTACCAAGATTACTTTTCAAATTATCTCTGCCTCATATTTTTCAGCGAACACAGTTTTTCAACTACGCATAAATGGCACACTCTTTCAGGTATATTAAGTTGAAACCTAGGTTTAATGTGGTGTTCTTTTTGAATACTGCAGAAGTGTAGATGGAACTAAAATCGTCGTAGCAAAGATAAACGCCATGAGTAGGGCACGACATAATTATTTCTTAGAGCTAATCAGTATCAGGCAGTTAGTCAGGGAAACGCCAGGAGATAGAAGATACCTACCTATATGCATTATGCATTACCAGTGACACGCTTGCTAGACCGTTATCTACAAGCACCGCATTAACCTATTTCTCTAAATTGATTCGTAAACTTGCACACGACAGGCAATTGAATGTTACATTAGCTTTGTTAATACCCAGAAAAGTAAGAAAATAATTAAGATCCTGTTTCCAGATGCCAAAACATATTTTATATACAGATTTCGAAATTAAAAACTCGAATAAGCGTAGCGGTTGTAAAAGGATATTGAATGGGGCGTATCGGTGATACCCGGCCAGTCAAAATATATTTTTTAATGATAATGTTCCAGTCATAAATATTAATGAAACATGCCTCGAAGACCGACTCGATTTACGGGACATGTCGGGTCAACATCACAGGGCCTTGTAAGGCGTTGAAGCGTATTATGAATAAAAAAGTACCTATAAGTTTTTAAGGATAAAAAGGGAATTTAATAAATTGCGTGCACCGTAGGGTTGAGCAGTGAGCTCGCGTGTTTCCAGAAACGAGTCGAGAGTTAACATTAATCAAAGCAACAATTTATCACGATTAACTGTTTATATTGACAGAAATAGGTATCGTGAGCTGCTGCTTTTTAACATTTTCATAATAAATAAAAATGGTAAATTACCGTTATTGTAGGTACTGTAAAATATGGCTTTGTTGTGACTTGGGTAGTGATGTCTATACAAGATTATAAACTTAGTAACTTAGTTTATGTAAGCGTGCTGCACCGGTATCTGTTCGCAACGATTCAATTTCCGCTATGATATAATCAGATGTAGCCGACGTGACGCCAGGCTAATGAAATAGAGCCAAGAGCGTGGAGCCGTCGTCGAACGGGAACGAAACTCAGTCAAACATCAAGTTTAAGTATTTAGCGCAAAGATGCTCTGACAACTGTCTGACTCTAAAGATATTGTTTCACTCAAGTTTATATCGTATAATGTAGAACTGGTAAAGTTCCTCCTAATTGAGTAAAAATGTGTCATCCTTCCTTCAGAAGTTCGTGAATGCTTTATATTTTGATCATGTTCGTCCACGCGTATCAAGGACGTATTTCCTTCGGTTCCCATTTTGATAAAACATTGAATAGTGCTGCCTGTAAGTGCAGACGTGAATGGAATTTGAAGAAAACTGGGTTTAGTTTGTTCCCTTACAGTAAGTTGCGGTGACTTTTTTAGCGTTTGTGAAACGCCTTCGAAATTTTGTATTGACTTTTTTGAAGAATAAGAATGATGATTAAAATGTGCTGAGTTGTTATAGTTATGTTGCTTCGTCATTTTCCGAAGGTTTTCCTATAATGGTTCTCTCTCTCTCTCTCGCAAAAGGTATCTACTAGAATCGTAACAATTCCGATTTAAGTCGGAATAATATTAAAGTATCTCCACAGTAATAAATGTTCACTAAAGGCGCTTCCGAGCAATAAGTAATGCACTACTTTGTCATTTAATATCTTGTCGGAAGCGCAAAAAGCAACGTTAACATCAATAACAAAGGCTTATGTCGGAATCGAGGTCCTCTCGGAAATATTGATGAGGACGGGAAGATGAAAACCCCCTTTTGTATTTCTACCTTTTCGCTAGAAAAAAAAGCAAAGCTTGCATTGCAAAGAACACGAACGTGACAATAGCCGATAATGAGAGTTCTCAAGCCCCCAGCGTATATTGGAATGAGCCACCCGAAATTACATCTCTACTACAAAATGGAGCTCCACATTCGAGACGAGCGTCTTTAACTGGGTAATATTAGGGATCGTGTACATTGTAACATTGTATCCTAATAGGGCATTGTCATGAATGAACAAGGGAGGTAATTTTGACCGCGCACGTACGCCGTAATGTCTTGCCGTGTGTTAGGAATGTAATAAAACATAGGCATCCTTGTGGAACGGATGTGACTCGCGTCTTTCCTATGCCTAAGTAGTGTTCAACAGCTATTTTTGGATATAGGGTAGCATAATGTAGACTTACGTCTGCAAAATTATTTACTCTGGTTATGTCAATAATTGCTCAAGGCGTATTTCATACAAGTGTTAGCTATATACACCTAATAAAATAGTTCTTTGATTTTTATATAAATTTTATCTTGGTAAATTACGAGGTGTTCAATCGAACACAGTCCAATAAAATAAGTTGAAGCGATTCCAAAATATCGAAACATAAACGGGATAGATAAAATACATCTAAACGTGCGAGCTTACGAGATACAGATGGACGGATTGATGGATAAAGAAATTATAATGATTCGTGGCTACAGTTCTACAATATGTTCGGCGAAAGTTTATTACCTACCTGAAATAAAAGCTAGGGAAAATGATTGACATGAAAAAACGTCTCTGTATGTGTTATGTAAGTAAGGATGTAAAAACATAGAGAAGATTGATAGACAGCAAAGTAAGTCTTGTGGAAGGAAACACACTAGCTTAAGTAAAACATTATGTATGTAAAACCGACAATACCCGAAAGGCGATGAGTTGTCCTCGCCTCATGAGGGATAAAAGTGTTATCTTCACGCGTACACGGATTTTTGTAAAGAAGCTCGTAAAAGGGTGTATGTACATTGTGTACGATTTTCATACTCATTGTTTGTAAAGTGTCGCTATCGGTGTATCGTCAGGGTGCTGTTAGAATAAGCTTTTGTTGAAGAATATGTTTGTTCAATGCAGTGTTCAAATATTGTCAGGAGTTGTAAGCGCCTCTGGCCCCGTGCCGTGCCCGCTCCGCTTAGCACTGAGACTGTAAAAATTGAAGCTGTATCAACACTGTACCGTTTAAATTCAAGTTGTTTGAATTGTTCCCCAGAAAGAAGGACACTGGAACAAGTTAAGGAAAGTTTGCTTCGGTAAAACTTGAATAATCTTCTTCATAATCTTTATCTTAGAGATAATATTATGATTCGGCCGGTCGGTGGTCGGACTTGTAAACTTTTAGAAGTAGGCGTAATATATTTTCCAAGTATGTATGAATAAAAGAACTCCTACACAACTTGCTAACCATATAAACTTCATAGAGCCGTACTAAGAATGTTATGACGATACCAAGAAGGAAGACTGCAATAAAAATACTAGATTTATTTGAAAAGCTAAGCTTTAAAAACAAACTTATCGTTTACGGATGCTGGACGTGGAACTAATAGTAATTTCATGATCAATTAAATACATTATTTATTGAAGCCAAACGCAATATTTTGACTTTAGCGAGCGCTCGTGCAGTTTGCAATTTAACGTTTATGGCAATAAACGGAATTTGTGAAGGAAAAGATTGAATATAAAGTGAATAATTAAACCTGCCTTGTACGGTTTTGATTTGTAAAAACTTAAATGGACAGGTATGACATATATCTGATAGTGATAACTAAGTAATAGGCCGAGCCGTCCAGTTGGATGGATAAGTTTAGCATGGTAGTTGACGACTTGCTCTTTGGGGTAAGGCGCATTACCAGGATTACATACCAGGCCATAAAATATGAGTCACAAACTCAAATCATGTACTTACAGTTCCTGAAACGGCTTAGTTTTACTGAGACTGTTCTAATTAATCGATTAAAAGACATTGTATAATTCGTGGTGGTACCGTGCTATTCTTCTATATTTAGGTATTTGTTTTCGATTTTTGTGATCAGAGACACTCAATAAAGCTTACGGCTTTAGGTACTTGAGCAAACAGAAAGGTCACCTCCTATCGGCATTTCAGTGTAACAAATCTCCCTTCCTCTTGACTTCGCAGTTGTCGGGTAAAAAGAACGATAGATACCACACGTAGAAATCAAACAAAATGGATTTAATTTACATCATCTAAATTATTTGATTAGTGTACCAGTGAAGTGTAGAGCTAACATTGACTGAAGGCGGATCTTCGGCTTCGCCGTCGAACTCGGGACCTGCCGAAGCCACTTAGGTTCTATAGCTCTATCTCTTTCTAGCATTAGTTTAAATAAGTTGACGTACAATATGCATAAGTTTCATCAGGCGAGTAATGCTAATGCGTTTTGAAGTACCATTCCTCTACGCCGTTGCACTTGGTCGCCCGGCCGATGGAGCGTGTTTCAATAACTTAGTTTAATGTATGTGTGCTACGTAACTTGCTATCATATTATTAGACGTAGAATATAGTTGCGGCTTTTTTCTTTTTATGGGCCTGAACAGTTTCTTGTGAAATACATGAATATTTAGTGCCATATTTCAATGCTCAAAAATAAGAATGCGATTATTGTTTTTTTAATGTCGTTTCTATTCAGAAGCAGCCTTTATAAACGCAGCATGCGTCTATTAAAGCCTTTGCAAAGGTACCCTTTTATTATTCAGAACTAGTACTTACCTATCTGCTTTGAAAATTGAGAACATAAAAACATAAAAAAATTGCAGATGAAATAGCTGAAGCGTAGGAAAACAACTGAATGTTTTATAAGCGCCACTGTTTTCATCTATACAATACGTTTTCAACTTTATTTTTTACACACAATTTTTGCTTTTGTTATTAGCAGTCTTCACATCATGAAAACGTTGTTCGTGTAATTCGTTTTGTTCATGTAATTCGCTCAAATTTGAATTACTGAACGAGAAGATCGAGGAAATGGAATCCGAAGTCGTTCTCGAATTCCCGAAGCAAATTGGCTAAACTTCTTAAAGCGCTACCTATCAATTTCAGAAGACATTTCCAATTAAACTTCCTTCTGCTCTTTACTTCGCATCTTTGACTCTTTACTTGTTAAATATTAATTTATCGAAAATTTGGATCTAACAACATACATATTGGTTATTGAGTAGGTACAGCTACTCTGTAAGAAATAATAACGAGCTTTGTTTATTTTTCAAAATTGAATATTGCTGTGAAATTCCGTTATGTAATGAGAATTTGAGCCTTTGTCCAGCCCGGAATCCCTCGGGTCCACGTGCCTCGGGCTTTGAATAAATTGTACGTTCATGCCGCTCTTTATACACGCCATATTTTTATGTAGACCTACATACAAGAATCACAGCAAAAATAAATTGTAATATATGCCATATTTTAAACCCGAAAGAGCTGCAAAAATATGGAACCACAGGAAATATGTATTTAAGCGTTGTTTATCTTTAAACGGCTGCTTTGAATCAACTAATAGAGGGATACAACGGGAAATAGTCAATCGACTATCGATTACGAACCGCAGGACAGTAATTATCTGCCTACAATGTACGATTATTCGATTTTGCACACTTAAGTAAACTCACAATAACGTAACATTCCGGTTCAAATGGATAATTATCTACATAGCTTTTGCATAAAGATCGCTTGTTAAATTCACGTAGAATTAGTCATACAGTGCCTAGAAATAGCTATTAATTGATATGTTCGGCATTGTAGATAGAGCACGCTCTTGTTAGTGTTCGTTAACTCAACAATGTATAGGCTTTGTGGTGCGCCCGCTCTCAATAGCGGAGGATCGAGACGTCTTTGACTACTAATCCACTAATTGAAGATGATGATAAGTACGTACAAGTTGTACCCAAGTTTATTGATTCAATGTTAATCTACACTTTCATTAATACCGAAAGTAGGGGTCTATGTCAGAGAGGATTAGACGATTTGGGGAGGCGGCAGGTAGAAGTTGCGAAGTTGTATAGCTCTTTAATATAAACACTTCACTGATTTGATCAAAAGGATAAGGACGGAAAACTCAATGTTCTCATATTCTCTCAATGTATTACTCATATTACTTTTATTTTTACATCATTTGACTTTTACCATTCAAATTGAAGTCTGTGAGTAACAGCGTATTGTTCGTCTACTGATAAATACAATTTCAGAGAAAATGTGGAGAGTAAGATAAAAAATCTTCCCCTTATTTTCCGCGTTTCGCCTGGTAATGTGATTTGGGTACCGGGAGTGCAATAGTGACAAACCCATTATTGAGTTTGTACCAAACTTTGTGAACAGTGTGCGTGCAAACGAAAAAAAAACTTTGTAACATTTACTTTACTGTTTTAGTTTCTTGAAAATTAACCTTAATGTGACAAAGAAATAGAGTTTAATGTGCCATAAAATAATGTAACTATTAAAAGAATTCTTAGGTATCTGTTCGGTAGCTATTTTTCATAACATGAATATAAAGTACAACGAAAAGAATACATAATGGTAAAAAGTTTTAATGTATTACAGAACTTATTGTAATAAACTTGCCATTATTCTGTCTGGAAATCTTATGCAAAGAAAATCTTTTCATTAGGTGATAAAAATACGCAAATTAGATGAGAAGAGAGCGGCGTGGCGCGGCGCGGCAGCGGCGGCTCGCGAAAAGCTTCATTAGCGCTGCGAGCGAGCGTGTGAATACTTACAGCCGAGAACATGCAGATGCGTATGAATGGCCTCACATGAATACCCATGTTTTTAGTTTTCACAAGTTTTTGTTCCTCTGTTGACAGCGTTACCTAATTAGTGACTACGGGTAATAAACTACGGCTCGTAGCGCTCGTCCGAGCTAAGCGCTCTCGAAACAAATTACTCCTACTTAAAAAGGTTGTAAACCTAAATTTCTTAGCTACGGTCACAAACTTATTTATAGCTTGTATAATAAAATAAAATCGTAATTTCTAACTATTCTAGTAAGCAGTCAAATTTAAACTTTCTGCTTCCGGTTACTAATAAAATTATAAACATGACAATAATTTGGTTGTGATGGTACGCGATGGCACCGTCAATACAAAGTTCCTAATTCTGACTTGGAGCTGCTTGATTATGTATACGTTGCAAAGTCACTATTTTTTTACGGATTTCTAACTAGACAGGTCGGTATGTAGGTGTTGGCAGCATATCCGACCAATTAGCATAGCAAACGAAGGAGCTCGCACGGTGTGGTAGTCAGCGCGGCCTCATTATGGGGGGGTCGCATGATGCGCGCCGCACAGCTGGTTCCCGAGCGGCGAATGCTCGCTGCTGTTATAATATGCAGCATCTATCTCGTCAGCTTGAATACAATCGTCTGAAGCTGAAACATGCAACTCGATCTATGTCCCTCATTGTTAAAATTGTTTATCGTAATTTTGGAATATTCATTGTTGTCATGCGAGAACATAAAATCGTGTATTTATATTTTTGATGTAAACAGTCCTACTAAACTTGGTTAAATGTGCCCAAAACTAAGTAGGAAAAACTTTTATTGTTACACCAAAGTTTCAAAGAAATTCAATTCAATTGTAAACGCAATTATATTACATTGTCACGCAAGACTGATAGGCGAAGTTAATTGAATTTATTTCGAATTACTCTTTTGCAGTCCCGAGCTAATATTTATAGTGGGCGATATTGCTTTTCGCATAATCGGTGGCTCATGTATCATTCGTAGCGTCTGACATGGCTCTATTATTAAGTCCCAATCGATAGCAGTCATGTTTGGGCTGTGGGCGGTTAAATACTCGCTCGAATTCCTATCTAGATTTTATTTTTCGATCAGGGGACACAATGTCTGAATGCCTACATTGTGTGACGCTTGATTGTGGAGTTTGATTGCAAAATATGATTTGAATATTGATGGGAATGTTTATTTTCATGAATATCCATGTGATAAGCGTCCACGTGCTATAGTTAGTAATGGGATGTTCTCGGATATCATACGTAAGAGATGACCAGAGATCTTATCAGAAATATGCAACTGCAGTATCATTTGACCTACATACTAATAGCCTAATTCTCAGATCACGAATTCGTAGTTGGTCGATAGCGAGATAATTTTAGCTATAGATATCCAAAGTTGGTTAGTTTACCAATCAGCTAAGCAGAACCTTTATGTATCTAGGTACCTATATCAAAACCTATTTTAAAACGAAATCGAATATAACAAGAAAGCTCCAATCTAAGCGTAAAGTAACATCGAATAGTTGAATAATCAATAGTTTTAGGTCCACAGCTAATAGCTGATAGCGCTGCCTGCAAACACCTATTCTGAGCAAACTAGGAGTATTTTCCAATTAAAGTTTTCCCATGAAGTTTGTTCAGAGTACGTGACGCAGAACGAATTGGTGTCGCAGATGTCGATAGATAATGTGCCGACTAGGCATTTTGTGACACAGTTTTAAACCTCACAAGTTGTTCAAATGATTTTAATTTTTAGATGAAAATGTTTTATGCGTTCTTTTGTATGAAGGGTTGTTGCTTTTGGTTTTTATTCCGAAAATAAATTTATAATATAAAAATCTTCATTTTCAATAACTCTTTTCAGCGTTTGATGCTGAAATGAAATTCACAAAAGCTCGATGTTTCACTTTTTCCATTATCGCGGTTATTTTTGGGGCCTTACACGAGGTCTGTTAATTAACTTGCTGGACGCGAAGGCATTTTTCCTTTTCTACTTTAAAATTGGCTCTTTCTCATTTCCTCGATCAATAGAGCTGTTACATCACAACGTTGGCAATATTAGTGCAGAATCGGTGCAATATCTTTAAATGAAAGCTTCAGAGGCGGCGGTTCTGTGGATACTACCGCAACAACAAATTACTAGCGCCGAGTATCCGGAACCCAATATCATATTTTAACAGAATTTAAAATGAACCTTGGGTTTTCATGTAAGCGGATCCAGAATGTAATGAGTGGATTAATTTTAATAGAGTAGCGTATATTTTTGCAAGTGTTCAAACGAGTTGGATTTGATGACTTCGCTTTCGTAACTATCTAATTACGTTGTTTATCGGGTGGCTTTCATCAGTGTTCTAGTGAGCAATATCCTGCATACATATGTATGTCATGTGCTGTTCAAACATTTTGAGTGACGCAACAGTTACACAAGCAAAATTGACGTGAAGGCACTCCCCTAGTGCTACTCAAACGTAGACAAACATCATTTAGTGTATCGTCATTCTGAAAACACAGGACTCCCTCGCCACATAAACTTATAATTTATTATATTGTTTATCAGTACCTACGTTTTCAGTTCCCGTAAAAGTATTTCTGAACCGAATTTCAGTCAAATAAGGTTAAGAAGGGTGTGGTATCCTGTGGGAGAAACCCTTGTAAACTATTTTATTTAGTTTTCGCCGAACTACAACTATGAAGGAAAGTCGGTAGCTGCTTCTACTTACGTAAGCACATATTTTTCGTACAAAAGTGGGTCTGAAAAAGCTCTTGAATAGCCTTTACTTTGACATCAGTGTATCTACGATACGAAGCCACTTTATAACGTAAGCCAGTACATGTGTCCTCTTTATAAACATCCGGGGAAGGGTAATGTATCATGTCGTGGGAAGCACTTTCTGGACATAACGAGATTAGTAAAGAGATTACTAATTAAGCTAATACCCATTCGCTTTCTATTAATGACAAGGATACAAAGGGAAGGATGTGGGCTGGTTATTAAATATTATCTGCTCGACTCTCACGCTTGTGTTTATCGGTATTCCAGGCTCCAACCGTCAGCGAGCAAATTGAGAAAATAATGTCCATTATAAACTTGAAATCTATTTGTAGTAACATTAGCCGGCTTTTACGACGTAAGAAAAAACTTTGTTGACTGGGGAAATATCTACTTTTACATAAACCGCATGCCAAGTCAACGGCCTCATGAAACTGTTCAATACCACATTAAATGGAGTGATAAAAATTCCGCTTTCGTGTGTTGGTATCGATTATAGCAGAACACATTAGCGTGATAGTATCAATACACTTGTCGGCTCGTGTCGCCACTCTCCGGAATGGAGGAGCGACAGCAACAGCCGCGCCCCCGGGGAACAACACACATGATACGACCCTGATGATGATTATACAACCATTACTTGTATCAACATTTTGTGCACACAACATCAAATGAGCTTTCTACAACAATATTTTGTACCTCCATATAAAATACCAGCACCCGCAGAAAATGTGAAAATGCAAAGTCGACAATGAAACATAAATTGTTTTTTTAATTCCAAAATACAACAGTAGTTAAGTGAAAAATACAAAACGATAAACATAACAGAAATACCTGCCGGTGAATTCCAAACGTTATTTGAATAAAGGCTGTATTTTAGCGAAACTTTAGCCGCGCTTGCAATTCAACGAGAAAAAAGTGTTTTTGCATTGTTTGCGTTTCAGCATTAGCGTGGAAACTAGCCAGCATTTATTATTACCAGTTACCCGTTGCCACGATCAAAGTACATAGTTGAATGCTGTCGTCTGTCGGGCAGGCTCTGTGAATAGATCGGCTAAATACGTCCACCGCGGCCCGCGGAGCCTCCATTTGCATAATGGACGCAGACAACGCCCTTCGAACGAAACTTGCAAAGCAACCGACAAATCGAATGGTTTCGTGTGAAACAGAGTCGGCTTTGTGAAACTATTCTACGTTTTACAAACACAACGTGAAAATGTTACTTTTATACAGAGGGCGACTGAAAGACACGAAACCTGGTCGACTGTTGCCGAGTCACGCAACGGATTGAGCGATTTTGAATTAACCCACTTTCAAAAGTTCATAACGCCCTTTGTATGTACCACTACAACATGCTAGTGTACACAGTATTTATTTATTTATAATATCGGCTAAACCATAATAGTTCCGCATGTGCGTGAAATATTTCGAAACGCATTGTTTAGTTTAGTGGGCGCTAAGTGTTGACATAAACTGGATTAGTGAAATAACAAACAAGGCCCCTGGTCTTCTGAATACTATGTTGGTAGGTACTTTAACTAAAATAAAAACTTACCTACCTATATTGGTATATCGGTAACTTCGCGCTGTTTTCTTTTAGCCGGAAGCCATTTTCATAGACATACCTACCTTTTATTGGAAATTTCTTTGACCGAAGAATTTCTTAATGAAACGATAAATTCCGTTGCTGATCAAAGTAATGTTGCTCAGAGAAAGATTTATAGAATCCAATTATTTATCTCAGAACAAGTTTTAATGAAATTTGCATTTGTAGCTACTAAGCAGGGCCTAGTTTACCTAATCTTAATTACATTAGGTCGCATTTTTGTTATTCATAAATTCATAGTTAATTTACTTTATCAAATAAACAAAGATACCTACAATATTTGTTGTGCAGATTCAAGTAACAGTTCAGTTGATTTAATAAAACATTTTGTTTGTTTCAGGTAATGAATCCTTCGTTATCGAGGAAGTTTTTTCTCGCCAACATGTAACCGAGGTTGCTGAGGTTTAAGCACACCTACGCGACTGTCTCTTTGCTAAATCTTTTCTTTGTAGACGCCAATCAAATTTCACGCTTGTCGAGGTCTCAGCCCAACATAGCATTTCTTTGTCGTTCGACGGCACGTAGACGGTCGTCCTCAGTTTTTATCGCGTTTCCTCGTGCTCCTCCCGTCATTTGCGAACCCTTAAGCGGCCCGGTGTCGACAATGGACTTTTTATCGACGTACCGCCTTTACTGTCGTGCACATACGCATCGTTTGCCGGTCATAAAGTTCCGAGCGACGCGGCTTGTCTACCGAGCCGTGGAATTTTGCTGCTCTCATGATGTTCCTACGGTCGTTTGCTCACAGCATATGACTCTTGAATTTTAACCAATTTTTACATAATATGATATGGCACGAGGTGCGAAATGGAGACGCGGTTTTGTTAAATTGAATTGAAAGCTTACAACTCTTGAGGGAAGGATTAATTCAATTTGTAACAAGTACTATCTCATGCTTTTGTAACTGGTATCTTTCGACTTGATTCCACTTAACGATTCTTTCGACTTCCAAAACGCTTCCTGTAACTTCAGATAAGTGCGAAGACTTGTGCAAGAGTTGAAGATAAAAAATAATTTAGTAGCCTCGTCCTGGAGGACGTTATCTGCGCTGGGTGCGCGTGGAGCGGTGGCGGTGCGCGGCGGCGCGCTCGGGTTGCGTGTGTTTACCCGCTCGCCCTCACAAAGCAACTCAATATATCAAGCTGTCGGCTCGACTTTGCCGTGAGCCGCAAGATGTTGCTACACGAGCCGCTGTTTGTCAAGTTGCGCTACGCGACTCCCTAACCATTATACACAGCATTATTCTCCTGAAAACCGTAGAATACTAGCAAACATTATTCATAGTTTCACTATGCTACATATTTTATCCGATAGCTTAGGCGTTTCTATACAAGGATAGCTTAATACAGCCGCTTGCTCTATCAGCAATTCTGTTGGAGTGGAAATGAAATAAAAGTGTACAAATCACGCGTGAAATTGAGTTCGACCCGATGCTGAAGTCATTGTTCGCTTGGGAAACTGGCTGCCACTCCGACGACCGACATATCGCACAGGAACACCGGCGGCGGCCCACGCCGGCTACAACTTTTTTCCCAATCGTAACATGTTTTTGAAACCCATTTAGATTTCAAACGGGCGTCTAGGTGCTCTTCAATAATTCACACATGTAATATCGGAATTCAGAAAGTAAACGATGTCAACATAAGTACTTATTTAAAATCTTGGAAAGGTTCGGGAAGTGTCGGGTTTTCTTGACACTTGGGTTGTGTAAAAAAGCTTTGAAGGAGACATAATTCAAAAGTTAGGATTCTGGAGCAGTCGGTGGGCGGGCTGAATGTGTACAAAGTTTCATGTTTTCAGCCCGTACGACGCCCTCGGGACTCATTTATCTGCCAGCACAAGGGAAAGAGATAATTAATTGAAATTATGCTGTCAGGCTCACGTAATTTGCACACGTCTCCTAAGTCTACATTATTTTCAAGATTCAGTGCAGTTTTAAACTTCCGAAGCCCGCGCACACAGAGTTCGTAGCTGTTTGTGCTACGACTGCGAGTAACGAAAGAGATTCTGTCGTTTGAAATGCAGAATGTTTTAGTTGCATGCACTAAATCTTTTGTGACAAAAGGTGCGGTCTATCAGCGCTGGGAGGCGCGGGCGTCACGCCTCAATGTACGCACATACATTACATTAGCATCAACGAGATTGCATTCCCGTTGTAAATGGAGGCAATATCGAAGTGACGGCAGGTCGCAGTGCAGCCGCGCTTCCTCGCAGGGCGCCTGGCCATTTCCATATTATTCGTGACACGTCCGGTTATGTAAATGGGTCCCGTGCCGAGTGCCGACGCCGATACCGGCCCGCTTGCCAGTTCGCACGCTGCGCTATCCGCACCCAAGCCTGAACACGTTTAATCCACCTATCACTTCATTTACCCTGTCATGTCTTGTACATATTCCTTTTCGTCAGCTCACTTTATTAATGAAATAATACCCGACCGCATTTCTATTCAGCAGGAACGGATACTTGCAAAATAGGACAAAAGCTCCAAATAATACCGTTTAGCTAATGTCAATTTATCGTAGACCCCAATTTATACATTTATCTGGCTTTCGTCTATGAAATATCCGTCTAGCAGCAAGTTAATGTAGATTCAATAATAGTCCCTCTAATTGAGGATCGAAATATTGCTTGCTGAACGGTATGAATTGAAACTGAGAACAGTTGCATAACTACAATTTCAATAATGTTGCTATTGAACCGTCTGCGGTTTGAACTTTCAGTTCATAAAACCTCCAATTAAAGCTATTACAGCGTCAAATTAAAACCAGCCACAGCTGTATATCAAACTGGGAGTCCATCCACATTATAAGAGTATAATAACATACAAGCCTAGTATAAACACGTATTAATAATGGAGTCATCAATGAAGTTTTATTAATGTAATTAGTCGGGAGCATGTCCACGTCGCCACTGAGCTGGGGGACACCCGCGTCGTGTCCATTCATTGCGTCTACTATTATTTAGATAATGATACGTCATGGACACGCACTACTCATTACTACACTACGTAGTAAGTAGTACTCATCCATTGAATTTTAATTACTTAGCGAATGACTTAACTAGTTAACTTGACATAAGAAAACATGACTTACTTGTACCTATGTACTTACATGTGAGGCTTATTTATCAGCTTTCCATAAAGTTTTATGGCCACATGGTCAATAAGCTCTAAAGAAACATTTTCTAATACTTGGTATCTGCTACTGCACTGCAAGCCTGCACATCTTCCGGGCGATAAAGCACCCCAATGTTTTATTGCAGCAGGGAAACTCTGTTATGTTTGCAGAGATTTGAGGCAGACAATAGGGCTCCCTATCTACCAAAGCTCAAACATTTTGCAGAGCATTAGGCAGCTATTGTACTAATACTAAACTATTGTAGGCACACTGTACTTACTTGGTTTTATTCATTAGTGAACACGAACTAGTACCCGAACGTTAATTAACTCAAGCTCGGCTTTCAGTGGTTACAAAACCATGCGATAATACCCTTTACTGGCAGGTACGTTCACCAGATAATACCTTTATCCTGATTCCACGTCCGTCTAATCAACTCGAATTGCTATTACAAAAGAAATGGAAGAAAAATGCTGCCTTTTGAAGCGAAACCCTGTAATTCTGGCTACTTTAGTATTGCTTTCACGTTTAGATTTTTATTATTATGGGTTTATTTATAAAGAGTTTTGTTTTTGGAGCTGGTGTTAGGCCTAATGGTTATTTAACAGTCACCATCCGATTAGCTCTGATAATAATATACTGAAATACGTGGTTAGTATTTTACAAATAACGAATTAAGTGACCTTAAATGTTTGGCATTTTAACACTAATTGACATTAATGTGAAATAATGCCCAGTGTTTTGATTGTGCGTATAAGCATAACAGTATATAATTGGCTTAACACGATGTAAAATAACTGAAAATTCCTAGTATAAAACGTTTAAAAAGCTTATCATCCTATTACCGTTCTACTGATTTTATTCCTTTGAGGCATGATAACACGCTTCTTTTAACAATTAGAGCATCGTCTCAAGTGTGTACAAGAGAAGATGCTTGAAATTTGCCATAGTTCAAATAAAAGCGTACTCCCAGTAGACGCCGCGCCGAGCCCAGCAAAGCGAAGCTCGCGTTTACCTCTCGGCATCTCTAATGCGCACTCACTTTAATTAAATTACCGATCGAGCAATCGAGAAGTGCACCGGAACCCTCAAAGAGCTGCGGCGGCAGTGGAGCCCACGATCACGAACATCGATTTACACGAGTTCTTTAAAAAATCATGGTTAACTTTCAAACGGAGCTCAAAGCTTTATCGGATCGATAGAAAGGCCTTTACTCCGATGTAGTTTTAAAACCAGAAATTTGTGTTTTGCCCAGTTAAGGCAGCTCTGCTTCAGCAAGTAAAATAAGCAGTATGAATTAGAAGTAGAGGGTTTGATATGGAAGGGTGATAACAAATCCCAGACATTATCGCGTCTCATATACCCGGCAGTCGTGTGTGAAACGCCAAATATCTGGGTTTAAATAAATCGCTCACAATCGCAGAGCTTACTCTTCGTACCAACGAGCGAACAAATTAATTGAATGTAATCGTGTGTGTTACTCGTGAACACTGCGTGCTTTAAAACGTAAATGATCTTCTAAAGCGTTTGAATGCTTTCATCGAGTGTTCTTGCTCGTTTGTAGCTTGATTTACTCATTAATTCTCTTGTTATAGACGGATAATAGGTTTTGTGTAGAATATTCATCATTCAGGAGGAATAAGATTTCAAGCCTCTGCTTTTAGGCTGTATAAAGCGTAAATTCACAAAAAGACTAAAGCAAAAATTCAAAACTATTAAGGCTCCTTTTGTAAGCCGGTTATAAATCTAATGGAAATGAATTTATTCGAATTGCATGTGTAACAAAAGATTTTAATTAAATTAAAAGCCTTCAAAGACTGCAATATCAGATATGATATTAAAGTAGCAGGGGTGCCTTGTAGGCAGTCTGGCGACATTCGTTTATACAGCGATAGTGATCGCGTTACGTGACATTACACGGTTTTGGAATCATGGGATTCCCAGCCACAAGGGTGCAGGGGTGCAGTCATTCGTGTTTCTGTGGCACCTAGACACACTTCACCCTTGTAACATTGACTGTAACACGGGTGCATTTAATTATGCTAACAATCACCCGCACCAAAATGTACTTATCCCCCTTTAATTTACAATTGGTGGTTCTTATCTTAACAAATGACACCCGTCACAATTTTTAAACAATTGGTCAACTGTAACGCGTCCACATTTAAATTGAGAGTCAATGGATCGTCGAACATAACGGCCATTACTTCCAATTGAACCAATAACTGTGTTGTAATCAATCAATAAGATGTCTTTCTACATGTTTCACAATTCTTCGCATATGGCTGCGGCCGCTAGACGAATTACAGCGACTATAGCAATATAGTCGCTGTAATTATTGCAAGGATTCGTTATTATTACCTAGACGTGAAGCATAAAACCCTTTATGGGTTTCGGCGCGCGACATCCTACAACAAAAAATGGGGAACGTAGGAACAAGTTTTCCGCGGTGAAAATACGGCCGTGTAACAAAGAAGTTACCTCAGGAAACAAAACACATAGGGTATGAAGAGACTCATGCAGTGACAATAACTGTGAAAGCAAAGAGAGTGCATCAGCATCTTGCCTTTATGTCGCACAACCTCATGCACTTAGCTCTGCTGCTAATGTATCAATCCTGCTGATGGACAACTTTCAGCATATCCCTCTCGAGTCGCAATCTCAAAATTTTCCCACCTTCCTCCACCTCGCGAAAAGTTACTTGGAGTCCCGTTGCTTCAATTTTTAAACAACTTTATTGTTCAGAACAGTTTGTCAGAAAATAAAAGGTTATTACTTGTCTGTTATCAAAGTTTTGCGAAATCAAATTGCTTTTATTTGATACAATAAAAGCGCCTTTGTCGCTTCCAATCACAATCGAATCTATCAGACATTTTATTTTGGGTGTTTTAGGTTTTCTGCGGCATCCTCTTTACACAAATATTTCATATAATATAAATGGAGTGTCGTAACGAGGCGAAAGGGATTCTCTAAGGATTTCGCCTCTGTTGTTAAATCCGTAGAGTTTACACAAATCTCACGTTTGGTGTTGGCGCGGCTGTTAGCGTTTGTTAAAATATTGCGCTTTATTTCCATAATGCTATTTCTATTCCTTTATTCGTGTCATGAATTCATTTTATAGAACGTGTATGTTATTTTATGAACAATAAATTTGGAGAACTAAGAGTCAATAAGTTACATTACACAACTGTTCCCAAGCTTTCAAAAATGCAAATCACTGTCGATAGTCAATAGAAATGTAATAAAATAATCATGAGTAATCGGGTTCTTCATAAGCCACTTGTCTCATTGTAGTACCTATGGGCATGCATATAGTGAGTGACGCTTCCCTGCTGCGTCGGCGGCGCGCGCGCAGCGGGAGGGCGCGTTACTTACTGCAATTGGTCACGATTACAATTTCACTGACCGTATAAACCCTAATTTAAAATAATATAGATGATTTTTTTATGTAACGCGCTAGTCGTTTCTGTCAAATGAAAAGATAGTAAAACGCCTGTTCATTTCAACTACTCACCGAACAACGACGTTTCTCAACAATAATATCAAAAGAATGCGTCCCATAAATTTTTCGGTTGTGAACGGAACAGTTATTCCATGGGTCGGAGTAGTTTATCACAGTTCATGGTAATTCTGTAAGCTGATATCGTATCTGGCAACAAAATTGCCGCTACTTATAGGTACACAGCTATGACCCCATTCCTGATACACAAAGTAGTTGCTTTACTCCATATTATAGGTTACCTGTTGTTGGCGCCATCATGTTTTCAAATGTTTACTGAAAAATTCCTGTTAAAATAAGTTATAGAGCTTTGAGGCTAGTCGTATAAGAATAGGTCGATTACCCATTCAATATTTTATTTTCTTTGTTTTTAGAACAACTTTCCCGCTTTTCATATTAGATGGTTTATGTTGGAGGATTAGGTAATTTCTAATGGAGATAATTCTGTTTTTTTTTTCGAAGGGACTACCAGTAATTTGAAATAGATACTGCCCACTTCCTGCCCAACCACATTTACCAATGCTATGAACACTACCTTTTCCTCGTATTTTGCAACAAACTATTAATTGGTCCCTAAAAACAAAAGCCGAAGTTAAACGATTGCCGTACTCTCGGAATACCTTGGTCAGCGGTGGCCGAAGTTAAATTGGTTTGCCAGGACACAGAATTAAGTTATCTACCTGTGCCTGTGCGGTGTGCCAGCCTGGCACACGGTGCACGCCAGGTTGTTGGCAAATTGGCAATTTTAGGCCATTGCATGTTCCTTCAGGATTAATTTTCTCCTTAATTAAAGGCAGCTTTTCAGCTAAATCACTTACCTACTCTACGTTGATAAAGAGACATGTGGTTACACAATGTTACTTAGTTTCCCAAGTTATCTAATGAATAGGTTAACTAAACAACTTGCCAGTTATATTAAAAATACTTTATTATTATACAACAACAAACCTCCTTTGGACCATCGCCGCTTTGAGTGACCATTTGTTATTCCAACCAGCGATAAATATTCAAATATTTTTAATATCACCTCTTTCAACAAAATGTTGACAAATGAGGGATGCGCATACAAAGATCAAGGGTACATCCCTCCCTTTATTTGCATTTAGATGGGTGCGACAAGTTATTGTGGCGTGCGGGGAGGCGGCCGGGCGCGCGGCCTCGGCTCACCGAGTGCCGAGTCACCGCCGCCTTACCCCACGACTAATTACCGGCACTAACAGTAAACCTATGTAATTGCCAATTAAAGCCAAAGGAGTAAACCACCTAATGCAGATAGGTAACGACATAACATCCACCCGTGTAAGAGCATTTGCGCAATCACAGTCTAATCCCTCTGAATGTTTTATGAGACTAATCTTACGATAATTGAATAAATAAACATGTAAATATCTTGTAGAATGCGACTATGCAGCCAACTTTACAAGCCATTAAGCCCATTTGCCTAATGCCTGTTCAATATATTCGGTTGAATATATATAATAGTAATGCGGTGATAATGTCGTAACGGCACGCAATGAAGAGAAAACTTTCCCGAGTGTTTATCAAACAAAACAGCTGATGTAGCACATCATATCCAAACAGGTGGCCAGTAGTAAATCTCTGTCATCAAACATCGGATAAGGGTCTACCGTTAGGCGGCAGTGACAAGTGTCTTCACAGGTACCGCAGCACCGCTCAGTCCGCGTACTCGTAGGCCAAACGAGAGCTCGGAAAATATGGAAAATGTCTTAGTGCTTACATAGTGTGTTTAACTTACACCGCTTTATGATAGATACAACTTGTGTTTTATGTTAACTCTTACTAACAGTGACTGTGCACAAGTTTCTATGCGTAAAATCATCTACAATGAATCAGACACCGTATACGACGAAGTTTGCCGGACTCAACAGTTACTCATATAGGTAAATCATTCTTAATTTGAGTGTACAAAAGTACGTCAATTCTACGAAGGCCTACGCAAGTTGTTCACAATGATTAGGAAAAGCGCATAGCCGTACAGCCGTCCGGTCCCACGACACGACACTCATGACGGATTGTAAACAAGACAAGAATGTGCGGGGGCGATCTATCTCCGGCTAGGAACTCCGGCCAGGGATTCACAACGATTAGTTGTTCCTTAAAGCAATAACCTGTGAAATGGCTCCCGTTACTAATTGTACTTAATCCGTTCTTCGGCAAGTGTCCGACTACCCGCGAGGGATAATCCTGTCTTAGCTGTAGGTTGTTTGATGAATACATTTGTTTATATTGAATTATGAACGGCAATATCTATGAATAAATCTGAAATATAATTTGAGTATATTGGCTCGGTTTGAATAGGTACATAACGTAAATACCAAGAAAATAAAGCTAACAGGCAAGACAAATAATAACAAAAATTTTAACGAACGCGAATTCGGACAATTTAAAACGGGAATTATTGTAAGTAATTTGGGTTAAATAGCTGTTCAACAGACTACTGTCTGGTTATTTTCACCCCAAGTCCCTAAAGTGTTATGTTTCCTTTCTTTTACACCATTTATTTACAATAATCTCCAGTTAACGAGTTTTTACAAAATACTCCAAGCATAGTGTAGGGGTGAGAAAATAAAGCGTTTCAAAAACAAATGACGACGACGGTACGAAAATGTTTATAAAACTTAATTTCCCTAGTGGATGTTGCACAACAAACATAAGTTTTTCTAGCTACAGCGGCTCTTGAATTATGTAGTGAAGCGTAAATTATCTCGAAGGAACATATTGCGCGTAGGAGCTGTTCATAGAAGCACACTTGAGGTCGAGTGCTCAAGAGGTTGACGTCCCTAGAACGTCTCGTCGAGTGGCATGACGTGTATCGCGGTTACAGTTATAGGTACCTGCGGAAGGGGTTATTAAAAATAAATAACAATACCACTAACAATCGCGAGTGGTTCAGCTCGATAAGAACGAAGGTTCGAGTGGATGACGTCATTAAGGGCGGAAGAGTTGTCGGCCTAAATAACATATGTACATATGTTTTGCCGATATTCGCACAAACTGTTGAGAAATTCTAAACAACAGTATTTTCGAGATAAGAGTGGGAGAATATAATCGGTTTTTAAACAATCAGATGCTTTCTTCGGTATCAGATGTTATAGAATAGTACCTATGCACCCACACATAGTACACATATACGACTTCTAAGCGGCTGATGTTTGTGTAAAAGTCTTGAATCACAATAAAACTTTTTTTTTATATTTTGGTAAAAAAACTATATATTCAGATTTTAGATCCAATCTTATACAACACAAACCATTTAAGTTCAGTTACTTTAACACAGTATTTCTACTGTGTTTTATTAACATTTTAAAGTAGCTCTGCTCCCGTCGAAACAAGAATAATGTCATGCGTAACTGTTCAGCTATTCGTTGATCACAGATATTAGTATTATGGCTGTAGTTGATGTAGTCGCATTCCACAAGGAAGTCTATTTTAGACATTGTTAAATCACCATTCGTCCCGTTTCGTGAGTCAGCCGTTACATGTTCTGAGAAACTGTCGCCTGTTATACGTTATGTACGGTGTCGTCGGCAAGGCGCGCATTCTTGTTAACATTGCACGTCTGTGATGCACATTTTTGCTTTACGTCATGAAATGTAGCGAGTCCTTAGTAATATTCCTCTTCGCTGTGATATGAATGAAAATGGAAAATTTTGTTTGACAAGCTTGTGCATGAGTTGGCCCGCAAAAGGACAATAATTATTCAGGATATTTATGCTTAAATATTCTTTTGAAGTACATGCTGTATCTTTGATCTCAGCACGGACTTAATTTGACAAAAACTTTCCCAGCTCCAAGAAAGCCAACAAAAGTTTCGTTTCAAACTAGTTTGCGCGAAAAAACTTGGTCTCCTTTTGAAGCTACAGTGTCAATCCATCAAACTCACGTCTGCGAATCAATACTCTCTCGTTCGAGTATGTTACATAAAAAGGAATACAATGTAGTTATACTATGTGACAAGTCTGTTGTCGTAAAACCACAGACACACAGACATAAGGGCCCGCGCTCATGAATACCCACCGTTGTCTCAAGCCTTTCAAATCCGATGTCGAGTTATTGATGGCACGTAATGATGCTCGTTTTGAATACATCCGTTACCGAATCCGGAATATACCTGCTCATATCGATGGAGGAAAAATGTCTTTGTTTTCAATATCTATCCAGTTCACTTCCGTGTTGTTACGGGGTAAAGGATCCGAGGTATCGGTTTCAGGTTGTGTTTTTCCTTCGCCTTGTGCTAATGTTTGTTCTCTCTTTTCTTTCTCTACGTGTTTACATATGTTTTTAATGCTTCAGCGGTTCTATTTTAACTTTAGAATGTAAAGACAGTTTATCCAGGTCTATGTACCTACTTTATTTCTTATTTACTTACTTTGTAAGGACGAGGAACTTTAAAATATGGGTGGAAACTCAATAACAAAAAGAAACCGCTACATTTCTCCAACCACAACATGCCGTTGAGTTGATTGTATTTGATACCCGTACAACAGATTGAATTCAGTGCCATATCTACATATGTATGCACGTTGAGGCTGTAACAGTGATACGTACTGTGGATTCGCTGTGAAATTGAAAAAGGCAAACAATTTATTTAGCAGGCCACCCTTACTCGTCCGCTGAGGGTACGCCATTATTTTTTACGCCGCCTCCTTTCACCTCAATTTTTCTCAGTTTATTGTCGTTTTATACAAATTTTAGGAGCTATTCGATTCGGTTTTGCTTAACGAATATTTATTTTATGATGAGATCTAACCAAAGTATATCCGCGGAACGCTGTTCATGTTTTATGACTTGCTGAAAACAAACATTAGGGCCATGTTTTTAAACGACATCTTGCGTCATTGCACGCCTTCCTATATTTTGAAATGAGTTTTCCTTAAATTAAACCATATTTTTTCCCTTTCCATTAATGTTACATATTTTTGTCGTCAACTGAAGAGAAAGGAGAACAAGTAAGTAAATCAACAGTAACGATCCCTCGGAGCCAAGACCGCCGTATCCAATAATGTATAGGATCGGAAGATTGCAGTGGTGACAAGGTGGTAATCCATCGCGGAGCACCATTAACCAACCCATTTCGTTCGGTTCACTTTTACGACTTTAACTGAAGATAAGCAGTTGATACGTTTTACGTACTTACATTTCTCCTTTATTTTTCAGTCAATATGGAGACCTAATGAGAATCGAACATCCCATCATCATCTGCCTAGCCTTTTCCCAACTATTTTGGGGTCGGCTTCCAGTCTAACCGGATGCAGCTGAATACCAGTATTTTACGAATCGAACATCCCATATTGAAATGATTTTTTTTTCTGGTTGTGTGGTCGCTCTCGTTCGAATGGCTAAACGAAAGTTAAATTGTACTTTTTTGATAAATCGGCACGTAACCGTACAAAATTTCAATAGGATCAATAAAAACAAGCGTTAGTAAACACGAAGCGTGCTCGCTAATCAACTTCCAATCTATGCGTCAACAAACAACTTATGTTTGGACATACCTACATACATAATGCTGTATCCGTATCGGATCAAACGGATCCCTGTATAACTAAATAAAAACTCGAATAAAATTCAAATAAAACAAGCATTCACATACTCCATACTGACAGGTACATGGATCCTAAGATACTCGCGTAGGGAGGATAATGGCAACACATTTTCTCGAGCAAAAATAATTTGTTATGCAGAAAGAGTCACGTTACCTATTGTGTTCATCGAAGCAACGGATAGGAAAATATGATGCTATCATCAGTCACTCCTACCTATTGACACACAGTGCTATTTATCAAAAAAACTACAAGACATTTTTCATGGATATCAAATCTAACATAGCCTTTCGTGCACTAAAATCCACGAGGATTTCCTGAAATGGTTCTATTGCATAATGAATGATCCACCAATTGTAATTGTTCTTTCAATAATTAATGCTGCTTTGCTGGTCTTGTATGCGAATGGATCGAGGGTCATCGATTTGCGGCTAATGTGCTCTATTGTGTGCTGGCTGCAGTGATAGCTATACCTACTGGCTATGCTAAGTAATTATTACATAATCCCGCATAATAATAATTAATTAAGTGAAGGATAGTATTGAAGCCCACTGACAGATTTCATAGAATTTGTGCGAATGTCGAGAATCGTTTTGCATGGAAGAATCTAGTTAGTAGCTTTCATACAGCATTTTGGTGACACAAATAGCATATTTTTTTTGAAACGTAAATGTAGTACTTATACTATATTTTACGGAAAATTGACGCCTTTAAGTAACGAAAATTGGTCGTGATGCAATATCTATGTGGTTTAGTTGCATCCTGAAAACGGACCTAAACTGTCTAAATGACTGCATGAGACCAAATGTTTAGTTTTCTAACAGGTTACAACTGAGTTTGGATTAATTACTCAGTTTATTTAAATATTATTTCGTAATAAAATATGCAATACCACAAAAATCTTAATTAAAACGACATGTAAAAGAAAAATTTAAAAACAAACCGATTATTTTTAAGAGAGACCTTTTAGGTTGTTTGTTTAGGATTCCTATTTGAGTTACGAAAGCAATCAAATATTTGGGTTATTAGCTATTCGTACATTTATTATACCTTGCTTGCACCCTTATCAATTTAATAGAGAAATTCAAACAGTCGTTAGTCTTGAAAATATGTTAACGTCATAATTGGTGAGTAATAGCAAGTATTTTGAAGTGATAAGTACTCGCCGTATTATAAGTTAGAATGTAGATTTACCATTCATCGTGGCATTTCCCCCTATTCAATGGGCTATAAGTACGGCGTAGTTACATAACAGACTGAAGCCCGAACACAATCGATGTTTTTGCAACGATCCCCATCCGCTCGGGCTAAGCTAAGTAGCTCGCTTAAAATATTCCGGAACCACGAAAAACCTATGACGTCAAGTACCCTTTATCCGAAGGCTTAGCAGGATAAGAGCTACGAGGGTAAAACCCAGTTGACTTTTTAACGAGACAAGCGTGTGTTTAATAAATCATTTAACTGAAAATGGAGATATGCGACGTTTATGCAAAATTGTAAAAGCAGCGGTTTGCGTTCACGTCAAAGAGCTCTCCATTGGCAACACAGCGTGACAAATGAACAAATATTTACTGTTAATGGCGTCCGACACATACGCGTCCGTGTCCCCTTTATTACCCTTCAATAAGGCTTTATCTAGCATACGTTTACTGGGCTATCATACAGCCGGCGCGGCGTGGTTGTTGTGTTGTGTTCATTTTCAAAATGTACGGGGTAATGAATTCGCGGGATGTTATATTAATAACACACCACAAAGGTGCCGCGAGAGTATAGTGTTTCATTAAAAGGATGGCCGGACTTTCCAGCGAAATATAATATCATTAATATAATGAGGTTGGGTTGCCGTAGAAACATATTTAGCGTAAAATTCGCGGAAGCTTTCCGTGAAGTCCATGGAAATACATGGTTACGAGGATAATGCCTAATTAACAATGTAAACTTGGTAGATAGGTAAGTAAATAATAACCGAAGGAGGTGGTTGGCGTGGGTGAGTAGATGTACTTATGGTATGTGAATGATGGGTGGTGAATAGAAACGAACTATAAATAACTTAAGCCACAACGTAGGGTGAAAACCGACAAGCTACTTTTCCCAAACTTTACAATCAACGTAGTACAAAAAAGTTGTTTAGTCTTTTGAAACTACAAACTGTCATATCTCACCGGAAAGAAAGTGCAAATATACCGTCAGTAGATGGGAAAAGTTGGGAAAAGCTCCAAAATAAATAAGAAAAGTACTTGAAAATGTCATATAGAGACTGAATAATCTTATCGAAGCGAAAGCTCTATAGAAACCAGTTACTTTAAGTTGACTCTGCCAAATAATATTGAGTTCGAGGAATGATAAGGAAAAAGCACCTATTGGTAGGTAAGTCTAACCCAAAAAGCTAGACGAAATGGGTCTAAAAGACTGCCCAACCTCTTTTTTGGCAACTTTATCAAAGCACAGTCCACATTTAGTCGATTGAATGTGGTATAGAAAATGATAAAAAGAAATATTAAGGTATTCGTGCCCAGTCGGGTATATTTTCCCTATCTACATCTACGGTCCGGGTAGTAGTAACAATAAAAATAAGAGCTGGATATTTTGTGGAAATTATGTATATTGCATGAATATGTATATAAAATAGGAGTTATTGGAAGGTCAGTGTGATAAAGACAGTTGGGAGGGGGCAGCGGGCACGCGTGGGCCATATCTAAGGATTTAGTTCTGTGGCAGTTATTACACCCGCTACGTGTCCCCTTGTCCCCCGTGCCCCCGTGTGTCCCTTGCCCCCCAGTCTCCCGCCAATACTGCCCACAATCGAGGGTGCGATCGGAAAACGCGATATCAATTCGCGAAACTTCTCTTTTTGTTGCGACCGCGTCCGGGGGAAAATTAAAATGTATGGAAACGCGTACGTACGTTTATTAAAAATATTTATTGCCATTGTTAGGCAAATTGGTTGTCAGCAATCTTATTGTTGCGCGGTGGGGACTGATTGAGTTAAACTCGTTTCGTAGCGTGGTAGACAATCGGAGAAAAAATTGCGGAAAATTCGTTGCCAACTGGAGTTGAAAACGCTCCACAGTACAAAATGTTTATCGTATAAGTGTTAAACTTAACTGTTATTCGTTGATTTGTTTGAAGAACTGCCTCTGGGCAGCCATAGGCTA
Source organism: Eurois occulta (assembly GCA_950022335.1). NCBI lineage: Eukaryota > Metazoa > Arthropoda > Insecta > Lepidoptera > Noctuidae > Eurois > Eurois occulta. The sequence goes on along the minus strand of OX465489.1, from coordinate 8,491,412 downwards.
TTGAATATTCATTATGTGCCCGGATCAATAACATCTGCTCAGGAATGTAAAAATCAATACGGCTTTGCATAATTGCCGCCCATTACGTTCCTAGCAGCCTTGGGTAATTAGCACTTATTTTGAATTCACAAAGAGGCAATAAAGTTAAAAAATTACGTTGCACGCAACCAAAGCTGGTACGGTCAGCTAGGAACTAAGGTCGCTGCAGCGCGAATAGTTTTACATAAACTAAATTATTTTTTTATATTGAATACTGACACGTTTTTGCGTTGAAATCTTATTTTAATTCTGTGCTCAATAATCATATTAAAATACGTCAACCGGCTTTCGTTGCTGACTGTACCTACTTAGGTACCAAAGGTAAAATTTCTCAACGAGGTTGAAACTTGAAAGATTTGAGAATTTTTCTTTGTCCTAAGAGCGTCACGTGCTAAAGCTTTTTATTAACCTTACTCCCCCTGGCTGGAGGGATGTGGCGTATTCGTGGAATTGCCTGCCGTTTCCTTGCAAATGAAGCAATAGCTTCCGCTCACAGGAAATTTCATGGCAACCAATTAATACGTCTGCTACTGTTAATGTTTTGTGATCAGCAGACTGCTGGCTTCAGGGAATATTGTCTGATTTTAATTTAAAGCTTGCTTAGCTTCATTATGTGTTTTAATGATTAAATTAATAAATTTTAAACCAAACTGTTCCAATTAATTCGGAAATAGACAGGTATTCCTCATTTTAATTAATCGACCACCCACACGAATATGCGTAAATGTCAGGTCAAAGCAAACCTCACCGTTATTTTAATATCGCACCTACCATTTAATAATCTCAAAGAAAAACAAAGAGTTTTAAACGCAATCTAAACCAAAAAAAAATAAGAACTCAATTATAAATGCAACAAAATTATTTTTTATAAGAGACCAACCACTGAGAATCATAAATAGGCCGCGTAATGAATTCCGTGAAGAGCGCCGTAAGACTCGTAAGAGAAACGTGACACAAATCCTGGCTCAATAACCGAGAGGAGAGGCGAGGCCGCGCCGCAGCCTGCGTGACGCTCCCAGCGACGCCATCCCTCATAGAAACAAGAACAACCACTCTCGCGTCCTCATACCTAATCTTCTTTATATTCCTCGCTTAAATATAAAATGTTTCTGTTATTACCGCCATATAACATTTTACGTATCCTCGCATAACCGTCTCGGAGGTATGGAACGTCTTACTTTAAAATGAAGCAGACATAAACCATGACTGCTCACTACCAAAGATCTCTTTAAAATACTAAACAGTGTGATTAAAGCATCGTTACGTTAATACCATAATCGACGTAAGAATATCGATGTGTTTGTAAACATAACCTAACACAAATGACGTCTCGCTGCAGGACAGGACAGAATGCGGTTGGCGCGGAGCCAATGTTGTGCTTCAACGCCCTTTTATCTCTCGTCAAAATATCAAAAATAAAACACTTATTTAACATTTTACACGTGTTACGCATTCCTAAATCGATGACAAATGTTTTATTACATTTTAAAAATAGTTTCTTTCTTTTCAGGAACGGTGCTTGGCGTCGAAGTGCATTTCGAAAATAAGGATAGTGGGTTTTTTCTGAAACACACGGCGAGATGGAGCGGTTCTGGTCCACCGCCGGAACCTATGGGCACGGCCCTGCCCGGCGCCCTATTATCACTAGACCGATTCACAGTATTACAAGGCTCTGCGCCAGCATCAGTCCGGGCTACGTATGGACCCTTCTCTACTAAACAGACGGTTCCAGCGCGATACGCAGTTCCTGATCCCTTGGAACCACCAAGAAGAAATGCGTCTTTGATGGAATTGCAAGACGCCACTGCACACAGACTCGATGTGTCAGCACACCTAGTGTTCCGGGAGCTTCCTCGCGATGCTCCAGTGCTACGTGTGCTGTTCCACACTGGTGGTGAGGGCGGTGCCAGACGTGCCGCGACTAGACCGCGCAGAGTGTGTATAACGTTGCATGCGAGTTACGGATCGCGAACATTAACTGCGACGTGTGGTCCTGAAGGCGAGGAGGGTGCTTGCCTCGCTGAATTAACGGTACCAGCTGCTTGGTGGCCCGCGGATGGAAAGGGCAAGAGGCCACCAAGGACAGTGCGGTTAGCTTACAGTGCAGCTGAAGCCGGCAGTGGAGAAACAGCCGAAGGTGCTTGTGGGCGAGTGTCCGTGCAGCCGGCATGGCCCCTGGGTTCAGTCACGTTGGCTGGAGCTCGTGCTGGGTATAGAGAAGCTCGAGCCGGCGATGCTGCTCTCCTCCTACCCCGAGCACCTCTGTATCCTCATTCTCGACTGCATCTACCCTTCGTAGTGCGGCGCGACACCAGCCATACTATATCACATGTTGTCATAAGGTGAGTTCATGTTTACTCTATACAAGCACAAATTAAATTCGCTTAAGTTCTGTAATTTTTTCTCTTCGAAAGTGAACAAAAACGTCAAAATTGTCATTAAAATTGTGATTAAACGGTAGTGCTTAACCGTAGCCTCGATGCCACCCAAGTAGTGTCAGACTTTTTGTAAGCCTGACATAGCGGTTTGTAAACCTACGCCAGGAGAAAATCTGTCAACGCATGAGCCACTTCAAGTTAACGACGAACAACTTGCGCATCTCTGTGTTTTGTCACGCTGAGTAATATTTATTGGTATTCCGCCTAACTGGGACTGGTTTATTGCTTGTCAAGCGCGATCTTCTATTTTGACTGGGCTGTTAGGAACACGAAATAATTCATTCTATTTTGACAGTAATGTTGATATTCCCATCAAGAATGTAAACAAAAATTTGAAGTTGTCTCAAACTAAACCTATTGTTCTGTCGTAACTTTTGGTAAGATGTGAGTGGCACGCCGCACTCCACAGCGGTTGGCGGAGGGACGAGGTGCCAACTGCCAACAAAACAAGTTCACATGTTGTACGTTGAAGTACCGAACAGGCGGTCGCATCTCACGGCTTAACAGCAAACTGTCGACCTCAATGCGCCAATTAAAAGTTTTGCAGTTGTTCTAGGTTTTAACTGAATAACGACTCCTCCAAAATCACCTCGTTTATTTCACACAATTTATTGCTCTTTGGGATCAAATTTATTCTTCAAATAATTCTTGATCGCGTTCTAGACGACCGCAAGAAGATCAGATAGAACAAGAGATGACATTTTCATCGTGAAAATTACATAATGTGTTAAATTGAAGAGGCTTTTCTCAACTTTATTTTAGAATTGTATGATTACTTTGTTTTAAGTTTATATAAATTGCGTCTAAAGTCGTTTACTTAGATTACCAAAAGCTCTTTGTTAAAATAATATGTAGTCGTTATGAGAAGAAATACACATTATCTTAGTACCCACAAATTAAATTGATGTCTTTGTATTTATTTAAATCCAAAGACCACATGTTAAGGTATTAAACGTAAGTAAGTCCTACTGCTACCTACCACAGTACACTGAGTAGGTGCGGAATTTTCTTTTAGGCTTCATATTTTTCCAGTAAAATACTACCCAGTAAGAACTAAGCTTTTCCCAAAGTACTCAACTATCATAATTCTTCCTTTAAGCAGAAAAGATCTCGTGCAATTTCCAAACTCTATTCTAATATTGAGTTACGGCGGCGTTTCACTAGCTGCTTTTCTATTCCTACTAACTGTTATATACCACTACTGCACTAAACCAATGGAGAACGAAAATTCGAAGAACACTGCGCAAATATTGATATATGATCCGATAGTTATAACAAATGCAGCTAAAGTCAGCCATGAATATTACAATCCTTTTCAACATCCCCAATACAATTTGTAGCTAGAATTCTAGTTCCAAATCCACGATAATATTATTATTTATGACCTGAAGTTTTGGGTAGGAAATAATATGAAAGTTTTATTGTTGTTAAATTCAAAATAGAGAAATTCTATCATTCTAATGAACAACGGAACAGATTCTAGTATAGTATATTTTTGCGACCCAGACAATTAAGAGCACATAATCAATATGGTTTACAGTGTCCATAATTTATTAATCAATATAAAAATACACGTGTGTTCAGTTCACATAGCACTTAGCACTATAACAATGACGTCCTTATAAACTCAGTGCCATTAGTACTCAACTGCTCACACACTAATGCGACCAATAAAAACAAGATGAAAATACACCGTGTTCAATTTCTAGCTGTCGCGTAAAAAGGCAGTGATTGTGGCGCTCGCAGTGATCGTGTCCCGACGTGCACTATTGCGATCTTTCTACCCAACGCTTCAAGTGCTACACGAGAATCTAATGGAATCAATATCCTGTCGATATCGCTAAAAGCAGCCAGTCTATTTCAAAAGAAATTTACGGATATGTTTGAACGAAATGTTGCTTCGAAAAGATTTGATTTAACCCTTTGAAGTTAATAGGGAAGTACCTTCAGTGTAGTTATATGGGATACTTACAATCATGCAATATATTAGGCACCACCTGCTCCAAAACTTCATCGCGGATACGAGTATCTGTTTCTCGTTTTGAGCTACGGTTCGGGTCGTTCCCGCGCGGGAATACTCGACTGCAACCGACTAAATGGAAATTTATGTCGCCTTCGGCTTAGCTATTAAAATAAATTTTACTATTCCAACAATAACGTGAGATAGTTTACCTAACTGCAGCTTTACGAGATCCTGACCCTTCGTTACCCCTTGTTGAATGTTGGTACCTGGGGGCTAGGTATTTACGTAAGTTGTTATGTACAACTATCTTTTGGTTTAATGCATTAGACGAAAACTAGAAGACAAGTTCAAAGCATGAAATAAATTATCTTCAATGCAGGGAATTCTGCATTCAGTTAAACAGCTTTGATCTCTTCTCGTTTACGATTGGTATTCTAAGAGGCACATTTGTGTCAGTGTACTTTAGAACCGGAAGAAGTGCACAGCGCACATTATACGGTAAAATACAAGTGAGGGAATGAGGACAAAAGATGATACGCAAACAATGATTGTTTAGTTATTAATGAATACAGGTTATCGCCATTTTTATGCTGGCCTGACACGTCACGCGTAACAATCAACAATGGGCTATCAATATTCAGGACTTCATTTATTAATCATAACTACGAAGTTAATTATTTTTTGTTGTATTACACTGATGGACTTGTTACAGAGAGTTAATAAAAGTAGAAATTGTTATGGTTAAACTTTGATAGGTAGCCGTCTTTCTGTCCGTCTGTTACAGCCAATTTGCTCCGAAACTTCTGGACCGATTGAGTTGAAATTTGGTACACATAATAATATGTAAGTCGGTGACCCTAATACGGATGCGTAAATTAATGAATTTTAAACATGGGGCCACTTTTGGGGGATTTACATTGTGAGAATCTCAAATATATTTTTTATAATTTTAAAATAACTAGTTTTTTTTGAAAAATTCAAAAAATAGTTCTTTGCCTATAGATTACAGGAAAACCTATAAGAAATCTTAGATTTAAAACAACTTACGGAACCCTCTCCACGCGAGTCAAACTCGCACTTGTCCGTTTTTTTGTTTGCGTAATGCTTCAAAATGAGGCAGGCTAGGCTAAGGTTAGGTCAGGCAAATCGAATAACAATCAAAGTACAGTGAGAATCACGCGTTAATTGTGATTATTCTGAATAACGAATCTGAATGTTGTCCTGTAGAATGAAGGTGAAGTCAGGTCTACGGCTGGTGAGCGTGACAGCTGCGAACTCCCGCTGGGCGGTGACTGCTGAAGTAAAGCCGCGAGCTGCTACTGTGACGGCGACAAGACTTGAACAACCACTGCGAGATGACGAAGCTCCCGACACGTATGTACCCAGCCTAATATGACGTACTTTTCTGTTGGTTAATGGTTTGATTGAACTCTTCATTTGCTAATCAAAAGGGTTGTTGAGGCGAAACTAATCGATAAACTAATCACTTAAGCAGTTATCTCTTAATGAGCACAATCTGTGATCCAAACGTTTCTCTAAAATTGGATAGGTATACAGACGTGCTAATCAATTTACCTAAAAGCAGCAGGATTCTTCAGTTGTTTGGGGGTAGGTTTGAAACTTAGACTACCAGATGTAAAATAACTTCCAAAGCATTCCAATTGTTGCATCATATTCTAAATGAACAAAGAGCCCCTTTCTTAGCTTGTTAGTGGAAACTAAATTGGATTAGGTGAAGATAATTAACTAAATTAGATGCACGAGGACAAAGCTCCTTTTCATATCCACTGTCAGAGCACTCTATTGTAGTTTCTTGAACGACAAGATTAACACTAACTACTACTTTCCGTTATAAAAGTTTCCGGATGCGACGTAATAGTCTCTTCGAAGATATTCCTTGTTAAATTAAACAATAAGATCGTTGAACAAGAGCAATTTCAGTTCCACACTCATATTAATAACGGCTGAAATTGCAATGAAATTGAAAAGAGACATTCATTTTCAAAAGTAAATCCGATAAAATGAAAATGCCATCTGCAATTCTACGTTTTCCCACTTTAGCGATAAAATGCTCTGCAATCGGGGTGGTCGTAGATAAAGTGGGGGCCTTCTAGCTAGCCGCATAGCCAGGCATCTCAGCAAGCGACTTTCTTTCAAGACTCATTCCATTTCTAAGTATTTCTTGAGTTCGTCTTTGAACTGTTTACTTCAGTATTCTGTTAAGGTCAAATTAAGGCTAACTAGGTAAATAAGAGGCAGTCTCAATATTGTGAGCCATAATACATTGTTGTAACTCACATTTCGATGCGCACAAGGACTTTTTATGTAATTTATGCATCAGCCGTATATGGCTCATAAACGCCCATGCCGTTCGTTTGTTCCATGTACCTACCCGTACACCAATATAGGTACATCTAGTTAAACGAGTTTCACACCAAAATGAAAATTTATTTTTATTCTTCACGTTTTATAACAGAATGTTTCCATTTCTCATTTCTTTGGCGGGATTTGTTCACAATTTCGCCCACGACTACTTTGCATTTGCACAGCCATAAATTTTGTCAGCGCTTTTCCGCTTAATGAAACTCGATGTCACGACTAACTTTTTATTGTTTAGATAATTTCGTGTTCCCACTGCGAAACACAAAGCGACAACACCCAAATAGAACGTGAACTTTGAGAGTAAAGAGTAAAGACTACATAATACGACTATTGATTTATTATGACCCGGGTATATTCACCTTCAAGATGTTCGACCTCAATTAACAACCTTTTAGGTAATAAAAGCTTTTAGGATCAGTGAGTTTATGAACTGAATATTGTAACTTCATTTTATGATATAGGGATTCTGAGGAGAGCAGTGGCGTCGGCGAGCCTGGCTGGGAGGAGATCCTCACGTGGCTGGTGGAGGTCGGCGCTGAGGGGGAGGGCGACGGGGAGGGGTCTGAGGGGGAGTCAGGGCGGGGAACTGCCCGCATCAGCTGGTCAGCCAAAGTTTCTTCAGCGCCCACCATGACCTCCACCACGGAAGAACCACCCCACGAACACAGAGTCAATACCAGACTTGACATTGAAAAGGACGACATACAAGCTGTGCTGCCAATTTCTAAGGTAATTTAACGACTTGTTAACCGTAGTTATATCATCTCCGGCAATTTACATAAAATTAATTCAAACAGGATTTATAGCATGTTGAAAGCATTTTATAGGGATATTCACGGCCTGCTCTTGATTAAAACTTTGAGATACTTTCAGTGAAAGCATAACACTTTAAAAGATGTATGTTCTTGTGAACGGTCTACTACCTACCAATTTATTACGATTAACGGGTGTTAACACCTATACGTTTTTATCTTTCTTTCCATTTAAAACGTATCTATGTAATAAATGCGAATAGTGATTACAATCACGGACACCCACTCGATTATTCGACTATTATCGAGACAGGTGCTCGAAATCAACAATTTATTAAGACATCGATTGCAAGCGATAAATTACCCGAAAGGTATTTTCTTAGTAATTAATGGTACGAAGGGAGCCCCTTTTATTACTATAACGATATCTTTATTGGGTTCCAGAGGTTTTTATGAGAGTGACTCATTGCGAACGACGCGACCCCGTGTGAGTTAAATAGAAGCAGTAATTATTGTTGGGTTTATAAATGGCACTTTGTGGTTTCATAATACTCTTTTCTTCTGAATTATTCTAAATTTTTAAAGTATTATTATGTCTGTTAGGAGCGTGATTGTACCAAATAGCTGAGATTAACTTTTAATGGTACACTCTTAGTATGAATGAAGTGGTGTAATGGGAGCTTTATCACGAGCTAATGGAGGCTATGGTGGGTCGTAGCCGCCCACCGCGCCCGCGCCCGCACTGTGGCCGCTCGTCTTGTTCGCCTCTGTCACATTGTGAATAACTGCTTCAACTGTTCATAACTATTCAACGATAGCAAATGCCTGTTATCAGAATCAATGGTCATAACTTAACATTTTGCGGTATCATAAAATACCATCTTTATTTAATGCTTGGATAGTTCGCAAAAATAAACTTTTAAAAAGAGGTAATTTATTATAATACTTAGGTATAACATATTTTACTGTAATCGCCCTATTCTTTTGAAATAATTTAACAGCCATTAGTCTGTCACAATAACGAATTAGGGATCGACAAAACTTCTAACATTAAAATTACATCAAACTTCAAGATGCACGTTTATTATCTTTTCAAGCAATTTGGCTTTTTTCCATTTCTTATAACACGAACTCGTCGTTCATTAAATTTGAACGTTCTATAAATCGGGGAATCGGGTTTGTGGGACTTTGGGGAGTTGTGAGGCAGTCGAGGCAGACAAACACATTGTTCCGGGCGCCCGTATAATTTTCATACGTCAGCAGCAACGTGTGCGGTCCCACCGGTGCGGCTTTAAATGAAGTTACAGAATAATATTTATAAAGCAATTAGTTTATCTCAATATTAGCGTGGAGTCATTAAGTCGGGCCGCGGGCGCTCCGACTGGAGTGGGCTCTTCATATCTGCTCACTGACGGATGAACGCTCGCTCCTTGTCTACCCATTACCCAACTAGATGATTAAAGCAATTAAATTACGACGTGAGTGATGGAGTGTTTGTATGTACGACTTCACTATTGTAGCCGTAGATTAATAGACAGTGACCATTATTGGTGGACTGAATTACTTGTTTGTGTCTAGTGTCACCTATAAAACCTGTAGGCCGCAATTGCTCAGGGGCGAGGACAGTTACGAAATAAAGAACAACAATTACTAAGTATACCAGGTACTTGGGTAGTCTAGGTCACGTGAATTTATTACCTAAAGCTATTTAAGAGAAAGTACAGTACTTAATCTGTCCTCAAATTAATACCTTTTAACGTCGACTCGTTTCCGATCGTTCTTTTTAACGATCTCCTGGTTTACATTCACAAGTGTTAATCAACTGATTACTTCTGACTAATGGATTTTTTTTATTACTATCGACTACTTAGGTGCTTGTGCTTTTTTTTCTCACCTGTCTTTATGACAATGAATGGCCGTCTCATTAAATTTAGTTGCTATAAAAGAAACGATATTGATGATGATTACGGTGTCATAATTGCAAGGTGACAGGTTTTCTGAGAAACTGATGGTTCCTGTTAAAGAATGTTCTTTCTTATAAAAGCTTAATCTCACTTTATGCATAGTGCCGTCACTATGCATAAAGTGAGATCAAGCTTTGTAATAGATATTCTAACCTTTAGTACCTACTAGAGTAGTAGATACTCTACAGTTTGTTAATGTGATGGTTTTCCACCAGAACTGGGAGGTATTGAACACCGCGGTGCTGACGGGTCGTCAGGTGTCCCAAGCTATGAAGGTGCTGATCGTGTCCCAGGCGGGCCAGGTCGCTGACGTCACACTTCAGAGCTCCTGCCACTCTGAGGACGAAAGCGTGCTCAAGGTAAGCGTCAAAGGAATCTGAGGTTTATGATCTATCTAACAAAGTGGGCAGTCGCTTCATCATGTTTAATGAAGCGAGTAGGTAGTACGTCCCACATATTAAACGAACAAAAAAGAATAATATTTCTAGGTAGGTTGGTATCTAAATTCATAAAGCAGTTTGGCTTTACATATCTATCTTTCGTACGAGATATTTTTAGATTTACCTTTCTTGTTCTTATCTGATCTTACATCCGATATCTTTGCTATTATCTTACAAAAGAAAAATTGCGACATAATGTCTCTACCAAACTGCTGAAAATACTTAATAAAGTAAAAGCTTTTAGATCAGAGCTACACTACTACACTACCATGCCTAATCAATTGTAGGGCAGGTCAAGGTGACTGTTAACAGTCTTACAGCACATTTTCCCCGTCGTCAACTTTCTTTTTAGGGATTTTCCTACTGCATGGCAAAGGCCACTCTCCTTTTTTAACATTTCTCTCTATGTGTCTATGGCAACTAAGAACCTATCGTTAGTTTAAGGAGTTGAGCTCATTCCGCCATCGTCATCTAAGCTAGAGTATTCGGAAACCCCCCAGGTATCATCATCATGCAGCTCAGTCTACGTGGATGGCTCAGAGATCCGAGGCTCTTCGAATGCCTCAGTGATCGTCAAATACGGCACTTACACCGGTCTGGCGCGGTTCACTGTGTGGATGCCCGAGTACCCTCTGGAGATCGACGTCGATGACAACAGGCTGTCGCAAATCAAAGGTAAACATCGTTTGTGCTCGATCAAAATGTCAGTTTGTGTTGTTGATTATTATTTCGCACTTGTAGCGCTTTAAATGATTGATCATTAAGGATCTATGAGTTGAAATGGCTTTAAGTTATACGAATAGGTTTACTAAGTTTTAACACTGTTTAAACTCTTTGGAAACAACCTAAAATTTCCAAGTCTGAGTCCATGTTTAATATAACTAGGTAATGAAGTGAGTGACGAACATCATTCATCTAAGTACTTAATTTAAGAATTTAAAATCAACTAATTAACTTCTTTGACTGAAATAATTACTTTTCAGTACGAAAGTAAATTTAAACGTTTATAAATTAAATAGGGTTCGCCTCCCTATTACTTGAGACTAAAACATAACTGACGAAGTGTGTGTGTGTACGCATTATAGATTCACCTCTGCCTAACCATTTGGGGAATTACAGGATATTATGCATAATGTAAATTAATGAGGGACAGTTGCACTTAATTTTTTTATCCACGAACATTCTTAGATCGTGATTTATAACTGAATAATGCAATGGCTTAGGTTGGAAAGTCCCGGATGACGCAAACACGAAGGAGCGGGCGAAGCGTTCGCTGTCTGCGCGGGGTTGGGGCGGCGCCAGGCCCGACAACACCAACTCGCTGTCCGAGCAGCGCTCGTGCCGGCTGCGGTACCAGCAGAGCAATGTTGAGGTAAGGGTGCAATTCATTTATACGGCGTTTTTTACCGGTAGCGAAGTGTTAGGTATTATTTATCATGGTAGGTATTGTGAATTTGATTAGATACATTCGTCTGTTGTCTTGGAGGTGTCCATGTCTCTAAGTTCGAACCAGACAGGACACATTACACACGCACGACACAACACACGCCCGACGATCGCTGATGTGTCTGGCACGATACATTTAAAGTTCACTGGAAAACATTGTGAGGAAACCAGCGAGAAGGTCACCAGAGAGAAATCCACCAACCAGGACTGGCCCACTTGGTGTATTACGGCCTAGACCAAGTCTTTTTCACAGAGATCCCAGATCACATCCTAGGATTGGACACCTTGTAAAACATTTAATCATTGAACATTTAATCATTGGCCATTTTTTTTCAAGTTGATATCCTTACAATACGACTGCGTAGGCACCACCCTCTTTCTTCAACAATTAACGTAATTTCAACAGAGTGGTTGCTTGACGGCTTGAGTACCTAATAGCCAGCCAGGTGCTTAACAACGCCAACGCTTGAGCGAAGTGTACGAGTACAATTAGCTCTTTCTGTTAAGAAAAAACCTCGAAATTACCCGCGATAAATGCCAACGGACTCGCCCCCCAATCACGGTAATTGCGTTGGACTCTGTGGGTGTACCTTTGTATTGCAAAGGTCACAAAGTTTGCGTGACTTTTCAAGAGTTTTAAGTTAAATTTAAACTCTCTTTTCTCCTTGTCATGTAGGTGTACGCCCGTTTCCTGGCTAAGGACCACGACTCTGGTCGCGTGTCGTACTTCGTGTCGCGTCGGACGTGGCTGAAGGTCACGGAACTCGTGTTGACGCGAGTGTCGGACCCTCGCATCGCGTCACTGCGGGGTCGCGTGCTACAAGGACGCAGCACTGGACGCACTGAAGTGCAAGTACTGTCGCCTATTACAGGTAATTTATGGTTCTATTTCTATGTATTTCCGTGGCTAGAGTGGTAAATAAATGTTGGTACGGATTACGTAACTAGTATATTGGAAGACAACAGACAGGAACATCCCTTGTATTACTTATATCCCTTTATGTGCGGGTAATAACAACTTAATACGCAAACTAATCCGTTCGTCTAGTAGGTGATCCTGAGGGAGTATAAGCTTGGTGATACATAATATGCTCTTATAACATGTTTAGAAACCTCCTTAACTATGTGGAGAAGTAGCCATTATTTTGTACTTATGTAGGTCGATAATTATTTGTCAGATACTTATGGCCTTAACAACTAATTGTGCCACATGGACCTATCGCAACATTACTAACTTGTGGTGGCCTTGTAGAAGTTGAAGACTTGGCTAAAGTTTTATCACCAGACTAGATGCCTCCCTACAAGTACCTCGCGAAGACTATAACTTCATCTTATCGTGTCTATCTCCAATTTAGCGCTTCCAAATGCTTTCGTGACTCAACCGAATCCCAGAGTTAACTCCGCAGTACGATAATTCGCCCGAAACTATTAGATTTTGAACTTATATGTCTGGGCTAGATAAGAGTCTGTTGAGGTTCGAGTTGATTCTGAATTTAGTCTATTTCATCCTAAGCGGTTTAACTTAAGTTGTAAGGTATGCTCAGGTCTCGGTACAGATAGGTTTAGATAGACTGAGCCCGGATTAAAGATACTTATTAGTGGACTTAGGTAGGTTCCAGTAGCGAAGTGGCAATTTTCGTAAGAGGTAAGCCGGAGTACATATCTTTAATGTCATTATATTATTTGTCTATACATAGAATACTGACTGTGCCATTTTCAAAAGGAAGCCGGTAGGAATCGAGTTGTATGGTACCTTCGCCACTGGTAGGTTCCTAAGTACCTAAATATCAATCATTTGGCTGTAATCGCTGAGAAAACCTTCGCAAAAGCCTCTGGCTGTGAGTGACCGCAGATTTGCTGGGAATTTCAGATTCCATCGCTATCTTGCGTACCTACTTATTTCAGAATGTAGACACATTTGGACCATGTGGGTATTAGGTAAAGTCTATACTAGAGTTTTTTTAAGTCACTAATAATACTGCTTCGTAGGTTACTAGACTTACGAAGCAGTTTAGCAGTAGCGCTAGTACCTACTGAGGATGAAGTCTACTTCTCAGGTCGGTCAAAGTGTTATTGGGTTTTTCTACCAGGAATTTCTCAGTAGCAGCCGGGATTTTTTGAGTTGCCCGATTGATGGCAATAGCCTCGCCTCCAATTACGTAGGACTTAAACATAACTGGCAAAATGTGGGTGTACTATACACCATTATTTTTAGGTCGTTCTGGAACCGAATACCATGAACTCGATCATCGAACTCGAAACGATTGGGACTATTTTTTTCAAAAAATAACAATAAAAAAAACACGAAAGAATAAATTTAATGTTTTTTTTTGTGAAATAATGAGAATCAATCGATGAATGAATTTTTCAATGGGTATCGTTCGCATGTGTTGCCGATCGTGGATACGTTTTACACACACATATGCATTTGAGTTCTCATTATTTAAAAAAAAAATTAAATTTATTCGTTCGTGTTTTTTTTTATTGTTATTTTTTGAAAAAAATAGTCCCAATCGTTTCGAGTTCGATGATCGAGTTCGGGGTATTCGGCTCCAGAACGACCTAAAAATAATGGTGTATATGTATAGGACACCTACACCTCTGCTTGACCGTTCGGGGATTATAGATGTGATGTTATATTATGTGTGTACCTTACCGTACCTACTTACTACAGCATTTAGACAAGGTTTTAAGAATGTGTAGCTGTAGTAGGTAAAGATTACACCAATATTTTTTTAAATCACTATTTTATTTTTTATCCAGGTCGTGTGATTGGTCTCCGCGAAGTCCGCGTGGGTAACGACAAGGTGTCGATCTCTCGTCTACTAGTGCGCGTCATCTCCGGCCTGCAGCTGAACATCTCGCCCGACACCGCCATCGAGAACGGATACGTCTCCGAAACTACAGTCACCAGGCGACTCACAGCGCAATATCAGGTTTGTTCACTTGAAATTATAATGGACTTAGTTATTTTATTGTCCGAATGTTTTTACCTCTCGAATTCCAACGTCATGGGAGTGGAATAATGAGAAGACTAGGCTCAACCGTAATGTTCCATTCGTACGTCTATACTCCCTATGCTAAGACATCTACTCATTTCTAGTAGTCGCAGTGGTGAATATAGACACAATTAGACAGGCGTCTGAATACATGGAATAAACAGTCTTAAGGAAAATAACCATGCAAATAATTATGGTTGGAGAACTGAGAGTAATATTTTGTGATTGCCACATCTATAAATCGTCACAGCTAAAACTTATAAGGCAGGTGCGCAAAATACCACAAGAAAATATAGGTAGTATTGCATCATAATAATAAACCATAGAAGGCTCCATTAATATCAAAGTTCTTTATCTCTTGAGCAGTTGAAATTAATTCCAAAATTGTCATTCTAAATTCCAGGAAGGCCTTCTGGACATAGACCTGGAGTTCTCAGACGGCAGCCACACGGCGCTGCGCGACGTGGCCGTGTCGGACTACTTCCTCGTGGTGGAGAGCCTCGACCCTGAGGTGGTGGCCTTCGCGCCCATGTACGCGTCAAGACATCCCAGGGTTATCGCTGTTGGAGAAGGTATGTTGATAGTGCCATGTCTTCAAACTATAGATCCTTGCTTCGAAATCTCAGCAATCAGTATAAGCATGTTTTGGACTACATTCTATACTTTGCAGTTACAACTGAGTTAGTCAATTTAATTACAAAATTACGGCTGAAAAGCTATTCATTGTTGAATTCTATTTTGTACACTAGTCTATTAGCTCTGTCTGTAATAAGACATTCACTGCTGGTGAAAGTCAAAGCCAAATCATTATTTTAAATTAGGCCATTAAAAGTCACTTTTGAATGACAACGTTTACAGGGGGATTGAATGGACATCAAATCATACTGTGGGAGGTCTACCCCGCTGCATTTACAGCATAAAATGATTAATATTCTTATCTTGCCAATAATTATACAACGCCACAAAAATCCCTCATCACCAAATCTTCAAATTCCAACCACACATTCCAGGAAGCGGCGAACTCCTCCGAGTGACCCTACTTACTCCCGAACAATGCCGAACGGGTCCGCTACGCCGCGTGGCTCTCCCAGGCAAGGGCGACACGAAGACACCGGCCAACATCAAGAACATTCCCGGCGCCATCGCTACCGCGGCCGCGAGTGTGGACGTCGACTTCAGCGGAGGGGACGCACCACAGAGGCCGGATACACCGCAGAACGATGATATCATGGCCAGGGGCGGCATGAGGAGCGGGATGGCTGAGCTTGGAGATATTCTTAAAGGTATGTGGGGTAGTTTCATAAAAAAATGGGATTATTGAGTGCAACGAAACCTTAAAATTGGTTTAAATGTCCTCGGGGTACCGCCCAATTGGCTGCCCTGTACATTCGTTGTTTACGCTCTTGACACTGGTAACCGGCTAAACCAGGTGCCTTATTGCCTGTGTCGTTAATGCGATGTGGCCATTCTTATTCTAGTGTAGGTACCTACCTACCTTTCCAAACTTAAAAGTATTAACGCCGTATGTTATGTTATTAGCAGTTCTTGACGTTTTATGACAGAGTAAGACTAAGGATAAACCTTTATCTTCCAGGTTACCCATCGTTCAAGGACGAGAGCAACCACGAGCCGACGATAGCGCAGGCGCAGCAGTACAACTCCATCTACCGAAACAACCCGGCGCCGCACTCGCAGCACCAGACGGCTCAGACTTCTGTTGTTATCGGTTAGTGTTGTCATATGTATGTAACAAGGGCTTAGTCAGTCCCCACTTCAGTGTGAGAAAGAGATGGATCTATACAGAATGCCTAGTTGCATCTCTTTCTCACAATGAAATATTATTAAAACAATACTGCTTTATGAGGTCATGGTATGCCACCTGACCCTCTTCTACTTTGTAAGGGCACTCACTGTATGTTTTATGTCGAGATGACAATACTTTTCAATTTGACGGCACGGTTGGCGCAGTGGCTGAGCGATTGACTGCTGTGCTTCGTGTTGCGGGTTCGATTCCCGCACGGAACAAATATTTGTATGACCTACAGATAGTTGTTCCGGGTCTAGCTGTTTGTGTTTGTGAGTTTAAATGTTTGTAAACGCACCCACGATACAGGAGAAATTACTAGGGTGGGGCAACGTTTTTTTAAAAAAAAAATACTAACTAAGGTTTGTAATATTTTTACAGGAATATACGTGGTGCTCGGTGCATTCTGTTTCGCGATTGTGGTGAGCAATTCTTTACTATTTTCTCTGAAGTTATCCTTGACATTTTATTCGGCTCTTGAGCGCAGATCAAATGCTGCATGCAAAACCTGATTGCATTATGGTTAAAGGGTTAAAGCAATTTATTTCTCAATAAGAAATTACAAGGATTTCACTTACTTGAGAACATTTTGGGACTTAAATATAGTATTATATGAACTTTGACAAACAAACTAAGTAGGTAATGTTTTTCTTTATAACAATTTACTAATCTATTAAAGTACCATTTCGATAAGACCAAAACTTAAAGAAACAACTTCAAGTAACGAAATCTCCACCTCTCCAGGTATTCGTAGTATCGTGCGTGGTATACGCGACCCGCGTGAAGCCGTCCTCTCCGGGCGGCGCGGGGGGCGGGGGCGCGGAGAGCGGGCGCGCGGCGCGGGGGGGCCCGGCGCTGGCGCTGGCGCGGGACAAGCCCAACCGAGAGTCCACCACCAACGCACACGACTGGGTGTGGCTGGGTAAGATAAAATCCTTATACTATCTTTAAAACCGAATATCAGACGCTTCACTCGAGTGACTAAGTTTTTGTTTCATTCCTCGTTCACATTTTGTGTTCAGACTTCACTTTGAGTAAAAGATGCCCAATGAAAGTAAAAAAATAAATGTTCTGATTTCAAATTTGGCAGTGTGAAACATGGTAGTTGGGATAAGTACTATAGGTAATACAAGAGAGCCAAGTAGACTGTTTTTCTGTGTTTGCAACAATTGTCTTGTTCGTGTGTGTTGTATGTACAACCTATAGTTAGGTGCACTTAACTGCACTCCATGGTACCCATTTTTTAATAAAAGATTCATATTGTCTTATTTACTCTGCAAAAAATAAGTTTAAATTACAAAAAAATTGACAAATCCAACTAAATATACTTAACCTTTTGAACGCCAAAGCATAAGCGCACGCGCGTACCCACTACGCTAAGCCAGAATTTCACCTACCATTTTGTCTCATATATTTGTATCATTTGGCGTACAGGGCACGCGCTTGCTTGTCACGTATTTGTGACTATGGCGGTAAAAACGCACGTAACCCCTAATACTCTCAATAATTGAGTCAAAAATGAAGCTTTCAACTTTCCAGGACGGGCGACTATCGAGCGGAACGGCAACCGTCACCCGGCGGCGAACAGGAACTCGGCACAACAGACTGACAACGGCAACACTGAGATGAGGATCACCGCGAACCCTCTGAACTACAACTATGTGGACCCTGAGGACGCTATACGGGAGAATGGGAACGTGATGGTGACCAGCTTCGATAACCCCAACTCCATCGAGCTGCCGTCGCAGAACGATAAGAAGGTCATCGACACCACCACGTACTGCAAGAAGCCGGCGCGACACACACGCCATCACTCCGGCGATGGGCACTGGCAGTAAGTGATGTTTGCAAGTTTTTAAGCTTTCGCACTAACTTTTTCTTGTTGCAATGTCAATGTTCTGTGTTTTTATAATAAGTCACTTCTGGGTTGGTGTTCTAATACTTCTTATATTATTTTTGCATAAAATCACTCCTGATATTTTAACTTTCTACTGGCACTACTATTATTTGATTTCTGATATCAATGGGTAGCACGCTCTGTCTTGCCTTTGTCAATTGTTCTAACCTGTGTCTGTAATCAGCTTTGCGCTTAGTAGTTTTTCTGTGCATTATTGTAATAATTATGGTATAATTTACTCCATTTGGTCTACAGGACGGACGCCAACACCCCAGACGACTACCGACCTCCAGTGCCACCCCACAGGAACACATCAACACCCCAGCCACAGCTACCAGTGCCACCAAGGAACCCCCCAAGCAAAGTAAGGATAAAAAAATCTGTACAAAACAACTGCGGTGATGTTCCTATAAACGATATTAAAATGTCCTGATGTTTTTCCAGATTTTGCCCGACACGGTCATGCCACCCACAAGACGAAATCATTCCCGAAATCATCCGAAGAAACACGACCGCGATTACGACTCCCGAAGATCTCCAGAAAATGGCCGCCGCTCAGACCGGTAAGAACACCGTCCGTTTTTGATACAATATGCAATCTCGGTTCGATTGACTAAGCAAATATTTTCCTACTTTTCAGAATTATTGATTTAAACAAACTGGACGCCCCCTACTTATTGAACCGAGACATGAAAGATTACAAACGCGATTCGAACCCGGCCCCCCTTAGAAATGACCTAGAAGATAACCCCGTGGAAAAGCTGACTGACAAGGACGACTGCGCACGATTATTTGAATTCGACAACGACGCTCCACTAGTGATGGAGAACAAGGACTACAGAGAGATCGTCGGCCTCAACAGAGGCACCGACGACTCACGACGAACGTTCGCCAAACCCGAAAGCCCCGACTACATGCACGACTCTGGCATCGGTAATTATCTCTTCCAATTAAGTATTTTCATTCGATTGAAGCGTTGGGTACTAATGAACTAAGCGTTTCCAGGCCTACCTGAAGTACAAATGAGGCACAAGAGGAACAAAGAGTCAAAAGGAGATTTCGTGGAAGCCGCCAACAGGAACAAAGGTGAGTTTATACTTTGACACGCAATAATAACGTATCCAAACGAATTTTCCTCATTTGAGGAAGTCTATTAGATAGTTTCAATCTCAGCAAGTCTAAAGTAAATTGTAATGGTGTCACAGACAGCAACTCGCCCGAGGTGAAGCGCGCCACGATCGTGGGCAACCCGATGTACTCGCGCGCCGGCGCGTCGCCCGCGCCCGAAGCGCTGGGGCTGGACGACCTGCACATGGACTACGATCAGATCATGCATTATTTCCACAACCTCAAGGTATAAACCGCCACGCACCGTCCCACCATGCTTCTA
This sequence comes from Eurois occulta, assembly GCA_950022335.1. Taxonomy (NCBI): domain Eukaryota; kingdom Metazoa; phylum Arthropoda; class Insecta; order Lepidoptera; family Noctuidae; genus Eurois; species Eurois occulta. Next base: position 8,471,898 of record OX465489.1, on the reverse strand, counting down.
GTGTAGATGTTGCTGTGTGCTTGCATCGATACCCGCTCGCCACGCGTGCCGCGCCGGCACGACGCGGTTCTATCATGTGTTGTCGTGTCTCGATGTTCGATGTACCTTCTTATGAATGATAGAGCCTCAATTTTGATGCATTTAATATAAAATTTAGGATAATATTTTATATGAGTACTTACATTTTATATGACTATACATACGAATGCCGTGCAGTATTATAACACCTAATTATACCTGTTAAGAATCATTTTAAGTACCTATTCATTACTTCACACCCTGCAGCAAATTCAATATTTCGGGTGATCGCCTAGGCACAACATTCCACTTCTCACCTCTCTTGAACCATTATTTATTTAGTCATCAATGTAGAATGCTAACTTTTACCACTAGCCTAGAAAGTAGTCTCTAACTTCACGATTCTATTTAGAAATTCTATACCCTATAGATTTTGCTGCAGAATTCTGACTTATGTATTTTTAAAATTTTTCGCAGGAATCAAACGCCTGAGTAGAGCAGATCATTGCAAAGATCCGGCAGATATTGTCTACGTTTAAATATCAGCATATCATCAAAGCTCCGCCAATCGACGTATACAATGCACCCACTGATACGTCCGGGGCAGCCGCGCTGGAGGCTAGTACCATTGACTCGCACAACAATAACGCGCACCCTGACGCGCACATTTACGAGAACGTAAGCAACGGCAACGCGGTCGCACCCACGCAAGTGCTCTGCGACTCCATCGCTCACAAAAATAATTTCATGAAACATCAACTGAAATTCTTGTTAGAGCACCTGAGCGAAGCTTACGAGTAAAGTTGTTGACAGTCAATGTACTATCCTCGATACAATATGTGTCTCAAAGTGGATCCTTGCAGTGATCGAAATCGAAACTATACAAATTGTAACTGTTTTATACATAATAATATTATCGTTAAACGTATTTACTCTAGTCATCTACAAAGCTGCACATATTTAAAGTACCTAATAATGATAATTGTGTGCATGTAGTTAATACTCATAATATGTCAATGAATATAATAAATTATAAATATTACTCACGCGAGATTTGTCTGTATATTGATATTATTATCTCCTTATGGTAACGGGCTAATTTATTGCTGTACACTAAGCGCCGTATATCCTTGCCTACGATTCGCGAACCTTAGGATATGTCGCTATTGTAATATTCCCATACCAAAAAAAAAATGTTGCATTCGTTCTAGATCTGTATATATTTTTCCACTAGAAGGTAAAAACGCTACCTCACTTTTGTCTTAACTTAGAGCTTAGCTAATGTACGCAAGTTAAACGTAAAAATGCATTTATTTTAAAAATCTCTATTCACTTTCATTTTCCCGCCTACCGTGTATTGGATAATGAAACACAATAGTTATTATAATTAAGACTGCAAATCGCCAGTTTCTAGGGAATATAGTAATTAAGTTTAGTTTAAGAGATACAGAACTAGTCAAATATATTATTCTTATAATTAATCTGAGCTAATTTATTTGCTCAATTCTCTACTGTTCCACTCTTTCAGAAATGGCTTAACTGTCTAATAAGATCTTATTCAAAATATTTAATGTGAACTTGTTTGATTAATTTATTACTAAGTAAAGTAAAGACAGCCTAATTAAATTAAAATACGGAAATTAGTTTCGTTTCGTCAGAAAGCACTGATTTATTATTTTTATAGAGTTATTTAAATTAAATATTTAAAATAATAATTATTATTATAGAAGCAAAAACTGTTTACTATAAGATATAAATAAAATATTCACAATGTACGAATAACATTTCACGAGTCAGTACTAACAATAGTTTCAAGTTGTGATAAAATGACTGCTAGGGATTGATTTTGTATGCAGTCTATTTTATAAATAAAAAAGCCATATCATATATAAATGTAACGCTTGTATGATATTGTAAACACATTATTAATTTATTGAAAATGTAAATTGCATTTACTTGTAAGTTAGTATGTTAGGCTTTGTAAATATTGTTATGACGTTATATAATTTATAGGTACTTATGGTGGAGATGACAATGCAGAATAGAAAATATATGTGGTAGAAGTCGCTTAACATAATATGGACAGAGTAGAGATGCACACCATATGATGAGATGTTTCATGTCTGTTACAATTGTACACTAAATAGTAAATGTTTTATCTTGTATTGTGTATTAATGTGACCCTAAATGTAATAATAGGAGCAGAGGACTACAAACTCGTACTGTTTACTTTTAGCAACAGATGAAGCCTAGTGTTCTGTGGAACACGTATCAGCTTGCACTTTCCTTATTCGTGAACCATGATACTCTCTAAAATACTAATAGTGTGTTGTTTGGCTTTTGTCGTTAGGTTAGGGACGAGTCATAAGATACTAAGTACGCTGTAGTATTTGTTACTGTAATACATTTGTTTTTGTTGAGTTTTTGCCATAATTGTAAGAAAGGAGTTTATAAAGTAATTATTGCTACAAGGTTTAATACATGTATGCAAACTGAGGCTTGTCACGAAAATCCTTTCATGAAAATGTCAAATTTAATAAACCATTATTAATTACTTGTAGTTTTATTGGTAATACAGGTTTAAAATAAAATCTCAGAAGAGTAACTATCATGTTTCATATATTTTGACTATGTACTTACATAATTATTACATACTAATTAATTAAAAAATATTTACAAGTACTTTCCATACCAGCGGTGATCAAACGGCGACAGCATCCTGTGACATCCTCCCATATTGTTTTGTATGATGTACTTCATCGTGTAATAATTCTGGTTGTTCTCTTCCAACCATTTTTCATTGTCAGCCTTCTTTTTCAAGATATCCAAGGAAACAGCCTCAGCTTTGAATGGTAACCGCTCTGCCACTATTTTCAGCATGGGGTAAACCTGAAATTTAGAAATGTTTCAATATAGACGGCCTAAAATACGAGTAGGTATAAAAGCCAGGAATTGAACCCAACCTTTTAAGTAAAAAATTACCAGCAAGTATTAGGTGCCACTTTATTTTGCACTTAACAATAATGGGTGTAAAACGACCCTTAACGAAGCCGCACTTGTTTTAACCGTCATTGCGATCTTTTTTTTCTGGACCAGACCTAGGAACCTTCTAGCTACGGAGATATTGGAGGTCAAAGTACTGGCTTTTTCACAAGTTCATCTGTTTTGTGGCCCCAAGATTCTGATCCATACAATAGGAAAAAGAAACACAGAAAACTTAATTTAGTACATCTATTATGTACTAAAAAAATCGTTTTCTTGTCGTCTATAGACGACGGTGGCGTGTTGGCCACGTTTTCATTTGTCGGCTATACACGACCGTGGCGTTCAAAAGGATAATGGAATTTTGAGGACTGGATACTGTCCGAGAATATGGAAAGTGTCGGAAATCATCATGATCCCAAAGCCAGGAAAACCACCGCACCTTGTGTCGTCATACAGGCCAATTAGGATTATTGGCCTATATGACGACTGCCTGTCATGCCAAAACTATGTATTTGAGAAAGTCGCTGCACGTAGGTTTAATGAAATACTCAGAGTGCAGCATCATCCCACAATATCAGTTCGGATTCAGAATGGGGCACTCTACCGTGGAGCAGGTGTATAGTGGTGAATAAGATACGAGAGGGGCTGGAACGAAAAGAGCTGCGTTCAGCTGCGTTCCTGGACGTACATCAAGCGTTGGACAAAAAAAAACAAATGCTACATAACCTGTATGTACTACTAAAGTCGGATATATCTGGACTCACGGAGTTGAGCTCTGCGAGAGGACGAGCGAACGAAATTGTAAAATAAAGATATCAAATGCTACAAAAAATCTGCTAAAGGTTTACAACCGATCCCAAGATTAAAAAGGGGAAAAAATCTCGTTTCCCAGTAATATTTTTTGCGTAGAATTAATTAGTTTGATGAACAGAATGCTTGCTTGACGGCTTCGTGAAGGGTCTATTTACACCTTGTGTATTGGCCCTGATTCTGTTATACAGAGTAGAAACGTTCAACAGGGCGGTAAGGGGAACTACCTTAGCCATTGCAGCTACACGAAAGTGGTCTTAGAAGACTATCCATATTTAAAAAAAAAATTACCAATTTTTCTGACTTTTTTAGTATTCCAACCGGGGTTGCTCTAAGAGGTTTTTGATTAGTATTAGAAACAGAGGATCTATCTAAGTTTCCGTTTTCTTAAGCTCTTTAACTTAGGATGCAAGAACGAGCGAAGCGACCTCGGAACTTGGGGCACCCCGACTCCGGACGGGTTAGATTCGAAGGGTCTTGAGAGCGAGCGAACTAAGATCCCGCCATCCTCTTCGTGTTAGGTTACTTTAAACACTTTCCGACTTTCGGAAGGGAGTGTCAGACTTTTACTGATTAAAACCCATCCATGTTCCTTTTTTGCTCTTTGTTTTCCAGGGCCGCGGTATCTCTTTCGAACAGTCCCGCAGCCCCGGCAGGCATCGGCCCTTCCTTTTTGCTGACAGCTCTTTGAGGCGCGCGTGGAAAACGAACGCGCCGTCGACACGGCCTGTCGTCATAAGACGGACGGACGGCGAACTAGCCCATTACTCACCGTCCACAAGCCCGCACCTACGGTGGCCGGGAGCCGCCAAGTGGCCCTCGACGCCCGGGGCGTCTCCCGCGGCGGCTGGGCTGAGGTTCTCTCCCTCTCACGTTCCGCCACCTCCATCGCTAGCATGACTGCTTCGCAGAAGGAGGTGACGGCTTCCCTTCCCTCTCGCTCCGGACCATGACTTGAACCAGGACCGGACGCGAGAGGTCGCCGCCGCCAATCGCCGCTACGAGGACACGGCGATGCTCCGCCCAAGCGGAGCAGACCTCCACGGTGTGCTCCACCATGTCCTCCGGGCGATCCTCGCAGTGGTGACACCCGGGCGTTTCCTCCCGCCTGATTCGGTGCAGGTACCTTCCGAAACAACCGTGTCCGGTGAGGACCTGCGTCAGGCGGAAGGTGAGGGCGCCGTGGCGCCTATCTAGACACTCCTCAAAGAGAGAATTTCTCGCCACTGTTGTGGCGTGCCCTGCACAGGGTTGCGACAGTCGTTCTCTCCATGTCGCCATGAGATCGCGCCGGAGGTCTGTCCACTGAGCGGTAAATTGCCGCGGCAGCGGAGTTTCGTGCAGGTGCGCTAGGACTATCGCTTCCAGATCCCATGGCGGCAATCCGGCAAGGAGCCTCGCCGCCTCGTTACTTTAAACCTGCAGACAGAAATAGGAGCCCCGCGTCTGGCTACGTCGACTACGCCTTATTACAACATTTTGATATTTATCGTGACATTGAAATCTATTCCTGTTTTATTTATTTTATAGTTTAATTCTAAATTTATAATAGGTGAGTTACGATGAAAATGACTAACTGTAAGTAATTTGGCTGGTGGAAAAAATATTACGTCAGCAAATGCTGTATTGATTTTCAGAATTTTCAGTATTTTATTCGGTAGTTTTTTGTCCTTTCAGCTGTCGGAAAATTAGTATATAAAGCAGTAAATTTCATATTTTGAGTATGCTTATATCTTTTTCGGAGTTTTTATTACTACCCGTAAAAAATCATATACATACCTCAGCATAATCGCACTTGCCGCCGACTTCTAAGATAATTCTGCCAGCTTTGATAGGAGTAACATAATGGTCGATTGCTCCTTTACCTCCGCCCATACGTTGACCTTGACCTTTTTTTGTGATCGGCTGCCATGGGGGGTCCACTCGCCAGATGGCAAACATTCTCTTCTGATCCAGCTTTCTTGCAACCACAAGACGGGCCATTTCAAAATGTTCAGAACGCATTCTGCCACCACCAGTAGCCTGGAAAGTTTAAGTACTTAATGAAAGTCTTAGTTTTTAGAAAGTTATAGATTTTGAAAATATTTAAATTCACAATTATGCAACTTGGAAAGAACAATGCAAATGACTGACGAAACAAAGATATCATGTTTATGTGTATCATCTTTGAACATAAAAAAAACAATGCATGACTGTAACTTACAACAACACCATATTGCTGCAATTGTAGGTTCGTGTGTAGTTGTTCCGGACCACGCATGTAGCGAAGACGCTTCTGCATCTTAGGTGGCTTCAAGTTTGAGGGATATGTGGGCACCTTGTCATAAATACGAAGCCTCTGACGCTCAGGTATTTCAATATCTGTAAAAGTACATTCATTTATGATTATAATATTTGGTCCTTACTTATGAAATTGGCGTTAAGTCATTTGGTTAGGAGTCCCAAATGTGTGAGCGTATTTGTGTTTCGAAATTAGTGATTCATTCGTTTTTGCGCATTTTGATTTTTCTTTGACATCGTTCTGTTCACAATATGGACAACTTAAAATATCGCGTTAGTACGAATACAAGTTCCACCGTGGTATCAGCGCTGCAGAAACAGTTCGAAAGATTAATGATTTGCAAGATACTATGAAAACACGGTGCGTTTTTGGACCAATGTTTTCGTGCTGGAAATGTTGACCTACATACCCTTTGGACGACCAGAGACCCTAGTGATCCGCTTCACCTAGTGACCACCACGACTACTGACTAGTGTAGACCTAGTGATCCACTTTCAATTCTTCATTTGACATGAAGAATTAAAAGTGATAGTGGAAACGGATCCATCGCAAACCACGCCAGAATTAGTGGCAGGCTTCGGTGTGAGTGATAAAACAATTTTAATTCACTTGAATTAAATTGCAAAAGTGAAAAAGTTCGAAAAATGGGTATTATCACTGAAGCACACCAACAAACACATGTCAATAGCTGCGTTACAGTACTTAACCTTCACAATAACCAGGCGATTTACAATGGTATACTTGTGATGAAAAATATGGATAGTTGGAAACACTCATCACAATGGTTGAACCCAGGAGAACCAGTGAAATCCTGCCCCAAGCAACAGTTGACTCAGAAATAGGTACTGGTAGGTGTCTGGTGGACACTGTCGGTACGGCTAGTCCATAAATTTAAGGTCGCTCAGCGAGCCATGCTTGGAGTTTCTCTGAGGGATCGCATTCGGAACGAGGTGATTCGACAGAGAACCAGAGTTGTCGACATAGCCCACAGAATAAGTAGGCTGAAGTGGCAATGGGCCGGTCATATTAGCCGTAGGACCGATGACCGTTGCGGTAGACGAGTTCTTGAGTGGAGACCGCGAATCGGCAAACGTAAGGTGGGACGCCCTCAGGCTCCGTGGAGTGACGATCTTCGCGGGGTGGCTGGTAGCAACTGGATGAGAGTTGCTGAGAATCGAATTGAATGGCGTGCGATTGAGGAGGCCTATGTCCAGCAGTGGACTGCTATAGGCTGATGATGATGAAGTGTCTGGTGGACCAGTGCTGGTGTCGACCACTACAGCTTCCTAAGATCTGAACAATTACAAGTCATGAAAAGCTAGCGGTTAAATAGTTGTAACTGGTCAATTGCTCTATCCTATTGCTGCTTCAGGATAATGCTAGACCACACACTGCACAACAGATGCTTACCAAACTAAAGTCAAGCCATTTCAAATCTCTCCCTATTAAAGATCATGAGATTAGTGATGGGTCGTTGAAGGTTTTTCCGTCAACGAAACGTTAACGTTGAATTGCGTTTGTCAACTAGTTGATCAACTAGTTAATTTCGTCAACGAGTTAACGTGTTACGAACGTCAACTTGCATGAACGATAAACGCCTAAACGCTTTTATTAACGTATGCTGTTGTAATGTTATTTTACGAATAATTTGATGCAGTTTACCTAATGAAACTGGATAACATTTTATGATGACTTTACCTACTGCCTACCTAGGGTTCTAGATGATCTTCCCTTCATACTTTTTTCAGGCTTAGTACTGAGTCACAGGCCCGCCGGCGCGGAAAAGTTTCATTCCGCGCTCGAATATGATAATTTTAAAAATTAATTATGTCATCCTTTACTTGCTTTTAAAAATAATGACATTTATCAAATTACTAAATAAATATCAAATCTTGTATTCGTTATTTAGAGTTCAAATTATTGTCGTGACTATCACGTCGTAGCGAGAGTTTTATTGTTAAAGAAATACAATTTACGTACGTTGAAAATAACAAAACGTTGGGTTCAGTTTCTCGTTTCGTCAAACGAGTTGAATTCATAAACGTCGTTGTCTCGTAACTCGTTGACGAATTCAACGAGTTGATTTGTACACGGTCAACGTTAATCCCGTTGAAGAGACATCAACGTTGATTCAACTAGTTCGTTGATTCAACGCCCATCACTACATGAGATACAGCCCGCTGACTGACAGACGGACGGACAGGCGGACAGCGGAGGTTTAGTAATAGGGTCTCGTTGGTTACCCTGTGGGTATGGAACCCTAGAAGATGGTAAACACTTTTATGTGGAATGTATACCTACTCTAGTGATATTTGGTATAAGATCCTGAGCCATAACATCTGTAATTACTAGCAAGAAGTTCCATATTACGTTGTAGTGGTACTTGTCGATTTGTGTAGTTATATTAAGCTTAGAATAAACTAAGGTAACTTACGGTCATAATTTTTTGGTGGTGGAAAATACTTTATACCAGCTACAAGCACCAGTTGCGAGCTTTCTGGCCGCAATAGACCTAAAAGAAATTGAAGCTTCATTATTTATCAAGTTTCTTATAAAACCATTTAAACCTTAGTCTTTTATGTATTAAATGCACAAAAAACATACTTACCAAGAGTCACACGAAACGATTGGGTCAACATGTTAATAAAGCTTTAATTACAATATGAATAGTTGTAATTATTAACGCAAGTACATTTATAATCTGTAATACATTCCCATAAAAGTGTTCAACAAATCCTCATTAACTAAAAACAAAAAGCTAGGTTATGTATCGGAATATTCGGAATTCAGTCAGTCAGTGTCAACAATCAAAATGTGACAGTGACAGTTTAAAACTGACAGTTTTTGTGTTGCTATACTACATAAACCGACATAAACTCACAATTTTTTTTTCCATGGGGGTTGGCAGAAACTACAGAACGCCACTGGCTCAATCCTTAATATCATACTCCTTTCGCCTCGCCTACGTTCATACATCTGGCTGGTCTCTGTCTACGTGGCTGGTCATGGGCGCTCGCGGCACGCCGCACCTGTTACAAGTAGGTACTACACACTTGTGTTGCAAAATAAATGTGGGCGTACTCTGTATTTCTATTTTTTTTTTACCGATTTCTAAAAAAGGAGGAGGTAAAATATTCCACCAGCAACTTTTATTGTTTTCATGTATTTTCATCGATTTCTCCGTGAATACTGGGTGATTCGCGCGGAGGTTCCATTATTAACTTTGCTTCGGAACTTTATGAGTTATCCTATAGAAAGCAGTTTTCTTTCTTTGTCAGCTATATGGATGACTAGCTTATGCCCACGGCTTCGTCCGCGTGGAGTTCCGTAATTGTCCCACGAGATCGTACTACGGGTATAAAAAGTATGTGTTAATCCAGGTTTTATGCTAACTGTATACCAAACATCCAAATCTGGTCAGTAGTTTTTGCGCGAAATAGTAACAAACATCCATCCTCACAAACTTTCGTATTTATAATATTAGTGGGATATTGTGCCAATAACTTTAGTTATAATCTAAAATTGATACTTGAAAAGGGTTTGTGTGAGATATCACAACTAACATGGGTAAAATTAAAATATTTTGGCAAAAAAAAAACGAATATCGGAAGTCGGTGGTGAAAAAGTCAATGAAACAAACTAAAGTCACAAGTAAGTCGTAAGTTTCAGAAGTCACTGACTTCCGAAAGTAAGGTATTTTTCGCTTTTTAGTGTTTTTTGTTGGAAATCGGTTATTTCTTTTGCCAAAAAAGTTTTTATATTCAACTACGGTAAAGCTAGCGGTAAGTGTACTGTGAAAGAACTCTGTCCAAGTAGTATACGTGGACAGAGTAGAGCAATACACAGATGTAGATCATTCACTGAAAGTAAGAGTCAAAGAGACAGAATTATATTTATATTCTCCATTTTCTCCGCGTGTACAAACTTTGGAGTAGGTCGGTCAAAGCTTATTTTGCCGGATGTTTTTTTGGAGGCGAAGAACATTACATTGAAATAAAACACAAAAGAATGGATAAATATCCATGAAGTTTGCTTTATTTGTCTGATAATTTTTTGCCATTTATGTTTGACTAGCTTCTGCCTGCGACTTCGTACGCGGATCCCGTTGCTTATGCCAGCGACAACGGGGTCGTCAAAATTGAAAATTTGAAACGTCTGATGTAGAATTCTAAGGCCCGGGGACGGAAAAACAACGGGATGAGCGAGACGATTGGAGTCGTTCCAGATCATTCATTTTTGTATGTCAACAGGAAATGCCCATCAGACTAAATAACTTTTGCTAAGACGTCATTCCTTAATATGTTATAGCGCTGCCATGGGCTTTGGAGTTCCACAGCAGGTGTTCCAGATCTTCAAATTTATTCTCACAGCAGAAAATGGTCTTCATGTGGAATATTTTTAGCTGTGGCACCATTTTTATATCTCTTATACTGTAGTTGGTCTGTTGCGGTTCTGCATCAGGTGTTAATTTTCCAAAATAAATTATATCCTTTATGTTGCCCAGACTATACCACAAAAAACTTTTCTTCCCGTTACTCCGCAGCAGATCCCAAGGGTACACTGAATTAACTTCTGTCTCTTCATGCCGTACTCCAGCAATCCTTTCTCTCTCACTTTCTAACTGATTATGAATATTTTGTTGTGTGCGTGTTCGGGACAATGTATGATAATCTCGATCAGCAGTTAGTCGCGCATCACGTTCATCACTCGTTTCAAAGGATCTGTTAGTAGATGTGCGAATTCGCTGAGAACTCAAGCGTGATTCTGTATCGGTAAACGTTTCTGACTCGCGAGACAATGCATGTCGCTCACGATCAGCAGACAGTCGCGCATCACGTACTGCACTTGTCTCTAGAGACCTAGCAGCAGATGCGTAGATACGCTGAGAACTCAAGCGCAATTCGCTATCCGTGAACGTCTCCGACTCGCGAGACAATGCGTGATGTTCACGATCAGCGGACAGTCGCGCATCATGTTCCGCACTTGTCTCTAGAGACCTAGCAGCAGATGCGTAAATATGCTGAGAACTCCAGCGCAATTCTCTATCCGTGAACGTCTCCGACTCGCGAGACAATGCGTGACGTTCACGATCAGCAGACAGTCGCGCATCATGTTCCGCACTTGTCTCTAGAGACCTATAAGCAGATGCGTAGATATGCTGAGAACTCAAGCGCAATTCTCTATCAGTGAACGTCTCCAACTCGCGAGACAATGCGTGACGTTCACGATCAGCGGACAGTCGCTCATCATGTTCCTCACTTGTCTCTAGAGACCTTGAAGCAGATGCGTAGATACGCTGAGAACTCAAGCGCAATTCTCTATCCGTGAACGTCTCCGACTCGCGAGACAATGCGTGACGTTCACGATCAGCGGACAGTCGCGCATCATGTTCCGCACTTGTCTCTAGAGACCTTGAAGCAGATGCGTAGATACGCTGAGAACTCAAGCGCAATTCTCTATCCGTGAACGTCTCCGACTCGCGAGACAATGCGTGACGTTCACGATCAGCGGACAGTCGCGCATCATGTTCCTCACTTGTCTCTAGAGACCTTGAAGCAGATGAGTAGATACGCTGAGAACTTAAGCGCAATTCTCTATCCGTGAACTTCTCCAACTCGCGAGACAATGCATGACGTTCACGATCAGCGGAGAGTCGCGCATCATATTCTTCACTGGTCTCTAGAGATCTGGATGTAGATGCATAAATACGCTGAGAACGCAAGCGAGCTTCGCGATCCGAAGAGGTTTCTACAGAGTGAGTTGCAGCCTGATGTTCTCGAACAGCATCAAGTCTATCCTGACGCTCTTCGTTAGATTCTTGGGATCTTATATGATCCTCAATCTTTTAGCTCCTTTGGAACGTTGGGAAAGATTTGACCTCTTTCTAGGCATGGTTATAGTTTTATTCTGAAAATACCTGATCAATTAAAATCTAAGTAACTGCTCCTCTGCGTTACCGGGTAGGCTACCGTGTCACGAAGATAAATGGAAAAGGAAATAAATGGGAGTTTTAGCCAGTAGAGTCAAATTTGATTAATAGAATTTTCATCGAAAATCAGTCCCAAACTGTTACCGCCTTCACCGCGTGGAGGTACTCCCAGCTTATGTTATTTTATAATTAATAATAATAATAATAATAATTTATTTGCAATAAAAAGGTGTACATTTGAACAACATTAGGTTACAAACAAAAAGATGGAGTCGTTATAACTACATGTTTGGAGACTCTAGCACCCTTGCTAAGTTGACAAGACAACTTGTATTAAAGGTGCTAGGCCCAACCCTTTCATGGGTGCCTTGTAAAGAGAGTTTGTCTAATTTACGAGAACTTATTTTCATTTTTGCAGCAGTTATATGTATAACAAATAAATCATTTAGCAAAACAAGAAAAGATAAAATAAAAAGTGATAAAAAGGATAGATGTGGAGTGTGGGGGTGTGTGTGAGTGGGTGTGTGTGTGTGAGTGGAAGTGTGTGGGTGTGTGAGTGGGTGTGTGTGCGTGAGTGTGTTTGTGTGGGTTTGCCTGTGATAATGTGTGATAATGCGCTGCGTAGATTTTACCTAGTTGTTTAAGTCGACAGTAAGAGCTCTGTGTTGTTATAGTTGAGTGTCTGGAGCCAATTACATAGTTTCTTTTTAAGAGATATATTTGGAAGTGAGTGGAAGTTTAATATTTTATTAATTTTATTATACAGATGGGGGCCTTGAAAACAGGGAAACCTTCTTGTAAAAGAGTAATGCGTACGGTAGGATTGGCCTATTTTGTCTTTGCGTCTTGTGGTGATTACCTCGTAGGGAGTTATGTGGTGCTGAAGTAGTACGGTGTTAAGCACAAACAATTGCCTGACTGTGAGGACTTTACAGTTCTTATATAATTCCTCAGTTGGAAAAAGGATAGGTCGAAAGGTACTGACTTTTAGCACGGCTCTCTGAGCTCTTTCCAGCTTTACGAGTAAGGTTTTGGGAGCACCACCCCAGGCGCATACACAATAATTTAGGAGAGACTGGCAGAGAGCGAAGTAGGTACATCTCATAATTTGAGGTTCAGCAACGTGGCGAAGTGTTTTAACGACAAAAATAAGTTTTCTGACTCTTTTTGTTAGAGTCTCTATGTGAGCTGCAAAACTCAGACCGTTGTCAACTGTCACTCCGAGATATTTTATTGTCCTACATCGCTCTAGTTTAGGGCAGGTACAAGCTACCATTCCCGGCAGTAAACACGAGTGTGCTGTTAGAGTTAGCTTGTCGGAAGGTTGTGTGGAGTTACGCATAGAGAAGGTAAGGATTTTGGTTTTGTCAGTGTTTAGAGTGAGGGCATGTGTCTTAAGCCACTGCAGAACAGTATTGAGTCCTTTTTGTGCCGAGTTAAAGGTGTCGTGCCAAGAATCGCCGGAAAAAGTAAGGACGGTGTCGTCGGCGAACGCTATTATATTTCCGTCTCCCAGTTTTAATTTACAGAGCTGGTTAACGTAAATTAAGAACAGGGTTGGCCCAAGCACGCTGCCTTGGGGGACACCAAAAGTGACGGGCGCATCTCTACTGTAGTGTTCCTGTATTTTTACGCACTGAGTTCGATTTTGAAGATAATCCTTCATAAGTTCAAGAGGCTTACCTCGTATCCCCAGTTCCTCCAGCTTTAAAAGCAGGTTAGGTATCGGAACTGTGTCGAATGCCTTTCTCAGGTCCAAAAATATTGACAATACTTTTTTCTTCTTGTCAACATTTTTGACGACGCAATCGACAAGTTCCGTAACCGCGTTGCTGGTTGATTTGCCGCGCCTAAATCCGAATTGATTGGGAGCGAAAAGTTTTTTATCTTCCAGATACTTCACTAGCCTTTTATTTACAATACGTTCAAGAATTTTGGAAATGGACGACAGAACTGCAATAGGGCGGTAATTATTTACACAATGTGTGTCCCCAGTTTTATGTATTGGGTGGATGATGGCCTTCTTAAAGTGTCGTGGAAAGGTGCCAGTGTTAAGGGAAATATTAAAAATGTGTGTTAGCAGAGGAACAAGGATTTGTGAGTAGCGCTTCAGAAAGTTAGTCGAAATGTTGTCCCAACCAGTGGCAGAATCTGTTTTGAGTGACTTGATTATTTCATCCACCTCAGCCTCATCGGTGCTCAACATGACGAATGATTGTAAGGTCAATTCTGTAGTCAATTTTTCACTACCGGGGGGAGTTGAAAAGTTCTGAGCAAGATTCCGACCTACACTAGCAAAGAACTCATTCACTCTATCTACCGAGAGTTGGGGTGAGGTAGAATGAGCTAACAAGTCAGTATTGGGTGTATTTTGTTTTTCAGTATGAGTTACTCTCTTTATTATTTTCCAGATTTTCTTGCTATCATTAGCGGCCTCACTCAGTTCTGTCCTGTCATAGTCTCTTTTAAGTTTTTTTAATATTTTGGAGCAAAAATTTCTGTACCTTTTGTAGGTAATAGATAAAACACTGTTGTTTGGAGTTTGTTTGAGCTTATAGTGCATGGCGTCTCTATTACGGATACAGCGGAGTATACCGGTGGTCATCCACGGTTTGATCAGCCGTTGATTGCTTGGGAGCTTACAATAAATGTGTGGTTATTTAAGAGTCTAATAAGGGTAGTAATTAAGCGGTCTGTGGCTTCATTAGCATCAGTAAGCTGGTAAATCGGTTGGAAGTCCGTAGTGTTCATCGCGTGGTCTAGAGTTCTAAAGTTCGTCTTCGAGGCGGTGAGTGAACTATACAGTGAACTCTTGGAGTTCCACAACAGGTGTTCCAGATCTACAATCTTTATATGCCAACAGAGAGTGCTCATCAGGCTGAACAACTCTTGCTAAGACGTCATTCCTATATATGTTATAGTGTAGCTAGGCTCTTGGAGTTCCATATCAGCTGTTCCAGATCTTCAAATTGTATACGACAACAGAGAGTGTTCATAAGGCTAAGCAACTCTTGCTAAGACGTCATTCCTATATATGTTATAGTGTAGCTAGGCTCTTGCCCAGATAGCAATTTAAACTTGTTTCAGGCTTGCAGTAAGTTTTAAATATCAAATGTGAAAGCTTGCATAAAGTTTGACGAGGCAAAGGACAAGTTTGTGGCAAGTTTCTATCAAACTTATATCAAATGTCTAGTTTCCGCCCATCAAACTTGTATAATGTGTGCAATGCAAACTTGCCAACTCTTTGTCATGACAAATTACCTACAATGTTGTCACATAAGAACTTGCTTGTTTGTTGCATACATTATAATCAATGGTTTACAGATACTTAATAATATGCCACAAAGCGATAAGTTTTGGTGTTTTTCAGGAGGCTAACTCGCGAACGCGAACCACTACGACAAAAATAAAAAAAATTGTGTCGTCGTTTGCGAGTAGGCCTCATGAAGAAACAAAAAACTTACAGCCTTTAAAGTATGAAATAAAATCAATTGAAATTATAATTGAATGGGTTTATTTCAGAAACACAATCATATATAGAATTCGAAAAACAATACGTATAAAAAAAGTAGTACAGCATTGGACTTTTTTATTGCTGAATGGGCCTGCTCTTTTTTTATTTATTTGTTTAGGATCTCCAACAAAGGATGTACACAAACACACGAAATAAATAATGGACGACAAAAGTATCACGTAGGTACTCCTTCACTTACAGGAGACCACAGCATGCACAATAAAATGTATAACTAAACTAACAAAAATAAAGAACTAATTTAAAAAAAAAAGAAGTATAAAATTAAAACAATGTCATTTGGTAATAAAATTGGAAAAATAGAATTAAAATAATATTTAAATAATTTAAAATAATTAACAAACAATTAAAATAATCAACAATCAATTAACAATTGGATAAGTTTTTGAGATTTTTGTGATGGAAAGCGATGGTTATCTATCGCTTTAGACCTTATGGTCTTTGATGGAAAGAGTGTTCCCAGAAGATGCTTGTTCATTCTAGACTAAACTCCATCATGGTTGATTTTGTTTTGTCTCTCGACCCTGAAACAACAAAATAAAATGGCTGTTAGTCAATAAACACCTGAAAAACTATCTTTCAAATTAATGGTACCATTGAAATACAATAAATTAGTCACCCCTGAACGAGCCATCTTGTTATGAAATAAATAAATGTATGCTACAACTTTTAAGTCATTGGTATCTTTAGCGCCGGGGTTCGAACCCAGTACCAGTAGGCCCCACTAGACTATATCTACACCCGCACTACAGACTATTATTATAAGAGAGTAATTTTACCTTCTTGACAATCTTACTTTGGCTTGGTTTGTCGGTGGCAGTTCCATGCACTTTTTTTACACATTTCTGAAAATATAAATAAAACAGCTATAGTAATGTACTATAATTGACCTTAAGTGGCATGCTTCGTAATGTGACTGTTGGTTATGTAGGAATTAAAACAATAATAATAAAAAAAAAACCTTAATTACAATAGTACTTACGAAATATTAATTTGCAAGTTTCTGTGTCAAGAAATGATTTCTTGCTTGAGTTTTTCATTTTTTTTTCCCGTCAGAGAATATTGCTCAGCTACTTCATCTAGCAGTATTCTTCTAAGCATGTTTGTGGCGAAAGAACGGAGGTTTTTACCGCCAATACCTGCCAAAAATTGTATCTGAAAAAAGAAATACAGTATCTATAGTAACTATAGTAACTTCCCTCTCTCTTAGAGGCCCGTGCCCTTCATTGGGATGTATATGGGCTGGTATTATAATTAGGGAATAGTACCACATTACGAGATAGTTAGCAACCACTGGTGAAATAAATTGTTATTAGATTATGTTAAGTTGGGAATTTTTCGAGTTTATGTGACTTTATAGAATGTTATAGGGGGTCTGCTCTAATTGATTAAAATGATCACCACACTTTAAAGCCGGGTCCGCTGCGGTATGTTTTCGTGTTTTGCTAGCACATAGGTAACGTGTTATCCATTCGACTCGGCAAACAGAACGGCGAACAAAAAAAACACTATCTTCGATAATAACACGGTGTTCCGTGTTAGCAATACTATACGAAAACATGCCGCAGGCGCAGCGAACCCGGCTATAGAGAACCAAACCAAACTTACCGTCAGTCAGTAGGGTTTTTTTATCAAGACGATTTAATTAGTCCAACAAGTGTGCAATCCAATCGAGTCCAGTAACACAGCCGAAGTCAAACGTAAGAGAAATCCAAAAACACAGCCAGGGTCGTCGATAAATGGGAATCACAAACAACACGGAGAAGCACATTCACCAAGGAAAGAAACGGAAAGAAACAGAATGAAGTTTAACAATTGGCGCCACTTTTTGACAGCTACGTTTAGTTTCTTCATATTTCATACTGACAGTTAACGTTTAGTTTAAATGAGAAATATTTAATAATAATAGTGGATTGGCTAGGACTAAATGAATAAAGTGAAAATATGTCGTTTGCGGCTGTATATTGTTACTTACTACTATTGTTATCTTTGTTATTGTTTTAATAATAAATACTTTAACAGATAAGTCACTTCCGTGAGATCTTTTATAGTGGTTGTTACATGCATGTAACAAACATTATAAAAGATCTGATGATTCGAGATCGTTTAACGTGTCAAGTTTACAGTATTATTGGATCAAACTTGACAGATCATGCTTACCTTGTGCTTACTTAGCAAGATTGCAACAGTATCGAAACAAACTTGCCATATCATTTTAACATTCACAAGTTTACAGCTAATTTGAAATAAATTTGCCGCAACAAGTTTGCCGTAACAACTAAATATCAAATAAAAAACAAACTTGCAGCAAATTTAAATGCTATCTGGGTGGAGTTCCATATCAGCTGTTCCAAATCTTCAAATTTTATACGACAACAGAGAGTGTTCATCAGGCTAAACAACTCTTGCTAAGACGTCATTCCTATATATGTTAGTGTAGCTAGGCTCTTGGAGTTCCACATAAGCTGTTCCAGATCTTCAAATTTTATACGACAACAGAGAATACTCATCAGGCTGAACAACTCTTGCTAAGACGTCATTCCTATATATGTTATAGTGTAGCTGGGCTCTTGGAGTTCCACATCAGGTGTTCCAGATCTTCAAATTTATTCTTTTAGCAGAAAATGCTCATCACGTGAAACAATTTTTGCTAAGGTACCATTTTTGTATCTCTTATAGTTTAGCTGGTCTGTTGCGGTTCTGCATCAGGTGTTCAAGTTTCCAAGATAAATTATAGCCTTTATGTTGCTCAGACTTTATACCTATACAACAAATCAAAAATCATTCAAATCCGTCAAGTAGTTCCGAAGATTAGCGTGTACAAACAAACAGACAAACAGACAGAATTTTTTTTTTGGTTTCGTGCTCTATTACTGTTTCTAAAGCCCCCTCAAGTTTTTTTTTTTAATATATTCTATATACAGACACAGTTTTTTTACTGTTTTATTATATGTAATATGTTACGGCTAAAGATGGGTGTCAACATAAACTTAAGATTAGCCAGCTAAACTCCGACGTCAGGGGCACCCCGAGGTTCGGTTAGTTAGGTTCCTGTAAACCTTGCAGACAGAAATAGGAGCCCCGCGCAGCGGGGATCCGTCGACCTGCTGATGGAAACGCTAACCCTAGACGGTCGACGACAGGA
The DNA here is from genome assembly GCA_950022335.1 of Eurois occulta. Taxonomy (NCBI): domain Eukaryota; kingdom Metazoa; phylum Arthropoda; class Insecta; order Lepidoptera; family Noctuidae; genus Eurois; species Eurois occulta. The sequence goes on along the minus strand of OX465489.1, from coordinate 8,453,198 downwards.
GCACCCCGAGGTTCGGTTAGTTCGGAGTTTAGCCGGCTAATCTTAAGTTTATGTTGACACCCATCTTTAGCCGTAACATATATATAGATTATGAGTACTAGCGGCTGGTGTCTTGGCAAAATTTGGTCCATTTTTTTTAATAGTTTCCCACGCGCCACTTTTAAAATCTCAAAAATATGCCCATAGCATCCCGCAAAAATTACATGTATGGCGATTACGATTATTAGAAGTGTTGCTCATCCAATTTAATCTTTGCTTACTAGTTTATTCCAAGGTCATTTTCGCTGCCACTAATAATCGTTCCCAGGATCCGTCATACACTCATACACCCCAACGCCCGCAGCCCACAGCGCTTTAATTTGTTATTTTTTTTAAACCATATTAACTTTTTCTCAACTATCTTAGCAAAAAATAATGTTATTAATTTCACACTGAATGCTGATTACAGCTCGTTCTCGCAACATTGTATATATCAACAACCACAATATAAAATCACGAAAAAATCATGTGCTGCAACACGCTCAGTCTTAATACTTTTTACTCTCAATTGTTTAAAAATCTTGACAAAAAGAAATGGTAAGAATCAGTATCTGAAATACTGTTTGGGATAATTAAATCATTAACTGACTATCGTTTTTTCCATTTAAATTTAATTTCTATGTATAGTTAATTTAATTTTCATGCTTTAGAGCACGCACGCAGGGGGCGGCAATCTTTCGTAGGCCTAGGGCAGCCAACGTATCAAATCCGCCCCTGGACGCTCTGTTATGTCAATCACAACTGAGGAGTTTGCTTCATCGTGATAGATCGTTTAGTTTTAAAGTTATACCATTTTGTTTACACAGAGGGCAAAGTATCGAACAAGAATAATTTAAAAAAAGCTTTAGTAAGTTTTTTTTTTTTTGAGTTTTGTAAACCCCTTTTCTGTCGATAAAATAAAGCATAGTTTCCCTCATTTTCGATATGTGCACATTATGAAGACTAGCACTGTATTATGATAGCATAAATGTAGAATACTAATTGATACTCTATTTTCGACTAATGTCAATGCCAAATAGTTGAAGTTTGTTTGTATGGTTTGTTTGTATTGTTGTCATCATAACAAACAACATTGGATTGACAAACAAAACTAAAATTGATAAATAATAAGTTTTATCTATTTAAATAGCTAGATGTAGTTAAAAATACTGGTGTTCTCAGAGTTCAACATAATTACTTATCAGATTTGAGATTATAATAAACAACATTGACTGAACGAGTTTTAAAAGTGCTTACAAAGATAAATGATAAGCTATCACTAAGGCTATACACATTATATTATAATCCTCGTAGGTAGAGCTGGCCTGATAAAAAACACAAGATAATGAATAATAAACCCATCCCTACCACATGTAATAATTGATAAGAGTGCATCCCTACTTCCTATCTTTTATGGCTCAACATGGAATACAGGACAATGCTTCATTTACAAAAATGCCTCTATTTTAATTTCTACTTATATATAACTTGGGTTATTGTCGTTGGCTTTTTCCTATATTCAAAGGTAAATTAAAGATTTATCACAATATACCACACTTAAAACAATTTCAAGTATTCTAGTATTTATTTCCTGCTTTTCCATTTATTTCAGCTGACTGTTCTTGGACACCTAACCAAGTATCTTTCACTGACTGTATTCACTTTATTAATAGTCATTGAGTCAGCAAGAATATATCTTGGTCACTATGGAAACCTTTCTCGCAGGGTTAGTTTTTAATTTCATAATCAAATATTTAAAACTATACCCTAAAACCAGCACTATGAATGATGTAAAAATTCTTACAGGTCCCAGAACTGGCAGGATTCCTCATGTTGACCATACTTATGCAAATGCCTCTGGTTAGCTTTTTCCTGTTCAACCCATACTTGATGAGCACCCCCATGGAGCTCACTCTACACACAATGTTGTGGCTGCTCACAGTTGCTGAAGTTGTCTTCAGTTTTATGGCATTGAAACAAGCATCCAACTTTGCCAAAAGTATTTACTTGTCACAGCCTAAAGACAGGTGACAATAATTTCTGTTTTTTATAAGGGGTGGAAGGGACACCGACACGAAAACAGTCACCACATATTCATATTATAAAAAATCTGCTGTTCCATATATTTTGACTGTGTAGGTATTGCACTTTTGTAAGAAACAGATTTTTTTTTTAATAACCAATGAAAAATTTCTATGTGGAGCTGATGCTCAGAACGATCTACTGAATAATGTGGTAATCGTTTTTGCGTTGGTGTGCCTTCTACCCTGTACATGGAATTGAAATAATAATGAGAATTTATTGTAAAAAAAATGAATTCATAACTTTACTAGAAGTTATGATCATGAATCATTGACAATTTATTATTGTTCTGATGGTAGAGGTGGAAATAAATACTCACAGAAATTACATGAAAACATTTTATTATGTTGTTACACAACATTAAATGCTTACTTTATTAATTAAAGGACTTGAGTATAAGAGTGGAAGTGTATGAAAGCAAAGCTTTGGTATTTTATTTAAATTAGTAGGTACTTACATAAAACACATTTAGGGCCTGTTTCACCACCTATGATTAAGTTCCCGTTAACTTACTTGGCAGATAATTTCATTCTAATTCTGTTCCATTTTTGAATTTATTTAGTAAGTGGTGGTTATTCGGACATCGTGAAATAGGCCCTTATAATAATTTAACATTAATGGATACACATGTTTGTAAACATAAGTTAAACCTAAATTGGGAATAGAGATGTAAAAGCAATTTTCCAAGTTTTTATACATATACTATCATTGTACTGACTTAAATAAAGTTTATAAGTATAAAGGGACACATTTAACACACAATGCTATCTGTAAACCATACAATGAGCACCTCTCTTACACCATAGGTATTATACAATACAACTCAACTATGACCTACATTTCTTAATTGTATCAAATATAACCTTTTGGTAAAATGTTTGGATATTCTTTATAAAATTGTTACTTTGCCTTCAAATATTTCAACAAGGCACTGGTCATTCAATATAATCTTTTTTCTAATGATAAAATTAAATAGGTATAAACAAAATATCACTTAAGTGCCATACATCAAAATGCATTATGGCATTGGTGCCATTTCATATTGGAATATAAAATAAATGACATACTTCATTTCTTCAACCAAGAACTAGCCTCTGGCGCATACTCTAAAACTTACTAACACAGCACTATGGTACACTCTTAGGCATTATCATAAAATATGTTATTTGGTATTATTAATTAGAACTATTTACAATTTAGCATTCAAAACATTCACTTTATATATTCCTAAATATAATTGTCATTCTAAACCTTTTACTGGTCAGCCAGCCAAATAACTGTCATTTAATTTTATAAACATTAAATTATGCTTAAAATAACGAAAAAAATGCTTTTAATTTAAGTAGTACTTTCTTCATAATTATGGTTTTAAGTTTCTTTTATTGTTTCAAGTCGCACATCAAAGATTTTGTTATCTTTGAAGAAGTCATCAATTTTACAGCGCACTAAATGTAAAGCTGCTTGGAAACTTGATAATTTTGTTTCAAATTCTTTTATTCTGCCTTCAATTTCAAAAGCTTTATAAACTTGAGGCAGAGTTGGAGACATTTTACAGATAAACTGAAAACAAAAAGAGTTAATGTTATATTAGTAAAAATATAAAAAACTGCTTTAACAAGATTAAATGGAAAATTCTTAGATAACATAAAACATGATAGATAAAATGAGTACCTAGTAGGTATTGGATTAGTTGTTATATAATAAATACCAGTACCAAAACAATACTCACATTAAATATTTGCTGTGTGACCCAGTTGTGATATTTTCTGACAGAGCCTTCATATGCCACTGTAAATACTTGTTTCATATTCACATCAGTGTTATTTGCTTGAAGATGGCATAGGATTTGAGTAAATACAATCTCAAAAAACAGTAGAGCCCTGCAATTATAAGAAGGAACAATTTCAATACTGGAGTAACAAGATTTAGACTCAGCTTGGTTATGATTAATGCATTAGTTGCATTATATTTACGCACCTATTAAGCCACAGCACACTCTCTGCTCCAGGTTTGTCATTAGCAGTCTCAGCAAGCATTAACTCAAGTAAGCAAGAGTTTTCGTCATAGGTGAAAAGCTTTTTTATTTTCTGAAACAAGGATATATAATATTATTAGCAATATTATTATGACACCTATTGCGGTGACTAAGACATGATTCATAACACTTACATCAACATTTCCTTGCATGTCATACTTTACGGGAGCAAATAATGTGCCAAGCCGTTCTGGAATGATAAACAAATATAATTGTAAATGAATAATATAATTGTAAAGGAAAGTAAATATATGACATGAAGCGTTTATACATACCAACTATTGCTACCAAGTCTGTAGACGCATCTATAAACTTAATTATATTTATTCTTCCATTTATAACTGGTGGAAAGTCTTTTACAGTGAGAAAAAAACTTTCTTTTTCATCAGAACTTAAAGAGGGGCTGGCCATTTTCGGTATAAAAATATTTGCATAAAGTTAAATATCTAATAGAGATATACTACACACATTCACTAAACTGCTTAATATTGACTTGCTCAAATAGTGAATTTACAAAAATATGAAACAAACAATGCGATTATCACTGACTGACAGAAGCACACAAATGTCATAATATTTGATTTCCAGTTGCCCACTGTCGTTTGGGGTTACCACTTAATACAATTTGCACACACTAGGTAATAATCCATTGCTTTTTTCTTCACTTTTTAAAAGTATTATTTTCTAGTTTATGAGACGTAAACTTTTCTTTTTAATTAATTAATTATAATACTTCATTCTTCTTGTTGCAAACATTTTCTTCACTTTATTGTCAACTTCCCTAATACTGTTACGCCAACTGTTTAATATGAAAATGTCTGTTTCAGCACGTTTCCCAAATCATCTTCTACAACTATTGTCAACACTTTGGTTTTTGGTGAAAAAGTAAATGGAACCAAAAATCTTTTTTCTGGGACAAGATTTGTAAATTCGTACGAATCTAACACCATTCCATTAGATTCATCTCTTACTTCAACTATTCTAATACCGGCAGTTGAAATTATCATCATTTTGTTTTTATCAAATTTCAGATACCTTGTTATCGCTTGTCTTTCTCTACCATATTCATTGTTGAACCACCGATGATAAGACAGTAACACAGCGCAATTTCTGGTCCAATAAATGGAGTCGTTCCCGTTTGTGCGACTCACGTTTTTCTTTGAGTCCGTAAGTCTATTTGTTATATTTGAATAAACACTTGATGGCCTGGTTATTGGTGTTACGTTTGGACTTCTTCGTATTATGTCAGATTTAGACATTGCAGCAAAATTCCCCAATGTGGTTTTACTTCTTGGTCCTAAAACTCGTAATGGTTCCGCCACGTTCATTGTAACACTTATATTGCGTTGTAGTGAAACAGTAGAATGTTGTACTGGTTTTCCACTGAAGTTGTTCATGTTATCTTTAACTAAAGCTGATCGTTTTTCTCCAATAACAAAAACTCTGTCCAAGTTGTCAAAACCTCTTCCCATTATACCATCTTTCGTGTGTCCGAGATCAAACGTGTGACCAAGTTCGTGGAATACTGATCCCAATGTAGTTGCAAAACATCCTCCCAGTGTGCCACGGTATCCACTGTCATCCATAAATCGTCTTACGTTAACTGGCGTTGCATCTAAGAATTTTGGAACGATTTCTTCTACACACGTTGGCCAGGTGTAAAGGCAAGCTGTCCCGAATAGCGCCAAACCTCCTCCTCCTAAAGCTGCATATGCTTCAGTAAGGGAAATGATTTCTTCATGTGTCATTGGCTTATCGATATCAGTACCTTTATATCGAGTGCAGGATATGAAGCCTAGGAATTTTCGTTCATTACTTCCTAAATCGGAGAGCATCAATTCTCTTCCAAAATGTGACCATAATTCTGTTTGTTTCATTTTTCTTGCCTTGTTAACGTTGAGGCTACTTTTAAATATAATACATTCTGGTTTTTTAGGATTTACTTCATGCTCAAGTTGGAATGTTTTCCTTCCGACTCCACTTTCAAAAAGTTTTTCGGCTGTTAAACTTTGAATTAACTTTGAACCAAGAGCTATTCGGGAACAAGCACTTTCCATCGAGTTGTTAATATCTGGCGGACTTTGAAAACATCCATCGTGACCTTGACATATGATGTAAACTGGAGTGACCCGAAGATTTGTTTTTCTTGGAGTATAGTCTAGGAGCAATATTTTCCGTTGCTGTTCTGTATACTCCAATTCAATTAGATTTTCACCTCTTTTCAGTTCGATTATCACTTTAAATTCTCCATTATAGACGTCCCACAGCGATGTATTTTGAAAGTGTTCACTTTTTAATGTACATATTAATTTTTCGTGGTTATTAGAATTGCCCCTTGTTATAATTCCCTTGATCAAAACAAGCGAATAGTTCACGACGTCTCCATTTTGAAAATTAGTGATAAAAATTGAAGAGTTGTGTTCTGTTTCGTTATCTTCGTTCACACGGTTGTCCATTACCTGAAATAATGTTTACATTACGTTAGTTCGTGAGAATAAGTGGCTTTAACGGCTGACCTTCATTAGGATCGGTGCGCTGTTTCCTCGATTTCTTTTACTTTGATCAAACACTACATAATTAGGTTAATGCCATCTTGTGACGAGGATTACTCGAATCCGCTACTCCAAGAGGATTTATGCACTATCATTTGGTTATGTTACTTGGAGCGTAACGTTTTATTTTTATCTGTATCTAAACTTTAAAGGTCGTCGTAAATGAATAGATTCGCACTGTGGCATGACTCACCATGATGCGGTTGGCGAGGAGCGCGCAGAACCGGCGCGGCGGGAGGACTGCGGGAGCGGGCGGTGCGGCGCGGCGGCGACTCGACCACTCGCAGCCAGCGTGCAGTGCCGTTCCTCCTCACTTCTCACTACTTGGTCGAACGCTCGCGCGGTTGGTGTGCGCATGCCCGCCGATGCAGACCGACGCGCCTCGGTAACGATTGCGCCCACCAGACAGGTACGCGACTAGCTGTCTCCACTGGCAAGAGGGAAATTTGAACAATGCAGTAAACATAGATGAGAATGCGCCACTGTCATCCATCAAATTCTTGTTGTTTGTTTTGCGAATGTTTGTTTTCATTAGGTATAGCAAACGCGACGACGCTAGTCCGATTGACGTATACCATACATACTGTCTACTTATAAATTTTCCTAGTAGGTTTGTGATAAGTATTGCTTGTGGGGCCCGAACTCAGTAAGCAAGACCCATGGAAAAAATGGGGAAACCACATAATACTTATCTAATTCATAGAATTCCGTCAAAGGCGTCTAATAGTGACTTGGAAAACATATTATTAATATAATTATTATTCTACATTCACATCAACATCAGTTTTCTTGGTTTTGATTGAAATGTTTATATTTGAGGCATACGCTCACGCCCTCTATTGTGGTACTTAATTCTTAACAATGTTCAAGCAAGAGTGCTCGCCGCTGGGCCGCTGGTTGCTCTACAGTCGCTCTTAAAATGTAGTTAAGTTAAATACAATGTATAGAGGCTTATAGCCTTCGTCAGTATGATTCATCTTAGTCTATGACTGACTGACTCTTTAAATTAGAGGTTGGACAAGGTACGTAAGGCTGAATAAAACATATCCATAGATTTATAAAACTATCAATTAATTTTTAATATTTTGTGACTCTTTTTTCCTATCAGTGTTTGAATGAGAAAACTTAATATTGCAGACGATAAGAGGCTATATTTTAAAATATTATACGCGATTGGATATAAACATTCTGTGGGGGTTCAAGCCAGACAACAAAGCGCCTGGTGGAGTTAAGTAGCTACAATATGTCGCGCTAGCTATAGTTTGTTATTCTGACAGGCGGTGCCGCTTACAAAATTAATAGTTGACCCTACTCACTTTGTTTCCTCTATTTATTTAGAAATTGTGATAAAGGCAATGTTTTTATTTTAGCAAGACTTTATAGATATTAATCGTTTATATTTTTAGACGAGTTAAATGATGTGCAAGTGTAAGAGTCTTAAATAAATTTCGATTTTATATTATTCGGTTACATATATATTTTTTTAATAGCCTGTACTGTCCCACTGCTGGGCAAAGGCCTCCCCCAATTCCTTCCATGTGCTTTTTTCCCGTGCCTCTTCGAACCACCCCTTGCGGTCGGTACGAGTCCAGATCGTCTCGCCACCTCTTTCCGGGCCGGCCTCTGTCGCCGCCGTTTGTCTTCCGGCAACCACTGTGTGGTTATATTTTCTTATTTTGTTGAAAAAAAACCATGGAAGAAAATTACCATGAAATTTTTTTTGAAAAAATTTATAATCATAATCAATTTAAATCTAGTTTGGTTTTTATTTGCAATCTTTTACTAATTTAGTCGGATTTCGCCCAATGAGCTTTCTGTTTTGTTTTGTAAGAAGCTGTTTGTCGGGACATTTTGTATTTGGTCGGGAATCGGGACATTACATGAAATATCGGGACAATCCGGACGAATCCCGACCATCTGGCAACCCTTGTGCAACCCATCTTGATCAATCACCTACTTGGGCGCCTGTGTACTATGTTTAGCAAATGTACACACATTTGCTAAACATAGCGCACAAAGTACTAGAATGTTGAAGTCAAAAAGTATGCTAGCTTCATATCTAGTAGATATTCCGCTACAATCGCCACCTATCTCAGCCTAACCCGTTGGGGTTACAAGCGTAAATGTTACATGTCATGAATTCGTGATAGATAGCGTGCACTAAGCATCATATGTATACCTAAGATCCAATCATATTTTTAATTAACACTAGAAACGGGATTTTTACCATGTCCACTGTTTGTTTTAAGTTCCCGACATTTCGGCGAAATAGCGGGAACTCAAAACAATGAATATGAATGAAATATGGGAATGTTAGTGACCATGACAGTTTAAAAACTTATTTCCAATCATATTTATTGATATCATCATACGAATCATAGTATCAAGAAATTACCTAGGATGTTAGGTATGTGGATAGGACCCGGTTGTTATTGTGATAAGTTAGACTCGGTAGGCAATTGCTTTGAAACGAGAATTTAACTTGTTTTCAGAGTGGAAAAAGGCATGAATGTCGAAAACCATTTCCGTCGTGAGTGCGGGCGCTAACGATATTACTTGAAACTCGTTGTTTTCACAATTCCGACGGGCGCCGGGCAGCGCCGCCGCCGGCTCTTTGGCCCAGAGGTAGTATTTATACAAGTTTAACAAGCTGTTGATTTTTCAGTACCTACTTTCCAGCTGGTACTCTACCTACATACATAATATAACATCACGCCTGTAATCCCCGAAGGGTTAGGCAGAGGTGTATCTAATAGTACATCTACATTTCGCCAATTATGTTTTAGTCCCATGTAATAGGGGGCGGGCGAGCCTATTGCCATCAAACGAGCACAAATCTGGACTACGTGGCTGCTACTGAGAAATTCTTGATGGAAAAACCTAATAACAGGCAAGGTGTTATTGGGTTTTGCCAGCCTGTAAATCGAACCCAGGACCTCATGCTCAGCAGTTGCGCTTGCGACCACTAGACCAAGGAGCAGAACCTACATAATGCGTGTATATTGAAGCAATTTGTAATGTACTTGCATATAGATGAGCCATTGTCGGCACACATTGCCAAACTTTGCTTTTTGAAAAATTCAGAGGTCGTAGCTCGTAGGCCATGTTAATTTAACGGGGGCTACTGGATGTCTCGCGGCTTGAATATTTATGAGAATGAGCATCGTGTTATGAGTTGACGAGCAATGAAATATTCACGCGTCGACGGACATTAGAATACCTGAAACATTTGTACGGACAGCGCGCTAACCCGGCAGATACTGGCAGCCTTGTTCAACTGCTGAATAGTTGTGTAGTTCTTTATTTGCCTTGCATGTTTGTAGAAAAACCAATGCCAACGGTGGTTTTGACAACACAGAAAAATGTAGACAAATCAGTACCTCGTGTCAAACACTTGATTGTCTCTACAACAACAGCGGAAACTTACTCTGTGTGGGTCCAGATGGTAAGTTGAACGACTGCTGAATAAATTATCGAATTAAAGGAATGAAAAGAAACAGAAGGAATTCAATTACGGGAAAATCCGAGAGTAAATAAGGATATCTTCATTACTTGGAGTAAAGCTCTACCGCAGACTTAAGCTCTGATAACAAAATGTACCTACAGAGTTCAATGAACTCACATAAAGCATGTTTCCAATTTCACCGGATATAAATAAAATAACAGCTATATTTGCTCATCATACAGCTAGATATAAAACACATGAAAGTCATAAATTCTTAAAAAGGAATCATATTTATTTGTAATACTTTTACGTACATTCAAACACAGCAAATATTGCGATATCTTGAAATTGCTATACGGATTTTGTAGTCATGAGCGAAATACATATACGTTCGTAAGTACCAACAACACAAAGTTGCATACTGAAGTCAAACATTATCTAAAATGTTAATCTTATTTAGAGACACATATTATGAGCCTACAATAAGACGTTATCGAAGTCATCAAAATAAAACGTAAGTTCTATCTAGGCAACCACGAGCAAAACAAATGTCGGTTGAGCACTGTTGCTATGCGCGTGGACACAGCGCTGACTAACAAGAGGTCGGTGACGCAGTCGCCAATGTTTGATGATGATGACCTGGATGCAGGAAACCGACAGGGCTATCCGAGTGTCCGCAGGAGCCGGTCGTTGTCCCAGTGAACGCAACACTTTCGCTTTTATCGGCGAACGAACCCGGTCCATTACTACCTCACTCACGCGGTTACACCATCGCAGGTCGTTCGATTTTGGCTGCGTTTGTTGCTCCGGTATGCATACTAATGGCAATTTATTTAGGGTTATGTTGTTTAGATTTCTCCACGCTACGACCGACGTACCGTTCATTGTTTTTAAACTGTATTATTTATAAACTCGGTGCATAGGCAACATATTAATCATGTTGCGTGTATGCGGAGCGGTGGGTGGCAACACACAGTTTTGGTGGTTACGTTTGAAGTAGCTACGCGTCATAGGTCAGGCTTACAGTCGTGAATTCATTTTATTAAAATACTAGCTTTTTCCCGCGGCTTTGCTCGCGTTAATTTAGAATTTGACAATCAATTCGGGTTGTACTTTTTTTAACAGTATTTTTATTCGGAATGAAAGGTGCCGGGCACCCTATGTCAGTTTCTGTACACCTGACAACGAATATACAAAATTGCAGGATGATCGGTTCAGTGGTTTAGGCGCGAAAAGGTAACAAACAAACTTTGTTTCGCGCATAATAGGTATTAGTTAGGATTAGGAAGTTAGGATAGGCAAGGCAAACCGTGTATTCTGAAAAAGACTGCTGAACCTGTTAATACTTACATGTCATTGACCGTTTTACAATCAATTAATGAGTTTACGTTGTTCGTCTGCCTTTTGTGGCTTTTGCGAATTTCCAATGGTCGCGTATTTGCGACACTTTACCTACATCTAGAACACATCAAAAATTAATTACTTACTGTCACTGTTATCTGATACTGATAATTGCTAATAAAAGTAAAAATTATGTAAGGTAGTGGTAAGGTTTTGGCAGTTTCTGCTGAAAAGTTATGAACGAGAATTTTTGCGACAAAAGATGTAGAAGACCTGAGTAATATTCGTTACTTCAACGAATGTTTTCCATGTTGCTGTAAATAAAAATAATCTTAAAGCCGTTTTGGAAATATCGAAAGAACCTGATAGGGCTTAATCGTCGGAACTTTACAGTGACACATGTTTTAGCACTCGATTCACTACTGGGTTTAAAAATATACTTATTTGTAAATGCCAAAATGATTCATAAGCAGTTTTGGCCGGTTGAAGTTATTTTTTGTCGTGAAAAAACATCTCGTGCATATCTTTATTGTGTCAGTAAGTCTAAATTAACGTCGTAAAAAAAGGTTTTGGTAGCAAAAAGCTTCGAGTGGAAAAATGTGTCGAAACGTTTCAAAGTTTGAAATTCAAAAACTTAGGTAAGGCCGAAGATCTGAAATATGGAGATGTGTATTATGTTAAGTACTAGCTCTTCGCCCACGACTTCGTCCGCAAAAATGCCCTGACCACCGGCAGCTCGGACCCTGTTCCTGATGACGGTGGGCTACAATTTTCTATATTTTTAAATGTTTTTTTTTTAAATATAATTTTTGTTAATAAAAATATTTCTAAATGTAAATAATATGTTAGAAAAATGAATAAAGAAAACCATCATAAAGTTTATGTAAAGATTAAAACGGTAAAAGTGAAAAGTAAGGAATTTTCAGAAAACATTTTTTTAAAACAAGTTACACCACATTTTTCAATTTCGAACACTCCAGACTCAACCCTGAATCTCCAGTCATTTCTAATAACATATCATTGCGCCTGAAATCCCCGAAGGATTAAGCAGAGGTGTACTTTATATGTACCTACACCCACATTTCGCCAGTTATGTATTTTAAGTTCCATGTAATAGGGGGCGAGCCTATTGCCATCAACCGGGCACAAATCCAGACTCCGTGGCTGCTACTGAGAAATTCCTGATGAAACCCAATCACACTTTGCCCGACCCGGGAATCTAACCAAGGACCTCATGCTCAGCAGTTGCGCTTGCGACCTCTCGACCAAAGAGGCAGTCAATTCTAATCTTATTTAAAATCTATTTTTAAAACAGTATCTTTTATAAAAAGTTTTATCGAGTTAATATGTCGTCCGGATATCGGTACGAAACTAGAAGCTGCACTGGACTAATAAGGTGAATGGTCCAACAAGGCGACTTGTCCGAGGAAGCTAACGGGTTCGATTCCCGTCTCTATGAATTAGGTCTCCATGTTAGGATTTCTAAACGTGTCTCTAGCCATGGGCGTTGCCAGGGGGTCTCGTCTATCCCCCCCCCACCTCCAAGAGGTTCAGATTTATAAAAAGGTTATAATTTTTCCTGCCTGATGCTACAGAATTAGTTAAGTACGTAATAAAGTTAGTCTCAAACTAAAATATTTTTAAGGTTACAAATGAGCCTCTTTGAATGACTTTTAACCCTGCGAAAAAACTTTTATAAAAGTTTTTTCGCAGGGTTAAAGCAGAGGCAGAAAAAAAGAGCCTTTGTGATAAATCACAAAGGCTCTTTTTTTCTGCCTCTTGCCAAGGTCTTAATATTAATAGGCAATTATGGCATAATACACAAGGGTGCCAAAAAATGAAACATGTGGACATTTTGATCTCAAATTACAAAAATATTTGAATTTATTCGAGAAAAGACGTAAAATTTATTGAGCTCGCTTCGCTCGCTCTTGTAGCCTTGTATCTGTTGGATCTTAACATTGTCTATAATTCACCTAAGTAACTCTGGTGGTTGGAAACAATTCAAACTTGTCCGAGGTAGGTTAACTGTTAAAATTTTCTAATCCAAGGCAAGATGTCAAAAAAATACGACTTTGCTTCGCTCGCTCTTGCAGCCAAGTTCCTCTTGAATCTTGACTTTGTATATCGACCAAGTAACTCCTGTATGAAGGGTTAAAACAATTCTAATTTGCCCAAGGTATGCTGTTTAAAATTTTCGATCTCGCTTCGCTCACTCTTGGAGCCTTAGTTCCTTTTGTTCTTAAAATCGTCTCCATAAGTCGATTAAGTAACATCAAGAAAAAAATAACTAAAGAAAAGCTAACTTGTCTGGAGCGGAGAGCTTTTTCTTATAGTTCCTAGACTTTTCAAATAACTCTTAAAAATTAGTGACTTCTATACAAACAGGTATGGAAAATCTAACCAATCTGAGGTCATCGAGGTGCTAAAATTTTTGAAGTGGTTATGTTGCATTTTAGATTCTTAGAAGCACTTCAGCTGCATCCGTAAATAGTAAACTTCTTCTAGTTGATAAATCGGTTTTTGCCCGCACCCTTCTCCCCCTGGCTCAATAGATGACGACGCCCTTGTCTCTAGCTTGACGTAGGTGGTTGAAATAGTACCTCAACTCTATTGCTAGTTAAAGTGTACCCACTAAAACGGAATATTCCAATTGAACAAAGGCTTATTCTCATTTATAGGTCCTTCTTTACTTAATTGAATTAATATAACCCTTTCCGGCAAAAATCGCATTTCCAAACGTACCGTGTTTAATTTCTTGTTTAATGCAAAAGTTTTAACCTTTTGAACGCCACTGTCACATATACGTGACAAGCAAAAGCGTGCGCTGTACGCCAAACGACACAAATATGCGCTGAAAATCCGCTGAAAGTAAGATCTATACATCCGTAGTTTCGTATTTTATAGATCTATACTTGGAAATTCCACGCAAAGAGTTTTTCCAACTTATTATACTGATTTGGAAAACTATCGTGTTGGCGTTGGTAAGAAAAAAAGGTTTTAACGTTGATGCTATAACCGATTAAAGAAAAACTAAACTATTGTTTGAAATCTAGTTCAAAACAGTTTTTTTTTAATGTGTCTGATCATTACCATATTATTGTTAATGTTACCGACTATCCAAAAATATTCCAGACTAGTTAGCAGATTCAGTATTTGACTTAATTTATTAGCGAAATTGTGAAATCTTCGCTCGAGGAACACGTTTAAAGTAGGTATAATACTAAGTTGATGAAGTCATTTTATTGAAAGGAGCCATTTAATATTCATCTCTTGTTACAGATGGCACAACGAGAGGCTGTTAAACGGCTATATTAACTATTAAAAGTAATATATAGCCCGCCCGTTAAATTAGCTGCGTTCGATTTTCTTTCAGCGCAAGGTTTCATTTTATATTCTAGTCACGTAGCATTTACATCTATATTTTAAAATGAAAATGCATTTTTATTTTCAAATATATTGAAGGTACGGTAAGGTCGTAGGTACTTGAATGCTTAGTTATATGTTTCTATTCCAATAGGTAATCCGCATTAGAGTTTTGGCATTATTTCAGCCAGCTTTGACTTCAAAACTCTGGCTATGCAGATGCGAAAGTTACATTAAGTTTGGTAGATATCTTTTCATGGAATAACGAAGTGAACGGTAAACGCAGAACTTACATGCAGTGTATTTTTCATAATTACGTAACGTATTAACTTTTGTGTTCGTATTCATTACAGCCTTGAAATTTCGTGTTTTACAGTTAACAAAATATTCGCTATAAATTGTCGACATTAGTAATTTAATGACTTGCCACGCAAATAACTTGTACTTGGCCGTAAATTACTGAAAATATGTTACAGCAGCATGAAAGCAGCTTATAACATTAAATCATGTTACGTATTCAGTAAATAGTTTGCGTCGCACCGACGAACGCAATGAGCGTTCGTCGGTGTGTCATATTTCGGGCCTCCTTAAGGGTCCTCTACGTGCCCTACGATATTGTACGTGGCCCAATATTTCGAAACTTTGTTCTTTGTTAATAATGAAGATTTGCGTAGTTTCATCACAGTGCGCCGCGCTCGTTGAATAATAACGTCCGGTTGAATGAACCATTGCAGTGTGTCCTTGTTTTCTGTGTTTTTCCATGGCACGTGCGCGCTTGTTCTTGTGATACCGCTCTCCACGTAAAGACAGATATCTCATTCCTCATGCAAGCTAATACAATAAATTAACAGTTGATTGCACACGGACAGATGGACAACTGCGCAGATGTATGGACCGGGTCTGATCGCGTATGTCATGCAGTGCGGGCTGTCCAAACTGGTCAGGACACGTGATCTGTACGTTATTATAATGCTAATTTATTTAGATGCACTCCATAATAATTGATTTATGTACTGCCGATTGAATAGTCTGTTGAGCAATTATCTATTTCAAGATTAATATTTTTATTCTGGTTAAGACGTAGCAGTTTTGTAATAAATTGTGGTTGAGTTAACTTTGCCTGAAAATATATGACCCAATATTTTGGTGTATTCGTTCGTCCCATACCCACGAGTACACCAAAATATTTATACGATAACAAGTTTTCCGTTGAAGGCAACCCTTATTAAAACGTCAAACATCAAGGCCATAAATCCTAGTATATAAATAACAGTCTCACAATTTAGGTACCTAATTGAGTAATATTGAAGTGGGAAACCGGAAATCACCGGAGGATGAGTCCGATGAGCGTAAACATCATCTTTGATAGTTTATGAATATTTATAGTCGGGCCACAAATACTCCGTTACAATACCTGACCTACAGCATTTTATTTCATTTGGAACGCAAGACGAATCCATTTAGAAAGTCATTATAACTAAAATTAGCGTTATTCTCCGCATGTATAACAACAATAATAGTAAAATATTATGTTTCAATTCAGATACGTTACCGAATCGCCGCAGCCTCGGGGCGCGTACACGTTGTCATGCGCTTAGTGGACCAGTGGAACATTATTCTGTTATATTTTTAATACGGTTACTTTTTCTGTTGACCCTGATCATGCCCAGATTTAGGGCTTGCCCTTCGCTATCTGATTGGATACTACGAAGGCAGCTAGTGACTTTCTACCAGTCAACACATCTTTGTATCGTTATGTTCACACTTTTATTTTTTAGTAAAAGAAACGTATCTTCACGGTAAAGTTTTCTTTTATATAGCCCATTATTCGGAAGCCTTATATATGTTGGTACCAGAGGTTGATGCTTCTTACTTAATAGCACCTATCAAGATTTTGAATACGGTAGCTGTGTTACTTGGAATTAATTGAACGAGGAGTAAAGTGCCGGGTACGTGTCGGTGCGCGCTGCCTACGTGGCCGCCCACCATGCGCGCGGCGCAATATAGGGCACCTCGCCAGCCTGACCTAATCGCATCGACCATTCAACATACGTGCAAGAAACTGACCGCACACACTGAATATGAAATGCTCACTGTTAATGTGTCACTTTTGTCAGAAGTAAGCATTTTCGAGTACGGTCATTGACCCTAGCATTGCGTAGGCTAGCTACTTTCTCTCAGTGTTGGGGCGAGGAGGTGCGCGGCGAGAAGGGGGTCCTACCAAATTAAGTGCGTGAAAGGCTGTGGACAGCCGTTCCGGTATGATAGGGCCGGCCCCGGCGCTTACGCACCCTTCCTACCACAACATGGTCGGTGCGAGGAATCTTTCAGTTGACCGTTTACGGTTACTCGGCTCCGTATTCATGCAGAAGATCGCATCACTGTGTTTATTGTCGTGAAACTTTGGCGCCGGTTTGTAAAATTGTGAAGATCTTCGTAGAACGGGCCAGCGAGGTCGGTGAACTCAGGCCAAAGTAGCAATCGTGAATTAGTAGAGACTTGGAAAATCGTACCCTGGTGTTGTCGCTCACGTGCACTGTTAAAAGGTTGTATAAGCATTGCGACGCTTTCTACGCCTTTTTGTAATCAGAATGAAGAAGTGAACGGAGAAATTGTCAATGTTTAACGGTTTACTTGAAAAAGGAAACAATGAGACGAGAAATGTTGGGCGCACTCACCTACATTGTTCATTTTTGAGTGTCGCGTAATGATAATGACTGATTAACAATTAAGTGCGGGCTTGATGTAAACGTAGCGGCTTTTTTTGCTTACGGGGCTTTATCTTTAGTTCAGTAGAGTAATCACGCATGACATTTGAATTATGCACCTTTAATTATGAATGTTCGTAAAGTACTTAGAAGCTGCCTGCATAGCAATAAAACAATTTTGTCGTATTGGGGAGTCCTAAAAGTCTCTAGGATGTGGAACCGGCAAATTGCAACTTTAGATAAAGGCTGATTTAAAATGATCCAGTATTTCAATCCTTCGCTTGAATAGGCGATATTTGAACGAAATTTGACAGATATGTATCCACTTAAATTATTTAAATCTAGCGGTCCAACAGTAACTATCTTGCGCTGGATCGATGGCGATCCAGTGTTCCTCGATTCCAACGCTGTGCAATAAAGGATCGGGAACGAATTTTTTGAACTGTTATTTAAACATTCGAGATGTATACGACGAATACGTAAGCAGACTAATAAATAAATGGCCAGTAAAAATGATGGAATGGGCAGTTAGATAAATAGTTCGGCAGTTCATAGGGAGCGGAGACACTCGGACTTGGGGCACCCCGACTCGGACAGGTTAGGTTCGAAGGGGATGGCGGGGACCCCGACATCCCATGCGTGTTAGGTTACTGTAAACCCTGCAGACAGAAATAGGATCCCCGCGTAGCGGGGCTACGCTGACTACGCTTTTTAGGCGAATAACTGCCCACTCATAACTTCTCATTTAGTTATTTTACTGCTCAATGATTCATTTTATTATTTTTTACGACTCATGCTAAGTTTTGACTGCCGAACTTGTTAATAAATATGCATTTTGTTATTTTTAACTTACCTAAAGTAGATACTATATACAACTGCCGCTTTAAATCAGTACCTAAAGGATCAATGTAATCTAAAGTTGCAATTTTCCAGTTCCATTAAACTGGAACAATACAGCCAATGTAAACACTCCTATCTAGTCCAGCACCTCGTATCCAGCGCTCCTCAGGGATGAAATAACAAAAGCTGGATACTGGACTGGTTTGCAAAGTGATCCAATAAGTATTAATCCAGCGGACCTAGATTTCAGCGCTGGCTTGAAATTCTCTATCAACGAATAATATCAGTACTATGCACAATCTATAAACAATTCCATAGTGTATGGGTAGGTCTCGCATTTAAATGTAACTTCCAGCGCTACGCTAATTACGAGTATGTTGCAGTCGATAATGCGAATATATAAAATACATTTGTATAATGAATGAGTATTTTAGGAGCAGTTTGTACTCGATGTGTGTGGCTGTGTTAATGTAATGGCGATCACGTGGCGCCGGCGCGTTGCTGAACCACAAGTTACGACAAGCACACGACGCCGCCCGCCGCAGGAATACCAATCGGGCTAAATTGGGCGGCTTACAAAGGTCGAAGGCAAAATTATTTATAAAAAAAAATTGTGAAACAACTACATAAAAAAGAGTTGGCACATTGGACGTGCTCACGACGCCACGTTCTCTCTTTTGAAGGTTACTCTGCGAAGCTGTGCGTGTACCGTTAAAACAAAACTGCCATCGTTTAGAAGAACTAGTTTAACTATTTGACAAAAGGACCGTGCTTGATGGTCAGGTTAGAGCGAAGAGAGACTGAGATGACTAAGCCTGCTAGAGATTAAATTAAATCTGTGTGAAATAAAATAGGATTATAAGCCAGTTTAACTGTTATCATGTCAGAGTTATTGGATAATTACCATAACAGTATTTCTCATTTTCTTTTTGAGTTTTAATTAATTATTGAGTGAGTTGCATGTTGGTGCGGCGCTGACGCAGTACATACGCGCGGAGCGGGTGGCGCACACGCAGGTTTGGTCCGCAGCATGCGGTTGTTCGGGGTCGGGTGTCGTATTTCTAGAGCATTGAACCTCGGCAACCTTGTGCGTTGAGCCCGACCGCTCTCCGCACGCTGCGCTGACGCAACCGCTCCAGCCCCTTCTCTACTTCGACCGCAACCATATCGCATAATTACTCCTTTAGGGCACACCTGTTCTTAACAACGGTTACAATGGACGATTTGATGTTAGCGCTAATCGATTCATGAAAGGTTGAACTTAATTGGAGGTTGTTTAGCATTACACAATGTACCGACCATGATAGCCACCTTTCAAATAAATATATACCTACTTGAATCACCCATTGTAATTGAACGATGCTCAATTCTTAATGATAATGTTTAGTATGATGAGCGCTGCTGCAGGCGGCGACTCGACGGCACTAATGAAGTTAGCACGTCGCGGAGGGTGCAGACGAACAAGGCGGAGAGTCGGTCAAGAGGTGCGAGTGCGGAGCGCTAACGAACTGTTGCCGTCCGCGAGATGTGCGAAACGATCGCGGGGCTACAATTGGCGCCTGCCCCGAGAGCGTTGCGAGGTGACGCTTACGTAAACCGCTGACATAACCGAGTCGACGACCGCCGCTTGCGCAACCACCGCCGAACCCGCAACCCCACGCACCGCACCTCCCCCTTGCACCGCCGCGCCCCACTATCGGCCAAAATTACCTAATTGTACCCAAAATGCATCAAAAGGACATTGGTCCAACGCCCGAGTTACGACACCGGCAATCATTAGTGCAACAACCTTCTGCCTAGGCAGGTGACGGACATAGCACGAACGTTTGGTACGGTATGCGATCGTTTAACATTTTAATAACTTGATCCAATACGTATTTGATACTATTTTAAGGCTTTATTGCGTTTGATTGTCAACGGGCAAATGCTGATCAGTCACGACATAAAAACCTAGGTCAATGTGAAACTCTACTGTATTATTATTTAAACAGTTTGTCGATTTGGGCTCGAGGTAAAATACACAGGTTTTGATCACAATTATTGCATTCCGAAAAGATTCTAAGATACCTCCGAGGTCCATTGGTGCAGGATGTCCGACTTCTAGTTAATTGCTATAGGTTATCGAATCCTTTAAAGTTTAAAGACCCGAGTATCACGAGTGTGCATTTAAAGGGGGTTTTTTTCTCGGTCTTTTGGCGAGATACGAGCATACTGCACAAAATGTGTGACAGCAGAATTGCGTATTCTCCGCAGGTGTAAGGAACCGATTGGTCCGTCAACAGAATTGTGGGCATGTACGTGACGTATATGGTACAGTTATCCTTAGTGAACGAAAGTGAAAACTAAATGCGGGCCCAGTCAATGACCCCGGCGGGTCGTCGACCGCGCCAACTGCAAAGGCCGTTTGTGAGTGCTGAGGCCGCGCGCGCGACATTTAGCCGAGCACTGGACGCGCCTGCACATCTTGTGCACACCCTCGCTAACTATAATAACATCGTCATCACTTGATAATCAAGAAAGTTCATTAAAAAGTAAAAGTTATGGTCGTCATGAAATCTCGAGCGAGCTTAGGAATTTTGAGAAGTTCTCACATGGCGACTTAATGTTTACCGATCATTCGTTTTGCTTTTTATATTTTTATCGCATGCATGGCTAAGATGGCTTTACATGTATTAATTATTGCACATAATCATAATTATGAAAACAAAAATACATTTTGGTACCGTTTCCAAGTTTCCAATTAGGTATATACTTAATTTACACAGGCCGTCCAAAACGATAACTATTTATATTTGTTGTGTTCTCAAGTAAAAGTTTGTTTTTGTGTCAGTCATGTTAATGAATGAAAATGAGGACCGTAGCATCGTCGAGATTACTACTACACTATCTTCTTACGTCTTTTACTTACTACGGCATTATTACATATGTATTTATTCTGTACCTAACATGTAGGGGAATAACATTTTAAAACAACTATTCGTATGCTGACTAAATGAATATTCAAGATAGAATTGCGAAGCTAAGTTCGTCGTTCTACGGAGCTACGAATGTTATGTCACCGGGAAATAACTCTCGAGTTTGTACCAGGTACATATTGGGGAGCAACGTTTTGGACACATTTTGTGTGTAAAAATTAACATATAGTCGATTGCGAAGTTAGGTAAGTGTTTCTAGAATCCGCAGTTACTTATTGCTACGGCTACGAGACTACGGCCTACGAAGTTTTCGTAGTCATGCGCAGAAATACTTGGTCATGTCTAATATTAAATTTTATGATCTCAGGGTCGATAGGACAATCGCCGAACAAGAAAAAGCATTTTTAATACCTGTACAAAACAATACTAACATATACCTTACTGATATTACCAGCAGTGCTACACAATATCGTAGTCAGATGGCGAAGCGTAGCAAAATGTTCAGTGTGCGTAATTTATAAAATACAACAGTTTACCGCTATACTAGATTTTTTTTTTAATTCTACTTCCGCGTGGTTGTATTGTTAGCACAAAATGGAATGAGTGCATAGCAACAGCATTTGTGATCGGTGTCAAAATTCTCGAGATTATTATCTGCTCGTATATGAATGTTAACTTGGTAAACAGAACTATATTTTGCCTGGGGTACTTGTACCAGACGATGATTAAGTTCTTCATAAGATAATCCTGTTAAAGAGATTTAAACGCATTGATAACAATATTATTGTTAACGTTTATACAAGTCAGCGGAGTTTAAAGATCGCTATTTATTCTTCAAATTAAACTTTTATAGTTATGACAGAACAAAAGTTATATGCATGTGACAGACAATACGACTGTCGAGATCTAGTTAAGATATTGCAACTGTGCCTAAAGGCCAGCCTCGGACACAACAAAGGAACTGCGCTGATGCTGAAAAGAGTTTTTTTTCAACGTACATTTGTGCTCGCGCAGTCATTGTTGACACGTATAGACTAACCTTTACACGTGACTTCGGCTTTATCGAACGGTGCTTTAACTAGATTTAGATACTGTATTTACAAATAAACATTTATCACAGATTAGTTACATTATCTGTTGGTAGATATTAAGATATCGTTAATAACTTAATACTTTGAATGAAAATTAATCATCCGTGTTTTCAATTTGAAAAACTTTTAATTTGCTTTAGGTGTGTCATTTCAGTCAGTCTGAATTCAACACACTTATGGAACAAAAGTTTCTTATAGATACAACCCCTAAAGATTTTGTTAACAATGGATTTTAAATTTTCTGAGAAATCGAAGAAGAGAAAGTTCAAAGTTTCAGATGAAAATGTAGATACTTACAATCAGTTTTGTAAAACTATTTTTATACGATGAGGCCGTATTCTGCTTACCTGAAATATTAAGTAAGTACCTCCATAGGTTGTGCCCCAATATTATCGACAGGCTAGTAAAGATAGTTCTGTAAACAGGTAAGTGTTATCAGTTATCATCACTGAACGTTCACAACTGTTCCCAGTCAATGTTTATATAAATTGTTACTGTCTTGCTATCTCTGATATTACTTTATTTTTAGTGTCCCATCAAGAACAATTAGCACTTAGGCCGGGGCGAAAGTAGTCGCTTTTGGGTTTGTGTAGAGCGGGCGGCGCTATGTAGGCAAGTAGTCGGCACAACTAGGCCGCGTTTCCACCAAACGGGTCTTGACTTTTTGTTCATGATGATGCGGAACAGAAGAGAGAAATTCGGTGAGATAAAGCAGCACTCGCTAAGGAGGACACGGTCACGAGAAGTCATCGGCTCCAAACTCGACGAATGTAGAGCAAGCGATGTTTCTTCTTGGGCTACGCAACCTGTCCGCGGGCGCCCGCGCCAAGTTCCATCAGCGCCCCGGGCACAATGTGCCTCGTTACCACTAATATTTCGCGTGCAACTATTTCTAAAAAGCCTATATTACAACATCGCAACTCATTTTTTAAGCCTTCTGAAGTTATATTTAATAGGACCTTGAATATTTTTTTCATGTTTCAAGGTGTTGGGACTTGTCTTTGGTAACAAAACACTTTCTATAATAAGTATTCCTCAGAATGCAAAGAATAAAGTTACCGGGCAACGACAATTAAGATGGTTCGTATCTTTTTTTATAAGAGTGTTTCTAAAGAGTTCCATTTGTTAAATTGGTTATTTTATGTAAGCATTAAGATTTAGATAGCCCTAAATGGTCTCAATTATGTGCGCAACGAGCAACTTTCTTTTGCAACGCGCATGTAGATGCGTGACAAAGGCATTGTTCACTAAAAATGGCAAAAAAATCCAATAATATTTTGGAAAGCACGGCGAGTGCTTATGTAAGAGTTCAACGTGACACTTCTTGCGGAGGCAGTGTGCTGTGTGCACTGTGCGTCCGTTCAGCGCGCCACTTTCCTTCACAACAATATTTGGATAGCTACAGAACTATGCCTTGCGAGTGGTTCTCATCTAGCGCGTGTTTTACATCTTTTCACACGCAGTTTTGCTATGATGACTTGGGCAAAAATGGACGTTTTTTTTAAATGTTAGTTGTTATGATTTATCATAGAAGATATGATATCGTATTTGATAAAGATATTTGAACATAATATCAATTATGGTTTTATATTAATAGGTGCCAATAATTTTTTTACGTACTTGATTATGATTTTGCACAACCGTATTTTTATTTACGTGCTTATCAGTATGTAGTTATCACGGCATCAGTCATGAATACGGTATATAATTTGCTGGCTTATGACAACAGTATATTTTCATATGGTGGCCTATCTGTATCGGTCAAGTGCTAATAAATTGATAAAACAAATTATGTTCGCAGTTTTGAATTGTGTGCAAAACAGTAAAACACAAACTAGAGTACCAACGGTGGCCCATTCAATACTAAATGTCACTTAGAGGTAAAAGCTCTCTTTCGAAGGTAAAACCTCAAAAAGCTATTTAGGCTATCCTACCAGCAAGATATTTAGTTTTTCCAAAGTTATTGATCATAGAAATATTTTCAGGAGAAAGCACTTATTTGTCAGCAATAAAATAGTAAAATGATCGTGACTTATTTGAACACCAAACCTTAGTGCCAAAGCTTTGCAAAGTTCAAGTGAATGTTTTCAAAAACTTGTCTAACTTTCTAATTCTTTTGTTTACGTTTAAGACAACAGAGTCCTTAATACGATCTATAAGTTGCATTGACCAAGTAAAATTAATTAAATAAATAATAAATGTTATTGACAGCATGCGAAATGTCTACCACATTGTTTATGCTAGTAGATACGCGATGAGGCTTGCTATGTATAATTTATAGCGGATGGACAGAGGATGTTTGCGTTTGCGCTGATGTCGGCGTGTCGAGTGTCGTTCGAAGAAGACTCTCTGCTGACGGCTGCCAGCAGCCGCACCAACGCGGGGTCGACGACCTCCAACAACGCTATACATTTGGCGAACAATGATTTGGAGTGGCGAGGTGAATGGCCGCGCGAGGAGGGGCTGAGCGTGGGCAGTTATTGACCCATATTGTAGGTGAAATGTAGATCAGTGGGCGAGAGCGGCGAAATTCACCGCGGAGTCTGCGCGCGCGACGCCGCGGAGCCGCGCCCGCGCCCATCGCCGCACTCCGAGTACCACACGCACACAGCTGTGCGGTCAATGAAACTTCGCGTTAAGAACCAAGCGTTACTTAGGTACTTAATTTAAATTACGTTACCACGACATAAATAAAAAAATGCGTATTTTATACTAAAATACCAATTTCATACAATATCAACTACATTTTTTAATGAGAACATGGTAAAATTGTTAGTTGATTAGTCCATAATATCTATGTATATCATAGTCTATCTAATCTTAGATTAAGCACTTTTTAGTGGCAATTTACTGTAGTAAATTACGTCTACATCATCCTAAATAGACGAAAGTGCGTCAGCATAAAATAGTCGTTATTTAGGGTCAAGTTTTATAGCTGGGCAGTGTCGGGAAGGTATTGCGGGAAGGGTCAACATTGCAAAACAAATTGGTAGACCAACATGACCTAACAGCCAATATTGGGCGGAATAGTCAATAGGTGGGGACTGCTAAGTAAGCAGGTTCTGGTTATACCTAAAACTGTAATGTGCCTGGTACACTACCTTAGTACCTACATACCAGAATCCACTTTATTACAGTTATAACTACTTACTTACCGAAAAAAGTAGGATGACAGTATATATGTGATTATAATTATCGATGGCGATCTGACATAATTATATTAATTAGTGTTTGTTACGTCCTAGTTGACATTTCAGAGATGGCAACGACTTTTAGGGACAAAATAATGAGTACTGTCCAACAGAACGAATTAATGAATAAAATTCATGTTTCATGACACTTATTTACGCGAATACCGTTCATTAAAGTCAAATAAACCAGTCGAACGTAAGTCGAATTTCACGAGTTCCGAACTAATTTGCGCGAAGGGAAATGCTGCGATGTGATGTTAATGTTGCTGATCGAAAATACTCGTTACTTTGAGCAATTTGTTGATTGCAACGTTCATCAGTTTCAATATTGTAAAATAGGTTCATTTGTGAATATCACGGTATCTATCACATACGTAACGTCACGCAATCCCCAAAAGTTTCGGCAAAGGTGGACCTAATGGAACACCCACATTTCATCAGTTATGTTGAAGTCCCATATAATAGGGGGCGAGTCTATTGCCATCATCATCATCAAAGACTTCTTTGACAATAAATGTTAAATTTTGTACGCTTATCACTGTTAAGCAAAAACATGTATGCTCCTGTTTTTTTTTGTATTTTACCATCTTTTATACTATGTTTTTAAGCAAATAAATATTATTCTATTTTATTCTATTCATCAACGAGGCACAAATCCAGAAGCTTGCCGAAGCTTGTCAAATCTTATAGACAAAAATCATGACATCATCATCATCTATCCAGCCTTTTCCCAACTATGCTGGGGTTGGTTTCCAGTATCTAGTAGTATTTGAAAAACTCAATAATACTTCGCCCAACCTAGGAATCGAACCCAGGACCTCATGCTCAGCAGCCGCGCTTGCGGCCACTAGACCAACGAGACAGTCTATCTAACTTTATTTAAACGCAAAGGAAACATTCAATCAAATTGTAAATGAAAAGCTCGAGTTAATTTTCCAGGTCGACCGAAAAACATTTATATATTTTTCGGTCGGAATATTAATGGAACTTCAAGAAATGTCGAAGTACTTACTTTATTTAAATTATTTATCTACCTTCAAAATGCTGGCAACCGGGCACAAATTCAGAAGCCTTTCAAATCTTATAGACAAAAATCTTGACAACTACAGAAAAATACAAGTAGAACTAACTCAACATGCGGTCAAATCTACTACTCGTACATAGTCCCGATTCTGAAAGTAAGTGTTAATTAAGTGTAAGCAACTTGCGTGGATCACGTGTTCGTGATACATCAAGCGCGCATTCCACCGAAGAGTGCCTCAATATGACCTAATCGCCGAATAACTCAAAAAGTGGCACGCGAGCCACTCTTAATGAGACTTCAATTTAGTAGCTACTATGTTGCTATGTTTGTATTACCTACCTACCTACATTGTGGAGCCAAGTGGAAGTGTTCGAGAGTTCGATGCCGAATTTTGTGTTCTGGAAATAGAATAAAGTATTCAACTTTCAAAATATTTCAAAGATATCTGTTTATTTCAAGTTTCTGAAACGGAACGAAATGTTTAAGTGGATGTGGTGGAGTAAAAATATGGTACATTAAAAACCTGAAAGTAGATTTATATGCTCAAGGGTTCACGTATGGAAAGCTTCTAGTCAATGAGTCACACCAATTGTTTTTTTGTGATCAGGATGTCTAAAAAATAGGTAACTCGAGACTATTTTCTTTTTTTTAATTTTCAAAAATGACTGAGATATTAAACATTAGTGCCTGCCATGGGCCTCTGACTTGGCTTTGATTTGCGATCCAGATGACGTACAAGAACGGATGGTTTTGAATATAGCGATTATGACAGGAGCAGAACGCTCTCACTATCGGCCTAACGTGTGACGTCACGCTGCGAGCTGCGAGTCGAAATAATAAGTGCAAACCACTTTACAAATCAAATTTATGGACGTAAACACTCCGCATCACCCGCAATCGGACATGACACTCGCAGCGTGACGTCATCGCAGTAACGCGCGAAAGAACGCTTTAAAAGAGTGGTGAAACTTTAGTACGCTGCAACTTTGGAAATCCTGGCCCAATTTCGATGAAACAAAAACTATTATTATTATTTGCACGATTTATAGTAATATTTTGATGTGATAGTGTGACTCTTTATAACTTTATTTAAACGCAAAGGAAGCATTCAATCGAATTGTAAATGAAAAGCTCGAAAATGTGTGTTTTTCTGTCGACCTGGAATATGAATGGAACTTAAATTATTTATCTACCTTCAAACGCTGGCTGTGCACTTATCATCTATCACTATGATCTTCAAGATTTATTATATTTAAGAACAAGGTAATAAGTTGAAAAGGGGAAGCAGCTGCTCCCCGGATTGAAATAATTTTGAGCAAATGCTACTAAGGGGCACTAAAACGAAACTCGTCTGAAGATTTAAGAGCTTTTCAAAAACTAATAACTGTTGAAACTGCTGTTTTATTTATTTAAATTCGAGAATTTCGCACTAGGCATTAGGGTACATAATACCTACCTATACGATTATGAGTTCGCAATGACGTAGCAAGCATTATGCCAGTCAAGGTAAGTTAGGTAAGCAGTCTCTCCTTCGAATAAAATCAATATTCGTGTAATATTGGTGTTGGTAGTAACAGTGACTGTTTTCTATTATTATTTATTTTGTAATTGATAAAACGAAAGCACACAATACGATTCTTATCTGGATTTAGTCACAGAACTGTATCGCACAACGATAAATACGAAAAGAAAACGATTAACATTCCCGAAAACGAAAAAGTATTTTAAGGAAAAATAGGAATTTCTTTTCGAGGACTCGAAATTTGTAGGCCATGGGGTAAATATTTGTTCGGGGTCAGCTTCGTACCGACATGTAGTGAAAGCCAGCCACGAAACCCCCGCTTGTCGGGTCGTCAACAAAATAAAGGTATTATTTGAAACCATACAAACGTTTCGGTCTTATCTTTATATCGTTCTTGTGGAGGTTACTTTACCAGATTATTACTCGACGAATACTCGTAGGATTTAAAATAAAGGTCAGCCTACTTCCCCGTATCTTAATTTAAATAATGTGGTTAAGTTGCCTTCTTACTGTTACTAATAATAAAAGTACAGCTGAAAGGTGTATGTGCAACTGAAGAAGCACCTAAAGTTCCGTCGATCGTATTTTAAAGTGTCAAAGTCTAATCCAAGGCTGATGCAACCTTGTACTCAAATTTTCTAATAGTTACGGGTTAATGAATATCCATAAAGTAAATTAAAAACCATTTAAGTTTCATGACTGGACGTGGACGTGGCAGAATGGCGGACATATTATTATCATCTCCAATTACACTTGTTTTGTTCGTGACTTATTGGCAAGTTTCCACAGACAGCGAAGCTACTGATTGACAGTTAATTTAGCGTTCAATTTGTTATTTTCTGATGGATGAGAAATAGAAAACAGCTAGCTTTCTTCCGGACCAAGAAATAGGTTCAATATAAGTCCAACATTGTGCGATATTTTTCTGTAAGGTTTGAGTCAAGGAGTTGGTCAACAAGAAAATCCTTATTAGCTGTCTGGCGCGGTATGTACCTCAGGAACGAATCTCGCTGACCTGAATCAACACGTGCGCGACGAAGGATCCCATATTGCTCTCGGAAATAAAGAAAACTGCTTTATTGCCTTCGAAACAGTTAACGGCTCTTTGTCCAAGTCCAGACACATAAAAAGTCCCAAATATCCGAGGGAACGCTTTATAGCATTTCGGATAACGGTTCTCTTAATAAATGTTTTGGGAGAGAGATCTATAGGTAGTAGACCTATGTATTCGCTACGTATAGATGTACTTCCTCAGTAGATAAAATCGTATCAATTGTTGTATATTCTCACGTCACGTCAGTAAAATAATCCGTCGCCATTTATAACGTAATTACAATCTGTAATAACAGATAATAATATTTTATTGTTGCTTTCATAAGTAACGGCGGTGGCGGTAACGGAAGTGACAATAATGAAAATATCGAATTCACTTCGACGTGCACTTACAAAAATAGCTGAATTTGGGTCATTGGACTAAAAGCAAAGAAAGTAGGACTTCTGATTGGTTTTATACCAATTTGCGGGTCCGCGTTAACCGGCACAACTTACAGTTTTGTTACCAAATTATATTGCAGTTATTATTTATACAAATAATTTGAAAGCTCTAATGAGCTTAAAGTGAAATAATAATCATCAGTAACTGAATGTTATGTGCCTTTTTAATGCACTCGACCATTAAAGTATTTTCATGTTGCTCACCAACACCATGTCTTACTGAACTGTACCTACGTCCCTATTTGTTTATCATAAGTTTCATGAACACAACGAAAAATTACCGGGAAGAGTTGACGAAGCTATAACGATGATCGCACTAAGAAAACTAGTTCAGATAAGTAAAAATTCGCTGCGCTATCATAAACTACACTCGTACGTTCAGGTTGTGCAGCCCCAGCATGGTTGAACGTTCGCATAGCAACCACTCGACTCAGCGAGAAAAATAAATACTGACTTAAGAATTTTAATAGCCGTAAGGAATTGCATTGTCTAACAAAATACTGTTATGTGTTCGATATGAGATTTTTTTTGGCATTTTATTTTAGACTCATTTGCATTTTTGCAAAGAGTACCTAATTTATTACGGGATTAAGGCGAATTCCCAGTGGCTTCACTGGCTCGCAGTGTTGGAGGGAAAGGCAATTTAGTAAATGGCATTTCGTGGGGTGAGTAGTCCATGCTGATGAAGCAACAACGCTCGATAGTCTGATAATTCGGATAGTTTTTGTCTCAAAGGACTTTGTTGGGTAGGAAAAATTTGCATGCAAATGCAATTTTAATTTGTCGATGGTCTTCGTATAAAATAATGTTTAATATTATCGACCTGTAGTTGTGAGGTCAGGACGAAGGTTATAGTTATGAGTTCGTAAGGATCTATAGCTGTTGGCATTTGTAGTGAACTCAATTTTCTCAAAGCCCCCGTAGGAAAAAGGCGAAGTCTTTGTATGTATGTATGAACTTCGTGGAAGTCTTCTCATAAGGCATAGTCAAAAAGCTTTTGTTTGTTTATTAGCCTAAGCGCCAGCTTATCAGTCGCTATCTATACTATGTGCGCGGCACGTAGGTTGTATAATGTTATCAAGTGCTATCGTTTGCACCTGAAATTATTTTATGTGCTTATTATAGCTTGTTATTTTATGATGTCTGCCGACAGTGTTCGATTAGAATAATTCGTTTCAAGTATCTGTTTCAGTATTTTCCAATTATAAAAAGTTAATGGTGAAGTTTTAACTGGGGCTTCAATTTTTCATTTTGAGCTTACATTATCGAAAACCTCTCAAGGTTTTTGTGACGTTTTTCTTGACAATGTAACTGAAATGTGAATACAGAGGATCCATACAAGTGGTAATCGCTTGGAAACGGTTACTTTATTTCCGCAACGCGTTTCAATACAGTACTTTCGTAAGATTATATCAAACCATTACATTAAAGATTATCCATCTTCGTTATTGCTGACAGAATGTCGCTTTTTTAGGCCTTCGAGCCTTACGCCCTGTTCACGGCCTCGGACGACGCGTCAACACACGCGCGCGTCTCTTGTTTCCTTCACATGAGAGCCGTTACTACAAACCGTGTAGCGGTGACCCGTGTTCTACACCTCATCTTTCATTTGTTTTCTCCGTCGTTGCTGTGGTAATACGCGCGTCGCTTGAGCGCGTTGCTTGTGGGCAAGCATTTGGGCTTAATAGTTTGTTGAGTTTTACTCGTCAAAATGACTGAAGTAATAGCTTCATTTATTTGTATACAATCAGCTAGTGCAGCAGCTATTATCGTCCGGCTTCATACAGTCTGCAGTTATCTGGCAGGCCTCCGCCACAGGCCGTTGGCAATTACCTCGCCACGTGCAGCCGGCACGTGATCCCGTCGCTGCCAACATGCCGTGATAAAGATCACAACAGTGCATGCACCAGAATAACCTATTTCCTTCAATAGACCAGTGAACCTTGCTCGCTTGATCGTATGCAATGAATTCTTTGTCTATTCTTAGGTAGTTCTAATTTGTTATGGTAGCTTCCACCAATAATCAATTAAACTGTCAATAAAGAGGAATGCCTGTTGAGCTGGTGCAAGCCGGTCCTCATCTCGCAGTGATGGACCGTCTGAGCAATCTTCTTCTTAGCGTATCGATGGCAATCTAAATTGTATCAGCCCAAAACTGAGCTACTAGTTTGGCGCTTTCAGTAGCAATGTTTTCGCAAGACACCTGTAGATTAGAAACGAGTTGAGAGCCCGCAAATAAAAATAAGCTACACCTTTATCTTTTTCGTGTAAAAGTGAAATGGAACGAAAGTATCTGTAATGAACAAGAAATAAAAAAGTCCATGAAAGCATTCCCCGAGTTTTTCACAAAATGAGATATGAAATATAGTAATCCGAAGAAAAAGATTGTTTGTAATCGGAAAGCCATACCTAATGCACAATTTTGCTGTACATGGCAACCGGCATAAATTATATTCAGCCCTCAGATCTATGCCCATGAAATCAGCAGTAAACCGTACGTCTAGGTTTACCTTATGGATATAACTTCTAGTACATAGATACAATACTACGTCTGTACATAAGAACGTCCGGTGGGACGTGCCTCTCGACACGAGGACGTTCGTGACATGTTTTGATTTCCGGTTAATATATGAAGTCAACAGCGGTAGGCGAAATACGGTTTCCTTTGATTAAACAGAGCACTGAAACATATTATGAATTATATGCATAGTTTGATGTAACATTAGAAATAAGGAAGAATTAAGATGTATGTAAGTAAAGTATTTTTTTATCAGAATAGTATCGTTCAAGTGACAAGGAAAGACATGGCTTTATTCTCAAGTATCAGCGTCTGCCTAGCATTTTCCCAACTACATATGTTGGCGTCGGCTTCCAGTCTTACCGGAGGCAGCTGAATACCAGTATTTTACATGAAGCGATTGCCTATCTGACCTCCACAACCCAGTTAGTACTAGGCTATACTATACCCCTTGGTAAGACCGGTTATCAGACTTTCGGGCCACTTACTACTTGTAACGATTGTCAAATATCTACAAATGACAGCCGGGACCAACGGCATAACATGCTTTCCGAGGTACCGAGGAAACTCGGATTGTAAAGGGTCACCCATCCACAGACCAACCTAGGCAAGGGTGGCATAATCTGAAGATCGGCCCGAGTGGCTGTTACTATTAAGCCACGAGCTCCTCAATCATTATCTAGTATGATGAGGGACTTGTGTAAAAAAAGAACTTATTTTTAAAAAGGTACCCGTATAATGATGGTCGATGTATGTAGACAGAAATGAAAAGGGTCGTTTGTTCATTTGTAAAGTTTCTATTTACTCCTCAATTAAATAAGTCTCCATTAAAAAATTCAGAAGCATAAAATAAAGGTGTCTTTGTATCTCGATTTGGTTGACTTCGCGTGGACGCTGTGCTGTCGTCACGAAGAAGTATTTTATCGAAAATATCATCGTGCTACATGAAGAAAACCTACTGTAGATGCAAAAGGTGAGCAAAATGTTAAATAACTTTAAAAAATATGATGTATTCTCTGAGCTATGAATTAGACTTTATAACTTTAATCTTAATACTTACACCCTATCAAAAATAAATGATGTATCTAAACAAATAGTCACCAATTTAGGATATCTAGATAAGTAATAGACAAGCAGTAGCTATAAAATAAAAGTCCAACTATTATGTCAATAAGACTATAACTATAGGCACTTTGAAGTGCGTTGCACTGTAAGCAAGAAGAAAAATTGCCACTTTGTCAGGCCATTTAATTTCAGGATTAAAACTTTCACGACGCGTTTTACGACATGACCGTCACAAGGGGTTTAATTTCGGGCCTGTCAGAAACAAACCCCGCTTATTTCTTTTAAATTAGGAACAAAGTACGCATACAACATAACATCATCACGCCTGTAATCGCCAAAGGATTAAGCAGAGGTGTATTATTAATAATATGAAGTACACCCACACGCAAACAAAACGCAAGCACGTATAAAAATTCGAATATATTGTTCAGCTTGATTTGCACTCTCATTTAAAATGTATTCAGCGTAGATACCTTAAGGGCATTTAAAACTTTCATTAAATGAAAGGTCAAAAAGATTATGCTGGATTTGAATAAATGATCGAGGCCATCAGTTTCAATACTAATAAATCTGATGCAGACAGAAGGATAGATTCTGGCTGCCGTTCATATAGTAACTAATAAAATTTTGTTTATGCCTATCTTAATGTAGAAATATTTTATTAAATGCGCGTACTGAATCATAGTAACATCCCATTGTTCCACGGATGAAACAGCACAGAATAATGTTACGGTGGCAATATTTCTCACGATTGCTGGCAGGCGGGCGCGGCTCGGTATCGATTGCGGTTCTCGGTACGCTATAAACGACCGACAGTTCTAATTATAGTGCACGCGCAGGCAAACGCCTTATGTCACATAGTACAAGGTTACTATAGCTAGGAAATTTGTTCTAGACGAGTTTCTGAAAGCGGCTTGAAGAAAGTACTTTTACTGAGAGAAGCCGCGACGTGGCACAGTTTCCACGCGAAACGTGGCGGGAGGTACATGCGCGCACGTCGGCGCCTGCGCAGGCTTTCCAACTCACACAAATTTAACGAGCCGAGAGGGGAAATATACGGGATTTAATGTAATATACGAGTAGAAGCTACCGGATGGACACGATGTTTCTCGAGCTTCAAGTAGTCTGGTAGCTACTGTTCCGAGTTTTCCAATGCGTGGGTGAACGTCCGGCACCGACTGGTCCTCGTTTTCATAACGCGTGCTTTTGGTTTTCTACCGCTAATTATAAGATGATCTATTTGTTGAATATGTAGCTGTCTTGTTTGAGTCTCATGTAATGAAACTTCAAAGACAATCAAGTAAATAATAAAATGCTATTGTATAATATACCTAAGAGCAGTTTAGTTGTTATTTTTCGTTTTTCCTGTGGTACGTTTACTTATGTTTTTAGTGAGTAATCGCTGTTTTTATCCTAAATCCTAATCCACTTTAACACCACATTGTGATAACTATTAACAAGAATAATATGTACACATTCCTAAATGATTAGGTACGTTTTTAAATCTATTACATATTGATCTGTCAATGTGTTATGAATTTGATATTTTCAAAATTGGGCAATCTAGCGCCTTACATGAACCTGCTTAGGGCTATCATGTAAAAGGCGATTGTCCCATAGATTGATACTTGGGCAAAGTATAGACTTTATGTTTAATAGAAAAAATCTATAAGGTTTCACTGAGAATGCCTTCATCAGTATTAAATTTTAGCGTCATGATAATTTGAATTAAAAAAAAAGCAAAAGAAACAAACAATTAGAATAGAATATACCTATAGGAAACTAATATGTATCCAGATACAGAAAGTATGGTTAGAAAGATTAGCATCACACTCTCCCGCGGTCGTAACAAGCTCATGTTACCGCCTGATTGTTGGTAGATTTGGCGCGAGCAAATCACATCCTGCATCCTGTACGAACTGTGCCGTTTGTTCACCTCTTCCTATTTAGGTTATTTAGAAGTTTAGCTACGGGAAAAAACACAACAGTGTTAATGTAAGTAACCTTTAAAAGCGTAGAAGTTAAGAATAAAACTTAATTTAATCAGTATTGGAAAATCTGAAAACTATTGAAACCATAAAATCGTCTAAATAACATTTCGTCTTTGGAGTTAAGGAAAACTTCGTCGTTGTCCTTTATTAACCTATCAGCATTTAGCAGGTAATCTGACACCATGTAAAGCTGTGAAACATCTGGTTTCATTGCGATTTTTTACGAGTACTAAGTTTCGCACTTTTACGGGAGTTATCGAATTATTATGGCAATGAAATAAATTATATCCCATTCCGGGCAAATGGCAAGAGTCGATTCAGCGAAAGCGATTATTGTGGTGCTCGCTAGCTATAGCTTGACATTGCCCAGTAGGTACTCCTGGTAGGTACGCCTGTATGTTATCTAGTTAGTGTGGAATTACAACTGGTTGTATTGAGACTATCTAACGAAAAACCGGCTTCTAAGTATGGCAGGAGAAGATGAAAGTTTAACCCTTAGTTTCCCAGAAACTGTTGACTAAGGTACAAAGGAAATTGAGGGAAGGGCATAGCCATTGCCCATGTGATGTAGTCCTTAGATAGAGGAGATAAACAAAATAAACAATCAGAATGAAAAATACAAGC
This sequence comes from Eurois occulta, assembly GCA_950022335.1. Lineage (NCBI taxonomy): Eukaryota > Metazoa > Arthropoda > Insecta > Lepidoptera > Noctuidae > Eurois > Eurois occulta. The sequence goes on along the minus strand of OX465489.1, from coordinate 8,417,376 downwards.
TTAATTTTATTTCTCTTTCGGATTTTCATCCCGCTCAAGACTTAACAGGACAATTAATGCATTCCACTGATGATCATGATTCCGGGACAATCCCTTATGTGCTGAGCAGGGAAACATTCATCCAAAGTGTAGCTGTACAGGTCAAAATATACCCTATTCCCCAGATAATGAAATTACGCAAGATTTACGAAACAAAAATAAGCCATATAATCCTCCAACAATGGAATAGTTAAGCACGAATTTGTTTAACAATTCATACGTTCTTGCAATTTCACATCGAAAAGATTTACCACCCAAGTCAGACATTACAGATTCCACATCCAGAGGTGCATACGTTGTATTTGGTCGTGATAGGTCGGAGTTGCTTCCAACCTTTCGTTCCTCTACTTTCGTATTGCGCATTGTTTTGACATGTTCCTTATGCCGTTCTTTGGACATGTCCTAAGAAGAGGCTTCTATCTAATTTCTTAGCGAGATGGAGGAGAATATTATCAGTTATGTGGGGGCATTATTTAGGGTTGTTGCATCTCGTTAAATATACATATGTAAAGTATACATATGTAAAGGTAATGTAAAACTGTAAGCGAATGTATGTACGTACTGTAACTGCAACAACAAACAAACAGAAGTCAACATGTTTATTTGTTAAATGTATAGATAGTTACATGATAAATATTTAATCACTTATTAATATATGCCGAGTACAGTTCTTCCAAAACTAAACCTCAAAAAAACCTACATCTGAAAGTAACCAACCACTTTATTAATAAATAAAGTGGTTGGTTAGACATTGCAAATGAGATGTAAGACGAAATTTTCAGTAGACTTTCAGATGTATCCGTTGATTTTAAGTTTATTTACACTAACATTTATCGAAGGTCAAAACAAAAAGGTTTCGTGATTCTTAACCATTCCATATTTCGTTTTATTGGTTTTTAAGCACTACCGATGTAGGTGCCAGCTACGCATGCTTGGTTTATACGTCTTTACCTATTTGGTTTCAAAAGTAGCTTTACTGTCTATGTTCATAATAGAGGAAGAAGCTACTAAATATTTATTGATACCATTTGCGACACGTTGATAACAGTTAATTCCCAAATTATTGTAATCTGATAATACGTCGATTTACGGTTTTATGGGTTTAAATTTGTATAAAAGCTGAGTGTTTTTGCACAAACAATTATAGTTCTCATTGATATTTGTGAAAACAAGGTGAGTTACGAGAAAATAATCATATTATTCATAACCAATTGGTAGAATTTCAGTAGTATTTAATTAGATATCTACAACTAAAGAAAAGCTTTGTGTAGTTCTAAATCCTGAAAGTGTTTTTTTTTATTTGTTATTCTATTTGCATGTAAAGTAACCGTACGTATCCGTTTAAAGTCAATTATATGTATTCCTATCTATTCGAAAATTCTTTCCTTAGTTTTAATTTACGAGTATTCAGCATGTTATGTATGAAAATAAGTTTACTAGTCGGTCGAAACACGATGATTTTTTAAACTAAATTATTATTTTTATTTGACTGAATAAGATTCGGCAGCACTTGTCGTGATATAATATTGACATATTTGAATTTATTATTTCAGTAAAAAAACTTTAACCACACACAATGAAGACCTTCGTTGCTCTGTTCGCCCTGCTGGCCGTGGCCGCCGCCAACCCTCTGCCCCTCGTGCAGATCATCGTGAACGTGGACTCTCCCGTCGACGTCTCTCCCGTGGTCGTCCCCGCCAAGCCTGAGATCGAGCCCACCCCTGTCCTCATCGTCGATGAGGCCGAGAACAATATCATCCCCGACCCCGTGGTTATGCCCGCGCCTACCCTTCCCGAGATCGAGATCCCCGAGCCTGTGGTCATGCCCGAGCCTTCTCTGCCCGAGGTTGAGATCCCCGCCCCCGTTGTGATGCCCGAGCCTTCCCTGCCCGAGGTCGTCATCCCCGAACCCGTCGTCATGCCCTCCCCGGTAGTCCCAGAGGTCATCATCCCCGAACCCGTCGTCATGCCCTCCCCGGTAGTCCCAGAGGTCGTCATCCCCGAACCCGTCGTCATGCCCTCCCCTGTAGTCCCCGAGGTCGTCGACCCCGTTGTCGCCCTCCCCGAGGAACTCAACTAAGCAGTAATTCGAGAACTACGCGTCTGCTGAGCTCAATCAATCAAGATTCAAACTGAAGTGACGAATATTGAGAAACTTTTGAGCTGTGATATCTTGGAAAGAGACATTACATGACATCTACGAGTATTACGGCAGATGTGGATCGGTGATTATAATATTTACGAGCAATAAATTAATTTTTTTAATTTTTGTGGTTTAAATGTTTTATCCTACCTTCCTTATTGATATAGAGTTAGCATCATCATTATATTGCCTGGCAAAAAACTCAAAACTGTGCTAAAGCATGACAAATGACAAAAATTAAAAGCACACAATCATGTCAAAATGTTCAAAAATGGTGAGGTGCAGTACTCATGGCGCGACATTATAATTATGTCTCTATAGTATAAAAATACACTTGACTCATAATTCCTGACGTCTAGCCGATGACGTAGCGGCCATTCCAAGGGTTGAATGAAAAGCAGGCGCCGCAAACTTTTTGTTTCAATTTCAATCGGATGACGCAGACTCCCAGTTTGTTGCGATTCAAATCAGCTTCGCAAGCTGACGAGATGACGTCAGCGTGCTTATGTTAAAGGGCTTTACCATTATTATATTAAAGGCCCTGAGTACTGACAAAGCCTGTCTAAATGTTTTAACGGCTAGATTAATTTTGTTAGATACGGCCTATTACTCAAATAGCAAGAAATTGAACAGAATCTGTGTAAAGCGGGGGATACCCGTTACGTGCGATTACTTAGCAATTCAGTATAAAAGGTAGCTAAGTTCCTAGCAACCTATTAACATTTAAGAACTTGAGCAGCTTTCTTTAACAATTATTTGAACGATTCAGTTTCATTCTATTTCAGTGAATCCATTATAATTTAATACGTACACCAATTAGAATTATGTAATGCATCCAAGAATGATGCTCTCAAGCATTCGATCCATATCATGAAATTTAACAATAATTATGGTCATAAAATTGAAACTAAAGCCGACGAAGACAATAATATCGCTTGTTAATTTTGAATTAAAGATAAATGTCTTACACCACACGATGTCAGTACAATTGACACTGAATGGCAACTGTTACGAACCCTGCACACCTCACCTGCACCTTGCTAAATATTTTTATTTTAACTGCTTTATTGATATTATTATGCTGACAGTTTATGTCTGATATTTTTTTGAAGTTAGAGAAATGCTTGTTAATAATAAGATAATTGAACAAGAAATACATACGTGTTTCAGCGTTAAACAACATAAAACACTTTAAAGTTCACCGGCTTTTAATAAAGCCATAAAACGCGATTTCTTCGTCGGAAACATTAGTGGCGCTTTTCTAAACTGTTCGTTACAGACTCTCCAGACACACGAGACTATGACTAACGTTCGTTGACCGGGAAAAGCTCTCGCATCACCTTGTGAGGGCGTCCTTTTATTTTATTTTCAGAACAGCTTTACGTTTCGAATATCCTGGATGACATCATTCGACTATGCGCAAAATGCATTTAGTCGTCTCAAGTCGTGCAGGTACGGACACAACAGGTTCTCCGAACGCTCTCTCGCTTCCAAGAAGTTTGTTTTTTGTACACCTGCTCCATTTGAACCACCATTTAATTGTGACAGTGTAACGAATGCTGCCATCAATTACCATGACAGCCTACTTTTTGTTCCAACTTTACTTATTGGTGTGATTAATGGAGACTACGACTATTAATGGAAAGCTTTAAGACAGTAGTGACTGCTTTTTCAATTGCTCGAAATAGACAGCAATTATAAGAATGCTCTTTTTTTTTTTACTCATTACTAATATGCCGTATATAGACAACAATATTGTAAGTTGCAAGTAATTCAGTCATCTTTTACAACGAAATTTCAGAACGAGATACTTGAAAAACTTAAAAAACTTTTCGCCGAGCTTAAAGCTGATTGCTATTATATTATTTTCGTTCTCAATATCCTTCAGCATCAATTGATATTAAATTCGCAATCTTAATTTATAGTTTTGTGTCTCTTATATTGTCGCATCCCAGCAAAACGTTCTTACAATTAATTATATTCTGATATAGCAAATTACGCTTATCGAACTCGATTCACGACGCCCTAGTGTGGGTACCAGACATTATATTGAAATAAATATTCTTTTCCATGCCGGAGCTCGACCGGTAGAAATGTATGAGTGTAGTTGCCGTACTCGCTTGTAAGTCGATAATAACTGTAGGTCGTGCCCGGCGCTATCACTCGAAGACTTCGTCCACAACTCCACATTGACCTTGCTCCACATCAGCGGACCTTGTTCCGACAGCTAACGAGCCATAAACGCCTATCGTGTAAACTATAGTTATTCATTACTCGCATTAGTTGCTGCACTTAATTGAGCTACATTCCCATAAGGATCAATGTCAGTCGCATTGTTGTGAGTTATTAATATTGTCAATGTCGCATATAAATTGTACCTTCTTCTAAAGAAAGAATATAAACGTTCATACGCTGAGATGATTTGCAAACGAATGCGACGTGTCCTGCCGTGTACAATATGATAATTGACAAGAGTTGTAATTTACAAGGCCGCTGTGCATTTGTGTAATGAACAATTTTAGCTAACATTACTTGGTTTCCGAATGTTTTTCTATTATATGAAAGACAATGTCTCTCCTTGGTTAATTAAAGCTCCTTAAATTCTTTCGCTGCATAGACATGTCAGACACATTTTTTATATAAAAAATTTAAAACATTTACAGATTCTACCACACAGCATTTGATAAGGCTTGTGTTAACCTTGCATTTACTAAAACAAATGCATTCTCATTATATTCGGTAGTTAGTCTGTGAAATTCACAGACTAACTGAATGTCGTGAATTCATTTTATAATTACAGTAATAAAGTCATTCGTAGCAACATTCCACGTACCTAAACGTTAATAATTTAATTTTGTTCAATATCTTTCAAAGGTTTTCTGCTCTCAATTCAATTCTCACAGAGTAAATAACTTAGCAGCTGTTGACATATTAATTCATTTCACTTTGAAACGATGGTATTTACTAACTAAACAAATATGCACATCGCAACGAGACTATAGAACATTCAACATACATAGGTAAACAGTGAACAAAGCGTTGCCCGCCCATGTGGTAAGTTTTCTCAGCTTTCCGCGCGGAGCCCCCCACCCTGCGCGTGGGGCGTGAAAGCACCGCGGTCGTGCGCCCGCGCCGCTAAGTGTGCCACGCGGGTCGACGAACGCCGGCCTAGACCCACATACTGCAATGCAATTGGGGCACAATCAGCGACAGTATAGCGAGAGCGTTGACCCCGCGCGGTGAAATGCCCATCTCTCTCCTTCACACTCTTTCTCTCGACGTCGCTTGACGACCGGCGGCTTTCCCAGCTCGTCGCCGTAAGTACACACCGCAATACCGCATGTTACACGTGACAACTAATGACACATGCCAATGTGTCATATCATGTGATATGTATATATTTAATGAGTTATGTGTTTATATCTTTAAAAAACACCACATTTGATATGATCGAAAAAATGCATGCAAATCATAAAAATTATACTACACTTGACTACCTGGGATCACGAACTGTGTGCGGCGTCTTAAGTATTGAATTTTAGATAAGTAGTTATTGTGCATACAAACTCGACAATTGAATATGAAGTGCACGTATGTCGTGTTGGATTGACGATGTTTGTATTTTCTCTTGGACTCGTCGCTCGCATGTGACCATCCGAACGATTCATCGGAACTGACACAAGAAACTGTCATTAAAATATCAAGTAATAACAGAATATTCGATCTTGATTCTCTTCTAATAGATACCTATATCCTCAACGGAGGCAGGATCACGTTATAAAAAACAGACAGATGCCTGTTAGATCCGCATCGGCATGTGTGGCTCGTGCGGTGCGTGATCTACGTCTATGTACGTACTAATAATGGATATGTGTGTACAATGTTCGATTTTCACTTTCAGGTAAACACTGTTCAGGAAAATACTCTTGTTTCTATCTCGTAATTTCATCACATTACTGATTATTGTTGTGAGAAACAAGATATCAGTCTCGAAATGTACCTCTGAAACTTTAGTAAAGCTTATGACCTGATTAATTCATTGTTACCGACTGTAACTTACTAAATAGAAACCATACAAAAAACAATCTTATAAATCGAGAAAATCTGTAAATGTTCTCGAATGTTCGACAGACAATTAGTAAGTATTATTGTTCTAGCGTTCCATAGAATACGAAAGCGCCTGTTTTTATTTTCATTGAGAGTCGATCAATGTACCTAGATAGCTATGATAGTATGGAAGCGCGCGGAGAAACAAACGAACAAGAGCGAACGGAAAAGAAAGTAAAAATGAGTGCATTGATACAAGAACTAGGCAAACGTGTGGAGCGTCGAGAAATGTGTGCAAGCGAGTGCAGCGGTTTCGTCTAGGGGGAAAAAGTGATGGCGATCGAACTGGAAACTGCAAGATTCGGAGCGAGTGCGTATTGTCTGTAACCGCTCCACGTTCCCGCGCTTCCGTGCACTTGTATTGCACATTTTTTCCCCTACTTCTTCACTTTCTTCTTATGCACACTTTCTAGGCTTTAAGGTGAAATGTCTACGCTTTCTAACGTAACACTAGTGCAAGTTTTTCTTGCCACCAGCCATTTGCAATGAAAACGAGTTGATGCTGTCATTGATTCTGTGTGTACTATCAATTTTATTTTTAACCGCCGTTCATGCCGTTTGCACTCTCTCAAGCTGACCTGTGAGCGGCCGGACGATAAGATCATCAGCGGAGGAAGAAACATGTTGTCAGTGTGTAAATTAAACAACCTCTCTCCACGTGTTATACGCTTTGTAACGTTCGTATTTAGGTCACAGTCTCTGTGAAGGCTTGCTCTGGAAATCTGCATAGACGGATGTCGGTGCTATTAGATATTGTGAGTTTCTCTATCGGAGAAACTTTCGGAGTGAGCGAAGTGTGTCGGTCCGCGAGCCAGGCGGTGGTCGTGGTCGTGCACCCACGGAAATGGGTCCGCGACAATAAACTATAAGACATGTCTATGTGGGCCATCGCGGAGCCTTGCGAGAGCGGAATCGCCTTCGCTTCTGGCTCGCCGGGTGCTATGCAAATCGCTAGGAACTTTCTTCCGGCGCGCTTGTGAGAGGCCATTGTACCGATTTCTCCTGCGGAAGCGCACGATTGTTGCCCTCCAGAAACTTTGGCCTGATTTGATCGTATATCTTGTTGTTTATTTGAACGTGGCTGTTTATTATTAGTCATATCTATAAATAAACAATCTAAATTAGTATTTTCGACTCGGTACACGAGTCGAAAATACTTAAAAACAAAATATTTATCTCAGATAACGAATTGCAGAACACAAAAACTTGAGAGCCTGTGACAAGGGGCCTTTGAGGGCTCGGCAGAATGTTATTCAAATAAATAGCGATTAATGAATTTAATGTTGTTTGTGTGAGGGCAGTACGTCCGTTCCGTTTGAGAGGCAGCCGATGAGCGGACTCGCGGAGACTGGCGGAGACCACGACCCGCGCAATACGGTCCGGCGGGCCTGCGCGCTGCGCGGTCGCATACGGCGCGGTGCTGCGCTAACCTACTTGGCGTGCATTGATCTCTTTGTTTGTAAACATGGCGTCGCCGCCGCTGCCGCCGCCCTGTACATTGAGTTAAGAATAAGAAATCGATTTGTGGTTCTGTATATGGCAGTAATTTGTTTCAGTTCAATGTTCACTTGTTACTGTGACCGCTGCAGCTGCTAAAAACAAGAGCTGTGGTAAAAAAAATATGGTCAAAAAGGTACCTGAACATTTTTTACCATTCTCAAATCTATTGGGTAATGTTTTTATACGATGTGCCTGGGCAGGCGTTGTGTAGGGGAATGACATATTTTATTATTGTCCCATTTGTAAAATCACCTTGATACATCTTGTCACAGTGTGTCTGGCACAGGGCCAATGTAGATGTCAAGAAAAAAATAGGAACCCAACGGTGGAATAGTTGAGGCTAATCATGTTTTTCACTTTTCCTTTTGCAATGCGAGAGCTGCGAAAGAAGAAACGATCAGAGAACAGCAGAGAACTACTCTGTGTAGACTTAGGCAACTTAGAAAAAGTTGATCTGTATCAGGTACACAGTATAGTTCTTGGTTCTTGTATTTATACGACTGCCGGTACTACGAAATATGAAAGAACGTTTACTGTAAAGATTCAGCAATCATTGTGACAATCCTTGGGGTTGTGACAGGGGGACATTTATGATGTCTCAAATTATCTAAAAAGTAATGTGGAATACGGTATCGAAATTGTTAATTACATTTGTCATTTATTTGCTTTCGAAACTAAGACAAATGACATATTTTAAAGTTAATTTTAATAGTAAAAGTTGTTTGATAATAATTGCTTTAACCTTACCTTAATTAAAGTTCCCACTATAAGTAGGTGAAACTTCACAGAACTTGGTGAATATAAGCTGTATGAAACATTCCAATCTCGTCAGCACGTCGAGACGAGGCTTTCATCTGGCTAAGTAGTTTTCAGTGGAAAACTTGTAAGATGAGTTTAGTAGAAACCAAGTCTTGCGTATCTCCAACACTTCACGGCTGTTTGCTTGTCACGTAAGCATCGTATTTTGAGATGAAATATTGACAAAAATTATTGCCTGTAAAATTTGCTTAAGCACAATTTGCTACCCAAATATTACACCTCATCCTCTCAACATCACAACACGTCGTGCGTACATAAACAGTGCATAAGATCTGACCCCAATACTCGTATATATATTCACATCGCAATGCTGATACTCTTTAAACTTGTTGATTGAATTACAATGTACATTTTTAAACAGAGTACTTAAGTTGCCAGCTCAGTTGTGAAAGGAATCAATTTCTTCTAAATATTTAAAGGGCAGCTAGTACCTCATGACCGCCAAATGGTCGACCCTCACGCCTGCTTCATTACGAAAGCTGCCACGCCTCGTAGCCTAAGAGCTGATCCCTTCACATTGTCAAGGGTTATTGAACCGGTACCATTTTGCTCTACCTCCAAAGAATGCAAGGACATCGATGGCCCGTTGGGCGTGCGTAAGTGACTCGATTCGGACGAGCGAGCTTCACTTGTCTGCTGTTGCTCTGCCCATTTGTGTATTTCTCCTTAAAGTAGGCAGAAAATGAGAATTTGATCAGCATTCCTTTTTTTGCTGGGCTCTGCAATCTCTGTTTGCAACCAAAACAAGCTTTGTGAAACTCCCTTTTAAGCTTAACCCATAAAAATGTATTGTAGTAAACTGTAAAATGAACAAATATATTTATGGCATACAACGTTATTTTCTTACTTGCATAGGTTAAACAAAATCCGGTCACATGAGTTTAACGGACTGGTTAATGGAAGAGGCAGTATGATTAAAATTATAATAGTTATTTATGGCCCCATTTCACTAACAATCGAGAGTCAATTAAGAGAAGTCAAAGTCCTAGGACAGATAGTATACTGATCATTGACACTAGTTTGGACGTTACTCCGACTACCTACGGCACTAAGTCACTATAGAAAAAACATTAAAATTAAGGTTATGAAATGTTGATTTAATCCGAGAAAGTAAATCATAAACAGTTATTTTGACCTTTATATGTGAGCTTTGTATGTAAACATATAATAAAATTGTTATAAGTAGGCTGATCTCTGATATTGAAGATATTGAAAAAAAAATATGGTAGTCTTTATTACAGCAACAGAATCCGAATCAACATTTTTTTAATTTTTTGTCTTTCTGTCTGTCTTTCTGTATGTATGTTTGTACGCGCATCACGTAAAAACTACTGCATGGATTTGAACGCAGTTTCACAGGTCTACTGCTAGATGCTTAACTTAAAATATGGGCTAAATTGGATTTGTTTTGGTCCCGTTAAATAACAAAATCAGTTGGTGTTTTCACATTTAAATGTTAAAGGTACGGCTTCGAAATTAACATTTGATTATTAAATGCATTTTCTAGGCTAAAAAAAAGACTTCCTTGTAGCATAGTTTATCTATAATAAGACATGATATGACTAAGCACATCAGTATTCAATGAACACGGGAAGTTTTAATTGATTCGTAGCTATTTTTAGCGTTTGAAGTGCATTTTCCTGTCTCAGGCAGATATAAATAGCTCGATCACCCATGTAGAAGATTCCAGGAATTTCTCTATTATTGTGCAACAGCTGCATCAGACAGGGGTAAAAAGCCTAGAATACGTTGACCCGCGCCGCTAGGACTGGTCGACTACCTTTTTCGCACTAACTAAAAATAAAGGAAAGAAGACGTATACATGGGATGCAGGCATTCTAGGCTTTGCTCGGGAGTAAAGGAGTAAAAAGAATATAGTGTATTGAGAAGCGCGCGCCGGAGTGGACGACCGGAGCCCGCGGGCTGCGCCCCACTGCATTTGAAAGTAAAAGAGAATAGAGACGTGGCGCGATTGAGATCTGGCTCGCCGCGCTCATTGACAAGAGTGCCTCATTAGAGATGCCATTGAGTTGATGCTGAATGTGCGCCGCACTCGCGATGAAGTTATTGACTTTAATCAACGATGAGCATAATGAGACGAACATTCCATGACGCTGAAGGCCGACACGTCCGACTAGTTCTCATATCTGCACTTTTTATCGATTAACGCAACACTTAAATGCAGACGTGAAATTTATTTACTCGTTCGAATAGATTATCTTGTCCAACAGAACCTAAAATCGAGATAGATATTAATTGATACACAGCGAGTGTAGTTGCAAGGTATAAGGAAAAATACAACTTTAATACAAGGTTGCAGGTGGGTAAACTGCTCAAATGCATTTTAATAATTATCTAGGAAATAACATTCTGTGGTAGGTATACAAAGAAAAAAAAATATTTCGAGTATCAGCAAGTTGCTTACTTGGAAACGGATTTCGGCTTCTGGCTTGTCCTGTTTGATCAGAACAGCTCGATAAAACGTAAATGTCCTTTTAAGTGCTATGCGGGCAGTTTGCGGGCGTCCACCTCATGTTAACCTTGCATTGTGTCAGTAGCACTAGCCGCGGGATAACTGTACGGTGGCTGAATGAGAATGGAAACAAGGTCCTCGAGTGCTCTGAGTCCGGCGGCTCTGGATCCGTCGCGGCTATTGTCTCGCGCGGCCCCCGATCACGCGCTATCACCTGATTCATCGTTATTGTAGTGATAGATACTATCTAGCATTTTTTAATTAGAACCTTAAAGTCGGAAGATATGATGGCAATAATATAAGCCATGACCCTCAACAACTAAGCCGTCTTTTGTTGTCTTGACTCTTTTATTTTTTGGAACGTGATATTCTTGGGTTTTCTAAGCTAAAGAGTCAACTGATCCCACTCACACGTTTCTAGCTCAGCTGCAACATGAGTTGAAACTTAAATAAATTGCTGGTCTAAAGCGTTGAGTTACTAGTAGGTACCTACTTAAAAAAAATTGGTGCAGATTTAAAATCATGTTTTATTTAAAACCGTCGAAGCATTTAAAACAACAACTTCTGTGATATCTTGAACTAAATTGTACCCCTGTTAATTGGAAAATCACATACGAGTAGGTACCTTGTACCTATATTGTAAATATAAGTTTATCTGAATCATCGTGCCATTTAATTATAGCACTTGGAAGATAGGTGCATTCAATTAGGTAAACAAGTGTCGGCGGTTTTATTGTTACAAAACAATCTTGTTGATTAATTTCTTTGGAAAAAAAACTTATAAGTAAGATAACTTTTACGTGTGACCTAGACTGCGAAGTAGCTTTTAATTTGTAGAATGTCAGCAATCGTTCAATTAATCGTTCAGTTAACATTCCCAAGTGCACGGTACATGACCACAAGCCACACTATACCGGCGCGCAATATTATACGTGTGAGTGTGCGAGAATATCATTATTTATTCAATAAAAGCTGGCGCGCGCAATTGCGTGTCGTAATAATTAATAAAATCAGTGGCACGTGGTGCAGCTAATGCTTTACATTAGTGGATACTACGTAAGTGAGGTGATCGTTATGATTGGTCCGATAACGCAGCTCGGCCGCTGACCGGCCTTCACACCACGCCGACTGCGCCCGCGACTGCGCGCGGCCTCGCCCGTCCGCCTCGCGCGCCTTCAACCTAACTCGACACTATACATCGGAGATCTTGATTTTTGTTAAAAATGATAATTATCAGGTCATTGAGTCATTATCGGGTCATTTACTTCCCTTCAATATGGCTGAGTTGAATGGCGCTGATCCATGCGTCATGTTCGTGAACGGGCGCTGTCAGTTGGGACTGGTCATCTCTTAGCTGGCATGGGTTATTTTAATTGGTGATTTAATCTTTTACTCTGGACGTTCTTGATGTTCATATCTTTAGTTCTACATCGTTCTCACATGTATGTATAATCTCAACATGAATGATGTAACCAAGATTTTGTAATAATATTTTCATTTAAAAGAGTGTCCATGGAGTTTCTTGCCCATTTTTCTCCATAGAGATCTACGTTTTGGAATGTGCAACTACAGTACTTTCTCAAGTTTTATGTCTTGTGACTGCGATTGTAGCTTCGCTTCTTTTTGTTTTTTTTTTTGACATTCAAAAGTGCCGTAATGGTCTAATTGAAATAAGTGCTTTGAGTTTGATTATTTTAATTTTAGAAACATAAAGCTTTTTATTACTGTTTGATAAAAATAAGATGTTGAAGAACATGAATCATTGACAGGCAAATGAGTTGATGTTCAGCGTGTTTACGAAAACTCCGATTTTATTTTCTGACTACTTAACAGCTCAGAAAAAATAAATTCGATTAAAAACTAAAGGTACAATACACACACAACACAATACAACACCATAAACAATACAAACACAATAGTACACCACAATAATGTAATAATAATGAAAAAATGATGATGAAATAATGACGTATGTAATGTGTGTATGTGTGATGTAGATACAATTACATAATAATGTTTTCACTGAAAACTGGATGATTAGAGATTTATTTAGATATTTAAGTGCTCGATCGTAATAATATTATGTTTAGATTATGGTTATCCTACTTGCACATTGCGTAGATGTTGTGGAGGTCATAATAATATTTAACCGACCTCAACGAGTCACGACAACTAGTAAATATTATAAGATGCATGTTTTGGACAAACTGATACCGTAGGTCTACTTTTACCGAAAACCTTGGATCTAAGTATTTTCTACCTCTAATAGTAAACGTTTAAGTATTATTTTAACAGACAGACAAGCTTGGCCACTTTTCAATATTTAACAGACTAATTTACATTGACGTAGACGCAGAGAGAATATTTTTACAACATTTAAGATCGAACTTAAATAAAGTTAGAAGGACCTTTCTAAAATATTTAGATTTTCACAGGAGCACTTGATTGGTTTGAACTGTAATGTTCATAATCACAACGGTAAGAAGGTATTTGTTGCTTCATCGTTTGAGTATGCATTTACGTTGCGTTGACGCTACGCAGACGTCAAAATCCGGCCTCTACAGGACTGTTATGCGGTTGCTACGGACCTCTACGCGATGCTACGAGCCGTCTACGAAGCGTATTAGCCATTCTAGTCTACGGCTTAGCTTGGATATACTCACACTTATTGCTTCAGCTTCAGCTGTAAGCATCTACGTGCTGCTACGAGCCTCTACGCGCTGCTACGCGGCGTCTACGGAGCGTCTTAGCCTCCTCTACGGTTACGCCTAGACAAACGCGTAGTGTGAATACATTCTTATTTGGATGAGCTTTGTACAAATTTTAGCTTATTAAGTAGTACCTAGTTGTATTTAGAGGCGTAGATTTGCCACACCGATGCAATGATCAGAAACATCATTCTCTATTCATATTTTATTTTATATACAGTGGTCACGTAGCGATGCTATACCCAGAATTATTTGTTGTAGCTATGTATTTGTAGGGCATGAATTATCGGTTTTTATTCTGAATGTAACAAAGATTCAAACTGTGTTTTAATCATTTTGCACTATACGACCAGGTTACGGTTAATGTTTGAATCATAACATTGATCGGTAAAATGAATTAAAATGTGTTATGTTATTAAAAACAAAAATGCTTATCTTTGGGTATAAATAAGTGAGGTCACCGCAATAAAAATATTAATACCAACTTAACATTTGAAATCTGTTAATAATTTACTGAGCGATTAGGTATAGCTTACAAACTATTCAACTACGATATATTAGCACAAAAAATGCTAAACTGCGTAATTAGACTAAAGTACATGCGATTAATGCGCCTGTTTGAAATATGATATATTATTACATAGATATGCGATAATGTGCGCGCGGGTGCTAGTTGTGATTATTTAACGTTATCCGTGTAAATATTGCTAAGTTCCCAGTTATTATAAAAACGGCTTATAAATAATATAATTAGGTTTAGTCATCGTTGTCCTTAATTTTATAGCGATATTATAAGTCTAAATCCAAATACATCCCAATACGTTGGGTTTAAAACATATTTAAGAATTGGGTTTCATATAAAGGAACCATAAAAATTACTACAGTCTTATCCGAATTTAAATGTAAAAGCATCTGTAGTCGCATATTCCTGTGTATAAATAATCAGGCTTGCCTGGGTGGGACTGAGAATGATAGCCTTTTAAAACGAATTTAATTCAAATTCATTTCCATTGAAAACACAACACGAACAATGAACAAAAAGATACTGAATATCGATCAATGTATGACAAATTAAGCACTATTATCGATACAGATCGAATCTTTGACAGATCGGCGAATCGGAGTACCTACATCAGGACAGGCCAAACATAAATATTAAATGCAATTTAAAAAGCAAATATCTTCTTGGAATATAAATTTAGAATTGTAATTTTTAATATGGTTTGGTGATGGCAGGATTTGGAGCAGTTGGTAGGCGCCCGGCCACGTGACGAGGTCCCTTTGCTGATTGTTCAGACAGCGGACGGACGCCCGCGCCTCTCTGTGACACTTATCTAATTCTCAGTTACTTATCCGGCATCAACCTTTCTAACAAGTAAGTGAAATAGATTTACATTTCAATTTCATGCAGTACTTACTGTTTTATTACAATTATGGTGTAAAGTTGTGTTTGCATACTTCGATAACATAATAGGTATAATAAGTCTATCAAGGCAATCCGCTCACGTCACGCTGTTTTTTTGGCTTTTATGTTGGTAGCATTGGTTGTCAAGCCCATGGCCGAGCGGCCCACAGACTCGCTAGAGATTGAATGAATGATATTTTTTTGGCGCGTCACGATTGAGTGATTGATTTCGTTTGTGTTTTATGTCTATTTCGGCTACTTGTTAATCTTTATGATAAATAACAGGTGTTTTATTTTATAAGACAATTACAAAATAAAGTAGATTCAGTTAAAAACAATTGTAGCTATGGATGTATTAGTTGTGTGAAGAAATAATTTATTGTGTACAAAAATATATGTAGGGAGACGAGGACGGGGATATCTTAGTTCAGAAATCTGTCGTTTTATGATAAACCAAAAATAATTAGTAGTATTTCATAATTATCAGTATCGTGTTTTGTTACAATTAAAAAACGGATTATTCTAAAGGTGGGTGGTTATTTCTTTACGATCAGTAATAGCTTCCTAGAATAAGATAAATATGGATAGGTATTTAAGTAAACTAAGTAAGAATCTATATATATTATGTTATATATTTATTATTTATATATATTATTATTATATTTTATATTAATATTAATCTATACTATTACTATATTACTATATAATATTATAAAGCTGAAGAGTTTGTTTGTTTGGTTGACACGCTAATCTCAGGAACTGCTGGTTCGAATTGAAAAATTCTTTTTGTGTTGGATAGTCCATTTATCGAGGAAGGCTTATAGGCTATATAACATTACGACCCTTAGGAGCCGCGCAGCGTGTAACACCGCGGGGAACAGCTAGCAATTTATATGCTTAAAATCTGGTAATTATAAAGATGTTGCAATTATGTTTAGTGTAGGACGCATTCCCCCATACTATAACGCAAATTATTTTAACTCATACGTGAGACTGCCAGAAAATTAAGGTATAACTGTAAGGTAGAGCAAAACAAAACATTCTAGTAAAGAAAACTGCGATTTGGAATCTCACTGCCGATGCCGCGTCATGGCAACAGCGATCTTCGAGGAGACAGCCGTCGTCTATATACCTACGTCAGTGGGCTGATAATTATGATTAAGTGTCACGATCATTATAGTTCCGTAATTTTCTTTCTTTGTAAGCAAAGGGCCGGTTGAAGCTTGGGTTTCGTTAAGCGTCAAGCCGAAAGACGTCCAATGCTTGACGTTAGTCCCGCGTCCCGCCTATGTCCAGTAGTGAACGTCTTGCTGATATGATTGATGATGATGATGGTGGATGAAAGTTTTACTGTCATTTAACATAACATAATGTTACGATTGTGATTCCCGGGCTTAGCAGAGGTGTAGGTACCCATTGGCTGCGGGACTGTTCGAAAGAGATACCGCGGCTCTGGAACACAAAGGGAAAAGAAGGAACATGGATGGGTTTTAGTCAGTAAAAGTCAAAAAAGAGGTCAATTGTTGATTTCCCATCCCAAAAAAAAGGAGGTGTAGTTACCCATGAGTACTCACTTTTCGCCAGTGGTGTTTAAGTCTCATGTAATAGAGGGCGAGCCTATTGTCATCAATCGGGCACAAATCCAGATTCCGTGGCTGCTATGGAGGAATTCAAAAACCCAATGACACTGCCCGACCTGGGAATCGAACCCACTACTACTGTCATTTAACTTCAACTTAAATCATAAACCATTTGTTTGGTTACATTCGTTCAAGTACCTACTGCTCTGGAGTTGGTTGGTTATTATCATTTAACCGCAATAATCATACGCTGAGACATCATTATTTCAATAAATTGTGAACAATTATCATGGAAAATTTATTGTGATTCAGTCAATTAGTTTTATGACTGTGAAGTCATAAAACTAATTCAAATAATTTTCATTAAGGTTTTCTCTTATTTTTGTCAAATGGTGCATGTGCAATATGTGCATGCAGGATCACTTTCTTAGTATTTTCATGTCATTATCAGGCAACAAGTCTAGACTATTTTGGCAGGTCATAAATATGTATGTTGCAAAAATGCTCAGCATTTCTGGAACCTAAACTGATCTTAGATGTCTCGAATAGAACAAAGATCAGACAAAGAGTCTGCTGCCTTCACAGCCAGACATTTTTTTACAAACATTTTATTGAAAGTGCCTTAACGTTTCTCAGACGTTTTTTAACGAAGGTCCTCGTCTACTGTATAATAAGGTACTGTATAATAATATATGCACAAAATATCTTCTTTGTTTTAGCTCGGAATGGATTTTTTCTTTTTGTGGCTAGTCACATTCGTCGCGGGATTTTGGATCTTTAAAAAAATTAAACAATGGCAGAGTCTGCCTCCGGGGCCTTGGGGCCTGCCGGTCGTCGGCTACTTGCCGTTCCTCGACCGCCATCAACCACATCTGACACTAACTAAGCTCTCTAAGCGGTACGGCTCGATATATGGCATTGGTATGGGAAACATTTACGCCGTAGTGTTGTCAGATTCTAAATTAGTAAGAGAGGCTTTCGCCAAAGAAAACTTTTCGGGAAGAGCTCCTTTATTCTTAACGCACGGCATCATGAAAGGAAATGGTGAGTAAACAAATGTTGGACTTGTACAAAAATGTTGACAGGGATGTTAATGTAAAATATTGTTAAAGGTATTATTTGTGCGGAGGGCGGACTGTGGAAGGATCAGAGGAAGTTGATCACGGCATGGCTGAAAAGTTTCGGCATGAGCAAGCATAGCGTGTCGCGAGAGAAGTTGGAAAAACGGATAGCGTCGGGCGTCTACGAACTTTTGGAAGTATGATTAGTATTTTGTACTATTTACGTAGTTCCTACAAACTTATTCGACATTTTATAGCAAATATAAACGAGTGACACCGAAGTAAAAAATATGCAACCGATTGTACAACTCATTTGTTCCTAAATTTTTTGCTTCGGCGGATACGATGACTGCAATGTTTCATGAGACATTTAATTAATGTTTGTATGTTGAGCTGACGTAATTTAAATTTCGAGATAAACCAATAACAAAAACAAATAAATACGTTTGCATGACAATGACAAATGTTCTGAAACCACCACAATTAAAAATTGACCTTCAACTTCTACATCGAGAACAGACAATGATTCATGAAATGTTAATTAGTGTAGTGTAGTGTAACAATGGTCAAATTAATAATAGTTTTTATTGTTGTTTGTAAACACACAATGTTTTAATATGAAAAGTATTTGTTTATCTTTTAGAACGTGGATAAGGCAGCTGGCTCTCCAATGGATCTTTCCCAAATGTTGACAAATTCTCTAGGAAATGTCGTCAACGAAATTATATTTGGGTTCAAGTTCCCTCCCGAAGATAAAACATGGCACTGGTTTAGACAAATACAAGAGGAGGGCTGCCATGAAATGGGAGTCGCTGGTGTTGTTAACTTTTTGCCTTTCGTCAGGTGAGAACATAAAGTATTAGATAATATGATGTAAATTAAATAAAAGGATCTCTTTCCATGTTATCTTAAAATAAATAATGTATGAAATGCTTGATAACACTAAACTATTCCGATGACCTGGTGAAGGTTGCGGGGATCCGCTGGATGCGAGACGCACGGGACCGGACAATGTGGCGACAATTGGGGAAGGCCTATGACCAGCAGTGGACATCTTTCGGCTGAAATGATAGCTTTATAACACGTTAATTTGTTTCAGATTTTTCTCATCATCAACTCAAAAAACAATGGAAGTTCTAACACGTGGTCAAGCTCAAACACACAGATTATACGCGAGCATTATTGATAGACGACGAAAAATTATAGGGTTACCACCAATAAAGGAGGCAGCATACGCTCCGCATGACAATCTGTTCAGTGAACACCCAGAAGGTTATATGAAATGCATCAAGTATAGCAAACACGCATCGAATACTGAAGAACATTTCTTCGACCCGAATATCTTGATACCAACCGATGGAGAGTGCATTCTCGACAATTTCCTTCTAGAACAGAAGAGAAGGTTCGAGAGCGGTGATGAACTTGCTAAATACGTGACTGATGAACAGATGTTGTATCTTCTAGCTGATATGTTCGGAGCTGGTCTTGATACTACATCCGTTACTCTGGCCTGGTTTCTGTTGTACATGGCCCTTTATCCTGAAGAACAGGTTTGTTTGATTATATTTTTTTTACTATACATAAATGACAACTTATCTCTTTGTTATATTATGTTAATTTATGTTATTGGCGCTATGGACGCGATGAGTAACATTCAACAAATAGTATAACAAGAAGCCACAAAAGTTACAAATAGTTGCCTAATGTTACCGTGTTGCACAGTGTTGCTCCACAACAGTGCGGTGTGGATGCACCTTTAGTGAGAAATACCAGACTTTAGAAAACATTTGTCTTCTGTCGAATAGTTGGCATTTTGTAAAGGAAGCTTAGAATTTGTAATCGAGTGTCAATCATCGCTGTCAGTTCTTAACGATGTATTCAAGTGGAGGCCCTGCTGAAAGGAGCTTCATACGTTCCTAAGCTTCAACCTACATTTCTTATGAATATGTAACGCTAAGTGGCAGATAGCAAAAGTTAAACAAATTGTCTTAACGATGTGCGAAGCAAAAGCTTTATCTTTTATAACGTGTGGACAAAAAGATGAGATACTTGATTTGGGTCTAGGGAACTGTCTTATGTAATATTGAGGTTGAAAAAAGGCTTCTCTGCCTCAATTTAAATAAATTACTCATAACTGAAATAATTCTTCGTAATCGTCAAAATCTTTTCAGGAATTAGTGCGAAAAGAGATTCTGTCGGTATACGTTGAAGATGGAGAGGTGGACGGTTCCAGACTGCCTCACTTGATGGCAGCGATCTGCGAGGTTCAGCGCATTCGATCGATCGTGCCAGTCGGGATTCCCCACGGATGCGTCGAAGTATGCATCTATTTTTGTTCTATCTATATATATAAAATGCTAAACTGACTGACTGAGTTACTGGGTGATTTATCGACACACAGCCCAAACCGCTGGTCCTAGAGACATGAAACTTGGAGGGAGTGCTCTTTGGGAAGAGTAAGTATCCATTAAGAAAGGATTTTTGGGAATTCCACCCCTAAAGGGGTAAAATATGGGATGGAAGTTTATACGAAAGTCCGTCAGTTTTGAAGTTCAGTCTCAGCGTTTTTGATAATTCGGCCTCAGAAGGGTTAAAAAGGAGGATGAAGGTATGTAACTATGTTTGTTACCGTAACCTGGATTAACCTATTGGTTACTTTTTAATCACGATACTCGTAGTAAGTTCCTGTCGGATATTTGTCGCGCTCGCGGGCGAAAGCTAGTATTTTATATTAATTTAAAGTTTTGTTGCCAAATAATAATTTTTTATCGAGTCCTGAAATTACAATAAACCCCGAAATTTATCTTAAAGTACTATTTGAGAATAACGTTTAAAAAAATTTAGGATTTAGGTCAAAAAAACAGTGATAGTTGTTGCTTTTTGTAATTAAAGTTTTAAAATTCTTGTATCATCTCTTACAGGACACTTATCTAGGAAACTATAGGATTCCGAAAGGGACAATGGTCATACCGCTTCAATGGGCTATGCATATGGACCCAGACGTTTGGGAAAACCCCGAAGAGTTTAAACCGAGCAGATTCTTGGATGCCGATGGAAGTCTGCTAAAACCTCAAGAGTTCATACCGTTTCAGACAGGTAGGGTAATTCAGACCTTATATCATGTTGATGGTAGGGATAGGAAGACCAAAGAAAATATGGTAGTGTAGTAAGTGTGAGAAATGATATGAACGAAAAATGAGAAAAAAAGAGAAGTAAAGGATAGCGTGACGGTTGATAGAGTAGAATGAAATAAAAACATGTGTGTCAACCCCAAGTAATATGGGACAAGGGCGGGCATTGTATTGTAAAATAATGGTTGTTGGTGGTTCTTCTTCCTTGTTCGCTGGGTTCGAGAAGCCTGGACCGGTGTAGTGAGGCTTGGCGGAGTCCTGTGTCAGTCCCAAAGGTAGACGTCTACCTATCGTCGGACATGAAGATAATGATGATGATGATGATTTTGGGTAGTGTATGTGTACTAGGGATTGACTGTGGGTGGAAAAAAAGGAATCCTGGATGTTAAAATATTACAAGTGGTTGTGACAATAATTATCGTCGCTTGTAAAGATGTGACAAATCATTAGACAATGAGGAGCATCAGGACAGCCAGTCCGGTTAACAACCACGCTGACAAACAAACTACTTTTAACCTTTGTTTTGTTCTGCTCGTACCGATAATACCTGTGAAAATCAACGTGATTCTCCACTGACCTCTTCAACTTAACTGAATATGGTTTTGTTATAATAACAGTAGGTTCGTTACAATGGTACAACGGGGTTTGGCTTGTGACTTCCGACCTTTTGAACTTAACCGTTAGGCTTTTGTCGGTGTAAACTTATGTTTGCAATTATATGAATTGTTTTTTAAATTATCAAACACCTGCTTAGATATGCCAAGATAATCAGCTTTTCGTGTTAATAACACAAAATGCTCAAGATAATCTAGTGTCTAGCTTGTCATATTCGTAAGGACTTTGAGCACTTAGATAGGAGTCTAAGGTCCTCATTAGCAAGATAATAAGTAAGAAGGAAGATAGCAGTCCGATGAAAGATGGGTAGTCACCATTATTTCTGTCTCCAAACTGTTTTAATTGAAATAATTATTAAATGTAGGTACATAATCATAGCTACCACGAACGATTTATACATAAGGTTCATCTCCCTTCTTCCATCGGAAGTCCAGACGTACTGCGGGTTATCACCAATTCCTTGTCGATGTTCCACACATTCGCACGAAGCGCTTTGCTACATCGTTTATTATGCGCACAGCCAAGAAGTGGAATTCCCTGCCTTCGTCGGTGTTCCCAAGTTCCTATGACCCCAATCTATTTAAGTCGCGAGTTAATAGGCTTCTTTTGGGTTAGCTCGTTCCATCGTCGACCTCATCTCTGTCCTCAGGACTAGATTGAGGTCAAGAGAAAGCCCATATAATATAAAAAATAAGGTTTTATTTTTATTTGTTTTCTCTTTATTTAAAGGGGCTTTTTCAATTTGAAGATGTCGCCCCTGAAGGTTTTATTTTAATGTCACATAAACTCGGATATCGTACATAACTCGCTTTCTAAGACTGAAAACATAATAATTATGTAGGTAGGTTTAAAATACGTTTTCACTCGGATCCAGAGACCTACTTTGATTTCAGATAGCTTATTTTAGCCTTTCCATACCTACGTACAGCTTTGGACTCAGGTAACCGTGACACATTATCCTTAGACATTTGTTAATAATTGTTTATAAGTAGGCCTTTATATGCCTATACTTGCGCTGTAGCTGAAGGATTGATTACAACAACATTTAGTAGAAAGATTTAGATTACCGTTGTCAAGTGTTCAGTAGTCTTTATTTTTATGTTATAGGTAGTTATTTTTTAAATTCTGTTTAAGTTAAATTCTTTTTAGATAGGTAACCTATTACCTATCTAACGATCCTATTTCTAGGGAGGAGCTACATCAAAATTAGCCGCAATAACTTAAATAGAGCTGCTAAATTTTACTTGCTGATCAATATTGTGACCAAACACTAGTAGTATCTTAATCCTAAACTGATATTATAAATGCGAAAGTAAGTTTGTTTGTAACCTTTTCACACCTAAACCGCTAAACCAATCATCCTGAAATTTTGCATATACGTTGTCATGTGTACTGAAACGGACATAGGGTACCTTTCATGCCGAAAAAAAGTACTGTTCCCAAAGAAAACAACAATCACGTGTCTTTCAAATCATGATTGAATTATATTATTATAGAAATTTAAGGGTGTTAAGAGTTTAATTGTCAAATTCTAAATTAACGCGAGCGGAGCCAAAAAAAATCATGTTTAGCTTACCATTTAAGACGTAGCATACTCGCAGGTTTACATATTGTCTGTCTGATACAGGTATATGCTTCTTTAAAGTAGACACAGACAGTGGATGGGTAATAGACATGTCACTAGATAACAGTAGTAATAGATCATGAACACAACACAGAACACACAGCACAGATCATGTACATGAGACTGAAAAGTACCAGTGGTAGCGGTGGTGGTATGGTAGTAGTAGTGGTAGTAGTAGCTGAAATTTTTGGTGATAATAAAAAGTCCTAAACTCTAAATAAACTTCGATTTAAAAGCATTTTTTCAAAGGTTTTGTCCCTGATCTATATCAAGGTTAGAAACGCGGGAATCGTTCTAGAAATTAGTCGGTTTTAAAACTATGAAATGTGTTATGTGTAGGGAACACAAATAATTAAATAATTGGGACCAGAGTTCAGCTGCAAATAATATTTATTACATAACAATTCGTTACGATCAACGATTTAGTGACGTAATACTGAATGATACTGTGATTTGTCACTCATATTTTCAAACACGTTGACATTCATTATGAAGATATTAAAAATGAATCAATAGCAATTAATCAACTTAAATGATATCTCTCACAAGAAGGATCGTAACTTACGAAGCCGCGTATTCGACAAAAAACCTTACATGTTCGAAACCTCTATATATTTTCTAAAAATCCTGTTTTACGATCTGTCGTTTCGTGAATGCGAAGGAAGCTCTCTTTAGAGGGAAATTTAGGATTTATGAGTTTGACATAACCTCTGGAAGGGGAATTTTATCTGGTTTTCCATATCGTTACTTTGTTCGTGACTCTAGTACTTCCAATGAACTACCTACACAAATTGTTTCTTGGAAGTGATAAAGCAACTTTTGATTTTATTTTACCACAAGCTTTTAGTAAAGTTTAATTTATGCGGTGTCGGTTTTTCTTTTAATTAATATGACAGGTTTTTACAGCAATTAGTACAAAACCAATATTGTAAACCAACATGTTTACAGGCACATTATGGGTGCCTACCTATAAGTTGAAAGGAAATTGTTTGGCTTGGTAAGGATATGTGATGAGGAGGGAAGAAACGCATGTTACTAGTGGATGTAAAAGGAGAGGACGGCTTAATAAAAGATGGATTAACTGTTGAAAAATTATAAGAAATAAAAGAAGGAAGAAAAAAAGGACAGCGATAGCGTGGCGATTAATAGGGTGGAATGGAAGAAGAAAATGTGTTGTGCCGACCCCTAGAAACTTGTTCAGCCGACTCGTAGTAACAAGGAACAAGGGCAGGAAGATGATGATGGACTGGAAGAAGGTTGACACTTCCGTTTAATCCACAGGTAAACGCATGTGTCCCGGCGACGAGCTCTCGCGGATGCTGGCTTGCGGCTTAGTCGCGCGACTGTTTCGTCGCCGCCGCGTGCGACTGGCGTCCGACCGACCCTCAGAGGAGGAGATGCGTGGAACCATCGGGTTGACCCTCTGCCCTCCACGCGTCGCTTTCTACTGTGATCCTTTGTGATTGTTTGCAGCAGTATTTAAAGCTTGTAGTCCATATATTCTCTGAATAAAAAAGTGCTTGAAAGTTGAATGATTTTTCTTTTTATTAAGATTTAAAATATAAACAGCTTTCATTGTGAGGAGGATAGGTCTGAAATTGTTTTTGAAACAGGAAGGAAGAAAATTGTTTAGCGTTGATATTTGGCATTTCATGTACAAAAACAAAGTTAGCTTTGTACTTAGAAAGGTCAGGAGTATTAGATGAAAAAATGAATGTTGTATTAAGCTTCCCGCAGAAGTAACATTGTGTGAGAACCACTATTTCCTTGGTTGTAAAATACCACGTGATACATATTTAATTATATTAATACTTATTCTGCAATGCGTTTAATTTGCAAAGCTTTTGCTAATTACATGCAGAAACGTGAGTGTATTTAATTAGTACAACAAAGGAAGTAGGTAGTATACGATAGGTGCCATATGAGTAATGGGAAAGACCGTGAGTAATGTCAGCTTGTCGATACCTTCGTTTGTACAAATTGTACGGGTCTACGTGCCTATATCTGTGACGTAGACTGTCAACGGGTCATTCACCTCCAATATTACTTAATAGTGTTTATGTTCACGCAACTGCACCTTTGCAAACTAGCATACCAGTTTAATTCAGTTTAAATTATTTAAATGTTGCAGTTACGAAAGACCAAAAGTTCAATAAACTTTGTTTTGTAAGCCAAACGAATTTTAAGTTATTGATGTATATATATATATAATCGGAATAGATTATGTATCTTGTGAGAAAAATGATTGATTAATGATTCCAGGAGGATCCTCGGGTATTTCGTGTAAAAATATTTTATAACATAGCCAACTAATGATTATATATTATCAGTCTTGTGTTTACACTGTGTGTAGAGGTATACTTTACATTTTGCTTTTCCGTCTTGTAAAGCGTAGTAGGTGTACTAGGTATTAATTAAACAGGGTGTTCAATTTAAAATTTTCATAGTTAATTTATTACTTAAACATACTTTCTTAAAATAAAATAGAGCATTGTATACAAAGCTTATAATAGTCACACAGATAACGGTGAGCTGCGCTAACAGACTTATTCGGCTGAAGTTCAGTACACGGCAACTTTGTTGCAACACAATGGGTTTAGTACAATACAAGAACATTAAAGTTAGGCGTTATTCTATTATATAGCGATGATATCGCTCTAGACTAGTTGCTGGTTGTTAAACTACCATGGAATGTTACTTCATACCTGATAGGTACATGTTAACATATAAATGAACACTTACAAAAATTAAATCTAAAGCCCATCACACAGAGCAGAGCACATTCTCGCCAGTAACACTAATAAATAATGACCTAGAATTCTACATTTTATTTTGGTATAGGTACTAGAACTTAGAAAGTAAACTTTAAATACAATGTGTTATGGTGTGATTTGCTGAAGTTCCCATCATTCTAGCCTAACAACACGCTAAAACTGCAAACTCACACAAACGTCATTTTATAATCTCAACGATGGGAATATCAATATATCTAACGTTCGGTCTACTATTTAATTGAACACTTTATGCACAGCCTCGAGCATCGCGACGGCGATGTCGTCACTTATATAATATAGACTTAAATAAATGGTTGTCGATTCGCTCTAAAACGAGTGATCATTGAATACTGGTGGGTGTGTACGCGCGCTGGGGCGCGATGTGGCGCAGAGTGGTGCGCGCGGCGGCTAGTGCGCGCCCACGTGGCGCAGGTGCGGCTGGTCGGGCACGGGCGCGGCTGCGGCAGGTGCTGAGCGCGGGATAAACTTGACGCGGAACGGTTGGGGCGCGATGGTGGCGCCCACCGTACCCTCCAGCGACGGAGGCGCGTCTCCCATCTCCATCTGAACGTCGAACTGGTGCATCATGCAGGAGAAAAACATGAACATCTCCATACGCGCCAACACGTCGCCCAGACACATCCTCCTACCGACGCCGAATGGCATGAAGAACTCGGGACGCTTGACCTTGCCTGTCTCGTCTATGAACCGGCTGGGGTTGAATTTGTTGGGCTCATCCCACAGGTTGGGATCCATGTGTACGCAGTTGATGAGTGGCACAACTTGAGAGCCGGCGGGAATTCTGTAGCCGTTCAGGTGGACATCCCTAAGAAAAAAGGTAGTGATAAGTAATTTTGCCATAAAATAACTTCTACTCAAGTTTTCCTTCCGAATGTAGAGTTTTAATACTTACTTTGTAGGAGAGTGTGTTGTTGCCAGGGGCACAATATTTGACAAGCGTAGCGTCTCCAGGATCGTTGTTTCGGTGTAAGGAAGATTTACCATATCTTCGATTGCTGGTAACCGTTCGCGACCGACGACGGCGTCGAGTTCTTCTTGTACGCGCCTCTTCGCTTCAGGGTTCCTCAGCATGAATACAATCATCCATAATAGTGATGACTTGATAGTCTCCATACCAGCCGAAAATAGATCGCCAAGAATTTGCTTCAGTTGTAGTTCTGAGAAAAAATGATCTTTATTAGAAACCTTCAATGTTTAAATTACAACTTAAAGTTATTTTTTTTTTGTATTTCAATAAAAGCTATTTGATTGTTGTATGGAACTTACCATGATCTCTGCCCTCGAACAGATCACCGGCGCGGCCCTCAGTCTTGGCCTTCTCGATCTCGATCAGATAGACGTCGATGAGATCTCTCGCGTTATCGATATCGAGGGTTTCACGATGCTCGTCGATCAGGGTCTGGTAGAAAGCGAACATCTCTTCACGATTCCTCGCTACTTTCTCCTGTGCTTGAGCTTTTCCAGGAAGGTACTGTATGTGAAAAACAGGATTTTTTAGTTTTTTTTAACAAACTTTAAATTTATTATCTTTATTGCATGGAAATGTAATCTGTTATTAATAAGTCTGAATGAATGTTACTTACGTTGTAAAGAGGGACGTATTCGCCGTAGTGTACTTCACCGAATAACCTCATGCCTTCTTCAATGAGGTAATTGAGTCTTTCAAAGCGAGGGTCGCCGTTACTGAACCGGACGGACATCGTGATGCCGCAGATGACGTTGGACACGCCCAGGGCGAGGAAAGGGTTTGGGTCAATGGGCGCTCCCTCCGACCGATTCAGGTTAGCGATCAGCTCGTAAAGTTCACTCTAAACAACAAATAACCCCATTAATATCGTTGAAAACCAATTATGTCACGAATAAAATCAAATTGAACTTTATGGATTTTAGGATGAAATTAATATTATTACGAACCTTAATTCTTCCTTCCATGATTTCCTTGCCGTTCCCCATGTAAGTCATGCCAAATTCGCGCAGTTTTTCGTGGAGGAATCGGCGCTGGTTCTTCCAGAGTTGGCCCTCGCTGTTGATGATGCCTGCAAAGAGGGAGGCGTTGTAGTGTGGGCTCACGAAGTGGGCGGCGCGTGCGCACCGCCGCGAGAGGGACGGGCTAGTGACGCCCATAGGCACATGTGCACTTTTCTTGCCGGTATGTTATGGGCTACACTAACATTTTCTAACAAAGCATTTCTTGTGTTTTTTCAGAAGATATCAAATAAGTGTGCAGGAAAAGATTAAATGCAATGCGATTTTCGAAATATTTTGATGTCTCAAACACTATAATAATCTCAATCATCAATTAAATCTTTAAAAAATACATTTTAAACCCAAAATGGCTAATTTGCAATAAAATTAACAAAATTATTCTGAGATTTTGCAAACTTACCGAGACCATCCAAAGTGTGCATTAGCGGGGTGCTGGGGCGTCCGGTAAACTCTTCTCTTCGGAAAGCTTCCCTGATAAGCTTATAGTCGCTAAGAACGATCGTCAACTGGTTTCCTAGTCTCGCGGAGAACAGAGCGCCGTAGTTGCGAGCAAGTTCCAGGAAGGTTTTGTGGCGGACTCCAAGGAAGGGCAGGTAGCCGACGACGGGCGGGCCCCAGGGCCCCGGCGGCAGATTGCGTAACTCGCGCCGTAGCGACGCTATCCACAGTACCACCACGGCCGCGCCCGCCCCCAGCAGCAGCGGCAACGAAGTACGCGAAACACAGTAATTCACCACTTGCCATAGCCCCCACAAAAGTTTTGAATTTGAGAGCATTGTTTTCTTTTATCTGTTTATATTGTTCTGTGAAACAAATAAAAACAACTGTTGTATTTTTTTTGTAAGTTAGTAAACGATACGTAGCATTAGTGCGCGGATCGTAATTCGCGATAGTGAGATGCCGAGAACTCAGTGATTGTATATCGCGTGCGACCGACGTCTGCGCACTGGCGCGCTGCTGGCATGGCCTTGCGAATAAATACGCGGCGGGGTGGCGCGCGCGCAGGCTCTTCCCACCGGCGCGGGCGCTCCTCTCTCCGCCGCTTTTCCGGCGCGGCGACCCGGTGCGCTACGAAACCCGTAGCACTCAACTCGTAGACCACTTTAATTTTTTCAATGTAGAACACGTTTCATTTTGAGTTTCGTGATCTAATTTTAATTCAAATATAAAACAAATCAATTGATCGTAGTTGTCATCGTTTGTAAAATTACTGGTAGCACCACTACTAAAGTATATTAGCCAAAAGTTTTAACCATTAAGTGATACGAGTTCGATGTCGTAGTCGTGAATGTACTTACCCATTTTGAATGTTAAATAAGAATTGACTTTGGGGATGACCTCACTTGCTTTACCTATTGATGTTAATGTAGGCGTCGAAATTCGGCGAGGGGTGAGAGGGGACATCGAGGTCGTGCGGGTGCGCATGCAGATGATAAGATTAACGAATTGCGTAAGTTAGCGCGAGGCAAGGTGACGGCGGGTCGACGACTCGCGATTGAGAGCCTTGGGCGGACTTCTACGCTGTTCGACCTCTAAGCGACACTTAAATATCACTCTTAAAATTATACAACGAGATCGCATACCCCATTCATTAAAAGGCGCTTTTAATAATAATCATGTCTACGGTTTCTTTCTACACGTTTAAATTATGAAGTGTTAAGTATAGTGATCCAATACCTCTGCTTAGACATTTACATTTAAACGTTAACCACTATTACAGAATGTTTTAAGTGGTTGGCATTCTGTGTCTCAACCAAAAATCAGTGAAAAAGAGATGATTTGAAAATAGGTACATAAGTAGAATCTATGTTTTATTTCATAATTTTAACTGAGGCTTAGGCTTAATACCTAGCAATAAAAGGTAAAGTGCATGAATAAAATCCATGTCAATTATTAGTTCTATGCACATACCTATATTCTTATTTTTAGTACTTGCCTACTTATGGATCATTCAGAACACCGATTAGCAATATAACAAGATGAAAACTGCATTTGTAATAACAGGTAAACGGATAGGTGTGCATATAAGGTAAGCGCACCGATTATGATGTAGAATTTAGATTTTATACACAGCTAGTGTTGTGGGGAAGAATAACTCTTATTTCTTATGCCACAAAATATTCGTATGTTTAAAATTCCTGGTACTTCGCAGCACATCGAATTTTTTAGCAACACAATCTGACCTAATGCGGGCAAAGCGTAGTGCGTATGCACTCAGACCTAGTCGGAAAAGTGTCAGTAACCTAGTCGCTATTCAGTCTTAATATTGATAAAATTTAAGATTGCAGTAATTTGATAAACAAAAACCAGACAGTATAATCTGCGTTCCAGGGTTTTCCTCAATGCTTATGTATTATAATTATAATGCGATTTCATAATAATTAGAGTTTTACTTTAGTAAGATAATATAAAATCTTTTTTAATGATATCCAGACTAACACCCTTGCTCAACGATGTAGTTGATTATTGTATTGTAGCATGAGGACTAATGATTTAATATTGCATTTCATTCACTTTGAATCATGATAACAGAGAGTAGCTGGTCATAATGCTGCAATCGTATTGTTTTACTGACTTTATGAACTTTACTATGAAATATAAAACTATTAATAACACGTTCACTATTACAGTATTTTGAACTTGTTTAGATATCGATTATGAATAAAAATGTAAAACGATTGCGTTCGGTATCATAGTTCTACAGTTTTGGTTGATTTAAAAAACTTGAAAATTACTACATTGAAAAGGTCGGATAGAATAGTATTGACATTCACGTAAGGACATAACATGCTTCTAACGAAAATAGATTTTCCAATGACTTAACTATTATATACAGTAAATATCTACTAGTTATGGACCAACCTTACTTACGGAGGTACTCAGAGAACGCTTGGAAATTACGACCATATACTACTACTAGTGTCATACGTTGACAATTTCTGAACAGAGAATGGGTTGATAAATGAGAGCTGTCAATAAAATTGTTGTTGCTTGATTTATAAGATAACATAATATCATGCCTGTAATCCCCGAAAGGTTAGGCAGAGGTGTACATAATAGTACACCCACGTTTCTAAGATAATACACATAAATCCAGAAGCGATGACAACTTTAGCAGTAGTGGCAGGTGAGGTTTGTAGAAACGTGAACTTGTACTTTACTGCTCGTAGCAAATTTCGAAAAGTTAACTAATAATTACGTATTCTATTTTAATAATTCATATTGTGGTTTTTCTAATTAAATTATTCGACATGGTTGTGGTTATAACTTAGTTCTTACCTGTCTCGTCCATAAACCGGCTGGGGTTGAAATCGTTGGGCTCATCCCACAGGTTGGGGCCCATGTGTACGCAGTTGATGAGTGGCACAACTTGAGAGCCAGCGGGAATTCTGTAGCCATTTAGGTGGACATCCCTAAGAAAAAAGGTGATGATAAGTAATTTTGCCATAAAATAACTTCTACTCAAGTTTTCCTTCCGAATGTAGAGTTTTAAAACTTACTTTGTAGGAGAGTGTGTTGTTGCCAAGGACACAATATTCGACAAGCGTATCGTCTCCATGATCGTTGTTTCCGTGTAAGGAAGATTTACCATATCTTCGATTGCTGGTAACCGTTCGCGACCGACGACGGCGTCGAGTTCGTCTTGTACGCGCCTCTTCGCTTCAGGGTTCCCCAGCATGAATACAATCATCCATAAAAGTGATGACTTGATTTCGGCGGGTATGGAAACTATTCCATACCCGCCGAAAATAGATCGCCAAGAATTTGCTTCAGTTCTAGTTCTGAGAAAAAATAATCTTCATTAGAAACCTTCAATGTTTAAATTACAATTTAAAAGTTATTTATTCTTGTAAAAAAAACAAAAACAATAAAAACTATTTGATTGTTGTATGGAACTTACCATGATCTCTGCCCTCGAACAGTTCACCGGCGCGGTCCTCGGTCTTGGCCTTCTTGATCTCGATCAGATAGACGTCGACGAGATCTCTCGCGTTATCGATATCGAGGGTTTCACGATGCTCGTCGATGAGGGTCTGGTAGAAAGCGAACATCTCTTCACGATTCCTCGCTACTTTCTCCTGTGCTTGAGCTTTTCTAGGAAGGTACTGTATGTGAGAAACAGGATTTTTTTAGTTTTTTTTTTTAACAAACTTTAAATTTATTGACCTTAACGCATGGAAATGTGATCTGTTATTAATAAGTCTGAATGAATGGTACTATACTACTGTAGTAAAGAGGGACATACGTAGAGACGGCCCAGTGACACCCATATGCACATGTGCACTTTTCTTGCCGGTATGTTATGGGCTACACTAACATTTTCTAAGTAACCATTTCTTGTGTTTTTAAGATTTTTTTCAGAAAATATCACATAAATGTGCAGAAAAATTTGAAATGCAATGTGATCTTCGAAACATTTTGATGTCTCAAACACTATACAATTAAATCTTTAAACATACATTTTAAACCCAAAAAGGCTAATTTGCAATAAAATAAACAAAATTATTCTGAGATTTTGCAAACTTACCGAGACCATCCAATGTGTGCATTAGCGGGGTGCTGGGGCGTCCGGTAAATTCTTCTCTTCGGAAATCTTCCATGATGAGTTTGTAGTCAACTGGTTTCCTAGTCTCGCGGACAACAGAGCGCCGTAGTTGCGAGCAAGCTTCAGGAAGGTTTTTGGCGGACTCCAAGGAAGGGCAGGTAGCCGACGACGGGCGGGCCCCAGGGCCCCGGCGGCAGATTGCACAACTCGCGCCGCAGTTACGCCTCCCACAGGACGCCCCCAGCAGCAGCGGCAGTCAAGTACGCGAAACACAGTAGTTCACCACTTGCCATAGCCCCACAAAAGTTAAGAATTTGACAGCATTATTATCTTTTATGTGTTTATATTGTTCTGTACAATAAATAAAAACTAAACTTGACGCGGAACGGTTGGGGTGCTATGGTGGTTGCCACCGTACTCTCCAGCGACGGCGGCGCGTCTCCCATCTCCATCTATCTGCACGTCGAACTGGTGCATCATGCAGGAGAAAAATATAAACATCTCCATACGCGCCAAAACGTCGCCCAGACACATCCTCCTACCGACGCCGAACGGCATGAAGAACTGGGGACGCTTAATCTTGTCTGTCTCGTCCATGAACCGGCTGGGGTTGAAATTTTTGGGCTCATCCCACAGGTTGGGGTCCATGTGTACGCAATTGATGAGTGGTATGACTTGAGAGCCAACGAGAATTCTGTAGCCGTTCAGGTGGACATCCCTAAGAAAAAAGGTAGTGATAAGTAATTTTGCCATAAAATAACTTCTACTCAACTTTTCCTTCCGAATGTAGTTTTAATACTTACTTTGTAGGAGAGTGTGTTGTTGCCAGAGGCACAATATTTGATAAGCGTTGCGTCTCCATGATCGTTGTTTCGGTGTAAGGAAGATTTACCATATCTTCGATTGCTGGTAACCGTTCGCGACCGACGACGGCGTCGAGTTCGTCTTGTACGCGCCTCTTCGCTTCAGGGTTCCTCAGCATGAATACAATCATCCATAAAAGTGATGACTTGATTTCGGCGGGTATGGAAACTATTCCATACCCGCCGAAAATAGATCGCCAAGAATTTGCTTCAGTTCTAGTTCTGAGAAAAAATAATCTTTATCAAAAATTTATCTCTATTAGAAACCTTCAATGTTTAAATTACAATTTAAATGTATTTTTTTTTCTTGTATTTCAATAAAAACTATTTGATTGTTGTATGGAACTTACCATGATCTATACCCTCGAACAGTTCACCGGCGCGACCCCCAGTCTTGGCCTTCTCGATCTCGATCAGATAGACGTCGATGAGGCGCGATTCCTCGCTACTTTCTCCTGTGCTTGAGCTTTTGCGGGAAGGTACTGAATGTGAAAAAACAAGATTTTTTTGTTTTTGTTCTTAAAAAGCTTTAAATTTACTAACTTTATTGAATAGAAATTTAATCTGTTATTAATACGTCTGAATGAATGTTACTACTACCGTTGTAAAGAGGGACGTATTCGCCGGAGTGCACTTCACCGATAAGCCTCATGCCTTCTTCGATGAGATTGTTGAGACTTTCAAAGCGAGGGTCGCCGTTACTGAAGCGCACGGACATAGTGATGCCGCAGATGACGTTGGACACGCTCAGGGCGAGGAAAGCCTGAACCGGTCAATGGGCGCTTCCTCCAACCGGTTCAGGTTAGCGATCAACTCGTAAAGTTCACTCTAAACAACAAATAACCCCATTAATATCGTTGAAAACCAATTATTTCACGAATAAAAACAAATTGAACTTTATTGATTTTAGGATGAAAATAAGATTATTACGAACCTTAATTCTTCCTTCCATGATTTCCTTGCCGTTCCCCATGTAAGTCATGCCAAATTTGCGCAGTTTTTTGTGGAGGAATGGGCGCTGGTTCTTCCAGAGTTGGCCCTTGCTGTTGATGATGCCTACAAAGAGGGAGGCGTTGTAGTGAGGGCTCACGAAGTGGGCGGCGCGCGCGCACCGCCGTGAGAGGGACGGGCTAGTGACGCCCATATGCACATGTGCACTTTTCTTGCCGGTATGTTATGGGCTTCACTAAGATTTTCTAACAAAGCATTTCTAGTAAATATCAAATAAATGTGCAGAAAAAGTTGAAATGCAATGGGATCTTCGAAATATTTAGTTATCTCAAACCCTATCAATTAAATCTTTAGAAAATACATTTTAAGCCCAAAATGGCTGATTTACAATAAAATTAACAAAATTATTCTGAGATTTTGGAAACTTACCGAGACCATCCAAAGTGTGCTTAAGCGGGATGCTGGGCCGTCCGGTAAATTGTTTTTGTCGGAAAGCTTCCATGATGAGTTTGTAGTGTTTGTAGTAGGTTGTAGGAGAGTGTGTTGTTGCCAGAGGCACAATATTTGATAAGCGTTGCGTCTCCATGATCGTTGTTTCGGTGTAAGGAAGATTTACCATATGTTCGATGGCTGGTAACCGTTCGCGACCGACGACGGCGTCGAGTTCGTCTTGTACGCGCCTCTTCGCTTCAGGGTTCCTCAGCATGAATACAATCATCCATAAAAGTGATGACTTGATTTCGGCGGGTATGAAAACTATTCCATACCCGCCGAAAATAGATCGCCAAGAACTTGCTTCAGTTCTAGTTCTGAGAAAAAATAACCTTTATCAAAAAATTTTCTCTATTAGAAACCTTCAATGTTTAAATTACAATTTAAAAGTATTTTTTTTCTTGTATTTCAATAAAAACTATTTGATTGTTGTATGGAACTTACCATGATCTATACCCTCGAACGGTTCACCGGCGCGGCCCCCAGTCTTGGCCTTCTCGATCTCGATCAGATAGACGTCGATGAGGCGCGATTCCTCGCTACTTTCTCCTGTGCTTGAGCTTTTGCGGGAAGGTACTGAATGTGAAAAAACAAGATTTTTTTGTTTTTGTTCTTAAAATGCTTTAAATTTACTAACTTTATTGAATAGAAATTTAATCTGTTATTAATAAGTCTGAATGAATGTTACTACTACCGTTGTAAAGAGGGACGTATTCGCCGGAGTGCACTTCACCGATAAGCCTCATGCCTTCTTCGATGAGATTGTTGAGACTTTCAAAGCGAGGGTCGCCGTTACTGAAGCGCACGGACATAGTGATGCCGCAGATGACGTTGGACACGCTCAGGGCGAGGAAAGCCTGAACCGGTCAATGGGCGCTTCCTCCAACCGGTTCAGGTTAGCGATCAACCCGTAAAGTTCACTCTAAACAACAAATAACCCCATTAATATCGTTGAAAACCAATTATTTCACAAATAAAAACAAATTAAACTTTATGGATTTTAGGATGAAAATAAGATTATTACGAACCTTAATTCTTCCTTCCATGATTTCCTTGCCGTTCCCCATGTAAGTCATGCCAAATTTGCGCAGTTTTTTGTGGAGGAGCGCTGGTTCTTCCAGAGTTGGCCCTCGCTGTTGATGATGCCTACAAAGAGGGAGGCGTTGTAGTGTGGGCTCACGAAGTGGGCGGCGCGCGCGCACCGCCGTGAGAGGGACGGGCTAGTGACGCCCATATGCACATGTGCACTTTTCTTGCCGGTATGTTATGGGCTTCACTAAGATTTTCTAACAAAGCATTTCTAGAAAATATCAAATAAATGTACAGAAAAAGTTGAAATGCAATGGGATCTTCGAAATATTTAGCTATCTCAAACCCTATCAATTAAATCTTTAGAAAATACATTTTAAGCCCAAAAAGGCTAATTGGCAATAAAATTAACAAAATTATTCTGAGATTTTGGAAACTTACCGAGACCATCCAAAGTGTGCTTAAGCGGGATGCTGGGCCGTCCGGTAAATTGTTCTTTTCGGCAAGCTGCCATGATGGGTTTGTAGTGTTTGTAGTAGTTTGTAGGAGAGTGTGTTGTTGCCAGAGGCACAATATTTGATAAGCGTTGCGTCTCCATGATCGTTGTTTCGGTGTAAGGAAGATTTACCATATCTTCGATGGCTGGTAACCGTTCGCGACCGACGACGGCGTCGAGTTCTTCTTGTACGCGCCTCTTCACTTTAGGATTCCTCAGCATGAAGACAATCAACCATAAAAGTGATGACTTGATAGTCTCCATACCAGCCGAAAATAGATCGCCAAGAATTTGTTTCAGTTGTAGTTCTGAGAAAAAAATTATCCTTATTAGAAACCTACAATGTTTAAATTACAATTTAAAAGTATTTTTTTCTTGTATTTCAATAAAAACTATTTGATTGTTGTATGAAACTTACCATGATCTCTGCCCTCGAACCGCTCACCGGCGCGGCCCTCGATCTTGGCCTTCGCGATCTCGATCAGATAAACGTCGATGAGATCTCTCGCGTTATCGATATCGAGGGTTTCACGATGCTCGTCGATGAGGGTCTGGTAGAAAGCAAACATCTCTTCACGATTCCTCGCTACTTTCTCCTGTGCTTGAGCTTTTCCAGGAAGGTACTGTATGTGAAAAGCAGGATTTTTTAGTTTTTTTTTAACAAACTTTAATTTGATTAACTTTATTGCATAGAAATTTAATCTGTTATTAATAAGTTTGAATGAATGTCACTACTACCGTTGTAAAGAGGGACGTATTCGCCGTAGTGCACTTCACCGATAAGCCTCATGCCTTCTTCGATGAGATTGTTGAGACTTTCAAAACGAGGGTCGAGGTTGATGATGCCTGCAAAGAGGGAGGCGTTATAGTGTGGGCTCACGAAGTGGGCGGCGCGCGCGCACCGCCGCGAGAGGGACGGGCTAGTGACGCCGATAGGCACATGTGCACTTTTCTTGCCGGTATGTTATGGGCTTCATTAAGATTTTCTAACAAAGCAATTCTAGTGTTTTTTTAAGATTTTTTTCAGAAAATATCAAATAAATGTGCAGAAAAAGTTGAAATGCAATGTGATCTTCGAAATATTTAGCTATCTTAAACACTACCAATTAAATCTTTAGAAAATACATTTTAAGCCCAAAAAGGCTAATTGGCAATAAAATTAACAAAATTATTCTGAGATTTTGCAAACTTACCAAGACCATCCAAAGTGTGCTTAAGCGGGATGCTGGGCCGTCCGGTAAATTCTTCTCTTCGGAAAGCTTCCATGATAAGTTTGTAGTCGCTAAGAACGATCGTCAACTGGTTTCCTAGTCTCGCGGAGAACAGAGCGCCGTAGTTGCTAGCAAGCTCCAGGAAGGTTTTGTGGCGGACTCCAAGGAAGGGCAGGTAGCCGACAACAGGCGGGCCCCAGGGTCCCGGCGGCAGATTGCGCAACTCGCGCCGCAGTGAAGCCTCCCGCAGGACGCCCCCAGCAGCAGCGGCAGTCAAGTACGCGAAACACAGTAGTTCACCACTTGCCATAGCCCCACAAAAGTTAAGAATTTGACAGCATTGTTATCTTTTATCTGTTTATATTGTTTTGTGAAACAAATAAAAACAACTGTTGTATTTTTTTTGTAAGTTAGTAAACGATACGTAGCATTAGTGCGCGGATCGTAATTCGCGATAGTGAGATGCCGAGAACTCAGTGATTGTATATCGCGTGCGACCGACGTCTGCGCACTGGCGCGCTGCTGGCATGGCCTTGGTGCCTACGGGTGCGGCTGCGGCGGGTGCTGAGCGTGGGCAAAACTTGACGCGGAACGGTTGTGGTGCGATGGTGGCGCCCACCGTACCCTCCAGCGACGGCGGCGCGTCTCCCATCTCCATCTATCTGCACGTCGAACTGGTGCATCACGCAGGAGAAAAATATAAACATCTCCATACGCGCCAACACGAAGCCCAGACACATCCTCCTACCGACGCCGAATGGCATGAAGTACTCGGGTCGCTTGACCTTGCCTGTCTCGTCCATGAACCGGCTGGGGTTGAAATCGTTGGTATCATCCCTCAGGTTGGGGTCCATGTGTACACAGTTGATGAGTGGCACAACTTGAGGGCCAGCAGGAATTCCGTAGTCGTTTAGGTGGATATCCCTAAGAAAAAAGGTAGTGATAAGTAATTTTGCCATAAAATAACTTCTACGCAAGTTTTCCTTCCGAATGTAGAGTTTTAATACTTACTTTGTAGGAGAGTGATGACTTGATAGTTTCCATACCAGCCGAAAATAGATCGCCAAGAATTTGCTTCAGTTGTAGTTCTGAGAAAAAAATATGTTTATTAGAAATCGTCAATGTTTAAATTACAATTAAAAAGTTATTTTTTCTTGAATTTCAAAAAAAAACTATTTGATTGTTGTATGAAACTTACCATGATCTCTGCCCTCGAACAGATCACCGGTGCGGTCCTCAGTCTTGGCCTTCTCGATCTCGATCAGATAAACGTCGATTAGATCTCTCGCGTTATCGATATCGAGGGTTTCACGATGCTCGTCGATCAGAGTTTGGTAGAAAGCGAGAGAGATGTTCTCTTCGCGATTCTTCGTTACTTTCTCCTCGCTACGTTTGGTCTACTATTTAATTGAACACTTTATGCGCAGCTTCAAGCATCGCGACGACGATGTCGTCACATAT
This sequence comes from Eurois occulta, assembly GCA_950022335.1. NCBI lineage: Eukaryota > Metazoa > Arthropoda > Insecta > Lepidoptera > Noctuidae > Eurois > Eurois occulta. Next base: position 8,378,341 of record OX465489.1, on the reverse strand, counting down.
ATCATATGGACTTAAATAAATGGTTGTCGATTCGCTCTAAAGCGTGTGATCATTGAACACTGTTGGCGCGGTGAGGCGCGATGTGGCGCGACGCGGCTTGTTTGGGCGCGATGTGGAGCAGAGTGGGACGAAGTGGTGCGTGCAGCGGCTAGTGCGCGCCGACGTGGCGCAGATGCAGTTGTTCGGGTACGGGTGCGGCTGCGGCGGGTGCTGAGCGTGGGCAAAACTTGACGCGGAACGGTTGTGGTGCGATGGTGGCGCCCACCGTACCCTCCAGCGACGGCAGTGCGTCTCCCATCTCCATCTGAACGTCGAACTGGTGCATCATGCAGGAGAAAAATATAAACATCTCCATACGCGCCAACACGTCGCCCAGACACATCCTCCTACCGACGCCGAATGGCATGAAGTACTCGGGTCGCTTGACCTTGCCTGTCTCGTCCATGAACCGGCTGGGGTTAAAATCGTTGGGCTCATCCCACAGGTTGGGGTCCATGTGTACGCAGTTGATGAGAGGCACAACATGAGAGCCAGCCGGAATTCTATAGCCGTTCAGGTGGACATCCCTAAGAAAAAAGGTAGCGATAAGTAATTTTGCGATAAAATAACTTCTACTCAAGTTTTCCTTCTGAATGTAGAGTTTTAATACTTACTTTGTAGGAGAGTGCGTTGTTGCCAGAGGCACAATATTTGATAAGCGTTGCGTCTCCATGATCGTTGTTTCCGTGTAAGGAAGATTTACCATATCTTCGATCGCTGGCAACCGTTCGCGACCGACGACGGCGTCGAGTTCTTCTTGTACGCGCCTCTTCGCTTCAGGATTTCTCAGCATGAAGACAATCATCCATAAAAGTGATGACTTGATAGTCTCCATACCAGCCGAAAATAGATCGCCAAGAATTTGCTTCAGTTGTAGTTCTGAGAAAAAAATATCTTTATTAGAAACCTTCAATGTTTAAGTTACAATTTAAAAGTATTTTTTTCTTGTATTTTAATAAAAACTATTTGATTGTTGTATGAAACTTACCATGATCTCTGCCCTCGAATAGCTCACCGGCGCGGTCCTCAGTCTTGGCCTTCGCGATCTCGATCAGATAAACGTCGATGAGATCTCTCGCGTTATCGATATCGAGGGTTTCACGATGCTCGTCGATGAGGGTCTGGTAAAAAGCAAACATCTCGGCACGATTCCTCGCTACTTTTTCCTGTGCTTGAGCTTTTCCAGGAAGGTACTGTATGTGAAAAACAGGATTTTTTAGTTTTTTTTTTAACAAACTGTAATTTGCTTAACTTTATTGCATAGAAATGTAATCTGTGATTAATAAGTTTGAATGAATGTTACTACTTACGTTGTAAAGAGGGACATATTCACCGTAGTGAACTTCGCCGAATAACCTCATGCCTTCTTCAATGAGGTAATTGAGTCTTTCGAAGCGAGGGTCGCCGTTACTGAACCGGACGGACATCGTAATACCGCAGATTACGTTGGACACGCTCAGGGCGAGGAAAGGGTTCGGGTCGATGGGCGCTCCCTCCGATTGGTTCAAGTTAGCGATCAGCTCGTAAAGTTCACTCTAAACAACAAATAACCCCATTAATATTGTTGAAAACCAATTATTTCACGAATAGAAACAAACTGAACTTTAAGGATTTTAGAATGAAAATAAACTCTTTTGCAAAAAAAAACGGGCACTTTTAGATTTTTTTCTCTACTTCAATGAAGAAGAACAAGAAATAGGTTTTATTAATTTGACGATGTATTGTCATGTTTTTTGAAGCATCCTGGCATGATTCTTTAAGTTCCAAATTTAAAATTTGAAATTAATAAAAGAAAAATAATGAGTATTGTGGATTATTCTAAAATTGCTTTGCTAAACTGATTACGATATTTTAAAACTTTTTGGATATTTTCTGCAAATTAAACAATTTAATCTTTCGTTTTACATTAAATACCAATTTTTGATATGAGTGATAAAGTGATAAGGGCCGGTAAAATTATAGCCCTACTTGAAGAAGGTTTTTCGCAAACTTACGTGTCTCAGTGGCTAAATGTGAGTCGTTCAACTGTCCAGAGGACTTGGCAACGGTATCAAGAGACCGGTTCGATCAAAAGAAGACCCGGTTCGGGAAGAAAACGATGCACAGAACCAAGAGATGACCGCTTTTTGGTGAGTCAGGCGTTGCGGAATCGTAAGGCGTCAAGTGTGGACCTAAAGAATAGCCTTGAAGAAGTAAGAAGAGTAGAAGTTAGCTTGTGGACGGTCAGGAGGAGGCTTTTGGCTGCCAATATCAGGAGTTACCACCCAGCTCGGGGCCCTAAATTACTCCGTGAACACGTGTTGCTCGACTTCAGTTTGCTCGGAACTGTGCTTCATGGACTCTGGAGGACTGGAATAAAGTATTGTTTTCTGATGAAGCTAGAATCTCTTTGTGTGGAGAGGACCGACGCCGGCGAGTGCTGCGAAGACCACGGGAACGCTATGCGGAAGTGTGTTTCGAAGAAATCACTCCTTATGGCGGAGGCTCCGTTATGTTTTGGGCAGCAATTAATTCGACGGAGCATACGGAGTTAGTTTTCATAGAAAATGGAACATTAAATGCACACCGCTACATAATGGAAGTCCTAATTCCATATGCACAACCCACATTAACTGCACTTGGGAAAGATTTCATTTTTATGGACGACAATGCTCGCCCGTACCGTTCTGGCGACGTGGAAGCGTACATGCAAGAAGTTGGGATCCGTGGTTTAGATTGGCCAGCTCGAAGTTCTGACCTAAATCCAATTGAGCATGTCTGGGATGTTCTAAAGAGACGGGTAAGATCAGTGCAACCTGCTCCATAAAACATCAGGGAGCTAAAAAGAGTCATTGCAGAAGAGTGGGAACGTATTCCTCAAAACGTTATTAAGAACATCGTGGAAAGCATGCCCAGAAGGGTTCAAGCTGTGATTTTGGCAAGAGGTCACGCTCGTTATTAGATTTTACATTTGAAACTTTATTTAATTAAAAAAAAAAACTTGTCTTTATTGCCGACCACTTCTTATTGTTTGGGCGTGTACATCGGTTTTAAAAAATCTATCGTTTTTTTTCTTTTAATTGCCCGAATTCACTTCACGCGCATTAATTTACACGATTATAAGTATACAGACTACGTCAAAGAAATAAATTTCATTTAATTAACTCAAATCGATCTTAGAACGTAAATTTCCTTAGGTGCCCGTTTTTTTTTTGCAAAAGAGTGTAATATTATTACGAACCTTAATTCTTCCTTCCATGATTTCCTTGCCGTTCCCCATGTAGGTCATGCCAAATTCGCGCAGTTTTTCGTGCAGGAATCGGCGCTGGTTTTTCCAGAGTTGGCCCTCGCTGTTGATGATGCCTGCAAAGAGGGAGGTGTTATAGTGAGGGCTCACGAAGAGGGCGGCGCGTGCGCACCGCCGCGAGAGGGACGGGCTAATGACGGACATGTGTACTTTTCTTGCCGGTATGTTATGGGCTACACTAACATTTTCTAACTAACCATTTCTTGTGTTTTTTAAGATTTTTTTCTGAAAATATCAAATAAATTTGCAGAAAAAGTTGAAATGCAATGTGATCTTCGAAATATTTTGATTTCACAAACACTATAGGTACAATTAAATCTTTAAAAAATCTATTTTAAGCCCAAAAAGGCTAATTTGCAATAAAATTAACAAAATTATTCTGAGATTTTGCAAACTTACCGAGACCATCTAAAGTGTGCATTAGCGGGGTACTGGGGCGTCCGGTAAACTCTTCTCTTCGAAAAGCTTCCCTGATAAGCTTATAGTCGCTAAAAACGATCGTCAACTGGTTTCCTAGTCTCGCGGAGAACAGAGCGCCGTAGTTGCGAGCAAGCTTCAGGAAGGATATGTGGCGGACTCCGAGGAAGGGCAGGTAGCCGACGATGGGCAGGCCCCAGGGCCCCGGCGGCAGATTGCGTAACTCGCGCCGCAGTGACGCCACCCACAGGACTACCAGCGCCGCGCCCGCCCCCAGCAGCAGCGGCAGTGAAGTACCCGAAACACAGTAGTTCACTATTTGCCCTAGCCCCCACAACAGTTTTGAATTTGAGAGAGAGAGCATTTTTATCTGTTTATATTGTTCTGTAAAAAAGGTAAATAAAAACAAATGTTGTATTTTTTTTGTTAGTTAATAAACGATACGTAGCATTAGTGCGCGGATCGTAAATCGCGATAGTGAGATGCCGAGAACTCAGTGATTGTATAACGCGTATGACCGACGTCTGCGCACTGGCGCGCTGCTGGCATGGCCTTGCGAATAAATACGCGGCGGGGTGGTGCGCGCAGGCTCTTCCCACCAGCGCGGGCGCTCCTCTCTCCGCCGCTTTTCCGGCGCCGCGGCCCGGTGCGCTTCGAAACCCATAGCACTCAACTCGTAGATCACTTTTATTTTGTCAATGTAGAACGCGTTTCATTTTAAGTTGCGTGATCTAATTTTAATTCAAATATAAAACAAATCAATTGACCGTAGTTGTCATCGTTTGTAAAATTACGGGTAGCACCAGTAATTTCTACAAACTAAAGTATACGATTAGATAAAAGTTTTAAGCATCAAGTGACACGAATTCGATGTCGTAGTCGTGAATGTACTTACCCATTTTGAATGTTACATAAGAATTGACTTTGGGGATGTCCTCACTTGCTTTACCTATTGATGTTAATGTAGGCTTCGAAATTCGGCGAGGGGTAAGAGGGGACATCGAGGTCGTGCGGGTGCGCATGCAGACGATAAGATTAACGAATTGCGTAAGTTAGCGCGAGGCAAGGTGACGGCGGGTCGACGACTCGCGATTGAGAGCCTTGGGCGGACTTCTACGCTGTTCGACCTCTAAGCGACACTTAAATATCACTCTTAAAATTATACAACGAGATCCCCCATTCATTAAAAGGCGCTTTTAATAATAATCATGTCTACGGTTTCTTTCTACACGTTTAAATTATGAAGTGTTAAGTTATAACTTTAAGTATAGTGATCCAATACCTCTGCTTAGACATTTACGTTTAAACGTTAACCACTATTACAGAATGTTATAAGTGGTTGGCATTCTGTGTCTCAACCAAAAATCTGTGAAAAAGAGATGATTTGAAAATAGGTACATAAGTAGAATCTATGTTTTATTTCATATTTTTTAACTGAGGTTTAGGCCTCGTAGTGTATCACCTATTTTATAGTTTACGAGGGGCAATACCTAGCAATAAAAGGTAAAGTGCATGAATAAAATCCATGTCAATTATTAGTTCTATGCACATAGGTACCTATATTCTTATTTTTAGTACTTGCCTACTTATGGATCATTCAGAACACCGATTAGCAATATAACAAGATGAAAACTACATTTGTAATAACAGGTAAACGGATAGGTGTGCATATAACATACGAGTGCCATAAAAGTGATGAATTAATTATTTGAACAATGATTTTTAATTAATTAATGTATCTAAATCACGAAATTCTCATCACTAACATAGTACCTTGTTGTTCGGAATAAATAGTTATTTGATTTGATTTTATTTTGATAAGGTAAGCGCACTGATTATCATGTAGAATTTAGATTTTAGCCACAAAATATTCGTATGTTTAAAATTCCTGGTACTTCGCAGCACATCGAATTTTTTAGCAACACAATCTGACCTAATGCGGGCAAAGCGTAGTGCGTATGCACTCAGACCTAGTCGGAAAAGTGTCAGTAACCTAGTCGCTATTCAGTCTTAATATTGATAAAATTTAAGATTGCAGTAATTTGATAAACAAAAACCAGACAGTATAATCTGCGTTCCAGGGTTTTCCTCAATGCTTTTGTATTATATAATGCGATTTCATAATAATTAGACTTTTACTTTAGTAAGATAATATAAAATCTTTTTTTAATGATATCCAGACTAACACCCTTGCTCAACGATGTAGTTGATTATTGTATTGTAGCATGAGGACTAATGATTAATATTGCATTTCATTCACTTCGAATCATGATAACAGAGAGTAGCTGGTCATAATGCTGCAATCGTATTGTTTTACTGACTTTATGAACTTTAGTATGAAATATAAAACTACTAATAACACGTTCACTATTACAGTATTTTGAACTTGTTTAGATATCGATTATGAATAAAATATGTAAAACGATTGCGTTCGCTATCATACTTATGCAGTTTTTGTTGATTTTAAAAACTTGAAAATTATAGCATTGAAAAGGTAGGTTATAATAGTATTGACATTCACGTAAGGACATAACATGCTTCTAACGAAAATAGATTTTCCAATGACTTAACTATTATATACAGTAAATACTACTAGTTATGGACCAACCTTACTTACGTAGGTACTCAGAAAACGCTTGGAAATTACGACCATATACTACTACTAGCGTCATACGTTGACAATTTCTGAACGGAGAATGGGTTGATAAATGAGAGCTGTCAATAAAATTGTTATTGCTTGATTTCTAAGATAACATAACGTCACGCCTGTAATGCCTGAAAGGTTAGGCAGAGGTGTACATAAAAGTACACCCACGTTTCTAAGATAATACACATAAATCCAGAAGCGATGACAACTTTAGCAGTAGTGGCAGGTGAGGTTTGTAGAAACATGAAATTGTACTTTACTGTTCGTAGCAAATTTTGAAAAGTTAACTAATAATTACGTATTCTATTTTAATAATTCATATTGTGGTTTTTCTAATTAAATTATTCGACATGGTTGTGGTTATAACTTAGTTCTTACCTGTCTCGTCCATGAACCGGCTGGGGTTGAAATCGTTGGCCCCATCCCACAGGTTGGGGCCCATGTGTACGCAGTTGATGAGTGGTACAACTTGAGAGCTAGTGGGAATTCCGTAGCCGTTCAGGTGGATATCCCTAAGAAAAAAGGTAGTGATAAATAATTTTGCCATAAAATAACTTCTACTCAAGTTTTTTTCCGAATGTAGAGTTTTAATGCTTACTTTGTGAGGAGAGTGTGTTGTTGCCAGGGGCACAATATTCGACAAGCGTATTGTCTCCATGATCGTTGTTTCGGTGTAAGGAAGATTTACCATATCCTCGATTGCTGGTAACCGTTCGCGACCGACGACGGCGTCCAGTTCTTCTTGTACGCGCCTCTTTGCTTCAGGGTTCCTTAGCATGAATACAATCATCCATAAAAGTGAGTTTCTATACCGGCCGAAAATAGTTGTAGTTCTGGAAAAAAATAATCTTTATTAGAAATCTTCAATGTTTAAATTATAAAAAGTATTTGATTGTTGTATGAAACTTACCATGATCTCTGCCCTCGAACAGTTCACCGGCGTGGCCCTCAGTCTTGGCCTTCTCGATCTCGATCAGATAGACGTCGATGAGATCTCTCGCGTTATCGATATCGAGGGTTTCACGATGCTCGTCGATGAGAGTCTGGTAGAAAGCGAACATCTCTTCACGATTCCTCGCTACTTTCTCCTGTGCCTGAGCTTTTCCGGGAAGGTACTGTATGTGAAAAATTGGTTTTTTTTTTAACAAACCTTAAATTTGCATGGAAATGTAATCTGTTATTAATAATTTGAATGAATTTTACTACTCACGTAGTAAAGAGGGACGTATTCACCGTAGTGCACTTCACCGAATAGCCTCATGTCTTCACGATTCCTCGCTACTTTCTCCTGTGCTTGAGCTTTTCCGGGAAGGTACTGTATGTGAAAAATAGGTTTTTTTTTAACAAACCTTAAATTTGCATGGAAATGTAATCTGTTATTAATAATTTGAATGAATTTTACTACTTACGTAGTAAAGAGGGACGTATTCACCGTAGTGCACTTCACCGAATAGCCTCATGCCTTCGCGATTCCTCGCTACTTTCTCCTGTGCTCGAGCTTTGCCGGGAAGGTACTGTATGTGAAAAATAGGTTTTTTTTTAACAAACCTTAAATTTGCATGGAAATGTAATCTGTTATTAATAATTTGAATGAATTTTACTACTTACGTAGTAAAGAGGGACGTATTCACCGTAGTGCATTTCACCGAATAGCCTCATGTCTTCACGATTCCTCGCTACTTTCTCCTGTGCTTGAGCTTTTCCGGGAAGGTACTGTATGTGAAAAATAGGTTTTTTTTTAACAAACCTTAAATTTATTAACTTTATTGCATGGAAATGTAATCTGTTATTAATAATTTGAATGAATTTTATTACTTACGTAGTAAAGAGGGACGTATTCACCGTAGTGCACTTCACCGATAAGCCTCAAGCCTTCGCGATTCCTCGGTATTTTCTCCCGTGCTTGAGCTTTGCCGGAAAGGTACTGTATGTGAAAAATAGGTTTTTTTTTTAACAAACCTTAAATTTATTAACTTTATTGCATGGAAATGTAATCTGTTGTTAATAATTTGAATGAATTTTATTACTTACGTAGTAAAGAGGGACGTATTCACCGTAGTGCACTTCACCGAATAGCCTCATGTCTTCACGATTCCTCGCTACTTTCTCCTGTGCTTGAGCTTTTCCGGGAAGGTACTGTATGTGAAAAATAGGTTTTTTTTTAACAAACCTTAAATTTATTAACTTTATTGCATGGAAATGTAATCTGTTATTAATAATTTGAATGAATTTTATTACTTACGTAGTAAAGAGGGACGTATTCACCGTAGTGCACTTCACCGATAAGCCTCAAGCCTTCGCGATTCCTCGGTATTTTCTCCCGTGCTTGAGCTTTGCCGGAAAGGTACTGTATGTGAAAAAACAGGAATTTTAGTTTTTTTTAGTTGCTCAACGATGTAGTTGATTATAATACTATGTACCACGAAAACTAATGATTTAATATTGCATTTCATTCCCTTCGAATCATGATAACAGAGAGTAGCTGGTCATAATGCTGCAATCGTATTGTTTTACCGACTTTATGAACTTTACTATGAAATATAAAACTACTAATGTCACGGTCTCTATAACAGTATGCAACAATTATGAATAAAATATGTTAGACGATTGCTTCATAGTTCGCTATCATAGTTAAACAGTTAGAAAATAGATTTTCCAATGACTTAACTATTATATACAGTAAATACCTACTAGTTATGGACCAACCTTACAGTAGTAACCTTAGTACACCCACGTTTCTAAGATAATACACATAAATCCAGAAGCGATGACAACTTTAGCAGTAGTGGCAGGTGAGGTTTGTAGAAACGTACCAAATTTCGAAAAGTTAACTAATAATTACGTATTCTATTTTAATAATTCATATTGTGGTTTTTCTAATTAATTATTCGACATGGATGTGGTTATAACTTAGTTGAAGTTACATTCGTAGACGGAAAATTTTCAATTCACTCCGATTTTTCGATATTTTTCATAGTGACCTTGTACGTAGCAAAACTCTTAAGGGCTCAACACACATGTCCGGCACATTCGATTCGTTAGATTATTGAACTCGAAGCTAATCTGACGCAATTACTAAACATAGATATTCGGATTTCATTCGATAGTGGCAATCGGCTAACTTCACCCGTCATGTACGTTGGGTTAATTATGTTCGAATCGGCTCGGCTCGGCACAATTCGAGCTAAATTGAATGGTATTTTCGCGAACTCATTTATAACTATGTAAATATATTTGATTTTGCAAGACAGGCTGAATCATGACTACCCGAATCCGTAACTATAGCATCCCTAAGTCCTATAATACTGCAATGGCACTGCTAATTTTCCTTTTTCCAAGTAGAACTAAACTAACATTAACTATTACCTATTTCATTTCTTTTGTAATAATTGCTTGCTCTCCCAAGTTTTCACATTAAGTTTCAACTAGTTTAGAAGTGTTTTTGTGGGTGATTATGTGTAATCATACATAATTTCAAGTATGTAAGAGTATATAACGGGTTACAGTAAAAACTATTTGACGCAGTAGAAACAAATACTACGCTACATAGAAGACAAAACTTCTTCTATTTTAAACAGTAGTCAGATTAGTGCAACCCGTGTTATCTTCACAATGCAGATGCAGCTTTTATGGCTTGACGACTTACTACGAACAACACGTCTTTCTTTGTCTTAGAATCCCATAATAACAAACAATATTAAGCAAAATAGACAATTAATCACGAACAAAGTTCATATGAGTAATACTGTTATTAAAATAATTCTTAGGTTAACAGTTATTGTTTTGTATATGAGTAATCTTTGTCAAAGTGAAAAATAATGTTCTTGACAATGTAAACAAAGCTGTGTGTTATTTAACATTTTATCAGTTACTTAAGAAAAAGTTGGTAAATTATATTATCTAACACAAAATTACAAATAACCTTAGGTATAATTAAAAGTAAAACCCACGATAAAGTTCTACTGATTCTCTTGAGTTGCGTTTTGTTTTGTTAAAAAACCTACTGAAAAAGTTCTAGTACGTTTGTTTTTATAACATTGACCATCTAATTATAAAGTAGTAGTAGTTATATCTTGTTAATTCAAAATTCGGCTTCATTATAGATAAGTCCGGAAAATTTAAAGAATGAAATGTAATTTAGGACAACGAATTCTGTTTATAATGGCCTTTGAAAACCTATAAGTGATTACTGCGAGCGCTGCCTACCTACCTTCATCAATTGTACCATTAAATGAATACTTGTACTATTGTACATTCAGGGACACGTTATTGTGCCAAAAACCTTTGTGGCAACAGTTGACGGAAATGCTACGAAAATTAAGGGCATAACATAAAAAATAACATAGCCTCGATAGTAAGTAGTTGCTGTTTTTTGTACATAGAACCTTTTTGTTATCTCGACTACAATTACCTACTTAGATCACTTTGTAAAGGTGTCATAACTGAAATCGAATTCGTTTGACCAATCCTGAAAAGCTTCCCATAGCTATGCCTTTTAAACTAAAACGTATTTTTTCCCCTTATATATATATGTATATTTATCAAGACAGTTTATAAAAATCTTAACTTAAGAACTATACCCCACAAAACCGTTTTCACGGTTTGTCTGTGGGAACGGAACAAACATAGTAACACAATGTTTAATAGTGTGTGCACTTAATTTTCACTTATATTATTTTTTTAAGTAACTAACAATAATGCTTATCTTATATGTATGGATAATATTTTTTTCCCTTTACCTATCAAATGTTATATCAATGCAGTGTTATGTCAACCTCCTGAAAAGTTTAATGAAGATATCCATATGACCAATTTTGTTATGTTGGTTGATTGGTTTTTCACCGAGGCATTTCATATAAACACCAAACAAAACTCTAGAATAACCTTTTATTGGACTTTTCCGTAAAAACTAGAACAACAGTAAGTAATTTAAGAAAATTGTTCACTAAACAGGCTCGGACCGGAGATTTACTTTTTATTTAAGTGTGAGTTGTGTATTTTTCCTTCACATAATATGGGAAAAAACTGACATCTAAGTGTTGGCAATGTAAAAACAACAAGTTCATCAAACGATTACAATGATGGTATGTTCAAGAACTATTAGAGCCTACGCTCTAACAGTCTCACCTAAGACACTGTTCCGTTATTGTTTCAGGGCCAGTCATTTACTTTTTATTTACAGCTATGTAATTTTATATATATCAGTGGTTTTATAAGTTACATACATAAAGTCACGTCGTGTTCCCAAAGGGGGTAGGAAGAAAGTTAATAATCCCTTATTAGAAACCGGATTTGAAAACATAGCGGAGGAACAAGCGGGCAGCGTGACTTGAGGGCTGTACTGTGTGATGTCCTCATAGCAGGCATTAACATAGGTGGGGCTATCAAATGGGCGTGAGCTACCGACACATCGGTATATTAAGTGTCCCGTGCTAAGCATTCGAAACCGCGACTGATATCGATTAAGTTTGCTGACCACCGTACGACACAAACGTAACGATATCTTTCGTTGCAATATCAGTTTTCAGCTTCGTCTATATAAATTAACTAGTCACGTTTTGCTGCTAGGCCGAGAGATCAATGACCGTCCCTTTTATCGGTGAAGCGGATTTATCTGGACTGTTATCAAGTTTCGATATTTCCTATCAGCCGATATTGTTAGATTACTTCTTCGACGCACTAAAGTCGCGTGATCTGTTATATAATGGTTTCCATCGTTAATGGAACTGATAAATCCAGGGTAGACTTGGTTAAAGTAGTTTTTGAGTATTGGTATGACAATCAGATAAACTATGTTAAATGGGAGATGTAGAGTGAGGCAGAGGGAAATAACCTCTCCTAAACTTTCAACTTATGTGTTGATGACTTGAAAGGTGGCCTCACCAGCCAGCAAGTCGGCTGCTCCATTGACGGTGTCTTTGTCAACAATTTGAGTTATGCGGACGACATGGTGCTGTTGGCGCCATCTGTCAGCGCAATTAGAAAGTTTTTACAGTTATGTGACACTTTTGCCATAATCCATGGCCTACGATACAATGTAACCAAGACTGAATTTATGTTGTTTTCAAAAGGCAATCATGGGACCGACTCTGTTCCGTCTGTGATGTTGTATGGTGTTGCTCTTAAAAGGGTTTGTCAATTTAAATATTTGGGTCCCTTGGTGAGTGCTGACCTTAAGAATAACGCAGATATCGGTCAGGGCTAAAATGTTGTTCAGAAGATTTGCGTCTTGTTCAAAAGGAGTCAAAGTTACACTATTTAAGGCATATTGTCAAAACTTCTACGGCAGTAGTTTATGGACAACATATTCTCTAAAAACCGTCAACGAATTGCGCGCCCAATATAACAATGCCTTCTGAATGCTATTGCGGCTCCCACGTTTCTGCAGTGCATCTGCCATGTTCAGGGAGGCTTGTACGGACGGATTTGCAGCTATTCTTCGCAAAGAAAGTCCTCCTTATTGAGCAGAGTTAGTGCTAGCAGCAATGGCGTTCTGGCGGTTATTGTGGACAAATTGGACTGCCCTATTCAAGCCATCACATTAGGGAACTGACTAGAACATAAAATTGATGAACTAATAATTTGAAGAATTAATTTTAATTAATGTATCTTAATCACCAAATTATAACCACTTACATAGTACTTAAGTACTTTTTCAATAACCCACATGGACCTTGTTGTTCGAAATAAATAATTATTTGATTTGATATGTTAAAGACTAAACCAGTTTTCTAACTACCTAGTTAGAAAACTGGTTTGATTATTTTCTTTTAGGGAAGGTCATTGCACACCAGCGGCTATAAAACGCTACGTTTGAGCAACTGCATCGTCCCCAGAGATACTAGACGTCTGTGTGCATTGATCGCTACGCTGCGACCGCGACGCGCCGGAATCGAGGTTCACGCTTGGGGTGTGAAATGTTTCATTAAAGCTGAGCAGACTGTCTCAAGACGAGACAGACTGTCGTTCTGAAAACTTTGATGGTGCACAAACTCGCAACAATACAGTCGCGAACCAAAATATACCTACTAACAGAAAAATATGCAACAGAAATAAATGCATGGATAAGGACTGCCCAGCTTTAGATCCATTATCTATGTTTTTTTTTCTTGTACTTAAGCATTTGGCAAGGAATTCAGTTTTGTTCTTGCAAAACACAAGCAAAGCGATGTGTATGTGTTCGTAGCTTCAGGCTCTGAAAACTGGCTTCGGAAACTTTCCGCGTTAAGATTAAGTACAAGAATTACTTTCTTAAATTCATTTTATACAAGAATACAATTTCTGTTTGTACTCTTATATAGATTGCCATACCTTTCGGAATTAAAAAATCAATTATATAGGCACGTGTATCAAACCGTTACAAACAAAATACCAAGCATTATAATCATTTATATTATAACGATTGAAGATGAACTAAAGATATTAGTAAGTACATATTGTTAAAGCGAATTGAGGTCAATGAAAAACATTGACCTCAATTCCATAATGACATATAACAAACATTATCTTACTTCCTATTTCAATCGTAAGAGATATTTATATCATTGAAGGCTCTTTATTATCTGCGTAGAGTGGTACTTGCTTAGAGCATGGAATTTTTTGTATGTTGTTTGTAGGCTTAACAGGTTGGTACCTTTGAATATCTAATACAAGGAAATATGTTTTTCTAGTGTGTTCAATGATTCTACACAATACGTATTTGTGTTTCCGATAACTTTTGTTAGCAATGTTTTTCCGCCCTCTCGTAGCTGAATGTGATTACTAAAGTGACTATCACGTCACAACTATTCCTTTTGCCCAAATTTGTGTCATTACGACAGCAGTCTACTAATTATTAATAAAACAAACTTCGAACAAATTAACCAACAAAACTTTTCTGATGGAAATTGTTAACGATCGTAGCACTGAGCTTAGCACTTAGTAACAAAGTGGGAGATTATGTTCACAATGCATTAATAAAAAGTCTTGTTTCTCTAGTGAAAGCACAGCTTTGGCACTGATACAACTGAACATGCGGCTACCTTCTTCTATAGACAATACTTATTCAGAGTTTTTACTGAAAAAATAGAAATCTACTGTAATCACGCTGTCGATAAATTACCACAATTAAAATAAAAGTGTCTGGCATTATTAAATCATTGTAGTATGAAGGTTTGAACTCAACATAATGATGGAATAAAAATATAATTATAGTTGTCCCGGTTAAAACAACAACACTACAGAGTCTTTAAATTAATACGTTCTGAACACGCACATGGAAAATCGTTGCATGCGAGTGTTCATATGACAATAAATACAATACAATACAATAAATGTATCATCATATCTATCTATCATATCATAGACAATAAATGTATGTGTAATTGTAATTATTACCAGGTCTAGCAAAGTCTAGGGACTAAGCCATATCTCACTTGCCAAAAGAGAGCCAAATCCGTTTATATAAGTACTTTGAGCATAGTGTAGCACTGGCGAAGGTTCCATACAACTCGATTCCTACCGGTATCTCTTCGAAAAATGGCACAGTCAGTATTCTATACACAAATAATATAATCACATTAAAGATATGTACTCCGGCTTACTTCTTAAAAAATGTACCCTTCGCTACTGTAGTGTAGTATATTACAACGCGGACTTTAGTGTGTACTTTTTTTCTTCGTACAAGTCAGAGAGATGCAGAGAAGATAGGCACTAAACAATATAAAAGATTCTTACCAATAACCATGGCTTAAATCGTCAATTTATTGGGAACATAAAGACATAAGGCAAATTAATACGCGATTATACTTAAATTAGTACAACAGTATCATTTGCTTCCCTTCTTGTTGCCAAATCCGACTGGCAGTGGCGTCTTTGCTGATATTTATTTCATGTGCAATGTTCCGTGATAATTTATTTCTTATTATTTTTAGAAAGCTTCTGTTTCTAAACAAAAATTATTTTGCAAATCTTTGTAATTTTTCTTGTAAGGAAAATGATTAGATTTTGTTTTATTTTTAACCGACTTCATATTACAGGCATTCTAGAAAAGAAATAACATGTTCCAGTGTATTTTTTTTAAATTCTACTTTTAGACTATTCCACGTTGAGTTAGCACAAATTTATTGACAGATTTAGGTAATTAATACGAGGCTTCATTCAACGCCTTGTCATTAATGGAAATTAATTAGGCCGTCTTACGTACCTACTGACAGCAGGTACATCGACGTCATTGAACATACGCGCGCACGCGCTGTTTGTCTATCCTCGATTATTTACTCCTTGACATAAATTTTCTGTATAATCTATCGAATTTTCGTAGTAGCCTTCACTGGCTTTTGTAAGTAGGTTTTTTTTTCATTTTCAGTGCTAGTCTGATTTATTTCAGAATCTACACGTGTAGCAGAATGAACCTTGTTCTGAATCTTGTGTTTTCATAAACCTCTTATACCACAGCTATTAAAAAATATGATGCGTGTGGGCATACACTGCACTTTTTAAGACAATCAGATTAACTATTTAGACACTTAACTACTAACTGATTTATTATGCAATATTAACAAAAAAAAAATGAAATTAGACAAAACGCGTGAGTGTTCTACTTATTGAGAATGTCTACTCGATCTCGATTGTGAAAAGTGATCCGTCATCATTTCCTTGTAGGCGCCGCTGCGGCGTGCTCGAGAAGTCAAAACAAAACGTACTATAGGGTAGGAAGGGCATAAAATCATAATAAATATCAATCATTTTCCCATAATATACCCTGATGCCTTCGTAAGATATCAAGACGAATAACTTCTGCTCCTAATCATTGCAATAAATAGTCTAGCAAAAATATTTTTGTGATGTGTTCACGCAAAACTTTTTCCATTTGTATGATGAACTTATTGATTTATTTATTAGTAAATTTGCTTTTTACGTCACGTGCCCTTAATGAGATCACGTGGGATAGAAACCTGAGCTACACATACATACATAGCATACAAGAAGCCCCACAATTTATCGTCTGGTACTGGTTTCTGGCCATGATACTTACAAGAAAAAAAATCTACTAAAAAAAGGAACGGATTTCAATGCGTTTGTCTTTAATGCAGGGTGGAAGGGACACCAAAGCGAACATGTTTACCACGTATTCAGTACATCATTCTGAACTGACCGATAAAAAAATTCTATGTTGGGCGGCTCAGAATGTACTGAATACGTGGTAACCGTTTTCGCGTCGGTTACCCTTCCACTCCGTATAGGCACGTATTGCTGTGATATGGTAATTTTATGGAGGGTTATAAGCTCTAAACATGGGGTGTGGCTCGTGGAGACCTTGTTCCTTATTCAGATTTATACTCCTTTTAGTATTACTCAAAGGGCGCAATTGATGTTTATTACTTTTTACGAATAGCTCTGGTCCTAATTTAACGATATTCAGTGTTAATATTAGGTTTAGTTTAAATTCGGAATTTGAAAATTAGAAAAGTCTCATAAGAAAATTGCAACACAATTTTTGCGCTTGACACTCAATAATATATTAAAATAAAGTGGACCTTCGCGTCTGATTAAAAAACACACACAATTCATTTGTGCATATATATATTTTCGCATTTCCCCTAGCTACTCAGAGTTGTCTAAATAATACAACGTTGCATATTAACCGCTTTGAACTATGTTGTCAATTAATCAATTTTAACTTTGAGCAAGTATACATACACTTGTCGTTAAGCAAATGATGTTTTACTGTAGGTATATTTTTGTTTAACCGAGAAAAATATCGACTATGCGGAAAACTGTACACTTGATGAGTAGCCGCATTTAATGATATTTCTCGATAAGAAATTGAAGAATTGATTTACATATCGAGATTTATGATTATGAGGTCAGACTTTCAGTTCTACAGGCTTTTCATAGAAATGCGATTTGTAGATACTTATAAATAGAGTCATATACAGACAGAGTAACTTTATTGATCGTTACTGAAGTAACATGCTATAATAGTACCTACCATAGCGTTTTGTGCCATAATTTTGAATAAAATTAACATACACGCATCCAAAATGTGTACCTACTCTGAATTTTATCGAAATAGGCATGATTCTGGTTGTCCGTGACACGAAGATCGACTGATTTGATGATTACAAGATTTTTGTAATAAAAATTATTATCACCGACCTTCAATATGCAAAAAGTAGGTGACACCATTTTTGCACTACCTATACGTCAGGGTGATAACACGGGTGATAACCGGGAGCCCGAGCCCTACAGGCTACGACACGCGCACGTCACGTGACCGGCGCCGTACCAGCCGCCATCACTTTTTACTGTACTCAAGTCAAGCTTTTACACTTAAAAGTTCATTTCTTTTGATTACATAATCAGTGTTTTGCGTGCGTAATGGAAAACATAATTATTTTGTTTTGATAGCGGCGCGCTGTGTACTATTTCGAAACAGATTATAATAATATGACCACCCACACCAGTACAACGATATAATATTCCATTTGTTGTGTCAGGCTTATCGATACGCTATGATAAGTATTCCGTAAAATCCAAACAATTATACTACTTGACACTTTGTACGGACGGGTTAACCCTAATTTTATTAATAAACTTAAAACAAATAATTCGAGGAATAATTAATTATGTTTTAATTATTACGGTATTGTAACTGTGTTGTGTGTAGGTAAAACAACAGGTAGGTAGGACATCCTCAATGCAGGCTTTTAGAGAATTTTCCCGCAAGCTTACTGCAATTGGCGTAAATTTCAGATAAATAAAAAACAAACAACTCGTATTAGGCGAGTCCTCACTATTTTTTCTTTCTGACACTCATTTATAAAGTGGCAATTACTAATGTTGAGGCTCTCTAATAAATGATTAGATATACGTTGATAAAAACTAGGAATACTACTGAAATATTAAGATAATTTACTATCAACTCTTAGGAATTTTAATGGAAATTAAAATCCTGAAAATGCTTACTACGAAAAGTCACATGTATGTATGTAATATAAAGTACCCTACATTACATTACAATACATCATGTGACTTTTCGTTAAACCGGACCTTCGATGGACATTTGGCGAAATGTAAGACAAATGTAACGAACACCTTGTTGATAATATTATCGTACGATCTTGTTCTGTTCAGCGAAAACGAAACGATGCGCTGTATCGATGTTTCGTATTTCGGACATAAAGCTGTCGATACCCGCCGCAGCTGTTGAAACTCTTTCAACTTTTATATCCATATGAGAAAGAACAGCTGCGTTTTTTTGCATTGGAAATGTGTAGTTAGCTCTCTGACATTTCGTTAATGTTCTCATTTTTAATATTTGTTAAATGGCATAAAGATGTTTCATGTTATTATAAAGTTTAAACAATAATAACTTGAATCATTATAAGTGGATGTGTTGCAAAGTCAGATTATTTGTATTTCAGTGGCTCAAGACAATTGGATTTTTGGATAACATATACACTTACTGAGTGAGTAATCCTCACGTTCAATTATAAGCAATGTTACCTCTAGGCGCTGAGTAATATGTTGCATATTATTACACCGGATATAATATCAAATATTTTACTCGCCAGTCATCAGAGGTTTGGAAGTAGTGTGTGTGTCACTTTCTATTTATTTATTTTTAAGTGAAAAGTGAACTGCAGCGAAGGTTATGTACAGAGTGAGCGTTTTTTTCCAAAGCGTTTCTGGTGGGTAGACAATCTCACGGGGTTCGCATGTCTTTACGTGGAAGTGTCTCGCGCTGCCCAGTTCAGACCGTGTCGAAACCGTAATGTCTTCCCGGGATTGCAACGCGACGTAACCCGAAACGCTCCTCACGTTACGTATTAAGCGACATTCGCACAATTTGTAGTGTGTATTATGTAAGCAATAGTAAACAGATTGTGTTGTGATGACATGCTGTTTTCTTTTATCACGTAAAACGAATGGAAAGTATAAGACTTTACTCAGTGCAGAACTGCAGAGAATCTGTGGACAAAGTTGCTCAGACGTGAGATTCCAGCTTCATAAGGAACTTCCCGTTAAGGAAGAACATTTGTGATCATATAAGATCGTTTGTGGTCATAGTTTACATAGATAATTGAGCTGTTAGATTAAGCTTCTTTTCTGGGGTATAATGCAATTATGCAATGTCCACACTACTCATACTACTCATTGAGCTTGTAAACGTTTACTTTCTTTTATGTCATGTAATTAAATGACAGTTTATTTAGCTTTAAAAGTAGTTATTTTTATCAACGAAATAAAATAATTATAAACAATTAGGAGAAACAAGAAAGGATCAAAGAGAAATAAAACAAACGGGTAGCCAATAAATACGAACAAAAGATTGTGATCGCTTGTATTTATATGTCGAGGACTTGGATCGTAGACTCCAATTAGTGCTAATATTCCCCTTAATTAATCACAATTACGTATTATAGAAGATTTTAAAATTACAGTACTGACTAACTAAACGATTCTGAAAAAATAATACTGGCACAACTAAAGCAGCAAACTGAAAAATATTCCGAATTTGCAACTTTGTAGGCTGTTTATTGCAGTAAAGAAAGGAGTAGGAACCAAGTATGAAAGTGCAACAACTCAGCTGGCCCATGAGGTTTCCAAATCTACGTATTTGCGTGAATGGCTGAGGTGAACGACCTGTTTAGAGCGGAGTGAGCGCAACGCAAGCGCGACCAATCGATAAAGGCTTGCGTAAGCGCCTCGCACGCCCTCCTAAGGGATTTAATATAAAGAGCAATTGCCAAAAGGTGTTTACGACGTTTTTGAATGGAAACAAAGCGCTAATGTTATGAGTAAATCTTGATTGTCTAACTTCCCTGAAGGGTCGGTTACGCCAGCCCTTATCACGGCACGGAATACGGACTAGAACTGCTGGTCAGTGCTCTAGGAACTTGTATTGCATACAGCCTTTAATTACTTTCTTAGATATCCGGCATTAGGCATATTGTTGTTCGATAAGTTATAACCTAAACTGTTTTCCGTAAACAAAGTTGTATTGTGTAATGAAAATAGTGACAGTCAACAATATTTTTAAGTACTAAGTAAGCTGTTTTTTTAATCGTAGGTTCAGTGCATTTGTTTAATATTTTTCAAAAGTTTTGATTAATAGGTTGAACATGATCATTGTGAATAAGCCCTATTAGTAGTAGTACACCCAACACGCGACCTGTGACGTCATTAGCCAAATCTATCAACGACGCACTTCTCAGGTCAACTGATAGCCTACTTAATGCTTACTGGACAGTAACTGCGTTGCAAAAACTAACTGTATATTATTAATTTGAGTCATTACTATAGCTAGATGAATCTTAGAAATAGAAATTCGTTCGTCCGTTTTATTTATTTATTTCTTGTTTCAGGACCAGCGCATTATTAAGAAGTGTAACTTATAATTAATTTTTGAATGAACTTTGAGGATTCGTAAGTGAAAAAAAAATACTGACACGTAGGAATTAATTTTTTTGCTCAACATAAAAATCGTTACTGTTTTCACATTTTTGCACCAATCAATTTACCAATCAAGAAATAAAATTGGTTTCCTTCATATAGTTTCAAAGTAAAGGCACAAAATGGAGAATCAGCAAAAATGTATGGGAGTTGGTAAACAAACTCAACACTAACGCCATCTATGGGTGTTAGTAGTTAATAAGTAGTTGATCAAATTACGGATAGCTTTTATGCCGAAATCTATGGGAGATTTACAAAAATAAGTAACAAAGATATTTATACGAAACCTATTTATTTACTGACTGTCGTCTAGTATGGCATGACAAAGATGGGCCGCAAGCGGTGTAAAACCATCTTGATGCCGGGCCCAACACAAATACCATAAAATCGAGTGTGTTATGTGACTTAGAAAGTGTAACACCGAATAACACGTCCCCGTAAGTTTACTAATACGAAATACTTAACAACGAATGCACGGTACCACGAAAAACTTAACACCGTAGCCACGCGATCTCGAATAACTAAACCTCAAAAAGTCATCGTTAAAAGTCTTTATTTATTTAACAATCAATCAAATCAAACAATTGAGAAAAAAAAAATTTATATGACTACTAAACTATAACTTAACAGTTTTGAAATACTAAAAGAAAAAGTATGACCCAAGGATGCAGTGAAAGTCACTGCTTGGTTTTCCAAATAGTATATCAATGGTACTTATAAAAAGAGGACTACTCAAAACATTAAAGACAAACTTGCAAAAAGTGCCTCTATTGTTTACGTCTAACATCTGGTCGGTAAATAGCTCGATAGGGACCACTGTTCCAATTACAAAAAATGAGGTGGAATCATGACACCACCGCTGAAACAGCCTATTGGGCAGAAAGAAATGGAATTTAATTATGACCAGTTTTGAACGGTCCCTGGTCGCTTATGTAGCCATAGTTAATGAAGAATTACACTATTGTTCTATTCGGCGTACTTATTTTGCTTTAACTTGTTTTTGGAAATATCTCTTGGAACCTCATGGTCTACACTCATTTTCCGTTGTAATGCTTCAGAAAAATTTATTATAAACAAAGAGTAATTTTGTTATATTTTTCGATTAAAAGAAATATCGAAACGAAACACTTACGATAACTTACAGCCTTACAGGAATATAACCGAACGCTGTGTAAACTGTGTAAAATATTCGTCGGAAAACCTACGAAAACATTTATCTAAGTACTATGCAGCGTTACAACTAGGGATAGGAGTGTTTACGATGAGCTCTGGCACCCAATGTAAGATTTAACTTGTGTTTAGGGTGCCAGAAATGATCCCGCCATTTTTTTCTTATTAGTCAAAATTACATTGTTTTTTAACAAGTCTTCTAAAGAGGTCTATTTGAACTAGGGCCGTAACTTATTCTATTTTGATTTCATTGCCATCAAATTTTTTTTTTCTTGTAATTATTTATAATTACCACTGATGTTATTACTATGTACATTATAATTCTGAGATGCCATTAGAGTTTTCTATTTATTATTGCAAGGAATATAATACGTATTTGGGTAAGTACTTAAAACTACAGTGTGTTTTTTATCATTTCAATATTTACCTAACAGTTACTGGACATTTTACTCAAAATAATTGTGAGATGCCATTAAAGTTTTCTTCTTATTTATTCTTCAATTCTAAATGGTTTTTATTATTGTTGACTGGCCAGTACTCTTATTCATATTTACTAATACTACATTGCAGCCTTTTTTATAAATGTTCTTCTTTAATATTTTCTTTATTACGATTTTCATGAAAACTCATAACAGTTCAAAACTGGACTGTTATGAGTTTTCATGAAAATCGTACGTGTGTTCATATGTCTTATCGTACCGTTCGTATGTATTGGTCACATAAAACATCCCGGAAAGTTTCAGTAATGTAATGGAAAATCCGAGCGATTCGCAGGTTATTGCCCTCTAAGTGCATAATTAGTAGATAAGGCTAATGCATTCTGTATTGCGTTCAAAGCGTGAATCACGTTTTGGCCAATAACCGCTTAATTACTCAATAATAGCGGCCATTTACAGATAATTTGGGCATTACACTTCGGGGCACCTGGAATTGGGACTGAGAAATCAAGTTTAGCCCACGCTTCTGTGTGGTGGTACCTACTAATTAGTGGAAAATTGTAGGCCAATGGCACAATCCCACACACCATTCGTGTACATTCTTGTATGACCTTGGATACCATACTGTTCTGACACCATAAATGTGCCTATGTACTTATGTAGTGAGTAGTAAAAAAAAAGTTGGTAATCCTTCGAAGCTGTGCGATAATATTAATGAGGAATGAAATAGTGAAAAGGAAACGAATGAATGAGCATAGTGCAGGAGTCACGTATTTCCTGTGAACATTTGTGGACGAGATTCCTGAACTTTCACTTTTACTGAGTGATATTAGTAGAAAGTAGCTATACATATATATATATATATATAATTGACCCTATTTGGAATCAAATTAAAGTAACATCTTTATCTGTCTTTTGTTTAAATCTAATATTAGCAGAAATTAATGTCATGCATAACTTTGTCGGTCCCATGTTTGTGTCAAAATCAAGAGTTCATTGACATTTGACATATTATAATGGAATACGGAATACCAGTTTCCAATATGGTATGTCAAATGTTAAGTTGGAAATTAAAGTTGTTCTCGAAGACTTACTTAATAATTGAGAGCGCTGAGAATATTCTGGGAGCTTTTTACGATTTTACGAGTACAGAGCTTTGACAAAACTTTTTCTGTAAGAACTTTTCTGTAACTTAGATTTAAGAACGCGTCATGATTGTGTGAAACTATAATGAGCTTATATATATATTTTAGTTTTTTTTACCGTTCTTAGATTTTGATGAAATTTATATTTAATCAATGCCGATTCTCCGAGATAAAATTCAGAATCATGAAAAATAAACAGAAAATATGTAATGTCGAAGCAAGCAGTTTTATAATATCACTTTGTTATGTAGTTAAAGTTACATATACCTATCACCAGTATCACATTGCACTATCTCCACTTCATTTTAATATCAATTCCAGTTAGTGTTGTTCTGAATTTCACCAACGTCAGCCCAAAGCAAAATATGTACATACTTAAATAAAATACATATTTACGCCAGTAATGTTATCGATATGAAGTAGCTCGCTCTCTTGATAACTTAGTAGGCATTAACGACAACCTTGTGAAATTCATAGATAAATTATACAACACAATGTGACCCAAAAATTCGGCAATGTTCTTCATTATTAATTAAATTGACCTTATTTACATAGTTATACTTGGAACGATCTTTAGTATGACCTGTTGATGAAAAGGTCGCTTCTTCTGAATTGTAGGAATGTCTCGGACGATAATATAATTTTTCAATTTATTTTTCTCTCTTATACAAAATCGAGATTGCTCACGTTATTTACGTCATCTTCTTCATTTGCATCATTTCATTGTTTTTAGCAAATGAAACAAATTGAATCTTACCGAATTACATCACGTTACGAACAAGTACATTAGGTATCACCTAAATAAATGAATGGTCACAGGATTGAAACAACTGTAGTGGGTTTATTTTACGCCACCGTAGGGATTTCGTAGCAGCTAACTCATGATTCACGTCATTCACAATATTATTCACGGTTTACTGACATTATGTAAGTAATTTAATATTCTTGTTTATTACATTCCTTCTAAATCCTATTCTGAACTGCAATAGGGCAATAACCTCTCAGACTTGGATACCATAAACGTGATACGAAATGTGCACTAAGTGTTTATTATATTATGTAGGTAACAGGTATTAGGCATCGTGATCTGCGCAGTGAGTTTTTTTATCAAATTGTACTTAGTAGTAACAATTTAGGGAACATTAAAATCGAAAGTAACTGAAAAGATTCTGAATTATCTAGGTCTTATCATAGAAAGCTCAAAATCCGGCCTAGTGCGAGTCGTACTACAGGGTTTCGTAGCACCAAACAATACATTGAAAATATTTTAAAGGCTCATTTATTTGTTGTATTTAACAGCAAAACTAAATTTGTTTTTCATAGTATGTTAATGAAAAAGAAAGTTACTGCTGCAGTTTGATGAAAAAGTCCCATAACTCAAACACTAAACTACAAGTCTTATTCAAACCAATTTTCGTTGAAAGTTTTTTTACGTTTAACATTTTTTCAGAATTTTCCTCCTCTTACTTTAGAAATTAGAAGGGGGGGGGGGCACATTTTACCATGTTGGAAGTGTCTATCTTTCTAACAATTGAAACAATGGTGTTAGGAACGTCAGTGTAATTTTTAAAGAACTATCTATAGACACCGCACGTATAGGTTTGATGAAAACATTTTTTTTTTAGTTTCAGTTTCATGTATATCTTTTTTTTGTATAAAAATCGTAAAAGCGGTTCACAGAATACATCTACGTATCAAGTTTCAACTGTGTAGTCCTAATAGTTTCGAAATAAAATGGCTGTGACGTACACGGATAGACAGACAGACATGACGAATCTATAAGGGTTCCGTTTTTTGCCTTTCAACTACGGAACCCTAAAAAGGTAAAAAGTATTGATTTTTGCTTGATTTAACAACAGCCCAGTTAGTTATAGGTTTGTATTATTATGTCCTTTATTCATTATTTATCTCTTATCTATTACATTTTTAAATATTTTTAAAAACAAAAGTATACAAAACATTTAAAAATATAAAGAATAGTTGCCCCATCGGTAGTAGGAACAAGGTCCAGGCTGCCGGTGGTCAGGGCTCCAGAGAGAGGGACCACCTCACTATGCGTGCCGTGTCCCGACACGGCACGCATAGTGAGTACGACGCATAGTACTGCTTTCTAAATCAAGCCCTTGACCCAGCTGCGCAATGAAAGCCTCCTAAGGTGTTGGTTGAGTCTCTTTGCTATTAGTCCATTAACCGTAACGACTATCGGTACAATGATTGCAGAGTTCACGTCTCACATGTCGACAACCTCGTGTGCTAAATCAAGATACTGGTTGTAGGTTTTTGTTTATTGTTACTTAATTTAATATTTGTCTTATCGTTAATTAATTAATTCATAGTAATAATTTGATTAACACCAGCATCATTGACCGCCAAACTAGTAAATTCCGATTGAGTCTCAATTGTCTGCTTTGTTGTGGATTATGATGGCACATAAAATATTACATATAATAATTAGTTCATTCATGTAACTTTTATACTTATTAATTAATTTATTTATTTATCTTCAAAATACTATGAATACGAATGGTCAAAAACGCATAAAGATCTCTGGGGAGATAATATAGCCCGTACGAGTAACATGCCTGAATCGACCAAACGCCTTCTGTAACCTTTTGTTGAAGAAAAGTAGACGTCTTTCTAATAGCTAATGCTGGGTTGAGCTTGAAAACTTTTAATGTTTACAGTTAATACAGCATGAGTCACTTCTGTACAGATAATTACGAGATTCCCCTTTTGAAGAATTCCCCTTCAAAAATGGTGCATGTCTTACTGAGAGAGAGATGTATACTATGTTCAGCAGGTTTCAGCTTAAAGTAGTTTAAAGTCGTGTACTACCGAAGTTTTTAGACGCGAATGGTCACTACTTTCCTGCATGATCGACCAGACACTAGTAAATTATAAATCATTGCTTTATTGAGTGATTCGAATCCCCGAACTCCCGAACTTTGTACTCGCAGACGTACTACATTTAACCGTAGGTATGTCTGTAAACTATACCGGATAGCATTGATAATAAACGTACTTTTTGTTATTCACAAATGTCGATAAAAAGTGCAATAATAAACAAATATTTCATTCACTTTAATGTTGTCGTTCCTTTTACCTTTTTCGATTTTCGAAGTCACGATGAACATCTCATTTACAAAAATAAGATGAATAAGAAACTTGTTTTTTTTTCAGTCCAACAAACTGAACATGTTATGTAGATACCTATTTCTTCATTTCTTATGATCGTAAAGGTCTACGAAAAATCTCATAATATTGCCTATTTAAAATTTTGTAAAAACTTAAACATAATGTTGATTCATAACATTTTCTAAATGAATGTATTAGATTTATAAAGCTTACGCTATGACTTTTGGAAGCTTACCACTTAACTCTCTCTTACTTAACAACCGCAGCAGCCAGAATAAATCACAATTTACCCAAATAAAGCCTTGTTCCTGTTCATTCAGTATCTAATAACATTCTGCAACAATGTTGTATGTCCTTTATACACAACAGTAACTGCGCAGTTTTGCGACAGGGAAGTGCAATCAAGACATTCAGGTACCTAGCTCACTTTGATGATTCTATTTTGAGAAGTAGTAGACGAGCAACGGTAGCAATTGATTGTAATAGCCGACAGTAAGGAGGTCGCCGAGTTCAGGGCCAGCACTTGATCACTGAAACTTGTTTTTTATTTATCTACAAAATATTTAAACAATTTGTAAGAACACGTGCGTCACAAAATACGATTAGCTCTCGTAGCAAATTATGCTAATTAGTATCGTAGTAAACAGTACTCACGGCCGTTCTATATACATATTGTGGACCGATTTTTATCAATTTATATTGAGAAATGACACTGACGATTTTAACTGAGAAGTCAAAACTCGTTGAAATATTGGACAGCGTAGTAGCAGGAACAAGTTTCGAACATGAGGTATGGACACTGATTGAGCACTATCTACTCTTTAGGTTGCTGCAAAGCTCGCAATAGGCACCTACCTATTATAATTTGCAGTGAGTAGTCCATAAATTACCGACGTTCAATTCAGTGGCATCGAACGAAGTACTTGATTGATAGGACAGTTAATTTAAGATAAGACGTGCGACAGAATGTGTAGCACGTCTGGGAATCTCTGGTTATGCACTTGAAAATACTTCTAGGTAAAATGATTCATTTTGTTTATATCAAAGTCAAGAATGTAATGGACATATTAATTGTAAAGTACCTAATAGGGGCAACGGAAGTAGTTTACTGGGTCTTTTTTTAAACTGATGCGATATCAATACATAAGTGAGAGTTAAGAGCGTTCATCCAAAAAGTTGGCAACGTCGCAAATAGCTGTCAAATATTTACCTGTTTTAATTAATTTGGCAATATTACTGTATAAGAGATTTGGCTAACTAGTGAACTAGAATATTAATAGTGAATTGCAATTAAAACACTGAATTTGATGTTGTAACCGTTTTAGGTGTATTAAAGTTTTTTTTTTACATTTAAAACTAAATATTCGGTGCTACGAGTACACTAGTTAGCCATTATTTCTTATTTCAATACAGTAATATTGCCAATTAATCAAAACAGCGAAATATTTGACAGCTATTTGCGACGTTGCCCACTTTCTGTATAAACGCTCTTAAAAAGGTTCAACTATACCTTTGATTTACTTTTAGGCTTTCCACAGTGTAGGTGTAATGTTCGCCAATTGGACTTATACCACCAGGCATAAGTCCAATTTAAGAGTACCTCGGTTTAAAACATGCTGTACATTTTCCAGGGACTCCCAGAATTAAAGCGTAAAGTACCCAAGTAAGTAGTAGGCCTAAAGGCGTAAAGGACCTATAAGGTATATAGGTACCAAAAGAGTTCTACTGAATCGGTATCGTAATATTTTTTTGACTTCCTAAAAAAAACATCTGCAAAACAAACTATTTTGAGAACAATTATTTAGACTTACCCGTATTATTTGACTACAAATCTAGGTTAATCGTCCATCAAGGTGAGACTAATTTTTTAATCTGCAGCGAACTAGCCCCCGAAGTCTGTCTAGCTGTCTGTTACATGACAAATATAGCCAGTTGTACACTCACGGATTCTGTGTTGTTGTGGCATGAATCTTAGTCTATATCTATTGTTCTTTTATTATTTTTTATATTATAAATAAAGAGGTAAAGTTTTTATATTTATGTAGGGGATAATCTTCGGAGCTATTACTGATCAGATTCCGAAAACTCTTTCACTAATAGGAATCTCACATTATCCCACATTATCTCACATTATTAATTGGCTTTCTAATGACTATGGTTGGTGGGTGGTGGAAAAAGAAAACCATAGCCAATTAATAATAATAGTACTCCATGTACTAAAATAAATAAATAAATTATCATAGGCTAAATTAAAACTTTTCCGTAATTTCAGATCATAATGGGAGCGAAGCCGCGGGAAAAAGCTAGTAATAAATTAAATAATACCTACGTACGAGTAGTTTTGTGTGTTTTGTAGTATGATGACTTACTACGGTTGGAAAGGATAAATTCAAATTAATTCATTTTTTTTTTCAATACATTGCTATCAGGCGCCGGGAGAGGTGGCTGATAATAATAAGTGGGAGCATGTTTGTGGTAATAGGCCATAGGAATGTTTCTGTTGATAATTAGTGTTGTTTTTCCGTTTGGTTATATTCCCCGCGTACTCAATCACTATCAGTAAAATTGGCCAATGTCAAGATTTAAATGCATATAGCCTACTAAATTATTTATGGATGTTAATATTGATTCTTATTATAGTATTGCCTATATTCATTTTAACACAAATATTTTACATTTTTTAATATTCCTTTAAATAATAATGTAAAAAAAAACATTTAAAAATATAAAATAGTAGCCCACCAGCATCGGGAGCAGTTTGTTATTATTAAAACTGCTTTTTCACCTTATACAGAAATTAATTTCATTTCCAGCTTCAAGCTTCAAAATAATTTGCGATCATTAAAAGTAACTTTTATGCCAACACCTGTGTTTAGGTCAAAACAACCAGTTTCAGTTTAGGTCAAAACAATCACAACAACAGTTTTTTCAAACTGTGTCAGAAATAAACTTGTAGTTAAAATGACTAAATTTGTAAGTTACACCAATGTGCAATTTACAACCAGTTCCAACTATTCATAGTCGTGTCACGTGTGTCTATCTTCATCAAAGCTGTTTCAGGAATAGAATATCTAATATGGTTATGCTTGATGGCCTGGAATACCCCTTCCAGGCCACGGGACATGGCCATGGATGTGATTAGGTACCCACTTAATCACATGTAACCGAAATGTGTACATAACATAAATCTATGAATTTAAGCTTATGTAGATAAACTCCACTTATAATTGTAATGTTTCAGGAATCGTTGTAAGATTGAGTCACTGATTTACAATGATATGTATTGTGATTAAAAGTATACAGGGTGTAAATGGACCCTTTACGAAGCCGTCAACTAAACATTCTGTTCATAAATGACTACGCAAAAAAATATATCTGGGAAACGTCTTTTTTTGGGGTGAAAAATCACGTTTTACGGCAGAACTCAAAACTTTGGTCTGATGGCTGCATTGAATAATACGGGGGTCGTGAATGTTTTTAATGTAAAAATAACATTAAAATCTTGTATAAAAAAAGAACTTATGAAAAATAGGTATTAATGTTTGACCCCCAATATCTCCGTAACTAGAAGGTTCCCCCAGGTAGAGTGGCCAGATACAGGCATTTTATTTCCGGGACAATTCGAGGGATATCTACATAGTAGTATGTTGGTGTTTAGTTTTATGATGATGATGCTATCTAGCCGATTTCGGCCATAGTGACTGCATTCGATGGCTTTTTGGGTGGTTGTCGAGAGCTTTGGTTAGCTGCTCTTTCATGTGCTCTTAAGTGGTTAACATAATATCCAACTTTGGCCAAAAATCTCCGAACACAAAGCAGACATGACAGTTCTATTGTTAACACTGTTACTATTAGTAATATTAACAAATACTGTGCAAAGGAGGGTCCACGTGAGAAGATTGTCGAGTGGGGTCCACTAGTAGGATCGCATTGCCTTGTAATGGAATGGGAGTCTTGGGGTTCACTCCGGATGCTCATTTAAACTAGTTAGTAGGACAACAGAAGATACCAGTAGCATTAATGTTACACTAACCAACAACGAGATACCTTCTTGCTCCCAAATAGCTATATGTATAGCTAAAAACAAACTAGTGCTAGGTATTCTAAATCCGGGACTATACAGGACACGGGACAAGTAGTTAAGTAATTCCGGGACAATCCCGGTTTTCCTAGCCATCTGGTAAATCCCAAGTATGGTCTAGAACAAAAAAATGTGACGTGGAGAACAAGTGCCTTTCGGCTTTGTTAAGGGTACTTTAGGTACTTTTACACCCTTTATGTCATTCCTTTCATTGGATGTCTGAACCTCGTTAAAATATATGATTTATTTTGGGTAGTCTCGTCTCACTAAAGTAAAATTCTAGCTTTACATAATATTTTGTTGGATTATCCCGGATTTTAATCCAGTGTAAGGTATAATGTTTGCTTTTCATTAATTTTGGCAGCTTTATGTCAAAATATTTCACAATCCTGTTTGACAACAACAAGGAGAGCTATCCATTAATTTTGTCGAGACAAGACACAGTTGCGTAGAATCTTCGCATTAATTTGAGGAAAGTACTTACATGAACTCGTTTCGTAAATTATTTACGTTGTTCGTAATAGGATGCTACGGCTTTGGCATACGACGCTGTAGGGTTAATGATGTGTGGGTCCCGTATACTCACTGCCTCAACGTAACACCTACCGAAGGCGATTTAACTTAATATGTTGATATTCTTCCAACGTAATAGGTTTTTGTTCGAGGTTGTTGTTTTTTGGACGAAACCTTTTCAGCGAGATACGAGTTTTCGTGCAAAGTTACAAGAAAATGATTGTCTGCAACAATTCTACATTTTTTATTTTAAATTGATTTTTTGACTCTTAATCTATCTGTAAAATAAAATCAAAGTAATTATTAATACGCTATCATAACAATTGTTGAGTTTTCATTAAAACAGTTGATTTAGTAGCCGATCGTCAATTTATATTTTTTTTTACCATCGAAGATACCCTGCGGCGATGCAACATGAGCTTGCTGACGCAGTGCGTGCATATCTAAAAATAAGCTGAAGATTTTATCAAGAATTCGATATTTTTCGTAAAATTTTGTTCATTCCGTGGCCTTGAGATCATTTCCAATAATAATTATTAAGCCGGTTTAAACGAGAATACGTACCTACAGGTTGCTTTTATTTTTCACAGGTGGGCTCTCCTAATACGATCGCTATCACAATAGTTCAAAGTTATCTTACATCTTAATAAAATTAGAATGAAAATTATAAGCTTCATTGAATTTTATTATAATAGAATAGGTACGATGTAGCCCTATTCGAATTTTCCCTGACGGAAATTACAAAAGGAAATCATCCAAATCACTAAAAAAAGTCACATTAGGAACTGCGGCC
Organism: Eurois occulta; assembly: GCA_950022335.1. Classification (NCBI taxonomy): domain Eukaryota; kingdom Metazoa; phylum Arthropoda; class Insecta; order Lepidoptera; family Noctuidae; genus Eurois; species Eurois occulta. The sequence continues at coordinate 8,346,239 of OX465489.1, read as the reverse complement.
CTAAAATTGTTTACGTTAACATGAGCCATGAGATCACCCTGAACTCCTTGACACAGTAATATAAAAATCGCTTAATATTGGTTAGGTTTAGTAAATTAATGCATTATAAATCATTTTAACTTTAAAAATTACGCATCAGTATTATAATTTTAACAAGTTATTGCCATGAAACCATTTGATTAAGTTACCAAGTTTCGAAATGTAAGACAGGGCAGGCTACGTTTTACTTATTCAGTTGCAAATTGCAACCGATCAATACATCGATACACGAAGAGGGGACATCGTTGTAGGCAAGCGATGGCTATTGTGGAAATTGCTAGGGGTTGCTTATCGATCCTACTCCAAGAACTACCAGGATATATTTATAATGCGGAATTACCGACCGGCTTGGTTTCATGCGACGCCATCGAGTCGCGTCGAACGAACTTGTAAATTACTAAGTACTTAGATACATACGTTCTTACAAAAAGTGAAGGTAAACAAAATATGTACGTCCAAAGTACATTAGGTGACGATAGATCATGGTCGGTCTACGAACCCGGCAGAGACAACGTAAACATGAGTAAATTGTAAACAAGATAAACCAGCCGTGGGTTACGTAATAGTTGATGTTTTTTTAATGGTAAAAAAAACGGCTCGGTTTGCGCAGTGGCTGAGCGATTGACTGCTGCGTTGCGTGTCGCGGGTTTGATCCCCGTACGGAACAAATATTTGTATGTCCTACAGATAGTTGTTCTGGATCTGGCTGTTTGTGTTTGTGAGTTTAAATGTTTTTAAACGCAGCCACGATACACGAGAAATTTATTTAATTATAGCACTCCAACGTCTTATTCACTAATACATTTTTTTGGGTAATGTAACAACTAAACTTAATCTGGGGTGAATTTGTCACTTACAGGTGTGCACAGCACTTACATTTATGTATTTCAAGTTTTATAATGTTACGTAGAGTACCTACTTAAAGGCTAAAAAAATAACTTAGTGTGGGGCAACGTATATTATTTTGCCCAAGGTCTTCAAATCAAACATATACAATAAATTATACCTTTTAAGAAGCGGTACTTTTAGTTCGGCATTGACAAGGTGTGATGACAAATGTGTGAAGAATGTACTGATGTCAAAAAAGTTGCGTAAGAAACTCGTGGAGGTAACTGAAACTACCAGACCCATTGCTAAAACAACTGAAGTTAGATTCATGTTATTAGTTAATTACTACCTGTGGAGGCTTGTAAATGGCTTGTCGTTGTTTGCCTCGATATAAATTTTTGTATTGTTAGCCGTAAGCCACCAAACACACTAAAATAAAATAAATAAAATAAAATAATTAGGAAGAAATTGAACTCGGTGAAGAAAAACATTGTGAGGAAACCAGCATGCCTGAGTGATATTTCTTGATGGCATGTAAAGCCAAGTCAGAGGCCCATGGGCAGCATAAAAACTCTGACACCAGTTTAGGCACTAACCACATGATAAAGAAGAAAGGAAGAAATTTTCTTTTCAAGATTTACGAGTTCCACTAAAGAAGTTATTCAGAAAAAAGAGTGTGCCTAAGAGAGTGTTAAAGTCGGTGGTTGCAGCTAGTGAAGATATAAATTACTTTTAGTACCGCACTCTGCAGACAGACCGTATAAACCTGGTACCACGGGAACGTTGGTACGACTTCGAAGTGTTGCAGATTAACTTATTTAAGTGCCATTATTGGTGTTTATTTCATGTAGGTATGTCTGACGTGCTGTCGTGTCACGTTGCTAGAACTACCCCTACTCACTGACATGTACTTATGGCCTATTACTTCAATATTAACTTTTTATGAATACTTACAGCGTGATAAGCTATAGAATTTTATAGCTTCGCTCACAGTTTTTTTTTGCAAATGTTTGATGAATATCGAATCAGTTCGAATCATTGTCTTATCAATTGTCTGTTTAACTTAATTACTGTGTATTTAACCAATTAACGATTAAAAAATCGAAAAAAAATGTAATAACACTATTTCTATTTATCGATCAATAAACAATGTTTTAATTAATAGGTAATAATAAAATGATACTTTTTTGTACACATTAAGTCAGTTTTGTGAAGAGAGAATCATCATCTGCCTAGCCTTTTCTCAACTATCTCGGGGTTGGCTTTCAGTCTAACCGGATGCAGCTGAATACCATTATTTTACATGGAGCGACTGCCTATCTGACCTCCACAACCCAGTTAGCGCTAGGTAATACGATACCCCTTGGTAAGACTGGTTGTCAGACTTCCGGGTCACTGACTACCTGTAACGACTGTCAAAGATCTACAAATGACAGCCGGGACCGGCCGGGTAGCCGGGTGGTCACCCATCCACGAACCAACCTAGGTAAGCACGACTTAACCTAAAGATCGACCCGAGCGGCTGTTCTAAATGATTTAATTATGATGATCATAAATCTATATAAAACTTTCTTCCGGTTTACTGAACATTTTTCAACATAATATCATTACGTAGGAAAGTCACTATCAAACTAATTAACTAAGACCTGACACTGCACAAACTACGTGTTACTACAAACAAATAAATCAAAGAGTAAGTTCACTTTGGCAAGGAAAAAGATGACCAATTCATTCTGGCGACCTTGTGACGTTTGCACACCTTCGGGTTCCGTTGCGCAACCACCCAGCAGGTCAAGGATGGGCGCCGGACTCATTTTTGGCTGTCTTACCTACGCATGCACAATGGTAATTTCATCCTTCTGAAATAACCAGAATTGATGCTGCTTGAATTAAGTTTATAGTACCTAACCATCTGAATTTTATACAACGCTGAAAATGTAGAAATTATAAATATTTATATACATACATAATATGAATTTTTGATATAAGTCAGGAAACTTTGTTAATGCATTCGAGGCGGAATTCACACCCGAGCCGCGTGCGAGTTTGTTATGGAGCCGAAATCAGCAGTAACAAATGCCCACGTGTATCAAATGACGTTTTTCAATACACTTTCGAAGAAATAAAATGAATAAAATAAATGTGTGTTTAAATGTATTTTTGTCATGAATTATTAGGAAACTATGACTTATTTTGCTTTTTTTCCCGCCCTTTGCTTTCGCCAGCTTGAAGGAGAAGCAAAGGTATCAAGCCGCTAAACAGCCTAATATAAAAAATAGAAAATTCAAATATTTTTGAATTTAGAACACAAATAAATGTTAGTTTGTTCATATATATATACATATAAGTAAATACGTTTTTAAATAATCATGTTTATTTATTATATTCTATTTTTAAACACAATTTAGATACTTATTCAAAAAATGTTTACGCCGTAAAGACGCATATCACTTTGCCGAGATTAAAAAAAAACAATCATAGCCGACTATAGGAATTACCTGTGGAAATTTTTATTTTCGCACAATATGTTGTGATAAATGAAAAAAATCGACGCATGTGAAATACATTGCATGTTGAACCTAATCGTAGTGCGATAAGAGGCAGTCGATGAAGTGTATCGAAAAATAATGATCTATGAACCACCAAAAAAGAATGATACAATAACATATTATTAGAAGTAGTTAATTGAAGTTTTAATAAAGCACGTTTCCACGTGCTTCAAAATGAAAACAAAATATTTTATATGTGGCTAAAATCACGATTTTTTGGCTACGTAATCAACATATTTCATAACAATTACAAGATATCAATTAACAGGTCCACGAACCTATCTGAACACGTTGACATACGTCGGTATCGTGAATAAAATTATGTAGAAAACAAAGTATCTACAACCATCAACCATTGAGTAGGTACTTATAGTAGGGAAAACGATTCTTTTCGATTGCAGCAAAACTATAAAACGCCATCTGAGTGTTTTTGTCGTTAATATGTACCCAATACCCCCGCACCTCTGTCAATTCGTTATTGCGGGGTGAGTGAAGAGTACCTAATGTGAAAATAGTACGTTTTGATATAAATGGGGAAACTTTGTTATAGCATTCGAGGTGAAATTAACATCCGAGCTACAGGCGAGGGTGTTATGGAGCCGAGAAATGCAGTAACAAATCCCCACACGTATCAAACGACATTTTTCAATACACTTTTAATTAACAGTGGACATGGTAAATATCCCGTTTCTAGTGTTAATGATAATGTTAGTGACCATGACAGTTTAAAAACTTATACTTTCGAAGAAATGAAATATTAGAACGGAAAGTATTTTTGTCAGGAATTATTAGGAAACTATGATAAAATAGGCTTTTTCCCGCGCTTTGCTTTCGTCAGGTTGAAGAAGAAGCAAAGGTATGATAATTGATACCACTTAACAGCCTATTATGAAAAATAGAAAATTCAAATATTTTTGAATTTAGAACACAAATAAATGTTAATTTATTCATAAAAGTAATTATTTGTTTTAAATATTAAAGCATGTGCATTGCATGTTGAACCTAATCGTAGTGCGATAAGACCAGTTTTCGAGAAAGTGTATTGAAAAAAACTTGTGTAACTTCGATCGGAATTATGGTGGATTCTAAACTTAGGTAGCCTTTGTTCTAGGTAGTCAATTGACTGTTGTACTAGTGGCTAAGTATAATATATATTATATTATATCTATTTAGTTCTTTTTAATTTGCATAATACTGTAGAAAGTTTGTAGTTTAAGTACCCACTCTACCTACCCTACCTACCTACTCAACCTGCGTGACATGAGCTGTCAATGGCGGAAGATGCCAAACCTAATTTATTTAAAACTCTTCTTTTATTCCGTGTACTTTTCAGATATTTTAATAGTTATTCTGCTATTCGTGGTGAGACGAATCCAACAAATCAGAGAGCATTAAAATCGGTCCAGCCGTTCTTGAGTTAAAAATGGTGTAACTAACCCGACTTTGTTTTATATAATACTAGCGACCCGCCCCGGCTTCGCACGGGTGCATGTGTTATACATAAAAACCTTCCTCTTGAATCACTCTATCTATTAAAAAAAACCGCATCAAAATCCGATGCGTAGTTTTAAAGATTTAAGCGGTCAAAGGGAAATAGGGACAGAAAAGCGACTTTGTTTTATAATATGTAGTGATTTAATCTGTAGGTACTTATACCAAAATTAATACTTCTTATGACTAAGCCGCCTAATTGAAAGAAAAACAAGTCGTAGTGGATACTAGGAATATTCTATGATAACAGCGAGGCATGCTGTTGAAAATATTCGGCAAATAAACAAATTGCAGTGTCTGTCATGCTATTGAACTTAAGAAAATCTATCTAAGGATTTATGTTTTGGTCACAGAGTTCAGTATAGCTATTATTTTATAGGTATACCTGAGATTACTCGAATAAACACATTATGAACTCTGACAACAAACTACTAAAATTCTTCATGGGAATCATCTTGGGGACCGGGGTGTCCAAGATGAGTAGAGTTTTAAAAATAGTGAATTACTAGGTTTTTCCCGCGGCTTCGCTTGCGTTAATTTAGAATTTGACATTTAACTCTCACTCTACTAAAGTTTCTTTAATAATATAATTCAAACATGATTCGAAAGACACGTGGTGCCATCTACAAAATATCAAGATGATCGGTTCAGTGGTTTAGGCGTGAAAAGGTAACAAACTAACTTCCTTTCGCATTTATAATATTAGTTTTTTTAATTAGGATTAGGATTACTGAAAGATCAATAAATAAAATTTTTCGAGTATGACAAATTGTAGACAGATAAGTATGCTAGTATCAAACGCTTTTACATATTAAATTGAATACCGTTTAAAACACGAAGAATGCTCGTGTTTTAAACGGTCCCCTTGAGGAGATCATCTTGCAAACGTTTCCCCTATCTTCAAGTTACAACCCTTCCAAAGTCTACGAGATCGAAAAATAGGTACCTACCTACAAGTTCACCATTATTTTTAAAAAAACAGGACGTGATAAAATTATCTATTCAAAATTAATTTGATTACAACATAAAGATAATAATAAATGTGGATCGACGTAATAAATGAGCAGCAGACATGAAGTCAATCGCCTCTTGTTACAAGTCGACACTTCATTATGAGAACTAGTAGCTAGACAGACTGATATAGGTAGGTACCTACAGGCAGGGGACACCTGTGCGAGTGGGTGTCAAACTCGTAAAAATTATGATGTTTTTCTTACTAATTCGCCATTAAAGTCGTACGAGAAATTTCGCATAATGGATTTTCGCAGACGAGTTTATTGGTTCCGTCCGAATGTAAGAATGTGTTCGCGGCGACAAACAGCTTTTTGTGAGACACGACCTTGACCCGTCTGTGCTCTGCAAAACCTGTTGTATTGTAGCGCTAAAAGTAAAAGCTTTCGCCAATCCATTAACTGTATGTTTATACTTAATATCATTAAATTTCCATAATACCTACTCACCTATTTATATTTTAGTCTGCGCAATGTAATGACCCATTATTATTACAAGGTAGGTAGGTATATCTTTTTTAACAAGAGTGTTTTTTTCATACATTTTCACAGAAGTATCAATTGCGACGAACATTGTCTAGAGTTTTATTTTCGTTTCTATTTTCAAGTGGCTGGTAAACACCCTTTACATTGCGGGAAAACCTGTGGCTTTCCCTTTTTAAAACTTTTCTTAAAACGTGAGATAAGACACGGTTGAGGAAACACTGGTTATTCCGTTTCGTAATAATTAAGTTATGAATGAAATTCCTATTTATATTAATTGCGTACGTAGGTATAAGGATTGATTCATAAATTCAAACATTTATTGTTTTAATAATTAATCGTTGAATAACTGGTACAAATGTAGGAGCATGATGTCATCGCGAAGGAAAGCTTGTGTTTACGTAATATCAAGACTATCTGTAGGTATACGTTCAATCGTTGGTTAAGTATAATATCAATAATTTATAACATCTTACAAACAGACAATATTTCAAAGACACAATAATGTTGAGTTACATGGAATTCGCACCTGTCTGATATTTGATGTTTTTGTATTGAGGACGTACCTACTTAAGTGAGATAGTATAGATACTGTTTATGGCTTCATTGACACCCTAGATCCAGTACTTGTACTTAGGCCATGATAATCAGCCATTCAACAATACAGTGGTGTTTCACCTATTATAAAACTTACCATAAAAGACTGGGCTAATTGTTATCTGTGTTTCTTTGAAGCTGTTATAGGTACTCTAAGCAGCCTAAGATGGGCCGCGCAAGTTCTTCTGACGCAGGCGTTCGCCAGTCACATCTCAAGAGGAGCCTGGCTATGGTGTATTTTACTCAGAAATAGGAGAACGTCCAAAGCTCAAAAACAACTATTTGTTTGTTACAACTAATTCCGAGAATAACAAACAAATAAAACGTGGGATAAAAACACCCATTTCTGTCGTAATGAAGGACGAAGACCTCAGTTTATCTTAGAGGATAAACAACAATGATGAATGTTGTGTACGAAGAATACTAGACAAACATCGCCATTTTTATTCCTAAATGTTTAAAAATTATAACAAACGTGTTTATTGTTACCGTATGTTGTGCGTCATTCTTCTACTAAGTGTTGCAATATATATATATATATATATTCAGGTATCCTTTAACCTTAATCTATGGCAAATTCCTAACTTAAAATTTGAAACAGATTCTTTATTTCAAATGTTTCATTGACCAGCGTGACTGACACAACAGTATCGCTATAGGGCATCATTCAGCAACAGTTGCAAATTCACAAACGTGATATATTGCTAAAACAAATATTTATTTATTTAGATCAAGGGTATGATTTTTCTGCAATATATAATTCCGTACAGCCGTCAGCAATAATTCTGTTCTGTTTAAAAATCTAATTCGTGGTTGCCTTGATGTCAGGAATGATATTAATGGCGTGCTCGGTTTTTACTTTAGTTGAATATTATGAAAGCGTGCAAAATTAGATGATGTTGGTGACCTTACGCACCGCAAACGTTACGCAAGACGCAAGGGTCCACAACATTACTCAATGATTGTCTTGCCGTTTGAGTGTCAATTGTGATCATGTAATTTGTGGGTTTTTGGGGATATCTGGTTTCTCTATCTACATTCTGCGTCGAGAAAGTTACGCTGTAGTCTTACGCACTTTTTATGTTAACTAACAAGTGGGTTCGCTTTTGAGATTTAGCGAGTTCAGAACACTCGTAAAAAAAAATATTAACTCAAGTAGGTATTCATTCTATTTGTTTTCTAAAGGTTTGGAACGAAATTCATCCTCATCATCTGCCCAGCATTTTCTCAATTATTGATTTAATTATTCGTAAAATCCTTGAGTTGACAAAGAGCTTGGGTTTCTACAGCCGACTTCAGTCAACACAAGAATCACTTTATTGGTCAACGCAAACAGGCCTGACCGCCTGAGCTTGCTAAAATCTGTACGTCATGAATAGGCGTGGTCATTACGCAAATTATTTCCATCCGATATTGCATGTCACGACAAAGATGACCACCGAGTGCAAAAAAAGACCTTCAAATATACCTAGTACATTTTGATATACATGGGAAATCTTTGTTATTGCACTCGCAGCGGAATTAACACCCGAGCTACAGGCGAGGGTGTTATGGAGCCGAGAACTGCAGTATCAAATCCCCACGCTTATCAAACGACGCTTTTCAATACACTTTCGAAGAAATAAAATATACGGACGGAAAGTTTTAATTTGCTTTTTTTCCACCCTTTGCTTTCGCCAGCAAATAAATTTTAATTTGTTCATATAATATAAGTAAATATTTTTTTAAATAATCATGTTTATTTATGACATTCTATTTTTAAACACAATTTAAATATTCAAAAAATGTTTATGCCGTAAAGACGCATATCACTTTGCCGAGATTAAACAAAAAAACAATCACAGCCAACTAGTCATTGAACCCATTTGGACTTAGTCTATGTATAGTCTGTGGAAATTTTTATTTCCGCACGGGTGCGGAAAAATATTAAAAATCCACACGTGTGAAACACATTGCCTGTTTTTAATCGTAGTGCGATAAGAACCAGTTTTCGAGAAAGTGTATTGAATAACCAGTTTTTCGTTATCCTATGTTTTGCCTCACTACTGGGCAAAGACCTACCTTTTCTCAGGCCAATTTCGTGTGCAATGTCTGGCCATATTTGGCCCACATTTTCAACTGTTAAAAATTTGTGAACTCGTAAATATATTATGCTTGACTGGACTGAAAAAAAGTATAAAAGTTTTTTTAATAATAATATATATTTTTTATCTTTATTTATTTCCGGGGTGTTTTCTATGTAGAATATGTCACCCCGATTATTGCATACAATTAAATTACGATATAATATGTACCTATCTATACTAAACTAGCCTACCCGTAACCTTATAACCATAATAAAAAAAAAAATAGTTGGAAATAAACTTTACTAATGAAAAGTTATTTTCAAAAACAACAAAGTTAAGGCTGCATAGCCTATCCTTCAAAATCCTATCATCAGGAATAGCTGGTAGGTGACTACAAAGAAGCGGGAATAATTAAACAATCTGCCCAGAGACTCAACTAACTAACAAATGATGTTAACCAATAGGTGCTGCACCAGTAGAAATTCTTAATATAGTAATTTCGCACGGAGGTAATAAAACAATTATATAGCTTGTAATAAAAGCATTAGCAGAACGTAAGGCGACCCCGGCATTGGTATACTAAATAAGGAAAACGATGCATTTGCAACTACTACCATTTTGTTTATATTATATCGTCTAGTGCTGGGAAATGTCTAGTATCACATTATTCGATTTATCTAAAATCATTCAGAAGTTTTAGGGAAGAAGTTTTAAGTTTTAACGAGGGGCTAAAACACCTTTCAATAAAATCATAACTACTCGTTTGATTGTCAGATGGAATAAATATCGATTAAGTCGATCAACAAGATACTCGATATCGCCCGTCTCTAAGATAATAATAATTTCATAATCTATTCATTATTTATTAATGTTACTAGTGCTAGTATATAAATAATAGAAGCAATAAATGTTCATTCAATCATTTAGATTAGACAAGATTTTGCTCCATATTTTCCTTATTTGCCTTAATTTGTTATGAAAATGTATCGTTTTGGGAAAGTTACAGAAATACTAAAATAAAGTAAAATAAGCCGTATTCTCGATGTAGTTTGCCATTGGGAAAAATTACGGAACTGTTTACCGTATAGTAATTTTAAGCATCGATGAATTTTGTCCTCATATTGTTCATTATTTTATTTAATGTAAGTAACTCCTGTGCAAAATTCAATGTATCAGAATATAAGTTTTATGCATACTTAGTAGATTTAAGTGCAATAATATCTAAAAAATAGTTACAATTTTTTTAACTCACTCTTAACCTTGGAGGTTAATTAACTTAAAATAAATCGTATGTTTAACCATATCATAGGAACATGTTTCAGTTTTTTTTTCGAATTTCCTAGATTGAGTGACGCAATTTGAAATTACCCGTACCTACATAGATAGGCTATTCGGCTGGGTATTTTGATAAACTTTCTGCAAGAACTAAGAATGTTGAACAAACGGTTTTAAAAATTAAATCCTCTTTAGTTCGACCGACGTATGCGTTTTCATAAAACTTCAGCGATAAAAAAACTTTTCCAGCACTATGCCTCTGCATGTTTTGATTTCGAAAGATAGGGTAACATTAAGCATTGAGGCCCTGATGTGCTGGAACCGACCAATCACAGTGATAGAAATGCGCATTGCGTCTCTCGTCTATTCTGTGGTTAGTAGAATCTGGCACGTCTCCGCATCGCTCTGCCCCCTACACGCTTTTGTAACTAAAACTGACCTAAAAACTGGTATTATTCATCAATTATTGTACGTAAAAAATAACGCTTAACAAATTAACCGACATTTCTACGAAGCTTCATAGTTCCACACCAATCAACAACCGAACCTTGCTGAAACGTAGGGCAGGTTGTCACCGGTTCACGTGCACACACATGTGAGTAGCTCTCAATAGATGCACCCCGACTAGATAACAAACCCGTGTAGCTATTGTTTATGTATACGAGCTGCAATGAGGTCAATGTCTCGCGTTTATCGTTTAAAGACGCGGGGGTTCCTTTTATTATTTATAAATCAGGTTATTCTTGTGTCTAGACCCATGTAAGTGATACCTTAACATTTGTATGAAGAAGGATTACCGAAGCCATGTATATATTATAGTCAAACATCGAAGCTCCAGCGCTCCTAAGTTTAGCTAGTCAAACCTCAGGTCTGACATAAAGTAACCCCCCGTCTACCGTATGTCGCGACACACCCTTGGTTTTACAGAGTTAATCTATAACCCTGTAAAACAAAGGATGTGTCATAGATACCAACCACCATGAAAACATATCGAAATGTGCCTGCGATTACGAATTCAAGGAAAGTCGAACAAAAACCTGATAATTTCTCACTTTATTACATAATATTATGACCTACGGAAAATACCAAACATTTTGGAATACCCCATGAGAAAGTCTTATTAATATTTTTGTTATTTACCCGTTTCCGGCAAGCACCCGTAGACCATAAATATTGCCAGCTTTGATTAATTTTCTCGATATTGTTTGTCTGTGCTGTAATATTATTTCAGCAGCTGTAGATCATATTATGAAATAAGGCAAACTTATGTATTCATGTCATAAATGTAGCAAGAGTGTAAAAACAGAAACCACTTTCCTCGTTAAATAAAATACTGAAAGTGAAATCTTTCAAGCTATTGGCAGTGGCTGTCGTGACCTAGATATTCAAATCCAGGCAAATATTTTTAAAGACAATGAGTGCATTCACATCTGGCGTCATTGAAAGTGAAACGACTAAATTGTAGTCGTTTAGGCAATTCTGAAACTGAAATCATTAGATACCTACTTGCTGCGAATTCAACGATGGATCACTAGGTAATGCCTACTTTTTAGATCATTGGGAGCATCTTTAGATCATTGATCTTTAGATCATTGCTAAACCGAAAATACATACTAAAGATTTCGGTAATTACCGATTTCATAATTTCAGTGTGCACAGCTCTATACGAATAGTAAACACCGAGCAAATGTCAGTGCAATTGATGTTCATTCAGTTGCGCCATTCGGTGACGTCACATGACAAGGATAATAGCGTTCACCTTGACCTTAGGCTAATGTCAGACCGGCGGCGCCCGATCGTCCGCGCGTGCCCGCACTTATGTAACTATTTGTGATATGCAGGAAATGCAGCTTGCATACACCTTGCAGTTCGTCATCTGCACTTATTTTAAAATGTTCTTTAGATACCTACTAATTCTTCGCGTGGCGGGTCATGGAGTCGCCTCAGAACTTGGCTACGAGTTTTCGCCTTCAGTACCTAGGTCTATCAGTATCTTATTTTGATATATCCTTTGTTCAAAAACATAGTGATAATGACAATGCACCTGAAAGTCATCGAAGCAAGACTTTTCAAGGCTTTTGTTCAGCGGAGAACGTTTACGGGCTCATAAATAATCTTGATGCCAATGCCAGCTACTCGTATGATGTTTCAGTAAAATCAAGATCTAAAGCTTCTACGAAAAGCTTTATTTCAAAAGAACAGTGCTTTTATTCCAGATAACAGTTGTTTTTTTAATGTAATTTGTTCGATATACTTATATTAGGTACTTTCTTACATTCACTCAAAAAGGTATCGGGAATGGATGATTTGTTTATGGTTCTAAATTCAATTACTTGTTTTTATTTTTGTTGTTGGATTGGCACAACTGTTTTCCATTTTGGCGCGGAGTTTGAATTGCATCTGTTCTTTAGATTAAATACAGTGCTAGTGTGTATTGCGAATTTCATAAGGGACAAATACATCGAATAAAGAGTTGGTCTTAAATCACAATGCCAGAAACTCTATAGAGCTTTGACCCATCAAAAATAAAAGTTGGTTTACAAGTCGTACAAGTATGCCAAATGTAGCAACCTCTTTGTGCTTTATTAGTGATAACTAATAAAACATGTTTAAATGCCTTTAGACATTGCGGTTTCTGATTAAATCAAAGAAAAAATATTATATTTAGGTTAGGTACCTTAAGCAATGCTATCCTAGGATGTTTTGTAAATTTATGAAAGGGTGGGGCAGAATCTGTTGTCTGAGAGAGCGACTGTCGCAACCCCGTGCAGTGCACGCCACGATAGTGGCGATAAGTCCCCTCTTTGAGGAGTGGCTAGAGAGGCGCCACGGCGCCCTCACCTTCCGCCTGACGCAGGTCTTCACCGGACACGGTTGTTTCGGGAGGTGCCTGCACCGGACACGGTTGTTTCGGGAGGTACCTGCACCGAATCGGGCGGGAGAAAACGCCCGGGTGCTATCATTGTGAGGATCACCCGGAGGACACGGTGGAGCACATCGTGGAGGTCTGCTCCGCTTGGGCTGAGCAGCGCCGTGTCCTCGTAGCGGCGATTGGCGGCGGCGACCTCTCGCGTCGGGCCCTGGTTCAAGACATGGTCCGGGGCGAGAGGAAAGGGGAAGCCGTCACCTCCTTCTGCGAAGCAGTCATGCTAGCGAAGGAGGTGGCGGAACGTGAGAGGGAGAGAAACTCACGTCCCAGCCGCCGCGGGAGAAGCACCGGGCGTCGGGGGCCACGTGGTGGCTCCCGGCCACCGTAGGCGCGGGCCTGTGGACGGTGAGTAATGGGCTAGCTCGCCGTCCGTCCGTCTTATGACGACAGGCCGTGTCGACAGCGCGTTCATTTTCCACGCGCGCCTCAAAGAGATGTCAGCAAACATGAGGGGCCCGCAAGGGCCGATGCCTGCCAGGGCTGCGGGACTGTTCGAAAGAGATACCGCGGCCCTGGAACATAAAGGGCAAAAGAAGGAACATGGATGGTTTTTAGTCAGTAAAAGTCTGACACTCCCTTCCGCCTCCGCCCAGAGCGGGTCATTTGATGATTTCCCATCCCAAAAAAAAAACCATCTGTTGTCTTTTTGCATCGCCAATGGAAATTCTTGTTTGGAGTCCCTGAAAATGTTCGAGAAGGCTTACGGTGAATCGAGTTTATCAAGTGGTACAAAGCGTTCAAAAGCGGTCGAGATGTGATGGAAAATTTGCCTCGCTTTGGTAGGCCGTCAACGTCTTCAACTGAAGTTAACATCGCAAAAGTGAAGGAAATAGTGACTGAAAATCCTTCTTCAAGTTTGAGAGAAATAGCCACTGAACTTTCTGTGTCTCACGAGTCTATCCGTACCATTTTGAATAATCACTTAGGTATGAAAAATGTTGCCGCTCGGCTAGTCCCAAAAGACCTGAATTTTCTCCAAAAACTCAATTGCATAAGAGTCGCTGAGGGCATGCTAGAACGAGTCAATTCCGGCCCAACATTCATGAAAAGCTTTGTTACTGGTGACGAGACGTGGGTGGGAGTTTGACATGCAAACTAGTCAACAAGCTTCAGAGTGGCGCCTTCCAACTGAACCGAAACCGAAAAGCCACGCCAAAATCGGTCAAAAGTCAGTCATGTTGACCGTCTTTGAGTATTGCGGTGTTGTGCACTCGAAATTCTTGCCAGAAGGTCAAGCAGTAAATAAAGAATATTATTTGATGGTTTGCGGCATTTAAGAGAGCAAATTCGACGAAAAAGGCCAGATTTGGGGAAAAAAAATTCTTGGGTTTCTCACCACGATAATGCGCCTTCGTACGTACAAGGCCATCATAGTGAACGAATTTTTGACCAAAAACTCAACAAATACCATCGAGCAACCACCTTATTTACCAGATATGGCTCCAGCCGACTTCTTTCTTTTTCCTAAACTCAAATTACCACTTGGTGGCACCCGTTTTTATTCGGTAGAAGACATAAAGGAGAATTCGCGGCGAGAACTGAACTCAATCCCGGAAAAAGCGTTTAAAAAATGTTTTGATGATTTGATTATTCGTTGGCGTAATTGTATAGAAGTGTTCTGAAAGAGCTTACTTTGAAAGTGATAAAATAACTTTGGATGAATAACTAACATTTTGTGTATTATTGATCGATTCCCGGTACTTTCTTGACAGAGTAGTATTTTTCGAGTTCCAATATTTTAATGAAGTAAATTATTAGTGTGGAAATCCGGGATGACTTCAACGGTCTTGTCTTGCAAACTAATGCAGTATTTTTCATTAATGTTTTCTTGCATGCAATAACCTTGTTGCGTAATAGGAGTACGCCGAGTGATGATGAGCCGAAAATAAAATAAAACACGCCATATTTTCGTGAACTCGACACTTAATCAAGGGTTAAGGTCGTACATGTTAAATATTATGCTTTTCGAATTATTATTTAAGTGGATATGTGGGAGATGGATATATAGAGTGACGATGAGAAGGAAAAATATTTGTACTTAGATATTTTAATTTTTATGTTTATTTATAGTATTTTATTTAACCTTGTTGTGCATTTTAGGTATAAGTTAAAATTATTTTCAGATATTAATTATGATAATATTGCTGGGAACCGACCTTTTTTTTTGGTTTTAAAAATCAATTTTGTTAGCGCAATACTAACCTCCAACTCCACGGCGCGATGACTCCGGCATACGTAAGCAGCACCACTGCTAGGAACACGGCACCGGCATCTGCCAAACCACCCAGAATGAGCAGCTGCTTCCACTGACCCTTAGGGTTCAAGCTGTGAAGGTATTTCATGGCACCAATGGCCATCACCAACGCGAACACTCCTGTTGACAACGAACCATCATAATGTTTGCTTGTTTAATGTTGTTTGCAAGAACATCAAAGGGAACCGAAGTTCAGCTTATTGTATTTCGACTTTATTTCAATGACCGTAGTCTTCATTTTTTGCCCATGAAACCCACGCCTCGCTATTCTTCGGGCACTGTGTTGTTCTTTGAGCTGGCCCTAACTGCCTAGAATCCTAGATCGTAGGTCTGGTACCTGATTAATGAGACATTTGTTATGATCGAGATCGCCAGTGACGGTGAGATTGGATTCTGCGTTACGGGACGCATATATGCACGTACGTTGCTGAGGGTATGAATTAGAATTAGAGATTTCTGATATGAATTACTTTATGCTGTAGTGTTAATTAAAGTAAGAAATAATTAGTTATATAAGTTTTGAAGTGGCGCCAGCTTGGTGCCAGTGAAAGAAAAGTTGAGGAGGGGTGAAACATATGTGAATAAAACACTGATGTATATAAATTTTGAAGGATGGAGAGGAAGATAAGGCCAGTGAATGATAGCGTGGTGACAGTTGGCTGGGGGGAATGGAAGAAGAAAATGTGTTGCACTGACCCCAAGTAAAATAGGATAAGGGCAGGAACATGTTAAGTATGAAACTTTGAGAAGTGCGAGACACAAAATTTAACTTATAAGCATTTAATGTAGAACAGTAAAATTTAAATCGAGTGTATTTGGTATTGGAGTTAAAATCCTCCCAAACTGTATCAAGAATATCTCACATCATTAAATGTTTTTAAATTAAAGCTAAAAGAATTTCTCATATTATTATGTAAAACATAATTATTATTCAATTAATGAATTTTTAAGTGACCGTATGTACTCTTATATGTAGAAGGCTTTGTAATAGTGGTCTGATCCTGGCCTGAATGAGTGAGTGTGGGAGGGTGTGTCTTTAGAAGTCTATAGTAGTTATGTGAATGTGATATGTGGCAGTTTAAGCGTAGACATGTTCATGAATGCGATACGGTTTTGTGAGTTTATAATAAAAACAATTAAGTGTATATTTGCTGTCTATTCTGATACGGTTAGAAGCTGCTCAGTCTCTTCATAAGTGAGACTTTGTAGGTACCTATTCCAATATTTTTCTCTTACAACGATCTGTATTGACTGGATATTATATGTTAAGGAGTTTATTCGTTTTGTTGTTAATATAGGGGCCAAGAGAATAAACGCACACCCTCAACACAGTCCTTAAACCGTTCAAAAAATTAAATGTGAAATGTTTTAACTGTCGTTCAAAACGACGGTTAAAACATTTCAGACATTGACAAAGTGACAACTGCATAGTACATGGGAAGATTCTCAAGGCCCCGAGAATTCGAAGTTCTGCTGCAGGTTGGCAATTTTCTTAATAGAAAATTTTCAACAAGGTCTATGCTAGGCATTGATCGGTACCTCCATACCTGTGGGTACTCTACCTTCAGCAATATTAACGATTTATTGGTATTTGTAAATGAGTAATTATAAAAAATAGATAGAAAAGTACTTAGGTTTTCTTTTAAATATTTTGCTTTTTGTAAGGACTTTCGATCGATATGGTTACCCCACAGTCGGGAATCTTCTTGCGCGTGTTATGTGTAAACATTATCAAAATATTCAGTCCTTCATAAATATTAGCGATACTTCAAGATCAAAGAGGCGACTTATTGTAAACATACATGAGATAGTAATTGTAAGATTGAGTTTTATTTATGTAATCAGCTTTACTCATAAAAATATGTCGATATTTTGTATTTTTCTCAATTCTTGATAAAAAAAATACCTAGCTATTCGTAATTTATAAATAATGCGAATATTCAAAACAATCTTAAAATTACGAATAACAAAAATAGGGGTTGGCCTCCATACAAGTACCAAAAGGTAGAATAATAAAATTCTGCGTAAGTATATAACTGTGTGTCTATCGACAGCTCTTAAAAATATTATATCGAGGTTTCTCAAATATTGTGATCACAAAAAGGGTGCAGTCTCTCTCTATCTAAATATTTCTCTTTCATGGACATCAATATCGGTAAATAACCAACTGGTTGTTAAGACATGCTGCGCCGACCCCAAAATGAATTGGGACAAGGGCAAGAGAATGATGAAGCCACTTGTTATTGAAGGGATACCTAATCATCCGGAAGCTCATCATTTTAATGCTACAATTGTGAAGTCAGATTGTTATCTATACGTTTACCTCTGATGGAGACAAATTGCGTGTCAACATGACATCTAACAGTTCTATTGTTTTCGAGATTTACAAATCTTGATGTTTACAAGATCGTCGATTGTTTATTCTGTTCTTCAATGAATATTACTCGTATTAAAGGTCTCATTTACCTAAAATCCGTGTACATATCCATTGGGATATCCCATCGGGAAAATGAGGAAATTACATAAACAGTTTCATTCCCTATTTAGGGGATTTTACAAAAAATCCTTGCTTTTTTGCTCACCTTTCTTATTTAAATCAAGTGTGCATGCTTAGACCCAGCTGTGTTTTTCAAATGTCGTATAAACTTTTGATCTATAAGTACTAATATTACATAAAAAGAGGTAAAATTTGTAAGTTTTCGAGAGATTACCCCCTACATTGTAGGGGGTAAACTTCGGAACTCCTGATTCGATTCCGAAAATTCTTTCGCTAACGAAAAGCTATATTATCTCCGCGTGTTAAAAGCTACATTTAAAACGTTCACGCGAATACATAACGGGAGCGAAGCCGTGAACAAAAGCTAGTAGTAAATAAATCCCATAGAAACGATATTATAATATTAAAATATATTCGACATAACCGTGGAGCTCTTACAACAGAGCAAGAAGAAGGCAAGCGATAAATCTTGCATTTTTGTTACATGCTAGTAGTGTAATTGTATTTTTTTTTTTTTAATAATAACAGCCTTCAGCTGTCTAAAATCATGGCCAGTATGAATGGCTGTCAGCCAGCTTCGTTGCGCAGACGCAGCTCCCACGTTACTTGATTAATTCCCTTCAACCTTGACGATTAGGTTCGGGTGACGGGCTTACACGTGGCGTGCTTAAAGGTACGTTCCGTAAAAAGTATGGCACAGAAAGGTTAATAAAATGCAATCAGGATTTTTTCCCCAAGAGTATTAGAACGGGCGGACAAATCAAATGTAAGTACATAAACTTTTAGGGTTAATCTGGTAGGTACTATTAATTAGTACACACAGCTCCACTAAGTGGTTACCCCCCCCCCCCACTGCCCTACTGCCGCTGTGTGTGCATAAAGACGTTCTTATCAATGTCATGTTGGAGGGTATCATAGAGAGACGTTAATTTAATAAATGATTATTTAATTTAATTACTGTGAATTATCAACTTCTAAATACGTAATTGGATGGTAATTAATTGATGTCCAACAATCGCTGTGGGTAGAACCGCACTATCAGACTGATGCTGGTTTACTTCTCATTTTAGGCAAAACATACAATTGTATTTTATCTTGTATCATCAAAAAGAGGCTGAAAACATGAGCTAAATAAGACTAAGTCTGAATTAAGTCGTAATACAAGTATTATTATCTCATTGCGTAATCATAAATCAGTTAGACTTTAGAGTAAGAAACTCCACCTTAAAACCTTGAACTGTTGTTGTAAGGTCGAGCTCCTCGTTATTATGAAAAACATTCAATAGGGTCTCCCTTCCAACCTTTGAATTATTTAAAATTACGAGGTCAACATCATAAAAGGGACAACCAGTTTTATCAAAATAGGCATTATATAATCCATAGAATATTTTATATGATCATAAAACGGTCGAGGGGCACCCTATTGGTTCTTAAAGCAAGTACTATAAACACCAGAATTTAATGCTGAAGCCTACAATGGTCCTCAGTTATGCAAATCGCAGAGTTATACAATCCATTCAGTGCGAATTTGAATAGGGAACGTTAAATACGTTTTTTTTTTGCTTTTTGTTAGGGTCTTTTGAATTTGGAAGTAAAGACCACTTTATACCGGACTAGGGCTGTCACTAAGTGGTGTGAATCGTAGGGATCGCAGAGTCTGAAAAGAGCGTAATGTTAATGGACATCGAACACATTGAAAGGCAGGCTAAAGTATGGGAATTTAGCAGACTTCAAAAATAAAGCATAAAAATAGACTTTAATCCATAATCCGTAAATGTTAAGTCCCAGTTTTGAGATTTCGTGTTTAAAGAACGAATGGAAATAATGTAGTGGTTTTAACCATCATCTGTCTAGCCTTTTCCCAACTATGTTGGGGTCGGCTTCCAGTCTCACCGGATGCAGCTGAATACCAGTATTTTACATGGAGCGACTGCCTATCTGACCTCCACAACCCCTTGGTAAGACTGGTTGACAGACTTTCGGGCAGTTGTAGTGGTTTTACCCACGAAGGTTTAAATTAAATAGTTTGATTGCATGGTTTCGGTTGTTAAACCAATTCCAACAAACATATTGATTGAAAGCATTCAAATAATGGAAACAAAACAAACAATTTGTTAACAGAAACAACTAAAGTACTAATGAACATACTTAGTCTCAAATATTAGGGGTTAAAGTATGAGATTGCCGATTTGTATAGACGATTTCGTGAAAAGTGATATTTTATGCTTACTAACATTTTTTTTTTCTTGGACACGTCTGATCCGATTTATATTATGCAATTGCAAACTATAGGGAGGGTGAAAAAAGCTGCGCTGCACTGCGTATCTTAAATTCTCAAAACACAAGTCTATGACAAAAATATACCTAAGTTCCTATTTACTACCTAGTAGTAAGTAAATATACGAAGTAGCGAAACCGACGGCACATTGAAAGATCGAAACAGGTGTTTTGACACTACCTTATGAGGTAATATGCAACTAGGTACTTACTAGTACGATTTTTAAACTCTAAAAGGTACGTAATTTTACAATTCATATGATATTAATTATATTTTGATATATATATCACGACGAACAGCACAGAGCGTAACATAGAAATTGGGGGTGTGGGGATTGAATATGTCCATGAATACATATACCTCGGCCAGATAGTCTCTTTCCATGCAAGACAAGATAAAGAAGTTGCTCGACGCACCGAGAATGCCTGGAAGAGCTACTGGTCGATGAAACATTTAATGAAGGGATCTCTTCCCCTGTCACTTAAGCGAAAGCTCATGGACATGTGCATTCTACCCACCCTCACCTATGGAGCGCAAACGTGGGCGCTTACAAAACGTCAGAAGTCCGCACTTGGGGTCTGCCAACGAGCTATGGAGCGAAGTATACTGGGTGTCAAACTTACGGACCGCATCAGAAACTCCATACTTCGCTCCAAAACCCAAATAGCTGATGCTGGCCTTACAGCTGCTAAGTTGAAGTGGAACTGGGCTGGTCACATCTGCCGCATGTCGGAGGAGCAATGGGCAAAAATTACCACTCAGTGGATACCCAATAGCAGGAAACGACAACGCGGCAAGCCCAGAAGGAGATGGCGGGATGAGCTGGACTCTTACGCAAGGGATTGGCCTACAATCGCTCTAGATCGCGAAATGTGGAAAGAGGGAAGGGAGGCCTTTGCCCTGCAGTGGGACAATACAGGCTTATAATAATAAAAATAAATAATATATATCACCATCGTCATGAAACATCTAGCATACGTTATCTATGAAATAACTGGAAGACATTAGGTGATTCTTCATACATTGTTACACATAGACAAGCAAATACTCGACTTATCACTGTCGATTCATCGAATACGTGCTCTTAGCCCGAACGTAAGGAGATAATAGCAAATCGTAAAGAACAACAATGTTTTATATGCACAAGATGACCTGAGCTGGCGGATAATTCTATAAATAATGTTTTTATCGAAACGCATTAAATATCTTTGAATACTTGTGTGAAAAGAAGAATTATTTAACACTGTACTTCGATAATTGAATAATTTGTAAAAGCTCAGTGTCTTTAATGACGATGTTGCCTGTGATACAAGTATCAAACTCATTTTTCAAAGTTGAACCTAGGTATAATGTAATTAAAGCATCATTCATTCATTCGCCATAGTCTTTTCCTATCTTGGGGTCGGCTCCCAGTCTAACCGAATGCAGCTGAATACCAATATTTTACATGGAGTGACTGCCTATCTGACCTCCACAACACACTGGGTAATATGATATCCTTGGTAAGACTAGTACCTATAGGATACGTTGACTAGAACCGGCTTTCTACTGATAGATGTTTACGGCTAAAATAGTTACGTGCGAAATATTTATCATTTACCTTCATTTTTTACCTATATTTGTTAAATAGTGAATAAGCAGTGTTGTTTTAGCGATGTGTGTACCAATACAAACCATCTCTGGTTTAATGGTACATAACAATCATGAACCTGTATTAAAAGTGTATGTTCAAAATAAAATAAATAATAAAAAATAATAAGACTGGTTGTCAGACTTTCGGGCCACTGACTACCTGTAACGACTGTCAAAGATCTACAAATGACAGCCGGGACCAAAGGCTTAACGTGCTTTCCGAGGAACGGAGGAAACTCAGTACGTAATACGGTCACCCAGCCTCAGCCCAACCTAGGCAAGCACGGCTTAACCTAAAGATCGACCCGAGCGCCTGTTATTATTAAACCACGAGCTACTCAATAATAATGTTTATTATTAAACCACGAGCTCCTCAATAATAATGTATATAATATATAATGTAATTAAATCAATGAAAGAAAATATAATCATAACAAATCATAGACCCAATTAGTATGCTTGGGTAGCATACTAATTGGGTCTATGATTTGTTATGATTATATTTTCTTTCATTGATTTGAACAAATCATAGACCCAATTAGTATGCTACCCAAACTTCTGTCCAAGAGACTTAACTAAAGTAATAATGTCACTATTATTATTATTTAAACCTTTTATTTTCCAAAAAATACATTTACAATTAATTACATAATTTATCTTAGTTTAATTAGTCATTCTGGTTCTTAAAACTAATAAATTCATTCGTAATAATTGAACATGCATTTAAACAAAAATAATAATTATAATAAATTAATATTAAAATAATACTTAATTATATATAATATTATAATTTTTAAATAAATAGATTGATTTCATAGATTGAAAATAAAATAAAATAAATTTGGTAACATAGACTTTTACCTTTGTCAAAGGCTACGAACAATGTTTTACATTGTTCCTATAATTAGATATTAAATAGGTTTAATTGTAGACACACAACCCTTGTACACCGCGTTTGCGATTGAACAATAGCTCTGCTGATATTAACGAAATATACGATTTCCCAGGAAAAATACCGATGAAAGTTGGTAAAGCTTTTGAATAACGACCCAATCCGAGATATTTGTTGAGAACAACTTATCTGACGGATAAAAATGTAAAGTAACTAATATTGCTTCTAATAACAAACAGTAATATTAAATAACAAAAATCTAAATCTAAAGGCGGATGAAACTATATGATGTTATAGAACTAAATATTTTGGTAACAATTGTAAAACTAGTCTAAAGTGTTAGTAAAAGTAATACCTAGTAGTCTAAAATGTTAGTAGTTGAAACAAAAAAACCTTATATTCCCCAAACAATAAAAATAAATAAACTTAAATATCTAAATAACGGTAGTAAACGTAAAGGTACCAAAGCAGCGCAAAATAGGCGCGAAGTTAATTACTTCAAAATTACAAACTAATTAATCATTACCGGTTTTAGAACACAACAAGTGATATAGTTTTTAAACACTACTGAATGGCCAGTGTTAGAACCCCTAATAATAATAATTTCCGATTAATTTTACCTGCAAAACTATTCACGCAAGTTTAATTTCTTTTTCAATTTATCTGGTGGTTTTTTCACTCTCCGGAGACTTTAAAACTGGCCCTTTGCACTTTGTACTTAAGTTGTTAAATTCTTCAAGTTCGTAAAGCACAGGTTAAAAGGAATAGGAGAATGAGTTGTTCCCAGAACTCCCTCTAACGGAGGAACATCCTATCCCTCTGGCATACTGAATTCGAAGTTATTCATGATGTTCGAGAAAAAGAGAAAAAGTTCCATTCTTGCTAGTAGGTTTCCGATGCACATTCGCTTTCCAGTTCCGAATTGCATGAACGTGTCGGTTACATTAAACTTGTTTTCTCTTATGAACCTTTCAGGTTTGAACAGTTCAGGTTCTGGGTAGATGTCGGGGTCCATGTTCATTTTGTTGATCAGTGGGATGATGTGAGTCCCGGCAGGAACAGTGTAATTTCCGATTTTCCACCAATTAATTTTACCTGCAGAAATAATCACGCAAGTTTAATTTCTTTTTCAATTTATCTGGTGGTTTTTTCACTCTCCGGAGACTTTAAAACTGGCCCTTTGCACTTTGTACTTAAGTTGTTAAATTCTTCAAGTTCGTAAAGCACAGGTTAAAAGGAATTGGAGAATGAGTTGTTCCCAGAACTCCCTCTAACGGAGGAATATCTTCTCCCTCTGGCATACTGAATTCGAAGTTATTCATTATGTTCGAGAAAAAGAGAAAAAGTTCCATTCTTGCTAGTAAGTTTCCGATGCACATTCGCTTTCCAGTTCCGAATTGCATGAACGTGTCGGTCACAGTAAACTTGTTTTCTCTTATGAACCTTTCAGGTTTGAACAGTTCAGGTTCCGGGTAGATGTCGGGGTCCATGTTCATTTTGTTGATCAGTGGGATGATGTGAGTGCCGGCAGGAACAGTGTAATCTCCGATTTTCCAGTCCCTGCAAAAGAAAAAATATTACATCTTACTACTATTATAAATACACACTTACAGATAGTTTAATTTGTATATAATTTTTTTATAATACTTTTTATCCAGGTAATACGATCTCGTGGGACAATTACCGAACTCCACGCTAGGAAAGCCGCGGGTATAAACTAGTATGTGATAAAACAAGTTTCATCTTTGTTATTTATAAGTGTCCATGTCCATGATAATATCTAGTTTAGGTAATTAAGCAATTAATTTATTTTGGATCTATACTATTTCATTCAAAATATCATATTTTTATGTCGGGTTGATAGACAAACTAATATAACCTAATGTTCGTGTAATAGGCGGATCGTTCTCATAATATTATTCAATATTCATTTATCTCAGACCATTATTATAGTTATGACAGGTGGCAATAACTACTTATTAAAGTTATTGCCAATCAACTGGTCCGGGTTAGTCAATAATTATTTGATTTGCATTCAGTTCACACTTTATCTTCAATTATCATCTTAATGTTTCCTGTCAAAAATTGTGCCAAAAATACACGAACTTTAAATTACAAAATGTCTAGATAGATTGTGTTACTAAATCGGATCTAGCTTAATGTTAATGCTAAATCTGATATTAGGTTAGGATGCACTTAATGTCGTTTGACGTAACCAACCGTAAAACATTGTAGATTTTTAAATAGCATTCAATTTGACATTTCTCGGACGATTATTCTGAGCTATAAGGAATTAAGGAGAACCTTACAGACCATGAAACTATCAAAACTTTAATGAAAATACGTATTAAATTCAGTACACTTACGCAAGATTGACATGCGTGGTTCCCAAAGGCACAAGCGACACCATCCTCATAGTTTCCAACAGCACAGCCTCAATGTATGGTAGTTGCAGACGGTGGGCCATGGTCACCGATTCACCAGGTGCTACCACCTTCCTCAACTCAGTTCGCACCTTAGCAGCAGCTGACGGGTTCCTCAGCATCATGACGAAGGTCCACATTAGTGACGTCAGAGTAGTTTCCATTCCGGCGGAGAAAAGATCGTTCATCACTTGGATTACTTGCTTTTCTGAAAAAATATGTTCAGTTAGTAAGTATTATTAGTACCTAGGTTTCATAGTTATGAATAGAACTTTATATATATAAATAGCAACTGTAAGTTATAACGGTAAAGAAT
Organism: Eurois occulta; assembly: GCA_950022335.1. Lineage (NCBI taxonomy): Eukaryota > Metazoa > Arthropoda > Insecta > Lepidoptera > Noctuidae > Eurois > Eurois occulta. Next base: position 8,320,680 of record OX465489.1, on the reverse strand, counting down.
CGAGATTCATAAAAGTTTATTACCAGGGTCAACACCAGGGAATATGTAATTCTTATCATTCTTATCCATGGACTTTTGTTCTTCAATTTTGTCCAGATAGTGGTCCAAAAGATCAGCTGGTTCTTTGCGCTCCGCCAAACTTGCACGTTGTCTAACACGCTCCATTATATGGTCACGGTGAAACTTGCTAACATCCACCAAATTTCTCTTAATTTCGTTGATAACTTCCTTTTTTCCTGGAAGTTTCTGTAAAAGAAATTATACAATACAGTTAATTGTTTCATTGAGGAAAATGCTATCGTTAATTAGCACGGTCAAATGGTTATGAAGTGAGTCGAATGCTTTGGTAAAATCATAGATTTTCAAACACAGTTGGTATTTATTGAAACAAAAGTGTTTATGGAAGTTGGATAAATAATTCAAGATTCTGCTGTACTTTTACAATACAAAAACAACAATGTTACATATTTAAAAATAGACGTTGGTTTGGAAATAAGACTATAATTGTTTTAATGAAAAAAATTGCATTATTAATTGACTGTAAAATATATAATTGGCTTAGGTTTATATGTTATGTAATGAACTGTATTGCGAATTTATTACGGTCTATTATTTGAAGAAATTATGACGCAATGGGAAAGCAGTATTTCAGTGTATGCTCAAAGACAAGATAAATGAATTAGGTTTAAAATAAAGACAGAATGTGCATGGGACAGTCCCTATTCTGAACACTCTGTTCCTGAAAGTTGAGGGAACAAAAGGACGAGTAACGATCAGTTTATATTTATTTACTTATCTAGCTAGAAACTTCATAATAGGATCTTAATATAAACATTATGTACCTATCATTAAGACTCAGTTTCTGCAGAACATTACGTCACCTAGCTTAGACTATACTTAGAATTGCACATGGCATTGAAGAAGTCATTGGTCCAGGCGTTGAACCCGCAACCTTGACCGCGTAGGAGTGGGTCTGTGAACCTTCGGGCATCATGACCATTGAGTTCATCGTAGCATGATGGCCGAGTGTTAGCATAAATTTAAAATTAGGGGTTTTCTATGGGTTGCAAAAAATGTAATTTACTACTATTATAATAAATGCCAAAATTTGGATGGATGGATGTTTGTTACTCAATCCCGCCAGAAAGGCAGAACAGATCTGGGTGAAATTTGGCACGGAGATAGATTATAGTCTGGAATAGAAAATAGGCTACTTTTTATCCCGTGGGCAATTCACGTACTCTCCGCGGGCGAAGACGGGGGTATAAGCTAGTAATTTTATAATAACGAATTAGTCTTATCACCACGAGAATAGAAACTTGGAATTGTGAAGTCATATTCCGTAAAATTCAAACTGGACCTTTTGGGACTGATTTTCAATTTCCTCAAAGTAACATTAAAATGATTAATAAACTTACCAAATAGGCTTTGATATGTTCTCCAATAAGAACCATCCCAAACAGCCGCATGCCTCGGGACACCTTTTCGTTGAACTTAGTGAAAGCTGGGTCATTAGCTTCAAAGCGGAAGCTCATCATCAGCTGGCAAATGACGTTGTGGATGTGTCTTCCAAATAAATGCGAAGGGTTCACAGCTTGACCTTTGGAGTTATTCAACTCTCCAATCAACTCTTCGATTTCCACCTGGAAAATGGAACCGTTAGTACCAAGAAACTTTTGTAATTTTTGCCAAAATCATGGGTTTTAATAGATTAACTGTTATTTTCTTACCGTGATATCTTTTTCGAAGCGGGTGTTAGGCCACAGCTTGACTCCAAGAGATCGGAATTTTTCATGGAGGAACTGACGCTGCCGATTCCAAAGGGCCCCTTCGCTTGTGATTATTCCTAAAATAATAATAAGATACATTAATAATAATAAACAAGTCTGTCCGAAACAAGTTTTTAGATATTGTGAAAAGCGATTCGAAGCGTTTTTAGATACTGTTCTTCTCAAGCGATACGTGTTTCATGATGCCATGAAACACGTATCGCTTGAGAAGAACAGTGTATTGTGCTCATTGATAAAATTAAGCCTATAATAATTCTGGATACGATTAAATATGTGGTTTTTCTTACCAAATCCTTCCAAAAGGCTGTTTAGTGGAGTATGCGGTCTGCCGGTAGAATCGTTTCTGCTGAAGAACTCCTTCATGAGCTTAGTGGAGCCGAGACAGACGGCGAGGTTACTTCCCCACTGCACGGAAAACACATCACCATATTGTTTGGACATGTTCAAGTAGACCAGGTGGGGAGGCCGGCGGTTCATGAAAGGCAGGATGCCCAGCAATGGGATACCCCATGGTCCTGAAAGTACGAGAACTAGTTAGTACATCATTATCTACTTGCATCGGGAATGGGGCAGTTTAAAAAAATAAGGGGTGCTGAAACTTGCGGTTCTACTTTGACGAATCTCAAGCAGCTCATATTATTATTATAATTACCGTATAATATACAGGAATTACAGTACTCGACACAAGGAAACTTAACATATGAAAAATAAACGAAAATAGAAACTAGCAATTGACTTACCAGGTGGAAGACTTTTATAATATTTAACATTTCTAAATATTATCCAAAACAATAACGTTGAATACATGAAAATACGTACTATATCACTCGATAAATAATTTATAGCTACTATCAGAAAACAATAATAAAAGAAGTTGGGAAACATCTTTGCTAATAAAAATTAAAACACAAAATTTAAATCGTCCTGATTTCAGAAACTTCTGAATTTTAAATTAACAATTTACAGCGTTATAGTCGCTGAAAAAATATTTTTAAATTACCAAAAAGGCCTGAAAAGCTTTTGTGATTTATAAAGCAATCAAGCCTGTTGAATTTTAAATACAATTTATATTTAATATTTTGTCGTACTAAGAAACTGCTGTGCGAAAACTTGACCGTGTGGTTGTGTTTTGAATAATGACTCAAGGTGCTCCGAGTCGTTTTATATACATGTGGTACTAAGCGGCCATTTTTATCTATTACGTGTTGAATTGATTTGCTGATAAGTAATTCAAGTGAATAACAATGTGTACTGGAAGTACGGTATTATCAATTACGACATAATAATATATTATCAAATTTAAGTTCATTGACCTGATTTGTCACCTTTTTAATCGGACGAAAAATTATACAATTTATATAATTTTTAAACGGTTTTATCTTTTTAATCGTACATTGTTAACATAGAAAGTGTTTATCATGACTTTTTTCACTACTGCCCCAGTGACCTAAAAACTTTCGCTACTGAATAGAGCTTGTTTAGCTAGTCAGATTTATTGTAAGAGATATTTAGGCTACTTTAGGTATTAATGTTGATAGATATTGATGCATTTTGCCTATGTATGTATTTTTAAAATGCTAGAAAAGAGAGATTTTTTCTAAATCCTACGTTAGTCAGCTCTAGCAAAAATTGAAAGTTGTTTTTATAGTAAGTTCGTTGAACTTGGTTAGAAATGCAACAATTTTAGGAATTTAGTTATTGGGTCAGTGGGCTCCAGCATAGACCTGGATGATTGTTATTTTTTGTTATTGTGTCAGTATTCTCATAAATTCAAGGCTATCAGGTATTCAGGTATCAATCAGGAGATTCCTTTTCAGCATTATACATTTGCGATCTCATTTTATGGACACGTGGTAAGTGGGTCAAACTGCTGCAAGAAGTGTTTCATACAAAAATAGGTATTTGGTTTTTCATTTTAAATAAAATACATAATGAGTATGGTTAGCTACTCCTACATCTTGGAGGATTGGAAAATTCCTAGAACAAGCTTGTCACTGCATTTCATTACAATACATGATGCAGCAGCCAATGATCCAACGCTATAGGTATTATGACAGTATCAAAGTGCATTGACCCCATTTGAGTGCAATCTTCCATTATAAACAACTTACATAACATCGTTACATATTTGTCCTTGTCATTTGACATTTTGTTTTCATATCTCACTCTGTTTATTTCAGTTTCCGTATTTTTATTTGACTAATACCTACAATCAAATTAAGTACAAAAACGTGTAAGGCTTTCAACAATTACCTACTTAAGATGGTATACCACATTCGTGATGATGAGTGATCTTGAACTTTTCCTTACATTAGGTGGCTGGAGGTGTTAGTGCATATTTGGTGCAGATGATAATAGTCTTAATAATGTGATCAATTAAGAACATAGTTATCTAAACAGGTATGTGATGTAGTACCTATGTATGTTCAATGCACCAAATTGACAAAGGATATCTATGCATAAAATATAACCTCTTATTGAGGTTAAAGACTTACCTATTGAACTGTATTCATATCGCAAACATAAGATAATGTTTCCACGTAGTTACCTAAAAACTGTTGCGCATATAGGTATTTACGCAATAAGAATATGAGCCAGTAGTAGGTATATATGTCAACAACCTATATTGTAGGGGAATAAACTATGAAGGTCATCACATTATAATAACGTGTGAAGGACTTATACAAGCAGCTATCGAGATTGGATAACAGTTTGTTAACCTTTATCAGCTCGCTTGTATTCCGGGTTGAACGCTCTGACAAGGACGTTCAATCGCACGTTATGCTCAGCAAATTATACACGTGGTCATGCTGATAATTTATTTTATACCTAGCACGCTATAAAATTAAAGTCCATTTTACTTTAGATATCTATTTCTAGGTCTTAAGACGATGATTAATAGAAATTCTACTACTACAGTAATTAAGGTATCGGTCGACGAACTTTATGAGCGAATCGTGTGGAATGCAATGTGGTTGGTGGGTCGAGACCTTGAGATCTTTTTGCGTATTAATAGCGATGAACCTACATGACCAACTCAGGAAGTTCTTTGCACTATTCGATCTGAAGTCAACGTACTACGCATCTAATCGAAACCCAAATCAGAAATAATTTAAAAACAATGACACTATAGATCTCATTGTGTTTTGCTTCGTATCTCTATGAAGTGGGTAAGTAGGTACTTATGTAAAAGGAAAATCTATCAACAAAATATTTGTTTTCATGAAAACTTGATGGCAAATATTTGCAATATCAGATTGTGATGATATTATCGTGTCAAATCAATAAAGCAAATGAAAAAATAACGAGTATGTATTGGTACTTCCGTAATTACTAATTGGTGCCTCGAATGCGCACTATTTTATCTACTTTAACAATCGCGGGATCTAATATCAAAGAAGACCAAATTGAACTCAATTGAATGATTACTTTGATGAAAATTGACGAGATAAAACTACCAGCTGAACAAAAATTGAAGCAATAAATCGATTTCCGAATTCGCTACTTGCCGATCACTGGCAATTAACTGGTGTTATATAACTGATTGTTTATGTCACCAAGTGACACTGATATGGTTTTTAACCTTTCAAAATAAAAACAACTGACAAAATTTGGGTGTACTAATACACATCTGCCTAAACCTTCGGGGATATATAGACGTTGCGTTATGTTGTGTGAAAATAATCATCACCAACATCATCGTCATTTAGGAGTTGGCGAAAGGAAGTCCTCCCCCGAAGCGTCACCAAATCGCCCGGCTCTGTCAGGGGATCATTCACACATTGGGCACGTACCCAGGGCCCCACGACCCAAAAGGGCCCCCAATTCTTGACCTGTAAAAGAACGGTTAAAGACGGCCCTGGGTCCTGTGCCTCTCGCATCCAACATCTACCTCGCGGCCTTCACCAGATCATCAGTCCACCTCGTAAGAGGCCCCCCTAAGCTGCCTTCCGCTCGCCAGAACGTAATACTGTCCGAAAACAATACTGTGAAGTAAGTTAATGGTCAAAGTACTTAGATAAAAAAAAACAACGTTAATGAGCGAGGGAATCCCAGCGGCCGTACTTATGACGAGGTGCTACGTAAACTTGCTCATTACAAACTAAGTATAAAACTGGGTTTTGTGTACACTAATATAAATACCAGCTGATAGTGCGTCACTATAAAATAACAGACGCAAAGGGTTCATGTAAGGTTCATTAGACGCAATGGTATCAAATTACCTACAATGTTCACTGACAATAATAAAAATAAATTGGCTACAAGTTTGACTAGATACGATGTATTTTACTTACCTATTGTAAGAACATACCTACCTACAGTACCTTTGTGCTCTTCTGTGTTAATATATTGTCCTGTTAAGTATCTGTGTGTACATAAATAAATAAATAAACATTTTGCGAGACACATTCCATCCGAGAACAGAGAAGTGTTTTTACGTTTTGTCAGTTCCACAGATTGCTTATTAACAGAGAAGAAGTACACGTCAACCGAGTCTTATTTCAATCTACCTACCTACAAAGTGAAAAAACGCATAATTGTCAAATGAATTTACGATTACCTCCCGATTTCAACACAGCGAAAAAATACGTTTGAAAATGTAGATTTTAACGGTAATTAATTTTAAATAGTAAAAGGATAGGAACAATATTGATATTAAAATCAGCCAGTCAGGGTGACCAAAGACAACCTGGTGCTGTCACTCTAGGTTTTGATTTATTTTACCTAACCATTTTAAGAACATTTTGCGAGACACATTCCATCCGAAAACCGAGTACTTAGTGCTTTTATGTTATGCTAGTTCCACAGGTTGCTTACTAACTGAATAGAAGTAAGCGTCGAAGGAGTCTTATTTCGATCTACCTACAAACTGAAAAAACTAATAATTGTAAAATGAATTTACGATTACCTCCCGATTTCAACACAGCGAAAAAATACGTTTGAAAATGTAGATTTTAACGGTAATTAATTTTAAATAGTAAAAGGATAGGAACAATATTGATATTAATATCAGCCAGTCAGGGTGACCAAAGACAACCTGGTGCTGTCACTCTAGGTTTTGATGTATTTTACCTAACCATTTTAAGAACATTTTGCGAGACACATTCCATTCGAGAACCGTGTAGTGTTTTTACGTTATGCTAGTTCCGCAGGTTGCTTATAAACTGAGTAGAAGTACTAAGCGTCGACCGAGTCTTATTTCGATCTACCTACAAAGTGAAAAAACGCATAATTGTCAAATGAATTTACGATTACCTCCAGATTTCAACACAGCGAAAATATACATTCGAAAATGTAGATTTTAACGGTAATTAATTTTAAATAGTAAAAGGATATATTATGAACAATATTGATATTAAAATCAGCCAGTCTGGGTGACCAAAGACAACCTGGTGCTGTCACTCTAAGTTTTGATGTATTTTACCTAACCAATTTAAGAACAATTTGCGAGACACATTCCATCCGAAAACCGAGTTGTGTTTTTGCGTTATGCTAGTTCCACAGGTTGCTTATTAACTGAGTAGAAGTACTAAGCGTCGACCTAGTCTTATTTCGATCTACCTACAAAGTGAAAAAACGCATAATTATAAAATTAATTTACGATTACCTCCAGATTTCAACACAGCGAAAACATACATTTGAAAATGTAGATTTTAACGGTAATTAATTTTAAATAGTAAAAGGATATGAACAATATTGAAATTAAAATCAGCCATTCAGGGTGACCAAAGACAACCTGGTGCTGTCACTCTAAGTTTTGGTGTATTTTACCTAACCAATTTAAGAACATTTTGCGAGACACATTCCATCCGAAAACCGAGTTGTGTTTTTGCGTTATGCTAGTTCCACAGGTTGCTTATTAACTGAGTAGAAGTAAGCGTCGACCGAGTCTTATTTCGATCTACCTACAAAGTGAAAAAACGAATAATTGTAAAATGAATTTACGATTACCTCCTGATTTCAACACAGCGAAAAAATACGTTTGAAAACGGAAGATTTTAACGGTAATTAATTTTAGATAGTAAAAGGATAGGAACAATATTGATATTAAAATCAGCTAGTCAGGGTGACCAAAGACAACCTGGTGCTGTCACTCTAGGTTTTGATTTATTTTACCTAACCATTTTAAGAACATCTTGCGAGAGACATTCCATCCGAAAACCGAGTAGTGCTTTTACGTTATGCTAGTTCCACAGATTGCTTACTAACTGAGTAGAAGTAAGCGTCGACCGAGTCTTATTTCGATCTACCTACAAAGTGAAAAAACGAATAATTGTAAAATGAATTTACGATTACCTCCCGATTTCAACACAGCGAAAAAATACGTTTGAAAACGGAAGATTTTAACGGTAATTAATTTTAGATAGTAAAAGGATAGGAACAATATTGATATTAGATAATATTATTGCGAGCCGACGTAATAATATGCACCGATGATAATTTGATAGTGATTGCAGTTTTACGGTTCTCACAAAAATTTAACCTTTAACATAGTCGAGAATACGAACGTATTCGTTTAGATTTATGAAAACCTGGTGATAACTTGTGAACGTTGATTAAAAGTGATACGATTTGTACGTATACCTGACGATTCGATGAAATAATTTAGAATGCGATAAATAACTACGGTTTTTAGCAAAAACGATGGGTTTGATGATATTCTAAGTATCGATTTGAATAATCAGAAATACCTACTACAAGTGCGGGATGACGGTTAACGATTAGAACAGTGGAAGGTCCCTGGTTTCGGCACCAAAAAAATGTGCCATGCGCATCAGCTGAAATGGGTTTGATGGCTTCCTGCTACCCCGGGGAGACCGTTTAAGGTTCTTACGAAATACGTTAAGATGAGGTTCACAATACTGCCGTCCTTACGAAAAGTGCAATAACTAGGTTAAACCTGATTCCGAGAAAAACGCGTTTAAAGATTTTATTTTTCATAGCACCGACCTAGATATTGCAGTTATGCTTAGTATTAAAACCGGCTACGTCATAGATACGTAAAAAGTGTCTAAAAAGAATATATAGATCTCATTCTGCAGATTCCGAATATGTACTTAACTCAATTTGGCGCGAAACTCGAGTTATTGCACTTTTCGTAAGGACGGCAGAATAGTTCGGCGCAGACAGCAGTAACGATATGTGCAGCGTACTTACCTTAAACGGCGACCTGCACTCGTTGATCTTCGTGCTGCCGTTCCTGATGATGACGATGAATCTACTGGCTTAAATAAGGTTAACTCGAGGTACGCGTTGGTCGGAGACAGGACACGAAGTAATGGAACAATGTTCTCACGACGATTCGGTCTTTATAAAGGTCGCGCGCTCCCTACCAATTTTGACTTTTTGAAAATCAGCCAGTCACAGCACCAGATTGTCTTTGGTCACCCTACCAAAGACAACTTGGTGCTGCCACTCTAGGTTTTGATCAGTACGTATGTGCACAGACGTACGTGAATCAAATCTTTGTAATACGTTTCGTTATGGTAACGGAACACAAGGAGTGATGGGACCCTTAGCCATTCAGTGTACAGGAAGCCGACTCATACGGACCGCTACTTGCACGCCAACTCACACCCCTGTCACTTAAATCTGTAGTCACCTCACTGACAAATCGCCCATTTGATCTGTGTGATTCTGAACATCTTACTGGTGAATGTTCCCACGTACAAAAGGTTTTTCATAGGAATGGCTACAAAACCAATATTGGAGCAGTAAGACCAAAAAAAATGCGAGCCGACACTTGTGAATGGAGCGTCAACCAACTTTCTTGCCATATTTTAGAGGAGTAACGGACAAGATAGTTCGTTTACTGAGTAAATACTCGATACAGACCGTGTTTACTCTTCATAAGAAAATTGCACAAAGTCTGCGTTCTCCGAAGGATAAGATCCCGTATGTACATCCTGGGGCGTATAAAATTGACTGCAGTTGCGGCAGTTCATACATCGATCAAACGAAGCGAACTGTCTCATGCCGCATCAAAGAGCATTTAAAGGCTGTGAAAAACATTATGAGCAAAATCTGCCATAGCTGAACATCTCCTGCAGTCAGGGCCCAATCACTGGATCGAATTTCACAAGTCACGTATTTTGTCAACGGACAAACATTGCTTACCAAGGCTGACAAGTGAAGCAATTGAAATAAGAAAACACAAAAATTTCAATCGAGAGGATGGGTTCAAATTGTCAAGTTTGTGGAAACCAGTTTTGAGTATGCTCAAAAGTACCAGCCGGCATCGTTATAAGGACTCCACAAAACCTGGTGATACAGTGTGTTTTGCCGTGACTTAGTGTCGAGTTCCAGTAGTGCGCGTAACAAAAGACAAAGAAAGAGGGTAGACAGATTTGTCTGCTCCTAACAATTTATTTTCCATCCACCCACATTCTCCAGTCAAACCGCGATCATGGCGCTTGCAACAGCGCGGCAGCGTCGAAATATCGGGAGCTCAAAATAACGAACAATGGCGGAAGATATCCCGTAAGTGACAGTATAAGTTTAATACTGTTCTTTTCTTCTTGTTTTTAAGCTGTCAGGCTATCTGTGTGTATTTTCGGCGACTAGACTTTAAAATAAATGTAAATCCCGGGTGTTTCAGAGAAAACCCAAACGAACACACATACCATTTATTATCACGAATAAATAGGCACCTAAGAAAACCAAATCGAAATTATTTGATACTAAAACGTCGAGCAGTGGGTGCTGAAGGCTACAATGAATAAATCAGTGAAGAAATTCGTAACCAATTTTCGTGGCTTATGATGACACGATGATTACTTAACAACTTCTTGTTAAAATGTAAAATTAATTTATAACAAATATTTGTGTGGCTTACTAGGTACAACTAAACACGTATTATAAAATTATTCTTTGCAAAAAAAACGACTTTTAAAGCAACCATCATGTCATCAATATACGCCAATAAGAGAAAATACATATTAAAGGTAGCTAACTCATAAACTACTCAATCTTTAATAAAAATTATGTAAGGGAAGAAGTCGACGGCAAAAAAGTCAATGAAACAAACATAAGTCACCGACTTCCGAAAGCAAAACTTATTTTTCACTTTATAATAGTTTTTTTTTGCAAAAATGTTTTTTAATTTTGAAAATTATCAGTTTTTTTCTTCCAAATAATTTTTTTTGACGATGGATTTACACAGTTCATTAGTAATTTATATACAAGAAAATCGTAATACACATTGGCGATGATTATTTCCTAAATAAAGATTAATATATTTAACTCCGATAGAAACTTAATTAAGTAGGTACTTATGTTAAAACACCATAATAAAATATGCGCCGATTTTACGTTATTTATTTCTGCACGCATTGTAGCGTAGGTTGTACAGATTTGTGTCATGTGTGAAATTCAACAAATCCATCCGATGCACTTATTGTTTCTGTTACTTTGTCAGTTTTTACATCTGAATATTGTAGATCATAATTCATCGTATTTATGGTATTTTGCTATCCTTTGATGCATGATTTTATCAGAGGAGTCAGATTTTATTTACAAAATTACAAAACTAAGAACCAAATTAATATTGGACTCAATACTAATAATTTCATATCAGATAAATAATTAACATTTTGCGTTTTTAGGGTAGAGGAATATTGGGAGCCTAAAGTGGATGGTCTCGAAACATTAGTAGTAAAAAGACAAATACCTATCATACACATATTACTATATGGAGCCTATACCAGATAGCAACCAAAACGGGTAAGTGTTTCGTCATTGACTTGAACCAGTACAACTTATGACAAAGCTTTGAAAAAAATGCTAAGGCACTTTATGTTAGCTGAAATGGAAATAAATTATACTAATAGAATGATTCATATTTTATGGTAATGCTTCAGTGCTAATGCAATGAAAATGATTTATTATAATATTGATATTCTATATTTGGTTGCCATGGTCTTTGAGGGAGTAAAAACCTTTAGGTTTAATAACATTTGTAATCCTGATATTATCTGTTTTACAGGTACCAAACACTGAAAGGAAAGAAGTTTTGGCAAAAGGAGCAGAGCAGCAACATGAAACAACAACAATCATTTAAATCTAAGAGGCCTTTTAAACAAAAGAAAACAGCTTATACACTTTTTTTATTAACTTGTTTTATTATACATATTAATAAGGTAGTTGGAGATTACAAATGAACTCACAATTTTTCTTAGCACTATTATACCCTATATACTAGAAATATTACCTACACATCCTAATATTTGAGAGCATATTTGCATATTTATATTAATAATAAACATGATTTAGTCACATACATTATTTAAAAACTAGATACTATGTATCTTAAATAGGGATTTATACTTTTAGACGTCTTCAATCTACACTTTAAGAGTAAATGGATTTTTTTACATACATCTCATTATGTCCATACTATTTTAAGTAACAATATACTTTAACATTCTAGATTTTAAAAAGTAGCTTGGTTATCTGGGAGCGTGATTATTTATCTAGATATTTATGATATAGAACTAAAACAGAAGACACTTCAAAGTAAGCAATTTTAAGGTGCTAGCTAACCGTAAATATATCAGCGTACGCACTAACTAAGCACGGTAGAAAGACCATATTATTTGAAGGAGTTCATCTTTTTAATGAATTACCGGACGATATCAAAGAGTGCGATAACATGAATTCATTTAAAAATAAGCTTAAGAAACATATATGCACCTTTTAACGTCTAATACTCTGGAGGAAATTGTATTGTACTGTATATCATACTTATTACTTTGTATCTCATTCTAAGCGGACTGTGTGTTCTTATGAGAAATAAATTTCTTTAACCGAAATATTATTACTAAGTACTTCAGTTAACATCACAAATCAATGTGAACAAAACAGTCAGTAATATCGTATAATTTGTTTCACAATGGAGAACAAATTATTTCTTTAAACCTCATGCTTCTGATTCACCCATTGGTGTTTCATCATCTAGTTTAGGCTGGATCAGGATTTCTTTAGAGATAATAGATTATTTTGTAACAAAATACGTAAATCTTTTGCACAGATGAGTTTCCTTCTCAAACGCATCAAATATTGCCCTGTGGTGGAAGTATGCATGAGAAAATATTCGGTAAACTCGTCTGCAAACTGAACCCAGTTTAGCTACTAATGATTCCTTGATGCTGACCCTGTAACAAGTGTATTATAAAGTATAACAAGTACTTTTGGCAGGGAACTGCTATGAGCATAATCAAACCATTTATTCCAATAACGCCAATAAAAGACACGTTTGAATGTCAAACTGAGCTGAGTGTGGTGTTCTAGGAAATAAATATACCTGCTAGGATAGTATTTGTTGCTGATGAGCAAGCATGCAGCCCCATCAAGGGTATGTCTTGTGTAGTAAATAGCAGAACAGCAGTCGTTTGTGTACGTTTCTAGTTTACATTCAGCTTGTAATTTGACTGCCAGGCCATTTAGTTCCATGCAAAACTGTCTGCAAGTAAACAAGACAAGTATTTAGCTTTCAATAATAAAAAACTAAGTAGGTACTGTTTTTGTCAATTTTCTAACATACCTTAAATGTTTATATTTCCAAATACTCGTACCTTCATCTTGAGCTTCAGGCATTTTTAAAATACCTTCAAGATTTGAGGATTTCGTCGTATGGTTTGTTGTATGAATTGTTGAACAGCGAGGGTACTCTCCATTTCTTCAAAGGGTTCGTCTGGCCAGCGACAAAAATACTACAAGTATTATATAAGTATGGATATAAATGTAGATATCATTGGAAGGTTTTCAGTAAAACAATTAAATTAAATATATTATGTATGTTATTATTACGTAGTTCGAATTAATCCGACTGTCGTAGTTGCGCCAACTAAAAAATTGCTAAGATGAATTACTGCAGGCAGAGTCGCGGGGCACATAGCTGCAACGTACTTCCATTTGAATTCTAGTACAGCATTAATGTGGGTCATCAATTCTCACGATTCTATTATGTTATGCCTACAAATCTGTCGAGCAAGTATTGAAGTGTCATCGACCCCGAGCATACTAACCCATATTTCTTGTATTTTTCTTAGGCCACTTGCACATGTTTCAATTGTTTTTTATTTACTCTTTATTTACGTGTTTTGCGCTTTCATTGTTTTATTATTTCGCTTTATTTTTCTACCTCTACACAGTCTACACTTAAGTTTTCCTTAATTTTTTTTTTACTACAAATGGCCGCTACTTGAATCTTTTTGTGAGATCGTTTCGGACGTAAAAAATTACAATCATGAGAATTATTGTTCAGGTTAGGCTTGAATAATTAGAAACGAATTTAAAATTGATTTAACTAAACGCTACAGCCTAACTTTACTGCAAAAAATACCGTTTTGCTATAACACCTGCCATTTGCTACGAAACTGCTACGAAATTGTAGGCCTTCGTAGCGGTAATCTTCTCATATTGTGCTGTGGTGCAAATATGTACATGCGAAATAAGAATATCATGCATTTCTTAGTAAAGTTTCATAACCTTGTTTCAAAATATTGAAATTAAGTAAGAGTCCAGTAAACAATTTCATATTTGGTAGCAGGCGTGCAGCTGTGCCGACCACCCACCAGTCAATAAACAAATTCGGCCATCCTAATTGTCTGTATCGGTACTTCGCATTTCACTTTCGTCGAGGCGGTACGAACTCACGGAGAGCTGGCCGGAGTCGTTGAACCCGTGTCCTCGCGGCCGCGTGCCGATTAGATAATTTCCGCGGTGCGTTGTCAAAATACTCATGACCCAATGATACAGTGAATACGCGAGGCCGTTGAACCCGCAGCGGTCGCACAAATACAGATACGAGTTTATAGCGTGCTGTGTTATGATAAAAAACGCTATCGGTCGAAAATTCTTTTTGGTTCGACACTATCTTGGATTTGTATGTTGTTATCTTGAATGATACGGCACCTACTTATCTATATCTTTAACCTATTTTTTAAGGTGTTGCGTAGAATATGATAGTGAATTGATTTCATAAAACAAAAGGGTTTTCGATTTTTGTTTTCTGTTTACATATTTTTGGTAGTGGCCATTATTGGTCATTGCCCCACTAAACGATGCATTTGGTAGTTATTTGGGGTGAGATATTATGATCGCTACGATGACACATTAGAATAATAATAGTGTTTTCTAATACTACTGTCACACTTTTACTGATTCCTATTTACCTACTTCGCACAACAATAAATTCCTCTAAACTCCAGCAAGGTTTCAGTGCGGGGAACCCTTCCTGATAAATTTCCCAATAGATTTTATGTCTTATGGCGCCAAAAAACTTCTGAGGAAAAGATAATATCCAATAAAACGATTGAGATATCGAAACCGCTCCCATTTTTCCTTTATCTCATAACAAGATTCGAGAATTTTCGTAACTTTGTCTTCCAAGTAGCGAATTACACGATATTGATACGCGCCTCACTGCCTGATAACTTTCATGTTACCCTTCAGAATTTGGCAGTTATAACTCAGATAACTCAAAAAGGTGGATTAAAGAAGCTAGCATAAACTAGACAGGAATTTTGGCGTAGAATACACTTTCGAAGAAATAAAATAATAGAAGGAAAACTATTTTTGGCATGAATTATTAGGACAATATGATTCAATCAATTTGCTTTTTTTTCCGCGCTTTGCTTTCGCCAGGTTGAAGAAGAAGCAAAGGTATGATGCCGCTAAACAGCCTAATATGACAAATAGAAAATTCAAATATTTTTTAATTTAGAACAACCCTTTGGGCCTTACTACCTGTTATTTCGTAGCAGCTGTAAAATCGTTACCCATAGTAATGTATATTTTTTTTATACCATCAGATAGTAGAGATTTCATCGAACAAAAACTCCACCGACTTTAAAAAAAAATTCAGGAGAATTTTCGACTCAATTCAATTCAATTTTATTCACAAACAATTTATTGTGTTTGACTGAAAATAAGGGTGCTTTTTCGATATTAAGTCAAAATAAAGTTAAAAATTAAATATTTGAAATCAAAAAATTACTTACAGCGTGTTTGGGACATAAAAAGGTAAGTTTTCACCAAATTTCGAGATATTTTTTTTGTAAAAGAAAAAAATTAAAAACTAAAAACTTGGTTATTTGAATTTTTCACATAAATTTTGAGGTTATGTGAAGAAACTGTTAATACAAAAGTTGTAGATCTTATTATTACCTACAACTTTGAAATTTAAACTTTTTTCCTAAGGACTTATTTTTCCTGTCATTTTAGTTATATTCTCTTCCTTTTCCGATGGGTTTCATCCTACTATTTGGTTTCAAAAATTATTGACCCTGATCTACTACTAGGAAAATCGAAATGAGTACTTAGTTATTTGTGATTTTTGCTCCAGTTTTACCATAAATTCAATGAAAAAATTCGACGACAGGCACCAATACAATGCAAAGTATATGAAACTCAGTGTGGTTTTCCCCAAACCTAGATCAGGGACGGAAATTTCCTTACGTATGTCGAGCTACAATGACAAATGCGGTAGTAAATTCTGCAGAGAAGTTTTCCATCTAGGATGCCCGATAAGTTGCAAGCTATACGGGTGATTATTATTTGTTGACGTCACTAGAGCCCTGGAATTGGGCTACAGTTCATCAACATACAGTACATTGTCGGTAATACCAATGAGGCTAATCTCCAGTAGGTGCAATACACTTAGATAGGTACAGACGCCAGCACATCAAGCTACTACATTCAAATTTATCTCTAAAGCATTGGGTTCAAGGTTGGTTGGGAAAATCTGACATTTCGGGTAGGTTGACCTGCTGGCGTCTGTACATAAGTAACTAGGTATTGTATTGTGTATTGTTGTTTGTGGCAAATAAGTTGTTGTTATGTTGCGACAATTCAGCAATTGTACATATCAATTTACAATGAATGCCTCATAGTTTTTTGGCAGGATAGGGAAGGTTAGTTCGCTTAAGAAGGGGTTCAGCACAAAATCCACATTATAAAAGTCTACCTAACCTACCTACTCCTCCGCTATTCTTTTCTTATTAATTTAGGTGCGGGACCCATGACAGTTAAATTGTTTCTCTGGGACTTCATCGAGTTTCATTGTTTCTGGTGGTCACCACTGTAGATTCTGGCTTTCAGAAGTTGCAGTGATTTGGGAATAGCGGGCTTGTCCCAATTAAGAAAAACCTACTTGTTCCAAATTACGGCTTTATTTCTTAGTCAGTTTACGATATTGACGAGATATTTTTATTAAAGTATTTCCTGAAATACCGACGATGTGAGAATCTTCAATCATCACAGCAATCAATCTCTAAAAATCAGTTTAATTAAATCTGCTAAATGGTTACAAATCAATGGCCCCTACGACAGGTCTATGACCGCTACCCGAATTGGTTCGGAAGATCCATGCCCAGGAGAGGAAACTTGAAATTGTTACTAAGTGAATTAACTAAAGTAGGTGTGACTTTTGTTGCGAAACCCTTTCCTAGTTGGTAGGTACCTACTCAATTTTTTTTTATCCACGAATTTAAGACCATTTGTAGGTAGATCGTAAATCCAGAAGCAGAGCTTTTCTCAAGTTAATTTCTGATGATGATTCCATTTAACCAGTCAGTTTTTGAAGAACCGACTGGATATTTATGTTTATTGGAGTACCTACCTATCGACTTGAGAAAAAAATCGAGGTGGGTAAGAATCCGTCTTCGAAAACTCTCTACTACGTGATCAATGATGAAGAAATGTAGGTATCTACAATTAAGTAGGTGTGGTACCTACCTATGTGAAATATTTGTCAACTCCACGTTTTACGAACGTCGCCAAGCGTCAGGTGCTTACCAAACCAACCATTCGAAATGCATTTAGCAAGTTCATTGACCTCTTAGTCATAATGATGTGTAGAAACTAATGACGGCTAGTAGCTAAATAAGCTGAGACTAGAATGCTGAGCACAGAGCTGACATTATTCTTGATTAGGTAAGCAATGTATCCGGTAGGTACTTGTGCACTCAAGCAATACGGAAACATGGAATCTTCTTGCTAAGATTGGGTAATTGCCGATTCGCATAATTAGTCGTACTTTGATCTTTAATACGTTTGTCGCAGGTCGCATCTCGCCGGTTGCGTGGTAGCAGATTTGAAAGACGAACGTGCGTGATCGGTGAATGCAGAGCTGCGCGCACGCCCGCCGCGAGGCCGGCCAATCACCTGCTTATGTAACCCACCACAAAGTGTACGTTCCTGACAAACCACGTGAAGCATGACCAAGTCTTTGATCTTGATGCGAATGCATACTAAGCCAATATACGATTATATTTATTTGTACTTAACTGTTTATAAATAATTGCATTCGTTGGCAGGTCATTAACACTCACGGTGTGGCTGTGGGTATCTAATTACGATAGGATATAGATAAACATCGCCACAGTTTCTTCATATTTTGTACTAACAGATAACGACATAAACACACAAATAAAACTGAAAGTTCATACATGGAAATATTTTATTAAAAAATATTCGTAAGTTTAACATGGCACAGATTATTTTATAAGTATTTTTTTTATATTGATTTGAGCTTGACAGCAAATAAATAAAGTAAATAATGTGAACCAATTAAGCTAGCAGCTGCAAATACACACACATTTAAAAATAACTTATTGGTAGTTACTAAAAGCTGCCAATAAAAAAATAAAATAAGGCGTATTGTTATTAGTTATAGTCGACCTTGTAATTGGTTTACTACTTTTGACGCTAACTCCCAGTAAATTGAATCTTCAATAAGGTCGAAACTATTTAACTGGCGCTAAACATTTCGTATCTCTATACGACTTATAATATAAATAAAGCAAGTTTTTCGATAGCTTACTTTGCATCATTTTCGCTGTTAGAATGCCATTCTGTCTAGGCCCTCTCGTCGTTATATTCAATCTTAGGGTGGTAAAACCATTACGAGATCAACTATAGGTACAAACTACAACTTTTATTTTTGTCATGATTTTCTCACAAAGACATTGTTTTACTTACCTAGTCCGACACTGTATAATTTACATAAATGAAGGCCACTTGGCCATACTCAGAGATCATCGCCTCTGAAATTAACATACTAGCCATTACTTCAACAGAATTATATTTCTAGAACAAGTACTATTGTCAACTAGATTTCTATTAATACAAGTTAACGTGACGCACGCTGCTGAATAAATGTGATCGGTTCCAATAAAAATAAATCAAAACGCGCCTTAGTAAATAAGCCTAGCAACACACTGGAACAAAACGCTGCCAGTGAAACGACATTTTGTAAAGTAAAAAAAACGTACTATGTCTCAATAACACGCTAGCGTTCGTCGGAATAGGATGGAGCCTATTTATAATGATAAGCTTTTATTAAAATATTTAAAAATATAACAAGTTTGTTGAGAAGCACAAGCACAACCAGCCTGTAACGTCCCCACCGCTGGGGCACAGGGGCCGTTTTAGGCCGTTTTATTTTTTTTTGTGAAAAAAATAAAACGTAGTCTATTTATTTAAGATATTAAGATAAGGACAACCGCTCGCGTATCGAAACAAAATGAACTAGGCTTTACATAAATGAAGCAAGATATTAAATTCACTTTTATGCGCTATAAAATATTACAATTAATGTGTTTTAAAACCTGTTAAGTAGCTACACACATCAAGTAATTACAAAATAAATCCAGTCTTTTTGTTTGTTATTTTAAAAGCGTCATGGATTTTTCGATACCCTGCTTATCGTATTTATCGAATGTTTAAATTGAAAAACATTTATCATGTTTGAAAAATATTGTGGAGCGTTTTTGTTGAACTCCAAAAAAGCCAAAACTTGGATCGTTCTAAGAATTGTATCTTAGCAAATAGCCTTCGAACGCGGAAATTGAAAAATGACATCATTTCGCAAAAAAATATCCGAACATGAACTTTACAGTTTAAATGACCTCATATGGTACAATGACATGAAGGTCAGAATGAATCTCTGGTCATCGACCGATTGACACAATGGTTATTTAGATTAAACGAGGATAATAGTCTTTAAAACGAGTGGCCTTCATGACGAGACGTTGATCTTGGTAAGCAACAACCAGAGTATAGAAAAACCCCGTCGAGTTTGGGCTCGTTTGATTCGTCTTGGCGAGTAATTTTGTCCTAAATGGTAATCAGGGTATGATGCTGAAGCTGGAAGGTGGCCATAGGATCTCCGTAAAAAACGACGTAACCGCATCCAATTTGGGTTCGTTTGATTCGTCTTGACGAGTACTTTGTCTCTAGATGGTATCCAGGGTCTGATGATGAAGCTGGAAGGTGGCCAAAGGATCTCCGTAATAAAATGACGTAACCGCATCGAGTTGGAGCTCGTTTGATTCGCCTTGATGAGTATTTTGGTCTTAGATAATATCCATATGCAACCCCATTAGATTTGGGAAAATAAGTTCGTTCCATTTGTTATGAATGTGAATTCTATTTGATTAGATGGATGACCCAATGCCAAGGTGAGCACGTGCCCAGGGCTGAATGGTATGAGGGTGTATAAACATGTCATATCGCTAACGTTGAGCCCCATGGTACCAGGGCGAACCCTGTTGTACTGAAGCCCTTATCCCCCTACAATGGACCTCTGAGGGGATGGACCGTTTATATCCTATACTCGTGGGAACTACATGATTAAAAAAGAAACTACTACACAAAGAAAACGTGGTTTATAGAAGGCGAAATTGAAGCGACAGGAGAACATTGCTAATGAAAGCAATGTTCACAAGCGACAACGCATGGAAAAAACATGTTTAGCAGTAGCTAAATATAGAGAAAATTAATCGTTAAAAAACGCTCTAGGCAAAATATCGATAGAATTCATACACAAGAGAGAAGGACCCGATAAAGTTAGGATCCGTACGCAGGAGAGAAGAACCGAAATCATATAGCCATATTACAGACGTGCTCAACTATACGATAGCGATATATCATCGGTTCGCATCGATTTTGGTAATGACGACATTCACATAATACAGCCTAAATCTGTTTAAATTCAAATTCAAATTCAAATTCTTTATTTCGAACAATCAAGTCCATATATGGGTTAGAAATGCTTAATAACTCCTGCTAAAATAAAATAAAATAAATAATAAAATAATTTCCTGCTAAATTTAATCACGGCACAGCTGAAAGAAGAATGCATCGGCATTCTTCTTTCAGCTGCTCCGATTGTCTTGCACAAAATGCAGGGAACTACTGTAGATCATGCAGTTATTTATCTTGGCTCCAAATTGTTTACTGCAGGTCAAGCTTACGTGGTTTTAAGTCGAGTTAGGTCTTTAGCAGGTTGTCAAATCGAAGAATTAAGTCTAATTCTCCAAGTTGACTTCGAAGAAACCTTGTAATGTTGATACATTAAACGAAATGGATGGAATAAGAAACATTACAAATAATTTAACCAGTAATTACATAACTAATTTGAACATCATTTTAATATAACTTACAAATTCTACTAATTAATTAGATGTAAGTTGTTTAAATCCTAATCCTAACTATATAATATTATAAATGCGAAAGTAAATTTGTTTGTTTGTTTGTTACCTTTTCACGCCTAAACCACTGAACCGATAATTTTGAAATTTTGCATGTACGTTGACAGGTGTACAGAAACGGACATAGAGTACACTTCATCCCGAAAAAAAAAGTTAATAGATGGCACCACGTGTCTTTCGGATCATGATTGATTTATATTATTATAGAAACTTTAGTTGTGTGTTAAGAGTTTAATTGTCAAATTCTAAATTAACGCGAGCGAAGCCGCGGGCAAAAGCTAGTAAAATTTATATGACATTCACTTTAAGTGCTCAAAACATCACATTCATTATGTGAGCAGGCTACGGAAAAACGCCGCTACGCGCTATGAACTACGCCGTAGTAAATCCCGAATCATAAATACATAAAACAAACTTTAAAAAAACAAGCTTTTATTACTTGAAAATAAAACAACTAAAAGCTTAAAAATAAAATAATTGTGATATGAAATATACCATTTTATACGTACATTAAATCCCATTTTTTTAAATAAAAGCGTGGTACATTTTGACGGCAAGAGAAATAAAGAAGGTGTAACGTAATCCTCAGATAGAGGCATTAAGGTTGACTTAATCTAACCTTCGTGTGTCCTCCTGAAAAATCGATTATGATGGTTCAAGGCTGATGCAAGCACTTTTTTATATAATTACAAAAACATAGAGGATGGAAATACCCAGATAACTGCATTCAGATTACCTTTATCTAACCTTTGCATGCCCTCCTGTTTTTACTCGTAGATCTGAACGATTGTGTGGTTCAAGGTTTACACTAATCGCATGCACTTTTCTCTTGATCAGTTGCAGTTCATATGAAATAATAATAAATCGATGATGTAAATATCCAGATAGCTGCATTATGATTAACTTTATCTAACCTTTGAGTGTCCCCCTGTTTTTATTCGTCTAGATGTGAACGATTGCGTGGTTCAAGGCTGAATGCTTGCATGCACATTTTGGAATATTTGTCATGTGACGCACGTAATTCACTGATGTACCCGCGAAACTTGACCGTAAAATTTGGAAAACAAAATTGAATCGTAAGACATCGCAACCACTACAGAGTTGTTGAGTTGAGTGTAGACGAGTGGAACCGTGTGGAAATAGTACATTTTGATATAAGTGACGAAACTTTGTTATTGCATTCGAGGCGGAATATCTAACGACGTTTTTCAATACACTTTCGAAGAAATAAAATTATAGAACAAAAACTACTTTTGTCATGAATTATTGGGAAACTATGATTTAGTTTGCGCATTTTCCCGCTTTGCTTTCGCCAGGTTGAAAAAGAAGCAAAGGTATGAAGCCGCTAAACAGCCTAATATGAAAAATAAAAAATTAATATTTTTGAATTTAGAACACGAATAAATTATTTATTTGTGTTCTTAGTTCTTATTTACTCTATATTAATAATTATTTAATTTGTTCATAAAAGTAAATATTTTTTTTAATAATAATTTTTGTTTATGATATTCTATTTATAAACACAATTTAAATATTTAATAATAGGTACATTTTGATATAAGTGGGGTTTGTTATTGCATTCGAGGCGGAATTAACGCCCGATTCCGCGCTTTGCTTTCGCCAGATTGAAGAAGAAGCAAAGGTATGATGCCGCTAAACAGCCTAATATGACAAATTCAAATATTTTAAATTTAAAACACAAATAAATAAATGTTAATTTGTTCATAAAAGTAAATATTTGTTTTAAATAATCATGTTTATCTATGATTTATTCTTTTTATAAACACAATTTAAATACTCAAAAATATTGACGCCGTAAAGACATCTCTTTGTCGAGATTTAAAATAAAACAATCACCGCTGACTATAGCCATTGAACCCATTTGGACTAAGTATAAATATAGTTATCTGTGGAAATTTTATTTCAGCACACGTGATAATGAAAAAAATCCACGTGTGTGAAATACATTGCATGTTCCTAATCGTAGTGCGTTAGGAGCCAGTTTTCGAGTGAAAAAATCTTATCTGGCAAAACAGAGTGGGGAAAGCTCTGGCTCCGGTTACCGGACATTGTACAGTATTTGCCTGACAATTTGTTCGTACCAGTTTGACGAAGGTACTGTACATTTCAAGCACTATAAGTATAACACTTTGGTAGTCAGATAAGATTTGACGCTTTGAGGTTTCATTGGAAGACTTCCTAAAGAGTTACTAAGGACCAGTATATTATAGGTATAGACAAAAATTGCCTGCTCGGAATAGCTGAATAGATTGAGGAGACTGTTAAAGATACTGTAAATATTATTACTGGTAACTCCCAGTAGGCACAGTTGATTTGGCAGAATAGGAGCTATCAATCGGAACGACTGACTGTATGGCATTTGCCACCACGTGGCTTCAGTGTGATTATTTTATTCATATATATATACGTCTTTCAACTTGGCTTTAGCGACAGTTTACAGTTCACTAACTTTCGACTCCATGTTCGTTTTGATTGCAAAGTCGTGGGCAAATCTAGTAAAATAAACAATATAAAGGGGATATGAGTCAATTGCTGGTAGTACTTAACTAGCTATAAGTATCTACTTTATGTAACCTTGGCGTGATCTCTGTGTTTTTACGTACATTTGGATTTTGGACGATTGCAATCGGTTCAAGGCTGAAAATAAGTATACCATATATTATCGTAATCCTCATAACATGCTAGTCATTATCCATAAATGGAGTACCTATCCTATTCATATAAAGCGTTACTTGATAAAGCAGCGGAAATTTTATCTTCATCAAAATGGATCGTTCTAGTTCTGCGTCATTCCTTAATTGTAATGCTTATTTTAATCAGTATAGGTAAAGATAATAAAAATTATGGAAAATGTTACATCTAGATTACAGTAATTTTGAATCAATGTTAATTTTATAATAAAATTATCGTAATTCCTGAACAATATTTTAATGAACTGTTTTCATGAAAATATCATTGCTATAGACATACTAGGGGATTTCGTGGCCCAAACTTTAACGAGGCGTTCAGTGGCGTGTGACTACAGAGCCTCACAAACGATATCCCACCTACTGACTTACTGTCCTGGTCTTTGTGCAATTCCAACTGCACCATGAGGAATCTATCCGAAGCCACTGATAATGCTGTTGAAGTGGCAGAGTTCTGGTCGAAGCTCGTTTTAAACACAAATAAAAGAATCATTGACACGACGAAGCGAAGAAGCACGTTATGAAAATAAGATAGGTCTATAATCATGCACTGAATCTATGGTAAAATGGCGTGTCACGATGTGCCAAACATATTAAAAATCTTAATCTTAAGAAAAGGCTAGGCAGATGACGATGATGGTCGCGTATATTTCGCTTAAGCAAGATTATACTTTGCAAGCTACATTACAATACATTTTATTTATTTTTACAACAATATCAATGTGCAAACTCGCCTTTTTTATTTGGCAAATGATACCTTATGTATGCATACAGGCGTATTACGTGAACACGACGTTTTGATAACAATACTTGGCAGCAGGGCTTGAAAACGATACCAATTCACATTAAAAGTAACGGTATTTTCGTAGAGATACCTCGCTATCGGTACGATTTGGTAGTGTTACTTAGTAGCGTAACAAAATAATAACATTAATAATTGCGTTAAAAATTAACGGTATTTTTAATGTTATTGTAAAAATAGCGGTAACAATTAACGCTATATTTTGGTTATTTTATGCGACGTTGCCGTTTTCTCCAAGCCGGTGGCGGCGCGCGCCCCTCTCACGCGCAGTTGCCATTTTGTTTATCGTCTTCTCAACTCTCACGGCGGCAGTCGCACGCGCTTACAAGACACGCTCGCGAATTATTACTTCAATTTGGATTAGCTGCTCTA
Organism: Eurois occulta; assembly: GCA_950022335.1. Lineage (NCBI taxonomy): Eukaryota > Metazoa > Arthropoda > Insecta > Lepidoptera > Noctuidae > Eurois > Eurois occulta. The sequence goes on along the minus strand of OX465489.1, from coordinate 8,295,512 downwards.
CTACAGCTGATTTAGTTCTTGTATTTTGAGTCACGATAACGAAAAGTTCAAGATGGGGCGTAAGAAAAGAAATGTCTATAGATATTTTGAAATAATTGATGACAACACCTCAACTTGCTTAGTGCAAGTGTAGAAAAAAAAAATTAAAGGTAATTTTTAAAATACTTATCGTACGTATCTATGTAGTTCAGTGCCAATTTTCTATATAGTCGACTGCATGGCGATGATAACAATGGGTACCTACGTATAACCTGGCCTCTTATTCTTATGAAACGCCTCGCGCTAAGCTCGTTTGAGGTCAAAATGTCATTACCATGCGGTCGATTGTAACTATAAATATGTAAGGCAAGATTTCGTTCAAAGAATTTAATGAGATATTTTTATATTTCTGTCTTCGTTTCAAACTAATTATAATGAAACAATATTATTTCACAGTCAACCACTTGAATTCGTGCGACTGTCACCGTCGGTCGGCTACCTACTAAGTATACCTACCTAACCTACATCTTGGGGCCAAAACACATTTACACACATAACGATGTCCTAAAAACTACGACGCTCAGGGTCGAATGCTGCTACACAGTGGTTAAAAAGATCGACTTGAGCAATTTATAAGTTACAAATAATATTTTCTAGCTAAGTCGGCCTTTTCGATCACTATGTGCATGATAGACAGCCCCGCGACACAGTATAAATATAGACAGTATATTGTGACTCTGCCTTGTCCTTGAAATAATGAATAAAACACCTTGCCTACAGTATTTTAATTTCATCCAGGTACTTAGTTGAGTTTCTTTCTAGTTTTGTGATTGTAAATATTATATTTTTTTATTTAAAAAATGAAATTGTTGTGAGTGAAATAGGAAATGTTCAATAACAATACAAGTTGTGTCTTTTGGTTAGTCGATTTAATAAACATGAAATTTGAGACGGAAAGCTTTATTATTAAATTTAATAGTATGAAAATCGGCCAAGTGCGTGTCGGGCCACGCACAATGTAGGGTTCCGTAGTCTTACAACGTTAATTTAATCCACTATCTTAACCTAGCTGTATCTGCATCAGTTAACTGCCTTATTTTCCTTACGGCATATGCAGCTGAGCTTAACCTATCCGAAAGAGTTCTAATGTGCGGTCCCCACTGCAATTTTGAATCGATAGTAATCCCTAGGAATACAGTTTTCGCTATAACATCAAGTTTTTTGCCGTCAAGATTTAAATTTATATCCCGTTGAGGTACATTTAGTAAAGAGAATTTTAGACATTTTGTTTTGTTCGCATTCAGTAAAAGATTGTTAGCTGCGAACCATTTCGAGAGAACAGTCAGACTTTCGTTGGTATGTAAGACATCCGTATCCTTTCTATCTATTTTAAAAATTAGCGAAGTGTCATCAGCAAATAGAATTATATCCGATAATTTGGCCATCATGTAAGGGGGATCATTAATATCAGTAAACAAGAAATAGGAAAGGCCCGAGAATTGAACCTTGGGGCACGCCCATCTTTACTAGATACCCGGAGGACGTCGCCCCGTTTAAATTTACTTTTTGCTGCCTGTTTGATAAATATGAGAGAACAAGATCAGCAGCTTGTCCACGAATTCCGTAGTGGTGCAATTTACAGATCAGTGTGTTGTGGTCAACGCAGTCAAACGCTTTTGAGAGGTCACAGAAAATGCTAATGGCATCCTGGGACTTCTTCTAAGATTCCAGAATGTGACTGATGAGTTTTACTCCCGCGTCTGCTGTCGACCTACCCTTCGTGAAACCAAACTGTTGACTATGCAGAATCCCATTTGAGTTGAAGTGGGACAGCATCTGGTCCAGCATTATTTTTTCATAGATTTTACTCAATGCTGGAAGCACAGATATGGGTCTATAATTAGAGGGGTCACCCTTACAACCCGATTTGAATATTGGTATTACTTTACTATGTTTCATTAAGTCAGGAAACATCTATCCAAACATTGATTGAATATGCCTGTTAGGAGAGGAGCAATAAAGTCAATAATATCCCCAAGAACTTTGACGGATATCCCCCATAAGTCTTCAGTATTTTTTTATGTTTAGGCTTTTGAATGCATTTATAATTGTTTAATACATATTGGTTTAAATTTAAAGTTTGGTATGTCCTTAGTGAAGTTTTCTTTAAGAAGTGCTTCAGCTAATTTAGATGAAGAGGGGAGAGATTTCGTAACCTCTAACGGAATATTGGTAAAGAAATTTTCTAGTCTCAGCGACTTCTAGCTTATCAGAAATAGTTTGATTATTTATTTTCAAAGACAATTCATTCTGATCTCGTTGTTGTGTCTTGCCGGTTTCTCTATTAATCACATGCCATTTTTATTTTATTATTAGAGGTACCAATAATAATATTCCTATACCTTTTCCGTAAATTTAATAATCACTAGATACTGCTGTAGTTTACACTTCTTATTATTCATATTAATGTAAAATACCTGATTTTAAATTGAATTATTTATAAAGAATCACAAACCTATGCATAATTGGTATGAATGGAACATATCTATCTAGATTATGTCTAACTGCCTATACCTGTCTACCGATACATATGTCCCAAAAAGTATAGTACAGTTGGAGCGTAAATATAGATTATATCTAGACTGATCCGAATAACTCCTATGTATGACGATTCGACGTATTCTACGATTTTTTTTTGGGTTCTATAGTCAACACGACGGACGGACACGGCGAAACTATAAGGGTTCTTCCTTATAGTTTCGCCATGTCCGTCCGTCTATCAACAGCTTAGCTCAAAGACGAAAATCGGACCGTAGGAAGTATCCGCATATTTCGATGGGCAACTATGGAACCCTACATTGTGCGTGGCCCGTCATGCACTTGGCCGGTATTTTCTTGATTTATTTTTCAACAGTTTTTGATCTTTAAGAAATTTTTGTGTACAGTGATGTGTTAGCATAGATACAGGTTAGATTTTTTTCTTTCTTTTTCTTCACTTTGCTGGATACGTGACTGAACAAACAAAATCATCACCTTTGTCCTCAGATGTAAACACAGAGCAACAAAAGAAAAGTAATCCCACGTAACAAACAGAGATTTTATAAAATAATTAAAGGCTAAAGCCAAAAAAAAAAAAACAAAAACAATCGTGACTCGAAAACTACGAAAAATCGTAGAACTTACATAGGTGTTATTCAGGATTATCTATGGGTCTTCTATCTCTGGGTTTCAGCGTACCATACTTTTTAGGACATCCTGTATAGTCTAACTTAATAGGGATAAGAAAAAACAAAGTCATTTTCTACTCTCTCATAATTTTAAGTAACGACAGCTGATCACCGTGAGTCGAGTAGAGACTAGTAGAGAGTCTACACGAGTCACGGCACTATTATAAATTGTGAGTTTAATCGATACCAATCAGTCACGGTATGCTACACTGCAATCGATCATATTGTAATTTTAATTATTTTCCTCCGAGTCTGTTAAGCTATTTCACTAGAGTGACAATTTCTGATTGTATCTACAAAATGTAAAATTTTCGTATACACACGTGTTACGACTGCACGTTACGGGTGGAAAACCAACCATGTATGTACATTCATAAGAACACAACTCAGAATAGTAAAGAGAATATTAAACACGCTTAAAGTCGTACGGCAGTCTTAGCGTCGATGCAGTCTGACATTCTTTTGCGATTGGGACGAGAGCTAAGGTAACAAAACTAACTCTTAACGATAAAATTTTCGATAGTGCATATTTTAACGTTACGTATATTTAACGATAAAATGTGCCAGATATACCGTTAAATATTATAACGTTATTTATTAGTTAACGATATCTGCATCAAAACGCTGTAACGATACCATATTTTTAACGGTATTTCAAGCCCTGCTTGGCAGTGACTTAATGATATTGTTTTTAACATTTTTTTATCAGTACCACCTAAATATAAAACTTACTTGAACTTGATTTTGCTCGCAACTTTGTCGGACCCCTACATTGTCTCTTTGGAAATCATATTTCACACTTGTTTATACAGTCAGCGTCAAAAATGTAGGGCGGGCACTACGGTCGCCAGAAAGCGGTAAAACAGGCAGGTCAAAATGAAAATAATAATATATACAATTTTTTTTTTATATATATTTTTAAATGTTTTTTTATATTGCTTTATATTTAAATATTTAAAAATGTATTAAAATTGTGAAAAAATGAATAAAGGGAATATATACAAGGTGTAAACGGACCCTTCACGAAGCCGTCAACCAAGCATTCTGAACATCAAACTTAGTAATTCTACGCACACATGAATACAGCGAAGCGCGTTTTTTAGGTGACATTTCACAGTTTAAGTTAGGACTCAGTGTAACATACTCAAAGCATTGTCAATACCTCCGAAACTAGAAGGTTAACAGTATGGTCCAGTACAAAAAATGATCTCACTGACAGGGAGAACCAGTACCTTTCGGCTACACCTATTAGGTACGAGTATCTATATAAAACATGGGATGTTTCATAATGAACACAGGACAACTGACAAGAGATTTATCCTTTTATAATAAAATCTTACTTCCTCAGTGGTTTTGATCCACTTGAATGGTCAGAATTCCCATATTTTTGTCGCTGTCTGTACTTTTAACAAGTCTCTTACCGTCAGTCTTGGGGTTGACGTGTCATTCGTAATCTCAATATAATGTTTCTTTCGAGATCTAACTACGACTTAACTTTAATTCTTTCAATTCCTTATTTCTGTTTCGTTGTCCTATATCAGATTCTAGAGATTCATTATTATCTTTGATCTGGAGTACTTTATTTCTTAATACCTAGTAAGACGGATATAATATGCAAGGTTTAAAATGGGTTACCTATTAGCTAAGCCAAATATAATTACAATATCTAAATATATTTTAAAGTCAAAAAGAGAAAAAAATGGAGTACTCTCCGAGTGTATACAATATCCTATAAGATCTTACTAGCTAACATAAAAAGGCATATTAGTGAGCTCCTTGGTTGCCAGCCTAGCGGCCCTGTTCAGTGCCACATTGCAATGAGTATGTAAAGCCTCAATAGATTCAGTCTCTTTCTTACTCCACCTCGAGTCCATCGCTACTGAAAACGCTGTACAGGAGAATGTACAGAGCAAACTTATCAGAATACAAACTCTCATTCTCAACGCATCGCTAGGTTGTTCTACAAGACTCAAGAAGTTAAAACTTGGTTCATCAAAGAGTATTTTCTCCACTACATCAGCATGCTCCGGCAAGTCTTGCAGTACAGTGATGAGAAGTCCCACGATGTTTAATGATATTCGCGGAGATTTCGAATCTGAAAATGAAAATGTTTTTTAAACAACAGGAAGTCACATTTAATTGGAGATCCGACACTGAGACGACATAATTCGGTTTAAATAATCTTAGCATTTCGTCAAAATGTCTTGTGGTGATTTTGAAATGTCACTTAGCGTGAGATATGGGTATCATCCGTCAGGCGTCTAGGCGAATGTGAGCTATAATTTGTTTGTAACATGACCTTTTTACGGCGAGACAGCTATAACGTCATCTTCTAAGAAATTTTTACTGTTATACGCAAACTTGAGTTCCAAATGTCCAATTACTTTGTTTTCATTATAATCTTTGCTGTAATTCTTGGTTGAAACCTTGGATATTGTAGATCTGTTTTCTTGACCTAAGTGCAAAGCCATTTGAAACGCACGATACATGGGACAGCATGTACAAAAACTTTACCTACTTGCAAGAGCCAATGTGTGCTATCGGTACAAGTGTGACATGTCAAACTTGGCCACTATGTTATTTTTCTTTAAGACGTCACATCGAGCATAATAATATGTAGTTTCTTCTGAAAGCCTCTCTATACAGTATCCTAAATATCTTTGTCTGTGCATCAACAATAAAGTAAATCGGTCTTACAGTGCATTAAAAGCCTGGTGAAGACTGGATGCGCGTTGTACGCGCTGAGCGCGGTAGCGAACTGTCGCACGCCGCGGCACGAGCGCACGCACAGCCACGCGCACACCTCCAGCATGCGCGCCACGCCCTGCAGTCTGTGAAAGGTAATAGATTCATTCTCTACTCATTATTTTCCTCGTCTTTTTACAACAATTTAATCATATTGGGATCGGCTTCCAGTCTAACCAGATGCAGTTGAATACCAGTATACTATATGAAGCGATTGCCATCTGACTTCCACAAACCATTCACTAGGTAAGACGATACCCTTTAATAAGACTAGTTTTCAGAATTTCGGGCTTCTGACCACCCGTAAAGACTGTCAAACATCTATATAAACAATAAGTATGAATTATAGCAGTATACAGCTCACCTCCTTGCTATTCTTGTGTTCTCACGAGAGAGGAACTGGACGGTTACAGGCGGAATTCGCGCTGGTTGCAAATTTTGAAGGAACTAGAAGATTGTTGCTATGTTTACCTGTCAGGGGCTCCATCGTCGTTGTCTTTGCTGTCTTTCATGAGCGTATTGATGGCCGCTACGAAGTTGTACACCACCTTAGCTTCGAGGTACACCTAAAATATAAAATTGGCTTTATTAATATGGACTTTTCTTTAAGAATAATATTTTCGATGCTGAGGATATTGCAGCGGATACTTATTACAAAAAGTACTACAGCAACATTGTACACTACAGCGCCATCTATGTCACAAAGGCAGATATAACATCAAAATTCTGTTTCGCTCTATTAAAGTTATCCGCGACATAAGACTTCATAGGAAATGAAAACCCGACAACTGTCAGGCAGTAGCCTACCAGACGCAACGCCTGTATGATTTTTTTCGTAGAATATGTTGTTATTGCGGATTATTTTATAAATAATTGTCAGGCAGTAGCCTACCAGACGCAACGCCTCTATGATTTTTTTCGTAGAATATGTTGTTATTGCGGATTATTTTATAAATAATTGTCAGGCAGTAGCCTACCAGACGCAACGCCTCTATGATTTTTTTCGTAGAATATGTTGTTATTGCGGATTATTTTATAAATAATTGTCAGGCAGTAGCCTACCAGACGCAACGCCTCTATGATTTTTTTCGTAGAATATGTTGTTATTGCGGATTATTTTATAAATAATTGTCAGGCAGTAGCCTACCAGACGCAACGCCTCTATGATGTTTTTCGTAGAATATGTTGTTATTACGGATTTTATAAATAATCCGTAATAACAACATTTTTATATTTACGGACCCCATAGATCACGGCTTCAATAAGTTTTTCTGAATCTAAAAAGTATGTGTGTATTTGTTTTTTGTGTTGTTTCATTGATCATTAAATATCTAGTACTAGCGACCCGCCCCAACTTCGCACGGGTGCAATATACAGATAAACCTTCCTCTTCAATCACTCTATCTATTAAAAAAAACCGCATCAAAATCCGTTGCGTAGTTTTAAAGATACATAGGGATATAGGGACAGAGAAAGCGACTTTGTTTTATACTATGTAGTAACACCACGTCGTATTATATATTTTTGATGTAGGGTAAAGGGAGGTATATCGGTGATATAAGTAATTTGGTGATATTGTTTTAAACGGAATACCACACAGTTCCTTAAGCAAGCACATTCAAGAGACATCTATATACTGTCTTCTTCACACTCGTAACAACTCACTAGCGCTGTCTCTTGAATGTAATTGCATAGGGAACTGTATGGCTTTCCGTTTAAAAAAATATCACCACATTACTTATATCACCGATAAACCTCCCCTTACCGTATATATTATGCCTGTAAAACGGCACATATGCAATTTCTGGCGATTCTGGGTTTTTTTGCCATCTCCTTTGAGAAGGTTGAAAACATAGTTATCCCAGGAAGAGTGGCACAAAGTGTTAATTTCTACAAGCTTTTACACTTCAAAGAAAAAACTAGGGATACCATACTCGTGTATAGTAGTTAAGTAGTAAAATAAACGCACATCTTGAATATTAAGCAGCGTGTGCCTCGGCAGTGTGTGCGCAAGCGCCGGCAGTGCTAGAAGCGCAGCAACAGCGCCACAAACTCGTCCACCTCCGCTGGCTCGCGCTGCGCTGCCCACAACGCCAATCACCATGCTTACCTGGAATTAATTATATAATGGGATGTTCATACTAGCTGGAAATCCTTGAAATGTATAAGTTCGATCAGCAGTATCCATGATAAAGGTACATTTCAGAAGGCGACCGCAACCGTAGCAACTTTATAAAAACACTTCCATAGATGGCGACATGTTTTTGTGTTCATAGAGTTACATAGAAACGAGTCGTGTCGCTGCGGTCTATCATAGCGATTCGGGCGGTTTTGCCTTCGGTAGTGTAAAATTTTAAGTTATGAGATAATTAATGCATGATTTTATAGGACGAACTTGTGAGACGTTTGTCTGCTGGTTATTAATAAGAACCTCAATGAGTAGATATTAGTACCAATCTCAAACAATGGAGCAATAAAAGAACCCACCCATGCAATTAATGCTTATGTATCTGTGACTAAATTGGTATCGCGTGACATTGCTACATACCATATTTAGTTGCGTTAGAGACTCCACGTCGCCATCCATAACTTCACTAATGTTGGAGTTGAGGAATGCTTCCCATTCCTCTAATTCTATAGAAGTTGGCTCTTTAACTGAAAACCAAACATACATAGTTATTAATAGAAAATAATTATTTTTTTAAATATAGACTTAAAAGAGGTAAATGTTACCATCACTTTTGTCTTCAGTCTTCAGCATCCTGTCATTATCAGCGACTTCTTTATCATCAGATGTGTCATCAATAACTTCAGATTTCTCAACGTCCTGATCTTTTTCCTCCTTAGAACACTTTTCTTTATCATCGATAAAGCTTGATACTTCAATAGTAGGTTCACTCGTCCGTCGCTGAGTTTCATTTTTGTTTTTGTCCCAACTTCTGCTGAAGTGAAAAGATCTCTTGATACTTCTTGTCAACTTATTTCCTCCACTACCAAATCTGAGCTTATCACGAGAAAATTGTAATATTTTCTGCTTGTAAGAAGGAGGTACACTCTTACTAAGCCCCGAACTAACGTCACTGCTACATTTAGTAGAACTTTTCGGATGCTCCAAGCTTTGTGATGCAGTGTCTATAGATTTCGATTTCTGTTTTACATCCAGCAATTCTTTCTGACTATCACTGGCACTAAGAGGCTTTTGTGCTTTCTTTTCTTCAACGTGTTTCTCTGTGTTAGATTTCTCTTCATCAATCTTATCCATTTTGTTCAGATCTGTTTGTTTTTTGTTAGCTGCCATAAGTTGGGCCATGTTGTTTTCTAGGTTGCATACGACAAGGTTGGAGTTGTTGAGGACATTGTACTCGTGTCTGAGTAGTTTCGCGTTGGCTGCAGTTATGGGATGTGATTGGTCTTCGTCATCAGTCTTGAGACTGTCTCGTACACTGAATGCGCTGGTCGCTCTGACGCTGTCGTCATCTGACATAGGAACACACTCCATCGCTTGCATCACTCTCGCGTTCCGCAAATCATGTTCTTTTGGTTCTGGTTTATGTTCAGGTATTGTTCTGGGAAAAGGAATATAAAGAGAATTTTGAGATGCATGGAATTGAATAAGTACTTTGTTTTTGTCAATGCTGGATAAACAAGCAACAGCTGGATTTACAAACGTGTGGAATGTATCATATCGGTTATAATTATAAATGTCCAGCGATTGGGAAACGATATTTGAAGTGCAATAATTTAAACTGCACTTTTCACGAGTGTTAAGGTATATGAAGTGCAAAGGGACGAGGTTGAGTCAAACGATCAGGTAATCTATTATGTAAACAATTCTTCAAGTGACTGGTGCGTAAAGTTAGCAATAAATAACAAAGAAGTTTCATTTAAAATTGATACTGGTGCGGATGTTAATGTTTTACCCTATAAATATTTAGAAACTTTAAAAATACATAAAGACTATCTCATTCCGACCTATATCAAACTTCGAGGGTATTCGGGAGTGACATCACAGGTAGTCGGCAGCTGTAATTTGAAAGTAAAATATAAAGAGTTGGATTACATTATTGACTTCTTAATAGCTGATGTAACTTCACCATCAATATTGGGCCGTGATAGCTATCGAGAATTAAGTTTAATAAAATTAACACTAGCCGTTACCAGCTCAGAAAACAGCGCAGAATATAAAAATAGTATATTTACTGAATATACCTCGTATATATAATAATATATATTTGAGGGCGTAGGTTGCATGCCAGGAGAATATAAAATTAGTATAGATAGTGGCATAACCCCAGTTACATGCTCCACGAAAATAGACAGTTTCTTTAAAAGATAGTTTAAAATTAAAATTGGATGAGATGGAAAATCAAAAATAATAGCGAGGGTAGAAGGACCTACGGATTGGGTTAACAGTATGACGGTAGTAAGGAAGCCTAATGGTGATTTAGGAGTATGCTTAGATCCACGGGATTTGAATCGTGCCATAAAACGAGAACTTTTTTAGTTGCCAACACTAAATGAGATAACAGTTAACTTTAATGGTGCGATGTACCTACTTTAGTACGGTAGATGTTAGGAATGGGTTCTGGCAATTGAAGCTTCATAAAGACAGTACAGATTTGTGTACCTAATACTGCTTTCGGTCGATACAAGTTTGGGTCATGGGATAACATCAGCTTCGGAAATTTTTCACAAGAAAATGTTCGAGTACTTTGATGATATCGAAGAAACTTGTCTTTTTGTGGACGATTTGATTATTTATGGTAGGAATAAACAAGAACATGATCAGCGTTTGAAAAAGTTTTAGATAGATGCAGAGCAATAAATTTAAAATTGAATAAAAGTAAATGCAAGTTAGGGTTAACAGAAATAAAGTATTTCGGCCACAAAATAACTAATAAAAGTATTTATCCTGATGAGTCCCACGTAACAGCTATAAAATATGCCAAGTCCAGAAAACACAAAATATTTAGAAAGGTTTTTAGGATTGATAAATTATGTGGGTAGATTCATACCGAATTTATCGGAAAAAAAACAAATTCTTTGCGGTTACTTTTAAAGAAAGAAGTATGGACACCTGAACACTAAAATGCATTTAGCAAATTAAAACAATGCCTAACGAATAAACCGGTGTTACAGTATTTTGATGCGAATAAACCAGTAGTTATATCGGTAGACGCGAGCAAAAGTGGTTTAAGGGCTTGTTTACTGCAATCTTCCAGTTAGTTATGTGTCGCGATCTCTCATTAAAGCAGAACAAAATTACGTTCATTGAAAAGGAGTTGCTGGCCTGTGTGTTTGCTTGTGAGAAATTTTACACGTATATTTACGGCCATTTTTGGCCAGAACACAAAAAACAACTTAATGATGAGTTAAAACCGTATTGAATCTACCGTCATGACCCGTCAGTGTTGCATGGTTTGGTCTGGAAAGGTTATTGTATAGCGATACCGAAAAGTATAAGACATGAAATGTTAAAGCATATTCACTGTAGATATAGGTCACTTAGGGTTAGAAAAGTGTAAGTTACGAATGCATGAGACAGTGTTTTGGTCAAACATAAACAGTCAGTTCGAAGATTATATCAGTAAGTGTCAAGCGTGTGTAACTCATAAGAATGAGAATAGGAAGGAAACCTTGATTTCTCATGATATTCCAAATAGACCGCGGTGTAAAATAGCCACACATACGTTCCATTTTAATAATGGTACCATAGCAAATTTATAGAACGTGTTAGATTAAAATCATTGACATCAAACGAAGTCATTTCGAAATTAAAGAATACATTTTCCAGGCAAGGAATTCCCAACATTATTGTGTCAGATAACGGACCAGAGTATAACTCTAGCCAATTCAAAATATTTTCTGATAGTCCGGTTTAGACCAAAAAATACGAGTAAAGGTTCAATAATTCGCATCCAGCTGAAAGTTGGTAGGATTCTTCAAAACACCATCATAAATTAAACCTAAAAAGTCCTCATCAATCCGACACCTGGAAAAAACATACTCGGGGCCAAAGGTAACAAAAACGGGTTTTTCGCGATTTTCAGTGATTGTACCCTCGGATGTCTAAATTGACCAGTGTCTAAATTGACCAGTCCGGTCAATTTAGACATCCGAGGGTACAATAATGAAGAACGGAAATTAAAATATTACTTCAGCACCAAAAAATTCGAAGGCATGTGCCATCTACCAATCCGCACTAGGCCCGCGTGGTGATTATAGCCCATTCCCTCTCTAGAGAGGAAGTCGTGTGTCCCAGCAGTGGGAACATTATAGGCTGATTATTATTATACGTCATCACCGCGATATTCGCAATCGAACGGACAGGCAGAGAGGTCAGTTCAAATTGTAAAAAATATATTGAAAAAGACCATGTTCGATAACTCTAGACTATAAGCTAGGTTTGTTGGAGTATTCGAACACTCCTTTCGGTAGCACACTAGCATCGTTAAGAAGTAAGTAAAGAAGTTTGGTACCGTGCTCACCAAAACTCTTAAAACCACAAACAAACGTCAGGTGTGAGTTACATAATCGACAGAGTAAACAGTCTCGGTATTACAACAAAGGCGCAAAAGATATGATTCCGTTAAAAGTAGGTCAAAGAATTAAAGTCAGGTAAATAAGAAATGGATAAGCGGAGTTGTTCTTGTCGGTATAAGATCATACAGTATTGATCTCGATCATGGTGGAAGTTTAATGCGTAATCGTAGGCATTTGATTGTAGACACAGCGTATTCTCCAACAGCTGATCGCTCGCGGCCATTGCTAAGCTATGATGATGTCACCGTGCCCGAACGCCGCAAAGATTCACCGCAGACATCTAATTTATACAGTTATACACTACTCGTTTTGGCAGGACTGTGAGGGAGTCTGACCGGTGGACTTATCCGTCGTCATAAGGTTGAAATTGGAAGTAAAAGTTGCCTAGTTTAGTGATTATTGTATGTTTAAAGTGGTAATGTAAAAATTTGGTAAATATCTGCAATTCAATTCTAATTATGAAATGTTGGTCAATGTACTATTAGATACTGTTTTATTTAATTGAATAAATAAATGTAGTTAACACTTTCAATTATACTTACTACATTCTATTTAATTGTTAATTTTATAACATACAATACCGACAAAAGTCTTTAAAGTTTTTGCTAGTCGTTTTCAATGAAACCACCTACATTTATTTTAAGGAACCTCACCTTGTATTACTGCTAACTTTTTCCATTTGCAGCTGCTTGGCCTCTTGCTGGCTGTGGGTCAAAGGTTTTGTGAATGGTGATTCACTCTGTACATCTTCTGGCAGAATAGTAACATGCCCAGAAACAAATGGATGCTCCAGAATTTCTGGCCAAGTCATCCTTTTCATTGGATCTTTGTGAAGTAGACCCTTAAACAATTAAGAACCGGTTTTTAAAACTTGATAAAGCCACAATATTCTTGCATACTCTTCCTATCCTTTCAAAAACAAGGTTATTATGTTGACCTGAACATTCAGAGAAATTATTACTGCTAACGAGTATCACAAGCAATTAAACTAGACATAGGCATAGGCCATTGTTGAATGACCCATAGTTTAACGTAACCTTCCCACGAGTTAAGTCAACAGGATTTTAAGGCACCACAATCACTAAATCTCGAAATGTATATAGTAATTTTTTGTGTATTTGGGGCCTAAGTATAGCGTCTCATTTACACAATAAACACATACCTGCAAGAAGGCTCTAGCTTCAGTGCTGATAAAGCTGGGCCACTGCACTGGTTTGTGTCTGATCATCCGCACCAGTTGCCATATTGACATTGTACAGAATGGAGGCTGGCCTGCTATTAGCTCATACACAATGCAACCGAGGGACCATAGGTCAGCCTGAAAACACATTGTTTCAAATTTATTTTGTAATTAGTGATTTATCCTGAATATCATACATCAGACAGAAAGGAAAAACAACTTACATTTTTTAATATTTTTGTTAACAAAAATTATTTAAAAACATTTTAAAAATAGTAGCCCACCGGCATCGGGAACAGAGTCCGAGTTACCAGTGGTCAGGGCTCTTGACAGAAGAACCTCCAAACAATATGCGGCATGTCCAAAAGTACTGCTTTCTGAATCAAGCCCTGGATCCAGCTGCCAAGCGAGAGCCTCCTTAGATGTTGGTCAAGGCTATTGGCTATTAAGTCATTGTACCTTATTATTATTACGCCACCACCAACTTATTTACTAAACAATGTAAATTAAAGATTTGCAACAAGTTCCCAAGAAACAGCTTATTAAAACTTACCTGGTGATCATAAGGCTTCTCCTCAATCAATTCAGGTGCCATGTATAACGGAGTACCTTTAATGGAAGTCAGAATGTGTGTTGCATTTGTCATGATTCTTGCTAGACCAAAGTCACATAGTTTGGCACGTCCTGTACTGTCCAGTAACACATTCTGTGGTTTTAAATCTCTGAAAAAATTGTGTTTTTCTTTAAGACTAATTACTACTGCAGTTTGAATTCAAACACAGACTGGCTAACCAGAATAATAGCTGCTTGAAGAGGTTTTATCTAAACCTTGGAACTACTTGTTTACTAATCTGAACTGCTGTTGTGATCTAGAAGGAACAAGTGCTTTCTCCACTTCCCAGTATTTATTTGTGGATTTACTGTTGCTGCAAGTCTTCCAATTCTTTTGGGGATTACATTAATTGAATCTCAACTAATCTGCATTTTAGTAAGTGTCACACCAAAATTCAACAAGCATAGGAATAACTAGCTTTAATTTAATTTTACTTATTTAAATAGCTTTCAATGGTCAACAGAAACAACAAGAAAATCAACTCTGAACTGACCTATGAAGCACCCTATGGGAATGCAAGTAGTACAATGCTGAGACCAAATCCCAAGTGATTTTCTTAACTTGTTCTTCATTCAAACACCCTTCTTTTGCAAGGATGCTATGTAACTCTTTCTCCGCATACTCTGTGACTACAACCAACTCAGATTCAGTGTCAAAGCTGTCTATCATCCGGATAATGTTTGGATGTTTTAGCTGCCTCTGGATATCACATTCTTGTCTCAAGTTTTTCAAGTCTTTGACTGAACGCCCTTTCTGTAATTAAAAGAAATTAAAGGTTAAAAATAATTTAGATGTTATAACAGATAAATCATCATCATCATCATTTCAGCAGAAAGACATCCACTGCTGGACATAGGCCTCCCCAAGTGTCGCCACATTGACCGGTCCCGTGCGACTCGCATCCAGCGGATCCTCGCAACGTTCACCAGGTCATCGGTCCACCTAGTGGAAACAGACACTCCTGTAGGAATATAAAAACTGTAAAACGACGGCTGATTGTTAACTGTGATTTCACTATATTACAGTGCATATTGAGATGCCTTTTTGTCGCTTGTTTCATTCATAAGTCATGATTTTACTTTTATGAAAGTAGAAAACTCTGGCCTAACAAACATTAAATTTAACATGAAAATAGTCCCTGGAGTCAAGATTTCACACAATTCAAAGATACAACATACCTTTCTTATAACTTTTAAAGCTACAACAGCATCAGTTTCTTTATGTTTAGCTTTAAAAACACGACCAAACGATCCTTCACCAATAAAAGATAGAACTACGTAGCTTTCCATGTTTGATAAAAGATTGATTATAGCTCTCAATCATTTAGTTTTGTTTTATGATTGAAAGTAGATAATTACAACACGGAGATTCTAAAAGTTCACAATTATTAAAAATAAACAAATCGAACACCTATCAACTGTCAAATTCAATTTATTTCTGTCATTTTTGACAATGCCTGAAGATGGCCTGAAGGCCTGAAGTTAGCCTGAAGTCGGATTGACAATGTCAATGTCACATGGATTGTCATTCTAGAATGGATGCGTTCCCGTTAAAATTAATATATTTTAGAAAGTTTTTGTTATTGCAAAAAGCATAAAAAGCTATTCGAAAAGAGGTTCTACAATGAAATTACAACCAGAAATATTATAAACACAATTCCTTAGATTTTATCTTTACAACGTAACTACTTCTGTAGGTATCTTTCTGAAGGGATTTGCGGCAATTAACCAGTTATCTTTGACTAAATAAATTGTCAAAGCTACCTACAACTTTTGTAAGTTACGTGTCATAGGTATTTGTTTGTAGTAGGTAACTAACAATCCACAGTCAATAAAATTGTTAGTTAACCGCCGTTTCCGTTTGAGAAGACAAAAAATATTTTGTTGGAATACGGCCAGCCTTCTTCAAATAAATATTTTGTAGAGGTATAAAGGTATGACTAAAGAGGCTCCATAAAAACCTAGAAAAATATAGGCATTAGATAATGTGCAAAAGAAAAGAAAATACATTAAAAATAAAACTTAATGGCTTTGCTATTTTTTTTTGTCGGAAAATGGCCAGCCTTCGGCAATTATAGGTATACATTTTGTAGAGGTAACACTGAAAAGGTTATATGTAAACAGTAACCAAAATACAGGCAGTTTTAAGAAAAACCAAGCTTGTAGATGCAACATTAAAAAAACCGGCCAAGCGCGAATCGTACTTACACGCACAGGGTTCGGTAGCACCAAACAAATTAATAAAATATTTTTAAGGCTCATTCAAAAGTAATAATGGAACCTCGATGTAATTTTTAAAAACCTATTTACATATTTATAGAAGCCCCACACGTATACGTTTGATGTTTTTTTTTTACTTTCAATTCCATGTATGGGGACTGCTCCCCCCCCCCCCCTTAATCTTTTATTTTTGTATAAAATCGTAAAGCGGTTCACAGAATAAACAAGTTTGTTTCAACTGTGTAGTCCTCTTAGTTTCGGAATAAAGTGGCTGTGACATACGGCCGGACAGACAGACAGACATGATGAATCTTTAGGGGTTGCATTTTTTGCCATTCGGTTACGGAACCCTAAAAAACGTAAGTACCTACCTATGCTTTTTACAACAAATGAAAAAATATTTTGTATTTAAATTACGAACATGACAAATATTTAATTAAAGATCAATAAATAATGGTAACCAATGATAGCCAGTAAATAGGTAGACAGTACGTTATATACCTACCAGCGATTTAGGTAAGTTTTTAATTTTATTATTCACATTGCTTTATTTTCTATAATATTACAAATTCTAAAATCGGGTAACTCGATTTTACACGATGCCTTCTTACTTTGTCGGCAGATTTTGGCTTGACACCTCAGACAACCTACCTATAACAAAAAATCGCGAAAATAAGTACTCTTTCTACGTGTACCTACAATCGCTCGATTTCGCAGTGGTGTGTTGACTTGGCACTGAAGGTCTCAAAGCTTGCCATCTGATGTGTACTCTCGGTCTATACTGCACACGTTCCAAGTCTGCAGTAGGTACATAGGCCCGGAGGGCTCCTATGTCTGCCAGAAAGCTAGAACACCAGGCTATCTCGGTAGCCTCTAGCCAAAGCCGCTTCCAGACTGGCCCTTTACCACCGCGATTAGGGTGCCACTATTATTTTCAATCGTACTGTAGATACTCGCTTTTTATTGATTCACCTCGGTATTTCAAATCGTGTAGGCAATTTCAATACCTTAATTATTTCACAATGACAAAAAGCAAGGGTCTTTTAGGATTTTGTGTTTAGGTACCTACCACCTACCTAAACTTGTAGGTACTTATTTCACCAATTAGCTGGCCCTCACTACTTTAGCTTGGCTTTTAGAAACGGAATAGGAAACGGGTACAACCGTACAAGATGAATTCCTAAACGAGGAAGCGCCAGGTTGGTAGCCCGCGAAATTCTTCTACGTTTTTTGCAATTTGCATCGATGGTTGATAATACCTACCTAGGTACTAAAGACGTGTGCGATTCCCCATCGGCAGCCAAACACGTGAAACTTTCAAACTCTGTTTTTAATCTTCTTGGGTAGGTTTTTTTTTCGATCTCTCGTTTGGTAGGTACCTACATGTCTAAAAACGTCTTGTGTTAAATGTCAATGTTATAGACCACGCGATTTAGACTTTTCGTGGTCACTCAGTACTTCAACAGGTAGGTAATTAAACAAATTAATTTTAATTAAATGAGTAGAAATCTACATAATTATATCAGTCTACGCAAAGGAAGCCGCGGGAAAAGCAAGCATGAGTCGTTATAATAATAAAGGTACCTTTGTAGCTGTTTAATATTTACATGACCCATATACCTACCTACGTAGGCAATAGCTAGTTATCTATATCTTCTCAGAATTTACTTTTCACCTTGAGCTTTTTAACGATCGTACCTACCTAACTGATTCTACTGATGATAATGTAGCGACGCGACGGTATTCTGGTTTCACTACTTAAAAGATTGGTCCACCTGATAACAATTTACGTCTGAATATTAGGTATCATGAATATAAAGACGAAACGAGTCTTGAAATAGAACAATTTTAATAATTTAGAACGGCCATAAAATAGGCGAATCGGACCGCTAAACATTCGACAGGCAGCAGCGGTACCCGATTCGAGTTGGATTTGTTGATGCTTTGTTGTCTATACGCTATTTATACTCGGATTATCCGGCAACCAGCTGTACGAGATAAAACTCCGAATCGCGTACACACAATAAAACACCAAGTGGGCTATAGTTCGGACGGGAGCATTATTTCACGTTGAAACATATCATTCCACAATCCACAGCCGTGCACCATTCTGTAAACATATGAGACATGGTGCGTGGGCCGATGTGTACATTAGGGATTTTTAGTAACTCACAGTTTTGTCTAATCAATCTTTATTATTCATTTCGTAAGATTGAGAACTAAAAACACAATCTGTCTGTAAGAAATCTAAATAATTGGCCATTAACGGTTTCGTCACGTGAAACAGAAATAGCTTCAACAGCAGATCTTAATGTAAATTCTCTACGGGAAACGCTTTGCCAGAAGCTTAGATGGTTTCAGGAACCTCTATGAATAAGATCGGGGCTCAATTGCTTTTTCAATAAAATAATTACAAAGGTTTATCTTAGCGATAGGAATATCAAATTTGGTATGGAACTGTAAGTTTCAGTTTTTAGGATTCCGTACCTCAAAAGGAAAAACGGTACCCCATATAGGATCACTTATGCGTGTCTGTTTTTCTGTCCATCTGTCACAGACAATTTACTCCGAAATTACTGGACCGATTGCGTTGAAATTTGATACACATATGAAAGTTGATGACCCAAAGACGGACGTGTAACGTAAATTAATGAATTTTAAACAAGGGGGCCACTTTTGTGGTAAATTAGAAAATTAAAGAAATAAGTTTTGCAAACTATATTGTGTTGTGTTATTTATTGTGTCAAATGAAAGGGCTCATAGTGAGAATATCATTTTTTTTTAAATAATTTTAAGATAAATGGTTTTGAAGTTATTTAAGAAAATAATCGAAAATTGACCATCGGGGCCACCTAAACTCCGAAACTACATGGCCGAAAATTTTGAAAAAAGAAATACAAAAGATAGTTCTTTGCCTAAAGATTACAGGAAAATCTATCAGGAAATCTTAGATTGAAAATAACTAATGTAATTTAGATAATTAAGTTGAACCCTCTCCACGCGAGTCGAACTCGCCCTTTGTCCTGTTTTTAAACTTCAACTGAATTTCCCATTATACCTGTAAAAATAAGCAAACCAACGAACGCGTAAACAAAATTTTAATATAAATGATTTAGAAACAAAGTTAAGTTTAAAATAAAAAGGTGTACAACACAAATATTATATAAGTATCAGAGTAACATACTGATCTAAAGGGAAACGGTTGCCAATAAATCATTTCTGTTATTACAAATCGTAAGTGGGTAGGCATAAATTAAATTTGAACGAGTAAGTACTGTAATAATTTTGATGACCCGTATAATAAGTCAGGGCTTACAAATATATTTTTGTGTCTACTAACTACTACTATAATTATGAGACGCGGGAATAACACTAGACGAATATTTTAGAATCACGAAATATTTTAATTCTCAAGAGTTCGAAATTTTCCGGCCGCGTTTTTCTTTAAAAACTTTATAGCGCTGTTGATAGATATTGGGATGGCATGGCACAAATGACCTTTTCAACATGTTTTAGATGTGAATAGAGGTGCCTCTTATTTATAAAATACCTACCCCACCAACAAAAGCTCGCAAAAAACAAAGAGCGTTTCCACTTTTTACCCGACTGCGGCGAAGCCAAAGGAGGGTTATATACGTAATAGGAACTAGGTCCTGAGAACAATCGCCCTATGCCAATGGCAGGAAAAGGGTTAACCCAATTTCTTGCATCGTGAGTGCTACTTTAGGTCATTAATTCCCACTAAATATCCAGTCCATAGTGTTACGTGTACTACTGCAAACGTGTAAACTAGTTGAATTATCCGAGGAATACTTTTAAATAATAGCATCTGCAACTCTTCCTTCACTTGTATTATTGTAGTTACGATCTTTCCGTATGTTTATTTAACTACAGCAAAATTTCACATATTTTCTTTTCACGTCATTTCAATTTGTACCTACTCGTCTAGAAGCGAAGCAAAATGCTAATAATAAAGGTAGAACGGGATGGTTTGTATAAAATCATGTTATTAAGATGCGAATACCAGAGGTATTTGCATCATAACAACATATACGAATATATACGAATTAGGCAATCTGTTTCGACTGCGATCCTTATCGCTCAACGAGCTCCGTAAAAGCTAATCAATAAAACTTGTCAGTAACTAACTACATCCCCTGGAAATTCTGATTGATAGAGATTTGCGCTTAACGGCTACATTAGATATTACAGGATACCTAGGTAACAAGATACAGGATATATTAATGGCCTCACGTAGTCATGTATGAGGATGACTAAATATTACAGGTGCATCGTGTTTTTAGTTTAAAAATGTTATTATAGTTCGTTATAGAAATAAGTGTGAATATAATTCATATTCTAGATTGTATGTGTGTCATGAAATGTAGCTAGAGCTTTTAAATTATAACGCTACGTAGTTTCGTAGAGCTGCGTTGGCCAAGTAATATAGAAATCGATGGCACCCTAAGTTATACGCAGTCTGCACTAAAAGTATCGGGAATGGAATATTTCCACTGTTCTTGTCATATTAAAATCTTTTTAATTGAAAACTCCTTGGTTTTAAAAATCGAATACCATTTATTTATATTCTCGGTCTTGTCACAAGGTTTTGTCAAATTTGTTTAGTCGTTGAGAAAATTGAATTGACTCGAGAAAATTCAAGAGCGATGATTTATTATGACTTTCGAAGTAGTTTAACACAAAAACAGTGTGTTGACCGGATGATTTCTGCATTTGGTGATGAAGTCCCATCCAAAACCACAATTTATCGCTGGTTTGCTGAATTTCAAATTGGACGTGTCAAGCTCAGTGATGATCCCCGTCAAGGTCGTCCAAAAACTGCAGTCACCCAAGAAAACGTTGATGCTGTGCGTAAGCTGATTGAGGAAGATCGACATGTGACATACCGCGAAATTCAGGCAACTTTAGACATTGGCATGAGTCAAATACAAATAATCTTGCATGAACAATTAGGTGTAAAAAAGTTGTTTTCCCGATGGATACCGCATTCGCTCTGTGAAAAGCAAAAAGCGGCTCGCGTTACTTGGTGTGTCAGAACTCTCGAAAAATTCCACGCAGGATCCTCGAATGCTGTATACAACATCGTATCAGGTGACGAATCCTGGATATACGCGTACGAACCCGAAACAAAAAACCAGTCACGAGTTTTGGTGTTCGAAAATGAGTTAAAGCCAACAAAAATTGTTCGTTCACGGAGTGTTGCAAAAAAAAATGACGGCCACGTTTGTCTCCAAAACCGGCCATGTTGCGACTATTCCTCTTGAGGGACAAAGAACGGTTAATGCAGAATGGTATGCTAGCATTTGTTTGCCCCAGGTCGTTTCTGAACTCCGTAAAGAGAACTGCAGCCGCCGCATCATCCTCCATCCGACAATGCGAGTTCTCACACCACGCACAGAACAAAAGAGTTTTTAGAGCAAGAAAACATAGAATTATTAGACCATCCGCCGTACAGCCCCGACCTAAGCCCTAATGATTTCTATACTTTCCCTAAAATGAAGAATAAATTGCGTGGTCAGAGATTTTCATCACCTGAAGAAGCTGTGGACGCCTTCAAAACGGCCATTTTGGAAACCCCAACTTCCGAATGGAATGGTTGCTTCAATGATTGGTTCCATCGTATGGCAAAATGTGTCAAATTTCGCGGAGAATACTTCGAAAAGCAATAAATACATTTTTAAATAGTAATGTTGTGTCACTTCCTTGATTCCCGAAATTTTCAGTGCCGCCCTCGTATAATGTCGGATCCTGATGAGTATCACTTAAAATTAATCACAAGCGCCTTTGTTAGGCGTTGTGCGGACTCTAGAGGTGTGGTGTCCGATAGGGACCATAGTCCCATGGATCGGCAGTGATCGTTCGGGCGTGGTCGCGACACATACTGGTCCAGGAAATTCTCTGTTCCTTTTTAAGTTTAGAGTATTTAGTTAGTACAGTAGTATCAGTAATTGAGTCTGTAACAATAAACTGTGTGTTAAAGGGGCTAAATTTCTGTAGTATCCCATTTTGCGCCCATAACTGTTTGACACTATGTAAGTCACTTAGTATGTCCTGGCCAGGGTCATATTATGTATAATAATATATATTTTTTAAAGGTACCCTACATGCCCTCTGCATGTAGGTTATACCTATGTAGGTACACTACTCGTATACCTTTAATTACGGACTAAAAAAAATAAAGCTGTTCTATTCATTGTTAAGTACCAATTGGAATTTATTAACGTTTGCCAAACCTCAGCCTGAACAATAAAGAAGTCACGAAAAAATGTTGTGAGCCGTTGAAATTGGTGATAGAACGATTCACAACAGATTACATTGATATAATTGTAATAAAAAGGCTCAACTACTCGATTGTACTGTTTATATAGTTCGTACATAATTCCAACTTGACTGTAAATCCTTTGTCAGAAAAAAAAACACATTCCCTTATGCCTAGGTACTTAAGAAACCGAATTGAATAAACTTTTCCCAAGCATTAAATATAATAAAAATACAATAAAATCAAATCTGGGGCCAATTTACTTTTTATGTCTTAAAAGAAATTAATGTCTCTAACAATTTATTATCTGAATTGAACATATCATTACTTTGTAACTGTTGAGTATATTTTAGTTGTAGTTTACATAGAAGTACTAATTATACTATTGTATGAAAAATAACACACTGCGCTTAAATGTTCACTTTTTGTAATCCTTTTTTAAATAAATTGTTTTTAAATTCTTATTCTTAAATATGTTAATATTTATACTCCTAAAAATGTTATTAGGTCCACACAAAGAATTCAATATGTGAATGTTTCACCAGTTAGATGATTTTTTCTACAATTTATTGAAGAAGTCAATAATAAGTAAGACATTTATTTCTTAACAAAATACATTGTGTAGAAACTTAAAATTAGATTAATAGGATTAGTAATAGTAAAAAAAATTACAATAACTTATTTTTTACAATAATGAAATTAATAGTCATTTATTAAAGAAATATAATGTCAGAAAAAAATTTATATAATAAAATTAATAAGTAGTCATTTAAGAAAGAAATAATGTAAAAAAAAAAATTTTAATAATGAATGTATTAAAATTAATAGTCACTAAATTACTTCATTGTCATTTGTCAACTACTGAATTCTTCAATACTGTAATGCCCTTCCTCAATAAATATGTCCTTAATTTGTTTTTGAATAAATTTGCACTGGTTATGCTTTTAAATTCCAACGGTTTCAATTTTGGTTGAATTGTGTAAGGTAAGTCTTTCCTACGAGTACTATCTCTAGCCGGTCTTTGCATTTCAGTTTCAAATTTGTGCAAATTCTTAACAAATGAATCGCGTTTAATGAAAAGAAGCGACAGGAATACTTTTAAATTTAGAATATCTGGAAACGGCAGTAAGGGTTGGTGTGGGTTTTTTTGGAAAGAATAAACCAAGTGGTTCAAATTCAGGCTTCTACTGTAGGTTTGATCACTGTTGAATTTCTTTGCAAGTTCTCGTAGATGAACGAGAACATTTTGAGTATTATGCGATGAAATCAAGTGTGTCGAAGCAGTAGGTAAGTATACAAAATACGTGGGAAAATTACCCGATGAAGAAATGAGTATGACTGCGAGTGATACTTTCAGGGTTTACATATTTCTTTTGTCTCCATTGATAGATTAGTATCCAATTAGAAAAACAAAGCTTTCACTTACTTATGATAAAAATTAGTAAAGGGGTTTGGGTAAAGTTGGCGTCGTTTTGAAGTTCAGCGGCCAGTAATGAAACTTAGATATTATGAAAGAACAGAATAAAGCTATCAAAAGCTATTATAGAAACATTTCTCTAAACCATATCGGAACGGAGATATTTGGTTTTGTATTGATAATTGAAATCGAAAAAGTTATTATATGTTATTGAACTCTTTTAGGTTTCTGCCGCATTTTTTTAAGAATTCTAAATAAAATAAATCAAATGCAGTGACGTAGATGAATGAAACGGACGCCCAATGTCTGTTATCTAATGGGCCGAAGGTAATGTGGTAATGGTGATGGTGGATGGTCTGATATTCTTACGATTTGGTATAACGCCATGGACGGAGTACATTTTGTATCTGTTGCCGACGAAGCTTAAATCGTGTTGGCGGGACTCGTCGTAGATCGTATAATTTGCAAAATAATCCGTCTTTATTGACTTATTTGGTTGAAATTGCGAATGTTGTGCAGGAAGCGCAAGATTCACAAGGGCTGGATGCAATATTGGGCCACTATTGCTCATGTATAATCGGGAAACGGCCCTTAGGCTGCTGTTCGCATGTAATGTCCATTATATGGTACATGGGATGGGGCAGATATCAAAATAATCTGACTCCGCCGGCACAATTTTTAGATACCATTATTCGACATGACATTGAGAACGAAATGGACGAAGAAAGTTAATAAATGTGTTTTTATATATCATAATATGTACCTAATAAATGCAATAAAGTATAATAATGTGTTTTTATTATTTTTTAAGGCCCAATACTAACGTCACATTGACAGACGATCGTGAAAAAGTAAAGCCAATATTGTATTATTTATATGTTATTATAATATCAATCTTCCAAAAAGATTTTTTTCACGCAGGACGGTAATTGAAGTATATAAAGAGACTACATTTTTAAAATCTTCAAATGCAAATATCTCAGCTTCGATATCACTTAGGATAAAAATAATTGAACATATATGTGTACTTAACACAGCAGAACAAAGTAACATGAAAATTATTGGTGGCCGCTGAAAAAAAAAATGACGCCACAAATCCATACAAAGTTACTCAAACCCCTTTTCATAACAATTTTAAGGGTTTTAAGTTTTTTGCAAGGAACCCTTATTATATTTCTAAAATAAAAGTAGCCTAAGTCAGACCTTATTAACATCAGCTATGTGTCCGTCCAAATCGGTCCCGCCGTTTCGGAGATTAGCCGGAACACACAGACAGACAGACAAAAATTGAAAAAAAAAATATTTTTGTTATAAGTGCCGTACATATTTTCATAAGCATTCAGTAAAAATCGGTATTACAAAACTTTCATACCTAACATAGATAATTGAATTTCATCATCACCATCAGCCGGATCGTTACCGGGTAATTGAATAAGTAGGTAGGTATATTTTTTTATTAGTAGTACTTGATTGCGGTTTTATTAGCTCAGAAGTATACCTGAAAACTATTTCAATCAATCAATATCAGTCTAAATATACAACTATCTATCTTTATTTCTCTTGGGTAATCTTAATAAAATCGTTGGGATGTAAAAATAATCTTATAGGAACTAACACAATTTGTAGAGGTCAGTAGGGGAGGCAAAATTTGAAAAGCCTACTGGCGGCAAATGTATGAATTCGCCACTAAATAGACCCGCCTCCTTCTAATCTACTGAAAACCTAAGCGAAAACGAATATGATACGCGAACACGAACGGATGGACGGACGGACGGACGGATAAAACCTTACTTTATACTATAGCTACCCTCTGCATCTTTGTATAGCAATAATACCTATAGAAAGGTGCAGCAATATTTAAGACATCTGCCTTAAATCTAGATATAGAGAAATCGTTTTAAAGTAGCTTTTTTCTTCGAGTAAGTAGGTACCAAGCATAGGTCACTCTTGATCAGACCATGTCGACTGATACCTATTCGTCTAGTTCTCTATCGACGGTTGTCCTGGATTCGAATTGTTTTACGAACTGCCGACTCCATAACTGTTGCTCAAAATAACCTATCTCGAGATTTCCAGTGCTCATAAAAATGCGATTGATTTATAGTCAGTACATTTGTACTGGCACCCACCCATTACATTACACTACTGAATAACGCTACTCTTGCACACGCACACAATAAATTCATATAACATTATTTAATTTCTACGCTATTATGAATAAATTACAACATAATCTGGATTTGTATTTGGTGTTTCACAGAATTATTTACACAGAATGTAAAACAGTATTAATATTATACCTATTCGAACGGTATTTACAGAGCTTAAATTGTCTTCTGAAAATATTCGCATCGATCATTCATAAAATGTTTTCTGTAAGTCTGGCTTGGTCTACACTTCGATAGTTTATTTCGATCTGGTGATGAAAAAATTAATAAAATCTATGTTTTAGCTAAGTAAAACAATTATTATTGATCGACGCGCGACGTTGTATTGGCAGAGTAATGTCTGGCAAAATAGATTCTGGAAATTTCGTAACCCAGCTGCACGTTTTAATTTTATTGTAATGTATACCTACTTACAAATATTGTACCTAAACGATGTGGAACACTCTGAGCGCTTAGCCATTCACCCCGGACTTGCATACTTTTTAAAGGTTGAACCTCATCTGGTAGCACGGAATCGCACTTTTCCTTGCTCCTATCCCTTTCACAATCCTAAACATTGATTTCAACATGTACATTGCAGGTGGATACCTAACTAAACCTAATTCAGGTCAAATACAACCGTCTGTAATTTCTTTTATAAAATATCATGACGAAAAAGCGAACGAAATTTAGAACTCCCTTTAAACAGAAATAACAAAATAATAACATAATTAAGAAAACTAAAACATTTTCTCCGAAGCTACAATCAGCACAAAGCTTGACAAATTTATAGAGCAACAAAATAAACATGAAATGAAGCAATAACCGCGGGAAAATAAAAATAACAGTGCATTACGCGAGACTAGGATTTATTTACAAAATAGAACAAAAATACCATGTCATGCTCCCAAATGTTACGGTCTCAATGCTAGTCAGTAGTGGAACTAGTCTCCCACTGGGAGCAATGCACCAGGGACGAAAGGACGTTATTGTAGAAAACTCTGTGCCAATTCTCCATTCAAGCTTCACAAGCGCCTGATGATGGATTGTTATTGTCGTTTAATCATTTTTGAAAGAGTAAATACTTGCAAAAACAAAAGGACATGTTTTTAAAACAATGTCTATTTTCATAAAATCAATCTTCATCTTGTAATTGTTTGTAAAGCTGCGTTTACTGTGAGAGGAGCTTTCGATATTTCCTAGGTCTTCTCTCGAAACCATCCATTCCAACCATTCTCATGTGCGGAATTAGGTTAGTTAGGAAAAAACAAAAATTGAAACATTACGGAGTTAAAAGTTTTTAACCGGACATGGTCACTCACACATTATCATTAACACTGAAAATGGTATATTTACCATGTTTTCGATTTATTTCGAGTTCCCGATATTTTATTTCTGTTGTAACCATGATCACGGATAAACTGTAGTAATTGCGGGTGGGTATTTATGAGCAGACAAATCGGTCTACCCTCTTTTTTGTTCGTTTTTTTTTTTGCTCGGTATCGCTACCACTGTCAAACGCACAAGAAAGAGGGTAGACTGATTTGTCTGCTTTGCTTTGTAAATTGCCCGTTTTCAATGGTAATGATAATATTGCGGAACTAGTTGTTACACGAAAAACTCTCAAGGGATCTATGCAGAAAAGTCACTTTTGCTTCAGTCATCATCATCAGCCTAGCATTTTCCCAATAATGTGGGGTCGGCTTCCAGTCTAACCGGATGCAGCTGAATATCAATATGTTACATGTAGCGACTGCCTATCTGACCCCCACAACCCAGTTAGTACTGGGTATTACGATATCCTTGGCAAGACTGGTTGTCAGACTTTCGGGCCACTGACTACCTGTAACGACTGTCAAAGGTCTGTCAAATGACAGCCGGGACCCGACCTGGACCAACGGGCTTATCGTGCTTTCCGAGGCACGGAGCAAATTCGGTATGTAATGGGTGGTCACCCATCCACAGATCAACCTAGACAAGCGCGGCTTAACCTGAAGATTGATCCGAGCGGCTGTTATTATTTAGCCACGAGCGGGCCCTCTCTTTTCCTTCGGTAATGAATGTAATACATTACAAAGTTAGGCACCTGCTACCAATACCTGGTACGCCAAAAAAACAAAACTTTCATTTTATTATAAATATTTGTTTTTTGCAACATAAAATTACACTTTTGCCAAACTACAGCTTACTAATTAGCGACGCAGGAACTACACTTAAATCATGATAACGTGATAATGACGAGTACCGTGATTTTTGACAGCTAATGTGTTGGCAACATGTCATTGTGACGTTTTCTAATTGGAGCTAATCAAGCATTTCCCTGAATAAGAAAATGCGACTGTTGAGCGTTGGGTCCTAGGTTAGGTCCTCGGTTCGGTTAAAGTGTGGTTAGCTTATTATAAGGAAAATTTCCGCTTTAATTAGTGAAACAACCGCCAGAATTTAATACAAGCCTAAAAGCTTGGCTTGCCCTTATAGCCTACTACTCTACATGATGTTAGGGTTTCTGAACAATCTGCTCGCCTTATGGTGGCCCCTAGGCTCGCCACTGCCCCACACCCCATTACATTAAAACGTAACCGTTAAAATGTCTGCTTATCCCTTCTGGGCGAGATGTTCTGTAATATTAGTTTTCCTGTTCCATTTATTTCGGGAAAGCAGCTCAATGGGCCTGTTATTCAGGGCACTACAGTTTCAGTGATTCATTTTCTTCAGTTGACGATTTACCTATATATCAGAACTTATATTTGTATAAATTACTGTAATGCTATACAAAATATCTGATTTGTGAGTAAATTTATCGTGGCAGGTCATTTGCGAAATGCAAATTAATTATTCTAGATTAGAATTCAGTTTTTTAAAGTGTTGAACTGGATTCTTAATGAATTTTGGAAAAACTGAATACTGCCTCGTGGGTTCAGTGGTCGAATGCTCGACTGCTGAGCAAGAGATCCTGGGTTCGTGTGGGTCGGGCAAAGCGTTATGGGTTTTTCCATCAGGAATTTCTCTTTAGCAGCCACGTAGTCTGGACTTGTGCCCGGTTGATGGCAATAGGCTCGCCCCTCTATTACATGGGACTTAAAACATAACTGGTAGGTACACCTCTGCCTAACCCTGTGATTTCAGGTGTAATGTTATTTTATGTGAATACTCTACCAGATCTAAAATTTCCAGTTCTGGTAAAGCTTTTTTAAATAGTGGTCGTCTAGGGATGGTAATATCTGCCACCACCATGTCCGCTGCTAAATAGCTTACCTGCGCCCTAGTTTAAAGAAGGGTGCAGGTGTAGTTACAGGCACACGGCCTTATCTAAGAGTTGGTAAGAACCAAGTATGTCTCTGGTATTGCTCATAGACTGCGCTTATGAGAAACCATCAGATAGGAAGCTGGTTTGCTTACCATACAAATACAGTAGGTATACCTTAACCTACATAGAAGTATATATTAATATTTACTCATAATGTGTATTTATACTTAATATTTTAGGCTAAGTTATGTAAGGCACATAAACACATTATTCTCTTCCTTTTCTCACACACTATTGTCTACATTTCTTTTTCATTTCTCCTTTTGCAGGTCTGCTGGCAGAAATTTCTTGATAAATAAGCAGTACCTATGTACTCTATATTATAATGTTATTTTCCTGTGTTGTCTACTGTGTGACATCAATAGTAAAATAAATAAAATAGATTTTTTTTCACGTTACTATATAGGTACATCGTTAATGCTATCCTCAGTTACTATTCCTTACCTAAACAAAAGCTCAATGTGTAGGTAATTCGGTACTACATATCGATAGCTCTAACTCCTCAAGTTTAATATTCCACTAACGCATTACCTTGATATTGCTGTTTGCTAAACCATCACATCCGCTATGCACATCTAGCTGGTTCCGACTTTTATAAATATTTCTCTTTCGTTTACTAAAGTAAACTTTCCTCAGCATCTACTTACGTCGTACTCGAAACCCGTTTATAAAATAAAATGTCAGCTTACGATTTTCATGAGTAGCATTACGTTTGTCGTAAATCAAACAAAGCTTAGCTAATCCAACAGCAGGTATAATGGTGCCGGAAGTGGTACCGGGTCCTGACGTCACGGTTATTCTCCCTGAGCTTCTCGTCTCATGTTTTAATGGCGCAAAAGTTAATGGTGTGTGATGCCCTAATGATTGACGCCACCTAGTAAAATAAGCCGTAGTTAACGCGCGTGGGCCATTGGATCATACACGTAATTACTCACATGCTCAATTAGCAGCTCATCCAACCGCGGCTTATTCGCACTCGTTGAATAAATCACATTCACACCTTATCTACGATTATCCGACCCTCGAGCGGATTCAACAGGGGATATCTAGATAAAGAGACCGAACAGTAAAATGTATATTAATAATAAAGCTCAAAATGTTCCTCAGTTCTGAGAATCACGTCGGTAGCCAGCTATTAAGCAGGCACCAATAAAAATTATTTCGATAATAATTTATAACGACTGCGTCGATGAAAGAAAAACTGCAATTTCCTAATATCATAATAATAAACTACCTACACACGACAAACGACTTAAAATTACACCTAATTATTCGCATTTATGAAACAGCAGTAGCTGGGTCGTTTGGGCGGGCGGCGAGGTTACGGGGGGGCGGGCGGCACATTACACGCTTCAGCATCGCACGCACCGCTTGTTTACGTTTTTCATAACCACGTTTCTACTAAAAATACTTTAGCATCCTGCCGTTTGAGGCTCACGCCATTGGTCGGCGCAAGCGCAGGAAGCCGGGGAGGATTCGGGGGCCAAAGGGGCCGCCGGGGGCCCCTCGCCCCCCGACCCCCTCACCCCGCGGACGCCGCACACATCGCCCGGTTTATATGAAAGTATCAGAAAGGCCAGCCTAACTCGTGGGGGCAGCAGAAATAACCCTGAACGCTGGAAACATCAGTCTAGCGGGCAGTCGTGTTGTGCGTCTCATAGTGTTAACTAGTGACATCAAACATGGTTCTGGATACAGCAGACTGGGTAGGTGTCCAGAAAATGAAAATAAATCGATTTACTTTAACATTATCAAAAAATATATTAAAATTATGTGACTCAGGCATGTTACTAATTATTCAAAATGAAATATGAGGGGATATTTGAGAAGAAAACAAATGGTGAAAGCCGTTGAGTGGACGCTAACAGGTGCTGTCACTGTGTTCGTCTACGGCCCAACGATTTCGTGGTTGAGTGACAGCCGTCGCGGAAGTGACAACTAACTTAGCGTTTGTTTTGTTATTTCTAACAGTTAAATCTACATGTGACAATAACATGACACTTAACATTTTGCAGCTGTCAACATATAACTATACATTGTAATACAACTTTTATAATGCTTGGATAAAATAATGCTGATAATGCAAATGTATTGTGAGATTTTTGTTACAACGCTAGTAGGTAGGTACTGTTAGTTAGATAGTTTTATCAGGTAGTAGGTAGGTTATGTTAGTCAGCTAGTTTAATCAGTACCTAACACTAAATGAAATACTATAACACTTTTCATAGACAGGCTCAGCAATTTATCAGTTAATTTATTTAAAGAAAGCTTTTAACACAATGAGAGGAATTTCATGTTTGCAAGTTCCTGTCGTAGCGTTCAAATTAATTACACATTTACATACTTCTCTCTAATTCTGTTCGTATTTTTGTTTATTGATACTAACTTACTTTGTGTGGGTACTTGCAATCGGATTCACATAAAAATTATAACATGGAATATTATCGAATTAAATATTGTGAATGTAGCCGTAGAATGTATGATGAGGAGTTACTTTTTGCTGTATTTTTTTTTAATATTTCAGCGAAACATCGATATTTTATTGGAGATATTCTACTGGAGATATTACAACTTGTGTTTTGCAATTCATCAGAATACTTTAAAATTACTTAGTTTTGATTAAAGAACATGAACATACACCAAACTTTTAGGAATGTAGCCTTTAAGTAACTTACAACCACATGAGTTTGATCTCTTCAAAGTAAAGCATCATAAAGTTTTAAGTATTCAAAGTCAGCCTGATATAAATGTTGGAGCATGTACGCAAGTCCAACAGGTCTATTTCAGTTTCAATTGCACATAAAATAAATTTATTATACTTTAGTAACGCAATCCCACGGAAAAGTTGTGTCTGCAACCTATTTATCTGCATAGAAACTTACGTATTTTAATAAATATTTTCGTGCACATCACTTTCCAAGAAAATATTTTTATTTCACTCAGCCAACACAAATAAAGCCAATGAAACATTCTTGAAAACATTCAGATAAAATGCAATAACTTTGATAAATAATAAGACGGGCTTTATTTTAAATAATTTTCTGCTATTACTATGAGTTTAGAAAGATTAATAATAACACGCGTGTTTTACATTTTTGTTTTAATAATAAAATCATATTATCATTTAATTTCAGGCCGATGAGCTCCCCCCAGAACAGATTGCCGGTAAGTTCACTGACCTTATCAAATCTATTGCTAACATTTATTTTTAATCCAAACTCTCGAATAAATAACGTTTTAAAATAAAACATGAAAATGTTATAATGTTTACATAAATGATGGAAAAACGCAAGCTTTGTATTGGCGATATGCCAACTATACAATGGAGGATGAAGTTAATAAAAGGGGACTCGTACGTGGCGAAAAGAATTAATGGTTTAAATTTTGCATGTGGGTTTAATTAGGAAGGCGAAAATAGGAAAAGATTATCTTAAAAATGGCCACAGAAAGATCCTACATAAAACCTGCTTTTAAAAAGGTTTAAAAAAGTACCTACTATCGTACAAAACCAAATATGTTGTAAAGTCCACTATTTACTTATTACGTGTCTAAAATCCATGAGACAACACGATCATGATTTGTCAAAAGTTAATGAAGTTATTACTAACATGTGTTTTTGTGGGTGTGCCAGCCATCTGAAACTGTGCATAAACCTCTAATTTACATTGCACTTTTCAACAATGTTGTTGCACTTTGGATAAGATTGTAAATAGTACCTGGATGAATAAAATTATTAGTCATTATTCTTTTACAAGATTCATTTCGTAACGCTTGCGATGCATCATTTATAGTGCTTATGAACTTACACTAAAACACACCCAAGGAAGTTTATCTGGCTCAGAATTAATGTACCACAACTTTTTTCACAAAAACGAACGGTAAAAATAAAGTAATTAAAAAGAAATAACGTCAATCCAACGCCTATTTTTCGTAGCTACTTTAATTCTGACAATGTAACAAATGCAAAGCTTGAAAATCGTGAAGGAAAACATTACAATAATTCGAGTATTCACATTGTAAGGCATGCGTTAAATCTTGTTACATTTAACATTGA
The DNA here is from genome assembly GCA_950022335.1 of Eurois occulta. Classification (NCBI taxonomy): domain Eukaryota; kingdom Metazoa; phylum Arthropoda; class Insecta; order Lepidoptera; family Noctuidae; genus Eurois; species Eurois occulta. The sequence goes on along the minus strand of OX465489.1, from coordinate 8,261,801 downwards.
TGTAGGCATACCACAGAGCTTTTCTGACTCAGAAGTGTGCATGAGGAAAATAGATTAGTTTCGGGAAAATGATTTTTTGTACATCTGAACATCGAAGGGTTTTACTGCCTTCTTTCAATGCATTGCCATGCCAAATAGACATAGCAGCTTCTGTTACTGGTTGCCTGTCGGAAATCTAATAAAATATAGCTCCAATTAATTAGTTTAATTAGTACAAGTGTGTCAGACGTACAAACTGATGATTAAATGTATCAGTGCCAAGTATCGGCAAGTCATCATCATCTGCCTAGCCTTTACCCAACTAAGTTGGCGTCGGCTTCCAGTCTGGGCAGAAGCAGCTGAATACCTGTATTTTAAATGTAACTACTGCCTATCTGACCTCCACAACCAAGTATTGGCATGTGTCATTAAGAAAAAATAAATAAACAGCACGTTTGAAGTTCTGAAACATTGATAATAACTTGTCTACAGAAATGAAAACGTTTGCTTATATAAACACAGACAAGAGGATGTTCTGTTTATGTTATTACAAGGAAATTGTTATTTTTCTCGAGTGTAGAAAAAACAATGATGTCGTATTGCGAAATTCGTTTCTAGAAAACGATAGGAATGTTCTCTAAATTGCTATAAAACAAATTAAGAGGTCATAAAGGATTATCCACAACTACCTAAGTATTATTTCGGTCACACTTCTTCTTAATAAAACTAGTTAATTGTTTTGTCTGTGTCTCGAATACGATTCTTATTTTTATTTTGCTGATAAGATTTATGAGTTGTTCAATAGCCAAAGATTTACTAAAAAAATATTTCCTAATTAAAGTTTTATTAAAAAAAAGTAAAAACTTCTTCAAAAGATTCAAATGCTCACTGTCTTTTGGCTAAGGTACCTATTTATTTACTGGGAATTTTACTGCATACATAAAATAACACAGTAAAACCTGAAACGTATCATGTTACTTAACGTGTAGGTTATTTTAAACCATCTTTTGAGATAGCAAAATATAACTTCGCATGACGTTTTAAAATGCTGAAAGTTGCATCAATCATTACATTAACTAAGTGCAAGAGTTTTTTGTTTATGGGCGTATCATAAAATCGGCTTGGGTGTTTGTCCGATGGCGGGCGCGGCGGCCGGCGTGGCAACACGGCTGGAAGCCTGCCAACGGACCGTGGAAATCAGATAGAACGTGCTATCGTCATTGTTTAACCAATAACGTGGAACCAATTTCCCAGAACTTCGAAATAACTGTGTACCGTTATTATCGATATTTCGGTTCTAAATTTGAATGATGACTAATTGAAAGCTCACGCTATGTGTGCCACTGGTTTAATGTTTATTACTACAATTATTTCGGTATTCAAAAGGTTACAGCTATTCCTAATGTTTACAATAGTTTGCGATTCCTACAACATTACTTTGTTTACATACAATGACATGACAGACGTATACCTACAACATGAAAGCGGCGCGAATTCACTTACTCACTACAACATGTTTGAATTGAGGTGAGGACAGCGTGTTTTCATTATTTGACGTAAACGCGTAAAACAATTTTCGTGGAAACTCACCTATTTTATGTCATTTTATTTAAACAACTCACGTTTATCTATTTCTGAAATCATTATAAGCTTTGAAGTCGGGATTAACGTAAGGGACTTTTTTTATTGAAAGTATAAAGTCTTACACGCATTAAGTTTAATAATATAAGTAAATGTTCTTATTTTTCACACCAGTATTTTAATTCAGTTTACCAATTTCCATGACTATAAATAAGTCTATCAAAGAAGAAATTAAATTTTCATAACATGTCGTTAATATTTTGAGTTATTTTAGTAGACACTTTCTGGATGTCGGAGTCAACACCTACTCGAGTTTGTTTAAAGTTTGGATGTCCACAATAAACTACACGTAAATCGTTTATGTTCCACGATATCTGCCAAGGAACCTAAATCATGCGAGTCCAGCGCTGGACATCACGATTGCAAGCCAAATGTACGGAATACTATTATTGCAATTTGTTAAGGTGGAAACACACTATTGAAACGCCACGTGACGCAATGTGTCGACACCCCATGTGCACCGTGCACATTACCAACACGCGATGCCACGATGCGCTTGCCATTTCTGAATACAGACTGTGTACAGCAGTGAACGAGTATTGTCGTGTGCTATGGATCTATTAAATAACGAGTCAGATGAAGATTTTGAAGAAGATTTGATGCAAATGTTGGGTACATTTATGTTACTTAAACGACTCAAGAAGAAGAAAATAAGTAGACGGTATTGGGGGCATGAAATAAATTAAAAGAGAAGGACGTGTGGTAAATTTCATACGCTATATCCAGACTTGCTTCTAGACAATGAAAGATTTCATATGTATTTTATAACAAATGACGCGTGGCGTCGGATCTGGCAAGAAACACACTGCGTGTGCTGCGTCGGGTGGCGTATTAACCTCCACCACCGGCAACACGTCGATCTGGCGGGTACGGATCGGGTGGCGTGTGCGCGCATTTCGTCGGGACGGGTGTTTATAATGTGATTCTGGGCATAGAAAATAATACGATTTGATTCAACTCAACACGCATCGCGTTTTGTCGGGTCGCGTGGCGTTTCAATAGTGTGTTTCCACCTTTATTGTGATTTATTGTTGTCCCTACACTCATTCATGATAGCGAACATTCACAATTTCCAGAACACACTGCCGCAATTCATCATAATAATATTGACGTAGAACATGTTTAACTGTGTCATAAAAGAATTATGTGAAACGTCTTTTAAGATGATTGTGTTAGGAAACCCGATATAAAATGTTCCAAAGAACTTTAATTTATAAAGGCCTAAAGCTCGCTTCACCCGTGCCCTGAATTAAAAAAAGAAACTTTGCAGCGGATTGCAGTAGCAGCGCTCGTATGTTGAGCTTGTAGCGATTTCGCAAGCGTACCGCACCGCCTGTGGCTGGGTAATTAATTAACAGCTAAAATCTAGAAAAAAACGCAATAAAACTCATGGGACTTTGAGACAACTGCCAAGAAGTCTTGACGATTAAAATTAACACTCTAGCAAAAATAAAAATCATGTTTTTAAAACTATTTTGTTGCCAACATAACATGGAACAGCTGCACAATGTTGGATAGAGCTGCGTTATCGCGCTCTACTGATTATAACATTAAAAAAAAGTTGTAAATAGCGTTTTTTTTGTGATGCATGGATAATTAGAAGATTATAAAAAGTTTTATCGTCGGCTTCATCCTTGATTCTAATTGCGCCAGTCACAAAACGACTCTCGTCACCCTGAATTATTGAGGAAATTAGACCCGGTGAAATAAGCCACTGTCCACAGATTTAGATTTATTAGCTAGCTGTAGCGGATATTACGTATTATTAAATATTCAAAAGAATAAAATGACTCACTCGACTGGAATTTTTCGACACGTGTAGTACCGATTGAAGGTCTTCATTGTCGTGTGAGGTCCAGCTCTACCTCCCTACGTCTCTAGACACACTGAAGGTGTCGTTACCTTCGTGAAACATTTCACGCTTAAATAACCAGAAAAAGCCCAGACAATTAAGGAACTCCGTATACTGAACCCACTGAGACGTAAAAGCAGTTATATGGCAACAAAGTTGCGTTGCGCTGGGTTCAGTGTGTCATGTCTAAAACGGTTGCAAATAAAATCCAACTGCATGCAGCAGCCGTGCGGTTCCTGAGTCGAACCACAGCGCTTTCAGAGTGCGGAGCGGAGCTCCACGCCACGTATGAGATCAAAAGTTTACGCAGGTATCCAGTATCTGCCGTAAACATGGGTTAAATGGGTTTTATAAGACAATGAAACGTCTTTGTTTGCTTTGAAGTGACGGATATATCCTTTAACATCAAAATATATAAACTTTGAATGAAAAATCTCCTCTACTATTTATCACTCAAGCAAGTCATTAAAATACTGAAAGAGTTTATTTCGGTGAGCAACATAAGAATTTTATATATTTATATTAAATTCGATGACGCACGTTCGTTATTACGGCTATCAAACTAAAAGTCAAGAAAGTTATGATGAAAAATTTATTCAGTCGTTTAGTCATCGGAAATGATAATTAACTTATTCCAACGAGTACATGTTATCGGTTTTGATAGTATTCCACAGCTGAATTAAATATAGTTTAGGGTCATAATCGTAAACCTTGTGCCAATATGTGCTTGCGTAAAGAGCGATAAGTAGTTTGTGCAAGTGGACAGCTAAAGTAAATAAACATGAATGACTGAAAGATTCATTACGAAGTGACTACTCTTCGTTTACGCCGGTCCATTAAATACTCCGATAATTTATTAAGAATTCAAAACTATTTAGAACGCAACGAATTACACGCGCCTGCGTTTCTTGGTTTTATCGTGTTGCGAAAGATATGACCAGCTATTCCACTGACCAATACTAAACTGTTTATGGAGATAAGGTCAAACAATACAGTTTTAAGCTAAGCCCGCTTGAAACAGCGTGATATAAAGAGTTATAGTTATACGTACACCAAAATGTCGCCTCTTGTTATTGAAGAAGATCTTAACGGTTTCACAATTTAAGAAGAGCCCTACTCAGAGGTTTTAAGGATTGGAAGTTCACGAATATTGTGAAAAAGTATATGGTAGTGTTTGATAGCTCCGGCTATGAGAGACATGTACATTGATGTTGTTTTTGTTATTTACTGTCGCCCCAGATTCTCGCGCTGCGCCACGCGCGCGCCGCGACGCCGAAGCGCACCGGTGCACCACGCTGATGCACCGAAATAGCTGCATTGCACAACTTATTCGCACCGCATCTCAGTGCATTGAACCGATGTCCTAATCTCATCGCTAACCGTCCAGTCGAACGATCAGTTTAACTAGTTTTATTGCCAGTGCAACACAGCATTTCTCTGGTCTTCAAAACGGATTTTGAACAAAAAAGTAACTTCAAGCCTAGTCCACATCTATCGTAGAATTGACATCATGTCACATACTCTAAATATTGAGGGTAGGAGACGGCGAACGTTTGATTAGTAGTTGAGTTACGTAATGTTCTGGTGGATGAGTTAACGCAGGATGTTTGTTGCAGTCCTGCGCAAGGCGTTCGATGGCTTCGACCACAACCGCTCGGGCAGCATCCCCTGCGACTTCGTCGCGGACATCCTCCGGATGATGGGGCAGCCCTTCAATAAGAAAATCCTTGAAGAGCTCATCGAGGAAGTCGATGCTGACAGTGAGTTTTATCTTGTGTTACTGCTTTTTGTCATTAAAAACGTGTCGATCAACGCTAACCACTTTTTTATACACCACTTATAAACTGTTATATTTGGAGCTTATCAGATTATTTTTAAACTTTTGCTCAAACGCAGTGTATTTATGATTCATTCCAACTTTATTTATATAGCGAAGTATTGTTAGGTATATACGTTACTGCTCTGTTAAGCAGTTTGAATTTCGTTTTATGTTAACTTCGTAAGGATCAAAAGCTAAACTAGACTACAAATATCTTGGCTAGCCCAAGGTATTTGTCTACCTGCATCTGTATTATATGACGGGAACAAAATTTTATTATTACCTTCGTTAATTTTGGTACCAGTCACAATTTATCAAGTGGTACTTTTGTGTTCATTTTCCTACACGAGAGTATAAATAAGATGAATTGTTTGAATTTCAGAGTCGGGTCGTCTTGAGTTCGGAGAGTTCGTGACGCTGGCCGCCAAGTTCATCGTTGAGGAGGACGCGGAAGCCATGCAGAAGGAGCTCCGGGAAGCGTTCAGATTATACGACAAGGAAGGTGAGAATCATACCCTCACAGGAATTCTTAGAAAACATTTGGAGATCCTAGTACTAGATCCGAGTCACTAGTATCCATGTCTTCAAAAATAGTTGTTGCAGCAGTATTTTGGGCACTAGTCTTTGTTGCTAGTTATTTCTTTCATCATCTTGCCTTTATTGAAATTAGTTGCACAATGTGTTATTTTGGAGAGGCCATGAATTATTGAAGCGTCGGGTACCTTTAGGTTCTTCTTAAACTTGCTAATATTAAAATGTTAATTCTTAAAACTTCCACAACGCCGGACAGTAATAAAGCGTTTTTCTGACAGGCAACGGTTACATTCCCACGTCAAGCTTGCGCGAGATCCTTCGCGAGTTGGACGAGCAGCTGACAGAGGTTGAACTGGACGGCATCATCCAGGAGATCGATACTGACGGCAGCGGCACCGTGGACTTCGATGGTGAGACATTATTAGAAGTATTTAGAGCCTTAGAACTTTCGAGAGAAGGTCAGCAGAAGTGGGAACCTAGTACAAGGCAGCAAGGGCTTTTAGCTAGCAGCTTTTAGGCATCTATATTTGGTTCAGGACGAGACAAATTTTGAATAATTATGTATATTGAACATTAAGTATAATTTATGTTTCTGGCCTGGTTTCATCTTCAGCCTCCCCTGATACCCAACAATAATGACAACGCCAAATAAGAGAAACCTATATGTGACTCAGCAGTGGGTAGACAATGGACATGAGCCAAATCGTAACGTTAGTTAGAACAACGCATATTAATTAGTGCCGATACTAATACAGAATGCATAAAGGTTTGTACATCCTTTTTTAACCGACTTCAAAAAGGAGGAGGGTTCTTTGTTCGTCTGATTGTTTTTTTTTATGTATGTTCACCGATTTCTCGATCAATTGTAGATCGATTTTGAATTTTTTTTTGAAACAGTGCACTTTCAAGTTGGTCCCATAGCAATGTTGTCATGATCTCATCATGGACTTCGGATATATGGAACGGAACTCTTCAATAAGGACAGTCTGTCGTGATTGCTGCAATCGCGTGGATGTTTATTGCTTACACAACACCATAACATAACATCACGCCTATATGCTCTGAGGGGGTACACAGATGTGTAAAGTACACCCACATTTCGATAGTTAGGTGTTTTAAGTTGCATTTCGCCCGCATGTATGTAGAAAAATATCCTGAATTTCAGCTCAATCTGTTGAAGATATCTGCGTCAAAATTAAGTTGCAAGATTCCATCCGAACAAACATAGTTACATACCTTCATCACCCTTTTTAACACCTCGGGGTGTAATTATCAAAAACGCTGAGTCACGTATAAATCAATTTTCAATCGTCAGCCTAAACACAAAATTTGAAGATCCTAACTTCAAAACTTTCATATAAACTTTCATCCCCTAATTTACCTCTTTAGCGGTGGAATTCCCAAAAATTCCCTTTTTTAGTGGATACTTACTCTTCACAATGAACACACCCTCCAAGTTTCATGCTTTAGGACCAGCGGTTTGGGCTGTGTTGTTGATATATCACCCAGTCAGTCAGTCAGTCAGTCAGTCAGTCAGTTTACATTTTATATAATATAGATAAACTTATTACCATGCCTTGTATTGTTAACAAGGTAAAATAAATGCATAGAAATATTTGTATAGAATATTACAACAAAAAAATGAAAAGTTAAAACTTTTTTTTTTCAAAAAATAAAACCGACATCAAAAACACAAAAGTGAAAAATAACTTTAACTTCAGATGTCGGTGACAAAAAAACTGAATCAAACAAACAAAAGTCACCGACTTCTGAAGCTAAATTTACTTTTCACTTTTTTGTGTTTTTGAAGTAAGTAGGTTAATTATTGCAAAAAAAAATTTGTACATGTGCACACTACTTTAGCAAATTAATATATTGTTTCAGAGTTCATGGAGATGATGACAGGAGAATAAACTTGTATATCTACACACTTTTATATATTTATATGATCTAATATAAGGAATCTCTACTATATTTCGGTACTTCAACCTTTCGAGTCTTGGGAACATTGGACGAGATCACTTCTAGCGATGGATTGAAAACATCACATCTTTTCATTGGTCAATATCATTCAAGTATTATGTATGTATTGTACAAAATAATATTTTGTTCTTGTTTAATTGATGTGTGTGATTGCGTATAATGTTTATATCTACTTTATTTAATAAATCTTTTATTCTATTACCTATGTTTGAATGAGGTATCCTACATTACCGCCGCCGACAGATTTAGACCACAACGAGGTATAAGAACGACTAATTCTTAAAATAATATTCGTGTCGAGAATGTTGAGATATCATTTCATTTCTTAAGATTTCTATTCAAGATAAATATAATGACTCCTCTGTTTTTAAAGCGGACGCCAAATTGTCCTAGATAATTTTGATGACATAAAACTTTAAGATATTTGGCGGTCAGCCAGAGACAAGTAATGGGACCATTGGAGATAACATTCCGCGTTTAAGAGTTATAATTATTGTGAAACTAAACATTACTGCAGGCTGAATAACTAAATAAAAACACATTTCAATAATAATTATTATTTATTACGTAATTCTTTGTTCATCGTTTTCATTATAATCAGGATCGCCAAATACGTAAATAACATTCAAAATATTATTATACCTTGGGTCAGTATATCTATAAAATATACGCACATATCGAGGATTATTCACGATTTTATGACACATTTATAAATACCCACATTCTCACATTCTATGACATAGAAATCAATTTCGTATGGCGTTTGTATACCTACCATTTAGTAAAAAAACATATTTTAATTAAATGCATCTCTTTTATATTAAGTATTCAATTAAAATAAATCAATAAGATTCACACAAATCATTGACATGGTAGGTATGTTAAATAATATTGGACACATTAACTGAACATAATTTTACTTAACAAATTAATTATATAAAATAAATCTCTTAAATAACTTAAAAGCCTACATAAAACGTAGACCCTGCTTAATAATACGAAATAAGTAGTACGTAATAGTTATTTTGTAAAGGAGTCTTGGTGAAATAAAATCAGATATTAAAAAGAGAGTTTAGCGGCTTTTTTACAATCGGATAACATCTACTAAATAAATAAAATAACATTACATAATATATAGCAGAATGTATCTTTTTGGCTCGTTCCCAAGTCCGAATGTCAAGACTGGAACGAGACACGAGTTAATGTTCCGCAGACGAAGAATAAACCACCCTATATACATAATATTCTGGAATATATTTAAACACTATATTATAATTTGTTACGCGCATAATTTGAAGGACATTCACATACATACAATAATATAAGTAAATAGTGTATAAGTAAGCTATAATCGTAGAACAATGAGGCATTGACAGATATTACTATCACAATTTAGTAGATTTTAGCCGCTTTCTGATGGCACTTAGCACATTCACAAAAGACAATAAAATTCGATGTCACACATTCGCCAGCGCGAACTGTGATACCTTATAAACACACAGTTAACATTTCTTCAGCTAAATAATTATTTTTACAATACATCAAAGTCAAATATTAAAATTCATTGGTAACGTATTTAACAACTAAGCTTTACAAAGAGTCTTCGATTAAAACATTACAGCTATTCATCCTTAGTGTAACAGTGTTTAATGCATATGTGTATGTACATCTATACATATCTCTCACAATCTCTTTAGCATCTTGGCTTCGGATAGCTAGATTTATCTAAGATTTCGTAAAGAACTACCTACAGATGAGATCTCAATTTGAACTATGTTTTACCAAACGTCCCTCTTTTGCCTGAATATTCAAAGCTAATTATCACATTTTACAGACACGTTTAGTATTACAATGCAATAAATTACTAAATTTATTTTCATAAATGAAAACATAGTGCTTGCCTATCACATATTAACAACCAGCAAACGAACAGAATGAACTACATTACAAACATATCGAGCGTTACCTGCGGTTCTATTGTTCATATAGAGCAGCTAGCATACTGAATTCCGATCCAAATGATTACCATACTTCTAAGGAATGAGCGACAGGATGCTGGTCGGAACTGGCGAGGCAATAGTGAGCTATACAGGTGGTCTTAGTTATAATATTCTTGTTTACCTAACTAGAAATAGTTTTATGAATACTGTTTAAGTAGATAGATCTTCATTCCTTTTAAAGCTGGCTGTGTCTTTGAGACGCAACCCACGAACAGTCCAGTTGCGAAATATTCATAATACTCTGAAACAAGGCGAACTATATTTTAACGGAAATCCTTACATGATAATAATATTTTGTTATATTATTTATATAAAACCTTGGCAACAGCTGCAACAATGCAGATCATTCCAAAACATCTTCTATTTTAATAAGAAACAAACGGATTCAACAAATTGTTGCAAATTAATTGTGGAATCCAGTGTTATTTAAACATTAACATTAACTAACTGAAACTTTAGCCAAAATATTAGTTAGGCGTTAGAGGTACCTACTATTTAAATCTCAATATTACAAATCTACTAATAGGACTTAATCGTAGTTAAGTAAATTATAATTACCTCACGTCGCCACACTGGCTTTTGACTAGTATAAGCATCGCCACAAATACATTAGTGCAGTATAGGAGGTGGCGGCCGGGAGCGGCTGTTGTTGGGTTTGGGCACCGCGCTGGGGTCCAGCAGGCCCTCGTCCTTCTGCGCCGGCGCGCGGCCGCCGGGCCCCTTGCGGCGCCGGCTCAGCCACGGCGGCGGCGGGCCCTCGCACCACGCCGTGCGCGCCCACGAGCGCGGCTCCGCGCCCAGCCGCGAGCACTCGCGCGCGTACGCACGGTACGCCGCGCAGTGACACCGCGCGCCTGTACAACTGCGCGCGTCCACCTCGCAAGCTTCTTGGTAGTTGTGGGGATTCACTTTACCATTACAATCAGTGAATGCCTTGTACCGTAAAAATCCGCGACATAACCGTCGAGCCTTCATCAACTTAGACTGACGATAATTATTCGGTCCCGGACGCTTCTGGCGCCGCGTGCACGCCCGAGTTCCTCCTACTCGCCATGAAGATCCGAACCTCCAAGTATCATTGAGTAGCCTACCATCACGAGTTTTCATATCGTCTCTAGCTACAGAATTAAAATTGCCACAGAGACCGCACAATTTTTCTTTGTACACACTAGACACTGTCACTTCGAGAAAACCATCACCGTCCCATAGCATCTGTATACCGATATCAGCCTTTAGTAGAACAGATCCATTACTTCGGGTTATCTCTGCAACTCCGTTTATTTTATGAGGCAGTGGCACTCTATGTCCATTAACTTTAATTCGCATCTTCTTGCCCATGTTTATCTTAGTGGGGCCTATACGAAGGGTTGCCGTTCGAGTCCACGACGAGTGAGAGGTATTTCTAGCATCGTTTGATATTCTGATCGAGAACGAGCCATTGGCACAATCTGAAGCCAATTGATACTTGCAAGATCCTTGGAAACTATAAAACTTTCCGTCGAAAGTTTTATAGTGGGGGTCTCCGAATACCGTACAGATGCCATCGATGTCGACGCACTTCTGACAGCACTGTCCAGGCAGTTGCCGGAGCGTCTGGTCTGGAGGGCAGGTCAGAACTGGACATCGTTCCATGGCACATCTCGGCTCGCCCCCATGACATTCACATGACTTGCAGGCATCCAGTTGCCATGTTTCACCATCCTGTAACCATAAAATGATAGGTAAGTTGTTAGGTCTTTTATAACACACTTTCTATGGAACTAATCGAGTTTTGGTAAAATGAAAAAATCTTACAGAATATATCTTTTATACCCTCGCTTTAAGAGTTCTATAAGACTTTAGAGTCCTTCCAGATGACTAGCGTCAAATGCTATACCGGCTCTATACATTTAAAAATCAAACAACAAAACCTTGAATAAAATTTTCAAAACGCAAATCGTAGATCGATTTGGAAGAGAAGACACAAAGGCAATCGCATTGAATAAAATAGGCTTTAAGCCAGTAGGTCAACTCCTCACAAAAACAACAAACGTTTAAACGAACCTGGTAAGTCTTCCTGCCGATGACACAAGCGGCCTTAGCCTCCTCGACCTGGGGACACTCGGGGCAGCACTTGCCGGGTGGGGGCGGCAGTGCACGCGCCCCGCACGTGAGCACGGGACACGTGTGACGCGTGCACACCGCCGTGCCGTTCAAGCACGTGCAGTCCGTGCACGGATCCACACGGAAAGGGCTCAGGTGTGCGTGGTACTCCTTCCCAATTATACAAGGCTTCAAAAGCATGGTGCCTGAAACTGAGATTGAAATATATTAGACGGTGTCCAAAACTTTTAATCAAAATAGTTTGAGGTCTAACCATTGAGATTGGTTTTTTAACGACTTTCGACTTCCATTTAAACAGACAGCAGAGCATATTCGTTACTATCTTTATTTCATTCATTCATCATCATATGACAGTATGAATAGGTGTTGAAAGTAAGTCAACTAAACTTGAACATTCAGTTGGCTGTCCTAGTCAATGTTCAATCAATACTTTTTACTTATCCTTAACCATGTAGGAGTCATCATCTACACTAATATTGTAAAAAGGAAAAATTTGTATTTTGTGTGTGTGTGTATGTTTGTAATGAATAAACTCAAAAACTACTGTGCCGATTTCAATAATTCTTTCACCATTGGAAAGCTAGATTCACCCTGAGTAACATAGGCCCGTGCACAGCCGGGACGAGCCGCTAGTTACAAATAAAAATACTGTCAATGCACCAGTTCACAGTTTAAGCTGCAGGCTTTGCGGTTTGTCGGTTACAACCGGGGTGTTGTCATGGCTGTCTAGGAGGTTTTTAAAATGAACGTTAAACTTACTTGGTAGTATTTTATCGGAGGTTGGATGCAAGCACCTAGGACAGCATTCCCCGAGTGGCGTGTACTGCTGCGCAAGCGTGCACGGCAGCACGGGACACGCGCGCTTGGCGCAGGAAAGTGCACCGCGCACGCAGCGGCACGACAGGCATGGCTCCTCCGGGATCCGTACGTCGCGGCCCTCCCAAACACGCTGCCCATTTATCACGCACTCTGAAATATTAATATCACACATTAAAAAATCGTAAAACTATAGACAGACCTTTTCAAGGCTAAGGAATCCCATTAATCAACCATAAACTCTTAAGATTTTACACACGAACTCATTACCATGAATTTATAGCAGCGCTAAAAGTCAAACGTCCTTTCGAACCCTCAGCAAATAAATGAATACAAAAGAGATTCCTTTAAGGGGAAACAAACTCTTTAGATTAGCAGTAAAAGCTTAAAACAAAAATCCCAGCCATTGTTCGCTAAATGGGAATGAGGCCTCTGGCGGCGCAGTGACTACTACGACAAAGCGCAAACTCCATAAATTAGTGCGGGTAGACGATGAATCAATCAGGGGCTAATGAATGACGTAGCGCGGACGGCCGCACACGGCGCGCCCACCGCTGCGCCTGCGCTTCTCACAGTGCACACTGCCCACCTGCGCACCCCCATGCACCGTGCAGCGGCCGCCTCGCCCGGACTTGCACACAGCACACCACACGAGCACGACTCACGCACACGTTGAACACTTTCTTAACTATAGTAATGCTGTATGCGATGATATTCTTCCCCGATCGCTATATTTGTTCATTTTGGTGTGATTTTCATCATAATAGAACGTGATCCCGTATTTCCTAGTATTCGTTTATTTCTCACCTGAGAATAAAACTATAATGGTAGAATATACAAACAGAATATAAACCATTAGGCTGGGATTCCAATGGGAAAATGATTTAAAGTCACTGTTGAGCGTGGTTTATATACATAAGTAGATACGTATGGTTATTATAAAACCGTAGTCTCGGCGAGTCACTTAAAATAATAAAGCGTTTAGAACTTCAGTGTACAATTTTTACATTTATTTTGTCCTCATGTCAGAATGCGTTTCATTCAACAGACACGGACATAGGATTCAAGGCGCAGTGGACCGCCGCGGCCGCCTCGTCGCACATAATTGTGACAATGAAAACGGTCAAGTGTCTGTCGTAAAACTAGAGACGACTACACAAAGTAGGCTGTCCTTTTGTAGGCACACAATTAAATATTCATCGTTGGTACGCGCCGTTTATATGAGCGATGTGCTCTGTCATACAATGTGCCCCCCAAGCCCCAGCATATGCGCTATTCGATCATAACTTTGGTTTCGTAATGAAGGTTTTGTTATAACGCTATAAATATTTATCTAGCCTTTGTCGATTTCGAATGTTAAGTGCATATTTTTATACAATAGAGTCAATTATATTGTGATTTATTCTACTATATTAATGAAAACAAACCAGCCATCATTTCGATTATCTGGATCCTAGCTGTCCCCAATACATGTCATTAGATTATTATATTGCCTACAATATGATGGGTACGAAGGTTTAAATACCATCATTCTATTTCTTTTCAAAAACTATGGAGACGACTGCTGACAACTCAAAGCAAGAATGTTAAACGGACACGCCCAATTTAAACACTTAGCGAAGTATATATTCCTCTGAATTTCGATTAAACCATCATGTGGTCATAAACTATGTATTACAAAGTCACATCACGCCACGGTTGTACATCACAGGCTAATTATTTTAATTTCTCAGGTTTCTGTCGCAGGCATACCTAATAATAAAACTCGGTTTACGAAACATCACTTGAATTTAGATTAGTTAAGTTTTGTCGTGTAAAAACTTTTCTTCCTCAAGCTTATTTTTAGCAGCGAGTCCGCATTCTTTGGTTTTTTCTTTCTTTTTATATTATGAAGAAATACTATGTACAAATTATTACAGATACTGGTTCCAATTTATTTCTTTTAAAAGGCCAATTTGCCGAACCGCCGTTTCTGTTTTAGAGCTTTCAAGCTTCGATAACTGACACACTAATCGTCACTTTTCACTTAAGCTCCATAAAAACATTTCCCATGCTGATAAGAGGAATCGTGAAGGCAAAACAAGTAAAGAAAAAATCTAATGCAGTGTTGGGATCGTAAAACAAACAAACAGAGGGCACACGTCGTGGTTCCCGCAGCAAAGCCTCGTCGGCCGCTTTGACCACCGCACAAAAACCCACCCGCCCCAACCTTTTAAGTAGGTTGTTAACTTTTTGATTTATGGACAATAATAGAGACGCAACGCCGTGGGAGACTCGCAGACCACCACAAATATAATTTTAACGAACCCCCGTCGACTATAATAAGACCTTATTTCGTTGTCAATTTCTTTGTCTCTAGTTATAGAGTAAGCATCCGATAGAGGAAACGACTTCGCGAAACGCGCGTCTCGGGTGGTCCGCGCGCAGAAAACAATTTCAAAATAATTCCAGACCCCTTCATTACTGAAGTACATTTTAAAATTGGTTTCTGTTTTCATTACCACTAAAATTTCAACAATCAATTCTTTGTACAAGTTCGCGCTTTATCTGTGATTTTATTGCAGACTTTTAATGCTTTTGTTGTTTATTCAGCATCCACGTACGGAGTAATTACTCTTTGGCGCCACCTCTATGTACATACCGCATCGCGAGCCTTTTATAGGCGGGTTGTTGAATAGCAAATAATTGTATAACAAGTTTTTTTTTGTATTGTATCATGTAACCTTCAATATGTGATATATTAAATTACATTCAGTAGATGACTAAATTATTCTGTTGTTGTAATAGTCATCTCCGACTCGTATGGAGCAAGAAACGGGATTGGAATTATGGCACAGTGGTCCATTGTCTATCACGTTGCTATGTCACGTTACATGTGTTATGTGTTCAGTCGTCGCATAGCGTCGTGCCGTGTGTGGGCGAATTGTCGCGACAAAGTACAAATACATAATTATGAAAAATCACAGGCAAACAGGCGGCCAGGCAGCCGTAGGCGCAGGTGGAACGTTAAACACCTTATCAATTCGTCTATTTCCGAAGCGTGGTGCAACGTCCGATGATCCCTTGATCTCCCCGCTTAGCGACTGGCGGGTAATTAATAAAATATAAACACAGGCAATAAAACGATAGTTAGGAATGTGTCGGCGATATTCAAAAGCGATATCGAGTCGTCATCTTGTAAATTACTATTATTTGTTATGGAATTTAATAAACTTGTTAAGGTTTGGAAGCACAGGTAAATTGCTTGTCGTTATGGTTTTATTAAGTTCGCGTGGCGGCGTGTGTTTGTTTTTGTGTGGGATCATGGTGGTTGTTTTTGCGGCGCGCGCGTCTGGGTGGGCGCGGGCGCAGCGCTGTGCGAGACACGGCTGCGCCAGCGAAGGCCCGCGCCCCCGCGCCCATGCGCCCCTGCCCCGCTCTCACATTATGTGAGATGAATAACGTAGAGATACTCGACAATTGTGGTGGGAACTGTTGGCGTGAAATGGATAGTAAATTGTTTCAAGTCACTATAGTTTTTTTAGAAGGTTTTATTTCATGGACTTGCACAAATTCTCACCATCCTTCTGAGAGGCGTAAGATTTATTTTGTTATTGGAACAGAAATGTACGATAAGTAGGTATCTTATTTTTCAAAATTGCAATAGAATTTCGTACTTGAAAACGTAGAAAAAATACAAGGACTTATAGAACAGTGCTGAAGTACTAATAAGCCCAGAAACAACGTAAAACTCACCATCACAAACAGGACAATTATAGTGCGTATGCCTCTGATGTTTGGGCCTCTCGCAGGGCACGTAGCACTCTGGCTTGGTGATGGTGATGACTCCGGCCTCACACCTCAGGATTTTATTGTCTTCGTTCCACTCGGTGTGCGAGGCATGTTCGGTGCCGTTGTACCAGCATCCCTTGCACTTCGCACAGCATCCCTCCCGAGGCATGACGACAGCGCAGTCGTCCATCTGCCCACACTCCTCCACGCCGTTGCGACACTCCACGAAGCCGTTCTAGAAAATATTAAGAGGGAATTGTAAGGCATAAGCAATTAAAAAACTCCTAGTAGTTATAAAAACGAAGAGGAATGAGTTCTTCACTATGCTTGTTTTTATTGTCAATTTCAGAGTAATACATTCAGATTCCGTCACAATGCTTGCTTTTATTAAAGGGCAGTGGTGTCCAAGATTACCTTAGTAAGATCATGTTCCAAGGAAATTACCGGATCTTGGACCCATTTGTAGGTTACCTACTTTTAGTCAAGTTTTGAAGTCATATGACGATTTTTTTTAAAAACCTAGGCTTATCACATTATTATAAAATATTTCTTGGAAGGTAGAAGCCCCAAGGTATTGAAATTGGCTGTGACCTCTTTCAACACACCTAATTTCTGTTCAAACTCATTTTCATAGAAAATCGATCAAAAAAACTTAACTAGACTGACCTAGACATTTATTTCAAGGGTCCTATTGATTTACGGTCGACTTGATTACTTTATTTATGTAATCAATATTGATACATTTGATTCAATTCTAATTCATTAGAACATACACACCATTCCATGCATTCTCCTTATATGTACCGTTAAAATGCAACGAGTAAATAATGTAATAATAAAGTAGCCAACTAATTGTGTCTCAGCATTCACATTTGTGTCAGCATCCATCACGGATGTACAATTGTATAAGTATTCCTTAACAATTTACCGAGGGCTGCTACATAAATTACATAAGTCTTAGGATTGTCACCAGTTACATTGACAATAGCAAATAAATTGTCCTTACATTACACATGTACAATATTTTACGAGGAAACAACAATGTGGCATAAAGACCACCTAATGATTAATAAATTTTATCGCGTTATTCTACCAATTACACGCTAGCTTTAATTAAAATTGGTTGGTTAATGAGCGGATGGTGGTATCAGGTAAAGCCAAATACTGTATGGCTCACAAAATATAGAACAAAGAATGGGAGCGAGCGAAGCCGCGGCTCGTGTCGATGTTTTGATACGGAAGAGGTTTCTCTGAAACTTTTCCTTGTTCTCTCTTTGTTTGTCAGTTTTTTTTACAGTATTAATATGCAGCGAATGTATTTCGGATTTTATTGGCACTTTGTTTTATTTATTTTTATTATTATCTTTTATGTGGTTGTGGTTGCTATGCTGATATGGAAATGTAGAAATACATAAAGTGTGTCAGCTATTGTATGTACTGGCGAGTTTGCGAGTGCCGCGCAACGACCATCTGAGAGATTGGTTTTACTTTATGTTGTTTTTAATGTTCGTGGGCGACGGACTACTAATAATACGACCCTTGCGACTGTTGCCTTTATTAACTTCGACGTTTAGAGCAGTATTTACGTCTGGTCCGTTAACGAAGGCGAAAATTAATTAGGTATTGAAAATAACAAATAACTAATATGATACTGTTTGTATCAAATCATTTAAATTAAGGAAAATGATTGCTTAGCAAATTGATCAACATTAAGTTTACAATTAATTAAAATCGCAACTACCTAACCTAATCATTCTTTAAACAGTCGTATGGCATATCCATAGTAAGGCAATTATTCACCTAGAATGTTGATTCACTAAACAGTTTATTTCCCTGACTGTACAATTCATTGATCTAAATACAGTTACAGTACAGTGCATACAGCTCCATTCAAACATAAAACATTATCCAGTCATACACACTACAAAACATTTGAACTCACTTTCACAAAACATGACAATACGTTTATGCAATTTTTGTAAGCAAGTCATAAAATGCAGACACGTTTGCGGTCATATTGTCTAACCGAGGCAGAGGAATGCAATGATTCATCCAACATTACACGACAATAAAAACCGCCGAGAGCATAAAGACTGATTAGGAATACAAAACGGAACTGATGAAGAAATGTACATTTCAAAACATCAATTAAAATTATCTAATACGTAACGGTAATATTATGACCGAGTACTAACTGTGTATGAAGTGTGGACATCCATAATAAAATCAAAAAGCATTGTCGTAATTGTATGCGTTTATTTTACGGCTCTTTGTTCTGAAACGCATTTGCATGGGCACGTGGCGCAGACGCAGTCAATGTTAATTGCTTTTCTACATAATAACCTCTCGGTACTCGTAGCTCGAAGGTATCAGCGTGCTTGTTCATATACATTGTATGTTCATAAATATATAGGTATAAATAGATCACAATACCTCGTTATAATTTTTGCTAAGTTACACTAATTGAGATTTTATCCTTACCATAAATGTTTGGGATGAACTCGTCCATTTAAATAAAAATGAGAAAAACTTGAAAGATTAAAATGGTAAGTATCCCATTTGATCTAATATCCTATAACCATGAAGTAGTACCTGCTTACCTTGGCCTTTACTTTCCTTAGTTGTTGTACAAAACTATGATTACTTTTTTATGTCTGGACGTAACAGAGGTTCTCCGCAAAGCGGTAAATGCTATTTTAAAGAACTCTTGATTATAACAACCACAGCTTGAAAAATCCTTCATCTGTGACTCGTCAAAGTTATTCCAGGAAATGGTTTGTTAAAAAAAAATATTTATCCATCCAAGAAGTCAAGCAACTTATTAGCATGTAAGCTCGCAGACATGATCAATATTAGAGGCTAATATTTGCACAAATCTGTAAACTTATCAAACGTTTTAACACCAAACATTATGGCGTCCTAAGTTGTATAACCCGTGGTTGCGAAGGAAACTCAGACGCAGCCCCGCGCGCCGCCATCGCTGAGAACTTAGCAATAGAGGTGTACGAGTGGCCCTCGAGACTATTAACCAACATAAAACTTTATTTCACTTACTATAAAGTGGGTAATCCATCGTTCAGCTCTGTTCGTGACTGTATGCCATGTAACCAACTCCTGGCACTATTGTGACGGGCTAACAGTCCCACAGATTATACAATTAGACTTTTTGTCATCACATTCATCAAGTAAATTAATGATTTGTTTTATGAATGAAACCTACTGTGACGTAATCCATCTCCTAAGATTTAAATAATACGAGTAGTTGTTCTTACAATGACAGATAATTTATTAAATAAAGCAAACTTGCAAAGTTGTCCAACTGAGTAAATACAAGTCAAGAACTTCAGTTACCTAATGGCCTAACACAAATTGCAACACACTAATGACCGTTTTAATATACTGGAGGACATAAAAGAGCCTCCCGCTTCTTTCCATTAAACTGAAAGTTAATGGCAATGTAAATAGTGAAATGTAGTATTTGTATAAACAAAAAGAGGGACAAAGCAATTTATACAAAGTAATTTATAAAATGCCTATGTCCAGCAGTGGGGCGTGTTTCGACTGAAATGATGATGATAATGAATTTATATAACCACGCCCTACGTAGACATATCTCCACTAATTGTTAACAAGTATCACGAGTCACGGATATTCGTAAAATCGTCGATAAAACCAACAGGAACAAAAGAGCTGCCTTCCTAATTTTTTAGTTCAATATATAACGAAGTATGTACCGAGGTCGCTACAGCTCTGATGTTTATTACTTTTCAATACTTCGGCCGAATTTCACGTGCGGCTCTCTTTGAAATCACCCTCAAATAGCGTAATATTTACGTTACGCGTTGTATAATAACTGTAAGTCTGTCGACTGGCCATTACTTGTTATAAATAATGTGTAGGCACCGAACAAAATAGAACAGATTATGAACACATATTTGGTTAGACTAATCGGGGTGTGTAGCTAAGGTGAAAATTGTACCCGGATTCATTGGAAAAGTCTAAATTTAAGATTATTTTGAGTGACTCATCTTAAAGTAAGTTTCGTGGAACCAATGGTACAACCCATCTGTTCATATAAGGTATTTAGTGATTTGAATAGAGCACAGGTGCTTTCAAATAGGTTGTTAAGCTATGCCAATACTGGTTAGCCGCTACATTAACAAGTTGTCGTGTGGTCTCAATTGCAAATATACTTGATGCATGCATAATGTATTCAATTCATTCATTTAATTCAAAAGAGGAAACCTGGGAATTAATGATATCAGGAAGTCAGTATTGTACTGCGATCTTGATTCGAGATTAGCGTTCAAGGATACCCACATTATTAATGTTAAGCCTCTCTTGAAATACTGCGAACAATTAGTGTCCTGATATTATGATCATGATGATTAATAGCTACGATTTGATAAAAGATAAGAAATTATTAATGCATTTAAAATGTTAACTTTAGAAAATATAAAGTGCATGAAGTTGTTCTAAATACCAAGAGCGATAATACAATATTATTCTAATCTAAAGCAACGCTCTGTTTTATTGCGATCTGGAAATAAGAGATAATTGATGTTGAATGTAACAGCTGATTATCTTTCCGTACTAGACTTGTTGAAAGACTGCACTGAAAAATGGGTTAGTAAGGTAGTCGTAGGCGTTTTTCAGTAATGTTTCGCATGTTTAGTGAATTATTCGTTTAAAATTAACTAAGTTCTACGTCATACTGACTACCTCACATACCGGAGAGCTAAAAATTCAAACACTATTTCTATTTTACTGATAATTTGTTTATTTTTGGTTGTTAGTGAAAGCCAAAACAACGTTTTTAGCACGTCCTAGTAGATACAGATTACCTAACAGACTACGTCACTGAAACTTTTTATTGCAGTCTTCTTCTTAGTTACCCACATTTAGTTTTTTTGAACTAATTTATCTTAAATAAGACAAAACCGAATATAAATTGCGTTAATCTCTAAAACAAAGGCGCCCAGGCAGGACTCACGTAGTTAGTGATAACACGAAGCAGATACTACATCTACCAGTCGTTTTGCACGTATTATGATTTTATCACTATCTATTGATCTGATATCTTAGTATCTCTATCTATATATTTTAATACAGTATAGTACATATTTTTAATTCAGTATCATCACTGCTATTTTTAAATATCATTATAATAGATAAAAAAATCTATAATTAATTTAAAATAAATCAATATAAATATTTATAAAATCATAAGTATTAAAAAATTATACATCAAACTTGACATTTTAATTATTTGCTCTTAATAACAAAGGCACTAATAAATACAACAGGTGTTTGTAATTGTGTGTCATAAAGATATTCAGATTTGGTAGTGGAGATAAGATCTACGAGAGTGCTACGAGGGTCTACGAGGTTGCATCCGAATGTAGCCGCACAACCACGTGACATCAAATAACCTCATTTGCTAAAGAAAATCATCCGATTTTGTGTAAACTGTGTATACTTCCCCGCAACCTTTCCCAGGGCATAGGTCCACCTAGTGCGACGCAACATCTTTCGGCTGAAATGATGATGAATGATGTGTATACTTAAATGTAAAGAATGGATTCCTTCAAATGCCAGTACTTTCGTGGTGGAATTCGAATGCGTTAGTAGATCGTTAAGTTAATGCAACAGAGGTAACGTAATGTATCTGTTTAATAGCCTGGCTTTTTCTCTTATTTATGCAACTACTTTGGTCCTACTGCTCTTGCCTGAAGTTTATGTAAAGTACCTTATTATTTTGAGTTATTTATTAAAAAAATACTTTTACACTTGTGAGACCGATTTTAATTTACATCAAAAGGACATTGTATGCTCCAATTTCGTGTCAAAAGGTCTCAACTACAAAGAAATCAAAAATATTGTATCAGCGTATAATGTGTGTTATGTACTTATCAGAATATCGCAAAACAGCAACTAAATAGGTGCTTAACATAAATTTAAACGAGAATCATCGACTGGCCCGTCCCCGAGCAGTCTGTGTAGATCGCGACTCCATTATGTAAATGAAGAGATAAACATTTCAAATGAATGTTAACGTCCACATTTTATACAACACAGCCAGTATTTCTTGTAATATAACTACTAAGAAACTGCTGATTGAAATTATCAAGAATTTCAATGAAATTACGCTTTGGTTTAATCACGTACGCACTCGGTGGCAGGTGTAGTGAACCTTCGGACTATCTTAGCCAATATGTAGTAAAGTTATAAAGATATGTCCTTAATAAGCTAGCAACTGTATTTCATTAAATAACATTTTTTTGTTTATGGCTTTTTCAGATTGGCTAGGCTTCTAAACAACTGTAGGTACACGTACAGTTCGTCTTATCTGTTGGTGTCGGTTCGTTAGAGGTTTGTACCACACAAATTGAGTTTATTTTGTTGGTTTAATTATTGAATGAGGATATTAGTGACAAGCTGATTTTTATACATTTCATTATGAATATCCTACAGGTTGTTTGGTGATTCGAGCTTTTATGTATCTGTACTAATTCATGAATCCTTCCCTTTTGTGTTTCTTTCATTTTATCAGATTTCACTCGGTTAATACTTTCGTAGATTCCTCCATTCTTGAACAGCGTTTGATTCATGCAGATTATGATACTTCAGTTAATAAGTGATTATAATTAGAAAGTTAACGTAAATAACGTTAGTTATTATGAATTATTTTTGTAGGTATATTCGACATTCCGAGAATGAGATAAACAGTCATGTTATGGCCTTTTTACCGATACCATAAACTCTATTTCCAATTCTTTATATTTATTCGGTTCATGTATTTCCGCTTATTCATGATTATTCGAGGTCTTCATGTGTAAAATTACGCAAATTTTCAGGAACCGGTGAGGATATTCGTCCCTTCGATATTACCGAAATGTCGACATTGTACCAGAAAATACTCGATAAAATATAATAACAACCATTGAGTAGAGTACGACTAGTTAGTTAATTAATTGGTAGGTTAAATTAAATCATGTTTGGAAAAGTACTATAAATAAATAATTAACGATAAAAAATAAAGAACAGACAATTTTAGATCATATTAGCAAACGTGTGATCAAATCAAATTACTTTTTTTTAATTTTTACTCTCTGTACTATGGGTTCGTAGCAACCGTAGCACAAATAATGAAAGGTTGCGCAAAATCACAGATTGCATAGATACAAAATATGGTAAGTAACCCTACATAAATAAAGTCCAGTATTTCAGTATTTGTTAGGCTTATGTAACACAGATAACCACATATTTCTAAGTTACAAAGCAGGAAAACAAAACTTATCCAGTTTTCAGCCCACTCGGTTTGAATAATTCCGTTAAATGCTATCCAAAGGATACTGAACGAATAATTTATGTATTAAAAGATTTTAAATAAGTTAGCTTTGAGTGCTACGATTTGCTTAAGAAGGTGACAATTAACAGCCGTGCTATCTGAACGAAATCCTTGATATAATTATTTTTATGTAGATTTATCGAGTTTAGAATGGAGTGCTAATTATACACATTTAAAGGCAGGTACTTATAAGCTGTAATTGTATCTAGTCTAGTAAATGATCCCGGGGCAGCGGCGAGGCGGCGCGGGCGCGGCGGCACACAAGGCCGCGAGTGGGTGCGCGCGCGCCGCTGTCGCGCTGGCGCCTTCACAACAACCATTTTTTGCGCGCGACACGCGCCTCCTCTCCGCTTTGATATACTCATTTGATGCGAACAATGTTATTTATTCCATCGATACGATTACTGAATAAACATTCAGCTACTAGGTACTACTGACACATGATTTGTTGATATTCTAAAGCTACTTGCAAGAAATAAAATAGGCTTCATGATTGACGTAAAACTGGTCTTTTGCTGCGAACTCCGTGTTTGTAGAAAATCTTCGTAATTTCGGCGTTTAAAAGAAATTCTCAAAAACCGATCTAATCTGACTCATACGCCAGCTATGCACTAAAAGCAACTAACTGTAAATATTAATTATTAAAATAGACGCGGATATGGAACGAAAGCTCTTCTTGGTTCTTGGTATAACGGCTCAAAGTCCGTGTAAATACCTGCAACTGAATTAAACTTGATTTTTTTTGCATCATAGCAAAACATAACAACAATGTCGATGATGTGTGGCGTGTAAAAAATGCTAGAAGAACCGGTGCGACCGCATACCGCGCGCGCGCTCGCGGCAAGGCCTCGCACCACCTGCGCCCGCGCCCGCCTCAGCGACCGCGCCCGCCACCGCGGGCAACAACACCCACTTTCACATTTAAATACAACGTGCACCTAACTACCGCAGGTTATCCCTCTTGATGTCCAGCAACGCATATACATATGCTCAGATATCTGCGATTCTATCGCTTCCCCTTACTTCCAGCCACTCATGACATAACTCCTACTAATCATTATTATAGTAAATAAGTTATGAATCAGATACGAGATAACACTGGGGTTTTGAAATTATGAGCAATAATCTTAAAATATCTCTCGTTATTGAATACATTCTCGGGTGCCGCCGCGGCCGCGCCGTTGCTGGCTTGAGTCGAACGCCGTGCGATCATTACAGGTACTTGAGTTAGCAATTTACTTGTAACTATAAAATACAATTTATGAGATATTAATAGATTGCAGGGCCTGGGCAAAAATAGCCACTCGTGTAACATTACTTAATTATCAAGCAACAGTTCGATGGACACGTTGTCAGCCAGACTTAGAAATTACTGCGTCTGCGCATGATTCAATTATATTGTCATGAAGGAACTCGGGAGCTATTATTACGGTACAGTAGTATTTAACTGTTTATTTAGGATCCGTTCTGGTATTAAAGCAATGCGTTTGTGTTAGTTATGAAGCAATGCCACGCAGTGCAGGAGAGATAAAACAAACATAAATTCATTTCGGAGCTAGACTCGTAAGTCTAAACGGATAATTTTTTAGAGCAGATAAACTTGGAGATATTTGGGCCGCTGAATAGTTTATGTGACACATGCTGACCACTGACAGCTACAACCCGGTAAACCTATTATGATTGCCGACAAACTCCGTAATTGAACAACTTCGTATCTAGTTAATGTTTTAGTGGCAGTTAGCAGCTTAAAAGCTTTTAAAATTGTACATAATTCCAATTACAGACAGGCAACTTTTTTGAAAAACCTTGATTTAAAAATTTACCAAACGGGACGTACCCAAAATAACGAATTAATATTCATGTTTATGAAAAACTTTGAAACTATTCACTAAACTATGATTTGCAAGTTATTTAGGTACCTATTTTAAATCTCGTATGCTAATTATAAAACTGGATCACGAGTTTGGTATGTCGCTAATTTATTGACTTTTCGATCGTAGTAGATGCAGAGATAAAGTTTACACACATTTTATGGTGTTGGTGGTTCCATTTCGTGTTACGTAAGTCGGAGAAGTGGATCGTTGGCCAGATTTCCTAAACCGTAATGACGTGAAGTTCATTGGTACGTAGCGCGTCGCAGGCGCATATAATCCGCGCGTCGATAAATGGCGTGGCTCATTAAAGTAAGCGGTGCGCGGGAGCTGCGATGCTATCAACCGGCTACTGGTTTGTATAAAAAAGCAAGACTAATGGCACCCTCGGGTCAACATGACGCTCGCCGCTATACTCGTGCCCTCTTAAATCTCAACTCTACCGAATATTGTTTACTTTGTTAATGTCGATACAAGAAAAAGCAATTAACCTTCACTACCTACATTCCATCAGACGTCCAAAACATTAATAAATCATAAAAAATACCATCCGCCACATGTTTGTCCCGTAGTCGCTACGTGGCACGTGACAAAAAATGCCCATTAAGTAAGCAAATGTATATTTTAATTCAGAATAAGCGATAAATCTCGCGATGGGCTTTCGAATTCCGCGCAAGTCATCCGACGAGGTGAGATCGGCTGGGAAATACCATTATACGTACCGAGCTGCCGAGTGCCGAGCGCCGACTCTGCGCTGCCGAGCTCCTACATATGTACATACTGATGTCGTGTCCGCGACAACAGCTGTGTTGTGCAGCGATCACGTATTTATTATTTATTTTTACTCTTTTATGAAACACCAAATACTTTGAACTATTGAGAGAGCCACTTTATTAAGCTGAACGCGGATTCTGTGGGTAATTACCTATTACAAATAAAAATCTAAGTTGAGGAATGCGCTCGGGGATAAATAATAATGGAATGTTAGGAACAGTTGCGTCGGATTCCTGTGCTCGCTGTGCTTGTCAAGAGGTTCCGCATTGTCAGTTTTTGCGCTGCGCAGAGAGGCGGCGCGCGCGCCGGGAGCAGTGCAGGCACGTGTGCCGCGCCCTCCACGCCAACACATCGCATTTTACACGCAATTAGCACCAAATATCATCTCCTCATATAAATCAATTTTAATCAACAACAACCTGCATCTTGTTCACATTTATTACCAATAATTGTGTCGTGGGAATTGTAAGGACCGAAATGGATATGGACGTAACCTTATAGAGAATCTCGGGAACTGTTCAAATTGTACCTAACATGTGCGGAATTCACAAGTTCACTAACTACACAAGTTACACGTACAAGTACAAGTTCATAAGTGCGACATGAAATTGACGTAACAGTTTATTTCCCATGTCCTTCGATGGCACGTGAAACGTCACAGAGTTGCAGTAACACTTAGCACTATACTAGATAAGTACACAGTGACTACTTTACTCCAGCTCTGAACAACTCAACACATGTCATGTTAGGCAGCAGCCTAACTTGTCTAAGTGAGAGATAATTGAACCAAACTCCTAATTTGATATTATACTTTATTTACTAAAATCATTATCATCCAATTGTAAGCATTTCGTCTAGGCAACGAATGCCCAAACATAGTTTTAAGAATTGACAATAATTCTACGTCACATTCTCCTAACAAAGCGATACTATGAAAAGCGTCTCCAGCCATTCTTGTTTAATATTTTGGTCCTTGAAGAGTGATGAATGACTTGGAAATATTAGGAAGTCCTGGCTAATTAGTAACAGCCGCTCGGGTCCTTGGGTTGGATGGATGGGTGACCACTCGGAAACGGCCTCGGAAAGCACTTTAAGCTGCTGGTCCCGGCTATCAATTGTAGACCTTTGACAATCGTTAAAGGTAGTCAGTGGACCGACAGTCGGACAACAGTGGGTGGGACTGGGTTGTGGAGGTCAGATAGGCAGTCGCTCCATTTAAAATACTGATATTCAGCTGCAACCGGTAAAGACTGGAAACCGACCCCAACATAAGCACACACATAAGCGCATCCCATCACTAAACATTCAGAAATTCCAAGAATAACGCTAATCAAATGACTAGTTATTGTCTAGGTGTGAGTTAGTCGCACGCGCGACTTTGAATTATTATTCTGTGCTTGGTCCGTCATAAATTGATTTGGTGACAGTGGCCGCCGTATAGGCATACAAACGGTCCATAAGTGAACCCCGAGAGACAATTACGATACCTGTGTGCTGTATTTCACACCTCACATTTATTCATTTATCGATAAGTGCGTAACTTGTTAGATAGTGTTGTTACCAAGCAGCTCCAATGTTTGTCGATGATTTCTTAAGTGATTTGTGACATAGCTTTCGTAATACATATGAAGGCTACATTATTTTAATTCTTTAATGATATTCTAAGCCTTGTTTTTCAAATCAAGTCACAAGTTGCTAATGTTAATTGTTAATCTTCATTAATTTTATTTAAAATATATTTTAATTACTTTTAAATGTAACAAATTGCTGCCAATCCACTTTTTCATTAATAACAAAACAACATAATCATATTATGAATACCTTTTCAGGTCTAGCCAACGTTATCTTCCTATCACCCAATCATGTAAATTCGATGGTTATCAGTTTCGTCTGAGTTTTTCTCAACGATTCAAATGTCAAATGATACCAATTCCAATTATGATCCAACTCTAAGATGATTAGGCTGTTAAAAATCGGAATAAATGAATGCAAGATTTAATGATATTTTATGCAAGATAAGTTATTCTAAACTTAGAATAACTTATTTGAACTCAAGTTCACTTTAACCGCAGAATAACTTATAAATAGTACTACGCAATGAGTAATTGGTTGTATCTAAAACAGTACATACATACACGTTATGTCAAATGGCACATGCCTACTTATTAGTCAAGCGTTAATCTGCAAAGATTTGTATTGTAATCTATCTATTTATAAGAGCAAGCGAATTGCTTATGCATAAGCTAACTTACTTAAGCTAATAATAATCCGTATTTAAATAGAACAGACGGTAAACAATAACGATATATTTAAACAAATTCTTATTCGATTGCTTAAAACTGACAAAAAACTTTTATAATAATGGCGCTTATCCTTGTTAAGGTACTTCATATTCTATATTAAAATAAATATAGCAGTTACTACGTCTCCCGACGCTCAATTAGAATCTCTAGCACGTGTGCAGAACGATTAATATCATCGTATTTGTAAGCTAAACACGGCTCCAATCACGTTGGAATTTAAATAAATCTTAGGTGGCAAATTGCAAATAGGTTAACCTTCGGATTAATGGCCGTTGGTTTTTCGGACCCTTTGATAACGTGATGAGAATTTGTACAAAAAAGTAGATGTGGACTACTCA
This sequence comes from Eurois occulta, assembly GCA_950022335.1. Lineage (NCBI taxonomy): Eukaryota > Metazoa > Arthropoda > Insecta > Lepidoptera > Noctuidae > Eurois > Eurois occulta. Next base: position 8,232,666 of record OX465489.1, on the reverse strand, counting down.
TAAGTGGCCATAGTCCTTTTTATCCCACATGGCAGAAGGAGCAAGTCATGACCGACGATGACCACGTGTTGACACGTCTCTACAACTAGCTGAGCCTAATACAAATGTTGTTTAGAAAGGTTGCTAACCTATTACGATCTTTGTAGGACCAAAGGTGCGCCATTAACTCCTTGAGGTCATATTTTCCTAGTAGTCGATACGGCAAGTAACACTCGACAAGACAAACTATAAATAAAATTAAGAGGACAGACTATCATTGGTTAGCTTTTAGTTTTGTACTATGGAGGATATAGGTATCCTAATGTTAAGTTACCGATGTGAAACCATTTTTTAAAGACAGAACATCCTTTTGTACTATATTAGACTAAAACATGAAGTTAATGAAGACAAGGCTGAAAATAAAGAAGAAACGCCAGAAATGAATTATGATAAGATGATGATTCAAGATCTTACCTTACAGCTACAGCGGAAGCAGCTACTCCAGTCCTGCTCCAATCTGGCGTCTTGCAGCTTGACAGGCTCGCCTTCGTTGGAGCACGGCGCACGCTCCCCCTCTGCAATTACAACAGAACGTTAATTGTTTATTTAGTACTGGTTATTGAACCTGAGTTAGTGCCCACGTGCCAAGTTGCTGGACTATGTTGTTTCGAAATCAGTGAAATTGTGGATTTAAGATTTGAAACGGATTACAGAGGTAAAACTGCTGTATTTGAACTCTCATGTGTCAAAGTTATAAGTACTAGGCAAGTTAAAACCAAACAGGCTGAAACAAACAAAGTAGAAAATCTTAATAGCGAAGTGCATTATGAAGCAGTTGCAGAACATGTCGTATCTCCCAGTAACGTTGCTGACAGGCTCAAAATATAATGAGAAGGCTGAGAAGCTATACAAGCTTGCGATTCCGAATCACGCACGATATCTGCCGAGTAGTGCCGAGTGTCGTACGAATGACCACGAACTGCGGAGGAGGCTGTGGTTTGAGCAACATGCGTGGGAAACGACTGTCCTATATAGCGGTGCACTGAGCACTGCACTACTGTGTGCAAGCGAATTTAGTTTACTTTGTTTAGTCAATTATTTGAAACCGACGAATCGTTATTGCACGAACTTATAACAGAACTCCGCAAAGAAGGATAGGATAGTCTTTCTTCAAAAGTAAAAAATACGCAAATCAGAACAGAGAAAGGATATTATCTGTACGATAAGTAATCAAACAAATAAGCATAAGTAGATTCACTATCATTATGTTTACGTCAAATAAATTGATTACAATTGTAAATAATATTAATGGCAAAAGAGAGATATATTGATAGAGCAGCTTAATCAAATGTTGTCGTCCTTCGAGATGCCAAATTCCAATGTAATTGGAGAGCTATTATTGAAACGGTTTAAAAATACTCTCTACGGAATCGGAACGTACGGTTCTATAAAAAATATAAGATACAACCATCATTCTTGCATATATTATAGTGCACCGAATGTCCCCGCATAGCAACATAAACATAACATAGAAATAACCTAAACAAGTCATTGTATCACATAATAGCCATAAACGGGTTTAGCTAAACGAAATATGAACAAAGTTACAAGAATCTTTTAAAAATATTCCCAATGAGGTTATCACAAGTACATTTCTGTAAAAAAAAACATGTCGTTAAACAGCCTAGATTCTGTTTTTTTTTTAATTTTTAACAGAACAAAGTCCCTTTTGAGTTCTCTATTGCTGTACTAGCATGGTAGAAGTTCGGCGCGTCAAGTTTCGTACGGATGACATCGACATTGTGGAGTGTCGATGTCGCGGGCGTCTGATCACATGTTACCTTGATTTAGATCCACGGATCCGCATTCTTATTACGTCGCCATCGAGCGCCACTGGCACCGGTCAGACTGTCCTGCCTCCGCGTCAATATTTTTGTAGGTAATTAATATGTGCTCGTCTATGAGAATTCCTCTCCAAATGTTTACTCGTGGCTAATATTTTAATGCGCTGTTTTTAAAAGACAGAATAAATTCTTTTAATCCACGGCCACACTACTGCATTGTTGCTTCAATTAAATACCAAGTTCATTTAGAAACAATGAATCACTCATTCAATTCAATTGTATGGACGACGGACAACTATGCCTTATAGAATTTTGTGAGCACGCAACATATTTACATTTCATAATATCTCTTGGTAACGAGCGGTTTTCAAGGTAACCGGTTTTATAAATAATTCGGCGAATTGTAAATTAACAAATTAGATAGGTAATTCATATTGTTGAAGAATTATATTAAAGCTCTGATAAAAATAAATATTCACAATATAATGCGTGTTAAAATAGGAGCTCCGCATGACTGATGTCAATAATTTAATCTACTAAGAACAGTCACGGAAAATGGTAGTGTTAAACCTATTCTTAGTAAATAATAGATACCTATACATTGCGACGAAAATAAAGAGTTGTGAAAGAAGTATGAAATGCTAGTGACGCATCATAATACGAATATAAGCCCTTGAATCGCTTTACCCTACATTCGAGTCACAACTTTACTGTCCTTAGCGTTCGTATTAGATGAGTGTTGATAACAGCGTGTAGATAAGCGCCTTAATCGTGAATCAATGTCGTTATGCAATGCCACAGTTCGACACTGAACTTGTCCTCAGCTGGATGAACTTGTTCCGGCGGGATAATAACTTGATTGATTCGTATCGTCGAGGGGCTTAATAGAGATGATATGTGAAACTCGGATCCTCGTCGCCCCAATTAAGAATCGATATACCATCTTATTCAAGGCCAAACGATAAATCCTTTTAAATAATAATATTAGTGGTTCGAGTAATCAAATATCAAGTAGTTTCCGATCAAGTTTGCGAATATTTTTGGGCGCGTAGTACTTTCGTAGACCTTTTTCGTAACCTCGTAGAGGGCCTACGAAAATTTCTTTTGGTTATTTATCTACGAGTTTTATTGTTTTTCATTATATTGTTTGTTTTAAATTGTTTGCGGTAGTAACATAATAACGTTTGGATGGACGAGTTCCCCGTATGTGATACTTTGTATTGTAACCTGATCTTTCGAGTTACTAAATATCACAAAACACCAAATACAAATCATTAACTTTAAGAACGTGATAATAATTATAATGTATTTTAAGTTATAAATACGATAAAATTATCGAGCCCATAAAATTGGTTAAATGTGATATTATTTTTTAATTTATTCTCTACCATGGCACCATTACAAACTTGATATATTTTGGTGCGCTCATAATTCTTGAAATTAATGTTTTATACGAGCTTAAAGTACTAAAGTAATATTCCATTACCGCTAAATGATATTATTATTCCGGTTAAGTGACAAGAAATTATGCAAATATCGAGAATATACGGTACTTTAAACACTTTACACGCGATTTAATTGTAGCGTTTCAGGCATTTGAGGTATACGCGAAATGCCCATAAAGCGATACAAAATATGCACTTAACGGCCATTTCAATAGCTAATGGCGGCTAGATGAGAATGATTTTTAGAAAGTTGCTCCTGCAGCGATCAACGATAGTAATTCTGAGCCTAGGGATAATATTATCTTAAGCACCTATTCATACACCCCTGAAACCGACTATGATTATCAATTTGATCTCAATGGCTTCTGAATACAACCTAATGAAGTTGTAGAGGCCTATTACGCAAATAATAAACTATTCATGATAAATAACCCGCAATCTTCTAACGTCTATATATCATTATTTTTCTATTTCGCTACGATTCCTTTCATTTTGTGCCTCAATTTAAAAGTTTTGTCCATAAATCATTAGTCTGTGATATATCATAAATGTAATAGGTACGGTACTAAAATAGTCGTTGTTTCCATGCGTTTTATCTGACTAATGAACCTACAATTTAAAACTGAATTCTCATGAAGTTTGTTAGTTCGACAATACGTATGTTACATTATACAAAAGTAGGTAGGTGAGTATATTGAGTATTGACTCAGTAGCAACAAGCGATTGAAAGGAAGGAAAATGTCATTTTTTTTTAAACAATGGGAGAAACCCTTTTCATATTCACAGTACCGACCTACCCAAAATTTTACCCACGTCTAGGTATGAATAATATTTCAACACCCACAACATCGTGTTCGTGTTTCAGTACACTTTGAAACATAACACTTTATTCGCTGTCGAACAATCCTAGGTTTTAGCACCATAAACAAGGTGCGCTTGCGCTCACTATGCGCGTCATGATCGAGAGGCGAACGAATGTGTGATCTATGTGGGAACGGTCCGGAGCGTTTTGCAACGGACCAATTGTCGTGCCTTGCGCAATCGATCTGTCGAACCTTATTGTTAAGCTATATTGTTGCAAATAACGCTTTCTTTGTTACTTGTAAACATTGTGTTGGCAATACATATTGCTCTGTAGACGCTGTTTACCTCATTCTTATGTGAAAAAAAGCTTTTCTGTGAGGTACATGATAAGGTTTGACAAAGAAAATAAAGAGAAAACAAACCAGATCACTCGAAAAGGGGTGCTGCGCAGATGTATGGGGTGGCCTGATCCGGCATAATCAAGGCTGCTTCATGGCTGGAAACAAGAATAAGAAGAAGCCTTCTTCTTAAATCAAGAGGACTTACTGATGACAGCGGAGGACGCGTGTGTCGTGCTGAGTAGCGAGCAGAAGATCAGGGCGGCGGCGAGTGCGGCTCGGCCCCGCATGGTCGCGGCTACTCGCGGCGCCGGCGACCAGTGCTCCGCCCGCCGCGCATCACACTCGCGCGCCACGCCACACACGCGTAACACCTGGAGCAAAGGAATACAGAAAACAGTTAGTATTTACAGACCTTCATGAAGTTCTCAGGGAGAGTAATTCTTGAGTACAAATGTCAAACACCATAGAAGTACTTCGTCAATTAGTTAGTAGAAGATGATGAAAAAGTATTATAAATACAAGATATGGAACAGAGACAGAATGGTGTAAACTGTGGGAAGGTACAAACTGATAGAAAGCGCTACGTCAAAATCAGATGTCTCGCTACGACGACGGCTGGCGTAGCACTCGCAGGCGCGTAGCCCCGAAAATGCTTCATAAAACCTTGGCTTTTACTATTTTTGACACTATCTTGTACTTTAAACACAGAAGTGTACAGAGGTGGACTTAATGACAAAGACATTTTTTACGGGCTTACTTTTGGGTGATGCAGCGACAAACTGCGGCAGGTGCATTTGAGAAAATGGAGAACAGTCAATCCTAATAATCTTTTTTTGTTATAAGGGTGTATAAAATAACTTTGCTCAGATTCTGTACTGTAATCATAATTTGAATAAATATATTATAATAAGTATGGTATTTAAAACAAAACTTAATTTTAAAATTATGCAAAAAAAAACAACCGACACAGTCCACATACAACTAAATTAATGAAGTTATTATTTTTTATAAATTTTATCCTTTACGTCTTTCCGACGAGTTTCAAACGTAAATAACTTTTATTAGTACATTACTGTCAATCACCCGATTACGTGTGTCAGATTCTGATACAATACTTAAATTGAAAAGAAGTGATGAAGTCATAAGTTTCCTTCTATTTACCATTTGATTGAATGTTTATTTATTTTTCTTCGTCACGATTCACCGTTTGTATTCGTGATACTTGTTTACGTACGTCTCACGTGAAGCTGGTGTAATAAAGATAGGTAATCGGCATCATTATACAAGTATTTTACTAAATCCCTAAATATTTATTAGCATATCTTTTATTGAGATTGACTAATAAATATTAAGGAATTTCTAACTAGTTATTGCAGTAGTAAATTATGTGAAAACATTATAGTATAGTTTGGTACTTTATCTCAAAATTATTCTTAATAATTTAGCGTAATTAGAGTTAAATGTTCAGAATTAAATATGTTGAAACTACACTAAATAGGAGACGAAAATTCTATACCGATTCACTTCATAATATAGCGGTACACTTCTTTCTTATTCTTAACAGAAAACTACATCGACTACATTAAATTATAGAGAATTATATCATAACGAGCATATCGCGCGATTCATGGTCTAATTAATAATTCAAAACTAATGAGAGAATGAATGACCCCGCGCATAGTGGACCATCGGTTCTACTTGATAGAACGCCGGGCTGATGTCCTTAACGCATTTTTTTACAACATTCCGCACGTACGTTGACCTCGAGTACTCGGACATATAGCATTTATTCATTAATAATAACAGAGTGAAGCAAAAAGTGGTTCATATTAAGTGCGTTTACACGCCGATCGAGTGGTCGCCGCCGACAGCCCGACCCCGCATTCAGAACCTCATCTCAACTATAATGTCAATTACGCTAGTTCCGGTTTCAGATCCTCCTCAGTAATGCGTTTTAGGCACACTTCATAAAAAAAAAACTCATAAAAACGTAATTGAATCGCTTAACACAGTACACTTTTTGTAGAATGTAAATAAAACATACTTCGCTTTATTAACACGGAATGAGTTAACGAATCCTTGTTAAATTAAAATGATAAAGAAAACGCACCGTTGGAATTCATTAGATTTAAATTATAATTATAGGAGCTTGATATTTTATACTTCAGCTAATTATAAAAGTTTCATTGCCCGTCATAACTCCACATCCGGCGCAGTCGGCAGAAAAACTGACGTCGAAGAAAAACTTATAGGTGCAAAAGCATTTTATACAATTGAAACTCAAGTGAAGTCTATTTTCTTAGAAACTAGAATAAGTGATAATATTAATCAGTAATTTCCGAGAACCGTTGAGGAGATCAGTGAACAAAACATCAATGAAGAGCTGCGCAAGAGTCTCCGAGAATGTAAGATAAAAGCCAGTAGCAGCCGCATGCGCTACTAGTATTGTTTTATTTTTTGTCCAACATGTCAATCATCCCGTTGTTAATCGAGAAAATACCGATCGGACAATAGAAGCGATAAAAAGTTTAAGTTGATATAAGAATAACAAACTCATTATTAGCATACTACGCATATAATGTTATCGTATCTGCTTTGTTACTTAATGACTGCTTACAATTTAACTTACATTAATCACAGATGAAACATGCGATAAATTTGTTGATGACTCCTGAGTGGAGTCTTTGGATTTTTGTAGAAAACGTATACTGAGCTCATATTATTGATACTATATGTTATGATAGAGGTACTAACTTTCAAATCTGTAGACATGGCACGTACTGGTAAGTTGGGGATCCTCACAGCGACGACCGACCAATCGCACAAGACATGTGAAGGCAACTGACTGAAAGGCTAAAGGCAACAGGTTCCCCGAAGAGCTGCCGACTGGGCAAGCGCGAGCAATCCTGGAAGCCCGCGCTAAGCATTTGATTGAATTCGTTGAGTTCTACGTGGACATTATTCACAATGGAATGCTTCTTCGAATAAGTTGTGCAAGCCGCTTACTGATAAACTGTTGCAAAAAGAAAGTCCCACACGATTCGTATAACTGATTTATAATAAAAATACAATATTTATAACCGTCTTCAGACTGTTGATTCAGTAAATAACTTTGCCCATTGTGTGGTCGGACAAATTGTTATCAGACCTGGATATCAAAATGATCCGAAAGAGGCTTGTACCTCCATTATTACAGCGCCCGGTGTATTAATTATTTACTGTTTATACAAAGAAATCACATTAATAAATTATTATTTTAATTGGACATCACTACACGAATGCATAAGAAGCCTACAATCACAGGGTTTACAGTTAATTGCATGTGTAATTCATGAGGCATGTTTTAACGAATAAAATATAACTAATTAAAACGTTATTTTTCCACGACATTGTGCCCCTTTAAGGTAAAAACTACGACTGTGACATTAACAAGACTTGATCTCGATACCGTAGCACTGATGATGTTTGATTAGGTATTCAATGGGAGCAATCAAGCCTCAATCACCGACCTAATGACTAGCTAAACACACACAACCCTCATAACATTCTAACTAGACGAGGTAATTTTAGTAATTTAGCAAAATTATCTGTGTATAATAAAATCGATTTAAAAGTCTTAAATATCCTCAAGAATGTTCAAGTATGACGTTAATCTAGAAGTTTTTTGCAACACGCAAAGCGTTAAACCTAGGCTGGGGACTTGGTTGGTTTGCCAATATATTTATGTGAAAGACGATGTGGCTATGTAACTTTTCAAGTGCCTTCTATGACAGCTGCAGACGGACCATATACTTAAGCGCAGGCACATACAGGTACAAGCATAAGAGAACATTTAGAAAGCCGCTTTTAAAATCGGGCGTAGGGCCCGCAAGTGGCAAGCGAGTGTGAAGACGGGTGCCACCGCAGCGGGCGTCGTGCCGTCACCTACTTTCACGGAGGCAGCAACGGAGGAGCGCCCGGCGGGCCGGCGCAGGCGCTGCGGCTTGCCCGGGGGGAGGGGGGAGGCTGCGTGCGCGCGACAAGGTCGCCGTGAGGCAAACCACTCGTCGACAGAATTTCTTCGGCGCAGAGACACGCGCATACCAGTCCGGGAGCGGAACGCGGTCGCAATAAAAACGCTCGGATATATTTCACGCGTGCGCAACATTATCTCGTCGCTCTCGGCTCCGATTACTTAATGCTCCGCAGCTAACTGTACAAGCGGAGAGAAACAAGATCAGGTTTTTTCTTAGCAGGTTCGATGATCGCAGGGCGACACCTCCAGGGTGCACTTCTCAGCGAAATTTGTTATTTGACGAACACACACTCACTACGTAGCTAAAAAGCTCCAACTTCGCATCCTGCTGAACTCTGATCATCTCGTTACAAGGATTTGCTAATGTTTTATGACTCCACACTTCACGCTTTTCCGGGATTTCCTTTAGGTTCCAGTTCCAGCCGATAGATGATTTAACCGAACGCCTAATCAACATATATTCAGGTCCCTGCAAAGGGGTAACAACCGATTACACAATTTAGATACAACAGCCTCACACAACTACTTGGTGTGTGTGTTTCTAAAGAACCGACGAATGTGTAAATACCCTGTTTGCCATTATAAGCCCTCTAATCTGGCTTATCTTCAACAGACATTATTTTTAAATCTTTAAATCCTCGCACAATATGCAGAAGTCTGCGTAGCTCCCCATGAAACCAATTTAAAACAATTGGCAATGTTCTCTTTCATAGCTACCATACAAAGTGCAAGAAGCACGTTATTTATATCATTAATACTGCGATTTTCGTTATGCCACTGTGCTGCGATTTATCTTCAGCAAATATTGGTAGTGAATCCGTAATTACCTCTTGTTTGTAGATCTAAGATAAATTCGGTTCGTACCTATGTGCGAATGGGTATTTCCTGAGAAACTGTGCATATCATTTGTTTTAATTTTACGTAGTGTGTGTCTAACAGAAATAGTCTACGAAGGTTTTAATTAAGAAATATAAATCGTAGTTTCAGTATTGGATGTTAAAGATTTCCTTGTGGCGTAAAAACAATGAGTACCGTTGATTGACGAGGCAACGTCTGGCAGCTAATTGAGTTAACAGCCCAAACACAACATGTCCATTAAGTGGCCTTTACAAACAGTGGCTGGTGTGAGCGGGACCGAGGGGCTTCGGCCACATTACTGGCAGCCGGCAGGTCATCATCCTGCCGACATTAATCCGATACAATGACAATTAAGCAGCAGATGCTTTGGGGACGACACAATTGAATCCGCTCTATTTAGTGAGTTAATTTGCGTACAGCTTGTGAGTTGTGACGTCATTTTGTTTGTTCAATGTGCGGGTTTCGTTTAGTGTTGTGAAAACAATAAATAAGACGATACGAATTATGGTGATTATGAGCCGGTGCAGTTACCCGTGTGTCCCGCGACTATGCCAAATGTATGCATTAGCCGTACCGTGTCTAGTACTAGTACATCGGTTACGTACGAACACAAACGGGTTCTCCTTACTTGCATAGAATCCCAGTACCTCGTAAACTTCATGTTTTGTTTTTCATACCTTCGTATTATTCGACGGTAACTTAGGTACACTTTGTATATTCCAAGCGGATTATAGTTTTTGTTTTTCTCTGATTCCTTAGTAACACTGATAGGACCCCCAGTGGCTTGATCAGGTGGAGGATAAACAATTTTTTTATGGTAAGTGGATAAAGAGAGTTAAGTGGCCCATGATTTATACCAGGAAGTACAACAGGTCCTAAGTAGTTTCTCGCATTGTTGAGGTTTACATAAAACCTACCGTTTAGTGCAAATGGCAGACATTCCGTGTTCGCAAAGTATCACTATTGTTTGTACTGTGTAACAATAAAATAGAGGAATTTAAGAATCCATTAAGGCCATTAGGAGTGTGAGTTTAGGTGACGATGAGTAATGCTACGGAGAAGTTTACAATTTTATTAGTGTCAAGTCGGATTTGATTTATGTTGGAGTTTCGCCATACTTTGACACAGCTATGGGAAAAATTAACGAACAGTTCGAATTAGAGATATTTTTATATTTAAATGACGTCTTCGTTAGCAATTTGAATAATAAGATAAACAAAACAAGAGACCCTCCGGTTTTACGCGGAAGCGCGGTTTTAATGTGATTTAACTGAGTTATTTGAAACGTTATTTTGTTTTATCATAATAAAACTAGTTACCTACGCAATTTAGTCAGACCATAACTCATAAAATATATGGCAATAAAAATTAAATAAAATCTATAAACTAAAGGTTTTAGTTTTCCAATAGTGTTATTATTTTAAAAGTAAATTTATGTGACTACATGTGGGATCAGAGGTGTCCCAGAGTTTCCTAGAGTTTCCTCTGGGGCACCTCTTGGCCTGGACTTTCGAGTTATAGGTTCCAACCCATTCAGAAAGTGGCTGTAAATAATATAATAAACTTTGTGGAAATCATTTTTTCACAACGGTGGACCGTTGTAAAGTACGGTGAAAGAAACAAGCATTTGCTAGAACCAAAAATGTCAAGACTTGACTATGATACTAGCTCGCACTGGGTCGCACGCGGTGGACTACGAGGCACTCCCTGACACAGAGAGGAGGCCAGAGTCCCAGCTGTGGGCAGTAGCTAAATTATAAGCTGATTAAATTATACTATGCGGAAATTATAATAATCTGCATAAAATTTAGTTAAAGTTATGATAACAAGTCTGGCGGTAATGAGATAAAACAGTTTTATCTGCGCTATCCATACGCTTTATTTTGAGTATTATCATTAAATTAATTACATTTATTGCTACTAATTTCAATTGCATATGTAGGAGTAGCTATTAAATTATTAGCTGTAATCGTTGTTACAAATTATCTATTAATACCTACATGGGTACATTATTATTTTAATTAGCATTACACTTCAATAAATTTCTGCAACAAGTTAATATCAGTGTGGACTATTTGTCAAGATCTATGAAGTTTCTCAGGTAAAATCGACAATACGATAACAAGTTCCAAAAAGTTTTAAAAGGTTGAGGTCAAATGGGAGTTGATCCGAGGGTCCTCTTTGTTTGGAACAGTAGTGCGAGTGGCGGGTGTGGGGAGGGTTGCTTTAGTGCCACGCCCTCTCACCTGGTCACGCCTACCTAGCCTATCACCTGACATCTACATCGTCACGTCTATACCTAAACTTAGTAATCAGATCATTGTGACGTATCTGATGTTTTTGTAATGACCAGAGTAAATTAAAAATATCATGGTGGAGCTTTAGTTATTTTTCTTTCGTTGCTGACTAAGTAGGTAATATTCTTCCCGTATGATAATGTCCTTAAAAACATGCAAAAATTTCCATTCCACAGGAGAAGGAAAGTCACAAGGTAAATCCCATAAAATGCAAAATATTAAACGTTGTTGAACACTCGAAGAGAAAATGGCCATGAACCGCACATTGCCTTATAAGAACAACACGCAAGTTTACAAAGAGCCAATCTTCAAGAGCAACAAAATGTCACATCGCAGAGATAATTAACTCGTATAAGCGCGTATAGTTAACGAATGGAAAATAATCTGGCAGAACAATAGGGTTGAGATACGAGTTGAATTATTAATAGAGCTAATGAGGCGTTCCTCGATAGCGGAGTGAGCGAGCGACCTCGCGCCGCCGCGATATGCCCACGCAGCCTGATTGTCGCCGCACCCGAAATCAGGGCTGGCAACGACAGTCGCTAAGCTGCGCGTACGCACCCAGTGCAATCTGACGGGTTTCCCCCAGCGAAACTGCCGGTAACATTGTAAAATAACGCGGGAGAAATAGAACACCAATGATGATAATTTGGCCTACATTTCTTTCTTTTCTCCATTTATAACCAAAGAGTTGAAACGTGACACATGGATCATATAACTGAGTACCTACATTGAATTACTTACATTCATATATCCGTCTACAAAGATATTTATTTCTTCATCAAAACATATAAAGGTATAATTTGCACATTAACAGACTAACATGCACGCACGTTAAGCCGTTGGTCCCGGCTGTCGTTACAGGTAGTCAGTGGATCGAAAATCTGACAACCAGTCTTACCAAGGGGTATCGTATAGCCCAGTACTAACTGGGTTGTAGAGGTCAGATAGGCAGCCGCTCCATGTAAAATACTGGTACTAAGCTGGATCCGGTTAGACTCGAAGTCGACCCCAACGTATTTGGGAAAGAGCTTAGTTGATATTTTTAGAACAAATCCGAGCCTGCCAGTTCTGGATTCCGGCTTTAGCAACCCTATCACAACAGCTACTTTTAATATCTGTTTGGATGTAGCACTAATCTGTACTGTATTTAAGCTCAGATTCATTCAACAGATAAATTATAAACTGTGAGTTTACACGCTAAACTTTATCTAATTGTTTAACTTGCTAAAAAAGTAAACCACGTGCTACTAACGCTATAAAGTTGTATCAGCAAATCCGTTTTAATAGCACATTCAGATTAAAAGATTACGAGAGACTTAGGAACTGATTTCGTGAGATACCTGTGCTGTGTAGATATACTGTTTCCTGACGTAATCTCATACTTACTACCGGTATAAAGGGAATTTGACACCCGTGTTTACAAAAAGGAAGTAGGAGGCTCAGAACAAGGGATACAGTGATTCTCCAGGGCTGCGGGACTGATCGAAAGAGATAACGCGGCCCTGGAACACAAAGGGCAAAAGAAGGAACATGGATGGTTTTCAGTCAGTAGAAGTCTGACACTCCCTTCCGCTCCGCCCATAGCGTGTGGAGTCATTAATTTGATGATATCCCATCCGGAAAAAAATACAGTGATTCTCTTTTTCACTGTCCGTTACAAAAATGGCAATTAACAAAACACCGAAAACAAACACAAAAACATGATTGTTACTTCCTAAATCACGTTTTCAGCAATAAATTCCGTAAATTCTAATTGAACAAATAATTGTTACAAACCAAAAACTAAACAGCTATCCATGATATATTATCTTTTAATAAGTGCGTCAGATAATTCCTACTTCCCATACAACATTTATATCACAGCTCTACTGGAATTAACCCAGCCTGGAATCCGTCAGAAACATCAATGAAAAAAAAAATGTTCAATGAAATATTCCGTTATTATTAAATGTATTTATTATCAATACTCATATATACATATGAGTTACACAACTTTATACACTCGGATTGAGCCCAGTACTCGCCACTCTGACTCCAGTGACTCCTGATAAGGGGTTCGCCGACTATTCATTCAAGTTGTAAGTAATTAAAATATAATGAATGAAGACTGTTTCAAATTCCTCATCACTAAAGAACGTAGCACACTTTAGATAAGTACTAGGTATACTTATTAGTCATAGTCCACCTGAATATAGACGCTTTTTTTCATGAAACATGTATAATTCGTCCATCTAGATAAACTAGTTGCAAAGTGTTGGACTGTATCTACCATCTTACTTGTCAGTAGGAGTCTGTACGTGTCTGAGTTTTATCATGGTGAAATAGGACGTCTGACGATGACGATAAGCAACAGACGAACAATAAAAAAGTATTGATTCATTACCAGTGTACCTACACAATGATTGTACATTCAATTTGTAATACAAAACAATAACCATCATTGTAATTGACATTAATATAATGTTTTGAGGAAATTGAACAAGACATATCACTAACCTCTTACAGCATTTCATTGCATATAATTTTAGAATTATGAATATGCATACAAGCTGGAATGATTAGGTAAACGAAATGATCAACAGATTACAAAAGACTCTTTTTAGGAAGGTTACAGTACAAAAGTACTTTGGAAGCACGTTATATAATAACTTCTTATAATTCCCTTCAGGAAAAATATGCCATATAACAAGCTATAGCAAATAAAACCAGTTTAAACCATTGTTGGACACGAACTAGGTCAATTGAAAAGAAAAGAAAACTCAAGGATAAGTACACTACAGTTTTTCCGTCTGGATCGTTTATCTATCGCCTTTACCACATAAACACAGTATCCAGTGAATAAGTGTTTTCTTTTAACATAAAACGAACGTTTGTTTCTTGGAAAAAGCCCAAGCTTTCAATGGTTTCGCTTCTAATCTTAATCTTTGCCATGAAACCGACCACGAAGATATACCGACCCTATAGTCTACTCGATAAGGACTGGCAATACAATCGTTATTCACCTGTTTTCATGGTTACATCACTGGCAGACTCTATTGTATCGGAATGCAATAATCGAAAAGCAATTAAGATATCGAAGAAAACAATCTTACTCTTCATCGATTCCTCGTCTGTATAACAACACGATAAACATTCCTCAAATATTTACTGATTACGATCATGTGTGACGTCACAACGGATTGAATTACTCGATGACATCGTTATCGATAAGAGTCAGCTTGTTCGTTCGATTGCAGTACAATTTCATCAGTGTAAGTAATCTCTTTGTTTACATAAAATGAGCCTTCATTAAGCTGATATCGGGGCTGATGAAAGTGGACTTAATAGCGAAATGACTGGCTTATGTATAATATATAGTGATATTAAATCATTATAATTATTCTAATAACATCTGTGTCCATTATAATTGCATCTGTAACACGTAAATGGATTTTTCACGGCTGTTTGACCTCATATTAACACAGCAAATGTAAATATATCTCAGATACATAAGATGGATGGTTAGTAAAGTGACTAGGTAGGTGGTCGGAATTAATTAGTTGATATTTGTAGTGCACGGTCGAAAAAGTACTTCAGCAACATAGTACAAAAAGTACTACAGCGTCATCTATGTCACAATAGATGAACTAACATCAAAATTCTGAATCACGCTATTAAAGTTATCCACGACTTAAGACGATAGAAAAACCCGACGACAAGTGTCGAGCCAGTCCATCAGATACAACACCCGTCTGGTCGGAGGTTCCTTCCTTTTCTATTGGGGATGAAAAACTTTACACCCTGTTCTTTATATATTTATTATACCTAGGGATATACATAAACTTTATTAAACCAAATCATAACAATATTAAATACACTTATAAATTAAAATAACCTAAAGTAACTAACTTAAAAAAAAAAAAAAAATGGCGTCAATAAACTCCTCCTCAACGCTGGCGCTATCAACTGGTAATGTCCCCAAGAGACTGGCGGCGTTGTCACGCTGTAGGGCAAGGCTAAGCCTTTGGCCAAGATAAAAGCCAGCCCTTGGGCCACGGGAAGTGTTAACTAAGCGTTTTGAAATTTCCTTTAAAAGGCTGTGAGCACTCGGATCCCACGGTCCTAGAGTGTCAACCCCAAAGTGCTCGAAAATATAGTTTCCAATAAGTTACTATATTTATGCCACTTGAGGTTATACCTATGATAATATCCGGGTTAACAAAGTATTTGAAAATTAAGAATTTACGACGACTATTTCCAGTTTCTACGCAATGACAAAAAAAACATCTTCCCTGCACATAGTAGTTTTAGTTGCTTAACTGCTTTCTATTACTAGTAAACCTTGCCTTTGCAAAACTAGTGCAGATAAATTTACAGATATTAATACGAACTTAGTGAAAAAAAATTAGACCTACGCTTGTGCAGCTACGAACCGCAATAAATTCAAAAAATATATAGGTACGAGTAAAATAACGATCGGTAAGGTATACAAACCAGCTGGAAATAAATATTTTGGCTTAGTTTCATATCAGTAATCGATAAAATCTTATTTGAAAGTCATGGTTACACTTAAAATTTATTTTTAATAAATATCTACAAGCTGCTACGGCGTAGCAGTTGTAGTTCTTGTATGGTTTCGATAATTTATCAATAATGTTTTATGATTTTTTCACAATAAAATAATTGCCAATGAAGTAATTTTTATTATACAAGCTTTCATCCATAACTACATGCCTTTTACATTAATTTGGAGGCTTAAATCCATACATAAATTAAGGGTAAAAAGCTCTTTACTTAACAACATAGTTATCATTTATGTGTGACACATAGACAATATTGTAGCACTGACAGCATTAGAGCAGCATTTACTTACAAACTCGTACATTTACTATCGAGACACATAATTAGGATAAGACGAAAGGCGGTCAGTTTAGCAAACGAATGGCTTGAAAACCAATAATTATGGGCGGCGAGCTCCGACTGCGAACGAAAACTAACTTGTGGCAACGTTTTGAAAAGGTTCGCTTAACAAGAAAGTAGTAAACATGTCTACTAGTATTAACTGCGTCCGTGGAGCTGAAGTGTCCTAACTTATACGACGACGAGTAAACATTAATTAGCGCAGTGCTCGTGAGAACGCTGAGAGAAATTACTCGCTTTATCTTCCAGTTAAAAGGTTATCTGCGCTACACTTTGTATTAATTAAACATCCTAGTATTGTTCATAAAAATCTACACAATCCGTGTTTGATTGTGCGTCGTCTAGACAACAACTTCTAAAAATTTCCTCGAATTAGTTTTGGTACTCGATATGATTAAGTGCTGGCTATATTATACGAAGAGACAATGGTCAGTGAATTCTTTATGATATAAATAGTGTATCATAAATGTGCCGGGAAATCCAAGTCTTTGTGAGCACAAGACAATGCCGTTACATGAAGTTTTTTACCAAGACTAGTTTACCATAAATTACTGTGTAGAATGTGGTAAATTCGTAACCAGTAGGTTATTATGAAAAAAACTAGAAGCTCAAACAAATATACAAATAGTTTCCAAAAATCGACTGTTTTCGACTGCAGTGGGTTCTTTAAAAGTTTATTGCGTCCCCAATGACATCACTAATATCCTAATTAGTTGTGCCGTATCTTCAGAAGGTAATAAAACAATACGAGTAGTCAGTACCCACTAAGGAAAGTTGAACAGGTATTGCACACGGCTTCATGCCGTGTTTATTGACCTACCTACCTACAGTCTGGCTGTTTTGGCTTATATTTCTTTCAGCAGCTTTAATGTAGGCGTGTATTTGAAAATATATGTGATGACTATGCAAAATGGCCATTATACACGCTTATAATCAATTGGTAGATTTACTTCAAATGTTTACCTAACTACTTATCTACGTCACTAGTATATAACTAAGAAATGATCTTCAAGAGGAATTCTGAAATCATTTAGACCCAGTTTTTTAATTGTTCAAGAGGCCAGAGAAATGTAACAACGCAGTCTCCAAAAATAGTTTTACCAGTGACAACATCTATATGATTGATTTGCAGTTGTGCTTTATGGTCTCAACAAACAATGGATGATATTTAAAAATTATAATACTATTCTGAAGAACCTTTTGTTTGATAGATTGTTGCGGACATAAAGTTTGAATGTTTGCCAAAACATAATATAAACCACAAAGACTTGGTTTTCCTATTCCATACACCAGGACGACATCTTATTGTTAAAGATTATGTAATGTTTACTATGAAAAGTACGATATTTATTTACTACAACGCTGTTCAGTTAACAATAAAAGTGTACAATCTATACAAATAAATAAAATTGAAGTGTCTGTTTGTAATATCAAAATAACAGCTTTTTACTGAATGCATATGAAAATATATACGTCACTTTTAACAATAACACATTTTTTTTTAATTTTTGTCTGTCTGTCTGTTTGTTCGGCTAATCTCCGAAATGGCTGGACCGATTTTGACGGAACTTTTACTGGCAGATAGCTGATGTTGTTCCATACAAAAAAAACCCTTGAAATTGGTTACAAAATCCAATTCAAAAAGGGAATTCATATTTTTTATAATAATTTCACGCGAACGATGGTCGCGCGCAACAACTAGTTAAAGATATAAGTAATACTTTAGATATACAGTCCTTACAAACTATTGCATGCTAGAAGCGACTGTATGAATGATTGCTTAGTCATGCAATCTTTCGCTGAAACGATGAAGCATAGTGTCGTCATAGGGAGCGCTTCTAGTCGGGATTCATGTATCCATGGTTAATGCCTCCTGTCTGGCTCGTGAATCATATTTGAATAAAAAAGAACTGAGAACAAAGGAGTTCAATGAATTGTTATTGCTGGTAATAGTAATAATCTTCTTATTCATAAGGATTATGAGATTATTGCGGATGTAACTAATAATTATGTAACTTCAATCTTAC
This sequence comes from Eurois occulta, assembly GCA_950022335.1. Classification (NCBI taxonomy): domain Eukaryota; kingdom Metazoa; phylum Arthropoda; class Insecta; order Lepidoptera; family Noctuidae; genus Eurois; species Eurois occulta. The sequence continues at coordinate 8,214,154 of OX465489.1, read as the reverse complement.
AAATCTTTTGCATGGTTCTTCATTGAGTATTATTAAGAGTGCATGTATTTTACAATCAATCAGCATGTAACGTATGGGATTTATTCAAGAAATTCAGAATAATAGCTATGACGCAAAGGTGAATCTTGGTTTTTTATCGAATTTCCAGGAACAACGTCTACAAATTCAAATACAAGTCTAAAACTAGGATAAGATCGTCAGGATATGTTTACATAGTCACCGCACTAGGCAGGCCGTTGTAGGGTTCTGAATATTCTGATCCCTGTGCTCTAGAATACGATTTCTCTTAGTACATAGTCATTTATTGAATCCATAGCCAGTGATACAGCTTTTACTGGAGACTTCAGGCTTATTACCATACATTGTTCCTAGCCTAACTATAGACCTACTTGAGACAATTGGCTACTACTTGGCCCCCATTCAGATATTGATGTCGAGGCTAGAGTTGAGGGATTTAAAATATGGACAGTACAAAGGTTTTTGGAGACAGATCCTGAAAAAAAAACATCCTAATTTCCTGCCAACACTGAGTTTCTAGCACTTACTTACCCTACTCGAATTTATTAGGAAAGAATAACACAGACACAAGACTTAAAAATATTCAGCATTTACAACCATCTACTTAAGCTGTTTCGAGTTGAAGGCTTGGGCTTAAAAGCTCTGAGAAAAATGTTAAAATGCTTATAAAATGTTCCCTTCCATAATAATAATTATTATCTACCATTTATTTTCTTCAATATTTGGGTAAGAAATAACATAGTTAAGTAACAACTAACGAGTATATAGATCTGCTAATATTACAAAACCTTTTGCAATCAGTTTTCCTGAAACTTACTAAAGTGGACGCTCACAATAGGCCAGGCCAGGCGTAGGCCATTTTCGTATGGTATTTTTAAAGATTTTTATTTCAATACTATTGTTTTTTTATGGCTTCCATTGTCATATTTATATTTAAGAGTTATTAGGATCATTTAAGGGCATTTTGCAACAAGTTTAAAAAAGGAAATGTAAGAAAAGTTATAGAAATCTGCTGTAATTCTTTCTTTTATAGGTCAAGACTTGACTGATAACTTTTCATTACGAAACCGATGATTTCAAAGTGCCTTTCCAGTCTAGTATTTTATTGAATCATATAACCCTTTGTTTCATAATGTGATGCAACTTTCTTCACAATTAAGTTTCAGGACATTCAACTTGTGGTCACATACAAATCAGCCATTTGTATTCTTTTATGAGTTAGCTAATGTCTAGGTGTTATGACTTAGCCTTATCACATACATAAACAAAGAAACCATGTATTTGTAAACAAATAGCGGTATATGAGTACATTATAGTGATAATATTGTTTCCTTTATGCGTATTTCCTTGCATACGATATACCTGAACTTACAATAACAAATACACCAACGTGGTTTCCGATAGCCTTAAAATCCGATGAAAAAAAAAATTATGAGAATAATGAAATAACATCCAAATACTTTAGAATTACCAATATAATAAGCCAATTAAAAATAAATTTAATCAATTAAAGTCGGGCTGAGTTACGACTGTATCCGCGACAACTGATTTTTATTTGTTATTGCTTATATTTTAATTTCTGTTGATAGCTTTCTAAATTTATTCGACTTGTATGATAAGTGACATTCGAATAACTTCGTGGCAATATGCGCGTGTCGTATACCTCGCGCGCGTAGTGGATGAATATCATATTAGAGTTACCACATCATTAACTGGTTTATAGTCGTGTAAGTCGTGTTACCTTAGTAATAGTCGTACACTTACTGGTATCGGGCTTTAACGTCATTATATAACTTTAACTTAATTTTACAAGTCTTGCGAGCAAACTTTGCCAACCGTTGTCATTATCTTCGCAAGTACCTGCGGTGTTTGATTGTTTATGTTGAAGTAAAAAATTCTAGCCATTATCAATAAGGAAAAAGATGATTGATTCGAATATATTTGAGATTTCGAACTTGCCAAATATGTAAAGGTGTTTGAAGAATCGGACATTATTTAACTTGCCCCAACATAACGAGGTTACATCAACTCGAGTACCTACTTGCTTACTTATAGTACGTTAACTTGTTTCGTTGCTGTGCAAGTGACTTTCTAATATAACATTAAATATTTTCAGAAAGAACATAGCTCAAAAACATACCCCCTGGGACGATGTCAACATTTCTGTAATTTTGTAAATAAAATTTTTCTTACCTTAAAATTTAATATCTTGATTCCTCAAGCACCTTCAAAAATAATAACTTCACTCGCGATGCACTTTGAAGAAACTTGGTAAAACGAAAAATAGCACCTTCGGAAAATGTAAACAGAAACAGCGGTGGCGAAACTCACGTGTTACAAATATTTGCAAAGTTTTCGACGGTCCTTATTTTTTCAGTATTATCGGGGGAAGATTTATCGTGAGTAGTAGGTCGCGTGTGACGTGAGTGTGCGTCGGGTCTGTCGGGAGCGAAGAGCGTGGTGGACGGTCGGCCACGCAGGCTGGCGGCGGCGAGGCAGCGCGTGCACTGAGTGGCGAGGCTGGCCGGTGGCGCGTCGCTGCCGGCCGCCGCGAGACTCTGCCCCGCGCGTGCGCCGGCCGCCGGACCAGTTCCGAGCAGCCTCCCGCGCCGCGCTACCACCGCGGCCTGCACGCCTGCATGCTGCACCACCATGCACTTGCTCGCCTGTCACCTACCCGCGCACTCCACGCCACCATATACTTCAAACCAAAGCGCCGCAAACTGGCACCACAAAATATCACTTTTCAATTTATTGTACTAGGATGTCGTCAGATAGGTCTGTATCGAGGCAATAAATATCCACTAATGGGCCCTGTTGCCCTTATCTCTCAACTGGAGCAAGGAGCAAATATCACAACGGAACGTAATCATTTCTGTTTAATTACTAGGGAAATTAATTTTCTTGTGAGGTTTCCTAATTGTCATATTCCCGGAGTCGTGTTCCACGTTAGGTAGTCCGCGGTAACTTGACTAATGAGTCTTAGTACAACCAAATAAATTATATTGTTCAGTTTGTGTAATGTAACTGAAGACAAATGATGTTGACCATTAATTTATGTTAATCTGCATCCGTGTAATACCTGGCTCGTAATTTTGACGTCAATATCTATTCAAATCCTTTAAATTACGCAGTGTACAATTGACTACACTATGGATTTATTGAATGAAACATCGTAACATGCAAATACTGAGTATAATAAGAGGAAACACCTGACAATAGTATTCTCGCATTTAAATTAATGTGACGAAGTGCGCAATAAATTACTAATGATGCCGTTTAATTAAGCTTGTATTTATTTCTAAACGTTAAACAAGTATTGTTTAGCTTTGCTATTTTCTTGGGAACTGTATATTTATAATCAGATTTTCTGCATAATACATAGATTAATATATTATATACTCAGTTTTAAGATGAACGTGTCTGTTCACTCTGAGCGCCTTTTTCATTCAGTATCAGCCCGTTTGATGTGGAGTTCTGATTTTGGCATATTAACAGTTAGTTTGAGAGCTAAATAAACACGCCCGGTGATTTCACTCAATAATGTCCAACTTTAAACATGCAAATGCTGGTAAATTAATAATAAAGAGGAAGTTCAAAACAATATGAAGTTATTTTGATAAGCAGAGGTACCTAGCAACAGGTACTCTTCTAATTCCTAGTAATGTTTTCAGTACCTATCTTTTTATGTATTTCATTCACGGTTTCTAATATAAGTTAAAAATAGGAATGGCCTTTACACTTTCTGATATTTTATCAATCTAACCGTCACATTAATGTGATGTTACTTCGACCCCATACAAGGACAGTCCTATTCTTATTTTGATATCAAAATACGTGTCTTTGATACGCACATTTATTGACGTTCGATCGAATTCAGTTCCATCTATAAAAAGATTGATTTTTTAGCGATTCCTCCAACATGTGAGTGGCATATGTTTGGCTACTTGTACTCACAGCTAGATACCACTCCGCTGCTGATAAACTACAAATATTCAGTGTGACCTTTGCTCCGTATTGGCCATAATAGACTGTTGCTATTTGCTTATTCGGAAATTTCATTATCATTCCTAAGCTAATTTAATGGCTAATTGGCTCTTATTATCGTTCGAATATTTGGGTCGATCACCGCATCTGAAGTTTTCTACTTTTTGTCTGGTGCAGATGTGGAGGACTTGATCTAGGTACATGTTTTCTTGTGGGAGTTTCTTTGGCAGTTACTTCAAACTGAAATTACCTAGATTGTAGCCTTCTTATCTACGTTGTGATGGCGTCTCGCCACACAAGAGGAGACTGTGACTTTTTCAATTCATATGCACCTACTTTCTAAGGTTATCTTGAATTTCACTGACATCGGTTAAGGAAATCATCTTGGGGAAACCTGAACGTAAAATTTTTGTCTGAAACTTTACATCCGCCTTAAGCATGGGTTAATGAGCCTTCTCTGTATGAGAAGAGGCCTTGCATTACAGTGGTATAAACATAGGCTGATATTACAGTCCTAACAGTTGATAGCAGCTATAGGAAAAAATTTCATGAAACTTTTCCATCAACATCCGGAAGCATGTATGACTGACAAATGGAAGTGCCACTTGAAATAAGTGCCGCAGTCTTACATAAAGTCAGTACGTAATCCCATCCATGCAGAAAGTATCCGGGTTCGAATCACTCATATAACTTATCTGCGCATGCCTCTTATGAACAACACAATAAGAATCCAATAAAGAAGGAATATTTAATGAAATGGCACTTGTACCTTGATACATTTTTTCCGGTTTCAAGTGTTCTAGATAACGACTTCATATGTGCTGATTCAGATCCAATCAATGTTCCACTAGATATGACGTCATTCGACGTCACTGCGCAAGCGACGCTGACAGACGACCACTACAAACAACATCGATACGTAATCAGTCTTGTCGTAATCAGTTTTATCCGACTTCTTTTGGCTTTAGATTGTTTTCAGCCATAAAGTTTAATGTGAGAAAATAGAGCTACACCGGAAAATTCAATAGCTATTATTTCAGAATTTGAACTTTACATTGAACTATTCACAAAAAGTTTGTCTATTGGGTTCAGAGTCACATTGTAAATTAAGAGACATTCAAAAAATTAGAACATTGAAATACAAAGCCAAAGATAGGTATTTCAAAAGGTAAGGTTTTCTACAAAGGTCCTATAAAAGCTTAATTTTAAGAACAAAGAACTTCTCCACGACAAAAGCCAACACACCAATAGATTAAAGTTTATTAAAGATAATAACTGCAGCATGTTAATCCTTTGTTGTGTAATTAGAAGTAACGGGACTAAACGTATTATGACACTCGTCTAGACATTAAAATAGCGATAAATTTTGCTTTATTATAATCTTTAAGTAATACGTATTAGGCCCCACACGTGTTTCTATATTTGTAGACATCCTAATGTCTAATTTGATAGAATAGATGGACAGATGTAACAGATTTTGTCGTCGCCCGATTAAGTTAAAAAAATTGCAGACGACAGACGAGCATAAGACTAAATTATCTAATAAAGGGATCGTTTTTAGCCGTTTGGTAAGGGACCTTAAAAGTATATATTTTTGTCTGAGATAGAAGATATTTCTTAAAAAAAAAGTTTTTTTTATTCCCAAATTACTAAAACATGAAGTAAATTAATTACTTGCTCGTTCTAACAGGATACCTTATCATTTACTTTGATTACATAAACTCGCAAAACAGGTTCATATCTTCACCCATAAATACTTCCGCTATCTATCGAATTCAGTACAAAAGATATATCAAAGATATAATTTGCTTACACTGTGACTGACAGAATGAGTCACCCGCGTTCAGGGGATTCATAGTATTTACGCGGCCGTAATCAGTCCATCGGTTTGTCATACGGAGCGTGCCATTTCTGTATTCCAATAGGAATGAGTGACAGAAATGACTCATTCACTAGTTGATTTTCATTCGCTTTTTATAAGGTGTAAACGTTGCATCATTTTGATAGCACTTTATTAAGAGGCTAGCTTTTTCCCGTGGCTTTGTGTGCGTGGAGGGGTCGTAATTTATCCCACGGGAACGCACTACAATACAAAAGTAATACTTTTGTAGTCCTAACCAATTTGCCAAGATTCATCGAAATCTGTTCAGCTATTAGACGTGCAGGAGTGAATAACAAAAAAATTCGCTTTCATATTTATAATATTATAAGCTTATTGTACATATATTTAATTAACTAAAATTGTAAACATAAAAGCCATTTCTGGCAAAGTGCTTGTGAACCTTGCATCCATAGATATTAGTAAGCAATTGCTATGACCAACATTTTAACCACATTTCGACATTTAGGTACAAATATTTGTAGCCGTACCAAACACTCGAAATAGCAATACTTAAAGATAATTCGGACGGACAATAAAGTAAAGAGACGCTTTATACATAGGTCTGCGCATACGCAGGCGCCACGAAGGATCGGCGCGGCCGTGCGTCGGCGCCGGGCCACCTTACCTTAGCAGTAAGGTATTAGGTTTAAAGGTCAGATAGCTCATAAGAGTGAATAACTAGTGACAGTTTAGTGTTTACTAGCAGACCGCAGTATTATTCTTGTTACCAATATTACCTATATTTTGAAATCTATATCAACTGCTGGGTGGATTCTTAAGATACTTCAGCGAATTTACGTTTGAAAAATACAGGGTGTAAACGGACCCTTCACGAAGCGGTCAACCAAGCGTTATGTACCTACATCAAACTAAATAACTTTACGCAAAAAATATTGCGACAAAAAATATTGAAACGACTTCTTTTTTTGGGGTGAAAAATTACGTTTTACGGTAGGACTCAATGTAACGCAATCAAAACATTGTGCTGATGGATGGATTGAATAGTACGGGGGTCATGGAGGTGTTTAAATTTAAAATCTTTCATTAAGAACAAGTATTAAAAAAAAACTTGTGAAAAAGTTGGAACTTTGACCCCCAATATCTCCGTAACTAGAAGGTTCCCAGATATAGTCTAGAACAAAAAAAATATCGCAATGACGGGGAGAACAAGTGCATTACATCAGTAGCGAAGGGTCAATTTTTGTTAAAGGGAAGCCGGAGTACACATCTTTAAATGTGATTATATTATTTTTCTAAAGAATACTGACTGTGTCATTTTTCAAATGGAATCCGATAGGAATCGAGTTGTATGGAATCTTCGCCACTGCATTACATTACACCCTTCATAACTTTTACTGGTTAGATACTCCTCCCTGCAAAATACTTGGTGTTCAGCTGCATCCGGCTAAACTGGAAGCCGACACCAACATAGTCGGGAAAAGGCTAAGCAGATGATGATGATGATAATCACCTTACTGGACGTCCTATTCCGAAGAGTACCTTACACGACGGTTTCTACTTGTATTCTTCTTCTCTTTTATCAAGTGGTTAGTGCTTAACCTGGTGTCAGAGTTTTTATGCCGCCTCTATTATACACTCTCACTCTCTCTCTCTTTATAACTTGTAGTACCAACAGTATTCTGAAAACTTTGTAGCAGATTCAAGGAATAAATTGTTTACTAAATGTAGACTCATTCATGAATGCGTTTAAATTTATTTATTTATAGGGAATTGGTTTTGCGGTGGGTGACAAATGCCTTCACTAAAAATAGGTTTTGCTCCGGTACTAAGTTAAATGGAAACAAGCATGCCCGCTAGAACCAAAAAATCCACATGTTGAATTACAGCCTGCTTAAAGAGACGAGGCCAGTATCCCAGCAGTGGGAATGTTATACGGGCTAATAAGATATGTTTTTGTTCTAATTTAAATTGGCATTACCGCACTTAATAGGTTGTTACGATTCAAATACTGCGCAGTTTTATTGTAACGACGCAAAAGCGGCATTCCTTTCATGCCATATTTTTCTTCGATTGTTATCAAATAAACGTTGACTCAAATACCAAAATAGCTGAACAAATAGGATGCATCAATCCTGATAAGGACATATTTTTCTTGACTTGTTGCTTCCTGTTCATATCTTTATATTTATTAATCGTATAAAAAGATTTCTCGGTATCGCCAAATCGATCGTGCGAAACATCAGATAATGTTTCGGATATGTCATTAAAATCCGATACTCATCCGAGTGAATGTGTACAATTATCTGTTTATTGAGGATTAAGATTATTTTTTACAAGATTATCCCGTATGTTGGGTACCTGTTTTGAACTTTTGACGTCACAAGACTCAAAAACAAGTCACTTTGGATGTATGTTTGAGTTAATTTAGGCTACAGAGTAATGAATGAGATAAAGAAATTGCTTACCTTTTTATCTCAAAAAATGGATGAACAAATGCTAACAAAATTAATCTAATATTGATTGATCATTCTCAACGACAAAATATTTCTACTCTTTATGGCTATTTTTCAGGTCACAGCTGACCCAAGTCCTGTAATAAGATATACAAAGGTACAAGCTATAATTGAGTTAAATCTGATTTAATCACGTCTACTGATAAGAATCAAAAATTCCAGTCCCTTTAAACAACATTACGGATGGCAGCTAAATCAATGTTGGTTCCAATTAGTGTCAATATCTACGGTATATAAAAACATAAGTAGGTATATAAACTACATGCGTTAGTTCTATCGACAACGAATACTGATTGGGGCTGATACATAATGCATAGGGCCGAGTACATTTTTAAAATTGATTATTACCAGTGTAGGTACCTAAGTAGTATGTAGGTTAGTGGATTCTAATGGCAAATTTAAAGCTGTAAAGTATAGTGTTGTAATAATAGAGTTGACCAGTTGACGTAGTTCAACATGGCAGGTTGATATTTTATCGTCTTGCAAGCTGTATTTAAAATCTTCCATTACTAAAGCAACAAAGTTATACTGAGGTAACAAACAAAGATAAAACTGTAAGTTAAAATATAAATGAATATTATTTCTTATATTTTTAGTAACTAATGCACAACTCCTCAACGTAGTTTACCGTCATATCATAACTGAAAAGGTAGGTTGAAATAAGAACTTTTACGCAAAAAATTGCCGACTTCTAAAAAAAATCACTAAAGAGTGGAAAATAACTTTACTTCCGGAAGTCGGTGATTTTTAATAATAATAATAAACATTTATTTCAGAATCACTTCCATATTTGATTTTTGTTTGTTTCGTTGATTTTTTTGCCACCGTCTTCCGGAAGTAAAGTTATTTTCCACTTTTTAACCGACTTCAAAAAAGGAGGAGGTTTCTCAATTCGACCGTATATACCTATATATAATTTTTTTATCTGTGTTCACGGATAACTTCGTCGTTTATGAACCGATTTTGATAAAAAAAAATTGTGTTTTTTTTTTGAAGTCGGCTATTTTTTGCTTAAAAGTTTTTTTTGGTGTACCTACCTAATAATACACCCACATTTCGCCAGTTTTTTTTAAGTCCCATGTTATAGGGGTTGAGCCTGTTTCCATCAACCGGGCTCAAATCCAGACTCCGGGGTGGCTACTGAGAAATTCCTCATGTAAAACCACTTGCCCGACCTGAGAATCGAACCCAGAACCACGTGCTCAGCAGTTGCGCTTGCGACCACTATACCAACGAGGTATCATCAACGAGGATCTCAAATAGTTGTAAAAAGGCTAGGCACATGACGATTACTGGTTGTAATCCATATAGGGTCATATTTTCTAAAACAGACTTCTATGATCTACGTAATGCCTACGTCCATAACCAATCTCAACATTCGTGTGAGAACCCACAGGGCAATTACTCGTCACAATCCATCTAAATTATTTATTTCGAAAACATAGATCTACCAAACACTAGAAGCACCAAGAACATCGTAGTAATCCATATTAATATTCTCTAAAATCATTAAAATCTACGTAATACTTACGTACGTAGCCGATCCCAATACAATTATGAAAAGGCTGAGCACACGATGATCTCCCGTAACAATCCATACAAGGTAGGGGGAATATATTAAGTAGCAATTCATTAAGGGTAACGTCATTTTCTGGAAAACACCTACATCAGTAGCCAAATTCGTTGATAAAAGGCTTGGCATATAATCAATTGTAGTCGTAGCAAAATAATTACCTTTCTGCCAACGATTAGCGTCAAAATTCAATATACGTAGATCCCCACAATATCTATGATCTGATCACTCCTACCAATCCTAATAGGGTATAGTCATAGTCATGAAAATTTGACTTCTACGTAATCAGGTATAACATAGAAATCTAATTTTAACGTCCCTTCCCAAAACAACATATTTAGTAGTCCGTTGTCAATCCCAACCTAACATATTGAGAGAAGAAAAGGCGCATGACGTTCACTAATCTCGAATCCATGGGGAAACGCCATAATGGCCACACGTAAATATTAATCCATTACGTATTCTCAAAATCATAGATACGTACATTCCTACGTAAAATAGGAGTATGAATTCCAGAATGTTAACTACCTTCTTAACCAATTGCCTGCTGATATTAGATCTCAAAAATAAAAGGCAAACAATTTTATAATCATTCGTAGCAATCCATATAGGGCAACGTGCACACGTCACAAACTCGAAATCATCCCTACGTAACACGAATACCTACGTCCGGAGACTCCGTACTCTAGATCTTGTGTGTACGTCTCTTGGCTACGTAGCAATGGACGGCAAACATTTGATTAATTTACTAATCTGCTGCGAAAGGAAATACGTATCAACATACGTATTTGTGGACTTTGTGGGCGCAACACTAATCTCATGTGCGAATGTATTCGAAGTCAGTTTTAATTAGGAATTAAACAGTTGAGACTTCACATCTTGCCTTTAAAATATTTTGTAGATAAAAAAGCTGCAGCTAAACACTTTAGTTTAGAGGACAGCATTAAAAGGATTAAGCCCTACAGGGACACTATCGAGTTAATATTTTAATTTAAACAATATCAAAATATATATCTGGAGCTCGTGACTAAATAATAACAGCCGCTCGCTTTAGGTTAAGCCGTGCTTGCCTAGGTTGGTCCGTGGATGGGTGACCAGCCATTACATACCGAGTTTCCTCCGTGCTTTGGAAAGCACGTTAAGCCGTTGGTCCCAGCTGTCATTTGCAGATCTTTAACAGTCGTTAAGGTAGTCCAAAGTCTGACAACTAGTCTTACCAAAGGGTATCGTGTTACCCAGTACTAGCTGGGTTGTGGAGGTCAGATAGGCAGTCGCTCCATGTAAAATACGGGTAAGTATTCAGCTGCATCCGGTTAGACTGCCGACCCCACCATAGTTGAGAAAAGGCTAGGCAGATGATCAAGATATATATCTGATAACATGTATATGCCTAGTGTTTCTAAATCTTATTTCTCACCATTTGGAGCAATGTTCAATCTACGAAGAAGATATCATAACCTACAGATATAAATTAAGTATGTATGTACTACGTACAAATATACATAACGTCATCAGACTACACATGCACGCTACGCGAAGCTTGCGGTTTCTCAATTCACACTCGATCCTTGTACGATGCAGATCATTATCCGACATTATCGATCTATTTGATTTACTATAGTAAACTAATAATGGCGCCACTAATAACCACCGGCCAACACATGCCAGTGCCGACTCGTTCAGTAAATTACCATTGTTCATACCTAACGAATCCCGGTTAAATTGTGTAAATCGATCAATAATAACACATAACGAGCAAATCAAACTACAATGATTTAAACAAAGTAACGAATTACCACTTATATACAATACAAGCAATTACCTTTGAAAATATACACCTTGAGAGCAATCATGTCCTAGCTGTTTATTAATAATTCACGCGACGCAAAATAAACAAATAATGATAGGTAGCGGATAAAAATATGCTCTGTTAAAATAGCTCGAATAGGTAAACGAGCACAATAATTATCGGGCAAATAGTTGTTTAAACACGGTATCTAAGTTAGCTGTGTAATTTCCCGTGTTCTATCTAATATGATCGGCGCGACGCGGCGCCAGCGCCGTCGGCTTCTTATAAAGAACGTTTATGCTAATACCTCACCACTAACAACTGTCCGGTGCAGGGGACATTTCTCGTCCAGTACAACAGCATATAAATTATTAAATAAATTGTAATTGTGACTATCATAATTATCAATCAATCTGTAGGTACGCGATTTTTGTGCGATGCGTGAAAGAATGTTAATTTAGTTTCTTTCTAGCAGATAAAGCATCGATATGGCTTACCTGGATGAATTTTAAATAGCAATCCATCGCTGGAGCCCAAATGTTCCATATTTGCATAAACATGCAAATAGTTATTTGATTTCCGGTAGTGAACAATGCTTCAAATGTCTGGTCGTTTGTTACGCGACCACGTAGAATTTTGGACTTTCCCGCACTGCCGCAAACGAGTAGGTTGGAAAACTAGGGTAACATGTTGGCCACTCAATAATTTTGGGGTCAGCTGTCAGTCCAATTAAATGTTACTACTAGTCAGTATTTTAGATAGATACGGGTCGTAGTTAGCTTATGGTTCTCATAATATTTTACTGGCTGCTGCAAACGAAAGGATAACATACATAAATTTCGAAATTTCCATTCACGTTTTTTTCAAATCGAAGAAATTTACGCACAGAGTCAGAAAATTAGTTTACTGCTATTCTCTATAACTGTGTGAAGTATATTATCAAATTATCTATTTATCTTTATTAACTATTACTACTTATGTTTAGATGAAAATATAGCAGCAAGACCTAGAAATACGTAGAGAATGTTCGCACACGTCCGTTTAGCTATAAAGCTCTTGGAACCTAGCTCAAATATACATAGGTACAGACTAAACAAAGCGCTCGCAGGTGCGTCCAGAGGTGCTCACGGTCAGATTGTCCGATACATGTACTTATAGATGACCTGCTGCATGTACTGACAACAAAAGAGTTAGGTATGCAGGCAAGAAATTGCGCTACGATTCCGATATTCATTGTTATTGCTTGCAGACCTACTTTTTTAAAGAAGTAAGTCGTTTATAAAGTCTTGACTAAACAGCCCACGCACATAATGAGTCAAGAGGTAGTTGAAGTTTGCTGCCAGCATTCAGCAGTCTCTTTTGTCGACTGTCCTTCAACACGGCTATACCACGGCAATTAAGCGTGTGTCTCACATACAAAATGCCTAATAACAACGGGTAACCCATGTGTTGCTACCCGATGCCGCAATTACATCACCTGTTGGGTTCCAGACGTGATTACTAGACTGGCTTTGTTTGAAATTATGACTGCGTTTGCGATAGACATGACTAGTCAAAACAGGTCGAAGAAGGACCTTGGTACTGAATGCGAGTTGTCCTAAGGAAATGGTCTGAACCGACTTGGAATCAAGAAGATGGTTCATCTCTCTTAATTGAACGTATGACTGCTTTATTATTTCAGAGTGAACTTGCAAAAGTGTAATCCAGCCGAACCAAAAATGTATGATAGAAATAAGCCTAAGTCATGCCTAGGTACATCAATCACAGCCGCTCACATCTTCATGGCTACAAGGATTTTTGCTAATTAGATCTATACATATACAAAGTACTAGTTCAACGTTGACGAGACATTAGGAAGTACGAGAAACAGCGTAGCTTCCTATATTATCTATCATAAAACTTGTCAAGTTGAGCAGTTATTAATGTCCATGTGACAGCATTAGTTTGTTTTCCTTTACATATTGCGAAAACGATAAACGAAAATCTTGTAAATATTTACGTCATTTAAAAATGATCCGAGTATTAATCAATAACAAGATTGATTATTGATGTTATAGATTCAAAAATGTAACCATGGCGAAAAACCAAAACCCTTTAATTGATTTTCTGAGAAAAGTGAATAGTCACTATAGCTAATTATAAATAGTTTGGAAGTAAAACAGAAGCCAATGACTCAGTTACACGTCGCGACATCTGAATTCAGGAAATAGAAAAATATCAACTTTGGAGCGGAAACCACAATATTTTGTGATGAACAAAAGTGGAGTGTTTCATGAATCATTTTGCATCTGCGCGCAATAAAAAACTTACAATGTATCATGCAAATAGAGTTTGGTTAGTAATCCGCAGGCGCTGGTTGATGGATGATGACTGGTCATCTTGAAACGAGACCTAATATTGCGTGTTAAGAAATGTTTCTGCATTGTCATAGGAAAATTACGTTTATTTTCAGGTGTCGTAGGTAGGTACACACCGAACATGTATGTATGTATTTCCCTATCATCATACTACGACCGTACATTCGGTATAAAAATTGCCAATCGTATGTAAAAAATATGAATAAGAGATTATGTTTTCGGTCACTATAGTAGATAACTTTGTAGGCACTAATCGTCCGCTCAACTCTAATTAGAGTAAAATAATTCAAACAAAAAACATGACCGCAAAAGCTCACCGAATTACAACTAATAACAATTACATAACAAACAGCTCTAATCTAACGGAAAATTACATTGGGAGCAAATAACAAAATTATAATAGGATAATAATGAGGTTATCATTACCTACAGTACACTAGACCACAGAACATAGTGCACACAGTCTGCGGGCTTGTTCCACTTACTCAATGAATCTCAATTATTATTTAGGGACGGTGTTCTCGGCGCATGCGTTATCTATCAGATACGACACTATTGGGTTAGTTAGTGCTTATGTCCACGTTTATTGCCTAAACGTAACCTAATTTTATTTATTGCTTAGACGTAACCTAAACGTTTTATGATAGAAGGTGCAGTACGAGTATACTGGTATGTGGATTTTGTAACTCGGTTTGGATTGCAGGAGGATTAGGTTGGATGTTGTAAGGTCCACCTTTTTCATGTTTAAGAGCATTGATTTGCCGATATAGATTATCGGCAAATCAATGCTCTTAAACATGGACCGGCAAATCAATGCTCTTGAACATTAATGGACCAGTTTAAGGACGTTTTTATTGAAATCCAAATACTTTCAACACCGAAGCACGTGGATAAAGAACCCAATTCGTATGACACATAAGATACACCGACAAAATTATGAGTTTGCGTCCGGAAAAATAAAACTCTCACATTTTATTACAGCTTTCTCTGCGATAAGTTGGCAGTAGCATTTAAAAAATAAATTTAATAGATACTTCAAACCATCTATAAACTTATTTCATTATTTGCTTTGAACAATAACCTTTGGCAATGTACCAGCGGTTGTCCCAATGAACTTGAAGAAGGCATTTTGTGTCCCTCTTTGTTTCGTAATTACCTAAGTAGACAGACACTAACCATCAAAGACTCTGGACTACGTATCAGTATCACGATTATCGTTGATATGATAACACACGCACTGAGCTTCTGAATTGAATTTATTCACGCGATAAATTGTTTATGCGAAATATGACACAGATAAACTAACTAATATGACATAAATTTAAGAGTTAACCTAACCCACATAGCAGTTGATTAGTTACTCAGACTCACGCAAAAACTCTTGTCATGAATCTCATGAATCTTGTGTGTGAAGGGCATCTAATAAAGTCTCCTTTAATCTCATATGATTAAGTTGTACAGCATCATAAAAATATAATATATTGCTGTGATTGGCCGAGCTCAATTTTTGCTTGGCAGCAATCCAATAGATTATTCTGCATGACTTTTAGATAACTCATTACAGTAGGTATTCATATCGGTATTATTCAGACAATTTCTTTTATTTATGAAGCGGCTTTTACTGAAGTAATTTGGGGAATGTTTTCGCTGGTTTAGGAAAATATATCGTCTGTCAGCTGGTTACTTAGTATCGTATTGTGGACAAGGGTGTGTTATAATAACGGAACAGAATGAATACTTTTTGTTTGACGAGGCATTCATTAAAAAATATACCTAATGGGGTTGAGGTTTGCAAGCAAAACCACGTTTTAATATTTAAATAAACTTTCGAAATGAATCAGTACCTACGTAAGTTTGTATTTATAGGTATTTCTTGACTGTGACTGTGCACTACTGCACTACGATGTGAACGGGCTTAGGAGGCAGGTTGGTACTTTATTATATCTATGGTACTACTCTACAGTACTTTTGATCACCATTTGCTACAGTGGTGTGCACAAACTGGATTTCAGGATTTAAAAATCTCAGTAAATCGAGTCTTATTGATTACCACTGTTTAATGCCTTAAGTTAAGTAGGTACCTATATTGAAAGAAAGTGATAAGCCACAAGGTTTTTTAATTAAGTCATATCATTAAAGTGAAATGAGTCCACCTTATCATTTTACACATTTTTGAGATTAAATCGGAAACCCCGAACGCCAATGTTTTATCTTGAGATTTATTGTTATATTAACATTTACTTCAATCCATCAGGCTCAAGTCATCATCACGATAACAGCTTGCAGATAATCTGCGGTTTTGGATTGAGGGGTGATCGTACCGAGACTGACGTAGAGGATGAATAATTACCTAATGTACCAATACTAATGTATATTGTTACTCATTTTGTGTTATTGAAGAGCGGTTTTTCTTTGTTTTCTCCCAAAGATAATGCCGTAATTAGAACTCGCGACATCACATCTTGACTCGATAGCTCACGGAGTCAACCACTTACATTAAACGTAGTAATAAAAAGAGTATTTTTATGTTATTTTCATTAAGTTATTCAGTTCGCATGTGGGGGACGTGCGCGCGCGCCGCTCGCGGGGCCCGTACGTGTCAGCGCCCGACACCCGCGCCCGCGCTCCACGGGAACGCTAACAGCCCCCTAATTGCATCAATTAAAACGACCACTTCGAAGATATTAAATCCTACTGCCTCTGAATATCTAATAACCTATTCGCGGTAAATTTCAATTAGATATAATACCGCCTTCATTAATTTAAATCATAAGTAGTGGCCAAATGTGCCCGGTTTTATTAAGATTTAGTGTTGATATTATGTTTTTTTCATATTATATTGCTTATGTAAGTTAAGGTCATACAGTCAGTCATAAAACCACCACATGGAGGCAGAACACTCAACGGCTCTGAAACAAATATTGATCATAAAGCTCGAACCACTAGGAGCATTCCCGCCCTAAGAAAATAAATGTTTCACGAATGAAGTTAGGATAATCCCACAGAGATAGTAGGTTTGCAGACATATTGTCTGCTAAAACAAGAAATCTTTATACGCAATATAAGAAAGACCACTCTTGAAAGAAATACCACATTACATGTTATGTAGGTATCATTACTTCATAAACACTCATTTAAAATAATCAGTGCTGTAAGCCACAGAAGCGTACCTATCATCCTTAAGCAGGCTAATAGCCTTTATATGGGTCAACGTCTACTGTTACCTTTTATCAAGAAACTGTACCTAATGAACCTGGTGATGTCATAATTTGATTCTAAGAAACTAGGAAAAGTCCTTCGTTTTTTTGGTAGCTACCTCATCTTAATTGATTAGTGATATCGAGGCCAAAACCTGAGGGAAACACAGAATCAATCTTTGGACCACACTGACAAAACACAATTCGTGGGCTAGGATAATTGCCGCGGGAGACGCCCCGGGCGTCGGGGGCCACGTGGTGGCTCTCGGCCACCGTAGGCGCGAGCCAGTGGACGGTGAGAATGGGCTAGCCCGTCCGTCCGTCTTATGACGACAGGCCGTGTCGACGGCGCGTTCGTGTTCCACGCGCGCCTCAAAGAGATTTCAGCAAACTGGAGGGGCCCGCAAGGGCCGATGCCTGCCAGGGCTGCGGGACTGTTCGAAAGAGAAGGAACATGGATGGGTTTTAGTCAGTAAAAGTCTCTTCCGCTCCGCCCAGAGCGGGTGGGGTCATTTGATGATTTCCCATCCCCAAAAAAAGGGCTAGGTTAATTAATTATTCGTTTTACCCTTATTCACCATCATCTGCTCAGCCTTTTTCCAACTATGTTGGGATCTAACCGGAAGCAGCTGTATACCAGTATTTTAAATGGAGTGACTAACTATACAGGCCATTAGTTTTTGTGGGGTTGACGATATCGTCAAAGTCGCAAAAAACAGATGGATGAGGGACGTTCAGAACCAAGAGAGAGAGGCCACCAGTGGGTAATTCAGAAATGATGATGATAACAGCCCAATTGAAAATAGAAGTATCCAGGATCAAAAACATTCTCCTGAATCAAAACTACAGTACTTTCACAGTTTTTATGCCTTGTGACTGGGACTATAGCTACATTTCATTGTTTCGACAATTCAAAAGCGCCTGTAACTGGCCTACTTGAAATATTTTTTTTGATTTTGAAAAAAACTGTCAACTAACCTTGCTTGCCTACTTACACAATAAACATAACACTATTTGTACCTAATGCCATAATTAATTGCGAGTTAAATCCACTCGAAGTGTTCATATAAGCAAACACACCACAATGCCATAAGTGCCTCTACAGACGCCATTTAAGAGCTTTTGTCTCATTGTACGTTCATTGCGTGGGCGCCCCTCCTCATTCATTTCATGTGGTCTGTTTTCTTAATGACGAAGCCTTCGAGGCGCCTCGGAGGGTTTTTGTGCACACTATGTCTGTCACTTGCCTATTAAAACATCCAAGGTTCCGATAAGATAGGGTGGCGAATCTATGACTAGCTTAGAGATTCGGGGATCGAAGTAATGACAGAAATAGAAGCTTTTGTTTTATGATTTCTGCGTTTACTGTTGTCTGAATTACGAGTGCGATCTACAGATCGATCTACAGACTTACAAGACGATCTACAGACTTACAAGATGCGATCTACAGACTTACAAGTCAGCTGAATGAAAAAAATAATATGAAAAAGCGTTTATTCGTGGTGACATCCTAAATATTACAAAAAAATGTTACTTCTGCCAAACTGTAAAGCAGTTTGTTGGATGTATGCACCTAACGTAATCAGTCGAGCTGAGACATTGTAATCTGAAAACTGTAAACATGTTCCGTGTTATTTGTCAAAAAATCACCTAACAATCGCTGTAAAAGCACATGATGAAGAATTTGCAGAATAAATTAAAAATATATTAACGCAACACAAAGCTACATAACGTAGTTACGCACCGTAATCCTACACAGCATTTTATTAAAGCCATTGTGCTTGTAATATTTGGCAACTAGAACTTTTCGCCCACTTGCTCTGAACAAAACTTATTTAAGTTTCAGTAAACAATTTTACAAACAATCAGAATAACACAAAAGAAACTAGGTCGCACATTCCGGTCGCAAACAAAACTAGGGGTAGTCTTAGCAAAAGTAGGTTATGGGATTTTTAAAGAGGCTGTATAGTAAAATTTATTCAAAAAGTTTTCGACGTTTTTCATTAGGATCGTTTGGGTCAGTGGCTTGGCAACCCTAGAGCGGAGGCGGCGAGTTGAGACGGAAAGATCTGCAGCATCAGAAATTATTTTTTTATAACTAAATACGAATGTTGAATGCCAATGAGTTTCTTGAGATGTATCTCGTATTATATGACTTTTTACTACAAAACATATAAACTGCACGGGTAGGCGGGTCCCTAATGACAGCGTGTACACCGGAGACGCCGAACTATGCGAGACTCACTAGTGCTGAAGTTACTACGTGCTCATATTTATGTTTTTAAACTTATCGTTATACATATTCGCATACTTTTCCTTAAAATTATATATTCATGCAATTGTCAGGCAATGAAAAAGCACTTCATATTCATAAATAACAACTAACAATCACTGTTATTTTCAAAACAACTTCGAATTCAATTAAGAGGAGCAACAAAGGAGGAAATAAAAGTTTCTCAATTGATTATAATTTAGCTAAAAGTATGACAGAGTATGATATGTAGCTAAAATACACAGTGGGGCTCAGAAAGTTCAGCAGTAAGCTGAACGTAATGTATTCACGAGGGGGAAGTAAATTAAAAAGCAAAAAGTACGAAACTGGCTGGATGCCCGCACAGTCACGGAAATTGTTCCCAAGTATTCGGAGCCTCTTTTTCTACTCGAATGCACAAGAAAAGAATGTTTTAGTAACATATCGACGTTTATCTCTGATTTTCTGTTTGGTCACGTTATTATTCCAAAGGGCATTTGTACATGTCGAGCTCGCCCCTAATTTGCATGGAATTTGGCAAACGCAGCAATCACGATTTTGGTTGCCCAATGGGAAAAATCTATTGGCAGATGAAACCTTATGGGATCATCTATTTAGCCTTTTCTCAACAATACTTGGTTGGCTTCAAGTCTGACCAAAAGCAAATAACAATTTCGAGCTTCGCAGAATTAATGCGTTCGATAAACGGCAAGCTTGATTTTTCCAGAAAAATACAACGAAGCGCCATCGCCAATATCGAAACCTGCTGCGCCATTCATTAGGCAACCTGCTCATCGTGTCTGACGTCAACCACACTTTGTTGCATCAGGCGAGTGGAAAGTATTTGCCACTCATTTAATCAACGCACCGATGTGAAGGGCTCATTGGCTGTTAACCTCCGCCCTCTGTCAGTCAACACGTAATTGAAGAGAAGCCTTGATACGTTTCAATTGTCCGAGATCGTATTACTTGCCTTTATAAATAGGCGGTTAGGACGATAATGTTCTTCTGAGGTTGAAGTAATAGCGTGTCATCGACGTCAATTGATCGACGATTCGACAGTACTGAGATATTTGTGCAATTAATTCACTGATGAGACGGGTTCAAAGTCAATAAGACGCCAATATGTAATATGTCTGGTCATGTAAAAGTAGAGCTTCTGTATGTATGATCTCTTCTAATAAGCGACTTCTGCAGTTTTTGTTAACTAGTACACACGACGACCAATCAAGCTATCAAAACCAGTTTATACGGATCTTTCATTGTACTGGAAATCTATACAAAGCGAGGCTATGTTATACTGGAACTGTATAGCTTCATATGTCACCGTGTGTAACTACGTAGACCCATGCACCTACATATTGCACTGATTAGGAGCCGTAATATACAAGGTGAAACATAATAAATGCAAGACGTTCCGTATGGTGACTCGGAACATGATACTGAACTACTTTTGTTCTATGACTTTTAAAAACTCATTACTTTTTTTAGTTTTACCATGCATGTCGATCAGCTGATCGCGTATTTCTATAGAAAGTACAAAACTTTTATTGCAAATTCCAAGAACTCGTCGAACAAAAGTTGTTCAATTTCATGGTCCGAGACACCAAACAAGAGGTCTTACGTTTATTATGTTACACCTTGTATAGGTATTTTTAACATCATACTACGAATCTATTGGCTAGATAACAGTAAATAAGCTCCTTAGTGGAAAAAAAATGATTCACCTTCTTCTGAAAAGAGTTCGAAAACAGAAGACTGTAAGAAAAATGAATCACGCATCCTGGATTATTATTTGGAAGTAAACAAACTTTTAAAATAATCTTTTAACCGCGCATTTATGAATTATGACACATAAGTAGATAAATCAAGTCAATATCCTTATTCTAAAATGTAAAACACCTACTAAAACAGACATTCCACGAGTTTATGCGATCGTGAGATAAATCAGACATAATTACTGAGCTAAAGGCAGTAGGAACGCGTTGACAGGAGTGCCACAGTTTGATGTATTTAGCATATAAATGGCGGGGTCTGATATCTTGCGCCTATCATAATGTCATCATAAACACACAATTAATTGCGCACCATGATAATTTAAATAATAAATATTGTACTTCTGTTGGAAAAACAGTGCAATAACGGAAACATTACGAAAATAAACAATACTATTAAACAATTTCGATAAATTTCGCGAATTTATTAATTAAGTTTGATTAATTAAATAGTTCTTTGTGCTTCGGTTTTTGCCAAAAATATAGCTTTATCATTTTCCTGCCATCACACCAATTTATTAGGGTTCGACGCAGCATGTTTTCCATCCTTTTCTATTACCAAGTAATCATCTCAACAGTCACCTCCTTTTTAGCCATATCATCCTTCAAACAGGCCATCCATCGTTTTTTTGGTTTTCCTCTACTTTTATAACCATCCTGCACATTTATACTCAACACTGTTCTCGACATTTTCCAATATTATTTATTAGCCAATACTGGGACTAAGCTCATTGCCAAAATACTTAATTCATTATATAAGTACTTTAGCACTTTAATCTTCACATTCGGTATGATAATACATAGGGACTTAAAATTACCAGTTTATCCTGTTTTTGGCTCAAAATTTGCCAATAAACCTCATAAGATTGGAAATTAAATCATTTGCAGTAAATTGATCTAATCTTATCTAGATCGAATATAATTATGCCTAAATCCACTGACTACCTACTTTAAACCAAGAACTCTGACACAAACTAGGCATCAACTTGATATCATAGACATAAACCTAATATTACCATGATCATTTTATGTTCCATTAACAAAGATTACCAAATAAGGGGTCAGCCATAAGCAACGTCACACGTTAAGGGGAGGAGGAGGTCGACGAAGTGTGACATTATGTGACAAGAGGTGGGAGGGCTCCTAAATTTTGTGACGTCACATTTCAAAATCTAACATAATAATATGTGACGTCACACTAGGGAGGGGGAGTCTCACAAATGTGACCAGCTGTGACAAGGACCGGGAGGGGAGGTCAAAAAATCATGAAATTCGTGTGACGTAATTTATGGATGGCCCCTAGCACCCATGTTTTTGGGCAGTCGTGTAAATACACCTTTGTTTCATTTTCTGTTTTACATTGAACTACTGGTCGCAAGTGCTACTGCTGAGCATGAGGTGCTGCGTGCTACTCCCAGGCCGGGCCCAGTGCTATTGGGGTATTTCCATGTTTAATTTACCAGAAGCAGCCTGGCGTCCGGATTCGTGCCCATCAAATAGTAATAGGCTCGCCCCATATGCATGGAACTTAGATATATGTAAATAACTGGCGAAAGGTGTTGCACTATAGGTGATCATCATCTGCTTAGCCTTTTCACAACTATGTTGGGGTCGGCTTCCATTCTAACCGGATGCTGCTAAATACCAGTATTTTACATGGAGCGACTGCCTATCTGACCTCCACAACCCAGTTAGTACTGAGTACTACGATACCCCTTGGTAAGACTAGTTGTCAGACCTTTTTGGGCCACTGGCTACCTGTAACGACGTCAAACAGCCGGGACCAACTGCTTAACGTGCTGTCCGAGACATGGAGGAAACTCGGTATGTAATGGGTGGTCACCCATCCGTAGACCAACCTAGGCAAGCACGGCTGAACCTAAAGATCGACCCGAATGGCTGTTATTATTTAGCTACGAGCTTCTCGAGCACTATAGGTATCTATACTATTGATACACCTCGACTTTGCTAAACCCTTATAGAAAAATATGAACACATTGCCTTGAAAAAACAGAATGAGATCTTCTCGAAGTTATAACCAGTACTATGTGTACTAGACACCTTCAACCTCTATATTGTGCTAAAAACCATAATGCTCTGCTCAATGTCTAATCATCATCTGCCTAGCCTTTTCAACTATGTTGGGGTCGGCTTCCAGTCTAACCAGTACTTTACATGGAGCGACTGCCTATCTGACCTCCACAACCCAGCTAGCACTGGGTAACACGATACCCTTTGGTAAAACAATGCTCAATGTCAATTTAAGTCAATATTAACAGTTAATGCCAGTTAATTTCCATATTAATCGATGATTGAATAGATTATAATAACACAATCGATGTAAAATCGCCGTTTTAGCCTTCACAGGGTAATGTCACTTGTTTTATTAATCTATACATCTATCTATACAAATGAATAAAATTGAAGTGTCTGTTTGTAATATCAAAATATCATGTTTTTTCTGAATGCATGTGTAAATAAATACGGCACTTCTAACAAAAACACTTTTTTTTTCAATTTTTGTCTGTCTTACTGTCTGTTTGTTCCGGCTAATCTCCGAAAGGGCTGGGCCGATTTTGACGGGACTTTTCCTTACGGATAGCTGATGTTATAACATAGGCTACTTTTACGTCTATCATCGGCTACTTTTATTTTAGAAAAACAATTAGTACCTAACAAATTCGATTCAAAAAGGGAAGTAAACAAAAGTCGCGGGCAACCGCTAGTTACATATACATCCTGCCGTTAGAAGGCTAAAAGAACTCATTTTATGTTTAAATAGGAAAGATGGAGGGAAAGAAGAAAATGGCGGATCTAAAGTACATTTGATTACAGTGATAACAATAAGGAACCTAACTATAAAACTGCACACATAAAATACAGAAAGCTGTGGTAAATAAAATAGTTATTGTTTATATTGGTGATTTCATGTTATGATCTAAGATGGTGAATAAAATAATAAATCTCATAGGTATATTGATAATATAATAGTTGTACAAAACCAGAACCCTTCTTTTATATGTATTTTATAACAAAAAAAAAGATCTATTATCGTATATGTTTTCGCTTTACGCTTTGTGGGATATTCCCACAAAATCAGGGTTGACATATGTTCCGAATTTTCTGGACAAGTTCGGAATTTAAGCTAACTGTCCGGGATGCGGAGAAATTTTAAAACGACCTAGGCTATGATATTTTCTATATTCTATGATAATCGTAATAAACATACTTATGTTTAATGAAATCAAAATGGGAACAGCAGTACTTGTATATCTATCCGTAAAATGTTAGCAGCATTAAGGTATAACCTGTACATTGTATTTATTAGCACAATGTTTTGAGGACGCAATAGTCCTAAAAAAAGTTGTCTCCTAGCAATAAATGCGTAGTTACTTATGTATATGTAAAGAATATCTGGTTGACGGCATTGTTAAGAAATAGCACAGTAAAGTATAGCTAGGGTACTGCGGAATGAAAAATCCGGAATTTTATTAAAATTTTCGGATTTTTCTCCGGAAATCCTAGTTACGGATCTGGGATCCTTACGCAAAATGACCTACGACAACCAAAGACCCATTTTCCTTGACTGCCTCTTAAAAACAATGCCGATTACTATGTTATTTCGCTTCATAGGTACATTCGCTAAAATTTTAACTAACTACAATGGCTTCCTGTAAAACATAACAAAGCCACCCGAGCTAAACTGACACCAAATCCGTCTTAATTCCGCCTAAACGTAGACATAACAAAATAAACACTGCCATTGTTTAGTAGCTAGTGCAGACACAGTTAATTAGTAAAACAAATCAAAACAAATGTTAGCTCGGTGTGAATGTAGTGACGTCATAACGACTGCTACAAAGGGTGTAGTGACGACAACCAGCGATTAAGTAAAACAAATTGACGCACGCCCATGAATAGACTGAATAAACCCTCTAATGATAACGCCCACGCCTTCATTATGTAGATGTAACACTATCGTTTAATCGACTCTAACATCGATGTCGTCAATCGGTTTTTATTCGAGTACCTCATAATAACAAAAATAGATAAGAAGTTTTGCGAAAATAAAGTATTATGTCGTGGGCGTTGACAAAGTATGGCATTTATTATACTGTATGTGTTTGTTTGCTAATGTGTCAGTTCCTGTTATTCCTGTTACAACTTGTCAAGTTCCAGTGGCAGTTCATTGAGGATAATGCCTGTACAACCCACCTCAGACACGTTGTTGTACCTAAGTTACGACCTAAGTAATTTCCATCTACGGAGATTCAACGCAGAATTATTATGAAAAACAATCAGATAATGGTCATCAAAGAAATTTGGTTTTATCTCGGGTTTTCAGGGTCAACGTATTTGCCCTTATTATGAAAAAATGCTTAATACTCAGGCTTAATCGGAAAGTGTCTAGAGCCTTTCACGCGCATGTTTTCGCTTACCCATCTCACAATATTGCTCCCCAGTCGTAAATTATTATTCATATCGGAGACAATTTCTATTTTACGATACAATTTCGTCATTCGGCAAACAATGGATTAAGTGTGTTTTATTATCTTTTAGGTACTGACGTAATCCTAACATTTACTGAGCATAAGCCGAAGTACCGGCCCACAAGAGATTGCAATTAAAGTTTGTAGAGTCAGGCGCGACTCGTGTGTCGTGACGCTACTATAAACGATAAAGATATAGAGGCCAAAGTTTAGCAGACGTATCACTGTGACTTTTTCTGACAACACTCATTCTGCTGATAAGACGCCATTCAAGAGTATCTCGTTTCCTGTGATCTAGATCCGTTTCGCAAAAGGCCAACGTCCAACTCTCAAACATCTTGAACGCCATTTTACAATCACGCACTGTGGGTGTCCCATCAGTAATGCAAATTATAACCATTATCTA
The DNA here is from genome assembly GCA_950022335.1 of Eurois occulta. NCBI lineage: Eukaryota > Metazoa > Arthropoda > Insecta > Lepidoptera > Noctuidae > Eurois > Eurois occulta. The sequence goes on along the minus strand of OX465489.1, from coordinate 8,187,955 downwards.
GATACATCCGGCAAATTGCCAAAGACTATCGCAAAACTACTGCTTATCGAGACCTTTGCCACTACTCCGGTCTATACTTCAAAACACGAGGGCGAAAGTAGGGCCAATATTATTATGTTATTTATGACATCGCATAAATACATAATACAATATATCAAACTCAGATACAGTAGCTGGTTGTGATCAATTTATGATGTTGTAAATAAGCCTGTCAAATATGAACGGGCTGCTCTATGAGTACTCACTGAGCTTAATGTTTAGAAATCTTAATTAGTTAGCTTTTAATTATCTATCGGGAAAGTTGTATGCAAATAATATCTTGTGAAACCGTTCAGGTTTGTTTTGACTAAACTAAATTAAAGAAGCAGGGTAGTCGTGGTTATAAATCATTCCTACTTTACATTAAAGTCAAAGTGCGTAAAGTCTGCCTACAAGTTTACCATTGTATTGACTTTTGTGGTAGTAAACAGTTTTGATGACCTTAATATCGTCTTAAGTGTTCACATTGAGAAACGACTTGTCAGAAGCAGTAGGTCAAAAACCTTCATAAAATATCCTATTGTATGAATTTATTACTAAAACTGATAATGCACGAGAAGACAAACGATGCATTTTGAAGAGAACCACGAATCGATTTACCGTCATAAAGAGCATTGCCCTCACTGGAAGTCGATGCTCCACATGTAATGCCGATAATTATTTTATTATTGCACTTCATTGTCATCCGACGATAAAGACATCTTGTTGCAGATATCATCATCTGCCTTGCCTTTTCTCAACTATGTAGGGGTCGGCTTTCAGTCTAGCCGGATGCAGCTGATTACCAGTATTTTACATAGCTGCCTGACTGCCTATCTGATCTCCGCAACCCAGTTTGTGCTGGGTAAAACGGTACCCCTTGGAAAGATAAGTTGTCAGAGTTTCGGGCCACTGGCAACCTGTAACGACTGACAAAGATCTACAAATGACAGCCGGGACCAACGACTTAACGTACATACCGAGGCACGGAGGAAACCCGGTATGTTATGATGGTCACCCATCCTCAGACCAGATAAAAGTTCCAAAAGTTTATCTATCAGTCAGGTGACTTTGAGACCTCAAGAATATCTACCTAATATATAAGTGGTCAATGCATTTTTATTCAAATGTGGCATTGTGAATATTATGTTATTGAAAGCGACTGGTAATTTCAATTTAATATGCGCCGACTCTGGCATTAAAACTGCCTGTTTAAAGTCACCAAACAAAACCAGGTGATAAATCTCACTTGCATTCCTACATAAACATCTTTATAAAAAATGGAACAGTATAAATATTTAATTTTTGAACAAGTAATATGCTGTCAAAGATTAATGACTCAAATATTCTGTTTTTCTTTGGCAGTGCCGTGACCGTTATGCACACAAAACGACCCAGATAAGCGTTATTGATTTTGAGTAACAAAAGTTTCTTTCTGTTCCCTTTGCGGTACGGCGCTAAGTGGCAACCCAGCGAGCCCTGCCAGGGATGGCACATTCCCCAGATAAGATAGCGACCTTCCCGAAGCTCCCCCGCGCCGCATTGCAATCCGCTCAGTCATCTAGTCGTGTGCACTGTTCGCCATGGCGCGCAGCGGTGCTGCATCCTGCCTAATCATGCCATACTGCTTAAACGACTAATTTACACGAGAACACGATCAGTTTTCGTCGATTCAGCAACAATTGACTTCTTGTTAGTGACCGGATGTTATAATTGAAAGTTATATCTGTCAACGTGTTAGAGTTTTCAGAACTCATGATTCTACAGAACAAGGAGTTTCTTATAAGTGAGAAAGGACTAGTCTGATGATCAGCCTTGAGATGAATAAATTATGAATAGTGAAACCTTCCTTACACGCTCTGAAAACTCGAGGGTCACTGCAAGTCTATAAAGATAACCGATGCAGCTGGTTGAACTCGTAAAACGACACAAACGAAGCGTTTGTGCGACGAAGTTTTATTACTCCATAATAATGAACGAGTTTATTCAATTATCGATACCAAGAACTAATGTCGCGGGATGAGTGATTTACGTCGCGTTTGTTGGTCGCTACTGTGCGATGATATCAATGTCGTCTGTATGAGAATGAGCACTTGATGATCAGTGTCAGCTCCCAGCGGTGTGTATAATTAAACAGAGCAGTACCGAAGCAACAGCATAGCAACGAGAACAAAAGCCAGACGCAACAGATCTTAGAATCGAATTAACTAATTGGAAAGGTTTCGTCGCCAGTCAATTGACGCTGTCGAGCTTATTCGTATTTATCACTGAGGATATACGGGTATGAAATTGAACATTCTGTACGCTCTCATTTTTTTTTTTTACTTAGCCTCTTTTGTCCCATTGCTGGGCAAAGGCCTCCCCCATAGCCTTCTACTCTTCTCTCCGTGCCGTTTTCTCTGGCCAATCTCCCATAAACGCATCTAGTTCATCACGCCAGCGTTTTCTAGGCGTCCCTTGGCACCCACTGCGTAACGACACGGGCCCATCTCATTTACTATAGATAATTAACAAAGTCATTTTATGTGGAAGAAACAAGGTTCCAGTTATGTAGAATTCCATAATATAACGTAAGTTTCTATTATTCAGGGTTTGGAGCGTGAAGAAAACATGAAATTAAATTGATGACAAAAGCTCTTTCTGAAGCTGTTGCGTTTCTATAAATTAAAACCAACGAAATTTGAAATTGTGTTAAATATCTAACTGTAGTTTACCAACTTGGTGCAATATTTTTGTTCGACGATATACTCCTGCGTATATTATTGCGTGAATAGTCGTGTGAACCCATCCAATTCCCATGGGGCGTGCTGGAACTCTAGCCATAGACACTACTTTATTATGCGAAGGGTCCACTAGCAATAAAATTTGCGGAAGTTGACTTGCGCAAGCGACTTTCAACGTGTAAACGCTCGCGCAATTGGACTTCTGCAAGTCCCACGTGTAAACGGTTGTTTTGTCCTTACAGCAAGCACTTGCGTCATTATTTTGTTCATACAAAAAAGTTGGAAGTTTAAACTAGTAGCTTCAACATGAGCGAGAAAAAAGTATGGTCCCGTAAAGACACGCTGAAACTCACATCTTTATATGAGATCAATCCCCAATTCTGGGTCACAACAAGCAAAGATTTTAAAAATAAAATTAAGAAAAACGTTTTCTTTTTACTTTTTAACAACAACACAATAGACTCAACTCGTATTTTTCTACAGCTAGGCATCTTGTTCGACCGCTCTTGCTCAACTTGTAGCTATGCTATTTCTGTCGAAGCGGTTGTACAAGATCTTGCAGGAAGTTAACTTCTATACACTTCTAAAAGCAACTTGCAAATACAAAAATCGTAGTCAGTGGAAACAGTGTTCAATTAACTTCTGCAAGAAATTGCGGAAGTTACTTGCCAATGGACACTTCGCTTTAGGATTCAGACTTGTGCCGTCACCGGCACATTGCCCGAATTAGCGTTTGTTCGTACAAATTTTCATTTCCTTTCCAACATGTCATGTCATGCGACGCGTCTTTTCGGGAGCATTGTTGTCTGGCTTTGTCAAAACACGAATATTTCATTAATCAATTTTTGAACATGCAACATGGACAAATTGACAGAAATAATTTAAAACATGTTAATGTTATATATTTTTTTTTAGAACAAAGGACAAAGAAAGTAACTGAAATTCTTTTTCTTTTCAGTATTCCGAGCTTCCTCCGTGCCTTTGACAGCACGGTCCCGGTTATCATTTGTCGAATCCCTGACAGTAGTCACAGGTAGTCACTGTAGTCAGTGGCCTGGAATTCTTACCAGGCTTACCAAGGAGTTTTGGATTACCCAGTACTAACTGGGTTGTGGAGGTCAGATAGGCCGTCGCTTCATGTAAAATACTGGTATTCAGCGGCATCAGGTTAGACTGGAAGCCGACCCCATGGGAAAAGGCTAGGCAGATGATGATGAGAAATAACAACAAACCTTCAATCTACTTTCATTCACTGCCAGACAACGCAACCCACTGAGCCTACGTCACTGGGTCCAGATGCATCTATAATATACAAGGAAGGCGAGCACTTTAAAATGATTTACGAAAATTCATCCCCAAAAGGGGATGAAAGAACAAAGTTTACATGAAAAGTGTTCATTTTTTCCGAAGGGAATTTAATCCTCATCAGACACACGGGTTGTAGGTAATGCGAAACCTTTGTGTTATCGTGATTCGATTATACGGGGTGGACGGGACACCGACGCGAAAACGGTTACCACGTATTCAATACAACACACAGTTCCACACACACACACACAGTTACACATACACACACACTTAGACATAATTTCACATAGTTCTTAAGCATTTCTAACCCATATGGACTTGGTTGTTCGAAATAAAGTATTTGAATTTGAATACATCATTCTGAGCCCACCCAGATAGAAATTTTTCATCGGTTAAGTATTTAAAAAAAAAACAGCTGTTTCCTACAAAAGTGCAATTTCTACATGGTCAAAATGTATGGAATGTGTTTATTCAATATCTGTTTTAACAGCATTCTTTCCCACAGTAAAACACGATGGTCCCTAATCCCTATAAAGCACATGCACGATTTACTACGCAGTTAAAGTAAACCCGCAGTATAGGTACTCTCGCAAAATAATTACAAGTACAACAGGCCTGTTTTATTGTACGCAGTAAAATTGTTTGTTTTATGCCAACATCAATCAAAATCGTAGAGGAACGGAGAAACGCGTAAACAAGCACAAAACCTTACCCATAATAAATGACGACCATATCCTCCCATGGTTGTTTTAACCGAGCAAATTAAATTTCCTAATTACAAGAAGCCTGTAAATATAATATTTTGTGTTGTATTTTATGCTGTTTATGCCAGTTAATTAATATAAGTAATTAATAAAGTTAATTAATAATCGTACTTTACCGAACCTGCAGGATTAAATATCAGCCCATATTTTTAATTATGCAGGTTCGGTAGATAAGTGTCGTTTTAGTAAACAATTAGGATATGAATTTGGTTTATGATTCGATTCGAACTGTTTTGCAAGAGAATTGGAATGGCCTGAATAAAAACCTTGGTAAATATAAAAGCTTGACACAAGATCCGAATTGATGTTTGTTTAATGAAGTTTCAGTTTTTAATTTCATGCAAATATTGTCTAAGGACAGTAAACTGTCCCTCTTTGAGGAGTGGCTAGGGAGGCGCCACGGCGCCCTCACCTTCCGCCTGACGCAGGTCCTCACCGGACACGGGTGCTTCGGGAGGTACCTGCACCGAATCGGGCGGGAGGAAACGCCCTGGTGCTACAATTGCGAGGATCGACCGGAGGACACGGTGGAGCACACCGTGGAGGTCTGCTCCGCTTGGGCGGAGCACCGCCGTGTCCTCGTAGCGGCGATTGGCGGCGGCGACCTCTCGCGTCCGGCCCTGGTTCAAGCCATGGTCCGGGGCGAGAGGGAATGGGAAGCCGTCGCCTCCTTCTGCGAAGCAGTCATGCTAGCGAAGGAGGCGGCGGAACGTGAGAGGGAGAGAACCTCCTCACGTCCCAGCCGCCGCGGGAGAAGCACCGGGCGTCGGGGGCCACGCCGTGATGGCTCTCGGCCACCGTAGGCGCGGGCCTGTGGACGGCGAGTAATGGGCTAGCTCGCCGTCCGTCCGTCGTATGACGACGGGCAGGCCGTGTCGACGGCGCGTTCGTGTTCCACGCGCGCCTCAAAGAGAGGCCCGCAAGGGAAGAAGAGATGTCAGCAAACGGGAGGGGCCCGCAAGGGCCGGTGCCTGCCAGGGCTGCGGGACTGTTCGAAAGAGATACCGCGGCCCTGGAACATAAAGGGCCAATGAAGGAACATGGGTGTTTTTTAGTCAGTAAGAGTCTGACACTCCCTTCCGCTCCGCCCAGAGCGGGAGGAGTCATTTGATGATTTCTCACCCCCCAAAAAAAAAAAAAAAAAAAAAAAAAAAGGACAGTAAACTGTACATACTTTTAGATCTTCCCGTTTGCCACTTTATGTTACCTTTATTTGTTTGTCTATTTACCGTGTCTGCTTGTTTATACAGAGTTATTTGTAAAACACCAGCAACCTCTTAAGAGGTCATTGTACTCATCATTATGAACAAAACTTTTACTATGGGACCAAACCTCAAATCGCGAAAAAAAATCAGCTGTTCCCTACATTTTGACGAGTTAATCGATCATAAATGTAGGGGATTTCAGGTTTGGTCCCATAGTAAAAGTTGTTTATAATGAACCTCTTAAGAGATTGCTGGTGGTATACAAATAACCCTGTATAGGCAACAAGAAAACCTTCATTTGCTACCGAAGAACAACTGAAAGCTGAACAAAATCCCAAACAGCAACCTAAAAAAATGGGGTCATTAAAAAATCAGTTTAGTTTCAGTTGAGCCGTGAATGAATCGCGGCGATAATGTATTTGTCACGTCTGGGGTATTAATAGAGCGAACACACATCATCCTAATGGAAACTCATTGAGTGGAGTCGGCCAGCCGTCGCCGCCCGTATCGCACGCTCCTTCCCAGAATGACGCTGACGTAAGCTTACCAGAGCTTCTGGGCGTCCCGCGAACAGAGATCGACGTGGAGTCGTCTTATCATATTATTTTATAAGGAAGGCGCATTATGCTTAATTCGTAATTGTCTTCAGTAAATGTGTCTAATGACATTCGATTTAGTAAGAAATATTAGTACTGACAAAACTTGCGTTATCTTATCATCATTTAGAATTTAGAGCTTTGTGCTCTGAAACGGTTTAGAAAATGCATCGTTAGTTGGCAAACCTATAGAAACATCCAATTAAATCTTCAATAAATAATCTATGATTTTCAATGGCATTGATTTTCCAAACGTTTCATCATTCTCATTCTCTTGTCCTTATCGCAATTTATTTGACGTTAGTTACTATAAATTTTAAAATAAGTAAAAAAAACTCTACACATCACAATCTCCATTAATTTTCTTTTATCTTTATGAGCTTAAACAATTTGTTCGGTGATCCATCCTTGAGTAATACCCTTGGAGCTATTACGGCTCATTAAGTTACATTATAACTATTACCTATCTTACAATAGATACATACATAGGTAAGTACCAACTTCGTAACCGCTACAAATAGATAAATAGCTAAGAAGTAATGTGAAATGTCGGGTAGTTCGTGCGGATTGAAATCACAAAAGGGGAGTTTTATTCTACCGAGCAGTTAAAACCTTTCATGCGAAGAAGTGCTTATTCGACTGATTAATTTTTAATTAATGTATTATTTTAATGTCAATATCATAATCAATAGCTGGAAAGCTTCCACTACCTACTCTCGCAATGGTGTCTTATTTCATCATAACGCTGAACTATGAGTGATACAGTAATGTGATGTGAATTGCACTTACTAACACGTCATATCGTGGAAGGATTTAGCCTACTTTGTCGACTCCTGCGTCAGAAGCTGATCATATTTGGAATAAATGAGAATGACATGTATACGCACGTCCTACAAGTAAATATATCTACAGTTGCGACCACTCAGCATATTTAGGTACAGTATATTTATTAAAATTTCGAATATAGACACCATCTAAGAGGACCGATCAGAAAATTTACCTACCTACTTAAAAAGGCCTTGAATGCAGGCTAGGTCTTGAGGTCTTGTGTTGTCTTCAAACGTAAACAACATAACCTTAATCTTCTTACTTCCTAATTTTGTCGATGGACCGAAACAGTATTGTATCCATTGTAGGTAGGTACCTTATCTTTTCCTGTTAGTCGTCAAAGTCAACAGAGGGGAATAGATTGTTAACGGTATTCGTAAGCGATGAATAAGCTACCTTATGCCTATATACGTACCTTTACAATTACCTAATGCCATATTTTCTTAGAGACAGGTGGACATCTAGATTGTCACGATAAATATTCTGGCTGTAAAAAAAAGGATTGCTGTAGTGTTTTGAGCACTTTTAACTCTGACTACAGCTCAAACTAGCTAAGTATCCACTGCTCTGTAGCTCATAGTTACGAACTTCCCGTAGATATGGGCTACTTAAACACCTGGTTCCATTGCATATCAATTAAGAATAGAACAGTATCGTGGTGCCTTGGCTACGTATGCTACAAAAAAGAAGTGGTCATCTTATGTCCTAAAGTCACACCCGCTGATAAGTTTGAACTGCATTATTAGGTGTGTGAACAAAAGTCGGGATTACCATTAATGGCAATACCGATTTCGTTGTGCTGCGCTGCGTGCAGACCGGTGAATCACGCTGAGCCAGGCAGGCGCCTACAGCCACCGGCGAACCAAGCCTTGACGATTACGCATTGGTCATAAATTTAGACAGTTTTGGACTATGAATAGCCGTTATCAAGGAGTTACCTACATGCACATAAAAGGCTATATTTATAGAATTCTAACTACTTGTGATAATAACCGCGGATGCTTCATAATTTAACGGTAGGTACGTATTTGTTTATTTTTCCTTGTATTAGGAGCAGAATACATAATTAATTAGTTGGAATTTGGGTTCGTTTTAACTAAGTAATTCTATTTAATTAAATAAATACCTACGGACTTTGACTTCAAACAATCACTTCAGCAAATTATTTCATTAATGAAATGTAGGTACCATCTAAGTAGGTAGTTGTAGATGGGTACCCAAATCCTTATCATTTATGCTACTCCTACATAAATAGTTATAGACTATACGAAAGACGATAATGCTAGGTACTGCTGACTAGTTTCGATTCCCAGGTAGGGCAGTCAGGAAAAGTGTTATTGGGTTTTTCCATCAGGAATTTCTCGGTAGCAGCCATGGAGTCTGGATTTGTGACCGGTTGATGGTTATAAGATCCTCTCCTACATGGAACTGAAATATAACTGGCGAAATATGGATGTGGGTATTATGAGGTACGTACCTACCTACACCTCTGCCTATAACCTTTCGGAGATTACAAGGCGTAAAGTATGATAATTATGGTTAATAAAGAAGGGGTGACTTGACTACAGAGCTAGCGGCCAATAGAGATATACGAAATGTTTGGGTGGCAGCTGCAAGTTTTCCTGAACGAGCATGAGTCTTCCTGACTTGCAGCCCCCACCCAAAATAAATTGGGACTACGGTAGGTGCATCATCAGGCACAGCGGTTCAGATAGCACAGATAGTAACAGATCAACTTCTGTTGCTAACCGTACATGATACTGCTCTTGTACCTAGTCACATATAGTCCTGCCTCCATTGATGAAGATAATAATTGAACAATGCTTGGCATCAGGGGCGTAGCTACCCCTGTGGGCTGTGTTAACTGTATCAATGATACCCCCAAGTTACAAGGGCCCCCAACCTTTACAGGAAAAGAACTACAAAATCTTCCCTCAACCTTTTTTTTTTCATATGGGAAATCATCAAATGACTCCTCCCGCTCTGGGCGGAGCGGAAGGGAGTGTCAGACTTTTACTGACTAAAAACCATACCATGTTCCTTCTTTTGCCTTTTATGTTCCAGGGCCGCGGTATCTCTTTCGAACAGTCCCGCAGCCCTGGCAGGCATCGGCCCTTGCGGGCCCCTCATCATTGCTGACATCTCTTTGAGGCGCGCGTGGAACACGAACGCGCCGTCGACACGGCCTGTCGTCATAAGACGGACGGACGGCGAGCTAACCCATTACTCACCGTCCACAGGCCCGCGCCTACGGTGGCCGAGAACCATCACAACGTGGCCTCCGACGCCCGGTGCTTATCCCGCGGCGACTGGGACGTGAGGTTCTCTCCCTCTCACGTTCCGCCACCTCCTTCGCTAGCATGACTGCTTCGCAGAAGGAGGTGACGGCTTCCCATTCCCTCTCGCCCCGGACCATGGCTTGAACCAGGGCCGGACGCTACAGGTCGCCGCCGATCTTCCCTCAACCTCAAATTCATATTAATAAGAGGTTCGTAATTTATTAGTAATTCATGAAATGTAACTTATTGCGATCCAGAAAGCTCGAATTTTTTCAAGCTCACTTCACTCGCTCTTATTCCTCAAAAAGGTATGGTTAGTAGTCTCCTAAAAGAGTTTAGCTGTAGCTACCACGTTTAAGGCAGCTGCTCGTACTGCCCCATTTCAGTAAACATAAGAGCAACATTACATTACTCACCAAAACTTAAAAAAATCATAAAGGTAAAGTTCAGTAACCTTTCTGAATTTTACAGGCAGATAATGCACAAAGATCTTTTAGCGTGTGACCAAAATAGGAACTAACGCCACCATCTTGTATTATCAATATTTCAAAATAAATCCACAAAAATTAAAAAAAAAAACATTGTTTTCTATATTATTAGAAATATGTCTTAGTCCGGGGCTTTTAGATTTGAACCTTGCATTAAACATAAACAGTGTTTTTTTCTTGAATTGTATACTAGACCTTAGATTTTTTTTTCAGAATTAATAAATAATAATACAAAAGTTCATTGATTCATAAAAAGTGTACACCGCCGTGTATATTTAGGTATGACACTGGATCCCGCACTAGGATACCCTGTGTCGCAGGATCCAGTCTCTTTCGACACATAATATGAATTATAAAAAAAAATAAAACCGACTTCAAAAACACAAAAAAGCAGAAGTCGGTGACTTTTGTTTGTTTGATTCAGTTTTTTGTCACCGACTTCTGAAGCTAAGTTATTTTTCACTTTATGTGTATTTGAAGACGGTTTTATTTTTACAAAAAGGTTTCTTTATTTTTCCTTTTTTAGTTGTAATATCCTATACCAATATTTGCTATGCATTTATTTTACATTGTTAACAATACATGACATGGTAATAGGCTTATCGCCAATAAAATGGAACTTACATACCTAACTGTCCAAATGTGGGTGTACTGTACACATCTGCGTAACCCCTTAGTTGTAGTAGCCCTGTTATAGTGTTGTCTAAACCACTTGGGAGTATACTCTTTCAAACAAAAAAACAATTTTCAAAATATATCCACAATTGACCGAGAAATCGGTGAACATACATAAAAAAACATACAGCCGAACATAGAACCTCCTCCATTTTGAAATCGGTTAAAAATAGAACATTTGTTCTATTTTACAATGATAATAAAATTAATTGAACTTAGGACTAAAAGGTAAACAAGTGTGTGTGTATGTGATGAGTGTGAGTGTGTATGTAATGATGAGTGTGATTATGTATGTAATGAGTGTAAGCATGTATGTGATGATTAATACTATAATGGTTGAATGGTAAAAAGTTTTCAATCAAATAAACATTTTCGTCCACGGAAATTACGATAAAAAAACGTTTACGAAATTTTTGGATTGTGCTTCAAGCACATAATAACAGCGGTTTTTAACATAAAATAACTTCAATAAATATGATAATACGCTATCAAACAAAATTAAACAAATTGGACTAACGGAAGTTATTAATAACAGGTTTTTTTGAAATAGCGGTTCTGGCAAAAATGGAACAGGGTTAAAATTAGTTTAACTTTCGTCGAAAGGCTATATTTATACGAAAATAAACACTTTAAAGCAAATAAAATATTTTCAATTAAAATCTGTTTAATTTTGAACATTACGTAAAACAAAAAAAAAATTAAACCATTTTATCAGTCCTGTTACATTTTTGCATGAAGCAGTATTTAAGATTTTTTGATATCTGTGAAGTCCAGAGTAGTATTGATTTAATTTCATACTAACAGTTAAATATATTGATAAAAACCATTGTGGCATTATTTTTGTCCTGTTAATATTTTTGCTTGAAGTCATCATCATCTGCCTAGCCTTTTCCCAACTATGTTGGGGTCGGCTTCCAGTCTAACCGGATGCAGCTAAGTACCCGTATTTTACATGGAGCGACTGCCTATCTGACCTCCACAACCCAGTTAGTGCTAGGTAATACGATACCTCTTGGTAAGAGACTGGTTGTCAGACTTTCGGGCCACTAACTACCTGTAACGACTGTCAAAGATCTACAAATGACAGCCGGGACCAACGGTTTAACGTAATATTTTTGCTTGGAGTAAGAAGTCAAATAAGATTCTTTAAAAAAACGATTTAAAAAAATCAGTTTTTAATTAATGCAAAGTTGGCCTAATACTTCGCGTAAATTCCCCGGACTCGTCACAAGAGCTTGACCTAAAGACCACGGGAAATTAATCTGACTGATCTAATCGGGAATTAAACTGCTTAATGTTTTTCTAGTTGAAAATAAAAACAATGAAGCTATAAAGTTAATGTTTTTATTACCGATACATTGATGGAAAAAACGGCACATAACCTTTTGAACGACTTTGTCACATAAACGTGACAAACAAGTGCGTGCCCTTACCCTGTACGCCAAACGATACAAATATGTAACAAAATGGTAGGTGAAATTGTGGCTTAACATGGAAGACATGCGCGTGTGTTTATGCTCTTAAACCGTTAAAGAGACTTGGATGCCTTGTCCTTCTCGCATAATGTGCATTGCCACATTATGCGAGATGGACAAGGGTAGCCGCGTAAGGGGTTGTATTGATGTTGAGGGGTTGTGTTAATGTTGTATGTTGATTAAAATACCTATTTTGTTTGAATTTTTAAATACCTATCCACCGACGTCTAATAACTATCTGTTATTTGTTACTATATTGACTTTTTTATTTGCTCGGAAATGAAAATTCAAAATATTTTTTTGATTTATTTTTATTAATATTATATTCTCAGCTTTTCCATCATGTTCTATATATAATAATAATAATAACACGCCTTCCACCTCCGGACCCGTCGCTCAGCTCCGCCTCGCCGACGCCGGACCCCGGATCACCTGTGTTATCGGCAGCGGCAATTGCGTCGAGCTCGAGTGACGAATATTTCTCTCCGCCGACGTCGCCAACACCTGTACGTCGGCAGGGGAGAGGCCGGCCACCGAGGAGCTTGGGACTTAGGGGCCATCCGGCCCCGAGCCGGGTCCCCGCTGCCGGTGGTTGTGTGCAGTGCATGAGATGGACTCAGTCCATAAACGAAAACGTCATGCGCGCATATTACGGGTCTACAGAGGGGGGAACTAACCTCACTGCGTACCGTGTTAGGATGCTGTCTCTGTTCCAGGAACTTGAACCAACCGTCAACGTCTCGGCCCAACGACTTTCGGATCAGGTGCGGGTCATCCAACGCAATCACATGTTGGACGACGCCGCGCTTGATAGGCTGCGCTCAGAGGTACTGAGCAACCTTATCGTCTTGACTCCGTCACAAACCGCGATGCGAGTGACAGCTATTGACGCAACCCCACCGCGGTCCAACCCTGCTGTTGTAGAGGAAGATGATAGGGTTGTCACGGTAAGTAGCCAGTGCAACGACCGATTGAGGAGCGCACTGGAGGATGCGCTTCGTGAATATCGATCTACTCCTACCGAACTTAGGCCCCGATTACCACGGTTACCCATGCATAAGAAAAATAGAGCGCTGGTGTGTGCCTTGGACTCGCAACTCAAGAATATATTCGAGAGTAGCGAGGACCTCGTTGATACGCACTCGATCCTGTACTGTGGGGCTGTTGCGGCATGTCGTCTAGCTAATGTAAAATTCCCAAATTGTGACTTAGCTAGCCGACCAAAACCAGCCGTACCAGCCTGGCAGCGCAGGATCGAACATCGTATCGACGGGGCCAGGGTACTCATCGGCAAACTATACTGCTTCAGGGAGGGCAATACACGACCACGTGTGATGCGCTTTGTGAGGCGGGCCTTCTCGGGGACTGAAATCAGTCCTCAAGAATACATGTCCCGTGTCACAGAGCGCATCGACTTCCTGAAGCAGAAAGTTTATGCATGGGCGAACCGTATTCGGCGGTATAAGCGGCGGGTTGATCGATACTCACAGAATCGCATGTTCCAGAGCGATGAGAGGTGGGTATACAGAGCATGGGAGCGACCCGAGCAAAATATGACAGACGTATGCCGCCCAGATGATACCGTCACGAGTTCTTTTTGGCGCAGCATCTGGTCGGTACCCGTCTGCCATACTGAGGCTGACTGGATGCGTGATGTCGAGCGAGTGTGTGAACCTATCACAGAAATGGAGCCAATTTTAATAACAGTCACCGGGACCGGACGGACTGCACAACTTCTGGCTCAAATGGCTTAGTAGTTCACACACTTGCCTGGCATCCCAATTCCAGTCATCCTTAGAGTCTGGGTCGCTACCGCAATTTCTAACAACAGGTATTACCCACCTGCTCCATAAGTCAGGTAGTCCCGCGGAGCCCAAGAATTATAGACCGATCACGTGTTTGTCGACGGTCTATAAGCTTCTTACATCCATTTTGAGAGTGAAAATTAATACACACATTGACAAAAACTCCATTATGTCTGCCTCTCAAAATGGATGTAAGAACGGGTCCCGCGGTACTAAGGAGCTACTCCTCATCGACATGGCCATTAGCCAACAGGTTCGTCGATCCCGCAAGGATCTTTCGACATGTTGGATAGATTATAAGAAGGCCTACGACTCGGTGCCACATACATGGCTCATGAGGGTGCTAGAGTTGTACAAGATAGATGCAACTCTACGCGCCTTCCTTGAGTCATGTATGGGGCAATGGAGGACGGTCCTTCGATATCCAGGATGTCGGCAAATCCAGAGGAATAGCGAGCCGATAAGGATAGAGCGAGGTATATTTCAGGGTGATAGTTTGAGTCCACTTTGGTTCTGCTTAGCCTTGAATCCTCTTAGCACGCTGCTGGAGGATTCAGGTCTAGGCTATCGGTTGAGGAGAGGTGGTCAAGTTATATCTCACCTCCTTTACATGGATGACCTGAAACTCTTTGCCCCCAACGATTTGCAACTGATGGAGCTACTGAAGGTAACTGAGACTTTCAGTAGCGCCATCAGGACGGAATTCGGTGTGGACAAATGTGCGGTCATGCATGTAAAGCGAGGGGAGATTGTGGAGTCTGTGGGAACCCAGCTTTCGGATTCCATAAATCTTAGATCCCTCTCAGCAACCGAAACCTATAAGTATTTGGGTATGTCGGAAGCGCTGGGCATCAATGTTGCTGACATGAAGCAATCGTTGAAGGAGCGCTTCTTTGGCCGCCTGAAAAAAGTATTTAATAGTCTTTTATCAGGCGGAAATAAGGTGCGTGCCTTCAACGGTTGGGTCATGCCGGTTTTGATGTACTCTTTCGGCATACTCAAATGGACTCAAACAGAACTAGATGCCCTGGATAGGAGGGTCCGTACATTGTTGACGGCATATCGAATGCATCACCCGCGTTCTTCGGTTATGAGACTGTATATCCCGCGGAGGTGTGGGGGTGGAGGCTTTTTAAACGCTAAGACTCTCCACAATCGCGAGATATGCAGTCTCAGGGAATATTTCCTAGAAACCGACGTGGGGATGCATCGAGATGTGGTCGCGGTGGACAAGGGCCTCACCCCGCTCTCCTTGGCTAAAGAGAACTGGCGCAAACCTGTAGTACTTGATACTAACGACCGCAGGGAGGTATGGCAGAGTAAGGAGCTTCACGGACGCTTTTTCCGGGCCCTGCATGGGCCCGATGTAGACCTATCAGCGTCCGTAGCCTGGCTACGTTCCGGGGACCTCTTCGGGGAAACTGAAGGTTTTGTCTGTGCAATTATGGATGAAGTTATGATGACGAATAACTACCGGAGATTTATTGTGAAGGACGGCACGGTTGACATATGTCGGGCATGCCACCGTCCAGGCGAATCAATCCGTCACATTATCTCTGGGTGTTCTCGTCTGGCTAACGGAGATTACTTGCATAGACACAACCTTGTAGCCAGGATTGTCCATCAGCAACTTGCTCTAAAATACAATCTTGTTGAATCGGAAGTTCCGTACTATAGGTATGTGCCCGACCCAGTTCTCGAAAATGGCAATATCACATTGTACTGGGATCAATCCATCATCACTGACAGGACTATTGTAGCCAATAAGCCTGATATAGTGGTGGTGGATCGATCAGAGCGGCGCGCAATGATTGTTGACATTACGGTCCCGCATGACGAGAACCTCGTGAAAGCCGAGAAAGATAAGCAAATCAAGTATCTTGACCTGGCTCGCGAGGTTGTCGAAATGTGGGATGTGGACTCAGCGATCATTGTGCCGATAGTTGTGTCAGCCCATGGCTTAATTGCCAAGAGCCTCGACCAACATCTCAGGAGGCTCTCGTTAGGCAGCTGGATCAAGGGCTTGATTCAGAAAGCGGTACTTTTGGACACGGCTCGTATTGTTAGGAGGTTCCTCTCTCTGGAGCCCTGACTGCCGGTAGCTTGGACCCTATTCCCGATACCGGTGGGCTACAATTTTTTATATTTTTAAATGTTTTTTTTATAATTTTTTGTTACTTAAAATATTTAAAAATGTAAATTATATGTAAGAAAGATGAATAAAGAGATAATAATAATAGACATTTATTTAATTTGACAACATTGGTCCACTGGTTAGTATACAAACAAACTTATCAACTAAGTGTTAGTATTAAAATCTATAAACAAAATACAAAATACAAATAAAACATTTTTCATCCCTGCCGCACGAGCAACCGGACAAAGTGTTTCACTATCGGTGCATCGTGTTGTTCAGCTAGGGTTTTCAAAATACTGTTGCGGCTAGCCCTCATTCTGCCTATTAAGGATGCGGTCTTTTTCCTCATTACAGCAAAAAAGTCGTCCGTTCGTGCTGCAGCAAACATGCTTGACGCGCTGCAGAACCGAGGCAACCGCAACAGTACTCTGAAGCCATTATTATATTGCACACGCAGAGCATCTAGAGCCCTCCGCGTATAGCTGACCCACAAACTGCTCGTGTAGAACCCTTGACAATAAGCTTTAAACAGAGTTATTTTGACTTCGTTACTACAACGAGCGAATCTGTGAGCCAGCATGTTGCATCTGCGTTGCCCAGTGCCCTGCGTTCGCGATCTATAGGTATCTACCTGATCTTTGAGGTCCTCGGTGACATAATGTCCTAAGTATTTAAATTGGGCGACCCTTTTAAGGGTTCGTCCATTGAGGGATATTATGGGCTCATAATTTAAATGTTTCCCGGAAGCAGCAAAGATCAGGTACTCACTCTTAGCCACATTGTATACCAGGCCGTGGGCCGCTGCATACCTTTCACAGACGCTCAGCATGTCCCTGATTGAGCCAGCCGTTGGACCCAGCAGCACCATGTCATCAGCGTAGCTCAAATTATTGACACTAACACCACCTATTTTGCACCCAACTGGTCTGCTGCTGAGTTCAACGATCAACTCATTTACGTACAGGTTGAAGAGCTTAGGTGAGGTTAACCCCCCCTGCCTCACCCCACACTCCAACCTGTACGCTTCAGATAGAACGTCTCCCCAACGAACTTGGTTTAACTGATTAGAGTACCAGTACTGGAACAAACCCGTCAACTCAGGTGGTACACCCGCTCCCCTGAGCTTATCCCAAAGGACATCATATGACACAAGGTCAAATGCCCTTGAGAGATCAAGGAAGCAGGCATACACCGGAGTATTCCTATCCTTATAGTATTGGACGGTCTGCTTTAGACAAAGGATCGCACTCTCAGTGGAAAGTCCAGGCCGAAACCCAAACTGTGCGTCATGTACAGTTATCCATTTATCAAGTTCCTTGTCCAACAAACCGTCCAACACCTTAGCAACTACAGTGGCCAAGGATATCGGTCTGTAATTCGCCTCGTCAGATACATCCCCAGTCTTATTCTTCACGATTGGCACCACTATTGTTTTCAGCATATCGGGTGGAAGGTATGAGTGGCTTACGCAAAGCGTGAAAAACAGCGCCAGCACTCTAGGCAAATGTACCCCCGCACACCTGAGGTGCTCAATGCTGAGACCGTCGTGACCCGGAGACTTTCCCTTGGCCATTTTTTGAATTACTTCAGCTACATTCTTGGCAGAGAAACGGATCGGCTCATAATCACGACTAGCCTCATCATCTATCACCCCCTGGGCCGGCCCAAGTGGAGATGATACCATAAATCGATCTTTAAACATGCGGGCTATTTCCTCCGGCGAACCACATTCCCCCACACTCACAGGGCGGCCCGGTCCAACCTTCAGCTTATTGGTCGACTTCCAGAACTCAGAAAAATTTTTAGACGCTCGGTGCGTCGCTAATATGTCCATCTTAATTTGATCCTGGTGGTTTTGGCACCACTTGAGCCTACCCCTAAATATTTTCTGACTCCGTCGCATGTCTTCCCAAATTCTACCAGATTTTAGTTTATTATAAAACAGCCACGTCTGATACTTAGACCGAGCCTCCCCATAAGCACCCCGAACGTGTTTGTTCCAACCTGCCACTTGTCTCACCTTTTGGGGTTGCTTGTCGTCCCAGGCCTGCACAGCAGCCCCTGACAAGGCATTTACAATATTGCCTTAAATACGGTCTAGAGCACGTCTATGTTCTACAATATGACACATACTATCACCACACTTCTCAAACAACTCGGGATAGTGGATATTCCTCAGCTCCTTGTTACATAGATCCCGATACCTATCTATTTCCACCTTATCACGCTCCCGCCACAAAACTTTATTCCGTGCTTTAGTTTCCTGCGCCAATTTTGGCTCTATGATATTTAAATCGCACTCAACTATTAAGGGTAGATGATCTGACCAATAGGTATCGAGATATAATTAAAATATATGGTCAATTTATTGATAAATTACAGAATTTTTTAGTGCAAGTATTGTAAGCATTCCAGTTATGCGTAGTACATAATAGTTCCATGTTTCCTACTTCACAGAAGAGACAAAACGTGTTGTACTTTACATTTAACGCCATCTAGTGTCAAGTATACAAATGTTTTTCTTGCTTTTCTTACAATGGGGATCCACACGCAAAGCTCAGGGCAGATGTCGCCACTAGCGGGATGGCTGCTGTCAAATCGTTTCGCTTTGTTTACGCTTTGGTTCTTGCTTTTTTTTTGTGTTTAAACCGGTCCACTATCGTTTCTGACAACATGTATTGTACCTGGAAGGTTAAAGAATTGAAAGACGAACTGAAAAAACGAGGAGGAAGGATAACAGGAAAGAAAGCCAATCTTATTGAGAGGTCAGACTTTTTCTAATAATATATTATTTATCAGTGATATGCTCTAGATTTGGATATTTTTTCACTTGTAACGTGTTAATTGTTACTTGACTCATGGTAGAAAAATTTACGAAAAATGAGAAAACATTACTTTAATGATAAATGGTATTGTTTATTTTTTAGGTTAGAAGCTTATGACCGAAATTTCAATTTCGGTAATCAAAGCCCTCAAGCTTCTGAAAGCCAAGCAATTGACGTTCCTGCTGCAGAACTTTACCACGACGTTAATAGCTCCACCATATTGCCTAAGATTACCAAACAACATATTCAAAGTTACTTTGACAGGTACCTATGTAATATAATAATTATTATTTCCAATGATGCAGGTAAATTTTGTTACTTTCGTGCGGCCCTATTTTATTTTACATACTTAATGGTTTTTATTGCAGATTTAATAAGAATATCAGTGATGCTGTAAGATTATATGAATCAAGATACCTTCTTGTTTTACGGTCAACAACATCCGGCCAAGATACATACCTAAAAGGTAGGCTTATTCTCACTTAAAACTCATTTAAAAGTTGATGTCTAGAAACTAAAGTGTGTGAAATTTCAAATGTTGATGCGTAATGTAATTTGCCTATTAAACATATCAAAACTTCTTCCAGGTTATTGCAAGGCATCTATGAAGCAGCTTCAATATGAGGTTAATATTAAATTAAGTCATGATGGAATGCCTGAAGAAGCAAGCTGTGAATGTGCCGCAGGAGAAGGAAAAGAAGCTCATTGCAAACATATAGCTGTGGTACTTCTTGCTGCTGAAAATATTCTATGGGAAAAAGTAATACTCCTACATGAAGTTACTACCTCACAACTACAAACATTCCATAAGCCATCAAAGAAATATTATGCAACACCATTGAGAGCCTCCAGATTGCCATCCAAAAGAGATATACATAATTCTGTTTACTCTCCATACTTGAGACAAAACCCTAATTTTGATAAAAATGCCTTTCAATGCCGGTTTCAGTCATTGATTTTAAATTATCCACAATCGTCAATGCCTCTAAAACAATTATATCCTGCAGCTAACCAACGAGGAATATGTTTGGACCATGAATATATGGAAAAAACAGCACTGGATGTTTTTTTAGAATCCATGAGTTTATTAAATGTCTCTGAAAACAGAATTAAGGAAATTGAAATTGAAACTAGAGGACAAAGTTCCAATCCAAAGTGGTATGATTACAGAAAAACCCACATTACAGCAAGCATTTTTCACACTGTGTGCCATTTGAAAAGTGAAACTTTAATTAAATATTCATACCAAATATTAAATAAAAAACTAGTCCGGACAAAAGCCATGGCACATGGGATCATAAATGAAAAAGTAGCCATCAAAAGGTACATGGAGACTTATGATGTGGTTGTAGAGGAATGTGGTTTATTTTTGTCTCAAGAAAGGCCTTATCTAGGAGCATCTCCTGATGGTTTACTGGGACCAGAAACCATAATTGAAGTAAAATGTCCATATGCTTCCAGAAATCAAAAAAATAGTCCTATTACGGTACCCTACCTACAATATGACGAAAATGGACAACTAACTTTAAAAAAAACTAATATTTATTACTACCAAATTCAAGGGCAGTTATATGTAACAAAAAAATTATTTTGTAATTTATTGGTTTTTACCTATAAAGGTTTAAGTGTAATATTTATAGAACGTGATGAAGAATTCATTCAGCATATGTTGACAAAACTTGATTTTTTTTATGAAAACTATTTTAAAAATGCTGTAATCAAAAAATATTATTTTAAAGATTAAGGTTTTAAAATAAAACTTATTAATTACCAGATAAAAAAGCTTTTATTTCATTATATTTTCTCTAAAATTACAAAGCATGGCACAAACAAATAAAATTCTAGATGCTAGCGGTACATGATATGGGTTTAATTCACATTTTAAAATCTTGTAAGTTTTAGCTAGACCTATAATACGTTCTATATGAACTCGTTTGCTAGCTAGTTTTCTATCCTGTATTATTTTAACACCTGGTATTTGTGTCATTCCTTTCAAAAACATTGGAATGTTAATTTTAATATCTTTTGGAGCAAAAATGTCCTGCACATTAAAACCTCTGTCTGCCATGATAGAATCGCCACTGTCACACAGATTTTCAAGGTTGGTTCTTTCTATAATCTGTCTATCACTGACTGAACCTCCATAACATTCTGAGACAAACGATATTAGACCACCAGGTGTAGCTCCAATCATAGCCTTCACAGTATTTTTGTGCTTGTAGCTGCTGAATGTCACCTGCTGTGCTACAGGATTCCCAGGCTTTGTGATGGGTATTTCTGTTGTGTCCACAATAATTCTTGTACTTGCAAAATCTTTTCTAAATGACTCTGGCATAAAGTATTGAACCAATGCTTTACTGGGCCATATATTAATTAAACTCCATATTTCATACATAAAATTGATCCATGTTATAAAAATGTTAGCAACATTAGTTTGGGAAATACCAAATAAAAATGCTAACTCAAAATCTGGTAAATACCTCCTTAGCTTGATAAGTGTTATCAACAGTTGGTCACCAATAGAAACATTGACTACTTTACTTCCCTTGTAATTTAAATTATTATACATGGGATATAATGTGTTTAGAACAAGCATGTATTTTTCATAGTTTTCTAGTCCAGTATAAAAATGAATAGCTTGCTGATTTTCCCTCATGGCCTCTAGTGATATGATTCCCAAAGAACTACCACATTGAATGCTAACAGATACTGTTCTTGGAGTAATTACTTCTGAGGAGCTCTCTATAGTAGATATTTCTATTTCAGTGCTTGTAGAGGGTTCAGGAATACTTTCGTCCACAGTTTGCTGTGTGAAATCAATTCTGCGTTTGCTTCTTTCCAAATACCGAAGGCTTCTTGATGTTGGTGTTGTTGACACCCGGGTGGACCAAGGGAATATGCTTGGTACAGTCCCCTTTTTGAGAAATCTGCATATTTGAGGATTTCCTGAAAAACAACAACAATTGCAAAATATACTTTAATGTTGTAGACAAGTAGGAATAAGTAGGAAACGAAACAGTTTTCATACACACTCAATCTACAAGCTAGTTAAAATACCCCCACAGGGGTCACGAGAAGTCTCTCTCTGTAATAATAACTCACCTGTGTAAGCAGACTCCCCTACATAATCAGATTCATGGAAATGATTCCGGCATAACCTGCTATGCAGTGTCGCTACAAAATTTTTGCGACGTATAGCCTTTTCCCACTTCTTTTTTAACGATACATCTTTGGGAAATAAATGTACACCGGGGTTAGAACATCCTGGTACAGCACACAGAGGCATTTCACGAGAAAATTAATATTTACTGAATGTTAGGTTATAAAATGTATTGAACTGACAGCTTTCAATGGCCATCGCGACGATGCGCCACCTATCGTGATAAAATGGCAGTAATGATCCCCATTTACCAGTAATGAAATAGGAGTACATAATGAGTAATTCGGCATGCTCCCGTTTCATCAACTTTTATTAGAATTTTAGCGTGGTCGTGCTGGGAAGGAATTTTCCTAGCACGACCTGTATATTTACGATAATTGAGAGGTATAAAATTTCGAATGATTGGTATAAAATAGGATAAATTAAAAGATTTACCAAAAAGTATTTACCATCTTAAGTTATAGCGAACGCGTTCATGGTTGTGCAGTCGTGCTAGTAAGTATGTATGTACAAAACGTTGTGTCTCTTCTGTGAAAACAGTGGGAAACATGGAACTATTAAGTACTATGGACAACTGCCTTACAAAATGACAACTGACTCAATCTGACAAATGACACTGACAATACAATCCAAGCACTACATACATAGTGGAGTTAACGGCTCGTTTGTGCGGATATTGTTGAATTGAATTGATTGCAGTATAACTTTTATGAAACATTGAATTTCATACTAATAAATATCTCAACGGTAAGCATACACATCTTAAGTAACTTTTGCTATCAATTATTACTTGTTATTGCAGTCGTCTAAAGCTAAACACATAATTTTCAACTTGCAGATTTTGGCGGGAACTGTTATCAATCATAATTGTCTATAGAAAACTGCATACTGCAACGCAAAGCATAAATCATGGATAAAAAGAGACAATTCAATAAAGCGCCGCCACCAAAGAGATTTAAATCGTGTGACGATGACGAAGATAACGAAGTGCCATGTAGTTTTGAAGAGCAACTCGCTTTTATGGATACTGAGTTTGAATCACAAGAAGTGCTTGGAGAAGGCCCAGAAAATCAGTCTACCAACATGAAATGGTCCCGACCTGCACCACCTCCAATGGATCCTAAGAAAGATAAGTTAGTGTTTCAACAAATTGATATTGATCACTACAATGGTCAGCCCATGCCAGGCATGCCTGGGTCACAGCTGGCTCCTGTACCGATTATGCGAATGTACGGCATAACTATGGACGGAAACTCTGTTTGCTGCCATGTTCATGGGTTCACACCTTATTTCTATGTCACTGTTCCAGTTAATTTTACTAATTCATCATGCAATGAACTCAAAAGTAACTTAAATAAAGCAATATTGGAGGACTTGCGCTCAAACAAGGATAATATTAGAGAAACTGCATTAGAAGTGAACTTGGTAAAAGCTAGATCTCTTATGTTCTATCAAGGTGATAAAGACATAACCTTGGCTAGGGTATCTGTGGCACTTCCTAGACTTATTGCTGCAGCCAAAAGACTAATTGAAAGACAACCAACCTCTTTTGGGTTAATGGATCCTTTATTCTATGAAAGCAATATTGATTTTGATATCAGATTCATGGTTGACACTTCAGTTGTTGGTTGTAGTTGGATTGAGTTGCCAATAAACAAATGGTCTCTGAGATCAAAAGATTCACAAGTCAAACCTGAATCTAGATGTCAAATTGAAGTAGATGTAGCCTGGAATGCATTCATAGCTCATCAGCCAGAAGGGGAATGGTCCAAAGTTGCACCATTCAGAATATTGAGTTTTGACATTGAATGTGCTGGACGTAAAGGTGTTTTTCCAGAGCCAAACCATGATCCTGTTATTCAAATAGCATCAATGGTTATTAGACAAGGTGAACCTGAGCCTTATGTAAGAAATGTCTTCACATTAAACACATGCGCACCTATTGTGGGATCACAAGTTTTGAGTTTCCAATCAGAATCTGAAATGCTTGCAAAGTGGTCTGATTTCTTCCGTGAACTTGATCCTGACATAATTACTGGTTACAACATTAATAATTTTGATTGGCCATATCTCATAAACAGAGCAAAGCATTTAAAAGTGGGTAATTTTGACTTTTTGGGGCGCATCAGAAATGTTAGATCTGTAATAAAAGATGCTGTCTTACAATCAAAGCAAATGGGACGTAGAGAAAACAAAAATATCAACTTTGAAGGCAGGGTTCCATTCGACTTATTACTTGTTTTGGTAAGAGATTATAAACTCAGATCATATACTCTGAATGCGGTCAGTTACCATTTCCTTCAGGAGCAAAAAGAGGATGTCCATCACAGCATAATTGGAGACCTTCAAAATGAAAGTGAACAAACAAGAAGGCGACTGGCAATGTACTGCTTGAAAGATGCATATTTGCCTCTTAAACTTTTGAATAAGTTAATGTGTATTATTAATTATATGGAAATGGCAAGAGTGACAGGTGTCCCTCTACTTTGCCTGCTCACAAGAGGCCAGCAAATAAAAGTAGTGAGTCAATTACTTAGAAAAGCTAAGGATGCAGGATATTTAATGCCTGCTTATCATGGTCAGGGCTCAGATGAGCAATTTGAAGGAGCAACTGTCATTGAACCCAAAAAAGGATATTATGCAGACCCTATATCCACTTTAGATTTTGCCTCCTTGTATCCAAGTATTATGATGGCTCATAATTTATGTTATACTACACTGGTCCCACCACACATGCACAATAAAACGAATTTGAAAGATGATGATGTAACTATTACACCTTCCAAAAACATGTTTGTGAAGTCAAATATTAGAAAAGGCCTCTTACCTGAAATATTGGAATCATTGCTTGCTGCAAGAAAGAAGGCCAAAGCAGACTTAAAGGATGAAAAAGATCCATTTAAGAGGTCTGTTCTGGATGGTAGACAATTAGCTTTAAAAATCAGTGCCAACTCTGTGTATGGATTTACGGGAGCTCAAGTTGGCAAACTGCCTTGTTTAGAAATATCAGGCAGTGTAACAGCTTATGGTCGAACAATGATAGAATTTACTAAGTCAGAAGTAGAAAAGAAATTCACAAAGGCAAATGGGTACAAAGAAGATGCAATAGTCATTTATGGTGATACTGATTCGGTAATGGTAAAGTTTGGTGTGAAAACTCTTGAGGAAAGCATGGAATTAGGAAGAGAGGCTGCCGACTTTGTAACAACAAAATTTGTTAAACCAATTAAATTAGAATTTGAAAAAGTATATTATCCATACTTACTTATTAATAAGAAGAGATATGCTGGCCTCTATTTCACTAAACCAGATAAATATGATAAAATGGATTGCAAAGGAATTGAAACTGTAAGAAGAGATAACTGTCCTCTAGTATCCAACATGATGAGCACATGCCTTCAAAAATTACTCATAGATAGAGATCCAGATGGTGCTGTAAATTATGCAAAACAAATTATTTCGGACTTATTGTGCAACCGCATAGATATATCACAACTTGTTATAACAAAAGAACTTACGAAACATGACTATGCTGCTAAACAAGCTCATGTTGAACTGGCCAATAAAATGAAAAAACGAGATGCTGGTACTGCGCCCAAACTTGGTGACAGAGTCCCATATGTTATATGCTGTGCAACAAAAAATACACCTGCTTACATGAAAGCTGAAGATCCTATATATGTATTAGAAAACAGTGTACCCATAGATTTCAATCATTATATGGAAAATCAGCTATCCAAACCACTGTTAAGAATTTTCGAACCAATATTAGGGGAAAAAGCTGAATCTCTCCTTTTGAAGGGAGAACATACTAGAACCAAGGCAATGGTAACTTCAAAAGTAGGTGCTTTGGCTGCTTTTACAAAGAAAAAAGAGAAATGTATAGGATGTAAAACTGTTATGCCTAATGATACTGTAAAAGCTTTATGCAATCACTGCCTGAATAAAGAGAGACAGATATATATTTCAGAAGTATTTAAATTAAGGCAGCTTCAGGAAAAGTTTTCCAGGCTTTGGACTGAGTGCCAAAGATGTCAAGGCAGCCTTCATGAAGAAGTTCTTTGCACTAATAGAGATTGCACTATTTTCTATATGAGAAAAAAGACAGGTATTGAATTAGATGCCCAAGAGAAAACAGTTCTAAGGTTTGGAGAACCCACATGGTAATTGAAAAATGTAGTACCTAAGTAATTTCTTGCACTGTATGTTTTGCATACCTACATAAACTCACGCCTTCCACTGTATTTTTTTTATTAAATTAAAGGCAAGTTTTAGCTACTTTTTTTTAATTTCATTTAAGTTACTGTTGTTTACTAACGTGAAAAAGGTACAATTTTATAATTGAGTAAAAGACAATTACTATTTGATAATTTAACAATACAGATACAATTTTCACAAACACATAGGTGCCTTGAGAAGCAAATTTGACACTTGGAATGTACATCATCAGTTCTTCTTATTGCATTTTCATATCTATCATTCAACTTGTAGCACTAATGTCAACATACAAACAAGTATAACAGAACTCTTCATCCAATAAGTCATTTAAAAGACTAATTCATACTACAGGCTAATATTTTTAAGTAAATCAAATAATAATTATGTATAAAATACATTGACACCACAAAATTAACTTATTTTATTTATAGGCATAATGATAGCCCTTTTATATGATAAACGGCTGCTTTACTTATATCACAGGAATATAATATTATGCAAATGCGATACATATAAGTACCTACAAGAAACAAAAGCTCAATTAACCAAATATACAATTGGAAATGAAAAGAAGAAGTAAGAGTCTAACACTTAAGTACAATATTATTTCATAGATATGTGTATGATCTATAATATTAGTTTCTTGATGGTTGAGATAGGATCATGTGTTGGTGATGTCTCTAACAAAGAAAAACTATAAATATGCGCCAATACATTAACAAAATAATAAAAATTACATGTATAAATGACCTTACATGTCTTGTTATCATAACTTTGCTGAAAATATTTTTTTTCCTTTTTTGGTAATTTTGAAAAGCAAAACTTTATCACTTGTCGTATAAACATGAATATAACATATATTATGATTTTTATATTTTAGTTTATAGGGTATATAATTTAAATAGTGAATACGATGATTTCATCTGTTCTCTTGAGATAACGTTCGGCTTATACTTTGTCTAGGAGTCTTGATGGAAATGTTATTCTTTGAAATATTTGGTATTGGCATCTCGAAAGGTACAGCATTCATACCAGCATGAGAGGTTAATCTCATGATATCTTCTAATGTTCTTATGAAGGTATCACATGTAGCAGTAAGTAAACTTGAGGCATCTTCAATAGCCTGGAATAAAAAAAAGAGAGTTGGTTACCTTACTGCTGCTTAATAATTATCCTATTTCTTCTACTGAGTATATTTGGGCTACTTGCGAAACACTGTATACAGATATACCAGATAGCATTTACAAGCAGCAAAAAGCATCTCATATTTCTAGAAAACTTTCAACAAAATTGACATAAGCTTAATTTTTAGTAGCTTAAGTCAATCCAGTACTTGCTTTACTTTTCTTTCATCATTATTGATTTGGATAGACCCGCTAGACATAACAGATCTCGAAGAACAAGCTGCAACAAAAATAATCTGATGTTCACCTGGGTATCAGGACCAGCTTCAGTGTTTGCTGCACTCTTCACCGCATGGACTTGCTGCATCATCAGATCACAGTATAAACGCAACTCAGATTTCTTATGGCCCAAAGAATTGGTGTCTTCCAATGCTGCAGCTGAAAATATAGAAATAGTTAAAGAATACTATTGTTTTTTATCAGTAACAATATGCATTGAGTATTGTTGCTATGCTGATAAGGATTTAAAAGAGGAAGTTTTGGAGTACTTAAAATTCTAACAACAATACATTAACATTAATTTATTCTTATCACTCCAAGGACTCTTGAGTGTTTTAACATGCTGATAATACAATTTCAAGTACATGGTAAATAAATATTATGTGGTATACCTTTTAATTCTTTTGAGTCCACACAAGCTTTGGCACTGCCTAAAGCCACCAGCCACTTCTGTCTGTCTTGGGGTGAAGGTGCTCTCAAATACATGTGTTGCTGCCCAGGTATGACTAGATCAAGTCTTGTGCCATCTATTGCATTCACTGGAAAAATCAAGAAAGTATAACCAGATTTCTTGGCTTTGGTATCAATAATCAAAAACAAGGGGGAGGAGGCCTGGCCTATGGGCCATTGGTTGAAGCAAGGCTACCAATGACAGTGAAAAGAACAGTATAGGTACTATACCTATGCAGTTTATTACCTAATAAGGTTCCCAATGTGTAATTGTGTCCCACCAGACCCACTACTATTTATTTTAGCCTAACATTTCTTATTGTTAGATCTGCTTCAAAACTGTAAATGCACCATAATCTTGTTATGTCATAATTACAACTTAAACTGATGTTACTTATATGAAGTTATTACCTAACCAAAACAACTTTCACCACATCTACAGCTACAACTAGTAACTAGTTGGTGCCGAATGGTGTCTGACCAGCTTTGAGACATGTACTGTCGTTTCATATTAAGGTACAAGGCTGGTAAAAGGTTTTAAGCAACCTTATCAGCAATAAAAACAATCATTATGTAGAGTACTTACCATTGATTTGACAAACTGATACTTTGACAGACCCTTTGCATCCTTGGCTGACTTCCTCTTGCGATTTGTAGTAAGAAATAATACCATTCTCCAGAACAAACCATCTGGTTTGCCAGCCTGTGAACAATGTTTTATTATATTAAAAGGATCCCAGAAACATCGACTGTTAAAACGAAAACACTCGAATGATAGAATACCGTTCCAATAATTAGTCCACTTCCACAGAACTCCCTCCATTCTTAATTTACTGTTTCCGTAGCCAAATATTTTCTTTTATTGTTATTTACTTTTCGTCAGAAACAAATTAGAATTTTCGTCTTGTTGGATTACAAGTGTCAAACAAAAACTTGTGTGTCCTGTCACTTGCTTGTCAGTGTACTGTGACAATCATGTACAATCGTGTACAATCATGTACCTACGCAAAAAAAAAACGACGAAATGTATGGAACGCGCATGGAACTAGTAGGTACCACGGGGTGAACGACCTTTCGACTATACGAACGTATAGAACTTGTGGAATCTTAGTAAGATTTTGGGATTTTTATAAGATTTACTTCGAAACTAACAAAAGCTCCCAAGTAAACAAACGACCAAGTTATAAATATGGTTTATTTCTCGAACCCCATGGCCTAGTGTAAATTATTGTATTTGCGCCGTTTGAGGTTTTCAGCACCAGTGCAGCCTTCTGTGCTAGGATGATGGGATGGCGCAAGGGTGTCGACGCAAGTCGCGTCCCACACAAGGGCCTACCCAACTTCCAAGGTATTATGGTCATACCATCTGGTCTCTTCCCATCGACGCGTGCCTTGCCATTGAGTTCTAAGACAGCTGGCACCTCGGCGGTGGCAAGAGCACGACGGATGAGATCATTAATGCTAGCGTGCTGCGCAATCCGACCTGCACTCTTACTGCAAGAAAGGCCATGGTGTCCGAGGCAGTCGACTGCTTCACCACATTGACAGCGATGTGGAGCCCCACAAAGAGCGCCCAATCGCAATAATGTAGCGAGCTGGAAGGTTGTGTCACCTAAAATAGTGCCTATATTAGGTGACGGTAGTGCCTGAAGCCAGAGGCCCGACTTCCACTCACCCACAGCCACTGTCTCTGGGAAAACGGGTTCTCGGGCCGATCCGTAACCGGGCAAGCCACTTTTCAGGCGACCTCTGCGTCGGTCAACAAGGGAGAAAAAAAAACTAGCACTCCGGGAGTGCCGGCAGAAGTGAAAACTTGATTATTAACGTTGAGCATGTTTGATATTTTGGAATGGTTAGGGAATAATTTTGCACCAATTGCTTTATCAGTATAAAAGTACTATCATTTATGGAAGTGCCCTTAGACTGCCTTAGTACGGGAACCAGTGTCGCCAAACTCATACACTTGCAAATTAAAATGAACATTCCAATACACAGAAAACGATAAAACATAGCAATGATGCAACTGTAATATTTTATTTATAAACAAATTACTGTCCTTGAAAAAGCACTAACTTATTATGTATAATTCTTATTTTCGATTGTGGTTCAAAACATTGTTTGGTACTATGGTGAATACGGGTTTCGAAGTAATGCATTGCGATTGATTTAATGAGGAGAGTTCTGTGATTCCCTATAAAAGGCTGACTGTCGAAATGGTCATTAATAAATATATTAATATTGGTACGTGTGCATTCCTTGTAACACGATAATATAAGTGTTGACATCACATTTTTCTCATTAAAAAATGAATTTCCTTTATGTGAACGCGCTCGAAATATCTTTTCTGCCAATTCACAGACTTTATTTAAGGTGAATGCTCCAACCAGGCCCGCGAAATTCAAAATTTCTTGGGTTTTTTGCAATTTGCAGGCCAGTGCTAGGTTGTATGTTGATTAAAATATTATTCGCGGCTGTAAGACATATGTAGTTACAGAATTATAATCATCAAAATCATCAATAAAACGCTCTAAGTTCATGAAGCTGTAGGAATGACTTTTTTTGTTTTTTTTTTGTTCCTACACCTTTATGAACGGTGAGCGTTGTATTGGTGATTTTGATGATTATAAAACCAGCAATATAGGTTATTATTTCTTTAGAATAAAGAGTAAGCCTAGAAGGATCTGTTAAATAATCATGATCTATGTTGATCATAGGATCACATCCTAAAGATTCATGCGGTAGCAGCAATCCACAAGTTTCTTATTTCGGGTTTATTCGGAAATCTGAAAATTTAATAAGATTTTTTATTATCTTTCATTTTTTGCGTCAGGTGAGTGCAGTTATACGAATTAAAATCGTATAATACGTGTGTTACTAACATAGATTTTAAGTAGTGCGTATTACTAATATCATATGAATCAAGGTCGGAAGAGTATTTTTTTATAGACATTGCATTATTCGGTATTACCCATATTAAAGGGTAAATTCCCCGTCAAAAAGTGGCAACACTGAATTTTGAGGTAAGATAATAAAATTATTGCAAAAATCACGATTATACGAGATTTATCCATTAAACGAATTAGTTGGTACATTACTGCGACTATTTTATGAGAAATAATAGGACACAAAGCGATTGAATACTTAAAAAGATCTAATACTTACGAGTGAAAGGACAGTCCAGCAATCTTCATCAAACTATCACTTTTACAGTTTATTACACTGCACCTTACCATTTTGCACAGTTGCACAAATGTACTGTTGTCGAATTAAGCTCGAAAAGATCATATAATGTGTATAATTTCGATGCAATTGTTAATAAACAAATTGGATGTCAATCTGGCACCGCCACAAACGTCAAACTTGTTGTGCACTGACAATGATGTGCTCAGCCGACACGCGATAAGGGACAGAAATATTTATACTCTGTCTCTTTTCTTTGCTAGTGACGTTTATATGTTCTTCTTTTTCTTGTGCGAATGCAAAGGAAGATATCCAGCAGTCTATAGAATACTCTGTCTACGGTTTTTTCTATTCCGTGTTTATCCCTAAAGCATTAGGTTCAAAGTTGATTGGAAACATTTAAAAATTTCTTTAAATGATTTTAAACCATAAAATGTTGAAGGTTAAGTTCAAAATCGTCTACACTCCATCCGTCTTACGCTTTTTCCAAATTTCTTTAAATGATTTTAAACCATAAAATGTTGAAGGTTAAGTTCAAAATCGTCTACTCTCCATCCGTCTTACGCTTTTTCCAAATTTCTTTAAATGATTTTAAACCATAAAATGTTGAAGGTTAAGTTCAAAATCGTCTACTCTCCATCCGTCTTACGCTTTTTCCAAATTTCTTTAAATAATTTTAAACCATAAAATGTTGAAGGTTAAGTTCAAAATCGTCTACTCTCCATCCGTCTTACGCTTTGTCACGTGTCCTGACGCGAGTGTCCTGACGCGAGTTTAAGATTTTATACCCATTACAGAACAATTTTTTTAAAGTGCTCAACGCCGCTAAAGAAGTTTTCACTTCAAAAATTTTCCAGTTTAGCTTTTCAGTGCTGTGGATGTGGACTGCAACAGTTAGCTTACACTAGAAAGTTTGCGGACGCCGAGGACACCAAAACGAATTGGTAGGGTGGCTTGCAGCCACGCTCGATCGTCCAGAGCCACATTAAGAATGGATGTTAATGTGTTGCGAATAATTTGGTCAATTTTATCCAAAAGTTGTGGTTTCTTGTTTCTTCCAAAGAGGACAACAACGGAGAAAATACATAAAAAGACCAAAACAGCAATATCTGATCAGGGTGAATGCCGAATATAAATTAATTTTGGAGAGTCTATCCGAAATATCATTAAAATGTTTGATTTTGTCATCCATGAAAGATGAAAAACTTTCTTCTAAAATAGGGGGACCTAGTAGGTGCAGGGAACATTTTTCTAAAATTTTGATTCATTGCATTCAAATTTTAAGCCGATTGTCTGTCGATAATTGACAGAGAGGTACATTTCGCAATTTGAGGGGTTAAGGTCTAGGCCAATAGATTTAAATTGATGTTTGAGGAGTTGTAGGTAATCCAAAACGGTGTCAACATCACCTCCTAGCGTTCCATCATCTAAATACCACACGTTAAATTTTGAATTTAGTTGTTGAAATTATTATGGGATGAATAGCCAAACTGAAAATGACAGGTCCGAGAGAGTCACCTTGTTGGCAACCAACTGCAGATTCTTAAACGTTGGCCTTGTAGAGTAATTTTGCAAGTGTCCCTCTTCACGGAGTTAAAAGCGTTTTTAACGTCAACCTTGAGGATGACCTCACCTTTCTTGGAGTTTTTTTTTTTTTTTTTTTTTTTGGGGGGTGGGAAATCATCAAATGACTCCTCGGCAAGAAAGGGAGTGTCAGACTCTTACTGACTAAAAACCACCCATGTTCCTTCATTGACCCTTTATGTTCCAGGGCCGCGGTATCTCTTTCGAACAGTCCCGCAGCCCTGGCAGGCATGTACGGCAGCCTCACAGCTGGAACCAAAACCAAGTTGAAGGGGCTGGAACTTAGTTGCAAGCGATTCACTATACAACTTGCAACATATTTTGGCTGCCATACGCCTATAGGTGCAACCGTCGGCAATGGGATGAATGCCGCCGTCCTTCTTGCGCAGGGCACACAGGTTAGCCCCATACAAGACATCGACGACGGCATCGTTCACACCGCCGGAGAGCATTAAGTTGATCAGAACCTCAAGCTCCTTCAAGAGCGACTCACCAGCTTCCCCAGCGCCTGAACTCAAAAAATCTTTCAAATGCTGTGGAGTCAGGCCGTCGAGGACGCCAGCAGAACCACTCCGGAAAGAGCTCACGGCTGCGATCAACTGCGAGGCTGTAATTTTGAAAAAAGGTGAATCCTGAACGAGGGGAACGGGGCGGACGGGCGGGTTGGGGAAGGTGAGACCATCCGCAGGCGATGGATGTTTACTCTCCAGAGCTGAAATAGTCTCTGGAGAATAAGGCGCCACCACATCACTGCTGAACAGTATTCTGGCAGCAGTATAATGTCACCGACCAAGGTATTTGTAACCTGTGCTTAGACAACAATTTCGTGAGGTCACCCTATAGTGTTTGTGTGATTTGCAACTTGTATGTAGTTGTTGAACCGCGCGTACTGGTTGGTGAGTTGATTGCTCGTGAGAAAACTCAATTCACGATTGTGCCAACTAACTTAATCAGAGATCTTCAAACAGGCTCGTGATTTCCCAATTATTAAAATAATGGTATTTATTTTTATCAATCTATTATCATTAATGTCGTTCACCTTGTTTAAATTTTAATCAACAATGTTGTTGTACAGACACCAGCACATCAAGCTACTACAAGCTAATTTAATTAATTTTCAACTTTATTGATAAAGCATTAGGTTCACGGTTGGGAAAAAATAGTTTCTGGTACATTGATGTATTCTGGTAGCTTGATGTATGCGCCAGCACATCAAGCTACCAGAAACGGTGAAATTTTCCCAATCAACTTTGAACCTAATACCCAAGTGATAAAGTTCTATTAAATAAGTTTGACAGATTGTAGCTTAATGTGTTGGCTGGCGTCTGTACATACCACACATTCGTTGCGCTGTATTGGCAAAGTTGTAATGAATTTGCTTCATGTCCAGTTCATATCCACGATCCACACCTTCCGATCATGTCCCATTTGTCGGAAATCCTAAAGTGGAGTCATTCTTGCCACACTTTCCGATGTGCTTCCTTACAATCAGATTGGGTTCTAGCGGTGACTCCATGCAGATGTGTTTCACAATGGCTCCTACAAGTACGTACGTCATCGTTGTATGTACGTTAAACTACAAAAGATTGCAATAGGCGTAGCAATATCGAGTACCGTTGTGATTAAGGTTTTAAGGTTTAAACATTTTTGGATGAACGAAGAGTGTTTTTCTCAAGTACTGAGTATGGTACGCCCATTTATTCAAAAGCAAAATACTATTCTGCGGAAAGCAGTAAGTGCCGAAGAAAGACTAATTGCGACTTACTAACTTGATGTTCAATACTGCTATATCTCCTCAGTTACTCTCATAAAATAAATAATACCAGAAAGCTTAATGGCAATACATAAAGGCTTAAAGGACATTTTTTTTATTTTATTTTTTTGGTGGGTGGGAAATCATCAAATGACCCCCCCCCCCGCTCTGGGCGGAGCGGAAGGGAGTGTCAGACTCTTACTGACTAAAAACCACCCATGTTTCTTCTTTGGCCCTTTATGTTCCAGGGCCGCAATATCTCTTTCGAACAGTCCCGCAGCCCAAAGGACTGTCTAAAGGTATGAAATGAAATTTCCATCTTTTTTTTCCTTTCACTCCAAAAATAAGACAAAATATTCGCGGTCTGACACCGAATCGCTTTCCCCGTCCGATGACCTTTTAATGCGTGCGAGTAGGTGCACGTCTGAACTGGGACGCTGGTCGTATGTGACTTAATGTGACTCTCATATTATAATATATTAGTCCATGTATGTGACTGTGACGTGTTATCGGAAGAATGTTCTATTCTATACACCGTTCGATTTAGTATCCGATTTTAGGAAAAGGACGGTCGGAACATCGATTTTCCGATTTTGTAATAATAATAATAAAATTAGGATCTGTTGTATAAATACATTATCCGATTTTATCTGATAATTGGGATCGGATCGGATAGGATCGGAAGGTGTGGATCATTCTTTAGTGTTAAATTTAATTTTAAAGTGTTGCAACACCTTGCTGTCAGTACGGGTGTGGCAAATGTTCGTTGTTTGGTCGTTAAGTCGTTTACAAAATAAATGAAGCGGTTAAATTCTCAACAAAACGTTTAGAGTGCCTTGTTTTGGAATAGACAAGTATCCTAACAACAATATGTACAAGCACTGCCTTTTTAGTTGTGTTATTATTCTTGTTTCAGTCATAAATGGTAAATGACTAACTATTTCAATTGATGTAACAGACAGTTTCTTGTAAATAACTTTGTATACTAAAATTTATTCAACAGTTTTAGGTTTGGAATGCTACGTTTGTGAAAATCAAGAGGACAACAATGAGAAATGTGTGAAAACTATCAAAAACTGTGAATATAATCAAGATGTTTGCTTGACTGAAATCAAATGGGGCAGTACCCCATATTGGTCACAAGGGGCTAAGAAACAGTATTATGTATCGAAGCGGTGTTCGAATAAGACGGAATGTGCGACGACTAGGCAGCGCTATATGTCGCTGTGTACACACATTTGGTACCAAGATTGGGTCTGTTCTGATTGCTGCCTTGGTGATAGATGCAACTACTATATTATAGTAAGTACCTTAACAATCATCTAACTTGTAGAAATTTATTTACCTACCTTGGCCTTCACAGTAAGTTGTAAACAGATTCACTATATCTACGATGGTATATCTGAGATCTGCCTCTTATTCCTTCAACTTTTCTTAAATGTCTATGATTTTTGTTTTCAGAGTGGCAGTGATGCTGTAAAACCAGTGCTCATTGTATTAACAGGACTACTTTTATTGAAGACTTTAATTTTATAAGCATATAGCAACAAAATAATCTAACAAGACTAATAACAATTGAGATCATTTTACTTTCAACCTGCTACTGACATTCCATGTTGACTATGGGAATATTTCTTGTAGTTCTTGTATTGAAAAAATGCAGCAGGCTGATATTTAAAATACAAGATCTTAGTTTCTGAATAGCTATAGGAATTTGTGTTGTTTTAATTGTAGTAGACGTCAAATGTTATTATGAACTTATAGTGACTTAGCTTAGATCAGAATATTATCATATTTTATTGTATTTATTTTATAGGCAGCTATAAAATTTCTTATGTACCTTTTTCACATTAGATTAGACTTGTGCTACAAGTAGTTGTAGCCCATCATAAAGTTTAAATAGATTTTACTGTAAGAACAATAATAAAACCAAACTAGTAGCTCAGTTCTGGGCTGACACAATTTATTATTGCCATCAACACGCTAAGAAAGAAGACTGTAAGAACACAGCTCTTTGTCCAGTAAAACCTAATTCGAAATGTATAAAACTCTCTTATGTAGCCGCTATAGTTTAGTTTGTAATTTCAAATAAGAATTGTTTTTATATATTTTTTTTGTATATTTACAAATCCGTCCAATTATGTGCATTAATTTTATATGTAATTCCCGTTTTGGAATGAAATTCGAATTTTAATAATAAATTGATAATTTTTGTAAAAAAAAAACTTCTATTTGCTTGGTGTGACAGTATGGAGACACACTATCAATCCCCACAATCCTGATAAAAAAACTTGGAGATGTTATATACAACTAATTCTTCTTAGTTCTTAGTCTTTCACTCTTGGCAGAGTAATTGTGGTCATGGAGGGTCGCCCACACCTGTGGTCTCTATTGGCCGCATAGCGAGCACATCCCGCCAGAGGGATCTTGGTGACTGATTTGATGAAATCTGTCCATCGTGTTGGTGATCGCGCACGTAGTCTCGTGCCTTCAACTCTACCCTGAATCACCAAACACTCCATGGAATCATTGTTGTGGGTAACATGTCCAAAGAATCTGAGTATTCGTAATTGCACAAGCAACAGTCTTTGTTTAATATTGAGTTCTTTGACACGTTAGTCTGATGAGCGGTGCAGCTTATCCTGAGCATGCGTCGGTTCTGCATTCTCAATGTCCATGTCTCCGATCCACAGAGAAAGATCGGAAAACCAGGGTGTTCATAAGGCGTATTTTAGCATTTCTAGTTATTCGACGGTCTCCAGATTTTGTCCAACTTTTACGCAGCCGATCGAGTTATGGCGCAACGTCGTCTAATCTCGGTGTCACAGCCCCCACAATTGGTGATGGTAGAGCCCAGATAGATGTAGCTGTTGACGACTTCGCAGTTGGCAACTGGTGTGATATCTGGGTTGTTTTCGTCAGCTCTATCCACTATCATCTTTTCGCGTTTCAGGGCGAGTCCAAACCATAGACTTGTGGTTTCGAGTATCCGCAACAAATTACTGATATCCTCAGGGTTGTATCATCAGCATACCTCAGGTTGGATATCATCCTGCCTCCGATCGACACACCTTGATCCCAGTTATGCAAAACAATCCGCATGATGTATTCGGTGTATATGTTGAACAGCAAGGATGATAGTATACATCCTTGTCTGACACCAGCTTGTGTTTTGAAGGATTCTGAATCGACACCATCCAAGCGCACACCTGCTGTTCCGTCTTCATAAAGTTTTCTGATAAGCTATACGAGATGATTTGGACCAGATAACAGTGTCAAATGCTTTACTAAAGTCAAAAAACAGATATACAGCAGACTATAACTGAACTCTGGCTTTCTAAATGATTTGTCTGAGGATAAGTATTTGCTCACGAGTGCCGCGACTTTTGATAAAACCCGCCTCTTCCGGACTTATTTCCCTATTTAAGTCAGCCTGGTGTTTAGTATACGCAGTAGAATTTTGCTGCTGTTTGATATTAGGGAAATAACACGACAGTTAAAACATTTTTTGTGGACAGGTACAAACAGCGATCTAGCTCATTCCGTCGGCCATAATCCAGTATCCTAGACCTTGGGGCATATTATGCAGTGCATTATATCAATACCAAAATCTCCCATAGCCTTGATGATCTCTATGGGTATCTCGTCGGCTCCCGCTGCTTTACCGCATTTGAGATAATTAATAAAGGCTCTTATCTCATATTTCAGGATAGAAGGTTCGCGGTTGTATACGTCTGAAGTAGAAAGACTAGGATCGTTAAAAGCAGAACATACAGAAAATAGAGATCGACAGTAATCTCGTCAAACTTCTGTGATCGCCTTAATCTCCGTCACCGTATTACCTATGGAGTGTGTGGAGTCTTCGATTATCCCGGTCTTTGGTTTGAACTGCCTAGTTTTAGTCTTTATCTTCATACAAGTCCTTGGTATCATATCTTCCGCTATGCTGTTCCACTTCCGTACAGATGTTCTGCAGCGCTGAGTTTGAGTTGCTGTCTCTTCGGCAAGCCTAGCGCCAAAGTTGTTGAGTTTTTTTTATTTAAATGGCACTCACTAAAGCATACATAAACATAAATCACAAACTATTTTAGATATAGTGAATTTGCAACTTATAGAAGTGCATGTGCGTGCGAGGGCTCGCAGAATAATAAAAGGGCAAGTAAGATACCATTACAGCATTTAAGTTATACAATAAAAAGATAGTTAAAAATGGGCTGTGTAAATTATGCCGGTGGGAAATACAGGATTATTTAACTAAAAAATATTTATAAATTAAAAACTAAAAATGTAATTAAAAGGCTGAAAAAGAAAAGAATAGAGGTGTATGCAATGATTTACCCGGTGTCTGATATCGCACAGTCGTCTCGTAACTCCGATCTGGTTAAAAGTATCATACAGTATTTATTTATTACTTGGTATTGACGGAATGGGTTAGATAAGATGTCGATGCTACTGGTTCGTGCAGCAATTTTGCTATATTTTCTCATAAGACCGTTTACGGGCGCGGTGCTACCAAGGTTAGTACGAATTACAGTGGTGGCAAAAGTTATGGTGTCGCGACCAGATCTAATAGTTTTCTGTCGAAGTACCTACAGTTATTCTTAGTTCCGCTAAAAGATCGGGAGCATTTATTAAGCCGTTAACTATTTTATAAAGTAGGATTTGATCCGTTACGTTACGTCTCTGCGGCCTTCGAGTGAACACATATTGAAATGACTGAGTCTTTGACTATAAGAAGAATCCCATGGACAGCTAAAGCTTTTAAAACGAGATATCTAGTGAGTTCGTGGAGCTCACCACTTATAGCTTGTGCTGTTTTTTAACTTTAGACGGTCGTGACTGGACTACAGAATTTATTATAAGCGTTCTAGCTTTTTGCCACAAAACTTCAGGTGAATCATCAGAACCGGGAGCCCAATGAGATTGCTCGTTCTGTAGTGTAAACGACCCCTTGTTCAAAATGTGCAAACGCTTGGAATCTTTTTTATGGAATTGCGCAGCTTTATCTGATGACTTCAGATAAGAAGTTGGTGTTCCGAAAGACAGTCGGCTCCAGGTAGGGTGTGAGCATAAGAAATTGAACTTCTCCATCTTTCTCGCATCATTATGTAGTCGATTTGGTTTTTGTGTTGACCATTAGGTGATGTCCACGTATATAGTCTCCTCGGGTGGTGTTTAAATACTGTGTTCATAATAGTCAACTCATTTTCCGCAGCAAATTGAATAAGGCGGACCTCCCTCTCATTTCTGACGCCCAATCCATACTGCCCAACTATGTTACGCAATCCTAAATGCATTCA
Organism: Eurois occulta; assembly: GCA_950022335.1. Classification (NCBI taxonomy): domain Eukaryota; kingdom Metazoa; phylum Arthropoda; class Insecta; order Lepidoptera; family Noctuidae; genus Eurois; species Eurois occulta. The sequence continues at coordinate 8,147,781 of OX465489.1, read as the reverse complement.
AGTGTCACCAACTTTAGCATTTAAGTCACCCAAAACAATGAAGACTTATTTTTTGGAATCTTTGCAATGCAGGTTTCCAGTTGCATATAGAAATTTTTTATGACATCGTCTGACGCGGTAAAGGTGGGTGCATAGGCTTGAATGATATGGAACGGAGTGGACGATGTGCTTAGTTTTATAGATATTACGCGCTCGCTGATGGCATTGTATCCCAGAACCGATTTACTCCATTGTCTTGAGAGAATAATGACCACTCCTGCAAAGCTATTACTATCATTTTCAGAGAAGAAGATGCTGTTTCTTAGTGGCCCGGAAAACCCCAAGCTCCGGTTGCTACCCGGATCGCCTTGCTTTCCACTTTTCTTGTTTAGCGATATCTCATGACTCTCATGGGATATAGTAGCAGTGGTTTCCCGTTGCCTTCTGCCCCAAGCATTTTAGGAGTTATTTAGACCCCAAGGCCGTTGCTATATCTTCTGATCCGTTGTCGGGCAGGGGTGAGTGGTTATACCGCCACTGACTCGGTCGCCAGAGCCCCGTCTGTTTTCTAGCAGGGAGCACCGCGATAACATTTATGTGCTATCGCCGCCGTTGACATTTGGGACGGTCAAGATGTTGTTTCCGAATCACAAACAACATTAACAACAATTATCATGACTCATAAGCAGGCTGCTGCTGAAATTAGTACAAAGTACAGTGGCCCCCTGTTTTAACTCGGTATATGTCAGCCGAGCTCAAGTTCAAAGTATTACCATCAAAGTTTGTTTTTTTTTATTAACCTGTACTATCCCACTCCTGGGCAAAGGCCCCCGTTCCTTCCACTTTCCTCGATGTTGAGCCTCTTCTCGTCTGCCGCGACCCTGCCTAGCTGTCTCAGGGCTCCAGTTTTGTGGGCATCCAGCAGAAATGGCCTGCTCAGTCCCATTTTAGTTTGGCAGCTTTATGAGCTACGTCAGCAATTTGAGTTCTGGAGCGCAATGTGGTGTTCCTTATTCGATCGGTAAGTTTAACGTTAAGTATGCTGCGCTCCATTGCCCGTTGGCAAACCTTGAGTTTGGACTTCTTGATGTTAGTCAAAGACCAAGTCTGTGCACCATATGTCAGTATGGGGAGAATACACATGTCCATTAGCTTACGTTTTAAGGGGATGGGTAAGTCGCCCTTGAATAGCTCTTTCATGGACCAGTAGCTCTTCCAGGCATTTTCCGTGCGTCTATTGCAACTTCTTTGTCTTGCCTCGCCTGGAAGGAGACCACTTGGCTTTATGCTACTTGCTTGGATGTATTCTTGGACATAGTAAATTTTCTCCCCATCTATGTGCACGTTGATCGCTGAGCAGTTGATCATGAGCTTAGTCTTCAACATGTTCATCTTTAGTCCAATTCAAGGCTTGCATTGCTTAGCTCTTGAAGCACATTTTCCAGTTCCGCAGCTGATGAGGAGAAGAGGACAATGTCATCAGCGAAGCGCAGATTTGTTAACCTCACCTCGCCGAGACAAATATCTCTCTTTTCCCAGGCGGTCGCCAACTTCTAAACACTTCCTCTAGGGTACTGGTAAATAGCTTTGGAGATAGCAGGTCGCCTTGTTTGACTCCTTTGAGCATTTTCAATTTTGGACCTATCCGTCTTATTTTATAGCTGCTGTACTGCTGGTATAAATGTTCTGTAAAAGGCGTATATACACTTCTCATCAAAAAAATCGAAACACCTCGCAGTTTATGATTTGATAAGGATTATCAGAAAAATGTGTATATTTAGGAATAAATGTAAAATGTCATTTAATAGTGAGTAGTATGAGGTTTTTAAATCCTAATGTTATTGTTCTAAATTCAAATTAAGTCTTCATAGGTTTCGTATTTTGTATAATGAGTAATTTTTACCCTGTATGGAATATGAAGGAAATGGGTAAAACAACACGCGTAAATGAAAAAAAAATGTAAGAAACGTTTATTTAATAACTTGTATTCCCTCCGCGAGCTCTTATTACTGCTTCCATACGGTTCTTCATCGATCGGATGAGAGTCACGATCACATGTTGTGGTATATTATCCCATTCCTCTTGGATTGCATTTTGCAGCTGGCTAAGTGTTTCTGGGGCTGGATCTCTTGCTCGAATTCGTCTCTTTAATTCATCCCATAGATGTTCAATGGGATTCATGTCCGGGCTTCTTGCTGGCCATACCATAATGGAGATACCGACTTCGGTAAGATAATCTCGTACGACGCCCGCGGTGTGAGCTCTAGCATTGTCGTGCATGAATATGAAGTCGTTGCCAATAAAATGTGCATAGGGCATCACATGAGGTTCAAGACACTGTTCGATGTACCGATGAGAGTTTAGTGCAGGCAGCCGTGGCCCAGCCACAAAGGCAAGTTCTGTCTTACCGTCGGCGCTGATTCCTCCCCAAACCGTCCACGAACCGCCGCCATAGCTGACCTTTTCTTCAATGCAGCATTGTGCAAAGCGTTCTCCATCTCTTCTGTAGACCTTGTTCCTTCCGTCGTTACCATACAGCATAATTTTACACTCATCAGAAAACAGTACTTTGCTCCACTGAAGGTATGACCAAGTTAGGTGCTCGCGTGCAAAGTTAAGGCGCGCTCTTCGATGGTCTGCAGTTAATTTCGGCCCATTCGCTGGCTTATGCGGTGCCAATCCGCGTTCCTTCAACCTTCTTCTTATTGTAGAGTCACTTACAGCTACTCTTCGTACAACGCGAAGCTGCTGCTGCAGTTGAAAAGCGTTAAGGCGTCGATTTCGTAAAGAAGTTGTTACAATAAATCGATCATCTCGCTCAGAAGTGACCCGATTCCTGCCAGATCCTGAACGGCGCGTGAACGAACCAGTCTCCCGATAGCGTTTGTAGACTCTATGAACAGATGATAAGCTTAGATGCAATCTTGCAGCCACAACACGCTGACTAAGTCCAGAATCCAGCAATGCCACCACTTGGGCGGCTTCTGCGGGCGAAGTATCCATATGTTTTAGAAAAAAAAGTTTTTTCAGACGTCCCAAAGTCACAGTAAATGAAATAAGAAACAAAAAGTTTAAAGACAAGCGCTAATTTTTAGTTTTTAAACGAGAAACGTACTCCAACCCTACACATTTGTCTCAAAACAGTGATTAATTTCATTTATAGGATAAACAAATGAAATTCTAATTTCGAATTTTGATTTTTTTCTTCTTACTGTAATGACCAAACTGCCAGCTACACAATAATGTTTTTTTTTTCATGGAATTAATTCTCTTTTGTAAAAAATTAGGACAAAAACAATAAAAACGAGTGTTTCGATTTTTTTGATGAGAAGTGTATGTTGATTCTACATTTTGTTTACTAAGAGCATCAAATATGGTAGAGTGTGTGATACTATCAAATGCTTTCGAGTAGCCCACAATGCAAGGTAGGTTGTTTTTTTCTAGTTCTCCAGCGATGCGCTTTTCTATGACTTTTATAAATATTTTATAGACATGAAAGATCAGACTAATGGATCTATTAATATTTATGTTTGATTTGTCTCTCTTTTCATGCAGCAAAATAATATTCAAATGGCAGAAGTTTGTAGGCAAAAGACCCGAAAGAAGAATATCGTTGAAAAGGCACAGCTTAGTGTTTACTTTACCAGAGGGAAAGCGCGCCATTTTTAAGTATCTTGTGATCATTTTTAGTCCTATTTTTGGTTTTCAACAATTTTACTAGCCTTTTTTATGCTATTAATGAGTCGCTGAATTGTTGGTGTATGTCACTATTTCCTTTTTCTGTTCTAATAAGGTCAAAATTATTCTTGAGTTCAAATATCTTTTTTTACACGTGATGAGCGTTTCCCGATTCAGTCTTCTAATTTTATTTTTAAAAGATTTTTCCGGTGGAGCTTTATGTTAAATACTATTGTTACTCGAAGAAGGCCCGTGGTCTGAACTAAATTTAAATTGGTTTATGAGTTATACGTTTTTTAAATTTGTCTGTTAGAGGCTTAGAGGTGAGTAAGTACATAATCTATTTCATTTTTCGTTTTGTTGTTTGGAGAGATCCACGTTCAACGTCTTTGTTGTTTCTTGAAGAAAAAGCTATTCCCAATGCATAGCTGTTGTCCAAAGGCAAACTGGATAAGACGGGAGCCGCGTTCGTTGCGGTTTCCAAGTCCTTCTAAGATGTTTTCGTTATCCAAGTCTTGTCTCTGTCTAATTTTTGAATTAAAGTCCCCTAAAATAATTTTCCAGGAGCTGCGGTGATCGTCGCAAGCTTTATTGAGTAAGTCGTAGAATGCTTCTATTTCATCGTCGTGATGAGATGTTGGTGCGTAGACTTGAATTGCAGTTAGAGTTTTTGTAACTGATACTGATATTTTAAATTTTAAAACTGTTATCCGTACTGAGTAAGAGATAAATTCAAGAATGTTATTTTTCCATTTTTTCGCGACCAAGAAGCCTATACCATAAACCTTGCCCATTGTAATAGATTATACTGTTTTACTTTTCTATCGTGTCTTCTCCATTTCTTCTCACCTCTGATAAACCATGTCCCATTTGATGTCATTCAATGCATTTTCAATTTTTTTTTTTTTGGAGGGTGGGAAATCATCAAATGACTCCTCCCGCTCTGGGCGGAGCGGAAGGGAGTGTCCGACTCTTACTGTTCCTTCTTTCGCCCTTTATGTTCCAGGGCCGCGGTATCTCTTTCGAACAGTCCCGCAGCCCTGGCAGATGAGTGCTGCCCTAAATTTACGTCCTGTTTTTAAGCTAATTGTCCAACTTAGGCCATTTGTAGACTGTGGTAGTTTGCATGCCCTAAGTTGGGTGTGGTTTAGGTACTTGAAAATGTAAAAGAACATTAAACCTTTCTCTTTGTCGACTTTTACGGTATGAGCGGGACGAAAAGCAGCCTGATGCATTCTATGCTTTTCTTTTTTGCATGGAAGTCAGAAGTTAAGTCGACTTCACTACTTACGCTTCTAAAGGAGAATGTCAGTTTTACAAGGGGTGCTGGTCCAAGTGTGTTGCAGATATGAATTGTACCTTAAATGATAGGTCTAAACCAGAACAACATTTTTTATTACGGTAGCAAAAAAAAATATCCCGGAGGAATAGAGATTTTTGCATTTACCTACATTAAAAACCAGCATGCCTGAGAGATATTTCTCGACGGCGTGTAAAGCCAAGTCAGTGGTCCATGGGCAGCATAAAAACTCTTACACAAAGTCAGGCACTAAATAAACAAATAAAAAAAGAGAAAAAAAAAAAAAATTAAAAAAGGGTAAAAGGTCTCATAAGTTCGATAATTACTAAATGTTACGTTGTTAATTCAATTTTTTAATTATTTATTTTATTAATTAATTCATCTTATTAATAATTATTGTGGTTAAAATGTTCCAACCTGTTGCTGGAATTGTTTGTATTGTGTGTGATCGGTCTGTGCTGCGAAGAAGAGACTATGTGTTAACACAAGGCTTTTATAATAGACATCGTGATATCGTAGATGCAGGTACCTATCCATAATTTTTATTTATATTACATAGTAAAGTAATAGATCATCATAACAGCCCAATAGCCTATGTACCTATGCATATATATAGTTTACATGTAGTTAGCTTTTAGTATTAAACATTATTAAATGTACAATTATCTTGAAGTATTTGTTAAGACGCACATAAAAATAAACCAATAGCTATACGAATACTGTACCTCGTAATCAAATCACAATTAGTGGTATAATATTGATAGGTACATATATCACCTACATTTATAGTCTTATAATAAACCCCATGATACGATAGATGGGCCTGACAAGGTTTTGACTTCGGAAATGTCTCGTTTTGATTGCAATCTAATACACAGATGCGGAAGTTATTAGGCAGGTTATTTATACAGTTAGCTTCATGCATGTAACTTGATGGATTTTTTCAGATCACGTTCAATAATCAAGAAAGAGTTTGTCAAAACTGCTGGGAAACATCACGCAGGTTGCAATTGCAACCCGCAGAACTAGCACAACCTGCAGAACAACCTGAAGCTGAGCATGCAGTGGGAGGGCTGCCATTTAATTTTGCTGATTACACAAGAGCACCAAACACTTCAAACTCGTGCATTTTTCATGGGTGTAGCAATAGAACGCGCTGTCGTATTCCAGAAAGGTTGAAAATCGTCTTTTTTACAAGCCACAATTACTATGTTCCTCAGAGTGCACGAGTGTGTGAGGAACATCTACGTGGAAATAATTGCGAAGAGTTATTTAACGCTCCCAACCGATGCCATGACTTCAACCATACACAAATTCTGGATATATTTGATTTATTTAACAAAAGTGTTCGATTTAGAGTACTAATAGACTTTAACAACATAGAAGAAGCTGACGAACATGAACTTCATTACTGGATTGGGAAGACTCCAGAAGAGTTCAATCGTATTCTAGAAGAGACTCCTTCTTTAAGCGAACGGTGCAGACATCCTAAAAAAGCGTTAGGTTTTTACCTAACAAAACTCAGGAGTGGAGAATCCGATGAGAGATTGTCAACATTTTTTCGCACGAGCAGGACCAATTTTGAACGGCTGATAAAAATAGCGAGAGAGTGTATGTCTCAAGATTTCGTACCACGGTACATAGGGCTTGACCACATGACGAGAGAAGAAGTATCGGCTCGTAATCTTCTAGTCCCCAATGCTCTTTATGGAAATCCAAATGCCACTGCAGAAGAGAGACCAGCTATTGCCATATGTGACGGCACCTATGTTTACGTACAAAGAGCTCCAATTTTTTATTTCAGAAGAAGTCATACAGCCTTCATAAGTTCCGCAATCTCCTTAAGCCCTTTTTAATCGTTGCTTGCGACGGACATATTTTGGACGTAACTGGGCCGCATGCTGCCACAAAGTCAGACGCTACGTTAGTCAACGAAATAACCAGCAATGAAAACAGTTTGTTTCACTGGTTTTTTAGAAGTGGTGATGTATTTATACTGGACCGAGGTTTCAGAGATAGCGTGTCTGGTTTGGAATCACTGGGTTATGTGACTGCTATGCCAGAGACCATGCAAAGGGGAGCTGAACAATTAACGACGCTCCAAGCAAATAAATCAAGAAAAGTGACGATTTGTAGGTGGCCTGTTGAAGTAGTGAATGGTCGTTTTAAACGCGATTTTAAGATATTCAGACAGGAGTATTTTAATGTTGCAATATCACACATGTTCGTGGATTTTAAAAATGCAGCTGCCTTGATAAATGCTTTTCACCCGGTGCTGGTTGATAATCGTTATGCAGCAGCTTTTGCTGATGTAATTAATAGTCGCGTAAATAGCCCTAATAACTTAGCAGATTATGTACTTGCCAAAAACCTCAACAGACAAAGAGTTGCATTTGAGACAATGTCAGAGAATTTACCTCAACTGCAAGATTTTCCGGTATTGTCGGAAGACGATTTAATAATATTCGCACTAGGCACTTATCAATTGAAGTTGGCTAGGAGCTACTACAGCGAGCATGTGCGGCGTGGCATTTATATAATTGAAGTCTATCGCGATACTGACCAACTGAACGACATATCTGATTACAACATTATCGAAACGAATGTATGGTTGTTGAGAATCAAAATAAACAGTAGGCATACATCTTCCAAAGTATATTACTGCTACATATTGATAAACGCAAGTGATCAAGCATTACATCGGATTAAACAGTATTACTGCACATGCCCTATAGGGAAACGCACACTGGGCTGCTGTGCCCATATAATGTGTGTAGTATGGTTTCTGGGATGGGCCAGACACGAAGACAACATTAACCGCCCAGCAGAGTTTTTAGATTACGTTATTGATGAAGAATAGTATAATGAGTTTTATTTATTGATTGTTGTTTGTTTCTTTATTTCTTGTTTTGTGTTGTTTGTTTGTTTATTTATGGTTTTGTGTTGTTTGTTGTTTTGTTTGTTTTAGTTTTGTTTCCTTTTTGTCTATTCAGGTAACAAAAATAAGTTTTTTTTTCTCTTTTTGACCGTTTTTACTGTTTTTAAAAGATAAATATAAATGCAAAAATAAAAGTTCCTCTGGGATATTTTTTTTTGCTGCCATAATAAAAAATGTTGTACTCGGTGAGACCTTTCATTTAAGGTATAATGTACATCTGCAACACACTTGGACCGAAATTGACAATCTCCTTTCAGTTGATCCATTGATGAGTATGAAAGGTGCGATCAAACCTACGGAATATGGCAGATACCTATGTTCTGAAAATCTGACAAAGTGAAAAAGAATATTATCCGATGTCCGTAACAACCAGCCTGTTGTCCAGTTCGGTCTCCGGTCGGTTTGACCCACTGTTTAACTCACCTCGGGAGGTACGGTAACTAGAAAATCATAAAGGAATAAACTATAGAGACGGCATGGCTGAGCTTGCCACTCTGCCAAAGTACGGACGACGACGACCAATCAAACTATAAAAAAACCAGTTTATGCCGATCTCTCATGTATAGGAAATCTATACAAAGCGAGGCCACATTATAATGGAAATTTATAGCTTGATGTTTTGCTGTGTGTACAGACGCCAGCACACAATCTGTCAAATTTCTTTAATAGATTCAACTTTATCGCTAAAGCATTAGGTTCAAGGTTGGTTGGGAAAATCTGAGAGTTTCGGGTAGATTGATCTGCTGGCGTCTGTACATTGGCCATTTTACCATACACGTTACATGAAACTAGTTAATTCGATGACAGACGCCATTATGTATAGTTTTATGTCGCACGATAAAAGTGGTCAATTGTGCAGTTTCCTCTTTTAAAAAACGATTTACCACTTCAAATGTGCAAAACCATGCTGTTTCGTATCACAATGTAAATTCATTATGCATTAAAATGCAAATTATTATTAAAAGTGAATACAAAGTACTCACTTTTAATAATAATTTGTTTTATACTAGTACTAGCCACTTGTAGCGTCATTCTTATAGGAAAGGTATTTTGGGACTTTGTAGTTTGTGTGTGCTAGAAATTTTTGTCTGGCGGGAAAATCGCTTCATGTTGCCTCCATAGCTTTTTACTCTATGCACCAATCGGGCATGGGCGTCCTTATAAATTCTAGTCTGTGGTTTCCTGCCTGCCAGAGTGCCAACTGCCAAGTGTGAAGTGAGCTGCTGCTGTTAGCCAACCAACTGCCAAGTGCCAGCTATCACCAGCAGCGGTAGCGGCAGTAATATTTTCACTTCAACGTAAAAAGTGACTTATTTTACAATTCACAATGAATTGGAATGCATTTAACTTATATAATTATAAATCGCTAGCTTGTATCTTTTTTTTGGTAAGCATTAATAATGTCAAAATGTCTGAAAATCTATTCACAAAAAGTGAACTAATGGATTGTTGATTTTATGGTCTATTATGAATAAGTAATTGCTGCTTAATCTCCGGGAATTGTTATGTTTCAGATATGCCATAGTTTTTACAATCCTACCGATAGCGGTGCTGTGCAAATTACACAAAGTAATTTGGATATGGTATTGGGTGAGTTACATACCTACTCCACGTTTTCTAGAACCTTTTTATTTTCCTCCGTATTGTGGAGATAAAATTCATATATTTTTCCTGATTCTGTCAAGTTATTTTTATTTTGTAAACACAATCAATTGTTTATATTTTCGATTCAAACAAATCTGACCAATCTGTTATGGTAATTGTTTCATACATGTTTGCAAAGGGAAAATTTGATATGGTTCATTTGAGTATTATTAATTTAACTTGACTTCTCTAGCTATTTAAACCACTTTAAGAACTTAAAATAATATTAACTAGCTCATTTATCACCCAAGTATCTTGTATTAATTATAAGTGGCCACATCATCTAGTTTTAATTAAATAAATCTTTCAACATAAACAAACAAATATTAAAACAGTGTTATCTTAATTTACGTCATAAAGAAGTTATTAATGCTAGTATTTTATTTGAATACTTTTCTTTCTTTATTGTTTCACACTTGCATTTTTATTGCCATTTAGCAATCACGGAAATGTAACTGTGCCAGATGTCAATATTAGATAGCATAGTTGTGTTTCTACAAAATAACTGTAGATATGAGGCGTATATTGACCAAATTTAACCATTTCAAGTTGCTTTTGAATTGTAGTTTTCTTTATTCCCAAATAATATATCAATAATTAATTTTCTGTGTCAGATTACGATTCATTTTATGCATCTTTGACAATGTTTGTTATTTTAGCTTCCAATGAAATAGTGTTCATAAATTTTTATGCTGAATGGTGTAAATTCAGTAATATGCTGATGCCAATATTTGACGAGGCTGCTGATGAAGTAACTAAAGTGGGCTATGACACTGGGAAGGTGGTCATGGGTAAGGTGGACTGTGACAAAGAAGGAGCTGTAGCCACTAGGTTCCATATAACCAAGTATCCCACTTTAAAAATGTTCCGGAATGGCATGCCTGCCAAAAAAGAGTACAGAGGTGAGCAAACATTTCACACTATTTGCATTAATTGTTAGCAATCTTAATTCAATTCAATTGTCTATCACCGTAATGTACATGAATCATTAGAGGTAAAAGAACCAAACTAGTTCTTGCATTACATGACTTTTTATCTCATTATTTGTATTTGAGACTAGTATCTAGACCTAACAATTAAACACAACTCGATTTATTTTTAGGCCAGCGTTCAGTTGAAGCCTTTGCTGAGTTTATCAAGAAACAGCTTACCGACCCGGTTATCACATTCGGTGCCATCAAAGAGCTACACGATATCAGTGAAGACAAGAGGCACATAATTGGCTACATGGACAGACGGGACCAGCCGGAGTATGACACTTTCAGGAGGGTCGCTGCTAATCTTAAGGATGAGTGCCAATTCCATGTTGGGTTTGGTGATGCCTCACTGCAGATGCATCCTCCAGGTGAATTAATATTTTAGTAATATATGTTACATTATATTTATATATACAGTTTTACTCATAAAAAAATGTGAAATAAAATGAGAGAGATTTTATAAAACCTCTTTCTGGAGCCTAGCAGCTTCCAAGTTTTAATAGCCGGTCTTTACTGATTTCTAGGTCAACCAATTGTGGTGTTTAGAACTGATAGGAAGAAGTCCACGGAGCCTGATGAAACCTTCACTGGTTCCTTGTTGAATTTTGAAGAATTATACAAATGGGCTCAAGAAAAGTGTATACCTTTGGTCCGAGAGATCACATTTGAGAATGCTGAAGAGCTCACTGAGGAGGGATTGCCATTCCTGATTCTGTTCCACCATCCTGATGATAATGATAGCATAAAGAAGTACAAAGACGTTATTCGAAATGAGTTAGAGGGAGAAAAACGTAAGTACCATTAGATAGAGATACAATTTTTACTTTTATCACTTATCATTAAAAATTTTCCTTCAAATAATAGTATGTATTATGTACATATAAATAGCTCAATTTTTTTTTCAAATGTAGCCATGTTACACTTAGATTCATGAAAATATTTACATCAATGCCACACATTATTATTCAAATAATTATGATGTCAAGGACAGTGTCACGTTTCATGAATCATGAAGTTATTTGTTTGTGTATACAGGTGTACAGGTGGTATACAGGTGTATAATATGTTTCCTATCTGCTTTACTACCAACTGGATGCTGACCCCAGCATAGTTGTAAAAAGCTAGGCAGATGATGATCTACTTTTACTACTAACCAGTAAGACATTCTACATTTAAAATTACAGAGAATGTAAACTTCCTAACGGCTGATGGCGTGCGGTTCGAACATCCCCTGCATCACCTGGGCAAGTCCATGGCAGACCTGCCACTCATCGCCATCGACTCCTTCCGCCACATGTACATGTTCCCTGACTACAAGGAAATGGAGAAGCCTGGCAGACTAAAGCAGTTCCTGCTGGATCTATACTCTGGAAAATTGCACAGGTATATTTTGGTTCTTGTATGTTCTATTGAAATTGCATGGTTTATCCTTAATTCAAAGGACAATGACCAAAGTTGGTACCAAAAAGTCTCGCGCCTCAAAACCAAAATATTATAGTAATTAGTTTCATATTTTTTTACGGCATTACGCGTCGGGGATTTGATTTTTGAACTGGAAATATACTTTTCGAGTTTAAAAGTACGAATATTGTTTTACTCCCTTTATATGACGTTCCGTTTCAACTGAATATAAATGAAGTTCCGTTTCAATTGAACAAACCTTTGTCTGTCGAGCGGACTCTAAAATTAATTACAATTAAGTAAGATCAGTACACCAAATCGATTTAGTTTGGTTTATTGCTATTTGCAACAAAATAGATTTTCTCAGCCTAATGATTTTGATTTATCGATTACATCCCTAAATCCCGACTAGTTTATAGCACTTACTATACTCTATGGTTTATAGTTATCTTATCTGTGGCATCTGACATTTGTACTGTACTGACTGACTATTGGCAATGTAAAGGTCTAAAATAAAATCGAGTTTCAGTCAAGCATACTGTGGATGTTACTTTAACTCGTAATTCTTACTAATATTAGTGTATTACGCTGTTTTTAGAGCAATAATGTAATGTATGTGTGTTAAAATACGTCGTTGGTAGCGTCGAAAAAATAGACCTACTTTTTAGGTTAGTTTCGATTTTATAAAATAACTCTGAAACGCGGGTTTTTTTTTCAAAAATATTTTTTGTAGGAGTTAATACGATCAGTGTAGTCTATAAAAAACAAGGTTTGATTTTGATGCAGCATGGTACGGGATTCCATACTTCCATGAGCATTCTCTTTTAAAATCACACTGGAACCTTAGATTCTGTGTGATTTTACCTTGATTTTTTTTAAATTCAACTGCTTTTCGCTACATGCTATAGCTCTCAACAATGCGTGATCCATTTCAATAAATTAGCACATACACACTCAAGAACTAGTATGGTGTACCAATATTGAAAAATGTCTGTGCTCCATGGGGCTTCAGTTTTTAAAGTCCTCTATAATGTCACAGACATGCCTTAACTATTGTCATTACAATAATTGGCACAAGTATGCATCCATATTTATGGTATATTACACCCACATTACGCCAGTGGATTTTAAGCCAGTGGTTTGTAAGTAACAGGAGCGAGTCTACTACATTTAATTGTATAAAAATTCAAGGTACTTAACTTGCTTTTCACAAAAACACATAACATCACGCCTGTAATCCCAAAGGCTTACCTGACAGTACACCCACATCCCAAAGGCTTACCTGACAGTACACCCACATCCCAAAGGCTTACCTGACAGTACACCCACATTGCTCTGTCTACTACTGCTTTTGTAATCCAAAAATCTTGGTTCAAATGGCAAATGACCATTTTAATTTATGGATGAGAAATTTATCATTCCACTTTGCTAAGATTTTAGTTATATAATTCGATTTCTGCACCCAGAGAAACAATAAATTCTTATGACCCATCAATTTCTACAATAATAGATGAGTCAGTCAAAAATACCACTAAATAAATATGTTTCGCATATACTTTCACTTCATTAAAGTGTTGAGCTGCTTGACTTGAATAGTCTTGTTGATAAGGCTCAAGATAAGACGTCATTTGTAATAGAATTTGTCATGAGAACTTTACATATTGTCAAACTACTGTGTGATATTTTTTCTGCATAATTATGTGCATTGTTCTCTTTAATAATAACATTGACTCTTTATAACAGGTGTAAAAAGACGCTGAACGAAGCTGTAATTGACTTGTTCCCAGTCATTGCGATTATTTATTTTGACCTGGCAACCTTCTGGTTACAGAGATATCAGAGGTCAAAGTTCCAACATTTTCACACATACTTAATTTCGATACCCCCAAGACCCTTGTGCTGTAGCAGGCCTATGAGACCAATGTTTTGCTTTACATCAACAAAAATAAAAGTCGTTTCCCAACAATATTTTTTGCTCATGGTTTCTTCGTTTAATGTACAGTATGCGTAGAGATAACGGCTAGCTGATGGGTACTTTTACACCCTGTATGTGTTTAACAGAATAACTTTTAAATGCCAAATGTAGGTATAATAATGAAGGTTACGAGTTTGTTCGTAGTTAATGTAGTCTGAAGAGATGTGAAATACTTTCAATCGAGATTCGAACGTGTGCATTTAGTTCGTAAGTTTTTAAATCATATTATAAGTCTGTTGGTATCAGCAATACGCAATGAAGATTTATTTGTAAACTGTATTAGTCTCTTATTCGAATTTGTAGACTTCACTGACTCAGTCATTTCCGAGTAGGTATTTGACGTTTTAAAAGACATTTTTCCTGTCTTGAAATATTCTTTGGATGTTTGTCTTTTCTAGGCGATCCCGCAAGGTCTTCTTCTTCGTCGAGCCGCTTTGAGCATATATTCAGCCTTCACGATTTAATGGGATCCATGCATGCATGTTAAGTGATTCCGTCTTGCCACAATCATCAAGACAATGGATCGTTCACAATGAACTCGCGGCAGATATTCATACGCCTCGAGTAAATATGAATAACTCCGATGGCGATAAAATTCCTGATTTTGTATTTTACTGTGAACCTTAAGAGTTCTCACTTAAAATTGCTGTATTCATCTCGTAATGTGAGGAAACCAGAAATACCTACTACCGAAATTAATTAGCGTGCTAACGTCCACCGTCTGGGATAGGTTCTGCGAGCTACACTACACTACCTTTTACAGAGAGAAGGCTTGTCCAAGCAACGGAAACATAAAACACGTAATAAAAAGTTTTAACACACACACACATGTCCCTTGATCATCCTGAAGGAGAAATAAAGTTTGTGTTTTGGTTTCGACAGTTGTATACGTAAATCAATAACTTCGTTGTTTTTTTCAGGGAGTTCCACTACGGTCCCGACCCAGATCAGCAAGTATTGAACCTAGAAGTCAAGGTGACCACTCCTCCTGAGTCCACGTTCAAGAAACTAGCGCCGTCCAAGAACCGATACACTCTGCTCAGGGATGAATTATAAGGTTACAGCACCTAGGTCATGAAATTTAGTATAAGTCACTTACTAAAGAAACCTTATTGTATAAAACCGTTTTATCTCGTTTTTTTATTTGGAAAATATTATATTTTTTCTTTTTCGTTATAAATCTCGGAATGATTACCGAATTATTTACTTTTGCTTGGTTGCGAACAAAGCCAGTTGTTTGATTCCTTTATTGAGTATTTATTTCCAATGTTTCGGTAGTCCGTTCGCTAATCATGTTATTTTGTGATAAACATTATTAATGGCGGATTTATATGATTCGATCTTTTTCTCAAGTTTTCCATCTGTGAACATTATTTATTGAAGAATGTAGTTAATTTAAACTTTTAAGAGCTATTCTTTGATCCCGTAGTGTTTCTACTGATAGTGTAGTTTGTAGTTATTTTCTATTTCTAAGTTATGCATTTTAGATGTTCAGTATCGACTACTTAACAACAAGCAATTCAATGCCTGATAAGTTAAACATTTTCCTACTCATTCTGTTTTGTTTATACATTTGTGAGTATGTTTGGACGAGTGCGTTTGTACGGCAGAAGTATTAATACAAACCATATTGAATAAGTTGAAGGTATTTCAATTCTTGTATTTAACCTATAAAACTTCTCTCGTGTTTTGAAATCTAAACTTCCATTTTGTTACTTTATACTACTGCTCATACTTGCAGTGAGAATCGAAAATTGTTGAAATTGAATTAATTTATTACATATCTAGGAATCACATTGGCTTGAAAGATAATTAATAACCGAAGAACAAGGATTAAATATATAAGTATATTTATTAATGGATCTTGTGGTTCAAATTATAATGTAAGTCTTATTGTGTATTATTGATTTAATGTATCTAATTTCTATTGAATCATGAAGAACTTGACTTGTTAACTGCGGAAATGCGTGTGCATGTGCCAACTGCAAGTTGTGTAATTCTTAAAGAACGCACCCAGAACTCATACAAATTCTACGCGAGACGAGTTTTGCATTATAGATGTATATTTTTCAAACTTATTCTTATTCCTTTATGGAGCTAGAAGAAAACTAAAATTTTAAACATACTTATACTTAATTCATGCCTTTTGCTGGGCAAAGGCCTCCCCCCAAGTCTTTCCATGAACTTGTCCCGCGCCACCTCGAACCTACCCTCGCAGTATGCGTCCAGGTCGACACGCCACCTCTTTGCGTGTTCATATTTCTAAAGTTGTATGTAATACATATCGCATTGCCCGCAGTAAACTTGTTAAACTTGAATCTATTCGGTATTACAGCTCCTTGTTACGAGATAAAACATTCCTCGATCTAAAACTGAATAGTCATTATTTACTATATTGTATAATTATTATAATGTGAAATGGTTGTACAAATGTATTTTTTGTGACGTGTGTTGTAATAAATTTTTTCGAGCCGATGATCCGTTGTTTTGCCTGGTTCCTTCTGGATTTCTACCATTTGCAGCAAGGATTTGTAATCATACAAATACTACTACAAACTACTGTACAAATTGGTAATCACAATTCACAAAACGTAACCACAACACAAAAGTCATGAAGGTTTTTTAGGGCCTAGTGGGGGTAACGTTTGTACGCAAAAGGTTTGACAGCCTTAGGGTTCAACCACATCTATCAGCTTCCGCGCTCCTGTCTTTTTCTGTCGCTCAGAACCGAAATTTGCTAGAGCGGGAGTGCTATGTGAGTGCGCTCTGCGATTCCGTGCTAATGGATTTGGTTCGCCTTTACTCCTCAAGGCTCTTGTAAAAGCTAAGGAAATATGTGTTCGTGGAGTTCCCAGCCGTAATGTAGAGCTGGGTACTCACTTAGTAGTGTAGCACGTAACGTATCAGATACGGTATCAAGTGAGTACGTAGGCACGAGCCCGCTGCGAGCCGCTCGCGCGTGGAGCGCTGTAACCTCGCAGTGACCCGCCGAGTGGCGGTTTCACTGCGAACACAAAGGCGGCTCGCAGTATGCTCGTGGACGGCGTCACGACCGCTTGTGTAGTGAGTACGTACGCGCGAGCTTCAAACGAACTTACGTATTCAATTATTCATTATGGAGTGGACTGAAGAATTCAATTTGTCTTGAACGGGTATCGCTTTTCTAAACCTTGTGTCTCTAGTGCGAATTTGAGGTCCAATTAAATTAATTAGATACTCAAAATCTGTACTCGACATACGAGTGAAATTCTTGAAATGCCCACTAATCTCTTGAGACTTCATATCCATTACTAAATTGTTAGAACGATTTCTATCTTTGAAAATTTGACTTTGCCAAAATCGACGTGGTCTTTTATAATTATCTAAAATATTATACATGAATATGAACGCAGCACTAGCCACCATTTGAGACATGTTGTCGGCGTGACGTCGTTGCGAGCACTGCGGATCCGGCAGCTCGTAGCTAGATACGCGGAGGACCGTGGACGAGCCGTACCCACTTGCAGGTTGATACCGTATCTGATACGTTACGTGCTACACTGCTAAGTGAGTACCCAGCTTATGGCCACCTACAATGTTAAAAGATTCTGTGGATACTGCACCGGCGCTAGACAACTTTATAACGGCACTGATTTAAAGCGGCAGTTGTATAATGTGACTCAGGTTGGCTGGACAAATCTTCAAAATAGCTTGCATTTAACTAGGTCAATAGGTCACTTTATGTGACGGCTAAACACCCTTATTTCAGAATTTGTGACGCTACAGAATCTTAGATAATCGATCGAAAACGTGTCCAGCCATCTTGATAAACCACTTTTCGCTGGTCTCTCAATCTCGGTAACGGAAGTGATTTTGACGACTTTTTGCATATCAACGGGCGTCACATAAATTTGTGACGGGCACCGAGCTAAAAGTTTTGTGATAAGTACAGTGGTTTAGTAGAAAAATGCAAAAATCTGTGGCCAGCCATCTTGAATTTACGTATAAAACTTATGGCTGGCACTTCCGAATCTCAATAACGGGGGCGTTTTCGAATATGGTTCCTTTACTAATACTTGGTGACGCAATGTGTGACAGTAATAACGTTTGATTTATGGCGTCACATGTAAGGGTTTACGAGAAATCAATAAAAACTTAATGTCCAGCCAACCTGAGTTCAAGATGGCTGGACACATGTATCTCCACTGCCTGATGATCTACGACCTTCGAAATGTGTTCAAAATGTTGTGACGGGGACGATAATGATAACCTGAAATTGTGACGGAGAAACTTTGCGTAGTTTCAAAGATATTGATCATTTAAATTTCCCCATACAAACACTGCAGTAGGGTAACCAATATTGTAGGTTTTATGTAGGACAAGTATATTTTAAGGTGTTTTCTTTAATGGACGAAAATCCGTGTATTGGTGATACTAATACGAACAACTGTAGATATTTAAATCAATAGAAGACAAAAATGTAGAAGTGAGGAAGGGGGGGGGGTGTAATTTTTAAATGTTTTTGATTATTTACGTGCAGATATCTATTCTTTTTAGTAGGTATATTTATTATGTCAGGAGAACTAAACTAATGCTCTGAAGGTATTTAAATTAAAAAATAATGATTGCTGTAAATAAAATCACATTTATTTATTTGTACTTAAACAGCGTTTTTTTTCTTGAGATATTTTTTAGGGTTCCGTACCTCAAAAGGTAAAAACGGAACCCTTATAGGATCACTTTGTTGTCCGTCTGTCTGTCTGTCAAGACCTTTTTTCTCAGGAACGCGTGGAGGTATCAAGCTGAAATTCATATCAAATACTCAAGTCTATGGTCTCTTGGAGCTGTGAAAAAATCAAACTTCTAAGTCAACGCGATCAAAAGATACTCCCGTTTATGCCGCAAATTTTCGACACTCGCAAGGGAATCAAAACCTACAGGGTACTTCCCGTGAACTCAGAATCTTGAAATTTGGTATGAAGCAACGTCTTATAGCAGAGATATAGGAAAAATTGCGAAAAGTATACATTTTTAGTTATATCACATAATAAAAATATTTTTAATAATTTTAAACTTACTACCCCTTTCCTCATGAACGCGTAGTGGTATTATATTGAAATTCATATCAAATACTCAAATCTATAATACCTTTCAGCTGTAACAAAATCAAACTTCTATGTCAACGCAATCAAAAGAAACAGGAATTAAAACCGCATATTTTGAAACTCGCCACTACTCGCAAGGGAATCAAAACCTACAGGGTACTTCCCGTGAACTCAGAATCTTGAAATTTGGTACGAAGCAACGTCTTATAACACAGATAAAGGAAAAATTGCGAAAAGCATAAATTTTTAGTTACATCATATAATAAAAATATTTTTAATAATTTTAAACTTATTACCCTTTTACTCATGAACGCGTAGTGGTATTATATTGAAATTCTTAACAAATACTCAAGTCTATAATATCTTTAAGCTGTAACAAAATCAAACTTCTACGTCAACGCAATCAAAAGATACAGCAATTAAAGCCGCATATTTTGAAACTCGCAACTACTCGCAAGGGAATCAAAACCTAAAGGATACTTCCAGACGACCTGGAATCTTGAAATTTGGCATGAAGCAACGTTATAAAGTACACATATAGGAAAAATTCCGAAAATCTTAAATTTTTAAAATTATGTCTATCACTTCTCTTCTTAAAGAGATGAAGATTTTTCCGAACATACATAATGTTTTCATATATGTATTGACAAGGTACCGTCAGCTTTCCACATTGTTATGTTATGGATTTCATTTAGCAATAAAAATACCATAACTTTTACTTATATACCTACAGGTTTGTACGGAACCCTCGGTGCGCGAGTCTGACTCGCACTTGGCCGGTTTTTTTAGTTTTATTTGCGTCCAATATTAAATTACTCATTGCTAATTTAAGTTCCCCATCTAAAAATTCTGTATGAGTCATAAAATTATCTAGTCGGTGTCGAGTTAATTTAGTTCGAAATGTTTTTTTTTAAGGTCTTAAAATAATCTTCCGCAGCAGAAGAAGACGGAGCTATATTCTCATTTTTAAAAATAGGACACATTACGTTTGACCACAGTGGCAATTTATTCAAAAGTCTTTTGAGTATGGCTATAAACATGGGAAAGTACAAATAGTTATCTACATTACCGGGTTCACATTTAGCGACATTTTCTTTTTCTTTACTCACCTGTTCATTGAACCAATGTAAAAATATATTGTCGTCACTAATCTCATCGTTGTCATTAAAAAGAGAAATTGTATCCTCTGCTGGGTCATCAATTAAAGTATTAGCAAAAAGTTTGTCAAGTTTGTGTTTCGTCGTTTCAAAGACGCCTGTACTTAAATCATCCTTCGTATATGTCTCAATAAGACAAACCTTAATTAGGTTCACAATTATTTCTTTTATTACTATGAAGAATCAGATCTCAGAATCAAAATCAAATACAAAGCAGGCGTGGATGCTACCGGCCAATTAATCGATTAAAAAGAAATCCTTTATTTATGTAAAATTATGGTCACCTCACAATATTAATGGATGTTTGTATGGGAAAATTTAAATGGTCAATATCTTTGAAACTACGCAACGTTTCTTCGTCACAATTTCAGGTTATCATTATCGTCCCCGTCACAACATTTTGAACACATTTCGAAGGTCGTAGATCATCAGGCAGTGGAGATACATGTGTCCAGCCATCTTGAACTCAGGTTGGCTGGACATTAAGTTTTTATTGATTTCTCGTAAACCCTTACATGTGACGCCATAAATCAAACGTTATTACTGTCACACATTGCGTCACCAAGTATTAGTAAAGGAACCATATTCGAAAACGCCCCCGTTATTGAGATTCGGAAGTGCCAGCCATAAGTTTTATACGTAAATTCAAGATGGCTGGACACAGATTTTTGCATTTTTCTACTAAACCACTGTACTTATCACAAAACTTTTAGCTCGGTGCCCGTCACAAATTTATGTGACGCCCGTTGATATGCAAAAAGTCGTCAAAATCACTTCCGTTACCGAGATTGAGAGACCAGCAAAAAGTGGTTTTTCAAGATGGCTGGACACGTTTTCGATCGATTATCTAAGATTCTGTAGCGTCACAAATTCTGAAATAAGGGTGTTTAGCCGTCACATAAAGTGACCTATTGACCTAGTTAAATGCAAGCTATTTTGAAGATTTGTCCAGCCAACCTGAGTCACATGTTGTATATAGTAGTTTTGGTAAGTAAAAAATTACAAAATGCATAATTATTACCAAGTTCGGCAGTTAAAACTTAGCAGTACCTAAAGTAAACAAACGAGTCGTAAAAAATAATAAAATGGACCATTTAATAATTATACTGAGCAGTAAAATAACTAAATGGGTAGTTACGAGTGGGCAGTTATTCGTCTAAAAAAGCGTAGGCTCCTATTTCTGTCTGCAGGGTTTGCAGTAACCTAACACGAACGGGATGTCCGAGTCGGGGTGCCCTAAGTCCGGGTCTCCGCTCCCTATGAACTGCCGAACTATTTATCTAACTGCACATTCAATAATTTCTACTGGCCATTATTTGTCTTCTTACGTCTTTTTAGTAGGTACTGCTGATATTGTAAGACGAAATAACAGGCCAATTGTTTTTTTTATTACTATGTTTTATTGTCGCAAAAATTTACCATACGTATGCCGATAAAAAAAATTACTGCCTGTTATTATTTTCAGCTGATCATAATAACCTCTCGAATGTTTAAATAACAGTTCAAAAAATTTGTTCCCATTTATAACTGTGCAGCCTTTTTCCAAAATCGTGTGAAAATTATGTAGGTAGGTACCTACTGCAGGTAGGAATCAATCTAAAAGCCTAGAAAAGTCATTTTCATCGAAACTATGTACCTAACTAGTTTGCTACCTACCTGGGAAATAGTTTTCAATCCTTTCATGATACAATGCGCCGATAGAGGACACCTTCCGGTTTACCGAATAAAATAATATGAAAACGACAATCTATACTAATTTTATAAAGTTGAAAAGTTTGTTTGGTTGAACGCGCTAATCTCAGGAACTACTGGTTCGAATTAAAAAAACTTTTAGTGTTGGATAGCCATTTGTTTTCAATAAATATCTTAGGAGATATCACAGTTTTAAAATAACGATCATCAAGATAAATCAAGATAATCAAGTAGGTACCGCGCGCGCATTTTTAATGCTCTCTCTTTCCTCTCATTGGCAGGCATTGGCATGGGGGGGGGGCCCCTAAATTTGTATGCAAGTGCATGTAAATGTATGAAAGCAAACACTCAAGATATAGGGACGACTCTATCACTCTAGCAGAAAAAGCAAATACTCGTAGGCATACTGAATACTTAACCATAAGTATAGGTAAACCATCATTGAATCATATACAATATTTGATTCTGTTATCATGGATCAGTTAGCACTCCTATAAAGCGACATCTTTTCAATTCCTTTGAAGTAATCAGAAAGAACCAGACGTTTTTGAAACTGTTGAGTCGGGCTTTTATCTAAGTAGCCGTTTTAGTCGCATTAGTCGTTGTAGTTTAGCCACTCCACGACAGATGGCGCTAATGGTCTCTATTTTCAGAACATTTATTTTTATAAGTTTTTAAACTGGCATGGTCACTAACGTTATCAATAACACTGAAAATGGGAAATTTAAATGATTTATTTTTTGTTTTGAAATACTCCCGTATTTAATGGAAACAAAAGTTACACAACATTGTTTGAGCAACATATTTATGTGGCGAAGGCATCAAATACACACAACAAAGCTCCTTAACATTATTTCCAGGAATACCTATAATTATTTTGTTGCTGCAGCAGGAAACAATATTTCACAAAATATATTCCTAAACTTTGTTTTTTGTTTCCCAATAAACACTTACGGCTGCTCTTTTGAACTTGTTGGTAGGTAATTTTGTAGATAGGTATTTACAGAATAGTTCAAAAACGCAATGCTCTATTTTGATCAAGCTGTTGCTGATACTGATAGGTAGCCTGCATCATCCTACTGGCTGGGGCAAGGCTTCTCCCCATGACATCTCAGTTGTTTCGATCCAAGACCAATGTGGAGCACAAAATGGTCGCAGGTCTTGTCCAGCTCGCCCCGCCATGTTCTGTACGGTCAGCTGCGACGCCTTCTGGCTGTGTCAGGGTACCAGAAAGTGGCCATTTTAGCCCACAGTTCATTGGGCATGCGATAGTCATGGCCAGTCCAGTCCAGTCCCACTTCAGCTTTGCGGCTTTATGAGCAACGTCTGTAATTTGTGTCTTTGGAGCGCAGTGTGGTGTTGCGTACACCACACTGCAACCGACCTAGGTAACTAGGTGAAATACTATCTAAAGTTATATCTGCCAAAAATCAAGACCGGATTTCGAATCAGCAACGCGGTAGGTAAGAATTTATTTAAATGGTCCTAATGATTCGCAGTAACAATTATAAAATTAGTTCAGGAGCCCATTTTAACGTTTATTTTGTTACAAAACCATAAAGCTACATTGCTTTGTCCACTCCCTATAAACCTGACACTAATGGCTATTCTCATTCATATTGCCTTAATTACTAACAAAATTGGCCATTTTTACAAAAAAAGGTTCCTAATGAGAGCAATAGATTGGTGTCAAAAACGTGTCATCGTTATATCGGAACGGCTTGTTGTGTAAAACAAACTGCTCTCGAGATGTCGTTTTTACTGATGTGGGGTAATTTCGGCTGTCAGGTTATAGAGAGAGGACCGTTTGAAATCGGCCGCGGCGCCACGGGGAGTCATGCTCCGCAGAAATCTTTTACCTACTCCGTATATTTTTTGTTCTGTCCGCTCGGACTTCAGTTTCTGTGTGTGATTTTTGATGTATGTTATTCTATACAAACATCGTGCCGACTTTTGGATGGTTGCTGTTTTTTTTTTGTGTTTCTTTGCTATCAAAATGTTGGGCTAAATTATCATTGATATTTGAAAATAGGTTGGTTATTAGAAAGTTGCCAATTGTATTTGTTCTAATAGCTAACTTTTTAGTTTCTATTAGCTACCTAATTAGAACGTATTGATACCAAAACACACGTGTACTTTTTTAACTGAACCTGTCCCCTAGTGTGGATAGGTAGGCATGCTGAAACTGGAAGTTCTACGAAATGTTGGGAAGGTACGTCCCCACCGAAGTCTCTCCTTTTCTTTAGACCCATTACAACCAAAGTTGGACACTGAAAGCGGCCTAACTTGCGGTTTTTTTTGTGAAATTATGCTGCCTTTCTGATGCCTTTTCAGTTGCTGAAGGTTGCCCGTCAACTGCGAATATTTCTCTTTGTCCGACGTGACGTGAACAGCTCGGCAGTACTTTTGATTCTGGTCCTTTCGCGAGTGGTTCGCAACCAAGGCTTTTTTCTCCGACCAACATCGCGTTCCGTCGCTATTTTGCTCATCACTAGTAGTTGCAGAGTTGCAGTAGTCATGCCACTCGTGCCAAATAACGTGTTCGAGGTAAGCAACCCCCTCGACTGTCAAGCGAAAGTTAGTTTTTATGGCTTTTTATAGCTCCTCGACGGTGACAGTCGAGGGGACATCCTGATTTGAATCAAGTTTTTTAAGAACTCTATGTTTACACTCACATTATCATCAACACAGTGAGTTTCGGGTGTCGGGAACAGAATCGAGTTGCGAGTGACAGTGGTAGCGGTACTGAGTACAAAAAACGAACAAGAAAAATGGTAGACCGATTTGTCTGCTCATAAACACCCACCCGCAATAACTTCAATTTATCCGTGATCATGTTGCTTGCAACAGCGCGAAAATATCGGGAACTCAAAACAAACAGTAAACATTGGTAAATATCCCGTTTTTCGTGTTAATGATAATGCTATAAGTTAGATTAAAAACGTTAAAATCGGATTAAAACTTTTATCCTTTAAAGAAACAAATCCACATTTTTTTTCAGTTAGCCACTACGTTACGCAAAGATTTGACAGCTTCTACGACAATGACTTGACAAGGGAGCATCGCTTGGTGCGAACCTGTGCGCTTCACATTGTTGTAACAGGTACATTCGGTGATCTTGTTACACCAACACAATGCACCCTTCACTCTTTGAGTTGCAGATACGCGTAGGATGCGAAATGAGCGGAATTCCGATCAGATAACTACAATGTCCGCTACCATACAATAGCAATGTAAAACTTATTCGTAACCCGCGTAACATTTGAGCTTTTTACGCTCTTTGTGTAGAAGTGGTATCGGATTTCTATAAAAAGAGATAATCCGAGATCAGTGTAGTTTTTGAGTCTATCTCGAATAATGTTATCTTTGCTAAATTGCACATCGACCTTTAGATTGGACACTTCAGGTTAGATTCTTATTACCTTGTAGTGAAGTAGCTGTGTAGAGTGTATCCTAAAAATATAACCAGCTTATTTACGTTTTACGTTAGTGATGTGTATGCGTACTCACACATAGTTATACGGTGTCAATGTGTCAGTATGACCCCTTCCCAAGTCAGTAATAAACTAGCGATCAAGGACGACACTCGTTTCATTATCTCCGTACTCCGTACCCACAACGTATATACATATCATTGGCGACGAGGTGTAAGAACGAGTACCTACACGTATATTAAAATGAATGCGTTTCTCGGAAATCTGTCTTCATTTGACCATAAAACTAATGAATGGCAAATATATAAAGGTAAATTAACGCAGTTTTTGAAGAGAAATGGCGTTAAGGACGAGTTAAAAAAAAAGAAAAAAGAAAGCAAAAAGCAAAAAAAAAAAAGCGAGAAAAAGCTTGTTGGTTGTGTCCATGATATTAACATTGTGAGCTTTATTGCAAAAATATATTTATGTTGTAAAGATACCTTTACCTACCATTAGTTTATTTCGATAAGGGAAAATGAACTTCACATGAAATGGTATACCAACCAACATCATCAGGAAATTACGGAATATTAAAAATTATTACGTAGGTCTTTGAATTTGCACAAGCAGTAAACTGTTTGTTGAAGGGAGCTTTAGAAAAAAGACTTATCGATCGACGAATAAGGAAATGCAATCGAATATAGTCATCTCACGTAAAAACCTTAATTCAGCTATCAACCATGACAATCGCCGAAAAATCAACAAAAAAAGCTAAAGATCCCATAAAGGGCTTCGCATGCACAATTTACTCCACATCGTGCTGCATTGCGTGGGTGCCGCGCTGGCTGCCACAATAGTCGACACCCGACACCAAGCCGGTACTTTTGAGACTCCAGTGTTCCCATACAGGGCCAGCAAAAGACAGGAAGTGAGGACAGCGTGCGATAGAACCAATTACCCGCCCACGATATAAGAAACCTGTAATTAATGTAATATACCGGCCTCCTTGAGCGGAAGCGGCCGCGCGATTCAGATGTCGATATTTTCGCTAATGATTTTATTATGATATCGTGAGTTATATAGAATGTGAGCTTGTTCTGAAGGTGGAGTGTGTAAAAATGGACATTAGCGGTATTAAAAAAGCATTAAACTTTGTTGATAAGAAAGAAGCTTCCGTATGTAGGAAGTGCAGTACTTACCTATAGGCCACAGCCTACAGTTAAGAGCATAAATACCTTACGCAAGTTTCAAATGAGAATTCCTTTTGGAGTATAGAAACCATACTGTTCTGAAATAAGTCTATTTATTCGCAAAGATTCAATCGTCAGATTATAAGAAAAATAATTTTGAACTTTGGCTAAGGTATTTGAGACTATTTACATACATACATAATATATCTAGAACCTACAGGTACTAATTGGCTAAGTGAGAACACAACGACATTTACCAGTACACTTAATTTTGCACAACTTTTATTA
The DNA here is from genome assembly GCA_950022335.1 of Eurois occulta. Taxonomy (NCBI): domain Eukaryota; kingdom Metazoa; phylum Arthropoda; class Insecta; order Lepidoptera; family Noctuidae; genus Eurois; species Eurois occulta. Next base: position 8,121,065 of record OX465489.1, on the reverse strand, counting down.
CGCGTAAAACCAGCGTGAGCCCATGTTATGCACCCCACTGCCAATAAATGCGGCGAACACAAACGCGCATCTACAAAGTTCTATGTCAAAGATCAAAAGCAATCGGCACAATATATTGCACATGCAATCGATCGTCGCGACAAGTTCGAAGACAGCAGTAAAAGATCAGTTTTTGCTCACAAAAATACGGTAGCTTCCTGATTTATGGCGAGAGACGATCATAGGACATTAGTAGTCGACATTGTCCACTGCATGTGGGCTTTGTGGCCGTCGGCTTCGACACAGTAGCCTGTCATCCGAGTCCCTTGCCACGCTATTGTTCTAGGGTGTCGTAAACATGTCGACAGGTCCTATTTGTACTAGCACAGTATGAACGGTAGTAGCTTCGGAGAAAGACTTTTGTTACAGCATCTTTTTGGAGCTCTTTGAGTCATTAAATACTACAAGTACATCGTATGATTTCTATGCAATGTCATTATGAGATCGATTTTACGGTTGTTCCTGGCTAAGTGATTTAAAAGCGAGAGAGAGCCGGGCCCTAATGAAATATTAGTGTTGAAATGAAGTCCTATGATGACATTGTTACAACGTTTTGTCGTTAGCATTCCTGGGCTTATGATCCTGGTTATGACGTATTAAAGACTAGCTTTTGCCCGCGGCTTATCCCGTGTGGAGATCGAAAATGATCCTACAAGAACGTGTACGGGGATTAAGGTTCCTATGTTCTAATCCTGGTCATAGTCTACCTTTTTGTTTATCGAAATTCATTCATCATTCGATAAGAAGTGAAAAGTTTACATGCAATCAGACAGACCGATTTAATTTCGCATTTACATTATATAACTATGGCAGTATGGACAGTGGCGTGCCTAGGGACCATGGGCTTCTGAAACCTAACATCATAAAGAGAGTAGGTTATAAGGGCAAGCCCAATTTGTAGGCTTCTATGATAGTACCGCCACTAAGTATGGATATATTTGTATATCAATAGGGAAAATTACATCACTTACCAATCTAGAGGTTTGAAAGTCACTGTGATTTTAAAAGCTTAAAAATTAACGGTATGAGCCATACGAGTTAGTAATCTGATGAGCGAGTTCTTATGAGGTTTCCCATGCCTTTAAACATGTTGTACAAATAAACCTAAAAGCTGTTGGAAAGCGAAGGCAATTATAGGAATAAAAAAATACATGATACATAAAATTTGGTTAGAGGAGAAAAGGGAACCGTTCTCTAAGAGCCGCGGTGTTTGGTAAAACAAAAGCAGAGCGAACGATTTAACAAACTGCCATATTTTAACAACGTGTAATTAAAGGTTTGGCTCCGCTCGAATATGCATAAATCATGCGTCTGCCGCGAACTGCCGACCGAAATAGAGAAAAAATTAAATACATTAAGCGTCTCGGGAACTGGGAACTGAATTTTATCTGCCTACAAAACGAATGATGCTTGTATGACTTGGATGGTACTGTTTCGTGATGTTTGTGTTTTTTCATATGGCGTGGTATATGCTGAAGTTGCGTATATATATCTAAAGCACTAAAATATGTTTTTTTCAGTTATTTAAATTGTTGGTGAAATATTTTTCTTTTGTACTACAAACTCTTCTTATTTATCGTATAAAAGACATCAACGAGCGTGTTTCTCTATGTTTATGTACTAAAACCTATTTTACAAAATGAGAAAGGAAAACATACTGGTTACTTTGAAAGTTAAATTAATTCAGTTTACCTAAACCACAATTAAGAAACCCCAGTTAACGACTTGAACCCAATGCGGTACGCTATAAAGCCCAAAGTAAACACACACTTAACGTAACCTTTAGCTTTGTTTGGGCGGTTGTCGTCTCGCTCTCATGGCTTTCCCGTTCTCATAAGAGCCGAACTGGTAAGCTCATAACTCACGGAGCTTGGTGGGGTGTGTCGGAGGCTGTAGCAGGCGGGGCGCGGGGCGGAGGGGGGCCCGGGGTGCGCGCGCGCCGATCCCTCGGGGCAGAGGGGCCGGGGCGAGGTGACAACCGCTTGTTACGTCTATTCCAAGCCAGTTATTAAAAACGTCTCGGCGCGAGCGGTGCGCCGCCCTGTAATTATCCAGTTGAAGGTTTCGTCGCGCTACGTTGTCACCACACTCGCCGGAAATGCAATACGTGGATCCGCCTGCGCAACAGGTCCGTCCGCCCGCCCACCAACTATTGAATATAATTTGAGAGTTTATTAATATACGAGTAAATTGCCCATAAATGTTTTGTGTGTCACGTCAATTTAGCTGCGAGTTGATCTTCAAAGTTTTAAAGTATTCGAGTCAACTGTCCTTCAGTTTATGCAAGCTTTAACTAATGATGTGTTAATATTTGCAGATGATGAACATGATGTCAGGCTACGGATGTGCCTACGGCCGCGGTGACGCTATATCACCGGCTTCGGACATGTCTTCGTGCAGCAGTGCGTCGTCAGGCACTTGGTGCGCTCCGCCCGCGTGGCGTGAGCTGCCTGCCTACCCCGCGCAGTACCCGGCGTACTGGCCGCCAACACCAGCCGTGACAGAGGAAGCCAGAGAACTCCAGCGTCGTTGTGCAAAGTGCCGCTGTCCCAACTGCCTTACTGAAGCCGCCGGTTTCGGCCCCAACTACGGCAAGGATGGCGCTAAGCGTGAACATGTGTGCCATGTACCCGGTTGTGGAAAAGTTTACGGAAAAACTTCTCATCTGAAAGCTCACCTTCGCTGGCACACTGGAGAGCGTCCCTTCGTGTGCAACTGGTTGTTCTGTGGCAAGAGGTTCACGCGCTCCGACGAGCTGCAGCGACACCTGCGTACCCACACCGGTGAGAAGAGATTCGCGTGTCAATTGTGCACCAAACGGTTCATGCGCTCCGACCATCTCGCTAAACATGTGAAAACCCACGCGAATGTATCGAAAAAGAGCAAAAAAGCGAAAGAGGACGACAAGGATGAAACTTCGAGTGCTTCCAGTGATAAAACGGAACGTCCAGTAGAGCCACCGCTCAGCGTAGCAGCACCCGCCGCAGTGCCTGTTACATCAGTTGGAAGTACAAACTACGGGACAGTGCCGGTTGCAAGTGCTCCGAAACAAATGTCTTTGAATTACGCAGCGGTTGCGCCAAGCATGATGCCGACGATGCCGACTATGCCAAGTGCACCAAACTATAACAGTGGTGGAATGTTCGGGAGTGGTGTGATGTCGGGCTGGTACCCAGAAGTGAGGCAAGACACCCTATATCCTCGGCCTCAAGTCCGTGATCACAGGATGTACCAGCAGTACCCTGCCCCCATCAGCACCTACCAGTGCGCTACGAAGGACAACTACGCAGTGTTTCAGGGACATTATAACTTTCAACCACCTGTGGCTTTGGGACAATAAGTGATTAAAATAGGTGTGTATAAAACTGTCTGATCGTTTTGGACATCTCCAAGAACTTGCAAGTGTCCAGTATTGTCGTGGGTAATTTTAAAATCTTTATAAGTTACCGTGAATTTAAAATGTGATGTCTGTAAGATAATTTGTAAAATAATAATAATTGTAATATCTACGTGCCTTTTGACTGTTGTAAAATGTAACTATTGTCTATTTTTATTGAAGAAATAAATACTAAATGTGATTTTGATAATTATGTGATTTGATTTATTTTCTCAATTAGAACATCAACATATTCTAGTAGTCCTTGTAGTAGGTATCTTACAGAAAAAATCTTTTGTTAATCGCTTGTATCATAATTTAATTAAGTTACCAAATAAATAACTAAGTACACGAAAACCTTAAAGTAAATATAACATCAACATTAAATCCTAAATCACAAATTGTGAGGGTTCCCTTAATAGCCGATAGGATATTCTGATTTCGTAATCAACACAGCTGCAATCTACACTAGCGATCAAATCGATTACATTCATAATGAAACAGCGAAAACTTATTATTGGTACGAATTGACCTTTGACCTTTCACCTTATAAAGCTCTGCGACTCGGGGCGTACCGAAGACTCATTCAATTTTCAAAATTATCATACTAACTCTCAAATACTTATCCAAAACATTATGAAAATCAGAAACCAGTTTCGTAAATCGTGGATCGTTGCGAATATAAATTGTTATGAGTTTAATCACCGATTGAATCTATTGATAACGGCATTTTTATATAATTGGATATAGTACCTAATAAGTTTTTTAGTAACATAAATATAATCAAATAAATTCTTAACGATGTATCGATATGTGCGTTCTCAATATAAACTAGTTTTTAAAGCTCCAACGAGTGTTTCAGATGCATAAGGGTTTTCATTCCCTATAAAAATCCAAAAAAGACTTTATTCATCACCATCAAGTTGATGTAGGCAGTCGCTACCTATATAATACTGGTATTCAGCTGCATCTGGTTACACTGGAAGCCGATCCCACCATAGTTGGGAAAAGGCTAGGCAGATGATGATCAAGTTGATGTAGGAAATACGAGTATACCAGTAATGCCTATAACCTATTTAAAAACAATAAAAGTTTACCTACAACTTTAATCAACTTGTGAGGTACACATCGTTAATTCTTTTTTCTCTATTTTCCTATTAACATTTTATAGACAACAGTATAAAAGCCACATAAAACTATATACTTTCGTAAATTAAACATTCGTTTTGTGCATTTACATATGTCCAAAACTGTTTTGAAGAACAGTAGAGGTTATCAAGTAAATAGTAACAATGGATATTGTGGTGTATTCAAAATCAAAGGTTTTTTTAAACCTCCAGGCGTTGCTAGGACCTCTGGTAATTCGTAGCAAGAAGGATAAGATTATATTTTTAGTTTCGGTCGTCTTTGAATTTTACAGTCATCTTTGAATGTGGATCACATTCAGTTAGTTAGAAATTCAATAGTATCTAACACTTCGCCCCCGACTTCGTCCGTAAAAATTGTGTTAGCTCAGCTAATTTGCATGATATAAATATAATTTATAGCCTATGTTACTCCCTGATAATTTAAATTTCTATTGGTGAAAGAATTTTTGAAATCGGTCCGGTAGTTTTTGAGTCTATTCGTTACAAACATACACATCTTTCCTGTTTATAATATTACTAACTGTTACCCGCGATCTTCGTTCGCGTTAAGTTATTATAAAAAAACATAACTTCCCTTTTCGAATCGAATTTTGTTACCAATTTCAAGGGTTTTGTTTACACGGAACCCTTATTCTTATTCTAAAATAAAAGTACTTGGTTACTCCTTATGACATCAACTATATGCCAGTAAAACTCCCGTCAAAATCGGTCCAGCCGTTTCGGAGATTAGCCGGCACAAACAGCCAGACAAACAGATAAAAATTGAAAAAAAATGTTGTTTTGTAATAAGTGCCGTATATATTTTTATATGCATTCAGTAAAAAGCTGTTATTTTGATGTTACAAACAGACACTTCAATTTTATTTGATGAAAAGATTAGTGTACCTAGATAAATTAGGATGTAAGTGAAGTGCTACGCCGCGTGCTACGATCTGCTACGAAGGTTGTAGCGTTTGATGTTAACTACTTTTTAAGAAAATGTTTCTTAAGTCCTCGTAATTATTGTAATAAAACTTATGAGTTTTGCTATAGATGAGGTAATTTGACAAAGGAACTTCTAGAATAGGCAATTGAACGAATTATTATTTAGTCGGCAGGACTTTGGACCGTGCACCTTTTTTATTAGTTCGATACCGATGACACGTTAGTGGTTAGGAAATAACAGATTTTTCGTTGTTAAACTGTCACTGACTTTAAATGTTTTATGTGCTCTTTGTATGAATGGTGAGTTTGTTGGTATTTCCAGTTCGTCCGCCCGTCACAAGATGGCGTTAGCAGTGCCGGTGTGTACAGTCGGCGTCACCGCTGCGACGTAATTGCATGCGGCTATTATCTGGGCGGCGCCGAGCGCGCATGGCGGCCGGTGCGAGCGGGATGCACTCGATAATACGTAAAACAAAACGAGGGAGTAATAATGGTAAAAAACGAGCAGCACGCAAATTATAGTGAGAAATGAGGCAGCCGGTAGCGGTGGGGGCTCGTGGTGCGGTGGGGGCCCCGCGTCAGTCGAGCGCCCGGCGCACTGAGAACGCGCCACCCGCGCCGCCTGCGCCCACGCCGCGAGTGTTGTGAGTGTGTGACATGCGCCAACACCCGGCGCCATCGCCATGAGCGGCAAGGGCTCCTCCTCTCCGGACCTGCTCATGAATGTGAGTCCATGAGCCGACCAACACTCTTACCGCACCCCTTACTGTTAACATAGTGTAGACACCATCAACCTGACTAACACTCTTATCACTGATAACTTGATAAGCGAGTCTTTACTTAAACCAGCCTTTAGGTTCTCCTGAGTTATTTTAGTACCAATTAAAGCCCACTACAAATGTTCCATGCGGTCGTAACCGACTGGATACTTCAGTATTATACCCTGAGTGAATATAAGTTTAAAATACATACTGTGTCTATTAAACTACAATTGATGCTATAACCTAAATATTGTTTCTTTTAGTTTATCGATTACAGACTTCACATTTTTGATAACTATACCTAACTAGCCCAAATCTGAAACATATATATGCCAAATGTTTACTTAGGTTTTCAACAAGCATAACAAATAAACATGTTGAACTAATCTAATTCCAAACTTATTATAACCGTGGTCGGAGAAATCTTCACGGTTCATGAACTTTAATATTAAGAACAAACCGAGCCAAATAGGTGAGTCCATGAAATGGTTTGTTAGTCAGCAGCACCCCCGGGTATTGTCGATTTAGCACGCACCATAAGCGGCACATTACCCGCGAGAGTGCGGCCGCCCGCTCCCCGGTCCCTCGAGCTAACCTCTATTACTATTCATGGCCGCCCCCGAGGCTCGAGTGGACCGCCAAATATCCCCCACCGTAAGAGAAAACATGATGTGTAAATTTTCTTCATATTGCCGTGCTTTTGAATAATAACTCAAGTCGCCGTTTACTCGGCCGTCCGTTCTGAATAATAAATCCTACTCAATTGGTTTCAAATACTTTAAGTAGGAAAGTATACTTAATTGTTCTTGAATTATATATGATATCTTTTTAACGCTCTGTGCTTAATAAATCTCAGCATACCGAAGTTACCTGCTAGTTATAACTTACAATATTCTATCCGCCCGCCACCTAAATCGGTAGGCCTGTTTATTATTTATAAAGCAATATCCGTCACATAAACGTCATTGTTATTATCTGAAAATAGGCCATTATATTTAGTTCCGAACATCAATAGCAGTTCATAAAAAGGTAAAAGTTAATTCAATTAAATAAAGTCAACTATAATAAAGGTTGCGCCGGCACTTTTGAGCGGCGTGTCCAATTCTTAATGACACATAGAGGCTTCGTCCATTTTCTACTCAATTTCCTTTTCATATTAGTTTAATCTAGAGGCAGGACTACTGGCGCCAAAAATTATGCCGCGACGGCCGTGTCGGGTGCGGCTAATCTGTTTAGCGTTATATTGTAGGCTGCCCGAATCCTTTGTGCGGTGAAAAAGGAAGAAATTTATGCGTTTCGGCGCTGTGTGTAGGTTTTTTGTGGGAATGTAATTAATAATTCGGCGGCAAAACTAACAGTGTTTTCGTTGTTACGTCGGCCGGGTGATTGATGTCCACTGCTACGATTGCAATTAGTACGCGGCAACAAAGAGCGTGTTCATATGTGCTATTGTTGTGTATAACTATGTAGCTCTATTTTAAGTCTAGGTACCTTGTTACTTCAAAGATTCGAATAAACCTGACGATTTTCTCTACAACACTAGAGACATAGGGTCCATGTATATTATAAACTCAAACAAAATGTAATAAAACAACAATTGAACACATACTTCACATTATAGCGTGCAGTTACCCACTATACTGCATAGCGAAGATATTTTGAAAGTGTTGGAAAACATGTCTGACCGGCATTGCAAGCGCAGGCGGTGCGTGTGCCTGCGTGGGCGCAGCGCGGCCCAGTCACGGCTCAGACTCAGGTGGATCACGGCATTGTTTGTTGTGTACACCGCTACCTAGATGACTCGCGTTTCAATATCAGGAGTAGGCCTATTATGTATAAAAATAGATTAGAGTCCCGTTACCCTTGGTAAAACAGAACTAAATCATAGATCTTTTAAAAGCGTTAATGGCCGGTATGTTTTTAAAAACATTCCTCCCCGATATAAGGAAAGTCCATCACTAAACAGTTAATTACCGATGTCGAAATTGAGAAGCGGTAACAAGTTGCTGCCAATTACCGCACGTTCCCGTCCCGCCTCGCCGTGCGTGGCAGCCGCTCATCACTGATCAGCTAGTCAGCTACTCCTGTCTCCAATCTTTATTTAGATAGCGGAGGATACGAGCAATTCAGAACAAGTCGACTGTGTTATTTGGCCGTTTTGTGCGCGAACGTACCGTTGGTTGCGAGTCGGCTCTCGGCAGTGGTGCGGCAACATTTTAATTGACCACGCGATGTTGTCCGCGTCTCGGTCGACTTTTTCTCCACTCCTCAAATTGCTCTAAAGTGCTTAATGAGAGATGCGTGCAATCGCCGTTTCCCCGTACGAGAGGCTGCTCTTATTTTACATACATAAATAGTTCAACACGACGAACTAATGCCGATTCTCGGTACTGTAATTGCGCCTGTGACAGGCTTCCGTCGCCTTTCCAGAGGCTGGCGGTTAAACGCCAAACGCCGGCGTCGCCTAAATTATAGTTATTTCGCATTAATAGCGTACACATCGACTAGTGCGTGCGCATGCTGCTCCAGGCACCATTGACATTTGCAACCGACATATTCAACTCGCTCGCCAACAAATTGTTTGACGGATACGTGACTAGAAAAAAAGTAATTACAATTACATCCCTCGGGTCTTAAATCCATTTAGAGTCGATTAAGTTATTGTCTCTGACAGCCTAATGAAGATATGTAGAAATGAAAAACTTTGTTAATCGATAAATAAGTAATAAACTTTATTACATACCGAGTTTTTTTTCAATTAATGAGTAATATTTGTCTTTGTCTAGTTGACTCCATGTAGATACGCCTTCCGTTTATAAAGTTACTATATGATAATGTTATACCGACTGAATGAGACTTCGTCATCATTGTTCACAGAACATAAAATCAAATTGTAGGGCATTAATTAGTTTTGCATATGGATGGATATTACGTGACTTGAAGGACCTTAGCTACAAATATGTTTATAATGAAGGTACAATTTGGTAATTTAATTATTTCCTCTCTATGTAAAAATTATGCGTTGCGTACATAGGATGTTCAATACTTTGTACGTAATCATCAGGAAGCGTTGATAAAGTTTCGTGTCACGTACTTCGGTACCTTATTATTATTATTGCGACAGGTGTATCCGTGTATTGCTATTATTTTAAGTTAATCAAGTGTTCTAGTTCTGTAGTACTAATGATTAATATGCGCATGACCGACCAAGTATTTCATACAATTCTATAAAGTAGACATGTATATTCACAGCTAGTTAAGATATTAAATTAATAGCTAAAAAAAGTGGCGTATAAGGCGATAATTTATTAGTTCTTATCTTGTGTGTCAATGTATCCCTGAATGGTTGGTCATTTTGTAAAGTATGCGCATCTCATACTGATGAAGATTATCTACAAACTCATTAGTAGACTGTGTACGTTTTACATATTAATTGTACTTTTATAGTAAGTAAGTAATAAGATAGACTATGAATACTTATGGGTACATTTTACCTTTTGCTAGTGAAATCGGTTACGGTGTTCGTAGGTCGCCCTTTAAAGATATTGCTTGAGGTAATGTTGGGGTATTCGCAGCTTTGCCTTGAGCTATGTTTGTTACATTTATATCGGAAAACCCCTTAAACGTAGTTATGGACACCATTTCAGCAAGTCGAACATGACACTGAAATCTTACCCTGAAATAGAGTTTATTAAACAAGCGAGACGCCTCATTCGCACATAATCTCTCAGATTAAGATTAGGTATGCGATGTGGGTTTAACCAAAATTAATGTTATGTTTTTTTTAACGAAAAAGTTTTAATTTTTTTATTTTTTTAGTTCAAATCATTGGTAGCTTTACCTTCAATTTGACTTGCATCAATTCACGATTACGCAAGTCTATTGTTTCTAAACTAAACAAATTCAAGATGTGGAAAAAGTATACTATATTCATATACAGCGTGGATGGGACATCAACGCACAGACGGATACCATGTTTTCAGTAAATCATTCCGAACCACCTCAGATAGAACATTTTTCATCGGTAATTTACACCATTATATACGACCTACAGAGTTTTTACTTTGCCTCATATCATTATCAATCGAAAAGTCAGACAACCAGTCTTACGAAGGGGTATCATATTACCTAGTACCTACTAACTGGGTTGTGGTCAGATAGGCAGTCGTTCCATGTAAAAAACTGATATTCAGCTGCATCCAGTTAGACTGGAAAACAACCTCAATATAGTTGATGACGATTATACTATTATCTATCCCATACTATAAATGCTTAGTAGCCAACTATAGGCGAATCCACTTTTTAATACTGCAATGTCATTATTTGTCTTTCAGATGGCTGGTAACTTTTTAGGGGTATAAGCTTTGGTTATAAACCGGTTGAATGATCATAGCGATGGGCCGCCATTTGCAATCCAATTAATATACTCATTAAACCCTTGATCTTAATATCAGATATAAAAGTTTTCAGTAATATTTTAAGAAGTTATCTCAGCGACTTATTTATTCTATGGGCGTTTTAGTAAAAGTGGTTTAAATAAGTATGTCTGTTGATAGTTTTTTATTTTCTGCTGATAAAAGTAAATCATAACGTAATAAGTTGATTGGAATTACAGCATCTAATTTATTAGTTTTAATTTTTTGACAATTGTCTTGTATCAGTTAAATAAATACAAATATAGCCCTGTAACCATTATGGTCTCAATACAAAACATATTTTGACATCAACATCAAACGTCATGTTTGGTAACATATCCAGGTGTATCATGTCACAATCTTTTCCATACTTCATTATCTTATACTATCTCAAAATCAAAACCGAATCCCACAAACAATAAAATACACCTCACATTACAAAAGTAACAAAAAACAATATCAAATCACAGGATCGTAAGATGTGAGACGAACCTCACCAATGGCGGCGAGTCTGCCCGCCATTGGCGATGTGGATGTCACCGGGAACCTGTCCTGTGACGTCATATCCCATATAAAAACGCACACGGTGTAATTATGGGGATAATTCAATGGCCTCTCGCCGGGTTTCTGGGTTATAAGAGTGAATATAAGATGGGATTGATGTTGATTTTGAGTAGCGGTTTTGGATGTTAATGTGTTCAAAGTTTGATTGGATTTAGATTAAGTTTAAGTCTATTAATTAATATTTTAGTTAATTGTTTGTGTTGTTTATTTTTGTTTTTTTAGGGTTCCGTAGTCAACAAACAAGGAACCCTTAAAGTTTCGCCATCGCACAGACGGAGTCTGTCTGTCTGTCTGTCCGCATCTTAGCTCAAAGACTCTTAGTACTAGAAAGCTGTAATTTGGCATGAATATACAGATTAGTTACGCCGACAAAGTGGTAAAATAAAATCTCGAAAAGTATTTTTTTAGGGTATCTCCAATACCTAGCTAGATAGGCTTTACAAGTTTACGAGTAATAGTCGACCAACTTATAAAATGTACTTGGATAACATATTTTCCTAAACATAATATATGGGAGCACAGGGTTTTCAATTGCAAATGTAAGTTTGTTTTTTTTATCCCAATAAATCATCGTTCGGAGGCAAATCGGACTGTACTCGTAGATAGTGTCCGCATATTTTAATGGGGAACCACGGAACCCTACATTGTACGTGGCCCGACACGCACTTGGCTCGTTTTTGTTTTAGTGTATTCTAAAGTTAGAAAGAGTATTAGATAAGTTATTAATTGTCTATTATTTTTTCTAACTTTAGGATAAGTTTCCATAAAGCTATCTGGCACAAAATTTTATATAAATACCTACAAATATAAATATGGATTATGATAATATTACTGTCTACTGAACCATTTTCATCTTCACATTTTAATAAATAATTGCTGTAATTAATCATATACTAACCTAACCACTTATTTTCATAAAACCCGTTGAAACGTTAATCTATCAATAGTTTTCCATAAGACAGCGTTCCATCTAGTCGGGGAGCGGCACTCATAGGCAAAGAGCTTTGTATAATATATTCCTCCCCATGAGATCATAGATAAGTGTGAAACTGACATTTGTACCGTTCGCAGATATTCTCGATGCGCTGTCATACCCATCGAAGTATCGACTGGTCACGAATCGATTTAACATAAAATAAAATTTATTTATGATTAAATTATTCACGGATTAATTTTAATTCCAATATTTGAGAAGTATTTTGAATATGTAAATATTTATTAATTAAGTCGCGTATTTAATGACAGGTTCGGTGATTGATGTCGTCAGAATGAAAACAGGTGTACTAATTTTAAAGTTTGAGTATCGGTGGAGATAGCTTTTTAATGAAATAAGTTGCTAAACTGAACTGTGCATTACACAAAATTGCAGTCAAAATTCAGATTCTAGCGACTTTTTTACCCCTCACTAAAAAGATAAATCTCAGAACCCTTGAGTGCATCGTTTCCTGAACAAGTCGTTTTGTCGCTGAGCACATTCCCGAGACGAATGACTTGATTATCATAAAACAGCAGTTTGCTTTCTCCGGACTGACTCCATTGGAAGCCAGCACGTGGCCAGATGCAACATGTTTCCGTAAACAAAATCGATTACAGCGTAAGATAACGTTTACAAAACATGATACAATTAATCGAAACGCCAAACGATTCAATAATACGCAGTCTAGTTGTAATTGCAATGTTTCTTCATAGTTTCTATCATCAACTTGTTGTGTTTTATTGTTTCATTAACAGGATATGTACAAACTTCGAAGGGTTTGTATGTAATGGTTTCTTGTAAAGCCCCACTTTTTATTAAATGATATTTTTTTATTTTTAAACTAGTTTCGTGAGTAATTACGGCGACGTTTAACTTTAAAATGAGGTTTGGTTATTCTTTATGCACATATATTGAGCATATTACGAGGCTCGTGATGTTTTGTTTAATGTCACGTATGCTTCAGAAGTGTCTAGAGAGGAATTAAATGTTATTAAGTATTTTAAGTGTCTAACGTTTCGTCCAATTTCCCGTATCTGCAGAGATAGCAGGAACGCTTCAAGTTGATACATTTATTTCTGCCACCCATGACTATTGTAAAAGTATTTCCAGTGTTTGTAATAAAGCAAGATACGATCTTACGAACGACATTCAGTGCTATCTGTGCGATCTAGTGAGTACGTCACTGGCTGCGCCCGCGCCATCGGCAGCGAGGTGTCGCTCTCTTTGTTCCTAAGCCCACAATGTTGCTCGCATTATACGTAATTATTATAATGATTTCTGAGTAAGCGATTAAAATTTATATAGGGTATACACTTGATACGTACAAGTACATGACCGAATGATATTAATGCTTGGGTAAACTAATGTGCAGTAAGCAGGCTCTTTCCATGTCCATGTTCGCTTCCTAATAAGTCTATCAACTTGATGATTATATTGAGCTGCTGAATAATTACGAACAGCTGCGTTTAGTGCTTCATAAATATGATTTATGTAAAAATATGACTTTATACTTCGACAACGATGTGTCAGAAGATTGTGGGACAATCGTCGCAAGTTTCTGGATGCACTTTAATGCACAAAAATTGGTAAACTTTTTACCAGTGTAATACTAATACAATTACGTGGCATCCGTTAAGCAATTTTGATACATTTTCGGTTTCAGGAAACCTTTTTTACGCCAGAATCGCTTTTAAGATATATAAACCTGTAGAAAAATCACACTTATAATATAACCAATAAAAAACTCATACCTAATGACCCTACCATGAACGAACACAGTCTAGTCCCTGATCCCCACGCAGTCATGTCAGTTTCCACATCATTTAACCTCGCGAACAGTTTCCTACGCATTTCGCTTTGACATTTATATTCGCACTTTTTCTTCGCTGTTACGAGTTTACGCTGTTATTGTGTTTTTTAGAAATTTTGCACCGTGAGAACAATGTCCTGTAGCGCTTGGTCTGGTGTTAGAGTTGTTGTAGAGTGTCTGCCGTCTATACTGTTTGCTGGTTTTTTATTAAGCATTAAATCATTGTGGACACGATGACAAGTGCTTCCTATTTTCCAAGATCTATCTTATTTTTTACTCTCTGTTGTTTAGTTTTCTGAGTCCAAATAACAATAGCACTACTTACTCAATAAACCTAACCTACCTGCAAAGTTTGAACTACAACTTGCTATAACTAGGTGTGTTGTTCACCTAACCTGTCGTATAGCACGTCAAATTGTATTTTCCGTCGTGATTTATTACAAATACATTTACGAATCGACATGCCTAGTGAAATTATGAACAAACATCGTTTTTGCAACACTCACATTTCAACTGAGCTCAAAGATCACAACAGTAGGTCGTAACAATATAACAGGTTGCCAAGGCAGCGCTTCGGGTCACGATTAAGTAACCCTTCCTTCATTCAGTCATCCAAGTCAGCAAAATCGAAGAAAATAAAAAGGTCAGTGGAATGACGAGACAAAACCTTTAATTAAGAAGACAGTAGGTAAAGTGCTGAAGTAATGGAACTTTTCTGAATGGATCGAGAGTCTTGTGTCCGTCCGTCAGCGCCTGCGCACTGTCTTCGTCACGCAAGTCGAGACTCACGCGCCGCGCCTCAAGCGCGACGATTATATTTTCGAGCGCCGATCAACATGAAAATGAAGGTCCATAAATTTATTAGACATAGTGTCGGCTCACTGGCCTGCGGCTCGCATTATATAAAATATGTCAAGAATTAAGCATTATCATACTGAGAATATTTTTACGCGGATAAAAATAATGTAATCTGCCTCAATCGCGATGTAACACAGATATTGTGTTCGATTATCCGTTGAGGATCTGATTAATTTATCGTTTTATAGTACCAAATTTTGATGGGCATAGTTTTCTATAGAAATTCATAATCACAACTTTGTTTTAAATATAACCGTCTTAAACTTACAGCAGTTATTATAATTTATAAGTATCATTTGAAAATTACGGATTACCAATATTGTCATCAGAATGCTGACCACTTACAGTATTTAATGTTAATATGCGTCATTGAGTGATCTGGTCACCGTGAGATCGGTATGTGCAATTTTCAGATACGAGTGTTTGATCCTAAACAGAGATATCGCGCCCACGCCACGTCCACTGCGAGGGCAAACTTATAAAATGTAAATTTATTGCGCGATATTTTACATGAATTCAAATTGGCGGCAATATATCGCTTGCCTTTATATTACATCACGTAATTATGCCGCGCACAATTATTATAATTTTCCTATAATCGCGCGCGTGAGGACGTGCGAAAAAACGTATTTAAAAGGTAATTCACACTGATTTATGGTATGTACAGAGGATTCATTAATTTATCAAATAATCTGTAAATAAACTATTTTAAGTACTGCCTTGCACGTAGTCGACGGTTGTAGTGAAAAGGTCATTAAGCCGGCGAGTAATTATAACGTAAACATCTGCATCCACAACAAGTGGTCACGGAACCGACGCGGGCGCAGCTCCATCTAATCAGCGGTGATTCATCTAACGAAATACAAAAATTAATTATATACTCTGTTCTCAAATCTTACCTGAAATCGTGCTTTTAATTACAACCTACATGCAATGATTTATCTTGGACACACGTGTGTCGATGATTTATGTAATCTATCTAGACAAAAAACTTTCAGAATATCCCAATAGTGATAACGTTTTCGTAGACAAACGCTATTTGTAAAGCTATTAAGTATCTGTCATTAAAACTATTAATTACAAAGCGTAGAATCGCAATTGAATTTCTAAGATTCCGAGTCCCCGCGTCGTGCGCGTGAAAGTGGACACCTTTCACATAACTAGCTTTAATTAAATCTATGGCTGTAATTATGTCCTTTGCCCCATTTGTTCGGCTGGAATTATTATAGATAATTACAGGCCACGATGTCTTTGAAATCCAACGTCTTGGTACTGAATACGTGATCGGCTAAATTATTCCTCTACTTGGGACGCCGGACGGTGGAACCTTAATTGTTGGATTTTAAATTTTTGATCAAATAACACCTGAAATAAGCTTCAGCAGTATGAATAGTATCTAATAGGTTGATAATTAAGGGCTGTGATTAAGGCGTGGTTCGTCCACTTAACTTACATATTCCCATTTCTGTGGTTTTCTAAAATGTATTAGAATTTGTTAATATCTTCGTCGCCAGTGAAACGAACTATTACAGTATTTACTTATAAGAAAATACTTCTTTGAATGTAAAATCAAGAAAGCTTCGTCAGTAAACGCGACACGAATTTCCTCAAACCAGGTCGTGTAACATTCCAATCAATGCGGAATCCTCGTCGTGTGTGTCTCAGATACATTCATCGTCGTCAGTAGTCACCGAGATCCTTGCTCTTGGCTTAATGTGACTTTTATTGCTTCGCTGCCAGCCTCATTGTGCTCCCCTCCTTGGCTGAACAAACAGAGCCTTTCAGCTCTCTCCTTTCAAACCAGCTGTTACACGTTTATGTCACTTTAATACTTTTCTTAGTAAATGTTTCATATTCTGAGTATTACTTTGAATGGCGTATTGGTATGAAAGGGTTTCGTTGCAGACGTGAAAAAAGTTTTACGACTGTGTCTGAAGATAATTTTCTTGAGTATTGTTTATAAACCAGACTAACATCATACATATGATGGTAAACAATACAATTCCTAAGTTAGCATCTTACTTCTTTATTCATTTTTTATCTTATAATTTACATTTTTAAATAGTTTTAAAAAGAAAAGTATAAAAAACATTTAAAAAATATAAAAAAAGATGGCCCATCGGAATCAGGAACAAGGTCCTGGCTTCCGATGGTCAGGGCTCCAGAGAATGGAACCTCCTCACAATGCGTGCCGTTTCCAGGAGTACTGCTTTCTGAATCAAGCCCTTGACTCAGCCGCGTAATCGAGAATCTTTGCTATTAGTCTTAATATCAAAGAATGGACTTTAGTATTAATACTTTTATTATGTCCACAATGGCACAATTGAAATCGTCAAAAATTACCCACTGTAACACCTGTAAAACCCTAAAAACCGAAACCCGTGGATAAATAGTTCGCAGGTTAAACAAACAATGGTTGATACCCCCATGCGGAGGCAAATCAGCCATATGTTGTGTTGTTTCAAGTACAATGAGGGCGAAGGGGGAAGTGGCCGCGTCATTCATCACACGACCGCAAATACCAAGCCGTTTTCATTTTCACTGTACTAAGGTAAAAAGGCTACTGTTTTGTGTCGAAAGTATTATGTGCTGGTTCCGTAGATATTTGACGAAGATTATACATTATGTAGATCAGTGAATAGGTACTTGAAAATTATAGCTCTGAAAATCTCTCTAAAAGCTTGTAAAAAGTAGTAATGTCACGATAAATGGCAGCTGAAGATGAAGAGTTAGGTGTATTTTTTCTGGTAGGTAAATATAATAATTTAAATAAAATATAGTTGAGAACATGTTTCATCTAAAGATCTAACGAGACATTCTGTTCACGCGTAACCAGAAATTTGGGAATTTAACGAACATCAGTTTACTTGGTACTGTTACAAAAATGAATCGTATTTAAAAGCACTGTTTCGCCCAGTTTTCTTTCGTTGAAAAATCTTATCTGTTTTTCATTTCTCCTTAGATGGGAAAGTAAGTAGAAACCTATTTCCTAAGTAAAACTTGCTACCTACCGTGGTAAACTGTCCTACAGTTTACCACTTTTGAGGGTCAATTGGAATACTAGCTTGATTTCGGTGGAAGTTTATCTCGTGTAGTATCTTAGAGTAATAATGACCAAGGTCCTCACGCAAACCTCATTGTCGGGATATAATAATTGGCATTCGTACAGCATAGCATTAAACCATAATACTTACGTCACGAAATGTTGTGAAGGCGTTCTGTCCGTTAACAGGTGATTAATTACCAATCATCGTACCCATTAAATACTTATGTAAATTAGTTTCCTTGTATTTTCTCACTTCAAAAACTCGGTTACCTTTTTTTTTCAAAAGCTAAACAAGATAAAAAATTGGAATAACGTTCTGTATATTAACTAGGTCCAAAAAGTACTAATCTCTGAAATCTAGTATACCAAACATCCATACTTCTTCCTCTTGATGATAAGCGTGACGGTCACGTAATACATATGCGATATAAACGGTACCCTAAAATCGAAAGTCACACGCCCGTCCAATAAAGCCGTTAACGCTTTTCGCCATAGTTTTTTTCAACAAACATGTGAAATGCAATATTTTACACAAAGGGGAGTTTGTGGTCGTAATGATGGCCGAGTAATATTCCTCTTCCGCCCTGCATTAGGTAATGAACCTTAATTGGTTTATTAAGGCTCTCTTTGAAACACTCTTGAGTGTGAAATGCATTACGGTTTAATGTCGAGTCACTTCCTGTATCTTAGGGATCGAGTGCTATTTGATATCGATTTGAAAGAATGAAAATATTGGGCTGTACCACTTATGACGACGTTGGAACAAAATGTTTGAATCTCTTCAAGTGATTTATCGTCAAGTGCAAATTGTTCGGAATCAAAATTTATGGTCGAAGATTTGCTCGCTGATAGGCAGCCTAAATCACCGACTCGATTGAAATGACCTTCAATAAGGCAACGAAGCTACTTAACAGATCGAAGAACCTGCGTTGTAAGTCACGATCTGCAACAATAAAATACAGCTAAGATTGTTGCTATGATTGATACAGCTAAGTTGTTGATGAAATGAAGGGGGAGATCTGTAATCTATGAAGTAGCTACTGTGATGCTATACAGTCATAGCCCAAGGAATCCTAGGCTTGGATTTTTATTTGTAAACTGAAAATTGATAATCGTATTTCATCAGTCTCCTGCCCTTATCTCAATTTATTTAGGGTCGGCGCAGCATGTCTTCTTCTTCCATACTTCTCTATTACTTGTCATATAATAACTTCACACATTTAAAATACTTATTAATTAATTAATTAATAAAAAAATATTCAATTTTTATAAAAAAATATATATATATCTTAATATTTAATTTAAATTTAAAATTATTATTATACTGTACTTGACTTTATTAATTGAGTGAGTCATAGATAACATCCTACTGAATGTTTGTTGGCAGAAATCACACATAGATTGTTTTATTAACATGAGGGTGTAGGTACTCGGGCCTGTGGACGGCGAGTAATGGGCTAGCTCGCCGTCCGTCCGTCGTATGACGACGGGCAGGCCGTGTCGACGGCGCGTTCGTGTTCCACGCGCGCCTCAAAGAGATGTCAGCAAACGGGAGGGGCCCGCAAGGGCCGGTGCCTGCCAGGGCTGCGGGACTGTTCGAAAGAGATACCGCGGCCCTGGAACATAAAGGGCCAATGAAGGAACATGGGTGTTTTTTTAGTCAGTAAGAGTCTGACACTCCCTTCCGCTCCGCCCAGAGCGGGAGGAGTCATTTGATGATTTCTCACCCCCAAAAAAAAAAAAAAAAAAAAAAAAAAAAAAGGGTGTAGGTACTATGATACAACTCTACCTAAACCTTCGGTAAAAAAAGTATATAGTAAGAGTTTCAATAGAAAGATATAATTTACCCCTTTTTTTTTTTTTTTTTTTGAGGGTGGGAAGGGAGTGTCAGACTCTTACTGACTAAAAACCACCCATGTTCCTTCATTGGCCCTTTATGGTCCAGGGCCGCGGTATCTCTTTCGAACAGTCCCGCAGCCCTGGCAGATATAATTTACCCCTCAAATGCGTTTCAACTCTTTTCCATATTTTTCATTAGAAGTTCAACCTGGCGATGTCTCATCACTGCCAGTTTAATCAAAGTGAATAAATGATTCGTGGAATCCCCTAGTCCTGTCCTCTGTCGTCAGTAAAACGAGACAGTTGCTAGGCAGCAGGCAGCGGCACCAGCGCGGGTGCGGGCGCGAATTAATTTCGCCACAATTACTCGGTCGCGTTACTAATTGAGACATCAAAGAGTGGCGACGGACGGTCGCCGCCGTGCCCTCGCAGTCCTCGCACTTTGTTGTCACTGCTGTATTATAATGCTTGGGGATAGAGCTTGTGGTTTAGTTTGATGTCACTCTTTTGTTTGACAGTTAATCTAATTTAGAAGTTTATCCCTTGTAAAAGAAAACTATGGTTCAATGGTTTGCCAGAGCTCAATCGGTTTATCAAACTTGAAGCGTCGATGTTGTGTAAAACTCGAAAAATCTTCAGCGAAGTTGGTGAAACGTTTCACAATCACAAACTGTCTGATGAAAACAGATATGGATAAGGACACATTTATTGCTGAAAACAAGAAAACATAGACAGGACATTATGAATCTATCTAATATGCTATTCTATTTGCTGACATACGACAAATCGTCATTACAAACAACCACATAATAATTATTATAACCTCCTCCTTTTGGAAGTCGGTTAACAACGGCACTTATCCACGTCTGTTAAAGCTAGCTGATATACTTACGAACATATAGCAACATGCCTACGTGGCTGGTGTGGATGTAGTCATATTGTGTCCATTAAGGTGGTCGACGCACTGTTTGCACTGGCCGACCAACCGCAATATGGGGTCACCTGATAATGGCTGCGTAATTACGCCACCATTACAGGCCCGGCTGCATGCACAAACACCGCACTTCTTGTTACACGATCAAATGTCTCAGACGTGACTCGTTGCTACCAATACAAGCATTATCTAGATTCCAAATAAATTATTCACAAGCGCGACCGGCGGGCGCCTGCCTGTGCTCACCTCAAGGGCAAAATAAGTAGCGTTCGCGACTACGTAATATTTAATAGCTCCACCTATCTCAACGAGTCTTCAAAATCAGCCAATTCATAGCTGAGTTAACACCAATAAGTTTCGAATATCACGAGGCACGATTCCTAAAAGAATCGGTAAAATGAAAATTGGTGCGATCAAAAAGCCGAAAGGTGTCGGCTCGATATTAATGGTCCCGACCACATCGTCCACATCAATAACGACGCGGTGCGCGTGTGGGTGTCGTAATGCGATGCAGTTGTTTGTCGTGAACATAATCATAGTTTACAAAATAGCACATTCACAACTGTTTGTTCGGATGATGGAATTTTAAATTACATTTGTAAAGTCGAGAGTTTTAGCGATTACGATAGCAGGTAGGGAGCCTCGGAATGTCTGACAGCGGTGTCCGTCAAGATGTTTGCGAGGGAACAATCGATTCAGCTCTCCGTACAATTTGCGTAGTGGCAGCTCCTCCGGCAATTTGTGTCCGTCGCCTTCGCCTGCCGTTACTCGGTAAACGCTACTGGAATATTGTGCAGCCTGTGGTTGAGTTCCCACTTTTAAACGCACAGTCGTCCGGACGAGTGAGATACATGCTAATTATGGGCAATTTTCAAAATCGATCGCCGAGCTTTTGCCCTGCTTGCGGCTTCCTGCGTTCGCTCGTTCTCGAGAAAACGTAAGCAAACACTCCACTTGAAATACCTGCTTTAGACATTTATTTGCGGTTAGTTTTACTCGCTATATCTAGGTAGTTGTATGTCATAGTACCGAACAAGCGGTGGTAATAGGCTTGTTTGAAAAGCAACGTAGAACCTATAAAATCTATCCAGAAGTGACGTACAAAAGTGAATTATGAGTGTCCGAACAGGGGCTCTCTGTAGCTACCATTTAATAAAGGTATCATCGAGATATCGACGGTTTGATCTGATGACTGGTTGCGCAATAGCGGGCGCAGTTAGATCGAATTATCGAGCGATCGATGGCTTCTAGATTGCATCTCAATAATCCTTGTCCGAGATATTGCTCCAGATTGCGGTACGAGCGTGCGTCTAGCTACTTTCCGTCTTCCTGAATCCAGTATAATGAAAAGCTGGAACACATTACACATCTTGGAGTGTTCGCTGCTATTTTTGATTTAAGTTGAGTCGAGCTCTAATAATGGCATACGTTTGGAAGGATATTAGGTATGCGTCTCGGTCGGCGATGTCGTTGAGACTGCACGCCGGTGACCGTCGGGACGCGGTAATTGATGACGTCGCGGGCAAGCGGTGTCCGCCCATTTTCCGTCAATTTTCGTCACTTGAGTGATGGTAGAGCGTCCCGCCCACGGCGGCGCCCCCCGCGCCCGTCCCGCTCCCCCCAGAGAGTCCCGCGAACGGCACGCGCCGCGCTAAATTTAAATGGGATGAACTTGTAACGGGCGGCCGCCGTCAAGGAATGTAACCGGCATGATGCGTTAATCATACATTTGTGACAGTTACATTCATTCTGAGACTTCGGCGAACCAGCACAAAAAATTCGACATTGAAGTTTTTCTATTTGTCTCGTCATGTGTCATGTGAACGGATTTAATCTGTGTCGTGCGGAAATGGTTTGTGTATCAATTTATTATCAACATGTTACTCAAGTACGACTATATTGTGACTGCCCCAAACCTTCCGAAGTAAAGTAGCCCCTTTCTTCCATTGTTTCCCTCACGGTGCAGAGTCAGCTGTAGACAAAGCCACCTAATTTCCCCTGCAGTAACAATGGCCCATGGGGAAATAAATAAGGTGGGAGCACTTAATGAACACATAAACTGAAGAGAGGTAGTGGACTGGGAGACAACTGGTTGCTATGACAACGCGAGACGAGAGCTATCAAGTGAGGTACTTGATTGTTTGCGACTGTGACGAGATTAGTCGATGAAAT
The DNA here is from genome assembly GCA_950022335.1 of Eurois occulta. Taxonomy (NCBI): domain Eukaryota; kingdom Metazoa; phylum Arthropoda; class Insecta; order Lepidoptera; family Noctuidae; genus Eurois; species Eurois occulta. The sequence goes on along the minus strand of OX465489.1, from coordinate 8,098,203 downwards.
CTTTAGAATGCGATGTATAGCGAATAGATTCTCCAAAGATCGGAATAGATTCTTTAGAGACACTATAGAGTTGAGCACTGAGAAAGAATTTTCTTTAGTACTCTAATTACTAATTTTCTTAACACTCTCAACCCCTGAACGGGTTCAAAAGGGTTTTAAAGCTTCATACGAACGGACATTATTCCCAAGCAACAGCTAAGGCTACAAATCCAATGTTGAAATAAATATATTATAATTTCACTACACATAATCTACACGTGCACAGTCCAATTAAAGAAGCTCATACCACAGGCGCCATTGTACAGTCGCGTACGTACGTACAGTCATGCAATATGTTTTTGCTGTGTTTTGACTTAAAACAATCAATAAGACAGTCGTAGCCAAGAGTCTGATGAGCCGCATCATGCGATGCCTGTGCGCACGTGTTCCTTTTTATTACGCCTATTATGTTGTCAGATGAAAAAATATTAAGTATATTTAAGTGTTGCTATTGTATTTTTTTTTCATAATTGCTCCGAGGCATTGACATCGTTTTTGTGGTGTCTGGATATTTATAGGCGCTGGGTTTATTCAGAAAAGTTTGGGTTGTTTATCGAAGAAATCTGACGGCGAGTTTCTCATATTGCTTGAGTTGAAATGTTTTCGAAATATACGGAAATCTTGACAAACATCATACGAAATGTTGTTCTGAGACGACAGAAAGCGACATAACATAACATAACGCCTGTAATCCCCGAAGGGTTAGGCAGAAGTGTACCTAATGCATCCACATTTCATCAGTTAAGTCCCATGTAATAGGGGGCGAGCTTATTGCCATCAATCTGGCACAAATCCAGACTCCAGGGATGCTACTGAGAAATTCCTGATAGAAAAAAGCTTTGCTCGACCCGGAAATCGAACCCAGGACCTCATACTCAGATGTCGCGGTTGCAACCAATTGACTAATGAGGCAGTCCAGCGACATAGGCTGTCGCAATAATAAATTGATCGTTTAAAACAGCTAGTTCGAGTACTCTACTTTTTATTCGCAGAACAAAACCACAATCTGCATCCTTACATGTAATTATAGGCACATAACCGCTATAACACGTCATCCAAATAAAAAACTAAGTATAGCACTGTAACAGTTACATTGGCACAAATCTGTGTTGAAACAAACAATTGTGGGATTGCGATGCGAAGTAATTGGCGTTGATAGGCTATTTCGTAAAACTGTGGCAAGCTAGTCAGCCGGTAATTATCAGTTTATAAGTCAACAATAACACGTTGTCAATGAGTAATTGAAGGTATCATAACGTCTTTACATAAGTTCATTATTACCGGTAATCGCGTATAAAGTCGTATGCACACTGGGTGATTTATGAAGCAGTGAAGCTGTGTGCCGCGGACGGCGCGACTGATCTCTTTACTCCGGGACTATCGCGAATATCCCCTGCTTTTTTGTCTTTGCATCTTTATTTGAAAGATTCCGACGTCATTTTGAGAAGACTGTTCTTTTTGTTGACTTAGTGAAACTGACAGATAGGCAGCATATTTCTTAAGCCTATTAGCATTTTATAGCATTTGGATCAGGGTGCTTTTTCGGAGACTTTACAAGAAAACTTATTTGAAACTTGAATCAATAAATACCGTTGTCGACCGGATATGATGTGTTTCTGGAATTAATTCACAGATAACTTTCACAAAGGTTTCATACTTTATGTGCTGTAGTCAATATAAACAATGTCCCGTCGGTGCAGTGCTGAGACAAAACGAGATATCACAACGGCATGGTTGACGCAACCGCGCTGGGCAGTAAATCGCGAGGCGGGGCAATCGATACAGCCGATACCGCCGTGATTTACCTAACAAATAATAAAGGAACGCATCCACCAATCGAATGGCTCTTATCGATAATTAATTCCGTTAATCCACACCCGATGTTAATTAACTCCGTGAGAACACGATACGAAAGCTGAAATCTAATTTAACGTTGATTGGTGTTGTGGATGGTAGGATAATCCAATCGGTTATCTTTACAGCTGCTGTGAACACTGTATACAAGATGTTCTAAAAATTGGTAGATATCTCTTAATTTTACATTGCGTGACATGCTTTCCTGTAATGGAAACCTTTAAACATTTTACCAAATTGTTAAACGCAATAATATCGTGCACCTCTTTGTCATAATTACGTGACCTCAAGCGAGGTTTTATCTACTTACATAAAGGCGTCTAAACTTCACCATTACTGACCACTAATCGAAAAACGCTGAGAGCCAACTTCCACTAAACCTCACAAAGAGTCCCGAGGCTAAAACTCCGAAGAGGGACTTGCGACAAGCGGCGGCGGCGGCGTCACGCTGCCTACGCACGACGGAAACGCTCCGCTCATGCATTATTCAAAAGCGAAGGCAAATACAAATAAATAGGCACGAAATAAATACAAACAGGCTGAATGGAGCCACGGCGGTGGGCGGGGCCGCGCGACATAAATATCGCTCAGCCTGTCATAAGACCGGCGGATATCTGGCCGGGCTATTTCGGACGAGACGCCTTACCGGCTTGTCCTACGAACGTACGAGTACAAGTCGAACTCGACTTTTATAATACCGCACTAACATTCGTGGAATTATTATCGGTAATAAATTTTGCGCTTGACAAATATCCACATAATTGTTGGGTTGATTTATCTCGTCTTTTAATCAAATATCGACGATTATAGTCATTTTATTTAATCGTGGAGCTAGACAAATCGTATATTGATAAGGAATGTGGCTTTAATCGTTTTGAAATAAATAATAACAATTTATTTGTACCTGAGAATAAATTATTATCACAGAAGCATTTTTTTTTAATGAAACTGTTGCAAAGCTTTTTTATTTGTTTAATTAACTAGGTGTCGTTTAAAAAGGTAGACTTTAAAGACAAAAGTTGAAAGCACTTGAAAGTTAACCTAACGAGAAAGTCCTACGAGAGTTTGCTTATTGATCCAACCGTAACTAGGTACTGATTATCCTTCAGCAACTGAGACAGTTTATAAATACCACATTATTAGTTTATCGTAACAGTACGTCAGTATGACATCATGAGCTTAGCTCTGGAGTAGCGATACTACTTTAAATAAGTTTTTTTAATAGTTTGCATAGCCAGCCATAGTGTCCATAGCTTACATATGGCATAGCAGTAGCGTAGCCGTGACGTAGTTACAGTGTGCAGTTAGATGCCGTTTTTAATACAAAGTAAACCAACTTAATTTAAATGTTTCATCGATCAGCACAATAACAACGTGATCAAAATGAAGATACGATGCAAAGTCGGCCGCATGGTCATCAAGTTAGAGGTTGCAATTTAATAAAATTAAAGCATAATCTGAGTAAATAATAACATAGCCTGTAGGCTCTACCACCAGCATAGGCGTACGTATCTCATCAGCAATTTCTTGACTATTCTTGGCACGAAGTCACACATGTTCAATATTGTATCGATAATAGCATTTTAATTTTACGAAATTATATTGTTTTAATGGAGGACACGATTGTTTAATCAGTCGCAGCTGCTTATGTCACACTAGGTTATTACGCGGACGGGAGAGAGGTTATTATGTATGCAATATTTATCTTGGCCATGCGTGCGCGCAAGACTTGGTTGGGTACTTACCTACGCGACGTGCGTGGATCGCAACTTGCACTCGTCCACTCTCCGCCTTAAATTACGTGCAATTTATTGCTCAAGGGCCACATTAAATTATCGTACAATAATTTACAAAACAATTATTTCATTAAACTATAATGATGGTCACAATTTAAAATCTCAATGCGTCCGTTGATGACATCACTTAGATTGCAGATGATCAGTTGATAACTTCATAGATACGTATGCAAGCTGAATCACAATGCTATTTATGAAATATGCCTACCTAATATGGATTAAAGCTTAATCCATAAGTGATCCATAGAAACATCATCATCATCATTAGCAGCCTTGTTCCAAGCACTGCTGGGTATAGGCGTCTTCCTTTTTCATTCCATTGTACTCTGGCCTGCGTGAGTCTCAACCTGGGTTTAGAAATATAGATCCAGACAACTAGCGAGTTCGAAGCTGTCACCGTTTTATAACAATTTCCTTTATTTACTTTTTGTACATTGTATTAATTTATATTTAAAAATATTTCTTAAAAAAAAACATGGAAAAAAAACATTTAAAAAATAAAAATTGTAGCCCACCGGTATCGGGAACAGGGTCCAAGCTACCGGCGGTCAGGGCTCCAGAGAGAGGAACCTCCTAACAATACAAGCCGAGTCAAGGAGTACCACTTTCTGAATAAAGCCCTTGATTCAGCTGCCTAACGAGAGCCTCCTCAGGTATTGATCGAGGTTTTTGGCAATTAAGCCACGGGTTTATAAGACTATCGGCACAATGATCGCTGAGTCCACATCCCACATGTCGACAACATCGCGAACCAAGTCAAGATAGGTACTTGATTTGCATTATAAGTTATAACATAAAAATTAATTCCTTTTTTAAAACATATTTTTTTTAATGGCCACTTACAGGTCAACTCTATAAGGTTGCATACTGCTTAACCGGACTATCCTGTGGTGGCCAAAATTACTGATTACAAACTAGGAGGGTTTTATAACTAATCAATAATCGACTATATAATACCACGTCGCCTGCCTGACTTTTAGAAGAGTCGAACAGAATATCTTAAGGCAGGGAGCTTTATGTACAGTTTAAAATATATCTTCGGGAAATTAAAATGAACGTATCTTAAAATATGCATGTCGTTTTTGATGATGCAATTAAGAGTACCTGCGTAGCTTAATTTAATACTCAAGATATTAAAATTTTAATGCCCTTAAATTCAAGATATTCATCACTATTTACAAGAGCAAAACAATTTCAGCAAAAAGTTAAAACAAAAACCAATTTTGAGGTTCTTAAAGAACGTTGACTAATGGAATATAATTGGCAGGTAATTTGAGGAATATAAAATTTTAATTGAAACCCTGAATCAATTTCGCTATAACCCGGTAAAAAGCTCAGCGTCGCCCACTTGTCCGCTGCTCGTAAATTGCGCGAATCGCCATAAATTGCATAAAATCGCCAATTACAAGGATAATGTCGGGAGCGAGGGCGGCGGCGCAGGCGCACTCTACGCCGCGAACACGCGCTTGCGCTCTTACGACGTGCCAAAATCAACTCAATCCACTACCTCTTTAGGCTCGGATAGATCCCCACAATAATGCAATAATTAGGGTTCTCTGATCGCGTAACGGAATTAATCCGTTGATGTTGTGCGTCACGTGTCCTGTAATGTCGGGTCGATAGCTAAATTTATTTTTAACCGCGCTTCGTGATTGAACTTTTTTGTTCGATGTTTTTAGCGTTCGGAGCTCGTCCTCGGATGATCGTCCTTTGTAACTAACATAATTTGGGTTGAGATGACGGCTTTTGATAAGGTTTGTTTTGATTTGGAAATTTATGTTTTCAATATACCTAAGAGCAGCACAGATGTTGTTTATTGTCATACTAGGTACATATGTGGAGAAAAGTAGCTGCAAATGAAACTACACTAAAAAATTACGAACTTTATGAAAGTCCAGAAATGACGTTGACGTAAAATGTCAGTGACGTAAGTGTAAGCTTTCAGTTTCAGTCCAAGTTTGGTGACTATATGTTTTTTCGAAAAACTGTAATAAAAATCAAACTTAAAACGTTAGAACAGTATTTCTTTATGCCTGCAAAAGGCTAGACAATGCGTTTAAGCGTGATCTAGTGAGCTGCAGGTCGGGTGCGCACGCGGTGACGGAGTAATGGACAGCTCACGAGCGCGCTATTACGGACCGTCCGGCTGCCCCCTGCCGTATGGACAGCCTAGCTGGAAGCTGGGAAAAGGGATTACTGAAAGAAGATAATTTTAGAGCTTTATTAGATCAAGTTACTGCAAGGATTTTTAGGAGTTCATTTATTTGTCAAAAACATAATTATACAACATTACAGACATAAATCCAGGTTATTATAACGAAGGTAGGTGCCCTATGTTATTGCAGGTCATGTAAATCCACCTACCTACCTACTTAGCCTACTTAGCCTTAACCTACTTAGTAAAACTTTAGAAACTTTGGATTAATTAATTATATATATTGTCTTCTATTTCAATTAAAGTCTATCCTAATTCTTTTATTGGTTTTCTTATTCATGAATAAAAAGAGATTGGCATTAATATTTTGTAAAATTTTCAAATAATTTTTTTGCTGAAAAATTAACAGTTTTTCTCAATTTTTCTGACGACAGAAAGTATATTCACGCATATGGAGTAAAACCTTGTATTATAAAAGTTCATTATCACTAATATTTTTCTGAATGAACAATAAATGAAAAAAAAAACAACGCAATAGATTTCCTACTGAAAACCGTTTTTTCGTACGTATGCAATGGCAAAAGGCTTTCGAAGATGATACTAACTTACCTTTCCACATAATAAGCTAGTACATACACATGTATATGACTACGTTCGTGTATTTAAGCAATCAGTAATTCTGAGATGGCTGACCTATCCGACCGCTGCTATCTTAATCCGCAGCGTTAAATACATAATGATGGCAATTTAGTCTTAAAATTTTAGCACGAAAATCTCATCAAGTCTGGAATAATATTGTCCTTTAAAACACGAAGTCCTTTGCGGACGGGATCGCTCGAATAAAAGGCGGTGTTATTATGTTGGTAAAACAAAATTCCCCATAATGGCCTCATTATGTGGCGAAAATTGCCCGAGAGCTTTTTTTTGTGTGGTAATATAAATGTATTTGTAATAGCTTTTAGAAATATTGCGAAGAAGCGGGTCAGGAATCAGGCGGCGACTGATTACCGAAACTTAATTTATTTTCATCTTTATAAAAAACTATAAAAATTGTCCGCGGCGGCGTGGGAAACGACCCTGTCGCCGGCGGCCTCTATTACGTCATTATTTTCTATATTAGATTGTATATTAAATGGAAGATTAATAGGAAATCGATACGCTTAATGATCTAGTCGTATGTTTAAAATTATCTCGGGTACATGGAAGTTCGGTTTCTACGGACGTATAGAGATTGTGTGTAACAATTTAGGAATGATCGCGATGGAACGGGAACTTAGAGTAATGGCAGTATGTAATTTTGCCGGATATGTTTTTAATTTATAAAATCCTCTTCTTCTTTCTCACGGTTTTCTTGGCTTTTGATGTGGTCTGCTAAGCTTGAAAATAAATTCACTTGTAATTTTTTACATCGTGTATGCAATTATGGCCTGTGTTGGATGTTGCACTCCGATACTCTTGAGATGCTAGAGCTAGGTTTGACGGTGCTATAAAGCCGGTTACTGATCTACCGGACACTTTAAACACCTGTTTCAACATCCGCACTGGAAGAAGTAGCAGGACACCACACCTCATTAGACTAACAAAACACAATTCCGCCAATGATCTCTAATCACAAACCGGATAAGCTTTCCTGCAACCGTCACCGAACAGTTCGCGTTAACAACAACTTAGATTTACAGCGCAGCAATAAAATAACCAATCAATGATAATAACGAAGACGCGGAGTGCGCGCCAATTGGTCCTAATAAAGTCGGTGAATGTTAATGAATCGCTTTTCGGTCCGTTGTGAGATGTGTCATAAAACGAGCCACTGGGTTGGATGTCGCGGGTGCTGCGCCGCGGGGGGCCGAGGGGAGGCCTAATTGATTTGTGCCCCAGGCCACAATCAAAACAGATCGTATTTTATAAGACGTATCCTCGAGTGAGGGCGAGGGTGCGCGAGTGGAGCTGGCTCAGTGGACGGATTTTGGAGGTGTGGGTTTGATTCCAACAAGGACAGTTTCCTAAATTATTTCTGTTAGAAGATGTTTTTCCAAATATTTTATATAATAAATATTGACTACGACAAGAACGGGTATTCAATTTATCGATGATATTCTCACTACTTTCATGTCAGTATAAAATATGACTCCACTTCATAAGGGAAGCATACAAACTGGCTGATGCAAAGCGAATTTTTATGTAAATTTTAAATTGACATGTTACATTAAATCAACCGGGCTTGTCCAATCTAGCTATCCTTATTACACAAGTTTAATTCAGACATGAATATGGAGCGTGATTTGTATCTTTATGAATGGTGTCCATTGATATCTACAAACTCTAGAAAGGGCTAAAGCGTCAACATTAATTTTGCCAGTATCAAAATATTCACGGCTTAAAACAAAACCTAAAAATAATTGCGAGTCAATTGAGGTCATCATCGTCTAAAAACAAAACACTAAATTAAACAACAACAAAAAACTGCGCCCAAAAAAGTGAAGCTACCAAAACTTTAGCTGTTGCAAATTCTAATGTGTTCAGTGATCAAACACAAGAAAATCAAATGATCATTTGATAAATAGTCCCTGAGGGATGGTGCGCGTTGTCGCTCTCGTAATGCGGTCAACTAACCCCGCGCCCCGGCTTCCCTCGGGTCTGCTGGTGGGAACGGCACCATGAGAAATTATCACCGCTTTAGATACGGTACTTGCTTTTATAATTCTGTTTGACTTTATTTTGCGTATGACAGATTTTAGGGATGAAAAGTTAGACGATAAATGTAGTTTTTAAGGGTTTGAGGTTTGCAAAATTCGGAGAGCTTTTCCTAATTGTTTTGAGTCCTAACATAGTTTTAAATAATGCATACAATCTATTATGTTATCAAATTCCAACAAAAAATGTAAACATCGCTTGAAACTGCAACTTTAAGCTAATACTAGACAATTCAGCAACTGAAACACAAAACCGAAACCCTAACTCAAATCACAAACGAAAAAAATCATTTGACACGTAACAGTAAAACACAATAGTCCACGAGCTATTTCCTAGTATGAAACAGTTTGCCGGGCCGTGGGCACACTGGGCACTGTGGGCAGTAAATAGATCGTGCGACAAGCATTAATCAAGTCGCGCCTGATTCGAACCGACAACTCCTCTCTCGTGCAATAAATCTTCGTGGCAACTGCATTGCGGTACGAATGCGTTGAAAAATTGCCGATTCAAATAAACATGCCAGCGTGATTGCGTACTGTGAAATATGTTTAAGCAGACCATTAGTGTGTGATGTCGCTATTTGATTGTATTCGGTAGGCTGGTTTGATGGCCATCTCGCTTTGATCTGGTAATGAAATTGAAACGGTGTGATATGCTAGAGGATTGAGGGTTTCAGCCCACACAGGTGTTTGGTCGGAAATACAGAGGCAACCATTTGCTAGGTTGATTGGCGAAGCGACGAGGTCATGAACTTTATTGGGATCAACAAACCAGCGTATAAATTGCTCAAGGATTGTCAGAAGAATCATTTATATCTAAAAAAGCTTCATAATACAAAGACAGTACACACACTGATACGATACGATTCGATATATGTATTCATGTTCGATGTTGTACAAAATCGATCATCGAACGACCTTACGTTTTGTACGAATAGTTACTTAGCAACAACACAAAGATCCTGATTCTGTAGACCAAGCACTGTTCCAATTTAATACGAGAAGACCACCACACTGGCCAAGTGTCTTGGTGACAGCTGACGAAACTATCTCATACTTCTCTGTCACTGCTGCTCCGACCGGTTGAAATAATTCGGCTGCCGACGAAGAAACGCTGAACTCATAGACTATTCAAGTAATGTAAAAAGAAACTGTAATATCTATTACTAAATATAGCCCGTAGCGTCGCGTCCAAGCACACGTGCACACAAAGAATGCGCCACATGCGCCCACGCAGCCACATTGTATGCAAATCGTGGGTCGCAGGTCGCCATTCGTGGCGTATGTTCCGACCACGACCGCTCTGTGGTCATTGTTTTTTTTTTCGAACCCTTATTGGTCCATTCTTGAAGCATAAGTATTTATTTTATCGGACTTGAAATTAATTTTGAATTTGAAAGAGTACCTAACTTATTTATACCTATTTTCTTTGGGTCTTCGGTGGCTTTATTTTGGGGAGTCGGGAGTATACAATATATAATATAATTTCAAGGGTTATGTTATTTCTTGGCATAGCTACACGTTATGGACGTCCCTACGTTTATTGGCCATTTTATACTCAGGAAATAATCGTGTGAAAAAAAGGAGTGTTAGAAAAGCATAATTATTTTAAGTACATACGCTCATTTAACGCGCCAAACTTAAAACGATCGTAAATCTGTTCTAGCTGGTTTCTGACTACTGCTAGTTGGAACTTGGAACCTGTAGAACCGATGGTTAACTTACTTTTTTATTCTGTTAAGTTCTTAGTTTTTATTAACGTCCATCAGGATGGAGAGGGAGAGGAAAACCAAAGAAACGATGAATGGATTGTGTGAGGAATGATATGAAAGATAAAGAAGTAAATGATAGCGTGACGGTTGACAGAGGAGAATGGAAGAAAAAAACGGGACAAGGGCAGGAAGATGATAAAGTTCTTACTTTTCAAAACCCTACTTAGTTTTTCAAAACCTCTACGAATTCTAAGGTAACTGATTTATTTTTCAGGATTATCGAACGAAAAATTAAATGGATTGAAGGACTGATCGATTTAAAAATCAGCTTGAATATTGTCACAACACTCTTGTTTTGGCCTGAGGTTTAAAATAAGAATTCAGGTAAAAAATAGATCTATTATTTTCGCCGGAAAAAACTGCCTATAATTATTTTGTAATTAGTTACTCTATCTACATATTTTGTGTGGTCCCAAAAACTCTCTCTAATTTTACTTTGATCAAAACATTTCTGTTTTACAAACTCTCCATTTACCATACCAAACTCAAATACCAAACGTTCCAATTTCCGTGTGTATTAAAAAAGAGACAACCGCGTGTGGTGCAAAGAGCATGAATGGCCGACATTCTGCCGCGTCATGACGTGATGCCATTGTGTCTCGAAATCACGACGCAACACGACAACGACACGACATACGTGCCGTGACACAAGCCTAATTGTGAATGAATAGGGGTCAGAGATCGACTCGCTCCGGTATCAGTATCGGTATCGATACCTATTTCCTGTTATGAATATCATTTTCTCAATTCAAATTCTATCGACTATGTTAGCTTGACGTGACATCCCACATCTTGGGTATCAAGGACGTGTTTGTCAGTGCGTGTTTGCCAATACTTATCTAACTACTAAGTGTACCGTAGTAATTCTTTTAAAAATGTTAAGTGTAACGAGATACTTATAATAACTGAAAGAGTAGCTACACTAGAATTAAAGTTAAACGTAATGCATACTTAGCGTCGAGCATGTTATTAGCAATAACTTATCCTTACAGCTTTACTTTTGCAGGTTCCTGTTTTAATTTCTAATTTTATTGAAGTAGTCGAACGGTAGTTTTAATAAAGACGTAGTTAAAGTTTGCTTTAGACTTCTGTAATACTATTTTATTAATATGTAAAGGTGCTAGGAACCGACCCGTTTCAAAATTATTTAAATAGGAAACTCAATTAGAAGGCTACAGTACGCGATTCCCGCTTCAGATAGAGCCCACATGTAATTAAGTTGGGAACTTTCCTTAGCGTCTCCTATAATAGTTGTAAGTTTTCGACATTTTAACGGTCACTATACAATAGGGGAAGCTTATTATTATTAATTTATGATAGCTGTGAAATCATAGGCGTAGCAAAGAGGGGGCTAGGAGGTCCTAATGTGTGACCATCTCAGACACCTTACAGAAAAAAAAACTGAAAATGTCATTGTATTAGACAATAACGTGATCTCCATCGAAAAAACCTTATTCTATCCATTTAAAAAAAAAAACTTAGTCATAATTCAGAAAAAGGCGACAGCATTCCCCAAGCCGATTCAGCACCTCAGATCACATCTAGATATCTGGCCTCAAATGAGCGATGCCTGGCAGCGGTGAGCTAATCCTTATAAGCCAGATAGAACAATATACCCGAGTCCTGCCGTCCAGAAATTTACTGTCCATAATTACAGGGTTGGGCCAGTTAATTGCAGTCGGGCTGGCCGCTTGCTTTTTTTTCACTAAATAAAAATTGACTAATATTCATAATAAATAATGAACTCTCCATTCTCAGGATTACGCTATGTAGATATTCGAGCGATTAATATTTTTTCGAGGTTTAATCGAATGATCGCGGCTGGGCAGCGATGTTTTTGAAAAGATTTTGTTGTGTGCAAAGTTGGAATCGAAAATATTTTTGTGGCATAAATGTTTTAACTTGAAAATTTCAAGAATATTTTGTTCTCAAACAACAAATGGTTATAATAGTTCGATGTGTGAAGTATTTTTGTACTGTTCACAAGTTTCAAATCTCAGATTCCTCCGTGTTTAGGTTGACGTCATGCGTGAGAATTAGCTCCAGTTAATTTCCACGTTCCTTGAAAAGGATTTTGGCCCATTTAAACACCAAGTCACGTCTTTCGTTATTTCAGTCTGATGAGTCAGACTAATGTCACTCAAAATATCCGATGTAAAGTCAAAGTTAGGATTAATCCTAACTCTAATTGGTCGCGAACGTTGTTTATTTTTAATAACAATGTTCTTTATTTCAATAAAAACCCTCAACGAATATTTATATTCCTCGTAACAGCAGATTTATCACACGACCTATTGATGGGATGCATTTTGGTAAATATATCATAATTTAGGGAACGAGGCAAAAACTCGTTCAGCTCATGCATGTTGGTTGTTGCTTTAGGCTCTTCTTATAATTGTGGGGTTTCACCCAAAAGCCCTCAATTATAAAATAATAGCAGATGTGGATCATAGTAATAACAATTATTATCACGCTCGCTTGCTATCATTATGGTTGAAATATGGCCGATACCGTCAAGTTTGCCGTGTGCAAACTTGGGAATTTTGCCGCGTACTGCGATCAATCTGCCGCCGGACTGTCTCACTTATCATTCACCAACTAGTTAGGTGAACTGGATTCTTTAGTTTTTTTTACGTTCTGTTCGAACTCGAAGTAGGTAGTACACACTACACAGGGAGATAAGAATCACGTTATAGAAGAATCATGGATGAATAAATTGAAAAAATCGTTTCGTAGTGTTTGGCAATCTTAATCTAAATTACTTGTTTTATAGTCAATAAGAAATAATGGTAAAATGGTTTTTAATACCTAGTTTCGATTAGGTACATTACAGTAGGTATTCTAAACAACTAGTAAATATACAAAGTAGAGAACGACCTAGCTTTTTAAATTTGTGGTGTTTTTGTTAGTAACGACGTGTAGAAAACACGTCGTTACTAACAAAACCACTAGGTATTATAATTTTTGAATTAACGGCAATGACCAATTTGACATACAACATTCAGACGTCGTCGTATCGTATAAGTACGTACTAACAAACGTATATAATTGCTTTCATATCCAAATCACAGCGCAAAATGGCTGACTAAAAGCATTAAAAATTCTTGACCGACTGACTTAATAGTTGAATGCGGAACATTATACGGTCCGCTCACTGTAGATAATTATATGTTGAAATCGCAGTATATTTGACCGTACATAATAATGTTAACTTGTAATACGCCGATTATTCAAATTCTCGAACAAGTGGCTTACCACGCCTCTTTGCAATCGCAATCTTAATAAAGACTTCCTAGGTGCATGGCTAACTTATTTTATTTTTATGAAATATCGCCCGTCGCGTGTAGCTTTAATTAAAGATAACGTTTAATTAAAAGCTCTACAGATGAACACCAGATGGAAGTCGTGTCAACTTCACAGGAATTTGTTTAATGAAAGCTTTTATGTGCGTTTAAATTGTATTTTGTTATGTGATGTTTCCAACGATTATATAGCTATTTCTTTCAATTTGTTTTCTAGAATAGCTGTCGTAAATCACGATAACAGGAAACGAACCTAGCCGTTCTCATCTGCTGGGGATTAAATGACATGTAATTTTCACAACTAACGCTCTAACTAGTATTCTCAAAAACAATAAACGCCTCCGTATTTGCAAATCTCGTTAGAGCGCACCCTTTGCAAACCTCTCCATATAACGTAATGACATTACTTTTAATCAACTCGAGCGTTAAGCCAAGGATGTATACAATGCTGGTGGTCACCGCTTCGAAGATAGCGATGGAGTGGACAGCCCTAGAATGTGCAGTGCGGCTAGGCATGCGCGCGCCTAGTTGTCCGCGCGGTGGGCCGCATGCACCGCGCGCACCGCTCGCTATGCGCCCGTCATTACATCGGCAGCCCCGCCGATTAATCATTGCTCCTCTACCGGATAATTCGGCGGTTGATTTAGTGAAAAACAACATGTTATTACGGGATAAATCTCTATCTAGAAAAGCTAAGAAGGCCTAAGCGCTCGCCTGATTTATTGCGCCCCCGGCCCTCGCCGAGCTGCGTTTGATTTGTGATTCCCAGACAACTTTGTTGTTTTCATCTTTAGTTGAATTTTAATTAATGGTTCACAAATTATACGGTTTAGTGTGTAATTATACTTTATTGTATCACTGATTATTGCTTTTTCGATTGTACGTTTGAAATATATCCTCGCGGTTGGGTTAAAAAACGAAATTATATCATAGAGATTACAATGATATCGATAGACTGAGATATATCTGTTTGATTTATTGCTTACCAGTCAATACCGGTGTTCGGTATGTTCAAAAAATAGAACAAGTTCATTGCCTTCGGGGCAATATTTTTCGTTTCACTATGTGGAACATTAGTACTGCGAAGTATCGTACGTACATTTTAGTTTTTTTATATTAAGTGTCAGAAACCATTTCATCATTGTTTATACCAAACCAAACAATAGTGACGATAACACACGTCCAATGTAAACAGAATACGGTACCAAAAAATCGCAGGTCTACGATCTCGTGCTACGAATTTTCGTAGCGCACGACAGTTAAACAACATTCATTTTAATTTAAGCTGTCAGTGAAGTTTTTTTTGTATTCTTATTTCAAACTACAGATATGGCTTATTAGTATGAAAATCCAGTCCAGTAGATAAAAAATATAATCTTATCTGAGTAGAAAATGACAAATTGTTTGCCTACGAATATGACCTTACGAACTTTCGTAGCACGCGATGACACGACACTAATTTTTGCATTTTTTTATTGTCATTCTTTGCTGTATAGACGGTTTGGAATGAACCGCAATTTATCGCATAAAACCGTACAACGATACGCAATCTACTCAGTTGAGTAGATTGGGAATCCTTGTACGGTTTACGTACACCGCCCGGCTGCAAACAGCAACCTACTTTTCTCTTTCGTATTTATAACAATGTTTAATATAATTTTAAGTTAGTTGACAAATTACTTGCTTATGCGAACGCCGTGGATCAGCATATAACCTACGCTAACTTAGTTGTGATCGGTACATCTAACAAACTTTTAGTGTTACCAAATCTTTATGTGTTTACGTCAAATCACCTAACTCAAAATATTTACTTACGACAAGTAAGTATTCTGAGTTAGATGAGTTTCAGTGTGACTTCTAGCTTAAACTGCAAGTGTAAGGTGTCAACTACTACGGGACCTTACAATAGTCTTCCTACTTATCATCTATGAACTCTCGTAGCACTCGACCTACTATTTGGAATAACATCCGAAGCAGCTTTTACTTCGGATTCCCAGGTATAGCAGCTCGTATAGACCTGGGCGGTATATAGGTTTGGGTTTCATTGTATTCTTTCAACAAAACCCAATTCCACATAAGTGTTCCACCATATTCGTTAGATATAGATGTGTGTACATACGGTGCGTAAAGCCGAGGTCCGACGACTTACCCTTTGGTATCGGCGCTCGTAATGCTCGCCGAAGATAATATCTTGATTTATTGCGGCTATCGACCTCCCCCCTCTCCCCCTTCCCGCACCACTCCTCGACCCTCCTCGAAACTCACCTGATTTGCCTTCTTTAAAACTTCATAGTGATGGCTAATTGGAATGTGTGTCAGATAAGGAAATGCTATAACACTCAATAATTAATAAATCTATCGGCGAATCATCTCAGCGTTTAGAGGCGTATTCCGTAGCGGGAAATTAATGAAGTCTTCCGCGGAGTGTTTCGCGGTTTAATAGCGGCTATTAATTTTATCTCAACAACGGACATCGCCCATGTACCGGCTATAAGCGTCTCCCCTATTCGCAATGCGCGCTGTTTTAATAATATCGTGCCTATTATAATTCTGTTTCGTTATTCGATTTTATCGATCTAATCTCTAAAATCAAATTAATCGCAACTAAATGTTTGTGCAGAGATTCTTGATTTCATTTACTGCAATAGATTTTTACCTCCAATTAATATTGCTAGAACACTCTTTTGATATTAATATTTAAGCTTTTTTAATTATGAATCGCGTATAGAAATACGTATCTTTATTCTATTATCTAATTACTATTATAATTTAATACATATTTATAAGCACGCCTAAAATAGAGAAAGTAGTTTTCTAAAAGAGTACGGACATGAAATATGAATTCTCGATTAAGTTTTCAATTAACAACCGCTATTATGTCTTGATACGTTGCGGTTATCTCTTTTTATAATTGGAAAAATTCATCTCGAGCGTCGTGTGCGCAACTGAGCGACTCTCACATGGAACGCGTTCACGGACTGCGCACTTATATGGTAATCGGTGCTTTGTCAGTGTCTCAGCGCATGATCGTGTTTCATCTCGACCGCTGCGATACTGGCCGACCTAGCTGTACATACATACGTACTTATACTCCATCCTTGCGAACTTACAACCGACCTCCAAGAAAGTATCTCATCTGCCAAACAATATGACGATGGTACAAACAGTGAACGGATTTAAGAGGCTCTTCCGAGCAATGCAAAATCTTTAAGCGCGGCGTAAGTATTCAATAAAATATTCCCCAGTCGTAAAGTGAAGCGCGGCGCAACGAGCGGCATTCATCACAAAAAACGCCAAGTAGAAGCTTCGACAAGCTCACAAAAGCTCGTAAAAGCTCTCGACTATTATGTAGTTATTGTTACAGGGTGGAAACACCATTATTACACGGGTTGGCCGGTTTATTTTGTTGTTTGGCACGTCGCGGCGTGGCGCTGGTGTCGGCTCGCGCAGCGCTCTGCCCGCGTCTCGCGTCCGCGCCGGCCTTTCACGATACCAGCACTTCATATATGGAAAACCCATATTTTATTTAATGATTTTGTTCATATAACATGACCCGAAAAAATTACAGTAAATTAAATCGATACCATCAAAACTGGCTCTGTAGTACAACCATGAGCGCTGCACGTGTATCGAAATCAGATTGAGTAGGTAACTTAACTCCAGTTATAACATTTATATTAATTCAAGTACTTATACGAGTACATACCATAAAGTACCAATCGAAACGTATTACAATTTGTTATCTCAATAAAATCGAGTGTAGCATTCAACAAATTTCAACATTTCAAAACACAATATCCCCCTTAGACTTAATCCTATTATGTTCGTAAACAGTGTCAAGCGCTGACGTACATCGTCAAGTGAACATCTCCACCAGCGACAGACATTGTCCCGGCACTCTGTTCCCAACGGATCAGCGGAAACATTTTGAATACCTTTATTCCGGGATTAGACGAAATTTTGCATAGGAAACTGTCGTCCAATGTCCCGGTATTGAAACATGAATGAATCTGTGTGAATGGAGATAATCCGGGACCGTCAACAATACGGTGCACTCAAAAGACCAAATCACACGTGTTGTCAATGAAATGTTCAACGTTCTACATATCTGTGTGTATTAGATTATCTTTGGTTATGCTTTGTTGATATTTAGTGTAAAATATTGCACCTTTCAACAATAGAAATTTATAAATGCAGTAGCTACGTTTATTCATGAATAAAATGTATGACATCGGATCTTGATGACATCTACAAGATCCGTAGTCAATAGTTATTTTCTATTTTAATTACTGAAACACATAACTGTATGTACATACTTTACTATTAATAAGTAACAGTATTATGGTAAACTGCTTGGCACGGCTTTTAGGTCTTAAAAAATCATCGAGTTTTCTTTAGGATACCTAAACAGAGGCACACATAAACCTTCCGGAATATTATCTCTTAATTATAGTAAAAAAGTGCATCAAAATCAGTCAACGTGGTCATGTAGGCAGGCACAAAAAGCGAATTGAACTATCATAAAAAAAAACATTTGCGAATAATACTAACCACCCTTGAAACATGTTAGTGAATCCAACCCGTTTATATCCAGTGTTCTTATAGGTACATTCAGTGAACTAGTTAAATCCAACGGTTATCTGTGGCCGATGTTCAGCGGAAGTTGGTGTAAGATTGCAACCGGAAGCGTAGCACCCCTTCTATAGGTAACTGTCGTACACTCGGGTTGCACAATACCGTGCACTTCGGAGTTACACGACGGCTGTGCGTGCAAACCATTGTATGGGGTGGGTATATTATTTTAGGTAGAAGATTTAGATACATTTTAAAGACTCTTGAAGTGTTTGCATTTCTTCTTTATTTAGGTCAGTATTGGTAAAATTGACAGTTTAAAAAACGTTTTCATGTAAGAAAATGTGACATTTGAATTAAGTTTAACCGATTTCATCCCTTAATGGTTAAGATCAATATTATATTTCCACTTAATACACAGACACACACAGATAGTGTAGATGCGTATGACCAGATGTATGAACGTCGACGAAACAAAGCAGTGTGCAAGAATCATAGTAGGTGCGTTCTGTAGTTTCCACCAGCTCATGGGGCAATAAAAGCTAATTTGAAGATATTTTTAAATTCAAAGGAAAGCAATGGAGCTTAAACAAGCCCGCCACACTATTCCCAAACCACTGCAACTGCTAAAAGCCATGCAGAATCAACATTAGCGACCACCAGAATAGCGGTGAGACAATGAAGCTCGACGAAGTCCCAGAGAAACAATTTAACTGTCTAGGATCCCATAACGGAATGAATCATAAAAGTATAGCGGAGGAGTAGGGAAATCATCATTTCCAAATCTCTCCAAGCCGTAGACAGAACAAAACAAGGCCAATAGGCACAAAGGGACGTTTACAACTGGGATAAGCCCAGTTGCCCAGCACCATGGATAAATATTATCATTTGTTTTTATACTTTTACGTATCTCGGCTTTATTGCCAGATTTATAGAATAGCACGGGCCGAAGCCAAGTGCTAGCCCGGGAAAGTGGTGATCTGCTGAGATGATGATATGATTGAATTTTACGACGATGAGTCTCTTATTAATGGGTCCTAAGTTGTGAGCTGTTAAGTTGTGTGATATTTGATTCCAAAAATAGGTATGGCAAAAACGCTTGAACGCACGGATTTTTTTTCTAGTTTCTACAAGGTCCGTATAGTAAATAACTCCGGATGTAACCTGTATTATACCACAGCTGGCCCCAGCCTCTATTACCGTACATTGTACAACAAACACACACTATTTCATTTTGGCACATTATTAATAGAGTCCAGAATAATGCGAAATATAATAATGAAAATTACTAGTTGTTTTGTGATTGCAATACGATACATTCGGGTCCCAGGGCGGCGCTGGGCGGATCGAGGGCGGCCTAACATGCGCACGCGTCTAAACGCGTTACATAATGAGAATGTGCCAATACAATGAAAGTGTGTACTTTTGACATGTTTGTTTTTTATGTTGGTTAGAAAGTTTGAAATGTACCTTAGTGACCTAGTTTATTGTTCGTGAAGCTGCTGAAATATCAGCCAAGTCGATGAAGTCCTTGTCATCATATTTTCAGGTAAATAATTTCGGTACGAAACTTGAGTAAAAAAGAATGTTCAAATAGGTATTTATTTAAATATTTCTTTTCAGTAAGGTGTTCTTGTGTATTAGTAACAACACCTCCTAGATTAAAAAATGAGACCTATATTTCAGAAATCCACTAATAAATCAAATCAAACAAACAAACTTCACAAATCACCCTCCCTTATAATCATCTCAGCACTTCCTCCACATTCGCACTCGCACATAACAGTCAACAATAGAGTTGCGCGAGCGCTCCTTGGCCGGTTCGCGCCTGCGCCTGCGCCCGCGCAGCGTGCGCCCCGAGATTACAACAATTACGCGCACACGCCTCACCTACTCCGCTCTAATAACTATCATTTGCGCATGTTATTCTATATTCTATACAAAATGTTCGCCCTATCGCTCGGTGACATCGCCGGACCTCATTGTGAAAATCACGACATATGCTGAATTGTTGAAAACATAACATGACGGTTTGAGTGACGTTAATGGATTTGTTTATTCAGTTACACGGTTATGTGGAGGAGTGGGGTTAATCATTTTGTTCTTAGTGGCGACTAGGTTACTTAAAATAATGTTGTGATTATGTCAATGGCAACATTGGCAACTAATCCTACACGTTTTAATATTTTTTGGTTCGTTAATTAATCGTTTTTATTAACAGCTACTAAGGCATTTACTTATTAATGTTTCGGATGAGCGTTCTTGCAGATACACACGGAGAAACATGAAGTTCCAGTATAACATGGCCTCGTTTTGTGTAGTTTTCCCGTACAATGAGAGATCCACATACACTGGGTAAGTGGTGTAAGTTAGTATGAAACTTACTGCGCGATTCCTAGTTTGAACTTTACTTGCAGAAATTGGGTCACAGTTCCTATAGAACGTCGCTTATTTGCCAGTTTTTCTGATAATATTTTGCGTGTAGATCATTTATTCACTGTCTTATATGAATCTGCATTTACGTTTCCTACACAAGTATTTATTTTTGATCCAATGGCTAGATAAATACTGGTGATCGACAGCGACGATGCAATGCAGAAGCTTATCGATCGGGTGCCTTGTTATTTTTTTTAATAACTCACACTACATGCAATCCCTGACATTTACCTATGCAATCTATAACTGTCTTGTAATTTTATTTTCTAGCAACATAACCGTTATATCGTGTTGTTACATCGTTTCTCCCAGGTGGCAACGTTGTCAACAGTCTGATGGTACCACCAGACCGGCTAACTTAATGTTGATGTAGAATATTATCGCGACGAAAATCATGACACGTTTTATTTGAAAAACATGAGTAATTTGCCGTATGGCTTAAATAGTAAGTAACGAACAAACTGACGAAATATGGCTGTGCTACCAAGTTCACTGACGGTCTGCCATTTTTGACTCTTATGCCTTAAGTAATAAGGTTGAAAATCGGACCGTTAGTGAACTCGGTAGTATTTACAGTGTACCTACACCTCTGTCTAATCTTCGGGGATTAGAGGCTTTATGATATGTGTAAATAGTAACTAGGTATTAATAATATTAAGTTTTATCGATAAATGCTGTTTTACTTTAGTCTTGAAGTACTTAAGTGAAGTTTAGACAGGCCTGGTAAAGGTCATATTAGACAAGCTACCTACGCATTTTCAAATCATATAAATGAACAAGCGTGTAATAGAATCTAACACTGAATGTAGATACGTTGGCCGAGCAACTATTACAAAATAAATCTGTGTATACTTAATATTATAAAGAGGAAAGATTTGTATGCTTGTAACGAATAAACTCAAAAACTACGGGACCGATTTAAAATTTTTTTCACTAATAGAAGGCTACATTATCCCTGAGTAACAGACACATAAGGTACCCGTGCAAAGCCGGGACGGGCAGCTAGTAGATTAAAAATGTGAAATTCACACAGAGATAGATAGAAATAGATTCTGGAATAGCACATAGAATACTTTTTTCTCACACTTACAAATCAGAATTTCTGCGCGAACGAAGTCGCGGGCAACATCTAGTACTATTAAAAAAAATACGAAAATCAGATCAGTAGTCATAAAGAAATCGGCGAACATACATATTATGAAAAAAAAAGATGATGGTGGAATACATAACCTCCTCCATTTTTAGGAGCCGGTTAAAAATCCAGCTATTTAGAAACACTTAATTCCCTCTAACTACACAAGACACAATAACTATCCATAAAATCAAATCAAATCTCGTGGAACATCTGCCACGGTATCACGTGACCATTTCGCATGATACCAACATTGTAAGGAAAGCGTATCCTGTCATAGGAGCCGTATCCGCCCCCGACGCAGTGGGACAGTAAAAAATGGAGCAATTTTTATAATAGTCGCCTGGGTTACGATCCCGATGTTCTTTATTATGAACCGGAAACATTTATTACTTTTGGATGGTGTAAAAATTGTCTTATTATAGACTAGTTTTGTCCCGTGGCTTCACTCGCTTGAATGTTTGAACTCAGAACAAATCCTGCAGGATCAAACTATTGGGAAATAAAGATATTCTACGTCAGCCGCATGAAAGATGACCGCTGGGCAAAAGTCTCCACACGATGGCTGCCGGAAGGCGGACGTCGCCGCCGAGGCCGGCCCAGAAAGAGGTGGCGAGACGATCTGGACACGTACCGTGAGGGCTGGTTAGAAAGAACACATGGAAGGATTAGGAGAGGCCTTTTCCCAGCAGTGGGATAGTCATCATCATCTTCCTGCCCTTGTCCCATGTTATTTGGGGTCGGCGCAACACGTTTTTTTCTTCCATTCTCCTCTGTCAACCGTCATGCTATCATTTACCTCTTTATCTTTCATATCATTCCTCACACAATCCATCCATCGTTTCTTTGGTCTTCCTCTCCCTCTCCATCCATCAACGTTTATATTCATCACTCTTTTAGTCACATGCGATTCGTCTTTCCTCATCACATGTCCATACCAAGACAGTCGATTCCCTTTTAACTTTTCTGTGACTGGCGCAACTTTTAAACTTCCTCTAATATATTCGTTCCTTACTTTATCCATTCTTGTCACACCACACATCCACCTCAACATTCTCATCTCCGCTACATGCAATCTTTTTTCATCCATCTTCTTCACAGCCCAGCATTGATAGTACAGGCTAATAAAAAAATAATCAAAAAAATATATCCTAACCCAGGTTGTGGTTTATTGGGCTAGCTCGCCGTCCGTCCGTCGTACGACGACGGGCAGGCCGTGTCGACGGCGCGTTCGTGTTCCACGCGCGCCTCAAAGAGTTGTCAGCAACGGGAGGGGCCCGCAAGGGCCGGTGCCTGCCAGGGCTGCGGGACTGTTCGAAAGAGATACCGCGGCCCTGGAACATAAAGGGCCAATGAAGGAACATGGGTGGTTTTTAGTCAGTAAGAGTCTGACACTCCCTTCCGCTCCGTCCAGGGCGGGGGGGGGGGGGGGTCATTTGATGATTTCCCACCCACCAAAAAAAAAAAAAAATGGTTGTGGTCTATCTGTGTGCCAAATTTCATCGAAATATTTTCAGTCGTTAACGCGTGAAGGCGTGACAAACAAACTCACTTTCATATTTATGTTTTTGTAGTTAATAGTAGATAAGTTTGTTCAGTAGTTTCTGCTTATCCTCATAAGAAAAAGGCGTGGAAGACATTCTGATTGAAAACAAATTAACTATGCTATTTAATAAGTACAGGCTTAATATTTTATTAAACTTTCTTCCCATATTAAAGATTAGTTCTTCAATTTTAAATCTCCGAATGGAAGGCGAACGCTTTATTAAATTTCACAAGGCCTTCCGTTATACAATTAGTAAAGAAATCCGGATCTTAAGAGGTAATAATTTCCTCTTGTCTCTGGGAAATTCTTTGCTCGTTGACGGGTAGTAACCTACTAAGTTTAAGATGGCGTTATTTCCTCTTCAAACGATAGTACAAATTAAATAAAGGATAATTCAATGCGACTAGTCCATACGACTAGTTGAACCGAAGACTCTGACAGATAATGTACTAAAAGTATTTGACAGTGTCCAATGTCCGCAGGCGATCCGCAATCTGTCCGTACCGGTTTAAACGAAGTTTTAGTTGTGGTTGAGTTTTACGTAAAGAGGTGTGGGTGCGGCGGCCTCATTACATAAAGGTGCTCAAAGAGACTTGGCCATCACTTAACAAACACTTCCACTCCCTAGGTATCACTGACAGTCCCCTGTGCAGGGCGTGCATAGAGGCGGAGGAAACGGTAGCGCACGTACTCCCCGAGTGCACTGGCGAGATCCACGAGGAGACTCTTGGAACACCAAGATCTCTTGCTTCTGGAGGGAGGTGGGCTGGTTGGAGTAACGGCCACCAATGGTTCACGCACAATGGTCCACTTTAGGGACTAAGTGCGGAAACCAAAATCCCTAACATAGAACATAGAGACTTGGCCATTGACAAAGGGTACGTTTCCGTGCACGATCGAACATAAACCATTCATAAACTAACTCGAACGGATTCACGTGAGATACTGTGGAGAGCCACGCTATCGCCTATCGCAGTGTAGAATATAAGTTTTCAGGAAAAGTAAATACGTGGTCGCAAGCGCGACTGCTGGTCTTGGGTTCGTTTCCCGGGTCGGCCAAAGTGTTATTGGGTTTTTCCATCACCAATTTCTCAGTAACATCCACGGAGTCTGGATTTGTGCACGGTTGATGGCAATAAGCTCGCCCACTATTACATGGGACTTAAAACAAAACTGGCGAAATGTGGGTGTAGGTACACCTCTGCTTAACCCTCCGGGGATTTCAGGCGTGATTTGATCATGTTATGTTAATACACTACCCAAATTAAAATATATGTAGTACATTTTTACTGAGCGGTTTCATTTGTACTATTTTTAAACAAATGATAAATGCAGTCAGATTTTTGTAATATGTATTTATGTACGAGGTCGGTTCATAAATATTAAAATACCCACTTTTGAAATTGCTCGTCAACGAAGTATCCTCACGTCCAGCGATTTTTAACAGAGCCTTCGTCATAACCTCCCTAGTAACCTGCTCCTTACGGATTGTTGATATCTCGATCTGATTCTTTCCCGCCTAATTGTTTTTTTAAATGTTCCAGCATTCGTGGCGATTTAAAAAAAGTTCAAGTATTTATTGAAAAAACCTCGTATGTATAACTCTCTTCTTATTTGCCATACTGAAACCTCATAACCAGCAGTGAGTAATAGCAATGTGAAATCAGAACTTGAACAGCGGGGTCTTTCTACACTAAAACAATCAGAGATTTAATTTCCCAACGCACTAAAGTGCGTAGTACATTAGTTTTGCGTGTGCGACGTAAGCCCGCCCTCGAGCCGCCCTGCGCCAGTCGCCGCCCCGGCCGTAAACAAACCGCGCAGACCGACACGAGCGAGACGGGGATTCTGTGCGAGAGGGACGGCAACAAGACCGTCACCGGACCAAGAACCCTACAATTAACATTTAGTAGGCGAGATTCGTTCGCCGCATCGATTCGTTACGAGATAATTGTTCCCCGAAATTTCCTTTGACATGGAAAAATTGTCACGCGTGTGCTAGTGACTTTGTGTTCGTGTCGTATTAGAATCGGATGTTGATATGAACTGTGCGTACTATCAGCAGCACGGGGCGCCGCACCCAGCTGCCCATAATGTCAATAATAACTACTTCAACGAGGTAAACATTGTTTTTAATATTTGAGTAAAATGCTGTATTTGTTTTGTATTGTTAAAAAGAATTTAATTAAATATAAAAAAATACGTCATGCGTATTTTTTTCTAAAAGTAAAAATGACTGAATCATAAATTCTGGAATAAGGATAAACTTGAAAGAAAATCTTTTATTTTTCATTGTTAGGTTTATTTATAGGACGCTAAACTCAAAAAAACTTGTATCATTATTTACAAGCACAAAATACTTAAATGAAAAACAAAAAGCTCATTCTGTTCAAAAATCCAATTCGAAAATATAATACGATCTGCGAGTTGAAACCTGATCCTTGAGCTACTGTATTTATTAACTGTAAAAAATGCGTAATAGATACCATTTTTAAAAACTAATTAAAAGATAAGTTATAGCAATATCTTCGGAAATAATTAGTCTTATTCAATAAACTTATAAAAGCCATAACTAAAATTATACCTATAATTAATTTCGCTTCACAATACTAATTACGTTACCGCCGCCATTTTCTAACAAAAAAAAGTTGCAAGCACAGAACAACAGTTTATCACAATAGAATAATTAGTTATTTCATTGCTTGTGAGACGAGACGACTAATTTTCGTTGACGCTTCGAATCTGCGCAAAAAATTCACGGTTGAATGTTTGACAAACAAAAGACGTTCACCGAATATATACCGACAAAGGCACAGTACATACAAAGGTAGAATGGGAATAAAAATATTTAATTGGTGTGATTACGTTATGATTACGACACAAACACCTCCCGGGGTATGCCGACGCCTCGACAATGAAACGCGAGGCGCCTTTCTTCCATTGTTGTATCTTAGCTATAATGCTATTTGTTATACAATTGATTTTAGGCAAATATATGTGAACAATAATAGCCTATTTTGTGAAATGAAGTGTAATAATATGGTGCTAATATTGGCAGAAATCGGAGCTTGTTTTTCCACCTCAATGTAACTTTAATATATTTTAAGCTCTTAACTTTCTGAGCTGAGCTTTAAATGAAAACTATAAAAGTCCTTTTTATAGCTGCTTTTTAAACAAATGGGAAAGATCTTCAACTCAATAACTATTTGTCATGGTTTTGTTTAGATTAATCAGTAGATATAACCAGCATTAAATTATAATATGAATAAGTAGATACCTAAACATAATAATTCATTTTAACGCAATTCAACAAACTTCATATATTTAATCCAAGTAAATCGTTACTTAAAGATCTCAGATTTACATCTAAGTTCCAACAGTAAGTAGTTCGGTATACATTAGTCATTGGCCGAATATATAATTATCATAATGTGGACTTAAAATGTTAAAATATATTTTGGAGTTACAAAAGCCAGTCATCGTAATTAAGCGTAGGATTCACTAGCACCTACTGTTAGGAGCGGTGACCAAACAATGCGTAGGCCAATCACCTGCTATTATATTTAAATTTTATTAATAAAGAAACTGCTTCAGTTAATGTAAAAATGTTTGACTAAATTTATAATTCTTGTATTTTTTTACGGTACCTTATTATTGCCACCTTGTCGTTTGAAATCATTCTGGGAACCAATCTTGTATATTTGCTGCCGATAATTGCCCATAATACATTTTCCTCATACTCGATTTCAAATCCCTCTGATACAGGCTTTATTCCTGGAGAGGCCTATGTCAAAGTGTCTGTAGTGAGACATATAAATATCATTATAAACTGATTACCAACGTGGCAATGCTGCCAGCCTTCTGAACACTTTTCCTGTTGACAGTGATGCGGACGAATTATTGGATGCCCTGTAACCCTTTTCTACTTGTACATATTTATTACTATTATAGTTTTGTAATTTGTAAATAATTTAATTATCTTTTAAATAAACCGTTATAATAATTATTATAAACCGGTTTATTTAATAAAGTTAATCTTCTGAATTCACTCGTCAATGACTGAACAGTGGCTTGGCAATTAAACTAGGGAGTTACTCGATGTAAGGATTTCTGCGAACTCCAGCGATCGTTGGGAAGCGACCGTCACTGACATGGCGCGGTTGAGCTAACTCGGCACATGAGAAACTCGGTTCTTGCACAAGTCCGCTAAAACGATTCTTTGAAGACGAAAATAAGTCGCAGGAATTAGCTACTCAACTGTAATTAAACCTAGAACCTACTTATTCCCATGTTTCGTATTTCCTGAGGTTCTGCACAGGATAATAACCTCATAGTACCATCTTAGCGATTAGTCAAAAAACAAGACAAGAACATCAATTTTGCAAAACTTTGACGTTGAAAAAAAAATCGGGTATTCTAATTTCCCTGGCTTGGCTATCTGCGGCTAGCTAGCGGGGGAGGGCTGGGGGCCGGGGTGCACACTGTTGGGTCCTGCAATTACGGGCCCCATAATTACAGGGCTGGCGGCCGCGCGGCGCCGAAACCAGCCCGCTCGGAACCATTCTCCTGGCGTAATTAAAAAAGCTCCAAATTAAATTCGCTCGTGAGTACGGCCCCGACTTATGATATTAACTTTTTAGGGACTTTCTAATTAGTTTTTTGTTTTCCTACTTTGACTGATGGGAAAATAGGAAATCGACAATGTTTTGAGCAAGGGCTGGGTTTTTTGGGATCAATTTTGGATCGGTTTAATGAAATGCGAATTTGATGTTTTGTTTAACTTAATTTATGCAGCTTTCATGGTGGTCTGTAAAAGAATCAACCTTTATTTATCTTACCGACACCTTTATTGTCACGGCTGTCCTACACTGAAAGCGGTTCGACGTCATATTTGTATAGAGGATTACAGACTTTACAAATAACTTGAGTATCTATATACGTGTGTATTATTTCAGGAACACATTGATGATAATCGTTGATCTTATCATTTGGATTGTGAAACTAACTCCCTTTTCTCTTCATGTCCAGGTTAGTATCGACCCCGTGACCGCAGATCACAAGGATATGAAGATATTAGTAAGTACTGCATTTGTTATTATGTTTGTTTATATATTTGTGACTTTAGCACTAACACCCCATGGGTTCTTTCAATACCTTTCATGGTCCTAAGGGCTTTACACACCTTTCCGGAGAGCAAAAGATGGAAAACGATTATAACCAGCTTTACAATTTTTTATAATTAAACGGAGTTTTTTACACGAATTTGAACCGAATTGGATAGTCTGTAAAGTCTTTAGCTCACAATGGTAATGAAAACAGTTGGTCTAATGTTACGCTTATGTTAAAACAAAACATGTGACAAAGTAACTGCTTGATAACTTTTGTAAATAATGCCCACTGCTGACGCACTATTAGATAACATTTACCATCGAATTCTACACTAAAAGGTGATTTAATTGAGATCAAAGTCTTGCATAGTAAAAATTTATTGAAGACAAAGTTACGCCGCCAGGCATTGGCAGGGTCATTGTGTACAAGAGCGCTAATATTCGTACCTAAATTTATGCAGTCTCTGGGTTCTTGCATCCATAGAAGGCAAAACTAAGACACACCAATAAACTCATAAATCTAGTCTCTTATACATATTACGTAGGATGATAAATTGCGCATAGATAGCGGATAATTCTAATTCATTTACCTCTTGCAATTCCTTAATGATTTCTGAGCGGTAATACCGACGACGCCTCTATTACGATTTTCCGCTATCGAGTATCGACTAGTGGAATTATATCGGAACGAATATCGAATGACGAAATCGGTAATTTCGATTTGTCGTCATCGATTCGATGGACACTGTGAAATGGGTATTGTGAGCGATGAGAGCCGCGAGTAATGCATTCGTCACGGGCGGTGCAGGCGCGCGCGCAGTACACGTGATCCATGACAATGTTGGGCCCAAGTATAGGAGTTTTCGTTGCAAACCTTTTTGGAGTGTGAAATTTTATGTTCAAGCATCGCTTTGTAACCTTTCGATATGGAAATTGCAAGTGCTAGTTCGTTAGATTATTGAAAAACAATTTTACTGTTAGAATTTTGCACAAAACAATTGATTGGCTGTTAGATTCTGGCAAAAAAAAACATTGTTTACCTTCTTATTTAGTGTTACCTTAGTAACCACAAGCCTCACTACATACCTAACTTAAAAGTTTTTCCGCAATGGAAAGCTACTTCGTACTTTCTGTAAGTCGTTTAAAGCTACGTTTCTAAATAAGAGATCAAGCTACAGACGCTACAGTAAGAAACTGTTTAAATCCCGTAATGTAATCTCTTTGCTCATGCGCATTTGAAGTAGTTCACAGGAACTGATGTTTTATTAATTAATTGATGATTGTTGGCTGTACTAACATAAGTTAACATATAATTATGCAATTAATTGATCAGCACAGATTTATCTATTGGACCTTGTTTCTTCATTCTACTAATAAATCAAAATAACTTCATCATAACTCATGTCAATTATGTAGACTCGTTTGGTATAGAGTCTCAAGTATGTAGTATGGCGTCAGAAGAATTTCTAAACTGAAATTCAAAGATATTTAACAATCTTCAGTAAAAGTTTTTAAACTCTATCACTAGGAACGGAATATTTACCATGTTTATTATTTATTTTGAGTTCCCTATATTTCGCTAGTGTTGCAAGCACCATGATCACGGATGTATCCGTGATGGTGTTGATAATCTTCAGTAAATTGTTACAAGGTCGCTTCCTGTTCCTGAATGTGTATGATGTGCTTAGAATGGCTTAGATCATCATAAGTACACAATGAAATTTTAATGCGGGATTCACTGTCATTTAGCGCATTTGTTTTTGAAGGTTTATGTGTCAAAAACATTAATTTTACCTTAGACATAGCTCGGTAACCTTGATGTTGTGATATGTCACCAAAACAGTAACCGAGTGAGTCGGGGTAGGTCGTCAGTGTAGAAATAAAACACATCTGAAACTACTGGTTAAGGGCTCGAATTAGTAAAGAACATGATACATATTAATATAGATAGGTCGTTACGAGTACGCTTTTTAGTTATTTGAAATAGGATGTATTCACAATATCTTCGTGTTTCACAAAATAATGCGATAATTATAGACAATGCAACAATAACTTCTAACTCCGGAGTCTTCGATGATCTCTGTTCATTTCTGCATCTAACCACGACTGTAATAACTAATACCTATTTGTTTTAATACAATCGCTCATAAGAATGTTCAATTGAAAAGGCTATCGTTGAATAACGCCACACAATGCGCATTGAAGGCAATCGCAGGCGACGCCGCGGGCAGCGCCTAGCGTGTGGCCCTCTGTGCCTACATTCACCTATTGTATTGCTATAGCGACAGAGTAACAAACATTATATGTAGATGTATGTGTGCGCTTCTATGTGAAAATTACTTAGCAATGTTTCTACATATAATTATTTGAGATTTTCAAGAGCCGTTTGATAAGATTTTTTTTTCTAAAATTAGTTTTATTAAAACTAATTTATTAAAATTAGTTTTATTAAAACTAATTTTAGAAACCATTACCACACCAGAATTTCACTCCACACACAAATTAAATAGGATTATTTTCTAGTTTGATTTTAAACGTAAGTTTATGGCGTTATTGAAAGGTAAGGTCAGCATAAGCATTCGCCAAGAACGATAAATATCAAATACCAACCCAAAATGATAGAACAACGAGGATTCAGGTAAAAATACAGTCACGAGCACAAATTTCTGCACACTTAGCAAAACTGTATAGTAAAACGACAATGACGACTGTTGTTAATCAATACAGTAGTGTATATGTTATAGTCAAAGATCGATATGTAGCCTCTTCGCGGAATGACTGGCTGACGAACGCCTTTTGGAAAACCCCACTAATATGGAGTTTCTTGCCCATTCTTCTCCATAGAGATCTACGCTTTGGAATGTACACGGGGCAAAGTAGATCGGTTTGCAGGGCACACCACAAAGATGTTGGTGTGCGTAAAATCAACTGGTGTATTACTTCGCCTATTTGTTAGGCTGATTTTATAGTCACGCGTTTCAGCAGCGCCGTCGGGCCTGCGCGCGCTCGGATATGTATTGGGGTAGTAGTAGCGTTTCAAATTCGCGCGCTTGAGCAGCGCCGTTCGGTGTTCCTGTTCAACAGCGCGCTGCCCAACGGCGCGTCTAGCGGCGTGACTATAAAACCAGCCTTAGTGTTTGCTTCACTATAGTATATGTATAATATGAGGTAAAGAATATGAAGCATCAATTTAACCCTATGACTAACCGGTGTCGTGGCATAGATGTGTAATCATTCGGCTGGTAAATCAAGTGTCGTAGGATCGAATCTGCGCCGCTGGCGTCAACTTTTTGCATTATTAAAAAACTTTTATTTTCATTTTGTTGAATTTTTATTGTAATTTACCTGATAATAAGAACATTATTCGAAAAAAAATATGGAAGTAAAAATTAAACAATTTGTATTAAGAAATCAACAACATTTATTGACTAGGTTTTTTTTTATATTATAATTACAAATTAAAAAGTTTTGTGCATGACAAATATTCTAAGTCGGACAAGAAATAACGTTACTTTTCTTATTCAAGTGGGTAATTTATTTATTAGTGAAATGAATAAACATGTTAATAAGATAGATATTAAGATACAGGTATCCTAAATTGTTATCTCACTAACAATAACATCACTCACATAAAACAAATCGAATTACCCCCTCATATTTTTATTAATATCCTATTGGTGCGCCTTCGCTATCTATGACTTATTCATGCACGAAGTAAATGTCTCCACTAGACCTGCATGGAAGAATATTTTTTTTTATGATAGCGCTCACCATCTTTTCGCCACAATATTTTGCGACCGTCCTTGTCTGATTTAAAACATTTTTCATCTCTAAATATAACTATATTATTGCACCAATCAAAATCCAAATATTCTCTTGCGAAGCGTACCCGGTTTTGCCTGTGAATATCTGACATTCAAATTTTCTTGGCTGGCCTACAACATTTCACACCAGCTGCTCGCAAGTGGTTTCGTACAGTTTGTAATGTCACGTCATGTTTAGTTGCCGTGGAACGAGTAGTGAGGAAGGGCTCAGCGGTATGCGTAGCAACTATATCAGATGCCAATCTGTGAATGCAAATCCAGCCTTTGGTCCCGGTCGGCAAGGATCAATGCTTCCCGAATCTGCATAACGATGGACCCACAATTGCACAGTCCTTCTCTGTGAACAATAATAAAATATTGTTACAAAAAACAACAATCAATAACATGTGGATTATTTAAACATATTAAACTTCTAAACATCATAATAACATTTTGTTACTCACCGATATCTTTAAACGTCTCGCAATTTCACTAATTGAAACATTTTGCTCATGCAAAAGAATTATTTCAGCTCATAAAAGTGTGGTTCAATGATTCATATTGATTCACAAATAAAAGCACTTCTCAAAAAACGCAGGGTATAATGTCTAAAAACGTACCGAAAGCCCGATAGTCAATAGCATTATGACGATGAACTTAAACTACTAACTTAAACATGATTTGTCATTTTTAGAGGGTAGACAACTAATACATTCTAACCCAAATATAAAGAGACTTGCTAATAGTTAAGCAATGAATTGAACAAACAAATGTAAAATATTTTATTAAAACATACAAAAACATTAAGCTGTTGGCAGTCGGATTCGATCCTACGGCGCCGGCGCAGTAAGTAATTATTTATCGCACGCTCGACTAATGCGCCACGGAGACGATTGTATGATAAGCTAAATTTATGCGTCATATTCCCTGCAACATTAGTGACAAGAAATTTTATTGTGTGTGTGTGGACAACGGGTTATTGTGAAGCAAACACTAATAAATAGGCGAAGTCAGACGGCCGTTGATTTTACGCACACCAACATCTTTGTGGTGTGCCCTGCAAACCGATCTACTTTGCCCCGTGTACAACTGCAGTACTTTCTCAAGTTATTATGCCTTGTGACTGGGACTGTAGCTTTGCTTCTTTTTTTTTTCTTTCTTTTTTTTTGTGTTTTTTTTTTATATTCAAAAGTGCCGTAATGGTCTAATTGAAATAAATGCTTTGAGTTTGAGTTTAGATTCCAATTTCCGCTTTTGACTGATGTATTTTTAGGCAAACCTAGAAGTTCCTTACTTTTTACAAATTAGCTGCCAACGCTGTTTTTTGAAATTGCTGCCAGCGCGTACTTTGAAAAAAGAAGCGGAAATCGGTGTTTGTAATTTGGCATACGGAGTAGATAATTCAAAAAACTAGAAAAACTTAGGATGTAAGAGCGAGCGAAGTGAGCTCAGGACTTGGCCAACCCTACTCGGTTACTTCAAACCTTGCAAACGGATATAGAAGCCCGCGCAGCGTGTTTTTATTGAATCCACCTTATTGCAAAATATTGATATTTACCTTG
Organism: Eurois occulta; assembly: GCA_950022335.1. Taxonomy (NCBI): domain Eukaryota; kingdom Metazoa; phylum Arthropoda; class Insecta; order Lepidoptera; family Noctuidae; genus Eurois; species Eurois occulta. The sequence continues at coordinate 8,064,433 of OX465489.1, read as the reverse complement.
AACTTTATGTCAAGTTAACTTACTGACCCAACTCCGATTTAATCGTATTGAGTTTTGGCGTTGGACTGTCCAAGTTGATTTCTCCTAGGATTACACATAAATTCGTTAGTCAAAGGCCGAAACACGCTATTGATTTGGACTTTGACTATGACTTCATGTTAATCCTGAGGTTTGGCTAGTCAAACCTAGAAGCGCCGGAGCTTCGAAGTTTGACTATAACATATACATATTAGTGCTCGTGAATTCATACTTGACAAATATCCGGAAATGTGTTGAAGCTCTTATTTATCTAGCTAGCTAAACCCCTTCATGTATAGGTTCATACATTCTAAATAAAGATCTACCTATAGATAGAGGTAGGGAGTCGTTGGCACGTTGAAACTAGGAGTTTCATGTGAGTGTTTTCCTCCTTGAATCGATTGGTGGACTCTTCTTTGCTACGAGAGCAACATAAACCTTTGTGAGTTGAAAGGTTTTAGGATTGTCTCGTATATATATTATTACGAGTATGTATGTCAATTAAAATATTTCTACAGTTTTAGTAGAAATATTATGGCCTTTTACTAGGGAATCCACTGCAATTATTTGCTGGTAACAGACGCCACTACATCTGCATATATTGTCAGTGAGTGCGTCAGTGCGTTTTTAATGTTTAATTTTTCGCATACAATTTTATAAAATCAGGTTCGTCTATATTTCATTTCATTTCATTTCATTTCATTTATTTCATAAACAATTTTTACATTGTATTGAAAACTCATTTAAAACTAACACAACACGGTTTACAGTTACAAACTTACGCTACTTTACAAAAAAAAAACCACTTAACCAACTATAATTCGGTACATTAGCAAATTAAACAAAATGTTAATAAAAATGAATCATGTCAATAAAAATGAATCATGTTAATAAAGGAGTAAATCATGTCAGTAAAAGATAAACCAAGTAAATAAAAATAAATTATGTCAATAAAAAAAAATAAAAAAAAACACTAATATACAAATGTATTGTGTTGTTGGGTAGTTTGTTCCGCTACATCTTATTTTCAGCTGAAACACTAGGAAGTGGCGAAGGGGGGAGTTTTCGAGGACAGTTTTTGTAGTTCAGAAATTGCTGATTTTAAGTCTAGTTAAGTCTAGTTTGGTTTGGATTTGAAGTTAAGTTATATTGTTTGGACTTTTGATTTTAATCTAGTTCCGAGGGCCAAGCACTGTGATCCTAATAATCATTATGGCAGAAAGTAACGATGACGTGACCGTGCCAGGACTGGGGGTGCCAACAATACGGCAATCCCATAAGGCAAGGAGACTAATCAGACACTCTAACATCATGAAAAGTAGTAGGACCACCACAAAACGGCTGACAGAAGCTACTAAAATGCTTTGAAAGCGATTGACTTTTCTAATCAATAGCCTAGAAAAGTAGCAAGGCAAGGTAATTAATACCTTGGTAAATACCAAAGAAACCTCCACCTGTCAGAACCCGTTACTAACTACATTCCCACAAGCTTCATTCCTTTCCCGTTTTAGAAGTTGATAAATGTGAACACTGAAAAAGGGTTTCAGTGTTCACATTTATCAAATTTTTAAACGGCTTTCTACATTCCCCCGTCAAATATTAATTTGGGCTTCACATTTGACAGTAACTATTGTTTACAAGACTGGAACTAAGTTTGTCACAGTTGAATGAGACAATTACAGGCATTGACTCGCGACTTGCGACAATTACCAAGTGTGGCCATTATTGGAGACTAGCCCTATTCATATTTCTGGCTGTATTTCCCGCCAAAGTATTGTACTGGATAGGACAACTAAACTTTTGAGGAAAACTTGTTTTATCGGAATTGCTGTTTTATCGTACCGGTCTTATTGATTTCTTGATTAGGAAATTCAATCTTGCATTTATCTGACGTAGTTATATGTAAGTTCTGTATCAAAAGTAGGTACTTTCACCTTATCGGATCAGATAGTGTTTAAAATGATCTAACATAAGTGAGTATAGATTGCTTTTGAAAAACAAGCATACAGGGTGGAAGGGACATCGACGTTCAAACAATTCACACGTGTTCAGTACATTTTTCATCGGTAATTTTTTTTTACATCGACTGGTCCATATGTCCGTGTAGGTAGGTATTGCACTTTTGTAGGAAAAAGCCGATGAAAAATTTCTATGGGGGGGGGGGGGGGTCGGTATGATGTACTGAACACGTGGTAACCGTCTGTGCATCGATATCTCTTCCAGTCTTTGTACTTACCTTCACAACTATGTATAAATCTTTAATCTTGTGTCTATTCAAAAACTTGTTCAGACAGTTTTGTCTCATACACACACGTGTATATGAGATATCTATGTGGCTACAGGATCAGGCATTACCTATAGCTACGTTTGTATATGAAACACAACCTGACACCAAGTTAAACGGTTATGATCGAGTGATCCGAGAGCCAGTCCCGGCGTCGGTCACTTCCGCTTATTTCCGCCAGGAGAGCGCGGCGCTGGCGAAATCGAGATGTATCAACTGTCATAACTGGATACAGGATGTTATATAATGTGGACCTGATAGTTATAGTACAATTGGGCTATACTTGTGGTTCTACAGGGTGGATTTTTTAAAAGGGACAGAAAGGGTACCTTAATCGTTATAGCTACAGGAAAGCTTTACAAGGAGACCGTCACTGTGTAAGAGAGAATCATTTGCTTAAATTAAATATAGCATCTTTAAAGAGAAAGAGAGTCTTTATAAGTTTTTAAACTGTCATGATCACTAACATTATCATTAACACTAGAAACGGGATATTTACCATGTTTACTGTTTGTTTGTTTATGCTTGCAACAGCGCCGAAATATCAGGAACTCAAAACAAACAGTAAAAATTGTTAAATATCCCGTTTCTAATGTTACTGATAAGAGAGTATATGCTTGAAGTCTGGTATATTATTTGGTGGTCTATTATTTTCTACTGTGAAACTAGATATGTCTACAAAATGCAGCAGTCGAAATAGAGGACATATTAGATATCCCATGCATTGTTTTTCTTTCCGTATACATTTATGTTGTATATATCTAATACCTAACGATCACATAGAAACAGGGACCCCTCGATACATAATGGGAAAACTGGTAACCAATTCTTTTTAACTCCCATTCAAATTTTTCATATTTGGTTTGTTATCTCCGCTGGGCTCGCCAGAACGCCTCTCATGAAATTTCCATGTAATTTGATTTCTTCCGCACACGCCGCCCTTTCGTCGTAATTTCACATCTCAGCGTGAGTTTCGCGTTCAAATTAAAATGTTTATTGCGTTAAGCGGAGTTCGCACGGTCGCCCATGAGCGGGCTGAGCATTTTTATTTCGTTATCCCGGACACGCCCATTCACCCCTCTTCGCCGTGCACCCCTCACCTCACCACGATTTCACTATTTTATGAACCCGATGGCACCCCCGTCTAATGTCGCTATAATGCCTCACGACTGTCATTTCCGGTCTTCTCTGAATGTGATGTTGCACCTTGAAAGCTGTAACACAAAGTTCAATATAGTTTGTTGTATGTTGGAGCATTTTACTGGTGTTATGCGTGTCATAAAACTATTAGCCGTTTAAGCTATTCTCGAAGCGACGACGTCCCTCTAAGAAGGTTTATCGTCTGAAGGAACTCGGGTGCGGAAGGGCGCTATCATTTTTTTTTCACGCAAACTTTCGTGGCTCCGTTTTTTCGTGCCATTACGAATTATTTGGTCGTGTTTATAATGTTTTTTGTGGTGAGCATTATATTTCATTATCTTTAGCACCTTGTTGGTCGTTCACCGGCGCTATTAGCTCGTAATAACGTTCTGTCAGATGTTATGGTGAAGGGGAAAATGTGTGTTAGGGGGATTTCTAAACAGACAGATTTATGTTCTACAAAAAATAGCTTTGGAATTAAACTAATTCTACGGATTAAAAAAATTGGTTGAAAATATACCTATTGGTGCCTGATGTTGTATTAGTCCTGAATTAGTTGTTATGTCGTCCATGGGCGCATTGCCAACATTTGTCAGTTTTAAACTCATCGATCAGCTAGTGACCGATTACAGCGAAGTTAACGTTGCTTGGTATGTGGTCTTTTACCGTGATACTGACTACTCGGTACCATCAGTACTCCAATTTTATCGATTTATCTCCAAAAATTAGAATGCTCTACCCACATCTGCTTGATGCTTATTTAGTATTGTAAGTAACAAAACTATTGTTCAACCAAGGAACCTATGACAGTTGTCTAGTGCCCACTCCAATCAATTAACATACCCAGCCTATCACTGTTTAGTACTACTGGTGGACCACGTCCTTTCCAAAATTCCACCATAGTGTCCAGTCTAAATCAAGCTTTCAGTGTTTCACTCCTACAATAAACAAGGCTTAAAGTGGAAGCGTCAAGGTAGCCCGCGAAATTCAAATTTTCTTACGTTTTTTACAATTTGCCAGCCAACGTTTTCATGAAATAGTCATTCAAAGGGATTATATGAGCTAAGAGGGTTGTATTGATGATTTTAATGATTATAACTTTGTTAAACAATATTTGTTACGGTCCCAAATCATATTTTAATCAACATACAACCCAACACTGACCTGAAAATTGCAAAAAACCTAAAAAAATAATAATTTCGCGGGCTACCCTGGCGTTTTCCCCTTTACAGAAATATTGAAGTAGATAAGTAGAAGTACCTACTTACCTACATATTTTTTGTTAGTCTGAACTGTCTCACTCCTGGGCAAAGGCCTTCCATATCTTGCTACTACATAATATAAACGTGAAACTTTGTGAGGATGGGAGGATGGATGGATGGATGGATGGATGGATGGATGGATGGATGTTTCAAAACGACGACTGGAAGGGTTTAGATGAAATTTTTCACACAGATACTTTTTATCCCGGTCCACGTAGACACAGTCGCAAAAACAAGTGATACTTAATTATTTTTCTTATTTTATTAAAATAGTACCTTATCTTAGAAGGCGACGCTTTTAACGCTATTGGGAAGTTGCCTATTTGCTTAGTGTAAAAGAATCCTGAAAATCAGTTGGCTGAAGGATGGATAAAGCTATTAGTGATTTTGTATATTCTTCACACAGACTCTCCTGCATTAGAATTGAAGCACCCTTCGGTCTTCAATCGGCATCTTCTTAATTATTTTAGCTACAGATCTTTAAAGCAGCGGATTCAGAAATAACTTAAACTTTTCTAAAGCTGTCAGGTTCTGTTTCACAGCCAATACTTGGGAGGATTTTGTGACAAGTTGCTTAGAGGTCTGACGGCTAAACGTGCTGTAGTAAATTATTATGAGTCTGTAAACACCCTCAGATATCGAATACCATTACTGACAGAATCAACAGAATATGATATGAATTTGACAGGTATATGCTTGAGTCTAAGCTATGGTCAGATACGTATTCACTTCATGTACAATATCGGTATTCAGCTGTCCTGTTAGACTGGAAGCCGACCCCAGCATAGTTTGGAAAAGGCTAGACAGATAATGATGATGATACATTTGTAACTGGCAGAATGATGGAAGCACCTGCTTAAGCTGGAGTTTTTTACTGAAGTGCTTAGAGCTGAGTGTTCTCCTGGATGAATTTCTTTTTATATAGCTAGCTATAATAAAGGGTGTAACAGTACCGTTAACGAAGCCGAATGGCACTTGTTCTCCCCGTCATTGCGATAATTTTTTTTGTTCTAGACCATACCTGAGAATCTTCTAGTTACGGAGATATTGGGGGTCAAAGTTCCAACTTTTTTACAAGTTTTTTTTTTTAAATACATGTTTTTAATGTAAGATTTTTAGTTTAAACACCTATTCAATGCATTCACCAGCACAATATTTTGAGTGCGTTACATTGAGTCCTGCCGTAAAACGTGATTTTTCATCCCAAAAAATAGTCGTTTCCCAGCAATATTTTTTGCGTAGAGTTACTTAGTTTGATGTACAGAATGCTTGGTTGATAGCTTCGTGAAGGGTCCGTAGGTATACACCTTGTATATAGATGGATACTAAGAACGATTCTTTTTCCAAGATTCAGGTTCTTTACCTAGTTTGGAAGTCAGGCGTCCATTTAGTTTTGCAGCCTTTTTTGTATAAACCCTAATAGACGAAATTGTATTAGGCTATATTTTATTGAGTCCAATAAACGGTTTATTTATTTATTGTAATTTATTTATTTTATTCTTTTGTTGAAGGGATTTGTTTCACCCTTGATTTGTCTCCAGCTCTTGCATCAGTTTGAATTCAAAGTTTTTTAAATCTGTCGCGAGGTTATAGTGGCACGAGATATTATATCATGTTTAGGTACAGTAATTGCTATACTGACAAAGTAGAACGGAGAAAAGTGTAGAGCTCTGAAATCAGCTCTACATATTTCTTATTCTCTTTATTGGAAACGCCTTTCTGCTCTTAGTTTTTCAATTGCCTACTTATTATCTAGGCATTTATCCTAAGTTTTTACTTATCTTCAGACAGAGAAACGATAATAATATCTGTACATAATTGGTACCTACATATGAACCTTAACTTAGATATTTGTATTGTTGAAAGTAAAATGTATGTACTGTTGGCGTACCTATTTTAAATAAATAAAAATAAAAAAAACGATATACCTAGTAAATCATAAACAGTTTAATAACGGAAAACACGTCTAGAGTTTAGAGGCAAGTCGGACTCAGTTAAGAAACTTCACAATTATGTTAAATCGCGTCGGCATTGTCAATGTTCAAACATCTCCCCAACCATAACTTGAACGACTCAAAGCACAACTGTAGCCAACATTACGTCGAAGTACCAACTAAGCAATAATTTGAAACAAAAAAGTTTATGCAAATCGAGGGACGCCGAAATAAAATGGAGTCTGGTCGTGCGAGCGCGTGCGATCGATACGCCCGCTGCGACCTTGCGGGCGGGGCGCAGCGTGGGCGGGGCGCGGTAAGAGGCTGGGATTGGCTGGCCCCGCCCACTGACTCCCCCTCCCTCCCGCCCTCCCACTCCCCCGCGTGCTGTCCGTTGCGCGTGGAGAAGCGCGCGCCACACGTCGGCCGCGCGCGCCCACATCGCTCACGTCGCCGGTATGCGGACACCGCAGCGCGTTGTTTAACAAGTGACACGTTGTTTTAGTTCCCAGTTCGCTATGTGTCACGTTTAGTGTTGTTCACGGCTATGATCACTGATATGTACGCGCCGCTGCCGGCGCCGCCCAACAATAAGACCATCGTAAGTTTGTTGTGAACTTCTACTTTAACGTCAACTTTGACAGCTCCAAAACAGCTGTTGTATACAAAGGTGTATTTACAAATGGAGGGAAGGCGATTTTGCTTAGAACTTCTACATATGAGTGGTTAACTTAAGCCTAAATAAAGGTAACTAACTAAATTGTATTAAAGAAATTTTTTATATTTTTTTCTCCATTGACATTTATTGTGCAAAATATTCATGATTATGAATGTTTAAAAGAGAATGCTCATGGAAGTATGGAATCCCGTACCATGCTGCATCAAAATCAAACCTTGTTTTTTATAGACTACACTGATCGTATTAACTCCTACAAAAATTATTTTTGAAAAAAAAACCCGCGTTTCAGAGTTATTTTATAAAATCGAAACTAACCTAAAAAGTAGGTCTATTTTTTCGACGCTACCAACGACGTATTTTAACACACATACATTACATTATTGCTCTAAAAACAGCGTAATACACTAATATTAGTAAGAATTACGAGTTAAAGTAACATCCACAGTATGCTTGACTGAAACTCGATTTTATTTTAGACCTTTACATTGCCAATAGTCAGTCAGTACAGTACAAATGTCAGATGCCACAGATAAGATAACTATAAACCATAGAGTATAGTAAGTGCTATAAACTAGTCGGGATTTAGGGATGTAATCGATAAATCAAAATCTTTAGGCTGAGAAAATCTATTTTGTTGCAAATAGCAATAAACCAAACTAAATCGATTTGGTGTACTGATCTTACTTAATTGTAATTAATTTTAGAGTCCGCTCGACAGACAAGGGTTTGTTCAATTGAAACGGAACGTCATTTATATTCAGTTGAAACGGAACGTCATATAAAGGGAGTAAAACAATATTCGTACTTTTAAACTCGAAAAGTATATTTCCAGTTCAAAAATCAAATCCCCGACGCGTAATGCCGTAAAAAAATATGAAACTAATTACTATAATATTTTGGTTTTGAGGCGCGAGACTTTTTGGTACCAACTTTGGTCATTGTCCTTTGATATCATACCTCTCATCTCCCTTCAAAAGAAAAGATTTTCAATAACTGTCCCCAACTTCAAAATGTATGCAGACAACGGTAATGGTTTTTCCCATTCCTATTTTAATCTAAGTACTTATTGTTTTGTAGGTATACCTACCTATGTAAACAACAAAATCGAAAAATAATTTAATAAGTAAGACTACACACATCAACATATATGTACATAAATAAATAGGTTAATAAATTCTCGGTATAAATGTAATAAATACTTATGTAGTGTCACTAGCAAGTTCCGTCGGCTTGGAAATGTCCTGATGGCTGTGACATTACTTCAATTCTTTTAGATAATTAGCACATTGCTAAAACTGCATTCATACTGAAAAAAGCTAAAAGTGTAGGAAGATATTTTTCTAGAATCTTGTCTTTCTAGATTGGGTAAGTTTAAGGACCTTATGCAGCCCATAAAAGATCATTGGTAGGCTTAAATATACCTACCTAGTTTTTCTGTACATTGTATTTTCTTGCGCCTAGTTTATCTTTGAAGGATATTTTATTAAACAACAAAATACATCTTTAAAATTGTATCTAAGAAAACCAAAATCTTTCATTGCTAATTCATCATCCATTTGTGTTCGTTTTCATTTCATACCTGAAATATTCCCCGTAAACCTCGTAACCTGAAAGTGTAAACAATACCTACCCACTTAAAACAAATTGGTAACAATTACACACTTGTGTGTAAAACTCACTTTTTTCAGCAATTCTCTTCTCATTGTCCTGACGTCAGATCAGAAGCACCTCTCTCATTTCTTCCCATAGACAAAACAATACAACTCGAGTGAAACTACTCTAGCGCCTGTTTAATTGCAAAGATGTCTATTATAGTTCATAATACGTTCATTAGACGTTCCAGCATTTTGTAGCATGTGAAGTAAAAAAATTGATATAGGTACTTAACTAACAAAAAATGTGCAACAGTGTGCAATTTTTCAGGCGTACTTAGGTTTATTTCTGTGGTTGAGTTCATTTTGGGTTTAAAAATACTTAGAAGATAAACGACAGTCAGTAAAAAAACACTTTTTTTTCAAAATGGTAGATTTCATTAGTTTTGTCATAACTATTCCATAAATAAAAACAAAAAAAGCATATAATATAGCTATTCCAGTTATTCTCGAATGATGCTAGCTGTACCCATTCCATGTTGGACATAATTCGAATTGACAGTTACTTTGTAGTTGTCATTTATATCTAGACATCTTTATGTTTCCATGACATGTATGACTTTTATTCAATTACTGTTTTATTGCATGTAGATATTATCAATTTAACATTTGAACCACGAGTTATTTATATCTTGCCCACATTTCCAACTCATCTAACATTCGTGAAAAAAAAAATCTTACAAATTAGCTTTACTAGTTTCCAGTTCCCTATGTTACCTGTTCCAATTGTCAAAGGGTTGTTTGATTGAGCATCAAACCAATGGAATCAAACAACAGCTTCCGATCGGAATCCAATTGTTCCCTCTCCCATCCATCTTCCGGCTAAATATTTGTCAGCAAGAACACACTCCCCAAACGCACAAACAAATTCAATCAATCTGTTCGATTTTATTACGCTTTTGTAATAGAGAACAATGTGTATTGTTCCATCTAAAGATCGGACATTCTTCTACAATATTATTTAGTAATTTTAATATTGAACAATAGGTATGTCTTATAATTGGTAATCATGTTATGGATCTGTTATTCAATAAGTACGTGGGTAGAGCATCGTGAAGTTTTTGTTGCCGTTAGAAATTCAGAGAAATATTATGATTCACTGACGATTCCTCTGAAGTCTATCTTGTACTTACATCTACATTCACTGTGAAGTTTTGATAACTTGGTTTCTGCTGCTGAAATGTATTTGCAATAGACCCCTAAGTAGGTGGTTGAAATCATAGTACGTAGTCGTAATACAATTCTACTTATACTTTCAATTATTTTGTAAGTAAAGATCTTTGATGGGTATTAATGCCCTTGCCTTACTCAAATAAGATACTACTTACTTTAAAAAATCTGTACAAATCCTACAATTTCAAAAAAAGTTTGAAGGTCCGAGATGATTCAAAAACCACAGCCAGTCCTGAACAGCTTAGATACCTTTAATACTTCATGCACTACTGGCCGGAACACCGAACTAACTCCGTCACCCACTACACACAACAAATCAAGAACTTTCATCTCATCCACACTCCAATCTCATACATCGGGACCATTATGCGTGTCTAATAGATTTTTTTGGCGCGCTGGCCCATTCACGGCGCTCAGCGTGAAGCCCCTTCAATGGCCATTGTGGCATTCAACCGAATCGACGACCGACAAACTTTTATTTGTAATACTCCTAAATGGCTGTTATGGGGATTAAGAGTACTTCGCTTTGTCATCCTACCATGAGACGCACTAAAGTCGCAAATCCGATACTCTGTCGCAAAAGTAATATTGTTGAGTGTCGCTGAAAAACTAAAATGGCGTTACCATAATACCGGGTACTACAATGCGCTTTGAGATCCGTCACTTTTGATAGCAACGGTGCTTTGTGTTACGGTTTGCTCAGGATTAAACACTTTAACTTTGGGATGAGACCACTTACTTACTGTTAAAATGTTTAGTTAGATGCAGTTTTTGTTGAGTGGCATTTGTATTTTTTTGCGAAGATTTGTGTTTGTTAGAGGACAGAACCTACTTCAGTCTTACCTATGTCCATAAAATAGATACTCGTATAGCAGAACCTAGTGTGTACATGAGTCTTAGTAAACTTATTTCCGTTAAAGATGTCATTTTATTCTCTAATAGGTTCCTACCTACCTATCATCAGCACAAAACATCTGTCATCTAAAAATACTACCATAATAAGCATCCTAACGATAGAACAACACATGCATCCCAAACTACGTAATTCTAATTAAAATACTTGTCGCATGAACCAATTATTTTAAAAAATAAACCGTATCGGTAGCGACGGGGACCGCCATAATTCTTTTTTATAGCACCAACTCGTCGTGTTAACCCGTTCATTGACAAAAGGTATTTAAATGAAGCTGTCGGGGAAATAATATTTAGTGCGCGCACAAGTCGGGGACATTCCGACCGGGCGTTAAACAGTCGTCACGTGGATGTGACTGTTTTAGATTGATACTCTGTGGCTTGTCGTCGGTGAGGCTGGCTTATCTTTATCTCATCTATACAATTGATATTTATGTTGTTTGAGATAGTGTTGATGAACTTGTTGTGGAAACTTGTGTTGTAGTAGAACTGTAAAGATTGTTTCAATTTTAGAGTTTGGTTGCTATCTTGTCTATCTGTACCGTTTCGTTCGGATTTACGTAGGTAGGTTCTGTAAGGTTGTCTATCTTCTTCGAAGCAAACTTAATTCATGCAAGGTGGTTGATTAATTTTATTGGTCCCATTCGACCGATCAAACGAATTGTATTTTCAAATAGTTCTAAAGAATGACTCGTTGATTTTATTTCAGATTTGTATTTATTATCATAAAAGGAGTACCAGCTTTTCTTTTACAAATAAAGAATTACAAAAATTTGCAAAGTTGTTATTACTTAAGAAGTTATTGCCTTAGACTATAACTTGCTATAAGTACACACATTGTTTTATAATCAATTTTCTCCGAAGCAGTTGATGGAACAACGTCCTATCTACCTACAGTTGCCTCCCTCTGTGACAGACATCCAGTCTAAACTTATCAAAACCTTGACATGACAGCACTCGACACCCACAGTCTACTAATCGTATCCGAAGCATCTTTTAAACGTCTCGAAAGCTTTCTCGTTAAGTTATTTACGTTGGTATCCGTCAACGAGACGTGTAGCTGGCGACAAATTTAACAATGTTAGTCGCGCGTCTGCCGCGACAGGGTTAAAAAAAATCACTAATGAAGTGCAAATCTGTCAGTGCGCGTGTTTCAGCGATTTATTGTCGCACGTCTAATTGTTTTGTCGCGCATTTTGTGGCTTGTTGAGTTTTAGGTTCGGTTGTCACGTGATCTGTGGGACTGGAGTCGTTTGATGTTTAATTTAAATTGTGATTAAGATTTGTAATTAGCATTTATTGAAAACATTTGTTGTAAGTCCTGTTACTGCTCTAAATGTATCACCCACTACCAGTTACAATGTAAACTTTACTTTTAAAATTCTAGTCATTTTTAATATGCACTTTAGATAAAAAACACATACACACAATCTTTCTTGTGAGAACCATAACAAATTACTACACCTAGTTGCAAAAAAGACCACTGAACAGAAACTTAAAACGCCCCAGTTTTCAGTCCGCCACTCCCCGCAATTAAGCAAAAGCGTTACAAGCCGCGTTTAAACTGTAAAAACACCGCAGGACAACTAGATCGGCCATCAATTATTCAGTTTGTGCCGTTTGTGAAGCTTATTAATTCACGCACCATACACAACTGCACAAAAACGGCGTAACCGCAACGCAACGCAACTGCAGTTTCCTGCGGCAACCGCAAAAGACCTTTTAATACTTGTTAGACGTTAATTTTGTACCGTTACTGGATACTTAATTGTTGCGTTTAAGTATCACGTATCAGGTACGCCTTTCTCGATATCTTGGTCTTGAAAAGGTATTTGATTTTATTTCTTTTTTGTGGTGATCTTGTAGGGGCTATTTTTGTTCTACGTAGGCACCTACTCAGGTACTTAATGCGGAAACGCATACACTAGATTGTATCGTGATCAGATTATTTGCTCCACAAATCCATTACTAGGGAAAGTTTGTGTGAAAATCAAATAATGATCCAGAATTATAGTTAGGGAAATAATTGGTTTGGCAAATTGGCACCCTGCGTTAATTTGCCGAGTCAGATACCTATTATATTATCATACGGACCATTTAGCTTTTTCAATTTCCTTAACAATCATTTTCCCCGACTTACATTAATAAACTTTTGCAAACAAAGTTGACATTTCAGTGCGCGAGCGTTAACCCAACATCAACCCGTTTTGTCCCTATAATTTTAAGGACACACGAGTAAATTCCACCCAAAGACAATGACGAAATGACAGCTACTGACGTTGTCTATAGAACTGTCAGTCTTTTGTAAACGGTTGTTAGTACATCACTTAAGTGTTTATTTATTGGGAGTCCGTATCGAACACGGTTCAGCAAAAAAATATGCATTTTTTATAGTTCTTAACATGCTGTGGTGTTATGTTTACCTGGTAGCAACGTTTTTAAGAATTATTTATTAATTTTTATTTACATAATATTATATGTGCCTTGTTATGCATATTGAACAATGCATACAAAGTGATAAATTTCTTTAGTGTTGCAGTGTATAATATCTTATTAAAATAAATTATGGGCAATTATTTTTAAAATATTATGCTTATTAGTAGCTTTTTTCGCTTATTTGGAAGTAAAAGATAAATTAGGATATGCCAGCTGCTTGACATTATACTGGTTGCGGTAAGAATCGCCCTTAGGATATAATTGTGAGCATCTCGGCCAATGTATGTATTACGACCGGCGACCCATCAAGCTATACAAAACCAGTTTATGCGGATCTGTCATTGTACGGGAAATATATACAAAGTGTATAGTTTGATATGTCGCCGTGTGTACGCCTAGTTGACATGGTGCAATTAAACATATTTTTTATTCTTTAACAGTGAAACAATTTAAAAGATTGTAAGCATGCAGTTTTAAATACGCTAACTCATTCGTTGTCCTATTTCTAAGCTAAGCAGAAAACACGACTAACATTTATTACATCTAAAAACTAGTTCTTGAAGGTTAACGCATCATTATTGAGTATTTGTTTTCAACATAACGAGGTGGCTTACTAAATGTGAGAAGTCGTTAGGAAGACGAATGGCTGTGCAGCGCATGAGCAAACATAACCGCTATACAGGCTGTGAGAGATAACACGACGTTTGAGGAGCCAGGTCATGCGGGCGATGCCACAAACCTAATGACCAGCAGTAAAGTCCTGGTCCCACTATTCAGACTAAACACTAAAAAAAAATGCAAGCAACTACGCAATAGACGCGAACTTTACGATATGTAATGAAAAACCTCAGTTCATAAAAAAGGCAAGTTCCTCATATTTACTAATCACACAAACTGTTCAGGAAACGATTTTACATTCGCGTCTTAATAACATAAACATGGTGCAAGCTGTCTTGTCTGAAATAATCGACGGAATGCAATATATATATATATGATTCAAACTTGTTTTTCGTTTCTTTAATTTTATTTCATTTAATTCCAGTTTACACGCTGTATTTGCATTGTTTATTTATTTCTCATAAAAGCTCTATGTATATTTCGATATTGTATAACATAACGCTATAACAATCAGTCATCCAATCATCGCTAAACAAACTATCGGTCCACAGATTCGTTGCATCTCACAGGTCGCCGCCTCAATCACCCTCAATGATTGCTCTCGAAGGGTCTCTTTTGTGGCTCTTTGTTGTTACCGCCCTCAGTTAATAGTAGTCTCCACCGCTCCCAACAGCCGAAGGAAACTAATATAGTCGCATCGAACCCTTGAGACTTAAAAGTATCGGTCCGATTTAGGAGTCATTAATGTCATCAAAATCGCTCCAGACAGCTCCTGGATATGGCCTTTTCATGCTGAGATATTTTAGTCTTTCTAGAGGTGACGCAGAGACGATTATCGAATAGTAAAAAATTGGGTTGGAGTCGATGATGGGTCGAGATTTTGCAACTCATTGCATTAGCCCGGCTTGTTAGTGTGTGGAGTGGTACCGGGGCGGCTCGAGGCGGCTCGGAGGCGCGTAATGAAGGCAAGCTGCAAGTCATGGGCCCAGAGGCGCCGCGGCTGCCCGTCAGCGCCGTCATCGCGCGCCCTGTCAATATATGATGGCCCGACAACGGAGAAGGTTATTTTCGAAGATGCACCACTAATTAATGGCTTCTACCGAATAAAAAATCAGAAGCGGCGTCTTCATTGTTCTACTGTCAACTCGAATGTGTTGAGGTATTAGTCTAATGCGTGTTCAGTCAAGTTGATATTAGGGGCCATTTATAGAGTGAATCTAAATCAATATTGATTATTTCGTCCCATAAAGCCGTTGATAGTTGAAAGGGTGTTGTTGGTGTGTGGGCAACAATTAATTTAACACTTAAGCGAGGTACAAAGAAGCTGAGCAGGCGGCGCTGCGCCCCGCGGTGCACCCCCCGCTGCGGCGCTCCACGGCGTGCCACACTGATACCATTCATACAACCGCCGAATCTCTTATCACCATAACGGATTATTTATAAGGTTTAGTGACTGTCATTTCTAATGGTGTCACTTATGTATTGTGATTGATTCGAATTTTCATTTAATTTCTGGCATCATCTTTCGCATGACCTCACCACTCAATGTGATCTGAAACAAATCTTTAGTCTAATGTCTGTCTATGAGTACCTCCTTTTATGCAACAAATATATTATAACAAATGATTCATCACACATATTCACAAGGCTGAAGCCATAAATTTTACAATTACCTATTCAATTACCGTAAAACCAGCGCACATCCCATTCATTAGAAGATATATCGGAAATTGCGACTATTTACTATGACGCATCCGGCTTTTAAGTGTAAATTTTCCGGTTGCAATTTGTAGGAGTCGAACAAAATGCTCCTTATATTGTAGTGGCCATTAAACGCACTCGTGGCAACAGACTGTTCTGGTATGAATCCGGATGTCTCTTCGCCGAAGGGGATTCGGTGTAACTTTTAAATGGGGAGATCAAAATGCTAAGCTGTGTGTTTAAAACTGTGGCGTAATGTATGAGTCATAGGACTCAATTTTCCATTGGACTACAATACAGTATGAATTACAACATGTTTTTGAATGTTATTGAGTGATGGTAAAAATAAGGTCCCTTCAATTAAAACTATTTCTTCTGGATCCAACCAAAAGTAGCTCATTCCGTTTTACATCTAAGTAAGTTCTTTTAATGTATCTCTCCAAAATCAGGACTTCTACATCTTCCTCGTTTCCTCTTTACCCTACTTTCGAGAGGGTCGTGAGGCCATTAGCCCCCTCCCCGAGGGTCATATATCACGAGCTCTTCGGCTCCTCCATGAATACTCGACGGCTCTCCAGTTTAAACCGCGCCTGACTTTGATGGTCCTAATGCAGTCACATTGTTGATCTTTTGTAGGGGAGTCTGTCGGTTTGTTTGTAAATTGTTTCCCGCTATTTGTTATGTTGGTAACATTTTGTATGTTTGGTAAAGTTTGTGTTGGTTTAAGATTGATTGCTGCTAATATTTACAAAATGTTCCATGGTCTATAGTTTTGTTGGTTCACTTGTTTAATTTTGCTGCAATTTGCCTCGGTTCTATAAAACACTTACGTACTAAGCAACATAATTGACTGCCATTAGTTATTAAAATAGCTCCCAATAAAGGTCGACCAACCACTCTGCGATATTTGTTCATCTATGGCTACAGCAATTATTTAAAGTAGATGGAATGGTCTCGTCTGACAAGCGGTGCGTTGCGGTTGCGGTGAGTCCATTCAGTTGCTGTTCATTCATAACAACACGCCGCAACTGGCCAGCGGACGTGTGGAAACGTTTAGTACAATTTACCTACGACACGAGAACCGCCTGCATACACTAAGTGCTTCGAAGTTTTGGTACTGTATTGGCTGAATTTGGTTCCTTGTGTTTCGGTTTCGGAGTAGACAAGTTCTTCCCTATGTCATATGTCTTCACGGTTTTCTTATTCAGGAACGTGTTCACGTTCTACTTCTCTGTCAGACATAGAATTGGTTTCAAGAAAGTCTGAAATGATAAAGCGATCTAAATCAGAGCCAAACGATCGAGAGTTCACCACATTACCTCGTTCCCATCTGTTAACTTTTATAACTTGTGAAAACGATAACCAGCATTAGTCGTGTCCATATTTCACGCAGAATCTGATGATCAGTGTTAGTTACAATGCAGGAACGAATCTTCGACAAGGAACTAGATTAAAGCGATGTTATTGAAGATATCACAGTCGCCAAGTTCGATAAGTCTCGGAATAGAATCGATGATGAGGTGCATTGGTGGTCGCGTGGCGGGGCCCGCCCGCTGCGGTCCGCTATGCTAATTCAATTGTGTTACGAGAGCGGATAGCGGGCGATAGCATCTGCTCCGCCTGCATTATCATAATAATGCGCGAGTCACCTCGTACTGGACCGCGCGCCTCGCGCCTCGCCTGTCGACACGCACGGCACCAATACCACCACGTAACGTTGTTTTATTACCATATCAGTACCAGTTACAAGATGTGTAACAGTTGGTAAGATATCGTTTGTTGTTACAAGGTTGGTGGACTCTCACAAGAAGATCAGCATTCTCTTACCCGTTGCGCTTGCATCATCAACAACTTGACAACACCAAGAACGTATGTAGTGCCAATTACTAACTCTTTAACTGCGATTCATTTACCAACACATTACTAGTCATTAGTCTAGCTTTTCGTAAGATAAGTAAAAATATAAAATGTTAGCAATCTTATTTCCACACTTATCGGTATAATTACTAAGCAGGTATCAACGCCTGCAACAGCTAACAGCGTGCAAAAAGTAAAAATCCGTCGCAAATTACAGCCGTAATAGGTAAAATCAGTAAAAGAAACACGTCAATCTAATCGATTCGTCGAAGTGTTGAAAAGCGGCGAAAGCTGTTCTCAGCGTTGCAAGCGGAGCTGCGCCCGCGCCGCCCGCGGCTCTAACCGTACCCACTTCTTGCCGACTATTACTATCTAGCGGGATGCAAATTGAATTATGGGACTTTTTGTGGCCGTTCAATTGTTTAGTAGATACGCGAACATCGCTTTGTTCTCTGCCGCCCGGGACGTGACGACGAACCTCTCAACGCCTCGTAATCGCCGCGATACACCCGCGATTGTACACCACCACCACTTTTCGTGACGCCAAATTATAGTCTTTTGTTTTATTATCTAATTGTTGCTATTGTTATAAGTAAGTAATGGACTTTACTGGTGCGGTTCACGATTATGATTGAAAACATACCTAAGTATTAATTTCTGTACGGTATTTTAGCATTAAACTTCTTCATTGCAGCATTTTTGTGGCACATTGCCGCGTCGCGGCTTATCTGCTTTGGTTATAGAAACTGGTTGCGCCCACGAGTAGATGGGAGTAGAGTCTTAAGATGATAGAAAAGTAATCGTTAATTAAATCAAAACATTGGAACTAAATTTAAGTGAGGAAAATTTCAATCAAAGTATCAGTATATCTGCACTGCGATTCATAAGAATACTATGGTAACATACATAGTTTATATCTACGCACTTTTTCGCACGAATAACTAATATAGACATATGTATAATTAGCTACACATAGGTAATCAAATCAACCCACTTACGAGAAAGAAAATATGGTAGAAACGTTGGTCTTAGGTAATTGTTGTAAAACAAAGAGTTGAATGCATAATTGTTCGTTTTTATGAGTCGAGGGGTCTATGCCGTTGCGTCGTGCGTCGACTCTTTGTGGTTTAGACCCTGGGGGCCTGCGCCGGTAATTTTCTCAGCAATTAATACCCTACGCGGTTCAATTAGTTAAATGTAAAAAATATGAAACAGAAGTTGAAGGAAATTACGTGTCTTTGAAACAGTTCCACGCTATTCTCAGCGACCGGACGAAATGTCAACTAATTGATAGCGAGCGTTGTATCGACATGTGTCTCGGCGGTTTTCATTGAATGTCACATGTTTATAATAGGCTACCAAAACATTTGTTTCTTAGCTAATTACTTTTCGCGCTATAGACACGCGATTTCAATGGACTCCTTCAATTAAAGACGACATAGGTACGTGTACACAAGTATGATAAAGGAACTGTAACTATAGTATACAGGTTCACTAAAAGTATTTTCAACTTCTTTATAGTAAAAGAATGAATCACTTATTATGATGACTTGTCATTTTCTTTTCTATAACAAAACTTGTTATTTAGCGCTCTAGTAAACAAGAAGGTTTATGATCAAGCGCACTAAGACTTCTAGATCAATAAGTCAAGGAAACGTCGAGTTCAATTTGCAGCCGCACTAAACCTCAATTTCATGTAAAATAGTGCTACAAATCGGTGCAGGTCGTCTCGTAACTAATGGAAAAGCGAGTTGCGTACCCTCGGGCGCGTTGTTCCAGCCGTTTTATTTGTTTGTTACTATAGTATAAATGGAGCTAATTATAATAATTTCATTGGAAATTACTGGCATTAAGCTGCTACCAAAAATACGTGAGTTTAACGACTTTTTCTTGGAACTGTCGGAGTGAGACTGTAGGCCGACGGCACTGTCGAGCGAGGCACGCAATGCGAATGTGTTTGCAAGAGCATGACCTTGAGTGTGCACGCTCTGGACTCTAGCGTAATGGCTCGTTTTATTATACCTATAAAGGCATTGTACTTGTTGCACTGGAGAAATGGTTTAGTTTCACCCTTTAAATATGGTTACCAAGCTTGTTTTGAAATAGACGTTGGGACCTTTGAAAAAAAATACTCATACTCGTACAATTGATAGTATGACTTTACTTTTGTTCAGAAAGTAGGTACGTACCAATGTGAATTAATCACAAGAACATTATAAAGCATTTAATGAAACTACTGTACTTACTCTGCACTGCACAACACGTAAAAGAACGCGAGCCTCAGTTGAACCTCATAAAAATAAGCACCGTAGTAAAAATAGAATTAAAGAATACGTTTACCCTTTCGCTACCTAGGTCTACCAACATCATTTCAAATGTACCAACACATAATATTTTCCCGCGACGCTTTAGAACACAATTACAATGAGACAGAACAAAGCCTTCGGAGAAGGGGGTCCCTGTTTCAAATCGTTCGTCTCTTGTTTTTTATCACGCGGGAACTGGTTTCAAATTGGTGCACCTATTATCTGGTCCCAGCCGGTGAAGGTCGACCGACAATACAACATTTTGGAGCAAATTCCAACACGCAAAATATTAGTAGGTAATTTTTGACAGACGTGTTTTTGACGTGCCCCAATAAATGGGTCGAAAATACTTTAGAGGCATCTTTTTTTTTGATAAACTTCCTTTTGAAAGACATATTATGAAGATCCTTTAAAGTTAAAAACAATGCCCTGAATGTTAATCTAAATATTAATAGCTCTCGTCCCAATTCCTGAAACCGCGATTATACCTCTTCAAACTCCCACGCATAAGTCATGTCAAACATATTCAGAACTACATCTAGATATTCATATTCCGAGTTTGGTCGGCGTTGTCCGGCTGGCCCCGGGGCTAATGTTCGGAGCTGTCCGACACTGAAGCCGGACAGATACAGGGCGCCGCTCGCCCGTGTCCGACACATTACCACACAATTTCATCGACTTATCAAATTTAAACGCGCACATTACGGCTTAGGAGTTGCTTGTGAATATTAAACATGGCTTTTAGATCGCTTAGCTTTATGATAGCTGAGTTATCGACAAGTTCTTTTAATGAAAATGTAGTGAGAAAAACGTGCAATAGATTTTCATTGGAGCGTGAATTTGTGAAAGAAATTCAGAGGAAGTTAGCTGCTGTGTGTGTATCTTTGAAAAAAACAAACGATATATCGAGTTATTATGTATCTTATGATAATACGTAGATCATAAATCGTAACTATATCGCATAACTGTCAGAAAATTACATAATTTACATTTCTTGTATAGCGATTTGAACCCATAAACATGCACGTAACATGATTCGAAAAAGGCATACATATATCAAAAATATCGCTCAGCCACAAAAAGTGAATGAATCAATAGACCATGACAATTTGAAATCGGAACAAAAACCGTGGCCGGCCACATATGGCGTCAGTGCCGTCACTATACAGCTACGCACATGCGCGTCAAAGCGTCCGGCACCTACAAACGGTAATTTCCATTTAAATAAATAATTTGTTTCGGCTCGATTTGAGCGATCTGCCATGTGGCCTGCCTAATGACCTCGGTTAACTAGCGCGGTTTCACGCCTTCGCTCACGGTACCGCGTCCGCGTTTGCGCTCCAATGTGTGACGTCAACAGCCCTTGTTAGGGAAGTACACATCGTTTGTAGTTTACCTAACGAATCCTGAATTTGTGAAAGAGAAAAATTAGCTGTTTCCTGCATTTTGATGATTTATGCTAAGACAAATATATGGGGCAGCTGATTTTTTCCCGATTTCAGAGTTGGTAAAAGTTGTTTATAATGATGAAAACAATGACCTCTTAAGAGGTTTAGGGTACCTAAACTAAAACTAAGGTTGTATAAACTTTTTGAATGTTTTTTTTCAATAACTACCCTCATTCAAAGTTTTCCAAATAATTACATACCTCGAAGGTATTTAAAAGACATCTTTATGAAGCTAAACGCTATAATATTGTCATAAAGTCGTCAATCGACCGGTACTTTAAGATTGTCCGCACTATAACGTATTATTACTTACTTGTAACAACTGTCATTATCATGTAATAAATAGTAAACATTACTCGCTGAATATGGTGATTAAAATATTTTCCAATTTGACACAATTCAAGGAAGTTTCATCAATATTGCACTCACGTGTTAGTTGTAGTTTTATATTTTATTTACAGTCACGAAAAAAATATTTCAAGGCTCTTATTCGAGATACATACAATAAAAAACCGGCCAAGTGCGAGTCGGACTCGCGCACGAAGGGTTCCGTACCATTATCTATAAAAACGGCAAAAAAATCATATCTGTTGTATGGGAGCCCCCCTTAATATTTTTTTTTTAAATTTTGAGTATTTGTTGTTATAGCGGCAATAGTAATACATCATTTGTGAAAATTTCAGCTTTCTAGCTATCACGGTTTATGAGATACAGCCTGGAGACAGACAGACAGACAGACAGACAGACAGACAGACAGACAGACAGACCGACAGACAGACAGCGAAGTCTTAGTAATAGGGTCCCGTTTTACCCTTTGGGTACGGAACCCTAAAAAACAGACGAATTGATAACCTCCTACTTTTGAAAGTCGGTTAAATATAACTCGTTATACGCTTCAGCAGTAGACCTTAAACATTTTCAGCTGTTTATTTTCCACAGCGGCATAATTTCCTCGCAATCATTTAATATTAACGAACATAACACAGAAACTTTAATGAATGCAAGAAAATCCTGCAGCAACAGCGATACAAGATACAAAAGTGATCTAATTAACTGTAATTAAGCTGCCAGTGAGAGTTTCACACATCAACGAGACCGTTCGCGTGCAAGACGAACCTTAATGTAGAAATAATGTTCCGAAGTCATTATCTTTTACTTAATTCATACAACTTATTTTTACGACATCGCTCGTTTGGTCTACACTCGACTACGCATTAAACTCATGCGCGCGCTTCCAGTTAAAAGTGTGGCATTATAGGAAGAGCCAATCGATATTTCCCCTCGTAAGTGTCACATGACAAATAGCACTGTGAACCCTTTAACGGCTGCAAACGTTAGCAGCATAATTAGCCCCAAGACTAGCCGACGTGGCTGGTTATTTTGTAATTTGATATCATATCCTCGCTTCATTAATTGGATCGATTCGATGAACGACTGGCGATTACTCATTCTTAACAAGCTCTCAAAGACAATGTTGAACACGTTTGTGTTACAACTTTCATTCCACTTTTATTTTGCAATAGGCTACTTTACGTTGCGTACTTATCAGAATTTCAAAACGCGGAAATTACAAAGCATACTTAGCTTATGTTAGGCCACAAAACGATGTCACAATGTGTTAAGTAAAATAGTAAGTGAGTAAGTATAGTCGAGCGAATCCATTTGCATCAAATAGATTTAAGTCAATTCTGTTGCGACATTAAATCCAACAATATGTCATAAATTGTAGATCCCAAATTAGTTGGTTGCAGTTTGCATTAGAATTGAAGGGGAGCGGTGGGGTCGGCGCGGCGAGCCCGGTGACGGCGTACGGTTTCACCCGGAATTAACTCGATAATTCCCTAATTGTGCAATTACCCATTGGCAATTTGGTCTCGGCTTATCGACCGAAATCACATCAATTGCCGCAGAAGTGGGTTGCTTTAAACTTTGATGTTGTTACAAGATACAATAATATGCATCCGAAAAACCGTTAATAAAATTGGATTCATACATGTTTGGAATTTATACATTTATTGGAATAGTCAGCCTCATAATCGCTATACCACCCTACGGATGAATATCACATGCTTTTAACGACAAGCTCTTTTTTGTTTTCAAGACTAATGGGCTTCCACATTGTCAATAGTGTTAAAGCGATTACGAGGTCGACTATACCGACATATTTCATTTTATAGCGTTCTCTCAAAATTAATATCTATACATATAATAAAACTGTAGAAAAGTCGTTTTTGTACATCGAAAAAAAATCCAAAAAAAATAGCCAGGGTGTTAAAGGACAACCAATAGAACCCATTTCCAGCATTTTTCGAATTTTTGTCTGTTTGTCTGTTTGTCTGTTTGTCTGTTTGTCTGTTTGTCTGTGTATTTGTTCGGGCATCACGTAAAATGTACAAAAGCAATGTAGATAACTTTTATACACAACGATTGAGCGTAACTTGCAGTAACATTTAGTTTTTGTTGCATTGCAATCGGTTCAGTCTATCAAAAGATATTTGAATTTAAAGTGTTACAGAAGTAAAATTAGGGTTATGTGCAGTTGGTCTCACAACTTCCCGTAACGTTTATACACAACAATATGTGTGTAAATTGAAGTAATTGAACATTAAGTTTTTTGTTTCATCGTAATAAGTTCACACCTTATAAATGGAAAGAAAGAAAAATGTTAATTAATAAAATTATAATAGTGTTTCCGAAGTAAAATATTAAAACAGCGCCATCTATCGAACTCAGACTGGACTATATCTAGACATCAACTGCGTGCAGCATTGAATATAGATATTCGATAGATGGCATTGTGCGTGTGACGTTATTTTCTGATTGAGGCATGTTTAACTAAATACTGATGGAGAAATTCCTGACCTATAGGGTACGTGAAATTTGTCACAACAGGTGCTTATTGGCTATTAAAGAGATAGTTATAAGTATACCAGGGAACCCGATCAGTCAATACGGTTTGCCCACACCGACAGTCGATGGGGAACGTATTAACAACGTATTAACAGAGAGTACGTATCAGAAATTAGTTATCATCCCGTGGAACTCGCAGAAATTTTACAAAATGGCTGCGCAAAGACAGAGAATCAGCGCCAGACGTTTGATAGGGTATGCTGCAGTGTAGAAAACGCCTCGGGTGAAATTCTGTTTTTAGACGCACCGGGCGGAACAGGTAAAACTTTCCTAACCAAAGTTATTTTGGCTCGAATAAGGAACTTTGGGAGTATGAAGAACAGAGTGTAAAGCTCTTCAACCCCCATTGAAAAGGGAGGATCCTTCGACCAGACGGGTGTTATATCTGGTGGGCTACTGCCCTACAGTTGTTGTCGGGTTCTTCTATATAGTCTTAAGTCGCGAATAACTTTACTTGCGCAATGCAGAATTTAGATATATTTAGATTTTTAGTTTATCCTCTGCGTCATAGATGGCACTGTAGTACTTTTTGTAGTGCCGCTACATCACTCCCCCGCGGAGACTAGGGTTGGTAGTAGAATGAGTCGTTGATTGCCAGGCCAGTGGAAAGTCGTTGCCGCATTGTTCACGGTGAGTCGGAACTGTCTGCGGCGGTAGTGCGAACCCCTTTAGTCGGGGTCGGCGCTGCATGTGCTCCGTTGCGTCGGACGTGGTACAGCGCCGCGATGTGGCTGACTGCTCGCATCGACCGGGAGGTACAGCTCTCAACCGGCCGAAAGTGCAGTGCCAAGGTAGCTTTATGAGGCTGAGGGTGCTGACCAGGAATGTGCTTCCGCTGCATGCTGGTGGTCAGGAATACCCATTTTGAAGCTGGCTGGCTATATGACTCGCTGCTCGAAAACTTGAGGAAGTTTGAGGAAGCTTGAGGAAGTGATGTTGACTCATGTTGATGACGTCACGTTGCTCGAAGGCTGCGCTGACGTCCATTTCGGGGTCACCAATTTGGGGGTATGGAGAACAGGGTGTAAAGCTCTTCAACCACCATTGAAAAGGGAGGATCCTCGGACCAGACGGGTGTTATGTCTGGTGGGCTACTGCCCAACAGTTGTTGTCGGATTCTTCTGTATAGTCTTAAGTCGCGAATAACTTTACTTGCGCGATGCAGAATTTAGATATATTTCGATTTTTAGTTTATCCTCTACGTCATAGATGGCGCTGTAGTACTTTTTGTTCTATGTTGCTGAAGTACTTTTTGTAGTGCCGCTACAGAACCAAAATAAAATTTCCCTTGCTGTCGCCTCTTCAGGGATAGCAGCCACATTATTGCCTGGAGGAAAAACGGCACACACAACATTTATAATTCCTATCGAGTTAGACCGCACGGAAAGCCCGGTTTGCAACATATCGCGAAATAGCGATAAAGCAAGGGTTTTATGCGATTGTGTTTTAATTTTTTGGGACGAGTGCACTATGGCAAACCGCAAAGCTGTAGAAGCAGTGAATAGAACTTTACAGGACATAAGGCAAAATGACCGGCCGATGGGAGCCGAAGAAATTGCTGCCTGTCTGAAGAGTTCTATTCTAAGGCGCAATATATCATCTACACAGCTGAGTGTACATATGCGTGCACAGTTGCGAGGCTGCGAAAATGCACAGGAGTTTCCCAATTTATTGTTACAAATAGGCGATGGCACATACCCCGTACAAGAAGATGGAAAAGTTATTTTGGTTGATAATCTCTGCTCTTGCGTTACATCACAACAGGAGCTAATTTCTTCTGTGTACGGAGATTCCACAAACATGGGAAATCAAGCCGGTTCTTGGCTATGTCAGCGAGCTATTTTGACTCCTCGCAATGTCCAAGCTGCGGCAATTAATTTAGAAATATTGATTCATGTGTCCGGGAATAGTAGAGAATACACCTCTATAAATACAGTTATGGAAGAAGATGACGCCACACACTACCCGGTAGAATTTTTGGATTCCCTCAACACACCCGGACTTCCAGCCCACAAAATAGTTTAAAAAATCGGTGTACCAATAATTCTCCTCAGAAATTTATGTCCTCCAAACTTTGTAACGGCACTCGGCTCAAAGTTACAAATCTGCAGCAAAACATAATCGAAGCTGAAATATTAACCGGTTGCGGCGCTGGTGATATTGTTTTTATTCCAAGAATACCTATAATTCCTAACAACTTTCCTTTCTCTTTCAAACGAACGCGATTCCCAGTCAGTCTCTGTTATGCCATGACGATTACTAAAGCTCAGGGCCAGACATTTTCCGTTGCGGGGGTGGACCTAAGTATTGGATGCTTTTCCCATGGTCTAGCACTAGCAAAAATAAAAAAAAATGATTTGTATCGGAATCCTCCAACAGCTCTTCGCACTAAAAAATACATTGTTAAGTTCCGACATCCACGCGAACGAAGTCGCGGGCACAGCTAGTTAGAAATAAGTATCATGAATATTCATAGTATCGTTTATTCTCTTGGTGGTAAATCTATTACTTTGACTTGCCTTACTAAAACTTCTTCGTGATAAACCGCCCATTTCATATTCTATCAACTTACAACTTATAATATAATCGTATTTAAATAACCAATCAATATTATTATCATGGACGGAATGATCGTCCGCCGAATAAAGATTAGACTCATTATTTTCAATAACGTGTTGTCGAAAAATATTAGCTCATAAGTATAGTTATGAATTTTATGAAATACAATTTTGTCAGTAACGACTTCACGATCATCTTAATAACACGTCGAGAGCTAAGCGTTTCGCTTGAATATTCATTTCGGTTCATCATAATTTTGGTAGATAATTTTAAATTATCCAATCTGCGTGAAGCTGTAGCCGCCATCTCCCGCTCCGTGAGATACGTTCGCCTTCAGTTACCACGATTTATTGCTTCACACATTAATTTAATTATTTTACTCTTATATTTTCAAGCAAGACATGTTATTTTTCCTCTTCCTACAGCTAACTGTAATTATTTTTGATGTGCAAAAAGTGGATAAAAGAAAACAAATATTTTTATT
This sequence comes from Eurois occulta, assembly GCA_950022335.1. Lineage (NCBI taxonomy): Eukaryota > Metazoa > Arthropoda > Insecta > Lepidoptera > Noctuidae > Eurois > Eurois occulta. Next base: position 8,037,060 of record OX465489.1, on the reverse strand, counting down.
GATATAATATCGGAGAGCGTGACCTCAGTGTGTCGGATTGACCTAATAAAGCTCGCAGCATTATTAAGTAATCTTATACGCTTAGTCATTGATACATCCGGCCTCCTTTCAAATTAACTTTGTAGAGTATGTATTTAATAACAGCAATTCTTTGCTTCAGCAGCTCTATGTTTTATATACGTTCAATACATTGATGTAGTAGTTGTACATAATGTGCTATCACTTATAAATAAAATTAGATTTTGAATTTTGTTTCCATAGGAGGCAATTATTGATAATTAGATACGAGAAGTATGTGTTCATACTGATGCTTACACAAAATTTTAAATGATTTCATACATTTTGATTATTTAAAATACACAAAGTTTTTAACTCTATTTTGTTAAATAAAAGGCACATCATGCAAACATTGACAAATTAGCCACCCGGTACAGTGATGAACCGGGCATAAGCCTACTCTACATCCATTTTTTTTCCTTAGACTATATTGTCCCACTGTTGGGCAAATGCCTCTTCTATAGCCTTCTACTCTTCTCTCCATGTGGTTTTCTCCGGCCATTCTCTCAAAGTAAACGCCTCTAAGTTGTTATTATTCAATAACGAAAACTTATTTAGTTTCGTGTCATTTAGGTAGTCTTATTATTGGGCCTGGTGTGTGTCACCTACGCTACGCCTACGTAGACGCAGCACAAAACCGCGTAGCGAGTCGCTACGCAGGCTCGCGTAGCGCGTAGGAGCTACGCAGAATCTGCAAAAACGCCGCACAAACGCTAAGAAGTAGTTTATTTGTTCCGTCTTTTTTATAGGAAGTAGATTATTGGGAGATAACAGCAGTCATACTATAGCTAGGTGTTGAAAGTCATCTCTAATTTTCTTCTAAAACCTTTTCACATAATTACAGTTGGTAAAAACAAAACAAGATTCCGTGAGCGTTGTCAGCTGCGACTACCTGACTCCAGTGATACTACAATTTTGTGCTCACATTAGGTAATCTCGTTTTATTTCATCTCATATTTTTTATGACAAAAGATCTTCGTCATTTTTGACAAGGAAAGGCCATCAACATTGTATAATGCGGGTGTGGCGCCGGCGTGTCGGCTCAGAGGCGTCATCTACGCTTTGATCCAATCTCGCGGCCGAGAACCGAGAGCCGAGCGGCCGAGTTGACGACCAATTACCCGATATCACTCTGTTTCGGCCTGCGCCCAAATGGAGCATAATGCCTAGGGTAATTATGACTTCAGCGCCGGCCGTCGCCTTCGCCGGCTCGCATTGATTCTTCCACTCGTCGCCTAATGCCCATTATCTTTAAATTGTTTCGAAATAACGTGTCAATTTTATAACTCATTTTTGATATACCTAGCGACATTTACGAAATCGAATCGATTCGATCGCTACACGTGGTACATACTCGTAGGTCGAACGAAAGACGTAGAATCGTATCACATCAAGACAACAAACATAATTCTATAATTGAGAGCAAATAATATTCGTGGAGGCAACGTGGCGGGTTCATACGACGTAAGTGGCCGCCGCCGCAATTTGGCGGAGTTTTTATTATTTTTTTATGGTAATTGTAATTGTCGTGGAGTTAATTGAGAGCGCAGCCATATTTACAAGTGAGCGTCCGTAGATGTTGACGTTTGATAGCGCACTGGGCCGGGCCCATTATTTCTATTTACTAGAATGCCGCTGGCCCACATCAACCGGTAGGTATTAATAATACATTGTGCGTTGTAATTGTTGCTATCTTTCTCTGTATGTTATTCATGTCCGTGATTGGCATGGTAATGACCAGAGGTCTTGTCATTGTAGAGCTATTGGTTTACGAACTTTGTGCCTCAGTTGAATATGTCAATAACCACATTTGAAACTGCAAATCTGTAATTTACTTTAGCAAAATGACAAAACATTTCTTTTAAAGATATGTAGTAAGTGTAGATTGACTTAAAACGTAAATACGTGTGAACAAAAGCAATTACGACACCGTGAGAGGCGTTCGCATATTCCATTTCCATTCTTTTATTCCACTATCTTAAAATTTGTGAGCTGAATGATCTTGAACAGTTTGGACTGAAGGGTATCAACATCTACGTTAAGGGTTGCCGCACATTGCGACGCAACAGCTGCGCCAATCACAATATAAGGGGCGTGGCCGCGCACCCCTCGCCCCCCGTTCCTCGGACCCGTGTCGTGATCCCCGGATTATATTATTGCATACAATGGAACGTTTTTTTATCAAACCATTGTGTCTCACATTGGGGTGAAATATCCGGCCGGATGCTCTTATGGCTCTCACCTTTATTTAGCAAAAGGAACATCAACGAACGGATTATTATTCCTTACCCGTTTGTTAATACCTACTACAGACATCATTTTGATTTTCAATAATAATAAAATTAAGACTGCTCTCAAATATAATAGAGAGTCCAATGCACTCGGATTTCATCAAGAAATTCCGGTCGTTATTAGAAATGATAAAGAAAATATATTGCACCACATCAATAAAATTGAGAGCTGATCTTTTCGAGAGGCAGACGTATAGGTAGCTTATATTAATTACATGGCCGCGCGGCCGGTAGCAGCAGGGAGCTGTCACCACGCCGCCTAATTGTAAATACACTACCTATAAGCTTCTCATAAGTTATTTATGTTATTTGTGAAGCCTCGGGGCACGAGCGGAACATCGCGGCATTCGTTCACATATAAATTAGACCATAAATCTCATTTGACACTTCGACCGATTCCCACGGTTTAAAACACAGGTCGATAATTAAACCCGAATAAAGTATTGCCTTTTTTTATTCAAAATAATTAACTATTTATTTTCTGTCGTTCCAGGAACATCCGAGCTTACGCGGCACGCCTCTGGCGATGCTGGCGGCCCAGTGCAACAAACTGTCCAGTAAATCTCCCCCTCCGCTGGCGGACGCGGCCGTGGGCAAAGGCTTCCACCCGTGGAAGAAGAGCCCGGGCGCGCATTCGCCGCCCGGCGCCGGCGCCGCGCCGCGCTTGCAGCCACCCGCCTGTTCACCCTACGGCCGCGGGCCCACCTCTTGCGCAGCTGCGCCCTCCTACGGCAATGATCTCTACTTTCCCTCATCGGGAGACCAACTCCTCGGCAAAAGTGAATCCAGTGCAAGTCTAGGCTCCATGTACTCGCGTCACCCATACGAATCATGGCCCTTCAATGTTGGCGGCGGCGGTGGGACTGGCGCTCTCAAGGCAGCCGAGATGAGTGGCGTGAGTGCCGTCGGCAGCACGTGGTGGGACGTACACAGCGGCTGGCTCGACGTCGGCGGACAGATGGCAAATTACGCCGGCCAGGACTACTCCCAACTGACACATTCGCTATCTGGTGGCGCGCATTTATTACCACCAGCGCCCCATCTATTACAAGACGCGTACAAGTCAGTGCTCCCCACACAAGGATCATTCGGGCTGCACGCGCCCGGCTCCCCTGCGCCGCCTGCACAAGCACCATCTCCGAGGTCACAACGTCGATACGCTGGTCGAGCCACCTGCGACTGCCCCAATTGCCAAGAGGCAGAGAGGCTCGGTCCAGCGGGGGCGCATCTGCGGAAGAAAAACATACACAGTTGTCACATACCCGGTTGCGGCAAAGTGTACGGCAAGACATCCCACCTGAAAGCTCACCTCCGCTGGCACACTGGCGAGAGACCGTTCGTGTGCAATTGGCTGTTCTGTGGGAAAAGATTCACGCGCTCAGATGAGCTGCAGCGACACCTTCGAACGCATACGGGGGAAAAAAGGTTCGCGTGTCCAGTGTGCAATAAGAGGTTCATGAGGTCTGACCACCTGGCCAAGCATGTGAAGACACACAACGGAGGCAAGAAGGGTAGCTCAGACTCATGCTCGGACTCGGAGGAGAACAGCCAGGGCGAGGGGGGCGCGGGCGGGCGCTCGCCCGAGCACGGACTGGACGTGAAACCGAGCTCGCTGGTGTGACGGGGGCGCGCGGCGCCCGCGCACCACGCCCCGCCGCTCCTGTGATACCGCTCCGCTGTACATAGCACATATCACTACACTGTAACATAGGACCCTCACGTGTAACTATAGACAATGCGCCGCTCGACGCGACCCGACGTGTATGTATTTGTTGTGAGACTTAAAGTGTTGTACAGTATAGATACTATTAAAGAATTAATTATCTCATATTATAGCTAGATATTATATATGTTAAATTAGTATAAGTAGAATCACTCTTTAGTCCAAAATTGCAGATTTAATTTATTGAAACAATACCTCAGCATGTTTCAAACGAAATGTTTTATTTATTGTACAGAACTAAGCAAATATTAACCTATTCACTTTACCCATAAACAACCACATTGACCACATAGTGTGAACATCATGATGTGTTAAATCTGAATATAATTAGGTACTGTGACCGTGGTCTTACTTTATTGGAACAGACCCTGTATGTGCATTAACAAAAAAATATGTTAAAAACTCTGAAACCAAATATCTAAACGTGTCATGAGTTCATGACCTGAAACCTTGTTCAACGTTTACTGATAATAATGGGATTTGAAATGGCGTAACACCTCTCAGACTTCACAAGTGTAGGTATCTAAACCTAAACAAAATTTCTACAAACCAATACCTATAAAAGGCATGCTCAAACAAAGCCTATCGACTTAATGAGTTATACTGAATAATTCAATATAGTGATGTTGCCAATTCCAATCCCTTTATAAAAATATAATGTCTTTTGAATAATGTTAACTGTCTCCACATTTTTGCTTTACATAAATGTACTTACCTAGTTATTATTTTATTCAGGTTGTTTATGAGAAAAGTAGATTAAATACAACTTTAAATTATAACTGAATATAATTTAGTTGTATCATAAATAGTACACGTTATCTCATACTACTATGAGATAACGTGTACTATACAAGTTTCTTTCTACAATATTTGTTCCATATCAGTGGCTTTTGCGTCCTTTTCGTATTGAAAACTATTTGGTGATAACTGTTAGCTTGAAAAACTGTAATAATTGTAAAATGTATATTGTACAAAATTGTGCGAATTAAAAAAAAATGCCTGATATTGATTTTATAAAAATTGAATATATTTTTCCGAGTGGATATCTGCATTTTTATTTTGAAACCTTTGAAGAAGCTGTGGAATAAACGATGTAAAGCGTAAGTATATTTCATGAAAAATATGAAGGTCCTAAGGCGACCGGTTCTGCCATCTAGCGGCCGTATTCGGTAACACGTCTGGAGGCAAAGGCAGACCCAAGCAGATATCTACTCGAGACTCCAGTAATCCCACTCACAGACTAAGATTTGTGTGAAATGGTCTAAATAAAAGGTCTAGTTTAAGGAGCAGTTATCAATAATATAAGTTTTACATACATTCTCTGGGTAACACAAGCGTGGGTGAAAAAGATCTTACTCTATAAAAAATGCAGCATAAAATAGTTGTTGACCGAGTTGCCCCAGAGAGTGCTCCCCGTACCCATTTGTTTGTCGTAAATTGAGCCCAAACGTTGAATCATCACAAAAAAGCGCTGACATCAGCTGATCAATTATTAAGAAAAAATATAGATAAGTAAGTAGCATTGTAAGTACCTATAAGCATCTGATAAAAATAGTAAGTAACAAAAAATAAAGGATCACAAATTAAAATTAAAATGGAATCCTAAACAAACAGTTAGTAGTCCGATACCCTCCACTGATACACCCACTGTTTTAATCAACTCGCACACAAATGAATTTTGGCACAAGTACTTTAACAAATTGCAATAATCTTAAATGTTTTCGAAATAAATCGGATGTGAGCTTTAATCCAACTAAATAAGAATACTTTTAAACTGACAGATCGTGGTGATTACGACATTTTTGGTTAAGTGTAATTTGGGTCGCAAAGAGGGCGACGTTCATCGTAAAAAGTGAATTGAAACCACAAATGACGAGGGGAGCATAGTAAAGATGAAAACATCCTTAGTATACGCCACGCCATCGCCATCGAAGAACACAACATCAGAGTTACATGACAGAAGTATTATTCCGCAATTATGGTTTGCAAACGCTGCATAATCGTACCTTTCTAAGTACTAAGCAGATACATAACAAAATAAATATTCTAATGAACATTCTAAATAATGGTTGACGCAAGCTATTCAACAAAAAATAAAATAAAAGACTACAAATTCATAAAAATATAAACTTGTTACTACAGCTTTAGCACTCACAGCCAGCTCAAAGTGCAATTACGCTACGCCAGACCTTGCTACGCATGTCGTAGCGTAAGCTAAGCTTGCCACAGCATTAAGTGTCGCCTCTGCGGGTGGGCGCTCGTGCCGTAAAAACCGAGCTCATCTGCAACACCCGACTACATTACACGACGGCCTAGCTCAATCTACGGTTTATTAATGACACGACACTCGGTGGTCCGACCACTGCTCAGTCGGTAACACAATGATGTGTCAATCTAATATTGTGGGGAACTCCAGCAGAAATCAGAAGCCTGTCTAAGTAAATCTTTATGTAATAGTAATGACTGATAATTATAACACTCGTGGCTAAATGCTAAATAATAACAGCCGCTCGGATCGATCTTCGAGGTAATGCAGTGCTTGTCAAGATCAGCCCGTAGAGAGGTGACCAGACCATCCATATAATGGATAATCTGGTAGTACCCTGGTCTGGTACTGAGTTTTCTCCGTGCCTCGGAAAGCACATGTGCCGACTGTCTTTTGTAGATCTTTGACAGTTGTTACTGCTAGTCAGTGGCCCGAAAGGCTGAGTCTTACCAAGGGGTATCGTATTACCCACTACTAACTGGGTTGTGGAGGTCAGATAGGCAGTGTCTCCAAGTAAAATACAGGTATTTACCTGCATCGGGTTAGACCTGGAGCCGACCCCAACATAGTTGGGAAAAAGACTAGGCAGATGATACTCGGTGGTCCGCGCCACTCATTGCTCAGTTGGTACTCGTAACACAATGATATGTGAATCTGTTATTCTGAGGAACTGCAGCAGAAATTAGGAGCTGACCTGTGTTAATCTTATCCTACAAGAAATTTTATCTATTTAATACCAGTTTGTTGTCTTTTCTCGTCACAACAGGTGAACGGACCTGAATAAATTTGGCACACGACTTTTAGGTGACTTTTATATCTTGGTGCTACGTTCCTGAAGGATAGTTTCATACGTCAAGGCCGTGGGTATTATTCCCTTTTACTTAGGCTATGTGACACCTGTGTGGCTTAAGTGTCATTTCGATACATTTTTCATGATAGATCCTAAATTTAACAAGCGTCTTCTTTGGAGCACCGTTGCCTCCTGTATATTTTTACTTCGCAGTTGATTCGGTTACACAGAGAAGACACAATTCAAATTAGTGGTTAAAGTAAGTAATTGTAAGTATTTATCTCTGTTTATTAAATTGTTTAGGTACCTAAGCGACTTTTACTTCCGTTTGCTTGTAACGATATCGCGTATCCACTATAAGTGGGATTCAATCGACGACTTAGGTCCTAAGTGCTAAGAAAAGCTGAGGACACGTTGGCGTCTCCTTGTGCCAGCTGTGAGCCTGTGATTATGGCTTGCTCCCTTTCACAGAGACGAGTCCTGTGCACCAGCTATGGGAACATTAATGGCGGATTAGCTTCTTCTTTTTCTTCGTGTCGATGATTCCCATAGTTATTTAATTTTGTTTCGACCAGACTCAGCCAAATCGATGGCATTGGTAGTGGCTACGGACAGGTCCCTTAAAGTGCAGGTGGAGTCCCACAAAGAGCAGGTCAGGACGTGGGGCAGGGTTTGGTGTGAGACTCCACAGTTGCACTCAGCTTTATCGGTGTACCTGCAGCGGCCCGCCTAGGTTGGCTTCAAAATAGGTTTAGAGTATTCCAGGTGGTCCATGGCAGTTGGTGACCCGCTGAGACTTTTTCTGCAGGCTCAGCATAGTGAGCCGGAGGGGGACGTCTAAGGAGCCACAACTTTTTACGAGCTTCATCAAAACATTGTTGTCAATTAATGGATTAGTCAAAATAAAGAAGCTGTTCCGACGCTTCAGTCTCGCGGCGTCTCTGCATTTAAAGACTGTGACGTTTGTCTGCTGCTTATGCTGCTACCACAACTGCCCTTAACATAATCATACACAAGCGGGTGGTATCAGATGAAACTCAGTTAGATCATAAAATTAATCAAACGCAAGTGACCTCTATAATCTCATAATGCACGACGTTATCCCATTCAGCCTCTCGTAATCTAATTCCCTTTCCCTAAACCGAGATTTATCGTCCCTAACCGAATTATTCGGGAACTGATTGAGCATCAGATGAGGGAGGTTCACTTAACTGTTTTATATTCTAGTCATCTCTCCCCTGTCTGCGAAATAGTCACAACATTATTGTTATATTTGTTGGGATATTTTATGAGTTGGTACTTATTTGTGTAGTCGTATTTTACTTGAAGACATAACTGAAAGAATACACAGTAGTAATTTCTTGAACAAAATGGTTAATTTTGTACTAGATTAGATCAAAATGAGGGTTCCCTATCCATTTGCATAAAATGTTAAGACCTAATATAACTTAGCATAATTTTGTTTGGCATAATTATATTTTCGCATAATATAATTACGCATAACAGCTTACGCATAATTTTTTTAAACATAATTTCTCTAACCCTCATAATGATGAAGCATAATATTCTAAAGCATAAATTTATTAAGCATCAAGTTCTAAAGCATAACTTTTTTAAGCATAATTTTCAAAAATAACAGGGTTTACAGGAACCTAACTTACCGAACCTCGGGGTGCCCCTGACGTCAACCGTCTAGAGTTAGGGTTTCCGTCAGCAGGTCGACGGAGCCCCGCTGCGCGGGGCTCCTATTTCTGGCTGCAGGGTTTACAGGAACCTAACTAACCGAACCTCGGGGTGCCCCTGACATTATTTATATTAATTGTATGCCTAAATATTATTATGCTAATAGTCATTAGGCCTACTAACGTTATGCGAATCAAATTTATGCCAAAACAAATTAGTCTTTAAGATGATTATGCCAACATAAAATGTATGCCTAAAAAAATTATGCCGAAGTATTATTATGCCAAAACAAATTGTGCTAAAATCGTTATGCCGAAGTATATTAGGACAAAGAACATTATGCGAAAAGAAGGGATCCCCAAAATGAGATAGTGTAAATGGACACAAATAAGTTTTAACTATCATTACGTTGCAAAGTTATGGTATTTTCCAGTTCCTTTTCAGTCATTTTTTTGTGTAGACCTACTTGAATAGCGCATTAGCTGGGCGGTAGGTTTCTGCACTGAGGACTGTGCAGGTTCGATTCTCGTACATAACAAATACTTGTTTATACTTAAGTGTTACAAATGTGAGACTTGTTTTGTATTTGTGATCAGTAAAAGTGTGAAAGTATTAAGAGGGTATACACAGACAAACGGACAACGAAGTGATCCTATGGGGGTTCTGTTTTTTTCGTTTTATGGTACGGAACCCTAAAAATGTAATGATTCATAGGTAAGATTGAATCAGGCGTTGACAAAAAGTATACGTAGCAACAAACTTCGTAAAACATTTCCAAAAATAATTCAATATTCGACATCCGTTAAAGTCGTGTGAATACACTAATTTATAGGCAAATGTTCCTAAATATTAATCTATAATTATACAGTACCGAACAGTTAATGTGTGTAGAAACATCGTCGTATAATTTTCTCATTTCTGCGATACTAGCCTAACGGAACAACTTATAATAAAAAACCAGTCGCGTTGTGTTTAGTCTAATAACATTTTGGAATAAACTGGTGAAACTACTGTAGTAAAATTCATTTTATTTTTCTCTACTTATAAACTGTTTTTAAGTTAATAGCGGCTAACTTGCGAAATATTTAAATGTTGGTTATTATCGAGTGCTAGATAAAGATTACCTATTTCATTTTAACTCTTTAGAAGTGGGTATAGGCACAGTTGTTCGTAATGATTTATGTTTCCTCAAGGCAGGTGTTCTGCGCTAGTTTAGTTATCTTTTGCAGTAACTTTCCGAGTGCTTACCATTTACGTTAGATCGTGAGGATCCTTTGAGCTCGGGTTAATGTAGCGAAAAGCTGTAAGTTAGTTAGGAGATGCTGAATGTTGCGCTTACGGCGCGTTTACATTTGATCGTATTGTGTTTTGCTATAGGTAATATATTATAGGAAACGGTTTCACCTCTCAACCGACAAGGCGAAATATTGGGAGTTGACACAACCTTCAGCCGTTGGAGAGCCACTGGAAGAAGAAGCCTAATACCACTTACCTACACCAAAGAGAAGCATCCAATATTCAGGTTTATCATTTAAATATCACGAATCTAACATGATCTTAATCCTTTTAATTATCCCGAAGAAGTTCGGCATGATTGCTCAGCACCAGCAAACGTACTACGAATTCAAAAGGACAACATAAATTCATTTCGTGTCGGCAACTCATAGTTCATTTACAAGTCCACTGACACAATCCTTAATCACTGTCAAAACAAATGTTTGGTTGTTGACGTGCAAACCGCCTTTAACTCGATCGATGGAGATACTGTACATCAAAGGAAAAGCATTAAACGCGTCGTTAAATAGAAGCGCTTTTGTGCCACCTGCTTCGAGTGTCCCGTAGCCGTATGTCTTTAATATTTGCGTTTCATTCTTCAATGTATAACTGTTTGCAGTTGGTTACACCTGGCCGTTTTCTTACGCTGAATTTTGTCTTTTAGGAATAGCCTGCGTGGTTTGAAGTAGGTAAGCATCTTTTCATAAATTAAATATATTACTTGCCTCCTGTAAATTAACTTCCTTATCAGTTAGAACTTTTGAATTACCTAACTAAATCTGTCAACAAATCTAAAGTTCATTTACATGATTGTTGTACATTTACCAGCTCAACCAGAGATCAAGAGTTGAGATATCGTCATCATCATCTGGCTAGCCTTTTCCGAACTATATTACGGCTCGGCTTCCAATCTAAGCAAACACATGTGACGACGACTCAATCACTGGATCTCTTTCACCAGCATTGAAGCTGTGTTAGCTTAGTGCTTACTACCAAGTCATAGAAAGACCTATGACTTGGCATGACTTGGTCACACCACTAAACTAAAAAAAAAAAAAAAACACAACACAAAAATTAGAGGTGCGTATCTTGGGTTCGAACTTAAGAAAGTTTGAACCCAAGACACGCACCTCTGATTTTTCAGATTCATGCGCGTATTGTACTATAAATATTACTAGCTACAGTGAAGGAAAACATGGTGAGGAAACCAAACCAACATGCCTGCGAGATATTTCTCGACGGCATGGCCATGGGCAGCATAAAAAGCAGCACTAACCATACGAAAAAAAAGGACTGGATAACACGATACCCCTTGGTAAGACTCGATCTCGAACTTTCTGACTGTCCATAACGACTTTCAAGAATCTAGTCATGACAGCCCTTACCAACGGCTTAACGTTATTTCTATGATATGGAGGGTCCTGGTATGTATGTAATTGATGGTTGATCCAGATCCCAATGGATGATCAAGAGCTGGCAAGATTTCTAACAAAGATTGACGTTTTTAAATATTAGAATTTTCATTAATTTCGCAACGTAGTGTAATCCTACGTACAGGTGTTAGAAGGCTCTTTGTATTTTAAAATAACGCATCATGATTTTTCAAAAATCCAATGATGTAGTTTTAGTTTTCATCAAAATCGGGCTCAAGACCCCTTTGAGTATTTTTCGCTATTCCTCATAGTTTGGGATTTGGCCATCCACGCCCACTTGAATGAAAAATTCTCCCTGTATATGTATGTATAAAGAAATCTTCTGCAATAATGTCATGCTTCCAGACAGTGATTTAGGCGTTCACCTGCACTTTGTCTACTAGGGAGGGGATGATTTTTTTTTACTAACTGGAACATACGAAATAAAAACGCATGTTCTCGAAATTGTTGATTCCATCCCAAATTATCTTCTTTTAACTGGCCATCACACACGTAGGTACATAAGTAAGTCTTCTGACCATGTTTACATTTTAAACCGATACGATTAGTATTTTATCGTGCTTATCCAATCCTTCCCAGCCATAACCACAGGCCGGATCTTGCCCTTGAAATAAACCAGGGCTCATTAACAAGTTATGATTAATACGGACTCATAAATAGCGACGTTGTCGGCAAGTCAAACGACTCCACACATGGTAACACCTTCCAAGAAATGGTGTCACCACACTTCGCCATAAATTAATTGGATACTTTTTATAACGATGATTTACTAAGTATTATGATTATGGTTTAAGTTGATCCCGATTGTGTAAGGATGTTTGGGGAGAGAAAAATTATTGACTAAATTATTATGCTTCTTCCTTTATATCCAAGCTAAGGCTGAGGGATACTGTTATACCTACCTATCAAAGCTGTTCAAAATATAAGTTACCAATCCTATGCCGAAAGATGCACGGAAGACAAACATTTCACATGTAACAAAACACCTTCTTTAGCATATCCTCTAATGTAACTGTTTCCATACATAAAGTTTTTGCTCTCAATACAACACTGCAGACATGTAGCAAGATAAAATCTTTACAACGTCCCTTACAACATCTGACAAGGCAATGCTTTGTTAATCAAATCATGTAGTTATAGATACGTTGAAGAAAAGCTGTACTTAAATTATGAAAGTTCATTGTTTTAGACAGTTAACAACATTATACAAAACATTAACATATAAGTCGTCAGAATACTAAAACATTGTTGCAAAAAGCGGCGGAAACACAGGCAGTTTACAACTTTTTAACAGCGCAGTCCGGTCGCTGTAAATCACATGGTTTAGTTTAGACCCCCTTCAGAAGTAACATCGACTTCTTCGAACTCACATTAATCTGCCGTACTTCAATATGTAAAGGGAAACGTCGAGACACAAAAGAGAACGCATTTAGCAAACACTATATCTCATCTTGTACATATATTCGAAAACATGGATTTCACCGTTGCAAAACAAAAGAAGGATCTACACAACTTCAAATTTGTGACAGAAACAAAAGCAACGTGTGTCGTTTGTTTTTTTTTCTTGTTGTGTAGAGGTGACTTGACTATTGGAGCTGTCACTGTGCATCATAAAACGGTAGCTGCGATCATTCCCATTACAGTGACATACAGCCGCGGTTGGAACAGGGAAGCATAAGAGCGTCATTGCCCTAACATGATCTTATATATTTTATAATTTTGAATATCTGGGTAGAGTAGAAAATTATCACAATATCTATGACATTAGAGTGTAAAAGATAAACAGTTTACGACTGTTTATCTTTAATTTAAGTATAATGAAAAGAGTAATGAGAAGAATAAACATGTATCCGTCTACTACATAATTAACATAAATAATTATTCTTGGCGGCTAAAAACACTGATCATAATCGATCATACGTATGCAATGTACACTAATTATAACACCATAAATGGCAAACAGCACGCCTACACACCGCCCATTGCGTATCTACGCATTATTTTCAAATAAATTTAAATTCAAACAACTTTCCGTCCGACACTGTTCGCCGAAGGGCAAATCTCCGTTACAACGTATTCAGTAAAACCGTGACGGTAGCTGTCAAGTTAAAATGTTTTAATTTAGTGGTGCGGTTCGTCACACGCGGCATATCCGCCATCCGCCGCGCCATTTGACACTCGCCGCGTTCCAAGAGGTGATAAATCTCCACACAACGCGCCGGCACTAATCACGGAAATGAAAACAACCCTTCACTTGACTCGTTTACATTTAATGTTCCGCTTAAATGACAGCGCTAAGTCGAGCGCCTGAAGAAATTAATATTTGAACTTCAAATAATGATTTAGAACACACTCCGGCAGACGTAAGTACAAATAAAATACTTTTGGTACACCAAATACGACCCTTTGTCGCGATTGACGTCAGCGAGGAAAACAAACAATTTATCTATTTCCTCGTGCGTCACACGAAGATCAAACACTAGTTAATAAATAGGCGAGGTGCCGACGACGCCAATAAAGTCGGGGGGCGTCGAGTTCGCACACACGCCGCCGACGAGCGGATTTAAAATTTGTAAATACGCGCCCGCCGCGCGCCGCGAATACGACTCGTCTTTTTGTGACGTGATAAAATAATGACAGCAAATTACTGTTGGGGTTCAGTCTCCGTACTGTATTTAATTCACTTTGACTTGCACCTTATCAACAAGAACTTCGAGCATAATTAAAAAGTTAAAACATGTTGCGACAAAGGACATCAAATTTCTTTTTCTTTAGAATGTTATACGTCATGAAATTCATCAGATCAATACGAATTTTTGATAAAAGAATAAAGGTCACGGGGCGAGATATTGTTTGCAATTCAAAAAGAGGATGCAAATTAGCGCATCTATTCAGTAAAATGAAAACTGTGCTCTGTCATTTGACGGCGCTTAGGGGAGCTTTTCAATCAGCCCTCGTTTGGGGACTTTAAGTATTAAAGCAATCTCCTATTGCGTCACTTTATTAGTTTGTGCTTTATTTTGTTCTTTTGATGTTGGAAAGTAATCGAGCTTCTTTGTGTTTACAGTTTATTGATGCTAATTTTGCTTTCATACTCGGAGAGACTCAGGGGTATATAATTTGGAAAATATCAGTAGTGTAGTAGAGTACCAGATACATAATAAAATGTTGGCATTACCCTCAGCTTGCACACATCATTAAGTTTTAAAAGAAAGTCGGAAATGTCTGAATCTCATTACCATGGCTGTACATTCTGCGGTGATATAAGCGGAATAGGAATGAGTTGGAGGATACGACATGAATGACAAAGTGGATGCAAATGTGAGCTTTGTCGGCGAGCAGCGAGTCGCAACCACCCGATCAAACGGCGGCGGAACGATCCCTAACCTCTATCCGACGCTCGGTATTTCTTTTCGTGTGTACTAATAGAATTGAAAGAAAGTTGTGACATTTGTTATACCATCATGTTTAACTTTCTAGTCTTCTTTTCATACACGAGTTGTACTACACTACATACTTACGAAGGAAAAGCGAACTTCCACCCTTTTACGATAAAATAGGTGTGGCATTAAAAATGCTGTTAAATTAGGTGCCTCCAAATGTGCAGAGTTGATGAAATCTCCATAACAAAGACGTGCATCTCTTTTTAACCAATACAGGGTGTAAACGGACCCTTCACGTTGCCGCCAACCAGCATTATGTACATCAAACTAAGTAACTTTACGCAAAAAATATTGCTGGGAAACGACTTTTCGGGTGAAAAATCACGTTTTACGGCAGGACTCAATGTAACGCACTCAAAACATTGTGCTGATGGATGGATTGAAAAAGTACGGGGGTCGTGGACGTGTTTAAAGTAAAATCTTACATACAAAACATGTATTCAAAAAAACTTTTGAAAAAGTTGAAACCTTGACCCCAATATCCGTAACTAGAAGGTTCCCAGGTATGGTCTAGAACAAAAAAAAAATCGCAATGACGAAGAGAACAAGTGCCTTTCGGCTTTGCTAAGTGTCTTGTTACTTTCTTTAATGTAGTTACTACTATTGCACAAACAGACACAACAACTAACACTATTTTTTTTAACTGTGTCTAGTTTTTGGTGCTACGACGAGCTACGACGTAGCACCTTTGGTTAAAAACAAATACAATTTTCACAAAACTCTTACAGAGGGCTGATATAAAATTAAATGCCTTCCTATGTGGGAAGCGGTTGTTTCTTTGGCACAGAGCATTATGATTTTGCCTTACATTGTAAACATGAGGAAAAATAATCAAAAAAAAAACATTATCATTATCCATAATTAGTGCTGATCTCGTAAATCGTAGCATGGCGCCGCTGTTAGTATATTTGTAAAATTTACACCCGTATGGCAGTTTTTTTTCAAACGCGTGACTGTTGTTAATGAATGTCGTGTGTCAGAGCAAAAACTGGAATTCCGCAGGACTAATATAAATCACTCAGTTATGTGTGTCGGGACCTTTAATTAATTATGTGAATTCCTGTCGCTGAACCCTGAATAAGTGTCGTTTAGCTCCAAGTTTCTTGACAGAAGAAGAGAGGGAAGATAAATAATACCATCATGAAAGTAGTTTTTCGTCGTGTAGGAGTCAAATTTTTTAGTTTTTATTTTCAATAGGTACTTATACAATATCGGGCATTAAATTTCATCTCACCTAACTTACCATTAGACACAGATCTTTGTCTAACATGGTTTTACATAACATAACATCACGCTTTATAATCTCCGAAGGGTTAAGCAGGGGTGTACCTTACAAGTACACCCACATTTCGCCAGTTATGTTCTAAGTCCGATGTAATAATGCGAGCCTATTGCCAAAAACCAGGCAAAAATCCAGACTCCGTGGCTGTTAATGAGAAATTCCTGATGGAAAAACCCAATAAGTAGCACTTTGCCGCACCGATAATCGAACCCGGGGTTAGGGGTTTATATTTCTACCCCTAACCCCGCTAGAATTCTAGATTGTGAGTCGAATTCTAGATTGTGACATCCTTTTGCCAAGTTTAAATCTATGAATCAATCAAATGACATCTAGAAGTCTGATCGAGTTTTGGAACAAGTCAAAATATAAATATACATAACACATATACATATATATTTTTCCTTTTTGAAAACCTTTTTCAGTTAAGTTACCAACTACCCAATACTCATTAAGTATTACGAACTCACTCATCCAATATTAGTAATTCAACAATTACCTAGCTTTCAATAAGCACTCGCCCCCTTTTTCTTGATTACCAACCCATTAAAATGATTATACAAACGTTATAAATAAACAAAGTGAAGTAACAACTTAAAATTGTTTAATGGGTGATTTATTCCTACCCATTTGGAGAAATCAATACGAATGTTCTATGAAATGTCGTTTTAAAAAAAGTGGAATAAAATGTGCAACAATGTTTGAATAGGAAT
Organism: Eurois occulta; assembly: GCA_950022335.1. Lineage (NCBI taxonomy): Eukaryota > Metazoa > Arthropoda > Insecta > Lepidoptera > Noctuidae > Eurois > Eurois occulta. The sequence continues at coordinate 8,020,107 of OX465489.1, read as the reverse complement.
AAAACATGAATAGAGCAAAGGTACGCTTGTGGCAACTTTATATGCGTATTGTTACAGAAAAGTGTTAAGTTACATAAATCCTAAAATGTGGTAGGCGTGAGCGTCGACGTCTGCGCACGCGCTGCCGGATGCGGAAGTCTGTAATTACGTCGCTATTTCGCAAAAATGTCTCAATCGACCCTCGACAGATGGCGCGCGATCCGAATTGTTCAAACATTCCCTGAATGGTTCAGCTGTTTGTGTGGCTCTGCACCGCCCATTCCTATTCTTCATTACAATCTGGTGACATTTACTCCAACGGTAGCAACAGGCCGCGAAGGCTTCCCCTCTCACTCAACCAACCGACTGTAGGTAATTAAAAAAATGCGAACCGATAACCAACAGAAAATGATGCCAAACAAAAGGCCAAATCTATCAATATCACCTTTGTGCCATCCGTTAAATTAATAAACACGACAAATTCAGCGGTTTCTGTGCACCTACAGCTAGCGTTATATTGAGCACTTTTGTTTAGAGCCGGTCCGATGCGAATAAAATATGAATAAAATAAATTATTGAATGTCTTTTTAATAAAGCGCTTATTGTTTTATCGGGGTATAATGGAGGGCCCATTGTGGCGCGGCGCCGCCCAGCCTCATTCCTGGGACAATGCACAAATAATAAATAGACGTATTTTGTTCGTATTTTCTGCGCTCGGTCGCTTCGCTGTTGTTCCTGTAATTGGTGACCAAAATAAATTAATTGAATTAGATCGCTCCAGAAGCGCTGACACGTCGGTACCGTAAAATGTTTGGACATTTCATAATTAAAAGCTTTGCGAGTGAAGTCGTTTGTGTTAATTTAATAACGGCTTTGTTTTCGTCCGTGTTGAACATTGTTGTGTTCGTCCGTGTTGAACATAGGCTGTTTAGTAGGGCTTGAAGTATATTAGGTCTACCTATGACTTCATTTAACGTCCTTTGAATTGTCCCGAAGGGTCAGATGTGTTTTCAATCCAGCTATTTCACGAGTTACTTATCATCGTTGTCAGGCAAGCTCCACCCACTGCTGACTGTAGGCAGGTTCACCAATTATGATTAAGTTACTTATATGTTTTAGTTAGGTACTTAACTAAAGTGGCGCCGGTTGCCATTAACCGGGCACAAATCCAGACTCTGAGCTCCGGGTTGTTACTAAAAAATTTTAAATGGAAAAACCCGATAAAACTTCGCCCGATCTGTGCCCGATGTGAGAGTTAAACCCTGGTCCAATGCTAATATGTATTATTAATGAAAGAGTTCTACATAATATCCAATACAATGACTCATGTATTACCATGAAGAGATGTTGACTAACCATTAGATTAACTCGAGTCATATTGATGCTAATTGATAGGTATGATTCAAATCGATGGCTTCAAACAACTTTATTATAGGTACACCCACTGTTTGTAATGTGAGTCTTTGTTATTAAATAAAAAATTATAACTGGTTAATACTCGGAGAGGTGGACAAAGATGGTCACTCACTGGACGCCTGACGGAGGAAGTCGCCGTCGAAGAAGACCGCAGCGAAGGTGGTGTGACGTTCTGATCTTGTTTGCATGGCGAACATGGCCGGATATCGCACAAGATGGAGAGGTTTGGAAGGACAAAGGGGGTAGGCCTTTGCCCAGCAGTGGGACACATTTCAGGCTAACAAAAACAGTGGTTAAAAATTATGAATAATGAACTGTGTCTGGTTAGAATATATAAGATGAACTGTGTCTTTCTATTTGTGAATATTTCATGTATTTTGCTCCCGATTCCAACTTTTGACCTACACGTCTGCTTACCTACAGTCATGTCATCAACTCATCATGGCTTTAAGATATACTTACTCGATTCTATTCTTTCAACCACGTAACTAAGTAGGTATCACACTATTAACCATACCTACCATAACTTGCAGAGGGTACCTAAACACAATGCTGTCGCTTGAGCTTATAAAGCGCTTCAGTTCATTAAGTAACCAATGAAAATTTATTAGATAAATAGAAAACACAAATAACATTTGCGAAATATACTAAGCACTACAGACAAGCCTAATATTATTGAGTAGGTAAACAACAGTAAACTTCTTAGTAACATATTTAGGTGTTAACATTTTTCTAACGTATAATTATAGTACCATCTAGCGGCGAGTAGGGGAACTTACTCGAGCTTTAATAAAAGCTTAGAAACCGGATCCAGAAACGAATTTAAGTAGCATACTAAGAAAGAATAAACAATTTAAAAACATCCAATTAATATTTATGATGTTTTAAACAGGATATTGTATAGGTAGTTAATAATTCAATAGTTGCGGTTAAAAACAAAACTATTTTCACGACAGTTTGACAACGACCGGAACCGAAACTTTCTACCGTTCACATAGCTTTGTGTGGCGTACTTTCTTATTTCTTTATAAACACGTAATTACCATTTAAAAACACACATTTAACATTTAAACGGTGGTAAGTAACAAAAGCCAGTAGCAAGGTACAGTCGAGTTGAAAAGCATAGGAAGTAATTAGGGCGACGGCAGATGGCGCGCAGGGCGTCTTGGCTTCGCCGCTGTAACCGCAACCGCCTCTGTCCGTCCGCGACGGGAACAGGGCCTTCTGCACATGCCCGTGATACGTGCTTTGCCTGCCTTATACGACGAAGTACGAATTAATTGAAGTCAAATTGCCGTGTCATTAATATTTTTCTTATTGCTCATCCTTTCCTAAAGTGTAGGCAATATTATAACTCAATTAAGTAATAGATCTGAATATAGGGAATTACCTACTTTTAGATCCAAAACGTCACGGCAACATTTTAATCACTCATGGTGAATGCCACGTTAGACAGGGAGCCGACCCCAAGATATGATGATGGTGAATGCCACGTTTTGAGATACAGTACATAGTTTTTATAAGGTCCAGAATATCAAAGGTTCGTAAATTTGAGGCTTCATTATAGAAAAATTGCAAACCTTGAGAATCTTTGCCTTGGCGCTTCTCTGATGGTCACCACTGTTGATTCTGACTTTCGCGAGTTGCTGTGATTTTGGAATATTGTAGCGGGCCTGTCTACCATCACAAATAAATAAATTGATTTATTATTTATTTATTTATTTATTTTTGTCTGTTTGTAGATCTGTCTGTTTGTTCCGGCTAATCTCAGAAACGGCTGGACCCATTTTGGCGGGACTTTTACTGGCAGATAGATTATGTTATAAGGAGTAATTTAGACTACGTGTATTTACGATGTAATAATCAGGGTTCCGTTCAAAAAAATTGAAACCCTTGAAATTGTCAACAAAATCCGATTCAAATAGGGAAGTGATATTTTTATAATTATTCACTTGGATGAATTTCGCGGGCAACAGTTAGTCTCAAATAAAAAAGCTACGTTAATACGTACAAAGACGAGCAAATTGTCATAATTTATAAGGAGCAATCACTAGGAGAGTAACTTCATATTGTTTCAATTTTACTTCAAATTATTCGTACCTCGCGGTGCAGCCAACAGTTGCGTCACGAAACAGCCTAATTTTGTAATGAAGACATAAAGTTTAGAACTGAATGTCTGTTGCCTAACCACAAATGGCGGTCGTTCTCAAATAAAACTGTCTTGCGCTAATATTTGAAAGAATAACTAAGTTTGTGGCTAAGTTTATGGAGTTTAAAGACATTTGGCAACATGTTTGAGTCATTGTAATTATGTTAGGTTACCTATACTTAGGCCCGTTTACATTGCCTAAAACAATTTTTGTAAGCCTCTCGTCAATGGTTCTCTGAAATATCCCATTTATGATCAGCAATTGTCAAAAGGTTAGTTTATTAGGAAAACAATCAACCCACAGGGAAACATTTTGTTCAATAAAATTCGCCACAGATTTTCAATCCCCAAAAATGTCACTGTGTAGAGTAGCTACCTACATTTTGAGTAGCATAACAAGCTAACAGTCTATAAGAGTTTTTTTAAACCAGTGAGAAGTCTTTGTTACAGTCCCTCAATTTTGTTATAGGGGAAAAAGTTGGTCGATATTCTCGTTTGAGTTAGTTTTCTCCTGAACTACCTATAAATGAGTGTCACCATTAGTGTCCGAATGAAGGACGATTTTTAGCCGAAACCGATTAAGCCGAAGGTGAAGGTTTAATATAACCCTATGAAATGCTATTCCTGATTGACTAAAAGTTAAGTAATAAAAAAATTATATATATTTTTTATTAAAAGTTTATGTTGACTGGATATAATATATAACTCAACGAGATCATTACCTTGCAACAACAACAACTTCAAAAATAATAACACTCCAAAATGTATGAACTCGGCATACCACGTGTCGCCTTTTTCATCGCGCTTTCATGTATTCATAATAATTCGTCCAATTTCAGTGCTTGCTAGAGACCTTCGGATTCGGCCAAAACTTCGGCCTAATTTGGCTGAAGCCGAAGGTAGCCGAAGCCAAAGCAGAAGCCAAAGCAGAAGCTTCGGTTGGACACTACTTACCATACATGGGGACCGAATCGATCCGGATAATTATTTTACCATGACTCTTCTGTTTAAGACAACAATTTTAACTCTCATAAAATACCTATGATTAGGTACCTACTACCTACCAAAGCTAGTAAGTAGATACAAATTTAATAGAGATATATTGAAGCCATACTGTCGATGTTTGTCGTAAATCTTAAATAAATAGTCCATGTAACTAAAACCGACAGATTTATTGACTTCGACAAACATGCTCCGAACTTCAAAGTGTTTGAACAAATCGGCAAACATGCAAAAAGTTCAGTTGCAGTAAACAAACCCGCCGTGGATAAACATGAGTCCCGCTGAGTGTTATACAAATAGTTATAGGTGCTATTGACCAAAGGGATGGTTCGATATTCTTGCTACGTGGTATGTGTACGAATTTAAATAGATTTTTTTACCGGGACAAAAATCAAGAGGCAGAAAGAATGTCAGCTTACCTTTCAAAGAGTAAAATACTTATACCAAAACGCTACCTTTTAAATCGAAATACCAGAAAATCTTGAAAACAGGTTTTAAACCAAAATTAAGAAGAAAATAGTTCAAAAGCAGTGAAGTATTTTCTTCTTTATTTTGGTTTTAAAAAAGTTTGATTTTCATCAAATCATCAAACCAACCCATAGACGGTGCGGTTCACGGTGGGCGCAGTGGCTGAGCGAATGCCTGCTGCGCTGCGGGTCGCGGGTTCGATTCCTGTACGGAACAAATATTTGTATGGCCTACAGCAAGTTGTTCCGGGTCTGGCTGTTTGTGTATGTGAGTTTTAATGTTTGTAAACGCTCCCACGATACAGGAGAAATTCCTAGTGTGGGGCAACGTTTAAAAAAATTATATGTAGTAAATGTATAATACTATCTCAATCTAAAATTGATTTTACGTAGGTACCTTCAATCGCCAGGATATTGTTTACATCACAAAACAAGCATAATCCCTCTAAATAACAAACAACAATAGTTCAATACGTCTCGCTAATGTGACAAAATGCCGAAAATTACCCTCATTATTGATGGGAACTAACAAACAATGTCACTGGCAGGGCCGCGGCCCAAGCAGCTGGTGACATACTACTCGCGACCGCCGCTCTGCCCATTCTCTATGCCTTTTTGACTTTGATTTATGGGGTTTTTATGCCCTATTCACCCGTCACGGTTACTTTAGATTTTATTCCAGTGTTATAAAACTGCCAAATGTAATTTAAACTTTTAACTTAGGAGCTTAAAGTTCAATTTTTAACGTAACGAAATCACAAAGCGAACCGATCTGCGAAACATTCACAGTTGCGTTTGCGCAGAGTATCGCTACATCATCTCTTAATAGTAGGGGATGAGGAGAGGGTTTTTATTTCATTTTCACAGTAATTTGCTTTTGTTAAGGAACAATAATGTTATTGTGCAGTTCGATTTTAAAGCAAATATGTGTAAGTTTGGAAGGAGTGCCGGGGACACGGTTCACACCCTCTTTAATACGTAAATACTAAATATAGGTAAATGTATTTTTGATTACTAAAATAAACTTACAGAAAGCAAGTTTGTAGGGATATTTTATTGAGTGCGCTCTATGCAGTGGACGACGATGACTGGAGTTGTAATTGAAGCAAAACAATTCGAACCAAAAAGTTTATTGAGGTATAGTTGAATTTGATAAGTAAGTATAGCTAAATACGAGTTTGAAAAAGATTTTCTACTAAATTTTGATGGCTGCTTTTAAATATATTTAGGTACATATTATGCTCTAAGTCCTGCTAAAATTAAAGAAGACTATGAAAAGACTGGACTTATTTTATACAGAATCGTATTTTTTGTGCCTTTATATTAACAACGGCATTCTTAGCTTTTTTCGCTGCACCATTTTGCTATAGTAGTATACCAATCAATTTTATTTGCCTTCTTTTCGAAGTTTCATTCATGAATTCCATACAATACACAAACCAAACATTTATCGGTGACAAACGTTTCGAGGCAAACATTACCATTTATCATATAAAATCATAAAACGAAGACTCACGACCCACCGAACATAATAAAACCGATTTGCAATTCTGTTGAGGATAGAAGTGAAAATGATAGCTGACAAAAGTCATTCGGAAGATTCGTGTCGCATTGTGCGGGGAGAGATGACAAAAGTGTACCACGCTGCTTCGGTAGCCAACAATGCGGCGGCAACCGAGAGGGGCAATTTGTCAGCATCGACAATACCGCTCGACATATTGACCATTATTTATGGAGCTTTGTGAAATACGCTCACGGTTTTATTGCGGGAACAATTTTACATCGTGTATTACACGCGATGACGTTTCAAACACTTTGTTGCAACCGACTTGTTTGTCTGTAGCACTTATAAAATATGCCAATGCATTTTATTTGTGGAACAAGAAAATGTTTCTAATTATTGATACAAAAAAATGGGAATTCGGTACGTAATGAGTGGGTGTTGTTCGCCTCGGGTGATTATTATTGGGAATAAAAAGCATGGCTAAATGAATTTCTACGGGGATGTTGGTTAGTGTTCTTTATTCGCGGGCAACAATCGTCGAGGCGGGTCCGTGCCGCCCCGACCGCCCCCTCAGCTGCCGCTCTTTGTACAACACGCGTGGATCCCGCTACTACAGTCTGAATTATCAGCATCCATTCAAAATGGTTACGGCTTTGATGCACGCGACTAACATTACAATAAATTTTATTGTGCACTCCGGACCAGATGAATCAAATTCCAAAAACTTGGGACCATACCTATATATGAAGGTAAAAAAATAGGAATTGTTTATTTCCTTCATATCTTTCTCGCCGCTTTCTGAACTATCCACCTAATAGGTACTTAACTATGGTTAGCAATTTAAGTATGGCAAACATCGCCATAACCTTAAACACCTTAACCAACAAAACCCTCCACTATACGAATTTAAAAATCCGAGTGAGCGAAACCACAAGCAAAAACGTTTCGACCATATTTATTAACGGTAATTTGAATTATACGTTGCGGTGCTATGTCACCGCATCGATTGCGTGTCACGCACTAGTTAGGTTCCACATCAACACAGACGGATGGATGGTGCTGAATACAAATGCTGAATCCAATATAGGCGGATCACTCCACGTTTTTACACGCTTTGTGAAAGAACAAATGGCGTGTTTGATCCACACCCACCAACAGAATGCAGTCATTAAATACTAATACGGGTTAATATTATTCTTTAATTATTTATAAAGTATCCACATTAAGTTTCATAAGAGAGCGATTACAAGAAATTACCGTCTACTTAGATGCAACTCTCTTCTCTACATGCTGACTATTAACTAGTGTAATTATCTTTATAACATTATGAACGGGCAAATCTTAACAAGTTGGCATTTTTTTTTTAATTTCAGATTTAGTATACTCCTTCAGAAACGACCCCATTAAAATAAGAATAGCGCCATCTCGCGGTGAGTAGCAGATCTTATGCCACTCGGCACAGAAGTGTTACGATTTTATGGAACTTATTTTAAATATACGGCTATAAATCAATCTCAAATAATAATTTTAAGTAAGTATGCCTGATTATTTTTATTTAGTTTTAGTGGCAAACTTGACTGCTATGGTCATTAATTCACACTTCAGGATAAAATCGACGAATAAGTAAATTGTGGTCAAAAGTGAACAAACAGAGGCTACATAGAGTAAGTAAGTAGAGACTGGGTAGATAATAATAAAATATAAAATAATAAAATTCAGCAAATAAAACTTAAAAATCTTGGTACCTACCTACTATTCTATATCTGTTTTGTTTTCGGAAAATCTTATAAAGTGTGTTGCCAAACAAAGCTGTATCATACAGCTATAGCGAAAGTAAGTAGATAGGTAAGTAAGTATACGACTTTAAAAAGATTGACGGCCAGGTCCATTAGGGCCGAATCATTTCATGTAGGATATTGTCAGAGTACCTACTTACCAGACTAGGTAGGTACTTGTCTTGCCACTTTGAACAAAAAAAATTAACGACTGAAAGATAATCATTTTCCCACATTTTGCGTAGGTATGTTCGGATACGAAAAATGTACATGAATTGAATGTGACTCGTGAATTTTAATACACACACAATAAACATTCGATGACCGAGCTTTCGTTAAGCCACGATCATTTTAGTTTGTACCTAAGTACGTAATTCACGAAACGAACAGTTTGAAGAGTACCTAGCTACCTACCCACGAAAATCAAATTGTTACATAGTTTATTTATTTAAGTAGGTATTTTGCCCGTAGTGTCTACTGCTGGGCAAAGGCCTCCCTCCAATCCTTCCATCGGCCACGCACGACACTGCGCTGAATATCCAATTCTATCTTAATATAGATAGTATACCTATACCTACACTCCTACAGTTTAAAGTTGTGTAAGGATTTTTTGGGGCAAAGCCAACATAAAAATACCTAATACTATTTGGGACAAGGGCAGGAAGATGATGATGTCTAATTGTTTTGCGATAGATCCACAAAATGTTAACACGAAATTAACAGCGTTCCTTCTGTTAGGTAATTTCATTCAAGCGAAAAAACATCCTTTTTTCAAAGGACCTATTTATCTGTGCCCACATAAGTGACAAACGCACAAATTTGCAGAATGTTTGCAAAACAATGATCGCGGTAAATACCGTCCATAGCAGTTAGTGTTGCTACCCTTAAATACTAAAATTAAATAGAGTCTTCACTCTTGTCTTGATCAACATTTTTTATGAATAAATTGGTAACGATTTACAAACATCTACTTATCTGTCAAGAAAATCTTTGTCAATTTCAATACTGAGTATTATTGTGATTAAGAATAAGCAGGTGTCTCCAAATTCGTACAAACGTATCGACCCAAATTGGTGTCTAACAAACGGTCGGCCCACGTGATCATGAGTGATCATTTCATTTCTCCAACTATGTTAATTATGATACAATCTTTGTCAAATTTGAGACAATTTGGAGTAATAAAATAAAGTTTTATGTCGCATTTACTTTGATGCGGTCTCTCGTAGCATGTAATTATCAGACAAAGGGACTACGGCGACCCGGGTAGGGGTCTACCTCCTACCAAATGTGTTTTCTTTCATTAATGACTTTTTAAATTACGATAATTTGACAAAAAGACGGGATTATTAGACGCATGGCAGGTATTATTAGTTTTATCTAAGGGTCTTATACATAAACAATTGATTCCTTATAAAACTAAGGTCTATTTTACCAAAATCACGAACTCGTTGGCCGAGGTCTGTACATATTGGGTCTTTATTAGAGCAACAGAAGCCAAAACAACAGTTTTTAGAATTTTTGTATGTTTATCTGTCTGTCTATCTTTCTGTCTGTATGTTTGACCCGCCCTTAGCCGCCCGCTAGTTGTTAATAAGTTGTTTTCTATTTGTTAATAATTTACTTCATATTTCGTTAAGAATAGTAGCAAAGGTTAAAAAAAAACACGATTTATCAAAGAAATGAAACCGATATCTACTACTTAATTTAAGTACTAAAGACTAATCAATCATGATTGGAGTACTTTATATGGACTCGAAATCAAAGCAACCAGCAATTTTCTTTGAAACTTTAATTCTATTGAACATCACTGCAATTTTCTAAAACCCGTTGCGATCAAACTACTTTATGATTCTATTAGAAAGACCGACGTCAATAACATAGTGTTTTGATAAAGAAATCGTTGCAAAAATTGTCGAGTTTTCTTTATGATTTTCTTTTAGTAAATGTTAGGCTGCGACTGCGGCCTCAATAGAGCCGAGTCTTTTGTTAATACGTTCCCGTTACAGTCCCACGGAAATACAGGTATCACCAGCAACACTACTCTATAATCTTGCCTCCTATTATGCATAGAAAACCACAGTTGGTAGGACAATGAAAAAATCCCATACTACATGGAAAATCTAATGCTATTAGAGGTTATTATGTCCAACGTACCTAGATGTATTAAATGCAGGTAGTGTGAAAATTACCGTTTTTCTACCGGTCGCGAGCCCGCGACGTACTGTTGTGACAGTTGAAGTTGAAATTTTAAAACAATAATAACAGAGAATGAGTGTGGCTGTATTTATTTTGCCGCGTCTAACCACCGGTTGGGGCAATGTCGTGGAAAAACGCAAAAAATACATTAAATATACAAGAGTCTAGGACTTAAACGACGCCATCCCTTCACAACATTGTTATATCGATTCTTTGTATTAGAATCGTAGGCAATTCTTCATTCGAATAGGTATACCTTTATGTTTTTTCTTTGTTTTTTAGTTATACCTACCTACATGGAGGGTATCCTCCATGTAGGTACGAGGTAGGTAAAGGTATATTATTAGATGATTGGTAATTTAATTTTCTACTTCTCTTGGCTGGCTGATTGTGAGAAATCTACGCCTTTCATGATGAAAAACTTTTTTTGGTATAGCTCATAAACGAATTAATCCTTCGAAAACCAATTTGTCGAAAAAGTACTACCTTTAATGAAACTTTCCATGTTTTTCGAGGCAGTTTTCTCAAAATAAATGTACGTAGCGTTCTCAAATGGTACCACAGTGCCCACTTTTAGTCATTTTTGTTTTTCGAAGGATTCATTCGTTCATGAGCTATCAGAAAAGTATCAATAAAACATTCTGAACGGCGTAGATTTCTCACAAACAGCAGTTGGTGGTGAAGACGTGGAAAAATGTGTAAGTTCGATTTGTCCATAACAACTAGTTTGAACCGAAATTCTTGGGTCAAAATTGTTGCAAATTAGGTCCAGTATCACCCATTTCAAGAAATGCACCCAATTACCGATAATTCTGTATATTTTACCCTCGCAATGGATATATTTTTGTTTTAAGTTTTAAGTTATATTTCCTTGTTTTGTCTTTTCTACACACTGTGTCTACATTTCTAATCCATCTTTCCTCTCGCAGGTCTTCAGGAAGAAATTTCTTATGAAATAAGCAGTACCATTGTGCTCTTCTATGTTAATATACCTACTTACTGTCCTGTTAAGTATCTGTGTGTACATAAATGAAAAAATAAATAAAATTTAGTAATTGCATTAATTGATCTGATGTCACAGTGCATAGCGAGACTTTTATTTAAATAAATTTCTATGTTTTAGTTCTCTCTATCTTTACACATTACCGAGAAAATTGCACGCATCCACAAAACGTTACATGTTAATTAATTTATTGAAATGCCATCTAGTGTTAATAAAGATCTCGGGAGTATACGAATGTTATTCTGCCCCTTCCAAGACACATGAAGTCCTGAAAATTATTCATGTCAGCCCTTTACTGTGGAGACTTTCTCGAAAACTGGTTCTTATCGCGCTACGATTAGGTTCAACATGCAATGTATTTCGCACGCTTGGGTTTTTAATATTTCTCCTCAGACGTGTGGAAATAAAAAATTCCACAAATACCTAAATATAGCTATACTAAGTCCAAATGAGTTCAATGACTATAGTCGGCGCTGATTGTTTTTTTAAATCTTGGCAAAGAGATATGCTTCTTTACGGCGTAAATATTTTTTGAGTATATAAATTGTGTTTATAAATAGAATATCATAGATAAATATAATTATTTAAAGCAAATATTTACTTTTATGCAAAAATTAACATTTGTGTTCTAAATTCAAAAATATTTGTTTTTTTTTATTTTTCATATTAGGCTGTTTAGCGGCATAATACCACATACCTTTGCTTCTTCTTCAACCTGACAAAAGCAAAGCGCGGAAATTAAATCATAGTTTCGTAATAATTCCTGAAAAATACTTTCGGTTCTAATAGTATTGAAAAACGTCGTTTGATACGCGTGGGGATTTGTTACTGCAGTTCTCAGCTGCATAACACCCTCGCCTGCAGCTCGAGTGTTAATTAATTCTGCCTCGAATGCAATAACAAAGTTTCCTCACTTACATCAAAATGTATGTACTTTAGACAAACACAAATGATAATATTGTAGATAGAGAAATGTGCAGCCAGAAGAATAACACCTACGAATTTATGGTATATTTCTTAACGGATTTAAATCAAATCAAAAATGTTTATTTGCAAGAAAATACAAATTATAAGGAAAGATTTTATGTCCTAAAAGTCATTGTATTCTGCCTGCAAGCAAGCGTGCAAATTTTTTACTTACATCTACTATGTAATTATTAACATGCAATTAATATTATTACAATTATTATAATATCAATTATTCATTTTCATTCATCATTAACATTAATTTTTAAATTCCATAATGCTATAGAAACAACTATTTACCAAGATACTTACTCGTATCATTCAATAGTGGCAGATAGGAATATCTTATCTACCCGAAACCACATCATCCATCAGCATCCAACCGAACCTTCTCAATTAATAGAATATGATGAAAAATACTGAATTGCCTTCATATTTTTCCGTTCAGGAGCCTTTAATACTATCGCAAACGCAGCATGTAATATTAACCTTAATCAAAGAGCTACTCGAATTACTAGTCAGTTGAGCTACTCATTAGTAATACCTACTAGATAGTAAATTACAAAGTACAGTACATACGTGGAAAACTAGAAATAGAAAATTGACTTAACAATCAAAGAAGTTTTTGCTTTGTAATTTTACTAAGGTTAAACGTCGTAAATTATGGAATTTCCAGAGTTTATAGGTAATTTTTTTTTAATGCTAAATAGCCTTGCGTTTGGCTGCAACTGATGTCAAGTGATGATACGGCCTAGGACGCTTGCCTTAGAAGAAGCCGATTCACTGCAACTTTGAAGAGATCCAGATTATTTTGATCGGGAACCAGAGAAGCCGGCTGCGAATTCTACAGACTGGCAGTTCGTAAAATAAATGAGGAAGCAGAGCGCTTTGTTTGGGTCCGTGGAACTTCAGCCATATAACGGTGCCGCTTCGCTGTATCGCTCGTCCGATGATAGAATGGGGATGAGGGAATTAGATTGTGCAATTCCAAAGCACACTCTCCGAAATTTAAGGGATAAAAAACCGATAGGCTGACAACTTTGCGGCGATGTTCAAGACTTTGGAGCTTGACTTCGACAAGGAAGTGTTGTTGTCCATGAGCCTGCAGCATGTCGATCGCTCAATAGTTTGTAACGCTTGCAGCTGGTGATTGGCTGATCCAGTAAACCAGCAACTAGTGCTTGAGTGAAAAATAAACCATAAGGGACCCAATGTTGATTGGTAGATGTCACATGTCTTCGATTTTTTGGTGAAAATGTCGGTTTGATTATGTATATACCTATGTCTGTATACTATATAGATGGTCAGGTGTATACAGTCGCAGTGCCTGTAGCATCGAATCAATTTGCAACAGTATCCCGGCCCGCTGCCCGCTACGCTCACCGCTCGTCCCGTAATAACTGTGATCCCGCGACCGACGCCGCGGGCCGCGATTATGTCATTAGGTGCAGCCTCACTATGTCCCGGATATCAAAGTCGATGAAAAGCCCAATAGGAATATCGCCGACAGCTATCGATCAACCAATTGTCTCCAATGATACGTTATAGTTTTGTACAAGTTATTTGTTGGACAGCTCTAGTTTTCTGTTCGTTTTTAAATAGAAAGCCTGAGGTTATAGAATTCTTTTTGTAAAGAACAGCTGAACAGCATTGCATAAGTACAGTAAAATAGGTACATCTACGTGGTCATTCACAAAAATAGAGCTTTAATTGTAGAGTTAGCTTTAATTAGACTGCTTCACAAAAGGTTCTCTAGAATGTTCATAGCATGAGCAAATTCCGTTTGCGGGTAGAGCCAATTGGTTGTAGGTATTTTACAGTGTTTGACAAAAGCCCAGCCTCTGTAAATCTGAGGAAAATTTTCAAAAAGGATAAATGTCAAACCAAACTTGGAAGGTCGTTATGACGAGAACAAACAAAATAGATCCACACAAACTTTTGTTAGCCGACAATATACGTGGGTTTTATAGCAAGTAATGTGAGAATAAAGTAGATTGTGCGCATGTGGGCGTGTCCCGGCCGCCGATTGGACCGGCCCACGCCAATGCGTGTGCGCCGAACAGAAGCCGCCCGACATGCTCTTATTATGTGTTTCGTAAAGTAAATCATTTTATTACACACAATTTTATGTTATTTTCATTGGTATTATATTATTATATGTATAGGTGAACACGGGTTTCCAATATCCCATTGCAAAATCCAAGACATATTATCCACGGCAGTTGATATTTCTGTAGCGATTACCTTCACATCTTGCAATGACTCCTCGCAGGCGTTCTAGAGACATTTAAAACATAAATATGACATGCGTGTGAGCAGTCGTTTATGAAAAGTGACCTTAGGAATAAATAAGTGGTCTTGCCATCCAACCAAACCTGCCAGTCAGCTTCCTAAGAACGTTTAAACGTCTGATATTACCAATAATTGAAGACGTTGGATCATTAAGCCTGCCGGGGCAGGTTCTATGTTGATTACTCGTAGTTATCAAGAATTTGAGCATCGATCGACCTATTACAGAGGTACGAGGACTACGGGCGCTTCTTCGTAATAACCATGATGATACCTGAAATTATATGATTTGTGAGGAATTTTGTTGAAAATGGCGAAAACATTACAGAAAAGTACAGGGGTCGTAACGACGCGGGGCGGCGCACCGGGGCCCTGCGGCCTCGGGGCAGCCGCTCCGCAGGCCGTATGCAAATTAAACGTAATCAAAATAATAATTTTGTATGAGGCAAGGAGAAACAGAACGGTACAAGAGAGTGGTGGAGCTCTCGCTCTAGCGCGCTGAACATCAGAGGGCCAGAAAGAAAAAACACCTGCCGCGCCGACCATCGTCCATCGGAAATGCAAATAGCCAGCGCCCGATTCGCTTTTATTATTTTGTATTGTTTCAACTTAGGTAATTACACACGCGATAGCGACTTAATGCGCGATATTACTGTAAGTGGAGTGAAATATTTCAGTAGTGATTATATGGTTAAGCAGGGCAGTCAAAACGTGATGAAGTCCGCTATAGGAACGATACTAGTAAAATTGCTTTAATGGTGCTTTCTAGTAGCAATTCGTATACATATATGAATTATGCACACTTCAGTCAATTATGCGTCATTTAGAAGACGTTAGTGTACCATATTAATGAAGTTAACTGTAACGTATTTCTGTTTGTATCGGTATGTGTGTAAACAACCACATTGGTATTTGGAACCCGACCAGCCATCATCGGAAACGACTTATTTCTAATGGTATGGTGGTGCTATTTCTAAAAGACACTTCACATAGATACATAAATCGTTCTGTACGTTGGCGTTGACCTTTGTCAGTCTAATGTTTACTACTCGTATGTTAGATTTGACGATTTATGCCAATCACAAGTAAGAGTACCTAAAACACTTTGACATGTAACTTCGGCGGGATTAACGGCTTGGCCATTGTATATAGGCTGTCTTAATCTATCTTGTCACGCGGTCAAACATGAAAGTAGGTATTTGAGTGGATTTTACACCAACGGACGTAGCACTCTTAGGCATCAAGCTAATAAGCTTGGTGCCTAAGAAAACATGATGAAACCGACTTGTCCTAGAATAAAAAAACCTAAGAAATATAGCATCCACCTACACAGAGGAGGCCTGATCTTGAGGTGCCTGCTGCTGCTATTATATTTAAACATGTACTTGTACACCAAACAGAGGTGTAATCCTATCAAGCGTGGTTCCATGGTGTATCTTGTGATTCTCTTTAAACAGTAACTTTAAAGATAGGCGTTCTACGAACCCCAAAAGGGCACGCGTGGTGTCCCACTCACTCTAGCAGAAAGAAGCTTGTATTCCAGCACAGGGAACGTATAGGCCGATTCTGTTAATGATAGGATAATTGACTCCATTCGTTGTTTATATACTTATACAGGTTGACGTAATAGTACAAGAGCTAGATATAATCAGCATAGGTAGGTACATAAAATATACTTACCCTGTAAAGGCGGCAACCACTCACGATTCTAACGTGATAATAATGTATCCAAGGAACAAATTGGCGTCTACCATTTAAGGCACATATCGCTGCAGGCTTTTTAACAAATAAGTGGTACCTAGATTATTAAATTTAAAGGTTAAATCAGAAAAAACCGGTAAAGTTTACCTATTACTAAGACACCATTTAAAGCTTGTGATTTCTGTGAAATCAAATTCAATGGCACACACAGCGTCAGTATGCGCTAACCCTTCAAGTTTTAAAATGTTACTCTGCTACAACATTTTAATAAAAAATGCAATAAAATTGTTATCTACTATCGTCCAAGTCACCTTATCTTGAGGTCTCTGTTAGATTTTATAATTTGAGGGTATCCATTAATTTTACTTACTTACGTTTTCTTTATAAAAATTAATCCATACCCTCAAGTTATAACTACAACGTTTGATTTATACGTTCACATAAAACAACGAAGACTTTTATATTTTATTTTATTTAGATTTTTAAAGTGATTTCTAATTTTATGAAAACAAAAATAGTTGTTCTGTATGAAAAAATCTGAGCATACAAAGAAATTATGAGACAGCTTGGCATAGCATATATTATTTTTCTAGATTTTGAAATTCTTTACGAAAAATAATTAATATATAAAAAAATATTATATAATGCATGACAAAAGCACATTTCATATCTAGGATTTGAATTTTCCAAACTTATGCACGGCAAGCGGTCTTGAAACTTTCGGTCTATTTAGACGTTGAAAAACTTTTCGCAAATGTTAACCCTATTATGACTTGTCGTTATACACAATAATAAAGGTATTAACGTGTTATTGAAAAGAAAATATATTAAAAGCAGACTTTTAAAAAAAACTTATTTATTCACTAAACCAACTTGGCCCTACCACGGATTTCAACGCACATGTCTTTTGGGGGGTAAACACTTAATGGAGTTGTGTGTACCTAACATCTCCTCTGGTGACTGGTCTTTATTGAAATCATATTAGAAATACTCAATGCTGAATGGCCCTAGTTTGTTTAAAAATGAAATTGATGAAGCTAAGAAGAGAGACCCAAGCAGGAACACGCGGTTTTGAAATCGAACATAAAACCTAAATCATTTTAGACTCTTTACACTAAATGAATATAATGTGTGTAGTATTTTCTTTTATTTTTTCCTCTATTACATCTGCAATCAGTGCATTCACTTTTAGCAGATGTGTTGGATGCTTCTCTCATTCAGAGTGTGTCCTCTACAGAGATCATCTACTCGTAATTCTCTACACTACAGGATGTCTATTCTTTTAAGGTGTTTAGCATAGTTGAGAAGTGCGAGCTGTCGTGCAAGGGTATTGGAGTGAGCTTCTAGCCGTTCCCTGTATATAGTCTTGATCTTGGTAATTTCTTCTTTCACTGTGAACATTTCCAGGTGTTTGTGGATCTCAGCATTAGTCACATACCACACACTACTGATTGTTTGGAGGATTATGTTCTGCATTCTTTGAATTCATATGATGGAGGAGTTTCAAGCACTACCCCACTACCACTACTACTACTAGCTGAAGGCCATACATCCATACAGGTTTCAGGATCGACTTGTACGCTAGCAATTTATCGTCTCTTCTTTATGTGCTCATTCGATGTCACGTATTTTCAATTTAAAAATTAGTTCGAACTCATTTTCCTGCTAGGCCCACAGATAAGTACTGTTTTTTTATTGTTAATTTCGGTACAACAAGGCAAATTCATTCTGTCTGCTAAAAAACCTCGCCGACAAGTAGCTTAATGATAAAAGAAACGAAAATAGCTCATGCCTGTCTGTGAAATAGAGACGTGAATCATGTCATATTGATAGCTCATGCGAAACTTGACAAACGGTTTGACGAACAAATCAATATGCATACATGATTGATTGATACCTACCTTTCAAGTTGAAAAATACTAAAACATCTACTTGAATACCAGTAAAAGCTTTGTTCAGTTCAAAAATGTCTTCCAGTTCTCTCTCATAACCTTTTATTGCGGAAAATATAGACTTTTCATTTTATAAAATAAAATTCTTCCATTGCTGGTACTTAAAGAGAAGCTCGTTGCCACATCCCCGGCTTACCGCAGAGACGAAAACACACAAAGCACAGGAACATGCGCCGTTGGCACAGTTGTCAGAGCTACCGTTTAATTAAGGCCACGCTTGGCTAGCAGCGAGCCCGTGGTTAGAACTCGTCACGCCGCACGCCAATTGGACACGATTAAAAATAATTTTCATTTTGATGTCATTTCGCTCGTTACTGAACTCCCTGATGCGAATAATTCCTCTGTTATGAGGACCTGTATAACATTATGTATATCTAGCAGTACGTAAACCACATATTAATTTGATGTTATTTGCTTCAGAGATAATCACGCTGTTTGAGTATCGTTTGGCGTAGTTGTGTCGCTGGTTTGTCGTATTTGTACCTATAAATGCACTACAACAAGTAGGTACCTATTGAAAGGATGCATGCGATACAAAATGCGGATCATTTCAATCTCGAAGATCCTATGATTCTAGAAATCTTTAGCCTATATTCATGGAGGTGATTTGTTAATCACCACACGGAAAAAAATCACTGCAACTTGTTTTTACTAGTACGCCGTAGCGTAAACTAGCGGGTAACTTCTAAAGGATTTTTTTTGAGAATATAGACATAGACAACAGAAAGCACATACTCGTACTTATCTACTATCTTTAATCATTACAAACATAAATTATCTACAATGTTCTAGCGAACCAAACCAATTCTTTCAAGCTTCAATACGGCTGTACCAGCAATTTTGTCTATGATTTTAAAATAGTATGGCCAAAGATAATATAATACAACACGATCAACCCGAAATGTATGAACCCTCAGTTTGTGGCAAAGTATATTTTTCTGAGGGTTTTACTTCGTTGTTTTAATGTTATCTGCGTGCTACGACATAATTTTTGTTATTATGTTAAGTTTAACCCTCTCATTTTGTTTGAATAGGTTGATTTTGGCCTACTATGTAAATAAGGACTCTTTTGATAGCGATTTTTCATAATACAACATAGTTTTTAACGTTATGTTTATCCTAAAGTGAGTTATTGAGCCTCTACGCCGCCGTAGACCCGGCGTAGCACGGTCTACGAAAAATATTCGATGGTTCTTAACTTTTTTATTTACATAATTTCTAAATAAAATATGCTTTTTTGTGAATTATGAATTTCATTCAGACTAGTGTTTCTAACATTGTAATTCTTATAGGTACCTAATCTATACTAATTAAAAAAATGGAAGTGTCTGTTTGTAATTTTAAAATGACAGATTTTTACTGAATGCAAATGAAAGTATATATGCTAACTAAGTATAGGTGCTAACTACTAACAAAAAAAAAAACAATTTTTATTATTTTTAGTATTAACGCCGTTTCCTAGTTTTAAAACCATTAGTCATAGTCATTTATTCATGAACAATAAATTGTATCTGAATTTACATAGAAAATTAAAATTACATAAGGAAGAAAACAAAAACATACTTAAATATTACAACAATGCATAAAAACAACAACAAAATACAACATATATTTAAAAATTTAGTTATAGATCTTCAACAGCATAAAGACACTTATTCAACAGGAAACTTTTTAGTTGCTTTTTAAAGGAGCTAGAGTAGATAGCGCTTTTTATATGTAGAGGCAACTTATTAAATAATATAACCGATTGATATCTGGGACTGTGCCTCACAATATTCAAATTAGGCTGTATCTTGTAACGCATAATGTCCTGTCTCCGTGTGCCTTCTCTAATCTGTCGTTCTTCTGCTGTCTCATATTCATGCATATATTTCGCCATGTTACTTAGAAGTACAAATACATAAATGCTCGGCACTGTTAGTATATTCAGGTTTATAAAATGTTCACAGCAACTCTCTCTTTGTGGGATACGGACTATTGTGCGAATTGCGCGTTTTTGTAACACAAAAGCTCTTTGATATTATACCTAGTCATAACTGTTTCCCCAAAACATTATGCTATATCTGATCTTTGATTCTACCAATGCGAAATATACCATTTTCAATTGCTCAATGCTAATTACCATAGTCTTAAGTACCAGAAAAACCTTCCTAAAGACCTTCGTCACCAAGGTCATTTTTGAGGAAAATACCTCGGTATACTCACAAAGATGCTATTTGTTGTATACTTACATATGTACAGTACCTTGTAACACATGAGCACAATCGTGAGTATGTACATACGAGCATACATAAGTAAGTAGCATTTACCGACACAAGGGCACTGGTTATTACGCAAATTACGGCAAATAATAGACCGGTGACAATTAGATGATTTTCTTGAATGAGTAACAATTGCTAGGTATCTTCCTTACCCTATATACGAGGGAACATGTGTGAGAAACAATTATATTTTAGCCCTGTTCAATATTAATGAAGGATGCGGCAAAAATTATATTTCGGCTGAGGTAAACGATTAATAATTATCTACAACTGTCTTAAAATAATTCGGGATCCTTTCTGATTTCAGGGAAACTGATGAACTCTTGAATATACTGTTTCAGCTGAATTACAACGGCTATATTTAGAGGCATTCCTTGATATTTCGTACGATTGTACGAAAACGCGATAACCAAGTACCCACTAGTAAGTAGACACATTTATTGCCTGATGGGAAAAGGTTGAATTTATGTAATCGTGTTTCAATGTACACCGAATATTGTAATCGTGTTATCTTTGTATGTAAACCTCGTTTTCGGCGAAGAAGTTATGATTATGTAAATTGAGAATTTTATCAGTTGGACGACATTTAACCCAAAAAAGACCGTAGCATGAATTGATCAAGATTTTATCATTTGAAACATTGCTATGGATTTGCAATGAAAATTAGGCTTTCGACGACCATCTTTTAAGGTTCACCCACGGGAAGCTAAGTTGGGAGACCTGAAGAATAGGCCAATCTGCTCTGGTAGGTAATGAGATGATGTATTTAAAATATTATACGTTGTGCATTTTTTGCTCTTCCTTTGTAGCTAGAGTTTGTAGTTTCCTTCACAATCCCTACTTACAACATAGTTTACCAATAGTATTACATAGCTATCGTAGAGGGTACCCACCATAGGCCTGAATTCTCATTACCATACACGTTAATACCGAAACGATTCGAGTTCACGCTTTTACCGGCAGTTGGCATTACCGACGGTTCGGCGGCGGCGGCAGTGCGTTAGATGTGCGCAATTTGCCTCCATTTGCCGTAATGACAGGCCGCGTCTGTGCTCATGGATGCTGCATAATGAGCCGATCCCGCCGATTGATCTGCGTGCCTATGCACCTAGCTATAACCAGGCGTAGCTCGTAGGTAGCCTGCCAGCAACGAATGGTCTAGCATTACGGTGTTGTAATTAGAAGTGATTGGAGCGATTTGCTCAGGATATCGGAGGCTGTAGGTAAATACGTAGGAAAGTGCCAGTTGAAGATGGAGCGTTGCCGTTTTAAGTAGGTATCAGAAATGGCGCGTATCAGCCATTGTTTTGCAAGGTCGGCTATTCGCCAAAGGAAGGTTGAAAATTATGAACGCTTACTTAATCAAACAAAAATATGAAGTGTTTCAGCTCTTCAAAAATATGTATCAAAATGAAAGAGAAAAAAAGAGTCAGTATTCATACATTTATTCAATGACAGAGAAAAGAAAATGCTGACTATAACTAGCACTAGTTAGACACAATAACACTCGTATTATTGACATCATTAAACCGATAGTAATCAAATAACAACCGATGCATAATAAATTCCTCTATCGAGGGCTGTTTGCCCAAACGGATGCGGATTGGGAGTGACGGCCATCGCGGGTACCTACTGGAACGAATGAGCTATAAAAGCATATGTTTTGGGCCCTAGAGCACACCTTATCATTTACCACATTACGGGGGCAATGATTATAGTAATCTGCTCATGAGGGTACAATAGCGCTGCACTCGCTCGCCGTGCCACCGCATGCGATAGCACGCAAACAGGATGATTCGAATTAGGAATTGCGATAATGTTAGATTTTTAAGAAATGTGTCACTGTTAATAAATTATTACTCTACACATCTAATCACAGTGTGTGTCCAATGATGTTCTGCGGCAGGAGGTATGTTGAATTTAATAATTATGGGGCATCATAAGAATGATGCAGCATTGCCTAAGCAGTGAAATCAAATTACCAAGATTTTTATCCTACTCAATTCAATGAATGGATCGGTCACACGCTCGAAATTTCGCAAGCAATGTTTAGTTAAGGATATTTTTATGTTTTTTTTTTATCTTCTAGCTAATATCTTATGTTGTACTAATTTATTCTGGAAAAGAAGTGTGGCCACGAGAATACTGCCGACAAACTTTTCTGCAGTTTGGCATGAGTTCTGTGTGGTTATATTTGTGATTTTTTATGAAAAATGCTATAGATTGGGAATATTGGGACCCTCAAGGGAAAAGGAAGCGTGGCCGTCCTCAACAAACCTGATCTTGATTTATTTTTTACATTGATTTTGAGTAGGTAAGTATACTTGGCGATTTTCGTTTAATACAAACATCTTTTTACAACAAAACCGCCAGTAGGTATTCATAATTTCACGATTCAAAAAGAAACATCATGTATAACAATTGTATGAATTTAATAGAAAATATGACCCTTTCACTGTTCCACATAATTAAGGAGTGCGGGACGGCACAAAAGACTCGATCGCTACATGTTGTTAACTCCGTTTTATTCGTTGGAATCGGTTGACAATGGCGCGCCCCAATACCCTTTCTTCGGCAATTTGGCGCGCAGCAGTCTCCGGAAGTTAGACCTGCACCCTGGAATTAGGGATCCTTAGGCTCTCCAGGACTCTCATTGTTGTACTAAGGACTCCGCCCCGCAAGAATTTTGACGCGATAAGTCAGCACGTGTCACGTTTTGCTTTGATATTTCAATATTTTCTAAACTGAGGGAGAGTAAAAGGGGTCTTTAAGAATTGCCGTTACTTTTGGAGTAGGTCACGGGAGTTTCTTTTTTAAGAAAACAAATAAGATGGTATGTTTAATTGTGTGTTTCTTTAAGACTTTAAGATGTTGTCAGTAGAAACAAGAAACGCTCTGAAAGCGATTACTTTATGTATTTATTGACCAAAGTACACAAAGTTACAGGCTAGGCGTAATGAGCACAATATATCCGTTAGGTTGAGTTAGAAATATTTTTATTAAATTATCGTTTTGAGAATTAAATCGTTAGGTATGACTTTAGGAACTTTCAAAGACTGATATTTAGATATTTACCACTTGTCTACGCCCCCTGGTCTTTAAAAACCCATAGGCCACGATCACAGGTAAGGTATTCTTGAAATAGTTGATCGATGGCACCACATCACTTAGAGCGCATCATCGACTATCAATAAAACCAAATTATCTCGTTGGGTCCAGATGACCTTGTAACCATGAACTTGCAACCACTGATTACCGAATTACCGGCTCCTCTCGCCTATACTTACTGCGGTGATTTAAATAATAAATATCTTATCTAAATAACACCCAAGCATTGTTTTGCCCTCGACGATCATATACATAATGACGTATATTAACTCGCATCACTAATAAAATTAGGCAGGCCGCGTAATTTGACTTAATTTTGCTAGAATCATGTCTGAATCAGACCCAAATTATTGATATATAAATTGTATTTTCAGAATGAAGGGCTAATAGGGAAACGGTGATTCTGAGTCATAGTTGATGTGCGAAGTATGGAAAAAATGTAGGTACATGTTTCCTTTTAGTAAATAAGTATGTAGATTAGGATTTAGCACTTACGAGTATGTTGTATGTCGTAGAGTTACTATTCATTAGGCAACATATGAACAGACGTGATAAAAATAATTAATCTTTGTATAGGCAGGTAATGATATTGAACAACAACTATTCCTAATGATCACAAAAACAGTACATCTCAGCATAAATTAGACGATTCAAAAATCTAAATCAAAGCTGCTATTCAAGAGATGCTATTTCAAGTAAGCTAGTTACGGGCACTTTTGAATTGTCGAAACAAAGACAACAATGAAATGTAGCTACAGTCCCAGTCACAAGGCATAAAAACTGTGAAAGTACTGGAGTTGCCCATTCCAAAGAGCAAACCTGTATGGAGAAGAACGGGTAAGAAACTCCATGGACACTCTTTTAATTCAGATTATTGTTACAAAACCTTGGATACATCATTCATGTCGAGGTGGTACATTAAATAAGATTTTACCAAACCAAGTTTACCTAGTCCGTTATGCTCAAGTTACAAAAGTAATGTGTCGTGATTTACACAATCAAATGCTTTGGAGAGGTCACGAAATATTCCTATAGCATCTTCGGACTCTTTCCACGCAGTAAATATGTGCTTTAATAGGTTACACCGGCGACAGTGTAGAGTCTGACGCGCATGAGCAGCATACTGTTGATCGTGTAAGATTATGTTGGTTGGTGTTGAAATGATTGAGCATTACTTTTTCAAACACCTTACTAAAAACTGGCAACACGGATACATGTCTATAATTATTAGTATCTTTACTGTCCAGGGATTCGAAAAGAGGTATTATATGACTTTACTGTAATTCATGAAATCAAGGAAAACTCCTTGGGTAGATCCAGAGTTTTCCCTGATTCACAAAACACTGATCACACAAATTAAAAATTAAAGGCTAATTATGGTGCTATGTTTGTGTTATTTGAGAGCAGCGGTGGCCCAGGTGGCGGCTCCGACGTACGAACAGTAAGTCGTGGGTTCGAACCCAGGCAGGCGCATTACTTTGTGTAATTTACCTATTTCATCACCACAATTCTCGAAAATGGTGAAGGAAAACATCGTGAGGAAACCGGCATGTCCTAGAACCAAAAATTCGAAGACATGTGACATCTTCCAACCCGCACTGGGCCCGCGTGGTGGATTGGTGGAATGGCCCATTCCCTCTCTAGAGAGGAGGCCGTGTGTCGTAGCAGTGGGAACATTATAGGATGATTATTCTATGCTTATGCTATGGTGCTATAGTCTCAACTAACTATGGATATAAAAAGCATATACATAGATCTTCGGTCAGTTTGATTTTTATTTGCCGGAACGCTATTGTAACTATCATAGGGTTTATGTGTTTAAATTTAATTCAGCCGGGGAGCCAGAAACGTTCGCCTTTATTAAACCAATCGAGACTTCAGATGAGGAATTAAGAGCCTCCGTAGTTTTTAACGCTATATCGGTTATGTTTATGTACCACTAAGTGTTGGTGAAAACGGCATTAGGCATTCAGTTAGGTATCCCTTAGTGTTGATGAAAAAGGGCACTATAGGCATTGAGTTAGGTGTCACTTAGTGTTGGTGAAAACAGGCATTAGGCATTAAGAGGCATTTAAAATACCAGCGTAATGACCTAAGAAACATCCCTTTATCAGCAGCGAAGTTAATGATGACTGTATACTGTATGAGCGATGTTCACAGAGAGACTATTAATTAATCCGCCATATTACTTAATTGTCCCCGCCCCGCTCCCGCGCCCGTTACGCTCCACTCGCGTTCATAATTGCACCATAGTATTTCCGTTACAATAAGTAGGTACTATTTTTGCCGTAATTAGTTGTTAGTGTCCGCTACTGGTTGAATTGACGTTTTTGTGACGGGCGATATTTTGTAAGGGATCTTAAAAAACAAAAATTACAATAGAACTTAGTTCTGCCAAAACGTACAAGCGTACATAAAAAAATATCCCATTTTGAAAAGTTGATTTTGAAATCGGTTCCAGGCATAGGTACTTTTTGGATGTACCTACATATCTATTTACCTCTTTTCTTTTGAAACACTTGTTCAGTGTCAGTAACGATTTTCGTTGCTGACTGACTGCAACAAAGTACCAACTTGACATGGACGAAAATGTGAAAATACCACTGATAATTACCGATTAAAGCCTCTTATTCTTATCGCTAAATGACGTAGAAAACAACGTGTAACTATGTAGGTCGATTAGGAAGTCATTTTGAAAAGGAATTCCTTATTTCGTTGAAATTGAAAACAGTACGATTATTAAAATTTAATATCAAGTGGAAGGCTGTATTATTTTAGATTTAACATGTAAATGGCCGGGTGAGGCGTGCGGCGTGCGTGCCGCGGGCGGTGGGCGTGCGCCGGTCCGTTGACCAATAGCAGACCAGCGCCAAACACTCCGAATATTTTGCCTTTTTTTCTGTGGCCAGTTACATTAATTGCTCATTTGCATATTTTGACCATTACTCGGAAAATACATGAGATAAATATGTTTTGGTAGAAAGGAATGTACCTGTACCTAGCTGTACCTAATATGCAAGACAACCGCAATGCGGACGGAATCGAATCATTAGGTTGTAGACCTAGGGTTTTCAGATCTATGAATAAGTTTTCTGGAGAAAATTCAGAACAATTCCGAATTTATCTTGCCTTTGAATTGTTCAGTATCATTTTATTCTGCGATTTTTACAACGATAGGTACCTACCTATATTAATAGAGAAAGGTTTGTTACAGAACATTGACGGGTGCTTAAAATATAAATCTCCACTACCCTTATGCGAGTGACACTGTTAATTCCTATGTTGGCTTCATGCAATAAACAAATTTTAGACTGCTGGTCTAGTGGTCGCAAGCGCGACTGCTGTGCATAAAGCGGGAAAGGCGCCCGACCCGAATAGAACCCAGGAGAATCGATTCCCGGGTCGGCAAATTGTTATTGGGTTTTTCCATCGGGAATTTCAAAGCAGCAGCCACTGAGTTTGGATTTGTTAATTGTTGGTAGGAATAGGAATATAACTTAAACATAACTGGCGAAATGTGAGTGCCTACTATTAGGTACCTACACGTCTGCCCAACCCTTCGGCGTGATGTTATGTTTTAAAGATCTCATTTTTTGAAAATTTCACTTTTAGATTTATGCATTCAAAACGCACGAAAAATCCGGACGTATGGCAACCCTTGTTACAGGCTACCTGAAATGTAACGAATACCTACCGTATTTATAGTAGATACCTACTGAGTCAAATACACTTCTGGACACATCTATTGGCCCACCTTGTATTTTCAGTTTCGTTTGGTCCTAGCTATATATTAGGTCGAGCAAAAAGTTTTTATGCAGTTTTGAACCTGGCACATTCACAATTTCATTCAATAGTCTTTTTTTGAATTTCGAACACAGAATTTAAAGAAACAAAAGACAATTTGGAGCCTGTTTGTTGATATCAAACAATCGAATACTAAGAAAACTTGGTTTTATTGGTTTACTTGGATTTAATTCTTGAAAAAGTGATTGATATCTTTGGTTTTGCAACAAACATTACTTATTCTTAACATTAAAGTGAGGTTCTATCAATAATCTATGGATACTTCACCTGAAGTCGCCGCCCAAGCTGTGGCACTTATTCAGGCCGGACACAGCCAAAGAAACGTGAGTGCTCAACTTAATTTAAGTCGATCTGCGGTCCGAAATGTTTATCGGAGGTACCTAGAGACTGGCGGCTTTGCTCGTCGCCAAGGAAGGCCACGATCTCGGGTCACAACTGAAAGGCAGGATCGATTCATCGTGACGACCAGCTTGAGAAATCGTCACCTTACCTCCATTGAGATACAAAACCA
This sequence comes from Eurois occulta, assembly GCA_950022335.1. Taxonomy (NCBI): domain Eukaryota; kingdom Metazoa; phylum Arthropoda; class Insecta; order Lepidoptera; family Noctuidae; genus Eurois; species Eurois occulta. Next base: position 7,992,024 of record OX465489.1, on the reverse strand, counting down.
ACTTCGCGACTTCCACGGAGTATCTGTGAGCGCTCGAACTGTTCGGAGACGGTTAAAAGAACGCGATATGGTACCACACAAGCCAGCTAATGGGCCCAAACTAACGCGAGCCCACCGAACAGCGCGCCTTCATTTCGCACGCAGTCATTTAAATTGGACACAGCAAGATTGGAGCCGTGTACTCTTTTCTGATGAGTCTAAAATTGTGTTACATGGCAATGATGGAAGGAAGAAGGTCTACCGACGTAAGGGAGAGCGTTTCGCACAATGCTGCTTTGAAGAGAGGGTTGCTTATGGCGGTGGCTCATGGCGGTATATCCGCGAGCGGCAAAACTCAACTTGAGGTTGTTACAGGACCACGGCCAGTGGCGTAGCAAGGGGGGGGGCGGAGGGGCGGACCGCCCCGGGCGCCACCATTGGAAGGGCGGCAAAATTGGTAAAAAATATTTTGTGAGGTCACTGGCGGTTAGTCAGACAATTAATTTCTCAAGAAGTTAGCTTATACCCACTTACCTACACATATTAAATGTCCCTCCCGCCCAAAACAATTGTTGCAAATCACGAGTGGCGGTCAGCCCTTGTTTGTGTTTAGACGTGTAAATGCACGGTGTTAAGGTGTGCACACTGTACCTCAACTTGTACCAGTAATATAGTGTATTATCTATGGTAACTTCTTCGTCTGCCGCGCTGCCGTTTTAATAGCAAGTAAGTTTTAGTTTGTTTTTTTTTTTATTATAAGTCTCACGGAAAATATAAAGAAAATCGGCTGCCCCGCTTCCTAGTTCAAGATCCCAAGGCCGCCAGACATAACTCATTTTCTGATGGACAAAATGTGCAGGACAGTAGTGTTAGTGTATACCTAAATTAAAGCCTTTTTCAAACAGCGAGCTCGACGGTAGCGCGACGCGAGTCTGGCGGGCCGTAAGCGCGGGGCGCGATAGTCACACTGTAGGAAGCACGCCACGGGCTCGCGCCCCGTCAGCATCGGGTCCTGTGTACCGGTTATCATAGCAACGCTTAGCGATCACGTCACGCTGCGCCGTCCGCCGTCATCAAGCTTGACGCAACGTCGGCGATAGCGTATCGTGTTTTGTGTGACGACTTACATACAGGGTGTAAGGGACATCGACGCGCAAACGAATACCCTGGGTCCAGGACATGATTCTGGACCTCCCTTTTTTTTCGGATGGGAAATCATCAAATGACTCCGCCCACTCTGGGCGGAGCGGAAGGGAGTGTTAGACTTTTACTGACTAAAAACCATCCATGTTCCTTCTTTTGCCCTTTATGTTCCAGGGCCGCGGTATCTCTTTCGAACAGTCCCGCTACCCTGGCAGGCATCGGCCCTTGCGGGCCCCTCATGTTTGCTGACATCTCTTTGAGGCGCGCGTAGAACACGAACGCACCGTCGACTCGGCCTGTAGTCATAAGACAGACGGACGGCGAGCTAGCCCATTACTCACCGTACACAGGCCCGCGCCTACGGTGGCCGAGAGCCATCACGACGTGGCCCCCAACGCCCGGTGCTTCTCCCGCGGCGGCTGGGACGTGAGGTTCTCTCCCTCTCACGTTCTGCCACCTCCTTTGCTAGCATGACTGCTTCGCAGAAGGAGGTGACGGCTTCCCATTCCCTCTCGCCCCGGACCATGGCTTGAACCAGGGCCGGACGCGAGAGGACGCTGCCGCCAATCGCCGCTACGAGGACACGGCGGTGCTCCGCCCAAGCAGAGCAGACCTCCACGGTGTGCTCCACCGTGTCCTCTGGTCGATCCTCGCAATTGTAGCACCCGGACGTTTCCTCCCGCCCGATTCGGTGCAGGTACCTCCCGAAAAAACCGTGTCCGGTGCATGAGGACCTGCGTCAGGCGGAAGGTGAGGGCGCCGTGGCGCCTCTCTAGCCACTCCTCAAAGGTGGGAATTATCGCCACTATCTTGGCGTGCCCTATTCTGGACCCCCCTTTTTTTTTTTTTTTGGAGGGTGAGAAATCATCAAATGACTCCTCCCGCTCTGGGCGGAGCGGAAGGGAGTGTCAGACTCTTACTGACTAAAAAACACCCATGTTCCTTCATTGGCCCTTTATGTTCCAGGGCCGCGGTATCTCTTTCGAACAGTCCCGCAGCCCTGGCAGGCACCGGCCCTTGCGGGCCCCTCCCGTTTGCTGACATCTCTTTGAGGCGCGCGTGGAACACGAACGCGCCGTCGACACGGCCTGCCCGTCGTCATACGACGGACGGACGGCGAGCTAGCCCATTACTCGCCGTCCACAGGCCCGCGCCTACGGTGGCCGAGAGCCATCACGGCGTGGCCCCCGACGCCCGGTGCTTCTCCCGCGGCGGCTGGGACGTGAGGAGGTTCTCTCCCTCTCACGTTCCGCCGCCTCCTTCGCTAGCATGACTGCTTCGCAGAAGGAGGCGACGGCTTCCCATTCCCTCTCGCCCCGGACCATGGCTTGAACCAGGGCCGGACGCGAGAGGTCGCCGCCGCCAATCGCCGCTACGAGGACACGGCGGTGCTCCGCCCAAGCAGAGCAGACCTCCACGGTGTGCTCCACCGTGTCCTCCGGTCGATCCTCGCAATTGTAGCACCCGGACGTTTCCTCCCGCCCGATTCGGTGCAGGTACCTCCCGAAGCACCCGTGTCCGGTGAGGACCTGCGTCAGGCGGAAGGTGAGGGCGCCGTGGCGCCTCTCAAGCCACTCCTCAAAGAGGGGACTTATCGCCACTATCGTGGCGTGCCCTGAACGGGGTTGCGATAGTCGCTCCCTCCATGTCGCCATGAGATCACGGCGGAGGTCTGTCCGCCGCGCGACAATATGCCGCGGCAGCGGAGTTACCCCCCGGCTCTGTACCTCCGCGCGCCACTCGTGCAGGCGCGCGAGGACTATGGCCTCCAGATCCCATGGCGGCAATCCGGCAAGGAGGCTCGCCGCCTCGCGGGAGATCGTGCGGTACCCCCGGATCAGCCTTACGGCTACCACCTTTTGGGGCGCGTTCAGGTAGTGCTTTGCACGCAACCTCAACGAACGCGCCCACACCGGGGCCCCGTAAAGGGCCATGGACCGCAAGATCCCCGCATAGAGCCTCCGGCAGGAGGCGTTTGGCCCCCTCAGGTTGGGCAGGAGCCGCTTGAAAGCAGCCCCGGCCTTTTCCAGTCTGGGAGCCAAACGTCGGAAATGCTCCACGAAGTTCCATCGGCTGTCGAGGACGAGTCCGAGGTACCTCAACGTCGACTCGACGCCGACGGGAACCCCTCCTACCGTGAGTATGGATCCCGACGGTGGCGCGCTCCGAGGCCCATGAAAGCACATGGCCTCGGACATGATTTTTTTTGCGCGTACCTAAGTCCCGAAAAGTAGAATTTTAGACTGTTTAGACTTTATGAAACGTATTTTTATAGTGTAATTTGTTAATGTTTTTAACATATTCATGTTACTTACACTGACACATTTCCATGGTTTTGAAATACATGTTTTTCGCTCAATTCTTTCATTTCGTTACGTTTTTTCTCACCAACATTATTATTTTTAAGACGTCAAAAGGGCGGCAAATTATGACTCCGCCCCGGGCGACAGTAACTCTCGCTACGCCACTGACCACGGCTGCCAACATTAAATGCTGAAAGGTACATTCGTGAGTGCTTAGAACCTCACGTGATACCATACGCGGACTATGTGGGCCCAAATTTCCTTTTTATGCATGATAGGTAATGCAAGAGCCCATGCGGCCGGCATCGTCAGGGAATATCTTCGGGATGTGAACATCACAGTTATGGACTGGCCAGCCAGAAGCCCAGACATGAACCCCATTGAGCACATGTGGGACGAGCTAAAAAGACGTGTTAGGGCTCGTCAGCCAGTTGCCCAGACGCTGCAGGAGTTGAAAACTGCCATAGAAGAGGAATGGGAGATGATCCCTCAAAATTTCATAGAGCGGTTGATAAACTCTATGCCTAATCGTATGAGAGCTGTGGTAGATGCCCATGGAGGCAACACGCGTTATTAAATTAAACCTTTATTTGATAAAACATGTTTTTTATTCAAAAATCAATTGCCTTTAACAAGGCGCATATCCGACTTGTTAGGCGTAGCTCCATGTCGTATGGTATTCTGAATTCAAATTTAAAACAATACGATCGAAAAAGATGGTAAAATGTATCAGGTTTAAAACTGCATCAACAGTTTTTGTTCAATCTAGCAATCATATTTCGGTAGGGGCCATCGAAACCTAAACTCTAAGGTGGGCCAATAGAGTGTCCAGAAGTGTAGTAACCTAACAATTTCGTTATCAGAATATCGAGCCACAAAAGGGATGAAGGAAAGGCAATTATTTGCCTGTGGCCATGAATGGCCTGAGAATGATTAGGGGATGTATGATGTAACGCCAACGGATGAATGGAAAGAATTTTTAAAGTTGACTGAAAAGATGTGTGATAATAATCAGTTGTCACTTGTCATGGTATGGGCATGTGATCCGGAAGAAAGATGAAAGTTTTGTGTATGAATGTATATGGCTCTAAGAGTACCTCTACCTACCTAGGAGAAGACGACAAAGGAACGATGGATGGACTGTGTGAAAATATAACAGGAAACGAAGCGAGTGAAGCGACACATGAGATGACACCTATAAAAAATATGAAAGAAGACATTTTGTGCCGACCCCAAATAGGTAAATTGGTAAGGGCAGGAAAATGTTAAAGAAATCTACTACCAGTGGCGAAAGTTCCATACAACTCGATTCCTACCGGCTTCCCTTTGAAAAATGGCACAATCAGTATTCTATAGACAAATAATATAATCACATTAAAGATATGTACTCCGGCTTACCCCTTACAAAAATTGACCCTTCGCTACTAGGCTGTCTACTACCTACCTATAATAATACCTATAATCTATCGCATAACACTCACATCCCAGTTCAGCTTCGGGCGCTACACAAAACCAATTAGCAGGTAGGTGGTGGCTATTGAACTGTCTTCAAATGTCACTGTACACGAGGCCTGCAGTGACTAAACTGTCATCTAAACTGACTCGCCAACGGGCTCTGTGTCCAGAGCTCGTAAAGATATCCATGATATAAATGAAATCCCTAAGCTGGAACTACTATTCAAGAACCTCGTGGTCGTGAGCCCAGGAACACACTATGACATGCCTATCTCATTTACCGATGACAGTTATATTAATACTAGCTACCTATGTGAATGTTTGCAGTCAAACTGTTTTTTTGTCTCCGTCAGGATGAACGGTCACTAGGCGCATTTAACGTTGAATTTATGCCCAAGAATTGCTTCCCTATTGCTTCTATTTGCTTCCTATTCTCAAAAAATTGCTTCCATCATATTATAGTAGAAAAAAAACATTTTAAGGGTGACCGTTCAATCTGATGTCAGGACGGCCGGTCATCGAGTCCTAGTGTTCCTGGTAAATAGAATTATTGAAATTCACAGTGGCCATTAATTACTTCCCATTTGCTTCTCTCAATGTTTTACAACGATAATACTGTAACTGTCACGGCAAAAAAGATATCGACAAAAGTGTTGTTTATCAATATTTTAGCGCCTGACCAAAAAAAAAGCAATACTCTTATTCATCATAAAGCAATATTCATTGCAGTTATGCTTGAGTAGGCGATAAATCTGTTGTATTGTACCGGTTGCCTACAGGTAAGTATTATGTTATTAAAAATAAGTGCCTATCGTATTTAGTGACAAAAATTCAAATTTAATAAACACCTTTAAAGATAATATATCAATTCTAAAGGGAGTGTCTAATACAGCAATACAACAATAAAAAGTAGAAAAAAATACGTTTGTGACAACAGTTTATTAATTTATTTTTTTATATACATAACGCAATGTGGTACCACCTTTTTATTACTCCTTACAACTCTCTTACTTAAATCATCATAGCACTCCCATACATTTCCACGTCTACAATGTGCTTTATAGTGACCCATAGTACCAATAGCAGGCGGAACAAATTCAATTATAGAAAGCAGTTCATATTCGTGATTCTGTAAAACCAACTTTGGAGGCGCTTCATGTACAAACATCAGGTCATCCAGTACTTCAAAACTTATAATATTTTTTAACTGTAAGTCAAACGACATGATACCATCACATAAAAGTCGACGGCAACGAGTCAAATCCATATTGTCGATCAGTGAACTTGCAGTTTCTTGAATTTCAGCCACACTTTTATCGTGCAAACGTAAGACAGACACTTTCCTGGTTACGGTATTAATAGGACAGTCCAAGTTACTACATGACATTTTTTCATCCGCGCTGTAAAGACCACAGTCAATCAGAATTTTGTCAAAAATATAAAGAACATTGCATTCACAATCTACTTCAGTCACATCTCCTATTTGAACGTTTTTGAAATATGTTTTAGCAATAGATGATCTAATTTCATATGCTTCTTCACCGCTGTTTTTGTCACGCATTGTTCGTATGAGCTGACATAGCATATGGTCACTTCCCTGTATTGTTGGATTTATGCTAGATCCATCAGTATATGCTATAGCTAATGCTTGACAGACGGAGTCCAGTGCACAAGTATTTGTTGTAGATATAATCGCTTTGCCAGTTTTGAACCTGCCTGCATTCGAAAGCAGAAACACCTTCTTTCTTGGTTCACTGGTCTGTTTTTTATTTTTATGGCTCATCATACCCAGACCTCTCCAATTCTCTACCAAACTTGGATGATCTGAGAAAATAGAATCATCTGCAAACTCAAACACCTTTTTAACTTTTTCTTTTTGTTCCGTTACCTTTTCTGTTTTTTTTGTTTCATTTTTTTTAATATTTAAATTACTGTTTGCAATCTTCAACTCACCAGTCAAAAATTCAAAGTGTTTGATAATAAATTCATCTATACGTAACCGTTCAGACTTTGTTCCTATTTGAAAAAGTAGTTTTTTTAGGGTTCTGAAATAAGATTCCACATTTGATGACGTAGGTCTGTCTATTTTAGATTTGTACAGATTTTTCATCACATTAGACCATAAAGGAAACTGGTTCATCAAACGTGATAAGACATTAATAAATGCTGGGAAATAGTATACGTTTTCATGATTCCCACATTCATCGTCATCACTAAGAGTAATAATAATTTTTTCAGCCTCAATTTTTTCATAAAACCATGATGGATATTTTTGACCAGGTAAAGTTATATTTCCACTTTTTGTGGTATTGCTGCATTTTAAAGTATCTTTAAATACTGAAGTACTTGAATCTTCAACGTTTGTATTCAATTTATCATTCTCATTAATTTCGATTTCATAGTCGTTAATACCGAAGGCACTCAACTTTTTGAGTCTGGTTTTAGCGGTTTCACATCTTGTTATGATGCCATCGTTATTCACACCATCTCGTTGATTTAAACATACAATAATCAAATCTGATATAATGCCTTTTGCTTTTAAATAATCGTCACAGTTTTTAAGTTCAATGAGGCACTTTATATAAAAAAATTTCACTCTGTTGTCGGCATACCTAAAGCAAGATAAACGAAATAAAATTTTTATGAAATGACTTGTGTCAATGCGAATGTAACGTATATCATTAGTTTCTTGATCTTCCTCTAATTTTTTGTAGGAATCTTTCACATATTTAGCAGTAGAATCCCATTTAGTGAAAGCCTTTACTGCTGCTCCAATTAATGCAGAGGAATCGTCTAAGTTAATTTCATCAGGAACGGGATTACATTTGCTCCAAGCCTGTAGCCATTGATATATTGTATCCATTGTCTGGCTTTCGGATATCATCTGAGAGACTGGGACAGAGGAATCGTTTTTCTGAGTTTTCATCATTAACACATATAAAAATAAATGTTTAGTCACTAACATCTTGTTATTTGGACCTAATTCCTTGAAGATGCTACCAGTAGCATCAACACTGAGAACTAATCTGTCAGATTTTTTCAGTTTTTTGCAACAGGCTTCCTGGATTTTTGTCCAATAATATATGTAAAAAGGGTAAAGAGAGATATGCTTAATAACATCTTTGTATGGCGTGACACGAGTCATTTTCCACAAAGATAGCACTGGATTTGTATCGTAATGTAAACTCTGTTTCTCCTCGTATCTAATTTGCCTTAAGCAGCCAACTGTTGGCATATGGGGTGGTTCAGAATCATCAGGTTCCATTATTTCATTCGCTAATTTGTTACGATATGTGATTGCAGATTCGTGTTTTAGTTCAGTGGACATTTCAATGCGCTGGGCTGGTGATAATTTAATTTTTCTATTAGGAACATGAGTAAAAGATGCATCAATATTTGTTACAGAACACACACATCGAGCTATTTTATCAACAGGCCAGGAAATCACAATAGTTATCGATGATTTGCACTGTTTGCATAAACCTTTGCAAGTAATTCTATCTGTATGTTTAACAGAATAACGGTTGAAAATCCAAAAACAAGGGCTTTTCAATGATTTCCATATTTGTTCTCGCAATAGAGGAGCCCACATATGCTTCGGTAAACGGTACTTCTGTTTAATAACAGCCCTTGAGTTTTGAGTAACTTTGAATTGTTTTTTTAATGGTTGAATTTTGTTCCATTGGTACAAATCAATCATAAAATCAAACTTAATTGACTTACTTGGTGAGCATTCTTGGTTTTGTACTGTACCGCTATTGGTGCTCCTACTTTCTAAATTTTCCGTTGCATCGAAAAAGTAATTGAAATTTTTCTTCACAGAAAGTAGAAGTCCTTTTTCGGTAATAGGGCTCGACAACACACATTTTATTTCAGTAAACACGGGATCGCTTGCTGGTGGAAGATCATGAGGATCACGGAAAACATTTTTGTAAAGTAAAAACGCTTTCTTTTGTTCCTCCAAGGGCACAACACATTTTCTTCCCCTTTTCATTATGAAGAAAAACTATATTTGTTTATATTTATAATAATTAACTAAACTGTAACTACCAATGATAACATAAAGTAATAACGACAAAGTAATAAAAAGATCTTGTTGCAAAAACAATCTACCCTCGGTTATTAATAAATGAATAAGGTTCAGTGGCTAGCGCCTATAAGAATACTCCCTAGGAAGTTAAGAATTGAAATATTATTTTTAAAGGTGTTTATTACACTTCTATGAATTTTTGTCACTAAATACGATAGGCACTTATTTTTAATAACATAATACTTACCTGTAGGCAACCGGTACAATACGACAGATTTATCGCCTACTCAAGCATAACTGCAATGAATATTGCTTTATGATGAATAAGAGTATTGCTTTTTTTTTTGGTCAGGCGCTAAAATATTGATAAACAACACTTTTGTCGATATCTTTTTTGCCGTGACAGTTACAGTATTATCGTTGTAAAACATTGAGAGAAGCAAATGGGAAGTAATTAATGGCCACTGTGAATTTCAATAATTCTATTTACCAGGAACACTAGGACTCGATGACCGGCCGTCCTGACATCAGATTGAACGGTCACCCTTAAAATGTTTTTTTTCTACTATAATATGATGGAAGCAATTTTTTGAGAATAGGAAGCAAATAGAAGCAATAGGGAAGCAATTCTTGGGCATAAATTCAACGTTAAATGCGCCTAGTGACCTGACGGAGACGTTTTTTTTACAATAATGTCCCAAACAACAACTAAAAAAACTAACATATCGTGAACAAGACCGCCTATGCACCACCATTGTACAGACGCCAGCAGGTCAACCTAACCGAAACTGTCAGATTTTTCCAACCAACCTTGAACCTAATGCTTTAAAGTTGAAAATCTGAGACTCGCAGTAGGAACCTCACTCAACATCATCTACCTAGCCTTTTCCAAACTATGTTGGGGTAGACTTCTTTCTAGTCAAATCGGATGCAGCTGAAAACCAATTTAATATGGAGCGACTGCCTATCTGCCTTCTCTGACGGCACGGTTGGCGCAGTGGTCAAGCGATTGACTGCTGCGCTGCATGTCACGGGTTCGATTCCCGTACGGAACAAATATTTGTATGACCTACAAGTAGTTGTTCCGGGTCTGGGTGTTTTTCTATCTATAATATGTATGTATTTACAAAAAAAAAATTATATATGTAGTTTATCAGCCATCTAGCTACCATAACACAAGCATTAGGTTGCTTACCTTGGGACTAGATGGTGCTGTGTGAAATGTCCAGGGATATTTATTATTATTATTTACTTTTGTAGGAAACAGGTGTTATACTTCGTAGCACGACCATGAACGCATTCATTATAACTTTCATCATCACTGAATTCACCCACTGCTGAGTACCTATAGGCCTCTCTTTTCTTCTGCCAATCTCCACGTTCCTGTGCAACTTTAGGTGGTAGGTAATAAAAACCTTTTAATTTATACTATTTTACACCACTAATTGGAAATTTTATACCTACCTCTCAATTATCGTAGTTAAACAGGTCGTGCTGGCAAGGTTCCTTCCCAGCACGACCACGCTAAAGTTCCAGCTGGCTTATAAGTTGATGAATCGAGAGCATGCCGAAAAATTTGTACTCATTATGTACTCCTATTTCATAACTGGTAAATTGTCGTAAATTGTTAGAAAAGCAAAAAAATGTTTTCGATAATTGAGAGGTAGATATAAAATTTCAAATTAGTGGTATATAATAGTACAAATTAAAAGGATTTTATTACCATCTAACGTTATAATGAATGCGTTCATGGTCGTGCTACTAAGTACAACACGGAAACAGCTGTTTTTCTTTCATCGGAATCTCAGAATAATGTACTGAATACGTGGTAACTGTTTTCGCGTCGGTGTCCCTTCCACCTCGTATTACCTACCTACAACAGTATAATGTAAACATTAAATAAATATTAATAATATTATTTCTAAAATTAGCAAGCACGAAACAAGTAAAAATCAATCTGCCTTTGGAGGCAGAATGATTTTTAAAAAATAAAATGAAATACTACAGAATAACTTGTTACTTGATATTTTAACCCATATTAACCAAGAGTGGCTCAGTTTTTAAACAATCGTGAGCATTATTTAAATCAGTGAACACTCATCTTTTGTCAATGTGCCTTTGATATTTCTGAGGACCTTACTCTACACTAACGCCTCTAACGGTGAATGCAATTCGAGCGCGATAGCCCACATTAATAAGTTATGTTTTTCTTATTGGACATTCTCTTATTGTCAGTAATCAACGGAGTTAGGAAAGTGGCAGTATTACATCCCGAGTCTTGGTAAAAGAGCACGTAAAGTCGTCGTTCCTATGTTGGTAGTAGGTATATGGCCGACTCGTCGGATTATGAGAAGAAGAGCTTGTATGGTGCACTACTCTAACAAACAAAACATAGCAACGCAATTGAAGGTATATATATTTCTGAATGGGTAGGTAGAGAGCGGTAGTAGGGGCATCAGCCCCATTTAACCAGTTAAACTAGGTTTAAACGTCCAGAATGCTATGTATATGTATGCTAGCAAAAAATAATCCCTAAAATGCAGAAATTGAAACCACTGCTACAGTCCGTGACCACGCCCGCCACCACCACCGCTTCTGTCTGAACAACGCCTAATGCATGAATATATATTTTCATCTCCACAGAGCTTTCTGGCAACACACACAGTCATTGTCAAAGAATTCGTACTGTCACTGTCACTTCATACATGATGACATGGTGACATGATTGTGACATTGACATTAATTTAATGCTCTGTGATCTGATCTCAGAGCGAGTGTCAGAATAAGATTGAAATGAAACTAAAATAATTTGTTATAACTTTTACAATAGGCTTTAAGCATATAAAACAAAAGTCGTCACAGGGAGCTGTGAGTCTGTGAAACTAGTTCATTTTATGAGAACGATACCTTGAAAGTTTCAATTATTTGTGGGCCTGTATTAAAACCCCAAAAGGTGAGTAATTACCACTATTGTATGTTAATCAGTGCTTAAATATTCATTTAAGTTTATAATCATGACTTACTACTATTTTAACAATATTTTAGGTCGATTTTTTACTGTAAAAGGTAATAATGGCGTTATTATAGAATGACTATTCCATTCATTCACAGATGCAACTCACATCAGACCCAAGACGTGCTGATCGGGAACGTCGCTTCAAACCTCCGCCACCAACATCAGCACCAGCTGAGGACCTCACTACAGATTACATGAACATCTTAGGTACTAGCACATTTGTCTATTATCTTTACCTTGCCTGAACTGCCTTGACCTACATTTATTATAAAACAAATAATACTATTTCCAGGTATGGTGTTCTCAATGTGCGGTCTTATGATGCGTCTTAAGTGGTGCGCTTGGACAGCAGTCTTCTGTTCCAGTATTAGTTTTGCTAACTCCAGAGTTTCGGATGATACTAAACAGGTTGGTGAAGAAGACTTACCTAATTACTTTAACTTGACTATAGATATGGGTGTTAGTGCCTGTGATCCTGGCAGACAGGCCAGGCTTTACACTACACTCCAGAAACCCCACGACAGACCATTTTTTTGGTCTTTAATCTGGCATAACAAAACATTACACCCATATTTGCCCAAAGGTTTCAGCAGAGATGTACCTATAATACTACATTGCACCCGTTGTGTTTAAATCCCATGTAATAGGGGGTGACCCTATAACCATCAACCAGGCACAAATCCAAACTCTGGGCTGCTACTGAGTATAATGTAAAATCCCAACAACACTCTCCTACCTGGGAATTGACCTCATGCAGTAGCACTTGCCACCACTAAACCAACAACACAGTCAACTCATACAAAATTGAAATTATGTACCATCACACAATATGAAATAAGTTATTTCTGAATTCTTTTTAATTTATTCTTTGTATGTTTCAGATTGTGAGCTCCTTCATGCTGTCAATTTCTGCAGTTGTTATGTCTTACCTACAAAATCCTGCACCAATGTCACCACCATGGGCTGCACTTACTACATAGATATTTTATGTTATTTAAAGAATAATATATTTAATACAATAATTTCCTTAACAACAACATTGTTGATTTATTAAATGTTTCACTGACATGGTGTGTAGGAGTCTGGGCATGCTGAATCTGATAGTAAATTACAACTAACAGCTGTAATGTTATGGAGCTCTTCAAACACGCAGAATACATATATATTGCAACCTTGTAGCTTGCAACATAAATCATGCATCAACCTAGTCTCCCTGCATTGGCGGCCTCGGTTTGAACAATGCAATAGTCGGTACTCTAAAGTTGCAGAGTTAAGGGGGGGTGCGTAAATTCCGGTCTGCCGCCTCGTATTTTCTAGATACAAGCACTATTCTTCTAGCCTGCGACTATCCCATCTGTATTCGGGAAGCTAATCATAGCCATTTTCTCGCTAGATGGTGCTAAAATCAACTTTTTCCTTTTTTATTCTCACTAGCTGACCCGCGCAACTCCGTCTGCGTCACATAAGAGAGAGATAGAGCATAATAAAAATGCGCGCGCGGTACTTGATTATTATTTTGCTGCGAAATTATTTTAAAACTGTAATATCTCCTAAGAACAGATTCAAAATTAAATACTTGTGATGAATAACTTATTTATTTGGATATGGATTAATAGGTACCATGTTTATAAAAACACCTTCGCAAATCATGCATTATTTTAGAACAAATTTGATACACACCGCCAGCGAGCGAGCCGAACGAGGCATCGTTTCACCACTTTTCATACTTTGGTTCACACCGCGAACGTCAAGAGTCGAAACAAAGCATGAAAAGAGCCTCGCCAGCCTCGCTCCCTAGCTGCGGCGGTGTGGCCTGCGCTTAAAAGATAGACATATTATGCTATCACGGACTTTTTTTTATAACTGATTGATTGAACTGATTGTTGCGTAACTTTAACCGTTTGTTTACGCAGTGCAAGCAATGGAAGCTCTCAAAAGGAATACATTTTCCCCGTTTTTCCAACATTTTTCATTGATGCTCCTATTTTAGTTGTAGCGTGATGTTATATAGCCTATAGGCTTCCTGCAAAAGTGGGCTATCCAACACTAAAAGAATTTTTCAATACGAACAAGTAGTTCCTGAGATTAGCGCGTTCAACCAAAGAAACTCTTCCGCTTTATAATATTAGTATAGATACGGGGTGGAAGGGACACCGACGCGAAAACGGTTACCAGTTAACCACGTATTCAGTAGGTACATCATTCTGAGCAGATTTTCTTTTTTAATAACCCATGAAAAATTTCTGTGAAGCCCCTCACAGATTTTTTTTGTGTGGGGGAAAGAAATTTTTCTTCGGTTATTAAAAAAAACCTGCTGTTCCATACATTTTGACCGTCTAAGTATCAGTATGTTTCGGGAGGTACCTGCACCGAATCGGGCGGGAGATAACGCCCGGGTGCTATCATTGCGTGGATCGCCCGGAGGACACGGTGGAGCACACCGTGGAGGTCTGCTCCGCTTCGACGGAGCACCGCCGTGTCCTCGTAGAGGCGATTGGCGGCGGCGACCTCTCGCGTCCGGCCCTGGTTCAAGCCATGGTCCGGGGCGAGAGGGAATGGGAAGCCGTCACCTCCTTCTGCGAAGCAGTCATACTAGCAAAGGAGGTGGCGGAACGTGAGAGGGTCAGAACCTCACGTCCCAGCCGCCGCTGGAGAAGCGTCGGGGGCCACATCGGGATGGCACTCGGCCACCGTAGGCGCGGGCCTATGGACGGTGAGTAATGGGTTAGCTCGCCGTCCGTCCGTCTTATGACGAAAGGCCGTGTCGACGGCGCGTTCGTGTTCCACGCGCGCCTCAAAGAGATGTCAGCAAACAGGAGGGGCCCGCAAGGGCTGATGCCTGCCAGGGCTGCGGGACTGTTCGAAAGAGATACCGCGGCCCTGGAACATAAAGGGCAAAAGAAGGAACATGGTTTTTAGTCAGTAAAAGTCTGACACTCCCTTCCGCTCCGCCCAGAGCGGGAGGAGTCATTTGATGATTTCCCACCCGAAAAAAAAAAATATCGGTATATCGACAGGTCACTGGAATAACTTGCGACACACGGATACCCCTCAACTTAGGATTGAAAATATACAAGTCTGTGATTGTGTGAAGAAGGTGGATGAAAAAAGATTACATCTAGATAGCGGAGATGAGAATGTTGAGGTGGATGTGTGGTGTGACAAGAATGGATAAGGTAAGGAACGAGTATATTAGAGGAAGTTTAAAAGTTGCGCCAGTTACAGAAAAGTTGAAAGGGAATCGACTGTCTTGATATGGACATGTGATGAAGAGGGACGAATCGCATGTGACTAAAAGAATAATGAATATAAACGTTGGTGGATGGAAAGGGAGAGGAATACCAAAGAAACGATGGATGGATTGTGTGAGGAATGATATGAAAGATAAAGAAGTAAATGATAGCGTTACGGTTCTCAGAGGAGAATGAAAGAAAAAAAACGTCTTACACCGACCCCAAGTAACATGGGACACGGCCAGGAAGATGATGTGACATGTGAAAAAATACGTGTCCAACATTTATTGGTGATCTAACTGATGGATTAAATTTTTTTTTTCCATGTTGTCAAATAGCCTATTTTTGCTAATGATGATAATCCCTTTCAAGGACTAAGTCACGTTTCCCTGTCACTGTACATACATCATCATCTGCCTAGCCTTTTCCCAACTATGTTGGGGTCGGCTTCCAGTCTAACCGGATGCAGCTGAATACCAGTATTTTACATGGAGCGACTGCCTGTCGGACCTCCACTACCCAGTTAGTGCTAGGTAATACGATACCCCTTGGTAAGACTGGTTGTCAGACTTTCGGGCCACTGACTACCTGTAACGACTGTCAAAGATCTACAAATGACAGCCGGGACCAACGGCTTAACGTGCTTTCCGAGGCACGGAGGAAACTCGGTATGTAATGGGTGGTCAGTGTGGTCACCCATCCTCGGACCAACCTAGGTAAGCACGGCTTAACCTAAAGATCGATCCGAGCGGCTGTTCTTATTTAGCCACGAGCTCCTGTCACTGTACATACATGGATAGTTAAAAGAAAATATAATTATACGAGGTGCTAAAATTGTGTGAGTTCGTTGTGCTCGCTCTTTTTGTTAATTTAGACGGCAAACCTTTCGAAACCGTCTGTTCGCTGTAATTCAGCGCCAACATAAGAATTTGCACCACATACAATTTTTGTTAATGCTCTCTCTCTGCTGAACGTTCCGGTTCTTAACATCGCACCATTCAAAACAGCTTTGTGGCGCGTAGATTAAGTAAAGTTTATTAAATTCATCCAAAGAGTCAGTCACAAACAAAGCATAGCTTGTATCTTGCCATACAAATGTTATACGATAATCTGAATGGCGCGTACGCACAGTGCTTATGTCCGTTACTTGATCATGGGATTGCATGACGAGTCGCCCAACCGACCATAGATAATACACTACAACCGACGCAAGTTACACACGGTGTGCCGTGTGTAATGTAGCACACGCACGCTGAGTCGCTGACGCAGCTGTCTCATTTTAAATATAATTTTAATTATATTAGTCTATGCGCCGCAGCTCGCCAATCGCCAACGATTTCAAATCTCGTGTACACTCGGCTTTATAATCTTTTTTATCTGTTGCAATGAAATGAAAATGTCAAATAAGTCAAATTTGCCGGATTGAGATTTTCTTGCGAGTGGCACGTTTGAGTTTTCTTTCCTCTTCTGAAGCCAAAATATATCGAAGTTAATTAAAATTCGAAGTATAATCTGGTGGTGTGGTGGTCATCTCAGATTCCTTCATCAACAGAATAAATACAGATCAGGTAACTACATACATTTTATTTTTCCTGATAGAGGTTATCTCGATTCTAACACAACACAACAAACTAATAAGATATTGCAAATTCTTAACATTGATGTGTACATAATTTCATCGCGCACAATACAATTTACTAAGGACCGGCGCAACTTACACTAGGTCTTCTTCCATCTATTTTCATTACATATATCTTAAAGCTCTGCTCACCTCTTCTGAGTACCCTTTTTAGCCTTAGGTACCAATCATTAGGTCCATATCCTAACATGGTCTCTCAATAGCAGTTGCAAATTTAAAAGTTATATTCATACTACTACTACTACAAAAAAAACTCGAAAATTTAAAAGTTATATTCGTACTACTACTACAAAAGAAAACTCGAAAATTTAAATTATCTTCAAGTATCCCACTTTTAAGTAAACTCAGCCTTAGTTTTTATTTGAGTGATTATTTCCGGTCTAGAATAGTACTTACCAATAATTATACAATTTGAACCATTTAAGTAGAAATCCAGAAATTTTGTCACTAATCAGGACACATTGTTGGTTTAGACAATAACATTGTGAAAGACTTCCATTGTGCATATTTATTGATACCTTAACCCATACAATTACTTCTAGTTATTGCACAATAACATTGATGTCCAATGCATCAATGTTTTTATGTAAGTAAGACCTGCATGGTGTCCACCTCCATAATTAGGGTTTATTGCATGAGAAGCAAGATGCACAATATTAATCCTACTTCGTGCAATAATAATTTTTATTATGGTGCAATCATAATTTGAATTCCTTCATTCATTCATTGTGCAATCTGCAATGAATGAAAACCCTGAAGAATGTTTGTGACCCCAGAATGGAATAAGCTGTATACTGAATATCTTAATAAAAGCTACAGCATTGTGCAATAAATAAATAAAAGTTAGGGGAGAAGCTTATCCATGCAGGTAGGTTTGGCTCACTCATACACATAGGCCCAAACTCCACCAAAGCAGAGACAAGATGTGCGGGTATCAACCAATCCCATTTGTTGAAATCTGCATTGCCCCTCTCATCTCTCCTGTGATTGGTTGTGTATTACGTCTCCTCATAGCTCTGCTCATATCTGTTTTGGCTGAGTATGGGTCGTACTGTTCAAATCTTAGTAATACAACTTATATTCAGAAAAAAAAAAACTTACCCTATTCTTTAGAGTAGTAATCCAATACATACCCTGGACTATCAGCTGTCACTTTTTCTAATAGCTTCATTTGACCAATCTTATGGGAATTTGGGGATAATAATAATAGTGAAATAGGTTATTGTCACAGAGAAATATACATTAGTATACACTGATTAACAATATGCTAACCACGCTGCAAAAGTCTGTATACAGATATTGTGAGCCCTACCTCTTAAACTAGGATAACCTGTATCTTAAATTAAATACTAAATATTTATTAAATTAATTTTGTACAAATGGTTAATTTTCTCTGTTGCAATTCAACATCTAATCACACCAGTTGCAATGTTATTTGGCATTGGTGCAAGATTTTGTCTTCATTTCTTCCCTACTACTTTTGTTACTAATTACAAATAGCGAGATTCAGATGAAATATCCTTCAATGAATTAAAATTCAATAGTTCTACTTTTTTTTCAGAATGCCTCCTAAAAAAGTAGAAGAGCCTGAGAAAAAGCCATTAATTGGCCGAGTGGGCACAAACTTAAAAGTTGGCATTGTTGGTGTGCCTAATGTTGGAAAGTCAACATTCTTCAATGTGTTGACAAAAAGCCAAGCAGCAGCTGAAAACTTCCCCTTCTGCACCATTGATCCTAATGAAAATAAGTATCTGTTTTTTTTTTATATTTTGCCTTTTTTTTTGGTGGGGACGTAATGATGAAACAACATGAAGTGTAACAAAAAGTAGAGATCCTTTATGGCATAAAGGATTGCTACTTTTTATAGAAAAACGTTTAAAGGTGAGTGATGTATCAATCCACCCATAGTACATACATATCTTTGATTTCTTTTAAGAAGTTAAACAGTTAGACTTTCAAGTTGCTATTAATTTTATTTTATTTATCTCTGTACAAATTAATTACATTTTTAAATATTCCTTAAACAAAACCAATATAAAAAAAAAAAAAAAATTATAGCCCACCGGTATCAGGAACAGGGTCTAAGCTACCGGCGGTCAGGGTTTCAGAGAGAGGAACCTCCTAACTATACGAGCCATGTCTCAGAGTACCACTTTCTGAATCAAGCCCTTGATCCAGCTGGCTAACGAGAGCCTCCTCAGGTATTGATCGAGGCTCTTGGCAATTAAGCTATGGGCTGTTACGACTATCGGCACAATGATAGTTGAGTCCACATCCCAGCATCCCACAAGTCGACTAACTCGCGAGCCGAGTCAAGATATTTGATTTGCTTATCTTTCTCAGCTTTCATGAGGTTCTCATCATACGGGACCGTTATGTCAACAATTATTGCGCGCCGCTCTGATCGATCCACCACCATTATAATTTATTATTTGCTTTGCGCCATCAAAAAGTGAACACTGACACTGAATTATTGAACATGGAGAAGAAATTGGTCACCGTTGCGTTACGTACCTAATATATAAAATGTGCATTTGAAAAACTTCTGCCTGACTAATATCAAAGCCGAGTTAAATTCTACTTCATTTACTAGACTAGGCCCCGTTTAAACTCGGTCACCCAATATTTTAATATTGGGTGACCGAGTTTAAACGGGGCCTTATGACCTGCTAAGATGAACATCGAGTGGTCACAGAACAGAAAAACAGTGGAAATGCAGACGAATTTTGTATGGGAACCATGGTCGTCAAACTTAACAAATAAACCGGTAAACATAAAATGCACTGCAAATAAACAATTCGTTTTGTTTTAATTTTACTCACAACTAGCATGAGTTCTACATTTTAAAATATACCTTCGTACGTTAAGGATAGGATTTACTTTGCTTTAGGGGCGAACAAAAATACGACGTTTTGTGATCTGAAATCAAATCAGAATCGATTGAGTAGCATTCTGCTACGATTTAATAGAAAACATTTAAAATGGCACTTTTCGATGATCGGAAAAACCTTAATTTTTAAGATTTTTTCTCCTACTATCATTTTTGCACTTCAAAATGTAAGAATGAAGATGTTTCAGTCGAGTCTTAGTCAAAATCCAAAAAGCAGAGGTTTTGAAAATGCACATCAAGCCAAAAGGACACTAGAGGAATAAATAAAAATAAAATTAGATCTTTTGTGTTATCTTAGTTAGGCCGAGTATTTCTGGGACTGTCCTCATACATGTTTACATTACATACCTACATACTTCTATACATCGCCTCAAAGTATGCTCCTTCCGAAACGATACACTTACGCCAACGAATAAATACAATCATCAAAACATTTTTAAACGCTTTTTCCGGAATTTAGTTCTGTTCTCGCCGCGAATTCTCCTTTAGGTCTTCTACCGAATAAAAACGGGTGCCACGAAGTGGTAAATTGAGTTCAGGAAAAAGAAAGATGTCGGCTGGAGCCATATCTGGTGAATAAGGTTGTTGCTCGATGGTATTTGTTGAGTTTTTATCAAAAATTCGTTCACTATGATGGGCTTGTGCAAAGGCGCATTATCGTGATGCAAAATCCAAGAATTTTCTTTCCCCAAATCAAATTCGTTCACTATGATGGGCTTGTGCAAAGGCGCATTATCGTGATGCAAAATCCAAGAATTTTCTTTCCCCAAATCTGGCCTTTTTCGTTTGCTCTCTTAAATCCTCAAATATATAATATTCTTTATTTACTGGTTGACCTTCTGTCAAGAATTCCGAGTGCACAACACCGCGATAGTCAAAGAAAACGGTCAACATGATGACTTTTAATCAACTTTGGCGTGGTTTTTTGGTTTCGGTCCAGTTGGAAGGCCGAAGCTTGTTGACTGGTTTGTATGTCAAACTCGTAAACCCACGTCTCGTCACCAGTAACAATGCGTTACATGAATTTTGGGTCGGAATTGACTCGTTCTAGCATGTCCTGAGCGACTCTTATGCGATTGATTTTTTGGAGAAAATTCAGGTCTTTAGGGACTAGCCGTTTCATACCCAAGTGATTATTTAAAATGGTACGGATCGACTCGTGAGACACGGAAAGTTCAGCGGCTATCTCTCACAAACTTGAATGAGGATTTTCAGTCACTATTTCCTTCACTTTTGCGATGTTAACTTCAGTTGAAGACGTTGATGTCCTACCAAAGCGAGGCAAATGTTCCTTCACATCTCGACCGCTTTTGAACGCTTTGTACCACTCATAAGCACGTGTTTTTGATAAAGTCGATTCACCGTAAGCCTTCTGTAACATTTTCAGGGACTCCGAACACGAAATTCCATTGGCGATGAAAAATTTAAGA
Organism: Eurois occulta; assembly: GCA_950022335.1. Lineage (NCBI taxonomy): Eukaryota > Metazoa > Arthropoda > Insecta > Lepidoptera > Noctuidae > Eurois > Eurois occulta. The sequence continues at coordinate 7,970,906 of OX465489.1, read as the reverse complement.
TAAACTCTTTGTTAGCTAGTTATAATCTAACTAAAAATAGCACTGCTATTAAATTTAATCTAAATAACAGATGCAACTCGAACTCCGCGCCAAAATGGATTTTTTTCTTTTGTCTTTTTTAATTTCAATTATTTTGTAGAACACTTAAGCGATTTACATCTTTTTTATAAACAATAGTTCGCCGTACGTATTGTTTTTTATATTAATATTCTATTTCATTGAAATTAAACTGTAATGAAAAAAACTAGAGCTAATTTATTAGGCCAACCTAAAACCACTCTCAGATCAAGAGCCGAAGAATAAAGTCCGTTGCGCGCGAAAATGGAGTTATTTGACCTACATAGCCGTCCTCTAGTGCCATCTCTATGTAGCAAATAATTTACGGATCCTAAAATATTTTGTTCGTTTCTTGGGCATCAAAATGACATTAGTATTTAAAAAAAAAGCCCACTAAAATACTCTTTGATTTAAAAAATGTATCAATTGTCAAATTCATCATGACATGTGGCACTTACATTTTTATTTCATTCTGATGTAGTTTGTTAAAATGATGGAATACGAGAATTACAAAAAAAATATAGATGTTGTAGACAAATATGATTTAAAAGAAATTAAAATCGGTACTGGTCGAGTATATACCGGAAAAACTGAATATGTCAATCCACAAATTAAACAAATTGTTCATACTAGTCCCCTATTGGCATCTGCAGTACTCGGTTTGGACAACACAGGAATCCCTCTCCCCGAGAACTCCAAATTCCTTGACGTCTGGACGGATATTGATGCTCAAGAAAGACACCTGAGCACTAAGCCAACATGTTATATAATCTTGGGAAAATCGGTCGAAGGAGCATTTCATCTTGGTGAAGGAATGGCAAAAAAGTACAACATCATTCATTTATGCCCGAAAAATATATTGCTTGATGAAATATCACAACAAAGTAGTACAGGGAGAACTTTGGATTTTAATATGAAACAGAATAAAGTGTGTTTATATGATATGATATTAGCAATGTTGAAGGTTAAATTAAATTCTGAAGTTGTTCAACATAGAGGATATGTAATATCAGGTCTTCCTTTTGTGACGTCCCAAAGAAATCATCTCTTCTATATAAATTCATTGCATAGCGAAGAAGCCTTTTTGTTTATAGATGAAATGTTGTTTGAAATAATTCGTAACTTAAAAAAAAAGAAGAAAAAAGGACCGCCTGGGTCAGTGCCTTCATCCGCGAGTAGTCAAAATGAAGAACAAGAAAATGAAGAAGAAGAAGAAGACACTGTAGAGCATCAGGAGGAAGAAGTTCTTGAAGAAGAAGAAGAAGAAGATAAACCTGCTGAACTACCGAAATTTATGCTAGATGCTTGTTCTGATATTGTCATTAACAAAAAACCGCGTTTTGAATCAAAACTAGTTGCGCTTCTTTGTCAACTTGATGAGTTATTTAATCTATGTCTTAAACCGGATATCGTCATTCATATTACTTGTCCTGAAATGGATTTAGTAAAAATGAGAGGTAAAAGTTTCATAAATTATAAAACGGGCATGAATATAGTTGAACCATTTATTTCAAATTATAAATCGGAACCGAGTTGGCCTCGTAAATGTTATTACAATGACTATAAAAGTCCGCACCCTTCTAATGTTTTTAATCCTAAATATAACTGTAAACCACCTTTTAATTATGAAGAAAAAGTAATTGATCAAATATGCAATTATAAAACTTACGTATATCCATACATAGAAAAGAAATTAAAAGATTTTAATCCAAAAATGGTAATTGAATTAGACGGCCGAACCTCAGTCAGCCAAATGCTTCATCACGTTGCTGAAACGTTAATTTTAATGAAAATTCAACCCGTTATTATACCGCAGCCATTGTTTTTAGAAGAATCTCCAGATGATATGGAAGAGTTTTGGGCAAATACTGTTGCCGAATTAGAGGTTATAAGAAGTGGTGTCGTTAATTTCAAATACTATGCCTCGCCATGGTTTAACCGGTGTCCTGTTGAACTAAAACTTAGACGATCAGTGATAGGCAAACCAAAATATGCTGTTATGTTCTTCAAACATGTATATCTAATGTCTTCGCTTAATAATTTCATTGCGTTTTACAGAAACCCGCGCCCTTATTTAAAATTAAAACATTTAGAACCAATTTGTCGAGTTATAGTAACAGGAACGAAAAGCTCTGGAAAAACTATGATGTCTCAATGTTTGTCTTGGATTTTTGATGCTCCTATAATCAATTTCGAAACAATTTTAGAAACTGAAAAAGATAAAAAGTATGCTCTAACTGCTCAAACTATTTTATCCGAAATCATAGCCACTATAGAAGACGGTAGACATCTGGATTGGCAGATGAAAGAAATAGACAGAGAAGAAAAGTTGAGTCAATGGTGTAACTCGGCTTTACGACTATTACAAACATATTTACCTTTACTTATTGAAAAAACAGCATATGATAAAAAACTAGCACAATTATTGCTTAGAAAACAACAAGAAGCGGAAAAAGCAGCTGAGAAGGAGAGAATCGAAAGGGAGAAAGAGGAACGTAAAAAGGAGCAAGAAGAAGCAATGGGAGCAGAAGGAAATATAGAAGAGGAAAAAGAAGAAAATGAAGATGAAATAAACGAAGAAGTAGAAGAATCATCTGTTGACTCCTCAACAGTTGGTTCTTCTTCGGTTATAGTAAACGAAATGGATCCAGTTAAGCTAAGTACATTCAACGACCTGAAGACGCAGCTTTCTGTTTTACCTATATTAGATAGTATAGAGGAGTGCCGAACTGTTCTTAAAAACCGAAGTATGATGACACAATATGCACCTAATGAATTATTAACAGTTTCAATTAAGCCTTCAATACCTGTTATGGGTGATGAAGATGTAACAATAGCAATAACCAAATATATTGCAGACAATGATATAGAAAAGGACCTTGAGCCTACCACGGAGGAATTAATGATAGAGGTAGTTAAATTTATTGCTGCCATAGACACCCAACATGAGGAAGATACACAATCTGATCAGTTATATGGAAAGTATATTATAGACGGTTTCCCGCCAGACCCAGTATATTGGGAGTGTATTACCGATTCTAAATTAATTCCAGATTACACTATAGCTATAATAGAAAATCGGGAAATTGATGAAGAACTTTATCAATACTATAGCAGTGCTGACAAACAGAGTAGGCGTTATGATGAAAAGATTTTATCTGCTAATGATCCACTCATTCATACCAAATTACAAGCTATGAAATTTTCACACTTACATGAAACACTTACAGATATGCAAAATATTGTAAATTACGTGATAAACGATACTCTTGATTTAATATTTAGTTCTAAAAAAGAACCTTCAGATGCAGATTTGCAAACTCAGATTGCATCCTTTACCGAAGCTATTGAAAAATATCGTGAAAACTGGGACAGTTTAAAACTAAAAATAGAGGAGAAATCTAAATCGTACATTGAAATTGAATTAGACGATAAAACAGATGTGGAAGTTATTGGTGAAATTTTACAAAAACTACGTCAGTGTTATCGACCTACAGAAGAGCGTATTGAGGATGAGGAGCCCGATTTTGCGGATGAAGACGAAAATGATCCACCGCCAAAAGATCTTCTTAGCTTCAACGAACCACGATTTCTTTGCGAAACTACAACTTATTGCCCTATTGCTTATTATGATCATGACGTTTTATGGGAGGGGAATCCAGAGTTTTCTTTGAAATACGACAACAAAATCCATTACTTTTGTAAAGAAGAATTTTTAGAATTATTTACAAAAGACATCACCAAATATCAATTTTATAATATTCCTTATAAAAAAGTACCAAAATTAAAAATTTGCATAACAGGTAGCATCGGTAGTGGAGCAACCACTTTGTCCAAGCAGATAGCAAAAGAGCTTGGATTGTTACATATCGATTTTTCAGAAGTTATCCACGAATATCTGGTGCCAAAACATTTCAAAAAGGTTGGACGTCATTACGAAAATATGTTTACTGATGAGTCTATAGACGAAGAAGGTGTAGTAGAATTTCAAATTGATGAAGAAAACGAGAATTTAGTATCAGATATCTTAGGAAATGAAACTGAATTAACACGAATGTTGAATGACTATTTTGAACGTGGAGCGCCTGTTTTATCAAAACTTATGCAAAAAGTGATTCTTAAAATTTGGTTCGAATCTGGTTCGCCGATAGGTTTTGTTCTAGATGGTTATCCGAAACTGCCAAGTGACGTTGAAGACATGTTGGCGTGTTATGCTATACCTGACTTGGTGATACAATTAGAAAACAATTCGGAAACTGCTATTAATCGAATTGCACCCATAATGCTCAAATCTTGGCAATCTCAACAGAAAGAGGCTAAAAAGGCTGCCGCTGTTAATTTGGCTAATGAACGTAAGATATGGCTGCATTCTATTACAAAACTAATTCTTCCTAAATTAATCATCGAAGAAATTTTCGAAAATATCATAAAAGAAGATCAAGATCCCTTGGTTAAACGTAGTTCAACTGACAGTAGTGTGATAATAGATGCGAATCCAACAGGATCTGCAAATGTTGATCCAATTCTTTTTAATACTTATAATGAAATGGTGGAAGAATATCCGGAGCCTCAAGATACAAATGTATGGGAAAAAACTGATGAGGCACAGGAAAGAATAGAATCTAGAATAGAAGGTATATTTGACACTGATGATGAGAATCTGCAATCATTAAATGAGATTTTAATAGAAAACAGAATTAAGACAGTATCAATAGATTCTACAAAACCTTTAAACAAAGTAATCAGAAATACTTTAATCAAATTATCAAACTTGAAAAATAGATGCGAGTCATTTTTTGAACAAACTTTTATTGTCAATATCGATATTGCCGAAAAATTAATTTCAAAAGGATTTTATTTTTTTAGCAAATTCTATCGTCTTTGTCCAGTATATATCTTTGAAAATCCACAAACTATGCAGAATCCTTATAACATTTCCAAACGCAAGGGAACACTTTTTCCGGTAATCCATAGATCTTCCGTATACTTTATTAGCAGTGCAGATAATGTAACTAAGTTTAGGACAAATCCACTGAAATATATTACTAGTGACGCTATTAAATCATATTTTGAGTATCCTTTGAGACTTGGTGTTATAGGAACCCCCAAATCAGGAAAGAGCACACTAGCTACTAGATTGGCTAAGCAATATGGATTATTATGTATATCTGAAGGAAACGCTGTGCGAAGCGTATTAGAAAACTTGCATTGGACAGAACTGGCTGTCGAAATGACAGAGTGTCTTAAAGAAGGAAAAAAGATTGAAGATGACCACATTGTGAAAGCTATGCAAACTGTCGCTATTAATCCGCAAACAATTACTAGCGGTTACGTTTTAGATGGAGGACCTGTCTCTCCCTACCGAGCAAAAGGCCATGTAAAAAGCTGTCTTTTTCCTAATATTATATTTGATATTTGTTCTAAAAAATCCAGAATTCTAGAAAATTCACAGAATGAAATCTACTACGATATTCTGAAATATATGCCACCATATCCGTGTGATCTAATTCAAATAAGGTACGAGAATGTGGAAAGAAGGCAACATGAAATTAGAAGTTGGATCGATCAAAATTATCAAAATCTCTACCCGCTCGATGGTAATCAATCCAAATGGCATGTTCTGCAGCAAGTTAGTGATTATCTTACGCTAATAAATTCTAAATTTCATTATTACGTAAGTAATGTTGAAAAGAAAATTGTGCGCGCTATATGGATTTCATTGGAAGATTTTCAAGCAAGACAATCCCAGTATAAAAATATGTGTCCAGTCTGCTTTCACAAGAAAGTCTATAAACATATGGGAAGCTATTTCGGCGGTAAAAAAGGTGTAGTTCAATATCAAAAGAAGTATTATTGGATCTGTGATGAGCATATAGATTTAGTTTTAGCGTTTCCAGATAGCTTTTTGACGTCTATAAATGTAGAAATTCCCGAAATGCCCGCGTTAATAAATATAGTCAATCTAGATTATATTTATGAAAATGGAATATGTGTTGTTACATATGCAGAAAATTTACCAGCTCAGATAATTAAAATAGGCACTAATAAATTTGCTGCGAGTTACGCTGGTAAATCTTATTTATTTTGTAGTGACGTTTGTCTATGTAAATTTATATCTAAACCATATTTATATAAAGACATAACTATATTCAAAGAATCAAAAAGCTTTCCAAAATTGTCTTTAAAAAATTTACCTAACATAGGATACTTAGAGCAGACTTTGGGGAATGTGTTAACAGAAGCTTGTTGCGCCGTTAATGTTTTTAGACCGAAATATCCGGGTCTGTCTTTTCAAACATCCGCGTTTATTTACATAGCTCTGTATTTAAAGACACACAATCCTATCATGGATAAAAGTAAGATGCCAATGTATCTAAAAGCTTTTAGCGTATATGAAGCTCGATGCAAATTAATATTAAATATAGGATTACGCTTAAGATCAATGGACAATCCATTCGCTACTTATCCTAAATGTATCCATAGAAAACCTACGCTTAACCCGGCTGATATTGAACAAGAGCCACCATTGTGTTCGTCACAGATACAAAAACCTGTAATCGGTGGCCCCAAAAGAACATCAAATTATGTTCAATTGCACAAACCTTCATATTTTCCTAAGTTAAGTAAGCGCTCGACAGCAACAAGCCAAATGGAAAGGAATTAATCTAAGCCATTGACTATTTTGTTACTCCTTTGTCCATTTCATTTAGTTAGGTACATTCGCCTGCTCTCTTACGATCTGTCTTTAATGTGTGAGAGTTGCAGTTAATTTATTTACATAAAAATATAGTTGTTTTATGTTTTATATCAACAATTCTATTTAGTTGAGTTCAACTGCAATTTAATAAATTCTCTTAGCAAAATGTTGTATTTTATTCCGTAACCTAACTGTTCAGAATAGGAATACATGAGGTTAGCATCATATCGGCCCTGGTTCAAGCCATGGTCCGGGGCGAGAGGGAATGGGAAGCCGTCGCCTCCTTCTGCGAAGCAGTCATGCTAGCGAAGGAGGCGGCGGAACGTGAGAGGGAGAGAACCTCCTCACGTCCCAGCCGCCGCGGGAGAAGCACCGGGCGTCGGGGGCCACGCCGTGATGGCTCTCGGCCACCGTAGGCGCGGGCCTGTGGACGGCGAGTAATGGGCTAGCTCGCCGTCCGTCCGTCGTATGACGACGGGCAGGCCGTGTCGACGGCGCGTTCGTGTTCCACGCGCGCCTCAAAGAGATGTCAGCAAACGGGAGGGGTCCGCAAGGGCCGGTGCCTGCCAGGGCTGCGGGACTGTTCGAAAGAGATACCGCGGCCCTGGAACATAAAGGGCCAATGAAGGAATATGGGTGTTTTTTAGTCAGTAAGAGTCTGACACTCCCTTCCGCTCCGCCCAGAGCGGGAGGAGTCATTTGATGATTTCTCACCCCCCAAAAAAAAAAAAAAAAGGTTAGCATCATATAAGTACCTACTTGAATTATTGAATGCACTTGCAATTATTTCATTCAGTTGTATAACGAATTTTGTCTTTTCAGCACGTAGGGTACCTGTGCCGGATGAACGATTCGATTACCTCTGCGAGTTTCACAAGCCAGTCAGGTCAGTTTTTTTTTTTTGAATGTCGACGCTAGTAGTGATCAAACAAATTCGAGTATACAGGGTGTAAGGGACAGCCCTCCGCAATTTGACAGGGTACATTCAGCTCTTTATTTTGAATCATTTTCCAGAGGAAAATTTTCATTTTTTATCGTTTTTTCAATTACTATTCCTTTATTTCAATGTAAAATTACTTTGTCTGTACGCAGCACTCCATTTATGTAAATAACACGGCTAAAATCACAAAACCAACAATGATGTTGAAATACTCCACGAACGATGCATGAAATCAGCTGTTCACTTCCTGCCTAGCTACATTGTTCATCGAACTCGCCGTCGCGCTTTCCGTTCGCTACGTGCGTTGTGCAACGGTAACGATACATTGCGTATGAGGAAATAAAAAAATATTGGATTCCCATAACGTTCCTGAAATCATTTCTTGTACCGGTCAACTTACTATGATAATCTAAATTCTGCGGTGGGCTGTCCCTTACACCCTGTATACAGGTTGGCGCCGACAATACGACAAGTAAATGAAAACACTAGTATGTAGTTCTAGTTCATAGGAATATTTTTTAACATCAAATAAATCATGACATCGAAATGCAAACTAAATAGCATAAAACTGTTAACGAACGTTGGTTAATATTGAGAGAGCTCGTGGCTAAATAATAACTGCCGTTCGGATCGATCTGAAGGTTAAGATGCGCTTACCTAGGAGGGTCCGTGGATGGGTGACCACCCATTACATACCGAGTTTCCTCCGTGCCTCGGAAAGCACTTTAAGCCGTTGGTCCCGGCTGTCATTTGTAGATCTTTGACAGTCGTTACAGGTAGTCAGTGACCCGAAAGTCTGACAACCAGTCTTACCAAAGGGTATCGTATTACCCAGAACTAACTAGGTTGTGGAGGTCAGATAGGCAGCCGCTCTACGTAAAATACTCGTATTCAGCTGCATCCGGTTAGGCTGGGAGCCGACCCCAAAATAGTTGGGAAAAGGCTAGGCAGATAATGATGATGGTGTATAAATATTGGTTTGCTTACTAACCTTAGGCATCATTTGCACTAATTCGTGTCTGGAAATAAAATTTAAGGAACGAATTAGTGTTAATGTAGCGGCACTACAAAAAGTACTACAGCAACATAGAACATAAAGTAATACAGCGCCATCTATGACGCAGAGGATAAACTAAACATTGAAATACGTCTAAATCCTGCATCGCGCAAGTAAAGTTATTCGCGACTTAAGACTATATAGAAAATCCCGACAACAACTGTCGGGCAGTAGCCCACCAGACAATAACACCCGTCTTGTCGGAGGATCCTCCCTTTTCTATGGGGGATGAAGAACTTTACACCCTGTTCTCCATAACCCCAAACTTATACCGATGCGGGGGCCCTTAACTTGTCGGTGCTAGCCTGTTAATCTACATCATGAATAAAATGCTGAAATTGTAATAAAATAAAAGTAAAGTCTTGTGACTGGATACGCAGTTTAATTTATTGTCGTTGTCGGCGTCACCCTGTATATTATAAATAGATAATTAACAGACAAAGTACATCGTACTTTTATCGATAGCCATCGTTGATCGTTTTTGTCTTGCCATATTTTATCGTGCAACAAAAACGAATATAACAACTCAGCGTAGGAATTAACAAGAGTCAGTGCAGAACTGCAGATCTCTTAAACTCAAGCAAATCTACAAGAAGCTGACATATCTTATTGAGCTTCAAAACACAATAGAGCGCGAGACAGTAACGATCGTCAAAAATCGAGCAAATAAGCACGCTTAGTTTCGAACCCCCCTCGATGCAGCGCATCTTTCAAAGTTTATTCATCAAAACCATTTTGTTTTCCAGCAAAGTGCCTGCGTTCCTGAACGTAGTGGATATTGCTGGTCTTGTGAAGGGAGCGGCCGAGGGACAGGGACTCGGAAACGCCTTCTTATCGCATATTAAAGCTTGTGATGCGATTTTCAATCTGTGTCGTAAGTTCCTATGATTTTTTTTGTTTGAAACGTGTAGTTTTTCTGATAATGTGCTAGTTATTATGAAATCAACCTTATGCCTACTTGTGTCAAGTTGATATTTATTTGAGTGGAAAAACGCCAATTGGAAACAAGGATTTAAATAGACTTGAATATTTTTTAGGTGCTTTCGACGATGAAGACGTCATCCACGTCGACGGTGAAGTGAACCCCGTTAGAGACTTGGAGACCATCGGAGAGGAGCTTCGTTTAAAGGACGAGGAACAACTGGTACAAAACTTTGAGAAACTCGATAAACTGGTCAATCGTGGTGGAGACAAAAAACTGAAGTCGGAATATGTGAGTCAACTTTATTCTCTTCTCTTCTTTATCTTAATAATCCTCTCACTGAACACCGAATCGTTAATACGGTAGTTTAGGCACGGCAGTACCAATAACTTTCGTAGCGCGAAAATTTCGTTGACACAATTAAACCACATTTAAAGCCGTCATTATCTCATTGTGTCGTAGTGAGAGTAAAACGATGCTTCGCTTGGTTTATTATATGGAAAGAATTGCGAATTGTTAATCAAAAGATAACTGAAGCTTTATTATTACAGGACTCACTGACGAAAATTAAAACTGTTTTAGTAGATGAAAAGAAACACATTCGATTTGGAGATTGGAGTGCAGCTGACGTAAGTATTTTTTATAATAATATTCCTTATCAACGACGAGTGGTCTACGTGCCGAAAGAATTGGAAGTTATAGGGAGAGGCATTTGTCCAGCAGTGGGACGACACAGGCTATCTGTAAAAGTAATAGAGTAAATCGGTAAAACAAAATAATGGTATCCGGAATATATATACAAATAAATAAAATTGAAGTGTCTGTTTGTAATTTCAAACAACAGCTTTTACTGAATGCATATGCAAATGTATAAGAAAGTATAAACAGGCAAAAGCTAGTTCCTGAAAATATGGCAGTGTCAAAGATTTATTTCCATACTAGAATATTTTTATTATTGCTATTTTGCAATATTTCTCTAGCGAGAGCAGCGGTAGCCCAGTGGTGGCGTGGTGACTTACGAACACTAAGTCGTGGGTTCGATCCCAGGCAGGCGCTTTACTTTGTGTAATTTATTTCATTACCACTGCTCTCAAAAACGGCGAAGGAAAACATCGTGAGGAAACCGGCATGTCCTAGAACCAAAAATTCGAAGACATTTGTGACATCTACCAACCCACACTGGGCCCGCGTGGTGGATTATAGCCCATTTTCTCTCTAGAGAGGAGGCCGTGTGTCTCAGCAGTGGGAACATTATAGACTGATTATGCACTATTTCTCTCGGTTATGTAATTCTTTATTTAATCTCGTTTAAATTTTTTTTAATGAGTAGCAATGTGTACAACATAAAGTATGTTCTGTGATTTGAAGATTGCAACCTAATAGAAGCATTCACATTTCAGATAGAAGTGCTCAACAAATATCTATTCCTGACATCCAAGCCTGCTTTATATCTTGTGAATTTGTCCGAAAAAGACTACATTCGAAAGAAGAATAAATGGTTTGTAAATAAATAATAAATGTTTGTCTGTGTCGTTGATCTAGTGGTCGCAAGTACAGCAGCAGCAGAGTTGTTTCTTAAGGTTCCGCACCTTTACCTTTAGTTAGCAAAAACGGAACCTTTATATCCTTCACTATGTTGTCCGTCTGTCAAGACCCTTTTTCTCAGGAACGCGTGGAGGTATCAAGCTGAAATTCATATCAAATACTCAGGTCTGCTACCCCTTGGAGCAGTGAAAAAATCAAACTTGTAAGTCAACGCGATCAAGAGATATAGCCGTTTATGTCGCATATTTTGCGATTTCACAAGGAAATCAAAACCTGTAGAGTACTTCCCGTTGACCTAGAATCATTAAATTTGGCAAGAAGCAGTGTCTTACAGGCAACAGCACATGTAAAGGAAACAATGAAAACCGTATATCATCCTTCTCTTGCCCTTGTCCCAATTAATTTGGGGTCGGCACAGCATGTCTTCTTCCATACTTCTCTATTACTCGTCATCTCATCAGACAACTCTTGAAAACCGTAAATATAAAGTTTAATTACAAAATACCTACAATTTTATACGGAACCCTCGTTGCGCGAGTCCAACTAGCAATTTCTCAGTTCTTTTTCCAATTTCTCACCCCGGAGTTTGTCCCTGTGCCCGTTTAATGGCAATAGGTTCGCTTATTACTTATAATAGGGGCGTATAGGAAATAATCCCATCTACATCATAAAATATAGAACTATAATCCATGGGACTTTAAACATAACTGGCAAAATATGGGTTGCACGTTGTTTCCTCTGTCTAACACGGGAAAAACAGATGTAATGTTCTAACTGTGTTTTTCACGCTAAAAGTGTTTGTAAGGAAAAATTGATAATGTAGTTTTGGTTTTATAAAATACAAAGACGTTTCCGATTTGCTGTTTCTCTACATGCAAAAGATAATAGTGATGTACTGGTGCTCTTTTTCCAGGTTGCCGAAATTAAAAGAATGGATTGACAAGAATGACCCTGGAGCACCGCTCATACCCTTCTCCGGCTCTCTTGAGATGAAACTATTCGATATGGAGCCTGCAGAGCGACAGGCCTTCTTAAAGGAACACAATTTAACTAGGTAATTAGTTTTGTAATATGATGATGAACCACGTCACGTGGTTCGCGAAGTAGGCGCCGCGAAGTCTGTGGACCCCCAGGAAGCTTCTGTGCTTTTCCGTGGAGCTAAGCTGGCTTGTTAGCTGGGACTTAACCCACAACGGATCAAATAAGAGTCGTGCCGACAATAGAGTCCACTTACATAAATCATAATAATATGTCAAAAAATCACCCAACTATTTGTTAGATAAACAGAGTTGTAGGTGACATTTTAAATGGCTGAAATAATTTTTAGATCAACCCAGTAGCCATACAAAAGACTAAAAAAAATACAAGGCTCAAGGCTGCTTTGAGAAAAGTCGGGTTTTTTTTTTCTTGTTTGGAAAAGCGCTCAGTTGCATGTGACGTGCAACATGTCTGAAAATAAACTCCGTAATAAAATAATGAAACGTATGTACATACATTTTTAATATCAGATATATTCTGTCTGCCTATTTTTTACATTGCAGTAATGCTCTCCCAAAAAGTGACATATTCGATCGGTACTGCCTACCTAGTCGGGTACGGTTTTTGCCGTAAAACGATACGACATGGTTTTGGTCTTGGGCTCTCGTGCTATTTGACGTGTCTCATCGTCTGATGTGATGAACGGGGCGTACGTTAATCACAGAGCTACAATACTGATAGGCGTATTGACGTTACACGTCGCTTTTTGACGTAGAAAAATCTTCGGCCGCTCTTTTCGTTAAAGTTTGTGTATCAAACGATTTATTGTTTTTATACACAGCGCATTGGACAAGATCATCGTTCAAGGTTACAAAGCGCTGCAATTGGAGTACTTTTTCACGGCTGGACCAGATGAGGTGAAGGCTTGGACAATTCAGGTAAACAATGACTGTTTTTGTCTATATAATATTATTGTCTATTATCCTTTTGTCTGTACTTGTCAAAATGGGGGTTATCGCGCATGAATTCGCCGCTAGACGCGTTCGTGTACCTTTAAGCTGCGTCTATGCTAGGCGAGCCGAACACGAGCAGAGCACAAGCGGAGCACTAATTCCCTTGGCGGGAGTGCTCGGTCGAGGCTTCTAAGTCCGTCTACGCTAAGCAAATTCGAGCTCCGATCGTGTTCGCCTCGCCTAGCATACGCTAGGCGAGGCGAACACGATCGGAGCTCGAATTTCTCGGAAAACCTTAAGCTGCATCTACACGCAGCTTAAGGTTTTCCGAGATGTCAGATGTTATAGTGTTCGCGCATTGCGCGCTTTTTATCACGTATTTTTATCAATATTCACGATTGTGGTCTAGATTGAGCCATTCCTGATTAATTAGGACTTGAAGATTTTAAGTAGGTCCCAACTTAGGACCTTATTTGTTAGTACTTCGAGGTAAAATGATTTTTTAATGTTTCATGCTTGCTAATTTTTGGGGAGAATATTGTAAATATGTATCTGAAGTTTACACTATGTTGTTATACGTAAAAAAATAAATTGTATGAAGTTATTGGTACTATAAAGTATAAAATAAAATAATTGGCAGGACCCTACTCGATAGTGGCGCCATCTGGTGAGCTTAAAAACGATAGCCCTCATTATAACTGTTGGATGCGATTCCCAGGACAGGCAATATTTACTGGATTTTCCAATCAAGAATTTCTCAGTAACAGTCGTACAACTCTTCATAACCCTTCTGGAAATCGCTTGTATTGTGCCGATGGACCAACGATTCATACAAATTGTTTGAATTGTTGGCTTCAAGTAAACATTCTGTTGTGATCAAATGTTCTCTATCACCATTTTTAGGGCAGTGGTGTATAAAATTAAATGTGATTTCAATTATTTTGACAGAAAGGAACAAAGGCGCCTCAAGCTGCCGGTAGAATTCACACTGACTTTGAAAAAGGCTTCATTATGGCTGAAGTGATGCACTACAAGGACTTTAAAGAGGAAGGCACTGAAGCGGCTTGCAAAGCAGCTGGCAAATACAGGCAACAAGGTAATTAATAATTTTAATTAATTACGATCTATGTTAGATACATTTTATGCTCGATGGACGGATGCTTCAGTGGTCTAATCGTCGCGAGCTACTGCGAAGCATAGTGTCCTAAATTTGATCCCCAATTATGGCAGTGTCATTCAGTCCACAGGTAAGAGCTTCACTATAATATGGAATTTCTCAGTACCAGCATGGGTCTGCACTGCCGTCTTAACGAAAAGTGCAATAACTAGGTTAAACCTGATTTCGAGAAAAACGCGTTTAAAGATTTTATTTTTCATAGCACCGACCTAGATATTGCAGTTATGCTTAGTATTAAAACCGGCTACGTCATAGATACGTAAAAAGTGTCTAAAAAGAATATATAGATCTCATTCTGCAGATTCCGAATATGTACTTAACTCAATTTGGCGCAAAACTCGAGTTATTGCACTTTTCGTAAGGACGGCAGTGCATTTGTCCTCGGTTGATAGCAACAAGCTTGTCCTCTATCTCCCATGATATGGGACTTGAACGTAATTACACCTCTGCCTAACACTTTGGTATACAAGCTTGATGTTATGTGCTGCCGATATGAAATAAGTACTTTTTTGTTATAGGCCGAAACTACCTTGTTGAGGATGGAGATATCATTTTCTTTAAGTTCAACGCTGGCGCTGGTTTAAAAGACGCTAAGAAAAAATGACGTGACAAGGTACTTCTACTCCTGGTACATCTGTTGTATCTCAACCTCGTCTTGTACTCACTGCTACACGTTGCTTAAGAGTAGCATAAGAGTTTTTTTTTTTATACTATAAATATTTATATCCACTTTCTTGATTGTAATGAAATAAAGCTTGTTAATATTTGTTAAATTCAATTTATTATAAACAATGATTGTAATTTGTATTGATTAAGATAAAGCAAAGTACACAATTTTAACACATTTTTCTAATTAAATCACTTCAACAAACTCTTGAATACGCGTGACTTTCTGAATATCCTTTTCTACATCATCGTTTTCTAATATTTCAGAAAACATTTTGTCGAAGATCAATCTCATTTGTTTTAGAAAGCGTTTTAAATTGATATGTGACAATATTCCTTGTTCAGTTACTGGAGCCAGTTTTTCTTTGTCCTTCTCAGTGTTCTTGAACACGTTATTCAATATGTATGACATAGCTTGAGTAACGGCCTCTTCCCATTCCTATAGATTTAAAAAAAAAAATTTTTAGTCTATCATCACTTCCTCACATAAAAAAAAAAAATGTTAAAATATTTTAACCTGTGATAGATAAAAAAAATATTTTTTGAAAATAAATATTAACCTGATAAAGTTCATAGAGTGAACCCAAAGACATCATTTCTTCTATTAGGGTAACTTTAAATTCATCCCTTGCAGATTGATCCAGCAAATAAATAATGAGTTTTCCAACTGCTGCTAAGGCGCTTCCAGCTCTGGGGCAAAATATCAGATTAACAATCTAACAATCTACGAGTTAATATAATTGACGATGGAAATTTGAAATGTCCTAAGGCAGCACACTCAACAGTGTGCTACTGGATTTTCAACTTTACGCATATGCATTTTGGAAATCCAAAATTTCTTACGGCATTTAAATCTTTCCGTCGTCGTTATTTGCGGTTTGGCTGCCTACCTGCTCACCGTCTCCTTACATCCTATTATTTCGTGCACCACTTTGATCAAACGCGTATGTGTATCCTTCATGAGAAATTCCAAAGGATCACAGTCTCCAGGTGGCAAAGATCCGTACTGAACCAATAATCGTTTTTGCACCACTGTAAACTGTTTCTGAAGCACATTCAGCTCGTCCTGT
The DNA here is from genome assembly GCA_950022335.1 of Eurois occulta. Taxonomy (NCBI): domain Eukaryota; kingdom Metazoa; phylum Arthropoda; class Insecta; order Lepidoptera; family Noctuidae; genus Eurois; species Eurois occulta. The sequence continues at coordinate 7,954,844 of OX465489.1, read as the reverse complement.
ATAACATTAAAACGTTTAGCTTCAGCTGGCTGATTCTTTTTGTTACAAAATGCATCATTACCAGACTTGTTAACAAGTTACCTCTAGTTCTTTTAATTTGTTTCGTTCCTTAGCGTGTGTCTCAACGCATTTCAAAAATTTATGAACAAGTTGCCTAGTGAATTCCTTATCGTGCTTTATGTTCAATCGGAAATCTTTAACAGTCATTCGTGCGTGGTGGTCGATTAATTTAAATACGAAATGATCTAATACTGCAATTATGTCAGTAAAATCGTTTGCTTCTAGTGAATATTGGTCGCCATCTGTTTTTAATGTTACGGTTTGTTTTGTCGACCTGTACGCTAACGTTAAGATATTTCCATATTTATTCAATTCGTCTTCTGAAAAATCTGAAACATGAAAATAGTTAACTCTTGGAACTAATAAACAGAAATGTTATTTTTTTAAATAATTTACCTGTGAATATCCTTGAAAATTCTATACATGGATTATTTGTTTGAATGCGTAACTTAAATCTGCTGTCGGCAACATTCTCGAATGGCGAACAGTAGAGACTTGACGGTAGTAATACTTGTCTTGTCAAAACTTCAATTCTTCCGGTATTATCAGTAATGGTTATTAATATTTTGACTCGAGTCTCAGAAACATCCGCGTCACTTGTCAAGAATACTTGGTTCTCTATTATTTCTGTCCCATTAACACCATCTAATGAAATTGTCGACTCTGAACAAGAAAACGGTGAAACGCAATCAAATGTCACTTGAACACTAAGAATTAACTTAGGATCTTCACACGTTATAATCACTATCACTGGACATATTAATAAATGTAGCGCCTCATTCTTGATTTCAGAAAATTCTTGAAATAAATTTTGTACTGGCTTGCCTACATCTGCTTTTATTTTGAGTATCTGTTCCATAGAAAATCTCCCACTATCTGCATGTAGAACAAAGGTTCGTTATTAATGCTATCATAAAATTAAATTAAATGGTAATACATATTATGGGAAGTACCTGACCTTCATTGTTGTTTAAAATTTTCTTTAATGATTCTTCAACGATTTCCAAATCTTTTTGTATTTGTTCTGGATCATTAATATCATTGATCATTGGTGGAGCATTCGAGTTGAGGTCGGGTTCCGTTCCTAAGTACCCCACATTTACTATTCCACCAGCGGAGAGTGTAACCAGACCTCCAGACAAGGATTTTAGATAGCATCTAGATATTGAAATGGCAGGTTTTATTAATAAACAGCTCCACAATAAAGTAGTGCCCTCGTAGATGAACAATTTTGAATCTTCCGAAGCTACCATTACAAGTAGACGAGCGCCGGGTTCTGTAAACACATTTCACACATTTCTTTTTACCCGTCTGAGGAGGGTACTGTGTTTGTCAGTCTATATATATATATATAGATGTTTGTTCCTGTGTGGCGTTCTAGAGACCAAACGCGTGGGCCGATTTTGATGATTCTTACGTGAATCGATTGGTCTTAATCTAGCGAGTGTCACTAAAGATATGACAGTAACTTGGACAGTAACCAAAATTCAATAAGGTGACAACGAAAAATGAAAGTCGACGAACAATGTTAAGTGGGATATCATTGAATAGGTATTTGAAAATCATCTTTGGGTTACTCATATTATTTTCCATTTCGAATGCATTTATATGATTTATCTATTATATTATACGACAAGAGAAATCATATAAAAGTTAAAAAATCAAGAAGTTTAATCTTCTGTGAAATCTTTCACATTATTAAACATAAAAGCGGATTCAGATTAGTTGCTCTTATTAATTAGAATATATAAAAAAATATTAAACTCTTCCTTCAAAGGTTTACTTTAACGAGTCGAATAAAAATAAATGATTACTGATAAATTGATAAGATTTTTATGTATCGGAAAAAAATACTCCTACACTTAAGTAGGAAGCTAAGTATTTGTTAATTAAAGCAGTAACGTTATCATTACGGCTTAGAATCGTACCTTATTTTCGACTAACCTTTTTATTAATAACGTGGAAGTAACATAAACTTACCATAATACCAACCAATGAGATAAGCACAGAAGCAAATCGGCATAAAATCAAATTTAATCATGTACTTCATCAATCCATTGTCTTGGAAGCAGTAAATATGCCTTTCGCCAAGAGCGACTATACTGGAAAAGTTGTTACTGGTCTGGAAAACAGGAATATCACACATAGGGATAAGTTTAGTGGCAAAAAAATATTTATAGGTATATTTTGGAGCTAGCCCAATAGCGCAATATTCGAACGTCCGGTGGCTTGGTGCAAGCCTCGAAAGGAGCCGCACGTGTAGTCCAGTCATTTTTGGTAGTTTAATCTGGACAGTTTTCCGGGAGTTTTGAAAATTGGTGATTTTATAGATTTCGACTTACTCTTTACGAATTTTCACTTTGCCGCTCGCGCCGCCATATTGGAAAAATGGCGCGTAAAAACAGTTTTTTGACGATAACTTTTTTCCGACTCATGTTGCGATGATAATAGTTACGTAATAAATTAACCTACTTACAGAAAATTTCCCACAATTAATGTAGTGACTTTTTTTGTAGAATCAATAGTTTTAGCGTACGAGCGCCGTAAAATCCACTCCAACACGCGTTTTGACCAAATAACTCATTTCCACACCACCATGAGGTAGAATAGGCGCGTTTTTTTTTTGTGGTATCCCCAGAAGGCCTAACGTTTGTTCTTCAAGCTAAAATTATCCAGGAAAACGCATAAAGTTTCAGGTATATCTGAATCAATTTCTTGAAAAAAAAAATCTGATGGAGGATATTGTTTTGTCTCGTAGACCATGGAGCGAATACCCTCTAAAACGATTGCTGAAACTGTTTTTACAATACACCGATGTTCCTCTGTCTTGTTGTATATTTCTTTATTGTACTAGGCTTCCGTCAATAACTTGTACCCTGTGTTTCGAAAACAACCACAGGAGACTTATTAGCAGTGAAAGCTATTAAAATATTGTCACCATATTTTTTGAGACGTTGTGCTTTAAAAGTTGGTAATCACCTACAATTTTGGCCATCGTTTAGTCAGTTCGTCCAGCGAGAATTACCAAAGATACGAGGTGGCAAAATGAAATTTAAGAAAGGACAAGTCGAAATCTATAAAATCACCAATTTTCAAAACTCCCGGAAAACTTTCCAGGTAATCCCCTTTTTGAGCACCAAATTACTGCGACTATTTAAGATACAGGTAGTTCATAATAAATAAAAAATACAAATGATGCCGACCGTACCTGGATAACTTGGACGCGAGAAATTTCTTCTCCGGCGTTGTATATCCACTGCGGTATGTTTTTTTTATTTGGTCTTAAAGTTAATTCGCTAGATTCTCTTAGCTGTTGATAACTACAAAAATAGTATAAGTAAAAATATTTTGAGTTACACAAAATACGATGTCCTTGGTGACCATCCACCCAGAAAAGCGGAAAAGAATCAATGTCTCCCTCATAGTTGAGCGGTAAAGAGCTGTTTGAATCAGGGACCGGTTAAACGGGTTAAAGGGTTAACTGCGCGGTTAGACCTATAACCCATGTTTGATTTAATCATTATGCGGGTTAACCCTTACGGTATATGGGTTAACCATTTAAATATTACTGATCAACCAGAGTAAAAGAGACAACGCAGTGCGGGGTAACTCCGTCACTTTCTTGCATATTTTTTACGTACAAAAATGAACTGTTTGTGAACCGGTTATTATAGGCTAAAACCCTATAATACGGATTAACCTTTAGGATTTTTCACCTAACCTTAACGAAAAATCCGATTAAAACCCCAATACGGGTAACCTTTTCGGTCCCTGGTTTAAAATAAAGGTTATTGAGTAATCTTCTTCCGTTCAGCTCTGCCTAGTGCCAGTTGCTGGTGCGGACCAGGTATATTTATCCGACCTTCCGCAAGAGACGGCTATGAGCAGTAGGTACTTATTTGAGGAACTCCTAATTAGTCGCAATCTTACCTGTATATTTCTAACACCCACGTCGATTTACAAATTACGAATGAATCACTGCTGGCTATATAACACACAGGTGATGGTATAATGACGTCATTAAAAATGCACATGAACAAGAATGTGTCTTGATCGAAGAAACTCAGGCTTCCGTCCAGACTTTGTATACAAATAAAATCTCTCGTTTTTATGTTTCCGAAAGGGCCACAAGTCAAACTGTCTGCTTTTCTTGTAAACGAATGTTTTATTATTGGTGTGATGTAGTTTTGATCACCTGAAATTTTCAAACAATTTTTTTGCATCGATTGTCGTTATTGATCTATGTTTAAGCATTTAGTTAAAATTAGCTTTACAAATCTTCTTCTTAGCGTATCGATGGCAATCTAAATTGTATCAGCCCAAAACTGAGCTACTAGTTTGGTGCTTTCAGTAACGTCCATCAGTTCCTGTAGCGAACAAATAACAGGACACGACAAATAATTTAATAATTTGACAAATAATAACAAGAGTTATCTGTCTTCTGATAAATAATTTTATTAAAACTTGTAATAAGTATGTACCAGCTTCCATGTGACCTTCTTTCCTCTTCAGATGATAAATTTCGTAGCTTTGTGGATGTAACAATACAATCTGACGATCTTCACAATTCCTACAAAAATAAAGTTACTGCGTAAGTTGCTCATGATAACCGGAGCTTGTATAGCAATAAACTAACTTACCCAGTAAACTTTCCAGTTTCAATTTGTAGCACAACATCGCTCAATTGAGTTTCCAATAAAGTATGCGAGGATGCCTCCTCTAAATCCGGCTTATACACTTTTAATAATGAGCCTTCACCGACCAAAATACAATCACTATCACTGTGCGAATTAAACTTATCCACTTTCAGACAATTGGCATTTTGGTTTCCTTCGTTTGGCTGTTCATTTTGTTGTTTATCGTTAGACCACCATTGTTTCACTTTAAAAATGGACATATTTTTAATTCTCACCAATTCTTAACGTCAATTAGTATAGGTATACTTACGTACATTTCTCAATATCCTCAATTCATTGTAGGTTGTCATAGCAACGTATCTGCTTTTATCGTAAACAAAAGCCGCGCATTTATTGGGAAACGAAAGGCACGTAACACTGAGCAGCTGCTTCAGCTGGATTTAGCAATATGTTTTCTGTTGTGGGAAACATATTGCTAGAAACGAACGAGGAATCGTTACAGTGTCAAATCAATATTCTGTTTTCATGGTAAAGAGAAGAACATAGGCAACAGCAAAGTGCAAGAATGAATAGGTATGAGGTCAATCGCTATCCAAACCTATTCGAATCATAAAATAACCCTGCCTTAGGTTTAAGGACATCACCACAGCTGGTGGGCAGCGAAAGATCTCCTACTTCATCAAAGTCCTCAGGAAGTCAGGACTAGATTGAGGTTAAGAGTTAGGCCCATTTAATATTAAAAACAAAACCTTTATAACGAAGGTACGGTGCGGCTCTTCCCACGCGGCACGCTCAGCCAACGTATATCGCGCGCTGTCCTCCAGACAGTGGACGCACGATGCCGACCGCCTACAGGCGGTGCTCGAGCGCCCAGATTGGGAAGCAGCGTTGACAGGGCAACCGCCGCGCTCATCAACTCGGCCACCAGTCGCTGAAAGTGGGGGCCGAAGTCCCAACGGCGGCGCCCGTCGGGGGCCATGAAAGTAAGCCCCGACTTGCTGAGGGTCACCTTCAAGCCCAGACGTCGTCTCTCATCCAGTTGCTACCAGCCACCTCTCGGAAACTCTCATCCAGTTGCTACCAGCCATCCTGCGAAGATCGTCACTCCACCGAGCTTGAGGGCGTCCCACCTTCTGATTGCCGATTCGCGGTCTCCACTCAAGAATACGTCTACCCCATCGGTTCTACGGGTAATATGATCGCCCCATGGCCACTTCAGCTTACTTAGTCTGTGAGCTATGTCGATAACTCTGGTTCTCTGTCGGATCACCTCGTTTCGGATGCGATCCCTCAGAGAGACTCCAAGCATACCCCTTTCCATAGCTCGCTGAGCGACCTTAAAATTATGGACCAGCCGTTCCGTGAGTGTCCACATTTCGGCCCCGTAAGTCAAAACAGGCAGGACGCTTTGGTTGAAGACCTTAGTCTTTAGGCTCTGTTCAACACGCGACGAGAAGACCCGACGAAGCCTCCCAAACGCTGCCCAACCCAGCTGGATTCTTCTGTTAGCCTCCCTGTCAAAGTAGTTCCTACCGAACAGCAGTTTGCCCCAGGTAAAGTTATTTTCGAACAACCTCGAAAGGACCGCTATTGACAACAATAGGTCCTGGGGTGACATGTTCGTTGAACTTAACCTGGGTTTTGTCCAAGTTCAGTCTTCGACCAATGCGTATTGAAGAATCAACTAGGCCATCCAACATCTGCTGCAAGTCGTGCAGCGATTCAGCAAGTATCACGATGTTGTCTTCAAATGTCAAGTATGATATGTACTCGCCGTTGATGTTAATGCCACGTCCTTCCTATTTTAGCGTCTTAAACACATCCTCCAGTGCGTTGGTGAACAATTTCGGGGAAATTACGTCCCTTTGCCTCACCCCCCGACGCAATGGAATATGCTCTGTTTGCTGGTTCTGAGTTTGGACGGTCATTGTAGCGTCTTCATAGAGATTTCTCAGCACTTTGATCGCCAGTGGACTTGCCATCGCTGCAGAGACTCCAGAGCTGACCAGGTCTCGACAGAGTCAGTCAGGTCGGTGCGTAGACATGAACTTGAGGCTTTTTATACCTCTTGGTTAGCTTCACTATGAGGTACACTACCCTGTTCGACCAAATTGAATGACTTTTTCATGAAATAGTTATTATCAATTATAAATATCATGCATAAGTAGTGACATTAGCTAATTACAAGCTTCCACATATATATGTTACCGGCCAAACCCGATTTCAGGACAAACTAGTTTTGCCTAGGCTAAACCGGTTTACTTTTGTTGGTTTATCTTGTCAGGATGTACTAACCCAAGGAAAGCAATTACAATGCGCCCAACTTGGAAGTGGCGTTCGCCGGCCGCTGCCGCGGCACCGCTCGCAAGGCTCGCTCGGCTCCCGCGCGGTTGGTCACAGTTCTAACCTAACCCATTCAGACGGGGTGCTCTATGATCGTTCTTTTATGATTGGCCTAAGACAAACTAGTTTGTCCTAAAATCGGGTTTGGCCGGTAACATATATATCTAATTAGTTATGAGTTACTTGCGTTGACCAGTTACAGCGATTTGAGTAAGTAAACAGAAATTGAATTGAATGGGTTAAGTAAATAAACTTAGAGGGTTGTATTAATGATTTTAATAATTATGTAACTGTAGCTACATAAGTTTTACTTGCGCGACTCATATTTCATCAACATACAACCTGACACTGACCTGCAAATTGCAAAATCTTAAGAAAATTTGAATTTCGCGGGCTACCCTGGCGCTTCCACCTTAAGCTGTCTACACACCGGCCCGCCCGCCGGGTACGTGCCGGCGGGCCGGGCTTCGGTGTGTAGACAGCTTTAAGGGTTAGCACGTCACCCAGACGATCAAGAGATTGTTGTGTCTAACTTTTCGTTAATAATAAATGACTGTGTGAAATACACAATTCGTTGTTTTATTTTTATTCTCAAGTCTATTCATTGTTGTCGCTGTAGTCGCTACCAGCACAAGTTTGATAGCTTAAATCTCGGTAACAGGACTCGTACAAGATTTTGTCTCCTACAATACTTGTTTGTATTGATATCAGCTATTGATTGATACAAATTTTATGCGTGGCTAATCAAATCAAAGTTGTGCTGAAGATGCTGGCTCAGTGAATGGACTTTAATTTTGATAGCTCATATCTCGGAAATGTGACACTAGAACATTTTGTCTCATTCAAAACTTGTTTGTATTGATACCAGCTATCGATTAATATAGGTTTAAAGCGTGGCTGCAACTTTGAAAAAAAAAATTAAAATGGCGGAAGGTAATAGGCCATATAATTTAAATCCCTTTGTTCAGCGATTCGTCTTGTTGCCTCCATAGCTTATTACTCTCATGTCCAGACCTGACTGAACTTTTGTAAATAATCTGTGGTCAAGCCAAGGTTTTGGTTTTGATCTATTTTTCTAATTATATCTATGGTTTTGATTGGAAGCTGGGCATTGTTCATGTTGATTTGACTTGATTGTCAATTTGACAAATAGAAGAGTCTGTGAACAGTAAAATTGACTTACTGATAGTCACGATTTTCGCGAGTTGAGGCAACATTCTCAGCAAATCTGTCGATTTTGATTTAATTTGAGTGTGTACTGAGTAACTGGAGTTCTATATCTCTTACTTTTTGTTAAGGCAGTAATTAATCAAAATGTTGGACGGAGAAGCTCAAGACAATGGAAGTGTTGAAACTGGACAAAGACGCAACGCGAACGGTGGCGGCGATGAAGCCGACGCGCTGGGCACGTATGAGTCTTCGAGAGCACGCCGCTTTGCAAGGATGCCCGTTGACAGAAACGCACCGTTTTACAACATGAAGCATAAGTATCGTGGGATGGCTATTATTTTCAACCACGAGCATTTCGACATTCATAGCTTAAAATCACGTACTGGCACCAACGTAGACAGTGATAATCTCTCCAAGGTCCTCAAAGGCTTAGGCTTCAAAGTTACGGTGCTAGTTAACTTGAAATCTGAAGAAGTCATTAGATATGTTCAGCAGACAGCAGAAATGGACCATACTGACTTCGACTGTCTTCTTATTGCTGTGTTAACCCATGGAGAGCTAGGAATGTTGTATGCCAAAGATACACATTACAAGCCAGATAACTTGTGGCACTACTTTACAGGGGACAATTGCCCAACTCTTGCTGGAAAACCAAAGCTGTTCTTTATTCAAGCTTGCCAGGGTGATAAATTGGATGGTGGTATTAATCTAGTGAGTTATACTGAAACTGATGGGTCACCTTCTGCATCATACAAAATTCCAGTCCATGCAGACTTCCTGATTGTATTTTCTACTGTGCCTGGATACTACTCTTGGAGGAACACTACTCGTGGATCCTGGTTTATGCAAGCATTGTGTGAGGAGTTACGCAGTGCAGGAACAGAAAGAGACATCTTGACATTATTAACTTTTGTTTGTCAGAGAGTAGCTCTGGACTTTGAGTCTAATACTCCAGACCTGGTGCCTATGCACCAACAGAAGCAGGTTCCTTGCATCACAAGTATGCTCACCCGCCTACTTGTGTTTGGCAAGAAGTAATCCCGCTGATAAACTGTCTTTGATCTTGTACCTATGTTAGGTATGGGGAATGCAGAACCAGTTCCGCTTCCATGGTAAAGTCTGGGAAAATCCGCTTCTTACTACTGAACCAGTACTGGTTCTGCATGCCCATTTAGGTATTAAAACACCATGTTAGCATTAGTTATCAAAAAAAATATAAATATAAAAGGAAACTTTTCCTATTTATTAGAAAATAATGGTCAATGGCTGTTGAAAATAATATTTTAATAGCAGTTATATGCATTATGTTTTATCATACAGTTTATGAGATTATTTTGTTTCTGCATTTCTTGTTCCAATAAGTTGTTTTAAAGAGTTTTGTATCCAAATTAAGAATGGTGGTTAGTGTTAGGATAACTATGCCATGTCACAAATTACTTAAGTAGACATATTAAGTGCTAGTGATGTTACGTCTAAGAATGGGTAGGTATACAAAATTATTTGCTCATTATACAATTTACTAAATAAGAACCTACGCACAAACTTCAAAATTATGTTTTATCTTTTGTATTTGCTCAATTTAAAATAACGTGAAAAAAATATGTGCTGCCTACCATAAGTGTTTAAAATGTATTGCCTGCACTGCATGTATTTATTATACAATAATGTTTGAGATTACATAATGTAAAGTACTTAATAAGACATATTTGTAAACATTACATACGTAACAAAAGTACTGAAGAACAAAAGAGATCAATTTCAACAGTAACAGTACATATCATGAAAGTCAAAAACTATTTTTTTATTTTGTTTTGTTTTGTAATGATTTTTAGCTATGCGTAGCTACTATTTTGTTTGTGACCATATAATAACTTATAAATTTGTTCCTTGCTACAGATATAATTTCAACTGTGTTACCTACTTTTTTTGTTATGTTTTAAGATATTTTTTCATAATACTGTAGGTTCATCCTACCTAAAGACATTAACTTTTATTTAAAATAAGAGCATTTATTGTTGTATTAGTTGTTAGTAGCACAAAAAAAAACATTTTTGCCAATTGCATTGTGTTAGTAATTAATATTTTGATTCTTTGTGGGTGATGGCTTGAATGAAAATGCCTAATATTGCATGCCCAGGTGTCATAATAATTGTCTGATCTGATTTTTTAAACTTTATCTATAAATGCATTGAATTTTAAAGAAAAAGGATTTAGGAAAGTATGTGATAGTGGCCATCTTATTGACTGATTTATCTTTAGTATGAATAAAATTCAGAATATCTGTGAGGAGTAACCAAGAATTTTTATTAGAAATAATATGAAATTATCGGTAAAATGAAATTGTGCCTTCAACTTTAAAAATATTTTAGATACGGTTAATTTGTATTATTATTCTTGTTTAGAACTAATACCCTCCTCATAGATTTTTGATGCAAGATATGACTGGTTTGTATTTTTTATAAATGCTTATAATTATGTATTTTGTAAACCATAAGCAATAAATTTCTTTGATTCTAAGAATTTATTTTACTTCAAGATCAAGCCAATGTAAGTGGACTACCTCACTTACTTATACTTACTATATTATTTTTATAATATTACCTTTATTTATGTTTTGTACACATATTTTTGTATATCACTATAAAATGTTGTATGTACAAATATAAAAGGTAGTTCCCCGCCGGAGTCGGGAGCAGGTTCCAAGGTACCGGTAGTGGGGTGGTGTTAAAGAGACACGAACCTCCTTCCAATACGAGCCGAATCAGACCCTTTATTCAACTGCCAAAGGAGAGCATCGAAAGATGTATATAAATATTATTTAAGATATTCAAATCAAACTGGGGAAATGTAGGTGCAGGTACTATGGGCTTGGGCACGGCACGCTGCCGAAACTTTCGTGGAAACAGTCGTCATGTTGTGTGCTACAATTATCCAAAAATTATATCCTCACATCAAGTAAGGTTGCCATGGAGTCCCATGGAAGTTTGATTGACTCAGTCACGACTGTACTATAAATTAGGGTGCCACCAAATTTTTTATTCAGTTGATGTGATGTTGAGTTCAATTATTTTTCCTCAAATTTTGCTACTTAGATAAAACAGCTACAGCTTTGTTATTAGTTGCAATAAAAAAAAAATCGGTACAATATTCAATTAGATACTAATGACATGTCACATGAGCATCAACCAAATTAAGCTCTAACGGGGCCAAATGGGATCTAGTCACAATAAAATTGTATTGCCTGAAATATAGGTACCTACGTCTAATGAGAGAGTTCGATGTTTAAAAAAGGAATTGAAACAATTCTGTCCGACTTGTGTGTTCGTTGAGGAACAAATGGATCTCGTGTAATACCTACTCATACTCTCACACGTCCGCACGACGTACCTACATTCATAAAAAAAGTATGAGACATGGCTGCAGGAGAACATAAAATGGCCTGAGGTCGTGAGGGAAAAGATTCTTTAGTGTCAGTAGTGCATCAAAATCCTACAGGTCGGAGACGTCCAGTGTTGGAACATCAACATCAGTTGGGAGTCCAAGAAAACCATTCGTGGAGCTAAACTCGCTACAGAAGAGAAGGTGAGTGGAAGAGCCTCCTAACGCATAACACTGAAAGCCTTGCTATCTGAATTGGTCATGCAACTGGTTTAAAAGCACAAAAAATGAATATAGCAGATATGATTAAGCTGGTCTCTGAGCGTCCCAGGAGGCTATTAAGGTAAAGGATTGTTAAAGCCAAAGAAAACCGTGTCTATACAGGGTGTTTGGCGCATGGACCGACACAATTTTTCCAGGGATTTGGGAGGTCATTAGCTAGGTTCTACCCATACACCCTTTGTCCCAAATGTCACGGTTGGTTACATATGCTTTTTTTTAAATGAAAAAAATGCCCAAAATGTTTCCTTTAATTCGAAATAACTTTTTTGTTTGTGGGCGTAGTGGCACAAAACAAATTTTGTTGCATTCTCCAAAGTCTTTTAAATCTAAAAACATCTTTGTTTTATACAACTGGTTTCAAGAAAATTCCTTACAAGCTTCCAAAGTATTTTTTTTTATTTAATGAATGAAATTTTACAACTTTACACGTTATTTCGAATTAAAGGAAACATTTTAGGCATTTTTTTTCATAAAAAAAAAACATATGTAACCAACCGTGACATTTGGGACAAAGGGTGTATGGGTAGAACTTAGCTAATGACCTCCCAAATCCCTGGAAAAATTGTGTCGGTCCATGCGCCAAACACCCTGTATATTTCGCTGATGATAAAGCTTTAGGTATTTTAACTTCATTGAAGCTTTTGACGTGATTATTTGGACAACCCTGTATACTGCCACTTGTATACAGGGTTGTCCAAATAATCACGTCATAAAAATAAATAAGATTACTCACGCTAAGGGGTAGGTATCCGAAAATACCCCCTTGTATGTTCCGCGATTCTTAATTGTTTTCGGATTCTTGAAAATTGTACGGGAACCCTCACTTTCCGCCGCCTCTTTTGCGACCATCACTTCTCACGGCTCTTTTTTCGCAGTCGGGTTTCTTGAGTTACTTTTTTATTTCCAGCTTGGGGGAAGTGCCAAGGTAGCCCGCGAAATTCATTTTTTTTTACATTTTTTGGAATTAGCAGGTCAGTGTCAGGTTGTATGTTCATTAAAATACGATTCGCGGCCGTAACAAATATGGCTTTACAGAGTTATAATCATTAAAATCATCAACATATCCTCTTCAAGTTCATGTAACCCCATTGAATGACTTTTTCATGAAAATATAGTCTTAGATAATAAAATAAGAAAATTTTAATTTCGCGGGTTTCTGTGGGAGGTTTCGCAGACGATTAAACTTTTTGATTTTTATATGATTTGTCTTTTCGAATTACCTACTTTTAAGCATAAAGTGGCTTATATTTTTGTAATCACCCACGTTAATAAGACCATACCCGTTATTATAAGAAACTTTATCACAGCAAACAAAAGGAAATTTACATGGCAACACAAACGCGACCGGCAGCGGCGGCGACACGACCACGACCTAGAGTATAATATTTATAATTATTGTTCCTTGACCACAACACTCCGGTCGCTTCTCGGGTAGTGACGTCATAAACAAACAATAATAAATTGACGATCGAACATAGTAATGCCGACGATGGGGTTGTCACGTTTTAAAAGTTTATTAGATTTTAGGGAAATGGTGGTAATTTGGGCACAAAACTTATGAAAGTTTGTGCAAGATTTTGCAACCTTATCGCTGATGCATTAGATTCAAGGTTGATTGGGAAACTGACAGTTTCGGGTAGCTTGATGTGCTGGCGCCTGTAGGTACGTAGATGTGATTATTTTTGGAAGCTCATATTATGGTAACTCAAAAGCACGCTCACAGATAACCTCTATCTCCGCGTGCGCAGGACTTCCCCATGCTGCTTTGCAAGAAATATGTTGATTGATGCGTCATCACTTCTCATCGCTTATAAATACCGCAGCACGTCTGCATGTTTTGAAGTGAATTGGCTGATAACGTGCAATCGTTACTGCGAAACTGGAGTAGCAGCCTGAATTACTGCGAGTTGAACAGTCTGTGATAGAATTATGAACTAAGTACTAATTAAATTGTCTATTATATTAATCCAATAGTATTTGAGTGTGGAATACCTATATATAATATATAGGAACCTATTAGTGAAATCTAAATAAAATGGCGGGAGAAAATGCGGAAGCAGCGCAACATTCAAAACATGGCGATAACCATTCTGATTCCTGTATCACATTAAGAAATGAATTTTACAACATGGACCACACGTACCGGGGTAAGGCCCTCATTTTTAGTCACGACAAATATAGCAAATACCTACCTAGAATTGGATCCAAGACGCGGCAATGAAAAAGACTGGCAGAGGCTTGAGAAATGCCTAAAACAGTTATCATTTAGTGTTGATGTTTTCCATAATCTAAAATATAAAGAACTTATGAAGCATATTGAAGAGACAGCGAAGATGGATCACTCCAAGAATGATTGTCTTCTAATTGCGGTTTTAACTCATGGACAGTCTCATGCATATTTATATGCAAGTGATACACATTACAGAGCGGAAACATTGTGGTGTCGGTTTACCGATGAAAACTGCCCTACACTATTGCAGGCAAGCCGAAGTTATTTATAATTCAAGCTTGTCAAGGTGAAAAATTTGATGATGGTATTACATTAACAACAAACTGTACCGAAGCAGACGGATCATTTGAACCACACAATGTTCCGTTTCATCGTGACTTCTTACTCGCACTTTCTTCTGTACCTGGGTATTTCTCGTGGAGAAATAAAGATTTTGGCTCTTGGTTCATCCAAGAACTATGTGAAGAGTTGGAGTTCTCGGCGACGGAAACGGATATTTTGACATTACTTACATCTGTGAGTCAAAAGGTTGCCTTAAATTATGAATCGTACAATATTGAAGTGCCCTTTCTATCTAATAAAAAAGCAGTTCCATACTTTTCGAGCCTGCTAACACGTCGTCTCGTTTTTACAAAAAAACCAGATAGTTCAATAAGTCATGGCGAGGGGTCTTTGCCCAGGAGTGGGATGACGCGGGCTGGCAGTGACAGTTCAACTTCAAGCCGTAACAAATCATTTTTTGGATATTTTGGCGATTGTTTGGGTTATTGATATGTTTTAGACGTTTTCTATGCATTTGAAGGAATGTGTACATCGTAGGTAGGTACTTATATTTCACTGTTTCGTTTTAGTATCTTACCTTTAAGTCCCACATAACTGTTTGTCCGGCGCCAGTGTTAGCCATGTTAAATTGACTAAAATAAATCATAATTCTACTGTTATATTATTATATTATGGGGATAGTTTAAATGTAAGGAAATAGGACATAGTTCTATGTGTCCATTACATTACAGACTCACTAACTTCACAATGTTTTTTTTACCACCTAGTTGTAAGCGACCATAGATTTTAAATTTCTATGTAAGCGACATAATTGCTTATCTTTTAGCATAAAATTTAAAGAGCGACACCTGGTACCTGTGTTGTACCAACACGAACGATTTTTTAACTATTCGGTGCGTTATCGGGTAGGCTGCATCATACGTTGAATGTTGTGCATCAAAGCAGGAGTAGTCCGGCAAAGAATTAAGAGTAAGTTTGTTTATGGAGAACTATGATGCTCAGCTGTTATGTCTAACTGTGACCATTGGTTGAAAGAACATGAAGTAGCGTTTATCAATGATGATTTCTAAACCGTACAGACTGCATTTGTGAGAAAAAATGCTATTCGCGGTGGATCTTTAGTTCTTGTGTCAAACAAGTAAAAATGTAAACAAGCAACGTTTAAGACTTAACGTCAAATTTTAAAACAAAAGAAATAGAATTAATTCTATTGTCATGTTCATTTAAGTAGACATGTAGTAGGTACTTAACTTAAAACGATTGAGCTATCGCCGACCGTGTACAGACAGCCACAACATCAAGCTACCAGGAACTGTCAAATTTTCCCAATCAACCTCTTGAACCTAATGCTTTAGCGATTTGAAAAACTAATAAAGTTTGATAGATTGTAGTAGCTTGATGTGCTGGCGTCTGTACAAGCAGACGCTAAATATATCTTCGTAAAAAATTTCAATAAAAAAAGAAAAGAAAATGTTCTGAAAGTTTGAATAATCACTTTTAATTTGCTCATTTGTATCATACATTTCTATGGTGAGCTTATGGCACTATTTTGTTGCAGGTACAAGTTATGCTCTAATTTGGATTGTTAAGTGCTTTGTGTAACGGATGAATTTAAAATTACTTGATGCTCTCATCATCATCAACATCTTACCAATTATATTTGTACGCCGTTCAGGCAAAACATGACTGTGATATAATTTGATGTAACATCTTGAATGCCATATATGAGTGTATACTCAGGTTTTGGAAAATAAAAACTATTTTATTTTATCCAGGAGTTACGTTTATAAACCACGTGATTTGACGGTCGACTGCAATGTGACTTTACTTTGTATCGAACTGAAATGAAGACACCGTGACAAAACAAAACTAGGCCACAGTAAAACCTGTACATATTATAGTACATTACATACTCACTCCTTTTTTCCTATGGGGTAGGCAGAAACTACAGAACGCCACCTGCTTGCGATACTTACATACTCCACGTTCATAACTTAATAATTAATATAATTATCTATACCATGATTTATTACCTATACAGTATGTAATCAAACGGCTGCTATGTGACTTGTAACTGCAACCTTGTGGGAATCTGTTGTTCTAAGGTTGAGGAAGACTATCCGCTCGTGATACACGTTTATACTAGTACAAGAGGATAGGGCGAATCTAAAGACAGCCAAACCATTTTACCTTTACATTGTACCATTTCACATCCAACGATCTGTACATTTTGTGTTTATTTTGAAGTTACTGTGTATGGTTGTCTTAAATTCGTGAGTAAATAGATGATTATGAAGCTAAAGGTATCTTGAAATGATGATGATTATGATACACGCATGCTGGTTGCGAGTACTACTCACCTGACCTTTCTAGGTGCGATCAAGGATCCTGAATTCTACACTGAAGACACAATTGACTGGATTTGATTGTCATAATTTTATTAATAATAATCAGTACAACTTAAGAAAATCATTCGGCTTATAAATTAACAAGACTGCATGCCACGGGCTTTTTCCCGCATCTCCCAACATTGATCCCAGAACTGACTGAGTCTCTGTTCTTGATTCGCACAGAAATGTTTGAAGTCTCTGAGCATGCGCATTTGAAAGCCTTCGTCTCCAGTCGCTGGGGTGAGTGACGACTTCCACTTTTTTGATATCATGTGATTCCATGACCAGAGGAAACCCATCTGAAATAATATTATTTTAGTAACATTCAATCATCTTGGTATATCGCAGTCCAGGTCCATTTGGATATAGGGTTCTCCTAAGTTAACACAGGTTAGAAGAATTTTGTGTAGATTGACGTAGACAGAAATCCAAGTGTGTCAGACGTTGCAGTCTATTAGACCCAGGCTGAGTCCCGTGGTCGAGTGGTCGCATTATCGAGTCGGGCTACGTGATATTGGGTTTTTCCATCAGAAATTTCTCCGTAGCAGCCACGGAGCCTGGATTTGTGCCCGGTTGATGACAATAGGCTCGTCCCTATTATATGGGACTTAAAACATAACTCGCGAAATGTAGGTGTACAGCTAGGTACACTTCGGGGATTACAGAAATGACGTTATGTTATTTATACATTGTGAAACTCGGCACTGGATTAAAAACAAAGTCACAAAGACACAAGATTATCAAAATGATTGCGTGATATCTTTAATTGTGCAAGATATTGATAAATTCTGCAATATTTTGAGCGCGTCAAAAACGGTTTGACATAATTATTATTAAGCAACTCGAAATAAGATTGCAATTCGTAGTCAATGACGCAACATTTCTATTTCTAGGTTGGTTATCGTCTCGAAAACATCGCAATTCTAGATCAACTATCCCAATATTCCACAAAAAATGTGAGAATGTTGTCTGCGAACTATCGCAGACAACATTCTTCCTAAAGTTAAGTAATGATTAACTTTAGGAAGAGTTTATGAATAAACCCCAAACTTAATAATTATTGTGTAAATGTGACTGCATGTAGAAACAAGAGATTTCCCAAATTATTAAAATCGTACAATGGCACATTGATTTCTAGAATAAATTCGGCATTGTAAAGCGTCGTCTCTGCGTCAAAAGAGAATGCTCATGGAAGTATGGAATCCCGTACCATGCTGCATCAAAATCAAACCTTGTTTTTTATAGACTACACTGATCGTATTAACTCCTACAAAAATTATTTTTGAAAAAAAAACCCGCGTTTCAGTTATTTTATAAAATCGAAACTAACCTAAAAAGTAGGTCTATTTTTTCGACGCTACCAACGACGTATTTTAACACACATACATTACATTATTGCTCTAAAAACAGCGTAATATACTAATATTAGTAAGAATTACGAGTTAAAGTAACATCCACAGTATGCTTGACTGAAACTCGATTTTATTTTAGACCTTTACATTGCCAATAGTCAGTCAGTACAGTACAAATGTCAGATGCCACAGATAAGATAACTATAAACCATAGAGTATAGTAAGTGCTATAAACTAGTCGGGATTTAGGGATGTAATCGATAAATCAAAATCTTTAGGCTGAGAAAATCAATTTTGTTGCAAATAGCAATAAACCAAACTAAATCGATTTGGTGTACTGATCTTACTTAATTGTAATTAATTTTAGAGTCCGCTCGACAGACAAGGGTTTGTTCAATTGAAACGGAACGTCATTTATATTCAGTTGAAACGGAACGTCATATAAAGGGAGTAAAACAATATTCGTACTTTTAAACTCGAAAAGTATATTTCCAGTTCAAAAATCAAATCCCCGACGCGTAATGCCGTAAAAAAATATGAAACTAATTACTATAATATTTTGGTTTTGAGGCGCGAGACTTTTTGGTACCAACTTTGGTCATTGTCCTTTCTCATCAAATCTCTTTTTCTATATACAGGGGTGTAAACGAACCCTTCACGAAGCCGTTAACCAAGCAAAAAGTAACAAACCAAGTAACAAGCAAAAATTATTGTTTTTTTTGGTGTGAAAAATCACTGTTTAAGGTGGCACTCAATGTAACGCACTCAAAAGCATTGTGCTGATGCATGCATTGAATAATACAGGGTCATGGAGGTATTTAAAGTTATAACATTTAAAACATGTATTTTAAAAAACAAACGTTTGAAAAAGTTGGAACTTTGATCTTCAATATCTCCCGTACCTAACCAGAAGTTCCCAGGCATACTCCAAAACAAAAAAAAAATATCGCGATGATGGTAAGAACAATGTCTTTCGGCTTCGTTAGGGTGTTTTTACATCCTTTATATGGTATTTTATTTCAGATTTATTCTAATTATCTTACCCGCCGGCTATTATCGTAATCGTCTTTGTTCTTTCCGCTGACGTGTCTCGTAATGTAGCCTTCGTGAGGACTGGGCGCCGCCTCTGGGTGAACGGGGTATCTGTTGTGAACGGTCATTTGTTATCGTTGTAAATGTTTGGAAGCAAAAGTATACACACCTGGTGGCACTATGACGTCTTAAAGCAGGAGTAATTCCAGTGTGGGAAAGAGATGGCGCTAGACGACCTGTATAGCTCTGTCTCTTTTCCACATTAGAATTACTCCTGCTTTAAGACGTCATAGTAACCCCCCTGTTTTAGCAAGTAAGTTTTGTAGCAACCATCTACTTAAAAAAAACTTTGTAGTTGGATCTTCGATAAAATACATAAAGTTACAACATTTTCAACTGGGGGCCTAAAATGGCCGCTTCGAATTTAATGTTTTTTTTGACTCCGCCCCGTCCTTGTCATAGCTGGTTACATTAATTTGTTAGACTCCCCCCTCCATAGTGTGACGTCACATATTTTACTTACATGCTCATACAGATGAAGTTGGAAATATTTTGTAAGTTTTTCGTCAATAGTACAAATTTCGTGTATTGTATTTATACTTACATATGTTAGATTTTGAAATGTCACAAAATTTAGGAGCGCTCCCACCCGGGGGACGACGAAGTTTGTCACACTTCGTCGATCCCCTCCCCCCCCCCCCTTAACGTGTGACGTAATTTATAAATGGATAGTACGAATCACGTTAAAATTCTTATAGACGCGGTTAATATTATGAATTGTCATTTTACGCATTGTAACGTAATTCATATTATTTTCCTACTTTGATTCTGCTAATGCGGCCGGCGAAAATGTGGTACTTATGACGTATAATTTGAGATATATTTTATCTTTGTTACACTTATGCCCATTTCGAGCACCATTCTTTGAAATAAAGTTTTATAGATAGGATTGGATAGATTTTACCTGCTAGCATTGAGAGGTTTGTTGGCCGGCTTGGTCCTCGACGCCTTCTGCTCCGACTTGACAGTGGTAGGTATAAGTATGAACATGTTCCCAGTCACATGCACATACAAGTGGTCGCCAACGCCCGCCTCGTGCGACGTACTCTCCACAGTACACTTGATGAACCCGAAACGACCCACTATGGCTTCTTGGAAAAGGAACAGACGTTCCAGCCACGTGTCTTCGGGGAAACCTGAGGATTTAATTTAGGACGAGTCGATAATTAAACATGTTGAGTGAAATTTTAGTACTGAAGTACGTGGAGATTGTAGCCTGTAGAAGTGAAGAATATAATTACTTAGACATTCGTTTAGTCCATTCAAAGGTTGTCTGTATCAGCGATAAGACCGCCGTTGTACCCATAGAATAATCATTATCTTCCTGCCCTTGTTCCATGTTACTTGGGGTCGGCGCCTCACGTTTTTTTCACTTCTCTGCCAACCGTCACGCTATCATTTACACCTTTTTCATTCATATAATTCTTTACACAATCCATCCATCGTTTCTTTGATCTTCCTCTCCCTCTCCACCCATTAACATTTTTATATTCATCGCTCTTTTAGTTACATGCGATTCGTCCCTCCTCATCACATGCCCATACCAAGACAGTGGATTCCCTTTCAAGTTTTCTTTACTTTATCCATTCTTGTCACACCACACTCGTCATCGTCATCTCCGCTATATGCAAACTTTTTTCATCCATCTTTTTCACAGCCCAGCATTCCGATCCATACAGTACGACAGGTCTAATCACGGACTTGTATATTACATGTATATCTATAAATACCCATACAATTAGTAATATTGTTAAATACAATATGTGTATGTTATGTACAATAAAGTATAAATTCTTTCTTTCTATCTATTATTCATTCAGATGTCGCAAAATGTTATTGTTAACGGGCATTACATGTTTAGTGTACAAAGAACACAGTAGCCTTTACGCATGACATTTACTGTTGGAATAATATTTGTTGTAGTACCAAAATCTAAAAATATATTGGTAGAGTACCTTCAAATAACGTGACTTTGCTCCTGAGCAGGGGTTCTTCGTTGAGGGGTACGTAGATGGGTCCCCTCAGAGGGTCCGACTTCAACGTGAAGGGCAGAGCGAGTGGGTCCGCGGGTATCGGCACCATTTGTAGTCGACAGCTTTGAGCTTTGCGCGCCCACCCGAATATCTGGGAAATACACGTAGATTCCTTACTACTATGTGAGAATGGATGTATGGATGTTTGTTACTCATTCACGCAAAAACACCGAACGTATTTGGATGAAATTAGGCATTGTCATCCCAAAAGTACGTTCCCGTGGGACAATTACCGATATCCACGCACGCGAAGCCGCGGACATAAGCTAGTATTTAATAACGGTTCAAAAAGGAAATGCCATAAAAAAAAGACATCAGTAGTATTTTAGTCGTCTAGTGGGCACACGCAGGACTAGTGGACGTCCTGGAGTTGATTCCAAGGGTCAAGGCTGAGCGATGTTTAGTTACTAACATTTTTTTTGCTCACCCATATAATATGGTCCCGTATTTCATAGGGTCTTGGGAGATTATACAGGAGTTCACGTTAACAAATAAGTATGTAAAGATCGGAGCTGGTGGCGTTGTGTAGATTCTGTGTCCATGACAAAAAGGTATGAGTTTTTAAGTATGTTAACAAAAACCAGCCAAGTGCGAGTCGGACTCGCGCGTGAAGGGTTCCGTACCATGGTAAAATTTTCATTATAATTATGTTGTTATAGCGTTAACAGAAATACATATTCTGGGAAATTTCAGTCTACCTATTACGGATTATGATATACAAACAGACGGACGGACGGACGAACAGGGGAGGCTTAGTAATAGAGTCTCGTTGGTTACCCTTCGGGTACGGAATCCTAAATACGATTTTGGTGGTGTTCTGTACTGCCTAAATCCAAACGAGAATGCGTGAGTTTATGTTTGTATGTAATGGCGATAGAAACCAGTTCAGCGACGATATTCCCGCTGGCGACGGCCCACTGTATGCACATCTCGTAGGCCTGGTCCGGGCGGAAGGTGGCCTGGTAGCGCGCGTGGCCCCACTCGATGCGGTCGCTCTTGTTGCTGATGTCGATGTCTAAGTGCGTGTTCTTGTACAGGGGCACTGCAACCAGACAATTGAAACTGTTAGTTAAGAGCGTTCATCCAAAAATTTAGAAACGTCGCAAATAGCTGTCAAATATTTATCTGTTTAAATTAATTTGGCAATATTACTGTATAGAAATAAGAAATATGGCTAACTAGTAATACTAATAATCAATTGCAATTAAAACACTGAATTTATTGTTGTAACCGTTTTAGGTGTAAAGAGGCATTTGGAAAGTACTTTTATACATCTAAAACGAAATATTCGGTGTTACGATATTAATTATTGCATTTCATAATCAAATTATTTTTATTAGCCATATTTCTTATTTCCATACAGTAATATTGCCAAATGAATCAAAACAGTAAAATATTTGACAGTTATTTGCGACGTTACCCACTGTATAATTAACAGTAGAAACGGGATATTTACCATGTCCACTGTTTGTTATCCCGTTTCTAGTGTTAATTATAATGTTAGTGACCATGACAGTTTAAAAACTTGTGTTACCCACTTTCTGTATAAACGCTCTTAAGCTAGGCCTCGTTCTTATAAAGAAGAGGTGCGAGGGTCAGTTTATACAGTATATTAACGGACTGATTGACCGATAGATCTGCGAGGTTAAGCTGGACTTGCCGCGGTCCGTTCATTGTATTGCAGTGTGTTTTCAGGGGTATTGTAGCCTCTTATAGTGCACAGGGGCTACATCACATCTGATCCCTCCACGTTCTTCTCGGACTGCCGTCGCATGTTAAGGTACAGAGAGCGCACCTGTTTGCGCATACACTTTAATAATATAATAATATCTTGGGACAACCAACACAACGCCATCTGATCCCAAACTAGGCAGAGCCTGTACTATGGCAACCAGACAACTGATAAACATACTTATATATTTCTAAATACATACATATTATAGATAAATTACACACCCAGATACAGAACAAATGATCGTACTCATCGCACAAAGATTAGTCCTGTGTGGGAATCGAATCCACGACCTCCGTCCTAGCAGTCAGGGTCACTAACCACTAGACCAACAGGCCAGTCAGACTTGTGCAGCTATCCACAATATCTTCTGCGTATTTGACTGAACTCTCAAGAAAGCAATTACGAGGTTGACTGTACAATATACAAGGTGGAGACGACGATACGAAAATAAATGAAAACATATAGATGATAGATAACAGATAGTTTAGTTTAGTTCAAAATATTCTTAATATTGCCAGCTATAACAGGTTTTTTTTTTTTTGTGATACATCCTAACATATAAATTAAAAATAAAAGTTTTTTTCAAAACAAAACTAAATAAATATCATAAAACTGTAAACGAAATAGAACAGCATAGGCACAAGGTATAATTAGCACTAATTTGAACGAATTTGGCGAAGGTTTATGAAGTAGCGAGTTGGCAACATGTGTTGCTAGCCTATTACCAGATACAACATGTAGAAAGAGCAAAAAATAATGTCCTGTGACTAAAGTACTGGATATATTCGATTGAAATTTTTTTTGTAGACAGGGAGCATCATGAGGATACGAAGTTTAATTTATTACTGTATTGACTTCTCCACGTTGTATATTAGACGATTCGGACCTAATACATCCAAAATCCATACACAATACTTACTGTCACTATCAGAACCCAACTGCATATAACTAGGGTCTATATTATCACAAAGGAAGGCCGGAACTCCCGTGTCGTCAGTCACCGGGCTAGTGCCGCATATATCGATGGCCCCCAGCAACATCTCGGCCGACAGTAATGGCGACCGTGGTCCTAATACTTCAACCTCCATCCATTCGTTCTCGAAGCTTTGAAGGTCGCCTAGAGGCTTTACGTAATCTGGCATAGCATCTGCAAAAAAAAGAGATGAAATTTATTTATTTGCTAGAATATAGGTACATAATAACAACATGGTAAAATAATTTTAGTCTCACTATATTCGACTTAAATATCAGTCGTGCAAATATTTGTAGTACATGCATAATCAATAAAACAATCATAAGAACCATCATGAAATTACATCAATGTCATTAGTCATACACATTATAGTCATAATAAAATTTACAGTCTTGCTTTGTTAATAATAATTTGGCACATTATATTACTTTTAAAATATATTAAATAAGAGATTATATCTCGCAGTCAAGACAGTTAATTAATTTATTGATTAGATTTATAAATATTATCAATAATTAAAATTTATTTATTTGTCCTCAGGACTAGATTGAGGTCAAGAGCTGGCCCATTTAATATTAAAAAAAATGCTTAAAAAGTAAAGGTCTATATTGTCCTCCCAACACATTGGACCCGCGTGGTCCGTTAGGCCGGACTCCATCAAAGCGGTGACAAGCGGAGAGGAGACATGCGGGAATCAACCAATAATTTTCGTTGAACTCCACCCACAGTGCGTCTCTTCTCTCCTGTGATTGGTTAATCTTGCACGTCTCCGCACCGCACCGCACCGTTCCGCTTGTCTCCGGAGTCCGGGTCTTATAGTCCACTTTCGCTTATAGCGAGGAGCCCAGCCCAGGATCCCAGGGGGGAAGATATAGGCCGATTGTAGGCAAGATATGTAGTTCCGAAATCTCCTTTATGATTGGATTGTAAACACGGTTTGAACTATTTCCATATAGTTCGTTCCGATACGAAAGAACATGTGGAATTACTAACCTTTTTCTTTTTTCTGTGGCAAGATATGATACATGTAATATCCTACGACGAAACGCTTCGTTGTATCACCAGACGCGTGGCATATCATTTTTTCTTGCAGCAATTTCTGCAAAAACAACATCAATTCTTTCATTAGTTGGCTTAGTGATCGATTTAGAAAAGGTACAAATACGAGATTCTAGCAGTTGGAGTACATACAATCATTATATTAATTAAAGCCACATTTCTGGTGTTTGTCACAGCTATTACTTAAAAGAAATAAAAAAAACAATTTACCTCCATAACAGCCGTAGCCCTTTCATAGGTGACGCCCTCCATATTAGTTTGTAACCAATGTATAGCGTATATTGACACGAATGTGTGGGACGGCAGGCTAACTGTCTGTTGTAGGAAGCCCACGCCCAGCTGTGGGCTACGCATGCGTTCAACAATCTCCGCCAATGACGAGTTCGCTTTCAGTTTCGGTTCTGGCACTCTGAAAAACGTGTACCAATATATTTTACGGTCTGTTTTATGTGTCTTCACTACATAGTATAAAACAAAGTCGCTTTCTCTGTCCCTATATCCCTATGTATGCTTAAATCTTTAAAACTACGCAACGGATTTTGATGCGGTTTTTTTAATAGTGATTCAAGAGGAAGGTTTATATGTATGATACATGCACCGGTGCGAAGCCGGGGCGGGTCGCTAGTTTACTTAAGCTTACATTGCCCCATTGCAGAGCAAAAGGCCTTATCCCTCTTCCTTAAATTGTGATGCTGATAAATATGTTTTGTAAAAATCTGTGAAACAGCATCGATAAATAATGCATCTGAATCGACGATAGAGTCGCAAAACAACCAAAATTTAACTGCACGAAAATATAATAGATAATACGTGTCGGGATCACATCACGCAAATGACGAATGACAAAAATTATTATTGCACTTAAATGATTAAAAGACAAGGTCATCATCTGCCTAGCCTTTTCCCGACTATGTTGAGGTCGGCTTCCAGTCTAACCGGATGCAGCTGAATACCTGTAGCAACATTGGGCGACAGCCTATCTGAAATCTACAATCCAGTTAGTACTGGGTAATACGATACCCCTTGGTAAAACTGGTTGTCAGACTGGTTAACGACAGTCAAAGATCTACATTTGACAGCCGGGACCAACGGCTTAACGTGTTTTCGAAGCACGGAGGAATCTCCGTACGTATTGGGTGGTCACCCAAACACGGAGCAACCTAGGCAAGCGCGGCTTAACCTGAAGATGGACCCGAGCAGCTGTTATTATTTAGCCACGAGCTCCTCGACGATTAAGAAACAATGTATAACAATAATATCAGAAATATTTACCCGTCATCATAAGTGTCGTCGCATTCACCAGTCTGAGATTGCGTTCTCTCTAGAACAGTTTTCGCTGCGGCCCTGAAGTCATTATTATATTAGAACATTTCACCAGAATTCAAATATAAAATCTAACAATGATTGTGAAGTAGATAATTCCAAACGCAAAGCTGCCAAGCAGAAGTTGAGTTATAAGAAAATTATGATGATTTAAGGGTGTTTTAGAGTCATTCGTATACGCATGTGAGATAGGTTTTCCTTGAAAGTTTATTAGTGCTAGGCTGTGTCATCCCACTGATTGACAAAGGCCTCTCCCCGTGACTTAAAAATATTTCGATTTGGGGCTAATGTAGACCACTGATCGTTGGTTTTGTCCACCTCGTTCCGCCATCTCCTGCGAGGCCTGCCGCGACGTCTTCAGGCTCCACATCGTGGTTATTTTGGCCCACAACTCGTCGGGCATACGGCAATCGTGGCCAGCCCGGTCCCACTTTAGCTTAGCGGCTTTTTGAGCAACGCATGTCAATATACTATATTTTTGAGCTCTGCACGCGTGCACAAAGTTTGTGATCATATTGATCACGCAAAAATAACTGAACGGACTTTGTATGCAATTTGGCACAAAGACAAACCATGTTTAAACATAACTGACTGTAGCTTAGCTTTTTTTTTCGAGTTTCAAAAGTGCCAGTAATGGTCTAATTGAAATAAATGCTTTGAGTTTTGACTGGCGAATATGGGTGTCCACCTCTGCCTAACTAACCCACCCTTCAGGGTATACATACGTGATGTTATGTATAGACCATAATTATTTGATTTCAATACGATACTCTTTACCTGGGTGCATGGAGTAACTAATCCATGCACCCAGGTGAAAAGTATCCATGGGATGACGTAGTAAAACCGGGTAAAATGGCTAGGATTTTGTTTATGCGTGCGTGTTGAACGCCTGACTCTAAAACCACCCCTATAAAAGAGCATGATGGAGCGAACTGTATACTTACTTGTTACTTTGACTAGTGTTTAGTGACTTAGTAGGTGATAGTTGCTGCAATGAAACATTCAATAAGGATAAGAATAAGCAATTGATAGGAGAGGCACGGGTAAGCATTCGATGATAGCTTAGCGATAGTAAAATAAACCGTGTCATAAATTAGAATTGGTATTAAAAGGATATCTGTAAAAAAAACAATTTGTCAATTTAGTAATAAAAATAAGGGAAATTAAAAGCTAAAGATCTAAATTAAAATACAAAGGTGCAACTTACATATATAAATAAATTAAATAAAAAAATAAGTGAGAGTTAATATTTATAAAAGCACAAGTATGAAGCATAGTTGGTTGACGTAAGGAAGATGAATGAATGAATGTGTCAAATGTGTGTTATGAGAGCGAACGAATGAATGAGTGCATGAATGTTAGCAATGTGAAGAAACTGTCAAGCGCGAACACACCATGCGACAGTAATAAAGCGAACATACGCATTGCGATTTTTTATACGCGTCTTTTTTGTTGAAACATTGTTATGTAGTTAAAACGTAACGTCTTACTACACATGATTTTACGATAGTCGGTTATTTGTGTGATATTAATTGAATGGTTATAAGTTGGTCCCTCGTTGGGTCAAATAATGGTATAACAACAAGTTAGTGTCTTTCGCGGCTACCTAGGTATGTTTCTGATAATACGCATGCGTGTCAGCACAAACTTTAGAGACGCGTATAAAATGCATATAAAATTACTGATCAATTTTAAAGACTTCATTTAAATAGGAAAACAGTTGCTTGCGATTAAGCGAAATAAAATATATGTTCTGTCTTTAAAATCGGTCAGGTCACAGCTCAGGCTATGATATGTATGTGTCACGTAGGTACTGACATGGCTTCGATCCGTAGCCTCGGTCGGTCAGGCAGGCGGGTGCTGCCAACGCGCTCCCTGAACGGTGAGTTGGACACACCGCCCTGATATACCACACACAACACGCACTTTAACACGGTAACAGATTACCTACATCCTATGACAACATTCGAAATAGTATAATACTAGAATTGCTCCCGAGACAAAGTTACTTCGTACAGTTGAAATGTTTGTAAAGTATAGATACGGAAACCTTGCGAATTCCATGCATTTATATGGAAGTTTGTAATACTATAACATATACAATTATACAGGGTGAATTTTTATAGTGGGTTTGGATGGCCAAGTCCGAAACTTTGTATAAGGAATAGCGAAAATTACTCAAAGGAGTCTCGAGCCCGATTTTGATAAAAACTAATACTGCATCATTGGATTTTTGAGAAAACCAGTAAATAATCATAGTACATATTATATCGAATTCATTGATTTCATTTGTGAAGATGACTGCGCTGTGGGTGTCATCAATCAGACATTAATGTAACCTTTTTTTTTTGTTTTTTCCTTCCAAATAGTATATTTCAAAGATAATTAAATTATTTACAAACTACAAAACTATGACCTTTTTTAAAAACATAAAATTTTACCTTTTCCTTAAACTTGCCGGAAGTCGGAAGTCGAAAGTGAAGATTACTTCACAGAATAGGGTATTACACCCATTTTTGAAAAGTGGCTCAATTAGATTATTTAGTGCTAATGAACAACTAAAAATTCACAAAATTTTTATTCAATCGTTAAGTGCCATAAAAATGCATGTAAATGTTGCATTTTAAAATTTCGCGCGTAATTTGACGAAAACGCTGGACGCAGTGAACGCTATATTATATACCTCGTTTGTACTTTTAAAACCGTCCTCCATGGTATTATTTCAATAAAAATTACGTTGGTTACGAAAAAATTCGGGCTCGAGACTCCTTTGAGTATTTTTTGCTATTCCTCATAGTTTCGGATTTGGCCATCCACGCCCACTTGATAAATTCATCCTGTATTTGCTTACTACACGCAGATTTACTTTACCTGTATAACAATGGGACATACCCGTAATTGTATAAAAGAAATTCTGAAATTATCGTTTAACAGTCAGTGTTTTATACCCAGGACTTCATAAACTTCAGTATTATGCTATTTAAAAGTGTTACGTCGTAAACTACTACAAAAAATTATAAAAAATAATAATTGAAAGAAGCCAGCAAACAAAATGTCTCAATATCGGTGCATTCCGTGCATAATTTTATAATAAGCAGTGCAAATATATACGCAGTATGCATATACAATGTGGTGGTGCTTGTTTGAAAGTACTGTAAAATCAGAACTTTTGTCATGGGACCACAGTCGGTTGGACAAAAAGACATTTTTGAATATAGGTATAATCAAATATTACTTTTTGCCATCGACTTTTAGGGTATTGCATTAGGATTTATAGGTGATTGATGCAAAACAAATATCTACAGTCAATAGAAGTGGCATCTACCTGGCGAAGACTTCCACTGCACTGTTATCTATAAAATTACGATTAATTATGAAATTAGTACCTACTGTGTCATAATAATCAACGTGGTAACGTTAGTCTACTATGGTTAAGGTGTGAAAATTAGAAGGTCAAACGCCACTCCAATGTAAGGTTAATACAAATTAACAATTGATAACAAACCAGGTTTTCATGGAGCCAATGAAATGAGTGCGCAAATATGCCACAGAAAATAACAACGAAATTATAAAATTTTGATTCCGAATTGAACAGAAAGATACGAGTCAAGCGATCAAAAGACCAGACCCATTATTTGCTGTTAGCTTTCGAAGATAAAAACTCTAGAATCGTGAAAAAATTTACTATACGTAACGTTTTTATAAAAATTGGAGGTCTGTACCATTTGATCGCAGCACAAACTGAAAAGTGTCAACATGGAGTCGTAGTGGAGACAAGAGGGAGTGGCGGCGGAAGTGGGCTCCACACTAAGTAATAACTAGCGTAGACGTGACTCTAATGTTACACATGACACTACAATCCTATCGACCTAAGATCTCAACCGTCGGCGTGTGTCGTCAGAGCGGTCGTGTGAGGCGTCGGTCGCCTGGCGGCGGGTCTCGTGTACGTCAGTGCGTGTACCTGCGCGCTCCGCGTGAGGATGGACGTGGAGTGCCGGCGCCGGGTGAGCGCCGCGTCGGCCGCGCCGCCGCCCGCCAGCGCCATCTGCACAGCCACACTACAGGGGGGACCGGCTGCGCGCCTTCTGTCGCCCACTCCGACCGGACGCACTCAATAACGGTACTGAGGGCTCGCGATCTCGAGGCATTTTACTGGTGCGATTTTTGCACAACAATTTCACAATTCCGAGCACAGAAACTTGACCGCAGAGCGGAGACGATATCACCGGATAGCGACGAAGAAACAAATCGAGT
The DNA here is from genome assembly GCA_950022335.1 of Eurois occulta. Taxonomy (NCBI): domain Eukaryota; kingdom Metazoa; phylum Arthropoda; class Insecta; order Lepidoptera; family Noctuidae; genus Eurois; species Eurois occulta. The sequence goes on along the minus strand of OX465489.1, from coordinate 7,924,251 downwards.
CTAAGCTACGCTACTACCTGTGCGGTGACGCCAAAATCGATGTCGCCTAATTTGGTTTGTTGATAGCGATGCTTAGTTCGATACTGAAAAGTAATAATTTGAAGCAAAATGTCTACACAATGCTTAGGCAGTTCATGTCACGCCCGGTCTGCGGTCTACAGGATTATTGTCAAGTTAATACATCATGCGCTCAGACTCAAACAAGAAATTAAAAATAACACGTAGTGTGCAACAAAAGAATAAATTAAACCTCATAGATAAATTATAAACATGCCAAGTTGCATCACATTTATACATTTAACATGGACGACACATTAAAGACAGTGAAGACACCAACAAAGATTCTAGTTGAAAAATTGCATGCGTTTACATAATTGCGACTGTGAAATTAATAATTTAATGTTTGAGTAAACATTTAGTACAAATTATTTCAGTAATGTAAATATCTGAATTGTCAAGCAACATTATTGCAAGTTTACACATTATTTAGGAAAGGGTGCACGACTACGATACATGCAGTGCAAGTAGTAGGCATCTAAGTGTCGTACAAAGTGCAAATAACTACAATCATGCTTGTATGCTCCACTAATAACATTATTTATTTTGTATAAATATTTACATTTTGACATAAAATGGCCAACTTTTGTATGTATTGGACAATAAGTGATAGAATCATTTACATACATACACCAAAAAAATACTCATAAAGGAACAAAAATAAATTAAAAATTCGATTAATAAATAAAACAAATTCAAATATCCTTTCATAGTGTTTGCTCTAGTGATTGGATCTGATTAAAATACGATTAATTGATCAGCGCTAAAATGTATCCGTAAAACTAGCTTAAATGTGCAGAATAATCATTGGGAAATAATAAATCTTACGAAAAACAAATTAATTTCCTTACGATCTGTGGTTGACTGTCATGCTAAGCTTGTTTAAAATGAATTACCGAAAAATTAATACAAAATCAACCGACAAAAAAATGTTGTATTTAACTAACAATCATGAGCTTATTCAAATTACAATTCTACGAAAAATAATAAACAAAATTTGACAAAAAATCTGAAAAAAAATTTGCTAAAAAAATTCTAAGTTTGCGAAAAAAATATGAAGTTTCCGAAAAAAAAAAAACCAAGTTTCCGAATACATGTTCTGTTAAACAATCGTTATTTTAAGCTCTATAACTTAGGATGCAAACCGAGAAAAGTGAGCTCGGGACTTGGGGCACCCCGACTCCGGACGGGTTAGGTTCGAAGGCCATGCCCTTCGTGTTGGGTTACCTTAAACCCTGCAGACAGAAATAGCAGTCCCGCGTAGGGGCTAAGACGACTACGCCTTATCACAACATTTAGATATTTATCTTGGCGTTGATTATATTCCTTTTTTTCTCTTTATTTGTTTTGGGGTTTTTATCTAATCAGATATGTCAACCCCATCGTGCCTTTAACGTTGATTATATTCCTGTTTTATTTATGTTATAAGTTAAAACGCAACTTAAGCAGGTGGAAAAATATTACGTCAGCAAATGCTGTATTGATTTTCGAAATTTCTTTGTCCTTTCAGTTGTCGGTAGACTAGTGTATAAAGCAGTTTTATATTTTGAGTATGCTCATATTTTTTCGGAGCTTTTATTACTACCCATAATCATTCAGAAGTTTTTGAAAAAAATAACAAATTCTATAGTTGATCACATCCTTCAATCACAATTCATTTCGTAACAGTAAAATTCGATTTATAAATCATTAATTTTCCTGCCCTAATCCCAATTTATTTGGGGTCGGCGCAGCATTCCTCCTTACTTCTCTATTAGTCATCATCTCGACTCGACTTAAAAAACATTGAGTAAAAAGTTTGAAACTACTGGCGCAAAACGCACAAAGCTACTTTCATTTCGACACCCTTACGCTGTATGCACTGAAACAGGCACCGAAAAGCATAACCTAATAGGGGTTTTAATCGGGTTATTTTTTAGGGTTAGGTAAAAATGTTAACCCATATTTATAGGGTGAATCAGCCTATAATGGCCGGGTCACGTCCAGTGTTCATTTTTCTACAAACACTATGCTATAAAATGACGGACCCCGCGCTCAGTGCTATATTTAAATGGTTAACACATTTATTATAAGGGTTAACCCGTATAATTATTGTTAATCAAACATAAAAGGTGTAAACGGATCCTTGGCGAAGCCGTCAACCCAGCATTCAGTACATTAAACTAAGTAACTTTACGCAAAAATAATTGCTGGGTAACGACTTTTTTTTGGGGTGAGAATTGCGTCTTACGATAGGACTCAATGTAACGCACTCAAAACATTGTGCTGCTGGATGCATTGAATAGTACAGGGGACGTAGAGGTATTTAAAGTAAAATCATATATTAAATAATTGTGTTGAAAATATTACTTGTGAAAAAACTGGAACATTGACCCCCAATATACTCTAGAACAAAAAAAATATCGTAATGACGGGGAGAACAATTGCCTTCCGGCTTCGTTATTTTATATATATACACCCATTATTGTGTTATAGGTCTACCCGGTTTACCTTTTAACCCGATTAATCGGTCAATATGGTGAATGAAATGCACGTTCACGATAACCAAATCAATGTTGTTGACCAGTCAAAATGAAAGCTTTTAGCTTAAGTCGGAGTGGTTACGTCTGTCATACAGGTATAGCTCTAATTAGCATTCCGAATAAAATTTAGCGCCGATCAATTAATTCCACGTGAAACAATAAATCCTGTTGCCATACTTACCCTCTGCTTGTTAGGTCGTTTGACCTTATTGAAGTACTGTTCAGTCATTTTTAGGAACCCATCTGTCAGTTGGTCGAGGTCGTGCCGCGTTGGGGTCGGATAGATGTCGCAATGGATCACATTATCGTCCATTATCTGTTTAGTTGCTGGATTGTATAGCGGCAGGAGAAGTGTACGGAACCTCCAGTATTTGAGAGCCTAAAATGTTTTTCATATTAGTATGGTAGAAGTTTTTACGTCTGATAATACCTCGATTAATATACTTCTTCGCAGTTACTTTTAACATTTATTTTCTATTGACTTCTTAAAGCTGGTTCTAATAATTTTGCAGAACATGAAATTCCTACATTCTCACTACACAAAAAAAAAACTTCCATCAACAAAAGAAATTAAAAAGGCATAACGTTTCACGCTATAGCTACTTTATATATAATAGGTAAAAAAAAAATTGGGATACTTACACATAAATAAATCATCATCGAGATAAAACCATACGTAAATCAAAACAGCAAAGTAAAAAAAAAGGCCCGGCAGCAAAATTGTTAATAGCAATTTAAGGCTGTTAATGGACACTGCCGTTTGGCCTATTACCGTGACAATGACCTCGGCCAGGGCGAAGTCTGTGTCCCCTCGGGTGCATATGTAGTGGTCCATGTAGTTCCAGTTATAGGTCTCCAGTTTCTCTGTAGTGAATGACACCCAGGACACTTCGTATGTGTCGTGGTTTGGCGCGTGGAATCGGTAGCGGTAGTGGATGTTGAAGGGCGGGTATGGATGTCTGAAAGGTAACATATGGAAATAAGAATTATATGTACAAATTTTATATGGATATAATGGCTCGTAAGCAATATCAAGATTTCCAGTGTTGCGATAATCGACTATTTTGAAAGCTTTTTACATCCAAAAGTCGTGTGTGCTCTTTATGCAGTCAGAACCATGTAGTCGGATATTAGCAAAATCTGCTGATTCATACAAAAGTGCAAAACCTACACGGTAATATAAAATATCAGTTTTTTCATACCTAACAGATTTTTTTAAAACCGACGAAAAGTTTCAACACTGGTGGATCTAAAATCATCTAATTCATTACAATTCAGTAGTGGCTTTTAAATTTTAATTCCACAACTGAATTCATTAAGAAATAATACGATTCCATAATACAGAGGACAGAGGCACAAAAAATCATTACCTAGGCCTATATCTCGTGACAGTGATGGTAGACCCAACAAGCGTAAGCTTATGAAAGATCCTTCCAATAGAGAGCAGGTATCGCTTAGTGGGCGCCGCGTTGACTTGCTTGCCGCACTGCGGGGCCACCTTAGAGGGGGGCGGTGCGGCCGTAGACGGGCAGTGGGACTCTATTACTTCGTTCTCATTCACACCCACTATGAGCTGGAAACCCTGAAATGAGAAGTAGCCGAATATTCATACTTAGTAAGCTCACGAAGGGGCTACGAAGAGGCTTATACACAGCGAAGTGTAGCTAGCTTATGTATTTTAACCGGAAACAGATCTGAGTTCCAGGTTGTTTATGGAAATTTCCTTGTGAAGAAACTCAATATCACAGAGTGGGCTGAAAACAGGGTCAGAGTTAGAAAAAGAGTGTAATCAGTTAACGCAACCAATCAAAAAACGACTACCTATTGCCGATTTGCGCGCTAAAGAAATTGTACAAAAGATTGTAAGTAAGTACTATGAGAGTAAACGAGATATATATCATGACAATAGTTGATCGCTAACTATTCTCACCGCAGGCAAATAGAACTTATTCAACAAACAACTAATTAATAAAATAAACCGGCCGACAGTTTAGCCGGCGCCCGCACGTGCTCCGTGCGCCGCAAACGCGACGGCCGCTAAAGGCTTAGGAAGTGTTTAGAGCGAGACGAGTGCCGGCCGCTAAAGATGGGCTTAAACGTTAAAAAATAATAACACTGCTTAATGCTAATGCTAACAATATTAATTTAACTTAAAATTAGCAGTTATTTTAGCAACTGTTAAATTTAATCACATACAGATTGTTAACATAAAAACTACACAAACAGTCAAAAATTAAAATTAACCAACACGTAAAAATATTTCGTAACGAAGATCAGTCTATATCAATACAGTTAGTAGATAATTAAATCAACTCGACTAAATAAACATCTGTCTGACTGAATTCTGAACACTACAAACAATATTTATGTTATAATTATAGGTGTTGTTTACCACCATCTGTGTGTCGTGCACAATTAAAAAAATTGTCGTAAGATCGAATAAGTCGTTTGCATAACGTTTGTATCGGTCCGTGTGTGGTGCGTTGTAGTACCGCGCAGAGTACTATATTTAAAAACTATCACATAATTTATTTAAAAGGTGTTGACACTAAAAAACATAGCAGTGTCAATTTAGCAGCTTATTAATTTTCTCCTCTACCGGCCGCACGTACACTCAGGTCCAGATCTATAAACCATACTTAGATCTTGCTTTGACTTCCTGTCTCTCTTGGACTTGCAATTTAACAGCTGTGCGGCAATGACAGGAATATCTCTTAGCAAAAGTAGGTGCTAAGTTACATTCATAAAACTCGGCCTTATTTCCATTATTGTAAAAAAACAAGAGCGCCCGCGTGCACATAGAACGCTGTGAAAGCATGTTACGACCGGTCTTCCACTCACGCGGCCGGCGCCGGCTCCGCTCTGAAATGGCTAAGTAAGTTAAGTTAACACAGAAAGCAAGCAGCACTAAAAATCACGATTCACACTAACCTGAGCCAATCTCTGAGACACCAACTCTTTGAACACTTCCATGGTAGTCAGAGGCTCCTTATAAATGGCTCTGTTCTGTGCAAAGTCGGCGTTCACATCATCCGGCAGAAGGTTGTAGTCGGACACCAAATAATCGTTCTGCAACGAACGCTTGTCAGGGAAATAATCCGTGGTGATCGGCAAACATGCCGGAATCGTCAATGATTTCCAGTCCACACCTGATAGGGGGAATTATGGGTTAATTATAGTATTTTATAAGCTTTTTGTAAGAGTGAATTTTTGTCGAAGGATTTTGGCGCGATAAAATTGAAGCTTATTTGAAGCAGGTACCTCGTGGGCCAGTGATGGCGTTACCGGGCATCTAGTGATTGAAAATAGCGCCGCGGTATGTCTTGTTCCTGTACTTTTTGGTCAAATCAATCCTCAACATTTTGGTGTTATCAGTCTTCGCGAGCAAGCAAGCAAGTAAGTAATATATATCTACTAATGACTCTTGCGCCATCATCAAAACTTAGTTTAATTTTTTTATAACTAAATACCAGTAGCCAAGGGTCAATTTTTGTAAGAGGTAAGCCGGAGTACATAATCTTTAATGTGATTATATTACTTGTCTATAGAATACTGACTGTGCCATTTTTCAAAGGGAAGCTGGTAGGAATCGAGTTGTATGGAACCTTCGCCACTGCTAAAAATCGTTTCTACAAGTACTTCATTCACTTAACCTGCAAGCATACCAAAGTAACAAACAGCCTTATTGTTACTTTTTCCTCAAATAAACTTAAAACTAGATTTTTAATAAGTTATTCACATTATAATTTTCAAGAAACTGAAACAAATGTTTAGTAAAAATGTTAATAACTAATATGAAATATCTATGAGATGATACCAAATGCGCCATAGTTATTTCTAAGCATTAATTCTACTTCTTGTAAGCATAATGCATGCAGATTAGCGTTATTTTGTTTTACTCTGAACTGATTATACTATCACCCAATCAGGTAAATCGGAGCAACCGGCTATGGTAGGCACCATAGCTAACGATGTTTCTGGGCAAAACACATAGAGAGGCAGATGCGAGTCCTCTCACTTTTTGATCTGCTCTCACAAGTTGCTAATTTTGCTATTTACATGCATAACCTACGTAATAAATTCTAGCTGTGGCTACAGCTACAGGGCGTTATATAAGCTTTTTAATTTTGGTTCGATATTTATGTGGACATCGTGAAGAATTATCGAATACATAAAATAATAAATAATATTTGAGACAACCTAAACAAATAAATATAGATGCGTAAATTTTGTTTAAAAAGCGCATAGTTCATACAAATGTATACCCCTTTTAGCGCATATAATAAAAAAAAAAACTAATTAAAACACAGAAACTACTGATGCAAATCCAATAAATGGAATATCAAACCTATAGCTCGGTTCGCTTCGTCCCAATGAGGTTTGAAGATAATTTTTCAACGCGATGGTATCATGAAACATCAAAATTTAAGTGAAAATTTAGTACACCAAAACACAATTATAATTTTATCACGCTTTCCAAACCTATACAGAGTACCAATTATAGATTAATTGGACTCTGTTTAAGATTCCCATTTACAAGATTGTGATGGACATTTGTGAAAGATATTTCAAATTCAGCTTCTAGATCAGGGGGTGTCCAACATAATTTTATGAAGGGCCAAGTTTAGTATTTTTGTAATCGTAGCGGGCCAAAAGAAATGCAAAGTAACCTCTAAATTTAATTGCATTCGAGGGTAGGTGAGGTAGGGTGGGTAGGTAAATAGGTCTGGCGCCGGAATAAGTGAATTAGGGACATTTTTTAAAAAACGTTCGCGCAATATTTATTAATTCTACTTTCTACTATCCTACCAATATTATAAATGCGAAAGTTTGTGAGTATGTGAATGTTTGTTACTCTTCACGCAAAAACTACTGACCGGATTTGGATGAAATTTGGCACACAGATAGTTTATAACCTGGATTAACACATAAGATACTTTTTATCATGGTAGTGCGATCCCGTGGGACAATTACCGAACTCCACGCGGGCGAAGCCGCGGGCATGAGCTAGTGTCTTATAAAGTTTTAAATAGCTCGCAGGCCGGATGAAAGACCTATGCGAGCAGCTAGGTTGCCTGGGGGCCGTATGTTGCACAGGCCTGTTCTAGATAAATAATACCACGATGGCTACTTTTGGTGAGAAATGGGACATCTGACATTTTATCATTCTTCAGTCGCCCAGAAACTTTTATACATATTTTTTAATTATGATAGATTCAGCGACCAGGGTATTCCGTGCAGAAGGGGTGCGTCGTTAGTTTTAATGAATGTTCGTAGAACATGCAAGAAAAATCTAGAAGAGGAATTTGAAAGTTGTTAAATGATTGTGTGTCTAACAACCTTACAACAAAAGTTACTGTTAAGATTGAAAATATAAATGGTAGTTGAAGAACTAACTTGAGTTATTTTAAAACCATACGCAACAGTGGCTCATTAATTTACTAATGGACATTATTATTTACAATCAATCTATAGTATAACATTACACACTTCAATGAAAAGCGACTACATTTTTGCCTTGCTTTTCATACTAATTTAATCTTAAGGAATGTGGTCTAAAATGTTAATCAAATCAATGTCCTCACCAATTAGGCAAGTAAGTTACCAAATAGCTGAAAGTTAAACTCAATATTTTACCGTATTTTCAGATATTCAATAAATGACTCGCCTTCTATACATGAACAAACCAATGCCATACTCAAATGCACACACGTGACATCGCCAGTAGGTACTCACCCGTGGTGAGCGCGGGCGTCCACTCCTGCTCGCCCGTAGCGCCCCACAGCAGCGCCAGCGACGCGTTGTTGGTGGTGGCCGGCGTGCCCGACGTGCCCGCCGTGCCTGACGTGCCCGGCGTGCCCGACGCGCCCGACGCGCCTGACGCGCCCGACGCGCCCGACGCCACGCCCATCACGCCTAGCGTACCCGACGCGCTTATCATGCGCTTGCGGCCTATTACGTTACCTGTAAAGAAATATTAATACTGCATAATGTTTTGTTCAAGTTTTTCCGATAAGTCCTAGTCAATAAGAGGAATAGAATTTGTTTGAATTACAGCCAGATGAATTACCCGGACCGGTTCTTGTTCGAGGGTGATAAAATGTGTAGGTAATTTATCATCCATCAGCCTCTCTTCACCAAGAGAGTAGTTCAAGTAGAGGGTCACACCGTCGTCAGACCGTTATAATTAAAAACTAGCTATAAATATAAATACTACTGGCAACAGTAAGATCGGAAAAAATAAATATCTAGGCGAGGCTAGCTGATGGACATAACAAAATAAGCTACCAACTCACCATCAACCTGATAGATAGAGTGATTATTATTAATGATAGACGACGATCCATTGTCCTTGGATACATTGTTCTCACAGCGATGATCTTCAGTCCTCGAAGCTGGCTCTCCTGCTGGGCGAGCTTGGTAGTGATGCTGTTGTATTAACACACCAGTTGGACCTGAATAAATAAATAACAGTTTTGAATGTAGGTATATGTTAATAGCTTATTGATTTGAAGATATCGTAGTAAGGTTCCTAAATGAGTGTCTTAGCGCAATGAGAAAAGACATCCCTACTAATATTATAAATGCGAAAGTAACTCTGTATGTCTGTCTCTTACGCTTTCACGTCTAAACCACTGAACTGATTTTAATGAAATTTGGTACAGAGATAGAGTTGACCTTGAGAAAGAACATAGGGTAGTTTTTATCCCGGACTTTTGAAGAGTTCTCTTGGAAACGCGATATAACCGAACTCGACGCGGGCGAAGCCGCGGGCGGAAAACTAGTGTGTTATAAATTAGCAGTAAACGACAACGCGGCAGGCCTAAAAAGAGATGGCGGGATGAGTTGGACTCTTTTGTAAAGGGAAGGAAGGGGGGGGCCTTTGCCCTGCAGTGGGAACGACATGGGCTTGGACTCAGCGATCATTGTGCCGATAGTCGTGTCAGCCCAAGGCTTAATTGCCAAGAGCCTCGACCAATATCTCAGGAGGCTCTCGTTAGGCAGCTGGATCAAGGGCTTGATTCAGAAAGCGATACTTCTGAACACGGCTCGTATTGTTAGGAGGTTCCTCTCTCTGGAGCCCTGACCCCGTAGCTTGGACCCTGCTCCCGATGCCGGTGGGCTACAATTTTGAAGTGAAAACTTCTTTAGCGGCGTTGAGCACTCTAAAAAAATTGTTCTGTAATGGGTATAAAATCTTAAACTCGCGTCAGGACACTCGCGTCAGGACACGTGACCTAATCGTAAGACGGATGGAGAGTAGACGATTTTGAACTTAACCTTCAACATTTTATGGTTTAAAATCATTTAAAGAAATTTGGAAAAAGCGTAAGACGGATGGAGAGTAGACGATTTTGAACTTAACCTTCAACATTTTATGGTTTAAAATTATTTAAAGAAATTTGGAAAAAGCGTAAGACGGATGAAGAGTAGACGATTTTGAACTTAACCTTCAACATTTTATGGTTTAAAATTATTTAAAGAAATTTTTAAATGTTTTGGAACGTGATCGTAGTTTTATAACTCCTAGCGACATCTTGTAGAATGTAGTAGAAAGTACATTAGCAAATGCTATGAGTAACTGTTGTGAGAGACCGCTGGTAGATGGCGCTAGCACAAAGCGCCATCTATCTTTGATATTGAAAACTAAAATGATGCATTGATACAGAGAACACTGTTACTGGTAGGCGCGACAGTTTTTTTAGCTGCTACTAGAGGGCGTTGTTATAAAAAACGTTGTTATAATCAAGTTTTCACTTCTGCCGGCACTCCCGGAGTGCAACCCGTCTTTTTTTTTATATTTTTAAATATTTTTATATTAATATTTAAAAATGTATCAAATTGGTACAAAGATGAATAAAGGAAATAATAATAATTAGCCTATAATTTTCTCACTGTTGGGACACATGCGTCCTCTCTATGAGAGGTAATGGGCCGTTATCAGCCACGCGGGCCGGGGCCTAACACTTGCCTTGATGTTAAATCAGATCTTGTACTACTCTGGAATGCTAATATGAGTGTGTTCTATTTATGTAGTTAATTCACACCAAAAGAATTCCTTAACTTAAGAATTAAATAAATAAATATCCCTGGACATTTCACACAGCACCATCTAGTCCCAAGCTAAGCAACCTAATGCTTGTGTTATGGTAACTAGATGGCTGATAAACTACATATATACATTTTTTTTTTTTGGAAATACATACATATTATACATAGAAAAACACCCAGACCCGGAACAACTACTTGTAGGTCATACAAATATTTGTTCCGTACGGGAATCGAACCCGCGACATGCAACGCAGCAGTCAATCGCTTGACCACTGCGCCAACCGTGTCGTCGTAATTGATATCATTGTATTACCTTTAGGAAAAATATGCGTCCAACGTCGTCTGTTACTGGTCAATTTGACAGTAACGTGTGAAGGGTCGAACGGGTTGATAAGAGCCCGCCCCGTCCTGATGACTGGCTTGTGGGACGAGATTGAGCTGCGGGGCGAAAGTCTGTTGCTTGAGAGGGGTGAGTCCGTTGCATCGCTATTTGTGTCGTAGGCTCCTTGCTTATCTGTGAAGTAATGATAAAATTTAAAAAAATATCGTGTCAAGGTGTTTGTGGTCGCACTCCTACGAAACGGCTCGATCGATTTTTATGAAATTTTTTATACATTGTTGGTAGGTATGAGAATAGGTCGTAAAGTATATTTCACACCGCTAATTTCACGCGGACGAAGGTCGCGGGGCCAGCTAGTAATTTATAAAAAAAATATATATTTATAATTTATAAATTTCTGTAAAATTGCTATTTTACGAACATGGGCAAGGACCGTGCCTGATAATAGTCATTGTAATCCATAAGGGCGCGTCTGGAACTTTTATTACATTGATATTAGATTTAAATTGACATGTCTGACGTGCGATCGCCTCTCTCTTCTTCAACCTTTGGCCACCCAATGCGGAGTGTTGCTCTCTTCCAAATCTATTCACTTTTGGCAGTTTTGTGTTATGGCTGATCTCTCTGTATTCCAAAAACAAAACAAAATCGATATTTTATTTTTTGTAACTTACTGCCACTAGCCAGTATGTCTGCAACAGTATGATGTATATCTGGATCCGACATCTTCCTATGATGCAAACTGGACGTGGGCGGACTCCTTCGACTGATGCCTTCTAACCCAGCCACGGATGTCTTCTTCGTACGTGTCACTCTTTGCACGCTACACAAGACACAAATAATGGTTATTTCTGTATAGAACTGTAAATAATACTTATGGCATATCCATAACAGTATTTTCGGTTTGATTCCCATTCGACAAAGTATTGTTAGAAATAACTTAGTGTCTGCGCCGTACTTGTGCCTGACGGTTTCTTGATACCACCAACCTCTCCACGTAACCTCGTAAATTCTATTGTAATAATTACCAAAGTTGAGATTGAAGCTGTTTTGTGAAGAAACTGAGGTTTTCCCTATTAAACTTCCAAATGTCCACTATCAGACACTTAGTAACAGGGCTGGAGTCTGGGTTTGCCCAGTTGATGGCAATAGGCTCGCCCCTAATATATGGGACTTAAACATAACTGGCAAAATTTGGGCGTACTAAAGGTACACTTCTGCCTAATCCTTCGAAGATGACAGGCGTAATATTATGTTATATTTATAACCATGTAAGTAGTACTAGTTAATTAATTTACTTATTACTTTTAAGTAGCTCTGGCTAAGCTAGCTAGCGAAGTAGTAACTTTTTAATCTAATAGCATGCCATTCAAATCGACGTATAGTAAATGGAAGTCTCACCACGTGCTATGCACTACAGGCAACTGGAAAACCTGAGCGTCATATGCGTCGTAATCAAATATAGAATTATGCATATATTCGTCTTCCTTCAGCAGCTTCCCTTTCCGCTCGTCTTCGTACATTTTCCTCAGCGGCTCCTGACTTTTCCTCGGCGGCAATTTAATTCTAGGAATGAAGTTTGAATATGCAACCTTTTTGTTGGTTGAATAGAATGATAAGTTGATCCAATGTGGCATAGAGTAATCGTCTATGGAGTTGAGATTGTTGTCCTTGTTGTGGAATTTGAGTAGTGGTACTGCATGTAAGGGTTGCTCCCCTACACAGACCAAATCACTGCCAACGCCGTTGTCTATGATTCGTTGTTTAGTAACGTTGGTCAGTTCTCTGTCGACCTCAAAAACTCCGACGCCTGGCGTGATGACCACACTGAGTTGGCCGGTACGATCGAAACATCTGTCCAGATAGTGTTTTTCAAACACTGAAATACATAAATGCAGGCTAAGTTTTCAGAATAGAAGTCATATTATTGCAAAACATTAGACAGAGCCTCAACTTATTGCAACACTTTTCTCAAGACTATGTTCTGAAGCATGCTATTCTTTAGCAGTTTTGATTTTATTTAGCAGATTATAGTAGAAATTATTTACCATTATATATTATTATAGATAATAGTACAAATTATTTACCATTTAAACTCATATTTAAAACTTCAAGGAAGTTTCCTTGAGCTGCTGTAGAATTGATAGCTGTAGGAATTTCTAAGTTCGGTCTTTCATGATATTGCAACACGATTTTTTGGTAATCAGTGAATAATCGTCTTAACTGTAGGAGAACATTTGACCAGTCTTCATATCTCTCATTCTGAACTGCCACCCTGTGCAGAAAATTAAATAATTGAAAATAATGCACTAGGTTCCGTGCCTAATATATTCTATTAACATAGGTATAATTTTTAAGCTCAAAAGCATTCAATGAATACATTTAGTAAATGTAATTATGTAGGTAATTAAAGTAAATGAATTTAAAACATTTTATAGTTTGAAGTTCAAGCTCAGAACGATGGGACACCTCAAATTGTGTCCTGCATGCCTCAGGAACTGATGGATGCTAGTGATAGCGCCAACCTCATAGCAGTTCTGGGCCCACTCAGTTTAAATTGCCATGGACATGCTAACAATAAGGAACAGAATAATAACCCTCATGACGAGAATCTTGTGAAAGCTGAAAATGATAAAAAAATCAAGTCTTGATTTAGCACACGAGGTTGTCGACATGTGGGACGCGGACTGTGCAATCATTGTACCGATAGTCGTTACGGTTAATGGATTAATAGCAAAGAGCCTCGACCAACACCTTAGGAGGCTCTCATTGCGCGGCTGGGTCAAGGGCTTGATTCAGAAAGCAGTACTCCTGGACACGGCAGTGAGGCGGTTCCTTTCTCTACAGCCCTGACCAACGGCAGCCTGGACCTTGTTCCTGATGCCGTTGGGGCATCTATTTTTTATATTTTTAAATGTTTTGTTTACTTTTGTTTTTAAAAATATTTAAAAATGTATAAAATAAGAAAAAGAATGAATAAGGGACAGAATAATATTTGAGACATAGTAGACCGTCTTTTCTAGAGGATGACCTTAACATAGCAAGAGAAAGAGAAATATTGCATGCTATAGAGGCGACAAAAATTTGAGGTCATTTAAACTTGCTCCACCAGGAACTTTTTTTTCGGATGAGAAATCATCAAATGACCCCTCACGCTCTGGGCGGAGCGGAAGGGGGTGTCAGACTTGTACTGACTAAAACCCATCCATGTTCCTTCTTTGCCCTTTGTGTTCCAGGGCCGCGGTATATCTTCCGCCACCTCCTTCACTAGCATGACTGCTTCGCAAAGAGGTTGCCGCCGCCAATCGCCGCAACGTCCATCAGGGACCTTACAGCTTCACAGCATGCATAAGATAAATCATCATTTTTATAAGAAGTATTTTTTTTTCTATGATCATTGATCACATTACTCTCCATTGAATTCACTGTATAGTGAATTCAAGTACAATAAACTGAAGTTATAGTTCCTAATACCTGTAAAAGTCTTCATAAAATCTGCCTCTGTAGTCTTTTTGCAAACATTCCTTCATGTGTTGAGGAAACTCTTCCAGTGATTTAGCTTTATAAAATGTTCTTGAGAATAACACTATGGTCACCTCATGATTGCTGCCATTTTTCTATGGAAAACAGGTACTCATTACCAACATTGTCATCATTATATTAGTCAAGAGATTAAGGACACTGTGCGTGGAAAATGCTAGCTAGCAATTTTCCCAATCTCCTTTTTTACTGTATTTAATGTTTTCCTTACCTTCCATTTCGCAAAAAGTTCTGCAAGAAATCCGTTTACCGCCTTTTCGAAATACAAATCACCATGGATATCAAAGTCCCACATTTCAGAAGACATTTGTATGAATAGGTAGACCATGGAAGTTGAGGATCTGAACACAATCTTAGTATCTTCTGTGATGACTCCACAAGCTACTCTGTCACCCTGAGACCACATCTCGTAAACTTGACATCTTATGGCACCACCACAGTATTCAATCTTCTTGTTTAAGTACACACAGGTGCTTACCTAGAATAATTTATTATAGTTGGTCAAAAAAATATTGTACTAACCTCCTTAAAATAAAAATATTGTAGTTTCCATTATATTTTATACTAGCTTTTGCCCGCGGCTTCGCCCGCGTGGATGTCGAAAAATGCAAAAGTTACAGGATTAAGGAATGTCTGTCATAAAAATGTATTGTCACCAGAACCAAAGGTGTGTGCAAAATTTCAGCTCAATCGGTTGAAGATTCTAAATTGAGTTGCAAGATTCCACCCGAACAAAAATAGTTACATACCTTCATCCCCCTTTTCAACCCTTCGGGCGTAGAATTATCAAGAACGCTGAGACATATTTGACTAATCACAATATTTGAAGATCCTAACTTCAAAACTGACGGACTTTCATATAAACTTCCATCCCCTATTTTACCCCTTAAGGGGTAGAATTCCCTGGTTCAAGCCATGGTACGGGGCGAGAGAGAATGGGAAGCCGTCACCTCATTATGCGAAGCAGTTATGCTAGCGAAGGAGGTGGCGGAACGTGAGAGGGAGAGAACCTCACGTCCCAGCCACCGCGAGAGAAGCACCGGGCGTCGAGGGCCACGTGGTGGCTCTCGGCCACCATAGGCGCGAGCCTGTGGACGGTGAGTAATAGGCTAGCTCGCCGTCCGTCCGTCTTATGACGACAGGCCGTGTTTACGGCGCGTTCATGTTCCACGCGCGCGTCAAAGAGGTAACGGCTTCCCATTCTCTCTCGCCCCGGACCATGGCTTGAACCAGGGCCGGACGCGAGAGGTCACCGCCGCCAATCGCCGCCAATCGCCGCTACGAGGACACGGCGGTGCTCCGCTGAAAAGCAGCAAACCTCCACGGTGTGCTCCACCGTGTCCTCCGGGCGATCCTCACAATGATAACACCCGAGCGTTTCCTCCCATGAATTCTAGGAATTCTACCCATAAAGGGGTAAAATAGGGGATGGATGTTTATATGAAAGTCCGTCAGTTTTGAAATTAGGATTTTTAAATTTTGTGTTTAGGCTGACGATTGAAAATTGATTTATACGTATCTTAGCGTTTTACATAATTCTACCCCCGAAGGGTTAAAAAGGGGAATGAAGGTACGTTCCCGTCGGATATTTTTCGACATTCAACCCCTTACAGCCCTATTTTCGCATAAGAAAACAGTCTTTGTCGTTTTTCAAGCTCTAGACTATCTTTGTACCAAATTTCATTTAAAACGGTTCAGTAGTTAAGGCGTGGTTGTGTAACACACAGACAGACAGAGTTACTTTCGCATTTATAATATTAGTAAGGATTACAAAAAAGGATGGTAAACGGACTGACTGACTGACTGGGTGATATATCAACACACAGCCCAAACCCAGTGGTTCGACACTGCACTTTGTTTGCTCTGACTTTGTGTCCGTGACCTTATACTTAAATCGTGAGAAGACGATCCTGGTTGCAGGATGAGAGGATGATAGAAATCATCTTTATCTATCAAACTTGAACGCGTATACAAAATTTACCATCATCGCATCGTCATCGTTTTTTTTTTTTTTAGTTTTATCAACTAACTGTTGAAGAGTTCTCTCTTGAAGAGACGATCCTGGCTGCAGAATTAAGGAATATCTGTCATAAAAATGTATTGTCACCAGAACCAAACGTGTGTGCAAAGTTTCAGCTCAATCGGTTGATTGCTTCAAAATTGAGTTGCAAGATTCCACCCAAACAAAAATAGTTATATACCTTCATCCCCGTTTTCAACCCTTCGGGCGTAGAATTATCAAAAAACTTCAAAACTGACGGACTTTCTTATAAACTTCCATCCCTTATTTTACCCCTTTAGGGGTAAAATTCTCAAAAACGCTAAGTTACGTATAAATTAATTTTCAATCGTCAGCTTAAACACAAAATTTGAAGATCCTAACTTCAAAACTGATGGACTCTCATATAAACTTCCATCCCCTATTTTACCCCTTTAGGCGTAGAACTCCCAAAGATGCTGAGACATGTGTAAATTAATTTTTAAGCGTCAGCCTAAACCCAAAATTTAAAGAACCTAACTTCAAAACTGACGGATTTTCATATAAACTTCCATCCCCTATTTTATCCCTTTTGGGGTAGAATTCCCAAAAATGCTGAGACACGTATAAATTAATTTTAAATTGTTAGCCTAAACACAAAGTTTGAAGGTCCTAACATAAAAACTGAAGGACTTTCATATAAACTTCCATCCCCTATTTTACCCCTTTAGGAGTGGAATTCCCAAAAATCCTTTCTTAGTGGATACATACTCTTCACAAAGAACACACCCTCCAAATTCCATGTCTCTAGGTCCAGCGGTTTGGGCTGTGCGTTGATATATCAGTCAGTCAGTTTATCATTTTATATATTTAGATTGTAATGTTGTTTTCATAGTAACAACAATAACAATCCTAGAAATCACATCACTCCGCTTTACCCACCATTGCGTAGAACTGTCGTAGGTGCTAACTCACCTATACCGCGAATGTGTAAAATATTAGCTGTAGTGACCAGATTGATGTTCACCGTGATGCGCGATGGCATATGAAAATTTTGTGAATTAATTATTGAATACTATTTGCACAACTATAAAACATAATATGAATTGCCAATTTGTTCTTTATATGTAGGCATACCTATTTAACATTAATTAATTTTTAATTATTATCTAATGTAAACCAAATATTTAATCTTAGTTTAATTTATTATTTTAGTTTAATCAATTATCTTGATATGTTTGTTAAATTCATGTTGTTCATTCAATCAATTGTGAATTATGATATAATTGATTTAGTGTAAAACAAAGCATAGATAATGCTTTGTTTTACACTAAATCAATTATATCATAATTCACAATTAATTACAATAATGAAAATTTATAATGTAATATAAATAAAATAGTGCATGTGGTGTTAGCCTGTAAGTAATTGTTGCACTTATAAATGTATATTGAGTACTTTTAAATGAAATGTGTAAACAATTGTAGGCTAACCTAAATAAGTAAGAACAAACACAGTTTGGAGGCTTTGGTAGAGTGGGCAGGCTTTGAATCAGAAGTTGTGCGCTCAACACTCTCTCAAAGCCACGATTTTAGGAGCATCATGGCCACAAAAGTGATTACATTATGAGGACACCATATTTTATCTAATTTTCTAAAAAGCAAATAAAATAAATAAGATACCAAGCTATTCTTCAACCGCCACATTTCTGACCTCCCCATATATTGATCTTTGAAAGTGAGCTCCACAGAGTCCAGAGCCACATCAACCACATTTACAATGTTCACGTAAACGTCAGCAAATGTTCGCAATTGGAAAGTTGTGGCTATGCTCTGCTCCACACTGATGGTATCTGTGAAAAGACAGGGAATTTACAAACAGTTTTCAGTAAAAAAAAAAAGTAATTTCTTTACTACTTAGGACATGATAGAAACGCAATGAAAGTGTAGAATTGGAATTATCAAAAATGTGTAGGTACTTGCACAAAATACAGGTGAAACTAGTTATAAAAGTTTGGTTTATATGCAATTCAAATCCATATTGTGCTTGATTTTTAGCTTTTTTTTTAGATTAAAAGAGCCTTAATATGAGTATAAAAAACATCTGCAGTTATAACCCAATCTGAAACATGTTTTCTATTGATTTCTATTTTGCAATGATTTAATTGTCAACTAGCTGTGCCATGTGCTGTGCTGTTTGTATAAAAATATTGCATCCTACACAAAATCTGATTAAAATTGTAATCGGATTTTGTTAACAACTTCAAAGGTTTTCATTTATTTGCTTGGAACTCAAACCATTTTTCTAAAATAAAAGTTGCCCAAGTTAATCCTTATAACATCAGATATCTGTATAGATTTTCAATTAAGAATAGCAGTAATCATATAGATAGCATTACAGACTAGCAACATTCAAGAAAATGGAAAAATAGTGTCAATGTTACTATAATGCAGTAGATTAGGTTAGCATTTGACCTCTTTTATCTGTAATGATTATTATGAATAAAGGAACAGTATGGAAGTTGCTTATGATTCTTAATGTTATTCAACAAAAGCCCTCTCTTTCCTTTTTTGTTGTCCTGACAGGGGCCACAATGGTTAAATATGTAGTCATTGAACATGGAATGCTAACAATAATTTTAGTGTTTTTTGTTATTAAAAGTTGGCTTGATATAATGAGTCCTGCTCTTTATGGAACTCCACCTGCACTTTGAGAGACCTGTACAAACCCACAATCAATGCTGCTGACATAGATGACTTCTGGTTGAATCTTATTTGGCTTAAATAATTATGGAAATCATGAACCGCATGAAGAAGAATGAACAATTTATTATTGAACAATAAATAAATTTGTATTGAAGATTAGTACAGCTATGGTGGGTCACATACCTCTTCCACGTCCTGGTGCATCTACTCTGGTAACTTGTAGTAGCAGGCGCGGGTAATCATTTTCCGGATGATATATTTCAACAATATCTTTTTCTTTCAGGCCAGGGTAATCTTTTAAATTAATGATTAGGTCCAGAGCTACAATATCATAATGAAAGTTAGTTCAAGTCAGTACAATAAATGACAGAATTATACAATTTGAGTCTAACACAGAGAAATAATGTGGAAAACTAAAAGAGATGATTGAACTATTAACTGAAACCGAAATTTTCAAAAATTGGATTATTTACTTCATGGAATATTGCAAAACAAATAAAACAGTAAATTTCTGATGAAGAAAACTGAATATTAAAAATACATAATACTTACGACTGAAACTAGATTGGTGGACAATAAGCTTGAAAGACTTCATTTTTCAAGTCTTATTTTATTGCTGGTTACGATGCACTATTGGGATATTTTATTCCATGACCAAAATAATTGGAGATGGTGTGCACATTTTAATTTATGACTGTTTTTTTATAAAAATTGCAAATGAAGCCACAATAATTAACTTGTACCTCCTAGCAAAAGAAAACAACAATTTTTGACACTGACGGTTTTTTTTTTAATGGCATAAGCATAACGCAGGTCAAATCAAGAGGCTGGCTTCTGCACCAGAACCGCGAAATTCAAAATTTCTTACGTTTTTTGCAATTTGCAGGTCAGTATGAGGTTATACGAGGGCGGCGCTGGAAATTTCGGGAATCAAGGAAGTGACACAACATTACTATTTAAAAATGTATTTATTGCTTTTCGAAGTATTCTCCGCGGACACATTTTTCCATACGATGGAACCAATCATTGAAGCAACCATTCCATTCGGAATTTGGGG
Organism: Eurois occulta; assembly: GCA_950022335.1. Classification (NCBI taxonomy): domain Eukaryota; kingdom Metazoa; phylum Arthropoda; class Insecta; order Lepidoptera; family Noctuidae; genus Eurois; species Eurois occulta. The sequence goes on along the minus strand of OX465489.1, from coordinate 7,904,000 downwards.
TCTCCAAAATGGCCGTTTTGTAGGCGTCCACAGCTTCTTCAGGTGATGAAAATCTGTGACCACGCAATTTATTCATTATTTTAGGGAAAGTATAGAAATCATTAGGGCTTAGGTCGGGGCTGTACGGCGGATGGTCTAATAATTCTATGTTTTCTTGCTCTAAAAACTCTTTTGTACTGTGCGCAGTGTGAGAACTGGCATTATCGTGATGGAGGATGATGCGGCGGTTGCAGTTCTCTTTACGGAGTTCAGAAACGACCTGTGGCAAACAAATGCTAGCATACCATTCTGCATTAACCGTTCTTTATCCCTCAAGAGGAATAGTCGCAACGTGATCGGTTATGGAGACAAACGTGGCCACCATTTTTTTTGCAACACTCCGTGAACGAACAATTTTTGTTGGCTTTAACTCATTTTCGAACACCCAAACTCGTGACTGGTTTTTTGTTTCGGTTTCGTACGCGTATATCCAGGATTCGTCACATGATACGATGTTGTATACAGCATTAATTGAGGATCCTGCGTGGAATCTTTCAAGAGTTCTGACGCACCAAGTAATGCGAGCCGCTTTTGGCTCTTCATAGACCAAATGCGGTATCCATCGGGAAAACAACTTTTTTACACCTAATCGTTCATGCATGCAAGATTATTTGTATTTGACTCATGCCAATGTCTAAAGTTACCTGAATTTCGCGGTATGTCACATGTCGATCTTCGTCAATCAGCTTACGCACAGCATCAACGTTTTCTTGGGTGACTGCAGTTTTTGGACGACCTTGACGGGGATCATCACTGAGCTTGACACGTCCACGTTGAAATTCAGCAAACCAGCGCTAAATTGTGGTTTTGGATGGGGCTTCATCACCAAATGCCGAAATCATCCGGTCAACACACTGTTTTTGTGTTAAACCACTTCGAAAGTCATAATAAATCATCGTGTTCGGCTCGCCTAGCATAGACGCAGCTTAAACTGTGTGGCCCTGGCCCACAAACCATGTGACACTTGAAATCGTGTCCCTGTTGTTTGCACATCCAGGAACTGATGGCCGCTACTCAATAGCGGCCACACACTATAAATATAACGTTGCTACACTTTAGACAAGTTGGTGCGACTCAATTTAAATATTGTCATGTCATCGACACGCATACTTTTTTTTTTAATTTATCCCGAAGGGAAGGCGACTAGATTACCAAGAAGTATAGACTAAGCCCATGTCACTGTCAAATTGACATTGACGAGACGTTCATTCAGTGCAGCTGCAGCTGTTGTCAGTGTTTACCAAACGTGTTGTGCAGCTGGGGTTGAAAGTTTATGATGAAAACAATTTTAACGGTATTTTTTAGCATATTCTCTGAGTAACATGGTCCGATTAATAAACCTTAAAACAATAAATAAAATTTAGAAAGTTGCAGAGGAGTTATAAAATAGCAATATGCATCTATCAGATTTTGAGAATGTTGTTAGCAGCCTAGCTGTAGTAACAACGATTCTGCAGTTTTTATCTGGCGCGTAAGTATAAAGCGACACGTTATAGCATGCTTACATTTGTGTGAGTTATTGTGATTTCTTTGTATACCTTCATTTGCACCTGTTTTAGACTTGTGTGTAAACAATACGTCGTTAACCGAACGACTGCAGAAAGCTCGTCGCTACCTTTTGTGTGCGGAATGTTGTGGTAAGTAAAGCCAATTAAAATGAAATAAGATGAAGTAAATGACTGAAATAATTAACCTTTCCCATTTATTCTTACAGCTCCTGCCTGTGGTTTCTCTATGGATTAGTAAAGCATGATAACATCATAGTTTTAGTCAATACTATAGGCATAACATTGATGATATCATACACTGCAGTATTTTACATATACACATTTAAGAAATCAACCGTTTTAAAACAGGTTGTTGGAGCAGTTGCCTTAGTGATATTCATACTATATTACGCTGTTACAGAAGATGATAAAGAAGTACTTTTTAGTACACTAGGTAAGCATTTGTATAATCTAATGCTAATATAATGACACTTGAATTCAAGGCTAGGAACCGGTTTATATCAGTTTCCCTCCGGACTTTTCTTATCAACGTGAATGTTTTAAGAACTTTATTTTAACCTAACTTGGTTTATTCCACGAGTGGCATGTCAGTAAACGCGTTGCAAGTGTGACTACTTGTAAGGATAGGATATATTAAGAGTTTTCTTCTTCATTAAAAAATGGCTGACTATCTAATAGGGGTGGTCCTTATTTGTTCACAAAAAAAATTCTCTCTTTTCTTGATACCAGTATTTAACGTAAATCATGACTGAAAAAATGCAAACATCTTTGATTCCTTTTTCTTCTTTTTTGGTCATTTTGAACTGGTGTCATTTAAAAAAATAACCGGCCAAGTGCTGGTTCCGTACCATTATCTATAAAAACGGCAAAAAAATCATGTCTGTTGTATGAGAGCCCCACTTAAATATTTTTTTTAAATTTCAATTTTATTATTTATTATTAAAGTAAAAATACAACTGAGTATTTTGTGAATATTTCAAGTGCTTACCTGTTGCCATTATTGATATCGGGCAAAAAAATCACGTTTGTTGTTTGGGGGAGCCCCCCTTAAATTTTTTTTTATTTTGTTTTTAGTATTTGTTGTTATAGCGGCAACAGAAATACATAATTTGTTAAAATTTCAACTGTCTAGCTATCGCGGTTCTTGAGATACATCCTGGTGACAGACAGACAGACGGACAAACAGCCATTCCGTTTTTGCCTTTTGGGTACGGAACCCTAAAAATCCAATAAAAAATCTGTATTCATAATAAAACACAGAGAACATAATTAGAGGGTACCCCGTTGATATTTTTCACTTTGAAAAATAAGGACCACCCTAATCTAACTGGTCCATAGGATCTGTGAAAAGTAATATTATGTTTACCAATTTTTTTGTTAAATATGAAATGGGCCAACTCTTGACCTCAATCTAGTCCTGAGGACGGGAATGAGGTCACCGATGGAACAAGCTAACCCAAAAGAAGCCTATTAACTCGCGACTTAAATAGATTAGTTTAGTTTAGTTAGTTTAGTTTTTTTTAAAAACGTTGCCCCACACTAGGAATTTCTCCTGTGTCGTGGGTGCGTTTACAAACATTTAAACTCACATACACAAACAGCCAGACCCGGAACAACTATCAGTAGGCCATACAAATATTTGTTCCGTGCGGGAATCGAACCCGCGACACGCGACGCAGCAGTCAATCGCTCAGCCACTGCGCCAACCGTGCCGTGCGTGCCGATTGGGGAATTATGAACTTGGGAACACCGATGCAGGCAGGAAATTCCACTCCTTGGCTGTGCGCATAATAAACGATGTATCAAAGTTTCAATGTGTGGAATACCGACAAGGTATGGGTGATAACCTGCAGTACGTCTGGACTCCTGATGGTAGAAGGGAGAGGATGGAATAAAGTCTGTAAAAAACCGACAAGAATGCAACTTTGCGCCGGTGGGCTAGGCTATGAAGCTTGGTACCCACCAGAAGTAACGCTTATCCTTATTGAGGATACCCAGCTTTTTTGCCGCAGTTTGAGCTTTCGACTCTATGTAGGGCACTGAAGTTCAGATTCGCACTCAACTTCGTGCCAAGAAGCTCGAGGCTGTCGGTGACTGATACAGATGCAACCCGGAAAGTAGGAGCAAGATTGAACAGACTCATTTTGGCGGTGAACAGGCATACTTCTGTTTTGATGGCGTTAAAAATAACCAGATTTTCATCACCCCACTTGGAGACAAGACTTAAGGTTGAATTCGTTCGCTCAACCATGGCCTCTCTCATTGAACGCACTTCTTCACCACTGGCTTTTGCGCTGGATGCATAACCCTCCATGCATGACAGTGCTGTCGTCTGCATACCCAACAATACCAGGAACCAGAAAGTCATTGATGTGCAGCAGGAAAAGTGTCGCGGAGAGAACAATCCCCTGAGGAATTGCGATCAATTATATCAATAGCGATAAGGTCAGAGGAGCAGTCATCAATGACCACTCGGATCGACCGTTCACTCAGGAAGTCAGATATCCAGCAACAAAAGTCAACGGCAATTCCGTATGCAAGTTTGCTCAGCAGACTTGCGTGCCATACCTTGTGGAAAGCCTTCGAGATATCGAGCGACACCGCAAGGGCTTCACCGTGTTTCTCGATGGCCTCGCCCCAGCAGTGCGTAGCAAACACCAGAGGATCCCCGGTTGATCGTCTCCGGCGAAAGCCATACTGATGGTCACTGAGTAGGTCGTTTGCTTCTAGGTACGCCAGCAGCTTCCCATTGAGAACCCTCTCCATAACTTTACAAAGTATGGAGGCGATGGCGATTGGTCGATAGTTCCTGGGGTCGGCACAAGTACCCTTCTTGGGTACTGGTTGTATATTGGCAACCTTCTTTCATGACTCCGGTACCGTTCTGGTTTTAAGAGAGAGGCGGTACCACAGAAATATTAAAAACAGGAGAAGTGGCAAGGGGGCGTGTCGGCGACCACGCGGTGCTGAGCTTTACGCTCAGCTATTGAAAAAATGGCCGTCACCGCGAGTTAGTGTGTTGTCAACCACGTTCGTAAAAACAACGATTATGCCGTCTTGTTCGGTGGTTTCGAGCAAAAATAGAAGCCAAGACAAACATTTTAGAAGTCATGGCATCAGTTTCCACGGGAAAGTACAAGTATTTTACAATATTTGTCTTAAAAATCACGAAAAACAACAATGCCTAAAATATATGTGACTTGTACTACTTTATTTTTGTTTTCTTGTATTACTCCGACTGTATTATGTTTGCATTAAATACATTGGTCTTTTACAACCACCTCAGTCTGTCACTGAGTGACTGAACAAGCAATGTAAAGCTGACATAACGAAATATCAATAAGCCGTAATGTCGCATGGTGCGTCCGCTGCTCCGGTCCGCCGTATTTGAGCGCGAGCTAGTGATGTGCTCATGGAGGTTTGACAAAGTCTATCGACAAGAAAGTCGACTGCGAGTTAGTATATTATTATTTCCGATTTTTCTTCAATTTGTTAACTCTTGTAATCCAGTTGGAAGGCAGATGTGGTTCTATGCATTTTTACCCATTTTTATTATTTTACAGCGTAGTAGTGCGTAACCAAAGATCGTAAAGTAAGTTCATTAATGTTTAGTTAAGTAATCTATGGAATGTCCTTGGGTTTGAATTATAAGCTACTTCGTCACTTGTTATGGTTATGATATTTAACTGAAGTCTTCATAAATGCACCATTAACTTCGTATGCATTATAATAATCAGCATCATATACTTAGTCTTAATTATGACCTATGCCGCAGAATTTCTAAAGAGGGTTTGAAGACGCTATATTGTGACGTCATGCTAATTTTGGCAATGGGTCAAAATTTATGCTATTTATTTATTATGCATGCGTGTGTCTTTTTGTCACATAAACCCCTAGTTGCTAAAGAAAGAAGAATTTAATTTCTTAAAAATATTGCTTGCTTAGGGATTTTTTAAGAGCCTGCTTAACTTACAAGTTTATGATTAGCTTCGTTTCAATTCAGTATGTCACTAACAAATTGTAATTGTACCGTTTCAGTTTGTTTCAGTTGTTTGTTGTATTTTTATTAATTGAATAATGTTTTGTTGGTTTCAAATTGTTTTTATATTCTTTATTTCCAAAACCTTCTAAAAAAAATTATCGATATATTTATCGATAACTCTTCGATTTAGTCAAGCACTGTGTCGTATCCGCCCCCATGTCCCGACGACACACATTGATGATAATTGTTTTAGTGTGAGTAAATTATACGGAAAAAGTACGCTGTGGTATAAGGAATAAGGTTTATATTTAAATGACAGAGTTATCGATGGCGCGTGTGTGCACTTGTTCGTAGTATTGTTTTGACAGAACTGTGTGTGCAATATTATCGTCATGGTGGTGCAACTGTGGCTTCACCGGTTTTGTATACATTTTGAACTCCACGCCATATCTCCTTCTTTATTATATCTATGGGCGGTACAAGCGTGTCAACACAGAAGACAACTCAGGCGTGCAGTTCCACGTCTAGGCTATGAAGTACCCTACGAACCTCTTTCATGTGTATTGTGATCTCTGGCATCGAAGAATTGCAGTGAGGAATCGTTGGTGGGTGTTTTGAGTCAGTATCTAGACGTGAATTGCTCGCAAATAGAGATGCAAACAGGTTTGCCTTCTCGGTAGCGGAGTGAACTAGCGACCCATCTGGCTTTTGCAGGGTGGGTAATGTGGGCCGCGGCCGACAGAACTTGGTTTCGACCGATTTGGATAGGGATCAAAACTGTTTAGTATCAGATGGGTACTAGGACAAAAGTTTAGCCCCTATGCGACTGACATGGTCGAAACGCGCCTTTCGGATCACCCGCTTACAAGACTGCAGCAGAATTAAAAGTTCTTCGCGCGAATCCGTCGAGCTCGAACTTTGCGATCACGAGCTTTCACCTAGGCTTGGTATGCTCAGCACGAGCGCAGTCCACATTGAACCAAGGACGGGCTTTGTGACCGAGCGGTATTTCGGAGAATGGAATAAAGTATTTCATTCCCTGCCGTATCACGTCCGCAACAGATTCAGCTGAACAAGTGGGTTCGCCCGGAGAAAAGCACACTAGAGGCCAAGGGAAGTCATCCCAGTCTGCTGATTCGTATCGGCAAACTCGCTCCTTGGGCTATCATCCAGAGGAGAGCTGATAGACACGGAGTTTACCAGACAGTGGTCAGGTGTTCCATACTGAGTGCCTGTCTGTGTCAGTGGTCAGCAGCAAGTCCAAGCACTTTGGTGTGTGTCCGTCAACATCTGGCACCCGCGTAGCTTCACTCATCAGCTCGGTGAGCTCTAGCGACAATGCAAATCTGCGCACCTCTCTCCCAGCATGGGCAGCTTTCTGGAGCGGCAACGACCACTCATCGTGGTGGGCCTTAAAGTGTCCTAGAAAAAGAAGCTCCGCCGTTAGGTATCGTTGCTGGGCAGCTCAAAGAGCCTGGTCGTCTCCTGGTTACCGCTGTGCGACCGGTAGACACCAACGTAGAGTGATTTCTCGACCCCGGTATCCACCAGTATCCAGATAGTAGATAACCAGGAATCGTCAAAGTAACGGACACGCCGAAAGCAAATGTCATCGCGAACATACACATAAACCCCAGCTCTTATGAGCTTAAGTTCAAGCGAGTAACCTGGGTAGTTGAGGTATGCCACGTCTGAGTCGCTATCTTGGTCTCGAGGTGGTGGTAGTTTTTTCAACGTGCGTCCGTACTAACCGGTGTTTATTGCTCTAAACCGTTTAATACGAAAAACCTTTATATATACTGTTCCAAATATCGGTTTAAAAAACCGGTTAATGCGAACGAAACCGAAGGTATTGCTTCAAGTACATAATAACGGTTTGAAAATTTAACTGGAATTGTTATCATTATACATCCTCACTGTAAATCAATGGCTTATAGGTTTGATAAAAATTATCAAGTTTACACATTTTGTGATAACATCCTGATCAGAGTGGGCAGCTAAAATAGAATGTTCAACTTTAAATGAATACATTTTCTTTAATTTTCTTTTATATTTGATTTTGTGTAGCAAATAAAATTTGCCTAATCGTCATCTTCTTGCTATTTCAAATAGAGATACATAGTAATAGAGGCACAAATATTCTGGTCTTGGTATTCAATATCAATTACGATATCCCTTTAGATATCAATTACGATATCCCTTTAGATATCGGTTTCGATGTCCCTTTAGATGTCGGAAGGTTTTAATGAAAAAAGTCAGGAACTCTTGGATCTGTAGTCTGGTGGATTTTTTAATGTCAATATTTTTTGAGATTTTATGGTCTCTGATTTTACCCCATAATATCAACTAAAAATTTATATCAAACAACTGCAAAATTTTACCTCAACATGGTGGCAAAAAAGAAGTTGTGAACATTCTAGCTGTAAATATTTTAAATTCCTATTAATACTTTTATTAAGTTATGCTGTTTCACATTTCAGGACTGATGGCTTGTTCCTTTACTATACTGACAATAGCAGCCCCTATGAGCAAACTGCTGTATGTATTAAGAGTAAAGAGTACAGAATGTCTTCCCTTCCCTATGATACTGATGTCCTTCTTCGTGCAAATGCTTTGGTTTCTCTATGGTACCATAAAGGATGATAACTTTTTGTGGGTATGTGTCTCATAACGTTGCCAACTAAATTATTGTATTATATTCATATTTACAAATATGATGTTAAATAATTTACTTTTTCCATTAAATCTCTCATCCATAAAACTATTATAAGTAATTTATCCATACTTATATTATGCAGAGGTTTGGATGTGGGAAGTAATATCCGAAACTTAATTTGATTCAAAAATTCTTTCACTGATGGCAGCTGCACTATTATTAACTAGTAACCATAAGATATGTTTCTTAGGTGCAGACAAAGCCGCGGGCACAAGATAGTACTATTTTGTTGACTTATTAATATTTTTATATAATTTCTTAGGTAAATAGGTAACTAATCTAGTTATTATTTTGTTCACAGATGACGAATTTGTTTGGTGCTGCATTGGCTGTCATTCAACTCTCTCTTTTTGTGATATATCCTAATAAATCGCAATCACCTAGCTCAATGAAACATCTTATAGCATAATGTCACAAATGTTTTGGTTGTGTGAAAACAAACAGTGAGTTCTGATGACAAATACTTAGTTCCAATTTAATTTAATTTAATTTTAATCTAAGGCCAGTACCTTGAAACTGTCAGTATTATGCTTGTACTTAAAAAAGTTTCAATGTTATCTTGAATTTAGAATCTCAGATAATTTTCATGTTTTGGAATCTGAAGCTTAATGCCCTACATCACAGTAACCAAAAAAGGACGTATTATTACGTAGACAGAGTATCCTATAGACACCGGCAAAGCGTGTCGCAAAAAGAGACAAAAAATAAATACGTCACGAATTTAGGGTTACCGGGTGAGGAAAAATTTACCCCACAATTTATGAGAATTGGAAATTAGTACGTAAGACAAAGCCTGAATATGCCAATGATATATCCGTTACCATCGGTACGCAAAGGCATGCGATGCGGAGAAGACATGCTGCCGAACTCAAATTAATTGCGATGAGGGCAGGAGTGACGATGGATGATGATGATGTGGTTCTAAATTACTGCCATTTCTGATGTGATAGTAGGTTCTGGGTTTGTGGGTAAATAATAGAACATGTTTATTTTTAATAAGCTTTTATTGATTTAACACATTATTGTCCTTTAAATAAAACAAGCTTCGTATGTTTCTAATTTTTTGCTTAGGTTCAAATCCTTTTGTTGCGTGATGTATACGCAGTTCAAAATAGTGCATGGCAATTGCCTTAATAAGTAAAACTTTGTGGTTTCCAATAAAAGGTTGACTTTCAAAATGATTATTTATGAATTCTTCTTTCTAATTAACTTATATTCTTCTTTTTAATTCTCAAAATGTTTGCTGCAAATTTTTAATGACGGTTTTGGTGTCCAATCTGTTCGTCCTGTAGCTACAATCCAATTCTGACGTAAATTATCAGGTTCAGGGAAACTGCAAAAAGTCATTAAATATTTCAGATATTTAATTAATACTCACTGCAGAAGCCATCATATTATTATTTCCCATAATAGTGGGTAATAATTTATAGAAAAGTTGGCAACACCAACGTTTTTAGGTTAGAATTTATAATTGAATAATAATTGTTATTTTTGTGCTTTTTAAGGATGAATCGTACGTCTAGCGTACATTATACACAATATATGAACATAATAAAATGTTACTGAATGCCTAGAACCGATAAAGAGTGGCATACTTACGAATGAAAAGACAATCCTGGGATTTTCGTTCCACTATCACTTTTACACCCTTTAACGCTACACCACACCATTTTTTTGTATAAATGGTTGAAATAGTAAGTCTAAATTGTTCAAAACAAAATATAACATAAATTACTTAACATATAACACGTAAAAACTGTATTTTAAAGGTGGACGATGGCTAGCTGCACGTCAGCTGTCAAACTTTGTTTAGCAAACTAGTGTGCTGACCTTGAAAAAACGTGGCACGCTCGATGAAACAAAAAATGTTATCGTTCTGTTTCATTTCTTTACACGACATCGGCATAAGTTGTTCTTTTTCTTGTGTGAATGCGACAAAACATATCAATTAGTCTATAGCATTCTCTGTCTACGTATTATTAGATTACGAATTGTCACTCAAAAATCGACTTGACTGAATAACGCTAAATGATAACTGATTTGAAACATAGTTAAAGCACAGTATAAATATTAATACAGTAGGACGACGCCTTTGATCTCTGGAAAAATGCCGACAACGTCTAGACAATCTCGCAACGGCGTATGGATGCCAGGGTTGTCACAAGTAAACAATATTTATGAAATTATTTATTTATTGCAGATCAACATGGTTAGCAATATTATAATTAAAACAATATTATAACTTAATAAAAGAATGTAAACAATTTTAAACCCGCTCTTTACTGCATTTATTATTAAGATGTTGAGTATGACAATAAAAAATGCAGTGAGGCGTATACAAAGAGATTTATGAACTGCAGACATGGATTGAAGAATTCGACACTTGTAGGTAAGAACCTCGGTAGCTCTGTTGGTAAGAGCATCGGGTGTACTGAATGCGAAGGTCGCAGGTTCAAATCTCGCTTGCGGTTTGAATTTTTATCTTTAGCATCGGTCTGTATGTGGATGGAATCTTTAGTTGGTAAAAATAACGTTGGCATAGCCGTTTTCTTCAAGGATTGCTTCCCGTACATACCATTCTCAAAATGCAAACTGCAAATATATGTATGTTTTAAACTTTCGATGGATCTTTCAAGTAAATCCGGTCTTCTACAAGCTTCTACCCATAATTTACATCTGAAATATTAATATACAAAACAAATTTATAAATATATTGTGCATCTACAAGGTGTATAACCGAAAGGATAATCCAAAATTATAAAAAAAATGACGTCCGCCATCTTGGATTTCAAAAAGGATGGCTTTTTCGTCACAAGCACCCCAATTATACTTAAAATTGATACCCATATCAAATTATTAAAAAAAAAATTACGTCCGCCATCTTGGATTTCAAAAAGGATGGCTTTTTCGTAACAAGCACCCCAATTATACTTAAAATTGATACCCATATCAAATTATTAAAAAAAAATTACGTCCGCCATCTTGGATTTCAAAAAGTATGGCTTTTTCGTAAAAGGCACCCCAATTATACTTAAAATTGATACCCATATCAAATTATTAAAAAAAAATTACGTCCGCCATCTTGGATTTCAGAAATGGATGGCTTTTATTGAACACATAATAAGATTAGGATAAAAAATACTTTTTTTTTTCTAAAGTTGTAAATATATAAAATTTTATCGCCCGCCGTTCGGCCATTTTGTTAGCATTATTATTTACAAACAAAATTATGCAGTCTACAATAATAAAACATTAGGTATTTATTTACCTTTCTTCTGTGTAGTGGTACTGAAACTGATGAAACCGCAAATCTTTATTTATAAAAGATGACGACTTGCAATCTTTCACAGCATACGTCGTATTCACCATTTTAAATAAAAAAATATAACAAACACGCGATAGCCCTGAATGATGCCTCACGAACTACTAACATAGTTTTGTTCGCAGTCCGGGAGCGGCTTTCCCGCGTCTCGCCCCTCACACCCCGCACGATTGCCCTGTCTAGACGGCCTCGTCGGACGACTGTAGGTTTTTAGACTGTGGTTAAAGGTACAAATGTGGTATGGTTTAGTTTAATATAATATTATAGTAAAACAATCCTGTAAAGTTATTAAGTCAAAATAATTTATTTATTATATACAAAAAAAAAACTGTTTGAAGTATAACTTTCCAATGCTTACAAAGTCTTTTGTAATTTGTAATATGAACGTAAAATAAAGTTATAAACTGGTAAAAAACAGTTTATTGAATATCACGTAAACACGACGCCCATCAGATAATAGTAAAAGGAGACACATTCTTTGCTTCGGTCAAAAATTAAAAGTCCAGCAAGAAACTGTCAATTGTAACACAGCTGGTATCAAAGACGCACTCACAAAAAGGACGATCTTGACTATGCAGTGCACAGTTGCCCCTGTCATTGTAACGAGTCATGGTGCTTACCGACAGAACCCTAAAACGTCCACCGGAGTGTTCTACTAAAGTTTCGAATTTCAATTCACTCGACGACATCTGCAAGGCAATAACATAATATGTCTTCTCGTCCTGGTGATACTCGTGTGCTCTAATAACAGTGAGATACATCAATTTCTTACACGACGTACAGGGTAATGTTTCGATGGAGCTACTTATTTTATGAAAATTTTCTTTGACAAACGATATGCTGCTGTCGGCCCTCTCTATATCTGTATAAATTTTCGACATGTTATGGCAACTGCAGCAGTATTCACCAACACTTGCGTCAGCGCACGTCCTATTCGGTGACAATTTGACCAATAGACTTGTACATTGCGGACATCCCTCAGACTGAATTTTTTCAGTTGAATTAATTGATATTTTAAGGATATCGGCTAATGTTATATACAAGTCATAAGGGGTTATTAAGCGTTCTTGATTCACTTGTAAATTGTAATGTTTATTTGTGTATTGCCGTCGAAACTCCACTGGGGTCCAGAGAAATAACATTGGCAGTCGATTATCATAATGAGACTCCATCAGATATCTCATTTTACCGAAACTGGTACCCTGGTCACTAAAGAAGATAACAAACGTATTCTTTAACACTCCAGAAGTATTTAGTTTTTCAAAGAAATTTACAAAGTCTGTGTCAGAGAGTTCTGGGGTATTATTATAAGAAACGTAGGTGTTAATCCAGAACATTCCGAAGAAACTATTGGTTTTATAGGAATCAACAAAATTGAGAGCGTATTCAAGCAATTGCGTGGCAGAAGGCTTCATTCCCGTACACAGTATTTCCCCAGAAAAGCTTGATCTTGAATAGAACGACGGTCGCATGTAATGGTCCGTTGGACTCCTTTTAAACCCATTAGTAAAAGTGTTTGATTGTAAATTGGATTCTCCATATGCTGTTCTGTAGCCTGCGTCTTTATATTTTTTCCAAATAAAATAATCTGCACACTTGTTTAAATCAGATGTACAATTTGAGTAGACACTAGACATTCTTTTGCCAGTTAAGACAGCCATTAAGTTTTGAAATGTATTATTTTCAACCTAAAAATAAATTCAATGTTAATAATAAATGTATCGCAGTCCAGTATGCTAGTAATAAGCTTAAATAGGTCGTAGAAGAATAAGGCGTCACACGGAATCCACGACGACAGACGGGCCATATCAAAACGCATATCGTCGTACGCTACGACCACGTCCTCTACGACTGCATCGCGTAGCGGCTGCTTTACGACCACGTCGCGTAGCGGATGTGCTACGACCGCGACGCATAACGAACGCTCTACGACCGCATTGCGTAGCGGGTGCTCTTCGCGTAACGAATGCTCAACGACGCGTTTCGGATGCACTACGCAACGTATCACTATCAACATACCTTTTGATATGCTTTGAAATCTAACCATTTATGTTCTTTTAAGTATTTAGTAGTACGAGGCATGGTATCAAATGCTCTTGTCCTAGACATGCTGTCAAGGCCTATCATAAGAACGTTCCACTGCATCTTGTTATCGGGTTCAAATTGTTCATTATTTTCATTAGATTTTTTAAGTATTATATAGGCGTCTTTGTATACATATTCTTCACTGTTTCTACAAGTTACTCTAATGCCTTCTTGCATAAGCCACGTTTTTGAATTGTTTTTAAAAACCTTGCATGGAGTATACCTTAAAGTTATAAAAATGATTAGTTTTACCTACCGGTCTGTTAAAATAAAAATTAATCTATCCGATGTGCTAAACTAAACATTTTTGAGCTCACTTCGCTCGGTGTCCTTGTAATTATCCGGAACGGCTAACCTTGAACACTATTTAACTATATTGGCTATCGAACATGACATACATACATAATTCCATTAATTACATACTGACATTGAAATTTGTATAAAATACTTTGCTTTGAAAAAAAAAACACTAACGTAGGTAACACATTTTTTTAATCATTATAAATTGAGAGGACTGTAAAAAGCAGGCCTTGTAGGATGCAAGAGCGAGCGAAGCCAGTTTTTTGCACCCTGCCTAATAATTAATAAACCAACAGAAAAATGTATTTGATGTCCATGAAATTGACTTTAATTGACTGATAATTAAATGCCATTATTGATGGAAAATTATTTCGGGCATGTGGCCCCGGCTGGTGCGTACATGCCAAAATCTGAAAATCCAATTTGTTCTCACTCTTCGCAGTAAATAATGCGACATCACATTATCCCCAGAGAAATTATTAAATTATTCGTAGGCGTTCCTTAGATAACGCTCGCAAGTGGAGGCGTTGAAATCGAGTCCACAGTTCGTGAGATAAACATTTAGTGTCCACCAAAGATAAATTAGTTATTGATAGTGCGATTTGCCGTTTCATCGATGATGTCAAAGTATTTCGTTGATTACATTGTCAACAGTACGGCCACGTTAAGAAACACTGCGTTGACAAATCACCTACTTGTGCTAACTGTTCTGAAGCACATGAGACAAATTACTGCCCGCATAAGGATAATTTAAATGATGTACCGAGTTGCGTGGCGCGAAACGTTTTAAAAAACCGTTTGACCATCGTTGCGGGTCTCCAGAATGTACCTACAAGCTAAAGCTCGAACAGTTAATCCTCAACACTAACTACTAAAATAATGGATAGTTAAACCATAGGACAATTATTAAATCTCCACAACGATACGATTGCGACTTCTGAATTAGACAAGTTAATAATCGATTTTTTGTTCAAGAACAATATCAGAACGCGCGCTTTCGTCACAAAGTAGTTCAGCTGGACTGCAAAGCACGAGCCAGAATTTACGTGGCGCGTTCTTCTAACGTTACAGTAACGTGTTTTCGTACCCTCATGACACACCACTGTGTCGTTGCGGAAGTCTCATCAGCTTCTTTTAAAGTTCACGTTGTGAGCTGTTACTTTCAATACTCAGAACCTGGGCTGTTGCTCCTCATGTACATAACTTCCGTCACGTCTTGCAGTCACTCGCGGTATGCAAAGTTATCGTTGGCGCGGATGTTAACGCGTCATCTTCTCTGTGGTATGGCAAGGTTCGGCCTACGGATTCCGACCGACGTTGCGCTGTTGATGATTTCATTGCTGAAATGAACCTATCGATTCATAATACCCCTGTCGCACCACCTACTTTTTGCAGTCAAATGGGCGAATCTTGTATTGACGTCACACTTTCTGGTGCAGACGTACGCTTGGATAAGTGGCGTTTCCTACCAGACGCGTCTTGTACTGATCATCGCCTGATCGTGTACGAATTTGTTTTGATGTTTACCATCCAGGTCCATCTCATATCACTGGTAATTTTAGGTATAAATGTAAATTGTTTCTCTGGGACTTCGTCGAGCTTCATTTCTCGGCGCTTTTCTGGTGGTCGCCACTGTTGATTCTGGCTTTTAGGCGTTACAGTGGTTTGGGAAAACTGTGGTGGGCTTGTCCCATCTCCAGAGAAAATACTCTAATGGCGTCAAATCACACAAATGAGGTTAACAGGTCAATTTCGTGAGGTTAATCATTCCTCAAAGGTTAAAAAATGATGATCAGTAGTTACTAACTTTTCGTCCTTCAATTATTGGAAGGCATTAATGTTGCAGACGTGTGGTTTCAACAAGACGGCCATGAACAGGACGCGATATAATAAATTTACTCAAAGAAACCAGGAACCGTGGCCACATGCCCGAAATCAGAAATTCATACAAACATTAATGACACAAAATTATCAGTCAAATAAAGCCAACATTGTTCTGTGTTTTATCTCAATTTAAAGTTCTCCTGTTCTCCGCCTCTAAACGCCCCCATGGATCGAGGGGCCCTGAGCACTTGCCTAAGTGGAAAAGATGGCCATTACCGTAGGTACCTAATATCTGGGCTGCTGGACTGTTCGAAAGAGATGCCGCGGCCCTGGAACTTATAGGGCCAAAGAAGGAACATGGGTGGTTTTTAGTCAGTAAGAGTCTGACACTCCCTTCCGCTCCGCCCAGAGCGGGAGGGGTCATTTGATGATTTCCCAAATTCCAAAAAAAAAAAAAAGGTACCTAATATCTGATTAAAAATATCATCTTACGATAGCTGATCGAGTTTATGCCCAGGCATTGTAGATTCACTAATATATTGATAACAGCAAGTAATATCCTCTTCGGTAAAGTGCATTCGGAACTTAATTTTATCATCCTGTATGGTGTCTATGAATAAATAACGTTCACCGCACATATCATTTATGTTTGTGAATTCTGTGACTGAATGTTTGTACTTGAAAGTTTTCGCATAATTTGGTATATAACATCCTGGGGTGTTGATGAGGAAATCTTGAGTTTCTGAAAGAAAATTAGGCTCGGTGGTGGTTATTTTTACACCCGTCAACACACAAATTGCGTAGTAACAAATTAACGAAGTTATAAAACTTACCTTTGATTCTGAAGTCTTCTATCGCTGGGAAGAAATCAGGAGCAAATAAATAGCATTTAATTTATCATGCAGTAGTAATACACACACTACTTTAGTAGGTATATCTAAGATTAGTGGTGTGTGTATTAGTACCTGCTATAACTGCGGACACAACTGAATCTGCGGGACCAAGGGCTAAGCGAGTTCCAACGGCCTGCTATTAGTCATTATTTGGGTTTCATTGCAAGGTACTCGATTATAGTACAACCATGATTCGATTTTGAGATGATATGAATGATTAGCATACTGAGCCTAAATTGTTTCCATTGCTGGGACACACTCTATGAGAGGGAATAGGCAATAATCCACCACGCGGGCCCTGTGCGGGTTGGCAGAAATCACTTATCTTCGAATTTTTTGGTTCTAGGACATGCCGGTTTCCGGTTTACGATGATTTATTTCACCGTTTTGAATGAATAAAAATCCATATTTTATTGTAATTATGTCTATGGTTGCAGCATACGAGTGGATGACATTTGTTTAAATATAGATAGTAGGTACGAAACTGCTCTAACTTTTAAAGAAGTGATGAAATTAAAGTTCTACATTATCAATTATCATACAACTTACTGCTATCAATAATTGGAGTCGCCAGGTCGCGTTTTTGAGAGTTAAAAAAGACGTAACGCATCTTCGTGATCTCAAATAATATAATTATATTGATAAATATAATCAGTACCTTTACTCTGCCCTGTAATTTGTTAAGTTGCAGCATTGTCTGAAATAAAAATCGCTTTTAATTCAGTTTCTTCCATATTTTTTACTCTAATACTTACATATTAATTTCGATACTTGTACAGATTTAAGTTTATTTACATTTTGTAACATAACTTCACTCTTGTAATCCCCGAAGGGATAGGTGGCAGAGGTGTTCCTAATAGTACACCCACATTTCTCCATTTATGTTTAAGTCCATGAAATAGGGGCGGGCCTATTGCCATCATTGTAAAAATATTCTGATTTAAAAGAGTGTCCATAGAGTTTCTTGCCCGTTCTTCTCCATAGAGATCTACGTTAGGGAATGGGCAACTACAGTACTTTCACAGTTTTTATGCCTTGTGACTGGGACTGTAGCTACATTTCATTGTTGTCTTTGTTTCGACAATTCAAAAGTGCCTGTAACTGGCCTACTTGAAATAAATGCTTTGATTTTGATCAACCGGGCACAAATCCAGACACGGCGGCTGCTACTGAGAAATTCCTGATGAGAAAGCCCAATAACACTCTGCCCGACTCAGGAATCGAACCCAGGACCTCGTGCTAAGCAGTCACGATTGTGTTCACTAGACCAACGAGGCAGTCTATTGTCATACTTGTATTTATCTTAGCACCGTGGTAGTCCATAGTTGGAAACAATGACTGCAGTTCAGGAATATTTAATTTCATAATAAAAGCACCAAGCGACCTACCTGTGTGGCTGCGGCATCACACTGTGTATTTTATTGCGGTTTCACTACTGCATTTTATTGTAATTGTTTAATTAAAAATAAAATAAAATCAACGTTTATTTGCGTGTTTATATGTGGGTAGTAGGTATAGGTAGGGTGTGTTGGTAGGTACTAATATGTCGAGTGAGCTCGCCGCAGTCGCACTCACCATCACCGTACAAGTAACCATGTGTGTTAAAACTTGAATTACCATTCTTTGTGTTTAGGATAATTTTGTACCTACCTCGTCATCTACCTTGCCTTTTCCTAACTATGTTGGGGTCGGCTTCCAGTCTAACCGGATGCAGCTGAATACCAGTATTTTATATGGAGGTACTGCCTATCCGATCTTCACCACCCAGCTAGTAATGCCCTTTGGTAAGACTGGTTGCCAGACTTTCGAGCTACTGACTACCTTTAACGACTGCCAAAGATTTACAAATGACAGTCGGGACCAATGGCTTCGCGTGCTTTCCGAGGCACGGAGGAAACCGATATATCACCCATTACCCATCCACGGCCCAATGAAGTATTATTTAGATTGTTCGATTGTTGTTGTTGTTAGTTGAGGTAGCAAACCTCAAGTTTTAAAATGTTACACTGCTACATACTGACGCTGTGGGTACATGCTTGAAATCCTTAATGCACTAAATCAGGGATTCCCAAACTATTTTGGGCAAGGGACCCCTTTTCCAAAATGAACTGATACCTCAGACCCACATAGCCAAATTATTTAAAAAATCCTAGCTCTAGTTTTTTTTTCCCATTGATACATAATTGGGATAGGATAGGATAGGATTTTTAAAGTAATTTGGCTATGTGGGATAGTCAAATTACTTTAAAAATCCTAGCTCTAGTTTTTTTTCCCATTGATACAAAATACTTACCAATTTAAAAACTTTGCGGTTGGTTAAATGAGTATACTTGAAATCATTTTCTCATCAAAGTTTAACAAAATAAATAGACATAAAATTCAGTAATTATTCATACAAATTACGTAAAAATACTTTAAGTAAGTAGGTAATTCTTTTTTGAAAAAAAAAAAACATTAAAATCGCAAAGTAAAGTTAAAAAATTCTGTGTGATGGATTGTTCTGGTGACTTTCTACCAATCTCGCTAAATTCCGTTCAATATTGATAAGTTGCAGCCTTAAATCTCAGCTTTTATTCAGATTTTCAAATAAGAGGGGTCGATTTTTAGACCTCGTCGACCTCCAAAATCAATTTTCGTTTAACCCTGGGAAACCGATTTTCACCCCAAGGGGTCGACCACTTTGGGAATCTCTACACTAAATCAACCTGAATGTCTACTTTTTATCGAGAACTTATCGTAATGGATAGGACCTGTGCTCTCTTCTGCCCAGAGATTGTGAATAGCGATGAATTTTGAATTTGATGGATTCTAGTGTCCTACGGGAAAACTTGTAACTGCAAGGCAAGTGTGCAGGCAGGGCTATCACAGACAGTGCAACTTTATAGTAAGAGAAGTCTGGCTGTTTGTTTAAGCGAGTTAAAATGTTTGTAAACGCACCCACGATACAGGAGATTTTCTTAGTGTTGGGCGACTTTTTTTTTATAAAATAAACACTGTGTTGCACTCTTCTACGGGCTGTTTTCGAAACACGACCTCGAAGCCGAAGCTTATGTGAAAAAAAAATGCTAGCTTTTAAGTAAACGGGAGGAAATAAAAAAAGTTTGAATCACCTGCATTTTAATTTTTTCGAGAAAATATACCAAAAGATACGTTCTTTAATGTCTACATCGAGCACACATGACATGAGCTAGTAAAATATTGAATATCTCCCTAGTTAAGTAGGTACTAATGTTATCCAATGAGCTAGCATGTTTCACCGATCCATGATTTTGCATCATTTTGACAAACACATAACAGACGGTCTCTCCGTTTAAGAGCACACTGACCTAAACCTTGATAGTAAGAAATAGAGCTGATTCTCCCAATAACGTAATACCTATCTGTACGCTGTACCAATGCTTCGTAAGTACTGTTACTAGGTGACATAGTCATTGCCACAACATAAAATGTTTTACTTTTGTCTTTGTCGTAATAGAAATGTATTCTGGTAACGTTTTTTAGAGAAGGCATCGCACAACGCCAGCATTTTTGCGTGTCTATATTTGTAGTCATTCCTTGAATATAACTCACAGCCGCGTTAACGCTTTTCAATCCTATAGGGTCTTGAATAGTGAGAGGATATAGTTTGTGGCAAGTACACCACTTTTCCTGAATTTCCACTTCCTGACACGTCCGATTGCTGTCTATCACTTTTAACATCGAATGGCATTGCGGACACCCGTCAGGTGCTGGGACGCTAGAATTACTGCACAGAGATATTTTCTTGATATCTAAGAGGGTGCTATAAACATCATAAGGGGTTGTCAAGCGACCCTGATTGATCACCAAAGATTTATATTCCATTAATTGTTTCCCTTTAAAAAGTAATGGAGTCCACACAAATTTCATTGGTAAACGATCATCATAGTAGCTTTCCATTGTGAGGCGGTGTCTACCGTAGCGTAGACCGTGGGCGCTCAAAAAAATTATGAACGTATTCGCCAAAACACCCGTGTAAATCAACTGGTTCATGAAGTTTTCTATCAGTTGGTCCGCGTCTTCCGGCCGACTGTTTTCATCGCGACTAAATGAGTTAATCCAAAAAAACCCGAAAAACGAGTCCCTTTTATAAGTGTTAGCAAAGTCTACAGCGTAATCTAACACCTGTTGTCCCGAGGATGCTTTCCCTGCACATAACGATGACTTGTTATAGCGCTTATTTTGTTCATTGAGAAAAAATGGTTGCATGAAATGATCTGTGGGAGCCTTATGAAATGCGTAGTCCCTTTTAAATGAACTTCCTAAGTTATCTTCACCATATGCTGTAACATATCCGGCGTCTTTGAATGCTTGCCAAATGAAGAGATAGTTACAGTCATCCATTGCAGCAAAACATTCTTTAATTATTGAAGTCATATTTTTTCCTGTTAATACTGCCATTAAATTGGGCAATGTGTCATCTGCAACCTGTTTAATGATTATTGTTAAGTTTTATATAAAAAAAACAACAGAAAATCAATAAGAGTTAGTCATAAATGATGTGCCTACCTTATTATATGCTCGAAAGCCAAGCCAGCTGTCTTCTGCAAAGTGACGGACTGTTCTGGGCATGGTAGCCAGGAAGCGAGATAATGACATCGATTGCATTCCTAGTATTAGCACATTGTATTGGCGTTTACAAGTTTCTGTATTTATTTCTGGTTTTGAGATTGGAATTTTCCTACTGAAGGCGTACATGTCTTCATAGATTATATGCGATGTATCGTTCTCGTCAAATTGGGAGCAAATCACACGTAGAAAATCAGATTGAAGAGTTATTATGTCCTCGTCCTGGAAATCTGTACAGTTACTGAATCTGAAAGTAAGTATGTTAAATCGTCAATTGTTTTTTTATGACGTCACTACCTGAGAAGCGACCGTTCGCGCCCGTTTGTTACCATTTTATAAGTTTCTTCATTTTAGTACGATTTATTTAATTTTCATCGGGTTTTTTTTTCTTGTACTCAAAAAGGATTACCATATAAAGAATCTTATCTCGATACCTAATAATACCCTCACGGATGGGACAGGGTTTTTCAAATATATCGTAGATAGTCATTTAGCTACTTTTCTAATAAGAAAACTAACTATACCTACTCTAAGTTTTTAATATACTCGTACATTGCTCAATGGTAGTAGATTCATATTTTTGTAATTAAATTCGCTAGACCGAAGTATTCCGCTTAGCAGAGACACGTACAAATTCAGTGTTAATGGCCAAGGAAAAAACCTAGTTGGACGAAGTCCCAAAAGTTCCAAAGTCTTCCCAAGATGGAGAACATTCGTGAGGATCTCCACAGGTGATTTTTTCTTTATAATGAAACTAGCTAACCAGACGTTGTCCTGTCCCAATATTTTCCGGATGTCGACAACAGCGCCAACTATTTTATCCGACTATAGCTAGGAAAGTTGGACTGAATATGAACATGTCGAAGACCGGCCAGCTCATGACCAACAGCTCCATGAGGAGCATACACGTAGGCGGGGAGAATACCTATACAATACGTCAATATGGGCCAAGTAATCTCTTTCCAGGCAAGGCAAGATAAGGAAATTGCAAGACGAACGGAAAATGCCTGGATGAGTTACTGGTCCATGAAGGAGTATTTTACCTAAGGGCACTCTGCTCATGTCTTTGAAGCGAAAGCTAATGAACATGTGTATTCTCCGCATCTTGATTCTTGACCTACGGTGCACAAACTTGGTCTTTGACTAACCTCCCAAAGTCCAAACTCAAGGTTTGCCAACGTGCTACGGAGCGCAGTATCTTAGGTGTAAAAATTAACAGATCGTGTTCGAAACACTACACTGAGCTCTAAAACGCAAATCGTTGACGTGGCTCAAAAGGCTGCCCAACTTATATGGGACTGGGCAGGACATGTTGTCGCATGCCGATATGCATCAGCATAACTGTGGGACCGTAAAGCTCAGGATTTGTGCCCTGAAACAGTGACACGGGGTCGCGGCAGACCACGAAGGAGATGGCGCAACGAACTGGATGTCTTCCTTGAGAATTGGAAAGTAGTAGCAGAGAATCGTGACCGTTGGAAGGAATGGAGGGAGGCCTTTGCCCAGCAGTGGGACAATATGGGCTCGCTATAATAATAGCTAGGAGCCATCCAGGTTCCACCATAAGTACAAATCAAATTTTCAACAAAACCAGTGACGTCGTATATGAGAAGATTTACGAACACACCGGAATCGAATCGTGCCTAGAGGTATTTAAGGTCGGATACATTGAGTGGACCACCTTTGTAAGACGACTAAAAAGCAGTGCCGGATTTAGGGCAGGGCAACAGGGGCCCTTGCCCCGGGCCTCCACATCTTGGTTAAGAAAAAATTACATCCTTTCATCAAAGAGTGTTCAAACACTC
Organism: Eurois occulta; assembly: GCA_950022335.1. NCBI lineage: Eukaryota > Metazoa > Arthropoda > Insecta > Lepidoptera > Noctuidae > Eurois > Eurois occulta. The sequence continues at coordinate 7,880,939 of OX465489.1, read as the reverse complement.
CCTGAAATCTCGGATATCTACCTATTCCAGGCGGAATACTACAATTTTCTAGAGCGCTTCGCTCGCTAATACGTCCTAATCCTATCTCAATTCAATATTAGTTGACAGATTTACTCCTTTTCTCATTTCTAAATGAATGAGCAAAAATAACGTAATTAATTCGAAGAGGGTTGTGTGGTTATTATGTTACACCTTCTTTATAATTATACTTTTTCGGCTGTCCCAAAACAAATTTCGGTGCCTCCACTTCTAGATTGCCCCAGGGCCTCCACACCCATAAATCCGGCCCTGCTAAAAAGTCACTAATATTATAAAGCTGAAGAGTTTGTTTGGTTGAACGCGCTTATCTCAGTAACGACTGGTTCGAGTGGACAAATTCTTTTAGTGTTGGATAGCCCATTTATCGAGGAAGGCTATATAACGTCACGCTACGACCAATAGATGCGGAGCATCAATGAAAATGTTGCAAAAACGGGGAAAGTAGTATTATTATAATAAAATAATTTCACGCGGGCGAAGCTCGCGGGTAACATAAACATAAAATAGCAAGAATAAAGCTAGTTTCATAATATAAAGATGAATATTATCTACTCACAATAGTTTGTCACGTTCGTGTGGGTTTTGTACAGTGTCAACTATAAACTGATGGCAACATTCAATGCTAATATTTTTCCTAGTGAATTTTCTCAACTTTTGATATTTTATTCTAGCTATTACTTTATCGTCATCATATTTTCGCAAAAATACGGCTCGTTTTCCACACATGTCTTCCTTAGTTATAGTTCCGTTTCGTAAATACTTTCTGTATTTAATAAAAGCTACGGGTATTTTACATCCCGGAGTGTCTATCAGTCCAGCTAAAATGGAAAATCAATATTAATTATTATTAATAAAACAAAACGATTAAAACATAAATATGAAATTTAAAAACCTGCACTAAAATACCTGTTAAAATTTATAAAAAAAAATAACTATTTTTGCCCTCTAAGTTTACTAATATATTAAGAAAGGTAGTAATATTTTTATCCAAGTGTCATCGCATCGGGGAACCGAAGCGCCAGGGTAGCCCGCGAAATTCAATTTCTTATCTTTTTTGCAATTTATAAGTCAGTGTCAGGTTGTATGTTGATTAAAATATGATTGGTCGGCCGTTATACGTAAGTATTTATAGAATTATAATAATTAAAATCATCATAAATGGACTGTGTTTAAAATGTTTTACTTGCGCGACACAGTTTTCATCAACATACAACCTGACACTAACCTGCAAATTGCAAAAAACGTAAAATATTTGAATTTCGCGGGCTACCCTGGCGCTCCACCTTCACAGTGCAGCTACTCTTTCTATGTATAACACCATACTTACATTATTGTGGTCCTCCGCCATAAAGTCTGAAAGTTTATAAATTAGTACCTACCTGGTTCCTTTTGTTCTTCATCTAAAACACTGTAATCATTTTCTTCGAATGGTTTCTCATCCTTGTATACTTCGTCTAATGGCATATGCGAAAACGGAGTCCCAAACATGACGTCATCGTCAGTTGGTTTCTGGGCTTCGTCACTTTCGTGCATGTAAATTGTTAACCAACACACGGAAGCCACTAGTGCAATAACGGTTACGGTTGCAAAAACACCGATTTTAATTTGTCTCGTACCGTATTTCCTTGCTAACTTTCGAAGTCTGGAAGTTAACAAGAACCTTAATTTAGGAACTTATTTTTAAGAATATGATTTAAATGATCTTCATCTTTGGTTTCTTCTTTTTTGCGTGTTGATTCCAGCCGACCAGTATGTAGCCATCTGCACAGCTCTTCGTTTTAATTTTAATGTGGATTCAATAAGCAATAAAAAATAAAAATAAACTCACTAACCTGGCTATCGGAGTCAATAATATTTTCAATATTTTTCTGAAGAACACACGCACTTTACTATTTTTCCTTTCCATTTTAATTAAACTGGTTTAAACGACGTAGTTGTAACTGTGCAGTCACAAATATGATTGTTGTTCAATAAGCCGAGTGTTTGCTCGCATCAAGCACGCGTCGAAGGCGTTTTGTAAATAAATACTGGCGGCATACTATGACAATAAACATCCTTCACATCGTAATAAAGTTGGTATTCTTTACTGAATGACATCTTGTGAATCGTGTCATGAGCATATGGGCCGGAAACAACTACTGTTTGGCCCGGGAGTGTCAGGTGAGGAAATACGAGCTAACGAGCCACGAGATGACGAGACGCTGCAGTAAAGAAAATTGCAGTCTGGTTCGCTGACTTAGGGTCCGTTTCCACCAACCGGAAAAATCCACTCTGACAGCATATTTTGGGGCTCAGAAGGCAGGATAGTGGCCGTCGTTTGTAGAGCCTTTATGTAAAACTCATCATCTGCCTAGCCTTTTCCCAACTATGTTGGGGTCGGCTTCCGGTCTAACCGGATGCAGCTGAATACCAGTATTTTACCACAACCCAGTTAGCGCTAGGTAATACGATACCCCTTGTGAGACTTTCAGGTCGCTGACTACCTGTAACGACTGTCAAAGATCTACAAATGACAGCCGGGACCAACGGCTTAACGTGCTTTCCGAGGCACGGAGGAAACCCGGTATGTAATGGGAAATCACCCATCCACGGACCAACCTAGGTAAGCACGGCTTAACCTAAAGATGGACCCGAGCGGCTGTTCTTATATAGCCACGAGCTCCTCCTTCATGTAAAACTGATGAGGCTACGTATTCTTTCAGATTTTTAACACAAAATGGAGTTCTTAGTTGTAAAATAAATTTAGATAGGTAGGTAGTAAGGACAGTCTCTCTAAGAAAACTTCTTTACACTAAGTACCTATCTTCTTTTTTGCGTGTCGCTGGTACTCTTAATTAATTCAGCGCAGCATCAGCATTGAGTTGTAACCTACATCACCATTAGCGTCCCTCTGTTCTTTTAACTTGCAAGTACATACTACCTACCTACTATTAAAACACGCTGGACATTGAGGCTTTCACTTTTTGTTAGTAATAGGTATTGGCTTTGGCCCTCGGTGGGATAGACGTCTACAGTCGCTACCTAAAGACGTCTACAGTCGCTACCGAGCGAGCGACTGAGCCGAACAAACAGTTTCCTGCTTTGGTTCACACCGCGAACTACCGAAAGAGCCGAACGAAGTACCTATGAAAAGAACCTCGCCCGCCTCGCTCGTTCGCTGGCTAGCTGGCGGTGTGGCCTGCGCTTTAGGGATAGTTTCCACGTTTTCCACCAAGTGGAAAAATCCTCGCACATCACGGTATATAGAACTGTATCATTATTGCCTTTAAATATAAAATTCGAGGCAGACATTAAGCGTCTCTTCGCGCGGGTTAGAGGATGCGCGAGCGCCTAATTATTCCTTAAATATGTTTTTTCTTAAGTCAATGGTTGAACTACCCTCCCCCCCTCTAATGTCTAAAGTAAGGAGAGGAAAATTCTGACAAAAATGGGTTTGTAGAATGTAAAAAGAACTTTTGCCAAAATTGACTTCAATAAGATTTGATTTTGAATTTTTGAGATATACAACTGCGGCAGTAATATTGTTTTTCATTAACTATATGATAAACAAAGTTAGTTTTAATGTTGAGTGCAAATTGACATAAGAATGAGCGTAACAAATATTGTTATTATATTGTTTGGTGCTACGGAACCCTTTATGCGCAAGGCCGAAGCGTTAGCCATAGTAATGTATATTTTTACACCATCAGAAAGTAGAGATTTCAACGAACAAAAAGCTCACCGACTTTTTTAAAAAAGCAGATATTTTGACGTGAGAATTTTCGATTGAAAATTAGGGTGCTTTTTCGATATTAAGTCAAAATAAGGTGAAAAAGTAAATATTTTTAAATAAATAAAAAATACAGTGTGTTTGGGACATAAAAGGCAAGTTTTCACCAAATTTCGTGAAAAAAGAAAGGAAAAGATAAAAATAAAAAACCAAAAACTTGGCTATTTGAATTTTTCACACAAATTTTGGGGTTATGTGAAAAAAGCGTAAATGCAAAAGTTGTAGTCTTTTTATTACCTACAACTTTGCCATTTAACTTTTTTCCATAGGACCGATCGACCATAAAACAGATCGCCCGTAAAATATTTTTCCTTTCATTTTTTCACTTTTTACCATTTTCAAAGGCTTCAGCCCTGGTCCATAACTTACAGATACGACATCTATAGGAAACAATGGAATGTAGTTTACTCATAGTTACGACATCTATAGGACACAACGGAAAGTAGTTTAAAGTAACTCTAGCTTGAAGTTCCCTTCACTTGTTGTTCGTTTCAGTACCACTGATACCACTAGGTGCCGCTTTTACGTGGTTTTCGTAGAACCCTACTGCATCAATCATCATGGTTTCAATGGGGTTCCCAGATCCATAATTAGGATTTCCGAAAAAAACAAACAAACAGCTGAAGAAAATTCCGGATTTTCCGGAATTGTTCTTTATGTACCTACAACAAAAAAATTTCCATAGGACTTGTAGTTTTGCTGGAAATCGAGATAAACCGTTTTTTACCCTTAAAAACTCACCCCTTCCACTTCCTCAGATCCCCCGTAAATTATTTTTCTTTTCATTTTTGTTACATTCTCTTCCTTTTCCAATGGATTCCGTCCTATTATGTTTTTTGGTTTAAAAAATTATCGACCCTTGTCTATAAGTTACAAACGAGGTATAAATGATTGGAAAAGTATTCGAATAGAAAACGCGTCGGTCGGAAAACGCGTCGGTGTCACTTCCAGCCCTTATTAACAGCTGCAGGATAATGAAAGATACCTTTTTAGTTAGGTAGGTTAAAAAGTAACAAAGGAGTAGACACAAGTCATTGTCTTTCAAATTCACATAGGTAGGTACTTACTTATTTAGAAAGTTTTAAGTTAAGACAAAAGATTTCCTAAGAAGATTCGCACAGGATTTCGTAACACTAGGAAATTTTGTGGGAAAGTTATTTTTTATATGAGGCAGAATCCTATTCATGCATTCAAAAGAAATTAAAGAGTTATTTATTTAATAAAATACTGAATTTTATAATGAAATTAATTTAATAAATACATTATCACATTCACACACACATAACCACACTATATTACAATAAGTTACACTTGACTGCGCTTAGCCAGGTAAGTTCACACAAAACACAAGAAACTTAAATATACTTAAATCTTAATTATACGTTTTTATAGTCTGTGGAATACGAAAATAAGATGCCTGTGCCAAACGAATGACTTTCGTGAAAAAAGGTAATATTTACAACCATTTTGAGCGGGATTTTAGTAAGCAATATTCTACGCTTCTTCCTGATCTATTTCTAATTCAAAAGTTGATAATATTCATGGGCACTGGTCACTCTTCAGTCTTGTTTTATACGTGGCTTAAATATATCTACTTAAATTAAAGTTTTTGTAAATAATATTCATCAGCATGAGAATATCTATAGAAATTGTGACATAATTTTTTGTTCACTGGTGTCGTGCATAGGTACTTAAATAGTGAAATATTCTTTTATTTACATTTAAGCTTACATTAAAAATGAGCCAAAAAATAATAATTTAAACACTCGTCGACAATAAAACATTAACTACTCTGAATATTCGTCAAGTTTTCTCATTATTCTTTTTTGTACCTTTAAAATGATTGAATCAACAATTTGTCAAATTTAGTTTCTGTTAAATGTTAGCAAAAACATGCCTGACTTTTTAAACAAGAAAAATAATCTTAAATGTTGTCCTAAAACTTCCTATCGTAATTTATCGAAGCACTAATAAGCAGGAATGTTTTACTGTTTCCACAAAATATTGAGCATTGAGACCCAGCAATCGGATTTTCAACTTAAAATCGTGTCTATCGATGCATTGATGTTCAAGGCTGCGGTGGGGCAGGACATCCTGCAAAAAAATACAATAATCGTTAATTAAGTTATTGTTGTGCCGTGTGACGGCACTACTCCGATGCCGTCCGGTGCCGTTCGCTGGATCGTTTGAACACTATTGTTCGCGTAACGGCATCGCTTATCGTGTCGAATCGCTGATATGCAGAAAGCGACGGTCATTCATATTCACATGTTTGGTCAAGTGGTCACCTAACAGTTCCTGTCAGAAATCATTATGTTTCATACCGTGTTTTGGTATTTCAACTGGATTCCGACAACACTGTACGTCACTATGATCGGTCAAGCTACAGAGCATTTTTTTGCATCCGTATACGTTAGAAGAAATTGCATTGTTGTTTTTTGAGTGCACGCTTAAGAAGGCGACCTACTGCTTAATTAAGGTCTATTATAATAACTGTTTTGTCCAAACATGAGTAGCTCATCTAGGTACGCCAGCAAGCCAAACTACCCGAAACTGTCAGATTTTCCCAACCAACCTTGAACCTAATGCTTTAGTAATATAGTTGAAAATCTATTAAAGAAATTTGACAGATTGTAGTAGCTTGATGTGCTGGCGTTTGTACAACGCATCTTCTTCACTCTAATAAATAAATCTGCGTTAGTTCTAAGCCAATTAAAGATTATAAAGCAAATTCTGAACTTTTTGAGATTTAATACGTGTTAAATTCGGTTCTTTTATGAAACATGCAAACGTCGAATGAACTAGTAGCCCATTCGAATTTCCACAATAACGATCAAAGGGAAAGGAGTGCTATGGGATAAGTTACTTACTGCATACACTGCAGGCTATTTCGTCACTGTTGTCCCCGCAGCCGTCGCGCCCGGAGCAAGCCACGGCCGTACTCCTGCAGCGGCCGTTCCCGCAACGGAACGGACAAAAGTCAGCCGCACGCCATCTGAATACATACGGAAAACGTGTCAACTACTACCATAAAGGTCAAATATTTGGACAAACACCGTTACAGGTCGCACGTGGTGTGATTACGAAATGCAATGGCAAATACACCAAACAGCTTATAAGGTTTTTGTGGTAACCGCCTCGAGCTTAACACGGCGCCAGTGATACTGTTAGAGCATTTGTCAAGAGTCGAAACTTCCAAGTAAATTGACAAGTGTGTGGGTAATAAAAGAAAAACTGTCTCTTTATTTTGTATTGCCCAACAGTATAATTGTGACCGTAAGACTATATAATCTGCAGAAGATGCATCCTTCCCTACCTTGATTGTTCGTTGCACTGGTGTGGCGGCTCGTCCGAGGCATCTTTGCAAGAAATGATTGCATTGCAAAACTCATACTCGGGAAGACACTCCCCTGAACCGCAACGGAATGTATGACGTGGACACCTGAAGTAAACAAGTTCGTTAAGAATTAGCAAACCGGTGATTATTTCTTTAATTATCAAATTTTGTTTTGTAATGGTTTATTATAAAAGTTCAACGGCGCTAGACTATGGTCCCACGGTTTTTTCAATAACACATAGCGATTCCACAAGATCATTTCTGAGATTTTAGATACACTAATCCTTACTTGCGTGTTCTTATCTCCCACATCTATCAACGATTTTGCTTCCAGTTCCAGTGTTACCAAAATCTTTGAGCATATGAAAGCTTCATTATAAACGTCCTACTTGCATTCATCTTACTGTTAAGTTTTCCCGAATTATAAACACAACAACATTAGGTTTTAAAATAGGTATAGCATGTGTGATATATTTTCAGCTATCAAACTTACCCTTTACGTCGCGTCGCCCGGCAGTTCTTCTCATCCTCTCCACCAGGACATTGAGGAGTACCGTCACACCTCGATGCTCTGGACACACACGGTGACCCAGGCCCCCCACATCTGAACGAGTTTGTGGGACATCGCTCCCCTGTTAGCTCTGGAAATTAAGATCATGACTTAAAAGACCACTGACTGATGCTCGATGTATGAATGTTGGCCTATAAATATAACACCTTAAATATGGTGATGAAATGCAAATGACTAAGGGCGTACGGTACTCCCTTAGAAAATAACAAAAAAAAACCTTTTAATAGTTAAATAATCCCCAACTACCAATAAGGTATCATGACTGTGAAGCAATGAGACAAAATCAATTAAAACTGCTACTCATTAACTAACCAAAACGGTAGCAAGTGACGTATTAAATTTATTAACCGCCAGTAGAAGTCCAAATCGGAACATTGGTCTCTACAATTGTACGTGCACGTCATTTATCTCTATGTCCAACAAATAAATGACTACATTTTTTCAAGAATCACCCATGCCATTAGTTAATATTAGTCACAAAAATCATAGTTAACTTTCTGAAAATGAGTAGGGTGAAATGGAGGATGAGTTTGAAATGAAAATGAGACGAAACAATGAAGACGAAAGATGTGCGCGAAAGCAAAAGATAAAGAGTGCAGAGTGTACGAACCTTTACCAGTACCTTCACATTTTTCATCGGAACCGTCTGGGCAATCCTTGCGTCCATCGCACACGAAGTACCAACTTATACAAGTTCCTGTTGACCGGCACTGGAATAATAACAATGTACCGACTTATAATTAAGAAGTTGTATGGAAACTCATCCAATGGGAAACCCATGACTTTCCATCGTTTAGCAAAAGTCTTTATTTGCATTAAAAGGCTATGAGCTTTGCTTTTCAAAATTATTGTTTTTTCATGTTTCATAATCTCCACCATTGATCTTTTAAAGAATACTGCATTCCCACCTTGTTACATTTTCAATACTGGTTGTGCAACTACTTTAAAAGTTTCTATGGAAAGTACAAATCTTTAGCTAAACTGAACAGTGATTTAGAAGAAATTACAAATAATACCTAGCTACATTCATACGCATAAACCACGACCGTTTCGACGTAAGCTTAAGAAAACATAAATAAGTACTAACTTGGAACGTGTTTGGCAAGCAGCCTCTATTACGAGCCGAGCAAGCTGAAGTTGAATTTGTTCGGTACGTGCAGTCACATTTCTTGTTGAGGCATCGCGTGTAAGGATCCACTTGTTGGCATTGCGGATCCGTAAGGCACGGCATTCCGAGAGATGCAGGGCCAAGGTCGTAAACTGGTGTATCCGCACGGATGCGATGCTTATCTGGAAAAGGTTGTCTCCTTATAAAACGTATTCAGTTACAAAAGACAATTAATTGCATTATAGACCTTAATTATAAAATACCTTTTAGAGAAGACTTCTTTTGATGTCCACCCTTATGAGGCTTGCCACTAGAATTAACTTGTTCCTTTGACGCACCGCCTTTCTTGTTGGTTTTCTTTTCCACGGAAGGTTGAGTTACAACCCTATAAATTGGCTGGTCATTTGCATGCAAATTAGCCGTCATTTCATCTACCCTTATCGTTTCATTCGGCTCACCGTCTTTCCTATTCGAAACGGGTAATCGCTTCGTTGGTTCTACACTCGGCACTTTCATAACTGCTTGCATCAAGGGGCTATCTTCGTCAGTACTAAACACATCGTTTTTGTTTGTGTATAGAGGTAATTTGCTTGGCTGAATATCGTCAGAACTGATTACAGAGAGTGGGGATCCAAAAGAATTGACTGAACTTGATGTTAGTTGAACTGTTGGACTCGGATCTTTGTAGAGTGTTGTTCCGTTTGCAGGAGCCACAACTGCATCAATTTCTGCTACCACGGCTTCGGTAGCATATGGCGGAATTTTCTGAGCGACACACTTGTCTCCTACTTGTTTGTAATAGCTGTTGCATGCACACCTTCCGAAAAGGTTAAGTATGACGAACTCGCAACGACTCTCCTTGTCCCATAAACGACAATGTTCGTTGCTGTAGCAGACGTGACCGGGTGGTGCAGCTGAAATAATGAGATAAAACACGTCAGCACACGTACCATAAGCAGTACGCCAATTGGTCGTTGAATAAAATACACCGAGGTATTTGTATACTTCGTGACTGTTGCAGCACTGAGTGGTTGGTAGCAATTTTCCCGAGGCTAGCCATACGGTCTACCATTACATGCTCTAATAGTTGGCTAGATACAGTTTTAACTTAACTTTTATATGTCGAAGTGATCATGTCATTGAAAAGCATTGGTATTGTTGTCGATTACATTAATGTAAATGTTTTAAATTTTTATATTGTTATCCAATGGCATGCCTGGTAAACACATAATGACTTCAATTTGATGAAGTGTCGTGAATGTAAAATCACAAATGGTAATTTGATTGGCTATTATATGTTAATCAGGAACAGTAAAGCGCGGCACGCAACATAGCTAGTTATTTGTCGACCTACTATCCATCCATGACTCCTACCTACTCCTATCCATGTCTGTGTCGTTATTTTTCATGAGCCGTTATTATATTATACTATTATTAGTCCATCCGTATTTTTATTAAATCAATTTTGTTTGAAATAACAAGTGTATTACTACGTCAATCATTCCGTTTTGTATAACTGTTTCGAGTTCCGAGTAGAGTGCGCGAAATAATTTCATGATTTGTTGCGCGCAACTTTGATTTGAACTTCTAACCTTTTCGCGAATCGAGATACAGGTCGAGATATTAAATAGTGAAACATAATCCACCTTTCATCGTTCAGAATATAATAATAATATGTTTGATTTGGATATCCATACGGTTAGAGTTAACAAGGTCAAGACATAAAATGTCAGCCTTATTCTTGATCCAGATTCTTTATCGTACATATATCTTTATTATGGTGTCTTGGCATGTAAAGAATTTATAAAGCTATACTTAGGAGTTCTCACAGTAAGGTTACAATACTCACATTATGTGCGATAATAAGCGCGGTTCACATGAGCAGACGCTGGTGGATTTGACGGAACAATTACTTGCTTCATTTTCTCACAGAGCTCTTACGATAAATCGCGGAAATAAGGTCTGTTAAACCATCTACACCATTGAGATCAGCGAAGAGGAGATTATTAAGCAACCGCTGTTAGGTTTTATTGGGCTTTTACTAAATGTGACGTATTAAACCCTTGTGTGGTAAATTACGGTATTTGTATAAGTGTGCCAGTTTGTTTAATAGCAGTTACAAAACATGCGCCAGCAAACTAAATGTCTAAATCGCAGAGGTATCAATTAATGCCGCTGGCTTCAACTCTTTTACGATCTATTAAACAGTGGTAACAAACAAATCATGAATGGGCAAAATGAGGTACACAAACCAATTAACGAGAATTCGAGACACTTTTTCTATTCTACTGAGGTATTCGCTTACTCGTGGACTAATAAAGAATGAAGGTCAAATTCATGGCATTTCAACCCGTAGGTACTTACTTTCCTCGAGCCACTTCATAGAATTTCACGGCTTATTCGTTATGATCGAATATAGTGACTTAAACCATGACTAGTATAATTTTCCATCAGAAATTGGGACATTTGGATGAAATCGAAAGTTCTATCAATATATTTATGTTAACTCTTTGGAAAGAATTCCTTGTCATGGCGATTAATTTAAAAGTAAAAGTTTTATTTATATAAATAGTTCATAATTAATTTGTTTCAAGAACATGCTTTGTTTTACTGTCTCTTTTAAATAGCTTGTTAACGAAGCAAGTAAGTATTCAAGTTTAAGGCGACTAAACTGAGTCATTTATTAGGATTAGGATAGGGCCCATCTCAAATTCACGTAAATCGAAGTTGTTCGTTAAAACGAATTAAAATAAGTAGCCACAGTACTTCGAATCGTTACAGATTTTGGCCATATTGATCCACCCCATGAGCCAGCTAGGAATAGAGTATGAAGAATATTAAATCTACGATTCAAACTTAAATTACATAACATCACACCTGTAATCCCCGTAGGGTAAGCAGATGTGTACCTAATAGTACACTCACATTTCGCCACTTATGTTTAAGACCCATGAATTAGAGGCGAGCCTATTGCCGGGCACGAATTCAGACTCCGTGGCTGCTGAGAAATTTCTGATGGAAAAACCTAAGCGCACTAGGCCAGATCCGGGAATCGAAACCAGGACCTCATGCTCAGCAATCGCGCTTGCGACCACTCGACCAACGAGGCAGTCCAAACTTAAATTCTAATTAAAATTCACACGTCAATGTCTCACAAATTATTCAACGACGATAGAAAAACCCTAATAGCTGACGAAATATTTTCCTATTAAATTATAGGAACTAGACAAAGAAAATATGAACACTACCGGCTAATGACGCCAATGACAGTCCGATGAAAAACTAATTGATAGCCGCGCCACGGTCGTTAAACAGCCATTTAAAAGTGTTACGAAAAAAAAAAACAATGTTACGCATTTTTTCTTTTACCGATTCCAAGTCGTTATAAAAATTTGCATTGGGAAATGAAATTCAATTTATTTGTCGATGTTATCGCCTCGTTCTTTGATATTTAATCAGCTCGTAATGGTATTTCCCCGTAGTAGTTATTCCTTGTTCTTGTGTTTTAAAAAACTTGTGTCCGTAAGTGGTGCTGGTATGTATGTATGTACAGTCGCCAGCACATCAAGTTACGATAAACTGTCAAATTTCTCCAAATTATTTTAAACCATGTAATGTCTGTGTCCCACTCCTGAGCAAAGGCATCAGGAGTGGGACAATACGAGCTAACAAAAAAAAGTTGGTGGTTAAGTTCAGAATCGAATGAGACATTTGACCGTTTGTAGTAACTCGATGCGCTGGCGACCGTACTAAACACTTGACCCATTGCAATAAAATTTGATGGTAGTAAACGCAGACTGACATCGAGTCAACCATTCGCGTGCACTTGCACATAATAATATGTCAAACAGCTTCCTACGTAGTAAATAAATGATTGTCGAAGTCAAGTGTGTTTTCACTGTTTCTGTGACTTTTTATTTTTTATTTTTTTTATTTAAGATTTATCTACCGCAGACATGGTGGTCCGCGCCCTTGTTTGAAATTGTTTTCTTTTGTTTGCATGGTTTACTACTTAATATTACATTCGTGCTCCTACATTGGACACTTACATTATACTAAACTTATTAGAATAACTTAGAATCTACGTGAGTCCATCTTTTTTTTTTTTTATACTAATATACATGCTCATGCAAAAGTTTTTTTTTTTTTTTTTTTTATATTTACTACATATACTACTTACAAGTTAGGGTTACTAAACTAAGGTTATACTACATTATTGTTAAGACAGGGCTAATAACTGCATGGCAATGTGAGCCGACCAGCTCCAACCGACAGCATCCGTTCACGGACATGACCTGCACATCCGCTTCGCTTAGCTCAACCATTTTTTAGGGAACTTAACGACCGGATGTGCAGCGCCACCATCGGCAAAGCTTTTTCGTGAGTATGACAGACTCACTCTGCCATGCAGTTTTACATAATCTGTGTTTTGATTAGACTGGGTTAGGGTTGTTCGGGTTTGGGTTGGGTTTTGGGGTTTGGATGGGGATTATCCTTTACGTGGGTCGACTGACCAGGGACTTCGCTAGCCTGAGCAAAGCTTCCACAACAACCGCGTCTCGATGCTGCATGGCCGTCTTCAGGTTGTACTCGACGACCGTTTTAGTAGGCGCATCCATCGCTCTCTTTGCAAAGCGGCCCGTGGCGTCATCGGCGTCGTCGGTGTAATAGACGCAACTGACTGTATGTCTCGACACCGCCACTACCGCGTGGGAGATGCTGTCGTGGATTTGGAGTCTCCTGGACTTGGTGTTGACGATAATTACGCTGTCGAAGGTCAGGCCCTGGGCCTCGTGGATGGTTAGGGTGCGCGACCCCTCGCCGGACCCGTATCCCTGGCTGACGAGAGAAGCTTTCTCCTCTTGAGTATGAACCAGGAACAGGGTGTTTTGGGCAGTTCTCGGTATTTGCGCTCCTGTGTACCCCTTGACACCCAGTGAATGGACCTGCGACAGCGTCGACTTGGAGGAGTATATACCGGAGTATATCTCGCTCAGTGCAAATGCCACATCCATCGGGTTGCGGTGTGTGCAAAGCAGCTCCTGGGTGATACCAGCCACCAGGTTTGGACGGGTATACCTTAACTCGAAAAGGTTCTCTCTGTCCAAAAATGGTAGCTGGTTTACGTCTCCGATGAGGACAACCTCGCTTGCTCCGGACAACTTCACTGCCATAACTATGGCCCCAAAATGGTTCATAAGAGCCTCGTCTACCGTTAGGCGGTAGCATTTCTCTTCCTTCTTGAACCCGTTGGCTAAGATTGAGGCCATAGTGCGCACCTTTGTCTTTACTCGGTCTCCTAGGCGGTGCGCAAGCTTCTCTCTGAGGTCTTTGGCAGCTTCGGTCGTCGTGGTGGCTACAACGTCTTTCTCCGCATCGAAGTGTTTCACCACCCAGGTTGTCTTGCCGCAACCCGGGACTCCGTTTACCCACCTGATACTGGGTACCGTCCAACGCTCCTGCGATGCTGTGTTATCCGGGATCCCCGAAATGGACTGTGCCATGTCAAGGATCCTATCGTCCAGCATGATCTTGGTACATTTGGCGGTTACCACTATCGGGTTGTCATTTGGTGTTTTGAATTTTGGTTTTCCCACGCGCTCCGTTTCCTCCTCGTCCAGGGCCACAAACCCGTTGTTCGCGCTATAGGCTGCCATGTACGACCCCACCATTGCCCCATTGATGACTTGGGATCTGGCGTTGTCGTACACGGCTGCCTCTGCCTCCTCGAGTAGTACACCTAGCAGTCCTTCGGTATTCCTTTGGAAGGTCTGCAGGATCTTCCTGCATGTCATAAGATTGACCTCTCTGGTCGCCCTCACGATTGCTACGTACTCGAGGAAAGCGCTCTTCACGTGGTCTGTGGTGCCCAAGTTCACTGCGAGGACAGGCGGGCTGACTTGCCCTTTGTCGGCTCTCGTTGGCGTAGGCTTACTTTTTGCTGGTTCTGCAGGTGTTTTTCTGAAGAACCTCGCCACTGCTGCTTCCTGTTTCTTGGTTGGTGATACGCGGCTGGTGCTTGGGAGCAGTGCGCTGAGGAAAGTGCCGAAGGCTTTCAGGCGACTCCTCGACCGGACCTGGGCCTCCGGGCTGGTGGTATTACTCTGCTCGTTTGCAGTTTTTTCGGCGGCTGCCTTCTGCTGAGCCCTCTCTGATCGGCTTTGTGTAGTCGGGTTAGTTGCGGAGCTCGTCGCGCTGGCTGTTGGGTCTCTGGGGGCTTTAAGGAAACTTAGAGTTTCCCCTCTGTCCTCATAGACGACTACCTCATGATGTTCCGAGGCTTTTAAGCAGCCGAAACGGTCTGCGACGTCTCCTCTCACTCCTCCGACCTCCATCGCGTCAACGCTTATGGTGCGGGCTGTGACTTGCGTGTGTTCTCCGGCCTCCCTGATCTTCTGAAGCAACGAGCTTACTTGAGCGAATGGGGTTTCCTCTCGCCACTCGAGTAATGCAATCGTCTTTCCTTTGAATCGCATTAAACGGCATCGGTGAGTGGCTACTTCCACCTGTGGCAGTGCGGCATACTTACTGCCTTTCATGCTCGATTTGGTGGTGCTTCCGTTGATCAAGGCGGCAAGGCCTGGTGAGATGGGAATACGGGCTGTAGCTCGGCTCGAGCTTATGCAGAAGCTTATGCCTAGCTTTTCTGTATCTCTGTTCATGAACAGAGCGACAGGTCGCAGTCTGACGCCTGGAATTCCGTCCTTTCCGCATGCCAGGAATTCTGTGATGGGCATGGCGCTGGGGGCTGGTTGTAAGCTGGTTTCTGCTGCCGCTGCTACCGGCTGTTCATTGGTGTTTGCGTGTGTACCTTGTGTTGTGGTGAGTGGTGTGCGTGTTCTGTTTTGTGTTATTGTGGTCTGTGTTGTTGTTGTCTGTGTTGTTGTTGTCTGTGTTGTCGTTGCTGTGGTTGTTGTTGTGGTTGGGACTGTTCGCCTAGATGGTAGTCGGCGTCGTCTTTGTGAGGTTGCGTCCGTTTTATTAGCCTCTGCTGCGACTTTGGCGACTTTACTCGCGAATGCCAAGAACGGTTTTCTGGTTGCCGGTCTCCCCATGATGGTGTGGAGTGTGGACTGGCTTAGCTGGGTTTCGATCTTGATTTCCAGCTCCATTCTGTCATGGCTGAATCTGGGGCATTCAAAGAGCAGGTGCCAGACTGTTTCATCGCAGCTTGGGTCACAGACACACGAGGGACTGTCTTTGAGATGAAAGCGGTGGAGATACGCTGAGAATCCTCCGTGTCCTGTTAGGACTTGTACATGGACCGGTGTGAGAACTGCGTCTCTGAGTGTCCTCTTTGCCGCTAGGACGTCTGGGAAGAACACTTTCGTGACCGATCCTGTACTCGAGGACTCGTAGCGCGCCTGCCACTTCTTTACAGTTCCCTCCCGTATCTTCTTTCTCACGAACGATATGGGGACCTTGCTGTAGTCTGATGTCTCTTTTGTTAGGGCTGCCTCCTTGGCCAGCTCGTCCGCTCTCTCATTTCCGGCGGTTCCCACGTGGGCCCTGAGCCAAAAGAGCCTCACTTCCCGACCCTCTTCTCTGATCTCGCGGACGCATCTCTTGAGTTGTAGTGCCAGGTGGTGAGTGACAGACGGACTCCTCAGCAGGTCAAGTGAAGATCTTGAGTCACTTAAGATGCTTACGGAGGCCGCACTGGATTCTCTTGCCATCTTGACGGCTCTGAAGAGAGCGTACATTTCCGATTGGAAGACCGTGTTGTGGGGCTCTAGGCCAAATGTTCTGGACTCGGACTCCTTTCCGTTTTCCCACCAAGTTAGGGCAGCTCCGACTTTCCCCTCTATCTTGCTACCGTCGGTGTATATTTGGGGACCGATTACTTGATGGGTTTCCAGAGTCTCGGGAGTCAAGTCCTCTAGGCGTGCATACTCTGTTGTTGTGAGTAACGCTGGGTGGGGGTTTTGGGAGTGGTGCACGTTGCACTCCAGCTCGTGGCCCGGCGGTATGAACTCTTGGGAATGTCCCTTCTTGATCTTGAAAAGGGTTGCGGCCTCGATTACCCGGAGATCTAGGGGGAGTTGGCCTGATAGGATAAGTGCCGATGTCAGAGACACCGTGCGGTATGCTTTGCACATCTTCTGCGCGAAACCTCTCTGCAGCGAGTCAAACTGTTTCCTTGTCATCAGTTTCTCGGCTGCGGGGGCCCACGCGCTCGCTGCATACATCACGATGGGCTCTATCACCGACACATATATCGTCCTTATTATCTCTCTGTTGAGACCCCAGGTCACCCTTGCCGCGCATGCAAGCTGCTTGTAGATGTCTGCGGCCCTTTTACAGGTCGCCGACACGTGCGCGTTGAAGGTGAGTTTGGAGTCTATTGTGAGACCCAGCAACTTGACCTCTTTAACTAGGTTCAGCTGGGTGCCTGACATGTGGAGTACCGGAACATCGTATTTTAGCTTTCTCGTTAAAACCATCGCATTGGTCTTGTGCGCGGCGAAACGTAGCTTATTTTGGACGCCCCATTCCGATACAATATCTAGTGTGTCATTGGCTGTTTGCTGCAGTGGACCAGTTGAAAAGTCCGAGAAAACAAGGACGACGTCGTCTGCGAAGGCTTGGCAGTATACGCCCATACTAGCCATTTTTTGTAGGAGTGAGTCTAGGATAAGGTTCCAAAACGTCGGTCCGGCGATTGAGCCCTGGACGCATCCTTTCGTGGTGCCCTTTTCACTAGTCGCTCTGGCGTAGTTGACCCTGATGTTTCGGTCTTCCAGGTATGAGGCGACGAGAGCGTAGAGGTTTTTGGGACAGTTTTTGACTACCATCTGCCTTTTGAGTGCTGGCCACCACGCGTTATCGAAGGCCCCCTCTATGTCCAATGATATCAAAAGCACGATCTTTTTGGCTTTGATTTCGGCACGTAAGTGTCCCATTAGAGCATAGAGGGCGTCCTCGGTGCCGCGCTGCGGCATGAAACCGTATTGATTTGTGTTGAGTGTTGGGAGGAAGTGCCACTGGAGTCTGCCTACTAGGAGCTTCTCGACGATTTTGCCTAGGACCGAGAGCAGACCTATTGGCCGGTACGACTTTGGGCTGGTGTAGTCGTCCTTTCCTGGCTTGCGGAGTATGCACACGTGGGCGACCTTCCACTGCTTCGGGAAGTGGGACAGCGACAGACACCTGTTGGCCATCGCTAGGAACACCTCTCTGTCGCAGTTTATTGCCGCTATGCAGATGTCTGCCGTTAATCCATCGGGACCGGGAGCTTTTTTCGGGTTTTGGTTCTGGAGAACCATTTCCAGCTCCGCGGTTGTGAAGGGTGGATCATCGGCAGACAGTCCTTGAGGGTACTTTTCCTCCGCTAGCTTCCTCAGTGTAATGTGGTATGGCTGTTCGGCATCCGTTGAGTCGTCGGGGTAGAAGGTTTTTGCCAGAAGATTCGCGGATTGCTCTGGGCTGAGCGTCTCACCTGCGGTATTTCTCAGGAGCGCATCGTTCTGTCTTCTGGCTGTCTTCCTTAGTACCCTGTAGATGCCGTCCCACATGCTTTCTCGGTCTTGCTTCGAGCAGAACTCCTTCCAGTTTGTTGTGGCTGCTTCCGCCGCTGCTGTGATGTACGCATTCTTGGCCAGTGCGTATTCTTGGATGGTGAAATGTCTCCGGCTTGCGGCTGCATTCCGGATCCTTCTCTTCTTCGTCATCGCGACTTTTTGGAGACGGTCTAGAGAAGGTGTCCACCAAGGGGGCTTGGCGTTGTGTTTAGGCGACCCCAGTTTTGGGATCGTTTCCTCGCATGAGCGGTGGATGTTTTCTACGTATGTTGTGATGAGTGACTCCAGATTCTCTGGGTTCGAGACGACCGAGACTCTGACTGGTGTTATGTCACTGTTCGCTAGGCTTGTCTTGAAGTGCGTGCTGAAGTCGGACCACTTTGCCTTCTTGGTATTATAGATGCGCGTCGAGATTGGCCTTAAGGGTTCCAAGGCCTTTTCTAAACGCATCGAGAAGGTTATTGCATTGTGGTCCGAAGTTATTAGACTCCTTTCGACCCGCCACTCTTCGACCTTGCCTAACAGCGACAGGCTGCATACCGTCACGTCGACGTGGCTTGTGCACCATCTGTCTCCTCTGTAGGTCTCGAACGTCGGTGTTTGGCCTGTGTTTAGGATCTGGAGATCCCGCTCATTGAGGAATGAGTTATACGCGGCCCCACGATGGTTTTCGGAGACGCTTCCCCACCACTGGCTCCAGGCGTTTATGTCTCCTCCCACTATGGTGTTGTGTGTGCGTAGTTTTTGTAGTGTGCTGTGTGTTTCTGACAGGTAAGGTTCTATTTCCTGGTCACCTTCAAAATAGACCGATAGCACTCCAAGGCTGAGCTGGCCCACCTTCAGCAAGACGGCAGAGATGTTCTCGGTCACAAGCTGGGGGTCGTGGATGACCTCCAGGTTGTTCCCGAAGACAACGATCGCCGCTTTTACTGGTTTTTGGCGGTTGAGGCCGCACTGGATGACTTGTGTGCCTGGGTTTTGTTTCATCACACCTGTTCTTCCTACATAGGGCTCTTGAACAAGTGCTACTGAAACTCCCTTTGCCTGGGCCGCCATATGGAGTTCTTCTGTGGCCAGCTTGGAGCGCTGAAGATTTACTTGGATGAATTGTAATTTTGATTTCGGTCTTATTGTGTTTTGAAGAGTGACTTGTTGGCTGTTTGTGTTGTTGTATGTGTTTGTGTCTTGGTCGCCCTTAGCAATAGGAAACGCGCGATCTTGCTATACCATCCCATTTTTGGCGTTCCGGGCAGTCTTCGCTGAACGCTGTGTGTGCCAGGTCGCTGTCCGTCCTGTGTGCTACCTTGCAGTTGATGCAGGTGGGCAGTTTGCCGTCAGCCCGAGTGAGGCAGTCCCTACTGCTATGTGCTCCGCTGCAGTAGCTGCATACGTCTTTGCCGGCCTTGCATAAGGATCGATTGTGACCATATGCAAGGCACTTTGAGCACTGTACCAGCGGGGACTGGTCCTCAATCGAGCACCGCTTGATGCCCACGTGCACCTTCTGCACCTGCGTGTAGCGTTTCTGTGACTTTCACTTATTTTCAGTTTAAGGTTTTACTTTCTTGTAAATATACCTATTTTTACTTGGCAATGATGAAAAAATTTTGGAAGTTTTAAGAGCATGAATAAGGGCTACATTCGAGACCAAAACTGATCTAAGTATTCACGAAAGCTTCTAGTATATGTAAAATGTTACTTACGTGAAAGACATGTGTGTTTCCTGAACTGCAGATGCCCATCGGAGCATCTGCAGACCCCTTCGAGACAAGCACTGTATGCCACCTTCAAGGTACACTGCTCTGATACCGTGCATTCTGATCCCAGTAGAGTTGCTGCAACAATAAAGAAATACACAATATATAATAAGTATTTCACTCGATGAAATTGTCTATGGCAGGAAATAAAATATTTTAACGACAATCATAAATACAGACATAAGAAACTGTCAGTAAGACATAATTCATCTTAAAAGCGGAAAATAATAAAAGTCACCGTATTCGCAAAACTATGATCTAAGGAAGAGATAACAATTTTACGTCACGACACGATTACAGCACTATTGTGAAAATTTATATACTTTCTATTATTATGTACAAAAAACTTTCAAAATTCAGCTTTTAAAAGACACAATAAAAGTATTGTGAATATTGCAATCGCCAAGATCATGATTTACATATTATTTCTACAATCACATCAATTCGAAATTCTAACAAAAAACGGTATCGGATTCAGACTGAAAAAACGGAATGCTATAACTAACTAGACTGAAGGAGCGTTACACTTTGCTAGGAATCTAAACGACAGTCATAGATACATTACTGTTAAGAATTGGCAATCAAAATACCTGTAGAATCTTTACAATCAAAATAGTTATGTTATAAAGACAGCCTAAACTACTGAAGTCAAAAACATTCAATTCATTATTTTTTCAGGAATAACAGCATCTAGAGCAATGTTACAAAGGATAAATTAAAACTCAACCTTTCTTTGGGATTATCTTTGCTAAGCTATGGTCAGAACTTTATTCAAGCTTGCATGGCAAAATCAACAACTAGCTAAACAGAAAGTAGGTAAGTTTAATATTATGCATGCCGCAAAAGCTATTATTAATTATTAGTAGTGAGGTGGGTAGATATAATATGTACACTAAAATAAAGGTTAGGTTAGAGGCAGATCTAGATGAAGAGTGGACCACTGACTTAAATATCCGTTCGCAGAATAGAAGAATAAGATTCCTAATTCAAATTCTAAATCTGCCAGTCATCTGGCCTTTGACAAAACGTTTTAATAATGGCCAGTTCCACCTCCTAGTTCTAGTTGTCAGGTCTACGTGTCCTAGTCTCTATGGTGACAGTGCACTGAGTGACGGGTTCACGACCCGAAGGCGTGTGCGACCCTATTTGATTTCAAGTTCACCGTTGTTGCTCCGTTTATACGGGTGTGGCCGGCAATTTGCATCCAATGTATGTACATACATTTACGTTACTACGTCATAAACAATACTAGTATTAAGGCCATTCGTTGGCACTTTTAAAATGATATGTTTGTATTTAGATTCACAAAATGATAAAGCAGGATTTCGTTCGTGGAAGCAAAATGTTTATGCATAACACGACTTTCGAACGTTTAAACGATAAATAATAGAATCACACCGACAACGGTTGGTATGCGAGCGGCAGTTTACAAGAATATCAGAAGTACCTGCGATTAACACTGTAGAATAAACATGAGAGATTTATTAGCTACAGCCGCATTGATCAGTCGCAGGTTCCGATCAATATCTACATTAATGATACCATTAGCTCCATTCATAGATAATTACGGGAAATCAGTTATATAAACATTTGCATTTTTTTGGAAGCCGGATATTTTGTTCATGTCCAAACATCATTTCTCTTTGTCCGTTATTAATTAGTTCCGACGTTTTGCTCAATTTAATAGAGGGTAAACACACGTAGTTTGGCACTAAAATCAATTAATAAACATACGTGCCACCAATTTAATTAAAATCCAGTTTTAATGATGGTTGTGGTAAATCATTAAACATATTTACACGCGTTTGCTTTTAGCGCGTACGCGGAGCGACGTCTCTGAATTGCTGTCGGCCTGCTACAATTATAATTCTTTTATATTTCTCGCGATAACCATCTACGACGTCTGACACATTAATCTCAAAACGAAGACCACAAAGAATACTTACATTTATTAGATTTGGCACGCTGCTGACAACCGTGAAAAGAGTGTACATGTGCGTGACTTTTCGATTTCCAATCCGAAGATTATAATCTTGTTATACAAAGTCAAGGTCGATTCGATACGTGTAATGAGTGAATGAAACGGTGTCATTAGCTGTCTTTCATTCATTCGACATTTCACATCCGAAATCCACACAGACAGACGGATCTTTCCAGTTGAGTACAGTGGGAAGGCGACAGGCGGATAGATTCGAGCCTTTTATAGGACCTAAGTCTATCTTTATAACGGTTGTCTTGTCATAGGCGCCCTAAATCACCTTCTTTGTATATTGTACGGGAACAGTTATAGATAGTCGCAATTACACTTAATGTCTCTAGCACAAAGTGTATCTACACGGATACACGTCTACTATATTTGCAATTGTGAATTTGTAAGAAGTATTCGGAAGAAACTGGAGAGTCATGACACTAAACCGCCAAAAGTGGAAAGATTTGGAAGAGACTCAGCACGCTCAGACACTCAGCATTGGGTGGCTAAAGGTTGAAGAAGTATTCGATAGGACACCCACAATCAGCCCATCCACATAACGGTTATGAAACTAAGAGAACAATAAATTATAGCAGTTACCTACCTACACTACACTGTACCTACAGTGGGCACTGTTGTAATTTGTAAACAAAAGAACACAGCTTTTCAGAAAATAACAATGATATGTTGAAGAACAATGCAGAAAGTAAAATCAGAGCAACAAACAGTGAAAAGGCCAAAATAACAGAGAAATTACGTTGACGATGATAAAGTAATTGTTTAACTTGTTTTAAGTTGACTATGTGAGGTACTTGATGAGACTCGCCGATTCCAGGAAAGAATGGCACAAACAAGATGAAGCTTACACTCAATAGTGAGTGGAATAAGGCTGCCAAAGATGATCATGATAATAAAGATATTGCCGAAGACGGAAATGTAGGGGTATGCAGTGTGCTGCGGGACTGCTCGAACGAGATACCGCGGCCCTGGAACATAAAGGGCAAAAGAAGGAACATGGATGGTTTTTAGTCAGTAAAAGTCTGACACTCCCTTCCGCTCCGCCCAGAGCGGGAGGAGTCATTTGATGATTTCCCATCCCAGAAAAAAAGGGTATGCAGTGTGTTTTTTGAAACTACTATGCTTGGTTTTACAAAAGAGAAGCATTATTATTTTGCAGTAGCCGAAACATATTTGTCTAGATGTAGTCAACACTAACAGGATTACGATCTCGAGTGTATACATAAATTCCAAAATCAATTTTATAAAAAAACGAGATATCTTAAAATGCGTACCTATTTAAAGATATCTCATTTGAATTATGATACTTAACATCGTAAGAAACTGCACGCTTGTTAACTATGCATAACTGGGTTAATGGATGCAAAATGGGCGTTTGTGCTGCTCAGAAAAACTGTATGTCATGCTTACATGCATTGACATGGTACCCAAACACGTCTTAGTACGTGCCTCTATATTTTGTGTGTTAAAGCGGCGTACCGGCAAGGTGACAAAATTACTTGGAGACATAAGCAACTGAGGCCTTTGGATTAAACACAAATTATGGACGGAAATCCGGTTGTTTTACTGTCAGTTCAAATTTTCCTAACCAATGTAACTTTTTGTTGCAAGAGACTGAACAAGGACTGACTGAATAATTGTAATTAAAGTTATAGAATAATCAAAGTTTTAGGAAGATTTCGTTTAAACCTAAGCATTTCCATGTCCAATAACCCACAAATGGTTCACTGAGATTGTGTCTATTTGGCGGACAGTGAAAGTGTTAATATATACTGCAACTTCTTCATAAATGCATGGTGTCATATTATCCATCATACTGCCGTAAATGCGTGACACGTGGAACTAAACTTATTATAGCGCTTTCTATTGTGCCCTTAGAAAAAAAGCTTCCCAAACTAATGTGTGTAAAACAAACATTAAACTTCTATAAATAGAAATGTTTGTGTGTTTATCTTCAACTTAATAGCAATAAACATCAATTGTGCCTGCATACCGTTATTACAGAGAATCCACTAATCGTTGGCGTATCTGATGCCTTCTGCATTCGTGATGCCATTTCTTTACTCATGAGCTTTATGAGATTTTGTTTCGGTGCGTCCTAGAACGATAATTGGTATTGTATGGTATTTAAATACCGGATGTGTTTCAGTAGCTACACTTTTAGTTTTGGGGGCCTCATAAATATAAAAATATTTACACGCTTAAGAAGTGTGTCTATATCTAAAATCACAGGTGGACCCGACTTCTTATAATGTAACCATTGGTTCAAAATATAGTTATATTGGAGTCTTTAAAAGCAGGTCTCACGAAAGAAAACGCAATCGTAGTTTCAGGACTAACGGACTCGTATACTTAGTAGTAAATAAATAAAATGGATAAGAGTCCCTACATTTCATACCCTCGAAGGATAGCGGGACCAATTTACGGCTGGCAAACCGGACGATAAGTCAGTCGAAGCTTGCCGACGGGGCCGCTCTCGTAATCATCAACAAGTTTATTTAAATTGGTACCTACCGCAAATAAACGAGATGGACATATTCACGTTGCGTCCATGCACTCAGCTTTAGACGACAAGGATTTATTAGCGTCATATTACCATTAAACTACGAACGCTGATGAGAACGTTCCGCTAATAATGTTCCTTTTTTATGTGGAACATTTTGCTAATGAGCAATCAATGTTCCCCCAGAAGTAATGGGGCAAGCAAAAAATAATTGATCCATAGATTTCATTTATTTCTCTCTTAATGGAGCTCTGTAGCACCTGTAGCAATACATTTGTGACAGGTGGTTTGAAATTTGAATCCAATATCTTCGAAACAGTTGCGCCAATTAAGTACTCTCCCACAGAAGAGTAGAGGTTGTAGTCCTCTTTGGGTTTACAAATACTGATATCATATAAGTAAATATTGTTAGATTTCCTAGCCTGCACACGTTTATGCGGAACTAAAGTTACTATAAAATTCTGGCGCATAGCCGCGGTTCTATTTTTGGAGCGTTCGATACATATGTTATTAGCACTAAGCACAGTTGGAGGTAGTATTGTCTTTTATGCATTGTTATCACCGAGAGCTTTGGGATCTACCTACAACAATTCTATTAATACTTAATTCAGTTTCGGCTTCGGCTGACCTCTTTCTGGATAAAATGGGCACAATAAGCGTATACGAGCGAGAAAAGCTACGAATATGGCTAGAAAGGGGATGAACGCCGAGATGAAGGCTCATAGAGATGGACCCATGTAAGAAAAGTTAATCAACACAAATAAATTGATTTAAAGACATGCTGCAACGATCCCAAAAATAGAGGTAGCGCTCAGAAGGCAACAATATATAACCCCACCGACCCATAGAATGCTCCTTTAAGAATAGAATGCTCCTCCTTTTTTTCTCTTAAATGATGTTCCAATCGTAATTTAAAAAAATGTTTTATCTTTAAGTCTTAAATAAATAGCAGAGCGCCCTGAGATAAAATAAACCAGCAACTAGTGTGAAAACAAGACAATTTCATTTATTATCGGGAACAATGTGACCAACCATCAAATTATTTTATTTTAACGACGATGTAAACACTGCAGTATACATTAAAGCGAGGTATACACGCACTACTATTTAAATTATGAGAACGACTTTTTGCAGTCTCGGTATCTTGTAAGGAGGATTGGTAAGAGCTCAATTATTTCCAGCTGACAGATGGACTGTCAAGCTATATCTGTGTCTATATCAAACGGTTTATATTTCTGCGCTTGTGCAGATTGCTCACGCTTGGCACACTGACCACGAGGAAGTTCGAGATGACAAGCTGACGGCTCGCATCTAAACCAACACACAGTTGCGTTTCCAATGTTCAATGTCTTCCTATAATAACTTCCTTGTTTTGTAGGGTGCCCTGTTGACTTTAAAATATGGCTTCCCCGCAGAGTACATACTTAGCTATATCTTCATACCATATTTATACTACAGCCAATAAAGACGTCTAAATAATCAGTTAAACAATTTACTAGTACTGTACCGTAGAGACAACATGCAAGAAAATGAATAAAACGGCGTCTTTTACGACATCGATGAATAATTCTCTGACACATTGTTCCTCACGAGACGCGGCCACTTTAAAGTCTACATAAAAGGGCAAAGCAATAAAATTAAATAAATATTTCCATTTATTTCACACACGCATTACGTACCAAGAAAGGACAAGATGGGATATTATGATTATTGATTACGCTGTTAGTATGGCCGTCTAGCGGGGCCCTGTGTTCAATCCTAGTTTGAAATGCCGCCTGACTGGACCTGTTGGTCCGTAAAGTATGTTACTCAACGCATCCGTGAGTGGTTCCTCTTTATAACCATCCATCTCAGCCTGGACATGCAAATTAAACAAACCTAATAAAAACTCCGTTATATCAGAGTCAAGGAATCACAGAACCCATAAAAGCGAATTTGGCTCAGTCCTTAATCGAAGTATACGCAACATAATCGGCGAATGAACCGTTGGAGGTTGTAATCCACATGATCCAGTTGTCCGATTTGTTCTCATACTTTTGTCCAAAGAAAGTGAGACGAGCGTGGGATTATAGGACTATCGCAATAACAGATCTAAGATATTGTACGATAGCACTACGTTCGCTTCGTTTCCAATCGGTCTGAATTCGTATCGTGGAACCCTGCTTTAGGCGAACCGAAATTGGATGATTCTAGCTCGATAAAGTCTAGACAAAATGGAATGTAATTATTTTTAATATTCGAGGTAAACGTTTTTTTGCCTCGTTAAAGTGCTATTAATATCTAGAGATGATGATCTGTGAGAATTATTTTAATAGTTATATGAAATGCAGTGAAAGCAAGGTGTGAATGGGAAGTGGTTTATTGTTCATCCGTTTTCAGTTACTCTTTTCACTATTATAATAATGATACAATGAAATGAATCTGAATAAAGAACCACGAACCAACTTAGCCTTAACGGTAATTGTCAAAGTCGGTAAATAGAATGACAGAACGTTTACAAATTACGAATGGAAAGCGAAATTGATTTTCGGTACTTAATACAAAAGTTAATGTTGATGTCCTATGATGAAAACTACCGCCATTACTCGATGGCTATTGATCATCCGAGTGAAAGTAATTCGTTAGTCTCACCACGGAGTTAACCACACGACAGTGATTAGGTAAGGTATTGCCAATGGGAGGTAAAAACCGCGATCCAAAGTGCGTCAATTACGCACTGGGCGTGCGTATGCGCAAGGAAAAAAGGATAGAATGGAGTTTTCAATGCAGGTACTTTAAGTTTTCAATGCAGGTACTTTAAAATCGTTACTTACCGGATGCCTCTGTTCGCATTTGCGATCAATACTGAGAGGATTTTGATAAAGCTTTCACTAGCTTAGAAATTCGAGGAAATCGCTGCTTTATTTTTCTTATTAAATAGCCTTTATATACCAGATGGAAAGGACACCGACGCACAAACGCTTACCAAGTATTCAGTACATCATTCTAAACCTCCCAAATTTTTCAACGGTCATTAAAAAAACTGCTGATCCATACATTTCAACCGTGTAGGTATTGCACTTTTGTAGTTAACAGCAGATTTTTTAATTCTAAATTTTCCGACTTAAATGGAGTCGGTGGTCGGCCAAAAACTGAGCTAAGAGTTTTGAGCCTTCAGTAACGTTCATCAGTTCCTGTAATGAACAAACATCAGGCCACGAATGACATGATAACGAGCGCCCCATCGTTTGCGAAACTGCATCATTCTCTTTTACACTAAGAATGGAAGCCACTGGCAGGCTAGCTACAAAAATATTTAAAAACTATATTTTGAAAATAAAAGTGTTACTTACATTCAAGGCAGGTAGAGTTGTCAACTCGCGCGTAGTACGGCTGACATGCGCACACGCCTCTCTCGCATTGCGAGTTAGCGACACCACAGTCGCTTTTGGCCCGACAATGAGCGCCCAGGTACGATGCTCGGTTATCTGCCTGCACTATCTGAAACAGAAAGGTATCTTTGAATTATTTATTTATATAGGTAAGTACTTGGAAACATGAGAAAGTCCATGGTTAGTGCCTATCTACTTGAAAGTTGAAAAAAAATGAGATGCTGACTACCTTGAAACACTCATTCTCTAGATGCTGTTACCTTATGTAATTGATTTGGTTTTCAAATTATTATATGAATCTTTTGATATCTAAACACCATCCGTAAAATCTAAAGATTTTAAAATAGAAAACTCTTCAAGGGCTGAAGACATGACAACTTAATATCCTAAAAATAAAAACAATTTACACCTAGACAAGTAAAGTCATTATGCCTCTTTTCAGAAAAATTATACCCCGTCGTTAAAAGTTACGGCCTTTCGACGAACACGGCTTTTACAACTATTACATTTCCCCGCGAATTTGCTTTGCATTTGCATACCAAGGGAACGTACCCCTCGCTATGATTTACAATGATCATAACAACGCAAGCGTATTAATCACGTCAGGCGTAGATACGCAGCGTCTCCAAGAATGCGCCTCAGCCCTCACAACCTACAAAGTATTTCGTGGTTTTGCGCTATTTTTATATTTCACGCTGGATATTTTTACTTGTTAACTTACAAGGGCAACGTACTTGTGTAAACTTACAAGTCGACCTTGGCAAAGAAACATCCTTCATAGCAGCACGTATGCACTAATGCGTGAAGAAACGAATGCGTTTTAGGAGCGGATTACGATTCGTTCCACTTTGTTCGTGTTTGTGTATTATGTCATTGTTGCAAATTGCTATGACATTCCTAGTTGTAACATTGTCTTCGCTTATATGAGGATGTCCGCTCCGCCTACGACGGTCATACATCATCCACGATATATTTCTGACAACGAATAATTACGTATCCCATTTGCTAAGTTAAAAGAAGCTATTTTTGAAACTAACTCTAGCTATTCTAGTTCCAACACGGATCACCCAGTCGAAGCCTAAAATGACATCACTGTTAAAAAAGTCAATATGTCAGTAAGTAAACGTTACGATGTAATATCGACCGAAATTAAAATTTTATGAAACGTTTCGGAATCGTTGCATTACTTATTCAGGTTCCGGAACATGAAATTATACAGAAAGGAAGAAGGGTCGGTCCTACGTCAGTATTTAGGTACCTAACATACTACATAATTCATGAGATAAACGTTTTGTGAAGCTATCTCACTGGGATATGAAAAACGATTCAATTTGTCTTTGTACACAGATTACGAATGTTTGATAGCAACAAATCACGTACAATTGCTTCTGGAGAAGTGCCTTCGTTGTCTGCTGATAATTGTATAGAGTCTCGTTAGAAATAAAGTAATTATTTTCCTTCTTTAGTAACGGACACATTGTGTTCTCTATATTGTAGTGATTTAGTGACCCAATTCCTGTGCAGCCAAATTTGAGTTAACCAGTTTTTTGTTTAAGAAAGCATTGTTAGAATCTAAACGAGCACACGCAAAAACGCGTCCGTTACCGTACCTATCATGCGGATTGCGGTTGCTTCGATTGTACGTAATGTTAACAATTATCCGACGAAACTTATTTAGCCGTATGATTTGGTTTCACCGCTTGGTTGCCGCGTAAATGACCCGAGCACGAACCCAGCTCTCTCATCAATTTGCTAGTAAATCACTAACCACCCGTCAGTCTATACTTACTTCAGTATCCACAGTTCGTGCAAGTTGTGTGTTCATAATTTCGGTTTTGCCATTATGAAGTAAACTCATTGTGCTACGGAAGTCTAAAAACGGTAATCTATGTAGATCTAGAGACTTACCTTTCCAATGCAAAAAAGTTATTGGTGTACTTAACTCGTTTATCTGCGAATATAGCGACACTAACGTCGTCGAGTATCACGATTAGAATCAGGTGAAAGATAACTTTCATTCCTTTGATGGCTGTAATGACGTTTGAATAGCATTTGATCACTCTATAACACTCCATTAATAATAATGACATTATAATAAAATGAATTTCTCTGTTATCCACTTGGTGCTATTAAACCTAGCAAAGTTTTCTCTGAAGTAAAAACGCAAGGCTGTGGTAGCGATCTGTATCGCTCCATTACCGTCGTTACCATGACGTGTAATTGCATTACGTGACATAACAGTGCATAATTAATTGTTTTAATTACCCACCCTTGTACTGAGATTTTTATCTGAAAACCAAATGAAATGTGAGTCCGTGTTTATAATGGAGTAAATCGACGTAATCACGGTATTCATGAGAGCGTAACGTTATACTACGATCATTACTATGTGCTAGATGGTAGCACTTGCTCGTGAGACCTCACGTTACCTAAACATGCTCAGTTTTTACAGCAATTAGCCGCATATGACAATTGTGATGATGACGTTGAACTCGCTAAGAAGGTAACTGTATTACCTTGAGAAAGCCTGTATGAAATCAATTCACACATCGGGACATGACAAGAATATAGTGAAGAAGGTTGGTAATAAATATATAAGCTTTTACGGACCTTCACCGCAAATGTATAATGCAGTAGAAGCCATATATGGGAATGGGTTACGTACGACGAATGAAGACGCAATTTGTCATTCCGATTTTATATCTAGCTGTAACGTTACCTGCTGTACGTTTTTTGGGACAGAAGATAGTAGGAAATACCAAACACCTAATTCCAATACTGATTCAATCTTTAATGGTTACTGTTACATACAGAACCCAAAACACCAAAAACAATCAAAGTTATAAAATACGATAAAGCGACCATAGAACTCTTTATTCATAGATTTGTGTTAATTATGACATAAATAAATGTAGGAGTATTTATAATAGCAAAACAATTTTAACGACATCATAAATAAATAAATTATGCGACATGTTTGGTATCGCCTCTATCTACGAACGGTTAGGATAATACCAGAATTTTCTGGCCAACACTATAAATTAATAAACGTTCTAAAGCTACTAGGCTATACCAACTGTGAAACATATAAACATAGTTACTTCCTCAATTTGCTCATTATTTCCTCCATGTAAAGGAGATTAAAAAATCCATAACATTTCTAATTTCCATGCGGATGGACATGTAGATTATTGCCAGTAAATATTATATTTTGTTCTGAAGCTAATGCGTTGGGCAAGGATACGAGTCTTCCTTGATGACGACATAAAGTGGGGCCCTAATGAGAGGTACATTGATGGGTTTCGTTTTTATTGCGACCAAGAATAATGTGTGGTCTACGTCATTATTATGGGTAGGTAAACATTCTCCAAGTATGCATTCATGCGTAGTCATCTTCGAGTTTTTGACTTCACAAGGAAAGTGATCGTAAGTACTTAGTTCGGAAATATTTGTGACCAGTTTGTGATGCGGTTTGTGGCCTATGGAATGTTGTATTCAACAAAGACCTATTTGAAAGTGACAGCAATACTGTAGATAAGATATTGCTATTTGCGTTAGTTAATTGGTAAGGCTGTTATTGGTTATGCAAATATCACTTGTGTTGAATTGCATGCTTGGAAATTATCCATAGTGTATTTGTTATGTTTAGTGATTTGTAATGTAACTTTGTAGTGTTTTTTACGGTTCTTCACCATATTCTAGTTCTATTGATACTTCACAGTTATAACCCTTCCACCACACTCTCTTCATGTACAAAACTTGGAAAACATTACAACTTCATCAGTGACAGTTTTTTTTTAATTCTTGCTCCTCACTAGGAATTTCTCCCGTATCGTGGATACATTTACAAACATTAAAACTTACATTCACAAACAGCCAGACCAGAAACTACCTATAGGCCATACACATATTTGTGTCGTGAGGGAATCGAACCTTAGACATACAGCGCAGCAGTCAATCGCTCGGCCACTGCGCCAACCGCGCCAAAATGTGGATAACAAGTCTTCAAAACGTTTGATATGCCCATACTTATAGCTTCATCTGCGATTACCTATTATGAAAAGAGATAATTAATTGGAACACTAACACTGCAGTACTTATTTCAACATTGAAATTATTGTCCTCTGCCAAATCTGCTCAACTATTTTCCAAGACATTAACTATTTTAATCTTACTACTATTATAAATGCGAAAGTTTAGATGGATAGATGTTTGTTACTCAATCACGCCAGAACGGCCACCGGAACGGCGTACCTATCTGGATGTTTGGCACAGCGATAGATTATTGTCTGGAATAGCACATAGTACTTTTTATCCCGGTAGTATGATACCGTGGGACAATTACCGAACTCCATGCAGGCGAAACCACGGGTATCAGCTAGTAAAATATAAAATAAAAAAAATGCAGTATGTCGAATTGTCGATGCATTTACAACATTATTAAATAACTGCAAACCATTGTGTATAGCTAAGTCGAACTATTACATTTCTCAAGTCGATCCGAAGTGTGAATATTACTGAAAAGCAAAACAACGTGGGTTTTACGACGTGGTATAACAATATTAAAGGCAGCACTCGTCCAGTGAGAACAATAGACAGGTAGAGTGCTAGAGTGCCAACCGCACGAGAATATTGCACGCTGCGGTCACCTCGGTTATCAAGCAACTTACCTACGCACAAAAAATAATAAAAAGATAACTACGTGAATTCCACAAAAAGTTTAAGGGAATGCTCACGCCGATTACTCCTGGCTGCAGGAAGAATTTCGTCTGCTTTGAAGACACTCAGTGCCGCAAAACCATTGGAAAAAAAATTATAATCAAGGTGCACGAAACGAACATAATTTATTATTCCTCAAAATATAGTAATTTAAATTATAAACAGTTGTAAAATATGTTGATGTCAACAAAATTTGTAACAGAATTAATGGAGCCATTGAAATAATTTATAATTTGGTAGAGCAAAAATTTACATATCTTTGAGAGATTTAAAAGAAAATATGGTCATGGTATCTATAATAACTGTGCTACAAGTCCTGTCAAGTTGGTTTAAATAAGATACTACAAAAGAGTCATTAATATTCGCCACTAGGTAATAGTATGCGAAACAGTTAAATAACAGTATTAAGACGACAAAATGGGATTATAAGAAAATTATGTTAATTCTAAGAACGAGTTTCATTGCGGAAATCTACAAAGGCATTGATATTCTGTCACGCGAGGCATAAGATATGTGCAGTATGAGCGATGCAATGGTTGCCAATCAAGGCTTATTCTTCGCTCGCTTACGTATTCCAAGACAGTACAGACATATACCGATTACCGAGTGGTTCCTAACAATCCTAACGACTTGAGAAATATGAAATGTATGTATGACGATTGTTTAAACTTCAATTCCCCTTACTCAATCAATGTACCGGAAGGTAACGTGCGAGGCGTAAGCATTTAAAGAAAGAAACAAACATAGGCACATTCGCTTTGATTTAGTGGAGTTAAACACGCTTCACATGAATTTCTTAACAAGGGGGGAAAATCGAAATTACTTTTTCTTCGTTCTAAAATTGTGATGTGCCCTCGTAAAACGTAAAGTTCCCTTTGTCACGAAAAATGGTTGGGTGTATCGTCTAATAACCCATAAACGAAGTTCGGAAACAACATAATAACAGAGCCGAAAGACATACTCAACGTACGGCCACGAGTAAGCTTCCTGTGTAACACAAAATGGTAATATACAAAATGAACCCTTACAATTTTATGTGCTCGTAAATCAACCGTCAATAATTACTGCAAGGAAGTTTAGAATCAGAATGGATTATTTACAGCAAATATTTCGTATTCACCACTCGTTATATAATACTATGTGAGTGGTTGAACATTTGATCCCGGATGCGTAAAGGTGAAGTTGGTGTGAGCGGTCTCTTTTGAGCAGCATCGGTGACACCAGTTGAGCGCGCCGACATGCGCTTGCGCGCGCGCAACAGCTTCTACTTCCCATGCGCGAGTGAACTTGCGCGACGTGTAGTGGTCGATGACCGGGCACGCGCGCCCTCGCGCTACGATCCAAGTCAATGGGCACAGCATCTATGACGTCTCTCTTTATAATGCACTGATATCGAATCTTTATAGATAAAGTATATTATCTATTGTTCATGCCCAGCAAAATTGCTGGCTGACGATAATCATGATCATAATACTAACCTCGAACCTCGGAACCTTATCATTGATAGGAAGCAAGTGCAGATTAGAGTCACGTATTGCTTCATCATTTTGTAGTATCTTATTATCGGCCCTCGTCATAAAAGTACTTACTTAATATTGTTTGTTTCATGAATTGACTCTTTTAAAATCTATATCTTTATGTAGATACGTCTAATCAGTAATATGTCGCCTACGCGTTTGTTATCTAAATACTGTTAGGTGTTTTTGGTGCGCTTTATTGCTTATAATTTGACGCTTTCCTGAAATCATGACGTTCGAATTAATGTCTAATTTTTGATCAGTATGGTTGGGTAACTGGAGTCACTGGACATGAACTTTTCTATGTCAAAGTTGAACCGTTAAGTAGTAAGATTCACGCGCGGATGGTTTCACGATTTTGCCAAACTCAACAATGGAGATTCTATCACAGATATTATTAAAATATACTCCATTAATACTTTCTTTCTACGAAAACGAGCTCGTACTTTATAGTTAATAGATATTGAAATGCGTACAAAAAATCACCAAATCCTATTTTTTCTTGATTTGTATTACAGCCATTATCTTCGGCAGATTATTGTGTTTTTTTATGTTTCGATCGATCTTGTTACACGAATTTTGCATTTTAATGTGTTTTATGTACTTTCTCTGGTAAAGAATATTTCAAATTCTGGACGATTAAAAAACTGTTGGAAGCTTCTTCAAAACACTAGGAATGAAAGACGACTTCAGTAACGATTACTGATATGTAGAGACCGGATTATATGCAAATGCATCACACATTTGCATATAATGGCTGTTTTTTTAAGCTAATGCATGTTGTAGGTAAAATCGGTATTTTCCTAAAACCTATATCTAACTGACTGCAAAAAAAAGTGCCAGAGTTTATACACGCAAAAATGCATTTAAATTCAAATAGTGACCATTGACCTAAGTGAATGTAGAGCGATCGTTTTCAAGTTATAAAAATATCTTAGTTAATAGATTTCAAATCAGTAATTGGTATAGAAAAAAAATCTTTTTTCTTCGAAAAAGTATTCAATTAAAAAAAATACAATATTTGTAGTAGGTACCTACTTATTTCAATTTTATGTTGCACATTTTGGCACTTTTTTGCATATTTCAAGAATTTGTAATCTATATTTAGTACTACACTAGGTACGTGAATTTCGCTTAGTGGTCGTTTACACTTGAACTTTAGAGGCCTCTAAAGTGCAAGTGTTAGGACACTTCGGACACCTAAGCAAGAAAGCATGGTCCACAAGACAGAGTGTGACCTCAAATACCGAAAACGCTCAATGCGAAAAAAGCAACTACAACGCGTTGTGGCATTTTCAAAACGACCACTAAGCGAAATTCACGTAGTGTACTTAGTAGTAAATATGCATTACAAATTCCTGATATTTTCATGCATATATCGATGATTTTAAGTTGCATAACCCAGTGTCTACTGATTGTTAAGAACCTTATTAACTGGTATTTTACTTTCTGCCCAGTCAGGTTAATCCAGTAATTGTTTATTTTGCTTATTGGAACGCCGCCATCTTTTGTAGATTTCTCCCGACCTATCACCATTCACCTCTGTTTCACTAGGATTTACTTGCAATTGCGAAACTATGTTAACTTTCCCCTTATTGCTTATTTTACATGTAACCAATATATCTAGTATACAGTTGCATGTTGAGTTAATGTTTAGCATTATTATTTATAGTAATTAATATGTTATCAAGACTTTCTCTATCAAATTAAATCTAACATTAAAAAAAATTCTTTTGCAGCAATAAAACGTTTATAAATAAGAGATGACGAAGTTGGAAATAGAATGAAGATGACTTGGTATTGGTTTGCAATATTGGCATTTCCCCGGGGGGCGCACCCTCCCGGGCTCCGTCTAGACTATTGAGTGGGATCAACTTATTTTAAACATCTGCAAATAGAACGAACTCTTGTAAACAAGTTTTCTTCAATACCATAGAAATCTTGTTAGCTTTAACCATTCTCCAGGGCGAAAACAATATTGGAAAAGGGAAACTTGCGAAAAATAAAACAATAAAGTAACGCGAGACTAATGGGCTGTAAGACGATTGAAAGAAGTAAACATAGTACGATCGGTTACGGTCAGTTATAGGGAATTCAATATGTGAGTAATCGTCGGAGTAATCTGTATAATTGATCGTGTCAATACTGAGTAGAAGTCAATGGCGCGTGTAATGTGTAACAAGATACTGGCCACTTGGTCAGTTTTTCACACATGCCTCGCGTGCTGTGTACTGGAGCAGGTCATATTTTGCACTCGTAATTATTTTGAACTTTATATTTAGATCGTAACAGTATCTACCAAAAACCAATGAGAAAAAATATTCGTACAATTTGCTCACCCGGAAGATTTTAATGACTTGTTTTAAAAAATAAAACTTGTAAGCGATGTAACACGCAAATTGTACAAAATGCAAATGCAGTGATTAACATGTCAGCAACAATACTCAGTTAGAGAAATCACGATACATGGTCGTAACTTTTTAATTACTGAAGAACACATATAATTATTATTTGACGAGAAAGTGCAATGTAATCGTAGGAACGATTTATTTAATTTTACGTGACGCCCGTCCGTGAGTGGAGTTCGAAACATTTTAATAGCGTTTGCTCTCACCCCTATAGATTGCGGTTGAAAACCTAATCTTCTTTCCCCAGTTCGTGCGCCGATCTGATGCGAGTCTATAATTGGGTATTAGCGTTAATACCTCTATATTATGAACCTCTCGCATTTTATACAATATTCTACAGTATCTTGATAATAACAACGCTTAGTTTATTCATACTACATAGGACATAATGTGCGTACGATATATTTGTGTTAATGCGTAGGTATACAAACTGTTTAGTTACGCGTATGTGTGAGCCAGCTCGGGAATCAGGTTCGTAATGGTGTTCGTAGGTGATGAACTAGCAACCTGTACTACCGCTACTTGAACTATTGTGAGAGACTACCCATATACTTGAACGGCGAATAAAATTAAAATGATCAGGCAAACAAAAATTACCTAATGCGGGTGAGAAAAGCTGTTATTTACATTGTTTATTCTGTCCTTTCTTGAAATACATAAGCAAGAAGATTTGAACTTGACATAATCAAAATATTAACGAGGACGAAACTATGTAGTTTCAATTAATTTGTGAGTGGACCGCATAGGGTACTGGGTAGGGTGTATCAATTGTTGTGCGGCCGCGTGCCCAGCACCGGATTACAAATATTATAGAAACGCCGTAATTCGGACAGTGATTTATAGAGCGGGGGTGTGCCACCCTCGGAGGGGCAGCGGCCACGGCGATCGCAAACAACATTGATTTCGGGAAACGACACAAGTTTGAGCCATGTCAGCGCAGTTCACGAACATTATGTAACGTGAAACCACCGAATCTTTTCCTTGACATCTCTGATTGCTGATTTCCCAGACGTACTGCGCCAACTCCGACAAACTTGTTCCAGTTTGGCAGTCATAAATGTGTGTTATTCATTCGATTTTCCACCTACATACCTACAAACATGTTACACTTTCAAAGTGTCCGTATAAAGTATGTAACACGGAGAAGCCCATACATTACACGTCCACTTGTTTTATGGGAATCGCGATAAGAACTGTCAAAAGTATTTCTTTAATAGCAAGTACAAATGTCAGTGGTATTTCTCTTTGAAGTCACGAGAGAGTACGAATTCTGTTCATCCATAACAGTAACGGTTTAGAGCCGCAGTGCGCCTGAGTAACCGCTAATTTTTTGCGTTGTTCTTTGTTAGAAGTAACTGTGTTAATTAATTACAATTATCCTGATTAGAGTTATTAGTGATGGGGGTAAGTAGGTCGTGTATCATGTGTCAGTGGTTGTTGCCTCGTGATTGCGGGCCACGTCCGCGACAACTTTTTGTGCGTCTGCGCTGACACCGCCTGTCATCGGTGTAATGGTTACTTAATTGAATTAAACACTCATGTCGCAAAAAAAGTAATAGATGTATGAATAAACATTTTAGGCGCAGTTTTTTTAAATCTATTTACAGTTAATTAATGAGCTAGTTATTTGGAGGAAGTTAATCGATTTTTAGGATTCCGTGCATGTTAGTCATTCACTCATGGTTTGTAAGACTGGTTTATCAGAAGGCTATTCTACTTTTGGTATAAAAGGCGTAACGTAATTAAATTAAATTCGCAATCAAAACATTTAGTTCGGTTTGTCTGTTGGTTTGTTCGCTCAGAATGACCTATAACGGAATTTTAACCTGGTTCTAATTTGCTGACCGAATAATCAAGAGTGCGGAATCTTTCTACTCCTTCGTTGGATTTGATAAAATATCAAATAAACATAATCTTAAAAAAAACTATACAAACAATGTAATGTCCCAAAGAAAGTCCCACGCTGACAAGACAATAGATAAACATGAGGAGGATTCGTACTTACCTTTGAATTTTCTTTTGAACAAACATTGTATACCTACCCACATTTGCCTACGAAAAATGTTTCGCTACCATCATGCTACGAGTGTAGCTTAGACGTAGAGGTCGTAGCAAATAAGTTCATACCAAGATTTTATTTTCGAAAATTATATTTAGGACTTAAAATTATAATTGATAGGTATTGTGGTTTACTCACTCTATGTACATAGGTTTCATCGCAATTCAAGTAATGCGTTCCTTAGTAACATACTTGTATACTTAAAGGCCTGATGGACTTTCCAAAGCTAGCTTAAGTGCATGCCTAGGGGCATTTTGCTGTACTTATATGGATCGATAGGGCGCAGGTTATAGGCACCGCGACCTGACCATTGACGGCTGTAAGCAACACGCAACGGTACCGATGACCAGGGACCTGCATTCATGCATAGGTGTATCTACATTCATTGCGTAGGTAGTTACTCTTCTATGTGGTATATTGGTGGTAAATAAATAAATGTGTGTGGGAAATGTGAGTTTAACTAGGCTCCATTAATATTTGGGTTTATATATTTAAATGGATGCTTTATCTAGCTCTACATTATGTGTAAGGAATTGGTCATTTTTATTTTAATGATATTTGGGACCAATTCCTAAATAAATTCTTATGCTTTAAGTAGTAGAGTTTGTTTTCTTTTCAGAAACACTGTACCTGCTTAAATTTATTTATTTACCACCAATTAAAACACCATTACAGACTCGTTCAATACGATGCTATAACACATACAATATAAATAAATAACTTGGGGCATATACATTCATAAAAATAGGTACAGCTCTATAAAGAAAATATTTATTGCAAGATTGTTGTAATTTCATGAGTAGGTTACCTATCGTGTCAGCTCAGAGCCCAGTGCGGTTCTAAGAATGAAAACCCACTGATGCTCGGTACGGTAAATAATAACTTAAACGAATAGAACTTATACGTAGGTATTGACCACAAAATAATTATCCCAGTCCTTCGATTTTACAGTTTAACCACACTCCTGTCTGCTCTGTACGTGATAAAAACAATTCCATTAGCAAATTTACCCTAAGGTTGTGTTTATGAAGGATTTGCGTACCTATTAGGCAAAATGCTTGGGGTCACAATTAGTGCTAATTGTTTTACCGTAGGAGTCTATAACCTCTATGTCGTGTAGGTGTACTTGTAAGCGATGATTTAAGATAGCACTTGAGATTTAATAGGTGGCTTTAAAAACTTAGTCGCGTTGTTTGACGTTTGAAATTTTGAACTTAATCAAGACATTCGCGATTTTAAATTAAAAAAAAACTCGTTTCTCATATAATATTTTCATGGTTATAAGGATTTATTCATATCTTTGAATGATACTGATTGTGCTTGTTGCAAACAATTTAGCTAAAATGCTATAGGATAATTGTATTTACGATTCAAAAATCGTTTTTTTTTAAATAAGATAAGCCCGTCACTCTATTCCCAAATTACTGTAACTCCTGAAAGCCAGAATTGCATTGGCGACCACCAGAAAAGCGACGAGACAATGAAGCTCGACGAAGTCCCAAAGTAACAATTTAACTGTCTTGGATCCCGCAACGAAATTAATCAGAAAAGTATAGCGGAGTAGGAAAACCATAATTTCCCTCCATATCAGCAGAAGACAGAATGAAACAAGGCCAATAGGCACAAAGGACATTTACAACTGGGATAAGCCCAGTTACCTAGCACCACGGATAAATATTATCATTAATGGGTCCTAAGTTGCGAGCTGTTTTATTTGATTCCAATATTAAGTATGGTAAAAACGCTTGAACGCACGGAAATTTGTTCTACTTAGTTTCTACAAGGTAGTAAATAACTCCGGATGTAACCTGTACACTATCCAACATAATTTTGCGTTCATTCTGCCAAAGACGTGCAGTCTTTGGCAGAATGAAATCCCTTAAAATATGATGAGCAGATTGACAAATCGACTTATTTACTTTACATCGTGCGCTCGTGCTAGGGCCTCAGAACTGAAAACTATGTATACAATCAGGGTTGGGCAGTATTTGAATTACTTGTAATTAAAATACGTAATTGAAATACAAATACGTATTTGGTATTTGTATTTCAATTACTTCCTTAAAATGTAATTTGTAATTCGTATTTCAAATACCTGACGGCGAAGTATTTTGTAATTAGTATTTCAAATACTTGAGGCTTCAAAATACATTTTAACATTAAAATACATTTAACCTTCATTTAGCGATCGTGAGTGTGAGTGCGAGGCGAGAGTGCAATGATGGTAAAGCAGCTAATAGAGTTGGCGACACAAGTTTTCTTAAGCAGGTTTTATTAACTCTTCAACAAGAGGCTGTTTGTCTGACAGTACATTTAAAAATCTAGTGTTCATGAAAGGAAATTCTGGTTTTACTGATTAATTAATCTTGATTTCCTCTACTTTTCAGCCCATGCTGGTCTAGATTACTTATTTTGTAATTCGTATTTTGTATTTCATTCAAAAATTGCTAAAATAATATATTTTGTATTTTATATTTCAAATACCTTACTTAAAGATATTTTGTACTTTAGTTACTTGCGATACTGTATTTTGTAATTTGTATTTTATTCAATTAAAGCAACCGACTACCCGAGAAGAGACCGCTCGCGCCCGTGTGTTGCCATATAAGTTTCCTCGTTTTAGTACATTTTATTTTATTATTGTTTAATTTTTGTCGGGGTATTTTTGAACTTGTCTTCCAAAAAGGATTACATAAATAGAGTTTAATCTCTATACCTCATAATACCCTCACGGATCGGACATGTTTTTTTTTACATATTGTAGAATACTAAGTAATTGTGTCGGGTCTTCTAACAAACACCCACATAGGTCCTAACTAGGGCCATTGTATCAAAAGCGTACGGTATTTTTTACTATATCCACCTATTATTGTTTTATATCTAATGTGACAAGCAATTAAATATCCTGTTAAATCGAAGCTATAAACTGCCAATGTTTTAGGCTCACAGCTATTTACCGTATGCACCGAGGAAGTGGGTGGGTACCTATTCAAGCATAGCCCATCGTCGTTCCCAAAAGCTAACAATGTAACTTTAACATCCTTCAAATATTATAAATGTGCAAGTTTGTGAGGACAAACTTTCGCATTATATATAGATGTATGGATGTTAGTTACACTTGCACGCAAAAAATTCTTAAAAAAGAATAGAAATAAAATAGAATATTTTTTATCCCGGTAGTATGATCCCGTAGGACAATTATCGAACTCCATGCGGGCGAAGCCGCGGACATAAGCTAGTTTATTATAATAATACTAAAGTATTAAAATTTGTTAGCCACACAAGAACTATTCCTATTTTTGAAAGTACCTAACCATAAAGTTGCAGTATACCATAAATTGCCTGTAAAGGCATATTCACACTTAGTTCATA
Source organism: Eurois occulta (assembly GCA_950022335.1). Taxonomy (NCBI): domain Eukaryota; kingdom Metazoa; phylum Arthropoda; class Insecta; order Lepidoptera; family Noctuidae; genus Eurois; species Eurois occulta. Next base: position 7,838,901 of record OX465489.1, on the reverse strand, counting down.
GTAGTCTTAACTCAAAATAAAAGTAGAAACAGTCAATGTGTTTTCTAACTCTTTAGTAGGTTTTGGGTGCCATTTAAACAGTTTTCTTTATTCATCATCAAAATATGATATCTACCTCCATGAAAAAAAAAACCATGTTAATGGAATACTTATCAGGCGTTGCATCTATATAGCGTCTAATTTTCGTCTATTAATTTTCTAATTATGAATTCATAATACCGCCTGATAGAAACACAAGCAAAAAGTCTTGTCTATGACTCTCTCAACATGAAATAAACTGTACATGAACTTCAACAACTTTAATATTGCTCGACAGGACGGATTAGTATAATGTTACGAGATTAAATCTACACCAGTTTATATTATTAACTTGATGAAGAGACGTGAGTTCATTGATGAATATGCAGCGCGACCCCCACGGTTTCGTCTGAGTTCATATTACTTACTTAGTCTACATATTTACTGGCTACGTAGGTACCTACGGCTACTAATTATGTCGTCCTGTCTGGATAGACTGGATAAATAGGAATTCATGTTAGGTCAGAAAGCCTGTATTGCTTGCTAAAGAAGATAAGGGTCTTTTATATTTAGAAATTCTTCTGAAGGCAAAACAAACATCTGCCAATGATCTCTTAACCACAGCAACATTACTATAAATTGTATTAGTTACGGTTAATGAACTAATAGTAAAGAGCCTCGACCAACACCTTAGGAGGCTCTGATTGCGCGACTGGGTCAATGGCTTGATTCAGAAAGCAGTCCTCCTGAGCACGGCAAGCATAGTGAGGCGGTTCCTCTCTCTGGAGCCCTGACCACCAGGCTGCCGGCAGCCTGGACCTTGTTCCTGATGTCGATGGGCTACTATTTATAGGGTTCCGTAGCCGAATGGCAAAAAACGGAAAAAATGTAGGATTGTAGAACGAAAAACAAACTTTCAACGAAAATTGGTTTGAATAAGATTTAATGTTTAGTTTTTGAGAAATGGGATTTTTTCATTAAACTGCAGCAGTAACTTTGTTTTACATTAACATACTATGAAAAACAAATTTAGTTTTACTGTTGAATGTAATACAATACAACATATGGATGAGCCTTCAAAATATTTTTATAATAGGTATTGTTTGGTGCTACGGAACCCTGTGTGCGTGTGAGTACGACTCGTACTTGGCCAGTTTTTAATTATATAAGTACATACATAGGAGGAGCTCGTGGCTAAATAAGAACAGCCGCTCGGGTCCATCTTTAGGTTAAGCCGTGCTTACCTAGGTTGGTCCGTGGATCACCCATTACATACGGTCATTTGTAGATCCCGATCGGTTGGTCCCCGCTGTCATTTGTAGATCTTTGACAGTCGTTACAGGTAGTCAGTGACCCGAAAGTCTGACAACCAGTCTTACCAAGGGGTACCGTATTACCTAGGGCTAACTGGGTTGTGGAGGTCAGATAGGCAGTCGCTCCATGTAAAATACTGGTATTCAGCTGCATCCGAAGCCCACCCCAACATAATTGGGAAAAGGCTAAGCAGATGAAGTACATACATAGGAAACGTACAGGTTACATAGGAATATTTAGAAATGTAAAAGATGTGTTATGCATGAATAAAGAATATTATTTTTTTTTTTTTTAACGTTGCCCCATACTAGGAATTTCTCCTGTATCGTGGGTGTATTTACAAACATTTAAACTCACATACACAAACAGCCAGACCCGGAACAACTATCTGTAGGCCATACAAATATTTGTTGCGTACGGGGATCGAACCCGCGACACGCAACGCAGCAGTCAATGTGCCGTCAAATAATTTTATGTATTTAATACAGATTTAGAGGTTGAGAGCTTGTCAAACTTAACTGGAGCAATAAACGAAGGAAACACTGCGAAGGAATATTGCTAAAGTAGAATTTGACAGGTTCTCAAGTTCAAATACTTATTTCAGAAATAGACTGTAAGTCGGGGCCAAGGCCGAGGTTTACATTGGATGTTACAAATATCAGCAATTAATGTCTTCTAAAAAAGATACGGGACAGTAAAGTTCAAACCAGAAAAAACATCAGCGTATTCTAGGCACATAAATGGACATTGAACGAATCCGGTTAGATAGCATTTATGTATTTCAATCATTTTTAGCACCGATGACAAAGTCAATTTTAATCAATCAAGACTTTATTTATGACGTAGGTAGTTAACAAATATACGTACTTGCTAGGAACACCTCGCATTTGTACGAGAACGATAAATAATTATCAAGTCGATTAATTTTATTGGCTGTATTATTAGGTGATTTTACGAGTATAAAAGCAGCGGTCATCAAAATCTTGATTTATCAAATTGGAATCGATTTGAAATCAGGTTCATTGTACTCGGAGAGGGTAACTAAGATTAGTATCTATTAATAAGATTAAGTTATAAGACGATTCAGAGAAATCTATTTATACGCATAAAGGATTGAATGATTGAACAAAATACAATGTTAGACTGCATTATTCATCGTCACTGGTTGCTGGACTCACGGCATTTCGAATTGAAATCATTGAATATTAAGGAGCGTGTACACGTAGCTTGGCACAGGCTTGCAGTTCCGTCATTGCCTATCAGTATCATTAGTGTTCCATTATGTATATTATGTAAATATGGTAGGTAAATATTGCATTAAGTAATTGTAATTAAAACATGAATGCCTTGCCTACTGTTTTTTGAACCTGTGGCAAAACCGCCTTCATGTAACAACAACGCTGAATAAATTATTATTAATATTTGAGGGTAAGTAGGTAACACTTCGCGAGAGTTGACTAATTAACAATCTTTGCAGAAATTAAATATTTCAGCAACAACAATTAAATTAAAATAACGTTACACAACTGTCTATTCAAAGTGCGTTGACACAAGACGAAAATGCACAGGTATTCTCATTTAAGGTCAACATCGAAATATAATCCCATGAAATTCGATAACACAAATACCTTTTACGTTTCTCAATTTTCTACCAGAGAAATCGCATGTGAACACGAAAAATCCATATGATAATTGCTTGATCAATACAAGAAAGTAAACAGTAAAATAAATACATGTAAGACTCACTTTTATTTACCTACATGGTCCAAATAGGTAGGTGGTACCTACCAATGTTCAAACGTTTTAGTTGGTAGATACTATGAAACCTAGTAAGAAAATATGTACCGTAAAAATATCACGACGAAGACAGTATCACTCGCATTTATATATAGCCATCTAACCGACTATGACGCTATCTGTATAGTTATCGAAAATTGGCTAAGGTTTGAAAAAACCAATTTCAATCATTGGAAAAAAAACATTCTATTATGCAACTATAATTGGTTTAGGTCGTTGACACGAAGACGCGGCAGTACACATATGACATGATATGGATTTTTTCCTTTAATTATTTTTTTTCGCGATCACTTTCTCACTAGGTTTTTATACAAGAGCACGAAGTGGTTTGAATTGCTTAATGTGTTTTGCTACGCATGAGTAGGCGACAGGAGGTGGAAAAAAGAATCTTATTAATTAAAAAAATGTGGAACATCAAGGCACGCTCCCATTCATTGAATTACAACAGCTGAGTAGGTACCTAATTTAAACATAATAAACAACAAGGAAAGGCTGTCTTTACTAATGATATGACAACTTTTTTCATGATTTATGTATCTAACTTGCTGTTTTGGAATGTAATTAACTCACGAATTATGCTAATAAACAGATCCAATCAGCATTTAATTGTTTTCATTCACTAAAAACCAAATAAGTGTAAAACTAGGAATTCCAGCAAGTGCAAATGAAACAAATGGGGTGCAATAAAGTTTATGAGGCTCCTTATGTTTATGTTCCGGCTGAGGTTTCAATGGTTTCATTGCATCGACAAGGAGAGTCGCAATAAAACAGTGCGCAGTAATTGACTATACCCTCCGCTCCCGGCGTTCCCTAATTGCATAGCCGGAGACGATTCCCACGCGCGCCAATGAAGATCAGACACCGAACGTGGATACGAGCGTCGTTATGTAACTTTAATCAAAATTCTGTGAAACGCAGCAGGGGGACCCGCTATTAATATTTAAGTACAACACGTGACAATAGCCTCTTAGTAAATTAATACCTTTGTTGACAACGAAACGCGGCGCTTGCATCAGGGGCATTCAGGGGTCGATTTAACTCAACTGACGCTAGAATCTTGTAAATCGTTTAGTTGCCTAGCTAACACTATAACATGGGCTTAAAGTAACGATATGTAATGTGTATGGAAACTTAAGTAAGTCTGTCATCATCATCATTTCGACCTAATTCCGCTCACTGTTAGGCAGGCCCCTAATGCCACGCTTCATGGTCCTTCGTAATACGTCTAACAGTACTCCTACATATGTTTATAATTTAGTAGGTATGAACTGACTAATCCCAGGCTCACAACCGTGCTAAATGGAAAGGTGATTTTAGCAGTAAGCACCGTTAAAAGGAGATGCAAATCTCATTGAGTTATTTATAAAAGAGAGAATAAACGTTGAATTCAGAAATCACGAAAGATATACATATATATGTACGCACAAGTAGGTAGATCTAGATACATGCGTATAGTTTGAGACAATAAAACTAATAGCTAGAAACTCCAGCAAGAAGCCATAAAAGGATCTAAACAGCCAGCAGCCCGGACGATATAAAAACACGGTAAATGAGAGACCACAGGTACTGCCGTGGTAAAGGGACAAGTGAATCAGCCAACCGCTAGTACTAGACAGGATCGTGTGCTAATAAAATCTATTTTGCTTTGGTAATACGAGCAGAAGTCCTATCTCAGAATAATAAATGTAGTGCTTAGCAAGAGTGCGTAGGCATTCTTGACATCTTTGAACAACTAGAGTAGCAACCAACTATTTAAGTAGGTGTTAATGTATGTAGTGGTTTCATCCAAGCTAAGCACTGAATAGTTACCTGAATTGGTTCTAGTGGGTCCGTCGGAAATGGTTTGCATTAGCTGTACCTACTAACTTGGGCTGAGACACCGCAGGAGGTCCAAGAAGTGTTTACAGGATGTTGTTAAAGCCGACAAAAGCGAACTAACTGTTTAAGATTCATGTTGGGTGAAGGGAGAAGAGGAAACAGCTATGAAAGAAGTAGGAAATGATTTCAGTGCTACTGAAGTACAATGGCAGATGAAGAGAGCATACTGTAATTGAATTTGATTGAATTGAATACAATGGCCCACGAAACGCTAAGAACAGATACAAAAATCTCATTGCTTGGGATTCCTTTTCCTATAAATAAGAATACACCATAATTATCATGAAAAAAGTGTTGAATAACAGAATGTCAGAATTTTTCCTTACAACAAAATTTTCCTTGCATTCAAGAAAACGATTAATTTTGCTGCAGATGTAGGTACAAGTTTTCTCCGTGCGTAATGATGATTGTAAGACTTGAATAGTAATATGGGAATGCACGAGCACCTCCGACAGTCAATGGGACTTAAAAATGTAAGCACGCACCATCGAGGCAGCGGAACAAAAATTTATTCAAAGTGGCTGACCGCTGGGTGGTGAGAATGACGTTTCAGACTCTATTATTAAATAACTTGCGAGTTTGCGTATTTTTCGCCTGTATTATTTATATTTTAATATCTTGTTGTTTCGGGATTTTGGCCGTAATTACACATTATTTGATTTTTGTACACCGATTTTTCCGTGATTACTGGGCCGATTTGCATGATTTTTTATTTGGTAAAGGAAGACCGCGCGGTGGTCCTTTATTAACTGTACTTGGGTAGATTTTGAGTTAGCTTCTTTAATAAATATTTTTTCTGCTTTGTGTACCTATGTGATAATCTCTTGATTAATGACCTTTTTATTTTATATAGCTTAAATCATGTAATGGTATCTTACTTGCCCTTTTATTAATCTGCGAGTGCTGTGCACTTCTATAAGTGACAAATTCACTATACCTAAAATAGTTTGTGACGTATGTTTATGTATGTTTAGTGAGTAAGTCGTTGAAGTGCCATTTTAATAAATAAATAATAAATAAATAAATAAATATCAACTCAATTTGCTAGTTTTAATGTTATGAACACTTTTTTAGCTTTTTTTGGAACTAGAATGTTTTTTTTTTGAAAAAAAAAGGTTATTTCTTCTTCTGCTCTTCAGTATTTTTTACAGTAGAGTACTAGTAGGTCGCATTTGGCGGGTTTTAAAACATACAAAATTAAAAGAGAATGCTCATGGAAGTATGGAATCCCGTACCATGCTGCATCAAAATCAAACCTTGTTTTTTATAGACTACACTGATCGTATTAACTCCTACAAAAATTATTTTTGAAAAAAAAACCCGCGTTTCAGAGTTATTTTATAAAATCGAAACTAACCTAAAAAGTAGGTCTATTTTTTCGACGCTACCAACGACGTATTTTAACACACATACATTACATTATTGCTCTAAAAACAGCGTAATACACTAATATTAGTAAGAATTACGAGTTAAAGTAACATCCACAGTATGCTTGACTGAAACTCGATTTTATTTTAGACCTTTACATTGCCAATAGTCAGTCAGTACAGTACAAATGTCAGATGCCACAGATAAGATAACTATAAACCATAGAGTATAGTAAGTGCTATAAACTAGTCGGGATTTAGGGATGTAATCGATAAATCAAAATCTTTAGGCTCAGAAAATCTATTTTGTTGCAAATATCAATAAACCAAACTAAATCGATTTGGTGTACTGATCTTACTTAATTGTAATTAATTTTAGAGTCCGCTCGACAGACAAGGGTTTGTTCAATTGAAACGGAACGTCATTTATATTCAGTTGAAACGGAACGTCTTATAAAGGGAGTAAAACAATATTCGTACTTTTAAACTCGAAAAGTATATTTCCAGTTCAAAAATCAAATCCCCGACGCGTAATGCCGTAAAAAAATATGAAACTAATTACTATAATATTTTGGTTTTGAGGCGCGAGACTTTTTGGTAAGTACCAACTTTGGTCATTGTCCTTTTGAAACTGCAGATTTTGGTAACTCACTTTTATCGCTAACAGTACGTGCTTATTAAATACCTAAATCCCACTCTTTTTGTACCAACTTTCCACGTTCTTATTAAAATGAGGAAGGTAAAATTTACGTAAAGAGCTAGACAGGACGTCTGACCCTAGCTAATGAAATGATTGGCAAAACCGTTCGTGTAGGTAAATCTTACACCTGCACGTTGCACCACATAAATTAAGTGAGACGCAGCAAGTGCGTTGCACCGCATGACCGTTGATACGCCTGGAAACTCCCTTATAAAACTAAAATAAACTGAAACCGGTAGTCATATTTTATGGCTAGGTATACAATCTGTTTGGCTACTTCCCATTTGGTAAACTTCCCATTTCGTAAACCTCAAACTGTACCTACTAAAAAGTTGCGTTTGGTAAACATTATACATTTCATACATTTAGTCCCATTTCGAAAACATTTCAATATTTTTTTGTGTTATATCCCATTTGGTAAACTTTCAGATGAAATGGGTACAGTCAAGTAAAAAAAGAAAAACGAAACTAATGATAACATTGTCATTTATTTTGTTAAATATTTTTAATCACAGGTACAATAGTCGGATTATGTGTACGTATGCCATTTACACATATTGATATTTAAAAACAGAAATAAAAAGTGGGGTGTACAAATAACTTTCAAAAAATTTAAGAAAAATCACAGTTCGATTTGACTATTTCGATGACAAGTTTTATTTTTTTAATAACATAAGTCAATCTAGATGCGAAATCAACTTATATAAAAAAACAATAATCACAGATTTGGTACTATCTTTTTATGTTAATGTACATTAACATAAAAAAATACATACGAAATCAACTACTTATAAAATATAAAAATAAACAGTCACTGATTTGGTACGTTAACGTAAAAAAATACATACTAAATCAACTATAAAATATAAAAACAATAATAATCACAGATTTGGTACAATAACATAAAAAATACATGCAAAATCAACTTTTAAATATAAAAACAAATAATAATCACAGATTTGGTACATTAACATTAAAAATTACACACAAAATCAACTATAAAATATAATCACAGATTTGGAATATTAACATAAAAAATTTACTACCTACACTACAAAGTTAAAAATCAATAAATAAATTATAAAGTGATACAAGCAATTCTTGATAATTCGTTCAAACAATTTTCCAATGATATTTTTCCACTTTTGTAATCGCCGAGAATATTGTTAATTCGTATATCATTTTGGATAGATTTTTTTCTTCGTTTTGATATACTTTCTCCATTATTATAAAAGCTGTAAAAAATTGTTATGATTAATTAAAGTAATAATGTATAATTTTTATCATATGTGTCGCCTAAAAATACAGGTCATTGAAACAAAAATATGTACCTTTTCAGAAGATTTTCATAATGTTTAATATTGCCTGATATCGTTTCGAAAAATAAAAGAATTGATGGCCTTTTTCCAATTTCACTATTGAAACTCCAATTCCAAGATTCCATGAGGTTTGTAGTGCGGTGTCTTTGTGCGTAGCAGCACCAAATATTCATCATATCTTCATTTTCCAACCACTGATCCACAAAGTAATCATTGAATTCAGTTATAGCTTTTTCTTCAAAACTGTAACAGAATTAATTCGTTGAAGATTATGATACGAAAAACCATATATTACCTAGTTTCTAACGCATAAAAATGGCTGTAGAAAATGGCGGTAGAAGAAATATCCAGAACTAAACGCGTTCATTTCAATACTGCAAAATTAATTTACCTTTGACTCATAACGTATAGCCATCCATCGTTTATGTCTTCTTTTGGTAAATGTGCCAGAGCCATACATAGTTTGACGTGATAGTGAGATTCTTCATGTTGTAATAAGCCGAGATTTTGCCTTTCTTAATAGCGCTCTGCCAAAGTGAACAAAACACCCCTTAACAATTATGTTTGGAAATGTCTTTTTAATTGCATTTATTGGAGCTTTTTCGAAATCCAAGGTAATAATATCGGCTGTCCACTCTGGTAAATGAAATTTTAGTTTGTAAAACAGTCTTTCATATGTAGTTTCTTCTTTGTTTGTCAACACTGCATAAAAAAATGGTACAATATTTGTCCCAGTTTCTGTACTTCCTATGTCTCCGTGTACAACGTATAGTTGAAGAAACGGCTTTGCACAACATTTGAACGTTCCGTCCGCAAAGTAGTGACGGACGTCATTTAAATGTGCAATTGCACTTTTTGAACCAAACACAATCATTCTATTTTCACCGTCAATCTCATCAAACAATAAATTGTCTTTAAAACGGTCAGGAATCACGATTTCTGTAGAGTTAGAGTGCTGAGATTTTGTGATTCCTAGTTGTCTATTTCTGTGTTTATACAAACTGCTTTTAACTTTGTCAAAATTTGGTAATTCTTTAATAATTTCATAACCATTATCTTTCAGCTTTTTAGTACATTTCCTGTATGTAGCTGGAATCGGCTTCAGATCTTCACATATAGTTTGTTTACATTTTTCGATGGCTACTTTCACTTCATTTTTTTCAAAATTCGGAATACAAGAACTGCAGTGAGCATTTTCTCTTAATACATGGCTTCGATTTGAATTCAAAGTTACACTTGCTGAACATCCATCTTTTCTATTAACACAGCGCCACCAACTTGAGTCCTTATTATTTTTCTGTTTATAATATTGATGCCCAGCGCGTAATAAAATTTCACCGCCTCGTGTACTATTAATAATTTTTAAATTCACTGCACCACTAGAAGATCCCTCACCCGACATTGCAACGACCTTGCACTATGCATAAAACGAGTGAACTGATAAGTTAAACCCGGTAATAGATATAATTTACGTATACTTACATAGGTCTATCTCATTCACACCTTTTGTTTAAAACGATGGTAAGGACAATAAATCCCTACCTGAGAACCCGCTCGGTGCTTCTTTTGCGGGAAAAGCACGTGGTATTTTTAGTAGCATCGTGGTATTTTTACAGACTTTAATACGTTTTTTTTACTTCTTCTTGATCAGCCATTCTTTTTGATGGTCGAGATACTATCTCAAGACTGAAGCATTTAAAAATATATACATCTCTAATTTAATACTAATTTGACACTGACTGTACCGTACAAAAATAACAATACTAACAAAGTTTACCAAATGGGATTAAATGTATGAAGTAACGAAATGTTTACCAAACGCAACTTTTTAGTAGGTACAGTTTGAGGTTTACGAAATGGGAAGTTTACCAAATGGGAAGTAGCCATCTGTTTCGATTATCTTTACACTCCATTTTTTTCTTTACCTAGCTTTTGTTATCCAAACATCTTATTTCTTGTATTTTTTTTAATTTATGTTTTACCTAGTTGAAATAAGTGTTTCATTAATATGAACATATCGTAGGTTCATTTGAAATTAAAATGAGATAAATAAAGTTTCAGTAAGTTGTAGGTAAGCTAAAATAAGTTTATGAATACGAATATATTATGTTAATAATGTTTTTACTAAGTATAATAAACTAGTACGGTTTTAGGAGCTATCCGTTATAATAAGCCCGGTAAGTACCTAAGCTATACTCATATGAAGCTACTAAGTAGGTACTTAAATAAATAAATAAAAAGGCAAAAATAGTGATGGTATCGTAGGTACGAAGGAATAATATGAAAAGAAAACTCTTTCTCCGCATTCTCCAATATAAAAATAAGTAGGTACTATGCTCAAAAATTAAAACGGACCACATAGGTACCATACCGTCCCCATAAACATCGATGCTCTTAAAAATCATGTTTCCTCATCGAACATTCTTTTAATAGGTACTAAAGCAATCTAAAGGCTGATGAATAGGAATCATGTGAACCAGAGCTAGTAATTGGGTGCACCAGAGCGGCGCTAGTAAATTGATATGGCAAGCTAGCGGTTCTCGATCGGCGCATGCATCTACGCTACGCCCTTCGATATGTATGGCATTTCGATCCGCAAGTTCATCGTTACGGCAATCGAACGACGACGCTTCTGGGCGGAGATCGATTCGACTTCGACTCCATGCACGATGTTGCAATGGTTACAGTTAGTGGACTCGAGTGATATTATCTTATGGTAATTGAACTAAATGTTCTCGCTTTGATGTTAGGTAGTTTGAGGGACGGGTGAAAAAATTGGGCTAAATTGTGCGCGTTAATGCCAGCGTCGAAGTTCTATGTGCGTATTGCGTGTCGATTCCGCGAATTAAGTTCTTGAGTGCACATATTTAGGTGTCGGTGCTTAGCTGTTTATTCTTTGGTTAAATACGTATTTGAACTGTAGTCTAGCTTGTTTTATACTTATTAATTTTAAAATCATATCAATAGGTAGGTTAATATGATGTTCTAGTTTTTTTTTTTGAGATTATAAGTTATGTTATAATTTTTTTTAAGTACAATAAGTATTACTTATTGAATGTTTAAATAAGCATTAGGATGAAATTAGGTCTCAATATAACGTACAAAAAACATAATTCGTAATTTATATAAATACTTAATATTGCTAATTGATATACCTACTCCCAAATAAGAATAAGTAGGTTCATTTAGAAATATAGCTGTAAAATCGATTAGTTTAATAAAAGAAATAAACTGAAAGTCGATAAAAATATCTACCATAATAATAAACAAATGAGCTTACCATAACATTTATTACGATGAACCATCGTAAAAGCATCAAGGGACTCGATTTTATAGACATTATTCACGATATTCACATAAACTTTAGATTTATAATTCGCTGTTTTTGCGATTAATTTTCCGCGAACGCGAGCTTTCCTTTCCCGCCAAATATTGGATAGAGTGACCACACCGCGCACGCCTGTTGGCTGACGCTTAGCCCGCCAAACTGAAGCAAGCCGTAAGCACCGTGAGAGCTTCGCGAACCGTCTCTGAATGGCCCACTCCACAAGAGGGAGAAATGGCGGGAGTCGCGGGAGGGACGATCTTGTAGGGGAAACCGCGTCAACCGCCTCCGGTAATTCACTAAGAAAAGTTATTTGACGACTTGTCGCCTGGGGGATCGCTGTTGTAATAGAAAAATGAAAACGATTTGTAAAGTGAATCGGCGATTTGAAGAATTGCAGACGGCTAATTTTGGGTTGTTATTGATCGGAAAAAAGTGTAGGTGATGGAATAATATCTTTGAACTTTTTCTTTCATAATGCTGCTACCATTATGAGCCAACTACTACTAGAAAGGAAACTATCTGAACCTACTTTATTATTGGTGCAGATTGTTTTACATAGACAATAACTTACTTTTGGTGACAGCCCACGTGTTAGGTATTCATTATTAAGTAGGTATACCTATACCTATGTGACTTATGGTAGATGAAATATCTAAGTACCTAAGTATATAGGCATCTAAAAAGAAATTAGCCAATTTACGGTATCCAAAATCCGTAGGTAGGTAAGTTATAAATTACATGACGTTGTTTATTGCGTGCCTACAACCGCAAATTGCAGAATCTGATTTCAGTTTGGATAATTGAAGCCGAATGTGTGGGCTGTGGTATCTGACAAGACCAAAATTACCAAATCAAAATAACAATATTACCTAGGTACCTACCTAGCAAATAATTTATGAAAACCGCACTGTTTAGGGTTCCGTTATCCTGTGGTCCATTATAAAAGGTCAAACAATAAATATTTCACCCAAAACTACATTAGATTGGATTATGGTATTAGTTGTCATAACTATTCGTCCAAATCATGTTGTTTTTTAACCTTTAGTCTCCTACCAAACCTCTCTATCCTGTGCTATTTCGTCCATGTTCGTCCCGCAAACAAGATCAGATCTGTGCTCCTTAATCATTTTTTTATTTATTTAATCTCAACGTCATATTATAAGGTACCTACAGGTCTAAGAAAATGTACAATCTTAATAGAGAAAAGTGTCTGAGATCCTGGCCTGAGTAGGTATAGATCTCCCGTTATGGAGGACTTGAAAGAGTATTCTTGTAAATATTATTTATAACTAGCGCCGTAGCGCGGAGGTTTCTTAAAACGGTTTTCTAAAAGAGAGCCCCGATAATAATAGTAGGTACCTACCTACTTACATTTTGATATAAGTGGGGAAACTTTGTTATTGCATTAGAGGCGGAATATGGAGCCGAGAACTGCAGTAACAAATGCCCAAGTGTATCAAACGACGTTCTTCAATACACTTTCGAAGAAATAAAATAATAAAATGAAAAGTATTTTTGTCATGGATTATTACGAAACTATGATTTAATTTGCTTTTTTCCGCGCTTTGCTTTCGCCAGATTGAAGGAGAAGCAAAGGTATGAAGCCTCTGAACAGCCTAATATGAAAAATAGTAAATTCAAATATTTTTAAATTTAGAACAACATATAAATGTTAATCTACTATATTATAAAAATAAGTCGGGTTTTCCTTCCTGACGCTATAACTCCAGAACGCACGAACCGATTTCCACGGTTTTGCATTCGTTGGAAAGGTCTCGGGCTCCGTGAGGTTTATAGCAAAGAAAATTCAGGAAAATTAGGGTAGGTAGGGTAGTGAAAGTAATAGGTAGGAAAACATGCATTGCAACGCATGCCGGGCACAGCTAGTTTGTTCATAAAAGTAACTAGGTATTTGTATGAAATAATCATGTTTATCTATGATATCCATTATTTATAAACACAATTTAAATATTCATAAAATATTTAGACTTTCATATAACTACTCTCAATCCCAAATTTTACGTCAGTCACTCATAATATTTCACAAGTAAAAAAGAAAATGCATTCTGCAGCCATGAAAAACTGAACAAAAACATGTACCTACCCAGTTAATGTGACATTAGGTACCTCCGTATGTACCTATTTGTGAAGGTACCTAGGTACTTATTATGTACAGTTATTTTTATCAAACACCGATATGCTCCGCAAACGATAAGAAAATATTACATAATCGTGTACGAACGGTTTTATCTTAATGTGAGTTTAATGAACGTTTTATGGCAAGTAAACTATAGTCGTAGTAATTAATATGAAATTACATTGGAAGTACTTAGCCTACCTACATTTTATCAATTACACACCCACGACTTGTAAATGAACATGCATTATCTGCCATCTGTGAGATGCCCGAAGAACTAACGTGCTGCCTGGATGCAACATGTTCCATAGTTTCCGTACATACCATGGCGCTAGTATAGACTTACCAATAACCAAGACCTTGGATGACGTTAATATTAATTTTCTATTCATTGAACTATTGCCTGTTATTATTTTCAAGATATGTTAGCTAATTATACCTATCTGATTTACATTCCCCTATGCGACGCGTTATCGGTACCTCCATTTAAAAGATAAAATAATAATGAAAATACAGGTACTGGTGGAGCAAACCTATGCGCTTGAACAGGAAATGGTTGGTAGGTGCTCTGCATAAATGGCAGTGGTTAAAACGAAGAAACTAACGTCAAAAATTAATCTGATGCCGATCATAGCAGAAAAACAGGTTGAAACTACAAATTCGCATTTTCTAAATATCAGGCTCATTGTATTACGATCGCGACAGCAATCTAATGTATGTGAGGAAGTAGCGTGGAAACACTAGATAATAGTCGAACGACCTGCTGGTTGAAATTACCTATTATGCTTGAAGAAAAAAAATGCCAGTTTAAGGCTCTTGAGTGGAATGTGGACATTGTTCTGCACTGGCCATGTATACTTGATTCGCAGAACTATACTATTACTGTGGTAGGTACAACTTGAACTTGCGCAAAGATTTACCTAACTTTTTTTTACGCAAGATTGGCACGTTTAGTACCAGGGAATCAAGAAATGTTGTTTTAAAAAATATGAGTAATTCATTGCTGTCCCTAGCGTTACGCATTATGACGAGTTTTATTGTTTCTCGTGGCCCTCTGCTAATTAAGTTTTGTTGTTGTTTCAATCGGCTAGCTAGGAAAATGTGAAAACCAAATTAAAAGAAAAAATGTAATGTTAATTTATGATTTAAACTTGCATTTATTACAGTTATAAATTATAATAATTGCTATAAATAAGGTTTAAATAAAATACCCTCATTCCCTTTGTGACATGATAAAATTCATACGTAAATATTGACTGGTAAAATTGTTCACAGATTACACAACTTCCTTTGAATGGGTAGTCATTTACCCAAGCTTTTCTTAAGATTTTCAGCGAGTTTATCCATAAACTCGAAAGTTTCGTAGTAGTCTGACCTCTTTACATTGCTCATGCCCTTAATACAAATAGCAAGATCTTTAGTCATAATTCCAGATTCGATTGTGTCAATGCAAACTTTCTCCAAAGTTTCGGCAAAGTTCTTGAGTTCGGCGTTGTCATCCAAATGAGCGCGGTGCAGGAGACCTCTGGTCCATGCAAAGATTGACGCAATTGGATTAGTGGATGTCTCCTTTCCTTGCTGGTAGAATCTGAAATGCCTAGTTACTGTACCGTGAGCAGCTTCCGCTTCTACAGTTTTTCCATCAGGGCAAATCAGAACTGATGTCATTAGACCCAGAGATCCGTATCCTTGGGCTACTGAATCTGACTGCACATCTCCATCGTAGTTCTTGCAGGCCCAAACGAATCCACCCTCTGATTTCATTGAGTAAGCAACCATATCGTCGATCAACCTGTGCTCGTACCAAATACCGGCGGCTTCGAACTGTGATTTGTAGTCCTTTTCATAAATTTCTTGGAAAATGTCCTTGAAGCGGCCATCGTATTTCTTAAGAATAGTGTTTTTGGTGCTCAGATAAAGAGGATACTTCCTTCCAAGAGCAAATTTAAATGAAGAGTGAGCGAAGTCAATGATGGAGGCATCAGTATTGAACATGCCAAGGGCGACACCAGCACCCTTGAATTCATTCACAACGTGTCTGATAGGCTCTCCTCCATTGGGTGGCGTCCAAATGAGCTCTAGGCTTCCAGCACCAGGAACAACAAAGTCAGTAGCTTTGTATTGATCGGCGTGAGCATGACGGCCGATGATAATAGGTTTCTCCCAGCCAGTCACTAGACGCGGAATATTTTTGCAAATAATAGCTTCC
Organism: Eurois occulta; assembly: GCA_950022335.1. Taxonomy (NCBI): domain Eukaryota; kingdom Metazoa; phylum Arthropoda; class Insecta; order Lepidoptera; family Noctuidae; genus Eurois; species Eurois occulta. Next base: position 7,822,834 of record OX465489.1, on the reverse strand, counting down.
CTGAAGACCGTGCCGCCAAGAATATTACGGATTGTTCCATTGGGACTCTTCCACATTTTCTTCAGCTTGAATTCTTCTACTCTGTTCTCATCAGGAGTGATGGTTGCGCATTTGATGCCGACATTGTATTTCTTGATTGCTTCAGCACAGTCAATGGTTACTTGGTCATCAGTCTTGTCACGGTTTTCCATACCCAAATCGTAAACGTGAAGCTCGATGTCCAAGAAGGGCAATATGAGCTTTTCTTTAATCAAATCCCAAATAATCCTGGTCATCTCGTCACCGAGGATATCAACAACGGGTCCAGCCTTTATTTTCGACATGATGAGTATCTGAAATCAAAGAAATGTTTCCTAAAATATGTTTACTAAACAAAATATAACGAAATACTATCTACTTCGATCTACCTAACTTGCTGTTAACACTAAATCCAACTTGGGGGTGGAAATAAAACAGTGAAAGATTTTTTTAAATAGGTGCCATGGATACATAAAGAAAAATATCACATTTTGTCAGTCCATAAATTAACTAGTAAGATTTGACACCTTATCAAAATACATTATGTAAACATTACCATTACTACATATTGGTGTATTAACCTTGGTAAACACAATTCGTGGTAAAATAAACAAAATTCGTAGACTATGTACTCTTTATAATTAAAGTTCAAAGAATACATTACATAGGTGACTATTAAACAAGGGGCAGACATTTTTTTTGTAACATGTTTGTGAAATATAGTTGTGTAGGAATAGAATATTTTTATTAAACTTTTCCTACACAATCGCCATGGTTGACATGCTTAAAACATTGGTAAATCAATAAAAGTACTAAATACAATACTTTAATTGTTAACTTATGATTCAACAGTCATAGCGGAATAAACCAAGTTAGAAATAAACCAAACAAATCCAATTGTTATACCTAAATGTGATTGATAATAAAATGACTATAAACAACAACATGTTTTGATAGCATCCAAATACTATCTACATATTTTCAACTGTTATTGCACTATTGTGTCATCAATTTTATCTTCGCAGTGTGTAAGAGGATGATGTAACAAATTGACAATTGACTCCTATTTACCATCCTGTGAATACTACTACCTACTAGCAAAATGATTTATGAGTACTGATAGTATTGAATTCATTGATGTAGTTATGACTAAGGCCGAGATCCATAAATGTTGCCTAGCACTTACTTTGGCTAAGCATTATTCCGGTCACTGACGCACAACTGCCAAACTGAACATGTTTAAGTCAAGGGATGTGTTTGTCATGCTTATAGACCACAGCCTCAGTCACAAAATGAGCAGTAGGTACTACTAATTAATGAAATAAATTTCAATCTAAACATAAATTAAGATAACAGAAAAAAATATAAACAAAGATTTATCCGAGGTCATTAAACTAATTTAGTAATTTCTAACAACAAGGCCATACACACTAAAAATATAAACAAGAAATACTGGCATGGTTGGCATTTCAGTTATTTTGGTAATCACAGATTCTGAACAGCTTCCTTTATCCATATTCTGCTCAATTAGGAGTGATCATTTAAAACACACCACACTTGGTATCTGTGGTAGTAGTCATTTATATTATCTAGAAATATAAAAGTATAGTTCAGAAAGATGTCTTAGGTATAACATAGCCAACATAAGGCATTATGTTGGCTGATTCAGATAAAAAAAAATCGAAATCATAATGCCAGGATTTATGATATATTTTTTCAGGGCCAATACCAAAAACACTGATAAAAATTTGAGATAGTATAAAAGATAAGCAATGATTTGCAAGTTTGTATGAAAAAGAGATAGCATTGGAAATTATAGAATTACTGATTATTTTATTATTAGTCTTGGCTGCCTAGAATGGATTGTGAAAACACTCTCAGGCAGAATTTCACAGTGAGTATTTTTTTAAAGTACCTAAGGCTTGAATTTCAGCTTGAACCTATGATGACCCACAAAGAAGCAAGTATTTTTGACTAGGTACTGAAAAAGTTGTTTGGATTTTACATTCAAAGCAATCAAAACTATGGTACTGAATTTTAAAATCAACAAATTCAGAATGCAAAGAGCAGAATTTAAATGTCTACTAGGATGGTAGTAGGTAGTAAATGGTTATTAGCTCGCAGGAAAATGAGTACTTGTTCTATAAATACCTACACCTAACCTGTACAGGAATGGAATAATATTTTCATGTAGAATTATAACTTTCGGTTTCCGTGAGAATATCAAGACAACGAAAACAACGTCGTGGCAAAGCAAAGTACAAAGTCCAGAGGCTTGAGCGGAAGGCTTTAAAAAACTAAAGAATACCGAAAAATACTTATTGATTATGACCTAAAAATAGGTTTTTTACCAGCAAACGATATGATGTGGGTGCGTTATCTTACCAATTAATATTTCGTAAATTGATAACTGCTCTAATAACTGATCACGTCGTACTCCACCCACTTCTCAAACCGGACTGCAAGCAGAGCCAGAGACGGCGTCGTAAATGATAATCAGATACGAACTTGTCAATTTGTCATACGTAGATGTTTGTAATAATTGAATGAATAAATAGCATTCAACCAATCAAATGAATACCTAATGTACCCAGACTACGCGAGGATCATTAATTAATTATTATATCTTACCTTTTATGTTTTAGCACCAAAAACTTGTTTTATCCGTTGATAGTTTGATAACTTCGGCGGACGTCAACACTGAACAACAGACGTAAAGAAAAGAGAAAGCAAATGAAATGCGCTCCAAATCTTCATCTCATCATATTATGATCTTTTCGTCTGATGCTGCAAATTTTTTTTTCGTTTTTAAAGGAATTTCGGGAGGTTTGAGATCGGAATTATTTCATTCAGCGTGCTAAATCACTTCAAGTTGAACAACACTGTACCGAACGAAAGAAAATAACAGTGAATTGAAAACATTGATTGAATTGAAACAGAAACCGAAAACTCGGAAAACTCAAAAGCTATGGTGTCATTTCGGAGAAAAAATTATAGAAAATACTCGTATTCAAGTGCTGCCATTATTGTTTGTAAATAGTGTTCACGAAATCACAAAACAATGGTTGATGGTGGTGGTTGTGGTTGTGGAAGAGTTTTGTTCTGTTTGTATTCACCCATCATCATCCTTTTGCCCTTATAGCCTTTATTTGAAGTCAGTGCAGTATCTATTCTTCTTCAGTATTTATCTATACTTCTCTATCTTTATTAGCCGTACGTAATCAGGTATTCCTCTTTCTAGCTAGCCATGCCACCTTTCAGTCTCACACAGTCAAATCCATCCTTTCTTTAATTTTCCCCCACTCTTTTAGCATACATTCGTACTCAAAATGTTCCTCCTAAAATTTTATTTCCGCTCTGGATGTCAGGTCCATATTCATCTTCATTGAAATGGTCGGCTCAGCATGCAACAACAACATGTCTCTAAATGAATGTCCGATGACAGTGTGTCCAAAATCATCAGGAAAAGATTACCTACTTAAAGCCGGGCCGACCCTTGGTCACCTTGGTGCAAGACTATAGCTATACTGAAGGATCGGATCGGTTCCAAAATCTGTTTTACCCATAAACTGCGTCTGCCAAAGGGCAATGGCCACTCTGGGCGTTAAAAAAACAAGACAGAGTTCGTAACATTACGCTACATTCGAAAACGGCCAGAATGGACGTCGGCAAGAAAGGTGCCAGGCTGAAATGGTCACTGATGAATGGGTCACGCACGTCAGCTACATGCACGATGACCACTGGGCAAAAGTCTTCATATAATGGGTGCCCACCGATGGGCAGCGTCCAAGGAACATCTATACTCTGGGCTTTTGGAAAAACTTAAGGGAGGCTTCTGCCCAGCGGGCATTATTTTTTTAGTCCATAATGTCCCAACACTGGGCAAAACTTTAATCGTCTTTTATTGCCATTACTTTTTGTTTATACTTCACTTTAGGTTGATTTTTCTAGCAAAGTGAACATTACGTTTGAACAAACTCTGTAAATAACAAACATTTTTAAATTTTGCAACACTGATTCCCCAAACGAATACACTCACCCGCCCCTCCCGATCCCTTCTGATTCTAGTTGGGCAGCAGCAGGCCCAGTCAACTTCTTAGTAGCAGTTTGGTACCGGGGATGACCTTGGGGGGCTTTAAGAAAGCGAGATGGAATAATATCCACTGACCCACTCTCGCACGTTCTTATGTTGCCATAAAAGAAACATTATTTTAAATTACGCTTCAATTTTTTTTAATTAACTTCTTCTCTAATACTGAAGTATATAATATTTAATTATTAATATTCATATCATTTTGATTGAAGTAACAAAATGTAAAAAAACTGAAAAATAAAATATGAAGGCAAATCATGGCAACACCAATTTTTTTTTGTGTATTATCTGACACAAAAAAAAAATACAAATGGCGGATTTCTGGCGGTTGTCGCTGTGTTCTTGCTTATTTGTGTTGTGAATTAAGTTTGTATTTTCATATAAACTGAATTCTTGCATTACTAACGTTGAGTTGAGCATCCCGTTCCTCCGTTATAGTGTTTACCGTGAGACAGAGACTCCAAAACAAGTGCTGTGCATTGTGTTATAGAGACAGAGACTCACTTTTTTCTTTCATCATGAAAGAAAACGAAAGGAAATGTTCCAAGTGTGGATGTTCCCCTGCTCAGGATCCTAACATCAACTTGCATCGTTTTCCTAACCCTGGGAGAACAAATAGCTTAAGGTAACGTATGCTAAAATTATAAAAACAGTTTCAAAATTTTTAAGTCTGAACCACTGAATTAAAGTAAACAAAAATAGGTATTGAAAAATTATAATGGGTCTCCTTGGCTAACCAGCTTTATTCACTTTTTCTATCTCAACTTATGTATGTGAGTCATTGATATAGTACATAACTTGTGAAAGAAAATAAATTATTTGTATTGATATAAAATAAGAACCAAGGTACACATTCAGCGATTCAAAAACATGTGAAAATAATTCAATGGGTCGTCTTAGAGAAACATTGCAGAACGGCACCAGCTATATGCACAGATATAGTAACATATCATGCCTGTTTTAATCCCCGAAGGGGTAGGCAAAGGTGTATTGGTACACAAAATAGAAATCAATTGTGGGTCAAAGAGGCTTCTTTCATGCACTTGACACAATGTCTTCTTACTCAATGTAATAGGGAAAAATAAAGAACTACAAAGTTATGCAAATGTCAAACTATTTATTTGATAAAATAAATTGTTGTATAGAAATCACTACTTGAACATAGTACTAGGTAGAGCATAAAACTCTCATCACAAAATGTATTAATAAATGCTAATTTATCTAATTGTATTTTTCAGGTGTGAATCATGGGCAAAATACTGTTTTCCTCATGACTCTTGGTCGTCACCAGAATTTCAAAAAAAGCTTCATTCTAGGCATTTAATGTTATGCACTAAACATTTTAAGAGATCATCATTCATTGATAATGCTGGAAAGAGGCTAGTCAAATCTGCAGTACCAGATGAGGAATGTGATAAGGTTAGTTAATCTTTCTTTTCTGTTACTTTTGTCCTGCTAATGTAAAAAGATTATCTAGATAACAATGGTGGTAACAGATGGTGGTATTTTCAAAGATGCAACTTAATGACTTATTGTTTTGTTAATTAAATACATATTATTTATATACATTACATTAATTAATGAAAAATAATTATATTTAATTTTTTTTAATATTTGGCCAGCTTTGTGAACCAATGCTGTACATTACATAAATAATGATTTGATAATCTCCAATTTTCAGATCACACATGCTGACCCTAATTTGGACCAAATTAATGTGATTCAGCCTATTGTGGGTCCGTCAGTAACAATTCGACCGCTGTGTGAGAATATTCCAAACACAATAGCTGATTGGAATCTATTTGAGCCTGTTGCGGGTCCATCTAAACCTTTGTGTGAGAATCAGAGTTTTAACATTAATCCACACAAGTCTAGTGCTATTCCGCAAATGACTGAAAAGGTCAATCCTATTACTGCTGAAAATCCATTGGTAACTACCAAAAAAGATAAACAGAGTATGATGATGAAAATGAAATATCACATGAGAAAAATAAAAAGGCTCGAAAAATCAGTAAAGCATCTGAAGAATGAATCATTTCTCAAAGTATTGAGCAAGAATGACTCAATACATGAAATATTAAAATGTAAAATATCCCCAACTTTTGCATTATTTCTACAAGGAGAATTGCAAAACTTTAAGAAAAGACCTAAAGGTCGAAGATGGGATATGGACTCGAAAATAATAGCGCTAAGGCTCTATAAAAGGTCACCTAGGTGCTACAAATTATTAAGAAGGGTGATTTGCTTGCCAACACCTAGTTCACTAAAATTGTTATTAAACAAATTCAACATGAGTGTTGGTATTAATGACCAAATTTTTAATGTTTTGAAAAAAACAATAAAACAACAGGATTCATCAGAAAACAATTATATCCTGATGTTTGATGAGATGTCAATAAAAAAGAATTTGTTTTATAACAAGAAGGAAGACTTAATTGAAGGGTATCAAGATCATGCATTGCATGGAAGGTCACCACAAATGGCAACACATGCCCTTGTTTTTATGATTGGTGGCATACGAAAAAAGCTGAAGCAACCTATTGCTTATTATTTTTCTAGCGGATCTGTGACTGCAGATAGGCTGTCAGTTATTATAAAAGAGGTAAGCATTATGATCTTTTATTTGCTATGTTGTCAAGATAGTAGTTATTTTTGTACGATATTGATTTATGATAATCATTTCAGGTTCTGAAACATTGTTTTGATGCTGGAATCAATATTGCAGCTTCAGTGTGCGATATGGATGGTGTGAACAAGAGAGCTCTAAGTATTTTGGGAGCATCTGTAGAGCAGCCATACATTGTACTAAATAATAAAGAAATAGTTACAATTTTTGATACTCCACATTTACTCAAATGCTTTAGAAATATGTATTTAAAGTATGACATTAAATGTCCTACAGATATAACATCAAATGATCACATTGGATTTGGTAAGATATTTTGTTTTATAACAATCATCATATACATACATATTTCCATTTTATTGGAAATTTAAACTCACATTTTGTTACAGGTGTTGCTAAATGGAGCCATGTACAAGAATTTTACGAGGCAGATAACAGCAATCCTAATTTTGTGTATGCACCATGTTTAAAACAAGAACATTTAAACCCAAATACGAAGCAAAAAATGAAGGTAAAGCTAGCTGCACAAGTCTTAAGCCATTCAGTGGCTGCAGGGATGTATGCTAAAATTGCACAAGGTAAATAAAACTTATAAATTTATAATATAAAGTATAATCTTGTAGCATTTTTCCCCCTATTAAAATAATTCTTAAGTGAAAAAAGAATCTAGGATGTCACTGCTGGAAATAGGCCTCTCCCAAGTACAAAAATTATTTAATGTGTGATACATGATCATTTTTTTTGGGTTGACTTGTAACATACTTTAAATCCTATTTATGTAATGAATTTACCCTTTTCTACTTGTACATATTTATTACTATTATGGTTTTGTAGTTTGTAAATAATTTAATTATCTTTGAAATAAATGTCTTGATTTATGTAATCCTATTAGTAAGATCTTAAATTATGTGTTATGTTTACAGGGGAAATCTCTTCAGAAGCTGTCACTACAGCCAACGTTATCAGCAATATGGACAAGCTGTTTGATAGTGTCAACGCATGCACACCAGATTTAAGACGAGGGAAATCATTTTCAACAAATATAAAAAAAAAATCACCGCATCTGACACATTTCACTTTAATGAAGAAATTTTTTAATGAATTAACATTTTTGGAATGCAGACGACGCCCTCCATCTCAAGAAGGATGGATTTGGTCCATCAATGGAATAGAACGAATCTGGAGAAATCTCAGTACACACCCATCAATAAAAAGTTTGGAAACAAGGAGGCTCCAGCAGGACCCCTTGGAAAACCTTTTCGGTTGCATTCGGGCCAATTGCGGCTGTAATTCAAATCCCACTGCTGGACAATTTGTCGCTGGACTTAAAACAGCTGTCCTCAGCAACTTATCTTTTATTGGCACTGGAAATTGTGAAGATGACGAAAATGACGTAATATTGAGGAATTTTAAAACTTTATTATCCCCACCCACAGAAGTACACACTGCTGATGCCACAATTTTAAGTAATGAGTTGGAAGAAAACATAAATTCCACATTTGAATGTAGCTTGCAGGAAAGCAGTGGTGAAATTCAAGCATGTGCGTACGTCTGTGGGTTCATAATAAAAAATAATCGCAACAAATGTGACATTTGTAAAAATATTTTTGTATCTGAGACACAAGAGAGATCTCATACTTTTATTGAGTTTAAAGAATATAGTGATATTAAAAAGTCCCTTACATACGCCTCTAAAAATCTCATTACCTGTGTTGAAAGTGGTGCTACAATGATTAATGGCTTTTTAGAGACAGAGGCGTATAAAAAAAAATTAAAAGGGACAATTGAAGTTTTGTTTATAAACTCAATAAATTTTGAGTTTCTTGATAAATGTCCAGAACATAAAGATACAAACATTAATTACTTATTTAATAGCGTGTTTCACATTTGCATAAAGAGATTTTGTATTTTAAAAAATCGCCAATTTGCAGAAGAGTACTCTGCAGCTGCTCTTAAAAGGAAAATTGATATCCTGCAGAATAAATAAGAAAGATCAAAGTATTTGTTGAAACAACGGTTTGTTCCCGTTCAGTTACACCCATGTTATTTAACACTGTATCCCATTGGGAGAAAATATCCTGACAAGTAACACCTTTTTGAGTAAAATTATTGTTGTAATACACCTAAACTTAATGCAAAGATTATCTCACCGCATATCTGTAAACACTATGGGTGTTTACAGATATGCGGTGAGATAATCTTTGTGTATATGTTAGGCCCAAAGGCCGAAAACACTCATTGAGCGAAAAAACCGACTACAAGTATGTGCCCAACCCAGTTCTCGAGAACGGTCATGCCACATTGTATTTGGATCAATCTATCATTACGGACAGGACTATTTTAGCAAATAATAATATCTTGGGACAACCAACACACCGCCATCTGATCCCAAACTAGGCAGAGCCTGTACTATGGCAACCAGACAACTGATAAACATACTTATATATTTCTAAATACATACATATTATAGATAAATCACACCCAGATACAGAACAAATAATCGTACTCATCGCACAAAGATTTGTCCTGTGTGGGAATCGAACCCACGACCTCCGTCCTAGCAGTCAGGGTCACTAACCACTAGAAATAAACCCGATATTGTGGTGATAGTTCGCCGGGAGCGCCGTGCAATGATTATTGACATCACTGTTACGGTTAATGGACTAAAAGCAAATAGCCTCGACCAACACCTGAGGAGGCTCTCATTGCGTGGCTGGGTGAAGGGCTTGATTCAGAAAGCAGTACTCCTGGACACGGCACGCATAGTGAGGCAGTTCCTCTCTCTGGAGCCCTGACCACTGGCAGCCTGGACCTTGTTCCTGATGCCGATGGGCCATCTATTTTATATATTTTTAAATGTTATGTTAACTTTTGTTTTTATAAATGTATAAAATAAGAAAAAAATATTAATAAAGGAATCATAATGGGTTATACTTATTGCAAAAAATGTTGATTTTGGATTTCAATGCTTTTATTTAATCTTTAATTGAAAAATAAGGTTCTGTAACTCTTTGGGACTTTTTTGTCCTCATAAGTAACCCTGCTACGTATTATTAGGGTATACAGTGTAAATCAATAAGAAAAAAACGTGGCATTGAGTTACAGTGTTACTTGTCAGGATCTTTTCTCCCAACAGCGTAACACAAAATGGTGTAAGTGAACGGGAACAAAGGGAAACAATCTATATAGTAACACACGATTCGAAAGTTTCATAATGTGTTTCATAGTTTAATAATATCTATGTAACATTTTTCTTAGAATTCTGTATATTCAAGCTGACAAAAATAAATTTCTTAAACTGACATAACAATCTTATCTTTTTTATTAATTCCACTAGTTATAATTACTGTATTTCAATAAGAGATACCTTGTTACAGATATAAAGGTATAATTGAAATATACTAAGTATTGCTGGTGGTCCGACACGGTTTGACTGTTTGAAATGTTTTAGATTATTTTGTTTATTTTCTAACTAAGCACAGTAATCAGAATAATCAGTCAATTTTAAAATATTAGGAACATTTCAAACTTGCTATCTATCCGTGTCGGTAAACAAAGTTGAACCCAAAAATCTTTATGAAGGCATATAATATCAAAGGTTTAAATTTCCCGCGTAGTAAAATTTCAAAGGTTTAAATTTCCCGCGAAGTTTTCTTTGGTCAAGTTTTAGGGGGCTCCAACTAGATGGCATAAAAACTCAGGCTCATATTTTTTGTTCGTACTTGACATTCTTCTCGCTAGAGTATATATGTTCTGTGGGCAGCAGCTTTCAATCAAATTCAAAGCTCGTTTTTCTTTATGATAAAAAAACTATACAAATAATAAATCCCAGAAACAACAGTATTTTATTTGTGCATTATCGTACTGATATTTCAGTGGTTTTATAACAGGAACGTGAATGATCTCCCGAGTATTCGGGTATGAAGATCAAACAAAACAGTCTATGACAGGAATTCGAAATGGTGGTGCAAAAGAATTGGAATAACGTAGACACTTCGCATCAGAATCCAGTTAGTGAGAGTTCCAGTGGTACATGGGGTTTCCAGGCACCGACTAAGACATTACATGCTCGTTCTAATACACCCAACAATATGCAAGCGGTAAGATTTATTATTTTCTTTATCTCAGTACAATGACCATGAAAATGTCGTGAGTAAATAATGAATTTGCGTGCCAAAACACTTGTTTAGTAAATAGATTGGAATGGAATAGTTATATTTTTATGAAGCAATTGTTTGGTATGCAAATATTGTGCATTTTCATACAGAATTTTCATGAAAAGTCATCAAATTGTTTTTAATTTATTCTGAAATCAAGTTTATGAAGAAATCTTTAGAATATTTTTCTTTTTCAATTGCTTCTTATCTTCTTCTTTTTACCTAACCATAGCTTGGGCTATCTACATTATGGCAAAGATATTTAGATGATCTGCCATACCCATGTATTGTTCAAGAAAAATATTCTAAGAAAGTACTCGATTTATTTTACTCAGTATTTTTTTTTTATATTATGGTTTTTATATTTGCCTAATAATTTCAGAAGCAGCCAGTTACTCGTCAGATTGCCATAAACACACTGGCGGCTATGCATAGAAGGTTCAGTCTACCTGGACCAGTGCAGCCGCATTCAAGACCTATTGCAGAGTTTAGGGCAAGTGCCAACAAATCCTTGGACATGTTACGTCAAACTATTCAGTCAGCGGTCACAAGAGAAATAGATCAAGTGATCAAGAAATATTTGGAAGTAAGTTTTTACAAAATAGAAAAAGAGAGCAGTTTATTATCCAGGTAAAGGAAGGTTAAACAAAGGATGAGTTAATTAAATTTGAGTAACTAAATTACTACCTAGGTATAGTTAATATTTTAGCTACAATAGTTGCATAGTATCATTTTGCCACTATCTGTATCCGTGAGGCTGGGTGGGTGAACTCCAGCAATTCTATTGGATGCTTTTAGTTATTTTTTTTTCATATATTAATACAAAAACATATTTACCATTTGTAGAAGTACCTAATATTCTTCGTTATCTTTTAACTGTAAATACCATGTTTTGTTTTTAAGTATTTTATTATCAGTACATTTCATAACCAAATTTGTCTAAATATACACGTAATGATGTTTAAACATGTTTCAGAAATTCTTTGTTCCCGCTGTTAACAACATAAGACTGAATTTGGGAGATGAATCTGTTAGTGAAGATCAGGTATTTCTTTCATTTTTTAAACCCAAAATCAACAATCATAATACAAGTGTTTAAACTGATGTGATGTGGTCATAAACACTCCAAATTAACCCCCAAAGCGGGTTAAAAAGGAATGTTTGTATGATTATCTGTCACCAGGCAAAGCTGGTATGGGTCTGCTAGTCAACAATAATTTTTATCTGTATGTCACTTTGAGTAACAATAAAGTGAATAGACAGAGACATCCATAATTATAATAATTGGTAATTTTAACAAGAAAACTGTCACAATGTTACGCATATTTACATAATGTTATCTTTTTCTTATCACTAAATAGTACAATGTGTTAACTGTGCGATATTAATTGTGTTTTGTTACATAGGTCAGAGCAGTATGTCGAGCAATGCTGGATGCCACTCGTTTACTGTACACCACACCCCCTCGACCAACACAGTCACCTTATGAGACTAGTGATTCAGAATCCAGTAACAGTGTTGACTCTAAACTTGTCAAACCTTCTACTGTAAGTAAACTAATAAATTTTAAGGTACTGACCTGTTTCTTTGAGACTAGACCATAAGAAATGAGAACTTTACTTAAGCTTTGTATACAAGACACTTGAGTAGCTCCTACTCTAGTGTCTAGTACATATGCACACTGTAAATACCTACCATAATACTTCGCGTGTTATTTGCCAATGTACTCAGGCTCTTATCATATCACAGAATGATAATTAGATTTATACTATACTTAAAGCTTATTTCAAGTCTTCAACCAATCAAAAGGCTTTAAATGCTTGGACTGACTGGACAGGTCCACTCAGATCTATGGGGTTCATTCTTTAAAAGATTATCTCAGATACTGATCTGAGCTTATCATAGTCCTCGTGTGAATTGACCAAGATTATGTCTGGACCTGAAAAGAGACTAGGACTTCTGAATTTCTTTCTTCTCAGAGCAGTCAGGTATGGAACAAATGACTTGTAAAAGTGTTTTTAGAAACCTATTTGCAAAATAAACATAATTTATCATGTATCAAACCTCTGCTCAAGGTAAAACCTGAACATCATTCTATAATATAGGATTAAGTGTACTGCTTGTATAACCAATAAATGTTCCAAACACAAACACAATTTGTGACAAATAATACAAGAAACACTTGTAACAGTTGCAGAGCCCATGCCCAAAGAGGAAGGATTCTGAAAACGACATTGAGGCAATAAAAAGGAAGAAGATCAAACAGGAGGACAGCACAGACAGTGCATCATCTTCACCTTTACCTTCTCCTGCTATCAGAGACCCTGAGAAGTGGAACCCTGCTAGATTGACTCAAGAGACACTGTTTATTATGGGATCTCATGCTCATAAAGTAAGAACTATGAAAATTGTTTTATGTAAATATTTCACAGTTTTGTATTGCACTTGTGTACAAACTAATTGATACTTACAGATTTGTTGGTAGTCAATGTGCACCTTGTACCCTGCACATTGACTGCCCTATGTCAACCCTTATATTGCAGATATTATATAAACATAACAAGATCATTTCCTTGAGATTGTAGTTTTATAGGGCTAAGATGAATGCTGATGATGTGCAGCAAGAGGATTCTTGGCATAAAATAACTATTTTAACAAACTCTCATTTCACTGGAGTTCATTATGAAACTATCTGTTGATAGTTAAATCATAACTCTTTTACAGGTTTTAGGCCTAGGTAATTCACGTGGCCGCTTGTATACCAGACATGCTGGTTTACTCAGATATCCAGCTGACTCCTCGGACAAAGAATGGATTGCCAGTCATAACTTAGTTAATGCTGTGGGTGGAAAAACCTATATCATGGTGATTATGTTTTATTAATTTTTTGATGGATGAACTTCACTTCACTATTTATTTAAACAATTCTCTCAATTTGATTTTGTTTTATTTTCAGGTTTTAGAGGACATAGAAGAGCTGGCCAACAGTGATGCATACAAACACAATTCACTCCCCATGCTCGGAGAACTAACAGGCTTCAAAGTTCCTATGTTTATGCTGAGGAAAATAAAGGCCTATGTTCTTAAAAGAGCCCTAAGCGGCGACATAAGTAACGCCAACAGCCCTCAGCCTTGCACAAGCAACATACAAGAGGAAGACAAATACAAAATAGAAGACATTAAAGTTGAACCAAATCATGACAACTTTGACAGCAACAGTTTTGATGCCAGCCAGTATATTGGTAACGGTGAAAATAGCAGAGACTTCTCGGATGTTCCAATGATGAAGGAAGACACAGATTTCGCTGACATCAAAGTCGAGGATATGGATGACATGAAAGAAGGAGGTATAAAGGTCGAAGATTTGGACGAAATTAAAATGGAAGAAATGAAAGATGAAGATGATCTCATTAGTATTAAAGTTGAGAATATGGATGACCTTGATGTAGATGGTATGAAAGTAGAAGACATAAAGTTGGAGAATGATGACTTCTCCCTCTGCAAAGACCCTGAGGATGGATTGTGGAGTGGAGGAGATATTGATTTTTTGAACAGTAACTTGGGAAACATTGAGTGTGATGCTGATGCAAGGAAGGCAATAGTGAAGCTGACTGGAGCTGACCCTGAAACTCTCTCATTAGTTGGTGACGAATTTGATTTGAGCACTACCTTGAACACAAGTAATGTAAGTTAACGCTGTATTTTCCATTATCAGGTTGATAGCCTTTTGAGGGTATGATGAACAGTGTGTAAATTCATCGCCCATAGAAAAGGGAGGATCCTCTGACCAGACGGGAGTTATATCCGGTTGGGTTTTTAGCTGTATTTCGATGATTAGTTCATCATGTCATAGATAACGCTGTAGTACTTTTTGTTCTATGTTACTGTAGTACTCTTTGTAGTGCCGCTACAGCTTCGTTGGTTTAGTCGTCGCAACCGTGACTGCTGTGTGTGAAGTGTATCGAGCAAAGTGTAAAGGTGGGTACTGACCGGCGTTACAGGACGTAATAAAAAAAACGACGAGCATTCATGCAGTCAGTGATGGAAAACAAGGCGCTCGCAGCGAACAACGAGCGGTTCGCTGCTCGCTGCGAGTGCTCCACTCCACTGCCGGTTTTTTGGCGAATCCTTTGAGTGTTACGCGCTTTAGTCAGTACGTCGTAGCGAATCGTCACAAGCGCACGTGGCACAAGCGTCGATTCTAGGTCCTTCGGGACTTTAGTTTTGATTATTGTGATAATTAATGGTAATTTTATATATTTTTTTTTTGTATTCTGCCACAATGCTGTCCTATTTGACCCAAATGTTGACTGGTAGAGAATGCCTTGTGGCATTAAGACCGCCTATGTACCACTCTTGTATGTACATGAAGTTTAAATAAATAAATAATTTGCTGTTGAAAAGATGGAGTGGGACAAAGAGAAAACTCTGTATTTCATAGACAAATATCGAGAAGAAACTGTTTTATGGGCCCCGGGTCATCCGGAACGGGTGTGTTACGTGACTTCGAAAAGTGTAACACCGAATAACACGTCCCCGTAAGTTTACGAATACGAAACACTTAACAACGAATGCACGCTACCACGAAACACTTAACAACGAATGCACGCTACCACGAAACACTTAACAACGAATGCACGCTACCACGAAAAACTTAACAACGAATGCACGCTACCACGAAACACTTAACAACGAATGCACGCTACCACGAAACACTTAACAACGAATGCACGCTACCACGAAACACTTAACAACGAATGCACGCTACCACGAAACACTTAACAACGAATGCACGCTACCACGAAAAACTTAACGCCGTAGCCATGCGATCTCGAATAACTAAATCTCTAATTCACCTATTCGAAACACTCAACAAATAATGCACGCTACCACTAAAAACTGAACACCGTAGCCATGTCATCTCGAATAAGTAAACCTCTAAAAGTCATCGTAAAAAGTCCTTATTCATTAACAATGAAACAAAACAAAAAATTGAAAAAAAAAAACAGTAGTACGTTCTTACAATGGAGTGACTGCCTATCTGACCTCCACAACCCAGTTAGTGCTGGGTAATACGATATCTCTTGGTAAGACTGGTGGTTAGAATTTCGGGCCACTGTCAAAGATCTACAGTGGACCACCGGGACCCAACGTCATAACTTGCTTTCCGAGGCACGGAGGAATCTTAGTATGTAAAGGGTGGTCACCCATCCACGGACCAACCTAGGTATGACATGGCTACGGTGTTCAGTTTTTAGTGGTAGCGTGCATTATTTGTTGAGTGTTTCGAATAGGTGAATTAGAGATTTAGTTATTCGAGATCGCATGGCTACGGCGTTAAGTTTTTCGTGGTAGCGTGCATCCGTTGTTAAGTTTTTCGTGGTAGCGTGCATTCGTTGTTAAGTTTTTCGTGGTAGCGTGCATTCGTTGTTAAGTGTTTCGTGGTAGCGTGCATTCGTTGTTAAGTTTTTCGTGGTAGCGTGCATTCGTTGTTACGTGTTTCGTGGTAGCGTGCATTCGTTGTTAAGTGTTTCGTGGTAGCGTGCATTCGTTGTTAAGTGTTTCGTATTCGTAAACTTACGGGGACGTGTTATTCGGTGTTACACTTTTCGAAGTCACGTAACACACCCATCCGGAACATTACAACAAAATAAAAGAAAGAAGATGCTTGGGTTAGATTGGCTTCATTACTCGGCACTCAAGCAGAAATTTTCAAAAAGAAAATTACTAGCTTATTGGCTTCATTGAGGATCATCCCAACACAACTTCGTCGTCCGATATCTTTACTGAGAGTGGCTTGCGAAGCTGGAGCATGGATGAGCAAAGAGTTCGAATCGACCATGTTACACGGATTTTAGCACACGGCGTAACGTAACATGCTCGCTGCGAATGGTACATTACGGCCCGTAACACCGGTCAGTACCCACCTTAACTGTGACATAGTTACACTGCCCAATATGGGAGGTATTTTCAAGGTTCGCTATGTGCCTTGACTAAAACACAACCCCTCGGGGAATACAAACGGCACACGCATGCTGTCATGTTTTAAATCTCACACACATTTTCTCTTTCCAGTTTACAGTAAACCAAACAAAATGCATCACAGTAGCATCTACCACCAGCGGCATGGTGCACAGTGTGCCTGTTGCTCACATTGCCGCGCCTCCCCGCATCACCGGGAGCACTGTGCACTACTACACCAGTTCCAACATACCCCCGACTGGCCAGAGGACTGTGCATCATCTACCACAAGCTACTGTTACTATACAGAACATTCCTGGGACTACGTCGCAGGTTATCCGTGGGTGAGTGTTTTGTTGCGTGGCATTCGTTTAAGGCGTTAATAATACCGCCAAAGTAGTAAAATAATATAATATTGTAAATGCTAATGCTTAAACAAAATGAGTTGTGGTCTTATCATGGTATCACGGTAGCATTAAATTTAGTATTTAGAGAATCTTAACGGTTCAGGTTAAAAAAAATACGATAACTTACCTTTTCTTTTTTGCAGAATACCAATCAACACCAAGGGCACATTCAGCACGGTCATGTCTCAAGGTACAGCCAGTACAATCATTGGCTTTGGTACACGTACATCCAACGCAACCATCATCGGTACCCCGCAGTATGTAAATGTTAGTTCCAAGTCGTTCCCCACCGGGAACATTCTCCACAACGCCATCGTTTCACGGAACATCATTAATCGCAGCAACCTGACTCCTGCTTCGAGCGCGACCTTCAGCGTCACTGCGGTCCGCCCGATACTACACACGTCCACGCCAAAGATAAGTACAGTCGTCTCAACAAGCTCAACAGACTTCGACAGTATTTCTACAACCAAAGATATGATCGACAATGCTTGTAATTCCTCTGTTATGTTAAAGAAGGTTCTTACTTTAGGCAGTGCAGGGGCTGCCAAGTCGTTTATGATGCATAATACGCAGAAGGTATTGTCGACCGGCTTCGCAAATGGTGTAACACCACCGCCAAACGTTACTATCGTTAGTTCAGGAACCAGCGGCGGGTTGCTGAACAATAATAACGTGGGACATTCATCAGCTAATATCGTAAGTCCTACTTCGGGTACATTGAGTGCTACCCACGCTACTCTGTCGGCTTTGTTAGCGTCAAACGCTGAAAATTCCCAAAAGAATAAGAAGTAATTTCAAGAATCCATTCCATAATAGTTAAACATTACTTGATCTCATAATAATCACTAAAAAATAATTTCCCCTAAACTTTATCAAGTTATTCAATGAATTGATGCTTACATTTAAATACCTAGTAGGAATATAAAATGTAGCCGTAGACATAGTGCAAATATAATGTGCAACAAGTACCTACTAACCTAACCTAACCATGAGTCGTAAGGCCCATTACATACCAAGCTAATATCAGTAAAATAGCAACCAAGGCTTAGCTAGACTGTCTTCTCTGCAAATTGGATATATTTGAGTAATCCTTCGGCACAACAGTTTATATTGTATTCAGGATTGCAATACATAAGTGCAGTTTTTAATTGTTAATTTTTATACCTGCAACCAAGTTCTGCTCTGTGTATGTATTTCTAGAATTCCTTCCTGAATTATTAATTAGCCTAGGTAAATCTGATACCGGCTTGCAGTTTGTTAGATCTAAATCACTAACCACAAACTGATCAGTGTAGTGAAGTAGTTCAGGAGGCCTAAGAAACAAGTGAAACTTCACGAACTTGATTGGTGTCAATTTCTAATATCAATTTAACCTGGTATAAAATTGCATAAAATATTTAAAAAAGTAAATATTAGTAAACCATAAATATTATTCCCTAAATATTAATCCTTACTATGTTATTTAATTCCTGTTCTTTTGTTAGCAGGACATTAATGTTTAATTTATCTACCTCTTTATGTTACCTGAAAGTTATTTTAGTAAGTAGGTATTATGTTTGTGTACTAAAAAGTACTAAAGGTTGTGGGCTTACTAATTGTCGCAAAGTACAAATTGGGATTGTGCGGAATCAGTATTATTTGTAGTGATACTTCGACGTTATGAACTATTTATTATGCATCAATATTATTTTTTGAGATATAAGGCTTGCCCACACTTTATTTGTCACCCGACTGCAAAGAAGTCACTTGTAGCTTTCTATCATCGTATTCAGTTACTTGAGCGTTTTTGGTCAATGGGCGTGCTTAAGTGTAAAAAAGCTTTTATTTCAAAAAATTAAACTATGCGCTTAAAACTCGTCTTTAATTATAGGAATTGGATAAGCTGGGAAACTTTTACTTCAATTTACTTTTATCAGGGTATGGCAAAAAGTGATTAAGTGTTTAAGTTTTTGTTAGGATTAGTAGTTCTCTCTTAATTCGTGATAAGTGATGATTGGTTAATTCGACGTCGAGTATATTTATTTTAATTTTTAACAAATTGCTCTAGTTTTTTATGTAAGCGTATTTATCCAAGAACTTGGTTCATTTCTTTAAAGTATTTTACAAAAACTACCAAAGTGATTCCTTTTTGAAACTAGTTGTGAATGTTGAATAAATATTTTTTAATACAGTTTTTCTGATAAATCAAGCAATTCTATTTTTGATGGGATTTCAATCACTTATTTCTTATTTAGACGTTTTTATCTCGTAGCTGAGGGTGTTAACTTATAGTATGTTTTCAGTACTTCAATACGAAGATAATTACAATTTTAAAGTACTCATTAGATTCTTGTAGAGTAGTCTATAAGTGGAAATGTAGGTTAATTCGTAGATCAAAACGTTGTTCAAGATAGGCTAAGAAGTTGTACAAGTAATTGTGAAAATACACTTCTCATCAAAAAAATCGAAACACCTCGCAGTTTATGATTTGATAAGGATTATCAGAAAAATGTGTATATTTAGGAATAAATGTAAAATGTCATTTAATAGTGAGTAGTATGAGGTTTTTAAATCCTAATGTTATTGTTCTAAATTCAAATTAAGTCTTCATAGGTTTCGTATTTTGTATAATGAGTAATTTTTACCCTGTACGGAATATGAAGGAAATGGGTAAAACAACACGCGTAAATGAAAAAAAATTGTAAGAAACGTTTATTTAATAACTTGTATTCCCTCCGCGAGCTCTTATTACTGCTTCCATACGGTTCTTCATCGATCGGATGAGAGTCACGATCACATGTTGTGGTATATTATCCCATTCCTCTTGGATTGCATTTTGCAGCTGGCTAAGTGTTTCTGGGGCTGGATCTCTTGCTCGAATTCGTCTCTTTAATTCATCCCATAGATGTTCAATGGGATTCATGTCCGGGCTTCTTGCTGGCCATACCATAATGAAGATACCGACTTCGGTAAGATAATCTCGTACGACGCCCGCGGTGTGAGCTCTAGCATTGTCGTGCATGAATATGAAGTCGTTGCCAATAAAATGTGCATAGGGCATCACATGAGGTTCAAGACACTGTTCGATGTACCGATGAGAGTTTAGTGCAGGCAGCCGTGGCCCAGACACAAAGGCAAGTTCTGTCTTACCGTCGGCGCTGATTCCTCCCCAAACCGTCCACGAACCGCCACCATAGCTGACCTTTTCTTCAATGCAGCATTGTGCAAAGCGTTCTCCATCTCTTCTGTAGACCTTGTTCCTTCCGTCGTTACCATACAGCATAATTTTACACTCATCAGAAAACAGTACTTTGCTCCACTGAAGGTATGACCAAGTTAGGTGCTCGCGTGCAAAGTTAAGGCGCGCTCTTCGATGGTCTGCAGTTAATTTCGGCCCATTCGCTGGCTTATGCGGTGCCAATCCGCGTTCCTTCAACCTTCTTCTTATTGTAGAGTCACTTACAGCTACTCTTCGTACAACGCGAAGCTGCTGCTGCAGTTGAAAAGCGTTAAGGCGTCGATTTCGTAAAGAAGTTGTTACAATAAATCGATCATCTCGCTCAGAAGTGACCCGATTCCTGCCAGATCCTGAACGGCGCGTGAACGAACCAGTCTCCCGATAGCGTTTGTAGACTCTATGAACAGATGATAAGCTTAGATGCAATCTTGCAGCCATAACACGCTGACTAAGTCCAGAATCCAGCAATGCCACCACTTGGGCGGCTTCTGCGGGCGAAGTATCCATATGTTTTAGAAAAAAAAGTTTTTTTAGACGTCCCAAAGTCACAGTAAATGAAATAAGAAACAAAAAGTTTAAAGACAAGCGCTAATTTTTAGTTTTTAAACGAGAAACGTACTCCAACCCTAAATACACATTTGTCTCAAAACAGTGATTAATTTCATTTATAGGATAAACAAATGAAATTCTAATTTCGAATTTTGATTTTTTTCTTCTTACTGTAATGACCAAACTGCCAGCTACACAATAATGTTTTTTTTTTCATGGAATTAATTCTCTTTTGTAAAAAATTAGGACAAAAACAATAAAAACGAAAGTGTTTCGATTTTTTTGATGAGAAGTGTAGTTGTTTTTTTTTTAATGATGCGGTTATTATTTATTATATTAATTAAAATGTTGTACTACAATTGTGCCAAATGTGTAGGTACCTGTGATTATTTTTATTAAGCTTTCTTACGGAATTTACGCATAGTTGCTTTAATACATAATTATGCATATTATTTATATGCTTTTGCTTATAAACGCAAACAGCCGACACTCTAACTTGAATATTTGTCAATAAAATATGTCAGTCGTATTATTTATTGCAAAGGTTGTATTTTCATCTCATACAATATCACTTGTTGATATACGAGTATATACATAATATATAAGGCGCTGGGTCAAGGCCTAAGGTTAACCTGATTGTAAGCACTGCACTTTACATAAATTACCAACATGTTGATTATTAATTTTGTGCAATTTATAATAATAATGTAAATCACAGATAGCACTAAAAAGTGCATATTTCTCAATAGTAGTAGGATTGGATGTGATGATATATTTTCGGTAAGGCTTTTTGCCATTCATTTTTGCCATACATAATTATTTTTAGACTTTAGTGTATATCACACTAAAGTCTAAAAATAATTATGTAATAAACTAAACCAGCCTACTTTTTTCTGACTACCCAGAAAACGATCTATCAAATAGTTCGAAAAACTCTCTGGCTTTAAAAAGGATAGCAAAATAAATACTGCGATTCGATTTGAGTTCACGAACATCGTTGTTCAGTCCGTTTATTTATTGATCTTTATTTTTATTGAGTTGCAATAAATATTATATTTTGCTAGCTTTTGGTGCGATGTCAGCTTTAAGTTATGATTTGCTTGCAATATTTTTTCTTTTAGCTTTTGTGCAATGTTACGTTTATTTATTTTTTATTATTTTAGTTCGTATGTGCTTTTTCGTTGCAATATTTTTTTTGAGCGACGGCTTTTTTATTTGTTTAATGCCAGCCTCATATTTGCTTAGCTTGCAATAAGTGCCTATAATATTTAAATATGTATCTTTTAAGTTTTTAAATTAAGTTGGCAAAATTTTGTCTGTTGTGAATTCGTTTAAGACATGTTTGAAGTTTTGTTATTATTTATGTTTAGGATAATTTGGATTATTCCAAAGATTATTTCGGGATTTAGAAGGATCCTTGTGCTGTGTTTTTAAATGGCTGTGTTTTCACTTAAGTGATTAATATTTTCTGCCTCGTTGGCCTAGTGGTCGAAGGACGACTGCTGAGCATGAAGTCCTGGGTTCGACTCCCGGGTCGGGCATAGTGTTATTGGGTTTTTCCATCAGGAATTTCTCAGTAGCAGCCACGGGGTCTAGATTTGTGCCCGGTTGATGGCAATAGGCTCACCTCCTATTACATGGAACTTAAACATAACTGGCCTAATGTGGGTGTACTATTAGATACACCTCTGCCTAACCCTTCGGGGATTACAGGCGTGATGTTATGATAGTTTTTTTTTTTGTTTTGTTGATATACAGACTAAACAACAAGATCATTTTACATCTATATACATAGTTAAATTTAATACAGTCCTAGTCTATCTGGGACAAATCTCATTCTCAAATAGGATAATTGTGCATGTACCTTTTAGGTATTACTTAATGGTTGTCGTGACTGTGTGTACTCATAGATGTAATAATTGATGTACCTAATTGCCATTTTATGTCTGAATGTGGTTGTTTATCCCATATGTACTTTTAATCACAATGACTAGTGAAATATTTTGATCTCTAGTGTAGTAGGTATTTTATCTAACATTGTATTGTTGTAGTCATGAGAGTTAATGTCCCATTTCAACAGTTTTTTTATTTCGGGTCTTTGGGTTATTATGACATCTTAAAGCAGGAGTGTGGGAAAGAGACAGAGCTATATAGGTCGTCTAGCGCCATTTCTTTCCAACACTGGAATTACTGCTGCTTTAAGACGTTTTGGTAGGCCAAACAATATCGTGCATAAAACTTAACACTAGGTTAAGTTTTATGCACGATATTATTTTAACGAATTATTAGTCATTTATTTTCAACAATAAGGCGCGTTTACTGTCTAATGCGAGTATGTCCTGTCCATGCGAGAATCTCCATACGATTTTCGTATGTAAACATATTTGTATGATAAAACTCATTGTATAAATCCTGCTCGTGCTATTGGCGCGTGCAACCAACCACATACGGTTGTTTGTGATTTGGCAACATATTAATTTAAAAGCGTTTCGCAGCCGGGGGTGACAGATTATCATGATTTGTTCAAAGAACTGGATGAAACTTTGTATCAGTATATTAATTTACTGTAATAGAATCAACAAAAAATATCATTGCGATTTCACTCGAGAAATAGGACATTAGCGGCTCAGTTTTAAATATACTTAATGCCAACGAATCTCCATACTGTGATTACTTTTAAATACGGTGTTAATTATAAGCAGTTCCAAGCTATTTTCCATAGAATTTTTAAACGTAACCAAAACGTGCTTGCCTCATAATTATAACTTATGAAACTAAGACCAAATACAATATAGTGCCGATATCGCTCGCTCGCTTAGTGCGATTGCGTCACTATAAACTTCAATTTTGAAAGTGAAGCTAAACAAGCGCCATCCCGTGACAGAAATAGGAAACAAAATAATTCCATACAAATTGAGAAGTTTACTCGTAATTGAGTAAGTATGTCAGAAATGATGAAAACTCGCGTTAAGCTATTGGGGTCATCGCTAGCCCTACCTGCCAATCATAGTATTGATATGTGAAAAATCAAGGTTTTTTAAAATGATGACTAGAAAAATGTCGGTTTGGTGTAATGGTACACAGACTGCGTACATAAATGCTTAGATCAACCCTTTAAACTCGTAATTGATTTCACTGTCGTTGCATCAGTTGGAAACATTTTTGGATTATGTCATAACCTAGCCAATGCCAATGCAACTGACCCCCACCCACTAAATGTATCTTCTTCCCAAAATAACGGGGAAATCAAGTGGTTTTTTAATTTACAAATGTCTTAATTCCCAATTAAATATTTAGCCCAGCTAATCCTTATATCAGTACAGATAGATAATAGATAATATCTCACACCTCAATGATTCGAATGTGGCCAAAAATGAAGAAAAGAGCGGTATCGGCACTAGAGTAGACTTAAATGTCAACCAGGGACCGATTAATGGGGTTAAAAGGTTAACCGGTATAACCTATTTTTGTTTGATTAACCATTATACGGGTTAACGGTTACCCCGTATGTGATTAGTCTAAATATTATAATGGTAAACAGGATGGAAGGGACATCGACGCTCAAACAGTAACCACGTGTAAGTAAATCATTCCGAACTCCCACACATAGAAATGTTACATCGGTATTTTTTTTTTTAAATCAGCTCTTTCCTACAAAGCTACAATACCTACACGGTCAGAATGTATGGAACAGCTGTTTTTTTTTTGCACAATGATGAACTGTACACTTGGTAACGGGTAATATAAGGGTTAACCGTTAACCCATATTATATAAGAGTTAACCGTTAACCCATATAATATATGGGTTAACTATTTATTATACAGGGTGGAAAGAACATCGACGCACAAACGGTTACCACGTGTACAGTTCATCATTCTGAAACAAATCAGCTGTTCCACCGTTAACCATAAAATATATGGGTTAACGGTGGGTTATTCAGGTTAATCAGCAATATTTAATCTTTACTATAGTTTTTTTCACCTACCCACCACCCTAAAAAATAGCAGATTAAAACCCCTATACGGGTAACCTTTTCGGTCCCTGATGTCAACATATTTGTAATGTAGCAATGCCCAATCCTGCAAAATATAACGTATTCATATAAGAAGTAATGTAATAAACGATATGTTTATCAACTAATATCTGTTGTATGATTTTTTTGTAACTGTCACTCTATCGAAACCTACTATAACAGAGGACCAATTCCCGTAACGCTATGAACATTTTCAATCTCATTTCAGCGACAAAAAATTGGCAAAAATGTAGAAAACAGAATTTGACTGAAGATTAGACTGGGAACGTTCATACAAACAAGGGAATTTTCCAACAATTCTGTGTAGTTTTAATTAACCATAGATTATAAGTATTTAAGGTTAGGTCTCTACTGATATTACTGATAATGTTAGCCTGTGTCATCCCACTGCTGGGCAAAGGCCTCTCCCCCTCCCCATGACTTCCAGCTGATATTACCAATTCACATTAATTTATTTACGGCATACGTTATTAGATGCCTTTGTACCTTGAGTGGGGTCGACGCACCGATATACACGGTAAGGTAATAATATTGTTATGGCAATAAAACACGGTTCTACCAAATTGATATAGTCGACATTGCAGGATTCACTGTTTTTCGTTGTGATTCAATTTCTTTCTTGCAATTGAAAGGTATACGAGAACGAGCAATTATTGCCATAAGCCTCCACATTTTAGTCTTAATGTTAAATTACCTATGTATGTAAATGTCGTGAAGGTATACTTGTCCCATCTTTCTAGCAACTTCACCCAGAATGTGTAGGCTCCTGCAAATGTGCATCAATTTGACATTCAAAAAAACATCTAAAAGTAACTACATAAATATCAGCTTCAAATTCAAAATGGACGTGCCTGTAGACAGAATTGCAAACTACAACTAGTATATTATTCAACGTAGGCTAAAACTGAATCTTTCTCGTAAAATATCTTGTACGACAGTTTAAGCTTTCCCAAGTTTTACTGGGAGAACAAGTTATTCCATATTGTTGAGTTTATAGTGGACGGTTTCATAATGAGGACGTTATAATGTGAAAGAGGTTTAAGAACATTTTAGTGCCATTTAAAAATGTTTGAAGTGGAGGAAATACTAGACATTAAACGTTTTTTATTTCTTTTTAAAAGCTATGTCCATCTTAGGACTGGCATGCGCCATAGAGCACAATCCTTGTTTTTTAATATGAGATTTTGAAGGTACATCCAAGTGTCCTGGGAACAATTATCGGGCCTGACTGGCCATGGTGGTCCTGACGGTGTATATGTCGCAGGCATTTTGTATGATTTCGCCATTTACATACGGCGTCGGCAATTTATAAACGCTCGCTGTTATGAAAAATGCCGAAGGCAAAATGTATAATGCCGTGTCATTATCTAATATGCCGAAACACAGGTCGACGGATCCGCGCTGCGCGGGGCTCCTATTTCTGTCTGCAAGGTTTACAGGAACCTAACTAACCGAACCTCGGGGTGCCCCTGACGTCGACCGTCTAGGGTTAGCGTTTCCGTCAGCAGGTCGACGGATCCCCGCTGCGCGGGGCTCCTCGATTCTCTGTTGTTATTGTATGATTTCGCCATTTACATACGGCGTCGGCAATTTATAAACGCTCGCTGTTATGAAAAATGCCGAAGGCAAAATGTATAATGCCGTGTCAATACAAAATGCCTGCGACATATATACATTTCAAAATCTCCATCGTGGAGGTTATTTTAATGCTCGATATAATGCCCTAACTACCTCTTACGTCATCTGGGGGAAGAACTGGGTTATGCTATTCCTGGTTGCAGTTTAAATCACAGTATTGATCCGAAACGGATGATATATTTGTACTGCCGCAGCCACCACTGCAGCTGAATCTCCTTTTAGCGCTTTCATTTCAACTTGTCAGTTAGCCGCTACTGAAGTTTTAAATAGACCTCGCCTCGACCGTCGAAATTGTGAATTTAATGGATCTTCCGTCAGAAATGTGAATTTAACTGGTAAGCTTTTCCAGGTTTCTTTAAATATGATAACTAAAATTAATTGATACAATTTTAGAAACTGGCCACAACTTTAAATTTGGGTGTAATTGTTTCTGTTTCGCTCTCACGCGCATTTGCAGAAAGGAATTTCTTGTCTTCATCATGATAATTTTTTTAAATTCTGACTTCGCCTTTACCTTCAAAAATATAAAAATAAATCGGTTTTCCGTCCAATATGTGAATACAACTGGTACCTACCTTTGCCATCTTTCTTTAATGTGTGATAAATTCAATATTATAATTGATTGAACTTTCAAAACTTGGTAGTTACGAATTTTTTCAGTCCCAGTTTCACTGCACAAACCGATTTCCTTTATAATTGATCGTGACCATTTCATTTACCTAATATAGTATCCAAGATGCTGTAATATGACTTTAATTAAATCTCTATAACGCATCCAACCACATAAAAGGAGAAGGTAGTCTGATCTATTCTTAGACTGGGTCGGCACGTCAGATTTAGTTTCCCGTTTCCGTATTGATCCGAAACGGAAAATATTTTATGTGTACAGTCTGTGCTATGCATTACTCGGTCTATCTTCTGTCTTCTAATTTGTAAGATGGGTCTGCTGTCAGTACAGCGCACTGACTGCATGCTTCCACGACCACTACCATTTTTTATTGGCGCTTCTCTCTAATGGTTGTGTTTTAATAGACATGCATATGCATGCTGCCTGCCATCGGCAGACCTTGCGGGTTGGGTACGTTCGCTTAATTTTTACAGGTTTTTGTTTTTGGTTGGCAGAAGACTAAATCAAGCAGATAGATCGACCAAATCAGTTCCTTTGGATCTGGTATTCAACTTGGACCTGCAAAAATGCTGCAATTAACAAACACGAATTGAAATAATCACAAATTTTGGGAGGTGAATTTGCAGTACCTAGCGGTTTCTTGTCTTTAAAAGAAGGAAGAATAAAACTTCCCAGTCTTGTGATATAACCCCACCATCCATGCAGCAGCCTATCCATTTTTAGCAATGCACCATTTTGCTCTAACGGAACTCTCATCTGCAGAAACAATTAGGTTGCTCTATTCTTAGGCAGGTCAGTTCCAACATTTTTAGTTGCTGTATTGATCTAAAACGAATTATATTTTCAGGCCAGACGCGATTTAAAATGCAATGCAGAGGAACTATTTTAGACTTTAGCGATGTCGGAGCTTTAATTTTTGTCATAACTGTTCAGAAAGTTGGCTGATAGACATTTGGGGTTGGGGCCCAGTAGGCATGATGGGCTGATAATAGTTGTGTGTGGTGTGTCTGCGAATACGTGACGTGTATCTCCCGGGCCCCCAACTCATGTAGTGGTAGGACCGGTGGGGTTTTAGTTGGTAGACGCTGTAATAACCCACCATTCTCCCCAGACGGAGGGTACCTTTTATGGTGAGGATTTCCCCCAAAAAATGTTTATAGAAGTCCTCCCCTTCTTTTAGAAATCTATTTAACTTTGCGTGAGTTTGCGAATTAGGGTTGTCTCCATAGGCATTCCACAAACAAGAATATTTTTTATTTTCCAAGTAACAAAACAAGTGCATGACTGCATGAGTCCATGCATTAGAAGATACTGATAAGTCACTACGCATCCTGGCCCTATTATCAACCTTTCTGACTTGCAAATTCGTCACGACATTAGCTATTTCCGTAAAGCTTGGGCCGACACAGTGCAGAAAAGACTTGCCTGCCTTCGGAATTAGGACTGGGATGAGTACATTCAGTTTGGATAACAAAATACGGGAGGAATTGGGTTGTTCTATTGTTAAACTGGGTCAGTACGGCGTTTTGGTCCCAGTATTGATCAGAAGCGGATGATATTTTCAGCACAGCCGCAACCACTTACTGAAATGATTAAATAATGTTGCCAGACATTGTCTCTGCAGTTTGCAAATAGCCTAAAAGCGCTAAGTACCTATACAATGGTGACTGTCAGGCCCGGTCCCAGCCTAAGACTTTGGGGTCACATAGCCAGGAATTTGGTTGGGACGGGTTACCCCGAATAAAAAAAGACTGGGGGGGGGGGGAGTGGTGAAAGTTGCCTGAATATAAATGAATGTTGTAGCTGTTAAACTAATGGGTTACTAATATTTGAATCAACCATTTCTGGATTTACCTAAACAAAACGATCGTGGACGTTTAAAGAGGATGTACCTACACCACCACGGATATGTTAGGGTATCGTTTGTCGCTGTCGATTCATATTCACTTATACAGAAATGCTTATCAAGCACCCAGTTCGAATTTAATAGGCTTTCACAAATTGTGTCAGTTTATAAAGAAAAACTGAAAAGAACGCAGGATGTCAGAGCGAGCAAAGCGAGCTCGAAAATTTTAGCATTTAACGATAAACAGGAAGTTAATAATTTATATCCGAAAAAAGGTTTGTCAATTTGGCGTAATAATGGGGGGGGGGTCATGATGCTTGCGACCCCCCCTCGATCTCGATGAAATTAATTTCGTAACCCGAACTTTTTGTTGCTGGGCTTCATTAAAAATGCAGGTAAGTACAGTTATTTTTACCAGCACTTCTTTTTTTTAGTTTCCAAGAAAGAACGCAATCTGAAATCTGATGCTGATTAGTAGTCCCTAGTATTGCTTGTAGGCTCTGTCGTCTGGTATGTGACATTTTTCAATTCCGTCTGAAAGGATGTCTGAACACGCGACGCAAAGGCGAAACTGTGAGGCCGTCTACGATATATAATGATATTATCGATATGATCGTATAGATAATATCATTAGGTACAATGTGACTTGCAAAACTTTTTTTGAATATTTGTTTTCTCCTTATTGTTAAAGTTCGATATTCCGGGTAAATAAAAAATCTAATTTTTATATTTTTAAATAAAGTCACCAAGTTACGAATTTTTAATCCGTTATACTATCGTCTGCCAACTTTTTGCGTCAACTTTTTCAGATTGAGTTTTTTTTAAATATGTGTACTTAATTATGTATGTTTCGCAAAAGATTAAAAAAAAAATTATTCCTATGTATCGCCATAGTTTATTTTCGCGGATAGATTCGGGAATACGGATAAACTCGACTAATAAGTGATTAACTTGTAGTTTGTTTAATGTCCGTATATTAAGCGGTCGTAGCAGTTTCGTAGCGCGGTGCTACGAGCGTCTGACGAGCCACTCAGTGACGTCAGCTGTAGAGGTTTCGCGCCGCTACGACACGATCGGTGCTTAGTGCGTCTGATGATATCGCATGAAATTATTATGATGCAACATTTATGCAGTAGCAGATACGAAGCGAGTAAGAAACATGTAGTAGATCATTTGTGAGATTTTTATGTAAATACTGAGTGCTACTACGACTGATAACAAATGTCAAATAGAATATTTGAAAAGTTTTGTCTGAAACTTAATTATTGATATTAGTTCGATAAAGTTTGGAAGTTGGGTGTATGGGGGTGGTGGTGCGCGTGTAAGCGCGCGGTGGGCGTGCTCTGGGCGCAGGCGGGGCGGCAGCGGGCGCGCGCGGGTGCAGAGGGGGGGCGCGAGCACGTGCTGCGCGCTCACGTGGTGCTGCCGGCGCGCTGCTCGCGTCCGTCGTGCTCACCGTATGAATAATTGTGTACGGAGTGAATGAATCGATGCGGCGGTGGCGCGGGCGATGCGGGGCGCGGGCGGGCGGGGGCGGCCGCTGCGTGGAGGGGTGCGCCGCGGCGCGCCAGTCTCGTGCCGGTAGTCGGTAGTGCAGCCGAGCGACTCCGGGAGCCGTACCCGCCGTGCCGTCGCTCGCTCGTAGTCGTAGTGCGCCGCCCGGCCCGCCCCGCGCCATCGGCGTCTGAGCCCATGGAAACCCAGAATCAGGATGTGGCTAGAAGCCCCGCAGAGGTGCCCAACGACCCGGGGTACGTCTCTACTCTCGAGAAGCCGGCTCGTCGCGCTCTTTTCAGTGACTGATTGGTATTGTTTATCTTGCAGGAAGATGTTCGTCGGAGGCCTCAGCTGGCAGACTAGTCCAGGTACGCTCGTCGGTCCCTGGCCGCGTTCCCGAGCCTCTAGCGGAAGTGCATCCGATGCACGGGCCGGCGACGGCTGACCGCCCGCTTAGCTCGCGGAAGACTCCTCCTATGACCGTGAAATGAGAAACGCGGATCGTTTCCAGTGATGAAGTACCGTGTCGGATACATAAACACCGGTAAAAGTTTGATAATCAGCTGATTACTTATCGTGTTCAGAAGTTGTCGTTGTCGGTGTGCAGAAGTGGTGCACGTGATAATATCGGTGTGAGATGCATCCAGGGGGTATTTAAAGCGTCGTGAACGTGTGTAATATGCTGTCATTCAGTAATGTTATCGGGTTGTATTGGCAATCAGGTGTGCGGCGGCGGCCATGCCGGCTGCGCGCGCAGGCTCAATCGCCTCTCCGACCTCTCCACCCCACGAGCTTGCGAGCTATTTTAGTTCTTATCACTAGTAAAATTAAGTGGCAAATTCCAGTTACAGTTTAATAGCCGGCTTTTGCTCCAAACATTTATCACAACATAACCTCAATCTCAAGTACGTAAAGCTCGGTACCGGCGCGTTTCCGTCAAGTCGACTCTAGACTATAGACTATTCATACTTAGTAGGACAGGACAACAATTGGCTTTAAGTAATATTTTGTATTTGATAATAACTTGTGAACTATTTGAAATACATAAAGAAATAGTAATTATTGTTTTATTCCAATCCTTTAACGCAATTAGGGCAGCATCAATCAAAATTTAGATATAGGTTCAAAATTTTTTCTCGAATATCGGGTTGTTCTGAAATAAATAGTAAATGGTAGGTGATAATATGTTAATTTACGTGTCCTATTTACGTGTGAGGAATGAAGTACATCAATTCTGTAGCGCGTTCATATAAATTAATTGCGCGATGCACACGCAAAAGGTCCGGTGCGCGTGCGCGAGTGATTTGCCGCCCGCGGTATTTGGTCGTGCGCCCACGCCGCACTTTGATCCTCAATATCTATGCCAACTTTGTTCTTCTCTGGAGATATCTAGGGCGCTGCATCAGCGATTACAAGCAAAACACTCGAGATATTATCGGATCTATCATCGATCGTGCGCTCTATACCGGGAACTGTCAGAAATGAGCTCACTACTGTGCAACACTCGCTAACATCGTTATTACTAGGTTTGCAGTCATGAGCTACTTCAATATCGTTTTGCAACACTACTTTTAGACTTCTTTTAAATTGCCTCGTGGTCTCTTGCACGTGATTGTCATTTTCTGCCAAATTTCGTTTACTACCTATTCTCGTTATAATGAGCCTAGTTTTTCTTTCCGGTTCCGAGCCAACTTTATTCTTAACTAAATACGTTGTAGCCGGTTAACGTCCTGCGTAGAATTTTTCAAAGTATTTAAACTTAGAACTGAACTGACGTTGTTTGCTTAAGATGTTTGCACCTTACCGGAGTTAGTCTGATAAGATAATTTTTGATATTTGTACCACGACACACGGACACACCAACTGTTATCGCATTTTGATAGGGAATGAAGCGCCCTAGACTCCTTAATCTCAGCGTTACAAATATCAAGTCTTCAATTATCGAGCTGTCCAAATTTTTCACAAAAAAAATCAATCACAGCTTTTGATAAGAGTGACAGGTACATAGTGTCGTACAAGTACATTCACGTTATTCCGCAGTTCGGGGCTTGTTCGCACATACTTATCAATTTAGCAAGATTCGCACGACGGTTAAATTTAATATTCAACGAGAATCCAGTTAGATAAACACTCAAGTCTTATGAAATTCTGATGAAATATTTTCAACGTGGAATTAGGGTTTTTAAAAAGTAGCATCCAAGTGCCTGGTAGCTATTCAATAAATAAATTATAATGACAAAAATAAATCGGCTGACAACAACGACATACCTACCACTGTATTTACCCGACTGCCAAAGGAAGGGTTATGTTTTTCGCGCGTATCTTGTATGTTTGTAAATTTCTTTATTACCTCGTATGTTCCAAATGGCTGGATGGATTTCGACGATTATGTTATAATTAGATTCGTCGTATTATTATACATATTCGTAGAAAGGTGATTATTTAAAAAAAAAACACATAAAATGGATTTTTTTGGCGCTAAATTGTAAGTCATTAATATTTTTTTTCAACGAAAAGGGTATCAAAATGAAGGAAATTAAAACGAGATTACAATACAAATATAGGTACCTACATAAAACAATTTATAGTCGGGTTTTTTGATACTTAATTAAATGTTACTTGTTATTATTGCTATTTCAGTCATGTAATAATTCGCTAATGCGTTCTCTTGATGCTCTCTTCTTCGTAGATAATAATATTTGGAATGGTATGAAATAAGCGCAGGTTATAAGTATTATTCATTCATCGTACGTCTTATCTAAAATGAGCTTTATTAATATCCACAGTAAGATCTAAATTATTTTCCACTTACGTCCGGGAAGAAAAATCGGTCAACTGTTCTATTTATCAATAAATTATTATCACTATTACTAACGGTATAGAGATTTGAATGAAAATATACAGTGAACTCATGCTAGTTCTCACGCAAGTACCGACAGCACATTGTCTTGAAGAGACCCCTAAATGTTGCAACTTGTTGCTTTGTTACAGACTGTTCATCAATGTTATAACACTAGACACTCGATAACTAAACTGTACAGGTGCCAGCACATCAAGCTACTACAATCTGTCAAATTTCTTTAATAGATTTTCAACTTTTCTAAAGCATTAGGTTCAAGGTTGGTTGGGAAAATCTGACAGTTTCGGGTAGGTTGTCCTGCTGGCGTCTGTACATTAGGTATTACCGTGGTTTTGTGGCTAAAACTAATCATAAATATATTAATGACAAAATTATAATGGTCCACTTTAATGTAGATACTGACACTGATATGAGAAAACAATAAGAACGTAAATACCATGAGAACGTACCTACATCAATTATACGTAAAATATTTAGAAGGAACTTACATCAAAATGTAATGACATTTTAATGTCCGTAGATGATACTTTCCCTCGGTCGTTTTTGTCAACCAATTTTTACTACCCGTCTTGTCGTGAAATCTACAAATCGTAATGGGCACTCGTCGTTCGCGCAATAAAGAAGTAGACTAGGAAATGGGGCAAGGATAAGTAATTTCAGCTTATATGTATTACTAAACTAAACTCATTATTGCATGCACTGTTAACTGTTCAGACGGCTACAGTATCTAAAGTGGGTGTTTAGCTGTCGCACAAAAGATTATTCATTATCTTATTGGAAGCGTCTGTTGTATCATTAACATGGTACCTACTTCCACAGACTTAACTAAAATTAACAGAAACAGAAATTCTGAAACTACTGCACGCTGCTACATAAATATTCATATTTTTATTATAGTAAAGTCCGTTATTTAAAGCATCTATAGTTATCATTTGCATAAGTCGAAGTTCAAATGTTACTGGAGAGGTAGAGGCGA
The DNA here is from genome assembly GCA_950022335.1 of Eurois occulta. Classification (NCBI taxonomy): domain Eukaryota; kingdom Metazoa; phylum Arthropoda; class Insecta; order Lepidoptera; family Noctuidae; genus Eurois; species Eurois occulta. The sequence goes on along the minus strand of OX465489.1, from coordinate 7,788,324 downwards.
TAAGGATTAGAAAGTCTTTGGCCTTTAGGGCAACGAGCAATCGATGCATCGTCTTTTTTTAAGTCCTCTAATTAATTGCTGTCACTGGGACTTCAGAACTAAGTAAGAGCACTTGTATTAAGTAGGAACTTATAATCCTATCAGTGTTAATACTTTTATCTCTTTAATCTGTATCTGCCTAGTCTTGAGGTTCTCTACATCCTTTAGCGTCGTTTAATTTTTTTCTGAGCAAGTCGCTCCATCTTCTTCTTCACACAACTTGACTCTTGCTTGGGTAGTCCGTGGATAGTCCTATAAAAAAGTCCCATGATCCCATAAATAGTGTTCCCGAAATAAACGAACGAGTTCGCTTGAAATCCTGAAACGATGAAACTTACCCAGAACCAGTAAAACCTAAAAAAGTCTTTCATGTAGCCCAGTAGCCTTAAAACCATTTTGACGACTACATTACGAGAGTAACGATTTAAATATTGACAAATCTTCTTGACGTTGTTTCGATAATCAATACAAGAGTTTGCTCGAAGTTCTGAAATCTAGCATTGTTTAAAGTTCAAGTTGTAAACAGTTGATGACTGAGGTTGCGTGCTCGTTGCCCCGGACACAATACAGATGCAAACGGGATCGGCGTCGGACTCGTTACGGTTATTATCAACGACGATTGTTTGCCTCAATCGTGCTCGTGCGCACTGCGTCTTTACTTTTACTGAACCGTTTTGTTATGCAGTTCCCTTTGACTCTTTTATGAACACGCTTCACGGAATCAATGAGCACTTGATGATTGGAAATGTTAATTTCGATAACGGTACACGTAATTCAAAGATTAACGACCTCTTATATGGAAACTTTAGAGATTTATATTATTGTCGCAGAATGATTAATTCCACTAAATGTTTGTACGTTTCAAGACAGATTTAAAGAGATAATGGGTCGTTGCTTTTCAACTTGCTGGTATTTCCAAAATGCAACAAATGACAACGATATGTTCGTCCCATCTGTCTATGTCGAAAGCAGTTCTATTTTCATTTCAACCGGCGTATAATTTTGTCCGCGGTATAGATGTACCTAATATTTTATACTACTTCTATGGTTCAGCGAAAATAACATTTTCAGACGATATCTTCAGCTTGGTATAACGCGTTAATTTTTGCATAGATAAACTAGAACAATTCCTTTTAAATGATAGAAATTATCATTCAATTTCCCGTGAAGACAAAAGCTCGCGAACCCGTTTCGCACTCTGAAAGGGTCACAACTCAATTTCTATGTCGATTGCGAGAAATTCACCTTCGTCGTCATCTATTATTAATCCAGAGATTTTGCATACGTTGAATAATGCAACAGTAAAGTCTCTGATGCAGAACGAACGGATTGTCCTTATTTAATTTCCACTTTGAGGGTGGTTCGCGACGACGTTGCCGACTCGCGAACTTAGGTACCAATCAGGTGCAAACTTAGTTCCCAATGAACGTTACTTGGCTTGGAATCGGCTCCACTAATAAGCACTGATTCATCTGTGCACTGCATTTATCGGGAAAGCGTCTTGTTACAACAGGATTGAGCGGTGAACAAGTGTCTGCACTCCGAGGCTGATAAGTTCTTAAGACGGATTAACTAGTGCGAAACGAAACGAGTTAGGTAACACTAAAAAACTTAGCTACATATCGTTGGGCTAAAATTAATAAAAAATGATACTTAGTCATCCGAAAACAGAGTACCAAGCTATTGTAAAATGATAAGCAGAATCATCGGCAGCCGTAGCAAAAATACTATAACTCAGTAAAATTGTCATGAAATGTAATTCAGCTTCTTTAATAAAGTTTCTGTCAGCACAACTACTTACATTTGAGGGATGCATCTATAAATTATCCAAAGTAACCATTCGAGCGAGCGTGCACGCGTCCATTATTTACAAACTTAAAATAGTAACTGCAGAGCGATTCTAAATCAATGTGGGTTATTGAAAGCCGCAGGTGGTCATCAAAGCTTCAAAGCGCATCGGGCTGTATTAGCTAGAGAACATTATTCCGTAGTATTCCTGAACGATCTGACAGGGAAAAGATTTAGCAAGTGGTCAAAGAGAAAAGAGAGCTCCCGGTGTAGAGGCAACCGCATTACCGCAAATCGTGGTATAATCCTTTTTACAAAGCACACGGTGTTCGTATGTGAGCAAACAGCAGTTTGGGAGTCGGTTAGGTTACCGGAAGCACGTTTCGTTTTGCCAGTTATTTTGGCCTGGCTACAAATAGACATGGGCGCGTTTGCGAACACTTCTTTACAGAACATAAATCAAGAGAGAAAAAATAATAATATATCATTGACTTGTGACTAGCTTTTAGCGAATGACGGACGGCAGGGCTAAAGTTTGTTTGCGGTAATATTCGTCAACACTGTTAGTATTCCTATTATCTATCACATTAAAAATTATTTGTTTTTCGTGAATCAGAATATACTAGAGCCATTTTGTTCTCTTTTTTTATGGCACGAAAGCTACTGCGATGCGCAGACGCAGCTTCTTATGCGCCGCTCATTGTAATAAAGTTCTTGTTATACTTAGTGTCGCGATGAGCGATGGGAAGCGTAAATAAAGAAATCTTGTTGAGAGTACAAGTGTGAGATGTGCCCATGGTGATAGATAACTATTTTTATTATAAATACTCCGAAGATTTAGTCGAGTTTTATCTTTTTCCGTGATGTACAAATCATTGTATGATTTCGATTTCATGTTTTTACACACGTGACACGTGATGTCTACCTACTATTATATTTCCTATCTTTTTTCATCGAACGTTGATTGACCTGAACACACATGTGGTTAATACAAGTTACTAATAATTCATTATTATGTCATATCTATTTTGCTTTATTACACTTTTTTGTCAGCAAAAACATGTTTCAGTAAAGAATTATTGTTTAGGTGAATTTTATGAAAATTGTCTACTTACATCTTGCCAACACAACATTCGTTCGTCTCTCGCTGAAAATTAAAATTGTATCTTTTGTGATTTAAATAGTTCTTATAAATCTTATAATAATTGTTGAGAACGACCTAAATTATGGTAGCGTTTGATATTGTACTATGTCGTTTGTATTTATGTAGACGTTCGAATGTTTGTAATTTCCCCGGCGAGGTCGGCAATCCGGCTCGGTATTCTTGTTCGTATTACCAACAAGGAGCATTTCTCCGGCTTGCATAACTCGTGCAATCCGTGCATCCAGACGCACATCTGGGAACGTTCGGAGACGACACACGCCGCTGCGTTGTTGTCATTACTCATCTGTCGCGCACACGACTTCATGCTACCGACCCGCTGTCACAGTTTACAAAATGCCACATTTCACAACTTCTACTCACAATAACGGACTTTAAAACTTTGGCAGCACGGCATAATTCGAATTCCCAAGTTTTTCTATGTTACGTCCACATGAAACTTGTTAAACGACGGAGCAGCATGTCTTCAAACGACATGCTAATTGACGGCGGCGTGAAGCCCGAGCTAAAAGCTACGACTATTTTTTTTCGAATTTTAGTCACGGTGTGATATTTGTTCTTCGAACAACTAATAGAAAATGCTCTCGATTTTGACGTTACGAAGCGTGGCGTCGCATTACCAGCAAAATATGCTCTTCAGTGTTATTTCAGTGCAGTGACTTGTTTTACAATGGAGAATGACATTGTATTATGATCTAAGAACTAATATTAGTACGACGTGAAATTGTTGCGAGAGTCTAAATTAACTTGTGGTTGGGAACCAAAACATAAAAATTTGATCATAAATCAGTGTCTCCTATCATAGTTTCGCAAGTGACGTCTGTAGGCGAGTGTGTAAGAACGTAGTTTTTGTGTGAGATAACAGAAAGATTTGATAACAGCGAGATATCTGATAGTTATTTACGCGCAATGCGTGTTTAGGTACTTTAGTACTTACCTTTGATTAAAGTATTTATGGTCTTCTACAGCACGCTACTTTTTGTAAATTATTTCATAACCATTGCTCTCAAAATGGCCGACGGAAAGGAAAACTTCTCCTATGTCCATGAATAGAATGAACGAAGACATGGTGTGACATTCACCAATACCCACTACTTGCGAAGTGGAGGAGGCCTGTGTAGAGGAAACACTATAGGCTGATGATGCTATGGTCTTGGGGTTCTGCAGTACCTACCTATCATTCATCAGCTGCTAATCTATCTATTCATGCCATAGGTAATCAGCTCAAAGGTATTTCTCGATACCAATAATAGAAAAGACACGACAGTTTCTCTATCGCGGTCAGATATAAGTGCCTTCTCTACAGACTCTTAGCATGATGGAAAATAATCATAGGTACCATTTGTAAATATTTCCAATCAAAGAATTGAATATAAGTACTAGTAAGTACTAGTAGTACTTTAATTGGTACGCATATTTAGTATTCCCAAGCTTGTGCATTCGAATATCAGCCGGTAAGGTACCTTGTAAAGCAGTAAAAAGATTCTCGTGCCCACACTTTTAATAACACGAATTTATTTTTAAACCAAAGAGCATAATTCTATTCGATTTTATAACCTAGACCCTTATATCAGAGCTGAATTTACCATAAACATTTTTTCATAATGAAAACCTTTAATGAATGAGCTCAAAGATAAGATTACAGCAGCTCATAGTAAAATATTTATGTTTATCCACTTAATTCTTCCATCATTTTTCTTCAAACAAGAAGTAGAGGTACCTAGCTAGGTAGTTTATATAAAATTGTTCTAGATCCTGAAGCGTTTTAACATAATTCTTGCTTTTTCTTTTATAAAAGAGAAAAGAAATTAACTGTTGACTTTCCGTAATAAATATTTGTCTCAGTGGTTGGAAAAGATTGTTTTAAGTCCTCCCTGAAGAACCTTTTGGTGTTTGAAGAAGGACGTTAAAGCGTCTTTATTAGTTTCACGGTTCTTTCTGTTCAGTGGAACGAACTGATACAGAATGTTTTTCGAAATTTGTATCGTAATTACATTACAAGGATAAACTGATAGGGAATGATTGCTGAAAATCCTCTATTCTATTAATGAAAAATGCTATAGGCGAATAGACTTTGAAAGGACTTCGTTTTCATTCTATTATTAGTAACTTTGTTGAGAATACGGTGATATGTGTCTAATGTCCGAATTAAATTCCTATGAATATGTAAGCCAAGACTTCCGTCGGGTTGAATGCATCCATTTAGATATATTATTATGTGCTCAGAAGAACCTAATAAGTCAAATAAAAATAAATAAATAATCATTTATTTCAGATTCATTAGTTAATAATTACATCTATATTTGTTAGTAGAATTGCGAGCTTACAAACTAGTGTTAGTAATAATTAATTAATTAATTGACTTTTAAATGACTAAGTGGCAGGTCTGGGTGGACTTCCCGATGGTGGCGGCAACTCACTATACGACTGCATGCAGCCGTATCCAGAGAACACAAACAATCAAAAAACACAAACAAACACAAACAAAACAATGTAAACAATTTCTTGCTTACACAGCCTCATAAACAGTACAATCTTTTACTGATCAATTTCAGTATAATTTTGATCTTTAATCGATATATTCCATAATTATCTTTTATGGGCTTATAGTACTACTTACATACCTTAGTTTATTTAAATCTATTGTCATTTAGCACTAGAATAATCTCAAAGTTCACACAATTAATTAGATAATGTGGGTGAAACACATAAATAAGATATATTCTTAGACGTTATTGACGCAGTTCGTCTGTGTGTGTGTATGTGTGTGTGTATGTGTGTTTGTTTGTGTAATGTATGTATTTATATTAGATGCGAATCTGTAATTGAATAGGTATGTAAAGTCAATTACGATATGGAATGTAATAGATTTTGAAGTAATATTTGCTCGCTCGTTTTATTGGTATTGTTGGTAATATTTAAGTGGATATTAGATCCAGACGTGGTACCACAATTTACCCAATCTACTTAGTCGTAGAAGATTTCCGTAGGCAATGACAATAAATAAATATCTGTTTAGTTCAGCTTAATTTTGAACAAGACTTTCAGCCTTGCTATAAGATTAATACTAAAAGATTAATACATTCTAAATAAAAGAACTCCTATAAGTTCAAAGTGAAGATAATTTTCATACACATAAAAAAAAAACATTTTCACTAGACATTGATTTTATGGCATCAACTCATATTTGCCGAAAATATTATTCATAACATGAAAGACCCTCTAAAGTACATATTACTATTCCGAGCAGAGTCTGAGGAAATCACACACATCCATGTCTCGCTTTATTTAGCCCTAGTTCTGTAAATAAATGCTAAGCGGTGTTTTATTAAGTTCTTTAACTTACTTGCTGCTGGGAGGAATTCAGATGAACGTTGTATGTCAACGCCGAAATATTCAAGCTGGGTTTTATTCAAGGGTCCCTATTGCGTCTATGATCCTTCAGTAATTTGCAATAGAGATCGAGGGGAATTCAAGTGTATTAAAACTGCATTTAATGATTGTCTATGTTTGACAACCAGTCTTACCAAAGGGTATCGTATTACCCAGAACTAAATGTGTTGTGGAGGTCAGATAGGCAGTCGCTCCATGAAAAATACTGGTATTCAGCTGAATCTGGTTAGACTGCAAGCCGACCCCAAAATAATTGGGAAGAGACTAGGCAGATGATGATGAATGATTGTCTATATTTATGTTCACGATAATCATTGTATTGATTTTCATACATAACATGGAGTAAATAAGGACCAAAATATCCATACAATACAATATCTATGACACGTTTGAAATGGAAGAGTTTCCTTTTTAGGGTTCCGTACCCAAAAGGTAAAACTGGACCCTATTACTAAGACTCCGCTGTCTGTCTGTCCGTCTGTCACCAGGCTGTATCTCATGAGCCGTGATAGTTAGACAGTTGAAATTTACTGTATTTCTGTTGCCGCTACAACAAAAAATACAAAAACACAGAATATTTTTTTTAAGTGGGGCTTCCATACAACAGACATGTTTTTTTTTGCCGTTTTTATGGATAATGGTACGGAATCCTTCGTGCGCGAGTCCGACTTGCACTTGGCCGGTTTTTTTTTGAGAATTAGTCCAGCTAAAACTGATTAATACCAAAATATATTAGGTATCTCTTTCTATCAATTTCACATCGTTTTTTTTACCTTTATTACTTTGTATATTACTAATTAATTACTTTTTACTTACTGATCAGACAGACCACAAAAGAGATATCCTTGTGCCAATAATACGTATCTTGAAAAGAAAATAATACTCACACAATTTACAGGAAGAAATCAGCCAAAACTAAAGGGTCTACATTAGCAGATTTTCTTGAAGATTATTGTCAACTCAGTATCAATCACTGTCTTAATACAAAATGGCGTGGTTAGTATGATGGACAGCTCTGGTCGTCAGGTAGTTAGGTTCATATCTTATTTATGTTTCGCGAACATTTGTGACGTCACACGACCTCTGATATAGCTTAAGGGACATCTTTTGATTTCTTTTCGGGGAAGTCAAATGTTTATGTACCTTTTAGCTTTTAGTAAATACAGAAAATAATAAATCTCAGCCAACACCTGGAAAATAAGTCAAGAAGTTTGTTGACTTTAGACTTACGTAGCTTTTATTTGATTTTATTAAAATTAGTCAAAGTGAGAAAGCTTTTCGCTAGAAAACTCTTCGTCAAATGGTAAATTGGAATTATAGCACCTATGCATCAGTCAAATTTACCTAAAATTTGAGTATAAATATGAGAGAGAATAAAATTTCAGACTATGCCCAAAAATGCACCACTATTTCAGTCTAGCTCCACCCTCCTCAAGTTAACTGAAATTCAGCATCCTCAACATTACGAGTTAACTCAAGACTAGACCCCCAGTTAATTGAACGTCAACACTTAATCATCGTGTTCACTGTCATGCAATATTTAATTACACCTTCATTAAGTTCGATGCGGGCTAAAAGTAATTGCCTCGGGCATTCCTACCAGCTCCTCTTACTAACACACATATTACTATCTAAACTGCAGATAATGAGAAACATAATTTCTGAGAACACTTTAATAGGAAGCTTTAAGTACGCAATCTTTAATATGTCTTGTATTTTATATGTGTTAAGGTTCGCATTCGCAGACATCTTTAGCGTTAAGGAATAATTAACTAAGAGTAAATAGGACGATCTATTTTATCACCACTGCTCTTGAAAAAGGTGGAAGGAGTTCTCTTGACCATAGAAATAGAATATGTTCAGTGAACTAAATATTTACTAATTTAGGTACTACATTTTTGCCTGTCTTTAAATACATCGACAGGTTGTCGTTGGTCAATTATTATACACTAATATTCATGTAAATGGACGTCTGTGTGTGAGGCTGTTTGAGTACGTAAACCTTTCATTTCCCGGGGCTGCGGAACTGTTCGAAAGAGATACCGCGGCCCTGGAACACAAAGGGCAAAGAAGGAACATGGATGGGTTTTAGTCAGTACAAGTCTGACACTCCCTTCCGCTCCGTCCAGAGCGAGAGGGGTCATTTATTTGATGTTTTCCCATTCGAAAAAATAAAAAAAAACTTTAATTTCTGCCTTATTACCTAAGCTGGTGCATGGTATTATAAGTATTCGAAACCAATAAAGTTTAAATTCTAACTCTTTTCCGGGACTATAGTTCGTTGGTTGCGTGGGAAACATGAATAGCCTATCTATAGGTATATTATATTTGGGAACTGCGTTTATATCCATTCTGCAAATTAGTATTTTAAACAGTATAAGATCAACTACCCTACATAAATCTACTTTGTTAGGGACGGTACCGGCCATATTCTATGTGAAACTAAATCATCAAATAAAAACAAAAGGAAAGAGTTAAATCTGTATCCAAGAAATAGTTTGAAACATCGGATCATTCACCTATAGAGACAGCAAAAGCAGTCCAAAACAATCAGTAAACTACTCCAATTGTAGAGACACGATAATAAATGTAGAGGCACTCGATACAGACTCTCACGGAGTAAAGCCTGATTTGTCATCTTATGTAGATGAACCATTAGATTAGATCCCCACTGCTGTTGCAACTTACATGAGATTGCAAGCTCCCTCTCTATTTTTGTCTCATTTCGAAAACACTAGATAAGTATTAAGATACTTTAGTTCGAATTTATGAATTGGTGAACTGATCTTACAAACCTTTATTATTTTTTTTAAGATATTTTTTGATGAGACATCTTGATGTTACACATTGTTCACATCTTGGCAAAGACTAGGATTTCGTATTCGAATGTTATGTTGAGAGCATTTTTACCGAATGGCGGTGAATACCGAAGCTTCTATCTTTTTTATAGTCCGTGCTATAAAAGTTAAAACCAGTTAAATTTCTGCCTTCCGTTACCTTATAGGAATGGTGGATGTGTTGAAAGCAACTTAGTACCCATGTTTTCAAAATTAAGACAACATCTTTCACGTAAACTGATACTGTCACTGACGGGATATCTTCCGTGATTATTCGTTATTTCGAGCTCCCGATATTTCGACGCTGTTGCAAGCGCCGTGATTGTGGGATGACTGGAGAATGGACAAATCTTTCTTACTCTTATTTCCGATCGATTATTATAGTAAAATAATAAAAAAAACAGACGTTTTCATGACGGCATCAGCGGAAATAAAAATTAAATCAACTGTCTTTTTGAGACTTGATTACCTTATAATTTAAAAAAATGCTTTCACGACAGCCACTCCCCAAGATTGTCAATAAATATTCAAAACTATTATCGAACTCTAGGCTAAAATCAGAGCTCTCCTTGTGGAGTGCATTCAGTCAAACATGAGTACGTTGTAAGTTTGCAAGTTAGTTTACTGAAGGTAGTGTTCTAGGTGAAGCTTCGGAGACCGTCGCCCACAATTAATGGTCCTTTCCGTGCACTTCGAGGGCGTCTAATGGATGTCCGCCACGCTCGTCCCCATCTCACACTATTTTCTCTATTTCTATAAAAGTAAAGATTGCTTCTATTTGGTTAAGATTGCAACAACATTCAAGAAAAAGATTTTATTATTTGTTGCTAGAAATTGCGATTCGCCACTCATATAAAATAGTGAAACAACTCTTAAAGCGACGGTTGAAACTTATTAAAACGACCTAAAAATAAAATTTCAATAAAACAGCAATCCACTTTGTTGTGTCGCCACGAGAATCTCGTGCGCGGAGTAAGTATGATAACGCTTCTTACGAAAATGTAGGCGTTTCAGTTTTGTGCGATGTCCACATGATTTGAGTGAAAGTGTTTGGATGAAGGCCAAGACTCGTCTCCTATGACACGATAACTTCACGAATGCAGCAAAATAAACAAGTTCACTCCACATTCGACGTGATTTAACATGATTCCCGTAAAGCCATTTACGTCCGTTTGTTTGTTGTTAATTTACTACTTACATACACATATTATGTGGTAAACCTTTTAATTTGACTAGAGTTATTATAAATATTCAATGTTCAACACAACGTCACTGTTTCACAGCAGCAACGTAATTCAGGATTTTGTTTAACTTTTTTTGTTTGCCAACAATTAATTCGTCGAAATTCGCTGACGAAATCAAATGAAATTCAGCTTTTCAGCAGTGCCATGTTTTAAAGCCGTAAAATAAAAATACAATAGAACAGACCCTTGAAATGTAGGAAATAATTTAAAAAAAGCAATGATTTTTAAGGTTATATTGGCTATTGACATTGCGAATAAGATATCACAGCTATTTTCAAAGTTGGTTAGCATTATCCATTCATGTGGGAGGGATTAGTGCGTGCCCACAACATATCCACTGTATCTCGAACAAAGCTTCCGATTTTCGCAATATTGCGTTAGATCAACATTATTAATAAGAGACTATTGACTTCTGATTACATAGAATGCCTTTCGACCTTACGTTCACACAACACAGCGTAAGCATGTGTAGGCGTCAAAACATAGTCACTTGCTATTTACAGGGAAATGCAAATATTAGTTTAGGCAAAGGGTACTCCGTAGTCGAGTGCGATAACATACCGGGGAAGGGATTAAATGTCGTGACTTTGTTACTTTAAGTGTGTTTGTGAACTCATATCAGGGACTTCATATACCTGAAGGGCTGGTTACTGACTTCGGACGGAATATCTTACCAGCATTTTGTCCGATAACGTTAATTCCACTGTTCAGGAGAGGCAACCCAATCTATTTCGATGTATAATTTTGTCACAAATATGAGCCAATTCAATAAAGCGCTAAATATACTCTTTGACTCAAAAATGTTGAAGTGATTAATGTACAAAACTATGAATCTCGACGTTTGTGTTTCCCCGTGCTCTTTCTGCGGATGTTTTCTTAATAAATGATGACGTAGAAGAAGCATGGTGGAATTCTAAACAAAATTGTTTCGTTCTGTGGTATAAAGCGGGCATCGACCGAATTTAACGTAACATTTATCAGACGCTAAGGCTTTATGAAGCCTTACTCATTCTTTTAAGTAGTGAGGCAGGTCAGTGATGGAATGAATTTAACGTTGCTGTCTAAGTATATTTTTTCGGGCCGAGTTTGATCCTGTTAGACGCGCACGGGTGAGTTCATATTTTCACAGGTCAGGTCAAAATATAAAGCTTCTCGTTTTAAAACTCGACCAGAATAGAGTGGAATTTTACAATGGGCGGAGACATGTGACTATCTAGTGTTCAATGTAAAGAAATAATTCGAGTCGTCCGCTTCGTGAGTGGTGAGTGACAGCTAGCTGGGCCTCGGCTGAGACTTGTTACGATAGTTTGCGAGACGATTGCACATGCGACCTTTGCGCTGCGCGCACGCACTGCACCGCTGCCCTATGATAGCCCGCACTAATCCACTTAGAAACCGATACCCTGCGTCGGTGTCACGTCATTGAACTTCGTTATATAACTATGTTTATTAACCAGCCCTCAATGGGTTCCACGAACGTCACAACTCTACTCGCTAAATCCTCTAAATACAGTTCTACCGCGAAAATAAATAAAACTTACCAATCGCTCGTTCGCCATACTCGGAACTATGTTGTGTTCTCGACAAAAATACATTTAGCTACTCATACTCGTAAAACAAATCGAATAGATGCAATATTAAAATTGATTGTCCGTATTTTAGTGTGGAGATGACAAGATAAAATATGTTTATGCGTTTTCAAAATACATAGTTTACGTTTACGAACTTTATATATTTTGAAGCTATTTTGGTAGAATCTCCACGTAGCTAGGTTAACATGATAACTGCTTACCGTCGATCTGTTCGACGATAAGAAAAATCCACGAGAAACGCAATTACAATTTCGTAGAAGTTATTACCAACATTATTTGCTGGAAATAGCAACGACTAATGACTTCATTGTTTTGAGTCTTTTCTGATCTCTTTGCTTTGTTGGCACATGCATGCGGACGTATGCAGAAATAAATAAACAAAAACTTGAGTCCATTCACTCCTCGCTGACATTTCTACGACGCCGTTTCGTGCCAATCTAACTATTTTATAGGAATCATTTTTATTGAAGCTTCGTGATGAATGCTGAAAATAGTTTTTAATAGTTCGTGTAATTCCAGTAATGAGACGGAAATCGTATTTCAAAGAGTTTATTTTTGATTTCCAGTTACAAAAAAAATAACAGTTGCCAGATTGGAAAATTAAATCGGTCGGTGTTATTTTTTGTATATGACTTCATCGAATATTATTTTTAGTGAAAATGTGTACACGAAGCAAACTTAATCGGTTTGCAGGGCACACCACAAAGATGTTGGTGTGCGTAAAATCAACTGGTGTATTACTTCGCCTATTTATTAGTGTTTGCTACCCGTTGTCCACGCACACACAATAAAATTTCTTGTCACTAATGTTGCAGGGAATATGACGCATAAATTTAGCTTATCATACAATCGTCTCCGTGGCGCATTAGTCGAGCGTGCGATAAATAATTACTTACTGCGCCGGCGCCGTAGGATCGAATCCGACTGCCAACAGCTTAATGTTTTTGTATGTTTTAATAAAATATTTTACATTTGTTTGTTCAATTTATTGCTTAACTATTAGCAAGTCTCTTTATATTTGGGTTAGAATGTATTAGTTGTCTACCCTCTAAAAATGACAAATCATGTTTAAGTTAGTAGTTTAAGTTCATCGTCATAATGCTATTGACTATTGGGGTTTCGTTACGTTTTTAGACATTATACCCTGCGTTTTTTGAGAAGTGCTTTTATTTGTGAATCAATATGAATCATTGAACCACACTTTTATGAGCTGAAATAATTCTTTTGCATGAGCAAAATGTTTCAATTAGTGAAATTGCGAGACGTTTAAAGATATCGGTGAGTAACAAAATGTTATTATGATGTTTAGAAGTTTAATATGTTTAAATAATCCACATGTTATTGATTGTTGTTTTTTGTAACAATATTTTATTATTGTTCACAGAGAAGGACTGTGCAATTGTAGGTCCATCGTTATGCAGATTCGGGAAGCATTGATCCTTGCCGACCGGGACCAAAGGCTGGATTTGCATTCACAGATTGGCATCTGATATAGTTGCTACGCATACCGCTGAGCCCTTCCTCACTACTCGTTCCACGGCAACTAAACATGACGTGACATTACAAACTGTACGAAACCACTTGCGAGCAGCTGGTGTGAAATGTTGTAGGCCAGCCAAGAAAATTTGAATGTCAGATATTCACAGGCAAAACCGGGTACGCTTCGCAAGAGAATATTTAGATTTTGATTGGTGCAATAATATAGTTATATTTAGAGATGAAAAATGTTTTAAATCAGACAAGGACGGTCGCAAAATATTGTGGCGAAAAGATGGTGAGCGCTATCATAAAAAAAAATATTCTTCCATGCAGGTCTAGTGGAGACATTTACTTCGTGCATGAATAAGTCATAGATAGCGAAGGCGCACCAATAGGATATTAATAAAAATATCAGGGGGTAATTCGATTTGTTTTATGTGAGTGATGTTATTGTTAGTGAGATAACAATTTAGGATACCTGTATCTTAATATCTATCTTATTAACATGTTTATTCATTTCACTAATAAATAAATTACCCACTTGAATAAGAAAAGTAACGTTATTTCTTGTCCGACTTAGAATATTTGTCATGCACAAAACTTTTTAATTTGTGATTATAATATAAAAAAAAACCTAGTCAATAAATGTTGTTGATTTCTTAATACAAATTGTTTAATTTTTACTTCCATATTTTTTTTCGAATAATGTTCTTATTATCAGGTAAATTACAATAAAAATTCAACAAAATGAAAATAAAAGTTTTTTAATAATGCAAAAAGTTGACGCCAGCGGCGCAGATTCGATCCTACGACACTTGATTTACCAGCCGAATGATTACACATCTATGCCACGACACCGGTTAGTCATAGGGTTAAATTGATGCTTCATATTCTTTACCTCATATTATACAATATACTATAGTGAAGCAAACACTAACAAATAGGCGAAGTAATACACCAGTTGATTTTACGCACACCAACATCTTTGTGGTGTGCCCTGCAAACCGATTAAGTTTGCTTCGTGTACATATCTTCTGTAGCGGTTATTTCGTAGGTAGTCAGTAATTCAAATTAATTCTTCAACGAAAATATAAGTAACTACTCGCTCACCTAGGGTAATATCAGAGAACGGACTTATATAATTTTCACAAAGTATCGCGATCAGTATCCTTGTTACCCATCAGCAAAAAAGTGCTCATGTAATAAAAAATGCCATGTGTACAAAATAATATTCAAGTTTATCCTTGTTCTATTTAATTATTCTTATCTAAACGGAACTACAAACTCCTGCGCAAATGAGCACTCTTAATAAAATCGCAACTATGTATTAGTGGGCGCCATTTTGTGCGTAATTAGTTATATTGATGGGTAGATTAATTCTTCAACGAAAATATAAGTAGCTACTCGCTTACCTAGGGAAATATCAGAGAACGGATTTTTATTAATTTTCACAAAGTATCGCGATCAGTACACTTGTTACCCCTTGTTACTTAACCTACTGTGTCGTTACCACACTTGTTACCAATCAGCAAAAGAGTGCTCATGTAATAAAAAATGTGTACAAAATAATATTCAAGTTTATCCTTGTTCTATTTAATTATTCTTATCTAAACAGAACTACAAACTCCTGCGCATATGAGCACTCTTAATAAAATCGCAACTATGTATTAGTGGGCGCCATTTTGTGCGGAATTAGTTACATTGATGGGTAGGTACTGCGTACATATCTAGTAATCGATCGATACGTCTCGCTGCAGTGGACTGGCATCAAATAATTCTAGATGCCGTATACTAGACACACATTTATCTAGCTTAATAACACCGAAATTATCTGTTCTGTAACTACTGAAACAAATTATGTGTCTCTGCATCTTTAAAATACTCAACTTATTTCATAACAACCAAAAGCTGGGAATAATATTTTTTTGCAGGCGAATTTAAAATTTAAAGTACCTAATAGCCAAAAATCCTTGAGATAAAATAAATGTATATACACCGTGACTTTTTAGTTGTCTTAGAAAGGTGGTCCACTCAATGTATCCGATATAAAATACCTACCTCTAGGCGCGATTATTTGGAATTACCATTTATTAAGATAATAGGTACAAAGAAAAAAAATACTTAATACATTAGAATTATGAAACATCCTGTTAATAATGTTTACATGTCAAACGGTAGAACATATCTACCCAGCACACGAGTCGAATAGATCATCGCTCGCAACAGGCTGTTTCAACTACGTCATGCGTCATAATAATGAATAATATTTTTATTTTTAAATTATTCAAATTCAATTCAAATTTTTGTTATATTAATGTTTAGTAGTCATTGGACCCATGAAATGGGCTGCCGTTGTAGGACGACTAAAAAATCACGGTGTATAATGTGATTCTATATGGCCTTCCCTACACCATGTATTTGACGTACTTATGTGTATGCTGGCCAATATTATAATACAAGAAACATTGTGAGTCTTGTTTGTGCAAATACCTAAACAGATTCTTAGCGAAGAAGTTCCATGCGAACTGCAATAAAATCAAAAGTAAGGTTATGTTTTTCGCATGATAGTTTCTATTTTAAAACAGACTGCGTAACAAGTGAATAGTTGTAGTGTCGTTAGATTTTCATTTTAGTCATCATGTGACTTGCTAGATTATGTGAATCCAATAATGTTGGTCGTAAAATAAAAGTTAATGGCTTCAAAGTTTATTTTGGACACAAAAGCATGTCAAACCGCACACTAAACAATTTATTTAGTTTCAGCGCGCGTTGGACTAGTGTTTACGTGAGTGTCACCGTACTTTTTAACACGTCTGTAGTTCTCAAAGTGATTTGTTCACGTCTCTATGACATAGAGTGAGTGGTTATGAAGAATGAAGGTTCGTTTATCCGGTTGGGTCTTTTCAAGGTCCACTTCTGAAACTAATAAAACTTGGCAGTCTGACGATTCATAATTCATTATTTAACGTGTATCAGAAAGGTGTGGATATATTTCACACGGTACACACTGCACTGCGCTGCACATTGTATACTGTATCAATTTTAAACCAGAATAATTTTAGTATTGGAAAACTTAACCTACTGTGTCGTTTAAAGATTATCTTACTATTTAAAAGAAAACATCATGAATTACCTACACGCATTTATTTGATAGTCAATATCAAGGCACTTCAAAAGCTAAAGCGTCGTTTAATGTCGTGTCCAAAAGCTATAAAAGGGTGGCAGTAACCCGCTCAAAATTTAATATGTGGCGGTCATAACGTTGTAGAACGAGTCATCACAATTCATCCTACTTTGTTCAAAACAAGAACTTGGCACTATGTCCAAAATGGCGCTCAGAAGAAAGATTTTCACCACAGCCATGCCGCGTCGCCCACCATGTGGTTTAAATAAAAACGTTTGAGTCTCTTTAACACCACAGTAGCCGTGTGTTTTTTGTTTATTTTTCACACTTATCGGGCGATAAGAATCTCGTATCGCGATATTAATATATAATATAGTAAATAATTCAGATAAAATGTTCCATAAGGTTTCAGACGTCGCCATCGATTTTATCGACTTTTATGATTGTTCTGATAGTTTGTCTGCTTTGCAATAAATCATGAAAATAAATACCGACAATACAACGCCGAGTTAATTCGTTAATCTCAAAAATAACGATATTTCTGCGAAAATTGTCACAGCTTAGCTTTCCGTCAATCATTTTCCATTTCAACGAACTCTTTTGAAATAAGAACTTTGCGAAACTTTTCTCACTTTTCGAACGTTCTAAAACGTAACGTGCATTCCTCCACTTCATAAACTAGAACAGTATTTATTTTCAAGGCAAACTACGAAGCTAAAATATAATTTTGTTATATTGTACGTCTATAATTAAAGTGTGAAGAGAGTCGAACTGTTTCAAAAATAGCTGTTTGTGTGACACCGTAAATCTCTGTTACGACGAAAGTTACTGTGTAAATCATTGGGCCACGCGCACACTTAATGGTACATTGAATTTTATTGCACACTCGTAATAATAAAATTATGTCATAACCAGTAATTAACAACGGGAACGATTATAAATAAGATAAACCACGCGATCTTGTTTATTATTACTTAAAATAATACCGTGTCAGGTGTTGGACAACATTTTGTACCAACACGTTTTAGCTTGTTAGTTTTAATTGTGTTTAAACCCGTCCTTGTAACTAAACCGCCTCATTTGACGCAACAAAACAACATAACGCATAACGATTCTCAATTAGCAATAAACCGTTGGTGAACCGCAAGTCTGCAAATGCATCGTGCCGCGTAAAATCAAATTATTAGTAAGTTTACAATATTCCGCTTCTATTTCCGCGTAGCCTCTGCTGCGTTACAGCGCACAATTCAACCGCTATCCGTTAATCGCGTGCATTTACAATATATTAGTTTCGCAGGTAAACACATTTCATCGCGGCGGCACGCGTGGTTAACGTTAACTTAATTTAATAGAAGTGCCCTATCGTATTATATATCGTAATGATATAAATCGTGAACGCAGCGAGTTACTAACAGCTAGTTTCCAATGAATGGGTCAGTAATCATCTGCATTTGAGGCCATTATCTCAATTGGCGAGCGCTCAATGAGCGATGGCCTCCACCGCCGCGCCGGACACCGCACCCGCGCCGCCGGCTACTCTACAATGCTTGTTTGTTTGCTTCACAATATGCTTTTCTGCTCCTACCAATTATTTTCCCAACCAAATACATACCGACCCACATTTTCAAGCGCTGATTTCACGCAAAATAATGTTATGACTTATAGATGCGCTTTGAAAATTAATGAGTGTTCTAACTCATTAATTATAATTTTGTTATCAATGTACGTAATGTGAATCTAGAACACATTATCTCGCAGTGAGTAAATCATTTGATTATGACCGATTTACCTATTTATTTATGGAAGACCTCTAAACAGTCGCGACATTTTAACTCTGTATAAGACATTGCACTTAATGCACTTAAATTATCGCTTCATTGCGTTGATTACTAAACTATTTATTGGTTTTCTACTGCTGTTCATTTAATTCAACATTATATTTACACCTTCTTTTGCGACACTGATGTGTCATGTATAATATAACATGTGTTTATTTATTAAGTAGTTAGATGATACTAATGGATTTATTATTAATATACCTGTGTGTCTTTTCCAGGTATCTACAGCTTAGTATTAAATCATAAATGGTAATATATAATGCAGAAAAATTATAATAATTCACTTCTTGTACTGTAGAAGTAAAGTATATATTTACCTTCACTATTATCTCAGTCTATTATCGTATATTAGGAGCAACAGCAAATTTAGTTACCAATTGCTGCAGTTGTTAGAAACAGGTGTATCTACGTTTAGTCCTTGTGTTTTAGTTTAATAGATATCTGTATCTATAGTACCGATTAGCGGCTCTAGCGTTTTATTTCAAGTTTTTTATATTTAGTAGATCATGTCCAATTGATTTTTGTTTTGAGTACCAGCAAACACAAAGTACAACCCACTCTATAATAGTGTAAAGAGAACAAACCCAAATATTCCTCACTGAGTACCAGTAACGTAAATCAGCATGTTAGATGTAAGAAGCCACATCCCAGAGCAAAACCACGGAGTAATGATTGATTGATCCCCTGCCTATATTATAAGAACAACCACTGTTATAAGACTTACTTACACGTTAGATTCACGGAGAAAAATATTTTCCCCAGGGTTACGCAAGCGGTAATTGTGGTGGAGCACCTTAGTTGCCATCTTCCGAAGTTTGGTAAGTGAGGCACTCCATTTATACACAGTCTGCCCGACGTGATTCCGGAGAGAAATATTTTGTCGATTGTACCGCCCATGCCCTGTTCACACAGCTTATTGACACCAACAGAAACAGTGCGGAACATAGCGCATAAATAGATCTTTCCCGGGAACCACCGGAAGCATATCTCACACCGTAGAGTAGCCGCTTGAGACCATAGAGAGCTTACTAGCTAGTTGAGCGTCTAACGGTCGATATCACGCTATGCATGATTACGATAAGAGCACGATCACTTTACTATCTTGTTGTCTATGTATATTGTGCCGCATCTTAGTGTTTACTGCACATTTTTTATGTATTTTTTACTTTTCACACGTTGTTGTATTTTTTAATCTTTTTGTTCGATGTCTTATTTTAGCAATATTACGACGGTAGGTATGGTTTAATATATCACATGAAATGTCTTAGGGTTATTTTGGAAGACTGTAGGAAGGGGTTTCGCTAGTGAACCTTACCGCAAGCCAAGTGATCCGTGTAATGGAAGGCCGAGTTTGGCTCCATCGCCTAGCGCCACCTTTTTATGCTTAAAGGAAAATCTATGTACAGCTGCCAAAGGCCGTATTTACAATATTTCATGCAGTGTATTTTTCTTTGGTGGTACGGTAAGCTCATTATTTCTGTATCTAGTCGGAGTTCGTATTTAAATCCTGAGTAAGGGTCGGGTCGTATTTATATGCGGGTGCCGTGCAAGGCGCATACGACGGCATACGGAGGCAGACGACACTCGCTCCTAATCCGATTATGTGTAACAAAATGCTACGCGGTGGCACTGGGCGTCGCCGCGGCCGCTCGCCGACTAGTTTGCAGTGTATGTTACAACTACACTAGCTCGCACAGTCGCACAGTCGCACCGTGTACTTTGTGACTTGAATTTATGTGAGCAACACCCACTCCTGGCTGACTTATAATTACGTATTTAAAAAGTACGTGCGATTTATTTTGTACCTTTGGCGATACTTTAATGGGAGGTGCATTCGTTTTATTAGCAGCATCATCATCGTTATCTGCGTTCTTTAAAGGTCCGTCGACACTACAGTATTGCTATATATCCAGGGCTGCGGGACTGTTCGAAAGAGATACCGCGGCCCTGGAACATAAAGGGCAAAAGAAGGAACATGGGTGGTTTTTAGTCAGTAAGAGTCTGACACTCCCTTCCGCTCCGCCCAGAGCGGGAGGAGTCATTTGATGATTTCCCACGCGAAAAAAAAAAAGTATTGCTATATATGCGCATCTTTTCATTTAATTTTATATCTTACCACAAGTCCCCCCGATGTCCCAACGACGATTGTTCAATTAAAATAAAAAAGTATTGCTATATATGCGCATCTTTTCATTTAATTTTATATCTTACCACAAGTCCCTCCGATGTCCCAACGACGATTGTCCAATTAAAATCTAGGAAATTTTGCATAATTTGTCTGATCAAATAAGTATCGAGTAAAAATAAATGAGCAATATCACAATATCAATGAAATCTTATGATATAGCAGCATCAGTTGAATACAAATAAACTTACAAATGTTAGGTACGTCACGTCGATTCTCTAAGGAATTCTTAGGAATGGTGCTGCCTATTTTCTTAATTGACACAGCTACAGAAATTTTAAAATATTTGATATTTTGAATAAGTATATTTATTTTTTATTCTCCAAGGTGGGCATCAAAATATGAAAACTTTTTCCAATATTGCTCGTTTGAAAACGGTTATTTGCCCACAGTAAACGATACAGCAGTATTATTTACACGAACAAATAAAAAATGTATGTCCGAAATTGTTCTTTTTCGTTTAAAAACACAAAAGCGACGTCTGTATGTGGGAGACATGTAGTTGGGAGTTCCGTGTAATCCGATTACGTGACAAAATGTTACCGTCACGCTCGCTCACTCCACGACCTTCCGAGCTCACAAATTGATGTCTAATTACACTTTATAAAACTGCTTAAACTCACATAATGCCTGTAATAACGCTTCCTCTGAAGCTAAATTAAAATTTCTAAGCTCCAAATAAATTGACTTTCCTTTCCAACTGAAAAAACAAGCAGCACCCGAATTCACGCATCAAAATGTACGTACAGTAGGTACGAGCTAAAACTAAACATCAGATAAAGGAAAACGTACTTTATGATCGGTCCGAATAGCCGGAGGTACAATTCGATAAAAAAATCAAACATTGGTAACAAATGGATTCTCTATTGTCCAATTTTAGACTCCCTGTATTTACGCTAACATACTTTGAATCTCGTATGTATGGACGTTCCGGCAATCCAGTTTAAATTTAAATATTGATCCACGTAACACGGACATGTGCCGTTTATTTTACTATTCAAAGCTCTATTATAATATAGATATTATTTGGCAGTATGTACAAACTGCAGGATTAGGTTTTGTGGCCGAAAAAATGACACAATGCTGAATGAATATTATTGTTTTCAATGCAATTTATTTTTATTCAAACTTCGTTGAACATTGACTTTTTGTATTCTGTGTGATATTGTACCTAAATAAATAGGTAGACAAAACAAAAAGCCACGTTTTTTTATTATCCTCTTAATTAAAACCAGTTTTCAAAGGTTGTTTTCTTATTGAAATATAAATGAACAAACAACATATTTATATTGGCAGGTAGGTACCTCCCACGTTTCATTAATATAAAAATGTTTCCCTGCTTCTTCCATGTCGGGATTTGAAGCCGCACTCGACAAAACTTACAGACAGACAGACTTATTTGAAACTTTCTTACATAGGCCATCTTCCCAACTAAATTATTCAGAAATCAGTAAATTGGTAAAGGTCAGATTAAAAACACTTTTGACTCAAGTTCTTAATGACCAAAGAAACGATGGATGGACTGTGTGAAATTGATATGGCTAAAAAGGGAGTAACTCATTAAATGATGACTATTAAGGAACTCTGGAAAATATATGCTCCGCTAACCTCAAATACATTAGGTTGTGGGCAAGAGAATGATGTTGATGACTTTAAATCTTTAAATGATTCGTCTGTTCATAATCCAGCTACTATTATAAATATAGAAAATAAACAAAAACGCGCTTAATAAAACAAACATTATTAGGTAACAGCTCAAATTGACTGCTATTAAGCTGTCTTTTGTCGAAAGGTAATGTAGGCGGGTAAGGGTGATGCCAGAGTGTTGCTTACGTCAGCCTGAGCGGAAAGCGAAAACTGGTGGAAAGTAAAGACAGTCATGAATTAAATTGAGGTGAAAGCAATGTCACAGAATATTGTCAGATGATTCTAGATATAAAATAAATCAATCGTTAACGTGTAATATCAATGCAACAGAATATTGCGACAACAAGGTGCTGTTTCATGGCAAGTGCAATGATGCTTTGATAGTCGTGTCATATACTTTTTCAATGTCAAGTAAGCATTACCAATAATGTCTTTACTTTATTACTTTCCAGTTGAAATCCGCGACTGGACTACATTAGCCTCTACAATCGTACGCAATTTCACTCGATCCATGGTACCTTTCATCCAGCTGCTACCAGCCACCAGTAAAATCTTCTTGATCTATGATCTTATAGACAAGTTGGCTATTCCATACATCAACTACCATGTACCAAATCGAATGTAGCCCGAGTAACGGCTTTCATTGTCACATCGCTCACCTGTCAAAAAATCAATGTTAACCATTGTTACTGTCATCATTTTCCGCCTCCGCTAGCGTCCGCTTTACTCAGAACACACCCTTAGCACTGAAACAACATGTCGTTTACCTGAATCATTAATATTTGATATTACGACTGACGGCCGGCCTCTTTCAGTTCTAACGAAACTTCTAAGTATTCTAAATTGGTATTGTTAAAGTTTCTTACTATTAAGTAGGTGTACCTTTTCAGTTAAGTAACTAGGTATATAGCGGTAGGGCATTATACTAGTGAGGAGTATAATGCGTCACTTCTACTTATCCAGCTTTTCAAAATTAAATAGTGCAGGATATTTAAAGTCTTCTGTTGTTTTAGACCTAAATGTGCTAATGAATATTGGCGAGATTAAACTCATTTGCTGAACACAACTTAAAATATTGTCCTGTTAATGAGATTTTTTGAAGACTACCAGACTGAAAAACCGCTTGAGGGATTCCTGAGTTAGGTAGACCTTTTGCAATTCCTAAAACTAATGAGTAGCGGTCTTAAGAATTTTGTACTGGATGGTCTGTAGATTTTCGTCGTTATTATGTCGTCTGTTAATCTCGAACAGTTTAGTAGCTGGTAATTGTGATGAATGATGATAGAAATAACTCGTTTAAGGTCTTCTAATATTTCTAGATATCTTCTTTTGTGCTTTTCCTGATGTATATTATGTCGTTTTAGTTGGAAGTAACTATAATATTCTGTCTTTCTGGCAAGGCTGGCTCATGTTCCTGGTTATCTTGAAAAATACAAGATGTAAACGGACCCTTCATGAAGCCCACAACCAAGCATTCTGTACATCAATCTAAGTAATTCTATCATCAAAAATTTTTGCTTTAAAATGTTACGCACTAGAAACGCTAGGATTTATTTAAAGTAAGGTTATAAAATTGAAAACTTATACTTTTTAAATAAGTATAAGTTTTCAATTTTATAACCTTACTTTAAAAAAGTTGTGAAAATGTTGGAACTTTGATCCCCAATATCTCCGTAACTAGAAGGTTATAAGTATAGGTATAGCCTAAATAAAAAAATGATCGCAATGACGGGGAGAACAAGTACTTTTCTTTGGCTTTGTTAAGGGTATTTTTACATCCATTGTTTTTTCACTTGACCATTTACTTTTTAAAAGTTCTATGACCCGTAACAGTCTATTATAAGTTACGTTAAAAGCACACAATTAGTCCTGCTAGTTAATATTCATCAGGGATAAAAGTAAAGCGAGCCTGTTGAGTCACCTCGTTCTCAAATGATTCTGCTGATGACAACGAGGATACTTTACAACGTGATGACAAGTCACGGCCTCATTAAACTAGTTCATCTCATGTTCGTGCCAGATCCTTGACATCGGTTAGCTTTATACAACTAAGGCCTGCATTTAGTTGACGATAGACCAATGGAGAAGGACTCTGGTTATTACATACTTTCTGTTTATGTTAAAATATCTTCAGGAACAAAACAAAAGCTTTCCCCTGAGCCCTCGTGGGCGAAAAGGTGTTTTCTAATTTGGTTAGTCTATGCCTGGAAAATCTATCTCTCTTTCCAGTTCCTTTCTATCAGGATAGCTATCAGTCTTCTCAAAAGAAGGCAATGTGTGTTCTTCCATCACATTGCACCGATTGTAAATCCCAAACATCTTGTTGATTTTCTCAAATTATATAATAAATAAATAAATAAATATCCCTGGACATTTTCACACAGCACCATCTAGCCCCAAGCTAAGCAACTTAATGCTTGTGTTATGGTAGCTAGATGGCTGATAAACTACATATATACATTTTTTTTTTTTTGTAAATACATACATATTATAGATAGAAAAACACCCAGACCCGGAACAACTACTTGTAGGTCATACAAATATTTGTCCCGTACGGGAATCGAACCCGCGACATGCAGCGCAGCAGTCAATCGCTTGACCACTGCGCCAACCGTGTCGTCAAATTCGGATCACAGTGCTAAAAGTTGTAAGTAAACAGCGCACAATCGCGCGCGCAATCTCATCTTCTTGTAAATTGATCACCAAGTCCATTATTATTTAAATATTATCTATCAAACAGAATATCTATTTTAAAACGGGTCTATAAAATTGTGTCGATCTAACACTGGGCAATTAATCATTGACTTCTTATGTCTGGTATAACGCCGACCTAACACGACGGCTCGGTTCCATGTAATCATTGAATATTTCATGTTTTTCAATCAATCAGCCTTTATTAAATACCATGGTTGCACCTATGACACGCTATTTCCCGGTCTAGTTCAAATTAGGTATTTTGTTCAGGCTGATATTTTGTCTTTTCTTTATTTGCTGTTTCCTATAATGTTGTCTATTGTCTATTCTTTTGGTAAGATAGTCTATCAAACTTTTGGCACACCTGCTACTGTCATTAATTCCCCTAAATGCTGGAAATATTAAATGATTAATTACCGCTCCCAGCAAAAGCGTAATAAAATAAAAAATTCTATGAAACTTTTGTTCTGTCAGACGCACTTAACTTTGTCATTATTTTCAGCCTAGCTTTTCTCCCGGCCCCGCCCACGTACTTACGTAAGTAGGGTGATATTATATTTTATTTCTGTATAACTTGACGTCACGTCTATATATATGAAATAAATAATTCAGTAGTTTATTTTTTAGACGTTGAACTATAAAATAGAGAAAATCTCATTTAGTTCAGTAGGTTTTACATGAGACGCGTAGAAATAAACAAAACAAGAAAAAGGCGGTGAAATAGTTTCTAAATTGTTTATTTATAATTTACAAAATATTGAACTCGTGAAACTGAAAAATATTGCTCAAAAACACCTCTCATATTTTGTTAGGCACAAAAGTCTTTAGCAAAAGGACAGAGAAACGAAAGTCCCTTGTCATTAAAATACAGGAAACCGACTGTATAGGCAAGTAGGCGGCCACCTATTTCTCTTTAACAGAATTAGCATACAGTATGTTGTTTTAAGCAGTAAAAATCAGCTCGGACCTGCCGCCTAATGTGAACCGTGTACCTACGAAGTCAGGACAAAAACCGGTAACAACTAAATTAACAAATGCAAACGTTCACTTCCGTGACAGGAAAGCAACACTTATCGTGTATACTGTACAGTCAAGAACGAAGTTCGTTCGCTTGACGTAAGACGTTTCATGTTAATAAGAGCCAACTTTTTTTCACCAGATGTTTCTTTGAAGCTGTCAAAATGGCTGGTTGTTTGTTTTTCTTTGCTAAGTTGGCGGCTTCACTCATAAGGGTTTGGGTTACTGGTTGTTAAAAGTTTGTATCATTTCTTTATTTTTATCAAGTAGGGAATCTAAAGTAGAAAATGAATCATATGATGCTTTCAAGCTGTATAATTTGATACACGTTAGCAACATAGTTACGATAGTAGAAAAGAGAAAACAATTGGGAAATCTATCGTGTAGATAATAGTTCTAATGGCATTAGTCTTTTTAAAATAAAATAAGATTATTCAATCCCAAAAGGAAACAATGAGCACATATACCTACATACAAGCCATGTAAATGCAAAAGCTCAATAAAAACAAGAAATGCAAAACCTGTACACAAAATATGACAGTCGTGTGATCAATAAAATTTGAAAGTTCTACTTATCAGTGTTTATGACATTTGTAGTTCACACATAATCAAATACTAAGCTAACACTTAAATAAAAACATTCATTTGTCGATATAAACACTTCATTATTTAACTTCAGTGCATCACATACCGTCTCTAGACGTACCGCAAAGTCTCGGTACATCTAATTCGGTGTTTTGTTTATGACTGTACATAATTCATCGTCTGTCATATTAGTAGTTTCGGTTAATTTCTAACACGGAAGGCGACGGACTAGTCACCGTTTAGAAAGAGAAAATCAACTGGAAACATGACACTTTTGTTATTCTGATTTCGAACTGCACTTAGATTATATAAAAACAAAGATATTCATTAAAGGTTTTTTCTAAGGGTCAGTTCAAGTTCTCTCAACGCTTTCCTAGTCCTGAGTTTCAAATTCTTGGTTTTCATATCGAGGTATACAGCCACCCAGCCAAAACTTTTTGGACTTTTCAAGACCGCTTCTTGGACTCTCTCCAGGTATTATTACATACCAAGTAGGAGAAATAAATTACCTTAACTATATCAAATGGAATTATACCATCGTGTAATGGGAAACGGGCGACATAAAATGCTATAATTTATCCCCTCGCCGCAAAGTCGTTGGTCATTTTATGCAATTCAGTCGTTCTTAATAATGAAACTATGTTGCTAATTCGTCTCCTAGTGGAAAACCAATAAAAGTTTATGTGAATAATGAAATACAACTTCCGAATATAGTTAGTGTCCAGTTGTTGTAAATTAATAATTGCATAATGTTACGGCTATATCGATGACAAAGTTTCTGTACAATCAATAAATAAATCTAATGCGGTCTACGTTAAATTGCAATTAAGTTTCTCTGGCTCGCTAGAAAAAGACTTTTCCTCCCCTCGAAAACTGGTTCTTATCGCACTACGATATGTTAAACATGCAATGTATGTATTTCACACGCGTGGATTTTTTTCATTTATCACACGTGTGAGGAAATAAAAATTTCCACAGATAATCTTATACTTATACTAAGTCCAAATTGGTTTAATTCCTATAGTCGGCGGTGATTGTTTTTTTTTTTTAATCTCGTCAAATATCTCTTTGTCGTCTTTACACCGTTAATATTTTTTGAACATTTAAATTGTATTTATAAATAGAATATCATAAATAAACATGATGATTTAAAAAAATATTTTTTAATACACTTTCTCGAAAACTGGTTTTCTGGCACTACGATTAAGTTCAACATGCAATGTATTTCACGCGCGTGGATTTTAAATATTTTTCCACTCATGTACGGAAATAAAAATTTCCACAGATAAAACAAATATTTAGTTTTATGAACAAATTAACATTTATTTATGTTCAAATTTTTTTTTTTTAATTTTCTATTTTTCATATTAGGCTGTTTAGTGGCATCATACCTTTGCTTATCCTACAACCTCGCGAAAGCAAAGCACGGAAAGAAAAAGAAATTAAATCATAGTTTCCTAATAATTCATGACAAAAATACTTTTCATTTTATTATTTTATTTCTCCGAAACTGTATTGAAAAACGTCGTTTGATACACGTGGGCATTTGCATTTCTCGGCTCGCCTGCGGCTCGGTTCTGAATTCCGCCTCGAATGCAATAACTAATTATGTCAAAAGTACTATTTCACATTCCCAAAAGAGTCGAATAAGATCAAAACTTATGTGAAAAAATCGCACACATAAGACATCGGGTGAAAACCCCTAAACAAAGTCTTTGGGTTATTTCTGATAACATTAACATATTGAATCCACCGTAAAGGTAACTTGGCCGAAACAAAAATATCTTAGTAACTCTTTGTATGTCAAACTTCTGCCAAAGTTTTCTTGAGTTAACTCAGGATATTATTAGGAGCGTGTACTTTATGTGTATTGGAAATCGTAGTTTTGTTCCTGTTGCTACTTTTGCCAACAGTATCGGCTGATTTATGCTAATGAGCGCTCTGCCGTTTCCTCTGGGTTGAGTAGCAGTAGATATGGAAACTGAAAGAACAACTCGATACAAGAATATCAGATAAATAAAAATATTGATTTCAATGAAAGACAATGCACAGCCGCTTCTGTCTCAATGAAAGAAGAATGGCGGAGTTCAATGCATTTTGGGCTCGCGTACATTCGTTCAAATATTCATATGAGATAGAAGCCCGTGGCTAAATAATAACTGGCCCTCGGATTAATCTTCAGGTTAAGCCGCGTTTGCCTTGGTTGGTCTGTGGATGGGTGACTACCCATTAGGTAACATACTGAGTATCCTTCGTGCCTCGGAAAGCACGTTAAGCCGTTGGTCCCGGCTGTTAATTGTAGACCTTTGACAGTCGTTACAGGTAGTCAGTGGCTCGAAATTGTGACAACCAGTCTTACCAATGCGTATCGTATTACCCAGTGCCAACTGGGTTGTGGAGGTCAGATAGGCAGTCGCTCCATGAAAAAATACTGATATTCAGCTGCACTCGGTTAGACTAGAAGCCACCCCAACGTAGTTGGGAAAAGGGTAGTCAGATGATGAGTCTGAAGACATACATCTCCGTTAATTAAAGAAACAGGGTAATCACAACATATTATCTTATAATAACTGTTTCTTACATAACGTGGATGAGCTGATGAAGGATTTTTGCAAATAAATCCCCTTAGGTTTTAAATAAGAGATGAAAATTCGTATGAACAACCGGTGAGAATCTCATCGCGCGTACCTACTGCTCGTCTATCTGTCTGTTTTTATTATTGTACCTCTACGCCTACCTAATAATTTGCTAGCCAAAAACATCTTCAGGAACGACTCACTTTTAAAAGCTTTATCGTAGGTCATGATAAGAGTATATGAATAAAGGGTGAATCTTTATGAACGTCGGTATTTTTGTTTCTCTCGTTTATTTTTAGTTCAAAGGGATAATCATGTGGTCCGGTTAATGTCAATTCAGATACTGTACGACATTGCTTTTACTTTGGACTCTCTGATCCTTTTTGTTTAGAAGCAATTCTGCCGTTTCCAAAAGTAATTTTTAATTTTTTATCATCTGTTGGTAAAACTGTGGTTTGATAGAAATTGATAAGACAAACACATATGAAATTATAAAGATTATTCCACATTCTCAAATTCGTTTTCAACTGATTTTAAATCAATATCACCACGCTAGAGTAGATAAGCATAAGCATAATCAGCCTGTAATGTTCCCACTGCTGGGACCTGGGACACAGGTCTCCTCTCTATAAGAGGGGAGCGGGCTGTAATCCACCGCTGCTCTCCCGCTACGAGAGCTTCTTCTCAGAGTTTCTTGTTCTGTTGATAAACTCATAAAAATGTTTGAAGTTGCAGCACGTATGAACTTAATATGTGGATATCAATGTTATTTTTTTTTAAACAAATATTTGTTTACATTAGTCTTCATCAGTTCTTCTGGCACTTAAATACATTGTATGGAGGGCACTGCTGTGAAATTATCTGTTGTAATCGTAGTGAAAAAACGCGCCAGAATAACCATGCTGCACTGTAACTTCACTTCAATAGAAATGGCAACTGTGAAACTAATGGCGCTAGCATAACTGGTTCCAAGCATCGTCATTGGTTGAAAATATGGTAATGTCATTTTATATTTTAAAATAGCTTGACCTCATTGGTCAGATTGAGACCTAGCTATGGTTGCGCCATCTATCCATTCAATCATTACTTTGGAACTAATATGACAGCTCTTGAAGTACCTACATTTATAAAGTTTTCAACGAATATGACAGCTACTTCGAAGCTCGAGGGTTGGTGCTACAAAGCTTGTGAAGTAAGAAGTGTCCTGATAAGATAAGGGCCCTAACATATCACCGTGACTTGTGAGAGATAGCAGACGACATGCTCCATAGAAAAAAGTTTGTGTAAATAAATGATTGGTTAACTTTTAAGTTAACAGTGTAAAGTCCGATATGGATACTTTTTAGGTACAATTTCCTAAGAATATTAAGTATTACAGTGACAAGACATGGCAGTAGCAGAATCATAACGATTCATTTCACAAGTCGAGTTGAATTTTTAATGAAAGACTGTAAATATCGCTTTTGTCCTTGTAATTAGAACACGTAACAAAAACAGTATTAAGAATACATATGCGTCAATTAACCTATGTGGTTTTATCTTTTACACTCGGTTTAAAAGGAACTTGGAAGATCTTTGGACGTAATTATACGTCATGGGTTGATCAGAAATCACATGAGCAAACATGGTCTCCTTTAGAACAAATATTGATTGACTAGAAGGTTTTTGACTGTCGTCAAGCAGAAAATTGTGAGTTTTAAAATCAAATAATTTGAAACTTAAAATTAAACCTATTTAATCGTGTATTTACATACCTACCTATATTTCATTAAAATCACAAAATCCCGAAATTAATATTAATTATTACAAATTCTTGCTTCAAGAAAAATATGACCGCCGTCATTTTAAATAAGCTTCCAAACAATTAAATCCCAAACTACATAAGTCACAATCCACAACACCATTCAAGACCGAAGTCTGACATTTCAACCACAAAATGAAGAAGGAAACGTCCCGTAGAATAAAGCCGGTTAATTTTAGACGAGTTTTTTACTTCCCGTGCAAGGAGAACAAATTAATCACTATTGGGTAGCTCAGCGCGAACAGACTGATTGATACCTTCCTTTCATCTAGAGCATCCTAGTGTCTCAGACGAGACTTCGCTGCGACTCAGTACCTAGGCTAGGACGAATATGTTGCGGGATTATGCACTTTGTTTCGTGGTTGTTAGAACTGTATTTGGGAGTAGGATAATATTTTATTAAGTACTAGTTGTGCCCCGCGACCTTCGTCCGCGTGAAATTATTATAAAAAATTTACTTCCCGATTTATATCGGATTTTGCTAACAATTTCAAGGTTGTTAATTTATTTGCACGGAACTCTAATCTTTTTAAAATAAACTAACCTGAGGGACTTCTTATTACTATCTGCCAGTAAAAGTCCCGTCAAAATCGGGCCAGCCGTTTCGGAGATTAGCCGGAACAAACAAAAAGAGAGACAAAAATTAAAAAAATAAGTTTTTTTTTTGTTTTTATGTATATACTTTTATATGCATTCAGTAAAAAGCTGTTATTTTGAAATTAGAAAGTCACACTTCAATTTTATTAGTTGTTCTATACAACTAATAAAATTGAAGTGTGACTTTCTAATTGGGTGTCAGGGACTAATAAATTTCAAAGACATTGTCGTTAATGTCAGTGTGTATTTTTTTTTTTTTTAAAGAATAATGTTTTTAACATGGACTTTCTGTATCAACTTATGGTTTAAAACATAATTATGTAGTTAACTTCTAAAGTTTCAGTCAATCGATTTCAATTATACAAAAAGTTATTTTTCAAGGACACCACTGAAAAAGTTTTCCTTTGAGAAAAAACCAACGTAGTTTAAACATAGGATGTTCAAGGTAAGGCATTGCTAGGGATCATCATCATCTTTCTGCCCTTGTCCCCATGTCCATTTCTTCCATTCTCGTCTGTCAACCGTCACGCTATGAAAAAATAAGATGACGATGACGAAAACCCACATGAAAAGAAATCCAAGTCCCAAAAATGACATTCCAAAAATGGTATCAGTTTTCATTTTTCTGATAATCTGTTGATCTGGCAAGTAATTGATCGATCAGATTTTATTACAAGTATTAGCTAATAAGTAGTATCGCACCTAACATGGAAACAAGATGGTTCACACCGCGATAAGTTGTTAGTAAGTTGCCTGGCGCTCCGATATTTCGGGAACAACTAGGTGTTCTATCATTCAGATAAAGCTTAATGTTTTCTTTAAAGATAAGTATCAGTGTTGACTCTACTCGACACAATCTTACCGAGTAAAAAATCAGGATGTCAACGCGATAACTGACTTCCTTATCAACTCTAAATTAAACATTTTAACTCAGCTAAGATTGAAGCTGGAGAAGAAAATAATAGGCTTTGAGAAACTTTGTTGACATCCAACCTTTCTCTATGATGAATAAATCTCAAGACAGTTAATACTGAAATACTTGTGGACGTTGCCAAAAATTATGAATGGACGAATATCTCATATCGCGTGTGCTGGTGTAGATTTTAAATAGGTGATAAAATTAACGAGAACATTTTATTATTGTGTCATAACATGAACACTGAGTTCATAAAGAACCATAATGAAGCTAAATAATACGACTTTTAAAGTGACGTCGTTATATTAATTAATACGCGTTTTGCTTTATGTATTCAAATATATCAAATGTTTGACAATGGGCAATAAACTCCACAATTATTGACGCATATATATAAATAAAGTCCCGTAGATTCAGCCGATACAACAATAACAGAAGTTAACGTTAATTAATTTGGCACATGCAGTAAAGTTATTCATTTATGAAATTCGTCATTGCGAAATTAAGTTTCACCAATTACGTTACTTAACAATATAAATTATCTGCAGTATTATACACGAATGAGCCTGATTACCACCCATAAAATTTGTAGGACATTACTTAAATATATTATTCGATTTATAGCCATCTTTATTACGGCTTTGCCGACATTCGAATGCTAAGCAGATAGCATGATTGGAGTAATCTTCATTTGTATGTCTACTACATATGCATGTGCCATTCTGAATTTCTGGATATTCCGAAATAACGCAAAGAAAATTGAGCTTAAACTAGTATAAGTCAAGTCTCAAAATTGCACCAGACGGAGATGTCAGCACGTATGGGACGCGTCAGTTCGTGGCGTGAAGAGTAGGTGCTCGACTGCGTAACGTCAAAATCGGGTTTCAGCAGGACATGCTCCTGAATTTGCATATCGCACATCTACTACCGCATTCCTCTATGAAATATTCAGACAATCTACTCCTTCGCAATTTAACTTCCATAAAGACGAGACTCACCTTCAAATTGTGCGACTAAAATTAATACATCATTTGAAATTTTTGTATGAGATGACGAATAGTGGTGTACAACGACATGTGATTAGCGAAAAGTATATGTGTCCAGGAGGTCAGTGCAGATGTCATGTATTTATTCAAATGTAGATGGGAGCATGAATAAATTAGATGCAATATCAATGCCAGATAACGACAGCAATTGCCCTATAAAGACGAGGAACGATGTCAAAACGCCTAGAAATGCAATTACGTCCGCAAGCATGCTCTCACGAACATACACAGCTATAAAGCGTCCTTCCCCCGCATTTATTGCTTACATGTCTACAGATTTTTGGGAGCTTTTGAATCAATACAATAGCTTTAAGGAGCGAGGCGTGTGTGACTGGATTGAGAATGTCGTTTTAGATCGGAGCCAGTCTTGCAAAGGAACTCATTCATTGGCTGAACAGGATTCGTCATCGCGTAAAAGATGAATTGTTCATTGATTCAAAGCGCTTTATGTCTGGAGGGTTAACATCAATTTAGTTCTGTGTTATGCTCATTACGTACTATCTTCAAAGCCATTTTGTCTTTCAATTCAATGAAAATACAAATAACATCTTACAATAGAATCTATTAGTCAATTTTAAAATAGCATAAGCTGTAACACAATTATCGATTCTAGTAACTAGCGTGGTTTTCTGAGCACTATCATAATATGTGCTTCTTTTTTCCTATCTAAAAGTAAATAAGTTTATTGCCAATATAAATGAACAAGCTCACGAGAATGCCTCTCTATTTAGACTATTTCTACTCAAACAAACATTTCAGCTTTACAAGGTATTTGTTTAGCTAATATTTGTACGATTTGCTCTATGACTCACTATTCAGATAATCTAAGAGCAAGTCTTGCAGCCAAATGGATGGCAATATGGAGCGTTCTCTGAAGTGTTTTCAGAAGATAGGATTCGCGATCATAAACTGTCTTCGCTTCATATGGGAATAATTCAAAAATTTGGCTGAGCAGTCCATAGCGAGCATAAATGTAAGTGCACGAAGTAATATGGTCCACAATGTACGTCGGATTTAGGGTATTTCTGAACCTCCAAGAATATATACGGCTGCAGTTCGCATTCACGAGATATTCGAACGGTCTGCCAATAGCGTACTTAGTTCAACTAGATATAATTCTTTGAAACCCTCCCATGTGCAGCGCGCTCGATAGAGGTGAGGGATTCGCGTAAGCATACCTGAATTGTATGTTATAGTGATCGCCGTGTCTTGCTCACATACCGGTTACTTCAGTTTTATGAATGCACTAGATTCAACTTTTGGAAGTTGAATCTTTAGTTCGTTGGACTTTGTTATGGTCTTGAAACGTGTGTCTTTAGATTCTTTCGCCACGGTGAAGTTCTTTTCATTTTTCGATGCCATTGTACGTACGAACTTCTAAAACTTCGCCTCAATATTCTTTAAAATCGTAATAAATTCTCAAAATTAACCACCATGTTCACGCTTGACATAACAAGGCTTTTAAACTTCTATGATGTTTCTAAGTACCCACAAATATTCTGTGTTGAGTTTAATTTATAGACTGTACTGAACGGTTTAGATCTTCCTCCGTGATTCCTAGAATTCGCATAAGTCTAGTTTCAATTTCCCGTTTACTTAGTAGCGTGATGCGTCTCGAAATGGTCGTTTAGTGTCGTTTTGTTCGTCATGTCAGCTTTAATCTTCAATGAAAAGGGTGTCCGAGACTGACTGTCCAGTTTGTTTGCTGTCCTCGTGAAAGCCGAAGCTACAAATTCAAAATAGAGCACATTGAAATTTAGCAACTGTCTGCTGAGGCGCATTACCGAGTCCGCTACCGTATTTATAAATATTCGGCCGACGTTTTGAGCTATCCGTCCAGTTATAGGTCAGGATATTTAGAGCTTAGTTAAAAAACAACAATCACAATTTTGATTCATACGCCGCATACGTAGACGAAAGATATATATGATAAAAATAGTCGCACAGACGTATGGATCGTACAAAATCATTGCACAAGTGTTTTCAGTAATATTTTACTGGAACTAACTTCAATTTGGGGTTTTTATGTAAAAGCTATAATGCATTTGCACAATGTTCCATTCTGTTTACTAAATAAGAAAAACTAAAAAGAGACAACTAAGAGAGCGGACATAAGCGTGTATAAACTGTCATTAAAATCAAATTTTGGCAATGCTCCAAGCCTCAGAAATATTGTTTGTCGTTTTTGCAGAAAGGATATCTACTCCAAGTCAAAAGTCTGAAGATCTGGTGTGCTTATCTTGTTCTATTATACTTTTTATGGCGGAGGCCAAGAGATCATCGCAGATAACTCTGAACTAATACAGTTTTAGAATTTCAAATGTAGAAATCTTTAGATTGAATCTCCACATCTAAAACATAAGCTTCGTCGATTAAATACGACTTAGTAATCCGTACTATAGCGAACTAGTGATGCGCATTGTAACAATTGTGAAAGAAGAAAAGACTCGTTGAAAAAGATGTTGTATTTTCTAAAAATATGTATCGTTTGTGACGTTATTTAGTGTGGACGTGTGCTCTAACGAATTTTTAGCTAATGGAATAGTTTACTCCTCATCTGTAGGCACCTCATTATTTCAACAAATAATTTGTCCATTGACATGATGGATGTTAATGTCACCACTTGTAACGGTATTTAGCGCGCCTTTGAGAGAGTGATAAATCTAGGATAGCTTCCTGAATGTAAGTGTTCCTTGTACAGGTCACAGTAACGATTGTATTTGTAATGGCTGCCCAGAATGAAGCTCTAACATCATAAGGGTTTAACACGAGAATAATGATAATTCGTTTGAAACATGACAGATGTTTAATAGTTTAGTTCAAAGAGGATGAAGAATGGCTTAGCAAGTTGTCAATTTGAGTGCTGGTTTGTGGTTATTAAAGACAGTACAATTCTGAAGTTGACAGAAGATCGTAAGCCACAGCCGCTAAGTCGCCCAACCTTAATGACAGATCGCAGTGCCACGACTGGTTCTATGTAACTTTATGGAATTAGTGCTTGTTGCGCTCGGCTGCTATAGTAGCGCTTACTTACGCTCATTAACCAATAGCATCGCAGCATGTGATTTTTCTGAGCCGCTTCGCGACATTGTAGCGCTGCAATGTCGCCATCGACTGTGGCCGCTTCCCGAATTGTACCTTAAATATAGCTTTAAAGGAAACAATCCGACTAAACGCCGGATTGTTTCCTTTAACAACAATCGTATGTTTCATTGCAAGAGACAGACAGAGTCGTCAAAGCTCATGAGTGTCCCATTGCTAAGCGTAGGGATTGAAATCTGACGGACCCAGCTGTCGCTGATAGAAGTGAATCAGAATCAGAATTTATTTATTTCTCTAGTTTTAATATAACATATCACTTAAAAATCTCATTTTACAATTGCGTGTTTCATTTTGTCTGTAGAGTAGGAGATTTTGAAACCTATCCTGGTCGTTTCCTCTATTACTAGTGCTTATATAATTTAACGTGAGGATAACGATAAAGCAATGGGGATTAGCCACAGCCGCAGGCCGCTTATTAATTTATTGAGTAACTCTACTGTCAGAGCCTACGCTGTCGGAAGGGGTCCAGTCGTTTGAAGAGCGGCTTGTCCCTATCCTTTTTATTAATGTATTCAATTTCACCTACTCTAGTTGCGAAAAGAAAGGGGTTGTGTTGTCCATAGCTGATAGAAGTGGTCACCGGCAGATGTCGTTCACGATTAATTTTCAGTGCAGACATCAAGTTTTCATTAAAGGCAGATGCTAGTGCAATGTATGCTTCGTCTATGCTTTATAGATAATATTTTAACTTAGGGATATAGTAAGTTAACAAGCTAAGCGAAAAAATAAATAAATGTTGTTAACTTGCCTTAGCTTTTGAGTGGGAAAAGTGAGAGATGATACTGTTTCATGTTTTCTCATCACAGGCGTGTCCTATTTAATACACAGACGAACCTATAATGAAGGCATTAGTGTATTTGCAAAACATCAAAGTAGGTACTGCAATTTGCAATAAAGTCCCATAGAAGTGCTATTAAAATGTTATACATTTTATGGTGTCTTGCAAATGTTACTACAGAAAAAAATCGAACTTCAAATGCGTAGAGCCAGTTATTCATAGGTCTCAAGGGAATTTCAGGGTCTTGCTGAGAAAGTTAAAATTGTATTCACATACATAACGGGAGGATATAGTTCTAGAAAGTGATGTCGTTTAGTAGAAGATAGAAATAACAAAATAGATGGTTATTTTAAAAGTCATCAGTAGAAATCGGATATTCGGACGCATATTTACCTACAGTTTGAGTGTTGACTAGTATGGAGTGCGCGTTTGAGTATTAAAATAATCATTGTTAAAAACCCAGACATATTTTCCATTTTATTCTATTTGAATATTTAGCAGCAAAATTTTAAAGTTGAAGTTTTACGTGTTTCGGCAAACTTCTTGCCAAGTTTTAGACAGAATAGAAAAAAATAATATTCTTAGGAATACTACACGGTATTTTTTTTGTCAAATTCCGCACCATCGGAAGAAGCTGCTTCCACACTTTTGTACCCTTTGCCGGGAAAAAATGTACTTTAGGTAAATAGATATCAGAATATCCAATCCCTAGTCATCAGTAAGAGGAGGGTCACAATCGACTAGTTCATTAGTAGCTAGTCCTGCACAACCCTAAAAATAAGTCGCAGTTGTCAGCAGAGAGAGAACAAAAATAAAAGCAACCCACATTGATTGATGTCGAGTCTCACACACGCATGTTTTTGACGTCCCGCCGTCAAGACAAGCAGTGCCAACCGATGTGCCCTCGGCCGCTGCGAGGTTTTTTCTGTGAGTTGGAACGTAATACGGCCGAGATGCTCCACAGTCACATGAGCTAATGAATTTTAGACGTTTTCTTTCGAACAGGAAGCCCGGCGTCACCAGAGACGATGACACTTTCGCCAGACTCGGTTCAGACGGAGAACGTCGCATCGTCGACCGCTCGCGGCTCAAATACGAATACGATTTTTATTTCGTTTCTGTAAACGAAACTACGATAGCGAATTGGCGCATTCCCTCCCACGTGTACAGTTAAAAGTGTCGCCGGGAGCAAGTTTTATTCGATATTTTCACGCAGATGATTGAGTTAGACGGCTTGCGCAGGAGGCTGGGACGCAATCTCCGGTGGCGGTGCGGAAGCCACCCGGCCACCCCCGTCCCCCCTCGCAACCCCCTGACGCGCCCATTGCACCGCCAGACAGACCCGAGAGACGTCCCCACTACATCTAATTAATAAATCTGATATAAGTAATTATTATTCTGAAAGGCGTCAATGTTTGAATTATAACGAGTTTACAACGCAGAGATAGGCATGGATGTCGACAGTTTGAAATCGTATTAGTTGTCTTATGTCTCACTCAATAAAGCTAAGATTAAAACAACGTTAAACGAATGAGATCGTATATTTGTCGTGCGTTTGATCAGTTTAATTAATCGTAAATGTTAGCTAACTCACTGTTATGGGCTGATGGCATTTGGACTAAAGACCTGCAATTGTTGCAATGCTAATATTATCGTTGCAAAAAACATTGAAAAACAATAAATAAAATCGTATTAGCCCCTCTTGTGTCGTACTACTTAGTTGTAAAGCGAAGTTGTGTCGGTCGCGCAGGAAATTCGGGGGATATTTTCCGATCGGAGTTAGGGATCTAGTTTCCGCAGTCGCGCGATAAACAAGTTATTGGCGTTAGTGAGGGTTGAGAGGGGCGAGGGAGGGGTTGGGGGGCGATGCTGGATAACTCGCCCGTGTAATTAATAAACGAAGCGAAAGGGAATTTGAATGGATCTGATGATTTGTGAAAGTGTTTAACGCGTCGCGTTAAGATTGTTATCATTGATGACTAACTCGGTATTTCGTATTTCCCGACTCTTGCACGTCTCTCGTACGAAGATTTATTGACACCATTAATTTATAATTAAAATTCTTGGGAACACATCTCTAGTTAGCATACCTTTTGAATTCTAAATCAGAATAATAGCAACAATTATATTTAATAGTCATGTAAATTGTTACATTTGTCGTTGAAATGTTTTTCTCTCTGTCTGAAACCGTAGGAATAGAAATTGTAAACGTGCTTAATTTATTGTAATGCAACGATTTGTTCTAATTTGAGAGAGGTGTGTAAAAGGGCGTGAACTGTCTGCATATATTTCGCTCCGGTTTACACACACATATTATTGTCAGCGAGGACGTGTCAAATGTCTCTCCGACCGACTCGTTGCGGCGGCAATAGAATGCAGTGCAGTGCGTTGAAAGCGACCAGACCTGTTTGCTTATCTCGACTTTTCTTACGGGAAATGAAGCCTTACTCAACCACAGTAAAGACGAGAATCCTTCGCGCGTTATTACAGTTCTAGATAGCCTTCAGCTAGCAACAGTTCATTTGTTTCCGTTAGCACTTCTGGTCCATGGCTTCTTCGGGAAAGTATCAGATGTTAGACGCTTTTTGATTAGAACTGCACGACTCAAGATAGACGATTGAAATCTTTGTTTTGACACTTCGGAACCTCGAAGACAAATAGCTCGACCTACAAAGAGGTTTATTGTTTGACAATTCCCTCATGATAACGGCTGACAAATATTTTAAATACCATCAAAGTGTTAAATGTGTCTTCACGTGTCTAAATAAACGTAGTAGAAGCGTAGGCAGTCTATGTGAAATATCATGATTTATCATTTAGCGTTGTGGTATAAAAATGTGAGAGTTCAACGACCCATAAGAGCACTAATAGGTTTGATAAAATCAGCGGTGGAACCTCATTAATTATGGTTATTTCGCGTGAAGAATATTTCAGTGACAATTAGGTTATTACGCAGTCGAGCTTGTCAAAGTATCATTATTCTGTTGGTGGAAATGTGTCGGATTTTGCGAATTAATTCCGTATCTCACGATGTTTGAGAGTGAATCAAATGGGGCATCTCTATCACTATCAGACTGACACATCGCGTTTCACAATCACGAAGAAAACGAATGTCTGTTATTTTTTATTCAGACTGTATGTTTTTATCGTAAAAATATCATTTTTAGCGCGCGTAGTATTTCGCGTTTTACGATTTCCGTAAGCGTCGTCCATTTTATAATTACAGTTACTACTCTAAACTATTCCTTTAATTAGGTATTAAAGTCTCATATCGTAATGTGTCGCGTAAAATTAATTATTATTTAATGGTTATTTACTTGAATTAACGGCCATGGCAAGTGATCTCTAGTCTGCCCTCTCAGTGCTTAAAGCTGATAAGAAATAGAATGAATAGCAAGTACCTAACGAACATTAATATCTATAAAATGTAGATGTTATTACAAAGATAGTGTGGAGTTATGCATAAAGGACTCTGCCCGCTATACCGTACCATATCATGACCGTGCTTTGAACGTATCAGGCAAAACCAATTCTTTGTATTGAAAATATCAGACCTTGCCCACTAGACTGTTCCGTCACCGACCAACACCGTCGCGTGTCAGGCACGGAGCGTCACTCTATTGACACGTTCTAGTCGGCATAGCAGTCCGTGTCATATATTTTTCCGTGCCGGATACGGTCATGGTATGGTGTAGTGTAGTAGGCCTATGCACACGTGACTTATTGCAGTAACACTGCGCCGCGTCACAAGGTCATTTGACATAACGGCTTTGCAGATGTGTACGGTCTACATCATATACTACCAGTGTAAACTGCAACGGTAAGTACGGCCCCGCCCCGTCACCCGGCGACTTTGTTTTCAATTGATTCAGCGGTGAGACTGCGTCGCGATCTGTCAGGGGTTAGTCTAGACATTTGAATTGTGGCTGTGTCGTAAAGAAGCGTCTGTTTCGAGAACAGTTAGGGGGATAATAATATGTTAATTCGTGTGCTGACATCTTTATAAAAGCATTGCGACTAAATGCAGTAAGATGTAACGATGTGCATATGACCTTATAGTTTATCTTGGGTTAGGTTAGGTTAGGTTAGTATTATTTATCTTACTTTCAAATAGTTATTAGCACTTGTAAATATAAAGCTTATTATTATTATAGAAGATATCATTAATATTTTAATTTATAGTAAGTTTCCTATCTAGTTATTTTTTCAACAAAAACTAACTAACTGAACAAGATGCCATATCATAAGACTTATGACAAAATCGACATACATCAGACCAAAAATGAAGACTGTTAACAACTCGAAAGTTAACAAGAAACTGTACAAACCACTGTTCGTAAATCGGCGCATGTTTATCGACTAAACTGCACATGGACATTGAACAGCCGACAGCCATAGGTCGTCTGTGCTTGTGCAACGAACAATGTGCTGTGAACCGGCACTACGGACTGACAGAATTGGCTATTGTTACTTATTAGTTAACACATAAACTATCTCCGCAAACGTCATCTATGTTCCGTTGTTGCTCTCGCAGATATTGTGCGAAGTAAAAACAACGGTTTTTACTTCTACGAGTACTATTGGGTACTTTTCTGATTGGCATTTGGTTGTAAAAAGGTTGTATTTGGAAATTACTACGGAATAATTTGCCCTCTTACTGCTCTTGTCACAGTTAACTAACAAATTATTCTGTACATATTTTTATTACATCGTGGAGCTCGTGGCTAAATAGTAACAGCATCAGGCTGCCAAGGTTGATCCATGGATGGGATTCTTCCGTGCCTCGGAAAACACGTTAAGCCGTTGGTTTCGGCTGTCAATTGTACATCGTTGACAGTGTTAGGTAGCTAGTGGCCCGAAAGTCAACCAGTCTTACCAAGAGGTAGCGTGTTACCCAGTAGTAATTGGGTTGTGGAGGTCAGATAGGCAGTCGATCCATGTAGAATACTGGTATCTAGCTGCATCCGGTTAGACTCGAAGCCTACCCCGACATAGTTGGGAAAAAGGCTAGGCAGATGATGATTTGACCTTGACTCATTTGTTACAATGCCCTCTGACTATTTTATCTGCATTCTGCGATCCCCTTTGTCTACAAGAACTTTAAAGATATCTTTGTATCTTTACGTTCCCTTAACTTTATCAGGTCCTGGGACAATGATGCTTGCCGAAAGAACACAACAGGATAAAGTACTCCATGTAACCTTTTTACAGGAATCTTTATTACTTTTAGTTCTTTATCAAAAAGAGAACATTCTCCTAATTAACTACAATTTCAACCATATTCTTCTTCACCAAACAGACGAAACATTTCAAACGCTAATCGGCACTGTCATTACGGGTTCTCGTAATTTTTTGTTCCAACAATTTGGTACAAAAACATATTTTTTTTCGTACCTCAGCCCTGTAATTAGTCCCTGCCTAAATCAATCAACGTTTTACCCTTTGTCATTATGTCGTTAGTTTCTTCAACATGTGCTACTGAGCTACTGGGCACCGTATGTTATGAGAATTTGGGCCAATTTTTTCTGTCTTTTAAATGAAATATTTGAAATTGGAATCAACAGTAGAAACATGACGAGTCTACTTATAATTTATTTCTTTTTAAATATTAAGTGTCAGTAGATTCAAATTTTGTCTATTGATTATAACTAAGTATTCCCTATATAAGGCAAAGGGAATATTTTTCAGGTCATTAATTAAATAACGTTTTCCTGGTAGGTGTTCTATTTTTGTACAAAGGTTATTTAAAGACTTATCAATCACTCATTAAGTATTCAAAGATCATAAAAAAATGATTATTTTCTTCCAATAATAACTATCCCTATTCGGCATTATTTTCCCATTCCCAGATTGTTATGCCCCATAAAGGGTTAATATTAAGCATTTAAGTTACCCATTTAATAGTTTTAGATAATAAGTGCTAATATCTAAACAAATAGGTGTATCTAGACACAATCTAACATGCCTTACAAGTAATAATACCTATGAGGGCGGTTAACATATAGACAAATGAAAATCAGTAACGGGTACATCCATTAAACAAAATCAACGAAATGTGACGTCTTTGTGTAAGAAAAGATCTATAGAAACACATACATGTAAATAATATTATTATTGTTTACTACTTTGTAGGCGTCATAAAATCAGTAGGTAATAATTTTTCATGGTCAACGTAATCGTAATTTGTTCATTCTGTGGCGAGGGATTGACACTTTAAAATCGTTATTTTGTTATGTGATTGTATGTATTTGCTAGCCAATACAAGGCCTACAATGTAAATCAAAGTATTTTAGTGACGGAAAATATTGTTTTATTTGGCACCTTATTTGATTGGACCTAGGTAGGTCATACATAATGTAGATCAGATCATCTCAATGCCTATAGAATTTCATACACTTGGCAACTTAAAACAATAATGTTTCTGTTATCTTAAATGACAGAAAAGAGGCACTAAAGAAAGAGCGATAGTATTAATTGAAAATATATGTCGTCATTTCATAATGGAAACTTTTTTACAATACCGTTCTTTTTTCAAACTTTATTTGTGCCTTCTTGTTCTTGAGACCATTTTCATTTTCTAATCCATCACTACACTCCTCTATCAGAATTCTATTTTCAAGTTTAAGTACGTTCTTATTGTCTTGTGTACCAGTAATACATTCTCACGGTACTAAGTCACTGATGCTGATAATTTCCATTGCAATCCGTCATAAGTTGACGTGCAGGCATATCGTCTCGAGAGATTTTTCTGTTTTCATACCCAGTGTGTATGTTTGCTCAAGTTAAAAGTCTTCTTAACAATCGATCACTGTCATAAGATACCTACTGGTATTATCAGAGTACATTGAACTGTTTAGTGTGTTTCGTTACGTACGCACACAAAACTTCATTGTGACTATGAAACGATCTGATAACACACACAAGTAACCCCGAGTCAAACCTTATCTTGTTTGCTTTGTAAAATTTTAGATGTACGTAAATATCTTACGGTTTTTGTAGACACGGAACGGGTCTTTCAGAGGATGTGGGGCACGAAATTTGCAATGGAAAATAGGTTTTGCCCACGACTTTGACATCAATTTCATTGTTATCTAATAGGTATCCACTTCTTAAATAAATAGGCAATGCTTAATATTTATTTAAGTACACTCCGTAAGAGATTTTTGAGTTCATGTACTAAAACTTAGAAGGCTCTACTTTGCTTTCAATATTTCACGACATTTAAGTTAGAATTTGACCCACTTTAGTTCTGTGGTAAGTTAAAATAGATTCTTTTCAACGAGCACTCGGTCTCGGTTCTCGGCACAGCTAAGTCCCAATAAATACTGTGATGAGGCAATAATTGACGGAGCGACGGTCGTCGAGAATCGAGCTTTATGGTTCTTCCTTCTTCTTTTTTGAGCTAGGTATTCTAGGGGCAGAGTAATACTTAAAGTATTTCTTTTCCACTAATGAGAGATGGTTCATCTTTTTTTATCAAAACACTAGCTGACCCGTGGCCACTTCGATGGGCGGAAAACATTTTTACTTGTGATGATTTTAATATAAAT
This sequence comes from Eurois occulta, assembly GCA_950022335.1. Classification (NCBI taxonomy): domain Eukaryota; kingdom Metazoa; phylum Arthropoda; class Insecta; order Lepidoptera; family Noctuidae; genus Eurois; species Eurois occulta. The sequence continues at coordinate 7,743,334 of OX465489.1, read as the reverse complement.
CAAAATAGAGTTTTAATATAAAAACTGCTTTTTGTGACTTAAATATAAAAGTTAGACGTATGCTGTCGATGACTTTTTTGTAGGCATTATCAAGCTCTATAACTTTTCTCCAGAACCGAATCATATATCTCTCATCGTTAAGGCAGCGTTCGTATGAAACGTACTTACTTTGCAAATCCGACTACCACGAAAAAGTCTTTTCATTTTTCGGGTTAATATTTATGGCCTATGACACTCACAAATAACGTGGCTTTCTATTGGTAAAAGAATTTTCAAAATCGGTTCAGTAGATCCAGAGACTATCCTCTCCAACCTCACAAACTTTACCTCTTTATTATAATATTAGTATAGATAAATGTTTCTAAGACGTTTTTCAGACACACTTCCTGGAAGACTGTTATTTTCATCACAAAAGACCTCGTGTGACTAAACAAATTGTGATTTAAAGAATCCACTTTAAATCAAGACTGACATGTCACATGCTGTCACAACGTTGAGAGTTATATCATCCCTGACGGACGTAGCTGCTACTCCTACTTTCTAATAGTAGTCGCACCTTTACACAAGTACTTCCACAAATTCTTTCAGGGAATACAAAACAAGACAGCTAGCTCATGTCAATGTATTTCCAGTCGCAGCCACGAATTCTTGGCACTCAATCACGTCGGTAATTCTGGAGTAACATTAACCACGAAGGACTCTCCATTAAATCCTAACAACTAGAAAATGGTAACTACACGTCTATTGTTTTAACATGAAATGTGCACATATCAGAGAAGTTGTTAAAATTTCGCAGGCTTGACGTAAACACCGCAGACGGTGTTTATATTGTACAGCGAGTTCTTAAGAAACGTGCCGTCTCGCTACAATGAGACGGCCGCGTTGAAATACAAGTGCTGTTTATTTTTCTTAGCACTCTTTTTGAATCTCAGACTCACGGAGGAAATTATACGCAGTTCGTTTCTTAGATAGTTTGAGTGTCAGTGGATGGGTGGCGTTTCAAGTAAATGTTGTGTTTACGTTGAAGAAATTATTATGTCAGTTTATGTGGTCGGTAAATATATGTTTCAACTAGGGTTTTGTCCCAAATGTCGTGCCTATCTCTTTGAGGATTAGTGGGTCGCTCAGTAGGCTTTATTTAAGTGATTGACAGTATTAGGGCCTGTGTGATACAGGTTGAACCTAACACTATTTAAAGATATCTAGGTTTTGGATCTTAATCGAGAGTGTTAATTTTGTAATGGCAGACCCAGATTACGGTTTTTTGTTTCAATCTGACCAGAGTTGTAATAATTGTAACAGGGTTAGAGTCTGTCAATCAAACAAGAGGTACTGTTTAAGATAAATTCATTTACCTACTGACTCGATGTCCGTTAGTAATTATTATAGAAGTATTAAACACGTGCGCCAGTTTGAAATAATACGTTTCCTTGGATAAACCACATTGTTAGGGCCTCACAGTATTTGTTCGGTACGTTTTATCTGGAAAATCATACATGAATAGGTTGTTCGGAATTTCCATCGGTAAAAACTTGACTACTTGAACTTGACCACATGACTATAACACTTTAAGTGACGAATTTTCAACCTAAGGGCCCAGAGTATTCATTCGACCTTTGTTAAAAGGAACTCTTGTGCATTTCACGATTCTAGACACATCGGTTTAGGTTATGTCTTATCTGTCAATGATTTTAAGTTTTTTTTTTATATATATAATATAATTACAAATAACTGCCATCAGTTTTCAAGTTTGCTGTCGAATAAGACGCTATTCCATGGTATCGTAAAACGCTCCTTACAACACTACAGCTAGAACGTTTAACTTAATCTAAGCCGGATTTTAGAAGGAGCTTGCTAGATTACAACTTAAATGTTGGGCTTCATCTAGGCAAGACTAGCTAGGTAGATTTTATAATTCGCTTGGTAGGTACTACCGAGTTCGCTGACGGTCGACCAGTTTTCAACCTTATTACTTAGGACCTTAGGGTGAAGTAGAACATAATTATGCAGTCTCTGCAATAAACGTTTCAAGTAATGACTGGAATGGTTCTTAAGTTTATAAACATGAATTAGGCAGTAATCTTACAAGTTTTACTTAGGTAAACTCACGGTAAGTAAAACTAGTAGGACCTGTGTATAAATGTTATGGGCGTCTATTAGCTTCTTATTATTTCCTTTAGTTATCTCTGTATAAATTATTTACATTTTTAAATAGTCATTAAAAAATAATATTAAAAAACATTAAAAAATATAAAAAAATATAGCCCACCGGTATCGGGAACAGGGTCCCAGCTACCACTGCTACCAGCGGTCAGGGCTGGAGCCTGAGAGAGAGAGAGATGTGTTGGTCGTCCGGCGCGCGGCGGCAAGATGGGCAGACGAAAAAGTTGGCATTGCGGGAATATCCTGAATGAGCCTAGCACAAGAAAGTGGTGTTTGCCACAAGGAAAGAGAGGCCTATACCCAGCAGTGGGTGAAGTCGGGCTGTGAATGATGATGGTGAAAGTAATTTATCAACAAATCAATTTATAATATTGAAACTCCACTATCCACTAGATAATCTAGTTGACCTTTTATGGTAGCACTACACTGGGCAGATCTGGGCAAATGTTCGCCTTCTATCATTCAAACAAAGTGAACTTTATCGCAATAGCCATAAAGAACATTTGGTTTTGATCTAATGTTTCGGTAAATTTGCAAATACGCTATGTGAAGTGCCAGCATATGACTCAAGATCAACCCTACAACTTTCTCATTTAGCTCTAGAACCCACCTCCATCATTCCCTATAAAAACATTTCATTGGCACCTAAGAATGATAACAAATAACAGATCGCCTCGTTTAGTTCGCTTCACGGCTGTATCGTGTGAAGCCAGCCGTGGCTAATAGTAAGTGCACTGTCAATGTGTAGACACATTCGCACTAATATATTACTGCCATAGGTCCTGATGTATTGTGGTGGAGGCGCCACGGCTTAAAATGTTTGAGATTTTTTCATTTGTAGGAGAAATTTCACTTTTACTGGGGTTGGTGTTGCTAATTCAACGTTAAACCGTTGGTCCTGGCTGCCATTTGTAGATCTTTGACAGTCGTTACAGGTAGTCAGTGGCCCGAAAGTCTGACAACCAGTCTTACCAAGGGGTATCGTATTACCCAGTATTACAGTTAATACTGGGTAATACGAACCCCTTGGTTAGACTGGTTGTATTTTACATGGAACTACTGCCAATTTGACCTCCACAACCACTACCCAAGTAACACATCAAAGCACTATATCGGCCGACTTCCAGCATTTCTGTATCGTTTTCGCATTTTGAGTTAGTTCTATGATAGCATTACAAACGTTTATACGGCTACTGTAATGCTAATTTGGGCACAAATTATACGGCTTTAGATCATAAATAAGTTCACAAATAGTTGTTTAATTGCATTACAGGCGCATTATATTAGCATTATTGTGACCAAATAAGTTGCGAATCGCATTATAGAAGCATTATTACGGTCAATGAAGTTGCCAATCGCATTACAGAAACATTATACAAGCCATATTATTGATAATGAAGATGCTAATTACATTACAAAAGCATTAGACTAGCATAAGATTGTTCTAAAAGCATGATTGAGGCTATTTAAGTGTTCACAGGTAGAACTTAAATCATCATTGCAAAATCATCTCTAATACCATAGCACAAATGTTATAATACAATTAACGTTGTAATTTCACTACTTTGTTCAGCAATATAATATGGACGAAGATCATCAAAACTGAGTGACACCATACTTGTATTTGCATTAAAATAAAATTTATAATACTTGCTAAGTTTTTGACTCTTTTGTTATTTCATGCCTATTTTAAACGCAATCTAGTTTACTGTAAATATCTATATAAGTTTCATTGAAAATTTTCACGCGCCTTCGATATTTTGTAGTTTTGATATAAAATGTTATATAAAAATATGAATCAAATAATTAAAACAATTTTTTTATTCCTAGTTTAGAATGAATTTTGCATAATTAACGTAATAGTATTGATTGGGCAGTATTAAATTAAGTTAAATCATTATGATAAAGGTCTATTGCTATTATAAATAGGTTCGAATGATAATATTTTTTGGTTATAAAATATTTTCAAAATGGCGTGAGTCTACAATAGCCCGGTGAACCTTTATAAAGGCCAATTAATGCCGTCAGCAGTATAAATAGTCACACGTGAACAATCGTTAAGCTAGAGGCCAGAGAGAAGACTTTTGATGAACCACCGTAGTGCCATTGGCTATAAAGTAGTTCTCTAAGGGTTCACCGATATACCTAGGGTTAGTAGTTCTCTAAGGGTTCACTAATAGACTTAATGTAGACTGAAATAGTGCCATTGCTTTAAAGTAATTTTGGGGATCCTTGAGCAAAACAATAAAACTCATTTCAGAATTTGTATTACTTGAATAATCACAACTTAATTTTGTTATTAGCATAATTATCATAATCATTACACACGGTTAGGCAACACACCATAAAAAAATGCTGTTATTTGTTGATGTATACACATATTATATTTTATGTGCTTTTCCCCAATATGGCCGACAAATGGTTTTAAGAATACAGTAAAGTGAATGTATATATAGCTTTAGGCATTACAATAACTCACGTGTATTTGATTAAAGAGCTGTTATTCGCACAACAGCACTCAGTTGATCTTTAAAAATGCAAGCATTATATTGATTCACGTTTATGCTGTTCAGCAGTATTAGGCTTTTACTTAGCACTTAAAAGTGCTATAACACAACAAAGGGCACTAAAAACAACCTAAAGCTGTATAACGGATTTACGGTGCATTATAATGGTACAAGTTTATGCTATTAAGCGGCAATAGGCATTATCTTACTGCTTAAAATGCGATTGTAAACCCTAAGGCACTAAAAATAGCTGAAAGCTGTATACTGGATTTACGATGCATTATAATGGTACAGGTTTATGCTATTAAGCGGCAATAGGCATTATCTTACTGCTTAACAATGCTATTGTAAACCCTAAGACACTAAAAACAGCTGAAAGCTGTACAGCTGCATTGTGGTTGGCTTCACTAAAACTAAAGGCTTTACAAAAGCATTTTGATAGGCCATTATCCAACCGTTATACATTGTAAAGCATCATAATGGTTTTGAAATACCAATATAAAGCATCAAGACGTTCGGTGAACTTTTGTAAGAGTTTATACGGACCTTAAGTTTTACATAAGTTTACTATTCGTATTTTAAAATGCTTCCTGTGTTACTTGGGTACGGGCTCCATGTAAAATACTGGTATTCAGCTGAATCTGATAGACCTAGATGCCGACCCCAAAATAGGTAAAAGCTAGGCAGATGAAGATGCTGTAGCTAGTTCATGTTTTAAAAGCAATTCTCAGACGAATCTTAATTAGTTAATAACATATTATTCAAGCCAGGCCATCTAAGTTCTCTGCATAAGTTGCTTTATGCAAATCAAAGTCATGATGAGAGGTATGTCTTTGACTTTTTCGTAATAAAATCTTTGTTCACAAATAAGATACGTATACACGTATCACAAATAAGATACGTATACACGTATCACAAATAAGATACGTATAAAATGATAGCTACCTTTATTTAATTCCCACCAAAGGTAATCTTAATTTGAATGGCAGTCTGGTCTTAAATTAAGCTAATGCGTGTGTGTTCACCGGTAACTGCAAGTAAGCTGTGGTGTCGTGTATGTTATCATTCCTGAGCCACACTTCAGAGTATTCCCTCAGAGTCCTCAGACTCACGTCACATAAACTTCACACAATTTAACTGCATTACTATTAATATCACCAAACATCGCAAATTATTCCTGACATTCCATTTCCATTCCAATCCAGACTCGGCTAAAAATTCATAATTTATTCTATTAAACTACAATATTCAAAGCTGAAATCTCACTAAAACAGAGTGTGGATAATTCTGGAAACGTCAAGCCTAGAGTGGGTCAACAGTGGCGGTTTTATATTTAAGAACAAATGACACGGTGCCTCCATTAATGTTGCAATGTTCGAGCAGGTAGACTTGCTAACGGGGTCGGCGCGGTTATACTTAGAGCGATCGAAGCATGCTATTATTGGGCTGCATTGTTTCGGATCAACGCTTCTGGTTTTCAGCTGCCTTCCCGCACAGCGGCTTGACCACTCATTAAAGCTACTAATTAATACTCATTCCCCATAGATCATCGTCTGTTTATTGAGAAAAAACAGTTGGAATTATCTTAATGGCGGTCGGATTAATAGAAGCAGACTTGAGACCATTTGATTAATTTAAAGCTAGAAATCGTAGGCCGCCTATCTTATTACTGTAATTTGTTTTCCAAAGTTCTAGTTCAGCAGAATTATTATTTGGTTACGGCCACTAAATCAGATGACAGCCCTCGCAATGCCATTTATAAGTTTGGGATTTAGTGAATTAATATGACGGTGTTTATGTATAATAATTATGTTAATGTCAACTTAGTTTTATGTAAATATTTCGGATCACTTGGTATTTGTAAAGAGTTCTAGAAAGGTGCTTCTCCTACACATAGAATTGCTCTCAGAATAATTTTAGCTAGCGTGCTTTAAAAAAAAAAAAACTCAATGTTTCTAACTACCGCGAATGGCAGCCATGTTCTAATTGAACTTCACTAACCCATTTTCTTTTTGTTTCAGGTAGAATTATGCAATAAATTGCACAAGAAGTTATTTGACTGTACAATCCGATGTAGACGTGGAAGAAACGTAAGTTAACATAACGAGATTCAATCTTAGCTTAAGATTTTATGAATTATTAATTTCATATCTCAGACGGAGCTGAATAATGTCGCGTTTGTGGAAATTATGAAATTAATTTCTTGAATTTGCCCAATTTAAGAAACGTCCAGTTTCAGAATTTTGTTTTAAGATCTTTTGGAATTAACTATTGGTTGGATATTTTCAAGAAAGATTTTAACTGTTAATATACCACCCAGCGAATAGTTAATTTAATAGCCAGTCAATAAAATGATGAAACAAGTCTTTAGCCGTCATGGTTGTCAAGCAGTTCGATAAATCTCCGAGTGAGCCAGACAATCAGTGTCAGTCATTGACCAGCTGATATTGAACAAATTAATGAGATTCCATTGATGTGCAGCGATGCCACCAATCGATTCGTCACAAAAAAACTAAACGTTTTGCGGCTGAGAGAAACTTTTATCTTTCATTTAATATTTATCTATCGTCTGTTTACGAATTGAGTGACTTTATTTACATTGATCTAATGAGTGCGTCAGTTCGATAACGTTTTATGTTCAATCAGAAATAACATACGATGTTATACTGTATACGTAAATCTTGAATGGAAAGCATTATTTTCTACGTCATCATCTCAGATTCGATAAGTTCTATCTCCACCCTAACACAGCGTGAGAGAGCCATAAAATATTTATATTGTGCGTAGAGTCCGGTATTTTTACATCAAAACATTTTTATTCTCAAATCACGGCTAAAATTAAACGCGCCAAGAAAATAAAAGTTAATCTTAATGAGCAATAAAAATGGAATGATATCAGATTTTTTACATTTTCTCCAAAATTTAATGTTAACAATTTAAAGAGGAAAGAAATTCTCATTGTTAGCATTAAACGCTTGCGGAGGGTGGGCGGCGTAATAATAGGACATAATATATTCAGGGCGAGTCAAATAAAATTAGCACGGTGAAAAATGTAAACGGTCCTTTTACTGCCTGGAGGACGTGTAAGTATTAGCTTGTGCCGAGTGCGCCTTTAGAGGGGAGTGCCGCCGCTCCTACTGCCTCGAACGTTCTAACTGATGATACAGAATCACTCCCATTTCTCACACGCACCAATAACATAACATCATGCCTTGTAATCCTCGAAGGGTTAGGCAGAGGTGTACCTAACAAGTACACCCACATTTCGCCAGTTATGTTTAAGTACCATGTAATAAGTGAGTGAGTCTATTGCCATCAACCGGGCACAAATCCAGACGCCATGGCTGCTCCTGAGAAATTCCTGATGGAAAAATCCAATAACACTGCCGACCCGGGAATCGAACCCAGGACCTCAGCAGTCGCGCTTGCGACCAACGAGGCAGTCAAAACACAGCAATAAATGAAATAATAGAAATGGTCACACATATTCGCTATCTATTATTTTGTTAGTTCTTTTATCACCTAACAAAACTCTAAAGAATTGTATCTGTAACAAAAAGATACACTTCTAACGTTCTTTATTTGCGTAAAACTTCTACCATTTGTTTATCAGGCTCTCCAACAACAGAAAGTTTTCTTTTCAGACAACAAAGCTCAGTATAATAAATCGTTTTAAAGAATTTATAAGATACTTATTTGGCTGGCAAAGTGTAAAAGTTCTTCAATAATGCTTTCGCTATTACACTATTCGCTTTAAATTTTACAAATTTAAAGGAACATGTGAAAAATTGTTTAACCTCAGAAATATGAAAGAAATTAGTAAACAAGAGTGATATATTAAAATTCTAGAAAACCAAGATGATAAATTGGAGAGGAACATAAAAATAGTGTTTGTGGGAATATAACTGATTTCTTTGATGTTCGTCATATGAGTTGTAATGATTTGAGTGAAAGCGACTAAATTGGATCACACTGTTAGTGCTCATATCTTCATTACCGCAATAACGTAACCACTGGCGCAGTTTACTGACATTGCCAGTATTGTTCGCTTTTGATCTTGAGATCATGAACGCTACAAAGGTAATGGACTTAGAACTCAACGAGCCTGGACGTTTCCTTTGCTAAATATGGCTCACTATACACTACTCTGTCAAGAAAGTATCGGGAAACGATCAATAATACACAACATGTTAGTTATTCATCCAAAGTTATTTTATCCCCTTCAAAGTATGCTCCTTCAGAAAAGATACACTTACGCCAGCGAATAATCCAATCATCAAAATATTTTAAAACGCATTTCCGGAATTGAGTTTAGTTCTCGCCGCGAATTCCCACCACACCACGCCACGAAGTGGTAATTTTGGTTTAGGAAGAAAGAAGTCGGCTGGAGCCATATCTGGTGAATAAGGCTCGATGGTATTTGCTGAGTTTCTGGTCAAAAATTCGTTCTCTATAATCGCCTTGTGCGAAGGCGCAATATCGTGGTGCAAACTCCAAGAATTTGTTTTCTACAAATCGGGCCTTTTTCGTCGAATATGCTCTCTTAAACGCCGCATAACACTCAAACAATATTCTTTATTTACTGTTTGACCTTCCGACAAGAGTTCTGAGTGCACAACACCGCGATAGTCAAAGAAAACTGTCAACATGACTGACTTTTGATCGACTTTGGCGTGGTTTTTTCGGTTTCGGTTCAGTTGGAAGGCGCCACTCCGAAGCTTGTTGACTAGTTTGCATGTCAAACTCGTAAACCCACGTCTCGTCACCAATAACAATGCGTTTCAGGAATTTTGGGTCGGAATTGATCGTTCTAGCATGTCCTCAACGAGTCTTATGCGATTGAGTTTTTGGAGCCTAGCCGAGCGGCAACATGTTTCATACCCAAGCGATTATTTATAGTACCTACGGATCAACTCGTGAGACACAGATAGTTCAGCGGCTATCACTCTCAAACTTGCATGAGGATTTTCAGTCACTATTTCCTTCACTTTTGCGATGTTAACTTCCGTTGAAAATGTTGATGGCCAACCTGAGCGAGGCAAATCTTCCATCACATCTCGTCCGCTTTTGAACGCTTTGTACCACTCATAAGCACGTGTTTTTGATAAAGTCGATCACAGTAAGCCTTCTGTAACATTTTCAGGGACTCTGAACACAAAATTCCATTAGCGATGCAAAATTTAAGACAAACTCTTTTTTCAATATTTTTGTCCATTATGAAATTCGCAATACACACTAGATCTGATCTAACTAAAAACAGCACTGTATTTTATCTAAATAACAGATGCAACTCAAACTCCGCGCGAAAATGAAAAACAGTTGTGCCAATCTAACAACAAAAAAAAAACAAAAAATTGAATTTGGAACCATAAACAAATCATCCATTCCCGATACTTTTTTGACTGAAGGTTGGTAATGGAAAAATCATTTTAAATTAATGACTTTTCAAATAGGTAAATGAACCAGTCATTACAGCACGTGTTATAAGTTGGAAACCCACAGCTGCGAACGTATTCGAAAATTATTATCCTGAAATTCTCTTTCAGCCTTCAGACTGCGGAATTACGCTCGAAAAGCATAACTAATTCCTTTCCAAGAAACTTGTCAATTAGAGAACCTATTATTACCTAAATGTCTAAAATATGTGCTTCCACCACAGTTTGTAGAAGTTTTCCAAGAAGAACAGTAAGGTAATGGCAACTGTTACAGCTTATTATCATTAGAAATTCACTGCGATGCTCGCCGTAATTAATTTATATGCATTTCTATCACATTCTATGCTCGCGTTGACTCACTACTGTAATTTTCAATGATAATTTATAATTTAACGACAGTTTAGTGGATTAAGCTGAACTGTAAAGTGACGTTGATTGCGTTTAGTTTTCGTACTTTCGTGGGATTTTATTAGTAGTCGAGTCGTTATTAGTTTTTTTTTGCAATTTGTTTTGTAATATCCTCGTTATGTGATTTCCTTACCTTAATCTCTACTTGAAATAACTACTAACCTGAAAAATAGTGCACGTACAAAAAATTCCTAACCTCTTAATATGTAAGCATGAATTGGTATCCTAATTCGAAGCGCCTTTCCTTGTCTTATTAAACTTTTTCTATTAATTACATAACAAAAAGTAAAGTCCCAAAATCTGTATCGTCTGTCTTGTAGAAAAACAAAAAACTGCAATCAAAACGATAAACTCCTCTCGAAAATAAGTTTGACATATAAAAACACTATTGGCAAAACAAAGCATCTGTAGAAACATCTGGAACGTCTTCGTGAAATGTTCTGCTACTTCTTTTTCCCTTTAGCTGCCCCACTTTGGGCATACCAATAGGAAGTGAGTGTGTTTACTTTACGGTTAGACAAGTTTTTCATAGCTTTTGTCTCTGATGCTGGCACTTTTCAATACGTGCTCCGAATTAAACTTGCATTTTGAAACCGAAATTACAATGTTCATTTAAAATGCAGTTCTTTTTTGTGTGCTGCATATTGTTGTTAAGGACATTTTTGCCCGATTTCACCCCTTGTGTTGCTGTTTGTGAATGATTTTCTGTAACAACGCAATTCATCAATGAATTGATGATTAATTGAATCACGAATAAGTGTCTTCCATCAATTAGGTTTAATGCTTAAAGATAGCAACATAAATAAACATACACTAAACAAAACAAAACTGCAACTTCATCAAAAATCCGCACCACTTATTCCAACATACCACAATCTTGTTCTATTGCAAATGGCGCTCGCAATTTCCGACATTACCCGAACAAACGATCGTATTAGCCTGAAAAAGGCTCTTAGCGTGTGGGTTAGTGGCGTTGAACATATGAATGGAGTTAATTGGACAATCAGTTCATTGAGGCGTGCTGAGTCGGGCAGTTTGGCCGGCGCAGGCGACGCATGTGCCAGTTGGCGGCATCTCCCTGCCCGCTAATCAGTTCAGAGGGGTATTCTTGTGGTAATAGTTAGCCCGTCGAAAGCAGAATCGTATTTGAATTGACTTGGGACGGAATTTGATTGGTGCGTTTTGAAATGGGGGTTTACGTGGTTATTATTCGTCAAGCTTAATTTCCATAATATGATTTAATAGAGTAGTTGGATATTAGAGAGGCGTCCATTTTTCTATAATTGCAATTTTAATAGATTCCCAATCAAACAGCCAATACCTGAAACTGAATGAACTGTAAAATTTTTGAGTTTTTTCTAGCCATTTTTACGTCAGCAGTAATACGTATCTAAGCAGCCAAGGTAAATATAAATAATTGAATTTGTACCGTTGAAAATATAATATTAGTCTACGTGAGAATGTAATTGTTTATTTATTTTATTGCACTGCTTTGTCTGGTGACGTGCCTCTATCAATATTTGAGGATGCGTGCAATTACATGGTATTTGCACACAGATACAGTTGAAGGAATTCACTTATTTAACATCAGTTTCTGCATGGACGACGTAATGCCTATAATAAAGTCCATTGCCATTCTCTTTCGTGGAATACAGCTTTTGATTTTTTGACGTAACAAAGAACGGACTGTCCGTTCACAGATATTTGACATCTGACAGCTGCAAGTTATTAGCGACCTTAATGTTAAGAGCATACAGATACCTGTAATTTTAATAGACTTGTCAGTGACAGCAACATTTGTAGTAACTTTATTGTGTTAAAAATAAAGGTCATTGTCATTTTGACAGTGGTTCTAAGGCAGAGGCTCTAGTGGTCGCAAGCGCGACTGCTGAGCATGAGGTTTCGGGTCCGATTCCCAGGTCGGGTAAGGTGTTATTGGGATTTTCCATTAGGAATTTCTCAGTAGCCACCACGGAGTCTGGATTTGTGCCCGATTGACCAAGACAATAAGACAAGTACACCTCTGCTTAACTCTTCGGGGATTAGAGGCGTGATGTTATGTTAGAAATACAATAGTATCACAGAGTGATTTCATTATAGTCGACTCATTTTTCCACAAACTCGACGGGATGCCGCCAAGTGCTGATTAAAAGTTACATAATTATGTTGGCAGTGGGCACGGGGCAAGATCCACTAAAATTAAAAATCTTATCTGTAATTCTAGCCTTTTAACAGATTTTCATGGAGATACGTGTCCAGTGCCATTCTTGCTTTTGTTAATCGAAATGTTTTACATTTTTATTATTTGGAATCACGATTGTTGGGGGAGCGAAATTAGTTTCTAAGGATTGCTACTTTTAGTGGTTTCTGCTTTTTTAATACCCTTCATTATAATCTGCCTTTTTTAAACTATGTTAGGGTCAGCTTCCAGTCTAAACGGATGCAGCTACAAATCAGTATTTTCCATTTAGCGACTGCCTATCTGACCTCCACAACCCAGTTAGTATAGGTAATACAATACTTCTTGGTAAGTCCACTGACTACCTGTAACGACTGTCAAAGATATATAAATGACAGCCGGGGCCAACGGCGTAACGTGCTTTCTAAGCCACGACGGGAAACTCGGTATGTAATGGGTGGTCACCCATTCACAGACTAAGCTAGGTAAGGGCTTAACCATGGCACTTTCGTCAGCGTTCATCAATTCTTCCTGGTTTCAGGTTTATCTGATCTGAGCAAGATATCCTTACTTTACAACTAGAAATAACCTAATAATTAGCTTACTCCACTGTTCTTTCTGATTAATTTTGCTGCGGGATCCATGACAGTCCAATCTTTTCTGCGGGACACGTCGAGCTTCATTGTCTCGGGGCTTTTCTGGTGGAAGGAGGAGTTGCAGTGGCTGCAAATAGTGGACGGGCTTATCCCAAAAAACACATTACCGATTGTACCATAAGTCGGATTAACGTATCTCAAAACAATACCAAATAGACCACTCACCGCCATCTTGTACACGGCGACACATCAAGCTATGCATTTCCAGCATAACATGACCTCGCTTTGTATAGATTTCCCGTATAATGAGAGATACCCACATTTCACCAGTTATATTTAAGTCCCATGTAAAAGGGGCAGAGCCTATTGTCAAGACAATAGGCTCTGCCCTATTGTCTTGATCAATCGGGCACAAATCGAGACTCCGTGGTGGCTACTGAGAAATTCCTAATGGAAAATCCCAATAACACTTTGCCTGACCTGGGAATCAGACCCGAAACCTCATGCTCAGCAGTCGCGCTTATAATGGTTACTTGATTGACCGTCGTGCGTACTTAACATTAACCTCTTTGCCGATCATTGATCAGCTGACACATACAATATTTTTCTTTTCAGTTTCAATACTAAATCCAAATCACGATAACGTAATCTTAATCCGGTAAACCTGGATAAACCGATAAGGCGGTTATGAATTTACGAGTACAAATTACGTTATTTTGTTATGATTACCCGTATCTTTTAAATAATGAAGTATTCTACTATAGTCTAAAATTACGCAGTTTAAAGTACAAGAAAGGAATTTCCTTAAGATAGTGCTGAAATCAATCAACTCGTGTACTTACTGCAATTTGCTGTCAACACACACACTTAACTGACATCGGCTTATAAGTTTCTGTCATATACCTACTCGTATTTTCTCTCTTCAATATACGATTATTTTACACCTTTAGAACTTGGAGAAGATTCGTCACCCTACTTTATGGTGCCAAAGGATTGACATAGATAATAGAAGAGTTTCTTTAGTTCGCCACTATTTCATTGTGGCGATGTGTCTACTGTCCCAAACCACTGATCTTCAAAGATCGATCAAGAAATACAATATACACCTGCATCTCTAGACTAAACCTTCTAAATCGAAAAACCCCATACCTCCAGAAACACCGGCTTAAACATTCCATCCAAAACAAAAACAAAACTAGAAACAAATCAACGTTGTTAGCATAACAAAGTAAACGGCGAAGCACTTGTTAGGTGTTACCCGGCCGTTTAGGGAAGCCTCCTGTGCCGTGCGACAGTTGGTGGCGGAGGGGAGCTTCGTGATTTGGCTGGGTTGCTCTGTATGTGCATTCGTTGAGGCGCACTCAAGTCGAAAAATCAGCACGCGTGAAGATGCGCCTCTAGCCGGTATGGTAGGACAAGGACGGCACACAGCGGAGGTGCGAGGAATAATTTCACGCTGCGTAAACTTGTACGTAACAAATTGTATAGACAGGTTGCAGAGCCCGCAGAGTTATGGCGATCCTTTCTTGGGGTTTCTAGTGATGAAAGAGTTTTGCTTTTCTACAACAACAACGTCACGCCTGTTATCACCGAAGGGGAAAACAGAGGTGTAATTTTAGAAAACTCACATTTTGCCAGATATTTTATTTATTTTATTTTATTGTGTTTAGGTGGCTAACAGCTAACAATACAAAAAATTATGGCGAGGCTAAAAACGACAAGCCATTAACAAGCCTCCACAGTTAGCAATTAACTAACTCGAAGTCCCATGTATAGGGAGCGAACAGGGTGTCATTTTCTTTGCATGCCAAAATAAATAACCCATGATGAGCGAATCTAAGGAATATTTCTATGAGGAATATATTATGATAGTGAAGTCAGTGTAAGCAAGGACGTGAACGCACGATCAAGTCCACTGTCTTAGCTCGGTTTTTGATATTAGATACTAAAATCGTGCTAAAATTGATCTTGATTAGAATGTAGCATACACGAATAACATGCACTTTAGGAATTCCACGACATACGTAAAGTAATAACCGACGAATACTCTTAATCTGCATGCAATCTAAAAAGGCTAAGCATTAACATACTGACCAGAAAAGGAAGGTCCATAAGTCTCTATAAACAAAAAAAAAAACAAGGATTTGATATTATATTACACACATTGTCATGTTATAACTGCCTCTTTGGTTTAGTGGTCACATCTCTAATGAGAATGAGGTACAGGGTTCGGTTCCCAAGTCAGGCGAATTAGTATGAAAATTTGGTTCATCAAAATTGCAAACTGTAATTTTTCAGCACCAGCTCTCAATAGCCGCATTAAAAACATGTCAACACTTGTGCATTAATGCGATGTGCCTCATGTGTCATTTATACTGCTTTTATCATCAATAAAATGGCGTGCCAATATATAGTGTACAGTTATAGAGACATTATTTCATAAACCTATAAAGTATTGTGGTGAATTTTCTTTAAATACACACACCAGTACGCCTGTAATTCATTAAGGTGAAGGCAGAGCTGTGCTGTTAGACACCGATATTTCGCCATTTTTTAATGGACGCAACTAGCTGCTAGTGAGAGATTCCTGATGCCCAATGACACAAAGCCCTATCAGAGGATTGAACCCAGTATCTCATGCTCAGCAGAAGCGCCTGCAACAACTAAACCAACGAAGCAGTCAGTTACTGTGGGCCTGAAGACTGGTGGCGCCACTAGGCACTAGGCAGGTCATGGAAACTGCCTGCAGAAGACTCAGAATTTCGTGATTAGCATTACAACTAGTTGAATATGACAGCGATTTACATCATAGTAGATCTGTCTTCACTTCGGGTCGTGATCTCAATGGAAATCGTTTTGTGGCCGTTTTGCACTAAAGATCCTGATACCAAATTTTTGCGTAGGAGCCAAGTGTCAAGCTAATCAGTAAGGCCGAGATTTATAAACGTTACTTAGCACGTGGTTAAAACGTTCTTGCACTTGTAGTTTGACAGTTGTGCGAGAGTACAGGTATAGGCCTAGCCAAAGCACTGGGTAAGTAACGTTTATAGAACTAGCTCTAAGCGGGGTGATGAAATGATTTGGAGGATGAATTCTGAATCCATAATTTCTATATTTTAAGCATCAAAAACTCAATGGGTTGGACGTTTTTTGACAAGTGATAGCTCTTTATTTATTTTTGTCGTTCACTCTCCTTTAACTAATTGTCACGTCGCAAGCGTGCTTAGCTTAGTAGTAAAAATATTATAAGAAATCCAAAAATAGACAAGGCTCCAGCGGCTCTCTATAATGAAACTCATTTTTATATCAGAAAATTAAATCACGAAAAGACTGATTCATCCTACACGAGCAGAAAGAGACGCACAACCACGTAAGTAATTCCAAGAAATAATTAATTTCAAAGTACCTTCTTAATATTTTCTTTACCTGGTGATCAAAAGAAAGTCTTCAAGATTTAGTCTCGCTCGCAGTCGCTAGACCAATGGGACGGTTAATGTTATTATGTTGCCGTAAATTCAATTTCCTAGTCGATCCAATAACATTGCTACGCTCAAAAGGCACTTGAATTTTGCGTTTAATATCGCCAACCAGTATCAATTTGTATAATATATTTAAATTATGCTATCGTTTTATGTTAAAACTTTGTATTAGCGAGAATATTTCTTGCTAGGAATATGCTCTATCTCTCTCCGTGGGTGGTTAAAAGGTGAGAGGGGTAATATCAGTTTGATGAACACCAGAAACTGTTTTGTGGCACGTGAATTACATCAAACCGCGGAATTTTGGTTGCTCTAATGTTTCGGTACGGAATTAGTTTTCGAGCATTACCTACAATGTTACATGCCCTATACACCTACTGACAAATACATAATACCGACTCATTTCCCTGAACTAATAGATGAACATACATTTTATCGTTTTCGGAACAAAATTACCTATAATGGTCTCAAAAATTGAAAATAGCGACGCAACGGCTCTCCCATAATCATTTAATTACACAATAACAATAAATCCAACTAAACAACACAAGAAATAACAAGCGGCACTTAACAACGCCTAATTTGCTTAACTATAAGAATCACCTAATTATCATGATTTAACTTAATCATTACTTTATTTAATTAGAAACTCAAGTAATTGTCTCAGTCTGCCGACAAATCGGTCTACATGGGAAATAGGTAAATATCTTTGAACCTATTTTGTCACCCAGTAGCGTTAAATGAAGCAATTTCCGCCCTTAAATTGACTCCCTCTACGAAATTACTTTGAGCAATGAGTTTTAACGCTGCTTAATTTGGTTAAGTGGGCAAAGAAACAAAAATTCTATACATTGTCGAGTAACTTAGGGCTTAATTTTACCGGCTTGCTTTAATTTAAGCTTTTTACTTTTGGAGTTTAATTTTAATAGAGAGTATAATACAATTATTGTAAGTCATGATAAGGTGTTCTTCATGGAGGTCATATTAAATTAATTAGCACAACTTCACAAATGTGACAGATATCGACATCTAATAGGTTGGAAGGGACATCGGCACACATACGGTTACCACGTGTTTCAGTACATCGTTCTGGACCATCGTTTCACAAGGTAAAACATGGTGGTAACAAAAGGCCAAAGAGCCGTTGTAGACCAGACCATTGTCAGGGCACAGAAAAATTGTGTTAGATCTAATTCATGTTGTTGGTATCTGTCTAAAATCTTACCATCATTGTAAGGTGGAAAGTTTCTTCTGCCCTTGGGATCTTCACTCAATAAAACATATCAAAACTTATCTTGTTTGTATATTACCAAAATTAAAACATTATCCAAATAACTGAAATAACCCAACACACAATATTCAACTACACATATTTTTCCTTTTACTAGAACCTCATATCTAAACTTCAAAAACCGACAGTTACAAATTTTCTTTGATACTTCTCAAAAATCAAACATCCTTCTATATTTGAATCATAACTTCTTAACACTATAAAAACCATAAACTTCAAAACTGCCAGTTATCAATAGACATAAAAATTCTATAAAGCTAATATCATATTACAACATCCCCTCTGAATTTTATGTCTATTACAGTTTGAATAACATCACATAACTTCTCATCAACTACTTTAAAACCCAACTTAATTAACCCACCCAACTTAACTGACTACAACAAACAAACTTTTGAATTAATTAATCTAAACACCTTACATAACTAACTTATCCATTACAATTTCAAATTAATTCCCAAACAACCTTATATTTTAATTAACCTACATAACTCATCACATTATAGAATGTTCTTCACTTATGTATCACTCACTATACACTGTCTCAATCTCAAAAACTTTGTTCTATCCAATGGTTTAGTCAGTATATCTGCCAAATTGTTCTTAGTCGGACAATAGTAAATATTTAATAAATTTTTATCTATTTTCTCCTTAATGAAATGATATTTAACATCAATATGTTTGCTTCTTCTATTTAAAATTCCATTTTTAATTAAAACTATCGCAGATTGATTATCAACAAACAATTCAGTTTTTGGTAATTTATCTGTCAACTCGAAGATGAGACTCTGAATGTATAGAAGATCTTTTATACATTCGGCCGCAGAAATATATTCAACCTCAGTACTGGAAAGAGCAGTGACTGACTGTTTACGTGAGCACCAATGAATTGGACCACCACCATAAAATATTACGAAGCCAGTCGTACTTTTCCTAGTATCAGGATCACCTGCGAAGTCTGCATCACAATATGCTTTCAAAGTCAAATCGTTACCACGAACATACTGTATACCACTGCTGACTGTATTTTTAATGTATCTAAAAAGGTTCTTAATATTTCCAAAATCATTTAAGTTAGGATGCTCTTGATGCCTACTACAATAACCAACATGGAAAGCTATATCCAATCTTGTTTTATTCACCAAATACAACAATGAACCAATCAATTGTCTATATCGATGCACATCATCAACATTTACTTTCCCCTCTTGATGTGTATCAATTAAAATATCTGGGTGACTACTATCTTTTAAGTTTTCATATTTAAACTTTTCCAAAATTTGATTTATATAACTTTCTTGATAAATCTTAATAAAGTTTTGTTCTACTTTAACATCAAACCCTATAAACTTTTCTGTCTTATCAAATTTCCGCATTTCAAATTCTTTTTCTAATTTATTAATAATTTTATTTAAATCAATTTCATTTTCACCAATTAAAATACCATCGTCAACATAAATAGCCAAGTATATTTCTTTTTCTTTATTAACAAACACACATGGATCCGATTTTAATTGTAACAAACCTAATTTCTTTAAAAACTCCGTTAATCTCTTGTTCCACATAAGTGGTGCTTGTTTTAATCCATATAAACTCTTCTTTAACTTACAAACTTTATTCTCTTTATCTTTTATATCATATCCTAAAGGTATTTCCATAAAAATTTCTTCATCTAATTCTCCATATAAAAATGCCGTTTTTACATCAAATTGTTTAATTTTAAACCCTTTTTGTGCTGCAATCGCCAACAACAATCTTACACTACTTGTGTTTACTACTGGACTATATGTCTCCTTATAATCAATATTATATTTTTGTAGAAATCCTCTTGCCACTAATCTAGCCTTATATCTTCCGCCAGGCTTTATAGTAAAAATCCATTTACTTGAAATTATTTTCCTATTTTTCGCTTCACTTTTATTCACAATTTCCCAAGTTTTGTTTCTATCTAATGAATCTTTTTCCTCATTCATTGCTATCTTCCATAAATCCTTTTCAAAACTATTAAAAACATCTGTATAAGTCAAAAACGAAGTCTCCAAATCATAATCTTTCAACCAAAATGGCAATTTCCTTTCTCTTCTTGGTAAAATCCTCAATCCATCATTATTCACTGGTTCAATTGCATCTTCAAACTCATCATTACTTTCAACTACTCTATCATTACCGTCTTCCCCTCTCAAAGTATCATTCTCTTCAACATCGACTCTAATTTCTTCAACGCTGTCTTCAAAAATATCATTATCTTCAACAGTTCTGCCCCCTATTTCTTCAACGCTATCTTCAAAAATATTATCTTCAACAGTTCTCCCTCTAATTTCTTCATTACTATCTTCAAAAATATTATCTTCAACAATTCTTCCTCTAATTTCTTCATTACTATCTTCATCACCACTTTCACCACGAAAACTATCACCATTAATAACATCACTACCAATACCAACTTTAACCGTTTTAAATAAATTCTCTAAATCGCACTTTTCCACTCTACAATTACACATTTTCAAATAATCTGCAACTTCACTCTTACTATTATTAAACACCACATCTCTCGAGTAAATAATTCTAAAATTTGAAGGATCCCAGATCTTATAACCATTGTTAGTAAACCCTACTAGAAGCCCTTTACTACTCCTGGAGTCAAGTTTATTTAACTGATAATTATTTTTGTAATATGTTAAAGATCCAAAAATATTTAAATGTTTTAAATTCGGTATTCTATTGAACCACATTTCTGCTGGTGTTTTAACATTAATGGTATTTGCACTCCTGTTTAATAAATAAGCAGAAGTTAACACAGCTTCACCCCATAAATCATGTGGTAGCTGCATATCAAAAAGCAACGCTCTTGTTCGTTCCATTAAAGACCTATTTAATCTTTCAGCTTTACCATTTAGTTGTGGAGAATATGGAATAGTGTAATCAATATTAATACCTTTGTTATTACAATACATTTTTAATTGTTTACTAGTATATTCACCTCCATTATCACATCTAAATGTTTTAACTGTAGTTTTAAAATGATTTTCTGCCAAATTTATATAGTTAATTATTTTTGAAAAAGCCTCGCTTTTATTTTTGATTAGATAAACTTTTACAAAATGAGTATAATCATCCAAGAATGTTATAAAATATTTGTAACCATCCCATGTTTCTGTTTGAATAGGACCACAAATATCGCTATGAATTATTTCTAATGGTTGACTAGCTCTCTGTCTAGTTGTTTTAAATGGTTTTCTACATAATTTTGATTGTGTGCAGACTTCACAGATGTCGACTTCCTTTACACGGCCTCCATCTATCCCTCGAACAATTTCCTTTGTCTTGTTAACAGGTACATGTCCTAATGCACGATGCCAGAATTTACTATCTATTTGAAAAACATTGACTGACCTCGAAGGTACGACTGGCTTTGTCGTATTTATTAATAATTTTAAATAGTATAGACCATCCTCCCTCCGTTCGCAAGACTCCATACATTCAGAGTTTTTACCTCCGAGTTGGCAGCTTGTTCTGAAAAATTTTAAAAAATAATTATCATCAGCTAATCTAGATACAGATATCAAGTTCTTTTTAAGTTGGGGAACACATAAAACATTTTTTAATGTAATATTGTTAGAATATAAGTTTCCCATTGTGTTAACATGATGTATGTTTCCATCGGCTGTCATAATTTTATAATTTATTTTCTCCTTATGTACAAGAAACCTTTCTGATGTAACAATGTGACTGCTTGTTCCTGAATCTATAATGAATTCAACTTCCTCTTGTTCTGAATGATCTGTATAAAAGTTACTTACAGTTTGCTTTAGGCAGAATTTCGTGTAGTGAGAATTATCCTTACAGTGTGCACAATTGTATAGTGAGTTGCAATCTGCATGTCTATGTCCAGTCTTCATGCATTTATAGCATAAGCTGTTGTTGTTAACTCTCCTATCATCATGGCAAAATCTCGCTATGTGTCCTTTCCTTCCGCATTTGAAGCAACTCCTCACATGAAAGATGTTTTCTTTTTCAGTCTCATTCTCATAGGATGTTGTTGGTTTCGGTTCTTCATCACTGCCTTTTCTCATTTTTAATTCTAAATTTATTCTTGAAATTAAATTTATTAAATTTTTGTCTTCTTTTGACGTTGATTCCCATGCAGTCCTAAAGTGAATCAAGTCCTTCGGTAAATTTGATAGTATTTTTGACATTATCTGTTCGTCATCAAATTTATATCCTAATGCTCTGATTCTTGTAGCCTTGTTTTCAATCTCTGCAATTTCTGCCATTATATCCTTATTTATAATTTTGTATTTATAAAAATCTTCCAATTGCTGTGAAATTTGTGTGTCTTTGTGTCCAAGAAATAACTGGTCAAATTTGTCTATGATATCTTTTGATTTTTCGCAGTTTATTGCATAGACCATATATTTATCACATATAGCACTTATAATTATTAATTTTGTTTTTGCGTCTTTCTTTTTAAAATCCTTAACTGTTTTTTCAGCATCTCTTTCCAAAACTTGTTCTAAATCTCTTGCAGTCAAAAGTAAAATTAATTTTTGTTTCCATATAAAATATTCTTCTTCTGTTTTTAATTTTGAAATAGTAATTTCTTCCGCCATGTTCAAAAATTATTGTATATTTTTTAAATTAAATTTTACACTTTTTCTCCAGACATTTTTTAAGGGTTCTTTATTCTTCCACGTTCCACCTTACCTTTTCATGCCATATCTTCATCGGTGGCGAGGGCCCATAACCTGTTGTTGGTATCTGTCTAAAATCTTACCATCATTGTAAGGTGGAAAGTTTCTTCTGCCCTTGGGATCTTCACTCAATAAAACATATCAAAACTTATCTTGTTTGTATATTACCAAAATTAAAACATTATCCAAATAACTGAAATAACCCAACACACAATATTCAACTACACATATTTTTCCTTTTACTAGAACCTCATATCTAAACTTCAAAAACCGACAGTTACAAATTTTCTTTGATACTTCTCAAAAATCAAACATCCTTCTATATTTGAATCATAACTTCTTAACACTATAAAAACCATAAACTTCAAAACTGCCAGTTATCAATAGACATAAAAATTCTATAAAGCTAATATCATATTACAACAATTCATACAAGCTTAAAAATTAAAATTAAATATACATGAAAACTAAATAACCCAATTCATCGGCAATTAAAAAAAATCGGCTGTACCATACATTTTGACATTGTAGGTATTGCAATTTTAAACAGTTTTTTTTTAAATTGGCGCTTAAAGTTTCTATGTGGAGAATAATGTAGGTACTCAACACCTTGTTAAGTACTATTGTTGTCTTGTTAGTTACTACTATCCTAAGTAACGGGGGTCAAAAATGTTGCAAATTAGGTCTAGTATCACCCATTTTAGGACTGCACCCAATTACCAATCATCTTGATAACAAGTTTAGGCAGTAACTGAAAGATTTATAATTAAATTATATTTTGTGTTTCAATCTAGAATCATTTGTAGCCCGAAGTGGTTTAAAATATCAGAACTCAATGTTAAAAAAGTTAGCGTTGCTCTGTTTAACATCAAACATTTGACTGCACTTTACTTTATATACTGGTCCTATTAAAATACATGGACAAATTTTAACTCTAGAATAAACACATCCACTAAAAGGTCAAAACAAAATCACTTTAATCAGTGTTATTTTTGCTTGCATATCTTTGGTTAGACGCACTGAACGCTGTGTTAAAATTTGTCTATCTATTTTAATGGGACCTTATTTACACCATTATTTTTAGGTCGTTCTGGAGCCGAATACCATGAACTCGATCATCGAACTCGAAACGATTGGGACTATTTTTTTCAAAAAATAACAATAAAAATAACACGAAAGAATAAATTTAATGTTTTTTTTTTAAATAATGAGAACTCAAATGCATATGTGTGTGTAAAACGTATCCACGATCGGCAACACATGCGAACGATACCCATTGAAAAATTCATTCATCGATCGATTCTCATTATTTCACAAAAAAAAAAAACATTAAATTTATTCTTTCGTATTATTTTTTTTATTGTTATTTTTTGAAAAAAATAATCCCAATCGTTTCGAGTTCGATGATCGAGTTCATGGTATTCGGCTCCAGAACGACCTAAAAATAATGGTGTATATTACGTCCACTTGTATTTAGCATTCCTAAAATTAAGATGGCATTTGTAAATTCTCAAGGAATGTTTCATATAGGTATTTTACATGTTAAATAATATTATAGTGTTTGTTTAACATATGAGATTAGATAAATTATATTATGTCCCGTTTCAAGAAGATTACGATACATTTATCTCTTTCTAAATGACAACGCTTTGGGCATTATGCCGACTTAATGGTGATATTTATTTCCGTCTTTTTCGAATTAAATCTAATAGATATTGGACAGTTATATCCTGTCCTATTTTCGGCTTGTTTGTTGACTGGGAAATCCCTGTTTATTGTGTGAAGATTTAAATAGTTTACGACAGATGTGTTTTGTTTTACTTGGCTCTAGAAAGCAGTGTTTTAATCATTTCATGGCGATTGCGAAACGTAAAGTCAGGGAAAAGAATTGCATATCAAATTAACAAAGAAAAAAAAGTGTGTCATTTGCTGTGGTAAAGCCATTTGGTACGCCGTTCAAAGAATGTGATTTGAGTACAGACGCAGCACATCAAGCTACTCGAAACTGTCAAATTTTCCCAATCAACCTTGAACCTAATGCTTTAGCGATAAACTTGAAAATCTATTAAAGAAATTTTTACAGATTATAGTAGCTTGATGTGCTGGAGTCAGTACATGTACTCAATTCAAAATGAGCTCTGTGTTCCTAAAAAAAATTTCTCCTTATTCATATTGTTCTAACTGTACCTACTTACATAACGGAATTAACCAACCATAAAGCAGCGCCAAAATTATTTCCACCAAGCGAAATTCTCAGACTTACATTAGAATCGCGTAACCGAACCTAGTATCATTATGCGGAGATAAGTGGTGGGACAGACGGTGGCTATATTTCAGAAGGTCCCTCTGACGGTAGCCTCCCAGAACTGTTGTCACGTATCCTTGACTTGCCTTAGTTAGAACCCCTCAATTCAACAAAATTGCTCCTCCTTAGGAAAGTTTCGTCGTTAAAATATTTGGAATTTCTAATTTGAATATCGGAAGAGTTATGTGGGATTTGAAGCCGTTAATCAAATATTGCCTTGTGAGTATCTTCTGTTGAAAATTGGAGTACGTTGATCGGTAATTAATGATTTCGTATTGTGAAATAATCATGTTGACAATTGAATCGGTGATCCTGATCACCCATAGTATAAGATTAGACCTAAATCGTGTGACGCTAATTCCTTTCTGCTTGTTGTACTGCCTCGTCGGTCGAGTGGTCGCAAGCGCGACGGCTGAGCATGAGATCCTGGGTTCGATTCCCGGGTCGGGCGAAGTGTTATTGGGCTTTTCCATCAGGAATTTCTCAGTAGCAGCCACGAAGCCTGGACTTGTGTCCGGTTGATTGAAATACGCTCACCCCCTATTACATGAGACTTAAACATAACTGATGAAATGAGGGTGTACTAATAGGGACACCTCTGCCTAACCCTTCAGGGATTACAGGTGTGATGTTATGTTATGTTACTTGCTTATAATTCCCATTTTTCTTTCATGTCAACCGTAATCAACTTTTATCCGTCAACGATGATATTAGTCAATGCAAAGAAGATTAAAATGACGGAAAGGTTAATATCCAACCACAAATTACCATCCGATGGGTAAATCCAATTTCGTTTGTGTATCGTATTAGGAGAACCGCAGATTATGATTCTACGGCAATTTACAGTCATTATAGTATGACGGTAGGGTAGGTACGTATTCGACACTAGGGGTTTCATAAACGACCTAATAGGTAACTGGTCATCATCTGCCTAGCCTTTTCCTAACTTTCTTGGGGTCGGCTTCCAGTCTAACCGAATGCAACTGAATCGTGAATGTGCCGTGAATGAACCGTGCACCTTTTTGTCGACGTTTCATAAGTGCCCATGCAGGCCTATGTGAAATAAAAATATTTTGATTTTGATTTTGAATACAAGTATTTTCAGGAAGGGAATGCCTATCTGACCTCCGTAATCCAGTTAGTATTTTGTAATACCTACGATGCGCCTTGGTGAGACTGGTTGTCAGACTTTCGGGCCCGACTGTCAAAGATCTACATATGATGGCTAAGACCAACTGCTAATCGTGCTTAGGCACGGCACATGGGTGGTCACCCATCTATGGACCAACCTAGGCATGCGCGGCTTAAGCTAAAGATCGACCCGAGCGGCTGTTATTATTTAGCCACGAGTTCCTTCTAATAGGTAACTGGTATTTGGGTCGTTATTACAAAACTTTCTTCCTCATGATATTACTGGGAAGTTGCCCCCCATTAAAGATGACGAGGACCTGTTAGTTTACAATGTGTGTTGGCGAATGAGGTTGTAAGCCAACTTATAATTACCACTTTCTAAAAGCCTTTACACACGGCATATTGAATGCGCCTCATCTGCGCATAGATGGCTCAATTCATCTACCATATAGAAACAGCACTAACTGTGTTTGGAAAAATACTCATGTAAATAAACGCAGTCAGGCACTTATATAATACGCATTGGCTTTTAGTTCTAAATATTTGGTGAAAAATGTCAAACGGTTTTAGTCTTGGACACAACAATTCTCTCGAGCAGCGAACCACGCAGTCAGGTTTTTTTCTGGCGTTGATCACCAGCATACAGCGTATTAAGAACATAAAATTAGGTTTTGTCTCGGCATAATTGTTTTTGAAGTAGCCAGTCAAAGTGAAATTAAGATTAACTAAAGACGTAGGTCTAAGATTGGAAAATTCGCTTTCGTATTTTGCAGGCAGGGTTTGAAAACCTCCATGACTTTCAATTGTACAGCAAATAGCAACAAGATAATTTATGATTCACACATTAGGCCACAAATGGGCGTCAGTGTTATTCCTAAGTGACGTTGAAAAGGCGTGGCGCACGTCATTTAGTTAAATTACTCTGTAATCATGATTTGCATCATTCCGATTATGTTTGATATCGTTTTTATTGCACACATCTACGTAATATTCACAAACTGTGATGAAAGAAGGTGTGTGCATATACGTCATTGCGTAGGGGTAGAAAAACATATTTGTATACCTAATTTTTTTTTTTCATATCAGTATAATTATTAAGCTGATAGGTAGAGTTTATATAGATAAGACGATATAATAACAAACGTAGTACAAACGTGCCTGTACTTTACCTTAGTACCAATTTATATCAACTTCGGTAATCCCGCCTAGCTCATTTATCTATTGAATACCTACCTATTTTTGTAATATCTTTATTACATACCATTTCGAATACCTGGCAAGATATTATTGAATTGTTATCAGTAGTATGATAAGGTTACCTTAGTAATATGTAGAGATTTAGTTTTATCTCAAAGAGTTCTGATAAATCAGTCATCTCATCGGTTTTGATATGATTAAGTACAAAGATGAGTCAATTTCTATAAAAAGTGGTTGCGTTATTTTAAAATGTTATTTTTATATGGTCATGTTGTTTTCACAAATAGGTAAGGAAAGATATCATATAGTATAGTTAAGATAAAAAATTGAAAAGATTCAAATATTTATATTCTTATTTAAGTATCTTTTTTTTTCAGAACGGTTATTTGAACAGACTAGACTTTATAAAGATAAACAAGCAAAGTTGGGTTTAATCTTGAAGAAAGTAAAGCACTATTTTAAACGAAAAGGTGCGCTAGACCAAAATCAAGTTCTCTCACAGCAGTATTTAAAAACTTCCATTGTTCGCATTTAAAGTGCAAACAATTCCTTTAAATTCCAAGAAAAACTCAACGATACAAACCAACTGTTTTCCTTTGAACCTAACCAAATTAAAACTTTATCCCTTTGTTCTTAGTTCACAAGTATCTAGGTGTCTAGATAGGAAATTGTAAATTGATAATGTAGAAATCGGATTCTCTCACCCCTTAATCTGGTTCGCCACAACCGGATCGAGGAAAGTACTTGCAACTTTATAGCAGCCGGCGCAAGTTTTTAATTTCATTAAGAGTCAGAATTAGGGATAAACTTTTTATTTTACGTATTCTCTATTTTAAGGATGGGTCGAATGAATAACTTTGTGCAAACGGATTTGCATTTTGATTTCGTTGAGGTTTTTTTTTTCTGTTGAAAACTTTTGTGTTGTGATGAAAGGTTGAATTTTCAGACGGGTTTTTATTCATTGTCAAGTATTTCATTAACATCACAATAAAACGAGAAAATGGTTAAATAATTTATTATCTTTCTTATTTTCTAAGCATCTCATTTTCATACTTGAAACTGAGATAGAATATCTAGTTTCCTCAAGATATCAGTGTCGCTTGTCCAGCGAGAAAGCTATAAAAACTGTGTTTGTTAAATTAATAATTTAAATGCTCTTAGTTTGTATGAACTTTGCACTAAAATGTTTCACCTTGTATAGTCGAGTCGCACCTGTCGCGCTAAGAATAAACACTGGAGAAAAACAAGACGCAACTGCGATTAACCCGTAAACAAAACTACTCCAAGTTCTCTTTGTAATCAAGAGCTAAGGCGACAACTTATTTCATTTACATAAACAGTTTTGCATAAGCGAGAATATTTTATCTGTCTAACGAACGTCGTACCTCTTGTAGACGTTTTAATTTCCAATATTTAAGCGTTTGACTTTATGTTTTGAAGTCACTGGAAGGTGAAAAGTTTGTGATGGATTCGTTTGGATTGTTTTAAAGTTTGAAGTCCTCTTTGATATTGGATACGATCATGTTTTTATTAACATTTGGTTCACCTTTAATGTTTTTCTTTTATAGGAAACTTTCAATCAGCGCTTTTATGGAAACTATACATTGCATCAATTAACATACCTAGTGGCATTTAAACTTTCAAAACCGGCCGTAAAACCGCGTTTACCTATAAAATTAAAACTAAAGTTCTAATCCTTTGAATAGCGATATAGTGTGAAACCATTTGTGGAGTGGGTCCGATGCATAAATCTGTAGTAAGTTAAGCTGCGTAAGCGTGGCTAACGGGCGGTTAGCGCACTAACCCCGGTTGAATTAGTCGGGACTCCAGTAGTCGCTTAATCGCCGCCGTGGCAAAGAAAACTCGCTATTAAATTAATGGGCATCTAGGCTGGGTTAATGGTCGTACACTGGCTTATATGTAGCCAGAGGCAGAGTACGGAGACATCATGTATAGTAATTAGTAGTTGCTCGGTAGGTACATTATTCGGCCGGTGCTGAAGCCCTTAACTCTAGGGTGCTTTGTCGATGCTCTGATAGGAATGTAGTATCGGTATATTGACATATTGCTTACATAATGTCAAAGTATCATGACACTTTAGTGTATGTAAATTTATGAAAATTTTATAGTTCTTTAAAATTTATTATTCATCATATCCACAGCTCTTTGAAATTGTATCTTAAAATATATGAACTAATCTTACAGTCAATTACGGATTTACAATTTAATAGCTATACAATACATTGCTAAGGATACAGCGTGGACGAGTGCGGCTGAGGAGTTGCAAAAATGGGTGTGTGAATGCATGATTTTTTATCACGGAAAATTTCTCGATGAAGCCTGTGAGTTTTTCTTTGTTTGCTGGAGTTCACCACCAACAGCTGCAATTTACAATTTCTGGATACCAGATTTCTCTCTATGGGCTTAAGCAAGCCAATTTATATCTGAACATCTAACTTTCAGTCACAACAAATGTAGCAGTGATCCACTGATATGGCTAGAAAGGGGGTGACTACTGAGATGACGATTAATAGAGAAGTATGGAAGAAGAATACATGCTGCGCAGACCCCAAATAAATTGGGATAAGGGTAGTAGAATGATAATGATCCACTGATAATTGACATTCTTTAGAACAGAAGACAACTGCGATTACAGCGAAAAAATACCAAGTACAATAATACGCTAATAATTACATCAATGCGTAGGTATTGCGCATACGACACGACGCCGTCGCTTCTCGAAGGCGGCCGAGAGGTGTTACTTAACCGTCGTAAGCGCCTAATGTGTTAATACGTTCGACACACGTGTTCGATGTATACGCTGCTAGTACGTACCTACTGTACGTCGCTGTATAAGCTGCTTTTGGATGCGCTTACACGGGCAATTTTTGGCTATTGCGGTTAAATGACACCTCGTCAACACAGAGCATTTGACGGTAGTTCCAAGATTATTTTGAAACTGTCAAAAATCTCGTACTATAACTACCATACTACAAGGGTAATTTTACTGTAATTATTGTCTACAATCGTTACTGGGAGCTAAAGCAATGAGTGAAACAACGCTAG
Source organism: Eurois occulta (assembly GCA_950022335.1). Taxonomy (NCBI): domain Eukaryota; kingdom Metazoa; phylum Arthropoda; class Insecta; order Lepidoptera; family Noctuidae; genus Eurois; species Eurois occulta. Next base: position 7,712,886 of record OX465489.1, on the reverse strand, counting down.
GCAACTTTAGTCCATAACGTTCGTTGCTAAGATGGTTGTTAGCCGTTGTTGCAGTGACACACCATTTCGAGCAATATGGAGCAACTGTTTATTAGGGGCCTCTACCTCGCAATAGTTGACCGCAACATTTTGCTCAAAATTGCCCGTGTAAGCGCAGCTTTACAGCGCTATACGTCGCTTTACAGCGCTGTATGTCACTGTAAATACACAGTCGCTAATCGGTATCGTAATCCGGTTCAGTTGCAAGGCCCTCCTGTCATTTGGTTAGCTTGCTGATCATTATTGATGTATTTGCTGTGTTTGTTAGCTGAATTTTGGCAATCTAACCAACGGTACCTATGTGTACTAAGAATGAAGAGCCTTCAGTAAAACTTGAACTTGATTTCAAAAGTCATTTCATAATCCTTTTATTATCTCAAGGCAAGGTTAGAATCGATTATCTGGTTGATTGAATTAATTGAATGCGCATTATGTGTTAATATAATAACGATCACGATGATAATTATTTAAACCTCAGTTGAACTAAACAAGAGCAGTGATCCCTATTGCAGACAAGGATTCGACAATTCCCTATTTCCCTAAAATAATCCTCAGCACACTCGCTCAAGCATTTAAACAAAACTATGTGTGTTTTTGACAGCAGCGCGCAGCGGTGGCCCAGTAGGAGAGCGGCGGTGGCCCAGTAGTGGCGGCCCCAACTTACGAACAGTATGTCGTGGGTTCGAACCCAAGCAGGCGCATTACTTTGTGTAATTTATTTCATCACCATCTCAAAAACGGTGAAGGAAAACATCGTGAGGAAACCGGCATGTCCTAGAACCAAAAATCGAAGACATGTGACATCTATTATTGCCCATTCCATATCATAGAGAGGAGGACGAGTGTCCCAGCAGTGCGAACATTATAGGCTGATTATGCTATGAGCAAACTAAACATTCTTAAAGCATAAATCAAGTACACTTTCAAAATAAGCTAACCGAGTTTCCTCCGTTCCTCTCATTCAGCTGGACACTCGTGTGAACGGGCCATGGTTGGTGGTTTTCCATAGAGCATGCATTGTCGGCCGCATCTTTTTATACCGGCCAGCATTGTCCTCATAATGCAGGTACGTGCGTTTCCCACGGGCCTGTGCAATCGTTTGTACGGTATTGGTGGCCGACAGACTTCTGGTTTCCTAGGATGCGGTTTGTCTAGTATTGAAGAGCTTGTTTCTTTTGTTTTCTTGGAATATGGTCTGTATAAAAAAAATTAAGGTTCAAATAATTGTGACAGCAAATTGTTAACGTGAGGAAATACATTCTATCATGCATGGAAACTGTGACGGGTTAGGCAGAAGCGTAAATATTCACTTTTCACCTGTTATGTTTAAGTCTGATGTTATAAGTAGCGAGCCTACTGCCATTAACATGATTCAAATCCAAACTCCATTTTTACTAAGAAATTCCTGATGGAGAAATCCATTAAATCTTTGATTGGAAAGCATTTTAACAATTGCTCTGATAAAGCATAGCAAGAGAAACACAAATATAAAATTAACCCAGCCGATGATTTTAAACGTGATTACTAAGCTAGCATTTGTCTGTGTTTTCTAGCTTATACTTATTGAGCATTTACATCCGTATCTCGTACAAGTCAAAGTATACTTGATTAAAATTCATTATTCAAGTTACGATTTTTATTCTGTAGATTAGTAATTGCTTGAAGTTAGAACTGTCAAAAGTTAGAATTATTATATCATCTTAGGTTCTTACTGCATTCAAATTTTTGTCTATTGCATAAAAATGTTTCCATAAGTAATTACTTTAACTTGACTTTAGATACCAGGGTTAGTCTCCTTCACAAAATACCCTCCAGGTAGGGTAAAACCAGGATAGATGCCCCACTTTTTGAAAAAGCCTCCTAATTTTCAAACTGTACGTATTTCATGAAGAATTTCCATGAATGTAATTAGTTTGATCTTTGTACTAGCAATACAACTCGTTTTTGTTGATCTAACATTATTTGATTCTGCATAAATTGAGTTTTTGCAAACCCTTTTTTTTTGGGGATAGATGCCTACCTTATGGATAGATGCCTCACTATGAAAATGCTAAGGAGGATAGATGCCTGCGATGTAGGATTGACGCCCTATAGATTAAAATAAGTACAATACATAGTTTTGATATGTTTCATTTGTAATCTTTAAGTAATAGTATTAACGGTACTCTTAAAAATTATTAAACTTAAACATTTGTTTAACAAAAAATAACTTGTAAATTTTAATGTGCATAATCGTAACTAATTGAATAGGTATGGCAGGCAAGATACCAATTTTCAAAAAATCAACCACAATTAAATGTTGTCCTTATTTTAGGTTGAATTGGAAAGTGCTTTCAGTTAGCCACATCTTGAGCAATAATTTCTAAAAAGTGTACATACTTCGTGCAGCCACTTCTGGCATGATATGTACCGAATCCAATCAGATTTTGACTTCGTATTTTGATAGTTATCAAAGCATTCTATGCAATAATAAAAAAATTATCAAAATAAAAATAATCATTTTAAAAATATGCTAACATGATAACATGATAGACTAAGGGCACCTATACTGCAAAAAATCGGGGCGACTATCCTTTTTGCTATGGATAGATGCCCTTTTATTTTTTGACGTATCTAAATACAAAAGTGCAATTATTATTATGTAGTTATAACGTTAACTAACCAATGTATGGATATAATTAAAATAGAACAGAATTTATAACTATATAAAAAGATATGTAACAGTAAATTCTTACGTTTGAAACTTTGAAGCGTTCGTCCTGTTCGTCGCGGAGATGATCGCATGCACCAGCTAAACACGTCATTCCCGTGCGATGGTCTGCAGGGCACATAGGTGTGGGGCACGTGCGCTCTATTTATAGACTATTAAATCTGTGTTGCGATTTTGGGAAGTTAGGTTTTTAGAAAATGGGGCACCTATCCAACTGCGGCATCTATCCGGGTTTTACCCTATTTCTAACTTGATCGGTGTCAGTTCGAAAATTCACCTGACGCAGCGGCAGTGTCCGTCTTCTGAATACAACGTCTTCAGATTCTCATTGAGTCATCGGAGCTAACAATTGTTTCGTCGTTCACATGTTTGACCCGAACTCGGGTGCTTGTGCATGTGTTTTGTGTGTAAAGGCATCTTGTACGTGACTACTAAAACGTGTTGTAAACGTTTGTACATAGATATATCTAGGGTTTATTCGAGTCAATGTTGCATAGTTCGTCCATTTACCCTACAAGGAAAAGGGATCGTGCAAATAGATTTTATTCCTTTTATTACAGTTCACTATAAAATTGCAGTTTCTCATGACTAACAGATTTCACGTCAAATTGTCGTATTTTTGCTTACTTTTACCATTGCTTCTGCTATGAAACCTATTATATTTTTAAACACAAAACTGTCAGAAAAGCAATTTATAACAATCGCTTACTGTCTTTCATTGTCGTCGTCTGCATTTTATTTTGAATATTCTTTATTTTTCTTTTGAACTTTTTCGCAATATTTGTTACGAGTATTAATACGTTTGGCGTGGGAACTATCAAGTTTATCCTCGGTGTTCCTGGCAGTAAAGCCGATAGGTACACGCCATGTTAAATTATGACAATCCAATAACGGGTTAGGTGGCTCGGCCTGCTCCCAAATTGTCTGTATCGACGTTGCTGCCAAGTCCTGGCACAAAGCTGGCAGGCTGGCCACGCACACGCGCGCAGCCTCACACGGCCTCCCCGATGCCAATTGGGTGCGTAGCACATAGCTAGCCAAGCTATACTTACGGAAAAATAGTTGCTGCTGTAGTAAAGCATCACTAAAAGCTTGTGGAATTGAATAGAACGTGAATGTAGGTTGAGTAGTTTGTCATAGATCAGGTAGGCAGTGAACAACACATTCGATGCTAAATGATTCGTGTCTGAAAATAGTATTAACAGCCTATACTTCAGCTTGCTTCAGAAAATGCATTGCGTCAATATAAATAAATGTCTAAAATGTCAAATGTCAGTGTGTCTCCTCTATCCGTCGCTAAAATATACCGTAAAGTGAAACTTTCAAATTGATTTTGTACTTGACTATCTTAGATAAAAATTATTTCCAGCTACATTTCATGCTGTGTCATTCACCGAATTCGAACTGTCTGTGATTACGAAAACACGACTTCTCAACAATAAAACACTTTTCGTCATTTTTATTGTCATTGTTTACGGCGACGGTAACGTAGTTATAATGACCGTAGTTTTGTAGTACCTATTACGAAGTCAACGTACGATACTTTTCGCGATACGATATGATGCAACAATGATGTTAAATTGAGTAAAGTGACGCATCTGCTTTTGTTATCTCATCTACACTCGGTTGACAATAAAAGGCAGCAAACATCTATAGCGACGCAGTATAGTAGGTGCCTAAGTGCAACTGCCTTCAACCAAACTGTACACGTATGACGCAACGCTCATATGCAATGTTTGTACAGTCGCGATACATTGTTCGCGTAATGAACGACCTTATTATTTGAAGGTTTTCTCAAATTAGTTTTTGCTATAAGTGCTTTTGTTGAACTATGTTTTAGATGAAATGGGAGCTGTCGTGGGGAATGACGATGGATAGTGTTTTGTTTAATTTGATGTGTCCCTGGTTTCTATTTTATTTAGTTCACAGACATGTAGAAAAGTTTCAAGGTCTTGAAAATATCTAACGTTGTTAATTTTTTTCTGTGCGTAAAAAACAATGTAGCTATAAAAAAGGCACGTGGTTGTAAATATACTGGCACTTAATTTCTTTAACTGTTCTGTAATAGGACATTGACCACTCAAACTCACGTCATGTAGTAATAACGATGTTTAGAGATTTCAGTTTCATGCGAAGACAAGCCGCTGGCAACACTCCAACATTTCAATCATTGCACTTACAATCCGGTAATTTCAAGAATAAAGGATTTTCCTGCGATACAGACTAATCCAATCTCCACTTATGGACAAAATAAAAATAAAAAGGAGGTAAAACTATGGACAGACTATCAGAAAGAAATCGGAGCGTGTAACTGCATGGACCTGTTCGTATTTCTGGAAACAAATCGAATGGAAAATTGTCTGCTACATGAAAATGTATGAATGGACATTAGTAGTTGCGATATTTGTTTGGTATTCGTTGCGTATTGAAATTTAATATAACAGCTTATGACATGCATAACTTCTTATCAATTCATTATCTGCCTAGCCTTTTCCCAACTATTTTGGGGTCGGCTTCCAGTCTAACCGGATGCAGCTGAATACCAGTATTTTACTTGGGGCGACTGCCTATCTGACCTCCACAACCGAGTTGGCACTGGGTAATACGACACGCATTGGTAAGACTGGTTGTCATACTTTCACATCTATGTATTTTTTTTATCTGACCTCCACAACCCAGTTAGTACTGGGTAATACGATACCCTTTGGTAAGACTGGTTGTCAGATATAACTTCTTATCAATTAATTTTGTAAAATAAAATAAACTTTCAAGCTTTACTATCTATGTCAGAATAAGTAATTGTAGTTTTTCCCAGAACAGCTGATGGTTTGCACTGTGAAACAGCCGCAAATTTATTATTCCTAATACCTAGAGTTAATAGGGAATTTAAATTATAAACAAGTTAAAAATTGAATTGACATAGATATGCACTATTACAAATTGCCTTGTTAGTCTAGTGGTCACAATCGCGACTGCTGAGCATGAGGGCCTGGGTTCGATTCCCGGGTCGTGAAAATTATTATAGGGTTTTTCCATAAGAAATTTCTCAGTACCAGCCACGGAGATTGGATTTGTGCCCAGTTGATGGTAATAAGCTCGCCCCCTCTTACATGGAACTTAAACATAACTGTGGGTGTACTATTAGGTACACCTCTGCCTATCCCTTCGGGGACTACAGGCGTGATGTTATATACTGTTATTATGCTTTTCGACCCGACTGATAAACTGCATATCAGATTAATAAAGGTTGTTTACATGGATAAACAAATATTAAACAGACATTTATAAAGCATTACTAACATCAGCTACCTACAAGTTTAGCTGTAAATGTCTCATTTGACTGCTGCCATTAGGTGCACTATAAACCACGGCTATTAAATCTTTATCCATTCATAATTATAAAATAAAGTCGCTTTTCTTCTATGTCTGTATGATCGTACTGTTCTTCTAAAAACGCAACGGAATTTGATGCGGTTTTCATCATCATAATGTAGCAAAACCTCACGCTTGTAATTCCGAAGGGTTAGGCAGAGGTGTACTAAACAGGACACCCACATTTCGCCAGTTATGTTTAAGTACCATGTTATTCTTGATGGAAAAACTCATTAACACTTTGCCTGGTAATTGAACCCAAGACCTCTCGCTTGCCAGTCGAGCTTGCGACCGCTCGACCAACGAGGTACTACAACAACTAGTAAGAAAGTAGCGTCACACCATTCAGTTAGATCCAACTCCATACTGTGGGTGATCGATCACTAACTCATATCTTGTCAACATGATGAATATCACAATATGAAATCATCCATTACCGGTCAACATACTCCAATTTTCAGTAGAAGATACTCACAAAGACATAATAAGAAATTTTCAAGTTTTGTTAAAGCTTAAAACCGAGTAGAGCAGCGGCGCATCGCTAGAGTATTATAAAATACCATAGTAATTCAAAATACCATCAAAGTACGCCGTAGTGTGGAAGAGGATTAACGATATCACTAGTACGCAGACAGGAATACTCGTAAAAATACTTTTACTTCTTTCTTTCTAGTCTTTTCATTCTAGAAAATTCACTTTTGTTTGAGACTGCAGAGTAATGGGTTCGAACAAAGGATGCAATTATGAAGCGCGACTATTAGAATTTGTTATGGTTGGAGCTATACTTTGTAAATGGAATATTTAGTTACTAAGTGACTTTTGTAAATTTTCAATGTAGCAGAAATGAATAAACTAGGGTAAAATATTCGATGCCATGTAGTAAGAATTAATGAGGATTATTATTATTTGAGGATTGTTGGATTATCTTCCAACTTATAATATATAAATCTTGACTTCAATTTTGTTAAGTTGTAGAAACAACACAGGTAAAATTTTGCTTTATGCTGAGAAAAGTTTAAAAAATGAAATAAAAATTATAAACTTGAATGTTCTAAGAAGGTAACCTATAGAAATAAATAACACTTGCCACTTTACTCGACCTAGAAACCAAGATAAATCTTTTTCTTCATCAAAAATTTTCAAGGAAATCGCAATTTAATAATGGTAGTACCAAGATTTGATGGCGAATGCAAAATATTCTTACTTCAAATACAATAAGTCAATGTTTTGTATCCCTTTCTTTACTCCACCCATCCCTTTCTTTTTTATTCTCGCCTTTTACGACCGTAGCAGCTATTTAGCTAAAATGTCCACCATTAAATATATGCAGCTTTAGTTTAAGAGCCAGTATGTTTGTGAACAATCTTAACTGAGCAATGTACCTGCTCTTATAGGTACTTAACAACACACTGATTGTATTTACTTAACTAAGAAACACTTGGCATAACAATGTATGCATGTTGGTGTGTTTAAAGGGAAGATTGTATTTATCGATGGCTATAACCTGGGAATCCTGGGTCCTGTGTAATAGGTAGTATCTAGGACAAGCGTCACACATCATCACTTATTGTCAGGAGGTTTATAGTTGCATTGCAAGTACGGAAAGGGGCAAAATTTTCTTCAACAGCTCTCGAAAATTGTGTAAACCAAAGACCAACAATTAAAATTCCGGAATCTAACTCATAGTAGGTACAATGCCACGGTTATTATTTGCATGATGCAAAAACGTGTATTGAGGTTTGTAGAATTGTAGAATTCTTGACAATTTCCCATTTTCTCATAATTGATATACGGGATGATAACTCTTGTTTTTATTTTCAATCTCTCGTAAAAAGAAAATTAAAATACATGAATAGGTATCTAGCTCGTGGACTAAGTACCTACCTACCTACAGGCAAAGACAACCAGAAAATCTCCTAAATCAATTTCCATAACACGACCTCCTTTTGTATTGACATTCAATTTTTGGCAATGTTGGCAACACTGTAATTGAAATACCGAACACAATTGGCTGGTCGGTTTCATGTACCACCAGGTGATAACGTCGGATGTGGCGGTCCTCGTGACGTCATCCGGCGGACGGCGCTGCTCGGCCGCTCGCGTGACACCAATCTCCTCATTGTAGTGTCCGCTGTCAGCAGGACGCCCCAGTCAACCCGCTGCCACTGAAACAAACAATGTCATATTACGTCACATGTTGCCAATATTCACCAGCAACATGCTACAAAATGTCCAACCATTTTACATTTTAATAGCCTCCACCAAACAGTAACATTATTTTACACAAATTCCCTTTTAAAGGTGGTTTATTGTAAGTGTAAACTGTAAAATAACAACTTTTATCGCGGCGAAAAAAACGTTGATAGCCGGAAAGTTTCCGGGAATCCATTAGTATTGTTATTGCGAGTGAAATGTTTCGAAGCATCGAAAAAATTAACCAACTAAATAAGTTTTAGAAGGAAACTTGAGCGACAGACTCTTTCTTTCTAGTCTTTTCATTCTAGAAAATTCACTTTTGTTTGAGACTGCAGAGTAATGGGTTCGAACAAAGGATGCAATTATGAAGCGCGACTATTAGAATTTGTTATGGTTGGAGCTATACTTTGTAAATGGAATATTTAGTTACTAAGTGACTTTTGTAAATTTTCAATGTAGCAGAAATGAATAAACTAGGGTAAAATATTCGATGCCATGTAGTAAGAATTAATGAGGATTATTATTATTTGAGGATTTTTGGATTATCTTCCAACTTATATAAATCTTGACTTCAATTTTGTTAAGTTGTAGAAACAACACAGGTAAAATTTTGTTTTATGCTGAGAAAAGTTTAAAAAATGAAATAAAAATTATAAACTTGAATGTTATAAGAAGGTAACCTATAGAAATAAATAACACTTGCCACTTTGCTCGACCTAGAAACCAAGATAAATCTTTTTCTTCATCAAACATTTTCAAGGAAATCGTAATTTAATAATGGTACCAAGATTTGATGGCGAATGCAAAAGATTCCTACTTCAAATACAATAAGTCAATGTTTTGTATCCCTTTCTTTACTCCACCCATCCCTTTCTTTTTTATTCTCGCCTTTTACGACCGTAGCAGCTATTTAGCTAAAATGTCCACCATTAAATATATGCAGCTTTAGTTTAAGAGCCAGTATGTTTGTGAACAATCTTAACTGAGCAATGTACCTGCTCTTATAGGTACTTAACAACACACTGATTGTATTTACTTAACTAAGAAACACTTGGCATAACAATGTATGCATGTTGGTGTGTTTAAAGGGAAGATTGTATTTATCGATGGCTATAACCTGGGAATCCTGGGTCCTGTGTAATAGGTACTATCTAGGACAAGCGTCACACATCATCACTTATCGTCAGGAGGTTTATAGTTGCATTGCAAGTACGGAAAGGGGCAAAATTTTCTTCAACAGCTCTCGAAAATTTTATAAACCAAAGACCAACAATTAAAATTCCGGAATCTAACTCATATGTACAACGTCACGGTTATTATTTGCATGATGCAAAAAAGTGTATTGAGGTTTGTAGAATTCTTGACAATTTCCCATTTTCTCATAATTGATATACGGGATGATAACTCTTGTTTTTATTTTCAATCTCTCGTAAAAAGAAAATTAAAATACATTGATAGGTATCTAGCTCGTGGACTAAGTACCTACAGGCAAAGACAACCAGAAAATCTCCTAAATCAATTTCCATAACACGACCTCCTTTTGTATTGACATTCAATTTTTGGCAATGTTGGCAACACTGTAATTGAAATACCGAACACAATTGGCTGGTTGGTTTCATGTACCACCAGGTGATAACGTCGGATGTGGCGGTCCTCGTGACGTCATCCGGCGGACGGCGCTGCTCGGCCGCTCGCGTGACACCAATCTCCTCATTGTAGTGTCCGCTGTCAGCAGGACGCCCCAGTCAACCCGCTGCCACTGAAACAAACAATGTCATATTACGTCACATGTTGCCAATATTCACCAGCAACATGCTACAAAATGTCCAACCATTTTACATTTTAATAGCCTCCACCAAACAGTAACATTATTTTACACAAATTCCCTTTTAAAGGTGGTTTATTGTAAGTGTAAACTGTAAAATAACAACTTTTATCGCGGCGAAAAAAACGTTGATAGCCGGAAAGTTTCCGGGAATCCATTAGTATTGTTATTGCGAGTGAAATGTTTCGAAGCATCGAAAAAATTAACCAACTAAATAAGTTTTAGAAGGAAACTTGAGCGACAGACTGTCAGTCAACGTGGTTAGTAAGAATGTCATAAAAATATTTTTATTTATTTATTGACCACCAACGACTTATTCACTAAATCATTACATTAAATATATTCTATTTCAACAGCTTTGTGGTGAATTCGTCAGTTATATATGTGCAAATATGTCTTACTATGTCTGAATTTCTGGAATATGACAACAATGTTAGTCTGTTTGAGATTTAAATGTAAGCGCAAACGTGTGAGTTATATAGCACTATAAAATGCAAGTATCTAGGCACACGTTAACAATATGCATTTACATTACGCGTCTGACAGAAAATCAATGAGGGCTTCCGAAAAATTTGCATTTCAATTACAATTTCCATGAGAATAAGCTGATCTGTAGAAGAATTTGAGCTTGTAACTGCATTTGACTCTGCCATTATGATTTTAATAATTATGGCGATGAAGACAATAGGCGTGTCTTCGTAACTTAATACAGGTTATGGATAAGAGGTAGGTATTTAAAGTGAACGAATACCAAGACATCATTTGGTGTCAAATTCGACCTCCAAATCAGAGTGCATAATTTCGTAATAATCCAACTAACTGTCACGTTAGTGTAGGTTAGGTAGGTAAGCAGTATTTCCAGGAATACTGATTAACTGAAAACTGCGATTTATATAGAAACTATGAAGTAAGCACGTGCTATCGCCACGTGGACAAACTCAACGTGGGATCCCTGCTGTGAATCCAATGCGCACCCCTTTTGTTCAAGTTCTAATAATTATTACCATTGAAAGTAGGATTATAGAGGAGCTTCATAAACAAGGAAAGTAAGATTTCAACTCAAATAAGTTTCATAAAAAGAAAACACGCATGAATGAAAAATACCCGTGTTTGATTGTAATTAGATACGGCAGCCACCATAAAACTCGATCATAAACGTTTTTACAACATCAAAATAATCAATTGTTTCCATAACTTCGCAATTACTTCAGATACAACGATTAAATGACTACTACATTAATTTACGAGCGCGTTTTATGAGAACATGTGGCGTATTTAAATATTCAGTTTTAGGATTAAAGCGTTAAGATTCCGCAGCACGGCAAACTGCGCTGCGCTGACATCGGAGGTAGGTTAATGACTCCGCAGAGGTCGGCCATTGTTTTGGTAAACAATGCAACGACGGCGGGCGTGCCGTCAATCCTTCCAGTTAGGGTTGGACCACATCTGGCAGCACGGAATCGCATTTGTTCCGCCTGTGCTACCACGTGCTGCAGTATGCTGCCGCATGCGAACGCGCGCTGTCGCATTCCGCAGACAAAAAAAGCGATCGCACGCGTCAGCATGCTGCAGCATGGGAGGCATACTGCCACGTTCTTTCATAATCAGTTTAGTTTCAAGCGCGAGATGGATAGGACCACGGAAGAGAGAGCAGTGATTCTAGCGTGTATTTTGCAAGAAATGCAAAATCAAAATAATAAAAAGAAACGCATTCGCAAAATAAAACGGAGATACTGGGTTCATCCTTTTTGGAAGCAGAGAGCGGTTCATGGACAATATGTTACGCATTTTCCGGATTTAATAACATATCCAGATAGTTTCGTAGATTATTATGGAATGACTTTAAATGATTTTAATGAATTAGTATTTTGCCATTGTACGATAGAGTGAGACAGCATGCGATAGCAAGTGATCGGCGGTGAAAGGATGCGTTAGCATGCTATCGCGCGCTTCAGCGTTCCGGAGTCTCCCTGCCGACCATTGCATTTTGTCCGTGATGCCAATCGCCTCGAGGATTCCGCCGCGTGCTATCGCATTATGCTTTCTGTCTCGGTCTAGCAAATGGCAGTTCTAAGCGACAGAAAGAGAAAGGGCGACGGAAAAAGGCGATTCCGTGCTGCCAGATGAGGTCCAACCCTTATTCGCTTCACTAGGTGACGCGCCGCGAACCTTTTAGCTCTCACGTGAAAAATGTACGCGCCTTACAAAGGTTTAATTAAACCCACGCTCGTTACACGACCTGTTTACAACCTTATTAAAGCTATGGCCCCTAAAAAAAAACAGAATAACAGCACACTTCAATAACTAGTTACAGACAGAAAAACATCTCGAAAGAAATTAGAATTTTCCTTCCCTTAAAGAAGGCAGCGTCGCGAACAAAACTGGGGTGAAGCATAATTTGAGATCATCTTGTTATGCAGCTCTGAAAACTCACTGCTGGATTGTTTCAACTTGAGCTATTTACGTCGTCCCTCACTGAAATATCCCTTCAATTAACTTTGGACAAATTAACGGGAAAGAGAAAAATATAAAAGCGGAATGGAGTTCGGGCAGAGGAGGGCAGGAGGGAGAATAACTGGGTTCGCGGATAATTAATGGTTTCATTTATGTTTCTGCACTTGAGAGTCTTGATTGTGTCGGGGTTAGGCCGCCTTTTTACTTTTTCCCAGTTTCGAATTGCTATTGTTCAACTGAGACCTAATTGAAAGTGGTTAAGGTTCGACAGACACGGGGCAAAGGGAAACCCCAGATGTACCTACAGCAGATTTAATAGATTGTATTCTTAATGGCACCGATTACTGACTCACTGTTCAATACGTAAATAGAGTAAAGCTTGATTTTATTTAAATTCTACTATCTCGCACACAATTATTTTTTTAAATAAACCGCATCAACAGTTAGCCCCCGTTGTAATTGCACATTGCAATTTATTGCAGAATTAATGATTGTATAGAACACCGGCAATGTTCGGAGTTCAAATTCTCATAGATTCGTCGAGACGTGTTGCCAACCTCGGCAGTGTCTTAGTGTGCCATAGTCAGTCACATGCAGTCACAACACAATAGCATGTGACTGACTATGCTTCAAATGTCATCTAATTCCATACAATGTTGCCATGCTATTAATATGACAAATGTTCAAAGCATTCCGCCTTTGTTGTCGTTTTAAATTTCACAAACGAAAATTATTTTGTTTCTTTTATTGGACGCGTGCGTAGAGTAAATTGTAGTAAAGTCCGGCAAGCTTGGAATATTTTTATGTAATGAATTTTGTTAACTGTCATGCAATTAATTACACGAGAAAAGACTTTGATACCAGTCGTTAACTGTGCAATATTTTGTGTCTCATAGTTTTATAGATAATCTGACTGTTGGAGCACTAGAAACTTCTGGGAGAACAGACGTCAATAGAGGTTATTGACTCGACGTTAATAAAGATGCTTTAAAGAATTTCTATTTCGATTTCAATAAATGAGACGGCATCATGTGATGCTTGTTTTGCGTCTGATACAAAAATTATCTTTACAAATTCTATTTACACGTGTAAAACAGATTCAATCATAGATCAAAAACAAGACCAGACACGACAGCTAAATCATAATCTATCACTGCCTAAATTATTTGAACTAGGAAGATCAACACATAAATTACGTTCAACAAAAGTCGCGTTCAATCCCACACCGGTTCACGAAATCGGATCGAACTGTGTGTGTACATATTGTTATGCAGATTCCAAGTCGGGATTCTAAACGTGTAGTATTGTTATTCAGGACACGAATGAGCCGCGTCACGATTACGGTACGTCCCAACCCTGACCCCATGAACTCAGGGAAATGTCACCGGGACGAGACAATTTTCGCCTTTCTCGTTCTAAGAGGAGTGTGCCATTTTTATTTTGTTATCTGTGGCCGTGTTTATAACGCGTTCGGCACGTATCGACGGGATTTGATTCGATTTCCGATTTTTTAAACCTGATTTTTGTAATGTTGTTGTATTGTTTCTTAATGTGTTTTTGTTCGATTTTGAACTGACTGCTTTGATCCGATTTTATTTCCTGTTATAGGATTGTGGAACGAAAACCACAAAGTGAAGCACTTCACTTGAAATAGAACAAAACACAGACGTTCAGTAAAAAATTAAAAGAATTTTCCCGGAATTTCCACACGGATGCTCTGGCCATTGACTTTATTCGATGCCACTCGGCTGTTGACAGTAGTTGAAATATAGGGTATTCAGATCATAGTATTCAGATCATAGATCCGAATACCCTGATCTGAATACCCTATATTTCACAGTTCGACCATTCGAGTATCCCTATATTTCACTATTCAAAATGAAGGTTGCATTCAGAATTCTCTATTCAAAATGAATGTTGCATTCAGAATTCTCAATTCAAATTGAATGTTGCATTCAGATCGAAATGAGACTCTATTCAAGATCGTCTATTTAGAATACTCCAATGATAGATTTCTTACATTTCTAATTATTTACATTTTTCACTGAACTAAGTAATAGAATACAGGTAAATTTATAGCTTAGACATTCACACTTCGATTCATAAGTAGGTTTAACATTCTATTATCATTAATATCTACTAGGATCGTTCGTATCTTATCTTACTGACAAAACACTTTATTTTCTTCACACCATTTATTTAGGCAAAACACATTTTTTAAGGCACATACATATGATGCATACAACTTATGAACTAATACACTAAAGGAACATCCCTTCCAGTTTTCTTTTACAAGGATTGATAAAAAGTATTATTCAAATATGGTAGCAAGTCTTTGACACGTGAGTATATGTTATCATTGTGAATATCCTTCACAATATGCTGAACACATATTTCCGCACTGCACTGGCACATAGAATTACTTTGAAATTGGTTCGCATCGTAGATTTCGATCCGTATAACTTTAGCACCACCGATGGAAAATGTTTTGTAAAAACTCATTAACTCTTTCTTGTTTTCATTAGTTGTATTTAGTGTAGGTGGGGTTCTGCGTCGTTCATCCATATCCAAATAATTGATGGCTCTATCAACCATATCAGGATCTATCATTAATGGAGGTGAAATTGGTGAATAAACCCAGCTTGGTGTCTGAAACAGAACACATTATCGTTGCAGTACTGGTATTATTAAGGCCATAACATAATTCAGAGTATTTATTTTTTAAACTTGGACACTTACCGACATTGTAGAATTAGTAGCACACTAAAAGAAATAAAGAACTAAAGTGAAACTGTATCTTTTTATTTTTTATTTTATACTTATATGAAAATTTGTTGTAGCTGATCCAACCCAGTCAGGACTCAGGTGCAGAAATTGAATGATCGATTTTATTTTATTTTTTCCATTTATATATCTTTTAATTTTTATCAATAGAGTTCAAAGTCGTACGTTTTCTTTTTTGCTAGATTTTGATATCCTCGGACAAAATGGTATGGTGAAATTGAAACCTCAAGACATCTCGGCGCCAAACATTTTATTGTTTACCGTAAAGTTATATTGATAAAATAAATACTACTGTACGTTTGTTATTAGTATTATTTCATACATTTTATTTAGAAAATTCAGCAGGCAAAATCATCGTATGTTAGTAGTATGTCATTGATGATGACTTTGCAAAATTGTAATTATTTATATGGAGATGGATCAAAACAAAATAGCAAATCGACATACTATCGTTACTCCTGGTTTTGCCTACTATTATTATGTCGTTATTCAAACTTATATTTTTTAAAGTCACCTAAAATTAACTTAAAATTAACTACTGGTAGATATCCCGATACAGAATTGTTTGTATACTATAAATATTGCTTTTATTATTACAGCAAGACTGTAAAACTGTTTAAAAATCTATCAGTAGATCTTGAGTCAAAACAATAGTGATCATAGAAATGTTCGCTTAAAATAAAGGTTGATAAACACATCACAAAATTATAAGATAAAAAAGAAGCTTACTCTTATACCGAAATCTGAGATTCTGACTCGTCATATTTCCACTCCTCAACGTGTCTAGGAGTTACATGCGAGCGTGCAAACCGCAGCGTTTGTACCGCCGGCGTGGAAAATATTCAGCAAAAACAACAACCTACGAACTTTTTTCTAAGTACCTAAGTATGAAATTCCCCTATTTTTGATTTAAGTAAGTACCTACATAAGATTCAAAATCGCTTAACATTCGTCTTATAAAAAACGCTGTAAACTTAAAACCATAACCGCTACGATTTGTACGCTCGTGTACCCGTGTACACAATTGACAATTTTTGCAAGTATGCAGTTTTACAAATTTGGATTGAATGACGTGATTTTAGGGCTATAAAAACGCTTCACAAATGAGCCTCCGGTACAATTCCTCTCTGGAACGAATCCACTCTGCAAGGAATCAACGCTCCGAGCTCCCTAATCAAGCTAAGCATCAATCAAGTCTAAGCATCAATCAAGAATGTAAGTACCTATTCATAATCCTAGCTAACTATTGAATGGTTAGAGTAATGTATTAATTGATGTATTCGGTACACGCTTAGCTCAGAGACTGAGTGTTGCTTTTCTATGCTGCAGGTTCGATTCCTGCACATATAGAATGGTATGTATATTCATCTAATAAAAATTGTTTTTTAACACAGTCAGCGCAGAGGCTGACTGATCGATGTTTGTAAGCATTTGTGTCCTGGATTCGATTCCTGCACAAATCAAACGATATTACTATGTGTCAATTATTTATCTTCGTCATGATCACTTTTTTTTTTTTTTCAAAATGTAGGAATTAGGAAGGAAACGGATTGATTGTAATGCACTATTTTTTTTTTGTTCACAGGTCGGAACTACTCAACAACGACCTTTTCCTCTCCAGCGATGACTCTGATCAAGAAGTGAAGTCGAAGAGGAAGACAGAGGAAAGAAAAACGAAGCGAGAAAGGTCCAGCAAGTCGAGTGAAGATCAGCCATCAAGACCAAAAAAATCGAAAACGATCATTTCGCCAGTAACACTGCCAGCTCGAGTTACAGCTAAGGAATTATTCGGTGAAGACAGCGGTAATGAAGAAAGCGTCACCCCCACACCGAGATCCTGCAAAACTGGTAATATACCACCACTTTACTCATATTTTACAAGAAGGATGGCGAAGGGATATTCTCGACAGATAAGCGAGACTAAAGAGGGAAAATATTATGTAGAGGTGAAAATTTACAATACAGAAGAAATTAAAAAAATATTGCCTATAAATAGATGGCGCTCGGCCATAACTACCATCAAGACGAAACTAGATGATAGTAAAGAATCTTGGGTCCACTTAAAGGAGTTTGTTAAATCAACTCAAAATGATTTTAAAAACTGTGCCATCACCCACATGGGTGCCTATGATGTTTAACGTGTGTTTTTATTTGATTTTTTGTCTGTGAATATTTGCTTTTAATCTTTCTTTACATTGTATCTTCTTTTTAGTTGTTTTTTTAAATAATAATATGTCTTATTAATAATTGTTTTATATTTTATAAGTATGATGTTGTAGTATAAATAAATATTGTATTAGTAATTTCGTCATTGGATTTCTTTTTTTACAGTTACACACCTCAACAGCAAATCGAGATCTAGAAAGTCAATAACCTGTCATAAATGTAAAATTGAAATACCAAAAAATCAGTATTCCTATCATATGAGAACGAATATACACAAAGCAAATTGTTTATTGAATACCAAGTTCACAGATATTCATATTATTGCAACAGCATTCAAAAACAGATTAATGACATACAGATTGAATGTTACTCAGGAAGACGAGTACCTCGGTTTAGAGGCGTTCCTGGGTGATCATCTCATGAATATAACAGAATTGATAAATATGTCACTTAATGAACACAATTGCATAAAATTGAGTTTTGAATTGTTTGCCTTTTTTATGTTATCAAAATCAGACGAACAACAATTAAAGTCGTTTAATACCAAATATGAAATTATATATAAGAGCACTGATTTGAATGAATTATTAACCAGAGTAATAAATAAACTAAATAATAAATTAACCGAGTTCCAGCACTGTCAATCTGGTTGGACATTTGTTTCTATGAGTCATCTCGAAATTAATATAAACAAGTATTCCCCTATGAGAGGTGGGTCTTATATAGAACTGCCCTCAGATATTAAGCACTCGAAAAGTTGTATAAATATTAAAAATAATGATAATTGTTGTTTATTATGGAGTATAGTTGCTGGATTATACCCAGCTAAACATAATGTATGCAGAACAAGTTCATACCCTCATTATACCTCTGTTTTAAATATTGAGGGAATGTCATTTCCTCCTACGATAAATGATATTAAAACGTTAGAAAAAAATAATTCCAACATCAGTTTAAATATATATGGTATACAAAATAATATTGTGACTGGACCTCTTTATGTAACACAAAATAAAAGAAAAAATCATTTTAATTTACTTTATATCGAAAAAAAAATCTATCGCACACTACTGTCTAATTAAAGATTTAATACGTCTAGTGCGACGTCAAGTGACTCGTTCTAAAGGAAAACTTTATTTATGTGATGCATGTCTACAACTATTTAGTAACGAAAATAGACACAAGACTCATAACTGCTCTAAGATTTTGACTATATTACCAGAAAATAAATCTGTACTAAAGTTCAAACATTATGAGAGGAAGCAAAAAATTAATTTCATAATTTATGCTGATTTTGAATGTATGTTAATAGACTGTAATGAAAGTAATTTAAATACTTTGAATACTCAGAAACTAAAAACACACCAACCTTCATGTTTCGCTTATTATATTTGTTGCGCACATAATGATCAATTAAACAAGTATGTTACGTATCGAGGTACAGATTGTGTGGAAATATTTGTTAAATATTTACTAGAAGACGTTAAATATATACATAAGATTTTAAGTAGTAAAAAGCCAATGACCCCATTATCAGCAGAACAAGAGATGGATTATCAAAATTCGAAGACATGTCACATATGCAAAAAATTATTATTGAATGATAAAGTCCGAGATCATGATCATATTACATCTGAGTATCGTGGAGCAGCGCACTCCCATTGTAATTTGATGTATAGAGTTTGTTCATTCATTCCCGTTGTCTTTCATAATTTGTCTGGATATGACTCACATTTATTCATTGAAGAGTTAGCAAAGTATGAAGGCTCTATTAATATAATCCCAAAAACTAAAGAAAAATACCTTTCAATAATAAAAGTTATAAATACAGAAAAAAACAATCACCCTATACAAATCAAATTTATTGATTCCTTTCAGTTTCTTAGTTCTAGTCTAGATGCACTAAGTAAAAGTTTATCAGAAGACGATTTTTCAAACTTATCAAGAGAGTTTACTGATAAAAAACAATTTGATTTAATGCGGAAAAAAGGTGTTTATCCATATGATTATATTGATTCGTGGTCTAAATTTGACGAGACGAAACTTCCCTTAAAGTATAATTTTTATAACAGTCTGTGCGAAAAACATATAACTAATGAAGAATATTTACACGCTCAAACAGTTTGGAATATTTTCAAAATAAAATCTCTTGGTGAATATACAGATTTATACATAAAATGTGATGTTCTTTTACTATGTGATATATTTGAAAAATTTAGAAAAACAAGCTTACATTACTATAAGTTGGATCCGGCTTATTATGTAACGTCTCCAAGCTTAAGTTGGGATGCAATGCTTTTATATACCGACACTGAACTTGAGTTGATAAGTGATTTACAAATGTACGAGTTATTAGAAAAAGGAATTCGTGGTGGACTAGCACAGTGTTCTCTACGTCATGCTGTAGCAAACAATAAATATTTACCACATTTTAATGAGTTTGAACCAAGTAGTTATCTAATATATCTTGATTGTAATAATCTATATGGCTATGCTATGATGAAGAAACTTCCTATTAAAGAATTTAAGTTCTTGAGTCTGAAAGAAATTAGCAAGTTTGATGTAAATGATGTGTCAGATGACAATGATTATGGATATATTTTGGAAGTAGATTTAAATTATCCAAATTATTTACATTCCAAGCATAAAGACTTACCTTTCGCAGTTGAAAAAATAGTACCTCCTTATGGAAAATCAGTAAAATTGGTTGCAAATCTCTATGATAAGCAAAATTATGTAATTCATTATGTTCACTTGAAAGAATGTTTGAAAAAAGGTCTGGTTTTAAAAAAGATTCATCGTATACTAAGCTTCAGACAAGAATGCTTTCTCAAAAAATATATTGATCTGAATACTAGTCTTCGTCAAAATTCCAAAACTGCGTTCGAGAAGGACTTTTTTAAATTATTGAATAATGCCATATTCGGAAAAACTATCGAAAATAAACGCAAGCAAGCCGATGTAAAATTAGTAACGAAATGGACAGATAACAGAAATAAAACAAATAAGCATCTTGACGCTGAGAAATTGATATGTAAACCAAATTTAAAAAGTATATCAATTTTTTCAGAAAATTTCGTAGCTGTGGAATTGTACCGTGAAAAGGTCGTTTTAGATAGACCTATTTATATTGGATTTACCGTTTTGGAATATTCGAAGCAACATTTATACCAATTTCATTATGACGTTATTAAAAATAAATACGGAAACAATGCTGAGCTGTGCTATACAGATACTGATAGCCTATTATATTTAATTTATACAGATGATTTTTATCATGATATGCATGATGATCTTACCAAGTTTGATACCAGTAATTTTGGAATAAATAATCCATATCACATACCGCAACTTAATGCTAAAATTCCTGGATTATGGAAACATGAGGTTGGTGACGATTTAATTACAGAATTTACTGGTTTAAGAGCTAAATTATATTTTATAAACAGTTTGAAGACTGAAATTAAAAAAGCCAAAGGTGTTTCTAAGTCTGTAACTTGTAACCTAGAATTGAATGATTACAACAATGCACTGCTGACAAATAAAGCGCATAGATGTAAAATGAATATGATCAAATCAATTAAACATGTTTTATACACTCAGCAAGTAGATAAACAAGTTTTAGAAAGAAACGATGACAAAGTTCAAGTATTACAGGACCAAATTCATACATTACCCTGGGGGCATTGTGATTCTATGTTTGTAGATTATTCCAGTGATGTGTAATCTGTAAATGTGTATTATTTTGATTACCAATAGTAAACAATTTTACGCTGTTTGCACACAAATTAGATTTAAACATTTACTTTGTTGTAAGTACCTACTAATATAAAATTACTGTTTAATAAATGTCTAATGTGTAATAACCATGTACGTTTTATTTTAATTTCCATTTACACAATATTCCTCAAGTTTTACTTACAAGTTCAGAATTAATTAATATAAAAATAAAACATACCGCCTTTTAGTCAAGAAGTATATATACTCAGGTCATTTATTATTACCTCACATTTCACAATGAAGTTCGTCAAGCAATCACAGACTTTAAAAGTCAATAATATAAAATTAGAAAACCATTCACAAAAAGTGAGACACAGCACACTCTTGCCTAACACTATCAGATGTATTATATGTGGTCCATCTAACTGCGGAAAAACTAACATAATGCTTAATTTACTATTACATGAAAATGGAGTAAAATTCAAGAATATTTATTTATACTCGAAGACAGTTTTCCAGCCGAAATATTGTTTTTTAAAACAAGTCATCCGTTGCATACCCAATGCAAACTTATTTATCTTCCATGATAATAAAGAAGTTCTACATCCTAATGATGCCTTAACCAATTCAATTATGATTTTCGATGACGTCACATGTGAAAATCAAATAAATATTCGTAACTACTTCGCAATGGGGAGACACAAACAGATAGATTGTTTTTACTTATCACAAACCTATTCCAAAATACCTAAGCAACTAATACGAGATAATGTTAATCTTTTGTTAATCTTTAAACAAGACGACATAAACTTAAAACATATATACAATGAACATGTAAATACGGATATGGAGTGGCTTCAATTTAAAAAACTTTGTTCTACTATATGGCAAGATCGGTTTGATTTTTTATTAATAAATAAAGATTGTTCTCTAAATGAAGGTAGATATAGACGAGGGTTTGACATATTCGTAACTTTTGAAAATACGTAATATAAACCATATTACTGTAAAAAAATGTTCAATCTTAGTCTACTACCTCTATATAACGGTTGGATATTGTCGGGAATCATTATGGAGGTCAATATAAAAGAACAATTGATAAAATCGGTAGATAGTATAAAAAATAAAATTAAAACAATACAAAATGCAGAAGATGTCGATAATTTAAAATTTAAGAAACTTTTCAAGCCAATAACAGATCCTCTAGAGACCTTAATTAAAGTTAATGATAAGAATAGAACCATATTGGGTACGCGTAAAGGTGACGATAATACAATGAGAAGATGTAGCTCATCCATAGATTTTGAAAATTTTAAAGAATTTATAGAGAAATATTCAAACGATGATTCTGAATCCTATAACTGCACAGGTAATGATAGCGAGAACGATACATTTATGTCACTTAATAAAGAAGATATGATTGAAATCTATGATAATAACATGAATGTACCATTTGGAATTCGAAGTGAAAACAAAAATTTGATGATGGGGAACTCTAAAGTATCATTTTCTTTTACAAACAATGTTAACGATTCCCTCAAATCAATTATAGCCACAGTGAATGACAAACATTATGAAATAACTCCTGGACTAAAAGAACTTTTACTACGTAATAGACCTGACCTCAGTCTGGTAACTGAAACTGATAAAATGGTTTACAAAGATATGCTCAGTAATACAAATGCTCACAAACGCGATTTTAATCCAAACGGTCAATTAAAAGGTGACAAAGGTTTGAAATACCGTCAAATCATTAAACCATTATTTTCTGAAAAAAATTACGTTCAACATGCAGAACAAGTCATTCAGTCAAAAAGTGGTGGCTACTTACCTAAATTGAAAAAGAAGTATAAGAGTAATACAGATTATGTTTATTGGGATGACCCTAATGAATTAATCGATAGATTACGACTGTTAATTGCTTCAAAAAACGCTGGTAATACTAATCATGACAATGAAATTATATCAATTGTTGAAGAGTTAAAAGAAGCTGGTGTTATAAAAGAATAAAAAGCATTGTAGCTTATTTTATACTTAGTTATTTAAAGCGTGTAGACCATGAAGGTTCATACAAAACAAACATCGGTGTCTCTTAACGAAATAAGCTCAATCATTGAGAACATAGACAAATCAACCGAAACCGAATGTTGCAAAAATACTAGTAAATTCAAAATTGAAATATTAATGAAAATAGAACAATTAAACACTAACAATATTAATACAACTGTTAACAGCCTGCCAACCGCATGTAATAGTTCGACATCGAGAGCAGTTCATAGAGCAGTTCATACTGAACAGCTTGTTATAATGAGCAGTTCATATTGAACTGCTCTGTTTATTTACACACACGAACGTATGTAGTTGATGAGTATGCTACACTACTACTATACAGGATTTTAATTAAAAAAAAAATGTTTTTGAATAGGCAACTCTAGAATATTGTTACTAGACCATTTTAAGACTTGACGAAGAAAGGATGGTTACAAGTGGCTTGGATTGAAAGTACGAGGTATAAACTGAAATGAGCATTTTGAATAATTATTAAATAAAGAGGTTACAGAGGAATAAACTGAAATGATTTACTGGAATAATCTTATAAATCGAAGTGTGAATGTCTAAGCTATAAACTGACCTGTATTCTATTACTTAGTTCAGTGAAAAATGAAAATAATTAGAAATGTAAGAAATCTATCATTGAGTATTCTAAATAGACAATTATGAAAAGATGTCTCATTTCGATCTGAATGCAGCATTCATTTTGAATAGTGAAATATAGGGATACTCGAATGGTCGAACTGTGAAATATAGGGTATTCAGATCAGGGTATTCGGATCTATGATCTGAATACTATGATCTGAATACCCTATATTTCAACTACTGTTGACGTATCCTTTGCGTTACTAACGAAGCTGATTCCTAGAAAACGAGGTACGATAGCTTTGCCCTTTTTTACTTTATTGGAAAAATGCCCCGTTCAAGTGATTTGACGAATTTCCACAGCGTCATACCGACGTAAACATTATTTTCAACACGCAAGTTTGTTTGGTTAAGTTCCAGAAAATAATTTAACTAACTGCGAAATATATCTCAAAGTTAACTGTAATTCCACTCACCGAATAGCTTTACATATAAGGAGATTAAAATGATATATTTGAACTCGTGACGCTCTACTTCGACAACCATAATTTTCGCGAAAATGTTTTTCCACTAGGCTCTACCTATTTTAAATAGTTGTTTAATGGGTACGTCCTTAATTAGAAACTGTACGGAGTGAAATTGATGCTCCTCTTCTGATTTAATGAGGAGGCGATCGCGTGATCCCTTTCGCACAGAATTGGCCCCGCCCATCGGGCGGTGAAAATCAATAACATACTCCAGAAGTGCGTTTAGTGTCGTACCTTGCTGACGTTACTGGCAGACGGATATAAAAGTCAAAAAGCATAGACAATATGTACATTTTCTGCTTACAGTCGCTTCGTGCGTTGAACGCGTTTTATGCAGGGGACTGGTCGATCAGCTGTTTACTGACGTCACTTCAATACGTATTGTAACGTCTGCCATAATGCTGTACTAGCCGGTTGGAAATAGACGTCCGGTGCGACTGAAACGCAATTGTGCAATATGATGATGTATAGTGTTTATGGGTGTTAGGTACCTTTTATACTCCTATAAGGATGAACAGGTTTTCAGTTGGTTTAGATAACCATAGATAGTTTTCATATTTCATTGTTCATATTAGTCAGTTATTTATAGGAGTCAATGAAAAATTCATTTAATTTAAGGAAAGTGAGTTTTTATTTTTACTATCCGTAATCTTGTTCAGATTGCATTGCTGCTTTATCACCGCCAGTCGTAATAAGTCATTAAAGCGAAGTACATACTTACCAATTAATAGTTCGCTGACCTCCCTAACGGCAGCGAAAGGCCGTAAACAATCCTGAGTGCCACTTACACAATAAAGTTATAAGCCGCTCTTCAATTGAACAATTACATTCTTGAACGACGTTTAAAACCCCCCAAAAAGCTTTTAGCAGAATTAATATAGCATAATAATTTCCCGCGTAACGTGTAACAGAAAGCGAGGTTCCGATAATTGCCGAAGATCCTCTCGGTAAGTTTGCTCAGACGCGAGCACCTGCATTAATTACAAGATTTAGCGTCATCCCCACCATTAATAAGGAATAAACCACTCCAGTTTCTTTGTCCGCCTCCAGATCTGTTTATTAAACCGAAAGATTAATTACGATACCGAATTTTAAGAATTCGCAACTTTGTTGAGTCGGCGGTATTCAGAATTTAATTTAAAAATTCCGAAGTTTAACGAGACAGGTGAGCCGAACTGCTAAGCGCGTTATGAATTTTACCTCCACACGGTACTAGTTTCGGGGGAATTTTTCCCGACTCCAACGAACTTTATAGCTTATCCCACACGCGTGCCTATTCATGCAGAATTCATATTATAAAGGTACTTATTCTTTTCTACATACTCGTACATATTTCGTTAGTGTTTTCCTTTAGAGAGCATGTAAATCAAATGTCAAGGAGCCAGGATTACCCCAGTTACCTTATAGGTCACCGAGAAATATGCCTAATATGTCTTCGAATAATATACATTTTCAGACTTATATTTTAGCCGTTTATGGTTTATGAGAAAATTCAGTCAACGACAGAAATTCGCGTCGGCTTTCAACTTATTTAGAGTAAGTAAACTTTTGTCGTTGGTATAATCCGTTAATAAAGTGTTGCCATGAAATACCAGGTACACACATAGCTACGTGAACTTTACGACATAAAGAACGTATGAGTCAGTGCATAGAAACGCAAACAGTTGAAACTTAGGTTGTTTCATCACTTTTAATTATTCATAAATCACCTACCAGTTAAAATTAAGATCCCGTTTGGCAAATTTTACGAGTGAACTTTGGAAAACCTGCTTAAAACGAGACGTGTGCGCAATATTTACGTCATATTTTATGGTTTAACACTGTTGTAATTTGAGTTTCATGAAATTGTGTACATGTACAGGATCTATAAATTAGAATAGTGGACGTAGGCATGCGGTGCGATTCGGGTTACGTTCTGCATTGTCAAATTGACGAATGCGTCGTAGATCAACAGAGCCAAGTCATACACTAGGTAGCTAGGTACGTGCAGTTGCTATCAAATATTGACGTGAATGTTGGCAGATAGATCTATTGATCCAACTATTTGAGAAGCCGTGTGACACACGAAACGTTGTGAAATAAATCACCGTCGTGATTCACTCGAACAAAATCAACAAAAATACTCGTAGTTAATTTTCTAGAGTCTGTACGTGTAAATAAACAAGGTAAACATTGCGGTTTACATTAGCGCAGGCAACCAGTGCAAACTGTTGCGAGCCTTGCATAACGTTACAATTTAATTATATTAAAAGAGATTGCGCCCAGTCTATTAGTATAAAAATGATACTTGAGTGTGGCCGACGAGGTCACCAGGATAGGGCTGACACAGCTCGGGGCGCACCTGCATTAATTAAGAGACTTATCCCTTCCATTAATGAAGCGCGGGTCAGCCCTGGCCCCGAACTTCGCTTCAACTTGTACACTTTTGATTGATTTAGTCAAACAAAACAGCTTTCCATTTTCTTCTAAATTATAATCGGTGTTATGAAGTGTCTGAAAATTTGTGTTTCGCTGTCGCCCATTATAACAAAAGATACAATATAGATATAAAAGATAGGCAAAAGATTAAGGTCAAACTCATTTACAAGACAGATAATTTAGATTTATAAGTGTTGTTAGTGTTTGCGGTATGGACAGTTCTATAAAATTGTTCAATGAATTCAGACTCACGATTTCACAGTATAAATTCAAGAACGTATGACTCCTTAGTTTTATAGTTGTTGTTCAGTTTTGTGGCTAAGTTTAAGTTATGTCGTTATTAAAGTTAATAATGATGTTTAACAGCATTTAAATGGCCTCCAGATTTAGAAATATCTTTAGTAATATTCTAGTATTGAGTGTTTTAAGTGGCCTTCAAAAGCTATGACCGCGCTAGACCAAAATGATTACATATACAATTTCTTCACAGTATATTGCTATGTAGCGTACTTTAAACGATGCGATTGAAGTATTGCTTAGATATATTATTACACAGATGATTGGGGATGTAATAGTTTACAAACAATTATAGAAACTACTAATATTCTGTTTGAAAAAGAATGTACATTTTTACATTTTAAATACTTACACATCTGTAATTTTAATATAAATGCTAGTAAACATTATTTGAGAAGTGAAATTTGCTTTTTTTTGGTTTCTCTTCCAAGATCATCATAATCCGGTCCTTATCCCAATTTATTAGGGTTCGGCGCACAATATCTTCTTCTTACATACTTGCTCGTCATCACGGTTACCATGTATTCAGTACATCATTCTGAACCCTCCAACATACGAATTTTTCATCGGTATTTAAAAAAAAACAGCTATTCCATAAATTTTGACCACACTTTTGTAGGAAACAGCAGATTTTTTTATTTAATCACCGATGAAAAATTTCCATGTGGCCCCCGGTTCAAAATGATATACTGAATAAGTGGTTTCCCTTCCACCTAGTATTAAATTTATCTGTCTGTTGTTTGCTCCTTGCTGCTATGGTACTCCAGTATAACCAGAACCATGATTGTTCTTATATGGCATAGAACACTCCATCCCAAGCACGGTGTTATCTGAATATTTAAGTTCAACTTTCTGCAAAAGCGAGCCCTCACTAAAAATATACCTACGTTTGAGTTTGCGGTCCTTTTTTAATATCCGGTGTATCTTTTATGATAAAGGTGGGGGTTCATTGTGCGGTATTGAGTGCAGACAACAATGTGTTCGTGTACGAACGCCTTATATGCAGGAAAGTGGCCCTCTTTCAAACTGTGAAGATTGACAGTTGAAGATAGGCCGGATGAGTTAAAAATGGACGTAGGCAGCTTGTGAAGGAATAAGGCTATGCTATACTAGAATATGTTTTAATTTTGTGAAGAAAAAACCGGGATCACATAATCTACTTACATAATAGAAATCTTAAATTCACTGACGGACAGACAATACATAGCCCAAACCGCTAGGTCTCTAAGCATGAAATTCTGTATTAGAGTTCCAGATAATAGATGTAATCTTCTAGTTACGGAGCTATTGAATGTTATTACGTAACATAAACATCACGACTGTAATCCCCGAAGGGTTAGGCAGAGGTGTGTGTGTAGTACGAAAAAGAAGGGGTTAAAATGGGATGCTAGTTTTTATGAAGGCTTGTTATTTTAACTAATAGAAAATGACAAAGCACGGCCGGCACTTAAATAAAATACTTAATTTTTCAGCTTCTTTATAACACTTTATTTAGTTTTATTAGATTTATAAGTTAGTAGGACTAAGTATAAGAAAGTGTCCTATAAATTATTCGTGAGATTTGATGAATTTGAAAATGAAAAATACTGTTACGTTAAAAGTTTATAAATTAAAAAGAAAATTGAGTCTTTCAGTGGATGGCAATCACGCTTCCCTTTTAATGTCCAAGACATAAAGATAAGAATAAATTGTGCGTTTAGAAGTAAAAAGGCATTTTGTTGGAAGTATTTATTGTGGGTACGTACCTATTACAGAAAAAGAAAGTAATTTATTTATTTATAAATAGGAGAACCAATAGCTGTAACAAATGAATAACAATTGTATATGCAACACAGAGAAAATTACAGGTCAAAAAAAATCTTAGGATCACTAGTTAACCAGCACGATATAAAATAAAATAAGATACAATAAGCACTATATTATTATGCACTTTGACACCAGGTTAGGCATTAATGACACGGCGAAAAAAAATAAAGCACTACGCGCTTTCAAAAAAGTTTGCATTCAGCCGAGTGCGTGCAGAATAAGGTTTTTGGTGGTAAATGGGTCAAATGAGAACTCTTTTACAAAGAATATTAAAGTCCTTAGTCGCTCGTACTATGCATGAGTTTTGCCTGTTGTTAGATGAGGGAGACGGAATGGAGATAGGTGGATTAAATCGAATGTAATACGTGTCCAAGTATTTGTTCACAATACGATTAGGTAAAGAACCAAGGATTCTTTTTAAAAAGTATTGCTAAAATGCAGGCATGCTTTTAATTTTTTTTTTATCCAGTACAATTTTTTTCACACAGCATTGATAGTGTTTTGGAATAATAGGTTTATATTAGTTCTTATACATTTTTTAACAAGGTGGATGAGGATGTGATAGTAATGGTAGATAGATAGTTACAACAGCTTTATCACCTTATTTTTCTCTGTAGAGTCAACTGTCGTTAATTAAAGTAAATGTTCACCGCAACATGGAATACTTATCACTTGCCTAGCCTTTTCCCAACTATGCTGGGGTCGGCTTCCAGTCTAATCGGATGCAGCTGAATACCAGTATTTTACAGGGAGCGACTGCCTATCTGATCTCCACAACCCAGTTAGTATTGGGTAATACAATACTCCCTGGTAAGATTAGTTGTCAGGTAAACATGGGGATCCCTTCTTTTCGCATAATATTCTTTGTCCTAATATACTTCGGCATAACGATTTTGGCACAATTTGTTTTGGCATAATAATACTTCGGCATAATTTTTTTAGGCATACATTTTATGTTGGCATAATCATCTTAAAGACTAATTTGTTTTGGCATAAATTTGATTCGCATAACGTTAGTAGGCCTAATGACTATTAGCATAATTAGGCATACAATTAATATAAATAACGTCAGGGGCACCCCGAGGTTCGGTTAGTTAGGTTCCTGTAAACCCTGCAGCCAGAAATAGGAGCCCCGCGCAGCGGGGCTCCGTCGACCTGCTGACGGAAACCCTAACCCTAGATGGTTGACGTCAGGGGCACCCCGAGGTTCGGTTAGGTTCCTGTAAACCCTGTTATTTTTGAATATTATGCTTAATAAAGTTATGCTTTAGAACTTTATGCTTAATAAATTTATGCTTTAGAATATTATGCTTCATCATTATTATGGTTACAGAAATTATGCTTAAAAAATTATGCGTAAGCTGTTATGCGTAATTATATTATGCGAAAATATAATTATGCCAAACAAAATTATGCTAAGTTATATTAGGTCTTAAGATTTTATGCAAATGGATAGGGAACCTAAACATGGTATTTCCCTGTATTAAAGGAAATACCATAATTACCTTGTATGGATTGTTTGGTCACACTATGTATAACTGTATAATATATAAAAAATCAAAGTCCTGAATGACTCACTAGCCGACTGATATGTCAACGCATAGCCTAAACTGCTGATCCTAGAGACAAGAAATTTGGAGGGTGTGTTCTTTGTGAAGAGAAGGTATCCGCTAAGAAAGGGTTTTTCAAAATTCCACCCCTAAGAGGGTGAAATGGGGTGCTTAATTTTCAGTGAAACTTTTTATTCTCTGAGTCGATTGACTCGAAAATTGTTAGAACTTAGGTAGACGGTACTAATAACTGTCAGTAGTGTAGTAACTGTCCCTGTGTGTACGAACCTTCAATATTACTGAATCTCTTTTTGTGTATAATCAGCAAACCATCGTGGCTGTAGTCTACGGGAGGTTAGGCAGAGATAAATAGAATTTTCTTAAATCTCTTGGAACACACAATATGGGTGCATAGGTGTTTATAAGTCCAATTATTCGCTGGTTATCAAAAGGGGACAGTTTATTGTTGTTAATCTGTCATAAATAATTTCACATTTTGGCTTTAATAATAATAACAAGACATTTCCGTAGGAAAAACTCAGTAACACTTCCCAACCTGGGATTTAAAGCCAACCCAAAGAACCAATTGGTGACTTTCATTATTTAGGTGGTACCAACGCAATATGCAGGCTTAAGCAGTAGCCAACCTCAGAGGTTGAACTGCGAGATGCCCTCCCCAAAAAAAAAGCAATATGCAGGAGGTATCAAACGTAACGTTTTGATATATATGTGAGGTGTCTATGTCATAAATGAGATGTCTTGTCCAATGTTCTCTGTGCTAAATTTGTTTGCCCAGTCCCACGTATCTGCTAAGTATAGATATATACATGTGTGTGATCAAAATCGTATAGTTGCCTAATATAGAATAACTATGATGAAATTTTTCGGGTAGTTTTATACATATATCCATACTTCTGTCACCTTCTCACGCCTGAACGGCTGAAGAGGTTGGGATAAAATTTGGTACACGCATAGATCATAACCAAAGGTACATAAGATACTTTTTATCTTTAATTTCCCACCTCCATCAAGGCAAAGCCGCTGAAAAAAGCTAGTAATTAAATAACAGTACATCTGTGTTATCTGAAAGTGACTATGTAATTTATTTTTACGGAAACACCTGCAGTAGATTGACATAATTATTTACAAACAATAACGTATTGTTGTTATGTTTGTTATCATTTACTTATCACAATTACCTTATTACACGTTGTTTTTAATCATTTTTAGGTGCGCATCAACTATTTTTATCCTTATCATTTAATTGCGACACTGTTCAAGATCACAATGTCAACAAAACGAATGATAACACATCCAAATCACGCCATTGTTTATAATGTTTTAGAAACTTTGTAATATTCGTAAGTTTTATGTAATGTATGACTAATTAGTAACTGTTCCTATTAATGCGAAGCGTCAGAGTAGCCCGCGAAATTCAAATTTTCTTACGTTTTTTGCAATTTGCAGGTCAATATCAGGTTGTATGCTGATGAAAAATGAGTCGCGCAAGTAACATGCGCGACTCATTTTTGACCATCGGTTGCGCATTATTAATACGGAAACTTACTTAGGTAATTATTATATTATGATGTCCAGGTGGACATAAAGAGGAGCTCTTGGCTAAATAATAACTTTTCTGGTTATGCTGCGCTTGCCTATGTTGGTCCATGGATGGATTTCCTCCGTGCCTCGGAAAGCCCGTCCCGGCTGTCAACTGTAGATCTTTGACAGTCGTTACAGGTAGTCAGTGGCACGAACAAGACCAAGGAGTATCGTTTTACCCAATACTAACTGGGTTGTGGAGGTCAGATAGGCAGTAACGTCGCTTCATGTAAAATACTGGATATTCAGCTGCATCGGTTAGAATGCAAGCCGACCCAAAGATAGTTGGGAAAAGTCTAGGCAGATGATGATCCAGGTGGACATAAAATACTTAGATTACACAAGTTATTTTAAAACTGGTCTAATAGCGGTCTTACAGTTAGTGGTTATTAGGATTAGCTAGAGACTAGATGGATTATAATTGTATTATTTATTTATTACCAACTTTATTGTAGGTGTGTAAATCGAAATTGTAATAGACTCTACACACCAAATCCCGACTTGTCGACAGCACGAGATGTGCAACATTTATTATGTGTTTCCGAGTTTAGTGTGTAGAATCCATATCGCATTACTGCTTATTCAAGGGTAGATACAACGACAAAGGCAGTCTTATCCATTAGAGTATTTATTCACTAAATACACTTTCTTCTTTTTCACTTTCCTTCCATTAAATACTGCCTCGTTGGTGTAGTGGTCGCAATCGCGACTGCTGAGCATGAGGGCCTGGTTTCGATTCCCGGGTCGTGCTAATTATTATTGCGTTTTTCCATCAGGAATTTCTCAGTACCAGCCACGGAGTCTGGATTTGTACCCGGTTGATGGCAATAGGCTCACTTTTATTACGTTTGGGATTATTTATTTATTTTTTATTGCAAAATGGCCCTGCTCTTGACCTCGATCACTCCTGATAGAAAGCAATGGTTGAGGTCTATGAAGGAATGAGCGTGCCCAGAAGGTGCCTGTTCACTCTTGCTTCAAACGTGGGTGTACTAGTACACCTCTGCCTAACTCTTCGGGGATTACAGGCATGATGTTATGTTATGAATGTCTTAATATTATTAAGGCCTAAATCTGCAATTATTCATGACAGGTTGAAAACAATAGACTCGCCATTTTATCATAGCTAGCAAATAATAGGATTCATGCACCATAATTTCAATAACGCATAACACGATTTCAATTAATTTATTTGTTCTGAACTAACGCGTACCCCCTTTTAGTATCGGAAGCCATCGCTTAGTTAACAGTGGTAATTAAAACCACAATAAATCTTGTCAACCCTACAAGTTAGTACTAACGCTTAGGCCAACTGTTAGTTGGCATTAGTAGTCGGCAATATAACTACGTAGTATATTTTTTGTTGCATTAGGGCTTGTTAGCGGTAAGTTACTGTAGAAAATTTTTGTATTTTTCGTTTTTCGAGAGAGGTGATTGTCTCGTTGTTCGAGTGGTCGCAAGTGCGAATGCAATTTTAATTATTTTATTAAATTCCCTCTGTCCCCTTTAACGGGGCATGGCCTACGGGGACAACGGGCAGTAATTTTAATTATTTTATTAAATTCCCTCTGTCCCCTTTAACGGGGACATGGCCTATGGGGACAACGGGAATACATCCTGAGCACAAGGTCCTGGGTTTGATTTAACATAACAATTTCTCTGTAGCACTCACTGACTCTAGATTGGTGCCCGATAAATGGCAATAGGCTCGCCCCCTCTTAAATGGGACTTAAACAAAACTGGCGAAATCTGGGTGTAGTATCGGGTACACCTCTGCCTAACCCTTCAACGATTACAGGCGTGATGTTATGTTATGTTATGTTTCAGTCTTAGTTTGAGCGTATGATGTATGTATGTTTATGCAACTTTATTGTTTATTTTAGGCATATAGGTAGTTTCATTTTTGTAAACATACCATGGCTTCTATTGGTGTTCGAACTAAATCATTTTTTCAGAAATCGTGCTAATTATGCTGTTTGAGAAAACTGGAGTAGGTAGTGTGATTAGAAAACTAAAAAAGTATTTTATTTCCGGCTTTTGATTATATTATTAAAGTCCTTTGCGTCCTTAATAAGTAGGTATCTCACTTATGTGAAGTTGAACTGGGATTTCTGTTGAACACCCATCCTGTATAACCACACGCTTTCATGAAATGCAAGGCAAAGGTATTTAGTACCGTAGGTACTCTAAATAGCGTGAAGTGGAGCATCTGCCTCCCGAGCTCGGTTCCAGGTCGGATTCCTGCAACCAGATAAATATTTGTATAGCACACGGTTATTTGTTTATGCTCGCACTGTTTGTGTACCAGATTTGTGCGTGTAATGGCACCTAAGACAAAGGAGCCGCGTTTATTTATCTAATTTATCTATAAATATTCTCTGTGTTCAGTTTCTCGTATAATATTAACACAAGAAGAACAATAGTAAAATCTCTGAGTAGGTACACTCCACTCACGTTGAGGCTTGCCCTAAATGCCTAAAAGAAAATATAAACGACAAAGTAAGTAAATAATATTCCGGCGTAGTCTCCATTTTACCGCAGTTGGGTTAAACCACCTTTGTCTGACCCAAAATATGTAAGTAAATATCGTCTGTATTCGTGCCTGTACAGATTTAAATAACTAAAATATCAAGCTGTGCTTATTGCCACAGAGCTGTAAGGGCGAGGTTGTACGTATTGAACGTATCTATTATCGATCAAATAATAAATTCAACTAGGACGCCTTGGCTGTCACGCACACGAAATAAAATAATACAATTTGTAATGTTCGACATCCCTATTTTTATTCGAGTTTGAGCGCAGACTATAAATAAACCGCAAGTCGGGGAGCATGTCATGTGGCTGTTATTATAAAACCCACGCTTAACGAGTGTTCTACGATAAAAACTGTGTTAAAATTCAAAGAACTTTAATTAGTCAATCGTAAATGACAAAACATACACGTTATACGCGATTATGGCGGGTTATGTTACGTTCAATTAGCAAGCTTTATCGGCGGCGACACGTGCGGTCACGTCACCGCGCAGTGCCCCGTTGCCCACGTGTACCGACCGTTAACGCTAGCATTCTTTTAATACAAATAGCTTGTTAATATTAAATTAGATGCTACCGATTCCTTTGGCAATCATAAAACAGAGTGCTTTAAAAAAATAAGCTTATTGTACTTGCCAGTTATCTCCCCGTTTCGTTAATTTGACGAATGTATTATTCGTTGGTACTGTCACGCACAGCGGAGTGGATTCCAGTTAAATGTCATTTTGAAAGGTTACGCTTATTCGTTTTGTGTTTGCATGTACCTACTCGAATGTCGGAATGTGTAGAAAGTCTCATGTTATTCACTTAGTGGGGATTATGGTTTATTTTGACGTCTCTGCGTTTGTTGTTGAGAATGACGTCTATGCATCACGAAGGATTACTTAGAAAGAAAAAAACTTGACAGATTGTTTGTGTGCTTTTTGTATTGTTCTAGCAATAATACTTCTAAGCCGCTACTGAAGACCCAATATTTCAAGGTTTTGAATTTTACGATTCGCGCGTGATAATAGCATGTTTTATTTCAGAAAATTACAGAGATGATATCCCTAATGACATAAATGTTGCCGTGATAAATCGTCGATGCGTTATTTCTGAAGCCTAAATTCTCATTTTCAATTAATCACAGTGTCATTTGTTGAATTTTTCACGCGCTTTGAAAGCTGTGTGTGGACGGCTGAAAGACAGAAAAACAACGCGATACAGCGGGGATATAGAATAGAGTGAAGCCCATTCCGTAAATCAATCAGTAATAAGTATGTTGGTAGGCACATCAAATATGTATTTTCAGCGAAATATTAGCCGCCTTTGTTGGGGATTTCGCAGATATTCCGGTAGGATTAAAAGCCAATCTCTTTTTGTTACTCTGCCAGAAGAGATTATATTCATAACGAATGTACGTTGTTGTATGAAGCTCTGGATATAATATTATTGTTACACAAAGTTGTAAAAATTATTATTACGACGTCGCACGACAATTTTTATTCGGGAACTATGATATGAAAAGAAATTGAGTGGTTTTATATTTTGTTTATATACCTTCCTGTAAGTTTATTGTGAAAGTTATAGTTCTTATGTTTTCTGTAGAATAAACTCTTTTATTAAAACCAAAACAACGTGAAGTACATAGCTATTGACTTTACACAATATTGAGCATGAAAAACCGGTTTTTGATAAAAAGAGGTCAATATAAAAGGAAACCTAATTCCTTAATTTGTAAACACCATAATCCAAAAACCATACATCGCCAATTTGATTCGCAGCGTTCGCATCTGACAAATTAAATATTCTCCCCATGATGTAACGAATTAAATAAATCAAAATCGTTACCACCTGTCAGCGAACGTTCGCTCGATAAGTGCTCTTTTAATGGAAGCGCCGCGACTGAACCCAAATTGACGAAGCTATTTTTTAATATTCCAATAATGCACGAATTTCGCAAAAGTATCTCCCAGTTCCTCGTTGAAATGTTTATTTACGATTAATGTGCAAATATTATTGCTATTGTCGTCGGTTTAATTAAAACACTATGCACCGCAAAATTGCTCCAGTGAAGCAGCTAGACATCACAGCGATTTTTGCACTCTGCACAGCAAAAGATGAAATATTTTGTAACAATATTTTCAGAAAACTCCAGCTAACACTTATGATATCAAAAGTTTCACGGCAGTCACATAAGCTGTTTAGTGTTAACACGTCGTAAACAAATTACCCCCTTCTTAATAACTACATACTCAGCTGATGTCTTGATTGTTATTGTTTCATCATAGGAGCGCGTTAGATGTTTTGGCACATCCTCAATGACGAACACTTTAAATCCATTCTCTTACAAAACTCATACTCATTTTTCCTACGCCAGACTAAACCAAATGAGTAGTGAAGCATTTTAGTTCACGAGTAAAATGTAAACAATTTAGTGACAGAAAACAAATACCTACTCGCGTACGTAACTTGCGCGTCTGTTTGATCAACAAACGCTGTACGAAACTCAATAATTTAAGGGTTTTTATCTTTTTATTCGAGTGGGTATTAACGCAGATTCTCTGTACCAATATTTGCCCAAGTGCCGGCTGGCTGTTTGATTGCCAATGAATATTTTCGTTGTTTCATTAATCGAGCAATACTGCGCAAAAATGCAGGTGAGGTCGCCAGTTGCACTACTTACAACCAATTTGTTCTCGCTGTACTTTTTTATCCACTTGCACCTTATGTCTCCTGTTGTAGGTATATTTATTAATTGACAATTTGTGAAAATTGTATTCCTGTTGTCAGCTCTATACGTAGATTATCTTTTGTTGTTTTGGCACGTTTATTTTGAAAGCAAATTCAGAGCGTTATTGTTTAATATCGCTGTTTGTTCCTGTGTTTGTTTTGAGTTTATTAAAAATTGGATTGATTTTTCATTTGCTCACCTTTTTGGAAATTTCACGCGATAAATAAGAATTGTTTTATTTCGATATGCATTTAAATGTTTTGCCTATGTAAATTGCGAGTGTATTTGTTCAAGTCGAAACGCGTGTTTTTTCTGGAATTGAGTTTTGAAGATCTGTAAGAGATGACGGAATTAGAGCGTTTACGCTGGGTCGATTGTTTTGAGATGTGGCGTGGATAATCGCGCATTCTGTGCGTGGCCGCGGCATGGCTGTCGTGAAATATCCGTGATTTACGATGAGGTTGTCAGAGACCGGCGTCACGCGCACGTCACGCGCGTGACGCGGCGTGCACGCTCGCGCCGCGCCCGCTCTGCGCCCCGCACGCGCGTCACCGCACCACGTGACCGACTCACTCGCTCCCATGCTGCCGTCATGATGCACTGCTCCACTATCACTAATTGCTATCAATGACTCGTCACTCACAATAAACTCTCATTAAGCGTCACATTATTATCTAACTCGGCCATTATTCTCTCTAAATGTTCATTACGTGACGTTACTCGTACGCACAAAAACTTAAGCCCGTATAAAAGCTTCGTGTAACTTTGGCAACAATTCCGACGAGCGCACCCGATCGTCCAGTTGTGTGCAGTATGCGAAATAGTTACAACACAGATTTTTGTGGTCCATTGAAAAGAAAAAAAAAATCGTGTTCCGAATGAGTTGAAAGTTTTCAAACTAAAACCTCGAACATAATTGTTATGGTTTATTTAAATCTGTTTTTCTTGCGCTTGCGTCATCGGACGTCTGTGAAGCCATCATGTGACTTTCCCACTACTCCCGTTATTTTCCAATGTCTAAAATTGATCGGTATCAACGACTCTAAAAATATGTGTTGTTAATGGTAAAATTATTATACAAATGTTGTGAAATATGTTGCTTGCCAAAACGTTTCAAAAAGTTTGTGAAGCTTTCAGATGTAGGTACACAGGAAGGAATGCAAAGTCGTAATTCGATATATTCACTCGTAATAAAAAATCGAGTAAGATGTGGCAAGTAAATCTACATGATTCACTACAGCGTGTAAAATAAAACGTTTCATTGAACTTTATTGACGTAACAACACAAGATTCAGATAGAATGACTACGTTATTGTCTTTATTAGCTTGTTACAAGAGTGACAGCTCATTATTTGACGATATCGAGTTGAACTTCAACGGCAATTGGGATCGCTTTTATGATTGTTCAATAAAATCGGGAACAGCAATCAGTTTGCGTACATTATGCTTCAGCTTTTTAAGTAGGCACTTGTCCTTGTGTGTTTCGAAAACGTACGTAATGAAATATCTAATATTTTATCGAATACAATAAGATAAACAACGTTTTTGTCTAAAGAAGAAGTAGATAAGTGGTTACAGCAATAACATTGTCTGTTTCAGAACAGAAATGTTTCGTTCCCATCATTTATCGTTACTTCGAAAGTTTAAATTTCTATTGCCATTAGAACCAATGAAAAATTGAGACCGTCACAATAGTCGTGATATTTCATTAATTTCATCCGTTGCCAAATTCTATTACGAAAAATTAATGGGAATTTTAATAAAAATAAATTTAAAGTATTTTGGGTGCGTGTGGTGGAGTCGGGATGCGTCTCATTATGTCGAGGGGCGTGTGATAAATGAGCGTATTGGAAAACGCCTTGGCACGCCTCACACGTCACGATGACGGGATATAAATGAGTTTTATATTGTCTGTTCTCACCTAAGCCCATCTCTCAGGCTGCCCTGATAACCAAACCAATCAGGAACACAACGCGCATCTAAATGTGCACTTGTTTCATTCATTTTGCGACAAGACAAACTTAGACGGCTAGTTGAAATGTTTGGCCGATGTCCAAAGCTGTAAATTAACGCCTTTTTTCATTGTTTTCAGGTAAAACGCTGAAAGAGATCTC
Organism: Eurois occulta; assembly: GCA_950022335.1. NCBI lineage: Eukaryota > Metazoa > Arthropoda > Insecta > Lepidoptera > Noctuidae > Eurois > Eurois occulta. The sequence continues at coordinate 7,673,424 of OX465489.1, read as the reverse complement.
AGAGGAACAAGCGGAAGCTTCAGGAGTCGTGGTCCCCGTATCGCCTACGTGACGGCAATAGCTTAATATAACAAATGTTTGTTATTGCTGAGTAGGGGAGAATTGTACTGAATGTTAACTAAATACACACTTGTACGTGTAGGGACACTTGTCGGTAACATAATAAACAGTGGACTGAATAGCCTAGCATTTTTATTTAGACAATATTATAATGACATCACTCAATTATGCTCTTTAATAACATCAATATTGTAAAGCTTAAGCTTAATCCAGATTATCAGATTTAGCTTTTATACGAACATAATAAAATTGTGGCAAGAATATTATCTGGTTTAATAACAAAGGGTCGTAACGGAGACAGTGTAGACGCAATTACATGGAACTTGAAAGTAAGAGGTACCGAAGATAAAAGCAGACTAAGCAAACATCAGGCATCCACTTAGCGACTATTGCCAAACTTTAATATAACGTGTAGCAGTCGGCGTCGTCAGGGTGTTGGTTCAAGTGGTTTTGGCAAGCAGACGGGCCAACGTCTGCTCGACTTAATCAGGCCGCACCTTAACCGTGCTTAAGCTCAGGCAAGAGACGAGCAAAACTCGTAATGACTCGGAACCGATGAGCGCGGCCTTAGCGTCGCTCTGCTTGCTCAAGTATTGTTAATAGCGCCATTTTCCACTCAGAAATTTTATGTGAGATTTTTAAAACTCTGACAATGTTTCAGATTTTTTCTTCATTTCCAACTTATTGTAAACAAGGGTTTCGGTATAATTTCGAAATTTTCCTCTAGCGTTAACAGTAACAGTGCTGTTGCAAATAAATATTTTGTCGACTAAACTCTTGTACAATGCGCTTCATTTGCGAAAGTATAAATTGTACAGACAATAGAGGCTGTGGTACAACAGCGAGTCAAATTACGAGAGATCCACAATCGGCACTGATTCCAATCTATATGCGATCGCGGTACACAAAGTAAGCGGTAATTTGCGACTGGTAGTCACGTAGTGTTGCGCTTTGCGAGCGGCGATCAACAGGCTTCGAAATTTGAAAATTACCACCCATTCGAGGCAATAAATTTGTTGAGCTGTCGTTGGCAAGTGGCGACCATTCGCGATTGTAGATTGATTCGTTGATTGAAGAGGCCCATTCGTTTTAGCCGTGTACAGACCGGCACAGTCTTAATTGCCATCGGAGATTGCTGTATCGGAGTCATTATTGTTTCAGTGTGAGCGTACCTTTACATTCTGCGACGTATTCACGATTTATTGGTACCTGTAATTTGTGAACTTTGATTTATATAGATTTTGTAGACTAACAATTGCAAGATATAGACTGCTATTGAGTGAATTTTAAATGTTAGTACTTAGTTACAGTGAATTAAATTGATTATAATAGATGATATATTTTCTCTAACGTTATTTGTAATTAATGATCATGACAAATCAGTCATTACCTAATTTAAGTGAAGCTCATTCAGTCATTAGGTTCTCTAAGTAAGCCATAGTTTTATTTCGAAAAGAGGTTGGTAGAAAACTTGTCACTAATACAACACCACAAATCGCAGACCACATGAAACTAAAACACCATAAAAACTTTACACTCTTTTTTCCTCGAATCAGCACAAGAATATCTAATTAAGTCATTCTCTTTAACTGAGCACAGAGTAGGTGCGAAATCTGGTAAGACAGTACAGAGTAACGTTAGATAATCAGAGAGTCCCCAGAGGGGAACGTCAACATTTCTTTGTGATGCCACTTTAGTTCGTTCAGACTTCTTTTATTCAAGTGACTACCCCTTTTCACGGGTACCGTTCGTAAGTTAAGATCATCTTGAGAAAGAATTGGACGAAATAATGCAGATTTTATTTGGGTATTCAGAATGTCAGAAGCCGTATTTAGAGAAAGTTTTGTGTCAGATGTGTAAATAATCTATAGAGAACGATGTTATTGATGTTTTAAAATTCACAATAATTTTCTCTTTTCCCAAATGTCTTAGGTAAAGATTTTTTCCGTCTCCATATCGGTGGTGGAAATTTGAAATGCTGTAAGGGATGTTGAGCTTCCAGTTGTATTTTCAAGTTTTAGTCTTAGCGTCGAAAGTTGAAATTACAACAGCACAATAATAATTAATGTATTAATTAAGTATTATTAGTTTTTGTGTGTTTTAGTCTATTATACTAACATAGATTAAGGAATAGTAACAAATTTATGGGTTACACCTGAATTAAAGATAAATAAATAATGTCCCATATAGGGTTTTATATTTCCACTGTCGATATGTGTTAAGTTCTGCCCACGTAAAATCACAAAGTGGATGATGATAAACTACAACTCAACACATTTATGTTGCTGTTCTCTCTCTCTCTCTCAATACTTCCTCAAACATCATTCATAGATATCTTCTTTAGCTAACCCCATAACAGTCAACCACCATGATTAACTGTCTCCCATGCTCATCATTCTTGCTTGCGAGCTTTCCCTTTAACCATCTTGGGGTCGGCTTCCAGTCTAACCGGATAGTAGCTCAATGAATTTTGGAACGATTACCTGTTTGACTTCCACAGCCCAGTTAGTGGGTAACACACTAACAAGATATTCCCTGGAAAGACTATCTTCCATACTATTCCCAATTTCTCAAATCAACTCAGCCCATAATATTCCACTGATGCAACAAGGCTTGTACCAAACTTCGCCACAACACGCTGTCCTTTCCGCATTCACTATATTATAGGGTGACTGGTATTAGTGACCGATACTTACGTGATTGTGCTCATGATAACAAACAACTTTACAAAGAACTTTTTTTTAATACACATACGTAAATACTTTTGTGGCGGCCGGAGCAGGCTTGAGAGCCACGCGGCTCCGCGTGCTCTGCCTACCCACTGTTGCACGGTACGATAGTAATGAGACAGAACGGCGTCACGCGGCTAACAGCTGATAGGTCACAGTTATTGGTCAGTGTTATTGGGATCGAACTCAAACTCAAAGCATTTATTTCAATTAGACCATTACGGCACTTTTGAATGTCAAAAAGAAGCAAAACTACAGTCCCAGTCACAAGGCATACTAACTTGAGAGAGTACTGTAGTTGCACATTACAAAGCGTAGATCTCTTTTCAATCAAAATATTGTTACAAAATCTTGGTTACATCATTCATGTTGAGATTATACATATATGTGAGAACGATGTAGAAAGACATGCACATTAAGAGCATCCAGAGTAAAAGATTTAATCAACAATTTAAAATAAACTAATTAAAATAAACCGTGGCAGCTAAGATATGACCTGTCACAACTGACAGTGCCCGTTCACGAACATGACATGGTTAAAAAAACTTTTTTGCTAAAAATAAAACCGACTCCAAAAACACAAAAAAAGGGAAAAATAATTTTAGCTTCAGAAGTCGGTGACAAAAAACTGAATCAAATAAACAAAAGTCACCGACCGAGTCGGTTTTATTTTTTGCAAAAAAGTTTTTTTTATTTTTTTATTTTTGGTTGCAATATTCCATAGAAATATTTTTCATCATCAGACCTGTAATGGCACTTGTAACCCAGATGGGTGCAAAGTTTTGATCAATATACATGAATTAAGTCCAAACGCAAGGTAGCTACTGTAAACAGTTGAGGAGTTCCCTTAACTGTCCTTCGTCTTCATCATCAGACCCCTTATGACAGTCACAACCCATCTAGGTGTAAATTTCTCATCAATACAAATTAATCAAACCCAAACACAAGGTGACTGCTGTAAACCGTTGAGGAGTTCCCTCGACTGTCTTTCGGTTCCATCATCAGAGCGACTCCAGACCTTCTTTAAATTATAGTGCTTTAAAATACTTACTCAAAAAATTTACAAACCCACTAGTCGCCACTACAATTTTTGAAAGCTCCCCTCAATTTCTCTTGGATGCCATCATCAGATCCCGGTTTCCTTATCATGGGACCACCCTTGAAGTATCTCCTGTCCAACAAAAAAAAAAAAAATCGTTTCATAAACGACGAAGGTATCCGCGAACACACATAAAAAAAAAAATACATATTTATACGGTCGAATTGAGAAACCTCCTCCTTTTTCGAAGTCGGTTTAAAAATGAATGAGTATAAAAAAAATATTTCTTTGGGAAAGTTGTTTGTTATCATGAGCACAATCACTATAAGTAAGTATCGGTAGTGTATAAGTATCGGTCACTAATTACCAGTCACCCTATATTTATTATACCAGCCTAACACTGTCCCACAGCTGGGCAAAGGCCTCTTCTAATACAGAGAACGTAGAGTATTGATCACCACGCTTGCTTAAGACGGGTTGGTGATTTCAGGTTTCCTCACGATGTTTTCCTTCACCGATGTCAGTGTTATCCAAGATAAACTTAGAAAGTACATGTGAATTTAAAAAAGTCACATTGCTACTTGCCCGGATTTGAAACTACATCCTCCGTCATGAGAGGCGAGGCTTTAACCTCTGGGCTACCACTACAAGTAATACTATAACCTCGTATAAATGAGATAATAATTAAAATAATGCTCATCATAATAGCTCTCTGAAAGCATTGCGACGATGTCAAGTAGTCCACGATTACCGGTAGAGGGGGCAGATGTGCGAGCGAGGCATTGTCGCTCTCGACCCAAGCGACCTACTTTATCCGCCCAGAGCGATTTACACGAATTGATTTCTTTTTTAAATCTGTTTTTTTTTTGTTCTGTGAAACGGATTAGTTTGAGATCATGATAGATTGATGAGTTAATTAAACTTTGTAATTGAAATTTCAATGTAAATTTTTGTGAAGTTTGATTGAAAATAATAGTATAAGTTTTCAGACAATTCACTTTTCTGAAAAGTAAAGTTGTTCATATATTTATTTTCAGACTAGTTTTCAACTTTTAATTATTTATAAAATAACGACCTTACGTTTCTAATCAGTCGTTCTTTTCTGGGTTGTTTTTCAATTCAAATAATTCCTATTAACATGATTTAACACCAAACGGGTCGGATAGGTAGTCCATTTTTTGCCTTGGATTATCGATTTAATCCAGGTTTTATGAACCCAGCCTAAATTCCTGATACAATTTAGTTAATGCCTACGTTGCATATAAGGCGTGTTTTGCATATAAAACAGATAAATTCTGTCTAATCGCACATTATGGTTAAACAATCGTATATATTCTAGTCATGCGATTAATCTGTATAACGACTGTATAAATTATCCGATCGATGTACATACCTTTGGAACTTTTCCTGAAAATAATCTTGTGCTATTTTCGTAATTATTTTTTGGAAAATAATTCATTTAACCATTTAATTATGTACATAATTATATTAAAGTAATTTACTTTTAAGTAATTGTATAAAAATAGCAATTAAAAACCTCGTCCTTTTTAAAGTCAGTTAAAACTTAAGAAAAATAGGTTTTCCTTTAAAATGTTGTTGGAAAAGTTAATATTAACTTAGTACAATTTGTATTAGTCAGACTAATAATGTTTTTGTTTCATCTACTAAAACGTACAGCCGACCAAATAATTCTATCTTCACTTTATCACATGCAAATCAAAGTATCCAGTACGCTTTGCAAATCGTTTTGCAAACACGTGCAGACTACCAGTTCAATGCTTCAAGATAGTTTATTGTCTGAAAGCTTCACGGTCTAAAATACATGTCGTCCATTATTTTCGCACCATTTGAATTATTATGTGCAGTCTGTCACACTAAAATCAACTTAGAGTCAACTGCAAATAGATTTGATCTAAAGCTAACATTTGTTTCAATAATTACTAGTGTGCAATTATTATTAGTTAAGAGACGATGGGACTGCATCTTCCTTTTAATTTATTATCCACTGCTTTGATATCTTCCTAGATTTAGTTACATTCACGGCTAGGACTACTCTTTTATTATAATTCTTTTTTTAAACCACATTTTTTTCTATATACACACAATTTTACGAAAAGAACAATATCTTCAAAAAAACCAACGTATTCGAAAAAAAAACGAAAAATTTAAAATTCGAACCTAAAAGAGATATTCAGCAATATGAGCAGATTTCAAACATCGGCTGTTTTCTAGGCGAGGCAAGGAGCGGTCGAGAACCGCTCCGTGTGTAAGTGGCCGCAGCTGAGGCGAACCCATTCACTGCTCGATGACACTTAAAAATTCTTTGACAGATACAAGCCTGGGGGCCTTCGCCACTCGCCATCTTTCACATCCTTCCTGAAGTACAAAACCTTTTGATGTACTAACTTCGTTTTTTATTTTGCATTTTTGTCTTCAAGCCTTTTGCTGAGTTCTAAATACACCATCTTAAATTGGCTATATTTAAGGTGCATGTGCTGCAATTGATTTACAGAATAATATATTATGGTCAATGTGATTATGCTACTAATTAACAGCACAAATATAAAACACCTATGTTTACAAAGAAATACATCCAGCATGACTGCATGTAGAACAAAATCTAGTAAATATGTTTTTGTGTTTAGTTATAATTACTGTGTAATGTACTTTTTGCAAAGGTTTAGAAAGTCGAGCTTCTATTTAATTTCCTGTGCCATTTCTTTTTCCATTAGAATTCTTTATTAGTTTTTCTACTTCAACTAACTTCTTTTTCAAAGAACTAATCGTTTCAGCTTTTTGCGATAGTTTTTTTATTTAAACCAGATGCAAATTTATGCAGTAATTTTTAAATTAATTATTCAAAACCTCCTTTTGCCTGTGGCTTCGCCTACGTGGAGAGGTCGAAAATTGTTCCACGGAGTCAATAATACAAGGTTCTTGTTTATATATCATATGACGCTTTATAGGGACATGAAGAACAGGGTGTAAAGGTCTTCGTCCCCGATAGAAAAGGCAGGATCCCCCAACCAGACGGGTGTTATGTTTGGTGGCCCGACAGTTGTTGTAGCGTTTTCCTATATCATCTTAAGTCGCAGATAACTTTAATATATTTTAATTTCAACCTTAGTTCTACATTTGTATCATAGATGGCGCTGTAGTACTTTTTGTACTATGTTGCTGTAGTACTTTTTGTAGTGCTGCTACAACGTTGTTTCAGACGTTACTTCCTACAAACATTAGTTTTACATCATCAAACCTATTAACAAAACCGTTAGTCACAACATCATACAATTATTTGTCAACAACATTGCCGTAGTAATCACCAACAACACTCAACGTGATATTGAACTTGGCCCTCCCCTCTTCTTAATAGTAATCATTAAGGCCAAGAATGTTGGTTGCTCTGTTACTGTTCACTTGACCTTTGGCCCAAAGGCCCCTAATAGTACTTTATTTACCTATTAGGTACGCAAATACGTTTATTTTGTAGTAGAAACGTCTACCTAAATCTTCAGCGGGTTTTATAGAGGTATTTAGCTGGGTATTGATTAAAATTGGAGGGATTAAAGTGTAATTTTGTTTAGTAGGATGTAAAGATGTGATTGATACATTAAAAGCTTAATAGGTAAAGATAAACACTGAAACAAAAGTGATGTTTTTCTAGTAATTACATGCAGAATTATTATGTTGTGAGAAAACCGTCCTGGTTCCACCAAAAACCGTAAAAAATCTAGTCCTTCCCTAGATCAGACCTTTTTCTTAAACTCTTCATGAGTAGAGTTTCACATTAAATGCGTCGAATAAAAATTCATCAGCCACTCTTGACCCGGTCACCGCCGTGGCTGTGGCTAGATCGTCATCCTTTCAATTCTTGATGGCCCTCGAGAACGCTTCGTGGCTCACCAGCAAGTATGCGGGCTAATTCACCCGTTTGTATCAGCTATTTGCGGCATCCGTTCGGCTCATTAACGGTTCACAAAATGTTTTGGAAGCATTCAATTTCATAACCCCAGAGCTTAAGTACCCCACGTGTTTATTTTACGGTTAGGTTCAGATTCGGTGGTACGAAGTGTCGTCTCTGAGAGGTAGAATCGTGGATTTACTGATTTTAGGTGTGTTTACATTTAAAACTTCTTTCATCTGTATTTAGATTTAATAAAATATGGAAATATTTAGCCGTCGGAGCGTTCATAAATACTACATGAAATTGGGTTGTTTCAAGATAATAAAAACAAATAAATTCTGAAACCAACCCAGTAATTTGTAATTAACAAAACATCACATTCGTAATTAACTACCGTTTTCTTAAAATTTATTCGTCTGTTTGTTTGTAAACTACTCTCGATTAAAGCTCTACTAATGAATCTTTGACTGATTTATGAAGTAAAACACGAGTAGGTACATTAGTAACAGTTATTTTTGAAGACGACGTAAAAGTGCCCTTTTCTTTGGGAATCGTTACCATATAGCAATCAATATCTCCCTTCGTACATCTGTCTGTAACATTTTTCTAAGAATTTCCTCATTTATCTTGAAAACCAGTATCTTGTTACGGTTTTTTAGATTTAAATTACTTTTATTTGCAGAAGGGAAATAAATATATGAACAGTTTGGAAATGGAAAATCTTTTAAGGGTTCTGTAGCTTAGCGGCGATTGGCGGCGGCGACCTCTCGCGCCCGGCCCTGGTTCAAGCCATGGTCCGGGGCGAGAGGGAATGGGAAGCCGTCGCCTCCTTCTGCGAAGCAGTCATGCTAGCGAAGGAGGCGGCGGAACGTGAGAGGGAGAGAACCTCCTCACGTCCCAGCCGCCGCGGGAGAAGCACCGGGCGTCGGGAGCCACGCCGTGATGGCTCTCGGCCACCGTAGGCGCGAGCCTGTGGACGGCGAGTAATGGGCTAGCTCGCCGTCCGTCCGTCGTATGACGACGGGCAGGCCGTGTCGACGGCGCGTTCGTGTTCCACGGGCGCCTCAAAGAGATGTCAGCAAACGGGAGGGGCCCGCAAGGGCCGGTGCCTGCCAGGGCTGCGGGACTGTTCGAAAGAGATACCGCGGCCCTGGAACATAAAGGGCCAATGAAGGAACATGGGTGTTTTTTAGTCAGTAAGAGTCTGACACTCCCTTCCGCTCCGCCCAGAGCGGGAGGAGTCATTTGATGATTTCTCACCCCCCCAAAAAAAAAAAAAAAAAAAAAGGGTTCTGTAGCTCAAAAGGAAAAAACGGAACCCTTATAGGATCACTCGAGTGTCTGTCTGTCCGTCCGTCCAATTTACTCCTAAACTACTAGACCGATTAAGTTGAAATTTGGTACACATATGTAAATCGATGACCCAAAGACGGAAGTGACTTTTGGGGGTTAATTTTATTAGAAAATGAAAATAAAAGTTTTTAAAAGTATATTTTGTTACATATCAAATGAAAGGGCTTATTGTGAGCATCCCAATTTTTTATTTTATAATTTTAAGATATACAGTTTTGAAGTTATTTAAGAAAATAGGCGAAAATTGAATTAACCCGAAACTACAAGGGCAAAAACATACAAAAAATTGTCCTTAGCTTCCTTAGATTACAGAAAAACCTATAAGAAATCTATGGTAAAAAATTTGGGTCAGATTTAAAACAAATTACGGAATTTAGATAATTAACGTACGGAACCCTATCCACGCGAGTCGAACTCACGCACTTGTTTTGTTATCTGAGGGCTTATTTTGTTATTCCTCTTTGATTGTCAATCACTATAATTTAAAATCACGTACTTTATCTACCTACTTTCTGTTTTTTTAAGATGATGGGCAATACTAGGAGATTTCTAATATTTTGTAATTTTTAAAGCTTTTTATCGGAGGTTTTGTTTTAATATTTAAAATTAAAAACTAACAAGTCAACAATTAAACGAGTGTATCAGTGCTGAATATAAATCATTGTATTGCTTTAAAAAATATAAAGATGGGCTATACAACTGTCAACCCTATGAAAACTGACGTAAAGTTTGTTGTCTCCAGTTTGTCTTAAGATCTTTTGAGTCGTAGAATTACTTGCAGATGACTATGTAGAACTTTTGCATTTTTAATGGGTTGCAAAATAATAATAATACCAGTAGGGAATGTTCAAATTAATTTATCTTTAACCTCTGTACAATTAATCATAAAGGAATATGATTTTGCAGAGTCGCACATCAAAACTTATGTAATTATAAATCTATTAGCATTGAAAAACAAACCATAGAAATAATAATATTTTTATTCTTTATTGCACACAAAATTAAAAGAGATACACACAACATTACAATATATAGCTATATTGCATATTTTGTATTTATTTTATTTTATTTAGCTATGTTGTATTTTTGATCTTATTAGATTTTTTGCGGAATTAAGGCAGTGAGCATGAATAAAATAAAATAAATTTTAATATGTAAGCATTTGTAGTTAGCTTTTTACTTTAGTTTAGATACCTATTTTAAATACAACGTGGTACAAAAACTGTGTTATGCATTGTCCCCCAGCCACCTTAATAAACGCAGTTTTTGTCATTTTGTGATATAAATCGATAGGTAGCATTATCATAATCTCAGTACCCAGTCTTAATAGCCAGTTTGACGCAATAGTTATCAGGAATTTACAGAAACTATTCCAAAATCATATCAATTCACTGCCAATATAAAAAAAAACCTTAAAACACAAAGTACCAACCCACCCACCAAAACCAAAAAGGAAAAACCAGAAAAAAAAACATTTTCAAATCTCGCCATTCAGATTCGGATTATTAAAATAAAAATAACGAGACCATTAAAACACAGTGCAGCCCTACAATTCGTAGATTGCGAGTGAGGACGAAACTTTTCGATGCATTCATTAGTGGTTCCAAAGTTTCTTAATCCTGGGGTAGGATTACCCCGCGGTGCTATAATATTCCTCATTATTGCACACAACATGCTTCTACTCACATTACACCAACCGAAGATGTTTAAAATAAACTTTATGGCTTAATGTTTTGAATCTTTGTTGCATCACAATTTTGTGGAGTAAGGATGTTTGGTGCGGAATTAAGGATGGTATTTCTACCTAGGTATGGTAGACGAAGACAATTACATAATTGTGATGTTGGGTTTATGGTTAAAATAACTTTTTAACAACGCAACTAATAGCCGAGTGTAATTAGTAAAAAAATACAGAAAAGGCACCTAAACGCGAGGAAAAAAAAGTCGCGGCTCGTGACGTGTTTTTTTTTAAATTTCTTACCAATTTTTTTTTTTGGTTTTTTGAATTTTTTTTGAATTTTCTTGCCTTACCTGTCTTCGAAGAATCCTATAGCTCATGGTTTATCCGGGTTCCGACTTCAGATGCGCTGACAGACAGACAAAGTTACTTTTGCATTCATAATTATTATTCTAGAATAAAAAAAAATGAATGAATGATGTTTATGTCTGCTCATAAACACCCACCCGCAATAATTTCAATTTATCCGTGATCAACAGCGCCTAAATATCGGGAACTCAAAACAAACAGTAGACCTGGTAAATATCCCGTTTCTAGTGTTAATGATAATGTTAGTGACCATGACAGTTCAAAAACTTATATTGTAGAATGGATTCGATTCTTGATTTGGTTTTCTTGTGCCAGATTTTGAATGTAATAATTTTTGTTTTGTGTCTGAGGAGGGATGTAAGTATTACCCCTTTTAAAATGAATAAATAAGTACACCTATTACTGTCACGTAATTAGATTTGTTATGTTTATAAATAAGTCCTTGATTAAAAGCTTTGTCTAGACCGGGCTTTAAACTGTGGCCTCATTTGAAATTAAATGAGTTAAACATTTAATTCAGAATGCTAAAATCAATTTAATGTTTTGTTTTCTATTACTTCAAACTTAATTTTACGCAGTTTAAATTAGTCTCGCCAACGAAAATACGATGCGAAACTTTTAATTTGTAAATGTTAATTTCGTTCCATATTAATTTTTACTCAACTATACAGGGTTGCTTAATATTTTCATAAAACGACAAATTTAATAAAGTGGCCGTCACCGTTGAATAATTCAGAGTCGGCGGGAACGTAATACATTATTTATGATGATGACATGTCGTAGGTAACATAAGTCTGTCTTCGGCCTGCGGTTTTGCATCTTGGGCACGTCTCGGCGATATTGAGAGGAGCCTCGCAGGTACTCCAGGCCGACTTCACACGGGAACTGAACCACGAGCTGCTCAACAAAACGCGTTAAAGATTGAGTGACAGACAGGTCAATCGCCTCGCATACTGTTTCGGCGCGTATTGTTTATGCATCTTTGAAGTCACGGACAGATTAAGAAGTAGTAATGACTAAAAGCAGTTTTGTTATGTTAGATGCTGCGCGGACCCTAAATAAATTGGAATAAAAGCAGGAGAATGCTCAAATCATACATAATGAGCAACTAAAAAATAAAAATAAAATTTAAACAAAAAATATTATGTTGCCAATGTTGCCATGTAGGTATTGCCACATACACATCTAGTACAATAACTTACTTTTAGTTTAGATCCGTGTTTGCTTGGTTGGTGATTAGCTACTCAACACAATTTGTTTTTTGTTGTTATGATCGCTTACCCTCATATTTGTTATTTTTTGTAATTACCGTAGATTCTGTACTCTCATAAACATTTTATTTAAATTTCGTTTCTCAGTAAGTGAATTATTGTTAATTCTTGATGAGGAATAATAAAGTTCTTAAACCATAGAGTGATGATGATGATGTTGAATGATTAAATGCAGTTATGTCTCGTGATAGGATTTACAAAGGTAGGTAATAACTATGTGTTTTAAGATGTCTCGTACTACAGGATCTCCATAATAGGTACTGGCAGATACGTAGATACTTGGCAATTTGAAGGTTCTGACCTATTAAGAAAAACTGGAAAATTTACCTATAATCTTAATATTTTAGCTCCTTCTTCACACAGTAGATTAATTGCATACGTATTTATATTAATAATAAGATTACAAAGAAATGAACGTCATAAAATGTTGTTGGTACACGTTAACAAACGCTTACCTAATATTCGGATATGAATTATCATATTCAAAATATAATAAATAACACGTATTATAGAAGACATTAGTAAATCTTCTAAGATACGTGTTATTTATTGAATCAATAATTTACATTCATAATCTTTTGTCGACGTTGCTTGTGTAAGTAACATTAAGTTGTGATTATTTTAAAAGAGCTTTCTTCATAAGCAAAAAAAGCCAATTAATAATCTACTAAACATTTTTTAATGATTTGGGGGAGATATATAAGATCTTTGCTACTTAAGCACGCTCGACGCACACTGGTAGTAAGCGCATATTTTTTCTGCTTGGGTAGGGTTAGGTATTAAATAACCAATCTTTACACTATGGGATGAGCTATTACGTATTGCTCACTATAGCAGAATCGTTTAAAGTTGACAAAACAATTGAATGTGAACTTGTACCAAAAACTCGCAATTAAATACGACGGCTACACTTACTTTCGCACACAGCAGTGGCGAAGGTTCCATACAACTTGATTCCTACCGGATTTCCTTTGAAAAATGGCAGAGCCAGTATTCTAAACACAAATTATATAATCAAATTAAAGAAATGTAGGTACTCCGGCTTACCTCTTTCAAAAATTGAACCTTCACCACTAATACACAGGTCCAGTATTATGATAGTGTGTGATATGATATTTATCATATTCACTTGTTTTGTCTAGTTAAAGAGATTTGACTATAGCTTTTGTTCGCAGCTTCACCCACGTGGAGGTTAGAAATGGTCCCACGGGAGATTTAGAAAGAGGTTATTTAATTCAAAAGCTCGAGTGGAAATAAAATGAGAAACATCAATGCAATTATGTAAATATAAGTTTTATCTTCCAATTAAGACATTCTACGAGAGCGATGTGAGGCGTTCGTAGTACAGGATAAACAACCTACCTGTCCCTTTTCCTCCAAAAACGGAATATATCACTCACAGCCAGCACTAACATCCAAGGAAACCAAGGCCCAGCTTGTGAATGCACTTCCAAGACTTAAGCCGTAAGACAAGAAGCGTAACGACCTGGAACTAAAGTTCTCGTGGACAAGTGTCTTGTTAGACTCGTTTCTACTAACTTTTAGAAAGAGATAGATAGTTACCGTAACGTCGTATGAGGATTAGAAGGCTCAGCTGACTTATATTGAGACTTATGTTTTGTTAGTAGCTTGCTTGCAATTTTGTAGTTTGTAACATTAATGTGGGTTTTTTTTTGTATTAGAAAGAAAGAAAATGTATTTATTTTTCTCGCACAGTACAAAACAAAATGATTAAAATTAACAAAAAAAACCGGCCAAGTGCGAGTCGGACTCGCGCACGAAGGGTTCCGTACCATTATCTATAAAAACGGCAAAAAAATCATATCTGTTGTATGGGAGCCCCCCTTAATATATATATTTTTTTAATTTTTAGTATTTGTTGTTACAGCGGCAATAGTAATACATCATTTGTGAAAATTTCAGCTTTCTAGCTATCACGGTTTATGAGATACAGCCTGGAGACAGACAGACAGACAGACAGACAGCGAAGTTTTAGTAACAGGGTCCCGTTTTACCCTTTGGGTACGGAACCCTAATAAAAAAATTATACAAAAAGTAAAGTAAAGTTTTTTTTTTTAATGTTACAGCACCATGCTGATGCAGTGCATGTGTTTTTTTACTGCACAAGATTAGGAGATTAGTGGCATATTACGTTTTTGAATCAAATAATACTTTTACATTTAACAAGAATCTCTTATTATAAATACAGTAGACCGTGACCGCACGTCAGTGGGTAACACTTTGATCTTGAGTAGTCCTAGCGTAGTCCGGCGTTTCAATTGAACAAGAGGCCAGCTCATGCTTGTTACCCATGACATGTTTTCAAATCAGAAAGCATATCGTCGCTTTAGAGTGAAAACCTCGGGAACGCATTTTTGCTCAGATTTATTTTATTGCGTTTCTAGGAAGAAAACCTCGCAACGCACATCCTGATCAGACTAATTTGTTTATTCGATACTCGTATCGCCAACTATGACACTAAATGAGTACTTTGCATGCTTTCGGTCGAGTTGTTTGTACTTACTAATACTTCGTAAGTAACATTTTTTTTCGGACAATCTTATAGTATCGAACAGTTCTGGATATAAAAGCGGGTTAAATTTCCATATTTATTAATTAAAAAAGCATAAAAGTCGCCGTACAAAAATTTTACAGCACGCAGTTTTTTCTTCCTCCTGAAAAGTTACTTCTTCTACACTTACGAGGTTTTCACTCTAAGGCGTCGATATTGTCCTCTCCCATCCATTCCTGTGACTTTATCACCAAACCTTTATGTTGTGCTGTCATGCACTGAATTACTTACAATCTGTGAATTTAGAGGATTATGAGGTTAATGACATAATAGATGTTTCATTATCTTAGCTCGTGATAAGGGTATCATTATTACTGTTTTTGGTGCATACGGGCGAGTTACTGATACTTGGCTGCAAGTAGTGTCGTTTGTAGCTATGTTGAAAATGTTTAACTGAAACAACGACAAAACTACTGAAACAGTTTATTTTCATATCAAAGAATCTCGCAATATATTAAGGGCCTCCATAATTGACAAACGATAAAATCTTTAAGTTGCAGTTTTAAAAATACACAGTCCAATAAAACCATATTGTTTGTTGCTAAATAATAACAACCAGTCTTACCAAGGGTTATTGTATTACTAACTGGGTTGCGGAATTCAGATAGACAGTCGCTCCATGTAAAATACGGGTACTTAGCTGCATCCGGTTAGACTGAAGCCGACTCCAACATAGTTGGGAATCTGCTCAGCCAGCAGATAATGAAGCAACCAAAATCTAAAAGACGTAACATTAAATAAATCAAAGTAGCACTACACATTTTAATCTAATACGACATCCAAGAAAAACAAGCCCAGTTTACAAAGTCAAATCTTCAGTCATAAAACTAAATTAGCATAATATTCTCAGTTAAACCAAGAATAACAGCATTATTGTTCTAAAATATTTTATTAGCAATTTTCATACTACACGAGCTCTGCATTATACGTTGAAAAGACCATCTCCATTTGAAGACATAATTTTGTCCATACAATTATTGTTATTCGTAAAGGATTTAAAGGGTCATTTCATGCAGGCTCAATTTTTTACTAATTTCGGTGGATTTTTTTATTTGTTGGTTTTCGGATGAAAAAATAAACTTGTCTTATTCTAGAACACATTAATATTCTAAATATTTTAGTAGGAAACAAAGAACTGTATTTGTTTTGAAAATATGACGGCCACCGAAATTGCCAACCCACCGAAATTGAAAATTGTACACCGAAATTGCAAATCTTACACCGAAATTGCAACATCACACCAAAATGGAATTTTCGTATTGTACCATAGTTATTAAATAAAGAACAGCCGTTAGCAACATTATGTAGCGGCTGCACCTGCACAGGTGGGTATATTAACAGGTGTAGAATACGTTTTGTCTGTATTCGATACTGCATCTATTGACATGGATCATAGACCACATTTATTAGATTTACTAAATTAACTTCAGTTCTGCTAAATGTGATAAATTGATTGATAGATAATGTTGAGGTTAATACTAAATAAAATGAAGTTATGATGAGATCTTTGTTTAATTAACACTTGAGCAAATAATTAGGGTTTTTTTATAAAAATTCTTCAACTCGTAAACAAACATAAAATAATAAAATCTCAAAAAACTAAAGTGAACAAAACAAAAATCAAAAAATATTAAAATTAGGTACTCAGTCATTTTCAATATAGGTCTTAATTTGTGCTGTCGTAAACAAACATAAAATAATAAATTCTCAAACAACTAAAGTGAACCAAACAAAAATAAAAAACTATTCAAATCACTGTCAGAGTCATTTTCAATACAGTTCTTAATTTGTGCTGTAGACGATTCAGCTAATCTTGATAACTTTTTCTTTTCAGTTTTGCCATCTTTCTTCCAATCAGTTTCAGGTATTGAATTTTCAAATTCCAAACACATTGCGCTGTCAACGTTTTCAAAAAACGACGCGGAGGGGATGATATCCAAATCAACATTTTCAATACTCAGTGAGTCATCTAATGTCGCCAATGATTTTGATGGAATGGTTGCTTTAGAAAGTTTCTTGATGGCTTGACTAAGTCAAATCTCTCAGAAGCTTTAAAACGTTGCACGCTTAAAATCTGAACTTTAGACTCAGTGCTTCTTGTAGAATATCGTTGAAGGTCAAGTTGTGTTATAAAACAATCTTTTTGGTCTCGTGCTTGCGAGTTATCATTGCAGGCAAGATTATAGAAGCCTAAATGTCTTCCATGAGGACATATTGTTGTCTTAATCGAACAGTCAGGATGTGTACAAGACAATGATCGCAAAGCGAATCGTCGTGCTTCTTTCATCCAAACTATCAGAGCCGGTAGTCTCGACATAGATACCGACGTTGACGCAAACTTTCGATCGCTTAATAATAACCGAAAAAATCGGTTGCAATAACGTTGCTCGCGATAAATGCAAGTCTGAACATCCAGGATGCGTTTCTCGCAAGCATCGTTATTCCAACCGAATTTTTTCGTTCATATTAAGAAATCGAAAGTTTGCGACAGCGTCGGTATCTATGTCGAGACTACCGGCCCTGGTGTACCTATAAAGTACCCGGAAACGTTTTTAATGGGTCAGGAAGAAGCCAGTCCTTTTCGATTATTTTGTAATCTTCTACTACTTCTATTTTCACGCCTTTAACTGAAGGTGGGCGATGTCTTTTCCATACTTAACCAGCTGCATGGTCAGCAGTTCTTTTTAGTACTCCGCCGACACCGTCTGGGGCTCCTTTACCATGGACGCATTCTGTGTAATGCCATATTATCTCGTTTAATTGTGGACAGTATGAACTCAACTGAGATATAATATACAGTATTTTCTTGTTTCGATATTGTGCGGAAGGTGAGTCTGATACTATGTGGAGTGTGCGTACCACTTCGGTTGCTTCAATCTTCGGGCACGTGGAGTCATTTCAGCCATCGATAAAATTTTTCATTCCGCTTCTTCGCCTAATACTGGATCATCTTTTATTCTTTTCTTTCTTAGTCTTTCAGCCTGTTTTTTTTTCTAAAGTCTCTTCTCTTGATTGTTTTTCCTTTCGCAATATAATTATAAGAATTTTAAAATTTCAACAATATTACATTCATTAGTTCCTTTTTTTAAAGCCGGTTAAAAATGTTTTTGTAAAATATGTACTACCTACTTACAATACTACCCTCCAAAGTTTGTCCAATTAATTGTGTTACCTCTCAGGTGTAAATATCTTACCAAAGTCACATGAACCCACAGCCACTTTAGTATTGATGCAATATCGGTGGCAATAAACTTACCACCGAAACCACCGATATTGCACCACCGAAATTAGAAACATGAAGAAAAAATTAAATAAAAACAAAACTATTTATGCTTTAGTCATTTAAAATGTATGGTCGCTAAGGGTACGCAATAACACATAACATACTCGCGTACCGTACCGTAAAAAAATAATATTCATTCGTACAGTAATCCACCGAGATTGCATAATTTCGTATTCCCTCTTAGATTTAAAAAGTAATTACATAATGGCGCGAAACCTCGACAGGATCGGACACGTCACTGCTGCGAGAACGCAAGAGCACGACTGGGTCTCCGTGTGCCTAAGGAGGTAGTTCGTTAGAATAGACTTGTTTACGTAATAGATCCATTTCATCAAAACACACCGATATTGCACTTTTGGCGTGGACATTCCTTATCACAATGGTCCTGAGGTCTGCATGATAGCAGAAGTAAAGGAAGTAATAAATATGGTTGCTTTATGCATAGACCAACATAATAATTTTCAATTTAAGTACTAAATTTCCATCACAACGTATTTAAAGAGGTAAATGCGCTTAAAAGTCAATCACGGACATGCCACCGTTATTGAGAAACAGGCATATTTAATTTTTTTTTTTTTTATATTTCAGCATTTTTTATTTATACTAGTGCCTTCATATGAGCTAGTTTTCTTATTACACGAAAAAATATAAAATGGTCTTATATAAACATTTTACACAGTGATTTCACGCGAAGAACCTCTAAAAACGCTGTCGGTAAAACTACCGTAAAGATCATGCGTTTTGTTTAACAGAGAGAAGAAATTGGCTGTGGTATACATTCACCTCTTCTTCTTCCTAGCTCAATTCCACTTTAGGTGGCGTTGGCTCGCCTGAGTTTTTGGCACCAAGACAATCTGTCCTGGATTGTCCGGTCGGGCAGGTTTTCCTCCAATAGGAGTACCGTCATGCTAGTCCACCACGAAGTCGGAGCTAGGTCATTCGCCTAATGAAAGTTAAATGTCTAAACAAAGAGTTTCGTGTATTCATACTTTAACTAACTAACAAAAGTTCACATCTCCTCTTGTTCTACCACAGCTAAATATTGATAAATCAAATCGGTCTTACAACATTTTAACTCAAATAAAAACAATAAAATCAGTTCAGATTACACAGCCATATAAATCTTCAGTCATAAACTCAGTTCACTCGTATTGTCCGTTGGACCAGCAACAGTATTATTGTTCTGAAACATTTTATTAGTAATATTCATATTAGCACGAGATATTCATTACACGGTGCGCCTGATCATAACAAGGTACATTGCGTCTGATTTGAAACACATGCGCGGGAGCATACAGTGACGTACACAGTATACTCTATTTAAAACGGTCTGCATTTCTCTTAATGCAAATTGAAGGATGCTGTTGGTTTATAAAGGTTATATAGTTGATACTGAATGCTATACTGACGACTTAGGTAGGTACCACGGCGCTATCTTTTTCGGTTTTCTTCGATTGTTTTTGCCGTTGATTCCAAAAGGATGGCCAAGAAACTAATAGCGAAAACACTTATACTATTATCATTGGTGGATTTTAAGCCTCAGAAATAAGTACAACCAAATAGTGTGTTTGTGGCTTATTCAGTAAGCCACAAATTGTGTTGTTACTTTTTATTAAAAACGTTATTTTATTATTTTCTTATTTATTTTAACTACTGTCTAAATCAAAACCCTTTCCACGGCTTTTCTTTGTTTTAAATCAAATTATCTTTCCCAGGAAAAGCCGGTAGGCATGCCAAGTTCGCAATAACATCAAAATCCCGCTTACAAATACCGTAGTTACGAGCTTACTCCGCATAAACATAGTTCGGAGTAGGTAATGTATTGTCTAGTACTTAGACATCGTAAAACACTACTCTATCGTATCGTAACCTACCTAGAGTAAATAGTTTAACTACTTCTATGATTTCATACGAAATAGTAATGATTTTCAGGAACAATTCCAATGAAGCGGTTTCAGAACACGCTGCGTGTTCGCAAAATTATTTAGGGCAACATTTCAATGGAAAATGGGATCAGCCTAAATAATTTGGTGTAGTAATGTTAGAACAATCTAATCTGAAACATAAATTAAATCCAATGGTTTCGGAAGAGGATATAGATCATGTAGGTAATGTACGTGTGGTGTTTTACTTTTCCTCTCTCGTGCACGTACATGTTCAGAGAAAAACTTATGCCACTATGCAATAAGTACTTAATTAGTGAATCTGGGAGGTTTTAGATTTGCCGAACAAGTTCACTAGCTTCTAGCTCTTGTGGTTTTGCTGTTTATATTGATGCACAGGAAGATGCTCTTGTCATTATTTCCTTGTCATCCTCTTCCATTGCAAAATTCAGCCAGTTGGCCTGGAAAAAAGATAAAAAGAGGATATCCCTAAGAAATCGCTCTCCAATCCTCAAAAGTCAAATCGCCAAGTGGCTACAGAATGCAAATACTTCTTCATCATAATTATTATAACATATATCTTCAAAATCATTATATTATAATCATAATATTCATTATAATTATTTTAAATGCGAAAGTTTGTGAGGATGGACGTATGTTAGTTACTCTTTCATCCAAAAACTACTGAACGGATTTGAATGAAATTTGGCACACAGATAGTTTATAACCTGGATTAACAGATAGGATTTTTTATCCCGGTAGTACGATCCCGTGGGACAATTACCGAGTACCACGCGGGCGAAGCCGACGGCTTGAGCTAGTTTTTCATAATAACGAAAATAAAACAAACATTATGATAACTAAATGACGCATATTCCACCCCACTCATAGGTGACACACACTTGCAACTACAACTACTAATTTGCAAGTGTATATTCCTATGTTAATATAAGGGAATAGAACACTAATAACAGAGCAACACTGAAGTGAAATGACATGGTCTTGCTGTGATCGCAAAGAAATACATTGAATTATTAAACACACGGGGAAATTGATAGTTGGTAGTGTTAGAACTTGTTATTTAGTGCAAAGTAAAGAAAGAATATTTTATGTGCTTTGCCTTTTTCCCTAGAATTTGTGAAGGTGGCCATTTTGCTGAGGAAAGTTTTTCTTTTTTTAAATTATGCAGTGGTGAATCGACTTTTGTTTTGGTTTGATTTTAAAAAGAAATGGCAGCTGATTTTTTCTTTAAAGTTAATATTTTGTGATTTTTCCTAACGAAAACGGAATGTCATAGAACAAAAAATCCGACGACATGTGATTTCCATTAATCTGCTCTGGGCCCACGTAGAGATTTTAGGCGCACTTTTTTAACCAAAAATATACCCCGTGGTAAGACTGGTTGTCAGACTTTCAGGCCATTGAATACCTGTTAAGACAGTCAAAAATGAAGACCGTTTTCCTGTATGTAATTTATTTATTTATTTATTTATTTATTGGCCTATCTACAATTGTTACACTTTTTATCCTAATAATACAAGCAATGTTATACAAGCATGGTGTACAATATGAAGCGATAGACACAGCATGCAAAAAAAAAACTAATTTATAACATAAAAAAAAAGTTACAATAATAGTGCAGAAATAACACTTTCAACAACAGTATAACAAAATAAAAGAAAAAGTCAGTCAATATGGTGGTAGGTTTTGATGGACTTGGCGCTTGAATTTTTGAAGTGTTGTGGAAAAAATATCTATTGATTCATCGCAACTATTAAGAAGCCTGCAAATTCTGGGGATGGGGGAGTTGGATCCTGATACAGTTTTGCGGAATGGGGGACGTAATAGTTTTATAGGGCGACGCGGATAGTTGTGGGGTAGGTTAAAATTAAACTTACTTAACAACTGGGGGCAGTCTATTTTACTCTGAAGTATTTTAAAAAGAAAAATTAAATCTATATTATTTCTTCGTTTTGTAATGGTTAATTCTTTACCTAACAAGAAGACAACTTGTAGGTAACTTAATCTTTCCTATTTAAATAGTTGTTGGTCTCCAAACCTTCAGTTATCTAACAAGCTTTTATAACAAACACGGAAATGAAACAACTCTTCCAGATTGTTTTGCTGTTATTTAACTTTTTACATTTTCAAACTTCTCAAGTAATTTCGGCGTATGCTTGCGGGAAACCGGAGATATTCTATACCGGTTCTATTTTCTTTTATGTGGGATTATTGTTATTTAAAAACTGTTCTATTTTAAAACACTAATAATTAGATTCTTCTTTGAAGCTGATTAAAAACCTGATGGAAAATCTGATTGTCTCTCCCTATAGAACGGATTATTTTAAATCAACGAGGGCCCTACTGACTCGACAAAACATGGAGATTTCTTCATATCAAAGTTTTGTATTAAAGTTTATGTATTTTACACCGTTACCTTCTTCTTCTTCTTAGCGTATCGATGGCAAAAAGTCTAAATATGTTTAGCCCAAAACTCAGCCAAACGAACCCCACTCACTGATGCAGTAAATAAATCATCAAGAGCGCAGATGATAATGCGGTGCAAGATGGATGGTGGGCCATTGTTTGTGGGGACACGCCGCATACGCACTTGAGGTCTGAGCCGTCCATGAACCCCCATGTAACCCCCAAGTAACCTTAACCTTCTGAAATAAATTCTTCAAATGATGGGGAGAACTGCATGAAAATCCATTTGTTTGTTGGTTTTCAATATGTATGGTTTTTTTAAAGTTTTCAACAAAATAATGTTACATAAATCTTCTGCCAAACTGCAGGACAGTTTGTCGGCAGTGTTCTCGTGGATACAGCTCTTAGTTTACATATCATTAATGCATCATTACAAAGGTAAGGGAACACCGTTCTATTGTAATAGAACTAAAATTCTTTGAACCGAAATCAACGATAAAATATCCGTACCTAATTAAAGAACACTAAAATTATATCACCTTATAGTCAGAGTTTCCTTTGCACAAGGTTTCCGTATATTTTTAGCCTTTCTCCTCTTTTTCTTTTATAGTCTTAGAAGTAATTCCGAGTGATTAACGATCGTGTTGTTAATGCAATTCTGGCAATAAACCTATCATCGTCTCGCATCCTGATGTTTCATGATTTATCAGGACGCTAGTACTTCTGTCATACTTGGTCAGACCGGAAACATCTTGGAATTAATTTCTACTGTCGACAGTAAGTCAGTCTAGACTGCTTTCTGACAGTTATTTGAGGTAAATTGCTGGCATTTAATTTATTGGTGTTGCACCTTGCGGTTGCCTATCCATTCACATAGTGTTTCTCAAATTATTAGTGGGGTGATCAAAATGAACGATTTCTTCAAGCAAGCTTCATTGACTTTATATTCGGTCTTGCCTTCTGTTATGAAAATTAAATTATTTCTCCATTAAAGATAGAACATTCATATTTCTTCTGTATAAATTGGTAAAACCTAAGGAAACCGTGCGTAAAACGCACATTACTCAAATACGAAGAAGGAAAATTAGCATAGTAGAATAATTTCCTTGGATACCGCTCTTTAAAGAAAGTACCGGATGTTGGCGCGAATTAGCATTATTAGAAGAGATCATACTCTGATATAACCAGTCCTACCAAGGGGTATCGTTATATCGTATCACCCCGGGCTGGGTTGTGGTGGTGTGCAGTCTCTACATGTAAAATACAAGATTGGAAGCCGATCCCAACTTAGTTACGAAAAATACTAGGCAGGCAGATGATGAAGAATGAGAGATCAAAGTATCAAATAAGAGACGGTTATGAATGGTTTGCTTTCGAGCACGTAGGATGAAGTGCGTTATTTGTAACACATACAACACGGGGTCTTGAACTCCGAGATTGGGGCCAATTACGTGGTACACTTGCGAGCAATTATAATTACGACTAAATACATCATACTTTGACGCAACGACGCGTCATCATGACGCATGCATACGACATGAAGACGTAAGAACTCAATGTGGTTACTTTTCTATCTCTGTAAATAATTATTCTGCTAAAATTCTATTCGTGTAACCAATCTGATTGTCCCACGGAGATAAATGATGACCAGCTTTCGTTTAAAACTAATTGTTCTAATAGTAATTTCTCAATCTACTGGCGACTGAGACGAATTTCTTCGGCCACGCCGTGACGACATTATTTATAACTTTCAATTAGTTACTTACCGATTATTTCACGCAACTCATTGAATTGCCTAGTTACTGTAATAAGAGTTGACATACAATTATTTTTGGATGTCGCAGTCAGATAGAACAATTAGTTTATAGTTCAAATCGATCTGTAAAAACTTGTGAAACTTTATTAATTGTCATCCTAAACCAAGTATTTCTTTTTGCGATTGACATACTATTTGAAGTGGTAAATTATTTAATTCTACAGAGGATTTTAGTGGATTTCTGTATTATTAACAATAATTTATGATACTTTATTTATGTACTTTGTAGACACAAAATCCTTAACAGGGCAGGACAAGACAGGTTTTTAATGTCATTAAAAACCGGTCTTTAATGACATTAAAAAAACTATTTTATTGCCTACAAAAATTAAATTCATTTTCTCATACAACATTTTCACCACAAACGCTGGCCGACCCACCTCAAATCACAATGATCGGAATTAAAAGTTATTATAACGGTTTTAATGCTAACCGGTGACGTTGCGGTGAACGCTGAAACGTTACTTAATTAACAATAGACCAATTAAAATGGTCAGAGTACGCGTTTCGGGCGAAACGAATGCCATTTCGCGGACTCGCTTCACCGCTTCGCTGCGCTCCGCCAGACAATGCATTTCCCTGATTTTGCTGACTCTGCTTTTATAGAATAGATAGGTACAGAAGGTTACTTTTACACAAACAAGCGAAAACTGCATACTTGAACGTTTTTTCCCAACACTACATCATCTGCCTAGCTTTTTCCCAAGTATGTTGGGGTGGCTTCCAGCCTCACCGGATGCAGCTGAATACCAGTATTTTACATGGAGCGACTGCCCATCTGACCTCCACCACCTAGTTAGTACTGGGTAATACGATACCCCTTGGTAAGACTGATTGTCAGAAATTCAGACTACCACTGACTAGCTGTAACGACAGTCAAAGATCTACAAATGACAGCACGGAGGAAACTCGGTATGTTATGGGTCACCCGTCTACGGACCAACCTAGGCAAGCTGAAGTTTGACCCGAGCGGCCACGGCCACGAGCTCCTCCAGCTTTTATCCCAACACTACATGACTCCTAAATAAATTGTCTAATAAAAGCGCACAGGGAGGAGGCCTATCCTCAGCAGTGGGTGGAAAAAGACTGCTAATGATGAAAATGATGATGGTTGAATTTTAAGGCTTAGCGCGAACACTTTACAGTGTGTTTTTCTTAGGCAATTTTAGGAGTCACGTAGTAGGTAGCGAGTGCAAGCACGCTCACGACTGGCATTTGTTCGGCAGTTTCAGATCTCTGAAGTCCATTTATGTGCGTGCGTTTGTTTTCGCTCCTCATACGGAGTCAACCTTCTGGACGTACCTATTGCTGACTTTGCTTTCGCTGATCCTTGCTTTTTATGCAGATGGGATTTAGTGTACTGTGACCTCAAGAGAGTAAAGTATGTTCAGTTGATGAGGCAGCGTTTTCGCGGATGAAAAGTTAGGTTTTTGTGGCATGGTTTGTGAAAGATGTTTTGACATTCATCTGGTAGAAGGCAGAAGGGATTGAAAACTGGAGATGCAAGTGCAAAAACGGCTTTGTCAGATTATTAAAACATATTAAAAGTCACTCTTTGTTTTTCTCTAAAAGTAAGGAATGCTATACACGTGCTTGAAATAGCAGGGTCCCTGATCATTATAATCTGGGTATATTCAAAGTTCGAGTGAATCGGTTTCTTTTACGGAAGCATGCTCCACCCAAGCATAATTAGTTAAAAAAAAAATGGTTCGGCACCTGGTTAGTGGTGGTTGGGTTAATGGTTGGCCAGGCGGCCAAATCGAATGCATCTTTTCCCGGCCGTCTGTGCCAGATATGACCAAATTAGGCTGACTCGAACTAGTACAATCCTAGTGTTAGTTCCTTTTCAAGTTTTTTCGTTTTAGATTACGCACGTAAAAATCTCTTTCGTTCGATACTTTCCCAGAAAACCTGCCACAGAATCAAAAACAACATCTGCTTAAAGATTTCCTTACCTACAATTATAAAGATATAAATTAAGTAGTACCTACGTCCCTATGCCACAATCTAACAATTTCCACTTAGAGATATTTGGACGCTTGCAAATAGATCAGATAATCCCTCCGATATCAGCCGACACTTGTTTTAAAGTTTAATTAAATGTAATAATGTTTGGGCGATGATAAATGTCTTCAACGATATCGGGGAACTGTTTCAATTGGACGTTCAAATTATATCTGGCTTATTGGATCATTGTGCTGTACTTTGTAGATGTATGGAGGGAAATTGTTTGTACCTAGTTTTAATAGGTTCCTCGTGTGCACACGTTAATGCTTTTTTCGAAAAGACGAGGTATTCGTCTCTTATTTATTTAACACAATTTATTTATTTTATTTTAATTTTATTTTATATCCTTTTTCGGGAAAAGCGTTGAAAACTAAGATTTTTTTTAAAACTCGCTTTCATCAGCTACACCTGTGGCTAACTATCTACGTAATTTTATAAAAAAAAATAGACCCACTTCCCGATTTCCGATTGAGCTGAAATTTTGCATACATGTTTAGTTTGGACGACAATTCATGGTTAGCTAACTAAAATATGGGTCCCAAAGATGGCGGACTTGTTATTTTTTAATCATTCCTATGATATGCGAATCAAATGAAAGTGTCTGTTGAAAACAAAAAATAAAAAACGACATAAAGCGTGTTTTTTTTAACTAAGTATAATATTTAATTTAATCAATAAATCTTACGTGAATTGTATGGTAGGGTCTTACCTATTTAGCTTATGCTTGAGAATTAATCATGTGGTTCTATGCAAATAAAATGTTTTTCTTTAACAGAGTGGTTTTTCTTTCCCATGATTTAAAACTTAATCCAAATTGCTTTGGAAAATATCTCGATCGTGAAAAATCAAAATCAAAATATTTTATTTCACATAGACCTACATGGGCACTTATAAAACGTCGCGTCGACAAAAAGGTGCACGGTTCTGGTTGGTCGTTTCCTGTGAAGAAGAACCGGCAAGAAACTCCATGGTTACTCTTTTAAAATGATTTGATTTTATACAATACTATAATATATACTTATAATACATACTTATAATATATACTTATAATATATACTTTATATTACAATATTATCATGTTACAGCATTAGTACTTAAGTATGGGGGGACAGCGTAGGCCCGACAATAAGTCTTTGCTTACTACACAAAAAACGGAAAACAAGATAAGAGGTTAACAAAAGTTAACACGCATCTAGGAATCTACAAGGCCTACACTGTTCATACATTCACAAACAATCGTTAAAAAGAATCTATATAAAGGCAAGAAAATATTTTAAAAGACTAAATTAAACATGTGACAAAAATATTGTCATCAGTGCTGCAACTATTCTGAAGCTGACATTGATATTATGTGCTCTCCTATAGTAAGATTATGAAAGAATTAATAGTAAGTCTAAAAGCAACACATTGGTGCGTAGATCACAGATTTCCTTTACGATTTTTTGATGATTTCTATCTGACTAACTCATAAAACTCATGACGAAACTAATAAACGAGACAAAGTATTTTGACGTTGTGTTGAAAATGTTATTATGTTTCCGCATCTTCGACCAATTTTATCGCTCAAACACAATAGGTATTGACTGTAAAACCATGCAGGAAACTGAACAATTGATTTTCAATTATTTTACAGACATCATACAACTTGGTGTGTTAACTATTTCCTTTATAAATCTTAAAGTATTAGAGAAAAAAATAATACATTAAATAAATGTCTGAAATTCTGGTCTCACTTCAGTCTGACCTATCTCAATTTTTCCACTCAACCAAATACTTTGATATACAATATTAAAATACACGCAGTCTAAGTTTATAACACATTCAACGTCTATTTGACTGTAGCAAGCAAGCTACACCGTAATAAATGCAGTTATTTAAGATCACAGTCTAGAAGGAAATTGCATTTACTTATCGTATGCACCTTTGACTCATTCACACCTCTCGTGTTTCCCTGGTACTAATGACTCAATTATACATACTAGTCAGTCTGAAAAGATCTTATAAACTTCAGTTCTCATCAACGCAAATTCGACCTTAACTGTAGAGAGGGTACAGTTTAGATTTGCTCGAGTTTCAAGGTAGTAATAAAGCACAGCGCTTGAAGACCCATAATGCTAAATCAAGTTTTTTTTTTGAGACTGTAATTACAAGTTGTAAACGCTGTATTAATTGTTGAATTGAATAAGTGTTTGTAAATGAATAAAAGCTAATTTTATGAGGGCTCTGAGTATACTCTAGTTGTAAATGTAGGCAATTAGGTTTAATTTAACAAATTTTTACGCGAAAACATTATAATTTTATTTTATTATCAGACAAAAGCACTCAAAACTTCTATGCTAATTCACCTACGATAAAAATCAAACAACAATAAACAGATCTGATAAAATAACTACCAAACCCTACAGATCTGATGAATTATGTAAAAACTAACACTTACTGACGTCAACAGGAAAAGTATGGCATAAATAAAGTTTAGATTCGCATCATTCCATAGAACAAATACGTTTTACATGACAAAGACCGAAGGTGACGACGGCGAACGATAATAAACTTAACTAAGTATACCTATTTCCTTACTTCAAGTATGTGCATACAAAGTAGGTGCCTACCTAGTTTAATATCGGTGGTTTATCACTGAAAATTGAAGAAGGAAATGTGGCATCAAGTCGTGTCCTAACACATATGTGAGACCATGGGGTAGTCGCGTTCATTTTGTTCGGTAAACCTAAACGCGTGATCGCACTGTCAGAGGGCGTTTTTAGGTTTTTTGAACAAATGAGTGGCATAATCGCGTATTCGTATGTCTGGTTACTTTGGTTGGAACAGGGGTTAGAGCTTTTAATGCGTCACGGACGCATACTGCGTTTACATGTCGCGAACGCAATTGTTCCTTAGCCCAGAGACAAGCAGAGTTTCTTCCAAAGTCATCCGGCTACCTCAAGCTAGAAGAAGGTTACTAGCGCTGTTCAAAATACCATCATCATCAGGTGGGCAAATGATTGCTGTTCGAGATTGTAAGTATAAGTGGGTTGCTGCTGGAGCAGGCGAGTCAACGAGTGCTTTACTTCGATTCAGAAAAAGTGCCGTAAGTAGCTGACTGTGGAACCCCGATGGACTTGAAGGAATGAGTAAAACCTGTTTAGACAATCCGTCCATTTAGGAACTATGAAATAGTTAAGGGTCAACAGTAATTTCGATCTCACCAACTGTAACTCTCCATTGAATAAATCTTTACATTACCTAATAAAGGTGGCATCGCCTGGGTAGCCCGCGAAATTCAAACTGTCTTACATTTTTTTTTTGCAATTTTCCGGTTCTTGTCAGGTTGTATGTTGACTAAAATATGATTAGCGACAGTCATTCAATGGAATTAAGTGACGACTTTCTCATGAAAAAGTCATTCAATGGGATTAGGCGGACCTTAGAGCGAAGTTTTATTGATGATTTGAATGATTTTAACCATAAAACCATATTTATTAAGGTCGCAAATTATATTTCAATCAACATACAACCTCACACTGACCTGCAAAATGCAAAAAACGTAAAAAAAGAATTTCTAGCTTAAATCAAAAATAGCATATTAAAGTTTTAATTTTTTTTTTTTTACGATTTAATTTAATTTAACTTACCCTTATAATAATTATTTACAAACTACAAAACTGTAATAGAAATAAATATGTACAAGTATAAAAGGGTTACAGGGCATCCAAAAATTCGTCCGCATCGCTGTCAACAGGAAAAGTGCCCAGCAGGCTGGCAGCATTACCACGTTGGATGGCAATGCTGATTCTTTGGCCAAAAAATAGGCCCGCCCTCTGGTCACGTGAAGAGTCGACCAACCGCTTGGCGATTTCCCGAAAAACTAGGTGGGCACTCGGACCCCATGGCCCTAGTGTTTCAACCCCAAGTTTTAATTATTTAATATACTGAGTAATTTTTCTACAAAGTATTCGTGTTATTTACCGACCCTAGTCACCCTGGGTAGCAAATACGCACCTACACATAACAGCTATTAAGGATCTTCCGTAAGACAACTCCGCCGTAGTCAGCTGAAAATTCGTATCAAGTATCACAATGGCAAAATATCATATCGCCAAGAATCGATCTAATAAAGTCTATAGGGTTCATACTTAACATCAGCCGCTCCATGCAAGTTTGTAATTGAAAAAGTTCGTCGTTTTTATCAGGAAGCCTTTTTATTTGCTTTTCAATTTGTTTCACCCAAGTACATGTACCGCTTATGGGATAGTTTCTTAGTGAGAACTAAAGAATAAACTTTGTTAGTGTTGCAGCTCTGTTCGGTTCTAAGTAAACAGAACTTAAATTCTTTCTATCTTCTTTTGATTCGTAGAAAGGAGCAAGACTTGGTATGGAGCTTAGAATGTAAATGACACAATAGTCTGTGCAGGTTTTAGGCTTCTGTACCCGAAGGGTACCCAACGGGACCCTATTACTAAGCCGCCGCTGTCCGTCCGTCCGTCTGTCTGTCAGCGGGCTGTATATCATGATCCGTAATAGACAGTTGAAATTTTCACAGAATATGTATTTCTGCCGCTATAACAAATATAACGCAGTAAAAATAAATTAAAGGGGACTCCACTACTACGATGGTATGAAACCCTTCATGCGCGAGTCCGACTCGCACTTGGCTGGTTTTTTAAAACCATACATTTGATTTGTAATCTGAAATGGGTAGTTTGATAGTAATCTGTCTCCTATCTCGCTTGTATGAGGGAGAACAGAGTGGAGTGAGAGTCTATCGCAATAAATCCATGCAAGTTTGGTTTATTGCATCATAAAATACATTGAACTAAAAAGTAAAATTACAAACAGACGAAAATGGGATCTAATACATCCGGTGCGTTAGAATTGGCAAGTAGTTTACATTTGACGCATTCGTGACGTCATCCACAGGGCATGTGCTAGCGTTACTGATGTTCACTACACACACACTGTATAATCCAATACAAGATTATAACGTACAGACAGACTGTACGTGAGTGCGAGGGACAGCAAGGGTGCGGGCTGATGCCGATATCGGCTTGACTAGGGCACTCGCGAAAATTAAATCTCTATTAAAATTTCAGAAAAGGGACTAAACTTTTATCAGTTATGAACTTTCGTGACATTTTACGAAGAATTATTATCGCCTTATCTTCCGCACAGTTTTCCGAGGAGGGAATTCAACTTCGCCTGTATTTTCGTTCGGTGCAGTTTCTTTCAATTAGTTTGAGCTTCGTCTGCTTTCAGGAGCCAAAGTCGACTTATAAAATTGACATTTTAACGCTCGATAGCGCTTAACTCGTTGTAAACAGCCTTTCGTAATTTTGATTCGTTAACAAAGAGATTTTGCATAAAGGAAGGAGTTAAAGAGTAACAAAAATAATTAAAACGGGTTCTAAAACAGTGAAAAATAACCGTGAAAAATTAAAGTGAAACCGCGCGTAAATTAGTCGGCATTGTATTTCAGTGTCGCGTCCCGCGTCCCGCGAACGCAGCCAACAGCGAAAGTTAATTAAATAAAAATACCAACGGAATCCGCTCCCGCTGAGGTGTCAAACACCAATCAGCAAATAAAGGACCGCCAATAAGTTAGCGAGGCTATTCACAGAATCGAAAAGGTTCTGATTCATTGTCACGTCTCATTTTGATTGGACGTGCTTTGATACCGATAGCCGGGATTGCGATCGTTCAAAATTTTAATATTTTTTTACTTCCCTCATATTCGATTCTATCCGTTGCGGTTTGGCGATATTTATAACGTTTTGTTTTGTTTTGCCAAATCCCGGCTCCCGTTTGATTGTAACTGTTGCCGTCCATTTATCGAATCTCTATCGATGTTTTGGATTTATGAAACATGGTATACACTGTAGTATGTTTAGGTACGTCAAGGCGGACTGAATTGGCATAATGCGTTGATATGTGCGTTGATGCTGATGCATATTCCTATCATAGCCTGTATTGTTTTGATGTTGCCTTGAACGGATATTGGCGACATGATAACGTTATTATCCATGTATTGATTACGCTTGATTTTGTATAGGTATGTTATCTCATGTTGATTTCCGATCAGTTCCGTATTACTGTTTACTGATATCGAATGATCAGGTCAACTGTAGGATGTGCACTGCTGTTAATTGTATTGAAATGAGTTGTATAGGTAAGTAACATTCTGCGTAAATCTCCTCAATTTCGTGGAATAAACCACTTTGTTTATTATTAAGACCTACGCAACAATACAATAATAATCCCAATATATACTGCCACATGTATGGTTACAAAAACGTAACTCATTATAGTGTCGAGTTACATTACACACACGTGCGTTTAATTATAAAAAAATGTGCTACAGTTTCTACAAAGTAAAGAACTTCGTCTTTTTTCAGTCACTATTATATCACACTAGGAGAGAAGATCTTCTAAATCAATTAATCACTGGGACTATTTTTAACTGACAAGAAAGGTCAGCAGTTGATTATGAACGGCCTATTACTCATTTGTGGTTCGATGTGATTCGAATAAAAGCGTGTTGGTAAAAAGGGAGCATTACAATAGTATCTTAATTAAGCTAACAAATTGAAAAAAACCGGCCAAGTGCGAGTCGGACTCGCGCACGAAGGGTTCTGTACCATTATCTATAAAAACGGCAAAAAAATCATGTATGTTGTAGGAGCCTCACAAAAATATTTTTTTATTCTGTGTTTTAGTATTTGTTGTTATAGCGGCGACAGAAATACATCATCTGTGAAAATTTCAATTGTCTAACTATCACGGTTCATGAGATACAGCCTGGTGACAGACGGACACACAGACAGCGGAGTCTTAGTAATAGGGTCCCGTTTTAACCTTTGGGTACGGATCCCTAAAAACAAAGCACAAGTAATAACTTCTCTGTATCTTCATAGGACATACTTTGCTCTTGTAGCTTTCTTACGGGTTTCCTTAACATATAATGGTTTAAGGAATAGATGTTTCCTTTTTTATTTAGCCTGTTATAGAGTAGTGGTCCGAAGAACTACCGCTCTCACGGTTGACCACTTCTCAACCATATTACTCAGCGCATAAGGGTGAAAAGAGGTTGACACATCATACCTACGGTTACTTGAAACTATGGCGTCACTTGACTTGAACTTTGGATTGACCACCTACTTAAACCTACGGTTGACATAAGTAGGTATGCTTAACTGGTCAAAAGTCAGTGAAGTTGTCTCTGTAACCACAAGGATAATTTCTACTTTATGGAAGTTTGAAGCCTTCGATTACCACTAAATACACTCGTTACCTGCTGTAGCATTTATAGTCACACTGCCAATGAGGTAGTTATTGGTAGCAGTAGCGAAGGGTGAATTTTTGTAAGAGGTAAGCCGGAGTAGGTACCTACATATCTTTAATGTGATTATATTATTTGCCTATAGGATACTAACCGTGCCATTTTTCAAAGGGAAGCTGGTAGGAATCGTTTTGTAGGAACCTTCGCCACTGATTGGTAGTATGAGTTAATCCATTTACAAAACATATATTATTGTTTTGATGTTAGTTCTCAATCATATCTGTGACTAGATTAAGGTTCCCAGGACTTAAAACGGCCGCTTTAGCAGAATCATCACTACATATTATAAGAGTAGATTCCTAGAGGTGTGTTAACCTTTGTTAACCTCTTATCTTGTTTTCTGTTTTTTTGTGTAGTAAGCAACGACTTATTGTCGGGCTTATGCTGGCCCCCCATACTTGAGTACTAATGCTGTAACATGATAACATTGTAAAATCTAATTATTTTAAAAAAGTAACCATGGAGTTTCTTGCCGGTTCTTCTCCATAGGAAACGACCAACCCGAACCGTGCACCTTTTTGTCGACGTTTCATAAGTGCCCATGTAGGCCTATGTGAAATAAAAATATTTTGATTGGTTATAAAACAAAGTCTGTTGTTTTCACCAATGGATAGAGTGGTTCTCGAGAAAGGTTTTAGTATATAATTTGTCAAGTTTTTGTATACATTGGTTAACATATAATGATATTTGTTGGAGGTGTCGGAAAAAAATAAACCCTTTGAGATATAACATAATGATGTATGGTGGCATTGTGTATCTTATATAGGTCTATAGAAAAGTCCGCGATGGCATATTTCTATCTCTTATGGATAACAAACTTTATCCATTTTAATACTTAAA
The DNA here is from genome assembly GCA_950022335.1 of Eurois occulta. Classification (NCBI taxonomy): domain Eukaryota; kingdom Metazoa; phylum Arthropoda; class Insecta; order Lepidoptera; family Noctuidae; genus Eurois; species Eurois occulta. The sequence goes on along the minus strand of OX465489.1, from coordinate 7,638,863 downwards.
TAAGCCGATAATTGGCTGAAATTTGATACAGGGATAGATTATACCTTAGAATAAGTCAGGCTATTTTATATGCCTGGAATAAGTTCTCATAGGTTGCGGTATCGGGAGCAAAATTTCATGATTACTTTTGGTCGCGATAACCGCCATACACGCGGGCGAAGCCGCGGGCATCAGCTAGTAAGGTAATAATATGAGTTACGTTATAATTCGTGAAATGGTTAATGACAATTCATAATATTAACTGCCTCTGTCACCATTTTAAGAATTTTAATGTGATTCATAATTATCCTATTATGATTCTGCTTAAGCCATTTTAGGCCCTCTGATCAATAAAAAACGTTTTCCAGGGAAGATTGCGGACATTTGAAGAAAAATCCGAACATTCATCATTGCGAATTGTAATATTTTATACTGTGATTTTTTTTTCTAAGGATTTATTAATAATAGAGAAATTTTTGTTCCAAAACTTTGGCGGGTGTTTAAAATATAAATAATATTCACTATAATTATAAATGTAGTAATACTTTTACAAGTTAGTGATATTGTTGATTGTCCGGAAATGCCGAACGGATGGCAAACCTAGACTAGTTTTTTTTATTTTTTTTTTGTAAAAAAAGGGCCTACCTCGAACAATGACAATCGCTATTAAAACACTTCATAATACAACTTCAGCCAACTTATCTGTGCAGACGGAAAAAACACAGAACTAAAAAAAAATGTACCAATTTGGACATATCGATGCATTTTTTCTTGACAAGCAGCGCCACCTTGAACTGCACACTTAAAGTGGCCATACAGTACATTAACTTTCAACAATGTTGTCATAACCTTTTCGGTATCTGGTTATGACGTCAGTTACATACATTTTGGACTTTTCCGGCATCGGTATCACTGTTAGAATGTCAGGTTGTTTAGATCATTCTAAAGCTAAACTGATCTAAACCGACGCGGAATTCCAAAAACAAACACAAAAATATTTAGTATTTTTCACTTACGCAATAAACGTTAATGGTTTACGTCTCGACTCGAGTCATAGCCCTCTGATGTCATCGTTGGACTGCCGTCCGCCATGACAGTAGTGACGTTTCATTCATTATGCGGTGAATGCGATCTGCTTGGCTTAAACCGTCTCTAATTATTTCCGTGCCTCCCATCGAAACGCGGTCGCTTTCGACGTTTCGTATCGATCATGTTGCATTTTTAAATCTTTGGAATATTCCAGGTTTTATTTTTGTGCGTATGTTAGGTAGGTAGTTGTTTATTTTTAGATATATTCGAGTATCCATTCGTCTCGTAAAAGCTATCAAATGATACTGAAAAGCCAGACAAGCATTCAATACATTTACGTCGACAAATTCGTAAGCACTTAAACTCTTCCATACACGCGATACAATGTCTTCTAAATAAGTATAATTATGTACATATGTCATCCCTACTAATATTATAAATGCGAAAGTAACTCTGTCTGTCTGTCTGTCTGTCTGTTACGCTTTCACGTCTAAACCACTGAACTGATTTTAATGAAATTTGGTACAGAGATAGAGTTGACCTTGAGAAAGAATATAGGATAGTTTTTATCCCGGACTTTTGAAGAGTTCTCTTGGAAACGCGATATAACCGAACTGTTATCAAATAAACATAACACTAAATAGTATGCAGGTACAGAATCCATTGAAAAAAGTATCCACCTTTTTCTGTTCATACATTAGCGCTGTAAATGACAAACAAACGTTGTTAGACGCCGCGAATGGCACTATTCATACTCCAGGATATACATAAATAAGTCCAGAACAGGTGCGTTGATTCTAAAAGCATGCTCCACAATGATAGGCATCGCCATTCGCCACGTCAGCTCACAGTAAGCGACAATATTTTAACATATTTTAGACTCATATGACCCGATAAAAATCTTGGGAGAGTAAAAATTTTACGACATGTGAAATCGGGACTTCAGTGCAGGAGATAGCGGAATAATTTTATACTTACGATACGCTTTCGTGTGTAAAATGAAAGATTTTTTTATCGGTAAGTATGAAGGATAACGTTTTCAGTCAATATGCGAATGATGACGACTGCGGAGCGACGGGAAACGTAAGAATTGATAAAAATATTGGGAGACTGAAGTCGGGTTTATTGTGCGCTATTGGCGACATGGCGAGTGAAAATTTATCGACAAGATGCAGCGCAGCGTTTTGTGAATTGGCTCGCAGTCGGCGGAGTCGGCTCTATTTGTCAACTATGTATAATTTCGCTTCAACCAAGCATTGCGCTCGCTCGTTTTGTTTTGCGCCGTAATAAGAACGAGCATCGCTTATTGCCATCGACGTAGCACAAGAGCAAAAGTATCTGTTGCATCGCAGCACAAATTCGAAGCCGTACAGTTATTTGTCAACGTCTGAGGTTATTTCTATTGCTCACTGTACGGAATCAGAGCGTACCGACTTAGACAGAAACGTCGTGTTCTGACAACTGTGTTATTTTGTATATTTATGATTTACTGGTTTGTTAGTGACATGGGATAGATGATTTAGTGGGCGTTTTCCTCGTAGCTACAATGGCAATTTAAATAGAAAGCGAGGAGGCTGAAGTATGTGTGAAAGTGATTATGTTAGTTGTAATGAGGGATTTATTTTCTAGTTTATTTCCATTAGTTCGTGGAAGGAGTTTCATCTGGATAATTAATTGCTTATTTACTATTATTGTTAATGGCAAGAACATGGAATAGGAGGAAGTGCGTGGAGATCACTGCTGGAAGCGTTTCGTGACAGCTATGAGATATAGCGATGTCAGATGGTTATCACTGGAGTTGAATACGTTTAGTTATGAAATGAAACATGTAGATAATCTTGTGTAATCCTCTGAGGACAGACAACAAGATGATGACCAATCGTTACACGATAACAGGACATATTATGGTCGTTTTTATAGAGTAGATATGATAAATGGACATTTACCTTGAAACATGCAAGCATTTTGATTGCCTTGTTAGTCTAGTTGCCGCAAGCGCGACTGCTTAGCATGAGGATCAGAGTTCGATTCCCAGGTCGGGCAAAGTGTTATTGGGTTTTCCATTAGGAATTTCTCAGTAGCAGCCAGAGTCTAGATTTCGTGCCCGGCTGATGGAAATTGGCTCGCCCCCTATACCTGGGACTTAAACATAACTGGCGAGATGTGGGTGTACTATTAGGTACACCACTGCCCAACCCTCTGGGGATGTATCGTATGTTATGTTACATGGAAAACAATTTAATAAAATAGTATTGATCCTTGCTAAGTTAGTAATAAATAGTAATTACTGTGAAAAGAATCATCTAATTTTATCTTAGCCTCCAGCAAGTTTTGCAATGTGCCAGTGTTGCAATGTTCCGGTTTAAAAGTTATGAGTGTCGCAGAAATTGAGCCTTTTCTACTTTCTCTCTGGTGACGGGTGATGCGGAGAGTCAATGATAGGTAGCTATGTAAGGCACACCCTAGGATAATCTACATCTAATGATATTTGAAGTTGTGAATACTATAAGAAACGATACTTATAAGATACTTATAACAGCAGATTATTTGCTAGTTATGCCCCATTTCCATTTTGCATTTGCTTTTGTTAAACAAACACATAATACATATTCATGGCGGGCCTATTTTTTGGCCAAAGAATCAGCATTGCCATCCAACGTGGTAATGCTGCCAGCCTTCTGGGCACTTTTCCTGTTGACAGCGATGCGGACGAATTTTTGGATGCCCTGTAACCCTTTTATACTTGTACATATTTATTTCTATTATAGTTTTTTAGTTTGTAAATAATTAATATTTTGATTAAAGAATGTCGTAAATACGTCGTATCTCAAAAAAAAATACATATTAATTATCATCATTCTCCTGCCTCGATCCCAATTCATTTGGGGTCTGCGCAGCATGTCTTCTTCTTCCATACTTCTCTATTATTCGTCATCGCACCAGTCACCTCCTTTCTAGCCATATCATCCTTCACACAGTCCATCCATCGTTTCTTTGGTCTTCCTAGCCAACTAAATTCATACTCAACATTTTAATAGCATAAAATTATACGTTAAAATTCAACATAATATAATATATATCAACACGACACGGGTAGGCCTACAGACATTGACGTAAAACACGTGTATTTTCGTCCATTTTCGTTTCCGGTTGTGATTACCTATATTTCTAACTGTAGAATTATTCCGAGAATCCTTTGAAGATTTCCTCAAATGAGAGTTTCTTTAAATATTGTCTGTGTGGGAAATATCTCACCAATAAGTAACTATAATTAAAAATATATAATAATAACACAACATCACGCCTGCAATCCCCGAAGGGATAGGTAGAGCTGTACCCAATAGTACACCCACATTTAGGCAGTTACGTTTTAAGTCCCACGTTATAGGGGGCGAAACTATTGCCATCAACTGGGCACGAATCCGTGGCTGCTGCTGTGAAATTTCTGAATGAAAAACCCAATAACACTTTGGCCGACACGGGAATCCAATCCAGGACTTCATGCTCAGCAGTCATACTTGCAACCACTTGACAAACGAGGCAGGCATAAATAATTATGCCTGTACAAGTGTACATTATATCTGACGGTTGGCATAATCTCGAAATGTCAGTAAAATACTCTCTGTTCGCTGTTCTTTCTTTTCTATGACTTCCAGCTCTTTTGATCCAGGGCTTAATCAGCATTCTCTTGCCCTTATCTCAATTCATTTCGGGTCTCTCCAGCATGTCTTCTTCTTCCATACTTCTCTATTACTCGTCATCTCATCAGACACCTCCTTTTTGCTATAATTATCATTCTTCATTTCAACCTTCGTTTTGGTCTTCGCGATCCAGGACTAAAACCCTTGTTAAAACTGTTTTTGTTTTTTTCTGACTCTCAATATTAGTTAACTAACTCATGGTCAGCTCAAAAGACAGACAAACATAATGAACCACACAGATTATACCATAGTTATATACAAACAATATAAAGTTGAACAATAGAATGAATAAAATCGTTTCTCCGTGCACATCGTAGTGATCGCACCATTTACTGCTCGTGAGGACAGTGGAAGTTTCCTACGAGCAATGTAAGACGGGAGACAGTTCTTTTACAAGTTTGAAAACGCGTTGCTATCTCCCCTTCCTTTAGTGGAATCGCAGTTAGACCAAGATAAATGTATGGAGTGATATGTTAGGGATATGTTGCCTTTTATCGTTCAATTGGAGGTAGTTAGATAAAGAGTTTTATTTTGTCCTCAACAAAAGATAGCTGGTCTGTGTTCTATGTTTCAGAAATAATGTTGAAATCACTTCAAGGTTATGCGAATACCTGAATCACGATTGTCTTCTGACATACTATTTCTTTATTGACAATAACTATGAGCAAATTCGCAACAAAATAGGGTTATAGGTAAAAATGGCTGAAAAACTGTATCTAAAAACAAGTAATAACTGTTAAGTCTACTAATAACACTCTCGCTGTTTTGATTCCTAGTGTCGGGTAAATCAATTAGAAATATGTCAGGTTGGTGAAACGGGTTACAAATAGTAAATAGGTGGGTACTATATACTCAATACTTTGGTCTTTTTACGAAAATCTTCGCCATTCTATTAACAATGTTAATCCAGTGTAGGTAATTTGCCCATTCAATATTTCCTCAACTGAGTAATTATCAAATACCTTATCTTAAGGTTTCAGGAAGTTAAAATTAATCAATCCAATTATAACAATATTACCTACCTAACAGTGAAACTTTTCTTTCTAACGTATTTTTACATCACAATCTACATGGTTTTACATGAGGATAACCCGTAACATGAACCAAAATGACCAAAAAATATGAGGTTATAAAACTTTTTCCACATTTTAGAAGTCCAATACCACCTCATTTCGGGGATTAACGCGCGTAAAGTAAACATTGCGTTAAAATAACTGGCAAACAGTAACTGTTAGCCAGTGGGAACCTGCCATATGTATTTTTAATTAATCCTTGGAACGTCCTCGGCAGTACAAAAGCAATTATCGCGGGTCTATGCGAGTCATCATGAAGCAGAAAGGTTAATTTTCTTCTTTATTATCCAGGAGATAGAAAGCAAAAATAAGAAGGATCAGGTTAGGATAGTAACAGACAAATAATGGCTATACAAAGCAATAGTCAATACATATCTCTGTTTCATTGTCATCAAGCTATCTTTAATGACTAAGAAATATTCGTTCAATGTTGTAAGATTGAAACTTGGTTCATCTGATAATATTATGGCTTTTCGGTGAAAAGAGCCCACCTTATTTTTAAAAGAAAGACATTTTTAAAAGTCTACAACACCTAATACTTGAGTTAAAACATCCCAACGCGAAAATAAAATATTTAAAGACTTTTCCCGTCGAGTCAATTTCCCCACTCATGAAAGGAAATATTTAGGCATCCTGTGAATCTGAATTTGAATGAAACCTCATATGGAAAACGCCTTATAAATGGGTATATTGTGTCGTGTCAGCATTATAAAGTCGATGTAGTCGCATTCAGACAGCTCGGCCTCCATCCTCCAACACAGACTACACCATTGTGTTCGTCCTTTTCTGACTTCAATTTAATTTCAGACGTTTCCCTACACCTCACCTTTGTACGACATTTCACAAAGACTTCAAAATATTAGGCATTTTCATCCGTCTATATCCGTCGTCTCTTGACATAAAATTGTACCCGCAATGATTACAAACTTGAGATCTGATTCATAACCTTCTTTATATTTTCGGACAGGTAAACATAATTCAAACGTGTCTTTGTTAGAGGCTACCTCTTACAACAATAGAATCTCTCGGTCTCATTATGAAGCAACATTTTTTTTGCATGACAAACAGTACCGAAACAATAAGCAAAATCTTCTAAATTAGCTTCCGCTCTTTCTGCGTTTGTAGTTAAGAGACTGCGTTTTTCTTTACAATGTACAGTCACGAACACCAATATGTAAACACTTATCAACTTTTCAAAGTTGTCTCTTACTGTTCTGATTAAAATTTCATGTTGTTACGAACATAGTATTCTGAAACTCATATTTTTATGAAAAAGATCCTATCTCCAAGTAACAACCGCTATTTCTCGCCAAAATTGCTTTTAAATTTAGGAAAGTGTAAACATATTGGTGCTCGTGAGCAGACGTGGGCTTTGATATCTTCCCAACTATTCAAGGCTTAACCATCGGAAACAAAGCGTAAAACGAACAATACGATAACAAACAGACAGTAATCACTTTAAAAATAGATCAATAACGATTTCTCGGCAGAGAATCGTTTGCGACCGTGAAAGAACAAAGTGGCTACTGATTTGTGGTCGACGTCGACGTCGCATTCAGTGTCTCATTCCTAGAGAGAATGCGATACATAGTTATGTTCTGAGTTTCGCATGTGTGGAGCAAAAAGAGCAAGCTGGCGTGTGCCCAAGCTAGTGTAGTCGCGGCTTGTTTCATGCGTCACATTAATTAAGCATCAGATAGAATCTCGGTGTGTGATGCTGCATGATATTTACGATAAGCTCTAAAACTAGTAAACACATATTTCGACCGCCAACAGGTGTTTAACGTTACGTTTATTGTGTCATATATTTTGGAGCGCTTTCAGGATTAATATTATGTTTCTTGACTGAAAAGTAATCGAGTACGAATTGAATCTATCTACATGAATATTGTTTGAGGTAATGAATAAGCATTCGTTCGCAATTGTTCCTTTCAACATAGTAAATCAGAGTCGACAAGAAAGCTCGGGGCATGTGTCTCAATAACGCCTTATGCGATATGCGATAGTGTCGCACGACTAGCAGCCGGGAAGACCGGGAAGGCACCATCTTTTTATTTTTCCAGATATTGTTAATTCACGTTTATGAACCTGGATGTTATTATGTGCCTATTTTAAAACTGTTCAATGAATGGCTAACCTTACGATTAAAAAAACCGGCCAAGTGCGAGTCGTACACACAAAGGGTTCCGTAGCACGAAACAATATAATAAAAGTATTTTGAAGGGCAGGTCATTTATGTTGTATTGTATTATATTCAACAGCAAAACTATTTTTTTTTTATAGTATGTTAATGAAAAACTGCACAAAAAACTTTCAAAGAAAATTGGTTTGAATAAGATTTGATGTTTTGTTTTTGAGATATGCGACTTTTTCAACAAACTGCAGCAGTAACTTTGTTTTTCATTAGTATGTTAATGAAAAATAATGTTACTGCTGCAGTTTATATCTCAAAAACTAAACATCAAATCTTATTCAAACTAATTTTCTTTGAAAGTTTTTTTTACGTTCTACAATCCTAAATTTTTTCTGAATTTTCCTCTTTTTACTTTAGAAATTAGAGGGGGACGGGACACATTTCACCATTTTGGAAATGTCTATCTTTCAAACGATTGACTTTAAGAAAAAATGGTTTTAGGAACCTCTATTCATTTTTTCGCGGTTCAATAACGAACGCGGTTCGAATACATCTATCTACCAAGTTTCAACTGTGTAGTCCTAATAGTTTCGAAATAAAGTGGCTGTGACATACGAACAGACAGACAGACATGACGAATTTATTAAGGGTTCCGTTTTTTTGCCATCGGCTACGGAACCCTAAAAAGGAAATTAAATGTCAATCATTAAAATAAGAGCGGTTTTGAAACCAGATTTTTTTCTTTTAAGTATTATATTAATATAAGATAAAGTATCTAAAATATCTACTCTATGTTTTGGTAATGGTCTCATTATTTTACATACCTATTGTGTCTTTTAAATTTAAATAAGAAAAAAACTGTGTCCATATTTTTTGTAAGATATTCCTAACCAAATGAATTCCTTTACTAAAAGTGAATAGGTACTTAGGTAATTTGAAATTTAAAGAATGTGTATTCGGGTCAAAACCTAAATGTTCGATAACAGGAAAAAAACTATATCCGTCTTGGTAAATTCAAATTTATTTAAGTACCTGATATTATATTCAGAGCACAAAACTAGCCCAGAATTGATTTCGTTCAGATACATAATTAAACTGTTTGTCTTGTGTTCTGAGAATGTATTTTACGTAACCTTACTAGATTCTTTCTGTATTTGATGTACAAAGTAAATAATACACAATTAAATATGTAATTTATAATGTATCATACAAAGCTGAATCTCATTGTTTTTATAATCGTTTATGACCATTAAATAGCAAATTCAAAAACCTAAGGATGGGTTAAAGTGATTAGAAAATTAAAAGTAGTCAGCAATTTACATATATTTTAAGTTTAAGGGGTTTAATCATTAACATTCAGTAATAATTAACGTCTGCTTAACCACACATTGGTTGACGTTTAAACATTTAACATTAAGCCGCGTTATGAATAAACCCTTCGTAGTTAAGACTGTCTTGATATATATATGTTGTTGTGAAATAAATAAAATATTTGTACGTCGCAAGCTACCGCTTGATATTTGGACCAAAACCCTGAGACGGTGGGTGGAGGCGAGTCGCCATTTACATGAGGGGTCAGCCCAGTCTGCTATCGCGCTGATTTACAACCATATTCAATTGTTACCACTGCTTGTATCAACAGCTGCCACATACAAATATATATATGATACACTAAATCTACCAGTTATATCCAACACGCTGTATACATTGTCATGATCCTCGTTTGTCACAATAAATACATTTAAAATACATCTTGTTTTCCTCACAAAATCCTTTCATGAACTTGTCATAGTTACAGTAAAGTCTAGGGCAACATAAACAGATTTATTTAACTTTAAAAAACAGTTATTCAAATGAAAAACGACACTGTTAGCAATACTAAAAATTTATATAAATGAAAATTTATTTATGACTTTTAAAGTAGAGTGGAATGCTTAAAAGCGACCTCAACACAATTTAAAAAACCGAATCTGTTAACGCGAATTTACATTTCAAAGTATTTTTTAGTTTAGAGGCGCGAATGTTCTATGAAAAAATGTTCTAATACAGTTTTCTGAGAGTTCTAAAAACGCCTTTTGAAACATATAAATGTATTAAGAGTTGAGAAAAGGCTTCATTCATGGGTTTTACGTAGGTAAAGTAGGCTGGGTTTTTCTTTGGCGGCTGGGTAGGAAGGGCTATGGTAGGTAAACAGGGTGGCACGATTTATGCGCAGTTTGAGCGGCTTTCGTTCTTTGTTTCAGGTAATGACCCCGCTTTCATCACGGAGTGAATGGGCGCGAGCAAAGAGTTCGCAGATACCGGCTACGTCGCAAGTCTGCCTCCACACTTAGTAACGGACATGTTTTTGAGTTACCAATTGTTGTGACGTTAGATATTAATGCGTAGCTGTTGTAGGTGAAATGGTAAGTTATTTACTGAGAATTTATAAAAAGGATATCTGTAAGATAACTCTAAAATTTGGTAGGAAGGTCTCTGAAAAACTTCCACACAAAAAATAGGCTATTTAAGTATTGAAAAGTATCTAGGGCACCAATTACTACCATTTCTTACTATGTCTGTTGTGTAAAAACAATGTTAAATACATCATTGAAATTCGGTACCTAGTTTTTGTTCTCATAACAAATACAATACGTACAGCTATTCAATTATACGAAACAGTGCCTAACTAAGCTTAGAAACAATAATAATTCAGACAATAGAGCCTTAATAGGTTTGTTACAAAGGTCATTTGAAAAAGAGGTTTGTAGACTAGAGCACAGGGCACTCGATAAGGCCGCCTAGAGGGCCTAGATAAAGTGGAATTCTGTCGGCGATCGATTAAGAAAAAACCCAAAAATGTAGGTAGGTATCACTGCCATAAATGGTAACTTATTTCCAGTTGAAGTTCTTTGAAAAAATACAAATCGCTAAATACAAAGTGTAATTAGTTAGTAATTACACTTTGTTTGTAATTAGTTAGTAGTTTAAGTGACTAACCGTTAGTTACTAAAAATAACTACCTAGCCCATTTTATATAAAAGTATCTATAACAGTGATTAATTTCATCATCACCTGCCTAGCCTTTTCCCAACTATGTTGGGGTCGGCTTCCAGTCTAACCGGATGCAGCTGAATACCAGTATTTTACGTGGAGCGACTGCCTATCTGACCTCCATAACCCAGTTAGTTCTGGGTAATATGATACCCTTTAGTAAGACTGGTTGTCAGACTTTCGGGCCACTGACTACCTGTAACGACTGTCAAAAATCTACAAATGACAGCCGGGACCAACGGCTTAACGTGCTTTCCGAGGCACGGAGAAAACTCGGTACGTAATGGGTGGTCACCCACCGACGGACCAACCTAGGCAAGCGCAGCTTAACCTAAAGATCAACCCGAGCGGCAGTTATTATTTAGCCACGAGCTTCTCACTTTAACAGTTTAACAGTGATTTATTTATATGTAAAAAATTACAAGCCTTATACATTTTTGGGGGTGTCTGAGGTTTTGGGTCTCTTTCTCAATTAAATCTTTCCAAAAAGAACTAGAGCACATACACCTTTTTTCTTCTACACAAAAGAAGCAATGACGTTAGTGCGATACGTGTATGGGCGTGGCCTCGTCATTCGGCTCGTTCTCACTGTAATGACCCTATATAACGGTTCGCATTATTATTTATGTTGTGTAGCTGAGAACGGCATAATAGGACCATAAGAATGAAATAAATTCCCGCAAACTTTGAGTTCTTGGCTTCGCTTGAAAGCTGCGATAGCACTTATTGTTTCACATTTGCGAAAATGTTTTTCTTAGACGTGTTTTGCATGCGTCGATTGTTTCTAATTTTTTCCGGGCTGCAACTTTTTTCAGTTAAAATAATAAAATATTCTTAACTATCATGTATGTATTTTTCAAAGAATTTAACGTCATCTCACAATAATTAAAGTTATTTGCCATAATTGGGTGTTTAAAGAGTAATTTCAGCTCCTAATTTATCAAGTAACTACAAAAAACTATCTGTATAATCTTAAAAAGAGCATAACAGTACTCTCCATCACAATTTTATACGCAATTCTACCGTACATCTCAATTTAAATCCCGCAATCTCGCCCTAAGAAAATCTGATTCCACGCGCGCCGCATAGATGGCGTTAGCAGTAGCATTGTGGACAACGGCTTAACCAAAATGTGTCCTTTTATTACGACCTGTGTTCGGTTAAATGGACGGCCGGTAGATACCTAAGTGACGTTGGTAAAGCCTTTGGTAGTGGCCACAGACCGAAACGGTCCATCAGTCTCCTGTTGCTTTACACAATACCGCAAATAGCTCTTTAGGTCCCAATCTGGTTTTGTACGGATTTCTCAATATGTTGTTTTGTAAGTCTCTATCCAAGAATTATATAAATAGATTGAAACAAAAGGTTTTCACAATATATTTCCAATTATAGATGCAATAACCGTGAAAGTACTAAAACTGCGGCTATTAATATTCTCGCTAGCAATTTTAATTAATACATTTTCTTTATTTTGAAATTTGTCCTGAAATTATTTGCCTCTTGAAATTTATCTTTTGTAGGGCTCCTGAAATAAATGAAATTTTATTTATTTCTGGCAAGGCCATTATTTATTTTATTTTTATTATTCGAAAACGACATACCTGTATATTGTGATTAACAAAACATAATTCACGGAAATTATTATTGTTTATAGGCTCTAAACTGTCTGGCAATAATTCATTACGTTAGTAAGTTCGATTATTTCTGTTATATACAGGAATTATCAAACATTTTATGATTAAGACATTATTATAAACAAATGTGAACAATATAACTAATATCACCATTAACACTAGAAGTAGAAAAGGGATATAATGTTACTAATTTCTTAGAACTTCCAATATATTACAACATTAAAACCAGCTGCAAATCTAGACTATAAAATTAAACGACCTTTTATCAATCAAAGCTCATAAAATATGAACTAACTCAGGCCCAAAAACCTCTAGTTACCTAATAGTAGTCAATAAACCAACTAGGTACCTACATAAACCACTCGAAAACCGTATTATTGATAGGTGGAAAACGAAAGTCAAGCCCGCTGGTCCAAGGATGAGTGATGACGAAACGAAAAGTGCGGTCTGAACGTGAGGAGCAACTGTAAATCACTTGATGAATGTTCTAGAAACGGACGATGTGTTTATTGGCAGCACTCGATTTTGGTGTAAAGTTATAGTTTAGTGCGCGTATAGTAGGTACGGGTACTTATCTTTAAGTAAGTTAGGAAGCAAAAGGTTGTGGTAGGGAAAATGTAAGTGAATAAGGAAATGTGATGTAGGTAGTGGAATTGTGACAATGTGCATTATAAAAGCTCGTGGCTAAATAATAACAGCCGCTCGGGTCGATCTTTAGGTTAAGTTGGTCCGTGGATGGGTGACCACCCATTACATACCGAGTTTCCTCCGTGCCAAAAGCACGTTAAGCCGTTGGTCCCGGCTGTCATTTGTAGAGCTTTGACAGTCGTTAAGGTAGTCAGTGGCTCGAAAGTCTGACACACTTACCAAAGGGTATCGTGTTACCCAGTGAAAGCTGAGTTGTGGAGGTCAGATAGGCAGTCGCTCCATGTAAAATACTGGTATTCAGCTGCATTCGGTTAGACTGGAAGCCGACCCCAACTTAGTTGGGAAAGCTAGGCAGATGACAATGTGTTTAAGAAGGGCTACAATCAGCAGCAGATGGATATGTGAAACTACAAGTTTCATTGTTCTGCCAATTATAAGTAGGTGTTTTAAAAGTTATCCACCTGTGTACATACCTTTCATGACTATACAGACACCCACATAATAAGTATATACCTCAATATAGGTACGTAATATGTTTGATACATAAATATGTTGGTAACTTGGAGAACTCATAGTCTTATCGGACTTAGGAAGAGTGCACTGAACGCTCCACGAGATAAATTAAGATGTTTTCCTCGTGTTCAGATATTTATTAACAGTTATATATTAATATTATTGTCCAGAAATGTAGGGAAGATAAGTATAAATAAAATATGGTGGGTTGGCAATAGGCAACAAGTAATACGATAAAATGATGGTAATGATTTCGCGAAAGTAAGGATAGGAATGAAATAGGACTACAGAATGTACGGACAAGAATTGCTAGCATGATTAGATATTAGAATCAGAGATGAAGAAGGCATTTGCATGTGGCTGAGATGAGAATGCTAAGGGGGATATGTAGTGTTACACGAAGGGATAAAATAAGTAAATAGTACATAAGAGGAAGTCTGAAAGTGGCGTCGGTGACTAAAAAGTTAAGGAATGAGGAAAATGTTGTGAGGAAAGTTTTGAGTATGAATGTGGATAGGTATAAGAGTAGAGGAAGACCAAAGAAACGATGGATGGGCTGTGTAAAGGATTAAAGGATGATATAGCTAGAAAGGAGGTGTCTGATGACGAGTAGTAGTGAAGTATGGAAGAAGAGACATGCTGCGCCGACCCCAAATGAATTGGGATAAGGTTAAGAGAATTATGAGATAAACTCTTAAAAAAAAATATATAAGAGAATTATGAGATTGAGAAACTAGAAAACACTTGTAGAGGCCGACGAACTTGGGTATTTTACAATACTTTTGAACTTCTGTGATATGATAAATATAAGTTAGAAGGCGTACCCGTGTTTACATGAAACTACTTTCTTATTTTTAAATTGAATGTTATGAGTGGATTTTTATACCTAGTTAGGTACTATTTTTGAGAAATAAGCGAGTTAGTTTAACTAAAAGCATGCCATTATTTATTAGTTCCAAGAAAATACCAACAAAGTATTATAAACGACAAAGTGCTCCATTCTATAACAAGAGAAAATACTTTATCAATATACCGCTTTGTCTTTGAAAGGTAAACTATCTTTTGTTAACTGTAAAAGGCACCATAATCGACAATATTCACTGAAACCTATATAATACCTATAACCTTCGATCCCCGATAAAGAAAATTAGCTGCCCATTACAATACCGAGTAAAAATGAAGTAAAAAAGGCACGCAAGCCATTAAAGAACCTTAACGACGCCGATCAGATGAATAAATGATTGAATTTTCAATTAAAATTAGAGAGAAAAGGGAACTTTGTTGACAATATCGGTGCTAGAAAGAGACAGAGCGACCATTTTAATACCATTTCATCATCTCGACTGCTTTAATATTTTTAATTGATAGATTCAATTATACTCTTTCGGATTTAGATGGGTGAGCGGAGGGATCTACTAGAAATGATGGGTCCAATTTACATTGTGATTTGAGTGTTGAATTAAGATTAACGGAATACTATATTATTCTCCATTGGTATTGGTGGAAACCAAATGAAGATATAAGTTTTTAAACTGTCATGGTCACTAACATTATAATTAACACTAGAAACGGGATATTTACCATGTCCACTGTTTGTTTTGAGTTCCCGATATTTCGGCGCTGTTGCAAGTACCATGATCACGGATAAACTGAAGTTATTGCAGATGGGTGAAACAGTGGAGATGGTAAATATCCCGTTTCTAGTGTTAATTATAACCACATGAAGTATTGACAGGGTTTAAAGACCGGCAATTACTTTATGTACTACTATAGAAGGTACGTACTCACCAATAATATATTGATTATGAGGTAGTTAAGTAAGGTTTACTTTGTTCGAGGAAATTGATTGTGTACTCATTGAAGAACATTAGAATTTCTCTAGGTATAACTACGTGATTCTGAATTTATGGCCCGCTTGCACCACGAATCACTAAACACGTTTAATACTAAACATTTAAAGCTTCATTCCGTCTCTGTCATCTTCAAGGCGATGGAAGTAACAGCACGATGTTTTAAATACGTTTAATATTAAACAGTGTTCAGTGGTTCGTGGTGCAAGCTGTCCTAAATGTCTAGATTCCCGATAAGAAATTTAATTTCGTGATAAAATGTTTATTTAGGTTTAGATTCTATGTTGCAATTACATACATAGGGGTGGTATTGATAACCTCTTTTTTTAAGTCGGTTAAAAATCATCTTTTGTTCGGTATTAAAATTATCATATTATCTTGAACTTTCACTTCCAACAAATCACTGAATAAAATCGAAGTAATTAGGTATGTACCCATCCATCTGCGAAGTGAAAACTAACACTCGATGACGGCCCAGCCCAAACCGATGGGTATAAACGCATGACATTTTGCACAATAGTTCCATATATGAACATAACTAAGGAGGAGTTTTGAAAACACCACTTTTCCAGATGAGAAATCCTATAAGGCACACTGTTAATATTGTCATAATATCCTAATTGTTATTTTATAAGCAGGTTTTATTGCTACACTCTTCCCAAAAAAACAAATTCGTGCTTAAAACTGTCCTTACTAAAACAAGTGCATGTAATGGTCCTCTCATAATTTTCTCGGAGTCACGTACAAAGTCGCAAACAACTGTTCCTTGAAATACGAACTAGTTCTACATGAAAATAACTAATTAATGTGCCAACACTATTTGAAAGGACTCATTAATTTAACACCTGACTGGGAAACTTAAAGGTAGCAGTGTTCAGTAGTTCTAAGAATGGTTGTAGACCGCCAGAACTGGAGGATACGTCTTTTAGTGAAGGGTATGTTGGTCGCACGAGCAAATTATTGGATAGAGACAAAATCATCTATCTGCTTAGCCTTTTCCCCCAATATTTCGGCGTTGACATCCAGTATAGACTGGAAACCGATCACATTGTAACTGAATACTGATAGTTTATATATGGTGCGACTGTTTTATTAGACCTCCACAACCGAGTTACTGGGTAATACGATACTCTTCAATAAGACTGGTTGTCAGACTTCACAATTCTGACTATCAGTCTCATTTTATATTATATTAGTCTATGCTATCAGCAACGACTGTCAAAGATCTCAAATAGTAAGACCATTGATTTATCATGCTTACCGAGGAACGGAGTAGTGGATGCATGTGAAAATTACAGTGATTGTACTAAATTTATTTACTTTGAAAATTCTTGTCTGTCAACCATTCTCTCGCCAAATAAACTTAATGATTCAATTATAATGCAAAATTTAAAATCACTCAATAATATTGACCTGATTTCTATAAAAAAACATTAAAAGGATTTCTCAAAGTGTATTTTTAAGAACTTTGTAATAATTGCAAAAGCGGTCGAACCGTGTGAAACAAAAGGGTCCAGCGATGCTCATTTATTTAAGCGCTAAAGATTCTTCGCCCCAAAGAAACTTTCTTATTTCTAACGATAATTAAATTATAGAATTAACTGTGGAAATTAGTTGAAAATTACGACAATACTTCGGCACAATGTAAAAGTTAATTTTTTTGTTGAAAAAATAAAATAAAAAGAAGTTGAGTCAGAGATGAAAATTGTTAATGTTATTGCATTTATTTCGTTCTGTCTTTTTATTTTTACGCTAAATTGGATAACTTTTTTTTTTGCAGAAAAAACTTAAGAAAAGCTTATATTGGATAAATAAAAAGCTTACTTAATTAAAAACTATAATTTACTTTCTATCTCGACTTTTGGTCTAGTGGTCTGCTGAGCATGAGGTCCTGGGTTCAATTCCCGGCTCGGACAAAGTGTTATTGGGTTTTTTCATCAGCAATGTCGTTATTAGGTAGCAGCTACGGAGTCTGGATTTGTGCCCGCTGATGGCAATAGGCTCACCCCCTATTACTTTTACTTGGGACTTAAACGTAACTGGCGAAATGTGGGTTTACTTGTTAGGTACACCTCTGCCTAATCCTTCAGGGATTTTTGGTTTTCCACAACAGTGATGACTGACAGCTCTTGAAGGCATAAAAATTTAGTGATCGCGTTTAGTTTTAAATTCACCCTTACCGTCGTAGAGGAGCTTGTGACTAAATAATAACAGCCATTCGGGTCGATCTTCAGGTTAAGCCGCGCTTGCTTAGTTTGGTTCGTGGATGGGTGACCACCAATTACATACCGAGTTTCCTCCGTGCCTCTGAAAGCACGTCCCGGATGTCAATTGTAGATCTTTGTCAATCGTTACAGATAGTCAGTGGCCCAAAAGTCTGACAACCAGTCTTATCAAGGGGTATTGTATTATTAGCAAGTAGTAACTGGGATGTGGAGGTCAGATAGGCAGTCGCTCCATATAAAATACCGGTATTCAGCTGCATCCGGTTAGACTGGAAGGCCCACATAGTTGAGAAATTCACCCTTACCGTCAAATTCAACAAAATTTAGATTTAAGTAATTCGACACCCCATCAAACCGTTATTAATAGTGTACATGTTTGTTTACTAATTAATAAACACTATCGATATATAATTAAAGCGGGTAGTTTGAAACTAGCTAGTAGCTGACGATAGAAATATGTAGAACATGTCTACCCGGTTGTCTAATTATAATCGATCCTCGGGAGATTGACACATGCCGTGAATATACCGATAGCAGCGACACGTGTTTGTTAAATTGCTTTTATTTATTAACTTGGAAATTAATTTTAAATGTGACATAGATGGATTTTTCAGTCATTTTGTTCGTATTAACTAACAATCTAGTTATAAGTTATGGAGCCATTTATTGGGTACGTCCCGTATTGAGATAGGTTTTTTTTACGGGCGTTAAAGTGTCTACATTGTTATCTTATACATAGCGTACTATACATATAGTTTCTGGCCACATACAAAATATATCCCTACATATTATTAGTTTTTATTTTTAAACTCGAAAAGATTTAATTCGGAGAATTCTGCTTTTTGTATGATATGCCAATACAAATGTCGGATAAAAACAGATCTTTTATTAATATAAAATCAATTTGATTAATTTAACGTTCTGAGTATATCACTACTATAAGTAATATTTAAAACATTTTACCCAGTGTCTAATTCGGTAAGACATTCGATATCGTTGCTTCTATGCCTTATTTGTCGACCGTATCCCGGTACAGTCATCAACGCAGAAACGGTTTGGAGTATCTGTCTCTAGTTGATGAGTGACATACCTTTTTTCCAGAAAGAAACAAAGTAACCGACGACTATTTGTGTCCAACTTCTAATAAAAAAAAAACTTGCTTCTAACATATGGAGTGCACGTGTCATTTGAATAATTTTTGGTTGAATTATTAGTTTAAAACATTCTTTTGTTGTTTTTGAATGTGCTAACATATTTAATGCATTTTTTTAATCATACTATTAATAAAACTTGGTCATTTATATGAAACAAAAATTCAAAATAAAAATTTGTCGGTATTGTGACCAGCGGAACACCATAATATTTATTTTTATACATTTAAAAAGTCATTTCCTAAAGCTATGTCAGAAACATAACTAAATGTCATTCATAACATTTTAGTTAAACTTTATGACATTTAGATTTTCCTTTGCCCATTCGAAAATGTGTGGACGTTTTAATATTATGAGTCTTCTTACTAATTTATTTTCTTCCGTGATCTAAATATGTGTTTCTATCATATTTACAAGGTGTCAGGTTGCATAAAATTATGAATAAGGACGTAATTTTAATGTCTTCTTAAGCAAAATGTAGAGAACTACGAAATAAAATCCTCATACGCCTAAATTATCTATTTGAATCACCGTAGAACAAAGTTGTGGGTTTACTAATAAATTCTAGGCTATCCACAATATCATAAATGTTATTTTCTTAACCTTCCGCTGACTTATGGGATGCACATGTCATCATTAACATTTAGTTTGAATTATGACACCCAAATCTTTATTCGGTGGTTCATTCAAAGTTATTTTTATTACTTGATTACAACAATCAAACACCTATCTTATTAGTAAACTGTTCCAGACGTTGAATTATCTACTTTACTAAAGTTTATTTTCTTAACGTGCCCCTTGTGAATTATAGAGATAGCACGTGTCATTTTAGTTAAATTATTACCACCATCTTAATTGTTTTGGGTTATTCGAAGACGTGCTAACATATTTAAAGGGTTAGGCCCGCGATTAAAGCGTGCTTATTCTAATATCTCAACTTTCGTAGTCTTCATATAAAATATAAATGTTCTTGTTTATTAGGTGTGGTTTTCAAAAAGGTAGGTATGCTCTTTGGGACTAACCCAGCCGGAAGGGATTAAAGTGTGAGCAATAGAATTTTCAGCGGCCCTTTATAACCTTATCAAACATAATTATATTAGTGTATGAGTGTGTTATTTATTCAGTCGCTTGTGTGTTCAAGCTGGCCAGTTGTAACTTTTTAAGTTTTTACAAATTGTTAATTAAACATTAACTCCACATAATTATGTACGCATTCTTCCTACATATAGTTCATTTTTACTTAAGAAATACAAGTTCCAATTAGCAAAATAATTATGAAATTGTATTTATTCAGCCTGGACAAATACAGAAACGACCTCTATTGGCGCATCTCTCGAAGCAAAGATTCGTGCCTCCCTTTGAAATGAAAGATTGTGTACACCGCCATCTAGGGAATGAAGTTGAACTCATTTAGTCACGTTCTGCAGCAATGCCTCGAGCCACATTAAAGTGCATCTCTCGCCCGAGGTTCTGAAAACGACTTTTTTATGAGTTACTGAGATGTTCGCCGCATAAAATTGTTACTTCTCTTGTTTCACGACTTATAATATCACTTTTAGATTAACTTTATTATATTATTAAAACAACATTCGCTTACAAAATAGCCATAGATTTAAACAGACATAATGAAACATTGAAGATGGATAGTTGCACCATCCATTCTCCCAATGGTTCATTAATAGACAATCGATTAGATTTACTGCTTTCAATGTAAGCCTAACTACTATAAGTAGAGATTGGTATACACCTAAGCGACCTAATAAAATTAGACTGAACGTCAACTACCCACAATACTTATATTTTGTCTCTTGGCTGAATTTACAGCAATGTAATTTGAACTTTATTGCTTTAAGCACAGGACTTGTGGTAAAAAACAAGGAAGCCCTAAAAGGCTTAGAGAGCGGTCGCAACAGCGGCGTAGCATCGTCTATTTCGACGTCGCCGGTGCGTTGACCGGCCCATTTCGACGCTGCACAACAGTCGATAATTATGTTGTCAACTGACTAAAGCAAGCGGGCTATACAAAGCGGATCTGGGCCGGATCAGTCGCTTTTTGTGCATGACAAAGGCCATTACGGGATCCGTTTCCGAGCGTAAAGTCAACACTGTTATGAAGTTTTCATTGACTTTTCGCTGGAAAATCGGCTAACGTGGGAAAACTGCGATTGCGATTTGAATGGATAATGAGCTCCGGTGTATTCGTTAATTGAGTCGATATGTAAATAAACAGGCCGCGAGCCTCACTCAATCATTGCTAGGCTCAAAGGGTAGTACTATTTTATTGTGCCAGTGCTCTGATTGTTGGTAAACTTTGCTCTGTAGTTTGTCTGCGTAAGTATTTGCGTACCTATTTGTTGATTTACAAAGGGACAGCAATTGTGAATTCTACTACCGATGCAAATCCAAAGGACGAAAAATTTGGTCACCATAATAAAGTTTTCATGAAACCGCATTTTGAATTCTATTTTAATGCCATCCGGTCCAATTTTAAAACTACACGTCATAGGCATTAAAAATGCAAATGAATGACCACTGACGCACAATTTTATTTACCCACAACCGTTTACACAATAAATAGTTGATATTTTAATTTGCCAAAACAAATAAAGGTAATGCAAAATGTTTTGTCAGTAATATCAATTTTATTCAGTACAAATGACATATCACTTAACTATTCATGGCGGTCACGTTTCATTTTGTGGTCTATACAATGTAATAATTAATTTATTATCTATTTACTCATTTGGAACTGAATCATTTTGGGACACATTGCGAATTTATAATATATTTTTAGAAGTGTCCTGTTACCTGGGTTTATTTATGTTAATACTTAAAAAGATAATGAGGTAGGTAAAATGTTGCCGATGCCTGCAGACACTACGTCATCGTAAAATATATCCTATCGTTTTTATTATCATTTTCTCAAGCTTGGTCAGGAACGTAGGTTGTAAAAATTAAGTAAGATACAAAATAAATACATTTATTTTTATTAAACACCTCTATTTAGCAGATTTTTAGTTTCAGCTTGTACATCTATGGTTTGCAGTTAATAGTGAATGGTATCAATTAAAACTGTCTCGTCTGATTTATTTTATTGGTTCAGCAATTGATTACATTACGCCAAATTGACCGCAATGAATGGGAGACTCACGACACCGCACTGCGTTACATTCAGTCTACAGTTGCGTTTTTATTTAATTTGAACAGTAATTTTATATATTTTAACTTTAATATTTATGAATTTTTAATTGTAATTTTTAATTTTGTCAATTTTATATTACTATCTATTCTACGATTAGAAGGGGAAGATCTAGATATGACAGATGGACAGAGTGAGAGATGATATGGTTAGAAAGGGGTAGACTCATGAAATGGCTACAAATGGAGAAGTATGAAGGAAGAATACAGAAAAGACCAGACCTTACCCCAAATACATTGTGATAAGGACAGGAGATTGATGATAAATGAATGATACTAGATAGATACCTAATAATTATTGCAATTAGGAGGTATTACAACCGCATTTGGCAACGAATTGGTGATACCATTTTAATATTGTTGGACAACAGAAAGTATGATGTTTCAGCTACACAATTTTAAACCAATGAAAGCTTTGCCAATTATAATTTCTATACAATTTATAAGTATGACTATTAAGTCAATTTCTAGATACAAAAGTATATACACCACAATAGAGATTTCTATTTCAGTAAGCACCTCACACAAAAACACATCAGCGATGTCCTAATGCTTTTAGAATGCCCAAATAAAACCGCTAATATTCCTTCCACATAGAGTGAAATCACGATGACGATGTAAACACCCCACGGCAATATACCGAAAAGGGATCGCACCTATCTATAACAAAAAAGGTATTAGATAACTATCCCAAGTTTGGTTCCTGGTGGAACTATCAATCACCTTACTAATTGCGTTATTTATCTACCCCATTCTGAAATTGCGCTGTCATCGACCTATGTAATTTCACTTAGTGGCCTCTTTAGCCACGCATTATTTCTTAATAATTTTTCGCCACTCATCGTGGCTTAGCTGCGAAATGACAGGGTTTTCACAACCAGTTTTAGGCTCTGAAGGTCAGGTAATTTGTTAGCGCTTGTTATGAGCACCATATTTCTAAACAAATTATAACCTGGGTAGACTCGCCGACATTTTACTTGAGTGGTGTAGAAATATATTGTTACAAAAGTATTAGTGGTGCTCTTGTTGTAAATTAGTAGAAGTATTTAAGCATATTTGAGTTTCTTGTGTTGTTACGTACATATTTCATGTCTAAAGACGACTTTAGAAGTAAAGCAATAACGCATTAGAGTTTCGAACTCGTATACTAAGCTGTTATTTGCGGCTTTTCGTACGTACCGTACTCGAAATATAATTGACAACCCTTTCGCCATTAAATAGAATTGGGTTGTCCAGTCAATTCCTGAATGAATGATGCCCGAAGTCACCGGGTTTCGGGTCGAACAAATCCCAAGTATGCGTGACAAAATACTTCTCAGAAATAATTTGTATAGTTTGTTGTATGCGTACGCAAATGAAATGGTCCAAACATTTGGTGGAACTCGTTAACCAACTCGTGTTTCTGACGCCAAGATTCGGTGCCGAGTTAATTTAGGTTGTCGATGACTGCTTTTTGAACCGATTACACAAATGTGTCGGTTTGTGTTAGCACCATGTGCTAATGATTTTGTTAGAAACTGCGGACCGTTCGTAATATATGTTTGTCGGTGATTTAGGGCAGGTTATTCACTACCATTAGTAATTAGGATCCTCATGATAGTTTGTAGCAATAGCGTAGTGAATAGGATATGGTAAACGAAATATTTGAGTGCTTACGTTAGGGAGGGATACAATTAAACTCACTAATCTGATGCCTAGATAAAGCAATTTTACGACGGGTACTCGTCGTAAATCCCTAATATCTTTATTAATGCCGTATTAAAATAGGCTATTATAACAAGAGGTTAGACACCAAAGCAATGCGATTTGCTTAGTTAAATATTTTCGGGAGATTCTCCCGCGTGAGGAGGGTTGGCCGGCCATCCCCGGCCATCCCGGACCAACTCGAGAATTCTGGCGATTGTGATGATATATGAGGGCGCATTATTTTCTTATCTTTTCTTTTTCTAACTCCACCGCCCATACTTCATTCCCGCTCGCATTATAAACGTTTTACTTTTCATATCTCGTAATAGACGCCTTGGGCCCGAATGGTGTTAGTATTACGTAAATTTCGGTAATATGTCATAGCAGTTGAGCCTCTCAACGCTTTTAGGGCTCGTGATGATTTTATTTTGAGCGGGAACGATATAAATTAATTTTTGTTTGAGCATGACTCAAAGGAAATTGTTTCTTGAAAATGATACCGTATTGTAGATGAGGTTATCACAGCAAACAAGTTGGCGCCGGGACTCGGCATGAAAATATTTTCATTCTATTGAGAGTCTGCGTAATCTTTTAATATACAGCGCTATGAGGTTTTACTGCTTGTAGTGTTCCGTTTATAAACAAATTTAGTTTTACCCGCGGAAATATAAAGAGATAAGGTTTTTTTTAAACGTTTAAGGCAGATTAATCCTAAGATTGTTTTCAAACAGTTAAAAGGTTTCGTCAAAGTGTTTTTAAGCCTCAGCTTTGTAGTATCAAGTGAAACCAATCTATCCAGTATTAACTCCAAACACTAACCCAACATTGAAATCCAATTCCATCTATCCGAACTTGACACAGCAGATGTTAAATCTCAAACAACAACACAGAGACAAATCTCAGCAACAAGATCACAGAATAACTGGAATAAAATACATGGGAGATTATTTAAAGGGAGCGAATTCAGCACTCGGTCCGTTTGATGGACGGCTTGGTGAAATTACCATAGTTTTAAAAGTCAAAACTGGTGACAGTTAGATTGGAGACGAAGTAAACAAGTTCACCTTGACTTGATCTTACTCGTACCTCAGATCAGATGTAGGAAAGGGATCTAAATGGAACTTGTCGAATACAAATGAGTTGGAAAGGACGTTTTGTACGGGATTATTTAACTATTTCAGTGTTTTAGATGTTTTTTTGTATTATAAATGTACTCGTACCTCAGATCAGATGTAGGAAAGGGGATCTAAATGGAACTTGTCGAATACAAATGAGATGGAAAGGACGTTTTGTACGGGATTATTTAGCTACTTCAGTCACTCGTAGTTTCAATCACATCCTAGAAAAACTTTTTCTTGTTCCTGGATAAACAGGGTCACGATTCCTTGTGACAACGCAAGGCATTGTCTACTGCCAAAATTCATCCCAATCAATTCAGTAGTTAAAGCATAATTAAGAAACAAACATCCAAACTGAACACATCAATAATATTAGTAGTTGTGAGCTGTATAAGTAAGTACGTAAGTAGGTAACATGGATGGTTAGGCAAGCAGTCCATTTAAAATGATAGTGAATACACTAGTATTTGCTGCATCGATGCTTCTGTTCCCCATAAATCATTATTTAGAAACATCTAGTATGAAGCTAACAATTTATTAGTACCCATTACTAAATTGAAGCTACAGTTCAGAAAGCAAAAAAATAACTCACTTTGCAGTAAAATCCGCAGTACTTTGGACTTCGGCATAACGTTTTTAAACTTGAATTTTTAACTCCAACAAATGCATTGCTCAAAAATTTTATTTGACGAATTTTAATTAATTTTTTTTTAAAAACTGGACGTTTTATTCTTTGATTTGTAATAGTAATTAGTTGCGATGTCGATACTTAGTTCGAATAGTACCTATTGTCAGACGATATTGACACATAAAAAAATATCTATGTAGATAGCCCAGAGTGGAAAACCATTTTCCTTTGCATCCTAAAGTGTCCTCAAACTACACCACACAGAGTTGCTCTCAGCGCTTGCCTGTCCAGGCTCCAAAATAAAACCTAGTACTAACTGAAGAGGCTTCTTATCATTCCACTCCAGTTGTAAGAGTCGATTGAAGGCTATGCGTTATTTAGCCAGCAGACGATTTCGAAGCATCTTTGAATCCTACATGTTAGTGCTTCGTGAGATCCTTAGTACCTCTTAGTCTTTGTAATAAATGACCTACGTTACTAGCTTTAAAAATAGTATCTTGTTCTTTAAGTGTTTTCTAGAATATCTACTCTACAAGTCATAGCTGTGCAAATGCAATGGTTATTTGCTTTTTAGGTTATTCAGTGTCAAATTAAATTTGCTGATGAAACTTCATGATATCTAAACAAGAAATAAAATGATTACCTAAACTCATACTTCACAACTACTACTCTGCAAGGTATACAAGGTCAACTTCTGCAAGTGCAGTACATATATCTATACATCTAGGTATCCAAATAAATAAAATTGAAGTGTCTCTTTGTAATTTCAAAATAACAGCTTTTTACTGAATGCATATGAAAGTCTATATGGTACTTATAATAAAAGAGTGGTGTGTGTTTCTGTTTGTTCCGCCTCCAAAACGTAGTGGACTATTTTTGACGGGACTTTTACTGGCAGATAGCTGATGTTATAAGGAGTAACCGTTATTTTAGTTAAAATTTGTTTCAATTCAAATAAGAAAATAATATTTTTATAATCATTTTACGCGTACGAACATCGCGGGCAATACTTAGCTATAGTTTTAGAGTACGATTAAGAAATCGTATAGGCGTGTTAACAAATTTTATTTTAATGTTGGATGTCTATTTGATTAAATAAGTATTGATTTCATTTACAGTGGATTTCTCTACACGTTCGGAAAAACGCGCCTACTCATTAGCGACAGTAAAACTCCCAATTCCCTTTGACGCTTACGTCCCTAGCAGTGGCGAAGTGTCCATACAACTCGATTCCTACCAGTTTCCCTTTGAAAAATGGCACAGTCAGGATTCTATAGACAAATGATATAATCACATTAAAAATATGTAGTCCGGCTTACCTCTTACAAAAATTTACCCTTCGCTACTGGTCCCTAGGCCCTTTTTTATTTTCAATGGAAAATTATTATAGCACCAGGTGTAAAAAGAAACTAGGAAGTGACAGTTTTTTAAACGCACACCTGTTCTAAAAATAAAAGCAACCGTTTTCCAAAAATTTGCTGTCCTGCATTGTGTCTCAACAAAATTTTATAAAATATTATGTCGAAAAAGGAAGACAACGTTGGTATTTCATAATTTGTGGACGAACAACATCCAGAAAATGTGTCGTTATGCGATCAAAGCTTAATTACATTGACCGCGCAGCCGGACGTCCGGTGATCCACGGACAACGGAGAAAATGGATTAAAATAAAAATAGTCTATGGTCGCTACCTTAAATCGACTTTTGGATTAGCTGGGATCGGCCGCTTGTCTTCTGTTTTTAAAATGTAATTTTGTTGTTAGATGTTATTAGCTGGCATAGAGGTTTTAGGTTTGTTTTATTTTTTATTATGACTAGGGTTTTCCCCCGGCGCGGCGCATAGTACCGGGATAAAAACTATTTGTTTTTTTTTGCAGACTAACGTAATGCCGTAGACATACTCTACCAGCCAACCTTTATTTACTTTCTATAGTCTATGGCCTAGGTCATGGTTTTTCTGTGCGCCACATTTAGGTAATCCATATTGGTTCAGTTGTTAAGACGTGAGAACGTATCACAGACAAAGACAGATAGGTCGAGTTACATACCACATAATAAAATAATATCTACGTTTTTTTTGGATAAGTAAACAGTTAAAATTAACAAAGGTGTAATTTATTCATTTAATAAAGTTTATTGTTTGTTTTGCTCGCGGAGTAATTTTAATATTTTTAATTACAGTTTATAGTGTATCTGCAAATATTTTTACTGTAACTACTGATTAATAATGACTGCACTTAGGAATTTATTAATCTTTGTTTTTACAACTTTATGTGTATAAGTAATTAAGCTCGTGGCTAAATAATAATAGCCGCTCGGGTCGATCTTAAGGTTAAGTCGCGCTTGCCTAGGTTGGTCCGTGGATGTAGTGTACAAATAAATACCGCCATGCCTTACTGGTAGGGCGAGCGGTGGTGGGGGTGCGGTCAGGTAGTCACTTCACTGACCGCACACACTCTGCTGGTCGGTCGTGCGAGTAAGACGTGCGCGTTGAAACCAAACTGTGTTGTTTTATTTAATTTATCACGTAGGTACCTAACAAACTAATAGTGACCTGTAAAATGTGTATAAGTAATTACTGAACTTGGGGAGTTCATCTTTTGTTCTTCCATTCTCCCCTGTCAACCGTCACGTTATCATTTACTCCTTTTTCTATCATATAATTCCTCACACAAACCATCCATCGTTTCCATGGTCTTCTTCCTTCTCTATCCATCAACATTTCACTGTTTTAGCCACATGCGATTACCTACGACTAGTTACAATTGAACAAAAAACATTCTACTACCAAAATACATTTATTTCCCAACAAAACAAGAAGCTGACACGAAACGTGTCCAGATAAGTTTGTACGGCATTCATTGTTGTCGATATAAAAATAGCGACTAACTTGTAAAACAAATCCTTAACTTTGTATACTCGTAACTCGCTGTAAGGCCGGAGGTCACATTTGGAGTGGACTCTGTGCATCCCTGTATTCGCTGTCCTTACGCGGTAGAAGCCACAACGGAAAATAAAATTGATATCGCTGGAGCCGCGGGCGTTCCGAGAAAAAGCATTTCGAAATAAATGACTTTTTAAATTTCATCGGTGCACACAGTTTCTCTATCAATTGTCGAGGCTCGCTTCCCGTAACTGGATTTTGCGACGGGCATTTATTGTGCGCGACATACAAGACATTGTGACTTTTATACTGTGGACGTTGATAAATATGAAATAAAGGACGCGGGCGCAGACCCGTGCTCCATTGGCAATCAGTACAATTTAGTGACCGCCTTTGACTGCGCTCAGTACTATCAAGCTGCCCACAGTCCGTTTAGTGCAGCTTACATGTCATGTCGTCTGCTTTTGATAGGACAAAGGGTTTTAAATTGACTTACTGGTCAGAGAAGATTTTATTCTAGAAAACATGAACGCTAAATCTCATTGACGTGGTACACTTCAACCAACTTATCTGTGCAGGCGGGAAAACATAGAACTGCAATAAATATGGGTACTCATATCGATGCAAAGCACCTTGAACTGCGGAATAAAAGTGGTCATACTGTTCAGAGCACAAAATGCATGTTCCATTTGCTCTGTCATTCCTGATTGTAAATTGTTTATGACCCCTGCATATTGACTTTTTTCGTTCCCAACAAGGCTTTAAATGATTTTATTCTCTTTAAACAGCTCTGTAAAGCGTTTGTAAGGTACAATTACAAATTAACTACATTGTTGTTAAAATAAATTGCCGTGCATCCGTTATTCATTCGCAATTATTGCACTCTACAATAACGATAATTTGATAAATTGTTATGCAATAAACAGGCCTAGCTAATGATACAATGTACACTTCTTAGCCTACAACGATGTATTACCATAATTTCCATAATTATGGTAAATAAATCAATTTGATTTTGAAAGATTTCAAGCAATGAGAGAAAAAGGAAGGTTCAGAATGAATAGGTGCGTTTAGAATGTTCATTGAGCTTAATAATTATAACTAGTTATACCCTAATTATTTTGGTACCCTACACTGGTCGAGTTTTAATCACAATAATAACATAACATCACGCCTGTAATCCCTGAAGGTTGTAGGCAGAGGTGTACCTAGTTAAGTAAACCCACAGTTCACCAGTTGTGTAATAGGGAGCGAGCCTATTGCCACCAACCGGGCACAAATCCAGACTCCGTGACTGAGAGATTCCTGATGGAAAGAATCAATAACACTTTGCCCGACTCGGGAATCGAACTCAACACCTCATGGTCAGCAGTCGGGGTTTGCGACACACAAGTCTAACGAGGCTGGTTTTAAAAGTAGGCTTTCTTTTCAACCAACCTTTTAGGACTTTCGATCGCCCATGCAGCTGGACGCGAACTGAACTCCGTTATCGATAGAAAATATCATAGAAAACGTCAATGCTATTAAAAAATTAGCCATAACACCGACACTTCGTCTTCATACCACCTAAGATGCACAAGACACTTGTCAAGACATAACGTTCAATTTTACGGCGCAATATATCCGACGATAAAGCTTAAAAACAACATTTAATAGGATATTAAGTGAACATAGTTGCTAGCTGTTGCAATTACTGAGCACAGTGTAGGTACCAACTGTACAAGAACTTTGACACGAGTATAGTTGGCAAGTACTAAGGCGGCCATATTGTGTCAATCAAGGAGTAAAGAAATAGTGGATATGACGATGGAGTGCGTAAATTATTACGGTAAAATTTAATATTTTACTCCAGTAATAAGTTACTAAACTATAATCGTAAGATATCATAATTATCAAAATAAAAGTCATTTATTCAAATTAGGCTGATAATTATCAGCCTAATTTGAATAAACGACGTTCAAAAAGTGCTTATTATAATAAGCACTTTTTGAACGTCGAAAGTTTACAACAGACAGTCCCTTGAAACGCCCGACCTTCGACAATTCCTATTCCTTTTGCTGGGAAGAGGAAGTGTCGGACAGAGCCCTCCGCAACATATCTGTCTGTTAGGTTTAAAGAACCAGCTTTTATACAATAGTGTATAAGTTAATATAAACAAAGAATCCATAAAATTAATTTATTGTCACATGTCAGCTAGCACACAATAATATTGAAAATAAATAAATATAATAAATAAAAATATATAATTGTTGTAACGGCCAATGGCCTTATGACCAAGAGCCTCGATGGCCATCTTTCGACGCTCTCTTTAGGGGGTTGGATCAAGGGCTTGATTCAGAAGGCAGTACTTCTCGATACGGCTAGCATTGTGAGGAGGTTTCTGTCCTTGGAGCCCTAATCACCGGTAGCTTGGACCCTGCTCCCAACACCGGCGGACCACAATTTTTTTTTTATATTATTACCTAAATGTTTTTTTTATTGTTTTTTTTTTGAAAAATATTTAAAAATATGTGAAATGTGTAGATAAAGAAATAAAGGAAAAAATAAATAAAAAAAATATATTCCAGCATTAATAAAGCTTCCAGGCATAAAGGGCTAAGATTTATAAAAGGAGACGTCATTGGTAATTTTGTAAATAATTTATGGAAAAGTAACTTCTCTAACAATCTATTTGCCAAGCGTAGATTGATGAGATTGCGGTACTTCTTGACACGGCGCGTATTGGTACGAGGTACCGGTGCCTGACCGCCACCGGTAGCATGGACCCTGTTCCCGATACCGGTGGGCTACTATTCTTTATATTTTAAACGATTTTTACATTGTGTTTTTAAAAACGCGTTGCGGCTACCCCAAGTAACATGAGAAAAGGGCCGGAAGATGCTGATGACATTGTTTTGTTAAAGGACAATTTAAGAATGTATGGTAAGTGTAAAGAAATAAATAAAGGAAAGTACGAGTAGGTTAATTGTATGGCCGTTATAAATAGGTACGTTACAATAAACAGTGGATGTCCCAACTAAAGACAGCAACAAGGACAGTAGATACAAAAACATTATAATAAGATAAAGTAATTAACAAGGTATTTTTGTATGCGTAAAATCAGTGATCGGAATGGGCTGACTATACAGTAAGTAACAAAAACCCTGTTGTTCCTTCTACCTACGTTTTAAGAATCGGTATACACACGTAATAAAGGAAGTCATTTATAAAAAACGGTCAACAAAAAAAATTAAAAAAAAATAATTAATTATTAATTTGTAAGGTTTAACTGATTTCTAGGCATCTTCTGTCGCGTCAAAGGAAGCCGCCGAGCTCGGCTATTTAGCGAAATAAAGATGTAGGTACTTGTAAAATCAGATACTCGAAACATTTTTTTGAATGTGTCGATTTTAATAGTTATTTGATTTTGGCCTCTCGACTGGCCAATGCTTAATTTTTTTTAATTATAACTTCATCAATGTTGTGCTTGTAGGTAAATGTATACGTCCCTAACAGGAACAACAGGGTTTTTGTTACTTACTGTATTTGCCTAAACTTCGGAGAACAGAGATAGAAAGTGGAGACTTCCTTACGCTTCCTTTGGTAATTGCAAGTTTAGTTAAAATAGCCTTTACACATCCTAACTATCCTAACTAATATTATAAATGCGAAAGTAACTCTGTCTGTCTGTCTTTGCTTCACGCCTAAACTACTGAACCGATTTGTGTGAAATTTGGTACAGACATAGTTTGGAACTTGAGAAAGGACATAGGATAGTTTTTATTACAAAAAATAAAATAAAAAATAAAATTTATTCCGGACATACAGCGCCATCTATTGGTCAAGAGTCGGCCTCAATTCATTCTCTTGGAAACGCGATATAACCGAACTTGACGCGGGTGAAGCCGCGGGCGGAAAACTAGTCTTAAATAAAGCTTATTTTCAACTTATTCAAGATTTTTCCCGAATCCTGGGAAAAAAATATAGTCGTAAGGAAGTCTCCAATTTCTGTCTCTGTTCTCCGAAGTTTAGGCAAATATAGTCAGCCTATTCCGATCACTGATTATAATATAAGTATTTCCAGTATTGTTGCAGAGCCCTAAATAAATCAATGGGTAAAAAATAAAGACGCTACATCCTTCAACAAGTCATGTCCAGCATTTCTTAAATCTAAGATACATGCGCTACTCAACTACTTAGTACATATTTGCGGACTAGGCCAAATAGTGATTGAACAGTGTAATAATAAATGACTGCCGGCAACGATTATTTATTATTACTTAGTAAAGTAGTAGTTTTATATTTTGTAGATCGATCTTAGCCAGTAACGGCTAGAATTGTAATTAGTTATAGCTGTAGTCAATCTGCGAAACCAAATCATAATTGCTAACAACATAACATTACGTTTTTAATCGCCGCAGGGTGAGGCAGAGGTGTACTTAATAGTACACCCACAACTTGCCAGTTATGTTTAAGTCCGATGTGATAGCGAGCCTAATGCCATCAACCGGGCACAAATCCAAACTCCGTGGCTGCTACTGAGAAATCTTTGGAATAACTCAACGGTTTCGATTTCCAGGTCGTCAGGCAGTTACCACTTTGCCTGACCTGGGAAACAAACCCGGAACCACACACTCAGCAGTCGTGATTGCGACTACTGGGCCAACGAGGCAGTGCTAATAGTAACTATGTTATTTACAATGAACTAAAGAATGACGACAATTTCAATAAAATTAAGTATACTGTAACGGTCACCTGATTGCCAGCCATGCCAAAGCCATGCCATGCCGTGTCGTCTTGGTGCAGCCAAAGCCACAGCCACAGCCTCAGCCAAAGCCATAGCCATGACAACCAAGTACGCCACGGCAGCCACAGCAAAGAGAAAGTCAATTGACTAGCACGTCACATGCGCTTGTCAACCTAACGCGATGGGCGTTACCGAGCGGCGATCCCCTCCTCGATTTAGAGTGGGGTTAAACTTATAAATAGGTCGCGCAGCGCATTTTGGATGATTATTCTGATCTAGAACCTAGCCTAAGCCGAAACTCTGTTCGATTATAATTTAAAACAATAAAGATCTACAATCAAGAAACTTGTATTTCGCTATCCTGTGTTTCACTCATAAGTGGGATGAAGCGAAATCGCCGTGAAGAAAGCCGTGAACTTCATGGACGTGGGGTGCGTCCACCCGGATGGGACCCCTCGAGCGACACCGAGCAAAATGAAGACGGCGATTCTACACCACCGCCCGCTAGAAAAATTCTGAAACACCTCCTGCAAAATGAGGTCGACAAGGCCGTCCGCGAACTGGATTCAGACATCGGTACATCCAAAAATCATCGTGCTGCGTCCCTCATTCCTGAATTCGACCCGGATGGCGAAGATTGCACAGTATCAGTATGGTTAAGAAAAATCGACCAACTCGGCGACATACATCGTTGGAGCGATGAGATAAAGGCATTCCATCTGCAAGACAAACTACGGGGACAAGCTCGCAAATGGTACAACCGACTCGACGAGTATAATTACTCGTGGAACGAGTGGAAACAGATGCTGCTGCGTGCTTTTCCAAAACATCGGGACTACAGTGCATTGTTAGACGAGATGATGCAAAGACGGAAGATGACTAATGAAACAATGACCAAGTACTATCAAGATAAAGTATCCATGTGCTTCCGTTGTAAGCTATCAGACAGCGCCAGTGTCTCGTGCATCATTCGAGGCCTACCCTCATCTTTGCAACCAAATGCACGTGCTTTCCAATGTGAACGCCCTGATGAACTATATGAAGCATTTCTCTGTGCCCTCGACGACTACCGCGGCCCCGCACCAGAAATTCGCCTACAGAGTAAGGATCCTCGCCCAATGCCTTCCGAAAAGAAGATTTTTACGGAGAATGATCCGTGCCCACGCTGTAAGAGGACTGGTCACATGTTGCGAAATTGTACCCTTCCCGATCAACGTGTGTGCTTTAAATGTGGTAAGCAAGGCCACATCGCTACCCGCTGCAATAATTCATCTGCAACCACCCTGCAAAAATCTACGTTGGATGTGAACAACAGCGTCAGGGACATTAAGATGATCCAAAACTACAATGACACCTACAAGAAAATAGCCAAGATCAACGGAGTCCACGTGAAGACCTACATCGATACCGGAAGCCAGGTGAACGTCATGACCAGTCGGATCTCCAAATTATTATCTCTCGACGTCATACCTACGAGTACGATCCTAAAAGGCTTTGCCGGCGGGTTAATTACGTCCCGTGGAGAAGTAAAATTTAATCTGGAAATAGACGGTATTCAAGTTATTTGCGATGCGTATCTGACAGACATCGAGATGGGTGACATTCATTTACTCATCGGTCAACCTGTCATCAATGCCAGCGACATTGCACTCGTCGTAAGCAACGGAACAGCCACACTGACGCGCGAATCTGACTCCATGCCAAAGGAAGATGTGGTTGAAGAGCTTCACAAGTTCAAGATTGTAACGGCTATGCGAGAAACGTTGCCACCAGGAGCTTCCATCATCAAGGTCCTGATAGTGGGCAACCGCCAGAACAACGATATCTGTACCGCTGCACGCCACTACGAGCTTCAAGGACTCTCCTACTCCCTGCCCGCCACTCTCCTTCGAGGCGAGAGCGGACACATCAAGGTCATCAACACTGGGGCTGAGGATATCGTGTGGGAGTCTGGCCAGGTCCTCACACGCGCCGAGAGCTGCGACACATCACCCACCATAAGTCAGGTTAGCCAAGCCAAGCCATATTTGCCTTTAAAGCCTTCTGATTTGCCTATTTCATGTGATTTGCCTAAATTAACTGTGCCGGAAAATATGCCTTTTGTTTTGTCTGTGGATAAAGATTCAAATCTGAGCATCGGTGGAGTTTTGTTAGACGACATAAAAATAGGCAATTTGAGTGAAATGGAACGTAAAGATTTAATCAAATTGCTAATTAGATTCAAACAAAGTTTCGCAGACAGCACTAAAGATCTCGGCTGCACAAATTTAATTCAAATGCCAATTACTTTGACTACCGATAAGCCCGTTTATCGACAACCATATAGACTATCGCACTGTGAACAAGAAATAGTAAAATCTAAAGTCTCTGAATTATTAGAAGCCGGTATTATTAAAGAATCAGAGTCCAACTATGCTTCTCCAGTGATATTAGTAAAAAAAAAGAACGGGGATAGCAGACTGTGCATAGATTATCGCGCACTTAACGCCATAACCGTTAAAGACAGATATCCGTTACCTAATATTGAAGATCATATTTCTAAGTTAGCCGGTAAAAAATATTTTACGTGCTTAGATATGTCTCAAGGTTACCATCAATTGGCGCTAAAACCCGAAGATACTCATAAAAGTGCATTTATTTGTCAGGCCGGTCAATTTGAATATGTCCGTGTTCCATTCGGTTTAGCTAATTCTCCGTCAGTTTTCATGCGTTTAATTAACAAAATAGTAAATTCCATTCATTTTTCCAAAAATGGCGGTAGTAGCGATTCATGCGAGATTTTAGCTTTTCTAGATGACATATTAGTACCCTCAGTCGACGTTAAATCTGGTCTTGACATGTTAGAGGTTGTGTTAAATAAATTTGAAACCGAGAATCTGAAATTAAATATGAAAAAGTGTACGTTTTTAGAAACCCGAGTAACGTATTTAGGACATGAAATTTCCGAAAGTGGAGTGCAACCGGCAGAGTCAAAATTAATCGCAGTGTCACAGTTTCCGGTGCCCAAAAATGTACACGAAGTTCGACAGTTTATCGGGTTATGTAGCTATTTCCGTAAGTTTATTCATAAATTTGCCCAAACTGCTCGTGCCCTAACAAATTTAACAAAGAAAAACGTTGCATGGGATTGGGGAAGTGAACAATCGGAGAGTTTTAACGAATTAAAAAAGTGTTTGTGCTCCAAACCGGTGTTAGCGATATACGACCCCGAGCTAGAAATAGAAATACATACGGACGCTTGTAAGTTAGGCATAGCGGGTATATTATTTCAAAAACAAATTGATGGTACTTTAAGACCGGTAATGTATTTCAGTCGTGTAACTTCTAAACAAGAAAGCATATATCACAGCTACGAACTCGAAACACTAGCGGTTGTAGAATCTTTAAAAAAATTCCGAGTTTATGTAATTGGTAAACATGTAAAAATTGTTACGGATTGTACCGCGGTGCGTTCCACTTTGACAAAACGTGACATTATCCCGCGGATAGCCAGATGGTGGTTGATGATTCAAGATTACGATATAAGTGTAGAATACCGACCGGGTGAGCGCATGAGACATGTCGATGCACTGAGTCGAAATCCTGTTGACGCGCTTAATGTTAATCGCCTAGAAGTATCTGATTGGTTCTTTACAGTTCAGTATCAAGATGATAAAGTCAAAAACATAGTTGATCGATTAAAATCTGGTTCAGCAGAGCGCGACTTAACAAAGGATTTCGTACTGATAGATGATAGGTTATACCGGAAAACTCTGTGCGGTAATCGTCTTGTAGTGCCGGGACCAGCTAGGTGGAAAATTGTTCAAATGCACCATGATGAAATAGGTCATGTAGGGTTCAAGCGCTGCATCGAGCTTATTAAAAATGACTACTGGTTTCCGAGAATGACGCGGTTTATTCAGAAATATGTTGCGGCGTGTTTACATTGCGCTTACGGAAAAGGGGACCATGGGAAAAAGGAGGGTATGTTGCATCCTATTCCCAAACCAACTGAACCGTTCAGAACAGTACATGTAGATCACTTAGGACCGTTCTGTAAGACGAAGAAAGGCTATGTGTACATGCTAGTGATAACCGATGCATTTACAAAGTTTGTAATTGCGGAACCAACTCGGACAGTAAACTCAATCGAGACGGTCAGGTTATTAAAACGAATTTTCGCTTTGTTTGGATACCCGGATAGAGTAGTGTCGGATCACGGAAAAGCCTTTACTAGTAGATATTTTAAGAAGTTTGCTACAGATAAACAGTTCAAGCATACTTTAACTGCTATAGCTTGCCCTCGAGCTAACGGCCAAGTTGAACGTACCAACAGAACCATTTTGAACGCGTTACGAGCTACCGACCCTAGTGAAGCCGCGAACAATTGGTCTAATAATTTACCTGACGTAATCTGGGGTATAAACAATACTTTAAACGACACAACCGGATATAAACCTTACGACTTGATGTTTTCACGGAGTAGTAGGCCGGTATGTGATGTTTCTATTCCGGGGCGGGTAGTCGAAACGACTCACGTGAAACGCACCAAGGCCGGGCAGCGCATTGAAAAAGCTAGCGCTAAAATGAAACACCATTTTGATAAGCGTCGTAAGCCATGTCACACATATAAGAAAGGTGATTTAGTACTTTGGAAACAGGCTCCTACAAGTAGCGCGGCTAAAGTCAGTACTAAACTAGATGATCTCTATTCAGGGCCGTATATTGTCACAAAAGTTGTTGGTAAGGACAGATACAGGATCAGGAGTATAAAAGGTTTGAGAGGATATAAGAACTTCATAGGTTTAGTATCTGCTGACTCCTTGCGACCCTATCAAAGCGTAGCTCCTGTATCTGACAGTGCCAGCAGCTCTGATGAGCAGTTAGAGACAGAGGACCTAATTGATTTACTGGAAAGCTAATTGTATTCCCTTTTCCCATTGCGGGAGCAATTGTTTCAGGATGGCCGACTGTAACGGTCACCTGATTGCCAGCCATGCCAAAGCCATGCCATGCCGTGTCGTCTTGGTGCAGCCAAAGCCACAGCCACAGCCTCAGCCAAAGCCATAGCCATGACAACCAAGTACGCCACGGCAGCCACAGCAAAGAGAAAGTCAATTGACTAGCACGTCACATGCGCTTGTCAACCTAACGCGATGGGCGTTACCGAGCGGCGATCCCCTCCTCGATTTAGAGTGGGGTTAAACTTATAAATAGGTCGCGCAGCGCATTTTGGATGATTATTCTGATCTAGAACCTAGCCTAAGCCGAAACTCTGTTCGATTATAATTTAAAACAATAAAGATCTACAATCAAGAAACTTGTATTTCGCTATCCTGTGTTTCAATACCTACATCGATTTGCAATAAATCAGCAGCTGCAACTATGATCTATCGTTGTAGCGGTCCACATAGCTGGCGAAAAGCCTCTCCGAAGCTGAGCCTAAACAACCTATCCTTCTGCATCCAGTGTGCTACCTTTTCAAGGTCGGTCCATCATACAAAAGAATTAACACATTGTGCCAATACACGGTCTCCACTATAGCACTCTTTTGGTCCATACCTATGTATATACCTACGTATCTTCTTACTACAATTATAAATGCAGAAATTTGTGAGGATGGATGGATGGATTGAAGTTTGTTACTCTTTCACGCAAAAAACTACTGAACGGATTTGTATGAAATTTGACACACAGATAGTTTATAACCTGGATTAGTATGCAAAGTACTTTTTATCCTGATAGTATGATCCGCGCCGGAGCCGTAAGCTGACCAAGTGATTTATAAAATAAAACAACCCTTAAATATACGTATTACAATTCCGGGGTCGCGGCTGACTGAGGAGAAGATGGCAGGACGTCTTGGATGGCTTCCTCGAAAATTGGCGAGAAGAAGCACACCATCGAGAAGTGGAAGGAAATGGGGGAGGGCTAAAAAAATATACAGCGTGTAACGGAAGGGGGGTATCAACCCTGAAGGAGGTGAATGTGCTCATGAAACTCAACAACTTTCCCCAGAGAACATAGGTCGAAATATGAAAAAAGAATTTGGCCCTCCCTTACAAAACTGACTACCAGCTGATTGATTTACTATGAGAGGCCCAAATTTTTTTTTCATATTTCGACCTATGTTCTTTGGGGAAAGTTGTTGAGTTTCATGAGCACATTCACCTCCTTCAGGGTTTATACCCCCCTTCCGTTACACGCTGTATACATATATTACACAACGATAAACATCATACTAGTTACTTCTCAATATAAATTCCATACACCCGTTACAACGTTCACTTTACAGTTACTACACCATAAAACACACTCCTAGTCTGGTCTCCTGCTAATCCCCTAGGAGTCGAGAGTGATGGCAGTTACTCTATTTGTTGAACAGTCGATAGCAAAAATTCTGATAGCATGGTGGGTGTTGTCGTAAAACGTAGTTACAAACTTGTTATGAGCTTCATACGACGCGGAACGATGCCGCAACAGTTACGGAACGATTCTCTTTTGGAGGGCGTGTCTACTTTGGGGCTACCAAAGCCCAGAGTAGAGAAATTATAGGTATGGGATGTTTCGATTTTTCAGGGGTAACCCCTGAAAAATCACGCATCATCTTGACTCAGGGTAAACGGCAGTCCCATTATTTAAATCTTCGAGCTGTTTGACCACCTAAAACAATGCAAAAACTTTTTTGAAAAAGAAGAAAATTTGATAACTCATTAGATTTTTTTTTTTACATTTTGTTTTCCTATTCAAAATGATATCACTTGGTTTGTTATATATATATATATATCTCATTTCAATAACATCATCGATAATTTCGGCATCAGCAGCTG
This sequence comes from Eurois occulta, assembly GCA_950022335.1. Classification (NCBI taxonomy): domain Eukaryota; kingdom Metazoa; phylum Arthropoda; class Insecta; order Lepidoptera; family Noctuidae; genus Eurois; species Eurois occulta. Next base: position 7,598,844 of record OX465489.1, on the reverse strand, counting down.
CATTTTCATAGCAAAACAGATGTGCCTAACACACTTACAGTTGATTCTCTCTAATCCCAACAAGTTCACATCCTGAAATACTATCAAAGGTTATATACAGTTCAACATACGATGGTTGGATGGATTCTACCAACACTGAAACACCTACCTACGATTCGTGGATACCAGGAACTCATACAGTCATCGCAGTTCTCGACATGTCACCTCTTCCTAATCCGGAGAGATTCACCTGTTCCAATAACTGTCACCCATCCTAAATATCGGCACGAAAATGTACTTGTACGGTGTCCATGTGGATTGAAAGATATCTCAGGAGTAAATTCGAATAGGAATAGTCTAGGATTATTCGAGAGTGTGTATTCAATTATTGAGATTGTTTACTTACTAACTTCATGGAGCTTACTGACACGATTTGGATACAATTGAATCGGGCTGGATGTCTGTTAAGGGGAACCAGTCAGATTTCCTTAAACAGGGTGAAAACGGACCCTTCACGGAGCTGTCCACCAAGCATTATGTACATCAAACTAAGTAACTTTACGCAAAAAAATATTAATTAATTATATTTTTTTGGGGTGAAAAATCATGTTTTACGGTAGGACTCAATGTAACAACGCATTCAAAACATTGTGCTGATGGATGGATTGAATAGTTGGGGGTCGTGGAGGTGTTTAAAAATCTTGCATTATAAACATGTATTTAAAAAAAAAAACTTATGTAAAAGTTGGAACTTTCCCCCAATATCTCCGTAACTAGACGGTTCCCAGGTATGGTCTAGAACAAAAAAAATATCGAAAGACGAGGATAACAAGTGCTTTTCGGCTTCGTTAAGGGTCTAGTGACACCCTTTCGATAGGTGTATTTAGAGGCTTAAAACTGGTGCATACATAACATCACGCCCGTAATCACCGAAGGGTTAGGCAGAGGTGTGGCTAATAGTACACTCACGTTTCGCCAGTTATGTTAAGTCACATGTAATAGGGGGCGAGCCTATTGCCATCAACCGGGCACAAAGCCATGTTCCGTGGCTGATACTGAGACATTTCTGAAGGAAAACCCCAATAACACTTTGCCCAAGCTGGGAATCGAACCCAGGACCTCATGCTCAGCAGTCGCGCTTGCGACCACAAGACCAACTAGGCAGTCAAACTGGTCAAGCCGTAAAACTGGTGCAATGTTTAGATAAACCATAGATATACTGACAAGAGGGTAATACAATAACGCTTCCAAAGAGTTTTGTAGTCCTACAACGCGTTTAAATGCTTTGACGAGAAAGTCCGATATCAAATAGTTCTATATTTGATATCGGACTTTCTCGTCATAGATATCGCTGATAGACTTTATCTTTATAAATATAATGTTACTTGTCCATTGGTTCTCTACAGGGTTATTTGTAAAATACCAGCAAAAAAAAATCAGCTGTTCCCTACATTTATGATCTATCGCTTTTTTTCGCTATTTCAGGGTTGGTCCCATAGTAAAAGTTGTTCATAATGATGAGTATAATGACCTCTTTAGAGGTTGTTGGGTTTTTACAAATAACCCTGTAAATCTATGTAATCTGTTTTTAGATATTCTTGTTAAAGTGATTACCAAGTGTGGAAAAATAACATAAGTAGGTATCACTAAAAGGTTTCTACTTCCTCCATTAAACAACGAAACCAACAATAGCTGCGAACAAAAGAACTTTTAACAGAAACAGAGAGTACTTTATCAGTGGCTTAGAGAAAATTCAAAATAAAAAGCTGATACAAACAAACTCAATGAACGGCCTTACTTGGCTTCTTACATGCAGAAAGAATTCTTTGCGTCAATGAAGTTTATTGGAGTAGTTTTATTGAAAACTGTTTTTCTGTACATTTTTGTTTTTTTTTTTATGAGAATGAAGCGGCGGAAACCTTGAAAGAGAATACGGTCTGATTTAAATAAATGTATGAAAACTTATTTAAGAACAATCAGCAATATTGGTTTGAACACTGTTTTAAACTTTCACGGTTTAAAACTAAAATAATACTGTCACTTACGGGATATCTTCCGTGATTGTTCATTGTTCATTTGTCTGCTCCTAATTTATTTTCCATCCACCCGCAATCTCCAGTCAAGCTGTGATCATGGCGCTTGCAACAGCGTCGAAATATCGGGAACTCAAAATCATGAACAATCACGGAAGATATCCCGTAAGTGACAGTATGAGTTTAATATTGGTTTGACTTTAAACTCTGTTATGTCTTCTGATTCTATTGGCTTCCTTTCAAAATCCCACATAGTGAATATCCCACTGCTAGGACACAAGGATCCACTTCGATGGTCCAGTGCGGGTCGGTAGATACCACATGTCTTTGAATATTTGGTCCCAGGACCTGCCAGAAATCATGTAAAACTCATTTGTCTAGCCTTTTCCCAATTATCTGTCTGTGACGGCTTTTAGTCTAACCGAATGCAGATGAATACCAGCATAAAGCGAACTCTTGCTAAACTAATGGTTAAAATAATTGCGAAAAATTGCCATTTACAAAGGTATCACTTATATAACAAACACTCACTCATGCTTCAACGAAACCCAGCACTAGCATGCAGGTACCTCTCAAACTGTTACAACCATCTGCTTTAAGTGACAGTTAGTGTAATCGAATATAATGTAACGTAGTTATTTAATACGGGAGGCGAAAGCTTACACCTGGTGACAACGCGGACAAAAACACAGCAGGCGACGCCGCGGTATGAGTGACGTTAATGAGATGTGCGCGCCAATTTGTTTATGCACTCGCTTGCATACGAAATGGGGTCTATGAAAAGTTGTGGCACATCCCCAGTAAGAGAGTAAAAAGTAATGAAGTCAATTGTGGGACGTTGAGTAGTTGGATGACAAGAGTTTGTATGAGGAAAATGTATAGTGGAAAGATAAAGGAAACAAAACATAATAGACATACTTCATAAAAATCTCTGAACTGCTGGATCTAGAAGTACGTTATGTAAGTTTACACAAGAGTTTCTCACATTAAAAAGAAGATGCGAACTAAGGATGATTTTTTTCGCAATTCCATCCTCTAAAGGCCATAAGAGGACATAAGAGTTGATAATAAAATAGTGGCAATCAGGGGCCTATTTAGTAAAACCGACACCGACATACAATAATTCGACAATTTAAGTAGCACTTATGAAAACGTGACAATTATATCATTTTTGGCAAGAAAGTTAGTAGGGGCATTGTTAATAGGGCCTGCTGTTGGACTGTTATAAGCAGCTAGTTACAAGGAATTATTTCCTCTATGTCGATTCCCGCTATGTCGACTCCCGAAACCAAGGAAAAAATTAAAAAGTTTACGCTTGACCTCGAGGTTGGAAAAGAACACAAGTGAAACGCTTTTATCCTTACTTCCCTACTAATATTATAAATGCGAAAGTAACCCTGTTTGTCTGTCTGTTACGCTTTGACGTCTAAACCACTGAACTGATTTTAATGAAATTTGGTACAGAGATAGAGTAGACCTTGAGAAAGAACATAGGATAGTTTTTATCCCGGACTTTTCAAGAGTTCTCTTGGAAACACGATATAACCGAACTCGCCGCGGGCGGAAATTTAGTTTACAAATAAAAATCAAATTGGTATGTTATTTCTTTCAATTTTACAAGTATCAGGAAAAAAAAAACAAAAAAACACCTACACATACCAACAACTCCACCATGCTTTTAAAGCATAAAGACCTACATTAAACATAAGCCCACAATTTAACGGATGCTACACACAATAAGGAGTGCATATCACAATTAAGGTGGAAACACACTATTGAAACGCCACGCGACCCGACAAAACGCGATGCGTGTTGAGTTGAATCAAATCGTATTATTTTCTATGCCCAGAATCACATTATAAACACCCGTCGCGACGAAATGCGCGCAAACGCCACCCGATCCGTAGCTGCCAGATCGACGTGTTGCCGGTGGTCGGGGTTAATACGCCACCCGACGCAGCACACGCAGTGTGTATCTAGTCCAGACCCGACGCCACGCATCATTTGTTATAAAATACATATGAAATCTTTCACTGTCTAGAAGCAAGTCTGGATATAGCGTATGAAATTTACCACACGTCCTTCTCTTTTGATTTGTTTCATGCACCCAATAACGTCTAGTTATTTTTTTCTTCTTGAGTCGTTTAAGTAAAGCATCAAATCTTCTTCAAAATCTTCATCTGACTCGTTACTTAGAAGATCCGCATGGCATCGCGTGTTGGTAATGTGCACGGTGCACATGGGGTGTCGACACATTGCGTCGCGTCACGTTTCAATAGTATGTTTCCACCTTTATTTTATAATTACAAATTAATTCACTTGCACAGTTGCAAGCACATGCCTCACACTGTCTAGATCTTGCTGTTCTCCAAATCAAAGAGAGTTGTAAGTCAACAAGCTGTCACATGCCGTTATTTCCATGGGACACGTAGAACCGTAACGAGCCGGGAAGGGCATCGGACGGCACTTCTGTGATTTACGACCAGTACTGAAGTTAAACGGGTTGTCTGTTGCTGTCTTGTGTGGTCCAATGAAAGTAGGATTTGAAGATACAATTAGTAGGAGTAACGTTGATGATGTAACGGACATAATCAAGTCGACAAAAAATACACTAGCGACATCTATGACGTAACTGAAAAACTAAAATCAAAATCCGAGTCAAGCGAGTTAAGAACGTATTGGAAAACCCTACAACGACCGGTCGGGCATTAGCCTATCAGACACAACACCCGTCTGGTCAGAATATCCTCTCTTTTCTATGGAGGATGAAGAACTTTACACCCTTTTCTTTTAACTCCTAAAATGGGTTTGATTATGATCTGACAAGACAGGGTCTGCATTTAAAGAACTATTGGTAGAGTAGGTATAAGAATGGTGGCAACAGGCAATTGCGAAGCATTATTATAGGATCTAATAAAATTAATTCCAACGAGATACCATTATATTTTATGGCGACTATCTTTCTTTTCATATGGTTCAGTAAAACACGAAATGTAGGTATTCGAAATATAATAAAATACAAAACAGATTTAAGTTTGCAGCACTAAAGTTTTTGCACGGTCGGACAGCAAGCAACCGTGTTACTCGTGATGGACATGGATACGGTAGCTGTGGCCGTGTATTCGAATTCGATTAACGTTGCGTATCAGAGTAGGACTCCTGAATAAGGCCGCAGCCAGCTGTCAGTCGACGTTCAAGACCATGGCCTATCCGCCGAGATTATGTAAGTGCCACGAATGACAATCAGCTGCACCGCAAAAGAGTCCTACAAAATGGAACTTTAAACTGTATTTGAAATTGAAATTACAAATTGTTTACTCACAGTTTTGAATTTCAACGGTACTTTTGTACGTAAATATTCGAATTATACGACCTTTTCTCTCTGAAGTGCGTCGCTCATTAGAATAGAGTAACCGTTGTTTGGTAACTATGAGAGAATTGTTAACGCAGTTAAGTCTAGCGAATGCTAAGTAATCCACTTATCATGCTTAGCTGCTTATCACGTTACCGAATAATTAACTTGCGAAAAAAAATAGCAAAAGAGCCACGCTCATCGCTCCCGAGAACAGAAGCTCACATGAAATTTTATAATAAAATTATTTCTTACGATTTTCCTCATTCTGTACGAGCCTGTAAGTGCGTAATGAAGCGGACGGGTCCTGGGAGGGCAGTACAAGGAGTCAGTGATGCGATCAGCTCACCGCATCAGGAATCAATTAGGAACGGCTGGCGGGTACGACGTGCCTACCGCATGAATTATTGACGACGCTACCGCTCGTACACGCGAGTTAGTTATACCAGCGGTACTCGATTTCAAGTCGCCATCTTGTTGACAATGCAATTTAGTATTAAATAGATTAGCTTAAGTGTATTCTGGATTACAGAAGCATATTGTGACTGAAATATACCTACTACATTTCTGTATCTAATTGATATCACTCAATTAATTATAGTATCTAATCAAATATGTTAGACTGCTTCTCCCACACCAAAAATAATCTTATGTTTTGGCAGGCGATGTAGATGAAAAAAGTGATACATTTTCTAGTTCGATTCGACAAATTTTCGGTGGCGCAACGTCCAGTTTAACAATAGCCATCTAGTGGGCCGATTAGCGAGTAAACTAGATTTCCTTGTCAGATTATGCTGTCCATCATAGGAAGCACCAACGAAGCGGGAATTTAGCTCAGGTGTGCACGTTATAGAGAAATCTGCTTATTTCATTCACGTGTTTTGGGTGAATTTTAAAGTACCTATGACATGTTTCTGGTAAATTTTAAGAGATGAGGTTGGTAATTTTATATTTTAAATATAGTTTCTGGAAATCTTACTTTCCGTGTACGGAAAATGGGCAAGTGTAAGGTTACATCTGACAGTTACAGGTTTGTATCAATTTAATGTGCTAATTAATTAAACTTCTACAACATTCTAAAAAAAAAAATATTTTGTTTTGGGTAATTTACGTATCAGTATATTTTACTGGACTCGTTTATCAGATTTCAACCAAGTGTTCATTCAACAAAACACAGTGGGTTTAAATACTCATGCGTTCACTAAACGATATATCGGTTTTTGTTTAGCGAGATTATCGCTGTTTTGCTTCGTTTAATATACAAGTCGGTAAAAGTGAAACATTATAGTGTTGGAGGTACTAAGATGTCGCGAAAGTGCAATGAACATAGATATTGTCTGCTCTCGCAAATTGCTCGTTCTATTATTATTCGCTCAAGTCTGGCTATAGAAAAAGCAGTCAAGTGCGATTTAATCATGAGCGAGTGTGTTCGTTATATTTTCATCCATTTTCTTATGCTTCTAACCTTAGTTGTATTTTCTATGAAAATTACGGTAAAAATTTTCTTGAAATAATTTTCTTATGAGTTTTATTTAAGTGTATGTATTAATTTCATCAGTTGTACCTAATGTTTTGAAGATACATAATTATTTTATCATAATATTTTTTTAAAAGATAATAACTTTGATATTAAAAACTTTACCTGTAACTGATGCTTAAAACAAATATCATTCTGTAGGTTATCATTTTGTGTTTTTGATATACACAGGATGTGTTTTAGTCGTTTTCTTTATACAAAAGCGGAACCCTAAGTAACATGAGTAGCAAAATTTTAATTTTTATTGCGGGCATGCAACTACTCTCTGTTTATTCAGCAGACAAATAAATAAGTAGATTACTGACTCGAAGAAGATATTCTTCGTTTAAATGTAGATGCAGTGGAGATAGTATTATCGAGTTACGTTTTAATCTAGAAGTCTCAGTATAATCCACCCACAATCTCTTTGAAAATGACTGTATTGCGAATAAAAAGCAACTAGTTCTTGTTCGTTAGACACATGATTGGACTACCATCATCTGCCTAGCCTTTTCCCAACTACGTTGGGGTTGGCTTCCAGTCTAACCGGATGCAGCTGAATACCAGTATTTTACATGAAGCGACTGCCTATCTAACCTCCACATCCCAGCTAGCACTGGGTAACACGATACCCTTTGGTAAGACTGGTTGTCAGACTTTCGAGCCACTGACTAGCTGTAACGACTGTCAAAGATCTACAAATGACGGCTGGGACCAACGGCTTAACGTGGTTTTTGAGGCACGGAGTAATCTCGGTATGTAATGGGTGGTCACCCATCCACGGACCAACCTAGGCAAGCGCGGCTTAACCTGAAGATCGACCCGAGCGGCTGCTATTATTTAGCCACGAGCTACACATGATTGGACTGACTGTTCGTTATTTAGAATCATTACCAACCTTCCTTTCTAAAGCCCATAAGAAAAATCATCAAAATCATCAAGCCATAAACACCACTATTGAATATGGACAGGACATCACATCTACTACATTATTTCTATTCTTGCAAACACGGTTTGTGGGACATGGATGCGTAAATTGTTCACATCAAATTAGTACGTGGATTAAAAAAAAAAACATCGGTTATTAAAAAAAATTGCTTTTGATTTTAATTTAATTTAATGTAATGTATGGTTTTATAATTTTTTGAAATAAATAAATCAATAATAATATAAAAGCAACATCTACACGGTCAATAGGTTTAAAACCGTTTTTAAGTGTTTTTTTAATTATCAACGAATTTCAACGTTAAATTCTGAATTTATGGTAAAAGTTTGCGTGTCCATACACGTAAACTTAATAAATTCAGAATTGCATAATTTTTTTTTTCTTTGTCAAAGTAATACAGTAATATTCATAACACCTTACATATTTTTTTTCTTTCCAGTGTAATACAGTAATATTCATAATTCTTTGGCAAAACTATCAAGCAAAGCTCTTAATGACGCGTCGCACCAAACATTGTAATGACGTGAATCGAGACACTCAAAACTGTCGCGAACTGGAGATTACACCAGGATCCGATTGTTTGCTGGCCGTGACCTTGCACAGAGGAACACTCATTATTTTAATACCACAGGAGCTTAAACAGTTGATTGCTAGTAGTTTACACATTTTAACGTTCTTCACAGACAAGTGGGTATTTGAAATAATGTGGAAGGTGACTTTGCAGGTTATTCTTTGGGATTATTGTGCTAATCATTTTTATGGAATGTTCATTGTGTCAATAAACATTCCCGTTGATTCAAGTTAAAAATAAAACCCAGTCTTCAAAAATAATATGTTTTTTTTTCAGATTTGCCACGTAGCTAATCATAAAAAGTAAAAAAGGCTCTTAACACACTCTGCTCGTAGTAGTAATCTCTCTAGTTTTACTTTTGTGTCGTGGTTCAGCATACAGGATCTAAACGGACCCTTGCGAAGCCGTCAACCAAGCATGATGTACATCAAACTAAGTAACTCTACGCAAAAAATATTGTAGGGACCCGATTTTTTTTTGGGGGGAAAATCAACGTAACACACTCGAAACTTTGTGCTGGTGGAAACATTGACTAGTACGGGGGTCGTGGAGGTATTTAAAGTAAAGTTATAAAGATTAAAAAAAATAATAAAAAAGTTGTTTAAAAACAAAAAAATATCGCGATGACGGGGATAACAAGTGCCATTCGGTTTCGTTAAGGGTAGTTTTACACCCATCATAATCTGCTTAGCCTTTTCCCAACTATCTTGGGGTCGGCTTCGAGTCTAACCGGATGCATCTGAATACCAGTATTTTACATGGAGCGACTGCCTATCTGACCTCCACAACCCAGTTAGTACTGGGTAATACGATATCCTTGGTAAGACTGGTTGTTAGACTTTCGGGCCACTGACTACTTTAATTTAATTGGCGAGAAGAGGCGCAGCATCGAGGAAAGTGGAAGGATTGGGGGGAGGCCTTTGCCCAGGAGTGGGGCAGTCAAGGCTGACAAAAAAAATGCAACAGTTGTAAAGCAAATAGAGATGTTTAATTTGAATCTGCGGTCCATCACACAGTGTGTATTTTTGATCAACAATGTACTGTTGATCAAAGATTGAAATGGTAAATTGAAGTACAGCTGAATTTCATAAAAATATACGCCGCTGATAAACGAGCGATTGTTTTTCTTTTATTCACAATGAAACATTTATAATGTAATTGATTTTTTTCATCTGTCTCCATAAAGAACATTTTTTTTTAATTTGATCATGTTTTATGGCAATAAAATGAATTGGCAATAACATGGCAATGCTGCCAGTCTTCTGGGCACTTTTCCCGGTGACGGATGAATTTTTTGATGCCCTGTAATTTAATATTTTTCCCTTTTGATACTTGTAAATTAATTTCTGTTTTTACAAAAACCGCAAATGAATACGACTGATTTATTAAGTAAACCCGTCTTTCCTGTCGCGCAGTCGGTTAAAAGAACTGTTATACATTCCTGTATTCCTACTAAAAGAATCGAATCACCTCCATTTTTAATGCTATTCAAACACCATTACATAACCCCTCGCACCACGCATACCTACATATCTACAGTAGTCGGTACCTATTACGTATGTTAATATTTCATCATTCAATTATCGGCCTGCACCGTACAACTGCAGGCATCTAACAAATAATATTTTAGTTAGTGTCGAACCGAAGCTTCGATTTCGGTTACGGTTTCGGCCCAAAAACTGATTTCGGCTGGAGTTTGGATTTCGGCTAAAAAGTGACTGCATATTCGGCTTGACCGAAACTAGTGTTCTAATCATTGATCTTTGAAACTACCACTACTAATTATAAGTACCTACTTACACTGCGTTCTACAAATGAAATGGTTATATACGGTTACGGTCTTGTCTGAAACTTGGACTCATGTTTCAATGATCTCATAGTTAGTATATAATTTTATGAGTTTTTAAACTGACATGGCCAAATATCCCGTTTTCAATGTTAATGATGATATATTTTGTTTGTTTTTTTTTAACAGATTTTAATATCTACATAAGCTTCGGTATCTGTTACGGTTTCGACTGAAACATTAAGAGGTGCCCAATGTTCGGTTACGGTATCAGTTTCGGCCGAAAATCGGGTTTCGGCCCGACACTAATTTTAGTTAGTACATTTCATTCGTCAATATTCAAATTCGACGTTTTCATTAGTCATTCATTTTGATAGATGAATAACGGACTAAATGCCCGATATTAGCTACGAGCTTTTTATAATGCATGCCATTTATACGATAATTATTGACAGGAATTTGAATAATAGTTGTTATTTGCTGTAATGACGTCTGGTTTATGTAAATAGCTATCGTCTATTGTTGTTATTTAACTTGTTGTTGGTAAAGGGTAATGGTAGGTTTTGATGGTCATTTATTTGTCTCTGTTTATAAATCGGTTGTTGTAAAACGTTGTTTTCAAAAGTTTCGAAATTTTAAGAAAAAAAATTTGTTTTTGCTTTTCCTCCATCAGTGAGACTTTTTTCAAGATTTATGCAACAGGATGTTGAAATTTTGCGAACAGATCCAGTCAAAGACCAAAAAACTTGTTAGTTTTTTTAACAGACCCTACTTTGCCATGTTTAATTATTATGCACATCATGCTAAGATGGACTAAATACATCCAGACAGTGCAGGGTAAGGAATTTTCTTCGAGCTGCATTGTTTATAAAAAAAAAAACCGGTCAATTGCGTGTCTCCGATTAAAATAGATGAACGATGAGCATAACCAAATTTTAAGGTTTTCGTTTTTGCCATTTGGTTGTAGAACCCTAATAATGCATTTGCGCACCGTCTCTGCACCTTTTCGCAAATTCAAAATCCACCCGCAAATGAAAGTCCACGAAAACGCGTCTAAAACCTGTCTCCCTATCTACCACATCCCTAAGTTCTCGTAGATATTAGTCGTGAGTTTGTCTAGCGAGATGGATTACTATGCGCGGGCACGACGCCGGCACACCTCACGACCGAGGATCAAAGCACCCGACCAACTTGCACTTCCGACTTGTTACAACATGTCACTATCGCTATAGCAGGGTTAATTAAAATAGCTTGTCTGCGGTGGGTTGAAAAATTGTGAGGGATGGGAATGTTGTTTTGGTGTGGGTAGATGGAGAATAACTGGGTTTTCTTTCCAAAAAAGTTTATAATTTAAAATTAAAGGAAGGAAAAATGTTTCCCTATCAGATTGTAGGTAAATTTATACAATTTCAATCATGTTATTTCATTTAATTAACACACGTAGTAGTATGATCAAATTCCACAAGTGGTACAACATAAAAAAAACGGAAATGCTACCGATTAACAATTTGCATAACATGGTATCAACTCCTCAATAATTTTGTTTTTTTTCCGTACTTAGCTCGCTAATGTTTCGAAATTTTTCATGTTTTACGTGCGTTTAAATTTACTTTATGTGTTGCAGCTGCATAATGCTTAACATGTGATGACATTTTGGACCAATATTCACTTACTTTTCGTCCATAAATCCAAAAGTGATGCCTCAAAAATTTAGGTATCTACAATGGTTTAAAAAGCTTCAATAACCTCTTAGAGACAATCCTTTTCTAAAATAATTAAAAATAGATGCTGTCAACTTCTCAATCAGCCTGAATCGAATAAAAGTAACCGTTTTGTATATCTATATATCAAAAACAAATGAGCAATAACAAAACATTACATCGAACGATTTAAATCCAATAAATACTAATCGGATTGCAAGGCAAAGAGCTCAAGTGGCTCGTTTAGTCCGTTTGTTTATGGAATTAGCAAAGAAAACAAGCGGAATTACATTATGGTAATTATCACTTTGGTACATATGAACAGTTTTATTAGCAACCGCGGTTTTCTCTATTGGCTATACTCACGATAAAGGATTTTTTTTACAATTTCCCTTTTTTTCTCTTTAGTGTAGCCGGTTTTCATTAAGAGTTTATCCTATAAGGTTTTAATTGGTATGAGAAGTGGTATTATGCACTCTTTTGCGTTAATAACGATTAGGCTTTCTAATGTTATCTTTTCACTAGCAAAACCATTGTAGTATAAAAAGAAAGTAGGTTTTATAAGTATTCACGCTAGCATAGCAGTTCCTGGCAGCTAGGAACAACGCTTTTTGCCACATTCAGTATTCCAAATTCGAATATTCAAAAACTGCAACAGTACGCTAAGCTGTGTCAGTGGCGTTTTATTTACATTACATTTGTACTCCAGTGATGCGACGGCCCACGTGTTTGACATAACAGATACAACTATAGCTGTGTCGCTCACTCGCTTCACAAACCTCGTAGTTAGGAAAAAGAAAACGTTTCACGACGAAACTCTTTTCCAAAGTGCTTTGCGGGCGCAAGTTGGCTACTTATATGAGCACAAACACCACACATCGGGACTACCCGCAGTTTATGTAATCCGAAGCGACACCGCACCGACTCCGACACTATGAATATGCGGGACTCCGATAACTTATCTCCGATTCTTTGAATTATGTACCTACGTAGGAAATCGGCTCATAATATATTGGTATTTGAGATTGAAGTTGACTGTGAAATATGGCTTATTGGTAAAGTTTTATTGTACTTGTCACAGGTGCGATGTTCCGATGTTTTACTTTAGTTTTACCGTTACACTGTTTATAGATTGAGTTTGGAGTTACGCGACTGGTATTTCAGAGTTTTGCGCTGTTGTATATCTACCTATGTGCTTACATGTTATATTGAAATGGAAATCGTAGGTCGACATTATGTTTGTATGGCGTGCGACTCCCCTATTGCGATAAAAGTTAGTATCAATTCGACCCAGAAAAGATAAAAAGTAATCCACCTATTAGATTATCACATCCACCTATACGTTTTATTTCTTTTCCATATTATTTTTATATCAAAGTTGAGAGAGTTCCCAAATTGCGTTCAAAAGTATGTTTTATAAGGTGTTACACAGAATACAAGCCGCGATATTTTCAATTTCACGAAACAATTATTCCGCCATGTCATCAATCGGATTCCCGCTTTGATTGCGCGGCAAATTCGTTTTGTTTGGGCACAAAAATTGCAATATAAAGAGCTGCCACATCATTCCCTTTTGGGTTAACGTAGATTGCTTCCAAAATGTAATATTGTTTGCAATTCATTTTGAACAGGCGATTGCCCACTTTTATTCCATTTATTTTTTGATTCCGATGCTAACTTAATATTTAACGCGCTTCGCAAAATAGATCCGTGAAAAACTGCGCAATTGAATTCAGATTATTTAATTGAACAGAAAATCTCAAGAAGGAAATTGTAAAGAAAGTTGCGGAAGGCGCGAGTGGGGAAGTGCCCAGGGCACAATATAATACTTGAGATAGAACAAATGCAAGAGCACCTTGTTGCGCCGACTTCTTTGTACGAGCGTCAATAATAACACTTCCCCTTACTTTACAATAAAAAGAAAACTTTTACACGTTTTTATTAAGAATTTCAAGAGATCTTATTACGAAGCAAGCGGAGGAACACGACTTATTAAGACTTCTGATATGTGACGTAGACGGATTAAATTTGCATATTATTGACTTCTCCAGATTAGCGACTTTACTTCGAGAAAAGAAATTTACTTTTTTCAGAAAAAAAGTGTATACAAATCCTCATCTCAGCATCGGAGGAGGCTGCGACGGGCTCTCTTCTTACATAGCGACGTAATCAGACTGCAGCCTCGAGCTAATCTTGATGTACTATTCCTAGGCGCGGCTATGTTCGTGTTATTGTACTCTTTTCACGTCCGTGTTATTACCAACCTCGGCTGCGTATGTACTTGGGAATTTTTAGATAATGCCGTCTGCGAGCACGCTTGATATTTATTTAATTATACGAAGAACCTCTGCTTTACATAATGGCGTTGTGACTTAAAAACACAGTTTTTTTACGTCGTCGGATATTGCGAAAACTTCACAAAGTTGTCTGTGTAGTTGTCAGCGTCTAAATCATAAATAAAACGCGGGCGTTTAAAGCGGATGAAGTTTAAAGGACTTAGCGGGATGAAAGTTAAAAAGCGCTGCAATTCATGCAGCGCAGGTGACCAGCGGTTTATCAGCGCGACGCAGCCGGCGAGTGGCGCAGGCGGCGCGCGGCGCGGCAGCGGGGCGGGTGCGGGGCGGCTGCGGGGCGGCGACGTCGGGGCTGCGGCCGGACACCACACACCTATCGCGGGACGGACCTGCGACGCCGCGCCGCGGATAATCGCCTCATTTATAAAGTTTAGCGGGACAAAGCTGCGCGAGTTTTTGATTGAAAACAAACTTAGAAGGGACAGCCTCATTTGAATAAGTATTCTGCGAATAAAGTGTGGCTTTATGTTTTCCTTTAGGTGTTTTTTTTCCTTTGTTATGCAAAACATTGTTCCACCTTGTTTAGGTACTACAACACGCTTTATTTTTGAGTGAAAGACTCTTTTGAAGTTAAGCTTTCCTGTATAAATTATTTTATTTTCACTGTATTGTTCTAAAGAGAACCTTTTGAAACTTTAATGGTCGTTGCGACTCTTCATCTTGGAATCTCAGTTTATCATTGTTGGCCGGTGGAATAATTCTAACTCGTTGTGCAACAATGGAGCACTGCAGGAAAACGTTATATTAAAAAGAAAGGAGTATCTGTCAGAATAAATAAAAGAAACGGTGAATACGCTTCCTAAGTGAGTATAATTAGGCGAGTTTTATTTTCCGTCACGGATAATGTACTTACGCAGAACGCCCAAACAGTACCTGAAAAACCTAAGCGATCGCTTCGCGGAGTGAGGTTTTCATTGATTGCTTTTGTCACTGCATATAACTTAAGCGTTCTTGTCGTGAACATACCAGCATAGAAGTTATTAATCCTATCTTTTCAATTACTACAGTCTTTTTCTTAGGGGCGCTAATTATCATGTTCAGCTGTGCATAATGGGGCACAGCCAGCCGGCGAAATCGAATCGAAATTTTGTGATTCGTTCAAGAAAAAACCGCCCAGTTTCGTTCGATTTGTGCCGAGCTGAACATGATTTAGGTAGTAATAGTGAATTCTGGAGTCATGTATTTTTTACAGTTGCTTCGGGTCAGTTTTTTACCGACTTCAAAAAAACCGGGCAAGTGCGAGTCAGACTCGCGCATGAATGGTTCCGTACCGTCGTAGTAGGGGAGACCCCTTTAATTTTTACTTCATTTTTATTATTTGTTGATAACAACAAATAATAATAATTAAGTAAAAATTAAATGTGTATTTGTGTTGTCGCTTTATAGCGACAACACAAATACACATTCTGTGAAAATTTTAACTGTCTACTTATTACGGATCATGAGATACAGCTCGCTGACAGACAGATGGACGGACGGACGGCGGTGGCTTAGGAACAGTACCCTTCGGGTACGGGACCCTAAAAAGGAGGGGGTAATGTTTTCGGCCAGCATCTTTCGTTAAACAAATACAAAGGAATCGAACGTGTCAAACCGAGTAAGTGTAAAGTATCCCATAAGCTACAAAATAGTTGTTCGCCATTCGTTTCCTCCTGACAAAGTCTTGACAAAAACCTGCTGCGTCCGATTTGTGGTGAGCCGCTAATTATCGTCCCTCCCTCGTATAGTGCTAATTACGAACACTGCGACATGTTAACTGGTGACACTTGCTAATTCAAACGCGCTGGTGTGAGATCTGCCTGATAAACGTCACCGTGATAATTCTAGGGGAAGGAAACTCCTGTTTTTCACGCAAAGGCTGTAATAAAGGACAACTATGGAACAAGTGGATCCACTATTGTAAAAGAATATTTACTAATTTATTTGCTAACATGTGAAACACTTGTGGCATGTATTAAGATATGCCCTTAGGCATTGCCTAAATAAAATTATTTAATTACATAGTCGATTCTAATTATTACAATTTACTACATTATACTAAACATTAATCAATAATTTATAACATTTTATTTTGATATCATTTTGAGTTAACATGAACATAATTAAAACCTAAAGTTAAGTTTCCATTCACTATTCATTCTGTAAATCCGTAATGTACAGACACCAGCAGGTCAACCTAACCGAAACTGTCAGATTTTCCCAACCAACCTTGAACCTTTAGAGATAAAGTTGAAAATCTATTAAATAAAGACTGATTGTGGTAGACTTGGTGTGCTAGCGTCTGTACCTATGTCATTCTTAATATTATAAATCATTGTCAGAACACATGTTATCATTACAAATTGGTCAACATTTTTCCACACCCTTTAATGTTACTATAACATTATTATTATAACATTGATACCTACTGGTTATATTTTTCTGATGAAGAGGGTTTACTGCCAAGTTGGTCGTGGTCGCAAGTGCGACTGCTGAGCATGCGGTCTTGGGCTCGATTCAAAGTGCAGATTGGGTTTTTCCATCAGGAATTTCTCAGTAGCAGCCACGGAGTCTGGATTCGTGGCCGGTTTATGGCAATAGGCTCGCCCTCTATTATATGGGACTTAAACATAACTGCCAAAATGTGGGTGTACTATTATGTACACGTCTGCCCAAGCCTACCTTATGATGGTGACGAGGTTTTACGGATTTTCATAATAACTTACACAATTTCGTCAATAAACAACTGAATGTAACCCTTAAATACTTTATCCACGTTGCTTTCATTACTACCCAATTGTTTTAAAGGCCATCTCAGTTTAAACGGTCGATTTTCTATTAAATTTTCTACTAGTTAAAAAGGGACGACACTAGACCCTCGTCTATTTCCACTAACAAGTTACTTACGATGTTTTAAGAAATATTTAATGAAGCGCCCGCCGACTTTCACGTAGGTAACACAATTAGAAAAATCAATAGGGATCGCCTTATTATTTTATTGAAAGGTTATACCTTAACTTTTCTATTATTTATTCATCAGCTGTGTTTTGTAACAGTTTGAGTTATAATCGTAAACGTAGTTTGCTTTTAAGATTTATAAGTTACATTATTATATGAGTGCCGACTTGACGCATTATTTTATTATATTGAAGTTGATATGACAAGGCGTTAGCATATTGAGACTATCCCTAGACATAGACAAACACAGAGATAGACCTACTCTCTGCGAAAGAGCATGCACCGCAGTCCACAACACGCGCAGTGTGGGTTGGGGCACGTCCCAATTCTTTTTTCAAGCAAGACTGCTGTACCATTTTTAGACCAATTCCTGATGGTAATTATCTCTGTCCCTAAAGTAAAATGTCTAATTTGAATACTCAACTTCATCGTCATCTGCCTAGCCTTTTCCCAACTATGTATGTTGGGGGCGGCTTCCAGTCAGGTCGGCAGGCAGTTGAATAGATGAGCTCCATAACCCAGTTAGTACTGGGTAATACGGTAAGACTCGTTGTCAGACTTTCAGGCCACTGACTACCTGTAACGGACTGTCGTGACAAAAATGACAGCCGGAGCCAACGGCCTAACATGCTTTCCGAAGTACGAAGGAAACTCGGTATATGTGGTCGGTGGTCACCCCTCCACGCACGAACCAAGGCAACCACGGTTTAACCTAAGGATTCACCCGAGCGGCTGTTATTATTAAGCCATGAGCTTTGGGTACTCAACTTACTAGACAATAAATACACCAAATTCAACAAAAATCAATGAAAGCATCATTTAACAAACACCCTTTAACAAATCAATCCTAACGAACTCTTTTTCACAAACAGTTGACACACGACATTTTAATTAGGCATAAAAGTTAATCAAAACAACCAATTAGGGTCACGCCACACCGTTTGAACACGTCAAAAAATCGCGCATATTTCATGAAAACACGTTGTTTTACTAACTGGGACGTTTGATAAAAACTATCCAAAGCTTTTGTCACGTCACCCCTTGAATAATGTTTTATTTCATGGCATGTGCAGTGTTTAACACTTTTCATAATAGTCCTGACGATTTACGCATCAATAAAATTAAAAAGCGACGCGGTTTGTGATTGAAGTCCAGTGTGGAGTGCACTGAAAATTATAGCTTCGGTTTTTTACGCTTGACGTGTAATTGAGTTTACGTTGTATATTTTTGAGAAGTGTAATTTGTTTAACATTTGATGTAGGTGAGGTAAGATTTTCCTACTCATATTTGGATGTTTTTTGAAGTAAAGGTGACTGAAAATGAGATGATGCTTTTGCAGATGGTGTATGTAGCTACCTAATCTTTTCGAAGCCGCCCACCGAGCATTTTGTAAATCAAGTTCTGTAACTCTACGTAAAAAAATTGCTGGGAAACGACTTTTTTTTTGTGGTGAAAAATCACGTTTTACGGTAGGACTCAATGTAACGCATTCAAAAGATTGTGCTGATGGATTTATTGAATGGTACGGGGGTCGTAGAGGTATTTAAAGTAAGGTTAGAACATTTAAAACTTGTATTTAAAAAAAACAGTCGTAACTAGAAGGTTCCCAGATATGGTCTAGAACAATCATCATTGCGATACTTTTTGTATGGCAATGATGGAGAGAAGAAGAACCTCTCGTTAAGAGTACTTTTACAGCCATTATATAGGTATATAAGACTAGATTGAAATTACCAAGAAACGAGATCCTATTCCATCTGAAATGCCGCGCCCATTATTAGAGCAAGAGAGCTCTAATCTACGTGTGATGCCTAACTACAGCTAGGTGATATTGAAGCAAAGCTTTCAACGAGAAATACTGCTTTAAGAGCTGGAACGCTTTAGCTCAGCTTCGAGTAAGCAACTGCCTTAACACATGCGATGAAACCACACACCGAGCTTAGTTTAACGATAACCATAAAACGATACAATTTTACTGCTGTCGCTAACCGCTAAGAAAAAGACGCCGGTGCTGTTAGCCAACATTGATAATTCCGACGCCATTTTGGCACAATATTAATGTAACGGTCTTACTGAAAACGGTACAGCTGTTTTTGAGATAAGTGCACAAAAATTTACCTTACGGCGAAAGGGTAGGTTTGAAATTATTTTTTAGTGTTATTGCAGCTGTTTTTTTTATTATTTTCCTTGTTCCGTCGAGATTTGTGTGCAGATTTGTTTTATTTAATGAAAGGGTTTTGTTGCTTAGCAAATCCATGCTGAAATTGAGATAGAAGCTGCTCTCAAATTCTGAAGCAGTGCCCGTACTAAATTGTTTAATAAACACAATCGAACAAAATGTGAATAAAATATTCTGATGTTCAATAAAGCTCAAAGCAACCGTCTTTTCTACAGCACAGCTGAAAGTCTTTTAAACAATTTCCTATCTGGGGCAATAGTATTATAGATTGTAACATAAATTTAATTACGAGTGTCTAGAAATTGTAATAACAGATTCTACAGAAATTTTCAAATAATGAGCTTATTGTTTCTGGGCCGACACTTGAGCGTAAACCTACTAATTTCACGCTATACAAAATCCAGACACGCACCTCCATAATAAATTAAGCATCCCAGTATTATACCATTGAATTTTACGACAAATCCGAGCCCAGAGGTAACTAAATCACAGATAGTCGAGAAAATCCAATTATCGCGTGCACAATGGGTCACGAAACAATCTAAACTAAGAAAATTAATCTTCTGAGTCCAGAGGAGCTCTGTCTGTGCAAACTTAGACAATGGATTTATAGTTCATCGATTTGAGGGCATCGGTGTTACGGGTGTGGGTATCATAGCCTTACACAGAAGTCTCAGGGTCGGGTTGCGCGGAAATAGTAGCCTGATGGTGTTACTCGAGACGTTGGAGAGTAGGCAGCATGTGTAGGTGTCGAGGTTACCTAGTATATTTACATACAGGTGGGAGAAATTGCTTTGGTGATTTTAGGGCAAAACACTTGAGGTACGACGTCGCTTCGTGGCACATTGTGGTGTGGTGGAGATCTATGACGTGCATCGTCAAAATCTTGTACACGTGTAAATGAAATAAAAGAATTTGAATTTCGAATTTCTATGTCTGATTGTCGAATTCATTAAAAAGGTTTGGTATACTGATTATTATGACAAACGAGCACCGTTATAGGCATGTAAAATAATAAAATAAAAATGTTAGTGGTTCAAGCTGACTAAGCCGAAAAACGGTTCACTAAAACAGCACGAGAGAAGGTAATATTATATAAATTGAACGCAAAACTTCTTGGCAATCTGAATCTCGTTGAAAATGAAGCAAATAAAGTAAGAAG
Organism: Eurois occulta; assembly: GCA_950022335.1. Classification (NCBI taxonomy): domain Eukaryota; kingdom Metazoa; phylum Arthropoda; class Insecta; order Lepidoptera; family Noctuidae; genus Eurois; species Eurois occulta. Next base: position 7,578,329 of record OX465489.1, on the reverse strand, counting down.
GCACGTCGGTCGACGAGTGCGATTGCGCCGGCCTAGCATTCCGGAAAATTTGAAAATTTAAATGCGAAAAAGTCATATTTATTTACAGTAAAAATGTAAAATAGCACTCTTTCAGTATTACAAGAGACTTGGCTTTTCTTTTTGTATTTTGATTTATTTTCACAGTTTCTCCGCGTTGCCTTTAATTCTCTAGAATAGGAATAATTTATTTTTCTATGACACTTTTCTATTTGTAATCTCAGTTTCCAGATCTAGGATTATTTATTTTTACTGTCTTCGGGTTTCTAGGATCTTTTACAGTGGTAAAATAAAGTGAAAAAGGTAACAGTTAATAGGAAACAGATTTTCATCTCAGCTGTTTAGACAGGTATTAGAGGTAGATTTGAATTTCTTCGCAATTTCAAGTATAATAAAAGATCTTTGTCATTCATTGGTTGTAATTTTTTTTTCATTAGCCTATACTGTCCCACTTCTGGGCAACAGCCTCCCCCAATTCCTTCCATGTGCTCTTTTCCCGTGACTCCTCGTACCATCCCTCGCGGTACGCGTCCAGATCCTCTCACCACCTCTTTCTGGGCCGGCCTCGGCGGCGCCGTCCGAAGATTAATAAGTGATAATGCTACATTTTATTTTATTTTGACTGCCTGGTCTAGTGGTCGCAAGCGCGACAGCTGTGCATAAGATTCTGGGTTAATTTCCCAGGTCGTAAAAAGTGTTACTGGGTTTTTCCATCAGTAATTTCTCAGTAGCAGCCACGGAGTCTGGATTTGTGCCCGGTTGATTGCAATAAGCTCGTCCTCCTATTACATAGGACTTAAACATAACTGGAGAAATGTGGTTGGACTATAAGGCTATATATACTATAAATAATACACCACTACAAAATACAAAAATATTTATTTTTATCTCAAAACATTGTGCTATACATAAACTGAGGCAGCCCCAGTAAGTTACAAATAGTACTTGAGACCACTGCCTAACGCTTTGGGGATTACAGGCGTGATGTTCTGTTATGTACATTCCATCAATATTTATTTTCTTCTGAAATCTATACCTTTTTTTTTTTGAGGTTGGGAAATCATCAAATGACCCCTCCCGCTCTGGGCGGAGCGGAAGGGAGTGTCAGACTCTTACTGACTAAAAACCATCCATGTTCCTTCTTTGGCCCTTTATATTCCAGGGCCGCGGTATCTCTTTCGAACAGTCCCGCAGCCCTGGAAATCTATACCTGTCTTTGTCTAAGAAACTTCACATATTTTAAAAAAATAACTCGAGTAAATTTTTTTTAACACTTAAATCATGTTTTCAAGCGCAAATCGAAACGATAGATCATCGTACCATCATAACACACAGTCACTTTAAATTTTTAATGTAACTATGCACCTCATTTTAATTGGTTCGCTTTTTCATTTGTTTGTATGATAAATATTTCACGACAGGCACCGTTGGAGTTTTGAATGAGATATTCACATATTGATGTTTCCATTTTCAAACCAAACAATGTACGCAATAACGATTGGTTGATTTCAATCTATGAAACTGATGATCTATTGTTTGAAACAATGGAAATGATGAATAAACTATGAGAAAATAGAAGAAAGGGGAAAAGAGTTAAAGCCGCACAATGTAATAATAGTGACTTCTTAGTCACCATTACACTGTGTTACAATGATTATGTTTTGATGATTTGAGAAAATATATATAATTAAATATATATAATAATATATCAGAAGTATTCAATACGATTATAGTGTTGACAAACATGATAATTTGTTTCCATTGATGTACATATCTACATATTTACAATAACATAACATAACATGAAGCCTGTAATTAATCCCCGAAGGGATAGGCAAAGTTGTACATAATAGTACCCCCACATTTCGCCAATTACGTTTAAGTCCCATACTATAGGGGGCGAGCCTATTGCCATCAACCTGCCTCAAATTCGGACTCCGTGGCTGCAACTGAGAAATTCTTGGTGGGTTAACCCAATAGCACTTTGGCCAACCTGGGGATCGAACCCAGGACCTCATGCTCAACAGTCGAAATGTCTATTTAGACTACAGACTATTGGTGTCATTGACATAGCTGTGCTTTTTTGGTGACATCTGGAAAACAAATAGGGGTGGCCTATTCTTGTCCCAAAGACCAAGAAATTACGCCAATTTATCTAAAATGATGCAGTTTTTCCAATATCCCAATTTACCAAATAACTTACTCACCCACACTCCACCTTAAACCCACAGCCAATATTTTAACAAAACGTCATATACAAATGCACGGTCGTTAAAAATTCAACAAATAATATATACCTAAACAAACAAAGTTTAAAAAAATTATATTTTCTTGAATTAAAATCAAACTGGGCGCCGCTGCATTCGTGAGATACGCTCGGCTGGGCTCGTTTCCTTCTAGCTGTCACAATTTTATCTTTAGCTATTTTTAGTTATTACTGCTTTAAATTTTTCCCTTTTTAACGTTATGTTGACGTTAATTTGACTTTGTATTCTTTTATATTATTCTTCGCATTTTAAAAAGCGAACGTTAATTTGATGCGAAAGCAGATCATTATATAAATGAGAGTATTTTAATGAAAACGCGATGACAGGTTATTATCTCAATCTGCTGAAATAAAATGAAGATTTTAAATATAGTTGATTAGTTTTTGGTATGTTTACTGGCGAAAAACACTGTTTTTGTATGATTATTGCCTACAAAAACATTGTTTTACGAAATAAACTAATAATTCGAAAACATTTGATATCATATATTTGGGGTACGTGGGCGCTCATTTGATTTGACACAGATATCAAATTGGCGGGCCGTTGTCCCGTCGTCCCGTCATTCCGGCACGTTTAATATTTTAAGCATTCGGCTCACGCTCCGTCTTCAACGGCCGTCCTGATTGCCGCTAAATTGAACTAAAAACTTCTTCAATGCCCCTAAAACGTTTCAATTATATCTATATTTTCGTAAATGCAAATGTTGATCTTATATTTTATACATTAATCCACCGGCTATCTCCCGATACTAAAATCCTCGAGCAGATTGCACGAATGACGTCGTTTTAAACGTTCGTTTGACAATCTGTTTAAATCACGTCGTAATTTTAAATTTCTATCTGCATTTTGAGATTAAATTTTAACTTTTCCCGATTGTAAGTTGTTTACTCGCCGGCAATTTATTACCATGGCATGTAGAACTACGAATAGCGTTAAGATGATTTCAATAGAACGCCGACAACGGGATGAAAAGTTTAGCTATAGTGCACTCTCGAATCGCGCAATTATTGGCAACCGGAGTCCTGATTGAATTCTTAGGTCAAGTTTGCGCTGAAAGTTTGCTTAAAAGACCCCTTGCAAATTAACAGTGGATTCTTTATTTATTTTTGACCGAATTCAGTAATTAAAGCAGATACTGAAACAAGCTCAGTTAGCGGCGACCGGACGCGAACGGCTCCATTAGGATGTTATTTTAATATAGCACGAAAATTCGACGTCGGTAAACTGTGTAAAATTTTCACGTTGAAATTGACCAAGCTCCAACATTTCGTTAACACGCATGTCATGTCTGGAAGTTCCGTTCGTGTTGTCGGTAGACTATTCGAATTTAAAATGGATTCGTTTATAAAGGCATTTACTAGAGTTCGCATTTTCGATGAGAGAGTCGGCAGGTGAGTGACTTGTTTGCCGGTGGGCCGCGTTCGGTAACACGAGCAGAGGTCCGGACGGTTTAGCCGGCGCCGCCGTAGACGCCCGCCCTCTATAAATCAGCCAGCGATTGACGCTTTCCTACAGGGAGTGATCTATTCTACCCCCTCCATGATACAGCTTCACTTGCAAGGATTTTTCACGTACGGACAAGTTTGGACGTTAAAATTCACTACTATGCACTTACATTGACGATGTTAAGCAGGTTACTTTCAGTTTAGTCGGGGGTTTAAACTGTTTTGGGATGAATAGTTTGTGATTTACGACATAGTTACCTGTTCGTCCTTTTGCTCTAACTTCTTTTCTGGGTTTCAAAGTTACGGAGTACCTAAATCAGATCTCAAATACTAAATGACTTAGGTCTTCAGCATACTGTAATCATACCTCAGAAGGGAATTATAGAATTGAAACAACGAATAAATCAACGCAATAACATTATTTATTAAAAGTTATTCAGCCTAGTTTAGTACATATCACATTATTTTACTAACCTTAAAACTTGCCACTTCGGTGCCTCGTTCAAGACTGACTCGTGTCGGTGAATTGTTAAACTGACAATTGTGTCAATGTCAAAATAATTTAATCACTGACATTGACACTGACACTTTTGATGGATTTAAAATGACACAATGCAACTCGACTATAACAAACCCATCTATGGACTGTTTACAAATATAAATCTACCCTCACATAGATAAGTCTTGTTACAATACATTTAAAATCTTCCTACAATGTTGCTCAGCATTCGTCTATTCTGTTTCTGAAAAAAAAACCATAAATTATAAAGTGCTTCTGCGAAATTTCCATGCCCAGCAAATCCTCAAAACCCACGAAAATTTATAAATAACTTCTCAAAACACGATAAACCTATTGAAAATAAGAACACATCTACATCTTAAGAGGCAAATAAACTGTACGGAATATATAAAAAGTAAGATTTTTCCGTGTCCCGAATAAATATTAGCTAGATGTTGATCTACAAGTGTGCTGGTAAAGACGCTAGGGTTTATGTCGTAAAATATAATCCACGGTATTTTATATCAGGGCCCAACCCTACGCAATGTTTCTTAAACATGTAGCAAATATTGAATGTTTTGTTGTTTGTTTCAGGTAAATTGGTTGGGAGAGCTGATTTGCGAGTACGGGAAAGTATAGAGGAGGATTATGTCCTCTTCTGAATATGAGAAGGACATACTTGATCATACAAACACACATACACATACAAACATACACTAGAGTTTTTATGAGGGTAATCTGAAATTACAGAACGATTTAACATAACTCTTGCGTGTGCTGCGTACCTAATCATTCTAAAGAACATCATCAATAAGGTCAGTGTCCTTCTCTTTGTACTTACTCAATGAATAATTGCTTCGATTGGTAAAAAACAACATTTGTTTTGAAATCTCAACTATATTGCAAAAAAAGATGACGTTTTTAGGTTCATTTCTTCTTTTACTTTTACTAAATAAAGCCAATAAATAGGTGAGTAGGAGAAGGCTTGTGCTTTGTGAATTTTGACAAAATCAATTCAAACATTGGCCCACACCTTTGGTCTCTAATGTGCCACAAAGGAATAAACATACATATTATGTAGGCTGATAAACAAATTACCCGTCTCAGTCGGGTAAAAAATGGAGTAGTACGTATTAGTCACCTGAGATATTTAAAGATAATTTAGTTCTCAAATAACACAAACTTCAACATATGGGTTCTCAAAAACAGAAAATTCAACAAACCTAAACATAAATATAAAATACTCCAACACACTCAAAAATCAAAGTCAGCACACATCCTGAATATGAAAAGCAAAATTCAAAATTACACACATTCCCAACTCTAGTGCCCTATAACGTCCATTTGTCCAGTGACAATAGATATATAATAAATATTTACAAGCCACTTGTTCGATGCACATCGCTGTGGCTTGCTCAAAAGCGCTACATTTAATATTTTACGAAGTCCCATCACGCTCCGTCTTCAACCAGGCCTGATTGCCGTCCGATCGAAATTATATTTCACAGGCGCATTCAAAGCTGCCGGTCGAGATTGCCGTTCGTACACCGTATTAGATATATTCTAGTAATACGGTGGACAACGGGTTTGTAACTAGGTCTTTGAATTTTGGAACGGAGATATTTTGACAATAAGGAGTTTTGGTCCTTCGAGCAGGATACGATTTACTTTTCCTGTAAATTATGTCTGCGGCTGAGTCAGTGAAACTAGAACAGTCAGTGAACTACTAATTATTCCACTTCACTTAATAAGGGGTGTAACAAGACCCTTAACGAAGGCGAAAGGCAGTTGTTCTCCCCGTCATTGCGATCATTTTTTTGTTCTAGACTATACCTGGAAACCTTCTAGTTACGGAAGTATTGAGGCTCAAACTTCCAAATTATTCACAAGTTTTTTTTTTAATACATGTTTTTAACGTAAGATTTTTACTGTTAACATTTCCACGACCCCCGTACCGTATTCAATCCATCCATCAGCACAATGTTTTGAGTGCGTTTCATTGAGTCCTACCGTAAAAAGTGAATTTTCACCCCAAAAAAAGAAAAAAACGTTTCTCAGCAATAATTTCTGCGTAAAATGTTACTAAGTTTGATGTACATAATGCTTGGTTGACGGAAAACTTTGAACTAAAATTTTACTTTTGAATAATTTATTCAGAGCTCACATTAGCTTTAAATATCAAATAACATATCACATGTTTCTCACAACCACTTACCATTAGTTAAAACCATCAACAAAATGATAATGAAAATGGTGGTCAACAAATTAGTTTCATTGTAATTTTCAGTACAACAAGCCATTTTCCCCGAATGTCGTATCTACCACATAAATTAGTGAACACCCAAAATAAACTAGTATTAAATCGTCCGAATCCTAATATCTATTCTCATTTTTTCTTTATTTTCTCAGTGTAAGCGGGTATCGCGTGACAAGCCGCCATACCTCAGCTCGACCAGAAAGAGTAGCCACTGTTTGTTAATCTTGCTTTCATTGTGTAAAATATTTGGGAATATACCTCCGCAAAGCCTTTGTAGGCTCGGCCTCGCGGTCTATCGTTTGCGAGCAAACAATGCGCGTTTAAGTGTTAAAACTGAATTAGGTAATTGAATTTGATACTGGTTGCTGCATGAAAGTGGTTTTCGGTAACATGAAAGACTGCCCAAAATTGGTGTTGGAACACGCGAAATTTTTTGTGACAAAAATGGTACAGAGCTTTTACTAAAAGCGTTCAAGTAAAAAATAGATTTATTTGTTCTTTTTCCCTAAGTTGTACTTTGACGAGAAAGTAAAACACAAGAAAAGGTAGCGTTGCCGTAATGTAATTGGTTAGAAATTCTATTTCATGCGTCATTTCTCATACTTTTTTTGTGAATATAAACAATGCAGAGTTTAGTTAATAATACGAAAGGTTTCGTGCTACATTGCTGGTCTTTATCGAATTGAGTTCGTGATTGGGTACATTGGAAGTTCGACTGCCAATTATTGAAGACATTAGTGGCGAGAGCATCCCCATAGAGACGCAGTGAACTTGAGTGTGGTGCATTCTGCAGTAACGTAGTCTGCGCTGTTACACCGCTGTGCCTTAGTAATGAGAGACTTACGTTATTGTGTTGGGGTATATCAACGTTGTTGCAAAGCCACATTTAAGCAAATATTATGCTGAGTTTCAAATGAAAAGCGACTATGGACTTATAAACGCTTTCTAAGTAATGAACTGCGTTTAATTAGCTTAGTTAGCATGTTAAATGTTTCAAATAAATCTGCAAAATTTTGTACAAATAGTTTATGTGTACTGTCAAAAGGGGATCAGGTTATAAATCAGAACATTCAGAACTAGAAGACCAACAAAATTACCAAAGTAGCTCACATCAAATTCGTTTAAGATCCTTTACAAACGCTATCAAATTAAACCAAGTACGTACAATGCACAGCTAACCTCACAACGAAGCCCAAAGATATCCCAATAGTTTAGTTCAATAGTTAATAATGAAGCAACTAGAGCTATTTTGGTACCCATTTCAATTTAAAGGACAGGGCTTGCACAGAAACTTATCCAAGTTCCAAGTCAAGTTAACAAGAAACTCTATCCTTAGTGGTATTGTCTATTAAATCTACAAGATACACTTCTAGACAACGAGATGTTTTGAGAGCTCTATACAAAGTATTAATCGTTTGACTTGTGGTACATAACTTTGTTTGAGGCGTTCGAGTTTACAAAATTATGGGGTGGCTCTGTTTAGAAATGTCTGTGTGATTCTTTGTAGTTTAGTAATGTGAACAATTTTGCAGACGATTTAACTTTTTATTATATGTGTTTTTCACTTTTTACACATAAATTTATGTATATTTTTGTAAACACCATTTAAAACTCTTCAGTCTGATACCCTGCTCGATGGGGTTGGAAGAAAAAAATATTCGTAACCAACAGTATGTCGCCCAAAATCCACCATGTTTCTTTTTTTAAATTTCAATGTAACCATTGACGCTTACACTACCAAGACGAATGTAACAACACATAATTTTAGTTACGAGGGAACAAAGAAACTAACATACATACATATGTACATGCAGGTCAAACACATAACCCACCTTTTGAGCTTCGCCGCAGTCGGCTAAAAAGATACCACCACTACAAAATGTTTTACAACTTCTGTCGTCGACGTTAATAATTTAATATCGAAATGAGTTTTTAAGTTTATTACGCTCAACTATATTTCTATATGTGCTACGATACCTTGCATATTACTTTGACCTACTTTACCATAAAAGCATGCAATATTTTTTTACATATCTAAGTTTGAAAAAGGGATATATTCGGTAAATCCATATTTCCAACTGAAACCAACTATTGAAGCACTCCTATATATCTTTAATTTGGTTCGTTAACAAAATATTGTCAAGCCCTTAACATAAGGTGGAGCACTCACACGCGCAAACTCAATCTCCCAGCCGTGCCCTCTCAATTTTGATCCTCGAACTAACCTACAAGTTCCGATCGAAGATCTGAACGTCTCGGACGGTCCTCGCCGTGACAGCCTCAAGTAATCCCAGATGGCGTGCTCGCCGATGAATTAAAGTCACTCAGACTAGTTGACTCGAGCACTGTACAGGAGATACCTATTGTGTAGACACTGCTTTAGAGTTCGGTTTTGTAATTAATTGTTTGCGTTGATATTACTTCAAGTGGTATTAGATGTAACGGATTCAGACGGTTTTCGGATACAGTAATTTATTTGTGGTTGCCAGTTTTGAATATTAATGTTAGTAAGATTTCTCGAAATTGAATTGACAATCTTGGTATCAGGGATTATGCTGTAACTTGTAATGCTGTTTTCCGGTGGAGAATTAATTGAATTGTTAGTTTGTGTGAAGGAAATGACGAAATGTAGGTACAGCTTTTGTTTAATTCTTATCGTTTTATACGCTTATTTTTTTATTTAAAAGGTTTCCAAGGAATAATTATGGCAGCAAAAAATCAGATGCTACACACAGTGCTTTAAGAATTATTAAAAAACTCACCAAATAAATATTTTTGAACACTCTGCATTCACTTCAGTATTATGTTTATAATAATTCATATAATATCATTGGTTTTGTTCAGATTTCAGATGAATATTCAAAAATATCCATTACGAGTACTTACCATATTATCCACAAAATAAAACAATCTCGCATTTATTCATAAAATTCAATCGAACTAATACTATAAAACTGATTCAACAAACTGCGCAGTTACAGAAATCTGCTTAACGCGGTGGTATTTAGATTAAACGGGATTATCCTATATAAGCGAAAACATACGAAACAATAAATTTAAATCGGTAACAATATCATACGCGCCCACAAGCGTATGTGTAGATACAAACAAGAGATTCCAAGTTATGGTAAACAGAACACATCTACGCAAGCGAGGCGTTGCGGGAAGGAACATTATAAACAAGCCCAACTTAATATTAGACCACAACGGCACAGTTTATTCATGTCACCAGGTGTGGATAGACGGCCTAACGCCACAAGTTACCGCCATATTATACGTAATACGATATTCAGACACATTACACTCAAGTTTACGACTCCAACTGAGGTAGCTTACGTTTATGAATCTTTAAACATCTTTTAAAATCCATACCATGACTCCATGACGTATTTTATGTTTACAACCACTGTTAATATTCCACAGTTACACACTCTAGGAATTGTACTTGGCTATTGGCTAATTGTAAGGTTCAGTCAAGTATTCGCTTCGGGTGATGAAATAACTGAAACTTCACAATATTCGCAACAAGTTTTGTAAAACCTTGGAGCAAATAATTATTTGACAATACGAGTAATAAAGTTGGCTAAATTCGTTTCGAATTTGGAATTCAGTTGGTCGATTTTGAATTTGAAACAATAAATAGCAGGAACACATAATAGGACCGTTATTTATTGTCGTGTATTTAATTGGCGGTTCTATTTCCAATGTAATTTATACGTCGAATCATAAATTAGTTGCACATACAGAGGCTAGTAAGAGTTTTCGATCAAAAATAAACTGGCCAGTATCGTAATAGATAAACTGAAATAACTGCAAGTGCAACTATGACGTCAGATAGATAAATGAGTGCGCAGGAGTTAGTATTGAATATGTTTCCTGTTGTCCGATCCCATTCACGCTCGAGATCGGTAAATGAATGGATGTCACGAAATTAGCAACTTATCTTGTGCCAGCTCATATCTCACACGAGACAGCGCCGGTTGTTCGCAGAGATCACGACAATTACACGGTATTACCTGATAATATATTGTAGGTGAGCTATGCAACTATCGCACACTCAATCATTGTGAGACGTCACGTCAAACGATATAAATCGTGCTACGTTTGCATAAATTACGCAAATATACACAGAACACTGAATAGAGCTTTTCGGTTTCATAGTAATGTGTGTTTGGGTAAAAGCTTTGACGTAAAGTAAAGTCGTATTTGCATAAACAAATGTTAGGGAAATAAGTTAATTTTACTAATTTAATTCATTATGAATACCTTATAATTTATCAACTTATCCAAACTGCAAAAAAAAAACAATATTGTTTAATACATATAAACTCCTTGAATCTAGCCTGTAAAATTTCTACTATTGGACAAAGGTTTCCATCTACCTGGACTAAATCAAGATTTAAAAATACATTACAAGTAATATAAATAGAATATGAAAACCTGTGTGTTGTGCTGTGTCTTTTGTGTGCACTGAATAAATGTTTTATCTATCTATCTATCTATCTATCTAACCCATTATTTCTAAGACTTAATAGTACGCATTATCATCTATAGCTTCCTTCCCAATTCACAACCCAGCAGTTTTAAACAAAATAATAATCAAAATAACACAATTAATGTTTGCCAAAACTAAGTTCGTCATGACATTGTGAACTAATCTCAGCGAGCCGGGATACACAGCAGCCACAATAGCTCTGTGTCGCTGTAGCTACATATTTACCTATCCCCTCTCTACAAGGAATGCCTCGACAACAGTATCTGTACCAACTCAGATGTCCCAACAGTTTCAGCCTTCAGAAGGGAAATTGTTTGCGAATTTCAATTGGAGGCATCAGATTCGAATTTTGGATTAATAGTTGCTGAATTTTTGTGGCTGTTTCTATTTGTACTGAATTAAAGTTGGTATTAATCAATACAAATAAATAAAAACGAAGTGTCTGTTTGTAATATCAAAATAAAAGGTTTTTACTGAATGCATAATTATGAAAATATATTTATACGGCACTTATAACAAAAACTCATTTCTTTCAATTTTTGTCTGTCTGTCTATCTGTTTGTTCCGGCTAATCTCCTAAACGGGTAGCCCGATTTTGACGGGACATTTACTGGCAGATAGCTGATGTTATAAGATCGAATTTAGAATACTTTCAATTAAGATTTTTTTTTTTTAAATAAAATACCTAAATAACAAAACTCGATTCAAAAAGGGAAGTAATATTTTTATGATTATTTGACGCGAGCAAAGGTCGCGGGCAACAGCTAGTTAATAATATGGATAGATATTTATTTATTTCTTAAAATATTTTCTTCAACTATCTTTACCTGTTGGTGAACCTCATCCGGGTGAGTGGTATTTATAAATCTTTTTTAACTTAAATAGATACTAGCCCATGCTACGTACGTGTCAAATGTGTGTACTGATTAGGATTATTAGATTTGGCGATAGTTCCAAATTGTACTTACGTAGTGTGATTAGAAATCTAACGTCAATATATGTATTACACGTCACAAGCGAGCAGCGGTGGCCCAGTGGTGGCGGCCCCGACTTACGAACAGTAAGTCGTGAGTTCGAACCCAGGCAGGTGCATTACTTTGTGTAACTTAGGTATTTAATCACCACTACTCTCAAAAACGGTGAAAGAAAACATCGTGAGAAAACCGGCATGTCCTCGAACCAAAAATTCGAAAACATGTGACATCTACCAACTCGCACTGGGCCCGCGTGGTGGATTATAGCCCATTCCCTCTCTAGAGCGGAGGCCGTGTGTCCGAGCAGTGAGAACATTAAAGGCTGATTATGCTATGCTTATGCTACACGTCACAAAATCTATAAATGATGGTGATACAATCATAAAAATTGCGCAAATCAGAAAAAACGAAAAGGTCACCCAGACTTAATAGGTTTAGAAAAAACTATGAGGTCATAAACAAACACTAAATAGGGCTTTGTTTTAGTTACATAATAGGGATGTTGACACCATTAAAAAATAATTCCAAGACAGCTTCTCTAAAAAATAACACTTAACTTTAGCCCTGAAGACGCGATTAATTTTCAGAAAATTGCTAAATTAGACTTTTAGTTGCTTTGAAATCAATAAATAGTAGAGTCATTGAGTTGACTAAATAGTGACGTCACAGCGTGCTATTGCCATGCAAAATGTAAGGGGGAATCGCGTTTTGACAGATCATAAAAAGTATGTAAATTGATTGGTGTGTCTACTACCCTATTCTGATAACCAAGAAGCAGTATTACCACCAATATTAAATTTCAAACAAACTATCTTTATCAACATTGATTGAAGGTAAAAGGAACATTACTTCGACGTTTGTTCCCGACGGTCCCAAGATTAGTTGACAATGTCACACGAACCGACTTCCTCAAAGTAAGTTTATCTCGTGCAAGTTCCCTAAATTGAAACAGTACAGCATCTGCACTTGCCTTGATAGTTATTGGGAATAAATTACGGAACTACCGTCTTTGACCCACATGTTGGCTTCATATTACGGTTTATTGAGGAAAAGTAATAATGGCTGGAACGTTGTTCGTAGAGGTCGCAATTATGAAGACTTGAAAAACAGTCTAAGAAATTCCTCATCTTATTGAATTTTCACAATTTGTTATTTCATGACAATTATTATACAAAGTGTAAGCGGGCCCTTCACAAAGCCGTCAACCAATCTGTACATCAAATTAAGTAACTAAGCAAAAATTATTGCTGGGAAAAAACTTTTTTTTTGTTGGTGGGTGATAAATCACGTTTTACGGTAGGACTCAAAGTAACGCACTGAAAACATTGTGCTCATGGATGCATTGAATAGTACGGGGGGTCAAGAAAGTATGTAAAGTAAAAATGCGACATGAAAAACTTATACCTATTTAAAAAAAAAACTTGTGAAAAAGTTGGAACTTTGACCCTCAATATCTCCGTGACATGAAGTTTTCCAGGTATGTTTTCTAACAAAAAAATGAGCACACTGACAGGGAGAACGAGTGCCTTTCGGCTTCGTTAAGGGTATTTTACACCTAATAATAGTGTATTTTTCTGAAATAAAAGATCTAATCTTTTCTATTAGTATATAATGAAATACAATAGTAACTAGCTTCTTAATAAGATGTCAAACTGAAAACGTTTGCCATTACAACTGCGTTCCGCATTTACAAGAAACTGGTAAAACGTTAAACAGAATGCAATACATCGTAAAGAAATAAAGGTAGCTTTTCTATTAAACTAAGTTAATTAATTTATTCCTTCTAAGAAACCAACCAACAACCGTGTTAAAATTGGGTGAGGCTTTCTCGTAAATATTTAATTGGATTGATGAAATTGATTTGTTTCTATCAAGGTTAAAATCAAAGAAGACAGAAACAACCATTTCTTGGTAAATTAAAAAGTATTTTATTTAATTTAAAATGTGAAATAAGTGTGTGTAACATCACGCCGTGATGGCTCTCGGCCACCGTAGGCGCGGGCCTGTGGACGGCGAGTAATGGGCTAGCTCGCCGTCCGTCCGTCGTATGACGACGGGCAGGCCGTGTCGACGGCGCGTTCGTGTTCCACGCGCGCCTCAAAGAGATGTCAGCAAACGGGAGGGGCCCGCAAGGGCCGGTGCCTGCCAGGGCTGCGGGACTGTTCGAAAGAGATACCGCGGCCCTGGAACATAAAGGGCCAATGAAGGAACATGGGTGTTTTTTAGTCAGTAAGAGTCTGACACTCCCTTCCGCTCCGCCCAGAGCGGGAGGAGTCATTTGATGATTTCTCACCCTCCAAAAAAAAAAAAAAAAAAAAGTGTGTGTAACATCTTAAACAGTGACCAGAGAATCCTAGAAATCTTTAGAAATAGTGGTAAGGAAGGAGACGATAATAAAATTTAAATGTAAAGAATAGTACTTTTTCTCTAGCGAAGTTTAAGTTAATTCTAAGTTAGTTAGGTAATTTATTCGTAAATATTTTAGTGAAATCGGTAAAATTGATTTGTTTATTTCAAGGTTGATCCAAATTACGTGGAAACGAATGACCCTCTTCGAAGTAGTAACAAAGTAGGTACAAGGTTTAACCCTGGGCAATTTCGACTATACTGGTTAGGTTTGAACTTCAACTTAATTGAGCTTTCACTCAATAGTGCATAAAGTGAAGGACACACAGTGACAACATAATTCCCCATGTGCACACAAGTACTGGCGCTTTTTACCAAGGGAAACGTTCGTATGTTGATGTAAAATTGTAGAAGTGGATGTGAGGTTAGTAGGTACGGTAATTTTGTTTAGGCAGATCACACCCATAGGTGGACCATTAATTTTTCAGTGCTCATTTAGCTTCAAGTGCCTGAAAATTTCATAATAAAACACACTTAAACTCCAGCTGAAAGTACCAACAAAAAGTGTGTACCGAAAAAAATGAAGTGCACCTGCCACATAAACGACCACCGAATACCCAAAAACGAAAAAAAAAACAATATATTACGATCGTGTATATTATGGGCGAATCTGAATGTGTCAGTGCGTAATTTATCGGGGTACGTGTTTTTTGTGGAGGTTCTCTTGACCTCATAAAACACAGCGCTGTGCAGGGACCAAATCAGAGGGCACTCGAATGAGCTCGGCCCGCGGCGTACATCGAAAGTGGGAAAAACAAGCGATCGCCACTCCACTGAGACGCCCCGATAGCACTTCACACGTCGTAGTGATTTTTACAACGCTCGCACTTGACTGTGTGGCGTTTTTCGCTCGTAATCACTTTGATGTACGCGCGTCCCTTCCGCGGTGGTTGGACTTCAAGTCGGAGGCGCACTTGAAATTGAAACGCGAATGTTTCCTTTTTATATTGAGAATATTTTTATTGAAGTGCTATCAAAATTTTACCTTTTTTGTGGAATCAAATTGTGTCACATTTATTAGAGGTTCGTGTCTTCTTTCTTTCCTATTCGTTTGGATTTGTCCATACTTACCTAAAAACTCCAAGAAAACCAATCGAAAAACAGTAATGTTGCTGTAGTTATATTCTTAAAATTTCAGCCACATTAGTAGTTATTCGTTTTGTTAAAAAAAATGCCGATTTACCTGGATCGATATTCAAATCGCAACCGTTCGATTATTCAATATTTACGTGTTGATTGTCGAATCATCCCAGACGAATACAGCGGGCTGAGTGAGAGATTCTCAGGATCGGACGTGTGCCTCCACGTGGCTGGCAGTTTTCCAACCACAATACACATTTAACTGGCTGATTTTATACGCAGGACACAATTTTAAAGTAGTCTATAAACGTTAAAGTAACATTAAGTACCTAACTGTAGTGTTTTGATTTCCTAATTATGTTCACTGTTTTGTTGTGCCGTGGTTTAGATGCAAATGGTTTCATACGTTAGAGTAGGTATACTATAAGATGAAAATAAAATGTGGATTATTTTTATGACCTTCAAGAGGTGTCTGTTTATGGAGAATATAGAATATTTTCGCCGTTGAGGCATGGCTTTAGTAAAGTACCTGTAAGTATCATTACAAATACTCTGAAATCTATAGATTAACTGGACCTAAAATGTAGTCACAAAAATATTTTCATTTTTATTTTACTGAAATAGAATTGCGAAGCTCACCTTCAAACTAATACCTCAAACGCAACGCCACTACATTTACAGACACAGAATAACAGAGAATGGTTTAATTGAAAAATGTACGACGAAAAAAATGTTGTCTACCTATAGTGTGTCAATTTAGTTAGGGCCGTCGCAAAACTATTACTGCACCACTTTATTTGTTGACAGCACTGAAAATTTGCGTCAGGCTAAGTGCCAAATTTATAACATTGAAGGTTTTCACACTAATTGGTTTGGTGGGAAGGATTGTTAAAGATAAAATATGCGATGCGGACTGTTTTCGTTAGCATATTGATTGATTGCGTCATCACTATTGATGTCTGATGAGTTTGTCGTGTGTACTCTATGATTTCCGTGACGTATGATAAAAGCTTAATAGACTGGATGCAGTTGATACATTCATCTTGATCAGTGGCGAGGGATCTATCTCTGCTTGGTATTAAGCTGGGATATGCGTTGTTGCGTTGTTTTTGGAAAATTGAATTTTGTATTCGTGTTCGATGGAAATTGGACTTGCATAGGATTTGTGTTGCTAAAACAGAGCATTGTTTCATTTTTGTTTTACTATTCGAATCGTGTATTTATCTTAAGCTTTTACTGATCTATGATCAATGAATTGGTACTGAACTAAGAAATAAAATGTAAGTAGTTACGTTCAAATAAGAATAGGACTGCATCGTTGATCTAGTGGTCGCAATCGCGACTGCTGAGCATGAGGTCCTGAGTTCAATTCCCGGGTCGGGCAAAGTGTTATTAGGTTTTTCTATAAGGAATTTCTCAGTAGCAGCCATGGAGTGTGGATTCTGCTCGGTTGTTGGTAATAAGCTCACCCCCTATTACATGGGACTTAAACATAACTGGCGAAATGTGGGTGTATACACTTCTGCCTAACCGTACAGGGAAGTACCTTAAAGTTCAATAGGAATTTCAAAGAACTTAAAAGCGTTAGAAGAATTTGAATTCTGTAATATCTATATTAAATCTATATTTATTTGCAACTGTGAAAAACGCTACACTCTAGACCGTAGACTTTATATCGAAGTAAATAAAAAAGTTTTCCCAACACAGTACAATTTCATGCTTAATGCGTACAAAAACCTACTTGTAACGCGTAATACACAAACTACTAAAGTGTATTTTATCCAAGATCCAAGTCCAATAATCCTAAAATATAGTCGTATCCTTATGTGTAGCCTCCGAACAGATCTTATTATTAGAAGTCATATAACTTGAATTATTGCTCAGTAGTAAACAGCGTTACATCCGAATGAGAGTGATATGTTTTTAATACGAAAGTTTTTAAAAGAGGACTGTGTTTTTGAAAAAAAAAATGAAAAAGCATTTATTCGTGGTGACATTCTAAATATTACAAAAAAATGTTACTTCTGCCAAACTGTAAAGCAGTTTGTTGGCAGATGCAGATTTTGAACCTGCATTGTAGGAGTAAATAACAATTAATGACTACATTAATTATAAATTATATGGACAGTGCGTATCAGCCCTTTTTGACCTGACACCACTTATAGGTTTGATTAAAGCTCTGTAACTTTGCGAATACATGGCGTACCTTGTTTTTTTATACAGTTAAAATGATCCTGAATCCAATTTCTGCCCCTGCATCTGCCAAACAGGAGTGAATTAGAAATCAACCAAGGAAAGTATCAGTGTCAAATACCGAACCTGCATTGTGTTTTTTGAACCTGCATTGTAGGAGAAAATGACAATTAATTAGACTACATCAATTTATAACTTACTAGCCTATGCCCGCGGCTACGCCCGCGTGGAATTCGGTAATTGTCCCACGGGATCGTACTACTAGGATAAAAAGTATCCTATGTGTTAATCCAGGTTCTATGTTCTATGTTAGGGATTTTGGTTTCCGCACTTAGTCCTTAAAGTGGACCATTGTGCGTGGTTAATCCAGGTTATTAACTATCTGTATGCTAAATTTCACCCAAATCCGGTAAGTAGTTTTTGCGTGAAAGAGTAACAAACATCCATCCATCCATCCTCACAAACTTTCGCATTTATAATATTAGTAGGATATGGACTGTAGAAAACTTTAATTTAACATGAGAAAAAGAATAGATCCTTCTGGAGCTGTTAGGTAAAAGCAGACACATGTAAGAAGATATTTCGTTTATTTTCAGGAACTTGGGCAAAAAAAAGGGAAAATTTTAAAATCATATTTGTGGAATGTTTATGTTCATGCATGCGGAGCAAACCCACGTGCATTTGTGTAAATACGCATAACGCATCTCAAAAAAAGAATAATATGCGTGCGTGTGTGAATACGTCCTAAGTGGTTACGTGATTTTGACATTTTGGGGGAAAAGGCGAAAACATCAAGTGTAAGGGCTGACGAAGCCTTATCTCCTCATCCCTTTTTATACTTAATATGCTTTTGGTTACACTCAGAGCAACTCCGATGAGACGACCGGTATACCAAGATTTCGCAATCTGTATTAGCACGATCTGTTTAACATATGTAGTGGGTATAATTAGCCAGCTAGGTAACCCTTTTGCTTGTTGACAGAATCGCATAAGTCGCAATACGTGTAGTAGCATATATGTACATACACGTTTCAGTATCTATAATTATGTCGTGTAGGTAGGTATGAACAGTCACTAGCACCAATATGTAAACACTTAACAATTTTTAAAAGTGTTTTTCTATTACTGTTCTGATTAAGATTTCATGTTGTTACGAACATAGTATTCTGAAACTCGTATTTTTATGAAAAAGAACCTATCCTCCAAGTTACAATCGTTATTAATCGTGAAAATTGCTTTTAAATTTTAGGAAGTGTATGCATATTGGTGCTCGTCTGTACCAGGACCTATAGTATGCTAATTTATTTAATGTTATTGGTTGGATTAAAAATTCAACACAAAAGTAGAGTATAAACCTTGAAAAGTCAATAAATATTGAGGAATCTATTTTTTAGGTATTTTAATACCGTCTAGTGTAAACAATAATACATTAAATTGAGGTACTAAGTATCCCTACTCCTGTATTTATAACTTAAAAGTCGGAAATGGCTGATAAAAGTTAACAAATTGTAAGTTGCCCCACTGAAGTTCTACATAGCAACAACTAAAAAGCTCACTGGTATCATTGTTTACGTTGAATTTAATATTGTTTTTACGTAATGTGTCCGTTCATTTGGGCTGGACTCGCGGACTCGCCGGCTAGTTTCCAATTTTATGGTGGTTGCACATGAGGCGTAGACCTCGTGCACACACGACGAATAATTTGGCAAACATCCGTAAAAGGTTACCAACTACACTATGCGAGAAATAACATCTTAATCTATTTTTACCCACATGCCAGACTTGACCTTTAGGCTTTTCGATTTATCCATTTGTCTGGTGTTTCTAAATGATTTTGATTTTCACGTTATTATATGTTTATTATTTCCAAATTCAATCTATCTTAAAACTTAAAATTAATATAGAATTCAATTTATACTTTACATTGTCAAATAGACAATAGATTCTCTAATAATCTCACCGAATAAATTAATGCTTTCATTTCAAAAACTAGCAATTTCAGTGTCAACAATACCAGAGCCTGAAGTTTCCTTCCAACTTTAATAAGAAATATAGTCTATTCTGAAACACCATAAAAGCGATCCGAATTTAAATCAAGCAAATTATCCTCTTCAGTCATTATAATTTGGCAAAATAAATTTATAAATTTCAGTTAGAAGGTTTTGATTCGTTTCGCCACGAACCACGACAACTTGTTCCCTACTTTGGCTGAATTCTGTACAAAAGTTAGTAGATTAAAACTGCCAATTAGGGAGCATTTGAATTCCAAGTTGTTTTAGAATTCGCGTAATTATTGTTGGATGAACAATTACAGAAAGGAATAGAATGGATATTGACATTATTTTATTTTGATAACTGGTCTGTCTGTCATTGTTTAGTTCTTGATTTATGGTGTATCGGATATTGTGGGCTGAGCTTAAAATAACGGTTCGGCACTGTTTTCTATTTCAGTTAAACGTTTATTTACAGCGATGGATAATAGTACATTTTTATATAAGTGGGGAAACTTTGTTATTGTATTCGAGGCGAAATTAACACCCGAGCTGCAGGCGAGGGTGTTATGGAGCCGAGAACTGCAGTAACAAATCCCCACGCGTATCAAACGACGTTTTTCAATACACTTTCGAAGAAATAAAATATTAGAACGGAAAGTATTTTTGTCGTTATTCATTAGGAATTACTATGATTTAATTAGCTTATTTTCCCGCGCTTTGCCTTCGCCAGTTAAAGAAGAAGCAAAGGTATGATGCCGCTAAACAGCCTAATATGAAAAATAGAAAATTCAAATATTTCTGAATTTATAACACAAATAAATGTTAATTTGTTTATAAAAGAAAATATTTGTATTAAATAATCATGTTTATCTATGATAGTCTATTTATAAACACAATTTAAATACTTAAAAAATATTTACGCCGTAAAGACGCATCTCTTAGCCGAGATTTAAAAAAAAATCACCGCCGACTATAGTCATTGAACCCATTTGGACTTAGTATAAGTATAGCTTATCTTTGGAAATTTTTATTTCCGCACGTGTGCGTAAAAATATTAAAATCCACTTGTGTGGAATACATTGCATGTTGAACCTAATCGTAGTGCAATAAGAACCAATTTTCGAGAAAGTATATTATTATTGGAAAGTAAATATCACATTCTAACACTGATTCATTTATCAAGAAAAATACTCAAAAAGCTATCCAATATCGAACGATACACTAAATGGTTCTGCCAATAACTTGACATTACTCTTGAAGTTTAGTCACTCGTTACAACATTATTTTCTCACAATTTGTTTAGTATCACACCACTTTAGAGTTAGTCATATTAATACATGACTGCACTTTAAAGTTGATCACTAATTATAAACATATAAACGACAGAGTTCCGCTGTACTCATAAAAATTAAACTGTTAATATAATGACGGTGTAATCCAGTAGCAAGGTGTAGTTCAGGAAGTGAGGCAGCTTCCAATTTAATGGTGGTTGAGCAACTGCTGCGTCGCTTCCCCCTAGTTTCCCCCCACTGACAATATTAATAATTTTATTGCAAGCTAGACGTAATACGTCATTATAGTGTGAATGTTTTATAAGAAAGAAATTAAATGTTTTTCGCGGGACTTGGTAGTGGCAGTATTTTAAATGAAATTACGATGTTCTGCTGAGATATTTATTTCGTTTATGGTCTAAATATTCATTATTACTTCAATAAAAATAGTAATTGCAACGTTGCTAAATGAAATCAATTTGAAAAATGAATATTTTTTTGTTTCATTACTTAGTTGTGAACTATCCATAGTCAATAACTTTTTTAATGTTGACAATTTCATTTCACATTCAACCCAAAGTTGTAATGTTGCACTAATCAAAATATCTGACATTACAAATCCAAAACCACAGATAAGGGGTCTGTCGATAAACTTTATGAAACTGTTTCGTTTTTTTTTTTCAAAATTTAGTATGATATACTTACACTAGTTTTTAAGATGTGTATGTATTACTAAAAAATTGGATTTTATGAACAAACTGTATTTAAAAAAAATGGTTTTTTTTTAAATTTTATGTGTATTTTTTAATAAATGATTTCATTGATTAATTTGAGAATTATAATATGAAAAAAAAACAAGGAGGTACCATTACTTCTGAGTTTATCCGCGCGCTAAAAGATCTTCAGCTAGTGTGTCTTTTAAATAAAATAAATATCTTAACGTCTAAAACCTCAACTAAAAATAATGCGTAACCCTCTAATACCAATCTACAAAAAAAAAACAACACATCAAACCTTTGAAAGAAGAGCGGTCGAATAATTCAGGTGGCTTAGCCTATGTTCAGATGAAAATGCTACTCGCCAGCAAATGCTAATTTTATGGTGGTTGAACAAGTGTGCCGAATCCAGTCGCGCTGTCCCCCACAGTATTGCCTGGTAGACATCATCTAAATAAAATATAAATCCAGAGGGTAGATAACAAGGGTTGGGGATAGTTTAGCGGGTTGTGTACTCATCATTGTGAGTTAATTAATTTATTTTTCGTGTGGGTTTTGATGTTGAACGCGTGGGTAGTTTTGGAAAGGAAATGTTTAGTAAGTGTAAGTGCCCTACGAAACAGTCTGCATTTTTGGGTTGATTGTAGTTTGCTTTGACTATTTTATAAGGTGTAAACGGACCCTTCACGAAGCAGTCAACGAAGCATTCTGTGACTACGCAAAAATAATGCTGGTAAACGGCTTTTTCGGGGGTGAAGCATCAGAACATCGGTAGGAATATATGTAACGCACTCGAAACATAATGCTGATGGATGCATTAAATAGTATTTGGGTCGTGAGATATTTCAAGTAAAGTTATATCATTAAAAAATTGTATTAAAAAAACTTGTGAAAAATTTGGCACTATACCGAATATACATATTTATACATACGCACATATTTATTTCTATTATAGTTTTGTAGTTTGTAAATAATAACAGAAATAGGTAGATATTATTAAAAATATTCAGAAGTTTTTTACCGACTTCAAAAAAGGAGGTCCTATGTTCGGCTGTATTTCTTTTTTAAATGTATGTTCATCGATTTCTCCGTGATTACTGGTCCGATTTACGTGTTCTGTTTTTCTTTGGTAGAGGAAGCTTGCGCGGTGGTCCCTTATAAATTTTATTCATATTGCTTGGGTAGTTTATGAGTTATCTTCTATAATACATATTTTTTAGGGTTCCGTACCCAAAAGGTAAAACGGTACCCTATTACTAAGACTTCGCTGTCTGTCTGTCTGTCTCCAGGCTGTATCTCATAAACCGTGATAGCTAGAAAGCTGAAATTTTCACAAATGATGTATTACTATTGCCGCTATAACAACAAATAAAAATTTAAAAAAAAATAAATATTAAGGGGGGCTCCCATACAACAGATATGATTTTTTTGCCGTTTTTATAGATAATGGTACGGAACCCTTCGTGCGCGAGTCCGACTCGCACTTGGCCGGTTTTTTCTTCTTCTACGCCTATGTGGATGATATGCTAATAACTTTTAGTAACAATGGAAAATGAGTAGGTGAAAAAAAAATAACCGATTTCCAACAAAAGAAATAACATTAAAAACTGTAAAATAACATGACTCCCAGAAGTCGGTGGCAAAAAAATCCGTGAAACAAAAGGAAATAACTTAACTTCCGGAAGTCAAGTTTTCTACTTTTTAGTGTTTTTTGGGAGTCAGTTATTTTTTTT
Organism: Eurois occulta; assembly: GCA_950022335.1. Classification (NCBI taxonomy): domain Eukaryota; kingdom Metazoa; phylum Arthropoda; class Insecta; order Lepidoptera; family Noctuidae; genus Eurois; species Eurois occulta. The sequence continues at coordinate 7,554,981 of OX465489.1, read as the reverse complement.
TAATAGAGCAAATATTATTTTAGAATCAAACACTATAATTTCGTAAGTGAAAAAATCACAATTATGGATCAGCAAGTGTGCTGTGTGTTACTGTGTAAAATGTGATCACCACTTGAGTATAAAGTAGAAATGACGACAACCGAAGTAAAGGTCCAGATTTTTCTCATATCATCGCATAGAAACCGCAGGGTGACATAAAAATAAAGTGGCAATTTAAGCCTACTACGTGAGGTTATTCGCCCTAATTGAAGTTTTAGATCGGCGTGGTCAAAAAAGTGTTCCCATTAAACAACGGGGTCATTCTTCACGGATCTAAAAACGTACCCCTCACACAATGTTGGTGGTGATTAATGGTACAGTCAGCATGCAATCGTTACTTTTCATTACTGTTTGGAAGTGCAGAACCGAAGGCCGGGGTAGTGGTCAGATTAGAAAAGTTCCGCGCGAAACAACTCTAAAATCGACTTTAAAAACATAGACCAACATTTGGTTTTAGAAGCGCCCTCCTGTTATCGAATTGAAGGCAAGTTTAAATTGGAATGTATCCCGCAATAAGCCTCTTGTGATTGGCCTGTTTGTTCTTAATTAGTATTAATCGGGAACTTCACAGGTTTACAGTAAGTTAGTATCGAGCTTTTGTTTTCGACTGATTCCGATCTTTACTATAACTGGTAGTAGATACACAGTACTTCACAGGATACCCAGATTATTGGCGCTTGTTTACTGTCATCGGCTTGGTTATGATCACAATCTAGATCGAGTAAATATTGGTAGACAGGTACACGATAAAATAGGTTTCAATATCCTCTACAATATTTTAGTATGTTAATTATTTCGTAGATGTTACGTAGGGTGCATCTACGAACACCAAAAGTGATTAAACAGTGTAACGTGTCGGTTGCTGACCGGAAATTATGTAAAATACATCTAAAAACACGGACGTGGGAAATCAGCATATTCATTCTGGAGGGAGAGCCTACCCGCCCTATCCATTAGTGAGTCATACAGCCAGTCGAAAACAAATCTCCACGCGGATGCTCCTTGCATGTATTTAAGGCAGACGAGACGTTTTAACAAGCCAATGTAAATAGAGAAACATGATACTAAATACTCCAGCGTCTTGTCAAACCAAATCTCTTGTGACACGATAAACACCAGGAACTTTTCTGCGGAGCGTGCGCTCTCAAACATTTGCCTGACGATTCCTTCAGTCATTTGAAGGGAATGACTCTTATCGTTTTACTTTTATGGACTGCGAATCGAAAAGGCTTCAACGTTACAAAACGAGACCCTTCTATTGTGTAGAAGTGTTGAGTGAATGTGCCATGAAAGTTCTTTGTCGTTGTACCAATACGTACCTCGGAAAAGTACCCGAGAAGGTCTCCGGTCCAAAAATAAAACCGAATTTGGTAATAATACCTACCTGTACTTTTGTTTGGAGAGCAGTGTTTTAGAAGGCGGACGTCTTTTGTTATTGTAAGGATTTCACTCACAAACCTTTCTTTAAGTGCACTTAACGCTAAGCATTCAATGTACAATTTAGAGAACCACATTGAAAAACAATACTCTTACCTCTTTTGAAATCCCTATAGCTCCAAATGTAAATATATCCTAAACAAATCTTTTAATGCCCCACATGTTTGAGAATTCATCAAATATTCACCATGTTTAAACACAATTTTCTTTCCTTTACAGAAAGTCTCCGCGACTACTTTAGCAAATTCGGCGAAATCACAGAAGTTATGGTTATGAAAGATCCCACAACGAGGCGGTCGAGGTATGTTCTGATACATTCACTTTACTAACTTTCGTTATCGGCATTCCCCAGGAATACTAACTTCGTCTTGTTTACATGTACTTCGCATTCTGAAGCCGAGATAAATTGACAGATTGCTATAAAACCGCAGAAATATTCAGGAAAAGTTTCTGCATATCTGGGAGGATGTGTGCATAGTTTTATAGCAAATAATATTCGATAAATCTAGGTTAACGGTGACGATAGCCTTAATTTTAACAGAAAATGAAGCTAATTGGCAAATTTTGATATATTGTTACAATATCAGAGGTATAGGAATGCTTTGTTGCATAGTTGGGGAGCGGCGGTTGGCCGGCCGCGACGGCGTGAACTAACCAACTCGACTCGTACTAAAAGTTATCGGTTTCCAAATAAGTTTCATTCTATAGAGGCACACTCGTTTCGAAATTTGCGGTTACCTTTGAATTGTAAGCAGTTAAATGTTGGACTTCAAATTTAGGAACTTAACAATAGAACTCGAATTATTCCAACTGAATTAAGCGTTTGGATGAGTTGAATGAGGATTTTGGTATACACTTTACAGGTTGCCAAACTAAGTTCTGTTAATAGCCGTACTGCTTTGGGCATAGCTCGAATATTTCTCCGAGTATTCCTCCGACCCTTGTGTACCTTAAAGTTTTTAAGCGTTCATTACGTGTAATATTGATGCGCAGTTTGTTAATAAAAACATAGTAGGCTATTGATTCTGAAGCGAATAGTTAACGTCCTTGAAAAGTGTGAACACAAGCTTTTACAATCACTATCTCGGCGAACAACAATCAAGCCGCTACGTACACAAACTGAGTGGCTTAGTAACTCTGGAGACAAGAAATAAGTTGTCAAAGTGTCGAGCTAAAGTTACTCCGTTAGCAGCGTCTCCTGTTAGGTAAATCGTCGGTTTCACAACTCAATATTGCCCCGCGTCCCTCCGCCCTGAAATAATATACCGAGAGCCGATATTGGAGCGCCTCAGTTGGGAATCTGAATGCAGCCTGCCCGCCATTACGCACTCCGCCTCTCAGCCAAATGTAACGTAAACGTCTTTTGTTTATGATTATTGTTAGCGGGTATTACTTGGCCCTATGTTCTATTGATAAAATTATTTAAGTCTCATTTCTTAAAACTAGAGATACAAAGTTAGCAACACCTTCGAACGTGTGTGACTGATAAAAAAAAAACCTTGCGGTATTTTCTGGTTTTAAATCTTTCGCGATTGCGTTTCGCGTACGGAAGCACAAAACTTTTTAGGTCGACACCTTATCGTAACCGTAAATCAGGCGGACATCGGCAACGGTCGAGATGTACCATCCTGGTGTCCTGAAAGTGATAACAGTTTAGAAGTTGTTGCCGTAAACAACAATATTAGGAGGCCGTGCCTTGCATAGTTAGACAGATATTTACAGTCAGCAATAAAGTTGGACAACTTAATGATAAAGAGATACAAGAGCCGTAAATCGGAAGTTTGTTGGACAAAATATGATACAGAAAAAGTTTATCATTCAAAAGTACGGTCTTCCATCAGTGTTTTCGAACGATTTCAATCTATCTATAGTCTTCTGTTTCTCGTCAAAGTTGTGGCTCTCTCAGTGTGCGGACACACCAACTTCGCCCTTAATTCTACGTATCAAAGACCGTATAGTTTGCCTACCACAGTCTTGTCCAACTACAACTTATGCAAGCAAAGTAAATCAATATCGAAAGTCAATGAATCAAGAGTAATATATACGGGTACATAATAAATGTGCTCTACCTGAAGGCAATATCTGAAAAATTTGCCTGCTCGATATTGCTTACAAGGGAGTTTCCTTTCTCCCCAAAATTTAATGCGTCGTTCGCATTTTTATAAAAAGAAGTAGGTAAGTGAAATAATTTGCGGTCGGTGCTTTATTTCCTTTTATTTATTTTAATGGTAGGTCTCCTTTCATTGTTTTTTCTTTAAGGCTTAGGGAAATGAGGGTTTTCGTGAAGACAAAAAAAATGTGTTAACTTTGTGTACCTATCGTTATAAATGTCGGAATTTATACCGAGGTGTGAAACAAATTGGTTTAGTTATGATTGTAGAAAAGAAAATTAATTACGGTATTAGAGTTCTATCTGTGAAGAGGAAAAACGGATTTATATCGGATTTCTCTTAAATGGATGAAGGTTTTGAGATGAAGACATTCTGAGAGGTTTTAACGGATACCAGAGGGTGTTTTAATTTTTTTGATATTTCTTTCCGGATGACTAAACGCGATTTTTATAAAAAAAAGTACATTACTTTTCGAGACAACACCGAACAGATAGACTTTTAATCTATAGCTGATAAAAAACCGGACAAGTGGGAGTTCGACTCGCGTGGACAGGGTTCCGTACGTTAATTATCTAAATTCCGTAAGTGGTTTTAAATCTGACCCAAATTTGAGAAATTTCCTATGTTACTATTAATACCATAGACCATACCATAAATTTCTTAAAGGTGTGTAATCCATAGGCAAAGAACTATTTTTGTATTTTTTTTTTGTCATTATTTTCGGCCCTTTAGTTTCGGAGTTAAGGGGGCGGGAAATGGTTTACCCCCATATTTAAAATACATTAATTTACGTTACACGTCCGTTTTTGGACACATATCTAAGTCGGTGGACTTAGATATGTGTAAGAAATTTCAACTCAATTGGTCCAGTAGTTACGGAGTAAATTGACTGTGACAGACGGACAGACCGACACGCAGTCATCCTATAAGGGTTCCGTTTTTTCCTTTTAAGGTACGGAACCCTAAAAAGAGATTAAAAAACATCGACCTATTTTTAATATATAAAATCAAAACGAGATCGAAAGTATCGTGTTAATAACAATTCGGGAAGTTTATTATTTGTAGGCGTTAAGTATTTAACCACAAACCATGGTTTTATTCAAGTCGTAAAAACGAAACCTTTTATCATAATTTTACGAGCCACAGGTCCTTAAAGCTTCTACTTCGTGTTAAGAGTTCCATTACATTTGATTTAGTAATTAACTTGCTTTCAACCACGACTTTGCAAGCATGCACCATATTCATAAGACCATTTCGAAAAATCCAGCCTTAGAAAAAAATCTTGTTCTGCGGAACCACAACCTTTTTTCATATTGACGAAAGACCTTTTTGGGGGAATGTTTTTTATTGTCAACGCTAAGAAAACGTTAATTGGCTTTTGCCTGTTTAAATAAATCATGTTACGTTTTGCCAGGTTTCTTACATTTACAAAACGTGTTTAGATCACAGAATCCGCGTTCATTATTCTCCTGCCCTTATCCCAATTTATTTGGGGCCCAGCATGTCTTCTTCTTCCATACTTCTTATTATTTGTCATCTCATCAGACACCTCCTTTCTTGGCATATCATTCTTCACACAGTCCAACCATCGTTTCTTTGGTCGTCCTCTACTCTTATACTCACAGTCCGTTGGCGTTTACTAAAAAAAATGATGCATGAAAATTAAATAAAAAAATAAACGAAAATACCTACTTGTTTATAAACAAATTCTGCCACATAAAACTTATTTCCAAAAAGTGCCTAATCAATTATCAAAATATAAAACAAAACAGCGATTGCATCGCTCACATTCAAACGCCTTGTTAATTGCAGAACACAAATCGGGCATACATAGATAGGAATAACTTCAGGGTTCTCTTATATGTTCCCCAGTGAATAGCAGTTTATATCATCTCCCGGCTTACATCGGCTTTACCGGGCGCGTCTCCATTCACGCCGGCTTCATTCGTTTCGCTTTCCACTAAAAATCTAAAATCAATAAAGGATCACGGCATAAATGCAAAGATTACTGTTCGTTTCATTCGTAACATGAAAAATGTACGCGCCTTTACATGAGCCGTCCGAAATAAAACCGCGAATCACTATGAGACCGTAAGTAGCACCATAAAAGAAGGATCCTTGCTTGAAATCGCTTCGGCAAACACCTACAGAGGAATAGAGCGGTGTTAAATGAGAGGGATTGCGAGTACTCCCCGCTCTCCTCTCCCCCCCACTTAAGACGACGTCGTATTAGTAGCTGCCTCGCAAATGGTTCAAATACTTTTTCATATTTTAACGAATCATTAAGCAATAGTTGAAAAGGATTTTCAACTGTTTTTATTAGTTTTCTCGCTTTGATAGCTAGGTAGTTTGAAACTTGTCTTGGCGTTATTGATTTTTGAGAGCTTGTTAACGACTAGGTAGATATTCAATTTGTCTTGGTTTCAGAATAGTAAAATATGTTTGTGCCAAGTCCAATCAAACGTAATTATTAAAGTATAATGAGACCTGCTTAATACTGTCCACTGCTGGGCAAAGACTTCTTCTCATGCAGAGAAGCACATGATCACCACGCTTGCTCAATATGGGTTGGCGATTTCAGGCTTATATTAATTTTATATCCAGGTTTCCTCACGATGTTTCCCTCACCGATGTCTTTTATATCCAAGATAAACTTAGAAAGTACATGTGAATTGAAAAAGTTTCATTGGTATTTGCCCGGGTTTAAACCCACAACCTCATCGTGACAGCCATCATGGCATACGGCATCTGAAAGTATACGTCAGCTTATTCAGATCAGATGAAAAAATCTGCATCCTCATCGCGCAAAATCCAATTTTTCCGTTCAATTCAATATCGTATTAGCAATAGGTTGGATCGCATCAAATCTCTACGCTAGGATAGCCTATCTAATAACAATGTTGGGGCATCATCGGCGTATTATTCTGACCGATTGCGCAGCCCTATTGCACTATCGAGTTGTCGACAGCTCCCTATATGTTGTAGTCGGTTGTAAATTCATACTACTAATTGATATACCTAATGGGGGACAATCTATTAAGATGCAATTATGCGGTTAGTAGTCACTGCATTATGAATTCGAGGAATGTCGCTCTATAAGTGGATGTAGTTGCGGTGTTACTAACGTTTATTTAGAACTAGCGACCCGCCCCGGCTTCGCACGGGTGCATGTATTATACATATAGACCTTCCTCTTAAATCACTCTATCTATTAAAAAAAATCCGTTGCGAAGTTTTAAAGATTTAAGCATACATAGGGATAGAGAAAGCGACTTTGTTTTATACTATGTAGTGATATGTACTGCAATTGTTGTCAACTTAGTGACTTCAATCTATTAACTAGCGTATTTCTCATTGATGTTTTCCCAGAATCGAATGCCATCAAAGGTCAGGAGGTGAAATACTGAATTTTCCTCACAATATAACTAGCTACTGGAAGCTTAACTAAATAAAGGCAATGATGACTAGTACCTAAAGAGAAAAATACCCTCATTTCAACCACTGACGGCAGTGTTCAACTTCCTCGCAAAAACAACAGTTACTAAAATGTTCGTAGTAACGTTCATTAGTAGTTCGATAATCGGTCTGAAGTACCGCGGATGCATAGTCAAGTAGTCGAGTCTGCCCGTAGGGGGTTAGGACGGGTCGGGGGAGGGTTAGTCGTAAAACTATTACGGCAACGTTCTGTGGTACGTCGGCTTCATTAATCGGCCATCGTATGAAGCTATCAAACAGCTATGATATGACGGAGGTCGACATATCACATGGCTACCACGCTAACACGTGTAGGGGGTTGGGGATTGAGTTAGTTTTGAAAATTGATAGGTTTTATAATTTTTGCATATTAATATTGGAATAGATTTAAAGTTATTGGTGAAAATGTTTTATAGTTTCTGTTGTCATTTTAGTCAGTTAAGTTTTCCACCAACTACTAGGAAGATTTTTTTCTGCGTGATCAATTCGTTCTCTCGATGTAGTGACAGGCACCAATGGCTCTTTATAAAGACGTGGCTGATGTTGTTTTCATGATCAAATCATAACTGTTTCTGATCAAGCTTTCAAGAACGAATAGAAAGTATTGTAGATCCAGTTTTACAAACAATCTTAAAATGCACGATTTTGAAGTATATTTCGGAAAACATAAATGAAACATTAAATAATGTGTATGAATCGTAGCAGCGTAGTTCTGTACAAGACTTTCTGTCTACTGCCATGGAAAATAAGTTTGAGTCTTTGAATGTATGTATAACCGATTTAGAAAACAGTGCAACAGTTATCTCGCTTCCTAAACACTCAATTAACCGGTTCAGAGCAACTTACGTACCGATAAGTACAGATTGTAGGATCAGGTAACACTGTGTCGATGGGGGCACAATTCGCGCAATCTTCGGGAGTGGTAAAGCCGGTGGACCGACGGCGAGCTAACAACTCTGATCTGGAGCGTCACAGCGCTCGATAGATTTGAGTGTGGCGTATACTGGGCGGTGCTTTATTTTCATGCGATTTTGTTTATGAGGTTCTTATAATATTTTATTGAATACATGAAGAATGAAAATCTCGTTAATTCTTACTGAAATAGTTTATATATGAACCTGAATCAAACTCACTTTAATTTTCTCGTAGTAGTATCGATTTTTACTTAAGTCCCAGCTGAATAAAAAAGTCTGTGTTTCAGGTTCTTTGTTTAATAACATTTAAGAGTTTTTTCTGAGTATGAATATTGTGTTCACATACATATTTTTTGAAATTTTGTTGAGTTGAAAATAACCTGCAAGATTTTGTCAAAAAACAGGACACAATCAGCAAACCAAACAAAACTGAACAGAAAATTAAATTGTAACACGAAGAATGCGAATGTGCGCCCCGGCTAACAGTCGCGTCGGGCCGAGCCAGATTGGGTCGGACTAACAAGACCACCCGGGTACTGTTGCATTCGCTCGTTGCTCCCCACCACTCACTCCTATTGCCTATTTGGTTAAATTTACCAGGATCCCAGCAACGTAAGTGGGTATAACGATTTTGCTAAACGACTTCTCTTAGTACTGGTCAGATGTTGCTACCGTAGCAGGAAGGGTTAGATCTTATTCTTTTTTTGATTTATGAGATAATTATCTGAATTAGATATAAACCCGGTCATCTATGCTTCGTGTAGCATTCTCACCAGTTTCCTGTTTAGAAAATCTCGTAGCAAAATAAATGAGTATTTTCACGGACATATTTTAATTAAAATTATTAACGCACGTGTAAACGTAAAACTTCCACGAAACACTACTAGAAAATGAAATATAAATTTTGTTCATTAATTTGTGCCAAACGAAATGCAAAATATTCTATTATTTTCGCTGGCTCCCAGCATTAAGGTATGAAGGCACTGTTTTGTTAACCGTTCACTTCTAATAGAACGACGAAATTCTCTTTTATTAAATACTTCAATATTAATGAAACCTCTCAACAGATTTAAATAGAACATTTAGATAATAAAATGAGTATTCTGTTTTATTATCCTGAAAGGTATGTCGAAGAAGTTAAAATTCAGAATATGAAATCATAAAATTAAATCAAACGTAATGAGTTTTAAGACGTTGAAATTGTTATTACGCTTTGAAAGAGGCACTCGCACCTTTGCTTCGTTTAGTTTTAGAGTCTTTTATAAATAAGTACTCCATTTGAAGTAATAATTAAATAAACAAACTACCTAAACACTTAAAAATGTTCTTAAAGAACAAACACACATTTTCAATTCCCCAGCATTATATAAACGTAATTTGATATTCCTCTCTAAAACTTAAAAAAGACGTCCCAATCGGATACAGTCGCCAACGCAATTAGTTATACAATCTGTCAATTCCCTTGGTTTTATGGGAGAGTGGTCTCTATTGCTGGGTGGTACTGTTTAAAGTTGCATGTTTGTGTTGTGTAGTGGAGGATTTCTATACCGATTGATATTTTTATGCGAACATGCCGTTAGCAGTGTGCCAAGGATTAAGCATTGCAATGTCGGACACAAACAAATAGGCATCATTACATATCAGTAGTGATTGATTCGCGCGTCAATATTGCTTCCTATGGCGACTGACTTATATTGTGTCGTGTAATAACTGTTATAAGTCAGTTTATTGATTGAAAAGATAGTAAATATTTTGCGGTAATTCCGTTTGTGTTTAGATTTTTAGGATAATTCTCTTGTGAGATTAATATTTGTGAATTCACTTCTATTATCTTGTTTTAGGGTTCCGGTACCCGAAGGGTAACTAACGGAACTATTTGCATTCGATTCTTAATTCTAGATCCCTACAAATTTTCCATAAACCGAATAAGTATGGTGTAAATGAATATTTCATCTTAATAGTCTAGTCTATTTTTAGACGGCTGAAACGCTACGAAATATAAAAATAAGTAAAGCTAGATGACACAACATAGTATCTGTCCTAAAAGCAATTCAAATATTAACATTAGCTTCAGTTAATAGGATTAAAGACTATCTCACGAAACCAGTCCAGAATTTTTAGCTGGTTATATTTTTCGAGGATAAGTCGAAAAGTTATTATATCTTTTGTAGTGAAGAAAAGGCTAAATATTAAATGATTGGATATAGATTTTTGTTTAAATGAAGGCATAATAAGTTTTATTTTTGTGAATAATTGTTTTTTTCTTTTTAAATAAAGTCAAGCAAATATATTGTTAAAGAAATAACGAATTACCTAAATAGTCCGCAAAGTGAAATATTTTTGAACAGCTGTATGAAATGCCTAAAACACGGCAAATTGACTTAAGGTATCAAATTAGCCAACATTCAATAACAAGACTTTTATTTTTGTAGTAGATTAAATCTTTTAATAACTTTCATAATCCACAGTTTTCTTGATTATCTGATATTCAATCATTCATTTTTATACGTCGGGATCTGTTAACCCTATTAGGCCAGAGTACACCCATAAACTTTGTGAGTACGCATTAAACGCCAGTATGTAATAACTCCATAATATGCTGTAAGTACACTCTACATAAACGCTGATTTTGATTGGCTGAATACAACACAAACACGTCATAAACATAATGTTTCTGTGATTCTATTCAAAACTAGATCAGCCAAAATAAACGCCACAGAATTAGTTGATTCAAATAATTATAACATTATTTATTAGATCAAGATTGTTTGATTTGAATCAATGATGCTAAATGTTGTTAATCCAATTAATTTTATAAAAATATATATATATATAATTTCTATAATATAAATTGTAAAATAAATAAAATTACTAATACCTAGGAAAATTTACACAATTTCAACGGTGAGTAATATATATGTATTAATCTAATATTTTTGCATAATGGACAACTAAAATATGCATTTCGTTAGTTACAGACAAAAAAATTCACGGAACAATGATTTTTCATAAAAGGTCTGAAAAAAGACCATCCCTGATTGCATTACATTCAATGTTTGCAAAAGGCTCTTGTTATTTCAGTTATAGAGACCGTGGGAAGAATGCCAATAAAATCTTTTAATTTCTACCGGTCCGCACAAAATGAAAGTCCACGACTATGGGTCTCATATTTTCTAACTCATGTATTATTTATACTAGGAGATAAGCAATCTTACCATTGGAAGTCTAGACGTAGTGTGAATGAGATGAATTAATGAAAAATATATCGACTCGGTACAAAGTGTTCAGGTTTATTGGCGCTTCGAAGGTGGAGTTGATTCTTTAAATTGTTTGACGGTTTAAGAATTGGTATTGAAGACAATAAACAAACGACTTGATTTTGGTATTGTCATGCTGACTGGTAAAAGAATATAGATTATTTTGAAACAATACAAACGGTGTTCAAAATGCATACATTTGTAAATTCAGGGATAAATTAACCGTTCCAATTTGTCTACCATCTTAAATCAAATCACAATTATTTTACTGTGATTCTTTGACAGTTCTATGAACTGTCTATAACATGGAAAATTAAAGGTAGTGTGTCAACTTGATAAACATTTTTTCCCTGGCCGTACTTAGTTACAAAATTAGCTTATTTATCCCCAGAATTACTTTATTTTTAGATTGATACTTCAACTCAATGAGTACCTACATATAGTATTTTTTCCTGAAAATAGTTAAACGTATCTTCAAGTTAAAACCACAGGGAGGTAACTAGGTTTATGTAAGAATGTTGATTCTTTAATATCGAGAAGGTAAACGTGTTATTTCACGTGAATGTTGTAATTTCTCATATCACACCGTACATTTACCTCAAAATTGAAGTTGTACATTTTATCTCGGATCGAGATGACGGTACGCACTTCTCAAACAGAGTAAACAATATACGAAACAAGATTAATTTTCTAGAAGATTCCCTTTCGTAGATATCTCGACTGGAATATACGATTACGTGTCATAAGTTTTATGCCCCGAAAGTTTCAAAGTAAATTCGAACATCCATCGATAAATCTTGGCGACGCTCGGAACGATTTCATTTTCGAATTTCAGGAGCGATTGCCTCCACTGTTAAAGTTTGCCTGAAAAATGTTCGCGGACGATTGACTCGCTATAAACGGAAATAAAAAGTTTTGTGTTAGAGCAATAGCGTTGTACAATGCGCATATAAAGCAAAGAGAAAGCTCCAAGAGGATCACAATTGCAAACCCTCCTGGATATTCCAGACTTAAATGTGACTAACTTTTTTACATCAGACAGCCATTGTAAAACTTAATCCTGACGTAGGTACTTATAATTCAAGTGTTCGCAGTGCTATAATTGTGCCTCTAATGCAATTTTAGTTTTAATGTAAAATAATTGCTTAGATGAAAAACAAACTCCGTGGCAATAAGCATAAACACGAAATTCATATCGCACAAGTTTAATTCAGTTAGGCTAGTGTAGCAAGAGCTGCGTTCCGCATTATCATTACTAAACAGCTTTTATTATTCCACGATATTTGGCTAGAGGGGCCTCACACGCGCGCTAATGGAATAAAAAGTAAGGTTACAAAGTAAAAAGATACAGAGCACCTCCCGCGGCGGCGGTTCGTGCGAATTTCGACTGAAAATTTTATATGTTCAATCTATTCGGAGCGCCTTTATGCTGTGTCTCGCGATCCCGCCCCCGCGCAAAACAGTTTCGTTTTCAATTATTGCCCACTTGTGGAACGGGATTCGATGGAAAAACAAAAGAGCTAGAAATGATATTTTATAGACAAGTCGCTTTATTCGATGTTTACTGCACCTCGATTTGTTCTCGACTGAGATCAGTGATGTTTCAAGAAAATTATTGATAGAACGTGCCGGGATTGAGCGGGCTCGACAAGATGGGAGGATATCAGACCAAGCCCTGCGCTCCGGTCAACGACCAATCAATTCACCGACATTTTCTTAGTTATAATCTTAATCTCCTTTTTTTAAGAGAATTCTTTTTAGTGGTCGTAAAAATATATCGTGCGCCGTAAGTTTAATTCACGTAAAGCACTAAAAGAATTAAAATTCCAGCAAGAAAATGAGTTCTGACAAATTAACGTACCTATTAGCTTTTATGTGCTGAAACAGTTTTTCCAAAAAATAATTCCGTTAAATTAATTTAAATAATTACGTCTATCCACTAGGACTATTGAAATTCAATTAATATTTATAAGAACGGCTCATAACCGAAATCTAAAAGTAACATAAGTGGGATTGATACATTATGTATGTGTCGTGGCGAATATAAATAGGTCTAAATATTTAAATAATATTATTATATTCTAGGTTTTTTCTATAAATCCACGCGCTCGTTTCAAGTATACATAAATTTGACTTTATCGTGTATAAAGTTTATGTTTGCCGACATAATTATGTAAATGCAGGCGATCTTTTAACGTAAATTATTTTCAACGTTTGTTTGCTCGCGAAATAATGCAAGAGAGCCTTTCATTAGCGGCATGCACGCGTCGGTATACATGTATTTTTGTGAGATTACAAATTTCGCACATACCGACGCGGTGTTATCATGAACCGACTCGATGTTATCTACGTACCTTGGTTAATGAATTCTTTTTACTCATTTTATCTTTAAATATACTACATAAAAGGAATTTTAGGGGTTCTTTTTTGTGGAATTCTGTGTTTTTGTTTCTACATTTTAAAATAACTTTATGATAAGTACTAACCCTTAACGATCTAAAATTGCACACTGGATTATATCCACTTTGCAATAAAAAATAGTGGCACTCCGCAGAAATTTTCTAAACTCAACTTCACAGGCATGCAGTTCGACTTAACTACATCATTACGAGTGTTTGAAGACTTTTCAAGTGAAAACCACGTTTGAAATCAAGACTTTTTGAAACGAAAACGGAGCTGCTGATTGAATAAAAGTGTTTATATGGATAGTCTATGAAGATTCAAACGTTAAGCGAACGTGTGCAACTGTTGTTATCCCATTTGGTCTATCGGAGGAATAAAGAGTGCAAGTTAAGCTGAAAAACAGCCCGCAGCCCACAAAGCTTTGAATGGAAGAAGTGCGGGAACCAAGCGGAGGACACACGGCTCCTGCGCCCTGTAATTTGAAGTTGACATGGTTCGCTCCGGGCGCCGCGTTACTACTTTAATGCCACTATCTGGATTATCTTTCACTACGCTCTTGCTGAAACCAAGGCTATTTTTAACTCAACCAACAAATAAAGGAGAACAGAATTTCGATGGTTTCGAATATGCACAACAACATTTTCTAATTGAAACACATACACATTTGAACTGTTTCGTGTAGATTGTACCAATAAAACGGTCTAAATTGATCCATCCAAAAATATGAAATTATAGACACTGCCTGCACTCCTATTTACATGGCGGTAAAGTCGAATTTCGACGCGAAATTCAGAGAGTTGTGCGTGGGTACTTTAAGCGATCACATCGGACCGTCACATTCATTGTTACGTTTATTACGTGAACATTGTTGGATGAACATTGCCAATATGTGATAAGGGAGGACATTTAAATGAGTATCGATATAACTCGGCAGTTGATGAATACGAGATATCGATTGTAGCAGCTCGTCGTAGCGGATCGAACCCGGGCCGTCCGCGGCGCAGTCCAGCGACCGATCAATGCAATACGAGTACATTTTGCATAATTGATGCCCCATTCACGGGTACGGAACACTTATTCATATTCATGAATTTTACAAATTTTTCAATTTGTGCCGCCAGCAAGTGTATTTACAGTATTGCCAGGTCGTATTTGCGCCAATACAATCTGTGTAAAAGCTGAAAGGGGAGAAGCGCGCGTCCGTGCCGCGGCACAAACCGGCGATAAAGCTAGCCTCTAATGCGATATTTTTGATGCTACTGCCGCCATCAATAGCTGTGTCACCGTTATTGTACCTCTTGTTGTGGCAAGCTCTGTTCCAGATTTTACTTCAAGAATTGCAACGAGTAAATATTTCAAACTAGAGGAGAAAGAGTTGAAAGAATCCTTTCTCAAAAATCCTCTTAACTAAAAGCGTGAAAGACGATTACGACCGAGTAGAATAACATTGATCAGCGTCGAAACTTGATGGACACGAAAATCGTTCAAAAGGAAAAAACTGTAACAAAACTGATTCCCAGTAGCGCTGAAGCCTTGGAGGTAATGGGAGATTGTAAAAAGAGGCAATAAAAGCTTAGTATTGTGTGTGAGAACCGTAGGGGAGTCCCTGTATTGTGTTCGGGTCCGCGGAGGCCCCCAAGAATCGTCTGACCACGGACGCGGTCAAATTGTACAGAAATGAAATTATCAAGGTACGCTGCCGATTTTCCGAACCAATGAATCAAGATCCAATTCCCTTTTGTAATAGAACATCGTCGCGAAACGCGCCCATGGAGTTACACTGCCCACTCAGTGGACGCTTAGGCGGCGTCCACACGAGTATATACAGCTGCGACATTATTTATTGTACGTCATGTAGAACATTCCATCGGATTGTCGAACGGTCTCGTGACACGCAATCCAAATAACAAATCGTGTTTTTAAACGTAACTTATTTGTTTTTCCCGTGTATTTTACGGCATTTAAGGAAATATTTTTAGATTAAAACTTTATGATAGACTCGCTTCATAAAGCTATTTTAAAGACGTTTGCATAATCAGGAAACATGTTTTACACGTGTGAATTATAAAAGAGAATTGCTAATTTTATGCAAAATGATGTCGTATATTTTATGAATTCAAGTGCGTTAAAAACAAGAAGTTGTCGCAGCTTAAACACAAAAAGATTTTCAATTCATTCTCGCTTTCTTTTTATTCATAATTCATTTCATGCGAACGTCTACAAACATGCACGTTTTAGTAAGATTCTGGTCAGTCGTCGTCGTCCGTAATCTGCGACAAATTGACTTTTCCGGCAGAGAGCTGACGAGTTCTGGACTGTAATATGCCATAAACGACCCAAACGTATTGGACCCGATGCTAGGAGGTTGATAAATTTCCTTGATATTTGAATGCGTTATATTCCTCTCGGGTTATAACCGACCGTCCCTTCAATAAATACTCGGCGCCGTGAAAAATTTGTTGACTCTCTGTAAGCCCTTATTAATGAAAACCCACCGAGGGATTCTATCGCAAATGAGCCATTTTGCGACGTGACATTTAAAAAAAAAAGATTTAATAATGTTTGTAGCGAAAAGTTGCCGCATCACCAAAAGCTAATATTATTCCGATTCGGAAAAAACAATTTTCTCCCGAAGTTATAAACCTACAGATTTCCATTTCTTCTCAGAGTTGGTAGAAAGTAATTCCTCCGGTTCGAAGATAAATTTTACGTCATTTCCTGTCTTCTTGGTGCTCGGCAAAAATTATCAGGCATCGGCTCGCCTGAGACCATTTAAAATTAATGAATAATGTTATCTGATAATGATTTTGGAAAGTTTAATTAAAGTTCTCTTTTTCGTGGTTTCTTCACTTTCTGATCGCATGAATATCTTTATTATTTTTTATCTCTGAATAAGCGGCTTCTTTAAAACTTTGACCGTGAATAAATTTGATGATAAGCACAGCTTAATAACACAAAGATTTACTTAACCTAAATTCTATTTTGCATTTTTAACGTTTGGGGGTGGCGTTTTGTACTTTGGCGCAGTCGAAATTGAATTAAGATCCTTCTTGTCATCATAAATATTCAAAATGTTTCCATATGTATGTTTTCGGCCTTCTTTAATTTTATTAGAACCATCAAAAATTATCCTTACTTAAATCATCTTTCTATATTCCGAAATGCCTAAAACAGATTTTTCTAAAATAATGTAGTTCTAATACGAATAGACATAAGCTAAAAGCTAACAACTACAACTATGCAACCTCCTTTTCAGTGTTAATAAAAAAGAAAAAAAAACAAAGAGAAAAGTCAAACTATGTTCAGGGTGCAGTCCAGTTCGAATAAACACTCGATTTTTTATAAAATCTTATCGCATCACAAAAGAATCGTGATGTGTAGGAAAAGGCGAAACGCAAAGCCAAATATAAAGAATTTAGATCAAAAAGAACGAAACATTTGGGAAATCGCGATAACATCATTCAAAGGATGAGGAATGGTGAGCTTTATACACCTTTGAGTGAGTAAAAATAAATATCTGTGGCTCTACGAGCGTTGGTCCTAGGAACGTTCACTAGTTCTTGTTATGTAGTATTATTTTATGTTTCGCTTCAAAAAATTGATTTACCCTTTTTAGTAAAGTTTTTAAAAATCCGCTCGTTGCTAAATCATAACAGCCGCTCGGGTCGATCCTTAGGTTAAGCCTCGCTTGCCTAGGTTGGTCCGTGGATGGATGACAACCCATTACATATCGAGTTTCTTCCAAGCCCCGGAAAGCACAATAAGCCGTTGGTCCCGGCTGTCATTTGAAGATCTTTGACTGTCGTTACAGGTAGTCAATGGCCCGAAAGTCTGACAACCAGTCTCTTACCAAGGGGTATCGTATTATCCAGTACTAACTGAGTTGTGGAGGTCAGATAGGCAGTTGCTCCGTGTAAAATACTGGTAATGAGCTGCATCCGGTGAGACTGGAAGCCGAACCAGACATAGTTGGGAAAAGGCTAGGCAGATGATTATGTTTTTAAAATCATATTTTTCTTTTTTAAATAGCTATGATGATAGAAGAAAATGGGTTTAACTTTTTCATATTAAAACAGTTTTAAACTGATTTACCTATTAAAAAAAAAAACAACTCTTAAATCCGAAATTCATGAAACCATCAATAAGCATTGCCAGACAATTAGTTAGATATACTCGTACATAGAGGAACATACATTCAAATATTAAAACAAAGTTCAGTATAAATAAATTGAAATGGCATTACTCCTCAATTATTCATTAATGACGTACATATGCCAACTATTATGGAGTACACCGTACCGTACGAGCGCAAAAAAAACGTCACGAACGCAAAAGGTGAGGGGAGGGTGGTGTCGCTGTAATTGCTGGCAATTTGTAATGGCCGTGTGATTGCCGGGCGGAACGTCGACTCTAAACTGTGCTATTAATTTCGTACATTTGATTAACGAAACTACTTGTTATGCTAATGAACGCAAGCAAAGAATGCACGCTAACGTGCTAACGCGACGCCTTGTCGACACGTTGTCGAGCTTGCAATATTTTCGCTTTGCTTCCTCTGTAATTACTGCCACGATGCGATAGCTTGAAATTTTAAAAACTTATTTATAATTTTCACTAATGAACACCACTTTCAGCGCGTCTAGACACGCGTTCGACGATGGGTGTATCACGATGTTTTACTCGATCGTTGACATAGTCGTGAGTGTCACACGTGAACACGGACAGGTGTCATCGCCCTGCCTTTTGAGACAATTTATCTAGTTAACTTCGCTAACAAAATCACGTTCAAATCGTGTACCTTGGTACGTCATCGGACGCTTCCACGTTTGTAGCAATTCATGTTAAAGTCAAATTCGTGACTCGTCGATACCGCATCGATATCGATTCGATCTCAAGAAAGACGGCCCGAATGAAAAGTTTACAACACGGAAAGTGATCTTACGCACGCAAACCGCTATCCGCATGGAAATTAGGAACCCTAAATATCGTTTGTAAATGCTAGACGTACATACATGTCATGACGGCACACGATAGTATAAATGTGTTTATCAATAAATCTTGAGAATTATGACAATTTCCGTTTTATGTCGTAAAGGGTTGAAGGCACGTTGCCGCATCATAAATCATTCATCCATCAATTGCAAAAACGTATTGGGTAACCCACACGAGCGTTATGTCGTGTGAGCGAGCCTTCTCCTCTGAGTTACAACTTTGAGGTTTATTCAAACTGCATAAAAGCCTTAGCTGGTTGTCACCGATTTTATTACGTGTTACAACAGAATTAAAAGAGCCCGGGTCGATTTTCCCTTTGTTTATTCCAGTTTTACGGAGGGGCGTCTTGTCAAAGGAATCGAAAGTGATTTTATGCATTAATTAAGACCACAGACCGAGATTTACAATTACACGGTCTCCTATAAACAAACTTGATTGCTTTACAAAAACTCAAATAACTAAGGCAGTGTCTCAAGTAGAGGTTCATTTGAATATCAAAGACGAAATTCAAATTACGGCGTTTACAATAAAGTCTCAACCGGCACGGTATTACGAGCTGATGTAAATTTCCGATACTCATTTCGAGGATGAAGTTCAGATGTCTTAGTCGTGATGCTTGAAACTAAGTGCGCTATGAAAGTGTAAAGCGCCGATACTTTAACAAGACCTCTCTTGTATTTTAAACGCTCGTTCTCTCTATCTGAGTCGTAGATCAAATCACGGCTAATTTTCTTGCTGTGATACTGTTTTTTTTTTCGAATCAGTGACTAGCCTAAACATATCGATATACAGGGTGTAAACGGACCCGAAACCGTCAACCAAGCATTATGTACATCGAACTAAATAACTTTATGAATGATTCAATGACGAGGAAAACAAGTGCCTGTCAGCTTCGTTAAAGGTGTTGTTACACCCTTTATACGATAGTTAGGTAAACCTAAGTAACTTGAACGGTTAAGTCAGTACAGATTAATGTCGTGTAACTAATTTAACTCCAAACCTAATTATAAGTAGATATAATCAAAGTTCTATAACGTTTGTACTCCCAACAGAAATCGCCAAATCATGCATAACAAATAAACTACAAAATCACAGAGCAAGCAGGAATGGAGAGAAATAGCTGGTCAATATTCTACAAAATAAGTTAAAAAGAAAAAAAAAGTAGAGGAAATACGTTTTATCTGTCCCTTCTGACCTACAATTTATTCGATGCTTTTACGGTTGACTTAAATGCCAAAGCATGGAAGTTAAGTCGCAAATCAAGTTCTCTTTTCGGTCGTTTTTTTACGTAGGATTTGTAAAAAAGTTATTTTTAACAGAACTTAGGTAATGTGATCGGTTATACTGTTTAGTTGTTACTAAAGAGCACTTATGATATTACTTTTTTTTGTGTAACTTTTAGCTTGATAAGGTAGGTGCCGTATGTTTTCTATAGGTACCTTTACTACATTGTAAACTTATAGACTATTAATGTGTGGTATTTTGACGTTTGTGTCGTAAATGTAGGTATGTCCCACACTTGGGTGCGATTTCCGAGCGTGTGGGTAGAGTCAATACGATAGAATCAATAAACTTCTTAGAACCACAGTGGTGATTATATTAAATTAAGCTTGAAACTATCTAAAGATGAACAGGTAACCACATTGTACAAAATCAAAAGCAAACTCTGTCTTAAAACGCAAAAATAATCCAAAACAATTTCATGCAAAATCCATATTCAAATTCCAAACGAACTCCAAGTGAACAGCGGTAATATAAATAAAATCAAGGGTAAAATTCAGCATCTTTAATTTAATATAAATTACACGATCAATTTTGATTTTAACTAAATTATCGTTCTAAACTTGTTTACTCGCCTCTCCAAGATAACGTGACTCCATTAGGCAGCCATAACGGTCACGAGCCGCTTCCTTTTATTACTCTCTGCAATGCTTCCTGTTGCTTCTTTTTTTCTCTGAAATATTCTGCTAATTAAGGAAGGAGTGGAGGCTGAAGATTTCCTGCTGCTCTAGCAGATTACTGGCGGTATCTCCGAGAAAAATGTAACTCTCAGACTGAATTCATTTTTGTGGCTTAACTTTTTGTACGTCATTTAAAAAGTTTAAAGCTGCGCAGTTATCGTGTAACACCGTCTCAAATAAAACTAGTACTGCATCCAGTTATTGCTGACGTTTAAATCAATTAATGTCAGCTTCTCTTGGCTGAATTGCTTCTATGATAACATCTTCAGTGGCGGACAAAGGGACTATTATGTGAGTAGCTTCATCTTGTTCCATACGAGGGGAACTAACTGGCATAATACGAACAAGCTATGAATCTGAGAGCCGAACTCGCATTGAAATGTTATACCAGGTTTGATTTTGATCGAGATCGACGTCTACGTATTATCTATTGAAAGCGCTTGCACTTTGTCAATTGGACAATGGATTGTAGGAAATTCGGAAACTTTCTTATCGGATACTGGTCACTTGGTCATTATTTGGCAATTTTATAAAATTCTAGTGGACGTTTACACTTAATGTACTTCGAATAATGTTCGCAGTAAATCTTTAGAAGCATTTATTACAAATGATAATGTTTTCTTTCCGGAAGAAGTTCTAACGACCTAAGGATAAAATAGCTGACGCTTTGAATCAAATATAGCTTTTTCATGCAGTGAAAAAAAAACACAAAATTCTCCTTTTCAATGCCGAAAATTCAGCACTTCAAAAATCCTTACCTGGCAGCATCGATGATGCCTAAAATTACCCTTTTTCCATCTATACAGAGACGTGCTTTGTAGGTACGCATCAAATTCGGACCATTGTTATGCAAATACTCGTGGTTCGGTTTGCTGGCGTCAGTGTACAAGACAAAGCGACGTTGACGACCGACATCGGCTGTAGCTATCAGCTCCACATCGTATGAATCCACTCGACTGGCCCTAGTCTTGTTATAGGGCTGCCAGGAGTCGGTGTAAGGATTTCGGGTTAGGTTGATTTTAACGTGCCAGTGCTGTTAGTTAAACGAAGTTTCGTCCATCTCTTGATCGAATCTAACCTCATTTACCTATACTTTTAGTATATAGTTTCGTTGTATACTTAATCATAGACTAGAATTAAAATAAAAACGGCGGATTTCTAACAACATTTTAGAGATAAAAGAGCGTCTAGTTTAAGAACAATGTGCACTTCAAACGGTGCCGTATCTTACCCTAAGAAATGAGGCCGAAAATAAAACCTAGAATTAAAACAAAAAAGTTTTACGTCTGCCCAAAAGAATTTCTGGGACAGTAGCTTTAATGACAGTATACAACTAAATCCAAGGATGATCCTACATTTTCTTGATACTGGTAACCTTGGTTCCCTGACAGTGTATCACCCCGCTCCCTACATGCTGATAGCTGGGGGCAATATGACGAGGGATGCGATAGTCATTACAGATTATATACCCCGAGTTACGAACTTACGACCCCCGACTTCTTTCATTGGCGAATTTTTGAAATGGAATTTTGTCCATGCTTTCAGTTAGTTTCTGTTACTTATCTTTTTTGTGAAATTTGTGTACCTACCTACACCTAAAATGAAATGTAATTTTTATGATGAAATACTAGGTTTATAATTAGTATCTAACGATCAATATTTTGGATATATTGTTTTTTTGAGATCTATTGTATTTTTCGCAGTATCCATATACAAAGTGAAAGTTGATTGAACTTCTGTCCTTAATAAAAAAACCTAAATAAAACTACCAATATCTATTGAAATGGTATCATTTATTCTGTTTTTTGAACAAAATATTATATCCAGATACCACGTTACTACGTAGACGCGCATAGTAAAGCGAATAGAATTTTTATTCTAGCAAATTCTTATTTTCTCGAGCACTATAACAGAGTTTACGCAGGTGCTTCTAAAACGCATAGAATTTCAAATTGCGTTTTCATTTTTTCTCTTGGGGCATCCCGGTATCTGTGGGATGCATAGCCTTGAGATGCAAAGTGTGAGGCGAACGAGAGCTTTTTATATTTGCGGCATCCACGCTTGGATTTGCATAATATTGCTTCCTTAACATTCCTCTGTAGGACTATGAAACAAAACGGAACACATCTAGGGTTGGAGGGGATTTACAGATGCGGAATGAGGGACCCTGGGGTAGCGAGTTCAGGGGTCATCGGACTCCCAAAAATAAAATAAAAGTTCGTACATTTTCGTCAGTTGAGCTCGTGTGGTTGGGCACATTTTTATATAAAATTTAATGTGCGTCGTTAAATATGAAAGTCGGCTGCCGCGTCTATTTTTAAACTGGAACAATTAACAGGATTCTTTCACGCATTTAATATTTTCGTCACAGTCTCAAAATTACTAAGCTTAATGAGCTTTTAATTTGATACTTCAGATTGTTTAAAGTCATGGTTTTTCTGTGTCCAATCTGCATAATATTGCTTCTTTAATATGCCAACTACCGACAAAAGACTGGCGAAATTGCTTTTTTCAGTGTGAGAAGCCAATGAAGTCAGCGGTGGCCGATAGTGGGGGCTGCGTCTGATATGTTTGCCTAGTCAAATGCGATGGAAATGCGCTGCTCGGATTCCTGGCTAGACTTTTTTTTCTTTTCTAATGCGTTAGCGATTTTATTAAGTTGTATTCAGAAGGGATAGGGTTAATCATGGATAGGAGCTGACGCTGCTCTTTTTATGGTATCTGGTTTCATTTGCTTTTCTTGTGTCGCTTTTGGAGGTAGATAGACCAGGTTTAAAGGAGTTTAATGTTTTAATTGTTTACAAAACTTTCGCTTTAATTGCTACATAAAGTCATGCGTGGTAGGTTATGTTATATACAGGGTTATTTGTAAAACACCAGCAACCTCTTAAGAGGTCAAAAAAAATCAGCTGTTCCCTACATTTATGACCGATTAACTCGTCAAAATGTAGGGAACAGCTGATTTTTTTTTCGCGATTTCTGGTTTGGTCCCATAGTAAAAGTTGTTCATAATGATGAGTTCAATGACCTCTTAAGAGGTTGCTGGTGTTTTACAAATAACCCTGTTTAAATATGTTATGTTTTGTTTCATTCCTTTGTGCCAAAGGGGACTAAATAAAAATATTTGATTTGATCGATGAGTCACCTCTAGTATCGGATAGCTTTCAGTATCCAGATTGTCATGTCACCTACGTACATATACAAGGTGAACCCAGCCAATATTGCAGAGGGTGACTGTTGTCTGAATAAAGAAATATGAGGGATCACCTGTTTTGTTTCACCCAAGTGGGGGACGAACAAATAGGAAACTTGATAGTAGGTACTTGGATGAGCCTGGTGACTTGGCATGGCTAGTTCATCATAGTTATATTACGAACATGATGTGTTACGAAGTAGATGGGGAAATAAAGAATATATACAACAACAAAATACATTTCTTTCGGGTAAAAGTTCTGGATTGGAAAGGTCCGCGGTTTGCCAACTTGTCTATTTTCCCATTTGTCCAACAATAAAATGGCTTTGGTATTGTCATTTTGTTCAATACAAAAACTGGAAAATGTTTATGATTTTGCCTTTCAGTGGTAAAGTATAAGGAAGTATGGCAAACTGAACTAATTTGTCCTTAGCTTTCGAAAAGAAAAATCGTAAAACCTTACTTTGTACAAAGTCGGAATCGTAAACGATGATAGTAGCAACACCTGTCACGCTGGATGTAAACGTTTAAAGTTTCCACATTGGCATTCGTCGTGGCCGTAACCTAAAAATCTGGAAACTTAAGTATTACGCTTTTTATTGCAGCATTCGAAAGACATAAACCTTTCAGACTCGAAGCGGATATTATAAATCATAATATCATCGTTGCTTCCGTCATGCAATGTTATAATAGAACCAATACGTCGAGTTGTTAAAACGTTAATATTCAAACATGATAGGTATAAAAATCCTTTTCAAATAAAGTCCCGCCCCATGAGCGAATACACTTGGAGTAAAATTAACAATAGCCCGACTTGGTTGTCACAAATGTGTCATATAAGAGCAGGTGCTCTCTTGTGACAGGCAGCGACACACGTGAAGGTGACGTCGTTATTTGCTCCCGGGTTTATTTATTCGAAACTTGTGCCCGTTTCGGATGACCACCGTCCACTCACAACCTGTCACTGAATTTTCCTGACCCTTTATTTTCACTTGACAAGAATATTCCGAGCCGAGTCCTCTCGATATTACATTCCGATACGACTTTTTATTCGTGATACATTTTTCCAATTGTCTCCGTTGCACGACGCCGCACTGCGAACTAACGGAATAGAATTTTCAAACAGTTTTGATTGATAAAGGTAGACAGGTTTTCGTTTTCTTTGTTTGCGAAATTAGATTCGGAAGGTAGCGTGAAACTTCAGAGTTCCACTTGATTAATGGTGATTCGGAGGGGATCCGAGAAAAAGAAACGATTTTAGGCCGTTCGATTTTCTATAGAGAACGAATTACCGAATCGTTTTCACTCGGACGGTTTAGTTTTATCTGAAAATAAGAGTGTTTAGATTTAGATGCATGAGCGCGATATTATCCCATTTGTCGAAACAACGCTCGAGCTCTGTTAATATTTGATGTGTTCTCGACTTTTCTCGAATTTAACGCGCCGATTAAACAACGCCAAGCGAAGGATTTTATGTGAATATTTAAAATGTTATATTGGTTCTAGTTCAGCAGAAAAACAAGTTCATTGTTCATGTAACATCTTGTAACGTTAATTTATCGCTACTGCTTACCAACAATAAACTTTTATGAGGGAAGTAAGATCTCAAGTTCTGTGGAATTAGAGCAAGTTTTTTGAGTCGAGTCCGAGCAAGGAACATGAAAACGTACGTGCTAGATAAAGTTAGATATTGTTACATGTAAATTGTAGTCTCGTATAAAATTGGCGAAGGTGTCAGGAACGGATAACTGCGAAGCAAATTGGACACATTGTTGCATCCCGCAGGTTGGAGCACCATTAAAATAGAAGGATTACTTTTATGGCCCGGTTGGCTCGCTTGAGATAATATCGGTAAATTTTATGATCGTAATAAAGGGAATTCGATTTTAGCCAGTCATCTGTATGTGATTATGTAAGACCCGATTTGATACAGAGGGGTACCTTTATTAAATTTTGAATTTATCTCGAACAATATGGAACAACCTTCAAAACATTACCGATGCTACAGATAACATTTAAATAAAGGAAAAAAACTGGTATTTAATTTGGGGAGGATGATTTGATTTACGGAACTCATAAAAGATTCCTCTCACTAAAGAATAAGAACTTCCCAAAGTTTACATTCACACAATCAGAAAGTGGGTTAATGAGATTCGCTCAAGAAAAACATCTCGTTAAAGCATACATTATTCAAGCTTTCGCGAAGTTATTCCGCGTTCACGCGTTCATTAGGCTGGCGAATACAAACTTGCGATTCCCGTAAAGCTTCCAGACTCACCCACTTATCACCCCGGACAAACTATTCATAAGTATTTCGGGTACCGTTCCGAACACACGCCGCTCTCCTTGTTATTTAAATTTATCACTCAACTTTTATCCTCTAAATTCATTGTAACAGGTAATATTTCACAGGTTATTAATTACGTTACGCCGGCATCCTCACGGTGTAACTCTTATTACATTATGTCAGTTGCAAATTGAAAAATTCCCGGGGCGTGTGTCCCGTCTCTCCAAAGTATTTTGGCAAAATTATTCTCATTCATTAAGTCGAGAAGTGGAGGGCGCGCTCGCGAGATTGGCGACCTACCATTCACTCGTGAGTAACGAGGTGACTTCCTGTTATTAGTTATGTTGGCAAATTGTTTTTCTTACTCTTTTATACTTACACCTTAGTTAAGTATCGAATTTATATAAAAACTTGTGCAATGGTCTGTCATCGGATGAGGAAGTATTACGGGTTTGTTTACCTGGTTGTTGTAATTGAGAGGTACATTTTTATGAATAAAATGACGTGTGAGATCTGTGGTCTTACGCTGAGGGGATGGGTCAATTAATGTCGCCATACTTCCACAATAACATAATATATGAAAGGTCAGCAGCGTCCGGTTGACGGGTGTGTAACTGAACACTGTCCCCGGCCGGCACGCGTGTCTCCAAGTGCCAATCCATTAATTAAAACTTATTTTGTAGCGGTAAACACGATCGCTGAACGACCACAAACAGCCGCTCCGTGTGCTTAGTTACTAACTTCTATTTACTGTTATGGAGCACATTTGGATAACAGATTAGCTGGATTAAGTGGCATTGATTTAAACTGAGGCCTTTTTGGGTAAATAACGAGAAAACTTCTTATTTTATTCCCTGTAGGTATAAATAATATTATGTGTAAACGAATACAACATTGGCAATAATCTTCGACACATACGTATCCGCAAGTAATATGAAACATAGGTTCAGAAAATGCGCTGCAGCCTTCAATTTCAACATCCAATACAATCCACCCCAGAGCTTCCGCAAAGATGGAAAATCTCTCAAAAGAATAGCGTTTAGTACGAGACAAAGACCGATTTAGATCTCGTCTTGTGAAGCCTTCTACCGGGCCACTATTTACTTTTCTCAAGGGACCACACTTCGTCAGCTAGTGGCGTCCGAACCCAATTTTACAAAGCGAAAAAGCAGCGCTTTACATCGGCACTGCTCCCCCAAATCGAATACGACGAACATTCCAGGTACGTACTGGTACATATTACTTTGAAGCCGTATAAAGTGAACGGCGCGACAATGAGCGGGGCAGGCGACGTGTCCTACGAGTGCCTTAGGCCATAATCCCAAAGTGTTAGCGTACGTGCCACCGCCGCCATTCGAAGATAATTCCTCCTTATAATTTCCCATGCTTAACTCGGCGTAATGAAGTTTATTCGTCGCTACTTCATTGTGAGTCGTTTGCAGCGGAGGCGGCGAGGAATGTAATCAGTTGCGAACTAATACCGTGTCGTTCGCAAAGCCCCCCTCGCGTATGGAAATGCCTCGTTGGAGCCGCCGTTAGTTCTTTTGATTGCTAGCTTCTCCTTGTCGAATTAAAACCGAGATCGAGCTCGGGTGATTTCGAGAAAATTAAAGGAGCGTTTCATTTTCAGCGATGGCTCTTTACGGTTAATATTAGTATGATTGTGGGTGCTCCTCTTACTGTGAACTTAAGTACCCACTTATTTTGTCTTCAACGTTTATTTTAATTAAGTGAATTTCTTATCAAGGTGAAACCGTGAATGTACGTTTAAGCCCTATTATACATGAGCCCTTTTTTGAAGTGAAACCCTTTCAGACGTACAGTGGCTCGAACCCTCAAAGAAAATGCAAAACATGCGGTAGGACCGAAAGCGAAGTAAGATATCGCATGCGATACGCCCAGGTTCACGCAAGATTGAGTGCATGCTATTATAAACTTTAAAATACGGGGATAGGATCGAAACTTTCATATCAAAGCGACTCGGAATGCTATGATTAATGCATTTTAAGAAACGTTTTAGTTGCAACAGAAAACTTTGACTCGCGGAGCGTGACGGAGCTGTGCGGATGCTGCGAGTATTATGTCATACACTAGCTATAATATACGTAAAATCAACCGCGTCTGAAACTTTACAGGACGCATTTAACATGGTAAAAGGAACGACTGAATGTTCAAGTAGACAAACGCAGACGCAGACGTGTCGCATACATTGTGATTTGTTACCAATATAGAAGCAGCTTTTGATGTTTAATACCTCTATTAATTAGTGTTAATACGTAGCTCACAGAGTTAGTGGAATATTTCACAACGACAATAATCCATTAGCAGTTCTGTCGGTAGCTACTCGTTGTGCTAACTATACAGATTTATGCAAGCCGCCTTCGTCATTATACTTGCACCGCCCCGTTGTCGCTGACACCTTTATTTTGGCCTCGATGCAAATTAAATTACACTCAAGTTTCGCTGACTTTACCACACTGTTGGAAGGATAACTCGTTTCTTGTCGCTAGCTAAGGAATATATATCGCGCATCTAATCTGTAATGAGCCAACCGTATACTTTCTAACTATTCTGGATATGTCAGCAAACTTTCCTAATATAACTACACAAACATTCCCACAAAAGACACCGAAGAGAGCACACACAAAACAATAATAAAGTTTTGCCGGATCTGCTGACCATTGCAAAAAGCGCATCGTTCGCGGCGTCCTGAGCACAATACCAACTTAAATTGTTCGTGAAAACGTTATGCACTCGACGGTTTCAATTTCCTCGCGAACTAGCCATTGCAGATGTTCGGACGACACTCATAAATATGATTTGAAAATCGTTTTATGTATAACTCATAAACTTTTATCTTCAGCGCGGATGAGGCTCTCAGTCTAAACGGTTTCAGTTAGTTTCCTGCACAAAAGCTGCAGACGTTTTAATATCGGAGCGTCTGCTAGCATGGTACGTATTTGCCAGTGTAAATTTCGCAGAAGCAAAACGACCCGCCAGCACGCCACCTCTGGCTGGTCAAATAATGCCGTCCTAATGGCTAACTATTGCCTAATGTATTTTGGCGAAATGGAAATAATGTTGGAGGTGCCCCGGCCGTCCTTACCGGAGGTTGCGATTTAGATAGTGCTTAGTGCAGTCGAGACGGGCGGAAGTACAGTGCCGTCTATTCAATTTCAGTTTATTAAAATACGTTATTATGGTCTTATGAATAAGACCCTGGACTTACCGGCGACTGAGCGCACTCCAGACACCAGGATGCAGCCTCTACACTGTAAATTAGAATTCAGTTTACATTATCTTATTTTGTATACTGTGTTTGAGTTTATTCGATGTTGGTTTATGGAGAGATTCTTTAAAGAAGCTTTTGGAAACTTTGTATAGATTTTACTCAATTCACGACCGCTACTTGAGAACTCGTAGGAAACACTATGTCTATACAAATAAATAAAATTGAAGTGTCTGTTTGTAGTATCAAAATTGAAGCTTTTTACTTAATGCTTATGAAAATACACTTCTCATCAAAAAAATCGAAACACTTTCGTTTTTATTGTTTTTGTCCTAATTTTTTACAAAAGAGAATTAATTCCATGAAAAAAAAAACATTATTGTGTAGCTGGCAGTTTGGTCATTACAGTAAGAAGAAAAAAATCAAAATTCGAAATTAGAATTTCATTTGTTTATCCTATAAATGAAATTAATCACTGTTTTGAGACAAATGTGTATTTAGGGTTGGAGTACGTTTCTCGTTTAAAAACTAAAAATTAGCGCTTGTCTTTAAACTTTTTGTTTCTTATTTCATTTACTGTGACTTTGGGACGTCTGAAAAAACTTTTTTTTCTAAAACATATGGATACTTCGCCCGCAGAAGCCGCCCAAGTGGTGGCATTGCTGGATTCTGGACTTAGTCAGCGTGTTGTGGCTGCAAGATTGCATCTAAGCTTATCATCTGTTCATAGAGTCTACAAACGCTATCGGGAGACTGGTTCGTTCACGCGCCGTTCAGGATCTGGCAGGAATCGGGTCACTTCTGAGCGAGATGATCGATTTATTGTAACAACTTCTTTACGAAATCGACGCCTTAACGCTTTTCAACTGCAGCAGCAGCTTCGCGTTGTACGAAGAGTAGCTGTAAGTGACTCTACAATAAGAAGAAGGTTGAAGGAACGCGGATTGGCACCGCATAAGCCAGCGAATGGGCCGAAATTAACTGCAGACCATCGAAGAGCGCGCCTTAACTTTGCACGCGAGCACCTAACTTGGTCATACCTTCAGTGGAGCAAAGTACTGTTTTCTGATGAGTGTAAAATTATGCTGTATGGTAACGACGGAAGGAACAAGGTCTACAGAAGAGATGGAGAACGCTTTGCACAATGCTGCATTGAAGAAAAGGTCAGCTATGGTGGCGGTTCGTGGACGGTTTGGGGAGGAATCAGCGCCGACGGTAAGACAGAACTTGCCTTTGTGTCTGGGCCACGGCTGCCTGCACTAAACTCTCATCGGTACATCGAACAGTGTCTTGAACCTCATGTGATGCCCTATGCACATTTTATTGGCAACGACTTCATATTCATGCACGACAATGCTAGAGCTCACACCGCGGGCGTCGTACGAGATTATCTTACCGAAGTCGGTATCTCCATTATGGTATGGCCAGCAAGAAGCCCGGACATGAATCCCATTGAACATCTATGGGATGAATTAAAGAGACGAATTCGAGCAAGAGATCCAGCCCCAGAAACACTTAGCCAGCTGCAAAATGCAATCCAAGAGGAATGGGATAATATACCACAACATGTGATCGTGACTCTCATCCGATCGATGAAGAACCGTATGGAAGCAGTAATAAGAGCTCGCGGAGGGAATACAAGTTATTAAATAAACGTTTCTTACATTTTTTTTTCATTTACGCGTGTTGTTTTACCCATTTCCTTCATATTCCATACAGGGTAAAAATTACTCATTATACAAAATACGAAACCTATGAAGACTTAATTTGAATTTAGAACAATAACATTAGGATTTAA
This sequence comes from Eurois occulta, assembly GCA_950022335.1. NCBI lineage: Eukaryota > Metazoa > Arthropoda > Insecta > Lepidoptera > Noctuidae > Eurois > Eurois occulta. The sequence goes on along the minus strand of OX465489.1, from coordinate 7,523,886 downwards.
AAACCTCATACTACTCACTATTAAATGACATTTTACATTTATTCCTAAATATACACATTTTTCTGATAATCCTTATCAAATCATAAACTGCGAGGTGTTTCGATTTTTTTGATGAGAAGTGTATATTCGGTACTTGTAACAAAAAACAATAAATTTTTATCTATCAATCTGTTTGGTCCGGCTAATCTCCGAAACGGCTGGATCGATTTTGGACTTTTACTGGCTACTTTTATTTTAGAAAAAATATTAGGGTTCCTTGCAAAAAAAATAAAACCCTAGAAATTGTTAACAAAATTCGATCCAAAACGGGAAGTAGGTGGTATAATTTTTATAATAATTTCACGCTAACAAAGGCGGCAACCGCTAGTTTAATATAAAATACTTAGAAACAATATCCAATAAAAGAGTCCAGTGATACCGTAGCGTAATAAAATACCGACATGAAGTGGTTACCTATAAAAAACACTTGATCTAAATTTTGCAGTCCACCGGGATATTGCTTCACAATTCCAAGAATTTCTTCAGAACTTTACACCGAGTTACAGGTAACCTTTATTTATACATATTAAAATGGATAATGGATTTAAATCTGCATATATCTACATGAAATAAAATAGAGGTGTCCCAAATAAATTAACATGAATTATACTGAAGAGTTAAAGGATGCAAATGCTCTACGTAATTTCTACGCGTACTAGTATATAACGCTTATTGCACATTATAATATGGAGATTAGTTTATTATGAATTTCAACATAACACAACACATCACGCCTTGTAATCCCCGAAGGGTTAGGCAGAGGTCAGCCAGTTATGTTTAAGTCCCATGTAATTGGGGCCGAGCCTACTGCCATCAACCGGGCACAAATCCAGACTCCGTAGCTGCAACTGAGAAATTCCTGATGGAAAAACCCAATAATACTTTGCCTGACCCGGGAGTCGAACCCAGAACCTCATGCTCAGCAGTCGCAACTTCAACCACTAGACCAACGAAGCAGTGAATTTCAATATTTTTATAATTTGGTGTCACAAGTATTCAATGCACCAATATATTCTTTTGATAGAGAAATCTTTAACTAAAACTTTGAAGGATTGTGAGAGCTAGACTTTAAATCAAAATGTTATACTCAATTAGAGGTTAATAATAATGCGTTCCTAAATACGTTTTAACTTTTAAAACAGGCACGAAATACAAATTCTAACTATCTCATGTTAACACGTAATAAATTATAACGTTGAAAACTAGTGGTAAATAAAAACATATTTTAGCACTAAATTGTGGTCAGCAGAGTTAAATTCATTACATTTAGTGATCTTAACACGCAAGCTCTTGTAGAGGCTCATTATTGGTCATTTAATATGCTAGGAGATGGAATTTAGTTTCAGCACGTTTGTGGTGGGTTATTCTCAGAAACGGCTGTAGTATGTAGGGAAATACTATAGTAAGTCACTACACCTAGATAGACAAGCTGTAAGGATATTATAAAAAACACAATTTTATTTTGGTCCTTTTTTGTACAGTATTTTTCCTGAGAAATCATATTTGTTGATATCCAAATTGTTGTTGTTTTGGTCCGGAGAACCAACAGTTATTTTTCAAACACGCTCAAGGATAGTTTTAGCCCTTTGTAAATTGTAATGTAAAGATGAAGATGAGCCTTATTTGTGCGTACGAATCGTAATTGATCCCAAAAAACAAACCAAGCCTTCTAAAATCTGCTCCAAAACAATCAAAAGCAGACTATCACAGTAAATAACTAGTAAAACAATAAAGTACCCGTTTGCAATAATCACCATCCATTAATCTACAATGGAAGAGCTTTCCGTTACAGCCCACAAATTAATTACATTACAGTACATAGATTACCAACATCTGAATAATAATTACGAATGCATTATTTTGTAGTGACGGATGGTATCCTGGTTAATAGCTACGATTCGTGTGGCCAATAATGTTACCAGACTCATTATTCATTAATTTTTCGACAGTTATAGGTTTATGTTATTAAAAAAATATCTGTGGATAAATTTTTGCTGGGTTTTTTTTTTTTTGTTTGGTGTTTAAAATGCGACAGTGTTGAAATTTTGCGTCATTTTCCACTGTATGCATGCAGTATGTAATATATGGGGTGGGAGGGATACCGACGCGACAACGGTTATCACGTATTCAGTACAGTCACTAGCACCAATATGTTTACACTTTTCTAAATTTAAAAGGAATTTTCGCGAGAAATAAATATTGTAACTTGGAGATAGGATATTTTTCATAAAAAAAAACATTAGTTCCAGAATACTATGTTCGTAACAACATGAAATTTTAATCAGAACAATAAGAGAAAAACACTTTTAAAAGTTGTTAAGTGTTTACATATTTGTGCTCGTGACTGTACCTCATTCTGAATGAAAAATTTCTATTTGGGGGCTCCCAAATAGAAATTTTTCATTGGTTCTTAAAAAAAATCAGCTGTTCCATATATTTTGACCGTGTAGGTATTGCACTTTTGTAGGAAACAGCTGATTTCTCAGTGCTCAGAATTATGTACTGAATACGTGGCAACCCTTTTCGCGTCGGTTCCCTTTCACCCCTTATAGCAACAGCAAAGAACGGCACGCTCGTGCCTCGATCAAGTGAACGCATCCTTTATAAGGGACAGACATGCTTTCATGAGGTAGAGAAAGTATTACCACCGTAATTACCATTTTTTTTTTGTTTATTTCCTTTTAATAAACTATCTATTTTGTTTTTTTAGTTGAGCTCTTTCGTACGATGTTTGTATCAAATGATTGTAGAAATTATTCAACTTGTGATAAAACATAAAGTAATTTGGCCAAAGAATCAGCATTGCCATCCAACGTGGCAATGCTGCCAGCCTCTGGGCACTTTTCCTGTTGACAGCGATGTGGATGAATTTTTTTACGCCCTGTAGCCCTTTTGATTCTTGTATATATTTTTATTACTATTATAGTTTTGTAGTTTGTAAATAAATTATGATAAAGCAACATAAGATTAGGTTAGTTTATCATTCCATACATTGATACATGTCTCCCATCTAAAATAATAAAGAATATCTACCCAAAATAATAAGCATATATTCTAAATATATGAAACTGATTCACTAACGAGTCCCTAGTCATCAAAGCTACATTAATTACATACTATAATTAGGCACTGTTAGTTTTGAAATATTATTTAAAAAATTACCCCTCTTTTACTAAAATTCTCATCAATCATATTATGAATAATTTACACATTAACAATTTCGTAATTACCAGCGTTTTCAACCACCATTTTAAAATGGCCGTCGCATTTTCGGTTACAACTATTTCTAGTAACTTTTATTTATAGATACAGCACCTCAAACCTGTAATCCCCAAACTGGACAGAGATGTAACTGATAGTACAACCATTGCACGTTTCGCTAGTTATGCTTAAGTCCCATGTAATAGGGGGCGAGCCTATAGCCATCAACCGGGCATAAATCTGGACTTCGTGGCTGCTACTCTGAAATTCTTGATAGAAAAACCCAATAACACTTTGCGCGACCTGGGAATCGAACTCAAGACCTCTTGCTCAGCAGTCCAGCTTCAGCAACGGACAGCTTTTATTTATATTTTAATTTAATCAACCTGTTTTGTTAGTCACTGCAATGTTCATTAAATAATTGAGTTGTCACATAAAATATTAAAACGACTCGTGAATCGTGATGCTATTTCATTTAATTAAAATTTTCTCTTCATGTGCTAAGTATTTGTTTTGCATCACGAATGATAGTAATAAAATATTAATATTAGTAACGTTACTACGTTGAAAGTGGGAAAATGATATCGTTGTACAATATTTTAATAGTATTTATATTTACGGAATAGATTAAAAAGAAAGGACGTGCTTTTCAATTCAATTCAATTCAGTTCAAAACATTTATTTCAGACTAATTTGGTCCACAGAGTGTTAGTAGTACAACAAGATGACTTAAAACTATGTTAGTAATTACACAAACACAACAAATAAGAGGAAAAGGCGCCAGTCAGCCTATAATATGTGCAGCCCAATCATTGGATTGGGCTGCACATATTATAGGCTGACTGGCGCCTTTTCCTCACAAATAAGAGGAAAAGGCGCCAGTCAGCCTATAATATGTGCAGCCCAATCATTGGATTGGGCTGCACATATTATAGCCTCCAAATAGGACTATGGATGTAGTCTACAATTACATTCAGGTAGCTGTTGGGACCGCCCCTCACCCTTCGCATCAGCTTTTGATTAAGTCTTTTCGGTTAGTGCTAACTAGAAAATGTAACTTATCATTGGCATAAAGTAAAATTCGTGCTTCAATAAAAAAAAAAAACAGTTTTTACACCATATCATTTTTAGCTGCTGTCAATAACTTGTGTCTGTTCATCATAATAATTAAGTGTAAGCTTTTCTTCAACTATCATATTAACATAATCTTAATTTCTCCCTGAACAAATGTATTGCCAACCTAACAGCTCAAGAAATACCAACATCTCAACCAATATGTGCATTAAAATTATTCAGCCAACATTACGGCAATCACCAATGTGTTTGCAAATACTAGACGCATAATCAATAGCTCGGAATATGGTCGCAGCTTATGTAATTATTAACTAAGTACACAGCCTCTATCGCGGTATCCTTGTACTTATTCGGCAAACAAAGTCCAATGTACAGTAAACAAATAATATGTCATGAATTATTGCCGGTAAGTTGGCTTTGACACTTATGATGGCGACCTGTCATTTGTTGTTTGTATTGTGGTCGGGGTATTAAGAAAATGTTGTGTCAGCTGATTATGACGTTTGTGCGCACTTACTAAGAATAACTGCTGTTTTTGCTGCTGTAATGGTAATCGGTTATGGTGGTATGGACATGCCATGGTGACCAGTCAGTTCGCCAAACATTATTTCAAAAATTTTTACTTGACAAGCAACAATTGGCAAAAACATTATTTGTGATTTCATCATTCTACAACAACAAGTATACCAAATTTTTCACTTAGCAAAATAATTATCCGATAAACTTTTATTTAATTATGTATTATTTGACAAACAATTCATTATTTTTTAATTTTATTCCATAAATAACGTTTGGAATGAAGACATTAAACCAATTGATTTAATATAACGTAATTGAAATTTAACAGATGCTGACAGAAACCCTAACCCTAGACGGTCGACACCCCGAGGTTCGGTTAGTTAGGTTCCTGTAAATCCTGCAGACAGAAATAGAAGCCCCGCGCAGCGGGGCTCCGTCGACTTGCTGACGGAAACGCTAACCCTAGACGGTCGACGGCAGGGGCACCCCGAGCTTCGGTTAGTTAGGTTCCTGTAGACCCTTCAGACAGAATTAGGAGTCCCGCTCAGCGGCGCTCCGTCAACCTGCTGACGGAAACGCTAACCCTAGACGGTCGACATCACGGGGAGTTAGGTTCGGTTAGGTATCCTTAAACCCTCGAGCTATCGAAATGTATTGTAATTAAATGATATTTAGTAGAAACGTGATTTATCCTAATGAATCTAAATGGGAAATGACAAATGTCTAAATGATTAAATATCATCTGATGCATTTGTAAAAAGAATTGTTTGCCAAATAAATGTTTGTAAAACGAGTGTTTATAAAATAATACATTTGCGGAATAAGTTGTTTTCGAAATAAATAGTATACGAAACGTTGGTTTTAAAATGAAAATTTGTCAATGGAGTTTTGGTGAAACTTTAGTGAATCTATGGACATATGATGCGGCAGAGTGAGGAAAATGTAGTGAGGAAAATTTCAGAAAATTCTCATTAATAGCCGTGGAGTCTGGATTTTTGCCTGGTTGATGGCAAAAGGCTCGCCTTCGTATTACATGGGACTTAAATATAACTATGTTTACAGTAAACACTTCTGTCTAACCCTTCAGGGATTACAGGCGTGATGCTTATGTTATTTAAAAATACATTCCAGTAGCGGAAACATTACGGGCCGATTATATATGCTTTACATCAAAATAATACTTTAGATAATCCAGTTTTCAAGCTCAAACGCGAACGCAACGCATCACAATAATTATAGTCAAAACAATAATTCTCATCCGATTTAATTCAGTTTGGGCAAACATAGGCAAAACAAAAGCAGCTAACTCCGACATTGTCAACTAACATGGCGTTCGAATCGTTCTAATCGGATTTGTGTATACCATAACATGCACGTGGGGAGCAAGGAGCATATAGACTGGCTCGGTATTATTGTTGATGGAGATACACAGTATAGGGTGCCTTTGCACTGATCGTTAGCCTGGCGTTTACGTCACGTAAACGCTGTGTAAATACATCCGATGTATGTCGTTGCGTAAAAGTTGTTGCATAGAAAACTATACCGCGTTTGCGCAGCGTTTGTGTAGCGTTTACGGTGCGTTCACAATACGACAAGAAATTCATCTACTGGGTATCAGCAGCCCAACATTATATAGAAATCAAGAGAGCAAGGTATCATTTGCTGACAGTAATATTGTAGATCCTGCGTATTTTAGTCGGATCGACAGATTTATCGATAAATAATGGCGTACAACCCAACAGTCACACACGCACAGAACCCGGAAGTGTAGCAGAAAAAACGGGAGGCCTCTACCCAGCAGTGGGTGATTCCGGGCTGATATGATGATGATGATGAACCCAACAGTCGTAAGGACAACTGTCATCGATTTTGATTTTCACATAAACTCTCACAGATCTACCAACTTTTATGAATGTTAATCAAATCCATCGACGTCTAAAACCAGACAATCGATATCGTGTGTACTCACCTTAAGCACGAGGTTCATTACAATGCCATGTCGGCAAATACGGGGGTAGTGACGGTCTGGCTTTATTATGATGCAAAATGCGAGTACACGTGAAGGGAATTCAGAAGAAAACGTTATAAATTAGCACATTGGTTGGATTAGCTACTAAGTTAAGTAATTTTCCTATTGCGTGTTTTGTTCTGGGAATATTTTGTACTTTTTTACTTAAGGATTGGAGAAGTGTTTTTTTAAGTTGTGACTTAAAGAAGTGGAGCTTTATGTTCTTTTTCAATTACTCAATATGTATTAGCATTTATATTAGCAATTCTCAACAGATGTGTTTATTTAAACAATACTCAATCTCAAATTGTGGTAAAAGAAGTAAAATTGTAAACAAATACAGTTTGATGAATTAAACAGGAGCCCGTATTTCACTAGAGCACTAACATCAAACAGTATCTATTGTACAAGCCAGCAGTCAGCACTATCGACGTATAACACAACATTTCACAACAGACGGCATATCACTACCAAACTTGTAGCAGTCGCGATGCCACCACTAGGCTACTAGGTTGGTAATAAATAAACAGGGTGTGTGTTCAGCCCGATAAGACTTAGTCGCAGCGACGTACACCCCCTGCACCCCTGATCACCCCTCTTGTACCAAATAGACACCTAGACGTCATTATACATTACACAACCCCTATTGTTTTATTTGTCAGGTCACAAAATGCAGTGAACCGGCTCTGCGATGAGATTAGGTCGTCTAAATTCGGGCTTAAATTTTAATCGTCGGTTAAACCTTACCCGTGCCGAGTTTCTCCGCTCTATATTGAAAATTCCGACGTCATTTTCTTGTATGTGTGCTTTTTAATCAGGCCCGAATAATTTTGAGACGTTAGCGTGACAGTGTTGTGTATCCTTTATTCGTATTTATGGAATGGGACGAGAATACTAAGTCAAGTAAGTGTAAGATTAGAAAAAGAAGTAACGCAAAAGGAATTATTCTTCTAAGTGGTTTGTACAGTAATCGTGGAGCTAGGAGCGTTATTTTTCACCCGACTTTATTTTTACGCGGAGCTACATCGACGGCCGGTATCGAACAGGATTCTAATCAATTTAATTTATCAGGGATCCCCCCGGAGGCAGCCATTCACTTCATTTAATGCGCGTATTTTGCGGCAGAGCTGATTGTTTTGAACCATTCGGCTGTACGGTCCATTTAGATTAATTATTGGATTACTTAATTTCGCTGCGGTATATTTTATACCTTCGTTGTATAGAAAATATTTAGGTAAACGTACTGTTTTGTTTCTGAAGCTAATTAGGTAGTGTAGTGGAAGATATTTGCTTATGTAATAGAAATAAAACTTTGTGAGTACTTGAGTAGGTCTTGGGGCCGATTTTCTTTTCTAAGTCCGTATTTAGCCCCGCGTCTTAATCTTGGTAGTACTTAATGTTGATAGAGGTTGGTTAATTAGTTTTGGTGTTCCGACATTTTTCTAAATTTACTTTCTGGTTGGTGACTCAGAATGAAATATTATTCGCATCAATATTTCAAGGCTTTGAATTGAAGAAAATGATGCAGGATATTAACCGAGTACTGACTGAAGCTTTACCCATACGTTACTTCTTCATTATAAATCGAATTATTAGATAATATAAGTAGGTACACTACTGATACAAAGTCGTTGTATTTTGCTATGGAAACGACCAAACATGATGAATAAGAGATAAATTGCAACGTTCTAAACTATCATAATATTGATCTATGAAACACGAGAATTATTGCTGTTAAACTCATGTGAAATTAATATCTATACAACATAATATACAAACCTATACCTGATTTATGTACAGTAATAGAGAAGCCAAATTCGATATTGTTTGCCTTACAAATTGCATCATTGATTATATTCATGCCGGCGAATTGCGGCGAGCGGTAAATCTACAAATCAACGGTTCAATAGAAGTATTGAGAGAGAGAAGTAGGTATGTACCTTCTGACCGCGTCAGTCCCAGGCCAATGTAAGGAGCATTAATTACCCTCAAGATTAAATAAGAAAGGCTCCAATCGGAGGGAATAAGGGTGGAATTACGACACAGCCAGCATTTGTCCCGCTGACTAATAAAGGAGACAATATTGCACTCGATACGTATAAATGTGCGAGCAGTATTTGGGGCGTGATATTAATTTCGCCAGTAATTGCTATCGGTTTCCACCCGAGGCTGCAGCCATGAACCATGAATACGGGAGTTACCGCTATTTGTTCCTGACGTTGCGGTTTAGGGTTTTACCTCGACCCCGCTCTCGTATATTTATTTTCTTGGAGTTTTGTACAAACAATAGTGATGTGGATTATCGCTCGTTTCGATAGTTCGAGTGTAACGCCGAAAACAATGGGCTTGTTTTAAATAACACTATTTTGTGTTACAATTAGCAGGCTAAAAATAAATATTTGCGCAGCCAAGTTTGTGTTGGCTATTTCTAACTCAAACTTAATATTATAAATGTAAAAGTAGCTCTGTTTGTCTGTCTGTCTGTTACCTTTTCATGTATTTGCGGTAGAATGGATTTGTATGGGCAGAAGGATTAATTTAAGACTTGGGGTTAGTCATAGAACATATCATGCTCGATGCTTGCTCCTCTCAAGCCTAACGCAAATCTATTTAGTGTAAAAAAAGTAATATTTAAGTAAAGTAGGTACATTTCCGTGGAATAACTTTCGAAATCCACGCGGGCGAAACTGCAGGTGAAAGCTAGTTAGACATACTTAAACATGCAACTGATATCAGTTCTGTAAAGAAACGAGCTGATGAAAAGTTAGAATAACTTTAAAAAAATATCTTAAACCGACAGACAAAACACCACCAATTTTTAGTAGAGAATGTGGCAAATTGATCGCTCTATACATTTTTATTTTCCCTGTCGTATCATTGGTCAGCACTAGCGGACACTGACAAGCGATTCGTTTAAGTTGTAACCGGATAACCGTTACGGTAGTGGTTGTATCAAAATCTCTTCATACATAAATTAAAGGCGCGCGGTTTGGGCTACTACCGGCTGAGCCGTTTTAGCGCTATTGTGCATAACCAAAGAGGGACACGAAACAACAGCTCCCTGTGCTAAACCGAAAGGTTAGAATGAACATAAATAGTTTAAACATGGTGTTGCTATTTTATTTGTCTAGCCTTTTCCCAACTATGTTGGTGTTGGCTTTCAGTCTATCCAGATACAGTTGAATAACAGATTTTACATGGAGCGACTGCCTGTCTGACCTCCACAACCCATTAAGTACTGGATAATACGATACCCCTTGGTAAGACTGGTTGTCGGACTTTCGGGTCATTGAATACTTGTAACGACTGTCAAAGATCTACAAATGACAGCCGGGACCAACTGCTTAATGTGGTTTCCGAGGCACAAAGGAAACTCGGTATGTAATGGCCGGACACTCATCAACGGACCAACCTCGGCAAGACCGGTTTAACCTGAAGATCGACCTGAGTACCTGTTTTTAATTAGACATGAGCTCCTCCATGTTGTTAGCACTATAAAAAAACTAAAATTAATACAGAAACTAGTCAATAGATCTGAGTCTCTGGAAAGCGATCCTATATGAAGCTCACATAAAATGTTTTACACCGATTGGAATAACAAAACCCATTCATAAGCTTATTACCACCGTTTTGTACGAGAGAATTGAGTTGTTCCTCTTTTGCAAGTGGAAGAAAATAAGGCACGTCCCCTTAAAGATAAGTACGACGTAACTCCATTCGGTAAAGGGCCTCTCCACTCGTAGCTCCGCGTAGTGGCTCCAAGTTTACGAGAGCCCCCCCGCCACCCGTATCGGTGTGAAGATCGGGCCAGATACGGGTTATCGGAAGGTGCAGTGGAGGTCGATTAGAAGTGGTCGGGTTGCACATAGTCGGCATGATGCGCGGTGTGAACGGAGGCCCTCGTTATTTTCAATTTCCATACACGAACGCCCTTCCCTCTATACGTTTTCGTATACGAGTATGAGATGCGAGTGTATTAAGCCATGAATCTTATAAAGACTGAGCTGATCTAATACGTTCCCGAGGATGGGTACGATTGTTTTTGGATGTATGAAATACTAATAAAACGGAGTTTATCGATGACAAGCTTTTGTGTACGGTACGCTTGCGTGGAACTTCGGTAGGAATAAAATTTCAATAATTTATGAAGATAATTTCGTTGGCACACGGATTGGCATTGCTTCATGGCGTTTTCAGTTTACGGGTATTCCTATTTATGTTATATAATCCTTAAGTCACCTTTTCGTTCACTGAAATACGGAATGTTAAAATACCTGAATCAACATTACAACACGGCATTTCTTCTTAAAATATATTACCCGAGAAAATCCAATTAAACACGTGATAAGACTCGTCTGTCGAAACGTGGTGAAATTCAAATTAATTTAAGACATTTTGCATTATCATAAGCTTTAAAAAAAGGTTTTTTTCCGGCACACAGTATCACAGGAAAACTCCATTATGAAACCGCTTACGTGAATTTTTAGCAAAATGAAATGAGCGTTTGTGTATAACTGTACGATATAATAAAAAAAGATTGGTACTTATACATTAGCTAATATGTTGGGGCTGATTAAATTTTACACTTCTCGGATTTGATAATTTAATTGTGCTGTGATATTATTTTGTATTCAGTGTGGGAGTGTTTAAAAGATTATCTGTATGAATATTATAGGTATCTGTAGGTAATTGATGAGTTGAATTGTTGTTGAAATATATGGATTTAGACCAATGTAGGTACAGGGTTTTATATTATATCTAATAGGTAGAAAATAACATCACAGTAAAAAAAAAAACTTGTTAATAAAACTAGAAAATCACTGTTCACTTTTTATATATAAGTAAGTAGGTACATGATTCTTTTAGAGGAAGCGTGTCTTGGCATTAAGCCGGGAAATAACTAGAACTAAAATTTCTGCTGCTTCCTTATTAAAATTAAAATAAAATTGAATTTAAATTACTACCACAAGACTGCTATTGTTACAGCCTATGTTTTTTTAGATATTTTTATAAGATCCGGACTAAAGGAAAATACCATTAATACGTTTGCAAAGCTTTTTAGGTACGTACCTACATAAATAGATTTTGGAACCAAAATTCGATTTCAGAAAACGTTGTAAAAATAAAATTAATCTACTTAGCTATGATAGAATTTGTTCGTCGTATCATAATGTCGAACATAAATATTTCTTTAGTTATTTTGTAAGTCGTTTTAAGTCTGTTTGAAAGTATATAGGTACGTACATGAAGGGCAATAGGCTAAAATTGAAGCCGGAAAGCTCTATACCTACCGATTAGGCGAAATTGAGACAACTTAAGCGGTTGAATGAACTCCGAAATCATGTTTTGCAAACCAAACGGCCCAAACGAACGACAAAAGGCCCAAACGACCTTTCCAAGAAATATCTCACCTTTATTTTTCGAGGTATCATGCTAGTTCTAAGAACGTAAACCTGTCCGAATCAAACTAACATAAGAGCAATCGAGAAATTACGAAACTCACAAAGGAAACGAGCTATCTTCGTCCACGACAGTTTTCCCGGGAAACAAACCCACTCAAAAATATTAAGGAAGCCTTGTATTATTATAACACATTTCTGGCAACACCTGTAGGTAGCAAGCCGTCGGTGTACAACGAGAAAATTGTATTTCCATTTTTACAATTTCAATTTAGTATTAATTCGAGGCCCGAGAACGGTCGGGCGCGCCGCCACATGTAAAATATGGATCGGCTAAGTGAAATTAAAATGCTCTATAAATTGTGATTTTTGCAAGTCCTAAAGTGGAGAAGGCTTTTTATTATTTATCGCCTCCCGGTCGCGGCCAGCGCCCCGCTTACTGAAAATCGCTGTGTTATTATTCAATTTACTTGTTTGAAATATTAACTTCAATGTGAATAATCTTTATATAATCATGTCTTGTGGACTGGACACTCTGGCTTTTTATGGAGTTGTATTTTTAGGACGAGCCGTTTGAATTAATTTGGATTATTACGCCAAAAAGAATTAGGGACGTTTATTTTATTCATGTTTTGGAAAATGAGTCTGTTTTATAAATCTTTACAATGTTATGTCAACAGCTTAAGGTCTAAAATGCCTAGGAAGACTCCAACCTAAGCCATCTCAATTTTACGGCAAAAATATTGCAGTCTTTATCATCTTCTTTTCACTTTGGATCTCAGATTCCACGTCTAAATCTCTGAGTAAATCTATCTTCAATTCCATCACTAAAACTAAATCCAGGATAAGATATTCTAAGGTCGTATTTTACTTTTAAAAAGTAGCTGAACAAACTTGAAGGTTGTGCAAAACAAATATAAGCGTCATTAGGGTGGCCGTGTCGGGTCGTCGCGCAATCAGGGAGACAGTTCCTATCGGCTTGTCCACTTGTTCCTGTTTCTGTGGACACTACACGGTTCTAATGTCTCACGGAGAGTTTTAAATGTAGGTACGAAAAAGTAAAGAAAATTTTATTAAAATCTATTCTAGGGACTTTTCTGTACGTGTGAAGTATTTCAGTGACACTTTTCGAACTGTGCTTAGAATTGGCATCATGGGCTAATTTCACCGAAGAGACTGAACGCGATCAACACATTTAATCCACTTTCAGCGTTGTCAGTGTCAATATTCCAAAAAAACGCCGTTTTAATGTGCTATCGAACTTAAAATAAAGTTTAGTTGTGTAATAAAATGAGTGCTATCATGTTCTTGTTTTGACTTATAAATAAAATGTATTTTCTTTTTGTTCCAGGGGCTTTGGTTTCATCACATTCGGCGACCCAGCTAGCGTAGACAAAGTATTAGCTCAAGCAACACACGAATTAGATGGCAAAAAGGTAAGTCTTAACATAAACTTCATTCAAACTCCTTCGAGCATAATATATCAAACGTAGAACTCAATGAAAGAAGGTAAAAGAAACAAGTGCACCGCGATAGTTCAATAGCAGTGTTATAAAATACGAAAAACTTAAGTTACTTTGAAGTTATTTTTACTTCATAAGACTTGCCCAAAGAACTTGCGAACTATGCAAATAGGTTTGATAGTAATTTACAAAAAGTAGAAGGATAATAAAGTCATACTCAACTTCATTTTGTGTTTTTTTGCTAAGTTTCCATTCAGATTTTTGTGCTCAACTGAGTGAGCAGGTTACTTTGAGGGTCTCTTTCTTTGTTAAGTTTCTTTGTAGATGTCTTCAATATTGCTTTGGGGTTATAATACCTATATAAATACTTGTATTTTGTACTTAATTGCGGGTAGTACCTATATCAATATTTGTGTACCTACTTAAGCAAAGGTTTTCAAATATTAGTGACCATACTAAATTAAGTACAATCATCTTGTTTAAAATACTCATATCAAGTCAATCTAAAGAAATACAAGATGTCGCCTAAAAGTGCACATTATAACAATTTTAATAATGCATAAAAACTTTGGCGTAAATATATTTTTTACGTCTCTTCAACAGTAAAGGTCATTTTTCTCCTTTGAATAATTTTATACGATATTAAAATGAGCTCTGTCATTTATTTTCGTCTTCTTTTATATCTGCTGTAAGTCAGTTTTTTTGTCACAAATGTTCCAGATTTATAACCCTTCAATAAACTGAGTTCGTCGTATTTTCAAGGGCTTATTTAGCCTTAACCCTGAAACTGCTCAGATGGCCATTTTTTTCTGCGCCTTGATTCACAAAATATATGATTTTCTTAGCCTGCCTTCTCGTACATAGATACGATATTTAATCAAAGGATTTTACTGTTGCTGACTGGTAGTAAAAGAAATAGGAAAAATTCTGCGTTATAGGAAAATAGGGAAACTACAATTCTTGTTAGATATATTCGTAGAAAAATAAGCAACAAAAATCGTGTTATTCACTTCAATTGTTCACATAATATTATATGCGCTGGTGCCTAAACTTGCGAATGTTTGTCTAAAAAATAGCGCAATGTTCAAATTAATGAAATTGAAACTTTACCTTGTCATAAAATTAAGGAATGCAATTCAAAATCTGAGTCATCGATTCGACAAGAAGCAGAAATTCAATAAGGGATCATGTTAGTAAAAACGCGCATTAAATTCCTTTCGAAAGTCTCTTCTAAAGTAAAATAAGAGGAGACAAATGAACAAGAGAAAAAAAAAAGATTAGTTTCAAGTAAATTACGATTGAAGGTTGTTTGCTTTCAATGGAGCGTTTCTTAAAAGAGATTAGATTGGCCACTCAAATCAAGAAATGAACAATCTTATTCACTATTGGTTAACTTCAAACTATGCTGTTGGTTTTTTTTTATTCTAGGAATTATTCATTTTTGCAGAGCTGTGCCTTATTCTGATTTCTGTTTTTTGAAGATAGTTTTTTTTTTCCTTTTTTTTATTATTAGCATTGCTGGTGACAGTTTTTAGTTTTTTTTTGTAACAATGATAATATATGAGGTATCAAACTATCTATTCCTACTAATATTATAAAGCTGAATAGTTAGTTTGGTTGATCGCGCTAATCTCAGGAACTACTGGTTCGAATTGAAAATGACTCAAAAAACAGCCCATTTACCTAACATCACACTACGACCAATAGGACCGGAGCATCAATGAAAAATGTTGCAAAAACGGGAAAAATAGAATTTTTAGAATAATTTCACGCAGACGAAGGTCACGGGCCGTTTTTTTAGCTCAAAAAACGCTAAAAAAACCTAGAACCTCTAATGTTTTTATTACTTATTCGTCTCAGAAACAAAAATACACATTTTTAAATGTTATGTAAAAAACCTCAAATAATTGCAAACAAATCCAAAAGTCAGTACTCTTATCAACAGCAAAAATAAACCAAAGAAAATGGGGTAGGACGGACGGGTAACATCAACCGCTCATTATTATCGCAGTGTATATTGCAATACTTGATAAGCTATTATTACACGTGCGAAACCCCACTTGCTACCGTTTTCCACACAAACGGAAAAAGTATTCACGATAAACGTAAAATTATACGCAGACACGGTGACATTAATTACGGTGTTGTATGTTACCTCTCCTCCGGCCATATACGCCCGCCGCGCGCCGCCACCATATTATAGTGTTAAATCACACCTGCCTTTAATATTTATACACGAAAATTTGTTTTCCTACAATTAAATTACGTGCAATTTTAATTCGGCCGGTTGACTTGTGACCAGCGTCAAACTTACGGTTGCGAATTTTTGATTAATATCAAGCATTACGTTTTTTTAAAAAGTACGCACTATAGTTTTCGTTCAGTCACCATTTTACGTTTCATTAAGTTATACGTTTTTAGTTTCAGCTTCACTATAAAACACTAGGCATGTTTTCGTATGATGGAAATGGTTTTGTATTTACGCCAATTTATTACGTTCATTGTACATGTATTCTGGCTTCGAATGTATTTTAGTAACAGACGAATGGGTCAACTGTTGCGAATGTTTTATTATACAAAAATAACGAAATATTTCGATAAAGCACACAGTTTCCGCCAAGTATAGTGGTAAAAACATGAGAGATACTGTTATTTATATAACGTCTTGCCATTTATGTAGATAATAATCATCTTTGTATCTTGGGGATTCGAGACACATTACGAGCTCCGTTCCAAGCGTTCGCTGTGTACAGATAGAGAAAAAAGTCGATTACTATCGCTCGCCACGAAATAATCCAGATAAATTACAGCTCCCGTCGTTGTTTACTTTGATTAAATTGTAGTCGACTGGCGGAAGATTAGCCGAAGCCTCGCAAATCGAGCGAGGAGAGAGAGCATTTTCTCAATTTACATAGAACGAACGCGGAAGATCGCAACTGTGTTTACACGACACAATTTTATATCGACTATTGACACTATTATTATTCGCGACAATTACAATTAACGATTCCGCGCTGTTATAATTACTCTGAATAATGGCGGCTTTAGTGGTACACGGAAACAGTTGAAACAAATACAGGACAATTTAAATAAATCACGTAGGTTGCAAAATGCTTTTAAATCTATCGTTCAACCAAAAAAGCTTCGATACAAAAAGTGGAAGTATTAATCGAAAATTCATTATTAGAAAATACAGAGTTTGCTGAAGATTCGGAAGAAAATTAAAACCTTTAAGAGGATTTTTCAAGCTCCGGATAATCCAGTTATTTTTTTAAATCTTATGGCTTGCTTAGAATTTTATTATCCTGATATTGAGAAGAATTTAAGGGATTATAGGTTTTTTTGCGAATTGGAGTGAAATTAATAGACCAATAGTTAGTAAAGTTATTTTGATTTGGTTTTGGGAGGTATAAAAAAGTTATTTTAAAAAACCCCTATAGCGGTACAAAAACTAAAAAAAAAAGCCAATTCAAGATACCTAAAATAAAAATGTGAAAGATTTCGCGGACTATTTATATATTTTTAAACGAATTTTTCGCTTGTTTCATGATTTGTCATTTCGAAGTACTGTTAAATATATGTATGTTATACATATATTTTTAAACTCACCGTTTAAAGCCCTTCAATTTTAATACCGCTCGATGGGGCTAGACCAAAAAAAATTGCATACCACAATATGGCGCCCGGGTCACTCACGCTACCAAGACAAATCTAATAACGTATAGTTTATTGCCAACGGTTCATCGTTTAGGAGTTACGAGAGAACAAAGAAATGGGCATACATGCAAGTCAAACACATAACCCTCCTTTTGGACTTCGCTTCAGTCGGGTAAAAAAGAATAAATATGTTCAATTATGTTTTCATTAATATCTTCTTTATTCCATGCGTGTGTGAAAAGCCCTTCGTTATAACATCTAATAAAAAACACATCTGTCATAAAAACTGGCCTTCCAAGAAATAAAACATCATCCTTTGGCTAACAAGGGTGTTAAGTCCACGCCCACTGTTTCTATTGTCAGTAACAACGTAGCGTGTTACTAAGAACTTATTACAGGATCTCAATCAATCGATCGATCATCGATCGAGGCCACCGATCGATGGTAGAATGGATACGTCGACGCCAAACATAGGTATGGTTACAGATATAATATCAAATCAATTTATTTGCTATAAAATATTGGTACAATTTCGGTCTTAACATAAATAATCCAGATCCATTATATCTATATATATAATAGTCATAAAAATGTGACTTACACATGAATGATGTAACCAAGGTTTTGTAAAATATTCTGATTTAAAAGAGTGTCCATGGAGTTTCTTGCCCGTTCTTCTCCATAGAGATCTACGCTAGGGAATGGGCAACTACAGTACTTTCACAGTTTTTATGCCTTGTGACTGGGACTGTAGCTACATTTCATTGTTGTCTTTGTTTCGACAATCCAAAAGTGCCTGTAACTGGCCTACTTGAATTAAATGATTTGATTTTGATTTTTCAGTTTACAATTAATTATTATTAAAATCATTATTCAATGTTGTTAAAAATACACTTTCCAGAGTAAAACTACTACTACTATAATGTCAGAGGGTAAAAGATTAAGGTTATTATTTACGAGTATTTTCCAACCTCTTATTATATATGTCACTTACTGAATAGAAATTCTTATCCCTTAACCATACTTTAAGACACTGATATAAGATAGATAGATTCTATATCTTAGATAGTATATTCTCTACTATGTTTTGCCAATACATGGCGGACAAAATAAACAAAAACAAACAATTACAATTAAGGTAGCATCTCAATAGTTTACATTAAGAAAAATAATAATTTAATTTAAAATAAATATGTCAGTTTGGTAAACATGTCATTTCAATTTTAGATTCAATAAACACATTCATACTTAGTCAATAAATAAAATCATAAGTGTTTAATTGGCAAGTTGGAATCGTCATAAATGATACATTATTTCTAACACATACCATGACATAAAAGAGGACACAACTATTATAGCTATTATTATTATAGCTAGCCCATACTGTCCCACTGCTGGGCAAAGGCCTCCCTCCATTGCTTCCAACGGTCTCGATTCTGTGCTAGTACTTTCCAATTCTCAAGGAAGACATCCAGTTCGTCCCGCCATCTCCTTCGTGGTCTGCCGCGACCTCGTGTCACTGTTTCAGGGCACCAATCCTGAGCTTTACGGGCCCACAGCTCATTCGGCATGCGACAGACATGTCCTGCCCAGTCCCATTTAAGTTGGGCAGCCTTTTTAGCCACGTCAACGATTTGCGTTTTGGAGCGCAGTGTGGTGTTTCGAACACGATCTGTTAATTTTACACCTAAGATACTACGCTCCATAGCACGTTGGCAAACCTTGAGTTTGGACTTTTGGATGTTAGTCAAAGACCAAGTTTGTGCACCGTAGGTCAAAATGGGAAGAATACACATGTCCATTAGCTTCCGCTTCAGAGACATGGGCAGAGTGCCCTTAAAATACTCCTTCATGGACCAGTAACTCTTCCAGGCATTTTCCGTTCGTCTTGCAATTTCCTTATCTTGCCTTGCCTGGAAAGAGATTACTTGGCCCAAGTAGATATATTCTTGGACATATTGTATATTCTCCCCGCCTACGTGTATGGTCCTCTTGGAGCTGTTGGTCATGACCTTGGTCTTCGACATGTTCATCTTCAATCCAACTTCAAGGCTTGCATCGCTAAGCTCTTGTAGCATTTGCTCAAGTCCTGTGGCTGTGGGGGAGAAAAGGACAATGTCATCAGCGAAACGCAGATTATTCAACCTTGCTTCACCGATGAAAAGCCCTCTCTCTTCCCATTTGACTGCCAACTTCTGAAAGACTTCTTCTAGGGTACTGGTGAACAGTTTTGGAGACAGCGGGTCACCCTGTTTGACTCCCTTGAGAATGTCAAACTTTGGACCTACGCTTTCTAACTTAATAGCAGCTGTACTTTGGTTGTAAATATTACGCAAAAGATGTATATATGTAGGTTCTATGTGTTGTTTTGTAAGGGCATTAAATATTGCAGAATGTGTGATGCTGTCAAAGGCTTTAGAATAGTCGACAAATGCAAGATACAAAGGAGTTTTGTATTCTTGGTATTTCTCGACTATTTGATTAACGGTGTGTAAGTGGTCGGTGGTGGAAAGTCCTTGACGGAAGCCTGCTTGTTCTGGAGGCTGTTTAAGATCTAATTGCCCAGCTATGCGTTTTTCAATGACTTTGATAAAGCTTTTGTAAACATGAGAAATTAGACTACAATTAAAAAAAAAAACTAATTAGACACAACTATCAATAATAAAAAAATAAAAAACTGTTGTTTCATACATTTTGACCGTGTGGTTTTGTAGGAAACAGCAGACTTTTTTTATGATGAAACGTTTCTAAGTGGGGATTCCTAATGATGTACTGAATACGTGGTAACCGTTTGTACGTCGGTGGTCCTTCCACCCTGCATAATATGGGTAGTATGTCTCTAGGTCTAATTACATGAAAATTGCTTTCAATTGTGTAACAATTTCAGGTTTTTACAATTAAGCGAGTACCTTAGTCTAAATATCAGATCCTAATTTGTTAACTTTTTTACAAAGAGTAGTAGGTACTCTTCGTTCACAATTTAGTTTCCAAAAATATAAACAAACATATTTTTTTTGTTGAAAAATGACGTAGTTTTAACTTCGGTCTCTTACACTTGTCTACTCCAGTAGGTACTTACTTAATGGTGCAACAGATTATACAGATTCGGTTTAGAACGAAGGTATAAAAGCCTTGACGGGACCTACTTCTTTGTAACACACTAGCTTTTGCTCGTAGCTTCGCTCCCATTATATACGGAAACTAACCACGGAAACGTTTTAAATGTATTTCTTCGGAATGGGATCAGTAGTTCTGAAGATTACCCCCTACATACAAACTTACAAACAAATTTTACCTCTTTATAATATTAGTATAGAAGTGTGTATTGGCACAAGCAAGGAGAAACCCTATGCCCAGCGGTGAAGTGAGGCTAAGTATGATGTTGATAATTTAACCCTTGGCGAAATAAGACATGACTTTCAATTGTTACTGCGTACTGTTTCAATTCCATACAACAAAGAAGTTAATCGCATGTCTTTACATCGTAAATTGTTGACATTTTTCGGGAGTATGCCTGAACATAATAGCTTTCAGCGTCATCAATATTTATAGAGAGCTTTACGATTGTACCACTAAACATTGTGCACATGGCGCCGCCCGCCTTTGTGTGCGGAATCAGAGGTCATAATGCGATATTCTACTGCTAAATAATATATTTTCAGCTGGTTATACTTCTTTTTTGTTATTTATTTATTGCTTATGTGATGGGACAGGGTGTGTAGAGGTTTACGATAAAAGTTTAGAGCTTTTATACAGAAACTGGGCAACGTCGCAACTAGCTGTCAAATATTTCACTATTTTGTTTAATTTGGCAATATTACTGCATGGAAATAAGAAATATGGCTAACTAGTGAAATGAAATATTGATTATGAAATGCAATAATTAAAATCATAACACCGAATATTTAGTTTTAGATGTAAAAAAAAGTATTTGGAAACTTTCCAAATGCCTTTCTTACACCTAAAACGGTTACAACATCAAATTCAGTGTTGTAATTGCAATTCATTATTAATATTCTAGCTCACTAGTTAGCCATATTTTTTTTATTTCCATACAGTAATATTGCCAAATTAATGAAAACAGCGTAATATTTGGCAGTTATTTGCGACGTTGCCAACTATTTGGATGAACGCTCTTAACAAAACGTGTCTTCACAAGACACGATATGTATATATATATATATATATAAAAGATACATAAAAGATATCTATAAAATACAAACCTACTGTCAACTATCACTACACGACAATCATAATTACTATTGTAAAAGTAAACCAAAACTGTAAGTAACAAGAACCCGCTCCAATCTTCAAATTAAATGAAACAGCTTTCTTACTTTGATTCTATTTGATAAATTAACAATAAAATATATATCATAATAAATTCAATTCGATATTGAACGTGTACCGCGGTCGCTCCATCCCTCAAGTGTATAACTAAACTTTCTCCATTTATATTTTATTAAGAAGAAATATTGAAACTTATTTAGTTCCTCATCCAAGTTTGTTCCAAGGCTCATCGATTTGAAACGTTTCAAAATAACTACTTAATGGTAAACAAAGAAATGTTCTTGTTTAACTTTGGTACGATTTGTTTTTAATGTTTTTTGTTATTTATTAACAAGTTTTACTTGAAAGTAGATTTTGTAATCTTATTATCGAAGTACTGAAAGAAAGAAATGGTTTCTCCATATGTTATGACTTCCGAAAATGTGTAATTTTTTGTTACTTTAATGAAAATGATCCTTGAAAAGTGGTACCAATAAAAATCAAAATGTGTCCGGAATAAAGTGTGAAAATTAATATGAAAAACTTCACTGATTCATGAAATAAATACAAGCTTTATAGAGTTTAGGTTTAACACCGCTCTTTGAAAGGCCCACAATTAAAATTGCTTCGGGGCCGAACACAAAAAAATACACAGATTTTTACCAAATTTATTTTTTACAAGTTATAAAATGGTTTGCATTTTTAGTAAATACACGAAAAAATAAAATATTTTTATTTCAAGCTATTAACAGGCACTATTGAGATAAAAATACACGTAAATTTTATTATTAAAACTCGTTTTTGGGATCTAATTGTTGCATTTTATAAAATGTGAAATCGTAAACGTTTGGTTTGTATTCATTGGTGTAACTAGCCAGTTTTGTTTTTATAAAATAACCAATACCTTTTTATTGCTCTTACATAATGTAACTGACTTAATCAAAGTATTCTTGGGGACTAACCTCATCAACTGAAAGATGAAACAACCATTTTGTAGCTACACTATCTTTCCGAAAAACCACTGAATAAACCACGACCAGTCATACATATATTGTGAATAGCCCACTAAACAATATCAGTACAAGATTGGCACAGCTTGAGGCATTGTACGTCAATAAAACACTTGTGTTGTAGTACCAGACAGTGAATTAGAACTGACATCTCACAGGTCCATAACTTGCAACTATTTGTAGTAACCAATTCCGCTTAGTTGACTTAGAATTTATGTTAGAAGATGCTGGTACTGTGTTTTACTTTTGCTCTGATTTAGTAGGGATTTGGTGCTGATATTTTAGACTAATGTTTGCTTTAAGGTTAACAAAACATGTTGCTGTGCGGGTGTTACTTTGAGGTTAAATTATTCTGTCGCTGTAAGATGTCATGAGTATAAATGTTGCTAAAACATAGGTAATTATTACCTAATGGGACCTTACTCGAATAAAAATTTTGTTCCTTAAAAAATAAACCATAGTCTGATCATAAAGGTTGGGTAGAACAGTCAAATATGAAGTAGCCCTCGACAGACACCCGTTCAGATTTATAGACGAATAGGAACTGACGCAGAGTGGACAATCAAAACGCCATTGACGAGCCATGGGCGCGACATATGCCGACACAAATGTCTGCCCTCATCCACCGTAAACGGTATAAATGGCGTTTACGAACCCGCATTAATAAATCACGACTTTTAAAATATAGCAGCGGAATTTTTCGGAAAATTAAAATTTTCACTTCCACAGGAAATGTTCGATGTTTTATGCGGTTTCATATCGGTGCCTGTTTAAAAATATGATGCACTTTGTAACGCGGTAGTGACGGAAACGCTGTGACAATGTGTTTGACCAACATTTATTTGTGGAATGTATTATGATTATTATAATATTTCGAATTAATTTGTAATGTGAATACCGTAGCGAGCCTTTGTGTTTATTTTATCAATAAGAGCATACAAATACAGCTGCAAAATTGTATCAACTTTGTTTAAACTGTAGGTGTATTTTAATTACATTTAAATATTGCTAAGATAACAAGACTAAGTAATAGATAGACTATCTATTCTAGTCTATTCTATTCTAAGTACCATGTTATCGCAAACTTTATAGTCTAAGTAGCAGTGAATAGAAACAATTATAGAAGATACAGCTCAAAGTGAAAGGACCCATTTTAACATTTACAAGGCGTAGATAACCCAAGAATTAGGATTTATAAAGCTAAACATACATGACGTTAACGTAATACAATGTTCTCTGTTTCATTAAAATAACAGAGCGTCCTAAAGAGGTGGCGATTAAACTGTCCTAATTGTTTCAGACTTCCTCCAAAATATGAAAGTAAAATGTCTGTTACACTAACAAGAACTTTTGTATAATGAATAAAGTTTAAAATGGAACACACTTTTCATTTTAAGTGGCCGTTAGGGCCTATCAAGCCATTATGACTATGGAAGAGGACCGTATTTTTTTCCTTCTCCACCGTCTGTCTTTGACGCTTTATCTGGCCAATCTTTCTTTGCGAAAATACGATACGGTAACAACCAGTCCGCGTGAGAGTCAATTAAAAAATGAGCGTTATTTTTTTTTTTTGAAACATTTCTCTAAAATAGTTAAAACCGCGGTCCGTAACGAATTGCGCCGTGAAAAAAAGCCTTTTATGTTGTAAGTTATATGGGCTTTTATTTGGAGGCCAATTAAAAATTCCTTTTCCCGCAGTACGCGTTCCCTAGGGCTCCCTTTTGTCGCGGCCGGATCTGTGTGGAGCCCCCGCCAGCCTGAGATGACTCTTAAATTTCATCTAGTGAGCCCTAACGAGACAACGAGAAACTGCCAGAAATTTATCGAGACTCGGAGGAAAAATACCTTTGCCTGGCTTAAAGGTATGCGTGCCTACTTAATGAAGTTCTGGTTATAAATTGTTTAATAATATAGGAATTTTGTACATGGCAAATGAAAATCGTTTACTGCGACGTTACTTGTAAAATGTAACTGAAAATACTTGTATAAATTACTTCGAAAGGTCACAGTAGAACTAAATAAAAATTCATTCGTCCAATTAATAACACAAGTGGAGCTACAATTTTAATATAAAAGTGACCATAAATTCCAAAACTGCAAGGACTGTTAAATGTGTACAGTTTTTTGTCATGAGATGTAATAAAATAGTACAACAAAATGCAATAAATATCCTGGACTGTGGCTACAAAACACTAAAAGCACGAAAAGCAGTCAGTAGCTGGCCATCCAAGTGGAAATAGTCCTTAATTAATTTCCGATGCGTATGCCGCCGAATCACGTTTCCCTTTAAACGCATTTAATTCGCCATGATCATAAATTCATATTGCCACCTAACACGTTCACCGTTCTCTGGCTGAATTCGAAAATACGACGGCTATACTAGTCGCCGACGTCCATGGAAATAAAATGCTTTCCAATGCAGCCATTGAAGTATGTTACCGTGCACCAGCATAAATTTGCTGTAGTACGCTATTTGAATTATTGCATAACTTGTAAACACGTTTAGACCAGGCGCGCTTGCAACTCGGTGACATTTCTTTTTTCTCTTATCGACACCTTTAAAATATGGAGCGCACGCGTTCCGCGATATAAGTACATTTCGCGTCTGAATGCTGCGCCACTATGCATTATATCAACTTTTTTAATTTAAGAGCAAAATTTTCGTGTAGGTCTTTTATAAAATCTCAGTTGCTTACAAGCATCTAAAATCTCTGACCACTATAGAGTGGTTCCTTGTAGTATATTTGCACTTATAGTTCACAACGTTTACTTCAAGGGATTTAGCATTTTCTTCCGTTTTAGAGAGGTTCTCTCGGACCGAGCGGTGCAGAATATTTCTGAAGTGAAACTTAATTTTCAAATAAGTATAACAAGTCTCGTTCAACGTAAACGCTCATGTTATGTTATACTCCCCGTAGTTAGTAGTTAGTGGTAACGTCTAGAGCGGCTACTCGGTTCGCTAAGTGATTTTTATCGTCCGACGATTACGTTCCGACAACATTGAGAACACACATTTGTGTGGCACCGCTACATAATGTAGTCTGGGCTTGTTTTTGCGCTGGATTACCCGTTTAAACAAACAGAGCAGCCGGAACACCAAATAAAGGGAAATACTAACCGACACCCGCGTTATTCTTACAAAATTAACTCATAACGCCAAGAGCGCGTTGATTTTTTTTTCGTCCGTAATCTGCTTTAGTGGGCACGGGGCCAGTCGCTTTCGTGAATCGGTTGCACGCGACCACCGCGGAATGGGAATCTTTAAATAGTGTACATACATTTTTGATGTCGCTTTAATGTCACGACCATGCCCGATTGTGGGAACAATAAAACGTTATAACGAGTTCATTAATGATGAACCATATAAAGGCACTTTTAAAACTGGCAGTTATTTAGTGCAAGATAACAGCTGGCCGTATACAACTGCGCTGTTCAGAGCACTAGGCTTTATAGGATTGGCTTTTAAAATTGTGAAATCTGAAATAAAAAAGAAATATTGGTAAGAAAATAAAACCTCCCGGGGAATTTAATAAAGGGATTAAGTTTATGATACATATGTAAATGTATATTAGAGGCGTAGGTCGGAGAAAAACAAACGCTTCGCATGCGGCCCCCAAATAATAAGTTGAAGTAGAGTTCATGTCGCGCCCGCCCACCTGAAGAGATTGGGGGGACAGGAATGCTTAATATAGAGTCCTTTACTTGCACCGGCTCGCCAAATAACATTGCCGACTTCGCCAGCATTACCTACGAACGCCCCGCTCGCGCCTTGTGACTGATTTTCTTCAGTTCTGTCTATATTATTTGAGAGGGGTTCCACTGTAAAAATATTTACATTCTACTAAGTAAACAGTTTTATTTTAGCTTCAATGTTTTCCATTCTAAATGAAAAGAAGCAGAGGTAAAATTGTCACTTTTTATTTTCAAGAAAAATTCACATCTACAAAATTAAAAGAAACTGGAAACTTTTCTACGCAGAATTTTCGTACGCGGTGACATTGCAAACAATCCGACGCCCGTAGCAACGGCTATCCGCAATCCGCAAACTAAATAATATACCAAGTATTTTGCTTGCATGTTTACGTTGGGCTGACAGGCATTCATTCTATGCACGAAAAGTTTCTCGTTTCTCCCAGTCGTGTCAGTTCGGAACTTCCAGAGCTCGGACATCACGGACCGTAGATAGTTGCACAATGGAATAAAGTAACATCGGAAGCTCGTTGGAGTTAATAAATAATACAGAAGCGGAGTGACATGCGCAGAGTGCAGTTCGTACTGGCCCTAAGTCTGTTTTGACTGCAAATATCTGCTCCGGATGTCTGCCGGTCGGCCGACGTAGATTGTTTGGTAACTAGATAGGTCATTGATCAATCAAACAAACAGGATTAGAGAACTGCCTAGCAGAACGGCTCTGCGCTTGACGTGATGCGAGTATATGCAGACTTGTAATGGATATGTTGGTAACAGCATCTGCGTATATTATGTGTGTTGATAGACCTACAATGTAATGTGTTCATCACTACAGCTGCCAATATATGATTCTGACGGACACATAGACACAGAATAACAAATGTTAAAAGTTTTCAAGATACCGAAAACTTCCATTTGTTTCCTGACTGCGACAAATCAGAAAAAGAGCATCTTACCATCGTTATAATGCACCTAATTATTGACAAAAACCATTCAGTCCACACTATTTCCAAAACTCCCATGTACTCTAAACACACAGTTACAAAACATAAGCCCAGCGCGTACTACAACTCCGTCCCACCTTAGTTCACCAAAATTGTAAGCAAGCTACACAAAAGGTGCACCATCCAGTAGCCAACCACCCGTTGTTATCTACGTGGGCGAGCGAACTGTGCGTAATCTTTGTCTCACGAGACCACCGACCACATTGTGCTAATGCCCACCCGGCTTTGGTACTGACCTGAAACGCTAGATAAGCTTAAACTTTGTACCTTCGTTGTCAATTGTGAAACTATTGAATTTTTAAGTGGAGTTGGTTCAAGGGATTGGGGTTTATTGTGATGTTAAGAGGTTTAGTAATGGAAGACTTTAGATTTCTAGTGAAAAGAAAAGTTTTGTTCTCATTATAGGCGATCAAAAGTTTTCTTTTCGAAATAGGGCTGTGATTTCTTGATTTCAGTTACATAACATCACGCCCTGTAATCCTCGAAGGGTTAGGCAGAGGTGTACCTAACAGTACACCCACATTTCGCTAGTTATATTTTAAGTCCTTGCACAAATCCAGATTCCGTGGCTGCTAATATGAAGTTCTTGATAGACGACACTTATGACTCTGCCCGACCCGGAAATCGAACCCAGGACCTCACGCTCAACAGTCGCACTCGCGAGCACTCGGCTAATGAAGCAGTCAATTAATTATTATTTTAGTTGTCTTTTAAATACTTGCTTTCAATGTATTTTATCTTGACTCAGATAACATACATTCACAAACTCTATTGATAGCAACCAACATCCTAGGATTTTAAGACTAAAAGTCAATTGGATCTCACCTAAAGAGAAAGGTTTTGACTACTCCTCAGACAAAAACAAATATTCAACACGAATAATGTTACTCCATACCCGTACAATGAAGAACAAAAAATAATAATAGCTACTCCAACACCAGGTACAATTCATCATTCGCAAGTAAACGATTATAACATAAACTAGAAAAGCGTGACAGCACCGTCTGGGGCGAAGTAAATAAACGACGCTAACACTTAAACAAATGTAAACGAAATTAACAAGGGCATTAAGAAAAGAGAACTATGTCGTTAAGGTCCCTAGCAATTGTAGCCGACGTGTAACACACTGGAGGAAAAGGGCGATGAATAAAACACACGTTAATAGGCGTACGTCTAACAACACAAAGCGGCCACATTAACGCCTAACGAATAAGGTGCTTCTGATGGATAAGATTACGTCTCGCCTCTTCCGCCGTTTACGCTTTCGCCGCGATGCTTAAGAGAAAGTAATATCTGACAAAGTGGATAAAATATATTTCGGCTGCACTTAGATCCGAAGCCTGGCCAAGAAGGGCAGCGGGCCGGTTCCCACGCAGCCGCCTATCTCATGTTACACCCAAAAGAATCCCATTTTTTTCCTCACAGAATTAAACGAGCGATAAAATTCTTGCGACGTCGCATGAAAATGTGCGTTACCTGCCTTGCATATTTATGCGTGCCCCAGTAATGACGTTTGTCGAGCCCTAGCCGGTTTCATTACTGCTTGTCTCACCGAGCGCTGAAGCAAACCCTACTTTATAAACAATCTGTGTCAAGTGTTTTCCGATCGCGTCGCAACTTGTTTGCATTTTTCTGTACAGAATGAGTTAAAGCTGTATCAATTAAAATAATACCGCGTAACATTGTTGGCGTGCTGTTATTTGTCTACGTTGAAGCGCACCTCGTTAAGTCTTTCTTGTTGAGGTGTTTCTGTTCAGCCCTCTCTTTCTAATGTTTGGAGCATGTATGAGGGCGTCTCGTTCTCGCAATGGCATTTTCACTAGCTTATGCTAAGAATGTGGGTACATAAGTCGTCACTAAACATTAACTCTGGCTTAAGTGTGCAATATCATTTATCTCGGCTCCGAGGGTAAATATTGTTCTTAATTTAATTCAAGTTAGTGGGAGAGCACGTGACGACGGCGCGCGCGGCGACGGTGCTGCGAGCCGCAAGTCGCGCGCTGCACATCGAATATTTCAAGGGGAAACGGCGCAGAATATACTCGCAATAGCTCGCCCCTAATCTTGAGCCAAGTCGAGTGTTGCACCTGCAGCCAAATTCGTTCCAATTAGGAGGAGTTAAAGTGCGCGTTGCTGACTGAACAGCAAATGATGCGGTCCCCACTTAACGCCGCCCGGGGCGACACTAACGTGTCGTCTGCACGTAAATAAATTCAGTTACCGCTTGCAGTGAGTGCGCGTCATTAAACTTTCTTGTCCGTAACTCAAGCCCGACGTGTGACGTTTGTTAATTATCAGGATTTAACAACATGTTGATCGAATTGCGTTCCGAGAATGTTCGCTTATTAACTTCAGTTCACTGCACGATACGGAGAACGTTTGATTATTAACTTGGATTTAGAATATTAATACGGTAGGCGTGTCTACTTAGCTCCATGTCTTGAAAACAGATTAAACTTGGTGCACGAAATACTATCGAAAACTGACATTTTGACTTCAATAAAAGCAGGTGTGCTGGTGTGATAGGTTGAACAGTAAAGTTATACAATGAACTTTCATTGCGGCACGTTACCGCAATGACTTGAAAATACACAACACATCGATAAAACTGTTTGCTTAATATAAAATTTAACGTAATCGACTTTACGTCGATGCGATCGTAGCGAGTACATAAAGTGAACATGCTCTTTCGCTACCAGTAGTGATATCCCACTAATGTGCTTTCGCCTACAATCTTTTCTTGCGATGACACGCTAAAATTTTCGTGTGGTTTAAATGAATTTGTATTCTATTCTGTATAGATTAGAGCTGGATTTAGTTTATTTGAGGGATTTGAGTTAGGATAATTCGAAAGTTAAGGTGGGTGATGTCAATCTTTATCGTAAGGGAAGTTGTAGGAAGGGGGAGGTCGAAGTCGGGTAGAGGGTGCGCCGCTGCGTCGATTGTAATCACGCAAATGGCTCCATATCAAAATGTCACATTTGTATCGATGTTTTCCTGTCATTTTGCACAGGAGTATTGAACTTTATAAGTTGAAACTATTACTCTTTGAAATTAAATCAGCTGGTTCTAATTGGGAAACAATGTGTGTAGATCGTAGCGGTGCTACGCTACAGCTACGAGAAATGACTGGCTGCTACGGCGTAGCACAACTTAACCTTTAATTTTCAACTATCCAACCAAGACTGGATGGATAGTTGAAAATGAATAATATTATTCGTAATATAAGTATGTATTGTATAAAATCGACATTTTATGTCTTTAAGCCGAATTAATGTACGAAGATTGTGTCGCTCTGTTGATCAAAGATCAACTCACGTTAGAACCCGCTGAAGGTCTATTTTATTCATTTTCCGTTTCTTCTTTTCACATTTATCCATTTTTGTTACAAAAGTAGCAATGGACTTGTAGATAAGGGCGCTACCACATTTTATGTATTCAATTACA
This sequence comes from Eurois occulta, assembly GCA_950022335.1. NCBI lineage: Eukaryota > Metazoa > Arthropoda > Insecta > Lepidoptera > Noctuidae > Eurois > Eurois occulta. The sequence goes on along the minus strand of OX465489.1, from coordinate 7,493,106 downwards.
AATGGAATGACATTTTGGATGTACAAAAGGCGTCGTTTCAAAAAGCAATTATCGTTAAACGTTTACGAAACAATAAAAAAATCACGGGGTCACGTATTAAACAGTCTTTTTGGGGAGTTTGGTTTTATTTTTCTATCGACGCAGGCTGCCAGCTAGCCACTGACTGCGATCGCCTCCATTAAAATAACTCGTTAAAATTTATCATCGACCCGCTTAATCGCTTTAGCGCCACCATCTGGGATTTTATGATTTTTCTGCTTGCTCTGTATACTTTCGTGGTCATTTTACAACGTTTACAAAATTGCTTGCGTGAGGCGGTTAATAGCTTTCCAACAACGTTTTACATCTCCTGCTTTGTGGGTAGTGATATTTTTTGTGTCAACCACACGTGGGCCGCGGCGTTCATTAAAATAATTACAATTTACATTTTCATCAAAAAATACAAATTGTCTTGGTTGAAATCCAATTTAATCAAATTACACCGGATTTTGTGCTAGGCTGGTGTGCCGTGGCGCACTCAGAAGATAATTAAATAATTAAGAATGTATGAATGACGCTGTAAAGCGGTTTCCCTGATATTGTAATAATGCAGTCCTCTTGGGCGAAATCTTTTAAATTATTCTCTCACGCTTTTGCTTCGTAATTACGCGGACGTGGATGCCTACCGGCTCCGCGTCTATTGTGCGCTCTACGACTTAAAAATGTACGTAATATTTAAAATTTTGATGAATAGAATTAGACTGTATTCTACTTAAAACACATTCTTCAAAACAAAACAATAGAGGTCGTCGTAAATGAACATTTTAATTGTAAGGCAGCATCCCACATTCATACTCAGAGTCTTCATGTAAATATATGTCTACGTGTCTATAAACCGCACATTTTCTACATTCGTAATTTTTTAAAGTAAGATTGCACTAAAAAAATCCTGGAGCATTTCTGCTGAATGTGGAAAACGTTCGACAAAACGGTTAGCACGAGTGGAAATGAAACGTTTTACCTCTAAAATGTCAAAGGTAGCTTCTTTGGGTTTATATTTTGCGTTTATAGCGGTCAACGGCGCGTCGAGATACGAGCAAAAAGACCTGGAGCGACCGCTCGCTGCCGGGAGAAAATCTGAGGGCTTAAACAGTGCCACGTATGAAATAGTAGAGCTCGGTTACATGAAAAAGACGAGAGGCGAAATCGAGTGACAGGACCACGGCGCAGGATTTTCAGTCCGATGGTTTTTTGCAGCCGGGATTTTGGACTGGACATTGCAGCCGCAGAGGCGATGCGAATTTATCGTGCCCGCTTCCCAAGCGGACGTGCGGTCCATGATTAGTTGGGCTCGACGCGTCTCAGTGATTTTTTTACATTTGCAAAGTCACCGGACCAAACCCGCTCCTCTCTCAAAATTAGAACACAGCCCCGCATTAAACATATCTCCTTTGATTCAAATTGTATTAAAATGTTGTGTTTTCAATTTCAGATTGACCCCAAGGTGGCCTTCCCCAGGAGAGCACACCCAAAGGTAAGCTTTTGATAACATTTCATCACGTTGTGGTTAGACGTAAATTGAAAATTAAACCTTTATAATAAACTCATTCCGACATTATATTGCCACAAAACGGCGAAGTAGCGTTGCTAAGTTACGACATATTGTAACTGTAAAGTAACCGGTTCAACGCGGCTTGTTTATTTTAGAACATTTATACAAAATATTATTTTAGGCTGGACATAACTCCGGCGTGCTATTAAGATGTTGGTTCACGGTGCATAAATAACTAAAGGCTAATAATTTAGTATGCGGCCGGTGATCTCGAGGCCGTCCGTAACCTAGATGCTCCAGTGATTGAATCGCATAACAGTCTATTTAGTCCATTTCCTTTTTCGCCCGTTTTCGTGAGTACGTTTATGTATTATTCTGAACAAATAGGGTTATTAGATGTAGATGGATTAGCAAGAGAAACGTATTATAATCCGTGTAATTTTTTTTTTGGATCCGTCAAAAGCTATTGCTTACTTTTTTTATTACAATTCTCTTAAAGTATTGGTCATCAGTGATATGTCAATCAATCAAGTTTTCTTATCGCATTATAATGAAACGCTGTAAAAGCGGTGGCTCTTCTCATATAATTTCATTTGTGTTTCGTTAGGTAATAAAAAACAAATGAACAGATAAAATAGATCCTGGTCAAAACAAAATCACGGCTTCGAAGCACTAAAATAATTAAAAATCCCAGTAGCAGCCGGAAATTGGAACTGCGACTGATAAATGGCTATTAGGGTGGTCCCCTATCAAGGCTCAAACATCAACCAACTATGACTGCATAACCGTACCCCTTTTACCTACCCCTCCAAAACACAGGCGCGATACACGAAAAATTATTTAGCAGTAACATTTAGGTAGGTATCATTTTTATTTTCTCATAGTTGTAAATACTCAAAGGTATCTTTAAAACCCTGCATAATGCAGACATTTTTGAATTCAGCAACGATACTATAATAGCTTCGTCTGGAGAGGGGTTCGGCACATATTTACTACGGTAATAAAAACAATAGAATTCAGAAGTAGCTCGCATGAAAAAAAAACGTGGAGGAGGCAAAAGAACTTGTGCAAAGGTAGTTCAGAGGGTTGGTTATTGTAACGAGATGTTCATCAAAGACCCTGGGGTGTGGGATGTCTGTGTTATGTTTTTTTTAATAGGTTCTTTTCATTTACGAAGTCCTAGTAGGTATGTTCTGCCAGGAAAAGTTTTAGACTGTCTGATGGAGGAATTTATTTTAGTTTTTTTTTTATTTGTTTAAAAAAATATTAATAAAACAAAAAAATTAACAAACTGGTTTGTAAAATTTTAATTAAATGTTTTTGAAACAGTTCCGTTTTCAACCGACAAAATATCTCTGGATTTGACAGCTATTTGACAACATGTCTACGAGCTATTTGTGTTTAATCAAATGTTGCGTGAGTGGTAAAGTGGTTTCATAACACTGATATTATTATCGTTTTGTAATATTTTAATTATTTTGCATTATAAAGCGAATAAAGTTCAATTGTAATGTTCCAAGTAAAATCGGTTTCGTATTTAAATAATTGAAACAGAAAATAAACAGATAAAGTGGAACTAACTTATAATATTCAAAATTGCATTCAATGAGAAGTCAAATACATACTTAGTAAAAATGATAAACAAAACCATTTACTGTCCATATATTTAAAAAGCAACCTTACGTGTTTTCCATTAAAAACCACTTTCCGCCTTTTAGTGTAGTGTTAAAATTGTAATGAATCAATCAATTCCACTTATAGCCGGAAAGCCTTTCCCGAATTGCGCTGCAGCACTTGTTCTTGATGAATTTGTCGCAATTTAATTGGTTGACAACGTCCATTGACAGATTACAACACCAATGTTGGGTTTTTTGCATGATAATTAAATTATTTACAAACTACAAAACTATAATAGTAATAAAAATATGTAAAAGTATCAAAAGGCTCAAACACATAATTAATTAAAACTACTACAACTAATTATTATTATTAACATTAATTAAACTTGTTTTGTGTATAATCTAGTGATTTACGTTATGACAGGCGTTTTTCGTTTGTAATTATTAACTAGAGCTGCTTATTTAATGTGAACTAGAGTATAATGGGTGTTAAAATACCTTTAATTTAAATACCTCCTTGACCACCATCGTACTATTCAATGCATCCATCAGCATCATGTTTTACTACGTGACATTGGAGTCTACCGCAAAACGTGATTTTTTCACCCCAAAAAAATCCGTTTCCCAGCAATCATTTTTGCGTAGAGTTACTTAATTTGATATATGGAATGCTTGGTGGACGGCGTCGTGAAGGATCCTACTCCTTGTATTTGAACAAAGACCATTAAGTTGGCTAACATTCTACATTTGAATGCAGTTGGCAAGTGTTTTGATTTCAAAAAACCGTATTACTTATCTTCCACTTTAAATCTTAGCTATTTTGTGAATTTTCGCTGAGGCCGCGAGAACCAAGATTTTTCGCTGAGCTACGAGGTTCTGTTCTGCGCATAATTTTACAAGTTTTTACTTAACACAAAATATTAAGCTCACAATAGTAAACACTAGTTAGGCGGCTCCGGCAAGTGTGAGTTATCATTGGTGGATGCAAGCCGCATTTAATGTAAATTGGCGTCAGGAGCGCCGCCCGGCCGGCCGCATCCCAACGTTTTTACATTCAAGTAGCTGATACTTGAGGTTTTATTTGACCCCACACAGAATAGACGGTAAGGCTCTTGCTTTTGTATTTGCACTGCTGAATACTAGAGTGTAGTCAATTGATAATTTCCACCCGCAATAAACGGACGCGAGAGAGTTTCGTGAGGTGAAAATGAGAAAGTCGACGGTGTTGTTTTGTATTAACATTTATAAAACTTGAGGTTGTCGGGGCGTCTTGCAACAAGTGAATTTCCTTTAGAGATGCTAAAGATAAGTGAGTGTGGCACATCTATTTGTCTAGCTTGTTTTAGGCGAAAACCGAATGAAAAAATCGTACCATGCGAAAATTCAAAAATCCACGGATAGAGTCGGCACGCTACTTCTACCTTCTTTTTATATGGACATTAAACGTGATGGATGGTTTTAAAACATCACGTTATATTACTCTATCCGGGCAGCCAGCGTGGTGTTGCGTGGCCGGTCAAAGGGGATGCCGGCTATGCGAATTACATGAATACATTAAAGGAGCACTGCCTCGTACATGTTACACTGTAATGCTCACGAATAAATTTAGACCATGTTCCTTCATCATACCACCGAACGGCTACTATGTAGATATGTGAATTATGAATATAGATTCTGCTTATAACTTCCTATCGATTGCTTGTAGTCTGTAGGTGCCGCACGATGTAGCGGTTTGAGATAAAACAAAATAGAAAAGTTTGAGCCCAACAAACTGTTTGCTGACATCAACCATTTTCGGAAAAACCAACATAATATTTTTTGTTCGCCTAATTAATTGCTATGATAAACGACGCACAAAATCGGATGACTTTGTCAGTGCCTTGTGGGGGCGAAATTCAAATTTCTGATTATCGTTTGCCGCCGCTTCTGCTTTCCCTTCTAACGCAAACAATGGAAAAAAGGGGACACCGCTTCCAAGGCGCAAGCTAAGAACAAAACAAACGAATTTTTAATATCGTCTTTATCGATAATTGAGACTCTCTGGAAAACCTCTTATTTTGAAAAGTTTTAGAGACTGCAAAAGAGGAATGGTGAAAGCAAAATGGAATTGGAGGAAAAAACTTTTTTCATCTTCTTTGTTTGACATTGACAGTCACTAAACTTTGTATTTTCACAGCGGATCTATTTAATTTAGAATTGATTCAGCGGTATTTAATTGTCCAGTCAGCATCTGGCAGATGACTGCCGCAGATATTAAAATTTTATATTTTTTTTTAATCCCTCTCTTTTATACCTGTCTGGATTGTTATTATTCTTAAAAGTGTATTTATTGAGTCTCCAAATCTTTTTCATGTCAGAGAAGAGTAATTTTTCTTCGATAACTGTCACAACTTTTCCGATTCATTTTTCTCCAAATATTTCTTATTAAATACGGCTTACAGCTTAGTTAACACAGCCGTATGGTTATAAATACGACGTTATAATGTACGGCATAACACAAAGCGCAATAACATATTAACCTCGGATGCAGATGAATAGAATATAAACTGGAACGTAGAGCCAAGTGCATAGGAAATCACGCACAGCCGCGAGCAACATTACCTATCTATTATCTGGCAGTACATACTGCAAGTTTCTTGCGAGTAAATACCGGTCCTAGTGGGAGAGGGGATGCAGGGGAACAAAGGCTAATATGTCATCGCGGGCAACTTAATTGACGCGGTTTCCGCAACGACGCGGCGGAACGCAGACGTCAGCGTTTCCTCCGCTTACATATTTATATGTAGCGACTGCACTGGCTCTCCGACGCTGTACTATGAAATAATACATGTACGTTTTTAATTCTAACGGATGCACATTTATTTTTCTAGTCTGTACTCTCTTGGTTTATCGAAAATAGGTAGGGTACGTATTTGTCGTTCAAATTGAGTCAATCACAGGTTTGTCGAAAATTACATCAGAAATAAAAATGTCGCTCAAAAACATACACTTCGACATTTTCATAAATATAAAATAGACAAAAGGATAAATGGATGATCAAAGGTTTACCTTTTTACCGCTATCCAATATAAACTCCAAAAATAACTTAGTTACCTAAATAAGTACCTAAATTTGAATTGGTCACGGCAAACCTATGGTCGATAGGTAATTTGATTCACAGAGCTGCGATTATATTTGGTTAACACGAGTCCCATCCGTTTGCTCAAAGTTTATCACAGGTGATTTCAATTAAAAAGCTTTAATCGACCCCGAAACGGTCGCCGAAATCGGCAGCATTTGTAATCACCGCGGCGTGAGTTTATACTCTTTAATGGACTTTGCAGAAGTAGTTTCAACTCTACTTACGGCTAAGATATTTGAGGAAAAACTACCCGCCACCTACCGCAGTAAGTGGTGAAGTTGCCGAACTATGGCAGACGTGGAGGGTATGGGCGCTGGCGTGGCGCGCGCCGGCGGGCCCACTTGGCGCGATTTAACGTGTTTCATTAAAACGTTTTGTCGGTGTAATCGCAAGTAATTTAAGTGAAGAGAGCCGAGCTTCCGACTTTGTAAGTATTTTGTGTTTTCTTTTTTAATTACTTCGTTTTAACTTTGTTGTCGGGCTTTTAAAAGCTGACTGACAGCCAAATAACGAAGTTCTTTATAACTATTTAGGGAGGATTTAATGAAATTGTAAACTTTTTATGCTATAACGCTTCATTAAATTGGTTATTTGAATGTGATATTAACATGCTCGAATCATCTTACTTTCTACTTTTTTTTCTTACATAATTAATAAAACTAACCTTTCATTTAACCTTCCAAATTGACTTTCAATTTTGTACAAACAAGCCTTCCCACACACCTAAAAACTATTCTCACAACAGGCCTCTATATAACTTAAAATAATTTACAAATTCTATCAAGATATCCACGTTAAATACAACATCGCCGTGAATGATGTAAACCGGGGTGCAGCTCCAGTGTGCGGTCGCGGGACTTATGCGCCGCTGGCCGGTAGTTATGAGCCCCGTCCCCTCCATAAGTCACTCGTTACATCTGTTCCATCACTCCCCGGCTCTCCCCTTCATTATTTAGCTTAATATACAGAATTAATTTTAAATTTTCACAACGAATTTTAAACCTAATATTAGTGTGTGGTCCAGTTTTCCCTGGAGGGTGGATAGTTTTGAAAAGAGGTTGGGATTAAAAGGAGGGTTAATAATTTAGATCATTAGAATGTACCAGAGAGTTAGTAATAAGTCGAACCTTATTTAATAGAGACAATCTCTCATATATCATTACTTTTCTCTCATATATTTACTTATTGCCTTGCACATTTAGAGGATCCATTTATGGAGTAGTTGTATTTATAATTACTTCTCTTCGGAATCTGTAAAAAGTGTATCACATTAACCCTTAAAAATAATTAACATACTTTCTATAATCAAAATATTTTATTTCACAAAGGCCTACATGGGCACTTACAAAACGTCGACAAAAAGGTGCACGGTTCGGGTTGGTCGTTTCCTATTGAGAAGACCGGTAAGAAACTCCATGGTTACTCTTTTAAAATTATTTGGTTTTACAATATTATCATGTTACAGCATTGGTATTTAAGTATGGGGGGACAGCATAGGCCCGACGATAAGTCGTTGCTTACTACACAAAAAACGGAAAACAAGATAAGAGGTTAACAAAAGTTAACACGCATCTAGGAATCTACAAGGCCTAAACTATTCCCACATTCACAAACAATTGTTAAAAAAAAATGTATACAAAGGTAAGAAAATATTATAAAAGACTAAATTAAACATGTGACACAAATATTGTCATCAGTGCTACAAATATGCCGAACAAAACGTGTTTAATTGATTTGAGAACTATTGTTAAAAAAAAATCTGATTAAAAGGAAAAGGTATACATGTAGTACTTAGTTATAATAACTAACATTCTAACACCAGTGGGTACTTAATTATTTTTTAAAGAACGCTGAATCCCTGAAAGTGTGATGTTATGAGCTCCCGTTCGTTCATAAGTCAGTCGTTACACCGTTCTATTGCTCCCCAGCCCACTCACTCGCCTACAGGAAAACAATCCCCTTTGAAAAATAATTTAAAAAAGGAAATTTATGATAGATGAAATTTATTTTCGAGAATGAAGATGAAACATATTAATAATTTGAATTTTCGAATTGCAAATAATCAAAACGAAGTAGTGGTTTGCATATTTTTTTTTGAAAATTGCACCCTATAACATTTTAGTGTTGGTAGGTATTGTGTTGAAAATTTTACATTATTTCCATAATTTTAAAATTGTGTGCTGCTCAGTACAGGCTGGTCAAAGTTACGAGTAAGTGTTGCGTCATCGTGGATTCATTTTTTAAACGTAACGTATTTTTGTTAAAAAAAGAGCCTCGCGATTACCGTTTTAGGGTGAAAAAGAATTTGTTATTGACCTTCTTTTACTAACCTAGTGCAAAATAAATCAATGTCATGTAGTTTTAAATGGGTTATTTAGAATTCAGCTATTTACTGACTTTTTAGCAGCTCGGTAAGGTTAAAGCCAACTTAACCAGGGTAAGCTTACCTAACCCTTCTAATACAAAAATTCACTGAATTATTCAGTACAAAATCCTTTTTTAAAACCTCAAACTAAAGCGGTTTAGGCACTCAATTTATTTCCAGCGTTTATAAATAAACTAACAAAATACGCGACTGTTTACCACCCGTTATCCGTGGTATTCGTAAAGAAAACAAAATGTATTGCACGCCAACTTTGGGCATGGCGTGACGCGCAAACCCGCGGTCTGCCGTTGTAACTTTTACAACCTTTTACACCTGACGTAGACACGAGAACATATGGAGCTGTGAACCAGATCGTTTGTCAAGATGTGTATGAATTATAACATTGGGTACGTGAACCTTGAAGGCTAGAAAGAAGGTGCATTAAGAATCAGCGTTGGGCGTTGGACTGAAACAAAATTGACGGAAGCCGTAACTAATGTCACTTCTATGTCTCATACCTAGACTTATTATTGGTTTTGGTTACCTTCGGGAAACTGATTTTCATGAAAAAAAAAATGAAATTATATTTTCGTCTTTCAAATAATCTGTTCCACTAGTCTACAGTGTTTGGTTTAGTGCATCGTTGAACGGGCCGAATGGGGAAAATGTTGATTTTTACAATTTCCGACAATGTTATCAGTTTTTGACAAATAAGTCGAATTATCGCGACAAGTGCCATTTAGTAAAGATGAAAATTGTGTCCAAATGCGACAGGTAAATTGTCAAACTAAAAACCCGTTTAATAAAGGTGACAATTTATTGTCGAGTCTCTAAGAAAATATTCTCTGACTTAATTGTCACAGTAAACGACAAATTTGTCGCATTTTCTGACATATTTGTCAAAATACAATATCGAGGCAGGCATATGAGAGAACATGAGAGTAATATAAAAAAAAAACAATTTTACGTCTGTTTCAATTTTACGTGTTTTATCGTTCTAGTAATATTCGGTCACTTAAATCAAAGCAATTTTATTTTTGGTTTAAATATGCAACGTCGTTCAGTTTGCACTAAATATTCATCTTCACTACTACTGCTATCCGTTTTTAAAATTATTCGTATTAATGTAACTGCTAAATTGCCTTGACATTGGGTGAGGATGCATGTCGAAAATTCTGATAATTCGACAAATATGTTCTGTCATGACAATTTAGTGTCCTCTTTTTATATTTATTTTAGTTCTATTTGTAGTCTGTATATAATGTATATAACATAAATAAAAAATAATAAAACAAATCAAAAGCTAAAAAAAAAAAATTGTGTTTGATAAAAATTTGACAAGTTTTTCAGGAACAATTGTCACCAGTCACCTGTCCAGAGAAACTGTTTATTAAACAGAAATATGTCAAATTGTCACGACAAGTCGACATATTTGTAGATTTTGCACCGTAACAATTTTGTCAGTGATAATTACACAATGACAGGTGACAATCCGACAATTTGACAATTTTTTGTTCAACAAATGAACAAAAAATTGTCAAATTGTCGGATTGTCACCTGTCACCTGTCATTGTCGCGTTTATTAAACAGGCCCGAGCCCGTTATACAACACAATACAATATGCGCATGTTATTTGAACTACAACAAATTAATATAAGTTACTAGAACCAAAGACTATGCAACTCTTCATAAAATATCACCAAAAACGTGAGACGCAAGAATCCGGTCATCTAAAGGCAAACTTTCGTCTTTCACCTATAACTGGGTAGCATTCTTCCTTAAGAAATTGCATTTAATCATGTTGAGACCTCATAACTTCCCCCCTACCTCGTATATTTTATGAATTTCAAACATACTTCTCGTCAACAATTACTTTAATAATAAAAAAGTTCTTATTAAAGGCTTTTACGACAAATACTTTTGTTAAATTAAAAAGTTTCGTTGAAAGTACTCGCTCTTGATCGGTTCATTGTTGCTGAATTGTTTTCGTGTGTGTGTGTGTGAATATTGTAAGAGTAATTTTCATCACAACTTTCAGTTTAAGGTGATGTGTTGCGTACAAAATGCGAAATTACATCTGAATAATAACTCGACTGTGTAATGAAAGCTATTTAATTTACTGAGTTTGAAATTATCGATCATCCAAATTCGCAAACCCGAGATGTTTAGAAGTACGATGATTAATTTAAAAAGGATGAATATTATTTAAATTTCGTTGTTTTAAACTATTTTTAAGTTAAACTGTTGCCCGTTCATTTAAAAATCTTCTCTTATTCGTTGAAAATAATATTTTATTTGGATCGAGGGACGAGACCACCCCTTAAGTAAAACTTTGTCCAATTGTAGGTACCTACCCGTATTGCGATCCATGAGGCGTAGATTCTCTATAGTTTTTATGACCTAGGGCCGGACAACGACTATTTCTTTGAACGAGATCTCGTTGAAACTTTTAATTAACTGAGTACTGCAGATTTGCTACACAAATTATTTTCCATCAGTCAGACCTTTAATTTTTAGCGTCCTGTGGGAAACTTTAAATAGACCGTTTTTAGGGTTCCGTACCTCAAAAGGTAAAAACGGAACCCTTATAGGATCACTTTGTTGTCCGTCTGTCTGTCTGTCTGTCCAGACCTTTTTTCTCAGGAACGCGTGGAGGTATCAAGCTGAAATTCATATCAAATATTCAAGTCTATGGTCTCTTGGAGCTGTGAAAAAATCAAACTTCTAAGTCAACGCGATCAAAAGATACTCCCGTTTATGCCGCAAATTTTCGACACTCGCAAGGGAATCAAAACCTACAGGGTACTTCCCGTGAACTCAGAATCTTGAAATTTGGTATGAAGCAACGTCTTATAGCAGAGATATAGGAAAAATTGCGAAAAGTATACATTTTTAGTTACCTATATCATATAATAAAAATATTTTTAATAATTTTACGGAACCCTCGGTGCGCGAGTCTGACTCGCACTTGGCCGGTTTTTTTTATTATTATTAAAAGCTTAACTTTTATTATTCAAAATGATGAATTAAATAGATTTCTTCAGGAATAATTTACTAATTAATTATTTAGTTTAGATAGTTTTGTTAAACTTTAAAAAATAAACGACTCTAAAAAACACCTCGACGAAGAAGGATCTTCAGAACGCCTGTCATATTTTCAACAAAATTCTGTTTCACATCATCCCAGTTTACTCAATGGCGATGTGACGGGAAATGTGTAATCACCACCGCCTAAATAATAGCAATATTAATTAATAACTTGAAAGTCAACACGCTTCACCCTGTCATTAGTTTGAACAGAGACGCACGAGTATATCAATCATTAGTTGCGTTATCGCGGCGGCACACGACGTGCCATCACCCAACTTCGCCATCTCATGTTTGTGTTATTTGTTGAATATTTCAGAGAAGACCTAATTTCATTAATTTAAACGGATGTACCTTCTCCCCGCCTGGGTCCACGCCACTACCGGCTACCTTCCCGACCGGTGTTATTTCGAACCTGATAAAAAATTACACACCTTTGTTTTAGTCCGAATTTAACGCTATAAACTGGATTTTGAAAAGGCCGGGGATCAGTGCGGCTTTGCGCATGCCCACCACCGTTACTTTTCAACCCGAAATTCCTAACCGCGAATTTAATATTTAATCCCACCCTTGTCTAGAACATTTACCGGGCGAGTGTGTCCCGAAATACTTTCCCTATCTGCGGAGAGGCGTACATTGGTTAGGTACAGTTTTTTAATCGCCCGGCCACCACTTGACGTGCGGCCGTGATGGATGGCGGCCTGTACCCGGGTCACGTTTTGTCATTTTATTAATACTTAAATTGGTCACCCGTGACGCGCGAAACGTGAAGAGGACAAAGCTTAATACAACACTTTAATATTTTTGTTGCAGCTCGTTCGACCCATGTATGAAATTGGAAACTTGGGTCCGTTGTAATAAAAATTAATTCACACTATTAGTCAAACACAGCTTGTTTTATTTTGCCGACACCTCGAATAAAGCGCGTATTTTTCAACTTAAATTCTGGTACAATATTCGGGGAGCGGTCACAAAGGGGAGCAGGTTGAATGTAAACATATCATATATTTTAAGTGTAGGTAGGTGAGGAATAGCTCCATAACACAGGGTCGCTTCATTTACAAGCCCCCAGCATCATGTCCGGTCTACATAGCTACACGAGTAGCTACGTCTCAAAACATATTAGCGAAGTAAGTTAGCAAGCGCAGTCCGCCCTGGGTTAATGGGGTGTCATAGCACATGATGGGTCGTCCGCCTTACGAGTTACTAGCTCATCAGGACCGCCGACGAACGCGACCGACACCCTTTTATTGACACTAGTTTTACACTGAAATATGGACTGAGGTAACAAGAAAATAGTGGTAGCTTTTAGGGCAGTAATATACTGATAGTTTCTTCTTAATGTGATCTTATCGCCTTAAACAGGTATACGGGGTGGAAGGGACACCGACACGAAAACGGTTACCACGTATTCAGTACATCATTCTGAGCCCCCACATAGAAATTTTTCATCGGTTATTAAAAAAATAATGAGCTGTTTCATACATTTTGACCGTGTTGGTTTTGCACTTTTGTAGGAAACAGCTGTTTTTTTTAAAATAACTAATGAAAAATGTCTATGTGATGGCTCAGAATGATGTACTGAATACGTGGTAACCGTTTTCGCATCGGTGTCCCTTCCACCCCGTATAAATGACCTCCCTAAAAGGTAGGTAGTGGCGGTTCAAATACTAGAATAATGTAGATGTAAGTGATACTGAAATATTCATTTATTCATTCTCATTTTCCGGCTGTTCTCTGTGATGGAGGCAGAAAAATTATTCGCTACTTATTCCAAATGTAGCGCTTTTTACATATCTAGGTGTAATGTGAGTAGCTAATGTATTACTCGCTTCCGATTAAACTAGAAATATTATCAAAGTTTTCAGGTGTAGGACTTTTTTCATGTAAAAAAACAACTACTGAAGTTTTGATTAGAGGCTGAGATACTTAGTGATGTCATACATAAACTAATACTAAACTAAACTATGGAATAACGTCAGAAAACATTACTCCAATAATAAAATAAATAATTTGGTATCGTGAGGACACTTTAATTTAAGGTTTCTGTGAAATATCATAAAAAGTTACTTTCAAAGAAAAGTTGCCCTTCATATTTAAAAATAACTTCGTCTACACCCATAAAATAATATTTCACACATGTGATATCACAACAAAAATTTCCAAAATTCCCTTTTACAACCCGCCACTCCAAAAAGTTTGAAGCGAGCTATATAAAACTCTTTTAATAACAAAACATTTTACAAAGACATCATCCGATATAACGTAAGTGTAAAGGACTAATGACACGTCATCGCACGAGCCCGCCCACACGCTCCGACGGTCACCGAACACTTCTCCAGTAATAAGTTTATCGACCATCGAAGCTAGAGCTCATTTCATCTTTTTAACCGCTTGGGTAGGTAGCATTAATGTTTCAAAATACCTAAGTTTATTAGACTTGAACTTTCTTTTAAAGACTGTTCTGTGTTCTCCTTTTTAGGGTAGCGTACCTGAAAAGGAAAAACGGAATTTCCCTAAAGGATCACTCGCGTGTCTGTCTGTCTGTCCATCTGTCACAGCCAATTTACTCCAAAACTACTGGACAGATTGATTTAAATTAGGTACACATAGTTATGTAAGTCGGTGACCCAAATATGGATCATCATCATCATCATGTCAGCCCGAAATCACCCACTGCTGGGTATAGGCCTCCCCTTTCTTCTGCCACACTTCCCGGTTCTGTGCGTCCCTTATCCAGGTGTTTCCCGCGACTTTGACGATATCGTCAACCCAACGAGCCCTAGGACGGCCCTGGTTTCTTTGGCCAAACCTCGGCCACCACTCGGTCAAAGCCTTGCTCCATCGGCCATCTCCGCGTCTAGCCAGATGTCCTGCCCAGGTCCACTTGAGGCGCACCGCCCGGTCCCCGACGTCGTAGACTTTCGTCCGACGGCGGATTTCGGTGTTACGCACTCGATCTAAGAGGGTTATGCCGAGCATGGCTCGCTCCATGGCCCTTTGTGCCACTCGTACTCGGTGGACAGTCTCCTTCGTGAGCGTCCATGTCTCGGCACCGTAAGTTATTGTTGGCAGGACACATTGGTTGAAAAGGCGGGTTTTTAGGCACTGAGGGATCTTTTTGGACCGAAAAATATGTTCTAGTTTACCAAATGCCGCCCATCCGAGCTGTACTCTCCTAGAAATCTCCTTGTTGGAATGCTCCTTGTCAAAAGATAGAACATGTCCCAGATAAATATAATGATCCACCATCTCCAGACGCCCGCCTCCAACCATAACAGTTGAGGCAGAGTCAAATATGGATATGAAACGTAATTCATTAATTTTAAACATGGGTCCACTTTTGGGGGGTAAATTACAAAATGAAAAAAAAAAAAGTTTTTCAAACTATATCGTGTTGCATATCAAATAAAAGGGCTCGTTTATTTATTTTTATTTAACAGTTTATGTACACACTAAATACAGAAAAGAATAGAAAAAATAAGTGATGAAGATGATGCTTATTTCTAAAGAAATCTCTTCCAGCACAGGTATGCTGGAAAAGATTTCTTTAGAAACGAAAGGAGAGTAGAAAAAAGGAGATGTAGACATAGTGTGTAAAAGAAGAAGAGAAAATAGAATACATAAAAACATTAAGCAAATAACGAATTTAAATATATATATTACACAAATATAAACAACAATATAATACATGTCATATACATGTAAAAAGCTCTTTGTGAGCATCTAAAATATATTTTTTTTTTATTTTAAGACAAATGGTTGGACAATGGTTTTGAAGTTATTTAAGAACATATGCGAAAATTGACCATTGACCCTTAACTCCGAAACTACAGTGCCGAAAATTTAGAAAAAAATACAAAAAAGTAGTTCCTTACCTATAGATTACAGGAAAACCTATAAGAAGTCTATGGTATAAATTTGGGTCAGATTTAAAACCACTTACGGAATTTAGAAAATTAACTTACGGAACCCTCTCCACGCGAGTCGAAATCGCACTTGTCCGGTTTTTTGAGTGCTGTTAGGGGTTGTATGCATTTGACCGTGAAGCATTTTAAATGAGTGAATAGTAAAGTAATATTTAACTATCTCCATAGAAATATTGCGGTCTTTCTTTTACTATTACTATCAATGTGTTCCATTGCACTCGCTTTTTTTCCAAACTTTACTAAAGTTCCAATTTTAGTTAGGTGCGGCAGTAATTCGAGTTCTCTGGTTTCAAGTTTTCAAGACCGCCAAAACTTGAAATCGGTACACACTACAGGAAAGCCTGATCAGTTGAAATAAAAAGTGCCCTGCTCTCTTTTCTTCGACACGAGACCTTTAAAAAGTTTATAATGGTTGAGTAAGCAAAAAACTTTTTCATCTACTACATTATTTCTGATTATACCTGTTATTTCTCCTAATAAAGTGTCTGAGTAATCTATATTGCTTTTAGCAGTTGTTATGACCTGACAAGGGTCATGACTTTCCTTCTCAGAGGGCGTGAAAGTCGTCTAACACATTTTGTCAATCTTATCTATAATGTATCTCCATAACAGACCTCGAAACAGTTTTCTCGAAATGGACACTACTCCTTTAGTTGGAGTCCTCAATGAATTCATCACATCAGCGTGTTTCAAGAACGCTACAAAGCTTTACCTGTTCGTATCGAATCGAAATGAGAATTGCATCGGAAAGCTTGCCAACAAGATAATACAATCTGTACCTCATCTTCCGTACAATATAAAACTCTCAACCTGCAAAGTAAATGCACCTTCAAAAAGCGAAGAGTAGCAATCTAGCGGGGAATAATTTTTCCGTGCGATTGCGATGCGATGTTTTGGCGCATCGTTCGACAAATAGCCGCGCAGCGTCGCATTCCGCAGGGCGGTCCGCTGACGCTACAATATCTGCCGCCGGCGCTCGCTCGCGCAGCACGCGGCCTCACAGGCGCACGGGCTCACAGTCACACCGCCACACGGGCACACAGGCACCGGCAACTTGGAAAAAACACCGAGATTGGCGAGGAGAGCTCCGCAGCCTTGGGGTGTCGGCCGCCAATTCGCCACGTTGCAACACGGAGATTGTACCGTATGTTTTGTTTGCCTCTTACCGTCTTATTTCCAGCACAGAAAATTGTATGAAAGTGCATCTGACTTCAAATTGTTATTCTGTGACTCCCCAAAATTTTCTCACGAAAACAAAGTTCGTCCCCAGAGAACTGCGATTACAAGCGAAATAAAAACGCGGAACAAGAAAAATAAAAACGTGGGACCGACAATCCACGTCTCGGATTTTTCAGCCGCAAACGATAGTTAACGCTATCTAGTTAGTAGTTAAATAGCTCATTCTCATTCTTGGAAACGTTCCCTAACGTAATAAACGACAAGAGTAGGAAGCTTCGCGTGAAAGTTGAGAGCGTATGCTATCTCATGCAAATTACGGCAGATTTATCATAAGACGTCTCCGTAATTGCGACGTGAGGAGATATGGCGGGAGCGCTTAAAACCACTCTCCAGAAAAAAGGCAATTAAAGGGATAAACTGGAGCAGTTAGGTCGGGCGTCACGCTTGCGATATCTCTGGAGAGGTGGCGGCGCGGTGGCGTGGCGGTGGCGTGGCAGCAGCGTGCCGCGTGCGTGCCCGCGCGCCTCCCGCCTTCAGACCCCACCGAACATGTAAAGGGCGTGGAGCAATATCATAGACTACAGACTGGAGACGGGGGTGGAACATCCGCCACTGACGCTATTGCACTTGAAGCTTTACAAAGCTAAAAGCAATACAGTTATTTGATTTAAGTCGGGTGTGTACCACCGCCTTGCGCTGGATTGTGTTTGTTCTGGTTTGGCAGATGTCAAAGTTGTATGTTTTGAAACAGAGCCTCACTGTTGTTTGCGATGTTTGTTTCGAGATAGATGGTATTAGTTACCTATATGTGTTGTTGACATGTGTGCATTACCCTGCATATACACGTACACTGTACACTTGTACACTAGCTAACCACAACATATCAGTTGTGCACATGCATCGAGTAGCACTAATGACATTCATTACTAACGGATTAGCTAAAACAACTAATCTGTTTACTGTATCATTACACGACTGCCGATGTTTCCGAACTGTAGATACGACTTCGAAAGCAACTAATTACATGGAGCTTGACTAAAAGCCATTGAGAGTCCATCGGCGATAACCAAAACGGAGTCCATCAAAATAATGACTTGGTGTATGAAGGTCATATGCGACATTCGCTACGGTAATTAATGCAAATCAATGGTGGACGTGCGATTGATTCGGGCCTAGCGGAAAGCTGATCAATTACGTTAATGAGCTGCTGAATCCATATCGCTGACGTTTCAATATTATGCTAATGCTTACGGTTATTTGCTGAGTAATACCAGCGGGCATTCGCTAGATATGCACCTTCAAGTTTCTACACAATTTGTCGATTATTTTGTATCCAATCGGCTGTGATATTTTAAGGGGTTGTGGTAATGAGTGTCGAGTGTTTATGAAGTTCAGTTTTCTTTGTGTCATAGGTATGTTGGCTTAGGGTGAGGTTCTGTCTATGTTTACTTTCTTTGAACCACGATACGTAGGTATTACAGAGTGCATTATTATTAAAGACAGTGTGATTTAATGGTATAAAAAAAGAATATTTTCCAGATTTTTCCTACACTTACTTTAATTTAATCGTAGGTCTAAAATTAATTGAGACGCAATTACATACAGTCATGAGACATAATGTACTTGTATTTTAAACAATAATCTAAGATCAAAACGCCCGCATACGTGTTGTCAAACAAAATTCAGCCTTTTGTTACTAACAAAACACAAAACCTAAGGCTATTATCGGTACCACTAGCCAAAGCCGTATTCCATATCGTAAGCCGATCAATGGCTAATGATCCCTAGGTGTATCGGAACTGTTCCAATATTATGTAAATGCTATCAGCTAGTCGCCTGAAAGCCTTCGCCGGCCTTCCCCGCTAACCTTACTTAACGATAACGAAAGCTTTCACTGTATAGAATAGGTATATTTTCATAATTTTAATAGAGCAACGTTTTAAATTGTGTGAGGGGGTATTCTGTTACGGTAAGCTTTAATGGGCAGGGAATATATTACTCAGGAATATACGAAGATAGAATTTGCAACGTGTAAGAGCAAAGAAAATTGAATTTAAAACGCAGGTCTTGAAAGTAGATTGTTCGAAATCGACTGATGAATTTAATCAATGCTGTTAATTTTATGAGAAGTTTAATTTATTCAAAACAAACGGACACAAATATTATTCAAATATAGCAAGATAATAAAGTGTTCTTGTGACTAAGATTTGCATTGACTTTTAACTCTACAACATCACCATCATCTGCCTAGCTCTAACGTTGGGGTCAGGATCGATTCTTCTCAGATGTGGCCGCATCCAGTAAGACTTTGCAAAGCAGCCGTCGCTCCACGATAAATACTATATTAATATATGAATGTACGGTAATTAGCTGAATACCAGTATTTTACATGGGATGACGGCCGATCTAACCTCTTCAACTTTACCTTGTACCTTTGTCAAACAATAAGACCATTAATTTATAGTCAGGAATTCGTGAATTCTCTTGACCACATCTGCTTCAAACAAATGGTTTGATGTAAGTAATTACAAATATTGTATTTTTTTTTCACTCATTATTCTGCTTGGGACATCTGATGCCTTACACATATTCTGTTACACGTGTTTGTATTTTGATAGGTACTTGGGTAACAAAGTATATGATTTGTATTGAAAGAAACCTTGAAGAGAACCGCGATATCGTGATACCGTGAGTCGAACTCGTACATGTATCAATGTCTTTCATATAACCTATGAATGCTCACAATTTATTACTGGCCGCGAATTTTTGAGGAAGTATGCATAAAGCTCATGGTTTAATAGATGTATGAAATGGCTTTTATATGATTTGAGGAGGTATTGCAACCACAATTGATACATGTTTGAGACAGTAACTTTAAACCCAATGCTGGGATTTATGAGTTGCTATATTATTAAGTGGATCTTGGATGGCTTTCTCGTTAATTGGCGAGAAGAGGCGCAACATCGAGAAAAGTGGAAGGAATAGGTGTAGACCTTTGCCCAGGAGTGGGACAGTCTAGGCTAAAAAAAAAAAAATAGTAAAAAAAAATGTAAAGCCAAGAGCCTCGACCAATACCTGAGGAGGCTCTCGTTAGGCAGCTGGATCAAGGGCTTTATTCAGAAAGCGGTACTCCTGGACACGGCTCGTATTGCTAGGAGGTTCCTCTCTGTGGAGCCCTGACCGCCCGTAGGTTGGACCCTCTTCCTAATACTGGTGGGATACAATTTTTTATGTTGTTATATTGTTTTTTTTTTAGAAGGAATATTTGTAAATTGTCAATAATTTGTACAGAGATAAATAAAGGAAAGGAAAAAATAAAGTAATACTTGTATACAGATGTGAGTGATGTGTGGGTTTTGGATCTCATTTCTTACTTGGATGAACAAATCTAACTTCTTACGGTAGGTTAATTTTTACAGAAACATAATATTATATTCGTTTGTTTGGCCTTAAACATCCTTTACCACAAATCAGCCCTTAAATAATACGAGTAGTCAAACAAAACACAATCTGAAAAAAGAAATACTATACTCACTAAAAACAAAAACACATTACAGATAAACTCACCTAAATCTCCCGAGAAAACATCAAAACAATATACCTCAACGTCTAAAAACGACGATTGTACCCACTTACAATATTCCACTTACGTGCCATAAACTGTATCAAACAAATAAAGGACTACCATAAGCGTTCTGTTGGACGTAATATCACGTTAGTAGTCATAAAAACTACGCGGATTGAGTGTAAACAAGGGCTGGGTTAAGATGTAGGAACCGCAATGCACCAAAGTGACGTGGCTTCTTGTAGGGCGACACTGACTGGCTCGTTTATCAAAGTCAATATCGTCTGTCGTCGTATGTACCTACATGTATAGGCTCCGTACGTATTATTGCACGCGTGTGTACTTGGGCTCATTGATTTTGATATGTTGGTGGTCTGGTGACAGTTTTTCGTTGTACTTGTTTCTTGTTTGCTTGTATATGTCTACCTAGCATGAGAGTTCCAGCATTGGGTTATCAAGTTTTTTTCTTTTTTTTTTATCTGATTTTTAATTTTTTTGGTGACAAGCCGATTTTTTGACTTCCATTCTATTTTTCTTCAAGCAGGCCAAAATTTTCCCACTCAATAGTTTGATCAGCCATTTTAAATCAAACTGATGTGGTTTAATACAGACGTAAGGTACCGAAGTAAACGAAACGTCAGTATTTGAAACGGTCATTTTAAACGATAGATAAAAGAACTACGTCTACTGTGAAGCTGTAAGATCTGCCTTTGTCCAGTAATGACCAGTTGAACTGTGCTTGTATCTGCAACCGAGACAGAGATATCGACAGAGCGAGCCATGTACTCTGATCATTTAGCATCATGTTCATTCGGGCAAGATGCACTCACCGTTCTTTGACTTACCTTCAATAAGGGAACATTTCATACTCATATAAAATAAAGTAATACCTAATTGTTCATATTTTAGAAGCAAATTTATGATCTATTGTTTCTCAGTAACACTGCTCACGCGTCGCTCCCGCGGTCACTTCTTGTGTGTATCAGAAAGTTGAGGTCATAGCTGTCCCACATAACATTTCAATACTTACTCGAACCAAATGTATGGGAATTTGGGTTTTCACGATTACGGTGTTGCTTGGCCAGCACCCTTTCACTCTCATATTTTATTGTGCGTACCGCGAGAGAGTGGAATTCACTGCCGGCTTCTCTGTTTCCTGGTCATTATAATCTGGATCTCTTCAAAGTTCGAGTGAATCGGTTTTTTCTGGTCACGTGTGCTCCACCCAAGGCCACATCAACGCTTCATATCAAGCGAGTTGCGGCCAAACGCAATCCTATTGATTGTAATAAAAACTATTGCAAGACCTAACCTTCACACTTAACTCTTTAGCTGTGTGTACCTAAGTAACAAATACATCTAACAAGTTTTTTGCTTAGTCTTCGCGAAGTAACCTGTCGATGGTGACGGATAACTTAGACTGTCACAGTTTTCTTCTCACACTTTATCATTGTACTTGAAATGGCTACGTTTCTTTTGCTTGAGAAAACGTTTAAGTTGTTTTAGTGTTGTTTAAGACTTCAATAGAAGTTTTGTTAAAAAATCTGCCCTATTTCAATGCCTATAGATTTTGTGATAGGTGTCAATAATTATGATCGATGTTTTGGGAACAAAACAAAGAACTACAGAAGAACAGAAAAGACTTTTGAGAATTTCGAATAAAAATACAGTTGTGCATACAGATAATAGACCTTATTAGGATAGCTAACTTCGGATTATTAAAATGATTGGATAGAGTAAAAGTTTTAAATATAATTACTTTCTACAATGTTACTTGAATTAATAAAAGTTTTTAAATGAATCAAGATAATTTTATTCTTCATTACAACCAGGAGATTTTTATCTAAAGGTATCATTATGATAAATTCCTAGATTTCACTTCGATTTCAAATAACTAAAATGATATTTTATTATAAGTTCTAAGAAAAACGTATTAAGGATAGTATTATTGAAATAATACAAAAAAAAAATATTATTTGATTTACGTTATCTTCACAAAAGAGAAACTTTTTCTAGGTAATACATTAAACTTTTTCACATTTCTCGTAGAAAATATTATTGATAAAAGTTTGATAGATATATTTTACCAGTTCCAATAAAAGAAAAATACATGGGTGTAAAATTTAATTCTGATTAAAACTAATGAGTTTTTGAAATATCAGAATGTATCCACCACTCAATTCGCCTCTAATTTCTAGGGGTTCATTTTACGCTCCATTGGCAACACATAGCATAGATAACGATAATAATTATAATATAGCATCAAACTAGCTTTAGCCCTGTCTTCTTTATTTATCGTGTGGTTAGTGCCTAACCTGGAGTCAGAGTTTTTATGCCGCCCATGGGCCTCTGACATGACTTTACATGCCGTCTCTCAGGCATGCTGGTTTCCTCACGATGTTTTCCTTCACCGACGCAAGTGATAATTATAAAATGCGCACATTAATCCGAAAAACCAGAGGTACGTGCCTTGGGTTCGAACTCAAAACCTATTATTTGGCAGTCCGACGGTCACACCACAAGGCTATCACTGAAATAGCCCTGTGAAAATAACTAGATAATGACGTGGCTATTTAATTTATTGAGCACGATATAATTATCTACCATTTCACAAGAATCTATAGTCAAGGTGAGGAGGTGAAACGTGGAATGGGCTTACACCAGAAAATAGAAAATCACTCGACGAATATCTTAAGATCCCTCACTAAAAGACAGCTTAGTACCTAGCTTAAGGTATAAACTACTCTTTATCCCGGTCGAGAGTTCCCTCGGGACATATAACTAATAAATATCCCAAATTTATAAGAGGTGTCGAGTGAAGCCGTAGATAAAAAATTGCTCCACACAATCGTATGATTTTATCCAAATCATAAATCTATGTAGGTAGCATTTTGAGCTGTATATTTAAAAAAAGAAATCTAAAAATATATTCGGCATAGTAAATAACAGCCTCAGCTCAGAAGCAAGACGTTATGCTAATATTGTAAATATTATTTCTTAGCTCAACGCGTAATTGAAACCGCGACGACTTCCTTGGCAAAATATATCATAATTAAAATTTTGTTATACCAAATAGGTACATCTGGAATAGAATTATAAACGGCTTTCTCTACTAATATTGTTCCTAGCTATCAGACGTCGGAAAACTTATTTGAATAACAACGCATACAACAAACGCTGCCGTGCATAACGCTACGAAGGCGTTTGACAGAAACAGAATAAGCCAGCGTATCGCGAGAAACAATACAACTCGCAATAGTGACATAAATCAAATTTTTGTATTCGTACGGACTCGATATTTGTGATATTAAAAGGCGAGTCACGGAGGGTCGCACGCCGCGCAAGATCGCCGTCGGTACAGACAGACGGCAACTATTAAAAATAGAGAACACTCCTGAGCGTATTTCAGTTGTCATATTTCACGGTTTGGCCGATGCTGTATAAACACGTTCACGTTCAATCATCCTGCGATAGGCGGCGGCGCTGCGAATAAATCAAGTCTCTCACTTTTTCACCTGCCACACACAAAAGCGTTCGCAGTGAAACTTGATTCGGGTTATTTCTGACGAAATATCAGCCTATTTGTTATACTATTGATACGGACGCACGTGCGCCGCGTAAGTTTGTACTTGTTGACGAGAGGGGATTGAGTGAAAATTGCTTTCCGACAATGTGCATAGAATTTGATGGCACCCGGTGCCGACTTACGGTAGATGTTACGCTTTTTTCCATGAAAATAAGTTCTGATTTGCCGCAAAGGGTATATAATATGATCGTATCGATACAAACTGAAATATATGAGGCGGACACGGACGACACACGTTTTTCTTTAGCCTAAATAAACAGTCATATAGTCGAAGTAAACCAACATGACCCGATAACGGAACTCCTTTATCATTCTATTTTATAGGTACCTAGGTTTAATTTTCAGTTACATTTTACGTGATAAACATGTATAGCAGATGGAGACAATATTTTAATAAAGCACCTAGAGTTTACTACGTTCTGTTCCATTTAATATTCGGCACATCACGCCTATAATTCATTCATCCCAAAAAAGGAAAATACTATCTAAAAGTCAGTAGCTTCCCCACGCACCGTAAAAAACTCTTTACTTTATCACAAACATAACAATAACTCACGCGACTCGTTGATACGCGAGTGTATCGCACGATCGTAAATATCACACTCGAACACCTCACGGCCTGTCATAATTCAATTATGGCGAAAAAACGCGTCACGTATCGTCGGTGATAGCACAATCTTCGCACGATCTAGCTAAGGAAGCTGTGAGGCATCTCATTGCGGCGTCGTAAGTGCCTATTTAAGGCTACGTAGCCACTTACGTCGACGGGGGCCGATAGCGTAATCCGAATCGAGGTGTATTGTGCGTCCCCGTACGGAATACGGCCGCGGCGCCGAGCCGACTATTCCGAGAGCCTATAATCTTCGCCGTAAATGGATTTAATGCAAATTTCTCTACGGCCGTTTGAATGGGCTGATAAAAATACATACTTAACTCCTTTTGTGTAGTTCAAATTGTTTTTCGATGATGTTAATCGTTTTTGCGTAATATTTATTTTTAATTAAAAATATAATCGAATTTGGTGCGGACAATAATTGCGTATTCGCTTTGATTAATGTTATTGTTAAATTTTAATCAAAATAAACCAGATAGTGTTATCCACCGACTTTTTTAACTAAATTCTAAAAAATGTGAACGTATACCTAAGTGATACCCTATACGGAACACAAGTTCCATCTTCCCCCAAAAACACAAATTGAAACAAGCTAAATTTCAATCAAAACTAAAATGAAACATTGTGTAGCATCAGTTCGGTCAAACAACAGCTAATCGTCTGGGGGAGCCCTATACATAACTGAGTCAAATTTACATAAACACAGCTCTGTCTTGCGGCTGTTATCATTCAATTAAATAAGATTTTGCGATACGAAAACCACACCTGCTCCTTGAACTAGAAATCTAATTCGACTTGGCTTAATAACTAACCATTTTTGGGGGATTGAAACTTGAACGTTGAGTTGTTTTGCTGTTAAATTGGATGTCTTTCGACTTTTGTTCGTGTAAGTCGCATCTACAATTTCCTTATCCTCGCGCAGAAAGAGGGGTATGTACCTGTGTATGTCTGCGGGCATCGAAACTTGCAAACGCATAGACTGATTTAATGCAGTTTTTTGTTAAATTTAATACTTATAATGGAAAGCAATAAAATATTGGGTACGGAAGAATAAACAGAGTCTGACATGAATATCCTTATTTATTAATAACTAGCGGCTCGTCCCGGCTTCGCACGGGTGCGTATATATATTTTTTTGTAATCAATGTAGCCTATGTTACTCTGGAATTTTTGAAATCGGTCTAGTAGTTTTTGAGTTTATTCGTTCCAAACATACAAATCTTTCCTCTTTATACTCATAATATTAGTGTAGATGTAACTGAGATCTTTTTTTTTTAATTTTTATTTGATTTCTTTTTTGCATGTCATGAAGTCTGTCCGGAGAATGAATTAAGAATTTCCGTGTAAATTAAAAAGTAACGTCACCGCAAACGATGTGAAAGGCCAACTGAATGTAATATTAATTTAAAATAATGATTGTGAAAAGATCAGCAAAAAGCTTTCATTTCGTTCAGCGTGATTAAATATCAATGCGGGAAGGTACTCGTATTTCTTTACAATAATATATTCTTTCAATAGGTTATGATTT
Organism: Eurois occulta; assembly: GCA_950022335.1. Lineage (NCBI taxonomy): Eukaryota > Metazoa > Arthropoda > Insecta > Lepidoptera > Noctuidae > Eurois > Eurois occulta. Next base: position 7,466,983 of record OX465489.1, on the reverse strand, counting down.
AATGTAGTATTAGCAAGTACATAATCAATTAAAGTATAATTTTTAATACATATTTGTGTTCTGTTTCATTTTACGGATCATGGAATCGTTTTAAACATTATATTTACATCACAATAAGTATTATTCTATAATTGCCGTTCCTGTGGAAAATGTAAACGGAGATAATGATTATACAGACACAGCACATTTAATTTTAAATACTTTTCAAAAAAATTAAATCAAATTAAATCATAGTTTCCTAATAATTCCTAAAATATTTTCCATTCTAATATTTTATTTCTTCGAAAGTGTATTGAAAATCGTCGTTTGATACGCGTAGGGATTGGTTACTGCAGTTCTCGGCTCCATAACACCCTCGCCTGCAGCTCGCGTGTTAATTCTGCCTCGAATGCAATAACAAAGTTTCCCCACTTATATCAAAATATACTATTTTTAATGTAACTACACATTTTTTGTGAATCAATATAATTACTATTACTTGTTCTATTTGGATACAAAGTAGTAACAATTTCACACATCACAAAACATAATTATAATAATTATGTGTATTCAAGTTTGACTTGGACAAAGTTCGATTTCATAATAATAGGGGTTCCAAAACATGAAATTACAATAAATAGATACATAACGTAACATCACACCTGTAATCCCCGTAAGGTTAGGCAGAGGTGTACCTAATAGAATACCCCACATTTCGACAGTAATATGTTAAAGTCCTTTGTTATAAGGGGCGAGCCTATTGCCATCAACCGAGCAAAGATCCAGACTTTTAAGAAATTGCTGATGAAAAAACCCAATGTGTAACACTTTGCCTTTGCCCAACCCGGGAATCTAACCCAGGACCTCTTGCTTAGCAGTCCAATAAATACAGTAGGAGAAAATCACTTTTAAAAATAAATATGTGTATAGTGACTGAAACTGTATTTGTCTTTGAAATACTTTCATAATTTTGTTGATTAAATGTTCTGGCCTTTTTACATGCAATATATCCTTTTTATTCCCCATAACATTCTTCCGACATGCAACAAATAAGTTAGAGTAAGTATGGGTGAAATGCGACACAGCTTACTCCGCTTTGTCAACGTGTATTATGCTCGTAAGCCTTCACTTGAGATATCTACCAGATATACTGTGCCTTTTTCTCTCTATATCGGTGCATCCATACGATATTGAAATCTTAAATTTTTGATTTATATCTCGCAGTTTTTGTAAATATATTGTACCTACTTAAGATATGTTTCCTGATTGCGTAGTTCTTTTAACGAAAAAAGGTGAAAATCAAAGAAAAAGGTGCACATGTAAAAATATGATGTCCACTTTTTTATTTTTACAGTGAGCAATATTTTGTCTTGCTTAGGTATAGATTTATTAAAGAAAAGTTGGTTTTATATTTAATTATTTTAAGAATCAGAGGAAAAAAATGTCGGAAAATAAACTATTGGTTGCGCTTTACTCCTATAGCACAAACTTGGACGCAAAACCACAGCCCGAAAACGGCTAAACAACCGCACTCATACATTACCTGCTTACTAAAAGCCTTAGCAGTTTCAAATACATCGTGAGCACGGATCAGACGGCTAACATCCAGTAATCAATGACTACCTATCATCCGAGCATCGGCATTGCGGCCTCGTCAATCCACCGGACGATTTCACTTACATTAATCTTATCAATTCACAACGGCAGCTTAGCCACGTTGCTTAGAATTTGAATACGGAATTCAGAGTAGCGCTATGTGCCTGTTTCACCCTATGCACTCATACGTGTTTGCAATGCGTAAACGTGCATAGACTTGGGAGATTTGTGCGTGAAAGACAACAGACATCGGCTGGCTATGTTATTGTTTTGATGCCGTAGACTATTTTAGTGGGTGTTCTAAAGCTGGTTTTGATACTGAGGGGATTTTGGACGTGTCTAGTCTATGTGGATGATTATCTTGTGGCTAACGTGAGTATAATCTCTTACGTTTGCTGTACTTCAAATATAAATATTATTATGTTTTCATTAACGAATGTATTAAATTACAGCAAATGACTTAAAAGTAATTAATAGTATTAAACGAACAAATTGAAATATTTCCCAAGCACATTGAGTTGACCTACAAATAAATTAACGTCGCAAAAATTCATACTCATTTCGAAATTCAAGATTAAACCACAGTATAAAATAAAATAATGACAAACAGTTGACCAACTGCCCGTTCCACCCAATCAAGTGTTTAAAGTGAATATGTTGGCGAATATGGAGGGCAAAAGACAGGTATAAAAGAGCGGACGTACTGAGGAGAACCAATCAGTTCTATTTGCATTTCAGTATTTTCAGTAGTCGTCATTATAGCGAATCTCTCGCCGCGTCGAATGCTACAACCCAACACTGAATTTGTGAATGAAATTCTGTCGAAATGTATTTAAAGCGTTTATTAACTGCGTGCCAAGCCAGAAGCGTCCTGTATAATGAAGCTTTAGCTATCAACTCTAAATTGTTATTTAACTTAGTATTTCTGATCCATTGAAATGCATGGTTTGAATGATATTGTTAATATAAACGGCTGCAAATGTGTTTCAGCAGCTTTAATTAAGAGCACTTAGTTAAATAAGAATGTTTTATTTGTGACTAGCTAATGCCCGCGACTTCGACCGCGTCGAAGTTTTAATGTGTATGATGGGATATAATCTATCTCCTTGCTAAATTAAATTTAGATCCGATCAGCCGTTTAGTCGTGATAAGGTTACAAACAAACAAACAGAGTTACTTATACTTTTATAATATTAGTTTGGATTGTGAAGGCGTTGATTGTGTTTTTATATTTGAATAAGAGGAATTTCAAATAAGAAAATCTCCTATTAATACTGGGAGTTGCGCATAAATATTGCAAGTAATTACAATAAGAAGTAAGATCGTGGAAAATCACTGGGTAGCGAGTCGCAATTAGCGGACGAACACCCAACGGATATAAATAAGGATATTAGCTTCCCCGCCGCAGATCCGACTGAGGATAAAAATTATATTATTGTGTTCACTTATACATTTATACAGTTATACGCGTACATGTTTCCCGGTTAATCTGGAATGAAATAAGAATTTCGATTGAAGTTAGAACGTAGGTAGATATTATCGAAATGAAATTGAATTGGAACAATTTATTTTCCGGATTTATTTATCAAATATCTAACGTATTATTTTCTTAATAAATCATTTTAATTGTACACAAAACTAGTACATATTTATGTATTTAAGTGTACACCTAGTTCTAATTAAATCTGCGTAAAGAAACAAAAAAAAAAAATAACAGACCAAAACCGCTTTTCAATAAAAATACTAACGTTTCTATATTCTTTTAATTACATTATTAAGTGCTTATTTATCGAATAAGCTGGATTAAGCTAGACTACACTGTCTCTCAGTAAATACAATGAGGAAAAGAACTCGGAGAGTCTCGTATCTAATCCAAGGCTTAAACTGTTGACGTACGCGCCTAGCGAAATTGCTTATAGCGATACTAGAGGTACTATAAATACTTTTTACTGAAAACGACTAGGTACTATACAGGGTTATTTGTAAAACACACAAAAAAATCAGCTGTTCCCTACATTTATGATCGATTAACTCGTCAAAATGTAGGGAACAGCTGATTTTTTTTCGCGATTTCAGGTTTGGTCCCATAGTAAAAGTTGTTCATAATGATGAGTACAATGACCTCTTAAGAGGTTACTGGTGTTTTACAAATAACCCTGTATATTTAAAAAGACTGAACAGGTTGACTGAAATGGGAATATTGGAAAAGTTATCTTTAATTCGAAAAAATAGAAGAAAAACTCTAAATATATTTAAATACTTTCCATGTTATTTTGTCAAGATCAATGAACAAAAAGAAACTTGGAATCAATGACATGTGTTATTCACCGACCTGCACCAGGCCTGGGACATTCCCTCTCAAGGAGAAGAGCTAGAGGCTTACGTCCCAGTAGTGGGAACTTATTACTCCTCCTGCCTGAAAACTCAAATCTTAAGGTTATCCTATTTTACTTAAATCAAACTAAACTCCCCTCTCTCTCTTTCATACCTAAATGTGGTAGTAAATTATGTATTAATCTTTAACATTATCAAGTCAATTACAACGTAGCTTCATGAGGATTACAAAATTAAGCCGAGTTATTGGCTTAAATTCTAACCCCAAAGCCCTGCATAACACCACTATTCAGTCAGATAATCTCATCTATACCATAACCATGCTAATAATATAAACGCGAAGGTAACTCTGTCCGTCTATGTGTTTTTTACTGTACGCAGAAGGTAACAAACATATAGATCCTGTTAAGATTCTGCTGAAACGACCTTCTTAGGCCCTCTGGTTGTTGTAACCATTTGACAGATAGATGACTGGAACCTGGAAAGATCTTTTCTGGATATTTTGAAAGTACCAACTACAAAATAATTTTATAAACTGGAAAGTAACTGCCATCTGTCTGTTTGGTACATACAAACCGATCGTTAAGAAATAAGACAGTTAGATAGCTTGGGACCCGCAAAAGTACATTAGCATAATCAGTCTATAATGTTCCCACTGCTGGGACATACGGCCTTATCTCTATGAGAGGGAATGGGCTATAATCCACCACGCGGGCCCAGTGCGGGTTGGCAGATGTCACATGTCTTCGAATTTTTTAGGCTCTACAACATACCGGTTTCCTCACGATGTTTTCCTTCACCGTTTTTGAGAGCAGTGGTGATGAAATAAATTACACAAAGTAATGCGCCTGCCTGGGTTCGAACCCACGACTTACTGTTTGTAAGTCGGGCCTGCCACCACTGGGCCACCGCTGCTCTCCAAAAGGACATTACTTACTTTTTGTTTACTTTTCATCCTGGATATCTATCTATATTAATTAAAATCAATTCCCACATGTATGACGGAGCATCACTTGAAGACTGTACGACCGATTGGCTGTTTTTAGGGTTCCGTACCCAAAGGGTAAAACGGGACCCTATTACTAAGACTTCGCTGTCTGTCTGTCTGTCTGTCTCCAAGCTGTATCTCATAAACAGTGATAGCTAGAAAGCTGAAATTTTCACAAATGATGTATTAATTACCTACTATTGCCGCTATAACAACAAATACTAAAAATTAAAAAAAAATATTAAGGGGGGCTCCCATCAACAGATATGATTTTTTTTGCCGTTTTTATAGATAATGGTACGGAACCCTTCGTGCGCGAGTCCGCCTCGCACTTAGCCGGTTTTTTTGTTGTTGTGTTCGTAATTGTCAGGACAAGGTTTTTATGAGAGAATTATCGTTTAATTTGTTAAAAAATGCACCCGTATGAGCTTTCGGGTCGGGTTAGTTTAGTATAAAAAATGATGAAATACAAAATACACACAGACAGAGTCGAGGGCATAAAGGATAGTAAAACGTGAGGTAATCATTATAGTGAGTGTATCGTTATAGTGAGCGATCGAAGGAGTGGGCAGGCAAATAGCACGCGGGACCCCGTCCTGATTAGGTCGGGGACTGCAGTGGGCAACGCCTTTCTCTTTTAGATAGAGAAATATTGTGTAGGATTATGGCTTTGTGGTTTTTGGTTCAAGTTATGTTATTGCTATATGGTGTAGGTGGATTTTTGGGAACAATCAGAAGTTGGGCTTAACCCTTTATAAAGATTTGAAATTTTGTTTAATCAAAAATGGATTGGAAAAGTTTTTCAACGTTAACACTTTTCAGGAAATGATTAAGTATTTATTTTTGTAATAGTTTTTAGTTTAAAAAGAAACAGAGTAATTGTGAGCTTGTAAACCATTCTAATTTGTTCAATATTCGAACAAAGTCACCTAGTAGGCAATAACTATATTTAAAAATATTAAATAAATTAGAGAAAATTAAAATCTAAAACTGTGAAAGCTTGAAAATTCATTAATGATTTATTTTATGCATACCGTCAACATTTGCCAGAACATTTAACAAAATCACAATTAACCACAGATTTTCTAAGTAAATTTAAACACACTAATTACTGACCATTTCAATAAACCCGGGGTAGTGCAGCTTCAATTCCCAGTTCATACTTGAGAAAGGTAAGCGTTATATCGTCGCTCCTCGTTTTATTCAACAGCGCGGTCCCTAACGCTTCTCTTCGCTAAAACCGATTCCTTGTTACTTGATTTCTGCATTTCGAAAAAGCGTAAATATTTTCCTCCTGGGTGCTTTTGCAGCTATGAAGAATTCAATGGCCGTGCAACATTTCGAATTATTAAAATGTAATATTACGAATTTCATTTCTCCCGTATAAATAAACGTATTTTTTATTATTCATACTTTTTTATTGGGTTTCACGGAAACATTTTTGTAGGGGCCTAAAATAACATCGGAATCAATATAAGGACTAAAGGCTTTGATGTCCGGTGGATTATTGTGTTATCAATGAAATGGCGTGATGGATCGCTTTTTACCGAGCCAGTAGTATTTTCCGTTAAAGTAACAGCAGGTAGGTAAGTGCAATTTAGTGTTGGTTTCAAAAGGGAATTTCGAATGCATTTCACGCTCGTTTTGTTATGTTTTTCCGAGGTTGGGAGATTCGGATTCTGTTATCAGAATGTGAATTTATTCAATCCGGTTTTGGTTTCCAATGATCAACACCACACAATCGTACGGTAACGTTTTTATGTAATTCATAAGTCGGTTAAACAAGCATAATATAGAAAAAATCGTAAATCTCAACACTGTTACTGTTAATACCATTCAGAAGCTTTTACATATTATATTTAGTGATAAATCAAATCCTAAAAGTTGTAATTACGTTAGGAAACAGGAAGGCAGAATTGATTTAATTTCGTTCATAACCAATGGCTGTTTTCGTAAAAGAGCCTATACATCAAGGGTTCTAGCAAAAGGCCCGGTAAGCACGCATTTCATTTGAGTAAGTGGCGAAGTGGGGTCGTGCGCCAGCCACAACTTTGTGCTCCACAACTTTAGCCTTTTCTAATTGAAACGCTGCTCAACCGTACGGAATGCGAAAACAACATTCTTTAAAAATCAACCAGACAAAAACGCATTTCTGCACATCAACCAAATAAAGGATTGGATTGAAAAGCTATCAATCCAATTTTGCTTTTTGCCAGTTTTAATAAAAATTGAAACATATTTCGGTTTCTGGTAAAAGCTAAGTACATTCGGGGCTTTTCCTGTGTTTTTTTTTCTTTTGTAAGAGATTGCGCTAAGTGATCACATTTCGATATTAAACCATTTGCCGAAGGCCGGTGCCGGCTACGTATTTCATTTTACTGAGTGTCTGACGTGAATTTTGGAGACTTGCTTTTTGTCGAAATTATTTTCCAATCTTTTTATTACATCTAGTGTCAATTTTGCTGTCTCCTTTTTATCAATGCCTTTTTTATTCAACGTGTCTTTTTTGCAAACAAGATTGATTATATTTCCGACAGTCTATGCGGCGTAAGTGGTTTTTGTCAAAATTTATTATCGTTGCGGAATGTAAATCGTGTGGAAACACAATAGGTACAATATTTTAATTTATTTCTGAATTAACTTTCAAATTATCATTTGTACTCGCGTAATTGTTCGGGTCGTTGGATTTGCCGCGTTTGACACAAATCTTCCCATTACAATAGACCCCAACCCTTAATCCTAGCAAAAACGAGCCTCACACATTTGCATAACTACGTACGAGTTACGTCGTACAGTAAAAACTTCATGATTATGTCTGCTGTAATCTGTTATTTTAGGAGCTCCCAGTTCAATGTTAAATTAGTGAACTTCGAACTAAACTTTGACTTTAAAAATAAAAAAAGTCTTTATTCGCGAGTATCTCGGCTCGAAATAGTGAAGTTTTGATACGATGAAAACATTTTCATTTTTATCTTTTCTGTAGCTTTTAAATTAATTACATCAACATATTTCTTTTGAAATTTATTTTATTTAGAGTAGGGTTGGATTGTGCTGCACGTAGCAAATTATTTTGCGAGATTTTAGAATTACAGTTGAATTCAGGTACAGCGTTCATGTAAAGAAATAGATGATCTCTTGCCCGAAGTGAAAGGGGAAAGTGTAGCTCGTTTCCTGTCTGTTCCAGCGTGTGCTGAACCCTGCTTCACCCTATTATACGTTACATTTTACATAAAAATGTTTGTAGAAAAGTAAATAAAATAATGTCGGAAGATATTACACTCTTACCTGTTGTAAATTTATATAATAATGTCAGTACGACACTAAGGTGGTTAAGCGTCACAAATAAGGTTTTTATTGTACAGTAACAAATCTATGTTCACCAACAAACAGAACAAAATAACAGTACAACCCACAAGGTAGGTAAAATAAAAATAAACCGTATGAACAATCCGTGCACAACCGAAGATGTTGAAATATGAGACAGAAATTACGTCGCGTTTATTTTATGATGCATTTCATTTTGTTCCCGTACTTGTTCAAGTCTCCCCACTATTGTAACAGCATTCGGAATTGAAACTTGCAAGATGTTTTCGTGAAGTTCCTTCGCTATACAAGTCCCGGCTCCTCCACTCATTAAGTTCATTAACAAGATTCAACGTCAGTATTTTTGATGCTCTCAGCTCGCTTTCAATATTTTCTATTCGTATAATTCACTTTGTGTTCTGCCCGACGTCTGTGTAAGCGAAAATATTCCAGAAACGCTTTGAATGTCGATGTTTTATGTTTGAGGTAAATAATTTAAGCACTTGTGAAAACTTCGTTCTGTTGATTAACGGGGCTCAATTAGGTACTTAAAGTTAAACATTTCCAACAACGCTGCTGTGTAATTGTTAAGCAATGTTCATCGACTACTGAAACAAAACTCTAAGTAAGACGCTTAAAATAATACTTAAACTCTCCTTTATATAAGTCTGGAACATTTCAAAAAGGATCACCATTTCAATCTGGCAAAGTGCATAATTTAAAGAAACCGCAACCAGAACACAGTAAAATGAATCTTGAACAATCTTAGACACGTAATACAATGCCTGGATTTAGACTCAAATTTCAAGATTTTAAATATTACAATGTACTGCGTCGAACTGCAGTGCGGGCTCTGTAAATTCCATTTAGCTAAATAGCTTTTGAGAGAGATAAGAATCTACCATACAATGCTTGCCTGCTTCGAGCGGGAAACTAAGAAAATTGAAAAGAGAGTCGCCAAGTAAGACTGCAACGCCGATGGTCCGATTTCAGGGAACCCGAGATTTCGAATTACTAACGTCGTAAAAATTGAGCGCCTGTAAACACTTGCGAACTGAGGGTTGCCCCAAAGTTTTTGTCAGATGGGATCCTCGGTGTGGCAATCTTGGTTTTAATAAGTATATAACGTTCCTGAGATGTACCTGTGAGTGGAGGATTTACATAATCATTACCATATCTGGCGCAGTGGCGCGCGTATTATGCCCGAGAGGTTAATAATGCTATTTTCTCGCCACGTTTTCACGTTGCTATTTCACGTTATCGACCCTCTTTATCTGCGTCGTCATTGTTACTAGCCACTGGCGGAACCCTGCCTTGCCCTCCGATACTCCATGGGCAGGGCATACTACGCTTTTACTTGCGATTGCAGCTTGTTATGGTAATAATGGAATGGCTGTGTTCAGACATAACAGTGTGTTTATCGCACAAACCTCTGATGTTAAATCCCGAGCCGGGCTGGATTAGTTTAAATCAGATTTGTGCTTTTAATTATTATAACTAACCGTAATAGTGTGGATTTGTTATGGCTGGTTGCTGTTTGTTGTTGCGATCTCATTAGTTGGTTTAGTAATATGCTTTGACGAAACAGACAGATAGACGCTTATTATGGTTATAGAGGTTTAATTTAGAGGAAAACATAAGTTGTTTTTTTTTTGGGACCAAAGATTCAAAAGTTTGAAAATACTTAAAAACAAAATTTTGAAGTCGCATTTGTAAGGCAGTAATAAGTTTCAGTGTTGAGGAATAATTCTCGTAATGTTCTCGCACAAGGCGACAAGACGAGTGAGGCGGTGCGTGCCGGCGGCACACATGCGCGGAAGTCGGCTCTACTCACTTTAAGTCTATTTAACGGATCGCGGACTACGTTCCTTCAAAAATAGATAAGTAAGCGCTCATGCGTCACCCTACTTCAAATTACTTTTTGCATGCCACGCTGAATAGAAGAATTGAACCGATAAAACGAACCCCACTGTTGCTAACGAATGTGTCATTTTCAGTGGAAATGTGAGCCCAATCTTAATTCGCATTGTGCCTATTCATCATATTGTCTGACATATTTTTAACTCTACAATATTGAACCGATACTTACGCAAAGATCATCAATTACAAATTATATTATTAATCCCCGATATATCGGTCGCTCACCTTATTTTCAGCCGTCAGCAGTCTGTAATCATACAGATATGATTTAGTATTAAGAACAACTAAACGCTGTCGAGCGAACTTACGCAATGGCCAATAAATCTAAACTTTGTAAGAAAGTAATTCTGTTTCTATGCTTATACGATATTTCTGTCTCCAGAGATAGCTACACTTCGTAATCTGCTGAATGTGCGACATGATATAATCGTACCTATTTGTTTTGCTGCTCATTCTACTTCTTGCGACATAATGGGAAAACCATAGGCGTAGGTAAAAATCAAGTAAACTTTATTCGCTCGCAACAATAGGGATAGTATCTCGTCGAGTAAACACAAAATCTCTTAGAATTTTCACTTGGATGGTTAAGAGCGTGCTTTGTCACTGAAATAGGAGTTTTTCAGTGGAACAGTTACCTTTATAAGGACTTAACGTCGCAGGAAACGGCCGTCTAAGTATACGAGCGCAGGGGCGCCCTCTCGCAGCTGATAACAGAATTATCCGAATGACGCCATCTATCTTTTAAATGTGCACCTTACTTTTGGGCCTTGTACGTTGTTGGTGTCACACACAGTACTGCCGAGGACTTTAAATATTCATGTATTGTTTCTTCATCAATTATTGAAACTGGTCATATATTATTTAACGTCTTCCATTCGTTTAAATTCGGGTAAATTATATTAATGTCTGGGTATTCATATGCGTTGATTGTTCCGTCGTTATCGCCGTAATTTGATCTTAATCAATCATCATATTATAGCACTGCTAATGATATATTATCAATCATTAACATATCAATCATCGCGTGCGAATCCATCTTGTAACATAGCGCAGTGTTGCACTTACGAGTAGTATAACAAACCCGGTTTACGTACAAAGTGTTCGGACTCAATTTCGTAAAATATTTGTTCATCTTCAGCTAAGTACACTCGCCAACACAAAAGGTGTCTCTGGTTAATTCGAACTAATATTTGTACGCTTCCATCTTGGTTGTAGTTAACCGCATAATGCATTAACTGATTACCAGCGCGATCCATCTTCCGATGCGTCGGACATGCTCCGCCCTACGTCTTGGGAGCTCCGTTCAATATGCACTAAACAGTTTAGTGGGTCAGTGTACTCAATTTATATCAAGGTAGATGACATTGCTCGTTATATTGATACTTTGATGGATTTGGTTGAAATTGCTTTCAGCTCTCGTATTGCTTTGCTTAATGTTTCATTTATAGTCCCATGCCGTGCCTCTTTGTCTGTTTAACCGTCTGTGATACTCGTAGGACATCTTTTTAAACCAAGTTACCAATTTACAGAACTTGTTATTCAGACATCAATGTGCCATACTAACATTTAGTATGTAGTATTCCTAAGTACCTTAATCATTCTTTAAAGAAAGAAAAGAAAATATTCAAATCAAACAACTATAATGAGCAATCCGACTTGAACAATGTAAACGCTCCTTCAACGAAGACGATAACGACCGCGATAGTTATTTTACAAGAAGATAGGTGTTCCCATAATATCTTTAACGCGAGTTAAATTTCAACGTGTGTTCAGGTTCATTCAGAAGAAGATGTTGATAATTATTTAGACCATTTACCAACCTTTACCATGGTCTTCCACCTAACCAAAAAATTTAGGGTGATGATCCACTAGCAAAATTAGAGACAACTGTTCCGATTCGCAAGTAGAGGGAAATTGAAAGAAATTGATGTTTCACTAAATTGATAAGTGCTATTTCCATTTTAGATAATCTTTATCATCATTCTCTTGCCCATATCCCAATTTATTTTAGGTCGGCGCAGCATGTCTTCTTCTTCCATACGTCTATATTACTCGTCGTCTCAGTAGTCCCCTCTTTTCTTGCCATGTCATCCTTTATGCAGTCCATCTATCGTTTCTTTGGTCTTTCTCTACTCTTTTAGTCATACTCATAATTAAGCTGAATGCAGCAATGAGCCGGCCACATTAGCCGATGACACCGATGTCCGTTAGGATAGATGTTTTCTTGAGTGGAGACCGCGAATCGTCAAACGTAAGATGGGACGCCCACAGGCTCTGTGAAGCGACGATCTTCGCAGGGTGGCTGGTAGTGACTGGATGAGAGTTGCCAAAAATCGAGGATTGAAGAGGACCATGTGCAGCAGTGGACTGCTAGAAAAACATTATCTATTTGAACGCGGGTAAATCCACTCTAATAATTACCAAAAAACATTTGCACAGGTCAAGTTAAAAGTGCTGCTGTCAAAAGTATGTTCTTTAGGTTGATGACATTCATACATAAATCTAAGTTAGTTACTCTTTCTCTTGTTCCGAATTGGAAACAGAAATACTTAGCCATTAAGCATAATCAGTCTATAATATTCCCACTGCTGGGACACACCGCCTCCTCTCTGTGAGAGGGAATGGGCTATAATCCACCACGCGGGCCCAGTACGGGTTGGTTAGCCATTAGATTATTTAATTTTCTCCAGCTACAATAACACCGTCGCTTGCATTTCCTCTTAATGTATTTTTCTCTTCCCATTTTACGTCAAATTATCATATTCCTTTCCACAGAAGCCTTGTTCTTCTACCCTCGTATGCCAAACACACATTTGCAACTCCATTATTTATCCCCATAAGACGATACATGAAAGCCAGTAAATATTGCGTTCTGTTTAAAGAAAAGTATGTTAAACACGCACGCGGCTGGCTTTTGTTGTTGAAAGACGTATCTGGGACGATGATTTCGTTTCGCGCCAATGAGCACATTTTTTTCATTTTGAAGGAAAATCAAGAATATAAGAGCATTAAAAATCTCTTGCCTTTTTGTGTGTACCTTTATGGCTTGTGAAGAGGATATTTACGATAGAAAATATTCGTTGAAGTCTTCTGATAAAATGTTTTTCTCATCTTTTAGTCTAATGAAAATAAGCAGAGGAGGCAATAAATTGAAATTTATTTTCTCCGTAGAACGCTCACACGCACCTACGTAAATATTTATTACTTATTAAACAAAGCAACAATTCATTAAACAGGTTTACGAGTTATTCAAATGAGATTTATTCAACAGAATCGTGTAATATCGGAGTTTCTCTTAAATTAAATACAGACATAATCGGCCAGTTACGATTGTCCGATCTCGTCTGCTTTAACTGGTTAACTAATAGAATAACAAGAGATCCCGGAGCGCACTACAAAAGTTCTGAGGAAGTTTTCTTATATTTAATAAAATGACTGGTGTTTGTGGAACTTTTCCAGCGCACAAATTATAAGTAGGGAACACAAATAATAGTTGACGTAGGGCCCGGGGCGGAGGGCGGCGCGGGGTACTCGGGGAGTGCGGGGGCCGACGCGGTAATCAGCCCGGACAGTAATTCGGGAGCCTTAAGGGTGTGATCGGTTAGCGCAGACAAGGGTACCACCACTAGCATCCTTAGAGAGAAGAAATACTTTAGTTCAACATTTCCGATGTGGTTTTGTTTTGTAGCTCTTCGAGATTAGGCAATTTCTCAATAAACATGCGACCGGGCAGCCAGCTGCTATTGCTTAGTTTGCGAGACGTCTCCGGAGAAATTAATGTAATGTGGAATATAAGTTAGGGCACCGTAATAAGATTGGGTTCGATGTTTCTGTCTGTTTCATCTCCTAGTTCGTTTAGGTGCGCGATATAATAGGTTAGTGTGCGTAACTTGTTATAAGTTGACTTCGCTCCGTCTCGTCGATGTAACGTCGTTAAAGTAACTTTTATTTTGATGAATATGCTACGCAGGGAGACGGCGGTTGAAATCCACGCTAGAAAAAACTCAAAGAGAAATATTAACGAGGCAATGGCAACAAAAACCGCAACTTTATCCCAATTAAGTTCGGTTTGAATCTTTGAACGCACGGATAGAGGAGTAACGTCAGACTACGTTACACTCATCGGTTTTGAGCACACAGCCGACCATTGAGGGCCCTTGAGCCCCTCCTAGCGGTAGACTTCGGGTATCTTTGCACCTTAATTACACCCGGCTTCGGTATAAGTACGACACGTATCTCCGACGCTCGCCGAAAAGAAAGGGGAATGAAAAAAAAATCGAAAATCGAGACCTTTCTGCATGAAAAGGCCGAGAGCCTTTCACAGAGGATTTTAAGACATTAGAATGTTGCTCTCAAATTGAGAGTCGACTTCGATTAACTTTGATGTATTTTATTTTAGTCGACGCGAGGCAAAGACAAACGCTTCAGAATGCTAAACGTTCACAAACATTTCTTACGTACTTTCGATCTGAACTTTTGCTTTATGATCGAATTTCGACAACTGTAACTTTCGAATTAAGATAATAAGTAGAGGTATATTTTTTAGGTTGATCCGATTGCTTGTAGCAATAGAATAGCTGACTTATTAAAATGGTAAAAGTTACAATGTTGATTATTGTAACATTTCATAAGTTAAGCTTCAAGAGTCTCTCTGTAACATCTATATTAAAGCTTTCATGTGTGAAATCGTGTCTAAGCGCATTTCGCTCAAAATTATCTCAATAAATTTGCTTAAAAATTAATCAATTTAAAAAATTCAATGCAGTAATAAATCACTGTCGTTCACTGCACTGAATTTACAATATTGATGAAATCAATTAAACATGATAATCCAACGTAATGTTATACATGATGGCTTTAAATATTCTAAATTCATGTCGTTTTGATAACTTGAATTGGCGAATAAATGGATTAATGTAGAATTGTAGACATTATACATGTGGGATATCGGGGCAAACTTACAGAGATATTTGACTTTACATTCCAAACACAAATTAAGAACAAATTTTCAAATGTAATTATACCTATATTATTAATAACAGCCGCTCAAGTCGATCGGGGATCGCTCGGGGATCTTCAGGTTAAGCCGCACTTGCCTAGGTTGGTCCGTGGACGGGTGACCCATTACATATCGAGTTTCCTTCATGCCTCGGAAAGCATGTTAAGCCGTTGGTCCCGACTGTCAATTGTAGATCTTTGACGGTCGTTATAGGTAGTCAGTGGCCTGAAAGTCTGAAAAGCAGTCTTACCAAGGGGCATCGTATAACCCAGTACTAAATGGGTTGAGGAGGTCAGATAGTCGCTCCATATAAAATATTGGTATTCAGCTGCTTCTGGTCAGACTGGAAGCCGAACACAACAAAGTTGGGAAAAAGCAGACTGGCTGCGGACACCTGACACTGACAGGTACTTCTATACATTTTGTCTCAGTGTCCAATGTCCGGAACCGCGTCCTTTATTTGTCTGCATTGGTTTGACCGCAGCTATAGGGTTTCTAACCCTATTTAAATAACATCGGATTTTTTGGTTAAAATACTCAAATATTATTTTAGGTAAACTAAAATATCAACTGCTGAGCATGAGGTCCTGGATTCGATTCCCGGGTCGCGCTATGTGTTTTTTTCCCATTACGAATTTCGCAGTAACAGTCACGAAGTCTGGATTTATAACCGGTCGATGGCAATAGGCTCGCCCACTACATGGGACTTAAAACATAACTGGTGAATTATATGCGTGTACTGTTAGGAACACCTCTGCCTTACCCTTCGGGGATTACAGGCGTGATCTCATGTTATCTTAAACAGTATATTTTTTTATTATGAAAATTGTAGGCACTCTACTGAAACAACTTGTAAGAATTCAAAAATATACGAAATATCTTATAGTTAAATCTGCCAATTTGCTGCCACTCGAGCAAATAGAATAAGACTCCCTTTGAAGTGATGGCCAATTAAATGCGTATTACTCATAAGTCGAGTCTACGGAAAACATAACATTTCTAGCAGAATGTGAAGTTGAAACACACACATGCAAACAAAGTGTTAATGTTCCATGAAAACAGAATGCTCAATTTGTAGCACCACAAAACTGTCTAAGTGTTCTTGTGTATGTGCAACGTAAATATTGCTATAACATAACCTGTCCCGAGTACTCGGGCTCAGTAGGTAATATTCAGCTTTTCTGAGCGCGCGCCGAAGCCTTCTAAAGCCTGTCTTATCTGCCAACTTTTACATTATCTGCCGAACTCTTCCATAAATTTGAGCCCAAGTCTACTTACGCTTATCAAGTCAAAACTACCTAAGCGTGTATTTATTTGTTTCTATTTTCTGGCTGATTGACTCTGCAACTTGTACGGAAGCGATGGCGGTAGGCTGGGCTACCTTGCAAAACTTCCTCGCCCCTGATTCGAAATCAGTTAATGCTTAAGTTTATTTTTATAAGTAAGATTACACGGGAGTTCGGATAGAAGTTTGTAGGAGCAGCTTTCTTTCCGAAATCCCACAAAGTATGGAAGAAACGATGCCAGGGACTGGGTTCGAGGATTAATACTGAATTTAAAATGATTCTGGGACTCTTTCCTGTTTTGTAGATGTCCGCTAACTTTGTTACGTTGTATATCATTGGCTAACTTCAACTTGGCGAGTTTAACAAGATTTACAAGCCTTTTATTTATAAAAATATTCAGAAGTTTATGTCTTCTGTAAGAAACTAAGTATCGGGATCAATGAACGGTGTAGAACGTAATATCTGGTGGTGAGTCCTAAGTATGTAATAAGGCTTTATGGGCTGTTAGTCAAACAAACACTTCGTCCACAATAACGTCATTTTAGGCTATACTTAGCCACTTGCAAACAATTACGGGGCTTAATATGGTCAACCCATTGTTTCGTTATCGTTTGTACACGTCCAATCGTCAGAATTTATGTACGCTTCCCGATGGAACTCATAAACATTGTAAAACTTCCGGCAGATGGCGGGCTGGCACGATTATGTTGCTACGCCGCGCGTTGCGGCCCACAATGTTATAATATCATGACTCCGACCTAACAATTGAAGGCATACGTGTAAAATTTAAAACGTATGTTTTGTTAAGCGGATTTTGAAAAACAAACAAAAAGTTTGTGAGCGCAATTGTTATGATCGCTTTAACTCGGTTTGGTTTGGATTAATATTTAATATGGACGCAAAGGTATGATGGAACATCCATTTTGTATGTGGTTGTTATAGCCTCCCCTAACTTCGGCCGTGTGTGAGTTGTACTCGTGTTTTTGGCAAGGCTATCATTGTGATTATGCAATTTCACAAACAATCATGTTGCGTGAACGTTACTTAAGTTAAATACTGTAGTGGTAACTCTATTAAGTTTCAAGTAAAAGCTCCTTGCTTAAACACTCTATCATAAATTAATCTTCATCCGTCTAGCCATCAGAGCCGTGCTACGGTTAAAAATCTCGATACGGCCACATAATTTTCGTGACATTCACTCCGTCACAATACGCCATTAAGGTTTGAGCGACGTAGCCTCTAATTCACGTTTAAAAGCCTGCACTCGACTCAAAGTCAGCTGTAATTTAGTCTTAACCAGCAATACCGGCTAAAAATCTAATTTATCAAGATGTTGCGGCCACTGGAATTATTATATGGAGCGATTACTCAGATATTTCATGAGATATTAAGTCAATTTCACTCAGTGTTACACTAATGATACAGATTCACAAAAACGTAATTTTCAGCACTTCTGAAATGTGTTCTGTAATTAGAAAGACGTTAGGTAGGCGTATTTCATGAGTGATTGTGGAATTTTACTGATGTGATTGCAGAAATTTTATTTTGCTTATACAATTTATTTCATTTTTGTGTTTCATGATTCTCATTTTGCTGAATTTGTTCAAAAGAAACAAAATAATCGCACAAATTATAAATTGAGGTACGATATTATTCTAAAGCTTGCAGTGATTCATTTTAATTTTGTTGTTATAAATACCTTTCACATTATGTTATTCACTGAATAATATTCGTTGTCAATCTCTCAGAACATAATTGAAATAAAGCGATAGACATAATTAACGATATAAGCGACAATTACAAAGTGGTGTGTAAGTGCGTAGGCAATGGTTGGAAATTATTAATCACAAGATGTCACAGACAAAGATAAAATAGACCTTAATAAATGGGCAAAGATTTGTTTTGCTGACTTTGTGATTCAACAATTTTAGATTATCAAGAAACTGTCATGTTAGTTAGTTATGTTTTGGCAAGGAGGTTTGTGGCCAAAATTATTGTCGTGTAAGTTAATCGTTTTTTGTGGATAAGTGACTTGAATATTGAAATCTTTCTTCAGTAGGTTTAGAGTGCATTTAAGAGTACTGGCATTGGTTATCATACAAACGGGTCGTTATGAGTTCATCCAGATATTTGGGCATGGACAAGACTTTTTACCAGACCTTTAAAATGATATTTTTCAGTAAACGTCAACTCAATTTGATTCCTAGCCAACAAGAGAGAACTAGAAAACTATTTAAAAAATACCGTCCGTCAATCCATCCATAACATTATTGGGAATGCGGTAGTAACTCCTTTGTCTGTCTGTACCTTGTTACCAATTCACACATTAACATGGGAGGATGGATAATGACCTCGGCTACTGCAACAACTTAAAAAAAAACCGGCCAAGTGCGAGTCGGACTCGCGCACGAAGGGTACCGTACCATTATCTATAAAAACGGCAAAAAAACCATATCTGTTGTATGGGAGCCCCCCTTAATATATTTTTTTTAATTTTTAGTATTTGTTGTTATAGCGGCAATAGTAATACATCATTTGTGAAAATTTCAGCTTTCTAGCTATCACGGTTTTTGAGATACAGCCTGGAGACAGACAGACAGACAGCGAAGTCTTAGTAATAGGGTCCCGTTTTACCCTTCGGGTACGGAACCCTAAAAATAACATCCGGTCACCACAGAGGCAAACCCGCGGGCAAAGGCAACTATCGTATATATTTTTTACAATACTACATCAACTACAATAATAACGATAAAAATCCTCCACTACTTGTAACAATAAAGCTGTAAACACATCCTCACACCGAGTCCAATTATCGAGAACAGCTACTGAAGACAGTACAAGGTTCTACATCTAATGCTTTATTATGAACGATTTGTTTTCATGGGCTGCCAGAGACACGCGGCCCGTGGGTTGTGGGGCCTCACGCATCGTTGCACTGGACCTTAGGCTGTGAGCTTGTTAAAGGCGGAAGCGATTAGCGATTTTAATATTAAAAAAATCAAAATTAATACGGTTGATTCTATGCTACTGCTAACATAACTCACTCATGTCTTTGAGTATGATAACACTTTTGTACAATTGAAACCTACCATTATCAACCAGTCACCTTTGCTGTATATGCCAATGATAAGACAACAAGGTGCTGTCAGTTGGGACTGGTCATCTCTTAGCTGCCACGGTTTATTTTCATTACTTTATTTTTAAATTGTTGATTTTATCTTTTACTCTGGACACTCTTAAATGTGCACGTCTTTCTACATCGTTCTCACATATATGTATAATCTCATGATGATGATGTAACCAAGATTTTGTAACAACATTTTGATTTAAAAGAGTGTCCATGGAGTTTCTTGCCCATTCTTCTCTATAGAGATCTACGCTTTGGAATCTGTAACTGCAGTACTTTCTCTAGTTATTATGCCTTGTGACTGGGACTGCAGCTTCGCTTCTTTTTGTTTTTTGACATTCAAAAGTACCGTAATGTTCTAATTGAAATAAATGCTTTGAGTTTGTGTTTGAATTTCACAGCCAGTGAAATTGCAAACACATTGAACCTTTTTACTGTTGCTATTTTTATTAACACTTCGGTCATCAACTTTATGTAGAAGTGTATAGGTAGGTATAATCGACAACAATGTAAAGGTACCTAATGATGATAACACATGTCAGGTATCACACCCACAATTTATTATGGTGTAAATCTAACTTGATTGGGTTCGGGCAATTTTAATTATGAAGTAAATAAAAATCTAACTACTGTTATCGCTAACCAATAATTTTATAGTGATATTTTTTTCGATAGCTGTTCTTGTCTAAAATATGGCGTGTAACAAACTTATTTCAAACATTTGTGTTGTTAATTATTTTTTTCACCTTTCTTAACAGTTTTCTACAAGTGACACTAGTTGTTGTATTCAACTAGTTTTTGCAACTTGTTTTTAAATAATAAACAAAAACTTGAAACAATGTCACATGTCTTCTAAAAAACTGGGGTAACACAAAAATAGCAGTTTTAAGATATACGCATTTAAAGTTTTTTGTTTTGTGTGCTAACCGATGTTTTCCGTCAACACTGTCACTTATGCCATTTAGTGACTTATTTTTGCAGTAAACTTATAGCAGTTTTTTTCAATTAATAGCAGGGATAATTGAAGTTGAGTGCGGTATTATTTAAAAACCTAATATTTTTGTGGTCCTAATGTGTTTGTTGACAGTTTTTTAAAGGACGTGCGACATGTTGTATCTAGTTTTCGTTTATTGTTTAAAAACAAGTTACAAAGACTACATTTTTCATCTGTACATGTTTTATTTATAGCTTTGGGCTATGAAAATATATTCAGACAAAACATTACCTCACTATTATTCTTCGTCACACATATGCAAGTAGAACCACTAAACGAAATCTCTCACTAAACAAAATAAACATCACATAGCGAGCATTTAGTAAGCTGAGACCACTAAAAACATATCCTAAGCAAGAGTTAATGGGTTAAGTACGTGGGGACTTGGAACTGTTACGCCTTTGAAATATATTTAGATGTTACGCTCAAGTGATTCGAGGATAAGATCTGGCGATGTTTCTTATTGTATGTTATGTCCAAATTATCCTGAAATTTATATTTTGAAACTAAAATTATCCAATATCTATAGTAAGTAGACATTTCTTTCTCTAATCATCATCATTTTCCTACCCTTATCCCAATTTATTTGGGGTCGGCGCAGCGTGTCTTCTTCTTCCATACTTCTCTATTACTCGTCATCTCATCAGACACTTTCTTTCTTGTCATAAATCATCCTTCACACAGTCCATCCATCGTTTTTCTAATCTCATTATTATTCCCTTTATTCATATTTTGTCAAACTTTATACATTTTTAAATATTAATTTAAAAAAAAATATAAAAAAATATTTAAAAATATAAAAAAAATTGTACCCCACCGGTATCGGGAACAGGGTCCAAGCTACCGGCAGTCAGGGCTCCAGAGAGAGGAACCTCCTAACAATACGAGCCGTGTCCAGAAGTACCGCTTTCTGAATCAAGCCCTTGATCCAGCTGCCTAACGAGAGCCTCCTGAGATGTTGGTCGAGGCTCTTGGCAATTAAGCCATGGGCTGACACGACTATCGGCACAATGATCGCTGAGTCCACATCCCACATGTCGACAACCTCGCGAGCCAAGTCAAGATACTTGATTTGCTTATCTTTCTCGGCTTTCACGAAGTTCTCGTCATGCGGGACCGTAATGTCAACAATCATTGCGCGCCGCTCTGATCGATCCATCACCACTATATCAGGCTTATTGGCTACAATAGTCCTGTCAGTGATGATGGATTGATCCCAGTACAATGTGATATTGCCATTTTCGAGAACTGGGTCGGGCACATACCTATAGTACGGAACTTCCGATTCAACAAGATTGTATTTTAGAGCAAGTTGCTGATGAATAATCCTGGCTACAAGGTTGTGTAGATGCAAGTACTCTCCGTTAGCCAGACGAGAACACCCGGAGATAATGTGACGGATTGATTCGCCTGGACGGTGGCGTGCCCGACATATGTCAACCGTGCCGTCCTTCACAATAAATCTCCGGTAGTTATTCGTCATCATAACTTCATCCATAATTGCACAGACTCATTATTATTATTATTTTTGTAGAACGAAATGTTCAAATTCCTAGTCAGATAATATAAAATTCATTTTATTCGAAAAAGTATTACAAAAAGTGTACATTTAGGCACAGTGTGTTATTTTTCATACAATGGTATAATTGGTACTGGTTGGTTGGTATTGGTATTGGTTGATATATCGGGAACTCAAAACAAACAGTGGACATGGTAAATATCCCGTTTCAAGTGTTAATTATAATTGGTACTTATTAGTAAACAATAACTAAAATATGTATTTTTAATCAAAAATTCAGTTGCAAGTAATGATAATGTTTAATTCAGATGTTTGGTAGCGACCTGCCCGATCTAGTGTTTCAAGTGCTAGGTGTTTCAGGAGCCATCACTTTACATAGCAGATTTTAATTAGGACAGGAAAATTAAAAAATAAAATAAATTAATCTAATAAGAACTATAAGTATAATCAAATTGGTGCAAAAAAAAAAACACTAAAATTAGCTTAACTGCTAAACAAATGTTAAGATCTCTGAAGAAAGTTTTTAAGTAAGTGCAGTGAATGTATCTAACATTATTGCACTTATTTTGACCCAGTACTTTCTGAGCTTAGCCCATAAAGACAGACACATTTCGAACCTTTGCTTCACCGGAATAGGCATAAATACTTGTGGTCGTTAAACCCAATGTGTTATAACATCTGGTCTCAAGTCATGCCAACGGTCTTAAGTTCGAATCCGCTTGGAAATCTGCCCACCCTGTAACGGATAACTGTTATAATAAATATGGTATATTTATGTACCTGGTATTAATTGCTTGTTTTCTTTGTTTTTTAGGTAAGATTGATCGAGAGAGTTGGTGAAATAAAGGTAACATTTTCTTGATAATTTGAGGATCACTCAAACCGGTACGGACAAATTTCGGACCGACTGTGGACAACGGACAATGACAGATAGTTCAGTTAGTGTTTGAATGGAGGTGTCCGTGTCTGGACCCGCATCCGCAAGTTGTCCGAACCTTTAGGATAAAACTTAGATAGGTACTACTTTCAAAATAGAACTCCAAAATTCTGATGGTGATGTAGTCATGAACACAGAGGGGTGATAAAGGCTTCGGATTGGGATGAGTGACGGGAAACACCAGGATGAGGAAGCAGTGAATCTGGCACAGCAGTTTTTGGATAGTTATTCGCTCCCTCTGGCCGTTTGCATTCACAGCCTATAAAAATATTGAACGATCACTGGCAGAACATAAAAAATACGCTGTAACAAATATTTTCCAATTCAGAATGTAGTAGTACGAAAAATTGTGGAATGTTTCATCTTGATAGGACTATGTCATGAGGTGAAAAAAGAAATTGATGCTTTCGTATTTACATAACTATTGCCAATATGTTAATACTATTTTTCGTAAGAATAAAAGCTTGAAGAATCAATCTAACTTAGTCTATTCTACAAAATAATTTCTATGATCAAAAACATACCCAAAACCATATATTGAGCCGTAACTTAGCAACACAAGAAGTAGAACAATTGTTTCAGGATCGAAATACGAAAGTTTAATAATAATACCGTTATCATAATGACTAGTTTACAATATTGTTATAGCAAATGTAACAATAGGCCTGTAACGCCATATCCGCCTTACTATTATATTATATACAGCCCCCAAACTATTCAATGTTGGTTAAATTGCCTTTACAGCAGTTTACGATAGCTAAAACGCGATAACCCGTAGGTATTATAATAAGCAATTTATTTTAAAATATACGAGTAAGCGCGTTATTGTCACCCCTCCACATAAAATCCAATTTTCTAAAAATCCAATGAGCCCTTTCAATTTGAATTGAGCTTTTATCGATCCTTATATTTTATTATCTGATAATCTATTACAAAAACAGTTAATTAAGATATTCCTGATTGAATCAAATTACCTGACAATGTCATTTTATTTTGTTGGGGATTGACAGTGACAATTTCAACAACATCATTTGGGAATGCTGTCACCATTGTCGGAAACGATTCTAATAAACGCATCTTACTCGACAAAGTCTTTACTCGTAAGAATTATATCATTCATCCTTAAAATGGATTCCAAAGGAGGGAAGCAATTTCATTTGTGAGAACCTGCTTCTGCTTATAATCCGTCCGAGGTAATAACATTTCATATTCGTAATAGAATCATTTTGCGTCGCCCGGAAACTTTATAGTCTCATTTTCAGTGAAAGCGTTTAGTACGAATAAACTTGTAGAATATTTGATGCACGGCCGTGGCAAACGAGAACAATCTCCGGAGTCCTCTGGAGGACTCATCAACGCCGCCCTTGATAGCAGTTTTTCATCATTGTTTAAATATTACATACTGTCGAAATTAGAACAAGTAATATTTTATTAGGGGTTACTACTTAAACACATTCTTCGTGAAAAGTGGTACAATAACGTTTATCATAGTTTAAAATTCCTTCTTAGAATTAATTGCATGAAATTAATAGGATAAGGCCGTTTCTATTTTTAACTAGAATGATGTCCTATTCAAACTAAATTAAACGTGCATTTTAAACGGTTATTTGTCTAATGAAGTGTAGGTATTAGACTCAATAGTATTTTACCAACACCGATAGTATTTTTAAAACAAATATTTAAATGATTGATTCGAATAATCCTTTAAAAAGGGCAAAAACTAACATTGAATAACAACATCAAAAATTTAAAAAATAACACCAAAGAAATCGCACACTTGTATAAAAATACTTAACAATTCATATAACATTTTGTTCCCATAGAAATTCACGCAAATTCCTTTCTACATACATCAGTTTGTTCCAGAGCATCGCACAATTGTTTACCTACCGTATTTTATACAGCAATGCCGCTTAATGATAATAAATTGATGATAATTAAACGCAATGTGTACACATCCATTTTGCGAGTAAGCCCGGACACCTTTAGTCTTGTGAACCGAGATCCGTGTGTACGTTATGTATCAAGATGATGTAGCATACGTGTAAGGTACATACGTGTAGGGTACATATGCCTAAGAGTAGGATACATAGCGGAATTATTAGCGAAAGAGCTTACCCGTAAACCGGAGTTTGTGGTTGGGGAAAACTGATTTTATGTACATACGTGCGTTAAGGGTTAAAAACCTTTTCATTTCGATAAGTAACACTTTTGAATGTAGACAGAATCATTCGTTTTCGTTTCAGTGCTTCCCTTTAAGCATTCTGATTTTAATTTCCTAAAAAGTCCAGTATTGAAAAATACGTAATATTTTTTTTTCCTTTTGAAGGGCGTCCCCGATATTTTTATTATACCTGTAATCAATATAATTTTACGACTAATAATTCAATAGAATAGATTTTACAGACATATATATGGTTTACCCGAAATTAAGTTAATTTGCTGTGTAACATTGAAATTAAGAAATATTCATTGAAACTGTATTTCAATATTTAGAAACGGTCTGAAAACATTTTATATTCTCATGAACAACTTTTTTTTTTGCTCTTAATTTTGAAGATACGAGTCTAAAAATAAACCATCAACTGTCTAGTTGTAAAGCTGTTAATTTCCATCGAAATTATTTACCATTTTTCCGACACAACCCTTTTGTCGCTTGGGGCGTTCAAAAATCTTAATTCGACTCTGAGAACGTCTCATAAATAATAATAGGCTATCACTCTGTCGCTTAAATAAACAGCTGCATTTAAAACTTGTGCGATATCTGTCTAATACTCCTTTTGATCTGAATAAGGTACGTCTAACATAAAGCAAAATTAATTAGCTGTAGGCACATAAAAATATACTTACGTCTAAGTATATATCACCCTCTTGTGTTTCACGTGACAAAGACTTTCAGGAAATTGTTAATTAAATCCAAAAGCCTTAAGTAAAGGTGGTTTTGCCATCATAAAAGTTCCCCTACGAACATTCACTGGTATGTGTAAGATTACGTTGACAGTATCGTTAATCACAACGGATTATAAACTTTAGATGGTGAATGTAAGGTGTTAATTTGCTTGGGGTTGTGTTTGTGAATCCAAACAGCACCTATTGTGATCATTGACTTGGATTAGTTATTTCGCTTGTTGTGACATGCACATGCTCTTTATCTGTTGGGTTGAGAGCATTTGTGTAATTATCTAAAGGAGCAACAGTGCATTATGAAGATTAGAATTCACTAAGCTTATTATCTTTCAAGAGTAATGTAGTAGTCTGTTGTAAATGTATTTTTTGTGAGTTTAGCGCCGTAACGAGCCATATCATCATTATTGTAGCTACGCTTAAACCTCATTTCACTACAAAAACGTGCGTATGTTTCTTCAAAGCAGTTTTATATTCTCATGAACAGTATGTAAACGTGTCGACAAAATAAAGAAGCCACTCAGGTGTTACTTTGTAAAGCGTACTTACGCGCTCAGGGCTGTAAATTCGAGTTTTTATCATTATTCGGGCGGGTGCGAGGAGAAATTCTAATTTGTTGTGTTATCGAATTCATCGGAGGGTGAGAGTGCGTAGTTACCTCTGTAGAGAGGTGAGCCGGCGCCGCCAGTTCCCGAGGACAAGATTTATGTAAGGACTTTTGTGTTTGTACGAGTAGTTAAGCAGGGGGCGCGGGGGACGGGCAACTCATCTACATTCGCTACTCTATACCTAACAAAGTATAGAGAGTCTTTTGTCTATCCTCTCGCATCCGCTACAGTTTCTTCAGAAGGAGGAAAAATACGGCTCGTTTTAAAATTCCACGCATACATACATAGAGACACGTAAAAGTTACTTTTTCTTTTTTTTTGCAATTTCTCGCCATAGACACATCATCTGGCGTGGATGAGTTTTTGTTGGGACGTAGGAAGTTCCTTTGTCTCTGCTATGAAAGTCAGAACTGTTGTAAGGAATATCCAGCACGGAGCCGTATAGGCATTGTTTCGAGAAAAATCTAAGCTCAGACTTTTGCGCTGGTGCGCTGCGTCTGCGAGCAACACGTGGCGCTCGGCTCTAAGTAATGAAATCTACTCCAGTTTAATTAAAAACTCGTTACAACATAACCGTTAGCCAATCAACTATTATACCTCCTTGCGTTAAGGCTTCATTGTATTAACTTTGTAGTAATCTCGCCTGAAGTAGGGTCAAAAGTTAAAAGTTATTAGGGAGGGCTTGACAGTCGTGTCATTCTAAATACTTGTTTCAAAGTCCGTAAGCATAAATTATGGGTAACTTATCGTGTGAAATACGTTTTAATAAAATACACAGCAGTGAATGAATGATACATTTATTTGCAAGAATATAGGTAGCTAACATAAGGTCTTAATATATATGGGTTTCACTATATTCGGCATTTCAGCCGTACAAATATTTAGATTTCAATACGGACAATGAACTGATTTATCTTGGACTTTCTTTCAAATGTCATTTATTTTTTGTTTAGTAAAAGAAAATAAGAGAATGCACATCCAGTGCACTCTCCTTATATGACTCGAAAAAACATTTCTTATAGATAAAAAGAGGTTTGAATTAAATGGCAGGCCTAACTTCCGCCATTTTTTTTTCTCAAAGTAGCAACAACCACTAACAACAACAGCCACCAACAACAACAACGAAAAACAACAACAACCAACCGAACAACCACAACATGCTCATATCTTGGAAACGTGAGACTAGAACATTTTTTCTCATCAAAACTTGTTTGTATTGGTGCCAGCTATCAATTGATACAGGTTTTATGCGTGGCTAATCAAATCAAAGTTGTGCAGAAGATGTCATCAGTGAATAGAATCAACTTTAACAGCTTATATATAGGAAAAGTGACACTTTAGAACTTATTTTTTATTTTGTCTCATACAAAACTTGATTGTTTTGATACAAGCTATGCATTGATATAGGTTGTATGCCTAGGAGCTACTCTGAAAAAAAAATGGCGGAAGTTAGGCCTGCCAGACTTCCTACAAAAATCTTCCAAGCACTTTCTAATCAATTATACTATTAATACTTTCCTTTGTCTATGAAGCATATGCAACTCTTAAGACGCATCAAATGTCAATACACTGTCAAAGATTGAAATACGAGTATCACGAACGAAATAATACTTCACAATTTTTGAAGAGCTTAACATAGAGATAACACGCCTGTAGGTATTCCTCGAAGTGTTGGGCAGAGGTGTAACAATAATAGACCCACAAATCACGAGTTATGTTTAATTCCCATGTAATAAAACATTGAAATCCCATTTTTAAAGAACACACCTAAAACTAATTAATCAAGATGAATGATATATCACTTTAAGAAACGATCACTGCACTGAGTACGGTGTAGTCCATCCCTATGGACCGGAGCGGTCAGGACAATGTACCAGTCTTCGTGGTATTGCCTCAATTAATCATAACTTTGTGTTAGTGAAATTTCTCCAGTGGGTAGATCGTAGACGGTAGGCCATTGGTGCATGAGTTCACGAAAGCATGAAATTGCCTCGCAAAACCTTCGCTTCGCCCGCCTTACTAGAGCGGAGCTGATTTGGGAGTTTTGACAAAGCTTACTTATTATAATAATGTAATATTTTGCCTAATTACCTCGGTTTTGTTAGGAGAATTAATGCTGATGGTATTGTTCCCAAGTTACAAGTTAAAAGGTGAACCATTGTGATAGTTTCTGTAATAAATTTTCATTTTATGCAAAAGATAATAACTTGACGGCACGGTTGGCGCAGTGTCTGAGCGATTGACTGCTGCGTTGCGTGTTGCGGGTTCGATCCCCACACGGAACAAATATTTGTATGGCCTACAGATAGTTGTTCCGGGTCTGGCTGTTTGTGTATGTGAGTTTAAATGTTTGTAAATGCACCCACGATACAGGAGAAATTCCTAGTGTGGGGCAACGTTTAAAAAAAAAACTTAGTCTTATGAATACACAATGGCAATGAGTCTTTTAAACTATAAAATACTACTTCCTTAATTACTAATTAGCAAATGTCCCAATTCATTTGGGGTCTGCGCAGCTTGTCTTCTTCTTCCATACTTCTCTTTTACTCGTCATCTCATCAGAAACGTCCATTCGTGCCATATCATTATTCACACAGTCCATTCATCACATTTTATGTACATATTGTCGAATTAAAAAAAAAACGTTGTGAATAATCTATTAAGTGGATATCAAATACTAATAAATCTTAAAACCTACAATGATAAAACTCGCTTTGACAGCATGTTTTATGTAAACTATTTACTTCACTCACTGTAAGGCTACTGTAGGCACTGTAGGCAGAAAGCTAGGTAAAATCAAGCATAAGCTTAAGTACCGATAACAATAGTACAATTATTTCAAATAGCGAAACAGTACGTAGTCCAGTCCATAGTTTAAATTAATAGTTGTGTAGTGTAAAGGATGCAGGGAATGGCTGAAAACAGAGCTAAGACCAGCTCCATGACAGAATGTTAGCTCAGAATTATGATAATAGTTTTAAGGAGTTTAACAGTTTAGATGCTCCAAATTTTCAGTCTACGCCGTAGCAAGTGCTACGTCCGCGGAGGCCGACGGAGCTACGAAGCGCTACGGAGCTACGCCTCTACACGTTTTATTTATGTCCTTGTAATAATTTTGCAAGTTTAGGCGACTCGGTATAGCAATAACAATTTTACCTGTTTGTGAAACAAAAAGTTAACTTTAATGGCTTACTGCCTTATGTTTACGGGTATTTTATTGCGGAAATATAGCCTTAACACTTTATATTTTTATTTATTTGTGTATTGTAAAATCCGTTAGTTTTTATGTCCGAATTATATACTTTTTATTACATAATTATGTTTTATTATAGTTTTTATTTTATTTTATAAATTACAAGTTCTATATACTTAAACAAAGCACACAATTAAGACCTTGGTTTGGTCTGTCCAATCAAACTTGTTCTTTTTTAATAAGAAGAATCAATTTTCCTTTTAATTGAAAAGCAAAGTAGACGCAACTGAATAAAGAAATTTTAGAGAAAGCAATGTTATAACCAAATACGACCTGAAAATATTTAAAAAAAACATGAATACATAAACAAATACAGCTGTCAAATAAAACACGAAATCTAATTTAGATGCTGTATTCACGGTTTATCGGAGTTTTTTGTTGCATATAATCTATTTTAAAATAAATACCAGACATACGTACAGGTGTTTGTATACCTGATATTTATTACATCCGTTACAATTTTATATTTTGAATTTATACGTTATGAATTATTTCATTTGCATAGAAACGATTTTGCTGTTCACTCTGATTTTTATTTCTAGTGATTATTTCATAGTTATTTTTTAAACTCATTTCAGTTTTAAAGCAAAGTTAAAAGCTTTACCGGCTTACCTGAAAACAAAAGGGTTTTATTTATAATTAAAGTCCAGTGAAAGTTCCAATGGCATTGTAGTATGGCACAATTAATTGGGATTAGTGTGTGAGGTCGTGCGTTCCATTTGCCACTTATT
This sequence comes from Eurois occulta, assembly GCA_950022335.1. Lineage (NCBI taxonomy): Eukaryota > Metazoa > Arthropoda > Insecta > Lepidoptera > Noctuidae > Eurois > Eurois occulta. The sequence goes on along the minus strand of OX465489.1, from coordinate 7,436,505 downwards.
TTTCACGTTACGAAAAGTCGGGTGTCGAGGGCAGGCGCGAGCGCCGGATTATTGAATTAAAGTTGATAAGTGTATTAGCCAGTGTTGTTGCTCCATTCTCTTGATTAATGGTCGACCGTTGCTTTTTCTCTCTCATTTATATGATAATGAGTCGGCAGCCGCGACCGAACACAATTATTATGTGTAAATGAATGTAGTTGGAGGTGAAATCGCTTTTTGAAAAACGACCACCTACATAGCGAATTCGAAATGATCAGTGCGCGCCCGCGAATACGAATACGTCGATTTTAAAACGTTTAAATGTTCGATGTTTTAACTAAAATTAACTCTGCTTATTTTCGAAACGGGATTATGTTAATTAAGTAGCTGCCATTTCGACGGTGAAATTGTAATCGAAAACGTCTAATGTTTATTTACTTAATCAGTTTGTTTTGTAATACAATGACGAATTAATGAAATTAATTGAAATTTACATTTCCAGTACCACGATATACATTTCAGTAGGTAGCTTGTATTGATTATTCTTTTGACTTGTGAATAATACAGGTATGCGACAATATATCATGGCGTATGAGGATAATAAAGAGCGGAACTGTCACGAAGATAATGCGGCTCGAATTCGCTCCTGTGACACTAGATGGCACCAAGCGGTGCAACAAAAACCGTGCCACAAAAATACGCAGCAATTTTTAAAACACAAACAAAATTACTCGCACTCACGTTGGCTTATTTGAAAAAATAAAAATTGGAATGCGTGACGTAAGTACAACGGGCGCATTCGGTACAGAAGGTGGAATAAAGTGGTTCGTGCCCGCGTTGGTCGCGGCTCGGTACACCGCACTGTCTGCTATTTAATTCCCCTTTGTTTAATACAATCTACAGGGAACACCGGCAGGGTTACGTTATGATGACATTTGGATTTGCTATGTGTAATATAGTGCGCTCAGGACGGAATGAAATCCGGAAATATGAGTGCATCGTCGCGAGCCGTGAAAGCACGCCTTTCACCCGGTGCCATTCGTGTTCCTTGGATATTAATGATGTCAAACGAAGAGCGTCTTTGTCTGGGAATTGACGAGTTTCCACGGAAACTACTTCATTTGTTTGAACTAGACGCACTTTGATAAAACCAGGGGATTTGTGCCTTGTGTTCTCATGTTACTTGTCTTTTGTAACTGTGCTGTATGTTGGAATGGATCACCTTCCTCGAACGAAACTACTCGTTGTATTTTCTTAATTAAATAAACGAACATACTGTAACATTTGGTTTTTAAATAACTCATGTTCTGTACTTTATACGCACGAGTAATTTGAAACCGTCCGCCATTAATATTTTAAGTTTTCTCATGGAAAAACACAATAGACGCATCTAACGGAAGTTCAGTTTTTGCCAAAGAGCGATATCTGACACTACAACAATACAGCGCTGTAAAATTCTATTTAACTCGGTCTGAAAAGCCCGTCAATCTGAGCGAGATGCGCCGACAGCTATCAACAGATAGCCGCGGGCACACATGACAGCCTCCACGGCTCTACGGGTACTCGCAAACCAATCCGACAAAGGATCACCTAACAGAAAGGCTGCGAGCAATTTCACCTGTCCATTACTCACCCATACGATCGCCGTTTAGTTCATCACGTCTCAGAACTGAAAAATCCAATATTTGCACTCTCATGCTCGACCACAAACTCGTACATTCTCAAGAATCCATTTGACATCAAGTAACATTGTCATAGCAGAACTTCCGACCCGAATCCTTATTGAAGATCGAAATTTATTAAGCGAAAACGGATGCCACCGGTGCTCCCGCTACCAACACTATCTAACTTTCTATAACAAAGCGCTAGGGAAAGACGAAAACATTCCAAAAAGTCGTTCCTCTACAATAGCAAAGTTTACTCCGTAGGTCGGTGGAACTGTTGCAAAAAATATGACGTTTGAAAAATTACACGCATTCACAAATCATGCGGGGCCCCCTTTTGTGGAAACTTTCGAATCGCACAAAGGTCTACAACTCGTTCTTAAGACGCTAAATTCGGCGCCAGTGAATGGCACCTTTTGTGTGGGTAGGTATTTGTTTGTAAAAATAATTGGTATTTTCAAAAACTCGTATAGAACGAGCACATCACAAAACTGAAAATAAAATGTGTCAAAAATCTCTCGTTTTGGCGTGAAGTAATAATAAATCACAGAGTCCATAACACACCTGTACAAGTGTACTGGGCGAACAAAAACGTCGAACGTTTTACGAATCGAAATACAAAATTCCATTTGGTGCCGTCGAGAGGAAATGAAGCAATTAATTCAGCAGATGGCGTCGCAGTGCGAGCATTAATCATCGACTAATCGTAACTGCAGTCTTCGATTTATCCGCGCCCATTTGCAGGAACAGACAGAGATGCGCGTCGATCTCGCGTCACGTTTTATTATAACTGTGTTTGCGTTCCAAATGTTCACATTTAAAAGCTATCGGTTTGTCATCAAGCAGTATTCATGAGAATTCCATTTGAAATCTTCGATAACTTCTTAAACATTGTTATATTTCTTGAGCTTTGTTATGAATGCAAATTAGTTTAATAGTAGCTTATCCGTGAGACTGAAAATGTACATAATAATTAGGTTGGGATTATCATCGGTATACTCATCAATTATCAATTTCAAAAGCTTCTAAATAATTGGTTCTATCTACATTTGATAGCAATTAAACATCAAACAAAGATTTATATCTCGTCGTCAAACAATGTCGGATCATTTTGCTAATATAAAATCTTAATCCAAGAATTACGTCAATCAATGACAACAGTGTTCTCTAAACTCGGCTTTCTTTACTAAATTAACACCGATACAATCTATTGTCGCATTGACGGCCTTCAAAACTTATCTCCCTTATTAATTTCTCTTTGAAAATTTAATAATGGTACAGTGAGAAGGCAATTAAAAATGGATTATACGTAAAAATGAAGCAAGTGGCGCGTTTAAGAATCGGAATCGAACGGAAAGCGGGTAGATTAAGGCACTTGTCCGCTTGGGATTACCGGACAAGCTAGTGGTAATGAAATTCGCTCCGAGGAAATGGCGGGATCCAGAGGCCTAGTTTTAAGCTCTGTCCAGGCAACCACTGATTGTATTTGATGAGAGTTTTATCTGTTCTGTTCGATCGGCGGCGCAATCGTCGCGAAATCATTCCGATTTAACTTTGTTCGTCTTTGTTTAATTGTTGTTATTTCGGATTTGAAGTCGCGTCGATCAACTGGCTTAAGATTTGTTTGCGATCTTAATTATTGTTGCTTGTAACTGCTTTTTAGTAGAGTTTTATTCGATTAATTATTTCGGTCGCAGTAAATTTGCAATAATCGAAATGTCATGGCTGACTGCCTATTTTGCGCAGCTACTCAATTATACCGGCAATAAATTTTGAGATGAAATACTAATAGACCATTGTTTTAATGGATTATCGTAATTTTATTGCTTGGAATTTTCATTTCATGTTTCGCATGATTTGGAAATCCTATCTAACCCTCCGTCAAAAATCGAAGTCCCAACAATGACGCCCTATCCATACTACAGTATTACAACAAATCAAAACGTATTCACGCACGCTTACCGTTCGGTAAACTTTTCAGCACTGATTAGGGGTGCCCACTCAAAACTATCCAAGCATGATATGGAGGCCCAAAGGAGACGTCGATTCTTACCGGTCCCTATAGACCGGCGGCGAAGCGTGCCTTACGTCAGTGCGATTGTGATCCAATTAGGGCTGCGCATCCTCTTACGTATTTAACTGGTCGGCACACAGATCGTTTTGCTGGTAGACTCACAAAGGTCAGTGACAGCCCTAGGGATTGAGTATGGGAGTTTATTGTTTTATAAGGGTAGTATGATTTGTGTTGCCTGCTATTTTGAGCTTAAACTTTTAACTGAAGTAAGTAGACAGAACTTGTATAAAATAAATAATTGAAAAAACAATGTTCTACCTGAACATTGTTTTAGAGAAAATAAGTCTCAATGTAAATTAAATTGAGGTGGATATTATTAAAAAATTAGAAATAGAGTTTTAAAAATGTGAAATACTCGTGATTGCCACTACATAATCAGTCCTAAGAATTTGCCACAAATGAAGATCAGCAGAAAATAAAACTTTGCTCGTGACAATGAAACAACTTTCTTGATTTAAACCGTGTAAGGACAACTAGGTATAATTCCCAATAGCACAAGCTCCAAGTAAACTTAAACTGACGATGACTGCAGCAAATTGTGCATCTTTACGTTTCAAAACTAACTATGGCCAACTGCTGCGCTAGACGTTTAGGAAAGTCCCACCGTTCGCCGTCTTAACTTTGTATCACTTCCAAAACAGGCGTTTGATTTAACTGTTACTGTTAACGAATGCTCTCATTCTACCGTGCAAGTTTAAGTTTAACTTGTGCTATATGTGGGGGTAGTTTAATTGTTTAGTTATTTGGTAACTGATATTTGAGACGCTTTAAGTGTAGGCGGTGGATTTCGCAAGTCAAGTTAATGTCTTGTTATGTTACTTCATTCTATCTCAGATTTAAATGAGCAGTAGTGGGTTAATGTTGTTAGATTTCAATGCAAATTAAAAACGTTATTTTTCTGTGAGGAAAACGTAGTGAGGAAAATGTTGAGCATGAATGTAGACGGCTATTAAGGAGCTCGTGGCTAAATAAGAGCAGCCGCTAAGGTCGATCTTTAGGTTAAGCCGTGCTTACCTAGGTTGGTCCGTGGATGGGTGACCACCCATTACATGCCGAGTTTCCTCCGTGCCTCGGATAGCACGTTAAGCCGTTGGTCCCGGCTGTCATTTGTAGATTTTGACAGTCGTTACAGGTAGTCAGTGACCCGAAAGTCTGACAACCAGTCTTACCAAGGGGTATCGTATTACCTAGCATTAACTGGGTTGTGGAGGGCAGACAGGCAGTCGCTTCATGTAAAATACTGGTTTTCAGCTGCATCTGGTTAGACTGGAAGCCGACCCCAACATAGTTGGGAAAAGGCTAGGCAGATAATGTAGCCGGCTATTAGAGTAGAGAAACACCAAAGAAACGATGGATGGACTGTATGAAGGATGATATGGCTAGAAAGGAAGTGACGAGTAAAAGAGAAGTATGGAAACAGAAGACATACTGCGCCGACCCCAAATAAATTGGGATAAAGGCAGGAGAATGATAATTGTTCTACCAACATTTTATTTATTTATTTATAATAAAATTATATTACAGTAAACCTACACCAGACATGCAAGCCATTTGGTTGAACATAAAACACAAGTTAAACTACATAAAATCAAACAGAATTAGAATAAAAATAAACAAATTATTTTTTCATAATCCACCAATAGGTATTTCCTGAAAAGCTTCCTATCTTTTTTTCTAATTGATTCGATTAATAGAAAGGTACCTTCCTGAAAGTATTTTAAGACTTAAGTAATTACTCATAATATCAAAAATATATTACCAAACTTTCAGCACCTTCCATAAATTACATCTAAACAGAAAACACTTCACCTCCATGTTTTTTAGAAAATATGTTTATTAAATTGTGAGATACCAAAAATATGTAGCAAAGTGTAGCGATATAAAGTTTGAAGATGTTTAACGTAGAAAGTATCTTGGGAATATATTAAGTTCGCAACAACTTCAAGATAGGTGCTCCAAGATAAGAAGCAAATAATATTGAAAAACGTGGAACTTTCCATATCTGTATTACGAGATCAGTTTTCAAAACGAAATATTTTGATATCTGCTTCATTTTCGTTGGTGATGCGACGGCAACGTTTTGGGATGTTGCTGATGTTATTGTGATCTATTAGGAAAATAAAATAATACAGACAATATAGTTGATGGAAATCTACATTTTCTTTATTGATATTACAATTACAAAATAATCGTCATTAATATTTACTTAATTTATTATTATTCTTTAACCAAAATGATAAAGTAAAAAGCAACCACACAAGACAATGTAACACCACTTAATGTAACTGCTTGATACAGTTTCTTTCTAGCCGTTTTTAAGTAGAATAGTAGCAGCCTAACACACAAACATACACACAATCTCTTATTTAAACTCATAATAAACACTGTCATCATTATTATATTGTCTCATTTACGTGATGACATTCATCAATGACCTAATAAACAAACAAAAAAATGTTATAACAGACGGACAGACAAACACAAGGACAGGCAGAGTGATTCTATAAGGATTCCGCTTTTTCATTGGGACCTAAGGAAAAACATACAATAATCCAATTACAATAAAATTACACTATCTACTATTTCTGTGTCTAGCCTACAATAACCCAGCTAATCATTCAGTGTTACTGAGTGACAGTGCTACTGTCACGCAATGCATAGCACCGCTGTCACGCCGCGCACCATACAATTAATCACGCCACCAGACAAAAGGAGCCTTTTACTGATGTAATACGACTTGACGCTGTTTTTATACATTTTTATGTCGATATTTTGTGGTGCAATCTGCGGGTATTGATTGCGTACGCTATGGTGAATAATGTTAGCTGTTACTTTAGTCAACAAGACTTAGGTTTTTAATTTTTTGGGGTCACTACATTATATTCTTAGTACTGATATCCATTTATGGTAGACATTTTCTTGTAATCGACAGTTGATTTTTTTATCCATATTGGTTTACTACAGTGTAACACGCAAACAGATACTTTTGGGAATTTAATAAAATCTATTTTATAAATACATAAAATGGTAAATTGACCGACTGGGTGATATATCAACACACAGCCCAAACCGCTGGTCCTAGAGACATGAAACTTGGAGGGTGTGTTCTTTGTGAAGAGTAATTATCCACTAAGAAAGGATTTTTGGGAATTCCACCCCTAAAGGGGTTAAATAGGGGATGGAAGTTTATATGAAAGTCCGTCAGTTTTGAAGTTAGGATCTTCAAATTTTGTGTTTAGGCTGACGATTCTCTTCAGCGTTTTTGATAATAATTCTACCCCCGAAAGGTTAAAAAGGTGGATGAAGGTATGTAACTATGTTTGTGCGCGTGGAATCTTGCAACTCAATTTTGAAGCAGATATCTCTAACCGATTGAGATGAAATTTTGCACACGTATTTGGTTCTAGTGACAATACATTTTTATGACAGACATTCCTTAATCCAGCAGCCAGGATCGTCTACTCCAGAGAGAACTCTTCAATGGTTAGTAACATGGACACGAAACTTTGTATACGCGTTCAAGTTTGATAGATAAAGATGATTTCTATAATGCTCTCATCCTGCAATCAGGATCGTCTTCTCACGATTTAAATATAAGGTCGCGGACACAATGTTAGAGGGCGCAGGGCGGCGGGGTGTTCGTTTGGATGATATTTGGCACACAGATCGTTTGTAAGGATTAACCTATAGGTTACTTTTAATCCCGGTAGTACGTTCCCGTCGCATATTTTTCGCAATCCACGCGGGCGAAACCGTGGGAAAAAGCTAGTATAAGATAAAGTGAAGAGATGTAAACAAAACCTATAAAAGCTGTCTTTCACAGCAAATAGATGATTTTTACATCAGCATAGAGAAATATATGATAAAAACGAATATTTCTCGAATCAGTGTCAAAAATAAAATGTCAAACCACGTGACTAGCTGTACTGTTTTAAATAGTCAACCCCCAACTAAACCCTTTGACACACAAGCGTAACGGTTCCATATATTAAAACTGACTTTTAATATTCATACAACAGTACAGCAAAGATTAAAGTCATACCTGTAATTGGACCCTTCAGTTTCACCCCAATCTCAGGTAGGTAGTAAAGGGAGCTATTATTTTTCATGTCCCCATTGCAATCGGCGTATAAATAAATAAATAAAATACCACCAAAGAATTATTTCGGCGATGGAACATTGGATATGCATCGATATTATACTTACCTTTTGTCGGAACATGTTGATGTTCCTTAAAGAAAAATCATTTTCTACACCCCTTGTAGCTCTTGTAGGTGTCAGCCTTGCTGGAATCGTTTTTAAGGGTTCAATGAATGATTTAGCAAGGGTTTAGAATTTTCAAACGGATTTGAAAGTTCAATACCGTCATCACTACATCTGTACGTTTTTCTCTATTCCAAAAGTTCGTTGATAAACAGATTATATTATTCAATATTCACCCTTTTCTATTCTGCCTTTTCAGCCGAATTGGAAGGGTTTACAGAAATACAACAAACATACTTAATAAATGAGAGGGGCTAACAGGAATATTAGTGATATGCATTATAGATTATTAGGGCGATGGTCAGGATCCTCATAAGTGCTGATTACGACACACTTCGACCGGTTCGCCGAGCATGACGAAAAATTACATCACAAAATGGAAGAATGAATAAGTTTTGGTTCTGGTTTCACTCATTGGGGTTTATTCAATAAAACAGCAAAGTAAATCATATTTATCCATACATTTTTGACGTTTCAACGTCATACAAGATCCAAGAAAGATGTTAGAGGTTTTAATCGGAACTCGATTCATTTAGTTAATCCTACAGTATGATAATTCCACTACAGCATAATCAGCCTATAATGTTACCATTGCTGGGATACACGGCCTCCTCTCTATAAGAGGGAATGGGCTATAATCCACCACGCGGGCCCAGTGCGGGTTGGCACATGTCTTCGATTTTTTGAGGAAACCGGCATGTCCTAGAACATGCCGGTTTCCTCACGATGTTTTCCTTCACCGTTTTTTAGAGCAGTGGTGATGAAATAAATTACATAAAGTAGTGCCTGTCTGGGTTCGAACCCACGACTTACTGTTTGTAAGTCGGGGCTGCCACCACTGGGCCACTGCTGCTCTGCCATTACAATAGGAGTAAACCCCAATCTAATTTACTTTAGTAAAAGGTCACTTCATAGTATGTTTTACAAACAACCCATAGATTTTTAATACCTCACCAAAAACAATTGATTAAGCAGTCCTGAAAAACACCGCAGCAGATGATGATTGCTGAAAAAAAAAAGAAATTTCGTCCCAAAAAATACAAAAGTAGAGGCATTTAGATTTAAGCCATGTACCTTTAATCGGGCCCGCATATCCGCCCTGGCCAGGTAGACATGGCTATTATTTTTCATATCTCTGCTTCCGTGGCGCGCCAACGATTACTTTTAATTTCAACCGTTGAAAAGCATGTTGTACATTGTAAAAACTGTTTGTGGAACATATTTTTTAATGAACGCCATCGAGTTACGGCTTTGACATGTGTTTAAGGTCGAGTTGACACGATAGTTAAATAGGAAAGTGCTACCAATTTGTTGACATTCGTTTGTGAGAATTTAGAATGAATGACGTTAATTTTTATTGGTTGGGAAGGGGTGAGTTTTAAGAGCTTCATGAATTTAGCAAGGGGTGATGACGACAGACGGAAAAATATATTACGAGCCGTAAAACAGGATCTTTGAAATAGTATAATCTAAATTTACCAACACAATGTTCATTAAATTACTACTGATGCTATTAGCCTACGCCATCCCACTGCTGGGCAGAGCCCTCTCCCCATGACTTCCAGTTGTCTCGATCCAGGGCTTAGGTGGACCACTGGTCGTTGGTTTCGTCCAGCTCGTCTCGTCATCTTCTCGATATCATTCCATTAAGTAACATTATCATTATTTTAGTCTTTACTTTATCAATTATCAAACTGTTGAAATTCTCAATTAGATTGGTTTAAAATCGTCAAGTTAGTACGAACTGCTTCTTAAAAATTAACCATCTAACAATGACAAATTAAGTACAAATAATACTACTGAAGCACGTTTTCCTAGAAACAAGCACACAGGATCACAACATTATAAGAATAAGGAAGCCGGCTACAAATTCCATTCCTTAGTACTGTAGTCGTCATAATAAATGATTTCAAACAAATACAACACATTGTACGTGACATATTTGTACCAGATATTGCTTTATACCGAGTTCTGAATAGCTCAAGTGCTCCAAGTTCTTGTAAAATAATACAATGTTTCATAGAGCAAGTTTTATGTTTCTCGACTTTCTACTCTATATTACATTCGTCAGTGTCTTACAACTTTTATTGCAACGCATATGATGGATGTACACTACCACGATCTCGTCCCACGAATCACGACAGTATTCCTCATCTGAACTATAAAACAAAATCGCATACCGACCGCCTAAACAATTTCAAAATGGAACAAGGGTGGTCCGTACTTTGTATAAAAATGCCGAGACGTCAACCGTTTACAAATAACTCCCTTCCTTCGGAGGGGTAATTTTTGTTTTCCCCTTTACCGAAAGTTATGACACAAATATGAAAACATTAAATTTGAATCGCGGCCAAATATGTTAAGTTCTTGAGGTTATGCAGGACACGAGTGGTCTGCGAATACTAATCGTTGGGCGCGCCGTAGCACCCTGCGTCCGATTTGCTACGCCGTAGACACGTGCTACGCGGCAGGCTTGCTGGCTACGAGCGTACTTAGTCTCTTAACTGCCCTTGAATAATATCGAAGTGGGTGAATTTTAATGTAATATATATTGATTTTGATTTTTTTTTATTCAAAATTAAGTAATAATTTATTTATTTTAATATGTAAATGAAGAAAAGTTTGTTTATATTTTCTCAAATGTCTGACCATGGAAAACAGCTGACTTGGATTTTCTATGATTGGAAATTTGGAAATAAAACTGTGTTTAAATTTTGGGGAAAATCTTTAGTAGACAGGTATATTTGTCAATAAATCACAAGGCTTCGATTTTTTGTGTGAAATTTAAGTTAAAGTGCATTTTATCGGCGTTCATTTATTACGATCAATAGATGCTAATTAGTAGGGGAGCGTTCGACACCAAGTTCCATAAGAATATTTCAGAGCCGCCGCGGTGATAAATCAAACTCGAAACCGTAATGAAAGCGAACGGATCGCGTCGCGAAGAGAGAAGGGAGGAAAAAATATCACGGAAAAAATCAGGTGCGTCCCCCGGTCGGAGAGAAAAACAGTCGGTCGGGCGTCGGGGGAGGTGGGCGGGGGTGGGGGTGGTCGGTCGATGCGGGGGGCGGGCGCTGGGCGGGCGACGCGTGCGCGAACCTGCCCCCGGCACGGACGCGCGCCGCCGGCCACACTCCCAGCGGCTCCGTCGCTCGTCGCTCGTCGCCCGCGTCCGTCCGCACCCGTGCGCCCTCTCTCGCGCCGACGCCGGCCCGCGCCGCGCGACATCTCGCGTGTTCCATTGCTCGACGTTACATGTCCAAAGTGCTCAACTCAGTGCTTCCCATCCACACCGCCACAGTGCTCCCGCAGCCTTTTTTCGAGACGGAACCGACCTGCACAACGTTCAGGGTTAGTACCGACATCCGTGCTGTAAAGTGACCGGTTTCAGTGTTCCATTGTAAAAAGTTTATTTCGGGAACAAAGTTTAGTAAAGTTGAAGAGTGCGCGCCGCGTCGGATGCACATTGCCCTAGCCGCAAGTGGTTCCTATCGGCTGGGCGGCGCCGTCGTGTCGCTCCCTCCTCTCGACCCTCACTAAAAACAACAAACAGATCAATCGACCTGTTATATTCATCCAGACACTCATAATACAAATCTTGGGCCGGCTATTTGGTTTGGCGCAAACGGATCCAAATTGACTCACAACAACCACGATATTTTGTTTTTATGCCTAAATATTGCGATAAGATAAGAGTCGCTACACTAATAGCTAGAAATAAAATTGTGGAATCGCATGTAACGGTGATATTAGCTGTGAATGGTTCAAGTTTACCTACTTTTTTTCTTAAATTAGTCGGTCGGCAATTTTGTAGAGAACTGAAATTCATAGATCTATTTGTATTGTTTTGCTATGGTGCGTAGGAAATTAACGTGCCATCAGAATAAATATTAAAAGTTATTAATGCTCGGAAATTAAAACAGGAATGGCCTAAAAATAAACGTGGCACGCATTTGGCTCACGAAACAAAATAAGCGCGGTATTGCATCCATCTGTTCAAGTTTTAGACTTTGCAAAGTTCTCCAATTTATTGTGAGGGCTATGTTTTTCGCCGGAATATTTTCTATGACTCACATTTTTAGTTGAAAATTATCTGATAAAATAAAGTGTTTCGTTGGTAATAAAGTATATTCAGTTGTAATATGGTTTGATTTTAATCATGATTAATGTTAAAGTCTCAAAAAAGCCTTTTATGCAAAATTTGTTAATAAACCAGATTTATTTTACTCAAATTGCCAAAAAAATCCATATTTTTTTAAAACTACAATCAACATTTTTTGTCACGTTCTGAAGCATTCCAATTATTATCTACCACAAAAATTTAAATAAAGTAGCAACAGCCACAGATTTCCGATTCGAGTAATTTTAATGTTCGTAATTGTGACGCATTTGTTTTCATGAATAATTTTATTGAAACGAAATGTGAAATTTGACAAGTGTCTGCATTTCAGCAGCTGCATTCTTGACACCTGTAGACTGTGAGCGTGGGTTCTAGACAGTCTTTCTTGAGTGACTGACGCTTATAAAATTTTAGCCGCGTCGTGATTTCGTCGCTTTTATCTCGTTTACGTCCCCTTTCTACCGATTTCAACTGTGGAGACGCATCGCACTCCCAAAAGTAAATTTCAACCTGATAAAATATATTTCAATCTGATAAATAATTTATTATTACGTTTAAGATAAAACAAATATGTATTTTGTATTAAAAAACAATCTTAATAATTTATTTTTTCACTTAATAAGAGATTTTTATTATGATATTATTGTGATGGAAAATTGTATTTTACAAAATACCAATTAATTAATTTCATTTATAAGTACTTCCTTCGCAAAACGCCCTCGACCATACTGTTTGTAATAACGGAAAATCCTATTAAATTTTTGATATCGAAGTGAATAGGTTGCTGACAGTTGATTAGTTTCGTAATGAAATTCCTACCCTTCTGATTATTAATTTAGGCATCATTTATCAAGAATACAAGTGCGTAATTAATTTATCGCGTTATTATCGATATTATAGATTTGAGTATGTCTATGTCTCATTTGATATTTCCACAGTCAAATATTAAAATTAACTAACTGAAAAAAAAAATGATTTTAGTAACCCTTAAATACAAAACGTTTCAATATTTTCTTAGCACGAGGTTTTTACTTTAATTTACTAGTTTAGCTTATCAAGGTTTTCCTAAACACTGCCAAGGTGTGAGTAGGAAATTGAAGCGGCGTAGTACATCTTGATAGGCAAACAGTTAGGAAGTTGAAAATGGCGAAAAACTTTTAGCCTACTTAAACGACGGGAAGCCATATTTTTAAAGATATTATTATTTAATGTTGCTAAATACGTTCAATATTCGTTTGAATTGCCATGAACGTCAATACAAGATGACGCAAAAATTAGAATTGTCCATAAGCCAATGGTCCTGTAAAATAACAAATATATTCCATTTAACATACCTAAAGTATTTTCACAATTTTACACCTTATATTTATTAAGGTGTAAAATGTGTGTGTGCCTTGTAAAATATATACCACGAAAAAAAAGTGACAAATTCGTTGATGGAACTTAAGTACCTCCCTAATTACACCACTCAGCACTCCATAACAAAAAAGATACAAATTACATTGTTTACCGCGATTCCGTTATTATCTAATGACTTCTCAGTAACCGCACGATATTACACGCCCGAAAATTTCGAAATAATAACTCTTTACCATCACTTTAAGATCTCAAGTTCTCTCAGATTAAAAGGGCCGATTTTACCTAAGTCCTTTATCCTTAAAATAAAATTGATGTCTACCAATTTTTGTATCAAAAATCTTTAAAAAAATCTAAATTTGGAAGATCTAAAGACTATTAGGATACCTATAGGTATTTAGGAGTTCGATCGATATTACCCTGAAACGAATATAATTTACATTTATCTTTTCATTAAGGAACATAAACTGCAAGTTATTTGGAGCCATTTGAAGCCACTTACAGCCGTTATGTATGGGTTAGAAGGAAGTAATAGTGCACACATAATTACGGGTTGCTAGCCCATCGCTTGCAAGCACCACATTAACCCTTTACCCCCAATTAACTCTTATAATGTTTGAGAAGATGAGCAGATTGTCCTTCGTAATGTTTTCTTAGCGAAAAAAATGTGCGGAGACATAGCTATACATTTACTATACATTTTTGTACAGAGAATTCCCTCTGATCGCGCCCGGAGGGGTGTGCAGTCGCACAAACAGCGGCGTAGACGGTATTTCGTCCCATGTGTTGGGGGGCGAGCCTATTGTCGTCTGCCGGGCGCAAATTTCAACCGTAGATTTTATTAGAGGGTTGTTTTGAAGGTTATAAAGTCTCGACGAAATATTTTAACGATTGGTGTGCGTGTTTTTTTAGTATTTGTTATGATAAAGAAACTTCTTGCTTTACTAACACACTTTGTTCTTCTAAGAAAAAACTTTTTACAAAATGTGGAGTAAATTCTTCAATAAAAGTATCATTTGATTTACGCAGTTGTCTCTATCGTAAAGCTCCGCAGATACACATTATATTTTAGGAGAAAAACAAAGCAATGATAATGCATACGGCCCAATGACGTCATATATTTCTATAACCGTCTGTAATGAGTAATACGCGACCATCTGCATATTTCTAAGTCCATCGCTGGCCTTGCCGAGAAGATACTACTCCGTCACTCAAGTGGTACTATGAAAATAGTTTATGTAGATGATACAATTACATTTCCTCGCATTATTATGACAGCTAATTTACGTTTTGCGTGATGCCTTATGGAAAAAATGTATTGTGATATGAAGCTTATATTTCATTGTTGCGTTTCACCATGAAAATCAGATTTTAGATAGTAACAGTGAAATGTGGGTACTTAGTCATTAATTGTTTAGGCAAATTGTTTTTTTGTTTGTTTGTTTGAACTTACAGTTTTTATTCGAGACCGGAGAAAAAAACGAAATGTGTTACACTCATTTGGGTAAATGAGTGTAACATATTTTTTTTATAAACTTACCAAAAATTTTCATTAAAAAGAAGTCGTCATTTACCACGAAATAGTCTTAGTGTCAGTAGATTTATTTTCTGGAGCTATATTTATGTTTGACGCGAAATTTTCAAAAAGAACTAAAGAAACATAGAATTTCGGGTTACCCTGGAAGACCGTCCTTAAAACAGAACAGAAATTCTGAATAGTATGAAAATAGACCAAATACAAGACATTAAAATCACAGCGTGATAGTTAATAAAGTTTACTAAGTTAACTACTTATTATTCCTGATCAAACGTCAAAACTTGAAACACGAAGCCATCAACAGTTTTTCCAATGAAGGTTCAATCAAGTTTTCTGGGAAAACGCCTATCACGCACAGGTGTCATACATTGATAGGTTTAATTTTCAAAGAAAACACACCCACATGTTAAAGTTTGCTTATAATCAAAGAACCGGATACAAATCAAACTGTTACCTTCTGAATATTATTTTTGTATACAAATATGTATACTTACCTTACAAAGGTAAATAATTTTACTAAGTACCTACAGAAAAAATATTATCTATCAGACCGTTAATAAAACAAAAATATATTTTCCGGCTCGTTATCTGTTTTTTATCAAGACTTCTAAATGTCACTTGAAGAAAAAAGTAGGAGTTAAACATTTTCTCCCAAAAATCAAAAACAAAGAATTCGGCCCACTACATCGTACCATACCATGACCGCGCTATGACCGTATCAGGCAAAAAATATTCATTGTGTTGAAAAGTATGACGACCAACCCCGTCACGAGCCATGCACGTAGCGTTTCGGCACCGGCTGAATATTCTCGCCGACAATTTCTGATGCTCATAGCACGGTCATAGTATGGTGGGCAGACTCCTTTAATCGATATCTACCTGATTCCAACTCCAATAAATTGAACATCAACAAAGTACAGTAAAATAGATGACAAATGGAATAAAAAAAATACCCATTTGGTAATAATTTCTATTCAAAATATTTCTGCTGCCGCCACAATTGGTTCGTCCAAGTGCCAAGTATAATACAAACAAACAAACTTTGCGTGCAAGACTAATGCTTTCAAAACAGACGACTAAACACTTTTTATTGCAATAGTAGATCAATTTTTAGCCTGACCTTATTCTTTTAGATGTGTTTCACAAAGAAATTGAAGATGACTGATTACCGCGGACGTCATAATATAAATATAATATAGAAGTAACTGTGACGAAAATAAACATCTCGATCTAGAGATGCTTTCCAATACCGGACGCTATTAATGCTTTTTTAGGTCTATTATTATCTGTGCCGATTCGAAAGTAATAAAATACTTCGTGCATGATCTAAATGAATCTTTTACGCAAATTAAAAGTGTCGATTGACGAGAATTTGCAATTTGCAATAAAGGTGATGATAGCATCGTACTACTTTGGAAAATGAACTTTTTTGATCTGAAAATATTACACTTTGCACAAATATCTGCAAAACCATTTCAATAAAATCTATTACTAGCAAGTTCATATAAAATTGCGTGCAGCAATGCATGAAGGCTCACATAACAACAAATTGCATACATTTCCTTAAAATGTTAGCAAAAATATCAACATTTTTGCGCGCCATTTTCGCGGCTTACTATATGTATAAAACCATAGACACACATCACGAAACTTCAATGAACGTTAACAGCAATATGGTGTACCTTGTCTTTGGACAGAAACAAACATGGCTAATGATCGAAGAGAAGGGATGATGATAGATGAAACTTGGATATCTACGCACAGCTAACTCCCGCTAAGATTTGTTTGTTACGTGTGATATATCATATGTTTTGGTATTGATTTCCTTCGTTCTAGTTGCTATGGGGTGGTAGTTTTGGTTTCATACTGCTATTTTGATGGGTTGTTTAAGTAAAATATAGGAAAATGAAAAAAAAATCTTCGCAATTTGGCAAAGAACGCAACTATGATATTTTTATTTTCATGTAAGAGTTGAACGAAATAGGTGATAAAGTTAGAATTGGATTAAAAATCTCTGTTCGCCCACTATTCCTGCCTATTTAAACAAAACATCACTATTTGCATCTATATTTTTTCCAAAGTTCAACGTTCCCTGAAATAACTTTTCAGTCTTGAAACATCAGCCAAAAATATCTATGTGAACAAAAAATAATCGATCACTTTATTATAAACTGCCAGCAACCATACTTTTCATGTTAACGGTCATAGCAGATAACACATTTATGAATTAGAAAAGTTAATAGTCTTCATACTGTTTACGAAAACCGAAGATCAAAAAGAGGGGAAAAAATTGAGATATCGGTCTTTCCGTTAGTTATTAGGAACTCTCTAGTTCTTGATTTATTTTTAGATACATCAAAGAATGTATTAAGTTCGTAATTATTATGTGTAGATATGATTTCAATATTACAATATTTTACAGTCTGAAAAGTCTTTGAATCGGGAAATATTCGCTCAAATGTCTTATAAAAGTGACGTGCTTCAACGAAACAGCTATAACTTAAAAAAACTTAAAGTGAAGCCATTAAAAAGTCTTAAAATGTATTCCACCAAATTCTGCTTCAAACTCCACCTGCTAACTTTTTAGCGTAGTTGGTTTCCATGTAACACAAATCCCACGAATTTTCTAGGTTGTTTCGTAGAAAACAACGCCGCCGTAACAAGTTTGTATGCCATCTATTTTGATGGTTTGCAACGCTGTTACAAGTTCTTTACGAGCAAATTGACGCAGGGAAAAGTTTGACGTAAAACTGCGTAAAAATAGCCTCTCTAAGGTATTTCCTGTTGGCCATACCTTGTCCTTCTAAGAAAAAAAATGAATAGTCATTTTACCACAACTTACAACCACTAACTGTTTATTGAGCATATTAAAAATGAAATATGTAAAAATACTCTATTTTTAGGGTTCTGTAGTCAACAAGGAACCCTTATAGTTTCGCCCTGTCCGTCAGTCTGTCTGTCCGCAGCTTAGCTCAAAGACTCTTAGTACAAGAAAGCGGTAATTTGGCAAGAAGATATAGATTATTTACGCCGACAAAGTGGAAAACTAAAATCTGGAAAAGTATTTTTAGGGTATCTCCTGTACACGTAAAGTGGGGATTTTTTTCTCGGGTAACCCATAGTGTGTGATGTCGATGGATAGGTCTTTAAAAAATATTGCAAGTTTGCTCAAATCATTTTTCGATTAATGGAGTCGTTTATGAAATATTAAGCTTTAAAGTGATAATTTGTGTTAGACTCAAGTGCCCCCCTCCCCCAAACACAACCGTTTAGCTGGTAGAGCCATCTACTTGGATAACAGATGTTCCTAAACATAATTTATGGGAGCACAGGTTTTTCAACTGCAAATGTGTCTGTTTTTTTATTATTACAATAAAAATCATCGCTCCGAGGCAAATGGATTAAATTAACGTTCCAAGACTATGGAACCTTACATTGTGCGTGGCCCGACACGCACTTGGCCGGTTTTTAAAATCACAGA
This sequence comes from Eurois occulta, assembly GCA_950022335.1. NCBI lineage: Eukaryota > Metazoa > Arthropoda > Insecta > Lepidoptera > Noctuidae > Eurois > Eurois occulta. The sequence continues at coordinate 7,418,031 of OX465489.1, read as the reverse complement.
TTCAATCTTCCTAATACCTACTTCTAAAGAAAATTCGTAAGTCGTTTAGACTAATCCACATTATGTTCCGCTTGTCTGTTTCAATTTAAAAGTACTTAAAAGATTGAGAAAACAGACTGAAACTTCAGTTATTTCTTTCATTATGTATTTTTAATTTTCACTATTGAACCATGTATTTTCCGTATGATTGTACCCATAGCAAGAATATCAGAAATTCTACCTCACTTATGGCTTCCGTATTCAACCCCCTATAAAATTACGTCAATTTACCATGTAGTGTTGACCAAAAGACACGCTACGTTTTCCAGGAACTCGATTTGTAACGTAATACGATCAATCAATAAAATTGAACATTGAATATTCCTGTTCAAAGATCAGGAGCAAACATGCAAGGCCAACAAGTCGTTTAACTAAATGCCTCATATTTACCTTGTAATTGACCACAGTTGAATATAAAACAACACTGCCTTCAGCTGTTTGACTGAATAATTGTAGTTGTTCTTGTTGTAATTACTTAGTAGTTTGTTTTGAAGCTTATTATTACAGTGCGGCCACCACTTCCCGTGGGAACCCAAGGCTCTCTACTTATTCATTTATGACTTCCCATGCTCGCTATTAAAGCCTCGATAATCTTCGAATTTTTCAACGTAATTGCAATATTCATTTCTACAGACAATGCGATCGAGTAACCGTATTGAAATGAGCCAGTTTTAATATTTTCTGCTTGATTAATATTTCAACGTAATTCTTGGAATTTCGGAAACTCATTTTCGCAATCATTTACTGTGTAATGAACACTTTAATATTCAAGCATTATTAATGCTATCATTATAAATAAACGAAAATTAAAATAAGGAAGATTTTTAGGTTTTAATTAAAGTTTTAAACAGCAGACCAATAAGGGTCTTATCCGAGTTCGTTTATGAGTGATTTAATGAAAATACTATTCACACAATCCAGCGAAATAATTAAACTATGAAGCTAACACAACTTATTTAAACACACATTTAAAATATACATACCTGCCAGTAATCGCTTTAACTTATTTTAACTCAAATTAAAGTGAAACGCAAACACCTCTCTTGGCTCGATTCAAAGTTTCATACTTATGTAGTTTCAATACCCGTAGTTGTAAAACTTTCTCTATGATGGTAGCACATTAATTACTAACCGTTGGCGGGGGTAAAGCCCAATAGGACGGTGTATTCAGTTTAACCATGTAGATTTACGATCAAACCCTTTCATTAAACAGGTATTAAGGCGACAGATAAGCCTGTACATTACGCACTTGTTCATACTATTTGGGAGTTTGCATGAAAGGTTTATAGGCACCAATGAAACTGGTCGACCCGACTCACTCAATACAACTATCCACCCTAATACATAAACGTTGCGGTTTAATTTATGTACGTACGAACTTTCGTTGAATACCTATTGGGGTTTCAATTCTGAGGAATCGGAATGGTATATAGAAATTGGAATGGTATATAGAAAGCCGAATGGTACATTCGTAAAATCAAAATTGCAACTATCTCGTCTCGCTGGATACAGTTTGGAATGTAATTCAACTTTATCGTTCGCTAACTCTGAACTTGAATGTTCATTACTGCTAATTGGTGTAGTTCAATTTACTGAATAGGGGTAAGATTCGTTTTATTCTTCAGTGTAGCCAGTGGCAGCGCAATCGTAGAACGAATGCGCTGAAAATACCGGCAAAATATTTAAAATCACAGTTAAAATCAAAATAAAGTCCACGTAGTTTGCAATTATGTATGGAAACATTGAGACAGATCAACAAACAGAGTGGCCAGACAGAGTCAAATATATATTTATAAAGCGGATCATACATAAAGTAGCATGCACTCGATAATACCATACAGTTTGTCTTCAATTCCGGCGTCATAAATCTATGGTCGGCAATAAAAAATGTTTATGACGCAAATAAGAGAACTAAATTAATTCACGCTTATAGCACTTAAACGGTGCATTTTAAACTGAACAGATTTTAACGAGATGTGAAGTTTAAGTGAAGCGTATATAAATATACCCTAACAATTACCGAGTTTAACTGTTTATTTTAAAAACTAATGCAGCTTTCAATTTAACTTTTACGGTGAAAATGTTGGATTAAAGCGTTAATTTAGCGGAGGTGTACGTTAGTTGCCCGCCCCTTGTTTCATTTTGCACTTACAAAGAGCAATCGATTTTAAAGCTCGCTGGATTGAAAATTATATGAGGAGCCTTAGAGAGCGGGCGGGTGCGGGTTCGCTGTGTTCGTGAGCCGCCAATGCGCTTGTCTTTCGGTTCAGTGGGCTTTCTTTAAATTGGCGACGGCTCCGCCGCTGGCCGCTCCGCTTATTGCATCCCCCGCCCGCAGCGTCGCGACGTCCACGATATTGCCTCCATTCGACCTTTAAGCAAATAGAATTTCCCAGTCTGTAAATAGGATAGCGTTATAGGTAAATCTTCGGCGTGTCCTCGCGTCGTTTACGGGTAAAAGGTAGAAATTCAATTTTTATCGACGTACTCGATTACGATCGCCCCGAGGAGCAAGTACTCGTACGGAGCGCGCCGGCTGCGCTCGTTCGTCTTCTCTTTAGCCCAAATTTGTGCGTGATGAAGGACAATCCCTCAGCGCTTGTCGGGATATTGTCTCATTTTGGTAGGTTCCAGGGTGTTCTATTCATATTCATGTTCAGGGTAGGCGAGGCCAACGAAATGCCATACAATGTCGTTTTTATTCTGACGAGTGAACGCCAAGAGAGTTGCGTGCCGCGAGAATTTTCATCATGGGTCCTATCAAATAATAACGAGGTCGTCCTTCTCCACCGGTGCGCCCGATATCGTGGCCCGATCTATTCGGTAACAATCGTGGACGATCTTTTGTACTTTATGATAATACATGTCATTGTTATTTAGTCAATCGTTTTTGTATTCACTCATGTTACATAAAATGTTACGCGTTCTACGATGAAATAAATGTATTGATCGATTTATGGTTGGTCATACATAATAGTTTGGGTGTGGAGTGTGTTGAATCTCAGTGTATCAGCGAAATGGTTGTGTTAATAGTTGGTTGGAGTCGCATCTGCAGCGGAGCTCCGTCGGCTTAAGCCTATTGTCGCGCGCACGAGGAGCCATCACGAATTCTGCCCACGATCTGCTCTTAGGTTTATTGTAATTTACAAAACTGACGGAGGTTTTGTTGCTATCATTTCGTTCAACGTTTGTTTTGTTACACAGCTTTCCGAGACTTGGCCAGGTTTAGGATTACGTTTCATGAACACACTTACATTTTATTGCAACTTAGTAGCTTAAAAACCTAGCACAAAAATATTTAGCTTGAACAGCACTTTTCGTAGTCCAATTAAATGGAAACCCCTTGTATAATTACACCGGCAAAAGAACAACAAAAATAAAAACAGAATTTGCAAAATTCTAATAAATTATATACGAAAACCTTTTGTAACCTGCGGTAAACAAATTCATCAGCTCCTACCCTTTGGTCTCAAATTATTTCCACGTACACATTATATATTTTACAGAGGGCGGAAGGCTACTAATGGCATAAATTGAAGAGCGAGCGCTAGAAGCAACCACAGGATTTTGCGTATTTGAAATTCAGTTACTCGTGCACAGCGTGGCTACGCTTCGGCGCGATCGTTGTAGACCCCACGTTATATTTTCTATAGAACGAAGGAGATGGATCGCTTTAAAACTTGCTAGTGGAAACCAGAATTTGAAATTTGCATCCCGACGTATCAGGAGTAGTGAAACGTTGTAAGTGGTGCGCTTGGGAACATGCACGCGAAATTTTCGGAAATTCGAAGAGCAGTTGGAGGTGTAATTACTCTATTTTCGGATAGACATATTGGTTGTTTAGCTATAAGTGGTTTGGGTAGGTTGATCGGTTTTAGACGGGCAATCGGAAAACTCTTGATTAGTATATTGATGAAATATTTAGAAGATACCTTATTGGAATATGTGTTTGTGATAACACCAAAGTTATTAACATCTTAAATTATCTCATACTCTCTAATTCAACTAAATATTCTTGACTAACATTTAACATCAAAGAGCAAACCCAGTCACCTGACAATATTGAGGCGACAAAACTACAGTAACCTAGACGGCGATCCCATTACAAATGCATCGGGTTGTCTGGTCGGCGGACAAGAGGCGGCGGCGCAAGACGGTGCTCAGTACAGCGTCATATCAATCACCATTGTACACCAGCCCGATCCCTTGGCACTTGGCCTACATTCCAAATTACACAAATTTACGTAGTGGGCCTAACCACCGCCGTTAGCCCGCCGCGCGGATTAAGACTGGAGCGCAGCTTACACCGGGTAGCGCTCCCAATACCACGCTCAACCGATGCCCAATCTTTATCTATACACCGCACTAACTTTATAGTTATACCACCGACCAACTTCCACAAATAAGCCCTTAATACACAAGTTAATAAGTAGAAAAGTTTGAATAAACTCATCTTAACTCGTCAATGTTGAGAGCCATCAGCGACTGTCTACTTTGGTGAAAGTTAACGTTAAGTAGGATTTGCGTTAAACTTACGTTTCCTCGGAAGGATTAAAGTAATAGCGACGACATATTTAACAGAATGTAAGTTCGATTTTATCTCCGATACGTTGATAGATTAGATCGCGGTTTTGAATGAATATTTGAGCAGCAATTTGAGATCTGTTTCGCTGGAGCGATACGTAATTTATAGTGTTTCGGGATGTGGGCGTACTATCTATTTGTTATGAATCGTTTTTGCCGGTTCTCGGCGTATTGCTGGTTGTTATAGTAAACACGCGTAATACCCTTTCATTTATAACTCCCGCTGCGGTTCTTGATATAGGCTCGCCCTTAATTCCGACTTAATTAGTGTCACGCAAGTTCCATAATCCGAGGCTTGAGCATCGTACGACCGTTCTTAAAATGGAGATTAGTGCGGCAAATATCTCGAACTACGCTATCCGTTCATAAAGCCACTACTCCACTACACCGCTTTCGGGATAAATATTCAGTTGGGGCGCCGTAAGGGTGATTTATCTGAGAAAACTTTTTGTGTATACCCTTACAGTATAGCCTCTAATTGTAATATGGCGGAATTGAATTCTAGGCTACTTTGTACAGCGACAACGACAAAATTATGTATTTTAATATACAAAATAAACTAAAACTTAAATAGCTTCAAACTTTGTAATTTTGTGAAGATTTTAAAGTATGTAAGTATATTTTGTGTTCAGTGTCGCAACATGTCGGCACGAAGAGTCAACTGCGACGAGGAATTCTAAAAGAACTGAACATAAACATAGTATTTTGTGTACGGAAGTCCTTCCGCGGTGGCGTACAACGGATGTGCAGAAAAACGCTTGCATACTGAGTAGGCGTGCCTAAAAGACACTGCGGACTTTAGTTTACCTACAGCGGATTACACGAAACTTAAACATGCCACCTAAATCTGCGACAAACCGTTAGAACCGAAGCATTTAGCTCACTGGCTTTACGGGCCCGAACCTCTTACTACGTGAAATTAAAGCCCAATTCTAAACAACACCACCACTTTATACTACAAATTAATTCAATTTATGTCGCTCTATTTTTACGGGCTTACGAAAAAATGTAGGTTGGTGTATTAATTTTTTGACACTTTTTAAAGAAAAGCTCACCTCGTTTTAGTTAATCTCATTAAAATTTTAATCATAGCCTCACATCGGACGTCATAGTATTATTTCTAGATTGTCCCCGGACATGTCAGTCGACAAATTAGTCACGGATTTGTTAGTGTTCGACGGGTGATTTTATTTTTAACGAGACATCAAACATTATCGAGGGCCCCGCGAGGAGTTACTCAAGCGCCTGTTTACAAATAAGAAACAGCTAGGAGACGAGTGCGTAATAAATTTTATAACACGGCATCGATTCGGATTCGAACGTAATAATAATATATCGGCTGGAAATATTGGAATGTGTCGGTGCGCTCCTCGGCGCACATCTTAAAATAGACCCTCATCAAAGACAAGCAGGTTTGCAGCTGTAAATCCATTTCAGTGTGGCTTGTTCGCATTATAAATTGGGGCGTACATATGTATGCGCAACTTTGTTAGTGTGACGTTTGAACAGCGCGCCGTGTCCTGCGACCTCGCGTTTCCATCTCATGTCGCACCACATTCGTTTGCGTTTTCTATTAACGTGTCCCGGACACTATTAGGGCAGCTAGATGGATGTTGTAATTTGATTTTGTATACATTCGTCGAATTAGAGGAAAACTCTTGCTACACACAAAGACGCGCGCTGCCATGTTTCAGCATTAGGATTTGCAATTCCAATTTAGTAGAAACAGTAAATGCAAAATTTATTCCAAGTTACCGAATTTTATAAAAATGTAAACTATATTGTTATGGCGTACAGTGTCAAAAACCGTCGTAGTCATTATCAACAATGTGATTCCGTTGACAAACTACTTGTATATGATAATTTGAGTCATATTGCATTTGATGAAACGCGGTACGCGAGCCGAGGTTCGCTGAGCACTCTAGACGACCGCAGTGCATAGATTTGCATTTTACGGTTTTGATACGTTGAGCGAATATTCAGTGCGGTGTCGGCGTAGGTATCTTTTCAATTCGACGCGGCGGGCGCCGAGTGGCCGCTCGAGGGCGCTCGAGTAGTGGCGCGTGCTCGAGTGCCGGGCTCGATGCGCCTGCGCAACGCTCGCCCTCGCGCCCCCCTCACGTTCCTCACGCCCCGCGCCGTCTCGCCCTCCTCGCACTCACCCGACGCCAAACTCCCCATCCTTCGAAGGTTATTACAATTAACTACAACGCTGAGTTAAGCCTCAATTTGGCACAAGTTACTGCTGTCGTTAGAGACTCAGTAAACGTTCTTTTTAAACGAATTCTCTGATTAGACGTCCTACATGGTAAATAATGAAACGTAACGCAAGACCTAGAAAAATATTCAAAGATCCCAAACATGAAGCCTTTAGGGACGTGCCGTTATTCGTGGTCGCGTGGCACGGAAGTCGGCCATATTGCGGCGTGTCAGCTGGTCGCAAGCGGAAGCGTCGTCAGCACCACGAGTACAAGACGAACATTTAGCTAGTTTTATGTCTTACCACTCATAAAACTTGGTACATTTGTCTAGTACGTTCTGTCCGCTGGTGTTCACTTAAGCTATAGAGAATTACAAAGTATTTTTTATCTTTAGAGCCAAGCATAAAAAGTACAAAATATGCTTTACATTAAAAACTGTGCAGTACATTATTAAAAGTATTTAACTTTACAATTCGCTCAACACTGCATCTAAATTGAATTCATCCTTTACTGTCCACTGTGAAATATTTTCATATTTTATCTACCTAGAATTGTTTTGTATGTTGCACTACAAAATTCTGGACCACCGGCATGGAGAATAAATCATGCGTCAAACACACCCATCGGTGGGGGAGAGGGCGAGAATCTGTCGTATGGGGAGCGGGGACATCGCTTCCGAACCATTCATTCATTCGTCCGAGATTCATCACGTCACCGACTCATAGGCCGGCCAATTAGTGACGCCGATTCATTTTCTTTATTTCTTTTCTAGAAACAGATACCCACCGCCGAAAGTTAATGTCGGATTACTTATTTCCTTTTTCCTCAAGTCACGAGATATATTTACGCACACAATGCAGATTTATAACAGTCAAATGTTCTGATAAGTTTAATATTTTCTTATCTATAACTTCCACAGCTATTAAGATAATAAAATTTTCATCTCATATGATATCCATTATTAAATTTCAAAGGAGATTACGATCTCGTAATCGTGAAATATAACATTTTCTATTTCACCAAGCTCGTTTGAAGAGGACGCTTAAAATTTATCGACTCTGGCTCCCTTGCTATAAAACTGCAAAAGTTTTCTACGAAACGCACAATTTACTACGGTTCTGGCGAGTACAAACTAGATTTAATTCAGCCACCGTACATATCAGCTATATATTATGTAGGTAATTATTTTGTGCAAAGTTTAATTCTGCATTGCGCCATTGCCGAATTCGTAAATGAATTAAAAAATATTGCACGATACCAATATAAATTGAGAATTCCTTTTGCCTGACGATTATAAAATATGTCAAGTATTTGTGTATGTTTCTAAGGAATGAATAATTTACCGTCGTCCTTTGATACCACTTTCCAGACGTCTAATTTTAAATTCTATTTGCCATTCAACTGTGTGTAAAGGATATAATTTAACTAATTTCCAACATGTGTGCGAGAGGAGTAGAACATTTTCGTGAGTAGCAGAGTACATACCTTTTGTATAATTAAACTGCGGGCAAACCCAGTTTAAGTTTAATCCTATAGCCTCTTGACACCGCACTCCCGCCCGGAGGGGAGCTTATTTTGTTCGTCAACACTATCGACCGATGTGTAGACGAAAGCGCTCAACCGCGCTACAAGTGTCACTCGAAATACAACTGTTATACTTATGTAACACGGTTTGTTTTCCAATGTGCTGTTGTGGGGACGCCGTTTTCTTTTTGTAGGAATGGAGAAAAATATACGGCATATATAGAGTTCAGTCAGTCGGCTATCATTCACAAGGATTGCATGTTTTGTAGGCAGCCTCCGTCATAGACGACAGTTGTTCATGTAGTTTGTATTTATTTAGTCTTACGAATAGCTCCATACATTCGTTTGAGGGAGGGTTGGTGACGTCAAGTAGTTCGTCGTGAAGACGTTTAAGTTATACTTACAATATATTCGTATCACAACGTCGTCGAAGGAAAAGTGTTGTGTTACCCGAGACATTACTTAGTCTAACATCAATTAAATTTTATGTACGCATCAAATAGGTTAAGTGTGTAATCTTAACGTGGTAAACAATAAGAACATGTACCCCTTGTTTGTGTTTGTTTATCTATGCATGAATGTTGCTTTGGAGAGTCTAAGAGGTATCTATGTAAAAGAAAATGGAGTAAATTGTTTAAAACTAGGTTTTGTAATGTTAAACCAATAGTAGTGTACCAAATACTGTCACAAGAAAACACAGACAGATAAAACAAACGCGGACACATGCTGCATGTTTCAAAACGTATAAGTAAAAAGTTCGTCTTAATGCTACTTCTTTTTACCGCGACATTTATTGTTTATTTACAAACCGCGTCCCCACTGAATAAAAGTAACAATAAATACGAATGTAAAGTTCAAGTTTCGTTAAAAGAATGTCCGATTGTCCAGTCCCCCGGTGTTTTAATGAATGCTCTTGGCAACCCCGCGACGGCTTACAACATTTAGGTCCTTATTACGCATTCTCGACATTTGCTTAATGTATGAAAATTTGAAAGAACGAACCATGTTGATGGTACTCGAAACAAAATAATTGCTACGGTCGCGCGGTCCGGGATTCGGCCTCGACATTCATTATTCACTTTTTATTTCGCCCTCCCCTCGGCTTATAATTTGACTCGAAACATAAAATCAAGTTTTATTTGATTATGCGTAGCGAAAAAGAAAAATTCCAAGTATCTTGTATCCTTCACTTTTAATAGGGAGAGGAATCTTTACATTATGATTTACTTGAAAAAGTTCATTTGCGTTATCTTCAACGATACAACTCATTTTGAAACGGCCTGTTTATTGCGTGTTTTTCTCGAAACAATCCATAATACTTGAAATATTGTCTGTATCTTTTGGTAAGATTGTATTTCAGTCACGCAGAATTCAAATTTTATCGAACTGCTGACGATAAACAAATATTCGATTTTGAATATTCAAAATGGTAGCGGAATTTGAATCAAGAACACATCTGTCTAGCACACTTACATCCCGTCTGCATACTTGAAACAAAGCAGCGTCAGTCAATCTTACAATAGCCTAGGGTTGGATATAGGCATAGTTTTTGCATTTAGCAAGAAAGGGGAGTTAGCGGCAAGGCGTAGGCGTTCCGACGTCTCGCTTTCATCCACTCGCGGGTGCTACATAAAAAAAAGTACACACATACTCTACACGAGCCACCCTCACATAGTGCTGTTCTGATGTGTTCCGAATGGCTTTCGATGACAAGTGCACTGAGCTGGTTCAGTTTTTAGGCTCCCTAAATGCTGCTATTGTTTCTAGAACTCTCGTGCAAGCATTTCTGAAGCATACCGTTCGAGCAGTCGATTTTGTGATGGCTATAACAGTTATTTGAATAGTGCTGTTCAGTGTTTTATCGATAGAAACGGGAAAATGTCATAAACAATCAAACAGCATTAAAGACTTGGGCCGCCCACTACGTAGATATATTTGACTGTATAGAATGAAGTGGTCCTTTGTTCGCGCGCCGAGGGCTGCGTACGAGTAATAGGACGTAAAAAACTGAAAGAAGCAATATCCCAGGCCTCTTCATACCTACCCCATCCGTTTCTTTCCACCATTGTGCGGATCCTCTTTAAATTTTTCATGGGCTTATCAACGCATCGATCAGGCGTTATTTATTCAGCTCACGATGTAATTCTAAGAAGTTTCTTCATTTACATGTATACGTTTATTGCGTATTTACTTGTTTGTGTTTATTTTATCGGATATTGAATGGAAACGTACGTCTACTTCGTAAAATTCCATTATTATGGTTTATTAAATTTCAATGTGTGAGTTGTTTCGTTTATTCTATTCCATTTCCATCAAAAACAGAAGCTAGATTTTTATTTGCAATGTTAGCCGATGCACGTGCAGGTGTTAATTGAATAGAAGCACTGAATCATTTCAATTTCACTACAACGTTGGGTGAATGCGGCGGCGACTTGTTATTGTCGGAATGAACTAGTCTGGAGAGCGACAGACAGCAAGCATCAGTACGAGATAGAGATTAATACTGTAGAAGTGTCGGTGAAGCCGAGAAGCAATAACGTTTCGTTAATGTGTCCCATTTAGAACGTACACGGTTAGTGTCTTGCGTCGCTTGACGTCGCACGCTACAACCGACTCCGTACTTATTTCACGTCGTGTCGCCTCCCCACCGAACTAACGAGACTGGCACCCTAAGCCCTGGAATCACCATTTGCCATCCGTGTGGTCTCTGTATTGTTACAAATGGCATAGATCTGTTCGAAGGCGCCCCGTGCGGGACCTAATGAGCTGTGAAGTAGATAAGGTGTGCGACACGAGAAGACGGGATCATCCCTATCTATACGAAATGCTCACTGCGCCGAGGCGAACGCCACCTATACATATTTAGATACAGTTATAATGTTGCCAACGAATAAGATAAACTTTGCATACGCTGTGTGCTAGGGATTCATGCGCAGTTCGAATTTTGTTAAAAGAATTCGCACGATGGATCGTCAGTTTATATACGAAAATCAATTTTCGTTTCCACCAAAATACTTTCACCAGCGCTTTTGCCAGAAAAAGCACAAAGTGGAGTGAGCAAAAAATTTGAATGAATGATAGGGAGGTCACATTCTATCCTGTGGGTGTTGTAATAATGAAAAATAGGTGCTTCAAAAATACGCATTTTTATTCAGGAAGACAAAGAACAGACAAGCGGGCCAGAGGCTGTGGGCAAACAAAAATGAAATGCAACGTCAGCGTCGGGTGGGTCGGCCGACCTTTGTGCCCTCGCCTGCGCGACGATCCCCCCAAATTCTCTGTGTAAAAATTGATTAATATTGTCCCAACCGCTTTTGCCGCAATAAGTGGTATATTCACTCTTTCATGTTGCACACAACTCTTGAAAGAAAATGTTTTCAACAGGATTTCGCTGTAATACTTTTTTTAGAAAGAGCGAAAAAGGTGTCGACGCAGAGTGGATTTAGAGCAATAAAAAATAACTATTCGAAGGAATTGTACGAGTGCTGACGTTGGATGCATTTATGCGTTGTTTCATGGCGCTGTCACGATGCGCTGCAAAACGGAATACGTTCAGAATAAAAACATTGTACACTGTTATATTTTACTTCCTTCGGTGTAAACGGTTGAAAAATGTATGTATGCACGTGTACGGACGTTTTAATTTTTCGACCGATAAAGTTTATGGCGTTTATTACTGAAAATATCGGTGGCGACAATTTCGGTGTGGTGCGAGAGCGTTGTTGGTCGGGAACGTAAAAATTTGTGCGCAGCGTGTTCCGAGGTAGTGGCACATTATGAATTGAGTTAGAGCAACTCGTAAGCCGGTCTGGCATGTCGCTACAGGGACGGTGCCGTGCTCGGTGCTACCGTCCGACGTAATTGGTGTGTGTAGCTTTTTGTCGTGCTGCGGCCGTCCGGTGTTTGCTGCCCGCGGTCAAGTTAGTCTAAATTAAATTGTTGTATTTTTCACAACAAAATGACTGTGACGGTTACTGCCGCATCCTAACGAGCACGACGCTAATATTGTTTGGCGGACGATGCACGTACCTACAGTTTTGAGTCGCGCTCTGCGGCTATAGTTGAATTCAAAATAAACTAATTCTGTTTTTACAAACCTTTATAATATTTTTACAGCTAGCTGCGTTTATTTTCATTTCATTAAATGGACCGATTTGTTTTCATGAGTTTGTAATAAAGATTATTGAAACATGTTTGCAGCTGTTTCATATAAACATTCAATTATGGAGATATGGTGTTTCTGTGACAACAGGATTGTAATATTTATTCCAAAAAAATGTGAAGATGAAAATATCTGAATGGCTAATGTTACGCGTACTCGTAATAAACTTAGGGTTGCACGCGATTGTCAGCCGTGACAATTAATACGAGCAATCAAAGGTAGCGCGTACCAATTTAGAGCCCCACAGCTAAAAATTGGATATGCGGTGAATAATAATTTTCCCAATGGAGTGAACTGCGTTGTCCACATTTAAGGTAATTGCCAACAGTTTGGGCTGACGTGCCGGCCGCCAAGCCTGACACTCACTCCCATAGGACCACCCTTTACAATCCCATTTATAAATGCCGCTTAATCAAATTTTTATTTATCGCTCCCCGAGTATTTTGCTCGTATGAATCCGTGATTATAATATTCAAACTTCAAAACGTAATTATTGTTAATCAGTTTAATCAGAATTTCATAATGATAATTCCATGTATTACCGGTTGATATCAGTTTTATTCGATCATTTTCGTTATTGGCTGACCCGTCTATATATATTTACGTACTAAAATATGTTTGCTGGAAGTATATGTAGGTAAAACCCCATATCGCGTGTCTTAGTATTGAATATAAATCTATCAAATTTCGTATTTTACGGTCAAAGGGGTTGGATGATCAGTACGAACATTACCCGGGCATTGCGGTTATCGATCAGTTAGACTGGCCGTCGTGTACATAAATAAAAAAAGTATGATCATGATCCGTTTGCACCTTCTTTTTACGGCCTCTTCGCAGTACATCATTTATATTGAACACGGAAAAATATTCCACTAAAATTTTATACGTTCATTGGTTTCATTGGGGTTACGGCAGTAACTATAGCAACAAAATAATGATATAAAGGTAACTTACGGTGCTCAGGGTTTAATCAAAACATTTTGTTGGAAACAATTTCGAAAGAATTTTCCTTAGAAATTAATAGGAATATGCATACGAAACGTATTTCAGCGCAAACATGTTGTAATTGTGAAATACGTTTTATTGTAACTACATTAAAGTTAAAATGGAATGGAGTCGTTTTTATATAAACGCAACAATGTCCTTGATTGTATAATAACACTGAATTTAATAAAGTATCTCAAGTAACACAGTGGTAGTAACATTTTAGTTATTTTTGTACGGATATGCTCGTAATCATAAAACGGTGTTGGTAACTGCAATTTTAAAAGTTTATTTCTCTTATTCCGAGGGCATTGAACCATTCAATGAAGATGCTGTTTGTTTTGGCGGCTGCCGCGCAAATGTTTACCTTACGATTCATAGCATTTTTATATACTCGAATTGAATCGATTTTCGAAGTATCAGCGATTGGTTTTTATTTGAATGTGAATAGAAAAAATGGTATAACAATTTTGAAAAGTTTTTTTATCAAGAACAAAGAAAACTTTAATTTCCACTGTTTTTTCTTAAAATTCGCATGATTTAGAGTTTCCTTCAGTTGGCTATAAGCAGATTTAAAAAAAAACCTATTAACTGAAATATCCAAGTTTGGCACCGCTACATACTTCAGCTGCCTACGTAGCATGAAAAAAAAATTAAACAGTAGAAAAACGCGTTGATTCGGTGAGACAACATGCCGGGGGGAGCAGGGAAGCGTTGTCACACTTGAGATTTACAGGGAAAAGGCAGAAGGAAGGGCGCGGGGTGCGGGGAGCGCCACTTGGACACGTAGACCACCCCTGCCCATCCGCGCCTCACCCCCGCCATGCCACTTATTCATCATTTACGTACATTTGAGTGTGATTTCGTTTGGGATCGTCCCAGAACTCCGGCCCTCTTACTCACTTACATTAGTTACATTAGACGTTACCGAATCTTGTTTTATTCAATTTCCACAGCGCTATTATCTTTCGCCACTCATAGTAATAGGGATTCCTCTCCGAGACGTAATAATATTTCGGTTCTAGTGCCTCAAAGGTTTAAGGGATTGTACGTATTGTTATATGATGGCAATATTATTTTATTTTACTTAAAACTCGCTGAGCTAAACATGAGATTGTATCCTTGAGTTTCAACCGCTGACAATTTATTCGGCCATGTAAAATACGTTTACTGTCGCACAAAATTTTGCTTATGATATTACCTGTAGGCGAAGGCTATAAACATTTTAATTCTCAAGGCTCAACTTTATTCCTGACATAATTCTATCAGGTAGAGCGAGTAAACTGTAACAATACCTGAAAATTGAGTCCACATTTCCAAGCGACCGCTGAGTTTGAAAAACGCCAGCGCAACAGCTCACAGGGGGTTAATTGTTTGACTTTTGTCGTTAACTGTACCGCTCATATGATACGTAAATAGGTACTGGGGCACAGGTACTCGGTCCCTTTCATGTACGCGTGACATCTGCTAACTTTGTCGCAGAGTCATAATTATGGTATCGAGCACAGCTTCCAGCCTCGTTACCGTTATGAAACCCTGTAAAAACCTCGACGACCATTGTTAAGCTGACGCAGGCTGCAATTTTTCCTCCGTTATTATATCTCATAAATATTCAAGAAGAAAACAGGTAACTCGCCTTTGAGTTCGAGCCGTCCAACAATATTGACATTATAATGAAATCCCCTTTAAACGTCTACGCTTTGATTGTTAAAACTATGCAAAAAAGAAATAAATGAACTACATTTTCGCGCTTTATGCACTGGATCTACGTTTAATAAGTCTACAGCCGATACTTATAAGTAAATCTGAGAGATTACAACAAAGGAATTAAGCAAAACAAACAAGACTGAACGCGATTCAACATTGTCGGTCCGTGGTTGCTATTATCCCACAAAGCCATTATGTATTATACGTTCTTCTGAAATATCCCTGAGCAACCTTCGCAGGACTGCAAAATATATTAACAGTAATTATTTTAACATTTCGCTCGCCCTCTGTGCGAGTGTGCGTTGCGTCCACTTTGCTTCCAATTGTTTTTCCGTTATGAACTATTCCAACAAATTGTGCAGAGTCCCGACACATACCAATGCTCCCTTTTGTACTTACTATTCATATAAACCAATCGAATAGAATATAATTTATCTTTATTCGAGTATCCATGACTCAAACACTGTTAGTAGAACTTTCGACTATGTTAGTAAACACTGATAAAAACAAACAACACAACAAATAACGGTGGATCACTGCTGCGACAACCCATGAGTAAATGCACAACAGTGACCCACTTAAACACAGTCCAGGCGACTGGCTATCATACTTAGGATACTGTTGGACCAATAGACCTATGTAAATACATATAAATAACACGAAAAAGTGGAATTTATTGTAAATTGAAAGTTGATAATAGTTTTCGCGATTTGCAAATAAGAGTTGTTTGTTTACGAGTTGATTCATTGTTATTATATTTTTGATTTCATGTGTATTGATTTAGTTTGTTTGTTGCAGATGGTCACCAGGACAAAGAAGATTTTCGTAGGAGGGCTATCGGCACCCACAACGCTGGAAGACGTAAAGAATTACTTCGAACAATTCGGACCGGTGAGTACCAGCATTATCTTGTATCATCTCGTTAACATCAGCTGTACTGGCAGAGCTCCGGCCATTAGCAGAACGAATAGAAGCGTATAGCCGACATATTCCACGCAACGTGGCCGCGTCGCGCGCGCAAAGTTGAGACAACTTCGCTCGCCAAATTTAATTTACACCAAACTTTTTGGAAAAGTGTACTGAATTTGCACTGTCATGTCTCATTTGTTATTAGGAAACGCTAATTTTACCCGCAGCTAAATCATTTCGTGCACATAATAATTAAACACGTTACCCTCAAATTTGGCGCGACGGTCAAACTTGCAAACTCTGTTATTGTGATTATGTGCCCGCTTTACTTGTTTTGATTTAAATTCATGATAAAACGGCTTAGTTCCGAGCGATTAAATTGTAGATGTACACTGTTTTTATTCCGAACGAACACCATTATGTGAAATTGAAGCTTTCAACTAAATTAATGTTGTTTTAATGGATACTAAATAACAAAGCAGAGATTTAAATCAAGGAAACAATTTCTTTGTGCCGTTATTGTCTCAGGTCGATATTGAATAAGACTGTCGTCTTAGCACCAATCTATCGTCTCGTTTGTCGGATGGCGTCACAGGAAAAGGGATCTTTATGTGACTGTATAAAGTTAATATTCGCGTGGCGATGCGCGCGTGCCTGTAAGTCTGCGATAACTTGGTCTTTGTCTGGCGGCCGCGACTCAGCGCAGGTGTCTATCTACAAAAGTTTCGTCGTAATTAGCCCCGTATCTAGCATGGATGCGGACTAAGGAACTTTTCAGAATTCAACATTGGCTACAGCCGGGGAGTCATTGTGCCAGCTCTCAAAGTAATCGGAGCGAGGCAGCCGGCAGCGGCCGCGGCGATCAAGACCTTCATTACCTATTATGAGAGTTTAGAATAAAGCCAACGAGTTTTTCGGAGTGAATGTGATTGATGCCGAGCGAAGGAAATATCCCGGGAGAGATAAAAGGAATTTAATGAAGAGTCTTTAAGAATAATGATTAAGGGAATGGTTATTCCTTTTGGTCGGCGGCCTAATGATGGGGTCTTTTGAATTACTTTTTGTGACTACGAAATATTGTGTAACCGCAATTATTCTAATTAAATACAAGATGCGAAGAAAAACTGACGAGACAAATAAATCTAAAGACTCCCGAGCGATGGTCTGTCTCACTTTGATGAGCACAAATTGGAACACGTGGGTAACAAAAATAACTTTGTTACAACATCTAATGTACAAGGTTCTTCGAAAAGATCTTACTTTTGCATTACGGAAATTGTGTATTTCTCGAGACCGTATAATATTTTCATGTTTCAATTGATTATTATTTGTAATATTGGCTTTATTTTTGGTGAGGGGTTTTTCTTATACTTTCTCTGCGTTCTTGTTACAAATATGGCCTCAAATACTAACCGTTTAAAAGGCCTAAATGTTTATTAAACCTTTGTATCGAAGGAAGTAAATTACGAAATACCATTATTACATTCAAGAACGCACAGCGAGAATTCTGATTACAAATTAATTCAATAACATTGAAACCGTGCACTGTGCTCCCGGGTCGGCGTCATTTCGTAAGGGTGTCACATTTTGAGCAAGTTTAATTAACAATCTAGTCGCTTTTGTAGGTGCCTTCATTAGTGTATTTGTGGATAAACATTGCGCAAACTCGGCGCGTGCGTGTGGCTCGTGTGAGCCGAGCGAGATCTGACGAAGTCACCCGATCACGTGCGAGCGCACGATGAAGTGTTGTGACTGCTGCCGGCGTACGGTACGCAGTGTACGCACTACGCACCGGTTCCGATGTGTGCGTACTGCGTGACTCCGATGTCCCGATACCGGCTCTCTACGTGCGAGCTTTTCGAATGCAAACTGTCTCAGAATATCAAATGAGCCACTTAAATACTGAACACAATGACTACGCCCACCTGCAAAGGCCGCGGGACGCATGCACGCAACGCCGTAAATGAAAGCCCGTCGGGCCGGGGGTGGGCGAGGTTCAACCCCGGTAACGATTTCCTTCAGATAATGGCGAATTTTCTGATGAAAGCTGCTCGACGATGCCCTTTCAAGGATTTAGGAACCGCCGGATTTATGGGCCGAACGGTCTTCGCAAATTTTGTCCGTCACGACACAGCTTTGCCTATCGCATGCATAATGGCGATCTATTCGGGAGATTTCCCCGTGAGAGCATTCTTTCATTGGGGAACTTTTAGTGGGACTGTTGGGATAGAAGTACCTGAAGAGTTATGGAGATAACGTGCCTTCGGTAGTTTAATCTGCACAGATGCGGCAAGTAAAAAAAGGAACAGATTGCAGCCGGTTAATTTTATGGCGCGAGAACGGTTAAGCTAAAACAAACACGTACGAGAAATTACTTCCGAGCATACATTCTCTGGAACAGTTTTAAGGTTAAGGTAATTTGCTAAATCCAGTTGTGTATGAAGCGCTCACGTTGTTCTTGAGTTATCTTGCTGAGTACGAATATTAAGTGATAAATTATATTTTAAAGTATTATGGTTCCTTGGTGGTGTGTTGCGGAAGATTTTAGTTTATGTCGGATGTATTTAAAGGATCGCTAGCTTGTTCGCAAATTATTATTAAAGCTACATGGCAAAATATGAAGATTATAATAGTTACCAAAGGGGACTTCTTATCACTTGTTTTGCACGTATTTTGTTTAGTGGTCCAAACGGGACGTACCTAAAGATATTGTGCCAAGATGTCTTTGTAACTCGTGACTCTTTCTTTCAGTCTTTCTGTTACCTTTTCACAACATAACGGGTGCACTGATTAGAATGATTGATTCGCGGAAAGACCATGACCAGTTAAGACATAGAACATCCCGGTAGTGCGTTGCCGTGGCATAGTTTCTGACAGCCATGCGGGCGAAGTCGCAGGGAAGAGCCAGTACTGTACCAGTCACTCATCAAAGACTAGTAGTTATAGCGGATCGTGTGGTTGGATAAGTAAACCCTACTAGACACGTCCAATTACCGTCATGAAGTTTACCATTACCGCCATCATCATCATGGTTGACCGTAATTGACATGTATGATCTGTTAAATTTAACTTTGACAAAAATCGAATTTTGAATTAGAACTTTATACTTAATAGTGGTAATCACTGAAGAAAAAGGTCGTACGAGTAAATAAAATTTAAAAAAAAAACAATATATTTCAGTTACCAAGAGAACACAGACAATATAGAAACTTTTGTAACAAGTAAAACGATTACAACACAAGACAGTACCTGAAACCACATTCCCCAGTAGTAATTTGACATGTACGGACGTATTGACAGGATGACCTGTCAATACGTCTGTACTTCGACGCTAAAAACAACCCTTTTCCTCAATATTTTTTACGACTTCCACGAAACGACAAACCACTGACTCATACAAGGCCTTTCATTTACTTCAAAACCAGCGTAGGAGGCAAAACAGGGAGAAAACAGAACTCTTATAATATGTAAATCGTAGTCGAATTCACTTGAAAGTCGAAGCTGGCGTCCGCGATGCCGACTTAAAAATTAATTAGCCGAACGACCGGTGTAATCGCTGGAGCCAGCACCGATTAAGAGTTATCTGGGAGAGACTGCGCCCGCAATGTTGACTCCATCGTCCGGTGCGAGAGTGCCCTTTCCCTCGCCGGCCAGCCGCCGCTTAAGCTCTTCTGCATTCCGTCCCCATAACCCTCTGTCTGCCAATCTCTGCCCCCAGTCGACAGAAGACGCACACTTGCCCCTCACAATTTCACCACGGATTGCTTATATTTTATTTTTTTCTCTTCTCATGAAAATGTATGCCGTCTTCATCTGTCTATCTGCCTCGCTAAAGCGATCTTATATTTAATGTTAAGCGGACAACTTTATTCACAACAATTTTGGTCGGAATGTTTAAGTAAAAATGCTTCTTCTCGGTGAATATTATTTTTAGATTTGGTAACGCGAGAAAAATAACCGATTATATTTTCATCCGCCGACGTAATTGTTTCGTTATATTTAGGGGAATTTACGTCAAATTACTCCCACATTATATTATTAAGTAAGGCGATATGAAATGATTAAAATACTGTAATCATAATTTAGAAGGAGGAAATGAGTATGATTTCTATGTGGCTGTGTTAGAAATTTAATCAAAATGCAGTACTTTCTCCTAATTTAACGCCTTATGCTGGTGAATGAAGGGCTCGAGGCAACGCTCAAGTTTCCCAACCAATATAAAGTTGTGAGCGCGTTCGCTAAGCGTCGCACGCACAAGAGGGTGTCTTTGAGGAAGTTCCGTTGCATGCTTGATTCGCTATTGTTTTAGCCGTCGAGCGAGACCAAACTCTGACCGTCTCCTGCCGATAACTAGTACGCAAGTCTTGCGATACAACTTGCACGATTACTTGTTATTATCTCAACATACGCTCTTAACTTTGTATCGGCTATCGACATGTTCTCTTCGAGTCTTGACTGCGACAGGTGGTGGGAATTGCGAACAGACTTGCTCTGCATATGGTCGATCGAATGACTTTGTGCAACTGCTTTCTAACAGTTTTGATTCGACTTAAGTTTCTCTGATGGTTAATTTGATTTTAATATTATTGTATCCCAGAGAAATTCTCTTGTGAAAATCAATATTTGAAGGAGAAAATGTAATCAACGGAGCTACGGAAAACCGTTTTAAGTGGACTTACTGCATACTTGAGAAGGGAAGGAATTCCGACTTGTTTTTATTTACAGATAGTGTTATTGTAGGATATAAACCTCGTAGTTATTGCAAAATTCAGGGGATGTGTCGAGTGTATTTGACCAAAGCAAACAGTCGAAAGCGATAGGTAGTCAACTTTAACGCTCGCTCACTATCTAAACATCGTTTAATGTCAACATTACTCGAACTGTAACTGAGGGCTGAGGAATTCGGTACACGATAGTTACCTACGATATCATCGGAGGCCGTATATCAATCAGTTGTTACAACGCTCCACGGTTGTCGTTTATCTTCGGGGCCGCTCGGATCTGTCTGTCCAGATTCGTGCATTGTTCCGACATTAGCCGTGGCCGCCGAATCGGTGGATGTCTGAAATGCCAGTGCGGTAGTGGCGTTCCTGTTGCAAGCGCATCGAGCGCCCGATAGCATTTCCAATTTCCTGACTTAAATTGCTCTAATTTGGTTATGCGCTGACGGTTGATCGAAGGCTGCCAGCGCAGACCACCGGCGACACTCGCTGCGACGTGTAAATTTGATATCAATTTTGAATTTCGTTTCAATCAGTCGTTTTCTCATTCCTTGTAATACTTTTGGTATAGCCTTAAAAGCTGTAGGTAGTTTTGAATAAGGTACTGTAACAATATTGAAATAAAGTAGGACTTACGCATTTTAAGTGGGTAACTACTTTTACTAAATACTTAAATACTTGTCAAATCAAGTCACGGATGTGACTTTTATAGTTCCTTTCACTTGAAATAAATGGAACACAAAAAGAAAAGTTTTGTTTTTCAATACTTGTACAAATGGCCGTGTATTACGTTGACGGCTACCTAATTGAGGCCTTAGTACTACAATTGCTATTAAAACTAGTTCAAAGGGCACTAGTTAGTTTTAAACGCTAGACGGATTCAATTACGTCACAATAATTACACGATTTCAATTTATTGCTCACGCTATTTACAGAAATACTTTACAAGAAATATTTTTTAAACTTTGGCCTTTTATTGTTATACATTTTACTTGTTATTAAAGAAAATAGAAATAGCCTTACGTGGCATAGGTACGCCAATGCCACCCTCTATTTAAATATTAAATATTTCCTGTCAATCCTTAAATTTTCTTGTAGATTTAATAAAAGTCGTAGGCATCTATAGTATTTATTACAAAATAAAGGATATCTAACACATTATGTAATTGCAGCTACTCGTAAAACTGTTTAACGATACCCAGTACAAAAGTATCAAAACTCCTTAATTCTGACATCTCAATTGTTTACATCGTACAAAATTATCTAGCGATTGGAATTACACTGAAGATTGATCGGAGTCTGAGTGATAGAGAGTTTCACTGACAGATTGCCAATCTATAGCCGGAGGTTATCCCTGCATAGACTCGATATTACAGGGAAAACGTGAACGTAGTAATACAATAATATCTTTCATTTGTATGTCAGAAATAAAATTATATTGAGATTACTGGAGAAATAAAAATGTTGTTCAAAACTAAACCGGCGACATTTAAACAAAAAAAGGGGAAGGGTTTCCCGTCGCACTTGTAAAAATTCTATAAAAAACATGACATTTATTAATAAACGTTGTATAAATACGTCTCCCATGTGATTCGATGTCAAACAAAGTAACGTTCTTGCTGAAAATTATAGAATTCAAAAGATGAATATTATGAAAGTGCAAGGTTTCAGCTAACTCAAAGACAAAAACAAATTTGAAAAACGCATCTAAATTGAAATCTTCAAAGGAAAGAAAACCACTTCAAAAAAACATGAGGTTTGTACAAAATTACGAACACTTCTCCAGTATTGAGAGGTTTTTCTTTTCGGCTGGCATCGGTACAAAACGCCCCTTCAGTACCGATATATTATTCTAATAGGGAACTAATTACCCCCTCTCTCCTTTATAGAACCACGGAATTATTCCTCGAGGGTTTCTAAACGTTTATTTGTACAGTTTTTGTAGCATGAGGGTGAATACCGGCTTCAGATTTAGGTATATTGAGAAATAAAAGGCTGTATTTTGTTTGGGTGAATCGATTTCAACAGTTTTATTGAGAACTAATGTTTTATCAATTATAATTTTTTTCTTGACGGAAAAGAATCGACTTAAAAAAACTTACTAGATAAAAATATAATTCATGAAAAAGAAAATCTCTTAATATATTCTTAGAAATCAGAATAAATAATACCAGATTACTTATACAAAACTTACAAATATACTTCCCAGAAACCAATATTCTTGTATTTCTAGAGTCTAGACGATCAAAGGAAAGTACCAGCTACTTCGTAAAAATACATCTATATGAATTTAAAAACAATATCACTCAACACTGTCCCGACGATACGACATTTTTGAAAAATATGTGGCAACAAAAGTGTGCTCTATTTTGAAAGAGCGTAGGTTTATATTTGTATAAATGAAATGAGGGAACAATGTTGAAATAGTTTTCTCCACGTGAGGTATGGGGTGAGGTTCGGATTAGGGTTACCATTTGTTAGGAATTTTCTAGATTTATTTAAGTACTGAAATCTGATAGGTGTTATACTGTTACTTGTAATTAATGACATTTAGTTTTTTTTTTCAATAGCTTGAATGTTCTACTGCTGGTCAAGGACCTCCTACATATCCTTCCAGGTAATCTTCTCCTGCGTGACTTCAAACCAGACTTTATACATTACAACCAGAATTTTGAATATAATTTTAGGAAATCTGAAAAACAGCTAACACACATACACCATTTCATTGTATCACAGGATGCTCCATGTAAAGCCTGTTCCCCTTAAATTATTTCGACTTATAATTCAAACCTTTCTCCTTTCTCGTTTCCTTCTTTGTCTTTTCTTGTTCGTTAACATCCAAACACAATTACACACCCTTGCACAGAAAAAGGGCCGAGCATTTAAAAACACATACACCACAATTTTCTTCAAAAAGCCCGTTTTTCTAAGATGGTAACCCTATTCCGGATAAACGCACCCTCGGGCAAGCGATTTGTATTAGCCGTCTAGTGCTGTACTCGTAATTGTCGATGCCGCGGGCAACGTCGCACTCTCTGCTCGTAAGAGGGGCAAATCCGAAAAAAAGTAATGAGAAACCTCCAATCGATAGTCCCTTTCGATGTCTCGTTGAGAACTTACGAGTCATTATTTTATTAGATCTTTGAGAGATTTTTCTATCACATGAACTTTAATTTAGTTCTAAGGTATCTATAGTGGTTAGTGTGACCATTGTTACCCATTTGAAGTGCAAAGTTGAAACATCAGACATTCAGAAAACACTATCAAAAAATAAAATTTTAATTAACGAAAAAGCACATTCATATAAAACACAAATTTATCAGCGTTTATTCAAAAATCAGAACACCACCATACTTTTTGACTGCATAAAATGTTTTTACATTTCTACACGGAATATAAATTTATAAACTCAATTGAAATGCTATAAATACAATTCACGCGTCAATTGCTTGATCCTGTTACAATGTCCGAGTTGATGGGCCGATATAAGCCGATCATTTGCAATATAAAAATAAACTCGAAGTTACTGGGCCGACGGGAAACCATTCTACCTAGGTACTGATGTTATTAATTCTCTCGTTTAGTGTACGTAGGTTCGATTTTAATTGGAAGGGTGGGCTACTTTTTTTGGTTTTAATTGTAGACAATTTTGTTGGGTGTACGTGAGTTTTTTTTTCTGGCTTGATGTGGTAGGAAAAGGTATCCCAGAGACTTGTTATACCCAAAAAAAATGTCGCGAGAGCATATTTCTCCAACGAGTATCAGTGTTAACATTTCATAGCTATTATGCCAGTTTATAATAATAGCTGTTGAACACGGTTTAGATGTTCTGATCACGTTACCTAATTCCAGCGAAATTTACTTTTCTAGTAGATTTTTTTTTAAATTTATTTTTTAAATATTATATTTGATGCGCTTTATGATTATTGTTATTTCTTTTTTTTGTATACACGTCATGTCCCTGCGACAAATAAATATTTTTCTTTCTTTCTTTCTTTCTATACAGTTAGTCTGTATCTTGGGGCTCAGTAATTGATTTCCAGAGTGGAGACTAGAGAGGTGATTAACATCCCTTATTCGCCATTAATGACTACCGTGTGTGGTCTCTTCTGATCCTAGTACGTTTAAAATCTGATAGAATATTTAAATCGATCAATTGATATAGCTTTTAAATATTACGTTTAATCAGCTATATCGTGCGTTTGCGGTTTAGTATAAAACGATACAAATTGTGCTACTTAATGAAGCCTATGATCGATTCTATAATGTGAGGTAAAGCGATTTTGCATGTAGTCATAATGGAGTCGTTAATAATTGATATCTACGTATCCAAGTTAATTTTATCCAAATCATTTTCCACCGAATATGAATTAAACGTTGGATTGATTTACTATGACTAGATGTGATCGTAGACTCCGTTGATCCATTTCTTGTTCAAAATTAGGATAGGTACTGTCAAAAAAATAGTACATTTTGATATAAGTGGGGAAACTTTGATATTGCATTCGAGGCAGAATTAACTGAGCTGCAGGCGAGGGTGTTATGTATATACAAATATTTTTGAATTTAGAAAACAAATAAATGTTAATTTGTTCATAAAATAAAATATTTGTTTTAAATAATCATGTGTAGATAAGATATTCTATTTATAAACACAATTTAAATACTCAAAAAATATTTACGCCGTAAAGACATATATCGCACGTGTGCGTATAAATATTAAAAATACAATGTGAAATACATTGCATGTTGAACCTAATCATAGTACGATAAAAGCCAGTTTTCAAGAAAGTGTATTGAAAAATATTTATTGAAAATAAAGTCTTATCTTCAAGGTCAAACGTCTTAAATTCAGAAGGTTGACGCATGGATATTGAGCCAGGAGGGTATTTAGTATTCACGGACTTATGTTCATGATTTCTTTTCACTCCATCAAGCAACAGACCTCGAAATTAAATCAATGCCACAATCCCACACAGTAATAACGCCTGCCCTCAACTACAGTCGTATCTAATTTTGAGTTAGTGTCATGCGTTCACGCGAAATTAATATTAATATCCTGAGCGTACTAACAATAATTATTATGATTATGGGAGATACGCAATCTGGATAACTCACTCGCCTTTCGTAGGGAATTACTTGAGTTATATAACAAACAAAGTCTTGTTGGAGACTGCCGTGTATGTCAAATGTAGTAATTTAAGTTGTACTATCGGTGGTAAAACTTGTGGTAATGTGCTATAGGAGTAGTTGGAAATTCACGTTGGTATACCACCTAGGCTAGTTCTATGGAACGTTCTGCTCGACTACCTTCGGTGTTTAAACGAGGCTCGCTTTAGAACACCGGAAGTAAGCTCGGTTTTCCAAAGCATGTAGACTTAGCCTAAAGGCCAGAGGGGTTTCCTCTTGGTCTCAATACTACGCTATTGTGCTACGGCCTACGAGATTCGCTGCTACGAGTTTTGGTGCTACGTCTTTTTAATGCAGTTTCGTATTCTGTAGTTTAAGAACGTAGTCATCATACATCAATGACACTTAATGTATTCAAATCTACATAATTATATCTAATATACTATAACATTTCATGCATTCATGTGAAATTAATATTTAATATCCTGTGTACAATTAGCATTACTCTGTACACAATACAAATACATGAATATGTTATGTAGGCGTTACATCGATTATTCCATCGGATTTGGTACGTTTCACTTATCTCGGCGTAATAATAAGATTGCTTTTAAAGTAATAAAATCAGGAAAAACATTAGAATGAACTCGCACAGACAGTAGTCGTCTGTTTCAAAGCTCCTTCAGAATCGAAAAAGCTCGCTTCTCGCGTATGTGAAAATTCTCTAAGCGGACCAAACTTAACTCAAAGCAGATTTGGCTCAATTACGCCTCTTATATCTTCCCAACTGACGTTAATTAAAGTATTTTAATTTGGCGATCCCCTTGTCTTCGTGCCGTATATAATTCTTTGTTCTCACATCAACTTTTCCTATAAAAAACGGCTTTGCATGTGGATCAAGCTGCTAAATTATTCCTAAATTTTGATTGCCTCGTAGAAATCCGTCGGATTCTGCGGAGGGTCTCTTCGTTTTTTCATTCCCGTTCCGAGGGACAATTAGGTATGCTAATTCATTTATTTTATGACGGGTTTGAGGAAAAATGCTACGAAAAGATCAGTTTTGCGATGGAGATCACATTGTGGCATTTGTATTCGCAAACGAAAAAAATAATCTCAATTAAATCAAATCTAATTCAAAACCTATGCCAAATTCAGCTGTGTTAATAAATTCCAGTATTTCGTTTATTTGTTTTCATGTTCATACATATTCCATCCAAATAGGCACGCGTTATGTAAATGCCGTGAAATTGGCCTAAATGTTGTCACACTGTGCGTACTGCGACATAATCAGTTCCTAAACATTTAGAGGGGATGGAATGAATCCACGCCGCGCACAGAGGCAGCGGGACACGGTAAACATAATTAGGCGAAGGCCATGTTGATTGGACTAGACGCGCCGACACTTCCCGGAAGAAATTGCACGTGAAAGGTAATATTTCAGTCGGATGAGATCCTTTGATACGCATCTTGGTCACGGCACTTCTGTTTTATACATAAAATAAGATTAAATTCTACTAGACAGAGCATTTTTTCCTGGTCATACGACAAAATTTAACTTCTTATCGAAATGCTCAGTCTGGCGGAAATAAGTTTAACACACGGAATAATCGTAACTTTGTAATAAAAAATCCAGGTTCGCCCGTCTCACTACCGAGTTACGGTTATTTTCAATAGTTAAATTCAAAACGGCCGGGGATCGACACGAACAATGTTTACTCAAGTATCTTCGCGCCGGGTTCATCCGGAACAAAGTTTGAATTATATTGTTAATGTTAACATTCCGTACGCAAACTAAAGTAACTGGTGTATTGTTAACAAGTTTCTGTTTGTTTTATCACTTACGCATTATCCGGTGACGTGGGGAGGAAACGACGCTGAAAAATAACAACAGGAACGGGCTAGAGGTGACAATTCAAAGTGTCAAATAATTCAAGGTGCGGCGCGGCGTTTCTCACAATCAGCGAGATCTACAGCCTCAGCGAGCGAGACACCGTACGCTCCTTTTTTCTATCCATTCGGTTTGTTTATTTCTCGTTTCTCCTTATAAATATAAGAGTTCGGCATCTCTGCACGAATTCCCAAGATGAAAAGGTATTTTTCACGCGCGGTGTTCGGCGCGCCAATGCGCCCCGCAGCGGCTAAACTGCGAAGCTTTTCACTATCAATGCATGAGTTATCATCATATTTATTTCAATGTTTTATATACTTGCGTTTACGTAAGATACTTTTGTTGCTCCACTATTATGCAAACTGCATTAATGTAGATGAGATTACTATAGGTATTTTCTCAGTCAAGCTTTATAGAATTCAAATTGAATTTGAATTTGCATACTAACTTTATTAATAGGTACATACAAATTCAAGCATTTAACATTGTTTTTGGAATATCAGCACAGCACTGAAACTGAATAAAATTACGTTTATAATTGGTTGAGTATTCAGAACATGTATGTTTTATCACAGGAGAAAAATGTGTCCTTTAAATCTTACCGCCAAGTGGAGCCATCACAACACATTCCTCACTTGCGGTATTATGTCGTAACATCGCATTTTAGATATCATAAAAAAAAAAACAAAAGCAAGCGTGCGCAAAGTAATAAAGCTACTCGACTTCCGCTATTTAGAACTGAGAGAATTAAAGTTCTTTTAGGAAAGTTGATTTTAGTATACGCGGAATGTATCCAAAGTAATAAGAATTCCCTAGTGGGGCGGTCCGCGGGGCAGGGGCAGGCACTTTGACGAAAAAACGATGATGAAGCACGATCATGTCGCCCAGATCCCTCCCCCCCTCGCCTAGCTGACTGACAAATTGTCGAACATTTTTTTCGCTAAAATTCCTTTCGTTCGAATCCAATTATTGAGCCTCACCGATAGAACACTTGGGTGTCTTTAGTTGGACCTGCGAGAGGTTTATTTACTTGTTCCGCTCGACTTGTTCTCAGGTTTATTTTTAACCCGTGCGTCGCCGCTGCGCTCGCTCACGTAAATTTCATGCATTCGGCGTTTGTTTTAGTGTTGCAAATATGGAAAAGACGTGGAGAGGCC
The DNA here is from genome assembly GCA_950022335.1 of Eurois occulta. Taxonomy (NCBI): domain Eukaryota; kingdom Metazoa; phylum Arthropoda; class Insecta; order Lepidoptera; family Noctuidae; genus Eurois; species Eurois occulta. The sequence goes on along the minus strand of OX465489.1, from coordinate 7,389,025 downwards.
GACTGAATATTGTCTCCGTTGTGGGCGGCGGGCTAGGGCTGATGGAGTAATATTTCCAATGCAAACATGTTTTCGGTGCAGTCTAATTTTATTCTGTTCCACGTTTGGTACAATAGGATGTGCAATTTCGTTCAGCTGAGGCTGCCTAAATTGGTCTGTTATGCAAGCATCAAATAAAAGCGAGTGAGTTTAAGCATTCAGTGATATACTATGAGCGATGTTGAAATAAGCTTACCATTTCCAGAACAATTCAACGAATACGTTAGAATTTGTTATTGCTTGATTTGAAAAGCGAATTTTAAATTGCTTTCAGGATAGTGCATTTTACATTTATAAATCTGTTTTATAACTTTGTTTCAAATGTAGTACGCTACGCTGCATTGTTCAGTAGATGAATTGTTATGAGAACACCGTGCTGGACGATTTTAAAGTCAAATTCGGTATCCTGTTTTCCTTCTTCGAAATAAAATCGCATTCGCAAATATCTAAATCAGACATACCTACGTAAATGTACTTTGGTAGGTAGATTGAAGCATCCACAAAGTTTTCCGAGCAACTAACATTGTACAACAAAGTTATAATTTATTCCTGAGACACAAAAGTAACGCCCATGAAAACACAATGGTGTGACACGCGGTGACAGAGCACGGCCATCACAATCCGACGTCAAACATGTCTCGCCGAACTTTTCCCCAGATAGCAGGAATGTGTTCCATTGACAGCTGTAAAATATAAACAAGCAGATAACGCAACAGCGCCCGGGCCGACCATCCCCCTAAACTGAGGACCCCACAACCAACACACTAACTCGATACAAACCGTGATAAAGGTTCGATTGTATGCAGTAAATAAAATATGACTTGGCCATATTTCCACTTTCGTTTCTTCTCGTTTTATGTCCCTTTTTTCTGGCCTCCCTGGGAAACCGTTCATACAAAATACCTTTCCGATATTGCCCAACTTTATTAGCATTGGGCACGTGTTTTTATATCTGAAATATCTTTCACTTCTGCGGCACTTCTGTGGAATAAAGATTGCCACATGTGCTCCGACATTATATCATGATATATAAGAAAAGTTATTTCCTTTCATTCCTGTAATTTATTATAAGTGCTATCGGTGTTGAGACCTGGGAAGTAGACGCGATTTCATTTGCAACTAACTTGAGTCGTTTATCAATACGGTAGGCCTATAAAACTGTTTTATTGTAACAAATTTTACTTTCGGTTACTTTTTAAAGACTCGTTTATTGGAATATTGTTTTAAATACGCGTAATTCAAAGTGCGTGGTTAGAAATCGGGCGTGGATGGAGCTTACGACGCAAATAAATAGCTTCTTCGAAAGCTATCCTGAAGGCGAATTAGAATAATGCGCTGCGATTTGGCGTTTCAACAAACGAGAGAGCAGAACGGCCCTCGGTGGATTATTCGGGTGTTCGGGTGGGTTCGCCTGAATTTGGGTATAAATGGAGGTGTCGTGGCTATAAGGGAGATTCACGATCGGCTGAGGAAGCACAGTGTATCGGATAGTGCAAGAATCAATCGTGTGAATGTGGAACATTAGAATACATGAGGATTTCTGCGAGAAAACAAAATATCTACAAAATAGATACTAAATACAAAAGCTTAGCTCTTACAAAATGCAGACGAAGCGGAAACGGGGGAGGGGCAACTTTGTCTAACTGTGGGTATCAATTGTCTGTGTTTATTCGAACTAAAATTCTACAGGACTACCGTTCTTTGAGCAATAATAATAATCCTTCCTACATCTATTGTTGGTTTGCGAATAAATTCAGTACATTAAATGGTAATAATGTAGAAGATACAGACAAAGTTAGCAATGACAATAAAAGTCTGGGGGTCATAAAATCACATTCAGTTCAACTTACATTATACATTGTGTTTAAATTGATCAAACCGGAAAGTAACGTAGAGTATTAATGCTCTTCCAGTTCCCAAACCAATATTATTATCTCATGTAGGTATTTAAAAGGTCACCGCTTAAATTGTACTGTCCCTTTGAACCCTTCAGTCACATCTCTATAGTCACAGACATCAAATAACATTTGCTTTATAAGGGTAATAATATAAACCACAAAAGATCCTTATAATATTCGCCGTTATCCTCAGTGAAACCGCAGAGAAAATATATTTCATTAGAGGCATTAATATGAAGTATTCTAAGTATATAAGCTTGGTTTCGTGTCAGATCAAATGGCGACCTGGCCTCGATGCTAATGTTAGAGATTAATGGAATTACCCACGACGAGACCACTACGAGAGCAGACTCGCTAAATTCTTGTCATAATGGCTTTGAAGTTTCTAGAGGATTTTTGATAAGGTCTATGAATATATTAATGCGGTTATAGTGAAATCAAAAATTTGTGAAAGGTTTTGGGGGTTGATGGTGACTTGTGATGTGTTTAATAAGTATGTATTTTAATACAACATTTAGAAAAGACAATCAAGATTCAATGAATTCCGGTCAGTACTGACACCACCATCTTAGTCTTTATGGACAAAGACTAAGACAGTATAAATTAAGATAGAAAGAATATAAGGTCGCATTAAAATAGATGTACAAATTTTAACACAGCGTTCAGTACATCTAACCAAAGATATCCTAGAAAAAAAACACTGATTATAGTGATTTTGTTTTGACCATGTTTATTCTAGAGTGCCGGCAATTTATTACTTTAACTCTAAATAAAATCACTTTAGTCAGTGTTTTTTTTTGCTGGGACATCTTCGGTTAGACGTACTGAACGCTGTGTTAAAATTTGTCCTTCTATTTAATTGGGACCTTACATATGTAGGAGTCTGAAAACACTAACAAAAAATATATTATGGCTCAAATCCAATCCTTGCAGAGATAAAGCAGCAACAGAAAACTGTCTCGCAATACGAAGAGGCGTAATCTTCATTTCATACGTCTCGTCATAATACAAAAGATCGTAAATCAAGGAATTCCCAATAAATAAGTTGCAATAAACCATGCCATGATGCTGGAGCTTAACTCATTTTTGAATTATTGGATGGTGGGGAGATCTCATACTGCGCGCAACATGTGTTTTATATCATCTCATCTCTGTTGTATTTCGTAACATCAAGCTACGTAACAGAACGTACCAGATTGAAAACGAAGAAACTACATAGAGGATTCAATATAGCAAAGGAACGAGAAATAGGAAGCCGAGTTGCATTCATACATGTTGAAAAGTCATAATATGATTTCGAATCGAATGCGGCGCGTATGTACGTTTTTATGGTCTTTGTAAGTTCTACGAATAAAATTTTATTCAAATGTAACCCCATCTTTATATATCCAGAGGCTTAGGGACGTACGTACGTTCATCTTTCGGGATATGCGATGATTTGAGACCTCCATACCTCCCTCGTGTACTTTATTTCTTCCATTACCTACAGCTAAATCCTATCATCGTTTACTTGATCCTCTTCGAAATTTTCAATAAGAACCCTCAAAGTATCAAAATATTCATTACAGGGAAATACTGTTCGGTTATTTAATACTTTGGCGTTCAACGTATACAATTTCCTCAGTCTCGCCTTTTAAAAATTACGTCTATTAACTACCGAACCTAAAACTTTTTATGACCCAACACGAAGCTTTAAATACTTTCAAATGCCGTCCTTAAAATCAATAAAGGCGTACTTTCATCAACGTCCAAGTAATAAAACCTGCTTAACTGTTATCCGCGGCGATGGAATTAGATAATGTATCTTTGTGAAAAGTTCGTTTTACTAAGTTAAAAGCTGTAAAAATCTAATTGCTGTAGGCTATAAATATTTGGCGTGGAAGCGGCGTGTCGCGTTGAATGTCGATAGGGCAGGGGCGCACCGTAATGCATGTCAATAGGGAACCTTACAATTTACCGAGGTGCCGTGTAACCAAATTCTTGGCGTCATACATTTTGAGGGTTTGATTTGCTGTTGACGCAATACATCTTTGATTATTAAGGAAAATCCCAACAATAATCCGAATGTAATAATAATGTGATCGGGACGTGCGGTCTCGGCATGGAGGGTCTATCAATTCTCGGTAGCTGTTGACAGGTGAATGCAGGAAGGTATCAGGAAACTAGACAAGAACGTGAAATGTAGGTACTATTGCTTATTGTTTTTGGAACTTATCTATTCAGATGACCTGACCTTGCTGATGTTCCGACAGAGATTTGAACTTTCGAAGGGACAAAGTACATCCCAATCCCAACCAAATATACCCGTCCCAAAAACAAGGTAAAATATGAAAATAAAACCACAATAATCTGTGGAATTTCCGCGACGTTTACCTTTATTCTCAGTGTCATAAACTGTCTGATTTGTCATATCAACTCATATATCAAGGCATCGGTGACCAAGATTTTAGATGCGGGTATAGCTGTCAATCTGAAAAAACGTCACCGCTTTCGAGTCCTCCACCAAATTGACACTATGACGTAGGTATGGCGGAAGCGGGAACCCTTTTAATGTCACTTGTTTGGGTTTAGATGTAGCCCTCCTGGGGTAAGCAGATCTTGAAGTCTTTTGATGCGGCGACAAGGAAAGAGTTGGTTTAGATTATGATATTGGGTTGACTTTCGTTGGACCAATATTCTGGTTAAAATCATGCCCAAATAGAATCACGAAAGGTGAAAATATAAGCGAAAATTAAATAATCAAACCATTGGAAAACATTTTAATACACATCATCATCACCGTTGAGTATACGCCTCTTCATTTTGTACCAAGATTCCTTGGTTATATCCATGTCTTCACCATGATGATCATCTACATGTCGACCAGAGTATATCTAACACATTAACTCACGTAGTAACACTACTTACCTAACACAATTCAGTTTGAGCTCTTCAAAACCACTAAGAAGATAATAACGCTCATTGAAAATACAACACAAACATTACAACTACATTTATCAATAACAAACAAGACAAATAAACTAACTCCTTTCCTACATGAAGAAGGGACTAGAAAACTGAAAGTACATTTTACTGTCTAAATTACACTAAGAGAGAGTTTGAATCTCTTTGTCTTATAATAAACAGATCTAACTTTTGTTCCGGTTGGCTGACTCTGGCATTCGTCAAAGCGTTCTTATGAAAACAAATCTAGTAAAGGTCATTGGGACCTTGCACGTTATTTGTTACAATTGTATTGATGTATAAAATGTGTTTGATTTTGTTCTTTGGATCGAGGGTCAACATTTTTGGAGACTTGCTTTAGATCAGTAGATTTTTTTTTGGATTTTCCTGTTTCGTTTCCAGTTTTATTTCTCTTTCTAACTTCGATTATAACTTGTTGACCTTTAAACGTGGACTGAAGAGCAAACTTAGCACATGCAGAGTTTTCCTCCAAAAGTATTTTGACAAATTCTTTAGCCTACAATTTTTCTGCAGCTGGGATACTCGTATATACTTCCATTCGATAAAGCCTACTCCGCGCAAAATTATCCTACTAATATTATTAATGCGAAAGTTTATAAAGATGTATGGATGTTTGTTACTCTTTCACGCAAAAGCTACTGACAGGATTTGGATGAAATTGGGACATAGATAGTTTATAACCTTGATTAACACATAGGGTACTCTTTATCCCGGTAGTACGATTGCGGCGAACCCGCGGGCATAGGCTATTTTACTATAAATCTATTCTGAACTCGCTACACATAATTCCTAGCAAAACCTAATTATTTTCACTCCAGTAATAAAAATTAGCAAAATTAAACCCGCATATCTAGCTCAACCTTTGAAACACAACCGGACAATTCAAAAGAAATCAAGTCCTGACTTCTTACCCTTTAACGTCGTTCGCTTTTAAAGAGACCATAAGACTGGGGGAGGTAAAAAACAAAATGGAGTAAATAAACATTAAACACAATCACTTAGAACATTTTCATTAGGGAGCAACATTGCATTGGCTGCCGACAGACAGCGATTATTTCAAGGAAGTACTAATTACTGATGAAACTGGACACTTTAAGTGTTTTAGTACTTATTTTTTAAATGTAGTAATGTACTAAGAAAGGAGGGTTTAATTGCTATTGAATTCTTTAGAAACCCGCTTCTAAGGTACCCACAAGTTCCGGTTTTTTTCGCAGATAGCCTGCAAACGGATATGGACTATCCAAACCTTTATGGAATAAATTATAATTTTGTGCAACATGGCATCATGTTTGAATAAGTTCACCTGTTTGACTGAACATTTATAACAATCAGTAGTAAGAATAAGATAATATATCAGGGTATCAGCAATAAGAATAATAAGGAGTAAATACTCCTTATTATTCTTATTACTGATACCCATTCAAATTAAAATTTTATTGGGCGTTCAATAAAGTTAAAAACTTTTTGACTAATTCCTGCACAGGCAGTGTTATCTTTCAAATACCAAAACAACAACTACAAAATACCCTGACTAACCCTGCTTACCACGCGAAGCATAACCGCGATAATTCAGGAAACAAACTATAACAATGTCGCAGTCACTACAATTGTACTTTGTTCTTACTGTTGACTTTTATTAGTGCCTTTAATAGTGAGTGTCGTAGTTTTTATGGCGAAACCAACCAGCTCAGTACCTAATCATTTAATATTAAACTAGCTGTGGCATGGGCACTGTACAGTCACGACCATTAATATATATTCACTTTTATAAGTGATTGTCTCCAGCTGAATACCAGTATTTTACATGGAGCGACTACCTGTGGCACTTGTCCCAACGCCAACGATGCGCGAGAAGCGAGTAGAGCTAGAAACTAGAAACGAGCTGGCGAGCACTGACAGTTTTGTCTCTGGGCTATAAGCTGCGACGGGCGATTTCTCGCACCACTTGCACACTATAAAATACATCACGTCACGTCTGAACTAGACAACAATGATAGTTCTAGTAATTGTTCTGAATTCATAATATGAGCACTCAGATCCGCACTCTTGGTAGAAATTACCGCTAGTTGGTCTCTCGGCGTGAGTTCTGACCGCCAAGCGAGCATCGCTGAGCAAGTATCGCTGAGCGAGTATTATCTTTGATAGCTCAGCAACAAACTGGTGGAGCGAGTCCTCGCCCAGTGTAAACATGCATCTCTTTTGCTTACACTGAATGTATATCTATTGTACGTTTCTTGAGCGAGAAAATGCCGATTGTTAGTCGCTTCCTCGCCGACTTTTGGAAAACTGCCTATCTGGCCTCCAAAACCCAGTTAGCACTGGGTAATACCTGTTGGTGAGACAAGACTAGTTGAAAGACTTTCCGGCCGCTGACTAACTGTGACGACTGTCAAAGATCTATAGATGCTTAACGTGCTTTCGAAGGCACGAAAAAAACTCGGTATGTAGGTCATCCACCTTGGATGACCTATCCACGGACCAACTTAGGCAAGCGGGCTTAACCTGAAGATTGATTATAATTTTATGTTTTTACGAACATGGAATTTTGAAGATCTCAAAGTTGCAATATTTGCCACGAGAAAATCGTAGTAAAATCGTAGTAGTCGTTAAGTATTTTACTGTTAGTGCTCGTGATAGTACGTTCAACAGCACGTCTTCGGTAACAATTTGACGTTGACAGAGCCTTTACGGTGTACTAGTAAGGGCGATTTTCGTTGTTCACTCGATGTTGGAAGATGAAGATAATAAAATTACTATCTTTGAGCTGATTTGAAGTTTAGACAGGTGTGAGTTAGTTAGGTTAGGTGACAGTGCGTCTGAACTTCAAATGTAATATCTCAACTTAATTGAGGCCGATTTGGTGAGTTGAGATTTGGGGTAAAATACCTATAAAATTGACTAGGTAAGAGTTCTGTCATAGATAAAGCACTCGTCAGGTTTCATTAGTAAATCTAGGAACCGGATATGTTGTTGTTAAATTGACAAAACTGCTGGAACTTGATTTTTTTACAGATTGTATTTTTGCTTCTGAGAAATGAATTAAGAATAAAAAATAAAAAAATGTCCAAGATTGATGTCAAGTTATTATCAGCATTTCCAGATAACATCCGAAAAGATTATTTGGATTTTTTTTTCAGTTGTGCAAATAGTTTACTACATTGCAACATTGTATGCATTGGGCGTGAACGGTTTTAAAAATGTAACAACATCCAAATATGAAAGGTTTCAGAATAGCCGTTACAACACTTTTAGATTGTTTTGTTTTAGATTTTGTAAATGGAGACCGCCAGCCCATAGTTTCAGCCAAATAGACTTTTGTGTTAGTGTATTACCTACACCGCGGTTTTATGCGAGTTGATATGGCATATAAAAGAATGTATGCACTATTGGATGGAACACAAAAGAACAGTAAAAGACTCAATTTATTTTTACACTCTTTTCAGTTGACATTTTCCTGATAGGAACAGGAAAAATAAGCTGTTACAAAACTAGTTTTTCTTAGTTAGCAAGTTCCATAAAAGACAATCCAGTAGCTAAATAAAATCTTTAGGCTAACAGGAAAAACATTTAAGAAATAGAACTATTGTTAAAGTTTAAAAAAGTCGTATCCCCTCCGGGCGTATCGCGATCAATATCGGCCGGGTCGCACACCTGTACGCCGTGTAACACAAATAACCAAGGAGTCCTGATAAAGCCCCGCAGTCCACACATCGAGAGCGCCGCCCGAGATTTATACGACGTTTTTATAGTTCGCCGCGGACGTTCCTTGTTTTAATTTCGCAAGGATCAACGCTTCCCGACCGCCGGCGGCAAGGCGGCCCTACCACGGTGTCTAGCGCCCCTATTCCGCCGCGAGCCTAATGTCGCGAGGCGACGAAATTTATCGCGCCGCTTGTAATTCCGCCCCGCGAATGCCACCCCGCTACGTCACCCGCGTCACCCCGTCACCCGACAACACACTTATAACGTTTTCTAATGAAATTGTCCACAAACTCCCGCTCGCCGCAACCCCCGGCCCGTCGACGCCGCCGGATGAACCGAAAAAAGTACAGCTCGCGTTACTAATGGCTTCATTTATCACAGTCACTAACAGTGATACACCGCAACGACGTTTTATATTTAATTTGGCTCTCTGCGGAATAAATTACGGCAATATCGAGCCCAGAACGATAAAGGACGAGCGGCAGCGCTCTTGAGTTATCGGGACAGGTCATAGTACTAAGACGGTAATCTTCTTGGATTAATTTGTTCGTGGCTAAGTGATAAGTTAGCCGGCAGCGCACCCGCCGATGCGAACTTACGATGTCACACGACTACAACACTGAATAGACGAGTTGTTCGAACAATTACCGTTTGTTTTCCACTAATATCAGTCCGTGGAACGCCGAGAGTCGAGAGTTAGAGAGTGCCACATATACGACAACAGAAGAAAACTCTTGAAAAGTTATTCGCCCATAAAGATAACGTTCAAGTGTACGTTTAGTGTGACGTGTAGTAAATTAAAACAATAAGGCGTATTGCACGCGTCAGCTCTGAGTGAATGGTTGGCGCTTGCAAGCGAAAATGGTTACAAAGACGTCGGAATAAAGAAGTGTTTCTTGGCACTCGTACAAATTGTGGTTCTGTTTAACTGGTTGGTTTATGCGTCCCGTGATTCAAAGCCCATGGAGCCTGACATATCGTAGTGGTTTACTGCGAACGATAAACGTATCTGAGCCGATGGGTACGCTCGCAGTTCCACGTATGTTTTCCAGAAACCAGTGTTAGTCTTATCTTAAAAGGCGTTCCTGGCACTGAATTAATGAGCGCTCTTACGGCGACTTTGCATTTGGGACACCAAATAAACACGTGCATTTGTGAGACATGTTTAAGATACGAGGCTATGCTTAATGTTGAACTATTTCGTTTACACTTGACAAATCTGTGTTCTAGTTTAGAATTCTCTAACCTGACGAATCCGAAATGTTAGAACAGTCAGATTTGGTAGTAACTTTGAAATGGGATAGTACACATCAAATCAAAAAACAAATTGAAAACTTTCTCCTATTTGCCAATAAATTCGAAACATATCAAGATACATGCCTTTTAAAACTTTAATCCTAAAACTCCCACTAAGTACCGCAATTCGGCAAAACGTAGGCATCCACAAGCATTACCGTCTACATCGCGAGATTAAAGTAAACCCACATTTAAACAGTGAACCGCGTAATTTGGCAAGTGAACTGTGATTAGATAGTGCTTCAGTCTCGTTAGCGTAATGAGAACGGCTTTGTTAACCTTTGCTTTAAACATTAAACAGATATCTCGGTACAGGTATTGTGATTATTGTGTCATGTGTAATCGGGATCACGTTTTGTTTTGTTTATTGCGTAATTCGCTTATTTTTGGATCGGATTTTCCACTGTATAGAGGAAGAGGTATTTAGAAATGAACCTAAAAAAGAGACTAACAATGATTAACCACGAAAGCTTTAAATTCTAAAAGGAACGACGAAACAAAGGCAGCTCAAGAAGCAACATAAATCAAAACATCTAGAAGTCTACGCAGCCATTCTATTCCTAAATCTTAAATTACTTCTAGAAAAGTTAGAAACTTGAACACGAAAGCGGAACAGCTTTCTGAAAAACTTACACGGCGACGTTCAAACACACTCGCCAAAATTTCATACGCTATCAGGGTAAAACACGGAAAAACACGGAAAAGCGTTACTCTTGGTTCTTTACATTCTTTCGTAAACACAAAATAGTTTAACGCATAGTCGGGTAGAGAGTTAGATGTGAAGCGAGACTTACATTTCGGAAGCAATGTAAATCGTCGCGAGCCACGGCGAAGTTCGCAAGATATCCGGCGAAAGGACAAGACGCTAATGTATGCGCAATCGTGCACTTCGTGTATTGTAGCCTAATGCCGAGTTTGTCGAGCGTTTCTATTTAGACTTTGTAAGTCGCAAGTTCGCGTAATGTGCGCTCGGTGTTAGATGCGGCTTGTTTTTGGATGTTTAGGAGCCATTAAGGCGTTTACGATGTGTGGAGAGTTTATAATAAATTGTTGGTTAAATTAGTACGCCACTGTGTTTTAGTGTTACTGCTGGAGAAATATGACGGCCGGGTATGACAGTCGAAACGTAAATATATTGAACAAGTTTTCGTTTTCCTCGTATTTCCCTCCCCTTTTGTGAGTTCGTTGTGTACATCTACAATTTAAATGCAATAACGTGCCCCCTTACAACGCAACTTATTTTTGTCTAGTTCTACGATTCATTGTCTTCAAGTCCGTGCTGTCACACGAACAATACCACAGCTAATCCCTTTGTATCTACACCTTTGTCTCGACGCTATTAAAATACAAGCAAGCTTCCGGATTCTAGCAACTGGGGCCATTTCTTAGGCCCTTTTCGCTTAGTTAATTTAAATTAATTTATTCTCTACTCATCCTGCCTCGGAGTAAACTTCATTGTCGTATTTTAATCGTGAATATGACCCACCTACGAGCCACTTATTTTCACGCTCCGTGTAAATGTTAGAATTTTGTAAAATAATCCTTTGTAATCTTTATTGTTTTCGATGTGTGTTTATTCTGTTGTTAATTGCGTTTTTAAACACTAGGGATTGCGGAAGCCGAGTTCATGAGCCGCGCTCCGAGCTTGTTACAATATTTACAGCTAACTGTATGTAAAGAAACTTTACAAAGCCTAACCTCAATGAGCCGAAACAAATGCGCTCAAGTATAAAATATCCATAAAGAAATGTAAATAGTTAAACTGTAACGGCTATGAAAAGAACCTTTACATTCGCCTCAAACAATCCGCTCCGCCGTGAGAATTTGACTGAAGAATAGTGTTTGTATTTCATTATCAACAAAAGCTTTGTTGAAAAGATGACGCTCAGCGCAAATTCGAGGTATAGCCGCCCACGAGCAAACTCGAGAAAAGCCGCACTCAGGCCCGGCCCGAGATATTTCGCAGTCGTATTTACTCAGGCGTGCCTAAATTGTTTGCTTACATGTTTGACGCGCCGCACGCAACGCTCATTATGGCCAACGGAGCTTTGTTCAGACTTAGACAACATATTGTTACACCCGATGGAGCTCAATGGTCTTTATATGTTTATTTTTATCATTACAGGTAAGTTCCTGAAGCGTTTGCAACTCTTTAAAGACGGTGCGGTAAGAGTACCTCTTTGTGTTTACATCATTTTAATAATGTTGAAGTTGCATTCGCTCCTGTGTCGTATTATCGTTACATTCCAATTGTATTGGGAATATTTTATTCAAGATACGAGTGCAACTTACTGTGACGTAAAACGATCGAGTTCGCGTAGTGTAGTGTGACGGGACATCTCTAGAGTTTAACGATACTGACATTAGACATACCACTTAGCAGCAGTAAACATTCATTACGTTTCTTCCCACTCGGGGGCAGGTTGGCACACTTAATTGTTCATACAACAAGCCAGCCGGGAATTGGCTCTAAATGTTCCGTTGTTCGGGCTATGGCCGTACCGCAAACGCGCTACGTGGTCGTAGTCCACAGCACTGAGCAGTGCGAGCCAAAATCGACCGCGTAGTCTCATATCTTAGCTTGATTTTCGAGGGAAAGCGGAGCGAAACACAAACGAGGAGGGCCGTGATGGAAAGCGCAATAGGCGGCCGTTTACACCTGCGATTCTTCTTCATCTTACCCTAAACTGGCGCGCCGCTTTACCTAAAGTAATTATGCCACATAACGTATTAGTCTTTTGGGAGCGAACACGTGTTGGAAACGCTTAATCACTTACTTTACATTTGCGTACGCAAATAATCCGTTAATTTAATTTCGGTGGTGGTATTTATGACGCTTATTTAATTTATTATCATATCAAAATGTAGGCTTTATTTAGCGGGTTTTGTGTGCGTGTGAATAAACGTTAATAATGAAATCATGTTACAGTACACAGGGGAAAAATTTTAACGATTTCATAATGTTGACGGTCGTTTTCTACATTGTAATTAGTATTCTCGGTAACAACCATGGCGTTATTTATACAATGTGCTTGTCGATAATGGGGTAAAGTGCCTCGGTTAGGAAAAAATATAATATTGATCATTTCCAAATCTCGCTATCATTTGTCGTAAAACGCATTCGGTGGCGTGTTTGTCCCCATCGCGCTGAGATCGCTTTGAGCCCTCCTCACCATTGATATTTATGCTTTTTTCGGGATTCTTTTCGAGGGTAAGTTGTTTTGAAACTTTCCTTTTCGGAAGAAATGGCCGGGTTCACTGGATTAATGTAACTAGAGTGTTGTAATTGGTGGAGAAGTTATTACTTTTCTGTTTCTTTCGAGAAAAACATAAAGCAATTGTGCAAGTTCTTCGGGAGTGATTTATTTTTATTCTGTGGAACATCTTTTCTGAACTTAAAAACAACGTTGAGGAGAGCTCTGTGTATCTTACTGATTTAATATTTATTGCGTTTCGGTTTCATATAAAAAACACTCAAAAAGTTTTGCTCCATAAATTATTTTTTGCTACATCTTGGCCTTATTTGGATAAGGGACGTGTTTATCCTTACAACGCATATTTTAAAACAGAGCCTTCGAACTGGGAATAAATATCTATCACTTGTTCAACATCTTTCGGTAAAATAAAAGCGGAATATTGTAGGTACCTCATATTTCTCAATATCAAGAAAAATAAATCCAGCCTGAAGTATCGATGAAAAGCAAAGCACCCGAAAATCTTCATTGCCACCGATTTATAACAGAACCAAACATTTGTTTCGTCTCTCGTGAAGGCCTTAAAAATATCCGGTCCAGAAAATAAATAACAAAAGCCATTTTATCTGACAGGACCTTGTTTGAAATCATAACAAATAGCCTTTTAGAAAACCGCATCCCAACCCAAAGTGTCCTACAAAAGGGGTTTCGTAAACACATTACAAATCTTTGCCGCGGCAACGCGCAGTTAAGAGGGCTGTCAATGAAATCCCCTTCTCGGACTATTCGTTATGTGTCTTAATGGATTACAGGGAATAAAGTAGGCATCGGCGAAACAAAAGGCGAACCTGCCACGAAAATCTCCGACCACATAGTTTGCCGGCTAAAACTAAATTTATTACATTTGACCTTAGTAATTCTTGCCAAAGGTTTTCTATCCTAAATGTGTAATAGCCAGTTACGGCTTTCAAAGGTGGGGCTCGCGTTCGCCCACTGCGGTTTTATACGCAACTAAATATTTTATGAGTTACAAAATAGTTGTGTTAAAGTTCCAGTTTTGGTTTGATCCTATCAATAAAATAGTTTAGATATATAACAATAACGTTCACGAATTGATATTTTATTTGGGTACAGTTTTGTGATTTCTCTTAAAATATGTTTCCTATTATTATAACCGCAAACTATACTGTTGTCCCCACCCTTTTTTTGGATGGGAAATCATCAAATGAGCCTTCCCACTCTGGACGGAGTGGCAGGAAGTGTCAGACTTGTACTGACTAAAATCCATCCATGTTCCTTCTTAGCCTTTTGGGTTCTAGGGCTGCGGTATTTCTTTTGAACAATCCTGCAGCCCCGGCAGGCATCGGCCCTTGCTTGCCTTTTTGGACCCCTTGCGGTTTGCTGACATCTTTGAAGCGCGCGTGGAACACGAACTCGCCGTTGACATGGCCTGTCGTCATAAGACGGACGGACGGCGAGCTTGCCCATTCCTCACCGTCCACAGGCCCGCGCCTACGGTGGCCGGGATAAACCACGTGGCCCCGGCGGCGGCTGGGACGTGAGGCCTCCCACCCGATTCCGTGCAGGTACCTCCAGAAACAACCGTGTCTGGTGAAGATCTGCGTCAGGCGGAAGGTGAGGGTGCCGTGGCGCCTCTCCAGCCATCCTCTCCGCAACTATCGCAGTTGTCCCCACCCTGAAACTATATATTATTTGCCTCTGTTAAAAATGTAAAAACTTTGTTTCACATCAGCGTTAGACTACCTTAAATATTACTTACGTTTTAGCAGCATAAATTCGTTCACAAATAAATTAAAACGATTCACCTAAATATAAACATACATAAAATTAAACTCTCCCTATCAATATAATTAATAGCTTTTAATTCCCGTCGCATTTAAATCTAAACTTATTCAAAACCGATCGTTCTCCCCCCGGGAGCCAGGGGCGCACAACATAATCACATATTTTAGTGCAGGCCACATGCAATGGGATTGCACAGTTCGGTGCCCATCACATCAAACTTATTTCTGCACCGATCGCTACGATTACCTGTTCACGGGCCGTTTTGCAAGTTATACGGATGCGTTTCTCTTTGAACGTGCTCATTTCGTGTCCTTTGAAGCTCCCACGTTTAGAAGCGTTTGATTTCAACTCTTTTGCTGTGATTCGCGCCCGAGCGACGCGACGCGTTTCGCCTTTACATTTGGAAACAAATGAAGAGCTGCACAAGGAGAAGTTTTTAATTCGCCTAATGCACACGGAGTACCTGTCTTTTCCTAACTAAAGTGCACTCTTATACCGCTTCGCGTCGGCACAGCGTTCTGTCACATCGACTGTTGTATTGTGAGCAGTTTATTTTAGCTCCGTCTTGAATGCATCCCATTTTTCTCAAGGCACACTTTCTACAAAAATGGATGAGTTGTTTTTGTAAATGTTTCTCGAGTTGTTTTTGAAATTGTTTCTTCAATGTCAGTCGTTTGTTTTGACTTAGGAGTAGCACTTCAGTTAATATAGAGATTCCTATTTGTTTATTGGACATAAATTATCAATAATTATTTAAATTATTTATTTAAACAGATAGTTTTAATACAGGTTCATGTTTGTTTTGTACCATTAAACCAGCGATGGTTTGTATTGGTACTTACATTCGCTAAAACAACACAAACAACACTGCATAATCACTATTAAACAAATATGGGTAAAAACACACACAACACATTGACACACACATACACACACACAACACATTGACACACACATACACACACACACACACACACATTCATTTTTTTTGTACATGAAAAATATTTTGCATATGTGAATCACATGTAATGTTTTGAATATTATAAGCTGTTTGCTATTGGGCTGTTCATTAGAAAGCCGGTTCTAGTCAACGTATCCTATACAGGATGCTCCGTTTTTATATTTTTTAATTAGTGTTTTACAAAAGTATTTTCTTAGACTAAGTTGTTTATGCAGTTGTAATAGATTTTTTTTGTATTTTTGCTTAAAGTTTTTCGCGTTTATTTTGCGTATATACATATACCTAATATAAAAAGTAACAAAATGAAATATCTTAATCCTAACGAGATCGGGCTCTAATTATCACTAATTAGTTAAAAAACAAAGAAGCCAAGCCAAGTGCGATTTGTTAGTCGCTTAATCAGACTTAATGATTACTTTGATTTTCATCTCTCGCCCGGCGAAACGAGAAACTTAATGAAAAGTCAAGCAAACTCAGGCGAATACAAATTTTAGCATTAGTATGCAAGACTAAAGTTTTTATTCAATATAACTTGCAATGTTTTATCTTTCGTTTGTCTTGCTCGCATCAGCAATGCACAAGTTATTGTTGCTTACTGATGGTAAATAAGTCTTCAAGATTTCTGTTTGTCTTTTAATTTCGCTGTATCGAAATGTTAATTATACAAGACAAACCGAGCTTTGAAATATCTTTTCAAGACTTTTGATAATAAGGAGTTGCACCCTTGTTTATTTAGACTCAGCTTTTTCATAATTATATTAGCGTAGTGTCCAGAGCTTGCTCCCGCGCAGCCTTTGAAACAGTTTTAAAACTAACATTCCTATTGAAGATAGACAGATATTCGTCATTAATTGACTTATTATTAGAAAATAAATGTTTTGACCTGTTAATAATTTTCGACATAACTTCAACATGTATACAGAAAATTGTTCGTGTTACAAAAACTTACAACTGGGCAATAGGGGAAAAAAAAACCTAAAGTTTTCGGCTTTCATGCAGACTTATCTGTCTTCTCTCATATGCAAATGCCTCTCGATGAAAAACTCTTAGCGCAAAATTGTTGATACAGTGTCTGGCTGTCTTGTCAGCAGATTTGGTTAGTTCCGTAGTGTCGTCCCCGCACGGCATCGAGTGCCGATTCCTCCCGCCACCTAATTCTGATATGAATATGAAATTGTATGTAAATGTCGGCCAAATGTTGCCGCGCAACTTGACAACTCGACAGCGCTGTAAATATACGGGTAACGTTGCACCGAGCCACCAACTAGGTATACCGAAACATGCGAGTTCGTAGTTTACGACCAACTGTGACTGTTTGAATAAATTGTTTAGATTGTCGTCTATGTACATACTTAGACGCGGCGCAAAGGTGCCGAGCGCCACAATCCACGCAAGCTGGGAATTCGTATAGGTGCACAGTTAATATAATACGGAGTGCCTTCGCACCGCAACACTCTAACGAGAGCAATATCACCTAACTACGTTCAGTGGCAGCACCCCTTCTGTTTTAAACTACAATCCTTTTCACGACTACAAACTCCACAAACGTGCATTTTCTCGTGCCGAGCTCCACCACAAAGTTAAGTTTTACCACTTGCCATAATTACCAATAAAACGTGTTCCTGCTGATGGCACGTCAACTAGGGCCGCATCACAGTTATGAAGTTGCCGTCTGCCTCCGTGACACCACGTTATTGCTGACATTTTAGCCTGATTATCTTTAATTAAAAAGTTGTTTTAGGCCTCCACAAAATGCCGAGTTATTAAAAGAAATTGTCAAGAACCCGCGAAGTGGTAACTCACTGAATTGTCATAATTAGATTAAAAAGGCCCTGCTTTACTACGATTTCGGACAGAGATTCCTAAACGATTCTTTGGAGGTCGCATAACACGTATATTTGGTTTTACTTTACTGCCGTAATAGAACGGGTTTAGATGCATCGTATGCTCAAAGAATATTGACAGATATGATCACTTCTCGATTGGAGCTCCGCCAACAATGTCTAGATTTTCTGTACGATTTGTAACTCGATACCCAAGCTTCCGTTTAGAATAGATGTGCCATTTTAGAGTGTTGCGTCTCTGTTGGGTTCGACATGCGTTTCTGAAATATTTACGACGTTATGCACTTCAAGTATTTGCATGAAATATTCCCGTACAGTCGATTACACATGATTACTGTGGGGTACGATTGCGTGTTAGTCTTCGCGTGTAATTCCGAAATCGTTTTTATTTGAATTATGGAACGAATATTGTATTCATACAGTTGAGTTTGTTTTAATATTGATGGGCTGTTACATTGATACGTTTGAATATTTGTGGGGGCGCGGGAGAACGACGGAGTGCGGTGCTCGGTGCGGCGGTGTGCGAGCCCCGCGTTATATGATTCCTTTTATTTATTTTAATCAAATGTGCCGCTTGTTGTTTTGATGTGGCGAGGTTTCCTGTCGTGGCAGTTTGCATGCTCCACATTCGCCCATGAATTCCGGTGTACGGACCTGCGGATAGATGAATGCTTTAACATTTTACATATCCGACGAATGAATTCGTTCTCCCAACTGACGGTTTTTCATTTTATTCAGTTATTTGATACGTTTTTATTTATACCGGCCGGCGTGTTGTCTTTGTCGAGTTTACTCTGGGGTATTGTTACAAAAATAATAGATATAGTATTCATACCCATGTCGTGCGTTAGTAAAACCTTTTATGTTGATAGCGGATTTGTTCTATTTACAAACTGCTTTTTACCTACATGCGCGTGTTTCCTTCCCATATTTTTCTACAATCCCAAACATTTGATTTGCGAAAATTCTCTTTTGTTTTAATTTTATTTTGCCCGTTTTAACACAAGGTATTTTAGGCTGCTTGGAAACCCTTTAAATATTTCAGATGTACAGGATTTGTAACAATTTAAATGCACGCGATTATTAAACGTACCTACCTAATGGCAACAATGTCTAGTATTTTAATCTGAATAATTCGAAACCACAGCTCATTATAAAGCGTCACAGAGTAAAAACGAACAGAGGAATAGCGAGGGATAATGAAAATCTCGGATGTCGTATTTCTTTTTGAAATTGGTTCACATTTCTTTGTAACTGTGCGTGCGGCAGGCTGTGGTCCAGCTGGCGGAGCCAATCAATGGTTATGAGTGTGGCGTAGGCAGGGTAGGCAGGGCTCGTGGGACCCGCAAGGCGGGGGACAGGAATCATTTAAAGAGCGGGTGCATTCAGTGTGAAACGCATCTCAACGATTGCCGTTTACGTTCTACAATCAGATCGTGCTACCTCTCACATATCGACTTTTTCCACTTCGTTTGTTGCGCCCGGTTTGGGAATAGTTTTTGTTTCAACCGGACTAATCAACGCCCTACATGGCCGGCCGACCGGGTTTTTCCATTTTGTTTCCGAATAAAATATTCTGAATAGTTTGTAGTACCTACAATCGCCCATAATAGTTATGAAATTTAAAACAAACGTTCCCTATTCATTTTGTGGAAGTTATCACATCGAAAATACATTTTGCAGTGTTATCAAATATTTAAAGTTCTAAAGAGAAAAGTTTACATTTTGCATAATCCCTGAAACCGCTCAACTGTTTCCATTTTTAATAACCCAGGGATTTTAGTTGGTTAGAAATTCATAACGTATGTAAAATAATAAAATTCTGTATGTTATAAAGATCACTCGGCTTTGAACTAGAATTCCCAGAAACTTAATTTAGAAGCAAATAAAATTGTCTAAAGAATTTAGAAAGTCATTAAAATTTTTGCAGAACTGTAAAACCAAAACAATCATAATATATAGGATCACCAGTTCTCTTTTAGTCTTCATTACCTACCATAACTGTGATTATCAACCCTCAAAGCCAACACACAACCACTATCTCCTCAGCAACTCCAAACTAAACCCACAACTCACTCAGCAGTCCAAAACCCTAGAAATTACACAATTTACATAACATTATCAAATAATCATATCTTCTAACATTTCCCTTACAACGTTTCGGTTCTACAAGTGATTTCACAGGTACTGTATTTGCGGTTACGCGGTGCAAATATCGATTTACATGCCACTGTATAATTCACCGGTTGAATTATGTATTACCTTTCATTAGCACATTGGCCGGTCCCAAGGTGTATTAGCACATAAATTCGCTTACCCACACCCTTAAGGAATCCTTACGTGTGAACGATTATCCTTTCAAGTGAATGTGCCATACAAATCTTTGTTTGTTTTCTTTCCCGATTGTGTTTTGTAGTGAATGCTTATTGGTTAATTTTAAACAGTATTTTTAGGTAGATTATCTTGATCTAAATAACCCTAAAAAATGTAAATTTAAACAATTTCAATATAATAGAAAATATTTTCCTAAAAGGGAAAAATTAAAAGCTTAAAAGTGCCGCCTCTGTGTTTTCACAAACACTTTCAACCCTTACACATATTAAAATATATTTCGAATATAAAATCGACTTTCACCGCAAAACTTTTTTCTATATTCGAATACAAAATATTGTCACAAACCTGTACAAAACATGCGGGTCACCGCACGTAATGTTTTGAGGGTTGGCAACATTCAAACGTGGTGTTGCCAGGAAGTTAATTACATTATTTAATGATATTTTACAGTGCCACCCACCTGACTGATGAACCTAATGATTGACAATTATCGTATCGATTTATAGCTCATACTGTTCATCAGATGGGAGTAAATGGTATTGAACCATGAAATAGGTTGTTACTGCTTGCGACTGATATATCACTTAGACTCGACCTAGGTACCTATGTACTACTACTATGTCTTCAACATTCGTTTACAACATCGTGGTTAAGAGGTTTCCTTTTTATTTCGACCAAAAACATAATAAGTACTACTTAAATGAATAAGTGCGTGGCGATATCCGTAGATTGATAATGATATTTTTTATAAGTTCAAATATATCTAACAGCGTTGGTTAATATCATTCTGAAAAGCGGATAAATTTCAGTAGTTATCAGAGTCAGATATCAGAATAAATGTTTGAATTGGGCAGTTCTACGAAACATTCCGCAGTCAAATAAGTTTTCATACGAGCCGGCTCATTCATCACGATTATTTTCACATTGATGTGAATAAAGACAGCCATTGTTTTACAGCAAAAAAGCTGCGAAGTTAAAGCCACTTAATTTATTTAAAGCCAAGATTTAATTGCACGTATAAAGGTGTTGTAAAGTAATGAGTTTCTCCAATATACGACTTTATTTCAACACAAAATATATAATAGCGAAATATTGCGGCGATACTTTCGAACTCCAATAATTGCAGGCTTAACGCGGCACGCGTGCTATTACCTCAGAAACGGCTCACCTCAATCATTATAATGCCCGTTTAATTATTATTCATTGCGCAACCAGCTCGTCTAGAGTCCGCAGCGATACCCATCTCTATTCGCGACCATTACACCGCAAAAACCCGTCTACATCACCCTCGAATACAAAGAGTATTGGTGTGATCGATGTATTTACAGTGTCGTTTTAGTTTTAATTAAGCTACAGTTGGCCCGTTAAGCCGGACCGCGCCGTAAAATGGACCGCGCGGGGCGTGCGGTGCGTTAATAAGCTCGCGCGAATTTAACTCAGACCGTGGACCGTAAATGAGAATCGCCAATAAATCGGGCATTATAATAAACATTAACGTTATTGTTTCCCGTTAAACTGCCCCCTCCGTCCCCTCCCGCCCCGCGCCGCAGGTGCCGCCGCAACAATCCGCCCGGAATTTCAACGACTTCAATTATTGAGTGGCTCCGAACCGAACCCTTTGCCTCCTCAAGAGACCGGACTGTCCATTTCATCGGACGATAATGCCGCATGGCACTCGGGATCTACCTAACTTAAATAAACCGGTATATTCCTTTTTGGATTTTTCCATGCGAAACTTCGCTTAGAATTTAATTAGGTTCGAAACAAATAAATACATTCAGCGTTTTGTTAGATTGCTTCTTCAAGTAGAGATTAAGTTTAATTTTTATTCTGATCCGATTTTTGTAAGAAAAATACCAACTTTGTTATGATTAATTGACTATCAGATCTCAATTCTTAGCTCTGTTTATATTAGATAGGGCTCTAATATCGTAGACAAATTATTCAAATATTGATACTTGTAAACCGTCATCCACCACATCATGAATATAAGATGTCCGGTGACAGGAAACCTTGATTCAATTGAAGATTTGCATAATTTGCATCGAGTATAATCTCTTGGTATTATTAGGGTTGAAACATGGCCGGGTTAAAGAAAAAATCACAACTAAACTTTTAAAAGGTTTTGTTCATTTAAATCGTATTTTTGCTTATTGCTGAACTTAGAAATTTTTGTTCCAATACACCCGATGTTCCCTTTTCCACTCCACCCCAACTGCTTTCTTCCGGTCGTCTGCCCCTCTAGCCTTTGTTACCTTTTCACTAAAAAAGAACGAACTAAGAATTTAAAATAAAAATAAATCCTCGGAAACAATGTAACGTTCTACGTCGCTATAAAACACAAAACAAACTCTCTAAAAGCAGTTCCCAACTAAGGTACGGTTAAAGCATTATCGAAACTAAATTAGGGTGGTTACACACACGCGTCACGTTGTCACTAATCTCGACTCTTAGCGCAATCTCGAGCCATTCCAACGAGAAAACAATGCAGCCACCTTTCACGGGGAACAAAGAGGAAATAACAAAAGAATGGACTCGACGAATCGCTGTACTGCGAATTATCGGACCGACTCCAACACACGTGCGAATGCCGTTGATCGCCCTTTAAAACGAGCGCCACAAAGAAAAAAATCACCACACAATTCAAGTCGAAGGTACGTTTAACACAACGAAAGTAAATATCAGTATGATGCAGCGTGCGGTCGAACCTTTTATGTTTTCGGTATTTACTATGTGACCGCTTTGTGTAACTTCAGTTGCAGCCGGGCTTTGTGTTAAAAGGTTTGAGCGTCCACCCGTCCGTCTATACTAAACAGGGAGTTAGCCACTGGAATTTCACCGACTTTTTTCTGTTTTATGATTGACAGCACACGGGCCGTGCTCGGTCGCGCGATCCGTGTCCAGCGGTCCGTGCTCCGCTACTAAGAGACTACCGCCACGAGCGCCCACCAGTTCCCACATCGTCACACATTGCATCATACAATAGCTCTCTGAATTCATTGGCTACATTCAGACTAGAACCATCGAACTGCATACAAAAGTCACCTTTGCACAAAACGTACAATGAGAAATACGAAAACCCTATTCACGTCTAATTACGAAAATGAAATCGCTGTTTTCAATGTGTGCCTAAGCGTAGAAAAAAATAGGTTCGTCTCGTTAAAACTTTCGTCTGCAAATATAAAATTCAATTTCTGAATGAGCGCAAAAAATCTTCCACCTTGTTTTTCGCGTTCATTTTGCATCAACCGACGTAGAATCCTAATTATCTTTCCCAGTTAAGCTTAAGTGAATTATTCCAGCCGCCCACTGTGGCGCACAAACAAAACGGCACTGAGTTCGCAACCTCAGTCGAAAATACTAAAACATTAAAGAGCATTCCCGTCGTACGTATAATATCCGCTAAGTAGTAAATATATGCGGCGCATAAGCCCGCTATCTTGGCGGAGGTAACTGAGCTGCGCTTTAGCCGGCTCAACTTTTAATAACGCCCGCAAAATCATCTAATTAATCTGATTACGTACGGACCCGCACGCCGACGCAACACTCGGCACTAATGCTTACTTCTGAGCATTAAACAAACTTATTTGTCCCATGTAGTGCCACTCGGATTAGTCAGGCGAACCCGGGCCTCTCTGTCTCGTAGATTAGCACCGGCTTTCTGAGGTCCCGCACAAATACTACCGACCATCACTCGCCTTTCAAATTACACGATCTTATTTATAAAATATGTAGCAAGCCTCCTAGGACCGCAAGGTCCTCATTTTGTTGTAGTGCCTGAGATGACTCAAATATAATGTTAAAAATATTTTCCGTAATATTATCATAGATGAATAAAAAACATGAAGCAATACGAACACGTGATACTACCATGAAATTTAAAGCAAAGGAATCCGGTTAAAGCCCCTTCTTTGAGATTGAAATTGTTTTTACCTAGGCATTCCAAATATTCTCCCAAAAGATACATCCTTTCGGATAAAGTTGGGATACAGTCTTGCCCATACCCATTTTCCGGTTCAGTGCTTACCTCTTTACGACTTACTGCTGATAGAGATTTCCCTATTTTATTGTAACATATATATACAACGTATAAGTTATACCCAGATAGTAGGTAGATTCAGTTATTTTGAACATATCCTTTCAAGTCAAGCCAAGTAAATAAGTAATTAGTGAAAGTGATGGTAAAATTGGTATCACATTTTCCGAAAGGCTGGAGAAAGTACACAAGACTTCCGGCTCCTTTCAAGCTTAAGATTAAATACAAAAATGCGGTAATTATCCATAGCAGGATGTCAGTAAAGATGTAAGAGGCGAATATCAGATTTCAGGCAGGCTGTATGTTTGTGTGCGCCCCCCTATAAGTGTAATTACGTGGGCTCGAGACCGCTCCACCAGCGGCTTCACGCACACGATGAATGAGATCTGCTACTAATGGAGATCTTATCTTTACCCCGAGATGGAGTAAGGTGGCCGTCCTTAACAGTATAAACTTTGTTATGTATAATACAGGGACTTATCTTAGCCAAATAGGACAGCCGAGTCCAGGTCATAAATAAAGCCGGGCTTTGATTTCTGAAGGTGACCCTCGCTTTGTGCCTTCTTCGGGGTCGAGGTTCGTGAGATCCCTTTTAATAGTTTCCAAGGAAATCTTACTTAATTCGCATAATGATCACGTAATCCTTAATACTAATCGGGACCTCTATAAATTATGTACCGAAGTTCACATCGTGGAGTCTGCTATCGGCGGTTTCTTGGCGACTTTGCGTTTTGTACGTATATTCGTATTAATTTCTCAGCAATTACCCGCTAATCCGTTTTCTTCGCAAATTAAATATTTAAGTCAGCAATTTGTGGCGCTTCCGCTTTACACAGCGCCGTACAAAGAAGAGAGGACTATTTGGTGAAAGTAATTTTCAAAATTATATTGTTACTTCGCCTTTAGATCTTGTAATAATTATCTCTGGTCTGCTTTAACAAGCGTTTAATTTAAGTGAGAAATTAAGACTCGCTTTACGTTAAATTGTTCTTGATGAGGAGTCAAACGCTACGCGACAAATTATAATTCTGTCATAACGATCTCGGAACACACATATTTGAATAACTAGCGTGAAATTATTCTTGTAATGGAGTAGAATTAAAATGTTGAACACTTTCGATAGGAGAACAGGAGTCTCTATCAAACACGTTATATTTTACCCTCTTGAACAACGCGATATGAAAATCGATCGGAACTCCATTCAACTTAGCCTTTCAAAAAAGAGCTCAGTGATTTCGATAAAAGGCAAAGCCTATTGCCAGAACGAATCGAGGGGCAGAATACAGAAGGAGTTTCGGTGTGAGCGCCGGGCGTCGGGCGTCGCGCGTCGAGCGGCGAGAGCAGATAGGCAGCTCGAGCGACACGAATGCGACATTTCAATTTGAGTATATATTATTCATGGTAATGCGTTAAAAGCGCTAGCATACAAGTCGCTCAGTGCGGCGGAGGCTGGCGCGCGCGGCGAGTAATCGGCCCGCACGTGCGCTGCCAGATACATTATATGTATATTCAATGTTGTGCTTTAAAATTGTCGTTTCGCGCCATTTGCAGTTGCCGTGCCGGCCCGATGTGCTTCGCTTATAAAGTAACTCCGCGAAATGTGGCACTCGTTTTTATTTATCGACACTCTACGAAATCGCTTTTTACCTATCACTGAACAAAAGTTTTTGTTGAATAAAAATCTGGTATAGCACCGGAAAGTACAAAATGTAAGGAAATGGTATTTCGCTACGTGATATGTTTCCGATTAATGAAATAGCCTGAGGGTTGGTTGCGTATTGAGCAGATACAAACAAGATATATTGAATACTGTACATAAATCTCGTGCGGTGCTACAGAGCGGAGTGAATCCGTTGTTACCGCAACATTACCGGCGTAAATGTTCAAATAATTCCTATGCACGCATTCCGAAGCGGATTCCAAAAGTGAAATCTATGTGGCCGCCTAGCTTAGAGCGTAATTCAATTATTGTCGAAAGCTTGCTCACTTAATTCATATGTTGAGCTTTTAATACTGAATTGTTGTGACATTCAAAATATTCATTTGATTAGATTCTGCCAACTATAACAAAATGTTTGCCATTCTTTCGCTACATACAATAGAAAGGGTTAAGAACAAATAAAGCAGTATTTCACGTGCAGATATTTATTACACCTATCCTTTCTCAGATATTATAAATGTGTTGAGGTATTTCCCAAAGAACTTTTAAATTTATTTATGGCTTACCTCGATAATGCCTTCGAGATAGTTTCCACGGGAGCAATTTAAAAGGGGAGACCCGAAAAATTAATCAATGGACGGTGGGTATTCCACAAATGCGGTGAGAGGGTATAAAGATAATATTGTATTGGTGGGAGCAAGCTGGTGTGTTTAAGACGGGGGTAGTGTGCGTGAGTAGCAGAGAGGTCGAACTGTGGCCAACATCTATTATTCATCGATGAAGACGCGGGAACGAAATTTGTGTAAGTGCGTTGTGATCCAGCCAATCTCACAATCTTTATTTCATTCCCAATAAATGGGATTAGGTTGTTCGCAAACCTGGTTGCGTGCTTACCTACGTTTATTTTGTTTATGCATGTCAACGGGTCGGGTGTGATTATTTTAATGGATTTATTTATCATGGGCGTCATATTTTTCGATTTTTATTTCTGTGTGTAGTTGCTTGTTGTCATTGACAATAAAATGTAAGGGATGCTTTCTAAGAAATTCTCATTACTAAGCAATTTCTTTAGATCAAGGTACTTACTGCTTTATTGAGCGATCTTTATACCAAAAAATTCTTGATTTCTCTGAAATTGACACCTTCCAATTTTTTTAAAAATTAAATTAAGGTTAAACTATGTGCAACATTTGTTGTTAAAAATTGCGTTCTTTACCCTTTTATCACATAACATGACAAGCTAGATATCCAAACAGATGATAATGAGACACCCCGTCAAAACACTCATCAATAAAACCGTTAGATTTTAACTTCGGACGTAATACCAACGTTTGGAGCATGGCGGCGTTTGTTTGTGGTGTTGGCAGGCGCGTGCGTACGCATGCAGCGTGCTGCGGCGTGTCTGATAGATGGCCGCCGATATATCAGCCGCTACATACTCCCCCCGTTTCACCCCCCTCCCCGCCAGCCACCACCCCTCGCCTCATCTAACGAATATTAATCAAGTCTATACCCAGCCTTATATCGCACACAACGGACCTCTTCATTTTCTTCAAGTACACGGCATCTATTACGTTATTATTTCCCTTCCTCAAGACGTGTGTAATTTTTCCACTCCTCTTTATGCCAGACGAAAACAATCCTTCTAAAGTAACAGCCCTCTGATTTTATTTACGGCAGTTTCTCGACCTCGCTCGTGATAAAACTTGTACTTAACATGCCCATCGAACTTCATAATTTATATGAGGGCAGTTAAGCAGTTAAAAGCCTGGAAACCTTTCCTCAAAGTCGCCTTAAAAAATTGAGGAAATTCCGCGGGGACTCACCTGTGACCCTCTTCGGTGCCATCGTTTTATCGGTACCCTGAGACATAAATTACAAGTAAAAGTAATCGTTGAAACTTTCCTGTAGCAGGCCGGAGGGCCAGAAGCTTGGAATTTGTGCAGAATTACCTGCCACTGGTTTTAAGACTTGTAATTTATCAGTGAAGGCCGGGGCGCCTCGATCGGCCTTAGGTCGGCGACCACCCACCCGGAAAATGGTCCGTATCGTTATTCGAAAGATCTCCCGGAAAATATTAGTTTCAACGTTACCATTACTACTTGTTAGAAAAGCAATAAGCATTTAGATGCCTACTTAGCACATTACAAATCCGAAAATAAGAGAAAAAAGGCTTCCAGAATAAAGACATTAGTTAAAGTACGGTTGCTGGTTTCTGCGTACGGTATCTGGGAAAAAGTCGGGTTTTGATTGACGCTGGTAATCGGCTTAATGTAACCTCGAGGCAAGTTTCGCGGCGCACAAACGACTGGTTAAATTCGGAGGTCGGCGCAAAGCGACGCAATCTCTCACACGTCACAACGAAGGAGCTTTTCATATAATTCATTTCCCTATTCATATTTGTCTTAGGAGCTGACTGGAGCACGTACTAAAAATACCCTAAAAAGAGGTTACGGAGCAAATTGATACTGTTTTGCTTTCGGGGTAATTGAAAGTATTTTGCGAAAATACGCCGTCTATGTTTACGAATTCTATTCACATACAACTCCAGAAAATATTCGCAAAGTTGAATAATTATTCAAAGAATAAAAGGCCGATCTCTCATAAAACCGTTTGATTGGAAAAGCGAAAGGTAGGCATCGTGAGTGTCGCGTGCCTCGATCATTGACCTCTAGATATCCTCTCCCCAAATTCCGCATATCCAATAGGAAAACTTGTCTGCCTTATGGTTTATACTCGTCGTTCAAGTTTACGTGACTGGAAATAGTAAAATCGGATGATGATGTTGATAATGTAGGTCGTAATGGGCCATTGCCAATAAAACCTTATAGGTAAGCGATGGATTAAAAGGAACTGGGTCAGGGCAAGGCCCATGCCTTATAAAAATAACGCGCTTTGGAAGGTGCTCCCGTCTACTAAACGTCGGAAGTGCCAATCGCGTTATCTATCCCCGCTGCCTACCTGCTGTGCCAACAATACGCAAACTAAACTCGCTTAGTAACCGAATACGTTTAGTTAGTGGACTACGCTCACCTTGAAACAACTCCCAACAAAGTTTCCTTCTAGATTAGCAGTTCCACGTAAATATGTAAGTACATCAGAGACATAAAAGTTGATAGTTACAACGATGATATAAGTATCTTTACAGGTAAAATAGTATTGGGCAAATGGAACGGCCAATCACACTAAGTTTCTTTTAGCTAGTACTTTGGTCTAAAAGGAAAGTTACATGCACTCAATAGGAGACCGCTTAAAAAGTTTCCTTCGAAAACGTCAATGTAAAAAGCAGGGCCGCAACTTCGCAATATCGCCCACTTGTCCCGGCCAAATGAATAATTATTGAATTTAAATTCTTATTTTGAGTCTCATTACGAAGTTTGAAAAGGGTCATGTTTTTTGCATAATTAAAGGGCTTTCCATTTCGTAACGCTAAACTTGAGATCTGTTCGGAAATTTATTGAAATATTTTAAATCGATTTACATACTACCTATTGGTTCGTAGCACTAATGCTACGCCGGGTTGCTACGCGGCGTAGCAAATCGGTGTAGCGGATTTTTGTGAGAAAAAAGGATTGTCGTAGAGCGTAGGCTGCAGTGATAGTAAATATGGCTATACGTAATAGGCAAGTAGGTGAAGCCGGCGGAGTGTGGGGCATCGTGGAGCGGACGCGGTCGTGTTTCGTGCGCGGGTCATTTGTGCCCATCGTTACCAGCAGCAGGCGTCCCCGCACGCACAACGATCTCTTCATTTTCGCACGGAATTTTACACTCATAGTAAACGTTAAAACTCATTTTTGTGCTCCATTTTTTCCACGTTTCCACGATGTACTGTATTACACCGTTTATTGCTACGACCCACCAGATATTAAACATTAAATATTTACAACGGATTTTCCATTCCATCTATTGTTACTTACTAGTTTCGATCCTCAGACAGATACGACCCTAAGTCAATATCGTAAGTTCCGGCCGCAAACTTAGCGACCGCAGTGGCCGGCCGAAAGTTTCATGTGGCTGATAATTTACATAATAGAAGACTAGGTCTATCCACTATCGGGGTCATCCAAACTTCTGTGGATTAGAGCTTTCACGGGCAAGGCTTATCGGATTTTGAACGAATTTCGGGTAGCTTGCGATAGCGACGTCATTATCGATATCCGATTTATATGCAGATTGGGAGTGAAGTGGCTGTGGCGTGGGCGCGCCCGTGACGTCACACGCCCGCTACACATAAATAATCCAACTCGCCGACCGCCGTCTTCAACTTTGTCTTATTTGAAGATTATACAATTAATCCCTTCCCTTTACATTCCCGTCGGAACTGAGATCCTTGTACAACTTTTGCGCACTCGACCCGACGAAGACAGAACCTCCATTGTGAGGATTTAACAATTTCACCCGCCTCGTTGCATTTCACAGAGTAATAATAAAACATCACAATGGATGTCAACTCTATTCAAGATGAGTATCCAAGACGGAGAGCGTCAGTGGCATAATTCAACAAATCAGATATGATGAAAGAATTATTTTCTTTGGGAAGGGCTGTTTCGGATCCGTAACAATATTATTATATCTTTATTCAATACGTAAAGACGGTAATAGGGTAAATTCTGTTGTTATATTTATACCGCTGAAGCCAACAATGTAATATTAGAAATACAACTCGCGTGTCACTTAAAATCACAGTGGATAAAAATATATGAGAGGAGATATGTTCTCATGATACACATTTTTATACGAATATTGAAAGTTTGTAGTTGGCGCACATTACGTGGCTTGGCAAGCGCGGGTACAGATTGCGTTCATCCCCACTCTGACGAGTCTCGTAAACAATAAGTAATTTCGAAAATGGAGGCGAACGTATGAAAGCGTGGCTTTTCCCATAGGTAATGACTGGCAACAATCTACATAAGACTAACGAGTGAAACTTCAGTGGCGTCATTATGCTGGTAGCGATCGCTTGCGCGTCGTCGAACGCTCGCTCGATCGCCATTTTTCATTCGGTCGTATAATCTAGACCGTATTTATACTATCCGATACCGACCGACAGTGTAAATCAATTAAGCGAACCTGCACAAGTTTCGGTCGCAATTAAGCTGTTTATATTAGGTATTAGCTACACTTTATCAACGTAACGGCATGTGCACGTGAATAATTAAAGTAATACACCATTTGCAACACAGTTTCAATCACGGAGCAAGAATATTTACGGTGTCTGTCGGCAGCACGCTCGCCTCTAACCTGGCTGTTATGCCAATTAGACCTCTATTTGTGTTACATTCGATCGTTCAATAATAACTTTTTGCTTGTGTGTATTGAGTAATGATAGGCTATTGGATAAAACCACTTTGGTGCCTATCGCGATGGATGAGTCGAAACCGTTTGAAATTTTTGAGTGCCCATCTATTACACGTCTGTCGTTTAGAAAATGTTTAACGTCAAATTCATGTTGTTGTTGTTCAACAATTCATGTTTCCGTAAAGTTCCAGCGAAATTTAGCAAAAAAAGGCAACTTTGAAGCCAACACATCATTCATCTTTCAACCGAGCTGTCTATTATGAGTTGCAGTTTTTAAAAAGTTGGTAATTAACACCGGCCCGCAGTCCAGGCCAGGTCCCAACTTCTGAAGTGTTCACAAAGTTTGGAAAATACCCCAATAATTAAAAGCTGGGGGCTTGGATCATGACTTTTTGTTCAGTTTGCATGATTGGACGAGTCACGTAATTAAAAAAGGAGCCAGTACTTGTACTTAATGACGTATCACATCACAATATTACTGGACATGGAAATACCAGAGTGAAATGTTGTCTTTATTTACTTGTACTTATTCCAATAATAAAGAAAGCCAATGTTATTATGGCGTACAGAAGTTTTTTATACAAAGCTCAACGTGCCTTTGATGTTGGAGACATCTATTCACTCAAGTCTGCAGATAACAATAGATCTGTCTTTTGAAGTGTTTCAACGGTTTCGGGCACACGGATTCCCAATCATCTACTGCGGTCCTCATAATTGTTAAATAAGGAAAAGTCTTGAAATTGTATCCAATTGAATTTTCACAATCATAGATACTGAAAAATTTGAAATAACGACGTTTACAAAAGGAAATCAGTTTGATAATTCTCAGTGATTTAATCTAGAAAACTTGTTTTTGTTACATTGTTAAAATCATTTCTATCAAAATCTCTCTTGAGAACAATATTTGCCTAAAAGTAAAATTCAATAAACATCAATGTAGTGGTTGTTTTCCACAGGATTTCCTGTTTGTCTCACACTCAAGCAGGTTAATAAGTAATGAAGCAGATTCGGCCGACTTTTGTTTGTTAAAGTGATTATTCAAATACGAAAAACGATTTCGGGTTTCCCTAAACTTCCCTCATATTTTATTCACCGATTTTTTTACGGTTCGTGGAATAAGTAATTTTTTTTTTCTAAGTTTGACGTTCGGAGTTTTTATGAGCTAGATTGTAGTTTAGTAAATTGAAAGCAAGAGAGAAACCAGAAGATGAAAATTGTTGAGAACGACGGTGTTGCTGTTGTCGTCGAAAATGCGATTTTATTTCTTAAGTCAGACGGATGAATTTCAGTCGACACTGAGGCTATCACGCGGACATTATTTATATTGAATGGGCTATCTGTACATAACAAAAATGTAGTAAGTACAGCGAGTAACCTTCTTTGGCACGTAATAAAAATAAATAGAGTAGATTTGGTATATCACTTCGACATTTGTTGTTTGGGGTACCAATGTTTTTTCACGTATTTCATTATTCATTTCATAATGTCAGATTAAGAAATTATACAAAGATCAGAATATTATTTATTTATTTGGAAATAATGAAAGTCTTCGGAAAGATTGAATGGTATTAAGTAGTACCTAAAAACTTCTTGTACTTTACTCTATTTAAGTTTTCTTATAGGGTTTCCTATTAGCTAATTTATGTATATTTTCAATCTAAATCCCAAATACTCGTTGTAGCAAAACCTCGTAGACTGACAAATAAATAACCGTTCGTAAAACAACACAAAGTTAGTTTCTACACCAAAGGAACCCGTATTTGTTTCCAGCTCTGTCGAAAGACTTCTAATATTTAATTACTGTTGTCTGATAGAGTATACTTAAGGGGTATGTTAATAAGGAAACGGCGAGTTCTCCCGGAAAACTTCCCTAAGAAAACTAATCCCATCCCGAGATTATTTCCAGTGGTTCCCAATCAATTCGCCTATAAAAGCACAAGGATAAAACGTCGGTATCCTCGGGGAGTTTCCTCCGCTGAGAATCATTACGAAAATACGACAAAATTGTAGACTATCTGTAGTCGGGAAGGGGTGTTATTTATGGAGGCCAGAGGCCGGAGTGTATCTGAGTGGCTCTATTAGCTCTACTAATATTTTCTTCTTCAAGTTAATTGTTATGTCGCCTTTAAGAGCAGGTGGCTTGTCCCATTATGAGCCGCAGGCAACTTAATGCCGAGACACGAAACTTGAGCGCCACTGAACTCCGTACCCGCGGAAATATTTAAACAAATTAAAACTTTTTCTTTATGCCATTTCCCGAAGAGTATTCTTATTGTGATTCGTTTTTATTGAGTTTGCGGCCAGTTCGTTTTTTCGCAACTAAATTATGAGGAGTCTCCGGTAAATAAGGTTATGTAAGTTCGAAAATAAGAGTTCGATAAATTGTTACGTGTAATCTAATTTAACTTTTCGTTGTAAACTTACTAAAAACCTCAAAGAGAAACGAAAAGTTATCAAACATTCAAAGTTCAAGCCAAAACTACAAACCAAAGAATAAGTTGAAACTCAAGCCCAACAATAAATACGTGTCAAAGTTTGCCAATATAACCGAACTCCTTGCAAGGCTGCCTACAAAACGGTTTGGCCAAACCGAGAGCATTGTTAGCTACACTGCCTTGATTGACGTGTGGTTGACCAACGCTGGACCATCCTCAAGTCCGGCCGAAGTAACAAGATGCATAGTTCCTGAATTCCTTGTAACAACTGACAGTTTGAATTCCAAATATTAGTTGGAGAATGAGTAATGGTATTTGTTCAGGATCTAATTTGAATGGCATCTAAAAACAGATTACTTGAGTCCATTGTTACGGTTGGGAT
This sequence comes from Eurois occulta, assembly GCA_950022335.1. Taxonomy (NCBI): domain Eukaryota; kingdom Metazoa; phylum Arthropoda; class Insecta; order Lepidoptera; family Noctuidae; genus Eurois; species Eurois occulta. The sequence goes on along the minus strand of OX465489.1, from coordinate 7,355,176 downwards.
GTTGTTCATGTATTCCTGTATTTAGGCTTTGGGATTTGTAATCAGGTATGTCGATTAAAAAGATAAACATTACAACAAATGTAGACTAAAATGGAATTGTTCTTAAAAAAATGCACAATGCAATGCATATGTGAAGTGTCATTCAAAAAATTCGTCAATCAAAAAAAAAAAATCACAAACAACAAAAATCTTTTTTTTTTCGAATTCCAATTTCCGCCATATTGAAAGCCTCGGGGTAAACGATCGCTCGTATAAACACCGTGTGTTTAGAAATACGTCACTGTGACGTCACGAGACATGCTGACAAACAAACAAATCAGTCGCGATGCACGCGCGGGCAAACAGTGCGATTGTTCAGATATTAGTTCATCGCGTAATGTTGGCTGCGCTATCGCGATATCGTGCGTTTGATGGATCGCGATGAACGCTAAATGTGATGCCAGTGCTGTTTTAGTGTTCATTGTGTGTAATGACGTCACTCGGTATGTTTCTAATGATGCGTTCTGATTTATATGCTCTCGCGAATTCAATAATATTCAAATGTTGAGAGTTAGTAGGCAGCCTATATTATAGCTTCTAAATATTTGACACAAAGAGACAACGAAAAATAGACTTAAAAATAATATTGGGAAAAACTGAAATTCGAGCCTAATTAATTCCGAAACTTACTTTACCTAATTGGTCTCAGTCGAAATATAATTTAATTACCGAGATATTTTAAAATCATTGAAAGTTTTGAACGATGCAATTAATTTTGAGTTGTTTTAGTTTATTTCGTAAATTAAAATCGTGAAACTTGATGTGGATTGAAGGTTAAGCAATTAAGAAGAGACTATTTATTAATAAAGATAAATTTGGACTGTTTATTGATGCTCTCGAATTTAAATCAAATCAAAGCCTTACTAATCAACTTTTCACAATCAAACGAACGACTAGCAAATTAATAATAAGTACAACATAAATCATCTCCCAAATATTTTAATCAACTAACAAGTATTCTCCGTCCCATCATATAATTTCACCCCTAACACCCCCCTAAATCTTAACAACAAAAGTAAAAAATAGAGGTGTACACATTACGAATTACCTCGACAGGTATCCTCAGGGACCCCCACACACGTCACTCCCTTAAATGAAATACTTAATAATAGACGACGCTTAACACAAACGTACGGACATTACAGAAAATTGTCCCTTTTGTTATAACTGCTACATTCATACCATATTTGAGTAACAGTCACATATACTTTTCAAGATATAATCGAAGTAAATTACGTTGTTGTGACATGTCATTTATTAATAATGTTTTGATTAAATAAAACTGTCATGTTTGCTTCCGTTAAAGTTGTGTTTATTTAATGGATCATCGACAAGCGAATGCTTACAACTGCCATTCATTTTCTGACATGACCTTTTTCTGTATCAGCTTAGTGCATTAGAAGTCCGCGGTTCCCACAAGCGAGTGCTTTACTAAACTGTGGAATTTTCCTTGACCAAAAAGGGACTCGACTAAACCCGATACTCTATCCGAGCATTCAGTAAATCCTGTATTTTATTCCCGCCATGTACGCTCAACTATAAAAATTCCGGCCGTCGGCGAACATTGTCTCCAATTTCGCTCACTTACCCTTGCTTGTGAAAAATATTCGGCCAAGAGTGGAATTAGCAAAGTTGGTGGGATACAAGTGTGGGCCACACATCGGCCGAATATTAAAAGGCGAATTAGAGTGGTCACGCTTCTATGCGTTCATAAATGTTCTTATTTGGCCACAAGTTGTTAGACCACTTGTTACGTGACGGTGTACTGGCTGTAAAATTGGATTCTTTACAGCCTTGCTTATATTTTCTGAATTGTTAGTGGAACTTATATAAGTAGTGTCATTGCTACCTAATTCTCTATTCGGACAATTAAATCAGATATAAATCTGTAGGCATGACACACCGTTACCCTTACGAACAAACGTTCAAACCAAATTAATACTTAAATCAGTTGAAATGAAATCGATCAGTAATCAGATACAAACATTAACTCAAAAGACACCTCCGAGGTTCGCATTGATCACGGCCAAAGTTCGGTTTCACCGTAACGTCGCCCAAGGGAACGACCCCGAACAGCAATACCCGTCCTTGTCGCACGCACTTCATCACAAATGCGAAAGAAGGTAATGACGCGATGTAGCCCTCACAAATTGACCGTAACAATACCGCATTAGGTCACAATCTATGTCGCAGGAATACAGTATAATCTATTTTTTCCCAACAAATCTCTATTGATTCGGTCAAACCACGGACGATCGTATTATGACGAAATGTATTACGATTGGTCTACTTTTCCGTCTCCTGACTGAAGTAATAAATTTCATCATTTATGTAAGTTAATAGATATTTATTGCTTTGCTATTTCGGAATATTGTCAGGCTTTTTTACCTAATTCCTTTTTCATTTGTGGTTTTTATCTTCAGGCAGAGAATTTATTTAGTTCGAAATACGGTAGCAAGAAATTGTATATTCTTGAACCATTCATTGCTTCACTATAAAATCAATGTAAAGGAAATTAATGACCGAAGTAGTTTATTCTAAATATATATTTCTGTACCAGGAAAGCATAATGTAGCAGCTGGTTATTTTCCCATGCAAGTTGTAGAGTCAACTGTGGAAAATGAGTATGTTGAACGTACCGACAGGCGATGGTACACGCACCATGATATTAAGTAGTCATGTGCCATTTAAAACATCAATCTGTTATATTTTTAGCTATGAATAACTGAAATAGATCTAAAGCACTTCGTTCTAGGTAGTCTTATTGAAGACTACATTCACAGGTTCAGTAAGGCTCCATTCATGTCGATATCGAAATTCCGCTTCGATAAAATGTTCGAGAGGTGTAACAATGAGCGCTTTGTTTCTTCTTAAGAAATAGTTTTGCACATTTGATACCACCCTGATACCAATACAGTTTATAGAAGCTCTGAAAAATGTTTTCGAAGGAGAACGTATTAAAGACAGAGCTATCAGCGATGTAGTTTGAATTAACACTTACCGTTGTTTTCAAAGGTTCTACATCCTTGAGTAAATTCCACCCAAAGCCCAGCCCTCCAGAGTACCAACCTTCGTCGTACCCAACTACTTTTAACACGTGAACAAATAGGATCACACCTAACGAAAATGATAAAGTTTGAGAAAAAAATAAACGAGATCCTTTACCTTCTCTGCAGACGGTATTAATGTCAAAGATAAATCAGCGTCCGTGTATGTCCGAAAATTAGGTGTTATTTTTTTATTCACCGCAGAAGAGGGTTGCTCAGGCCGCTTGGCCAACAAAAGCGTGGCAATTCCCGCTCAAACAAATCACCACTAAACAAACGTTTCTACAGGTAGGAATAATTCAGCGAAAGGTCACCTGTTACGGGTATTCGACATCGATCATCGGGAGTGCGTCGTGTCGACCTACCCGCGTAATGTCGCCCTGGGGACGGCCGACGCCGGCGACGCCGCCGCCGAGACAAAACCCACGGGCCCTGGCCTGTCAAACCGAACTTGCCCGCTTTTGTATACACGCACATTTTTCAACGTGGGTCATTTCATACGGCCACCGTGTACCCTTTGCTGTACCGTCAAACATGACATATCTGATACGCATCTGAAAAGTTAATAAGGAAGGAATTTATAATTAAGTCGTATGTACAATTACGTATGTAGAGGCGTCACGCGTCGACGTCAACATGAATATTTACGATGCAATTTCGTTCCATTTCAGATTTATCACTGTTTTGTTGGCAGACGGGGAATTTTAAAAATGCTCCTTCGTGGCCAAATTTAGGTGCGAGCGAGTCGCGTTAGGCGGCGGTGACAGCACATCTCCGCTAGCGTGTATTGTTCGTGTCCTAACCGCCGACTTTCCATTTATTTCTCTATGAATACGTTATTACCTGCTCGCCCCCGCTTATCAAAGTTTATTTGCAGCGTGTGGTTTACTCTGTACCGGTGCTTATTCGTTATTACAACGGCGGAGTGTTTTATTGCCGGGGCGGGGCTCAAATCGCGCACGACGCCCTTGTTTTTCGCTATTTTTCCTCACGATTTTTTTTCAGAATTTGAAGTTAATATTATGTCTTTTTTGTTGCAGATCGAGGACGCCATGCTAATGTTCGATAAACAAACCAATAGGCACAGAGGTAAGTTGTCATTACTTTAGTAAGCGGATAATATAACAACGGAGCCTGGACCTTCATAAATCAGAACCCCAATACTGCCGAAGTACCTAATACTATATACAATTATTTATGTCTTGTACAATATTAAAACTATGTCAATAATGGCTTTGTATAGGTATCCTTCTGAGGAGCTTAGTGATTAGGGACTTAGGAATAATAACTCAAAGAGTAGATCAAGTAAGCCTCGCTATTATACGATTATTAGGTAGGTATTTTCGGTTGTCTGCGTTGCTGAACCAAATAACAAAGCTTAAGTCGTTCCAAACAAAAATATAGTACAATAAAACTGAACGGAATTCAAAACCGTAATAATATTACATTATTACTTCCCTAGCCGTAAGTTACGCGAAGCAAGCCACGCACGAGCGGTGTGTCACCTTATTTTTCTTGACAAAAACAACGAAACTTCCAAAGGCTTGCATGTCACACACGGAAACATATCATTTTTGTTTGTCTCGCCTCATTTCTCTGGCCGTCTTCGCCACAAAGTCGTCACTGGTTAACTAGCAACGGATAAATATGGGCTTCGACCCTCAATGAAACCTGGCCAGTGTAAACAGACATGTCGCAATCTAAAGAGCCTTCTTTGTAATGGTAAGGAGCTGAGCTAACAGGAAAGGGAGGGAGTTCAGGTTATGATGGCGGCGCCACGGCTGAGGCGAAGCGGAGCGAAACGGAGGTGGCATCGTCACTAAACAGGCGCACCGTTTTCGGTATTGTGCTCCCTCCCCATGTTACGACTATTCCCGGCTAATAAATAACAAATCGACGCCCGGATAAAATATACGGTTTCCTCGGCAGGAGATTTTGTATTATTGTGAGGGTAAAAGCGAAGTTACGCTTGAAATCTGCCTATTTCAATTTCGATGGTCGCGTTTTCACTTTTTCGTAAATATTACACATCGTCATAAACAAGCCAATAAATTGTGTCCCAAAACACTAAAGTCCGGGGCCCACGTAATCAGTTTCTTTCATTATCCCCACAACGCGTAAGATTTTAATTAAAATCCACGAAAATCGTATCAAGGCGAGCCATCTTTTGTTGCCAACGAAGGTTCCCTTGTAGCAGTTACAGCAAATACAATGTTAAATTTGCTTTTGTAATCCCCATTACACAAAAACAGGTTGACCCAAATATTCAGGCTCGGTGAAATATCGTTGCGCCGTCATTTATGCAAGTTCGCAAAAACGAATCCTGTTTCATTCCTCGCCGAGGGAAAAACGGCCCTTTCTTGTCGTTGTAAGACATAAAATAATTTACCCATGTTTTCAAAAGTTCCAACTTTTGTGCCCTTTGCGTGTCATTTGGATGATATTTTGAGATCCCTCTGCTTGTAATTAGATAAACATTGAAATAAAACACGACAACGTGCTTGGAATACATTTGAACGTGGACGTTTAAACTTTCATTTGTCGGGGCGTTTACCTGCTCACTCTGCCCAGACGATTCATTTATGTTGTACGAGTCGTGTCATGTTGCTGCGTACCTAAATATGAATAGCGCATATAATAATCTAATATAAATATTCCTTAGGCCTCCTCTATTACTACAGTCGGGTTATTATCCCCGGAACGTAATCAGTTGGGTCGGGTTATCCTGGCAAGAAATGTAAAAATATCCGCTGTTTATTTGTATCAAACTCGGGCAAGAGGCAACCCAAATGCGTATTCAAACTGAATATGAATGCAAACTGCCCCGGCGAACGGGCGGAATGGCGAAAATCAAATTAGGTATGGCGTGAATACTTCACGGCGACGGCGGGAAAAAAAATTGAAATCAAATATTCATTGACTTTCAACCGGATAAGCCGGCCCGCAGCCATTTCAATACATTTTATTATCTATTTTCGTTGTGAGGCCCACGCCTCGGTGACGCGGACCCACACTCGCCAATATATCCCGACAAATCCTATATTTAATCATTTAAACGTATTACTTATTTCAATGACGCCCGATTATGACCGTAAAGTACGATTTTCCTAATAACGAAAGAGAAGTTGATTTCTATTAGAAAGGTTTTTTGCTACTTTAAAAGTTCAGGGGTTATTTTAAGGTCAGAGCAAAATGGCATTCTATAAAATAGACCTGAGGATGGAATAAAAAAGGTCGAATTTTAGAGAATGAATTCTCTATAAATCTCTTTGATATTACAGTTCCGACTAAAGGTTCATGTCTGAAGCTATTTGCTTTGAATGATATCTGGCCCATTTTTTAACAAAACGACAAAAATATGTCGGGAACATAATTTTTGATAATGTTTAATTTTCTTTTTTACATTATTTAGTTAATAAATCACGTGTTGAATGGAGACTTAATTTAAAGGGTGATTTTTATGTTAAGCTGTTGAATCTGTGAAAAATAAAAACCTTTTAGCCTTTTCAGTACATTAAATATGCGCGAATAATGCGTTTAATAGCACCCTTTACTTTTATTTACGACCTTTGCCGGTTGAAAAAATAATTAACGATGTCCCTTTGCAAAATATTTTCCATTGTCTCTTTCTAATAATTTAATTTTTAGGATATAAAATACCAATGGGAATAAATAAATCCTTTACTGCCAAATAGGAATTTGCATATGGTAGTACCGGTAACGTGAGACTGGCAGGCAAGATGTCTTATACGTAATCAGCAGAGCGTTACAGAATATGTTCACGTTCGTTTGGCATTCAAGATGTCAGCGGAGCTTGAAGTAAATGCCATTACACAAAGGTAAACGCGACATGTGAGAGACAAAGTTCATAAATATTAAACAAAAAAAAAACTAGCGCAAGCAATCTCTGCGGAGAGGATTCCATTTGGTCGTGCGAACCGCCTCACGCGCCTGAGGGACGCATTTCTACGAGTGCGTGCTAGCTAGCGTGAAAATTTCACCTCTCACTTTGCATAAGAGTAGTGCCATCTATATTTCATTCCTCACAGTTCGTGATGTGTAAAGACGCCTATCGCGTGAATCATAAATGGCGATCGTTTTCTTCGAGTGCCATAAAATTTCTGAAATCAAAAAAGGCACATCACTAGAGTATTTTTAAACTTTATGCCCTTCACGTACAAACGTTTCCACGCCCTTCTCTTTTGTTTTCACCGCACCGTGTTTACGATTTTCTTTGATAAATTATTATTGTCGTAAATTTCCACCGTGTGTGTAATTAAATCGTTAACTTATTTTACAATTCAAATGCAATAAATATTTTCGGTTGAAGAAATAATCGATTGGATACAATACAATGTTGGTAGATTTTCGGTTGATTTTTATATAATCTGATCTGTATTCAATTCACTTCTCGAAACACTTCAATTTCGCTATTTTTGTACATGTCGAAGCAATTCTAATACCGGCAAAGCTTCTGAAGTAGAGCTCTCAGACTATGTAAGGCTGCAATCTTACTTAGCACCTCGGTACAAAGGAATGTGATCTTTATATGTATGGGTTGAGGGTTGTTTGTTGGTTTGTGTAAATGTGTTCGGCGTGTGCTAAGTGGGTGCACGTGGCCTGTCCCGGGGGAGAAACATGAATACACAGGGTTTAGATGCATCTTGCGGCCAACCAACAGCTCCTGTTAATATTACGTGTATTACAATTAATTCAGTTTAAAACAATCTCGAGTTTGAGTGGATGTTGTTCATTCTAACAACTTTTGTGCTGTTCTTTATAATTAAACTTTAACGATTTATAGCCAAAGTTGATGTTTGTGGGCCCTAACATGTAACTGTAGAATAGTTTAACCAAATATAAAGTTAGTTCGAGAGTACAACATAAGTTTTAGACTCAATGCATTCCATAACTTATTACTCTTCATAAACAAAGTTTCAAGAACTTGTACGCAGTATCGAAGTTTAACTTGCGACTCAAAATAACAACAACACATAATCAAAATAAATGGTTGAAAATGAAATAAGTAGGTAGGTAAGTACCTATAACTAGTATTAAATAATGAGATCATCATCGATCAATATAGAGTGACGATTATGTATTAACATGACATATATGGCGTTGATGTACGCAAAAAAAGTAAAAAAACAGCCAAGTGCGAGTCGGACTCGTGCATGAAGGATTCTGTAGTAAGTAGGGGAGCCCCCTTTAATTTTTGAATGTATTTTTTTATTTTTTGTTATAGCGGCAACAGAAATACATATTGTGTGAAAATTTCAACTGTCTACCTATTACGGATCATAAGATACAGCCCGCTGACACGCTGATGGACGGACTGACGGACAGCGGAGGCTTAGTAATAGGCGTTGGTTAACCTTCGGGTACGAAGCCCTAAAAACGACTGAGTATTTGTCATGCAATATTGCCATTTAACACATTCATTCAAAAGCCTAAAATCAATAACCATTCAAACTTTCAAAACGTTCAGTACTTACTACATTAATGCACGATTATAAAATAGGCTCACCAATTTAAACACTGCTAACTGAAACCTGAAAATTTAGTATTCACATCACATCTGTATGACACCGGGACCTAATTCTGTCATTTACGAACATTGGGTGTACGAAAATACGTTGCCTAGTGCCTACCTACCTCTGCATACTGGGATTACTACAGTAACAGTATATCGATATTTGCAACTTTATCGAGTCCCAGTTTTGCACCTCCCTAGAGGTGCGGTTCTGAATGCATCTCGTGTGATGCATCGATATGAGAAAGTGGGATAGCAAACACTTGGGACATCCCTATAATCACCTGTTTACGGAACGGTACTTCTTTCTACTTTGCAAGTAAACAAATACAGTACTTCGCTTTTATTGAATGTTGAGCAGTGTGTGTAAACAGATACGGATTTTACTGAGATTTTATTACGTGTTAGTGATTGTGTTTTGTTTATTTATTAGTTTGAGTAGGTGTGTGTCTGGAGTGGAAATAGCTAGAAATACAAGCCTTTTGCACCATAAAAGAAAACAATGTAGCGATCGAATGGAGTGCACAAAATCTGATATTATTTTACAGAAAATGTCATGTTTCCTCTGTTAGACTGAAAAACAACGTTAAAAAGTAATTAATTTACATCATAAAATAATATAACTACTGCTGTATTAAAATATCACGAAAAGCAGATTACATCAGCAATCAATACACTTAAAATAAAGCCGTAAATACACGCACGATAATTCATTAACACAGTTAAACCTTTTAATTTTATACGTAATAAGCTCTCGCTCCTACAGTTTCTCATCATTAATTAACTCCGGTATTATCATGGCTTCCAAAAACTACCATTATTACATTAACCTCATCAAGCAAAATATTGTAATTAAAGGCTGTTTTGCAATAAGTTCGTTAACACTTTTGGGGAGGAAATCTCTGAGGGATTACGGAGTAAATAATAGAAAATTATTTTATATGTTAGCAGAGATGGGTTATCGAGCAGCTTTTGAGAATTTGTGTCTAGTTTAATATACTGGGCTTCTTCTTCTTTATCGTGTGGTTAGTGCCTGACCTGGTGTCAGAGTTTTTATACCACCCATAGGCCTTGGACTTGGTTTGACAAGCCGTCGAGAAATATCTCTCAGGCATGCTGGTTTCCTTACAATGTTTACGATAAACTGGGCTGAAAAGTTTTGAAGATTTATCACTTCAGTTGTAGTCAGATTTATTTTCATTGTGATAGAAAACTAAAATCAAAGCTGTGAACGGGTGAAAATCAGTCAAATTCAAAACAATAGAAAATTAAACTTATAAAGACATCAAAACATGACGCAATTTTCATTTACAACCTTATTTCCAATCCACGTAATTCAGCCAAACTAAATCACATTCCGGCAAAAGCTGAATACGGCCAATAATTCCATTGGATTCAACAACAATAGCTCCTTAAGAACCGATAGCAATAAATCGAAACCACGAGCATTGATCGTCAATAGGGCATTAAGGAGCTGACACTATTACAATATACATTAAGAGTGTGTTTTAGCAAATCACTTCCTACCAAGCCAAGCCCCAAAAAGGATGGTTAAAAAAATACTGAGTGCGGGAAATGACATAGTGGAAATCCATTGACGACCTCCTTGCTTCGCCTTAAGGTAAATAAAGTGCCCACAATTGAATAGTCATTCTTAGAACGATAGAAATTGTCTGCAGCATTTACATTGTCAGCTTTTCGAACAATAAGCGAAGCACTCGCTGAACAAATAAGTCAATGGTGTTGTAATTATTACTGGGTGTTAGCGTAGTGGCGTTTATCGGCGATTTTCATTGTTATTACTTACATGCTTCGGGCGTGCACGCGATAATAACTTGCCAGTAGATTCACAGTAATTCTGATAGTAAAATGTACAATTAACAGAGGTTTAAAAGCTGTTATTACAGACACTGTTGTGTGTTTTTCGTAATTTTTTATGTGAAAAATTAGTTTTTTGAGAAGCATTTTTGCAATAGTTACCTTCTCCTCCTTTCTTGAGTTTGATTTATTGGGGTTACAATTATCTTACAAAACATATTTTTTTCCATAAAAACCATTTTTTCTAAAGCCAATCTCCATTATTTCCAACCAAAACTTCCCAATTACAACAAAATCAACACCTACATCAGCAAATCCAATAAATTTCTCACCTATCTGAAAATGTAAAATACCAAGATTCTTACCCAATTTTAATCCTCGTCAAGTGGTTAAATGTAATCCTGTTAATAGGCAATTTCAGCATACTACCTATCCGTGTCCGTAGATTCTGACAGGATGCCATGCACTCACCCCGGGGACACCCTTTGGTAATTATTTTCTCTTACTCCTACCACTAGTGAGGTGCCTCGATTCAAAATTGGATTTTATACCCGACTGTGACATGAAATATTGACGGTGTGGTGCTGTGTGAAAATTGAACGGATATTAAGTTGATTTTGGTTCAGTTTCGATGATTTGAAATTGTTTATAGGATAGTATGAGTGATTTTACACTTTGAAGTAAGTTGAATTTAATTAAACTTCTGTTTTCAAGTTCTTGTATTTATTCCCCAAGCCATAAACACTTGATTTGAGATCTGAATCTTATTTATTTTTATTTATTTATGTACACACAGATACTTAACAGGACAATATATTAACATAGAAGAGCTCAAAAGTACTGCTTATTTCATAAGAAATTTCTTCCAGAAGACCTGCGAGAGGAAAGATGGATTATAAATGTAGACACAGTGTGTAGAAAAGATAAAACAAGGAAATTTAACTTAACTTAAAAAAAAATATCTATATAAAATAAACATACATACACAATAATAAAAAAGAAATATTAATTTTATCTTATGTTGATTAATTTGTATCGAAAACGAAAGACAATTACATAATTGTAAACCAACAAACCGAAACAAAACACAATCCAATTAAAACATAGTTAAAGATTCTCATGTGACGACTATCTAAATCTAAACTAGTTCTAAAACAAGATACGTCTCATTAAAGGAGTGAGATTCCCGAGCAGTATAAAGTAATTCCACCCAACTGCTTCCAAGTTACACTCTAAAACATAACTAGAGTCCTGCCACATTATCACGAACGCTTTAATGCAAGTTATTCGCCCTTGTTTGGTTATATTAAAGGATTCCTGGAATAATTATCACAAAGCGACTTACGCACCCATTTATTAACCATCTTAATTACTAAGGCCAAGTTAATTACACGGAGTAAAACTTAGCGCCTAAAGAGCGTTATCCCGTTAATTTACTACAGGGTAGCTTTTGCGGAAATCTCTTCATGTCATTCCACTGTGCGATATCGCCCAACTTGCTTCGGATGATATCAAATAGGTACGTTTAATGTCCTCAACTTTGGTGTAATAAAATTACGGAAAAATTCTTTGGCTGCTTTTAACATTTAGGTACTTTTATTTATGGCTCTAATAATTTACTGTCACCTAAATTAAAGCAATGCTTGTGGTGTAGGACAAAGGCACCTTTATTCTTAAGTGGATTTTCAAGTCTTCGGTAACGTATTACTGGACTGGGGATGAGGGACCATGCTTTCTAAGATATTACACAAGGCCTATCGCAGATTTATGAATAAGCAATAACGGAAATAATTTTTGAACATTTTTGGTGTATTACAGTTATTTAAATTAACTGATAAGCCTACTATTCGCGAGCCAAATGATATTTATCTACGCTGGTTGCCAGCGCACTGGTTGGCAAATCAATTTACGTCATACTTTAAAAGCGGATATGAATATCTATCAGTACAAAACTGTATGCACCGCAATAGGCTTTGCGCAGTGGTTTAAAATTCATTTGAAGTAATTTCTACGATGAAATTTCATAGACATAGGTTTGAGTTGTGGATAGTTCAGGTATTCGAACAATGAGAACGCCGCTGAGCACAGAAGCCCATCTCATTACCCGACTGACCGCAGTTGAGTAATGATGAGCGAACACATAGTCACGCTGCCAGCGCTCACCACCCGCGCGTTTTGTGGCTTCCACACAAATAAAATGCGAATTCATAATACATTATCCCATTGTTTATTCGGTCGTGAAAAATTATACCTGATTTATTGTTTAATATTTCTGCTAGTAATCATTCGTCTACAAAGGATAATGTGCCATTCAGACACTAAATAACAAATACACGATGGATTACATTAACATTCCCCCGCACCCCAATATGAGCAATTAACCTGATACGATCCTTTAGAAATTTTAACTTAGGGCTACAAACACACGCATTCTGTAACGATTATGAAAAATCAATGCGAGGTCATTTAGAAATAATTAACACAAAATGCGACCCAAATCCTTTGAGTAGTTACATAAAAAATAATACGATTGTGTCGTTCATGAAATTCCGTGAGTCGCTCGCTATTTCAATCGACTAGAATGTGGGGTGTGGTCGCGGTGTTTCGCTTGGCGATCGCACAATTGCAATCAGCCTAATATGTTGAACAGTGGGTCCATCTCATTACCATGGGCGACCACAGGTGAATGATGGCGCGGCGCTAGTGCCAGAGGCCGTTTTGTTTGTGGTCGATTTAACGCCGACGACAAATTGCGTGTTTGCCATTTGGTCGAGAGATCATCCCCACTTCTGAACGAAATAAATCCACTGATTACTTTTGCGCAATTTGAAATATTAACGTGAATTGTTTCGCGCGCCGCTGGCCTGTTGTATTGTTTAATTCTGTACTGTGAGTGATAGCATCGCATTTACTTTTGTGTTGGGCTCGGTTCAAAGTTATCAGCCAATTGTATCGCATTCTAATGCAACTGCGTTTATTAATGGTTTACCATAAAACAACAAAGTTTGTCAAATGTTTTATCAACAGTTTGTTGAAGCGGTTTTGTTATGATGAAGGACGGGAACATTAGTGAACTTTATTTGGTTCAGAAATACTAAAACATCGCGCAAAAGTCTATTAGTCTGTCTGCTCGTGAGGGCCAAAGTATTTTTTCTTAAAAACATAAAACTACTGTGAGTAAAAAAATGGTGAATGGTTACGAACTACAAATGTGCTGGCTTATATAAACCCACAGTTAGGTAATGACTGTAACTGTATCCTTACTAAAATATTTACAGTAAAAGTTTACCAGCTAAGAAATTTTCCTCCATTTGCCCGTTTATTCTGAAATAGTGTAATAAAAGGCAGCTAAAATGTTCGTACCGTTATAAAAAGTAAGTACCCTAAAAAAGTTCATATTTATTTCCTTGTAGAAAACGAACTAACTCTTGTTTTCATCCTCTTAACAAGAAAGTAATCTGTCGACCTACGTCGCGATAACGGGATTTTTATGTAACAAACTCGAGTCGCGCCTACCCTCACCTAGCCCGGGGCTCTCTCCAAAAATCCCCGCATTGTCAGATTCTACTAAGGATTCGGAGTAATATACATTTTCCCGTGTTGGAATTACAGCTGTATTTTGCTCATGCTACATAAAATCGGTATAAAGGCGACGCCCATGAAAAGGCCGGGGTGAAAACCTATAGGCTTTATTTAGTTGGCTCGAATGTAACAATCCACTGAAAGTTTTAGTGTCGACAGTTCGGGCGCTGGTCGTTTCATAAGCGTGGCACAGTAACTGTGGTACGTATATAACGCAATGCACCCGGGGCAAGACAAATTCGTCCACCACTACCAGACGCGGTGCCGAAGGATCTCGATATGTCGGTGTGACTCGCTCGTTACCTTTCACTACGATTTTCAAGCCACACGATATACATTTTCATAGAAATTGAGAAATGCCACATAGAAATTCTGATATTTGTATCTGTATTTTTCCAGTAACATTCATTTTAATTTCCAGGATGTGAATGGATTTACATTATATTAAAATTTTCCTTGAAACTCTTCAAAGTATCAGAATTCCAATTATTCGCATCAGTGTTTTCTAGTGAATTCACCATAATCTTTCGTACAGATAGGTTTATCTACTGCAGAGCATAAATAGTAAGTCCTAGAGGATATAGCCGTAATCACTAAGTCTGTAACCGCAGTATAATTCAATTAATGGACTGATGAGTACCTTTGTGAATGCTAATACCAATTCTACTAATAGATATAATCCTAGTCAGTCAATCATAGAATCATGATTAATTGTAGGACTAAAACTGCGGACAAATGAGGATGGACAAGATACGGATTGATTGAGGACACCGGACTTGACAGATACTTCAGTACCAACATTACGTCTAAGAGTTCAGTGTCCGGAGACGACCCCATAATTTGTTCGCACCGATTTGACCAAACCTTAAATCAAACTCAAACTCAAAGCATTTATTTCAATTAGACCATAACAGGCACTTTTGAATGTCAGAAAAACAAAGAAGGCGAAGCTACAGTCACAGACATAAGGCATAGTAACTTGTGAAAGTACTCCAAAGCGTAAATCTTTAAAGAGAAAAATGGGCAAGAAAAACTCCGTGGACACTCTTTTCAATAAAAATATTGTTACAAGATCTTGGTTAAATCATAGGTACAGTTGAGACTTCTTTTTACATTTTGTTACTTCAATCAAAACTATGTAAATATTAATAATTAAATAATATACTTCAGTATTATAGAAGAGGTTAATAAAAAAAAATGAAATGAAAGGGTAATTTGAAATAATATTTCTTGGTGAGACATATTTGTGAGAACGATGTAGAAAGACGTGCACATTAAGAGCGTCCAGAGTAAAAGATTATATCAATAATTTAAAAACAAACTAGTTAAAATAAAATGTGGCAGCTAAGAGATGACCAGTTCCAACTGACACCGCTCGTTCACGAACATGAAGTATCTACTCCTAGTCAAAACTCCGCCACTTTTTTGAAAATTCTACATGAAATACAACTCAACTTAACAAAACAAGTCGTAACTAAAACATTAAAGTGATATCTAACAACTAAACTCTACTAAAAACACCGTTAACTCTTCAGTACATGTACCCAACGCGTAATATTACTTAACCGCTCGAAAATTATATACAAGCGGCGCATACGGTTTGTTACACGTATGCCACTAAATTTTAGTTAAAGTCGTTGGCGGCAACAGGTGTGCGGGATGAGCCAGTCGCCGACTCGTAATTATCATGGCACTGGTTTACGCTTCCGGTACATAACTATACTTTACTTGTCTTGTATAGATAGGCAATCAAAAACTCGATTGGATATCCAAAAAATTGGTCGCATTGTGTAAAAGTCTACAATGCAACGCCAACCGAATTCCATTTTTGAATTTTTGAATAGCGTATTTGTTTTGGCTACGATATCAAAAACCAGTAACTCGATAGATATTTGCGAATGTTTTTCAGAATTGACACAGCATTTATTAAAGAAAATCAATCTTTGCTTTACTTAATCTTACAATGTGTCCTAATTATTGAGATGGACAGACCGTAAGAACACAATTTTAAGTTATTGACTTGATATGAGAGCTCTCGGCAAACGAACAAAAATAAAAGTCCATTACTTCAAGACTATAAATTAGCTGCCAATAATATCTACCAATTATAATGATAAACGACAACAAACAGAAACGAGTATATTTGTTTAATATTTTGAGGTTGTAGTTAATACGAAGCAAAAACATTGATTCAATAACCGCAGAATATTAATCTCTTTTAAACATACAGTTTATTAAAACAATTTTAATTAACTAGATTCCGTCGAACACGACCGCCGATGAACCGCCCTTTATTTGGCCAATTTATATTTGTTTTAAGTTTATTTTGCTGACAGATGTACGGAGCACACGTTGGTCGACAGCGGCGACGCAATGTTCCAACAAGAGCGCATCACATTTTATTCACTTGTCAATTAAATGTCACACGCGATTCTGTTCGAATTTACTCACTGGCTTGCGAATATCAACCGCCCAAATGGAAATTTGCATAAAAAACACATAGTACACACAGCTTTACATCGATTGCGTATCAGTTAGTTTGTGGAACTGAGGTCCTTTCTATCAAAATTGATTACAAACTTGTTGAAGTTTTAAAATAGCCAATAAACTATTTGAATAGGAATATTTTATTGGAACTACCAGCTGGTATTGATTATTTAAATATTTATCCGGACTGCCCGGCGTATAAATTGGGTTTCCATTATAATATTTTGATTGTGCTTTTGTAGCAGTAAAGTATACTTCTCAGCAATTTTCCTGCTGACGATAAAGAATTTTTCAATAATGCAATACAAATACAGAACTGGCAATACGGAATTGGCCTTTTTGAAAAATAAATGTTTGAATGACGCATTTTAGGGAAGAGGCTCGTAATTTTCGTCATAATATTTATACGTTTTATTGCAAGACGGTGTATTTTGGAAGTTTTGATGGAGCCGTAAGGGGCGAGGCCCATAAATCCGAGGCAGAGTGAAGCACGCAACGAATGTGTGCGGCGAACAGATTTATACGTTTGTCTTGCTCCGCGGTGCACGTCCACAGGCAGACAAAAATATTACTGCCTACCAGAAATGTGCCTACGTACACTGCCATGCAAAAAAAAGGCTTGCTGCAATTGTTGTGTTGGACATGTTCACTGAAATTACACTTCCTTTGTTTAAAATGACATGAGATTATGCTCTTTCATTTGATAGAACTGTAGGATTCATTTTTGAGAATATCTGGGAGATGATTTATATTTGCTTTCACAAAAAAAAAAAATTTTTTACATGATATATTTACGATGTTCTTGGAAATTCACCGGAGCACCGTTAACAGTAAAACTGTTGAATGATATGGATTTTCCAATGATGGAAGATTTCTCGAAATTTTCAGTATAAACGACTGAAGAGCCTTTCTGATTGAAAATTATTGGTTTTTCACTCACACAGACTTTCCTTATTAAACTTCTATTGTTTGTTTGTATCAGTAAATTGTTAGTATCATTACACTAAGCTTAAACAATAAAAACGTTACCAACCTATAATCACACATTCCACATCTAACTTCTAATTAACAGTGACTCCAAAAACTCAAACATTTAGATTTTATTTACTGTGAAAAGGGTCCTAAATGTATTTTAAAATCACAGTATTGGATAGATTCTGATGTGTCAATCGAGAATTAATTTAAACTTTGCTGGCCAAAGCGAGCAGCGAGCTACCCAAGGGACCAAACGGACATCAAATCGAATAGAAGGTTATAATTGACCACCGCTAAACGAACAACAACCGACTCGATCCTTAGAAATCAATCAAATTTAGACTCTATACGTGAAGCGTTAGAATTGAGAATCGTACGTGACATACGTTTGTTTGGGTTCTATTTTCGCTTGGACAGGAGTCGTCGGTGTCGTGGCGAGTTCAACACTCACTTAGTAGGTGTTCCACAAAAGTAATTTGCAAGGCTCGTGGCCGATCATTTAGATCTTCTCGCATTTACATAGTTAATTAACGTTTTCCCATATTATTATCCCGCCTATTATTAGTATCACCGGCTTATATGCAAAACATTGGGATCGTAATTTAAGCCTACACACAGTTAGGTCCATGATTATAATGTTTGACATGTTATTTGGGTGTTTGATGAACTATTTTGCATAAAGTTTAGTTAAAATTATGTTGAATTTGAAACCACGACACTACTGCTACTACTCATTAAAATAACTCTTATGAAATTAACTTAATACAAACCTTAGCAAGGGGTATCGTATTATCCAGTACTAACTAGGTTGTGGAGGTCAGATAGGCAGTCGTCCCATGTAAAACAGTGTTATTCAGCTGCATCCGCTTAAACTGGAAGCTGACCCCAACAAAGATGGCAAAAGGCTAGGCAGATGTTGAATGTTGAATTTGAAACAGGCCTGAAAAAGAAGCAGGTTTTAGTTACGAATCAAATAACTACCGCGGTACTCGACAATACTTTCCTAAAATTATATGGACGAATATTATTGATTATTTTAAGTAAGAAATGCTTTCAAACTACCTGCCTGTTAAAAGGATGATGCTAATCAAAATGGCGGCATTCAAAACCAGATCAGCAGTAACATGTTAAACAAAATCGTCACCACAACGAGAATCGCCTCGTATGTCCGCGATAATTATTTCGTTAATTAGACCCGTTGTTTTGCTAAACGTTTGAATACTACAATTACAGCTGTAATATAGGTAATGCGGGTAATTCTAAACTTTCATTAATTTAGGGTAAATAATGGCATCGTCATTAAAGCTCATGGCTCGAATTAAATGGTATTTGAAAGCGATACATGCGTTTTATTTACACTGGAAAATTGTATTTGGATTCGTTATAGCCGCTCTAAATGAGTTAATTTAAGAAAATACATACCTTTTTTTGTAAACATTTTCTTAACTTGGTGAACCAAAGTCGAAACGCCTATAAAACACTTAAATATATCACAAAACTAAAACAAAGCAGTATAACTGAGGAAATTCTACACCAATTTAATTCCCAAGGTGAATCAAAAGCAAATAACTCACAAATCTTACCCTCTAACGCGAACTACTAACCAGCAGACCACGAAACTATTAACTTTAACACAGAACGCCGTGCCCCGAGGATCTGGCCATCTCCTGTCTACGTGTGACAGCCCAGGCGCCTCCAAGACTTACAGCCCTTCACTTCTACACCCCTGGTGGCAAATTAAAAACGTCAATCAACACTAGACTATTACTGATAAATCACAAACCCCATTATTCGAGCCTCTTAATTGCATTCGGCTTAATAGAGTTCATTCATTTGTGTTCCATTGTAAGAAAATAAATGAAACGCTTTGATTGGGCGGTCGCGTTCTCGGGTTAAGACGTAAATTTTGAATTAACACCTGGTTTTGTTAGAATTTGCATATCAAGTCTATCAGATTTTAATGGGTTTATAGCGTTACGCAAAGCCGTTTAAATTTTATTAACGTTGTAAGTTAAATCTGCTCGAAATTATTCGCAATTTATAGAAATTCAGAGGAAAATCGTGCGGTTTTCTCGGAAAAACCGATTTGCAAAGGGTATGAACACTGACTAGATGTAATATCTATATAAAATCCATGCAATTACTGTGTCATTCAATGCGTTCTTTTCAAATACTTATCTTTAAATAAAATAAATATGTTCCTAGCTTTCAACAGACTTATAATATCTGTCGTGAAATTTCAAATAAAGTCTTCATAGACATTGAATATCCCTTCTTAGAACAAAAAATACGCGTACAAAATTTTGTAAACAAATTAACTTTCCAATTTTCTAATAACACAGATTCTTCGTAAAAACATAGTGTACTAATAACAAAAAAAAACCTTTTCCAAATTAATATCAATAAAGCGATGAATTTTACGGTAGCGGAGTTGAAAAGCCTTCAATCAGCCGACGGTACTTGAAGGTGTGTTGTTCGTGTAATAAAAATTAACATTTACTTTGTAGAACCTCTTGTAATCATACCTAACAATGGCCCGGGGTTGTTTTGATGTCTGCAAAGGCTCTCGATTAATTTTGCCTTTTAATAAAAAAATATGGAACAAAATACTGAAAGGCCGTTCAAGGGAAGGCTAGCCATTTAAAATACTGTGCAGATGTTGTAGATTTATGGACGTATTATAATTTCTCGGATATTAAAATATCTGCTTAGTGGCTTTTGACATGAACTGGGTGGAAAATGAGAGGGATGCTAAAAAATTGTGCGATTAGCAAAAAAGTAAAAATAAAATGTTAATAGCGATCTAATTACTTTGCTTTAATTTTGCTGTGTAGCTGCTGAGATTAGCATAGTTCCTGGGAATATTGTAGCGAGCAATTATGGGATTAATCAAGTGGAAGTTCAGCTTTTATACAGATAATGCGGCAGATTCTAGGGATTCTTATTTCTAGATGATATTTACAGAAATATAGTTGGTACAGTTTTATCTTCATAAAAGTTACATACCCAACTACAATAGTAGCTTCCAGCCACTAACCAATCAAATATTATTTATATACACAAAAAGTATTTATTTTAAACCGAAATTAGTAAATAAAAGGATATTCAATTAATTTATAATTTAAATACAAAAAAGGTAAACAAAACCAAACAACTTTGTTCCAAATACCTTACTAACACATACATTAAAAACATCACGCAGTTAACATCTCGATTTGGTACATTTAATACTATAACTCATTAATAAACCATGTTAAATGGCGATTTGATTTCATTATAAACCAAAAACCGTAACTCTACGCAAGCGAAATCCAACCAAATCAAATTTGCATTTAGTGTATATTTAAATGTAACCGCATATTATGTTATTAAAACAATTATTTGAACTGTTTCATGCACGCAACTTCGATTTTAAAACGTACAAAATTTGCTGTGTAAACAGCTATTTCGGGTCAATAGAACAGCTTTCCCCTTATGTTATGGAACTAAGTTGCTACTAAGTAACATGTAAGTAACCTCGTAGTAATACATAACGAATCTTAAAACAGGCGATTATCGAAGATAATCTTAAAACAGGCGATATACGAGCAGGGTATGGGATAAATTAAATACTACCGATTAAACACAAAATAACTTTATTAATTACAAAACACTTAAAACTTAATGACAACTACACTTCTGATCACTACTCACTAAGATTTATCGCACTTCTATCACTTCGATTCGCTGCGTTGTGTAGCCAAAATCAGACTGCTTGTCCCCGCAAACACGACGGCTATTTATATGACGAGATGACGACCGATCCTTCGAGAAAGTTCCACAACTTTCTCGAACCTTCTTCACAGTCCGTAGTGGAACAGCATCAGTTCCAAAACTTACTCGAATCTTCTAGACAGTTCTAAAGAGAACATTCTAGACTCTGATCTTCTAGACAGGTCCTTACTGGAATATTCGAGACTCGCACGTAATCTAGAATGTTCTCGTAAAGCAACCAACGGAACAGTAGTATATACCTACAGGGTGAATTTTCTAAGTGGGCACAACATTATGTTCTAATTAAAATGTTATTGACTTTTCGACATTAGCGACAATATCGAATAGTGTAATAATACAGTGTGTATTTTTTTTCCAAAATCAATGGCGTCCATTCCTGGCTAGGAATAATGATTTTTCAAAAATCGAATTATGCAGTTTTAATTTTTATCAATGTCGGGCTCGAGACTCCTTTGAGCATTTATCGTTATTCTTCATAATTTCGAATTTGGCCATCCACGCCCACTTGGAAAATTCCTGTATAGTCTATGGAAAGATAACAATTCTAGAATTTCTCTTTCGAAATTCACGGGAAGCGGTCTCTTCCAAATGTCATGCGAATACCTAATATATTCAGAATCCTAATAATCAGAAAAAATGTGACAAGAGACAAAAGATTTCAACATGTTATACCGACTAGTAATTTTAACATGTAGCCCAGACGATAGTAGGTAAAATACAACACTATTGTCATACATCCTAGTTAGACTGAAAGCCGAATCCGTATCTCGTCGGCAAAAGGCTAACAACATGACTTAGACTTATCTAAAGATTAATAGGAACGGATCTAAATAAGAGGAATATAGGCTTCCGATATGTTCGAAAAGACTTCTGAGGAAATAAATCACGTTGATGGATGTGGATAAATCCGACGACAAAAATTGAATTTCCTAGATTTGTGGGAAAAAATCGTATGGTAAATAACTAATGAAAACTCATCACTAAAAATCCGAGAAACGATACTAGGGATATCCATTGGCCAGTGCGATACAATTTATTCTCTTGTGAATTCAGGAAAAAGACATTTTTTTCGTAAGGATATTACGTACATACAACTATCAGTATTTTACAGTTTTGTAGATTAAAAAAAAAAAAAAATGGATCTACTCTTGACCTCAATCTAGTCCTGAGGACAAAGATAAGGTAGACGATGGAAGGATAGATGATGGAGCTAACCCAAAAGAAGCCTATTAACTCGTGACTTAAATAGATAGGGGTAATACAAAAAAAAAAAAAAATATTGTTGATATGAACTTGAGAACACCGTCGCAGGCAGGGAATTCCACTCCTTGGCTGCGCGCATAATAAACGATGCAGCAAAGCTCTTCGTGCGAATGTATGGAACATCGACGAGGAATGGGTGATAACCTGCAGTACGTCTGGATTCCCGATGGAAGAAGGGAGATGATGGAATGAGCTCGTGGATCTCTTGGGCACACTCACCGAAGTACAGTCTGTAAAAGACCGACAGACATGCAACAAACAAACACATACACATAACACGACACATTTTCGTAATAAGTCCATTTGTCTTTGCAATTGATTTTCCCGGCAGTACTTTAATTTTAATATAGTGTGTTTATTGCTGTACCCTAACAGGGTTCATAATATTGGTCTATGCTGTAAGCCTTGTAACATCTTTTTAACATTGTGGAACGCAAATAAAATGAATATGAATACATTGTCGGTTTAAAACTAGAATTCTTTTTTGCACACAGCTTATTTTCCGTCGTGACAAAATTAAAGCTTAAAAAGCCAGAAAGTGTAAAAGCCAATCGACTTATCACCTCAATAACGATAAGAACAGTTTGTAGAATCTACCGAAATCAACGTAGAAATTATAATACAACGTGAATTCCCCCAAATCCCCCGCGGGAGTTGTTCCATACCGTAATACTAGGTAACAGAACCCTTGTTCCAACAGTTATCAACATTTTGACCAGTGATTATAACGTAATTACTAACCTTGCTTACTTTACATGGGTTTAATTGTTACAACTTTCATTACAAAACGGGCCTAATAAAATCTTTCATGTTTTAGTTAGGTAAAGTGCTGGTTAATGTTTAAAAGATGGTTTGTAAAACCGTATAGTGTGGAGTTAGATTGAATATTTTATTTTATTCATTAAAGTGTTCCATGAAATCTTTCCTACAATAACTGACAAAATTTTCACTAAGTATACTAATGCCGTATAATAATTGTACTTTTTAGACGATAAGTAATATTGCCTAAAATGTACAATTATTGTCAATAATTATTGTCACATTAGACGTTCTATAAAGACAGAAAAAAAAAATTAAAATAAATTTTAAAATGAGTTAAATATAGATTAAATTCCTCAAATCGCTTTCCAAAGTCATTTCATGTTATTTAGCTTTATGCCTTACAAAAGTAGACCTAAAAGCACTGATATAGGAAGACAGTATTATTTCCTCCTCACTGACTGCCTAGCATATAATATAGAAATACTTGTGAAGAATTACTCAGGGACTCACAATTCGGAACTCGTAACGTCTAGAATTAAAATATTACATTGTAATAATTTACCAAAAAGTGTCACCGTATTTTGCCATAAAAGTCCCGCAACGTGTTTTAGCGGTCCAGGTTGACAGGCCTCATTATAGGTAATATTTCAATCCGTGTCAGTCTGGACAATGTTTTATGGTTTTGTTAACAAAATGAGACCAACGTATTGGACGTTTTTTGTGACAGTTTTATTTTAGAACAATTAAATTGATCAAGTTAAATTCAATTGTGTCGAATTCTATGTGTTAAGTAAAATACTTTAAGGTTGGTTTTGTAGACAGTATGATAAGTCATAAAAATACTAAAAAGATTATAAGAATTAAAAATATGGTCAAAGAATATCTGAAGCCGTACTAAAACATTTTCAATGAGTACTCCAACTACTCAAGCAAGTGTAAAAATAGCGTCTTAAGTGGCCAGCAGTTTAGTTAAGTAGCTATTACCGTAAAAACAGTTAAAAGTCATCAGTTTAAAATCGGATTGCAAGAAGCAAACGGTCGCTCAGTGCACGTGCTATTAAACATTTATGCGTTTAAGATAACGTACGGCCACTGGAAGGTTTTATAGCATTTTTATTGACCAATGATCAGATCAGACTATCGGGGCCAATGTCTCAACTTGCCTACGACTGTACTCAACAAACAATTCTTCATTACGACGCGCAGTCGCGTTTGAATACACAATTAACCTTGTTTTCATGTCGTCTTCTATACATTTACTCGTAGATGTAACAGCTACGTCTTCCTACTTCACTCGTCAAGTTGCATCACAAAGAAAGAGCGCAATCTAACGAGATAACCTTTTAAGATGTCGTCCCAATAAGCGGCAAAGGATCATAGTGACGAGGTATCTCGTAGCCAGATATTGAATTATTTCATGAAGCTTTCGACCCTTACTTTGCCTTAAGCTGTAACGAGCGAAGCTATCACGGCCCCTCGTTGACTTGTTGGAACGCAACAAAAAAGCAAATGTTTGTTTTACCTGACCAAATTCCAGATTAAGCTCTTTCAACTTCATGTTACAAAAATGCGGTTGTTTGTGTCAATAGGGAGGGAAGGCGGCATTGTATTACATATTTTCGACGTCAACCATTCTTAGGATAAGAGTGGTCGCCGGATAACAAACAACACAAAAGGCGAAATAATGAATAGTCCAGAAAAACGGCGCGGCTCTCGTTATGAGCTACATGCATAAATGATACGGCGAATCTGACAAATGGAACGGCAGAGTATAACAATGCTAGTGCCTCCAAGTGGCCGTTCAATTATGCAAATAGGCTGTGCGATGTTCGTCCGGCAATAATAAAACTGTTTAACAGCTGACAAGCGCGCGTCCGGCGCTCAAACATTTTGTATTCAGTCACCCGTCTAAGCAATAAAACAAAGGCAGGTACATCATCCATATGACGAGTTGTCCCCGCTCATATTAAATTAGACCGCTGGTCATCCACTTTATTTTTATTTGAATCCCATGAAAATATGAACGTGTTTGCTCGGCCACGTTAGGGAGTCGCGGCCGTTTTATTCAGAAGTCAATGTTTATGAATTTGTTAATAAACACGGCCGGCTCCATGCTGTTACCTTCGCAATTTAGGCGTCGAAAAAATTCGCGACAAAAGTTTTCATTCGCGCCGCTGCCGACCGTAAATGTTATCGCTAATTATCCGGAGTGGGTTATTCGAGTAAAATAAAAAGTAATCCGACAGTAATTTGGATAAAAGAGTCTCTCTTTACGAGTTGTCGGGAGTAGATTGGCGGAGGTAGTCGTCTTTAAGGGGGGTTATCATGCAAGGAGCACATAAACGCGACTGCGAGTCGTGTGTCGCTCCACGAAATGTTATCGGGGCATTGCTTTGAGTCAATGTAGCCGGTGCTACAATGTAATGCATAATTTATAAACGCTTCAGAACGTTCAACTTTATCTAAATTGCTGAACGTATAATTAGTTTAGTAGACTGGTATTTAATTAATGATGATAAAATTATGAGTTTATAAATCATGTAAGTATAATTTTTCGTCGGTAACTTCTCATTAAACTGATCCTCTGGTGCTTCATCACTCAGTCAAATTGCGTTTCGCTTAATTTTCTTTCGCCGGCAGGTGTGTTCGACAGCGCAATTATTTACACCGTCAGCCGTGACGTCACTCCCCCGCGCCCCGCTCCCCTCCCCTAGTGTTTCCTCCGAGAGTAAAACTTGGTATCGTTGTCTAGATAGTTTGAAACTGTTAGTTATTCCCTTTTAAGTTTTACTATTTTGTTTTCTTTACAAATGCCTATTGCAACTTGGCAAATTGTGCGTTCATCATCTTGTCCCGTGGATAAACTAAGAGAAAACGAACAAGATGGATGCCTCTGATTCCAACATCACGTCTAACTGAAATCAAATATCACTCGACATATTATTTCCAAAGCACTTAGTCATCGTTTTTATCTCAAATTACTTAACGACGTAACTCACATATACGACCTAACAATAGCAATTACAATCCGCAGTGTCACTCAATTCTGTTAAGAACGTCGTATCTCTTAGCATAATGTCGTAAGTGCCTGCCTATAGCTGATTTGGGAACCCTTACGTTAGGTATTCCGCATTAGATCCAAGGTCGCTTAAACACTTGAAATGTCAAAACCATTTGTTCCCCTCATGGTTGGAAATGTCAGTGCGGCAGATCCGCCTATGGTGTAGTATCTCTAATTTGACAGTGACACATACGATTAAATTAGAATGTCATGCTACCAAGAGAAAATGAATTCGCTCGGATTGAGTGGCTTTCATTGTTGTTTTTGGTATAAATGATCCTTTAAATACCTGTCGCGTTCGTCTGAGTTATGAACGGAATTGACACTGATGTAATGAGCTTTACGTAATTAGAAATGTGTTTCAGTTATGTGTAGCATACTAATTACCACTGTTTTTACTTGAAAACACAAAACTAAACAAAAACAAAATTAGTTAAAAAGGTTCAAACTTCATTATAGACAATTATGATTCTACATATTCTGCATAAAAAAAACTTTTGCTAATTTTAAAGGAACGAAATTTTACCTAATTTTAAGGTAACTAAGAACTTTTCAGCAACAGATTTCATGCCATTATGTATCTTGCAAAACTGTCAGAAAACTGAAAAGGTCAACCAAATCACAAATCGAAATAAAAACACAAGAAAAAATCACGGAACTGGTAAATGTTGACTTACTGTAACATCATTCGTGAACTTGACGGCTGAGTAAACCGTAGCCTGCTGACATTTGCGCACGTGAGCTCCTGACATTTACCTAAGCTCTTTACCGAGTCACCAAAAATCGATATGACAAAATAACCTTTTGCCTATAAGTACCTTATATTCCGTGTTTTCCAACACGCAACCAACAATAGAGGGGTACTACAGACCCCTTATTGTATTCGATGATATTTTCCGTACACGTAATATCTTTGCCCTGATTTGTTTATGAGGCTAAAATTATTTATTTTTCGGTTAACTAACCCTTCCATGTTGTCCATTTCCGGAGATAAGGGCATACTAAGTTGCGCGAAATACAACGTCCGGTTTCCGGCACACAACGCATTAAAATTTTAATCATGTTTTTGCCTGAGAAGGTCAAATTAAGGAACGTATTAAATTTTTTATTTTAAAAATATCTAACAACTACAACAAATCAATAAAAACATGCTGAGCAAAAATTCAGCTTGTTGAAAAAGTTCCACTCAGTAATTTCACTTTAAAAATCTACACATACCTACATATCTAACCAAAAAATCCACGTAAGTTATCCAAATGTTCCTTAAATAAACCCTGGACTCCAAAAGGTCAACGTTTACATTCAACTGGAATGTGAAATTAATTTAGTAATGGGATATAATTTAAAGCACCCTAAAATAACTTTACTTATTAAAAACAAAACAATGAGAAAGGACCGGTTCAGACAATTCAGATTGGACTTTCGGACTCCACCTTAACAAAGATGTGGTTATGAAGTCTGCTTTAATCACCGGTCCCCTTCAGTCTATTTAGTAAGTTATAATTACATTTGTGCTTACTTTCATACTTCCGTGGTGTTTAGCGGTTTAAAAATGAAGGGTTAAAATGAAAGAGCTAAAAATGACTCTGGTAGCGGTTTTTTTTTACTTTCTCGGATTATAATATTTCCACAACATGATGTAATTTTATTTAAAGGAACATGTTTGTAACAGGATATTGTAATCGGGAACTGTAATACCTAGATTAAACAAAATCAAAACCATAAATAATGTAGATACACAAATAACTATTGAATTAATTAACAAATTGCAACATAGAGAATGCGACTCCCCTATTTATGTTCAATAAACAAACTAGTATTTTAAATGTAATAGTCGACTAACCACATCGATAGTGCATTGAACAGCGTGGTCGCAGAGCATTGCCTCGAATGCCGTTTTATAATAAATTCTCCAGTTCCGCACCTACTGGGATTAATCGTCTTACTTTTCTCTCTCGGCGGTAATCCTCACAGGGAATTGTGTGGCCACGATCTACTGTAACCACTACCACTTTATCACACGCGATGGATTCGATGCATCTGACAAAAGATTTAACATGTGAAACCTAACCAGTTACACCCAGATCCTCAACTACCGATAACAACGAAATCGACTTTGGAACGGAATGAAATTCTCGAATTCCAAAGTCATTTATTTAAAGCGCAGAATTCTACATCTTAGTTGAGTAATAGTTTGATTATTTTTACAGTGATAAATCGACTCACTTTTAGGTAATACGAATTTTATACTTGAACGATTTTAAAATCGAATCCCGGCACCGAAATTATATCCAAGTTCAGACAGTGTTCGTGGAATTCCTGTTATCGCTCGCCAAAATCTTCGCAGGAAACAATTTAAGTTCTGCCCTGTAGTAAGAGCTCAGGTTTCAAAGACGTAAGAAGGGATAGTTGCGAAGTGTACTCTTAGGATTTACTGCATCACTAGTTGCTCGCAGATAACTATCGTCCGTAACGCTTTAACTTATGAAATGGTCCCTTTGTACCCCACGTCTGCGTCTTTGTTGACTGAATGCGAATAATTGCTTTCGTTACTGTTGGAATATGGATGGTGTAGTTTTAACGTAATGGGACAGCTTGTGTTCTTAGTTAATGGCTTTGTAGACCAACGGTCTCTTTGTTGTCATAAAAAACCTTTGAACGTCATTTGGATCACGTGACCGCGTGAACCTATTGTGATATGTTAGTGAAACAAATAGCGGGCACGAATATGACGCGGACAAAAATGAACAACGAAAACAGTAGATGAAAATGAAAACAAAATTATTTGTTGTGTCAGTGAGTCGACAATATTAGGTCGTAGGCAGGGGTTGCCACCTGATGGGTTTACCGTTGGCAGGGTTTAGTTGGTGTCACAATCGGCCGCCACTGCGCTGCAGAATTAACCGCCGCGCTCGGCCCGCTCTAAATGTCACTCTTATTATCGTCTGACACTTCGGGATTACCTAGGATAAATTGTTTTAACGTTTTGGAAGCGGCCATTTCACTTGACGCTGACGTTTGTTATCTTTCCGAATTAAAACTCCACTCGCTGAATCTATTTCCATTCGAGTTCTAGTGGACCTTTTCCAACTTTGTTTATCGCGCTTAATTTGGATCCCTGGGCGAAGCGAGTGAAGTCAATTTTGCTCGTGTTTGATTGGTTGCAACAATCACTTACAAGCAACACTGTCAATTTTGACGTACGAATGAAGTTTCACGGGAGGCTGGGCTGTGCAGTACGTCTGCTAATACCATTTTCCGTTTGGCTAATAAGTTTAGCATGCGCTATTACCAATCTACCGTCGAGCTTGGCGCTCACCGAGCGCCTCTGCAGCAATCAATTTGTTTCATGTTCGGACGTTTTGATTCTCTGAATTTCACTGGAACACGGTAGGGAGTGTACGCTGTACGCTCGTTGCGGCGTGTCTTCATTTGCAAGTTTATGTTGTTTTGTTTGCGTAGTCGTGTAACGTTACCTTTACGATTAAGTGGCGCGTTTAAATTCTAGTAAATACGAATAGAACCCACTTAGATTGCCGTAACTGGTTCTCTAACTTTACTTGGAATAGTCTGATTGTTAAACATCTCACGGCGGATTTTCCATCTCCTAATTGTTATCGATACAAAATCGCAATATGTAAATGATGGGTCGGGCTCTTAGCAGCGGTACGGGGGCCCTGAGGGTCTGGCGTTGCTGCCACTCGGCTTCATTGACATTCGGATCACGAACGCCACGAACGATGTCTCCCATCTCGACTCGCTCGCGCCGATTGCATTAATTTTACCATTTTATAAACGATTTAATAGACAATCTTCAGATTTGGCTATTTGCGAATCTGTAGCAGTAGAACTGTTGAACGTTGAACGTTTCATCTTACTATTGCCAAGGAATATTCAATGTTTCAAATGCAACGCAGATACGATTATTAATCGTTTCATCGAAATAAAATGGTGGCCTGCATTCTTTTTGTTTAAAAAATGAACGTTCACTCATTTTTGATGGTCCGAGCGCCGCATAATTTATTCATTAGGGTGTATTTTTCTCGCTAAGTCTCGCTCACGGGATGAAAATCTGTGAATAAGAATGCGGTTTATCATTTTTCTCTGGCTGTCTTCGATATATCCTCGAGAGTATTCAAATCAATCTCTGAACATTTTCAATTTATTTCAGTGTCCTTATCTGTGACAGGCTCTGCGCTGAATTAATCTGAGCGGACTGGCCTCCCCTCGCCCCGCCCGCGCCTCTCCCCCTCACCGGAAATTAAACGAATTAACGCCATCCAAATGTACATTTTTCACTTTGGGACTCGCGCATCCTATCGATGAATCTCCAGTCTTTTTCATCGGAAAGCAATCGGTGGATCTGTGCGTTTATCTGTCTTCGCTTAGATTGAACAATTGATACGTCAGTGATGTACGTAGAATTGTAAATTGAATTCTCGTTATTGATTCGTCTACGCTCCATTTATTTCGAAAGCGATTTGATTAAGCTTAGCGACACTGTTATATCTTAACTAAGCGTGGCTTGAATATAATTATATGCGTGTGTAGTGGTAATGACTAGGGATACATGGTTAGCATACGAATACGTGCGATCCGATCGATCGTCTTCGCGTTTATCCTCTTTTAGAGAAGGGTGAGTTTCTATTTTCCTGTTGAGAAGTTTCTATTGTTTCATAAAAGTCGGTATTGTAACATAAAAGCTGGGAATGTGTGCGGTCAATCGCTCAAGCGGTTCAACCCCTATATATGTTCCGTAACTTAATGGCGTTGTAAAGCCACGTGCACACCTGCCGCGCTTCGTATAAAGCGAAACCCGCTAATTAATTCTGTACTGACCATTACTACGAAAGCGATACCTACTATTACGGTGTCGTACCTCGAAAACCGTTTATGATAGCCATAAGCCATGTAGCCTCAAATGCCTGACAAATATAAAATGAAATCTTAATTAATTGATGATGATTGATGTTCAAATAATGATCTAAATCAAAATAAGT
Source organism: Eurois occulta (assembly GCA_950022335.1). Taxonomy (NCBI): domain Eukaryota; kingdom Metazoa; phylum Arthropoda; class Insecta; order Lepidoptera; family Noctuidae; genus Eurois; species Eurois occulta. Next base: position 7,323,835 of record OX465489.1, on the reverse strand, counting down.
ACACCACTTTATATTCATTAATTTAAATCAAAATACGAAATAAAGACAGCTTTCCAATTAACAAAGTGACATCAAAAGTTTAACACTGCCAGTCAAAGCAATAAACAAATATTATCGTGTAGATGAAAATATCAAAGATCGAAATGATTGTTTACATTAAATGGGACGCTGGCACATAATTTAAACTGAGAGCTTTACCGCTCATCCTCTTAACGAGCTCCACTGTCCAATAAATTGCTTCAAACTATGTACATTCTGATTAATAAAACTGATTATGTTTATCGCACGCTTTAAATTTTAAATTCGCCGGCTTATTACTCATTATATTCAAAATGCATTCGTTATCGCACGCAATATCCTGCGAATTGCAAAACGTTTTCCCGTTGTGTTGCGGTCCTACTATATCCGTTTATTTATTTATTTATATACCTTGCTGTGTTGAAAATGCTGAGAATAAAACTTGTGTTTCAATGTACCGGAGGAAGTACAGTAAAACACCTTAAGTGTTATCGTCGGTCGGGAGCAGCTGCCCCGCTAACTAACCGTGATTGCCCCCTCCCCCTCATCCCGGCGTGTATCATTTTTTCAACCCTCTCGGAGGACCGGCTCAACGTCGTCTTGAGATTGCTATACTTAGCATTAAATTGTGAGGCTCTTAAAGGGCATTTCGCGTGGATTACGCGCGGTGCGCCATCTTTTTTTCATTGCGCTCGTCTAGATTGCGCGCGCTTAGCTGCTTTGTAAATACCTTAAAGGTATCGGTTGGCATAAACTGGCCCCGGATCCGTGCTGACGTTAATGAGCCGTCCCTTTCGCTATCTCGGAGACGTACGGTTATAACGGTTGAAATTCGCGATACTTAGGAATTATCTCGGCCCGGGCCTTTTTTCGCTTACAATTTTTGCAAACTCCCATTTAGGGAAATCAGTTCTGTAATGGGGTAGCCGGTTTCATATTCGACAACATAATGCCCTCTCATCAAGTAAATTATGACTTTAATCTCATAGAAAGTTCCGCTGAGAATTTACCCGACTTTACTTTTAAACTTCTCCCTCTCTGGCATTCAGCGCTCGGTGATTTATGAAAACTAGAAAATTCTGAAGTGTATAAAGTATTTTTCATTGCTTCAACTAACTTTGTTGTCATGGTTAAAAGAGTTTCAATATTTAAAATATGTAAATATATTTTTTAAATGCGCGCAGACTGAGGTGCCGAACTATTATTGCGAGATATCTGCATTTCATTTCCACGCATTCCAGCTGCGTTTAACGCTGCTGTTTTTTTGTACTTGTGTTAAAACTAGATTACTTTACGCAAACACCCATTGGGATTTTATAGTTTAACGTTTATGAAAATCATTGTGCTTTTTGTTTAGCGCAGAGTGCCTCACACGTGAGAGCCACGCGATCGTACCAGGCAGGGCTCGTCTGCGATCGAACATAACATCGGCCTATTTATTTCGTACGAACCTCTTTAGACTTATTTACTCCTCTTATATCGTCTATTTGGGAAGATAAAAGAAGTTAATTTTATAAATGGGCCATTCCCGTATAGGTAGGTAATCTTGCGTCGGCGGCGTTATCGGGGTCCAATCGGCCAAAGACAGATAGCGCGGTCGACACGCGAACGGCGATTGATTAGCAGGGCCCGCACTACCCTGACGGGTTAATAAAGCCTCCTGCTGCCCGCTGATTGCCTTGTAAGCTACCCATTCTGCTTTCCACCCGAATTCCATGAATCGATTACTTTATGCAATCCATCATATTACAGAGAAATTGGGAGCATCGGAGAAACGGAATTAAAGTCCGGACACGAATTTCGAAATTGAATATTCGCAGGAGTATGTGGCGCTGTGTGAGTTCGCTCCGTGCTTAGATACAGAGTTATGAAAGAGCCAGGAAAAATATCATCAGTTTAATCTGTGCAACTACAAATTAATGAGTGTGCGAGTGATGTGTCGTAATTAATGGCGCTCTGTGTATCTATTTGCAGCTAACACATTGAGACGGGTGACATTGGCAAGCATTGCAGCTAAAGTATCGCACACTATTATTTACAGGCGATCATTTCGTCGAATAAATCTCCCACATGAAAATAAAAATACAGCTTTTTCTAGTCTGGTGAGCAATTAACGTTAGGGTATACATTATGGCAGAAAAGGTATATACTTACCCGTCCAAACGCCCTCTGGATCATAACTCCCACTAGTTCGTCGCCCCGTCTTTCTATACCATTGTTTGACTAAGCTTCAATCACGTTCATCGACTTATTGGATTAGACTTAGAGTAAGTGAGCAAAACTTTAGTAAATAATGTTTATATAGACTACTGAGTGAGTAGTCATAACAAACAAGTATCCGTTTCAGATTAACAATCAACTTTCACGGGTGGCGTAGGATTAGGCAGGACCAAAACAACGGTTCTGTTTTAGCGTACAAAACTTTATTTCTGTTTGTGGTGTAAATTAATCAAAGTATATCGTATTGTATAGTAGGTGATTATAAAGCGGGCGGGTGACAGCGGGTGCTGGTGGGTCGGGGGGAAGGTGCCTCGTCCGGCACAAGTTTGGGCAACAATTCTGGTCCGCGGATCGGATTAGGCTGCGGGGCTGCTCGCGGTCACTAGCAGGTCTCATGAACACGGTATACGTTTCACAAAGTTCTTCCCGCCAGCGGAATTAGAAAGTCACTCACCAACAACAAATCTGGATTTACTTGGCGCTCTGGAAATGACATTTTTAAAGTCCCGTCTCAACGTCGGTCGGTCCGCACGAGCTGCGCGCATTAGCTGAAGGCGGAATGAGATTCGCGCGTTGCGTGGGATTATGCAACAAAAAACGTGCGTTAAACCAACCCTTTTTTTTGAAGGGGCGAGTCGATGTGACGTGGAGTTTCTTCCGCCAAACTGCCGCGGCCTTGCGACCGACGCGGGTTCGCAGCCTAATTGTTTGACGAAAATAAATGATTCCCAAAATAAAAATAAACGAGAGTTTCGCGTTTCGAATTAATTTTTAACGTTACGTTGCCTTTCGCTTTTACGTCGTAGAGTAGCTTAATCGAGAACACAATGACACAAATAAAACCATTACGTTTCTTATCAACATCTGCTACGAAAAAAGTCTGGCATAGTAACTTAATCTCATTGGGGTTACACGAGGAATAATTCGTTTCTATACATTTTTGATAAACTCTGCTCGAAGTGGGGTAAAACAAACTTTTTTAATTTGTCCGTTGACAATAAAATGTATTAAATGTTTCGTTCGCTGGTTAAGTGTTTAAAATTACAAGGAAACATGGCGGTACTTAATAGAGCGATAACTTGTAGCAGCGGACAGATAGAGGACACAAAAAATATAATTACCTTGTATATGTGTTAACATTAAACTGGTTCTAACCGTGATTGTTCGCACGCACGCCAACGCCCCCTGTCGAATATGGGTCAGAGCCTTTACCCTGAGTCTACGATTATTATTTACGTTAGTGAGTCGGCATAATTCTATCATGTTAGTCACTTAATCGCCTGAACTTCAGTGCTCCTTACTGAAAAAATATTAAAACCATTAATTATAGTGTTCAGAAGCGAGGGCGTTCACTCAAACATTAACGAACGTAAAAATTGCCTTTATAGATATGACTACTCAGTTTTAAATTAGGGGAAATGATAAATGGATACATGAAAGAATATGCCTATATACAATTATACTGTTTGATTGTATCAATCTATTTGTATACTTAGGGCTTTTATGATTCGATTAGTTTTCTTCCTTTAGGAAATATAAATCAAGATCAATTGTTCCTAAATCCAGCTGATGGCAACTCTCTACTAGTATTAGGTCTCTGACTCTGCCAAATGGCACTATAACATCCGGTTCTTTTACAACCACGTCCAGTAAAATTTAAAAAAAGCTCTATGCTGCGCAAAGTTTCGATAAAAGGTTTCAAAGCATTAATGGATTAAATTTTACTTTTTCACGTGGATTTTTAGATTATACGAAGTCTGCATGACTTCCGAAATTATTTTAGGTGCGGCAACAAAAGCCGAAAAGTTAACATACAAAAGCAAAAGCGAAATTCCAAATTTTTTACAGTCGGATTTTTGACGAAGAATGACTTCCTCATCCCGATTTTTAACGTCATGTTAAATCCTGGGTACTAAATGCGAACAAATAGAATCACTAATCTGAATCGCATAAGGTGGCAATTCCCTCTGACAATGTTTAACTGATCATTACATACGTCAGAAATTATGATGATAACGATCTCCACGTACCACCACTATTAAGTAACTTATTAAGTAGTTTGGAACTACTAAGCCCCTTCGAAGCGTCAAAATTACAATAATACCTGTGATTATGACGCATAAAGATAAAATTTACACACTCAAACCTCAATAACCACATTATTTCGTGGAACAATCTAGAGTTTCGCAAACGCAATATTTATCCAAGTAGGTCCCCGCAGGTTTGCCGTGAGCCCTGTAAAGTCACGCGAGGTTAATCAGTCTTCATTTCCTATCTATCAGAATACCGCCAGTCGAGTCCGCGGTTGGAACCTCCTAGGATAAAGCATTACCTACTATCAGGCGACTAGCTTCTTGAGAAATGATATTCCACCACACCTTGGCGTTGTCTCCTCGCAATAATTCAATGTTCGCTTTTATTTATAAACGGTAGCAGTTCGCGTGCCTACTTTTCACCATTCTTTTATTTTACTAATGTACGTTCTTTCTTTTTGATTCCAGGTACGTATCGCGATAGATGAGTGAGTAATGCCTTCATTAGTCCGTGACGTCACGACCCCAGTAATACAACGTTTTTACCCGTAATTTTACCCAGGATGTTTATGAACAGCAAAATGAAATTACGTTTGAAAAAATTTTACATGTTTGAATTAAAATTTTGCGGCCGTTTGATGTGTTTGTCAAACAATTTGGGCGCTTGACGTGTTGGGGAAAAGGATTGAAGGTTCTTTTTTTTATTAAATGCTTTTATTAATACACGCTGTTTGCCTGAAACTGGTCGTAAGGCCGAGTTTTTGATAAACAAGCCATATAATCCTTTAAAATTATTTTCCGCCAGTATCGAGCATATGAAGCAATAAAACAATATGGGTCGGTACAAAAAATCGTGTAATACTTTCAAGGATTTCCGATTTAAGTATATTTCATTTCGCATGGATGAGTACGTATTTGCGAATCAATATAATTCTCATCTTACAAGAAACCCCGGCACGATTCGAGTACCTATTGTTGAACAAAACGTAATTTACGTATCTCGTTATTTCCGAGAAGTATTTTCCGAACGCGATACTAGATTGTTTAAAAAGAAATCGCTCTGAACGCTAAGAGCACCCATTAAATCACTTTATTGTTGTTTAATTCGAACAAAGTTAGTTCCAACAAATTCTTTCAACCCTATTTCGCTGTACGTAATTTAAATGGGATGAAACTGTGAGGGCATTGCCGTACATGGCCAAACAATAGAATAGTTATCCCGGTCTCTCCAACTTAGTTGGGGGCGGATGATGTGAATTTTAATTACATTTTTATGATAGGAGCGTAGTGGAGTACGTACTAGAAGCGAAACCCGCCGTCATTCAAGCTGACTCTTCCGTTCACACATAAAACGTAACCCCGACTTAAAAGCGTCATTGAGACGAACACAATCCAGCCACTAGTCTGTCGGATACGATCGATCCTACCTAGCTTTTGATATGAAAATTGAAAGTGCAGTTTAATAACACTTGGATAGTTTTACGTTACATAGATTGAAGAATACTCACCTTAAAATGTATATAGCTACTTACCAGATAGAAGCATATACCTTAAGATTTTATGCTTGAAGCTACTCACCATCCAAATTCTTCGATAAATCTGTTTGCTACAGTTTTCTTCACGACATCGTCGGTATAATCTATTCTTGTACGTAGATACTGCGGAGTTATGCTCTGATTTATTGGCTGCATACTGTAGAAAACTTCAAAATATTATTTAGAAGCAATAAATTTTGTTAAAATTTATAAAATTGCAAAGAATTCCTTTCGGTAAGGATCTACTTACTTATCTAAGTTTCCAGAATATAATGCCGGAACGATTGAATATGATATCGGACCATATTTCACTTAAAGATATACGAGATGGTTGTAAAATCCGAGATTCTATGTGCAAGCGGCCATTTATATCTTATTTCGTCCATTTGATTTTACGTCCAAATGTTTTACATCCGCACGGACAGATGTGTTGGTGATGCAAATAAGCGATATTTTCCGGTAAATCGCTTCGGTTTATGCGAGATCGACAATGGACCCTCATCCACACAACGCAAAACAAGAGAATTTCTTGGGAAAGCATTAGTCTTCGGGCGTGATCTATTCAGTGCCGAACGTGTGTACATACGTGGAGTGTCCAAACCGATGTTCGCATAAATCAAACATCACCGGAATTAAGCGCGTCGGAAGAGCCAACCGAAAAACAAATCATTTTGTAGGCACCGACGATCACAAAAATACAATAAATAGAAAAAAAATTAAGCGTTAAAATGAAAACCGACAACAACAATGAAACGTGGCTTTCCATAAATAACGGTGCAGGCTTTCGTTACGGATGTGGGTAGATTTTGAGAGTTTATATAGCCGCCGAAGCGTGGCCGGTAAACAACGAGAGAAATTTGAATTATGAGATTTAACATTGAAATTGCTTGCTTCTGTTTTATTGTATAAAGATTTTGCCTTTGGAAATATTAGGAAGGGTCCTGCGGGCGTTCCACCGATACCAATATATTGACCGAGGAGAATTAGTATGCCCACCGCGCTCTTGTTTTTGCTCGGTAAATTTTTGTAAAAAGGGAAATAATGATATCATAAGTCAAGGGGAGATAACGTAAGCGTGCCGTATTGTTTATCACGTCCCAATTGAGATTTTTCGCTTTACAATGAGGGTTGATGAAATTATTAATTTCGCGTCTCTAAAACGTTGCTATCTGAAGTTCCGTTGAGCCGAGCTTAAGCGTTGTATTTTTATTAAGCTACAGGAATTCCGGTTTATTGACGTCACGTTGGTACACCACGAATAATCGTCGAGCTCGCTTACTAAACGTAGAAGCTTTATGCGAAGATGACAATGGCTTTATGAATTTTTAGCACGTAATCGGTTTACCTTGAGTTCGGGCAGACAATGAAGGTTCATAGCGTATGCGTGCGACCGGATGCGAGTCGCGTGGAGAGGCCGGTCCTTCATACATAGTTGAGTGGGACACCCTCGCAGCGAATTTAAAATTCATCCCGTAACGACGGGAAAATGAGGCCCGCTGTTTGGACGATGATCACGATACAGAACGCCACACACCATCGGGAAGGTGTCGTATCTTATCTGTGCGCCGCGTAAATCCGCCATGTTTCTTGTGTTACTCTTTATGTGTCCCCGACGGGCAATAATAATCTGCATTGTCGTTTACATGGACGATATTTTTTCATTGGTCGCAAAAACATCGGTACGTAGAGCTCGCGGCGCTTCATATCGCGTGTTATTACAAATATTTTTTGTTGCTCACGATACGTTTGTTGCACAGTCGCGTTTACATTACTTTATTATCAGATTTACGTCTGTTAAAAAATAGGAGGTGTTTTATCTATGTATGCAGGTAGCACTAACTGTCACGCTGGTAATAAAATACAGGATATTTTCATAGTTTATCGTACACCACTGAAAACTCGTAGTCAGCATCTCAGCTCGCTCGAGGGAATAAAAATATAAACAAGATAGGGTCTTTCCATTCTTAGAGCCATTGTATTAAAAAAAGGTCGATGAAAATTTATAAGCAGAGAATGAGCTCACAAAATGATATAAGCTGATAATCCGGTTGAAAATCGATTGCGCCGCAACAAAAGATACGGCGAACAGAATGGAATGATTTAAAAAAAAGTCGGAAACTACACGAAACGATTACGGGCGATCGTCACGAGCCGCGCACGGGGGCGATCCGGGAAGATAGCCGCAACATAATATTACCGCTATACCCGTATCCGGCTCTTATCTTTTGTACGGTGAGCGCTGCATTTGATCCAATTTGCCAATACAATCGGATCTCGGGTATTGCAATGGCATTATCTCCGACAGTCGTGGGCCGCGCGGTCTCTAATGCGATCTCTACTAAGAACTTTCGTTTGCTTCTACCGCCTACCACTACTTACCTACCGCTGCCTCCCTTTCCTATTGACAATTAGTTACATCTACTAAACTGGCGAGCTCTTTCTACTTGTAGACTTTAAAATGGAACTTGTTAAACTAAGTTTAGATGGAAATGTTAAGAGATTACTTTTACACTGGCGTATATTTATGTTGGTATTCAGGTTAAATGACAATGTAAACGACAAAGACATCACAATAATGTAAAACATATTTGACTTTCCGACGTTTATTTTAACAATAAACTTATTTACGTCCAAGTTGCCTCATGTTATTCAAAACATACTTACATATGTAAATTATACTAAAACGCACATAATCACAAAAGTAGACATGTACCGTAACGCGACCGACACAAATAAAATATTCAATTCCAAATCCCAGCGACAGACCCGACATAACCCCTATAATTCCGTAAAAAAAGTTCCGACGTTAAAAAATGTAAATCTTTTGCCGGTCAAATACACGCATAATAATTTGAAATCCAATCGGCTGGCCTGCCTCGGCGCCCTGGGAAATCCTTCAAGGTGAGAGGGCGCCGGACAGTGGAAAATCTTCCCCTCTTCCCTCCCTGATAAGATTGTCCAGTGCAACTCCCAAAACGCAGAGGGATTGAAAACTTCTACCGAAACGAAACCGAACATAGTATCCTAAGGGATCAATACGTTCGGAAATATAATATCTGGATAGTTCGCGCTCGACTTGAGATTCTGACTTTTTGCAATACTTTTTTTCTGCTATATTAGTTTAGTACACGGCCTAACCCTCCGCGCTGAGTTGTTTGAAATACAAGCTCGCAATATGCCCGAAACAATTTTGAAATGAATTTAAGTACAAGAAACACTTCTTATTATAATAAATATCAGGTAAAACTTGTTTTAATGTTCGGGAATCTCTTGAACGCTGAAAAATATGCAAAAATATTCGGAACTTTTTAACTATAATGGAATTTATTTGAAATCTTAGAACCGTTTCTTTTCTTAAATGTTTGAGTTAGGGGGTATTATTTATAGAGCGGTGTACCAACCTAATTTGTTGGTACTGTTGAGCACGTTGAGTACATCGTACGACGTTGTTATGTCGTCGTACTGTCACTGTATACCTCTGAGACGTAAATAAGTGGGTTTGCGAATTTTTCCTGGTAAAGTTGAGCGGTTGTTTACACTGAAAGCGGAGTCGTTTACTTTGGGGGCTGGGGACGGAGATCACTAACGTAATTAGCGCAGTTTGTCGCCGTCTGTACCGGCGTCAACTAACTTCATCTTCAGAAAAATGTATTGAAACAATCAGAACTGATTAGTACAGTGCTCCTACTGAAGGGGAGTGAGAGCGCTCGAATTGAAAGCAAATCGAATTTCAATTGTCTTTGTAGTATCCCCATCTCCCGTCAATTGTTTCACAAAGTTCTTTACGGATATTCAAGTCTGCGACGTTCACGCACTTATCTTTATCGTGCAAAAGTAGCTTTTATAACACACAGTAATTATTAAAGGGATTATGAGCAGTTCTATATTGTATGAAAATTCTCGAAAGAAAACCATTTCTTCTTATATCATGAATTACATTCCCCTTCTAAGATCAAAGCGCGAGCGTAAAATCAATTTATCCGTTATCAACGGAAGCCGAAAAATCAAAGCACGTTGCATTACGCACAAATGGATACAGAACCACATCGATAACATACGGCAAGTTTATTTCAGCTAGAGAGAGACATTCGATTATACCCTTGAACGTTTCTAATTTCCTGGTACTCGAATGTGGTTAACGCAATTTCCGAGACTATGTATAAGGTACCTGGGGACGGACTCGCTTCTGGGGACCATTATCGTAAAATCAAATAACGAGTCTTTTCAAATTATATGATTGAGACGAACAGTCAATAGATATGGTTTTTATTTAAGTGGGTTAGTATTGGCCAAAATAACTACGATGTGGAGCCCTGACACAGCCAGAAGGTGACGCGGTAGACCTCGCAGAAGATGGCGGGACGACCTGTACAAAACCAACTACCTGTGGTCCACATTGGCCCTGGATCGAAGAATTTGGAAGTCTTAAGGAGAACCTTTGCCCAGCAGTGGCATGACATAGGCTAACAGTAACAGTATTGCTCTAAATACTTATGTTTGTATTGATATTAAATAGCTATACATGCTATATTTTTAGCTAGATCCGGTTCGACTGTATCTGATCCAACAAACTTGGTAAAGGGCTAGACAGATAATGATTGGTTTTTCTTTCTTTCTTGTTCTAAATATCTATAATGTAACTATGATTTAAAAAAAATATACAACGACATCTAAATTATTTTAATTCAGCAATATGTTTGCCTTGAAAACAACAATATAATTTGGCTTTTTTTGGTTTTTTTTTAGCTTTCATATTTTTTTCGAAAACTACTTCAATATGCATTCGATTCGTAGGTGTGTATAGGTACTTGCGATTGAGAAGGACATAAGTTCAAATCCCGCCTCGTTGAACCGTATACAGGTACTCAAACCCACTTAAATATCTTTAACTCACTTGCAATAAAATTATAAATGCAGGTAAAAATCCTTTTAATTTAATAATGCCCTTCTAAACATTAATCTTTCATTCTTTCAGAATATTCTTTCTTACTTACAAACGCAGACATTATCAACCAAATATTTCAGTAAAAATGCTTATTTTCAATAAAGCAATATTCTCTATATTAAATCCTAAATCATAAAATAACCTAACAAGACACAAATTCTACAATCTTGGCTAAAGAATATTGACATAGCTTAGAATAAAAAGATATAAATATTTGACAGTTCGCTACTAGGGAAAATGCTCCTTACAAAATGATCGACAATATACAGTGCTTTTTGTTGAGTTACGCTGCCAAAATCTCAAATATAGTTATCTTACATTGAAGAAAAGTTTTCATAACGGGTCAATGTTTTTCCACATTTATTCGAAACCTTCCAGAATACATTTGAAACATTCTGGAAAAGCTATCTACTAGGTACATTAAGATAGATACTACGCCGTAGCAAGACTATAGTGTAGTGTAGTGATTCCAATGTACATTCGGTAGACACAGCTGATTGACTAACGTAGCTTGATTACGGCCGGCAAAATGGCTACGTGGCTACGCAATCTGCTACGAGAAATGTTACATTAAGAGCTGCTTGCCTAAAAACGTACCTTATGTAGATTTTATGCGAAATATAGTTGGAAATACGTATATAGATAGTAACCAATAACAAGTAGCGGATGTTTATGTTAACATTTATCTACGCTAAACTGATAAAAATAGACGTTTTTGAGGGGCGAACAGAAAGCAAAGAGGGTTCCTAAATTCTCTTTTTTGCGTGCCTTCACCCTCACGTCACCAGACATTTTTTTAATTTTCAAATTCACTCCACTCAATCGACGGTGGAACTCTTCGTATTCGTCGTCATTTATCATTAGCTTCATTTATTTTTGTGCCTCGAGGAGATATGATTTATCACACCAAGGCTACGAACGTAGGTCTGTTTTTGCTGCGCCGCGAAGATATTAATCGTTATCGTGCGCGTGCCACGAGTCGTTTGTTTTCGTTACACTGGCACAACCCATTAATTATCAATGAACGTCCGGCGGCACTATGATGAAGGTACCGCTATGTCCCAAGCTTTTCCAGGTGACAGGCGCCTCGCTATCAACCCTTTTTAAGCCTCAGCATTTAACGCCGAGTGTCTGATGTCATAAAAGTGTCCGAACCGGGAACGTGCCGCGGACGTTAAATTCGTGATTAAATTGTACCGAACGGCCCGCTTTCCGCCGTAATAAAAAAATAAAGATCATCTTCTGCCGCATTATAAAATGAGGCTTTATTTTCAATGAATATATTAGGCAAATTCTTTAGAAAATGTTATTCGTGATTATTTTTTATTACTTCTGTTTTTGGGTAATTTCGTATTTTTTGAAAATTTTTCAAGGCTCTTAAATACTTCCTTAAACTTTTCCCTTTTGTAATAACACTGGTTTAATCAGATAATCTTCCTCAATATTTCTCTAACGGGCGAGGCAGCCATTATTTCAACTATGTACAAGTTAATAAAATTTATGGTATATTTCCAAACCAAAAACAGCAATTTCAAAACTAATAAATTAACCCAAACTGCCTATAAACACTGCTAAAGAAGTAGTACCTATAGGTATCACTTGCCGAAAATTGTTTTCTAATTTCTCTTCGGGCAGTGCTGCCATCTGGCGTGGCACGTCGTCCGCCATGACATATTGATAGATGGCGCTAGTCATACGCCTGATTGATCGTTGACGTCTCTGCGAGTCTGGCGTTCCTATCGTGGCTTCGCTATACATACAGACTGAAAATTAATGCCAAAAAATATGTGCTCACATATTGGGCAGAATTTAAGAGCAGAGAATTTTTGGAAGCTTTAAATGGAAGCGTCAAAAGTTGGACAGGATGAAAACTTTTTTTATCTCCATAATAACTCGTAACTTGTACTTTCTGATGACTTTACTTACTGTTACAATATTGGATCTCTTTCTTAATTATCGATACCCCGTGACACATAAGGACCAAATATCATAGACAACCGGTCCTTTTACCCAGTATGCTACCATAACTCCTAACACACACAAACCAAAACACCAAATTATTCCTCACAGCCCCACTTTAAATCAAACTCCGTTAACGCAGAGGTACCAATCGATGCGATTGTAATAGTAAAGTTTGTTTCTAATTGAAGATTCCCGGGAAGCCGGGTCGCGAGGGTCGAACGCAATTCCAACGATTAATGATGCGAGCTAATCCAACTAAGCAGAGATGGAAGGCATCATGGGATTCGTCAGGCCGGCTTACCATTTGATCTCGAATAGTTGGACGTCCAAATTATGTTCATGTTTGGTAATTAATTGTACGGTTTATTGGGGAAGATGTGGGTTTTGTGGTGTTTGTTGAGCGGTTTATTTTTAACGCCTTAGTGGATAAGTGTAATTTAGATAGAGATTGAGGATAAAGAAATTTAGGTGGGTGACTTGAAATGTGAAAATGTTTTTCACATATCTATAAAAGATATTTAAATCAGAGTATCATATAAAGAGTACCTAACTCGCCTAAAAGCCTTTTTGCACAGTAGAGATTTATAACAAAAGGAATAAAACTCCAGACCAAAATTTCCTAAACGTATAAATCAACATCCAGGGGCTCAGAGTAAAAACATTGCCCAAAAAAATTAGGCCAAATCAGACGACAATAAGGAGCAAAAGCCGACCGTACATTTGCTAATGAGACTTAACCAGCCCTCTCAAAGCGAGCCAGGCTCAAACGTTACTACCGAAGATTAGGAACAAAACTCGAACACACATGCATGTCACCGAGTTGCCTTAGTACCAGAGGACACGCCGCTTCATTAGCCAAACCGTATTATCTAACGCCTTAATGATTTCACGCTTCCCTTCAGCATTTCGACAACTTTGATGACGGGAGTAAGCCGTAATCATAACGTGAGTTACGATTAAACTTTCGGCTTTATCTTTCCCCGCTTGTTGATTAACGGAGTTCTACTTCCTATGTCTAATCGATGCGAAGTTAAACTCTTTGGCAATTAAGTTATGACTTCGATTTGTTTGCAGTTGGAGATACGTTGCAATGATACGCGGTTTGATCCTATTGGTTTAGGTGTAAGTTTGAAAAGTTGGACTTGAGATGAGTCTTATAAAATAATTTACGATTAAATGGCTTGGGGTAAAATATAAATTAATTAAAACGCCGTCTATACGCGCAATTTCATAAACCAATCATATATTACAGTACAAATAGGAGACATATTAGACAAAAAGCTTAAATTTTTAATTCATTTGACGAGTTATGTCTAGAAACCCCGTTTAAATTCCGACGCATCTCAAATTCACACACCCAAGAATCTAATTCAAAACAAACTGTGAATGTATCACTTGAAAGCTTTCCCCTAAACCGTGTACATTTGAAAACGAGAAATTACGTTAATATTTGCGAAATTTTAACATTACATATTCACTTTGTTCATTTAAGTACACTAGCTAATCCACGTGTGTGCTCACTCGAGTGCGTACGAGAAACCGAAATAGCTAAAGCAAATGGGTAAATGTAAGAACAAAAGCAAATTAGCGTTGTACCTACTTAGAGGAACGCTCCGACGCGTGGGAAGGACATATCGTGTGCAGGTGATACACCGTATTACTTTATTTGCTTACTCGCGTTTTGATACTATAATCCCCGTACTACAACGTACGACGTATTCAGACGAATACGCTTTTGCCGAATAAACCTTTATTTTATCCGCGTAACGTGAAATATTAAGTCTTTTTTCGATTACGAAGTACGTCGGCTGAGTTCTCGGAATACGTCGTGTAATAATGTCTGCACAATGACGGCGGAATGAAAGCAATGAACTGACTTGTCGGAATTAGGTATTTTGTTCGGTTTTTTTTCCCCGCACTAATAAGTATCCAACGAAATATTTGACTATCCTCTCGAAAATTCGTGCTACCTCCGAAAAGTATTGGGTGTATACTTTATCTTGTGTTGATTAAAATTCTCCAAATTAACGCGAACTTACTAATTACAAACATTTCTGATACAAAAAAAAACAGGAAACCACATAATGTTAGCATTAAAACCATTCCAACTTCATTTTAATGTACTAAACAGTACAATAAAATTACAACTTCTCAAACTAGTGTTCGTACAAAATGATTTTCCAGCCAGAATCACTTAAAGCTTACACGTCTACGAAGTGCTACGAGTACGTTGCTACGCGGCTACGGCGTAGCGTGTAGCTACAAGCTACAAACCGTAGCCGCACTGCGTTACCTACGCGGCTCGTATAAATCTCAC
Source organism: Eurois occulta (assembly GCA_950022335.1). NCBI lineage: Eukaryota > Metazoa > Arthropoda > Insecta > Lepidoptera > Noctuidae > Eurois > Eurois occulta. The sequence continues at coordinate 7,308,805 of OX465489.1, read as the reverse complement.
TCGAGGATTACACGGAATCTCTTACAAGTTCTTGGTACCTCTCAAGATATTGCCAAGTACACTAAAAGTACCGATACGGGTGAATTTGGCATGATAAATTGTTTATCGCCACTTAGGAGTTTCTAAATACAGTTGAAGCCGAATGTCTCACTATTTCTAGTTGCTATTGTATAAAGTTTTATCTTCGGTAAAGACTTGCGTATTTCTGATATAGTGTCTGATTGAAATAATAAAAGTAAATTCTCCTAAAATTAAAATATTCATAACTAAATTGAAAATATTTTCAAATTAAACCAATGGACTGTTTTAATAGAAGGCCAATCGTCGAAGCGTTATAAAATTATATGTTTGTTTTTTATTAAATGTAACAATTTTTCCTCTTCAATTATATCTCCATTTAATTCGATAAATAATGATTTAAAATCTTAAAAATGACACTAAAAATCTTCAAATCCTGCAATATCAAGGAAAACAAAAAAAAATAACCCCTGTGCAATATTAAAGGTCGGTTACAAGCAACAATCTCGAGGCTCAGTTATTATTTAACCCGACGTCCCTTCACGTTAATGGAGTCTTCTGTCAGATACATCTTTAACCGGACTCATTAAATGAGCCTGCTTGTAAAACCTTGTACTTTTTATTTGATTTTATGTTGGTACATTTTTTGTTGAATATTGTAGGTACATTTTAGTAACGATTTCGAATGGACGTTTAAAGTTTTCATAAAACATACTATAAAATAAAATAAAAATGGATCGGGCAATGTTGATGGCAATAGGCTCGCCCCCTATTATATAGGGCTTAAATATAACCGTGAAATGTGGATGTACCAGGTATAAGGTACACCTCTGCTTAAACACTTCGGGGATTACTGGTGTCATGTTATGTTATTTTATGTTTTATATGACCTCTACTTTTGTAATGCTAAAACAACATATATGATAAGAATACTCAGTACTGAGTTCAGTCACTTATCAAATCAAAATTTTTAATTACCTGCATTAATATATTTCAGAAAATAAAAAATATAATTATAATTATGTTATTGAAATTTTGATTGATATTTTGTTTAGATTTCAAATATTTTATTTAAAAAAGGTAACCTTGATTCCTCTCCGAAATTACCAGGGGCACAGTAAGTGTGAAGAGGTCCTCTATTTGGATTATAACACTATAGTCATTGGGAGGGTCAGAGCGGATAACTTCTCCTAATCCTGGGTTCTGAGGTTATAGCCGGTATTGAGACACCAATAAACCGACACCTTAGGACCGGCTAAACTAGAATATTCAAAGATATTGCCTTCAAAATATTCAGGTAAACTTATATAGGTACCTTGGGTACAGACGAAAATAGTTATAAAAATAGATTTAAAATGAATTATTTAAATTGGTAGATAATCTGTACAAAGTAAATATTTAAATTGATAGGTTTACTGTACCTATCAATTATGTACGATAATGATTAAAAAATAAAACAGATGCAGAGTTAAATGTTTACTTATATACGAAAACGTTTTAAAAGCTTTTCATACTTTAATGAGATTTTCGTGTAACGAAAGTAATGTTTTGTAATGAAATAACTTAAGTGAATTGACATGTTTTATATAAATAAGTGAATCATTCTGAAAAGTATACTTTAAGCACTTATTTTACATATATCTAGCCACTTTCTTTAATAGATTCCCACTAATTTTTAAAAACCATATAAATATGAAATACAATATTAACATTTGCTAATAAATTCAGAAAACTTCTAAATTGTATATATATACTATTATTAGGGTAGGATATGCTATTTATATGTATAAGGGGCACTAAAAGCATTTAATATTACCAATATGGGTTAATATACAATCTGCATAATTAACATTCTGGTAAACCATTATTCTGAAAATAGAATTTCAGACCAAAAGGTTTAGACCGAAGGTGTTACTTAATATTAACAAGAATGTCTTTGATATTAGTTTAATGTTATAAGTTAGTTGGGCTCATAAATTTTAGTTAATCAACCTTAAACCGCGCCTAAACTAGCGCTCACTAGAATTTCAAAGGGGGCTTGTTCGGCAAGTACACACTGGCATTGTTCTCTAAATGTTACATTCACATTAGACGGAAATTTCGTCTCGTCCTGATTTACGATCGGCCCTCGAGGAAGGAGCATCTAACAGTGAGATTATTTATTCCCGCCGCTTGTCTAACACTCAGCCGACGGCGCCGGCAGCGGGCGCGGAGCCGGCACGGTACCGGCGCGGAGACGGCGCGGAGACGGCGCGTACACCGACGCCGATTTGTTTATGCTAAACAACCTGCAACCGAACTCGAACGGCGCACACTGAAAAATAATTTGCATATTTAAATAAAGAAGCGCGACACGACAACTTGTGCTAATCCGCCGGCCACCCATAAACTTGTTAATTCTGATTAGCCGCGGCCCGCTGTCATTATTTTTGTAGATAAATCACTGCGACCGAGGCGTGTCCCTTATTAATAACTCGGCGCCGGGCGAAAGAGTTAACGGCGTTCCGACACGATTGTTACTAAACCGACGGAATTTTAATTCGTCTCGGAGTTTATTAAGTGCGTAAAGTTTTAGCGGGGCTTCAACACGAGCGGTAAATTAAGTGAATTTGCTCGTAGGCTCGAGGGGTGCCGCCCGTCTCTCTCAATCTGATCACCGCGATATTAACAATTTTAATTGCAGTCTGTCATTTTGTTTACCATCTTCCCTTACTTATACTCACGTTCTTTTGTTTCAGGTAAGAACTCCAATGACATCACTAATAACACAATTTACATCCACCGTAAATGCTATTTTGTATTCCGAGATATAGAGGTCCTGCATAAAAAGGTAGGTACTAAAATGGAGTGAAATGAGTGAGACCCGTAAAACTCTTTTCATACAATATTCAATAGAAGATATTTTATTATACTGAGATTTCCACAATTTACCGATAAATTCGTGCTATATCTCCTGTTTTATATCCTTCTGCAGGGCAAATTTGTTTCTTTTTCACGTGATACAGTTATAAATCTAGCAGTATGCGTACGCTTCTTTGGTTACGAATCTATTTTATGACCGCACACGCCGAAGGTTAACCAATAAAACCTTTTAACAGCCGTAACTATTTCGTTATAAGTTCCGAGTACGCAATAAAAACGGTGAAACAGAAATAAATCTGGGGGCACAATGGGCGCAGGGCGGCGCGGGCGCTCCTCACCCGCACAAGAAATCAATCACGATCGGGCGCGCGCTTTAATCGCTCCAATTTAAGTTTTTCCTTTCTTGATAGAACAAATTGATGGAAATAGTTGAACGTTAAATATTGCGATTCGTCGAGCGCCAGTGTACAAACTTCCTCTTACGCGCGTTTACGGCGGGCCAATAAATCTCGGCCGCTTTGTGCCGTCTCTCGCTCAACATCTTCAGCCATAAACGGCACGTGCGCTGTTATCTGTACTTTTGTAACGACCTGCAACTGAAAAAATGTTGTTAACGTCGCCATGTTGTTGTTCCTCTATTGTTTCACCGCCATACAGGTATTGTTTAGTATCGCACAACCATGTATGGCTCGGTTCCACACAACTTTGCGAGTCATCGTTTTTATCCAGTTATTGTTCACAACGTTTTATCTCTCCCTCTGAAACGCGTCTCTGAATTAGACATAAGCCGTCATCCACTGCTTGTGCTGGAGATGAGCTTAGTTCCAAAACTAACCCAAAGATAAATTATTCCAGAACATTTCTCATCACGATCCATTCTTTCCCCCGTCGACAAAGCGTCAGTGAATCCCAGGGACATATGAGCGTCCTTATCCACAAAATAAAATGAAGTCTGGTGGCGCGCAGTTACTAAGTAGCGTCGCCACATGCTCTCGTAATGTTTGTACATAGTGTTCGTATACACAGAGGTCCGTAGCGCCTACATTGTTGTTGTGTATACGACATAAGTATGAATCACAGCTGATAAGCATGGCGCGCAGATTTGCAGGATCGCGCGACCGCGCGTTCGTTGCCAAGTTTCTTGCGCCACGCCTACACATTTGCATCATACACTGTACGTACATAGAATCTACATATATCCCTACAAATGTACGTATCTGCTGCAATTCATTCGCTATAACTAACAAAAGCAGAACTATGGCACATTTCTATAATTTATATCACAAACTCCTTATCGTGATTCGGGTGTCAAATCAACTCAAATTAATATTAAACGGTGGTATAATTATGATTTTATGTAGCTAAATGCGGGAGGTAGTGGTCGAACCGTGCCGGGCGATAAATCAGCGTTTGTTGCGAGCGTAAACAACCGCAAGCCGGTCGCGCTCGGCGTCCAATCATTACTCAAAGCATTCGAGTGCAGCAAAAAGCGGACTAATTGCGCTCTTGAAGGACAAGGACCACCCCGCGCGCTCTGTCGCAAATGTACTTAGTCACGTTTAATAGTTTTTCTGTCTTCCAAGGATTTCTCCAGAGGCACGCTTACTCCGCTCTCCAGCACTCAATGTAATCTCAATTTACTAATATTGAAATCATAAATTGTATCTTCTCATTGATTCTTTGCCACGACTGGGTACTACATGCAAAATAAAATGTAAGTTAATAATAAGGAAAACGCGACACAAAGCACAAATAGGGGAGAGGCCGGTAAACAGAAATATAGGGACGAACGTCGCGCAACAGAAACTTCAATAAATAAATATAAGACGAACGAAAATTTTACTTTTTATTTTAGAAAAAGTTTTGTTTTTAATATTCTTGGTGTAACCTGTGAAAAGATTTCGTGAGGGTATACTCGTTTTTGTGTAGAGGAAACTTGTTTGCAAATATTTTTCCAAAAGTTGGTTAATTTCGAAAAGAAAATTCTCTTGTAGCCAGCGAGAAGAGGTTTAAGTTTTCGTTCACATCGGCCCGTAGTCGTCAGGCAGCGGGCCGGAGTAAACACCTCGCAACTTGCCCTTTTGGAGAGTTCTAAGAAATTGATTTTTAAACTGTGCACAAGTTAGAACGGAAAAAGCGCGAAACATGATAAAAAAAAACTATTCTAAGACGAAAGTTTGGAATGAAATTAGTTTTAAGCGACAAGTTCATTTCAGTTTTTTACCGGAGAGCCGGTTCTGCAATTGCTCTGAGATTCCCGTGGAAAGTTTCCCAGTGCAGATTTTGATTACACACGCTCCTTCAAGAAGTTTCCTGCCGGATAGGAATATTAAATCTTATTTAAGTTAGACATCCGCGGCGGTTCGCGTTGTTATTTCGAATAAGGTGCTTTATAAACTCTGAGTGCGCCGGTAAACTTGCTGACGAGAACATTTTAACCTTTCTGTAGGATTCGTCTTCAACACGCTGCTTTTTGATATTCCACTACCTTGACAATAGTAAACTTAATTCACTCTATTTTGTAGACGGCATCGGGTTTCATTCTCTAATGGCTTTATGTTTTACCTAGGTTAACTCGGAACTGATATTAACGCAAATATTTGCTTCTCTCTCCGTAATATTTATACACGGTTGTAACATTTACTTCTGATTTAAGAAACAACCTTTTAGGGTGCTCGCCACGCTCCGTCGAGGTGAAATAGAGTACCGTAGAATCTTCCGTACAATTTTAGGAACGCTTAAATTTTAATTGTGTAGTAAAAGTACGGTTATATAATAATTACGGTGAACAATACAGCTGAGCGCGGCGCGTCCCGCTGCCGACTTCGCGTTACATGGTGCATTTGCCTAATTACAGCTCAGTTCACTGGTGTGACAATTCGTGATTACCGAAACGGTTATTTCGGAAGACATCCACTCTATTCGGATTACGTTTTACTGAATGGCTCAGCCATCATCCGCCATTATAGCTCGACCTTTCTTATTAAATAAAATACCGAACATTTTGGGTCGTTCGCGCCAGTAACACGATATGCAGTCAACAAAAAACCTTAAGTGAGCCCCGACTCGTCATGTAGTAGGTATCATCCGTCTGAAACATTTCTTTCGAATCTCTCCAAGGCTCTTACTTACTTATCTCATATTTCTAAAAGTTGTGTTTAACAAGTTATGAAGTTAATATAAGTCAGTCGTACGGCTGGCAGGGAAAAGGAAGTCGAAAAATAGAGTTAGTGCAGAGGGTGGAATCAAAGAGCGGCGCCGCGGCGGCGGCGGAGGCTCGTGTTGCCGTGTATTTCGGGAAACAGTGGAAAGTTTGGCGCGTCCCGCCCGATGCACTCCTCGACGTGGAGTGACGGGACGCCTACAACCGCACTCGAGGTGCTCCGCATTTCTCTAACTCCCTGAGACAGGCCTGTCTGATATTTACGTCCCAATCGAACCGACACAACAATCGAATAAACTCCGAGACACAACGTAAATAAATTCACTCTTACAGCACAGTTTGAGCTTTTAACGTTTAACTCACCTCGATGTTAGAACTTAAAGTGATGTTAGTGATCTCACGTGACAACTTCATGAAGAATCGTCTCCATCACTTCTGGACTCACTTTATTTACTCGTACATTCCGAGTATCCAATGAAACTCTCAGTTTTTCAATTGAAATCCACTGACAGGCAGATTAAAGCGTTTTCCTTAGACGAGAAAGATTTGAATCGAAATACTGTTGCAGAGCCACCGTAAACATCGAAAAGGCCCAACTCTGACATTTTAATTTTATTAAACATCTCCCGTTGCCCGAGATAAAGTAGATTTCTTTCGCTGCCAAGTAAGAATTTCGACTCGTATAATAATTTAGATTACGTAGCAAGCAGTGAGCGTTCATTATCGTTCTTTTGTACCTGATTTCGTGGAGATCTCATTCGGATAGAGCGGCAGTCCGCGGCGCGGGCCTCCTCTCCAAATGGAAAGTGCGAAAATGAAATTATAAAGCCCCGCGATAAAAATAAATTAAATCGGATTTCGCATTTGCCAGTAGCCAGGGTGAGGAGCGTTTTGTAGTCCGCGGATTCCTTTCTCTTTTTAAATATTTGTTTTAACAGTTGATTTGTGGCGTAATGAGAAAATTCTCACTTTGCAATTTTTTCCCTTCCTTCTTTGTAATGGTCGGATATCTTTTTTTCATTTTTCCTCATAATATCTTTTAATGTGGAGCAAATTTAGTCGTTGTTTTTAAATTCAGATGGAACGAACATGAATCTTAAAGGCATTAGTAGTGCTTGAAGTTCTCTGAGAGCGGTGGCGCGCTGCGGCAAATCACTCTACATTCTCACCAACGATTATTCAAATTAGGTAACGGTACGACAAAGACGAATGGTACTAATATCGTTCGCTTTGCGATCGCCGAGCACGATAGTACGCGCGGTACGTGCCCTACACACGCGCAACAGATCGCGTCCGCCGATAAACACCGATTGATCCTCACGATACGCTTTTTGCGTAAATATTCAAGCAAGTTTTATGCAGGCCGAAGGCTTTGTGTTCACCTTACCGGCCCACATACAGCCTACATACGGCCTTAATTAAAATATCAATGTACGTTAAGCCACGTGGAATTCTAATAGCTTTAATTGTTAGAACGACCCACATATCATCGACAGAAATATGAAAACGATTTATACTCAAAACTCAATAAACTACCTAACAAACGTATGTATATATGTTAAAATAAATATATGAAGTAGGTTTGTCGAGTATCACAATAAATAACTACCTCGAAATACCCAAAACTGTCGCTACAGAGTGTTTTAAATAATACGCTATTTTGTTATAACGCTCCCAAAAGTGTAATTTAGTACCGATTTTCTATCCTAAATACGTAATTTACTCGCCTTTTTTCCTTACATTATTCGTTAATTCGGAGTAAAACAATGTAATTATATTTTTATTGCTCATTCTATGTCCAGTAAATCGGGGTTTCAAATCCCGGAGGTCGTTTTAAGTGAACCGACCCTACTTAATAGTCGTCCTCTAGGCGCGGGGTCAGTGGTGCGACACTAGATGCTTTTGTTTATACTTTGCGTCCCCAGTGTTATGTAATCATTAGTGTAATTGTTGGGATTAAGTTTTCTCTCATATAGAGCCTTTTGCGATTAGGCTGGGAGTCCGCCGAGTGTGCCGGGCTGCCGGCTAAGTCCTCGGTTCAATTTGCGACAGCGGATAATAGTGGCGTAAGTGGAGCGTGCGGATGCCCTTACAACAAATACATACAGTTTTGTTCATTGTCTTTTAAATAGAATTGACTAAACTAGGCTTCTACTTTATCTACGATTTATGTGTAGCGATTCGTGAACTCCTGAATTTATATGAGGTTTATTTAGGCTAAAGCCGAGCTTAAAACTTTGTTGAACGCTCCCGCTTTTTGAATAATTCTTATTTTCGATATAAACACGCAGTACGAGTAATGTCTTAGATAAAAAGTGCATTACCAAATTGCTTTCACACGCCGTTAGCGACGTCGGAGGATGACAGCTCGCGTTATCGTTCGCTCGTCATTTTATGAAACACGGCGACACCTGAATTTTATGAAATATTTGACTAAATGTGTGACACGCACGCTTTTTATGCTTTTCCAAATGTTTGCAGTTTTATTGGTTCTCATATAAATATGTAGATTCTTGCGATTGCATTTGTTTGTTATTTAATTTGAAAAAGTTTCGAAGTTACCTAAAATCGTTGTATTTGAATCATATTTATTTTGTATATTTTTTTCAGTAAGTAATCTGAACTAAAACTAAGTTCAACTTCAATTAACACAAAAACAACCCTCACAACACAAGAAAATAGTGCCTAAATCCCACAATTTCGCTTAACCAAGACCTTAATACCAAAAATAGCTCACGAAGAATACTAGCGCGCCAAGAAAGCGAGTTCTCTTTAATCTAGTGACAAAAGCGTCACCTGATTCAGCGAGCCGAAGTACTCTCTGCTCACAAACGTGGAGGAATGAGGTGGAAGAGTGGCAGGTACTTGGAATTACTTCCTAATGAAAAGAGGCTAGGAGTGGGACACAGGGGCTCGTCATGCGGCCGCTAACGAACGCGGTGGGCCACTCGACTCGACTCGAGTGGTCACAGACGTGAGCCAGCGCTCGGCTTATTAGTGCGAACCAGGAAGATCGAAATAGAAGCGAATTGTGTTAGGTTTTAAGGTTTGTTGAGGCTGTAAAGTTTGAGAAGGTGATTCTACAGAATTTCCGTGCTTAAAATTGTGTTAATTTTGTAACTTATAGTGAAAAAATACTAAATAAGTCTAATAATTGTATCTAGAGACGTTTTAACGAGAAATTTCAATTAGACCTGTAATTTTTTTCAGTAGAAACTGAAAGTCATCTATTCCGAAAAATAAATGTCCTAAAAATGGAATGAATGAGGATCCTGAACAGTCATCTACTATCCCACTCAAAAACACGTACCGTAGACCGTACCTCATTTAGTACGAAATTTCCATTTCCTCCATAAAAACGTAGGCACATTTTCTGGGTAGAACTTAAAAAATGCGATAGACAGAATAAATTTCTCCTCATCTCCATTACTTACGGTACGTAGTTTATCTCAAAACGTTTACCTTAAAAAGGTTTTACTACTAGATATACTATTTTATTAGAAACACAGGTCACGACTAACTGAAATTTGTAGTTAACTTACAACGTATAGAGCTAAGCTGGGTATTTTATTTGTGTACTATTATTTAGTTTCTTGTGAGTTGAAAAGAAACCTTGGTAAATTGTTACCTTGACTATATTGAGACACTTTTTCTTTTAATGATACGCTATGTTAATAAACTACAGAGAAGTTTATTTATAACTAGCTATTGCCCGCACCCTTCGTTCGTCTGAAATTATAATAAAAAATTAATTCCCTTTTTTAATCGGATTTCGTTACCGAGGATTTTACTTTTTTGCATGGAATCCTAATTATTTTTCTATAATAAAATAGCCTATGTTAGATCTTGTAACATCAGCTGTCTGCCAGTAAAAGTCACGTCAAAATCGGTCCAGCCGTTTCGAAGACTTGACAGAAAAAATGTGTTTTTGTTATAAGTACCGTATATATTTTCATAATATGCATTCAGTAAAAAGCTTTTATTTTGATATTACAAACAGACACTTCAATTTTATTTATTTGTATAAATTTAATTAGTACCCAGTTCGTTTGGTCTACATTAATATTAATTAACCTTAATAAATGAGACGAACGTAGGTAGTATTGAAAACGGGACAAATAATGAAAAAAACTGTAAATTAATTAACATCAGTTTCCTCTTATCAATCCAGTTACGTAATTCCACTTGAAAATCCCTCCCGTATCTACATACAGCAAAATTTTGAGCTCTGTACTTACAGCAACTGTTGAGCTGTGTCCGGCAAAAATGTTGAGCTGTGTACTCGTACAATTTTACAGTATTCACCTATTTTGGTCAAACACTTTTAGATGGGATCGTGGTACATTTGCATTTCAGAAACACCCGGTTTTTGAACCAGCTAAGTACTGAGACTGTTTGTTTGAAATAATAAGTGAGATAGAATCCAGGGACCAACGACACGACTCATTTGCATGAAGCTCAGAATTAAATAAATATTGATTTGTGTCGTTTTGATTAGTATCAATTGAAACATTGTATTTTTGTTTGAAGTTGATGAAATGTTTAGAAAATCAGAACTGATTATATTGTCAGGAAAAATCAGCAGAAAAAAAACGCAAAATTGAAACTGAACTAGGTAGGTAGTAGTATTTTTTGCATTGTTCTCGTTTCGTACCCTAGTGCCTATACATTTTTAAACTATCAATTTATAAAGAATTCAAACGGGCAAAAGATCTCAACTTTCTCCACTAAATTCAAAACCTAATCAAAGAAACTCAATCACAAACACACAACTCATAAAAGACAATAAAAATCGAAAGCTACAAGAACCGCAAGCATAACAGATGGTGTCCTGTAATGATTCGAATATCGTTCAACTGCATAACTGGCGAGATCAAACATTTTTATTTGTTTGCCCATTCAACCACACGACTGAAACTAATGAAGAGAAGTTTCGATTAAATTAATACGTTTTATTTCCCGTTTTACCCCCGCCGGTGCCGACGGCCGCGAGGTTTTTTTCGTTGGTGGTTCGTTCAACGTTTCATAACTATAATTGATAAAATACGCTTCATTAATTCCGATTTGCTGTTGTGATTCGATTGCACATTTTGTTCCTCTCGATTTTATATCGATATTGCTCGTTTTGATTTTGTTTTTACGTGATTTTTATTTGGTTTAACAGGTAGCTGGAATAACTGTCGGAGTCTTTAGAATGGAGCGCTTGTTTCTGAAACTGCAGTCTCTTATGGGACTGTATGTAACCTGTTGCGAGGAGTTTCTCCACACGATTTTGTTTAACTTAACTTTAAAGATTTTGTGTGTAGACTTCGTATATTGTATCGAGTTTAAATTATATTCGCTTGTAGAAAATATCCATCACTACATAGTATAAAACAAAGTCGCTTTCTCTGTCCCTACATCCCTATGTATGCTTAAATCTTTAAAATAGTGAAAATGAAATAGTGTGATTAAAGATGTAGGTTTATATGTATAATACATACACCCGTGCGAAGCCGGGGCGGGTCGCTAGTCACTATCATAGCTAGTCACTACTCACTAAATAGTATAAAAAAAAACTTTTTTGCAAAAAATAAAACGACTTCAAAATCACAAAAAAGTGAAAAATAATTTTAGCTTCAGAAGTCGGTGACTTTAGTTTGTTTGATTCAGTTTTTTGGCACCGACTTCTGAAGCTAAAATTATTTTTCACTTTTTTGTGATTTTGAAGTCGGTTTTATTTTTTGCAAAAAAGTTTTTTTTATTTTTTCATTTTTAGTTGCAATATCCTATACAAATATTTTCTATGCGTTCATTTTACATTGTAAACCATACATTTCATGGTAATAGACTTATTCTTACTTCCTTACTAATATTATAAATGCGAAAGTAACTCCACAACAACAAACAAGTAACAGACTTCAGAGTCAAATGCTCATAAAATAAAAACTAATGGGCCTACCTGAATCAAATTTTTATGGGACCAATTCGAAACTATTCCGCATCAAACAAAAAAAGAATTACGTAAATCGGTTCAGAAACTTCGGCGTAATTGGTGTACATACATAAAAAAAAAATAAAAAATACCGGCCGAATTGAGAACCTCCTCCTTTTTTTTGAAGTCGGTTAACAAAGTCGCTTTCTCTGTCCCTATATCCTACGTATGCTTAAATCTTTAAAACTACGCAACGGATTTTGATGCGGTTTTTTTTAATGGATAGAGTGATTGAAGAGGAAGGTTTATATGTATAATACATGCACCCGTGCGAAGCCGGGGTGGGTCGCTAGTATAAATATACGCCTGTGTCAGATTATGAACGAAGGAATTTGTCGTCAGCTTGCTAATGACCGCGGAACTACTTCCTTTGATAAAGGCCAAGAAAACGCTAGGGGAGAAACACATGACATCCTATATTTAAAGCTTGAATAATGGGCTTGACAATCCAGGTACAGTTTTGCTCGCATTTAATAAAATATTCAGTACAACAATGTAACTAAACCTCACATTAAATCACGGTGTCGAAACAAAAAGACAATGAATGCAATTAAACGTGGTAATTAACACAAAATCAATGATACATTGTGCCCGCATACAACTTTTTCCCATACAAATTAACAAATCAAACAAATAACGTATTGGTGGTTGTAATTGCATCATTTACAAACCGTACGAGCGTGTGTCATGGATAATAAAGCTTTTGAATTTAAAATAATGCACCTAACGACTGCAATTCAAATTTTATGTGTTTTTACTAAATAATTATGTCATTTTGTCAGTGAAATACGACAGTTCAGTGAATATTTATGTAGCTTGTTACCTTGTGGTGGCCGTTATTGGTACAATTATGTTAATAAATACATTGATCAGAAATTGTTTACAGCAATTTTGTTGAGTTGTTTTGAATAGCGAAACAATTGCTTTTGTAAAACCACATTACACTGTGTCTTCGCTTATCAATTATCAACGCTTAACATTGCTTGATTTATTGTTCACAACATACTGAAACGGTTACAATCAGCCTTATATCGAAGAAACAACAAACTACAAGCCGATTCGAAAACAAACTGAAAGCTGCTAGCACAAAGCTTAAATCCGCTTACACTCAAAAACCATTGCACTCCACAGCCTAACGACATACAGTATCTTCAAAACGATACAAGTTTTAATGAATAACCTCGTTACAATCAGTTCGCTATCAAAATACCACAGTATGCAGAGAAACAGAGTACCGGAAGATGCACAAACGCGGTATAATTTCAAGGTAAAACGAAGTTTAATAAGCAACAACCGCCGATATTCCGCGCTCATGTTAAGTTTCCGACTTCACTTAACGAGGCTATGTGCAACACGGCATGTTTTCAACTGCTGTTAACACGATAGAGTTATCCGTAACACTGTTATCGTTTAAACTAACATTGTTAATATTAATATTGGTGTTATTCGCAGAGTGTTTAGTGTGTTGGCGGAGTTTAGAACATCCTGTGTTTGGTTCCCATTATTATTTTGTAGGATATTTCATGCAGAGTTAAATTCGCGCACATCCTTCAAATTAATGACTTATTACAAGGCCCAATTTCCATCAAAAGAACTTTTCATTTGATAAAAATCAATTTCGTTAACTAAATTGGAATTTAAACGTTCAAGAAAAACCAATAGCCCTCAAAAAATCATCACCTTTTTTAATTAAAACTGTAACTCGTAGTGATTCGTGGAGCTATTCTAAGGATATCTAAAGAGAATCAAATCTTACGACGTCGGGTAATCGTGGAATCAACCACGTTTATAAATCTCATTAAGGGGGAGTACCTACTGGCTCAGTTGCCGGTTGCCGGCTGCTGCCGTCCTCGTTTTCATTTCGCACGTTTCAAAATGATTTAATCGTACGAATCGTACGAAGTGATGTACCTAGAATTAAAATTCTGAAAGGCTATTAAGTAAATTGCGATTGTTGGACGACTGTTGAAAGACTTTTGGGCAGGATGACGCGTTGGAAATAGGTGCTTTTGATTGATTAAAAAGTTCAAAGTTCGTGAGTTATAAGGCTGTGTTCAGACTGAAGTTTGAAATGTTGTCTATTTCAGAATAGGATGTGTTGGATTAGGTACAGGCTTTGTTGAAATGACATGTTCTTATGTGAGACAATTATCATAAAGTCATCGAAAATCAGCATCAGTTGATCATAATAATACTAAAGCGTGTCTATCACATCCGGGTACTACAACACAATGATCTGTTAAAATTAAATAAGTTTTCCTTTTCATTTTCTATTGCATATTTCAAAATACAAACTTTTCATTTACCATTCAAAAAACTAAACCACAACTTTAATTCCAAATCGCAATGTAATACGAAAATCAGAACTACTTCGCAAAATATGCAAAAAACTTTTAGTTTAAAATTTCAATACCGAGCATCGCAGTCTCAGTTGGTCGGAAGTAAGACACGTAATAGCCCCCGCGTATCTTTTGTCCGGGCAATCTGAAGGGGCGCGGAATACGACAGATCGATCCGATCGGATCTGCCGGAACAGTACGAATCAAACACTCGTTAATGAAACTTCGCCAGCGCAATTAGGTAACCGTCTTGGTTTTATTAAATTTAATCAAGAACTTGTGTAATATTACGCAGATTGGGCCAATCGAGCCGTATACAAGTTTCGATAACACCGTAGTTGGAAACTAATTTGGGAAATAAGCGCAGTTATCTTGGTTTCTACTCGATCGCCTTATAAAAAGGGGATCAATGTTCTTAAACAAGATTAGTAGATAAGGCGGTGTTGGCGCCGAAGGGGACTGTGTTCTTTCTGTGAAAATATAAACGAGTTTGTGGACGGTTCAGTAGCTTCGCTACTGAGGGATCATCTAGCATGCTCATCAAATTCACACGTTAATTTATGAAAATTACCCCTCCCCCATTATTTTTGGCAATATTTGTAAATGAAATGTTATCATAAGTTATGAAACGTAATAATTAATATTCATATTATGATTCGGTGGATTTATGATTCTTTTTACGCAAATGGGATCTCAAAAAAAAGACTTCAGCGTTTAAAATCAATTTAACAATTCATAACTTTATACTCATGAGCTAGCATTATTCAAATGAATAAACCATGAATTCGAATATCAAATTAAAACAACAGTGATGTGATTAATTTAAAACATTTGTTTTTAAACCTGCTGAAATATAATTTCTACTAACCAAAAGCTCCCAACAAATTGAAATAAAACCAGCACTCGTTACACAAACAATCTTACCCACATCCTCGTAATAACAAACACATAAGTGGGTTAAACCGGTCCGTACGCCGGTCGCCGGTCGTACGGCACAGTACGGTGTTATCGCCATGATAAGAGCCGGAACCCGCCGGCGACGGCCGGTAGGTGGGTACCTATCTGCCATGCCCCATATTGCTTTCACACTTCTCCTTAACACTTGATTTTCGGTACAATTTAATGTTATTTTGATGAGTGTTTTAGCTAGAAATTCTGAGGGGTGTAGGTTAGTATTTTGCAGTAATTTAAAAGCATTTTAGTGTTTAAAACGTCCAAATTTAAACATAGAATGAAGAAATTGGCAAAAAGCAACATGTTAAATTTAAAAAAAGATTGTACTACCTACTTAGAACCTAAACAAAAAGTTTAATTTCTAAATAAAATCAAAACATTACCAAGAAATGAAATAAAGAAGCTACTGGCAAGCTATTACAAAAACTACAACTTTAAAAACATTATCAGTTAACCAAACAAAGATTCAGAAACTTGGTATTGTGTTGCACCTGAAACCACGGAGGTACTAACCAACAAGTACCGCGCAGTTTTAAACAAAGCTATGGAGCATTACCATAAACTGTACGTAAAGAAAGGAAGGAATACCTTTTTTGAATCCACAATGTTAGTATTAGGCGGAAAAGTTGAGTCTAGTCTAAAGACGGTACGTAATCGTGGAACTTTCTAGAGTGCAGCCGACTCGTCGTGTTTACGGTAGCTCTTGAGTCGCGTGTGACTCGACTCGACTTCAAGATTAGAAGTATTCACGTAACTCCGACCAAACTTTTTAGCAATTCTACTACTGGCACTTAAAAGCATAGTTATCGCTTGCGAAGTAAACATTCCCCACTTTCTTATTCATTCATGAAAGTTCAAGTTGAATCTTGAAGATATAGTGGCAGTGCATCTTTGATGGGAGTTTCGCGCAATCATTTTTAACTTACTATGTAACGGTTAATGGAATTTAAACTTAGAGTAATAGTGATGGGTTTTCGATATCTGAAGTTTTTATACTTTATTCTGAGCGTTGTATTCAATATGAAGGAATTAACTATTCTTTTCTTGAGATATATTTTATCTTCATAACAAAGTATTAGCAAATGGTTCGCCATGTTGACAAGGTGGAATGTTGTACAATTTTCTAAAACGCCAGCAACCGCCCTTAACAAATCAGTCATTTATTTCTTAAGTTTATATATATTTGACTAACGATTTTTACTGTTATGAGGAAACCTATGTCTTAATTTCACAAAGATAGATCTTCTAGTATTTAGTATGTCGTGTTGAACATAGCGAACATCAAATAACATCCAAACTCAACACAACCTGTGCAATGATTGCTCTCCATTTTAACAACAAGGAGTAATTACTTCATGTGGAAAAGACATCAAGATTGGTTCAGTGATTTTCTATGAGTAAACAAGGGTACACATACCAACAAAGACAGAAGCGCTTACGTACATGTTCTTGAAAATTGTTCAACTAACAACTTGCGAGTTAATTAGATTACACATTTAAGTGAACAGGCGGACAGACCATACGAGAAGTTTGGCGAAATATCGAGGCGAAATTTCGGTATGCTTGCTTGATGTTTGATGACAAAAATTCAGGTCGCCATTAGGCACTCACGCAACTGTATTCAGCTACTAACAAGATCCTTTGACTGTATATCAGAAAACAAGCCATCAAAATGCCTGTCAAATAAAAACAAAATGGCGGAATTTTAAAGTAGACTTCATGAAAAATCCGAGCTCCAAACTGGGACACCATAAGAATAGGGTGCACATAAGCTATAGCAGCATTATACCCGACATATTTAAGGCCGTTTGCGCGTACACGGCCGGAGCCGCGATGTTCGCGGTATCGGGCGTGCGTGAACATATTTTATCTAGCATCCGCTTTCCACAGACCAGGGGCAATTATCGGCGTGCTTTGCGCTCATAACAGACCCTACCCCTACAAATATCTAGATCAGAGATAAAAAATCCCGTGTAACATCATTAATCTACGAACGAACTGTAATTAAGGTTTCAACAAATCACTAACGGCGTATCGTAGATGGTATCATTGCGGCGTAGCGGAATGGGGGCGAATAGGTCGCTCAGGGTCATGTATGAGACAGTGGCACGCGAACGCTGATTTCACTTTTATTGTTCGGCTTATCTGTAGCCGGAATGGGCCTGCGAAGACAGCTTACATGCCATAGATTTTGCGTGCGGTTACTTAAATAAATGGGGAGGGAGAAATATGTTGAATTTTGTACCTACATTGTATTTACGAAAGGTGAACTGAACTTACGGTAACTATGTCGTCTGAATACAGACGACATAGTTACCGCAACACGTCAAGAGCTAGCGATTCAATTTAACTAGAGTAGTCTTAAAATAAATGCGAAAAGATTCAATAACTAGAGAGTAGTGGTTTGAAATAAGGCATAACTTTCATACTAATCAAAATCGCTTAACTTTGTATTTTAAAGGTTAACGACCTAAAGAAAACCTTTAAAATAATGCAGTATTTCGCGAAATTCGGTGAAGTTTCTCTTCTTACTAACATCATACTAGCCTGTTGCTAAGCAACACTTCTAGCCAGACATCTCAGTCTTCAGTATCCTCAGCGGCAACACATTACCGACACATAAAAGGAAAACACAATTATAACTGATTTGTTACTTATTGCGTTATTCACAATCGGATATCATATTTTCCAATAACGCGAACATTTTCCTCATTACATTATTGGGGCCCATAACAATCGCGCGGTCAAACTGATTAGTAAATAATATTATTTCCTTAATATACGTAAAGATAAAATTTTCATTTCAAATAATTAAGATCTGTAACTAACCTCCGTTTCAAACGTTAACGATTTGTGTATTATTATAGGAGGTCAGAAAATATCTATTACGTTTATGTTCATTAGTGGTGTAATGGGACCGGTATCCCCGTCTAGCAATTAGCGAAAATAATTGTTTACTTATATACACGGATTCGCCAATAAACGTACATAAATACTGAGTGGAGACGCAGTTTGTGAGCCATTAACTTAATTGTAATCATTAAGATGGTATTTAAAGCCACATGGGTTGTGACAAATATCATTATCATTGTTTTAAGTGTTATTGAAAATGGCATTGTGCTATTTGAGTAACGTGTTGCTCGCATATTTACAAAGTGCTTACACGTAGTTAGGAATTAGTGTGAATTAGTGTCGAGTCAATAACGTTGTATTTTTAATACGTTGATAAGTTTGTTTTATGAACGAGCATAGTATGTTATGTTATACTAGTATTTTTTTGTATTCCACTTAATGAACGATGCCGATGCCGTCGCTTACGATATTTTATTGGAAACAGTTTGTTAATAGGAAGTTAATTTTTCCTTGTTTAGGTTACATTTCCATTAAACAAAATCTAGTTCACCAAGAAGTTTAGTATGTCAAATACTTATATCTAAACACATGTTAAGCCAATTACTTCCGCAAAAAAGGAAAAACGCCACGAAAAAAAACTGCAGCCAAGCCTAACGAACTCGAAACTTACCAGGGCAACATAAAACACTGCGGTATCTATAACACAAATGAAGATGTTTATACAGAGTGTAAGCGGTGAACAAATTGTTGGCTTCTCTTTACCTGGCCCGGAGTTTTCATAACATCGCGTAGCCTGGGGCTCGGCGACAATTTGTAAGACACAACTGAGGATTTGCTGACGTCCTAGTGTAAATATATTCTTGCTTTATGAACAAGTCGGAAGTTTGTCGGGGATTGATGATTAATTGTGGTTATGTGTGTTTCTTGGAATGTCGGAAAATCTTGCATTATTACGTATTCCATACTATAAACTGGTATAGTACGCAAGGAAGCTTGAGGAAATTAAATGCGATCCTATACCAGAGATATGTATAGTACCTGAAATTAAAATTTCAGGTACTATACATATCTCTAGTATAGGATCCGCATGATTTAATTGCAAGATGAACTAAAACTAAACTTAATAGGCTATTTGACGACATCGAAAAAAATAATATTTAGTTTGTCAGTTAGATCACCAAAAAATGTAACAAGTATTTTATCTTTTTTCACATAATGAAAAAATGACGACGATACAGCGCATCAAAGTTCAAGAGAAGGCTTGTGACGTCACTGGATAATAAAAAGTAACAGAAATTGTGACGTCACGCGAGATTTCAACGCGCTGTTCGTAGTAATTTTAAGTTTAAATGACAAAAGAATAAATGCGTGTCGAATATTTTTAGATAATCTAACAAACAAAACAAAAAATTATTTAGTATTTTTTTTTTCAGGAAAATACCCTATTAAACTTGGGGAAAAAATATATTTTCAAGATTATTCACCCTTTTACTCTTAGTGAAACTGTATTTTTTGCTTCACAGTCTTAATCGATTACCCACTTTATATTTGAGCCACCCCTACTTTCTAGTTTCGAAAGAATCGGAGTCAAATAAATCCTTTTTCTCAAACTTTTTCCATATAATACAGGAACACATGCACTTTCCCACATGTAAGTATCAAAGTTTTAAGAAACAAACGTGTTACACTATAATAATGATAATTCACATTAGCTTACATGCAATGGTGGTGGAAAGCACATAGCAGATGGTTCGGTTTCCACGCTACAAGTAAATAATGGTGTTACTGAAGCCTTATTAGGCGTATAATGGTGTATAATGAAGTTTGATATGTTGACAGTTTGAAATACTAAGTATTTGTATTTTATGCTGTAGTGTTTACAAAGAATTTGCTGAAATTGGGTAATATATTACATTATTTTGCTTCTTTTATTATAGCTTACTAGCTATTAAATTGAAATAGCTATGAAATTTTCATATATATGTATGGGAAAAAAGTAAACAGTAGCCTCTGTGCTATTCCAGACTATAATCTATCTTTGTGCCAAATTTCATCCTGATCCGTTTTGCCGTTCTTGCATGATTGAGTAACAAACATCCATCCAACCAAACTTGCATTTATAATCTAGTATAAGTAAGATTACAATAAAAATATCAATAATTATATTCCTTTAAAGCGTTAATACTTAAATATTTACTAAAATAAAGATTCAAAATACACTCTTTCACTCACTGAAGAATAAATATCTCACATAACTTTAACTCCAATCTTTTAAAAACAGAACACTTACAAATTGCACCCCGCCTTTGTATCCAATGCATTGTCAAATAAGTACCAACTTGGAAATCGTAAATACTTTCTTGATACAGAATATTTTCCGTATAGATAAACATTTTAGCGTCTTTCCCAAGGCTTTCGACGACTCAGTAACAAATACTAAACTTCTTGGCAACAGACTTCATCGACAAACGACATCACGTTCATATTCAAAAGAGGTTCAAGTTTTCATGTAAATACTTCTTTATATACAGACTTTTGTCCTAATGATTTCATGTTGTATTAGTACCCCGAAGGGTTAAAAAGGTCTGGGAAAGGAGGCAGTAAACCCGAAAACTTGCCATTTGGAAGATAGACTGGTCGTCAGCTTGCTAATGAGATGGCCATTTCTTTGTTGGGAATAGCAAAACACCTGGGCAAGGATGAGGAAACGTAGGTACTGAAATAATTAGTATTTACGTGAATACTAAAACTGTACAGCAAGCATTGGGAAAATTGTTAAATTTGCCATCATTTTACATAAAAGACTAAGGCAGCGATTTAACAGATCATGCGATAAGAAACGAGAGGTTTAGCGACCCCTCCCATCATTTAACTAATCTCTTCAGGAAACGACGCCATAACCAATCCTTTAATCTTCCGTTTTTCAATAACCAAATATTACAAGATAACGAAGGTTTTGCAAAATATCTCAATAAAACTTTATGAAGCTGTAATATGCAATATAAAATACTTGATCGCGTCTTTAGCTATTGAGAGGTCGTGTAATTCGGTTGTGGGGCTCGCTGAGCGCTTCATTTTTCTTCCATTAGTTATTCACGCAGGGATCTTCAGGCAGACGGCCGATTTCACGAACTACGCAGAAATGTAACAAACGAGAAAAATGCTCACTTACCTACAAGTTTTGCGAATTGTTGGCAATATTCAGAAGTTTTTACGACGTTTGTTTCCCACTCCCCAGGGCGGGATCAGTTGGACTCGTCGCATCTGCGTACCATTCGAGCGGTCATGTTCTAGCTTTTGATATATATTCGTGCTTAAAATAAAAATTTAAAATTTTTCGTTGTTACCAGAGATATAATTCAAACAGAAAATACGAGCGAAAATGGATGTTTCGCTTGATATTGTTATTTACACTACAGCGTTTTCCTTGAGCGTTACTTCACTCGATAACAAGTCGTTTTAAAGGTTTTGATGTAAAGAATAGTGCAAGGTAAAATGTATTTATTTTATATAATTTTTCATATTCCTCGCAAATAATAATTTAAATTTTTATGCAGTGGAGCGAAAATTACTTTCCATTATTTATCTCTTATAAAATTGAGGCAGCGGCCACGAGGTATTTTAAAGGCAAAGTAAATCCCGGAAAACTACTTTTAATAGTCGATTTATTTGTAAAGTTTTACGAGGCTTCACTTTTTTAACTCTTAATCGATGCCATAAAAACGCCGTCACATTGACGTCACACATTTTAGAGGGTGCATTCTTAAGAGCGATAGGAGGAGTGACAGGGAGGGGGAAGGCTTTGTGGCCGCACGAGACTTCATTAGAAGCGACCATCGAGCACCGAGGGAATGCAACGTCACTCCTCCCCAGCAAGGAGGAAACCGGACCCACCACTAGACCGCAAAAATTAATGATATGAACAATGTGAATACATTATTGTAAGTAACTTGCAGAGAAATAGTTATTTTAATATCGTTGTCGCCGTTTAAAATGCAAATTTAATTTTCGGATTATGCAAATATGTAAAACTATATTTAGAGAAGAAGAATTTAGACACAGTATTAAAAGCTTGGTAAAAACTTTTATTCACAAAAATTTATTATTATTAATCTGGATTATTATGTAGAAGTGTAGCTGTTCGTTTACCCTGCCTATCTTTTAAATTTTCATTTACTAAAAATCTTAGCATTCCATTACTTAAATCTAAGTATTTTCTTAACAAGAATATCGTCGAGAAGTCGTGTCGTCTGACAAAAAGTAATATAACTTAAAGTATGGACAGAAAAATACTATCTTTCATTAGTCAAACAAAGTTCTGTTTAAGTATTGCACTGCTAATTAGGTAAGTGCAACGTCGAGGCGAAACTCAAAGCGAACTGAGGTATTACTTTTTAGCTTGTTCGTCCATAACTTCGCACTTTGTGTATGTATGACAAAGTAGACGCTGCTGTACTTAAAAAGGTTTGACAACTAAAACGTTCCTAGTTTTAGGTTTTTTGTGCTGGAATTTGAACACGTCTTAGTGCTAAAAAATCGAAGATTAAAACCAATGGATCGAGGTGTTAGATTACGGGCAACTCTTTCTCATAGAGGGAAAGCCTATGTTCTAGCACCAGGGACCATATAAATACTCATCATCTACCTAGCCCTTTCCCAACTATTTTTGGGGTCGGCTTCCAGTCTAACCGGATACAGCTGAATACCAGTATTTTACGTGGAGCGACTGCCTTCACAACCCAGTTAGTTCTGGGTAATACGATATCCTTTGATTAGACTGGTTGTCAGACTTTCGGGCCTCTGACTACCTGTAACGACTGTCAAAGATCTTCAAATGACAGCCGGGACCAACGGCTTAGCGTGCTTTCCGAGGCACGGAGGAAACTCGGTATGTAATGGGTGGTCACCCATCCACGGAACAACCTAGGCAAGCGCAGTTTAACCTAAAGATCGGCAGTTATTATTTAGCCACAGTCTCCTCCCATATAAATACTATACTGGGGAAAATAGTAGGACAAATCAGTACTTAAAACCTAACAGCAAAATTCACATTTCAATCCCTTTCATCTATACCACACAAAATCATACCTTTTTTAATACCACTCTATGATTACCTCTTTTCAATACGTTGCCTACGCGTGAAATAGCAACGAGGAAATATCAAACACAACGAATATTCCAGAACAAAAAAAAATCCCAATATCTTAGTACCTAAATATATGTACCTACAGTATTATCTTACCATTTTTCTTGATCTAGGCGTCAGTCTGCGTCAAACTCAGAAACAAAACCTCTCGAAATATCTGGCTATATAAAATAGAGAGGTGAATTCTCTGTTATTTTTTACAAAGCGTTTTTTGTGCGAGCCCTCCCCTAAGACTTATAAATAAAAGGCTTGAAGAAAAAACAAGAAATGTGTGCGTGACCACGCGTAAAAAGAAAGATAAATATTGTGGCGTAGTTAAAATCTGTAAAGCCTTATGCTGTATCTCCCGAGATGCATCATTATGGGGGTGTGGCGTGCCGCGGAGAGTTGAGTGGTTAGGGTAGGGACCGGTTAGACGACAGACAGAAGCGATAGCGGGGAAAAATATTATTTTGTACGGGCCTATCTTTTGCTAAAAAACCCTTAATTATGAGTATTCTTCAAACTAAATATCGTGCCTAGTTAGTCAAAATATAAATCTGTTACACGAAAGCAAAATAGCGCAAAAACATTTTCACTCTCACTAAAATATAGGTAAACTAAGCTTTATCTTGATTAGAAAACATAGTCTAGTTGTTATTTATCACACAATATTACATGAAATAAATTAAAGCCATTAGACCAAGACATTATGCGAGTTCGTTATTATTTTACTCTGGTTTGTTTTTAGTTTAATTAGCACTCATTAATTTTGGCTTAACGCAGTTTGTTATTTGGAAATCTAATTAAGATTGTATTATGCGGTGAAAAGAAATGAATTATTTGCTTCTAGCAGTTTTATGAAAATTGTCCGCAGTTAAAAAAAATACACGACTGCTTTAGAAATTGTTCCGTCGTCCGCTGCAAGTGTAACCACAGCCTAATATCTCATTTAAAGGTGTGTTTACATAGTGTACCTACTCATCGCGAGGCTACGTCTTTGCCGAAGTGCATACACGCTACGTCTTGCCATAAAGGTTTTGAAAAAAGTTTTTTGAATACAAAGATTATACACTTCTTTAAAAAAAGACACCTTTTTATGAAATTCTATGCATAGTTTTTAAAGATTTATGTATTTCACGTGTTATTAGCGCATGTTAGGCTTACATACAAAAACTCGGCTGAAATATTTCTTTACTTGGAGGACGTATTTCATTGTTTTCGTGAGCAACTGTTTCGGTACTTTTCCTACGTTTTCACCTCTTCAAGGCTACGTCGAAATGACTTATTCGACCTTATTTACACCTGTTAAGACGTAAATACGTAGTGAAACATAGTTTCGCCAGCATTATGATAATCCTGGCTATATTGTTAGAAACGTCAACATTCTGGCTACGTGTGAAACATAATATTATCTTAGTCAACAATGTGTGTTTAGACATCTATTAGATCTAAGATTTAGTTCATGAATTTAATTACAAACTAACCTAGGATTGTCATCAAAATTAAAACCAAAACAATACACGATGCTTAAAAAACAGATCTAAATGAACATTTCGATAACTGTAACCCAACCTGTTACATGCAAATCTTCAAAATGAAAACAGCGGAACCCTGTCTGAAATTAAACCGAACCGCTCATCGCCAACTTATAATACGTTCGTCGTTATAGCATGTATGGCTGTATGCTCTTACATGCAAGCTCGGCGTTATTAATATGCGCAAATCATGCAGATGGCTTCTTCGAGACGAGAGGATCCCCAAAGCCTTAATGACTCGCCCGTGACTCGAAACAGGCACATTATAATGCTAGCGTGACAGTGTGTAACTAAGTGGATTGAAGTAATAGTGTAAGCCATTGTGTCGAGTGGAGGAAGGGTTTGTTACGTTTTTCAGGATACCCTTAAATGTTTTAGAGACGTGATTTTAGGAAATCTTTTACGTTGCTAGGTGGTATTTTGATTTAAAAGAGTGTCCATGGAGTTTGTTTCCCATTCTTCTCGCTTTGGAATGTGCAACTACAGTACTTTCGCAAGTTATTATGCCTTGTGACTGTAGCTGAGCTTTTTTATGTCTTTCAAAAGTGCCTGTAATGGTCGAATTGAAATAAATGCTTTGAGTTGAGTTGAGGTCGAATATAGGTTTATGTGTGCACTTGACTCTTATTGTGTGTACTGTTATTCAGAAATGAAATGGTTGAGAAATATATGTTTTATAAATTAGAGCTAGTTGGAGGTTTCGACTGATTGGATCCTCCATTAAATATACATATCTTTTGTGTAGGTAAATAGGACAACAAGCATATTTAATACACTACAAATACAAACCTTTTATTCATCAAACATTTATGTTGAATCACGTCTTCAAAGGTGTATTGACGATCGAATCAGCTCAACAGCTCTCAAAACGTCGAAAATCTAAACAGAATCTTGTTTGTCCTTTCTAAAATAAAAACACCCGACAATTTCTACGTAAATCTTGACCTAAAATAATGAGACATGACATTATGTATCCTCCAATTTTGTTACACATCTGTCTGAAAATTTAATCCCATTATGCCCCCGCCTGAACATGTTTCCTGTCCTGGAAGTACTCTCGTGAACAAATGTACAATTGTAACGCGAATTATTTTCACATTTTGATACGTTACAACCATGTTTTAGATCATTTAAGTAGGTCGCCTCCTACATGTCTATTGGGGCGAATAAATATACGGAACAATGTTCACATCTTGAGTGCATTTGTCTCTCGTATAAAAACTTCGGCGCGTTAATTTCCTCAGAAACGTTTCAAGTTTGATAGAATCGTAATCCTGAAACTATGTTAATCACACTCACAACTCCTACTACCAAACATGGCGTAAACTAAGACGAACAAAACTTGAGATCAATTATTAACCGCGTGTAACCAAATAGCGAATTACCATTCGTCTCGAAACTGGATCTCGCGGCGGCGGCGTAACGTGCTCTAGTGAGGATTATACGACGTCTCCGCCATATCGGATGCTGCGATAACCAGCCACGTCAATCCTATCCTCGTCATTATCGTAAATGTTAATGACCACGACAATTACTGGCAGCCTCCAAGCTTCATCGAGAGGCCGCCCCCGAAATTGAACATTCCCAATCTATCGGCCGCCGACCGATTTGTCCCCCTATAAACTCCTTCCATTCGAGCGGCTTTAATTAAAATAGTTTCACGGGAAAAATAGTAAGGGGCTAACTTCATTTATTCGCAGCCGTCGAATTTTTCCAGACAGTATTTTTAGCGATGCCTATTATGCTCTTTTCGCCCGCAGCGGTCTATATTGGCTCCCGTTTCCTAGATCCCCGGCCTAAGTTTATAAACATTACGACAACAGCGGAACGCATACGATCGGTGCTCGCATTTGATTGGAACTAGTTAGGAGCGAAACGACGCGAATGGAACGGATCCGCACGACCACAATCGCATATGCCGACTGTGCAATTCGGTTATGCCTCCGCACATATGATTATTATCTGTGCTTACGCAGCCGTATTCATTATTATGTATATTGCGCATAAAGCCTAAATGTAACCAAAACCTAACGCGCGTTATGGGCCGTGGCGTTTAAGTGCAGATACCCCTTAATATTAACAAACATCTTTAGCGTTCATTAAATTCATTATTATACTTAATTTCGGTACTTTCCGATGTAAATAGGAAGTGGCGTAAAACAACAAAATCGGGTGACGCGCCTCAGAAAATAGGACGATGCAATATTTTTGCAAGTAAAACTTTTGTGAGCAGGAAATGAGTTGTTCGCTTCCGTGCAGAAGTAGACGCATAATATACAAAGAGGCGGCCACTCCAGAGACAATGGACGGCCGAGTAACTTTCAATATTAATGATGCACCGAGAATGCACACAGAGGCTGGCGAGTTTCAAAAGCCTCCCATTGATACTCATTAACTATTGATTCATAAGTAATACCCTTTTACCGAGCGGGTCGGGCGCTCACCGACAACTTTTCAAATTTAAATGTGAAAGAGAATTCGATTTTTAAATGAAACAGCGGCTATTTTAAATGTGATAGATGTTTGATTTTATTCGACGTGTAGTGGATGAGATTTTCAGTATTCGTATGAAATATTTACAATTTCTGCGAAAATAATTTATACTAGTGAAACGGATGAACCGAGTGCTTTTTATAGGTAATTTGAAATAGAGCCTATTTTTGTATCGTAAATTGTATAAAATTTAAAGTGGTGCTAGCATTGGATGTCAATATTACATGTTTCATTAATGTCTAATACAGCTCGTATTTGGAGATGTAACTCATAAATCCAGTCGTAACAATGTTGATGATTGCCATAAAATATACATAACAAAGTTTCCTGTCGCAAACTGAGCCACACCGAGAGCATTAAAAATCAAAATGTAACCCTACCGGTGCGCAGTTGTTTCATAAAATTCTAGTTGAACACGTCTCTAAACCTTTAAAACATAGATTTCGACAGAATAACAAGTAACAACTCGGTACAATACCCGGGCGTCTCTTTCGGGTTTATTGTTCTAACATCTGTCGGGATATGCAAAGTCGGACTCGTAAAACAACGTTTCGGCCCGCGATTACTTCGCACAGTTAACTCTCTCTTACGTTCATCTTTATTGGCCGACCTACCTGTAAATTTGTAATCTGATGCCCCCTTAACGGCTTTGATTAGATGAGCTTTACGAGCTTTTAGTAGACCGTGAATCGGACTGGAACTTTTTCGAGATTAGCATAGCACTTAAATAGTAATAACGCCGTGATCCAATTGGTCTGAAATGGTCGCCAGCTTGGGAAACAAACCTTTTTTTCAATAGTTTTTTAAACAAAGAATGTTACATTTTTTATTGTGTAATCGGAACAGTCGTTAAAATCATTACGTCCTTCAGTTCAACGCTCAATTTTAGCTCGGCTGGAGCGACGCGTAATCGCGCTGCGCAAATACGTTCAGCACTTATTGCTCGCCACTCGAAACAGGTGCTCTGTGTGTGTTCAAGTCCTTATCGTGAACAAAGCGCCGGATGAAGCGTTGATGTGTTGAGAATCGACTTAACCCTTTATGCTGGTGAACGATTTTTCGTTAGTTTTTCTGATGGACTTATGAACGCGAAGCTGAAAACATTCGAGTGGAATAACTGTTTGTCTGACTCTACAACTACGACAATGAAATACCTTAAAAAGTGCCTTGCTATTTCATGTGTTTTTTCAGTTTTCACAAATTGTTTGACCAACCTGACTGAAAAGCATTGTTTTCACCTTGAAAATACATTTTATGGCAACCGTGGAGATATGAGCCATAAATTGCTGATAAATATAGAGCACGTTAAAGTCGAGTCACCTTGTAGGTAAGTCGGTGTGCGGCCTAACGACTGCTATCCAGACATAATTTAATAAAAGGCTGACATAAAAAGCAACAGAAAATGAAACCTAAAAGATACGAATACGTACTTTATCGACGAATATATTAGCTATCATTAGGTCTCGCTACAAATAAAGCTCATCATCTACGTCGCATCTGTTACATATATTCATTACATGAATAAAGAACCCAATAATCCAGCATTGAGATAACCAGAAAGTGCATCCTTTAGACTAAGTCCATGATGACATGAACTACCGCGATCCGGCGATAGACAAGGCTAAGGAATACACTTTGTCTCTGGTTGGAGAGAGACATATTAAGGCTTCCCAACTCCGTCCTCGCCGCCGCTACTTGAAGAAATGTCGTGAATTGCGACGTTGAGTGGACGCTTTTATTGCTAGATTTACAGACTCCGTTGACAAAACAATTCGTTTTCTGTTTCTGGCTTTATTATTTTATGAAATTTCTTTCAAATTAATACTTCCTAACTTCCAGTAGTTGGAAACCAGATCTGCCGTTACGATAAATTGTATTTGGATTGCGAACTGAACTGAAAAACTTTACAATGGTGGAGAAACACAAACGGAAAATATTTCATTTCATGTCATAATAACAATAAAAGTGCGCAACAATCGCACCACGACTGCAGCAGTCTCGTGACGTAGAACACGGAATATTGCCAAAATCAGCACGGAACAGTTCTGTAGTGCTGTGCAAACAAGGTCGGTCCCGCAATAACCCGGACCGGTGAGAGACTGGTCACTCGAGAACTCAAGCGGGGACAGCTCGAAATACAACCCTCGTAACTTTACCCACCAACTTTAAGATGGCTCTTTTTCGAGTGCAAAGTTCTGTATTTCGGATGCAATTGTAAATATTTGGTTTTCTCGCTGCGGTCTTCTTAACAAGTGAACCGTGGCGTACGTGCGCCCTCTTCATTCTCAATCTGCGCAAGTCCCGGCTGCGCCGCTCGCATCATAATGTTGCCTCTCCTCCCTTCGCTCGATTCACTCCTATTCGCAATTAAAACGATATTATCAGAGTCATGCACTCGCCCCCGTCATAACTTTTACATTGGACTTTTTTGTCGGAGCAATCCAATATAGAATATTATAACTTTGCACGAGTGGAGATTCCCGTTGTTATTGTATCATTTCATCTATTGCGATAATTATTTAAGTTTAAGTTTGAAGAAGTTTTAAAAACAGAGTATAGTTTTAATAAGTAATAACACAAGTGTCTCTCTGTAAATAAACTGAATCGTTCGTTGGACAATAGCGGAGAACATCGAGTAGTGTTGTAACCGCAACAAGGGTATTCCCGTCTTGTGTCCGATGATCCCGCAAATCCCGTCCCTCGCGTCTCGGGCACGTCGCCCTGTGGGATTACGCGCTCACGGGACGATCTTGTCGCGATGCCGAATGACCGCAACAATCATACCGGACTACCTCGGATGCCTTCTACGTAATCTTTGCAAATTAAAAATAATCGATCGAGATAATCTATTGTTTGGAATTTGGAAAGACAATACGACGAAGCTACTTTATCAAGCCGTTATGGTAACAAGAGGATTCACAAAGTTATAACTATTGTAAAAATACCTGAAATCATGTAAAACTGTTCAATAAAGCATTCAAAGAGTAGTGCTTACATAGGTACATTTAATTATACCTACGTACATTTTTTACATTCATGGAATTCATTTAACTACACATCCATCAGAACAATAAAACAGTTCGGAAAACAAAGTTGTGCTTTCAAATTCATGTTAATGCGATCAAGTGAAACTGTCGGTACATTTACGTAAAGTGACAATACATACAAATAAAATTCACCATTGTAATCTAATTACGCGTAGCTCGTTTAAGTTAAAAAGCAATTAAGCGCACTATGTAATGGTTATACCTCTCGGTTCTCGATTCATTCTCACTTCTATTCATATATATTTTACTAGCTGTTTTCCGCGACTTCGTTCGTGTGGAAGTTTTGATGTGTTTTTCAGTGATAAAAATAAAGAGTAGATAGTCTGTGTGCTATTCCAGACTATAATCTATCTCTGTGCCAAATTTCATCCAGATCCATTAAGCCGTTCCGACGTGATTGAAATAAGATTAGATTAAAGTAAGAGTCCTTGAAATTTTAGAAGGTTAACTAAATAAGATAACGATGGCATAAATTATATTTTTTATAACAAATCCATGAAAGGTCACAAAACTCACCTCAAAATGCCATATAATTATTCGTGGTAGATAACTAAGCTATCAGGAAACCTCCTGTAGAGTAGTTTTCACAAACTTATATCTACCACTGCATATTTCACCTAAAGTTTTATGTAAATAAAACTACAAACATTGAATTTTAATCATTTTGTAGATAATGCAAAAAAGTGGTGCCCAACGCTGATCTTTAGTGACGCCCAACATGGGACAATAACAACGCTTTTTACGTAAATAATCAACATAAATAGATATTAGTAGTATTTTAAAATCACCATTATTTTATGTCTATTCTAAATTTTTAATATATCAAAACAGAAAAAAAATGCAGAGGTCTAACCTAACTAACCACAACAAAATTATGAATGCCTTGTTTAAACTAATAAAATACTAAGAACGAGACAGGAACTCCGCATTGTGGTAGTAATAAATAGCTTACTTAGTAAATTGTTCTACCTAGACTTCCCCAACCCATCGTAAAACGATGTTTATGACGTTCATAGAAAAATTGGTCTCCCATCAACAATGTTCCATTTACATTATTATGTGCTATAAATCGCAAATTCGGGTTACAGTTTACTATTAAATTCATCAAATTCTTATTGCTTCGTTCCGTGCGACGAACGATCAAGTTTACAATTTTCCGTACAATATTTTTGTGACTCAAATAGGTGGTGTTTTTGTAGTTGTACATACTGAAACCTCCATAACCTTGGCTGTTTCTGTATTTACGATCTGCACTAACTCCTGTTCAGGTTGTAGAACGATGTTTCAATTCCGGCCAATGCCAAGCTTTGGATTTATTTTTTTACTGCTCGTGAAAAACCACGTACCTATGCACTGACGGTTCTGTGGCTAAATTGTCGTTTACTCCAAGTCTTAAACCACTGATAGATGCCCATTTTTTTCATCCAACGGAAATCTACTTTTGATGAACTTAAACAAAACATAAGGTGGTCTTTTGAACTAAAACTAGAATGCTACCTTGTACCTCCCATTCGGTTGTAAATGCAATTTTAGTAAGTAGAACTGTTTTACCAATAACTTTTACTAGTACTTAGTTATGTTCGAAGTTAAGCACGTCTATCAAATGTAGTACCTCACAACTGTGATTGTGTACATTCGGTATCCAGCCAAACCTAATACAGTCGATTGGCACATTCCACAGCTTTACAGTCTATTACGACAGGGTCAGGGATATTCACTTACTCCGCTACAAATTCCGACACTATAAAAAACAATGCGCTTACGCTGCTACCAGGTTGACATCACGGGCCAAACAGTGTCGTAAAACACACGCGAATAAAAAGGACGGAATCTTATTAAAGTAAATATTTATGGCATTGCTATCAACCGATTGGACGAGGGTACCGACGCCCTTGATAAATTGTCCTACCGCTTGCTTGCGGCGTAACGGCCACTCGCCCAAATATTTCTACAGTAACTGATCGCTCTAAAAAAAAATTCGATGTGTTTGATTTATGGCATAATTTCCTTTCACGCCCTTTTGATAAGTTCCCAAAGAAATTCCCAAGTAAACACGTTAAGAGAGATTTTTTCTGTTATATTAGATAGTCTACCCACGCAGTAGATACGTCACAACACTGTACACTGTACAACGCACGCTACTATAAGAAATCATGTTGCGAATTCTTCGCCAAACACTACGGGAAGAGTCCGAAAATTCTTGTTGTGTCAAAAGCTTTAAAACGTTTCTGAAGCAATAAAACAACTTGGACAAACTTCGGGATTTTAAAAGTTGAACATCTTGAAGGAAAAAGCGTTGTAAGAGCACAGTGTCTCTGTTTTACTTACCTGAACGTAGACAATATAGGTGTCTCCACACAATCAGCGCGTCTAGCAAGTTGATAGTTCGTGTCCTATTCAACTTAACAATAGAGAAAATGAGGATGAGCCAATTCTTCCCAGCTTTTATTTCCCATTTTCTTAGCTTGCCGAAAGTTTACATTTAGAATTTGCACCTCGCAGTGAATGCATTAGACCCGGAGTGTATTTGTATTGGCACGGGATTCACGTATTATTTTGAAGCGGCTGTTACGATCAACTATTTGAATCCTCGATAGATTACTTTATCATATAGCGGGGTAATGTATGACTGTTGTTCTTACCTACATACCGCGCAGTATTTGAAACAGAAATAAATATCTAATAAGAACTTGTATGAAAGTGTGATCAATCATCCATTAGTACAAACTGGAGTGTAATACGCTCCTGTAATGTTGATAAGAAAATAACTTGTAAAGAATCGTTTCGTTCTGCAGTTTCAGCTTTAGTGTGATTTATAGACATAAAATTCGTATTAGGTGCTTGAGACTTTTTATAGGTATGTTATATATTTTTTACCTCATCCACCCACCAATGTCGCAATATTTTCCTGTGATTAATTGAACGTAAAGCTGAAAAAAATGATTGGAACTGGTTCGATATCCAATAGGCGTGAGTCGATGCCAAACTATACTGCTTACATACGTCAATATTAAATAAAAATTATGTTTATAAAGGGTGTAACAAGATGTTAGATTTTGTTCTAGACCATACCTGGGAACCTTCTAGTTACGGAGATAGTGGGGGTCAAAGATCGAACTTCTTACAAGTTTTTTTTTTAAATACAAGTTTATAATGTAAGTTTTTTACTTTATTTTTGATACTTTAAACACCTCCATGACCTGTTTACTATTCAATCTATCCATCAGCACAATGTTTTGAATGCGTTACATTGAGTCTTACCATAAAACGTAATTTTTCACCCCAAAAAAAATAATGGTTTCCCAGCAATAATTTTTGCGTAAAGTAACTTAGTTTGATGCACATAATACTTGGTTGAAGGCTTCATGCAGGGTCCGTTTACACCCTGTATGAAAATAGGTGGTGGGTAGTTAAGAAGGTAGTTAGCTACTTAGGAACCCACCCACATGGAAACAAATGTTCAGTTAATAGGTTTCTTATAAACATTAATCGCGTAACAGCACTCGCGCCCGACTGAGCCAATCCTGTTTCTTATAACCTAGCCTTTTTCTCGATAATAACTATTGCGATTAACTTGTTATTATTAGCTGAGCTCAGAAGCAATCCGGCAATTATTTACGTAGCAAACATTCTGTCACGATGAGAGTCTGCTGATAAAAGTTTGGGCCAACTATGACGTCAGAAGGGCGATAGACGAGGATCTCTTAATTATTGTGCCGCGTATTTCGTATTACAATAATGAAGCGAAACAATAACAAAAGTTGCGACGGCGAGCGCAACCGGCCAACTCGCTGATCATTTGAGAGCTTGTTGAGCGCGCTCCTAATGAAAACTTGCTAGTTATCGCCGACATACTACATTACTTTTATTCTGTACAAAAACAAGCAAAATTGACGCTACAATGAGTCCTGTTGACTCACTTTCTGTGTAACAAGATACTGTTTATTATCTTGTACACAGTTGTTGTTGTGGAAATGACAAGTAGTAAATGTACAAGTATAGTCGTAGCCACGAATACTGTGCTATCATCCATGCTAAATTCAAGTACGTATTGATAGGATCGATTGAGAATTAATCTCGTACGTGAGCCACATTCTATCCACGTTTTGCACCATTGAATTTTTCGCAGCGCAGGTAAATATTTATTTTCAGTAAAGGAAAACATCTTGAGAAAATCTGCATGTCGGAGAGAAAATTCTGCATTAGTGTGCCAACAAAAATACAAATAGAAGGCGAAATACTATTCCTACTTACAGTTCTTATTTAGTATATGCCTTGGAATAGTACCTTGTGCATAATGTATGTGCTAATGTAATATTCAATTAGACAAATGAATACTGCGGGAATTACATTAGTGGGAGATATCGCAATAAATTCCATTATAGCATCGGGAGCGCGAAGGTAACATAGAAAAAATGTGGTAGAGCCGGGAGCGTCGGCTTGGCACAAAGTGGAGGCCTTAGGCTGTATAACGTCCGTTATCGACGCCTACAATAAGTCGCGTTTTATACGGTTATTATAGCGCCATAAACGCCACCGGCCGGTGTTTCATACAGTGGCGGGGCAGATTATACTGCCTATGGCCCCGATTCGGGGGCGGGGGAGCATTTGGTAGGGCAGGGGGGCTGCGGAGCGGGGGCGGGCCGCCCACTGTCAGCTCCACGTGCCGCCCGACAGATGTGTCGAGATATCCGATATCGGGAGACACATTCATAATCTTTGCCTCAACCTCTCGCTTCTTATATTAAAATAACGAGCGCCGCTATCGCAGGTGCGAACTCGATGGGAATTAATGAAAATCGTCCGCCGTTTACATAGCTATAGTGGCGAGGTTCACGTGCCTCACTCCAGAGGAGGGGTAGGGAAATAGACCTATTGATATCGGAGACATATTGATACAAAAATGGAATACGTTAGCAAGATTTTTTTTAGAAATTGTATTCACACAGTCCTTTATGTTACAAATATCAAGATTTACCCATTTCAGCGAAAAGTCAGAATTTGCTGGAAAAGTATTTACAATTTTCACGTCGGTGAAGCTAAACGAAGTGATGTGGATTTAATTTAACAAACAAAGTAAAGGACCAATCAGTGCAGAGGGACGCAGATCACCTATAAGCCGCCAGATTTAATTAAAGTATTCCGCTTAAAAAGTAAAGGTACCCAGTGTAATTGAAGTCGGAGAAAAATAAAGTTAATTCCTGAAGCGACCCAGGAGAACTTTCATTAGCGTTTCACAGCTACAATTGCGAGTTCAAATAATTATGTTTACGGAATCCTTTTCTTACGCAGAGATTATTTATCTTCGCCATTGTTACGAGAAGTGACGCGGACGAATTTCACGAAAATACCCCATTTATCTAGAGCGAGCACACAAAGGCAACACGAAACCCAAAACTTTTTACGTGGTCAGTGACAATGCTATTTCTCCCTTTTCTCTTAACGTTTCATCTACAAACTTTACGGGTATTGTATTTATTTGCTCAGTTTGTGTGTATGCCAGCAAAACATTAGTGATTTTACGTTGCTAATCCATTAAGAAGAACTTCATTTAGTTTTATCGTGTGGTCCGATTTCATATTTGCTCAGCCATGTCGCCCGCAGATAACTTTACTCGGCGGCCGTCGATGTTGCTTGCCTCCCACTTTATTCGGTTTGCAGACCCGCATAAATAAGGGGAGCCGGCAGCACTCGGCACGCGACTACATTATATCTGTCCTGCGAGGCTCTCTCGCTCGCTTGTGATATCCGAACATCAAAACAATGCGTTATCAAGTTCCGTACAGCTTTGCCGACGCCATGTTTTATGTAAGTGGGGATTGTTTCCAATCGTTTTTATTGGGAAAGCAATAACGCAGAAACGATTCACTTGATATACCGCACCGACCTTATAATGCATAAAGAAAATACGGTCATCTAACGGAACTCGATTGAACCCCTATTTGCCTTTTCGGGGTGTTACTATCTTTGCCTCGATTCCTACGCAAAGCCACCCGGCCGCGCGTGAAATACCAAGTGCGCCCTAGTTTGGGGCCGGATCGTGCTGTTTGTTTAGGGCAACCGAACTCGTGAAAGGTGATGAACTAAATATGAACAAAGAGCCGCACTGTCAGATTATAAGTATCAGCTCGGCCGTAACATTTACAAGGGTATCGATTAGCGCCTCGTCGCCGGCGGCTATTGTCGGACAAGCTCAGCTTTGAAACGGTTCTGTATAACTTTCGGGATTGACGACGTTGATCCCGACTCATGAAGATGTATGTCGCTCTCACGTGCCCATATCAACACGTGGACACGGGACGAGAAAGTTGTAGCGATAGGCCGGTGTTCGTGTACGTGTCAGCATAATCGCGGCGCCACCGACTGTTTGCGGAGCGGCTCGCTAATGCTATTTGTCGTCGTGGGTGGATACGTCACGTGTGTGTGTCTTAATCGTTAGCAGACAGAAACACGCCTGCTCATCGCCTTGTTTTGTTTGCCACTTTAAGCGTAAACTTGGTCTACGTCAGGTGATTGCGAATCGGGAAACACGACGCGCCGAGCGACGTGTTTCGAACTGGAGGGATTTATTTGTGTGACAGATTGTAAGCTAGGTCCTAAGTTGTCGCATGGAATCGTGTATATATCGGAAAGCGATTCGAGTGCGAAACTCAAAATTGCAATTTGTAATTCATGAATCGTGCGGGGGCGAACTTGAACAATCATTTGAGTCGGACGGAGAACATATAGGCGAAGTTGGTCGTCTGTGCGGCCACGTGAATGTCTGGGAACATTTAAAGTAGGGTGTTGGTATTGTAAGGTTTGACGCCGGTGCGCGCAGGCGGTGGTGGCGGCAGCGGCGGCGACGACGGCAGGGGCGCAAGTTTTATTAAATTGCCAACATAAAGCCGCTGTGCCTGCCCGAGCCGACCCACCACAATACTCTGATAGGTGTTGTCGAAAACTGATTGACGCGCCTTTTGAAATTAACTTGACGGGAATTGCCTTTAATTAAAACGATATCACCGATACTTTTATGTTTCTGATTACTTAAACGACAGTGGAGTCAAAAGGTCGGTTTTGAGCTGTAGCCCAAATTTTGATACCTTTGCAATCTATGTCAAAATTTCCAAAGTAAAATAAAAACTACAGTAGTGGATTATCTTGTTATGAATCAAAATGTTGTTTTTCAACGTGTCTTTCAATGTTATATTTTACTAATATCAATGTTTATTTGTTTCAGGTTTCGGTTTCGTCACGTTTCAAAGTGAAGACATAGTAGACAAAGTGTGTGAAATACATTTTCACGAAATCAACAACAAAATGGTGAGTACAACTTACTTTTTTCTATTTATTGATATAATAATAATCGCCATTTACCATACTACAGACATTCTTTAAAAACTTAGAAATTCATTAACAGCCAGACATGGGAAAATTAAATGAAACTTTATAGAAATAAAACCTAAGAAAATAATAATCTAAATAGCATACTACTTTCAAAATTTGGTCGGTCTTTGATCTAAAACGAACAATAATCACTATTCAGAAATCCTTGGCAAAAACACTTGATACCAAACTAAATAATAATAGCACTTTATTCTCATACAAAAACCTTCGAATCCTACTTTACCGATTAGATGTTATCCAAAAACTTTATATGTTAGACAAATGAGCGAAAGTTTGTAACATAAGTAACTTGTAACAGTGTGCACACGGACCAAGTTATCATTGTTTATTTATTCATGTTCACTTCCTTCAGGAGTTAGATATTCATTTGCACATATAATGCATAAGGTGAAGGGCTGTAAAGTGTACGTTTAATTATTTACACTCATTTTATGTTAACGTGTGAAGAGGCTTAACTCTGGGTTTCTTCACCAAAAGATTATTGATTCTTCTCTATATTGGTTCTTTACCATGTATAACCTGTAAAATAGTAACTAAGGCTCATTATATTTTGTTCGGTTGCTGAGTGAATGATATGAAAATTCTGAATATACTTTTCCTTTTAAACTGTCGCATTAAAGTGTTTTGGAGAAATTTTGCCTTAACAAATCTTGAGGGATTGGCAAACCCAGATTTGGAACGTAGATAAATTGTGTGTATTTTATTTTTACGTGTTTTCCGTTTTTAACCGATTTTGGGTATTTCACAATTCTGTTAAACAGCTTTCCATTTTGATGCATCAAGCAGTTTACATCTGATTTGAAAACCAACAATAAAAATCAGCAAATTATTGCATTTATACTCAACTAGCTTATGCCCACGGCTTCGCCCACGTGGACTTCCACGCGCATTAATTGTCACGCAATTGTCCCACGGGGTCGTACTACCGGGATAAAAAGTTTCCTATGTGTTAATCCAGGTCATAAGCTATTTGTGTGCCAAATTTCATTCAAATCCGGTCAGTAGTTTTTGCGTGAAAGAGTAACAAACATCCATCCATCCATCCTCACAAACTTTCGCATTTATAATATTAGTAAGAAGTAAGATGTTAACTTTCTCATACTTACATTGATAACTGTAACATACATAAAGATGACTAAAAGAAGATTTTAGCTCCCATTTCCTACTAGAAGCAGTCTCATTACAACTAAATGGTAGCTGATAGATTAAACAATACACATTACACTTGTCTACAAGAAATCTACGTACGTAAAGTGAACGTTTTGGTCAGATATCAATTAGAGGCGAAGAAACAGAGCTGGCGGGGCTCCAAATGGAGCCAATAAAATGCCACTAAAGCCGGCTTTTACTGTGTTTAGATTTTTCCCCACCCCGCGGCAGGGGGGGCCACTGTGACATGTGTATTCCAGATGTAACCATGAACTTTGTTAACACTGGATAGATTAAAGGCTTAATTGCAGTAGTTAGCGCTTTAGTCCCACCCGTTTGTCCGTCTATTCGCTTTGAAATTACGTTAGGCACATTCAAACTTTTAACTATTCATTTTATTCGTTCGATTTCTAGTATCATTAAATCTTTGAGTGAACACTTATTCTAGATGTAAAATGAGGAAATGAACAAAAATTTGAAAAAAAAAATTTGGCTTGCGCTGTATCACTTAGCGCCATCCATTTGTCGTAATACATTACCAGTCACCCTTTACAAGACTATTACAATCATGTGCGCCCATAAAGCTTGTCCCCGATTAACTTGTAGCTGGCTACAACACGCACACAACACAGCTATTGTCTTTCTCTAATGCCACTTTATTATTTTAATGTAAATTTAGGAACATAATCAAAATACTGTGGTCATCCACGCGACGTTTGATTGCACTATAAGCAATAATTAAGCAAACATAAGCTAGTCAACACTGCATATCAATGGTTTTAATTTCACGAAATATTTCAACTTAACATAAAATTTAGTGAGCATTTCTTAACTTTGGACTTTTGATACAAATTGTGATAATAAAGTTACCGCTTGTAAATTATTATAATGACACGCCGTCACGTTAACAATTCTTTTGTCTGAACGCGAGTGATATTAAACAATTCAATCACTCTTGCTATCTCGCCGAAACAATGGGACGCTGCATACTTACTCAACGTAGAACGCAGAAATAGTACGAAAAATCGGCGCCACGCTGCCTATACCCATTCGAGCCATTACCATTGTCTTTGTCGCTTGAAGTTTCCACCGCCATTATGTCTCGTCCCCGCTGAAAGGGCTGGGGAACAGATACCACCCTTTCCCGTTGTCGATGCATATTCCTGATTATTAATGCTTGTTTTTTGTGTCTTGCCCCATTGTCTCGCACCTAATGGCTGTACGAAACTCACGGCATGTGTCGGGCGGCATCGCAAGGGTGATGCTCGCCCTAAGTGGAGCAAACAACGAACAAAGACATCAAACAAATGGGTAGTGTTTTAGAGTAATTACGGTTCGCTTC
Organism: Eurois occulta; assembly: GCA_950022335.1. Taxonomy (NCBI): domain Eukaryota; kingdom Metazoa; phylum Arthropoda; class Insecta; order Lepidoptera; family Noctuidae; genus Eurois; species Eurois occulta. The sequence goes on along the minus strand of OX465489.1, from coordinate 7,268,559 downwards.
CGTGCGAAACGAGAGGTGTGCATGAAGCAAGCTTTTCTCCCTGCGATCCATGTAATGTGTATACGACGAAGCGGGAAACTAATCGCTTATTATTTCGTCCCTTTTTTGTTGCGTGTCGGAGAAAATGATCAATGTTACGGGCTCGCTTTTTGCACAGTTTTCGTAAACATCGTGCGACGTTTGAGTCGCAAAGTGAAGACAGTGTTTGTTTAACGCGTACTTGACGGTAGAGTGATAAAGTAACGATCATCGGTTATACAGTGTGTACAGGGTACGTGACTCGTAAACGATTCCGGCCATCAAAAATTCGCCTTAGCATATCATAAACACATCTAATAGTTATATTTACGTACGCAATAAAGAAGACAGAGGCGTCACGTCAGCGTCAACGTTTACGCTACGGGAAGCTCGCCCTCGTAAATTTAATATGTCATCTCTTATATTAAAATGGTCGTTAAGCTAATAGCTGCTCCGCCTTCCCGCACGGAGTGATAGGGTGATACCGCGGCTCACTTTGAATAATAAAAAATATCTTTATTTCTTTGACGGTTTTTGTGTTTAATGACCGAGGAGTAAATGACACAGATTTAAACGGCGACGCTGAAATTGTAATTTTGTTTTAAATTGTCAGCGGTTTTTTTTTAATATCAATGTACAAATTAGACGGATGCTCCGATTGTACAATGATAGAAGAGTCAAGCGATCGATACCCTACAGCAGGCAGGTGGTATTGGCTTCCGAAATAGATATTAGTGTTTCATACACAATTAAATTTTCAGATTTTCCGTTTCGAATTAAGTGTAAGCCATAATTATAAACTTAAACATTTACAACAGTGGAATAAACCCGGCATTAACTAAATACTTAATGGCGTTTTTAATAAGACACTGTATTCATATAAATGCTTTATAAATGATTGTGATAATTATTAGTGCGAGGAGACAGGAAAGCTCGCGGTGCTGCATTTTGAAACATAAATACGGACGTCCATTAAAACGCTGGCTACAAATTCCCGTCACTCCGTTACGTCCTTACATATTACTCCCTTAATTGCTTCCGCTTACCATGAATTTTAACAACAAAACACCGACGCGCCTCGAAATAGCTAAAATATAGTGTAGTTTAGATTTCACCTTCTAACATCAATTTCTATTTGCCGAATTTAACCGTCCCTGGGACGCGTACACCTGTGCTTCTTTATGAGCTCACACCTGTTAAAGTCATATTGCCCCGCGATATATGAGGGTGTACGCATCAAGTTCGGGCCCCAGAAATATTCTACTAAATGGCCCGATATAGCAAGTTTCATCGTAACACTGCCTTCTGTCACGGATATCGTTAAATATTTAGTTTTTCTCAGGCCTAAAGTTTTACACAAGTTGGATCTACATCTCCAGTAAAACATAAAAGTACAATCATAAGTTCTGTGAGACATATCACTTACAACTTAGGACAGCGATATTTATAAAATAACAGCTCCCGAATCTCATGTCATATTTGGGCGAGAATTTATTTTTGAGTTGCGGAAGGAAATTTCAGTAGCCATTACGGGCGAGTTACATGTTGGGTGTAGATTGGCCAAGTTCCACGTATATGCGACCGTAGTAACGTAAACCACACTAGTGCACACACCCGGCTCAGTTTTATTTCACGAGGTTCACTACTTTTTATTGGACGTTTAACTAATGGTTTCCCAAAACAACGTGACAGCAGGACTCGATGATTCATACACAACTTTTCTTTTTTAGGCACACGCACAACACTCCAACGATATTCGTTTTAATATTTTCAAAGTATCTTTTCGGACTTTCAAATATATTTCACAAAACGATACAGACGAATAATGGCGCAAATGCACTTCCATCGTAGCAATCTTATCGCATAAACACTTGAGAGAAATACTCGAGTATTGCGTAATTTTTTCTCCCCGATCGTGCATGAGGCAAACAAATGGTTTCCGTTTAGGAAATAACACTAAAAGTAGGCACATTTGAAACTGCCACTTAAATCTTGGGATCCTCAATCGCCATTTCTCTTAGCGTCTTAACAGGCCGTAGGGCTGGAAGTCGCACCCTTGTCGTTACTGCCGTATTAAAGAATGGCACACACCCATGCGTAACGGACGCGCCAATAGATAGACAGATAAGGGCAAGCTTTTCTATGGCGCATAGTCACGGGTGCCATTAATAAATAGTTTCGGCGGGCACGTTCGCAAAAAGGTTCGCTAACGAAAATTATAGTTGTACAACAAAACGCGAACACGTGTGGTGTAGTAGTGCGGCGTGGGTGTGCCCGGGCCCCGAGCCCCGGGCCGCAGTAGGTCGTCTACAACAATCAATCACGGGTTCCTCCGCAGCCGTGATTACCATAAACTTCCCGTTTTAGCAGGACCCAGCGCGCTTCTTCTAAGGTTTATCGATTCGTCCGCGGCCATTTTTGCGCCTTCTATATATCAGTCGTTCCGTGCGACCGTCCTTTTTCATTGAAACTTGCAATTGGCAAGTTGTGGGCCCAAGATTTGGATGGATTTTGTCTAGTCCTTTTCTAACTTTTTTATTCAGAAAGAATGTAATGATTGAAGTATAAAAAGGACTTCGTTTGAATGCCGAAACTTGAATATAAGGTACCGGATTGATATTTTGAAATGAACGTTTTCACTTTGTCTTTTTTAGGGTAAGTAGAAAAGATTGAAATTCATTTTGTCTTTTACTTGTCTTACTATTGTCTGCGGTTCTTGACTTTTCTTTGATAAAATTTTGATTGTTTTTGTTAAAAAAAAGCTTTAAAATTAAGATTATGATTGCCTCTGTTGCCAGCTTGCTTTCACTTTGTCAAAGTTTTTGTGCCTTACCTAAATGAGCAATTACATTAAGATTGGTGACTTGTTTCAATTCATGGCAAGGCAGTTTTGTTGTACTTTCTATAATTCTCTTTGATCGGGGTAGTTCATAATATAGCCTTTCCAAAGGACTTAAACATTAGTTTGCAAAGCATGGTGATTAAAACCTCTTCACATATCCATACACAGGAAAACCCTTCAAATGTTCAGATTATGGCAAAATTTCCCCTCATAATCCAAAACAGAATTTAATTATTCCGTCCCAAAAATTTCTGAACAAACTTGAACCACGAATTGATATACAATGCAAAGGAGACCGCACATGTGTCGTGTCATTAATAATACACATGTCGATGTCCACGTCCTAGGTGCACTAGTGTTGTTAACGACACTTTGTACCCGCGGTGCGCAACCCCTGAATTAATTAAACTTACTTGTTTGAATAAGGTGTAAGGGAAGTGAGTGTTATAACTTATAAACTACAGAACGATTTCATCGGTTTATAGGGCGAAAGTTTTGATTGTATGTCAGAGATATTCAACTTTTGCTGTCTGTAAGATTTTGTTCGTTGATTACAGGAACTGTTAAGTGCAATAAAAGTACATATAGAAGTAATACGTCCTTTTCAAAACTACAAATGATCATTTATGTGCTTGAAACATTAATGTAGGAAGGTATTAGCGTAAACACTGTTTTCGATCCCACACGGATAACAGATTAATTTTACATTAATAACACGAGTAAAATAAAAAATAATAATAAAGCTTAATATTTTCTAAGGTAAAAATTTACAAGTTACGATCATAATCTGACGGCAATCACTATTTGAACAACTACCTAATTTCCTATGTACGTATATAAATTTAATGGTTATAAGGCACACAGCACGCAATTCTCAAATGACGCAAGTAGCTGGAGTCGAACGAAAAGACGTAAATTACGGCTCAACAGGCCTTTCCGGCCGTTAACGATTTCTACTCGAACTTAAATTCGAAGCGTGAAAGAAATTTAATTAATCACACGTGGTACCGGCTAACGATCGACAGAATTTATGTTTGAGCCGAGTACACACCGCCATACCAAGGGACCGCACAATACACCCCCCCGCACCCCACACCCACTAAACACACACCAATAATCTCGACAATCATGTTATAATTACTAATCTAACCAAAATGTTCCAATAATGTAACATCCGTAATTAGAGCTTTTGATTAGATTAATTTGATAATCATAAAATAATGATCTGTTCGTAATTCTAATCAAAATATTAAAGTATGCACCTAATTTAACGGAGATGAAGTGACAAAATTAATACATTAATCACTCATATTCAATATCAACCAGTTCGTAATCCATCTTATTCCGTGATTAATTACCCATTCACCAGACCTCTTTGGATAGTAATTAAACCCAACAAAGGGACTGCGAGAGCCTAGGATTTCATTGGAGCATGTGCTCCGATAGAGGCGGCGTAAAGTATCGTAAGAAGCGCGTCGTAATTGAAACTATGCCTGCGTAGGGTGACAATAAAGTAGTAAGTGTGTTGAGGGCGCGGGTGTCATCAATAAAGGCCATACGTTAAGGCAGGCCGGTTCATTACTGCGCGCGTCGTCTCCACATTCCCATTACGTGGGAGTTAGGAGACGCGAGCGGCGATAAATAGCGGCCGAGAAGCCCTGCTTTATTTCTTGCACACAATTTCATTTACATTAGAGGTGCTGAACTGAGTTTCCTCCTGAGAGCCATATGAAAGTCGCGTACAGATTCATGCAAAACAAGTTACGAGCGCCGGGACCGCGTGCCGGCGACCTTAATCTAGTCGGTAGTGTGACAAGGCAAGCGGCGCCCCGACCTCCAACCTACTTCATTACAACTAATTGCTACAGCTTATATGTACGTGCGTCATAAACTTTCTCGCGGGCTGTTATTAATTCTGAATATCACCTGAATTTGTCTTGTACGTTTTGGTTTATCTTTCCTTACTCTGATGAGCAAGTTTCTGATTTATGTTCATTTGTTATTACTATCTCTATCTAAGGCAAATTAACTTGTTGTGAAATTATATTGTTGCTCTAACAAGACTCAAAGTGGAGACGAAGAATCAAAAACAAATCTCTATCCATATTCAGGATAAAAGATATGTGGTTTTTTAATTAAGGAAGCAAAGCTATTTGATGAATAAAAATGGCCACTTTGTGTATTACAGTATCTAATTTTGCATATTGAAGCTGCGTGAACACAACGCGGCCACAAACGGCCGACACTCAACAATTACTTTAATACAAACTGCACTCATACGGTAACGTGGCTCACACAGAGCCAATACATCGTATTTGCAATTTTATTTGAATTTCGCGGAGGAATTTTCCGGGGCGTTTCAATTCGTACATGGAAACACTTTTACAAGGTTTTCGTTTGGCCGTTCCTGAGCTAATATACAAATTTCATTATACGTTTCAATTGGGCAAACTGCGGTCGCCGGACATTCACGATCGTTATATTCTTTTCCCCTTATGTTCGAGTGGGCTCTTAAGCGTGATACGAATTAGTTAAGCAGCGAGTGCTCGGTAATCGTGTGTTTGCTTACAATTGCAAACGCCGCTAATACCGCTGAGTATCTGCCAATATACACTTTGCTCGTTTTGCTTTCAATTTAATTGGTATTTTGTTTGTTCAACTATTAAATTGGATTATGTTAGAAGTTATCCAAGTTGTTTGTCGTTCTGCGCTGCAACTAGCGGAACTGTTTTAAAGTTTACATAGCTTTACTTTTTTAATTTTGCGCTGTAGATTCTAAAATCGAGAAGTTTTACTTTAGACATTGTTGAGAACATTTTCTATTGAATACAAATTAAAACAAACTTGGCCAACTTTGATGATATTGAATGCAATAAAGAGTGGTAAGTTGAAACGTCTTGGTGGCTTCGCGTAACAAACTCGTCGGTGCCATCGACTGCAATCGATTTCCTAGAAATAGTCGTGGGCGTTTGTCAGGCTTCCGCACTGCAATAAATGTTGCACGCCGCGCCGCCCGTGTATGCCACTCCTTAATATTTAATGTCTAACTAACATTTCTATGACGGTGAACGTGCGGCTGTAATTTAAAATTCAACGTCAATGTGACACAGAGTATTATTTCCATGTCTTTGGTTGCATAGTAGTTAATGTAGTCATGCACTCGATATTTGTGGAGGTAAATTTCATTCTCCCCATTTAATGTCTACTTTGTAGTTGATATACTAAAGCGAATACGTGAGTAGGTCTTTAGAAGTAAAATGGTTGCTATTTACGGTGTTTACGCCTATTAGAGTTTGTGTCGTAAAGAATGTCTGTAGCATGCCATAAACATTGATAAACAGAAACGTATTTGCCATCGTCGACACATTTGATCGAATATTTTAAAGGGCATCGAGGTGAACATTTCGTGTTACATTTGAGAACATCGTATCGATATAAGCGTGTGCAATACTTCGAGCGCCGGGCACGGTAACATTGCAGATTCACATATCGACGCGACGCGACGACTCGATCGCTTATATCTGATTTGAATTTCGCGCATTACAGCCCATCAAGGCGCGTCCCACCTCTTCACCCTCTCAGTAAACACTCCAACACTTTAAGTAACCGTGCCGAAATTCAACGGAAAACGTCGAGTCGCGCTTATCTTATTTCTTCGAACAACAGTTACGTAAATATGGAAAGAGCTCCCGGGGTGCGGCGGAGTATTTCATTATCCGTGACCTGTTGAGCGCAAGATTTGTGACTCATCTCCTTTACGTAACGTCGTACGTTGCTGTAAGATTTTTCTTTAGAGCTATCTAGTTATATCAAAAATTTGTGTACTACGTATTTTCCCTAGTCTCTTAAATGCTAATGCACAATATTTATGCCAAATTTTCGCTTTGCTATTTTAAAAACTAGAGGAGGTCTCAAGGTTTTATCCCAAAGTGAATTCTAGTTTTATTGAGTCAGCTTCACATGAACGTACTCTTAGAATTTTATCTCGGTAAATATGTAATTCTGGAGCTCTTACCTTGCCTCCGGTTCCCACGCTCCGGCTTCCGCTTAGCGGCAATCAGGGCCAGGCTTGCGACGCTCTGTCAATACGAAGGCGAGAGGTTTCCCTGATAAACTTATCTAGCGAGAACGCCAAGCTCCCCTCCCCTTCCCGGCCCCCTGCCATCTAACCCTTCCCCCTGTCGTCTCCGTTTATCTCTCACGTATGTTCGTACGCTACGCCCGCACCGCATTACTCTCCAGCAAAGTTGCTTGCTTAGTACTTTCTTGACTTTTTATATCTTCTGCGTTAGGCCGCTAATATGAAAATCGTCTCACATTTTTAGAAGAAAGACTCTTGCCTCAATTTCTGAAGCTCGTTTCCGAATTCAAATCAAAATGCCACTCGTTCATAGCACCAATTTATATTCGTTTAGGAAGAGCTGAGATATTTTATCCTTTTATAAAGTTGTCTATTTGGCCGGCTGCCCGTAGTCCTCCACAAGTATTTCAAAGTAAAAGAAATAAAGATGCAAAGAAACAAACGCAGAATCTTATAAAATGCATTTAACGTCAACACACATGCGAGTCGTTTCGAAGAGCGCGTAGTTTAGTACTATCTTTATTTTGTAGTTCCTTGAGATAGGAAGGAAGCGTCTGGAATTCGGAATAATGTCTACGGTGGAATTTTGTTTGCGAACCGGGCACTGGGCACGAGTTTCCCGTCGCGAATACGAATACGAGTACCTACCTATTCTGTATCGTTTTACAACACCATCGCTTAATCTAAGCGTCTTTGTTCCATGGGTCCCGCCAGGTCCCGCCCGGTAATAACTCATCGGCACCCACAATATTACACACCACAATACCTATACAAATGAATAAATTGGTAATGCTGCCTTTTATCTCTCAAAATGTAAATGTTTTACCTGAAGAGTTCTTACATTTATTTAACTCATTTATCTTCCACTTTAATATCCAATTAAAGTAAAGTAAATGTAACGCAAAAAGTTCGTCATTGTTCTCGTGACAGAAGCAAAAAATTACATTAATTTTATTGTACCTACAGAAACTTAATCATTTATTAATGTACACTCGGCCTTCCGATGAAATACAAAATCAATGTTCTTAAAAGGTAGGCACGATTCTTCTCCGTCGAATTTATTGACATTACTGTTTTACCTTAAAAGGTTTTCACTCAAAATCAATCGAGCGAAAATTTAATGACTGCTTTCAGATTCGTATTAATTCACGTTTACGTGCGAATGTTCAGCCGAGGTGGTGGAGCATAAAACGCTGTGTTTTCTCGCGAAACAATTAAATTCCTCATACATCGATGGGATTAGGAGCAGGTTTCCGCGAGGTGGTTCGCTCGGGCCGCATTAAGCCACGCCGCACTGAAGCACATCTTAAGTCTGCTCGGTTAAACCGAGATCTTCGCGTCGGTGTCGAATACTCCTCGATCCAGCCGGATCGATATATCGACGGGAGGGCGCGCCTACCTAGCGGGGGCTAAATACAATTTACCTTTGTTATTTTTCGTGTCATTAAACTGCGTCGCGATCTCGAACGCTTGATCGGGATTGCGAACTCCGATGCGAATTGTTTGTGAGCTTTTGTTTCCCACTCCACTCGCCAGCGACGCGACATCAATTAACGTCGGATCCCCTCGCTGAATTTTCTTCATGGCTGTTCGTATTATTGTAGGTAGATTTAAAACGGAATCATTTTCCGCTGCTGATTACACAGAACAGATTGTGTTTTCGTGTTTCGTCTCGACTTCTCCATTCAATTAGATAGACCGTGTTACACGGAGGTGCATGTGACAGTATAACAAACGATGTTTCCTATCTGAGTTTTAAGTTAGGCTGGCATTTATCTGGCATGTCCCCTTGGTTGCGTGTTGCCGAACAAATGGGGGGTGGCCACGGCGCTGGCGGCCGCTGCTGGCGTAGGCGCCTGTTCATTTGTAAAGCTTTATCGCTCCTGATAAATGGCGACACTCACTATTTTTATGTCGCGGACGATCGAAGAATACCGTCCATGCTACGGGACGATTTAACACTGATATTCCTAACACAATTGTAGCGGAGTTTTTGGCGCAACAACACTGCCTTTTAATATTTGTTACTATTCGTTTTAGTTTGTTGTCTCGACTTTTTTACTTCCGACTAAGAACGTGCTTTATTATGTGCCGTCGTAATCTCGGTCCCCAACTTTAATATTACGTGTTGATTATTCAGCCTTATCTAGGCATAAAACTTGGTGGAAAGACACTCAGCGCAGTAAAGCCTCGCTCACTCACTTCCCCACGTTAATGCAAAGGCACGTAGTTCCATGTCGACGCAGAAAGTTGTGCAAAGTGCACAAAGTGCGCGAACGGCGTGGTAAAGCCTTCATTTGTCGGCTTGTGACGGCCGTGTGACAAATGTGGACGCGAGTTTATGTTCCCTCCCCCGAACGAGGACACGTCGCGATTATGCACCACTATGAAAAATGTAACTCTAGCGAGACTTTAAACGGTCCGATCTGTTCTTACCACATCATTTTTTAAATCGTCTCTGAAAAATGAACAACGCCCGAGTCATTCATTCGGCCGGCTTTAATTTAAGCCTATATACTTTTCTGTAATGTCGGCGCTCCGTAGCGAAAATTCTATTGCTAGAGGTTTAGGTTAGCGTAGATTGGGTAATTTATACTTGCCTCCAGCCCCCCGCGCGGGGCGGTGAGGGGAAGATACAAGCACTGAAGAGAGCCATGCTGTTCGTTAAAATTACTTAATGGATCGATTAAACGTAGGGTTTAATTATGAGGTACATTAATTTACTTTGGTTTTCGTAGTCCGTGGAAGAGCGGTAGGATTACGTTGATGCTTTATTTATTTATAGCCGCGCTTAAATTCGCCGATATTTTTCACAGCTTAATCCACTTATCGTTGAAAAATGTGTATATTTTTTAAATTCGACATCAACAGGTCTCGTCTCAGGTTGGTTGGCAAACAAGTTGTAAGATTCGACATAATGATAGCGAATAATTACATCGAAGCTCGTAAAATTTGTCGTGCTGTATAATAAGTATTCAATGATAAGCTCCTTGACTTCGTAAAGCAAATTAAAATTCAATTTGTTACGCGAACCGTGAAGCATAACGGATTGTCGACCGATTTCGTCGCCCCTTTTCTTCCATAATTTTGCGAGTCACCCGATCTTGAAGATATTTGCTTCATTCTGCTGACTCCAGTTATAGCTGAGAGTACAAACAATGAATGAAATATGACAAAAACGATAGCGAAAAAGAAAAAGATGATGAATTGAGAAAAGGGAAAATCACTGATTGTTTTTTTTTGTGAATTATCTTTTGTGGGACTTTACTAAGCATAGGCTTGGGTTGGTTTGGTTGGTTGATACTTACGATTTCGATCGTTATTAACATATGAGTAAGGATAAATTAATGTGTGTATGTTACACCCAACGTATAAATAACTTTTTTATTTCTATTCGTAGTTCCATAAACGATAGTTAAATTATACCATTTTTGTTACAGGTGGAATGCAAAAAAGCACAACCGAAAGAAGTCATGCTACCAGCAAACTTGGCCAAGACGAGAGCCGCCGGCCGCGGCGCGTACGGTGAGTTGCTAGGTAGCGGTGTGGCCGGCGCGGGCGGCGTGCGGTACGCGCCGTACCCGGTCCACGCGCCCGCGCAGCTGCTGGTCGGCGCGGGCGCAGGCGCGGGCGCGCCCGGGGCCGCTGCGGCCGCCTACCGCCGCGCGCTAGCCGCGCTCCGCCCGTCCCCGCGCCCCCCGCGCCCTGCGCTCGCGCCACTTGCACTCCCACCACTCACTTACTCTGTCTCCGAACTCCTCAACGCCCACGCCCTCGACATCCAGGCCCTGTACTCGCCCCTGACTCACACTACGATCCCGACCCCTCTGCCCCTCTGATCCGCGATCCTCTTTCAGCAACATCCGCACCACCCCTTCTAGTCTTGCACCCGCTAGGGCTTCTCCGATCAGAACTTCAAATAATTCTTCATTGCATTCCTCTATGCTGAATCAGCTTCCTGTCCATTCCTAGCTCTTTCTTACATTCCTACTCTCTTCTCCTACAAAGCCAAAGTGACAATTTTAATGTACTTTAAGGAAACTGATAATATCCAAAGTGTCTTATTTTTAGTAATTGCCATTAGAGAATCAGTTAGTTAGCGGATTTTCGAAATGTGTACCAAAATAATTTAGAAGAGCTATAGAATCAGTTCTTATACAATACTTTATATAAATATTCATACATTTTGATGAAAAGTAGAGTGAAAACTGGAACAATTTTGCGTAGGGTTGATAGAGAGCAATATTTTTCTACCAGGTAGTAGGTGCTTAATTCTATTTGATTTGAAATACATACATTCTTACATAGTTAGAAGATTTCTAGTATTGAGCCTGGTATTTTCTGATTTCTGAGTAGCGTTTTTAATATGAACTATTTACGAAGACCTTTTTAGGTCTCGATGATTCTTGCCAGTTTTGCTACACATCCATCCATGAAGTAACTAACCTTAGCACCAGAGCATAGAATGTCATGATGGCGGACGGGTGACACTGTTGTTTGACAATATTTTCATAAATGATATATTAAATTCTCTAGCTTTACCATAACTAGCTTTACAGCTTGATGTCGGCTTTTCAAAAATGTTATCAGTGGAAGGAAAGAGGTACCTATTATGTGGATGTTTCTTATCAGTTTTATGGAGATCATTAGACATTTTATTTATTTATGTTGATTTATTTACAATATTGTTTTGTAAAGAAATATTTAAATTAGGTAAATCCAAATTTCCATTAAACTATTGTGTGTTCATAGTACTTGTGATAAAATTAGGTTATCTATTTAATTTGAATCCTTACTCTTTACATATATATATTTATATTATTGTGCAATGCAATTACGACTAAATATATGTTCACTATTAGTTTATATTTTAGTTGTATACCTTCCGACTCTTCCGGTCATCTGTTACTGATGTAACAGTACGATCTAACTTGATACTCCCAATATTTGTATTATGATACATAGCTCTCGTAAACTAATAGTATTAATTGTACTTATTAACTTATTAAGTAGGTAATTTTGGTAGAATTTAGTATTAATAAATTCATTTCTAAAATATTTAAAAATGTCTGTTTATTTAACATGTTTAGTTTTAGACTAACAATGTGTAGAATAGATTAACATTGTCAAGTGAAGGGAAATCATCTTAATGATGCTCAAGTATACTAACAAACCCCACTTTTGGAGCCACTTTAGAAAATGTTTGAAGTAGTCTGCCATCTAGAAACTTAGTATGCTCTTTATATAAATATAAATTAGATATAGACATAATATTTCACCATATACTCAATACTCGTAAGCTCAAAATTTTTCGCCAAGCAAAATAGTGTCTCAAGGCACATTTACACTATACTATCAATTTATAATATTCATATCTGTTATAAAAACACACATATATAAATGTAAGGTGTAAGAATCGATCGATTTATGTAAATGTTTTTACATTTCTAGATTTCATGTGGTCATTGGGTGCTCTTCCTGACGGTAAGTTGATTCACATTATATTTTCAACAGTCACTTCATATCTGCTATACCCTGCATATGTCAGACCATTCCTCACTCTGTTCATAGAGTACGTACTAGCTTGTATACGACATTCGTAAGCGGACTATTGAAGTACTAATCCGGGGTACATGCCAAAACGGGTGATGGCAGTAATTAATTAACTCACTAGTTCAGTTAAAGTGTTGGTTGGCGGAGTAGATTCAATCAATGTTGAGTCGCGTTGTGCACTGTGCGCTGGTCGCCGTGTGTCGACGCGTTGCACGTTGGCTCGTGATGGATCGCGCGCCTGACAGATACACTATTTTGATTGGCAATAATATAATGAACGATCCAGTGTAGTAATCGTAGCAGCCGTGGACCGTCCGGCCATCATTCATCGTACATTTTATATCCTACTTCACCTTTTAACGAAACTCATAGTACGCGCCACGTTGACCGCCCGCCGTACTGTTTGTTTCACATTAGACTTAATGCCATGTTTTCATATAGAGTAGCATTTGTTTGTTGATAATTCAGTAAGTTTGTTAATGAAACACACTAGGTATCTGTTACGGCAGTATGGAGCCGACGTTAGTCCACTTATACTGTGCTACATTAAACGATGTTTACAAAATATCATCCGCTGGACATTGTCCAAAGCAATGTCGTACCGAGCGTGTGCGATATACTTGCCTACCTTTTATGTGACGGCTCTATTTTAGAATTGGGCCACCGGGACACGTGTTACATACTGAATGTTTATATCGGCCAATGAATCACTATCGGCGACGCAGCAACGTTTCAAACGACATAACACCGAATGAAAGCATGCGATTCGGCGATTAACCTCCGCTTCTCACCTCCACTGGTGGCGACAGCGGGACAACGTAATAACTTGTGTTTGTTTGTTGCGCAGGGTTCCCAGCAGCGTACGCCGCCTACGCGGCAGGACGTAGCTATTCGGGCTATCCTAGCTTCGGGCTGCCATACCCTGCAGGTAATCCCCTGGCGAGCTTGCACCACCAACTGTCCGGCAATCACTACCACCACCTGGCGACTCTCCTGCCATACCACCCGCTCGAGCTCAGCGGGGTTTACAATGTACACGCCATGCATCTGTGAACTCGCGCCGCGACAATGCATTCCACTAACCGCTAACGTCTATCCCGCAGTCGACACGACCCGCTTACTACTGACATGCTGCTCATTTACAAACTTAACTACGCATACGCTAATTTTCGTAATCTGCTGTGGTGACTATGTCCTAACTTCCCATTTCAACTAACTCGCCGAGGCAAAAGTTCGTGTGAACTCTCACTAACAACTTTACTAACAAGTTAACACCCCTAACAATGACTGAACCATCTAGATAAATCTGCCACGCCGTCAATTACAAAACGTCCATGTTTTGAGAAATGCTATTTATTGTTTATCTCCAGAATTTTGTCGAGACAATCCGGCCAATTGCGAGCGCGTCGCTCCATGTTTACAGACGATTCGCCCTAACGATTCTCAAATGCTACGCGTCGGGCAAACAAACACTAGCGCAAACACGAGCTCGCGCCGCTCAGCGCGCTCGGGGGCGAGCGAGCGAGCGCTCTCCCGCCCCTGCCCCGCCCGCTACTAGTATCGCACCATCGCCCGCTCCTCATTAACAACGAAAGCTTTTAAAAGAGATTTAAACAGATTCAAACAAAAGTACTGAAAAAGTGACGTCCTTTTTGTGGTGACTTCTATGTAAATCTCGGGACGGACGAAAAAGAATTCCCACTAATTAAAAGTAGTCCACCGGCTTCCAGTCGATCCCGCCGAATGAGACTAGAATGTTAATTTTTATGCGGTTCTTATTGTTCTTTCGGGATTAGTTGGTCGCGTGCTCGGGAGGAATAGCAGTAGAGTAGGCCGTGCGCGGGGAGCGGGGCGGGCGCGGGCGCGGGGAGCGGCGAGGTGAGTGCGGACCGCAGCTGCACAAACACTCTTCTCGTTATTTGTCCACACTCCGTGTTTGAGCTGCCTCCGCTCCGCCATAATTACGCCACTAAGCTTTGGCTTTCCACTTTTTTCCCGGCGGCCGGGGCCGGGGCACGCCGCGAGAATTTTTCGGTTGGACGCAGACGGAATCTAGAAACGTGAACACTATTGGAAATTCTAATTGAGCGCAGGACTCGAGTGAGCTCGGACCGTCGGACACTCGCCTCCGTCGGTGAACAACGATTGATGTTATCGCAGCGGACCGGCACCGCAACCGGTCAACTTTTTCTTCGGCATTAGCTGTACAAATCGTTCCGCGTTAATTACTTTTCAACCGCTATACGACACGCGAGACAGTCCCATCTCCTTGTCGTTAAAAAAACAATTGCGGGCAGTCGCTGAATTGTAAATATAATTGGATAGCCAAAGAACCCTATAATTACTCTGTCCGAATGAACCGTTTAATGTAACGATGCTCTCGAATTTAAAACATTCGTAGCTAAGCAATGTACTTGCCAAGTCTTGAGTAAGGTCTTGTTGGAATAGGGATTGTAGGAGAGGCTATACACACATCGTAATTTAGATTATATCGGTATGTAAGAAACTTTATTCACAATAAAGACATACCTATGTCACTTACTGGAAAACAATACTAAAAATCATACATGTATAAAGATTACAGAAAGTTCGTCATCAGTATTACAAGTTAATAGTTACCCATCTAATGTATTCATTTCTCCAGAAGTGATCGATCCGCAATTGTGTGCTATTTTTTGCCATATGGGAACACAACACAAAAATAGTATCTGCGTCTCACAATGTGCGTGCAGTTGTGCCGTCGCGGCTCTCACAATTAATGAGCGCCATTTCGCCCATTAGCATTCCTCAGCCGACGCCACTTCGGCTTATTGGTAAAGTCATCTACATCACCAATATTTAGTCGATCATAAATTATGAAAACGTAGATATTTGGTCAGAACTCGGTTTATTAATTTTCACGATTTGAATGTTAATGTCACGATAGCGCCTCGCATCGCTCGCGCTTATAATTTAATTATAAATTAAAAAACGCGGTTACGTCCTTTGATGCAGCAGATGCGATGACAAAGTGCCGCGCCGCTGCGATCCACAACTTCGTCGCGCGCCTTTAATATGAACTAGTCGTTTCCTCCAACTTGGAAACGACTGCACGTACGGCTCCGACGAAGGCAGTTCTCGAACGTATAAACAACTTTGTTAGTCTCTAATGGGACGGAATTAATGTCAAATAATTTGTGGCACTGTAGTTGCGCGGCGTACGAGGACACTTTTCTGTAATACATATTTAAACATAGAATTTTTGGAAGACAACATCTTTAAATACGTCCGAGAAAACATGAAGCCGCTAGGGCATAGTTTACATATAAATATAGTTTCACTATGCGGTCAAATAACTCGCAGACATTCATCCGCTACTTGTAGTTCGTCGGACGAGAACCGTTCGAGAAAAAGTTGTACACCGCCATCTTCTCAAACTCAATTACAAGTGCCGCGATGGCCAAGATAATCAAAGCATTTAAGCTTTACAAGCTGAAACAACTAAGATCATAATCTTATTTGCATATTTATTGAAAATCGTAGTCCGGACTAAATTATAGTAATCTCGGCGATAGATAGTCGTGTAATATTAGACTCGTGTAGATGTTTTCACTTCTTCTTCTCTATTATATTAGGTATACAATGATAGCGGCAAATAGATGTAGTTATAGGTACTTTATTAGCATCAGTAATCATTATATCGATATCCTCTACATAGCATGCTGTAGTTTGTAGCGTTTGGATTTTTATAGTTAGGACATAGGTATGGACTGGACACAACGTTTACGTCACACGTTCCCCCAGTTTTCAAAACATTATTTTACAAATAAAAGCAAATGAAGTAAACCATACCATTGACTGCAATAAAAAGTTTAATACAGTTGCTGTATCGCATTATGCGGACAATTTATCGTAAATTGTAAACAAAACTAGAACTCGTAGTAGGGAGAGCCCAAATCCCCGTGCATGCATACGAAATGAGTCGGAACTCGACTCGTATATAACAATAAAATTAATAACAAGTAATTTATCCTTGTCCCTCAACTATCCACATACTGTCCGACAATAAATTCAATAGTAGCAATAGCTCGTAATAACACGTATTAATAATTAATAAAACTTTTACGTGTGACAACGAGACTGACGCATTTCAACGTATACGTAAGAACGTTATTTATTCATACTCGCTCGAGTGAATAATAACGTATTTATTCAATTTTTGTTTCTCAAAAACAATGAACAATGAAACGTATTCAAGTGACGGGGCTCTAGTGTTGTGTTCAGTCGTTACATCATAGTAACTTAGTATTATCTAAGAGTAAACTAAATAAATATTTGACAGATAAGATTGTAGCGCAATTAGATGAGAAAAATTACTAAGTTTAGAGGATGAAAACTAACTGACATTTAGATTTTTATTTGCATAGCCTGTCACGGTTTAGCATTAGTTTAGATTCGTAACTTTGATTTCACTCATTATAATGATAAAATAAACAATACATCGAGCTTGAAAAGTGTTATTTTAATAGTTTATTGAATATTCGCTATAATTATATTGTAATATAATATGTATGTATTTAATTTTAATTTAAAAGTTATTTCTCTATTATATTTTAAATATTTACACTGCTTAAATGATAATGTTATTGATACTAATATTTATTGTTGTTGTTGTATAATATTTTTGGATGCATCTATTTTACGCTACCTTCTTCGTGTTATTCTTATTATAAAACGGTTCAGTGTATTTGAATGAAGCTTAAAGGTGCAACCACACGGGGCGCTCACGCCTCCCGACGTCGGTCTAAGAACTCGTCGAAATCTATAGCAATAAATCATTGCTTTATATATCACCACACCTCGCAATAATTATTTGTCAAAATTAAGGTATTTTATCGAAATTATTACGTAACTATAAGTTAACATTCGATCATTAAATCGCTACGTGTGCGACCGTCCTTATCGCCATCCTCTAAACTAGTCATACGTAAAGTAAGCTTGAAATATTATATATATCGCGTCGTGTAAGTGTACCCTTAACGTGTGACCACCACTTAAGTTACCATTACACCCAATTACAGGAACGAACCCGTTCCGTTTCTATATCTTCATTGAGCAAATGACCGTACATTCAGCTACGGCGACTGTAATCGTTATTAGTGTTCGGGCATTCAAATTGACTTCCCCTTTACGTGATCCATTGCGTGTTTAAATATACTAATACAGAATGTATTATTCAGTGAATAACACCGTGTTCTTGATACAGTTTTGATGATGGAATCAATACGTAGGTATAACACGTAATGAGCCGGGGCTGCACTGCCTGGCGTGGCGTGGCGAGAGCGTGGCGGTTGCGCGGCGGCGCCCGTGCGTGCAGACAGCCCTCCAACTACATTAATAAAGCCAGTCCATCATTTCGTGCGTGCAAACAATTTTAAATAGCCCGAAAACAGTAAACAGGAAACTATCAATTCCAAGTTTCTCCATAAAGATTCGATGAGTGGAGCACAGGGCGATATTCTTCCTCCTTTACTCCTCGCTGTAATGATATTTTTTATATCTTTTGTTTTTCCCCTTCATGTTAATTTTGAATTAGACTATGAGTTCTTATCAGGGTTCCGCGTAACGTTTTTCCTTTCATGTGGAGTGTTTGTTTATTTAAGCGCGGTTCTGTTGGTTGGAACCCTCGTAGCTCCGTAGCCGGCTTTGTAGCTTTTTTTATTTTGTTGCCGCAGGTGTAGTGGCGGTAGTACCGCCGGAAAGTCGTCTGTTGGTCGGTGCGGAGTACGTATCCGCGGGCGTGCTCGGCCAGGGCTCTTGAGGCGCGAGCACCGCCGCCGCACCGCCGCCACACCTCCCACACCTCTCGTACACGGAACACCCGCTAAACGGCTCCCGGAAATTCTTACGAACATAAATAAATCTTTTCTCAAGCGAATCGCTCTTTGGTATTAACGCCCCACGTTCCCCTCTCGAATCAAGGAATGCAATGTCGCAAAAACAAATGTTTTTGAACAGTAAGGCCCGAATTCGCAGATGCGTGACACAATCGCCCGACTAGGTTTGCCCATATAGCACGATACAGTAAACTCAAATGTAAACGATTTGAATTTTCAAACATTTTTATTCAATGAGTTGCGGTATCCCTCAGGAAGTAATTCCAATATTTCAAAATTAAATACGTAAATTAATTAGTTAGGTGTCGTTCATAATGCACAAATCTTTCATGATTGTAATAATTGTAACCCATGTGTCAAATTCTTTATAATAATAATTAAGTCTATTTTATAATCATAAGTTTATAATAGTACTTACTGTTCTTATCGCTGTTCCGACATATCGTCTTATATCATTATTCGTAAGTTTATGATATTGTGAAGCCGCTATATTTTAAAATAAAGGAAATTGCCGTTGTATAAGCAAAACGTTTTATCGTTTATTGTCCAATTGATCGTTCATAAATGGAGGTCGATCAGTGCCTCAGTTATTTACCATCGCATATCGATTGCGACCAAAATAAACTGGAAGAGATAGTGTGTACCGTGGAGTTGGCTAGCGTGCGGTGAACTTTGATTACGATGCCTCACTGGGGCCGTCACTGTCGGTCTTTGACGTGTTTTAACTTGGCGTTTCGTTTTTCTGACTCATCCAATGCGGCACACGCAGCGTGGTGCCCGCGGCGCGGCCCTGCCCAGCAAGCCGGTAAGCGCGCATGTGGAGCCCGGAGCTCGGAGGCACGCGCGACCGCGGCCGCCCGCGCCGCATCGCCAACATTCCGCACATTCAACACGCGCGCCCTCAGAATGCAGCCCGCGAACCAGACACACCCACACAACTATTTTGCATAGTTCGATCCTCACTTGCACTCTTACCCGAACCGTGCACGTTTAAACCCGAACAAATCGCGCTTCGTATCATTACAACTCTCCGGTATCGAGTTAAATTAACAGCTCGTCCGACACAAAGTTCAAAACAAAAATAAGGAAGCGACGCTACGACAAATTAGCGCCTTGAAACGAAATTCCTTGAAGGGTCACACGGCCGTCGGTTCGAATCCAAATAATTAGCTGGCGAGGCGGCGAGTGGCCGCGCGTCGCGGACTGTGCCAACTCCATTTGTAATTTAAGATATTTGACCGTTAATTGTGTTAGTAACTGTTACGTTTAGTGCTTGTTGCTTAGGTCGGAGTTGAGTGCGACCTCGTTCCGCACTAACCTCTACAGCACTTGTTTAGATACTCATGTAAATACTAGTTGATAGTGTATCTCCATAGCCCAGCGGTCCCACGCTGATTTAGCATTACGAGTGCTGTGTTTGGATGGGTCAGAAATTTTTATTTCTTTATTTTATTTACTTTAGATAGATTTTGTTTTATGGATGCCAATAGATTTTGACTATAAATGCGCTAGTCTAGCGAGCTCCATCGTCCGTAAATTTTTATTGTAGAATTCCACCGAATTGGAGTGTGTCCGTGAGTCCATAATGGGCACTATTAGCATACTAATCTCTTCTAGTTAGTGTCGTATTGAGCGCACAAATCCTGCGCAATGTGCGGAGTACGCACAGTAAGTCCCTTCTCCCCTGCACGGAGGCTGCCGGTGCGTTAGCCGCCGACCGCTTTAATAGCCTTTAGCCGTGTCCGCATTCACCAACGAGCCGATACACTGTCTAAACTGCTCCGGACGGGGATAAGGGATTTACATACACACAAATTGTGTTAATACCTACCTAGTACCTAGAACCTACCTAAACCTATCCACGCACGTTGTGTGCAAGCAAACAGTTTGTGATTACCAAGAGAAAAGCAGTTCGCCAAAGGAGTGCGACGTCCTCTACATCTCCAGGGCGAGTAACTTTGATTTTGAACATTACAGTTTGATCACTATCGTTGAACATTAGAATAGTGTAATCCTGTGTGTAACATTTGGAAGATTTGAAAAAAGTAAAGACTGGAGTGTGGTAGACATTTCATAGTGATTCGGAGTTAAGAAGTAAATTAGAACAACAGTAGCCGAATTGTTAAATAGACTCTAGATTAGAATAAGAATTAGCCTTAACATAAGCAATAGCCGCGTAGGCTGTCTCCGTAGAACTTTCTGGCCGTGTAATAAACTTACAAATAGTCGAATTCCCGATAGTCTAGACTAGCTATATACTTTAAATTATTTCGGGCGATTTTTATATTTGTACATTAGAAGAGCTTCAAATTAGTGTCGACTTACAAGGTTTTTGTGAAAAAAAATAACAACTTTAAAGCTGAAAAATAAAATTGCTTTTTCTTTGTACAAAACGTAGCAATGTAAGCGACTAGAATAGTAATTGGTGGTAAAACAAAATAATGTGATTGGTGGTGCAAACTTTCTATAGATGTATTTATTGTTGTTTAGTTTTAAGACCTTATTCTAGAATAGTATTATTGTAATTTTGTCATTATTTGCCTTAGGCAGTGAGTTTGTATAACATAGTTTCAATTTGAAGTGTTAAATCTCCAAGATAAAACCGCAATTAGAATAGAAAAAAAATATTTTTGAACATAGAATAGAAAAAAAAAACATTGTAATTATTTAAGCAGTAGTTGATTTTGTAGCTGTAAGCGGAACTAATCCGCAAGTAGGAATATTATAATTTGACTACATGGGTAGTAATTTTAATTCAAGAGTTTTAGTAATTCGTAGAGAGAGATAATTTAAAAAAAAAACTATTTGATAATCTGTGTGTTTTATGAATATTCATATTTCTCGAGTTTCTTTTCGCTTCTTGAATGTCGCTTTACGTGTTATCCGACTAATCCCATTCTATGGCTGAACCACGGAAGCGCCTGGCCGTGACAGAGTAAACACATTATTGAATGAGGCAGCGAACCGCTATAAAAAGGTACACTCGAAGACTCCTGAGATTTAGAGAAAGGACACGCGGCTCCTTCTTTGAATTACAAATGTATTCGCGCGCGTGCGTATGCCCCACAACACCCAGCATAGAAATTCGATTAATTTGCAATTGAGATAAGTCCCAGCGGCTAAACGATCGAGAACCCGCAAAAGCGTATCATCTTCACGGTGAGTTATTGATGGCACCTATTAAATATACGTTTTGGGCGAGACGTGTGCGAGAATCCCTGGTAAACGCTCAAATAAAACATTTCAATCGCGCCAAGTGGGAAATGAAGTATTACGATCTTGTATGTGACGGATGAGAACTTCCTATTTTTAGTTACCTCAGTATTTTTACACACTTACTGCAATTTTTTGCTAAGTTTAACATTTAAGCAATGCATGACGTAAAAATCTACTGTATGTACCATGTTTTTAATTTTGGCAAACTCAAACAATGACAAAAGCAACCAAACGTTAAACAATTATACATTCACAAATAAACATCAAACATATTGCTCCCGAAATCTGTGTACCTCCATAAATAGTACAGCCATTACAGAACAAAAACGAAATATGGAAAAGCTTTAATATCCACACAAAAGAATATTGATTCTGACTTTTCCATTTCTTTGTTATTACTTCCATGAGTAAAGCTAATAAAATACTTACCTACTTCTACCTTAAAATTCGGAGCTGATTTTCGAAGCCGGGGACATTGTAACACATAAAAAGTCCCGCGTAATATAGTGGATCCAAGGGTGGCTGTTACGTCGGTGGTACGCTCCGTGAATATTTCGTTCGGCCGTCATCCTACTTCTGAAGAAGAATTATTAAGTTCGCCCGAACTTCGCAATTATGAAAGTTCGAATAGCTCTCACCAGACGGTCTCTGAATTTATAGATGAATGTGTGCCCCCCGCACCCCGCAACCCGTAAGGTGAGACACTCTACCACCAACTTATACACCACCTAAATATAATTTCGATGAACCACTTTACCAAAAAGATATTAACTGGAAAAAGTAGCTTACAATTAGGTAGCGAACAACGAGTATGCCAGCGATTTGGAATACCAAGCTTGATAGCCAAAAGTTTATCAACGAAGAAAATTCCGTAATTACACGTGCATTAACTTTTTGAACTTTAAACTTTGTTGTTCGCGTCTTCGTTTCAACCTCCTCGGTTACGTTCAAAGCGTCGAGAAACTTTAACTATTACACGCACAAATAACACGGTGAACATGCGTTAACATGTCGGTACAAACTATGTATTAGCTCCGAGCGACGTCCGACACAGATATGACCGCTGTAGATAACTCGTCTCGCGCCGTTCGCATGTAAACTGGATTGTTTAAGTCGTAAATTATTTGAGGTCAGGAACACGCTTCGCACCCAACTTAGTTGGGCCTGTTTGTGACTTTGTTTGCTGTGAACCGACCCGTGAAGTATGATTGAAGCGATAAACAACGTTTAATAACAATAAAACCGCCGCGCTTTTACAGGTTAAGTGATGACAGTTTTATTTTACAACTTACTGATGAATCTGGAATACTTTATTGACTGCAGTAGTCTCTATGTTTTTCTAAGAAGACCTATTAGCTATCATACTCCTTTAAATTAATGAGTATAAGGAGTCGATCGGCGAGCGCCTCGCTGTAATGGGAAAAGAATGAACTAAGACCAATCGACATATTAATGATCCCAAGACGTGTCTGCGCCAACACTCGAATTCTTATTTATTACACTGGGCCCTCAAATAAATAGCCTCTCACATCGCAAAGTAATGTTATTAAAATGTGTCAGCATTTTAGTAGGGCGGGTGCGAGCGGGCGCAGGCGCGCTCGCGAGCGCGGGAGTGGGCACCCGCGCGCCATCTATCATTCATCCTCCATTACTTATATTGTACTTTTTTCGCAAAGTCACTCGCAGGCCGGTAATCACCTGGTGCGACCGCGGACCTCCATTTTTCACACTAAATCATAACTCGCGCATCTGACAAAAATAAAATTTGTCGTACAAGCCAATAGGGGTAAATGGTGACACTATGAGCAAGCAAAAATGTGGGACGAATATTAATCTAGTTATTGTTGAGATGTCGGGTTACGTTTATAATGAATCTACAGCCTAAGTTTTGTCAGATTTTGCTGAAATTCAATTCTATCTGTAGAAATGTTTAAGTAATGAGTAGCACATGTAGGTACGCATGGAGATTGCGACTGGAGGCAGAAGTTTGTGTAACTCAGTTACGGTTCTCATCGTTATTTATTCTCCGGTTTACGTCGGTTAAATAGGCGCGTGAGGCTGCGTGCGGCCGAGCGGTGGCCGGGCGGCGGCCGGGCGCGGGCGGTGCGCGTCGCAAGTCGCAAGACGCTGCGACGTGCGCCGTATGCTAATGCCCTTCCCTATTCAATAAGCAGACCGCCGCGTGCCACCGAGAACTCACGTCGGATAATTTACTGGATATTTTGTAAAAGTTTTTTCGCCCTCTGTGATTTATGCCCGCGAAACTTCGAGCTCTCTTTTTCATTTGAATGCACGTGACATACGTGATATTTTTTTGTTCCGACATAATCTGAGGCCGGGGAGTCTTCTCTGTCCTCATTCGTCAGCTCCGCATCTGTCTCCAACGGTTAAATTATTCATGCATTTACGCGCTTCAACTTTATCCGCGCTAGAAAACTTTAATATCGAGTTGGGATTACATCGATAGTCACTTTACCGTTCAATATGCTAAATTGAGGAAAGATGAGGTGTAGCCGGGATGGCGAAGGGAGTTTTTGAATTTCGAAAATTTCGATGGTTCAGTCATGAATGTGTGTGTGTGCTATCACTAACGAGTGTGTGCGCCACTCGTGTACGTGGAGCGGATGCGAACCGTGTGTATGTTTGCAGTTGACCTGACCAACGGCCAACTGACACCGAACAACAACACTCCGCTACTGGCGCAGGCGCTCTCAGGTGAGGACGCCGATATGCCTTCACTGCACATCACTACACACAGACGGTGTACACTAACCTGGGGCTTTACCATTAACTTTACTACATTCATGTCTCTTTAAGTCTCTGTGTCACAAGTTGATGGTAAGCCCCCTGGCCCATTAACATCCTCGCTGACAGGACACACTTTTATCATTCCACAGAGCTCACACACCAGACCTCGAGACACACCACTGTATATATTTCATACTGACAGCACTGACTTCATACTTGACACCAACATCATTCATCACTCGCCGGTGACAAGTCATCATAACATTATTTACGAAAATAAGCGCTTCTATTACTGCTTTATGTGTATGTTGTTTGTTCCTATCTTCCTAGTCCGTGCTACGTTTTCATGTGACATTTGAAGATAAAACCACGAGGCGTGTTGACTGCTTTTCACTTTTCAAGTTTTAATAGATTTTCTCAATTTTTTAAACTTAAAAGCAATAATAGTCTAAATCCATCAAGAGCACTGGTATAACAGAGTTAAAATTACACCTTGGAATTGGAAAACCGTCGCCCAGTGATACGAAAAAGACCGGTACGAATGGCACAATGTTTCGCATTTTCGCTGGCTGAATAAACACGTGGCTGACTGTCTATCTCGCTTCCGTCACCGAGCCAGTGAGCTTTGCCCAGCCACAGTAAGCCTAACTTAAACGATTTTTAGTCTTAAAAACGCATATTTGGTGAGTCCAGATGGGAATTTTTCACTGAATCAATGTCGGATGGTACGTTTTTGAAGAATTTTCGATGAAGATTTATAGAATTATATCAATTATCATTATTTATGCGCACTTTGATGGAGTAGTATTGTAGATTATTATAAGGCATGCAGCATCAACAGGGACAACGTCCCTACAATTTGAGAGGTCTATTTTAACAAGGCTATCCCAAACCTGCTAGCAGGAAAGCCTCGACATGTCCAACCCCTACCCAAGCAGATAGATAGGCTGATGAAGACGACACGACACACTCTTAATTTAGGCTATGTCATGTCCCCAGTGATGAACAACTACCAGGCAGCCGCTGCCGGGTTCGGGCCGCCGGCGTCGCCGCATGGTGCCGGAGGCCGGGCGGGCTTTCCGGCCGCGAGCTCGCCGGGACCGGCGCTTGACGTATACGGCTCGGCTGCCGACAGCGTTGGCTACGTGCAAGCCGCAAGCCCGCAACCCTCTGGATTCCCGGCGATCGCCGTCAGCCGTGCGCCTCTCAATTACACCCCAGTAAGTGGAACCACAACATACAATTTCAGGTCCAACTGAATAACGCGTTATCCAGTTAACCGATTCAAAGCCTCAGCTTATGACGTCATGCTTGTCGGGCAATTTGGTGATCGCAGTATGATATTATTAACACGCAGGTGGGTGCAGTGTTCCTCCTCTTGATATAATCCTTAGACACCTGTTGCGAAAGTCACGGCAAGTGAAATGGTATGTTCGTGACATACACTACATGAAACTTTGTTGTTGTTTCGTTTTAAAAGAGCAGAATTAGAATCTGAAACGAGAACCGAGAAATGAAATTATATAGCAATCCTAGATATAAAAAGTATTTTATAGAAAGAATATAAGAAAAGTTTCTCATACTTATTTTATTTCATGATGAATGGGATAAAGTTAATAACTTTTGATTCTAACTTTTTTCATTTATTACGTCATGTTCAAAATGCCTTCAGTAACGCCCAAATGAAGGCAATTCCCAAAATTGTCCTTGTTCGAGAACTTTCAACTGTCACAGCATTCAAATTACTTAATGTTTGTTCTGTTTTGTTTTTCTCAGGACGTTTGATTCGTTCTCTGATGTTAAAATTCTTTTTTGCATTATTCATGGTAACAGGAAAGAAAAATAACTGTGTGTTTACACAATCTTATTTCTCGGGAGCTGTAGTAAATTTGGTGTGTCTAGCCGGTGTAAGAATTTCATTAGCAGTTAGTCATCGCGGGATAAGGCACTAAGCGAGCGCGGTGTTGGCGCGGTGCGATGCGGTGCGGCACAGAGAAGCGCGGAAGACACGCGGTACGGCAGGTTCGGGGCAGGGGGGGGACCCTCCAGACTCAGACGCAATTAGCAGCCGACGACACTCTAAAATTTTAGCGAGACGGTCCAATCTCATTATGGAACCGATCTTCCTTGTCGCTCTTAAAGCGTAATCACCATAAGTTAGCGAGCGAGTGAAGCGTGAGAGATGCGATTATAAAGTGTTCCGAAATATGAGCGCGGTGGGGGGGGGCGCAATCTACGCGGTGCACTGCCGCGGGTAATGGCTTTTTAAAACTGCGACCGCGCTCCATAACTGCTTCCCTGAGACGCCATCAGTCTTCATTGCTTGTCGACGCCCGCCAGCCACGCCGCGCGCCGCACCCACCGCCGCCACCGAGATCTTAACTCCTCACGTCGCGGTATCTCGACACATTTTTCAAACTGCACTCGAAAGCTGCTTTAATTTTACACTATCACAACGCTGGCCTTTGCCAACTTATTATACGGTCATATGAACTTTTACACGAGCGCGCGATCCCACTTTTGTTTTAGAACGGTGACTAATTCGGAGTGGCGATCCTCCGTTGATCAAATAATCGGGATAGAGTCAATCTACAAGGGCCGCTGTGTAATTAAACGTAGAACAGGTATTGGACACGAGCGAGCTAACTAATTGTTACCCGAGGCTTAATTTGAGTCATTCGCTCGCGGCGCTACACTGAGCTACCCTTCCGTTTCAGGCGCGTCATATATCAGACGGGATATTAACTCAATCGTCCGTAATCGCCGGGGCAAAACAAATACGTCGCTAATGAGAGAATGAACGGTCCGGCCGTCGGGCGGGCCGGACCGGCGGCGCATGTGGTTCCCGGGTGTAAAACGGTCTTATTAGGTAACGGGAATGCCCCCACGGGCAATAACCGTAAATCAAGGAGAACAAGCGGTGTAATTACCGTTGCCGAGCGGTCGCGCGCGTTGCTCTAACTCATCCACTCACTGTTTTTATTTTGTTGGCCAGCGAGCCGGCTACCACTCTATCGACTGCAAACACCAAACTTACTGCCTTTAAATCTGCCCCCGGAGAGGTTAATGTTCGGCTGAACGGTTTATACTTCCATTCAATTATAACCTCCACTGCATGCCAATAATTTTGGGCTGAGCACGTCTGCTATCTAATACTGAACCTTGTTTATTTTTTTCGTTTCAGGGACCCCTGATTCCTGCGGCGTTTACCAACGGTTATCATTGAAAGTGTTATAGCACAAATATTTTACGTGAGTAAAACACTGTTTTTAATGTACTTTTGCGTTCCACTCTATTAAAATGTCGTTACGCTGAATAAAAACGTCGGCGTGTGTTCATAGCGCCGCGAAAATGAACACTTGTATAGCAATTACACAAAATGTTTTTTAAATGGTCTCGCAAGACTTATGGCCAAACATTCCATTTGTTTATGAAGAATGCTGGTTCACTGCAGAAATACTTACATGGTAACCAAGTTTTGTACTAAAGCAATCAGTAGTGCGGTTTCAGCCTCTCTTGTGCTGATAAAATATCTGAAGACCATCATCTGAGAATTTCTCTGACTTTAATGTAATTAAATGCTGTGTTGGGCCAGGTGGCGAGCGGTGTGGCGGCGCTTAGCGATTCCGTGCGGGCGCCGCGTGCGCCGGTCTCGGCCGCGCACCTCCCAGCGTCCGCATCCCGCGCCTCGC
This sequence comes from Eurois occulta, assembly GCA_950022335.1. Taxonomy (NCBI): domain Eukaryota; kingdom Metazoa; phylum Arthropoda; class Insecta; order Lepidoptera; family Noctuidae; genus Eurois; species Eurois occulta. Next base: position 7,240,533 of record OX465489.1, on the reverse strand, counting down.
CGCCCCGCTGCCCGCCCGCGCACCTCCAGCCCCGCGCCACCGACGGAGCCCGGACACCACCGGACCTCCCCTCAACATCACTCCGTCAACCGCGGCGTCTTCACCTTCCCCCCTCCAAATCCCAGTCCTGATCCTCCTATCTCCTCATCCCCACTCTCACTCTTCTACCCCCCCCCCTCCTTCACACACTCACACACTTCCCCCCACCGACCCGGTCTTGTGACCCCGTCTATTGTAAATAACGATAATCTACTTTTTGTCGTGTGAACGAGAGATAGTCTATCGATTGAACAGGTATTTTTTCAAATTTTTCTCGCTTTCGACTGTACCGTAGATGTGTTGTCAGAGTAATAATCGATTTAAACTCCAAAAAAAAAAATACATTTCATAATTATATAAATGCATCTAGACGATTTATTGCAGGGAGGTATATCTTAAAATATTTTATTATTCATAGTTGAATTACAGCGTAAGGTGTAAATGGTCCTCGACGCGCGGGACTCAGTAGTGGAAGGTGTTATTTCTTTGTGCATTGTATCGTATCGGTGGGTGGGCTCAGTGGGCTAGCGCTCGCGCATGCGCGGTGCCGCGGCCGGCGCCGGCGGGCTGCGCGCGCGCTCCGCCGACAATAACGCGACCGCCGCGCGCCTCCCCGCTCGTCCACCTACACATATTTTATTCTATCTATTTTTAATATTAATGTCAAATATTAACATAATTATTATACTACTATAATTATATTACGCATATTTTACCTATGAATGTAATTATTTTCGCCTAATTCGAATTGTATAAAATCACCTCTTTGAACGGCTGTTCTGTTTCAGTAGCGATCAAGTTTCTCGATTACTTCCGTATAAGACTACGTTAGTTACGCGTATACATACTTTCTAATATTATGTATTATGATATAAAATTTTATCCTAAGGATAATATGATCATATTTACGATTCATAAGGACGTTTGGAAAGCTAAGTCGGTACATTTCAGAATATCTCTCATCGCGTTAAGATAATTCGTTTCTATCTTGTACCTTTGAACGTAGGTATTGTAATTATAATAAATAACAATTTTATGCATTACGTAATAAATATTTCATTGTTTCTTACATTGTATTTACCGTAATATAAGACCACTGTTGAGAAAAAAAAACGCGGCTCCATTTCATTTGAGGAGTCACACAGTACTTAGTTGTATTTAAAATTTTAATCAAAATAATAATTAATAACAGTAAAATTTCGTACAGACGGTATAGTTACACGACACAAAACATTTCAATAAAATAAAGACAGGGATATTAAAAAATTACAGCCAAAGGCGCAGGTTTGAGGTAATAGATTAAAAATATGACGTCAATTCATTAATCATATTCGTTAGGTACTGGAGACATTTTAATCGACCACTTCGTCTAGGTTCAGCAGTTAGGGAGCTACGCGGGCTGCGCGTAGCAGTTGCAGTAGCGCAACGCTACGACGTAGCGACGTGCTACGAGTGCTACGACGTAGCGACGCGCTACGAGTGCTACGACCGGCTGTTAGACGCCCAAACCGCGCAAGCGTTCGCCGCTCGCTATTCACATGCACTCGGTTGCATTCATTCGTTATTTACTATTATTATTACTCATTACCTACATCAATTAAACATTAATATTATAAATCTAGGTATTAAATTTTAGGTAATAATAATAAACAATCTTTTAAAGCTATTATTATATAAATACGTTATAAATATAAATGTTTCCTGTTACAAAAAAAAAAATATTGAAAATGATACGAAATAAATCAATATTCTTTTTAAAGGTAATTTATTACTTATGAGTATGTAGTTAATTGAATAATGGAGTGTTAGATGGAGTGCGTTCGTCGCCGAGCGGCGCGCTCGCTTCGCGTTTTATGTTCGTTTGTGCCGAATTCGTTCGCTGAAATGACGTCACGTGCGGCAGGCCGTATCGAGGTCGCACCGGGCCGCAGCCGCACTGGGCCGCAGGCCGCATCGGGCCGTAGAGCCGCGCCACGCCGCACACACCGCAGGAGACGCGACCGCGTTTAAGTTGTTAAAACGTTAGCTAGGAAATTGATAATGAAATCGTGAAAGGTGTGAGTCTTTAGGACGGTCGGAATATCGATATCATACCTAACAAATTAACGTAATTATTTGTTTTATATTTACGGTGTTATAGGTATTTAAGACATTTTTTCTTAGAATATTTAATTATTACGATGAGATGTTATGTATGTTAGGCCCGGGCCGGCGGCGGTCGGCGCTGCACCCCGCCACCGCGCGCCGTCGGTCGTCTCATTCACTCTCACATCCTCACTATAATTATATTTTCTTACCGACCTTTTTAATGTAGGAGAAGCGCACACGGCCGCTTGTCCCCGTGCGAGTACGAGTACAAACATACAGACAAACATATAGTGAGAGACGTTCGTTTCGCCGCGTTCGTGAGAAGCCATCGGTTCGCCGCGATTGCATCGAGACGATACATAATGACAATTATTGTATATACATAGTTAGCCGCATGTGTAAAAAGACGTTTAGGTAGACGCCGAAGTGTGGCGTGTAATTGTATGCGACAGATGATGCACAAGCGCAGTGTACCGCGCGCTGACCATCGAGCCGATAGTGTGGCCTCACTCTTATATCATAACCTCTTTTAACACTTATAAAATGACACAAAAACAAAAAATGTATAAAAATATTAAATCCACCTTCAGTATAGCCAACACCAAAAAATATTGAATTCGAAAACTGTATTTACCACATGCCAAAAAATCTGGAATGTCACACAGTTTTCACATAAAACGCGAATTTTCCAACAACTTTTCGAAACTTGTGTTAAAAATGCGTCATGTTATAAGACTGGCGACACACTAAGTTACCATCTGGTCGATATTAGATTCATTCAGCAATCAGGATTAGCTGACGATATTAGTTTCATTATTGTTGTTAAGTTATAATGTTTGTGAGTTTCGTTAGTATCACCCTTAGGGCTTCTTTGTGCGGGCCATGTTGCGTGCCAGCTCTGTCATATCAATTATGTATTTATTTAACATGGTTTCATTGATTTTTCAATTACATTTTTTTACACTTTTGTCTATTTAATGTATTCATGTTTTTACACAGTTATTAATTTCAGTCTTATACTTTATAGTACTCAATATTTTGAATTATCTTTAGAATTATTTGGTAACACATATGGCCCGTACTTCGGAAGCCACTCCTTCTAAGTGCGGTCGTTTGCGGTGACCACACGCCCACCTCGCGGTCACGAGCGGGCACCGCAAGCGCCGCGCGGTCCCTCTCGCTTGTTCGTAAACGCGATAGTTGAGTTACTTCAGTCACCATTTAGACGTGTTCTATATCAGAATAAAGACTACGTAATAATAAGCGAGATCTCAAATTTATTTTAAAAATTCGTTATGTGATCCTAATATTGCGACTTATCGTATTTATAATATGTATGTAATAAAATTAAAAAGATAATTTATTATATTTTGTATAACATTCTACGTTTATTTACACTCGATCTACTTTATATTAAAGATAATAATTAATTTTAATCTAATAATGACAGACTGGTAAAGTTCGTAGAGTCGCCGCGGCGGCCATAGATCATGTAGCTTTGCATATTCGGCGATGGCCAACTAAGAGTTTCTTGGACCAAAGGTATACTAATTCGCGTAGAACCGGAGGCGCATTGGCTCCGCACGAACCCTTCCGACCCGAGCCGAGCGGCCGATGGTCGTCAGCAGAGCACCGGGCCCGCGCCCGCGCACCCCGTCCCGCTCCCAGCCCCACCCCCGCGCAATGCCGCCCGCTTGGTTTCGTTCTCGCGGTTACTTCTCGATTGCGTGCTTCGCGTGCTGACTGATTTTCTATAGCAATAAAAATCAATTACCTAAGATTTTACATTAAAATAAATTTGGATTTATATACGTTCGAATTTGGTGTCATGTACATTTAAAATATTAGAGAAAGGAGTAACGATAGGCGAACGATCCGCGACTGTCCCGTCGCGGCGTCGGCGCATTATTTTCGTCATTTCTTCGTGTATAATATGTTACATGAATCTGTATACAATATGGATATAAATCGTAATGATGAATAAATTAGTTTTTACGGCATCTCTTTATTAAAATAATGATAATATCAAAACGTTTTGTAAAAAGCGGTGGGTATGTCCGCCGCCCCGATTTCGTGCACCAATGCACTTTCTTATTGGAATATTACATTATATAACGTACATAATACTATGAGATATATAATCATACAGCCTTTCGGGGCGCGCGTGTATGGCGATGTATGTATACACATTGTGCAATGTACATATACCTTATATAATACAATGATTTAAGACAAGGTTCACATCGTGCCGTGTGTATGTGGTAATAAATATAATATGGACATTGTTCAAACAATAACCAGTTGTTTTATTTACTCTGTTAATCATCTAAACCTATCCAATCCCGATATGCATATTTTAATTAATTAAATACCAATAAGTGATCATAAAATATTCAGCGATGTTAGCATTAACTGAATATTTATGTGATTGTACATTACACACTACATTTATGTTCAATGATACCTAGTTTATGGATGCAGAAAGATGAATAAGTATAATCATTTGATAAACAAAAATTTACACCAACCTTTTCTGATACTGACTCTTAATAATATTGAAGCAAATCAAAACATCAAAGATCACAAAATGCACAAATATTCTTAGAACAAAGAGCCTAATACTGAAACAAAGTAACTGCGAGAGTAACATAAATGCAGCTGATCCTGAAAATCATTCGTGGCAGAAACTATGGGTTCTTGGAACATCGATGAACGAGCGAGACATCTTCCTGGACCTTCAGCGAGAGATCTTCGTGGTGCGACAGGATTTTGGCGCTTTGGCTCTTACTTAGATTATTTCGTAAGTACATTAAGAGGAATCGTAAGTATAAATAAAATCTGATGGAAAAACGTGAAAACTTAATCACCAACTCGATAAGGACCTGAACCTGACCTGACCTGACCTCAGAGAAAGAGGGAATCTAAGAGATGATAGAGAACGGATTTAGCTTGAGAGGGTAGTCTTAGGGATTTCGCGCACCACACGGCCACGCCCACGACTTGGCCGCAGAAGCTTCGAGATCAGGAAAGTTTGGTCGCTCAACAAGGCTTACGACCAGTTTTGTTCAAGATAGCAACAAGTCGTGGTCGTGGCCGCGCAGTGCGCGAGGTACCTTGCATATCATGCTTATTGAAACCTCACATGCGCACTTGCGACTACGAGACCAACGAGCACTTCCACTAAGATACTTAATATTCTCATTTAAAAATTACTGTCGATGGACAATTTTATTGGGATTAGAAAAATATAACTGAACCATAGACTTAATCGAAGCACTTATGGAGGGGCACTACCACACATAAAAACACTGTCTGAGAGCTATATTTGGTCATAAAGTAACAGACAGTTGCGTGCCTATATTAAAGTCTCATAAATTATTAACCTTCCCATGGCTTTATATCCTTGAATTAGCAATATTTGTAACAAATCGATGTAACTTTAATAGAAACTAGAAAACGAAGTATAGCTGTGAGATTTTAATACCAGAATTTATTATGTACTAGTGTTTAAAACTAGCTTATTAAAAAGAAATGTGATTTGCGTGGCTCCTGTAATCTATTTAAATCTTTAATAAAATACCTGATCAAATTAAAACTTGCAAACGTAACGCTAAACGTTGCAAAAATTTCAAAAAACGTTTCATAGATTTACTTGTAGACAAATGTTATTAGTCATCATCTGCCTAGCCTTTTCCCAACTCTACACACAAAATGACTCTTTGTTAAGTTGATGAGACCATGAGAGCTAAACATTGATTAGTATCTAATTCCATACTTGTTACCTGCCTATATCCTATCTGAGCATCACCGCAAAATCTCTGTCCTCAGGACTAGATTGAGGTCAAGAGTAGGCCCATGAAATATAAAAAAAAAACTAAACGTAATGACATACTATCAGCGATAGCGTTGATGGACTAGTCTAAAATGTATTTGATTGACCTATTCTACCACAAAACTTCCATCCTCTTGAAAAGTTTCTTGGGAAGGTCTTTGGAAACAATTACCACTCGTCTAGACTCTCATATGTAGGGCGGAAGGGACAACGACTCTAAAACGGTTATCGCGTATTCTCTACATCATTCAGAACCCCCCAACAAATATAAAACATATATAAATGAAATACCTACACGATCAAAATGTATGGAATGGGTGTTTTTTTTGGTTTGTTCCCGTTCAGTTACACCATGTTGTGTTACACTGTTACCCATTGGGAGAAAATATCCCGACAAGTAACACTGTAACTCAATGCCACGTTTTTATTCCCATTAATTCAGAAATTTTAAAATGATGTACTGAATACGTGGTTACCGTTTCTGCATCGGTGTCCCTTCCCTGTACACTCAGCAGCTCGATAAATTAAACTATCAGAAATATAATGAATCTTTCCTATTCTCTATTTTGAGAATATTTCTCTCTTACCCACAACTTCTGTTCCATATTCAACAATCACACAAACTAATAACAAGAACACCTGAATTCACATTACTTATCCAAAAAAATAATACCTCGAGCCAATATGCCTCACAACGACCTTGTACTGGCGAACACTAGCTAACAGGTGTTACGAATCGCGGTAATACTGAATAAATATATAAAATAAATATGTAAGGGTAACAGCGTTGTTGTAGACGATAAGCGTCCTTCCACTAGTATGGGTGTTGGCTTTTCTTGTTTGTTGTTTCAATATTTAAAGCTGGTTTGAGATTGTTTTGAAGTGCAGCTTGGAGTTTAAGATAAAGAAGATGTTAGTAGTAGTAGATCTAAGACGAGAAATTATTAACGGGCCACGCTGGGCTCACGACTCCTTCTCATAGCGAAGCCTCTCCAGCTTGTGGCCCAGCAGTGGGAAAGTTGAAAGCTGATAATGACGAGCTCTGAACAGCCAAGAGTCTCTTCAATAAAACCGACAGGCGGCCATTCGACAATTTCACAAGTTTCTTTCCAACACAGCACCAGTCCTAAAGATGTTGTTTTTAGGGCTCCGTACCCAAAGGGTCAAACGGGACCCTATTACTAAGCCTCCGCTGTCTGTCTATCTGTCTGTCCGCACCAGGCTGTATCTCATGAACCGTCACAGTTAGACAGTTGAAATTTTCACATATGATGTATTTCTGTTGCCGCTATAACAACAAATACTAAAAAACAGAATAAAATAATATTTAAGTGGGGCTCCCATACAACAGGCATGATTATTTTGCCGTTTTTATAGATAATGTTACGGAACCCTTCGTGCGCGAGTCCGACTCGCACTTAGCTGGTTTTTATTTTTTGACAAATATTATATTATGGCTTAATTGTCATATATACATTATATTAAGTAGGACCAAGATAGCCTCATCAACATAGTCCACTTCTAGCCATTTCCAACTACCTATGTTGTTGTTGGTTTCCAGTCTTACGGCGTGCAGCAGAATACGAGTTTTTTTTTGAGATATCATAACCGTCAAAGCAGCCAGACAACTTGCACTTTCAATTAAAATACCGCAATACCTAATCTGTATTCTAAATGCTGATTATTATCGTACCTCTTCGTACTTATAGGTAGGTTCGTAGCCACGAAAAAGACAGGTTACTAATTGTGGAATTTATTCTTAAGAGAATTAAGTCGATATTGCTTAGGTACATCTTAATTACTCGTTAGGAAAGAAACAACAAGACACGTTTATTTATCCGTAAATTAACGAGATTTTGACTTAGCTACAAGAGATATCAGTTTCACGCATCTAATTTCAAATGGGAGTATATAAACAACAGTAAGACCGCTAGCCCGTATAATATAACCTGTATATGTACTTTATTCGTTTTCTATTAGAGATAATTAATGTTGTACGCCACACAACGTATCCTTGACTCAAAGCAATATCACACTGGTGTTAGTTAATACACCTGCATACTTGGTACGGTATTGCGTTGCAAACGTTCTTGGTCTGCGACGCAATACTGTCCAATACCGTTATGTGATCACGTTTGATTCGTGGCGCTAGTTTAATTAATTAATTTTCATCGAAACCTGAGAACCTGTAAACTTACTTCACACAAAGACGTATAACTATCTTGTATAACGAAGCCGTCAATCAGGCATTTTGTACATCAAACTAAGTAACTCTTAAAACTTATTGCTGGTAAACGACTTTTTTTGGGGTGAAAAATCTAGTTTTACAGTAGAGACTCAATATAACGCACTCAAAACAATGCATGCATTGAATAGTAAGGGGGGCATGGAGGTATTCAAAGAAAAGTTTGAACATTTAAAACTTGTATTTAAAAAAAAGATTGTGAAAAATTTAAAACTTTGACCCCCAGTATCTCCGTTACTGGAAGGTTCGCAAAAAAATATCGCAATGACGGGAATCAGTAGTGCCTTTCGGCTTCGTTAAGAGTATGATTTCACCCATTATAAACAGCTAGCGAGTTAAACTCGTCAAAATTAAAAGTGAAGAAAATTAAACCAAGTTTTAAATCAAAAGAAAATCTCGTAAGTTGAAATTGAAATTCAGTTTCAAGACATGTGTTTCCGTTCGTAAAGGCAATTTCGTTCATTCGTTCAGCCTACTGGCCTTTTATTCGAGCCAGCCTTCGCCTGTTAACAGAGTCACCTTTGCCTGTAATACAGAACCTTCTTATACGTTACGTGACTCTATTTAGAAAGCAACCGACCTCTTTCTACCAATTTACCTCCACCCAACGAAAATAGACCAATCTGTTAAAGCATTGTGATGCTATATACAATTTGTGCAATGTTAACTTAAGTGGTTTGTCGAAAATCTCAGATTGAGTACAAGCAATTACTTTAAGTATTATTCGAGGAGGTAACGAGGGGAATTAAATTGGATACAGAGGTCAGAAGGCCAATTATTAAGAAATTCTATACAAAACTTGGATGGAGGTAGCCGACTATTAGATTCAATTTCAATAGGTTCCGTATCGCTGCTGAAAATGTCGGAAGCTGTAGAAATATATCGCGCGAGTTTTCTATAAGGTGAATAAGCAGAGCTGTGATAGAATATGACGTCGATGTATGGAGGGAGGCTTATTGTAGTTGCGTTGCCGTAATAGAAAAAGCGAGAATAGATTTGAATAATAAAATAAACATAACATATTGCAGCTTCGCAAAAGTTAAATAGCAAGAGAGATATAGATTACAAATGTTACTTTTGAAAGAGTAACTTTGTAGTTTCTTAAAAGAACCGCTTTTAAATATGGAACAAAAAAATCGGATAGTTCTTTCATACTTGTCGTAGTTGCTCTAAAATATTTTAATTTGAATTGCTGCATAACTTTCTACACATGCATGTGTAGAAAGTTATGCAAATGTGTGTGAATCAATATACCCTATTTAATATACCCTATTTAATAATATACTAGTCAATATCTCAATACCCCATCAACTTAAACCCCACCAATAAACTAATATCAATAATGGATAACACAGCAAAATGATCCATCCAAACAAACAACAAAACAGCGCTATCTAGAATATCAATCTAACATTCCTCCATCCACCATATCGTTGAAAACTCATATAAATCGCACGATTCACACCGCAGACGATTTTATCAATTTCATTCATGATCTGTTCCTGTTCAATAAAGTAATCTGATTTCGTGTATCGCATTGTCGGACGGCAGTGCTGTATTAAAACGAATATATTCTGCATTTGGCAGTCGAAATAATCTTCACACTCGGGTGGGCCGGGGGATAATGAAAGCGATTGGTTCGGCGACATAAGTTGGCAATTACCCGGCACTACGCCTGTTGGGATTAAGGTGTGCTGTACTTACCTGCTAGTTTATGAAGTGTTGGGTTTTGTTGCTGATGATGTATGATGATGATCTGGGTTTAGAGTTTAGTTATTCAATAGCTAGTGATATTGTAGTTGGAGTTTTATTAGACCACACAACTTTTCTGTTAGAGGATATAGAGGAATCTGGAAAATGTCATGAGATAAGTTTAGTATGAATGTGGAGGGCTATAAGAGTAGAGGAAGACCAAGACCAAAGAAACGATGGATGGACTGTGTAAAGGACATGTCATGTCTCAGTAACGCTCGGAGCTTGTGGCTAAATAAGAACAGCCGCTCGGGTCGATCTTTAGGCTAAGCTGTGCCGTCATTTGTAGATCTTTGACAGTCGTTACAGGTAGTCTGTGCCCCAAAAAGTCTAACAACCAGTCTTACCAAGGGGTATCGTATTACCTAGCACTAACTGGGTTGTGGAGGTCTAATAGGCAGTCGCTCCATGTAAAATACTGATATTCAACTGCATCCGGTTAGACTGGAAGCCGACCCCAACATTGTTGGGAAAAGGCTAGGCAGATGATGATGAGTGAAAATGTGGGTGTACTATGGGTAACCCTAACTCTTCAGGGATTATCAGGCGTGATAATATGTTCTGTAAAGTGAGAAATTGAATCATTTTAAAATGAGTGTCAAAAGCAGAATATGTGAAGATTTTTATACAACGCACCAATGCTTTCGTTTCACATAAATGAAACAGCAAATAAAACGTGGATTTTATATGATGCACTTCCAATAACAACACAAAAAGATCACTAAGCTCTATTAATCTCTGAACTAAAAACAAAACACACTCACAGAGCTTTACGGAATCTATTACAACAATAAATTCAAAACAAACCACATTAGCAATACAAACAATTCGTTAGATTAAAACCACTGAGACCTAAAATATTTTAACTGCATCGCCATATCTAGTATATTGAATTAAGCTTCCTAAGGATTAATATAAATCTAATCAAATACCGTGCATTACCGATCGGTTGCAACGGTAATATAAATTGAATAACATTAATGTGTTTCATATAATCCTATCAACCATTAGGATTCCGCAGATTCCCGGCCATTATAGATAATAATTATATATTGTCTAATTTCTGTACTATGTTGGCATCAGATAATTGATGTTGAGTTAATTATGTTTGATTGGGAAGAGTGGTTTTGGTTGTGGTCAATGGTTGCTTTATTACTATTAAATTAGTCCAGGTAGTATTTTTATCATTGTCAATAAGAGGAAAATCATTGACTGTTTGGTTATACTTAAAGGTAGGTAGTTATACTTTAATTAACAGGATAAGTGACATTCACCAATCCCCATCAGAGCCGTATGGTGAGGTCCACAAAGAGGATGCCGAAGAATGTTTTTGCTGATTATGCTATGTGTAAAAGAACGCTAGCGACATCTATGAAGCAAATTATGAACTAACCTGCATGGAGTCATTTATTTAAACTTCCTGCCCTTGTCCCATGTTATTTGGGGTCGGTGAAACACGTTTTTTCTTCCATTCTCCTCTGTCAACCGTCTATCATTTACTTCTTTATCTTTAATATCATTCCTCACACAATCCATCCATCGTTTATATGGTCTTCCTCTCCCTGTCCATCCATCAACGTTTATATTCATTACTCTTTTAGTCACATGCGATTCGTCCCTCCTCATCACATCTCCATACCAAGACAATCGATTCCCTTTCAACTTTTCTGTAACTGGCGCAACTCAAACTCAAACTCTAAGCATTTATTTCAAATAGACCATTACGGCACTTTTGAATGTCAAAAAAAAACAAAAATAAGCGAAGCTACAGTCCCAGTCACAACGCATAATAACTTGAGAAAGTATTGTAGTTGCACATTCCAAAGCGTAGATCTCTATGGAGAAGAACGGGCAAGAAACTCCATGGATACTCTTTTCAATCAAAATATGTTACAAAATCTTGGTTACATCATTCACGTTGAGAATATATATATATATATATATATGTGAGAACGATGTAGAAAGACGTGCATATTAAGAGCGTCCAGAGTAAAAGATTATATTAAAAACAAAGTTGTTAAAATAAACCGTGGCAGCTAAGAAATGACCAGTCCCAACTGATAGCACCCGTTCACGAACATGACGCATGTATCAGCCCCATTCAGCTCAACCATATTGAAGGGAACTAAATGATCCGACACACCCGCCACCATCAGCGAGACATTTGAGTGAGCATGACATTCTCTCAGCCACCATGGCACATTCAAGTCAATAAAAGATAACGAAATGTAAATGGTAAATTTACAGTACATTACAATTTACATACTCACACATGTGCTATGCAATTATATAATACTAAGAGATTGAATCCATACAATGCAAAGATATTTTTACAATCTTCTGCAGCTTCCACAATAACTTCACATGGTAATCAATTAGTTTGCCCCTATGGTTGTGGAGCAGGACCAGCATCAAGCATTTTAATCATCAATGTAATCTCTCAACTTATAATATGCTTGCCTACATAGTGTGCGTTTTATACAAGATTTATAAATTTCGTCTCATTCAGTTGTAAATTTGGGGAGGCATTTTATTGTAACATTTTAAACAGTACCCCATGAAAGATGAGTCTACTTTAGCTAGCCTGAAACCAGGTTGAAGTAGTTGGTCCCTATTTCTAGTATTATAGTTTGTGTCTGTCAACTCTTTTAATAATGCTGATTTTTCCTAACGTACATAATTAATTCATAGATGTATTGACAAGGTACTGTCATGATGTTAATTTCCATAAACAGTTTTTTTTGTGAATCGCGTCTACGTAGATCATAAATGGCTCTAATGGCTCTTTTCTGCAGAATAAATATAGACTCGATGTCTGCAGCCCGAGCCCATAGTAAACTAATTTTAAACTTCCTCTAATATTCTCGTTCCTTACCTTATCCATTCTTGTCAAACCACACATCCACCTCAACATTCTCATCATCGCAATATGCAATCTTTTTTCATCCATCTTCATCACAGCCCAGCATTCCCATCCATATTTAAACTTCGTACATGGAATTTAAATAAATGATTCCATGCAGGTTAGTTCATAATAGTGGTACATAGGCAAACTTAATGCCACAGGACATTCTCTCTATTATACGGTACGGTTTGCGAGATCAAGTGAATGATTTCAAACATGAAGAAAAACAAAAACTTATACTGTCACTTACGGGATATCTTCCGTGATTGTTCATGATTTTGAGCTCCCGATGAACAATAACGGAAGATATCCCGTAAGTGACAGTATAATTTAGTTTTAAACACTGAAAGCTTGTATGAAAAAAGCTACTAAAAAAAAGACGACCGAAAAGAGCTTAACAACCAACCACAATATAAATTACCGTCATTTAATACCTCCAACATATGTATGTACTTTTGCAAGTGAATTTAATCTATTATATCCTTATCTATCGGTCGGCAGAATTGTTCCCGTAAAGCCAAGATAATCTCCTTGCAGCGAGCATCGTCGAGTGGCGGTTACCCGGTTATCCGGTTAAAACAAAATGTTATTGCAATAATAACTGAACTTATATTACGTTATATTGAAGGGGTAATCCTGTTGTGTATAGTGAGGGTTTGTTTGTTGGGGGTACAGATGTTTTTGTAGTCGTTGTTTAACATAATATAATGCCTGTATTTTTCGGAGGGTTCGGCAGCAAGTGCAATTTTAGTATGCTATATTTAAGTACAGCCACGGAGTTTGGATTCGCGCCCGGTTGATGGCAATAGGCTCGCCTCATGTTACATGGGACTTAAAAACATAACTGGCGAAATGTGAGGTGTATTATTAGGTACACCTCTGCCTAGCCCTTCGGAGATTACAGGCATGATGTTATGCTTAAGTACCGTGTAATAGGGTTAAATCTATTGCCAACAACCGGGCACAAATCCATGCTCATGGTTGCTTTTTAATAACACTGTGCCCAATAACGCTTTGCTTGACCTGGAAACTTGCAACCACTATACCAACGAGGCAGTAGTGTGTGTGTCACACGATGTTGCCATCTGATGAAAAACAGGCATACTCACCTCTTCTGCATAAGCGAGAGTTATGCTGGCTTAGTGGTCACGGCCCCGATTGATGTATATTAATTTAGTTGTTTAATTTATTACATGACCACTCTGGTCCCATAAAAGTGAAGGAAAACAACGTGAGGAAGTGGGCATCGTTATGTCTTAAAAGACCCTGTCCAGCTGATGGTCTAATCTGCCTAGCCTTTTCCCAACTATTTTGGGGTCGGCTTCCAGTCTAACCGGATGCAGCTGAATATCAGTATTTTACGTGGAGCGACTGCCTATCTGACCTCCACAACCCCCTTTGGTAAGACTGGTTGTCAGACTTTCGGGTCACTGTCTACCTGTAACAAAGATCTACAAATGACAGCCGGGACCAACGGCTTAACGTGCTTTTCGAGACACGAAGGAATCTCGGTATGTAATGGGTCCAACCCATCCAAGGACCAACCTATACCTAAGATATACTTAAGATCAACCCGGGCGGTAGTTATTATTTAGCCACTAGCTCCTCAGTTACACTACATGTAAACATATGTATTATTATCCACTTAATTAATTATCATGCTTTGAGTGGCACAATAGTTGCTTGTTATTTGTTCTCTACTAAAGTATCTCTAAAAGGTGTATAGGGAAAAGAGTTTTTTTATGAAGAAAAGCACAGAAAAGTAAGACTTTTTACAGATAACGTTAATTACCTATCAAGCTACGTCCATTTGCAAAACCTAGGACTTCGTAGAGAAGAATGGACAAAATACTCCACGGTAATATCTTATAAAGTATTTTTCCAGGACAATTTTAATTTGATTATTAATTTAACAATATTCTTGAAATAAATATACTCGTACGGTGAGCAGCAATGACCCAGTGGTGACGGCCTCGACTTACACGCAGTAAGTCGTGGGATCTAGCCCAGGCAGGCGCATTACTTTGTGTAATTTATTTCATTACCTCTGCTCTCAAAACGGTGAAGGAAAACATCGTGAGGAAACCGGCATGTCCTAGAACCAAAAATTCGAAGACATGTGACATCTACCAACCCGCACTGGGCGTGCGTTGGTAGATTAAAGCCCATTCCCTCTCATAGAGAGGAGACCGTGTGTTTCAGCAGTAGGAACATAATAAGCTGATTATGCTACTCATACCACAGCATAATACTACGTTTTTCTAAACCCTTTTTATCTCATAGGCAGTTTACCATAATCCCAACATATTTTTCGGGTATACCAACATTGTATCCTACTACAAGTTACATATGCCAACACATTAGCGTCAGATTGATGTGGGCCCGACTTCCGGTTTGAGTTTGAGCACAACTTTATGTGTGCGAACGTGCTGGAGTGCGAGTGTGTGGGTAACTCGAATTATCTTCTACTTAGACTTACTAAGTGGGTATGTTCTTATCTGGTAATCTATCCTTAATGACTTAGGAACTTTAGATGATGGGTCACCTTGGATTAAAGGTTTCTCGGTTGAATTATTTGAGCTTTAGTTAATTACACTGTTGTAGAGGCGATTTAATTTTGCCTTGACTTGGTGTGAAAGCACTGTTTAATTAAGGCATTACAGTAAAGAAACATAGTTTAATAATATTAATAACTAACTAATATTAAAATACAGGATGATTTTTAAACAAAAATCAGTGTGTGTAGATTGGCATAATAAGTTTGCTTGATCAATTCCGAATTCATAGAGGCCCCGCGGTCGGCGGTAGCACATGTGCTACGCCGTAGCACGCCGGCGTAGCACGTAGCAAGGAACGCCCGGGCCGGCTGCCTCACGGCGTAGCTTTTGTAATCTATGGTGGGAAAGTAGGAATATTTCAAAGTATAAATAAAAACTAAACTTATACTGTCACTTACGGGATATCTTCCGTGATTATTGATTATTTTGAACTCCCGATATTTCGACGCTGTTGCAAGCGCCATGATCGCGGGATGACTAGAGAATGCGGGTGGATAGAAAATAAATTACTCTCTAGAGAAACCCCCTAGACCCCCCTTGATGGTACTGTGAGTTGTTGTGTCTGTGAGTTTTGCCGTGAATTAGTGCCGAGTTCTAGTAGAGCGCTTAGTCAAAGACAAAGAAAGAGGGTAGACAGATTTGTCTGCGCCTAACAATTTATTTTCCATCTTCCCGCATTCTCCAGTCATCCCGCGATCATGGCGCTTGCAACAGCGTCGAAATACCGGTAGCTTAAAATAATCAATAATCACGGAAGAAATCCCGTAAGTGTCCAGTATAAACCATGAAAGATTAAAACAGTGTTCTAAATAAAAAGTACCTAAGCAAGCTATGTATTTAAAATACCTTAACGAAAATCAACAATATATAAATATTCTTATAACTGAAATATATTACAACAATACCGTGACCCGAAACAAGAAATTATTTCAAATTAATTAAAATTTATTATCAAATCATATTAAATAATAAGATGGCGTAGCGTAGACCATTCAAATTATTAACACAATAAGTACCTGCCTGAATCTGTAGAAATATTTTAATTTCACTAGGACTCGTTGATTTATGAGGTCCATATGAAAGAGCTGTGAATACCACCAGTTTACTGAGATCTATGAATTTAACCTCTTTGTAGTATATATTTCGGGTGAGTGAAGGGACTAGGGCAGGTCAATGTTTACTGGTTAACCATCTCAGTTTTGTTCCATAAGTTTTATTAGTTTAGCTATTCATTACGAAGCGTGAGAGTGTGTTATCTAAAGTTGAGAGTCTTAGCTAATTCGAACAAATATACGGTACTTGTAAGTAACGTGTGGATATATCGCTCTTTAGAACAGTTTGATTACGGAAGTGTTGGAGTTTGTTTTCAAATATTATTTGTCGATCTTCACTGGATATCACTATTTTCTCATGAACTATAATTATTACTGAAGGCTGCATTTACAAAAATAAATAAAGACAAAAATAAATAAACAAAAATAAATAAAAGACAAAAATAAATTCAAAAAAATGCATACGAACAATAAAATATATGACTACAAGCAAACATAACCATTCAACTATGTGTGTAATATTTATTTTTCTATACCAACATCATAGCAAAAAAAAAACTTTTTGAACTGTGTGTCTCTTAATTTAAAATATTTACGAACGGCGAATTTAAATAAAATTCAGAATTTATTGCAATATCAATTTAATACTAAAATCCAAATGTGTTGATGATAGAATTTCCGAGCAGCCGTATCAGAATTTCTAAAACCAATTTCTCACTCCACAGCAAGATATAACAGCACAACTTTTGCCACAATTAGGGACTGGGTGAATACTTGAAGTTCGAAGACCCTTCCTCTAATCCGCTGCAAGGTTTACTAATAAAAGCCGTTCCCGAGTAATACGCTTTATAATGCACAAAACTATTGAAGTAGCTGCAAGCTGGCCCAGACAAGTTGGCTAACATTGCCCACTCCGGTGGATTAAGCAAGTTGCGCGCAATCTTCCCGGACGGCCAACTTAAAATTCTAACATCAGTTTCGGGAATTAAGGGATTCACTCCATAAATTTATAAAGCCCGCTTACTTCAACTTAATCTTGTTTGTTTATTCCTAGGTCTATTAGCGGATAAATCGAATAAGTTATTCTCTTTAGTAGCTCTCCTTTGATTAGGGACGGCTCGCAAAATAGCCCCCGTGTAATTCGCTAATTATTGTGGAGAAACAAATTGCGTTAAGTTTTCATCGCCCAGCTTTACAGAACAAGCGTAAAGGGTTGGGAATGCACCCTTAAATAAATAATAATAAAATGCGAGAACTTTTTCGCTGAGTTGAAAAGGAGGTTTTAGACAAATGTTGAGGAGTTAGGTTAAGTAAGAGGGTTCCCCGAAAAATCTATTATGGCGTTGTCTAATTTCCCCTGGAGATGCTGCACGGGGGTTGAGGGTAAGCCCGTAAGGAGCCTGTACATCATGCGGGCGCTCCACGTGACACGAGGCTTTGCGATATGATAAAGCACCTGTTCACATATTTTATCGTGCGCACATTGAGCCAAAATGTATTATAAGATGCGTGTTAGGAAGATTCATTTTTGTAGCAATTTACGAACTGCGATAGCCTGCTGAATCACTTATTACGAGTGTTGCTGTGGATATTTATTAGACATTTTTAGAAATATATAGAAAGATACAATTACCTAAGAATTTAACTAAACAATAGATAGAAATGTTGAGTAAGATTTAAGATTTTTATAAATAACATTGTTGCTCCCTAAGGTGTGATGTAAAATATTTCAGTCATACTTTGAGAAAACTGAAGGTTATTATTTTAAGAAAATATTGGTCATCTACATTAACAAATCAATAAGCGTGTTAGTTTTAAACAATAAAGGTTGTAAATAAATAGCAAATCTAAACTTTAACATGATTCACCAATCCAGATCCAGGGCCAGTGGACCAGTGGTCCACATTGGCCCACTGGTTTACTGGCCCTTTGGAATTGGAAGTCATGGGGTGAGGCATTTGCCCAGCAGTGGAACAAATATAAATTAATCTGTATGCTATTATTGCAACACATAAAAATCAATAAGTCTGTTCTTACGAAGTTTGACACAAAGTAAGTTTTATTTATTTGTTCTAAAGTGAAGCTAAGGGTTCTTAAAAACTTTTGTTACTCAGATTTATTTGAGACATAGATCTCAAATAAATCTCTTTAACAAGTACTAGAAAAATACAGTTTAGTTTATTTAAACTTTTATTTCGTGGCATTACTTATGCTACTTAAACTTTTACAAAAACTTAACTCTTCAAGTCTTTGTTTCTAGGCTATTTATCTGTTAAAAACATATGTAAAGTTAAAATATAAACTAATTTATTGTTTTTCATTTTGAAATATTAATGTGGATTGATATGTACTTAGATCTTAATTTTTATCTATCCTAACTGCGTTGTGAGCAACTGTAAGCTGTCTTATGGGTCTTAATTATTTTCTTGTCATCCTTATGACGACTAGAAAATTTGGCACTGTATTACAGTCTAGGATACAACCTCTTTACCCAAGCCCTTGCACGAAATTCACTCAAAAAGTCAACTCATTTTATTATTATCCCTCGCGGTAGTCCTCAGAAAGAACTACCTTTTTTTTCTCCCGAGTTACCTGTAATGCTTTAAAAGGTCAAATAACAATGAAGATATTTTAAGCTGCATGCTGTTGTAGCTCAGCTAACATATTAAATGAAGCCTGACCATAAACTCTAAACGGTAAAGGTCATTCGAGTCTCTAATTTGTAACTTTCCAGCAGACGCGGTTCCATTTTAATATTTTACATAAAATACTGTAACACCTGGCGTTTAAATCTCCTGTTTCATACTGCTGACTCTGCATAAAATGTATTCTCTTTTACTTCCTGAACAAGGATAGAAATAATAATATAATCCTTATTCTTTAGGTGATAAGTTATGAGGGGAGGATTTTGTTTGTTTACTTGATTTGTTATCTAAATAGAAGATGATAACGATGGCGACGCAGTGATCCATACATCACAGTTTTCTCAACAAGGTAAGCAGGAGCAACGCTTACCAATAATACCTACACAAGGATCGTGATGTCATCAATTTAAGCATGTATTTATACCATTGTAGTGCCACATTACAGTTGACTAAACTGACCGCACACTTTAATGTAATATTGTACTTTACTAAAAATAGTCACATTTTTTGCTTACTCAATCATCGACCTCACGCTTATAAGCACTTACCTAACTAACTTGAAAAGAAGCGGTCCTAGTAAATAGGTCAATAAAGTCTAGAATGGAGAAAAAACCGATAATCTAATGGTATTTAACCGAAGTCAAAATGCTGAGAGTTCAGATAAGTTATAACTACGTAAAGTATCTACTCATCAAGCAGATTGCCAGTACCTCTCAGAATAAGATTGCATTAAAGTCGAGCGTTCAATATCGAAATATGCCGACTGCGCAGCGTATGTGCCAACCTGCACCTCTCCAGAATGTACCTGCACTTTTTATATAGAAAATCTTGTTTCTTTTCAAGAAATAATACTGGTTATAAATGCAATTGCATTCAATTTCGTAAAATATCAAAGCTGAATGCATTGGATGAAATTGTGTCTGAGATTGAGAAATACGAAGAATGAAGTAAAAATACTTCATTTATGAGTTATTTGATTATTTTTATCTTTCGAATACTGCTACTTTAAATGATTATATCGCAAACAAGCGCTGTATTATTAGAAAGTACATATAGCTACACATTGTAAATACAACATAGAAATAGCAACAGTGGTCAAAGAAACTATTAAAACATAAAAAATCTACCTGTAGGAACTTCCATAAACAAACGTTATAGCCATTTGTTAAAAATTACGACCCATTCTAAATATACAAAATGCTTGGTAATTTTATAAACTAAAACTCCACGCTTGCACCCATTCGGAACTATTAACAACTTCAATAAGCAATCAACATCACACCGCGTTCCAACGCGTAATGAATCTACCAACTAATTCTACGTTACCAACATGAAAAGGCGTAGTTATAGTTCCACTGACTTGTAAACTACCCTGCCCCCCGCAGGTTGAGTACAGGAGGGCGTCGGAGGGGACCGTCATATTAATTTGAGGCTCCAAATTGACAGGACGCACGCACAGACCGGTCTTTCATATGGACCTCGTAAATCAGAGGCGCCTACCGAAATTAAAACCAGGGTCGCAACGTGTACTAATTTGCAGTGCAGCTCGAGTGCCGAGGGCGGCCGAAGTCGACAGATTTGGTGGTATTGTAGGGCTAGAATTTGAGACGAAACTTACACCTGACAAGCCTTCCAATACTGTTGGCGTGAAATGTGCTACCCCCAATGACTCGAAATTCCGCCAGTTATTGGTGTACACTGTAAATGAATCAAGAATTTTGCGCAAGCAATTCAGACACCTACGTCTTCGTTTGCAGAAAGGATGTTGCAAAAATAAGTTTTATTTTGGCTTCATTGAATTTTATGGTAAATAGAAGTAGATTTGTTTGCGACTACGCACGAATGTGAGGGTATAATCAAATCAACTTCTATTTCATGAAATGCTATAAATCTGTTTTCTGCTAAACAGTTTTATTGAACCAGTATTTTTTTTCATACATTTTTATCATGAAATTTGACTAGCTCATTGGTTTAGTGGTCACAAACTTTACTGCTGAACATGATGTCCTGGGTTGGATTCCAACGTTGGGCAAAGTGTTATTGGGTTCTATCTATCAAGATTGTTTCGGTAGCACGTTGGAGTCTCGATTTGTGTCCTGTTGATAGCAATAGACTCTACCCTATTTTATGGGCCTTAAACTAAACTGATCTAATGTATGGATATACTTAAGTTGGAACCTTGTGGAGTTGGAAAATTTTCTTACTTTTTGCAACTTGCCTGTCAGTATCAGGCTGTATGTTGATTAAAATATGATTCGCGACCGTAACAAATATGGCTTGAGTTATAATCACTAAAATCATCAATAAAACCATCTAAGTTCATTGAAACCCATTGAATGACTTTTTCAAGAAATAATCCCGCTTGCCCCTTTTTTTCGGATGACCCCTCCCGCTCTGGGCGGAGCGGAAGGGAGTCTCAGACTTTTACTGACTAAAACCATCTATGTTCCTTCTTTTGCCCTTTGTGTTCCAGGGCCGCAGTATCTCTTTCGAACAGTCCCGCAGCCCTGGCAGGCATCGGCCCTTGCGGACCCTCCGGTTTGCTAACATCTATTTGAGGCACGCGTGGAACTCGAACGCGCCGTCGACACGGCCTGTCGTCATAAGACGGACGGACAGCGAGCTAGCCCATTACTCACCGTCCACAGGCCCGCGCTTACGGTGGCCGAGAGCCACCACGTGGCCCCCGACACCCGGGGCGTCTCCCGCGGTGGCTGGGACGTGAGGTTCTCTTCCTCTCAAGTTCGTCCCACTTGCCCCTTAACATTCACCTCTGGCTCAAAGATAACAGACTTACGTCTGTTATCTTTGTTATGAATGGTGACCGATTTTCACAAAAGTACATATTTAATTTTTGTTTTATTATTATGTCGATGGTGAATATAATTAGTGTTGAGAGGATTTAAAAGGGATTATATTAATCTGATATGTCTGTCTTTATATTAACGGATATAATTATAGTCGAACGCTATATAAGCTCATTAGCAAATGCTGAGGTTACTTGATCCTTCTCATTACGAGTATTGTAGAGTACAGGGTCGATGCTCTTTCTTGTACTCTATAAACAAGTTTCTGTGAAAGGTTGGTATACCTGTTAAGAAGGTTGGAACCTTCTAGGAAAAATTATTTTCTTTATGGTAGCCGAGATATTTGACATTGGTGATTTTAAAAGAACAGCCGTAGCCGGTTAGAAAAAGTGGGAAACAATTTAGTACAATACATAATTCAATAAATCGAAATTTATCATCAATCCAGTTGACGTTGTCCAGTGACGGAATGGCTACTTAAACAGGACTATGCCGCAACGGAGACTTTACTTACCTACATTGCCTAAGAAGCAAACACCCATCTCCATGCTTACACGAATACTCCTATCCTCGCATCCATACACACTCGCACATACAACTCCCTCACTCACTTACACACCAACAACGCATCACCACTTATCCACACTCACACACAAACACCTACACACCCACAATCACATTCACTCACCATCATCCTCCCACATACTCATACCTACATAATTTAAAAACTTAAGTTACCTATGATAGTTTATATAATTATAATTTTTATTCCTCTGTAAGTAAATCGACACAGTCCACTTATACTTATATCAATTGGAACCTCATTGCAAAACACTGTCTCTTAAGATACAGGATACCCTAGTTTAAGAGACAGAGTTTAATCTATTGTGTACAGATTTCCGAAGCATCCAAATGACAAGTATAGTGTTCTCTAATATGAATTCAAAATTGTAAACTTATTATCTGTATTTTTGGGAAATAAAGATATTTTATTTATTTTATTTTATTTTTTTTAGTTTCTTTACCATTTAATGTTGTAAAACACACAATATTAAGTATAACATATATTTATTAATAAATAATAATATATCTTCTTTATTTTATTTTTTATGTATAAAATAGTAAACTGACTGACTGACTGGGTGATAAACCAACACACAGCCCAAACCGTTGGAGAGACGTGAAGTTGGAGGGTGTGTTCTTTGTGAAGAGTAAGTATCCACTAAGAAAGCATTTTTGGGAATTCCACCCCCAAATGGGTAAAATAGGGGGTGAAAGTTTATATGAAAATTCGTCAGTTTTGAAGTTAGGATGATTTATACGTGTCTCAGCGTTTTTGATAATTCTACCCCAGAAGGGTTAAAAAGGGGGATGAAGGTATGTAACTATGTTTGTGACCGTAACCTGGATTAACCTATAGGTTTCTTTAATCCCGGGAAGTACGTTCCCGTCGGATATTCGACATCCACGCGGGTGAAGCTGCGGACAAAAGCTAGTTTAAAATAAAAAAATAATATTATATTTTTATTAGGTATATAAATGAATGTTGTCAGGATTTATTCCGTTAGGCTTGTACAGTGTGTGGGCAGACGATGGGTTTCGTGCAATGAAAATACATTGAGTGTGATACACTGTTTCTATTAAACTAACAATACATTACAACTTAACATAATAACACGGCGCACAATGAATCAGGGTACAGTTCCAGGACGTCTCAACTCCGCTGCGATCTGACTTTCAATGTCTCCTGTCGCCTCGAGCTGAAAACATCAGGGCTCTGTAGAAGCACGCAGTGGTGGGCGCATGATATCACTACTGGCGTACTTGCGATTCATTTTAAGTCCGTACCAATGACTGGATCCGACATATATTTATTTCAGTCCACCCAATGGTTGTCTAGAAGATATCGCTATCAGCGATAAGACCGCCTTTGTAACCATAAAATTAGCAATATTGTAAAACAGTTGTGTTTCAATTTTAGTATTGCTGTATATTCGATTCTATTACATTTTACATTAATTATTATCTGTCAAAGTTTGTTGTCCTGAGTTCGGTCCGCAATCTTTCCGTACCAATTCGACCGAACTTAAAGGTAGCAAGGTTCAAGGTTTGACTGAAACCTACCAAAAATCAAATTGACGTAAGCGCCCCAACTTTGTTCGCTTCGGAAATCAAGCTCATTGTCGTTCCACGAAAACATTTAGCCACTCTATGCCAACCCAAATTACCTCGCTACTCCATATCCCACAAAATAACTCATACACGAAAACTGGGTGAAAACACCACAAAATTACCCGCATATGTATTTCAAAAATACTTAATAAATTGTTCGGTTTATTTAGTCAACAGTAATGTTTGCCAATGGGCTGATGGACTGTTGTTGGCACAGAGCTCATTTGGACCAGAGTTATAATCGTTAGCCGTGTAACATACCGTACGTGAACCGTCGGCTTATCGCTGTTGTATCAACTGAATTGTTTATCATTTGTTCTCTTTACATTTGCCTGTAATTTTGAATGGGTGGACGAAATTATGGAGTTAAATTTTATGAAGCTTGGACATTGTTTACACTCTGTAAATATTAAAATTGACTGACCAGCGACTCTTAAAAAATAAATCTAACAATCTCTAATTTTTATAACTAGCGTGGTTTAACTGGTTTATTTCCTCCTTTCATGAACGAACAGAAGAAATACTGAAATATCAAGAATCATCATCTGCCTAGCCTTTTCCCAACTACGTTGGGGTCGGCTTCCAGTCTAACCGGATGCAGCTGAATACCAGTATTTTACATGGAGCGACTGCCTGTCGGACCTCCACAACCCAGTTAATGCTAGGTAATACGATACCCCTTGGTAAGACTGGTTGTCAGACTTTCGGGCCACTGACTACCTGTAACGACTGTCAAAGATCTCCACATGACAGCCGGGACCAACGGCTTAACGTGCTTTCCGAGGCACGGAGGAAACTCGGTATGTAATGGGTGGTCACCCATCCACGGACCAACCTAGGTAAGCACGGCTTGACCTAAAGATCGATCCGAGCGGCTGTTATTATTTAGCCACAAGCTAAATCAACAAACAAACAAGCAAATATCAAGAATAATAAAAAAAAAAAAAAGTTTGATGTCTCTCGACTCATTGATAGGTTTGTGCAACTTTTTTGCATGCCTGCCTATTTGGAAGCTCGTAAGACCACATATTGTTACATTTCATTGTGAAAAAATAATGTGACATCCGAAAATCTTATTAAACAACTATACATGCGTCAATCGTCTGCCTAACGGCCGGTGTTAAAGTAGATTATGCATCGCAAAACCTAACTTATTTCCTTCTCCCATACTATAATACCAAAAAATAATACCATTTTTCGCAAAGCAAACACTATCAGACGTATGCACCCATCGTACGTGGCTCCAGGAAGATTCCCATTCGTCAAATGGACGGGTTTATTCAAGAGTCCACAGGTGCCCGATAAGCGCCGCTGAGATCACCCGCCCGTTCTGTACTTGATGGAATTGCTGTCTTGCTTGCATTGTGCATAATACCATCCGACGTACTCGCTTCTGACCTTTTCTTGATTTTGAGTTTTATTTGGTTTCGCTTTGTGGTTCGCTGTTGATTTTTGATTTATGTGGGTTATTTTTGTAGGATGTACATCTTATGAACAACCTGCATTAATCTGGTTTTAAACAACAATTTCGTTTAAGCAAAAGTTATGAATAAAAGAAAAATAAGATAAAAATAATCTTGAAACAATTCGTAGCACTAACGTAGCACTTTCGTAGCAGCCTCGTAGCAAACTCGTAGCAAGCTTCTACGAAAAATCGTAGCAAACATCTACACACAATGCATCAAAACTTCACAAAAATCCAATCAGCTAATGCATCAACAGAATCATTGTACGAACTAAACTCAATATAACAAACTCCGTACGTAATGCAATCACAAGTATTTACAAGAAGTCCATTCTCGTATATGCCCGGGTTCCCTTATACCAAGAAGTTTGAATGAGGGTACCTCGCATCGACGCACTGACAGCAACAATCACGCAAGTAAAACGTCATTACGAAGACTGATACGTTACTCTTATTACGTATACAGTTGCTATTGCCAACGAATATTACCAAGGAAATTCGTGTTTATCGTATTTTGTATGACTTAACTGTGTAAAGTCAAGGATAGACGATACAAAAATTGTCCTTTGCAAAGGTAAAAAGGTTACAAACTACAAAAATTTGTAAAAAAATAATTTTGCAAAGACATTTGATTATGGAATGGAGCAAAATACTTGAACGTAATACCTGCTAAGGAGAATTCAAGCAAGAAGGCTGTATGAAAGTCAGATATGAGCTCACCAATATTTTTTTGTTCTAATGCAGTCTGTCATAGCTTAGGGTCTATACCTATTTTTATTTAATTCATGCACTACAGTGGACTGCGTTTTAGTGTGTGTAGGAAGAATCATAAACCTTTCAATATTTTCAGTAAGTGGCTCAGTTTCAGGCAGGAAAGCAGGTTACACTGTCGTGCTTACATATGTACCTGCACGAAATGACACTACAACCGTTCCCGGGTTTTATTCCCCTGTGCAGAAAAATAAACTTTCGGAAACATTCGATTGAAACAGCAATTTTTTTTTTGAAAAAAACAACGCAAAACTATAAAATACTCAACCATTTGTAAAACTACGTTGTATATAATTTAATAGTTGCGCTCCGCGGTTTATCTGACCTGAGTAGTTACTGGAATAATAAAGTACCCTTTATCAATCGAAAATACTGTAACTAGAATTCAGTGAAATATTTTTATTAGTAATGAGATCAACAATTTCCAGAGACTGCCAATTACACGCAATTCTACCTCTCTGCTAAACGTATAATATAATATAATAATAGATATATGCAACCACTCCACTCAAAATTAACGGTAATATTGTTTTCAGCAAAGTTCATGAATTTCGTTTATAATTGCAGATGAATTCCGGGAATACCATAACCACATCGGAATCCCTCCCGTCAAAATTGTTTTAATTTATTGTTTTAAGGTCCTTACAACATTTTACTATTAGCTAATAGGGTATTTCTAGGTGCTCTTCGTTGTTGTAATGATGAACTTTCAAGAAGTACCACTGACGGCATACCGTTTCTCGATTTACACAGGAAGCCTGATGACCTTTTCATGTAGCTTCTTTTGTTGATAAATATTTTCTTACAAATTCTCCATAAATTTTAGGTCCTCGTTCAAGAATTCAGAAATTATGTCAATAGTGTAAAGAACGCTAGTTTATTCGAGTATGGAGTTGTGCACATTGGTAATACCAGACGGCTGAGTTAACCTACTCTATAGTATTACACTATGGTAGTACCGTAAGTACCCTGGGCAAAAATATTTATTATTATTTATTTATTTAAACTTCATGTTCAAGAGTGGTACATAGGCGGACTTAATGCCACAAGGCATTCTCTACCAGTCAGCCTTTGGGTCAAATAGGACAGCGTTGTGGTAGAGTACAAAAACTAAATTATAAAATTACTTCTTTTTATCTTTTTTAATCAAATACAATCGATGAAAACGACCAATACAATCGATGGAAACGACCGTGAAAACGGTTTTGTGAAGCTTAGTTCTTAAGTTAAGATTAAAATAAATAAATAAATAATAATAATGTGGTAATTTTATAAAGATGCTCCGAAAGTAGAACTACGCGGTCGAACCACGGACAATAAACTAATCTGTTGTCCATTGCAATAAAGAAGACGGAAAGTACAGACAAAAGAAAGGTTTGGCGGAATTCTACTAAACCATCATCATCATCTGCCTAGCTTTTTCGCAAGCTTGTTGGGATCGACTTCCAGTCTAACCGGATGCAGCTGAAAATACTGGTATATTTTACTAGTACTGGGTAATACGATACCCCTTGGTAAGATTGGTTGTCAGACTTTTTGGGGGACTACCTGTAACGACTGTCAAAGATCTACAAATGACAGCCGGGACCAACGGCTTAACGTTCTTTCCGAGGCACTGAGGAAACCCATACATCATTTCCCATCCGAAAAAAAAAGAAAAAAAGGCACGGAGGAAACTCGGTATGTAATGGGTGGTCACGCATCCATAGACCAACCTAGGCAAGCACGGGTAAACCTAAAGATCGATCTGAGCGGCTGTTATTATTTTGCCACGAGCCCCTCGGAATTCTACTAAACCATCAACCATTTATTTATATAGGTGTTTTATGTTTGAAACTGTTGTTCCGTCACTTACCCCCAAAAGTTCATTGGAAGACCAGCGTCAGACAGCATCACCTGTCTGGCATGAATACTAAAATGGACCTTTTTGGCGCAGCCATGAGGCACACAGCACATAATTACTTTGTATTTTCTCTTTTTTTTTAATTCGTCATTCATTTTATATTTTGTATCTTTTTAATTATCTTTGCTTAATGAACTGACGTCAAATATTTTTTTTTTAAATCATTAAATTTATTGTATTTTATAATATTTACGAAGAAAAGGAGGTAGAACGAACGGAGGTACTACGCTTTCAGTATCCGATCTATTTTGTTCTTTCCATCTAGGACATATATGTTTGATAGAAAGACACTCAATAGCAATAGTGTCCGTCTACACGCAATAACGTCGTGCCTATGATTAATTCCGAGCGACCGGGTGACTCGTGCTCAATCGCCATCTGCCCTTATTAATTGCCTTGTCAGGCGTAATCGTGTGTCCTCGCTTTACCGTCCTGTTCTCGATCCATGCTTACGCAACCTGACAAAATTGTTTTGTACATAGCCGTTACAATCCGGTAAATAGATTTTGCCTTTATGTTTTGTGACAGCCTGTGATTACATGTGTCATGGGATAGACTTTGAGAGTTAAGGCTGTTTGAAGTCCAGGATGTAGTTAGAATGTGATAGGTGATATCATTTTTGGTGGTTCCAACGTCCATTACGTTGGAACTAACAAAGGAGGTAGTCGCCAGTATAATAACGAACTATTCATCCCTACTTAATATTATAAATGCGAAAGTAACTCTGTCTGTCTGTTACGCTTTCACGTCTAAACCACTGAACTGATTTTAATGAAATTTGGTACAGAGATAGAGTTAATCTTGAGAAAGGACATAAGATAGTTTTTATCCCGGACTTTTGAAGAGTTCTCTTGGAAACGCGATATAACCGAACTCGACGCGGGCGAAGCCGCGGGCCGAAAACTAGTTACTTCATATGCTACAAAAATGGTTTCAGATATAACAGTAACAAATGATTCCCTTTCATCTATTGATTCCGATAAAACATTCGGCATTGCTATTAGATGTGAATTCAACACTTTTAGTAAAATTATACATCAACACTAGTCAGGAGCATCAATTACGTACAGCGTGGTAATTGATGCTCCTGACTAGTGCTCATGGTGTGGTCATATTTCTGGGTGTGATTCAGACCATCTAACTGAACAACTATCTCCATGGAGCCACCATCGAATTCGCAATAAAATCAGCTGACTCATACTATTGAATTGAGTAGATTACAATGGAACTCTTTATTTGCTTAGAATGTAAATTCATAAAAATAAGTTGTTAAATTATATAATAGGATCCATGTACATTCTGCCATAATATAGCATGCAAATGTAATACATACATAGCAGAGGATAATGAAGATATTACAAAAAAATATCATTAGGTATTGAGGTTTTGTACTGGACATCTGATTTTTTCGTTATGAGGCAACTGATCTATAAAACCTGTTTATAGAAGTGCACGTTACGACAGACCAAATCATAGGTATGGGTGGACAACGTACAAGAGATCGCTCGCTGGGTAAACCTAGATAAAAATGACTCAGACCAAGAAAGCATTGCACAAAATTCAGGAGCCTTAACAGAGGGTGGGTAGAAAAAAGGTTGCCAATGAATGAATGGGAGAGCACTTTAACGAATATTACACACACATAATTAATTTTAACAAAACTCGTTCATCACCAAAACTCAACGTTAGTCACCCTAAAATTATTTTAATATCTATAACCCTTGTAGGCCATCAATCACGCATTACTCGTAAGCTATTAATCTTGAGATCACGCCTCACCTATTACTACCTAATTATATGTCTTAGACTTGTATTTAGGCGAACATTTCGTTGGTACAGTCAGCCTCCAAAAGTAATCAAGAATCGAAAGAACTCAATTGACAAGAATTCAGTTCACTATCTGCAATCTTTATGGCTTAATATTGTATTCATTTGTAGCCAGAAAATAAATTACGCACTGGGTACTTCATTGTAGCCAAATATTGTTACAATATTATGGAATACAAATCGTAGACAATCAAATAAATTCTTGTCGGTGTTCACATCTTTTGGATGCTGTCTGTACATAGCGTTCGTTTTGACTAATGACATGTGCAAGCCAGATCAACAGATGACAAGTAATTACGTGAATTAATTGCAGTTGGTTCGCACGTCCGACAGGGCAGTGGGACCCTCCAATGAATCCTTGCCGTGTCCTGCTTGACAGAACTCAAATAAATTGATTGGACGCTTCACTATTATGTAATGCTTACTGAGTGAGTGAGTGGTTTTATTTACTATGTGAGAAGAATGTGTCGTTTCCCAAGTACAAAATCATCATTGATAAATTAAAGCATAATTCTACAGATCATAAAGAAGCTCAGTAAATATTTTAGATGACATAAACTTTTTATTTCGTATTTTCTATTTCATGTTATTAATAATAATAAATTTACTTATAAAGTTGCAATGTCACAATTGGCTAACCAAACTAATAACTTGTAATACTTTGATACGTTATACATTCAGTCAAAAAAGTTTCGGGAATGGGTGATTTGTTTGTAGTTCCAAATTCAATTTTTGTGCTTTTTTGTTGTTGTTAGATTTGCACAACTGTTTTCCATTTTGGCGCGTAGTTTAAAGTTGCTTCTGTTATTTAGATTAAATACAGTGCTGTTTTTAGTTAAATCATATCTAGTGTGCATTGCGAATTTCATAATGGACAAAAATACCGACCAAAGAGTTTGTCTTAAATATTGCATCGCCAGAATTTCTTGTTCAGAGTCCCTGAAAATGTTACAAAAGGCTTACGGTGAATCGTCTTTATCAAAAACACATGCTTATGAGTGGTACAAAGCGTTCAAAAGCGGTTGAGATGCGGTGGAAGATTTGCCTCGCTCTGGTAGGCCATCAACGTCTTCAACTGAAGTTAACATCGCAGAAGTAAATGAAATAGTGACTGATAATCCTCATTCAAGTTTGAGAGAGATAGTCGCTGAACTTTCTGTGTCTCACGAGTCGATCCGTCCCATTTTAAATAATCACTTGGGTATAAAACATGTTGCCGCTCGGCTAGTCCCAAAAGACCTGAATTTTCTCCAAAAACTCAATCGCATAAGAGTCGCTGAGGACATGCTAGAACGAATTAATTTCGACCCAACATTCAAGAAACGCATTGTTACTGGTGACAAGACGTGGGTTTACTACTTTGACATGAAAACTAGTCAACAAGCTTCGGAATGGCGTCTTCCAACTGAACCGAAACCGAAAAAACCACGACAAAGTCGATCAAAAGTCAAAGTCAAAGTCAGTCGATCAACATGACCGTTTTCTTTGACTGTCACGGCGTTATGCACTCGGAATTCTTGCCGGAAGGTCAAGCAGCACAAAAAGAATATTATTTGA
This sequence comes from Eurois occulta, assembly GCA_950022335.1. Classification (NCBI taxonomy): domain Eukaryota; kingdom Metazoa; phylum Arthropoda; class Insecta; order Lepidoptera; family Noctuidae; genus Eurois; species Eurois occulta. Next base: position 7,208,915 of record OX465489.1, on the reverse strand, counting down.
GCGTTATGCGGCGTTTTAAATTTGACGAAGAAGGCCAGATTTGTGGAAAGATAATTCTTGGATTTTGCACCACGATAATGCGACTTCGCACAAGGCCATCATGGTGAACGAATTTTTGACCAAAAACTCAACAAATACTATATATGGCTAATACCTCTTTCACCAGATATGGCTCCAGCCGACTTCTTTGTTTTTCCTAAACTTAAATTACCACTTCGTAGCACCCGCTTTCATTCGGTAGAAGACATAAGGAGAATTCGCGGCGAGAACTGATCTCAATTCCGGAAAAAGCGTTTAAAAATGTTTTGATGATTGGATTATTCGTTGACGTAAGCAAAGTATCTTTTCTGAAGAAGCATACTTTGAAGGCGATAAAATAACTTTGTATGAATGGTACTTTCTTGACAGAGTAGTATATAACATCACGCCTCGCCGAAGGGTTAGACAGAGGTTTACCTAATAATACCGCCAGTTATGTTTAAGTCCCATGTAATAGGGGGAAAGCCTATTACCATCAACCGGACACATATCCGGCTCCGTGTAGGTATTGAATTTTTGTAGGAAATGGCTCTATTTTTAAATAACAGATGAAAAAATTGGGGCTCAGAATAATGTACTGAATACGTGTAGTATAGTGAATAATAATGCAAGTTTTTACACGGCCGTGCTCATATTACATAATTTATTAAACAAGCCTTAATACTCACAATACCTATTTTTAAATTGATTTCCCATCCCTCATTTAATATTTTAATGGATAGGCTCCGCCGTCAACCAATATAATATACATATTGTTATTGCCCCTGATTCCCTCCCCTAGATAAAGGCTCTACGAAATTTTACCATCGTAAGCTTATTGTTTTATGCGGACATCGGATCCTTGCTGGTAATTATGTATTGGAAATATGTACCTATTCCCATGCTCCCTTGGTACGTTATACAGTGTGCTTCGAAAGATAGCGTCTACATTACAAGTAAGTAAAATTGTTTGTTCATAGTATTCTTCTTATTCCTTCTGATCAGTAAGATCAATAGTTTATTAACAAAAAAAAATAGATAAACTTTAAATACTGTCACTTACGGGATATTTTCCGTGATTGTTCATGATTTTGAGCTCCCGATATCTCGACGCTGTGCAAGCGCCATGATCGTGGGTTGACTGGAGAATGCGGGTGGATGGAAAATAAATTGTTAGGAGAAATCATGAACAATCACGGAAGGTAGCGTAAGTGACAGTATACGTTTAGTTTTAAACCTCGAAAACTTAAAACAGTATTTAAAAAAATAGATTTAATAAAGTCGTTTTTTTTAAACAGTGTCCATTTCAAATTGTAAAATATTTTAATAGTGTACTATTTTCACAGCAATCAACGATATTTAGTACTTTTATACCCGAAAACTCTATACACGTCTAAACACCAAAAAAATGTTATCAGAACATTACACAGCCTCGCACATAACTCATCCCAAGGTGTTAATTATCAATAAATCTTAAGTTGAACATTTACGACCCAATTTACGTCTATATAACTACATACATTCAAGTACATAATATACAAGTTAAGTCTATATTACACCCGCTCTCGCTTCGCCCATGCTTAAGGGCTTCGCTTGCGGAATTACAGTCAAAATCAATTATGTGGCCAGGTACTTATACATGCCATTAAAAGCACTTTATCGCTTTAGGTATTCAAAGCGATGGTTTGGAAAAAAAAAAGGAAATTTCGTACGGAAAAAAAATGTTTTTAGTCCCTGTCTAAAGGCGAGGTGATAGGGAAAAATAGTGAAACTCGAGTCGATTTTCCTAAAAATATAGCCGGGCATAGACTTCTGTTTTTTCTACGAACGTAATCTGTATTGGAATTTCGGAAATTTTGTGACTTAGGAATGCTATTAGAAGGTTTACTTTTGTTTTTATACTTTTATGGGTCTCGTTCCAGGTTTTGGGTATGATATGCCTTGATAAACGGCAATGTGTGAGCACATGATATTTTAACATTATGTACCTGAGTACCCGGGAGGAAGACGCGCCCTGATTGCAGAGGATGAGCAAGAGATCAGCAGAGTAAATACATCGATTTTAAAATTAGAAATACTCGTTTCACTTATAAAATTTTCATCATTTTAAGAATTCATTCTTATCTATGAATGATACTGATTTTGTTTGTTTCAAACGATTTAGTTGAAATCCTATACGATAGTTCTATTTTCGATCAAAAATGGAAGCATCGACGTTACGTTTACATCATTCACTCGTGCAATTATTCTAAACACTGAGGCTTTACTCAGTGTTTAGAATAATTATAGATATTAATGTTACCAGTAACTATCCTCTGAATAAAACTATTTCATGCTGTCACTGACAGCCAACCCGCCTAAGACGCAGGGTCTTTTTTTGGGATGGGAAATCATCAAATGACTCCTCCCGCTCTGGGCGGAGCAGAAGGGAGTGTCAGACTTTTACTGACTAATACCCATCTATGTTCCTTCTTTTGCCCTTTGTGTTCCAGGGCCGCAGTATCTCTTTCGAACAGTCCCGCAGCCCTGGCAGGCATCGGCCCTTGCGGGCCCCTCCTGTTTGCTGACATCTCTTTGAGGCGCGCGTGGAACACGAACGCGCCGTCGACACGGCCTGTCGTCATAAGACGGACGGACGGCGAGCTAGCCCATTACTTACCGTCCATAGGCCCGCGCAGACGCAGGGCCTAGAAGCATGTAATGCGTTCCTCGTACAGGCTGTTTGTCACTGACTACCTAACTAACTGCAACGACTATCAAATATCCGCAAGTGACAGTCGGGACCAACGCCATAACATGCTTTTCAAGGCATGGAGGAAAATCGTTATGTAATGGGTGGTCACCTATCCACGGACCAACCTAGGCAAGCACGGCTTAACCTAAATATCGACCCGTGCGGCTGTTATTATTTAGCCACGAGCTGAACACGAACTAATAATTGTCCATAACAAATTCTAATTAAATTCTAAAAACCCATTGTTACATTTCCCCAAACTGTTCGATTCCAATAACATCATCAAAGGCTCACTAATACCACATTAACTTATTAATAAACGTAAAACGATATACAATAACACTGAAACATTTAATAGGGCATTAATCGCAACGACATTGGATATGCATTGTTTAGATTGTCACATTGAAATAATGTCGCTTGACAGTACTGATAGAAACTGGGTTGTCAGCGGTAATTACCTCTATTGTATCTAATGGGTAAACAATTATATGAGTGTACACTGCCGCCTGGGGTCGCTTCTCATTAAATAAGGGAGATAACTAGTTCTGGCAGAGGAGTTTTGGAAGATGAGTTAGAAAAACCAGCCAAGAGAAGACGCGCATGAAGGGTTCCATACCATCGTAGTAGGGGGGCCTTCAATTTTTATTTTATATTTATTATTTGTTGTTTTAACAGCAACAGAAATACACATTCCGTGAAAATTTCAACTGTCTACCTTTTACGGATCATGAGATACAGCCCGCTGACAGACAGACGGATTGGCAGCGGAGGCTTAGTAATAGGGTCCCGTTGGCTGCCCTCCGGGTACGGAACCCTAAAAACGAGCAAAAAGAAATTTTGCAATTTTCATCATCATCATCATTGAACCTGGAATCCAGGATGCAAGCCTCTTCAAAATGAAACTAAACTATCACGGGAACTTAACAGGTAAACGCGAGTGATAAAATAATGATGGTGTTTGTTTAAAAATCAATTTAAAATCATTATTTATTATCGATTTTATCTTAACATCAAATATAAAAATAATTGCGATGGAACTGTTGAAAATGAAAGTGAAAATTAAACAATACAAAAAACTGTTGTAATCTTTAAATTGAATTTTTACGTGTCTTTTAATTTACAAAAACTTATTTGCAAAAAAACTAACCGACGTCCAAAACATTTTATCCTTTTTAGTTGTGGTATCTCAAACAAATCAATTCTAGAATGTAACTATAAGTTATTAGCACATCATCCACATATACGAAAAAGAAAAAATGCATATTATAGAGGATAACTCAAAAAGTGCCGAAGCAAAGTTAATAAATTTAATATGGGACACCGCACAAGCTTCTTCACTTACATGAAACAAATAAAAACACTTAAATTGGTCCAACAATCACGGAGAAATCGGTGAAAATAAATAAAAAAAAGAACGCGATGATGCTGGTGGAATACATAACCCCCTCCTTCTTTAGAATTCGGTTAAAAAATAAGCTCGTCATATTACATGGGTTAGGTACACCTCTGCCGAACCCTACGGTGATTACATGCGTAATTACTAAGTCATCTCTAAAACCACATTACCTACCGTACTGAATACTGTTGTTCATTTCTCCAGCTCAAGCATGAAAAGAATTAAGAAAATTTTCTTTGTAATAAGTAGTGAAATTATCCCGAGACAGGTAAGTTTGGACCGCGACACAAATTGCGGCTCCCGTGTGGGACACCTGTGTCGCAATCTCTGTCGCCCTCCTCTCTACAAGAAAGATTTACAAATAAGTACTGGCTGGAAAAAAAGAACAGCAACGTGGTTCGTGAATTGTGGTACAGTTGCCAGCATAAATATGTAGGTGTGCCACTTGCACTAAGTAAATTCTAAAGCGATTTACTGTTACTGTAAGACTCATCCCACTGCTGGGCAAAGACCTTCCCTCATGACTTCCAAATCTTTCGATCCAGGGCCAATGTGGACCACTGGTCGTTGGTTTTGTTCAGCTCGTCCCGCCATCTCCTGCGATATCTACCGCGTCGCCTTCTGGCTGTGTCAGGGCTCCACATCGTGATTATTCTGGCCCACAGCTCGTCGGGCATACGGCAGATAATGGCCAGCCCAGTCCCGTTTTAGTTTAGCGGCTACTAAAGCGATTTACTCGTAGAAAAACGATCCCGAATTGAAATAAGACTAGATAAAGTTACTACTGTAAAGGCACGATTTATTACAACTTACTATGATATATTTCATAACAGGTAATTATGAATTTTAAAATACTGCGATATGAAATTATAATTAAAGCAATAGGAGAAATTTTGTTTTTTATGTGGCTCACTGGTTGACATGCAGCGCCGACCCCAAATAAATTGGAGTAAGGGCAAAAGAATGATGATGATCAAGTTCCTCAGTGTTTACATATTTAGTGCTCGTGATTTTATAGAGTAGGTAATAGGTATTCCTGGAATCCCTTCGCCGATGAAAATATTATGGTTGGTTGGGGTTTGCGTGGGCTTACATCATTAGACCGATGCGCAGGTTCTAACTCTAATTCTAAGCTGATACTGCCTAATCCACGTGTAAATATGTATGTTGCAAACCGATTCATTTCTAAATACGTTATATCACGTTATACGTGAAATTAAAATACACAAATTATGTGCCGCCTATATTTCAAAATATTTTTTATATTTTTAATGTTCACTCACGAATACGGACAGCAGAGTTTGATATGAATTCTACATGACATCTCCGTGTTATTTTTAGAACAAAACTCTTGTGAACTCTTAATCTAAACGGTCCGCCCACAACAACGCCCACTTCTATTTTAAATTACTTTATCACGCCCTCCATTAAACTTTTAAACAAAATAATGTTACAAGGAATTACTATGAATTATAAAACAGTTTCCGTGCGTGTCTCACTGTCCACTCGCTCAGGCTAATCTCTAAAACTCTTTAGCATATTTTGGTGTGGTTATAACAACAATTTAGAATATTTATAGAGGTCGGTTTTAGTGTGGTGTAATACTCGTAATTTTATGTAGGCGTGCTAACTGCAAATAATGTACAATGAAACGCAAAGTACAGGAACAAACTGTCACGGTGAAGCTATATTTAAAACACCTACCGTACAATCTGCGATTCAAATCAACTTTATCATCAGAGAAGGCAACAAAGCGTGTGTAGAAGCGACCCAAGTTTTCCGGGCCTGTGTCACACCTGCTACTTTCCCACAAATTGTAACCGGTTTGAACTCACAAGTCGCCCGTTCCCGCCTGCCAACTTGGCCTTATTCTCTTCATAATTAATTCTTCATTCGAAACAACTTGGACTTGGACAGAAACGGGCCGCGTAAGCACTTAAATAGTCTAAATTGTGTCGGAGACGCGCCCATTTTTAATTAGTTCAAAAGAGCTCTTCAATTTTTAATGACCGTGTTTCCAAGTTTTGTTGTTAATTAAAGGTGTAATCAAGACGGTTCTTGGTGAGGTGCCTGCCGCGATTGCAACCTCTAATTTTAATAGAAACAACACCAACGAACTTATAGCCAGCAGCATCAAGCTGCCGTGAAAAGTGATCTTAAATTGATTGAAGTTTACTTACAATGAGAAATGCTGTTTAAGAGTTCGCGTTTGATTGAGATCTCTTGTTACTTCATTTTAATAGAAAATGATTTCTTGGTAGTTTTCTTGCCATCAAAGGTTTCGAAACTTACGTTTGAATAGGTAAAGAAAATTTAGGTATTTTCTCTAAACATTCGACAGACAGCACTCGACAGCTTGATTGAGTGAGTCGAGCATTTGAATAGTTCTTTTATTAACCATCCCGTCGGCATAAAAAAACATGTCTATGTCACTTCCTCTGATCAATAAGGTTTGCTATTTGTAGAAGCTTTGTAAAAACCTTTGTTTTCTGAAAATTTTTAATTATTCTCTTCGAAGTAATAACAATTGAAAGATCAGGGACCTCTTCTTATCAAAATCGTAGTTACTTAAACAAAAATAAAAAGATATCTCTCGATCGCAGTTGACCGACTTATATGCTTATTTAGGTAAGTACAATCTAGGACAAAACTTAATAAAAACCGTCGTCATAGGTACAGACACCAACAAAATCTTAGTCCGCAAACAAAACAATTCAAAACACGCAAATAAGCTAAACAATTAAAACTATCAATGTTACCGTTTAAACAATGGGGCTGACAAATCAATCCGGCTGCGAGGCCTGGGCCGGACAGGCATTCGCAGCGCTGTACAGGGAGGCACAGTTTAAGTTCGTTATGTCCGGATGACAGATGGTTATCCCATTGTGCGCGACGCTCAAGCGTTTGTAATATTTGGATTAGTTTGACGTGTGGACTCCTTGTTTTTGGAGGGCTTTAAGTCGAGCTTGATGCGGGTTCCGAAATTAGAGGGATTTGTTTACGTTTTTATGTTGGCTTAAATGTTGTGGACATGGGCGTAATTATGTTTCTGCTTTTTAATGTTCTTGTGTGACAAGACAGCTTTTTTTGTAAGTAATCCCTAAAAACTTGGCATTTCACGGTCTAATGTTTTTTTCTTTCAGGAATTATGATCATGAAAATGGTAATTAAAAAATAAAACCGAATATAATTTGCTTTTATTAAATACCTTGTTGTCAATTTAGTTTGCTTACATGATGCTTAATAAGTGCAAACTATGATATGATAACTTTTTTTTTTTTTTTGGTGGGTGGGAAATCATCAAATGACCCCCCCCGCCCTGGGCGGAGCGGAAGGGAGTGTCAGACTCTTACTGACTAAAAACCACCCATGTTCCTTCATTGTCCCTTTATGTTCCAGGGCCGCGGTATCTCTTTCGAACAGTCCCGCAGCCCTGGCAGGCACCGGCCCTTGCGGGCCCCTCCCGTTGCTGACAACTCTTTGAGGCGCGCGTGGAACACGAACGCGCCGTCGACACGGCCTGCCCGTCGTCATACGACGGACGGACGGCGAGCTATGATATGATAACTTCAAAATATAATTTAGTAACCAATAGTAATTGCATCGCATTTCGCAGAATTTTTAGTTTTCACATTTCACATTCGTAGAATAACTCTCACACATCACGAAATATTTTCAAATCCCGTGAATGAAACTGTGACCTAATTATATAAAAGCTGTAATCAGAACTAATTTCATTTCACATTCGTACTCGGTAATGTAATAAATGTTACTCTAATTTCAATTGACATCGCATTGTTTTGTTACTGAAAATTACTTTCACCTTTGTATTTTAGTTCCTAGAAAGGTCTGTGCTTAACAAGGTCATTAGTTTAGTTACATGGAGAGATACAGCAAATAGGGAATTATACAACTGTCTTACCTACATACAATTCCATGGAAATGGAACTGGATGGAATAAGATTTGGATGAGCTTAGTCTATGACTGAAATCTTGTACTCGCTAAAAGCCTATCTAAAGGAGCAACTGCAGTTGACAGTTAGCACTAAATATGAACATCAAGCCTGTAAGCCCAAAAAGCAAACCCAAAGTGTAACTATGGTAAACCCAATGACACTGCCCGACCCGGGAATCAAATCCAGAACCTCATGATCAGCAGTAGCGCTTACTGCCACTAGCCAATCGAGGAAGACTAACCTTTTCGTCCAGTACATAGGTACTTAATAATTATGCGGCGACAATATGTAACGATAATATCGGATATAATCACGTCATTTCATGTGCATAATTCACTCGGCCGGCTCCACAATAGAGCAACGCACATACACCACGTTGGCATTACGCATATTAATCAGCCAATTTCAATGGCTCTAATTAGGCCTGACACTGACAGAGTTACACTAAGCGGTGAACATTACACATAAGCAAACATAATACTAACTCCCCTAAAATAAAAGCCGAGCGATTATAATCTCTATCTCAGATATATAAATCATAGTTTGCTGTGAGGAACTGTATGCATAAGTTGGCGTGAGCTTCGGTGACGACCACGAATAATATTGGTTTATCTTCATTATTTTATTCGGATGTTAGTTACATTATAGCGTATCAGAGTTATCTACGTAATCATTTTCGCGATGACTGTACCAAATGTCAATGTTGAACATTGACAACAAACTCGAAAGAGAAAGATATTTTTTTTTTATTTGACATCCATCGAGCGAAAAGCTGTAATCCTCGTAAACAAATCCGCAACTAAACAGTCAATAGTAACAAACAGAGTATTCCGTACGACAAAGCGGCGGGTACAATGGCGGCGGGACAATGAGTGCGGCGTGCACTACGCAAACACTGTTCGTTCTGTCACTGTCAGACCTAATTAGCGGCGCCATTCAGATTGTCTGATTATTATGCGCATTGTTTCCTTCCGTGGACGGTACTCTCGCTAAATGATTGACTTTTTGTCGAAGTGATAGAACTTGGCTGGTTCGTCAACTATACGAGAGCCGTAGACACATTATTTCGCTAATCGTTATCGATCAATCTGCCTGTGTAATTAAATAAGAATCCTTATCAGAAATCTTAAGACATATCTGAAATTACCAACGATGGCACAGCCTTTTATGACTTTTAGATTAATCAAAATATAACATGACGACGACACGGTTGGCGCAGTGGTCAAGCGATTGACTGCTGCGCTGCATGTCGCGGGTTCGATTCCCGTACGGAACAAATATTTGTATGACCTACAAGTAGTTGTTCCGGGTCTGGGTGTTTTTCTATCTATAATATGTATGTATTTACAAAAAAAAAAAATGTATATATGTAGTTTATCAGCCATCTAGTTACCATAACACAAGCATTAGGTTGCTTAGCTTGGGACTAGATGGTGCTGTGTGAAATGTCCAGGGATATTTTATTTCCAGGGATATTAAACATAAAATATACGTATAACTAATATCTTAATACATCTTCATCGAATAAATGTTGTCTGAACTGAACAATCAATCAGGAGTGTCGAAAAACTTAACATTATAATTATTTCACTTTTCAATTTTAATATTGGTGTTGCAATTAAGTTTTCGAGATTAAATCGAGAACTTGACTTGCAGTTTGGTAAACAAGAAAGGGATAGGAACTTTTAGACGTAATTTATTATCTAGACGCAGTTTCTTGGTTTAATAACGTGTACCAAATGCAATTAAAATTTTCGGTTCAAAATCAAAATCAGTTTGGTAGTTGAGCCGAAAATTAAACAAACATGGTACTTTCACATTTAAAATGAACTGTGTGAAAGATAATCGCTTTGCTTTTAATAAAAAGATTCGCACACTGAATAAATAATCATTAAACCTGAAAATCAACCCACCTTTTCCAACAACACAAACCTAATGACAGGAAGGTCCTATTCTTGGCCTAAACAGCTAAATATCAATTGAAACTCGTCATTAATTAAGGCGAGGTGGGCGCACATTTAAGTTTTTTAAAACCATCTGAGACAAAGAATATAGTGTTTAAAAATTTTAAAAAAATATATGTTATAGTTAAGGATCTTATCTAGTCACAGTCGCATTCAGTTGCAAGACCTGATGAACTTCACTCGACAGAAAAAAATCGCAAAGTTACCCCTTTTTGTAACTTTTTTTCAATATTATGACTAAATTACTGATATTTTACATTTAATTTTTATACTAAATTACAGAAACTAATTAGTTCTAGACAAAGTGGCAGAGTTTGACTTGATAACATTATTTTCTTAATTACTATGATTTAAAATGAATTAAAAGCGTTCGCGGCGGCTCGGACAGGCCCGATTAGTCGCGCGCTGGCGCTTACCGACGGCGGACCTGTGTCAGTTTTTTCCGCGACAATTTCGCGTACCATACCGTCTGTGTTTGACCAAGTTTATAATAATTGTTGCAAGTTATAATGGGCAATAAACAACGTAAGCGAAAAAAGTCGTGTAAAGCAATAAAAGTAACAAATAAAAAGAATGCACTCCAAAGATATGTCACAGTATACATATACAGTAAATATATAGTAGTAAATATAATAAATATATACAGTATTGTGACTCGGCCCTGTCTTTGAAATAATTACCTACAGCCGGGTGGTACGTACGCGATAGGGCTGCGCCGGGCCTATAGTAAATATTTTAATTTCATCTACATACTTAGTTGAGTTTCTTTCTAGTTTTGTGATTGTTAATATTATATTTTTATTAAAAAAAATGAAAAGAGAATGCTCATGGAAGTATGGAATCCCGTACCATGCTGCATCAAAATCAAACGTTGTTTTTATAGACTACACTGATCGTATTAACTCCTACAAAAAATATTTTTGAAAAAAAAACCCGCGTTTCAGAGTTATTTTATAAAATCGAAACTAACCTAAAAAGTAGGTCTATTTTTTCGACGCTACCAACGACGTATTTTAACACACATACATTACATTATTGCTCTAAAAACAGCGTAATACACTAATATTAGTAAGAATTACGAGTTAAACTAACATCCACAGTATGCTTGACTGAAACTCGATTTTATTTTAGACCTTTACATTGCCAATAGTCAGTCAGTACAGTACAAATGTCAGATGCCACAGATAAGATAACTATAAACCATAGAGTATAGTAAGTGCTATAAACTAGTCGGGATTTAGGGATGTAATCGATAAATCAAAATCTTTAGGCTGAGAAAATCTATTTTGTTGCAAATAGCAATAAACCAAACTAAATCGATTTGGTGTACTGATCTTACTTAATTGTAATTAATTTTAGAGTCCGCTCGACAGACAAGGGTTTGTTCAATTGAAACGGAACGTCATTTATATTCAGTTGAAACGGAACGTCATATAAAGGGAGTAAAACAATATTCGTACTTTTAAACTCGAAAAGTATATTTCCAGTTCAAAAATCAAATTCCCGACGCGTAATGCCGTAAAAAAATATGAAACTAATTACTATAATATTTTGGTTTTGAGGCGCGAGACTTTTTGGTACCAACTTTGGTCATTGTCCTTTGTTTGAATGAAATAGGAAGGTTCAATAAAAATACACTTATTGCAATTTACACAAAAACACATAAACAAATCAAAATTTTATCTTTACAGTTCTCCAACCTACTAATAGCGAACTGGCTGTTTATTTTCAATTAGTTACTCAAACTGGCCAATTATGATTAGGTATTTTATATTCTTATATTTTATAGACAATTATTTCATTTATTAACGAAGCTCTAATTTATCGCTACTAGATAGTAACAAATTTTGATCATAGAAAAAATATTTCATAAAAGTCAAGTAATATTACTTATCCAACTGCATATTTCTATGCTGTGTCGCTGGGCAAGGTCACGCGAGTTCACGAACGCGCTGTGTCCACGCGAAGTATTTTGCGCGCACCCTACAGCGCTAAATGCCTACTTTTGCAGGAATACCTCGCCTTAAAGACAGATTGTCACAAACTGCTATAACGGTCTATTCTGGAAACCGCCGGTCTTTGTGGTATCGATTGCTATCTATTTTCGTCTTCAAACACGACAACGACATGCATGTCTACCAGCATTGTGACATTTGTAAATTGGTTTCAGTTTTCCGTTGAAACTGATATGAAATGCATAAGTGCTTTTTATTTTTGTTTATCACGGTCTGTTCTTTGATTCTTTACAAGTAACTTTCATATTTTGGAAATAATATTCTCTAAGTAATATTTTAGGGAATCTTATGTAAGGATTAGCTTAAAATAGTTTCAAAATAGTTTTCAGTCACAATTTTAAGGTACTTACTGATAGTACTTAATCAGGCTTTTATTCAATGGTTGGTGATTCTGAATTGACTATGAAGTCTTCATTATTTTGGGACACCCGTGACTATATTGCTTTACATTTAAGCACAAGTTTATAACTGCTACTAAATGACAAGGTATTTTTATTGAAATTACAATTGTATGTGCCATATACTTTTCTAAATTATACATAGCGGGATTTATAAAACAAAACGTTTTATTGAAAATATAATACCAAAATAAAGCAAAAATTAAGAGGTATACTCATAACACTGCAGTATAACACATACGCCGATGTCGATCTGTCATGATTCCAACACATTATTGCTATACGCGGATCGCTATCAATGCAGCGCTTAATGACGTTAATAGATACGCTCATATTCTGTAGATTGAATATTTCTTATGTAATAATAGGTTTGTGAGTAATATTAATAGGTTGGTAATATCGCTGTGTGATTTCCGGAAAAAATAATATGAAAAGGGAATTTAGAAAAATAGTACGGAAAAATATAATAAGTTTATAGTAAAGGTTCTTATAAAGAGAGGCTATTCTGAGAAACGAGTAATCTATGCAACTGTTCCAGTACAGTATTTCTTGTTCTGAGAATATATGGATCCTGGTGAAATTACTAACTTGTCTGAATTTACAATTTAGGTTGAATTCGGAAATTAACTTGACTTTGCAGATTCAGCGGAAATAACTTTAAATCTGTGGTTTTAGTGCTGTTCAACGAATTAACCCTTAGTTTAGTTTCAAAATTAAATATCCTACGTAATACTAGTAAAAAGTTGTTAGGCTCTTACAACAAATTCCAGAAAATTATACCCAAAAATATAACAGTAATTTCACTGTTCATTACCGAAAATATCACTTTACACTTTATCACGGTCACAAAAAAATGCATAAAATTCACCAAATGGACATTATTTATGGAAATAAAAAACGACCGCTTCACTGGCATATACATAAATAACGTTAATAAAAATAAAGTTGAAGAGCACGAAATTAATAAAACTATTACATAAATATACGCATTATTTTTTTCTCAAACTGCTGAATCCATTTGTGTCGATGATAAAATTAATGACATCATCTGCCTAGCCTTTTTCCAACTATGTTGGGGTCGGCTTCCAGTCCAATCGGATGCAGCTGAATACCAATATTTTACGTGGAGCGACTGCCTATCTGACCTCCACAACCCAGTTAGTTCTGGGTAATACGATACCCTTTGGTAACACTGGTTGTCAGACTTTCGGGCCACTGACTACCTGTAACGACTGTCAAAGATCTACAAATGACAGCCGGGACCAACGGCTTAACGTGCTTTCCGATGCACGGAAGAAACTCGGTATGTAATGGGTGGTCACCCATCCACGGACCAACCTAGGCAAGCGCAGCTTAACCTAAAGATTGACCCGAGCGGCAGTTATTATTAAGCCACGAGCTCCTCCGATGATAAAATTGATGAAGCCTTCTGTTAAGTTTCTACTTACGACTTCGTAGTGAAACTACTAGGTATCCTTTTTATTATCAAGTGTACGTACACCTAAGGAACAGGATAATTTGGGTAAACTACCTATGTGACTGTTCCTAAATTTAGGCTGATAAAATTTTCGTTTTTCCTAAATCATATTATTATTAATATTAGTATTAAGGTCAATTTCCCCCGAATTAAAATTTTATGGAGCCATGGGCACTGAAAGTATCCATGACGATGTCTTTAAAATTAGTTTTTAATTTAAACCGGAATGTATTTTCCACATTAATTGATCAACCGACCGACCCACTAAACGGACAAAGTGAAACTTTGAACAACTGCGTAACGGGCGTCATAACTGCGCCACTGGAAATACGTCCGTCGAAAATTACCACTTTTTGTTGATAAATGTTCCCTCCCGACTGCTGTTTATGTGGCCATTAACTTGAAATACTTACTTATTAATGAGTAATCTGTTATAATTACAATTATTGTTACATCTAAAGCGTTCCTGATAAACGTTAGAAGTGTCGCCGGTCGCACATGTGGCAGAATAAATGTGAACAGTTTAGTTACGTTAATAACGCCAATATATTAGTTATAACACCGATGTTACATTGTAAGTTACGTTATTAATTTAACTCGTATTGTTTTATTTGATTTATGCTATTTTTATTTTAGTTCTAGCATTATCAAATATTATCGTAGCTGAGGAAACAAAAAATCACACATAATTATTTAATAAAGATTTGTACAATGTCAGTTCTTGACAATGCGGAAACTTGTGATTCGCGCTATCTTTTCAAGATTGTAAACTTGTGCATTGATGGTAACAGGCAAGCTTCACCCAAAGAATGGATGAACTGTCAATCAAGACGTTTAAAGTCGCTAGATATTTATTTATTTTCGTCGTTAAACTGTACTGTAATTCACTAGGCGGTTTCTGACTTTTTTAAAAGCGCATAGTGCTGATTGTACTTTATTTTTATTTTTAATCGTGCTTGTTAATGATCCTAAGATTTCTACTAGTTTTTCTATTTTTAATCGTGAGAACCTTTAATTACTTCTGTGTTTCTTATACAATTGTTTCCACCTGTTAACTCCTATTAATAAATAAATAAATCTATTCGGTGTAGTTTTGGAGATAACCCTGATGCTTTGATGACTTAAGTAACAAGTCATCAATCAACACATTTAAATCCTCGTACACATCAAGTATTTCAAAAAAGGAATAGAATGGCCAATTTGCAGAAAAAGAAGAAATCTAAGCGAGAATGAATCGCATGCGTTTTCTTTACTCTTAAAACTGAACGTAACTAAACGCGAGTACGAGGTATGTTAGTACTACTTAAAGCACAAAACAGGTTTTAAATCTTTAATTGTAAGTAGACCGGTAACAGGTAGCTAGTCATCACATAAGGACGCCATAATAGTTTTACATGACGTAACCTTCAATGGTGTTTGAGATAAAGATTTTACTAAAGGTGTTAACTGTTAGCGACCCTCTTTCCCATAATCTCTTGAAGTTAAACTTTTGCTATTTGATTGTAAAATGATCTCAAATGAACAGGGTTTAGGCTTTCAATTCTATTGCAGTGGCGGACGTGTCAAGGAATATTATGTTCATAAAGGTACTTAAATTTTGGCTGCCTGGTTGTTCTAGTGGTCGCAATCGCTACTGCTGAGCATGAGGTCCTGGATTCGATTCCCGGGTTGAGCATAGTATTATAGAGTTTTTCCGAGTATAAAGCATCGTAGGAGGTGGCGTTCTGTAGTTTCTGGCCTTCTGGCTACCCCCATGAGAAAAACACGTAATCTTGTCAGAATTCATCGTTTTGTGTTGTGTTTTCTATCTTATTGGTCTAGTGATCACAAGCGGTTCTGAGTTCGATTCCCAGGTCGGGAAAACTGTTATTGAGTTTTTCCATTAGGAATTTCTCAGTAACAGCCACGGAGTCTGGATTTGTTCGCGATTGACGGCAATAGGCCGCCCTCTATTACATGGGACTTAAACATAAGTAGCGAAATGTGGGTGTACTATTAGGTAGGTACACCTCTGCCTAACTCTTCGGGTATTATTGACGTGATGGTATGTAACTAAAATTTTGTCCCATAGAAATAATCTTAGGATGATCCTGCAGACCAAAAAAATACAGTGTCAAAGGTAAACTTACAGCTGTTACATCTGTATTAATAAAACTTACAAATATAAACTTATATAGCCAACTAGCTGTGCCCGGCATGCGTTGCAATGCATGTTTTCCTACCTACTACTTTCACTACCCTACCTACCCTACCTACCCTAATTTTCTTGAATTTTCTTTGCTATAAACCTCACGGAGCCCGAGACCTTTCCAACGAATGCAAAACCGTGGAAATCGGTTCGTGAGTTCTGGAGTTATAGCGTCAGGAAGGAAAACCCGACTTATTTTTATATTATAGATTACAAAGATATACCTTTCCACGCTCCGTCCACGACCTAAGCCGATGCGTTGCTTCTGGCGACTCGCTTCAACCGACACACACGTGTATCACTTGATTCCTTTGCGTCAGTACCGTCGCGTCGCGGTGTTTCGTGGAGATCTCTTAGCAATTTCGCTAACTCTGTTTTCTCCGTATTCGTTTTTGCAACACGTAGAGCGCGTTGCACGTGGCCAACAGTAAAAAACAAATAGTTTTAATTACATTACATTATTTCCGCGGCAGACCTTGTACAAGATGGCGGGACGAGCTAGACAAGACCAAAGACTAGTGGTCCACATTGACCCCGAATCAAAACACCTGGAAGTCATGGGGCATCTTTGCCCAGTAGTGTGATGACGCAGGCTAACAGTATCACTATCAGTATTTCTAAGACGACGATAAATGCAAGATATCTTGCAAAATAGTACAACACTGATGGCCTATTTACCTGTACGCTGATATCTGAGTTATTACCTGCCTACGAGTACCCAACATTACATAAAGCAAACAAAATCTAAACAACCAGTACCGTACCATTCATAAACCGCCAGCTATCAGCGAACAGAACGTATCCAATTACCGTGGCTATTATAACTAGCGCTTTGTCGTCTCGCTTTACCAAAAACCGCTCACCGATCGTTAGGCACACCAAAATATTGAACGGCCGTCTACTATCACCTTTTAGAAGTCCCAGTGAGCCTCTGTCCACCCCACAGCCGAGCTAATCGGATTACTATGGCGGAACCAGGACTGTAAATCAACAGCAAAAGGTATATTGGTCAGTACTTCGCAATTGTATATAGTGCACCAGTGCGAACGCGTGACATAAACGAGACGAATTTTTTGCAACGAACCTATAACATTTTAAAAGTAAAACTATTTGTCTAAATTAAACCATTAAAACGCAAGGTATAATACTTAACTGGTTTACTGGTTGATCGAGTGGTCGCAAGCGCGACCGCTGACCATGAGGTTCGATTTCCGGGTCGGGCAAAGTGCTATTGGGTTTTTCCATGGAATCCAGGAATTTCTCAGTAGCAGCCATCGCCAATCGTGCCCGTTGATGGCAATAGACTCAGCCCTTATTACAAGGGACTTAAACATAACAGGCGAAATGTGGGTGTGTATTAGGTACCTCTCTGCTTAACACTACGGGGTTTAGAGGCGTGATGCTGTTATGTATGTAATACTTTACTTTCCGAGTATCACCTATGAATAAGAATAAAGTCTTAAAAGCATATAAAATAATATAAAGTGCGAAACGAGTATTTTCAATTTTAAAGTCGTTCGTACATCATCATATCAGCCCGGAATCACCCACTGCTGGGTATAGGCCTCCCCTTTTTTCTGCCACACTTCCCGGTTCTGTGCGTCCCGTATCCAGGTGTTTCCCGCGACTTTGACGATATTTTCAACCCAACGAGCCAAAGGACGGCCCTGATTTCTTTGGCCAAACCTTGGCCACCACTCGGTCAAAGCCTTGCTCCATCGGCCATCCCCGCGTCTAGCCAGATGTCCTGTCCAGGTCCATTTGAGGCGTACCGCCCGGTCCCAGACATCACAGGCATTCGACGGCGGATTTCGATGTTACGCACTCGATCTATAAGAGGGTTATGCCGAGCATGGCTCGCTCCATGGGCCTTTGTGCCACTCGTACTCGGTGGACAGTCTTCTTTGTGAGCGTCCATGTCTCGGCCCATCCGAGCTGTACTCTCCCAGAAATCTCCTTGTTATACCTACGTTACGTTTATGCCGTGCGTTCGTCCTAGGCTCACAAATATAGGAGTAGGGACATAAATACATAACATCGTTATTGTACGGATTTTTTGGTATGTGCATTGTTCTGTGCAGTTTGTGTGTGTACGTTTGCTGTAAATATTGTTTTTCAGTGAAGTTTCATCGCGTGACGCGTGACGTAGAGGTATGTCTTTTTTGAAAACTGTTCGCGATATGAAAGTACTAACTCGTGATATACAAACAGTGATCAGACGTGCGAATATGCGATCGTCGTGTTTGTTTTAAGCGCAGGCCACGCCGCCAGCTGGCGGGCGGGTGAGCGACGCGAACGACGTCCTTTTCATACTTTGTTCGTATCTTTCGATAGTTCGCGGTGTAAACCAAAGTATGAAAAGAGGTGAAACGCGTTCGCGTCGCTCGCCAGCTGGCGGTGTGGCCTGCACTTTAATCGGCGAACCCGAACGCGTGGTCGCGTCGATAGAGGGCGCGTTACGCTTTGTCATATGAACGTTATGATCGCTTATTCGCGCGACAAATCGTTTTCATTAGGACGCGGAGTTCAAAAGTTCTTTTTTTTCTTTGTAGTCTGGAACCTTAAATAATTGGCTTAACTTCTTCATTTATAACATTAAGAAAGTAAAGTGATGCAAATTGCAAGAGTAATGAGAAATAGTTGTCATACAGTTCACATGAACTAAGCACAAACTTAATACGAAGTTTCCTCAAAGGCGGAGCATTCAAAAGGTGCCTTTAAGGCTACTTTTAAGTCAATTCGCCAAGAGTTACAAAAACAGAATAATTTTAATTTAATTAACACTAACTTCGTAGTTGCAAAGCAAAACTTTTTTGCACATTAAATAATTAAAATGAAATGCAAGATACTGAAGATATTTTAAACCTTGCGCTTATTGAAAATCCTATTTAAGTAACTAAAAGCTGTTAATATTGACTCAAAGTGTGGAATGATTATTGTTCTAACCAACTGGTAAAAACTTGACGGAGGAAATTCTGTAGTATCTTCTACTTAATAAAACATTTATTTTCATTCATTAGCTGACGCATGCAGCATGAACGTTTATACAAAAGTTCTTTTGAGAAATAGGGATAAAATCATCTCATTTTTGCCGATCGGAAATTAGTTTTTAACACTCATAGCATCACGCCTGTAATCCCCGAAGAGTTAGGCAGAGGCACACATTTAATCAGATATGTTTTAAGTAATAACATGGTATTGGGGAGGGGCGAGCCAATTCTCATCAAGTGAACACAAATCCAGACTCCGTGGCTGCTATTGAAAAATTCCTGATTGAATAACCCAATAACACTTCGCCCGACCCGGGAATCGAACCCAGGACCTCATGCTCAGCACTCGATCAAGGAGTCAGTTTTTAACATTTTAACAGATCATATGAACATGTCAAATCATATCAGTTTGTCTATGTAAATGTTACTCTATTAACAAGTTCAATATACTTTTCTTTTATTATATCTACGAATTATTATTTGCATTTTCGTTTTTCCTGTATGGACCAATCAGAGGCATCGAATGGCATGAACACGGACTGTTTTGGCACCGTTCGAACTCTTGTTCGTACTTAACATGGTATCAGTGTACATTCCAGGATCTTAATAGTACATAGCAGAGCTGTTATGAAGCCATCGAATTCTATTCTATTAATTAACCTATTTCTATAAGTTTACTTCTTATCATCTTATTGCGGAGAAATGAGGAAAATGTCATGAGGAAAGTTTTCAGTATGAACGTGGATGGCTATAAGAGAAGAGGAAGACCAAAGAAACGATGGATGGACTGTGTGAAACATGATATGGCTAAAAAAGACCTTGACTTCAGAGATGACGACTAATAGAGAAGTATAGAATTAGAAGAATAAAATATAATATAATATTTATTTTCTTTTTTTTTATGTGTATATATTTGTATGTATGTTTATTTTTTATTGATACATTTTTGTTTTAAGTTAAGTTAAATTTCCTTGTTTTGTCTTTTTTACACAACACTGTGTCTACATTTCTAATCCATCTTTCCTCTCGCAGGTCTGCTGGAAGGAATTTCTTATGAAATAAGCAGTACCTTTGTCTTCTATGTTAATATAATGTCCTGTTAAGTATCTGTGTGTACATAAATAAATAAATAAGATGATTTGCTGCGCCGACCCTAAATAAATTGGTATAAGGCGAATGGTGATTATGATGACGTCTCATCGCCTTCATTTGGTGTTGGTACAGTCAGTACAGTAACCGCACATCAGAAGTAATAATTACACTACGAAACCACCCTTACTATAAAGACGTAAAGGAGCTGTCAATATGAAAATTGCTGCCACTGATGTACATTTGTCAATGTCTTGGTACTCGAGCATTTTTTTTTAGCCCAAGACCTGTTTTTAATGGCTCAGACGCTTCTGGACGGTCCAGATTTCTTTGGCCCAACCCAACCAATCGGTCAAAATTTTACTCCTTTGGCTGTTTTCGCATCTAGCCAGCCAGATATCTTATCAGTACTAGCAACTATAGTACCACTTTAAGTTATCTAAAGTTTTCATATCAAGTAATTTAGAAATCCGACGTATCAGATACTTGATAAGGCAGAGAACGGATGGCATTGTGTTCAACATTTTGATTTACATAACAAAGCTATTAACATCAACATTGATCAAGAATATAGTTCTAATATAACTAATGAAGGGCCTCACGTAGATACAGAACTAATGACATTAAATAGAAACAGTATACGCAACTTTAGACCTTTTTCCATTGCATCAAGAGATAAATTGACTTGTACTACATATTTCTGACAGATGGCACAATCAGTTCTAGGTATAACTTGTAAGCACTAAAACCGTTGAGGTATTATATCTTAGTAATTATCAGCAGAAACTTGGACCATTTATTTTATATGTTGACAATATCTTTGGGACCTACTAACTTTTAACTATGGTTAGCATAGCTTTGACCGAGTGAACGAGACAAAAATGCAAGCTAAGAATTATAAGACTTGAAATGTAGTAATACAAAACATGTATTTACGACACCAGTTTGTTACATAAGATTAAAACGTACTCGCTAATGTATGCGTGTTGAAAAGTATAATCAATTTTAACCTTCAAGGCTACCATCGCCGGTTTTCGGAGTTTAATTCGAAATTTCAATCCACATCATAACTTTTTATCGTCATATCAGCCGAAACATACTGGACATATGCCTCCCCAAGCTGTATAGGAGGCCTTCCAACGCTACGGTTTCTAGCACATCATAAAATGGAAATTCAGAAGCCATCAATATCCAATTTTCTTTATAATCGAAGCTCAGAAAGTAGGTACATATACTACCTCCTTACACATGTATCTCAACAAACTGTTTAAACTTTTTAACCGTGCCACGTAAGTGTTCAACTATTTAACGTGAAACGCTCGGTGCAAAACCTACTTTCAACGAAGAATATTAGCGTTAAAATTTATGCTTTCAACACCATCGATTATTCAGCGTATATGTACAACATATTCTGAGGAGACTTGGTACGTTCATTTGCATGGTAATGGCACGCGTACGGAGCCTCGAAGTGCGGTACCTTTAGTGCCAGATAGTGTGCGCGAGCACTCTTTGTTCCAAGACCCAGCTGAGGGGTTAATCACTCTATTGTTGTGTTGGAGTATGTTCTCGTTGATGTACGAATAAACTGGAGGCTTTTTGGAAATTACCTAGTAGTGGAATAGCCGAAAATTTGGGGCAGCATCAATCTCTTCAGAACAAGCAAACCTATGTCTATTTTTGGCAGATGTATTTTTTGTATTGAAAAATATGTCATGGTAACCGGCGATAAAAAATTACCGGCTTAACTGGGTTAAAAATGAAGCCCAACTCTAATTCATCTTTATATTACTGTCATTTATAAGTCAAAAAATTACATAATACTTCGCATGTTTGCCAATATGCATTTTTAAGGAACTAACTTTTACTTCTTTGAGATACTACTTACCTTATTGTTTGCCAACGCTAAAATCGTAGAATTTAACTGATTTTGCGATTGCAGCATACGACATGATTCTGTGACATACACTAAAGGGGATTGCATTTCAACAGAAACTACGCACGATGACTAACATTGAAACAATCCCAGCTAGCAAATTAAGACAAGATCTGCCCACGTTAGCAGCTAACTAAGGAGTTCATCTGGCCGAAGTCTGTACGTTCAACAGTCCATTTGAATTTAATTTATTTTCCTGCGACACAGTTAACGCCTTGTCGTCTCACGGAAATTAATTTCTCTAGCAATTTGCTCTGTATGTAAATGTCCATCGCTGAACTAGAAACACAACTTGATTGAAATATCGACAAATATAGAGTAATATCGCCATCATCATCAGGCCTGGCAGGCGGATTGATTATCGCAATATGATGATACGTATTATCCGGATATTGTCCCCCATACGACAGGAAAATGATGGCGCGATTATCACTTTCAGTGGGGGTCGCCCATTGTGACCATAGGGCTCTTTCTTATCCCATTATTTCAAACTAGCTCATGCCCGCGACTTCACCTGCGTAAGTTCGGTAATTGTCCCACGGGATCGCACTACCGGGATAAAAAGTATCCTATATGTTAATCCAGGTTATAAACTATCAGTGCCAAATTTCATCCAAATCCGGTCAGTAGTTTTTGCGTGAAAGAGTAACAAACATTCATCCATCCATACTCACAAACTTGCGCATTTATAATATTAGTAGGATAGGATATACCCCTCCCATTGTTCATAGAAAAAGTTCACCAACTCACACAAGCATGCATCCAATAAATTAAACTGAAACAATCACATTATCACAAAGCTTACAATCCACTTAAACATTTGAATACGCATTCCCCTTCATTCCGCATTAGGCACATCATAATAATATTTTTCTTATATCACTTGAGGAAAGAAAGCCTCTAAACATGGCGAGAGCAGCGCAAATCGCTTTAGCGGTCCTGAGAACGCCTAAAAAAACAACTTTGCCTTCTTATATCAAGTAAAGATAACAGAAGAAATACCATAAAAATAAATACACTACGTACGAATACATTTTGTGATAATAATTCATTTTTATTGTATCTTGCACGCTGTTTGCCGTATTTATAGCTCATCTAAGTGTGGTACTTCACCTGTATAAAATATAATGTACAGGGTGTAGTTAATAGGTCGTATTTTTACACGCCGATTGTTGCTGACTGGTACGGTACTATTAAAGAGGATATTAATGTAACTATTATAGTTATAAGAGGCGATATTTCATTGTTGTAATGTTTGTGTTGGGTAATTCGGTCGGTACAATGTGTTAATGAGAAAATCACACATGGGTTTTATTAATGAAATTATCAGGGGTTTGCGTTTAGAGTGGGTTATTTTTCCGAATTTACAGTTAGCAAAATAAATAGCAATGTTATGGTTACAGAACCTCTGTCTCTGGGATAATTAATAAATCTTGTCACAACTTGAAATTGTTTCACGAAATCTAGACTAGACAACTGGGCATTCTGTAATCAAAAACAAATTTATCTTCACATCAGGACCTTTAAACATTTCACTCAGATACATCATCAAATCATAAAACTACATCTAACTATATTGTTTACTCAAGTTATTGACAGCCGAGATTACCCAAAACAAACAATCTCACACTCCTTATTACGTTTCAGTTAGGTTCATTTTCGTCTAGAATTATCAGTGAATGTTTCAGGATATGTGGCTGTCTGTGTGCTCGTTCGGAAGGAGCAAGTGCTTCTGACAGTGGGTCGATTAGCGTACGGGACATGGGTTCAAAGACTGGCGATAACTTAGCAAGGTATCCTGAATTATGGTCATGTTAGGGCAGGACCACACAATGCCGGACGATAAAGCGCTTACGACTGGGGTTTTAGAAAGTCGAATAGTCATTTGCATATTTTTTTTTTGTGGTTTATATTTTTTACCGGCCAGTTTTTATTTTTAATTATTCTATTGTTGCATGGCCAGTAACTCAATAACACCTATACAAATTAAAATAAAAGTGGAATGTCTGTTTGTAATTTCAAAATATATTACACAGCTTTTTACTGAATACATATGAAAGTAAGTACGGTATTCACAATAAAACCACATTATTTTTTAAATTTTTGTCTGTCTGTCTGTCGATCTGCTTGTTCAGCTAATCTCGCTAATCTCCGAAAGGCAGGACCGATTTGGACATAACTGGCAGATAGCTGATGTTAGAGAGAATAGTTTAGGCTACTTTTATTTCAGAAAAATAATTAGGGTACCGTGCAAAAAAATTAAAACCCTTGAAATTGTTAACAAAATTCTATTGAAATAGGGAAGTCATATTTTATATAATAATTTCACACAGACGAAGTTCGCGAGGCAACACCTAGTTATTAATATTCCTGTTTATTACTATACGATTGCGACAAAGAATTCACTTACCTAGCAACTTTCCCCGACTTCTTTCGCACAAAAACATAATCCCTTCGTTTTGACCCCCTTTTTTTTTTGGTGGGTGGGAAATCATCAAATGACTGCCCTGGGCGGAGCGGAAGGGAGTGTCAGACTCTTACTGACTAAAAACCACCCATGTTCCTTCATTGGCCCTTTATGTTCCAGGGCCGCGGTATCTCTTTCGAACAGTCCCGCAGCCCTGGCAGGCACCGGCCCTTGCGGGCCCCTCCCGTTTGCTGACAACTCTTTGAGGCGCGCGTGGAACACGAACGCGCCGTCGACACGGCCTGCCCGTCGTCATACGACGGACGGACGGCGAGCTAGCCCATTACTCACCGTCCACAGGCCCGAGTCGTTTTGACCCCCTCAGGGAGTGGAGTTTCAATAAATCCTCTTCGTAACGACACTTCCAAATATGTTTGTAATTCAAGCTAGATAATTATGTAAGCAGTCTTTCAATCACTAAT
Organism: Eurois occulta; assembly: GCA_950022335.1. Taxonomy (NCBI): domain Eukaryota; kingdom Metazoa; phylum Arthropoda; class Insecta; order Lepidoptera; family Noctuidae; genus Eurois; species Eurois occulta. The sequence goes on along the minus strand of OX465489.1, from coordinate 7,183,865 downwards.
AGAACTGATTTCATTATACAATAGAATATACGTAATATGTGGAGCCGACGATGTTATCAAGCCGCTGGTTTTCCATACAGCCTATAACGATGTAATCTGCCTTCACAATAGAAAGAGATCGGCCATAAATCTATTCTAAGCTAAATCCGTTAATTCAGGATTGATGTAACCCTACCTTTGTAGGTATTATAGTCCCTATGCCTTCATTTACGTAGCCAGCATCCAGGTATAAAGTTTAGAAGGTAGGTATAGTAATTAAACTGATAAGATCTTCCCGTCAACTATCCGCCGGGCAAGTTTAGTGATTATGGCTATATCCCTGAGATATTCTGTTGTAGCCTACTGGGGACATTTTCTGGGATGAATATCAAGAGATATATAAACATAAACTAAATATTAAAAGCACCTATTCAAACTCTTTAACCTGCATAATGTAGTTGGAAAGTCTCATTAACCAAGTATTCGCACTAATGAGGATGGATAAATGACTTAGGTTCTTAGTTAAGAACAAAAAAAAGAAAAAAAGAAGGATCATTGATTTACTTAAAATGGGTTACCAGTTTTACAAATGGTGGTTTAGGTACAAACCACATTTTGCTTTGCCTCTAAGGGCATGCAAATATAATATAATAAAAAAGCCTTTATTTACTGATAGACTAAAACTAATTACAATAAAATATAAACAAAGCAAAACATAACTATTGTATCTCGGCGTCTTCGTCAATCAGCGACGCGTATGCCTCGTTTACAAACCTTAATTTTCTACAGGGTTATAAATGAAATGAAAATATAATTTTACATGAATAAATACCTAATGTGTGTTTTAGTGAAATAATTCGTCAGTTAAGAACCCAAGTACGCAATGTTTTCGGAATACTAGAAAAAAACTGGACTTGAAATAGCCAAGTGTGTTAACACCAAAAAAAATAGGCAGTGTTGGACCTAAAGTACAGCTACATTTCGCCTGTTATGTTTCAATTCCAGGTAGAAGGGGACAAGTCTATTGCCATCAACCGGCCACAATTCTCCTCTCGACACAACACAATATAACACGAACAAATAAAATATTTTAATGAACACATTACCTGCACGATGCAATAACGCCATTTTATGTAATTGTAACACGTTGCCATCAAAACTATCTACTTGTTGAGCAAATAATCATAAAGCGCGCGTTTTACCGCCGTCGCGTCGCGCGTCGCAGCGTTTTGTCGTAACTACCCGATGCGCGACGTACGGAGAATGTAATTAAAGCCACTGTTCGTCGCATAAAGTGTTGCAACTCTTCAATTGCGTCTTACTTTGTCGGTTAAGTATTGCGATTATTTTTGTTGCACTTTTGATGCGGCGTTAAAGGTTGATGGGTTGTGGGTGTCTTTTGTCATCGTTGATTGTCATTTTTGTAAAAATATATTACAAACATAAAATAATGCCTGTTTTAGTTATAAAGTGCAAAATTTTGCAAATTTCTTCAATTACGTCACATGAAAAATACAGAAATATTTTCATAAATTGTCTATACTTACGTTACAAAATTATGTGAATTAGTTTTCTCTGAAAGCGTCACAGTGAAACGATTTCTTTTTAATTTTTCGTGATCGATTAATTTGATTTTTTTTCGTGATCGATTGATTAATTGAAATTTTTAATTTCAACATTTTCAAGTAAGTCTACTTAGGAGTAGACTTACTTGAAAATGTTGAAATTAAAAAACTTTTTCTACCTTACACTAACACCAAACTAGCAAATCACAAAATTATGAAGCCTTTAAACATTTATCACCACCCAACCAACTTCCTCAACTACCTGCCAAAAACCGACACTAGAGAAATTCATTAACTCTGCCGGTGACATATCGGTGGTATTGCTTGAACATTTGTCAAATACATGTGTCCCAAACCCTCATATATCTGGGACATTGTATTGTAATTAAACGTTGTCCATTGAACATTATGTTAGTAGGAGTAAGCGCTTGACAATGTTACAGTGATTCTGTTAGCCAGATATGTACGCTGTCATAAATCTTTGGTCTGTTACGGCTACTGAATAGGCCGTGCCTGACATGTTTAAATGTCTGAGGTAAGTTATTAGTTTTATGAAACTACTAAATTATATAACGAGTCAAAGACATTGGTAGTTAATGTCAAAAATATAAGCCGAAGTAAAAGTTTATATTTATAATATTTTTCGAATCTCCAGAAGTACAAATTACTATAACGATAATATGTTAAAATAATGCTAAATTAATGACCTTTAACTCAAATTTTAAAAGATCCTAAGAATTAATACTAAATAGTTAGAACCGTCGTGTCAAGATATAGCAAAAAGGCAGCAAAACATACTTCACGTAGCTATATAGCAAAATCAAGTTGTTCTCTACATCAACCCAAACCTTGAGCTTGTATGCCATAAACCACAAAGAAAACGAAGGCCCACCTTTAAATGATCTACAGAACATATCTACCAAAGACGATTCTAACTTCAGCGGTTTAGACTGTAAACTGTGTCTAGCAGTCAATCACTCAGTAAATCTAGGAACTGTTTAACAATGTATGGATGCTCAATTCCTGGAACTCTAACTGGACTGAACCTACCAGACTTGTTCTAAGTATTCCAAAACAAAGGTATCGTGATGTGTCGTGGATCAATACTGCCCTCCTAACAGCAAATGTATCTAGTATTCGACATTTTTAAGAAATGTTTTTTTTTAAATTAAATATAGTTGTTGCCCACGACCTTTGCTCGCGTGACATTATTATAAAAATACTATCTTTTGACCGCGGCTTCACCCGCATATATGTCGAAAAATATCCGACGGGAACGTACTAACCGGATTAAAACGTAACCTGTACGTTAATCCAGGTTACGGTAACAAACATAGTTACATACCTTCATCCCCTTTTTTAACCTTTCGGAGGTAGAATTATCAAAAACGCTGAGACACGTATAAATTAATTTTCAATCGTCAGCCTTAACACAAAATTTGAAGATCCTAACTTTAAAACAGACGGTGTTTCATATAAACTTCCATCCCCTATTTTACCCCTTTAGGGGTGGAATTTACAAAAAATATTTCTTAGTGGATACTTACTCTTCACAAAGAACACACCCTCCAAGTTTCATGTCTCTAGGACCAGCGGTTTGGGCTGGGTGTTGATATATCACCCAGTCAGTCAGTCAGTTTACCATTTTATATACACCATTATTTTTAGGTCGTTCTGGAGCCGAATACCATGAACTCGATCATCGAACTCGAAACGATTGGGACTATTTTTTTCAAAAAATAACAATAAAAAAAAACACGAAAGAATAAATTTAATGTTTTTTTTGTGAAATAATGAGAATCGATCGATGAATGAATTTTTCAATGGGTATCGTTCGCATGTGTTGCCGATCGTGGATACGTTTTACACACACATATGCATTTGAGTTCTCATTATTTCAAAAAAAAAACATTAAATTTATTCTTTCTAGTTTCTTTTTTATTGTTATTTTTTGAAAAAAATAGTCCCAGCCGTTTCGAGTTCGATGATCGAGTTCATGGTACTCGGCTCCAGAACGACCTAAAAATAATGGTGTATATGTAGACAGAGAAGACTACTTTCCTATTTGAATCGAATTTTATTAACATTTTCAAGGGTTTTAATTTTTTGCAACCCTTAGTATTTTCCTAAAACAAAAGTTATTCCTATTACATCAGCCATCTGCCTGTAAAAGTCACATCAAAATCGTTCCAGCCGTTTCTGTTATTAGCCGGAACAAACAGAGAGACTGTAATATTTTGCAAGTCTAGCATTTGCTAATGGTCGAGGGAACAATAGGCATTGTCAGTAGTAATAGCAATCCGAGATCCTCAACCATAATGTATTGATGTTATAAGATCTCTAACTGCACTGGACGTACAATCAACACAAGATAATGTTCTAGGTATTCTTAAATAAAGGTATTGTAATTGTGATGTGTTGTGGGTGGGAGTCATAGACGGTGATACCTATAAGATTAACAGTAATCAGGGATTGTCAACCTAAAGAGGATGCTGTAGATATTCAGATTTGAGAAAACTAACTAGATGGGACCGCTACAATACTTGTTCTAGGTATAAAAAATGCGAGGATTAGTAGGCAGTGTTAACAGTAATCCGGGATCGTCAACCTAATGGGCAAGGAGAAGAAGCAGTAAATGTTCAGATGTGAGACACTAACTGGTACGAACTTACCTGCAGTTAACCCATGATGTGTTCTGAGTATTCTAGAATAAAAGTATCAGAAGTCAGATAACCAGTCTTACCAAGGGGCATCGAGTCACCGAGTAACTCAATTCTGGAAGGCAGATAGGCAGTCGTTCTATGTAAAATATTGGTATTTAGATGGATTCCGTTACTCTAGAAGCCAACCCCAACATAGTTGGGAAACGGAGTAAAATACTTTGAACATAATGCCTTATATCGTTAAGGCTCACTTTATCTAACACCATTGTGTAAAGAAGGATATAAAGAAAATATAACTTGGAAGGAATACAGGATGCAAAAGAAAAGTTTAAAAATAAAACCTTTTCTAGAAGGTGTCAATGACACGACGCGCAATAATTGTAATAATATTGTGGAGTGGGTGGGTAGCTGTCCATTTACGATTTTTATTTTACTTGGGAGGAAGTCGAGACGTTCCAGAGTGCTATGCTGCCTGTCTCTATAGAGACGAGACAATCTAGTTAGTACAATATAATATTAATTGTGCAACTCAATAACCGGTGGGAAATGTATTTTTTATGTAGAAACATTTTTTTTAGTAGCTTGGTATTTATGCATATTCTCTATTTCAGTTTCTTATTGATAATAAGATGTCCTTTTTTCAGAAATATTTGTTTAAGTCATTTAGCATTGTTGCTTTAATAGCATAGTATGTCATAGAATCATACTGATATTCTATATTTTTAAAGAAAATTTGTATGATTCTATGAAATAATATATATATAAAGATAAAAAATTAAAATAAAAAACAAGTATAACTTACATTCAATTACCAACTTCAATGAATAAACCTAATAAAATAATGTACTGCAGAGAACACACTTTTTCAACCATAACATGAAAAAATCCACCCAAATGTACACATATACAATTATTTCATTCATTTGGAACCTTAAACCTCATTATACGGAACAACAAAGCTTTGTTTTAGCTCAAAAAATGTGAAAAACACTTGAAATTACGTCATTAAAACAAAGCGTACAGCTTTACAATGGCCACCACAACAGAATTTTGTAAACACACCCAAATTGAAATAATAACAAGTATAGTTGCAAACGACTTGTCTACATTGTCGTGAATTAGGCGCATTAGGCGAGCGGCCCCGTAATACACTGTGACAATGCGTTTATCCGTGATTATGCACCACACCAGTGACCTGGCACACTACAAAAACAGACTCTATATACTCAAAAATACAGTTGGTATTCTATAAATATTTACAAGGCAGTTAAGGCTCCTTGCCAGTAATGTAGTCGTGAGTATTTGTAGCAAGAGATAACAGCACACGAGTTGGTAGTGGGACCTGTTGATGATAAGCGCCGTCGTCGATAAGGCCGTCTGCTGATGGACGGGCCCAGCCAGAATTTTGGCGAATACATATTTCATGAGTTGATTAAATAGTTCACGCTTTGAATTTCCCTGCACATACATATGTAGAAGGTATACATATGTAAAGTTTACTGCAGTACGACGAGGCGTAGTTAGCATGCGTCGTGTTTTTAGTTGACAAAATGTCACCAGGAACGAGGTCGGGGGGTTTTCTTATCGTCTCGGTATGAAACCATTTTATATGGTGATCAGAGCATGACGGTATCGTTATTGTGGGCAGAAGCTATCGTAAGCTAACGTAATACATTTTATGGAAAACGTGACCTTATAGGTGGTTCGTGAATATACTGGTAGTTTCCAATTATGTTGATTGAAACTTATATGTACACACACAATTATAGGTACACTAACAATTTACGCATTTATATCTAACAACTCCAAAATACTGCCATCAACATGAGAAAAGCAATGCGAAATATTTAGTATCAAAGCATAATAATTAAAAAAATAATTTAAACTGTTCTTTATAATTATATTCTAGTATTAAGTTATTTTGCTGCGCCCTAACAGGGTAATGTATCCATTTGTTTTTAAGCCAAGCTTGTAACGGTGTATATATTGTGCAATAAATAAATAAAACTTTATGAAAGACAATACCACATATTTAACACAAGAAACCAACACGTGGAACAACTAAATCTATTATAAGCTTTTAATCGTTCTCTTCGAAGCCACCGCCTGCAATCGATTCCTTGCTTACTAGTAATCATTTATTATTGGTGCATCACCGTCTATTTATACGAGGCACTGCTGTAACCATAGAGTATGGAATCGCCGTATCAATTGCAGACTTCAGATTCCAAAACAAAGGTTTCTGGGTTTTGGTTTCCTTATTTTGCTAGTTTGAGCTCTTAAACTCGTGTGATGGCGTTTATTTTTACACACACACACTTTCATCAAAATTAGGTGTTTTATTCTTATACTATACGTGGCAAAGATATCGAACTCTTCAGACCCTTCAGCCTTATCTCTGACGTCATCACGAGCAAAAGTTTGGAAATTTATTAAAAATGTACTACAAAAATATTGAAATAAGTTGCTTAAAGTGACCCAATCTACAAAATAATAATATTTAACAAATTTCGAAAAAAAAACCTTAACATCCCGAATTGCGGACTTACTGACTGATAATATACTAAAATGTTCGGAGTCGAGTCTGCAATTAGTCCACACCGGCACTGGTTTGATCGAACCTTTACTGAGAGCAAATTCAAATGTGACAGGCATTTTCTAAATTTTCAGAGGCTGTTAGTTTATAAGTAAACGTTGACGCCTACTGGCAACCTTGGTTGGTATGAAAAGTATCGATAATACTGTCTTTAGCAGAGACTGCGTATTATTATGACTGACAGTCTTGGTTTGAAATATTGGCAACACCGGCTCTAGTAAGTAGTGTGCATCTTATTTGTGTAGAATAAACCGTGTTCCTTTCTTTCAAACAGCGGCCGCCGAGACGTTTTCTTACTCTGTGGTTGTAACAAATCAGTCGGTAATACTCACGCGATGTATGTTCTGATTAGAGTTACCTACATATGTGCATTTAATATGAAGAGGTTTTTAGGCTGTGGGTAGTTTTTACTCGCTTGATTACTTCGTAGAAGCGCCGTCTTTAATGAAAATATTAGATATTTCCCATCGCATACAACTTTTAGATACATAGCTTTGAATGGATTCCAAGAATGTGGATATCACATTGAAACGTATTTTTTTTTTAGATATATAAGCGTAGCATATGCTTACCTTACCGTACCGTTATGTTTTGATAGAAACGGAAACTTAGTTACGTCCGTCGTCTGTATATATTGCCATAATTATGAACCTATATCCAAGCCATAAACCATAATTCATCCAAAAAATATTCCTCATATCTCATACCGCCAATAACTCAAACAGTATATTTCTTACACTGAAACAAAACCATCGAACGTAATTTCATCCGTTCAACTCTTTCGAACTACCAACGATATTTCAATGTGCGGTCTCGGTAAGAAATACGGTCTAATTTGCGAAAGCACAATATCTCAACAGCACTGATGTTAGTAGTTATCGATAAATCACTGCGGTACCTTTTTCAGAACGAATGTTAAACCGATAAACATTCATCTTCAATACATAGTTGACTAAACGGCGTTTTCTAAAAAAAGAAATATGGTCTCACTTGAACGTGCGATTGGTACCCAGTTAGACCGTACTTTGGGTCTGAAATTGGACACGAAGTGAGTTTACAATGAGTATTACCTCACATTGTTAAAATTTTCAGTAGGTCCCTACTGAATATTTTTGGTGGAACTTCAAAATTTAGGTTAGATGGAATCTTAGTACAATCACACATTCATAAACTAATAATGTTTTTTGCTCCGAAACACTGATAAGTTATTGCTATGAAAAAGCTCGTAGCCACTTTAGACGTAGTGAATACAAATCAAAACATTACTAGAACGCATAAAGAGAAAATCAAAAACTCTATTTTCAATACGTTATTTAAAAAATCTAAATATCAGCGAATAAAACCACTAGTTTACAAAGAGAAAGAAACAGTGTGCTACGTCGCCCGCGTAGCGGTTTGCTACGAAGTTGTAAGGAGTTACTAATACGGGTTTGTTCCAAGTTGGATTATACTAACTTGGTATATATAGTCTGGAAACTTAGTATAGGGTATAACGGGAAGTGCTTTAATTATTGGACTTCAGATTTAAGTCTTAATTATTCTCACTTAAGTCTCGTAGCACCTGCTACGAAAAGCGTAGCATACTTCTGCTTAGCATATTCGTATTTTATGTGATTTTGTGAATTTATTTCTTACAAAAGTTATGTTTTCAGGAGTTCTCTGATGTATGAAAATCGTTCAGTATATTATACTTTGATTTTAATAAGTGATTACCAGAACAATTACCAAAATTATACCATTTTAGGCTTTAGTATCTTATTCAATATGTTACATTGATCTCGACCGATTAATGATAAGATTCTAGTTTCTTTCCTAAACAGTAGATTACATAACATAATATTACGCCTGTAATCTCCGTAGGGTTAGGCAGACATGTACCTAATAGTACACCCACATTTCGCCAGCATAAGTAAAATAGTGATAGTAGTAGTGTAAGTATAGATTTACTTCTCTAATTGATAGAGAGTCCTTTCATAGACATTTTCGCATTCAAAAATTAACTGTTCACAAACTACGAGAACAAATAGTAGCAACAGTCGTCACTGAGCCTCGTATTGCAATAGGTAAGCAATGAATACGGTCGGGCCGAGTGTGACCGATAAAAATGATATATGTACCAACATGGACAAAGCCCCGCTACTTTGTTACTTGAACTCCACCAAAAACAGGGCACGGTTTTAAAAACAATATTTATTCATGCCAAAGACAAAAAACCGAATTTTCGGAACGACAGTCCATACTAATATTATGGTAAATGCGAAATTAACAATTTCTGACTGTTGGTTTGTCCGTCTGTCTGTTATATGTCACACTTGAACTAATTTCGACGACTTTTAGTCTCATGCATTGTAACTATAGTTTGCTTGAAGATAAGTTTAATTTGTGAAAAACTTTTAACATGTTGACCGTAACCTGGATTAGGACATTCGATATTTTTATTCCGATGTTCCGTTCACTAGGGATAATTACTGACCTCAACGCGGGTGAAGCCGAGGACAACAGTTACTATACTATAATGCAGCTAAATTTAGGGACATTTAGTTATTAAAAGTTCGTTTCTGAAATTAATTTATACTTCGAGTACTATTAGGTTTCAACGGTGAATGGTTAATATTAGACTTTGAAATTTAACTGCGGAATTTATCATTGAAAAATATTCGTGGAATGAGCGCATAATTTTTGTTTTAAATCATGTGTAATTTAATGACTTTTTAGCGATATTTTTTGTATTATAATGCTTGTTAACTATAGGTTCCATGTACTATCTTATCATTATAGGTTACAATGGAAGTTAAATAATATAGTTATCCATTTAAATAAAATCAATTTCTTTGATATCCCACTAATACCAGACACGAGGCAAGATTCAGATATTCTCATATCTGCGGAAGTTGAAGGCAAAGAAACGACTTATCTATTCAATTTGTGAATACGACAACGGTATTAAACTTTACTTCTAAAAGACCTTCAACGATCGCCGCACGGCAACCGAAAGTCCCAAACATTTTATTTACGGACATGTATTATTTATATAAAACTCTTATCTATACAAATTTCACGCTCTTTCTCCAACCAAAATCCCTAACAACATATTTATACCATGTGAATTATATTCAGAGAAATTTACATAACGTCAAAAAGATTCCACGTTATTACGAATCCAAAGCCGTCGCGTCCTAACTTCCAAAGAAAATTAATTTGAATAATACATACTACACACTGGGAAATAACGCAAGAAGGGAAATATTGCATAACGCAAAAACCTGTACAGTAATATCTGATCATGAATAACCTACGCGATGCCAAAAACTAAAACAATAACAATTTAAACTTACAGTTTTCTTTACTGCGAGACGTCAAAAAAACTATTTAGAAAGCAAGTTTGTAAAAAATTGTATGAGAAATTGAGGGGTGCGTTATGTTGCTTCTCCATATGAAATAAGTAGTGGTCTGATCCTTGACAATAAACTGAAACGTGTCTCTGTTAAATATTTTATTAACTAGGTATTCTTGATTTCTTATTAGGGTTCCGTACCCCTATTACTAAGCATCCGCTATCTGTCCGTCCGTCCGTTCGTCCGTCCATCTGTCTGTCCTCTACTACGATGGTACGGTACCCATCTTGCGCAATTCCGACTTGCAATTGGCCTGTTTTTTTATAATTTATAAGAATTTTCAGACAATAAAATACAAAATTAATTTAAGCCGCATAATTTAATCTTACTATGATTTTTAGATTCAGAATTACAACTCAGTAATTATCATACAGTTTTATGGCTAAAACAAGGATATTTACCTCATGAAAAAAAACAAATAGAAGCGAAGCAACAATTGCTTTGCTTCTTTTTGTTTTTTTGACATTCAAAAGTAATGGTCTACTTAATTGAAATAAATGCTTTGAGTTTGAATTTGAGTTGTTACTACACTTCTCATCAAAAAAATCGAAACACTTTCGTTTTTATTGTTTTTGTCCTAATTTTTTACAAAAGAGAATTAATTCCATGAAAAAAAAAACATTATTGTGTAGCTGGCAGTTTGGTCATTACAGTAAGAAGAAAAAAATCAAAATTCGAAATTAGAATTTCATTTGTTTATCCTATAAATGAAATTAATCACTGTTTTGAGACAAATGTGTATTTAGGGTTGGAGTACGTTTCTCGTTTAAAAACTAAAAATTAGCGCTTGTCTTTAAACTTTTTGTTTCTTATTTCATTTACTGTGACTTTGGGACGTCTGAAAAAACTTTTTTTTCTAAAAGATATGGATACTTCGCCCGCAGAAGCCGCCCAAGTGGTGGCATTGCTGGATTCTGGACTTAGTCAGCGTGTTGTGGCTGCAAGATTGCATCTAAGCTTATCATCAGCTGTTCATAGAGTCTACAAACGCTATCGGGAGACTGGTTCGTTCACGAGCCGTTCAGGATCTGGCAGGAATCGGGTCACTTCTGAGCGAGATGATCGATTTATTGTAACAACTTCTTTACGAAATCGACGCCTTAACGCTTTTCAACTGCAGCAGCAGCTTCGCGTTGTACGAAGAGTAGCTGTAAGTGACTCTGCAATAAGAAGAAGGTTGAAGGAACGCGGATTGGCACCGCATAAGCCAGCGAATGGGCCGAAATTAACTGCAGACCATCGAAGAGCGCGCCTTAACTTTGCACGCGAGCACCTAACTTGGTCATACCTTCAGTGGAGCAAAGTACTGTTTTCTGATGAGTGTAAAATTATGCTGTATGGTAACGACGGAAGGAACAAGGTCTACAGAAGAGATGGAGAACGCTTTGCACAATGCTGCATTGAAGAAAAGGTCAGCTATGGTGGCGGTTCGTGGACGGTTTGGGGAGGAATCAGCGCCGACGGTAAGACAGAACTTGCCTTTGTGTCTGGGCCACGGCTGCCTGCACTAAACTCTCATCGGTACATCGAACAGTGTCTTGAACCTCATGTGATGCCCTATGCACATTTTATTGGCAACGACTTCATATTCATGCACGACAATGCTAGAGCTCACACCGCGGGCGTCGTACGAGATTATCTTACCGAAGTCGGTATCTCCATTATGGTATGGCCAGCAAGAAGCCCGGACATGAATCCCATTGAACATCTATGGGATGAATTAAAGAGACGAATTCGAGCAAGAGATCCAGCCCCAGAAACACTTAGCCAGCTGCAAAATGCAATCCAAGAGGAATGGGATAATATACCACAACATGTGATCGTGACTCTCATCCGATCGATGAAGAACCGTATGGAAGCAGTAATAAGAGCTCGCGGAGGGAATACAAGTTATTAAATAAACGTTTCTTACATTTTTTTTTCATTTACGCGTGTTGTTTTACCCATTTCCTTCATATTCCATACAGGGTAAAAATTACTCATTATACAAAATACGAAACCTATGAAGACTTAATTTGAATTTAGAACAATAACATTAGGATTTAAAAACCTCATACTACTCACTATTAAATGACATTTTACATTTATTCCTAAATATACACATTTTTCTGATAATCCTTATCAAATCATAAACTGCGAGGTGTTTCGATTTTTTTGATGAGAAGTGTATTTTGTATGGAGAAGAAACAAAACGCATTGCTATAAATATAAAATGTTGTAATTATGTCTGTGTTTGCTGATAGGAACCGAGAATAAAACTGAATGAGTAAGCTTTTTATCTTTGCGGTCCAATGGAGAAAATGGAGAATAAGGTTTGTTATAACAACGTTTCTCAGAGAGTTTTTATCAGACAAACTACAAATACAAATGCATGTACCTATGGGGTATTACAAATCTACATCAATTGATCATTCTATATCACATGATCTGATGATCAGAGCATGCATCACAACTAATATAAGAACTTAGTACCTGGGCGACTGAGCTCTGCTCGGGTGAAAATAGACAAAACAAATTTTCCCAGATTTGAAACCTAGCTAGATCGATTTTTCACCCCCGTAAACGTCTATATTGCAACTTTCATCGCAATCGTTACAGCCGTTTTCGATAACGTGATTACAAATATGTATATGTACAAATATTACTCATTTCATAGGATAGGTTAGGAGAAATTCCAAAAAAAAGATGAATGCTCTTTTTTACTCGCCCAAAATTGCAACTATACCCGACAAAAGCTAATAAAAAAATAAAAAAATATGCAAATACAATTCCTGCACTTTACAAAGGCATTTAAACACCAAAGTACTACATCCAAACTCCAAAAATAAGCTAAACGAAAAAAACGCATACAATAAGCGAAAATTTCCACCATTACCCAAAGTATGATCGTTTATTTTTTGGCTAATGACCCCGTGAGGCCGGGGCTTCCTGCCGATACCCCGTGCCCTCCGAAAGGTTGAGCACGCATTATGGTGAATAGTTATAAAACCTGTGAAATGAAATACTATGCTCTAATGCGGACTTGATAACCGGTTGCTGGAGGAATCATTATGTTGGTTTTGTGTGCGATTTGGATAATTTGTGATGGCGTTTCGTGTTTTGAGCCGTGCGTTTGTTTATACATCATTTAAATAGGTCTTAATGTGTTCGACAATATTGAAACGATGGATGGACTGTGTGAAGGATGATATGGCTAGAAAGGAGATGACTGCTGAGATGACGAGTAATAGAGAAGTAAGGAAGAAGACATGCGATCCCAAATAAATTGGGATAAGGACAAAAGAATGATAGAACGAAGAATGATGATCGACAATATTCAGAACTTTGATGCATGGCTTTCATAAACATGGACCAAATAAAAACTTTCTTTAAAAAACTTGTTAATGCAAGATTTCATAGATGTTTTTTTTTTTGTTGCTAGAGATTAAGAGATTTCTATCGAGAACCATGAGATTTTTAAATCGACGCTCAGGATTTCAGCACTCCAATTCATTTTTTGTACGAATGTTATAAATATTACTAAAGCAATAAAATACAAGACACGTTTAGCTCTGAAATGTTTATGACCTTTAAACAATAAACAATATGGCTTATATTTCTAAATCAACATAGATATAAATACCTACTTCAAAAAATTCTTCACATAGCGTGATCACTTATTACAGTTGATCACAATTTGTGAATTCCTACAAACATTTGAACGAATATGTTATTGGTTTCCGTGACTTATAAATATAGTAGATACCTCCGTAGCTGCCTGCATCAGAAGGGTACGCGGTTGCGTGATCGATACCTAACAATATTACATCATATTATTCAAATTACTATCGGAAGACCTCGTGGAACATATGGAAAAAGCTGCGCTGGGTATATTTTGTGCAGTTTATATTCAACTACATTTGGTTAGACTTGATGGATACGAGTTTGACAGAGGTTACAATGAAAAACGGTTAAGATTCTGAGTAATATTTAGATATTAAAGAAATTACTAAATATTAATTATTTAAATCGTTCAGCTACTTTTTCCAAATAGCGTTTTATGACTAACCAAGTTACCGTTTTACTATTAGTGTTTGAGTCATGAATATTCGAATAAAGAGAAATTCAATTCTATTAACACATTACAATATTAAAAGAAATATACTAAATAAAAATCTTAAAACTCATACATTTTCCAACAGACAAACGCTTGGTATGGAAGAAGGCAGTTTTGAACAGTTTACTTACCTTCATAAACAACAATATTTTCAAAAGTCGGTACTTAAAAAGCATGAGCTTAAATATGTTCAAGCTATGTACAATTGTACAAAACCTAACTACGTAAACACATACATTCAAAAATCTAAAATCCAAAGATCAAAATAAAAGTACAGTTGAATACAAAAGACGTCGTAAGTTAAGCTTATCGCCTTTCGTGGCCCGTTAGCCACGAGGTGGCAATTGATTCAACTGCTCCACCGACCGAGATCTGAGTAAACCCGCACAGTTTTGAATATTATCATATTTTATTCTGTCAATTACAGGTGCAACCTGGAGTCTGCATTTGTGCTCTGTTGGTAGGAATAGGCTTGCTTGTTATTACATGGGAGTAAAAAACAAAACAAAATCTATCCTATATAATATAATATTAATATTATATTACATTATTATTATTTATTATAATATTATAAAGCTGAAGAGTTTGTCTGTTTGCTTGAACGCGCTAATCTCAGGAACTACTGTCCCGATTTGATATCATCACGATAAGACCAATAGGAGCGGTGCACTAATGAAGAATGTTTCAAAATCGGGGGATATTTTTTCCTATTGAGAGCTTCTGCTGCGTGCGCTGGGTAAACGGTTAAAGTTTCGCAAAAATCATGTATTACAGAATTATTCCTCTTTAAAAGTTATAAAAAAAAGTCCGCAACAGCATATGTCTATCTTTTAAGGTTAGCTCACTATAACCTTTTTTATGCTAACCAAATTTGTTCTAAAATAATGCATTATTTACGAAGGTGTTTTTATAAACATGATATTAATCCTTATCCAAATAAATACGTTATTCATCACAAGTATTTAATTTAAAACAAAATTGCCCTTTACATCATTCGGTTTAAATGAATATCTTAGGAGCTGTCGCAGTTTTAAAATAACATCACAGCAAAATAATGATCGGGTACTGCGCGCACAATGTGCAAAGCCGGGCAGTCATGTTAGCCCAAAGTAACTATTCCACGCGGACGAAGTCGCGGGCGAAAACTAGTAGAAATATAAGTTTTTAAACTGTCATGGTCACTAACATGACACACACACACCACACACACACACATGGTAAACACACACACATGGCATGACATGACATGACAAACACATGACAAACAACACACACACACACAACACATGACATGGTAAATATCCCGTTTCTAGTATTAATTAAAATAGAAATAATCATTATAATAGGTTATCACTACATAGTATAAAACAAAGTCGCTTTCTCTGTCCCTATATCCCTATGTATGCTTAAATCTTTAAAACTACGCAACGGATTTTGATGCAGTTGTTCTTAATAGATAGAGTGATCCAAGAGGAAGGTTTATATGTATAATACATGCACCCGTGCGAAGCCGGGGCGGGTCGCTAGTTTCTAGATAAATGTGATATTAAAACGTTGATTCCTAAAATAGGCTGACCTGTATTCCGTGTAAGTGGTCACATTATGGACACTAAAACAATATTTATTTAAAAATACTGTATCCCTATTAGTTTCTAAATTGTGGAATGCCTCTACCCACCCCTTTCCAGGGGCTACATTCATGATATTACTTTATTTTCATATTTTACACTATCAATTACAGGTGCTATAGTTTTTATTCACTGCAACTCTTGCGGTTATATAAATTGTTGCAATTTTCTCTTGATTATTCGTAAAGTAGTTGTGATGAAGGAAAGAGATTGCTTAGTACTTGTTTTCTTATTTTGAATAAGATTTAGTTTACACTCTGGGGTAGACGTGGAAGAAAAAGTATTAGTTGCTCGCAGCGTGAGTTACTGCAGGAGTAAGTATTTGTCATTTTTAAAACTCGAAGTTTGTATAAAAATAGTGAAAAGTCTGAAGTATCGTCTATGCCAAACCCACTAATAGAATCTAATGTGATTATTATGTTTGAAAAGTGTTGCTATTTAAAAAACGTCTAAATAATTATTTCAAATAAGTAATAGCTAATCATTCCTCAACTTTATAAGCAGCGTTCATAAATAGAGGGGGCTATTTTTTTGTTAAGACCAAGATATTTATTCGTAGGTGCACAAAGTTGCTATATTAGCATGGTTACTATTGTATTATTATTTCTTTTATTTATTTCTATACAAATCATTTTTAAATATACCTATACAATATAAAAAAAAATTAAAAATATAAAAAAATTGTAACCCACCGGTATCGGAAACAGGATCCAAGCTACCCGGGGTCAGGGCTCCAGAGAGAGGAACCTCCTAACAATACGAGCTGTGTCCAGGAGTACCGCTTTCTGAATGCCTCCGAGAGCCTCCTCAGGTATTGGTCGAGGGTCTTGGCAATTAAGCCATGGGCTGATACGACTATCGGCACAATGTAAAATAAACTATTGTACTCATTATTAATATGATATATTTATAAACTATTTTGGAGCAGAAATAATGTTATACTTCCCTAACAGTAAATGACCGAGAATTAGGTCATTAAAATTAACCTCGTCTGGAGCTAAAGTAACACATATCAGTTTCCGTGACTAGCTCAATATCTTAATGCCTAGTTTTTAGTGTTCCGTAGTCAACAAGGAACCCTTATAGTTGCGCCATGTCCGTCTGGCTGTCCGCAGCTTAGCTCAAAGACTCTTAGTACTAGAAAGCTGTAATTTGGTGGCTGTAAGTGGTAAACTAAAATTTCGAAAAGTATTTTTACACTTCCAGTACCTACACGTAAAGTGGGGATTTTTTTTTTCGCGAACCTCATTGTGTGGGATAGTTCTTTAAAAAATATTGCGAGTTTGTTCAAATAATTTTACGATTATGAGATTCATTTGTGATTGATTAAGCTTTAAAGTGCAAATGTTTGTTAGACTCAAGTGCCCCCCCCCCCCCTCTACCAGCTAAACAAAAATTCATAGTAAAAAATTCACTGTGATAGTACCTATAACGAAGTTTAAAGAAAAACTATCACAACTAAGCTTACAAGCTTTACAAGTTTACGCGTAATAGTTGACCAACTTAAAAAATGTACTTGGATCACATATTTTCCCAAACATAATGTATGCGTGCACAGGTTTTTCAACTGCAAATGTAAGTTTGTT
Organism: Eurois occulta; assembly: GCA_950022335.1. NCBI lineage: Eukaryota > Metazoa > Arthropoda > Insecta > Lepidoptera > Noctuidae > Eurois > Eurois occulta. The sequence continues at coordinate 7,166,357 of OX465489.1, read as the reverse complement.
TTTTTATAATTATAATAAAAATCATAGTTCGGAGGTAAATCGATCCGAATATTTTGATGGGCAACGACGGAACCCTACATTGTGCGTGGCCCAACACTCACTTGGCCGCTTTTTGTAAATCCAATTGAACTCAAAAAGTCGTCACGAATATTGTAATCAGATTAAACTTATTTTAAAAGGTGACCTCTATGACCCAAGTTTGACTTGAAAATCCTTAGAGGGTACTTTTTGTCAAACTAAAAATAACAATGTCGAACTTCGTGAACAATAATTTTTAGAGAAAATCTCAATGCTGAACATTGATTGTTTTTCTGTCGAAACTGTTAAATTTTATAAATTACTAGTTTTACTTTGAGCTTCGTCCAAATATAAAATCTACATACTTAAACTTAGCCAAACATAATATATATTTATTCCGAAAGTCTGACACCACATTACCAAGGAGAGATACCGTGTAAGTGTAACTCTGTGACTGGACTGTGCAAGTTCAGGTAGGCAGTGGTTACATGTTAAATAGGTACTAGTATTCAGCTGCATCAGATTAGACAAGAAACCGACCCCAACATAATTGAAGTCAGATCCAACGTTTATTGAAAATAAACTCTTTCTAGTTACAACTGGGTTTATCCTAGGCTACAAGTAGGTTTATCCATTTATTAATGTGTTTATTTTTTTTCTTATTGCTCCTACTTGCTATATCTCCTGATCCTCGCGCCTCCAGCGTTCGAGTAAACAAATCATGTGATTTATAAAATCCTGTAATACTGAATAAATATTTATTTTACCATTGCCACTCGAAAAAGGGCATTTTATTGATCGATAACAGTGAATAAAAGTTTCTTTTACTCACTGAGTGAATAAAGACATTTTGAATTCGGATCAAGCACGAATTATGAACAAAAAATAAATAAAAAGTGCCAACAAGAACTTTTTTCGAAATTAGAACAATTTTCGAAATTCAGTGTTCTACACTGAATTTCGAAAATTGTTCTTATTTCTTATTATATTACCGATTATATAATAAAATGTGATAAATACTCATCTGCTTGGACTTATCCCAACTTTATTGGGGTCGGCTTCCAGTCTAATCGGATGCAGCTGAATATCAGTATTTTACATGGAGCGACTGCCTATCTGACCCAGAACACAACCCAATTAGTACTGTGTGGGTAATACGGTACCTACCCCTTGGTAAGACTGGTTGTCAGACTTTCGAGCCACTGACGTCCTGTAACGACTATCAAAGTACTACAAATGACAGCCGGGACCAATGTATTTAAGTACTTTCCGAGGCACGGAGGAATTTGGTATGTAAGGCCACCCATCCACAGACCGACCTCGATAAGCCCGTCCTAACCTTGAAGACCTGAGTGGCTGTTATTATTAACCCACGAGAAATATAAATACCGTACTTCTATTTATTTTCTGGCAGGCAATGGTAAGAAGTAGAGTACACAACAAGTGAAACAAAAATTCATCTCGATTCTAGTATCCCTCGCTCCGCTCAGGATTCTACTCTAGAATCCTTCGCTGCTCTCGGGATCCAACTCAGTGCCTCGAATTAAATTACCTTATTTTTCACTTGTTGTATAATCTACTATTTTCCAGTGACTTTAATTTGCCAGTAGGTTCATTACGATGTATTATCGTAATGAACCTACTGGCAAATTAAAGTTTACATAGACTACGTCATTATTCTGGTTGCAGGAGCTCATTATATAATTATCACATTGTAACCTCATTTAATGGACTTATATTTTTCTGACAGATAAAATAATTAAGAGTGTTTAAATTTCTAATGTGGCTTTTGACTTCTGGATATGACATAGAATTTATAATGTTATCGTTTTGATTTATTATTATTTAAGAACTTTTTGAAAACCAAAAAAGTTTTTCTAGCATAATTATGTAGTTAGAAAAAAAAATATCCTGGAAAAATATTTTTGCGAAAAACACTAAAAAAGTGAACAATAACTTTATTGATTTCTTACTGATTTTATTGCAGCATTGCTAAGATGCTGGTGGAATACATAACCTTCTCCTTTTTTAGGGTTCCGTACCCAAAGGGTAAAACGGGACCCTATTACTAAGACTTCGCTGTCTGTCTGTCTGTCTGTCTGTCTGTCTGTCTCCGGGCTGTATCTCATAAACCGTGATAGCTAGAAAGCTGAAATTTTCACAAATGATGTATTACTATTGCCGCTATAACAACAAATACTAAAAATTATAAAAAAATAAATATTAAGGGGGGCTCCCATACAACAGATATGATTTTTTTGCCGTTTTTATAGATAATGGTACGGAACCCTTCGTGCGCGAGTCCGACTCGCACTTGGCCGGTTTTTATAAGTCACTTAAAAAGAGTTTTCCTACGACAATTTTAAAATGGAACAAACAGTAAATTGCACATCAATCAAACCATTTTACATGACGTTTACCAACGAGTATAATGATTGGCAATACCGTGGTCAAACAGGATATCCAAAAAACTAGCAAAATTACTGACAGCCTTCCAAGAAGTCTCCTCACACAAGGACATCTAATAATAAAACTAACTCACATCCCATTTTCTTAAAATCCAAAACTTGACTTAACAAGAAAAATAATGACTGCCTACCTAGAAATCCGCGAACACAGTCCACAAGTATACCTGAGAGGTTAAACTTATTGTATATAAGAATAAAAATAACAAGATTTTGGGCGAATAAAAACATAAAGGTGAATTTATACAAGCTGCGTGTAGGGACGTAGCGAATCGATTCGCGGCGCCCACGACGCGTTTACCTGCGGTATAGTACGCGCCATCGCCATAAGCTCTTCGGAAATGGTCGAGCCCATGAAAAATATGACACGGGGAGAGGGAAGCGAGCCCTCTAAGCCTTTTATGAAATCGTTAATGACCTACTTGATGGGCCACAATGAGCCTTTCGTAACTGTTACACGATTTTTGTATGCGATTCTAAATGTTTTTGCCACATTGAGAATTCATGCTCGCTCGTTACGGAATGAATCGACTGTATATCGTCGAGTACTGAAATGCTTGCGTTATAGTACGCACCAATCTTTTCGACATGAATGTGTACTTTACTGAGAACATAAAAACGTTATGTACATGTTCGAAGGTCCTTTTCAACGTATTATTATGACTATGTCAAGATTGTTGAGTTGATTTGTTGTAGGCCGTTCACAAATTCGAACCCAATTTTGGGAACGAAATGTTTAAATTGTTTGTGCGACTGAGTTTAAAAGCTAGTCGGTGTTTACTGGGACTTATTAGCATAAACATAATTAAATAAAGTATCAGTGCTGCCTTTCGACAAGAGGTTTCTATTCTATTGTAGCGTTTGTCATCAATAAACAAAACATTTGTCAATGAATCTGAAATAGTTTTACTGTTTTGAAAATTCACAATTTAAGATTTGACGTATATTCGAACTAGATCCATATTACTTTTCAACCCATCCGTAGTTTTTATTTCATTTTTTTTTTACAAATTAATATACATCCATTCGCTGAAAACATTGCTCCGTGAAAAAAATACTATAACGCATATCATACAATACGCTACCTAAAATCATATTCAATACCACCTAACAACCATCAACCTCCATCTAACTAAACCAACATTACCTTTATGTGTTGCCATAGAATAAAAAAATAATAAACTCCGGTCTGGCAACACCACACTTGACATTCGCAAGTTTTAATTGCCACACTTGGCGGCAGCGGAGCGGTTTGAGTGGTCGCCCGTCACGACTAAGCTCTCGCAAAAACTACACCATGTACACGTTTTAGTTGTTAACACGCTGTATACAGCCACAAATGTGTTGGTGTAGATGTACTAAGATTTGGGTTATCACTTATTGTGGTTCGTTACATAGTTATGCGTAGTTAAATGGCTATAGTAAAGTTGCTAACTGTTTTTGGGAAATGTTGAATTAAATCCTCGTAATGTTGACAAAATCTCGTGCCTTCATGCTTTATATCCACAAAAACAGCTACTTTGATACAGTAGACTTGATCAGATTTAGAGAAACATGGTGTTAGTCGTATGTAATATCAAATGACTAGCTTATGCCTATGAGTTCAATAATTGGCCCACGGGATCATACTACCGGGATAGCTAGTATCCTATGTGTTAATTCAGATCATAAAATATATGTGTGCTATCTAAATCCGTTCAGTAGTATTTCCGTTCACAAGCATTCACATTTTTATAACAATATTAGTAGGATTGTTGACAGTGTCTATGAAAACCGATGACTTTACTGAGCACCTATCCGATAGCCATAGGTTAGGACATTCTTTAAGCCCGAAATAATTACTCCGTCTATTTGCTGGATTAGTTGCTGGTTGATAGCAATAGGCCGGCCCTACACAACTAGTAAAAGGTGGCTGTACTATAGCTACAGCTCTCCCCTTTATGATTAAAGACTTTAATGTTTTGTGTGTTGACTGCCTCGTTGGTCTAGTGGTTGCAAGCGCAACTGCTGATCATAAGGTCTGATTCCCAGGTGGGGCAAAGTGTTATTGGGTTTTTCCATCAGGAATTTCTCAGTAGCAATGGAGTCTGGATTTGTGCCTGGTTGATGGCAAGGCTAGACCCAATTACATGAGATTTAAACATAACTGGCGAAATGTGGGTGTACTATTAGGTACACCTTTGCCTATCCCTTCTGGGATTACAGGCGTGATGTTTATGTTATGTTTTGTGTTTATAGATAATGTAACACACTTTTCTCCAATCCGTAACTTGTAACATGACCTCAGAAGCAACGTATACCTACAAAATTGTGCGTCTCACTATAAGGTCAGGGAAGGGTTTACCTTACTAATAACCGGGGCCACGCTAACATTATAAGCACCGTATGCGACGCACACTAGCGTCAAGAAATGAGGGGTGCGTATAATAAAATACATCGTGCTCACCTATATCATAGAAATAAGTTTGTCTTACCTACATGTTTATATGTAGGTGAGCCGGGTATGCTGTTTTCAATCGGCTACTTTCAGGAGCATTAGAGTATGAGTTGGAAAAAGTGAAGCTTAAAAACAGAACTTAGTGAATAAGTATTAAATTTCAGTTTCTCACTTTAAAAAATATGACGAAATTCTATACAAATATCTATACCTCCCACTTCTTTCCCGCTTTTGTTCATGAATTTTCAATTTTTTTTCTTTCGGTCTCACCTTTTTTTTAAAGGAACTGGGGGATCACTATGACGTCTTAAAGCAGGAGTAATTTCAGTGTAACAAAGAGATGGCGCTATACAGGTCGTCTAGCGCCATCTCTTTCCCACACGGGAATTACACCTGCTTTAAGACTTCTTGGTAGGCTACCTGTTGTACAAAATTCCAAGGAATGGGTGATAACCCGCAGTACGTCTGGACTCCCGATGGAAGAAGGGAGATGGTGGAATGATCTCGTGGAGCTCTTGGGCACACTCACCGAAGTATAGCCTGTAAAAGACCGACAGACATGCAACTTTGCGCCGGTGGGCCAGGCTATGAAGCATTAAACTTAAACTAAACATGCCGTGTGTCAAACATTACATGCCGTGGAGAAATATCTCTCAGGCATGCTGGTTTCCTCACGATGTTTTGCTTCACCGAAGCAAGTGCTAATTCATAAATCCAATAAATCAGAGGTGTGTGTCTTGGGTTCGAACTTGAGACCTCTGACTTGTTAATCTGACGGTCACACCACTGGACTATCACTGCTTAATTAATAATTAATGCTGCCATTAAAAACTGGAGACTTGTGTTTGAATTTAGATGAAAAACACAATCACACGAACCAGTGCAGTCACCTTATATTCGGATTTCTGGTACAGTCGCGTGTGTTGCGAGTGTTTGACTTGTACTAATCTCGTAGGGGTTTGACACAAAGTTTCGCTGTGTCTGAGTAAAAGTCTTATTTGTACCCAGACTAGAGAAACCCTATAGTGTGCAAGAACATAACTACAAAACCCTTTTTTAGGATTCCGTACCTCAGTTAGCAAAAACGGAACCCTTATAGGATCACTTTGTTGTCCATCTGTCCGTCTGTCAAGACCCTTTTTCTCAGGAACGTGTGGAGGTATCAAGCTGAAATTAATATCAAATACTCAAGTACCCCTTGAAGCAGATATGACCGTTTATGTCGCATGTTTTGCGATTTCACAAGGGAATCAAAACCTTTAATCAAACTCTATTCAGAAACATGAAATTTGACAAGAAGCAATGTCGTACAGCACATGTAAACTATAAAATCTGAAAACCGTAAATATGTAGTTTAATAACAAAATACCTATAAGTTTATGGGGAACCCTCGGTGCGCGAGTCCAACTCACCTTAGCCGGTTTTTTTAACGCATTCGCTGGGCATTAATATCGCTACATTTTATACCAAAGCAACCCGTACCTTATGTATTAAACTAGCTGCTGTTGTATAGGGTAGTACCATAGCGATTAACGGTTACGATAGTGCATGAGGAAGATACCTGGTTTAACAGCGGTAAGCAAATTAATAACAGCCGCTATCAGGGGTTTTAGTGGCGCTCGAAACAGCTTATCTGGCTTGTAAGATGTATGAGGAAACATCACCTGATTGGAATGTTTCGCACTTTATGTGTGAGATTCTTAGAGGAGGATACTGTCGATTCGTAAGTCTAAGTATGAAATATTGTAGGTAAGAGCGTGGTGAATATGTTATCAATGTATACAAAATAAATAAAATTGAACTATCTGTTCGTAATTTCAAAATAGCAGCTTTTTGTTAATGGCTATGAACGTATGTATATACGTTACTTATAACAAAAAAAAACATTTAGTTTATTTTTGTCAGTCTGTCGGTCTGTCCGTCAGTTTGTTCCGGCTAATATCCAAAACTACTAGACCGATTTTGACAGTACTATTTTACTGGCAGATAGCTGATGTTATAAGGAGTAACTTATGCTACTTTTATTTTAGAAAATTAATTAGAGTTCCGTGCAAAAAAAAAACCATGAAATAAAATTCGATTCAAATACTGAAGTAATATTTTTATACGTATAATAATTTCACGCGGGCGAAGATCACTGTCAACAGCTAGTTTATTATACAAAAGAAATGTATGTGACAGCAACACCTTCAAACTTTCCAAAAATGAAGACAGAACTTAAAATATTACCATCACATCAGAATATTCCCTTCCTCTATTTACCCCAATAACTCACAACAATGCTCTATCAAGGAAATAAACTGATCGTTTGCACCTGACAGACTTTGAATAACTGCGCCGTTCGCTATCACTGAACAAAACGAGCAACATGAAGAAAATAAAAGTAAGTTCAAAACGTCGATATAACATAGAACTGCGACTAGGTCCGAGGCACGCATTTTAAAAAATGGCACAGCTTATGTTCCGAGCGAGAGAGCGGAAGCGGGCGGAAGAGCCAGCGAGGATGCGGCAGGGGGTGTGGGGGGCGGGCATGGTAGTTTATGGACTGAACTGATACCGGGGACCCAGGAAAGTGCCCCAAGCTTACGCTTAGGATTTGTGTGCGCGACGAATTTACATGGAATTTTGTTTTGATAAAATGCGTGCCAAAATTATTGGGAGCCACACCGTGTACTGGTTTTTATTTGATGTGTGTACGGTAAAAGGTTTGACTCATACCAATGCCGATAGCCCGATAATCCTCGCCTTTAGAATGTAATGTCGCGCAGTTATGACAGAAAACCTAGGCAATTTCGGACACACGCTCAATCAAAAAAGAATCAAAGCTAAATCACGCGTAATGTTACTAACATGTCATTAGGCACGGCACTAATTAATGACAACTGACTAAAAGTCTTGCTTCGTCACTGATTAATCTGACCAGTTTTAGCCACTTGCCCGTTAAATTGACTATTGATCATACTTAGTGCGCGATAATCTTCAGGATAGGGCGAGAAATGGTGCGGGATCGTCCGGGGCGGGCGGGGGGCGCGGGGCGGGGCGGGCGGGGGTCCTGCGGCAGACATGACTTATTACAACCACCAGGATACAACCCTATTTCGGCCCTAATGACGACGCTTCGTATAGGAGCCTTAATTTCGACTCCCCACGATTTTTATTAACGCATTCAAGTAGCGCGCAATTTAGGACGTCTCCATTTTATTGTTGCCGATGTCCGGCGCGATTAACTGCCCTTTCTTACGATACTCCTGATTAATTTCTTTTGGACATGTCATGTGAATCACTCAAGCTAGTTTCGACATAGTACTACAACATAGTAATTACAAAAACAGGTTCGTAAAAATTCACAGTACGTAAGGCCGAGACTTTTAGATACAAATCTATTGTGATTGTGTGACCTCCCTTTAGCTGGTACAAACTTCAAGAGCGGCAGAAAGGAAGCCTTTACCCTTTGCTCAACAAAAGATAGAAAAGTTACTTACATCACGAAACACATTTATTCTGCCCAGTAAATGTATACAGTATATATATGTAGTCTAAAACAATTTTGCCACTCACCAAGTTTTTATAGGTCACAGAAATGTTATTCGAATTACGGGCCATTTCGCTTGTATTCCTTTATACACTCGAACCCTTCATAAAGGCCAGACAATGAAGGAGAGCTATACTTCCATTCTTCGTAATTTGAGCTCCATAACCGGCACTAAACCGTTTATGATGCGGCTCTCGGAAAGGTTAAAAACGGCCGGAACGGACAGCACGTAAATCAGTTACAACAAGCTCAATAAAATGCTAAAATGAAAATGTTTTTGCGGCAACACTACAATATATGGAACGCGCTTTATTAGGATGTTTGACCGTTATGAAGCCGTTGGACATTTAACTTTCGTGTGTGTTTATATTGATGAAAATATTTAGTTTTATATTGTTGTAGTTTGGGTTGAGATTAATCGCGTGTAGAAAATGCTATGTCGAGTTTACCTTGGTGAATTTAAGTGTGAATTTGACGGCATTAGTAACCATGACGTTATGTATATTAAAGGGGATCCCTTTGTTTACCCTAAAGCCAGAGGAAAAGATGCGCGAAAAAGAATTCGTCCCAAACAAAGAAGGTTCTTGAACCTCAACTTTGTTTTCAATACTTCTTTCTCTAGTACCCTCATAAAACTAGCACAATTTACTCCAACAAAAAAAAACATTCACAAAAATTAGATGCAGCTCAAACACAACACGAGATAGCAAAAATTGTGCGCCATTATGCTTTCAGCTAAAACACAGTGTAACTAAAGTACCACACGACACAATTGCCCACGTTATAAAGTAACATATGAAAAATACGTTTTTTCTACACATTTCTGCAGCTTCCCAGTGAACCGAAGTACTTTGGTCTGGCGTATGATGACAAACGCGGGCACAGTTGAGAACTTTACATGCACAATTTAATTAGGTAGCTCTGTAACTCCACAAAGTCCACCAATCCGTATGACAATGAAATGTGTTGAAAGTGGCTTAATTGCTGTAGATTGGTTGAAACATTTTATTTGATTAAGTTCTGTTTTAAAATTGATGTCTGTACAATATGCATTGACACATATATTGTTGGGCTTCTTTGGCCTGTAACACAGGTATATTAGCACTAATAAACGTATTTTTTTGTCTCTGATTGTAAGCCAGAAAGTGATCAGACACCTATATGACATATTCTTTAGCAAATTTTCGTAAAATCCTACCGCTTACGTCCAAAACAAAATCCAAATTAGGAAAAACGAAACCATCAGCTTTATTAATCAGCACTAGTTAATCCCAGCGAATGATACATTGAATATTCGCGAGGATCCGCAGTCTGTTCACATAATTACCGCAAGTGCCTCTATGATGAACCGTTAATCCGGTAACTAGAATAAATTTGCATTGTTAAACGCGTTTGCACGCATTCACCATGCACAAGTGCGTTCAACTAATATAAATTCGCTAACGGCACGCGTTTGCATGCGTATCTATACGAGTGTAAGTAAAATAAACCGGGACGATGTGCGCAAACATTATGTGGGGGCTGTTTTTCATCATAAAGATGTCGGTTCTTACTGTTGTATAATGGCAATTTGTTCTAAATTAGACGCTTGTATGGAGCTTGCGTTTTGAGTATATGAAGCTCTTCAACGTTTATTTATTTATTAATAGGTTTACCAACAGCTTGTGTGTACAAAATGTCTTCAGGTTTTACAGTCTTGGACTTACACAGTCGCCAATTTCAGGTTTACCAGCATTCACAAAGATAAGTGATAAGTTGATAACACAAAAGAGTATAAAAATTTAAGCCGAGTGGCTCTAGAAATGAAATACAACTAAACTAAAATAAACAACTACACAATTAAACTCCCTAAACTTAAGAGTATAATTAGCTTACGAAATATAAAATTCAGGAATAAAACAGCATCGCTATAATTTAACTAACTATGTACGAGAAAACGAAAAAGACTAAAAAGAAAACATAAAATATAAAAATTATTATATTATTAATATATTAATTATTTTTTAAAGCAAATAAAAATGTGATCAAAACTGGGAGCATTACTATTAATAACGTTCCATAGCTATACGATAGTGATGCGACACTACTTCGAGCAATTTCTAGTTTGGCCATATGTCAGAAACAAGAGTCGTGGGTGAGTTTAGACGATACTTTAGGCTTGTGCTGTTCCAGGGCTGCGGGACTGTTCGAAAGAGATACCGCGGCCCTGGAACACAAAGGGCAAAAGAAGGAACATGGATGGGTTTTAGTCAGTAAAAGTCTAACACTCCCTTCCGTTCCGCCCAGAATGGGAGGAGTGTTGATTGATGACTTCCCACCAAAAAAAAACCTAGCCTGATACTGTTTCAAGAGCACAAGCCTTTTACGTCTAAATACTGAATAACACACGCTTGTGAATGCTACAGACAAAGCGAAGGGGTCCATGTTATGGAAATCAAACCCGTCAACTGAAAATATTCCTACCTAAATCCAGAAAATAGTCTAGTTTCTGTCTATATCAGAGCTTTGTACATAAGGTTTTCAGGAAACCGCTATACGAGAAAGCGTGTAAAATTTTTCGTATGCAGTGAATTATAAATTCACAGAATTCATATTTTCTAGGAACATAATTATGTAAAGGGCAATTATTCACACATATTTATTTGGATTATACAAAAAGCTCTACCATGAGCTTTGAGAGATCTACACAATTAAAGATGAAGCTTCCTATTTATTCTGCCTACATTCATGAAAATAATTAATAATCGAATAGTAAACCAATTTTCGGTTCATGATTATGCAGCAAATATTTGGCTTTAAAAATGGGTCTAATAAATTTATTTTGAGTAAAATCTTACTTCTACATAATTATTATAAACGCGAAAGTTTGTGAGGATGGATGGATGAATGTTTGTTACTCTTTCAAGCAAAAAACGGCTGAACGGCTTCGGATGACATTTGGCACACAGATAGTTTTATAACCTGGATTAATACATTGAATACTTTTTAGCCCGGTACAATGTTCCCGTGGGATAATTTCCACGCAGGTGAAGCCACGGGCAAAAGCTAGTAAATTCTTCTATTTCTTTTAAAATAACCATTTTACAAAAGTGTCATCATCAACAACAGACCAAGCACCTGGCAACATTTAATCACTAAATGCTCAACACACACTCGAGTTAACTTTTCTATTTCAAGTCGGTATATGTATTGAAAGCAAACTGAGTGTACAACTGCAAACTGCCAGATTCCAGTTACCTACCTTAACTAAAGTTTGCTAGGAAATTGTAAGCTACCAATAACTGAGCTTACCTGGAGTTCCCTGGAATTATATAGAGCAACAACCGCTTGCAAACAACTCTAAGGATATAGAAAACCGGTACAATTTATATACAATGTGTGTGGGTGTTTGATTGTTTTATTTTTAATTTGGTCCTTCAGCCGTATTAGTGTCATAGAATCGGTGTTAGCCATTCCCTAGATCTGCCTATTTAGCATTTCGTTGGAAACCTGCGTATTTGTACCAAATACTTTGCCACATGGCAAGTTAGGTATGTCGTTAAAATCTCGTAAAACCCGCATTATTTTATATCCTTTTCGTATCGTTATCCTAGCTAGTATTCGCCACTAGTAGGTATTCCGCTTTGTCGTAATTATCGCTTTATTATAATTATATTAGTTGGTTAAGTTCTGTTTATTCGAAAAACCAGTTAGGTCAAGTAAGTCACGGAACACGTGTGCTTACCGACCGCCCGACCAGCACATCTGCACCATAAAATATTTAACAATACTATTATTTAGCACACCTGCATCGTAGGTAGGTGTTAGTTAATATTATTTCTTTTCGTAATTACAATGTGTGTGTATCAAATATTTATTAGTTTATTTTATTTATATATGTGTATTATCATCAATATTTTAAGTATATAAATTTTCGAAAACAAGAAGTTCTTTTTTTGATATTTATTTTGTATCCTATCACAATGTTTTCTTATTTAACCCAAAGCTAGGTTGACTAGTAGAGTACCACTATTGTACATGAAGTTTAAATAAATAAATGTGATAATTTATATTGTATGGGAAAATATATGGGAAAAGTTCAAATAGTAATCTAGTACCAGGAGAAGGCAATTCTGCAAAAAATGAAATACTTTTTCCTCAAAGGTTCTTTGAGTCATTTAAAAAACGCTAATGAACAGATTTTTTTCACATAGAAGTAGGCATAGATTAATGTTTTTTTTTCTATTTTACCTATCGTGCCGTCATACGCTAAATGATGATAAAATTTACTCTTGTCGAGGTGTCTGTCATTCAGCCCTGGTCCGAGGAAAATAAGTGGACTGTCCGTCAGCAGATTTTTTGGGAAAATTTCGTAAAACCTTCCGTTGCAGGGGTGCTCAATAGGATTTAAATCTCGGGACTACGTGGGCCAGTCTAGGGCTGCCATATTATGTTGCTGTAGCTATTGAGTTACCACTAGAGCCATATGTGAACGGGCATTGTCATATAAAATTTTGACCCATTTGCAACCGGCAATACCAGTACCATGGCAATTGTTGGCCAAAGATACGGCAAGCCTATATGGCAAGCAGAATATTCAGAAAAGAGTATCCTAACTTTAATATTATAAATGCGAAAGTAAGTTTGTTTGTTGGTTTGTTCCCTTTTCACGCCTAAACCACTGAACATTTCATCATGAAATTTTACGTTGTCAGGTGTACAGAAAATAAAGAAAAGAAAGAAAGAAAACACATTTATTTGGCACATGCCACAAATGCACACAACATAACATAAAATAAAAAATAAAATAAAAAACTTAAATCTGCACAATAAAAACTTAAACCTAAACGGGAAAAAAAAGGGAAAGTAAGTACTGTTCCCGACGAAAACAAAGTAAGTACTGTTCCCGACGAAAACAATAATAACGTTCTTGTGATAATAGATGGCGCCACGTGTCTTTCGAATCATGATTGAACTATATTATTATAGAAACATCAGTAGTGTGTTATGAGTTTTTTTTTCTAAATCTACGCGAATGAAACCGCGGGCAAATGCTAGTTAGGTTATAAGGGCAAGCCAAATTTTTAGGCTTTTACGAAAGTACCGCTACCGGTTGGACTATACGTTCCAGTCGTTACGTGCCACCTCATTATGGTATTTCGTTAAATTGTCCCGTACCCAAATGATGTCAGTTCTTCCACCTTGATATGGATAGACTTCCTGGGGATATCGCAAGCGGCTCTCACGTCCAGGTGTTCACCAAATAAGTAATTTTCATGTATCTTGAAGAAAACCGAACTGGGATACTGTTTGAGAATAATTAACCATTGGCAATCATTCCAAGACAAATGTTCATTGCCTATTGTAATCTTTGTCTCCGATTGCAGGAATAGGAAATCTTTTACGAGCATGAATATTGACTTCATGCAGTCCGCCTTGCCAGTTTGGTTGCTAACAAGTACCTGGTGTTCTGTCTGTAAATGACATGGCCGGAATTTCTATAGAGCTGTGCCCTTACAAAAAATATTCATGTACATTGACATACAGTACGTCAAATTAAAGCTTACAGGTGTGTAATCATAATAGTTTAAGTTTTATGATCAGAGAAGAAGCGAGAGATACTATAAATAGGATACAAAAAATGTGCCTAAACATTTTGAATAGCAATTATCATAATTTCCGAAACGAAACAATACGAGAAATGCTATTACCAATGGATTTAAAGGCCGTTTCTTCACTATCCGACACGACATTTCAAATCGAAGAAGAGCGAGTACTAGTCGTCTACAGATATTTCTGGATATTATGACTTCCAAGCGACCCAAGCGACTAGCAAAAAATATACAATTGGATAGGCAATAAAACACTAAAATGGTATTTTAATTTTTATTTAAGAATATCTAATTAGGTAGGTAGTATATAATAATATACCTACATTTGCAAAAGTATAAAATATAATTATCTACTTCTTTTACAGACGTTTTAAGAAAAACATCATTGCAATTATTCAGACAAGACACATTCATTGCTTTCAGCCACTTTTAAGCCTATTCATCTTCAAAAATCAACAAAATATTATCAAGGAATGAAGCTGATGCCGTTATATTTGCTTGATGCCTGGCCCAGCCTAAATACCATAACAACGTCATGACATGGCAACAACATCCAACTGTCCGTTTACCAACTAGGCAACTACAACAATAGCCTAAAATGGCATCCAAGGGGTTGGGGCTATATGGCTCCCTATCATACAAAATATATGAAAAATATTTCTTCCGGCTTATGTGACGTGACTTTATTCTCCCTCTGAAAAGATAAGGGCTATTTCCACGCACTTTTGCAATCATGTTTTGCGCATTTTGCAATTCTGGACACACAATTCAAGCACCTTGATATCGTGAGCGTCAGAATCCAAATCGTAAACAAACAAGTCTAATAAGCACAGCAGAATATTAACATTAGAAGCGTAAACGAAAGTCCGATTAGCGTGGGGTCAAGTGAAAATATCTAATACAATAACGAAAAGACAATACAGTATTACGTGATAAGATCAACGCAAGACTGCACAGATAGTTTTGAGCTCTTTGGTTTTGAGCGTAGAAACGTCAAAATAACTCTAGGATATTTGGATACACACTCTTGAAAATAAATATTTGAATATCATCAAGACGCGCGGCAGGTCGAAAAGTGGTGTCTGCGATAATCGTGAAACCGTTAACTTTTTAAGGTACCCTAGCAATACAATTTGACAGTCACAGGTGTTTTACATACATTTTAGTCTGACCTTCGGGTGTAATTCAGATAGATACAGTGTTTGTCTCATGCGTGTATCCAAACGTAGATGCATTTTGTATTGCATTCAATGAAACAAAACCACAAAAAAACTATTAACACACTTATTATTTTGAG
Organism: Eurois occulta; assembly: GCA_950022335.1. Taxonomy (NCBI): domain Eukaryota; kingdom Metazoa; phylum Arthropoda; class Insecta; order Lepidoptera; family Noctuidae; genus Eurois; species Eurois occulta. Next base: position 7,151,017 of record OX465489.1, on the reverse strand, counting down.
ATTTTTTGTCGCCTGTTCTAGAGATATGTAATTGTTGCGATTAATTTTTATTTATTTTAGAAGTAACTTTAATATAATAATAATTAGTGTACATTACGAATTATGAATTGATTCTGAGGGCAGGATTCGGCCATGTCCTTTAAAACCAATTGCTTAGTCATAGCGTTTGAGTGTCTTCTCATCGTAATTTGTAAAACTCGGTTTAGTGTGGCGATGGCTACTCGAATATTCAGTGTGCCTCTCCGCCACTTGGCCGGTATCCCGGTAGCGAGACCACAATCTTGATATGGCACTTTGACTGGTGCGAATGCCATCAGCAACTTTTCACTGGCTCGCGCGCACTTCCAGCATGCCTAGAAGACCAATGCCTCATGATGTCTTCTGTGGATAAATATCGGCGTTCCATAGAATAGAAAAAACCATCAGTACCAATTTTATAAAAAACGTGTGAACAAAAACATGTAAATCCCAAACACCGACATGAAAGATTTATCTACGTATATTTAATTATATTTTGCCACCTCTGACATTATTTAAAAAAACAATGAATTTAGAATACGGAAAATAAAATGTGCCAGCAACAATTGATGTTTCAATCTTTTTGAAATAGCCAGCTCGTTATGCCGATATATTATGAGAAATATCGCTAGACAGTATGTATTTGTTTTTTTATTGTTTGTATATTTAGAATATTCCGAATTATCAAAATTTCCTTGGTTTTCAGTCGCCTCATTTAATCAGTACGATGTACCTTCCATCAATCATGAAGAACATTATTTACATCTTAGCTTAAAAAACCCCAATTTGTATTGTGTTACTCATGATTTTACAAATAAATGATCTTTTATCGTGTGTTTCATTTTTTTTTCATTTCATTTATTTCTGTAACAATTTTTGCATTGGGTCGAAATTATACAGTAGATTATAAAATTAAAGAATCACATAGTCATTAATAAAACAGTAACCAAATAAATTAATTAATAAAATACAAAAAAAAAAAACAAATTATATAAAAACAAAAAACAAATAAAGATTCCACCATTACAATTAATGTCAAAATAATAATAATAATGAGTAATATAATATCAATGAAAATAGTAATGTTATAAAATAATGTATGTCAAATAAAGAATCATCATCCATTACAAAAATACCAACCAAAGTAATAATGCGAAATTTAAAATATTACCAATACAATTCCCATACAAATGTCAAAAAAATAAAATAAAATCTTGCATATACAAATGTGCAAATGTGTACAGCGTATATTAGAAAAGTGTGATAATATTAAGTGTCCCACAGGACAGGGCATCAAACTGTAAAACATTCTCCGTGAGCCCAACAAAAAACAACGAAGTTGGTCTTATCCTGTGTGAACCACAGAGCAGCGAATCACCGCGCATGCAGCGTCTAGACACGGCAATACCACGTTATTTGTACAGACAAGTTTTATGTAAATAGGTTTGAAGGATGGTCTGTAGCCCGAAAAAGAGATTTTTATACAAGGAAATTTTAAACTAACACTTAATCTAAGACAGATGAATTAAGTTTTAATTTTTGGAATGAAAAGTAACATAGTAGGTTAGAATTTATATTTAGGCAAAGTATTTTTAACCTAATTGGCCTACTTACATATTATTACGATGCGGCTGCCTCTAAATAAAAGAAAACCAAAAATTGTGTCTATTTTGCAACAAGAATTGAAGTGTCGAATGGCAATTTATTATTGATAACAACACATAACTCTTCCTACAAAAGACCTACATACTATTCTTATCAATTTTAAACTCAAATAGAATATTCTACTTATTCTCTATAACAAAGCATTCGTTTCAACTTCACAATTCGCCTTTTTAACACCTTTGATCTCATCCTCTATCTCCTGCAACGTCTTATCTTTGGTCTCCGGTACCACAGAGTATAACATAACCATAGACACAGCCAAGCAAACTCCGTACACAGCATAAGTACCCCCTACACCAGTACTTTCTATCAACATTGGTGTGACCTTCAGTGTTAGAGTATACAAAAAGGTAAACACTATCCCAGAAATGCATGAGCCAATACCTTTATACTCTAGAGGAAATATTTCACCAATCAAAGCGAACGAAACTGGTATAAGCCCAAAATTAACGACAAAACTTTGTAAAACTATTATCGAAGGAGTCAGCCACACATTAATTGGAATGTTGTATGATTTGAGTAACATTATTAAACTAACTAACAACATTAAAACAACGGTTAGAATACCAGATGAAAATAAAAATGTGCGTCTTTTGTAACGGTCTATAACGAAACAAGAGGACGCAAGAGCAACTATGATTAAAGAATCGACTCCTAAAGAACAGTATATTGCTATAGATTTATCCCCAATCAATTCTGCCATGATTTGAATAATGTAAGCTACGAAATAATACCTACCACACAGATCTAAAACTAGAGTAAGAATGGAGACGACCGCCAAAGGTTTCAAGAAATCCTTCTTCAATAAGAGCTTATAAGATTTTTCTGGTTTACGGCTCTTAATCCTCTCCCTGTGCGTTGATATCAAATGATGAAGGTCATTCAAGTTCGATCGACCATTCAGCCATATGTATGATTCTTCGCAGTCTTCGAATCGGCCTTTCATTGCGAGGTATGGTGGGCTTTCTGGCCAAAAGAATGTCAAAATAATGGCAACTGTTGGCAACATGATTGCGAATGTTGATATTTGTCTCCAATCCCAGAACAAGGACATGGAATGACAGGTTAGAGTTCCGACAGCTATACACACTTTCTTACTGGTCATGAAGTACCCTCTCCTTTTAGCTTCAACATATTCGCAGATGACCATGGCGTGGATGTAGATGCCACCAATAGCGAGGCCTTGGATGATTCTCGCGGCGAACAAAACTGGAATGCTATTGGCAAGCGGGAAGATCACCCAACCAATGAGGATTAAGATATTGCAGCTTATATGGACGACTTTTCTTCCTAACATTTGTAAGATCGGTGACAAGATGAAGAAGCCGAACATGCCTGCGAACCCGTTGCTGGCAGCTGGAAAATAACAAAAAAGGATTGATAGAATATAATTGTGATTTAGAAAAAGTATTAAGTGGACAATTATAATACAATAACTGTGGGGACAGATGATGTACTGTAGTCAGCACAAAAGTGATAGCAAAATCATAAGCTATATAAGCTGAAGCTGGACTCTTATCCTATTGAAATTCCGTACTACTCTAGGCCATTTCTAATACAGATGAACTAAATTCTTTAATCAAAATATTAATTATTTACAAACTACAAAACTATAATAGAAATAAATATGTACAAGTATAAAAGGGTTACAGGGCATCCAAAAGAGTAGTAAGAGTGCAGGTCGGATTGCGCGGCACGCTAGCATTAATGATCTCATCCGTCGTGCTCTTGCCACCACCGGGGTGCCAGCTGCCTTAGAACCCAATAGCTTGGCACGCGTCGATGGGAAGAGACCAGATGGTATGACCATAATGCCATGGAAGTTGGGTAGGCCTTTGGTGTGGGACGCAACTTGCGTCGACACCCTTGCGCCATCCCATCTTCCTAGCACAGTGGGCTGCGCTGGGGCGGCTGCTGCAGGTGCTGAAAACCTCAAACGGCGCAAATACAATAATTTAATTGGTAATTATGTGTTTGAGCCGTTTGGGGTTGAAACACTAGGGCCATGGGGTCCGAGTGCCCACCTAGTTTTTCGGGAAATCGCCAAGCGGTTGGTCGACTCTTCACGTGACCAGAGGGCGGGCCTATTTTTTGGCCAAAGAATCAGCATTGCCATCCAACGTGGTAATGCTGCCAGCCTTCTGGGCACTTTTCCCGTTGACAGCGATACGGACGAATTTTTGGATGCCCTGTAACCCTTTTATACATATGAATGAATAGAATAGTCAGCCTATAATAGTCCCACAGCTGAGACACAAGCCTCATCTCTGTGAGCGCAATGGGTCATAATCCACCACACAGTCTCAGTGCGTTTGGTTGTCTTTGAATTTTTGGTTGTCGGACATGCCAGTTTCCTCACGATGTTCTTCTTTACCGTTTCGAAAGCAGTGGTAATGAAATAATTTACTCAAATTAAAGTGTGGGTGCATAACCCACGACCTACGGCTCATAAGTTCGTCTCGCCACCACTGGACCACCACTGCTCTGAACAGTGAATATCTTTTTCAAATTAGAAATGGGAAAGTTTGTATTATTAGTGAGCAGAAACTAGTGATAGAATAACGCTTACCTATCCAAGATGCTTGGCTAGAAGTGGCTCGAATGTCGGTACTGTTGGCAGAAACCAGGGCAGGGGTGAGCACCGATGGAAATGATAGCATGATGCCCACACTCACGGAGTAAAACAAACCGGTCGCTAGGATGAAGAACTGGAAGAAATGTATGAAGTTTTTGAGTAGCTGCATCGCAAGAAATATAATATTTTATTAACAGTAAAGGCTTTCAATGTCTTTGGCATTCTAAATTATCCAAACGCTGGGCAAAAGTCTCCTCCATAGCCCCTTTTCCTGTGTGTCTGGAGAAAACCATGCACGAAAACATAAATAAGAATAGAATAAAATAGAATAGAATTTTAAGGATACAAAATGTCGTCACAATACAAACCATCTCTGTTTTAATGGTAAACAACAAACATGAACCTGTAATAAGACTATATGGTTGAATAAAATTAAAAAATAAATAGCTGAGATCTTTTTTTTTTTTTTTGGTAGTGTGATTTATTTAGGTCGCCATCGAGGCAGGCTCAAGAAACACTGGCGTGCCGATTAGGACTCGTTCCTGACAAAATACCGGGAGTGTTGGAAAGCAATGGGGGAGGCCTTTCCCCAGCAGTGGGACAGAACTGGCTAAAAAATGTGGTTAATCTAGATTTCTGAATGCGTAAACGAAAAATCCTGTCCAACTAACCTGTCTCCAAAAGTATAAATCGCCACACATTTTAAAATTACGTTTATGATAACTTTAAAATATATTTACTGAGAACATAAAGATTTAAAAAAAAAATACTGAACCGATATAGGTATCAGGTTATTTATATTTTTACTTTTTGAACACTTTTTAATTTTTTAAGTTTTTAAGTTATTTATATTTATGTAATTAAAGTGTTAACGCCACCGCGAGTGGCTTCAACAAATACGTATTTTGTACTGACATACGTTTGTTCTAGTTGAGAATATTTTAGTATTAAAAGCAGGGGTATTAAACCTCGCCATCTCGAAACTCCGCTGCCGCGGCAAATTGTCGCTTAGCGGACAGACCTCCGGCGCGATCACATGGCAACATGGAGAGAGCAACTGTCACAACCCCGTGCCGGGCACGCCACGATAGTGGCGATAAGTCAGAGGGGCGCCACGGCACCCTCACCTTCCGCCTGACGCAGGTCCTCACCGGACACGTTTGTTTCGGGAGGTACCTGCACCGAATCGGGCGGGAGGAAACGCCCGGGTGCTATCATTGTGAGGATCGCCCGGAGGACACAGTCCGCTTGGGCGGAGCACCGCCGTGTCCTCGTAGCGATGATTGGCGGCGGCGACCTCTCACGTCCGGCCCTGGTTCAAGCCATGGTCCAGGGCGAGAGGGAATGGGAAGCCGTCACCTCCTTCTGCGAAGCAGTCATGCTAGCGAAAGAGGTGGCGGAACGTGAGAGGGAGAGAACCTCACGTCCCAGCCACCGCGGGGACGCCCCGGGCGTCGGGGGCCACGTGGTGGCTCTCGGCCACCGTAGGCGCGGGCCTGTGGACGGTGAGTAATGGGCTAGCTCGCCGTCCGTCCGTCTTATGACAACAGGCCGTGTCGACTCAAAGAGATGTCAGCAAACAGGAGGGGCCCGCAAGGGCCGATGCCTGCCAGGGCTGCAGGACTGTTCGAAAGAGATACCGCGGCCCTGGAACACAAAGGGCAAAAGAAGGAACATGGATGGGTTTTAGTCAGTAAAAGTCCGACACTCCCTTCCGCTCCACCCAGAGCGGGAGGAGTCTTTTGATGATTTCCCATCCCAAAAAAAAGGGTGTATTCAACCTCTTTCATTCTCGGGTCGCTTTTATGTTTTGTATAATCGATATAAATGTAACAGTGCTACAAGTATACGAACCGTTTCCAGGAGTACCGCATTCTGAATCACGCCCTTGATCCAGCTGTCTAACGAGAGCCTCCTCTTTGTTTATCTCGGTTTTCACGAGGTTCTCATCATGCGGGACCGTTATATCAACAATCATTGCACGCCGCTCTGCACGATCCACCACCACTATATCAGGCTTATTGACTACAATATTCCTGTCAGTGATGATGGATTGGTCCCAGTACAATGTGATATTGCCGGACATGTGTGTGTCTGGATGAATTATTAACATTTAAAACTGTTTTTTATACACGGCACCAAGGGACCGCGTTATTATCGTGGTTTTTGTTTAAAGAACCGGTCAAAAATGCCAATGCAAATGCAAGCTGAATCCACGGTAAATGTGTGTAACGGTGTCCCTGAGACACTATGTAATTTAAGTAGAATTACTCACATTAATATACCACCAAACTCACTATCTTGGTTTAAAATAAATAATCGTTGCGTATTTTACAAACTCCACTTGTGTAAGGCGGTGTTTACATTACCATTAATTTGAAGTACACATCCCAGACTAGTTACACTACATAAGTACACCCGTTGCGTCTGCATATAGTACTTTCGGATTCAAATGCTCCCCTATCACGCGTAACCTGACGTGACAAAGACTAAATAATGTTGCCACAATCGATATTCTATTCATTTCCATTCATAACTAAAAAGAAAAAAAAGCCTTTAGAAATTTTTGTCTGCCTGTCTGTTACAGGTGTTTTTCAATGAACAATATTGTTGTCTTGAATGAAATGAGTTTCCAGTTTTAGACATTGAAATTTAGGATGATTGTCTTGAACATGATATAAATCTGTAGTAATAAAATACTACAAAACCAAAAAAGCCTGCTTTAAAATCCATTAAAATGATCTCAAAAATCAACTTTTGGAAAGGGTAGTCATAAAAGCTCCGAAAAAAATGGGCATACTCAAAATATGATATGTACTGCTTTAAATATTAATCTTGCGACAACTTCAAGGACAAAGAAACGAACGAAGTAGCCCCGTTAGCGCGGGGCTCCTATGTCTGTCTGCAGGGTTTAAAGTAACCCAACACGAAGGGAGTCCTGACTCGGGGTGCCTAAAGTCCCGAGCTCGCTTCGCTCGCTCCTACATCTTAAGTTATGGAGCTTAAGAAAACGATTATTTTAGCAGAACATGTTTTCAGAAACTTTGTATTTTGTTTCGCAAACTTAGTATTTTTTCACAAACTTAAATTTTTTTTCGGAAGTTTCGATATTTTTTTTTTTTTTTGTAAATTTAGTTTATTATTTTTCGTAGAATTTAAATTTGAATAATTTCGTGTTTGTTAGTTAAATACAACATTTTTGCCGGTTAATTTTGTATAAATTTTGCGGTAATTCATTTTAACCAAGCTTAGTATTACAGTCAACCGCAGATAGTTGGAAGTTTTTTTTTCGGGAAGCTTTATTATTTCCCTTTTGCAAATACACTACCCACATACAAGAGCAATACCTAGATAGGTAAATAAAATTCAAACTGTATGTATCTAGTATAACATCAGCAATATGTAATTATATTACATGTACCTATGGCTGTGGCTTTCAACCAGGAATAAATAGCATTTACCTGTCATGCAGGCACTAACTACAGAATGCGCCGTTATATTGAGTGTCAAACATAGAATATGATCGACACGCAATTAACTGCCATCGCTATTGCTTAGCCAAGGGTTCAAAACACGAACGGAGTAATAACTACTTGATTATAGAACTTAATATGTAGTAAATCTTATTGGTATAATAAACTCTGTATGTGTAGCGAAGTGTCAAACAAAAGAAAAAAAACACTTCACGCACTAAAATAGAGGCCATGATAACACTGATCACATATAATGGTTAAAAAGATGCATTCCTGGTAATGGTGATGACTTAGAAATACTCCTGGTACTCTTTGGTTAAGATATCTTAAAAGTAACATTTTGATGGGGAGTCAAAATCAAACAAATAAACTCCTTATTGATTAGCTTACAGCTGGAGTTTCTAAAAAAAATTGCTTAATGCACCTCTAAAACCCTTATTTACGTGAAATTATCATTTTGTTTTTTCTTTTTCTGTAATTTGTCCCTCAGTCTATCAATCGGCCTGTCACCATCAGCCACGCAACTGACTTGACAGATGGAAGACAGAGAATTACCCAACTCGTACTACTATGGAACGTAATACAAAATACAGTAACCAACCAACTAATTACGCTCTTCCAATTCACCAGTGTGCGTGAGCTAAGTGGCGAAGTCTTTGTCATCGCTCGTCTGAGCGTGTTTTGAGCATAAAAGTTAAACGCACACAACAACAATGACAGTTGCACGCGTACTGCTATGCTCGTTAATTGCCTGTCCACTTAACTGTTTTGCTGTCTGTACTTTTGTGATACTGTTGTCTCGATTGAGTAGCGGGTTCTGATAGCCCGATTTATGTTTGGAGCGAGATTTATGGTGGCGGAATGAACGCTGCTCAAAGTGAGTTGGTGAAAGTATGCGGTTAAAGACGACGGCCCGGTTGGCGCAGTGGGTAAGCGATGGGCTGCAGCGCTGCGTGTCGCGAGTTCGATTCCGACACGGAACAAATGTTTTTACAAACATTTGTTCAATGTGGGAATCTCACACACCCACGAAACAGGAGAAATCCTAGTGAGGGCAACGTTTTATAAAAATAAATAGAAGAGGGCTCAATCGCCAGAATTGAAAACATTGAGCAACACTAAGCACATCGTCGCTGATAATGAGTCCATCGAAAATTCGCTAGACTCATTATCAGCGACGCAAGTTTCGCTGGTTCTGATATCTATTATGTCGATGCCAGTGGATAAAAGTACTTCAGATAAGGACAAAGAAAATTAAACTTTAATCCAAAGCACTTCCTTCCCAGATCAGCATGCACATCACAACATAAATAAATTCCAGCATTATCTCCGCAATAATTCCGTACTAACAACAAATTCTACATCTCGCAATTGTAGAAAGTAGAACTAAACGCGCTCCCAACAAATCTCTATTACTGACGGTGTAAAGAAAGGCGTGCGTCGCGTGGCAATGTTTTAATTGCTCCTGTTTATCGTAGACATTACTCTTAGGGCGAGCTTAAATAGCACCCATATGTCACAGAAACCATGTAATTATTTCCCAGGTGAAGCACTCGAAAAACGTTACAGAAGCATCTTTGGAACGAGACTCGTTACTCTATGGGTTCTGTTTAATTTGTCTATGCGCCTTCATTAGGGCATACTTACAAAGGGCGTGCTCAAATATGGGCGAGGGTGATTTTGAACGCTGCAAACGAGCTGATTTGGCGATATGTCTACTACAAATTGAATGTTGGACGGCCGGATCTAACTATTGATGCAGCGGGTTTTAAATTCGTGTTTGTGGAGTGGGTTTATCATTTGCTGATTAAGGGATTTTATTTACAGTAGTATTATATGCTTCTCTAGAACGTCCACATAATGGAATGGATATCTAGAATTAATTCTGTTTCCTTGAAAAAAGTGTGTTTCGCACTATAATTACCGAAACAGAAAAACATACATTTCATTAACTCAATTCATTTTCTTTTCCCAAGGAAATGATATTATAACATACGGATTCCTGCAACTATTTCCCTATATATCTACCAGAATCCGATACGATATTCTCGCCAGCGATCATTGTAATTTCGTTGATGCATCTACCAGAGCAAGTCTAGCTCGCTACCTTCCTTCCATGTGTCCTATATTCCCAAAATAAGCTAAAATTGGAAATAAGATCGAACTTTCTAGATGTTACTCGAGAAATGAACTTTTACTTACATATGGAGGACGGTTTAAGATAGGAAAGGTAAGTTTTTAGTATTAGTATTATATTTCTAACATGTTTTATATAGGTATTCATGTAACTTTATTTTATATTGAGTGATTTTCTTATCAAATTCCATGAAAATAAGCAAGCCATTTAGCTTTGAAAACTACATCAAAATCTACTAAATATATGGATTAAATAAGTCTGTGATGAATCCACCCCTTCCTTTTATAACCTAACATACCTACGTGTAAGTTGCCAAAAATAACTTCAATGTTCATAAAAGAATCTTAGCACATTTTTCCCAAAACAAAAGCATGTTAATAATTCTCCAGAATACACATATTACACGTGAAATCCTTGGTCTGAAAACACGCAACAGCGTACCCTCATGTAGCGTTATACCGGAGAACTCTTTACTCCTTAACAGTCGATACTCGTTGGCTTTATTGCAAAACTTTTGCGAGCATTCCTCTTTTATTACTCCAATTTTGTACGACTAAGCCTATCCAGCTAGGGGGATGGGCCGCGATCTTTATTATTTAGATTTCGATCGTTTACCGACGCTCCGTACTATGGGTATCCCCTATGGCGCACTTCACAATAGCAATGAGATGGTCTCAAGTCAACAATCTGACTCAACATACTGAGAATATACTGCACATCTGAATCCTCCATTGTATTCAGACTTTATGCATACAATATGCTTCCTCCACTTAATCCAGTCCATTACTACCATGAAAAGATCCTGTCGTAAATGTTTTATAACCCACTCTAATATTAGGACGCAAATTACATTTATAATGTTTAAAATTACCCTTACAACGTGTACGTACATATTAAACCGCGCTCACAACTCTAATTAGAACGCCGTAAGTGAATTTAATCTACTTGTTGACGATAACACGAAGAAGAATTCGCGGAAATAAAATCCAACCTATCGAATGTAACGGATTACATGGTGAAATTTTGTTCAATTACACCTGCCGTACTCGAAATAATTAATAGGTATTGATTATGTAGCTATATTGAACGGCGGAGTTAAGTACTGCGAGGTTTAATTTAAATTCTACCAAAACAGTGCCGCGGTGATACATTTAGAACAGGTCGGAACTCATACAGATAGTTAGTCTGTGTCAGCGAAGGTCCAAGCGTGCCGTTACGGAGGTAATAGAGAGGCGACCGTCGCAGTTCCCACCACAGAAGGTCCAAGATTGCAGTGCCGACCCGACGCGGCCGAATCGAGCATATTAGATTAGGGATTTCGGCTGCCACCAACTATTTAGCGATCTATTTGAATCTGGGTTGTGTTCCCATGATTAAATGTTGTGTATGACACTTTTTCGTTAAAGAAGGATCTAGTTTGTTTCACTACAAAAGAAATATATCTTCCTAGCATGAATCTACCTAAATTATACCTACACTATTTTCAGAGCCCAATGAATTAAATTCAGTGAAACTTTAGCCAACCTCTTCGTCTTTTGTTTCTTTGTTTTTTTTTTATGTTAATTGATACGTATAGGCTTGAGGTATCTCCAAATAAATGTATCCCAAGTTTAGCCGCGAAAAAGAAACTGGCTTGGCTTTATATCACTGTCGCACGTAAGTAGGTGAAACAGATAATCTATTTGCACCGTAGGCTATAATGTCTCGACATAAATTCACCGCCCGACTCCGCCGGTGCCTATAATCACCCAAGCGAGTTGACAAATATCTCGGTCACACGTATTTCTGTACGAAACCCGAACGATAAAGCAGTTTCGCCATATACTTAAAAAAATAACCAGCTAAATCATTTAAGCCAAATGCTCCAAAACGAGCAAGGCAAAGCCGTGTCCACAAAATGTCCGCATTGTCCGAGCAGGTATGTGACATTTCCTTCAGACACTGATATGGGTACGTCGCTGTTCGCTGGTGGTACCACCACCCCGCCTTGATTATGATAAACGACTTATGAAATTAAAACGGTCTCGTACAACAAGTAGCCATTCAAATGAATACGCCCTTTGTTGAAATTCATTCCCTTGACAAATCGCCGCTCTGCACTCAGTATACATTGTCTGTTAAATTAAATGGGTCGACGGCCATTGAAATCGTTTCTACGAAGGCTATTCCAAGACAAAACTATAATACGTCAATCGTGTTCGCGTGGCGTGTCCGTTCGGTTCTAACCTGAAATAGGCTGGTGAATATACAATGCCTGCGATATATCGATCTGGGTTACGAGTGGAGGCAATCTTACAAATGTCTGTCCTATTATAGTTCTTTCTTTAACAGCCTTATACTGGACAAAGGCTTAGTGAACGGAGCTCTGGCGGTTTTCCGTAGCTGACCGTTGTAGCTTGATGGATTTTTATAAAAACTATTTTCAGTCTTTAAGGATTTTCTCTTTGTCGTTGCAGATGAAAATGGAAAAGCTTTTAAATCCTTCATTATGCTTTAATATTTATCAGAATTTTCAGTCAGGATAATTAATTCAACAACTGATAAGTAGAACACACTTGAAGCCAAACCGAATCAAATCGTCGAATCAGCTCGTTATTTAATGCGTCGTTCAACGAACATTTAATTAAAAAGCTTTCAAACTATTTATGAATTCGTACCGCGCTAATTGAGTTGCAGTAAGACAGAATACGAATACCGATATAAAAAAAAAACTCGAAATTAATTAAACCAGCTTTGTTTGAGGGGGTAGACAAGGAAGCGAGTGCAAAGGTAGATAGTGCGAGCGATCTCTGACACCGTTCCAATAAGTTTGACGCGCCCCGCGACGCTATCGCTCCGTGCCTTCTCCCGCGCTCGCTCCCGCCTCTCCCCCCGCCCTCACAAATTTTCGGCCGAAGCGGACTGTAGTTTGTTTTCTTTGTGTCATTTCCTTATCGCTCTGCCAAAATACGTTTCATGACTGTTACGTCAGCCGAAACATACTTCAGGTGAAAAATATAGCGCGAGTTCGTAGTCTTGATACTTTTATGCAATGAATTATGGTTAATTAATACTGTGGTACTTTTTTGGAACGCTTTTATTTTTTATTTCAGTATTATTAAATGTTGTTCCTTTTAAATAAAAACTTTATAGACAAGAATTTCATAGGGAACCATTAAAATTTCCACTCATACGAAGTAAGCCATTGCACGTCGCTAGCGACAAATATTTTCACCGCAACTTCGTGTACATATAAAACCGGGAACAATTGTGGAAAGTTGGTATAAAAATAATGTTCACATTCGCTAACGCGTTGTTTTTGTTAAACATTCCGTGAAAACATAGTACTACGCACAAAAAGCTATTATTTATAAAAATCTCTTTGAACACCGCACAAGTGCTGGTTGGAGGTAACCACAATATTGCCAGAAATATTTTATGTTTACAAGCCCATCGCACTCACCCTCATATTTTACATTATTCCAGTATGCAGTTTATGTTTAGCGTCAAATGAGTTATTTTGCTTTACACATTTTTGGTGCAAAGCGTCCGTAAATTATTGTATTATGTTTACTAAGACTTTTACGGTTCATATTTCTAAAACGTAGCTTTTATCGCAGCACTCATTTGTCTGTCTGTCAGATAAATAAATATCTAGAGATCACTGGAGACGAGACTATTTCGCGTTACGGTGTCTATATGAAAACGTGCTAGATATGTTTCATCTCGTAGTCCACATTTGTTACATAAACCGTATACGGTTAGTAAGACTTCTTTTTTCTGAAGTCTACTTCAAAAATCTCGGTTACTCTGTATGCAGAAAGTCTCATCTAAAATATAATACTGATGCAAAAACTATCCGTAGCCATACTTGTGTAATCTGAGAAGAAGGTAATAAGTCCAACATCTTGGAACCAAAGATTTCAAAACTCAACGTCTAAGAAACTCAAGTGTACCGCTAACCTAGTAAAGGAAAACAGCTCGAAATATCCCAAAACATTGTTGGTAGCGTAACTGTACAGTTGCAGCTAAGATATTGTTACACTAGTGGATAATATCTTAGCGCAAGTGTCAAAACAAGTCGGCCACCCGTCAGCACGTGCATATGGCCCGTGCGACACAGCGCCATGCAGCGAAACAACATCTATTTGATTCTTATCTCATCCCCCCGCTTCACCTACACACTCCCACCACTACACTCACCCCCACTCCCCACAAACATCCAAAATATAAACAGGTAAAATGTTTTCTTTGTAAAGAAAAAGTCCATTTGAAAGACAAGATCGTCTATCTTTTTTCAGGAAATTTTGTGGCATACTTTTACTTTACAACGAAAATGTTTGATAGAATCACTAACTTTCATACTCTCTCTCTCTTTAATGAGAATACTGAAAGGTTCCCAAACAAACTTAATTGTTATATTTAATGCGTTTAAAGTAGCCCTCGCCTTACAACACATCAAGAAACAAGGACCATTTACAAGTTCTGTACATATGACTAGACACTAATATTGTCTAATAACTACCAAAATTGGTGCTTATAGCATAATCAGCCTTTAATTTTCTCACTGCTGGGACACACGGCCTCCTCTCTAGAGAGGAAATGAGCTATAATCCACCACGCGGGCCCAGTGCGGGTTGGTAGATGTCACATGTCCTCGAATTTTTGGTGCTTATACGAGTATTTTTGCCAAATTACTAAGACCGTTTTTATTTCAATTTTAAAATAAACCTGCCAACCATGTTAGTGTAAAAAGCAAAAAATCCGGCTGCTGTAGAGCTTATTTCGTAAACGTCAATAAAGTGGAAGTAACTTCCAAACAGTTTTGAATAAATTACGAATTTTATAGAACTCATCTCGTAAAATGTTTCCAAAATCATAGCACAGTAAAAGTTTTATTGGCTCGCTATTGTCTCGCGGCAGCTTCGCGGCATAAGGGCATAGGTGAGCAGGCGCGATGCGGCGCGGCACGGACCGGGGACGGAAGCGACCGGTCGCCCCCAACAACCACCAACTTCGAAGTCGCTCCTCACTGGACACAAGAAACTTCTATAATTTTTGCGACACGACACGACCTTCTTCCAGAACAAAGTGGAACACACGCCAACTTCTCAAACACCACCTTCACCTGAACTACAATGACGCAGTCGTAAACCTACAATTTACCTATCGAAGCAAATTCATTACTCGCAAAAAAAATACAAAAGTAAACGAGTTTCCATTAAGTGCCGTAGTTTTATTATTGTTACAGTAAAAGTAGAGATGCCGAGAAAATTGCAGCTATTTCTATATTTCTCGATGGCGAGGCGGGCGCGATCCGCGAACTAAAAGAAATCGAATCTAAATTCATCGAACACAAATAAAAGTGTGGAACTGTGAAAGTTCTACCATGCAATTAAACCGCACTTTACTGCTACAATCCCTTGAAATAAAGAACTTTAAAAGAATGTCCTTTTTGTTCCGGCTCCTTTATTTCTTGCCGTGCACCCGTTGCACAGAAAATAGTGGGCGCTGCAATAAAGGTGCTCCGTCCTGCACAATTGCACACGACCAACCCACGAACACGTGGTTTTCCGAAAGTCTCATTCCTTTCATAGAGCTTGTGACCAGGGATATAATAATTAAGTGCAACATTTGTTAAAAAACCTATCCGCTTCTAGTTTAATTACGTTCATACGTCACGTATAAGTAAGGAGGTGCGCGTGTGCGCAACGGTTAATTACGTAGATTACGCGGTTTAATTGTTAAGCACTTCGGAAGTGAACCTGGTAATAAATAATTCTTACTGTTTGCCGTTAATAATCCCGAAAATCCGCACCGTGTTTTACTAAGGCCGCTTTGTGTTATCAAATGAGCAGGTATTCAATGGTTTGAAACTTGGAAAAATGGAAAAGACATTTCCTTTTCATTGTCGCAGTAACAAAGCGAGGAGGGCTCACATCTTCCGGTATTTAGCTGGACTTTGTGCTCCTACGCAGTGTGTAACGTGTGGTATGCCTACTGCCTACTTCTCAGCCAGTGCAACCGGCGATATATTTTAACGTTTCATGGAAAAATTCGCAGAACACATATGTACGTGTGAAATTAATTAAATTTTATGAAAACTTTACACTAGCTTGGAACTTGAAATGGAAAATTTTGTTTCTCTGTATTTTGCAAAGAATTTTACGATTTCAGGCAGTGATTAATAAATTTTTATAAAAAAATATGAAACTTTTTACAATTTCAACTGGAAGCCGTTAGCCCAGTGGCTTTACGAACGCGGCTTTAGCATGGCGTACTTTTATTAATAGAGAAGCGAAAGATAAGGATTCTTTATTGCATTATTACAAGGCTGTAGCTCACAAGCCTTATGATTGCTTTGATCGCATTACAATTGAAGTTCTTTTATGGTAGGTTGAAAGATGAATTTCCTAAGTTGACAAAAATTTGCTCGCTAAAAGAGAATTATGGCTCATAAGTTTCGACACTCATATCGCTTTTCTTCTTAGCAAGTTCTCAAGACAAGAGTGGGGGAGGGGCAGCGCATAAATATCGTATAATTACTACTCTCCGCGAACAGGGACGGACTTAGAAATGCCGAGCCGTAACTACAGAGTAACACTTAAGAAGAAAACATTGGAAAATCTTGTATATATTTCCCTGTAGGAGTCTAGGGAGTAAGATCTCCTTCTTATTATTATGTCAAGAACAGTAATAAATTATTTGCTGTTTATTATTTACTGATAGGTTTGTATCAGTGTTTGATGGAAATGGAAAATCTCAAGACACCTCCGGTAGATAATACTACACATCAAACCTTGTTGGAGCAGAAAAACGCACCACACCCATATAATATCACAATGTATAATATTAATTATATTATAATATTACATATAAAACTAGCTTTTGCCCGCGGGTTCGCCCGCGTGGATGTCGAAAAATATCCGATGGGAACGTACTACCGGGATTAAAAAGTAACCTATAGGTTAATCCAGGTTACGGTAACAAACACAGTTACATACCTTCATCCCCCTTGTTAACCCTTCGGGGGTATAACTATCAAAAACGCTGAGACACATATAAATTAATTTTGAAGCGTCAACCTAAACACAAAATTTGAAGATCCTAACTTTAAAACAGACGGACTTTCATATAAACTTCCATTCCGTATTTTACCCCTTTAGGGGTGGAATTTACAAAAAATATTTCTTAGTGGATACTTACTCTTCACAAAGAACACACCCTTTAAGTTTCATGTCTCTAGGACCAGCGGTTTGGGCTGTGTGTTGATATATCACCAAGTCAGTCAGTGAGTCAGTTTACCATTTTATATAAATATAAAATAAAATAAATAATATAAAGTTTATTGATTCATAATAGTGTTACATAAGATATATATAAGATATAAGATTTAAACCACTCATTCCAAATTAGGATGTCAACGTGACTGTACTTGAAGCTTATGCTGTGTGGCTTACCTATAGCCACATAATAAAATAAAACGAAATAAAAATAAAACCCGCAAAATCCATCTGTACCTTATCCCCCTCATCTCGAACCGTCAATTTTCCCTCTCAACATTCAAGGGACCTTTGAGCTGTTTCTTTCGCATTAAAGTCTCATGGTTAAGTACAGTCCTGGCCGCAAGCCCTAATCCTCGCCAACGAAACATCGCTTGCATCCGATACAAGTATGCTCTTGTGGACCCTCAGTGAGGCATTGTTGCCAGAGGAACAAAGCGAAGGGCCCTCCGGAGCTGGCGTGACCTCGCTCTCCCTCGCTAGAACGATACTCTTTGTGGTATCACGTTTTTAGGACACGACTTTATGAATTGACTGTGTTGATAACAAGTGTCGTGATTGGTGGTAGATAGGGGTGCTGAAATGTCATTTGGAATCATTTTTGGTGGGCAATGGTGTGGAAATAAATTGTTTTGATTGTTGATTGGAGAGTAGGGTGGTCAAATTCGATAATAAAGTGACACTATCACTTTGTATCAGAAATATTCTGTTCGTTCATCTATACCTACATCTATACAAAAAAAATGAAATTGAAGTGTCTGTTTGTTATATCAAAATAACAGATTTTTACTGGATGCATATGAAAATATAATGGGTGTTAAGACCCATAATGAAGCCATTTTTTTCTAATTTTTGTCTGTCTGTCTGTATATCTGTCTGTCTGTTTGTTCCAGCTAATCTCCGAAACGGCTCGACCGATTTTGACGGGACTTTTACTGGCAGATAGCTTATGTTATAAGGTCTAACACAGACTTTTTATTTTAGAAACATAATTAGGGTTCCGTGCAAAAAAAATTAAAACCCTTGAAATTGTTAACAAAATCCAATTCAAACGGCTAATCTCCGAAACAGCTCTACCGATTTTGACGGGACTTTTACTGGCAGATAGCTGATGTCATAAGGAGTAACTAAATTTACTTTTCTTTTTGAATAAGAATTAGGTTCCCGTGTAAAAAAAATTAAACGCTTGAAATTGGTAACAAAATTCGATTTAAAAAGAGAACTTCACGCAAACGACGATCGCGGGCAACAGCTAGTGTTTGAAAAAAACTAAAGTATTTTCTACGATGTTGACCTATATTTTCTGTTAAGTATGAGTTTGATTTCGTATTCAATTTTATTAATAAAAACATAACACTATCTTTGTTGTCACGCAGTCGGGTAAAAAGAACTTGACCCAAAATCAAAGATCAACTCAAAGAAATTGAAAGATTATGGATAGATTTTTGTCTTTCATTTCTCTTTTTAATAAATCAAAACTTCCTTCCCAAAACTCTTATGCAAGACGTGTCATTGTTAAATTCTTATAGGTGTCATCAAATAAACACATCGCCGCCACAGAAAGCGTCTCTAAACAAAGACATAGTTCGCACGCCCGGCCACTTGACTCTGACACCTCTCAAACTTACCTTGTGTGAAATTCCAACTACTTTTTGGCACTACGACTTGCGAAATTGCGATGGAGATTATAATGTTGTAAGGAAGATTTGTTCACAAGGTTTTCTTATCTGGGATTAGGAGAATTAGGGACCTGTTAAAAACTTGTTTGATTAGAAACCTGCGTTATAAGGTGAAACGCAATTTATTGTTTTTTTGAAAAAAAGGCAAACATGGGAATTTAATAATCTCTAAAATCCGCACTGTGTTTCACTAAGGCCGCTTTGTGTTATCAAATGAGCAGGTATTCAATGGTTTGAACCTTGGAAAAATGGAAAAGACATTTCCATTTCAATTTTTTTTTTTCACTTACATAAAAATAGTCACAAAAAATTTAGGTCGTAAATATAAGCCAAACAATATCACATTAAGTATAAGACTTGAAAACCTTGAGACGAGAAAACGAAATTAAATAAGTCCGCACAAAAAATATGACTACGAGCAAAACTAACAGTGTAACGCTGTACCAGCTACCCCCACTTAGCAAAGTACTCCAACATCTGTCGAAAAAACTTCGTGCGCCAATAAAAAATAACAAGTCTGCTCATTTGATAAAATGCTGCGATTGTTACGGTAAAATTAAACGAAAACTTTCAAAGTTACGATAAGAAACTGCTAGATTCGGCCGTGTTGACCGGACACTGCAGTTCTTCTCCAGTGTTGCCATCAAGCGGAACAAAGAATCTTAATTATTTTAAGCTGAGCAAGCTCTCTCGTAATTTGTAGTTTAGTCCCTGAGTACTACCTATTTTATTGTATCGTCAGCTAGGGACGGGCTTAACTAGTGCGGGGGTATTATTTTATAGATTTTCACGGCGTCTGCACAACTGAAGAGCGGTAACAATTGCACTTGTCTTTTAAGACCCATTCTTTTTTAAGTGCTCTCCATCGGAATTAAGTTATTCCTGTCTGTCAGCATGGTTTCGTGTTTCTGCAGTGTTTCTTGGTAACTGGAGAATGCCTTACAATGATGTCTCGTGTCTGAACAGCACTTAATAAAACCCGGTGCGGTTGCAACTTTGAAACCTACAAGGAATTTGTAATTTATGTGTAATTAACGATGTTTGTCTCGCGGGTTGTTTGTGCCGTCACGTGCACTGCACGGTGGAATTCAATTAGTATTTTGTTATTCAATCATAGCTTTGAAAGGGGTAAATTGACCTTTTGTATGAGTGTATATTAGTTGGGGTTTCTTTATCAGGTTTTATTAAAGTAAATAAATTGGTGATTGTAATTACCCAATAGCAGTTCATTTAAATGTGTTATAAGTTTAGACAGAAGCGGAATTCCTAAAAAAATTAAACAAACTCCTCACTTGATTTGATAACATTTCACAAACCACAAGATAAAAAGAGAAGACAAGACAAAAAGAGTAAAACGCTCACACAACTATAGCAAAAGAGCAACAAAACAAAATAAAATGAAAATGGCCGAACAAGTAAGACATCGGCCCATAACTAAAGGGCCGTGCTGCTCGTTCGAGTGAAAATCTAAAAACCTAACATGTCGATCGAGCGCCAGTAAAAGATGTTTCGCGAAAGTTTTCCGACACTTACTGCAGTTAGGTGAAGCCGGGGCTCGGGCCACTGCGACCCTCAGCCAACTCTCTGAATAACACATTCCTTTTTTTTGTTTGTTTCCAAAAATGCAAAAAAAAATACCTGCTTATAAATTGAATAAGTTACTTCGACAAAACTTTGTTGGTAAATAATTAAATTACCGACTGTCTTGGTCGTATCTGCTCCGAATAACTTAGTTCTGTTATTTACTTAAGGTTCGTTTTGTTTGTTTCAATAGTGAAAAAAAATAAACAGTGAATATTCGGCTTTAAATAATATTCGTCCTCAAAATTCGTCCTACCTCTTATAAAAATCTTTTTCAATTAAAATCCAATTGTCTATGCTGAAGAAAGGAAAAAGTTCCGTTTGTAAGTGTCGCAAGTAAAAGAAATATGCAAACTCGGCAGGAGAGTAGATTAGATGCGTATCTTTAGGTGCAAATTGTAAGACTAAATAGACGGAAACAAATGGGTTTAACGGTAATGACATTCACCGTGTTGTTTTAGCTGGGAAGAGAGATTTTCACTTATTCCACAAGGGGCATGTACTATAGCAATGTCTGAAAGTATTTCCCCCGTTCATATTGCTCTTAGAAATAGCCTCCATAGCTTTATTCAGAAATGAAAGTTTTCGGCCTTATCTAATTTCGATGTTCAAATATTTTTGGCCGAAAATTCAACAAAACTTCAATTTATACCAAAGCAAAGGAACTAAATACGTGTGATACGTAACTATAGTTACAAGATATAGCAACCCTCTCCCTTTTCTACTAATAAAACAGTTACCCTTTGCTCGCGAATCGATAGACATTTACGACTAGGACAGGGCGATAAGCAGCTGATATATTCTAAGTTTTATTTTAGACACAGTCCCATGGAAATTAGGATATGCTACTTTTTACAATCGAAAATTCGGTAAAAGGGTAAATTGACACAACCTTATTAATGCGAAAAGCAGCCAAATGAACCATATTGTAAAACAGTCGCATATTGATTTTAGTGTATAATAAAGTATTTTCTATCAATCGGTCTGAATTGATTGAATTTTCCAATTTTGAATTCGGTTTTCGCCCTGAAGTACTACCTACCTTCAATATACACCATGTACCTTTAATTGAATAGTGATGTGACTGAACGTCTGTTTACCAAAAGATACCAAATAGGCTTACATTTTATACAGGTCTATCCTAGCTTAGACCAAATTGTAAGAATATTAGGTAAATAAACCTAAAAATCGACATCCAAAGCTATCAGGTCCGAATCCCGCAAAAAATAAACAAGCAATATTTTTATCGCTCGATATCTGCCGAATATTCGGTTAATCGGCTTTAGAACCAAACTAGTATAGATTGAATATTAATATCAGGAACCCGATTGGTTTATTACGTGCGTGCCCCATTATTTGATTAGCAATATATAGTTTTGATTTTTTGTGTGCTAAAAATTAGTTTAAAATAGAGATAGAAAAACGTCAACGCTAGTGGATTTAGAATCATGTACTAAATTACAATCAATTAATTAGTTACAGTTTGCACCCTGTATAGCGTTTTGGCTAACGGTAATAAAAAACCTACCATTTCCTCTAAATAGACTTGAAGTTCATTAGACGAGGTAACAAGGGGTAAACAGACAAGTTGAAGCTGACTCAAGTGTGGCCAGCATGCGGCTGACCTCCGCCGTTCCAACTATGTCCTGCACTGTACGGAAACCGCGACGGTAAGAAGTCGAAATGCTCGACAGTGGAATTAATGTAGCATTTGTTTAGTGTATGTATGTTGATTTTGGGGTACATTTTTCAGTTTTGGTTACAGTGTCTTGCAAATTAATTAAGTGTATGAATTGCTGTAGTTGAAATGATAAAAGCTAAGGTATAATAATGACGTAAACAGACACCACTATCCTTGATTGACTGATAGAGCATAAAGTCCACTATTGTAACTTTTTAGTGTTTTAATATGGAAAAGACAAAAACTACGATAAGATTAAAAGCAAGGAAGCTTGCTAGTTTTACCTAAAACAAGAACTAACTGTGGCAAAAAAATGCTAACTTTTGAAAAGAAGCACAACTCTATAATAAGTTACCGTCCTGAAAAAGAAATCCACACTCTTTCAATGCATTCAAAACTCAACTTAGCCAGCGCATAATTGCGGATCGATCACTTCTGGAGAAATGAATGCATTGGATGGGTAGCTATTAACTTAAATACCGATGACGAACTTTTTGTAATATATTTAAGTATGTTTTTAGTATTGTTTTCAAGTAAGTGACATAATAATTATGTCTTTATTGAGAATTAATTTTCTTTAAACCGAAACCAAGATTGGCGTAATTTCTCTGTTACGCCAATCTTAATGGAGCTCACTTTATACCGCAGATCTTATTATAGTTGGACAATATTGTCTGAACGATTGATGGCACGGATGGCGCAGTGGCTGAGCGAACAGCTGCTGCGCTGTGTGTTGCAAGTTCGATCACCGTACAATACAAATATTTTTAAGACCTACAGGTAGTTGTTCCGGGACTGGCTGTTTGTGTATGTGAATTTAAATGTTTGTAAACTCACCCACGATATACGAAAAGTTTCGAGTGTGGAGAAAAGATTAAAAAAAACTGCTTTTTACCCCGTTTTTGTAAAGTCTCTTATGATTGAGAAAAACTTATCTCCCTATGACTACAGATGAAATTTATTACTACTGAAAATAACAATGTGGAGGTACAATACAAGTACAATGTTCTCCCACCGTGCGATCCGCAAAATCGATGGTACGTGTTTGTATAGACCATAGACATCATTTGGGAATTAGATATAGCTGTGACAAGACTATTACATTATCAATAATGTGCTATGTTTACCTTGAGATACATGTAGATATACAAATGTGTGGCATGTAGGTACCATTTGCAGCCGCGAATAGCAGTACCTAATCTATGAGAATTATAGATCGCATTTGTGCATAAGCCTTGATGGATAGGTAGAATGACGTTTTGACAGCTTGTACCTACGTACAACTTGAAGTTTAAGACGCGGTTTGCGACTCCAGAATATACGGAAGCATAAACACCACGGTAAATGTAAAGTATTGTTCTATACATTGACAAAGCTAATCTATGTTGTTATCTGGTAATATAATTGAAGAATTATGAAAATTTGAGAATTACAATAGATTTGCCAAGATTCCGACCTATGCGTAACAAATAAACAACAATGTTAATGAAACCAAACAAACACTTCGCTCAATTCGACGATTCAATAACACAATTTAACATTTCATCCAAAATATTCAGCGTAAATACCTACATTGTCCGTCGGAGCGAAGATTCCGAGGTTCGATTCTCGATGCAAAGCGATAAAACGCGTGAAAGATTCATCACAGCCCCCGAGGGCCCGATTCCTCTTCAAACTTGTAGCCAACCCTGCGCGGCCCTCTTGCCCCGTTATATCATATTTTTCAAAAATTCGCCTCAACTTAGTTGAGAATTTCCTTCCCGGCCAGTACGCCGGCAACTTCTGACATTGAATTGAATTGTCGATTCGTTTGATGTCATCTATGCGATAACTTACAAACTATATTGGGACGGTTTTTGTGTGTTCTGTATTTAAATCTCGTTTTCGTCGCCGCCGCTGCGAATATTTTGTTAGTTTGTGAGTGTATGTTCGGGATCCATGTGACTTCTGCTCGCCTGGTATCTGTGGCGGACATTTGATATGGTGTTTCGCTTTTTGCGACTTATAAATACTTTATGGCTCCAGATTCAAAACTCTCAAACATGGCCGAATCTGTGTCTGAAGTTTTTAGAACAGTGCAAATATAAAGTAGTCACAGCATATAAACAAAAAAAGTGAGCCGTTGTTTTACAAAATGGAAACTTAGCACTAAGCAGCATTCTAGTAAGCTCTAAAATACCCTGAAGCAATTTAATAAATCAACTGTAATCCAGCAATGTTATTCAACAAAAAATCCAATAACTCAATGTAGGCATCTATACTGTTCACTAAAGTGCATTTACGTGTTGCATACACTGCATTTAATTAATGCTGAGCCAATGTCCCGGCTTTCGACTGTCGGGCAGTGCCATATAATCCGTATTAACATACATACACACGGCTTGTCTTCGTGTCGCACTAACTAGCCGTCTTAGTGGGCGTGCGACGAGAATCGCACCGACAATGTATAACCTGTTATTGTCCCTCTGCTGGGTAAATGCCGCTTCTAATATAAAGAAGGAATGGCCATTGATCACCACGTTTGCTTGTGCTGCATCATTGCATGTTGGTGATACTCGTATTCGATTTTCATCGTAAGTTGGGTGTGATTGTAAGATAGGTAACTTTAAATTAGTAAGAGCTGAATTGAGACGTCGGAAACGAGGAAATAATAATGGCATGTTCGACTTCTCACACTAAAAAGAGATAGAGAAAAGGAAAGAATCCACGACCCAAAACACGCGAAAGCATGATGAGATGAAAATTAGGCACTAATACCTAAACCCGACTGCAAACAACCGAAAAAGGCAATTTAAAAGTCTACTAAGTCACTATAAAGACCAAAATTTTAATATATTACTTATGTATATTTTTGTAATCCCCTTTTAATTTCCTTTATTTTGATACCCTACTTGATAGGTTTAGTTTTTTTTTTTATTAACGTAGGTATTACTATTTCGCGCCAAAAATGCGCCATTTTGTTTATTTTTCAAACCCCTTTCTAAGGACACTTGGGTATGACGAATATAACGATATCTTAACTGTCGAAATCCATCCAGCCGTTGGGAAGATACGAGGTAGGGACGAAATTTACAAACAAACACACAAGATAAGCGCGAAAAACATAATCCTTCCGTGGCAGTCGGGTAAAAAGAAATTCAGCCAGTGAAAATTAGACACCGATTTTTCAACGAAAGGAGCTAACGAACACAAATATTTGACCAATTAAAACCGATCGACGTAAGGCCTTTACACGATAAATGGAACCATTAATGCCGTACAAACAATACAGGAGTCTACAGGTGTGAATGAAATACTTCTAATGACGTCACAATTTTGTGACGCAAGCAAATGACGGAGGTAGCGTGAACGTGCGGTCTTTATACAATCTTTTTTGATTTCACAATAAATTCATGTTTAAAATATGAGGTTTTCTGCTGTTAGCTGTTGTAATTAAAGGTGGGTGGGTAATATTTTTCTAGTCTGAAAATTGTGAGTTATAGGCACATACAACGCCTAAGGTTCGTAAATCAAAAGAAAATTGCTTAAGTGATTATTTTAGTGTTTTATGTGAAAAGGTTTGGAGGAGGCATTCTTCTTGAAGCCGTGAAGGTTTGATAACGTACGTTCATCTAAAATACGCAACGGTTTTGATGCGATTTTTGCTATACCTAATTTAGATAAACTGTTCCCGAAGGTTTATATTACAAATAAGATAACAATATTAAATTTATTAAACAAAATTAAACTAACATAGGTAATAAATAAATCTAGATTAAAACATCTAGATTTTTGCAAGTCGCAGAATCCGTGAGAAGCACGGGATTCTAAAAATCAATGTTAAAACTAATAATTTTAACAGTTTTCATGCAAAAAAAAATGCTGGTTTAGATATAACTGAAACTAGTAATCCACAACCCCGTTTTCAGCTTTTAAATAATTGTTAAATTCCTATTCCATTGAAATATAATCGTCAACAATATGCCTGGTATAATACAATTATGTCAGTGTAGCCCTACTTTCTCAGATATAATTTGGAATATTCCGCCTAGATCCAGTAGCTAGTGTCGTGAGATAAATCCCTAGAGCTTTAATCATAGTCATAGGCGTCACACGAATCTATTATCAAATTGTGCCGCCACATTACTTGATTTGGTTGGTACCTAATACCTTGAGGATTTGAATGTAATCGCACCGAAGATTTAGGTGGTTTTGAGTTTGTTTCATGGTGAAATAATCGTATCAACGACTTGAAACGATTATTGGTATGTTTGACAGTAGGAAAAGTAAATAATTATAAAGGTCACTAGTTCAGTAACATGTCTTCTCTTAATAAAAACATGCAACTTCTTTTATCGATTACCATCGACAAAAGACAAGTTGCATGTTTTAATTATGTCAGCACGGTGTCCTGCCATTACAAATTTTCATTTGACAAAACCGACAATTAATTACAAATTTTCATTTGACAAGTAACGATTGGCATTTACTAGAACAAGTTTGGAAAATAATTCACTCAAAAAATTATTTACTAGATAAATTAATTATTACGCAATTTCCTAAAAATGAAACTTATTAACTAGGCAAAAGGATAATTTTAATGAATAAAACGACAAAAACGTAGCGAGCTGGGGTCTTGGGGCACTCCAATCGGATAGCTTTGGTTGGCGGGGTTTAGTGAGCGAGCGAAGCTAGTAAACTAAGACCCCGCCACCACCCTCGTGTTAGGTTACTTTAAACCCTGCAAACATAAACAAAAGCCCCGCTGAGCGGGGCTCGCATGCCTTATTACAAAATATTTACCTCGAACTTAAGGTGAATTTTTACACTAAAAAGGATCGAAATTACCCAAAACAAAATGCTACTACAAAAACACAACGTCACGAAACGCACAGTGCAGTCCATGTACAATCAACCGGAAGTGCCAATTTGCACTTCCACATTAAAACTACAGATATTTTGAACCATTCGATAAGTCAGCCGTCAGGTATGTTTAACTTTTAGTTTTAGATATTTTATTATCTACGTACTTTGTGATTAAATTTTTTTTTTTTTTGTAAAATGATACTTAAACGTGATTTTTTTAAACGAAACATGTAAATAGAAGCATGTACCAAATGAATGTTTTTAAAGTGAGTGTTTTTTAAATAAATTGTTTGTAAAATAAATATTTTGTGAAAAATTGGTTGTAAACTGAAAACTTGTCAAAGAAGTTTTGGTAAAACATTAGTGAACCATGTCAGCGCAGTGGTCTGTTATAATTGTGTCCACAACATGCGTTCGACGCGGAAGCCTAACCTAGAGTATGACGGTCTACGCGCCCTCGTAGTCGATGGAGTTGCTATTTTAGGCAAATAGCAGAATATTGGTACATCAAGTCCATCGCAGGGCACTCATCATCTCCCTTTTTATGATTGTTGGACTTTTTAAAGCGCGAGCACGTTGCACATTAAGGTATGTCCGCTTTCTTGGCGCACTCGGTTCGGGATCGAGTAGTTCGAGAGAATTCATTGATTTCCATTTTCCTTGTCATCAAAATATAGCCTTCACAAGGTGCGATAGAATTTTGTACCTGAAATGTGTATAAGTATATCAGTGCACTGTACAACTGGACAGCCAGCCCTGCTACCACCTTGCTGTCTGACTAATCTGTCCACACGACATGATCTCCTAATTCATCCTCATATACAGGGTTGTTTGTAAAAAAAATCAACTGTTCCCTACATTTTGACGAGTTAATCGATCATAAATGTAGGGAACAGCTGATTTTTTTTCGCGATTTCAGGTTTGGTCCATAGTAAAAGTTGTTCATAGTGATGAGTACAATGACCTCTTAAGAGGTTTCTGGTGTTTTACAAATAACCCTGTATAGGAGTGAAGAAAATGTCTCTGCCGAAAGTATATATGTAGTATCTACACTACCAGATATCCTGCTCGAAAAATCAGAATAAAAATAAACGTTTTTATAATACAGAAAATTCCTATTTTATTTAGTGCGAGTAACTCTGGACAGATAAGCAATGGCTGCGTGCCATCCACGCCACACTATGACAGCTCGGACACACTTAGACAAGTTCGTTCTATTTAACTCCAAGTCTTTTACTCTATATAAAGTTTTCTATCTTTTCGTGGAAATATTTGATAGCTTCTGTTGGAAAGCATTGGGTTGTTTGTTGTTTATATTGTTGGGGGTAAGTTTCTAAATATTAAATTTGGTAACGTGACACGTGTTTAAGAAAATCACGTCTAAGTATAAGTTTTTTTTCATTGTAATTATTTTGATCGAGTGATGACGGTTGGACCTAGAAAATGGAAAACCGTTTACGCTGCAGTAAAACAGTATAGGTTAATTAGAATTGGTCTTTAACTACTACGATTTTACATAAGCTTTAATGTTAAAATTGATATTAATATTCATATCTTTATTTGCATTCCATAATTTTTGAAGATCTGATAATGGGCTGAAAGCTCATTTCCACTGGCGCGGCAATTTGCCGCTGAGCGGAGAGACCTCCGGCGCGATCTCATGGCGACATGGAGAGCCGTGCAGGGCCCGCCGCAATAGTGGCGATAATTCCCCCTCTTTGAGGAGTGGCTAGAGAGGCGCCACGGCGCCCTCATCTTCCGCCTGACGCAGGTCATCACCGGACACGGTTGTTTCGTGAGGTGCCTGCATGAATCAGGCGGGAGGAAACTCCCGCGTGTCACCACTGTGAGGATCGCCCGGAGGACACAGTGGAGCACACCGTGGAGGTCTGCTCCGCTTGGACGGAGCACCACCGTGTCCTCGTAGCGGCGATTAGCGGCGCGACCTCTCGCGTCTGGCCTTGGTTCAAGCTATGATCCGGAACGAGAGGGAATGGGAAGCCGTCACCTCCTTCTATGAAGCAGTCATGCTTAAGAAGGAGGTGGCGGAATGTGAGAGGGAGAGAACCTCACGTTCCAGCCGCCGCGGGAGACGCCCCGGGCGTCGGGGATCACGTGGTGGCTCCCGGCCACCGTAGGCTCGGGCCTGTGGATGGTGAGTAAAGGGCTAGCTTGCCGTCTGTCCGTCTTGACGACAGGCCGTGTCGATGGCGCGTTCGTGTTCCACGCGCGCCTCATATAGATGTCAGCTAACCGGAGGGGGTCCGCAAGGGCCGATGCCTGCCAAATGGCAAAGAAGGAACATGGGTGGGTTTTAGTCAGTACAAGTCTGACACTCCCTTCCGCTCTGTCCAGAGCGGGAGAGGTCATTTGATGATTTCCCAACAGAAAATAAATAAATAATAATAAAAAATGGGCTTACAGCTAAGGTTTAATTGCAGACCCTGTAGGGCACAGCAAAAAGTATAAAATTAATGTTCAAAATAAAATGAATACTTTTTTATTGAGATCAGTTATAACATAATAATGATTGAGTCAGATTAAAACATATTTCATGTTTAAGTATTTATCAAAAATATGTTTTAATTGAATCTTACCAAAACTATAACCACCCTAAGGTGCTTGGACCTGTAATACAGAGCCTCCTAATCATAACATCAAACGGAATCTACACAGGAGGTGTAATATCGCCTGAAGCCAAATTGTGCAATGGCGTTTGTGCTCCATACATACATTATGTTGTATGGCTATCACTTATGAGCACGTATTGGTGTATTTTGAGACTTGCAGAAGACAATACTCTGATATATTTTTTTTATACTTTTTATGTTTTTGTAGTGTTTATTATATTCCCTATAGTTGTTTTATTTTATAATCCAAATACTGATTATTTAATTTATTTATTTTTTCCTTATTCATGCAATCAAATATTTATGCTGTCTTGATTTCCGTACGTTTTTTTCTTCTCACGGGTGACCACTGAAAACCAGCGCTGTGCTGTGGGCCCTCCATAGCACAGCATCATGCTGAGTGATAAAGATAAAGATAAAGATGCATTTATTTGTATATACATGTGTGACACACTCGTTTCCATCCATATGTGCATATATCTATGTATCAACATAGATATATGCACATATGGATGGAAACGAGTTTAGATTGCTGGTTCAACATGTTTTGCCATAATCGGCGTACAAAATTGTTTATAATAATGAATTGGAAATTACAAATTAAACAAGAATTAAATTTTATATAGTTAAAAATTCAATCAATTCAAATACATATTAACAGTCAATACAAAAAATATGGTCAAAAAAGAATAATTAAAAACAAAAAATAATAATAAAAATGAAATCGCATATTAAATTATTTAAATTCAAAATTTCAATACGTAATTATAGTCAATACAAAAATATGGTCAATAATTTAAAACAATAAAACTAAAATCATATATTAAATTATCTAAATTCAAAATTTGTCATTCAAAAACTCAGTAACATTATAGTATGCCTTACTAATAAGCAATTTTTTTAGTTCTCTTTTGAATGAATTGATATTCAATGTCTTAAGGGAATTGGGTATTTTATTGTAAATTAATGGGGCCAGGAGTGGTAGCCTGCTTGTCGCAGTCACGACGTGCAAGCTGTTAACTTTTATTTTTCTGTTTGTGTCCTGTTGTATTTAAAACATTCAATGCGCCTTATGATTTATTGTTATTATTGTTTTTTTGTATGCACGTCATGTCCCTGCGACAAATAAATATTTTTTCTTTCTTCTTTCTTTCTTTCTTATTTCAGGTGTAAAATGATATTGGAATCCATAAAGTACATCTGGAAAGAATCAAGAGATAGCCAAACTACCTAGTAGTAGGGCTTTCATGTCAGAGGGATTCAATTGAAAATGATTACACGCGATAATCTGAATAGATAGTAAGTCACAGCATCGTGTAACATACCATTACACCTGCAATCCCCGAAGGGTTAGGCAGAGGTGTACCTAATAGTACACCCACATTTCGCCAGTTATGTTTTAAGTCCCATGTAATTGAGGGCGAGCCTATTGCCAAACCCAGACTTCGTGGCTGCTACTGAGCAATTTCTAATAAAAAAACCCAATAACAAATTGCTCGACTCGGGAATCGAACTCAGGACCTCATGCTCGGTAGTCGCGCTTTCGACCACTCGACCAACGAAGCAATCAAATCATTTTTAATTGAATTCCCTGCCATGAAAGACCATCTACTACTAGTTTGACAATCTCTTGATTTTTTCCAGATCTACTTTATCTATTCCAATATCATTTTACACCTGAAATCCCTAGAGTTTTAGGCAGAGGTGTTGTAAGTACTGTAGAATATCAATGTGGGGGCTTATTCTATTTTAAATGTAAGAGCTCTCAGCGTATTTAGCTATATATTTTAAATAATGGGCCACACTTTCACAAGTATAAAATTCAATCGACACTTAGTGGTCTCATAAAGAAACTAATAATTTTCTTAAATTACTCTTAATTCAAAATCCTTCCAGAATCCAAATGCAACTTTATGCATGCTTTATGTGCCTAATTTAAGGTTTTTTGTAAGTTATAAAGCCTTACTTACAATATCTACACCATCATTTTGCATCCTCTGATTCGAAATAGACATTTTTATAACATCTGTTGTTTACTGCATATATCACATACCTTTATGAACATGGGCATGGAAGAAATATTTTCTAGCTAAGTTCGGGTGGTCTTGTAAAAATGAAGAAACGAGGTTAACCTTCACCTGTAACCCAATGAGGGAGAACCACAACCCAGACGGAAGCTCTCAATTAGAACATGAGTCGAAAAGACAAGAAACCTAATAATAATTACCATGACTCATGGTAATTATTATTAGGTTTCTTGTCTTTTATTTTGGTATTTGTTAAAATATTTAGTAGTTATTTTATTTATATATGTGTATTAGTATCAATATAAGTATATAAATTTTCTAAAACAAGAAGTTATTTTTTAGATATTTAAATGTTTTCTTATTTAACCCAAAGGTTGACTGGTAGAGAATGCCTTGTGGCATTAAGTCCGCCTATGTACCACTATTGTACATGAAGTTTAAATAAATAAAAAAGACAACTTTTCACATGTCGTACCTATGTAACGCAATATAATCGATTGCGAAGCTAATAAACTAATAGACGCCAATCCTAGTCCAGTCGGAGCGACGCAGCAGTAACAAGACATTAGTGCGGACGCCACTCAAATTGGCCTGCTCTCCTTGATTACAATTAACTGGCAAGTCGTAGCCGGCGGCCACAAACTGCCAGAGGAGGATCATCGTGTGAATTTAGGATACAAGTGTTCTGGTGCATGAAACTAATTGATGGGAGAGATGAGTTTTATTGGTGAAATATTAGATAGGCAGATCTGTTGAGGAAGATTTTTTGAGAGAGAAGTCAACTCGGATGGTGTTTAGTTGAGTTTTGGTTTCGTGTCCGTGCTATTAACCTTTGAGTTCTTTTGTGAGGAGGTAATCCTGGCTACAGGATCAAGTCATGTCGGTCATAAAATGTATAATCACCAGAATTGAAGCAAAATTTTAGCTCAATCGTGTGGGGGGAACAGATTTGAAATTCAGTTGCATTTGACCAATACGTATAGTAACTAACTCACCAACTAACTAACAAGGTAAGTTAAATAAAAGGTTATAATAATTATTATTTTATTTGCAACATCGCTATGTGAAATATTGCCACAGCGAGTTTGCTTAAAGCTCGAGGGCTTTGGGAATCCTGATTGGAAAAATGCTTTCAGTAAATAAAAGTCTATGAAAAGATTTGGTTGTTCCTCTTTTTCTGTCAATGGTTGATATTCAGTCCGAAGTACGTAGCAACTAGGATAGCTCAGTCGTTTATTTTATTTTAGTCCTGGAAGACGTTTCCTAACAGCGACTAAACTACATATTGAAACTATAAAGCTTCACAGAATAGTTCAAAGTCAAGTAATGAATAGATTCCTCCTCAGATTAACACCTTATTGAAGGAGCACACACGTGAATAGATTCAGATTAGACGCATAGAATTTCTAATAGCCACCGGTTACCTTGCTTCCAAATCTCATCAAATACATCGTTCGGAGTAAACTGTAATACTGAACACTAACAGTCAAAGACAGCGCTCAGCATACAAATATTGAAACAAGAAATCAAAGCTAGAGCCACCCACTTTCAGTTACAGAATATTACTCATCCGACATCCGCTGCAGACGGCTTTACTAAACACTAATATTATTCTGAAACGCCCCGAACTGAACCAGTAACCTTGGTTCAAGTGAGACAGGGCAATCGAATCACACGTACTACACATTTGTTTTGGCAAGAGTTCAATAAATGGTCCAACTGCGGACAGACAGGCCAGTTGATTCAGGGCAATCTTGGAGATTTTTTATTGGTCCTAGGAAAGCTGGACTAACAATGTAAGCACTTAGTTCAAGGTTACATGTGGTGCTATATTAAAAACGAAAGTAGATTGTTTAGAAACGTTTATATAAGTAAAGAAAACGGGACAACCCAAACATTCTTTACTATCATAACCTAACAGATCTAAGTGGTAATAGCAAAAGCGTTTCGTTTTTCTTTAGCGACTTTCAAAAGGATATATGAAGCTTTTACATCATCACTGTCACTGGCAGAAAGTCACATGACCTAGACCCTCTGAACTACTTCACCGTTCAAATACAAGGTGTAGGATCCTTCCCAGTGTGGGCGCGTTCCGTGAGGCGGCAAGCGGCCTACTAGCTGAACGCGCCCCAAAAGGTGGTAGCTGTAAGGCTAGTCCGTGAGTACACGATCTCCGGTGAGGCGCCGAGCCTCCTTGTCACTTGAACACCGCCGTGTCTTCGTAGCGGCGATTGGCGGTGGCGACTGCCCTGGTTCAATCCATTGTCCGGAGCGAGAGGGAATGGGAAGCCGTCACCTCCTTCTACGAAGCAGTCATGCTAGCGAAGGAGGTGGCCAAACGTGAGTGGGAGAGAACTTCACGTCCCAGCCGCCGCGGGAGACACGAACGTGGTGGCTCTGGGCCACTGTGGACGGTGAGTAATGGGCTAGCTCACCGTCCGTCCGTCTTATGACGCAGGCCGTGTCGACGGCGCGTTCGTGTTCCACGCGCGCCTCAAAGAGATGTCAGCAAACCGGAGGGGTCCGCAAGGGCCGATGCCTGCCAGGGCTACGGGACTGTTCGAAAGAGATACCGCGGCCTTGGAACACAAAGGGCAAAAGAAGGAACATGGATGGGTTTTAGTCACCACCGGAGATCGTGCGGTGAAAAATTTACGATCCAAAACATTGAGCTAATGAATGCATTGAATAGTACAGGGATCATAGAGGTGTTTAAGTTTTAACATTAAAACTTGTATTTAAAAAATATTATGAAATAGTTAAAACTTTGACCTCCAATATCTCCGTAACTAAAAGGTTCCCAAGCATGGTCCAGAACGAAAAACTGATCACAATGATGGGGAGAACAAATGCCTTTAGGCTAAATGCCCATTATATCAGATGATGCCTAGTTTCATGTCCAATCAGCACAATTAAAATTCGAATCAGATAACAAAGTTTTTAAATAACCTCTTGCAACTCTCGAGCATTAGGTTCATTCATTATAATACTTTTGAACGAAAAGTCCATTAATAAAAACTAAATCTTTTATAGATAAATCTTAAGTATTAAATTCAAACTTTAATTAGAGCTGTAATAAATGTTCCAAGTTTATATGAAGAGATAGTGCTCTTTTTTCAGTTGTTATTTTTTTCAGGTTTGCCAAAGAGCGATGGAGCGTAGTTTTTGAACATCAAAATCACCGGTCGAACACGCAACATCTCAATACGCTCCAAGACAGGCATCGCCGATGTTGGCGATAGTCTGCGAGGTTAAAATGGGACTGGGTGGGTCAGATTTTCAGGATGGGTCAGGACAGATGAGCCAGAATTGTCACACAGTGGGTGCCTGAAGACGGTCGTTGTCACCGAGCCAGGAAGCCCCAAGAAATGCTGGCGTGATGATTTGTACTCGATCATGACAGATTGGCCTGAGGAGGTAAAACACCGGGAGAGTTGGAAAGGAATGGGGAGGCCTTTGCCCAGCAGAGGGCCATAATAGGCTAATAGAAAAAAAATCCGCAAGAAAAGGCTGTCAAGACTCTTGTAACCCGATGGATTTTTGAGGTTATCGTTTCGAATAGATTCTGTTATTTTCTGTGCGCCATGACGGCTGTTGTGAAGGAGCACCAAAGTTATTAGCCTCAAAATGTATCATTGGCAGCGTGGTATAAGTTTTCATTTTATTTGTGACCCTCGCTGGTAGTCATGAAATTGTAGATGAATTGTGAAATAATTATGAAATGATAGGTTTGTCTATAGGTTTTTACGAATGAAAATTGATCCAAGTTTGGTTACAAGCACATAACAATCTGATTACGCTTCTA
Organism: Eurois occulta; assembly: GCA_950022335.1. NCBI lineage: Eukaryota > Metazoa > Arthropoda > Insecta > Lepidoptera > Noctuidae > Eurois > Eurois occulta. Next base: position 7,115,639 of record OX465489.1, on the reverse strand, counting down.
TCTTTTCCTAGATACATAGGCATTAGTTAGTAGTAGTCTGAAAATGAAGAGCTTTTTACAAGATCATCATTAGGCACATTAATTATCAATGGAGAGCTTTCGCAAGCTAATAACCATTGACACAACCAGATTAGTGATGATTACTTTATTTTCTAGTACCTAATCCTACATCAAAATAACCTACAACTGATCTACAAAACAGCCCCAAACATGCACCGTATGCTTTCTAAAAGTACAATCACTTAACAATGCATACAGTGATTAGACACCACAAACGAACACAATCAAATTGCTATTCCATTGCGCTGTTTAATAAGCATACCGGGCTTAAACTAATAAATCAAACTGATTTGATTATTTACTGCCGACTGTACCGAACTGTTTGATGTAGGATTACATTAGGTATCTTGTGGTGGGTTGTAATGCAGCTTTGTGAACGTTTCTAGGTTATGATTGTGTAATTTGATTTTTGAGGTAAGTATGGTAGTTCACTGTAAAGGTTAGCATGTTTGTGAAGTTGATAACGGAGCTGCATAATAAGCACAATCAGCCTATAATGTTCCCACTGCTGGACACATGGCATTCTTTCTATGAGAGGAAATGGACTCTAATCCACCACGCAGGCCCAGTGCGGGTTGGTAGATGTCACATGTCTTCGAATTTTTGGTTCTAGGACATGCCGGTTTCCTCACAATGTTTTTCTTCACCGTTTTTGAGAGCAGTGGTGATGAAATAAATTACACAAAGTAATGCGCCTGCCTGGGTTCGAACCCACGACTTACTGTTTGTAAGATGGGGCCGCCACCACTGGGCCACCACCGCTGCTCTGATAACGTAGCTGATTGATTACATAATACATATGTATGAAGTTTTATTGTCATCGCCATTAATTCTAAGTGGGACAGTTTTTGAAGAGATATTCTAGTGTTTATTGAGTTTTCAGCATATTTTCAATCCGTTGAATATTCGTTGTTGAGAACTGGGAGTAGATTGCTAATGATATCAAAACCTAGGCTGGCTCATTAGCAATCAAATTTCTAGTTCTTTTTACGAAATACCTCTATGGTTTCTTACGGTATATCTATCATAGAAAGTAAGTTTTCTAGTTAATAGAAATTCTCCTCGAGGACTATTCCTAGAAATTCTCTAAGTAATTCTCCTTATGCTCACTTGTACCTAAGTTACTGTTACTGTTAGCTTGTGTCATCCCACTGCTGGGCAAAGGCCTCTCCCCATGACTTCCAAATTCTTCGATCCAGGGCCAATGTGGACCACTGATCGTTCGTTTTGTCCAGCTCGTCCCACCATCTGCTGCGAGGTCTACCGCGTCGCCTTCTGGCTATGTCAGGGCTCCACATCGTGGTTATTTTGGCCCACAGCTCGTTGGGCATACGACAGACATGGCCAGCCCAGTCTCTCTTTAGCTTAGCGGCTTTTTTAGCAACTTCAGTAATTTGTGTTTTGAAGCGTAGTGTGGTGTTGCGTATATGGTCGGTAAGTTTGACGCATAGGAACCTAAGTATTCAACATACTTAATTGTTAACCGTGTACCTAAGTCATCATCATCTTCCTGCCCTTGTGCCATGTTATTTGGGGTCGGCGCAACACGTTTTTTTCTTCCATTCTCCTCTGTCAACCGTCATGCTATCACTAACTTCTTTATCTTTCATATCATTCCTCACACAATCCATCCATCGTTTCTTTGATCTTCCTCTCCATCTCCATCCATCAACGTTTATGTTCATCACTCTTTTAGTCACATGCGATTCGTCCCTCCTCATCACATGTCCATACCAAGACAGTCGGTTCCCTTTCAACTTTTCTGTAACTGGCGCAACTTTTAAACTTCCTCTAATATACTCGTTCCTTACTTTATCCATTCTTGTCACACCCCACATCCACCTCAACATTCTCATCTCCGCTACATGCAATCTTTTTTCATCCATCTTCTTCACAGCCCAGCATTCCGATCCATACCTACAGGTCTAATCACGGACTTGTATATTTTAACCCAGTACCTAAGTATTCAACATAATTGTTAACTCTCATAAAAGACCAGAGAAATACAAAATCGATACAGATAGGTACTTGATTCTTTTTTAAAACAGAATCTCGAGAGAATATTTTCTTAGAAGATAAAATTTCTCCCACCCCATTTTATGATTTCAAACAAAGTACACTGCAGTCTACAAAAACTTCATATTTAAATTAAAACCTCCGTTATCTTGGCAAATAATAACTATATCACAATTTCCTATGACATTTGCGTAGAGCGTACAACGATGAAATCAACTGAAAGTCTGTAGCAAAGGTGACAGGAAGCGGGGTGCAACGGAGCGCGGCGAGCACCGCTGACTCAGGATAGAGATACCACTATCACACGAACTCGAATCTAGATATAAGTGGAAATTACGTGATTTTCGGCGGATAGATTCTGATGCAGAAATCGCTGATATACCAGCTAGTAGAGGCAAAACAAAGACAGGCTATGAGAATGACTGTAACCCAGACCATCTGCAACAGCAGCTGGAAATAATGTTCTTACGAGATTTTAAGACTTAGGTACTTTTACCTTTAATCTGTGCTTGCTTATAAAGTTTGAACAATTGAATGTTTAAGCTGTAGGTAGATACAATAACAGTTTAAATATCTGCAACTTGATTTCACATGATATAGAGTGTTCGATTTTTGACACCGCTAAACTAAAAACTGTTTACCATGTGAATAAATTACAAGAGTTTTTGAACAAAGTGTTGCGTCGCGCTTCACTACATCCTGTTAAAATCTCTTTTAATTTATTCACAATATTCAGCCATAAAGTGTATGAAACAAATGTTAGTGGTGCGGAGCCGCGAGTAAGCGATTTGGCACATTGCGCCCGAGAGCGGCGGGGGCGAGCCACGGCATAATTACGTACCTACGAAATGTGAGCTGTCGTTTAAATCTTGCACTGCTTAAATTTGAAGCGAACTTCACTGAGGCCGTGTTATTAATTTAATTTTGTTCGCCTCTCTACTGGAACACGGCCATTGTGCTAGCTCACACGTGCCGCTCTGTGACCGCCTCTAAATCACCCCAAAAACAAAATCCCTTCGCAATTTAGATACAATTTTCTTGAAAAGAAAAGGATATTTATGCTTTAGGCCTTCACAGATAAAGTCGCCTCAGCACTTATCAGGAATCTCACAAAAAACACAATATTTTACTCGCAGCCGAAAGATTTCGACTTTTCGAGAGCATTATCGCCACACACATTCAAGATGAAAGTGGACGAGAGTAGACTATTGCCCGAACGCATTAGACTACCACAGCCGAACAATTTAATGACGATTGACTATTCATACCACATTCAAGCGGTTGACCGCTTTGCTACTCTTGATTTAGAGTCTAATTATTCTGCGATCTCAGCCGTAGCGGACGCTTGCAGAGTACGTAATGAGAGGGGCGAGGCGGGGGCGCGGCCCGGAGGGGGAGCGGCGGGATGCAAAATGTTGCAATTGCATTTCCCCGTCAGAAAAACAGCTTACACTAGCAAAAATAATTAAGAGTATTAGTGGAGTCGGCGAGCGGAGTGTCGCGCAGTAAATAGTCTGCTAAATACCCACCTACATTTATTGGCGCGGGGACTTTGGGAAGGCCAGTGTAATGGCGGAAACAATTTTGCCTTTTAAAACAGTGGGCGCCTTTGTTTATAAACGCTTCCGTTGAACGAGTACATAACTGCGTGTTTCACGTGATTTAAAGTGATGTCAAAGTGAAAATAATGAGACTCGATTTTGTAATGGGAGGGGGGGTAGGTACGTAGGCAGATCGTTATTCAACTTTTGAGTGGTTGTTACAAAAGAGGCTTTGTAAAAGTCTTAATAAAATGTTACAGACCAACATGAAAATCAGATTAGGCCTCAATCTGTCTGTAGAATTCTATGTAGGTATGCATCGGACTAACGAGTTGATAACACTGGGCGGTAGAACCGATAACCGTTGGAGTAGACGTATTCTTGAATGGAGACCGCGAATCGGCAAGCGTAAGGTGTGACGCCCTTAGGCTCGGTGGTGCCACGATTTTCACAGGGTGGCTGGTAGCAACTGGATGAGAGTTGCCGAGAATCCAGTTGAGTGGCGTGCGATTGAAGAGACCTATGTCCAGCTGTGGACTGTTGTAAGCTGATGATTATGAATAAGATGCAGCCATGGATATAAAATAGATAAGATATGCGTACTACGCAACAGCAGAAATCGATGATAGCTTCCTAGCGTAGCAACGCTAGGAAGATTAGAAGATTGGTATAACTATTTTACAATGATATGCTTAATTAAAGCAGCGAGAACGGCAACCGATGAGCCTTCTGATAGTTCTTGACCTGATGAAGGAAGGCAAAGGGTACATCCGAAAATCACATTGGTTTTCTTAACACGCGAAGAGCTTTTAATTTTAGCAGAATTCGAACGGCCAGAGTAAAGAGATGCGTCCTCAAAAGATCTGACGATTCTGAAAAGAAAGATTTGGACATGTTTTTAATCATCAATCATGATATTCTATGTTGCAAATAAGCGATATTTGCTACATAGAATATCTGGGGACAAGGTACACTTTCAAAAAGATAATAAACTTTATTCGTACTAAATAGGTATTCTGAAGAAAAAATGACACAAAATCAGATTTTTCAGATTTAGTGAAAGGCCACATTATCTGATCTTCTAGAAGTTTTGCCTGTTCAAGCCATTTTGGTTCAGGACTCGTACGGTTAGATGAAAATCAACGTTGCTTAAGAGATCGTTGTTAAATTTTGGCCCTTTTTGAAAACTGGAAGTGGGGGGGTTGGGGTTCTTCTAATGAAGTTCTGGCAGAAAGATTATTATCCAGTGATTGTTTTAATAAACCGCTAATATTCGGATTCGGTGGCTTCACCGTGTTAAGTTCTTCCCATTTTTCTTCACGCAGAGCCAGACATTCCATTAAAATTATATGCTTTTGCATAAATATTGAGATTGGTATACGAAAGCTTTTACTGTACCTACGTAGGAAGGAAATCATGATTATGACGAAAAAAAACCGGTCATGAGCTAGTCGGACTCGCGCACCGAGGGTTCCATACAAACTTGTAGGTATTTTGTCATTTAACTACATATTTACGGTTTTCAGATTGTTTCCTTTGCATGTGCTGCAAGACATTGCTTCTTGCCAAATTTCATGATTCTAGGACAACGGGAAGTAGGTACCCTTTAAATTCCCTTGACAGTGTCGAAACAAACATTATTTGCGGCATAAACGACCGTATCTTTTTTTACGTTAACTTAGTTTATTTTTTTCATAGTTTTAAGAGACTGTAGACTTGAGTATACGGTTTTAATTTCAACTCGATACCTCCACGCGTTCCCGAGATAAAGGGTCTTGACAGACAGACAGACGGACAACAAAGTGATCCTATAAAGGTTCCGTTTTTTCCTTTTGAGGTACGGAACCATATAAAAAAGGCCCGATGGAAAACCACTTAGCAAGACTTCGCAACATTACTTCCACGGCAGGTGCAGATACCTACAAGGTATATCCCCAGAGACAACCACCTTTTTTATAGCCTCTATTGTCCCACTGTTATGCAGAGGCCCCCCATAGCCTTCCACTCTTCTCTCCGTGCGGCTTTTTCTGGCAATCTCTCACCAACGCCTTTAGGTCATCACGCCAGCGTTTTCTAGGTCTCGGCGATGACGCCCGTCTTCTGGCACCCACGGCGTGATGACTCTGGCCCATCGGTCCTGATGCATTCGACAGACACGGTCCGCCCAATCCCACTTCAACCCAACAGTCTTATTGCCCACATCAGCTATTCCAGTTTTTAACGTAGGTATTGTCGTATTGCGAATTTTTTCGCTGAGCTTAATACCTCATACGCTACGCTCCATTGCCTACTGACAATTCTACCCAGATATTGTAATACTTACTTATCGGCTGCCTAGAACTTAACTGACGCACATTAAACAATCGGCGATGCATCATTTGTCGTCTGTCGCCGAAGCCTTGACAACGGTCCGTCCCTACCAAAGCGGAAAAAAGATAATCCCCCAATTAAATTGAACCACTACCCATGAAATTGTTTACCTTTTGAGGTAAAGAATTTTTAGAATCACGACGTACATTTTGCAGTAGGAAAATGTTGAACTGGAAGGTAGGGAAATAATAATAATGTCGTCTTTAGGAAAATTTTAAAATAATGAGCAATCACGTGATTGGGTACATAATGCCGCTGTTATGTACATAACATAACAGCAGCATTATCGAAGAGGTGTCATGTATGAAATATCTCATTTACATGACTTTGTCACTTTGATATACCCTTGTGATGATTTCACAATAGGTAACTAGGTACTTAAATGTAGGTAGGATCTAACTGGAATCAGTGACCCGGTGTTTGAAACCCTCTAGCTAACCTAGCTTTATACATAGACCGTTCAAGCATTTGGCACTCTATCCATGTATCTACTCTACCTACACTAACTTGTTCCTATCATCATGTGGGTATGGTAGGACCTAGCTACACAATGATATAACATAACTATTAAAACCTATGGTTGGTATACGGGGTGGAAGGGACACCGACACGAAAACAGTTACCACGTATTCAGCCGACAGATAGAAATTTTTCATCGGTTATTAAAAAAAAAAATCTGCTGTTTTACAATATTGCAATACCTACACGGTCAAAATGTATGGAACAGCTGTTTCTTTTTTTAATAACCGATGAAAAATGTATGTCTAGGGGGGCTCAGAATGATGTACTGAATACGTGGTAACCGTTTTCGCGTCGGTGTCCCTTCCACGCTATATAAGTAAGTAAGTAAGTACGTAATTTTTATTTTGCAAATGTGGGTACAGTACATGGTGATACACAGATAAAAGGTAGGTTCAGCCATATTTTACCAAACCTATACACCATTATTTTTAAGTCGTTCTGGAGCCGAATACCATGAACTCGATCATCGAACTCGAAACGATTGGGACTATTTTTTTCAAAAAATAACAATAAAAAAAACACGAAAGAATAAATTTAATGTTTTTTTTTTTAAATAATGAGAACTCAAATGCATATGTGTGTGTAAAACGTATCCACGATCGGCAACACATGCGAACGATACCCATTGAAAAATTCATTCATCGATCGATTCTCATTATTTCACAAAAAAAACATTAAATTTATTCTTTCGTGTTTTTTTTTATTGTTATTTTTTGAAAAAAATAGTCCCTATCGTTTCGAGTTCGATGATCGAGTTCATGGTATTCGGCTCCAGAACGACCTAAAAATAATGGTGTATTACCGATATTTTACGGTTTTACCTTCTTTTTTTTAAATTGACATAGCAACGAAGACCTCGCTGTACCTTTGTGTCCTTCAATAAAATTATATCTAACCGAACCTACTTTCGCTTGTAGATTGTTCAATCCTTGAGGTTTTTTATCTGCCATCAATTCATCAAGCAGCGGACATGTCCGGGTCTATTCGAACACCCGGACATACGACAATGGATGACGGGACCCGTAGACGGAACCCATCGTCAGCAAACGTGCTCAAATCGTGGCACTCCCTGTTATAAATTACGATTCGACGCTAATGTCCGTAATTGAAATGTACGGGGACGTAGGGGAATGTATTTAGTGTTATTTGGGACATTTTGGGATTACGTACCGATTTTTTGTGCGAAATTGGTTCTACTTTTAAGATTAGGGACCTATTTGTGATCATTTCATGAATCAAGCTTTGATGTGGTAAGTTCGGAGCAAAAACAATGATAGAAAATTTAAACTGCGATTTGCAATTTCTAAACCGTGAATATTAAAAAGGTTCCTGTCATAAATAAGACCTCAATTTCTTTACTTTAAAAAACTTATTTCATCACATCTCCGAAAACCTAATTAGGTCAAACATTTTAAGCAGATTGGAGACGTATCGAAGAATTTATTGTAGGTAATTAGTCTGGTCCAAATATAGGCACATTTACGGGAGCGAGTTGGCATCGGGGCATCGCTGGCTGCCACCCAACCCTTTGAGAGAAGTGGTCGCAACGTTTACCAAGCATTTGGCAGTCTTTCACTGCATAGTAATGTGCGTTCCATTCATTTTGCATCATTATTGGTTTTGAATAATTTCGTGTCACCTTTATCTTTTATGGGGAATGAAAGTCAAGTCGAGTTTGAACCCGTTGTAGACTTTTAAAAGAGAATGCTCATGGAAGTATGGAATCCCGTACCATGCTGCATCAAAATCTAACCTTGTTTTTTATAGACTACACTGATCGTATTAACTCCTACAAAAATTATTTTTGAAAAAAAAACCCGCGTTTCAGAGTTATTTTATAAAATCGAAACTAACCTAAAAAGTAGGTCTATTTTTTCGACGCTACCAACGACGTATTTTAACACACATACATTACATTATTGCTCTAAAAACAGCGTAATACACTAATATTAGTATGAATTACGAGTTAAAGTAACATCCACAGTATGCTTGACTGAAACTCGATTTTATTTTAGACCTTTACATTGCCAATAGTCAGTCAGTACAGTACAAATGTCAGATGCCACAGATAAGATAACTATAAACCATAGAGTATAGTAAGTGCTATAAACTAGTCGGGATTTAGGGATGTAATCGATAAATCAAAATCTTTGCTGAGAAAATCTATTTTGTTGCAAATAGCAATAAACCAAACTAAATCGATTTGGTGTACTGATCTTACTTAATTGTAATTAATTTTAGAGTCCGCTCGACAGACAAGGGTTTTTTCAATTGAAACGGAACGTCATTTATATTCAGTTGAAACGGAACGTCATATAAAGGGAGTAAAACAATATTCGTACTTTTAAACTCGAAAAGTATATTTCCAGTTCAAAAATCAAATCCCCGACGCGTAATGCCGTAAAAAAATATGAAACTAATTACTATAATATTTTGGTTTTGAGGCGCGAGACTTTTTGGTACCAACTTTGGTCATTGTCCTTTTACAAGAGGGTCACCGTTTTTCGGGAAACATGTTGTATCGTAATTATAAGTATATTAACACAATTGGAAGGGAAGCAGGGTTCAGAATGATGTAACGTGTGTGTCGTTGGTTCGTTTTAGCGTTGATGTCCCTTCCACCAAGTATATTCCGCCTCTGTCCTTTGTGCTTGAAGTGTTAAATAAATAAATATATTAAGATATCACGCAGTGGGTGCCAGAAGACGGACGACATCGCCGAGGAAGGCCTAGAAAACGTTGCCGTGACGACTTGGATGCGTTTATGGGAGATTGGCCGGAGAAAACCGCACGGAAGAAAAAGTAGAAGCGTATGGGGGAGACCTAAGCAGATATAAAATAGGTTTAAAAAAAATCGGCCAATTGCGAGTCGGACTCGCGCACGAAGTGTTCCGTACCATTATCTATAAAAACGGCAAAAAAATCATGTCTGTTGTATGGGAGCCCTATATCTTTTTATATTCTGTATTTTAGTATAGCGGCAACAGAAATACATCATCTGTGAAAATTTCAACTGTCTAACTATCACGGTTTATGAGATACAGCCTGGTGACATACGGACGGACAGACATACAGACAGCGGAGTCTTAGTAATAGGGTCCCGTTTTACCCTTTGGGTACGGAACCCTAAAAATCAGTTACAAATTTAACTCCTACAAAAGGAAGGCAACAACTCACAGATACAAAAAAACGTTGGTTTCCGATTACTTCTTTCTTAAGATAAAATTGGTCACTGTAAGGATAATCTGATATTCCGAGGATGTATTGGATAACTTAGTAAAAGATACTGTTAATAAAAAGGCTTTATTAATAATCAAATAAATACTTAGGTACTTAATTACATTACAATAAAATAAAATCTGAATCGATGGAATGTATTTAACTAATATTATTGTGAAACTATGATATGTATCCGTATAATATAATTTATTGCTAGATATTGCTTTAAATTCCTTGTTAAATAATTATTTTTCCAAACATAGCAAAAATGATTATATACATAAGTATAACAATATGGCTCATGCACGCAACTCCTTCAAATAAAGCTAAATCGTCTGAGGCACTCGAAATTGAAGCCTAGCTTATAATAAATAGTTGCTAAAATGTACTTGACATATAAATATTTATATTTTTTTAATAATTCAACTATGAATGTCAATACATAACTGAAATATGTTTTATATAACAAATATATGTATTATATCCCTATCATTCCACATTTTAATTCAGATCTAACTCGGAATTGTCCTATTTTTGTATTCACTTTATGAAACCCAGCTACTACTTTTAACTATCAACGCTATTAGGCGTGGAATAGGTAGCATTAGCAAATTCTTCCTTTTATTACTATGCAGCCAACAAAACATGACAATAATCAAACGTTTAAACTACATTTCACGTCAAACAATCGATAAAATTAACATTAAATTGTATATTTTTCTAATACATAGTAACTGATTAACTAATAAAGAAGGAAATCTATCATTTAGAATTTCAATTTAGGTACATTTTTATATATCACAATTTCGTATTAACATCGCCAATAAAGAAGTGACTAATGTCTTTGGCACTGTGCTAATTTTCACAATACATTAATCTGTCATTTGAACATAGCCGTATATTTTTTAATAAAAAAAAACTTCAAATCTCAATAGATGGCGCTACTATCGCATGGCCCTTTAAAAACTAAATAAGCCAATCTAACTCTGTATAAAATTCATTCGTTGGTCTTCTAAATGGACGTTTTCTTGCTATAATAATTTATTAAAGGCATAAATAAATAAGCTAATATTATTTAGCATGTTGAGAATTGCCATAAGGCAAAAAAAAACTCACAAGTATAGCAGCTGCATTCAAAAAGTCGCAAACAATTTTAAGTCTTATTTGAGAGTCATACAACTCATAATACCTTGAAACATAAATAAGACGTAAACAAAGCCTGGAAGCTTACTTTGGTACCGAACGAATAGGGTCGGCCAATTCGTGTCGCAACTCTATTTATCGATACGATTTAAAAATAATTACCCAATTTAATAATAATTTATTTTGTGACAACTACACGTTAACAGATTTCTTGGTCGGAGGCACACGCGGTGAATGTGAGTACATCTTCTTGAATAACTCTGGTATATCGTTGTCGGGGAACAAATCCTTCAACATCGCTGAAAATGTAAAAGGAAATTAGTCTTTGAACTTTATTCTTGGCCCTAATCTCAAAATTCTATGAGGTGAGTAGAATCGGAATTGGGACATACATGTTCCGCATCACATGGCCAGTAGACAAAAGTTGCGAATCATGTTTTTTTTTTTTTATTATTCTTTTTCAGCTGTAAGTCTTCCAAAGACACATCAAAGTAACTACATAATTAGTGCTGCAAAGAAGACGATATTTTGCAAATTGCAATACTAACGCATACAAGAAGCTTTCCAAATGTCTTTTTTTTCTCTTTTTATACATTAACACCAGTATCTATAGTCAAGTTAAAGTAAATACTTGAGTTTAAGTAATTTTATTAATGCTAACATTTTTATTCCACAGACAAGAATTTTAACGAAGTAAGACCGTTACGTGGAGCTTCGCACAAGCAAAGCGAGACCTATACCCAGCGTTGGGTGAAGTCGGGCTGTGGATGATGATGATGATGAAGAAGAACCGTCAAATAAAGCAAAGCTAAGAATTCTAACGTTTGACAGTTCTAACTGCAAGCAATTACTACTACAGAATAAAAATCGTATCCTACTAATTTTATAAATGCGAAACTTTGTGAGTATGGATGAATGGATGTTTGTTACTCTTTCACGCAAAAACTACTGACCGGATTTGGATGAAATTTAGCACACAGATAGTTTATAACCTGGATTAACACTTTTTATCCAGGTAGTGAGATCCCGTGGGAAAATTACCGATCTTACGCGACTTGTTTATAGATACGGATGTACAAATGCAAGTATGATGATTTTCATTGAAATCGTCCCACAATAATTTCACAAAAGTCACAGACTTACTTTCAAGCAGCACAAATATCAATCGCTTATTGATCTCCTGATTTTGGAACAGATCAAATACTGTCAGCAAACCTCTCCTGGCCGTGTCCGACCCTACTATGTGACGCAAATCATCTGCAAGTATAGAAATGGTGTTTATAAATATTCATAGGGTAGTTGAGTTGCTAATACAGGGCTTTTGCCCCTATGTTACGTACATAATTAAGGCAACGATCCCAAAATTCGCGGTTAGAATGGATCATTGATTTCTAGCAAGCATTAGAGAGCTGTACTAAAAATCGAAATGCGCACCACAATATCGACGCCATTCAATCTGCCTTTAGTAGTAAAACAGAAATGTTTAGCAATCAACTAAATCATGCTGCAAAAATTTACAGTTCTGTTTCTCATTGGTCCTAAAATTATTGCTACACGGACTTACCAAACCATATCAAAAGGAAATAAATTGGCCATTCTCAAAGAAAAACAGATAACCTGGGAGCAAGCTGGCAAAATGCTACCAAGAAGTATAACTGCAAATTCAAGTAGCATACCTGAACAAGCGGAAAGCAAGGCGACTTTAGCAGCAACCCTGGTCCTAGCTTTGGTTGCTGCGTCTCGGTTACCGGAGCTTGGACCGTTCCGACTGGTTAACCACTGCCTAAAACATTCAGTTTTTTTATTAGGCACACTCATTAGCAAAAAAAAAATATTGTTATGGTAAAATCTATGTGCTTACTTGAATGTCTTCAAATATTGGACGACGTTTCTTGGAGAAGTTAGGGATGATACGAATTCTAGCACCTTTCTGCAAAAATAAAAACATTTTTTATTTATATATAGATAGAAGAAAAAAGGAGCTCGTGGCTAAATAATAACTGCCGCTCGGGTCGATCTTTAGCTGCGACCCATTACAAACCGAGTTTTGTCTGTGCCTCAGAAAGCACGTTAAGCCCTTGGGCTCGGCTGTCATTTATAGATCTTTGACAGTCGTTACTGGTAGTCAGTAGCCCGAAAGTCTGACAAACAGTCTTACCAAAGGGTATCGTATTACCCAGATCTGAGTTGTGGAGGTCAGATAGGCAGTCGCTCCACGTAAAATACTGGTATTCAGCTGCATCCGGTTAGACTGCAAGCTGACCGCAAAATAGTTGGGAAAAGGCTAGGCAGATGATGAGATCGAAGAAAACGAGCCTAGTTACTTAACTCAGTCATGCAATGCCAGTTTCTATTTTACCCAGAAGGCAGAAATTCACGCTATTTGTCTCCTTTTAAAACAAAAAAATAAAACATTTACAGTACTCATCTATCCCCGCTCTTTGAATACGTCTCAAAAAGCCGAGGTTTTATTAACTCTAAAGAACTTTCCGTAACAATTTTCATGGATATACGGGTAAAAAACAGGTAAAAATTAATTTAATACGTACTTATTAACTCTATCTGCAATCAATGTCCTAATGGGAGCGAGCAGACGTCTTCTTAGCCATAGACCTCTTATACCTAATACTTCTTCAAACAATTTCAGAGCTACACTTTCGTCGTTTTCCTGCTGAAAGAAAACAAACAATTAAAAACCTTATACGTCTCTATTATTTGGTCCAAAATAACTAAAAACAAACTTTTTTACCTCTTGTCCATCAGAAGAATTCCCACTTTTAAATCCATCGTAATAACTTTCCTCATTCTTGCCTTGGAATACTTTTGAAATACCTGCAAATTAAAAATCTCAATATGAATGCTTTTAGGTAGGTTGTTCCGTGGATGGGTGACCACCCATTACAGAGTTTCCTCCGTGCCTCGGAAAGCACGTTAAGCCGTTGGTCCCGGCTGTCATTTGTAGATCTTTGACAGTCGTTACAGACAGATAGTCAGTGACCCGAAAGTCTGACAACCAGTCATACCAAGGGGTATCGTATTACCTAGCGCTAACTGGGTTGTGGAGGTCAGATAGGCAGTCGCTCCGTGTAAAATACTGGTATTCAGCTGCATCCGGTTAGACTGGAAGCCGACCCCAACATAGTTGGGAAAAGGCTAGGCAGATGTTGAATATGAATGCTTTTCCTATTTTGAATATTGACAATTTGTGTAAGTCGAACATATAGCATTTTTTTAAGAAACAAAATATTTTCATTGATCAGCATATAAGTTAGCTCTCGGACTAGTTTTTATTTTGTAGTACACGCGGCGAAACATCATGTTATACATTTCCTGTATAACATGGCCTCGCTTTGTATAGATTTGCTGGACAATCTAGAGATCCGCATAAACTGGTTTTGTATAGCTTGATTAGTCGCTGTGTGTACGTTGCCATTGGTCTTAGGCTGGACTCACATTCTGAATTTTTCTCTGAATTCAGAGTCGGAATTCATATTCTTAATTAAGAAAGCCCGGAAATGCATACAATTTCATTATGCCCCACACACATTCTGATTTTACCAGAAAAATATAATACGTTGTTTTTGGCTTACCATCCATGACTCCATCAACGGTATTCGCGAACTGGTCAGGCATATTCTTCAGCGTCCTCATTCCGGCTTTTAGAGAGTTGACAAGAAGAGCATCGAGCTAAAAAAAAGAGTTAAAATAGGTTATTAACAATGGGTGAAAAAACTGTCTTATTAGTTCCACATAGATGGCGTTACGTGTTTGTTACTTTCATTGCTCCTTGCTGTTATCTTGGCCGCGAAATGGCGTTAAGTATCTTATAGCCGTTTGATTGGTTTTCATGTAAGAGATTACTCGCGGCGAAGCATCCAGCAAACAATCTCATTGAATAAGTATTGTTCTAAGCTCCTTGGATTTATTATGCGCACAGGGTGGTTACTAGGACGTCTTATAGCAGAAGTAGTTCTTGTGTGGGAAAGAGACAGAGCTATACAGGTCTTATAGCGCCATCTCTTTCCCACACTGGAATTACTCCTGCTTTAAGACATCATGGTGGCCACCAGGAATTATAAAGTAAGGGCGGGGAGCCAAGATCATATTTGCATCCTCTGCCATTTTCAGCTACCTGTCACCCGAAAAAAAAGCGAATAAATCAGAACTGAGAAACGTTTTCTAATAATTAAAATACTTAATCATAGAAACCTTGAACTGAGACCAGTTTTTCCTGGAAGAAAAATCGAAAGTATTGGGACATTCAGAACGTCTAATAGGATCCGTTCGACGCATTGGTAGTGTGCCCACATTTTAAGGGTATTTTTTGGCCTCACGTAGATTGACAAAAACGCCAGACGTGAAGGCAACCTTACAAGTACACATCAATATTTATAAACACTTACCGTATTACTGTGTTTCTCAGCATGATTCTCAGGACTAAGGAATCCCCCTAAATAGGCCGGAGACAACAACGTCATATACTTGGCATCCCTCGCCAAACTCGCCAAGGTTTGTAGGTAGCTGTTCAACATCCGTTTCCGACTCTCCAGAACTGTTCTAGATGTATTCTGGAATGTTTTCTTTCCTGGGAACGGTAGGCTGCTCAGCTCGGGCCACTGCAGAGGAATTTGTTACTTAAACATTTTGTATTTAGAGTTTAAAGTTGTTGCGACAGAGGTGGTTACTACTGACCTTATCTTTAACAGACGCGTGAAGGTCATAAAAATCGCTATATCTTCGGTAAATGTGCCAAACTTCGTTGTCAGAGAGCCTAGTTACTGCTATGGCGTATATACCAAACGCTCGCCCTTTGTCTTGTACTAAAGCTGGAAATATGAACATTCAAGTAAATACATAATATTAGAATTATTTCAACTGAACTGAAATAGTAGCAGCATCATAATTATACAGGTTAAGTGTTTGTGAACATACTAAAAGATAAAGCATAGTCTGATAATATAATAACTAGCGAACGGATTATATGCAACTTAAAATCGTCGACATATGCATCAAAATGCAAATGCCGAAATATGCAACATAAAGTCGAAATACGGACTTTGTAGTACTAATTTGTGAATGTTATGAATTTTTTTTCTTCTACAGTTTCGACGAGATATTTTTTGTTTCTCCTTGAAAACCGAGTACTGTTCCAAATGATACTGTTCATTTGAAACAGTACGAATAGAGCCTTGTATTAATTACAATATTTTTATAACTTGAAAACAATCGTTCTACATCCAAGGTCAATTTCATTTTTGTATTTTTCCAGTTAGATACATTTAAAATAAAGAAAACATGCCCAAAATAACATGCACAATATGCCAGTTTCATCTAAAATATGCAATATCTTCAAAAAACAGCCGTAATATGCAAATGCATATGCAAACATGCAAATGCAAATATGCATTTACATATAATCCGGTCCCTAATAATAACTATGCTGAACGTACCAGTTTCAATAATACTCGCTGTTAAGGGCGACATCAAGTTTTTCGCATTTCGACTAATTTCTGAATGTGACAAAGATAGATTGCTAGTGTTGGCTGATGATAAATTTGAAGGACCTGAAAGAAAAACAATTTATCAAAGCAACATTTCTAAACCACTTAAAAAGTATTAAATCATTTGGACTTTTCCATTTTTCAATACCTAAAGAAAAAATATTGGACTGCCTCGTTGGTGAGTGGTCGCAAGCGCGACTCCTGAGAGGCCCTGGGTTGGATTTCCAGGGCCGGCAGTGTTATTGGGTTTTTCTACCCGGAATTTCTCAGTAGCAGTCACAGAGTCGGGTTTTGTGCCCGGTTGATGGCCATGGGCTAGCCCATGTGAGTGTACTATTAGGTACACCTCTGCCTAACACTTCGGGGATTACATGCGTGATATTATGTGTGAAAAAATATTGGGGGAGACCTTTTTCTAGCAATGGGACTCAATGAAAGGAAAACAATACCATTGCCTACAAGTTCGGTTTTAGGTATCGCCCGAAAAATTCCGAAAATTTAATAAGTTGAGATTTGAGAATTAACGGGAGGGGCCCGCAAGGGCCGGTGCCTGCCAGGGCTGCGGGACTGTTCGAAAGAGA
Organism: Eurois occulta; assembly: GCA_950022335.1. NCBI lineage: Eukaryota > Metazoa > Arthropoda > Insecta > Lepidoptera > Noctuidae > Eurois > Eurois occulta. The sequence continues at coordinate 7,098,686 of OX465489.1, read as the reverse complement.
TACCGCGGCCCTGGAACATAAAGGGCCAATGAAGGAACATGGGTGGTTTTTAGTCAGCAAGAGTCTGACACTCCCTTCCGCTCCGCCCAGAGCGGGGGGGGTCATTTGATGATTTCCCACCCACCAAAAAAAAAAAAAAAGATTTGAGAATTCAAAAAGTAAAAATCAAACAAATAAATTGTAACCTGCACTTTCATTGATCATCCTCTGCGCTAGATTGCCAACAATATCCGATCTAGACCTATTATGCCTTGTTCCGGGTACTGGCAACATTTCGCCTGAAAATAACAATATTTTATAGTAAAACATCGATTTTAAACACTAGTAATACTACGCACTCATAGACGTGCGTAAGAAATAATCTGTAGAACTACACTATCACATCAGTTCACTATTACAGTTGCGAAAGAAATATTGATCCTGTTGCAAGCGAAGTAGAGAACGGGGTACTTTAATGGGTTATGCAAGGCAGTGTTTCAACGATACTCAAACTAAAGACGGCACGGTTGGCGCAGTGGCTGAGCGATTGGCTGTTGTCCTGTGTGCCTCGGGTTAGATTCCTGCACGGAACAAACATTGCTATGGCCTACAGGTAGTTGTTCCGGGATCTGGTTTTTTGTGTATGTGAGTTTAAATGTTTATAAACACACCCACGATACAGGAGAAATTCTTAGTTTGGGGCAACATTTTTTCAAATAAATGAAAAAGAAAACAGATTTTAGCTTGTTGTATCCTGACCATTTGATATCGATGATATTGATGATGATTTGTCACGTCTGTGAAATTTCACCAGTCAGTTTAATTTGACATATTAGATTACAGAAGAGTCGAGGAAAAGTCTGTTGTTTATATAAATCAATTTTTCAAATTTGTAACTTGTATCGTCGTGAGAAGATTGAGTATCGTTGCTACAATTAAGTAGCCGAGCGAAAATATGGCATATCGAGGTTTAGAAATAGACCTTCTACGACAGATATGCATAATGGATGTAAAAAGACACTTAAAGAAGCCGGAAGGCAGTTGTTCTCCCCTAACCTACCTACCTGGAAGAAGAAGACATGCTGCGCAGCCCCAAATGAATTGGGACACGGGCATGACCATAACTACCTACCTGTGAACCTTCTAGTTATGGAGACATTGGAGGTTAAAGTTCCAGCTTTTTCAAGTTATTTTTTAGATAAAAGTTTTCAATGTTATTATAACTTTACATTAAATGCCTCCATGACCCCTGTACTAGTCAATGCATCCATCAGCAACATGTTTTGATTGCGTTACTTTAAGTCTTACTGTATAACGTGATTTTAAACCTAAAAAAGGCTTTTCCCAGCAATTATTTTTGCGTAGGGTTACTAAGTTTGATGTACAGAATGCTTGGTTGACGGCTTCGCGACGTGAAGGGTCCGTTTACACCTTGTACATGAGTGATAGAAACGACGCCTTACAATCCCAAAATATTCTAAACCTCGTATGCCTTTTTTGCAGACGGCTACTGTTATTTATATTTGGAACACTTCGCTCGCAACAGAGCTAAAGTAACAGAGTGGTCAAAAAGAAGTAAGAAGAAACAGGAAAAGGTATCTAACTAGCAATAATCAGGTTGCCGATGCAAGGATAGCTACATTACACAAACAACTATGTGTTATGCAGGCACTTCACTTGGTGTATTTCTCACAATATTCACGTTATCTAGTCTGGACAAAATATACCTTACTACAATATTCACAAAGGTAATTTTGTAAAGTCAGGAAAATTAATTGCTGTAAGATAACTGTCCGTATATTTAAATCTCAACTGTCATTCTTTGGAATGGCTATAAAAGCGCAAATCGATGTAAGATGTCAATTTATTCAATAATTAATATCCCTGGCGGCATTTACAACGCGAACATTTGCACCAATACGTCAAGTGCAGTACCAGCATCAGGGTCTAGAACTTCACTTTGAAATGTAATACCAAACGCATTGCATTTAGGTAGAGTGTGGTTCTTGTTACTTGGTACTCTTCGTGTGAGGGAGCGAGGGAACGTCGACGACTTGCTGGCAAGGTCGTACTTGTATTTCGACTTCAGAAACAACTTTGGCAACTGATTGAGACATGACTTCATAATTTTCTTGCATTTGTCTGCACATTTTGGATGGGTTTGCATGGTAAGTTGGACGTAATGGACAGTTAGAAAAGAATTAATGTTCAATAGACTTTGGTTGTGTTACTTACCGCTGTATTTTCGCGTGTCGGTTTTTTCGTCCTTTTTTATGTCATTATTACTGGAACAATTTTCGTTTGTTTTAAAGTGTGTTTCATATATTTACACAGTTGCAATAAAAATAAAATGTTTGCTATAGTGACATAAAACACATAGTTACCTGCTTTTATCAGAACCATCTTCGCTATCCATCATAAAATCATTTTGCCATGACGGGTCATCCTGGAATTAAACAACATTATAACAAGGGCGACATCTTCAAATTGAAAAAGCCCCTTTAAATAAAGAGAAAAAAACATTATAAACAAAAATACGTGCCTGATTTGCGGGGATTTTTTATAAATTTTTGTCGATAAGAAACATTGTTTCTATAACCCATAAAATAAGATAACACCACGACAAATTTCTCTGAAGGGATAGGCAGAGGTGGGGTACCATAGTACCTACGCCCAGATTGCGACAGTTATGATTTTAGCCATGGGGACCCCTCCCCCTGAATGAACGGGGAAAACTGAAATTAAAACTGGGAACGGGGATAGCTGATGATAAAACAACAAAGATCTATAGAACCAACCTCTAACGCATCACAAACACACTTCTGCACATCATCGAAGCATATCACAGGATTATTGGTAAACTCCTCGCCTTCTGTCGTGATTTTCCTCACTAGTTCGCCGTAGCAGTTCTCTGGTAGACCCATCACGGCGGGGCGGGTGGGGGCTAGGTAGAGGTCGCACAGTTCTAGTGCGGACGAACGTAGGTTGTCTAGTACGGCTTTTGATGTGTGGGACGCGTCTAGAAGGCGACAGAAAAAACATTTTTAATCGGAATACCCGTGTCATTTAAATGTCTTCGATGAATCACAAGTCTATTAACATAGGAATTCAATAACTAATGAGAATGTAGGAGCCGGATGGGTCGTGTTAATGTCTCAGTGCAATGTTTTTTTTTCGAAGCACCTGTCAAAGTTGGTTTAGCACAGTAATTTGTCGAAATATCATCTAGCCTAGCTGTATCTGTCTGTAGTGTCATGATTATCCGTAATTATTACCTAAATCTAACTTTAATGATTTTATATTTTATAATATTCATAGCTTACCAGCTTCATTCAACTCAATTTCCAACAAATACTGTGCATTCGACCTCCAAGCCGTTGTTGCCCTCAAAAACTTCAGTGACCTAGAAACTTCTTCCGACACTTTCTCCACATTGGCAGCATGGGCGAGCCCTTCTTGCGGTCCTAAAGTAGCCCTTCTGGCTTGGATAATACGGGTCAAGTATTGTAAGGACGAAAGCTTTTGACGGTCTTGCAGCTCCCATTCGCCGGCGCTGTCTCTGGAATGCTAAAATACGTAATACATTTAAAAAGTGGTCTCACCTTGAGTCAACAATTTGTTGAGTTCGAATATAGATGGCGCTGGCATGTCTTAACTGAAGATATTTGGGAAGAAATGCCTGAACCAAGAAAGAGGTTGCTATGTTAGAATATTACGTGAGTCGAATAATGTCAAATTACTTTACGTGACCTGTGAAGTAATTGCGGATCATAAATCCCCGAAGGGTAAAGCAGAGGTGTACCTAATAGTACACCCACATTTCGCCAATTATGTTTAAGTCCCATGTAATAGGGGGCGAGCCTTTCACCATCAATCGATCACAAATCCAGGCTCCGTGGCTGCTACTGAAAAATTCCTGATGGAAAGACCCAATAACACTTCGCCCGAGCCGGGAATCGAACCCAGGACTGCATGCTCAGCAGACGCGCGTAACCACTAGGCAGTTGGGGCAGACGAGATTGTAATATATTTTTCAAAAATTAGAAGCAATAGATTGTCAATTTCCTTCAGTACATATGGTTTTTTTGACAGTGCATTACGTAATTGGGGTGCTGTAGCGACAGACGATGCATGCATCAGTTATCGTGTAGCTCAACTCTTGGTACTATTCGATTATGTAAGTACTTACTAATTTCTGGATATCTTTTTGGACCAGTTCCACAGTGGCATCTAACTCTTGGGCGTCAGTGCAGCAGCGGATGACTACAAGAAACAGCTCCGATGGCAGACACGAATCTCGACAACACTGTTAACACATAAAACATTAAAAGTCAATACAAAGACAAAAACAAGATGTCTGATTTAGACAAAAAAAGAATTGTTATTAAACTAAATTAACCCACATTATTTACATCGTTAGATTAAACCACATTTTAATTAGGAAATCTGTAAAAGTCGCATGTGGGGTTCACCAAAAACAAAATTTGCTATCGTAGTTTAGTTTAAAGGCTACGGAATTGCTATATTTAAAAACATAAGTTCACTATGCACTCATGTAATTAAAGATATTCTATACTATTAAATGAGAAATATTTGTATATATATAATATTTCTTGGTCCGTGACCCAGATTCCGTCAGGAGGACATAATTATAATGATTGGTTTGTGAGATGTTACTGAGCGGCTTGCACATCGACTATATATACATATAATTGTAATCACGTTCTCGAAAACGGCTCTAACGATTTCGATGAAACTTGCAATATCGTTTACGAGGGCCAAGAATCGATCTAGCTACGAGTAACTCTCATATATGGGAAATTCGTTTTCACTTTTTACCCAAGCAGAGCTCAGTCGCCCAGGTACTATATATTAAAAGAACTTACACTCCTTAAAATAGTCCTGTTGATATTGTCAGGGTCGCTGAGCAAATTGATCATCGGTCGTAGCACAACAGCAGATAACAACTCGATCAGTATCACTTTTAACGCGTGGCATCGCCAAGCCTCTTCTGGAGCGACTAGGTATAAGACGGCCTCGGAAACTTCGCACAGCAACTCTAGAAATAAAATTAAATATTAGTAGTTCATTCATGTACTAAGATCATCTAATAAGGGCAATATGACACTGGTAAAGTTTCAAAGACATTTGACGAGTGGCAAAAAAGCTTAAGGTAGTTAAAACATATCTTTCTTAATTTCTGTGCAAAAACAGCTCTTAGCAGTAACACCACAAGGGTTTGAATTGCGAAAAAACTTTTGAAATAGAACAAACAATAACATACAACTGAAATTGCCAATAGCTTTACGTTTTGGCTCCGTATCGAAACCGTACCTTGGCATGTTCGACCTGGTAGGTAGACTTTACTTTGCGTAAATTATTTCATCACCACTGCCCTCAAAATAGAAATGGAAATCTTTGACTTTACTCAGAACCAAATATTCAAAGATATATGACATCCGCAAACCCGTACTGGGCCCACTCCTTTAATTTTATTTGATTTAGTTTATTGTCTCAAACAGAACGCGCGGTGTTACCTCAATATACCCAAAAATTGGTTTCTTAGATACTCGAGTATGACGTAATGCAATGAAAATATTTAACGCAAAAAATACAGTGGTCAGAGAAGGGTTTAAAGATAAATTTTAACCGAACAGAATAATAAATAATAGTTTGATATTTCCAATAAAAAATTTAGAAGTTGCGGCACAAAAATAAACTTAGACGTCGAAGATCTCCACAACAAGTTTTTTTTTTTTAAGAATTTAATAGCTATAATAATTAGCATTTTTTTTTAACTTTATACAAACAATTATTGAATTTAATGTCTATGTTTTGAATAATCTAAAGAAAACCTGTAAAATAAGAGCCCATTTGCAGCATTAAATTTTCAACCTTATTCACACTCTATAGTGGTGACAATAGTTTAGGCGGTCTAGTCTAGTAGTAGTCAATCCGCGACTTAAGATGTTTACTTTTTTGAAAAAACCTACATGTATGTGTAGTATGACTACAAATCCCATTCCTTTGTGTTAGGACCATTTGCTCATTGGACGATTTGCTAATAGGATATTTTTACCAAAGTGTTGTTTTGATAATAGGTTGTTTTGTTAATAGGACCATTTGCTAATAGGTTGTTTATCGTTATCTCAAAAATACAATGATTAACAGCTTACCATACTCTTTATCAGCATCCATACAATACAAATCTCGACATAACTGCCTGTTTTCTATAGAGCATTCCAGATCAAAAAATATATCCTTGAGAGTCTTCCCACTGATGTTTTCTGAACTGTCGTAAAACTTCGACTTGCCAAATGTTTGTGCTTCTGCAAAAATAAAAACATAATACGGATTTAATTAATAATCATTTTCACCTGACCACTAGTATTATACATATCTTTTTATAATATAGTAATCTGTGGAAAATGTGGGTAGTATATTTGTTAAGTTTAATTTTAAGACAACACTGTTTATGTTTAATATACTATTTTCCCTAATGTAATGAATTAAGAATGTGACTTTTTAAGGCGCGATTTATACAGAAACGGCGTAAGGTGAAGGCGCGGCGCAGGCGCAGCGCAGGCATGATGCTAATTCAAAACATTTTCATACAAAATGTACGTAGGCGACGTGTTGTGAATTACACTCAAGCGGCGCGAAGCAGGCACGGTGTTCTTTCGTTTCCTTATAAATTCCAAGCCTGCGCTGCGCCTGCGCCGCACCTAATGTGATTTTGGAAAAATAACTTTAGTTTACAAATCAACATATTATTTTTTGAGAATTTTTGAACAGTACTACTTAGTCACAGTTAACCTTCTCTTAAGTGGAAAAAAAATCAATCGAAAACAAAGATTTGAATTCGGAATTGCCAAAAGATGTAATGATAATTACCTGGTGGCCAATACACATCAGTGTCACTCTTATTTCTCCGGTGCGTTTTTTTTTCTTCTTGTTTCTTGGGACTTGGTTTAGATGTCCCGTTGGGCATGTCTTTGGCACTCATCAGATCTACATGTTTCAGCCTCACTCTTGACTGTTTGAACAGCTTTAAATGTGTTGTCAACTCTTCAGGAACTCGAGTGGAGAGAAGGTGGATCCAATCCACAGATTTGACTCTGAAATATCAGATTATAGTGTTTTCTAGGATTCTAGCATTGTTTCTGGAAATACAATTCTTAACAGGTAACTGGCAGTAAACAGGAGTAATGGAAGAAAAAGTTTGTTTTAATTAATAAATCACAAAACTTAACATATTTGCAGACCACAAAGGAGATGGATGGTGGTACGAACTGGGTGTCTTCCTTGAGAATTGGAAAGTAGTAGCACAGAATCGTGACCGTTGGAAGGAATGGAGGGAGGTCTTTGCCCAGCAGTGGGACAATATGGGCTCGCAACAACAACATATTTGTATTTTAAAAAAGGTGAACAAACTAAAGGTCATTTTTTACAACATATTATAATATTCATTTAACTATAAAAGAAAATAATGTACGGTCACCTATTAGCTACATTAGCACCAGCAGCAAGCACCAATCTCTTTATAGAATGGTTTGTTAGTTCCTCGTCACTTGTCAGAATCTCGTACCATGGAGTCACGTAATCATTGATGATGATCGTTATTATCTCGTTAAGGAATGAATCCACAGTCTCACTACCTGTGATTCTGTTGTCATATTTTGGCAAAGGAGTTTCTTTTTGGAACAGTTCCAACACCTGAAATAATATGGAAAAAATAGGTTTAAATTAAATAACAAGGAAAGTTGATACTTGTTTTAGCAAAAATAATGTTCTTAGTTAGTCATTCATTCAGTAAAACATTGGTCTAAAATGATTTTCATGATTCATTGTTTTTTAAAGTACAAAGTACATACTTAGTAAACACAAAACGCATACATTTATCATTGGCTTTCATTGAAAACAGGGAAGTACAAATACCTTAGGAACTTGTATAGAAAAGTTTGACTGTTGTAATGGATCGTCCAGACAGTCCAAATCAACAGCGAATATCTTTTTGTTGTCATATGTGAAGTAGAGAACTGTTATTATCCTGAAAACAAAAACACAATCATAAAATGTTTTGTTGCCTAAGACTTCATTGCATACTAAGATGCTTGTAGAATTTTTAATGTTTTGTTGCAAGTAAGAACCCGATCTTAGATCGAAATTCGCTGACTATAACTTGTCGTAAAGGTGTCCTACATACCGACTGCCGATTAGATTACCTATCAACTTTTCACAATAACAACGCTATAAAAACACGCGTAAAGAATATAATCATAACAGACTACTCTCCCTAACAATAATATTATTCTTTAGGTACGCATTACGCCTTCTTATCAACTTACCCAGCCAGGAAGGAGACGATGAACGCAAGAAATGTTAAATAGAACCCAAAACCAAACAATCCAGTGATGATGACGGTAACAAGGCCGAACCAACCGAAAATTCTAATAGCCATGTTTGTATTCTATATTGAAACAACTACAATTTACAATGTAATAACAAAATAAAAGTGAAAACAAACTTCAACGCCTCAACTCTTGACGATTTATTTTTGTAAATCTGACATTTTCCATCTGTCAAGACGCTTTAGTGATGTGGGCTGCAAGTTGCAAGTGAATCACATGACAGATATAAAACGTTACAGGATATTTTGTAAGTCTCAAAATAGTAGTGTTAATAAATTAGTTTTAGCTTAGTAATAGAGGCAAGACCACTTATATTCACGATTACGCTACATTTGACCAAGGCCAGAAAGAAAACAATTGCAAGCTGTTCGTGTTATTATTCGATATTAAAATATTTTCATGAAATCATGATTTAATGATTACTTCCGTACCCAACCTACTTAAATGAAAAGGGTAGATTTGAAAATTGATTTATTACGAAATGGTATTCTGTACCATGAAAACAAAGGAGAAAAGGCTTGCTAGGTTTTTTCATATGTCCCATCCTTAGCTTTGACGTTTCAGTGACGTAAAAGATCAGTTTACGAAGATAGCTTTGCAATTCCAAATTCATCAAAACAATAATAAAAAGGCATGTTCATTATAAAAAAAAAGTCTCTTTATAGTTATATGATCTCTGTGCTGCTTCAAGGACTTTAGACAACGAAGTACTTACAATAAAAATAAAGACATATTTTTAATGCGCGAATTTTGCTGGATCGGAGCCAATTGAATTCAATTGATTAACAGTATTCCATAATTTATTGACTGAATATCACGCCTGTTTTCCCCGAAAGGTTAGGCAGACGTGTACTACTGTGCCATCCTAGATGCATTATTTTTTCCCACATTTCGCCATCAGCTCCTCTTCATTAATAATCATTATATCAGGTTAAATTAAATAAAAACAAATTCTGCATAACAGCATTTTGATTTATTGAAATACAACACAATCACATGAACTGTTTATACAGTAGGTATAGATAAAATAGTCTTGAGACTACCTACCTAATAATACTAGAACAATAATTTTATTGTCAAACATGTCAAATGAATAATTTGAACATGATGGTTCTTTCTTTACACATTTGAGGCCATTCTCCTCAAAACAATAAACTGTGGAATATTTTGTCAAATTAAATGCATCACAAGTATGACCTTCGGCAGACAACGACCATGTGTGCGGTGCAGTCTTAATTTTAAAATAATGAATGTATAGAATAGATTTTCACAAGACTAAAATAGTAGCGAATATTCAGAAAGTGCGTTAACAATTTTATTACTTATCAAAGTTATCAATATGTGCATAAAAATACAATTTTATCATTCATTGCCAATTCTTTTGCCAATACCTTTACAATCATACAGTTACATAAAAAAATCTTTTCGTATTTATGCTTCTAAATTTTGATTATTTACCCACTCGAATAAGGTGACCATATTTAGGAAAAACATGAGATTAATTACACTAAAGCTCATAGGGTAGTTGACCACTCAAAAACGAGAAATTTGATAACAAAGTAGGCTATGAAATAATAACTCCAATATGTTAGAATTTATAACCGATTGCGGCGAATCCTAAAAATAGTCAAGTACCCTATCACATTATTTACATTATTATGTTTTACTAATTTAAACAACATTTAATACACAACCTTTTATTATTAATGTGTATTATGATATATTAGCACAATAAATGTAGAAGCAATGAAGCAGTATGTAACATACTAATAAAACATTGCCAGCTGTGATAATGACGAAAATAGAACAACAGAAAAGGTTGTATTATTTCTAATAATAGCCCGTTTTAGGTTATCTTACTTTTTTATCGAGTGAGTGAAAATGTAACACCTGTAATTTCACACAATATAGACAAGCCATTGATAAGGTGTTTTTTTGATAGCATAATAATATTGTGTAACAAACTTTTATACGATATTTTCTTTAGAATGATTGGCATTGGGTTACTTGTTATAGATAAACAGAACGAGTATTTGAACAGGGCCTAGAGGCCTGTTTCAAAACTCACCCTCTATAAGCAGCAAAAGTGGATTGCTTTAAAGTCAATATACTGAAAATCCATTTAATTTAATAATCTTTTTGGGAAGCAAGACTGGCCCTTATCTACCTCTTACTCGAAGATGTCATTATTATCACATTTTTTTATAAGAAATTGGAATTCCTATTAAGTCAAATTAGTTATGATACAAATTGTGAAACATCAACAGGCTTATAATATGTTGGCGTAATTATACCACTGCATTTAATTGACCATGAAACAGCTCAGAAATATTATAAGGGAACATTGAAGGCAAAAGCATCCATACTTTTATAACTTCATTTACGCTTTTTGAGTAATTCACAATTTATTTATTTTAATTACTGATGCAATATGAAGATGACATTTATACAAAATTTGAGAAATGAAGATTGGAAATTACAATGAGATTTTGGCAACTATAATTTTATTTATTTTTTTATAATTATTGTTTTTTGCAACAGTATCAGACACTTTTCCCATAATGTAATATCTGAATATAGAAAAATAAATAGCAAACTTTTAGACAGCAAGATATTTGTAGTTGTATATTATTTGACGGACATTTTCTTACCATTTCATAAAGTTATCATTATATTTATACATGTATATATTTTATTATAAATTAGTATCTTCATTAACTATGGCAATACAGACAAAAGATAGAAGCATTATTGCTTCAAGTTATACAAATTCCTTTAACTATACATTCAGATCTATTTATTAACATAGAAGAAATAAATAACTAATCAAATAATTTTGCTGTATTATACATTTTGTTATAAACCCTTTGAACAACATTGATAATACATTTTCAAATATAAATTTAACATCATTTATCTTAGTCTGTGAAGATGCGAGTAAGTAGGAATCATATCACTTTAAATATAGTAGGCAAATATTGTAAGATTGCTAAAATACCGACCCACAAGAATATAAAATGAATTGGTAAACATAATTGAGGTTACACACCAGCGTAACCAGCGTCCAATCCACCCACATGCAAAGGGTCAAACTGCTTAAAATAGCCTCTCATTACAGAAATAGAAACGAAATAATACCGCACGAATTAGAACTCGTAATTCAAGACTTTGGACCTTCATTCTGAAACAGACTTTATAACCACGTCATAAATACTATTATCGTACACAAGGGCTATTCGACTATAACTTTGCACTTACACTTTATACGTTAATTTGTTAGCCTGTAGAAAATATTATTGCTTCGTCGTGTTCTACAATGCGTTGTGTACATTATCTAACTAGAGCCATCCGGTCGGCGGATAAACTGAATCAAAATTGAACTACACTTGCTGCGAGTTTGAGCTAAGTATTTACTTCCAATTGGAGACATTAGGTTGTTGAACTTTGTTCAATTGCCTTCAGGTATTGTTCAGTTATTAATGTTCAGAGGATGGCTTATACTGTGCTATCTATTAAATAGCTAAAAACTCATCTAGATAGGTATATAATACGCGGACAAAAGCCAGCAACAATTTACTTACAATAAAACCATCAACATAACTCTTAAATCATAATTTAATGTAATCTTGTCCATAAAATAATAAGGTAAGTAGTAGAAATAAATTAACAAATACTTAATTCCCCTTTGCTATTACTCAAAATATACACTCATGGCAGACCCAAGGTTAGTTTTCCTATAGTTAGTTGTAACATTAGTTTCTATACATTATATTACATCATACTCAACAAGAATATCAACAATGGACTCAATAACTATAACTAAATAAATACATGTACTTACATACAATTCTTTTGTATATTACGCGTACCTAGGTATATAATGCTTACATACACTTGAGAATTAGGTAACATCCCGGTAGGTCATATTTTTAGTTAAATACCATGGAGGCAGATCTTGATCCCACCGTGAAATCTTTGTATTGGGAGAAGACGCATAGCTGAAAAAAAAAAAACATTACATTAAAAAAAAGAAAACAAAGCACTATTACAAATTTTCATGATCAGCTTTCTATCTGCAAGTGGCATCAGGGACATCTGAGTACAACAAAATATCACCAACCACAACCTTCTTGGTTTTATTTTATTTATTGAGTTTGATGACTGATAAACAAAATGATAAATACTGGCCGCTAACAATGAACAAGGAAAAAAGAATGTGACGTAAGGCGATGACTATCATTTTGTCGTGCGATACACTATCTTAGAAACGCTAATAAAATTAGTTATAATCCATAATTTGAGTAATTCGATCAATATTAAAACTAAAACGCCGACCTGTTATCAGTAAAGCTGTACTCTTGTCATATCACGTCAAAAAGATAAAATTGGTACTGATTGTATCGTTTCACTTCCTATAGATAAAAGAATATGGGGACATGGTGTAGACTTGAAAAACCTGAAGGTTCATGGAAGGCAAATATTTACTTAACAATATTTTAGGTAACTTTGATATGAATATGTAGCGCGTATGAACAGTAGTAACAACAATTCGAAGCATGTTTGGTCTGTATAACTATTGCTGTATCTTTATCAGATAAAATTTCCAATGTATAGTCAATTCGGTTGTTATGTCAGTCTGAAAAATCGATTTTAATCAAATATGATTTGTTTGCCATGATGACGCATTACAAAGTTATTTAGTAACCTAGTTGAATACGATCATTTTAAATAAATAGACAGACACTTAGTGTGTACATAAACCTTTTTTTTTCGGATGGGAAATCATCAAATGACCCCTCCCGCTCGGGGCGGAACGGAAGGGAGTGTCAGACTTGTACTGACTAAAACCGGCCATCCATGTTCTTTATTGACTTTTCTGTTCCAGGGCCGCGGTATCTCTTTCGAACAGTCCCGCAGCCCCGGCAGGCATCTACCCTTGCGGACCCCTTCCTGTTTGCTGACATCTCTTTGAGGCACACGTGGAACACGAACGCGCCGTCGATACAGCCTGTCGTCATAAGACGGACGGACGGCGAGTTAAGTGTTTTTTTTTTGTTATTAGCGTACTGAAGCCTCAAATAATAAAAAAAACTGTGCTAATTGTTATAGTCTGTTTTAAAACCTTTGTTTCATAAAACAAAGCCCGGTAATGCTTTAGCATCTCAAGTACACACAATCTATTAGAAAACAAGGTGTAATTTACCTTATCCTTAAGTTGTTGACACATATGGAGTGCTGCCGTTAACATGAACAACACATCACTTAGCCACGGTACAGCACAGTCCGCCTGACAAGAGTCAATCCGCATCGTTCCGTGGACCGAACTCAGTTGGTACGCAACAAATATAAGCTTGTGGGATTGTATGTAGAACGATATTGCTAGGTCTTCTGGCAGATTTGGAGATAGGGCCTTCTGAAAATAAATTTAGTGATGAGTTCTGGTTTCTTCCATGAATTTTAACCTCCGAGGGGTAAGAAGATAGTATGCACGACAATCAATTAAGCTATACAAAACTAGTATACGCTGATATCTCATTATAAGGGAAGCTCATACAAAGCGAGGTCAGGTTATACTGGATATGTATAGCTTGATGTGTCGCCTAGTGTACTACATGCTATGTGAATATTTTTTATATTTGTGAGTATACTTAGAAGTGATTTATACTGAAAAAAAATTGCAATTACCATATTTCTACTCTTCATAAGCTCGTCAATTGCTTTTTTCTTAGGCAACACTAAAGCGGTTCGGGCTCGTTGCAATGAGCCAATCAGACACTGTATTATGTGAAGCACTTCTTCTGATGATCTGCAATAAAAGATTCCCTTTAATAAAATAGTAAAGATTTCAGGGGTATGGAGAACAGGATGTAAAGTTATTCATCCCCCATAGAAAAGGAAGGATCCTCCGACCAGACGGGTGTTATGCCTGGCTGGCTACTGCCCGACAGTTGTAGTCAGTTTCTTCTGTATAGTCTTAAGTCGCGGATAACTTTGCTTGCGCGATGTAGGATTTAGATGTATTTCGACGTTTAGTTCATCATCTGTGTCATAGATGGCGCTGTAGTACTTTTTGTTCTATGTTGCTGTAATACTCTTTGCAGTGCCGCTACAAGATTTTGATATATTAACAACTAGCTGTTGCCCGCGATCTTCGTTCGCGTGAAATTATTATTAAAAAATCCCCATTATTACACGAACTTCCTTTTTTGAATCTAATGTTATTACCAATTTCACAATTTTTTTGCACTGAACCCTAATTATTTTTCTATAATAAAAAGCCTATTTTAGACCTTATAACATCAGCTATCTGTTAGTAAAAGTTCCATCAAAATCGGTCCAGTCGTTTTGGAGATTAGCCGAAACAAAAAGACAGACAGACCGATAGACAGAAAAATATTGAGAAAAAATGTATTTTTGTTATAAGTGCCGCATATATTTTCATATTATGCATTTTGTAAAAAGCTGAAAGGTGAAATCACATTTACACACAGAGATCAGCATTTTCTTGCATCTTTTTCCCTTTCTATCACTTTGAATTGCAACTCACTAAAGTGAAAATCCAATCGCACATTAAAGTGCTTCCAATGCGAATGGATGCCTGCAGCCAGTCTTCTCAATCCACCAAATGACACCATCATGTGACTGAATGAGATAGACATACTCAAAAGTGCTGATCTGTGTGTGTAAATGTGATTGCACCCATATGAATCATGTAGGTATATCAGGAATTGTCGCATAAATGTTTCACAAAATGTACTAATTTATGATTAAATATTGATAATTTTTACAGTTATACAAGATCAGATAAAAGATAGTTGAACAAAATGATGTAACAAAAGATATAATCTTCTTAAAATTAGCATAACTTGAAAGCATCTCAGTTATGGTAAACATGAGATTATTGTTATTCAGGTGAAATAAATATGCATAGCCTTGAGCTCCTCTGTCATGTGTGTTGAGGTCATATCAGTTGTGTTCATGTGATGTTTTACTACAGAATGTTGGTTATTTCCTTTTATAAATGAATGAAACAAACAAGATGTTCACTATCCTACAATTCAAATCATTTTGACAAGGTTCTTTAATCAAAATATTAATTATTTACAAACTACAAAACTATAATAGAAATAAATATGTACAAGTATAAAAGGGTTACAGGGCATCCAAAAATTCGTCCGCATCGCTGTCAACAGGAAAAGTGCCCAGAAGGCTGGCAGCATTACCACGTTGGATGGCAATGCTGATTCTTTGGCCAAAAAATAGGCCCGCCCTCTGGTCACGTGAAGAGTCGACCAACCGTTTGGCGATTTCCCGAAAAACTAGGTGGGCACTCGGACCCCATGGCCCTAGTGTTTCAACCCCAAACGGCTCAAACACATAACTACCAATTAAATCATTGTATTTGCGCCGTTTGAGGTTTTCAGCACCTGCAGCAGCCGCCCCAGCACAGCCCACTGTGCTAGGAAGATGGGATGGCGCAAGGGTGTCGACGCAAGTTGCGTCCCACACCAAAGGCCTACCCAACTTCCATGGCATTATGGTCATACCATCTGGTCTCTTCCCATCGCCGCGTGCCAAGCCATTGGGTTCTAAGACAGCTGGCACCCCAGCGGTGGCAAGAGCACGACGGATGAGATCATTAATGCTAGCGTGCCGCGCAATCCGACCTGCACTCTTACTGCATGAAAGGCCATGGTGTCCGAGGCAGTCGACTGCTTCACCACATTGACAGCGATTTTGACAAGTAGTAGTTTATTCTAATTTAAATGTTACGATGGTTTTTAAGTATGTAGATTGTGAATGATTGAAAGATATCATAGAAGTTTCATAAAAAATGGGTAAAAAAGCCAAGAAAATTCTGGTTTCATCAACTCATGTTTTGTTTATATTGCAAACACAAATGTTGAATACTAATTATATTAGAATATCACATACCTGAACACATAATGTTTATCCACATTGTCAATATAACCAATAGCCTGCTGCAAATGATTGGCAGCATCCTGTATCTGCTGGAGTTTCCACGGACCGTCCTGGTTGATTGATGTACGGCATATTGTGTGCATTTGTCGTAGCACTTTGAAACTTATGTCCTGGCAAGAGAACAGCATCTATTACATTCAATATTATAAAAATTAGTTTTGAAACAGTGTACAGGGATATGCCTGATTTGATTGTTTGTCCTACTTTGACCAATGTTACTGAGCATCCCAGTGGTGAAACATTCACATAACATAAGTAATCAGATGAGATAAAAGATTTTCAGCTAAGAGAAGAGAAAAATAGAGATTTTAACAAGTTAATGTTTCCCCAGTGAAAACCCAATTATGGCTACAGTATTGATTGCTATTAATGATTCATATGGGTACTTACAGCATGGGTTATACTGTCCCCAGTAAGTGTCACAATACACTTCAGTTGTTCAGGCTGTGATGTCAGTATGAATTTGTCTTGTTTCTGGCCCTCGTTGCCGTACAAGGGCACTGGAAATCTATGAGCGCACTCCTAAAATGCAAATCTTGTCTCAAAAACACATAAAAAAAATACAAAAAATTATTGATATTTTTTTATCTTGATCTGTGACACTTACAACTAAAACCGTGTGGAGTTGATGTAATATCGCGTGCACCTCTTCACGAAGAACCCATTCGAATTCCTCTTTCTAAAACAAGTCACACAAAACGAATCTGTTAATAAGCAAATGATCGAAACAAATCGTTTTACTCAGATCTCGTTTTTACAACAGATGGAAGACAAATTCAATCACAAACCAGATTAGCTGCTTCTTCTTTTTCGTGATCACACATTTCAATGGAATATTGGGAAGTCAAATATAAAATACTTTCGCTCGGGCAAGGAACGTTGCCTTTTCAATTCACGAGAATTTTACAAATCACAAATTGAAGGGGGTGCAGGAACCAGGGGCGAGGGGGACGTTTCATTTCATGATCTGACTTTAATCATTTCGTCCAGAAATTCCAGCTTTAGTTTCTATTGACAGGGCAATGAAGCGGAGCAGTTTTATTCATTCCGTATTTAAACGACTTCCACAATTACTTATTATTTTGATTGAAACTAACTTGCAGAGTATATTATGATTAAAAATACTCTTCGACAATTAAAGTCCCCAATTTACGTTAACCATGCGAGCTCGGCAAGTGCACTCGGCCAACGTGTACTAGGCTTTTTTGCTTTTTGTCGCCGCCCACCGCCGCGTCGTCGCCGCGTTTTGTAGACACACCAAAGGTTTGGTGCAATCTGGAAACAGTGAGCCAGCGACATACAAATCCGTTTTTTTTCAAGTTACAAGTCACTACCTCTCAGATTATTCTTTTTCGATGATGACTGATTGATGTGAGAGGGTGTAAAAATACCCTTCACGAAGCCGAGAGGCACTTGTTTTTCCCAACATTGCGACATTTTTTTGTTCTGGAACATACCTGGGAACCTTCTAGTTACGTATATATGTTCAAAAGTTTCGGCCTCTTTTGTCCAAGAACCACCTTCGGCTTCGGCTAAAAGCTGGCTGAATTTTTGACCAAAGCCAAAGGTTCCTAACAAAGTAACAAGCAATGAAATTGAACCAACTCGCGAGAGGGCGCTGGAAAAGGAGACGCGCGAAGGGTGGGGGTCACAGTTTAAGAAATATTCAAATTTATGAAAAGTTGTAAGATAAGTTTAATCAATAGTCAACATGGACTTTTAATTTCATCATCATCTACCTTAGAGCCTTTTTCCCCACCAAATACGCTATCTATGTTGGGGTAGGCTTCCAGTTTAACCGATGCAGCCAAATACCAACCATTACACAGACCAACTGCCTATCTGACCTCCACAACCCAGATAGTACTGGGTAATACGATAGATACCCCTTGGTAAGACTGGTTTTCTGACTTTCGGGACACTGACTACTTGTAACGACTGTCAAAGTTCTTCAAATGACAGCCGGACCAAACGGCTTAAGAATTTCCGAGACACAGAGGAAATTTGGTATAAAGGGGATGAATTGTTCAAGTGGGCGTGGATGGCCTAATCCGAAACTATAAGAAATAGCGAAAAATACTCAAAGGTGTCTCGAACCCGATTTTGATGAAAACTAAAACTGCTACATTGGATTTTTGGAAAATCAATATATCTTACCAGGAACCGAACCCGTTGATTTTGGAAAAAAAACACACTATATTATTACACCATTCGATAGTGCTAATGTGGATCAAAATCTAGGAAGTAATGACATGCGGCAAATTTAAAGAAAAGTTTAAATTCGTTTTTTCGCGTTTTAAACGAATGTACTTAATTGATGGCACCCGCAGCGTTGTGATAACAGCAATTCACAACATTATGTTTAGCGTCAATATTTTGATATAATTGTGTAGGTTGAAGTATTTGAGATACTTCTCATATAACATAAAAACATACGCAACATTCAGGGGCTAATGTTACACTAGAGTAGAAAATGTAAAAAGAATGGGTTATTTTACGTAAAATTTCGTAATTTGTTATTTTTTAGGCTCTTTTTGTTTATTTTTTTTAATTTATGTAATAATTTGATAGTCTCGGCGTTTACCCTTGCAATAAGATCTCTTAGATTCAGAGATATTGGCATTTCATTGAACATACCCCGATCAGCCAGTTAAAAAAACAAAATGAGTGCTATTCGCCTGGTGTGCGTATATGAAATGAGTATATAATATGCCCTTTAAGTATCGGTAACCGGTAGCCAAACACACTGTATAATATTACTTATTTAAAAAGACATACATCTTCATCAAACAGCCAACGTAGAGTCAAACACGCAAACGTGTAAACAGTGTTATTAAAAGTTGGTAGATTGCACTCGCCGAGCGTGATCGGCTAATACTCCACATTAGCCGATCATGCTCGGCGAGTAAAAGAAAACGTTAGGTGACAGTTTTACTTTTTAAACTTATCAGCAATATTTGCCCAGTCTTGTTGCCAGTGCTAACAGTGATATATTTTCTGTCAATCTGCCATTGTCAGTCAGTTTTGTTGTTTACATTATTAAAGAAACATAATTCAGAATGATCTTCCCTAAGGACTTGATACGATATTATGACTACATGGAAAAGTTCTTGCGTGATCAAGAAATAATTCCAGGGTATGGAACCAAAAACCAAAACTTTTTTAAAAGCTTACATCGAAACGAAGCACTCGCGCTGCCTCTGCGCTCCCGCGAGTTCACTCTGATCAAGCTAGCTAGATTTCAATGTAGTAATGTAAAGGTGATCGTATAAGCAGCTGACTACTTTTTAACAGTAAAATAAATTATTATTTCAGAAAGTCTGGTCGTCACATGAAGTTCCCGTATACGTTTTCGGCGAAAGTAGCTCAGTTTCCATTATTTTTTTACTTGAAAAATAATTGGATTTGGATGTATTATCCACTTGGTGCATTAGGAGGTTTCTGGGCTTTCTATAAAATACATAAGATAGTTAATTCTGATGCGAATAAAAGAAGTTGGGCAGAAACTCAAAGAAAGAATGCCGAAAAAGAAGCACATCATTAATTCCTCATTTTGTTTGATTTTCAAGAGTTAAATTTCAGATCCCTACCATTACTTCACGGTTGTTTAGCGATCTCTAAATAAATTATACGTACCACTGCTTAATAATGTGTTTAATTTCTAATCTAACTGAAAACTATAATTATCAGCTGGTCCGGACTCAAGACTGACAGTTCGGTGTCCGGAGCTGTGTGAAATTTGTCTTTACCAGTTATTATTTTTTTAACGTTGTTTTGAGAAATAGTTAAAAATGTGCATAAAAGATTGAGGAAATAATTCTAAGCTATACAAACGTATAGCTAGGCTTGCCATACTTTGGTAAGCCATTGGTAATTTTTGACCATTTACACCACCATTTTTACCACGTTATCACGTTATAAAAAACTAGTTCATTCGCCGACAGACGCCATGCTTCAGATGCGGCTGTAGCAATAAGATACATGTCTTTGTGTGTGTTTATCAAACCACCGTAGTGTGCTATAAGTGTTTGTTTACCTTACCTGGCCTTATTAGTGGCCTTCCGCAAAAAGTGGCAGAACATTTGGTTCGGCAATAGGGAATATGCATGTAATTTTTTCTTCACTTAAATCAATAAAATCCAGTACTATCAACCCAAAAAATAATTAAAAGTTAAGTTCAACTACTTTTTCTTGCTTAAAAAAAATATTAAACTCTTACAATTTTCTACGATAGTTCAAACGTCCGTGGCTGTCGTGGTCATTCATATCATGCTATTTGACGTCACTTACCTACCTCTATCTGCCTTGTTTACATCTAATTTTTTGCCCATAATACATATATTATGTGTTCCGTTTGACGTCCGAAGTCCATTATGAGAGAGAGTGCACGCTTCGTTCCATGAACAGCTGCTAGATGTCCTTACTTTCCCCCTCGTAATCGCGCCACTAGCGCCCCCAACGTCATATCTGTGAACTACTTTCAAAAACCGCATACAAGCCGCCATGATGAAGTGTTAGGTCATTGTTGCGTCGTTTTCCGAACTGTGCGCAGCTCTGTTAGATTGTCAGTTATATATAGAACGATATTTTAGAACTTTTGAGATTAAAGTAGAAAGTTCATTAGATTAGATTAGATTTATAGAACTTAAATTAAATTTCCGTCTCGTGAGCTGTGTTTATTTTAAACAAAATGGACGGTGAAACTATCGCGCCAAATGATACTTCGCGGAAAAGGACGCGGAGTTCGAGTTCTTCATCGTCATCGAAAGGAGGTGATACGGTGTCATCGGAGAACGAAGTAGGTGATCCAGTGCCGCGCAAACGCACCCGTCGGGTACGCGAGCGCTCCCTCTCGCAAGACTCCGAACTGGATCGCAGGTTTGATATACTATCCCAACAGTTGGTGAGTCATGTCAATAATGTTTTAACAAATTATGTTATGGCAAACAGTGCTCCATTAATACAAAGCCTACCCGCCACGCAAAATTATATTGGCACCGCGTTACCTTCAACATCGACTGTTCCTACCCTCAATTTGCAAGAAAATTTCTTACGCCCGCCGCAGCTTACCCGTTGCTTGGAAAATATTGCAAATCTAGACGTTTCCGTTAAGGAACCTAGTGTACCTAAAGCAAATCCAGAACATGTAACGAAAATAGCAGAAATGCAGAGGTTCGACTCCCCGGATTGGAATGCTGTACGTTACACAGAAGTACAGAAAAAATACGTAGCTTTTCCTAGTTTTGTCGAATTGAAAGTGAACGAAGAATTGCGTCGTTTTGAAGATCCATTTTCACCATTAAGATGGTTTCAAATGGAACGTAGTTTTGCGGCGTTATCTAATGCTTTCCTAACTCAAAACGAGCATGTGAACGCGGCATTACAGAAACTAATTGATTGGTCTGCTAATTCGAACACCCAATTATCTTCAACTAACCTCTTTGACAAACTAAAAGAGTTGTTTGGTGCTGAGTCATCTTATAAAATGGTATCTCATGATATTCTCCAAATGATTTGCGGTAAACGAGCTGAGATCATAGAAACGCGGCGCCAATCGTTATTAAAAAATGTTAAAAGTAAATACATACGCGACGACATAGAAAAAATTCCACCCTCAATCGAGTATATATTCAATCCTCAAAATTTATCGCACTACCTACAAAAAATTGGAGGTATAGAAAAATTAGAAAAACAGAATAATAATGCGGGAACTAGTCGTCCGATATCTTTAGAGCCTTCGACGTCGTTTCAAGATAATACTTTTCGTTCGCGACAAAACAAACCGAAGCGAAACGACAAAAAAGACAACAAAAGAAATTACGATTTCTCTTCAAAAAAGAAGGGGGGGCGAAAAGATAAGAACGGGAGGCGAGCAGGACATAAGCATAAATGACTATTTAAACCCGAAGTTTTGGGGCGGCTGTCTTCAGCATTATATAGAAATATGGAATCGTTTCGACCCACCAAAAACTATTTTAAAAATGATATCAGGAGCTCGTATCCCCTTCAATCAGGCACCGCCCTTAATTCTACCTACTTCGGACAACCTGTCAAAATTTCAAACCCCTGTTTCGACAAAAATGACACTAGAAATTCGCAAGATGATTCAAGAACGAGTGTTAGAGCCTGCTCCTTCGACCCCATCGTTCATTTGCCCCCTTTTCATGATCACAAAAAGCAATGGCAAAACTCGAGTGATATTCAACTTAAAAGCACTAAATTCATACATGGAGCCAAAGCATTTCCATCTTTTCCGCCATCAACAAATGCCTTCGTTTCTGCAACAAGGCGACTGGATGGTCAAGCTGGACCTCAGCCAGGCCTATTATCACCTTGCAATACGCACAGAACACAGGCGTTTTTTGCGCATCAGTTATGGTGGTCAACTTCTGCAGATGACATGTCTACCATTCGGCCTGGCTGCTGCTCCCAGAATGTTTGCTACTATAACAAACTGGACTGCAGAATACCTTCGCACAAAAAGTCTGCGCCTCGTCGTGTATCTAGACGACTATTTATTAGTCCACCAGAACAAGGAAGTCCTCAGCAAGCATCTAAACACAGCTGTACGCTTCTTGTCCAGTCTGGGCTGGTGTGTAAATCACGAGAAATCGATCACCAGGCCAACGAGGTCGATTGAATATCTCGGCATCGATTGGGACACCCAAACAAACCGCAAGTCCCTACCACCAGAGAAGGTAAGAAAAATTCGACAGAGCCTCTCGACCAGACTCGCAGCGGGCAGTTGGACCATCAAGCAGGCGCAACGCCTCTTAGGGCTTCTCAACTTTGCGTCCTTCATCACCCACCGGGGAAGGATGCATTGCCGTGCGCTGCAATGTCACATCAAAGTACTGCGTCAAAATCCTCTCGGAGCAGTACAGCTGACATAAGACGTTCGCCAAGAATTCGAGTGGTGGATGGAGAATGTAGGTCAAAAGACAGCAATTCACACAGATGTGCTACCCACAAACTTTGTCATCACGGACGCTTCCGACATTCTGTGGGGTGCCCTGGTCAACAACAACAAGGTACAAGGTGCATGGGAACCCGACCAGAAAAAATGGCATTGCAATCTCAAAGAGATGTATGCTGTGATTGCTGTGTTGTCAAAGGAATCCAGAGCCCTCCGGGACTCCAGGATCATTCTACAGACCGACAACAAGACAGTGGTCTCGTACATTCAGAAGGAAGGCGGCACGAAGTCACACCGATTGATGGAACTGACGCGGGAATTGTTGACTCTGATAGACGACCTCAATGTTGTACTGATCCCTCACCACCTACCAGGGGTGTACAACACCGAAGCCGACCACTTGTCACGAAATCGCGCCGGCAGCGAGTGGCACCTGCAGGTGGCGGCAACTTCAAAGATATTTCAGACTTGGGGAAAACCGGACATAGACTTGTTCGCGTCACAAACAGCACACGTCGTGATAAATTACGTTTCTCTAGATTTCTCAGACTCCAACGCCTCTTATCACGACGCGTTCAGCAGATACTGGCGATACGACCTCGCATGGGTGTTCCCACCGCCAGCGTTGCTTCCACGAGTTCTTCACCACCTCAACTCTGCATCGGGTCGGTACGTAATAGTAGCACCCAAGTGGAAGAAACCCTTTTGGCGACCAGACCTGAAAAATCGATCCTTGGCACGGCCGCTGAAGATCAGAGACCTGAAGAAGACCTTGGTGGACACGGTGACCGGCCTACCACCAGCTCATGTCAACGATCTGCAGTTGGAAGCCTGGCTCATTTTGGCTGGGACACCATGACAAGCAATTGGTCTCCACAAGAGAAAGACCTTCCTTTATCTTGCTGGCGACCTTCAACTCTTAAAACTTACACACCTATTTGGGGTAAGTGGTATTTGTGGTGTAGTCAAAATAATGTAAATTTCCATACACCAAATCCGACAGATGTTGCGAAATATCTAGCATATCTATATCTTAATCAAAAGTTGGCTTACAGAACTATTCTTGTGCACAAGTCCGTTATCGCATCTATTTGTGAAACTGCTTCAAATTTAGAATTTCTTCTAGTCACATAGTTAAGCACATTTTGAAAGCAATTTCAATTGCAAAACCGTTGCCACCTAAGGTGCCCACGTGGGACGCCAGGGAATTAATTACTTATTTGAAAGATAATACTCCTTGCATTAGTAGTTTGTATGAGGTGTCTAAGCGAACGGCGACCATTTTATTATTGTGTTCGGGACGCCGTGTACACGACCTATCCCTTTTGCATATTGACTCTGATCATTTTGTAGAAAATGGGGATTCCATAACTTTACACCCAGTGTTCGGGTCAAAGACAGATAGCGCGACTT
The DNA here is from genome assembly GCA_950022335.1 of Eurois occulta. NCBI lineage: Eukaryota > Metazoa > Arthropoda > Insecta > Lepidoptera > Noctuidae > Eurois > Eurois occulta. The sequence continues at coordinate 7,073,984 of OX465489.1, read as the reverse complement.
TCCAGCAATCCAGTTGGGTTTTGTTATCATCCCAAGATCAAAACACAAATCCATTATATTGGCTCCACACGTTAATCAATTTATCAAAGGAAAGACGGGGTTCTTTAACAAATTTGTTCATAACTACTAGAGATCCCGTTAGGGCAGCCACACCAACTATAATCGGGGGTTGGGTAAAACGTGTTCTATCTGATGCTGGAATACAAGCTTCTCCAGGTAGTTTTAGATCGGCTGTCTCATCATTAAATTGGCTAGAAAATTATCCTATAAATGACATATTATCTAAAGCAAACTGGAGGCATTTATTTATTTATTTATTTGGCTTCTCAACAATGAGTACGCTGTTACATTATAATTTGTACATTGCTAACTTAAGTCTAAGTGCCTCATCACTTACAGAAAAGCACAGCATGCACTACATTATGCGCATTAATTAATTAGAATTTCACAAGAATAATTAATTAATTAGAATTTAATGAAATATTTAAAACATGAAATACACAATTAGAAAAATACAAACTTTTATAAATTAAATTGACTACACTGAATTAAATTAAATAACATGGATTACATTAAATTAGAATAGATTAAATTAAATTAGAATAGATTAAAGTAAATTAGAATAGATTAAATTAAATTAGAATAGATTAAATTATTTTATTATAGATTATTTTTATATATAAGACTAAGTAAACAGAGATCAATATCCACTTCGTGCTCTTTATATGCAGCATACATTCTTGATAGTGGACAGTATTGCCTCAAGTTGGTGTGAAATCTTGGCATGCAGAAAAGTCTCCTATTAGAGCTTCTTGGCAGATTACGTGGCACATGGAATAAGACCCTACCGAGCAAATCGGGACAGTTCAGAGAGCCCGTAACTAACTTCTTCAGGAAAACCAAATCAAGCATATTCCTGCGTTTCTCCAGCGACACCATCCCAAAATAATTCAGTCGCTCTTGGTACGAGTTAAGCTTTTTCCCCATATTATAAGCATAGGTAAGATGCCACAAGAACCGTTTCTGTAGCCGTTCAATACGCTTGATGTGGACCTTATACTCAGGGGACCAGACAACACTGCAATACTCAAGATGGCTTCTAACTAGCGAGTTGTACATAATTTTTTTAATGCTTGGTTTTTTGAAATTTTTACACTCTCTCATAACGAAACCTAGCATCTTTGATGATTTTAGTATTATTTTGTCAATATGTTCGACAAAACTTAACTTTTTATCGAACTGAACACCTAGGTCTCGTATTGTTTCGACTTCCTCAAGCCGCTCACCATTCAATTTGTAAACTGATGGTATGATATTTTTTTTCTTTTTTGTGAATTTAATATGATGGTATTTTTTAAAATTCAGAGACATTTTGTTGTGCTCACACTACTTCGTCAGCCGGTCCAAGTCACTTTGGAATAGTACCGAGTCCGTGGGGTTACTTATTGACTTAAAGGCTTTGAGGTCATCAGCGAACAATAATATATTCGAGATCGGGAAGCATTTGTGTATGTCATTTATGAAAAGAGTGAACATAGGTGGACCCAAATGAGATCCCTGAGGGATTCCCGATGTTGCAATATACGAATCCGAAGAGCAGCCATCTACCACAACCTTGAGCATCCGACCAGACAAATATGATCGGAACCAACTTAAGAGAGGGTCTGAAACGCCATACATTTAAGTTTAAGTTTCTTGACTAGTATGTCATGGTCTACCGTGTCAAAAGCCTTGCTGAAGTCGGTATAGACTGCGTCAACCTGAACACGAGCATCAACCGCCTCAACAATGCTCTCGACATAGGTCACCAAATTGGTAGCTGTCGATTTCCCTTTCACAAATCCATATTGGCTGTCTATTATTAACTGTGATAAATGTCTAGACAGCACAGGGCATATGATAGCTTCAAATACCTTTGCAAGTATGGAGAGAATAGCGATAGGCTTGTAATTGCTCACATCGGCCTGGTCCCCGTTTTTGAAAATAGGCATAATTTTGGTTTCCTTCCAGATGGTTGGGAAAGTACCCCGAAGCACAGAATGATTAAATATTATACTCAAGGGCAGTGACAGAACATCTGCCAGCTTATTTAAAAGCAAAGCAGGTATATTATCAGGGCCAGCCCCTTTGTAGACGTCTAATTTTTTTTATTCTTTGCGGATCTGATCTTGCGATATAGTTATTTGGCCTAACATGCAGTTGTTTATGCAGCCATCCGTGTCACCTGTGATCGAATGCATACCATTACCAACACTACTATACACCTTAGAAAAATGGGAAGCGAAATAATTACATATATCATTTATGTTATCAGAGGTGTTAATACCATCTGTCATAGAACTATACTCCATTTGTTTAGGTAGTTAACTAAAGGTAAACAATCTTAGCATGTCTTTTATCTAAAAAAATGACTAAAAATTGTATCTAAAAATGTTTACAATTAGGTATTTACTTAAATAGATGTTAGGTAATTAACTTCATTTAAATAATCTTTGTATGTCTTTTATACGATTTATTTTACATAAAAAGACATATCAAGATTGTTTACCTTTAGTTAACTACCTAAACAAATGGAGTATAGGATATTTACTGGTACCGCCCCTCTTAATTTTTAAGTAACTCCAGAAATACTTTGGGTTAGAAGTAATTTTTTCCTCTATATCGGCAATGTGAGCATTGTAACAAGTCGTAGCCATACGGTCACATCTCATCTCATCATCATCGGCATGAATCAACCTTCAGAAAATTTTACCGTAAAGAAATCAGATCTAGTAACGATATATCCTCGGTGTATTCGTTATCAAGATTATTTAAAGTCCCCAATTGATTCTAAGATAACCGACGTTTCAAATCAAATTGTTTCAGGTTATAATTACTCGTGAAGATATTGCACGATTGCTTACTTCTTCTTAAGTTTTCTCTTAATATAATTATGCTGCCAATGCTTAGATGGCTAGATTTTTGTTTATATTTAAAACCTGTGTATATGGAGGTACGTAAGGTATAAAAGGGCGATTAAAATAATATTGGTTTATAATTCACATTGTTGCTTTTCATTCATACAATCCACCAGGAGATAACAAACATATCTCTCATAATGGACTTCGGACGTCAAACGGAACACATAATATAAAAATTTTACCTTCGAATAAAATTTGTATTATGTTTCCGAAGACGTCCGAAGTCCAGGTAAGGTCTTCCTGGTGCATACCTACCTACCTTTGCATTATTATGAGCCGAACAATGACCTAACACTTCATCATGGCGGCTTGTATGCGGTTTTTGAAAGTAGTTCACAGATATGACGCTGGGGGCGCTAGTGGCGCGATTACGAGGGGGAAAGTAAGGACATCTAGCAGCTGTTCATGGAACGAAGCGTGCACTCTCTCTCATAATGGACTTCGGACGTCTTAGGAAACATAATACAATATTCGAAGGTAAAATTTTTATAATAATTTTACTAATTGTATGTGCTTTATTCAAGCAAAAAATGCATTAACAATATTATAATAAAATCTGAGTGAAACTTAAGTACTTTTCAATTTAAAGTGTGTCTTTGACACAGCATTTGACGTCACCGTTACCGGTATTATCGAGGACGATGCGTTTTGAGTTTGCGTTCCGTTTCACCAAAAACACGCTACTTAAAATATTAAATTGTAAAATAAGTGTAGAAATATAAAAAAGTGTACCACAATGTTTCTAAGGGCCTTTATAGGGCATTTTTAAGAAATAAAAAAAGTTTTGTTGGTCTTGCATATATCTTATTCGCTTCTTGTCTCTATAGCTTATTCTTCTATGATGCACGCTCGCGTCTCTATATTTAAAAATAGTACGAGCAGCACTCACCAGTGCGGTCGCATGCTACCACGACGAGTTTGCTAAAAAGGTGTGACTATTCTTAATTGATATAAGGCCATGATAAATATGTACATACATATTTACACACCAATTTGAATTGTGCGGACAACATTAGTCTTACTCCCTGATAAGTCACTGTAGCTTACATTTTATAGTATTAGTGCAATTTATGATTGATTGAAAATTTTGGAATTATTATATGACATGCAACGGTGCTGCCCTTGCAGGAGCGAGTCTGTTTTAATATTACAAATTAAGCTAAAAGGCTATTATTCCAAATACCAAATCTTATTTGACAGCAATGACAATTCTTAAATTAAAAAAAATTGTGTCAAGAGATGAGATATTTTGTTGTTTGTGTGCCCTTGTCGAAATTTTTGTTTTCAAAAAATATTTTTGAGACTCAACGATGTTAGCGATTAGCAAAAATTAAATACTGATTGTTGACTGTGTTTGGTCAATTGTCGACATGTGGGTTAAACCTCAAGAAATTTTCTTAAAAAGTGCGCTTTGGTAATTATGTTTACGATGGCCGCTTATCCTAAGTATGTAACTTGATTGCGAAGTTGTATTAATATTTTCGTAACAACCCTTAGGGATTCCGATGAAACGACTTTGTACTTCGTCCTGCAGAGAAGGAAAGGGCATGGAAAATCGAAAGGTTTCTCCTCGCTTCTTGTGGGTACTTTAGATAGCGTCCGAGATACAAAACCTGCGCCCTTTAGGATATTACACCAGACACCTAACTCAGAAGTATACTATGGTAATGCATATTTATTTCCATACTCTAGTTTTTCATTTTAAAGTATTTGAGCACGCACATTTTATGCTGAGTATCATAAATCAATCTCGGTTGCACTAGCTGAACATCAATGGCATATTATGTGGGTTTTTTAATTTTGTGTTTCAGTCAACTACTCGTAAAAAAGCCTGGTTTAAACTGACAAATATAACTAACAAATAAAAGTAAATATAGACTAACCTATGAAACATATCCAGTTGGCTATGTGATTGAAACATTGAAACAACTTATTTATATTAATTATTATTGTGTCTCTTGTGAGAATAATATACTGACTGTTTTCCTTACCTTGCTGTTGAGAAGAAGTACCTATGCTAAAACTAAGAAATTGAAAACAAGTGGTTTGCAACACATAGGTATATTTTAGCCTATTCCATTTTATACATTTCAGTAGGCATGACTCACTTTTGATGGTATCCCCATGATTGTTGGTTTTAATGTATTTATATGATTTTTCAATGATTTTTAATGATATTTTCATGTTTTTTTTTTTATGATTACTGATTTTTTATTCATCTCAATCATATTATTTTTGTTGTGTATGGGTATTTTGCCTGAAATATAATGCAATTTAATTTAATTTTAATTTTATATCAAAAAAGGTGCAGTTTGATGAATTTACCTCTATTTCCTGATAGTAAAAAAAAAACATGGATTCAGTTATCATAAATTATCCTTTTTCTCTATTTTCCTTGATATGGTACAAGGAAATAGTTTTCCTTGTGAATGCAAGCTTTGCCCACAAACACTACTAAATATGTATTTTTAAAATTATGTAATATAAACAAGGTTTACATAGATGCTTTTAATTAGAAACTAACAAGAATTTCTAGATCACCTTTTTCTTTGTCAGACAACTGTGAAAACTCACATTACCTAATTCTTTCGTCTTAATGGCATGTGTCATTGCAGCTGGGCCAAATGTAGAGAGTGGGATGAGCTAGATTACTTCACCAAAGGCCAGTCTTAGTCACCTTATATGAGAAGAGAATGAGAGGCCTTTGCCATTGGATACAATAGGTTCTTTTTTTTCCAAACCTTTTCTATCCCACTTGTGGGCAAAGGCCTCTCTGTACTCCTTCTTCTTCTTGTGAGTCCGTGCATCCTCATTACAGTTAGGATGGATCTTATTCAGTTCATACTGCCATCTCCTTCATGAATTGCCGCAAGCTGTAACACACTGGCCACGAGTTAGGCTCTCCTATAATTTATTTATTTCCCGAATTTTATTTATCCCAATTTTTAACAACCATGATTTAAAAAAGCATTCTTTTAATTGCTCAAAATGTTACAGTAATAGCCACTGCATTGACTGAGCCAGAAATACGCCTGGATTGGCAGTGGCTGTTTGACAATGTTTGTCCGACGTTACACTCATTTGACACCGAGGAAGAAGTCACCGAGTTTGTGTGCTGCAAAATCAACTCTATCATTGCAACAGAGCAAGAGACTATTACTGAAGGTATGTTATTCATTTTCCGACTTTTGAAACATTGCTGTTCAGGTTTAAAATATTTATTGGTTTATAGCGAGGATTTTCCTGTGATAATGTGGTTTTTCCTAATTGCAAGGAGTATATAATATATTCAAATATTTTTTAGATTGAAAAAGATTGATTTTGGAATTCTAACTTCTAGTAGATATAAAAAAAATTGTTTAATGAATGTGCTCTAAATAGCAGTTCTTGTATTCTTTTTGAAATTAGGTATAAATAAACAGGTATAATAGTGACAAATAATGAATCGTGTTAACATTTATTTTGCCTAGATGAAGACACAGTCACATACAAAAATGTGGCCTATGAATTCCATGAAAGGTTCCGCATGCCCAAAGATGAGAAATTGGTCTGTTACTACTCCTGTAGGTAAGTAATGGTTTTCTTATCATTTGTTTGACTGTCCTCAATACTAATTGGACTTAATTACACAATGAATTTGATTGCCTGTGTTTTAGGGTGATTCATCTGTACAAATAAATAAAATTGAAGTGTCTGTTTGTAATATCAAAATAATAGCTTTTTACTGAATACTTAAACAGCACTTATAACAAAAACACATTTTTTTTTTCAATTTTTGTCTGTTTGTTCCGACTAATCTCCGAAACGGCTGGACCGATTTTGACGGGACTTTTACTGGCAGATAGCTAACGTTATAAGGTACATAGGTTACTTTTATTTTAGAAAACGAATTAGGGTTCCGTGCAAAAAATTAAAACCTTGAAATTGGTAATAAATAACCTCCTCCTTTTTGAAGTCGGTTAAAAATATGATGAAGTAATATTCCTTTATAATAATTTCCCGCCTACGAAAGTCGCGGGCAACAGCTAGTTCTTACTAAAGGTAAAAACAGACCGAATTTAAGGTAGAATGGACAAAGAGTTACACATAGTAATATATTTTGATTGAACTTGCACGCAAGGGTTATTCCTTGCTGCCGATTCTGTATTTAGCGTGAATCATGCTTTATTTATGTATTAACTAAACAATTTTAAACCAAAGAGTATTTAACATAGTTTGGTTGCTTATTATTCGAATAGCAGCTTCTAAGCATGTGATAACGAAAAAATCAGCATCATTATAGTCCAATATGACACATGGCGGCAGGTGGATGCCCGTTTTATGTTCATAGATTGCCTTTAGTCACCTTGACCATGAAAGCCGTAATTTCGTATAAAATATGGTTTTTATACCTAACGCTAATGCTTCGCAGGTGTCCAATCTACTAGTTTGTGGTGACATGTTGTTACAACATCACGATTTCTGCTTCACAAAATCATTAAATGGTTTAGAAGAACTATGGAGTTTTTTTTTTTTTGTATATGGCATCTCGCTGTTCAACCTAGGAGGTTATCGTCTGCGTAACCGGACTATCCTGTGGGTGCCTTGAGAGTAAGGCCTCCAGCCAGGGCAAAAAACTTACAAACTAAGCGACTACACGCTAAAGGCACCCCCTGAGGGGTACGAGCCTCGGGCGTCGCTGGGGGAGGACGGCACATTGACAGGCTGGATCTGAATGGTGTCATTATTTAGGGGCTGATTTTGGACTACAGGCTCAGCCATACGGGCTGGCTCGAGCAAGGGTCGGCGAGGGCGTGGATCGGAATGTCGCGACGGGCCTCGACGAGGACGGAATGACACAGAAAAAGCTATATTATATTAGCTACTAGCGACCCGCCCCGGCTTCGCACGGGTGCCTGTATTATACATATAAACCTTCCTCTTGAATCACTCTATCTATTAAAAAAAACCGCATCAAAATCCGTTGCGTAGTTTTAAAGGTTTAAGCATACATAGGGATATAGGGACAGAGAAAGCGACTTTGTTTTATACTATGTAGTGATAGTGATATTCTATACTAGGTATTTAGAGATTGTCCCTTCGACCCCACAACAGAATCGAATCAGTACCCTGATAAATAAATCTATATCTATAACCATTACAGATGTATCTTAATATTACAGTTACTGGAAAGGGAAGATGCCCCGCCAAGGCTGGATGTATTTATCAGTTCACTACATGTGCTTCTACTCCTACATATTTGGACGCAAAACTTCCATCAAGATCCGTTGGGCTGATGTCACAGAACTGGCTAAGACCAACAGTCTTCTGTTTCCTGACTCTATCAAAGTGGTCACCAGGGACGGAGAACATTACTTCACATTATTTTTGAGGAAGAATGAGACATTTGCTCTGATGCAGCAGTTGGCTAATATTGCTATGAAACAGTAAGTTGCTTGCTACGTAATTTCTGTTTTTTTTTTTTTCTAAAATAATGTTTTGCACGTCAATCGGATTCGTATTAAACGCGTTTTATCATGGAGTTCCAATGCCATGTGAGTTACGTCACAACGACTAGTTTTCCGCATAACAAATTCCGATTTATCTCAGATGGTTTCCATTAACATAATAAACATTCTATTTGGATAACAAATTTACCGTTTAATTATGTCCTTTATTTATTTCTTTACAAATTTTCTACAGTTTTAAATATTCTTTAAAAAAGTAGTATAAAAAACATTAAAAAATTGTAGCCCACCGGTATCGGGAACAAGTCCAAGCTACGGGTACTGGGTCCAACTACCTTATTTATTATTATCAAAAAATATTGCCAGCAGTATTTTTGCGATTTCATGTAACAGGGTTGGGCTTTTCGTTGCGAAATTTTCTAGGTGAGACTTTTCACCTTTACTGCCAACCCTTGTGGGGGCGATAAAGTCGACATTTATTTGGTCGGTTTCACAGTTTGAAGGGCAAAAGTAAAAACTTTAATCAAGCATAAGTGTGTAGCATTAGGGTGATTATGCGAAAGTTATCTTGCGTTAAATAAAATACAACGTTATGTAGTCATATTTTGTGTGAATTGGATTAAGATAAGTACAACCTACTTATCTAACCTGTTTGAGGAGTAAGATGAACATGCTTGCTGAAGTCATTTGCACTGTAGTTAAGTCGTGACGTGCGTAATATGCTCCACCAGTACCTATATTTTAATTTCTAAAATAATTAAAAATTAACGTGACAATACCGTTGACAATACCACAGTGTGCTATTTTGACGCTCTGGGATGCGTGTCGAGGTTTTAAAATCCAGGGCGCGATAAAAATTCGTGCATGCACATGGCTTATACTTAACGCCCAGATTCGTGGTAGTCGCGATCATAAAGCGAGCGAGTAGGACGGTGAATACCTACTTTTAGTGCTTTACTTTAGCATTCTAAAAAATTCGTCATTTTCTGCAGTCATTTCTACTTTGGCTACCTCGATTCAACACCGCGACTGCCAAAGATCTTGTCATAACTAGCGAAGTCTGGTGAACCGTACTTAACACCTCCGCCTACCGCTTCCGGAATTACAGGCGTTTTGTTTTTATTATTAAACCCTTTCTCAGTCGTACGATTCGAGGCATCGTTATACGCAACCTTGAAATTATAATCTGCATAACAAAGGAGGTGTGAATAGCGAATAATTGGAGTAAAATGAGAACACTGATAAGCTGAAAACAAAAACCGGCTGTTTATGAATCAGCTGTTATCAACATTGATAACAATGTGATTTAATTTTATTGATCCGTTGGGGTTTGTTGTTGTTTTTTTTTTTTGTTAAATTTAAATTATATAATTAAAGGATGATAAGATGATGAATACATAATGTAAGAATGTTTTGATGTTAGGCAAGGTCAGTTTACAATTTGAGATTTTTTTTTATTGCAAAATTTGCTTTCGCCCTCTTCATTAAAGCACCAAATTTTCTTCATTATTCTCTCGAAATGCTTAGTTATAGACCATAAAATGTTTATACAACTTGCCTTATATTTACTTAATGCTTGTATTTCCAGAAGAGGTAAGTGTAGATGTATTGTTTTGACATGAATTCGTATAAACGTCTATTCGCAGTGAACTGGGGGTGCATGTCAGAACTGCGATTAAGACAATTTGAGTGTGTTTTGCGAGCCTTATATCGAAAACGTATAATGGCGGGACAGAAGTTGTACCTTCGTATTAGTCATATGAGCCCAAACCACCCCAAACGGAAAAGTATCGGGTAGGTGACCAGGGTGCGCGTGGGCGTGGCCTAGCAGCGACTAAAAAAGACACAAGAAATTCCGTTTTAAATATGAATTCAAGAAACAGTAACGACAGTGTCTCCCAAAGTGACACTACCAGTTGATTTTTTTCTGTTGTTATGGAATTGCTTTTCAGAAAACCCTTATTTTTCCAGACTAATCGACGACAAGACAGGCTCGTTTAACATTGACAAGGAACTGTTAACAAAACTCAGCAAAAACGTGCCAAAGAAACCATCCTTCCTAAAGAGAGACTTGGATGCCCGAAAGCAATCCAACCTGTTCACACTAAGGTTCAGATTACCACAGAACGAGAAGTTGGATGGCAGTGAAGAATGTACCTTATGGACACCTTATAATAAGAGACATAATTGGGGACGGCTGTATCTTTCGCAGAACTTCATTTGTTTTGATAGTCGGGTGAGTTTTGTTTCTTATTTGATTGTGCTACAGTCATACGCATAATTATCATATGCATGCATACGGCGACTTTTCTATCGAGACGGTCGTAAGCCGGCTTGCTTTTAAAAAACGCTCATTATTTTCGGTGCATAAGTGCCGTGTGTCACTGCTCTAGGAATGGCGTATCAATACGGTAAAGAAAACAAACAGTGGACATGGTAAATATCCCGTTTCTAGTATTAATGATAACAATACTCTTATCTGGTTGCTTGGTACAAATAGTTCTACAATCGTTTGAGCCATAATTACTATAAAGCTAGTTTTAATGATTTTTGATAAATAATTTTCCTGTGTGTCATTCTTTGTGTTGTATAATTTTTTTATCATAAACACTGGTATGAATGCAGTTAAACATGCATACATGAACTAGGAAATCACTTACTTACTAAATAAACTTAACGAGATATTACATACCGTTTCGATAACCGATAAATTAATAAAAACAATCTCAGACAATGCACCATCTATAATATAAAAATGAATCGCAAAATGTGTTGGTAAGCGCATAACTCAACAACGCCTGGACCAATTTGGCCAATTCTTTTTTTTAAATGTTCGTTGAAGTTCAAGGATGGTTTTTACGGCGAGAAAAATTTAAAAAATTGCCTGGATAAGTCTAAAAACAACACTAGGATACTTTTTTTTTGGTAGGATTAGGGTAGGAGTAGTGTAGGAGTAGGTTAAGAGTAGGGTAGGAGTAGTGTAGGAGTAGGGTAGGAGTATGGTAGGAGTAGAGTAGGGTAGGAGTAGGGTAGACTCAGGAACTCGCCGCTGACTGTCGCTAGAAGTGGACGTGTCGCATTTTGGTCGTTTAAAAGTCTTTTTAACGTTTAAGCGATAATAGTGCCTAATTGTTTGTGAACAATAGTAACTTTTGCGTAAAGCTTGTGCCAAATAATTCCATAAAACACAGTGAATAGTGGTGGATTGGTGTTTGGCTGCTGCGTGCGGGGTGCCTGCGCACCTCACCGCTACGATAAGAGATAGTTGCCATAATTGCTGTCTCGCTCTACGTAGCTGCGCGTGCGGTTGGTTTGCGTTCGAGTGCACCTGTACCGAATAATCGTCGACATGTTATCCTGTGTGGCTTGTAACACGGATATTACAGACAATAGCTTTATAAAATGTGTGCGTTGCAATAAAGGCTACCATATGCTTTGTATTAACTTCTCGCATGCAAATACACAGGATCAAGAATCTGCGGTTAACTGGGTATGCCCACAATGTCTAAGTAAACAGCCAAAGAGCGATAATTCCAATTTACCCGTGCGTCCATCGACGCCGACATCCATGGCTGACATGACCTTCAATGTCACGCGTCGTAAGATTACCCAAATTAGGCCTGATACCCTGCAATCATCGAGTCAATCAACAGAATCCCTGCGCTCAGAGATAAGAGATATTATACGTGAAGAAATGCGTAATGCGCTGCAGGACACTATAAGCGAGTTTAAAGTTTCAATTTCTGCTAACTTAAGGGAAATCAATGATCACATAACGGCTTTTAAGGATTCTATGAATTTCTTAAGTGAAGAGTTTGACCAGTTAAAGCGTGATAACGTTATTTATCGGAATGAAATAAACCAATTAAGGAAGGAGAATGAGATATTACACCAGGAAATGTCCGAGATTAAGGGAAAATTCATACAAATTGATCAACTGTCGCGGGCCTCTAACATTGAAATACAGTGCGTCCCGGAACATAAATCGGAAAACGTAATAAACATCGTTAAGCAAATTGGTCGAACGGTGAGCGTATCGATTAACGACAATGAAATACATTACTGTGCAAGAATTGCGAAATTGAATCCGGATAGTACCCGTCCACGGTCCATACTTACCAAATTTAGTTCGCCCCGTACCCGTGATTCATTTCTATCTGCTGTTCTGACATATAATAAAAAGAATGTTCAAGACAAATTAAACACCCATGACCTAGGATTCGGAACAAGTCAAAAAATTCCTGTGTATGTCGTTGAGAACCTATCGCCGGAAAATAAACACTTGCATGCTGCAACTCGTAAACGGGCAAAGGAGCTAAAATACAAATTTGTGTGGGTGCGTGGAGGACGCATCCTTGTGAGAAAGTCTGAAACTACGGATTCAATATTTATCCGTAACCTTGATATGTTACATAAACTCACTTAAGCCCCAATAATCTTCCGTACTTTCTTCAAACATGTTTTAATGACTATATATAACGTAACTTCTCATTTTCACATTCTACCTACATTAATATATTGTGTAAATTTTGGTCAACAGTACATTCGTGCTTATTTGATGTTTACGTACATAATATTAGCACCGTGAAGTTGTTTGTGATTATAAACATTAATTCTATCCGATTTCATTTATTTTATCAATCTACTAGTTGTACACGTAACATGCTTACATTAATGTGTTATGGCACAATGGTCACAAGTTTATGCTTGTCATATTTTGACTTAGTTTTCACTACCTACCCTCAGTACGTGTGCGATTGGCTAAGTTGTTACCTTTTGAACCGATCTAAAATGATTTTTTACTACCGCTCAAATGTTGTACTATTACATGGTTCTATGATAGTGATTGTTGATATTTGTTCCTCTCGGGCCATGTTCGCTTTACTTTTAAGCTACCTACCTCCCTCACTGATATTTCCCACCGTTAGCTACCCACCTGCGTTATTTATTTTAAGTATTTTTTGCGTTGCGTTATTACTTCCCTATAATTAATTATGGCTAACACTCAGTTATGTTTTTATTACCAAAATGCTCGAGGCATGAGATCCAAGGTATTAGATGTGTATAACAATATTTTAGGGTCTAGGTATGACATCTTAATGTTTACGGAAACATGGTTACAGGATGATATTTTTGACACTGAATTATGTGATAACAGATATCAGATTTTCCGTCAAGACCGTGACCTTATTTCAACTGGTAAAAAGACTGGTGGTGGTGTTATGCTGTGCGTTAATCGGAAATTTGACGCTAGACGACGTTACGACCTTCAGTGTGCTGGTGTTGAGATGTTGCATGTTTCACTCTCTTCGCGTAGCGTTGGCACTCTTGAAGACTTGCATATTATTCTTGTCTATATGCCCCCCGATGTATCTAGTATCCCAGAGCGTTTGAATAATATTGGGCAGGCTATAGCGGACAGAATGGCGGTGAATAGTAATCATAATTTTATTCTTATAGGTGATTTTAATTTACCCTGTTTAACATGGAATGATGAAGGCTATTCTATATTGAATAACTGTTCGTTACAAATAAGAACTGCTGCTGCTTCCTTTGCAGATGAAATTAGCGTTCTCGGTTTATCTCAACATAATCTTATCACAAACACTAATAACAGAATCTTAGATTTATGTTTTTCCACTACACCGCTCCTTGTTAGTAAAAGTGATGATCCCTTGCTCCAAGAGGACTCTCATCATCCTGCTCTTGTCATAACGGCTACTGAACTATTCTTAACACCTCTAGAGGAAATGTACATACCACGTCGTAATTATTATAAGGGAGACTATGAGGAACTGAATAAATACTTTAACAAGATAGACTGGGACGATAAACTAGCAGTTGAATCGGTTGATGCTGCTGTTGACGTGTTTTATGCAGAAGTTAAACTCGGCGGGGAGCGTTTCATTCCTTTAGTTAAAAAACCTAAAAATCCTAAATATCCGGTTTGGTACAGTCGTGCACTAATTAAAATCATTCGTGAGAAAATTAAAGTACACAAGAAATGGAAAAAATATGGTAACCCTAGGGACTATTATGAGTTTGCGTTGTTACGTTCTAGACAACACGAGGTAGAAGCATCCTCTTTTCAAAGCTATATAACTCAAACTGAGAAAGCCATTAGTCACTCTCCGAAGACTTTCTGGACGTACGTTAAAAGTAAACGAGGCGGTAGTCAATACCCAAAAACAATGACCTTAAATGAGGAGACATATGAGTCCGGTCACGACATTTGTTCCGCGTTTAATAAGTACTTTCACAGTGTTTTCATCAGCCCGTCCACGACCTCTGCGGCAGCTACTCCTGATGAAGTGACCGGTTCAGATAATGTCCTGTCTAACCTAAGTATCACCAAGGCCACCGTACTTAAAGCCTTACGCGCGTTAGACACAACAAAAGGTCCCGGTAACGATGGATTGCCTCCTATTTTCTTGCATAAATGCGCTGATAGTTTAGCACATCCTATAGCTTTGTTATTTCAAAAGTCGTTAACTGAATGCGTCTGTCCTTCCCTGTGGAAAACAGCTCATATAGTGCCAGTTTATAAGAAAGGGCCCAAGATGGATATAAAAAACTATCGTCCAATATCGATTCTTAATACTCTTAGCAAAGTTTTAGAGAAGATCATCTATAGAAGTATATATCCAATCATCTCAAATGGTATAGGCCAGAGCCAACACGGATTCGTTAGGAGACGGTCCACAGCATCTAACTTAACCACGTTTTGTGACTATGTCTTGAATAACATGGAAGACGGTGGCCAGGTTGACGTGATCTACACGGATTTCGAAAAAGCATTCGACCGTGTGGATCACGTGATCTTGCTAGCAAAGCTGCAAAAACTTGGGATCCGGGGAGATTTACTGAGATGGGTCAAGTCATACTTATCGAACCGTTCGCAAGCTGTGGTTATGGGAGGTTACAAATCTGACTTTGTAAACATCCCCTCCGGTGTTCCCCAGGGATCTTTGTTGGGTCCTCTTTTTTACTGCGCATACTTGTATGACATTCAGTCTTGTTTCAGGTCCGCGAAACATCTCATGTACGCCGATGACATGAAAATTTACATGTGTGTAAAATCAGGACTTGATTGTGAACTGATACAGCGTGATCTTGATGCATTGTTCAGGTATTATCAACAAAATAATATCACTGTCAATGTCTCGAAATGTCAATGTATCAGCTTCAGCCGTTCCAAATACCCAACTAAGTATCTTTATGGTTTTAGCAATAATGCGATCGAAAGAGTTGACGTAGTCCGAGATCTTGGTATAATGTTGGACTCTAAATTGCTCTTTGACCAACATATTGACACCATCACCAGTAGAGCCTCTCGTAACCTTGGCTTTGTAATGCGCACCTGTAAGCCTTTTAGTAACTGTCATAGTTTAAAAATTATATACTTTGCATATGTGCGTAGCATCTTGGAGTACTGTAGCCAAATCTGGTCACCCCAATACGAGATATATACTAAAAGAATCGAAATATTACAGAAAAAGTTCGTAAAATTCCTAAACTTTAAATCTCGTAAACGTCATGAGTCTTATGACCGAGACTGCAAACACTATAATATGCTTCCCCTTGTGGATAGGCGTAAGATGTTGGATATGCTTTTGTTCTTTGATATCCTGCGAGGTCGTTTGGACAGTAGCGAGCTTCTTTCATCTATATATTTCTGTACCCCAAAAACACGTACCAGACATACAAAATTATTTAGCATCCCTGGCCATCGCACAAAATACGGGAGTAATGCTGTAATGACCCGACTGCCTCGCATCTACTCTGAGAGTTTTGAAAATATTGATATATTTCATTTATCCAAGCCGTCATTTCGGAGGCAAGTCAAGGAAATATTGTTTGATGAATAAATTGTGCCATAACTCATTAATTCATTAATTAATTAAAAATATTTAAAATTAAAACTTAAAATAAGGGAGTACAATTATATCCCTTTCTAATATTTACGTATTCTTTTTTGTATGAGTAAGAAATAAGAAATGAATACCTCATTTCTTATTTTATATTATATTCAACAAAGCATGTTCTCAATTTTGGACTTTACGATACTGTGCTTTTTCCCAATGTTTGTCATCATGTTATCACTCAAATATTTTGACTAAGATTTGTAAACAATGTGTCAACAATCCCACATTACTTTGCACTGTATTATTTTCTTTCTTTTTTCTTTCAGCCACTTTCTAGTTAACCTAGCTTTGTCAATGCCGTGAAACTCTGTTATTGGCTTAAGAGATAATTGTCATCATCTCACTGTCAATATTCAGTGTATGCAGACTTTAAGATGCTACTCGTAGTTACTTTGTTGCAACTGCATTGTGCTGTTCATTGGTAGTGGGATGAATTTTCACTTAAATGTCATTTTAATATTAAGCTGTTGAGTTTCCAATAAATAAATAAATAAATAAATAAATAAATAGACAAGGTTGATTTTTCGTGATAACGTTGCTGTATGAGGCTGTCTATAACATCGCGTCTGTAATCCCCAAAGGGTTAGGCAGAGGTGTACTTAATAGTACACCCACATCTCGCCAGTTATGTATAAGTCCCATGTTATGGGGGTGAGCCTATTGCCATCAACCGGGCACAAATCCAGACTCCGTGGTAACTGAGAAATTCCTAATGGAAAAACCCAATAACATTTTTTCCGACCGGGAATCGAAGCCATTACCTCATGCTCAGCAGTCGCTCTTGCGAGACCGCAGAAGCAAGGCCTCCCATGGTCCCTAAAGCTTACTTTTACAAAAAATAACGGCCTAAAGATTACTTTTACAAAAAAAAAGTGCGAGTCGGACTCGCGCACAAATGGTTCCGTACCATTATCTATAAAAACGGCAAAAAAAAAACATGTCTGTTGTATGGGAGACCCCCTTAAATATTTATCTTATTTTGTTTTTAGTATATGTTGTTATAGCGGCAACAGAAATACATAACTTGTGAAAATTTCAACTGTCTAGCTATCGCGGTTGTTGAGATACAGCCTGGTGACAGACAGACGGACAGACAGACAGCGAAGTCTTAGTAATAGGGTTCCGTTTTTACCCTTTGGGTACGGAACCCTAAAAAGACGAACATTCTGTTACCTGGTACCAACCAAATACACCCTCAATCATTTTGCTTCGATGTTTGCTACACTTAGTTTCAAAAATATTTAATAGCACAATTTCTTCACAGGTTCGGAACTTGGTCCGTCTCACAATTCCCCTTCGGAACGTCCACCAAGTGGAACGGGCAGACTCTGGTGGAACTGCCAGTTCCTCAGGCGATTCGGGCAGTATCCTCATCACCACGGCACACCACACGAGTTTCCTCTTCGGAAACATATCTGATAGGGACTTCTTGGTCCATAAGATATCGGAACTCCTTGCTAAGTTACCGAAGTAAGTTACTGTTGTTCTCTTTGCATGTTGAGGTGTCTAATATTAGTGGTAAGTCATTTTCTTCTCTCTTGTTTAGGCGAAAGATGGTCTCTTTTGGACATAGGCCTGCCAGAATATTGTTCTCTTTGGGATTTATCTTATTTTGTACTGGATTTGTTCTTGTTGAATGAATTGAATGCTTACTCATTTATTAAGTCTTTATTAACTTTTTGACCGCCATTGTCACATATACGTGACAAGCAAGAGCGTGCCCTGTAAGCCAAACGACACAAATATGTGACAAAATGGTAGATGAAATTGTGAGTTGGCGTGGAGGGCACGCGCGAGCGTTTATGATCTGATGTTCAAAAGGTTAAGACACTAATTTTCAAATTCAGTCAAACTAAACTAATTAATTTCGTATGACGGGAGATTCTAAAAACATAATGTGGTCTTTCATTTTCCAACTTCATTTTCTAACAATAATTTGTACTCATTTTATCCGTGTTCTTCCTTTCCAGTCTCCAGTTGTCTTTGCATTGTCTTTAACAGGAAGCTTCGTCTAACCCAGCATGTTCCAGCCTGCATCTTAACACCAGATTTCAACTTTGGGATTGATAGCTTTAAGGTTTAGTTTTCCGTGTACTAATTCAAATGCGTGAATATGCAGTGATGTGTACAGGGAGAAGGCGACTAAAGCAGTGGCCCAGGGTGACGTCGAGGGTTGGACGCCGCAGCCGCCCCTTATGACGCTGTTCAGGACTCACCAGACATCGCCTATTAAACAGATTCAGCAGAAAAAGGTTGGTTGAAACTTTTTTGTCATTTGAAACTTTGTGTGGTGTTAGTTCATTTTCAGTAGTCAAAGCATTGGAGGAGGTTGTAAGTTTTCATTAATCCTATAAATTGGCTAAGTTCTAGAATTTGCTAAATAGTTAAGAAACTACTTATTTTCTTGAAGTCAGAATGTGTGTGTGAACTTCCATGTTGGAATAATTTACAGTATTAAAAACGTGCCAATTGGAGTACTATAATTTTCAGTTTTTTAAACATTCTTAAGCTGTGTGAGTTGTTACATCTGAGAATCGATTCACATAAAAAAAGTAATAGTTTCAGTTTCAAACTCTCTGAAACTGAAATTCGACGTGTTATATTCTACAAAATTTCTCACATTACAGGAAAAGCAATGGGAAGACCACATGGCTGAAGTAGGTCGAGGAGTCAGCATGTACCAAACCTCTGAAGGCAGCGAACTAGTCGTCAACGGCATACCAGAACTCTTACGTGGAGAGCTATGGAGTGTCTTCTCAGGGTCCAATCTGCAGAAGGCTCAAAACAAAGGACTGTATGAACGGCTGGTGAATGAGGCTCTTTCGACCAAGAATCAGGCGAATGATGAGATTGAGAGGGATCTTCATCGGTCTCTGCCTGAACATAGGGCTTTCCAGAATGATGTTGGTAAGATTATTTTATGATTTCACAAATTGCTTATGTATTCTAAAGAAATGAACTACAATGTTACAATGTACAAATTTGACACGGTTGGCGCAGTGGTCAAGCGATTGACTGCCGCGCTGCATGTCGCGGGTTCGATTCCCGTACGGAACAAATATTTGTATGACCTACAAGTAGTTGTTCCGGGTCTGGGTGTTTTTCTATCTATAATATGTATGTATTTACAAAAAAAAAATGTATATATGTAGTTTATCAGCCATCTAGTTACCATAACACAAGCATTAGGTTGCTTAACTTGGGACTAGATGGTGCTGTGTGAAATGTCCAGGGATATTTATTTATTTATTTAATGCTAAATGTCATAATATCATGTTTATGTAAAGTACTTAAACATAATTTTGTTCCGCGTTCTAACATATTAATTACCATGTTATCTCGCCATCTAATTGAGTGATGATGTCGACGGCATGTCAGCGGTAGCACTTTGACCTTGAGCAGATCTACTATAGTACGTAGAGTTTCAATATAATTAGCGGTCAGCTCAGCTACTAGAATCATAAATACGATAATAATATGAATTACGATACACAGTGGCGTGCAGTGGTTCTCCACGGAAGGTAGGCCACGCATACGGATACCCAAAAAAAAACTTCGCGCAACATCACAACGTCGCTCTACTTATGATGATGACCCTAAAGTAGTCACATTTATTGATTTATAATATTTAAAAAAAAAAAATTGAAAAGAAAGCCTGTAAAAACAACAGTATGGTGGGGGTGTAGGCTATCCAGTGAAAGAAACAATAGTTTTATAGCACAAACGAAATCAGTTTATTATGAACACACAACTTGTAGAAGCTAAGGATGTAAGTACATTCACGAGATTATTGCCGAAAACGCGTGTTATAAAAGTTATAAATACAAGAACTCACCACATTATTCAAGGTTCAAATCACGATTTTCTGAAGATTCAAACTCAGTCACAGTCACTCAAACTCGTCTCGTATCTTTATAAATAACTTAAAATCATCAAAATCAAATCAAGTTGAATCTTAACATTAAACGATAATGCGAAAACTTACTACTTTGAACTTCTAACAAACACACATTATCAGCGCAAACTTCACAACAGAACACCATTTTTAAGTAGATAAACAAACAATAAACAACAAATTACTTTTAATTGAGTACGTTAAAAAAAGCAAAACATTCAAGATCGCGGATACACAAATATGGCTTCTTAAGAAACCAAATAATAATTGCATCATTTTGCCGGATTGCCACAGTTATTTTCCTAACTTCCCAAAAGCGAAATCAAAGCGAAATTTCACAAAATTTTGGGAAAAAATAAAATTCATGTATTTTTTACTATTTTAATAGGGCTTTTGCTATTCCTTATAATTTATATTTTTTTGGAAGGTTTATGTTCGACAATACCACCCTGTTTTTTTAAAGTAGCAAGTCATTATGGAAACGATCGTTTCAGTGTGTAGTCTGTTTCTCGAATTCCCCGCGATCCGGGGAAATCTCCACAAATTGGTAACCCTGCACTGCATTTCATTCATCTTGACTGGCACTTCTGATTGGCTGGCCTTCAAGGCCAGCCAATCAGAACTGCGCTGGCGGTCTCCTTACGGCGGAGTTCCCGCCCATAATCTATACATGTGTGCCGTTCATACACACGAAAATATGCACCAGTGTGCGTAAATTCATCAATGAGTCGATGAGAAATGAAGGCAGTTCGTTTGGTGGCCTAAGGAGTAGTAGCGTGTGCCCGTGTGACGTCACACGGGCGCGACAAGTTGCTATAAGTGTTATAACAGGAGTTTTAACTTTCTTTTTATATTTTGTATTTTTTATTAAGTACATGATTGTTGATTTGTTGTAATAAATGAATTTGGCTAAGGTAGGCTAAGCCTATTTGCCTGTATGGACGGCACGCCCCTGACGATACAATTCGTAAATTGGTCACAAAGTGACAATTCATAACATTAACTGCGTCTATGACCATTTTAAGATTATTTCCGTGATCCCGCCGCCGCGAATCATATCAGGATAATAATCTGATAATTGTGATTCTGTTAAACCGGCCATTTTAGGCCTCATTTAACACTGGTAGTGCGTAAACCTGAGGCAATTAGGCTGCATAAGCATAGCATAATCAGCCTGTAATGTTCCCACTGCTGGGACACACGGCCTCCTCTCTATAAGAGGGAGTGGGCTATAATCCACCACGCGGGCCCAGTGCGGGTTAGTATATGTCACATGTCTTCGAATTTTTGGTTCATGCCGGTTTCCTCACGATGTTTTCCTTCACCGTTTTTAGAGCAGCGGTGATGAAATAAATTACACAAAGTAATGCACCTGCCTGCGTTCGAACCTACGACTTACTGTTCGTAAGTCAGGGCCGCCACTGCTGGGGCACCGCTGCCCTCACAATTAAGCTACCTGACCACCTAACTTATATTTGCAAAAAGTTGGATACATACAACATACATATTTTTTCCTTTGGATGTAGGCAAAAACAACAGCACGCCCGCAGCTATGATCTTTACATAATCTTTTTGCTCCGTTCACGTTCAAATATCTTTTCGTATACAATGTTTACAATAATAATATGTACATATAAAATATTATGACGATCTGTTACAGTTTTTCCCACCCTTTTTCAGGAATCTCAGCGCTTCGACGCGTGCTATGCGCGTACGCACTAAAGAACCCACAGATTGGCTATTGCCAAGCGATGAACATTGTAGCCTCGGTGTTGCTAATATACTGCCCCGAGGAACAAGCCTTCTGGTTGTTGGCAACCATATGCGAGACTCTATTACCTGATTATTATAATACTAGGGTGGTTGGTGCTTTGGTAAGTTACATTTCATTATAATTTTAAATCAGAGATCTTGGATAAACGTCAAAGTTAGGAGCATGCGCGGTCATAATACGTAAGAGCGAGACGACACGAGACTGAATGAATGCCGCAATTAATGTTTCATACCATGTACTTCATTCATACCATGTGTTATGTGTTAAGTATAGAATTAACACGGGAACAATCCAAGACTCCCGCATTCCCCTTAAACTTAAGGAGAAGATAAATATAACAATGGTTAGATCAGAATGTTGGGCCACAAAAGGAATGAATAAAAGGCAAATGCATGTGGGTGAGGTGAAAATGCTAAAAGGGATGTGTGGTGTTACGCGAATGGATAAAATAAGGAATGAGTAAATAAGAACGAAGTCTGAAAGTGGTGCCGGTGACTGAAAAGTTGTGTGGTAATCGGCTGTCGTACGGAGAAATGAGGAAAATGTCGTGAGGAGAGATGCCCTTTTCTAGGACGACAATGTCGTTGCGTCCATTTAAACGCCCCGGTCAAGTGATACGATGAGGAAACTGTTGAGTATGAATGAGGATGGGTATAAGAGTGGAGAAAGACCAAAGAAACGACGGATGGACTGTGTGAAGGATGATATGGCACGAAAGAAGGAGTCCGATGAGATGACTAGTATGGGAGAAGAAGACATGCAGCGCCGACCCCAAATGAATTGGGATAAGGGCTGTAGAATGATAAGACTTCTCACACTACGCACCTGTTTCATAGTTGCAACCGCCGTATTTCTTGGCTTACTAAACGTCTTACCCAATACCCATGATTTGTGTAACATAATTTGTGTCCAATCACTTCATAATTTTATTGTTTTGAAAAGATCATTTGAAATTTGCCGAGGGCGAAAAAGAGATGGTACTATATAGGCCGAATAGCGCTATCTCCTTTTCAATCTTAAACCATGATCTGATCTTTACACTTCTTTTTAATACCCCCCCTAAAGTAAAATGTTGCTTGCAGGTGGATCAAGGCGTACTAGAAGAGTTAACAGAAGTCCACCTGCCTGAACTTCACGCTAAACTGGACGAGTTGGGCATGATGAAGATGATCTCCTTATCTTGGTTCCTCACGCTTTTCATCAGCGTCATGCCTTACGAATGTGCTGTCAATGTCATGGACTGCTTCTTCTATGATGGCGCGAAAGTTATATTTCAGGTTTGTTACTTTTGCATGATAATTATTCTAATTCTTTAAGGGTATGCTTATTCGGTTTGGCACATTTGGCGATTCGTCAATACTTGTTGAACCGTTGAAGACCCGAACTAAAACTAGATCTATTCGCTTGGTTTTCGATCGGCTCATTCCTAATTAAGTTATTCGGGTTGACTTGGCACAATTCGGGCTAAGCCGAGTGCTTTTTCCGAACGTGAATCTAAAAATATTTTTATTTTACCGCTCGCCTCTGCCGAACCATGTCGTTGTAACTAATTTATTTGTAACACAGAAATTCTTTTTTTTTTCATTCACTCCTCTCTTTATTCCTAGGTGACCCTCACAATCCTGGACATAAACCGAGAAATACTTCTCAAATGTACTGAAGATGGGCAGGCTATGCAAGTCCTGAATGACTACCTCCAAGGCATCTTCAATGAGGAAGCTATGGCGCTGTCGACTGAAGCGCGGACGGCTGAAAAGGTTAGTAACGCGCCTATATTTCATGAAAGGGAGACCACACACACACACGGCTAGTTTTATAATTAACACTAGAAACGGGATATTTACCATGTCCATGTCCGTGTCCTGTTAACAGTGGACATGGTAAATATCCCGTTTCTAGTGTTAATTATAATGTTAGTGACCATGACAGTTTAAAAACTTATACGGCTA
Source organism: Eurois occulta (assembly GCA_950022335.1). Taxonomy (NCBI): domain Eukaryota; kingdom Metazoa; phylum Arthropoda; class Insecta; order Lepidoptera; family Noctuidae; genus Eurois; species Eurois occulta. Next base: position 7,050,034 of record OX465489.1, on the reverse strand, counting down.
GTTTTATTACGAGTACTATGTAATAGAACTGATAGTTAAGAACAGTTGTCAGGGAGGCTGTATTCTGGATCACCACCTATTTAAGTTGAGGTCAGTGTTTAAGTATCCAGGAGCTTCTTAACAATTGACTACAAATGAGCAGCTGTATTCAAAAGTTTTTCATTATTTTTTTTTTATACTAAATAGGGTTGCGCTTGGCTTCAACTCGCCTGATGATATCATCAGACACATCCGCCATTGTAGCTAGTGGAGGTACTTTCACACACGCCTAAAACTTTGGCTTGCCCTTATAAACTACTTCTTCATGATGTTAGGGTTTCTGAACAGTGTGCCGTATTGGCCGCTAGACACATCACTGTTTTGTGCCAGCCTGTATTTGGCTGTACCTGTTTTATCCAGGTTCTTCCATGAATACCAAGAATGTTGTCCATCCGCGACCGACCCTCCAACATCATAGGAAACGAAAGTATTGAACCTTTTTATTTTTTAAATTACAGACAATAAAAATCCAAGAGCTAATATACCAGTCCTACCGTTCGTACGGCGGCAGCGTTTCAAGCGAAAACATCGAGCACTTACGACTAAAGCATCGCTTGAGGGTCGTCAGACAACTTGAGGACAGTCTCGAGAAGAATACGCTTCGAGCGCTGCAGCAGGATAAACTGCTTGAATTGAATGAACTGCAGGTCAGTATTGAGCACTCGGTGTTTTAATAGTCCAGGAAAAAGATCAACCTCAATATAGTTCTACACACAATCCTCGTAAGATCTGGATTTAGAGCTATTTACGGCTTATTTCTTGCATTTATTTATTTATTCATTGCCTAGCCAACTTGTATAAATTTCACCGCTCAATTTTATGAATCAAAATTCAGACAATTAAGCAGTGATTGTTATTAGCAGTTAATCTAATATTGAAGTGTAAATAATCATAATACATTATGTTTCTAGGAGTTACTCAGTGCCATTCGCGAAGAGCTCCTCTGGGCTAAGCGGGTGCCTTGCGAGCGGTTAGAAGCGCCCTACGAGTCCTACAGACTGGACTACACGCAGTTCAGGACTTTGTTCTTTGCGCTCTCACCGTGGGCCAAGGGCGACTTCGCTGAACCTATCACTGCTAGGATGTTTAAGGTAAGATTTCTGATTGTATTAATAAATCACTGGTCAGGAAATCTGCTGTTGAATCTGATGTGGATTGCGGCTAAGAAGGTGATAATCAATAAAACCAACTAAGAAAATAAAGACAAAGATACCTGACATGAAATTTTATTGTTTGTTTTTTGACATCACCAGCCCATTATACAATACTAGCGACCCGCCCCGGCTTTGCACGGGTGCATGTATTATACATATAATCCTTCCTCTTCAATCACTCTATCTATTAAAAAAACGGCATCAAAATCCGTTGCGTAGTTTTAAAGATTTCAGCATACATAGGGATATAGGGACAGAGACAGCGACTTTGTTCTATACTATGTAGTGATATACACAATTTAGTAGTATTCAGCTGCATTCAGACCGCAGGTTCATGTGGCAGCAGTATGGCAGTTTTCTTGGTTCAATTGTTATAAAGCGCGGTGCTCGTGTGGTCGACCTACTTGCTTGTTGCTTGGTGCGCTATAAAGAGTACCTAAGTTATCTTTACTATTTAACCACTCTGCTCGACAAGAATTTGACACATGACACATCAGCTGAATCGGGGGGGGTGATGCGAATTGTCATGAAATTCAAGAATTTTCGTGAACATTCAGCATTCGATTTTATGATGATAAATATGTCACGGCAGCTGTTTCACACGATACGTTTGTGTTAAATATCCTCAATACCGTGTTGAGGTTGGTAAAACGGCGTCAGTCTATTGCCAAATATGTGTAAAATACATATTACGGCACGCTTCCAAAAAATAGGTAACTTAGATGCGCTGGAAATAATGTACATAGACAAGTTTCTCGTTTGCTAAAAAACTCGAAAAGGAAAACTAAATACAGTAACATTCTATCTGCGTTCTTATTTTTGCTATTATTCATACATAATTTTATAAAAAAACACGATCAAAGTCTTGACAAATATTACTAAAAAACTATGTTGCAAGTGTTGCAAAATGACACTTCTTAGTGCTGACCGTAAACCCAAGTTCTGTCATTACGATTAAAAAGTGGTATTCAGCCTAATCGATACTCGCAATGAAATCGAGTTTAGAAAAAAAAGAGTTGAGACTGAATTCTTGGTATAATTTCGAATAATAATTAATCATTTAATTTTGTCTTTTTTAATAATTTCATTTAGTAATTATTCGATGCTTTTGGTTGACTTCAAGAGAAGGAGATTTATAAATAATAAAAACCGACTCCAAAAACACAAAAAAAGTGAAAAATAATTTTAGCTTCAGAAGTCGGTGACTTTTGTTTATTTGATTCAGTTTTTTGTCACCGACTTCTGAAGCTAAAATTATTTTTCACTTTTTTGTGTTTTTGGAGTCGGTTTTATTTTTTGCAAAAAAGTTTTTTATTTTTTTTATTTTTAGTTGCAATATTCCATAGAAATATTTTTCATCATCAGACCTGTAATGGCACTTGTAACCCAGATGGGTGCAAAGTTTTGATCAATATACATGAATTAAGTCCAAACGCAAGGTAGCTACTGTAAACAGTTGAGGAGTTCCCTTAACTGTCCTTCGTTATCATCATCAGACCCCTTATGACAGTCACAACCCATCTAGGTGTAAATTTCTCATCAATACAAATTAATCAAACCCAAACACAAGGTGACTGCTGTAAACCGTTGAGGAGTTCCCTCGACTGTCTTTCGGTTCCATCATCAGAGCGACTCCAGACCTTCTTTAAATTGTAGTGCTTTAAAATACTTAATCAAAAAATTTACAAACGCACTAGTCGCCACTACAATTTTTGAAAGCTCCCCTCAATTTCTCTTGGATGCCATCATCAGATCCCGGTTTCCTTATCATGGGACCACCCTTGAAGTATCTCCTTTCCAACAAAAAAAAAAATATCAAAATCGGTTCATAAACGACGAAGTTATCCGCGAACACACATAAAAAAAAAAAAAAAAAAAAACATATATACGGTCGAATTGAGAAACCTCCTCCTTTTTTGAAGTCGGTTTAAAAATAAAATAAAAACTTGCTTCTATGTAATCATTTTGATGATTATCTTTCTTTCCGTTGAACTAGCAGCGTGAAATTTGGCAAGAAATAAGTCTCACAGTTCAAACAAAGAAAAATCAGAAAATGGATCAATTTTCAATTTAACTGTAAGCACGGACAGAACCTATGGCTAAATACGCGTCGATTTTTTTGTTTCAAAATTTAAATTAAGAATACGCTCGTAATTCACAATTTTAAAGTATTTTAATTGACTACATCATTTTATTATTGTGAATTTGGTTTTCAAATATCTGGCGGTTGGACTGGAAGCCGACCCAAACATAGTTGGATAAAGGCTAGGCAGATGATGATGAATATCTGGCGGTTGGATATAGAGTGCCCAGAATCTCGGTAGGCATAATAAAAATTAGTTTGATCCGTCAAAGACACATTATATTACTTATTCTATAAAATTGTGTATATTACGGTTGGGTTATTGTGTTAGGTTGGGACAAACTTTTCTTTTGTTTAGATTATTCTTTCCCACTTCTGGGCAAAGGCCTCCCCATACCTTTTCAACTCTCTCGGTGTTTTGCCTTCTCTGGCCGATCAGTCAAGAACGAGTGAGTCCAAATCGTCACGCCAGTGTTTCTTGGGCTTGCCTCGGTGACGACGACCGACAAACTTATTGTCCTATATTTCGCAATCAGCAGTGCATAGGCCGTATCCTAATTAACATTAGTTTATTTTTTCAAAGCGGTTCACTGTCCACTTTAAAACCTCTTTTTACAACTGCAAAGTTCAGGTTATCCATCATAGGCCGTGGGCCGTGTCACTTGAGTGAGGCTGTGAACTGCTATAAGACAGAACCCTCAGGGCAAGAGTCCTACTCACATTTCTAGAAGTTTTCTTAAAAATTCAATTTTATAGTTTTTGGGGTTGCTACTAAACCAAGCTTATCTACGCATCAAAAAATAATGACGATTAAAAAATTGGAAAGCCATGGAGAGGTTTGCCCAGCAGTGGGAGAGAACTGTCTGATAAAAAAAAAGTATTTGTAAATAGTGAATACCTAATAACCAATCCATGTAACCATTACACAATTTTGTAGACTAAATATAATTTTTCTTGATGGGAACCAAACAAACACTATGTCCTACCAAGATCCTTGGCGTTCTATATTCAACCAACCAATAGAAAAAAAAATCACAATAAATTATCTAGTAACTATAAATACATAAATACAAAATAAATTGGAACAGCGAGTGCATTCCTAATTTAGATTTTGACATGGAAAAAAAATCGGCGCGAATTTAGCCATAGATTAATCTGTTCTGTTTATTGTTGGGTCGGTTTTAATAACTACAATGCACGAAAATCTATTAAGATTACCATTATAAAAGCTTTAAAAAATATTATAACATTTTTTATTGTATTTAACGCTTAAAACAAAATTATTTTAATTTCTATCTATCGATTTCTTAAATTCCTTACATTTAATTACTCGATTTAATCGAAATTTACAAAACAAGAATCGATTGAAATAATCGCTTTCACACATCACGAAAATTTAAAAAAAAAAATGGTCGTCAATTTCGAATACAAATTGAGCAGTGGTAATGAATATTACGTGTTATTGGTCCTGAATTAGTAAATTACGCTAAGATCTGGGCATTTTCATGTTGTTTATAATATTTGAAATTATATTTGTCACATTTGTTATCGAATCTTTATGCGTTTGTGTGAAATAATGTGAAAAATAAAAATGTAAACACGCACTATTGGCGCGAAACTTCGACTTTAGATACCAAAATTCATCATTACCACTGCTTATTTAAATTGCTATGGATGAATTCGTCACATAATTAAATGACGAGTTAATTATTATCAATAAAGTGGGGTTTGGATGTCCGAAAACCACAATTTTTATGATTTTTAGCCTCGGCCAGCACTGCTGTCAAAATGGCGATGACCGTATTTACGCACTTGGATTTTGTAAGGTGAAATTAAGAAACTTGCGCGCTAAATACAGAAGTTTTAATGGCGTTGACATATGAGCTTTTTATCCAACTCTCTTAATTAATGCACACTCATAGTATTTGATTTTCAGAATATTAAATATTTACATAAATAATGAGAATGACGTTTGACTTAAATGCTAGCCCCTTTGGGGGCCGATACCGAGCCAGCGGAGGTTTGTATGTCAAGCCCCCAAAGGGGCCCGTACCGAACTATATGGTTAAACTCCAGCTAATGGACCACGACGACGACGGCTTGGTAAGTGCTCGCGGCCTCAGCGTAGCGCTCGGGCTGTGCTGTAGAGCCGACGCGGCGCGACGTCTGCGTGCGTTGTACGCCGCGCACTCGCCGCCCCTACTGCCCCGACGAGATCTGAGGCCGACGCACTTCACGGACACTGGGGAGGAACTGGCTACTGACGCTTTTTCGTTCTTTGATAGGTAAGTACGTACAAAATCCTTGTTACTTCAGCTAATGGAGTAGTTCAAGTGCATTATAATTTATGTCACATTTCAACTTTTAAAGCTTGAGATTTGACACAACAAATTCAAATTCATTTATTTTGTGAACATAAGTAAACAGTAGATGGTATAATATACATATAATAATAAAAACAAGGATTACTGTTATAAAACTATATTACAATAATCGACTCACTACCACACTCGATTTTTGAGTCGAATGATTTCACTAAGCTAGAAATGATTTTGCTTCTTTTTTCCAAAATTGACCATCATAACATTTTGTTACAGTATTGATGAAGAGCCTGCATCGCCAGAACCAGGACCTCTGCAGCGTTCAATCAGTGAGGTTTGCGGAGACGGCACACCAATGGACAAGAGTGATTCTGAGAACAGTCAAATAGGTAAACTAATATTTGAGTTGAGATAATAATGTTACTGCATCCTTCAGAGTATTAGAACTATTGGTGAAGGAGCTTGTCTGCGAAAGTAGTAGCACTGTGAGTAACACCGCTGTGTGCGACCGAGAACTAAATTCCAGCTGTCTCTAAGAAAATCGTCCAAAACTACATGAATGAACTTGTTACAATAAAAAGATAATTTGTGACATCTCGTCCAAAGTTTCACATTAGTAAAACAAGTGCGAGTTAGACTCGCGCACTTAGGGTTCCGTATAAACTTGTAGGTATTTTACGGTTGTCCGATGATTCCCTTTACTTGTGCCGTAAGACAATGCTTCTTGCCAAATTTCATGATTCTAGGTCAACGGGAACTACCATAATTATAGGTTTTCGATTCAAAACCTGAGGGTACTTCCGGTTGACCTAGAATTGTCAATTTTGGTTAAAAGCAAGGTCTTACAGCACAAGTAAAGGGAAAATTCCGAAAAATAAAAAATGTTTAAAATTAAGGTACATTTTGGTACTTACAAGTTTGCGCGAAAATCTAAATTTGCCCATATCTTTTTATCGTGTTGACTCTGGACCTTGATTTATACACCTAATAGGGACTATAGACAGTATCTGGTATAAATTTCAACTTGCTAGGTCCACCCGTTCCTGAGAAAATCGGTAGTGACACACGAACAGACAGACGGACAAGAGAGTGATCTTATAAGGGTTCCTTTTTTACCTTTTGAGATACGGAACCCTAAAAATACGAAAAATCGTGAATAGTGAATCTGTTGTAACAAGCCCAAGCTAGTTGTCACGGGGCATTTTTAAATTGAAAGTGAAAAAGGAAGCCAGTTACCAGTATCGCCTTTTATAATGTTGTGAGTTGCACTCGTAGGCAGCAGCTACGTGAGCTGCGCTGCGGTGCGCGCGTGCGGGCTGGTGGGGCTGGCGGGCACGCCCGGCACGCCCGCGTCCGGCACGCCCGCGCCCGCCGCGCCGCCACTGCCGCGCGCGCACTTCCTGCAGCTGCTGGCCGTGCTGCACGACCTCACGCAGCGGGACCATGCCGTCTATGAAGCTGTCGTGTTGGCTGGTGAGTTCGCCTAATGTCTTTATTATTCTAGCTACAAAACGTCAAATCAAAATCTTCTTCACAATGTTTATACATTTTAGTTAAATTAGCTTTGATTAGAACTCTGCTACATTAACAGCGATGGTAATGGCTTCAAAAAGATTCCTTGAAGGGTAGTAACAGAGTTGCACAAAGAAGAACCGGGCCTAGTTTCTGATGACACTCGTTAAAAGTCATTTATTGAAATTAGTCTCATAATATGCACTTTTTGAACATCATTAGTAGCCAGTCTGAGAGAGACAAACAGAGTCTGAGTCTGAATAGTGTCTGTGAGGAGCTCGTGGCTAAATAATAACAGCTGCTCGGGTCGATCTTTAGTTTAAGCCACGCTTGCCTAGATTGGTCCGTGGATGTGTGACCACACCCATTACATACCGAGTTTCCTTCGTGTCTTGGAAAGCACGTTAAGCCGTTGGTCCCGGCTGTCATTTTGTAGATCTTTGTCAGTCATTAAGGTAGTCAGTGGCTCTAAAGTCTGACAACCAGTCTTACCAAAGGGTATCATATCACTCAGTACTAACTAGGTTGTGGAGGTCAGATAGGCAGTCGCTCCATGTAAAATACTGGTATTCAGCTGCATCCGGTTAGACTGGAAGCTGACCCCAACATAGTTGCGAAAAGGCTAGGCAGATGATTAAGTAGCCAGTCTCCAAAACGCCCGGCCATTACTACTTTTTAGCGTAGGTATTGGGTTGGGGAGAAAACGTGGCGGGTAATACAAACGATAGTTGGGTGTATAAACCTCCTCCAATACATACTCAATGTCATTACTAGCTTTGGTCTGGTCCCACCTATGGAAAGCAAGGCATACTATCCGCTTTCCAGTATGCAGTTTCGGAGTTCATCTACTTTGCTAAGAAAACCAAATACCTTAAAAATAATACCTAAACCTTACCTTTTGAATAATTTTAATAAGATATTCATTTTTCTTCAGGTACCCTTCTCCTACAACTGGGTGAACTGAACCACCGGCCGCAACTAGACCGCGAGATCTCACAAGACAGCTTGTTCCTAGCGGCCGCCGCTAAGCAGCCTGAGGCACAGGTAACTTATGTTATTAGAGTACTTTGTGATTCTTCTGGCTCATCCACCACCTTGTTTTTTTCTATACAATTTTACAAATGCTTACCAACAATGCCCTCCTGGCAATGCAATTCAGGCGCAAAAAGAACCATGACACATTTTACAGTACCCAGGTATGAATATGACAAATCGACCTTTAGGAACAGACTCTTCACTGGTATGAGTGACAGAGAAATCGCTCCACAATGATGAATGTTTTCCAAAAATCGATTTTTCTAAAAGGTATTGATGAACGAATTTTTGATTTATACTCTCGTATCAAACTCTTCTTTTTGTATATTCGCAAATTCCTTTTAAAATACTACCCCTCCTTTTACACTCTTTTTTGAAGTCTCCCAGATTTTTTTGTAGTTAATTCTCACTCTATTTTGACTCACCAGTTGGACCCCAACGGCAACGCAACAGAACCAGAACAAGAAAGCCCAAAACCGTCTCCATCCAAAGAAACAGAACCGGACGGCGTCTGGTCCATCACTTTAGAGCAGTTCCTAGCCACCATGCTCTCCCAACCAGCTCTTGAAGAGTTCTTCAATCAGAAGATATCTATCCTACCAGAGTTAGAACTCCTGAGACAGCGGGACAGGCTTCAGTCGGTTTCATAGCTGGTGGAGATAGCCGGGTTGCTTGGGATAAGCCTGTAGACCCTGCTTTAAAGGTATGCTGGTGACCCTGGTTCTGGTTTGTGACTCCTTGGTGTCTAGGTGTCAGTTGAAGATTTTAACAATGCTTGCTGTTCGTGCTTTTTTAAACCGACTTCAAAAAAAGGAGGAGGTTTCTCAATTCGACCGTATATATTTTTAATCAGACTAAACATGGATCATAAGCTGGCCACGCCGCCGCCTGCTTGAGTGATTTCTCAGGAAGTAACCACACTTATTGACGTGGAATCAGTTTGAGCCAGTCAGAAAGAACAAATAAGACATAATTCGCCTCGTTTCTGTTCGGACCACGCGACTCAAGATGCTACACCACGCCGAACTAAATGCGACAAATAATAAATTGTTTATTTCAATACAGTGAACACATTGTTAAATCATATCATAGTGATACGTCTCAAGCGGGTCTTCGTCAATATGCGTGGTTCCTGCCTAAATATCTTAACGCCGATAAAATGTACAGTCGTAAATACTCCATAACGACGGTTAAATGTTTATGTGTTACATTTATCTTAATATTTTTTTTCGCAGTTCTATTTATAATAGCATGCATTGTTCAAATATCTTTAATTGGCATTTAATGGCATAGCCGCGATTTCAAAACAATTGATGGCCTTAGTATGTGTTAGAATATATGTATGTATTCACCTGACCTGCTATGTACCACGAGTTTACTTTATCTCGCTTATTTCCATGTAAACATTGTATATAATGCGTAAGTAGTTGAAATATAGGGTATTCAGATCTATCTATTCAGATCATAGATCCGAATACCCTATATTTCACAGTTCGACCATTCGAGTATCCCTATATTTCACTATTCAAAATGAATGCTGCATTCAGATCGAAATGAGACATCTTTTCATAATTGTCTATTTAGAATACTCAATGATAGATTTCTTACATTTCTAATTATTTTCATTTTTCACTGAACTAAGTAATAGAATACAGGTCAGTTTATAGCTTAGACATTCACACTTCGATTTATAAGATTATTCCAGTAAATCATTTCAGTTTATTCCTCTGTAACCTCTTTATTTAATAATTATTCAAAATGCTCATTTCAGTTTATACCTCGTACTTTCAATCCAAGCCACTTGTAACCATCCTTTCTTCGTCAAGTCTTAAAATGGTCTAGTAACAATATTCTAGAGTTGCCTATTCAAAAACATTTTTTTTTTAATTAAAATCCTGTATAGTAGTAGTGTAGCATACTCATCAACTACATACGTTCGTGTGTGTAAATAAACAGAGCAGTTCAATATGAACTGCTCATTATAACAAGCTGTTCAGTATGAACTGCTCTATGAACTGCTCTCGATGTCGAACTATTACATGCGGTTGGCAGGCTGTTAACAGTTGTATTAATATTGTTAGTGTTTAAGTAATAAAACATATAGGTCAGGTTTAAATATTTATTTCTACATAATTATAAAAATATTATTTTGTACACATCATTTTATCAGTTTTAGGTACTGGTATAAAAGCAATGATACATTTCTTACATTACTATTATTTACATTTTCACAGAACTAAGTAATAGAATACAGGTAAATTTATAGCTTAGACATTCACACTTCGATTCATAAGTAGGTTTAACATTCTATATTCATTAATATCTACTAGGATCGTTTTTATCTTATCTTACTTGGATAATAACCTTTATCAAAACATCCTTTATATTTACTTATTCTCACAAAATCTCCTACACTAAATTTCTTACACTCCACTTTTTTTCGGGACTGAGCTGCGTCTAAGTATCTTTGCAGTATATTTGTTTTATTCCTTTGATTTATTGAAGCAGGTGGCTGACCGACAGTTCTGTGTACATCATTATTGTATTCATGTAACTTTTTATTTAAAATACCGTTAAACCATTTATAATTTCCATTCAAACTAAATTCCTTGTATAATTTATTCTTTAACGTTCTTATTAATCTTTCAACAATCGAGGCCTTTTTAGTAGAATAAGTAGAATAATGATTAATATTATACTTATTAACCAAACTTTTGAATTGATCATTATAAAACTCTTTCCCAAGATCGGTTTGTAAATTTTTTGGGACACGTCCTTTTTCAATTACTGTTTTAAATGCTTCTGATACCTGTTGCTTATTTTTTTGTTTTAGTGGAATTGCCCAAGCATATTTTGAAAAAGTATCTATAATCACCAGTATGTATTTAAAACCCGCATTCACTTTTGATATTGCTTGCATATCCATCAAATCTGCTTGCCAAAGGTCATCTATATCTTTAAGAATTACATTTCTTCTTGGAAAATTAACTCTAGCATTTTTATGGATTTCATTTATGACGTCTATTTTGCTCATAATGCTTGCTTAACTTCCCTGCAATTTCTTTTAATTCAATGGTGTTTTCAACTTTATTTAATCTTATATTCAAACTAGTAATTAATTTGTTTAATTGTTCTATTTTCATTAATATTTCAATTTTGAATTTACTAGTATTTTTGCAACATTCGGTTTCGGTTGATTTGTCTATGTTCTCAATGATTGAGCTTATTTCGTTAAGAGACACCGATGTTTGTTTTGTATGAACCTTCATGGTCTACACGCTTTAAATAACTAAGTATAAAATAAGCTACAATGCTTTTTATTCTTTTATAACACCAGCTTCTTTTAACTCTTCAACAATTGATATAATTTCATTGTCATGATTAGTATTACCGGCGTTTTTTGAAGCAATTAACAGTCGTAATCTATCGATTAATTCATTAGGGTCATCCCAATAAACATAATCTGTATTACTCTTATACTTCTTTTTCAATTTAGGTAAGTAGCCACCACTTTTTGACTGAATGACTTGTTCTGCATGTTGAACGTAATTTTTTTCAGAAAATAATGGTTTAATGATTTGACGGTATTTCAAACCTTTGTCACCTTTTAATTGACCGTTTGGATTAAAATCGCGTTTGTGAGCATTTGTATTACTGAGCATATCTTTGTAAACCATTTTATCAGTTTCAGTTACCAGACTGAGGTCAGGTCTATTACGTAGTAAAAGTTCTTTTAGTCCAGGAGTTATTTCATAATGTTTGTCATTCACTGTGGCTATAATTGATTTGAGGGAATCGTTAACATTGTTTGTAAAAGAAAATGATACTTTAGAGTTCCCCATCATCAAATTTTTGTTTTCACTTCGAATTCCAAATGGTACATTCATGTTATTATCATAGATTTCAATCATATCTTCTTTATTAAGTGACATAAATGTATCGTTCTCGCTATCATTACCTGTGCAGTTATAGGATTCAGAATCATCGTTTGAATATTTCTCTATAAATTCTTTAAAATTTTCAAAATCTATGGATGAGCTACATCTTCTCATTGTATTATCGTCACCTTTACGCGTACCCAATATGGTTCTATTCTTATCATTAACTTTAATTAAGGTCTCTAGAGGATCTGTTATTGGCTTGAAAAGTTTCTTAAATTTTAAATTATCGACATCTTCTGCATTTTGTATTGTTTTAATTTTATTTTTTATACTATCTACCGATTTTATCAATTGTTCTTTTATATTGACCTCCATAATGATTCCCGACAATATCCAACCGTTATATAGAGGTAGTAGACTAAGATTGAACATTTTTTTACAGTAATATGGTTTATATTACGTATTTTCAAAAGTTACGAATATGTCAAACCCTCGTCTATATCTACCTTCATTTAGAGAACAATCTTTATTTATTAATAAAAAATCAAACCGATCTTGCCATATAGTAGAACAAAGTTTTTTAAATTGAAGCCACTCCATATCCGTATTTACATGTTCATTGTATATATGTTTTAAGTTTATGTCGTCTTGTTTAAAGATTAACAAAAGATTAACATTATCTCGTATTAGTTGCTTAGGTATTTTGGAATAGGTTTGTGATAAGTAAAAACAATCTATCTGTTTGTGTCTCCCCATTGCGAAGTAGTTACGAATATTTATTTGATTTTCACATGTGACGTCATCGAAAATCATAATTGAATTGGTTAAGGCATCATTAGGATGTAGAACTTCTTTATTATCATGGAAGATAAATAAGTTTGCATTGGGTATGCAACGGATGACTTGTTTTAAAAAACAATATTTCGGCTGGAAAACTGTCTTCGAGTATAAATAAATATTCTTGAATTTTACTCCATTTTCATGTAATAGTAAATTAAGCATTATGTTAGTTTTTCCGCAGTTAGATGGACCACATATAATACATCTGATAGTGTTAGGCAAGAGTGTGCTGTGTCTCACTTTTTGTGAATGGTTTTCTAATTTTATATTATTGACTTTTAAAGTCTGTGATTGCTTGACGAACTTCATTGTGAAATGTGAGGTAATAATAAATGACCTGAGTATATATACTTCTTGACTAAAAGGCGGTATGTTTTATTTTTATATTAATTAATTCTGAACTTGTAAGTAAAACTTGAGGAATATTGTGTAAATGGAAATTAAAATAAAACGTACATGGTTATTACACATTAGACATTTATTAAACAGTAATTTTATATTAGTAGGTACTTACAACAAAGTAAATGTTTAAATCTAATTTGTGTGCAAACAGCGTAAAATTGTTTACTATTGGTAATCAAAATAATACACATTTACAGATTACACATCACTGGAATAATCTACAAACATAGAATCACAATGCCCCCAGGGTAATGTATGAATTTGGTCCTGTAATACTTGAACTTTGTCATCGTTTCTTTCTAAAACTTGTTTATCTACTTGCTGAGTGTATAAAACATGTTTAATTGATTTGATCATATTCATTTTACATCTATGCGCTTTATTTGTCAGCAGTGCATTGTTGTAATCATTCAATTCTAGGTTACAAGTTACAGACTTAGAAACACCTTTGGCTTTTTTAATTTCAGTCTTCAAACTGTTTATAAAATATAATTTAGCTCTTAAACCAGTAAATTCTGTAATTAAATCGTCACCAACCTCATGTTTCCATAATCCAGGAATTTTAGCATTAAGTTGCGGTATGTGATATGGATTATTTATTCCAAAATTACTGGTATCAAACTTGGTAAGATCATCATGCATATCATGATAAAAATCATCTGTATAAATTAAATATAATAGGCTATCAGTATCTGTATAGCACAGCTCAGCATTGTTTCCGTATTTATTTTTAATAACGTCATAATGAAATTGGTATAAATGTTGCTTCGAATATTCCAAAACGGTAAATCCAATATAAATAGGTCTATCTAAAACGACCTTTTCACGGTACAATTCCACAGCTACGAAATTTTCTGAAAAAATTGATATACTTTTTAAATTTGGTTTACATATCAATTTCTCAGCGTCAAGATGCTTATTTGTTTTATTTCTGTTATCTGTCCATTTCGTTACTAATTTTACATCGGCTTGCTTGCGTTTATTTTCGATAGTTTTTCCGAATATGGCATTATTCAATAATTTAAAAAAGTCCTTCTCGAACGCAGTTTTGGAATTTTGACGAAGACTAGTATTCAGATCAATATATTTTTTGAGAAAGCATTCTTGTCTGAAGCTTAGTATACGATGAATCTTTTTTAAAACCAGACCTTTTTTCAAACATTCTTTCAAGTGAACATAATGAATTACATAATTTTGCTTATCATAGAGATTTGCAACCAATTTTACTGATTTTCCATAAGGAGGTACTATTTTTTCAACTGCGAAAGGTAAGTCTTTATGCTTGGAATGTAAATAATTTGGATAATTTAAATCTACTTCCAAAATATATCCATAATCATTGTCATCTGACACATCATTTACATCAAACTTGCTAATTTCTTTCAGACTCAAGAACTTAAATTCTTTAATAGGAAGTTTCTTCATCATAGCATAGCCATATAGATTATTACAATCAAGATATATTAGATAACTACTTGGTTCAAACTCATTAAAATGTGGTAAATATTTATTGTTTGCTACAGCATGACGTAGAGAACACTGTGCTAGTCCACCACGAATTCCTTTTTCTAATAACTCGTACATTTGTAAATCACTTATCAACTCAAGTTCAGTGTCGGTATATAAAAGCATTGCATCCCAACTTAAGCTTGGAGACGTTACATAATAAGCCGGATCCAACTTATAGTAATGTAAGCTTGTTTTTCTAAATTTTTCAAATATATCACATAGTAAAAGAACATCACATTTTATGTATAAATCTGTATATTCACCAAGAGATTTTATTTTGAAAATATTCCAAACTGTTTGAGCGTGTAAATATTCTTCATTAGTTATATGTTTTTCGCACAGACTGTTATAAAAATTATACTTTAAGGGAAGTTTCGTCTCGTCAAATTTAGACCACGAATCAATATAATCATATGGATAAACACCTTTTTTCCGCATTAAATCAAATTGTTTTTTATCAGTAAACTCTCTTGATAAGTTTGAAAAATCGTCTTCTGATAAACTTTTACTTAGTGCATCTAGACTAGAACTAAGAAACTGAAAGGAATCAATAAATTTGATTTGTATAGGGTGATTGTTTTTTTCTGTATTTATAACTTTTATTATTGAAAGGTATTTTTCTTTAGTTTTTGGGATTATATTAATAGAGCCTTCATACTTTGCTAACTCTTCAATGAATAAATGTGAGTCATATCCAGACAAATTATGAAAGACAACGGGAATGAATGAACAAACTCTATACATCAAATTACAATGGGAGTGCGCTGCTCCACGATACTCAGATGTAATATGATCATGATCTCGGACTTTATCATTCAATAATAATTTTTTGCATATGTGACATGTCTTCGAATTTTGATAATCCATCTCTTGTTCTGCTGATAATGGGGTCATTGGCTTTTTACTACTTAAAATCTTATGTATATATTTAACGTCTTCTAGTAAATATTTAACAAATATTTCCACACAATCTGTACCTCGATACGTAACATACTTGTTTAATTGATCATTATGTGCGCAACAAATATAATAAGCGAAACATGAAGGTTGGTGTGTTTTTAGTTTCTGAGTATTCAAAGTATTTAAATTACTTTCATTACAGTCTATTAACATACATTCAAAATCAGCATAAATTATGAAATTAATTTTTTGCTTCCTCTCATAATGTTTGAACTTTAGTACAGATTTATTTTCTGGTAATATAGTCAAAATCTTAGAGCAGTTATGAGTCTTGTGTCTATTTTCGTTACTAAATAGTTGTAGACATGCATCACATAAATAAAGTTTTCCTTTAGAACGAGTCACTTGACGTCGCACTAGACGTATTAAATCTTTAATTAGACAGTAGTGTGCGATAGATTTTTTTTCGATATAAAGTAAATTAAAATGATTTTTTCTTTTATTTTGTGTTACATAAAGAGGTCCAGTCACAATATTATTTTGTATACCATATATATTTAAACTGATGTTGGAATTATTTTTTTCTAACGTTTTAATATCATTTATCGTAGGAGGAAATGACATTCCCTCAATATTTAAAACAGAGGTATAATGAGGGTATGAACTTGTTCTGCATACATTATGTTTAGCTGGGTATAATCCAGCAACTATACTCCATAATAAACAACAATTATCATTATTTTTAATATTTATACAACTTTTCGAGTGCTTAATATCTGAGGGCAGTTCTATATAAGACCCACCTCTCATAGGGGAATACTTGTTTATATTAATTTCGAGATGACTCATAGAAACAAATGTCCAACCAGATTGACAGTGCTGGAACTCGGTTAATTTATTATTTAGTTTATTTATTACTCTGGTTAATAATTCATTCAAATCAGTGCTCTTATATATAATTTCATATTTGGTATTAAACGACTTTAATTGTTGTTCGTCTGATTTTGATAACATAAAAAAGGCAAACAATTCAAAACTCAATTTTATGCAATTGTGTTCATTAAGTGACATATTTATCAATTCTGTTATATTCATGAGATGATCACCCAGGAACGCCTCTAAACCGAGGTACTCGTCTTCCTGAGTAACATTCAATCTGTATGTCATTAATCTGTTTTTGAATGCTGTTGCAATAATATGAATATCTGTGAACTTGGTATTCAATAAACAATTTGCTTTGTGTATATTCGTTCTCATATGATAGGAATACTGATTTTTTGGTATTTCAATTTTACATTTATGACAGGTTATTGACTTTCTAGATCTCGATTTGCTGTTGAGGTGTGTAACTGTAAAAAAAGAAATCCAATGACGAAATTACTAATACAATATTTATTTATACTACAACATCATACTTATAAAATATAAAACAATTATTAATAAGACATATTATTATTTAAAAAAACAACTAAAAAGAAGATACAATGTAAAGAAAGATTAAAAGCAAATATTCACAGACAAAAAATCAAATAAAAACACACGTTAAACATCATAGGCACCCATGTGGGTGATGGCACAGTTTTTAAAATCATTTTGAGTTGATTTAACAAACTCCTTTAAGTGGACCCAAGATTCTTTACTATCATCTAGTTTCGTCTTGATGGTAGTTATGGCCGAGCGCCATCTATTTATAGGCAATATTTTTTTAATTTCTTCTGTATTGTAAATTTTCACCTCTACATAATATTTTCCCTCTTTAGTCTCGCTTATCTGTCGAGAATATCCCTTCGCCATCCTTCTTGTAAAATATGAGTAAAGTGGTGGTATATTACCAGTTTTGCAGGATCTCGGTGTGGGGGTGACGCTTTCTTCATTACCGCTGTCTTCACCGAATAATTCCTTAGCTGTAACTCGAGCTGGCAGTGTTACTGGCGAAATGATCGTTTTCGATTTTTTTGGTCTTGATGGCTGATCTTCACTCGACTTGCTGGACCTTTCTCGCTTCGTTTTTCTTTCCTCTGTCTTCCTCTTCGACTTCACTTCTTGATCAGAGTCATCGCTGGAGAGGAAAAGGTCGTTGTTGAGTAGTTCCGACCTGTGAACAAAAAAAAAATAGTGCATTACAATCAATCCGTTTCCTTCCTAATTCCTACATTTTGAAAAAAAAAAAAGTGATCATGACGAAGATAAATAATTGACACATAGTAATATCGTTTGATTTGTGCAGGAATCGAATCCAGGACACAAATGCTTACAAACATCGATCAGTCAGCCTCTGCGCTGACTGTGTTAAAAAACAATTTTTATTAGATGAATATACATACCATTCTATATGTGCAGGAATCGAACCTGCAGCATAGAAAAGCAACACTCAGTCTCTGAGCTAAGCGTGTACCGAATACATCAATTAATACATTACTCTAACCATTCAATAGTTAGCTAGGATTATGAATAGGTACTTACATTCTTGATTGATGCTTAGACTTGATTGATGCTTAGCTTGATTAGGGAGCTCGGAGCGTTGATTCCTTGCAGAGTGGATTCGTTCCAGAGAGGAATTGTACCGGAGGCTCATTTGTGAAGCGTTTTTATAGCCCTAAAATCACGTCATTCAATCCAAATTTGTAAAACTGCATACTTGCAAAAATTGTCAATTGTGTACACGGGTACACGAGCGTACAAATCGTAGCGGTTATGGTTTTAAGTTTACAGCGTTTTTTATAAGACGAATGTTAAGCGATTTTGAATCTTATGTAGGTACTTACTTAAATCAAAAATAGGGGAATTTCATACTTAGGTACTTAGAAAAAAGTTCGTAGGTTGTTGTTTTTGCTGAATATTTTCCACGCCGGCGGTACAAACGCTGCGGTTTGCACGCTCGCATGTAACTCCTAGACACGTTGAGGAGTGGAAATATGACGAGTCAGAATCTCAGATTTCGGTATAAGAGTAAGCTTCTTTTTTATCTTATAATTTTGTGATGTGTTTATCAACCTTTATTTTAAGCGAACATTTCTATGATCACTATTGTTTTGACTCAAGATCTACTGATAGATTTTTAAACAGTTTTACAGTCTTGCTGTAATAATAAAAGCAATATTTATAGTATACAAACAATTCTGTATCGGGATATCTACCAGTAGTTAATTTTAAGTTAATTTTAGGTGACTTTAAAAAATATAAGTTTGAATAACGACATAATAATAGTAGGCAAAACCAGGAGTAACGATAGTATGTCGATTTGCTATTTTGTTTTGATCCATCTCCATATAAATAATTACAATTTTGCAAAGTCATCATCAATGACATACTACTAACATACGATGATTTTGCCTGCTGAATTTTCTAAATAAAATGTATGAAATAATACTAATAACAAACGTACAGTAGTATTTATTTTATCAATATAACTTTACGGTAAACAATAAAATGTTTGGCGCCGAGATGTCTTGAGGTTTCAATTTCACCATACCATTTTGTCCGAGGATATCAAAATCTAGCAAAAAAGAAAACGTACGACTTTGAACTCTATTGATAAAAATTAAAAGATATATAAATGGAAAAAATAAAATAAAATCGATCATTCAATTTCTGCACCTGAGTCCTGACTGGGTTGGATCAGCTACAACAAATTTTCATATAAGTATAAAATAAAAAATAAAAAGATACAGTTTCACTTTAGTTCTTTATTTCTTTTAGTGTGCTACTAATTCTACAATGTCGGTAAGTGTCCAAGTTTAAAAAATAAATACTCTGAATTATGTTATGGCCTTAATAATACCAGTACTGCAACGATAATGTGTTCTGTTTCAGACACCAAGCTGGGTTTATTCACCAATTTCACCTCCATTAATGATAGATCCTGATATGGTTGATAGAGCCATCAATTATTTGGATATGGATGAACGACGCAGAACCCCACCTACACTAAATACAACTAATGAAAACAAGAAAGAGTTAATGAGTTTTTACAAAACATTTTCCATCGGTGGTGCTAAAGTTATACGGATCGAAATCTACGATGCGAACCAATTTCAAAGTAATTCTATGTGCCAGTGCAGTGCGGAAATATGTGTTCAGCATATTGTGAAGGATATTCACAATGATAACATATACTCACGTGTCAAAGACTTGCTACCATATTTGAATAATACTTTTTATCAATCCTTGTAAAAGAAAACTGGAAGGGATGTTCCTTTAGTGTATTAGTTCATAAGTTGTATGCATCATATGTATGTGCCTTAAAAAATGTGTTTTGCCTAAATAAATGGTGTGAAGAAAATAAAGTGTTTTGTCAGTAAGATAAGATACGAACGATCCTAGTAGATATTAATGATAATAGAATGTTAAACCTACTTATGAATCGAAGTGTGAATGTCTAAGCTATAAATTTACCTGTATTCTATTACTTAGTTCAGTGAAAAATGTAAATAATTAGAAATGTAAGAAATCTATCATTGGAGTATTCTAAATAGACGATCTTGAATAGAGTCTCATTTCGATCTGAATGCAACATTCAATTTGAATTGAGAATTCTGAATGCAACATTCATTTTGAATAGAGAATTCTGAATGCAACCTTCATTTTGAATAGTGAAATATAGGGATACTCGAATGGTCGAACTGTGAAATATAGGGTATTCGGATCTATGATCTGAATAGATAGATCTGAATACCCTATATTTCAACTACTTGCGTAAGTAAGTATTATAAGTCTAGGTACTGAAATAAATTGTTCTGATTTTTAGATTTTTTTTTTTTGTTCAAAATTCATAAGTTATGGAATCAGGCGTTACTTTGCGGAAATCCATGCTACGCCATGCAAGCCGTTTACCCTAACCTATACTATAGTATTTCTTATAATAATTATACTATGATATAGGTTTGGGTGCAAGCTAATTATTATTAATGCTTTTCGTAAATGTGTATATTTTTGCGGGCGGTCCTGCATCTTGGATACAAGTCAGGATCTTTTTAAAAAATAAAACTAAATATTGTGCATCATTTAATCCAAAATTGATATTAAAATTAAAGGAAGTGTAAACAGAAATGTATTTAAAATATTGTCTAGGTTGCATCAAATCTACAGGGGAAGTACAATAAATTCTTGCTAGATACTAAATTGATGTATGTAGATTTTTAATGTATCTTCCAAAGACCAATATGTGTAGCTGTAGCATACATCTTCGAACTCTCCTATGTAAGAAAATGTGAAAAAACATTATTATGCTTGTTGTGTAGTAACCCCTTACTTGAAACTGTTATTGATAATAAAACTTTTAAATAACATAGCAACTATGTGTACTTAGTATATGTGACGACAAAGATTTGATTGAACATTCCAAGATAAATGTTATAAGCAACCTAACCTAACAATGTTATCAACCTACTCGTAACAATGTTATCTTAGTAAATATTATAATGGTTTTTGTGATTTGATTTATCGGTTCATTATGGAATTGGTAACGAGTAATTAACAGATAACTTTAAATGAAGTTACCCTGGACTAGTAGCATTGGTAGCAACAACACTAGAACTACCTACATCTGCTGTGTTCATTTTTTTTTTTTCTAAAATAAATACTTCGTCGAATGTTTCTGTTGATGATTCGGCAAAAAAACAAGGGCCTTTAGCAAATTCTCGTTTCAAATTCTTTACAGCTGTTAATCTCGTCCACCAATACCAATAGTACATAGTTTGTTTTGATTATACAATTACATAGCCATATTATTTGTAAGTTAGCCTGTAATGTTAAAAGTTAACCTTCGTACCTAATCTATAAAAGTGTATTTAAACAGAATTCTTTAAATATAAACACTAGGATTAGTACAAAATAGCATTTTCTGTATAATATATAGCACTTATATTGATACCATTTACTTTTTAGATGTTAGCTTCGCATCCAAATAAATATTTTATTTTCGTAAGCTTAAAAAGCAAAATGAAGAAAAAAATATACCTGATATATATTTGTATAGAGTTTAAATGATATTCTCAGAAAAAAACAAAAAAAAAACAATGTACACACAATTACTGTGCGTAACGTTGATACATAGGCATGACTTTAGTGCTTCAGTAAATGGAGCTTGGCGTAATAATGTGCTTGACTATAATGGGCGAAAAGGAGCGTTGGCTAAGCTTGAAAACAGCCGGAATCGATGAAGAACTGTTTCGGGTGAAAAACATAACGCTTCTCTCATAAGGATTAATTTATGGGGTTAAAGTATGAAATTGCCGATTTGTATGGAGGATTTCGTGAAAATTTATATTTCCATACTATTTTTTTTTTTCTTGGAAACGCCTGAACCTATTATGTATCATGCAATTGCTATAGTTAAGAGTGAAAAAAGCTGCGCTGCACTGCGTATCTTAAATTCTGAAAACACAGTCTATGACAAAAATATACCTACTTGAAGTAGTGAAACCGACGGCACATTGAAACAGGTGTTTTGACACACTACTATGAGGTAATATGCAATGACTAGTACGGTATTTAAACTCTAAAAGGTACATAATTTAACAATTATTAATCCAATAAAGGAATATTTAAAATGTATGTAATTTGTGTAAAAATAAATAAAGGAAATCCAATAAAAATGGAATTAGCAAAAAATATACCAATACCTCAAAGTTACAAACAGAACAAAATGTAAGAAAAAACGGCAATTTCATGGTTAAAGACCTAATATGTAACCAAATAAACTTAAGGATATACATACCTAAAATTATAGTAAAAGCGAACATTTTAAAACGGAGTTGCTTATCTAGCTTATGCTTCCAACGAAATCTATAGTCAATATAATATAAACAGAGAATTATTATAGATTACATGAATAATAATAAAGTATTTTTACATTTACCCGAGACTGCTCAGTCGCTTCACGAATTTGTAGGAACCAATATAACCCGGGCAGAGTCGAATTAATCTAAATAACTAGCTTTTAGAATGTTAGCAAATTATGAAATATATAGTACTTATAGATATAGGCTAAATAAGCAATATATCTTCATAAGCATGTATATTATTCATATTTATTTTTGTAACCCACAATTTTTGAATAAAATAAAGGATTTTGGATACAATTGTAGAAGCTTTTAGGTACATTCAACTGCAAAAGGGAATTCACAAGTCCGCCCTTAGATTTTATTTTCTAATTTGAAACACCCAAACATCATTACTTCTTTTCAATGCTGTAAGCGATTGTACGGCAAAATATTTTGTCATTACAAATTATATTTGTCCAGCTGAAAATCGTAGGCTGTTTTCGAAAATTTTAAACTGTCTTTTCAATGTATGTATTTTAAATAGCTTTCGAGAATATTCATCAACGCCTATAAACTCACCAATCAATACAGGAATTTCAAGTTTTAGCAAGCTTGTACAGTGTTCAGAGTTTCAGTTATATCAGAGTTGCTTTGGCAGAATGTACTTGATCAAATTCTGTAACTACCTACCTAACTAAATCTGACGCCCTACAGTTGACATTCGTCGTATTTAATTAAACCTACTACATAGTACTTTCAAGCACAAAATGTTAAACATATTTCATTTTAATTCTTAAGGTTAACCATGTCCATGTAAGTAGTGATAATATCAGAATATTATACCAGTTTAATTGAATACACTTGTTTCACGTTATACTTATGATTTCTTTAATTCCTGGGTTAACTAAGTGTGTGTTACTTTTCATATGGTCAACATATTACCAAAAAGTTTATTTTCCCTAATCTTATAAAGACGAGAATTGGATAAGTAAATAAAAAACTATGATATAGCTTTTAAAATTTATTTCAAAGTAAACCTCAATGTCCAAGCGCTATGAGATTTAGCGGAAGTTATATCAGGCAGCTGTATTGCGACCTCTCCATTAGATATCATCCACTGAAACAAATAATACATGATAAGCGAAAGTATCAACATGTATGGTAAGGTTAATGGTCCAAATAGATTAGCCAAGTGTTTACAGATACACAAAACAAACATAAATCATAATTAAATACTTACAGTCAAGTATTGGCCTTCATTGCCCAACATCTCTACTTGATAAGTGCCACTGTGCAAATAAGGTGTTATGTCTCTGAGTTTGAGCACACTCCTCTTCGGCCACGCGAGTACAATAGCAAAGATGGCCTTAACTTTATCGTTCACGCTTGGTGGTTGAGTAGGGTGAGTAGCATTGTATGTCGCCTTAAGACAAGTGTACCAAACTTTGCCGTTTAGAGTATCGTTTTGAGAATGCCAGGGAGAGCTATTGTAGATAGCCTCGGCATTTATAGACAGCCATTTACCGAGCGCTAACAAGCGTTCTTGAAATATAGGTATTATTGTACCCTCTTTAGTTGGGCCCACGTTGATGAAGGCGTTACCTGAAAAGACAGTGTCTATTAAAATTTGAAATTCCATTTTTCAAATAGTAGTTAAGTACCTAGTGAAAAAATTATGAATGGTACAGGAATATCAAGAATGGCACAATAAGAGAGCACGTTCAATTCAGGCTGTAGATGATGATGATGGAAAAAACGAATATGAAGTTAAAATTACCTCCACAACTGACAGTAGATACAACTTGGTAAAGCAGTTCCTCAATAGGCAATATATCAGCCGAGTGCATATCTCTTCTGTACCCCCACGATTTGCTGTCATCAGTCTGGTTCTCTGTCGGATCACCTCGTTCCGGATGCGATCCCTCAGAGAGACTCCAAGCATAGCCCGTTCCATAGCTCGCTGAGCGACCTTTTTGTATAGCTCTGTCTCTTTCCCACACTGGAATTACTCCTGCTTTAAGATGGCATAGTAACCCAACTGGACACAATAATCTCGGACAGACAATTCGGATTTCGACGAGGAAAGTCTACTGAAGACGCGGTGTCACTCTTGACTAAATGCTCTGTCGATGTTGTTCTTGATTTGTCGAAAGCATTCGACACCGGAGCCGAAACGTGGACACTGACGGTACGGCTACGGCTACCAGTCTCTTGTTGTCTATTTTCTCCAGAATTTTGGAGACTATGCTTAGCAAAGCAGTAAGCCTGTAGTTTTCTGACAAATCGTTATAGATAGGAGATACTGCAGCAACTTTCCAGGCTTCGGGAAAGACACCTGTTTGTATACTCAGATCAAATAATAGTAAGTGGTTTAATTAGGCTTGAACTGCAGTTTATGTTAAGTGAAACTGTTACTTGATCTGGTCCCGGTGCGATCTTTTTTCAGGTTGTGTATTATGTTCGAGACTTCTTCTTCGTCTGACGGGTGCAAATAGAATGATTGTGATATAAAGCTCGGTGTTACGTGTGAATCTATACCTAAGTGAATTGTTGCTAGTTGCAATTAAATTCATTGATGTATTTTGAGTGTTGAAATTTTTTGGTCTTACATATATTATCTGTCTCTTATTCTTGCTGTCTATAGTTAAGAAGAATAATAAGCACTGAAGACGAGGTGGTATGGTCCAAGACCTTAGCCTGCCCGATTAGGGCGAAGGAAAAAAAAATGTCTATAGTTTTTTGGGATTGATTTGGTTACTTTCAATTTCTTGCCCGTTGTGTAATGCTCTGAGATTGCGAAGAAGTGCGTGCACAAAGTTCCTGTTTCTATTGTAAATTCATTGTTTTGTGTGATCATCGGGGTGGACTTTTCAGTCAAGATGAAGTTTGACACGTTGCCGCATGCACCTTAATAAACCAGGAGAAACCCAGGTTTAAATATTAGGGGCCGTCTCCACGAGCGAGAGAATCGCGGCGATATTACGTATTTGTATGGGATAATATCGCCGCGATTCTCTCGCTCGTGGAGGCGGCCTCTAAGGCGCAGCGCACACCGCTGGAAGCGCAGCGGAGCGCATTTTAAGATAACAATTTAATATAAACCTTATCTACCTTGACATACGGTCTACAAAAGAATAAATTCGCATGCGGCGCTCGGAGCGCCTCCAAGCTACCACAAGAGCATGCGCGCGAGTGCTCCAGTCGCCGCCATGCTGCTCTGCGCTCCGCTGCATTGCTCCGCGCGCGAACGAACGAGAGCGAGTTGTCTGTGCAAAGTATCGATCAGCACTAAATGACATGGCCGCGCTCGGAGTAGCTGCGCGCTGCCGCGCTCGAAGGCTCTCAAGGCCGCTGCCTTGAATTTTGCGGGCAGCGAGGCGGCGGCGGCGGCGGCGCTCGTTGACTGGAGTGCACCGCTCGTTGCCCGCTCCTGCGCCGCTGTTTTCGAGAACCGTTCCATTTGATTTTACGCATAAGATCCTGCCGCTCCCGCGCCGCCGCCGCCCCGCTGCCCGCAAAATTCGAAGCAGCGGCCTAAAGGGCTCTTGGCGCCGCTCGCAGCCCGCGGAATCCGCCCGTGCGTTTCAAGGAAATGCGCTCCGCTGCGCTTCCAGCGGTGTGCGCTGCGCCTAAGAGAGTGTATAGAAATACGTGGCAACAACGACGATAATATCGTCGCGATTCTCTCGCTCGTGGAGACAGCCCCTTAGCCATTATGCGACTGATTTTAACATTTTAAGGGTGGTTTTTAGTGGCTTGCTTATTTCAGTTTAATTCTTAATGTTAACCATGTCCATAAAAGTAGCGATAATATCAGATACCTACTTATTATACAAGTTTAATTGAATACACTTGTTTGACGTTACTACTTATAATTTCTTTATTTCCTGGTAAGCTAGTCAACAAGTTCAAAAACGTGTTAACACTTGACAAGCTCCTAAAAATACGAGTGATGGCTCATTCGATTCGAAATGACTTCTAGAAAAATTTATCGAAAGTATATATTTAACCCCTTGCAAATTGCAATTGTTATTAACAAATTAAGATGAAAAAGGATATTTTTTCGTTAATAACTCAAAATCTATTAATAATTAAGCAATTTTGATATACACATGTACACTTTCGATACATTTTTCTAGACGTCATTCCGAATCAAATGAGTCATCGCTCATATTTTTAAGAGCTATAACTAGAATTAACAAGTTTTTAGACTCGTTGACTAGCCTATGGGTTAACTTAAGTGAGGGTCATATGGTCAACATATTACCAAAAAGTTTCTTTTCCCTAATCTTATAAAGACGAGAATTGGATATAAGTAAATAAAAAACTATGATACAGCTTTTAAAATTTATTTCAAAGTAAACCTCAATGTCCAAGCGCTATGAGATTTAGCGGAAGTTATATCAGGCAGCTGTATTGCGACCTCTCCATTAGATATCATCCACTGAAACAAATAATACATGATAAGAGAAAGTATCAACATGTATGCTAAGGTTAATGGCCAGCACATCAAGCTACCCAAAACTGACAAATTTTCCCAATCAACCTAGAACCTACTGCTTTAGCAATAAAGTTGAAAATGCAATAAAAAAGTTACAGAAAACAAATTCTGATTGACATCTTCTAGATGTCTATATAGCATGCATATTATATGTAAAACACTTAGGTACTATTAAAAAAACAAATAAAAAACCGGCCAAGAGCGTGTCGGGCCACGCTCAGTGTAGGGTTCCGTAGTTTCCCGTCCGTCACAATAAGTGTTATTCATGAATTGGGTTACTAATTAATACATAGACGTGCCAGAAGTTTTCGATGGTAATTTTGAATTGCGAGAACCTATTTTAATAATTATTTTTTTGTTTGAAAAAAGATACGTTCAGGATAATAAAATATTATGTAAACGAAGTTAAAAAAAAAATACGGGCAAATGAAACTTGACCTCTGGATTGTATAGGCGCTCATACGATTCAGGGACCAAATTATATTGGTTAACTGCAGTTTCCATCTGTTGTTTCCATCCAAGTTCAAAATAATTTTCCTAGAAAGTCCTTATAAAGTTCTACTTTTCAGATTTTTTTCGTATTTTCTAAACTTATGGTTCAAAAGTTAGAGGGGGGGGGACGCTTTGTTTTTTACTTTTGGAGCGATTATTTCCGAAATTATTGACATTATCAAAAAATGATTTTAGTAAACCCCTATTCATTTTTAAATACCTTTCCAACAATATATCACACATTAGGGTCAAAATTAAAAAAAAAAACACTTCCCACTTTACATATAGGGGGGCTACCCTAATAAAACATTTTTTTCCAATTTTTATTTTAGCACTTTGTCGGCGTGATTGATACACATATTGGTCCCAAATTTCAGCTTTCTAGTGCTAACGGTCACAGAGATTAAGCGAGGACGGACAGACGGACAGACAGACAGACAGACAGACAGACAGAGACAGACATGGCGAAACTATAAGGGTTCCTAGTTGACTACGGAACCCTAACAACAAACAAAAGACAAACAAAACTTACAAATTGTGAACTTTTCCAAAAATAATGAAAGAGTTTTGGGAAAGAAAACTTAAACATAAGAAACATAAAAAAAAAATGTGTTTACAGATACACAAAACAAACATACATCATAATGAAATAAGTACTTACAGTCAAGTATTGGCCTTCATTGCCCAACATCTCTACTTGATAAGTGCCACTGTGCAAATAAGGTGTTATGTCTCTGAGTTTGAGCACACTCTTCTCCGGCCACGCGAGTACAATAGCAAAGATGGCCTTAACTTTATCGTTCACGCTTGGTGGTTGGGTAGGGTGAGTAGCATTGTATGTCGCCTTAAGACAAGTGTACCAAACTTTGCCGTTTAGAGTATCGTTTTGAGAATGCCAGGGAGAGCTATTGTAGATAGCCTCGCCATTTATAGACAGCCATTTGCCGAGCGCTAACAAGCGTTCTTGAAATATAGGTATTATTGTACCCTCTTTAGTTGGGCCCACGTTGATGAGGGCGTTACCTGAAAAGACAGTGTCTATTAAAATTTGAAATTCCATTATTCAAATAGTAGTTAAGTACCTAGTGAAAAAACTATGAACAGTACAGGAACATCAAGAATGGCAGAAAAAAAGAGAGCAGGGTGAATTCAGGCTGTGGATGAAGCCATGGTCCGGGGCGAGAGGGAATGGGAAGCCGTCACCTCCTTCTGCGAAGCAGTCATGCTAACGAAGGAGGTGGCGGAACGTGAGAAGGAGAAAACTTCACGTCCCAGCCGCCGCGGGACACGCCCTGGGCGTCGGGGGCCACGTGGTGGCTCTCGGCCACCCTAGGCGCGGGCACCCTAGGTGTGGACGGTGAGTAATGGGCTAGCTCGCCGTCCGTCTGTCTTATGACGACAGGCCGTGTCGACGGTACGTTCGTGTTCCACGCGCGCCTCAAAGAGATGCCTGCCAGGGCTGCGGGACTGTTCGAAAGAGATACCGCGGCCCTGGAACACAAAGGGCAAAAGAAGGAACATGGATGGGTTTTAGTCAGTAGAAGTCTGACACTCCCTTCCGCTCCGCCCAGAGCGGGAGGAGTCATTTGATGATTTCCTATCCCAAAATAGAAAAAGGCTGTGGATGATGAAAAAAAGGAACATGAAGTTAAACTTACCTCCACAACTGACAGTAGATACAACTTGGTAAAGCAGTTCCTCAATAGACAATATATCAGCCAAGTGCATATCTCTTCTGTACCCCCACGATTTGCTGTCAACAGTGAAAGCATTTTCCCATTTATGATTTAGTAGTTTGCCTGAAAATTAAATAAAGATTTATTAAGTTATTTTTTACACAGATGGAAGGGAATAAACAAACACACTTGACTGCTGAATGTTGGTACAATGCAGCCATGTTAAAACAACTAAATTAATTTAGTTGTTTTAACATGGCTGCATGTGTGCTGCGTGAATTTTTGAATATCAATCAATAACACTGACCAGGATTGAATCTATCAGCATGATTATAGAAGTCTCCATGATGTCCAGGGATGCCAATACCCCATCTATCATTGACAACCACCTCATCTTTAACAGGGCTATCATTGTACAACCACGCTAACAAGTCTTCAGCCCTCCAATACTTGTCAACAGCTTCCCAGTCACCATCAGACCATATCACCGATGGCTTGTAATCATTGACCAGCTGTTTAATATCAGGCCACAACTTGGTATCAGTGTATGTTTGAGTATTGAATTGGTTGCTTTTGTCCTGATTATAAATAGGGTTGTACCACTCATACAAAGAGTGGTATACACCAAACTTTAAGCTCACGTTCCTGACTGCAGCAGCAAGTTCACCTACAATGTCCCGCCTTGGCCCCACATCAACTGAGTTCCAACTGAATGAACGCTTGGATGGGAATAGAGTGAAGCCCTCATGATGTTTACTTGTTAGGACAACATATCTGAAACAAATTTTAGTTAAATATTAAAATAATTTTGGTCTTCGCAGCAGCACTATAGGTACATAAGTAGGTATAGTAAAAAAAAGTAAAGTGTAAGTGTATAAGTTAAGAAAATTACTTTGCACCAGCTTTTGCAAACAGTTCTGCCCAAGATGAAGGATCAAAAAACTCAGCCGTGAACATGGGAGCAAACTCCTGGTATGTGAAGCCTGGTTGGTAGTTCTTTGTCATGAAATCTTTGTATTTCTGGTTGTTTTTATCAGCTGGAAATTAAATAAAATAGAAAGTATTCATTTTAGATACTACAGACAGAATACATACTGCAATAATGCTATTATTTTGTTTAAAATGAATGAAAAGTACCTTTCCAGTTTGTCCAAAACCATTCTGAGCCGAAACTAGGCACAGCGTAGACACCCCAGTGCAAGAATATGCCTATTTTAGCTTTGTCATACCAATCGGGCAACGGCCGGGTATCCAGGTCACTCCAGTTGGGGCTAAATCTCTTATGTGCATAGATATCTTCTTCAAGATCGTTAGGGATATCAATAATTCTAATATTATTTCCCATTTTAGCATTCGCGAAGGAAATGAATACTAAGGTTAATAATAATCTCATCATTCTGTGAATAAAACAAAGATATTCAAATATTACGAACTATCTTTTAAATCTCTTTGGAATAACATAATTTTCGTTTTTATTTTTATCATATTCGTTAGTAGTTTCACACAAAACAATGTCACTGTCAGACGCAAAGAGCCATACAAACAAACACATACAAAGAGAAGAATAATAATTATATAATACCCACCTGAATGGCCCAAAACGGGCAAACGACTTCCGTTTGTTAAATTACTATAACTATTGTATTCTAGCAGACGAGTGACAGTTTCACAGTTCTGTAGTCACTGACAGTTTCACAGTTGTCAGTTTGACTCAGACACCCTCTGATCCCTGAATCCGAAATGCACAGAATGGTACCTAGATCCAATGAGTTTATGGTTCGCGCAGCGGAGTCAACAATGGCTCAAGACTCGACTTGGTAAGCTAACAAAAATATTTGGCCTCAGCAATCGTCAAAGAGGCGCGTAGGCGATAGGAGTCAATATCAAAAAAAGTCTTATGTCAACAAAGATTATAATGTCAATTCGTCACATGAAGCTGGATCAAATGAATCTTCCTAGCACTGTGGACTCTGGCCTCTGAAATCACCCTGGGGCTTCCTTTCGTGCTTCCCCGAATCCGGCATATCAGAGAAGCTGTTTTTTACGCATTATGGTATAAAATTCGTCCACCCTTGCGTCTTGTTGTATTGAATGCGAAGAACTTTTTAGGCTCGCTGGGTGTAGTTGGTTCATAGAGAGCTGTCGTAGCTCTGAATACTTGAACAGTGTTATTTTTACGACTTTGTAAATCTTACGAATCTATGTACCAAAATGTTAGCACGCACCGTCAACGCCCTTCGCTCCCGCTCTATATCCGCATGACCCCATCGTCAATCACACACTGACACACTGTTGGTATTTCTTAAACTGAGAGACACGTTCTGAAGGCACCCCGTTCAGTTAGACCGGTAGTATGTACATGCTCCAGTTGTTTATTCTTACCTCTAATGACTATACTCTACTCTACTGCTCGTTGTACATCAAACAGTTTTCTGATGGGCTCGACAATACGATGTCATCAGCGCAACTGATGCTATTAAAGCAGGCTAGACGTTATCTAATGGGTGTAAAAGTACCCTTAACGACCCGAAAGGCACTTGTTCTCCCCGTTATTGCGATAATTTTTAATTCTAGACCATACCTTCTAGTAACGGAGACTTTAGGGGGTTGTATACGACAGCCAAAACAGCAGTTACTAAGCTCACTGATCAGCTGATTATGATCAATAATAATAAGTCGTACCTAGTCTATGTAGTAGTATAGGTAGTCTGTAATAAGTTAAAAAATCTCGGAGAAAAGATTCTCAGAGATTTTTCAACTTATTATATGATATTATGTAAGTTTTTATGACGATGTTACGACCCCAACGGAATTATAAGTTTTTATGATCCCTCTCATTTCATTTTATATGTATTTAAAGCTATAGAAGTAGGTATTCCAATTAAATGATAGCGAGGTGAATGTTGCGCATAATACAGCGCCGACAAGGAAATAAAATATATACTTACATTTACATAAATAAACCTACACCGCATCGATCTATAATCCTGTATTGATCGAAGCTACGCAGCCAGGTGTTTTCTTTACCTATCAATACTTTTAAATCTTTTCAAAATTGTTTTATTTTATTATTATTATTTAAAAATTAAGATTAAGTAATTATCTTAACAATAAACTCAAAAATTACCTACGTACCTAATCAATAAATTGTCAATTTTGCCGTTCGAGAATTGGTGTCCCGAACTTGTACCTAAATACTTATCTAATTCAGTAAGTAGTAATGTAGCGTTTAACACAGTGAAGTTAATACATACTTTTCACTGCCAAATAATGAGTAGCAGGGAGGGAAAATAAATAAAGCAAACTAAGTAACTTACCTGAATTCAGTTATCAAATTATGGAAGTTTGTTCTAAAAATACATTCGAAAATGATTATTATTGTGCCAATTAGTTTTATCTGGACACTAGCGCACCAGACCACAGTTAAATGAACACTGGATACTGATGGTTAATTCGATCAACTCAATGTGACGCACGCAAACATTGTAATATGCGGCAAAATTAAATGGTGGAATAAAATTATTGTCAAATAATTATGCCCGTTTTTACCTTTTGGCGTTTTTGCCTATTAAACTTACGTGTCGTGACGCGCCAGAAGAATATCGGTTTCATACATTTAGTATGGTTAGAGACTCGTATTTGTACGAGCGACGTGTCGTGTCGCGAGTCGCGACGCGTTCTGTCGTGGCGCCGACTGCTCGCCACGCCACCGATTGCGCCAGAGCGGTGGTGGGCGTTATGATGCGACACGACCACGACACGACACAACAGGCAAAAATGTATTTCTATACCGCGGTAGGTACAGCTTATTCAATAATATTTTCTTAAAGTAATAAAACTTACCTTACGTATAAGCTTATAACGCGTCTTTCTTTAGTACCTAAAAAACGCTTCGCAAAATTTAGTAAGTACTTACGTATTTTTTTATATCTCCTTCAATCAGCAAATGGACTTCCTCGTATTGTGCTTTGTTCATTCTAAAGAAGGTACTGATGAAATTTCTCATCGTCACTTCAGTTCTTTAACAATACGACACCTTTGTTCTGTCTCCCGTCTATCTCTGTTTACCTATAGGGTTTTGGAGTTGATGGTTTGGGGTCGTTGCTTGTAGATCAGAAGGTATGTTGAAGATAAACTCCGTTTAAGAACGAATATTGAATGTATCTATTTTCCAAAATGGGTCGTCTTTTATATTATTTTACAAACTAACAATAACCAATAAAAACACGTACATTAAATTAGAAACACTATTTACAAAATAAAAATCCAATAAGAATCCAAGGATTTTTGACCAATCGCGTCACAGCACTGTTGTCGTGTTATTTCCACGAGAGGCGCTGGTGTGCTCACGGGGCGGCACGGCGCGGCGGCGCGGCGGGCGACTTTTCCCGCCATTTCGCCGCTCGCGACGAAAGCATAAATATATGTGCCATGTCGCGCGCGCGTTAGTGTCGGGCAGGCCTCCGTCGAGTGAAGACTGAAGATGCAGTGATGAAAATCGAAGACACGTCGAACCGAAGCTAGAAGAGTGGCCTCACAGCTCCCGACACTCCTATTTCTTTACGGAATCGTCAAAACGTTGAAATAGTTCTTTTCAGAACTGCTTGCTTCGATGTTTCTTATCAGAACGTCAGAAACGTATACCAAAGTTCTTATCAGAACTGCTCGCTTCGATATTTCTTATCGGAACGTCAAAACGTGGTAATGTGCAGTGACTGGTGATGGTGGCTACAGTACTCCCCCTCAAGCGAAGCGTACCGGCAGCTTGACGACACGGCCTGAGCGCGTTGACCTGTTGATGGCGGGCTGTGACGTCACGTTGACCGTAGGTACTCTTGCTTGTTGCTTGGTAACAGCTGATGTGGTACTGGTTTTCTTGGTAATGGTTGGTGTGGTACTGGTTTCCTTGGTAATGGTTGGTGTGGTACTGGTTTCCTTGGTAATGGTTGGTGTGGTAACAGCTTGGGTTAATTTGGTAATGGTAAACTTGTTTGGAGGTAAGGTACAGGTATTCTCTGAGATGACATATGCAGGCTTAAGTCGATCAATGGAAATGTTGGCTTGCCGATTCGGTAGCTGCACAGAGTACACTTTATCTGTTCGGCTTATGACTCGATATGGGCCTTCATATGGAGCTTGGAGTGGTTTCTTGACTGCATCGGTTCTAACAAACACGTGACTGCACTTGCGTAAATCTTGATGCACGAATACGCGTTTGTTGTTGCTGTGATGTTCGGTGACGGCTTGCGGTTTGTTCGTTTGTATGACGTCACGAAGTTTTTCCACGTAATTATAGTCCATTGTAGGTGCGTAGGTATTTGGTGTGAAGAAATCGCCTGGCAGACGTAAGTTGTATCCGTAGGTAAGTTCGGCTGCGCTCACGCCTGTGTCGGTGCGTAGCGCGGCGCGTAAACCAAGTAACACGGTAGGTAGCTCGTCGATCCATGAACTCGTGTCGGATAGCTTGGCGCGTAATGCTGTTTTGAGCGAGCGATGCCATCGTTCGACCATCCCGTTGCTTTGAGGATGATACGGTGTTGTGCGTTTCTTCTTAATACCCATTTGTTTCATTAAGTTTTGAAACAGCTGACTCTCGAACTGGCGACCTTGGTCGCTTGTGAGTGTAGTCGGGCATCCAAATCTTGATATCCAGTGTTGGTAGACGATATCGGC
The DNA here is from genome assembly GCA_950022335.1 of Eurois occulta. Lineage (NCBI taxonomy): Eukaryota > Metazoa > Arthropoda > Insecta > Lepidoptera > Noctuidae > Eurois > Eurois occulta. The sequence continues at coordinate 7,015,252 of OX465489.1, read as the reverse complement.
GATTCGATCAGCTGATATTTCGTCGGTAGGTATTGCTTCAGGCCATTTCGTGAGTCGGTCGATCATTGTTACTAAGTAGCGATGTCCTTGAGCTGTTGTAGGTAAAGGTCCTACAATGTCCACATGTAGATGTTGAAAACGATCGCTTGGCGGGAAAGCAGAGATGTTCGAGAATGTGTGACGTTGTATCTTGCTTTTCTGACAATGTAAACAAGTTCGGGTCAAACGGCTGATGTCGGAGTTCATCGATGGCCAGAAGTATTTTTGAGTTATAAGTTTTCGAGTCGTTCGCGTACCAGGATGACTAAACCCTTCTTTTCTTTTTTTTTGGCCGCAAGAAGTTTAATTGCTAAGAAAAATTTAAGGTCTTCATCAAAATTACTATCCGAATCCGAAGAAAACATTATGCACTTTTAGACGCTGCAAAGGTTCGATATGTACTGTTCAAAAAGAACGCCAGAGCACAACACGACACATTAGTGTGCACACTCACTGTCACGACAGTAAGCGCCACGAGTCGTAAGTATGTTTCCGTCTTAAGGTGAATGCTCCAACCAACCCGCGAAATTGTATGTTGATTAAAATATTATTCGCGGCTGTAAGACATATGTAGCACTGGCCTGCAAATTGCAAAAAACGTAAGAAAATTTGAATTTCGCGGGTTGGTTGGAGCATTCACCTTAACACTAAACGACACATAAATGAGCCGGTCTGTTGGATTTTTAGCACTGGGCTCAGCAAAAGTCCGAAAGTCCAAACAAGTCCGAAAGCAAGCGTATTTGGAAGCAGGCGGGACCCATTTCACGTTTTAATATATATTTTTTTAGTTATCTTGTTCACAGTTAACTGGGCATAAAAATGTTCAACAAAATCACGTTTATAAAAATGAGTAAAGTGACTAAAAATCCTTATTATTTTAGCTATGCACAGAAAACAAAAACTAAAAACAATATTTGGAGGTTGGTACTCGCTTAATGTTGATTATTGCTGACGAAGACGGAATGGGCCGCGGGGTTGCAATAGTCGTGGAGAGGATCCGGCAATTGGGTCTCGAGGTGGCATTGCACAAGTCCGAGGCCATGTGCTTTCATGGGCCTCCCGGAGGGGTTCCCGTCGGCGTCGAGTCGACTTTGAAGTACCTTGGACTCGTCCTCGACAGTCGATGGAACTTCGTGGAGCACTTCCGACGTTTGGCTCCCAAACTGGAACGGGCCGGGGCTGCCTTCAAGCGGCTCTTGCTCAACCTGAGGGGTCCAAACGCCTCCTGCCGGAGGCTCTACGCGGAGATCGTGCGATCCATGGCCCTTTACGGGGCACCGGTGTGGGCGCGTTCGTTGAGGCTGCGAGCAGCGCACTACCTGAACGCGCCCCAAAAGGTGGTAGCCGTAAGGCTGATCCGTGGGTACCGCACGATCTCCCGCGAGGCGGCGAGCCTCCTTGCCGGATTGCCGCCATGGGATCTGGAGGCCATAGTTCTCGCGCGCCTGCATGAGTGGCGCGCGGAGGCACAGCGCCGGGGGGAAACTCCGCTGCCGCGACAAATTGTCGCGCAGCGGACAGACCTCCGGCGCGATCTCATGGCGACATGGAGAGAGCGAATGTCGCAACCCCGTGCAGGGCACGCCACAATAGCGGCGGTAAGTCCCCTCTTTGAGGAGTGGCTAGAGAGGCGCCACGGCGCCCTCACCTTCCGCCTGACGCAGGTCCTCACCGGACACGGTTGTTTCGGGAGGTACCTGCACCGAATAGGGCGGGAGGAAATGCCCGGGTGCTATCATTGTGAGGATCGCCCGGAGGACACGGTGGAGCACACCGTGGAGGTCTGCTTCGCTTGGGTGGAGCACCTCCGGATGTCCTCGTAGCGGCGATTGGCGGCGGCGACCTCTCGCGTCCGGCCCTGGGTCAAGCCATGGTCCGGGGCGAGAGGGAATGGGAAGCCGTCACCTCCTTCTGCGAAGCAGTCATGCTAGTGAAGGAGGTGGCGGAACGTGAGAGGGAGAACCTCACGTCCCAGCCGCCGCGGGAGAAGCACCGGGCGTCGGGCCACGTCGTGATGGCTCTCGGCCACCGTAGGCGCGGGCCTGTGGACGGTGAGTAATTGGCTAGCTCGCCGTCCGTCCGTCGTGTCACGACAGGCCGTGTCGACGGCGCGTTGGGGCCCGCAAGGGCTGATGCCTGCCTCCGACGTTTGGCCCGTTCGTGTCCCACGCGCGCCTCAAAGAGATGTCAGCAAACAGGAGGGGCCCGCAAGGGCCGATGCCTGCCAGGGCTGCGGGACTGTTCGAAAGAGATACCGCGGCCCTGGAACATAAAGGGCAAAAGAAGGAACATGGATGGTTTTTAGTCAGTAAAACTCTGACACTCCCTTCCGCTCCGCCCAGAGCTCATTATCCCATCCGAAAAATAAAAGGCGGAATGGGCCGCTGGTAAATTTACAAAAATATAATAATTATGATGTGTATGAATAACTAGAAATTCGTCGAAGTTAAAGTTAATAAACGAAAAAAAAATGTGAATTGAAATTAATTAAAAATAATAAGAACCCGCGAGCATCGTAATATTTTTTATTTAACTTTCTTCTCCACATATTTTTTGGCTAATTGCACTCGGCTATTTTGTGAAAAGAAACAACGTTAAGTTCTACCACATTTTATTCAGTGTTCTAAACTCGCATTATTTAAAAATATTTCGTTGAGATCGGAGTTTCAATACTGATTTATTTACATTAAAGAATATACACTTACGCCTTTTCTCCGTGGACTAGGTAGAATCTACAGAACGCTATCTGTCCAGTCATAAGTATTACATAGGACTAGAAACATTGATACAATAGCTGTGCCCCGGGGTTTGGATTCACCCCCCATTTTTTTTTCTTTTTTTTTTAATTTTCGTGGTGTTAAAAAAGCTTATAAATAAAACCTTTAACCTTCCTTTAAGAATTGGGCTATAAAATGCAATAAGAGTTTTTTTTTTATCCGTATGGAAGGTTCTGAGATTAGCGCACTCAAACAAACAAACAATTGACAAATACACAAAGAGTGTAGAGTTGTAGACCAAAACTAACTAAAAATAAAATTTACATGATTAAATTCAATCAAAAATAAAAATATTTCCCAATGAAAAAGCAGTATCAAGCATGACTAGAAACAGACTATTCAAAAATATTTCCTAGCTCTTATGTACTACATAAGCACATTAATTTAGGTACCTACAAAAATTTGAACAGTTCGATTACATGGCACATGATTGTAATTTATTAGCACAGCACATATCATTCAAGAAAAAAAAGTAAAGCAAAAAAATCTATGCCTTGTTTGTAATTTATCCAGGAAAAACTTATATTTATTTATATTTTTAATTAGTCTATTGAGTGTCCCACTGCTGGGCAAATGCTTCCCCTTTCTCCTTCCAAACCTCTCTAACCAGTGTGATCTCTGGCTATGTTTGCCCATGTCTTTACATAATATGTAAAAGTAATTTTTTCAACAGTGGTGTCTTAAAACTAGATTACTCCTATTATTATTTATTTATAAACAACCTTTGCATTTATCCACAGATTCATATATTTTCACAACTTTTCTGGATTTCGTAGCTGATGTAAATAACCCGAATAAGTTTTTTGAAAAAATATGGTTCTGTTGGCAAAACTGGGCATTGTTAGGCCATTATGTACTTATAGTATATTCCTCATTCTTATCCACTTCCTCAATTGGAAGTGGATGACACTGCTATTGAGTGTCAACTTTGAAGTTGGAGTAATGACATGCTCCATTTATGATTATCTCACTGATTCCTGTAGTAGGGGTGTGGGAGGCTGTCAATGGTTCTATATGTGCAGTTGTGGTCATAACTGGGGTTGAGTATAACTTGCTACTGTGCAAAGTAGTACTGAGTGGTTGTGTTGTATTCGCAAACACAGTTGCTAAAGTCTGTTGCTCAGACCTCGGCTCAGTTATCATTCCCATCTTCACTTCGAATATGATATCTTGAATTTTCTTCTTTGCCACTAGAAGGTTCTTCTCCCCTTTCAATGAGCGCAGCTCGTTGGCTATGTATTCACCGAAAACTGAGAATTCATCTCTCGGTCTAGGTATTGTGGGGTAGCCGACTTCAGGTTTGGCTGCCGGTGAAGGCTCTATTCTGGCGATTTTTGGAGGTGGCGACAGACTGGCGAGTTTGCACTCACTCACTGCATTGTCTGAATGAGAAGGCAGAACACCAATTTCTGAATTGTCTTCCTGAAATAAAAAAGGGTTACTTAAAATCTTTGCTGTTCGGCAAACCATCAATGTTTTTCAAAACAATTTAAATTCTTTGCATCGAGGCTTCTAAAACCTCTAGAAGTAGATTATAATTTACCACTGTTGCCTCATTCAATTTTGTTGTTTTGAAACTACGAAAAAGGAAGATATAAAAACAAGTAAGGTGCTGGTGTTACTAACCGATTGTAAAACCCTGTACGGTTTGCTGGAGTATTTCAAGAAGTGTAAATACTCGAACGCGTACCAGTTGCTGACATATCGGTCATTAGGCTCTTCGGCATAAGCTCGGGCTTCCCGCGCCGATTCCCGGTTGTATTGTGTCCTAAGATGTTGAATCTTCTTCGTAGCGTCCGGCACTGATATTCCTAATAAATCCGAGATCATCCGCAACTCTTCTCGCCGCTTTTGTTTGTCTCGCCTCGTCTCACATAAAGACGGGTTCCATAGGCTTGCGTTTACTTGCAACAATTCAATCAACTTCAGTGTTCTGTCTTTCGACCACTCCATCGCCCGATTTGTATAACCGCGCTAGAATTAAAACATAAACAGTATAGAGTTAGCGACCAATCGTTAGATTATTCACCAAACTGTGTTTACTGTTCGAGTCGGTCGGGTCGGGGAGTCGGGGTCGAGCAAAACGTCAATAATTCAATAATTGACTGTCAAAAGTGCCCACAGAGTATATGCGTGACGGTTCGTATCGTAATATTATACATTTTCACCATAATGCTTAACTATCTCTTTCACTTTAATAGCAAATGACAAAGTGTGCATGTGCTATTATGCGCCAATTGCGCCATATCAAAAATATAAATAACGGAAAGCTTCAGGGTTACCAGTATCTTCTTTTGTTGTTTGTTTTTTATTTGTTTTTTAAAATAAAAGTGCACTATTTAATAACAAAAAATCTATATCTATACAAATAAATAAAATTTAAGTGTCTGGTTGTAATTTCAAAATAATAGCTTATCTGAATACATTCAGGAAAGTAAATACGGTACTTAACAATTTTTGTCTAATTATCTGTTTGTTCGGGTTCGGAGTCCGGCTAATCTCAGAAACGGCTGGACCACTTTTCACGGGACTTTTACTGGCAGATAGCTGATGTTCTGAAAAGTAACATACGCTGCTTTCATTTCAGAAAAATAATTAGTTATTTGTAATTAAATTACAAACAGACACTTCAATTTCATTTATTTGTTATAGATATAAGATTAATTCATTCCCGTTGTCCCAGCCCTATGTCAAATAATCAGTTAGTCACTGTACAGACGCCAGCTGCTGGCGTCTGTACAATCTGTCAAATTTCTTTAATAGATTTTCAACGCTACTTATTGCTAAAGCATTAGGTTCAAGAATGATTGGAAAAATTTGACAGTTTTGGGTAGCTTGATGTGCTGGCGTCTGTACATACCACGTTTGAGCTACGAACGTAAATGTACCACGTTTTTCCATCATAATTCACGGTTTTTTCAGAACCGGGAAAAACCGGTTCGTATGCCCTAGATCCGCTGGATGCGAGTGGCACGGGACCGGTCCATGTGGCGACACTTTGGGGAGGATTATGTCCAGCAGTGGAGGTCTTTCGGCTGGAAAGATAATAATGATAGCAGGTTTAACACTGATGCGCGACGCGATTTAAAATCATACATTCATGATACGTTGGTTAGCGTGAAGTGGCGAGGGCGACCGAGGGGCGCATCAGTCGCGCTATTCGGCAAACCTCTGCAATGTTCGGAGCAACCGAACTGTAGGTAGTGTAGGTTTTTACTCCATGGTCCTTACTGAACAGTGAACAAAATCAGCTTATCAGCCCGTCACAGCACTCACAGCCAAGTGCTGAATGCTGCTCTGTGAGATTAGGCGAGCTATAAATCCGTAATAGGTATAACACGGGAGTTCGGTACGGATTATGTCACTTATCTTTGAATTTCTGGTTCTACATAGATTTCATAAGCTGTGATATTTTTCAGTCACCGTTTAACCACAGATATGGATACCTATACCTACCTAGATAACGAAAGACCACCTAGCTACTTCGCGGGCCCGACTCAAGCATTTTTATGCTTAACGTATAGTATGAACTACTCTGTCAAGAAAGTACCGGGAAACGATCAATAATACACAAAATGTTAGATCATCCAAAGTTATTTTATCGCCTTCGAAGTATGTATGTTCCTTCAGAAACGATACACTTACGCTAACGAATCATCAAAATATTTTTAAACGCTTTTTCCGGAATTGAGTTCAGTTCCCGCCGCGAATTGTCCTTGTCTTCTACCGAATGAAAATGGGTGCCACGAAGTGGTAGGTAATATGAGTTTAGGAAAAAGAAATAAGTCGGGTGGAGCCATATCTGGTGAAAAAGGTGGTTGCTCGATGGTATTGTTGTTTTTGGTCAAAAATTCGTTCACTATGTATGATGGCTTTGTGCGAAGGCGCTTTATGGTGGTGCAAAATCCAAGAATTTTCTTTCAACAAATCTGGTATTTTTCGTTGAATTTGCTCTCTTAAACGCCGCATAACGCTCAAATAATATTCTTTATTTACTGTTTGACCTTCCGGCAAGAATTCCGAGCGCACAACACCGCGATAATCAAAGAAAACGGTCAACATGACTTTGACTTGTGATCGACTTTGGCGTGGCTTTTTCGGTTTTGGTTCAGTTGGAAGGCGCCACTTCGAAGCTTGTTGATTACTTTGCATGTGAAACTCGTAAACCCACGTCTCCACCACCACGTATCACCAGTAACAATGCTTTTCTTGAATGTTGGGTCAGAATTGACTCGTTCTAGCATGTCCTCAGCGACTCTTATGCGATTGAGTTTTTGGAGAAAATTCAGGCCTTTTGGGACTAGCCGAGCGGCAACATGTTCCATACCCATGAGATTATACATATATACAATGGTAAGGATCGACTCGTAAGACACATTAAGTTCAGCGGCTATCTCTCTCAAACTTGAATGAGGATTTTCAGTAATTATTTCCTTCACTTTTGCGTTGTTAACTTCAGTTAATAAGACGTTGATGGCCTACCATCACATCACAGATCGTTTTCATTTTCGATTTGTTCGATATTTTTGTCCATTATGAAATTTGCGCTACAAGATATGATCTAACTAAAAACAGCACTGTATTTAATCTAATTAATAGATGCAACTCAAACTCCGCGCCAAAATGGAACACAGTTGTGACAATTTAACAACAAAAAAAACAAAAAATTGAATTTGGAACCATAAACAAATCACCCATTCCCGATACTTTTTATAGTGCTTATGACGTCAGAGCAGGTAGTCAACAAATGGCACGCTTGGTTTTCATACGGATCCTGTCATCTAGGTATATCTATATCTGTAGTTGGCCAGAGAACATGGCGTGCGGCGACGCCGTCGCAGCACCATCCGTATGCCCATGTGGCGAAATCACGGCGCAGCGCCCGCCGCAACGCAACTTGTACACAGGCTCTTACCTACTGCTCTAATTGGCTATAAACAGGCTCAATCAAATTTGAAAAGCTTGTGAATATTTAACATTTTGTTTGAGAGGGACGACTGATTTATTTAAAAATATGTAGGTAGTCTTGTTCGAATTAAGTTTGCCTTAATTGTGGGTATGCTCTTACGCCGAGCTTGCATCGGTGTCAAAATCATGTTGATCTTTGTGACTGTAGCAACAAGGTCGTTGATAGCTTGCTATCACTGACAAGTCTGCCAAAATTATAGATCTTTATTTCCGTGAAAATCCGCCTTTATTTATCTTACACCTAACATAATTGAGGAAGTATTTAATTCGCCTTTTGTTGCGTTTTTTTCTCTTACAGGCAAAATAACTTTGAAAGTTCTGTTTGTTGTAATGTGATCCTGAGGATGTGAATTTCATGTTATAGATGCGTTAAGGAAAAAATAAAAGGCGGCTTCTAATTCATTCTCATTTATTTACAGACTATATGTGAAAGACTTCCACATTATAAAACAAGTTCTCTAAAATTATATTTACAATATTTACATAAACCACCACATTCACATACAAATGCATTAAGTAAAATATACATTATTAAACTCAAATAATAGGAGACTCCATTCACGTCCATTCAAGACATTAATATTACCATTTAATTATAAAAGGAACCAAATAACAATAAGAGGAACACACAAAAGCGTTCGGAATCTTGTGATCTTAAAATTATAAATATTATAAAATAACTTATTAGCACAGTACTAAAGAAAAACGTAGTTACCCACAGAGAAAAAACAACAATCAGTTCATTTCATAAACCAACAGTAGTTCTTTGCAAAATTTAATTGATTATCACAAATCTGAAGTTTTTTTTTATTTTAAAACAGATGTTTCACACTTGCAACACTGGCTGTTATTAAAATACCCGATAATAACGCACACAGTGTTGCAATTGTTCATAAGATAAACATATTGCCAATATTGTTACTAAAACAAGTAAATATTTCTGGACTGGGAATGGGATAAAATTGTGAATGGAAAATTATTTAACATTTAAGTTCGCATAAATAACAACAACAATAAAAAGAAAAAACAAACCTAGGGAATAATTTACAAAGATAAGGTTAAATTAATTAATGTTTGAGTATAGATAGACTATAGAATACATGTTTGACTTCAATTCATCCGAGATTCAATTACTTACACAAACAACCTATATTTCATAAATGTACCTAGACTGGGTAATACAGTTTCATTACATTACATTAGGTACACAGGCAAACCACTTAATTAATAATGGAAGGTAGGTATACAGAAGGTATCAGTGGTTTTTAAATTAGTTTTTTTTTTAAGTCATCATTTATTCATTATCTACTTGGAGGTACACATCCAGTACATCAATAAATTCAACATTATAAAATATAGAAGTCTCTATTTATAACAATTGACAACAATTTGTCTATTAAACTGTTACAGGTGGTCATTATCTTATTAATTTGTAAAATCTCGTTTCAAAAGCAACAGGGAATCTTTACAGAGCACAGACAATGGGACGAGACTACGAGATAAAAGATAGCAGTTTCATCGAAGTTCAAGTCCTTTCCCTGTAGCTTTGACAATAGACAATTTCCATTTAGGTACTTACATACAATATTCGCATCGCAACAATCCCAAAGCGAGTAGATAGTTCAGCACTACATTAGTGTCGCCTACAAGGACTCCTCATTTCACTCTTCATTCTGGTTTAGCATTCGTAGTAACTAAATAAATACTAGCTACCTATAACTGTACAAGTCCGATAAAGTCCACAAGTGCACATCCTACGTGACGTCGAGCGGCCGGTGGTCGCGCGACCTGAAGAAGCCCTTCTCGGTGCGGCACTCCCGTATCGTGACCGTCTGCAGGTTCACGGTGACATCGGTGATGAAGATCTGGTCGGCCACGGGCGAGCGCGCCATCCAGTAGGCGGCGCCGCGGCGAGGGGCCGGGGGCGGCGGCGGTGGCGCCGACACCGGCGCCGGCGCCTCGCCCCACGAGTCTTCCTCGTCCGCGGGCTGTGGCGCAGGCGGGGGTGGTGGCTGCGCGCCCTTAGGCTCCGCAGGGGCTGCCGCAGTCGGTTGGGTCTCGGTTCGTCGTTCGCGTTCCGCAGGAGTATGGGCATCAGCCTCTTCCGGGGAATGCGGCGCTCGTCTGGGGCCCGTTCTAGGTGCAGCAGCTTCTGCGGCAGGCGAGGCAGGCGCAGCAGCCCCTCCGGGCGGCGCGGCGGGAGGCGGGGGCTGCGCTGCGTGCGCCACGTGCGAGGAGTGCGTCGAGTGCGTGGAGTGCGAGGTGCGGCCGCCGTTGAGCTTGGAGGAGTCGTGGGAGTGTTGGCGCTTGGCGGTGGGCGGACTCATGGTGATGGTGACGCCAATCTTGCCCGACTCGCGCGACAGCACCTCGGCCTTGTGCTTGGCGGGCGGCGGGCGCTCGTCGGAGGGGCTGCGCGCGCGCTCCGCGGGCGAGTGCTCGCGCTCGCGCTTCCTGCCCGGCCGCCGCAGCTCCTCGCCGCGCTCGAAGCTCTGGATAAGCCGCGGGTCCAGGATGTTTTCCTCCGGCTCCCACGTGTTGTGCTTCGGCTTCCACCCTTTCCATTTCACGTAGTACTCCACTTTGTTCTGGAAACAGAGAACGGGAAACGGTTAAAAACTTTTATTAATTTGTTACGACGTATAGCAGCGGTGTGTGCCCGCTCGCCGATGTGGCGCGACTGCCGGTGGCGTGCGCGACAGCGCAGGAGGGTTGCAAATAGCCTTGCAGATTTTATTCGATGATAATATTACGGGAAAACGGATATTTATGTGCACTATCGTTGCTGGTCGTAGTCTTAAATTGAGGCAAGCTATATAGACAGACAAGAGTTCGACGGCGAGCTTGTGGTAAGTGTAGCATAGTGATGTTATAATAAATAAACAGTTGTGTATGAGAACGCGTGCTAAGTGCGAGTGTCTCGCAGCTCATGTGGGGCGCACCTGCCCGCCAGCTGGCGGCCTGGCGCGCTATCTGGCGGGTTGCGCCCTAGCGCGCCTGCTGCCCGCTGCCCGCACATAGGCACCGTTAGCCCTGCGCTCACACGTTACTTACTAAAGGCTACACCAATTATACACCAAGCATTATAATAAGCATGCAACTTAGGTATTGTGCATTTGAAAAGAGATCACGGAAGCGATATCATGCGATGACAAGAGCAGGTAATCACTAAACATTAGAGTTCCACGGCTTTGGAATCTTGCAGCAAGATAAGATTAAATCAGAAGCAAGCAATTTAAGTAAAAATGTGCGAATGTCTCAAAAGGATTTTTTTTACCAAATGTTTAGTAGAAAATTACTGATTTGAATTTAACTTACATAAGTAAGCAGTAAGTATCTCCCCTACTTCAAAATTGTTTGGAGAATAAAACTAAGGTACGAGTAGAGTCGCGGTCAGAGTCTATAGAAAGCATGGATCGGAAAAGACGTCTGACATTGCTCCTATTACGTCACCGCCGAAATCGACGCAAAATCACAAGACGGTATTGGATCTGTCCCTTAATTTCATTAAGAAATAGTGATGGAGAGTTTGCGTGTGTCCTCCCTATCAACGCACAAACAACGGAGCGCTGCCGTTCCGGCGTCGCAATGAGTACACCCCCGCCCGCTTCGTCTCGGGGGCTGCAGTTCAGTCGTGTATGCGTTGCGTCAACGCAGCGCACCGTGTGTACACTATGATTATTCGCATGTAAAACGACGCAGCGACAGCGCTACGTCGGCGTCGACGCAACGCGCCGTGTGGACCGGCTCTTAGGGATGCCGCGCAATACGCGACCTTGACTTGTTGGATTTGCGACGTTCGGCGCAGCATTGAGTGTTCAAATTCTAATAACGCAATAACATTAATTCATTCATTGTTTCAGGAGTCGCAAAACATGCATTAGTTATTTAAAAACTTCACAAGATAAATTTTGGTGAAATCAAATTCAAAGCCTCCTAAGCACCAAGCTATCTGCACTACTTAAGGTTGACGTCACACTGGAGAAGAGAGAGCGATGCGAAGAAGCGCGGTCGCGACAAAAATAACGTGCAACATGTAAGTACGAGTAACTATACTTTGTACTTTTTTTCATGTAGTTTCGTTGTAAGTGCGTAGACATTCACTGACACTTTTGTGGATTAAGTATTCATTTATTATTTAATTCAAGCACTAAAAGTACTAAAACTTAGCCCTGAATGTAAGCAAACAAATAGTGACAACAAGTTTGCATAAATACAAGGTATCTCTACGAGGTACTGACAGATTCAGCTGTGTGCGGAGGTGTCTATACCGCGCATGACCAAAGGCCTCTTCAAGCTTGAAGCTTTTTGGAAGGCCTTGTGATGGACCTGCAATAATCTAGGCCATATTGATAGCCATAATAATAGTATGCCTATTGATCTCGGTCTCCCTAATTTATTTAATATTTCTGCTTTACTTTTAAACACGTAGGTATTACCAACCTACTTAGATAGGTAAGCTGTTTTTTTTTTTTAAATTATCGTTGAAAAATTCTTATGTGTGTGGGGGGGAGGGGCGTCAGAAGTACCTACGTAATCATATTTAGCTTATTTAAAAACAAACCAGCGTTGACCACGTTGCTACGCTAGGTACTGCGTTTTGGTGAATTAAGCTACACTCGAACTCACTTCGCCGGTCACACGAGTTGGCCTAGCGTAGTACGGAGTTGCAAAAGAATAAGAGGCCGTTTATTGTATTACAGCGAATGCATTTCAGATGCCTTGTGTAAGTACGTACAATCGTACATGATTAGGGATACGAAAGAATTAATAAAGATTTAACTCGTAAAATGCTATTCTTTTTTATGTAACCGACAGGTGGCCTACTATGACGTCTAAAAGCAGGAGTAATTCTAGTGTGGGAACGAGATGGCGCTAGACGACCTGTATAGCTCTGTCTCTTTCCCACACTGGAATTACTCCTGCTTTAAGACGTCATAGTAACCCTCCAGGTATCAGTGACGCACTTTCTCTACAACTGCAAAAGTCGGTCTCTTCTGAGACTTGGCGCGCTTCGCAGCCATCACTAATTGGTTTCAATATTGGTTGTAATTTATAAAGTCTGGCCAGTTAGGTGGCCAAACTTTTTTTCAGGTAGTACCTAAAAAGTCTCAAGTAGTTTTATCTAATGTTCTTAATAAAGCGTGTAGGTAGGTAGATAGCATAGCTATCGGTTCATCAGTGTGGTCGCACCCTTATGAAATAATCTAATTGTGTTCTTATCGCTGGATCGGTTAAGTTGATTTTCCAAATTATTTTTATTTCCAATTTTAAATTGATACCTTACCTTAGGTAGGTACCTACATACTTCGATGTGTCACTAACTTAAGTTTAGTAAAATTGAAGTTATTTCCCAATTAGCTTGGAAGGAGGGGATTTACATTCGTATTTATTTATATTTCATGTGAATTTAAGTTCATCCATCATCAGATGAGAGCAGAGAGCTAGACACAGAAAAAACTACAGTAGGTACCTAGGTAGGTGGTAGGTAGGTTAGATGGAAAACAATAAAATGTTGGTGTAGAAATAAATGACTGACTACAATAATAAAGTTATTCCTCCAAAACTTTTGACGACCGACAAAAACATCTGTGGCTAAGCCATAACAACACGCTTGAGGACATTCCCCGATATGAAATAGCATATTTTATTACCAGCCTTTCACCTTAGGCACTTAATTTGGTTAACACCACACACCAAATTACACTCAATACGCAAGAAGATATGGTTCTAAATTGCTTGTAGCGTTTGGTGTTTAGGGCGTTTCACTTTTGAAGCGGGGATTTCAGACCCTCGCGTCTTATTGGTTTTGCAGACGGAGGGTGAGTGAAAACTGAACTGCAAGCGCTGACTTTGCAGCGGCGTTCTGTGGGAATTTTAAATTTGAAATAAAATCGTTCCTGCGTCCGTTTTTTGATTTATTTGTCAATGTTTGTGATTTGTTGGAGGAAATAGTTTATCAATCGAAGTAAAAGTAGATAGCTTGGTCAATATTGATATTGTAGAGGTAAGAGCTATCATGCAATTGTACAGCTGTTATTGATTTAGGAGAAAAACTTAATTAAGTAATTATCATTGTATGGTTTTGCAGGCAAACGACAACTAGACCTTCTGAGGTTGTTACTTATTATATAATTCACAAAATATGAGAATATTAGTACCTACCTATAACCACCTACTAAATCATACACGATCGAATTACCGGGATCGATTATACAAAAAAGATGTCCTTAATGTATACTTAGTTATCGTCAAACGTCAAGTTATTTTCCCAAACCACAATAAAACGAACAAAACATCATTTCAAACAAAAGCTTCTATTGTATTCAACAATACTAATAAATACCCAACTCAAAAGTCAATTTAAACTACAAAGTTAGAAAGCAAACAAAGACATAATCGTTAAAAAAAATAAATAAAAAGGATCCGCTGGGACGTGTGGGCAAGGTGAGGTCGTTCGGTTGTCGCGCGGTGATTGGCCGACACGCGGGGCGGGCGGGGCGAAGGGAGAGGAACTCCACCCCCGCTTCGTCTCACTCCACCCCCGCGCGCCTGTGCCAACCTACAAATTTACCTATATCGGTAACTTGGCCCTTAAGAGCAGGAGTTAAGGTTGATTTTGGTATGTTTGGGTGTTGATGGTTGATGGGAAGTTTGATGGTTGTAATCGCGCCATGGGCGGACCGTGTCTCGGAAGCACTGACGCCAATTAGCGTTGATCGGAAGCCGCGTTGCAATTAACGAGAAATTAACGATAATCCCTATCGACGCTCGGGTGAGCTGTGTTGATGGGATGCGTCGTGTTGATAACTGGCGTTGATTGAGTTGATTGATGTGGCTAACGTAGGTAGCCATAATGATAATGGATGGACATATTGGATTCTATTTACGTGTTAGATATCTATGTAATTGGAACTGCGACATATCTCTATAAGTAAGAAGAAAACACTGCTAACGAATTGAAAAACAGAAAATGGCTATAAGAATTACAGTTAACAAGTAACATAAAAATCCACCATTTTGTTTTTTTTTAAAACACCTATCTAAGCACACTTGGATTTTTAAGACAAATATAACGATACCTTAACTGTCGAAATCCATCCAGCCGTTTAGAAGATACGAAGTAATAAAGAAATTTACAAATTACAAACAAATAAAGAAACATACAAGATACGCGCGAAAAACATAAACCTTCCTTGGCAGTCGGGTAAAAATATACTTAGATTAAACCTAACTAAGCTTATCGTTGATCTCATCTATCATTCCTTTCTACAAAGATGCTTTGGACAAAGCCAAGGGTAAACTAAGCATTACTCGAGAAAGAACTGTAGAGCCTCGAACGACATCGTAGTTGTAACTTGCAACTTCGGACACGTTTGTAGTGAATGCCAACGCGCATTCTCCACAAATGCACCATTAAATTAATCCATGGTCTTTCTTACTTTCCATTCTCAGACGTAAGCGATGCGCCACCGCTACGCTACCTGTATGGATGATATTCTTCTCATACGCAACAAGCGTTTTGGCAACACATTCAGTGCGGTTATCGGGAGGAATCTCTGCCGGAGTCTGCGTTTCCAGGCTCGATAACTATAAATCGATAATGATATCTTCTAGTTTCGACTAATTAGGTCACTTGTAGGCAATGCGTTTGCCACCTTCGACAGCGTTAAATACTGTTTTACTGTCACTTACGGGATATCTTCCGTGATTGTTCATTACTTTGAGCTCCCGATATTTCGATGCTTAGCGTCGAGTTCTAGTAGTGCGCGTAGCCCAAAGACTTGAGAAAGAGGGTCGACAGATTTGTCTGCACCTAACAATTTACTTACTATTCACCCGCATTCTTCAGTCATCCGATTATAGTGCTAATAATGAACATCAATCACGGAAGATATCCCGTAAGTGACAGTAAGTTTCGGTAGCGTTATCGGGTAGGTACTTTCAGTGCCGGCCGTCTCGACATAGATACCGACAATGTCGCAAACTTTCGATCGTTTAATAATAACAGAAAAAAACAACGTACATAACGTTGCTTGCGAGAAATGCAAGTCTCAACATCCAAGATGCGTTTCTCGCAAGCAACGTTATTGCAATCGATTTTTTCTGTTATTATTAAGCGATCGAAAGTTTGCGAAAGTGTCGGTATCTATGTCGAGACTGCCGGCCCAGGTAAAAATGCGATATACCTAGTAGTCAAACGTGTCCTACCGATAGATTTCATCTTCACTATTCGTAAGTCATCGTCTACTAATAAATAAAAATCAGTTAACTGCATATGGTTACATCCATGTGCACACAAATTAGTTGCCCGCATATTCAAATAAAGCAGTGATTGTAACGACGGTATAAATCATTTAAACGTTGTACGAAGACTTGTGGAGGTTAAGTGGGACTCGTAAGGGTTAATATAAGCTGTTTTAGTAGAAAACGAGAATGTTATAGCACTATTATCTTTTGTTTACGACTTTGGTCAAATTTGTGTGAAAACTGTTCAGAATTTCGTTATGAATATCCTTCTGTTTGCGTTTCTATTGTCCAATCCTCAATCAAGGAAAGTATGAGACACCGAATTTCGCGTCCTTCATCCACCTATTGGTTTAACAATCACAGAAGTGAAGGTTCATGTGTCTCATCTAACTATTGGTTTAACGAAGTGAAGGTTCATGTGTCTTTGAATTTACGTCCATATCGATTCCAGGAACCTTCTACCTAAATTATGCTAGATGGCGAAAGATTCGTGTGAAGTAGTCTCTATTTCAGCATGTTGAAACCTAGACTAGATGCACTAGTACCTCAAATGAGCGCTTTTATAAGTTGATTCGGATCGAATTCTCCGTATCTGGGAAAACATAGTTAGTTCCTAGAATATGTTGTTGCAAGTTGTCATTAAACATTGCACTTTGCAAGCGTGTCGTTTGTTATATTTGCTCAATCTAGCTGGTCACTCCGACCAAGTTTAACCTCGTGCGGAGGTCTGAATCCGGGAAAATAGAGTTAGTTAACTATTAGGTAAGGGTTCTTGGAAATATTTGAGTTGCGCTCGTCAACATAGGAGACCCAATCTCGAAGCCATTTTCTCAGAATTGCATGTAGCATTGGACCGTGTCTAAATCCAGGAATTTTGTGTTTTCAAATATTTCTACGAAATTTTGTAGGTAAGTAATTTAAGCTTCGTCTGGTTTATCGAATTACGGATGTGGATGTTTTTGAACTGGCTAAAGCTTTCGACCGGGTAGATCATCAATATTGTAAAAGAGTTCGCGATATGTAATTTCAAAGATATGTGGTCGATTTTATTCTTAGGCATTTATATAAAAGGGTCGATCTCCAGAGGCCTTTTTTTTCGTGTCGGGCTGGATAAACCCATGTTAAAATCGAAAAAGGTTTTCAAAATATTTTTTTATATACAGTTCGGTGTGTAATCTACATGATACAAGGCTAATATTATGAATAAGTTTATTTTAAACATTGAAAAAAAAATCTTAAACCCAAAAATCCTGATCGCTCTGGGTTGACCCAACTCCCGATTGAATGAATAAAATATTCTTTAACTTTTTATTGAGAAGGTTCATATGAAACAACTTATTTAGAATACATAACAAATAGTTAATCTTCATGGTAATAAAATATTTTTAGTTATATTAACAATACTTTTGCCACAATTTGAATTTAAAATCGTGACCGGGCATTTTATCTCATCGCTCTGCGCTGAGGTAAAACATCGCGCTCATCCCCAGTTACGCGTTATAGACACTCTATTCCCCTCCCGCGGGGCAACGCCCGTAGTGGTCTAACCGCCGAGGAGGATACATGTGTGCCACGTTCCCGCACTCCAACATTACGAAGGTAAGTTTATGATTGCTCTGGATTTGGTTCTTGAATTTTATGATTGCTATGGCACGTTATTTAAATTAAATAGTAAGCTTGTGAATGTGTTTTTTGCGTGAATTAAGTGATCGTTATGATGTTTTTTATGAGACGTAATCACAACTTTCTGCTGCTTTTAAATTCGGCTATATTTATGATTTTGTGACTTTTTCTGATCGCTATGGCTGTGATTGCTCTGTCCAAAAAGACCAGAGCGATGATATTTTGCAATTGTTGTACGTTATAAACCTATTTTAAGTAGTAGTACCAGACTGTAACAATGACAAACGATGAACTATGCATATAACCTTTAATTTATAACCTTTCCTGGGTTTCTTTGGGTAACCTAAACCCATAAACAGATTTTGACGTATTTTACCTTGATGATATTATTATATTGGCATTTAGCTAACCACAACTGTAACCCTTTCTTCTCTAAAATTTAATGGCAACTATTGTTGCAGATTGATATCATGCCTCGAAATTAATTATCTATTGAAGAAAAACGTCTTAGGAAGAAATTGGCTGAGCGTCGTAGAATGGCCAAGATAAAAAATGATCCAGATCTATACGCACAATGGCTTGTAAAGTCAAGAGAGAGTTACCAAAGGAAAAAAGCTCGGGGCCCAGTACTACCAATGAGTGATTTGACTCCAAGCCAGCAAAAGGTTCGTAGGAAGAAAAGTAGGCAGAGTTCTCGACGATATTATTTAAAGAAAAAAGTGGATAAGTTACCAGCAACTGATGAGCTCCCAATACATTAAGAACCTATCTATATGTCTGAGAACCGTGATCCTCTTTCAAATGTTCCTCAATCATCTCCAACCTTAAGCACCAACAATGTAAAAAACACAGAGAGATACTGCAAACTGTAACACAAGATGTTGAAAATGAGTTTAACATTATTAATCGTGTAAAAGTTCATTCTCAGACAAGTTCCTGTCTTCCAGAGACCTTCAAAGAATACGAAAATTTGTCTTATTTTGATTCACCCGCGTTTTGATTCACTGGTTAGTAGACTAAGAAGAATAACAAGATCTCAGCGGCTATCGCAAGATACTGAACGAACGAACGAACTAACATGCATTGGCGGTGCTTCCTCCAGCATCTGTCCCGGTAGTCTACAAAGCTCAATTAGCAACATATCACATACGTCTCAAAAAAGTCTAGATATATTCCCTAAACATAAAATATCGTCAGTTACAAAAAAAACCTCTCCATGGAAAGCCTTATTAAGAAAGATGAAATATAGAGCTAATAGGGAATCCCTACCCTACTCCTCACTACTCCTACCCTACTCCTACACTACTCCTATCCTACTCCTTACCTACTCCTACACTACTCCTATCCTACTCCTTACCTACTCCTACACTACTCCTATCCTACTCCTTACCTACTCCTGCACTACTCCTACCCTACTCCTACCCTACTCCTACCCTACTCCTACACTACTCCTACTTTTTAAATTTTTGTCGTCCGTGAACCCGTCCTTGAACTTCAACGAACATTTAAAAAAAAAATTGGCCAAATTGGTCCAGGCGTTGTTGAGTTATGCGCTTACCAACACATTTTGCGATTCATTTTTATCAAATAATTCTCCATGATTTTTATACTATAGATATGTATGACTGATAATATGCCTTGACCTTTTTCTAAAATAATACATTTCTCTTACATATAATTTTGTTACACGTACACTGAATATGACTGAAAACGGCTAAATAAATAATATTTTATCAATATAATTTTTTTTGTTTCACTGATTTCACCATTTATGATCGCTCTGGCACCAATTATGATTGCTCTGGTCGCGAAATTTTTTTAACTTAAATATTTCCATAACTGTTTGTGTAAATTGAAGGCCAATAGTAAAAATGTACTATTTGAATATCATTCTTTTTAATGAGATACATAATTACCATTAAATATCAATATCTGAAAAGCACCAGAGCGATCAAACGAATACGCCCGTTTTGGAGATTGACCCAAAATAAGTAAGTAGGTATGTATTGGTGCTTGTCTATTTTTGTGGACTTCAATGCTAAAACTGCAGTAGTTAGTACGCTTCAGAGGCCTGCACATAGATATTAAACACCCATCGTATCAACATATCGAAGGCGTACTTAATACTGGCAGAGATCCTATTCAAACACTACGCAAAGCCGAGATATATTACGACGAAGAAGTTTCTGCAGAAAAGACTTCAGCTTTTTATTTTGACGGTACCTAGATGCTTTTGTCAAATACGACGCAGCGGTTTTCGGCGGCTGATTTGTCGGCGAAGCAGCAGGGTGATATTACGGTATAGTATGATCTGTATACCGAAACGGTACTGCACTGCTTTCATCTACGGACACATTCATCTTATCAATAATTATATCGAAGCTACTAATTGAATATGAACTTAATACTGTCAGAGATCTTTTTCAAACACGACGCAAAGCAAAGCGCCGCATTAGGCTGCTTTTCCACTACAGATGAGAGCGTAGCGAGGACACTAACAAATAATACTTAGATTCTTTTTCACAGCATGAGGTATTCTAGCTATGTGATTGGTTAGTTCCACACACATCCTTCGCTACGCATCCTCGCTCATCTCTGATGGAAACGCAGCCTTACTCCGGGCCCTTGGTTTCGGGCTTTGTGCTTGACTCGAGTTTGGCGTGATCCCAAAGGGAGACGGGATCCCTTTCGTATAGTTATTGGTTCGCCACTCATCCAACTCTGTTTGATGCTTTTCTGTTAACCAACGTTCTAACCGAGATGTATACTGATATAGAAGTATTTATTTCCTAGAGATTAACTTTCAACCTTTCATTTAAAAACGTCAAAAAATCATAACGACGCAACTTTTTTGGCTGGTTAAATAGGAGTGCATATGAAATTTGCTCAATAATTAGCGTCTGGACTTACCTTAACTCTGTTGCAGTAAATATTAATTCAAGGGAGGGGTTGCGTAAGTTTCAACACGGCTAAACATTATAATGATGGGATCACTTCAGGATTAGAATGCTTCGCAACGGGAACGCATTGCATACTCGCTTATCCTTGGGGTAACAATACTGACAATGCATTACGATTACGAAGCGGGCGGGATATCACGGGACACGATCGAATGGCTCGGTCGAGCAATGAATAAAAGAGGGTGGTGATATTGTCCCAACTTATCTTGTATTACTCTATAGGTAGAGTAATCGAATGTAATCTATAATATACTATTAAGTGATGATAATTTGATACTTAAATGTCGATTACTTACATAGGTAGATAAATTCGTTCTAAATGATAAGATTAGCAATAAAATAGAAGCATAGTACATCGTTTGTGTGATAGATAAGATATTACCGTATTTTAGTTTTATTTCGGAACCAATAGCACTACTTTTGGATAAGCCGTAAACGTTTTAGATAGTTTTAACTAGCTCTCTAGTACAATGTACCCATTTAGGTAGATGTATATTTTGTAAATCACATATTTCATCTTTAGAAAGACTGTCCGTCAATTCATCATCATCATTTCAGCCGAAATACGTCCACTGCTGGACATAGGCCTCCCCCAAGTGTCGCCGCATTGACCGGTCCCGTGCGTCTCGCATCCAGCGGATCCCCGCAACCTTCACCAGGTCATCGGTCCACCACTACCACTAGTCCGTCAATTCACTCACTGGTATTTGAATGTAGGATTCTCGTATCTTCTACAATGAAGTGTAGAGAGTCTATCAGATTTCCCAGCTTTAGGGGAACAAAGAGAAACAGACCACAAGACAGTAATGAAAATTCGTTTCTCCCATCCCTCACGCCACTCCTCTCGTTTCCCTCACCCTCACAATTATTACAATGTAATAACAAGCAGATGTCACACCGTTTATATTTCTTTTTCTTCACAACGACATTCTGCGTTCTGTTAATAAAAACGAAACTTCCCCCTTTTATTTTAACGTATAACAATAATCTTTTACAACGATCGCGTCAAAATGTCTTTTAATATTGTGGGAAGTGGAGACATTGAAGAAAGGATAAAAGGGATGTGAACAACGGAACACAATATTAGTAGTGCTGGCACGAAGCCAAAATCCGTCCGTACTCGTCCGAGTCTACAGTATTCTGCACTCGAATAACGTGAACAGAAGCGAGAGAGAAAATAGCAAAATAAATATCGGCGGGAATTTGCGTAGGAATCGATTTTTTTAACGAGTGTTTGTTTGATGGAGATACTAATAGGCAACTAGTGGAAAGTCAGCATAATCTACAGCTTAGTGGACGATGGGACGAGACGCCACCCACGAAAGAGTGGGACGTAGGTGGCGATGTGACAGATTGAGAGTCAACCGTTACACCTACAGTGGAGCTAAAAGTTAGGTGTTGTATTGTATAACGGGCTGGTGTCCGCAACTCCACGTGCAAAAGCGTATTTTGCGTGCGGAAAAGTTAGGTATTACATCATTTAAAAATGTGCAAAAATACTTAATACGAATGTCAGTGAGGTAAACGAAGTTAAACCGAAAACTGATTACGAATAAAACCGTTTATTTGATTATTCAAATGCCAATCTGTATGAAAATTATTCAGATATGCATGCACAGTTTAGCAATACGTCGGTTTTCAAACAGGGCCAGTAAAACAAATGCTATTGAATTATGTTTTCTGGTATTAGAGAAATTCTGTTACTAAATATAACTATTGTTCGTGGAATATTGGGAGATCTGGGATACCAGTCAATTAACGGACGAGAGCGTTTTGCGGTAAATAATTAAGTTAAATGCGTCATAGACGCAGCCAGCTTACTTGAGTGGATTACGGGGATTTTGGCAGCAAAACTGGTGAAATGTTTTCGTCTAAAATCAAATATAAATTGAATGAAAATGCTTGGGCAAATTGTTGTTTTGTTACTAATGCAACTTGAAAAAATCATTCACTTAGAATTCTAATTGGAAGACTGATGAATATATGATCACGTTGTCCGTAAATGAATAGTAAGTTAGAAAAGTATATCAGTAACCAACCTTCCACACTTTTGACTTCGATTTTCATTTAATAACAATCCCTGATCCAACCACAGCGCAACAGAATTGATAAACTTTCTCAAAGTAGTCCATACAATACATCGTTCGTTCGGCAAGCTATTGCAAATTGTTCCAAGCTCTCGTACGGAGCGGTCGCCAGGGAGGGCCAGGGAGGGTCGGGAGGGTTAGATTAATGGTTCGAACCCAGTTAGCTGCCCCACCCGGGACCGATCAGGCGTTTAAACATGAATCCGCTCAAATTGCCCGGATGACGACGCCTGCGGAACCATGAAAGGGTTTGTTTGACTAAATGGACTGTGAATTGCGATGCTGTGAAATGTTTGTCATTTTTATTTGTTAAGTTTTTAATTAAAAATCAGATTGACACATTTATACAAGGTATAAACAGCCCCTTTACGAAGCCGCCAATCAAGATTTCTGTGCATCGAACTACGTAGGAAACTCTACGCAGAAATTGTTTTTTTTTTCTACGTCAGAACAGACTTTTGGAATGATTGAAGGAATAGTGCTTACCTACCCAAAAATAAATAACTATGAGAACGTTGCAAGTAACCTTAATTAGGTACCAATGTAAAAAATGTAAAGCCAACGGTAATAGTGTCAAAGTAATTTCTTGGTCACGAGAAAAGTTAACTTGCGTTATAGATACACAAAGTCCAATTTCTATTTGTCTAGATTAGGTATATGTAGATCCATTCCAATTGCATCTATACCCATTGAAATTGAACCGCAGGTCAATTGTACTAATTGTATCTATCGCTATTGAAATTGAACTGCTGATTTGGCGATCAACAACGCATACACGAGAGAGACTCCAGACATGAACATCATCCAGTTATACATCCTTACCTATGAGTATTCACAATTTCACATTTATAAGTATAAATCAAAATATTCTAGTTCACATAGGTCTACATGGACACTTATAAAACGTCGACAAAAAGGTGCACGGTTCGGGTTGGTCGTTTCCTATGGAGAAGAACCGGCAAGAATCTCCATGGTTACTCTTTTAAAATGATTTGGTTTTATATTATTATCATGTTACAGCATTAGTACTTAAGTATGGGGGGACAGCATAGGCCCCACAATAAGTCGTTGCTTACTATACAAAAAACGGAAAACAAGATAAGAGGTTAACAAAAGTTAACACGCATCTAGGAATCTACAAGGCCTGCACTGTTCACACATTCACAAACAATCGTTAAAAATAATGTATACAAAGGTAAGAAGAAACATTTTCGGCAGTAAATTTCAGATTAAACGGAGCAAACTGTTAATGAAAGGGCAATTAATACAACGAGACTGTGTAATCATTCGGGGACACATTAAACGAGGCGTATCGAATTTCCAGGAATCATTAATTTCTGTCGAAGAATTACACATGATTTTATATTTACTAGTACAGATTCATAGTCCATTATCAATATTGATGAGAAAGCATTACTATTATTAACAGGCAATACACGATTTGTATCATGAAGTATTTTGAATTTCAATGTAGGTAGGTATGTTGTATTATCTGCGTAATCCAGTAAAACGTGATTTTTCACGCCAAAAAAAAAGCAGTCTCCTAGCAATAATTTTTGCGTAGAGTTACTTAGTTTGATGTACAGAATGCTTGGTTGCAGGCTTCATGAAGGGTACGGACCCTTCACGAAGCAACCTTACACCTTGTGTATGAGTAAATTCATTCTGGAAAACATCCTACCTAATCATCGAAAAAATATTTCTTGCGGTTTTTGGGCAACATCCAGTTGCTGCGTCATTCTTTGACTAGTCAAAATACGTTCCCACAAATTCAATTTCCTGTCTATAAGGGGGAAAATAATTTTGTCGTAATGGAGGAGGCCAATGGTACAAGAGAGCAAAATGTATCGAATAATTATGTCATAGTGTATTTAAAGCTAGTGGTTAATATTGTCATAATTCGGGCACAAAAACGAATCATCGAGGTATACCATTGTCTTTCTTTTCAAAGACTGTTTATTTCCATTTGCTATTTCCAGACCAATCTTAGCCCGATGGTCATATGAAACCACGCAGTTCATTTTACAGACAGTAACAAGAATGCGTGACTGCCCAGGGACGCATTGCTTACCCAGGAAAGCGTGACGGGTCTACGCACGACCAACGCTTTGACGCTCATTAGCGTCCTCCCTGTTACGGTATCCATGCTAACAGGACTTGAATTCTTGGAGACGCCAAGTTCGAACACAGTTCTAATTCTGACAGGGATATGTACCTTAGTAAATATGCTGTCGCGAGCATTAGCGTGTGTGCCTCTGTGTGTGAAAGGAAATCCAATCAATACAAGTAGTGTGTGTGTAGTGTGTTTACGTTGGGTAATTTTTGATGGATTTTGACAGTAAGGTTTCAAGTTTATTGCGGGTCTACTATTAAGTAATCAACTAACGACAAAATTACTTTGCTCCAGTAAACTTGAAGAATTATCGCAGAAAAGCTAGGAACATTCTGGGTATTCGAAAAGCTGAGCGCATCAAATATGTAATGTCATTTACAGTGACATTTCGAAGCATTTGAAAATACTGTCCCGATAATGTACACAATATGTAGATATATTGCATTATCGATACGACAATACGCACTTCAAAAGCATTAAAATTCAATATCAGAGTACATTTACGGCAAGGAATAACAGGCTCAATATTAAAGCTCCCGACGGTGTAGATTCGAATATAATTCAATTGCTGCGTTTAATTTCGTAGGCCGGGGGAGTCTCGAAGCGTTAAAAGGGATGGAGGGATCTGGGGAGGGCAGGAGGGTGAGGGAAGGTAGAAAAATGACAGGATGAAATCTCGGGTCGAAAGCCGCGGGCGATTGGCGCAATAACGATGTCGTGATTCATTTTTCAGAGGCGTTTGGAAATGATTTGTCGATTTCTATTTGATGCTAGCTTGCTGTTTGCGTTGGAATCAAGATTTATGAAGTGCTGTCATCGTTTTCAAAGTTACCCTTTACGATGAAGGGAAGTATCAGTGAGTAAGTGAGTCAAGTGTTAATTGGATCTTTTTCGTCTTTAAAATCAATCAACTAGGTACAACAATAAAAGAGGATAACAGTTATAAGGACTTTGTGTCGTAATCAGTACTTTCATTAATAGATAGACGGATAATTATTGATTCGACAGTTCGACACTTCTTATGTAAGTGCATTAATGCATAGAGCGTAGGATAGTTAGATAACAGACGTGAGCAGACAATTAGATTTGATAGGTTTGTCGTCGCGCTGGCCTCGCGTCGAGCATCACAAACGGGTTAAATTGGACGAGGTTCACACCCCGGACAGCGCTCGTGTTTATTCAAACCACGTACGGACCTCCGCGGAGCCGGACGTGACGTACCTATCAGCGTCCATTTGCCATGCATCCATGATATGCCAACCTTTCTGTATGCGTACGTCAACACCGCTGAACAAATTGCTAGACTCATTTTGAATAGACGAATAAATGTAGATTTATGTAACACCCATTTCGAACTGAATGACATCATAAAACCATAAACTGCACACAATGCGACACTTACAATAAAGAAAACAAGTTTTTCCTTGGTCACAAATATTAAAAAAAATACAATCAATGTCACAAGAATACAATTTCAAAGGAAGATGTTTTTTTTCTCTCTCGATTCAGCTCAGTGCAATATCGCGCGTATTCTTTCGTAACTCAAATACCAGGAGCACAGAAATGCTGAACAGTATACGGTTGAAACCAGAGCTGTGTGTGCGAGAGAAAATTGATATGTCAGACAAGGTAAGCAAGACTGCCAGCCGGCCGGCGAAACGGCGGCAAACAAACGAGGCACGGAGGCATGGGCATGCCGCGGGCGTCAGTCGGCTCGTGGCTGAGCTACGATGTGGACGTATTAAATCTCCTATACCAATGTTTATTTACTACTATCGTTCTCAATGGATGAAAATATAGTCATTCTTTTTATACGAAGGAGGTGTGAATTGAATTAGTTATGGTTGTGATTATAGTCGCGCTTGATGAGAACGGTTGATAGATACGAGTGTTTCAATTTATGCTCCATTTTTTGTTGCTGTTTATATTGTAGTGAAATTTATATCCTATTTCTGACGAATGAGTATAACTTTTATTGATGCTATAGGCTAGAGTTTGTGCTCTATTTAGGTAAGGCATAATAATCATAATAAAGTTAAATATCAGGATAATTGTAGAGGATGAATGGTGCCCCCACGTGCTTGATACAGTTTCAGGTTTTTTTACGCACTACACAGAAATTGAATATTTGAAATTGAATTGAAAAAAAAGAACATGACTTTTTTCTGTTTCTCATCGCTTTAGGAACAGCAGCAGTGTATGCCAGGAATAAACAGTAGCGTACTGGTGTACAATTTTATCGGTATTATAAAACGGTTGTTCAGAACGGGGACTGCGCTCAGCGGTCGCACGGTCATCGACTCAGCGACAATTAAATCGACGTACTTGTCAAGTACCTACCGATTGTCATCGGCTTCTTCACGCTTGAGGCTACAGAGAAAACTTGGCGAGAAAAAATATATATCAATGATCAACGTAAGACCAAAGTAAAATTATGTCCACATCAGCGGTCAAACCAAAGTAGTAATGTTTCTTGGGTCCTGCGAATTGTACCAGAATGCTTACACAGCGTTTTCGTTAATAAACCTATGCGTATGGGGGGATATTTGTACAAATTACCGGTTCTGGCAAGGTAAGCAGGTCTCTCGTTTCACACAAAGGGGCTTCCGACCCTCGCCACTTGTGGCCAAGTCGGAGAGCAAACACTTGTGACTAGTTTAGACGAGGGGACGCGAGATTTGGCTAGTAGGCGCCTCGATTCGTTAAATTCGACATCGAGTGCCGAATTGGGTGAATTCATTACTTGGATCAATTTGGAAAGAAGATACACAAAGACTAGAAATATTATGCATGGAGTCCTACAAAAAAAGGAGAACGAAATGAAAGGGTTTCATAAAAGATACATTCGTTATAATCCCGTAATAGATACGTCAGTAATAACTCAATTAAGCGAGATCACACCCCACGGCGGGACAGAGATAAGGGTACCGCGCCAGATAAGAAAAAAACACAATGATGACGAGCGGGTGGTTTTGGCGTAGGGGTGCCGCAGGGAGACAACAAATATTTTGTGATACCCTGACCCTCGTCTACCCTTCATAACAGCGCCGTAACTGATTGCATTCCATTGTTATTGAACGTATTAAACAATGTGCAAATATTGTTGTTATTCGAGACGAGCCGCATTTGCGCGCAAGTGACACGTAGCCAGTAAAATTATTTGGTTCAGCTATAAATTAAAGTGCGAAGTAATCTTTAGGCCTCATGACGTGCGGCGTTCGTAGATATTTTAACGAGCGCGGTTCCACTGCCGAACAATGGCTAGAAATGTGGCATCACGTGGGAACATCTCACCTGCGGCGCCGACCCGCTATATCCTTCACTAATTACCATCCTTATCTGAATCAGATAAAGGTGTACAAAAAAACCACCGTCCTTTCCTTTTCGTTTTACATTTACATAATAATGCGTGGGGCATAACGACCGGCGGCGAGCCAACAGGCGCATTATTATAATGACGCCAGCGGAGCGCCAAGCGCCAACTTGTCTCTGCGTTTTTATGTGCCTCTTCACTCCTGTAACGGTGTCCACATTCAGCTCAACCGTTCACTGCTTTCAAAAATAGTACGGACGTATTAAAAAGCTAAGATCGGTGTCGGTGATAAGAGTCGTGTTTCAAACAGACAATCGGAATAAAATCGATTAGAGTCGGTCTGTAACGCGACTCGATAGAATCGATTTTCAATTGGCGGCTTTGTTTTATCATCACCTGATCGTTAGTTCTCAACGGAGGCATTCGGCTGTGGTGTAACGGAACGCGAGCGTGCATGAGACAATGCAGACTCAGCTTTAATTGTGTGGGGTCCCCATATGACGCTTCCCCATTCACTAGTTTAATATTCGGAGCGTACGTGCATGCGATTAAGTATGCTTTCTAAATATAGGGGACCCTTCACATAGGATTTTTTTTTCTATGTTTCGAGGGGTGTTTTGTACCTACGCAGCTACGTAGTAAGTATATAAGACCCGTAATTATGCTGAGCGACGCATGACAAAGATATCTATGGAGACACTACTAAAATTTTTGTTTTGGAACTCACTCTAAATGTACGAGTAGTTGCGAAAACCAATTCTTTACCGGTGATAGTTTCTTCATGTCCAAGGTAACATATTTGTTAGGCAGAACTTTGTGTTCCTCTTAGTTTAGATTCTGGCAAGTCCTAAGGCACCACGTTTTAAATTTGTAAACCTTAAATGATTGTTCGTAGGTTTTCGTTTTCTACAAAAATGTTCTCTTCTATTCTCTGTCAGCCGCCACGTAGTCACTTCGTGTTCGTCAACATCCTCTCTTCATATATTAACCTTTATATTTATCACTTCCTTAGTCCCATAAGCGTCATTCCTATTCATCATAATTATGCTCATACTTCAAGACAAACCATTCCCTTTCAACTTTTCTGTCAATGGCGCCATTCCCAATCTTCCTAATAGACTGATTTCTTATTTCATCCCTTTTCGTATCTTCACAAAATTCTTTCTCTTACTCAAAATTTCAATCTCCGCTAGCAACCTCCTTTCGTCATACGAAAGTTCAATACATTGTTCAGTTTCAGATAAGCCAAATTCAAAAGTATCGCAAGATTGTCATAACAAATTTTAGTTTTTATGTGTAAAGTAACCCATACCTACACACTTAATAAAATATCACCTCATGTCAACTCCACAGATCACCCTGTTCCCCAGGACTTTTTTATTTCATTCCAATACAGGGATGGATAAAATTACGGTGAAGCATTGTGAAGCGATTATTTATAGAAAATTTGGCCGCTTTGTGTCGCTTCCGAGTGCACACTCCGGACGAGTTTCAAATTATTATCGGCACCACACTGCCGTGACCCTATAACGGCTTATTTTTTGCGTCTTGTCAGTTTTTTTTCTATATTTTGAGGAAAAAAAGACCGTTACATTACTCCTTGGCATAGGTACCAGACCCAAATTAGTTTTCCCAAGCTTCTATTTAATCATTTATCGCGTCAAATAATAGCGAATCACCATTTTCTGGCGAAGAAACAACACGATGTAATCCATTCTGATATCGTTTCTGAACCTTCTAAGTTTTACGGGTTGCTATACCTAAGCAAAACTTAGTGGACAAATCTTTATTAATTTTATAATTTCTTCAATTTTAGTAATTGCAAATAGCGCCATCTACCCAATAACCTCGGAACTATGTCGTACGACACTTGGCTAACACACTTGGCACAGTGCATGGTGAGACCCAAGTAAACGTGGTAATGATTCTAAACAGAAAACTTCACGAATTAAATAGTACAAACATTGAAATTTTATGATTAAAAATTTAACTATACCGTCAGAAAATACTATTATTAAAAAACTTAAGTATAATTTGTATCGCTGCAACACACACTACGATATTTTGCCGGACGGAATATTGCTCGACGCTGATTGGCTGAACGAAACGGCGGGGAGCATGCGCAACTCAATGACTGTTCGGTCGAAGCCGAATACTGGCGCGTTTGCTCCGAGATACCAGGGCTACAGAGCTCTGTAGGAGTTTCTATGTTGTCGCCTAGTAGTTAAACGAAATTACGC
The DNA here is from genome assembly GCA_950022335.1 of Eurois occulta. Lineage (NCBI taxonomy): Eukaryota > Metazoa > Arthropoda > Insecta > Lepidoptera > Noctuidae > Eurois > Eurois occulta. The sequence continues at coordinate 6,984,882 of OX465489.1, read as the reverse complement.
TTTATGTTTAAGCCATAAAACACATAATCCCCTGTTTCAAGATGTTTCGTTTACATTAGACCACGCTGGCAGATAACAAGGCGAGTAAGTCGTGAACGAAATTGGTCTCTATTAAGTTGGCAGTAGATTGAATTTTGTTATTGCTTTGAATTTGTTTTGATATTAAGTAGTTTCCTAAAACTGACACGGGCGCTAGTAAGCGGGCGTTGGAAACTTTTGGCGGTATGAGACCAAAATAATGGAATAGAGTGAAATTGTGTTCGTGTCGTACTAATTGATTGTGTTTCTTGTAATCTAATGATTCGTGATTTACGATAACGGTCTGCATTTGAAATTAACGGTAAATTCTCGGAGAAACGTGGTTCGCTATTATGCATTTTCATAAAACAACGGAGTAGACTATGGTGGACCAAATGCTATTTTAGGAGATGCGGTTAAGGCGTTAATAGGTGCCGAAATAACTTTTGCTGGGAACTTTGGAATTTAGAACTGTGAGAAATATTTTAATTGCTTACGAGATTGGGCACCTCAAGAGCTGTACATATTTTGTAATGCGTTAAAAGCCCATTTGGGATTTATAGCTCAACGTGGGTGGGTCTATTCAATATTCTGTATTAGGATAGTACATTCATATTGGTGAACAAGATCAGATTGAGTTGAAACATACCCTTTTTGACATAGACGACGGTCTCATTATGAAGTGGAAGAGTTGTAAAATAGTACTGAACGGTTCGAACCCCAATTTGGAGATCGTCTTGGGATGGAATCCTCTTTCATTTTATAGAAAATACGTTTCTTCATAAGGCATAAGACCAATATAACAAGTATTTTTTCATCAATATTAAACCTGATTAAGTAATAAAAGATGGAGGTCTGTCGACTTCAGATGTCATGTCTAGTCATAACCAATTTTGCTCGTCTAAATAATCTAGTAGGTATTAGTCTTGAACATTTTTTTGACAGGGAAGAAATTGACTCCATTTTAAAGGATTTGCCATAAGTAGCAGAGGATAAAAGGGTATTGAAAAATAAGAAGAGGGAAGATTTTGCCCTGAAACGCAAAAAATTAAAATAGATTTTATTTAAAGAGATATTAAGGTTCACGGTGCTTTGATTGAAGCCCGTAAGACTGTCATTTCTGACAGATAACAACAAGAATGATGCTTAAGCATGACTCTTGACAATATAAAAAAACTAGGAGATGGTATGTCACTTAAAATGGATATCATAGCTAGGTCTTTGTCTAGAATAGGCACTATTTTCCTTCAATTCTATGAAAATTACGTTACAGCTGTTAGATTACGAAGTACCTAATTGAAGTTTCTTCGAAGAAGCTTTTCGCCAGAAATGGTATGTATATTTATTTTTCAACAAGAAAATACGTATAGAGATCAGAATATAAAATTAACGAGAGTTCTCATAATTTCGAGAAATTTTGATCAAAGTGTTTCGCCTGATGGATTCTTAAGAAATTTTGTTGAAGGGAAAGTAGACAGATTATTTTAAGATAAAACTGGGTTTACTTTCGCAAGTAGAAGATACTGTAGAGACATAGTTAAACCTCTAAGATTATTTTAAGTTACTGGCGCATCATAAAGGAAAAATAAATAAGCACTAACTTTGCAATTAGGCATAAAACATGTTTAGATAGAGCTAGGTGTCACATCACGCCTGTAATCTCTAAAGGGTTAAGCAGAGGTGTACCTTACACTCTCCAGTTCGCCAGTTATGATTAAGTTCCATGTAATAGGGGGTGAGATCTAGGCGTCTGTTAAAAGTGAAAGACAAAAAATACGATTCTGTATAATAATTATCTCAACTTAAGCATCTTAAACGCTTTTTAGTAATATAAAAATCACCACCACACGGTTAGATTCCTACAGTACCTAATAATAAGCTATAGTGGGTATTTAGAAACATCCTATACTTTACACTTTAGGATTTATCATCATCTTACTAGCCTTTTCCCAACTATATTAGATGCAGCTGAAAACCACTGCCTATGTCAGTCTGACCTCCACAACACTGGGTAATACGATACCCCTTGGTAAGACCGGTTGTCAGACTTTCGGGCCACTGACTACCTGTAACGACTGTCAAAGATCTACAATGACAGCTGAGACCACCGGCTTATAACGGGTGATTTTTTAAGAGGTATAGGATTTGATTTTCAAAAAAAACACAAAAAATTTGAAAAATTTGATGAAATCTTTATTGGAATCTATAGAACTATCAATATAATTTAATGTTTGAAGATGATTTCATGCAAATGCTGGCCGCGGCTCCGGTTTAGATGGCCCATTCGCAAGGCCCAATTTCGGCACACTCTCTCCAACATATCAGCCGGTATATCACGAATAAATGCTTCAATATTGGCTCCCAGTGCGTCAATCGTTGCTGGTTTATCCCTGTAGACATGAGCCTTAACATGGCCCCACAAGAAATAGTCCAAAGGCGTTAGATCACACGATCTAGGCGGCCAATTGACGGGCCCAAAACGTGAGATAAACTGTTCACCGAAGGCGGCTCTCAATTGGGCCATTGTTTCGCGTGCCGTGTGGCATGTGGCACCGTCTTGTTGAAACCACATGTCAGGCATGTCCAATTCTTCCATTTTGGGCAAAAAAAATCACCAATCATCACACGGTAGCGCTCGCCATTCACAGTAACGTTTCGGCCATTGTCGTCTTTGAAAAAGTACGGCCCGATGATGCCACCGGCCCATAATCCACACCAAACAGAACATTTTTCGGGATGCAGTGGTAGCTCTTGCAATGCTTCTGGCTGGTCTTCACTCCAGATGCGGCAATTATGCTTATTGACATCCATTCAACCAGAAATGAGCTTCGTCGCTGAACACAATTTTTCGATAAAAAAGTGGATCTTCCTCCAACTTTGCCAATGCCCATTCACCAAATGTTAGACGTTGTGGGAGGTCGTGTGGCTTCAATTCTTGCACCAGCTGTATCTTGTAAGGTTTTACACCCAAATCCTTTCGCAAAATTTTCCACGTAGTGGAGTAACAGAGGCCCAATTGCTGCGAACGGCGGCGAATCGGCATTTCACGGTCATCACTAACACTGGCGGATACAGCCGCAATATTTTCTTCGCTCCTCACTCTACGTATGCGTGTTCGTGGTTTAATGTCCAATAATGTAAACTGGGTTCGAAATTTAGTCACAAGCTTCCGAATAGCTGCCTCAGTAGGCCGACCAAACTGCCCATAAATTGGAAGAAGTGCGCGATGCACTCTCTTAACCGAGCATGCATTTTGATAGTAAAATTCAATAATTTGCAAGCGTTGTTCGTTCGTAAGTCGATTCATGGTTAAATTATAGACCAAACTGAACAAGTTTAACAATGGCACAAGACACGATTCACGCGTGATCTGTCAAAAACAGTGTTGCCAAAAAGATACCAGCAAAAAAATCACCCGTTAGTATGACCACTTTAAGTATGCAGTTCAAGATGGCGTTGCTTGTCAACGAAATTTGCATTCATATGTCAAACTTGGTACATTTATTTCAGTGTTTTCCCGCCTGCATGGATGAGGTGGTTGAAGTGTATCGTGCTTTCAGAGGCATGGAGGAAGCTCGGTGTGTAATGGGTGGCCACCCATTTACGGACCAACCTCGGCAAGTACGGCTTAACCTGAAGATCGATCCGAGCGGCTGTTATTAGTCACGAGCTCCTCCGAGTCCTCCTAATACTTTACGAATGATGCAAGTTATTAGTTATTCAAAGTTTCGAGTTAAAATGTTCGGAAGAAGTGATTTAGACGAATGAATGAAAACTTGAAAAATCAGAACTCTTTGATTTAACGTACTTAGGTACTCTAAAATCGTAATTATTGAACCAAAAAGTTTGAACTGAATTCAAATTCAAAATACTTAAATAGGTATTATCTGCTTCTTGATTTAATCTTATGGTTATTGATTAGCAAACAACCGATGCTTACAGCGAATTTTACTTTTGAAGCTGAACGTGATTATGTAAACGGCGTTCAAGAGCCGTCAGTGTCAATATTCCATAGCAATTATAAAACTGTCAGGTCTTGAGTCTTCAAGAGCCGTCAGTTTGTTGATCGTGTTCAGTTTCAATTGTAAAATTCGCCCTTTATGTAAAATTTTTCAAAATTCGCCGTAAACCTCCCAATTATTCTCCGAACGGACTACTACGGACGAACCGCGGGAAAGTCAAACACAAATTGAAATACACTAGAGCGCGCCACACGTGTAAATACGTACCAATTGAAGTCAAATAAAACGGACACGATAAGGAGGAAAATTAGAAGGAATACGGCATTTTAGAACATCATATGAATTCCTGTACACAAAGACCAAATTGTGTCCTTGTTATCATGTTTTTAGGAAAGTAAAAAGTTTTTGTGATAGGCACTTGAAAATAAAAACAATAATTTGGTCTTTGTTTATGAGGACAGAATAATATACTACTGTAGCAATGAAAAGATTTGCCATAATTAAATCATCCCCCAAAACCGTTATCTCCGTAAATTCATCTACCTAGTCAAAATCTTTACAAAACATTTATTTTTAGAAAGCAATCAGGAAAGCTTACTGCTTTGAAAGAAAGTTCAACATTATTTAGAGGACTTTTAGAGACTTAAGGATAAACATTATCATCATTCCAAAAAGTCAGAGGCTCATGGGTGGCGTAGAAACTCTCGACACCAGGTTAGGCACTAACCATACGATAAAGATAAAGAAGAAGATTCTAAAAAAGGGATTAGAGAGACATCGAGCTATTTGTGAGCACTGGTCCGACACGCAATAGATTCGAGCACAACCCCATTTTAACGCGCAAAAGGTTGCCATGGGTCCAAAGCCCACAAAGATGTAAAATACATCGCATTGGTCTCATTACACGGTTATGGGGATCGTATCTCATTATTTGCCAAAGATCAATAAAGAAGAAAATATTCTTTAGCTGTCAAAGGAACCGTAAAGTAGGTCCTATTTATTGAAATTAACATCGAATATTATCGATGGAAGGAAAAAGAAAATGAAGAACGGTAAAAAAAATGTGCCAAGAGTGCTATTTGACAATGGAAGTGAGGAATGTAGGAACTAAGTCCTGTATCAACATAGTTTCGTAACAGCTAATGTTTATTCTAGCAGCAATCAGTCTTACTGCTTAACTCATGATGTCGTAATGGCAAGTCTTTCCACATGATTGACTGCACTTACCTTATTAACACCTTGTTGTCTTGCCAGCCGACTTACCTTCAGTTGTCGACGTGTTTTGTTTTACTTACAAATAATAGTGGGATTCATTTCAGTCAGTCGATATTATTCTGTATAGAGCTCTGCTAATTCTGTTTATGTTACTACTTAGCGACTGCTCGATTGAGCTAATTGTAATCTACTACTCGTAACTCTTCGCCAAGATAGGGACGAGTTGAGAATGGTAGACGAAAAGTCGCCTAATGAACCTATTTCCTGTTTCAAAAGACCCGTTACAGACACAATGGACGACTGACAATGAATCCCCCGGTGACCCCAACATGCAGTTAGGAAAACGAAAAAGCAAATAAAAAACGTAACCCAAAAGCATAATTTATTGTTATCAATATCGGGATCAGGTTAGTAACGGGGAACGACTCCAAAAAAGATAATGAAAAAGGCATATTACAATATAGCAAGGTTACCCCTCACACGGCTCGTCCAAACTTGTTTAATGTCAAAAACTTAATGTAATCTCGAGAAGGGCACCGTTTATAAAGAAGTATTCAGTTTCTCACTGAGGCCCCCGGTCTCTATACAGACTTATGTAAGGGGACTCCTGATAATAATAAGAATCGAAAAACACCCGTGAAAAGGAACACAAAACCCTTGCGATAATTTCTGAACAGCTGCCGTCACATCACAATACTGGGATTAATAAACAAAATGTAAACTACGATCATGCTCAGTCATGCATTTTATATAAAGCGTTATAAAAGCATGTTTTGAAATTCGGTGCAAGCAAAACAATCAAGCGTTCGCGTGTTGCGAAACAAGCAGTTTACAAATAAAGCCACCAATCGAACCTGCCACTGATATGTGATCTCGCATGCATATTTCGCAAGGTTAGAATCTGTTACGGCAATGTTTTGTAAAAGAAATAAAGCTCACCTTTCTAATTCTCCTCTTCATGATACGCTCAGCGGCGTACACGCTGTCACCGAGCTCCATCTTATGCATCCCCAGTTTGGAAGTTGGAAAAGTGAAAAATCCAAATCCAAAATCACTGCAATCCAAGTATTGTGATCCAAATCACTGCATCCGTTTGGTAGCGCACTGCAATCCGATACACATTCTCTGTCACAACACACTCCTTCACACTGTCACTGTTCAAAGTTGCCGCGCGAACGATCCTTTTTTGCGACACGCAGCAGCGCGTCCTCTCTACACAACGTCACAGCCGAAACTGAAGTAGGGGGAGGAAGCCCCTGCCCCGCGCGCCCCGCCCGCCTCACTCCGTTTCTTGCCGACAGAGTGCGCCACGAGTCCGCCAACACCCGCTCGATATTCTGTAAACAAGTTTTATTTTCATCAGTTTTGTGTTTTCAGTGCTTATACTTGTAATTCACCGGTAAAATATTGTCGTAATTAATATGATGGACTTGAATTGGTGTGATCAATATTTTACCGCTTAAATATAACTAAATACATATCTATATAGTATATAAAAAAGTAAATAAGAAAGTATATACCTCAGTATATAGGCAGTAAACAATTGTTAAGTAGTATGACAGGTTTAGAATTAACCTTAAGTTAGTATTTAATTGCAAATGTAAAGTAATATCGTGATTGAGTACGTTGTCGTGTCAGTATTGTAGGTATATTGCGTTGGCAGATCGTAGTGAATGCGTCTCGCTCGAGTCGGTGGCGGCGAGTCCCCGGAGCGGTGTGTCGGTGTGCGGCACGGGAGCGCGCCACGCGGCCGCCGTGGAGGCACAATAACGCCGGCGAGCGCGATGTTGCCGCTGTGCGCCAGCTGCGAGAGAAAGACCGAGCGCCTACCCTATTATTTACGCGCGACGTTGCCGCTCCGAACGGCCTACGTTGATTACGAGGACACCGCTTTTACGTTCGATCATCCGGCACAAACATACTCGTTTATCTCACGATTCTCGTTAGATATCGAAATTCTGCTTTCACCACCCTTATTATTACATGTTAGGGATTAATAATACATAAAATTATAATTTATACCTGAGTCAATCAGCTGATGGATGTCCACCACTTGAAGCGAGGCACATTTCGCATAAAAACCGTCCGCGAGAATAGAGTCGGCGAGAACAGTTAGTTAGGATTTTCGCTGGAAACGAGCGAAAGCGACCAGTCAACAGTGCGCGCGTGAAGTAACTAAGGCATTTTCGGTCGTATCGAATCGGGTTGGCATTCGTGAAAGGTCGGTATTTTGGGCTTCGCGGGGCGCGGGACGTGAGAAACAAGATGTATGATGATTGGCTGTGAAACTCGGGCGGCGGGGTCTGCGTATAGCGCGCCAATGGGAGAGTGCGACGCAGTGCCCCGCCTGCTGATGTTCGGTCGTCGAGTGTTTCTGTCCCTCTCGCACGGGTGCTCGGTCGATTCAAGCGCGTTGTTTTTTACTGAGAGCGGCTCACATAGAAAAATAAACGGACATTTTGGAATGGATTACGTGCGAACAGAGAGAAGGGTCGCCGGATCCGGGCTCGGGAACATTTATTTATTTTGTATTGTTATAGGGACGAGATATGGCGCGATAAATAGACACAGCTTGTGCCGCGTCGTCGACACGTCCGCTAGATAGCGCGATTTATTTTTAAAACTGTCACGTTTGATGCATGGACCGCGGTTTGAATAGACTATGTTTTCGTAGAACTGATAGAGTTGACAACTTTTCTAATGATGCTGTTGTACTAAGTATAGATAAGGCTATCATGAGTTGTTAACACCAATCTGCTTGCAGAAATTTTGTTTATTCTACGTATCAAGCAACATTAGGCTGACGAACATCCGCTTAGACAAAAAGGGCGCTTAATCTTTCTCTGAGACGGTAAACCTACCGACTACCAAAAAAACGAGTGCCAAATACGGTAGAAATACCTTGATTTCGATAATGAAAGCAGCGCAGAACAAATAGGTGCATGGGCATTGCGATCGAAGTGGCAAAAAACGATGGCAATAGCTTTAAAATAACACCAACATCGACTCATGTCCGACAAGCATCATCGTGCCATTCTTGTAATTTTAACACCCTTGATGATGCATGCATGATGTCACGTCTCAAGCGCTTGCTGAATGCTATTATCATGAATCAGCAGACAATGGCTCCAAGCCAGAATACCGCAACATCTTATTCACTCGCTGCACGCTGTTTCTTAGGCGAAAATATGGCGCGATATGCCGCCAATGTGTGATACAACCGCTAGGCTAGTCATACACAATAAAACGAAGAAATAACGAACCTCTCGGCCACGACACTCGCATCTTACGACACTGCAGAGAAAACGTAACGTTGCGACTTCACGAGCCACCGGCCCACCGCGACGCAACTTGCGGAGCGACGAACGACTGTCCTAATTAAAACGAAACATGAGACACTCCCGCGCCTTGCTTGACGGAAGTTGCATCGCCCGAGACCGTGAACGGAGCCGATACTATGTGTTAAAAGCGGTAAGCGGCAGCGAAACGAGGAGGTTGTCAACAGCTTCAGACTATGAATCACAGGCGGCAGTGTGTGGCGACGCCATTGCAGCTAATGCTTCAGGTGATGACACGGCAAAGGTCGGCGTTTATAAGATCAAGCGGTATCGCGGGAAATTCAGAAAAAGTCAGGTAGGTACTTACCTACTTACGAGAACGAGCTAGACGGATGGGTGCGACGCCTCATCTCGGCAACATCAGTAGAAGATAGGATGATTTAGACACCTTTTTACTAAGCTGATCTAACGCAATCGCGGTAAATTCACAGGATTTGCGATGAAGACAAAGATGTTATAGACCAGGGGTGTCCAACATAATTTTATGAAGTTTAGTATTTTTGCCGTGCCGTACCCCGTAGCGGGCTAAAAGAAATACAAAGTGCATTTGCAAAGCACTACATTTAAATAAAACAAGCTTCGCCGTACTAGACTGCAATGATGCGTTCTGCAGTCTCGGGTAGGTGAGGTGGGGCGGGTAGGTAAATAGGTATACCGCGGGAATAACTGACTTAGGGACATTTTTAAACAATGTTCGCTCAATATTTATTGAAGTCCTATAAAGTTTTAAATAGCTCGCGGGCCGGATGAAAGACCTATGCAAGCCTGTTATAGACGGACGAATTCGATGCCTGTAAGATCTAATGGTATCGAGGAAAAGTACTTAATGATACGCTGACGAAGTTAAAGATGGACGAGTTCGACGACAAGACAACGATAACAGCATCTCGGAGATAGGTTCGAGTTTGATTTGGGAACAAAATCAAACATGTAGGTACGAAGCAGAAATGGACCGCGTACCTACCTATTAGCTTGAGATCGAGCCGAGTTATCGAGTGGAATAGCGGTTTGAAGTATTTCCTTCTGAAAAGAATGTTACCAAGAGGCTGTCGTTAAATAACTGCTCACTGCTATGTCCGGGCGTTAATTGGCACACTCGAGACCAAGAATAGGAACATCACCGGAATCCGTCGTAGTTCATGTAGGTATATGTGTGACCATGAAAACTGAATGAACCTATTGTGTGCAGGAAAACTGGAATCTATTGTGTGCGGCGATCTTGCATTCATGCAAGATCGCCGTCGCGTCCAACGTTCTGATCCGAAGTATGTAATACCGTTAATGGGTGTGGTTGGTAGTGCAGCTACATCCCAAAAGAAGGATTCAACTCCTAAAGCGTTTGGAATCTCGTAAGTTGTCATGGGCAAAATATGTCCCGCAAAAAGTGGCCAGAAATATCACGCTAGCAGGCGCAACACGCAGTATTATTCTGGAGAAATGATTCTTGGTTATTGTACCGCCAATCCTGCATTCTTGTGAATATACGGCAATTTCCTTCCATTGTCGCATGTAGCGCGACTGCCGATTTCCATTTGCCGGATTTTTATCGGGTTTTTATGAAGATTTAGGTGTTTGCGGGTTTATTAGTGAGATAACTAGCTATGTACAGAAATACCGCTTACTTGTAAGGTTTCAAATACAAATGTACGGGCGAAAATGCACGTATAGTCACGACCACAACACAGCAGGGCCCTCATTGTCCGTCTGTTTCTCGCAGGTGCGCCATTCCCTCGATCTACTGAACTAAAAAGATGGGAGACGGGAGAAATCGAGGAATGGAAGAAATTGAGATGCTCTTTAGTGTTAGTATTCTTGCATGCCAGCGATTGCCGCTGTCAATATACCTAGGCTTCGTTTAAGGGGTGATCATGATCCAAACTGGAACGGGCCGGGGCTGCCTTCAAGCGGCTCCTGCCCAATCTGAGGGGTCCAAACTAGGGGTCGCAAACCGGGATCCCGGATACCGAAAATACCGGGATACCGGACCGAATTGAAGCCTTCACAATACCGGTATTGAATTTTTGAATACCGGAATTTACGGTATTTTCGGTATTCATCACCGAACGATGCAAATCGCAAATCCTCCATGCGAGTGGTGGCGACACCGCCAATCGCTAACAAACACGTTTCAAACACAGCATTAATTTTCAACGTAATGGTTTTTAACACGTTTTATGTTATTATATGAGTCTCTTATTTATAAAATGAAAGGATACTAACCTAAACAGCATAGGGTAAGGTTATTTCTGCCCCTACAGTAAAAGTTCCACTAAATCTAGTTGCTGCTTTCTATTCATGTGATATAAGTATTATTTCCTTTATTATTTTTTATAAACATATTATTTACACTTTTAAATATTTTTACTAACAAAAATATATAAAAATATAGAAAATAGTAGCCCACCGGCATGGAGAACAGGGTCCTAGCTACCGGTGGTCAGGGCTCTTCAGAAAGGAACCACCAACATTATGCGCCGTGTCCAGAAGAACTGCCTTCTGAATCAAGCCCTTGATTCTGCTGCCCAGCGAAAGCCTCCTCAGATGTTGGTCGAGGCTATTGACTATTAAGCAATTGGCCGACACGGCTATCGGCAGAAGGACTGCTGTACTCTCGTCGCACAACGTCGCAAACCAGATCTAAATATTTGAATTGTTTATCTTTCTCTGCTTTCACGAGGTTCTCGTCATGCGGAAATGTAATATTAACAATCAATGCGCAACGCTCCAATCGATCTATCACCACAATGTCAGTTGGCAACAATAGTCCTGTCAATGAGTATAGATCGATCGATCGTTGTATTGGACAACGTGATATTACCATCATCGAGAACTGGGTCGGGCACATACTTATAGTATAGCACTTCTGATTCCACAAGGTTGGACTTCAAATAAATCAAGTTGCTGATGGATAATCCATCAGCAAAGATACGGACGCTAAGAAGTCTACATCGGGCCCATGTACTACTCGGTAAGAGCGTCCGTGAAACTCCTTGCCATGCCATACCTCCTTACGGTCATTAGTGTCTAATACTCTAGGCTTGCGCCAGTTCTCGTTAGCCAGGGAGAGCGGGGTGAGGCCCTTGTCCTCTGAGACCACATCTCGGTGCATCCCCAGGTCGGCTTCTAGGAAGTATTCCCTGAGACTGCATACCTCACGGTTGTGCAGGGTCTTAACATTTAAGAAGCCACGACCCCCGCACTTCCGCGGGATATACAGTCTCATCACCGACGACCGTGGGGTGATGCATTCGATTTGCGGTCAGCAGTGCGCGGACCCTCCTCTCCAGGGCATCAAGTTTCGTCTGAGTCCATTTGACCCGAAAGAATACATCAAAACCGGCATGACCCAGCCGTTAAAGGCGCGCACCTTATTTCCGCCTGACAAAAGACTGTTTAGCACATTATTCAGGCGGCTAAAGAAGCGCTCCCATAACGATTGTTTCATGTCGACAGTATTGATGCCTAATGCTTCCGACATACCCAAATACTTGTGGCTTTCTGTGGAGGAGAGGGATCTAAGGTGTATGGAATCCGAGAGTTGAGTTCCCACGGATTCCATAATCTCCCCTCGCTTCACATGCATGACAGCACATTTGTCCACACCAGATTCCATCCTGAATAATCCTGATGGCGCTACTGAAACCTTCTTTTGTTACCTTCAGTAGCTTCATCAGTTGCAAATTGTTGGGGGCAAATAGTTTAATAAAAAATTAGAGATTTCACTATATTATAATGACTTAAACGGAAAGAAAAACTATTAAAATAAATATAATTTCTCTAAATGTCGAAAATCCCGGAAATACCGGAATCCCGGTATTCTCCTAGACTCAATACCGAAAATACCGGTTTCGGAGAGAGGGACCGGTATTGCAACCCCTAGTCCAAACGCCTCCTGCCGCAGGCTCTACGCGTGCGGATCGTGCGGTCCATGGCCCTTTACTGGGCCCCGGTGTGGGCACGTTCGTAGAAGTTGATAGCCGCGCACTATCTGAACGCGCCCCAAAAGGTGGTAGCCGTAAGGCTGATCCGTGGGTACCGCACGATCTCCCGCGAGGCGGCGAGCCTCCTTGCCGGATTGCCGCCAGGGGATCTGGAGGCCATAGTCCTTACGCGCCTGCAGGAGTGGCGCGCGGAGGCACTACGCCGGGGGGAAACTCCGCTGCCGCGGCAAATTGTCGCTCAGCGGACAGGCCTCCGGCGCGATCTCATGGCGACATGGAGAGAGCGACTTTCGCAACCCCGTGCAGGGCACGCCACGATAGTGGCGATAACTCCCCTCTTTGAGAGGTGGCTAGAGAGGCGCCACGGCGCCCTCACCTTCCACCTGAGGCAGGTCCTCACCGGACACGGTTGTTTCGGGAGGTACCTGCACCGAATCGGGCGGGAGGAAACGCCCGGGTGTTATCATTGTGAGGATCGCCCGGAGGACACGGTGGAGTTCACCGTGGAGGTCTGCTCCACTTGGGCGGAGCACCGCCGTGTCCTCGTAGCGGCGATTGGCGGCGGCGACCTCTCGCGTCGGGAACTGGTTCAAGCCATGGTCCGGGGCGAGAGGGAATGGGAAGCCGTCACCTCCTTCTGCGAAGCAGTCATGCTAGCGAAGGACGCGTCCCAGCCGCCGCGCGAGAAGCACCGGGCGTCGGGGGCCTCGTGGTGGCTCTCGGCCACAGTAGGCGCGGGCCTGTGGACGGTGAGTAATGGGCTAGCTCGCCGTCCGTCCGTCGTATGACGACAGGCCGTGTCGACGGCGCGTTCGTGTTCCACGCGCGCCTCAAAGAGATGTCAACAAACATGAGGGGCCCCCAAGGGCCGATGCCTGCCAGGGCTGCGGGACTGTTCGAAAGAGATACCGCGGCCCTGGAACATAAAGGGCAAAAGAAGGAATATGGATGGTTTTTAGTCAGTAAAAGTCTGACACTCCCTTCCGCTCCGCCCAGAGCGGGAGGAGTCATTTGATGATTTCCCATCCGAAAAAAAAGGGTTGATCATGATCACATTTATCGCCACGAAATTTACCTACTTTATACCCATGCAAAAAAGAGAAAAGAGAGCGTTTTTCGCCTCGTTTTGTTCTGACCGGCTCAAATCGATTTCGCTTTTCGCATCGATATGTAAGCCAGTCACTCACTAAGGCGCACACATTTTATTTGATTAAGTACCGCCAGAACCTTTAGTTGTTTGCGGAGTTGTTGTTGAAATCCTTATTTATAAATTTGGTATTCATTTTGCTTTCTAGGAAAGCAGCGTTTTTGATAATCGTGTTTCGAAAAAACTTTTTTCATTGGATAAAACGACGATGTATTGATAAAACGCTATGCCAATGACTGCGCTGAAGTCCCTATACAGATGTGAACCACTTCCACAGTTAAGGATCTGTTGTTGCAGATACCTACGAGACGCGGCTCTCTTTGTATAATCTACCTCGTCCACGTAATAGCTATAAAAGTACAAACTCAATGGTCTTCAGGAAAAGACACTATGAGACTTTCTCATGGCGTGAATTTCTCCTGTCTTCTGTTTCAGAATACTCCAGTAGTTACAGCACAATGTAGAAATTTGTGCAAAAACCAAGAATATTTGGTATACATAACGCGGTTATCTCCCGGGGGTTTGCGGTTACTTTACTGGACTGCTGTAGCCACAGTTCGAAACTCGATTTCCGTCCCGGTCACGACCTGAGGTGATGGGACATACGACAAGCGCGTCTAACTTTTTTCTACTAGTGAGTAACGTCGCGTCGTGGTGGCTCGGGGCGTGCTCTATGGCTAAGGGACATCGCGCACTACTCGACCACAACCACGACATTTGGCCGCAGAAGCTCCGACTAGGAAGAAAGTTTGTTCGCACGTCCAGTTCGACCAGTTCTGTTCAAGATATCGGCCGGTCCGGTCAAAAGTCCGCAAGAGGTCCCACAGACCTGACAACAAAATGAAAGAAATGCTGAGAGTCCAAGCAATGTTGCTGTCAGTACACGCGTATCACCCGAGCGTGAATCTTGTGACCAAGCGGTTTTAGTGCAACTTCCGTAGGCGGCCGCTGCATCCGCAAACCGCAGTTCCAAACTCCAGTCTAACCGGATGCAGCTGAATACCAGTATTTTGCATGGAGCGACTGCCTATCTGTCCTCCACAACCAAGTTAGTACTGTATAATACGAAATCCCTTGGTAAGACTGGCTGTCAGATTTTCAGGCCACTGACCGTCGTTACAGGTATGTAACGACTGAAAAAGATCTAAAAATGGCAGCCGGGACCAACGGCTTAGCGTGCTTTCCGAGGCACGGAGGAAACTCGGTATGAAATGAGATAATTATTTAGCCACGAGCTCCTCCCATGATTTCTAATGTACTCCATGAAATCATTTCCGTAGTTGACGACATTGTCGCCTGATATGTACGCCTGAGTCAGCTTCACAATACTGCGGTGGTGACTAAGGGTATACCTACCTAAATATAGTTAGCTCACATTGGTTGGTCAACCTACCTATAACCAACAGCTTCGGTTATTCTTCGGGGCAACATTTGCATCTGCTCAAGTCTTTTTTTTTGCCTTTTGGCTTTGGGGGCTTGATTTTCTGTCAAATTAACTGGCAATTGTGACTTACGTCACAAATGTCTTACATTTTTGTCACTGATAGATAAAACAGATAACACAAATAAAAGGAAACCTACATATTTCGAAATGCCCGTTCCAAAGCTAGAACTTTTTCGGCGTAGCTGCGTTTATATGGCTCCCCTAATTTACAATGCTTTGCCTAGGTCAATTACTCAACTACCCTTCAATAAGTTTCGTGTTGCGTTGCGGAAGTGGTTGTTACAAGAGTGTTTTTATTCGATAGATCAGTTTTTTTAAAAGTGTCCCTGTAAATGTTACACTTTAAAGCACAGACATATTCAACTGTTATCGACAAAATGCCCTACTAAATAATATCCCAAGTGTAAAAACTTGTAGGTACTTTTGCATGCTATCTATTGGCCAAATGAGTGTTACATATTTGATGCAATAAATGAATTGAATTGAACAGTCTCAACCGCACATCACTAGGTTTAGAAACACGAAATTTTTGCACGAGTTACTTAACATAACGAAGGTAAGCACTAAGTTAGGGTTTTCGAAAATTCAACCCCTGAAGGGTTAATAGAGGAAACTTTGTATAAAAGTTTCTCATTTTTTGAAATGGCGCCCGGCATTTGTTTGCATCGTCAGCTATAAATTGGCTCTTTACCTATGCGGGTGCTTATTTTTTTTTGTAGGTAAGTTATTAGTGGCTGCGTAATCAAGAAGCCCCAAAAACTCATTTTTATTATTTTGGTACGCTCCGATAAGCAATCAAATTCGTTGATTATAATCCAAACGACAAAAACCTGCTTAATTTAAATCCTTGAACACATTTTAATACATATGCCTCTGCCTCTAACATTAGTTTAGGAGGGTATCAAATGTGCGCGTGGGCAGGTTGAGATCGTTATCGAACCTTCCCGATGTTGCCCGAACGCCAACGAATTAATCGCTTAGAAAATTCGTAACGACTGCTTTTGAACGATGTAAAAAAAATAAAATTGAAGCAATCTTATGGTGGAATTGATGTGTGATGATTGTGTTCATTGTATTGTACGGAATGTACCTATGAACTTTTTATGGCTTGGTAAGTCATAAAAAAGTTCATACATTTTTAATGAAATGCGTGGGTGGATAAGTATGACTGGCAGTGACGGTGGAAGTCAGTAAGAGGAAGATAGTAGATTAACTGAGAACCTACTTAATGTAAGTATCAAAATTAGGTTTACTTTCGCTTGGGTTCGCATACCTAAAGGAAGAAACAATACTAAAACGAAAAAACAATACTAAAAGAAACACAAGACCAAAAAACATTATCTCATCATCTGTAATTATCTACCGACCAACTAATCATAACATAATGGCACGCCTTTACCGCCATAAATAAATATTCTTTATGATCCTTCAAACTAGTTTCCACAAAAAATATATGCACCAACAAAAACCGAGAAAAAAACAAAAGGTGCCATTGTAAATACCTAATAGTCGGGATTTCAATTTCGGGACAAACGCAAAAGGTTCTCGCGACAACGAAACTGAAAAATCCCGAGGACCTTTCTATTGTAACTATCGAAAAGCGGAAAGCGCTGCAAAAATAGAGGCGTTCAGAATACAACACACAATACAAGCGATACAGCGCTGTAGATGAAATTGGAGCTGAGACACCCGGAGCGAAATAACTGGGGTATCCCATTGATCCCTGCATTACAAAACGTTCCAAGCGAAATGCAGTCTTGTGGTGCGGAAGATAGGGTAGAATTTTAGTTGTATTACCGTTGTTTTGTAATAACCCTGGCTTACATAAAGGGGATGTAGGATCTGACAAAATTGCGCGTTGTAATGACGTCCCGACAATAGGCGTTCTGGGAACCGACGATGTTTTTGCCACGTCTGTGCAAATTTGCGAAGTTTTGGCTTCGCATGTGGCTCTGGGCTCACAAAGGAACGGGTTGTTTGATAATTATAGCAAGAAACGTGGAATTTTTAAAACAATGGCTTTGAATTTTGTTTCTATGGAATTATGCTCATTTCGAAAGAAGGTTTTGATTTAATTAACTTATTTTCGGGACATGACGTCATGAAAGCACATTGCAGCAAACTGATAGGTTCAGCAGTGGATTTCAATTTGAAAATGTCATCCTGCAAAATTCGCGGATGCACTTTAGAAAGTTCTCTTATAAAATACAATATTTTGCTAATAAATAATTATTAGATACTTAAATATATATAGAATAGAAAAAAAAAACTTTTTATTCAAGCATCTAATACCAGCAGAAGCCCTATGAGATTTTAATTAACGCATTTGCTACGATGAAAGCAAAAAAAAAAAACTAAACGTCAATTCTTATTCAAATTAAAGGGTAAACACGAAACTCCATGAAAGGAAGGCTTTCAGGAGAGGCTTACAAAGAATTGGGAATATTTGGGCTTGTTTACATACTTTTATCCTCAAAAGTCGTGTGCGTTTTGGAGACATTCGTAATTTCATTTAAGTTTGTCGCAGCTTGGACTTCCCTTGTTCGCAAGTGAGAAACAAATGCGGTAAGTGAGTTTTGGTATCTGTTTACTGGTCTTCTTCTGATCAGAAAGTCATAATGATTCTATTCTTTGTAATAGGCACTAGGCAATAAGAAACCTAGAAAGCGTTTACGAAGTCTCTGAAGTTGGTTCTGCTAAGTATTTGACGGATTCGTGGTTTTGAATATTAGGACATGAAGATATATAGAATGCAACGAAGTAGACTTTTATAAACAATGTTCCAGCTGAACGACTTTGATATCTTGACAAAAAAATAGTATGGAGGCGTTTCTGGCGACGCGCTAGGAAATCCACTTGGCTCTTGCAACGGCAATCTTTTCTGCACTTGGGTTGGACACGATTTTAGACACTTTTTTGCGTTTATTGGGTTTTAATGTGCTATTTTCTGCAGTTGATTCTGATTCAGGTGGTTGAGAATTTAAATAGGCGTGGGCAAATATAAAATATCTGGAAACTATTGGGTTTGAAAAGATTTGGTAGGTTAATAGATGAAAGTTGATAAGCAAAATGAGAAAGGTTTTAAGAGTAGGTACTCCTTACTCCTTATCATTATTTCTTTTTGTATCAGCCTACTTTGTCCCACTGCTGGGCAAAGCCCTCCCCCATGGCTTTCCAATTTTATTTGCAATTTGCCTTTTCCGAGCAATCCGTCCAGATTGTTACTTACGCCAGCGTTTCTTGGGCCTGCTTCGATTACGACGAAATCATGTATAAAATGAAAATTAATATACTTCTTATTAATATACTTACGTATTGTTCCTGGTCCCGAAATAATTCTGCACTCAATCACAAGATTAAAGAACAAAAGTCACGACACGATTTACACACAGGTTGCCATTTTATACACTGACAGCTACAGCTTTATAGATTAGAACCGAAATCAGTAAATGCCAGTTATTTGGACAAGTTGGAAATCTACCAAGGAGGAAGGAAGATTATCCGTGAGTATAATTTATTGCAGATGGCTTTGCAATAGCTTGATAAATCTATTATAAGATTCGTATGACATCCATAATAATAATTAGTAATACCCGTTTCGCGTCGTGAATAATTTGAGGATTTAAATTGACTGGACTAATTGCGTGGATTGGAAGTTTGTGCATGTTTGTAAATGGGTATATAGGTAATATGGTTTTGGTGAAATTCTTGATGTGTTTTGTGTTAGAGATGTTGATAGATACTAGTTTATACGGGATATAAGAAGGTGCTCGACAAGCCAGCATCTCAGAAGATCGGGCAAATGCTTATTATGCTGATGACGATAAATGTTTACTTGCAGAATGTTCAAATGACATGATGAAAGTGACGGGATACGGTTTTACGTAGACTACCTACGTTTTTTTATTCAACACAAGTCTTAAATTCACCAACTGATTTACGAGTATCATAGACATTCTTGAATTTAAGGAGCTCGTGGCTAAATAACAACAGCCGCTCGGGTTGGTCTTTATGTTAAGCCGTGTTTACCTAAGTTGGTCCGTGGATGGATGACCACCCATTACATACCGAAATTCCTCCGTGCCTCGGAAAGCACGTTAAGCCGTTGTTGGTCCCGACTGTCATTTGTAGATCTTTGACAGTCGTTACAGGTAGTCAGTGACCCGAAAGTCTGACAACCAGTCTTACCAAAGGGTATCGTGTTACCTTGCGCTAACTGGGTTTTGGAGGTCAGATAGGCAGTCGCTCCATGTGAAATACTGGTATTCAGCTGCATCCGGTTAGACTGGAAGCCGACCCCAACATAGTTGGGAAAGGGCTAGGCAGATGATGGTTCTTGAATCTTCCTGCCCTTGTTCCATGTTATTGGGGTCGGCACAACACGTCTTTTTCTTCTATTCGGTATCTCGGTGTAACAGTTTATGGGAGCACCCATATCTAGCACTAACAAAATCATCACATTCCATTCTCATCCTCTTACAAAAGTTGTAAAACAAACTGCAACCCTTTTAGCATCCCCCACACGTATCAGCATGCATGAAGAGATAAATATTCAGAGGCCGAAGCGGCGGGTTTTTAATAAAATTACCCTCGAGCGGGGTGTGGGGGCGGAAATTGAAAACATCGCTCGCCGCATCCACCCCCGTTATCTGTGGCGCTCAGCAGGGTTCCGATGGATTGCCTCGCGGACTCATTTGAGTGAGTGGTTATAATTTTAGTGCAGATCTTTTGGTGGGTTACAAGCGTATCGAGTAAAGTAAGCTAATAGATCTTCGAATTAAATTATTTAGCGAAACTCTGCAGACCGTATCGATATCAAAAGCGATTAGACAAAAACTTAATTTCCAATACTTATACTTCATGTGAGTAATCTACCTGAAGTAGTTGTCGTTCCCCAAAAACCTTATTTTTATTTTCAAAAAATAAAACAGGGAACAAAAGCAAAATTTTGTTCCAATTCGTTTTATTCGACTAGCTCCACAGCTTCTTCAGTTCGTTCGGATAATCGTAGGGCGCTACGATTATCAGATCGACCTGATCATTTAAGATCACGACGCAAGAACGTGGACAAACACAAAACTACAAGATACAGAATGTTCCCGAATACATAGAGCGGGAGGACGGGATAGGCACTAAGGCACCCCTCCTGTTCTCCGACATACCTCAATTACACACCCTCTATTGCCGAGCAATGTTTGTTCAAAGTAAGTCCTGTGAGCTCGTCTGTCCTTACACATATTATAATTGGATTCCCTGAATAATTATAATAAATGAATAAGTGCACTTCAGTAATATTGTCTACAGAATTAAACTGGTTACAGAATCATTAAGAAGGAAGAGAGGTCATCCCGCCGTGGGACGAGCATCGTCATGGAGACAGGCCCAGAAAATCGCTGGCGCATTTCCGATGGGTGGGTTATAGAAGGCAACGGGCAGAGATCAGGAAGTCTATTCTTTGTCCAGTAGAGGGACAGTACTTCTTTAGATTAATATTAAGGAGTTAGTGCCGGGTAGCCTGCGAAATTAAAGTTTTCTTACGTTTTTTGCAATTTGGCCAGAGGATTGTTTTGATGATTTTAATGATTATAAATAACTCTAATCATGTAACGCCATATTTGTTACGGTCGCGTATCATCTTTTAATCAACATACAACCTGAAACTGATCTGTAAATTGCAAAAACATAAGACAATTTAAATTTCGCGGGATTTGGCGCATCCTCCGTAAAAGAAAACCTGCAAAGGACGTTTTCATTTCATATTAGAAAGTGTAAACACCATCATAAGCAAAGCAGCCGAGAGCATATAACGAAGAAACAATGTATCGCTAGGGAAGTAGATATTAGCAAATGAAAAAATGTAATTAAGCCCTATCTAATCTTGGATGTTAATTGAAGTTTGCTCAATAATAACCTACTTTTAAGTACAAAGATCAAGATCACGGGCAGTAATTACGACGCGATAAGGTTAAAAATTGCTGCAAAAGTGTCAAACGAAGATCTTAACGAAGCCACATTTAAATAAAACGGCATGATATCCCGTTTTGTAAGGACCATTAAATTCACGATACCTAGGTTGTGGATGGTACAACTGCTGGGTAAATTCTTTTTATCGAACAAGCAAGTTTCAGCTCTAAACCTTTTGGTCAATTCCAGAAAGAGCCATCTAAATGCCGGACACACTCAGATGTCTCTCTCTGTATTTGACATTATTTCATTTCATCATTATATCATATCATAGACTACTTCTTCATGGTTTGATATAAAAAAACTCGTTGAAGTAGTTTATTATGTAATCGACATATAGGACCTTCCTAAGTCGGAATTCTTGATCCAAGCACACATCGTAAAGACAGGAAATTCTTCAAAAAATCAATAAACATTTCAATTCCTGTGTACAACCTCATTATTTCTCAAACTCGCCATATCTGTCAGAGAAATCATTGATATCTCGAGAGCAGAACGAAATAATGACTAACAGTGATCATCAGACGGTCCCGCATTGATGTAGCGCGTCGCTTTCACCGGCGCGCGCGCACACAATCGCGGCTAGCGCCATTGTACAAGAGTTATTACTGTAATCGCTGTGTGGTCTACGGTGAGAGAATGGCCGATTGTGGTTTATAGTTTATAATTTCTAGGAGTTTTATGTGATGAGGGGCAATTATTCACTCATTTATCACTTTTGGGAGGGAGAGTGGGAATTCGGGAAGAGTAACTTGTGATTTATCAGAATCTTTGACCGAAGTTGTTATGTTCTACGTAAACGCTGTTGGAATTGTTGGAGATCAACGCTCGGGAATAGGTAGACGTTGATTGGTCGTAATGCAAAAGAGATGAATTGAAACATGGTGTTTCTGAATATAGGTACGTAAGATGGAATGTAATTTAATATTGTTACTTTGTTTTGTAACTTCTGCGCAAAGTAGCAGCCTGAAGCATGCATTTTGTTTACTTAATGATAAATATTTTAAAGCTATTTTTGCTGTGCGCTGTGGCCAACTTTAAGAATGCAGTCTTAATTATCGCCAATACTACTAATATACGACGATGCTACCTTTCAGAATGCACAGATATTACCTTAAGTTTTTTCTTTACCTCACTTGGAATAATTCCTACGATCACTTTTTACGATCAACTCATAAGATTGATCCGATCGTAAACTTTTTACGGGCGATACAAGATACCTATTGAGAAAATAAGAAATTTACAATGAAATTACTTTATTCTTTCATATGGTGTTGATCTGAAGACATTGAAAGTTTTTTTTTTAAGGAAAAATATCAATTGGCGACGTCTTTTTGAGTTTGTAGACTAGAAAGAGGAAGAGGAAGAATAATATGAGAAGGCAAGGAAAGGATATGACATCAAGATTCGCCCAGATTCGCTTTCACAGTGAGATGTAGTCAGTTTCTTGAAAATCTGGACCTCTAAACAGTTTTAGTGGAATCCGTACCTAAGTCCTCATTAGTATAGCACTAAAAATGGCAGATGCGGACTCGAAGTTTTAAGAATAAATTCTATAAATTCAGCATATGGCAGCAATAGCATACGACCATAGCTTGATGATGATTTCAGCGAGCATTATATTGATGATTAATTTTTCCAAAACCGGGCTTCAGTTTTAGTTTTGTTGAAAATATTAACAGTTTTCCTTTATTAACAAATAAAATATGACGCTTATCGCGTATGAAATGCGCCGTGCGCGATATGTACAAAACAATGGCGTGTCGGAGACAGGGGTCGCCATCCATCATGATTGTCCATTGAAACGTCACGCACACACTGCGCCTGCGCTGGTCTGTGGTCGACGGTGTGCCTCTCGTGGACTTAATATTACATTGCTTGGTCTTGCAGGATAGGTAGACGTTTATATCATAAGAGCAGGAGAAGAGATGGTCGCTGTCCATCATGGTTGTCCATTGAGACGTCACGCACGCACTGCGCCTGCGCCGGACTGCGGTCGTAAATTAGTAGTATTAGTTTTACTTTACTTACAGGGTAGTTAGACTTTCAGACATTAACAGAAGAGGAGAGATGGTCGCCATCCATCATGTTTGTCCATTAAAACGTCACGCACGCTCTGCGTCTGCGCCGGTCTGTAGTCGCCTCTCATGGGATTAACAAAGTTCCTATAGTGAATCATTGGGCCTGTTTTTCCACTGGCGTCTCCTAGGGGTTTCCCGTGCCCGCCCTGATAACGTTCTGTCATCAAACCCTTCGATACCGAGAACACGAAAATGTATCAAATCGCTATAGCATGTAGAATTGTTCATTTGACGACGAAGCCTTTTATTCATACACTTCGCCTCTATCTTTGTTAGGCCGTACCCGGTGGTGTGCCGATCCTAGCCAGTGGAAACCTATATGCCCACCGCCTTAACAGGTTGGGTAGTACTTAGTTAGATCATAACAGGAACCGGAGAGATGTTCGCCATCCATCATGGCCGTTGTCCATTGAAACGTCAGACACACACTGCGCCTGCGCCGTCTGTGGTCGTCTTGCACTAACTTACTTCTGCAGGATAGATAAGGTTCTACCAGAGATTCGCGAAGTAGCTAAGATAAGCTACGATAATAATGATGTTTATATTCGGACCAGAATTAGCTAGTGTATTGAAACGGGAAATAATTATGTGCTTTAAAGTAGCTCTTGCAAAAAATTAGCTTCCTTGTCTTGTTCTTTTCCTCGTCAGCTGGTGGAAGCAACCTAAAACTTCAGACACATATCACGCCCTGACCTAACACCAGAGTAGGTAGAATTTTAGTCAGAACCTTGAATAAAAACAGATCTCAATTTTCTAAGACACAATTGCATCTTCGTAACAAATAAATTACGTAGAACGGCCAGGAAAACTGTCACTTCAACCACCTTTTCTTATGTAACATTTTTTTCTTTTAAACAATAGTCGCTAGTCGTATATTTAAACTATTAGGACCGGAGACAATTGCCATTGTTACCACAAAAGCCCGTAATTTGCCAGTTACGCCGGAGTGGCACTGGACAACGTCTTTACGCCATATGCCAGACATGTGGCTTGCCACAACGACGCTCTATCATTCTCTATGCTTCGCCGCACGATTGAGGTTACAGAGTTTCAAGCTTAATTAAATGATACGTGTTTAAAGGTGTTTAAGTTAGATTATGGGGATGTAAATGTTATTAGGCATGATGAATTGATGGGACATCGTTGTTTGATCGCGTTTAGGATGGTCTATATTTTTTTATATTTAGCCCTGGTATTTTTGTCTTTTTATTTATCGAATGAAGGGCTTTGGTCTTGTTAAGTTTTGCCCAGTATGATTAAAATTCAGAAAGAATCGTTGAAGAAAACGAGCGAGGGAATGAATGGACCGTTTGAAGAATTTCTTCTAACGAAGCTAACCGACTGATAACTCAATGAAATTATTGATACGGCTAGCCACATTATCAACAGTAATTCTAATTCGAGCCACAATCATTTAAGTCCCACCGTGAACATTCCTATCAAACGAGTCTTGAGGCGCGCCTGTTAACTGTCAACTATTTCTAATGGTCCTCCACACATCGACACGTCGCATATATGGATAGACACATTGAACACACATGTGTGACTCGATATATTGGGGGAATATGGACGTAAAGTGACTGTCGGAAGACTAAAAATGATTTAATGAATGGTATTGTGAGGCGATTTTTTTGTCGCTCCATGTTAAATACCTACCTAGTTTTTGGCTGCATCTGATGAGACTGGAAGGAGACTCCAACATACTAGTTTAAAGGTTAGACTAAGGATGATGGTGAGTCGAGACGGCGACGCGTTGTGTTCCACGCGCGCCTTTCGGGGGGAGTTTAATACCTCACTGCCCCCCGGGATTAAGTCCGCAGGTCAAGCCGGTTGGCACTAGTCCGGGGCTACGGAAGACGCATTAGATCCCGCTGCTCCCCGATGCAAATGTGCGAGGGAACACGTACCGGTGAGTCTGGCAGACCCCTCCGCTCTCCCCAGGGCGGAGGACATCCATTGAGGATTTCCATATCGAGAGAAAAGAAAAAAAAGGATGTTGGTGAGTCAGGCTATATTATACGTGTCTATGGGTTACCTACCTATATCGTAATAAGAAAGCGTTTAAAATAAGATAGACAGTTGGATTATACTGATGAGGGTAGACGGAGAGCCAAGTGGGATTTGTCCCGCAGTGGATAGATTGATGACGATGAAAATTATGCAGATTGTAAAATTAAAACGTTTGCCATTTTGAAGCTGATGAGGAAAGATCTGTATATTTTCATATTAGCTCCTTCAGCTTTAAAAAGGCGTGCATATAATTACATTGTAAGAAGCTTTAGTAGGGAGTTACGTCCGTCTGAATCTCAGGGCACTAAACAAACATTAACACATGAAACTTGTTTGTAAAGCCCTAGAGTGGCGCTAACGAGATGCGCATACGCATACTACTGCGCCACCTAAGTGCGTAATACGGAGAACTTGCACTTGACATATTTGGTGTTCGGTTCTTGGAAGTCAGCGTTTAGAAGTATCGTCCGCTCTTTGGCTAGAAAGGCGGTAAATACTGACGGTTGTTTCAGTAATTTGTGGAAGAAAGAAAATGCACCAATCCCAGAAAAATTGGATAAATCGCAAGAGAATGATGATACACGTATCAATGTTAATACTTCTACTTCACCTTGTTTGTTGTGAGTTTATTTCCATCTTAAAACATCTCAGTTTTTCCAATCTGAGTAAGAGAGGCAGTATTATCCAATATAGTGATGAAGAGTATAAAGATTGCTATGTCCTCTAAAACCCCAGTTATTCCTGCATCCGATTATTGTCTATATCCGACTTACGATGTATATTTTGCTTACGAGGTCACCTACCATGTGGTAGGTTGGTTTCTTTTTGAAGGGTATGTAATGGGCCCGAAATAGGTAAGTACAACTCTTTACGCGCACTAAACATTACGTGCCGCCATTTCAAGACTGATGAAAAATGGACGATGGTCATCTTCGAATGCTTCTCATCCAATAAATTCGGCTATTTTAGTGACTACAGCATTATGCATTATGTTTTAATGTAAATGAATACTTTCTACGGTCAGATCAGG
This sequence comes from Eurois occulta, assembly GCA_950022335.1. Lineage (NCBI taxonomy): Eukaryota > Metazoa > Arthropoda > Insecta > Lepidoptera > Noctuidae > Eurois > Eurois occulta. Next base: position 6,958,732 of record OX465489.1, on the reverse strand, counting down.
ATCTGGGACAGAAATAATTCAACACCGAAAGGATATCAACAACAGCTTTGATAGGGTTTGTTGCCATTGGGATAAGTAATACTTTTCTAATTCATCGCTTGTTTACCTGTATCAAGTTTGAAAGTGCACAAATTTATTTATAGTCTAGGAAGCAGCCATTTGTACTATCCGTTTCAAGTTCCTTTTTAAGGCATCAGCTTCAACTATAGACTTATGATTGACAATCTGTTCATTAGCAATCTTAATTGGATGTCTGGTTGACATATCCTTGTCTAGCCTAGCCTTACCGAAGCGTAGGTTGAACTTTCTTGGCCTGCTTCGATTACGACGAAATCATGTATAAAATGAAAATTAATATACTTCTTATTAATATACTTACGTATTGTTCCTGGTCCCGAAATAATTCTGCACTCAATCACAAGATTAAAGAACAAAAGTCACGACACGATTTACACACAGGTTGCCATTTTATACACTGACAGCTACAGCTTTATAGATTAGAACCGAAATCAGTAAATGCCAGTTATTTGGACAAGTTGGAAATCTACCAAGGAGGAAGGAAGATTATCCGTGAGTATAATTTATTGCAGATGGCTTTGCAATAGCTTGATAAATCTATTATAAGATTCGTATGACATCCATAATAATAATTAGTAATACCCGTTTCGCGTCGTGAATAATTTGAGGATTTAAATTGACTGGACTAATTGCGTGGATTGGAAGTTTGTGCATGTTTGTAAATGGGTATATAGGTAATATGGTTTTGGTGAAATTCTTGATGTGTTTTGTGTTAGAGATGTTGATAGATACTAGTTTATACGGGATATAAGAAGGTGCTCGACAAGCCAGCATCTCAGAAGATCGGGCAAATGCTTATTATGCTGATGACGATAAATGTTTACTTGCAGAATGTTCAAATGACATGATGAAAGTGACGGGATACGGTTTTACGTAGACTACCTACGTTTTTTTATTCAACACAAGTCTTAAATTCACCAACTGATTTACGAGTATCATAGACATTCTTGAATTTAAGGAGCTCGTGGCTAAATAACAACAGCCGCTCGGGTTGGTCTTTATGTTAAGCCGTGTTTACCTAAGTTGGTCCGTGGATGGATGACCACCCATTACATACCGAAATTCCTCCGTGCCTCGGAAAGCACGTTAAGCCGTTGTTGGTCCCGACTGTCATTTGTAGATCTTTGACAGTCGTTACAGGTAGTCAGTGACCCGAAAGTCTGACAACCAGTCTTACCAAAGGGTATCGTGTTACCTTGCGCTAACTGGGTTTTGGAGGTCAGATAGGCAGTCGCTCCATGTGAAATACTGGTATTCAGCTGCATCCGGTTAGACTGGAAGCCGACCCCAACATAGTTGGGAAAGGGCTAGGCAGATGATGGTTCTTGAATCTTCCTGCCCTTGTTCCATGTTATTGGGGTCGGCACAACACGTCTTTTTCTTCTATTCGGTATCTCGGTGTAACAGTTTATGGGAGCACCCATATCTAGCACTAACAAAATCATCACATTCCATTCTCATCCTCTTACAAAAGTTGTAAAACAAACTGCAACCCTTTTAGCATCCCCCACACGTATCAGCATGCATGAAGAGATAAATATTCAGAGGCCGAAGCGGCGGGTTTTTAATAAAATTACCCTCGAGCGGGGTGTGGGGGCGGAAATTGAAAACATCGCTCGCCGCATCCACCCCCGTTATCTGTGGCGCTCAGCAGGGTTCCGATGGATTGCCTCGCGGACTCATTTGAGTGAGTGGTTATAATTTTAGTGCAGATCTTTTGGTGGGTTACAAGCGTATCGAGTAAAGTAAGCTAATAGATCTTCGAATTAAATTATTTAGCGAAACTCTGCAGACCGTATCGATATCAAAAGCGATTAGACAAAAACTTAATTTCCAATACTTATACTTCATGTGAGTAATCTACCTGAAGTAGTTGTCGTTCCCCAAAAACCTTATTTTTATTTTCAAAAAATAAAACAGGGAACAAAAGCAAAATTTTGTTCCAATTCGTTTTATTCGACTAGCTCCACAGCTTCTTCAGTTCGTTCGGATAATCGTAGGGCGCTACGATTATCAGATCGACCTGATCATTTAAGATCACGACGCAAGAACGTGGACAAACACAAAACTACAAGATACAGAATGTTCCCGAATACATAGAGCGGGAGGACGGGATAGGCACTAAGGCACCCCTCCTGTTCTCCGACATACCTCAATTACACACCCTCTATTGCCGAGCAATGTTTGTTCAAAGTAAGTCCTGTGAGCTCGTCTGTCCTTACACATATTATAATTGGATTCCCTGAATAATTATAATAAATGAATAAGTGCACTTCAGTAATATTGTCTACAGAATTAAACTGGTTACAGAATCATTAAGAAGGAAGAGAGGTCATCCCGCCGTGGGACGAGCATCGTCATGGAGACAGGCCCAGAAAATCGCTGGCGCATTTCCGATGGGTGGGTTATAGAAGGCAACGGGCAGAGATCAGGAAGTCTATTCTTTGTCCAGTAGAGGGACAGTACTTCTTTAGATTAATATTAAGGAGTTAGTGCCGGGTAGCCTGCGAAATTAAAGTTTTCTTACGTTTTTTGCAATTTGGCCAGAGGATTGTTTTGATGATTTTAATGATTATAAATAACTCTAATCATGTAACGCCATATTTGTTACGGTCGCGTATCATCTTTTAATCAACATACAACCTGAAACTGATCTGTAAATTGCAAAAACATAAGACAATTTAAATTTCGCGGGATTTGGCGCATCCTCCGTAAAAGAAAACCTGCAAAGGACGTTTTCATTTCATATTAGAAAGTGTAAACACCATCATAAGCAAAGCAGCCGAGAGCATATAACGAAGAAACAATGTATCGCTAGGGAAGTAGATATTAGCAAATGAAAAAATGTAATTAAGCCCTATCTAATCTTGGATGTTAATTGAAGTTTGCTCAATAATAACCTACTTTTAAGTACAAAGATCAAGATCACGGGCAGTAATTACGACGCGATAAGGTTAAAAATTGCTGCAAAAGTGTCAAACGAAGATCTTAACGAAGCCACATTTAAATAAAACGGCATGATATCCCGTTTTGTAAGGACCATTAAATTCACGATACCTAGGTTGTGGATGGTACAACTGCTGGGTAAATTCTTTTTATCGAACAAGCAAGTTTCAGCTCTAAACCTTTTGGTCAATTCCAGAAAGAGCCATCTAAATGCCGGACACACTCAGATGTCTCTCTCTGTATTTGACATTATTTCATTTCATCATTATATCATATCATAGACTACTTCTTCATGGTTTGATATAAAAAAACTCGTTGAAGTAGTTTATTATGTAATCGACATATAGGACCTTCCTAAGTCGGAATTCTTGATCCAAGCACACATCGTAAAGACAGGAAATTCTTCAAAAAATCAATAAACATTTCAATTCCTGTGTACAACCTCATTATTTCTCAAACTCGCCATATCTGTCAGAGAAATCATTGATATCTCGAGAGCAGAACGAAATAATGACTAACAGTGATCATCAGACGGTCCCGCATTGATGTAGCGCGTCGCTTTCACCGGCGCGCGCGCACACAATCGCGGCTAGCGCCATTGTACAAGAGTTATTACTGTAATCGCTGTGTGGTCTACGGTGAGAGAATGGCCGATTGTGGTTTATAGTTTATAATTTCTAGGAGTTTTATGTGATGAGGGGCAATTATTCACTCATTTATCACTTTTGGGAGGGAGAGTGGGAATTCGGGAAGAGTAACTTGTGATTTATCAGAATCTTTGACCGAAGTTGTTATGTTCTACGTAAACGCTGTTGGAATTGTTGGAGATCAACGCTCGGGAATAGGTAGACGTTGATTGGTCGTAATGCAAAAGAGATGAATTGAAACATGGTGTTTCTGAATATAGGTACGTAAGATGGAATGTAATTTAATATTGTTACTTTGTTTTGTAACTTCTGCGCAAAGTAGCAGCCTGAAGCATGCATTTTGTTTACTTAATGATAAATATTTTAAAGCTATTTTTGCTGTGCGCTGTGGCCAACTTTAAGAATGCAGTCTTAATTATCGCCAATACTACTAATATACGACGATGCTACCTTTCAGAATGCACAGATATTACCTTAAGTTTTTTCTTTACCTCACTTGGAATAATTCCTACGATCACTTTTTACGATCAACTCATAAGATTGATCCGATCGTAAACTTTTTACGGGCGATACAAGATACCTATTGAGAAAATAAGAAATTTACAATGAAATTACTTTATTCTTTCATATGGTGTTGATCTGAAGACATTGAAAGTTTTTTTTTTAAGGAAAAATATCAATTGGCGACGTCTTTTTGAGTTTGTAGACTAGAAAGAGGAAGAGGAAGAATAATATGAGAAGGCAAGGAAAGGATATGACATCAAGATTCGCCCAGATTCGCTTTCACAGTGAGATGTAGTCAGTTTCTTGAAAATCTGGACCTCTAAACAGTTTTAGTGGAATCCGTACCTAAGTCCTCATTAGTATAGCACTAAAAATGGCAGATGCGGACTCGAAGTTTTAAGAATAAATTCTATAAATTCAGCATATGGCAGCAATAGCATACGACCATAGCTTGATGATGATTTCAGCGAGCATTATATTGATGATTAATTTTTCCAAAACCGGGCTTCAGTTTTAGTTTTGTTGAAAATATTAACAGTTTTCCTTTATTAACAAATAAAATATGACGCTTATCGCGTATGAAATGCGCCGTGCGCGATATGTACAAAACAATGGCGTGTCGGAGACAGGGGTCGCCATCCATCATGATTGTCCATTGAAACGTCACGCACACACTGCGCCTGCGCTGGTCTGTGGTCGACGGTGTGCCTCTCGTGGACTTAATATTACATTGCTTGGTCTTGCAGGATAGGTAGACGTTTATATCATAAGAGCAGGAGAAGAGATGGTCGCTGTCCATCATGGTTGTCCATTGAGACGTCACGCACGCACTGCGCCTGCGCCGGACTGCGGTCGTAAATTAGTAGTATTAGTTTTACTTTACTTACAGGGTAGTTAGACTTTCAGACATTAACAGAAGAGGAGAGATGGTCGCCATCCATCATGTTTGTCCATTAAAACGTCACGCACGCTCTGCGTCTGCGCCGGTCTGTAGTCGCCTCTCATGGGATTAACAAAGTTCCTATAGTGAATCATTGGGCCTGTTTTTCCACTGGCGTCTCCTAGGGGTTTCCCGTGCCCGCCCTGATAACGTTCTGTCATCAAACCCTTCGATACCGAGAACACGAAAATGTATCAAATCGCTATAGCATGTAGAATTGTTCATTTGACGACGAAGCCTTTTATTCATACACTTCGCCTCTATCTTTGTTAGGCCGTACCCGGTGGTGTGCCGATCCTAGCCAGTGGAAACCTATATGCCCACCGCCTTAACAGGTTGGGTAGTACTTAGTTAGATCATAACAGGAACCGGAGAGATGTTCGCCATCCATCATGGCCGTTGTCCATTGAAACGTCAGACACACACTGCGCCTGCGCCGTCTGTGGTCGTCTTGCACTAACTTACTTCTGCAGGATAGATAAGGTTCTACCAGAGATTCGCGAAGTAGCTAAGATAAGCTACGATAATAATGATGTTTATATTCGGACCAGAATTAGCTAGTGTATTGAAACGGGAAATAATTATGTGCTTTAAAGTAGCTCTTGCAAAAAATTAGCTTCCTTGTCTTGTTCTTTTCCTCGTCAGCTGGTGGAAGCAACCTAAAACTTCAGACACATATCACGCCCTGACCTAACACCAGAGTAGGTAGAATTTTAGTCAGAACCTTGAATAAAAACAGATCTCAATTTTCTAAGACACAATTGCATCTTCGTAACAAATAAATTACGTAGAACGGCCAGGAAAACTGTCACTTCAACCACCTTTTCTTATGTAACATTTTTTTCTTTTAAACAATAGTCGCTAGTCGTATATTTAAACTATTAGGACCGGAGACAATTGCCATTGTTACCACAAAAGCCCGTAATTTGCCAGTTACGCCGGAGTGGCACTGGACAACGTCTTTACGCCATATGCCAGACATGTGGCTTGCCACAACGACGCTCTATCATTCTCTATGCTTCGCCGCACGATTGAGGTTACAGAGTTTCAAGCTTAATTAAATGATACGTGTTTAAAGGTGTTTAAGTTAGATTATGGGGATGTAAATGTTATTAGGCATGATGAATTGATGGGACATCGTTGTTTGATCGCGTTTAGGATGGTCTATATTTTTTTATATTTAGCCCTGGTATTTTTGTCTTTTTATTTATCGAATGAAGGGCTTTGGTCTTGTTAAGTTTTGCCCAGTATGATTAAAATTCAGAAAGAATCGTTGAAGAAAACGAGCGAGGGAATGAATGGACCGTTTGAAGAATTTCTTCTAACGAAGCTAACCGACTGATAACTCAATGAAATTATTGATACGGCTAGCCACATTATCAACAGTAATTCTAATTCGAGCCACAATCATTTAAGTCCCACCGTGAACATTCCTATCAAACGAGTCTTGAGGCGCGCCTGTTAACTGTCAACTATTTCTAATGGTCCTCCACACATCGACACGTCGCATATATGGATAGACACATTGAACACACATGTGTGACTCGATATATTGGGGGAATATGGACGTAAAGTGACTGTCGGAAGACTAAAAATGATTTAATGAATGGTATTGTGAGGCGATTTTTTTGTCGCTCCATGTTAAATACCTACCTAGTTTTTGGCTGCATCTGATGAGACTGGAAGGAGACTCCAACATACTAGTTTAAAGGTTAGACTAAGGATGATGGTGAGTCGAGACGGCGACGCGTTGTGTTCCACGCGCGCCTTTCGGGGGGAGTTTAATACCTCACTGCCCCCCGGGATTAAGTCCGCAGGTCAAGCCGGTTGGCACTAGTCCGGGGCTACGGAAGACGCATTAGATCCCGCTGCTCCCCGATGCAAATGTGCGAGGGAACACGTACCGGTGAGTCTGGCAGACCCCTCCGCTCTCCCCAGGGCGGAGGACATCCATTGAGGATTTCCATATCGAGAGAAAAGAAAAAAAAGGATGTTGGTGAGTCAGGCTATATTATACGTGTCTATGGGTTACCTACCTATATCGTAATAAGAAAGCGTTTAAAATAAGATAGACAGTTGGATTATACTGATGAGGGTAGACGGAGAGCCAAGTGGGATTTGTCCCGCAGTGGATAGATTGATGACGATGAAAATTATGCAGATTGTAAAATTAAAACGTTTGCCATTTTGAAGCTGATGAGGAAAGATCTGTATATTTTCATATTAGCTCCTTCAGCTTTAAAAAGGCGTGCATATAATTACATTGTAAGAAGCTTTAGTAGGGAGTTACGTCCGTCTGAATCTCAGGGCACTAAACAAACATTAACACATGAAACTTGTTTGTAAAGCCCTAGAGTGGCGCTAACGAGATGCGCATACGCATACTACTGCGCCACCTAAGTGCGTAATACGGAGAACTTGCACTTGACATATTTGGTGTTCGGTTCTTGGAAGTCAGCGTTTAGAAGTATCGTCCGCTCTTTGGCTAGAAAGGCGGTAAATACTGACGGTTGTTTCAGTAATTTGTGGAAGAAAGAAAATGCACCAATCCCAGAAAAATTGGATAAATCGCAAGAGAATGATGATACACGTATCAATGTTAATACTTCTACTTCACCTTGTTTGTTGTGAGTTTATTTCCATCTTAAAACATCTCAGTTTTTCCAATCTGAGTAAGAGAGGCAGTATTATCCAATATAGTGATGAAGAGTATAAAGATTGCTATGTCCTCTAAAACCCCAGTTATTCCTGCATCCGATTATTGTCTATATCCGACTTACGATGTATATTTTGCTTACGAGGTCACCTACCATGTGGTAGGTTGGTTTCTTTTTGAAGGGTATGTAATGGGCCCGAAATAGGTAAGTACAACTCTTTACGCGCACTAAACATTACGTGCCGCCATTTCAAGACTGATGAAAAATGGACGATGGTCATCTTCGAATGCTTCTCATCCAATAAATTCGGCTATTTTAGTGACTACAGCATTATGCATTATGTTTTAATGTAAATGAATACTTTCTACGGTCAGATCAGGATCTGGGACAGAAATAATTCAACACCGAAAGGATATCAACAACAGCTTTGATAGGGTTTGTTGCCATTGGGATAAGTAATACTTTTCTAATTCATCGCTTGTTTACCTGTATCAAGTTTGAAAGTGCACAAATTTATTTATAGTCTAGGAAGCAGCCATTTGTACTATCCGTTTCAAGTTCCTTTTTAAGGCATCAGCTTCAACTATAGACTTATGATTGACAATCTGTTCATTAGCAATCTTAATTGGATGTCTGGTTGACATATCCTTGTCTAGCCTAGCCTTACCGAAGCGTAGGTTGAACTTGATCGTTTTTGACAGTGGTGGCTCGTTATTGGCTGGATTTACATTTAGTTTTGGAAGAACGATGGAAGTATTTGGTTCTGGTGCATTATCAGTGGTTCGGTCAATCATTACGCCGGGCGTGCTCATCGTTCTTTTCCCTTTGTCCCAGTTTATTTGGGGTCGGCGGTACACATCTGCTTCTTCCATACTTTTCTAATAATCGCACTCCACTCTACTCCAATACGCAGTACTATTTTTCCTTTTGTTTCAGATTTGTCTATGACATTTTAGTGCTCTCTTATTTTATTTCAATCTAGGTTCACAGTTATTGTGTTGAAAGTTATTTTTTCTAGTTTCAAATTAGTTTTAATATCTATGAAATTGACAATTAAATAGACGCATAATTCCAACCTCCTATTCCCACTCCTATCTACATTCAATTACCCAGAAAGTAACAGACATGAAGCCTCATAAAGCCGTCACAAATCCAAAGACAAACAACACATCATCCAACATAATACGCATTCACGTCACCGAAGGAGGGATTAATTCTAAACGCATAAAAAATAATAAGCGGACAAGTTCCCACGTCATCTCGCCGAGACGTCTTTATAACTTTATAAACCATTCACGCACTTGACCCTTTCAGCATAATACCATACGACGAGAATCAAATTATCAAAACGAATAAAACGTAAACCCTCGACGAGAACGCACACATGAAAGCCGATAACCTCATTCGGACGTATCAAATGGTTCAAAACATACTCACACAGACGCAAACCTGTCGTGTCTACGCACACACATGGAAGTTACGAACCCAAAAACACGAATTTCGTACACGCACACATACTTACTTCGTGGGGCTTCGTATTTCAAACGCTCGCTCGAGCTGTATCGTTTCGGTGCCAGCGGCGGCATTAACTTGGACTCGTTGCGCAGTGCGATTGCCGCGTATATTTTTAGCGCTGATGTGTTTTGCTGAACGATGTTTGTTACGCATTACCGTTCCTTCGATGTAAAAATGCGCGGCCCGGTATTCGTGCGCCTAATGAGTCGCACATACTTTAATTGCACCAAGTATGGTAATGTCAGTTTTTGCGTGGATAGGCCACCTTTACCGTACTTACATTCAATGAGGACATCTCATTTTGTTTAAAATGAAGTATGGTCTTATCTGTTTTCACTATAAAATTCTCGTTTTAACGTTTAATGTTGATTTTAATGAATAAAACGGCTAAAGCATTTCGACATAATGCGTCGAAGAAATTACTTAGAATCGAGAAAATGATATGCCAAAGGAACCACATACCGTACATCAATTAAATAACCTATATTCTGCTGAAATCTTAGAACCAAAAAATTCCAAGCCCAAGCCCGGAAATACGAGTATTCTGGTGAGAATAAGTTCAGACCCAAACTTTGCATAAAACTCAGCTTCTATAAGTTTCTTGAGAAATTAATTTGAGCTCCAAACTATTTTAGTCTTTAACCGATTTAACGCAAGTTTCACTCAGTTCCGATTAAAAAACGAATACGAAATTGCCTGATTAAAAGGTGCTTGGATGATCTTGTCAGGATTCTACATGCTATTTCAGGTAATTTCAAAACATGGGTGCTCTTTGGAGGCTTCCATAATGAAGTCTTCCTGTCTTAGTGTTGGTTTCTATCGTAAACAGTGGAAAGTTTGGAAGAAATATTTGACGGAGTCATAAAGGATGCAGATTTCTACATAAGACGTACGTAGACGTAGGACGTGTGGGTATCAGCTTCACATATTTATATGCTCCATCTCCAAAAAATGCGTGCCTGAGGAAGGGTTGTAAAGGAAAATGTGAAGGCGGGACGACAAGTACCGCAAGTGCTGGTATAAGTGTCGCAGGAAAAGAATATCTGGAAAATTTGGGGGATCCAATTGGTTACGGTTTCCACTACACATTAAGCGTAGTTAACTTAGTTGGATACTTCTGTAATTTATGGAGAGCAGTTACCCACCTCTATGCTAAATCAAAAGGAAGCTCTCTCTTCTCTGTGCGAAAAAGTTGTTTTAAACATAGAACATGACGGTTTCCTAAGGATTTTTTTTTACGAATGAACATCAACGAGTCTGCACGGCATCAGCTTCTTCAGAGACGGAAAGAATTGATCTCAGCGAGGTTGCTACTTCAGACCATTCAATCCAGGTTCTGACTTGGTTAGTCGCAGTGAAGTTAAGCTAGTTTACAGATAGTTCGTATTCTATATCTACGCAAAACTTTTCCTGGTTCTGGAGATGATATAGACAGTCGCTCCATGTTAGACGGCTGCTTCCGGTTAGACTGGAAGCCGACTCCAACACAGTTGGAAACACGCTGAGCAGATGATGGTGACCAATCCGAAAATTAGTGTATAAAGAAATGAAGGTTTTAACGGCATCCGTTGCCAGTATTGGCTTAGTTGTCTTTACACGGCAAGGTTCGATACCAATAGGTATTTTAGGTAGGTACACAATCGAGTACCTACCTGTTCATGCGGTTTTAGGTTTTCAAGTCACGTGCAGTGTCATGCGACTGCGTCACATCGTCATGCTATGCGTCAGCTAATGAGAATGTTGATGGCATCATCGAACAGAATAGATTCGGAATCAATTCATTTTTTAAAGCATCTTTTGTACCTAATTATGTTAATAAGCACTTCTTCTTCTACAGTAGGTAATAGTGTAGTTAGGAACTGGTTACTGTGGAACATTCTTTTGTTCTTTTACAAAGCGGAGATCTATTTCAGCAGCAAAGATGTTTCAGGCCAGGACTCCCTAAATAATCCAGGTATCATTTTCCTGACCCACCTCGAACTAGCCCTCTCGGTACGCGTCTTGGTCGGCTTTAACAACGGCGCCGGACGCCGTCCATCATCAGGCTGCACCGTGTGGAGATTTTATTTATTTATTTTATTGAGCTTATATAACCTCAGAGAGATTTCCCGAAAATGTATTTGAGTACAAAATACAGTAGTTGTGGTTGTGGTGGTCATCGTTTTGAACTCTTGGGACCCTTTTTAAAGGATCCCAAGAGATTGGGATTATTTGGATTTATCCAAAGAATTAAAAAAGAAGATATCATCGCGCTTATGCAATTGCCTAATTTAGTGGGTCGAACTGAAACCTAGACAAAGTTTACTTTCAAAAGGATTGACAGAGGGTTTCGGTAGTATATATTCTTTTGTTGTTTAGCCAATTCGTTCCCACTGTTGGGCAAAGGCCTCCTCCATTCCTTTCAAACCCTCTCGGTGTTTTGCTTTCTCTGGCCAATCAGTCAGGAATCAAATCGTCACGCCAGCGTTTCTTAGGCCTGCCTCGGTGACGACGACCAACTTCAGGCCACCCATGACAATTCTGGCCATCCTGGAAATGTGACCCGCCCAGTCCTATTTAAACCTCGCAGAGTTATCGCCAGCATCGGATGCCTATCTTGGAGTAGTATACGAAACACCTTTTTGGCTTTTCCATCATCGGTATCGCTGATGTGATGTCAGTTGTCCAGCTCCTCTGTTCTGTTGAAGTGCACGGCAGGCTTGGATCTCAATACCACAGTCGCTTTTGTTTTGTATTTTTTTTTATAAAGATTCCATTCCTTCTCTTCACGTCATTGGTACAAACGTAAATACAATCTGCAACTTTGAAATATGGCAGCACGCCAAGAAAACGCTACTAAACAGGTAGGTATGTAAAAACACAAAGAATATAATACCGAGTCTGTTGTATAAAATAAACGTTTGGAATGGATTAAATGAAGATGATCAAGAACAGAACAGGGCTGAGTTGATTAATGATGTTTTGAGAAATTGCGTGGGAGACCGCGCTATGATTTTCAAACAGCTATGGCTTACGATAGGTCATTTCATTGAAGTACTGCGGTGTTTTTCTGCAATTGTTTATCGCAGAATGGCCGCTTTCAACTGAAGACTAGTTTTCAGTAGTGAGCGTTGAAATTATTCGCGATCCCCTTCTATTGCCTATTTATTTCTTTGGGAAGGATTTTCAATGATCGATAAATCACTCTTAATAATAGCTATACAAAGAAATTCTTCATATAGCTGCACCATAATGGCGTCATTCACTCGGAATCTCAATTTCAAATCAATGCACGGCAACACACATCCAGTTGCTTCCAGTCATCCTGCGAAGATCGTTACGAAATTCGATTCTGAAATGTTAAGCAATAGATTTTGTTATAGTTTAGAAATGAAAAATCTAAATCATTCCTATTGTATGGCACTTAAGAGGGTGCCGTTAATGATTTAAGGGATTTTTTGAAGTATAGGTTGGCATTGCTTGGCGTGTCTACCAACTATGCCCGACTCATGTAACATAAGTAATACTTATAAATAATATAAGTATTTATCATCGATTCTAAAAGAAGAAGAAGGAGGTTTTAAACTCAAAAACGTCCCAATCCACATAAACATTAGTCAAATAAAAAAGCGGCGTGTTTCCCGGGAAGTCGGCTTCCTCATTTGTATAATTTTATCGTCGTCCGTTGTGCCGTCAATACGTCATTGAGTGACAAACTGACACACTTCAGTATTTAAATGTGTATTATTGTAGGTATTTGGTTTACATAAAGAAGATGAGGGTCCTTACTGAAGCAGGTGTGCGCAGATTCCCATGGAAAATATCGTATGAAACTGGAAATCTGAATATACTTTATAATCTGAAAAAGAAATAACTATTACGGCGCAAACAGGCATTTTGAAGTAATAAATACTGCTGAAATGCATTGAGATCTAATAATAATGTATTATAATTTATTGGTTTGTTACATAGACGGGTAGGTGTTCTAATCTATCGCTAAGTACGACTTCTTGTCCTTTTGTATATGCATTCTTTTTATTTCTGACGTTTGGGTTGCAGAAGATTCCTTCCTAATCTTGAAAGTATTCAATTGATTTCAATACAGCACCGATCAGCACTTGGAATATATTCTTGGGTAGATTTTACATCATAAACCATGGCTCCATCGTCAGTAATGACTGAGCTATAGCATTTTTCTAGGCAAGGGAGGTGTAATTTTTCACAATGTTGGTAAATCATCGTTAAAAGGCTTAAGGGCTTTAGAATAAATTGTCGTCTGATAGTTAATCGTGAGTGATTTTATATTTGGTTTGCGTTAAACTGGCGAACCCTTATAGTGGTATCCAGAAAAGAAACGATTTTGGGTATGAAACCAAGTCGAGTTTTTTTTTGATTTTTGTGTTTAGATATCCTCTGGATCTTGCTGGTGGTGATGGAGGTAGATGCTTTAGAAAATAAATCGATAGTTTATTTCTATTCAGCTTAGCGTTTTCTCTGATTGTAAGGTGCGCTTTGCATGAAGAATTAGCCGTCCTCTTTAGCAAATTGCGTTGGAGATTCCGTGGGCACCTTTTAGGGTACTTAGGTGATTTCTCTTCTTATACGGAACAATTCCTACTTAGGCACTGCTTAGAAAGCTTATTTGTTTGTTTGGAAATATTACGCAATTCTTCTAGATCCTTTGTGTAATCTGCTGATTTCTAGATTACTTTATCAAATCTCGCTGAAAATAGGAGATTATTCAAATATTATTCATTCGTTGTCTTGTTTTTGAGCTCCTGACGAAAGCAGACGGGTGTTTTATTTATTTCTGGTCCAACTTCACACTGTTAGCATATGGATATTACGAATATTTTGTATTTTCGAAGAATTTTCCGTGAGTTTGCGTAGACTCAGCCGCTGTTAATTTGGTTGTCGTTTAGTTATTAATCATTTTAACTATTTTGGTTTTGAGAATATCTAAAAGGATAGATACCTTGTCATTCTGGAATCAGGATTTGATCCTTTCGTGGATTTTTTTATGGTTTCTATGACATATTATGTAGATACCAAAGACATTTGTAAAGATTCCACAAGTTCGTGTTGAAAAGTGACTTTGGATGCATCGAAAGCTACAGGTAATAAACGATGCAATGAAGTAACAAGAACTATTAAATTTTTGTTAGAAGTAGAAAGCAAAAGCAGCAATGGGCAATGAAATGCTAAATTCAATGTTGATATAAATGTCTTTGCAGCAAAACAAAAGAAGAAGTTTGGAGAGCCGCCATAGAACGTTGGTACGTAGATTTAGAATGACAATAATGGTGAACTATCGTGTCTCTATGCGAGATCACGATGCCCCCATTCACAGAGAGTATCAACCGCCGCGCTCGCTTCATCTGCATCCGCCATTTGAATTTGTAATCAGATTTGCGGGACCCAGCTTCATCCATCATTCATTACCTCCTCGAGACGTTAACGACGAGCTTAAACGTCCCGACGATTCCCTTTAATCAATTAGATGAAGGTAAAATGATGAAATCGCCCGGTCGAGACTCTCGCCGCGCCAGTAACCGCTCATTATTTCTTCTTACACGTTTTTTATTGCGGCAACATTATACGTGGGTGTGGTTGTAATTTCCTTTCACCGACGTAAGGGCACACACGCAATCTAAAATTTACTCGCGCGATTTTCAACTCTATGACTTGTCGTTCAAGACTGGAATTGGAGTGTGATGCCGTTTCCTGATGAGAAGATGCCTGATAAAATATTAAGGCGTCCGTCCCTTTCTGTCCTACAAGGTTGTTCTCTGTCTCTCGCGTTCAGAATTTCTGTGGATGTTTTTACGCGCGCCGGGGGGCAAAATGTACGTTGTTTTGGCGGCAAAACGCTTCGGGGACTTCGTAACTCAATAACGCGAATACTCAGAAGGGAGACAGCGCAACATGTTTTATTTACGGCATTTGAATTGAACTGCGTTGGTTTTCCGAGCTAGTGACGTGATGAGTCAGCGTGTTTGTCACAATGTGTGCGTGACAGCGTGACGTCGGCGCAGCATATTGCTTCGGAAAATAGGTTGTTTATGAGATTAGCTTTGTTGACACGCAATCGTTTTTACGATCGCTGATATTGATCAGCCTGATGTATGGTTATAGCCGTTTGGTTACAATATTGTCCCACTTATCGTGTATGGAGTTGTCCATTACTTGTGCCCAAATTGGGAATGTTAAGTAGTGGTTCTTTGAACCATAATTTAAAGTAACAACTCATAAGATGCAATGTAATCGTATTCGAAACTTTTTTCGATTGATACAAATTGATTTTCGTTATTTTTT
This sequence comes from Eurois occulta, assembly GCA_950022335.1. Taxonomy (NCBI): domain Eukaryota; kingdom Metazoa; phylum Arthropoda; class Insecta; order Lepidoptera; family Noctuidae; genus Eurois; species Eurois occulta. Next base: position 6,943,151 of record OX465489.1, on the reverse strand, counting down.
ACAAAAATCTCTAAAAAGCATGGATACCACAAAGGTCAAAACTAAAAGATTAACCCCATTGAATCAGGATCCAAATTTAGAGCCAACGACTAACACTCACGAGGAATAAAAACTAAAACAAGCTAAACAAAACGCCACAAGAAAATCTCCGCTAACTAAAATAAATGGCTGCTTTGATCCTGCTCGTATTTTATTAAAATACGTACGAGCGTGCATTACCCCAATTTAAGCGTGCAATTAGTGTGCGCGATCCCTCGGGGGTGGAAAGGGGTGGTGAGGCCCCCTCGTTGCTTCGCGAGGGGGGTTTGTGGGGTGGCTTGGGGTATAACGGACAGCCTTTGTGATCCCCCTTTGTTCCGTGCCATTTCCACCAGACGCAGCGGACAACGGAAATGGGATTGGAAAATGATTTGGCTTTTAGTTGATTGCCTCGCACTTTGCTCTTGTTGAGGTTCTTTCGGAACCTTGTTAGGGCTACAATGCCTTTTTATTGTTGGAAACTACTTATCGTCATTTGTCATCATTATCTTTGTAAGCTCCTAAAAGCGTTGGGAATGATTTATTTGTTCCGAGAAGAGTGCTTCGAAACTATTTTCCTGGTAGATACTTATTTATGCTGTGTTTTTGCTTATCAATCCCAATCTTTATTTTTTTCCATAAATAATAAGATACCTAGGTTACCTAGATTAATTGTATCGTGTATGAGACCCAAACAGTTAAAACACCAATAACAGGCTGTGTAGTCCCCACTAGTAAAAAGTTTTAGAATATCCGATACTGGATTCTGGAAAACAGTGCAAATAACAGATATATATGCTCTCCCAAGTCTAATGCTGATAATAATCCAAATTGTTACCTTCTTTAAAGGGGTTTAAGTACAAAACATTCAATAAATGAATGTCAGCTCAACCACTCAGAAAACAGAGACACAAGAAAAAATCACAAACTAAAGCAAGCAATACAAATAAAAAAAGTGATGTTAAAAAGGATGCGTGTTCAAAACCCATCTCCTTTCCCTTCACAAAGATAATGCAAATAGATGTGATGGCAGATCTTGAGGTCGTCACAGTTAGTGCTTTGAGTGAGAACACTGTTAAGCAAGTGATTGTCGTTCCCGAATCGCGAGAACGATCTACAACGACTGCAACGTGCTTTGTTTCTGTTTCACACAGGAAAATAGTCACTAACATGAAGACACTGTAGATCTAATCAGAATGTTGATGAAGAAAGAGATATCTTGGGTTTTTTTTTGCCAATTTAATAACTTACCTAGATGATAATAAACTATGAATACGAGGAAGATGAAGAAGAATGTCAAATAAATAACGTCTACAATCATGCTCTTGCATGAGAATCGTGAAGAAGATAATGATCTTAGAAAGCTGAATATAGGCTAAGAAGTTAAAATTAAAAGCCCGCAAAAAAATAACACGATAAGCTAAATATTCTCAAGTCTAAGAAAAATCGATCACAATTGCACCTTTTATTTAATTATACACCCATCAATTTCGGGATCCAGCTGCAGATTACTAGCTAATTGAGTGCTAAAACAGCGAAAGGATAAAAATTCGCGATGTCTTCGCATAAATTTCGCCGTCATTACGCACTGCGTAAAAACTTGCGCACCGTACGCACGGGTGGCTGCGAACTGTAATTTAGTGACATTAACGCACCGGTGAGACGAGTAGCTGTCTAGACATGTATATCGATATCAGACATGATGTATGAATACATGTTATTTTATGTCATGTGCATCTCATCGACAGCCTACAGGTACATGTCGGCAGTAAATTTTCGGAAGACAGTATTTTTAAAGAAAGATAAAACAAATAGGATTTCTTCTTATTAAAGAAAGTGTAAAGTGCTGAACAAATCTAAGTAAAATGCATTTTAACCCGATTACCAAGGACCTTCAGTACGTGATCTTTGATTTACTAACACGTCACTTATTTTTTACCTATCCATCGAAACTACAGAGAACAGAGACACCTCGGCACCACAACACTAACGATGTATGTAATCTGACGGCTTTGAATAGCGGTCCATGACAGAATTAAGCACATTTTTGCAAGAATTTTATTAGTACTGCCATCTTTAGGCATTGCCGGTGCTGCGATTTGTGCTCTGTAACATTAGGCAAGGTTAGGAATCTTTCGATACCTCGTCAAAATAGCTGGAACTACTTGGATTCGGGACGCATGGAACCTGGAAGTATAGCAGAAGAGAGCGGAGGCCTATACTCAGTAATTGGTAATTCCGGGCTGAAATGAAAATGATGATTAGTAACAGCAACTACTTATCTGCATCTACAGTCCACACCAAAAATCTTTTACGTTTTCCATATTTTGACACCAAAATGTCACAAGTCCCCCGATGCTGCTAAAGCCATTTACGGTCCCATCTCCGTAACGGGCTCTTTATCGTCAATCGTGCTTCTACCAAGAACACATCATTACCCAGCACATTCCCTCGCGGTAATAACGGTTGTTGCATCTGTCGCCTCTCGAGAAGCGGTGATTGCTGCGTCTTGACAACATGCATGTAGCTTTATAGATGCAGCTACGCTGCGGTTGACGTCGATCTGACGATATTGATCTCCTTTAAATATACTATGTAAGTAAGTTTATATTTGATACCGATTGATGGTTGGTCGATGGTAGATGGTTGAGTTAGTTACTTGTGATCGACGTCGAATGAACACATTAGACATAAAACTAAGCAGTCGACGTCAATTGATCGTAATCTGGTTGCCATGCATATGATGCACAACACTGCCGCCGTAAGCAAAAGCAGTGTTGTATCTCAGAAACAGAAATGAAGTAAAATAAGCGTTTAACCGTGCTTTCAGAGGAGATTGGAGGAAAAAAATAGGTAAGATACCAGTCTTCTGGGCACGTTTCCATATGACAGCGATGCGGAGGAGTATTTTGACGTCTAAGACGGTCCTATTGTCGTCGTTGTATATATAGGTACTTTCTATTTCTGTATGTATATAATGTACATAGTTGTATATCGAATATATAACTCGAATTTAAAATTTTAATTACTACATACCTCTTTTTTGTCTAGTAACCGCAGAATATAGGATCAGCCTGAACGCAGAACACACAGTGTGGTTGCGCCTTAAAACTCATAAATTTTGCAAACAAATTGTCGCATCTATTTTCCCCGAAGAGGATTCATCCGGTCCTGAATAGGGGAGCGGACGAGCCTATCTCGATATCCGGACACAATTCCAATCTCGGACCTGTCGATGAAAGAAATATTGTTAAATTGGTTCGTCCGCAAAATTTCGGACTGCTCACGGGCGCTGTTCCACCGATTTCAGGTTTATCTTCATAGTTTCATTTCGAAGCACGCTTCGGACATTGGAGGATCTTTTTTTGTTTAAGAGGCTTTAATTTATCGGGCTAATTGCTAAGAAATAAGAATACAAATTCTGTCAACTCCACATTTATAAATTCCGATCAAAAACATAATGATATTTCTGTCAACAAGTTTGTTCAGAGTTTCAGATGAACTCCGGATATTGACTGTCAAAACTTTTGACCCTTGTCTCTTGTCAAATGATAACATCTTCATGCGACATCATTGGCTCGTCTATCAAATTACAACTTTTAATTAGAATATTAATTATCTGTTCCAACTTTCGGTATTTGCTACCTGTATGACTTTTTTACGATTGCTACAAACCTATTTTATTACTTACGATGAAAGAATGATCTCAGAATTTCCCCTTATGAGGGAAAAAAAACTTGGCCGAGAGCCCGGTCAAGTGGGCCATTTGCAGGCTTATGGGCACTAGTGATATTTCTATTATAATTTTTGTCCTCTCCAATGGTACATGTTTAAGAATCTTTTTTACCTGTTCCTATTGTCCTCCTTTACCTAATGTGGTCAACTGATCACTAATCCGTTTGCAGTACTGAAAATAGATCAGCCTATTAGTACCTAACCTGATTGCGCGTTAGATATAAATGAATCTATTATGAGTGACACTGTCTCTGAATGGTCATGTTGAAATTAGCATGTTTGATTGTACCGTGATTTACATTAAACAGTTATTTAAGTACAAATGGACCTATTCGGAACATTTAGATGCAAATTCGATCATTCCAACATCAGTCGTATAGCACAGGTTGTTCGTGATCTGTGTAAATTATCTTTTCTGCTTTTATCTTTATTAAGTAAATCAATGGTGTCTTAAGTAACGTTTAGTTGTGTCTATGGGTTCATAAAGTTTTAGATTGTTCTGTTTGTTTACTAGAAATGATTTCATTTTCTTGATCGTCAAGACGTCAAGAAAATTAAGCTGACAGAGAGATGAATCAAGTAAATGAGGAGTCATCATCATCATCATTTCCGCCCGAAATCACCCATTGGGTATACTTTCTTCTGCCATACCTTCTTCTCGGTTCTATGCGGTTAAGGCATCGGCAGTTCCTTTTCTGAAGACATTATATTATATTTTTTACTTATGTGGGTACAATTATTTCCAGTGGATGCCTTCGGTCTTTGGACATCACAACACCTTTGGTTGGTTCTACACAGGCGTGTTATCGCCACTCTAGCGTTTAGTGAACTTGATTATAGGCCCTCACGACCTTATAATTCGATACTTCTGGAACGTTCAATTTATTGTGGGTATTGCGACAAGAGGAGGATGAGAGACTTCTCGAAGGTATTCCTTTCTGGAATTTAGAGCGTTTGCAACAATATTCTGCTGATGTAGAGAATTCATTTGGTTTTGAGCTATATTGATAATGTTACAAATCGACGGTTCCTACGTACATAAAGTCATGTCAAAAACCGAGGTTTACAGGAGAGCGTAATTTGTGTTCAACACGACCTAGAAATAATTCTATGACTAATAATAAATATTTTCTTTCTACAATATTTTAACAGTTTTAAGAGCTTTATAATGCTATTTACACATATTTTATTTTTTTACGTTTTCTTGAAAAAACCGATAGATGACCGTTTCTACGCCGATAATAAAATAGAAGTATGTCAGTCATGTCTATGATACCTTTTTATACGCAGGAAACAAAAAAACAGTGTCCGATATAGAATTTAAATAAAATGTTTTATGAAAATGTAGGATTATGTTACTATTTTTAAATCAATACGTTAAACATCCTGAAATCGTCACCCATGGATATAAAAAGTACTTGAATGAAGACATATCACTTTATACGTGGTTTTAGTCATTCGGGGTAGGACAAGTTCTTGTATTGTAAATAAAGACATGTCTTTTAAAATTATCAGGTTTGTGTTTTATTAATTAAACAAGGTTTATAAATTCAACATTATTTATTATTAAAAAACAATCTTCTTAACATCTAAATAATAGGTACCTATAGACTCACTGAAGGAGGAACTAAACATAAAAAATCACTGTTGTCTAATATTAGTGATTAACAATCTTAATTTTAAGCATGTGCCTCAGCCTAATCATGTCTAGCAATGCAATTGGTACCTAGTATTTAATAATCATCACAGTTTTATTAAGTAGGTACCTCAGCTTAATTAACTACCTATCGACTTATTAGTAAAATTTAATAATCATCACAGCATTGTTTGAGTATGTGCCTCATCTTTAACACCTAATTGGTAACATTTAACAATCATCGCAGCTTTATTCAGACTGATTCATCTTATTACTAATAAAGTTCCCTTAGTAGTTAAATAACAAAACAAAATGTATAAAAAAGTAAAGATAAATTTAACAATCTTCTTCGTCATTGCCCTGTCCTTCCTCACTATGCTTAAGGTTTCTATACTGCCGTGCTAATTAGAAACGCAGTAAGGAAGGATTTTTGGGAAATTGAGTTTTTCATATATTCGGAATCCTCGTAATGAGCTCTGTATAGTGATTTAATCCTTATCTTGATAGCTGTCCCAGAAGTGGGACTTTTAGTAAGCCAAACTGCAGTATTTTTCTTGCTGAGAAGTAAATTACTAAGCACAACTGCAGTAAGACACATTTCTGCTCTTTGCCTTCCAGTATTTTTTTGAACATAATTTATTTCACTAGTAAGAAGCGCAGTAAGGAACACTTGCTGCTGTTATGATTTGTTAGTAATAATGATAAATAATAATGTTTAGTGAATAATTTTAGATAACAAACACTACGAAGATCACGTTATTTTGTGGATGGATAATTGTTCAGCCCAAAAAAAAATTGGGCGATATTGTCTTTCTTAGTTAACATAATTAACAGCAACTTGATTTCCGCACAGTTAAATTTTTCGAACCAGGGCATACATTTATGTCTGCTGACAGTTTTCATCACAGAGTTTAGCAATCTTTACAAAAAAAAGGAAAAGTTTACGGCTTTAAAGATTTTATTTAATGTTTTCTGTTTTAAGATTTATTTGGAATACATTTTTTTAATAAAATAGTTGTATCATTTACCTCTTCTTGATATATTATAGATATAACCAAGTTATTGTGTTTTTTTTACGTATGTCCACTAATTGAAAAGCTATAAGTCACTCTTTTACTGCAGTTATGGTTTGTAGTCAGTCTAAGCATAGCTTTAAGAAAATATTATGTCACTAATAAAACATGCAGTAGGTAATTGTGTATGATTAAGCTAGTTTTATTTGTCATTTAACTCCCGTAAATGGCGATAAGTCTGACAAGACCGCGTTCGCACCGAGTGGCACGCATTTTAAAACACCGTACAAAAAGATATGTATAGATGTCCGCATCTACGACACTTATTCGTTTTTTTTATAATACTTGTTCTTTTATACGATTTGTAAAACAAGGTTAATAAATAAAATTTAAAAAAAAATCGTATGTCAGTATGTGCGCCTAGTTAATCTAAAGCCAATGACAAAATAAAAAAAAAATGCCATTTTCGACATGTCTTTATATACGTAGGGACCGTCGAAATATAGTCTTGATAACCTTCTAAACGAGGACACAATTTCAATTTTTAAATCTGACATTTAATCCTATCAAGAATTTAGGTACAATCGATTCCAAATCGAATACATTAGCTAGATTACGACGTGATTAATTACACTTATGTGGCACAAACTGGTTGATAGGCACAAAAAGCACACATGTTGACCAATAGTTTGACATTTGCGCTTTGCGCACTATGTTCTAGTCTACGCTACGTTTTAACGACATAGTTGCTATTGACTAACGTTTATGGCCCATAAAACTATTTTAATCTGACCATTAGTATGCTAGCGGCGCTCGTCAATTAGGAGACCGGCGAATGTTGCCACATTTACTTCGAAGTTGCCAAGTAGGGAACATTTTTTTCACCCAATATTTATTTCAATTATGGCTAAATAATGCACTGTGCTATTATGATGGATTATAAAGATGAATTTTGCTGGCTATTTTTATGCTCATTTGTGATGGAATTTCAGTTCGTTAAAATTAAAATTATTTGTTTTGTTGTAACTGTTTGAGTAGTATGTTTTCCACGTATTTGATGTAGATAAACTTAATTAAGTTAATTAAATTTAAAAATAATTCCAGCTACGCTAGTTATTTTGGATTAAGTAACAAACCGTTTTTCAAATAATTTGTATTAATTTATGAATTGTTTATTTTGTACTTTTGATCTTAATTCCTTCAATTTGACATTTATATTCCCCGATCTTCAAATACAAAATAATCGCTAATCCAATTCTTCCACTTCACTTGACACCCCGAATAAAAATTCGCACATAAAAAACTCAAGGGTTGTAATAAATCCAATCGCCCGTAACTTTAATCTGGCAACTCAGCGCATGCTCAGAGTCGCTCGCCGAAAAAACTCGTGCGCAGGCCAGTTCGACCAGTTTCGCGTTCGCAGAATTGACGCGAGAGTGAGAAAAAAAAACAAATTGCCAGTGACCGGTGGGCCGAGCGACTGACGTCAAGGTTCACTACTTTTATATTTTAGTTTAAATATGTGGTAATTGACACCGAAATGTCAAATGGTCGACTACATTTTGACTTTGAGTAAATTAGATGCGACAAAGTGGCTTCTGTTTGGTCATTACTAGTCATTAGTACCTATAGATAAGGATACTGGCAGACTTGTAAATACAATTGGTTGTGTCGTGCGGCTTGGATAAGAAATAGACTGCTCAATGTTTTTTAAACTGCCAGATTTGGAGATGGAAGCTAGTAGAAGCTGAAAGTTGAAAGCTGGGACTGATGAAAACGATAAAAGATGGTTAAATAGAATCGGGTAACGCTAGTAGCAGATTTGAGATCAGACGCTTACCTGCCGCCCAGCGTTAAAGCAGATCACCTTTTATAAACATATCCAACGAATAAATGCCTACATTTATGTCTATGGGTATCCACAGCATTATTCGCTATTACCAAATTCTTGCATATATCCCTTACAATTTTCTGGAATTATCTATTGTTTCCAAAGCGAGAAAAAAGTGTTATTTCCTCGGTATTTAAATTATAATGTTTTGTTTGTCATGGTTCCTCAAGAATCACCCCGAATCTTAATTTTCGAATCGGGTGATGGTTCCCTCAGTGGTTTTCATTGAATGAGGACTGGCAGTTTGTCCTATCACATTATAGCTAGTCTAGCTATCTACATGATCACAGCTTGTTCCATAATGCTATTTCATCATCATCATCATCATCATCATCATTATTCTGCCCTTATCCCAAAGCATATCATCTTCTTCTTCTAAACTTCTTTATTACTCGTCATTTCAAGTTATTTATAGACTCAAAATATTTGAGCCTACTTTCACCGCTACCGTCTATGCGTTTGCGCCACTGACGTTGGCGAAATCACACGCGTTTCCGAAGGCGAACCGATTATATCTATAAGAAGAACTACCATTTATAAGTCTCGGCTTTCGGCAAACAACTCGGCTTTTAACATTTCCATGTACGGCACTCAATGAGCTCAAGTTAATATAATAAGGTTTTGTATGAAATGGAAACCTTTTGAGAAAGTTGACCGTGAGACGAAAGTGCTATTTTAAAAGCTAATTATGCGATATCACGAATTCTAATTTATGTTGATGTGCTGTTTGCCTTTTCTACGTAAGAGGTATTGATTTGATAGTTTCACTATTTAATGAAGTCTAGTTTAGGCATATTGAAGATGGGAAAGCCGAAGCCTACTGTGAATTTGTCCAAGTGTTTTGGGTTTCCAACGACTAGGTGTGCCAGTGTCAGATTTGGTCGATGCAACCGCTTCACTACTAATGGGCGGGAAAATCAGTCAGCTAATCATATAAAATTACGCCAGTTTTAAGTTCAATAACCACACACTCCGTTAACTTTATTTGACAGATTCTGTTTTTTTTTTATCACTATTTGCAGGTAATGCAGTCAGGTATAGATAAGATGGTTTAATTAATATTGTCATTTTTTTCGGGCTACGCCCATAGTGTTACCAATTATGGTCTTAAAAACTAGTGTTAGTAAACATACATGGTTTATTTCGTGTGGATTTTCATCCAATGTCGCAGCATTGGAGACTCCCATCTATCTGCGAATAAACTCAAGATACTGTTGGTACCGGCACGAAGACGAGCAAGCAGGGAAGCGCTTCTCTTCCGTATGATGCCGCAAACCATCTATATGCCTTTCCGCAAACATCTTTGACGCGCTAGATCGCCATGGCAGCCTCAATAGTATCCAATTGTCCAGTAATATAATTGTTGTTATAATCGCGGAACCCCGTCTGTCTTCAAAGCAAGAGTGAACAGGCATCTTCTGGGCACGCTCGTTTCATCATAGGCCTCATCCATCGCTTTCTACCAGGCGTAATCGAGGTTAAGAGCAGGCCTATTTTGTTTGTAATAATAATTAAAAAAAAAATAGACTTAACAGCGCAGGATCGGATTTTTCATTCAATGCGACTACAAAAAGCGAAAAATGTTTTTCATTTACATGGGCCTCTCGTAAACTATCATTTAATGCAGCAGCATTGAATACCGATACAATAAAAGTGAATCACAAAAAAACGTGAAATCACGATCATGAAAATATGAATAGCGGCAACAATTATATCGAATTCAATATTGGATTCACGCTATGTAGTCGTAGTACCTACTGGCACTCATAGCAGTTTATACGATGATTCTGATGTGATATCATCAAATGACTCCTCCCGCTCTGGGCGGAGCGGAAGGAGAGTGTCAGACGTTTACTGACTAAAACCCATCCATGTTACTTCTTTTGCCCTTTGTGTTCCAGGGCCGCGGTATCTCTTTCGAACAGTCCCGCAGCTCTGGCAGGCATCGGCCTTTGCGGGCCCCTCCTGTTTGTTGACATCTCTTTGAGGCGCGCGTGGAACACGAACGCGCCATCGACATGGCCTGTCGTCATAAGACGGACGGACGGCGAGCTAGCCCTTTACTCACCGTCCACAGGCCCGCGTCTACGGTGGCCGAGAGCCACCACGTGGCCCCCGACGCTCGGTGCTTCTCTCGCGGCGACTGGGACGTGAGGTTCTCGCCCTCTCACGTTCCGCCACCTCCTTCGCTAGCATAACTGCTTCGCCGAAGGAGGTGACGGCTTCCCATTCCCTCTCACCCCGGACCATGGCTTGAACCAGGGCCGGACGCGAGAGGTCGCCGCCGCCAATCGCCGCTACGAGGACACGGCGGTGCTCCGCCCAAGCAGAGCAGACCCGGTGTGCTCCACCGTGTCCTCCGGGCGATCCTCACAATGATAGCACCCGGGCGTTTCCTCCCGCCCGATTCGGTGCAGGTACCTCCCGAAACAACCGTGTCCGGTGAAGACCTGCGTCAGGCGGAAGGTGAGGGCGCCGTGGCGCCTCTCTAGCCAATCCTCAAAGAGGGGACTCCGCCACTATTGTGGCGTGTCCTGCACGGGGTTGCGACAGTCGCTCTCTCCATGTCGCCATGAGATCGCGCCAGAGGTCTGTCCGCTGAGCGACAATTTGCCGCTGCAGCGGAGTTTCCCCCCGGCGTAGTGCCTCCGCGCGCCACTCGTGCAGGCGCGCAAGGACTATGGCCTCCAGATCCCATGACGGCAATCCGGCAAGGAGGCTCGCCGCCTCGCCGGAGATCGTGCGGTACCCACGGATCAGCCTTACATTATGTGGGGTAAAAATTTCTATGTGGGGGGGGGCTCAGAATGATGTACTGAATACGCGGTAACCGTTTTTGTATCGGTGTCCCTTCCTACCCGTATAAAAAAAAATCAATCAATGTGTGATCGAATGCTGAAAAATGTAGGTATTGTTTTTTTTTATGACCGATGAAAAATTTCTATGTCCTTTTTTTTTCGGATGGGAAATCATCAAATGTGGGGCGCTCTGGGCGGAGCAGAAGGAGAGTGTCAGACTTGTACTGACTAAAACCCATCCATGTTCCTTCTTAGCCCTTTATGTTCCTGGGCCGCGGTATCTCTTTCGAACAGTCCCGCAGCCCCGGCAGGCGGCCATTGCGGACTCCTTCCTGTTTGCTAACATCTCTCTGAGGCGCGCGTGGAACACGAACACGCCGTCGACACGGCCTGTCGTCATATGACGGAAGGACGGTGAGCTAGCCCATTACTCGCCGTCCACAGGCCCGCGCTTACGGTGCGCGGCGGCGGCTGGGACGTGAGGGTCTCTCTCTCGCACGTTCCTCCACCTCCTTCGCTAGCATGACTGCTTCGCAGAAATGTGGGGGGGCTCAGAATGATGTACTGAATACGCGGTAACCGTTTTTGTATCGGTGTCCCTTCCTACCCGTATAAAAAAAAAACAATCAATGTGTGATCGAATGCTGAAAAATGGATTTACCTTTTCGAGATTGGCGATAGCGATTTCAAGTTTTATTTTCATAATACAGCAGTTGTAAACGGGCTGTGATAATTTAACAACAGTAGTAAATTAATTTCTTTTCCCTACATTCACTACCAATATTTAAAAAAATATAATATCTCTATTTAGAATTAAATTTAATAAAGTAGTCACAATACTACGTCACAGTCACACGCTCAAAGTAACTCAACTCTAATTACGCCCGGTACCACGGAAACTAATTAGAACAAAATGTATGTCGCGCGTAAACTAGTGCGTCGACTACAAACTACAACGCTTTTGTTGTCTCTTCTAATGAGGTTGAGTGAGCGTTGAATCACTGTGAGGTTTGTAACTGCGGCGTTATCTAGTGGTTAGGGTTGGCTGGCATATTTAACTTACGGAATTAATTTAAAATGAGAACGAATTATTGTTTACATACTTAATAAAATAAAATAAACATTAATTTTAATAATTATATTATGGGTAGGTAATTAAGCAGAACAAAATAAGGTAATTAGTAAAAAGTTAATAATCGGCTTTCGCACTTGCTCGACTTAATTGCGGCAATTGTCTGCTGATACTACCAGCACGCACATCATCAATATGATACACCTTCATAATGTGATAAGTACAGCTTCTCTTTTTTTCATGAATAGTTAGTTATTATATATAATATTCCTAGTCTAGCCTTTCAATAATTTTCAGCAACTATAATGGGTGTAAAAGTACCCTTATATAAATAAATAAATACAGTATTATTTCCCATTGCAAGCATCAATTGAAAATTGCTTAGTCTCATCATTTTGATTTTCTCTAAAGTTAATTTTAAAACGACCCGATGAGTTTATATGACTGCAACGGTAAAATAACTTCAGGCCGAGTGAGCCAGTAATCTGAAACAAAAAACGAACTACTACGATGACTTTTTTTTTTTTTTTATTTGATTGCCTGTTTGGCCTAGTGGTCGCAATTGTTAAAACTGCTGAGCATGAGTTCCTGGGTTCGATTACCAGGGTAGTGCAAAGTGTTATTGGGTTTTTCCACCAGGAATTTCTCAAGAGCAGCCACGGAGTCTGGATTCCTGCCCGGTTGATGGCAATAGGGACCTGGACCTGGGATGGCTTTACCTAGTCCTATTAAAAAAAAAAAAAAAAAAAAATACAAAATAATTTATTGCTTCATAAGTTTACATAAAAGTTTAGTGTTTGGAGCTTCCCTTTAAGCAAGTAATGCCTGTGTTGGGAAGCCCCGCTCTTTCATAGCAAAGCAATACAAAATTTAATAACTGGGCATTTAAAAAAAAAAAAAACAAAAAAGGAAAACAATAGGTGCAGAGGTATGTTACAATAAAGAAGTTAACTTTTAATTTTAAACTTAAACTTAAGAAAGTCTTGCTTGCAGGTGTGTGTTCAGTGTAAGGTAGTTAGTGTGTTGTGTATGAAGGATAGTAGTGTTATGTTGTGTGTGTGCGAGTGTGATGATATTGAATTAGTGATGGATATCGTAAGGGTGTGTGTTCTGTGTGTTATTAGTATTATTTTACTTATATGTGTGTGATATGTGTGCGTGTTGTACATTTGGTGTTTAGAGATATAGTTGTGGGCGTGTGATTATTACTTAATGTGTTCCAAGAGTGCCTCCGTGTCATCATAGGTTAGTGATTTTATCCAATTTATTAAAGTTTTTTTACAATCGTAGTATTTTTTTGGGTATACGTATATTTTCTTGTTGATTTTGTTACATAGCAAAGCCGATCGCTTATTGTATTGTCTCCCGGCGAATACAGTTTTTGTATGAGGTATTTGTACAATTAGGTCTTTTCTTCTTTGAGCTGCTATGCTTGAGTCATATTTTAGGGATTTATGTATTTTTGTAACAGTTTGAATTACGTATAGTTTGCGAACTGAGAGTAAATCACTAATCTGATACAGGTTTTCAGTAGGGTGTCTTAGCTTTTTAAAATACATGATCTTAATTAGGGCCCGTTGGGCGCGTTCGACGTTGATAAAAATAGTTTTTGCAGCTATATAATAGTTATTACATGGGACTTTAACAGAACTCGCGAAATGTGTGTGTGTACTATTAGGTACACCTCTGCCTTACCCTTCTGGGATTACAGGCGTGATGTTATGTTACTTTATTTATATTGTTACGGTGTAGAAGAGAAACCTGCCTCACTTTTGTACTGAAATTATATAAGGACAGGTATCACATGGCGCTGCCCAAAAAGCAGCAAGGAAATTAAATGTGCCTCGTTTCGTGTGCCACATCACAATGAAGTCTATTATTGGCTTGTCGAAGGTGTTGTTAAATGACTGCACGCGGTTGTACTGTGGCAAGCGTTGCAAAACGGGTTCAGGGTTGTCGCGAATTTATTCATTTTTTTAAATATAATTTTATTACGGAAACAATTGATAATGTTAGTGTCGTCGAGTTTTTTACCTTGCTGCAGCGGAGCCCAAAGGGTAAGTAAAGTCTTTGCGCATATAGTTTCCAAATTTAACCAAAAATTGTTGGAAAGTTAACGAACTGGTTTTCTATATGTAGTTTCGTGACCTGCGCAGACCTATAGAGACCTTTTAATTTTTGTGTGTGTTTTTTTTAACCGATACCTCCAATGCACTGAGTCTCTTATTGAGCACTTGACCTGATTGTTCATCATGCCGTAGAATAAGCTTAAAATACACCATTATTTTAGGTCGTTCTGGAACCGAATACCATTAACTCGATCATCGAACTCGAAACGATTGGGACTATTTTTTCAAAAAGTAACAATAAAAAAAACACGAAAGAATAAATTTAATGTTTTTTTTTGTGAAATAATGAGAATCGATCGATGAATGAATTTTTCAATGGGTATCGTTCGCATGTGTTGCCGATCGTGGATACGTTTTACAAACACATATGCATTTGAGTTCTCATTATTAAAAAAAAAAACATTAAATTTATTCTTTCGTGTTTATTTTAATTGTTATTTTTTGAAAAAAAATAGTCCCAATCGTTTCGAGTTCGATGATCGAGTTCATGGTATTCGGTTCCAGAACGACCTAAAAATAATGGTGTATAATACACTCGCGCAAAACTCCCCTTAAACTTATTTTCAAATGGCCGGATGCTTGAAAATTTCCTATAAGTCATTAGAATATTTATGTAAATACATGTAGACCAGGTACAACATAGTAACTTGTATTCTCAATATGTTAAGATACGATCATTTCGCGCAACTCAGCGATAAAACAGTTCATAAAATTAACGAGGTACTCTCACAACGATTTCATTTTCACACTTGCGGGCTTTTAGTACCTACCTCCAGGAAAAAGATCTTATACTAACATAAAAATTATGGGATAAAGTATTATATACTGTTACAGACGTTTAGTAGTTTCCAAGAAAAATTTATCTAATTACTATTTAACATTCAAATATTTAAAGGAAACACCAATAAATGAATTTGAATTTGAATTTGAAAAAATATGGAGTGGAAGAGACACCGACGCGAAAACGGTTACCACGTATTCAGTACATAATTCTGAGCCTACATAGAAATTTTTCACCGGTAATTTAATAAAAAAAAACATCTGTTCCATGCATTTTGACTGCGTAGGTATTGTTTTTTTTTATAACCGATGAAAAATTTCGATGTCCTTTTTTTCGGATGGGAAATCATAAAATGTCCCCTCCCGCTCTGGGCGGAGCAGAAGGAGAGTGTCAGACTTGTACTGACTAAAACCCATCCATGTTCCTTCTTAGCCCTTTATGTTCCTGGGCCGCGATATCTCTTTCGAACAGTCCCGCAGCCCCGGCAGGCGGCCATTGCGGACTCCTTCCTGTTTTCTACCATCTCTTTGAGGCGCGCGTGGAACACGAACACGCCGTCGATATACTGAATACGTGTTAACCGTTTTCGCGTCGGTGTCCCTTTCATCCCGTATAATATTAAAAGTGTTCTAAAAGAGCTAAGAACCTGTTGTCTTCGTCTCTGGTTGAGGTCTGTCGGAAAAACCATCCACGAACAGCATCTGTCCGCTACTGGGCCGCTCGCATCCATCGACTCACAAACGTCGCCAGGTCTACCAAGTGGGGGGACGTTCATTCCTCCAAGTTACAACCCATGGTGGCCATTCGCATTTCAGCCCTTTTGAAACCTAATGTATGTCCTGTCCACTTCTACCAGCAACCAAAATATCGTAAGTTCTAAAAAAAAATTCACATCATCGTCAATTTAAAACAAAGTAACAAAAAATAACGATATTTTAAATAGGTTTGCGGCTGTTTAGTATGTACATTTAGCACTAAACCTATGTGGATCATGGTGCTACCGGGTCTAAGTATTTTATGAATAAGTACACTGTAATAATTTAATAAATAAATAAAAGTATAATTTTTATTATGTTTTACTAAGCGCCAACCCTATCGCAGCTACCGAACGTTAGCTGTTGCGACTAACTACCAACTAATGGGCGCTCGGTAGGTAGGTAGGTACTCGCGTAATTGTTTCCTTTTCACCACCTACTGGATAATTTTAGTAAAAGCACCAGTATTTGTAAAGTAAATAGGTGGGATTCTAGGTAGAAAGCTTGAATACCTATCAAAAACTTGCCAACTAATTTCACTTAGGTACGAGGCGAGAAAAATCAACAGATTTTACAATGGATTTTCCTTCCTTTTTTAACATTGCACCTAAAGAATTATGTAAAAAGACTATTTTGCAAATGCATAATTTTCTACTGTAAGTACGGCCATTTTGAAACACAGATTTCCCTTAAAACTGCTACGACTAAACCAAACTACGCAAAAAAAAAAATGAAAGAAAAAACTGGAATCAAATCACTCATTCATAGACAATTTAATCACAAGCAAAAAAAAAACAAGTCTCAATAAATCAATCCCGCATGGTAATAGAACGTTACACACAATAATTAGCCACTCATTAAACACAAAAAACTGTAAAAAGTGAAGAAATAGATGACCAGTGAAAGCTGAAGTGCTATCAACACGCGAGTAAACAAATGACTCTATCCGCCATTTTTTTTCTTAACACTCTGTGCCGTTTTACTACTAATGTTAGGAATAACCCCTCTACTGCTTCGGGCCATTAAATGGACTAAGGTAGATTAAAAATGACTTAATGTTAAAACAATTGATGCGGTGCAACTCGTTAGTTTATTATTAGGTGTTATTATAAGAAATTATGTTGTGTAGGTGGAAGTTTGTGGCATTGAAACAGTTTTCACAAAAAAGTAGAAAAATAAATCGTTTCACCTTCTTTTTTAATTTTTTATTATGCCGAAACTAATATAATGTCATGCTGTCAGCTTCTACGATAGATGGAGCAGGCTGTAATAGGTACTTGTGGATAAAAGAGAGAGAGGGAAAGAACGATCGAGCTGTCCCTTGTTTCCACCGCACGCGGTAGCACGTTACGCGTGACATATTGCACGGTGTTCGTTATTTTGTCAGGATTTTTATTTTTCTTCCGTTTCCTTCGTTTTGATTTATAGGACAATTCACTGGGACTTATTGACCATAACAATAATAAATTATTTGGTGTTTTTTTTACACAACTTTAATGTTATTATTGTTATCAGGATACCTATAATGATTAATTTGTGGTTGTAGAATCTAAATTAAACATTTTATTTTTAAGCCAATTCTTTGGAATACATATTGCTCATTTGCTGCATCTTTTAGAAGTTTGACAAAATTTAAGTAAGCAAAATGCCAAATATTTAAATGCCTATCAGGTACCTACCTATGTGTGAAAAATATCAATGAATTTCCTTTATTATTTAAAACTAGCTTATGCCCGCGGGTTCGCCCGCGTGGTCTTCGATAATTGTCCCACGGGTCATACAACCGGGATAAAAAATCTTATGTGTTAATCAAGGCTATAAACTATCTGTATGCTAAATTTTATCCAAATCCGTTCAGTAGTTTTTCCGTGAAAGAGTAACAAACATTCAACCAATCCATCTATTCATTCTCAAAACTTTCGCATTCATAATATTAGTAAGATTGGACTATTGTAGTCCCGAGTCATGTGACGCTCTATTAAGTAAAAATAAGTTCTTATACACCACCAAGTATTCTGAAATCGTACAAATTAAAAAAAATATACGTTTGGAAAACCGTAAAAGCAAAGTGGAGACAAGTTTCGGAGGGCTAATAGTTCTTTTACTAATACAATTTTATTATGGCAACAATCATCTGTGTTTTATTTCTTTTTTGGCAACAAAAGTCTAAACTAATTGACATGTTCGTATGCAATAATGCAATCTGTCAGTTGAAAGCGTGCTGTCGTGTTACGTCACGCGTGGCGAAAAACGTGTAGTTATAAGCATTCGTTTAACCTTACTTATAATCTTCATATTCTTGGCATAAAAATAAAATGTTAAGTATAATGTTAAATATTCTTCGTTTTTGAAAAAAAATCAACATTAATAAAGTACCAGGTTCGTATACAAAGTGTGAGTTGAAAGCGTGCCGTGTCCGTCATGCGTGACAATATTGCGCGGCAAAAATGTTTTAATGATGTTGTTTATTTAAATTACATTAGTACATATCTAATCTAGAAATGTTATTTATAACTGGTACTTACTTTTCATTATAAAGAAAAAAAAACTGATTTACAAACTAACACTACTGGCAAATATCTACTACACTGGCAATCGCGGTAGAAATATTTAATGATGTTATGAATTTAAACGCCGATTACATTTCATCTTTGCTTTTATTCAGTACATGTTTATAGCAAAAATATTATTTATTACGACTACAGTGTGTTGTTTTTTTATAAAAGTAATAATATTGTGTTACAATTTAATGGACAGATTTAGTATGCAAAGTGAGAGTTGAAAGCGTGCTGTGCGCTGTCAAGCGTGTCATGCTTGTACGCAGAAATAATGATAGAGTGCATGTCTACAGAGTTTATGTAAGGGTGTATACTTTATATTGTGTAACATAGACATTCATTTTTGAGATAATTGACTTTATGATAAAGATTTTTTTTTTTTAGTTTTGTATTTAGCTAACGATCAAAAGACGTATTAAATACCTTAGTTTATCCCAAAAGAGACGTTTACCAATTAAGACAAGTATAATTTAAACTTTATACAATTTACATGTCACGTTAATCTGAAAACACTGATTGATTCCAAAAGCGCCGTGTAAAAACGAAGACAAATCTCGAATTGCTATTTGTTTTGATTGTGTACGCCACACGTGTCACGTCAGCCCTGAAATTCTCCCAACTCCATTGGTATTCACGTATCATGCTCTCCTGTCTGTACTGCAACTGAATGTTGGGGCTTAAATTGATTTCGTCTAATCTATTGTAAAAGATATTCTCTTTAAAATGTTTTGTATCGTATAAAGGTATTAAATACGTATTTTGTTTAACAAATGAATTTATTTATTCAAGTTACAATGACTCATTATTATTAATAGAATTCAATAAATAACACAAATTATACAGTAAACACACAATACATTAAACATTCCGATTTTTATAACCGAATCTGGGGATTTTGTTTGTTGCATTGACTTTTTGTTACCGACTTCCAAAAGTAAAGTTTCTTTCACGTTTTTTGGAAGTCGGATATTTTTTTTTGCAAACATGATTTTATTTTACCCTTTTTATAGGACCACCGAACGGGCTCCCTCTACCAAATTAAAAAAAAATACGTATAACATCGGGTCAACAATCACGGAGAAGTCGGTGTAAACAAATTGAAAAAAAAACTCCTTTTTCAGAAGTGGGATTAAAAAATCTACTGCAAGTTTGATTCAAAGCGCGGCGTAATGTAATGTTTCAATTGTTGTAATGGACAAAAACCTCGTTCACGCTGATTTCATCTGCCTTATATACATATTTGAATTAGGATAGCTCAATAATGATATTACTCTAAATAATATTGAAAAATTTTCATTATTCTTGCTATTTTTTTTTTCATAAATATTGATCGCTATTTTTAATAGGTATAAGTTATTATTTTAAATGAGTATAATTGTATTTCATTATAATTTTATTAATTGCATTGTTATCTTAATCTAAACTATGAAATTATTTTTAACATTTATAATTATTAGTATTTTTAGGTTATTTCTAATTACTGAATGTGTACTGCATGGTCAAGAGTACTCAAGATGTAAAATCTAAATATTTGTACGGCTGAAATGCCGAATATAGTGAAACCCATATACCTATATTAAGACCTTATGTTAGCTATCTATATTCTTGCGAATAAATGTATCATCATTCATTCATTCATTCATACTTATTTAGCTTTCAATAGTTTCAACGGCTAGCGTATTCCGTCATCATCATCGTCTACATCCCAATTTCAGCCACTGCCTCTCTTTGTTTGTGCCAATCTAAAACTAAGATTTTTAGTTTCTCTGATATAAATAAATAGTTTAGTCTTTGAGTTTGCAGATTAGTGACGTCACCGGTTGATATTGCCGTACAAAATCTAAAGGGGAGTCGCATTTTGTCAGTTTATAAAAAGTATGTCAATTGATTGGCGAATTTATCTAAGTACTTACTTTATTAAAAATATGTTTGTATGTTGAATAATAGTTAAGTAAATTCTTAGAAATATATTATTTTGATTTTTGATGTTATACAATACTTACTAGTTGTTATGGTAAATGTAAATTCTAATTTTTAGTAATTACATAATTTTCACGCTTTTATTATAATATATTATATATTACAGTAGGTAAATCACTACAATGTCAACTACCCAATTACAGTATGACCACTTTAAGTGTGCAGTTCAAAGTGGCGCTGCTTGTCATGAAAAAATGCATCGATATGTCAAACTTGGTACATTTATTTTAGTTCTGTGTTTTCCCGCCTGCACAGATAAGTTGGCTGAAGTGAAGGCTGGATGATCGATGTTCATGATGTGAAACAAAAAACTCAATCTAGCTCTTTCTAGACACTGATTAGATATTATATAATTGTGAAAGGGCCCTACTTAATAATAGGGTTAAGTGCCATTACCGCGTCAAGCGAGCGAGGCAATTTAAAAGTAGTTAGTAATGTATGCATAGCCATCTAAGGCGGACCATGGCCATACATATGCATAGAAATCTTAGTAATGGACGGTAAAGCATGTATTTAGTAGTGATTTTGAATATTATCGGGAACTTATGCCTTTTCTAAAGACGGTTTTACTTGGCAGTATTGATGTTCTTTTAATGGGTAGGCTTGTGTCGACTCGTATGGAGCTGTTTTCTCTTTGGAAAACTAAGCTCACGTTCGCATGGGCGCCTTTTTATTGAGAAGTTTTTTTTATTGAGTGCATTGCAAAAGTGCACTGTTGGTTTTCTAGTGCTCGGGTCAGCGATTCAGTATCTAAAAAATGTTGTTCGCATTGTGTGCGGCTTAGAGCGTATTTTACGTATGAAACAGAATGCGGTAACCACATTCGTCCTTAGTGTAGCGTTTTCCTCTGTATTGATTTTCGCAGGATCCTAAATATACATCATTTTCTTTAACTAGGCACCGATTTTATTCTTGGTTATTTTTAACCGACTTCAAAAAAAAGGAGGCGGTTTTATGTATTACACCGATTTCGCCGAGGTTTCTGAACCGATTTACGTAATTTTCTTTTGTTTGATGCGGAATACTTAGTTTCGAATTGGTCTCATAAAAATTTGATTCAGGTAGGCCCATCAGTTTTTATTTTATGAGCATTTTTTTATCTACTTTCACCTATCCCGATGTCTATTTAAATCAAATCTCGCAAGTAAATTTGATCCACTTTCCTGTTACCGATTGAGCTGCAATTTTGTATAAAATAAACGCATAAAAATATTTGTATGGGATATTGCAACTAAAAATAAAAAAATAAAAAAAACTTTTTTTGAAAAAAATAAAATGACTTCAAAAACACAAAAAAGTGAAAAATAATTTTAGCTTCAGAAGTCGGTGACTTTTGTTTGTTTGATTCACTTTTTTGTGTTTTTGAAGTCGGTTTTATTTTTTGCAAAAAAAGTTTTTTTTTCATGGTCTGCAACCAATGTGCTACCATATCTTAACACCGCAATCATAAGTAAATGCTTGCTTTTACTCAACATTATATAACCCTATTCTTTTGTCCCATTTTCTCTCTCTGCAACCATAAACCTCGGACCAATTGCAGCACATACTACACAATTACCCTAATCACTTTACGACACCCTGCAGAACAATAGCTTCGTATATTTAACTCAAAGGCTCTAGAACAATAGCGATGGTTATTGAACGGAAACTGTACAGACAGATAGATAAACAATGATGGTAGGTCGGTAGCTAGCTACCTTAGTTACCGCTGTCACTATAATGCGTTCGTGATTTAGTTTCCGAACATGTAAACGAATGTGTTTTTGGATAAACTATCAAATTATAAAGTTTAGTTTCAGTTGTAATTATAACATTTTTTTTTCAATAGTAGTACATACAAATATCAAGCCTGTAATTCCCCGAAATATTTGGCAGAGGTGTAAGTACCTGTTGGAATTGATAGAGAAATCATTAAATCAGTAACAGTTCTTGTAATTCTGAAATCAACTTAATTGACACTCCAATAAAGTTGCTATTCGTTTTAGAGGGAATAAAGCCAATTGGAAACAAGCATCTGAATGGACTATAGGACAGCTACCGTGCCCGCGGCGACTGACTCAGCAATTATCGAGAATGGCGCCGACACACAGACACCTACTGTGAATGAATTTAGTCGAGAATTCTTTGTGATTTTTAATGAGGAGTTTCTTTTTGAGAGTGTAGATGCTGCCATTGTTGGGGATTTAGGTAAGACCAATTAGAGAGAGAGCGGTTGAGCCAAAAAACATTAATTCGACAATCAATTTTCATAGATAAAAGGGGAGTCAGGTTTCACTAATGAGACTATGAAATAGTGGAGCACCAGAAAACAAACACAGGGCAAACACAGGTGCAAAACCGATGAAAATTTTCTGTGAGAGGGGGGGGGGGTCAGAATTATGTACTGAAAATGTGGTAACCGTTTTCGCGTCGGTGTCCCTTCCACCCCGTATGCAAAGTGTTGTTGGGTTTTTCATCAGGAACTTCTCAGATCAGCCACGGAGGATTTGTGCCCGGTTGATGGCAATAGGCTCGCACCCGGGACTGAAAAAACATTACTGGCGATAGGTATGTAGGTAAACCGACGCCTTCGGGATTTACAGGCTGAGGTTATGTTATGCTTACTTTGGATCTGACTATGTTATTCAGCTTAATTAAAGAGTGGTCGGAATCTATCAATCTGCTTTATTTCTACCTAAATTTTTCTATATTATTTGCCAATTACCCAAACCGAACCAGATTCATTCGTCATACGAATATTACAAACATCTCGATAGCTCTGCGCGGGCGTGCATCAAGGCTAACTATCTGCGTCGGCAGCTGCAGCGGAAGCTGATAAGGACTGATAACTTTATCAGCACGATAGCGGCGCTTTGTCGCTGCCGACACCTGGGGATCTAGTTCAATGTTCGCGAATGAAGATTGGGGAGTAATAAGTGCTGCTGTATTCTATGGTGCCAGTCTTTGAAGCTTATGTGGGCTTTGTGGGCTTATAATAATGGCTCCTTATTTACATAGGAAATAGATGGAGCTCGTGGCTAAATAATAACGATCTTCGGGTTAAGCTGCGCTTGCCTAGGTTGTTCCGAGGATGGGTGACCATCCATTACATACCGAGTTTCCTCCGTGCCTCGGAAAGCATGTTAAGCCGATGGTCCCGGCTGTCATTTGAAGACCTTTGACAGTCGTTACAGGTAGTCAGTGGCCCGAAAGTCTGACAACCAGTCTTACCAAGAGGTATCATATTTATTACCCAATACTAATTATGGAGGTTAGATAGGCAGTCGCTCCATGTAAAATACTGGTATTCAGCTGCATCCGGTTAGACTGGAAGCCGACCGAAAAGGCTAGGCAGATGATTTACAAAGGAAATATAAAAGTTAGCTACTTACTTAGTGCGTGCTTTAGATTATCATCATTTCAGCCGAAAGATGCCCACTTCTGGACATAGCCCCCCCAAGTAGGGGACATTGACCGGTCCCGTGCGACTCGCATCCAGCGGGTCCCCGCAAACTTCACCAAGTCATCGTTCCACCTAGTGGGAGGCCTTCCAACGCAACGTTTTTCGTTCCGTCTTGACAACGCCATGTGCTATAGTAACTTGTCCGTAGACCTTGGCCTACGTTTGTTTGGCTTTGTCAACGCCATTTTCATCGGTCTTGGTCTGCGTAGATGGATTGCAAGAGTTGCATGGCCCGCTTATTAAATTATTTCGCCCGTAATTTCGTATACAGGGTGTAAGGGACAGCCCTCCGCAAACTTACAGGGTGCATTCAGCTCCTTAATCTGAATCATATTCCACCGGAAATTTTCTCCGGAAAGTTTTCATTTTTTACACCGTTTCTTCGGCTAATATTTCTTTTTTTCAACGTAAAATTACATTCTCTGTACGCAGCACTCCGTTTATGTAAATAAAACACCGGGGAGGACGGCCGAAGGCTTGCTGCGCTGCCGTTCGCTACGTGCGGATTGCCACGGTAACGATACAGTGTGTGTGAGGTAATAAACAAATCAGGTTTATTGGATTCCCATGACGTTCCTGAAATAATTTCATGTACCGGTCATCTTAGTATGATGTACTGAACTCACCTATCAGTTTGCGGAGGGCTGTCCCTTACACCCTGTATATTTAGCTTTCTTTTCCGGATAGCAACGCTTAAATGATACCTCCCCGGTATCAGCTTTACCATCATCTTCACTTGCCACTTGCCATCCAATTCAAGTATCTGTAACAATGGATGTTGCTCTAGCGGGGACTGTTCGTCCGATCAAAACGAAAGTTGGCACATACCTACAGGTGTACATACCTATGTATTGTAAACTTATACTGTCACATACGGGATATCTTCCAAGATTGTTCATGATTTTCAGCTCCCGCGAACCCGCGATCATGGCGCTTGCAACAGCGTCGAAATATCGGGAGCTCAAAATCATGAACAGTCACGGAAGATATCCCGTAAGTGACAGTATAAGTTTAGTTTTAAACCGTGAAAGATTAAAACAAAAACGTAAAAGCAAAAGTTATTTGTAGGGGCTTTCCCGAGTTCGCGGGCGAAGGCAGGACAAGACAAACATCATACAATTTTACACTGCTATTCCAGATCATATAAAATGCTACAGTTTTCAAAAGTAGTATTGTAAATTGCTAATCATAGTACATATCTGTAGACTGTCAACCCAATTTCAATTAACGCATCCAATTATTAGTACCTAAGTGTTTTCATCAATGACGCAAATCCATACAACGAAGTGTCACCGCTGTGGTTTCCTTTACCAGGAAATCTGTTTATGGCAGTTAACAAAATACCACATTTTACAGTCATGATCGATCAAACAATGACTAGTTAAGAAAGGTATTCTGATTATTGTAATGTTTGTTTGAAGTTTTGAATTTTTTAAGTTAGACACGGCTATGCGAGTTTCCTGGAAAATATGAGTTGGTACCGTAAAGTACAGAATTACGCCGTTGAAATAACTAGGGACGAATATGTTTCATTCATTTCTAGTCTAGTAGATGTCAATAGAAAATTGGCCACTAGCTTAAATATCTGTGCGCAGTTTTCATCAAAACCCGTTCAGCCGCTAACGCGTGAAATGGTAACTGGCATGTTCATATAACACAGATTTTCGCATTTAAATATATAAGTATGGATTCTTGAATAAACTCGAAAAGGATACCCTTTTTTAAATTGGCGCATACTTGTTTTGATAGTTTGCTTGATGGCCTTGCCTGGATTTGCCTATTAGGAAACTGTGTTATGGAAAATCTCCAGTCAGATCATATTCCAGCAGCTGGTGGAGGCGACGCATCTTTCGACTGTCTTTTACAATATACAGCTGCTGAATAGCCTGTTAAAGCACGCTAAAGAATTTGCTTTGCGTTTTATGAATTTATAGCACAGCGTCTACGGGCGGTTTTCACACGACACCGCCCGTCCGCGCGGACGGGCAGTGAAGCGAATCACACGTCGCATTGCTTTGTATATTCCTTCCTTCCTCCCTTCGTTGGTTCCTAACACACGCTTAATATCACCCTAACACCGCCCGATCGTGCGGACGAGCGGCTTTCATCACCTCTCCGCGCGACGCAACGCCACAAAATCTTCGTCGCCTACGACCGCGCCTACGAGCGGCTTCTTGTGAAATACCTTACAGAATATATTCAACCTAAGGTGCAGGCCAGACAGAAGAGACGTAAGTCTTAGTCTTACGCGCCCGCGCCCGCGCCCCGTCTCTTCTGTATGTTTAGCATCGCGTCGCTTCTATACATTTTGTATGAAAGGGACGCGGTAGAGACAAATGTCCGCGTCCCGTCTGCGTCTTACGTCTTTTCTGTGTGTCCAGCGCCTAAGACGCGTTGCGCCCGCGCCCCGTCTCTTCTGTATGTTTAGCATCGCGTCGCTTCTATACATTTTGTATGAAAGGGACGCGGTAGAGACAAATGTCCGCGTCCCGTCTGCGTCTTACGTCTTTTCTGTGTGTCCAGCGCCTAAGACGCGTTGCGCCCGCGCCCCGTCTCTTCTGTATGTTTAGCATCGCGTCGCTTCTATACATTTTGTATGAAAGGGACGCGGTAGAGACAAATGTCCGCGTCCCGTCTGCGTCTTACGTCTTTTCTGTGTGTCCAGCGCCTTAGATGTTCCATAGGCCTCATCTCTGTGTGTTTACTTCGTTCTATTAAAGGAGAATTCGGATTAAAAATGCTAAAGAAAAAAATCTATTGTAAGGAACTCAAACAAATTAGTGTCTTAAGATGATGATGAGATTTAATTCTATAGACAAATTAATTATAATATGGTAAAGAGGTGAAGTTTATATTATGTTTGTAAGTTTGGATGAAAAGGGATAACTTAGGAATTACTGATCCGATTCGAAAAATTCTTTCACAAATGGGAACCTACATTATCCGAGTGTCGTAATCACAGGACGTTCCGGTGGACAAAAATCTAACCATAACGCGAGCAAAGCCGCTGGTAAATCTAGTTAGGAATAAAGTGATTAATGGTGCGTAACATCGTGCTAGGTATACCCAATGCTGGTTAGAATGGTTTAGAAAGGTATTCTCCGGACTCGAGATATTTGAGAAAGCGTTCTTTACGTAACAATGACACGGGTAAATGAGTAACCTGACATGGATATTCGTTTACCGAAATCGAGTGCCTGGACCGTCTAAAACCCAGCAACCTCGAAATCAGAATTATAATAACTTGACACGTGAAGATAGTAAACAGTTCGCAGCAAAACGAATTTGACACAGGTAATAAGTTTACTCGTTAAAGCGTTGTTGTTTTCTAGTTCTGTCATGAACAGACGACTATTATTGACGAGTGCTATTTACTGCTCTTTTCAGAAGTCTCCAAATAAAAGGATCCTATCAAACAGTTGTTTTCTTTCTACTATACCGTTTTTAACACGCCTCTTGAGCTTTTACACTAGATATCTATTATGTGTTCCGTAATCATCATCATCGGCCTAGCCTTTCCCCAGTTGGGGTTGGTCGGCTTCCAGTCCCAATGGATGCAGCTGAGTATCAGTATTTTACTTATAGTGCTATTAACATAATTTCTGATCTTCATCTCCGTTTCACTGTTATATCTTCTTTTATGTGTTGTGATTCCTTTCAATCATTATCTATTACTTCTGTACCAATATCTCCAATACCTTTTATCAAACTACCAGTATTATCATTATTATTCTTCTGCTCTTTTCTGACTTATTCGGGATCGGTGTAACATGCCTTTTACTTCCATACTATGTTATTTGTGTTCTTCTCAGTAGTAAACTCCATTCTATCCATATCATCGTTGATTCTAGGTAAGTACGTTATAAAATTGGCAAGCAAGCGTGTCTAAACGTTCATCTACATTGTGATTAGATCAACAGTGTCTTCATGTGACTATTGTCCTGGGTGAAGCAGAAACAAAGCAGCCTTTAATCGATCTTCTACCATCATCAAATCAAAATCATCAAAATAGTTTCTAAAACCAAGTGCATAGGTATAGTGTACATTTCTATAAGCGAGTGTAAGTGTCGCGTCAAGTCGCGTGCCGGAGTCATTGACTGCCGCCGTCGCTCAGTCCAGATTAGAAACGTGCCGCGAGTGCAGCTTTCTACCAGAGCTCAGAGGCGGCACTAAACTGGACTGCGAGGTTGCCGCTTTGCTGCCGGACTGATATTTGGCATAAGGATGGGATGTGTTAGATACTGTTTTTGATGGTTTTGTTTTTATTTGTGATAGTATGATTGGATAATAATTTGTAGATGTATTGGAGTTCATATATGCACTTCAATACATGTACAAATAAAAAAAAATAAAAAAAATCATCATCAAAATGAAAAAAATGAATCAATCATGATTTAATCATTCATCTATTTGTGCGAGTATATATGCATTTTAAGGTGTTGTACTTACTATTATTCTAGATGTGAGATCATGGAATATGGTTTAGCAGCTAGAATACGGCTTGCAAGAGCAGTAGCATAGAAATTTAGGATTAGAATATGAAGATGTGATGGTAATTAATAGCAATTAAAATATTAAAGGGTCTAAGATGTCTGGCTAAGTGTATAAGAATCGTTGTTGTCGTTAGATTCCTACAATGTTTATTAGTTCATGTTTTAAAATTGATTAAGATGTTGATACGGAACGGTGGACGGATATGTTAAATGACTTCATGTTTTAATCGACTATATAAATATATCCTAGATGAAAACAGAAACATATGACATTTATTTTTAGACCTAACTGTTTTTTCCATGGAAAAGATCGTACCTATCATACGTATTGAGATTGTCACGGACTGTTGGTGTGATTCCTTTTCTAATTTTGTCAATTTGTACGCCAGCCATTTCAAATCTACGCAAATACCTTCAGAGAGAAGTAGCCTTTTCCCTTTGACAGATGGTGTTCTCGTTCTAACAAGGTTCAGTTCACAAGGCACGTTCTGACGAGAATAAGGACAATCGTGAATATCTATGGACAGAGTCATACCATCATCTTCTTGCCCTTGCCACATGTTACTTGTGGTCGGCGCAAAATGTTATTTTCTTCAATTCTCTTCTGTCAACCGTTACGCTATCATTTATTCCTTTTTCTTTTCATATCGTTCCTCACACAATCCATCCAGCGCTTCCTTGGTCATCCTCTCCCTCTCCATCCATCATCATTTATATTCATAGACAGAGATAGTTATACCGACAGAAACAACTTTTGGAGATTTCACAGATTCTCTCTAATTCCCGGGAGATCTTGAATTATTACAGCTTATATCTGACAGGTATTTTGAACAGATAATTCAAAATTTACTTGTCCAAGATTGTCACTCCTTTTTGGCCTTTACAG
Source organism: Eurois occulta (assembly GCA_950022335.1). Classification (NCBI taxonomy): domain Eukaryota; kingdom Metazoa; phylum Arthropoda; class Insecta; order Lepidoptera; family Noctuidae; genus Eurois; species Eurois occulta. The sequence continues at coordinate 6,913,964 of OX465489.1, read as the reverse complement.
TTTCTGAGCGTTAAAACCGTGTATCTTATTTTCTACTGCGTAATTGATAAAATCAACGCTGATACACAGTAAAAGACGCCAATATGGCGTATTTTACGTAACAAATAATTAATATTATTATCAAGATGCAATGCAAAAAAGAAAATAAATACGACTGTCCCCGAAGGATTTATAAATAGATTCATCGACTAACTGGAAACGCTGACTGAAGTTACTGTTTGAGCTAACTAAATATAAATACGATACAAGTTGACTACTAGAGATAGATATTAAATTAGATGTCACAATCTCCAGCAATGAATGTAATTACATAGGTCCAAATTACATAGGTCCATAAAGAGATATTATGGATAGTCGACCAAAAAAAAGATGGATGCAATATATGTTTACATGAAACACGATAGAAAAGACGGATTAACTCTTATTATGGAGGCTAATACAGAATCTTTGAAGAAAAAGCCGTGCTATGTAGATTTCCAAATAGATCGGGATACAGGACGATGATGCTGAAGAGACAACACTTCAGAAGAAAGCAATAATACAATTTATATACAGTTCAGAGGCTCTAGCACGAACGCGCAGTTGATAAATATAACGTTAAACGTCGATTTTTAAATCGAAAATACAATCATCCTTTAACATTTTAGTTAAATTGTTTGCAACAGGCACAATCAGTATCATCCATAGATATGAATAAATTATTAAAATGATGAAAATTTTATTTGTGAAACGAGTATTTCTAAAATCAACGTGGGTATTTATGTTACCTTTACACCGCGCACTCGTGTTAGCCTCAGGAATCAGAAAATATAGATCTTTTTCCAAGTCAGGTGGTCGGGGAAAATATCAACACTTAAAATAGGTATCGGCGACTATAATCTGATTACCGCTATCATTTACGCACATTGTCCGATTAGATTGTACAATACATTGTTTATCCAATGCATTATCGTGAGGTGTTAAGTAGTTTCTACCTAGCACTTAGCCGATTTACATGGTTACCTACTTAGATATCAAACATTATGTCGTGACAAGTTTAAATTCTGAATCTAGATTATTCTCTCTGATAGCTTGATTGTGATACGGCTTGAGGTAGGTCCATTACTTCTATAATGTCTTTTGATTCTTATACCTTACCGCTGACGTTTTTGTTAGTATTTACTTTATTTATCGTTTACACACAAGAAACTTATAAAGATGAACTATCTTTGCCATAATTAAACTGTTGTCTTATAATATTACCTTATGAATTCCTCTCATCATTAAGAAACGTTTACACTTTGTGCTTGGTGTTTTTCAGACAAAGTATTGCTAGCTATGCGAGAACACATGAAAGAACAGCATTTCAACCACCATGACGGTCATTATCTTTACGAGTATTATAATCATCATCAACATCGTGAGTAGCAATAGCAACAGACGATGATGCATCCAGTGTCTTTTCGATAAATTTTACTTTCAGAGATATTACGGATTGTTAAATTATGATGTACGAGTATTTTAAGCATAGCTTAGGGATGTTATTCCATGTTTAATGGAACGATGTCACGGATTGAGTATCCGCTTGAATTTAATTTTAACTAATGGATTATATCTATTTATAGTTTGGATAATCTACACTATAATATCTATATTAATATTATAAAGAGGGAAGATTTGTATGTTTATAACGAATAAACTCAAAAACCACTGGACCGATTTCAAAAATTCTTTCACCATTGATAAGCTACATTATCCCTGAGTAAAATAGGCTATATTTATTACTAGAAAAAATTAAGGTCGAGGGGAATTAGGGGAAAATAAATGTGATGCCGTGCGAAGCTGGGACGACATTTACGGGGCGTTAGTTATATTATTATTATATTCACATTCTTGGCACCTATCAACGATTCGATTGTTCAACAATTTATTTGAACAATAATTTTGTAGACTTTCTATAATCGAAAGCCGTTTCCTGCAGGGTATGCCTCTACCAATGAATTTGATGAAATTCTCACTTTGATATCTGATCTATCTTCGGTAGATATCTTTATTCGCTGATATTTTAATCCGTTGTCTTCTATAAAAGTTCCGCGTCTTCCTTGACTGCGTTCCTTCCTGGTGTGTGAAGGCTGTTCTGCTCTTGTATAGCAAACAAAAGATATAGCTTCGTTATCAATTGTTTACTGAACAAGAGCAGAACAGCCTTCAGAAACATGGAGTTCGGCTGTTCTATCAAATTATCCATGAATATCCATAGCTGTTTGGAATTTATGTAGACACAAGGTTGGACAGAGGACTATTTCGAGATTTTCATTTGTTTTTTGTTATTCATCCGTGGTTTTTAAACTTACATAAATACGTATATTTGTCCTCTCATTTAAAACTCGATTTTAAAAGCCAGCTTGTTTGCGTTGAGTAGTGTCTAGGATAATTTAGGGATCCTTGATCTTAGGTTTGATGTTTAAATTTTTGTGATGTAGTATTTTGCTGTTATTTTCAACAGTTAATTTCAATAAAACATCTCGAATTTCTCAGTAGACTGACCTTACTTCCAACTTCCAAGTACTTATAAATTAAGAACCTGTTGTAAATTTATGTCGAAGTAATTAATACTATCAGTACGAGACAGTACTTATAACCAGATAGTATCGAATATCTCTAAATCACACTCCTACGCAAGTCCGTGAGAACACAACGAGATATAATTGGTAGGCAGTTAACATATTCATGAAGTCTATATTTACCTTCGTAAAACCTTCACTGCTAAATTAATTATTAGTTGCGAAACCATTATCCAAGTTAAGTCCGCCGTGCTGCGTATCGAACAAACCCAACAACATATACATAGCCACCTGGACGGTCACATAGAAAAACTGTTTAGTTAAACACCGTCCTACATCTAAACAATAGCCTAATCCCAACCCTAACGCTAACAAAATAAAGTACAGAATGAAGTATGCATGGTAAATAGAACCCTATCGCCCTAAGCGTCCGTCAGTATTCTGTTAGTATACAATAAATATTCGGCGCCAGTTGTGCCAGAACACACATATACATAGAGGAGCAAGCGTTGTAGCTTGCCAAGAACGGCAACGTCGCCTCGCTTGCCGGCGGATTCCAAGCTTGTTTCAATTTATTTTTGTTAGTTCGACAAAGTTCTAAACTTGAACCACGGCTGCAAAACTGAAAAATTTGAACCTTATAACCAGCGGCATATGGTTGAATGTTGAGGAGATTATGTCGAAGGACTCTGTCGTACTGAGGGTTTTGTCGGCTGTAGCCGAGGGTAGCGGGACGCGTGGCGTTCTCGACGCATTGTGTTCGTTTTTTACGCGACGCGATAGAATCGATGTCAGTTGGCAGATTTTTTATTTTACCGTTTTTTGGCCTTGTTTGCCTCAAATAGAGACATAGACAATGAACGCAGTGCAAAACAAGATTCGCTTTGACATTGAGCTGTTGGGGAAAATGTAGTTTTATCCTCAAAATGTTTTGATCAAAATATCCTATTCAATAAAATAGAAATTGAGGAATGTCCAGTACTGCACGAAATCTACTAGTTATAGAAAATAGCGAAAGCAGAACAAAATAATGTAGGTACTTTCGGAAATATTGATCAAATGCTCCACGTTTTTCATTAATTTGTTAAAGAAATAACCTTGCTCAATTATAACACTTTGCGTTCCATGTAATATGGCACCAGCAGAATCTAAATCTATTTACAGATTTATTCTATCACATCTGGTTTTCGAGATATCGTCGTTTTTTTATCAAGATGTTGAAATAAATGAATGCGTTGCGGCCCAAATTTGGCAAAAAAGGAAGACTAGAATCATTTAATTTTATCATGAATTTCTTGCATTCAACCCACTAATGCATTAATACTCTACCATTCATAAGAAAATGATTATAAAATACTTCTCTTCGCTTTAAACAGCAATAATGAAATCACTTTATACAATTTCGCTCAAGGGACTGGCGCAACCGTTTCTTGCTACTTAGCCACTAGCCTCAAAATCGTCATAAAATCCTCTTTCAAATTGACAATCAAACGTAACAATTTCTATATTATAACTTGTCATAGTCTCTTTCTATGATTTATTGATGTTTCTATGTAAATTCGATGATTGTTCCTCTTCACAATCTTTAAATCGGCTAAGATCTTTGCGTTAACTCATTTTGCTAAGGCTTTTTTCTATAAAGCCTTGAGTAATAAGGCCCATTTAGTACCAATTTCCAAATGCACATATCTTAAAACTTATAGTTTCAATAGACCTACTTTAGTAACGTAAAGAAATACGATTTTATTAGGAAAATAAGAATGCAATTGCCTTCACTTTTTGAAAACATTGATTAAAATCTCCACGTTTTTCATTAATTTGTTAAAGAAACAAGCTTGCTCATTAATAACACCATGAGTTCCGTATAACATAGCATCAGCAGAATCTAAATCTACTTACAGATTAACTCTATCACATCTGGTTTTTGACATATCGCCGTTTCTTTATCAAGATTTCGCAGCGAACGAAATCCATTGCGGCCCAATTTTGGCCTACAAGGAATATTAGAAACATTTAATTTTATCATGACTTTCCTGTATTCAATCCACAAACATGTTAATATTCTATCATTCATAAGAATACGATTATAATGTGCTTCTCTACGCTTCAAATAAGTAATATTGATATGACTTTATACATTTTCGCTCAAGGGATTTACGGAACTCTTACATGAAACTCAGCCACCAGCCTCAAAATTGTTAGAAAATCCTCTTTCAAATTGACAATCAAACGTAATAATTTCTATATTAAAACTTGTCATTGTATCTTTCTGGGATTTACTGATGTTTCTATGTAAATTCGATGATTGTTCCTCTTCACAATCTTTAAATCGGCTAAGATCTTTGCGTTAACTCATTTTGCTGAGGCATTTTTCGAAAAAGCTTTGGGTAATAAGGCTCATTTAGTTCCAGTTTCCAAATGATTTTATCCTAAAGTTTATAGTTTTAATAGTCCAACTACAGTCATGTAAAGAAATACGATTTTATTAGGAAAATAAGGATGCAATTGACGCCACTTTTTTTAAAACGTTGATTAAAAACTTCACGTTTTTCTTTAATTTGTTAAAAAAATAACATTCCTCATTAATACCGCCATGTGTGCCATATAATATGGCATTGGTTGAATCTAAACCTACTTACAGATTTACTCTGTCACATCTGGTTATTGAGATATCGTCGTTTCTTCATCAAGATGTCGCAACAAATAATTCATTTGCGGCCCGATTTTAGCCTAAAAGGAAGATGAAAAACATTTATTTTTTGATGACTTACTTTTATTCTACTTACCTATGATCATATTATTCTGTTATTTATGAGAATATGCTTGTAAAACGCTCGTTTTTCCTTTAAATGAGTCATAATGATGCCACTTTATGAAAAATCTCTCAAGCGACTTACGCAACCGTTTCTTGAAACAGGCACAATCCTCAAAGTCGTAATCAAATTCTCTTTTAATAGAACAGTCAAACTTGATAAAATGTATATTTATATCTTGTCAGTGTCTTTTTCTGTGATGTATTGATGCTTCTATGTAAATTCGATGATTGTTCCTCTTCATAATTTTAAACCTGCCAAGATCTTTGCGTCAACTCATTTTGCTAAACCGATTTTTGATATTTCTTTGCGTTAGATTGTCAATTTAGTATCAGTTTCTAAATGATTATATCCTCCGGTTAAAAGATTCAGAAGTGCTATGTCAGTAAATGTGAATAAATCCGATTTTAGAAGCAAAATAAGGATGCACGATCGTTGCCACGGATTATAAAAGACTTAGATATTTAAATGCAACAGTAGATAGTTATGTAAATAATAAAACTAGTATTTCTGAATTTTGACTAGTAAAGATTATCATGTTTTTTGTAACACTGATTGGAATCTACTTTATAATGGAAAATAGAGACAGCATAACTTAATGATGCATAAGAATCTACTTTCTGGAAACTTCGAACAAATGCTTCACGTTTTGCTTTAATTTGTCAAAGAAATAGCCTTGCTCATGAATAACACCATATATTCCATATAATATGGTATCAACTGAATCTATATCTGCTTACAGATTTACTCCATCACATGTGGTTTTTTAAATTATCGTCGTTTCTTTTTCAAGATTTCACAGCGGATGAATCCATTGCGGCCCAATTTTGGCTTAAAAGGAAGACTAGAAAAAATATTTTAATGTATGTACCTATATTTCTTTTCTACTTGATACCTATGATCGTAATAATGACAAAATCATTGTACAATGCTCCTCTATCATATAAATGAGCTATACTGATTTTACTTTAGACAAATTCTGTGAAGCGTCTCACTGAACTGTTGTTTGAAACTCGCCCGAAATGTTCTTTATCTTCAAATATTTTTTATTTTATTTGACATCAAACATAGGAACATGTATATTATAACTTGTCATAAATCTCTTACTGTAATTTATTAACTCTAGTGTGTAAAGTCGATGATTGTTTCTCTTCTCAATCTTGCATCAGCCAAGATTTTTGCGTCAACTTATTTTGCTAACTCGATTTACCATATACCTGCATGTAATCAGGCAAATGTAGTATCAGTTTCCAAATGCTTATATCCTAAGGTCCAAAAATTCAGAAGTCCTTTGGCAGTAATGTAAAGATATAAGACTTTGAAGCGTCTGCTATTATTACGTTTGCAAAAGTCGCAGCTATACTAAAATTAAGACAACTATGTAAATTATTAATCAATAGCCTATTCAAAATTTTCTATGAATGCCAGTTTGACAAGTTGCCATTCTTATATTTTTGTACCAGAAGCTAAAAAGAAAGCAAAACAATTCGAACGGAAAATACTTAACTATCTCGAAAGCGCTTCTCTGATAAAATTGATAGGAATTTTGCATTCTAAGAGAGATAATGATTTAATATGGATAAGTATATTTATGTTGTATGGATATGGATTATACATATGTATAATATATAATTATTATTCATATGGATAAGTCAAATTCTTCTTTTAGGGTTAGGTAGGTACGTAGCTATGGAAAAAAGTTCAACTACTAGCATGTTTAGCAGAAAATACATATATCTAATTATATTGGCAGTGTCGATCTCGAGAGAGAGTCGTGAGTTGTTCCAACATTCTTATCAGACGATGAATTGGTCCAAAACAATCAGCAATTGCTTTAAATATGACGAAATTGCTCGTATAAATCTTTTCATATACTTAGTATGATGTCATAATCAGTATGATGAAACAATTTAGAAGGACAAGACGTAATTATGATAAGAAATTGACAAGACATGAAATTATAAAATTGTTTGCAAACGGTGATATTTTATCCCAAGACTTCGATGTACGCCCTTTAATCTTAAAGAAAGTTGAATAAACAAAGGTAGATAAACTACACATAGACGGCTATGTATTGACAATATTCAATGAATGGGCCATACAATATCCATTGCATTGTATCAGCCATTCATTCATATTTCCTTTTTGTTGAATTCAATTGAAATAGCAGACCAAAGAATGGGAATGTTTGCATCATAATGTGAACGAATTTAATGAAAACCTATACATTTTTTACATTTTTTGTATGACAAAAAAGCCGGTGGCTTAGGTGAAGTAATCCTCCGTACCTGTGCCCAAAAATATGCACTTAAAGAGACTCCTGTGCTGCCACCGACGGTTTTCCGAAGTTTGCCAGTGTCAAGAAGAACACCTGGTATCACGTGGTTACCGCCACCCATGGACACGTCACAGAGCAGTCACCATACCAGAAACGGACCTGGAAAATATCTTATGTGCATGTTTTTTCATACAAGCCGAAAACACGGCAACACTGTTTGGCAAAGACAGGTAAGGAGTTACTCGCAATATTTCCCCAAACTCCGAGTTCTTCAGAAAAAGTTCCTGTATCCAAAACACAGTTCACATGGGATGAAGACTTTTTAAAATAAATAAATAAAACGTCAGCCGCATGCACGATGACCGCTGGGCAAGTCTCCAGACGATGATGGTTGCCGGAAGACGGAGTGCGCCGCCGATGCCGGCCAGAAAAAGGTGGTGAGACGATCTGGACGCGTACCGCGAGGGCTGGTACGAGGAGGCACGGGAAAAGCACATGGAAGGAATTGGGGTAGGCCTTTGCCCATGCAGTAGGTATTGGGCAGTACAGAAGACAAAAAAAAAATTAACACTAATCCTCAAGTTGGAAATTGGTTATTAAGACATATGCCATAGGTAGTAGATCGTGGATCCCGATCTCAGTTTTGTTTACTCAGCACGAAAAAAATGTCTACATTGTCGAAACTGATTAAAACCGATCACCAATAATTAATAATTTAAATAGCAACACCAGCGCAGGTTTAGAAGGTATCACTACAAAATCACTAAAATGTGTTGCAAACCTAATCCTTGATGAACTCACTAGTTGCATAAACAATTGTATGAAATCAGGAATATTTCCAAATAGTCTTAAGGTTGCAAAAGTTACGCCAATTTACAAATCCGGAGTTAATTCAGAGCCGGGCAACTATCGCCCTATTTCAGTTCTCCCCGTACTATCAAAAATTTTTGAGAGAGTCTTATACAATCGCCTCGAAAAGTACCTAATATCTCTGAACTTCATATATGAAAAACAATACGGTTTTAGACCGAAATCAAATACACTCTCAGCTACAATAGACCTGGTGACAACTATAAAGCTTAATATTGATAAAAAGAAAGTGGCTATGGGTGTCTTTATTGATTTAAAAAAGGCCTTCGACACAGTCAGTCACGAATTATTGCTAAGGAAACTAATGGAAATCGGGATACAAGGACCTGCCCTTAAAATTTTTAGATCTTACCTGTCAAACCGATACCAAGTAGTTAAAATTGGTGACACCCAGAGTGATCCTAAAATTATTACATACGGTGTGCCCCAAGGCTCCATTTTGGCTCCCCTATTATTCCTACTGTACATAAATAGTGTCCACAAAATTGGTCTAAAAGCTGACTTAACATTATACGCAGATGACACATGTTTGTTCTACTTCGGCCACTCAATCGATACTATTGTTAAGCAAGCACAGAACGATTTGGACTTACTAAACCTGTGGTTTCAACAAAATCTTCTCACCATTAACACAGCTAAAACAAATTACATGATATTCACAGCAAAAAATAAAAAAATCGGCAATTATACACCATTAAAAATAAATAACCAAAGCATAAATAAAGTAGATCAAGAAAAATACTTAGGACTAATTTTGGATAGCAAATTGACGTGGCTTCCACATATTCAAAAAATAAAGTCAAAAATACAATCACTCACGGGTACACTACGAGGTATCGTCCGTTGCTTACCACGCCAAGTTCGCTATTTAATCTACTTCTCCCTTGTCAAGCCGCATATTGACTACCTAGTGGAAATATGGGGTACCGCTGCTAAATCACATACGAACCTACTACAAACTGCTCAAAATAAACTACTAAAAACGTTATTTAACTATGACTATCTAACTCCAACAGAAACACTTTACAAAAAAATTAAAGTAATGAATATAACACAAACATACATATATAACACATGCATACTAATTCGAAAAATACTAAATAAAAATATACACACAAACATAACCTTTACAAAAAATATAAAAAAACACAAAATGAAACTGAGACGTGAACAAGACTTTTTACAACTACACCCAACCCGCACAAACTACGGAAGAAAAACTATCGTGTACGAAGGATCTAAAATATTTAATAAGTTACCGAGAGACCTCAGAGAAACTAAATCGAAAACCACTTTCAAAAAGCTACTAAAACAATTTATAGTAAAAAATTCACATTCCCTAAAATAATGTCGAGCCACATCCAGTTACCATTTATCTGTTACACGGATATTGTTTACATGTATCGAACGAACTATGTGTCCACGATGATTTGTAATCCACCCTCAAAACATTTATATTGTCGATGTCTAATTTTTGTAATACCCCCAACTTTTGTTATTTTTAAGTGTTTAGTTTTAATATTCTCATGTAAGTGAATAGTGTAATTCTTATGAGAATAAATGATCTTAAACCAGACCATGTACCCACATGGTGATCGGTTTTAACGGAACTCAGATTGATCGAACAGTTTTTAAGCTTAACAGTCAGAGGCCCATAGGCGGCATAAAAATTCTGACACCAGGTTAGGCACTAACCACACGATAAAGAAAAAAAAGTTCTCATCCATCATAACTACCTATATAATATATATATGAATTTTCAATATTTGGCTGAAGTTGAAATACATCTTAGTAATCACTTTGAGAAAATCGTTTTTAAGAATACCCATGATTTTCTGATTAGGTTGATTTTCCCACAGCTTTCTTTAAACTCTAGGGCTATTTGCTTTCGCACCAACGCCATGGAAAAATACCTATATTTCGTTTTAAGAATGCTTCAGAATATCCCTATGCTGAAGAATTCTTAAACCCAGTTAGTTGTTAGTTTTTTATTTTTATTTTATGTTGTGTGCATTTGTGGCATGTGCCAAATAAATGTGTTTTCTTTCTTTCTTTTCTTTTAAATATATATTTTTACATCAGCAACTACAACATTGGGAATAAGCCTGTAACATTACCACTGCTGGGACAGGCCTAGTCATGTCTAGGCCTAGTACATGGGCCCAGTACCTCCGAGTTCGTGGAAGGTCATAGTCTACGATTTTTTGGTTTATGGACAATTTCAGGACATGCATATTTTCTATGCTCTTTCCCTGATCATTTTGAGAGATCGGTGGTGATGAATAAACAGTAAAGTAAACAAAGAAAAGCGCCTGTCTCTGCGCCTGCGCCGCCCTCGATCCAGAAACGAATCAACTGCGTTTCTAATCAGCTTAGCTGCGTAATACATGAAAGTGTTTTGTTTTACATTACATTCCATGTTAGGTGCTGTTACGTACTATTATGAAAACCTGTATCAGCTCATAATCGTTTATTTAAGCGCTTACATGGAAAGTGATAAACAAGTTACTAGTTATTGTTGCAAATATTATTGTTTTTTCCTTGTTTGCGGTTTATTATACAATGTAGTTAGTAGTTTACTTACCTAAGTTACTTTGTAGGGACTGAAAATATTTCCGTTAATGAGTACCTAAGTTGAATGTTTTAAGGCTGATATCGTTATCACAGTAACGCGATGTAGTAACTAGAAACACTAGTTAGGGTTTAGAATAAAACCACCAAATTATCAGTAAGTAGATGAACCACTTTAAGATTACGTGCACTCGCTGCCCGGGATTAGTGAGGACTGTCTGGACGTATTCCTAAAGAGCTCACGCTACGTTTATTAGTATATCACATCACGTATTTATAAAATAACAAAATGGACTTGAAAACATGATGTAGTAAAAGTATTCGAACTACGTAAATGTACGCAGATGATGATGATGTGGCTCTGTGCCCTAGAGGCTGAAAAGTCGCAAAAGTTTTCTTGGGTGCGTGGGCCCAGCTGGCCCAGCTGGCCTAGTCAATTTCAACGCCTCCACAGCAAGATGCAATCTCTGGCGAGAGCGGTTTAAGCCCCCTGACAACTTCAACAATCCAACAGAAAAGCTTCCACCTGGGCCCGAGTTGCCGTGGCCGACTTGGAAATCTCTAAACAAATTTCGAACCCAAGTCGGCCGGAGCAAAGACAATCTTTGCAGATGGGGGTTCATGGACGGCTCAGACCTCAAGTGCGTATGCGGCGTCTCCCCACAAACAATGGCCCAACTTCCATCTTGCACCGCATCCCTATCACCTGCGCTCTTGATGATTTATTTACTGCATCAGTGAGCGGGGTTCACGTGGCTGAATTTTGGGCTAAACATATTTAAACTTTTTGCCATCGATACGCTAATAAGAAGAATGTACGCAATACATCGTTTTGTGTGAATAATCACGGTTTACGGTAGGACTTAATGTAATGCACTCGCATCATTGTGCTGATTGAAGCATTCAATAGTACAGGGATCATGGAGGTATTTAAGGTATAAATATAAGGTATCAATAAAAACGGGTATTAAATAAAAACACTTGTCAAATATTTGGAACTTACCTAACTTAGGTATGGTCCAGAACAAAAAAAAATATCGCAAAGACGGGGAGAACAAGACAGTGCCTTTCAGCTTCCGGGGTAGAATTATTAAAAACGCTGAGACATGTATAAATTAATTTTCAATCGTCAGCCTAAACTCAAAACTGACTGACTTCATAAACTTCTATCCCCTATTTTACCCTTTTAGGGGTGGAAACCCAAAAAATAAAAAATCCTTTCGTAGTGGATACTTACTCTTCACAAAGAACACACCCTACAAGTTGTGTTGATATGTATCACCCACTTAGTCAGCCAGTTTATACATAGATTGGAAAATCCAGCTAAATTACACAACAGAATTACCAATTCGAATAAAAACACAATCGCTCAAATAAATAATTCCCAATGGCCATGATAATTTATAACAAGTGTGTGGTTTTAACCAAACCTAAGACCACCGGGATGTTATGCCCGCATACATAGCCAGCATATAGTTGCCTTCATATTGATGAAAAACCAAGAAATAATGTTGAAGAGCGACATAGAAAACACAGTTTATGGTCAGAAGTCAATCGTACTCGGTCCAGTCGTAAACTGCTCACAATGGATCGTAAAAATGCTTTATTACTAGTGTTTTGCTGTGGATTCCTTACCAAAGATTTAAGATTTGAAGTCGCTTTGGCGATGTGTTGTATTTTCGTGAAATATTTTTGCGCATGCTATGTTATGGGTGGAAGGGATATTGGACGCACAATTGAATACCACATAATTACATCATTCCGACCAACAAAGTAATTTTTCACCGGCAATTTAAAAAAAAAAGTGTAAAATATAAAAGAAAGGTGAAAGGTGGACTCAATTTATATTGCTGAAGAAGCCAAATATGAAAGCATATCGAAGATATGCTCATGGTTATTATCTATCCCATGGAAATGGCGGATTCTCTCACGCTCAGCACATGTGGATGGGGCTCTGGAATCATCAATCTTCTTTAAATCCTAGTTCTTTTACGTCTTATTTGACAAACATTGAAGAAACAGATAGGTTTATTTATTGTTAATCCAGTAATCTATTCATGATTTACCATTGTTCATAAAGAGCTAGAGCTACACGGCATGCATTAGGTTTAATCTCATAGTCGTCTATGTTGCTATTTTTAAATTCCTTTTACTTGACTGTGACACGCAAGTGTCTGTCCACTTATTTACCTTTTCGTCGTAAAATAAATGACGCAGTAATACAAAATACAAGCTTCTTTAATTAAGTACTAATGCAGAAACAACGCAATTAAACGTGTTTAATGATTTTTTACTGTTATAAAAAAATAGGTCGTAAAATGGTTCATAATCGTTATAGGCCGCAAATGTTTGCTAAATATAGATATGTCCTCCCCTTGCGAATTGACCATGATGTTGACTATCGACGAGTATGTAATGATTGTCATAACAATTAAAATTCTCATCGATAGCTTAAGTTTTTAAACTGACATGATCAGTAACACTATCATTAACACTGAAAAACAAATAGTAAATATGTTAATGTTACTGATAGCTTTCAACTTCATGCTAATTCAACATCATGATCCTCTATCAGCCGAAAGATGACTATTTCAAGATATAGGTCCCGGGATCAAGCATCAATCAACGACCACGTCCTCAGCTTCTGACATCTAGAGAACTTCAGGAGCTCCCGAGATCTTCGAAAACTCTTCTGTCTGAAGGGGTCTACCTAAAAACCAACGCTGATTATTTCATCTGAATATTGTTCAATAGGTTCACACATAATCCGGCGACCGTTCGTGCCCTTTATTGGATTAAAATGTGAATTTGTTAATGTGAGTCCTATATTTTTTATCTGCCCTCGAATTACACTCGTTGGTTTCTTTTGTCCGATCGAATACCATGGAGTTTCTTGCCGGTTCTTCTCCATAGGAAACGAACAACCCGAACCGTGCACCTTTTTGTCGACGTTTTATAAGTGCCCATGTAGGCCTATGTGAAATAAAATATTTTGATTTTGAATAAATTACTAAAGTAATGTAGGTATAGGCACAACTGATTCTTTTACCGCAGTATTTTTTTAGAAGGTAGGTTTATTTTGAGTCGCCTATGTAAAATAGTCTTAACAGCGAAAACTTCAAGACTTAACATCATCTTACTGCTTTCTACGTTTGTTGTGGTCGACACAGCAAGTTTTTATCTTTCTTCCATCATATCAACAGTTTCGATATCATTTACTCCATTTTCTTTCATATCATTCCTCTCCTCATTACGTTCACTATTAAGACTAGTACTCTTAATTAATAGAGGATTCAAAATTATTCGTTTCAGCCTAAAATGATCAATAATTTCATTAAAAGAGTGCACTATAATGGGTTGCCATCACCCTCTACATCGGGTGTTCAATTTCAACGTGTTTGGACAATTTCGTATAAAAACACCATTAACACTACAGGGTGTGACTCAAATCCGGAAGCCGGCAGGCGAGTCAAGTTTTTCGTCGTCGCCGTGATCTCATAAGGATGTGAAGCAATCAAGGTTATGATCGCTGCTACTTAAATAACTACTGGTTTTTATAAACAGATTATTGGCTGTCCGTGAAGGTTAACATGTAAAGAAGACATTATTTTTATCAACTCGATGTTTGGATTGGAGCTCTGGTGCCTATAATTTTACAACTGCCGGGACTCCTGCCGCCAGTGAGGAGCAGAGCCTGAACCACGACCTCATATAGCAGTGTTGCTGTAATCTCACTTCAGTGTGAGAAAGAGATACATGATGTCTAGTTCCATCTTTTTCCAACACTGAAGTTTGTTTAAAACAATACGGCTATAAGAGGTCGTGGTATGCCATCTGGGGGTCTAAAATGGCCGCTTTTAGCAGAATCATAATATGAATTATGTTTAAGTTCTTAAAATGGTTATAGACGTAGGTACCTACTATTATGAATTGTCACCTTGTGACCATTTTACGAATTTAAACATAATTCATATTATAATCCTATAATCCTATTATGATTCTGCTAAAGCGGCCATTTTAGACCCCCTGGTCATAATCAATCACGCGGGCCCAGTGCGGTCTGCGGAAAGCCACAGCTCTTCCAACAAATGATGAATTAAATCTACAGATTCTCAAATATGTGGATTTTGTTTCATAAAGGATAATCAGATCATTATTGTAAGCATGAATACTTAAGCATATAAGGTCTAAATTTAAGCAGCGATAACAACGTAAATACCTAGTTGTAAGTTTAAATGCATATCGAAATAAGATGCCGATAAAAATGTTGAATGAAACCGATTATAGATTTTAATCGTTGGCAAGACATATTTTAATTTATAAATGACGTGGGTGGATTAAAAAAGGATAATGATAATTATGAAACTGATAAATATGTATTTAAGTAAAAAAAAATCTTGAAAAAAGAAGATTACTTATTATAACGCAAATACTTCCCGAGTCGCCATAAAGTTTGAACAGAACTATAGATACATGCCTGTACCTATAGTCATTCAAAAACTCGCAGATGCCTGGGGGGTTACTATGACGTCTGAAAGCAGGAGTAATTCCAGTGTGGGAAAGAGATGACGCTAGGCAACCTGTATAGCTCTGTCTCTTTCTCACACTGGAATTACTCTTATGTCTTGTCTTGAAAGGCCACCAGATCCATCAATGCTCCTAAGTACTGCAGTGACCATATAGGTTTCCAACGACACGCAAGAAGAAGAAAATGAATAATACTACAATAATACTTCGACTTTCAAAGATGCAAACTCGTGGTAAGGCCATAATGACCACCGACTTGACTACATTGCCAATAACAATGAAGACTTTAAATAATAGGAAATGTGGGTTCGCTCGTAAAAATATACATTTTATACTATTTTAATTAACTTTGACAGGGCCCTGATTGGTTTTCCTTTACCTTCATTGGTTAAGGTCCGGAGGTTAAGTATTATAATAATATATTTTAACACAGGTAGGTGTACAAATGACAATACCTGTGTTGAACTCACACGTTGCAGAATATAACGAGTCACCATTACAATTAATTTCTATACATAAATGTAAAAAAAAAACAAAAGATATTCATCATTCTGTTGTAGGTATAGAGATGTAGGCGATAAAGCCGTATGCGTTGTTACAACAATTCACCAATAAATGGCTGATAATAGATTATGAAAGTCGAACTAAATAAATAAATTGAAAAAATTACATAGTTTCACAGTATTGGATGTTGTTTTCTTTAAATCCGTCTTATGTTAGTGCTGATATAAAAAGAGTTGTAACTATTTAAGAGAGCAGCGGCCCAGTGGTGGCGGCCCCGTCTTACGAACAGTAAGTAAGTCGTGGGTTCGAACCCAGGCAGGAGCATTAGTTTGTGTAATTTATTTCATCACCACTGCTCTCAAAAACGGCAAAGGAAAACATCGTAAGGAAACCGGCATGTCCTAGAACCAAAAAATTCGAAAACATGTGACATCTACCAGCACGCACTGGGCCCGCGTGGTGAATCATGGTCCATTTCCTCTCATAGAGAGGAGGCCGTGTGTCCCAGCAGTGGGAACATTACTTATTGGCTGATTATGCTTATGCTTATGCTAACTATCCAAGGAAGTACCTCTAACTCTATCTTCTCCTGGGTTTGTTTCGTTAGCCACATCAAGTGACGTCATTATACCTACCTCATGTAAGCGAAACTTTAAAGACTCGTAACGTTTTCATTTCTGGAGATATTTTAATGATTTTTTCATATGTCAGTCTCTTCTTATTTACCTAAATGATTAAAGTAATAAAAAAATATGAAAACTTGTGACACAGAAACAATGTGGATTCATGGGACGTGGAGCGGGAATTCGCGAATGAATAGCATAAAAATTGAGTTTGGCCGAAAATACAGCTAGGTAGGTATAAGCTTTTGTTTGCCTCTTCGCTATGATCTTCGAATATCCTCGTCAGCGGCGTAACACAGTGTCCATGTCCATTTTATTATAATAAATTCTTCATAGCGCCAAATCTATACGTATTATTATAAATGTGAAATTGAATTGAATTTGATAATGATGGAGTATTGTGTAATTTATTATGATTAAAATGTTATTGTATCGTGATTTTATTTAATTAAGTAGGTACTTATGTAAACGTATGCTAGGGATAATTTTTAATCTGAAATAAAAGTTTAATAATAATAAAGAAGTATTTTTTTTGTATGTAGGGGGTAATCTCCGGAACTAATGACCCAATTCTCTTTTTTTTATACTGGTACCTAGATATAGCTACATTATTCGTGGCTGCTATCATAGGCTATACACATATATACATTATATTTATATCATGCATGTGGGGATGACAGTATTGAAGTGAGAGCGAGAATGTTTGAGAGAGAAAAGAGTATTACTTCAGGAATGTGACAGGAGTGATATTTTGACGGGAAGACGTGAAAGACGTAAAGACTACATTAAATTGAAATAAAATAGTTATAAAAGTTATTTAAAGTGTTTTGATTTCTCACATGCATAAATTAGCCAAGCTATCACAATTTCGGCGGACAAAGACGCGGGCGAAGTGCTAAGTAGTGTCTGATAAAATCTTCTGCTTGACAGCGTAAATTAAGCAATAAACAAAATATATGTAGAATGCTGCTAAACTAGACCAGGGTAGAAGCCTTTAAAAATAATAAAAAGTGAAAAAAAATAATAGTAGGATGCAACCCATTAGAAAAGGAGAGGAATATTATAAAAATTAAGGGAAAAATAATTTACGGGCGATCTGAGGTCGGGAAGGGGATGGGGGTGAGTTTTTAAGGGTAAAAAACGGTTTTTCTCGATTTCCGGCAAAACTAAAAGTCCTATCGAAAAAAGTCAAATGGCAAAGTTGTAGGTAATAAAAAGATCTAAAACTTTTGTATTTACAATTTTTTCACATAACCTCAAAATTTATGTGAAAAATTCAAAAAACCAAGTTTTTGGTTTTTTATTTTTATCTTTTACAAAAAAAATATTTTTTTAACGAAATTTGGTGAAAACTTACCTTTTTATGTCCCAAATACGCTGTAATTTATTTGATTAAAAATATTTATTTTTCCACCTCATTTTGAATGAATATCGAAAAAGCACCCTAATTTTCAATCGAAAATTCACCCGTCAAAATATCAGCTTTTTTCAAAAAGTTGGTATGTTTTCTGTTCGTTGAAATCTCTACTTTCCGATGGTGAAAAAAAAGAATATGTTACCATAGTAAATCTTCTCAGAAAATGCAAAAAAACGAAAAAAACTCGAATTCGAAATTTTTTTTTTTAATTATTATATATAATTTTGAGCTATTTATTAAAATTTACACTTTAATTAATCGAAAAACGTTAGATTACATGCTACATTAATATAAAAAAAAATGCAAATCAAAATATACTACTATAATTAACAAACAAAATAAGTTAATAAAATTAATATTTAATAAGACATCTACAATATTTGGAGAAAGTTGTCGAATCTTTTTTAAATTATATGCGTAGATGCTTATTTATAACTATTTTAAGATAAATTATATTACCTGAGTGACCTACGAAAAATTGTAGCCCATCAAAAGGTATTTCATGGAGAAGTGGGGAAGGGGCTAGGCGGGTCTGGGTCTTACTACATACATACCTACTATTTCGTCATGTCAAAATGTATCAAAAATATATTATACATAATATATTAAAAATCTATAATAAATATAAAAAAAAAATGTATACTAAATATATTTTTAACAACTAACTTTTGGTCGATTTTCATGTATATTTCATGTATTTTAAATATATTTTAGATACATTCAAAATATATATTAAAAGACATAAAAAACATAGCTAAAATATAAAAAATATATTTACGATATATTATATTTTGTATATTTTTTATAGATTTTTAATATATTTTTTATGTATTTTGAAATGTTTTTTTTTCATGGGATTAACTAAATTTGTTTGTGCAAAATTAAGGAGATTATTATTTTTTAATCTTGTACTAAAATATCATTTAATTTTAATCTTTAGGTTATGTTACGTTAAGCATACTATTTTTTAAAGAAAATATTACTATTTTAATGTTTGAGTTGATTGATACAGATAAAAGTAGAGATAGTATTTACCTTCCTATGCAGATTCGAAAAGTTTTTTTTTTTTTTAAGTAAACTTGTCACAATTATCTTCAAGAAACTCAGCGTGTACGTGTATTTTTAGAAACGATGTTGTATACTGTACTGTATTTCGAATACTGGCTAGGCTAACGGTTGTAACAGCTGCTACGAAATAGTAGGTATGTATGTAGTAAGGCCCAGACCCGCCTAGGGGGTTCCCCACTTCTCCATGAAATACCTTTTGATGGGCTACAATTTTTCGTAGGTCACTCAGGTATATAATTTATCTTAAAATAGTTATAAATAGGCATCGACGCATATAATTTAAAAAAGATTCGACAACTTTCTCCAAATATTGTAGATGTCTTATTAAATATTAATTTTATTAACTTATCTTGTTTGTTAATTATAGTAGTATATTTTGATTTGCAATTTTTTTATATTAATGTAGCATGTAATCTAACGTTTTTCGATTAATTAAAGTGTAAATTTTAATAAATAGCTCAAAATTATATATAATAATTAAAAAAAAAATTTCGAATTCGAGTTTTTTTCGATTTTTTGCATTTTCTGAGAAGATTTACTATGGTAACATATTCTTTTTTTTTACCATCGGAAAGTAGAGATTTCAACGAACAGAAAACATACCAACTTTTTGAAAAAAGCTGATATTTTGACGGGTGAATTTTCGATTGAAAATTAGGGTGCTTTTTCGATATTCATTCAAAATGAGGTGGAAAAATAAATATTTTTAATCAAATAAATTACAGCGTATTTGGGACATAAAAAGGTAAGTTTTCACCAAATTTCGTTAAAAAAATATTTTTTTTGTAAAAGATAAAAATAAAAAACCAAAAACTTGGTTTTTTGAATTTTTCACATAAATTTTGAGGTTATGTGAAAAAATTGTAAATACAAAAGTTTTAGATCTTTTTATTACCTACAACTTTGCCATTTGACTTTTTTCGATAGGACTTTTAGTTTTGCCGGAAATCGAGAAAAACCGTTTTTTACCCTTAAAAACTCACCCCCATCCCCTTCCCGACCTCAGATCGCCCGTAAATTATTTTTCCTTTCATTTTTATAATATTCCCCTCCTTTTCTAATGGGTTTCATCCTACTATTATTTTTTTTGGTTTTAAAAATTATCGACCCTGGTCTAAACTGTCAAAATGTTTTTGTAACAGTGTTACACTATGACCCCGCCGGACTATATCCATGCTCAATTTTCCCGCTTGCGGAAAATAATCTTCCTATATACTTCACTAAAACGTGAAGCGGAAATACATAACACCGACCAATTTTGTTTACATCCAACACTATGTAGTTAATGACTCAGTGGCTATAACTGTATGTTATCCTCATACTATATGATTAATGATTATACGTTAAATTGCATTATTACTACAACCAAATATTTATAATAATTATAATACATATTTATTTGTGTAAAACATAGTACAATAAAGGGTTTTGATCTTACATTTTTCGTTGGCATACAAATGTTAGACATGTTAAACGTAAAATTAAGATGCGAAACATGAATTTGTTAAAAATTTTATAAAACACAACAACATGACATAACAACAACAACAACATGACATAATACAACAACAACATGACATAATACAACAACAACATAACATAACAACAACAACTACTATAACATGTCTAGGTCTACACTTAAAAATTTATGGATTCCTTTCCATCGAAATCTTAACAATAAAAGATGTCTATAATTAAAAAAAAACAACTTAAAATACTTATAGAACTCAGTAGCCATACCTATCAGTTACTTTCTTAAACTTTTTTGAAGGTATTCATGGCCTTGTGAGATCTCGACGAGCTTCAAATACATAATATGACATCTGCCAATTCCGCCAGCCCGCACTGGGCCCGCGTGGTGGATTACAGCCATACTCCTCATAAAGAGTAGGCCTGTATCCCAGCGGTGGGAACAGTATAGGCTGATTATCCTGGGCTATTAATATACATACTATCGTAAGGTGCCGAGTAGGTAGTTTATCAAGGCGGCACATTCGAGACAGAGCCGATAACCTCTGACCAGAGATAACTCACTAGTCTTCTTATCACGTGATGTCGGAGCTATTCGTGTAAGACAATAAAAGAAGATAGTGTGTGATGTGTTATGTTAAATGTGACTTTGATAGTTATATTAGTGTTATGGATTGTTGCCCGAGGTCCGGAATTAGATTTCCTGCCATAAAATATCTACTCTACTCTACCTTTTTTTTTATTTAACTTAATTACTGATTTAATTATGTTATGTACATTAGGTATATACATACTATAAATAGAACTAAAATAAATATAAAAACAAGACTAAAATAAAGTACCTATATATTATATACAACGACGACAATAGGACACGTCTTAGGCGTCAAAGTCTCCTCCGCATCGCTATCATCTGGAAACGTGCCCAGAAGACTGGCAGCATTGCCACGTTGAATGGCAATGCTAATTCTTTGCCCAAAGAAAGAGCCAGCCCTCTGGTCACGCGAAGTGTCGACCAGTCGGCGAGAGATTTCCTTAAAAAGGAGACGCGCACTCGAGCCCCATGACCCGAGCGTTTCAATCCCAAACGGCTCAAAACTGTAGTTACCAATCTACTCTACCTTTGTTGTTTCATGTTTGACCATTTCAAGACGCAAATTTAAATAAGGGAAAAATCTGCAAGAAAAGTGCGAAACAGGCTCGCAAAACAAGCAGCTGAATTTCGCCATTATATGAAAGAAAAATCTCTATCAAAATCCAACAGATTGTGACAGAAAACTGTTTTTTTGGCGAGATTTTTCTAAGCTTGTAGGTATAAGTACGAGTAGAAGTTACAGAAGATATAGATGTAAGATAGATAGTAAAGATAGTGATGTACCTATGTATATCCTCTTCTGGAAATTTTCGCAATCGAAATAAGATTTGCAGTAAGAAAACCCAATTATGGATTAAGCTCGCCATGGTGCACAAGCATTGCAATTTGCGTGTAGGTATATTTATTTTTATTCTGTGTGCAAAAAAATATAAGAACCATCTAAAGATTTGAGGCAATCAGTATGTGTTATACCATTTTCCCTACTTACCTATATTTCAGGAAACGCATTAGGAGATCATGTGATGGGTCTTTATGGGTATAAAGAACCATCACATCATCTAAATGCAATCATCATCAGCAAATGGAGCGATGCTGAATCGATTGTGTAAAGTTTCATGTCAATTAAAAGTTAAAAAGAAGTCCTACAAAACGACCCGAATATCTTTTTAAAGCAGCTGTAGTAGTAAAGTAAGGTTCACATAACAAATTCTTTGGCCGTAAGAGTCACAAAGGCCTTCTACGAGAAGGCGGGTGACGCTGATACATGGTCATTATCATTAACCTACCTAGAGGCGATAAGAATGTCATTAACAGAGATAATGAGTTGCGATTAATAAATTACGCGGGGCGACGCGATAAAAATTTACTTTACCTACTTGTTTACGCGAAATTTTTGCTGGTGTATTTTTTGTGGCGATAAAAATATGAAAATGCTTTTCTTTCACAAATAAGTGCGACGAAAGAGTAGTGTAATGAAATAAAATAATAATAACTAATAACTTTAAATAAAAACTGAAATGAAAAATACAAGTCCAGTCCAGAAGTGTAGAAAGCAATTTAATTACTACAACATTAAAATAATTTCATTATCAATTCACACATAAAATAAAACAAATAAGTAATAAATCCTAATACGGAACATATTGACTGCAATCGTCGGGACCCATATTGGATAGAATGATTTTAGTCTAGATTATTTAATGGGTTCCGTATGTCAATGTCGTGTTGTCAATCAGACGATTTTTTCAAACGTTTATGGTTTGAAAAAATCGTCTGGTTGACAACGTAATAAATACGTTGAATTGTCTGAATGAAAGACATTATCGTTACATATATAAAAATTAGTGTGGTGCGCACTTATCCCGCAGACAATTGGTATCAAAGCAAAGAAGATCAACCAAAGCCAACTTCACGGTTTCAATATAAGTAGTAAAGCTATCACCGATATTTAGAGAATTCTCTGCCGGCTTGAAACATTGTAAGGGCATCGGCATAACCGACCAACTGATTTGGTACGTAGGAAATAATGTCACCTAGAGAAGAACCAGATGATTACAAGCTCGAACTTGGATCGGATGTCAGAAGCCGAGGGCGCACCAACAGCATTCCAATGGAAGACTTCCACTGCTTCGCACGTATCTCCTTCAAGGTTCGCCACATCGTCCGGTTCTAAGCTTCTTACGTCCAGTGGATCCAGCAGTCTTCAGAGCAGCCTTTCGGTACATAAATTGTTGCCACTCCAGAATCTTGTCACGGACGTATACCTAAACTTAATTTTGATATTGAAGGATGTAGCAACTGCGTAAGTATTACTTGTTTCTACAACACGTGTTACGTGTAAAGTCAACTGCCTTTAATGATTTAAGTACTGGGGGTCTAAAATGGCCGCTTTAGCAGAATCATAATAGGATAATAATATGAATTACCTACTTACGTGTAAATTCGTAAAATGGTCACAAGGTTTCTTAATGCTCCATACTCCTAGATAACTGCACATAAATCACGACATTCCACCAAGTATAAGATATTCTCGACAAGTAGCAATGCTTTCGAAGTGTTTCATTTTTCTGCAGTGGTTTTTAACAGGAATTACTTAATTAAAATTCATTTATTTAGCTTACAAATCGTTGTTTAACATACAAACATGTTCAGTTGAGAACTAATAGAAGAGGATTAGATGGGGTTTCAAACTAGCCACAGCCTGTATATTGGTGATCCAGCTCCGTCCTTATTGTTCACATCACTGCGAATGTCACTACCAAAGCAAATGAAAAAAAAGGAAATGAAAGTCATACTCTGATACTACTCCGAACATTATTAACAATTGAATAATCTATTAGACAAAGTAAGACCTAATCTGCATTGAATTGCAGGATGATGAGCCCGTACCTACGGTATTGTATTGTACTTAATTACATTTCAAACTACTTAGTCTTGAATCAATTTTGTATTTTTCATTATCCTCAAGGTTTCGAACTTTGGTTATCTATTCCTACTATTCTTATTCCTCTGCTGTATTTTTTCCATGTCCATTCGTTCGCAAGGAGAAAAGACCTACTTTGTAGCAATAGGCACTTTATAAACTGATACTAATTAGGATTATGACTTTCAACCTTTACGACTTCATAAACACCTTTGTCAATAAGTAATTGATTGAGATAGGACGATTAATTTGTTAGAATGATCGATTTACGTATCGCGTTGAAATACTTATTGTTTTAATTTCAATTACAAAATGTTGACCTAGAAATCGCTACTAATGTCAACTACACAACTACCTTTACATTCTAAAGATAAAATGTTTTAATTACCGATCGTGAAATTATTTGTTTCTAAGTAAAAGGAAAATTTACAGATAGGTGATGATGACGATTTTGGTTCAGCCTTCACAAGTTTCTTAATTCTGTATGAAAATACGGTTTGTAACTTTGTATGTTTCTAATTTTATCTACATCATAATTTATTCAAATACAAACAAATTAAAACCGCTTATACATATTTCTAGCATTACGTGCTATGTTTTTTAGATAAGCGCATTACATGCGACAACCATAACTAATATGTTTCACACACGTCGTATGGGCAAACATGTCCGCCATGTAAATGCCATATTCAAATTATCCTCCATTGCGAAATTAAATAAAGACAGAAACAAAAAAAAACAGCTCATAGCATGCTTCACGGCTCCCCCCACCCGCCTCGGGGTGTGCAGAATGAATAGACTTGCACAGAAGGGCGCTACACCCTCCGCAATCAATTGAACCCTCTTCTATTACTATTCGCCATCCCACTCGAACACAAACCGTACTATATTCTCGCTCTTTTTCTATTTCACGATTAGATTGCGAAACATAGCGAGTGATGCCTCGGGCATCGTCACGAGTTTTGAAAACAGAATTTTTGCGGTCGTTTACAAAGTTAATTTTACTCCTCGAAAAGTGTTAGTTTAGCTTTATTGCGTACGACATAAGGATTAGAAACGTTTGTTTTTAGTTTTTTGAATAGAGTTTTCCATTTAGGAATCCAGTACGATTGATGTAGGCTTCGATATTGATGATGACAGACAGATTAAATCGCGTTGACGCTTTGGGCGGGAAAATGGAAATTAGGAGGGAAAGTTATTACTTTGGATTTGTCATCGTACCACAAACAAGTTTGAATGGTTGTTTATGTGAGAAGTGTTGACTACATATTCAATCAATGTAAAGAACTTAGCTAAGTATCTTATTAGATTAAATCAAATATCTTTAGTACCTGAAAAGTTATATTGGCTTATGTTTTTTTAACTGTAATAGTCTAAAAACCATTTCTAGTCATAATCCATTAGACTCTAGTTACTAGATTCTAGCGCATTAAACCGATCTGCTGACTGACTTGCCGTGACATCATAGACATCACTTCTACCAAAATATTGGGTTAATCTGAAACATGAATTTATGAAAATACTAAGCCTTAGCTTTTGACATACCATCCTTGTTCAAGCAAAGAACAACAGACTGCAGATGTTTTAGGATCTTGCTAGATCGAAATAGACCATACACAAGCTAACAGAACAGGATAGTAGGTAGAACAGAACATGACACAGAATTGGACCCTGTCACACGCCCATTTTTTATTTTGCGGATTCAACATGTAAATGCGTTTTCGCGCGTTGCGTTGATTTTGGATGCGTTATTAAGCTGCATATTCTATCAATCTATATTGTTTGTAATAAATAATAAAGTAGAAATATAATACAAGTGTATTACATTTCTACTTTATTATTTATTACCCAAGTTTCATTTTATAATTCACAACATCGGAAGCCTTAGAAACCTCAAAGAGGAAGCCACTGCAATGTCTTGATACATTTTTGGGGTTTTAAATAGTAATGTGACGATTTTTTTCAAGTTTCCTTTGCCGATTTATCTTTCGTGGGATTAACCGAACAATATAGTAAAATACTAGTAAAATCTTTTTCACATATTCTCTGAATTAACGAAAGTAATAGGAGAAATGAAAAGGTTTTACACAGATATGGCACGTCCGGATCACTACTACAACTTCAGTTTATCTATCTTCTATGTAAATAAAACATTTTTTTCGTTGTCTATCACTTATGTGTGTACATATCTACATATAATATTCATCCGATTTATTGATTTGCAGCGTTGTTTATCTGTTGTGTGAAGGTTTCAGAGTTGGTAAAACTATCCTCCACGCAAATTTAGCCGCGGGCGAAAACCAAAATTTCATAAATTCTATTGATTTTTAGTCAAAGAAAATAACCAAGCTACAAGCAAAATTGAACGCAGATTCGTTCGAACCGTGATTATAAAAAAAATTAAGACCTACGTTGATATTTTTATCGTCGAGCAAAATTATACCTAATTAGAAATGTATGTGCGTCATTCCATAGGCAAGTAAGGTATTAAGCAGCCATATGTTAGCCTATATACGGTAACCCACGTCGATTCATTCTATATTCTACGTCATTACAAATATTACTTTAAGTCACCTATTTATACGGTATATTATGTCATGTAATTAAAAATATACAAGGCAACCGGCACATTGGTCTGTGGAGGTTGCAAGTTTTGCGCTGTCAAATTGAATTGATATTATTTAAGTACAATTATTGCGCTTCTATTAATTTTTAATATGTCCCATTTCACTTACCAATTTGTGGTGCAGATAGGATAAAGTGTACAAAGAAATTCACATGGTTTTGATGCATAGAGCTTTTACAAAACGACAAATAGGTACTTAGCTTCCCTTATTTTTTTATAACCGTCATCTTTGGACAAGAGGTATTTATTCCAATAATAAGGATTCGGGAATAATGTCTTTATCAAGATCTTTATCTAATACCAGTCATCACAGTATTTACCCCTTATCTGATACTGATACTGTTAGTGTTAGCCTGTGTCATCCCACTGCAGGGCAAAGGGTCTCCCTATGACTTCCAGTTGTCGATCGAAATCCAGGGCTAATGTGGGCCACTGGTCGTAGGTTTTGTCCAGGTCGTCCCGCCACCTTCTACGAGGTCTGCCGCGACGCCTGGCTGTGTTAGGGCTCCAGAAAGTGGTTATTTTGGCCCACAGCTCATTGGGCACGCGGCAGGTAATTTGTATTTTGGAGCGCAGTGTGGTGTTGCGAACATGGTCGGTTAGTTTGACGCCTAGAATGCTGCGCTCCATTGCACGTTGGCAGACCTTGAGCTTAGACTTTTGAATGTTTGTCAAAGACCAAGTCTGGGATCCATGGGTTAAAATGGGAAGAATTCACACTCCTTATCTAGTCAAATAAAATTTTGCGCAATCCATGTCCCGTTCTTTGGTCTGCCTCTATTCTAGTGATCATCCATGCTTATTATTCCCAACCTTTTCGCGAAATGCCTCTTATTTATTCGCATGACATGAGCATGACAAACGATTTGTAGACTTCTCGGGTCGGCGGTATTTTTTTTCTTTATTTTGTTTGATTTATCTATTTGCATTTCTACAAATAACTCTTCAATGGCAAAAAAACGCCATGCTAAATGTATTGTATTTATCTGTTTTATAAAGTATCACCTGTGCTAATTGAAATTCATTTGCATAGTAGGTAGGTACGGCTTTTGACTTCAATGCCAGTTTATTTATCTACGTCACCTGACACCGGACATGTTCAATCAAACTAGATTTTTTTTTAAATATTTGATAATGTTTTTTAAAATAATTGCATGACGCCGATGTAGTTCGAGCGAATGCTATTTATATTTATTTTGTTAGTACCTACGTTGTGATATAGTTTTCCTTCACAGAACAATGGAAAGCATGCGATTGTGTCTCCCCTAGCGGACATTTCAAATTACTGTGAGCCGTCGAGCACCGCGCCACCTCGACCGACACGCAAACGATCTCAGCTACCAGGCTCTCAGAATATCACAAGAGCTACACGTACTATTATTCCATTATTGCCGTCTCGCTTACGCTATCGACGACCTCAACCCGATGGAACGAGGCAAATGGCCTTCTCAATTCCTGCTGCATGCCAAACGGAATCGTCGGCTATTGAGATAAGATCCGTTCTACACTGTTATTCCGCGCATCGCTCGGCTTTAATGATCCCCATCGAAACCTCCATTGTGTTTGTGTGTGCTACGAAAATGGAAACGATTTCTGAAACACGTGAAGAATTTCTGTTATATTTCGTCAGCTTATGGTACCCTAATAACTTCGATGCTTACGGATCATTTTGGCGTGGTTGACATTCCTTTTTTGTACCGAAGTGGAGAATGCTTTGAAACAACCCGAGATCGGCGCGGTTGTGTCGTGTCTGCCTGATAAAAAATAAAGTGGAGGAAATTATTAAGCGGAATGTTTGGCTCGGCGATGGCGGCCGTGGCGCTGCGTCTGTTTTTATCAACATGTCGGTCGTTCTCTACCGTCAGCGGAGCTCTCGTAGCTGCCTCGTATCTTTGTGGGCCGCTATTCAACTGTAGGTTTTATTTACCCTTTTTGGATCTTCATTCAGAATAAATAATGAATGACGTAACATAGATACAGATGGACCTCGGACTTCTTCGGTTCTTAGCATTCTGTTGCCGTTTATCTTATTTTTATTGTATCCAGCCGGTATAAATCTTTTTAGATTTTAATCAATATTATATTTTATGCAATTCCAATTAGTATGTCCATCATCAATTATTCATCATCGATGTAGGTACCTATATTGAATATTCTGATTGCATGTTTTGGTATAAACAAAGAGCAATGACCCACATCCATTAGCAAACAAGCAAAGGATTATTCCTGCACAGCAAAATTTTATTTTGTTGTTGAAGTGGCGCCCGTAGCTGCGGCATTTGGAACTAGACCGTAAAGTTAAGACTACGCTGCCAGTCCGACCATTGATGCGGTAGAGAAGATGGCGCGTGCCGCGACATAGCGGGCAATTCTACTAGGGCCGCATATATAATAAGAGGCGAGCCCGCCGCGCATTCTCGCGCCGCCGCGCGCCGTGCACTAGCACGGTGTTTAAATTTTCTTTACGACTCTACGCGCGTTGGACTCTGCGCTTTAGGAATAAGGGACAATTTAGCGTGATGCATTTTACGAGCATGTGGGTAAGTCAAGGGGAATGTGTCAGAATACCCCCTGTGCAGTATGCTCGCCGGGTGATCAGCGCGCACTGCGCAACTCCCCAGACACACGATGTCACGCACGCTCGCCGCACACACAAGGCAGGCTGACGGGTGAGTGGTGAGGTATTATGCAAACAATACCTATCGGACCGGCTCGTCGCACCATCGGCATCGCTAATAAAAGGCAAATATGCCATGTTTATGCGGAAGTTGTTAAAGCATCATTGGCATTTGTTATTTAGATAAGCAAGCTAATGTCATCATTCGTGTGCCCAAACAAATGAAAAAACTGATTTGATAATTGAGCCATTAATATTCATGAATAGCACCAAAAGCTTATTATACGAAAAACTACTTCGTTATGAATTATAATAGTCATGAAATCACTGTATCTATTGAGAATACGTAGGCATGTAAAATATTGGCCCATTAGTTTCTAACTCGAAATAATAATATCCAAATACATATTCTTGGCATACATCGTAACAATTCATACTTATGCATGTAACTACATATTTCTAAAGAAAACACAAAATGAACAAGCAGCAAAAACTCAGTTCGCGCGAGTGTTGGGTTACATTCGGAAAATGAATAGACGGAGTATCTATTTAACCACAATACGAGTTCAGTTATACACACAGTTACAGTTGAATCGCTTATGTACTAATGCCCATTTAATCACGACCTCTACGTGCGCGTTCAATGCCCGCTTTCATCATTTAATTGTAATGTAAATGTGGGGGCAGGGGAGGTCAACGCGACTGGGGGAGACTCTGTACGAGAGATCTCTCCGTGTATTCTGTGCTCCTAGTAAGCTGCGTACAGTGCGGTAGGTTGCGACCGTATCCGCGACCGTGGCAGCAGCGGCTGTTGCCGTCGAGCGAGGCCACGCGGCGGCGGCGCGGCGGCGGCCCGCCGTGGGAGGGTCCCATGACAACAGGGCCCCTCGGCCGTCGTCCCTAGTCGCCGAGCAAACATCACTAAGTACCAACACATACCTACTGCCCACGGCCACTGAATGTTTACTGCTGTTAATAACGCCACTAACCCAACACGATGGATAAGACGCGCCGGAGCGTCCGCGATTGTTTGGATTCATTTGTTTGTTCTACATGTTGTTGCTCTGCTTGTTATTATCAAGGATTTTAACTTTTTGCTGTGTTTTATTATTTCATTAGTTCCATCAACTCTTTGCTTTAAAGAAATGAAAAAATAAATTTGCTTGGCCACAGCTAAATGATTGCAATTCTATTTTAATGGATTCATGCTAGATTGCGTTTCCAATTTTTCTCAATTTGATTTGAAATCGATTCGTTTAGCTTGAAGATTAACGGTTGTAAGCATTTTTGTTTAGTTTTGCATCAGCATATTTGAAGTAAATTATAATTGCTTCTTGTTTCCATCGTAGTCCATCTTGAAATCAAATTTCAAATTGCAATAGATGTTTTTAAAATGAGACGATAAATACTGAGAAGTTTCTAGAAATATCTGATCGAATGACATACTGTCGTAACAATAAAGTCAATTTCAGGGCTCACATCATTATCATAAATCAACCAAAGTATCCGAATTAGGTGATGAAGAAATCGAAACGAACCAATGGGCAGTAAACATTGTAAGTATACTGTATAGGAATATGACATGTATGGAATTGCACATTGACGCCAGCCACAGTTTTCCACGGCTTTGCTGTTATTTTATGCACTAGATGATAGATTTCGTTGATACGGCGCGGCGTTCCGTAGTTTTCAGTGGTCATGGGCGGTTTGTTTTAAATTTTCGACACCAAAGAAAAACATCAACGACTTTAAAACGAGGAGGTAAAGGTATTATTGAAAACAAATATTTCGCATATTAGGTTTGTAGATTTATCCAACTGGTTGATACATCTAGGTCTCATCGAACTGATCCGACCCTAGACTTATACTGTCACTTACGGGATATCTTCCGTGATTGAAAAAAAACAATCCGGAGTGACAGTATAAGTTTAGTTTTAAACCGTGAAAACTTAACTTAACTTACAGTTACCCCTGTGAAAATTTTTCAAAGAATTCAGTGGTATGTGCAAGTAATCCAATCCAATCAGAACTGGATCCGCGTGGTGAATAACAGCCCAATCTCTTTCACAGAGACTAGGTGTCCAGTCAGTAGGAACCTGAAAAACTGATTACTTATGGACCACAATACAAAAATTCAAGAAATTCCCTAAAATTGTCTCTATTATTATCGAATCACAATTTCCGTGACAATTTTGGAAGGCGTTTTTCCAGAATTGCTAACTTATCGATTAAATAATACAGTAATTCATTTGACCGATGACATTCAATTATTGGTAATTTCTCTAAGCTTATTGTACCATCATCACCCTCTTAATCTTCCTCCAAATGAATTAGCTTCTAATTTCAGTGAATTAAGTTTTCTTCTCCCATACTTACACCAGTTCTTTCTTTCTTGCCATTTTAATATCTCTTCACAAAATCTTTAATGTTGCTTTTATCTTACGCTTTCGTTTGTAGAAGTCGTATTTAGTTTTAAACATTTGTTCCTTAATGCCTCAAACTTAAAACTTGTTTTATAAACATTAATAATTGAGTTGTTGGATTGTGAATTTGCATTTTAATCGTCAAGTTTATGTTAGGAATTTGATATTAAAAAGGTAGGTATCTAGAGACGCAAAACTTGTCGATATTTTTATTAAATTATGTTTATTTTTATAACTTTTTGTTTCTGCTTTGCTTCTTAAAATCTGTAATGTTATTTAAATTGTTTCCATCCTAACCATGCATGACCAATCTTTCGTAACTATAAGAAGACAAATGGTTGAATTCATGTTTAAAAATCCTGATATAGGTAAGTAAGGCATAAAATGCGCCGATAAAAAGGCGAAAAATGTAAGGAGAAGTCTGAAAGTGGCGCCGGTGACTGAAAAGTTGTGTGGTAATCGGTTATCGTGGTATGGGCATGTGATAAGGAGGAATGAGGAAAACGTCGTTACAAATGTTTTGAGTATGAATGTGGAGGCCGTGGAGGGCTATAAGAGTAGAGGAAGACCAAATAAACGATAGGTGGACGGTGTGAAGGATGATATGGCAAGAAAGGAGGTGTCTGATGAGATCACGAGTAATAAAGAAGTATGGAAGAAGAAGAAATGCCAGAATGATGATGAGGCCATCAAGTCTTTGACGTACTGTTTACTTTTTAAAAGACTTTTAAAAAAGGAGGTGGTTGTGTATTCCACCAGTATCTTTTTTGTTATATATGTTCACCGATCTCTCCGTGATTATTAGTATTTAAGTGATACTTTTTTATTTGGTAGACGAAGCTCGCGCGGTGGTCCCATATAAATTTTATAGGTACTTTATGAGAGATGAGTTAAGTATCCTCTCCAACTCTACAATATGCAATTTCGGAAGAAGTCGATGGTAAAAAAGTCAATGAAACTAACAAAAGTCACCGACGCGACTTCCGAAACTAAAGTTATTTTCCACTTTTTTAGTGTTTTTGTTTGGAAGTCGGTTATTTTTTACTACAAAAATGTTTTGTTCATAATTTAATCTTTACTATATGAATTTTATCTGAATGATTAAATGTTATATCCTTACAATAAACACTACTTATTAAATGTGGTGATACCTATTCCCGCTCTCCGTTTACAGCCGTAACATTTCCATTATTTTTATTTCCTTTTCTGCTGTCGTTTGTCGTATTATTACCAACATATTATGCGGGTACATCGTAAACTTATCTCTAAAAACAGAATTTAAAATAAGAAGTACTAAAACAGACGAACTTGTTTCCCGCGGTCGCTTCGGGTTTCTTCGGCTAACAGCCGGAAACAGGCGAATAGCCGCATCACTTTCTATAAACACACGTTAGACAAGGAAGGATATATAAATTCGACAGCTGCGAAGCGTATTACTGTTTATCTGCAGTTTTGACGGACGAATTTTATTTTTTATTTGAATAAGTATTCGAGAAAAATAAATGAACGTCAGAATAAAGAGAAAATTATTCACAAGAGTTACAAAAGACTTGGTTTAAAGGCCTGTTTAATTAATGATTATTTTTGTTGTTTCGAGTACCTAAGTAATTAATTATTGTTTGTCTTGCAAATTATTGTGGGATTATTCTACACCTAGATGTCCTCTACCTAGGTTATACGTATTTTATCAAATGTCTGCATTACTGAAATTATTACATAAATATCCCTGGACATTTTCACACAGCACCATCTAGCCCCAAGCTAAGCAACTTAATGCTTGTGTTATGGTAGCTAGATGGCTGATAAACTACATATATACATATTTTTTTTTTTGTAAATACATACATATTATAGATAGAAAAACACCCAGACCCGGAACAACTACTTGTAGGTCATACAAATATTTGTCCCGTACGGGAATCGAACCCGCGACATGCAGCGCAGCAGTCAATCGCTTGACCACTGCGCCAACCGTGTCGTCAAACACCAACATACCACCTGCAGCATTGTCTCTCCCTCTTCCTGTAATTCATCCAAAGTTTATCTTGAAAAGATTGTTTTTAGCGATAAGATTGCCCATTGTGTCACCCTATGTGAAATGTTTTTCTTTTATAAATGTTTCTTATATCACTACATAGTATAAAACAAAGTCGCTTTCTCTGTCCCTATATCCCTATGTATGCTTAAATCTTTAAAACTACGCAACGGATTTTGATGCGGTTTTTTAAATAGATAGAGTGATTAAAGAGGAAGGTTTATATGTATAATACATGCACCCGTGCGAAGCCGGGGCGCGTCGCTAGTGATGTATATAATAAGAAAGAATATTCTGTTCTATGCTATTGTCACAGCCGCGATCCTGAGAATGGTTTCTCGAATGTCATTTCTAGAGTTTTAGTACCTCAAGAGTCCACCTGGAAGTCCCTGAACCGTCTTCGGATCCAAGTGGAAAGATGCAACTCCAAGCTAGTAATATTGGGCTACCTCGATGGATCAGCGGCGGGGTGTGCATGTGGAGCTGTTAGGCAGACTACGGTCCACCTCCTATACCCTGCCCTCTGAGCCCCAAACATGCAGCCAAAGCGACCTCGGCGCTACCATCAACGGAGCCGTGGAATTGGCGAAGTTTTGGGCCAATACAATATAATGTCATGCCAGCGACACGGAGAAGAAGAAGAAGCCCACTGATACCGGACTTATAGGAGAATAACATAACATCACGCCTGTAATCTCCGAAGGGTTAGGCAGTGATGTACTTAACAGTATTCCCACATTTCGCCAGTTACGTTTAAGTCCCAGACTCCGTGGCTGCTACTGAGAAATTCCTGATGGAAAATTGAGGATTTTTGTTAGGTTTAAAGGGTAGCCATAGCAAAAATATCCCCAGTTCGGAAAGGTAAGTAAAAACATAAACAATTCAGGAGTGACTAAATTGCTGTTTGAAAAACCGCATTAGGAACGTTCCTCCAAGAGATTTAATTGAGGGAGGGTTAAAATAATTCGTATGGTGCATACATACACCTAGTTTAAGCCATCAATCGCTAATGTCGCTGGTTTCCATTGAATAGGATATTACTACTAAAAATGCGAAAATTTGTGAGAAAGGATGAATGTTTGTTACTCTAACACGCAAAAACGGCTGAACAGATTCGGCTGAAATTTGGTCGTACAGATAGTTTATAACCTAGATTAACACATAGGACACCTTTCACTCATTCACGTTCACGTGGGATAATTTTCGACTTACACGCGGACGAAGCCAGTTTATAATAGTTGTGGTAAATATTATAAATAATATGTCTGCCTGGGAATTTAATTAATTTAGGGTAAAACTAAGTTTATACAATGAAGGTAATGCTTCACTGATTGAAGTTGTTCTTAAGTACTTTTATATGCCGTGTCGACGGCGCGTTCGTGTTCCACGCGCGCCTCAAAGAGATGTCAGCAAACAGGAGGGGCCCGCAAGGGCCGATGCCTGCCGGGGCTGCGGGACTGTTCGAAAGAGATACCGCGGCCCTGGAACATAAAGGGCCAAAGAAGTAACATGAGTACTTTTATATAATTTTATTTCTTTATTGAATTTTATTGTTTACTAGCTGTTGTCCGAGACCTTCGTTCGCGTGAAATTATTGTAAGTATAATAAAAAAATATAACTCCCCTTTTTGATCGGATTTTATTACCAAAATTTCAAGGGTTTTTTTGCACGGAATCCTAATTATTTTTCGTAAAATAGAAGTAGCCTAAGTTACATCTTATTATATTAGCTATCTGCCAGTGAAAGTCCCGTCAAAATCGGTCCAGCCGTTCCAGAGATTAGCCGGAACAAACAGACAGACAGACAAAATTGTAAAAAATGTTATTTTGGAATATGTACCGTATATACATTCATATGCATGTAGCAAAAAGCGGTTATTTTAATATTACAAACAGACACTTCAATTTTATTTATTTGTACCTATAGATTTTAATAATTTTGTTGTTTCCTGTGCGAGACAAATAAATAGATACTTTTTCATTCTTCATTTTATAAACTACAAGAAAAAGTAAAATCCCGTTAATGTAAATCGCGACTCGTGCGCGAAACGTTCAGCATTATTGAGTTTGACCACAGATCCACTACTGTTACCTCCAAACAATCTTATGAATAAAACTGTTTTCTTGGAATTTAATGGAACTGAATCAGGTCTTTTGTTGGTGTTTTATTTTCAATTTGTCTCGGAATAAAAATAGAGACTTTTTCTAAGAAAAATAATCACTTTTGTTTACCTTATTTATATTAGACTTTATCAAAGGAACGATTACGATGTGCTTTGTATAAAATAATACTTAAATGACTTCCCTTGAACTAAAATAGATTGTTTACTTCGATTTATCACGCTACCTACTGAAAATAATGAAAATATATAACGAATGAAAATGTTTTTATAGGTTTTTAAATTGAAAGCATGATTGATGCTAAACATGTGCATGTGTCATTTCCCCCTTTTTTTTTTGGGATGGGACATCATCAAATGACTGCTCTTGCTCTGGGCGGAGCGGAAGGGAGTGTCAGACTTTTACTGACTAAAACCCATCCATGTTCCTTCTTTTGCCCTTTGTGTTCCAGGGCCGCGGTATCTCTTTCGAACTGTCCCGCAGCCCTCGAACAGTCCCGCCGCCCAACAGTCCTGCAGCCCCAACAGTCCCGCAGCCCGAGCAGTCCCGCAGCCCGTGTCTTTTTCCCCTGAAGTTTCCTTGAAACGACGAGATAACAATATAACAATGAAGTCCAACGAAGGATCGGGAGTGGAACCTCACCATTCTTCTTAACAATTCATTGCTATTTGCAAGCCTTGATGTATGCTCTCTTGATACTCCTATTACCTATTTACCTTTGTATCAATGATGCAGGATTTGCCAAAAATAAGCAGTACTATCATGTATCTTCTGAAATAAGTCCTGAAATGTTTATCTATACCCTTCGGGGCTTCTTTCATAAGGTCGACAAGGATTTCAGTGTTGAATTTGGTTTAGGCACAAAAAATGGGTGCAAAAGTACTCTTAACGAAGCCGAAAAGCACTTGTTCTCCCCGTCATTGCGATATTTTTTTTTGTTCTACCTTCTAGTTACGGAGATATTAGCTGTCAAAGTTCCAACTTTTGCAAAGTTTTTTTTTAAATATCAGTTTTTAATGTTTTATTTAACTTTAAATACCTCCACGACCCCGTCCTATTCAATGCATCCACCAGTATAATGTTTTGAGTGCGCTACATTGAGTCCTACCATAAAACGTGATTTTTCTCTCCAAAAAAATGCGTTTCCCAGTAATCATTTTTGCGTCGAGTTACTAAGCTTGATGTACAGGTTGCTTGGTTGACAGCTTCGACACCCTGTATACAGGTAGTATACAGAGTGTCATCGGCTTAATATTTCTCGCATAAATCTCACAACTGTCGATTGTTAA
Source organism: Eurois occulta (assembly GCA_950022335.1). Classification (NCBI taxonomy): domain Eukaryota; kingdom Metazoa; phylum Arthropoda; class Insecta; order Lepidoptera; family Noctuidae; genus Eurois; species Eurois occulta. The sequence continues at coordinate 6,876,651 of OX465489.1, read as the reverse complement.
TAGTTAGATACGCAGTTTTATGATCAATGGCGCGGCAAGCACCACGAGTAAGTAGTAAATCGTGTATCTTCTGAAAAAACTGCCAGAAGTGTCTTTCTAGACATTTTAGAGCTTTATTCACAAGATCGTCAATTTTCTGCCGCGTCTTTCCTAACCAAAATTGGGGTCAGCTTCCAGTCTAACCGGCAACTAAAGACGACTGGCGCTATAGTGCTGAATGTCGTTAGATAAAATACTAGTTACCTTCACTAATCGTCTTATATTTCTCGGTAAAAGCCTATAACCGATCGTGACTGCACAATAACGTGTCCTGTGTAACAATTTATTATTTTAAAGTGCTGCACCAAGTGCTAATGGCGCCGTTTTAAATATTTGCATGCCCCGCGTTACGGACCCGCTTTATTTATTTTAGAGATTTTTGTTAAGGTCACGTATTCAATTATGTATTTAGTATGCATTTAAAGAAAACTTCGTAAGTGGAGCCTTTAACAATTTGGATAAAATTGAAGTGTTTGTTTGCCATTACAAAATAATAGATTTTTACTGAATGCATGTTATGAAAGTACATACGGTACTTATAAAAAGTTTTTTTTTTAAATTATTGTCTGTCTGTCTGTTTGTTCCGGCTAAGCTCCGAAACGGCTAGACTGATTTTGACGGGACTTTTACTTTCAGATACTTAGCTGATGTTATAAGGAATGAAAAATGTTTAAAAAAAATGTTATTTTAGAAAAAGGATTGGATTAATTTCCGTGCAAAATTATTAATAACAAAATCCGTAGCAATTAGGGAAGTAATATTTTTACAACGATAATTTCACGCGGATGAAGGTTGCGGGCATGTTAGTGATAAATAATAAACATTAATATTTATTTATTTTATTTATTTATTAAAACTTTATGCCATTATGTACAAAGACGGACTTAATGCCTTGGGCATTGGGCGTTTTCTACCAGTCTACCTTAGGGTAATATCTAAGTAGTTTAGGAGTATTAAACGTAGCTACAGATTCCTTAAACCTATCTGTCTTTAAGCAGTTGTTGGCTTTAGGAACAGGCATCATAACCATCATCGTTGGTCGCCTTGTTCCACTAACTGCTGAAAATAGGCATCCGCCATTTTGTGTCATGCTTCTCTGGTTGTTGGTCTGCCAACGTTATTTCTAAATCTCTTGGCAACCATTCCGATAGGATAAGCTCCGTAAAATAGAAAATAAATAAAATATAGTAAAAAAAAAAACATTATAAATGATAAGAAAGCGTGCAGTTTAATAAGAACATAAACCTAACAGAGCCCTGCACCTATAAGTTTTTAAACTGTCATGGTCGATAACATTATCATTAACACTAGAAACGGGATATTTACCATGTCCACTGTTTGGCTGACATGGTAAATATCTCATTTCTATTGTTAAGATAGAGCCCTGCAGCTTTACCCGCCTTTCACAGAAAATACTTTTCCCAAAATAAGCAAGACTTTGAGGATTTTCTTTGAAAAAACATATAAAAACCTTGTCTGAAAGAAAACTTTTTACCAAAACAAAAGTATTTTTTTCTTTACATCATGTAAAAAAATATTTGAGTTTTCCTTTAAAAAATAATCGGGCACTCCAAGTTAAGGCCGCCTCTCGTCCAAGAGTACAAAGACCCAGCTACGAGGGGACAGGGTAGGCAGTACGGCAACATCGCACAACCGCTATATCGATCCTGTATGACACCCTACCAGCGAAACAAACGCTTTCAAATGATTCTTCTACTAAACGCCACTTTCACTGAAGCGCTGTAGCGGCTTTGAATGTATTTAGGAACTGTTTACGCACACGCTTGTCATTTGAATTTCAAGCAGTGTGGTGCTGTAGGAATTTTCCGACGCTAGACGCTGCTGTATAATGAAGCGATGGAGCAGACATGGAATGAAATGGCTTGTAATTTGGGTATGTGTGAGTGAGGGTTAGGGTTGCCAACCATGCTGTCAAAAACAGTGTAAACTTATTTTTTTCTGTATAATATAATGTTTTTACTAAGTTTCTGATTTGGTTATTTGAATATTAAGTACTAGTCAAACCACTAATTACGAAGATTATTTTTATGTAGCGCTCAATATTCAAAAATTTAAACTTAGTGGAGTTTGACAAAACCTAATCCTCAATTACTCAATACATATTGTGTTTGCTAACAAAAACCAATACATATTGTGTAAATAAAAATCATTAAAAAACCCCTACACACCCATTCACAAAAAACAACTAAAAAGGAAAAAAATAATATCTAAATATTGTCCCTTTACGTTTATTATAAGTAGAAACAAAAATAAATAAAAAACAGAAGAATCGAACACGAGTAAAAGATTTTGGTCTCTTATCGAAGTTATGAAAAATAAAGACATGCCAATTTCTAACACCTGCATTTTGCCATGTTAAACATGTCAACATGGTCAGATAAACTAACTAACAAAATAATAGTACCTATGTCAAAATGGAAAATACAGAAGTGTAATCGGAATAAAAAGATAAAATAAGATTAAACAAAATTAAAAATGTAACTAAATTTAGAGATGTGAATAAAGTATTCAAAACACTTAAATGGAAACGGGCAGGACATAGACTGAGAGAGAGAAATGAGAAATGGACCATAATCATATCAGAGTGGTACCCCAGGGTTGGTAAAAGAAGTAAAGGTCGACATTTGAAACGCTGGCAAGATGATCTGACCAGAATTGCAAGAGACAGAGATAGGTGCAAGTCTTCGGAGGAGGCTTTTGTCGAAGGACAACTTGTTGTTAGAAAAACCGATCGTCAGCAACAAATGTTAATGTAATACTTGTAAAATTGCAATAAAGACTTATTTTTTATTATAATTTTATATTTTCCAAGCGTCGTTACGCCAGGGAACCGCTAAGATCGACTTTATTACTACTTTAAGTACTTAGCGTTCCCTCATGGACCATGGCATCATTGCCAAGTGACAGTACCTATTTCATATCGATCAGACCTGTGGAAGTTGTTTGTCATCATCTACAAAAGAGCTGATGATCATGAGATGATGAAACTTAGCTAAGGACACTCTGGACACCTTTCAAAAACTTAATCAGAATAATCAGAATCGGTTCATCCGTTCAGGAGCTACGATGCCACAGACAGACTCACAGATACACAGGCACACAATACACATCTCATACTTATATCCCCTTACTTACACCCCTTTATTTTCGTCGGGGTTAAAAATTATATTAAGCATCACTTTCAATCCAGATTTTTAGTGTAACGCTGTTAAGTATTAGGACAATAGAAAACATTACTGCTTGGATTTCTCTAGATAAAATACAAAACCTACAGTTAATTTTCATTCCTTACAACATTTTATGTATAAAATCTTTGGCAACCCTACTGGCGGTAGAAACGGGGAGCACTATAGAGGGTGACTTATTCTAAAAGACCGAAAGTTTCTGGTTAAGATGAAAACTACCTACACAAACCCCTTACAAAGATAACTGTGGTTATCTTTATATGGGAATGAGGTCTCTGGTTTGTCAAGTAGCCATATTTGGACTGTAATTGTTACGCGACCAGTATAGAACATTAATCATGACTAGACTATAAAACTGAATATGGATGTTAAGGATACTTAACTAAGGGAAACCTTCGTTTTATTGAGTAGGTAGGTAGTATATACTTTAACATTGGAAAACTAAACTTACCGAAACAGCTGGAATTCTTGAGGGCAGCCTAGACAAATTGTCTAGGCTGCCCTCAGGAACAGGGCCCTGACCCTGTTCTGGCTATAGTGACTAGGTGTTGCCCGCAACCTTCGTCTCCTTGAAATTATTATAAAAATACAACTTCAACTTCGTATTAATCTGCAGCACATGAACGGAACGTAAATGTAAATCATAGATACCAACGGAAGCAATTAATTTAAGTTATGTATAACATTGGCCAAGACTAAACAAACACTAAAATATTATAGTTAAAAAAAAGGTTTAGTTTGACGTCATTTTATTTCTCATATTCTTCTCAGCAAAGCCTTTCATTTGATACCCATATCATGGTTCCATCTTTGGGAGTTCGCCATATTGGATTTAGAATGACGTCATTTAGCTAATCATGCATTGTCATCCAAACTAAACATCTATGGAAAATTTCAGCTCAATTCGAAACCGGAAAGTGGGCCAAATCTAATTTCAAAGATTTTATTACATAGTTGGTTACAGGTGAAGCAAATAAAAGGATATTAAAACCCTCAAGGTGTTCCGCGCATCTGGATAAGTATACCAGGAACCTAGTAGCAACAATCACAGAAATGAAAACACATTCAGTCTAACAAAAACTTCATCAACACCATTAGCAGCCTTGTTCATCCACTATTCAGTAAAGATCTCCTGCCTTATGTACTGTCCCTGATCTGAATGAAGAAACCATATTCAGACTAACTGACATAGTACCTACATAGTCTTCCTTTGAATAGACTCAAACATAATCTTCTTATAACGTTGAATGAAACTCGTAATCAAGAGAAATTCAGCAGGCATTGTGTGGGCTGCCGCTTTGATATCCGAAATATACCGACTTAGTACATAATTAGAAGCGATGGTAAATGTTCCATTCATCTGCCTTCCAGACATGCGTCAGGATTAGCAAAAGACATTCTCCTGAAACCCATTTCTTTAACGGCATACCATTGAAGAGCTATTTAAATTTTGGTTATTTGGTTGACGAGTCATCGAATTGCCATCGTTATATACGAACCTCGGAGCGAAAAAATGGAAGAAGAAGACGCTGCACCGACCCCAAATAAATTGGGATAAGTGCTGGAGAATGATGATGATATAATTATGATCCCCGAAGTTGAAATGGTTAAAATACAGCGTATATCAGAAATGCGTGGCCGTGGAAAATATAAAGGCTATGGTACAGACTATCAAGCGGAACGTTCCACTTTCTTGATACCAATTTATTAAATTTTATTAGTAAACTTAAAATTGGAATCGTCTTCTTCGCCGTTTTTCTGTTTAGTAATCAATAATTACAGAATATACGCACAGAAACTCGTAGTTCTCGCTGAAAAACTGATGAAACTAATTCAAGATTGATATAAAGAGAAGGTGAAAATTCTATATTTGGTGAGGACTGCTGAATATATGAGCAGACTGGCACTTCATCGCCTTAATTGTAATTCGTTACCAAGGAACGGGTTCTTTGCAATTGAGAGATGTAGCTCGAATAGACAAAACGGTTCTCAATGTATTTAATAGACACTGGTCAGACAAAGGTGGTCACAGGGCCGGGCTATATTATTTAAGGACCTTTAGTTTACAAGTGTTTTCGGAGTTGATAGTCAATCTTCCGAACACGGTTTAGGCCAAACATAACATTCTTAGTAATGAATTTCAAGCAAAATCCACAAAATTCTATATTCAGCCACTGTGTCGATTCAATTTTAATTTATAGTTTAATGTGCGTAGATCGCGCTTACAGTCACTAATCAGTCTCCTCAGCAGCTGAATATTGCATGTAAATACTGTCAATAACATGTCGGGTGTTGGAGAGAATGACCGCATCAACAGCCAGAAACGGGCAGGAATACTACCCTGCCTACCGCTACTATTGCTTGCAGCATAGTAATCATTCATTAGTTGTCATTCGACGACAATGGGTTTCTATCGTATCTACTAGTGTAGTAGGATAATAATGCAAAAGTTATTTGCTCTTCTACGGACGATTTCAGTGGTAATAAAAGTGTCTTTGTTTATTGCCCACGAGTAGCGATGGACTAGTGGTGGACGGTCACCAGATCTTCTGTCTCTGATTCTGAAGCTTCTTTACGGAAGGAAGCTACTTGCTGTTGCTAGTCTATATAAGTAGTATTTTTAAGGGTAGTAATTAAAGCTTCGAAAATAAAATAAAATATGAGCATACTCAAAATATGAAATTTACTGCTTTATGTACTAATTTTGCGACAACTTATATAAGAATACAAATAAAGAAACGACCGAATAAAATACTGAAAATTCCGAAAAATCAATACAGCATTTGCTGACGTAATATTTTTCCACCAGCTTGTAAAACTACAGTTAGTCATTTTCATAAATATCAAAATGTTATAATAAGGCGTAGTCGACGTAGCCCCGCGTTGCGGGGTTCCTATTTATGTCTGCAGGGTTTAAAGGAACCTAACGGGGTGCCCCAAATCCCGAGCTCGCTTCGCTCGCTCTTGCATTCTAAGATAAAGAGCTAAAGAAAGCGATTATTTTAGCAGAGCATATGTTTTCGGAAACTAGTATTTTTTTCGGAAGTTTTTGTATTTTTTTTTGGAAATTTAGTTTGATGTTAGAAAGTACAGATTATGTTTCGTAGAATCGTAATTTGAATAAGCTCATGTTTGTTTGTTAAATACAATATTTTTGTCGGTTAATTTTGTATTAATTTTTCGGTAGTTCATTTTAACACAGCTTGGTTAGTATTACTTATAGAGAAACCACAGATCATTGGAAGTTAATTTGTTTTTCGGGAGCTTTATTATTTCCCTATTTTTAACTCTTTTCCAACGCCAAATAAACAGCGAAATACAAAAAGTTTGTGGCCATTTTTGTTTCTTATTATATCTAGATATCAGCCTATACTTTACTTTTATAGACGTTTACCTTTATTACAAGTTATGGACCAAACAAAGTGACAAAACCCAAATAGCTGATGCTGGCCTTACAGCAGCTAGGTTGAAATGGAACTAGGCTGGTCACATCTGCCGCATGTCGGAGGAGCAATGGGCAAAAATTACCACTCAGTGGATACCAAAAAGCAGGAAACGACAACGTGGCAGGCCATGAAGGAGATGGCGGGATGAGCTGGACTCTTTCGCAAATGATTGGCCTACAATCGCACTAGATCACGAAATGTGGAAGGAGGGAAGAGAGGCCTTTGCCCTGGAGTGGGACACTATAGGCTTATAATAAGAATAATAATAATTACAGAGTGTGCTAGATATTTCTATAAAACTTCTGATTTTATTCTTCATCGATTGCCAGCATCAATACTTCTTCTATTACCATGCATGTGAACATTAACATGTTTCTTGTCTAATCCAAATCCCCTACAAAGCAAAGCAATAACCATACCTACAACGTACAACCAAACAGCCTCAGTATCCCTGTATCACATCAATACATTGCTCTTATCTCTCTTAAAATACAGCCTCCTTAGGTACGGGCAGGCTCACTGTAAATTACCGCGTTTATTGCCCGGGTGCAGTCTGTACCCGCAAGCCCGCAAGCCGTAACACGTGAAATGCATGACCAATCAAAATACCAATGTCGGGTCACGCACACACGCACAACGTAACCAACAAGTATATGAACACGGGAGGTGTGTGTGTGTGAGTGTGAAATGCATTAAAGTGTGCATGTGTGTGTTCTGGGCACACGCACACATGGAACGTGATCAGTGAGACGGAACACTCGTACGAGGGATAACGGAGGGCTCATATTTATCAAGACGGATTAGTATGGATGTGCTTCTAATATTTTTCGTTTTTAGAAGTGACCTATTTTTTTGATCGATGGCTGGGATATTTTTGTGCATGATCTCAATAGTTGTAACTAATCACAGCTTAGTTCGATACGATATCGATACTACAACTGAGTCACAATCATTTATTTCGCATTTACAACAGCGCAACGCAACGTGATAGCGATTGCGGTTGCAACCGCTTGCGTAATACATTGAATTATTAAATTACAAGCGAGTCAATTGAACGTAGTGTTATATAAAGCAGCCAAGCAAACTGAGGAACTATTGTGAGCTAGGTCAGCATTCTAGGTTATATATCATAATGCAATGTTGATTGTGAATCATAATAATTGATTTATTTGTAATGTTAATTTTGTGTCGTAACTCCTTTGTTGCTTGAGTGATTGACATTTGTATGAAGTGATTGTAGTAGGTATTTTTATTTGTGTTGACAACTTGTAATGAGAGACACCTTGACAAATAAATTGACACCTTGTTTTATTGTTGCTTATTAATCAAGAGCAGCAGTTCTCGTGTTTCTCTGCAATCTGAAACCTATTTGTTTTAATTTGACATTCATTACAAAATAAAAAGTACTAAATAACTAAATAAAGTAAGAGGTGCCTCCAATTCCAAAAATTACAGACATCTCCAAATCGAACTTTATAAAATCATTAATTAAGATTTGAAAAAATTACCCTACGTCCCTATTTTCTTTCTAGAAGTCCCAAAAGCAGACGTATTAACACTATATAAAAAAGTTCTATCACAATTTCAGACTATTCCTAGAAAACTAAAAACCCAAAATAATCCGCCGTCGTATCCACACTACGAGAGCCAGGCGTCAGCTCGAGCCCCCGCCCACATAAAAAATGACATCTAAATAAATCCATTAGAAGCCGCTCTTCCTGCCCGAGACCCTTTTGTTGATGGCGCCCTGTTTTGACAGCCTCGACTTATGATTTGTGATGAGCAACATGCTATATTAACTCTGATGATATAAATATGTTGGTTGAGAATGGATTTGATATGTAAAACAGATGGGTTTATATTTTCTTTTATGGGAAGAGTTTGCTCTTCGTTAGATGGATTTTATGTCCACGTTTTGTAAAATCGTTACCAATATTAAATTTCGAGAAATAATCGTATTACTTATGCGATTGTTTAATTTGAAGAGTTTTATCAATTTCTTCTTGAAGTGGCCACCAAAAGTTCATCAGTCCTAGTTCTTAAGACAATTGCTTTCCAAATGCTTCGTATTTCTACAACACTTTCAACAAGTTTTAACTAATCATGGTTACGCACGCTGACACGTTATGTCTTTCCGGATACACTTCATGAACCTAACTAAAATGTTCTAAAATCCATAGTGTTCAAACGTATAGTAAGAAAAGCAAGGAAAAGCGAGACCTCTAAAATCTCGATATTGCTGCAGATTTTAATATAGATTTTTCGGCGTCTCAATAGGTCAATCTATCGGAAATCCGAACCAATTATAACATCGGCTTAAAATAGCGAGCCAATAACGTTTGCCAGCCAATCAAGCCTTCATGAAATGACCAACTGGTGAAAGAATTTGTGACTACTGTAGGATTGTAACAATTAATTGAGGATATATTTTTGTTAAGGTAAAATGAATGCTGATCAGCGCATTGATCTAGGTTCGTCGGAAGAGGCAGGTTTTTTTATTTGCTGGTTTTTTACAGTACCTACAAACGTAGGTACTAGCGTAAGTAACCAAAGGCATTATGGCTCTCTCCATTTTATTGTCGCTGTCGGTCTGATTCACTCATTGTCTTCGCCTTTTCCCCTGGATTCTACCAAATCATCTTCTTAAGATCACTGTTTATTTTAGTCAAGGGGTGTGTCACTAAATTCGCCAATTCACAATAAGTCACCAATAAAATCTTTAACAGCTCAATCTTCCCGGGTGGCCGTGAATCTGCGTATTTACATGACTCAGCTAAACCTCTTAGACTTAAATTACTTAAATGCACATAAATCATGCATGTCATCGATTCTTATTTTTAGGAAAACGGAATTTGGTTTGGATTAAGCAGCTTCTACCTTCTACCGGGGTCCGCGACAATGCTCAACTGAGCAAAGATCTTCTTTTTCTAAGAGTTCTAAAACAAAATGTGGCAAGTAACATCGCAATTGCCAAAAACATTATCAAATAAATAAACTCCAGATAAGAACACCTAAGAACAAAAATGCCTAAATAAATGACAAATCATTATCTCAGAAGATATTCTGCACAAATTACACAATAATTCGAATAGATCAATCAGAAATGTAACCGGTACTTCCTTACTAAAGCGATTTTTACTCCCAAAGCTACTGAATTGGGAGACAATAGATCGTTAGTTGTTTGGCGAATTATCGGCAAATGTCAGAGGGATCGCAATCCTATTACCTAAGTCCGGAGACAGTCTGGGGCGGTCTACGTCGAGAACAGCAGTAAGCCGATTAAGGCGTTAGAGCATCAGGATTTATATCACTTCAGTAGGTAAGTCTTCGCGTTTATTGGATATTATGTTTCAATTTTATTCAATTGGTGCAGGGTTTGCGTCATCGGCATCAGTGTTGTTGGTTTGTGAATCACGCTGTTCGACTTCTTTGTTTTCAATAATGTCTGTTTTAATGCAATTATTTTGTATTGTCTTGGGCTTTGTTTCCGAGACAGTATATATTATTGTGTGTATTTTTTACCGCAGGTGTCGAAATTTTGGTCTTTTCTTGTAATTACTCTATTTTAGTCTAAATTACAAAACAAGTCAGTCAAAATATGATGGATGTTATGCCGTTGGTCTCGTCTGTCATTTATAGATCTGTCACATTAATGCGGTGAGAGAGAAGCGTAAAAGTCTGACAAAAGGTCTTACGAATTGAAGAATGGAAGAAATGTCTGTCATGTTACTCGGTGTTACCCAGTATGAGGTTTGTGGAAGTCAACCCTAACATATTAGGAGAAGACTTGAAGTCAACCCTATCATATTAGGAGAAGACTTGAAGTCAACCCTAACATATTAGGAGAATGCTAGGTAGATGATAATGATGATGGGATTTATGAACTTTGTAGGTCACCGTAGTCCGGGTACTGAAATGGATAATTTCAAACAAAAAAGTCGTAGTTAACACGGTGTTCAATGCTTTGGATGTTTCTTTAGATAGGTACTGAATGCAAACTTCATGATTTTCATTTACCAACTTAATTTTATTAGTTGCAGGCATAAAAATGTTGAATACCAAAAGAAGGATGCCTATGGCATTAAGTCCCGCTCTGTACAGTCACGAGCACCAATATGTATACACTTTCCCAAAGTTAGAAGCAATTTTCGCGGGAATAACGATTGTAAGTTGAAGGTAGGGTCTTTTTCATAAAACTAAGAGTTCCAAAATACTATGTTCGTAACAACATGACATTTTAATCAGAACAGTAGGAGAAAAACACTTTTAAAAGTTGTTAAGTGTTTACATATTGGTGCTCGTGACTGTACTCTGTGCTTGAAGTGTTAATAAATAAATAAGGATCAGGAATATCATCGTCGTGACATATCGATATCCTCTTTTATTTTGAAAAAGCTGGCACTTGAATCTGGTTTTAAATTCATAAAGATGAGGTTCCTCTTTAATCATCCACATCCATCCCACAGATGTGGCTTGCTAAACAATGGAAATAGAGCTCTCTCATCATAAAAAATAAGGTACAATACTCGATTCTCCTTTCCTCAATCAACACCATATCTTGCCTTGGCCACACTACAAGCACTTTAAAAGCAGCAATATCTCAAAGTATAATTTACATAATCCATTAAACATAAATTTCACCCGGAATGAACATAAAAAAGAACAACTACGCAACAAAGGGCATGTACGAACGAAACCTCAGCAAATAGCAGTGTTCGCGCAATACTTGCCAATGCAGCACGCAAAGGACCAGACAACGAAGACCTTCCCTGCCGCTCTTGAATCCTCAATTCTGGGATTATCAGGGGTAAGATAGATAATGTTTAGAGGTCTAGATAGTCTGGTCGCTGTAGTAGGCAGTAATCTAAGCGCATTAGAGCGCTCGGCGTCGCGTGACACGAAGTACGTTGACCGCACCGCTCACTGTAAAGCAACTGCTCCATTAACAGGGCTATCACTTTTCCTAATACCCTTCTAAGATTCTTTAGATAAAGTATTCTTTTGGTTTATTACTGTCGATGTAGGTATAGAAAGGAAATTATAGTGTTCAGTTTCGCAGGATCAAAAATGTGTACAGAAGGACCACCTCCAAAAAATCAGATGCTCCTAAAATGAAAGAAGATTAAAACCATGCGAGGTTCGTTAAAAATTCCGTTTCACAACGTGGTAACCCTGACTATTAGTTGTACGAAATCTGTGAAGTGATTTGTAGTTAGTGCGCGAATACGGGGCCAACGACCGTGGATGCAAACCACGATAACGGTTCGCGGCGTGCAGTCGGCAATGTTTTGACGGCCCAATTGCCATTAGCGTAATGAGACAAGAGAGAGCGTGACACACATTGTGTGTTTGTGAGCGAGGATGGACAATCAACTATTGTTGGAAGTGCTTTATAAGAAGTTCTTGTTAAAATACTGGCATGAGGAATATTTCTTGAGAAACAGTGTGATAGACTCGTAAATTGTGAATGTTGAATATAGATTCATGCTAGTAAATATTAATAAAAAATAGACCGTATAAACAGTAACAAAGAAGTAAGAAGGAATAGAGCATTTCAATAGAAGAGTGTGAGTTAAGCGTTTGAATAAGGAATAATAATAGTTATTGAAGTTAAAATATGGATTGAACTAGTAACGAAATGTATGGAACTAACATCTAGTTTCTGTTAACGTCTCAATAATCCATTAGAAGATGATTCGACAACGTCGGACTGGTGAGTTTATATGTAGGCAAGCGAGACACACATAGCCTGAAACGAAAACAAACAGTGGTTGAAGTGATTACGGCTAAAATCTTACAATTAAAATGACTGCCATTTAAAGAAGAATATTCTTCTTAAGAATATCATTCAGCAAAAAAGATTTAAGAAGAGAACATGAGAAATGATAGGTATGGGAAGAAGGGAAGTTTGTACGTCAAGTGCAAAAAACAAAATAACTGTTATCAATCATCCAAAACATCAGTAGATTAGAAGAAAATGAGGATATGATCGTTAACGACAAAGACACAAGTATTGATGACGTGATATACAGCTACTAGGAGCTCGTGGCTAAATAACAAAAGCCGCTCGGTGCAATCTTCTGGTTAAGCTGCGTTTGCTTAGGTTGGTCCGTGGATAGGTGACGACAACTTACGTAACAAGTTTCCTCCGTGCCTCGGAAAGCACGTTAAGCCGTTGGTCCCAGATGTCATTTGTAGATCTTTGACAGTCGTTATAGGTAGTCAGTGGCTCGAAAGTCTGACAACCAGTTTTACCAAGGGGTATCGTATTACCCAGTACTAACTGGGTTGTAGAGGTGAGATCGGTAGTCACTTCATGTAAAATAGTGGTATTTAGCTGCATCCGGTTAGACTGGAAGCCGACCCCAACATAGTTGGGAAAAGGCTAGGCAGATTATGATATACAGATATCTATGTAGTTGGGGTAAATAGGCCAGAATGGATCCTATTAAGCCTTTAATGGCTTTAAATGATCCAATTGCACTTATAACCGCCGATCCGATACTAACATGGACTAACATCATTGAGCTCCTAGATACAAATGGAGTGGATTAATACAAAAAAAGACATGAAATAATGGAGTCAAGAAAATAAAGTAAAAAAAGTAACTAAACTCCTAAGAAATAGGTTTTGCTTACCTATCTAAAGTATCTTAGATGCTGAGGGTCCGTGATGAATGAAATGAACCAGAGTGATACACATCAGATAGTAGGTTGGTGTGCAACAAAAGAGAGCAGCGGTGGCCCAGTGCTGGCAGCCCTGACTTTCGAACAGTAAGTCGTGGGTTCGAACCCAGTAGGCGCATTACTTTGTGTAAGTAATTTATTTCATCACCACTGCTCTCAAAAACGGTGAAAGAAAACATCGTGAGGAGACCGGCATGTCCTAGAACCAAAAATTCGAAGACATGTGACATCTACCAACCCGCACTGGGCCCGCGCGTGATGGATTATAGCCCATTCCCTCTCATAGAGAGAAGGCCGTAGTGTGTCCCAGCTGTGGGAACATTACTTATACGCTGATTATGCTATGCTATATGCAAATATGTATCGGGAACGTCCTTCTGACGTAAAACTGTATCCTTTGTCCTAACTCAAGTCGTCCTGTGTACCGAATTACAGCGAAATTCGTTCTACTGTTATGACGTGAAAAGGTAACAGACTGGTATGTAGACAAAGTTATTTTCGCATTTATAATCAGCGTGAAATTTGTGTAAAATTTTTGCACGGAACCCTTTTTCTGAAATAAAAGCTTATGTTACTCCTTATAACATCAGCTATCTGCCAGTAAGTAAGTAAGTCCCGTCAAAATCGGTCCAGCTGTTTCGGAGATTAGCCGGAACAAACAGACAGACCGACAAAAATTAAAAAAATATATTATTTGTTATAAATCTGATACAGATAGCTATATAGATTACCAAGATTAGCAAGATCCCGTGGGCAATTCCCGAACTGCACGCGGGCGATGCCGCGGGCAAAAGCTAGTACATTATATACTTTCATATACATTCAGTAAAAAGCTTTTATTTTTTAATTACAAACAAACACTTAAATTTTATTTATAGGTGTGTAGATTTGCCTTTTATCGTAACCAACTCAGGTCGATATCGGCACTTTACATTGAGATCCAAGGTATTCGGAATCAAGAGAAAACGCTTTGAAGGTCCAATTGACATGAGCACCACGATTGAAGCTCATTGCAATACGGAATGCGTTGAATACCTTATTTGCCGTTAAGGACAGAGATAAAGCAAAGACTTTCATTTAGGTGATCATACTACATAATGTGCTTTGACTGTAACAACTTCTGCATGATACAACGTTGGTAAAGCAAGCATCGAGAGTTCTTAGAATAGTTTGGTAATAGTTATATTGATCGCCTTTGAAAACCATGGGGATGATAATTTTGCAGAACTAGGATCTAATGTAACAGAAGGTGTGGTGTTGATACACCTAGGTTTTTCTTTCTTTTGGTTTGAGGGTCATGTGCTAGTGTCGGTATATTTACAGACACTTGAGATATCAGCCTGTTCCCACTGCTGGGACACACGGCGTCCTCTCTATGAGGGAATGGGTTATAATCCACCACGCGGGCCCAGTGCGGGTTGGTAGATGTTACACGTTTTGAATTTGGTTCATAGGACATGCTGGTTTCCTTACGATGTTTCCCTTCACCGTTTTTGAGAGCAGTGGTGATGAAATAAATTACTCAAAGTAATGCGCCTGCCTGGACCTACGACTTACTTTTCGTAAGTCGGGGCCGCCACCACTGGGCCACCGCTGCTCTCTTGAGATATGAATTACAGCAATTGTATGTAATGGCGATGCAATTGCGATGTCTTTAGTACGGCAGATGTCCAAAGGCAGCAGAGATTTAAACATGGCAACGGATAACCTGTTGCCATATCTGAAATATCTCGGAATAGCTTCATGCGCTAACCCTACAATATTACAACACGGTAGAAATTAACATCACATTAACACGACCTTCTGCAGAAGCATTAGTTTATCGCCATTAACAAATAGTTAGATAGTTATAAATTTCAATCTATTAACTACAATACGAGCTGACCATTCAATAAATTGTTGCAATCGCGTAAACGTTGTACTAACACATAAACTAGGCTGGCTCACAGATCACGCCATATGTTGTGATTTATGTACGTTTGCCGCCATTATATACGTTGGCCAGTTAGTCGTTGAACTTAGCTGGTAATAAATAAAGACATTTAATGTGTTTATACAACAGTGAATAAAGCAATGTTTCGACTTTGTCTGTCTGCAGTCTACAATGTTTCGAATTCAATAGACTTGTTGGAAAAGTAAGGGCAAAACATAAGGTTGGGAATCCTTTCTTGAAATGCAGATGATTTTTTGGATGCAACCGATCCAGGAATCAAGATCTAAATGAAATGTTTAGCATAGGCATCGAGGTAATTATCAGTAGCGAAGGGTCAATTTTTGTAAGAGGTAAGCCGGAGTACATATCTTTATTTGTCTATAGAATACTGACTGCCGTTTTTCAAAGGGAATCCGGTAGGAATCGAGTTGTATGGAGCCTTCGCCACTGGTAATTATTATGATGTAGGTAGGTACGACTACCTACATGAGTACAGATCTTGCATCCTATAACTGGATCCTAGAGGTTAGATAGATAGTTCGCAAACATTCTGATAGACTAGAATCCGTCGGATTCCAATGTAGTTGAGAAACGGCTTGCAAGTGCTGATGAAATGGCGGCAGATAAATTATAATTGTCAGTCAAGAACGAAGAGACGGCACTTGTATCGGGATTCCACAGAAGATTTTTCCAGATGGTCTGGTAAAAGCTGGTGTTTTATCTGGCTTGAGGAATACAGCAACTTTGAAAGGAATGTGGCTGTCCGCAATTCGTTCACGTAGAAAATGACATATTCGTGTGTGCTTTTTTAATATAGTGTTATGGTTGGTGGTGCTAGATTCTTATACTTTAGTGCTATTAAATGTTAATCGTGTATTGGAGAATACTTTGATTTATCTTCCAGAAATAGCTTCTTAATCTCCAGCCCAGACAAGACACAGGGTGTTCTAAACTTAGCTCAAGACCACAGAGCAGGTAATAAAATTCTATGATTTATTTACCTCCATTTTGTATGAAGACAGTAGTTAACCTTAACTTGTAATGAATAAAGCCGTATTTCTAGGCTCATTAATAATGCTAACTTATGTGTTACGTGATACAAAGTCACGGGTCTTAGTGGATATACGTCATGTTTAAC
Source organism: Eurois occulta (assembly GCA_950022335.1). NCBI lineage: Eukaryota > Metazoa > Arthropoda > Insecta > Lepidoptera > Noctuidae > Eurois > Eurois occulta. The sequence continues at coordinate 6,860,203 of OX465489.1, read as the reverse complement.
CCTATCGTAGCTATAATTCATAATTAATTTATTGCTAAAATTTTATCTGGCATATTTATAGCTTTATGATTTTTATCATCATTAATCATCGTGGACCAGTAGGTACTATTAATTTTTATGCTACCATCAAAATTGACATGTATACAATTCATACCTACCTTAACGATGTATACCAGAATTGTGTCTCCTGCAACATTTTACACTTCATGTCACTTGGGGTCAGCACAACACGTTTTTATCTTCCATTCTCTTCTGCCAACCGTCACACTATCATTTACTCCTTTTTCTTTCATATCATTTCTTACACAATCCATCCATCGTTTCCTTGGTCTTTCTCTCCCTCTCCAACCATCAACATCACAATGAGAGATACTCTATAATCTATTATCTGAAACCAAGATGTATAATAAAATAAAAAAGAGCTAAAGAGAATATTTAAATGTAGTCACTAGTCTCCCGGTAGCTTTACTAAGAAAACATCGTAAAGACACAGATCATACACTATCGCATTCATCAGTGTGAATGTCCATGTGTGAAATCTCCCCCGGTGCTAGAGTTTTTGCTACAGGCATCTATCACGCGCTCATGGGCCGTTTCTCAATTGTCAGCATCCCGTACAATCTGTGATCAATGACTGTCTCGTTTTTGTTTCAAGCTTTATTGGGGCTTTCTTTGCTTTTCCTTTTTTTGCGGAATTTATTAGCTGTCATGTGTAAAGGTTCGACCAAGCCGGCACAGACTAATTGCGGACGCGGTACCTGATAGTGGACTCTAACGGATACTAGGTATACCGAAGTTTTTCAGGGTCCGATGGTTGGTCCACAATTTGTACCAATGTACCCGATCATTAAGGATGAAGGCATAGTAAAAGTTATCAATGTAATTATGAGGAAAGACAAGGATCTGGCTCCCGTAATTTTTTATAACACTTTAGATAAGAATGACAAATTATTGCTTCCAAAGTTGAGCCAAAGTTTCGAAGAAAGTTTTATCTTTTGAATTCATTGCAACAGATTGTCTTCTATAAAATCACACAGATGATAACGTCTTTTATGTTGCAACATAAGTTTATTTGTTTAAATATTGTGAGCCTTTTATTTCAAGAATTCCTACCAATAAATTGTTCACAGCTCTCAATCCTTTATTGAATTTAAGTATGAAACTACGGGTATCAACCAAGTAAATTCAATTTTGTTACAAAAGACCACCCCGGGTTATCACTTAAACTCACTTAAAGACATAATGATCTATCCAGTGATTAAGATCTCTTCATTGCGTGAGGTGATATAGTGATGAGAAACACGCATCCAATGATTGATGATCACGCAAGAATGGGGAAGAAATATTGCTTCATCATTATTTGTAAGACTTTTCTTTTGTGGGGTGCTAAGGTGTGAAGTATGTTAAGCAAATAAAATAATATTTATGTAAAGGTGTTGGAAATTAACGCAGCAAGTTCAAATAAAGGCAAGAGTCTCATGTAACACTTTGACTATATTTGTGGAAAAGGTAATCAAACACTTCTAGCTTGAGTGACTGTTATTTCTTTATTTATTTATACATAGGGTACCTTTCATCCCGAAAAAAAAGTACTGTTCCCGAAGAAAACAACAATAACTTCTTATGATAATAGATGGCGCCACATTATTACAATTAAAATACAACCTGAATTGATTATCAAATTCTAAATTAACGCGAGCGAAGCCGCGGGCAAAAGCTAGTTGACTATAAATTCGGCTCGTATGTAAGTAGTGTTTTCATGGTTTTTATTTCTTTTTTGCTGTTAGCTCATGCCTGCAAATGGTCAATAATAATAACACTTATGCATGAAGGAGATGGTCTAATACTGAGCTACTAATAACCGAGTATACTTAAAACGATCATTTTTCTATTAGCTAGGTAGTGTAATTATGCAAATTATAATTCTAACACCTCTTCCTCCTTATTTAACCAGTAATTAAGGAGGTTTTGCATAATAGTGGCTGTTTACGATAAGAATTTGCATAATCATCATTTTCATTATTAGCAGAATATTTCCACCCACTGTTGACTGTGTTATGCTTCCTAGGTCCGCATAAAGATCTGCATAAAGTACCTACGTCAAAAGTTCAAATAATACTTTTGCGTTTTAATATTTCTCTAAGTATATTTTTGGTTAATTCGTGAAATTACGGTCTGTGAACCAATCATCAATTTTGTGTGTAGGTAGAGACAACATTCTCGGCCTCTCCATTCCATCTTACAAGGTGCTTGACGCAAACAAACTAATTTACAAGTCTTTATTTGGGAAATTATACAGAGAACTACTTGCGTTCAGAGCAGACCTTGAAACTAGAGAAAATGCACGAGAGGCCACAGCAAACTGGTTGACCAAAGTGTACACTTGATACAAACTTACAACACCACCAACACAAGGAGTTATGGACTTTACAGCAGAAGAGACAAAAGCGAAAGAAGCCGTAGAAAATAGTTGGCAAAACTGTATCCCAGACGCCAAGAGCGAACCGTGTCACCGTCCTCAAATGTTGCCGCTACGTAACGAGCGAGAGCGCGCTATCACAGCAATTAATAAGAAAGAAAGAGATGCACAAAACGGGGACAAACCGAGTAAATTGCTTCATGATTGGATAATTATTTTATTGATACAGTTAAATGCCATTGTAGACGGACCTTAGGGTATGAATGGAGGGAAGTGCTCTTATAATTTATGACGACAAAAACTATTAATGCTTTATATTAGACGTTTACAATATGCATGAGTTTGTTAGCAGTAAATATGAAACATATTGCTAATGACGTGAGGCCGTTTAAACTGGTGGCTTTACGATTTCTAGTAAAGGGAATTGAGGCTTAAGTATTCCTTATTCAAATGAGACCTAAATTAAACCTAGAGGTTTATGAAAGTTTTCGGAGTACCAGCGTGATTAGGAATAATACTATACTGTTTACCTTAATTCTTCTAAGTATTCCTCGGCCCGGTTCGTGCTGGTTAAAGTAACTAGCCATGTGCAGATGCTTCGAATGAGCAAATACACTGTCTGTTGCTCCTGCAGTTTTACGGGTTTTACCGCTGAATAAAATCAGTACCTATCCTACCATTATCAAACCATACTCATGCATAGATTCTATGCAGTGGCGTACCTATGGGTCAATATTACGGCAAATTAAAACAAGCCCAAGCAAGTAGCCTATTCAAAAACCTTAAATCATGAAGAGTAGGTTTTAAGGACAGGCCGAGTTTTTAAACCTCTATGAAAGTACCACCACTAATTCTATCTATATAGTCCTAAATAGACAGAGCAGTCAATAAAGCATAAGAAAGGTTTCAAGTAGGATCAGCGGATCCCCTGGCTGGAGGCCTTGCACAAAAGGCACCCACAGGACAGTCCTATTAAGCTGACGACAACCTCCTAGATTGACCTGCAAGATCCCATTTACAAGAAAAGGATCACCAGATTAATACTCACTACTACCACCATTGTCATCATCGACATTTTTACGGGAAAATATTCACTACTAAACGGAGGCTCACGCAATGAGGATGATTAATGAATATGCTTGTTGTTTTCGACAGCCTCCAAAACAAAGACCTCTACAGGTTTTTACTACGATCGGTGCTCTTTACTTTCTGCAATTTCTTTCATCACCACTGCCCCTGCTCTCAATATATACATAACTATTGTCTTCATGTCATGTGTGTAATCCACCAACCCACACTGAGCCCATCGTGGGTGTGATTACGGCCCACTCTTTCACCTTCATGGGAGACAGTTGGACTTCTATCTAGAACACTTGTGCCCCAGCAGTGGGAATATCATCTAGGATGATGAGGTTTGAACCATTTGCATCTATTAGTGCGGTTCGTCATCTTTTTATATCATTATACCACAGAATGGTATGGTTATTTAAGTATTGTTATTTTGGGACTGTTTAGATCGACCGTCTGGCCCCTGGGTAAACACAATTTTATCGCAAACGAAAGTTGAGCTTATCGCATTACTGCAGTTGTGTGCACATGTTTGTTCTTAATAAATTAACAGGGAACAAAAAGATTTTTTGTTCCTTCTGTATTATGCGTCTTTACTTTCTGCAGAATTTCTATTTAAAGAATCGAGAAAGTTTGGCGATTTCTCCACTTCATATTCATCATGATAATGGTGATTTTGCTCTACTTTTGATACATTCTAGGTTTGATGAATTGTGTTCCTAACTTTTCATCACCAACTGCCTAGACGTGTTCGTCAGCTTCTAGTGTAACCAGGTTCAGCTTAATACCAATATTTTTCGACCGAATGCCTCTGCATAACCCAGTTAATGGGTAAGAATTAACAACATGATAACCCTTGGTAAGAGAGGTTCTCAGATTTTCGGGCCTTCGAATGTCATAGATAACATTTTCCAACGTTCATTTACCTTTCTAGATTCATCATTCTCTTGCCCTTATCCCATTTTATTTGGGGTCGGTATACTTCTTTATAGAAGAAGACATGCTGCTGAGTTGTCAAAAAATAATCTGAAAAGATTAATATTGAACTTAGTTATCTTTTCGAAAACTTATGCAACAACAAAGCCTAACTTATAGCTAATTAAAGCAAAAACGAGTTGAGTCGGTTGTCTCAAAGATTTACGCGTAAAGATGCCTACATCAGCTTTGGTGTTTGAACGTACTTACGTCTAGAACTTTCTGCTTTATTGGTTGGAACAGCTATAAAATAGTCACATTGTACTTTGGAACAGTTGATGTTCATGCATCCACTATTTAAACGAAGCAACAGGAGATGGCGGCATGCCAAGTAAAACAACGCTTCCGTTCAAATTGTGAGTTGTATCTCGATCTCTTTAAAAATATTCTTTAAGCGTATTTTCGCTCAATTCTCTGAAAGTATTGCTAGTCATAGATTAAATAAGAAAACGACTGTTTTAATGATAAAGACTTATCAGGTATGGAATACATATCCCTCGGGCTTTGGATCTTAGAAAACGAGATCCCCATCCGATGATGCAGCTGTCTTGCTCTTGATTTGTGGGCCCGAGGACTGTAAAGTCTTTAAGTAGTTAACACCAGGAAATATCCAAATCCCTACCTCCAAGAGAAACAAGTCACTGAAAGGTGGAGCTTGAGTAAAATGCATTGCAAGTTGTAATGGGGAAACTAGAGAATCAGTCAGTGGGGTAGTCAATTTAAACTTCGGGACCGTTCAATCGCGCATATACTGACGGGATGATGTAGACCGACTGTCCAAGTAAAGGTCAAAGGCCAGACACTGTGGAAACCTACCGATTTCATACGCGGTCTTCGTCGTTTTCTTTGACGGCGACTTGGACTAACTAATTATCTTCCCTTTTGTGAGCTTTTCTGATGACTTGCAAAGTCTTGAAAACGAGAGTCATTATTGCACATCACCATCCTACCGATTAAGCGTCACACTGACGTCAGAATGGCTACACACACACCAATCAAGGTTGTTGGAAAAAGGCTTGTTTACAAAGCACCAGTCAAATAACTCATGTTTCCAGTCTCATACTTGGACGCCGCGCCGGTACAAATAAAAGGAATAGGATGATTTTTTTATATCTTCACTTCTTTAATCGGTCCCACATTACTGAGGGTCGTGGTCATTGGACCCCTTTAAACTGACAATCTGCCTCCATCGAATCCGGTCCAAAGTTGCCATCACCACCTGCAGAAATTTGCTTGTGGACGTTGCCTTTTACTTGGTCGGAACATCATTTTGGTGACCGGCCTCGTACTCTTTTGTCCTCGGTATTGCCAACAATGACCAATTTTATTGTACCTACATATACGGAGACTATTTTTAACAAACAGGTTGTGGGCCGTACGTTCCAATCCAGACAGATACGTTACTCTGTGTACAATTTTTCACCACCATTGTTCTCACAACAGTGTCGGAAAAGACAAGTGACATCTACCAGCCCGCACTGGGCCCGCGTGGCGGAATATGAAGCTCCTCTTCTCACAGATAAGAGGCCTGTTTCCTAGCAGTCCCGAACACGATTATGCTTGTGCCGACTGCATAGTCGGCACAAGCATGGATTCCCTTTGCTAATACAGCACATTATTATGCTTATGCCGCAAAAGCTAGCATGGCGAATATAACAGTGAAGTACCTATCTGGAGACCAATTAGTGTCTGGGTTAGATTTAAACAGGCCAGTTAGTACCTATGATAGTACTAATTTTTAACAGCCATAACCCCGAGATCTCAGTGCTCTGTGTGTGAGACCATTTATAATCCTAATCATGTCCTCAAATCAATAAAATCTAAACTAGTTAACAGTACTACTAGCTGGTTACCTAAACCGCGTCATGCGAATGGTTCGTGGCTGTAATTGGTTTGGCCGTATCTTATCAGCGCTATGTGGTGTATTCTTATCACTGTGTTTACTTCAACACTACCGGGCAACCACCAGTTATCTTGACCTCCCTCCCCCGTCCCTGTCCCATACAAAAACGTGTCAACTAGGTGAATATACAAGGTGCGAAAGAAGTCCAACTATAATGGTCGCTATAATATTATTAGCCGATGTTTGCACAACTGAGGAAGAAATATTTTCATTTAGTCACGGCCGTTTCCTGCATGTTTTGAAACGTGGAATGTATCGGGCTTGCGCAAATTAATAACACCGCTCATGCTACCTACAAACAATGGTACTGGTTTATAAATACATACGGACAGATAGTTGATAATAACGAATGAATAATCTCGCATGCTGCCTGCGGCCTGTGCGTTGACAACGATTGTCCTTGTTTAAAGTAGGTATACATAACATAATATCAGTCAGTTAACGTCCTACTGTATGGCAAAGACCTGTTCTCATACCAAAAAGAAAAGAGCATTTATCACCACGCTTGCTCAAGGCATAGGTACCTACTGTGCAGTGTGCAGGATAGTTTTCTCTATACTGAAATGAATGCGTTGGCATGTGGCATTGCTCAAGAGTGTGACAATATTACGTCATCGGTTAAAGTAGAATAAAGATATCTACAAGTGCATTGTACTAATGCCTTTGAATTAGCTGTCAATGTTTCTATAATTGTACACAAAGATACAACTGCTAAAGCAAACGTTGTTTATGTCATCTTCATCTGCCTGCCTTTTCCCAACTATGTTGGGGTCGGCTTCCAGTCTAACCGGATGCAGCTGAATACCAGTATTTTCTATGGAGTGACTGCCTATCTGACACCACAACCCAGTTAGTACTGGATAATACGATATCTCTTGGTAAGACTGGTTGTAAGACTTTTTGGGCTACTGACTACCTGTAACGACTGTTAAAGACATAGGTACAAATGACAGCCAGGACCAACTGCTTAACGTGCTTTCCGAGGCACGGAGGAAACTCGGTATGTAATGGGTGGTCACCCATCCACGGACCAACCTAAAGATCGACCCGAGTGGCTGTTATTATTTAGCCACGAGCTCCTCAAACCTCGTTTATGTATTAATTATAGAAAGCAATTAAATTGAGGAGGAACAAGGTGAAAGAATAATTACTTCAATAGGTATTCACTAAGGGGCTGTCTCCACGAGCGAGAGAATCGCAGCGATATTACGTATTTGTATGGGATAATATCGCCGCGATTCTCTCGCTCGTGGAGACGGCCTCTAAGAGAGTGTATAGAATACGTGGCAACGACGATAATATCGCCGCGATTCTCTCGCTCGTGGAGACGGCCTCTAAGAGAGTGTATAGAAATACGTGGCAACGACGATAATATCGCCGCGATTCTCTCGCTCGTGGAGACGGCCTCTAAGAGAGTGTATAGAAATACGTGGCAACGACGATAATATCGCCGCGATTCTCTCGCTCGTGGAGACGGCCTCTAAGAGAGTGTATAGAGATACGTGGCAACGACGATAATATCGTCGCGATTCTCTCGCTCGTGGAGACATCCCCAAAGTCACTATAGAACAACTTATGAACACTGACGAACTGTGTAGGTATATCCACATAATCGTTGTACACTGCATCAGATAGCTACCCATAAATAAATACTTGATAAGTCCGAACAGCCAGAAATTGCTTAAAATTTGAATCTGAAAGAGTTTCAACCTTATCATAAACTTATCAGTATTGGGCCAATAACTATGTGAGCATTTACAAATCAGATCAGATAAGCAAAACTTCGAAGTAAACCGTACCTTGTCTGGGTGAAAATTAAAAAGGTCGGTTGTGAGGCTGTTGGATATTATGTCGCAGGGAAATGAATTTCGTGAAATCCTAGAGATACCTAACAGATACATAACCTACCACGAAATCATTGAAGATGTCGAATATTATAATTAACAAGTTTTTCCCACGGATTCACTCGCGTTAATTTAGAATTAGACAATCAATTTAATCAAAATATAAAAACTCTTGACACAATAAAGTTTCTATTATAATAAAACTCAATCATGATTCGAAAGACACGTGGCGCCATCTATTATCATAACGTTATTGTGGTTTTCCTCGGGAACAGTACTTTTTTGCGGGATGAAAGGTACCCTATGTCCGTTTCTGTACACCTGACAATGTACATGCAAATTTCAGGATGATCGGTTCAGTGGTTTAGGCGTGAAAAGGTAACAAACAAACTTACTTTCGCATTTATAATATTAGTTAAGATAGTTAGGAAGTTAGGTTTAGGATTACGTCTTCTTACTGAAAACGTTGTGATGCGTCGTTTCTATGGTGTTAGATACCGAAACGAGGAGGATACGTAACATCCAATGGACAAAAAGTAGATAATTAAACCTAATTATTTGAAACATGGCAATAACTCATCGCTCGCTTTCTCATAAGGAAAAGCAGGTTTTCTCGATCTACCAACAGAAGACTCCATGGATGGATCCTTCACTTGATTTAACTTTTCTCTGGCCCCCACTAAGCCAACACATAAATGTGCAGTGCACCTCACACAAGCCCACTATTTATAGAAAATACTTCCATCCAGGCATCTTATAAAACCATCACAAATATGTAAAATATCATCGAAAAAACATTGAATTCACTCAAATATCCGCGCCTAACCTAACAGTACATTTGAAATGTCTAAAAATCTTATATTTATCGGCAAACGGCCAATTTCATGGACCATTAGCGTTACGCGCAGTCACTTTACAGTCCCAACTTCTCCAAGGTCTTCTACCTTAAGTCGGTGTGATAAGCTTCATTTTTGAATGGTAGGGGTACCAATTTATGTTGGAAAATGGCTGAGCTGAAGTTGAGAATTCGACACGGTTCGAGATTGAACTGTGAATACTGACTGACTATGAGTTGCACCACGATATTTGTGGTAATTTGCTTATTTTTATGATGGTATATTATGAGGTGCAGTAATTTGAGGGGTATTAAAAGAACTTGAATGTTATCCTGCGGATAATGGCGGAATCGTGACGCTACTTAATTCTGACTGTGCTGCTTGCTGTATGGCTTCTGGTCCTTAATACTTAATAATTATATTCTAGTGGTATGTGTTGAAGTAGAATCGATCGTCTTTGACTTTGGGAAACAACTCTTGGTAAGACTGGTTGTCAGACTTTCGGGCCACTGACTACCTGTAACGACTGTCAAAGGTCTTCAAATAATAGCCGGGACCAACGGCTTAACGTACTTTCCGAGGCACGAAGGAAACTCGGTATGTAATGGGTGGTCACCCATCTACGGACCAACCTAGGCAAGCGCAGCTTGACTCAAAGATCGACCCACAACACACCTGTAACACTCAATTTTCCCCGAACCCACCCAAAAACCTCTCACCACCACCTTTTTACCACCAGTTAAACAAAAGTGTAACCCAATAAAGGCGGGTTATTCTCGTAAACAAGTTAAACCAGCGTTCAGAGCACTTTACCTGTCGCTAAGTGGCTCTAAATCAGATTACAGCCCACCCCCATAGGTTAAGCTATTGTTACACTTCCGTGCCGACTCGCTAAGCCGAAACGAATTTGCTATTGTGATTTTGAGATTTTCCAAGCGTTTTGGAGAGGATTATAGGATTTCATAGTTTTTGGTGCAGTCTGTCAATTTTTACGGAAGGCGTTGCTTTGGTTGGATCCCATAAAGCGTGGATAGATCTATGACTTGTTGAACACCGTGGATGTGAATCGTGAATCCGCTGATTGCGAATAACAAGAGCCGTCGATCTCTAGACCCAAGAAAGGGAGAGAGGGGGAGAGGGGGGTAGAGGTCTCTCTCATAAACATCGGCACATCGACGGCACATCCGGAGATTTAAAGGTCCAGCCGTGGAAGTCATCCGTCGAAAGATGATGATGTCATGTATTTTATATTACTTGCTTTGAACACACAATTGTTATTCAAGGATTGGTCTAGAGTCTCGACTATGGTTTCCCTGTAGTTACCTATGTTAAGAAACTTCAGGCATCTTTAGGAGTGAAATCCCGTGGACACCCACGATGGATTTTTTACACAATTCTTTTAAAAGCATACCCGAGACGACTAACCCTACCTATAGGCAAATAATATCATAGGAAACCCATGGTTTGCAACAATATCTTTATCATTAATCATATTAAAATAGACCTAACCCTCAGTCGTTGCTTACAGCCGGCACGTGCTACCGCAAATACCTCGCTCGTGTTTCCCCTTCCACCCCTGTTCCCCTAACATCCCTTGCTACCTACTGCATATAATGAAGCTAATTATGAAAGTATCACCCTTGCTAACGATAGGAAAGTTGGTGAGCGTGTTGATTTGAGTTGGAAATTGATTATGATTAACGATTTTGGGGATAATAAAGAGATCTGGTGTCGTAGTGCAGTTAAAAGTTAGTTGTAGTTGTGTAGCAGTCTACGCTATAGGATAAGTGAAAACTTTTTAAGTAAATGCTCCAAGCGGACGATCAATCAATCAAATCAGCCCCAAAAAGCTGGTCAAAAAGTCAGAAGTTGTAGCAGAACCAAGAAAAACATCTTAATGTGTGTTAAAAAGTTGTAACGCTGGTGTTAATTAGATCAGTATCTAAGATCGAAAGAGTGATGGAATGTATGGAAGTACCGTAAAAAGTTTTTAATTCGTATTTTAAGTAACCATCTAAAACTGGCGAGACACTTATTTGTTTCTACCAAACCTTTACTACACGGGCTTGGCTCCCATTGATTTTAACGCAAAACGAATTGAAATACCCTATCCAATAAATCATTTTATCATCATATCAATCAGTTTTGGCGTAAATCCCTCATAAAATAAACTTCAAATCGCCGTGAGAACGGTGGACGCTAGCGCCACCTGTTACCCCGTGAGTAAACAAATGGCGAGACGGGCGGGGGACAGGTTGAATGTCCACGTTTCATTCACACTCACGCGTTGATATTAATAGGTGAGTTTTTTTTTATTAGTAGAAAAAAGAAATAAAAAGAAGAAATATTTAAAAAAAGTTGTGTTTATTAAGTGTGAGTTTTAGACATTATGTTGGCTTGAAATGGAGCTTCTAATTTTGTTACGACCGGCCCATTGTAGTTTCTAAGTTCATACATTTCGACGCTTTGATTTCAGCAAGTTCAAAAATGATGATGATATGTTATCTCAATACAATATAAGTATATTAGTAAGATAAACTTATACTTATATATAAATAGGGAGCTCAAGATATCCCGTAAGTGACAGTATAAGTTTAGTTTTAAACCGTGAAAGATTAAAGCAGTGTTTGAGATTAGTTAATAGTTAATTGGAGTTAGAAATATTATAAACACTAGAGCTTACAATCACGATAATGTGGAGTTTTGAAAAAACACCTGCCTAAGTTGAACTTCACGACGGATCATTATCATTCTTCCTACAATTGCCCCATGTTAATTGAGGTAGGCACATCATGTTTTTTTTTCCCTCAGGATATCAAGATTGATAAATCTAAAAAAACGTTATCCATCATTCTAAAGTAGTCGGGTAAAATATGTGAATTTTAATCAATTTAAAAAGTCGTTCAAATAGTAATTAGTTACCCATTAAACAACTTCAGAAGCAAAACGATAAGTAAAAGTTAATAGCGACAAAACTATCAAAATAACACATAAAACACACACGGTCTACATTAATTTATCGACCATCTTCACCTTTTACAACTTAACAAATAACTTGTACTTACACCAAACAAAAACGTGTCAAAATCGTTGTCACTAATAAATTAAACCTGTTAATAGCCCTGAAAATAATTCGTACGTAATAAAGTATCGTTTTAATTAGGGTGCCCACTAATTGGTAAGACGCGGGACTGCCAATTACTGCGAATCCCGGCTTCACGCCGAGTCGCTGTCACGGTGTAAAATTTACGGACCAAAACAATCCCGTGATCGGGATTATCCTCCCGGGATTTCGTGTGACACTAGTTATGATCAGATTTCTACGTGTTTGAGTAGTCGTGAATAAAATTATGAGGTGTCCAAGTATGGGGCGATGCGGTAGGTGGCCTAATTGGTATTCTGTTTGTGAAGGAACATGACTGCTGAGTAGTGCTGAGTGATTTGAATATTGCTAATAAAATTATGTGATAGCCAGAATCGCCTACCGTAGGTAGTCTGGACTTCAACCTTGTGAAGAACTTCAAATTGCCCGATTTCTTTTGGGTTTATTAAAGTACATTCAATTATTGGTAACGTCATTATTTTTATTGCGCATAGGCCCGCTACCAAATCTCAGTCAATAGACTGAGATGTATTAAAAAAATATAAATATCCAAAAAAGAGAAGCTTATACCATGGTTATATATGTTACCATGGCATACAGTGGCACAGCAGTGCACAGCAGCAGCAGCACAGCAGCAGCAGCAGCAGCAGTGCAGCAGCAGTGTTCAGTGGTACAGTGTGTAGTAGAGACTCGCTGACCCCACAGTCAAATCATTACGAGGGCGGCACTGAAAATTTCGGGAATCAAGGAAGTGACACAACATTACTATTTAAAAATGTATTTATTGCTTTTCGAGGTATTCTCCGCGAAATTTGACACATTTTTCCATACGATGGAACCAATAATTGAAGCAACCATTCCATTCGGAAGTTGGGGTCTCCAAAATGGCCGTTTTGTAGGTGTCCACAGCTTCTTCAGGTGATGAAAATCTCTGACCACGCAATTTATTCTTAATTTTAGGGAAGTATAATCATTAGGGCTTAGGTCGGGGCTGTACGGCGGATGGTCTAAAAATTCTATGTTTTCTTGCTCTAAAAACTCTTTTGTTCTGTGCGCGGTGTGAGAACTCGCATTGTCGTGATGGAGGATGATGCGGCGGTTGCAGTTCTCTTTACGGAGTTCAGAAACGACCTGTGGCAAACAAATGCTAGTATACCATTCTGCATTAACCGTTCCTTGTCCCTCAAGAGGAATAGTCGCAACATGGCCGGTTTTGGAGACAAACGTGGCCACCATTTTTTTTGCAACACTCCGTGAATGAACAATTTTTGTTGGCTTTAACTCATTTTCGAACACCCAAACTCGTGACTGGTTTTTTGTTTCGGGTTCGTACGCGTATATCCAGGATTCGTCACCTGAAACGATGTTGTATACAGCATTTGAGGATCCTGCGTGGAATCTTTCGAGAGTTCTGACGCACCAAGTAACGCGAGCCGCTTTTTGCTCTTCACAGAGCGAATGCGGTATCCATCGGGAAAACAACTTTTTTACACCTAATTGTTCATGCAAGATTATTTGTATTTGACTCATGCCAATGTCTAAAGTTGCCTGAATTTCGCGGTATGTCACATGTCGCTCTTCCTCAATCAGCTTACGCACAGCATCAACGTTTTCTTGGGTGACTGCAGTTTTTGGACGACCTTGACGGGGATCATCATCTGAGCTGGACACGTCCACATTGAAATTCAGCAAACCAGCGATAAATTGTGGTTTTGGATGGGGCTTCATCACCAAATGCAGAAATCATCCGGTCAACACACTGTTTTTGTGTTAAACCACTTCAAAAGTCATAATAAATCATCGCTCTTGAATTTTCTCGAGTCAATTCCATTTTCTCAACGACTGAACAAGTTTGACAAAACCTTGTGACAAAACCGAGAATCTTTTTTTAAATAAATAAATGGTATTCGATTTTTAAACCCAAGGAGTTTTCAATTAAAAAGTTTTTAAAATGACAGGAACAGTGGAAATATTCCATTCCCGATACTTTTAGTGCAGACTATGTACTACGGTTTTGTGGGGCTTAGTTTATGAGACTACCAACCATTTTTTTTTTAATATAAATAAATAAAAATAAAAAAGTGACATAAGCTTTTCCCATGCTCGCCTATTTATATTTTTATTCTAAACAATTCTGGTATAGTCACACAAATATGCATCCTTCTAAAGTGTAAGTAGGAGCCGTAGAAGGTGCAGCGTTTTTAAAATTAGATACCCATAAGTCTTGTAAATCTATGTCAGTCTATGAGCAAGAAGCCACAAAAAAGCAGAATATACTTTACAACGAGGAAAATTCTTCGTTAAACATAATATAATATTTTTAACCCAGCTATCCTTTAAATCAGATTAAACCAAATAAATTGCTTTTCCCGGCGAATTGCGGTAATTGTTGGACACCGTGCCTGATGTGCGGCTATCCCGGGGGATTAGGATGACGCCAATCGGGGGAACTTTTTCATCCCCTTCCTTTACAACTCTCTGGTAGGTATTACAATTTTTATTTTGTAGGTCCAGTACCAAATGCAAGTAATATATTCTTAACGAGGTGTTGTTTAGATAGCCTAGGGGTGTGACCGTCAGACTACCAAGTCATAAGTCTCGAGTTCGAACCCAAGGCACGCATTTCTGATTTTTCAGATTCATGTGCGTATTGTACAATTATTATTTGCTTCGGTGAAGGAAAACATCGTGAGGAAACCAGCATACCTGAGAGATATTTCTTGACGGCATGTAAAGCCAAATCAGAGGCCCATAGGCGGCATAAAAACTCTGACACCATATTAGGCACTAACCACACGATAAAGAAGAACGCTGTGTTTATTTTTCCTAATTCACTTTTCAGAGTACTAAACCCTTTAGTACTCAGAAAACTAGGCCTAGAAAAGAAATTCCTTGTTTCTTCCTAACTTCTATTTTTTTAGGTGACTTTTCTGGACACATCCTAACAATTTATAAAACCCAGCATTCTCTAATCGATATGTTCCCGCTTTAACTAGATATTTTGAAAGATAGAATCTCTGTCTATTTGCAGTAGGTATCTTCGACCTACGTTAGGTTACACTTTAGTTAGGTACTGAATTTTTTTTAGAAAATAAGCTCTTGCCCACGACCTTCGTTCGCGTGAAATTATTATTAAAAAAATATTACTTCCCTTTTTGAATCGGATTTAGTAACCAATTTCAAGGGTTTTAATTTTTTTTTGCACAGAACCCTAATTATTTTTCTAAAATAAAAGTAGCGTATATTAAACCTTATAACATCAGCTACCTGCCAGTAAAAGCTTCGTCAAAATAGGTTCAGCCATTTCGGAGATTAGCCGGAACACACAGACAGACAGACAGACAGACAAAAATTGAAAAAAAAATTGTTTTAAGTGACGTATATTATATTTTATTATTATTATTCTATATTATATTTTCATAAGCATTCAGTAAAAAGCTGTTATTTTGATATTTCAAACAGACAATAATAAACTGAATAGCCCCTAGCGTTTCTGCCACAGAATCCGAAGTGGTAATTATTGGAGACCGCGTCATGTGTGACAACCCCCCGGAGATTAGGTTAGCGCCAACCGGGGAAACTTTTTAATGGCTTAAAGAGGATTCCCGTGCTGTGACGGTCTGATACGTAACGTAGATTGTTTTATATCGGTTTACCTACAACTTAATGCTTCTTTAGAAAATCCAAAACGTTTTTTTCAAGATTTTAGGACTAAACTACATTCTTTGCGAATCTTGTTTCTTAGTTTTAAATCGAGATTCTAGTCTTCTATACATACATAGGTACATATAAATACAAACTACATACAAATAAATAAAATTGAGGTGTCTAATTATATATCAAATAGCTTTTTACTTAATGTTTATTATGAAAATATGTATATACGGCACTTATAAAAAAACACTTTTTGTATGTCTGTCGGTCTGTCTGTTTGTTCCGGCTAATCTCCGAAACGGCTGGGCCGATTTTAACGGGACTTTTACTAGCAAATAACTGATATGATAAGATCTAACATAAGCTACTTTTATTTAAAAACAAATAGTTAGGGTTCCGTACAAAAAAATTAAAATCCTTGAAATTGTTAACAAAATTCGATTCAAACGGCTAATCTCCGAAACGGCTGGACAGATTTTGATGGGACTTTTTTCCCAAATACGTTGGTGTTGGCTTCCATACGTAATAACTCATACAATTATATGAATTAATAAAGGATTATGGGCATTTTTTATGAAATCTAGGCGGACCAACAGGATTGAAAAATACATCCCAAATAGTAGCTTATAATTACGATCTCACTTCATACTAAAACAACAAGTAACAACTTAGTCGCCTTTATGAAAGATCAACCAATAGTCCCCATTCAAACATAAGCTACTTTCACCGTCAAACTTCCCTCATATTCCTGCGACTTCTGAAAACTACTAAATTCCGAAGCATTGAACAAAAGCCCACCAAAGAAACGAAATCTAAACATGACAAGTTTTAGCACTTCAATATAACAAAACTTTGTTCATAACATTGTTTGTGAACTTTGTTCAGAACATTGTTTGTGAATTTTGTTCGGAACACGGGGAAAGTGCAGTAGGTAGTTCGATATTGGGAGAAAGTTTAGCCAGTTAGGGGAATAGGGAGAGAAGTAGTAATGAGGTTGAGGTTTAGTAGTTATTGTGGCTTTTGTACATTTCTTTTTCTGATGGAAAGGCTTCATTAAATTACCTAGAGGTGACGAAGGAATTGTGGGGTGTATTGTTTTTAGGTTAGTAATAGAAAAGGCAACTCTGAGGAACTCTTGGCTAAATATAACATTCGCTCGGGTCGATCTTCAGGTTAAGCCGCGCTTGCCTGGGTTGGTCCGTGGATGGGTGATCACCCATTACATACCGAGTTTCCTCCGTGCCTTGGAAAGCACGTTAAGCCGTTGGTCTCAGCTGTCATTTGTAAATCTTTGACCGTCCTTAAGTAGTCAGTGGCCCGAAAGTCTGACAACCAGTCTCACCAAGGGGTATCGTATTATCCAGTACTAACTGGGTTGTGAAGGTCAGATAGGCAGTCGCTCCGTGTAAAATACTGGTATTCATCGGCATCTGGTAAGACTGGAAGCCATAAAATAATTGGGAAAAGGCGAGAAAAAAAATGAAATGATTCTGATTCTTCTGATTCTGCGAGTGTCGACGGCGCGTTCGTGTTCCACTCACGCCTCAAAGAGATGTCAGCAAACAGGAGGGGCCCGCAAGGGCCGATGCCTGCCAGGGCTGCGGGACTGTTCGAAAGAGATACCGCGGCCCTGGAACTCAAAAGGCGAAAGAAGGAACACGGATGGGTTTTAGTCAGTAAAAGTCACATTTTTTATTTTATGGAATGTATATTGTTTTTAAATAAATGAAAAATTAAGTACATGACCAGTATGACCACTAACAAGTTAACATAACTAGTCAAAGTATCGGTATACATATTTCTAATGAACTTCTAGGGTGGTCGGTACTATAGCTCTGACGTCATACCGTTTCCTCTAATGGTACTCGACGGATAGGTGTCAATTTGTACAAGTCAAGCGCGGCGCGTGTTTGGTTAATCTGGAAGCGTTTTTTAATTACGGACTTTTTATGTTCGTGTTAGGTTTATCCATAGGTAGGTTACAATAATAGTAATAGGTAGTAATAGTATGGCTAGGTAGCGTGATCGTGGTTATTTTTCGAAAATGGAAACCGGGTGCTTGAACGGAGTTTTCTACCCGGAAAAATCATTTATTAATACTCGTAAAGGTTTCTGCCTTAATTAATACTCGTAGCCTTAATTAATACTCGTAAAGGTTTCTGACTGTAAAAGTTTTGAGAATTTTATTTCAAAACCTCCTCCAAAAATCCTACAATTTGCACAAGGTATAGCTATCATTATTTGTTGTGTGATAAGCCGTGTAAAAATGGCGAACTTCGATAAAAAAATCATTCCCTATTTAACATCTATAAGGGTAAAAAATTTCCTAAATTCCTTCATGAGTTAATACTTAATAAGAATAAGACATTTTTGCGATTTTTATTTGGGAAGAATATATTATGACGTCAAATGGAGGTATTATTATATACAATTATTCATATTATATGTGTAAAATCCCTATAAAAATTAGTAGTCGACATTTAGTAGAGGGTTAAGCAGCAGTTGTGCCGACTTGTGCCACACAACAGGCTCCGCAAAAAACTTATCAACTAATTTTAAAAGATAATCTTAAATTCATCTTCTTCTCGTGGCCCAGTATTGAATAACGTTCCCGTGAAAAGAAAGCAGTCCATGTGCTACCTTGGTTTGATCTTGAGGAATTTTTCATTCATAGATCATAAAAAACTGTCGGTGAAAAAGCGAAAAAGAACTTTATACCTTAACGAGAATATCCATATCTACGTGGGGGCTGACATTTCTAACTTCAAAGACTTCTATGGACTTCTTCTTCTTCTATGGGGCTTCTTACTTGGGGTGTATGTGCTACGGGGCATCTGTTTGTGCCGATAGGGCCACCATAATGGCGGTACGACGTAAATTGCTTCAAAGCCAGCGTTTGGCTTTGGCTTTATGCAAAGCTTATAGGACGGTTAGTACTGATGCCTTACCGGTACTTGCAGGTGTACTTCCAGTCGATCTTGATGTCGATCAGCGATATGCAGCGGACGCAGATTTTTTAACCCAACATGACCGTGCTAAAATTTCTAGACTATTCAAACCACAGACTGACGTCCGGGAGGAACTGTCTGAATGGCAATGTAGGTGGGATAATTCCATCAAGGGCCGACACCTCCACCAGTTCTTTCCATCCGTTCGTAAACGGCTGGCCAAGACATGACTGGAGGTGGATTACTGTGTTGCCCAATTTCTCACAGGTTATGGTAACTTTAAGAGTAAATTATTTTTCTCTAAGCTTCTTGCCTCGCCTTTTGTCAATGCTCTACATCTGACTGCGATTATGAACAATCTGCACATCATATTTTATGGGAGTGCAGTCTTTGGCAGAATAAACGCAAAATTATGTTGGATACTGTACAGGTTATATCCGGAGTTATTTACTATACGGACCGTCTAGAAACTAGAACAAATTTCGGTAAGTAAGTTCAACCGTTTTTGCCAGACCTATTAGTGGAATCAAATCAGCTGACAATTTTTTTTTTACTTAGCCTCTATTGTCCCACTGCTGGACAAAGACCTCCTCCATAGCCTTACACTCTTCCCTCCGTGCGGTTTTCTCTGGCCAATCCCTCATAAACGACTCTAGGTCGTCACGCCAGCGTTTTCTAGGCCTCCCTCGGCGACGACGCCCTTCTTCTGGCACCCACGGCGTGACAACTCTGGCCCATCGGTCCTGACAACTTAGGACCTATTATTGATAATATTTATCAGTGGTGGAGGCGACTGGGCTTATCCCAGTTGTAAAAGTCCCTTTGTGCCTATTGGCCTTCTTTCGTTTTGCCTCCTGCTGATACGGAGGGAAGTGGAAATTATGATTTTCCTACTCCTCCGCTATATTTTTCTGTTTAATTTCGTTGCGGGATCCAAGACAGTTAAATTGTTTCTCTGGGAATTTGTCGACCTTCATTGTCTCGGCGCTTTTTTGGTGGTCGCCACTGTTGATTCTGGCTTTCAGGAGTTAGGGACTGTGGTTTGGGAATAGTGAGGAGGGCTTGTCCCAATAAAAAAAATCGGACAAGAGTGAGTTAGACTCTCGTGAAGAGGGATAAAAATAATAATGTACGTTAATTATCTACATTCCGTAAGTTGTTTTAAATCTAAGATTTCTTATAGGTTTTCCTGTAGGTAGTCTTTAGGGAAAGAACTATTTTTTTTTCAAAATTTTCAGCTCTGTAGTTTCGGAGTTAAGGGGCGGGGGAATGGTAAATTTTCGCCTATTTTCTTAAATAGCTTCAAAACTATTTTAAAATTATAAAAAATATATTTGAGATTCATACAATGAGCCGTTTCATTTGACATGTAACACAATTTAGTTTACAAAAAAAAAAAACAATTTCTAATTTACCCCCCAATAGTGGCCCCCATGTTTAAAATTCATTAATTTACGTAACACGTCCGTATATTAGGGCCACCATTATTACATATGTGTACCAAATGTCAACTCAATCAGTCCAGTAGTTTCGGAGTAAATTGACTGTGACAGACGGACAGACAGGCACGCGAGTGATCCTATAAGGGATTCCGTTTTTTCCTTTTGAGGTACCCAACCCTATAAACAGACTCCGTTGTCAACAATAGGTGTCGGTAGCTTCTTATTTCACTCTTTATTTAACACGCCCCGTTCAGCTGAAAGATAATCCCAATAACTGATCCATTCATAATGTGACTATTAAGAACACCAAACAAACAGATTTTTCTTTATTTGATTTATTGAAAGGATCCGCCAAAATATGAAATTGCATTCATGGCAGATAAACTGTCGGCGATGCAGACATAATCGTTAAACAATCATAATTATGGTTAAATCAATGCAGGTGTCATGTCTGTTACAACATTCATTTTCAGAAAAATGTTTCGTTAATATTAAAACTTTGAGGGTATCTTCATAAAAATACTGGGGTGTAGTAAGTGTTTTTAGGTAATCTTACGTAACGTAATCAGCGGTTTTTTATGTCATTATTGTCATTTAATTATACTATAATAGACCTTATGCGGTGTTTATTAATTAAATTCACATTACAATGTGAATTTAATAACCTCGTTACGCTTACTAAATTACGTACACACCCCACGACACCACGTTTATTATTTATATAAGTAGTTACTCATAAACGTGGTTATTATGTTACATGCCAAAAAGGTCAAAGACAGAACCTTTTGCCGGCAACCACACGAAAACAAGGATAATATAATTTCCAATAAATCCTATTGACTCCTAAAACACCTCAGTTTATGACGATAAAGTACTATAAACTATACAATTGAGAATACCATTAAAAGTGCCGCTTATAGTGTCAATTACAGCTCAAAGCAGCGAAGGCCGTATACCAATGAATTAAACGGCTATAAAACGATGGAACTCATGGAATATATACCAATTAGTTCGTATGAGGAGTCGTAAAGTTTTTTGTTCTATAATGTTATGTAAATTAGATGTTTTGTATTTTATTTGTGTGGCTTTTAATGTGTTTACGTCACGGTATTTGTACATAATAAGTGTTGGTGAGAGTGACTTCTATATCTCTCATTTTTGTTGTCTTATCCAACTGTGGATATGTGGAGGTATGAGGAACATGCAGTGAGGCAAGTTCAGAGATGAATGTGGATGCAAGAGTAGGGAAGAAACTGGAAGGATTTATTGAAAGACTGATGAATATCTAGTGACACGACTGTTGATTGTCGATGGAGACGTATGGACCTATGAGAGAAGAAAACATGCTGCGAACACCCCAAATTAATTGGCAGGCCGATGATGAATATGATGATGATCGGATGGACTCTATAGCCTTTACTTAAGCGTCGAAATAGAAGAATCAATCAATCGATTTGTAACTAAACTCACACTGTCACTTACGGGATATCTTCCGTGATTATCAATTATCACGAAAAATCAGTAGAGTTGTATCAGTATTGATAATGGCGGAAGATATCCCGTAAGTGTCAGTGTAAGTTTAAGAAGAAATATTGTTTAAAAAAACACACTTACGGCCTGTTTCACCTTTCATCTATGATTAAGTTCCCGTTAATTTACTTGGCAAGTAATTCCATACAAATTCTGTTCTATTTTTTATTTATTCGGTAAGTAGGTAGTGGCTAAATAAGAACAGCCGCTCGGGTCGATCTTTAGGTTAAGCCGTGCTTACCTAGGTTGGTCCGTGGATGGGTGACCACCAATTACATACCAAGTTTCCTCCGTGCCTCGGAAAGCACGTTAAGCCGTTGGTCCCGGCTGTTATTTATAGATCTTTGACAGTCGTTACAGGTAGTCAGTGACCCGAAAGTATGACAACCAGTCTTACCAAGGGGTATCGTATTACCTAGCACTAACTGGGTTGTGGAGGTCAGATAGGCAGTCGCTCCTTGTAAAATACTGGTAGCCAGCTGCATCTGGTTAGACTGGAAGCCGACCCCAACATAGTTGAGAAAAGGCTAGGCAGATGATGGTAAGTAGGTAGTAGCTATTCGGACATCTTCAAATAGGCCCTTAGTTTTACCGATGCATGATTGTCGTATTATGTTGGTAAAACAAGTTAGGATGCCGCTGCTCGTGCTCAAGTACACCTCCTGGTATCGAGGGACCCGTTGTCTACTCTGACATTTTCTCATCTCTCGGTTGGAAAAAAACTGCACACAATATACTTCTGATATGGTTGTATTTGCCTGTCAACAAGAATTATTGTAGTTGGTTGGTTAGGATAGGCTAGCGCATTTCTAGATGTTTCTATGAAAGGTGCTGCTGCTATTATGAGATTGTTACCCTATAATCCTGCAAAACAAAGTAAATAAGTAAAAATAAATAATTAATATAAAAAACAGGCTTAGTTCCATACATACCTTTCGTACATAGATCTGATATATTAATTGTGAGTCACATCAAAGCAGAATAAAATTAATTAGACCCACGAAATAAACGGGAAGTGAGCCGCGGTGGTCGGTCTCATGTGGGAAATTGGTTTAATACGGTGGGTGTTAAAGTATTCAAAGTATGTCATGGTTCTGTACAGTTTTACTGACATTGATATATACTATGTTTATGATTTTGACGTTTCAACTGCAGGCTGCGACTCACTAAGATGTGACGAAAAACAAGACTAGGACTAAAAGTATTGTATTTTTTTTTTTAATATTAAATAATTTTAACAAAGATTACGAAAAGCTCAAAAACACGAAGTGAATTTTGTAATCATTATTTTTGTTATTTGCAGTTAAAAAAAGGGGGTGACTACTCAGGTGAAGACTTTTCTTTAGAGGGATTCTCTGTTAGAGAAGAATGGAAGAAGGAAACATGCTGTGCCGACAATAAATAAACTGGGATAAATATACGGAATACACTAATAAAGGGCGAGAGAACAAAATTACAATTTTAGAAGCTGTGAGAGCAAGGTAGCTCCTTAGTTTTCTGAACTTTCATGTTTTCCTATTCATAGCCAAACGATAAAATAAAAATAAAGCTTCTCACGATACATATACATTGAATTCAATTTCCAAAAAAAAATCATCCACACTTGTAGTGCACATGAACATAATTTTAATGAGTTTCCTTCGGCTGTATATCACGCGTGCGGATCTCTAAAAGTTAAATAAATTGCCGCTCTTGTGAGGAGCACAAAGCGCCGGCCTGCTTGTATTTCATTCAGCCCATCGATAGGAATGCTGAGCGGATCGGGGCAGTGTTGCGGCTCGTGGGTTTTTTTTTTAAATAAAGTAAGTATGAAAGTTTTTTGTTTTAGGAAGTTGTGGTAGAAGTGATGGGCGGAATAAAATAATCCAGGCAAAATTTGAGTGGATTAAGTGAAGATTCAAATTAATCGAGGACTTCCAGGAACAGAAAAATGGAAAGGATGTTGCTTCTGGAGTAATTCCTCATGGGGAAATAAGTTTTTTGCAACCTCTATTTTTTCTAACAACGAACCTAATACCTCTATCGATCTGCAAGTACCTATATCTTTTTATAATCAAATTCTCTTAGTATTTTTTGTTGATTAATTCTTGTTATTTTAAAAGTATATCCTGAACACCAACGATTCGCCGATCCATTAACTCCACGCGGCGTTCACAACTGGTTGTCGTGGGTGTCTAGGGGTATCGATTGATGTTAGAAAGGGACGGCATTATCACCCCATAAGCAAGTCAGAAAGAGACAAAAGACAAACCTTCCGAGAACAAGATAGCATCAAGAGTTACGCCAGGAAGACAGAGACGTCTTAGGGGCACTCAATAAAAGCCCTTTTTTATCATTTTTTTCATGTGAGATATTTTTCATCTTTTACGATTGTTAAGTGGTTATTTATTCATAACACCTTTGTCGGTTTTTTGTCGCGCTCATTAACTCGAATTAGTTTGAACAGGCGTGCGGTGTTCCCCATAATGACTTGGTAATTATGACTTTTAATATTTGGACTTTTGAGTTTTAATTTTCAACGTCAATTGTTTTCTTGGATGTGAGATATGGTATTGAAAGTGAGAGTGATGATGATGACTGTGGTGTTTTTTTGTAAATACCACTGTGTCTTAGAAAATGACGAGCAAATGTCAGCATTATTTGGGTATTGACGCTAGAGACGACCGAATCCGCCATCGTGAGAACATTGTTCTATGACTTCGTGTCCTACCTCCGACTAACGCGCACCTCGAGTGAACTTTAAGCCATTAGATTCATCATCATCCAACACCATCGTCATCATCATCATCAGGAACGGCAGCTGGGAGGTCAACGAGTGCAGGTCGCAGTCTAAGTAAGGTACGTACGCTGCACATATCTTTACTGCTGTCTGCACAGAACTATTGTGAACCTCATCTTAACGTATTCGTAAGACCGCTTAAACGGTCTCCCCAGAGTAGTAAGAAGCCATCACAAACCCATTTCGGCTGAAGCGCATGCTACATTAATTCTAAGCAATACCAGTAGGTTCTCGTGACGTTTACACACAAAAGAAGACTTTCAAATTGCACACATTATTAAACCTCGATTAAGTCTCTACTTTTTACGACAAAACGTGGCAGGATAGCATACGCATGAATACAACCTTACAAAATTGAATTGCGTTTGTCACCAAGAGTGGGAATGACATTCACAGGCTTATACCTTATAGCTCGTACAGCCAACTGACCAAGACAATTCATCATCATCAGACATAGGCCTCCTCAATCGCACTCAACTCGATTCTCAACAACTCTCCTTCAGTTGCTGAGAAGATCCCTACGAAGATCGTCGCTCCACCGAGCCTGAGGGCGTCCCACCTTACACTTCTCGATTCGCGGTCTCCACTCAAGAACACGTCTACCCCAACGGTCATCGGTTCTACGGCTAATATGGCCGGCGCATAGCCCGTTCCATAGCTCAAAATTGAATTTATGGACCAGCCCTAGTCGTATCGTGAGTGTTCGCGGTTTATTCGGCCCGACATGCAGGACGCACTCACTGGTTGAAGACCATAGTCTTTACCTTAGTCTGTTGAAGACCCGACGAAATTACAAAGACAAGAACAGAGACAATTACAGGCTTACATCAATTTTAGAGTAATTGTTTCAAAACCTGCTATCATCACGTATGCACCTCTGATCAAATTGCATTAATTTTAATTAAAGGAACAAGCTAATAAAGTAACCTTTAAGCACCAAGTTCACATTTCTCACGTCGCGTCGGCCACCTGCATATTCGTGTAAATTCCGCTGTAATTAGAGACGAAATAAATGAAATTAAACTACAGCTGTCATTAAAAGATACTTGGTAAGCAATGATACCGTTCCGACTATGTTGCTACGTGTTTTACAGGCATTAAAAATAAAACAATAAAAGCACCACCCTGTATCGACTACTTTTTCTCGGCCAAAGTGTTCATCAGACTTATGGATATGGTTTCTGATAATCAGGGGGTCTAAAATGGCCGCTTTAGCAGAATCATAATAGGATAATAATAATAATTCTAAAAATGGTCATAGACGTACCTACTATTATGAACTGTCACGTAGGTAATTCATATTATTATCCCATTATGATTCTGCTAAATCAGCCATTTTAAACCCCCAGGCTTTTGGTATAGATACGTAGGTATCTAATTATAACGATAGACTCTTTGTAAATGTATTAAAAAAAGAATAGGTAGGTGGTAGATAGCAAGGAAATACGGAGTGGAAGGCACACTGACTCGAAAACGGTTACCACGTACTCGATTCAACAAGACTCAGACCGTCCTTAAACCTATTATAAATATGTTTCTCAATCATCCTCAGCATTGTCCAGGATAAGAGTAGATAAGGATCAGGCTCTGCTTTTGATGCTAGGTCATCATGCAGCGTTTTTCATCCAATTGACAGCCACCATATTTAAATTCAATGCTGCTCGTCTATAAGGATGTGGTACCAGATCCCTTCATCCGATCCGGGATGCCAATGGTCTTCTTCTCTATAAAGTTATCTTCGCCGTCAGAATAGCTCACACTTTGTGGTAAAGGAACCTCCTTTTTTCATCTGTTAAAAAACTGGCTAGATCCATCCGTCGGAATATTTTAGTCGAAAAAATAATTAACGTTACGTTTTCTCTCATTTCGACACTAGTGTCCATTGATTACTGTGTGTTCAATAAATACAGCACCTATTGTATTTAGAATGCATCTTACAGACGATAACAAAGCTATTGTAGCCATTATCTAGACTCGCAGGTCATTCGCGTTGTTTCTTACAATTGCAACGTTGTAACGCATACTAATATTCTTCCGGATATGTTGTTTGTATCGAATTTATTGCATTATTTTACTCGATAAGGACATTTCCTCATTTCATGCATGTATTAATTAATAATACAACTGGCTAACAACCTTCAATAAATTATTCTGTGTGAAACAACTGTCAAGCAAACTACTAAAAAGGAAGTAAAATTAATAAGACCCGTGGGTGCGCATCTGTTGAAACCAAGTCAATTAATAACGCGATTACTAATAATGGAAAATAATCTACCAAATCAAATTCTCGCGGTCCCTAAGAAATCCGCAACAAAATTGATACTCCACCAATGAGCGAGGATCTGAAAGCGGAACCGAATTACCGAAAGATATCGCGAGCTGATAAGCAATGGAAGAAAAAGGAGTAAATGATAGCGGTTAACAGGAGAGAATGGAAGAAAAAAACATGTTGCACCGACTCCGAGCAATATGGGACAATGACAAGAAGATGATGGTGATCAGACATACCAGCACGCAAAACACCACCACGCTAGATATCGAACTATACTAGATAATGAGTAATCAAATAGTCTATACCCTGAAGGCACATCTTTGCAATATCGTGGTGATACAGACGAGTCTTTACTTTTTGATTAATCAGAGGGTGCACTGTCTTGCTGTGTAGATAACAACAACATTCTTTGCAATAGCGTGCTATTTCTGAAGAGAACTTCATTAGCAGTACATTCAAGAAATTATGAAGAACAATTAATAATTGATAAAGAAAAGGACTTGAATAAATTACAAACGTGTCTTAATAATAACCGGACACGTGTTATGAATAAAGACCGTAACTGAATCCAATCGTGCGCAGATGAAATGGATTCTAGACGCGATAAGACGTGTTGATTTCATGCTGTTCAACACTATTCACGACAAATCGTAAACTTTGATTAATATGTATAATAAAAACTGAAAACGATTTTGATGAAGACATAGGTAAAGATTATCTAATAGTTTCTTTGGTACAAGTTATTGATGTTGGTAATGAGAAACACTTGGATAATGCTAGCGGACGATCGACATTTCTGCTGATTCTGAAAGAACAAAAGAGGTGTTAAGACAGACAGATCGCATTCACCAAAGTAAAATTAAACTAATAAATGGACAACATGATTCATATTTTTACCCTCGCTGGGTGCATTATTGCTTGACAAGGACTCTTCGCAAATGATAGCTTTTCTTAGAACTAGATAAAAGCATCACCTGATGATGCAGAGTATTCAAATGGTCAACAAAACATACCGGTGTAAGAGTAATGAATAGCCCTTTGATCTCAATACGAGTAATTCCAGACACACAATTGAATTGATCCTAGCTAAAAACGCGATCGGCTCCTTTGGTGGCAACAAAAAGAGTGTTCAATTGTCAATCAACACCCCTTACATGGACACAAACACGATGGGTCTAAAGTTAATTAAATACTTTCTACTAACAAAAACGCACACACGCCATCAATTTAACAAAAACAATGTAAAAGAACAGTTAAAAAATTGCAGAAAACTATTAAAAAGTAACAATGTGGGAGCCACTCACGTTCACCACGCTTGACTAACGTGTTATAGTTAATTTTCACTTTAATCCGTGACCAAAATATTCCCATCATGGTTATTATATTTACGACTTTCTTTTATAGACAAAACGCGTACATTTTACACGTTTCACGCGATAATTGACAATTATGATTTTTATCTTTCTATGTGGTCTTCAGTTGAATGATGAGTTAATTGTCTGCCAGGTGGATTGCTAGCAGGGTTATGGATTTTTTGCAAGTGATCGGGGTGCGTGTGACCACAATCTCACCTATTAGTAAGCGATACTGTGGTCAGCGATGGTGAAGTGGCCTAGATGCAAAAAGCTCCGAGTGGTTCTCAGGCCGTCTGTTATCGATACCATTCTGATGCTATTGACTTCATCACCGCTTGATATCATAGAAAGTTCATAATATGTTATGGCGTGTCTATTGTGGCAGTTGTAAAGAGACACATCCACAATGGAAGCTATTATCATCTTCCAGCCTTTGTACCAAATTATTTGGGGTCGGCGCAACACAATTTTTTCTTCCGTTCACCCGTGTCAACCGGCACGCTTTCATTTACTTCTTTTTCTTTCATAATATTCTCACAGAATCCCTCAAGCTTTTCCTTGGTCTTCCTCTTCCTCTCCAGCCAAATCTTATGTATTGGCGTAAGTAAATAATTTTACATCAATTTGTCATTCATTTTATCATTCTAGAAATAGTAGGACAATACGGAACCAAAAATTAATAGAAAGGAGAATAACACTAGATTTACCTGATCGTTCCGAACGTAAAGAGTATCAAACATACGTCGAAGCCTCCAGCTAACGTTCCATTCCCTCTTAATTTGATTACTCCCATAAAAAATACCCGA
The DNA here is from genome assembly GCA_950022335.1 of Eurois occulta. Lineage (NCBI taxonomy): Eukaryota > Metazoa > Arthropoda > Insecta > Lepidoptera > Noctuidae > Eurois > Eurois occulta. The sequence goes on along the minus strand of OX465489.1, from coordinate 6,831,269 downwards.
ATTAAAACTGAAGTGTGACCGCAAGGAAAAAAACCGTCATAACTTCAGAAGTATTCTCTTATATTTAAAAATGTATAAGTAGAGCCTCAGGGCAAATTACACGACCCTTTGAAAGAATCGTGTTCAGAGCTCGTTGTAAGAGAACAAAACGAAGATCCCTTTGAGGTCTTGCAATTTTAAAACCCCACTTTAGATTCGAATGGACTCAAAGGGTGCCAGCCTCTTTTAATTAAATTATTCATGTGGGTCTAAATAATCAGCAGGATTGTTTATAAGATCCACTATAAGACGAAAACTGAAACTATGAGGATCAAAGAAAAGTGATCAAAATTTACCATGAAATATGACTTTTGTTTGGCTTCTTGAAATTTTGCTCGAAACTTGCATACAGTGTTACTGCATAATCCTTACTGACATAATCATCATCATCTCCTGCCCTTATCCCTATCTATTTGGGCCAAGTATGTCTTCTACCTCTTCTTCATTACCATGAGAAACCAAGCTAGAGAGACTAACTTTCGCCATAAACCACAACACTCAGTTTATATTACGGCTCAACATTTATTTTCTTCTGATTATTTCCTTATTTCAGAGCAACTTCACTTTAAATCATGCCGTATCTCGATACACTTGATTTATCTTCATCTAAAAGGGCTAATTATTTTAATGGCCGTCTTGAAATTGAAATATAATGTCAGTCGTGATATCTCAACATTCTCAACTTCCGAGCAATACGACAGGTTCTCGATTTATTATCACTTCTGAATCTTTTAGAGTTGTAAAATACCAGCCAGTGTTATTAAATGAACACGTTATCCAAGACGTGTCAATTAATGTTCCAGATGTTCTGTTTCTAGGTAAACTGTGGCGATCTCGTCGTCTCGTAGGTCGTATACTCGTAGACCTTTACATGTCTATTTATAGGTTTTGTATGTCGCGTACCCTAGACGATTAACCCTGCTGCTATCTATACTGACTCTATAATCACTTTATTTATCACGTTACACGGTATTGTGTTCCTCGTGACTTCATGACAGAAGAAAACGCGTCAGTAAACGGCGAGTAGGTAAACCAAGAAAAAATCAAGAAGATCTACCATATCCTACGCCTTATCAAGCGTAGGAATAATAATAGCTATTTATGCCACCCTTAGTATTATGTGGTGATATATTTCCCTTGCCGAGTCTAATATAAAATGAGTGGCTATTTTTTTCGATTTAACTAGCGTCACTTCAGTTCCAGTGATACACAATAATTAATTGCAATATCAACATTAACAATAAAGTAAACACTTCATAAAACGGTCATGTGAGACAATGAAGTTCTTAATAACTTAAAACAACAACATGATGATGACATGCCAGTTTTTTATCAAGTGTTAATGTTGCCTGATGACGTCATCACGAACAAACAGCACATTAAAGATAAATATGCTTTAAAGTGTCTTGTACACAGCGGCATTGGTTCAGACAGACCGTTTATTTAAGAGCCTACTGCGGCTTAATATGTAGATATTATAGTCGCAAGCGGGACATATGAATTTGGACAAACTCCGTACATTTTAAAAAAGGGATGACAAAAGATTCTGGAGTGACGATCGCGAATCTGAAGGAGCGTTGAAAGACCTCCCACAAGATGAACCGATGATAACCGAGCTTAGGCGGGAAACCGCTAGACACGAGAAGCATACGACCAGGCGTGTGGTCCACCTTAGGGGAGCCCAGTGCTAAAAGAAAAGGCATGTTTTGCGTGGGCTGCCCAATTGGTCTGATTTACTGCTTACTGCCAGCTTACGTCATCCCACTGTTAGCCTCTCCTTTCTGCTTCTCTCACTTCTTTCTATCAGCTCTTTTGGGCTTACGAGGGCCACTAGTTGTTTGTTTCGCCCAGCCCGCACGTCACCTTCAAAGGCATCTGTCGCAACATCTACTGGCATCTGGCTAGAGAATCGATTATTGAAATCACTAACGATGTCCCGCAAGCAAAATAAAGTATTTAAAAGCAGTGACGTATATCCAACAAAGTTTCCACTTGACGGTAGACGTCACAAGAGTGGGTGATATTGTGGGTAGATCATACCTACTACTAAATTCGCTGCTTTTGACAGCAGCATAGATAGTGACGTCATAACTTGATATTAAATAAACTTGCGTAACAGAGTCTACAATAACATCCGCCTACGAATACATTATAAGCCCCAACGTCAACTTATTGATTACGTCAGAGTCAGACCCACCCCCACAATCAACGCGGGGGTGACTCGATTAAATGTTAATTGGAAATTGTAGCCTCATAATTGACTGGCTTTTCATTTTATTATGTTCCGCTGTCATTGACATTATTTTTCATTTTATTTTTCTACGGGATGACGGATGGAGATTATGTCTACTCATTTTATAGGTGATGTCCATTTGGCTGTGCGTTTAAGAGAATATCCTAATGCCATTGCCAAACGTATGTCGTGCGTGGTGATGTCGTGGACCTTTTTAGGACATTTAAGTCTAAAATGAGACAGTTTAGAAAACACACTTAGCTAGAAAAATTGAACAATGCGTACCTTCCTGGCCAGAAGAATTGCAAAAGGTTGGCTTGCATGGACGGTTGTAAAAGGCATCAAGCAGTATTGTGGATCAAAAGAGCGGAGACTGATGAACAACCGGCTATTGTGGACCTTCGTCCAGCAGCTTGAAGAGGAGTGACTCACGAGATGACGAAAAGATAAGTTTGGAACAAGAAGACATGATGCACCGGCCCCAAGCAAATTCGAATATGAACAGGAGAATGATGAATGACGATGTCCAGCAGCTTGAGGGACGCCTTTGTACTAAACTGTTCGTATACACTTTCCCATCACTAATACATCCAACAATATCAAAATCACATTTGATCGTACTAACCGACCGTGTTCCATAGTAGCGGCGCGGCGCCCGAAGTGAAACCGCACCGCTTTCTACTGCGCGCCAGTGCACGATTCGCGCGCCGCATTTCTATTAATCATGACGTCAACGTCACGACAGATGCTGCGCGCACGCCACCACGAGTCACGTGTGTGTGGCAATAGCAATTTTAAAGGCATTACTTCACACGTTTCACTGAAAGAATTGTAAGGAAGGTTGATTGTTGAGACTTAGCATCATTATGTAAATTCAAGGTGAGTAGGCACTGTAGCAATACTTGATTTGAGTATACTATTTCTTAAGTAGTATCTGGCTCTAGAAATAAGGACGAGCTCGTAGCTACAACAGCCGCTGGGCCGATCTTCAGGTTAAGCCGCGCTTGCCTAGGTTGGATGATGATGGTCGTGAATGGATGACCACTCATTACATACTAAGTTTCCTCCGTGTCTCGGAAAGCACGTTTAGCCGTTGGTCCCGGCTGTCATTTGTAGATCTTTGACAGTCGTTACCAGTTACCAGTGACTCGAAAGTCTGACACAGTCTTACCAAGAGGTATCGTATTACCCCGTATCTACTAACTGGGTTGTGGATGTCAGATAGGCAGTCGTTCCATGTAAAATACTGGTATTATGCTTCATCCGGTTTGGCTGGAAAAATTCAACTAAAGCTGTGTCACAAATTCTAATGTGGGTCAATACGTATAGTTAGATATACCTACAAGTTACGTACTAAGCATGTCCATAGGGTGAAACATCATTTTATTTCAAATTTCAATTTTCACTTGACCTGAAAATCAGAAAATGCATCTTTAGAAAACCGACAAACAAGTCTGTTAGACAGGAGTAAATATTTTATTAAATACTAGCTTATGCCAGCGGCTTCAATCGCGTGGCGTTCAGGGATAAAAAATATCTTATGTGTTAATGCAGGTTTAAACTATCTGTGTTCCAAAATTCATCAAGTAAGAAGTAGGATTGTGCAATAATGATTACTAAATACTTAGTACAGAAAAGGCCACTTTGACCGAATGGCAATGAATAAATCGATATAACGTAATAAAAGCGTGGGATTTTCAGCAACAAGATGGCTAATTCATAGAATCATGGCAATTTCAGCGAATTAGCTGCGTTAGCGGTTTCGATCGATGAAACGTTTGGAAAAAGATTTGGAAAAGGATTTCCAAATCTCTTTCATACTTATACATATTGCATTATTGTTGCCTTCTCTGTCCCACTCCTGGTAAAAGGACGCCCTCCACTTCTTAACTTCTCCATCCCTCTCCTCTTTCTAGTTCGGACAGAACCTATCTAGTTCGTCCAGCCATCTCCATCGTGGCCTTGTCTCACTGTCTCAGGGCACCAGTTCTGTGCTATTTTGACCCATAGTTTGTCCGGCATGCGGCAGATAAGTATGTACTGCCCAGTTACATTAAAGTTGGGCAACCTTTTGAAAACGTCTGTTACTATATCAAACTTTGTTCACACTATTCGTTAATATAACACCTGGTATACTGCGCTCGTTATGCATACACTTCCCAACATAATCCAGGTGCTATGCAACTTCTCAGCTGTCCCGCTTAATACTGTAGAGGAGCCCAGAGGGTTTTCCAGCAGACATCTTCAGCATGAAAACTTGATAACTGAGTAGGTGGGCGTGACGACAGAACGCTAAAATTATATTAAATAAACTTTCTGACAGGAGCCCGCCGGGCAGGAGCCTACTTTCAGGTTCCAAATAGGGCCGAAAACTAACAATGGGCTGTTTAGCAACGTTGATATTACCAAAACGACTTATGCAGGCAAAACTTCTCAAAGATATTGATTGATATCTGAAGAATCAATTGCCCGAAAGTCTAACAACCACTTACCAAGGGGTATCGTATTATCTAGTACTAACTGGGATGTGGAGGTCAGATAGGCAGTCGTACTGGTATTCATCTGCGTGCGGTTTGACTGGAAGCCGACCACAATGTAGTTGGGAAAATGCTGGTGTGATGGTCAGTTGGTGAGTGGATTTGCGACTTCATCTTCCGCGATATCATGAACTGTTGCCGGTTATCCGTCTGACTATAGATGATTTTTTTAAATACAAACTATATTCACAGAGAGTATAGCACAGAATGCAACTGGGTTTTTGAAACAGCCGACAATTGCTAAGAAACGTAAGTAACTAACACGCCAAATAATTTCTATTCGATGTGCCTATTAAAAAGTAAGTAACTATCAATTTCTATGGCTGATTATTTACTCTACGAAAAATTCAACTTCCAAATGATTTGAAAGTTAAAAAGTTAACGTTTCTTCAATAATATTATTGTTTATGTATTTTTTATGTATGAATTACACAATTTGAGGTCTGGTTTCTAGCTATAAGCTATAAATAAATGGAATAGACGAAGAATGCGGATAATCACCAGCTATGATCGCTATACGTAATCGGTTTATCAATATTGGATTTACGAAACGAGATGAGAAAAATGGGAAATAGGAGCTATTGTTTTCTTGCAGTTAATTTGTTTGATGGATGAGTTATGGAAGTTTGTATCAGATTTTGAATTTACATACGTAGGGATATTTTTATGATTAAAATAGAGTTATTAAATATTAGAAGTAGCTTTAGGTTCCTAATTCGGTTAATTGTATGTACGTCCGAATCAATTAAGAACAGGGTCGAGGAAAAACTTCCATCCGTACTTAATACTTCTAGGACTCATCATCGTCAACATTCTCCTCTTGCCATAATTTCAATTTATTTAAGTTCAAACTTCTCTATTACTCGTCATTTCAGTAGGCAACTCCTATCCATCGTTTCTTTAGTCTTCCTCTACTCTTAAAGCCATCTACATTCATACTCATCATCTAGGTAATAGGTACACACTAATATAAAAAAACAGTCATTTCGGTAACACATTCCCATACTGCTATAGGTAGTAACAAAAGCATAGTACCCAAGTTATGAGAGAGATGATTTGATATTTTCCCAAGCTCCAAATGTGAAACAGACCACACAAACCGCGACATGATTGATCGGCCGTGTAGTAAGTCTGACACTACACTACAAGCCGCGCGATGTCGCGAGTCGCAGGTCGCAACGAGGCGCGGTAAATCAATCTGTTTACAAATGCAAATCACGACGTAATTTATTAATTAAAGGTATTTAGACTCATGGGAGGTGATGTAGAAAATATACTTAATATGATTTTAAACCTGATAGATGGTTTATTTGTTAGTCTGGATGTTTTAAAGGTTTCAATGTTTGGCTCAAAAGATCTTTTGTAAGTACTCGAAAATATAAGGGTTATTTTCGTCTGCGAAAGTCAAAAGCTTTTCCAGAAGGTGGGGCACAGGGAACTATTCATCTTCATGTCTGTATTATCAGGAGTGAGAAAAATGTGCAAGCAGCGACAAATAAAATGCGTTGTAATTCTCTAGAACGTAAAATAGAAAATTTAACATTTTCTTTATTTTGTAAGAATTACTTAACCTAATAGTATGTGAAAATGACAGAGCGGCTCGGTAGTCGCGAGTCGCGACAAGACGCGATAAATCACACTATTTACCAATACGCAAGGGGCCTTATTACCAATGCAAATGACAACAGTAATTAATTAATTAAAATGAGTGTGTAATTAATGCAGTTAGTCTAGACATAAGAGTACTCTGCCAATTCAAATTAGTGTTTTACATAGTTAAAAATAAAACGATATAACTACTAAGATTATTACAGGTTAAAGAAAAAGCCATAGGTGTGAGTTTACAAGCGGCAGTTAGACTTGCTCGTTAAAGTCGATTATAGATGTTCATATAATTTAGGTCCATGCTGATGATCTAGAGAAAATGATCATAGGACATAATACATTGGTCGTTGAGCTGTACGATAGGTTTATGTATAATTTATGTGTGTGTTGAATCCTCATCCTGTTTATTTAAATGTACCTACAATCTACCAAAGTACCTAAAAACATTACATGAAAGCCTCAGACCACACAACCATGATTGATCGTCGAGAATGTTATGACAGAGCGCGAGGCGGCGCGGCTGTTGCGAGTCGCGGCAAGGTGCGGTAAATCACTCTGTTTACCAATACGAATGAGGCCTTATTATCAATTCAAATGACGACAGTAATTAAATAATTAACTGCAGTGAGCCTAGACAGAAAATATTTTGCTAATTCAAATTATTTTTATTTTCATTTTTGAGTAAAACAAAATATTTTGATAAACAGTTTTTTGTTAATTCTAATTAAAAAGACAAAATATATTGTTCGAGGCACTCAACAGCTATGTGCTATTTAATTAATAATTGTGTAGGACTTGTACATAAATTAAGGTATACTGTTTATAGAGTCCTCTTCCTGCTCAATAAAATGTACCTACATTCTACCAAAGTACCTAAAAACATTACATGAGATGCTACAGACCACACAAACATGATTGATCGCCGAGAGTGTTATGACAGAGCGCGCGGCGGCGCGGCTGTCGCGAGTCGCGGCAAGGCGCGGTAAATCACTCTGTTTACCAATACGCAAGCGGTCACATTACCAATGCAAATGACGCCCTATTGAGCTCGCTTGGAGAGGACGGATAGCATACCAGTTTTGGATATGATATTGTGTATGACGTTGTTTCTTAAATATTATTTCTTTCTTTTTGAATTATTTCTTAATTTCTATTAAAATTGTTATATACTTTAGCACGTAAACACTACGTATACTGTTTAGTACGTAATTTGACACTTGTTGTTTTTTTCGCTTCTTCAGGGCTATGGAACGCTTATTTCGTAAAGTGGAGACATCTCCGTAAAACGGATGAAGTGTACGGATGTGGAACTGCAACACAGAATATGACTAACCGCCTTTCTTGCCAGCAAAACTTGAAGTCAAAGGGGCCAATGTGCTGCTATAACTGACAATGCCGTGGAAGTGCCGATGTACTGGGCCAGCAGAGAATCTCCTTACGAAGAATCATCACTATAATAAGGCGTGACTCTTCGTAAGGAGATTCTTGGGAGTCAGGAGTCCTGACTCCCAGTATTAAATAAAGTTTTACAGAATTGTATGATCTAAAGGTTAACCCGGATTTTAAAATGATTTGGATGTGATGTTTTGGTGCACCGGTAATAATTAATCAATGATTTTAAACTAAAATACTCCTTTTAACAGAATTTGTTTATTTTGGTTTAGCTGCAGATTTTCTCAAGATACTTTTTCTATTCATTAGAACTACTGAGCTGCAACAACATTTCCACAATATTTCTCTCATCAAACCAATTTAATCTCCGCGGAGGTAAAACGATTAAGTAAATGAAACGTATTTTAAAGAAAATCAAATAAACAACTCTGTTTGCTGACCATACATAAAATTTTCGACAGCATGTTTTGCTTTTGCGTGCCGAGGCTTTGACTGTGTGTGTGACGTTACAATATACATACACAGACGGGGCTATACGTAAATACCACACACATGGATCTGGACAGCCAGTGACACTTGACCTACAGCGTCCCCCGCAAGTGGAGGAAAAGTGGGATCAATACGGGGAGGGTGGGACAGTTTCAGGGGTCTAGAACTCTGGTTGTTATAAATATATGCATCTGTCTATGTGTGCGTATGTCGTGATCGTGGTGTTAGCACTCGGCTCACCTTCGTGCGACCTCGTGTTTCGACACCGGCGGCCGAACAGCTAGTTATTGTTCCCCCGAAGGTTCGCGCCGGCGCGCGCGCAGACTACTGATGAGCTCTCGACGTTCTATTTTTAAACATCGATACGAGTTTGAGATGTATGAATGTTGAAGGATTGCAGCACTTGTTTTAGTTTCTGCTTACCCTATTGGAGGATGGGTGACCTCAATGATTTATGAAGCATTTGATGTTAGAGACGTAATTTAGTAATGGTAATTCAATGATTATGCGCACGGGCAATTTGTGTAAAGGTGATTTAATGTATCCTATCTTATCTGCTTAGTCAATAAATTAATGAGCAATTTAGTTTATCTCGTATTAAATGGTTATGGAGAGATAGAGAAGTCTAATTTATTGGTTTCCGTTAGTACGTTTGGCTTTACCACAGTCGTTGAATTAATTAAGCCCACCAACGCGAGGGTTTTGACAGAGCTTAGTACCTTTATTAGCTCTGGTTTATTAAGGAATATAAGAATTAGAGGAAAAAGAAACTCTACTCTATTGTTAAAACTTTCTACTTACCTTTGGTGTTTTGTATTACCATCATCATCGTTGACAACATATCAGGTGAAAGACCTACTCAACTCTCAGCCTGGTCCAAGCCTCTTCGACCGGCGGTCCCGTACTTTTGGCATTCAGCGAATTCGCTAGGCCTTCATCATGGGATTCGATTGGTGACATCAATAATTAGCATAAGCATCAGCCTATAATGTTCCCACTGCTCCTCTCTATGAGAGAAAACGGTGAAGGAAAACATCGTGAGGAAATCGACATGTCCTGGAACCAAAAATTCGAAGACAAGTGACATCTACCAACCCGCACTGGGCCCGCGTGGTGGATTATAGCCCATCAATAATTTGTAGTTAAAAAATAACGAAAACACGCTTTTATTACGCACTAAAATTATTTATATTTTTTAGGCTTCTCCGCCGCACGTTTCTCACCTTGGCTGGCACTAAAACCAATAAAACAAACTGGAGCGGTTTACTAGTAGTAGTAACTGAAAAGTTCCACTATCCACCTCCTGGATCCTCCTGTATCATCAGATCAGGTCCAAGATACCGAATTATAGTATCGTCATCCCAACTTCAGACACGACAATTATTAGAAGTAGGTTAAAATTAACTTCTAAAATTGTATTAAGTACATTGTAAGTCACGTGAAACTGATATAGGTAAGTAAGTATTAATAAAATATAAAAAGAAACGACTTCTAAAATACATTTACAAACACATAGCTCATCTATTACTTACCTTAGTTATGAACTTATTTATGACCCTTCAATATTGACTACATTCAATAAATACTACATTACACGCCCGAGCCGTCAAAAACATCAATCAACAGGGTTGCTTTTATCGTATTATTCATGCAAATGTAACCGGATCAAAACCTCTATTTGCTCGAATTCTCAAGATAATATGTCAACTAGTCATGTCACATTTTTCCGGGCGTCGCGTCGTCTTGTTTAGAAAATCGTCTGCATTCTTTCAAATTTTCACATCGGTTTATTTGCTTGCGTATCAACGCCATCACTCTCCTGTCTATATCCTTTGTGGTCGGCGAGGCATGTTTATTTTTTCATATTATCTATAACGAGAATATCGAAGAAATCTCAGCCACCCTTTCTATAGTCTTATTATCTTTCACACAGTCTGTTAATCGATTCTTTTATGTTCTTCTGCACTTTGCTATCCACATTCATATTCAAAACTTTGTCTAATCTATCAGCAGTCTGATCTAGAACTTCTAGAAGTTTCTGATTTCAAACCTGAAATCTGGGAGCAATAAAAAACCTTTGTCTGTCTTGAAGTGTGTCCTTCCTCCTTTCTTTCATGAATGAGTTCATTTTTTAGCGTTTTTAGTTTACAGCTAAATCTTTTGACTTTACCATATAATCACTATGTGGTTCTACTTTAGAAGATTTTAAAAGATATAAAATCCAAGTGCGTTGTTCTTATGAATCAATAAAACATAAAATAGACCATAAACACTATATCGTCTACTTTATATTCCACTCAGTGCTGAAATCAGTTTTATTTCCAAGTATAAATAAAATTTCCAAATGTTTGCATATGGGATCGCGGCGTCTGGGATGGACAAAAAGATAACTCTCTGGGGAAAGACTTTTCTGTGGAAATTGCGGGAGACAACACTGGGATTGTGTTGTATTGTTAAACAAAAGTTCTTCGCATTTTCGTGAAAAGAATATTGTTTGTAGTGATATTCTTATTGTTTTAGTTAGATTTTTTAAACTGATAATCACCGTGTAATCGAGCGAGCGACCCGGCTCGTATCGGCTCTTTCGGTAGTTCGCGGTTTGAACCAAAGTATGAAAAAAGGTGAAACGATGCCTCGCCGGGCTCGCTCGCTCGTTTGCTAGCTGGCGGTGTGGCCTGCACTTAATGTTCCTGTAAAAGATCGAATAACGGCACCATCTTACGATTCTCCAGTAACACCAAGAGAAGAGATTTATTACGGGTTAAATAGACAAACATCGAACTGTTTTGGAAAATTAGTAAGTTTTTTTCACTCTGCAAGTCTTGTTATATCCAAAACCATCGTTTGCTACTCGTCATTTTTAAAACCTAGCAATGGCAACATGGCAATATTAACCGTAGATCCGATGACCGTTGGGGTCGACGTGTTCTTGAGTGAAGGCTGCGAATCGGCAAGCGTAAGGTGGGACGCCCTCAGGCTCGGTGGAGCGACGATTTCCACAGGGTGGCTGGTAGCAACTGGATGAGAGTTGCCGAGTGGCGTGCGCTTGAAGAGGCCTATGACCAGCAGTGGACTGCTGTAGGCTGATGATGATGATGAAGACCTAGTATGTTTCATGTGAAAAACTCAAATGGTACCACAAAAATCGTCTTAGTTTACATAAATTCTTACATTTTTTAACTCATACTAAACTAATAGTAAATCCTAAGAATGATCAATATTTGGGCTTTAAAGTACATATATTTATGATAAAGGAATGGGATGTAGTAAAAGAGGCTACATAGCGAGTAATCCCCGATCTTTTTGGGCAGTCTGCCAAGGTAGGCTTCAGTTCAGCCGAATGCTATAATATCTTGGCACTGACGATAGCCACTATACTCGTAACTACGCATACTCGTTACATCAACTATCTACATCCGACAACTAAGTTCTCAAACTGAAACAAAATAATTGTTAAAAACATCTCGGCTCATGAATGATGCAACCGAATGCACTTGTCAATGACGACACGAAAAGTTCATTTAAAATAGCTTGCCTGGCAACAAGCCAGAAAAACAGACGAAAGAAAAACTGGACACCCACTTTTGTTTCAAGTAGCCCACGAGTTAAAACTTAACTCAATTGCTGGTTTTCCTTAACATTCTTTGTTATTTCGAGATTCTCTTCGCTCCCTTTCATTTCTTCGTCTTCCCCAACAGTTTCCAGTACCTACATTACTTTGTTTTTTTACTCGCGGCTTTCTTTCAATTTCACGGCTTCCGCCTCCGATTTCTCTTTGTAGTGAATAAATAATGTTGACACCTCGTGTGTTTTGCTTTATTTTGCGGTTTCTGCCTTTGAGGGGATTTATTTCGTTTGGAGTAGTGAAAAATGCGCCGGGATAGATTCGCGTGATGTGTTTACGGTTTAGTTTATTTACGGGTTACGGTTGTTTGACTTGTGTGGAGCAGAAAAGGTCGGATAATCCGATAATGCTATTGGATTTTGTAGTGTTTCTTTTTCTATGGATTTGTTTTTCGAGAATTGACTCTTCTCCTTTGATATAGTTTTTGATCTGGTTACCGTTGCCCTTGTAGACATGAATGAAATGAAATACGAAGCTATGCATTGTAACGGATGAGTTTTTTAATATTAAATCAATCAGTTGTAGGTAGCGTTGCAGTCAGTCATGAATTCCTTCTACGTGGTGCTTTGAAAAGGAATAGGTCAGCGGGCAGCCGTAGCTCATCACCTCTGAGGGTATAGATGAAAATTAAATGTAAGTAGTATAGAGAGAGGATTTCAACGGGAAGCGTCATCTGATTAAGATAAGTTGAAGCTTCTAAGGCCGAGATGGCTAAATATTTAAATTTAAACTTTTTTGGGGAAAAGGAATAAAAGGAAATGAAGAGAAAAATGTGGCATAGTAAGGAACACTAGATGCCAAGTCTAATTTCAAATTGCACGTAATAATAAATAAAACATGCACCGCGTAAGAAGCAGCTGTTTTCATGATATTTTCTTAAATATAGAGACCATTGTATTGTGACGCGATTTGAATGAAAGACGAGTTGAGATACTATATAGAATATATTTTAGTAACAGTGGACACATACTACAGTCTACACACCATGTTGTTATTAATTTAATTGACCCATAATAATACCTTTCAAATTAAACAGCAAGATATCTTCTAACGTCATCTTTGGCACGTTAATTCCGAACAAATAAGTGATCAATCATCCTAATAAGACAGAAAACAAATTAAACTTCTCAATCTCTAATTGCGGCACGAATTATAATTCTCGTCGGAGTCTTGAAATACACCTGTACATGAAAACGGCGCGAATCGACCGAACTTGTTCGTCGCCGACACCGATTCATTATCGGACTTCCAGACGAAACATGAATATTATTCCGGTAGAAAACACAACCTCACATTGCACCCTGTGAACAACTTGTTAAGGTTGCTAATCGAATGCAGAAACAAAACCGATAAGACAAACTGGAATCGGACATCGAATGATTACTAGTCTCGCGTGTTTGAATTTGAACGTCGTATTCGTTTCGAATGCTAATTAAAATGTAACTGTAACGCGTGGCAATAAGGTTAGTTTTCGAAAAAAATGTGAGCATGTAGGTTGTTTTTGAAGCGTGCTTCGGCGAAGCAATGAGAGAGGGCGTGCGATAAATAACCGCCTTTGTGCCGTCACCGGTCGGCTAAATAACGGCTATTAAAATGTGTTTCGAGATTGCTGGTGTTTTTTGCGACTTCGGGCAAGGATCGACAGGTATGCGGTTCGGACTTGGCATTTTAGGGAAAGAATTTGGTTGAGGATGCTCATAAATAATTTAATTATCTGTGATATGTGAAGATCTGATTATGGGTTGTTGAAAGTTCGGGATGGCTCAGATCTGATATCTTCAAACAATGGCTTTTGAACATTCTAGCAAAAATATCAAACAAATCTCAACACAGACTAAATTATTCACATAAATATTAAAACTAATGTTCTAAGAATACTATTAACACTTAATGTGAAGTTGAAAAAATAAAGAATAATCGACAACAAGGAATTTTAATCACCTTGAAGTTTTCCTCAAACGTCTCGATGGTGTAACTAGCGCCATCTATGTTTGAATCGAAATGCTTTCCGATTCTCTTCGTCTGAACATTCAATTCAACAAAGCGACGGCTATGCTAGTTATTTCGTTTTATATAAACAAAATAAATTTAGGTGTTTATGGTAAATACAAAAAAGAAGACAAGTAATTTGGTGGAAAAAAAGAAAAGTAATTTAAATAAAAACGATGTCTTCTTTTTATAGATACAGTGAAAACATAATATAGGATCTTCTCCTTGAGAAAACTAGTTTGAAATTACCAATTGTATTTTTTTGGAAGGGACACCGACGCGAAAACGGTTACCACGTATTCAGTACATTATTCTGAGCCCCCCCTACATAGAAATTTTTCATCGGTAATTTAAAAAAAAAACAGCTGCTTCCTACAAAAGTTCCACCCCGTACGTATGTATCCTATAAAGTAGCTACGGGTGAAATTACTTGAGCAGCATTCGAGGTGGGACAAACTGAGACTGAAGATTTTACAAGCTCTCATATCACAGGTAATGTAAGCATAGCTGTCCCAACTGAAGACAGCCTTAATGGGCGTATTTTAAAACAACCGTAATAAGCTTATTTTTTAGCTTAGTTTGGGCTGAAGCTGTAATACAGCTGTAATGTTTGGACTTTATTTCATAGGTAGCAAGACAAAGAACAGCAGGATAAAGAAGAAATGTTGCATGGATTCTTGTAATCTTATTCATCAATTCATCGGAAGATTATTATTAAATTGAATGGGTTTCTGGGGTAGTTCCTAATTTCCTAACGATTCTTAATCTCGATAGCTCGATATCATCGTTTCTGAACAGTTGAGGAAAAACATCCAATTACTATTTTTTTTCTGTGATGGAAATCATCATAGATAGGTACCCTTCGTGAACACAGGGTTACTTATGTTGGACTTCAATCAAATAAAAGCCCACGATTCTTAGTGTTTCAGCTATTACCCTGAATTGGAGGCCCGAGGCGGAGGTTCGCTATATCTAGTTTCGTGTTCTTCGTGGTGCCTAAGTCGATGATAGCAGTGTTGCACGCGTTGATAGGCATTAAGTTGTGGAACTCTCGAGTGATCAAACCCGAAAATCATAATAATTACATACGCCCGCTCTGCATTGTAAGTTTATTTATTTAAAACTTCAAGCACAAAGTACAGAGGCGGGACTATATGGCGGAGGTTTATGCGAGGGCCGCAGAAACTGGGTTCAAACTCATATGTATTAGAATATCTATTTTTAAACCAAGGAATTTGCAAACAAACTGCACATCGCATAGCATTAATTAAGATTTCTTCTCAGGCTGCATATCTGCGTAGTTACTGGATAAAGTGGTGGTAACGATAACGTATCATAAGTATCAGGTTTAGAGATAAACTACGCTAACGCTATTGCCTAGGGCCTAAACAACTTGTATAGCAAGCAGAGTAGCGTTAAGATAGGACTGATTGTTAATTAACAGGAATATTCCACCATGATTTAAAGTCCTTTAACAGACTTACACTCCTACGTATTACCCAATACTAACTGGGTTGTGGAGGTCTGATAGGTAGTCCCTCCATGTAAAATACTGGTATTCAGCTGCATCCGGTTAGACTGGAAGCCGACCCCAACATAGTTAGGAAAGATGATGACCTACTGTCCTTCCTCCATGTATTTAGATCCCTAATTCTGTATTAGCATAATCAGCCTTTAATGTTCCCACTGCTGGGACACACGGCCTCCTCTCTATGAGAGGGAATGGGCTATAATCCACCAGGCGGGCCCAGTGCGGGTTGGTAGATGTCACATGTCTTCGAATTTTCGGTTCTAGGACATGCCGGTTTCCTCACGATGGTTTCCTTCACCGTTTTTGAGAGCAGTGGTGATGAAATAAATTACACAAAGTAATGCGCCTGCCTGGGTTTGAACCCACAACTAACTGTTCGTAAGTCGGGGCCGCTACCACTGGGCCACCGCCGCTCTCCGCTCAATTCTGTATACTTTCTTCTAAATCAATCTAGGTATCTTTTTGGATTTGGAAAAAAATGAGTTGATAAACGTTAGATAAAGTACAGATGTCTATTATGCCACGTGGATAACGGTTTTGGTGTAAAATAAGACTTGAAACGGATATCGGCCTTTAAAGAAAACTTATGATTGATGCCAAGGAAATGGATCTTTCTGGAAATGGGAATGTATCTTTCTGGAAACATATTATATAGGTACCGTAACGAGTTAGAACGAAGCTAGCCATTCATTTAACAGTACTTAATTTATAAACTTATAATAATGACGAATAATAATTGATGATGACGGAAAAGCCAATGACAGTTGGACTTCCCAAGAAAAAACAGCGTTTGAATATATTTTCAGAACTACCTTAAACACATAAACTAACGTCAAAAACATAACCTAACCAAGAGCTATCGAACCTCGCATAAATCTGCTGCCGAACCTGTCCTCTATCAACACCAATTCGCTATCATCAATAAAGAAGGAGCTAACAGCTAACCCTATCCAATATCGGGGCTCATCAATCGAAGCGTGAACATTATCCTGCGATAGTGGATGCAGGGTAGGTAGGGTGACAGGTGGTAAATCACAGGGAACGACATTTTTTCCGCCGTCGTCGCTTCGGTTCGAGTTCGCCCCCGATGTCGAGTGCTGTCTCGAGAGATATGGTGCAGGATGGTCTGCAAAACAAGATAGGATTATTTTTGGGGTTGAATAAATTATATTGAAAGTATGTACCTATAATTATGGAGACGCGTGGTTAGTAGGTAGTTCTTGTTTTAAAATTGAGAATCTTTCTTCTGTTTTATATTAGGTATAATAAAATAAAATTAAAATTAAAAACTTTTTTTATTCTCAGACAACTACATAGTCCATAGAATAGATTAGTAACAGAAATCTCATAAATTGTTGTATTATTGTAGGTATTTTTATTATTTTTTTATTTGTTATTATTTTATTTGATGATTGATGATGATTTTATTGATATTTTTATTTTATGATTTTATTGATTTTTGTAATGATTATTCAATGATTTTTAAATATTTATATTTTTTCAATGATTTTTAATGATACATTTTATTACTTTTTTGTTGTCTATGGGTATTTGTCCTGAAATAAAACACAATTTATAAATTTTTTGTTTTATTTATTTTTATAAACTACGTTAGTACAATAAAAATAACAATGGGAAATATCAAGTTGGAAATAATTTGATTCTTCACTAATGTGCACGTGTCACATGCAGGTTAGTGAAGCGACGCATGACTGCCGAGTCCATTCTGTCCGCTATCATTTTCAGGATGCTGAAAAAGTTCAACAATATTTAAAGTAAGTAAGTACCTAATAGCATGATAAACATGCTGAATATCCAGGACCTACCACGTACAGTCACGAGCACCAATATGTAAACACTTAATAACTTTTAAAAGCATTTTTCTCCTAGTGTTCTGATTAAAATTTCATGTTGTTACATGTCATATTTTAAATTAACGAAAAAGATCCAATTTCCAAGTTACAATCGTTATTTCTCCCGAAAATTGCTTTTAAATTTAGGAAAGTGTAAACATATTGGTGCTCGTCCGTGACTGAACTAACACCTCTTACACCTGACGGTTTTATTTTAATCGTAACTCACCGTGAGAAAGAGATGGTACAGGACGGATAGGTCCATCTCTTTCTACACACGAAAAATCGCTTAGACCTTGAGATTGTAACTTTATAATAATGTTTAGTCTACACACTTATTACAAACAGAGTCTCAGCTGTTAGAAGTGTTTAGTTTAAGAGTATCTGCTAACCAAAACAAACACATGAAAACGGGCGCAAAAAACGCCCACTCAAACCGGTTTTGTTCGGTTCACTACGCGTCATCCGTTGATTTCAAATAACTTTGACAGAGGCAGTATATTTTATTAGCTCTCTTGTTCTTTCAGCTCTGTGCAAGTAAGAGTTTTATTATAAAACTCTGTCATTCACTGTCATAGGTTTTGACGTAAATTTGCTTATAAAACTTTTATAAGCAAATTTACGTCAAAACCTATGACAGTGACAACCGGGCCTTACCGGGCCGATCAACATTTAGGTAAAATTTTAAACCGGGCCGTAGCGGCCCGCTCAACATCGGAGCTCTTGTTTATAATATCATATTTCAAAACCCATTAGTATAGGTTAGGTTGTGCGTAATAATTATGTTAGACAATGCAAGAATTTCTTTATTGAAACTACTCGAAGTTTATGTAGTTTTTTTGCTATCGCTACCATAGTGAGGGCGTGGCATCATCCTCATTATTTAGATATTAATCCAGCACTCTCCCTCGCTATCCTCCGTGCACACAGAGTGTAGCGGGGGGCGCAGGGTATCCCTGAAGCCGGGGGGAGGGAGGGGGGTAGGCGACGCGTCGTCTAGTTTTAATTAATATACGACACTTGTGGGACTTTGAAGAGTCCCACAGTAAAAGTTTTAACTTTACATTCATTTGAATTTTCGTGAAAGTATTTTGCTTTTCTGGGCATTTGAATGTGAAAGTTTTTCTTTTGTACAGGGGTCACGTTTCATGCTTGAGTTGAGGGGTTGCTGTTGTTATGGTCGTCATAAGTTATTGTTTAACAAGTTTTAGATGAGAACTCGTATTATTACCCTAGAGGATAAAGGTCTCCATATTTCTCTCTACGTAGAGTTACTTGGAACCAGTCTTTAATCTTGATCGAAGGAGTCCAGCTCATCCTAAATTATCATAAGCTTACCATAACAATTGATATTTGTATTACAGTTTGTCTCATAATCATTATCACCCATAAAGTCTATGAGCCAATGTCAATCTTATAATCTCTGTAAACTGGGCAATTTCTCATTTGACAGGAAAAATGATGGTGACACGACATGCAACAAGTGGATGTCCTATCCATCTTATTATCAAATCAAGTGCTTTGGACTAATTTTCTTTCACCTATTCCTAACTACAGCGATCGTTGCACAAACACTCGACCGTCATCGTGTTAATTATGTTTGTCATGAGGTAAGAGAGTGCCATCTATCGGCGCGACCATGCATTCGGGTTCGCCGAACAAAATGTTCGTGACAGTCGTGTTCGTAGAATTAGGACGCGGCCCGATTAATACCCCAACCAACATACATTATTATCGATTGTTATTCCTACTCAAAAGACGGTAACGCACTTACATACTGTATTTCAATTTACCAAGTCTCTATTAATAAATATACGTAACAATAAAAGTGAAGTCAACTATCAACTGATATGAATAGGTACCTATATAATTACTGTATTTCACACCGAGAGTTAACGCGTTAAGTGAAAGTCATTAACGATTACGATATCAGGGCGTCATAAACAGTAGTGTTTAATTTATAGACAGGAGCCGACAGAGAACACCGACATTCAATGATGAGTGATGATGACATATAATGATGCAGATACACACTCACGCCCCAGGTGTATTAAACTATGAGCCAGGTTTAAAACGATACTCGCATGTGGAAATCCTCAATGGATGTCCTCCGTGCCTAGCGTATTCAAAACTATGTTGAGGTCGTCTACAACTGAATACCAGTATTTTACATGGAGCGACTGCATATTTGACCTCCACAACCCAGTTATTACTGGGTAATACGAATACCCTATGGTAAGACTGGTTGTCAGACTTTCGGGCCACTGACTACCTACTTGTAACGCTGTGTTGTAACGACTGTCAAAGATTTACTACTGACAGCCGGGACCAACGGCTTATCGAGCTTTCCGAAGCTCGGAGGAAACTCGGTGCGTAATGGGTGTCAGTGATCATCCGTCCACGGACCAACCTAGGCAAGCGCGGCTTAACTTGAAAGCCCGAGCGGCTTAGCCATGAGCTCCTTCTGATTTACACATTATTAATAAATATTTATCCTTAACCATTTTGAAAGTAGTAGTAATGAAGTAAATGACAAAACTTAGGTTGTACCTGTAATGCCTGGTATTCGAACCCACGATGGACGATTGTATGTTTGGGACCAATTGGGATTAATACCACTTAGTCACCTCTGCAGCTCCGCTCCTGTTCTGCTCCAGCGTGTTTGATTATGGCTTTCTCCTTCCCCTGGGGGGGGGGGCGGGGGAGGGAGTATCAGTACTGCTGGGATGCCCCATCTCTATTTCAGCATGACACTTGGTTAGACTTGATAATGTCAGGTAGCAGGGAGTAATACAATAAATTTAATTACCGGAGGCTAATTTAAGGAATTACGTCGCCGTCGTTAGCATTTAATAACTATAGTTTAATTTATAATGAAATCATGAATACATACACACAACATACAACAATAGGTAGGGCAGAGACCACACGTCGTAATCATTGCACGTGACACGGGAATGTGGGACGTGTGACATTGCATAAGTGGCCAGGATTTGGAATACAATTTGTGGGATTATGTTCCTACTATTTTTATGGACATAAACATTATAAGGTTATCTATCTGTTTAATAACGGCTAAAAAAGAATGACCACCAAAAATTCCATGATCTAGAAAATAAATTGAACGTCGAAAAAGTCAGAATGTAAGTTATAGGAACAAAAATACACAGTGTAAAATGTTAACCAAGCTACCCATCAGCTTGTTGATTTTAAATAAAAATTTCATTTCAAAATTCCTGAATTTTAATTGTTTCTGAGTTGGCTGCCATTCATACACACTGGTCGCAATTCTCTATATAATTATGTTTTTGTTTTACAAAATTTATGATAAATTGTTGAAGCCCGCGAAATTCAAATTTTCTCACATTTTTTGCAAATTGCAGGTTAGTGTTGGGTTTTACGTTGGTCAAAATGTGATCCGTGGCCGTAACAAATATGGCTTTACAGCGTTATAATCATCAATACAACCCTCATTAAATCCTATTGAATCACTTTGTCATGAAATAGTCATTGAATGGAATACGAAAAACGTAAGAAAATTTGAATTTCGCGTTCTACCATGGCGCTTCCACTTTAAATTAAGAATGAAAGTTTGTATGTAAGTTCGTAATTTTTGCAAAAGGGAAATGTCATCGGGCATAGGTAGTGCCTGCAAAACTTCAAAAACTGTAGTTATAAAATAATACAATCATCAAACATAGGAGTACCTAGGCACGCAAACTTAATTTACTAATTCAGAGCTGACTATTGTGAGCTCAACAATAATGCGTGTGTTATTGACGTGTTCGCGGTAGCGTAGCGGTGGCCATTGGATAGTTAATTACGGATATAAAGTTAATGGAATAATTGATTAAACAGTCGAACGTCTGTGGTTGCGTCTGTATCGGAACCATTGACATGATTGAAATATTTGAGGCCGCATTCATGATATTATTACTAGGTACTCTTTTGATCGCAATTCGATCATTGTAGATACAGTAGTACAAATTAAATGTTAAGTTTACAAATTAACACCTTACCTAAACAATCTCAATAATAAGTAGCCCGTGTTAAAGTCGTTTCATACAATTGCCACAGAACCACGGTCGCGATTTGAGTTTACGGACATTTTAAGTTTGTATAGTCTACATTTTCTTGACTTAACTCACGTCAACAGTCCTTCAATGGCTTCAATCCACTGAAGAATTAGTTTATTTCCAATATTAATTTCCTCCTAAATGAACAAGTTGCCTTAGCATATTCCAGAACTAGCTTTTCGTTAGCGGCTTCGCCCGCGTAATCGCACGGTAAAGTTAGAGGCACCAGGATTTAAATGATCCTATATCGTAACCTAGGTCCTGGTCTTCCTTTGCACCAAAATCAAAACATCACATTTAATATTTTCCTGGAAAATCAAAATGAGTTCAGTAGATACCTAATTGCCTATCACAGAAATTGTTTTGAGCCACACACATTATCGGTACATGACAGATATTAGTACTACGCTTATCTATTTACCTACGCTATATTCCTGGAAATTGTTTTGTTGCAAATTTTGTCAGTAACGGTTTCCTGGAACACGAATTTCATAACTAATTTTTCAATATACTTTCTCAAAAACTGGTTCATATCGCACTACGACTAGGTTCAACATGCAATGTATTTCACACGTGTGGATTTTGAATTTTTCCGCACACGTGTCGAAATAAATATTTCCACAGATATACATAAACTGAGTCCATAACTCCAAATGGGTTCAAAGACTATAGACGGCAGTGATTGTTTTTTTTTTTTTTAAATCTTGGCAGAGTCAAGCGTCTATACTATACGGCGTAAATATTTTTTAAGTATTTAAATAGTGTTTATGAATAGAATATCGAAAACAAATATTTTTAATTAATATTTTTTTATTATTATTTAAAACAAATATTTACTTTTATGAACAAATTAACCGATAATTCTGTTCTATTTTCAAAAAAAAAAATGGGATAATTGTATTTTAGAAAATAACAGACTCATGTGAAAAATAGATTTTTCACATGAGTCTGTTTAGCGGCATCATACCTACCTTTGCTTCGTCTTCAACCTGGCGAAAGCACAACGCGGAAATAAAACTCAAATTAAATCATTGTTTCCTAATAATTCATGACAAAAATACTTGTGGTTCTAATATTTTATTTCTTCTTATTGAAAAACGTCGTTTGATACGCGTGAGGATTTGTTACTGCAGTTCTCGGCTCCATAACACCCTCGCCTGCAGCTCGGGTGTTAATTCCGCCTCGAATGCATTAACAAAGTTTCCCCACTTATATCAAAATGTACTTACTATATTTAAATTAAAACTACAAACGAAGCACTGACGCTTGTCATGTACGAATTTCTATTCTAAATTGTTTATTTACTTCAGTGTAAAACAGAAAAACACAATAACTTAATCCCACATGAATACCACGGAACACAATAATGGGAGAAAATTATTTGAATAATTCAATATCATCGATTCGAAATACCTACTGCATTCCGAAATATCCCGCAAATTCTGTGACACGTGGCCACTCTACAGAACCCGGAGGGTCTTGTGTCTGTCTCTGTCCCCACGTGTTTTTTATTTATCATTTAATTGGCCAATTCTAACGCGACGCATTTCATTTGTACGTTTTGCTCAATAAATCAGTGTATCACATTCTGACCTGAAGTTGTAGGTACTGATATCTCGATTGGAAAACAGGGAGAAAATACTAAATAAGTGAAAGTAATTTTCCTGGGTAGACAGACGACATTGTTGCCATCGCTGAAATATCTTGGATGAGGCGGGCCTGGGGACGTGGAGCTTGGCACAAACAAAGAGAGGCCTATCCTATAGAATAGAAAAGAATTTCTCTTTAATCGAGTATCCATGACTCAAAAACAGTTAGTAAAAACTTACGACTAAGTTAGTAAGCACATAAAAACAAACAATACAACAAATAACGATGGATCACTGCTGCGACAACCCATGAGTAACTGCAAAACAGCGAATACCCAGCATTGGGTCAAGTCGGGCTGTGGACGATGATGATGAATTTTCCTGTTTCAGATATGAGAACAAAGAAAAACCTGATGTTCGAACAAGTGAAAGACAGAGAAGTTTCATTCATCTATTATGCTAATATTATAAAAAATAGGTAAAGTTTTTGAGTTTGTAAGTTCGGATAATAATCGGAACTACTGATCCGATTTTATTACACTAATGGGGAGCTAAATTGTCCCACCCGCTACCCGCTGCACAATTTCAGACCATACCGGGAGTGCAGCCGCGGGTAAAAGCTAGTTTACTAATAAAAAAAACTGTTTAAAAAACGTCATTCTTTTAGAAGTAAGTTTATATTAACATTATACAAAGGAACAAAAATCATTATTCATTAAAATTCATTATTTGCGGCGGTACCCAAGTAATGACAGGGTTACCCTCGTTTAACCCTTTGTCCTGTATTTATTTGTCATTTAACTGGTCACTTGTAACGCGACGCGTCCCATTTAATTTGTCCTTTGTCCAGGATAATGCTCCCGTTTGCAAGTTGTGTTGGAATTTTAGATGTGTGGATGTGCCGTTGCTACATTCTTATTAAAATCATGAAAAAAACGGTAATACGCAAATTCATGGGGTAATTACAATTAGCAAAGCAATGAGTGTTCCGTAGTTTCACCATACAAAAAGAGTTTTTTTCTCTTTTAAGAAATCTGTAGCTGTTCGGAAATGTAGGTGCAGTTGCGTAGAAAATCAATGTTTAGCTGTTGAAGTAGGGCTTCTTCAAACACAACATTATTTGTACTAAATAGTACACCAAATTGTTCCAACTTTCATAATAAATTACTTGCAAAATGAAATATTGACAGCCCTAGCCGTATCGTATCCCGTTCGAGTTCCCGTCCCGTCCCGATATTTGTTATTAAATTGCACAATGCTTCCCATTCAGCTGCCCGCTTTCCCGGGAATATCCGGGACTGTTCTCGGTAACATCCTGTATTGGAATTTTACACGGATATCAATGTGAAATGAAAAGATAAGAGTGAACGAGCTCAAAGGGAAATGCCTGTCTTTTACAGTGGAAATGAGTGCTTTTTTCTATTAAAATGAACTTTTTCTCGTCTCAATGTTTTCAATTTGTTCTTTGTTAATTTTGTTTTTGTTGTAGTGGGATGGGAGTATAGTATTTTGTCGCGGATAGTTGCTATGTTGACCTTACAATTTAAATCAATTTGATTGCAGTTCGGTTTCATATTTAGTAAAAGTGTTTTGTAGTTAATTAGTAACTGATCATAATTTATATACATTTGCTAAGTGTGTGCCATGTTTATGTTAATTTTGTGCGAACATAGTAGGTACCTACCTACCTCCTTAACTTATAAGTACTTTAGTTTTCCTTAGCTATTCAATTTGGTGTCCTTTGCTTAGAAAATGTAATAACATACCTAGGTAGCTACTATTGTTTGTTCTGTATTGTCTAGCACAACCATAGCATAACCAGCCTATAAATTATCCCAGTGCTGGGCACAGGACGCCTCTTTTTCAGAAAAAAGTGGGATGTAATCCATCACACAGGGTAGGTACAGTGTGGGTTGATTCTGTCTACTTTGTTTCATTTTTAAAACATTTCTACCTCCAATAATGTCGATGTGAAGATGAATATCAACAGACGAGATGTTGCCCTATACCATAAACAGGACACATTTACGATCGGCTTTGATGACTTTCATACAGCACAGCACGTGTTCCTCGTTAAATCTTTATTTCCCGCCCGACATTCGATACGAGTCTAAGGCCCGTATTAATAAACGTTACTCAGCCCAAGATACCTCACTTGATATGAATGTTGAGATCCTGATCGTATTAATAAACGTGATTATTTATGTTCTCAAGTTGCGAATTAGGTTTACGTCATCAACCGAGTGATGGACTGATTAATAAACGAAACTCGACCCTTAAGTATACAACGAGTGCGGGTTGCTGAGATACTATATCGTGAGTGTAGACCGTCCGTGACTTGAGGAGTGATTAGCGTTGCGTAAAACATGGAGTTTGAAAATATTTTGAGTGATATGAATTTATTACAGTGAAATAGATTACTATGACGATATTTTGTAGCCTTTACGATTTCGTTTACCAAAAGTTTATCTAAAAGGATGCTCAAATCCTTTTGAGTTACCTAGAGAAAATAAAAAAAAAAAGACGGGTTGCACTCCGGGAGTGCCGGCAGAAGTGAAAACTTGATTATAACAACGTTTTTTATAACAACGCCCTCTAGTAGCAGCTAAAAAAACTGTCGCGCCTACCAGTAACAGTGTTCTCTGTATCAATGCATCATTTTAGTTTTCAATATCAAAGATAGATGGCGCTTTGTGCTAGCGCCATCTACCAGCGGTCTCTCACAACAGTTACTCATTGCATTTGCTAATGTACTTTCTACTACATTCTACAAGATGTCGCTAGGAGTTATAAAACTACGATCATGTTCCAAAACATTTAAAAATTTCTTTAAATAATTTTAAACCATAAAATGTTGAAGTTTAAGTTCAAAATCGTCTACTCTTCATCCGTCTTACGCTTTTTCCAAATTTCTTTAAATAATTTTAAACCATAAAATGTTGAAGGTTAAGTTCAAAATCGTCTACTCTCCATCCGTCTTACGATTAGGTCACGTGTCCTGACGCGAGTGTCCTGACGCGAGTTTAAGATTTTATACCCATTACAGAACAATTTTTTTAGAGTGCTCAACGCCGCTAAAGAAGTTTTCACTTCAAAAACGATTCAGATTTGTTCAAGAGTCAGTGTTGTATATAATAACATTAATCAAAAACTCATCATTTGCCTAGCCTTTTCCCAACTATGTTGGGTTTGGCTTCCAGTCCAGTTAGACTGGAAGTCGACCCCAACATGCAGCTGAATACCAGTATTTTACATGGGGCGACTGCCTATCTGACCTCCACAACCCAATTAGTATTGGGTAATATGATACCTCTTGGTAAGGATGGTTGCCAGACTTTCGGGCCACTGACTTCCTGTAACAGCACGGAGGAAACTCGGTATGTAATGGGTGGTCACCCATCCACGGACCAACCTAGGCAAGCGCGGCTTAACCCGAAGATCGACCCGAGCGGCTGTTATTATTTAGCCGTCAGCTCCTTAATTTATCCTTAATTAATCAAAAACTGATTCGTAAAATATAATAACAGAGGTCTTCCAAGTTCCCCGGAAATAGCCGTCCTTTTAATTTTAAGGTTTTATGCAACACAATCATTTCATGTTCCTAAGTAACAAAGACATTCAAATGTATGTAATATTGTTAGTAATTAACTACCTAATACGAACGGTCTCATTTTTATTGCGTAGAGACGCACCATCGGTGTCCTTATGTGTTTAATCTCTAAAAAGTACGTTTTCTCAGTTGGAGTAAAAGAACGCTTCCTATTTTCAATTTTAAACAATTTTACAAAATATGCGAGATAATTGATAAATTGACTGGTAAACAAACAGATTTTTATGTTTGGCGTTCCTTTTTTTTGACACTGATGCTTCATTGCGTTATGTTGTTTAGGCTTATTATGTAAACAATTTGTAGTAAACAATTATGTCGTATTGGGAAATAAATACACAACTTTTTCAATAATTTAACGCTTCCTTGGGTAGCAACCAACTTTATAATGTGTATTAGCGCTAATCATTAAAGATTTAATGAAATAAAAGTATTTCAATCAAAAGTTTTACATCTTTTGACATAGCAATAACGAAATGCGACAAGTCTCATTCAAAACTTCGGTCAATGTGACGTCATCGTTCACGAGATCAAGCCATCAAGTACGGCTAGGTGAGGAACCGATCTTGGTTACTGAGATACTGTATTTATGTGTCTATTAATTAGCAACAAACTTGAGATGCTGATGACGTCATAATGGCGTATCAAATGATAACGCACTTGTGTACGTTGTTGAGAGCCGTTTATTAATACGGGCCTAAGACTAGATTGTTGACCATCCTAACTAAGCCGAACGTAATATAAACATCTATGCATATAGGTGGTTATGTACTTTTGTATAGTACTCGTATTCATGCGTGTATTAATTACTCGATAAATATCACATTTCCGATAGCATTTATCTCTGTTTCGTACGTGTACTAGTGTCCCGCGCTTTCACTTTTTGATCGCGGTTTGTTTCTGCTTAGCCCACTTTCAACTATGGCGGCGAAACCCCCGACAAAACTTCCTTTGGGCGCTAATAGCCACTAATATGGTTATATGGTTCAGCTCTTTAGCCTCTTTAGCGCCTTGAAGTCAGTGCTATGCAACGCAAATGCACGCGCTATCGTTCCGGCTCGCAACGTCGCGCGGCTATTATTACGTAAGCGACGTTGCCGCTTCGTCAGACACCGGTCTCGCCGCTCTCGCCCGCTGTGCCCCTCAGTCTCGCTAGAGCGCTTTAGATATTACAACGTCAATTTCGACATTCAAGATGGATTCAAATTCAAATTCGTTCGATATGTATTCTCCAAAAATAGAAATGGACTCGGAGAGTGAGAGGGAGTATTCGAGACGAGAAATGAAGTTTGATAGTGCGAAGTTTAAAGTGCACTGGAACTCGGAGAATACGATGAAATTGATTGATACTATGGAGAAGGAATGTAAGGAGTTGTGGGACACAAAGAATCCGTTGAATAAGGACCGGAACGCGCGTCAGGAGAGGTTGGATTTTCTGGCGGAAATGTTTGGAACGACTTCTGAGGAGATGAGTAGGAAGATACACAATTTGCGGACACAGTTCAACAACGAGTTGCGGAAAATAAAGCGCCGCCAAGTTGTGCGTAGTGGGTGGGACTACTTTGACGCCCTCTCGTTCCTGATGCGAGCGCCCTCCACCGATCCTCTGGAGACAGTTGACGCAGTTAATTTAGAGGTAAGTAGGTACCCGATAAATTATTATCTTTGTTTACAATTTAGCGTTTTTGATGTCAGCTTGTTAGGATTTTATCGCTTGATTGTTATCAAGTGACGTTTACTAATATTATGTGATTAAGCAACGGATGCTCGAATATTGCAAACATTACTTCTATATTTTTCACTAAAATTCCAATGAATTATCAATAATATTGTAATAAGATTTGCATTTTGCATCCATCATGTTTATTTTGAAAATTTGAAGTCTAATGTCATAGCGAATGACGTTTCTGAGACAGATTATGCAGAAATTGGCAAAGACAACTTTGATTTGTTTTTTTAAGTTTCGAAATCGCTCCTAGTAGTCCTACATAGGTACTTTGGCCAGAGAAAAAAAAAAATACTTAAGGTAAACTACCTAGGTACGTATTTTATTTGTTTACAAAATGTATAACGACACGTGTTTTTATATTTGAAAACAAATGTCATAATATTCTCATTAATGTTACGTAGGCACCGGCTTATTATTGTTTTCATTTACGGAATTAAACTTCATGAAGCGCTATTGTTTAGTTAAAACCGAACTTTAACGTCATGTTTATAAAGTATAAATTACCTTGCCTACCTGTGAACGTAATCACATGGCAATCTAATGAAAACCTACTGCGAGGAACTGACGTGCCAAGTCAAATGAATTAAGACTGTATTAAATTTTCTTAAGGTACATTTTTGAGGCACGTATCACGCACGCACGTTCCCTTGTTATGGTTCTCTACAATTATTGTACGGTAGATAGTTAGATACGCTACGGCAGGAACGTGATCAGTACGTCAGCGTCAGTGTAAACTGCGTTCAAGCGCTGTCATTGTCATCATTGCTATGGAATATTTACAGCTCTTTAACCCGGTTTGGTTGTGTTAATCGTGTTCAGTTTTATTTGTGAAACTTAATTAATAAGTCTCAGTACTTTTAATTACTCAGCTTGCGGAATTTCAAGCCGATGAAGAAGAGGAATTCGGTGCAGCTGCGCGAGCGCACGCAGCCCTAGCACTGAACAACGGCAACGGTAACAGCACCAGCAGTAGCCCCAGCAGGCGGCTGCACAAGCCTCTTAGGGTTGCCGCATCAGCCCCCCTGCCTTTACCACCCAGTGCCAATCCGCTCATGTGGCCCGAAGAACCTACGCCAAGGATTAGGCCTGGACTGAATGCCGATGAATGTCAGGTAAGATGAAGTTTACGGTAGGAAAATGGCGCACACAATGCATCATCAGACTACCACAACCCACATCTGGACGTAGGACTCTCGCATCGCACGCCATTCAATGTCATTCTCGGCAACTCTCATTAGGTTACTACCAAGGGTAGTCATCCTGCGAAGATTGTTGCTTCACCTAACCTGAGAGCGTTCTACCTTAAGGGGGTAGACCACGAAATTGTTCACCATACAGCCTGATACTGACCTGCAAATTGCAAAAAACGTAGGATTTTTTTTTTAATCTTCGCGAGCTACCTTGGCGTATCCTCCTTAAGTTTGCCGATTCGCGGTCTCCACTTAAGAACACGTCTTCGTCAACGGTCATCGTTTCTACGGCTGATATAGCCGACTTGTTGTCACTTCGCTTACTAATTATTTGAGGTCATGTCGATTCCTGGATCAAGCATGAATCATCAGCGTAGTAGCCAACCACTCAGCCACTGCGCCTACTCGCTGCCGTACCGTGAATTCTTCATAACTATAATAATATTGTCTATCATAGGTGTTGGTGCTGGAGTCCTTTCAATCAAAATGTATCTCTCTTGAATAGTGCTAAATGCTGAAAACCAAACTGAATTATAAATTTGATCAGACTTGATTATATTATTGAGTGGAACCCTGGAATCTTGAGTATTTCATATAAATATTTAATTAATTGGATTGAATGGCCCATTCCATCGAATAAATTCTGTACGTTCCGTATTACGCTACCTATTTGGTTTGCAAGATTTCAATAGCGCGAATATTTTCATTGTTTCTGAACTACGTAAGGTTAATTATTATAATACACTGAAATCTACAACACTGAACATTGTTTCATGCATAATTGTATAATACCGGTGGGTGCTGTCATTACAAATACAATACAAATAGTTTATTTCTTTAACAAGGTTTGTACTACATAGCTAGTGATAAAAGAAATACAATTAATAAGTTTTCAAACTGTCATAGTCACTAACATTATCATTAACACTAGAAACGGGATATTTACCATGTCCACTGTTTGTTTTGAGTTCCCGATAAACACCCACCCACCCACTTCAGTTTATCCGTGATCATGGTGCTTGCAACAGCGCCGAAATATCGGGAACTCAAAACAAACAGTGGACATAGTAAATATCCCGTTTCTAGTGTTGATTATAATGTTAGTGACTATGACAGTTTAAAAACTTTTATTGGTAGGTGCTATGCGTCAAAGAATCTACATAATAACAATCTTAAATTCACTGACACCTGACACTGATAGTGATAAACTGATAACACACAGCCTTTATCACTAGGGTCTAAGCTTGAAACAAGAACACAAGACACGAGAAATAACGGCACAAAAGTTAGAATGTAAGTTCGTATTATTTTCAGAAGGGAAATCCTCTTGGGCACACGGCTTGTAAAGCATAAAGCATAATTTTCTGAAATAATTAAAAACCACTTCTTGTCAATTTTCGCTCGTTATTAGATTGTATGCATAGAAGAGGTTATCCTCTATTTTTGCCGCCGTTCGCCGTGAAAATATGGTAAAACTTACAGAAGGCAACCTAGACCATAACAATTTCCTTTGTCCCCAGATTTTTGGCGACTTCGTAGCCTCAGAGCTCCGAACGCTCCGCTCCCACGAGTCTCGAAAGCGGCTGAAGCGCATGATCCAGAAGGCCATCCTCCAAATCGGAGAGGAGGAAGATGTCAACATGATCAGTGGATGACAACGACGCCTATCACTCGATTCCACTGAGTAAAGATTGGCAACAGTCGACAAGGAATCTTGTGCTTGTGACACCCCTTTGAAAAACTCTTCTTCCATACTTTTTAGTCATTCTCCTTTATGTGAGCTTGCGCATTGCATGGTGATGATTTTATTTAAAGTGTTTAGAAAAATTATTGGAAATATTCTATGCTTTAAATTAGTAATATTGTATTGTATGTTTTATGTCTGCTGTATTCTTAAATCCTTGGTCACATAATAAGCTGTTGTAGACCAGGTATGTATGTACTACATGAGTACCTACACATCATATTTGTATAACTTAAGTATGTATGATGGTATGGTGCCTAAGGTGGCACACGAAAAGAGTAGGTATCTGGAAAGATGTGGGGAACGCCTTTGCTCAGCAGTGAGACATACATGGCAATTAAAAAGGAATGTTAAGATAAAGATGGGAAATACATCGACGGTGGAAAATAATTTAGGGGACATCGAACGCGCTGTTTGATATTCTAATTAGCGCTAAACCCACTGCTAAACCGATCGTTGCGCACGCTCAATATCCCTTATGGTAATTTAAAAAAAAAAAATACCATCGGCATAACTAAAGAAATACACTCACAGTCACAATTTAACAGAATGTTTTCAGCTGAAAACAAAGTTGTTGGGATCAGAAAGTTCGTGAACTAACTAATTAAACACTTCGTTGACTCCCGGATAACTAACTGAGCAAATGGAATGAGGCGAAACTGCACAGTGGTATACTTTTGTATGTTGTGGAAAATATTTGTGGCAATTATTTTGGTATTTGTGGTTGTTTGAGTGTATTAATTTCTGACCTATGTTAGTGCATAGGAATAATGGATATCCTTGTTAATAGATGTTTAAATAAATAAGTGTTAATATTCAAGTTAAGTCAAAAGATATAATACCTAAGTATGTGAATAGATTTCGAAAACTGTGTTAATCATCATCATTTCAGCCGAAAGACGTCCACTGCTGGACATAGGCCTCCCCCAAGTGTCGCCACATTGACCGGTCCCGTGCGTCTCGCATGCAGTGAATCCCCGCAACCTTCACCAGGTCGTCCACCTAGTGGGACGCCTTCTAACGCAACGTCTTGCGTTTGCCACGCTATAACTTTTCGGCCCCATCGGTCATTCGTTCTGCGAGCAATGTGCCCTGCCCATTGTCACATAAGTTTGGTAATTCTTCAAGCTACGTCGGTAACCTTGGTTCTCTTACGGATGTCTTCATTTCTATAATTCGATCACGCAAGGAAACTCCGAGCGTAGCCTCTCCATTGCCCTTTGGGTGACTTTAAATTTTCTGATGAAGCCGATTGTGAGCGACCACGTTTCGGTCCCGTACCTATGTGTTATTGTTAACAACATTATAATCGATGTTTACATAGTTAATATACACTGACTACGTTGCTTATTAATAATTCTTATTAAATATGTACAGTATTTTCGCATTTCAGGTGAAATCCATTGTAGGCCACAATTTTAAGACAGGTATCTCGGAATAAAACATGTGTAGTTCTAGGAAAATAGTAAATAAGTAGTGTAGTACATGCAAAATATGCCCAAATAATTCAGTGTAAACATGTTGTCCCGTTACTGGCCTACCACGTTATTAAATTATTACGAAACTTTATACCAATAATTTAATCCATAATATAATATTCCAATCGTTGACCTAATTGATATGTAGTTGTTGTCCCGTATTTTCTGTATATTATTACCATTGAATACTTTCTTCAACAGTTAATTACAAAATTTAAAAATTTTACTGCTGTTTATTTATTTACCTATCCTAGAAATAAACTTAGTAACTTTTCTAGATATCAACATGAACATAATTGTAGTAAGGAATTTCCATAAAAAAAACACATTTAGGTATCTATTGATGGGTCGTCTTGCCATCGGTATTATAAGTATTATATTAGTTATAGTTAGTGTATATTATAAGTTTAATAATAAACTTGGGACAACCAACACACCGCCATCTGATCCCAAACTAGGCAGAGCCTGTACTATGGCAACCAGACAACTGATAAACATACTTATATATTTCTAAATACATACATATTATAGATAAATTACACCCAGATACAGAACAAATAATCGTACTCATCGCACAAAGATTTGTCCTGTGTGGGAATCGAACCCACGACCTCCGTCCTAGCAGTCAGGGCACTAACCACTAGACCAACAGGCCTATCAAAAAAAAGTTTGCATAAAATGTATTTTTTATATCCTACCACCGAATTCTAATTAACAACTTGTACAAGAAATACGGGCTAGAAATCGAGTATTTATAAAATTATGATTTTTATTCATCTAACTGCCTGTACCTACCTAATTAGTCATTAAGCACTTTAACTAATTAGTAGTTCATGTTTTAAAGTAGTTATTAAAAACCTATGAAAAATCGTCAGAAATTCTATTAATGTATTTCTGAAATAAGATTTAATTTTAAAAATTCTCGGTGGGTTAAACTTTGCCCAGCTTGTTTGAAAAAAGGAGCAATAGGCAATTTTAATCTGTGTAGAGATTCAGAGATTGTCGGTATTCGGAGCAGGGTTGTTGCTGATGCATATTTTTTCACATCAGCGGATGCTGATGCTGATGCTGATCTTTTATCATTGAAATCAGCGGATGCTGATGCTGATTTTAATTATTTTCTTAATAAAAAAACAGGAAAAAAGTATTTACCATTGTAAAATACATCTAAAAGTTGCATAATTTTGCTTGGTGCTGATATAAAAGATTGTTGCTTGGGAATTTTAATAAAAATGTAATCAAACATGTAGTTTAGTAATAATTAGTACTAGATTAGTAATTAACACAAACAACATTAAAAAAAAAAATCAATCAATTTCATTCATATTCAATTCAATTCAAATTCAAAAAAAAAAAAATTCAATTTTTTTTTTTTTCATTCATTCATTTGAATTTGAATTAGTAATTAAATACCTACCTAGACTACCTAGTGCAAACACTGCTATCTTTCGCTTAATTAATATTGGAATTAAATCAAAGGCAAGTTGTATTTTTAAAAAAGTAGCTGTACTGCTTTTCGGCTTCAAGTCTGTTCCTAGAAGATTTTTAAGTTAGGTATTTGTACGCCCTTCGCGTGAATAATCCTTGTTATATATTATGTAACTTATTAAGTTGCAGTTTGCAGTTCTTGACTCCTTAATTTAAAATACGTCCATATTCCACTTTTCAACAGGGGCGGCATTATATTATCAATTTATCACACAACACTAAACAGTTTACGAAAAAAATCTAAACTTTAACGCGCAATAAAGAATTATAACGTAATGAGACAAATTTGTGTTTGTTTCCAGCCGCGGTAGACCCTTTGATTGGTCAAAGCTTGCAAGCAAAAACTAATTGTGATTATGTGATATAAGTCCCGCCACCTCTGCGGTCATGTCAGGACTCGAACTTCAGCATTAATAATCAGCATCGATCAATGCTGATGCTGATGCTGAAGCTGATGTTGAAAATGATGCTGAAGTTCAGCGGATGCTGATGCTGATGCTGATGTTCGCAACAACCCTGATTCGGAGCACAGAGTTTAAGCCTTTAATAGCAAGGCTGTTTGAAATTATGTATTTTAATGTTTGGATTGACATTTTAGTGTAAAATTATTATCAAGTCATTCCCAACTAAAATGACGGAAATGGTTAGAATACGTTACGAACATTATCTATAAAAATGTATGACGGAGCGTCACTTTAGGATGGTTCGATAGATTTTTTTGTTGTGTTCGTCATGTCAGGACGAGGTTTGTATTTCTTTATTGGTAAATTGCACCCGTGCGAAGCCGGGCGGGTCGCTAGTATGGTTGTTTGTTGTTAAAAAAACCCTGCAAGACAATTAACATCTGTTTTCTGTCTTCTTATATCAAGTAAGTAATTGAATTAACTGAAGCAACTTACTTTTAATCGCTTACATTAAAGCGCAATTACCGCGTCAATGTGATCGCTATTATCAGATCGGATTAGATTCCGTGCATATAAATAGGCAGACGTGTCCATATCAGGCTACAGTATCTTTTAAATAGAACCTATTTAATTAAATGAAGAAGTAAAAAAAAACTTTTTTCGAAAAATAAAACCGACTTCATAAACACAAAAAAAGTGAAAAATAACTTTAGCTTCAGAAGTCGGTGACTTTTGTTTGTTTGATTCACTTTTTTTGCCACCGACTAATTAAATAGGTTCTATTTAAAAGAGTTGTTTTAACTTTTAATTTGTACTTGTAGTACTTACTTATCCTATACAAATATTTGCGCAGTGCTCCAATGAGACAGCGAGGTTTCGGAGTAAACGAAAATATCATCGATGTATAAAATTTTTAGATTTTTGTTGATTTTTCAAAAACCGGTCGATCGATTTCGATAAAATTTACCCTTTGATACAAAAAAAAATTTTCCAAATCGCTTCGAGTAGGTATTCGGTGAACTTAAATTAAAAAAAAGATTCCGACGAATTGAGAACCTCCTCCTTTTTTGAAGTCGGTTAAAAAACGGATGCGACCAAACAGTGCACACCATGACACCAGTCAGCTTATTAGTTTCAGTGGTGCGCAACCTTTTTCGTCACCGCAAATGTTTCTATTTTGAATCAATAACAAATAAGGGCTAAGGCAACATCTGGCATTTTAGTACCACTAAGTATATTTACTTAAAAGGTTAATAAAACGGATGCTACAGATAATTTCCTCATGGAAGAACCCAATATACTTTGCCGGCCTGGCAATCAAATCCAGCTTAAAGCAGCTATTGTAACCACTAGGCCAATGATGTAGGCTTTTAATTTTGATGTTCGACAAAATGACGATTGGAGTAGTTACTGAAAACAACAACTTCTAAGTTGCAATAAATACAATCAATTATCGGATAATATTTTAAGTAGGTTATTAGGTATCTATACTGTGAAACCATATATTCACCTCACTTCCTTTTAATAAAATACGGATGGCGGATACCTTTTATGTTTCGAATCTCACATAAAAAGGTCGGAAGGTCGGGCATTATAGGGCGCCTCAGGTTGAGTGCCGCTGGACGGTTATCTCAAGTTTACACACGGATAACCATGCATGCGATCATTAGGGTCCCGTAGTCAAATATGAGGCTCTTATCATTTGAACAGAGTACTTCTTTTTGGCTTGCAGGTTTTATAAAGTAAGTAAGTAACGGAACTAGAAACATTTACTTTGCGCATAATTTTAATTATTTCACTTTCAAAAGCCAATAGGTAGGACCTAAAAATTATAAATTAGGCATATTTTGTTGTACAGTAGTTTAGTCGTGAAAAGGTTACAATTAAATTTAATTTCGCATTTATAATATTAGTGTGGAAACAGTCTGTTTCTCAAGTTCAATTTTAGCTTCAATCACAATTTATAGTAGGTACCTAAAAAAATAACAGGTTTTTCTTTCATACACTATTCATAGAGAAAACATGATAACCAGACTCAGGACACACGGTCAAAACATCGAATTAAACCCCATTGAGTGAACTGTGAAATAACAACAGGTTTGCTGACATTGTCGCACTTTAGGGCCTTTACACACCACGATTTTTTACACGCGCGTTTTCGATTAACGCGTCCTCTGCGCGTTATCAATACGTTTTAGCAGATTTTACACGTTTGTATCGATTCAAACGCGTGATTACAGCTTGTTGTGCACAAACCACGAAAGCTAGCGTAAGCAGAGTTGTCTCGAGCGACGCCACACGCCATCGTAATACTGTGGTTCCAAATGGCGGCTTTCTGCCTGATGCATCGCATTTATATTGCATATAGACCCGCGTTTACACCGCGTTTGTAGCGATGTATCAGCACATTTATAACGATACAAATGCAAGGATCGTGTGCAAAGGTAACAATGTGAATTCAGTCTTGCGTTGGCTGAGTGTCCTGATTGCATTCCACGCGCGTCGTCAACGCATAAAAAAAAAAACTAGCACTCCGGGAGTGCCGGCAGAAGTGAAAACTTGATTATTAACGTTGAGCATGTTTGATATTTTGGAATGGTTAGGGAATAATTTTGCACCAATTGCTTTATCAGTATAAAAGTACTATCATTTATGGAAGTGCCCTTAGACTGCCTTAGTACGGGAACCAGTGTCGCCAAACTCATACACTTGCAAATTAAAATGAACATTCCAATACACAGAAAACGATAAAACATAGCAATGATGCAACTGTAATATTTTATTTATAAACAAATTACTGTCCTTGAAAAAGCACTAACTTATTATGTATAATTCTTATTTTCGATTGTGGTTCAAAACATTGTTTGGTACTATGGTGAATACGGGTTTCGAAGTAATGCATTGCGATTGATTTAATGAGGAGAGTTCTGTGATTCCCTATAAAAGGCTGACTGTCGAAATGGTCATTAATAAATATATTAATATTGGTACGTGTGCATTCCTTGTAACACGATAATATAAGTGTTGACATCACATTTTTCTCATTAAAAAATGAATTTCCTTTATGTGAACGCGCTCGAAATATCTTTTCTGCCAATTCACAGACTTTATTTAAGTCAGTAGAAGGATAAATAAGGCCTCCTTTGTCTCTTCTAGCAATGATTCCGTGATTTTTTTTTTTAATTTATTCATGACCATGGATACATGTCCTTCAGTCGTAATGATTCCGTGATACTTATCTGTGATCAAAGCCAAAAGACAATCCTCACATTTAATAACTTTCCTCAACTTTCTTGCAATAAAACCAGCAATATAGGTTATTATTTCTTTAGAATAAAGAGTAAGCCTAGAAGGATCTGTTAAATAATCATGATCTATGTTGATCATAGGATCACATCCTAAAGATTCATGCGGTAGCAGCAATCCACAAGTTTCTTATTTCGGGTTTATTCGGAAATCTGAAAATTTAATAAGATTTTTTATTATCTTTCATTTTTTGCGTCAGGTGAGTGCAGTTATACGAATTAAAATCGTATAATACGTGTGTTACTAACATAGATTTTAAGTAGTGCGTATTACTAATATCATATGAATCAAGGTCGGAAGAGTATTTTTTTATAGACATTGCATTATTCGGTATTACCCATATTAAAGGGTAAATTCCCCGTCAAAAAGTGGCAACACTGAATTTTGAGGTAAGATAATAAAATTATTGCAAAAATCACGATTATACGAGATTTATCCATTAAACGAATTAGTTGGTACATTACTGCGACTATTTTATGAGAAATAATAGGACACAAAGCGATTGAATACTTAAAAAGATCTAATACTTACGAGTGAAAGGACAGTCCAGCAATCTTCATCAAACTATCACTTTTACAGTTTATTACACTGCACCTTACCATTTTGCACAGTTGCACAAATGTACTGTTGTCGAATTAAGCTCGAAAAGATCATATAATGTGTATAATTTCGATGCAATTGTTAATAAACAAATTGGATGTCAATCTGGCACCGCCACAAACGTCAAACTTGTTGTGCACTGACAATGATGTGCTCAGCCGACACGCGATAAGGGACAGAAATATTTATACTCTGTCTCTTTTCTTTGCTAGTGACGTTTATATGTTCTTCTTTTTCTTGTGCGAATGCAAAGGAAGATATCCAGCAGTCTATAGAATACTCTGTCTACGGTTTTTTCTATTCCGTGTTTATCCCTAAAGCATTAGGTTCAAAGTTGATTGGAAACATTTAAAAATTTCTTTAAATGATTTTAAACCATAAAATGTTGAAGGTTAAGTTCAAAATCGTCTACACTCCATCCGTCTTACGCTTTTTCCAAATTTCTTTAAATGATTTTAAACCATAAAATGTTGAAGGTTAAGTTCAAAATCGTCTACTCTCCATCCGTCTTACGCTTTTTCCAAATTTCTTTAAATGATTTTAAACCATAAAATGTTGAAGGTTAAGTTCAAAATCGTCTACTCTCCATCCGTCTTACGCTTTTTCCAAATTTCTTTAAATAATTTTAAACCATAAAATGTTGAAGGTTAAGTTCAAAATCGTCTACTCTCCATCCGTCTTACGCTTTGTCACGTGTCCTGACGCGAGTGTCCTGACGCGAGTTTAAGATTTTATACCCATTACAGAACAATTTTTTTAAAGTGCTCAACGCCGCTAAAGAAGTTTTCACTTCAAAAACGTGGTGTGCAAAGGCTCCTAGACACTCGAAATA
This sequence comes from Eurois occulta, assembly GCA_950022335.1. NCBI lineage: Eukaryota > Metazoa > Arthropoda > Insecta > Lepidoptera > Noctuidae > Eurois > Eurois occulta. The sequence goes on along the minus strand of OX465489.1, from coordinate 6,791,933 downwards.
AATGTCATCACACGGACTACCACCCACCCACCCTCCATAGGTATTCTGTATTTTTGTTCTGCGTTCCCGATTTAGTTTGCAAATATTTAAACAAAACGTGTTTTTGTAAAAATAATTACTACCTTGTCAAGTTATCACCCACACATCTATTTACCCACCTCTCATACCTACACATACCATTCTCCTGCTCTTATGCCAATTCATTTGGGGGTGGTCTAGAAATTTCATCCTTCACACAGTCCATCCATCGTTTCTTTGAAAGAAAAGAGAGAGAGAGAAAGTTCTCACGACATTTGAGACTACCAACACATAGCATCAAAATAAACCCCATAGTGTGACACTGTGAATTAAAAACAGTTTTGCAGACACTGCGACTGTCCCGACACTCGAAATAAATCGCATCGCATAGACGATACACCCTATAGAAATAACACGTGGCGCTTCCTATCACCCTTTCAAGCAATTGCACACAAATATGTGCTTTTATCCTAAAAGGGGATAGTGATTAAATGTTTATTGTGATAATTCTACAGAAGCTTCGTAAAATTATGAGACAGAACTTGGTAAAATTATGATTGATGAAGACTTGTACATAAAACAATGTTTCAACAATTCCGCCAAAAGCAAAGTAGGACAGAAAAGAGTTGAACACCAGGTCCGAACCAGGGCCTGCACCATCTTAGAGCATTACTTTAATGTCACTTCAGTGTGAGGAAGAGATGGAGCCATGCAGGACTTCTAGCTCAATCTGCTCCCACACTGAAGTAGGTCAAAACAATACTGCTAAAAGAGGTCATGGTACTACCAGCAGGAGGACCAGGTTCCGCGCCAGGTACACTGACAATCTGGACATGGATGCAAGAGTTCTAAGACCGGTTGAATGTAGCCTTCGTGAAAAACGAAATGCATTGGAGGAGACCTACACCCAGCATTGAGTAATTAAGCAATGGAAAGAAAGATAAAAGAGATGGCATGGAAATTATGCATAATTATCGTGTTACCGACAATGTGACGGTGATTATCGCCACATGATATTCGACCCAATACACTAAGCCCTTGATACAAAATCACACAACATTCCCGCTGCATGCAATACAGTACATCACCGTATGTAATAACAGTATAGCTCGAACGAGCCGTCCCGAATTATTTCCGCCTTTTGACTCCAAATAACGAATGGTAGTTTCAATTGTTCGTCAATCACAATTTTTTGGTACGAAGTTCAATCGGTGTCAACTTGGTAGCCCTTCTATTGATTCTACCCCTATATTTCGGTAATGTGGGGTTGAATGTCAATTATTGTCTGTTTTTCAATGACATACAAGCGTCTAACTAATGAGCATGGTAATATTTTTAGCTGCGATGTATTTTTTCTAAATTATCTATTGGCTTCAAAAACATGTAAGAACTCAGACAGAGAACAATATCATCATCCTATCATATCATGAAATCATGACCACACTTCCTGCAATAGTACTTAGATAAGCAGATTAATCTTCTATACAAATCTTGCGGTCGGCAAAGCAATGGGAATAGAACCGTTAGCTGCCTGAGGACTTCCAAGATCGGCAATCGAGCATTCCAACATCTGTGTTCTGGAAGTCCTCTGGTATTCCATTGCTCCATCTGACTTATGTTAAAGGCATTCTAGCTATCTAGTGTATATACCCTTGCACATGATGTGTAGGCACTTGTTCTCCCCGTCATTGCGATTATGTTTAGGTTCTAGACCATACCTGAGAGTGAGAACCTTCTAGTTATGGAGATATTGGGGGTCAAAGTTCCAACTTGTATTTTTTTTTAAATACAAGTAATTTTAATGCTACAATTTTACTTGTAATACCTTCACGACCTCCGTACTATTCAATGCATCCACCAGCACAATGTTTTGAGTGCGATACATTGAGTCCTACCGTAACTCGTGATACTTCATCCTAAAAAAAAATTGTTTCCAAGCAATAATTTTTGCATAGTTACTTAGTTTGATGTACAGAATGCTTGGTTGATGGTTTCGTGAAGTGTCTTTTTACAATTTATAGATGCAGACCATAGACCATACTCTTAGAAGTCTAGACAAGTAAGTACTTGTCTACCCTTTGAAACACTATGAGAGTGATGTTTCATATTTCTATAACGTCTTTTAAAAGGATTGATCGAAGCTTTTGGGTAGTACACTATCTATGTCAATTCAAATTATTTTTTAACCTTTCAGTCATAGTTACCGCTCATAGAATCTCACTTTGTCTAAGCCCTCTGATTTACGGAAGAATACGTTCACCGAGTTTTCACAGATTAAAAAAAAACAACTATTAGCTACTGTTTCTAACCTAAAAAAAACTAGTAATTTAAATCTATTTCGCAGTTATAATGGCTTCCAAACAAATGTCAAACATCGGAAAGTTCCCAAATTAATCATTCCGTACACGTCATGGGCAGGTGAGAAGGGTTCGTACCTACGCTTGGTGACCCCTAATTGCCTTGTTTTATTTGACGTGCGTGTGTAAATAATAGCTTAAGATTTATTTACCTAGGTACTGAGGTTCAAGGTATGTGTGTGATAGATATTTCGTATATTGTAGGTTTGAATACTCAGGACTGCCATCGTTTGATGTGAATTGGCAGAAGAGCAAATTTTCAAAAGCACAAACTTCTCCTGGCAAACGGAGTAAGAATAAAAACCTCTGAATAAAAATAAAGTGACAAAAGAGGTTTTCGAAAAAGAAATAAGAAGAGGAAGATAGAGCGCAGATGAGAAAAATCTTACTTTTAAATATTTGCTGACAAGGAGTATGGGAATCGTACAGTTGATGAAAACTGCGTAAGTTTTTCTTGCAGCATGTGTAAGTACCTCCGAAAAGATTCAAAAGCCTCAAAGTAGACCGCTCTGACTAGTCGCAGGTATAGAGTTGTTTCATTATAAATTCATTTCAATATTCTAAGAGAAAATAATATCTAATAGGCTTACTGGAGGAGAAAATTCCCTGAATAAGTAATTTTACAGCAAATTCCGTCTGAGAGCAGCTTCGGCACTCAAGTATTTGCAGAGAAATGTAAGTAAATATTAATGTTTGTTTTCCTTTGGACTGAAGTAGGACTTTTATTTTTATTAAATTTTCAGAACTCGTATTGATAAAGCGAGGACATTTTAAAAAATGGATGTGGACGGCAATAAGAGTAGGCGAAGAGCAAATAATCGATGTATGGACTGAGTAAAACATGATATGGATAAAGGGAATGACTATTGAGATGCTGATTAAAAGCGAAGCTTTGAAGAAGAAGTAGAAGAAAAAGTATTTATGTGACAAAACAATTAAAAATAAAATAAGACATAGTAGGTACCTACATTAAACTAAATTAACAAAGAAAATGAAGACATCATTTAAAGATGTGCGGAGAATGATGACGATTGCCATGGCAGGACTGTATTTCGTGAAACTAGTCTTCAGGTATTTTCGTTGTTTTTATTTTGTTTTGTCAAGAATTTATGGATTTTTTCTCCCAAGAATTCTAGTATCGTAGATTTGCTGTATCTAAGATTTTGTCATCTGTTGCATGTCATGCAAAAATAACCACTCAATGAATACCAAGTAGCAAAACACGAAAATGCAGCAGGCCCAGAAGGAGATGGCGAAATTAGTTGGATTCTTTTTCAAAGAATTGTCCTACAATCGCGAAAAGTGGAACGAGGGAAGGGAGCCTTTGCCGTGCAGTGGCAATATAGAATTATAATAATAAGGTTTCCTTTTATGTGTATATAAAGACCTGCCTTATTCTGGGAGTTTTTGTTCCAAAAAACAATTTTCCTTGAAACCTTCCATCTCCCTTAATTCGAATACAATATTCATTTGAAATAAACCCAACTCACCTTTGCGTGGCAACAGAAAAAGCCTTCAATAATACCTCCTCAACCGCTTACCTGTGTCCGCGGTAGGTATTTGTTTCGTTCCGCCCTACCCATTGTTTACTTATTAAAGCCATTAGGGTAGGTCGGGCAGACATTTAATTGCCCTTTTATGGTTAGAGTGGTATTACTTAGAAAAAGGTTTTGAGGAAAATTGGGAAAGTGTGGACAAGTCGCGTCTTTGAGAGGTTTAGGATTTCGAGAAGCAATTCATTACTTAAGGCGCGGACTGACTACGATTTTAATCGTTACTAGACCGCGTAAACTATTGTCACCACTATGGAGCGTGAATAAGGTTGAAAATTGAAAATAATATGTATTTGTGTTGACATGTGACTAAGCTGCGAATGGACATTTATTTTACAGGTTTTCTTTAGATTATTCAAAATATAGACATTAAATTAAATATTTGTTTGGTTCAAGTTTTGAAAAAATGCTAAAAAATCTGTTGTTATCGCTGGAAATACAGAGATCTTCGACGCCAAAGTTTATTTTTGTGCCGCAACTTCTAATTATTTATTGGGAATATCAAGGGTCTCCCTTGTTTAACCGAAAAGAAATTGCCAAATTATCACTTCCCAAACAAATTTTCGCATAATTTCATTTGCCAAATTATTACTTACCAAAAAATCTCTTTACAAATAATTGTTACGAAAACCTATGTTTGGCAAGTGAACGTTTGAACAATAACTTGTTCACCAACTAGTACTTTTACCATTTTTTATCTAGTCAAATATTTCAGTTGGTATAACATATTTTACGCAAAATTAAATAAGCCAAATATTTGGTGTCGTCAATTTTAAACTTACCATACCCCCGCTGCGCGGGGCTCCGATTTCTGTCTGTAAGGTTTACAGGAACCTAACTAACCGAACCTCGGGGTGCCCCTGACGTCGACCGTCTAGGGTTAGGGTTTCTGTCAGCATCTGTTAAATTTCAATTTTTGCCTTTGATTTTTTGTCATAACAAATCATTTCACTAAACGTTTATTGTCTTAATTTTGTTTGCTGTAATAAATCATTTGATTAAAGACCAAAAGCCTTAATGATATTATCCTTGGTAATAATCTGCCAAGTAAACATTTGACCAAATGAAAATGTGCGTACTAAAATTATTCCAAATATTACATTGGTATAAAAAAAGGTTGCTAAAATTTGTTTGGGTAATGAAAATTTGGCAAAATCTTTTCGGCAAAACGGCAGGATCCCGAATATCAAACTATTAGTTATTATTCTGTTCGGTATTTTTTTTTTCTTTAAGCCCTTCTCTGAACGCTGTATTTTTTTCCTTAGATATTTTCATGCATTACGTCATACTCGACTATCTAAGAAACCAATTTTTGGGAATATTGAGGTAACACCGCGCCTTAATGATAACGTATTACTCGGTGTTTTATGTTGTTTTTCCAGCAAAGAATAATTGCACCATCGTCGAGAAGACGGGTGGCAGCTGTCTTAGTATTATTTATCAGGCTTTAATCCTCTTACTTCCACTGCTGGGGTACAGGCCTCGGTGACAGTGGGTCGTAACCCACCAAGCCCGTACAAGTGAGGGTTGGTGAACTGGCAAGAGCGACATTAAACAGCAATAAGAGCCACTTTTGCCAGTTAGACTGATGATACCTGTTACTCCCATTTGACTGTTCATCACAACCGAGGCAAGTGGGATGCTATCCGAATATTCAGCAATGGACGCTAATGGACTTATGTTAAAGGTCGTTTTGGCCCTAACGTGGATAGGTCGACGAAGTAACGTTTGACGGCGTTTGTCAGATCTTAAAGTTATCTTTTCATCTTACGTAAGCAAAATTAGTTAGGTATCTGTTAATCAGTATTCTTTTCTTAGCTAAACACAACCATCCAATTAAATCTACGGATCAGTTAGAGAAATACAATGATTTCAAACAATTACAATACACCTGAGTACAATAAACTAGATCGTAGTTAACATATTTCTTCTTCCTGTAACGAGATATCTTCACACGCCATCCGATAGATTGTCTCATTAGCTCAAGAAACACGCCATTTTGTTGTTTTTTTTTATTTCCCGGAACAAACTATTCTGATCATTGAGGACTTTAAATATTATTGTTAACAATGATAAGCATATACCAAAGATCCAATTAAAATGTAAATCTAAAAAAGACGTTTAGGAGAAATCTCGAATGAGCGTAATTAATGGTCCTTCGAGCCGGATCAGAGACCGAAGAATCCATTCTTGCTCAAAGGATAGGTTGTTCAGATGAAGGGAATCTTTCTTGTGTTATCAAACACTAGTGAAGTATGATGTAAGTTTACAAAATATTAATACAATTTCATTGAACGAGTGTTTTGATTCAAGTAATACTAAACTTAGGATAGGGTTTGATTCCTTGTTTCTTGTTAACTGAATCTTCTATCCGTTTTCTCAATAGATGACCTATACCTATCTTTGAATTTTGATTCTTAATCAGCTTCTAGGTACGGGGTTTAATAACTTTATTAAGTATAAAATTATTACATAATTGTAAACAACAAGCTATTTATCGATGTCGCTGAGCTGAGTCAAACACAATAAAGGCCCTTTTTTTTCTTTTTCTCCAACTTTTCGTTCGCCTACTTCCGTTAATCGATAAAGCTACCAACATTTATTTGTACAGAAATTGTTCCCACTAATTTTCGGCCTACACTCGTGCTCCAAGCAACTTCTAAGTTAAATCGAACAAAAAGCACAAACCGTGTTTTACTTTACGACCGTATTTGCCAGCACTTCTCGTCTTACTCTCTCGCTCTAACGCATTGAATTTGATATGTTGGTCCTTATCGCACGGCCGTCGACCCGACAGGGCACCATTAGCCCGCACGGTAAAAGTACATACAATCATACAGAGATTGGATTTTATTATTGGACACGTTTCATTGGACATGATGCAGTTTTAGTCGCTTTAGTGTCCTGCACGTCTATCTTATTACGTATCCGGTTAAGTATTTCAGAAACCTATAACACTGATAAAATTACAGCTTCAATATAATTCATAATAATTAAATTACTACTTGTAAGAACCACTTAGTAGAAGTTAATATTAGAAGTACAGCTAGAAACAGAATTGTTTATGCGAATTATTTCACTAGCAGCAACAAAATTAGCGTTGCACGATCAGGAAATCATAAAGCAAGAAGACTTATTATTCTCCTTTAACTACAACATTCTGAGAACTAAACGAGCGCTCATTCAATTTAATTTACAAAGAATGCGCCGTGAATTATGTTTTGAATCCGTCATTAATTTCAACAGGCACTCGAGTTAAAGACCAGGAGCGCATGAGTGGCGAGGCGGTACAGACAAGCTCTTCCTGGGAGGACCTGCGCTGACAGATAGACATGCTAATTGCGCCCGGCTGTCGCTGACGCCATAAATATTTAGCAGACACTTAAAATGTGACGCAAACCATGTTTGGTGAACTCCGACAAAATGCTGATAGATGTGAAGCTTAAGAACAGTAACTGTTTTGATAAAGACTCCTCATACGATATTAAATTCCAGTTCCCGTCTTCAAGGACCACTCAAAATATTGAGTATAAAAGTTTTAATATTACATCCAGGACGGTGGTATTATAAAGCGCTTACGTTTCAATTCTGTAATATCTTTATAATGAATGTCGGGAAGTCGGTAGCACATGTGAGAGCGGTATATAAACACACATGTTTCGGATATTATTTATTACACGCGATAAAAGACGGAAAGGATCTATAAAACGAAATGTTTTATGTCATAATAGTCTCAGCTATTTTCAATTGGGTATAATTTTTTAAGTGTTTTGCTTCGTATTGCTTTATAGTTTCTAGTTTCTGCGACTTTGGGTATGCTGCTATATTATGTATTCCCCGTTGGTGGTCTCGGTATGGAATTGTGCCCAACAGCCAGGTTAATGGTTATTGGATGATCCCCAATACGCATAGTAGGACAATAGTATAAAGAATTAAACACAAATGCAGTTTTTTTTCTGGACATCCAACGTTTTTCTGCATTTTTCAAAATTTCTTCATCTGAAAATCACTACAAATAAACTCAAAAACGACTCCACCGATTTTCATGCTGTTTTCACCAATGGATAGAGTGGTTCACGATGAAGGTATATACTTTGTAGTATATAATTTGTCAAGTTTTTGTATACATTGGCTGAAATATAATGATATTTGTTGAAGGTGTCGGAAAAAAATAAGCCGTCTGGGATCTTTCAACAAAAACGCTGCCTAAACCCTTTGAGATATAACAAAATGATGTATGGTGGAATTGTGTATCTTATATAAGTAGGTCTATAGAAAAGTCTGCGATGGCATATGTCTATCTCTTAAGGCTAACATACTATATCCATTTTAATACATTAAAAAACCCGAAAATTGGCTGAAATTTGGTACAGGGATAGTTGTTTACATTCTATTTTTAATCCCAGGAATAGGTTCCCATGGGTTGCGGGAATGGGATCAAAATTTCATGATTACTTTTGGCCGACATCCACGCGGGCGAAGCTGCGGGCATCAGCTAGTAATTAATAAACCCAAACGCTTTTGTATACTATCTCAATCACTATCACGAAAAATATTTCCTTCGTTTCGGGCTTCGTAGTCTACTAGTAGGTAAAATCAAGTTTCCTTATTAGAACAATCTAATGGTAACAACATCGACATTACTCAAATCGGAGATAGCACTTATTTTTTAACTCTTGTAAGAATGTGGATATTCTAAACAAGTTGTTATGCCAAAAACTTCATCATCAGCCCACAACAGTCCACTGCTAGACATAGGCACAATCGCACGTAATTCGACTCGATTCTCGGAAATCATCGCCCCGCGATCGCATTGATTCTCGATTACCACTCAGGAACAAAACATAAATTACCACAAAATCTTTAAAACCAATAATCTTAAAAAATTGAGTTATTTTTTAGATTCAATTGTATCCTCGCCTAACACAGCTTGTCATCATATTGCATAGGAGTTCATGACTATGCAGCAGGAAGTTGATACTTATCTGCTTCCGGCGTTTTATTTCTGTAGAGCCTCTCTAGCCGTACAACAGTAGTGCGTAGGTACAGTAGGTAGTTGCTCAAAGTGCATTGTCTAAACATGACACTGTAAAATGTCGATGGATGGAGGAGAGGAGGACAAAAGAAAAGATGGATGGATTGTGTATATGAAATAAAAAGAAGTATCGCGCCGACCCTTAGTAACAAGAGTAGAAGATGAAAAACATAAGACTGTAAAATTACTACTAAAGTAGATTACTTTCTTCAAAATAAAACAGAAACACTTGGTGAGAGATTTTTCCATATTTCACAACAATTAGGTATATCATCATTAATGGCTGCCCTGCCCTGCCCTCGACACCATCTGTATGGAAGTCGTAATGTTCTAATAAATATTCAAGGTATTGAGGGTCGACGAAAAAAACTGATTTCTCAGAGCGTGATGCAAAAGAGGCTCAAAACGCCACGACCCGCATCACAATGCCAAGGATGACAGATGGCGAAAAATCGTCAAGCAGAAAATGACTTCACGTCGGAGAATCACAACCCAGAGTAATGAGGGACACGACGCAAAGAGGAGGATGCAATAGAGAAAGGAGGATTCGATCTGATGACAATGATAATCTACGACGAAGCTCATGGCGTACTTTCGTAAGGGAAATGGATGATTCCAGATTTCTGTAGACGGCTTCTGTCATCCAACAACTGGGAAGTACCGGGCAGGAAATCGACACTTGCCCTTCCTATTGCGCCAATATATCCGCTAACATCAGGCAGGAAGCATCCTAATATTAATGTATCGAATGTCGGTTTTGTCGTGTCACTAATTGTGGGTTCAAGTTGACTACGCTTTGCAATCCTGGTATTACGTATTCTGTAGGGATTGGAATGTTTCAAGACAATTATAGACAGGCTGGTCTTCATGAATACATCATTGGAGCCCAACAGAATACTGTAATATAGCTGCATAGATAAATAAGTCATTGTTGAAACAAAAACTTACGCAATTTCAATATTTTAGTTTTAATTTCGACAAAAATAGAATGCACCACCTCCCCTCGAATGCCCCGTGAAGGGAAAGACTTGACAAGCATAGATTTGGGTTGCATTATCTTTTGTATGTGAATATATTTACGGAATCCCAGGGCGTTGCTGCATTCTGCATCCTACCTTGATTTCGTTTTTGGCGGAACTAAAACTAAAAAATTGAAATTGCAGAATCTTTTGCTGGAGTTCCTTAGGTACCATCTATAAAGTATCTTTACTAAAACGATCATCATTTTGATTAGTAAACGTGTCTTCTCTGTATCTATGCTTAGGAAATATTTTGCAGTCTCGTGCTTGTCCCATAGAATCTTGATTAGTATTGCTGAGATTTTCTGCTTCGACCAATCGGTTATTCAAGCAAAAATATCAGTTAGGTCGTTTAGTGAAGAGTGTAAGCTGCAAATGCATTTACTTAGTTATACTCATTAGTGGCGGTAAAAATTTATAGCTTTCTCGGTAATTGCATTTTAATTTGCAATAAACCTGGAGAAAATAATGACTCATTTAGAAGACTCATTTATATTCAGACATTATTGACGGCTTTTTTAAATTTCTAGTTAAGAAAAACGGTGCTAATGATGTAAACAACGCTTCAATTAGCTTACTAGTACTTGATACAACAATGGCCGGCATTTCACAAGGTTCCAAACAAACAAGCTGCATCCCTGTTGACCGTATCATCATTCAACTTCCCACTAGCCTCATGTTACGCAATTACAGCTTTTTTATTATTTTCATTCATTCCAATGTTACGGCGCATTTTAATCCGCTGCCGCAGCCATTCATTTTGTTCGGGACCCGTCAACCGAGACGCGCTTGTGTAATGTTCCGGTCCTCTACCGCTCTCTTTCACTCTTCCTCTAATTTGTATATGTTGGTCCTTTTCTCCGCACCGCATGGTTCCTTTGTACCTTCAAAGGCGATCAGGGGGACTTGGCACGCTCCTGAGAAAACGGCAGATGTTGAAAGTTTGTTTGCTTCGGCGACAGAAACTTTTGATAATGTTGGGATTAGAAGACTTTTGAAGGCTTAATAAAGTTTTTACTGAGAATGTTGAAAGAATAATAAGATGTATGGAGAAGGTCTCCCGCAACTTCCTTTATATCGGGGTGTTGTGTGAATTCTAACCTTTCGTTAGCGACTTGTTTGTGATGGCAGAAACTTTTTCTGTTTAATCTGAGCTGATTGTGATACCAAAAGAATGACAAAATACATAAAACTGATAAGATTGACATAAAACTGTTCTGCAAAGCACTTAAAAATAGAGGAAAGAAGCCTTACTCCAGATGTTGAATGTAAACAGAATACTTGGCTTGACATAATTGCAATATGGAATACATAGCTATTAGCAACTCTTCCACTATGTACAGTTCAGATGTAACAAGTGCGAATCAGTACCTAATCAAAATGATTCGTTTATAAATAAAGCTAAATGCCACAAAAATAAATTAACGCCTCCCATTCACAATAAAGTTAACCGCCCACATGCTGTCGATCCCCTCTCTGCAATTTCACGGGATTCCAAGAACTTCAAAATATATGACTAATCAGTCGGTAGGTAAAAATATAAATTGCGTGGGCAATGTACCTAAACCATCAGGTTTCATTGTTCATACTGTTAACAATGACAGTTTAATATCTACAGCTATAAAAACATTCAACCAGAAACGAAAAGCGAATTCAAAACCAATATAATATCATTTTTGCGTGAATCTACAGAGATAATTGAAAACTCAATATTGGATAAAGGTTTCCAAAAAGAAGTGCAAAAAATTTAATTCCAGCAAAAAATTAACTCGCAAAATAAAATTCCATTTTGTTCGACACTCATTTATTTTGTAGCGATAACAGATAACTTTGTGGAACGAACTCGACCATCTACAGTTTTATCGTGTGTGCGCTTGGCAGCAATATCAGAGAGACATTTCCCGGCCAGGGATCGAAAAGGTTCCTAAAATACCGGTAAAGTACCGGTATTTAGCGGTTCCGTTACTTAGAACCCGAACCGGAACCGGAACCTAAATTGGAACCTTTAAGAACCTTTATTGTATCGGTTCTTCTTCAAAGCGAGTCCGAACGAGTTCATACGATGCCGCTCAGTGCAGGACGATAGTTTTGTACGGGTGGCCGACGGCTGGTGTAAAAGGGGAGAGGGGCACATTTGCTTTCGTAGATCATTCGTAAATCGCATCATTCGTTGCATCACCAACACGCACGTCGCGCCCCACTATATTAATTTGTTTATTTAGGTACCTACTATACATTCTTGTTTGTACTTGTCTGTTTGTATTGGTGGTTGATGGTGTAAAGTTTAATTCAGCTTAAGTCTTAACATAGATTAAAATGGGTCGGAGGAAAACAAATTTCGTGCACAAATATTTTATTTATGACGAACAGCAGAACAGATCCACATGTACTGTAGAGGGCTGTGGTGTATTTATAATGGTAAATAATGACTATGATATAGACAACATGGATATGAAGACACGCTAAAAAGATTTTTTAAATAAGCAGATGCTTCTTCCTGCGAACGAAAATATATTAATATTTTGGGAGACAAAAAAAGATTTATTGCCTCAATTATAATGTTATCAAAGATAGTACTAGCTGCACCTTTTTTTTCGGATGGGAAATCATCAAATGGCTCCTTCGCTCTGGGCGGAGCGGAAGGGAGTGTCAGACTTTTACTGACTAAAAACCATCCATGTTCCTTCTTTTGCCCTTTATGTTCCAGGGCCGCGGTACCCTTTCGAACAGTCCCGCAGCCCTGGCAGGCAGGGCCTGTCAGCAAACATGAGGGCCATGTTTGCCGACATCTCTTTGAGGCGCGCGTGGAACACGAACGCGCCGTCGACACGGCCTGTCGTCATAAGACGGACGGACGGCGAGCTATCCCATTACTCACCGTCCACAGGCCGCGCCTACGGTGGCCGAGAGCCACCACGTGGCCCCCGACGCCCGGTGCTTCTCCCACGGCGGCTGGGACGTGAGGTTCTCTCCCTCTCACGTTCCGCCACCTCCTTCGCTAGCATGACTGCTTCGCAGAAGGAGGTGACGGCTTCCCATTCCCGCTTCTCGGACCATGGCTTGAACCAGGGCCGGACGCGAGAGGTCGCCGCCGCCAATCGCCGTTACGAGGACACGGCGGTGCTCCACCCAAGCGGAGCAGACCTCCACGGTGTGCTCCATCGTGTCCTCCGGGCGATCCTCACATTGATAGCACATGGGCGTTTCCTCCCGCCCGATTCGGTGCAGGTACCTCCCGAAACAACAGTGTCCGGTGAGGACCTGCGTCAGGCGGAAGGTGAGGGCGCCGTGGTGCCTCTCTAGCCACTCCTCAAAGAGGGGACTATCGCCACTATCGTGGCGTGCCCTGCACGGGGTTGCAACAGTCGCTCTCTCCATGTCGCCATGAGATCGCGCCGGAGGTCTGTCCGCTGAGTGACAATTTGCCGCGGCAGCGGAGTTTCCCCACGGCGTAGTGCCTCCGCGCGCCACTCGCGCAGGCGCGCAAGGACTATGGCCTCCCGATCCCATGGCGGCAATCCGGCAAGGAGGCTCGCCGCCTCGCCGGAGATCGTGCGGTACCCACGGACCAACCTTACGGCTATCACCTTTTGGGGCGCGTTCAGATAGTGCGCGGCTCACAGCCTCAACGAACGCGCCCACACCGGGGCCCCGCAAAGGGCCATGGACCGCACGACCCCCGCGTAGAGCCTCCGGCAGGAGGCATTTGGACGCCTCAGGTTGGGCAAGAGCCGCTTGAAGGCAGCCCCGGCCCGTTCCAGTTTGGGAGCCAAACGTCGGAAGTGCTCCACGAAGTTCCACCGGCTGTCGAGGACGAGTCCTAGGTACTTCAGTCTTCAACGTCGACTCGACGCCGATGGGAGGGGTTCCTACCGTCAGTGTGGATCCCGACGGTGGCGCATTCCGAGGCCCATGAAACCACATGGCCTCGGACTTGTGCAATGCCACCTCGAGACCCAATTGCCGGATTCTCTCCACGACTATCGCAAGCCCGCGTATCATTAATTCGGCCGCCGCCTCGTGCGACCTCCCTTGCGCCAGCACCAGCGTGTCGTCAGCGTAGTTTGCTACGCTGACGACACGCTGGCCCGTTCCAGTTTGGGAGCCAAACGTCGGAAGTGCTCCACGAAGTTCCACCGGCTGTCGAGGACGAGTCCTAGGTACTTCAGTCTTCAACGTCGACTCGACGCCGATGGGAGGGGTTCCTACCGTAAGTGTGGATCCCGACGGTGGCGCATTCCGAGGCCCATGAAACCACATGGCCTCGGACTTGTGCAATGCCACCTCGAGACCCAATTGCCGGATTCTCTCCACGACTATCGCAAGCCCGCGTATCATTAATTCGGCCGCCGCCTCATGCGACCTCCCTTGCGCCAGCACCAGCGTGTCGTCAGCGTAGCAAACTACGCTGACGCCGCTAGGGAAGTCGGCGCGCAGCACCCAGTCGTAACCGATGTTCCACAAGGGCGGCCCTAGAACCGATCCCTGCGGAACACCGCACGACATCTCTCGCCGGTTCCATTCTCCGGCGTGACCAGGGTAGATGACGGCCCTGTCCGTCAGGATAGTCCCCGACCACACGACGAAGGTAGGTCGGGTGATACCGGAGTGCCTCCGTAATGCAGCTCCAGGGCATGGAGTTGAAGGCGTTGGCAATGTCGAGAGACACCGCCAAGACAAACAACCCCACCCCGAGACACCGCATCCCCCGTCGTGAGGGCTCTCACGCGCATGATGGCGTCCACCGTCGAGCGCCCCTTGCGGAAACCAAACTGGTTGTCCGCAAGATCCGGCCCCATCCCCGCAAGGTGCCCGGCGAGGCGGTTTGCAATGACTCTTTCAAAGAGCTTGCCCACCTCGTCGAGCAACACAATGGGCCGGTATGCGGACGGAGAGTCCGCTGTAACCGTAGATTATTTATACCACTATCTAATAATATTTGCTGATACTGTACAGTACAGACTTCCACTCGCTAATATTTCGAAGGCGAACTGAAAGAAAACACATGCCAGGCACGCGTCAAACATACCCCTTCTTTCCTAAAGAACCTTTAAATCGGATGATACGGAACCGGTATATTGGAACCTTTATTTGGAACCGGTACTTTGGAACCAGAACCGAACCGGAACCTGAACCGGAACCGTACCGAAAAGAAGAACCGTTTTAAGAACCGAAATGAAGAACCGGAACCCAAATTCGTACCGGTTTTCAATCCCTGTTCCCGGCTTCCGTCGGCTTCGCGTCGAACTTCCTTGTGCGTTATGTCGCTCTGGTACTTGTCACCAGGTCCGATTGAGCATTTAACGCGCCGGTCTCATTAACTTCTTTTGTAAATAAGAAAGTTTGAACCATTTTAATTAAAGTTTATTTTATCGTCGTCATTATCATTTAGTTTCTTGTGGATTTCATCTTTCTTTTGAACTTATTAGTTTTGACACAAAGATCGAAGACGCCAACGTTTTTTTGGAAATCTTTTATTATTCTTGTTTTAGTCCTTTTTCTTCGAAGAGTTTGGCTTCCGAAGGCTTATTGACTTACAAATAGGGACACACCTACATTTTGGTCGTTATTTTTGTTGTTGGGTTTTTATAGCTGATCTTTTTTTGCCATGTTCTTGTTTATTCTGTTTAATATGGAGGTCTATTTAGAATATGTAAGGAATCTCAAACTTATATTATCATAATGATTTGATGTCCCTGATGTAAGTCGTATGAAACAAATTCATACTCAACAAAAACCACAATTTGTTTAGAACTCTTTAAAATTCAAACACAGCACTAATGAAAATTTCATTCGAACAATGCAAATGCAAAATACTTTCAAGCCTCTATATTAACTACTTCAACTTTGTCACGGACAAACTTGGCAGAGCCAACACATAAATTGTTCCCTCGTAGAACTTCGCAGACTTCCCGTAGCTGCCCATTAAGTATGGAGTTTTGTTGGCGACTGCCATTTCACAGTTCCTGGTTCAGATTCATTGCTGTCTGTGTACTTATTGTTATTTCAGTATCCCTTTATATGTTTCGGAATGCGAAGTTTTTATGATTTGTTTTCCAGGCCTGCTTGTATTTTTGTTTGTAGTTCCCTTCTGTTCTCTGTTTTGCTGGGTAAAGTTTTGTAACTGTAACTTCCGTTTCGAATTTATGATGTTTTCTTCCGTACAGTCCTTATCAATTCAATTTTTTTTTGTTTGATTGTTGCATTTATATAAAACAAAATATTCTTGTGATTTGTATCTCAGAACTTTGTCTTTAGTTTCTTTGAGTATTCCAAAACATAATTAATAGACATGCTCAATGCCTATAGAGAATCTACTGACAGATAGTTATTGAACGTACTAGGCTGACGTAGGACAGACTTTGATGGTCACATTGTATTATATTGTTTTACTGTAGCAATCTGTTTATCTTTAATAAAGAGACCTATTAGAAAGCAATATGAAATTGGTTAGTATTAAAATATAATCCACGGTCTACCAATCCCTAATCTCAGAATTCAATAAAACACATTGTATTAATAAAAATAGATTAACTTTTTATGGACCAATTTAGATAGATAAAAGATTATCAATTTAGATAGATATAATATTACTGAAAAGACTGACTATCAAATATTTAACATCAAAGCAACATAGAGCTAGGACATAAAAACTCCTCGTTCCAACCAATTCCATTTAATTTCATGTTAAGCCACTAAAATCTTGAAAGCTGGAATGTGGGAATACTCCGTTGAATCCACAAGCGGTATGCGGTGCCGTCCCGTAAACGGCAACCAGATAAAGACGGTAATTGACGTCCACGGTTGCTCGCTGTGAGACATTTAGCTCACTCGTCCACTTCTGTTCCACCAACCAACATACGTCAATCAAAACTGGACTTTACAGTTATTCAAATAAGTTTGGGAATTGAGGAGTAGATTTCACTTGCGTCATTACGCGCCGCAGAGGTAATTTGAAGCCGTATGGTTAGGAGCGAACAACATATGATTTATGTCAGAGTGTTCAGTGTGTATGGACGGGTCGCATCTATGTGTGCGTGCGTTCAATAATATGAGGCATGCGCAGTGGTAGCTACCGCCATCTGTTGACAGCCACGTGGTCTGGCGCGTTCGGCGCAGGCGCGACCTCATCGATCGTCACCTTGACTGCTTAATAAATTCATGTACACGATAACACGAGCACGTTTTGTGAGTAAGAAACGCAGTTTATGACTGGCGTGACGTTTGTTTTGGTTGGGTGGCGTTGGCGGCACTGGCGACTAGTTCGTGTGTGCCAACCTTAGATTTAGAGGCACCATATTTGTTCTCTTGGTGTGATATC
This sequence comes from Eurois occulta, assembly GCA_950022335.1. Classification (NCBI taxonomy): domain Eukaryota; kingdom Metazoa; phylum Arthropoda; class Insecta; order Lepidoptera; family Noctuidae; genus Eurois; species Eurois occulta. Next base: position 6,774,630 of record OX465489.1, on the reverse strand, counting down.
CGCATTGCGATAAACACACCTACGGAGAGTCTATTATTTGCGTCTCCTTATTAATTCAGTTTCGCCTTGAATTAATTTGTAGAATAAATATCCTCTTCTGCTCTTTCATAGTTAAATTATTTGTTTGAGGAAAACCGAGTCTGCTTACAATAATTAGTCTTTCATTTCCTATGTGCAGATTCGGTTTTCCTGTTTCAGAATAATAAACAAAACAGGTTTTTTCCAAAAAAAATATCAAAGCATTATTTGCCGGAGTAGAAATCTCTTGACTGGCTGTTGTTCGCGGTTTCGCTCCCATTATGTAAGGAAATTAACCCACAGGAACGTTTTAAATGTAGCCTATAACACTCGGGAATAATGTAGCTTCCCGTTAGTGAAAGAATTTTCGGAATCCGATCAGTAGTTCCGAAGATTACCCCCTACATACAAACTTACAAACAAATTTTACCATTTTATAATAGAACTATAGATTTAGAAATCCCTCAATAGTAGAAGTTATGTCCAGGATCTGAAATAATACCTATTTGCTATCTATATTTTCAGAAGCAAAAACATGCCAAGTAACCGTAAACATTAAATCGTTGAACTTATTCCATAGGATACCTACAGCAGAAAAGAATTGAACCTGAAATACATAACAAAATATAAATTAGAATACTTAGCAACAAAAAAACTGAATCGGCTCAATATTTGTCTGCATAGTCCAAACAGATAACTCCATCATCTAGATCAAACAAGTCTACAAGTTAACCAACTTGATTTTCGGATGCAAGGACCAGTTTTTGAAACCGGCCACCATTATTACTATCTAGCTCGTATCCACCTTATTCACCAACTGTTTTATTAGCAGAAGATTAATAAATGTAAAATGCAAGTCTTCCAGGTCCATCATTATCATTCCAGCATTAGCTGACCGCACTCGTTTCTTCTCCAGGTGGCCTACCATATCATGACGTCTTCAAGCAGGAGTAATTCCAGTGTGGGAAAGAGATGGCGCTAGACGACATGTATAGCTCTGTCTCTTTCCCACACTGGAATTACTCCTGTGGTCCTGCACTACGCTTTAAGATGACATAGTACTACGTATTCTGAAGACTTATCCCGTCTTACTAATACGGCTATTAAGTATTATGTATCTATACTCTATACAAATAAATACAACTGAAGTGTCTGTTTGCAACTTCATAATTATCAGCTTTTTACTGAAAGTATATTATGTAGACACTTACAGCAAAAAGCTTTTTTTTTTGTCTGTTGATCTGTTTGTCTGTCCGGCTAATCTCCGAAACGCTTAGACCAATTTTGACGGGACTTTTACTGACAGATAGCTGACGTTATAAGTAGTAACTTAGTCTTAGGCTACTTTTATTTCAGAAAAAGGATTAGGGTTCCGTGCAAAAAAATTAAAACCCTTGAAATATTTAACGTTATCCGATATTTGACGCGGACGAGGATCGCGGGCATCAGCTAGTCTTTAATAATCTTCAACACCCGTACATCTTAACAACTTCTATCTCGGCGAAGAAAACGCATCTCTTTTAACCATTATCAAAAGACGTCTACTGCTGGAGATAGTTCTCCCGCACGCGTCGCCAAACTGGCAGGTCCTGGGTTATCGAATCCAGCAGATTCCCGCGATCACGTCTCTTTCAAAGTGACTATTATTTTCTTTGTTTTTTAAGACATTATGCTGTAGACATTTTTATACAATCTGTCATTTTGACGTTTCTTCGCGTTTGTACGCAATGCTGGTTATTTCCAAGACCTGCAATTTCATGAAACATATTCGTGCACAAAAGCTGTGCAAACGACTACTTGCCAAAGAATGAAAATTAATAATGACGTCAAACATACTTAAAATAGGTTTCGGAATATATCTGGACCTGAAGCACCGGCAGCCAAAAAAATTCACAAAAGCACTAAGAATAGCCTACGAATGGTGGACGGGCAAAACACTGACGGCAAGTCATCGTAGATTTTGACAAAACTATGTCTGCTATTTTAAAAAGAATATTGCACTAACTAACTTCATAAGCAGATTATACAGCACAAACAGTTCCCATTCAGTTTACCATGTTTTAAAAGCATTCGGCCATTTCATTTAGTAAATCACTCGTATCAACAACGGTTTTCCCTTTAACATTTCTGAGTTCCCAAAAGTGCAACGAATCATCATACTGATGAATAAAATAAGATGTTCATTTTATAGTAGCTAAACATTTTAGAAATAGAAAAATGTCGACTCATATTGACGCAACTTAAAACCTAGGTGCATTGCAAACAAATCTTACTCGGCGTTTGAATTGACGTAGAAGTCAAATTTTATTTTCTGATTAACAGACACATTTCATTTCCTAATACATACTACAATTAACTAAGTAGGTATCTGTTGGTCTTATAGGTAGGTAATTAAATATAATATTATTATGCTTTTTCTATTTTATTTTATTCAGGTATAAATTACTTTCTAATTTCGCTGTCAGCTATTCTATCAGGCCTATTATGTTCATTATTGGAGCCCGTTAAACTATTTTAATAACGATAGCTTTAACAAAGGTGATTTTAAAAATGTTTTGGGAATAAATTGCAATATTCCCTTGGAATTCAACGGTTTATTATTTCATAGAAATAATTACGTCACCAGTATCAAATGCATTATCTTCTCCGTCATCAAACGACCTGACGAATTTTACCAAAGTCTATTATCGCCAAATCAGTAAACTGAGTTTGTCCTAAGTAAATGTTAGTGTGAAAACATATGAATCATTTTATGAATTCGGTGGCCCCCTCTTTAGGTGAACTCTTTTTATTAACCCTTTTCATCTGATTTGTTCCACCAAACATCTGTATTTTTACGATACCTAGTGGTATTTTTGTCTGAAATTATATGTATTTATATTTTCGATGTGTAATTTGACACAAAGAAGACACGTTTCGTAGAATATTCATCTTATCATACTCGTCTCTGGATCTACCGGGTTTTTTAACGTTATTTGATTAAATTCAGAAATTCAATCTATTTCCTTTGTGTCCCATCCATCACTTGTAACATTTTCTATAAACCTTTACCTAATTTATTTATTTAGAAGTTCAAAAATTCATAAAACTATTCTCAAATTCAAAACGACAACGCCACCCGTCGGCCCGGCGCGTTTCTCCCGCAGGTAAAACTGACGTCAAGGTACCAGGAGCGCATAAACTCGAGGAGATGTATTGCTGTCTCACCACTTGTGGATGGACACGCCCACGCCCCTTCTCCCCGTCTCGCTCTCGCATTAGGGCCGGGGATAATGTAAATGTGTGTGTGTAGGTTTGAATTTTGAATAGGGAATGGAAGATTTTAATGTTTTTTTTTGTTATTTGTGGTATCTTTTGTGCTATATCTTTCTTTCTCTTGATATAAGTTAGATCTTTTCTTTTGTGTGGTTACGATTTTAATAGATGACACAATATTATAGTTATTTTTAAAATATGGACACTAGGTGTGCTTGAAATATATGTTTTTATATTAGGGCTATTAAATTAAACTAGGTATGATTAAGCTGATACAACCGTAACGTAACATATCTCATTTACTTTTATTTACTAGCCTAGGCCTACTTCTCTAAAGTGATAGCCAGTGGGCAAATATTTCATTGTGTTTAGTGTTTTATGCTTTCGGCAAGAAAAACAACAAAAACGGGAGGTTAAGGTACTTAACTCAAATTAGACAAAATCAAAAGTCAGGTTAATGGCATTCTCTATGTTTCCAAAATTGAGCAGCTACACCGCATTAATAAGTGCACCTAAAGAATACAAGAAGATAAGTAGGTATGTTTCTACATAAAAACATCCAGCGCGTAAGGTAAAGGGCCCAATAACCGTGAAGTTTTGAACTTCACTGACTTTGCAGGTCTGCTATGCTAAAACTAGAAGACTTACAAAAAAAATAATTACATGACTAGAGAGATAATTTAAACTAGTTTTAGTGTAATATTCTTTTTATTTATTAGTCTATATTTTCTTTAATAATAATACAAAAAAATGAAACAAAGGGCTAATTGTACCAGTACCCGGTAGATTTGTACTAGTAAACGTTAAAATGTCCCTGAATCCGGTAATTTTAACCGCGAATTTGAACTCTATTGCTTTACGTTAAAGTTCACAGAAATGCTATTTTTGCATTTCTGGTAAGCGAAGTCTTGATTCTAATTTTATGAGTGGTAATCTGAAAAATAATTATTATAACAGTGTAGTATTTCCCTTACGAAAGTATGGACTCGCGCTGTGTAAAATAAATAAAAAACGGTTTATCCAAAGAAGAGACATTTTTTGTTCTTCTAAGCGCATGCTTGGAGAGAGACCAGTTCTCGCTTCGTTGGAAGACGGGGAAGCTGGTCCTCATTCGGAAGCCGGGGCGCTCTGCGGACTCTCCGTCCGCATACTGGCCCATTGTGTTCCTCGACGAGGTGAGCAAGCTCTTTGAAATAGTCATTGCAAACCGCCTAGCCGGGCACCTTGCGGGGATGGGACTGGATCTTGCGGACCACCAGTTTGGTTTCCGCAAGGGGCGCTCGACACGTTGAGGTACCTCGGACTCGTCCTCGACAGCCGATGGAACTTCGTGGAGCATTTCCGACGTTTGGCTCCCAGACTGGAAATGGCAGGGGCTGCCTTCAAGCGGCTCCTGCCCAACCTGAGGGGGCCAAACGCCTCCTACCGGAGGCTCTATGCGGGGATCTTGCGGTCCATGGCCCTTTACGGGGCCCCGGTGTGGGCGCGTTCGTTGAGGCTGCGTGCAAAGCACTACCTGAACGCGCCCCAAAAGGTGGTAGCCGTAAGGCTGATCCGTGGGTACCGCACGATCTCCCGCGAGGCGGCGAGCCTCCTTGCCGGATTGCCGCCATGGGATCTGGAGGCCATAGTCCTCGCGCGCCTGCACGAGTGGCGCGCGGAGGTACAGAGCCGGGGGGTAACTCCGCTGCCGCGGCATATTGTCGCGCAGCGGACAGACCTCCGCCGTGATCTCATGGCGACATGGAGGGAGCGACTATCGCAACCCCGTGCAGGGCACGCCACGATAGTGGCGATAAGTCCCCTTTTTGAGGAGTGGCTTGAGAGGCGCCACGGCGCCCTAACCTTCCGCCTGACGCAGGTCCTCACCGGACATGGATGTTTTGGGAGGTACCTGCACCGAATCGGGCGGGAGGAAACGCTCGGGTGCTACTATTGTGAGGATCGCCCGGAGGACACGGTGGAGCACACCGTCGAGGTCTGCTCCGCTTGGGAGGAGCACCGCCGTGTCCTCGTAGCGGCGATTGGCGGCGGCGACCTCTCGCGCCCGGCCCTAGTTCAAGCCATGGTCCGGGGTGAGAGGGAATGGGAAGCCGTCGTCTCCTTCTGTGAAGCAGTCATGCTAGCGAAGGAGGCGGCGGAACGTGAGAGGGAGAGAGCCTCACGTCCCAGCCGCCGCGGGAGGAGAAGCACCGGGCGTCGGGGGCCACGCCGTGATGGCTCTCGACCACCGTAGGCACGGGCCTGTGGACGGTGAGTAATGCGCTAGCGTCGTCGTATGACGACGGGCAGGCCGTGTTGACGGCGCGTTCGTGTTCCACGCGCGCCTCAAAGAGTTGTCAGCAAACGGGAGGGGCCCGCAAGGGCCGGTGCCTGCCAGGGCTGCGGGACTGTTCGAAAGAGATACCGCGGCCCTGGAACATAAAGGGCCAATGAAGGAACATGGGTGGTTTTTAGTCAGTAAGAGTCTGACACTCCCTTCCGCTCCGCCCATAGCGGGGGGGGTCATTTGATGACTTCCCACCCAACAAAAAAAAAAAGGGCGCTCGACGGTGGACGCCATCATGCGCGTGAGTGCCCTCACGACGCCGACGGGGGATGCGGTGTCCCGGGGTGGGGTCGTCTTGGCGGTGTCTCTTGACATTGCCAACGCCTTCAACACCATGCCCTGGAGCTGCATTAGGGAGGCACTCCTGACGAAACGCTGGTGCTGGCACAAAGGACGAGGTGGCGGCCGAAATTATGACACGCGGGGTTGCGATGGTCATAAATAGGATCCGGCAATTGGGTCTCGAGGTGGCATTGCACAAGTCCGAGGCCATATGCTTACATGGACCTTGAAATGCGCCACCGTCATGATCTATCCTGACGGTAGGAGGGGTCCCATCGGCGTCGAGTCGACGTTGAAGTACCTTGGACTCGTCCTCGACAGCCGGTGGAACTTCGTGGAGCATTTCCGACGTTTGGCTCCCAAAGTGGAACGGGCCGGGGTTGCCTTCAAGCGGCTCTTGCCCAACCTGAGGGGTCCAAACGCCTCCGGCCGGAGGCTCTACGCGGGTGTCGTGCGGTCGATGGCCCTTTACGGGGCCCCGGTGCGGGCGCGATCCTTGAGGCGGCGAGCCGCCCACTACCTGAACGCGCCCCAAAAGGTGGTAGCCGTAAGGCTGTACGATCTCCAACGAGACTGTTCGAAAGAGATACCGCGGGCCTGAAACATAAAGGGCAAAAGAAGGAACATGGATGGGTTTTAGGCCCGTATTACAGAACGTCACTCAATACTCAAGCATCATTTAAAACTAGTTTCAACCAATCAAATGGCTTGAATCTAGTTTTAAATGATGCTTGAGTATTGAGTGACGTTCTGTAATACGGGCCTAAGTCAGTAAAAGTCTGACACTCCTTTCCGCTCCGCCCAGAGCGGGAGGAGTCATTTGATGATTTCCCATCCCAAAAAAAAGAACAACGATAAAATTAGTCGGGTATCCACAGATCGAGTCATGTAAGTTTACCGGTCTGAAGTTTGCTTCAAATTACTGCGTGGTTATCAATATCCATACTAAAAAAGCAGCGCAACACACGATGCGCATCGAAAAACCTGGTTTCAGAACAGCAGAGCAGTAACGCGAAACGTGCAAAAATTTAAAAATCATAAAAAAAAACTAAATAGGCAATCGAATCCAAGTGATTACAACACAAACAAGGAGCATAGAAACTACATTCTATTGATTCGAAAGAAAAGAGGACTTAACACAAGGCAATAAGGACGAATAAGGTTTAAATGCAACTGTTATTTGAAGTCCCAATATCAGGCAAAAATGTATTCTACAGTTTTAAAGGAAAATGAGACCTATTTCAAGGCAATAAGTACACAATAACGGGTTTCGGTACAACGTGTATTACCGGGTTGATCGTGTACCAATATCCGTTAAAAAAAATACGATTTTAACGGGTACTAGGTCAAGTAGGGGTTTGTTAGTACCAATAGATGTGAACGGCAAAAATATTTATTTCCCAATTAGATTCACCTCGATTTATAAGTTATATCGCAAAATAATATACTTAAATATCTTAGAAAATTAACACTCTTACTTTAATGTTATCCGTCGCAGTATGGCTAGCTGATCAATGCGACGTGGTGGTTTCGTAGTTCACTGACAGAACTTTGAACTTTCATAATATTCAGTTACAGCAAACTTTTGTTATCGCATGGTTTTGACGCCATTGAACTTTTTGGACAATGATGCCATTACAATTGTACAAAATATTACCGAGAAGGTATTGCCCTTCACAAACTTTAATTTATTATTGGTAGAAAAGAGCAATAATAAAAAAACTGACTTGTTAACGGGTACTGGTACACTAACGGGAATACGTACTTTTACCTTACTTACGAGTACAAACAACACTGAGTCACGGACCTAAGGAATAAAAAAAGGGAAAAGTCGAAATAAAAGAGATAGCTTAATAAAATAAACTAAAAAACTAACACCGTCGGAACGGAACCCCATAAAACGCACAACATTCTAAATGCGGAATGCTACGAACAGCGCCACCTATGATTGAGACAATGTAAAGTAGATATTCTACGCATTCCCGAAAAAACGAAACATGAAAAACTCTGGTTATAGCTTTCACGGCTTAAAACTAAACTTATACTGTCACTTACGGGATATCTTCCGTGATTTTTCGTAATTTTAAGCTCCCGATATTTCGACGCTGTTGCAAGCGCCATGATCGCGGGTTGACTAGAGATAAATTGTTAGGAACAGACAAATCTATCTACTTACCCTCTTTCTTTGTCTTTTGGTACGCGCACTGATGGACTACTTAGTGTCGAGTTCCAGTAGTGACGTAGCAAAAGACAAAGAAAGAAGGTAGACAGATTTGTCTGCTCCTAACAATTTATTTTCCATCCACTCGCATTCTCCAGTCAACCCGCGATCACGGCGCTTGCAACAGCGTCGAAATATCGGGAGCTCAAAATTATGAACAATCACGGGAGATATCCCGTAAGTGACAGAGTGTGTTCCTCTGTGGCCGGACCACAGTTTAGTACTCAGATGCTATAGTTCGAAATAATACCTACCTAAAGTCTACTTTCATCGGAATATATATATATTTTTAGTACCTCAAGAGATATCTTTTTAATTAACCATTTATGTGGTCCGGCCGCCAGGCAGTGCTCTCTAGCCGCGCCACCTCAAATTAAATAGAGTATAATGAACTATTAATAAATCAATATCCCGAAAAAAACTACCTAAAGAGTACCTTGCATACGACAAATATGGTCCAATAAACCCCTTTAGTTAAGGAGTTATTGGTCGTGGGGTGTGGTCCGGCTGGAAGGTATACTCTGCAGCAAGTCAATTTTGCAATATTTAATATTAACTATCCATAAATCAATTTATATAATAGTACCTTTTCTCTACTCTTCGTTGATACTTTTTTCTCTCAAGAAATTATTCATTTTGATTAATTATTCTTTAAAGTATGTGGCTCGGCTAGGGAGGATTACTTACTTTCAGCAAAAATAACGAAATATGCTTTATTTCTTTATGCCAACGAGAACTGCATAATAAGTACTGTATAAAAAGACCTGGACTTCATCTTTAAACTTTTATTTTTACTACCAACAATGATTTTGAAAAAGGTGCACTTTTTGGTTTTTATTTACCTATCCTACCTTTTTTTTCTTTGCGATTGGAATCATCAAATGACTCCACCCGCTCTTGGCGGAGGAAGGGAAGTGTCAGTCTTTTACTGACTAAAAACCATCCATGTTCCTTCTTTTGCCCTTTATGTTCCAGGGCCGCGGTATCTCTTTCGAACAGTCCCGCAGCCCTGGCAGGCATCGGCCCTTGCGCGCCCCTCCTGTTTGCTGATACATACATCTCTTTGAGGCGCGCGTGGAACACGAACGCGCCGTCGGCACGGCCTGTCGTCATAAGACGGACGGACGGCGAGCTAGCCCATTACTCACCGTCCACAGGCCCGCGCCTACGGTGGCCGATAGCCACCGCGTGGCCCCCGACGCCCGGTGCTTCTCCCGCGGCGGCTGGGACGTAAGGTTCTCTCCCTCTCACGTTCCGCCACCTCCTGCGCTAGCATGACTGCTTCGCAGAAGAAGGTGACGGCTTCCCATTCCCTCTCGCCCCAAACCATGGCTTGAACCAGGGCCGGACGCGAGAGGTCGCCGCCGCCAATCACCGCTACGAGGACACGGCGGTGCTCCGCCCAAGCGGAGCAGACCTCCACGGTGTGCTCCACCGTGTCCTCCGAGCGATCCTCACAGTGATAACACCCGGGCGTTTCCTCCCGCCCGATTCGGTGCAGGTACCTCCCGAAACAACCGTGTCCGGTGAAGACCTTAGTCAGGCGAAAGGTGAGGGCGCCGTGGCGCCTCTCTAGCCACTCCTCAAAGAGGGGACTTATCGCCACTATCGTGGCGTGCCCTGCACGTGGTTGCGATAGTCGCTCTCTCCATGTCGCCATGAGATCGCGCCGGAGGTCTGTCCGCTGAGCGACAATTTGCCGCGGCAGCGGAGTTTCCCCCTGGCGTAGTGCCTCCGCGCGCCACTCGTGTAGGCGCGCGAGGACTATCTCCTCCAGATCCCATGGCGGCAATCCGGCAAGGAGGCTCGCCACCTCGCCGGAGATCGTGCGGTACCCACGGACCAGCCTTACGGCTACCACCTTTTGGGGCGCGTTCAGGTAGTGGGCGGCTCGCCGCCTCAAGGAATGCGCCCACACCGGGGCCCCGTAAAGGGCCATGGACCGCACGACCCCCGCGTAGAGCCTCTGGCACGCACGAGGCGTTTGGACCCCTCAGGTTGGGCAAGAGCCGCTTGAAGGCAGCCCCGGCCCGTTCCAGTTTGGAAGCCAAACGTCGGAAGTGCTCCACGAAGTTCCACCGGTTTACCTATCTACCTAAGAATAGGTAGTTAATTTGACGAAGTAGGTGAAAATTTTGGTTTGGTTCAGGTCTTTTTATAAAGTACTTATTATGCAGTTTTCGTTGGTATAAAGAAATAAAGCATATTTCGTTATATTTGCTGAAAGTAATCCTCCCTAGCCGCGCCACATACTTTAAAGAATAATTAATCAAAATGAATAGTTTCTTGAGAGAAAAAAGTATCAACGAAGAGTAGAGAAAAGGTACTATTATATAAATTGATTTATGGATAGTTAATATTAAATATTCCAAAATTGACTTGCTGCAGAGTATACCTTCCAGCCGGACCACACCCCACGACCAATAACTCCTTAACTAAAAGGGTTTATTGGACCATATTTGTCGTATGCAAGGTACTCTTTAGGTAGTTTTTTTCGGGATATTGATTTATTAATAGTTCATTATACTCTATTTAATTTGAGGTGGCGCGGCTAGAGAGCACTGCCTGGCGGCCGGACCACATAAATGGTTAATTAAAAAGATATCTCTTGAGGTACTAAAAATATATATATATTCCGATGAAAGTAGACTTTAGGTAGGTATTATTTCGAACTATAGCATCTGAGTACTAAACTGTGGTCCGGCCACAGAGGAACACACAGTGACAGAATAAGTTTAGAAACATGAAAAGTTAATTAAAAGCCAAAGTTAGCTAGAACCCTAGTGGAACATAGGTAAAAATGTCATATTCAATTATATAAGGTAGGTAATAGGCGCAAATGGCAATGTAACTAATGTAGTCGCTGGCAATGGACCTGGCGAGAAACTACAAATCATCCAAAGAGCAACGGAGAAGACAGAGAGCTCGATAAGGTGAAGCACAGGAAAACCAAGGCACAACCAAAGCAATCGATTAAGCCGGTAAAAACAATAAGTGGCAGTGGGAGGGGCACTCAACTGCCAGATCCGACAATCTGTGGGCCTGGACAAGTAGCAATCGGTGTCAAAACGTAAGTCCGCAACGTGTATTCGAAAACAAATTCAAAAAGCAATTTTCAGTAGCATAGGTAAGTCAATTACTTTTTCATCATTGATAGAAGTACCTAGAAATCTGCTAGATACAAGAGGCATTGATCCGGTAGATGTGGCGATGTTTGGGACACAGTTATGTTTAGAATTAGGTAATTAAGAACCAAGGCGTTTTTCGGCTGAACTAGGATGATGACAATTCATCATCTTCCTACCCTTCTCCATACCTAATAGCAGGTACCAACTTTCGGTCGGTGAAACTGTTTCCTTCCATTCTTCTCTGTCTGCCGTTAATTTTTCTACGATTTATGATCAGACCCCAATTAGCCCGTAGTTGAAATATAATCTATTCGTAGGTACTAGTATTTCAAATCGGCCATACCTATCTCAACATGCCAACTAAGTATCCTTGTTCTACATACTCCTGTTAAATCCGACACAAAAACAAAAAATAGGTAGTACTGTCATGAGACCATACAGCTCGGCTACCTATTGTAATTGGGGTTCAACTTGCGAAAATCTTTTAAACGCAAAAACCTTAAAAAAACCAATTACCTAAACGCAAAACTCTAATGCCACATACTTACTAATTGGAACTTAGAACCGAAACCTAATACCTAAAAAAAAAGATAGGTGCTCTATAGATATCTACAACAAAGAAAAACCACAAACAACAACTACCTCAACAACCGCTGTCTGATGACGACACAAAAACTCTGTCGTGAAAGTACTTAGCAATCATATAAGAAAACTTTCACGAATCGAACAAGTTGAAAAATAAAAGACCACTAACAACCTTTAACAAAAGCAATGACGTCATCAACAATATACAATCTGTTCTCATTAACCGTAAACTAACAACAAAAGTCATCCGTGTTTCTTCGTTCAAAGAATAAGCCACGCCTTCTAGCCCCATGGAGGTAGACAGGCGACTAATGTGAGGAAAGGGCAGATGCATCCTCCCATAAGCGCAAGGAAATATTAACATAGGTATCTACTGCGTTTAGCTGATATTAGGTATGCTTGGGTTCCATAATAACGTGGTTTCGTCATTATCTAGAGTATTTCAGTGGCGTGCCTAAAAGATAATACGGCAAGTCCCCAGGGTAAGCAGACTGTTCTGAAACCCAAACATCATGAAGAGTAGTAGGTTGTAAGGGCAAGCCAAGCTTTTAGGCTTATACCTAATTATGAAAGTACCGACACAGGACACTACTACTTTCTTTTCTTTTCTTTTTTTTTTAAAACGTTTCCCCACACTAGGAGTTTCTCCTGTATCGTGGGTGCGTTTACAAACATTTAAACTCACATACACAAACAGCCACTACTATACTACTATATAGGTACTAGGTACCATACAGAGACACAGGACACAGGACCCTTCGCGAAGCTGTCAACCAAGCATTATGTAGGTACAGACGGCAACACATCAAGCTACTACAATCTGTCAAATTTCTTTAATAGATTTTCAACTTTATCGTTATAGGTTCGTTATTAGATTCAAGCTTGACTGGGAGAAATTGACAGTTTCGGGTAGCTTGATGTGCTGGCGTCTGTATAGCAAATTAAGTAAGTTTACGCAGTTATTGCTGTGAAACGCCTTTTTTTTCGGGTGAAAAATCACGTTCTGCGGTAGGATTCAATGTAACGCACTCAAAACATTATGCCGTTGGGTGGATTGAATACTTAGTGCCCCCCGCACTATTCAATCCATTCTTCCATCTTGGAGGTGTCTAAAGTAAAGTTCTTGCATTAAAAATGTGTATTTAAAAAAAACTTGTGAAAATGTTGGAACTTTGCCCCCTAAAGTATGCCTGCTTAAAGTACCTACTTATCCAACATTTCTCACACAATTGTCCGAAAATGAATTGGCAAACTAGTATGTAATATAAGTTTTTGAACTGTCATGGTCACTATCATTAGGTATCATTAATACTAGAAACGGGATATTTACCATGTTATAAACTATTTATTTTGAGTTCCCGACACAACAGTAACAGAAAACACAAACAAACACAAAAGAAAACCATCATGGTAAATATCCCGTTTCTAGTGTTAATGATAGTACTTATGTAGTAATCATCATCAAGAAGTAAAATAAGACTGACATCAACAATAGTAGGTAAGCATGATATGGATACTAACGGCATAGGCTAAGCTACTCCTGATAAAATAGCTGTACAAGCTTCTAATAATGTAAGTACTTACCTACTTAAAACTAAAAAATCTGCCGACAAATCAGAGGCACAATAAACATTTCAGTTTGAACCTACCAAAAAAGAAAAATCCCTTTGCACTGAATTGCCAAATTTCTGAAACCAACAAACGCGTAAGTAACATTCACCCATTAATAAGCCAAACCTTAGCAAAACTTGCTAGAAGTTTCCAAAAAACTCTTTTAACTTTTTAATTCCACCGATAACTCAAGTAGAGTTTAAGAACTAGAAGCGTTTGCCACAGCTCTCTCAGAACACACAACCATATACCTAAAAACACAACTTTTTCAAGAACTACAAAATCACGTCAAACTTGTGAAACCCATTCACTCAGCTGCAGTACCTTTGCCGAAGGGCCGGAGGGCGGGGCGCGGGGCGGGGCGAGCCGCGCGGACCGCCCCCAGGAGTAGCCCTGCGCCGGCGCGGGCGTGCGCGCTTCGCTACAGACCCCACCGCTGCACTGTGCCACGGACGATCTACCACACGTTATGGGCCTATAGGGAAAAATGCCTTTATTAAGGTGAATGCTCCAACCAGCCCGCGAAATTCAAAATTTCTTGCGTTTTTTGCAATTTGCAGGCCAGTGCTAGGTTGTATGTTGATTAAAATATTATTCGCGGCTGTAAGACATATGTAGGTACAGAATTATAATCATCAAAATCACCAATACAACCCTCACCGTTCATAAAGGTGTAGGAACAAAAAAAAAAACAGAAAAAGTCATTCCTACAGCTTTATGAACTTAGAGCGTTTTATTGATGATTTTGATGATTATAATTCTGTACCTACATATGTCTTACAGCCGCGAATAATATTTTAATCAACATACAACCTAGCACTGGCCTGCAAATTGCAAAAAACCCAAGAAATTTTGAATTTCGCGGGCCTGGTTGGAGCATTCACCTTAATACGATAAGAAAAAGAGGAAAATAATGTAAAATAACATGAATTGCTTTGGCTATGAGTGTAACGGCTCCAAAACGGGCTTGCTTTGGAGAAGTTGCGAGTTTGAGTCCCAGGTTTAAAATTTGATACACCCACTTATGGTGACATTGCACGTTGGAGGGGTCATATTGGAACAGCCCTTTTTGAAAGGCGTTCTCTCAATAACTCATAGGTACAAACTCAGATGCCCAGTTTGACAGCTGAAGTTTCTGATTGACTCGTGAGTGGGAACTTGTACCTACTTGGGGGTTTAGACAATGGTGTAGTTATATGGTAATACCACAGGATTTTGAAGAAACCAGTACCTAAGTGTTGATAAAAGTGGAATTTTGATCCAAATTCGGAATATTGCAGATCAAGGATTTCGGTATAATTTTATTCAAACACTGTCACTTACCTACAAGACATCTTCCGTGATTAATATATAATTTTGAGCTCCCGATACTTTGACGATGGAGCAAGCGATGATGATCGCGGGTTGACTGGAGAATGCGGGTGGATGGAAAATAAACAACAACGTTTCCGTTGTTGTTTATTTTACATCATAAGTGACAGTATAAGTTTTGATTTCGGTATTGTTTACTTATCGGTCGTTCTAGCGATGCTTTAATAGGCTTAGGTCAGTAGACATCTTTCGGCTGAACGAAGATGAGGAATGACATTAGAATACGCAAGGCTCCATTCGCTGGAATATTATTTTTTAGCTTTCTTTCAGGAGGCGAAATCACCAGTGGTGTGGAGCTGTTTCATCTCGCTGGATAAGACGAAATATTCGGTGTTGGTAGAAAACCTTCAGTAATTGAAGAAGTATAGGTACAAAAAATATTAAAAAAGGAGATACTCGCTCTAGGCTCAGCAAAAATCAGATGCTGCGATACTATTGGTTGATGAGCGTAAATATGCAGTTCTATAGCAGCCGAGCACTGCAAGAAGGAATACTTCTTACGATGGTCAGATGGAAGTTTGGTCTATAGGTACTTACTTAGTGAATACCTAATATTATAAAACTGTATCCACGTTTGATGGTGGTAGGTTCAGATAAGATACTTCTTCATCTTCGTTGAGTCGCTGATTCGTTTAGTATAAATATGCTTCGACCAGAATTCGGCCACCTCATCCTTATTAGTAGTGGCCTCGGACAGGTCAGGTCAGGTTTTGCCAATTGTTC
This sequence comes from Eurois occulta, assembly GCA_950022335.1. Taxonomy (NCBI): domain Eukaryota; kingdom Metazoa; phylum Arthropoda; class Insecta; order Lepidoptera; family Noctuidae; genus Eurois; species Eurois occulta. The sequence continues at coordinate 6,759,107 of OX465489.1, read as the reverse complement.
TCGAGTGTAACAAGGTAGAGGATACCCACCCATATTTTAGCGGAATATGTCCGGAACGAGGTGGAGAGAAGTAACTTTTTCGTTGAAAACTGTCTCATATCTTTTGATGTTGGTATGTATAATAGTATTTTGGCTGCACCCTTGTCCGGAACAGCCAAAAAAAGTATACAAAATTGTAAACTTAGGTTTTTAGCGTAGATAGACATAGAAAGCCCCTATGAAGATGGCATGGCCATATTGATCAAACCCTCTTTAAACAAATAAAGAAGGAAAAAGTAGGAATAGTCCTTACGATGGTCGGATGGAAGTTTGGTCCATACTTACTGCATAATATTATAAAACTGTATCTACATTTCATGGTGGTAGGTTCAGATAAGATACTTCTGCTTCGTTGAGTCGCTGATTCGTTTAGTAATAAATAAGCTTCGACCAGAAGTCGGCCACCTCATCCTCATTAGTAGTGGCCTCGGACAGGTCAGGTCAGGTTTTGCCAATTGTTCTGAGTGTGACAAGGTAGAGGATACCACCCATATCTTAGCGGAATGTGTCCGGAACGAGGGGAGAGAAGTAACTTTTTCGTTGAAAACTGTCTCATATCTTTTGATGTTGGTATGTATAATAGTATTTTGGCTGCACCCTTCTCCGGAACAGCCGAAAAACTATACAAAATTGTAAATTTAGGTTTTTAGCGTAGATAGACGTAGAAAGCGGGCCTATGAAGGTGGCATGGCCATATTGATCAAACCCTCTATAAACTAATAAAGGAAAAAAAAAGCAGGAATTGTCCTTACGATGGTCAGATGGAAGTTTGGTCCAACTCCATAGTGCATAATATTTAAAACTGTATCCACGTTTGATGGTGGTAGGTTCAGATAAGATACTTCTTCATCTTCGTTGAGTCGCTGATTCGTTTAGTATAAATATGCTTCGACCAGAATTCGGCCACCTCATCCTTATTAGTAGTGGCCTCGGACAGGTCAGGTCAGGTTTTGCCAATTGTTCTGAGTGTGAAAAGGTAGAGGATAGGTACCACCCATATTTTAGCGGAATGTGTCCGGAACGAGGTGGAGAGAAGTAACTTTTTCGTTGAAAACTGTCTCATATCTTTTGATGTTGGTATGTAAGTATAGATATATAATAGTATTTTGGCGGCACCTTTGTCCGGAACAGCCAAAAAACTACACAAAATTGTAAACTTAGGTTTTTAGCGTAGATAGACATAGAAAGCCCCTATGAAGATGGCATGGCCATATTGATCAAACCCTCTATAAACAAATAAAGGAAAAAAAAACAGGAATTATTCTTACGGTGGTCAGATGGAAGTTTGGACCATAGTGCATAATATTTAAAACTGTACCACGTTTGATGGTGGCTCATGGTGGTAGGTTCAGATAAGATACTTCTTCTTCGTTGAGTCGCTGATTCATTTAGTATAAATAAGCTTCGACCAGAAGTCGGCCACCTCATCCTCGTTAGTAGTGGCCCCGGACAGGTCTCTCAAAGTGCAGGTGGAGTTGCACAAGGAGCAGATAAGATTCTACGTCCGGCACATCCTCCGTCAGCCACGCTAATTGGATAGGTATTACCATATTGTAGGTATACTTTTATATTTACCACGGCTTTATTTTATACCTAACATTACTGTGACCATAATTCTCAATGGAGATGGAGATAAGCCAAGTATATGCAGGAGATATTATAATGGGTGTAGAAACACCCTTCACGAAGCCGAAAGGCACTTGTTCTCTCCGTCATTGCGATTTTTTTTTGTTCTGGACCATACCTGGGCCGGCAGTCTCGACATAGATACCGACATTATCGCAAACTTTCGATCGCTTAATAATGACGGAAAAAATTAGTTGCAATAACTATGCTTGCGAAAAACGCATCTTGGATATTCAGACTTGCATTTCTCGCAAGCAACGTTATTGCAACTAATTTTTAACAAACTAACCCATAGTAGTAACACCGCAGCACCGCACCGCGTGGTAGTTTTTAACTTTTTTTTTTTTATATATATTGGAGGTCAAAGTTACAGCTTTTTCACAAGTTTTTAATGTTATAGTGTGTTTGTATTACTAAAAATACTTAATATAAGTTTAAAAAATATGTATTTTTTGGCGTTTTTTGCTCGATTATTTTGTAGAGTGGTCCGGAACCCTTCACATGCGAGTCCGACTCGCACTTTCGCTGGTTTTTCTGCTTCGATATATTATATTACTGTCCTGGCACTATCTTATCAGACCAATTGTATCAAGAAAATGCACGTTCTTTCAAACTCAAAGCATTTGTGTCAATTAGACCATAACAGGCATTTTATTGAACTGTCAAAAAAGAAAAAGACGAAGCTACATTCGCAGTCATAACACAAGGCATCACTTGTGAAAGTACTGTAGTTTCCCATTCCAAAGCATAGATTTCTACAGAGAAGAATAGGTAGGAACTCCATGGTCACATTAGTAGACCACTGCAACAGCTTCTGCTGTTTATGAATTTTAAACACGTGTTATCGCTTGCTGTCCACGATAAGGGTTCCCCAATGTAAACCCGGTGGTTTTTACATTGACCAAAATATATGGAGGCAAATTCGTGTAGCGTAACATCGCAAGTAGGCAAGAATTGACTAAGTTAATTAAGTTTGCGTTCCCATTTAATTGGCCCTTTCGGGATATTGAGCAGGGTCAAAAAATAATGAGCAATTTGTTAAAATAACTAGGTACTCGTAGGTACCTACTCGGTAAGCAACAACTGGTCCCTTAATTGGTGCCTATTTATTCATTATTTTAATAAAATCGAGGAAAAGAGTAGGCCAGCGGTTAACCAACAATAAGGAAAAAAACAGGTAATTACGGGTCCGTTGTAATAGGTACTTGCAATGTGGTTTAACCTAAACGTTTTGGTATATTCTCAGTGGGTTTCTGTTATTCTCTTGTTCTTCATCTAAGACAATTATTTTCAGCGACTAATAATTTTAAAGAAAGGTGTAAGTACCTAGTGTCAGACGCATCGCGGCAAACTTAGGCGGAGATGGCGGGAAGAGCTTGACTAATACCGAAAAGATCTACCCACAACAGAAACCAGAATGGTGTGGTAAAGGAAGAGGCATCTCTGTCTATGCCTTGCAGTCATCATCATCATCATCAGCCTATAGCAGTCCACTGCTGGACGGAGGCCTCCTCAAACGCACGCCCTTCAACTCGATTCTCCGCAACTCTCATCCAGTTGCTACCAGCCACCCCGCGAAGATCGTCACTCCACCGAGCCTGAGGGCGTCTCACCTTACGTTTGCTGATTCGCGGTCTCCACTCAAGAACCGTTGGGGTAGACGTATACCCCAATGGTCATCGATCCTACGGCTAATATGACCGGTCTATTGCCACTTCAGCTTACTTATTCTTCGGCTATGTCGGCAACTCTGGTTCTCTGTCGGATCACTTCATCCCGGATGCGATCCCTCCAGAGAGACTCCAAGCATAGCCCGTTACATAGCTCGCTGAGCGACCTTAAATTTATGGACCAGCCGTACCGTCAGCTTCCAAGTTTTAGTGCGACAATAAAACTAGTAGGTAATTAGTTTAGAAAGTTTAGTTTTTGACTTCGTCGCAGAAGAGATTCCCAAATGGAACTCATAGTTGGTTATTTCCACACACATACTCATAGTTTCCTAAGTTTCAATTGTTGTAGGTTTATGTAAAATAAAATATTTTGAATTTGAAACAAGCCAACTCTGCTTACTATTATTTACCTCCATCCGGACTAAGTAGATATCCACTTCATACTTGAAGCTTGTGCCTTCGAGCAGAAATAAGAAGGTTCGTGTGTTTTCCCTCTCATAGAGAGGAGGCCGTGTGTTCCAGCAGTGGGAACAATGGGCTGATTATGCTTATGTCGTGTTCAAACGCCTTACGCGCGCGGTGTTACACAAATACAGCGATTTTTAAATTAAAAATACTCGTTTCTTACAACAATATTTTCATAATTTATTCATATCTATGGAAGATACTGATTGGGCTTGTAGCAAACAATTTAACTAAAATTCATAGGATGCATTTTTAGGATTCATGTTCGATTCAAAAATCGACGTAATTTACGTTACATTTACAACGCGCGCTTGGGGGGCTTCAGATGACTTGTATCCTCAGTCTTTCGTTTAGTTTCTTGAGATTCAGAATTCCAGTTAATCATAAATTCATCACCGATGATTAATCTATCATTTGTTATTTGTGTACCAATCCGTGTGCCAAGTGACCGCTTGCCTTTTCTCCAACTGTTCTCAATAGGTACCTATTGCTATTGTTGTGTTGTGATTAGTTTCCATTATATCAAATAATAATCATTATATTGAGCCGTTTCGATCGGAAGTTTAGTACCGGGTAGGTAGATGTTGTAACCTAAACCCACTGAACCTTTTTGTGGCTTCTTTACCTGACAAGTACAAAAAACAACCTTTGAACGCTTGGCTGCTAACCAAATGAGCTCATTGTAGTTAACTGCATACATTATTATTGTTGTTTTTTAGTAATATGTGGTAGGGAACTAAAAGGTTGGTTGACTCACAAGGTTAGATGAAACGCCAATGGAATCAATAAACATTTGATCGAGAAAACTTGAGCATAAATGTGGTTAACACTACTGGGAGTGGAAAAAACCAGTGAATAGAAAAATGTGTCTGCATTATAGTGTTTAATGAAGTGGGGGTTTCAGTTTCTTTTTCCAGAAATCGGATGGCAATTCATCTGCGATGTCACTGATATAGGTTTGGGTATCGCTTTCCGCTTCGTTACTGATAAAGTACTATCAGGTATTTAAGCCGCCTGCTTGTATTGTATCAAATAACTAAATAGAAGATTGCACTCTACCCCAGTTCCCGAAGACTCGAATTTACGTAAACTGTGGGAATGAACAACTTAACATTACTTTGAAAGCTTGAGCACATCATGGCTCATCATAAGGAATTGTTTCCAGATAATCGGTGATGCCCTACTTATCTGTTTTGAGGATTACTACCGTGGCGAGGACTGCCGCCATTAATAATGTTAAGGGGAGATTTCGACCCGGGCAGCGCTTTGGCCACACAAAGGCTGTTTCAGCTTCGGGATTAATTTGAAGGGACTGCGTACCTAATGCTACGAGTGAGTATGTATGCACACGTTTTCCGAAAAAAGATAAAGAAAGATCCATAAATGAAAAAATATGAGTGTTGAAGTAGTCTTGAATCGACACCTCGGCCTCAGTAATCTATAAGTATATACGATTTTTTGGTTCTAGGATAATATGATAATATTCGGTTTCCTCATCATGTTGATCGCACCCCTCCCCCGTTCCATTGTTTTTGAGAGCAGCTAAAAACCCCAATTTACTCCAAAAGAAAATAATTTCATTATAAACAAATTCCAACAAATCTAATTTAAAAAATAACGAGATGTTATTATATTTCTCAAAGTTGGCTTCATTACGGGGTCTAACGATTGTAATTCACAGAAACACCCACAGGGGGAGGGAGGGCAGCTAATCGGCCACGTAGGTAGGTCCTAGTAATGTTGGTTGAAGGGCGTCTGCCGAGGGTGGCGTATCGACCCAGTGGATTACCTCCCACTGGGAGGGTGACAGGGCCTTTTAGACGATACGATTTGGGATGATTTTTTGAACGTCGGATCGTTTCGATGTCGCGACACTGTCGTGGCAATGTCGTGACGACTTTGTGGGTAGTAACTATTGGCAGCTTAGGACGTTTTGGTAAGCTATGGAATTATTGATATTTATGACTCGTCTGTTTTTTGTATAAGTAACTGACATTTAAAATGAAAGCACCTGCTAATGAAATCATCTGTAGATTGTAGTTATCTAATTATAATAAATAATAATAAAGCTCTTTTATTCTGACTACATTCGTAAATAAATAAATATATTTTGAATTTTATAAAATATCCCGTAGATCAGAGTGCCTCATGGCATAGGCCTCCAACAATTTCCACTGGGTTCTGTCTCGCGATGCGCTTCTCCAATGGTGTCCAGCCGTGAGCTTTAGGTCGTCTTGCCATCTAGTTTGTTGGCGACCTCTATTTCGTTTCCCGTTCCTGGGGTACCAGTTGGAGACTATTGTGTTCCATTTGTTTTGTGGGTCTCGAATCAGGTATCTTACTTGTCTTTTATTCAGATTAAATCAGTTACTACTTAGTGCAAAAATTTTATTTACCACCGACTTCGAGAACTCCCGTCTTTTTTTAAGCCGGTAAAACTCCCGCAGAGATAACGGCTCTGTCTGATGTTAAGATAAGATAGATGAATTGAGAGAGAAATGACAGGAAAGAAAAAGGAGTAAATAATAGCGTGATTTGCCAACCCGAACTAACAAAGGACAATGGCAGAAAAATGATAATGAGCAGAGACAGTGGGTACCTAAATACCTAGGAACTTCAGAATTTATTTAGATCCTTAGGAACTTTATGCATGGTTGAGCATTTGCGGTTGGTTACCAACCAATCAGTTATGTAAATAGAAGGGGCTACGAAGGGCCACCCTTTGTACTTAGTATCGACCGCGAGGTTTACCTCTGATCCTGCCGGATGAGTCAGAAATATTTTAGATGTCACGACTATGAAATGATTGTATGTCACACGACGTGCCGTAATCGTTACGGTACCGTGACGAATAGGTACGACGTTTCAGGAAGATTTGATGAGTGGTTTATTTAAAAAGTTATTATGTTTGAATTAGATTGATACAATATGTTTGATTAGGCGTTAGGGAAACGCTGCAAAAATCTAAATTACGGCATCTTAATACACGTTATGTTATTTATTTTGAATGATAACCTGAAAAGGACAGAATCTGGTATCGGTTTCGAGGATGGAGTGTGGTTGAGGTTGAATAAGAAAGATAATTAGTCGATATTTATGGACACTTAATTACGATAATTTTATAGGATCACAATAACAGTACAGTCACAAGTAAATAAAATCTTATTACATTAGAAAGGTTACATCCTTTTACTTATGATTTCTTGGTAACATCCCGTAGGCGATAGCCAATCTGGAATAGACAAATGCTCGGCACGCACTACCAATTAAATGCAATTATAGGAAATACGAATGCCTATGTTTAATCTTGCTGTCCAAGAGTTATGTTCTAGATTAAATAATAGGTACACGCATGAAAACATTTAATAGTCTTTTTTGATAGATAGGTGTACCTTCAGAAGTAGTAAGTACTTGCATAATAGCATATGGGATTATTTTAGCTTCATTATCGTGACACAATCGTAGGGACTAAAAATATCGTCCATATAAAATGTTATTTATTGTTCATTACTTTTTTGTATAATCCAATATTGAATTTTTTTTATTGAATTTAAATTAAGTACTTACTTACGTTTAATTTGGGAACGAAATGTTTTTAAGTGTGACGAGGCATACCTAACTATAGTCAATGTAGAAATTGAAATAGTAGGTACAACCATCACAGAATGTTGCCATTGTTGGGAAACAGGCCTTCTCTTTATGAGAGAGAGTGTGGGCCCTAATCCACATCCACACTGCAGACCCTGGTGCGGCTCGATTAGGGTTACCAGATCTATGATTTCTTTTTAGATGTCATATATCTGTGAATCTTTTTTTCTTAATAATGTTCCCACTGCTGGGACACACGGCCTCCTTTCTATGAGGGGGAATTGGCTATAATACACCACGCGGGCCCAGTGCGGGTTGGTAGATGTCACATGTCTTCGAATTTTTGGTTTCCGGTTTCCTCACGATATTTTCCTTCACCGTTTTTGAGACCAGTGGTGATGAAATAAAATACACAAAATAAAACGCCTGCCTGGGTTCGAACCCACGACTTACTGTTCGGAAGTCGGGGCCGCCACCACTGGACCACCGCTGCTCTCCGGGGCCGCTAACACCATATAGGTAATATACTTAATAACAGTAAATAATATTTTAGTCCAGAGGCAGACATACTTACTTAGGTTGAAAAAATAAAAATATAGAAAGAGATACCAACACCATTTTACTTTTCAAATATCAAGATTTAAAAAAGTTATCTCGGATGGTTTCATTTCATTTATCCATCATCGTCCAGAAGCCATCACGGTCACCTCTTTTAAAGAAAATAAAACCCTATGCTCAAGTTTTATCATTTCAACACGGAACCCTAACCCATATCTAATAGTTGCACAAGAGATAACACCGTGCTCAACAAAGTTTAACTACGTGTCGATCATCCCTCGTCCCTCATCCCTCCACCCTCTGTAACCCTCCGGGAGGGAAGAGGGAAGCCCTCTGTTACGGAAGCCACAGTTTTGTAATTAATATTTTGCAAAATGAGAATTTTGTTTACTTTTGTGGAAAATTATTACTTTAATATTTTTAGTTTGGTGTTGGCCACTGTTTCGGATTCAAATTTTATAACACTGAAAACAGTAAAACTTACATTATGTAGGTACCTGCATAGATAGGTACTTACCTATTTAAACAGTCTACCCGATATAGCTATGTTAGGAATTCTCTTAAATTTTGACATTAAGTATGTAATTGGAACATCACAATTCACCAACGAACTCACGAAAGAGATTACCGCTTAAATATCTCTTTCCGCGAATTTCTAAAGTAACTTCCAAGTTTTTCGCAAGTCTCGTGCGTGTCCCTGATAACGTACTTCGAATTAGAATTATATTCATTCAATGTATATTTTCTTCTTCTTACAAAAGCACAGCGAGGAACTGGAAACCGGTAATAAATCGAGTCATAAATCAGGGATGTTCAAACCATATCGTACATTCTCGGCTATTTCCTTTCTTTTACGATTTTTCCAAGTAGGTAGGTATAAGCAAGGATGAATTTGACCTAATAATGGGTAACTTAATAGGTTTTCTTACAATCTTGATCTTTACATAGTACCTATAAAACAAAATCGCTCCCGTTGTTTGTAAGCTTAGATCTTTTAAACTACGCAACGGATTTTACTGCAGTTTTTAGCAATAGATAGAGTGATTCAACAGGATGGTTTATATGTATATTGCATTCGTGCGAAGCCGGGGCTGGTCGCTAGTAAATTATATAGTTTAATTAACGGTATTGAAGTCATAGTTTTGATAGAAAAAGTTTGAATGGCGTCTAATCTATACATACAGAAATTCTAACTAAAACTAATAAGAATTTCCGTCAGTTTTCTTAATACGAGTAAGTCATCTCTGTTTCTTCCAACAAATTATTGTCTGTAGGAGTGTAATCACTGATTCGATTTGTCACTAATCTTGACTTCACCACGAACCTTCATTATCTGATAAGTACATCTAAATTTGTTTGAGATTTACACAGCTTCTCTTTTTCTGCCACGCATCTGTATTGGTCGTCATCTCAGTCTCACCTTTCTAGTTTCTAATATACCTAGGTACTGGTTTTCACATATTTCACTCATCGCTTACTTTATCTTCAGATCTATTCTGGCCAAAAAGTACGAAAGTTGAACAGAAAAATTTCGTTCACAAAATCTTTACTGTCAAAACATTCCGAGTTTCCCGGTATTACGGAACTTAACTACACCAATATTATTCACAATTTACAATTAAAATCAATGTTTAATCTGACTATTGTATTAAAAATCAGATAGAATTTAATTTTGTAATGGTATTAGAGAGTAAAATCGTTCCCCTCCAGAACGCGCGCCCTACGCTCACTCGAATATTTAGGCCTAAACGAACGGACTGATGAATTCTGCGCTCCGCTGCGAGCCTGGTACTTATTGTTATAATTATTGCTTCATTATTATACGTAATAGTATTAAAACCAAGTATTATTAATAATGTTGCTTGAAGTAATAAATCTAATAATAATAGGGTTATTATTGCCAGATAAAATATGAATAATCGCAGTCAAGAAACTCGGCAATCTTATGTTTTACTGTAAAAATGGAACTCTAAAGTTTATTTCGTGATTCATAGCAATAAATTTTATTTGATTGAGTAATTATAAGATTATGTTGTCTAATTAAAAACAATATTTATTGCAAAGGCTAAAGATTTACACACAGAGTACAGAGTAGTTTCTCTAATTAAATCAAAATTACCCACTCGGTACTTATTTAATTCTTTTGACTTAATCTAAACTAGTACTAACTTTAAAGCAACTGACTCAATTTCACAGAAAAATCTATCTATGATTGATTACAAAGACAACATTACGAAATTAATTTATTCTTGAATCATTTAGGCCTAAAATTATTTACGCACGAAACAACGCGTCAAACTTGATAGCCTTCATCACAAATTGCAGTACTTGAAGTGAAGTAAAAAACTCACTTTATTCCTTTCTAATTTATTCTTAAAAATTCAGCTTGTATCGGCCGCTTTCTCGCGGGTCACGATCCACAACATCCGTTCTCTTCTGAATGCACAATAGGAATATTGACATCTCTTTCTAACATACCAGCTTAAAGTATCTTCATCTCTTTTTCCCCGTCACGCGACGTTGTCAATCCTCCGTGCCGTACGCGGTGACCTTGTCGCGGTGTTCACGATACAAACACTAGGTATAATTACTGAAGATTTATAGTTTAATTTACGGCCGCACATTCTTAATACTCGAGAATACAATCCTGATGATTACGTGTTACGCAATTGGGTACTTAATTTGTTAAGATTTTTATCATGTTTTGGAAGTTGTATGACTTGTGACTTGTATAGTAGATAATGTTGTAATCGTGAATTCGTGACATGGTGTACTTTTAAGTTTAAATGAACGCTAAGTGAAATACGTGTTTCGATATCGAAACGGGTACATTATGATTAGGTAATAGAACTGGTTGGGGGGACTGTTGTAACAGTCAGTCTACGGATACAATTGAAAAGAAATGAACTAACTTGTGTAATGGCTATGATTTTCCCCCCCAAGTTATTAATTTTATCAACAATGATGTAGAAGCGTTAGGTATCAACACTTTTATAGTTGAAAATTGAATTAGGTTGGTAAAATTCGAGGAAATTAACCTGAAGCAATTTTAGATTTCCTGAAAATAGAGCTCGTAATGTTAACTGAAATAAAGTAATAGACAGAAACAAGAACTGTAACTTCATGTCTATTTAACTTTAGAGCTTTATTGGGAACTAACTTTTTTTAAGATTTTGCAGTAATACATCAACGACAGCCAAATTTTAGGTATCTACATACAATGATAACAATTAAAAACGGAAATCGGAAAAGTTTTTAGTCATGTCATAAGTTACTCATCATTCCTGAATTTAAATGAATTTTCCAGTAGTTACAAAGGCTCTGATCGAAAATGCAACATTATAGTCATCCCTTTTAACATTGTCATGTAATATTTATGACTCTTTACTTACTGTGGCTTTTAATAACTTTAATAAATTAAGCCGTTACTTGTTATGGACGGAATAAATTACGTTATTTATTGCCTCGATATTCTGAAGAAAACCAATACAAAATCAATGTGTTACTGTCAACTTTTCTTGTGATTATTCTTGTGAATAATTTTAACTATTTATGCCATCGACAGTGAGAAAGAGATTGTGTTTTTATTAAGTTACTTTTTTGTATTTTAATTCATATAGAAAAGTGGGTGGGTGCATCAATTTATTTGTTCAAATTATTTCTTGGTATTTTTATTTATCTACATAATGTTGGTTTGCCACGATATCGATATCCCGGCCTACTGCGCAATTTTACGCTTTGACCATCATTACAACTGCATCTTTGGATGAACCTCGTGAAAATAATTCCTATAAAAGTATTTTTTTTTTAATACTTGGACCTCTCACAAAAGTATAAAGGGTAATGAAATAAAAGTCACGAACTGGAGGCAACCTCAAAGTTCTCCTGAAATCAAGTTCCTGACGACTGCCGGGACAAACTGCTTTTTGGTAAACTGTATTGTGCTACTTTTTCCCTGAAACAAACCTTTGTTTGTTTCATTGAAATATGAAGTTTTTATCTTACTGAAAGCAGCTTATGGCATCGAGGATACGCAAATCTCAGCTGTCAGGAATTGACTACGCTTCTGTGCCTATCCAATAGAGTGAACTAGGGGTAATTAGTGAAGTTTCTAGCCTGACTTTTGCAACACGCCTGAAAAAAACCAAGCATACGATAAGTAACGGTACCTACGTTAAGTATAATATACTTAATTAATCATATAATGATTAATTCCCAATATTATAGGTATCCTAGAAGAGAAGAAAAAAAGCATTGCATCCAAAGACTTTATTACAACTCATTCATGGTGTGAAAACCAAATACCTAGTCCGGCACCGTATTATAATCAGTGGCCCAAAAAAGCTCGCGTGTGTTGCGTTATTTAAAACCTATGGCTGAACACGTCCTGAGAATAATTTCTTCTGCCGACATGTAAACACGGATGCCTGGTTTACACAAACCAAAACAAATTAAATGCCATCTAAAAATAATCTGAAAGAAACTCTATAGAATGGAGAATAAAGTTAAAAGTCCATTGAAGGGTGTCTGGATAATTTGCTGTAACTTGTAAGGGGGTTTGTATTTATTCGTAGTCTATTTTTGGCTGCGGTAGGCGGTCGCTCCAATACATCTTGATTTTTTATATCTTTTTAAGGACCTTTTTGTGGCCCGAGGCTATGTCTGGATTTAGCCCGTGTTTCCGGCTATTGTGCTCGAGTAATTTTTCAATTAAAACTCCTTGGTACGGTATTTGATTTTAGGGTTACAGCGTCACGGGTGTGACTTGATTAACGGATGTACCGTTAACCGATGAATGTTTCGTTGACGCAGCATAACTGTGAATGTTTCGAATAAAAAAAAAAATATCTTGGGGTAACCAACACACGCCATCTGATCCCAAACTAGGCAGAGCCTTTACAATGGCAACCAGACAACTGATAAACATACTTAAGCATATATTTCTAAATACATACATATTATAGATAAATTACACACCCAGACACAGAACAAATAATCGTACTCATCGCACAAAGATTTGTCCTGTGTGTCACGCTAAACCTAAGCATCGTTATACAAAATCGTGATTAATAACACATAGTTACAATCAGGTTAATAAAACGAAGCTGTAAACCACTGCAGAGCAGACGAACTGTCTTGGTATGGACATGTGATGAGGAGGGACGAATCGCATGTGACTAAAAGAGTAATGAACATAAACGTTGATGGATGGAGAGGGAGAGGAAGACCAAAGAAACGATGGATGGATTGTGTGAGGAATGATACGAAAGATAAAGAAGTAAATGATAGCGTGACGGTTGACAGAGGAACATGGGACAAGGGCAGGAAGATGATGAGAGCAGACGAAACTGTTACAGATTTTCTCACTTCTAAACCTGTTTACCCATAGATTTAAAACTGAGAAAATCGGAAAAAGTAAGCCTTTTCCAACTGCTAATAAGAAATAGAAACTGTAAAGCATGAAAACATCACGGATTGCTAGGAAATGTCTAATAAGCTTGAGTTGTCTATGCCACAGCATCAACACCAGATATCCTAGCAACAAAGTTATTTAAGAGGTATTTCGTTTTATACTTGCTATAATATTTTATCCACGGCTATAAAAATACACTATACGCGATACCATCTCCTGTTTTATTGGTTACCGTCCCATTTCGATACGTTCGAGAATTTGTATACCTATGTTCCTGTTTATTTTCCATCCCACGGTTCAAGATTATTTGATTATGTCGTCAAGTCGGTTATGTGATTAAGTTTACTTAGTAAACTTCAGTAAAAAGAAGACTCGTATTTCTGCAAAGGAACCGAGAAATAGGTAGTATCAAAAGTCCTATCTGTAAACGCAATCTAATTACCGATCACAATCTAAGTTCATCAGAAAGACAGGATGGATAACAGAGTAAGCAACTATTTGAAAGATGCAGCTTATAGGAATCAAAAAACATCAATAAATTTTTAAACGTTAATTTTCTCCAATAATAAGATTGGAAAGGCAGTCAGCAGCAGGCAGGCAGGTATCGTATTACCCAGTGGACCAACTGGGTTGTAGAGGTCAGATAGGCAGTCGCTCCAACTAAAATATTGGTATTCAGCTGCATCCGGTTAGACAGGGAGCCGACCCTAAGATAGTTGGGAAAAGGCTAGGCAGATGATGATGAATAAGATTGGAAAGGCAGAGCAAGACGTAATTTCCCTGATTCCCTGCAGTACCTTTTTTTTTTGGATGGGAAATCATCAAATGACTCCTCCCGCTCTGGGCGGAGCGGAAGGGAGTGTCAGACTTTTACTGACTAAAAACCATCCATGTTCCTTCTTTTGCCCTTTATGTTCCAGGGCCGCGGTATCTCTTTCGAACAGTCCCGCAGCCCTGGCAGGCATCGGCCCTTGCGGGCTTCTCCTGTTTGTTGACATCTCTTTGAGGCGCGTGTGGAACACGAACGCGCCGTCGACACGGCCTGTCGTCATAAGACGGACGGACGGCGAGTTAGCCCATTACTCACCGTCCACAGGCCCGATTCCCTGCAGTACCTAATGCAAGATTAAAATCATTAGATTCGCACTATCGCGCCAAAGTATGATGATGCTTCTGTTTCATCGTCGCGTTTCAATAGTATCGTCTCGGCATTAGCTAGCAAAATCGTTCAATATAAATCTTTACGGTAATGATGCGATATATATCTAATCTAGATATTATAATTTAATATGTTGAATCAGTCTCTGACGTAGTCTGAAAACAAAAGTCTGACAACCAGTCTTACCAAGGATACCTATCGTATTACTTAGTGCTAACTGGGTTGTGGAGGTCAGATAGGCAGTCGCTCCACGTAAAATACTGGTATTCAGCTGCAATAGTTGGGAAAAGGCTAGGCATATGATTATGAGTCTCTGAGCATAAGCATAGTCTGGCCTAAAATTTTCCCACTGCTGGGTCACGGACCTTAATACTAATTTTAACGAGATTTAGGAACAACGAAAACTTTATCAGGCTAAGGTTATTTAGGAACAGTCACATGTGGTGCCGTTCTTCTCTTTATAGCATGGAGTGGGATGTCATTCATCACGCAGTGTAGTGATTTCACATGTCTTCGAATTTTTGGTTTTAAGACATACCCACCGGCTTTCTCACGA
Organism: Eurois occulta; assembly: GCA_950022335.1. Taxonomy (NCBI): domain Eukaryota; kingdom Metazoa; phylum Arthropoda; class Insecta; order Lepidoptera; family Noctuidae; genus Eurois; species Eurois occulta. Next base: position 6,744,033 of record OX465489.1, on the reverse strand, counting down.
ATTTTTTCTTCATCGTCTCGAGATTTGTGTTTCTTCTGCGATACTTGCTATAGACTTTTTCCTAATTCATCCATTTATCAAGTCGGAAGATGAGGTGTGTCTGATGGTTACCCACTCCTTTAAAAATGTAAAGATAAGACTTTCTCAACCGTTTCACGAGATAATTGAGGTTACGCAAGTGATATTCTCACGTCTTCGTAATAATACGTGACTTATCAGATAAGAAGATGGAAGACACATAGCGACGGAGAAGGTAGAAAGGAGTGTTCTGCTTGACGACAACAATATTCAGTTTCTTTGAAAGTTTGTGACGTAGTTAATTTCTAAAAACTGACTTTAGTTACCTACCTACTGCTTGTCTTAGATATTTATTTACTGCATGTTGAAGCTAAAACTTGCGCAGATGAGCAGTACCAAGTTATTTTAGCAAGATCGTGAAGATCAGACGGTAGGCAAAGTGAAATTGAATAAATTTTCCATTTGGAGAATTTTTTTTTTTTATTGGAGATGATTATTTTGTGTTATGTGACTAGATGGGCTTAGAACTCTGCCACATCGACAGCGTTACCAGTGACTTCGGACAGGTCACTGAGTGTAATGCAGGTGGAGTTACACAAAGAGCGTAGGTGAGACATCGTTAGAAATTACTATCTATGTTATCCCATTTATAGAATAATCATCAAATCTATTAGGTACATCGGAATTTTCGAATCGTAAACTCATCGTAAGAAGGCGTTAAGTAAGCTGTAAATGGCTATAGAAGGTAAAAGATACCTACAATAACACAGAAATAGGTAATTACTATTCTAGTGCATGCTACATCGCGTATCAACTCGTAATTAAATCGCTCCATTACAAAAGCCAATACAATGAAAAGGTCAGAAATCAAATGATCTTGCCAAGCTTGCATTCCGACACGAACAGTACGAACACGTCTAAACAACAACAACTAGCGCCATCTGTTAGAACAAATGCGAACTACCAAGCCAGCGCGTGTCGCTCACCATTGGTCTAACTAAAGTGACGTTTACGTCACCTTGACAGACGAGACAAGTATAGGACGATGGTAAAGAAAGACAGAGACAAAACAATAACAAAGAGGCATCGATTCGGAGGTCAGCCGCGCATGTCAAGTGCATTTCGATAAAAATAAATTGTGTTGCGACTGGCTGGGCTGTTAGAACGTTTCATATTGGCAGATAAGAGTATCGGTATGAGGCATGCGTGCTGATAACTGACACACGTGAGGATCAGCAAGATTAGTTTAAAAAAATGATGTCTAACTAGATTAACCAAGGCATTTCCTATTTTGAAGACTAAAAAATCTCAAGAGAATTTTGAGCAGTAAATTTAAAAACATTCTCGGCTCGAGATTAGATTTACCTAATTAATTTTCAAAGATAGTTTGGTTAGTCCACACTTCAAGACGACAACAAAAAATGATAAAACAAAACATACCTAAGGAAGCAAAAAAACAACTAAGTAACCAGACTTTTTGAAGACAAACATCTTTAGAAACTATTACGTAGCCAGACACCACGTAAAAAAGAAAACAATTTGGCAGACAAACCCTAATCAGACCAACACATTCACAAATACAATGAGATTCATCTCGACAAACTAATGGTTACTTAACGTCGGACGTGGTGGATTGTAGCACAAATAAAGATAAGTCACGCACCCATTACTGCCATGCAACACATAGAAAAAATACTATCAGACCATCCACGTCCCTTTCTATCAAACGGTCATTCTCCATTCCCATCTCTCTCCCCCATTTTTCACTTATCCTCAATTAACAATTACTTAGGGCTCCTGTCACTGAATTTTCAGTCCTAACTGTTAGCAAAAGAGTCACTTTTTTACTTGCGAATCTTTTTAGTACTGATAAAACATTGTTGCGCTAATTTCAATGTGTGAGTGTTTAATTCACTCCTACAAATGAAAAGAGGAAAGTTCCTACTATTGCAAACAATGTCGGTGTTAATGAGAATGGTCGCTTTGAAATATCTTGTATCCCTTTCTATAGTATCCAATTAGACGAGGAACAAAACAGGATGGTTGGAGGGAGAATCGGGTGAGTTTGTTCAGTAGGGTTTACCCTTAAGCGCTCGGATCGATCTTTTTCAGCTGTATGGTACACACGGTATGAAATTTCCACGGATTCGGATTAGCGAGATGGGAAATCAACGGATGGAGAATGAGCCCACCCAAAAGATATTTCGAACCACACCCCACATATGACATGGCATCAAATTAGAATCAGCAGCAGCAGGCGACAAGGGCAGGAAAAATAACTAGTGATAAAACTGAAAAGACTATAATGACAAATCATACCTTTCATGAGATTTGTTAGATAAGATAAGATATTTATTTTGCAAATATAGGTACAAACACGGTGACATAAAAATATAATTAGCAACAGCCATAATTAACCACATAATTCCCTATAGATGCTTACTTAGTACATAATAGTAAAGATAAACAATGTCAGTAGGTACTATAACAACGACAAAACTTTTGCGACAACTTTAGCGGACCTCCTTGACTTATACATATACAGGTAATGGATGTTTAGAGTACATAAGACATACAGCCAGTTATCGCAGGCCACTGCTAGCCTCACCCGGGTTGCGCCAAAATACAAGTTTACCTCTCGTAGAATTTCGCACCTAGGTTGCCCAGCTGTATTTCCGAGGTGGATGGATGGACATCCATCTAGCGGACCTTTGGGGTTTAGACAGCAGCATTTCTTCTGGACCACTTAGATCCTAAAAAAGAGACCAGTCAAATACCTACTTAAACTTTATCATTTATCAGTGTCTGATATTTTTTATAATTGTGTAGTTCGTCGGGCGATTCGATTTTATAGTGGCTGGGTACCATTTTTAATTGGACTTAAAACTTGTTGACTTTCCAACGATGTACGCTTCGTAAAAAAATGAGCCTATAAATACTTGATCGCAGTAAATGAGTTCGGGCACTGCCCCGAGGGCTAGAACTGTGACAAACCACGTGCGAACCGAGGGAGCGAAGCGCTGTAATAAAACCGGCCAAGTGCGTGCGAGTCGGACTCGCGCACGAAGGGTTCCGTACCATTATCTATAAAAACGGCAAAAAAATCATATCTGTTGTATGGGAGCCCCCCTTAATATTTTTTTTTTTTTTAATTTTTAGTATTTGTTGTTATAGCGGCAATAGTAATACATCATTTGTGAAAATTTCAGCTTTCTAGCTATCACGGTTTATGAGATACAGCCTGGAGACAGACAGACAGACAAACAGACAGACAGACAGACAGCAAGACAGACAGACCGACAGACAGACAGACAGCGGAGTCTTAGTAATAGGGTCCCGTTTTACCCTTTGGGTACGGAACCCTAAAAAATGATGTATTTTAAGAAATTGAGACTCCACACAGACGAACTATTTCAGATCAGTGACCTTCTCTCTGTGAGAAAATTATATATTATACAGACTATCTTAAAAATGCACAAAACTTTACCGTTCTACTCCTCCAAATTAACAAAAAGACGAAAGGACAATATTACACTAATTCCCCACTCACGAACTCGGTTTGCTAGAATACAATTACAAAAACGTCCGGCCCATTTATATGTATAATAGGATAAATGGAGAAATACACATATATACAAAACAATACTATGACTGCAAAAAATCTTTAATTAATTGGATAAAACTTTTAAACTATGATGAAACAGAAACACTGTTAACACTTATAATATCATGATGCTTGGTTCTGTCCACTTGAACGGTTGCATGCAATGGAGTGCAACAGTTTAAGTGTTGTCGGGATAGTGGAAGTACGATGGCACGTCTGCCGTGCTAATTAGAAACGCAGTGAGGAAGGATTTTTGGAAAATTGAGTTTTTCATATATTCGGAATCCTCGTAATGAGCTCTGTATAGTGATATAATCCTTATTTTGATAGCTGTCCCAGAAGTGGGACTTTTAGTAAGCCAAACTGCAGTATGTTTCTTGCTGAGAAGTAAATTACTAAGCACAACTGCAGTAAGACACATTACTGCTCTTTGCCTTCCAGTATTTTTTTGAACATAATTTATTTCACTAGTAAGAAGCGCAGTAAGGAACACTTGTTGCTGTTATGATTTGTTAGTAATAATGATAAATAATAATGTTTAGTGAATAATTTTAGATAACTAACGCGACAAAGATCACGTTATTTTGTGGATGGATAATTGTTCAGCCCAAAACAAAAATTGGGCGATATTGTCTTTCTTAGTTAACATAATTAACAGCAACTTGATTTCCGCACAGTTAAATTTTTCGAACCAGGGCATACATTTATGTCTGCTGACAGTTTTCATCACAGAGTCGAGCATTTTTTACAAAAGAAAGGAAAACAAAAGACTTTAAAGATTTTATTTAATGTTTTCTGTTTTAAGATTTATTTGGAATATTTTTTTTAAATAAAATAGTTGTATCATTTACCTCTTCTTGATAAATTATAGATATAACCAAGTTACTGTGGTTTTTTTACGTATGTACACTAATTGAAAAGCTATAAGTCACTCTTTTACTGCAGTTATGGTTTGTAGTCAGTCTAAGCATAGCTTTAAGAAAATATTATGTCACTAATAAAAAATGCAGTAATTGTGTATGATTAAGATAGTTTTATTTTTATTATATATTCATGTCGTTATATTTAATTAGGAAATGGTTAGGATAAATATAACCAAATAAGTGTACTTTTGTATACTTCAGTACTATTTATAATAGCTTTTTCTCACTACTGCACTGCGTTTTTAATTTGTAGTCGGAATGATAATAATAATTGAATTAAATGAAATAAGCGCAGTAATCTGCATTTGCTAGTAGAAAGCGCAGTAACTCCAAACTTACTGCTGTTATAGCTTGTAATACTGGTTTTAGTCATGAAGACCCTGCTAAGCATAAATAGTTTTTATTGTTTTAAGATAGTTTTATTAAGCTTATAGAAAATAGGGTTAGTTCTTACGAAACAATGCATATTCAGCTATACATGTAACTCAAAATATTTTTGCAAAACTTCAAAATCATACCTAAAACCACGAAACAAAAGTAAAAATTTTTAGGCGCCATTTACTCGAAACTACTAATAACCTCCTTACTGCACTTCTAATTAGCACGGCAGACGTACTCACGTCACATTACATTTTGTCACACTTATTTTACAAAACATACACATACACACATATACTCACACACTCACAAATTATTGTATGTTATGTTAATCTAATAATATTTGATATGGAAGAGCGGAGTGTCCCAATACGCCTCATAATTGCTTAAAGGGAGGCTCCTATCACTAATTCAGTTTTTGTAAAATATGTTTATGAAATAAATGATTTTTGATTTGATTTTGATTGATTTGATTAAACATTACATCTTGGTACATTGAGTGCGCCTATGTACCACTATTGTACATGAAGTTTAAATAAATAAATTACAGATATTATACAAACCTTAAGTAAGATCTGATTAAACAAGAGGAGATATATCGTGCAAAGTTTTACCCCGTGTGCACCGGAATTCAGTCACTCACACATACACACTACACCCTATACACACCCTTCCTCACGCGCCGACATTTCACACAAGCGCGCTTCGGTGACGTTGAACTTCGCACACATTTACAAAATCGCATGCAATTCTCGACTTTATAGCAACGGGGTTGCTCTCAATGTGTCCTACATATACCGATCCCTTAGATAACCTCAAAATTTTAGTTTTTGACCCGGACAGATCATGTTATCGACTATGCACAGTTTCCTATGGACTTGAGTCTTTAGTGCTTCAAAAGATGACGTAGTTTTTTCGTTTATATTGTGTGTGTGTCATTTCTGTGGCGTGGGTGTGTATTGTGGCTCAGATTTGGGACGTTTTCGCCCAATATTCGGTTGTGTCTGGAAGTAGACAGTTGTAGGATGTGTTGTGCTGTGCGACCGTCATTTGTCTTCGTCTTATGATAGTGTCGGCACTTGGATAAGTAAATGATCGGCAACGGTCTTTGTGGCAGAGAATGAGCGTAAGTACTAAATGTATATTTCATTATTTATAGTTTTCAGTGTTAAAGTGTAACAAGTTTTTTCCATATTTATGTAAGTGCTACAGTTTTTTCATCACCGGTTTAATAATTATTTTAACCCTTAAATCCTTTTTTTTTACTTTGGCTGCAAAAAATAGGGCACGCATTAATTCTTCCACCCCAAAATATGTCCAGTTTTCCTCCACCGGCACCTCCCCTTCTAACATTTCTCCTTTTAAATATTTATTACGTGTTTTGTATTATTCAGTGATGTCAAACCGGTTCGTGTTATCTAATAGTTCAAGGTTACGTTATCATTCGATCCGTAAAGTTAAATGCATGGGTGACCATGGTTACCATATGGATTCAATACAAATACACAGACATGGTAATCAGATTCGTTGATAAACGTTTTAATAGAGGTATTAAGATATTGGTTTTTGAAAGTGCTTTTGACATAATTATTGGCTTTATATTATCATTGGGTGAGTGATGTTTGGTGGTGTGTTATAATATGAAAATTGTTGTACTGGGGTGAGTGAGGTTTGGAATTATTTTGTAAATATATATATTTTTTTATGATATGATGCGTTTCCTTGCATTATTTAAAGAAGAAATACATAGAACAGGGACCTTGAAAATACACTGTTTATAAGCACTTTTTCTAACAAGCAAACTACTCGTTAAAACCAGAAATAATGAGAATTTTAAAAATTAAACTATGAAAAGTTATATCACTAACAAATGGCCGAGCATAATTATTTTCTCTGAACTGGTCTGCAAAGCGCATTTTCCCAGCTTAAATCAAATCAAACCAAATACTTAAACTTAGTTAACTCAGGACTTTTATATTATTTCTGTGTTTTTCATTAGTTTTCTGTGTTACTTCATAATATGCTATAAGTAATGAGATAAACAATAGTGTTATGCTTTATTTTTCTTGGTTAATTTATTTGGACAGCAATGAGAGAGTCCAGACGTTTCACAATTACGGGATTGTTACTTTTTTTCATCTTGTAATGTTTGATAAACTCCATCCTGGATAAATGGGTTTTTGCACTTTTTTTCCTTGTAGTTTTAGTTTTAAATATTACCTGACCCAGTGGGTGAGTCCATTCTTGACATGACTTCGTCATTTTTTTTGTTGTTTTAATTTCTTATGTTGATATCTTTTCAATCTACATTTTATTACGATATTCTCGATATTCCCACATTTAATTAGACAGATTCAGTTGAGATTTCTCAGTAGCAGTCAAAGAGTCTGGATTTGTGCCCGGTTGATAGCAATTGGCTCGCCCTAAATTTCGTGGGACTTAAACATAATGTCGAAATGTGGGTGTATTAATCTCTGCCTAGCCCTTCGGGGATTACAGGCGTGATGTTATGTATAGACAGAGCAGCAGAAGTGATATTCAATCATCGCATCGGAAAACAACTAAAAACATCACAAACAAACTAAAATCGGTGTCAAAATGGATAAGCCATTAAAATAACACAATAGGTACCGCAAGTTTTATGTTCAGTATCATAAATAAAATAAAACAATATAACGGATGTTAGCCAATGTAATGATATCACGAATTATTATTATTACAGTTATATCGTAATAATATTTTTATACGTATTTCTGTATAAAATTAACAATATAAAAGTAAGTACTTATCCGTCGTCCGCAATGATGTCAACACGTTCCACAGAAATCTGTACAAGGGAATAGAAATGGCGTTTAAAAAATATTGCTGCAATTAACAAAACCGATATTTACACCACACTTGCAAATTCTAGCTGTTTCTATTCTATTCTCTTTTTCTCCTACCCATACCTATCCAATGCCATGCATGGACGTGCACTCGTTCCTTTTGGTCTTCGGATTTTTGGCTTGACACTTCCTCATGTTATCTTGATTAGGTCTTCCGACTACCTCAAAGCGGAACCGCCAGGATAGTCCGCTTTTTGTAATTTGCCGGTCAATGTCAGGCTGTATGTTGAACAAAATATGATTCGCGACCGTAACACGTATGTATTTACGTACGATAATAATTAAAATCATCATTGTATTAAATAGTATTGATGATTTTAATTATTATAACTCAGTAAAACCATTTTGTTACGGTCGGGAATCATATTTTAATCAACATACAACCTGACATTGACCTGCAAATTGCAAAAAACGTAAGATATTTTGAATTCGCGGGCTACCCTGACGTTTTCACCTTATGGTAGTCGGAAGACCTAATCATGATAGCTGAAGAAGTGCCAAGTCAAAAATCCGAAGACCAAAAGGAACGAGTGCACGTCCATGCATGGCATTGGATAGGTATGCGTAGGAGAAAAAGAGAAGGGAAATTTTGAAAAACCCTGGCGCGTCCTCCTTAACATACTCTTAGCCTATAACGGAGCTTCTTGGACAGAAATCTCCTCCCAGTGAAACGTAATGGACCATAAACTCCACCACACAGATTAAGTGCGATATGGTGGATGTCACAAGTCTTACGGAGCCTACACAACAAACCTCCTAGGCTCTAGATGCCTAGGTATGCAAGCCTTTTTTTTTCGGTTGGGAAATCATCAAATGGGTCATTTGATGATTTCCCGCTCTGGGCGGAGCGGAAGGGAGTGTCAGACTTGTAAGTACTGACTAAAAACCATCCATGTTCCTTCTTAGCCCTTTGTGTTCCAGGGCCACGGTATCTTTCAAACAGTCCCGCAGCCCAGGCAGGCATCGGCTCTTTCGGACCCCTTCCTGTTTGCTGACATCTCTTTGAGGCGCGCGTGGAACACGAACGCGCCGTCGACACGGCCTGTCATAAGACGGAAGGATGGTGAGCTAGCCTATTACTCACCGTCCACAGGCCCGCGCCTACGGTGGCCGGGAGCCACCACGTGGCTCCGAAGGTATGCAAGAGTACGAAAGTTGTCGACATGCCGGCTTGGTATGGTGGCTGTATTACCTAGAATTGTTCGTTCTTAGACATGCCGGTTACCGGCCACCGTATTATCCACTAAAATGTACCTACATTCGTTGTCATAATCTATTCAAACAATTGGGCAATTAGTCAGTAATCTATCCTCCTTTGTAATTACTTACTAAACCGGCGCGTGGTGATGATGATAGGATTAAATCTATCCTACAGTGTTCATTAGAGAGAACCATTTACCGTAGAAAGAAAGATTACTGATTAGAATGCTGAACTACAAAATCTTACTTTTTTCCTTACTTCTTACTAACATTATAAATGCGAAAGTTTGTCAGGATGGATGGATGTTTGTTACTCTTTCACGCGAAAACTATTTGGATGAAATTTGGCACATAGATAGCTTATAACCTGGATTAATATATTATAGGTACATTTTATCCCGGTAGTATGATCCCGTAGGACAGTTACCGAACATAACGCGGGCAATGCCGCGGGTATAAGCTTGTAATACATATATCATCTCGAGAACCTACATATCTAGCAATACTTATATCATGAATGTAACCGATATTATTCACACATATTGTGTCATCTGAAAGGTTGAAAGTGTGTCTTGCTTTCACGGGAGAGTGCTATCTATTTACTTATTTAGGTTTCTGTGGTACGTCCAACTCGACCTCGGTTACGACGACGCTGCAAATCGTAAAACATCCGATAACAAAGGTTAGGTTAGATTACAAAGCGTGTTTATTGCTGTGAAGCAGTTAGAACCGTCCTGTTAGACACGCAATGTAAACGTTTTTATTACAACCGGACACCGCTTGAGGGAAATGATAGCAGTTTTATTTTTTTAATAGATTGTCGGTACGTACATCTACGCGTATTTACATAAAGTTCTAATAGAAAGAAAGATACTACTGATGCCCCGCCATTACTAATACTATTTAAATTACGCACTGAAGGATTGTCAGCCCTGGACTAAGCGACGAGAGTTGAAATTGTAACAGTGCAATAATTTTCCCCTTTGTTTGTGACGTATGTATATATGTATCTGACATCTGTCATAGTTGTGGGGCACTTCACTCACGATTACGGCGCGTATTTTTAAAACGTTTTTTCTCATAAGTTACGATAGGTGGCTCTCTACAATTTTGTCGTTGGTATCAATTAGTTAACAGATTATTTATGGATTAGTACAGTCTAACAAGCCAAAAAAAAACAAAAATAAAAAAAACATAACAATAACAATGACGTCACGTGACCACGTGCCGCCTTCCAAATAAACTAATGTGTATGTTTACACGAACGCTTAAACCTTGAGGTAGTAACTTTATTATAATGTTTAGTTGACATACTTATCAACTTATCACATACAGAGTCTCAGTTGTTAGAAGTGTTTAGTTTAGAAGTATCGGCCAACCAAAAGAAACACTTGAAAACGGGCGCAAAAAACGCCCACTCAAATGGGTTTTGTTCGGTTCATTATGCGTCATCCTGTCGTTTCAAATAACTTGGACAGAGGCAGTATATCTCTCTTGTTCTTTCTCCTAGACTCTGTATACAGTTTCTATAAGCACGTCAAAAACAATGACAGTAATAACCGGGGCTTACCGGCCCGATCAACATTTGGGTAAAATTTTAAATCGGGCCGTAGCGGCCCGCTCAACATCGCAAGAATTAATTAAGGGTGTTTGGGTATTGTGCTAGAGAAAACGGTCTCCTTATATTGTAATACGGTTAACGTATACGCAATATACGTATTTGAAACGTCATATATTTATCTACTAGCTGTTCCCTGCGGTGTCACACGCTGCGCGACTCCTTAGGATCGTAGCGTAATGTTATATAGCCTATAGCCTTCCTCGATAAATGGACAATCTAATTCAAAAAGAATTTTTCAATTCGAACCAGCAGTTCCTGAGATTAGCGCGTTCAAGCAAACAAACAAACTCTTCAGCTATATAATATTATATTAATACCTAAGTATATAGATTTATCAAACTACTGGTTTTCCGACAGAACCGTAAAGCCACCAACATCTGCAAACAAACGGATTTAACCGAATTTACAATTCAAATCAAATTATAGGAAGGAATAATTGAATAGAACATTCCCTCCGCTGTTTTTAGTTTGAAGTCCTTCAGTCCTATCGAAATAAGGCTCAAGAAATTATAAATAGATACATTTTGCGAAGGCGGATTAGGCTTAAAAGTAAAGCGTCTTTGAAATTCGCCGAAGATAAGTGGGATTTTCGGGAAAAATCTGTCATAATGTCATATTAATAATATTACTCAAGGTTGTAAAAAGTCTAGAGCGAAGTTGGATCAAAACCGGTTTTTTTTTTACCGGACTCTTTTTTAATTTGCAGGAATAGAAGAAACATAAGGTAGGCCGTACGTCAGTGGGAGTGAACCTGAATAAGCATGGCCTCTTTTTCTAAAACTCCGTACTATAGGCCAGCTCACTGTTCAAATGGTATTTCTGACGTACAGACGCCAGCATAATCAAGCTACCCGAAACTGTCAAATTTTCCCAATCAACCTTGAACCTAATACTTTAGCGATAAAGTTGAAAATCTATTAAAGAAGACAGATTTGTAGTAACTTGATATGCTGGTCTGTATATCGTATAATTTTCCAATGTAGTCAAACTGATCTTAAGAAATAAAAATAAAAAATTATAGAAATTATTTTAATAAAAAATTAAAAAAAAAATTAAAAAAATGATAATTTTAAATTAATTATATATTATTATTTTTATATATTTTTTTTTAGAAATTATTTTACTGGTATAAGAAAGTATGATCCCAAAAACGCGGGACCCGCCGCGGGTCCACTCCACCTAATGCATGTCTGAATTAGTCAACTGGACCCGTAAACCAATTTTATGATCATAAAAATCATAAAATTGGTCAACGGGTCCAGTCAAGTCAAGTAGAAAGTTTTCATGATATTAATCTATAACTATTATTTGTAGACAATTATATTGAGACATGTGTTCCGTAGACACTCGAAAGCCCGTTTAGCTTTGACTTGTTCAGTCACCATCTGCATTATTCCCAATAGTCACAACCGGCTTTGTCAAACTAGCGACGAATAAAAAAAAACCCGATTGTAGCCACTGGTGAGAAATGAAAAAAAAAACACGTTGCCTGAAATAAAATACAATTTATTTTGATGTTCTTATTGCGTGGACACAGGCCTTCTCTCTAGGAGAGGGAGAAGGTTTTCATCCACCACGCGAGCCCGGTGTGTGTTGGTGGATGACACGTTCAGTTCCTTCATGATGTTTTTTTTGTCCATTTCATTTCCGAATCATCCATTACATTCTTCTTCTTATTTTTTTAACGTGTGGTTATTGCCTAACCATCAACATGCACACAGGGTATGCGAAACCCAGTTTCGGTGCCGGGAAAACCGGTTTTATTATGGGACCGAAACCCGGTTCCGCATGCCCTACATCCATTACATTTAATGCTGATCGCCCACACAGTTCCTCTCTTCATATTCAGAGACGTAACTCTAAGAATACCAAGACAAAAGTTAACCCTCCTAAACACACATTCTTACGTAACAGTAGTCTAACTTCTAAGGTCTAACTAACACAAGATACCTCAATAAATATTCTAAGGAGCTACTGCCCCTAATACACGAACAAACAAGGGTCGTATCCAAGAAAATCCGGCCAAGTGCGAGTCTGGCTCGCACACAGAGGTTTTATTTTATTTATTCAGGGACAATAAAATATGATAATGAGTGCCACTAGATAGGTAATAAATAATTACATCACATTAATAATAAATAATTATTTTTTATATTTTTAAATGTTTTTTTTATATTGTTTTATATTCTAATATTTAAAAATATAATTAATGTGTGTAAAGATAAATAAAGGAAATAATTATACTAATATCAACTAGTAAATTAAATAAACGAAATATTAATTAAATCATGCAAAATAGAAATTCCAAGGTTTCCGTACTATCGTACAATATTTAACTCTACTCATCATCTTCCTGCCCTTGTCCCATTCTATTTGTGGTCGGCGCAACACGTTTTCTTTTTCCATTCTCCCCTGTCAGACGTCACGGCATCATTTACTTCTTTCTCTTTCATGTCAGTCTACACACAATTCATCCATCTTTTCTTTGGCCTTCCTCTCCCTCTACATCCATCACCATTCATTTTTATTCTTAATTAAGTAAAACTCTACTTATAACAAATAACACGTTTCTTGTATGGGGTCCTAATTATTTTAACTTAAGTTTTGTTAAAGTTGGCAAGATTCAGGATTCTGGGTAAATTTTAAGTGTCTTCCTAATACGCTTGAAAAGACACAGACCTGTGACAAACGGACGGACAGACAGACAGCGGAGCCTTCTTAATAGGGTCCCGTTGGCACCCCTTGGGCACGGAACTCTAAATGAAACAATTCACGAGGTCAGCAGAGTCCATAGAAATGTGTTACGTAAGTCCAATAGAGGACAAGGAATGATAGATGAATCAAACATGACATGTTTTCTTCAGAGCTTTTGTCGGCGAATATAATAGATTTTGGTTGAATGTTATTTCTGTAATATCTACTTCTATTGGGTATCTATTGTAAACATATGAATGAAAACATCTGAGGAAACCCGGACTTTCAATTATTATTATAAGACTGAAATCACGAAATCGCCTTGATCAAGCGTGGTGGTTACTATTAACTAGCTTATGCCCGCGGCGTCGGGTTCGGTAATTATCCACGGGATCGTACTACCGGGATAAAAGTATCCTATATGTTAATCCAGGTTATAAAGTATCTGTGTGCCAAATTTCACAAAAATCCATTCAACCGTTTTTGCGTGAAAGAGGACAAACATCCATTCGATATATCCTCACAAACTTTCGCATTTATAATATTAGCCCACACGTGGGTGGGGGGGTCTCAGAATGATGTACTGAACACTTGGTAACCGTTTTCGCGCCGGTGCCCCTTCCACCCCGTATAAGAAATAAGATGGTCGTGCCTTCTCTGCATGAGCTCTTCGCCCTGCAGTGGAACATTTACAGCCTAGAATCATTATCTTTATTGTAAACGGGTACAAGTTCCTTTTACTTTTAAGCAGAAAGCAGACACTGGAAATGGGTGTGTCCTCCTTCGTTTATGATTAATATCATTTGCCTTTTTTAGTAATTGAATTAAGTACTCTATATTATTATGAGAGAAACTGGTGGTAAATTTTTCTTATTTTGTACCTATGGAAGTAAATGCATGTGCTTAGTTATCCACCTTTTTGTAGTCCTCTTTTTGTTAAATTTTGGTTTGTTGTTCTGTCCTGTGCGAGTCTAATAAACACTTTTTCTTTCTTTTTTACCGGCTTCTCCACATCCTCATCGGGTCAGGTGCCTATTTTTCAAATTTCATAACGATCAGTTCAGTGGTTTAGGCGTGAAAAGGTGTTGACAGACAGACAGCGAAAGTAACCTCACTTTCGCCTTTAAACCAAACAGATGCAGAGTTGCTTTCGCTTTTAATAAATTTAGTAACCAAAGTAATGGAAGTATAGATAAATTCACACCATTTAGTTTACCCTTGAGGGTAGGAGAAATTACTGAATGACACGCGCGTCGTACGATGACCTTATGAATGAGGGTCGGCCTAATTCATGTAACTTTTTATTTATTCATAAAAATTGGGGTAGCGACGAGAATTTTTGTTTTTCTTCGTTCTGTAGAAATTATTGAGCCTTTTGACACTTATCTTCTGCTATTAACAAAATATTTTCGAAGCCTGTTTGTTTGTGTATTTTTTTTCTCTTGGTGAATGAGAAATTTCCTGAATCGCAATTTCTCCGATGTTTTTTTCACACTAACTAAACGCAAACTACTTTTAAACTTTTAACATAACATATCAACATCACGCCTGCAATCCCCGAAGGGTAAGACAGAGGTGTACCTAATAGTACACCCACATTTTTCCAGTTAAATTAAACGAACTAAACTTACTCATTAACTAATTAAACTGAGCTAACTAACTCTGTTGCTTTAAACTTTTGTTTCGGTACATTTTTTATCCTACTATTCTGGTAAACTCTCAGTAGGTATTACCGGTGTAGCGTGACGCTAGTAGCCTGAATTTCAAGTATCGTTGATTATAGTATTAATTTATCTTATCAATATAATATGAACTCAATATATCATTGAAATTAGATATTACCGTCGAAGATAATACAATAATGTTATGTTAGGTATTTTCGATCGGGGTTTCCCTAATCTAGTTGAAGAAAACAATGTTATAGGTAAGTAAGTAGTCGTACACACTAAAATTCTGAAATCCAATCAGAAATCTCTTAGTTTTTAAGTTGATACCGAATAAAGCTTAATAAAGCAAACACCGTGAAACTGTTGTTGTCTGTGGGCCGAAAGTATGACAACCAGTCTCACCAAGGAGTATTGGTACCACAATCCAGTACTAACCAGGTTGTGGAGGTCAGATAGGCAGTCGCCCCATGTAAAATGGACCCCCATGCCTTTATCCCAACACAGTTGGGAAAAAGGCTAGGCAGATGATGAGATGTTGACATAAATATGATCATACCATAATGTACGGGGCTGCTAATTATTAGGTATACCACACAAAAATAAGACCACACATTTTAAATAATCGCTGTATAGGTACTGACTGTTCGTAATTTCTTCCAATAATGTTTCACATTAATGTCGAAGCTATTTCTCCAGCAAATTGAGGGTGAAATGACGCTCGTTCGACGCGTGGGATTCGATTCCGTGCTGTTTAACATCAATTGCCAGCGAATAAATAGGTATGTGGGGTACTCAGATTTACGTACATAGACCTACCTATAATATCTAGCCCATTCATCATCTGTCTAGCCTATTGGTACCCTAACCGATGGTCCGCGGACTACTAGTGGTCCGAAAGAGCTAAAATTATGGTCCGCGAAAGGTTTAACTTACATACCTACTTACTTTTTTTTACTTTCATAGTTTTATTCATTCATAAGTATGTTTGTTTGTTATGTTTGTACAAAAAGCTCAAAAATCATATTGATGCAAGGAATTATATTATTTGATCTATTAAAAATGTTGTGTTTTTTATTACAGTATTCACTGCTAGTAAAAAGTAATCGAATATTCCGTGGTCAAGAAAAGGTTGGGAACCGCTAGGGGATTGCCCATTTTCCAATAAATATGCTAATTACAAAACCATTTTGAGGAATAAGGACATAAAAAATACATTTTTTCTAGTTAAAATTAAAAATATTCCCTATTCGAAATGTGGTTAACGCTTAAATACTCTTCATAATACAAGAGCTCACGACCAAAACCATGTCGCATCGTTTTACTGCAACCACCGCATTAAAATATTTTTGGAAAAAAAAAAATCTAGACGAATTTCAGACTCGACTAAGTCTAAAGATTTAAAGACCTGTGTAAAAAAACTTTCTGCGAAAAAAAAACCGACTTCCAAAAAGACATTAAAAATGCCTTAAATATCTTTATTTTCGGAATTCGGTGAATTTGTTTGTTGAATTTTTTGCCACCGACTTCCGAAAGTAAAGATATTTTAGAACTTTTTAGTGTCTCTCTGGAATTCGGTTTTTTCGCAGAACGTTTTCTATTTTACCCTTTTTATTTGAAGTAAATATAGAAGTAAATATTTTTACATTGTAACTAGAAGTCATTAACAAACCATCGTGTCGTCAACATAACCCACGAAGTATAAAAACGTAATATAGGAAAAAAAACAAATTCCTAAAACGATTTTGATGAAATTTCTATGGAACCAATCGGGAAGTATATCCTTTCAAATACAAAAAGAATTTTTCAAATCGATTCATAAATGACAAAGTTATGAGGTAACAAACATAAAAAAATACAGCTGAATTGAGACCTCCTCCTTTTCGAAGAAAGTTGGTTAAAAAAATACGTTTAACATTATAGAGAAATAGATAATTATATACTTTTATTATGTACATATCTAGAGATTAGATTATAGATTCTATATAAAATTATAATAATTGCGAAAGCATTCATTAAATCCAAATGTGGTCGTTAAATAGTCATAATTTTTGTCGGAATTAAAAAGGTACCTCCCTAATGACCTCGTAAAATGCGAAAAAAGTAATTTAAATCCTTCACACGTAGTACCCACCTTCCTAATTTGGTAATTTTTTCCCGGATTTCCTATTAGATTCGCGTCAAGGTTTTACGCAGAAATCCACTTTTTAGCTCGAGAATAAAATAAGAACGTGCAATAATGAAAGGAAATTGAATTGAATACTACAAAATATAATTAAACAGGACTGCCTCGTTGGTCGAGTGGCCGCAAGCGCGACTGCTGAGCATGAGGTTCTGGGTTGGACCCCCGGGTCGGGCTAAGGGTTATTTGGTTGTTCCATTAGGAATTTCTTAGTAACAGCCACGACGTCTGGATTCGTGCCCGGTTGATGGCAATAGGCTCGCCCCCTGTTACATGGGACTTAAACATAACT
Organism: Eurois occulta; assembly: GCA_950022335.1. NCBI lineage: Eukaryota > Metazoa > Arthropoda > Insecta > Lepidoptera > Noctuidae > Eurois > Eurois occulta. Next base: position 6,726,572 of record OX465489.1, on the reverse strand, counting down.
AGCGAAATGTGGGTGTACTATTAGGTACACCTCTGCCTAACCCTTCGGGGATTACAGGCGTGATGTAATGTTATGTTATGTTATAATTAAACAGGTCAAATAAAATTAGTGGGCGGAACTTAACAAATGTGATGTGTATTGTTTCTTCTTTTTTGTCGTCATTAGAAAAATACCAGCTAATTTAACTCTTTTTATTATAAACTAATGATCTCTAAATTATGTGCGTTATAACTTTATGTATTTTTTTTTTTAACATTGCCCGACCCGTGCATCGATCCCAGGACCTCATGCTTAGTAGTCGCAGTTACGAGGTAGTCTCTCACATACACACCAAAATTTCCACGCTAACGAAGTAAGTAGCGGGCAACAGCTAGTTTTAAACTAAGTATCTAATCCCAATTTATTTGGGGTCGGCGCAACATGTGTCTTCTTAGTATCTTAAATATTTCTCATAATATCAATACGTGTAAGAGGAGCTCATGGCTAAATAACAACAGCCGCTCGGATCAATCTTCAGGTTAAGCCGCGCTTGCCTAGGTTGATCCGTGCATGGATGACTGACCTCCCATCACATACCGAGTTTCCTCCGAGCATCGGAAAGTACGTTAAGCCGATAGTCCCGGCTGTCATTTAAAGATATTTGACAGTCGTTACAGGTAGTCAGTGGCCCGAAAGTCTGACAACCCAGTCTTACCAAGGGGTATCGTATTACACAGTACAGTTAGTTTTTGTGGGGTTGTGGAGGTCAGATAGGCAGTCGCTCCATGTAAAATACTGGTATTCAGCTGAATCCGGTAATACTGGAAACCTCGACCAACACGCAAGAAAGTAATCCTAACATAAAAGAAGACTTATGTATTGTCTCAGAATTTCGGGTGACAGAAAATGGTGCTGAGGAAAACATGAGATAACTTTTACGATTGGGTTAGCAATGACAAAGAAATGGCCGTCCGTTATACATACAAATGTTCCTACTTGTATAAGGAGAATGGCTTGTACGACACTTTCATGTAATCTCTGTATAACTGTACATTTTATAGAGAAAGGTTACGTTTCGTTTATCTAGAGAAATTATTCCGAAAGGTTTTTGTGTATTGCCAACACAAGCCTATGCCCACGACTTCGTCCGCATCAAAAAAAAATCCTATGGCAGTCGCTAACAGTGTAGTTTCCACTAATAAAAGATTTCTTGACTTGGTGCATCGAAACTTTGCCCCTTTGTAATGTATTTATAATTACAAAGAGGCAAAGTTTAGATGCATCATGTATAGTTTAGTATTTCATATAACAAAGACATTTCACACCTACTCTAACACCCACAAACACACATAAACGCTCGCACCCACACTCACAAGTAGGTACTAACTTTCATCATAAAACAATAAATAATTTACGTCACGACATTCACGTCGACACGATCTTTTAACAGTGCCGGATTTAGGGCAGGGCAGCAGGCCCTTGCCCCGGGCCTCCACAAGGAAGGGGCCTCCACATCTTGGTTAAGAAAAAATTACATCCTTTGCGTCAGAGTTCATCAAAGAGTGTTCAAACACTCCCCGAAATCTCGGATATCTACCTAGGTATCCCAGGCGGAATACTACAATTTTCTAGCTCGCTTCGCTCGCTAATACATCCTAATCCTATCTCAATTCAATATTAGTTGACAGATTTACTCCTTTCCAAAAAAAACGTAATTTATTCGAAGAGGGTTGTGCGGTTATTATGTTACACCTTCGTTATATTTTTTTTTTCGTGTGTCCCAAAACAAATTTTGGTGCCTCCATTTCTAGATTGCCCCAGGGCCTCCACACCCATAAATCCAGCCCTGTCTTTCAAGTAAGTTCCACGTCTGGAAATTGACTCCCTAAATATGAGCCCTGGCTTAGATTAGGTACTAGTTTTAGTACCTTTAATTAAAGTATAATGGGTGTAAACGGACCCTTTACGAAGCTGTCATGCGTCAACCAAGCAATCTGTACATCAAACTAAGTAACACAGCGCTAAAAGTATTTCTGGGAAACGACTTTTTTTTCAGTGCCAAAAATCAAGGTTAATAATAATAATATGGTCAAATATCTCAGGAGGCTCTCGATAAGCAGCTGGATCAAGGGCTTGATTCAGAAAGCGGCACTTCTGGACACGGCTCGTATTGTTAGGAGGTTCCTCTCTCTAGAGCCCTGACCTGACTGCCGGTAGCTTGGACCCTGTTCCCGATACCGGTGGGCTACAATTTTTTATATTTTTAAATGTTTTTTATATATTTTTTTAAAATTAATATTTAAAAATGTAAAAGATTTGTGACAAGATGAATTAAATAAATAATATGGTCATATTGCATGGCTCAATGTAACGCACTCAAAACATTGCACTGTTAGAAATTTAGTTTTTTTTTTTTTGTTTTAGAAATTTTGTTTATTTCTTAACCAAAATCCAAACAACAAGTTGATGATTGGAGCCTCCTTTTAAGCAAAGAAAAGCCTGTATTAGGAGACTCCGCTCTTTCATAGCTAGAAGATTTTTACAGTGGAACAGAATACTTTTATAACAATTTAACATTTAAGTATAACATTTTTACATTTATAACATTTTTACATTATTCACGTGTTTTTTAATGTGAATGAGGGTGGGGGGGGTATGGTTGTTTGTGTGAGTGTGTGTGTAGAGAGAAACGGGTGAGTTAAACTTTACGTTGTAAGAGCGCCTCAGTATCATCATAAGTAAATGGTTTTATCCAATTTGTTACCATTTTTTTACATTCATGTAGTTGTTTAGTGTATATGTATAACTCCTTATTTACCCTGTTATAAAGCTGAGCAGAACGTTTATTGTATTGTATAGCAGCGAATTTTGTTTTAGTTTGTGGGATTTGAGCAATTATGTCTTTCCGTCTCTTTGTTAGAGTGTATGCATTATAAGGAAGTGTCTTATGTTTTTTTAGGACTATGTAAGAGATGTATAGTTTTCTAACAGAAAGTAGGCCACTCATCTGGTATAGACTTTCAGTTGGGTATCTTATCTTTTTGAAGTACATTATTTTTATTAGTGCTCGTTGTGCTCTTTCTAAATCTATAAATCTAGTTTTTGCCGCACCGCCCCATATGGGGATACAGTAGACTATTACAGATTGCACTAGAGCCACATAAACTTCATTAAGGAGATTTCTATGAGAGCCTACATTTTTATTTACGTTTGTGGGGAGGACATATCGTAATGTTTTAAATATCCATCCTAGTTTCCTAACTCTTCCTGCAACATGCTCAAGATGAGCATACCATGATAATTTTTGGTCAATTATGACGCCCAAATATTTGGTTTGTGAGACTTTACTAATTGCAGGACACCTACAGTTATTATTCGAAAGTTTATCACATGAGTGTATTTTGAGGCTGAAATCTTTTTTTGGTTGTGAACGATTCGAGATGGTAAAACAGATGTAGTTCGTCTTTACTGTGTTAAGTGTGAGTATGTTGTCGTCAAGCCAATTAGTTATTTGGACCATGCCCATCTCCGCACTGCGCCTAACATCAGACCAGTTATTCCCGAAAAAGACAACGGCCGTGTCATCAGCGTAAGAGAAGATTTTTGCGTTATCGACTTTTAAGTTGCAGAGATCGTTAATATACGTTAGAAAGAGTGTAGGGCCTAACACGCTGCCTTGAGGTACGCCGAATGACACATCCGCATCATCACTAACATATGCTCCTATCTTAACCCTCTGCGTTCTATTTGTTAGGTAATCTTTGAAAAAATTCAGTGGTTCTCCTCTTATTCCGAGTCTTTCCAGCTTGGTCACAAGGGATGGAACAGAAACGGTTGAATACATTGAATAGTACAGGGATCATCGAGGTAACTCTTTAAAGCAAAGTTATAACATTTAAAACTTGTATAAAAAAAAAACTTGTGAAAACTTTGACCTTCAATATCTCCGTAACTAGATGGTTCCCAGGTATGGTCGAACTTTACCAATTAAACTTAAATACAAAGCAATTATTTCTCAATGTTTTATCAAGTCTTCACAATCGTGCGAAGGAAAGATTTCGCTGTTTGATACCACAAAAACCCACGTTCTACGAGGATAAGTATTTTGCTTCATTCATACATATTCCTCATTCATACATATTTTATAGATGCGCGCCGATGGTATTAGGATAGTATTATGTGCTAATGTGGTTAGGCTTAAGAGCCTAACGTTGCTTCGTAGTGAATGCTAAGGCATTCACGACAAGCCACGCGATTTCATAAGTACTTAACAAGTATCTATAAATTAGTGTTAGGTACTCTTACTAGTATTTATGGCTAAGTTAAATAAAATCTTTACCTTTTGGGTAAAGATTTTATTTTAAAGTCCAAGTTAAAGTGGCTCTTAAAATCTTCATTTTGTAGTGTTCAAGAATATATCACACATCGTTTCCCCTTTAATAAAAAAAAGAGAAATCATTTAAACTCACAAAACCAAGAGAAAAGGAATCAATACAGTCAATCTAAATTACACAATTACTTTGCCAACAGTCCCCTCTTCACCCTCACCAGTTGAATGCGACATTGACCCAATTCTACGAGGGGAGACAGAGGATCACTCGACCCCTGGCAAAAATGAAATTTTATGGAAATGTCGTTTCCTTTTTACTTTATATGCTTATTGGGTGGATAATGAAATCTGGCCTATCAGAGTTTAGTGATGGACCGTAAACTATTTGAATACGGAATGAGAATACGAATTTTCTGAATTTGAATTTTATTACCATGTCATTTCTGAAAAAATATACCAGTTTTCTTTTCGTACGTAAATAATAAAATGCTTAGCAGTTGTTTTTCTAAGGACAAAACATCATCTTCCTGCCCTTGTCCCATGCTGTTTGGGGTCGGCGCAACACGTTTTTTTCTTCCATTCTCCCCTGTCAACCGTCACGCTATCATTTACTTCTTTATCCTTCATATCATTCCTCACACAATCCATCCATCGTTTCTTTGGTCTTCTTTTCCCTCTCCAACCATCAAAGTTTATATTCATCACTCTTTTAGTCACATGCGATTGTGTTTTTCTAAGGATAAAAATAAAACATAAAATAATTTGATACTTTTTAACTTCAGAAACGCTATAATTATTTATTTATTTATCTACATAAGTACATCCACCTTATTACCATTACACCACATCACTATACCATTATATTCGTATTGATCTATAAACAAAGCCTGTGTGGTACTTATTATAGAGATAAATGAAAACATGAAATGATTTATTAATACAGCGAAATGATGTTTTCGAACATACAAAATATTTTCAATAACGTAGAGTGTAGACATACTACACGAAATACATAAATGCATTCATGTCCTTCGGAATTCGTATAGATAATAATTTAATATCCGAATTCGTGGCAGCTTAAAATTCCTGAATGAGCGGAATTTTCATTAAATGGCCTATCAAAATACAATAACTAATTGGGATAATGTAATTAATATGACATTACAGTTATGCGTCGTGCATTTTTGTGTTTGTGCGTGTGTAATATACTTAGATTACACACAGGCGAGCTTAGATATAATACTTACATCTAAAGCTCATCAGGTCGGGTCGGGTCGAGGTTTAGTCAATTCTTTTGCAAAAATAACAAAACATGTAAATACAAAAAGTACCGCGTACCTACCGTAGTTTATTTGTTGATAATTTAATAATTAATTTTATTTGCGTTACAATAATGAAAAATAGTAATGAAAATGTTGAAGCATATTTGAAAGTTCAAGGTAGGTATAGGCACTATCAATATTACCCTGACATCTCGAAGAAATATCTGGAACTAAACGTAACGTAACTTGTGAAACGTCGACACGGGCGACAGCCTGAAATACAGACATTTTCACTGAAACTTTGAGACGAGTCTTCGAGATCATATGATAGATGGCGTTGGCATAGAAACTTGTTGTCGAAAACTGGTGATGTCGCTTCTTTCAGAGTTTTACTGGGAACTGTTGGCGCGACCACTTATGAAAAGTCTACGCTATTAGGAAAGAAGTATTTGTAATTGTGTAGGTGTGTACCTACACGGAAAACAATTAAAAAATGCAAAAAAGTTACAAAGCTTATTAGAAAGAAAGAATTTATTATTTATTACAAAGCTTATTACAAAGATTTATACAAGAGTTAAGTATAGAATGTGGACGAGATAAAAGGAGTATGTAAGGGTCGTAGCAGGGTGGCGTACTGTGGTTTCTGCCTACCCCCATTGGTAAAAGGTGTGATTTTATGTATTTACAGTATATATGTTTAAAGTAGTAACTGAAATTTATTTTATTCAAAATAAAACTACACATAAAGGCATAATAAGAAACATTTAGATACTTATCTATAAACGGCAGAGATAGCTGAGGCAAAGTGTCCAATTAGCATAATATCATTATCAATTTTCAATTAATCTTAATTAAGTACAGTAAAACTAAACTAACTATAATTAAAAACTAATAAATAAACTAACAACAAACTATAAAAGGCCATCAAAAAACTCCTCAACGCTGTCAAATGTCCCCAAGAGACTGGCGGCGTTGCCACGTAGTATGGCAACAGTTACCCTCTGGCCAAGGTAAAAGCCAGCCCTTGGGTCACGGGAAGCGTCAACTAGGCGTTTTGAAATTTCCTTAAACCGGCTATGAGCACTCGGACCCCACGGCCCCAGAGCTTCAACCCCAAGCGGCTCAAAAATATGGTTTTATGGTTTCTATATTTACGCCGCTTGAGGTTCGCTGCAGCCGCAGCTGCAGCGCCACACAAACGATGAGCTTTGAAAATCTATCTTTAAGTACACAGTGAATTGGTGGTTTCACATTATCGACTGGTATTTGTTTCAGTCGCTAATTACTTAAAAGCTTATTAATACAAAATAACTACTTATATCAAGTAGGATGGTACTCGCTTATTGCAAAAGGTCAATTTTAAAAGGGTTTATTTTTATCCGTTAATGAAATTATAACACAGAAGATTAAATTAAGTTATCAAGAAAGTGATTATTCATTCAGATTGAAAAAGGTTATAAAAAGAGGTTTTCGGTCAGTCAACATTGAATTAAGAAAAAAATTCTTGCCAAGATTAACTGAATCTTTTGTTTAAATGGAAAACAGCTAATTTTAGAATTGACCAAAGTTTGAGTTATGAAGTACTTAACCGATAATAAGTAAGTTCTGTATTTTGATACATAAGTCCTCGATTGTCCACCATCGCGACGGACCACCGTGCTCTGTCGGTCGCGGTACTTCAGAGTGACATTATAACATCAAGCCTGTTATCCCCGAAGGGTTAGGCAGAGCTGTACCTAATAGTATAATTACCCACATTTCGCCAATTATGATTCAGTCCCATGTAATAGGGGGCGAGCCTATTGCCATCAACCGGGCACAAATCCAGACTCAGTGACTGAGAAATTTCTGATCGAAAAACCCAATAACATTTTGCCCTACCCGGGAATCGAACCCAGGACCTCCTGCTCAGCAGTCACGCTTGCGACCACTAGACCAACGAGGCAATTATCAATATACACATACATAATATGTATGTGTATATTCATATACATATTATGTATGTATTTACCAAACTGTAGTTACCGATCTATTCCTTTGGCGCAGCGCAGGCATGATGCCGCTTCAAAACGTTTTCATACTGTAAAATGTACGTAGGCGACGTGTTGTGAATTACACTCAAGCGGCGCGAAGCAGGCACGGCGTTCTTTCGTTTTATAAATTCCAAGCCTGCGCTGCGCCTGCGCCGCGCCTTCACCTTACGCCCTTTCTGTATAATTTGCGTCTTAGCTCTCAAAAAAGGCAAGTCTTGTCAAAAATACTGATATAGTTAGCCTGTGTCATCCCACTGCTGGGCAAAGACCTCTCCCCATGACTTCCAGTTGTTTCGATCCAGGGCTAATGTGGGCCACTGGTCCTTGATTTTGTCCAGCTTGTCCCGCCACCTTCTACGAGATCTGCCGCGAATATATTTAATCACTACATATTATAAAACAAAGTCGCTTTTCTGTCCCTATTTCCCTTTGACCGCTTAAATCTTTAAAACTACGCAACGGATTTTGATGCGGTTTTTTTTAATAGATAGAGTGATTCAAGAGGAAGGTTTATATGTATAATAACATGCTTAATATATTAGAGAACCACTGATAATTTCAAGATTTCTATTGTGAAGTCGTAAATAATTTCATTTTTTTCCGCTTACATTGCAAACGCAGGCTGAACCCTACGAGATTTATCAAAATAATGTACTAAGTATTGTACACATTAAAAAGGTCTACAGAAAACTCCGCGATGGTATATGTCTATCTCTTATGGATATCCCACAATAACATGTTTTTGTCATTTACTTTTTACGCCAAATAATGGCTAATTTCCGAAGCGATTTTAACCAATACGGCATTAATCCTTATCCAATTAAATACCTTAAATACATTGTTGATTTAATATAGATCTATATGGCCCTTTACAGCATATGATTTAAATTAATATTTTCGAAGATATTACAGATTTAAAAATTGCGGGACGTAGCGTTTGCGCCGGCACCGGCCGGCGCGGCGAGGCGGACGGCAGCGTGCACGTTCACAGTTTTTCTGTAGTGTATTTAGTATCAGCATTGCACCCGTGCGAAGCCGGGGCGGGTCGCTAGTATAAAATAAATGTTAAAATCCAAAATCCTGAAAAATAAAGGATCGCTTACGGCTTACTCCATTAGAGAAACCGCCTCTGGCTGTTTGCGCCGCCATCAAAGTGTCGTTTTCCAAAGAATATATAAATCTTGTGATAAAACACTTACAGAGACACGTTATTTTATTTGCAAGATAATAGAGAACCTTTAAAAACTCTAAGTTATTTTGTTTTAATATATTAATGGGTTTTTGAGAGTCATTTTGATTCGGGAGGTACTTTATTTAGTTTAATTAACGCTTCATAGCAGATCATTTTTGTAAAAGACAGTGTTTAGGATTTCACAAAACAGCCCAGAGAAGTTGTAAACCTATTACCAATAACCACTCTGGATTATCTTTTATGGGACTTCAATGACATTGGTTATTTTATAAGGACCCCTATTGCTGAATTGCAATAGGGGTCCAACTTACCAATTTACCAACTTCAAAGCGAGATAATTAAACAGATTTTACAAGTAAAATGGCTTTAGACTCGCAAGCGGTAGCTGCCACGTATGAAATTAAAATATGTCAAAATGATAAAAATGTAACGAATGTTCCAGAACCAGTATGTTATACTGTCGTACAGACAAATGACGATGTTGAAAAGTTAAACGAGGTTACTGGATGTATTGTAAAAGAATAACTAGGTTATAGATAAAAAAAACTTGTAAAATAAATAAATGCCTCTACAACATTCATATAATTGATAAATTGTAGGCGTATCCATAATACCTCCAACTCTACAGAGCATACAGACGTAATGCCTTCAAAAAGTTTATCTTATGTCACCTGACCAAGTATGGGCACTGTCTTCGTTTGTACATTTCAAAACACACTCTTCTTTAACCCGTATCTACCAAATTCTGAGTCAATTATAGGTCTCACCCATTTGCCAAACAGGCATTCCACTCTTGCCTGCTATTCTGACCCTAGGCTCTTCTGTTTGGCTCCTGAAACATAGCTGTTTTCAACAGTCCTAAAATGTTCACCTCACAAGTCGAGTTCTATTATCTCTTCTACTACTATACAGGGTGTAAGGGACAGCCCGCCGCAAACTGATAGGTGAGTTTAGTACATCATACTAAGATGACCGGTACATGAAATTATTTCAGGAACGTCATGGGAATCCAATAAACCTGATTTATTTATTACCTCACACACACTGTATCGTTACCGTGGCAAACCGCACGTAGCGAACGGCAGCGCAGCAAGCCTTCGGCCGCCCTCCCCGGTGTTTTATTTACATAAACGGAGTGCTGCGTACAGAGAATGTAATTTAATGTAATTTTACATTGAAATAAAGAAATATTAGCCGAAGAAACGGTGTAAAAAATGAAAATTTTCCGGAGAAAATTTCCGGTGGAATATGATTCAGAATAAGGAGCTGAATGCACCCTGTAAGTTTGCGGAGAGCTGTCCCTTACACCCTATAGAACCACAAAACAATAATTGCCTCATACCTCACCGTTTCTACACCGACTGTAAAACAATTAGAATCGTAACGTACAAACCCCTCACGTGTCCCATTATAGTGTAGTCCGTATCTGATTGTCCCGGGTCTTGTAGGTACCTATTGTAATGGTGTCGTGGGACATCTGATAACAGTGATACTCGTAGTATGTCCAGAGACGATCAGGGTGATGTTAAAGGAGAAGTTTATTAGGCGCTGAAGAGACGATGGACTATTTCGACGCCGAAAAAACGCGTGCTAATGGACATCAACCAATGGATGAAAAAACAACAAAAAACGGTTTTGTGGGGCATAGTTCATAAGTCCAAGAATTTTACAAACATTTCTGAATATTAAACAAAGCCAGTGGCCAGGATTCATGATACTTAGCGGTCATTTCTACCCGACCGAAAAATAGTCTATCGCCTATTCAGAACCTTAGCATAATTTTAATTACTTAAGTAGATTCGTTTAGCTTACCAGTTGAGGTGTTTGTTGCGTTGGAAGACTTCACAAGGAGAACCGATGATTAGGTGAAGGGCCCGGGAATCCGCATCCGCAAGATGTGGCATCTTGTGGGAGGCCTATATCCAGCAGTAGACGTCTTTCGACTGACATGATGATGTTTAGTTGTAGTTTAAGAAATATCTAGCGTTATTACGCAGCTCAAGATTTAACACAGTACCCGATAAGCTTTCATAAATCAAAATTATAAATGCGAATGTTTGTGAGGATGGATGGATGGATGTTTGTTATTCTTTCACGCAAAAACTACTGAACGGATTTCAATGAAATTTAGCAAACAGATAGTTTATAACCAGGATTAACTGATCTGTTTGATCCCGGTAGTATGATCTCGTGGGACAATTATCGACAACCACGTGGGCGAAGCGGCGGGCATAATCTAGTGCTTTTATAAATTAAAATGAAACAAAATAATATGGGTTCCATCGATTTCTCCCTCCTTTTTCAAAATGAAAAAAAAAACAAAACATCATCTGCCTAGCCTTTTCCCAACTATGTTGGGGACGGCTTCCAGTTTCACCGAATGCAGGTGAATACCAGTATTTTACATGGAGCGACTGCCTATCTGACCTCCACAACCTAGTTAGTACTGGGTAATACGATACACCTCGGTATGTAATGGGTGGTCACCCACCCACAGACCAACCTAGGCAAGCACGGCTTAACCTAAAGATCGTCCCCGAGCGGCTGTTATAATATAGACACGAGCCCCTCCCAAAAAAACAAAACACTATCGTATAATTTGCATCACATTGCATATTAGCGGATGCTCGATAAATGCCTCGTTTATTTACTTATCAATAACACAAACAGTTTTGGTAAACAGTTGTTCAGCTAAAGTAGAATTAATAAGGGGTGCTGCGTGGATGTATTCAGGTAAACATTGGCTTCGATAATTGATCAATACTGGACTGCGTTCGTATATAGGTAGGACGTAGATACTGTTGGCACTAGTTTGTGTTATTATATGGATATCTAGTGGATTGTTGTTTGTTCTGTTGACTCCTGAGAAAGGATCTCGAATTCATAGTACCTAATCTAGTCGGTCATTATGGAAATTATGAAGCCTAACATCATATTTAAAAAAAGAGCCTGATAGCAAATTTTCCATTAATAACTGGGTATTAAAAAATAAGCTTAAATAGGCATTAAGCCAGCCATTGCAATCTAAATTCAAGTCAAGACCGCAGTTGAAAATTCATCATCATCACAGCCCTACTTCACTCACCGCTGACTATAGGCCTGTGTGTACCAATCTCCACGCTCGACGCTCCTGACAAGCCTATATTGGCTATGCTTAAATTAATCATTTTAAACATTACAACGATTCAGTCCCAATTCTCAAAACATTCTACTTCAGGTTAATAACACAGTTTTTCGGAACCTTGTGTAATAATCTCTCACAGTAATCGTGTCTGCCCGTGCATGTACACTCGTACGAAGCATAGACACGGCTTTGATGTTCTCACAGAAACCTATCCAGTTAAAAGCGAGCCGATAAACGGTATAAAGGGTATCTTCAACAGGTATATTACATTAGTGTGGATATTAAAAGCCTAGGTAATAAAGGTAAGAGGATTAGTCAACTATGTTGGCATATAATGCATATAGGTACCAACTGTTCAGGGACCACATGCGTGATGTTATGTTATGTGTTGTTGCATGAGGAAATAAATATTGTTGAATATGAATGCGCCTACTGTAGGAAAAGACTAAAAACACGATGGCAAGACGGAAAATAGTACATTTTGATACAAGTGGGCAAACTGTGGCGATATTAACACCCGAGTCATGGGCGTGTGTGTTATGGAGCCGAAAACTGCAGTGACTAACGCCCATGTGTATCAAATGAGGTGTTTTAATATACTTACGAAGAAATAAAATATAGAACAAAAAGTATTTTGGTCGTTAATTAAATATTTTTTTAATTTAGATCACAAATGTTAATTTGTTGAAAACAGCAAATAAATAATATTAATGTTTTATGAGGTATTCTAGTTACAAACCCAATTTGAATAGTCATTTGGACTTAGTTTACTCGTTATCTGTAGAAATAAAACACTAATTAGTAGAAAAAAAAACCACGAGTGTGAAATACACTCCATTTCGATCAACACTTAGGCATTTCTGACTGCAGTTCTCGGCTTCGTGACAGCTCGTAAATTTGCCTCAGCTTCAACGACAAAGTTTCCCCACTTACTTAGACATTTTGATACATATATTTCGATGATTTACCTTCAGTCCAATGGCACCCAATTTCAGAATAAACAGACACTGTCCTCTTTCGTAAAGAGGTTTTCATGAAAGTGATATTTTATTCTATTTTCACTTTGATCTTTCGACATTCAATAGGAAGTATCAAAATAACTCTGATATAATAGAGTTACTCATTGAAATCAAGATCCCGGACTGGCGGAAGTAAAGTCAGATATTTCAAAAGTATTGGAACTTGTAAGATCTTGATCTTATCATAAGATCTTACAAGTTCCAATACTTTTGAAATTGCTTTATTAATTTGACAGAAATAATTAAATTACCTCCTTAATTTTAATTAGATTTGTTTTCCCTTTATGATCCTACACACTTTTATTTTAAGCTTCATCAACGCTGTACTTCTAAAGACTGGACTTGATGTTATTCAAAGTTCCTTAATCTAATTTTTATTTGGAAATATTGATACCTCTATAGATTCGGAGTCCAAGCTCTTGGATGCTTTAAAGAAAAAGGCGATATGTTATGGAAAACAAAACTTTTTTTTTCCATTGTTTTTCTGTACTAAGCAGAGTTTTGTATCTTCAGTCATTATAACTTGAGTCGAGTCAAAAACTAGAGGAAAATTTCTCAACTTCGTTCAAGTTGCAAGAATTTTACTTCGAACTAAAGAAATCTTACGCGTCGCTTTCCAAGAAACTGCTGAAAACACTTGTTTTTAAATGAAATGAAGTCCTGCAAGGTTGAGACGGCATTCTCGTTACAGTTATGTCTAACTGGCTTTAATTTACTTATTTCTAATTAGATCAGTATTCTACATTTTATGGTATGTACTTCTGACCTTTGTTTTTATGGATTTTGTAAAATGAACCAATTTTTTAAATGAGTTACATGAAGAAAAGTGCCTTTATCACTTGACAATATAAAGAGCAACTAATTTTCTCATATAAATTTATGTATTATTCAAGCCCTGTATTGTTTTATTTTAATTCATCTTCCAAAAACCTTTACAAAGAAAAAAAGTCTCAAAGTTTAAAAGAAAATATTCAAGAATACATGACGCGGTATAAAAATCTTTCATACTGAAACAATATATTTTTTCTCTTGCCTTGTTATTTTCACTAATGAGGGGAGCTGTCAGTTATTAAAAACTTGTTGCCGTTTGACAAAGACTTTATTATAATAAAGTTCAAATAAATAAGTTGTAACGTTCTGCTTTACGAAAACGAGCTTAAAAACATCGTTACAAGAGTTAAAAAAAAAAGCGCAGTCATAAATATCAGGAAAAAATTACGGTGTTATTATGCAAAACAGACTGCCCAAAGACATCAAATGAAAATCCTTGTGTTGGCAATTAGGTGCGTCCGGCAAAATCCGTGCTTGCAAATATTTTGCAAGCCCTTCAACTTGACAGAACATTGAGTTTTCTTTTTACTATGTAAGTTTCATATTAATATAAAATACAGGGACATAAATTCTAAGAGTTCGTGACTAAATAATAACAGAGTCGAGTCGATCATCAGGTTAATCCGCGCTTACCTAGGTTGGTCCGTGGATGGGTGACCACCCATTACATACCGAGTTTCATCCGTGTCTCGGAAAGCACGTTAAGCTGCTGTGTGTGTCAATTGTAGGTATAACATTGACAGTCGTTAAGTAGTCAGTGACCCGAAAGTTAGACAACCAGTCTTACTAAGGGGTATCGTATTACCGAGTAATGACTGTGTTGTGGAGGTCAGATAGGCAGTTGCTCCATGTAAAATACTGGTATTCAGCTGCATCCGGTTAGACTGGAAACTGACCCCAACATAATTGGGAAAAGGCTAGACAGATGATGATGACACGGATAAAAGTTCTCTACATGATGGTAAAAAATTTCAGCTCAATAGTTTGAAGATATCTGCTTCAAAATTGAGTTGCAAGATTCGAAAGCTAGTAAAAATTGCATGAATCTGTTGTGTATATATAAGAACAACGGGACAACAAAGACATACACGGAAGGTGACTTTAATCTATACTTAGTAAACGGTTTGTCCTAACTTAATAACTACGCACAGCAAAAACCACTGGACGGATGGAACAAAAATAAAAAAAATTATATGCAGAAACTCGTAGCTATTATGACATAAGTCATCATCATCATTGTTGAAGTTGAAGTGTAACGTGCTTTACGAGGCACGGAGGATTCCAGGGCTGCGGGACTGTTCGAAAGAGATACCGCGGCCCTGGAACATAAAGGGCAAAAGAAGGAACATGGAACTGGTGCGGGTCGGCTATTTTATTATTATGTATAGAGACATAAATATAGAATGCATATATATATATTTTTTTTGCTAAAAAACACCGACTCGAAGTCGGTGACTTTGTATCATTAACTTTTTACCATCCTCAGCATAACCTTCCCCTTTTGAGAAGTTAGTTAAAAAGTAGGTCCTCCGGAACATAATTTTTCCAAAAATCGTGCGAAGTACCGTCTTAGCTGCTGTATTTCCATGTTGACTTTTATACATTCGAATACTCACATTTTCTTCTCTTCTATTACAGCAGATGGCAACAGACGACAGCATGAGTGATGACGTGTTCGAAGACGACACGCTGCGTGCGCCCCCGCACCCCGCACAACGAAGCACCCCCTCCCCCACCGGGTACAGGGACTACTACCCTCCGGTCGTCACATCTTCCCGGCTGCCGGATGATGATGATGTTCTTATACATAAGGTGAGATTTATGCACCATTTATTTTGATCAGACTTAGAGGATAAAGCGTTTGCTTGTCCCGCCATACAATGTACCCGTACGATTTTATCAAATTGGAACTCCGTTTTTTTTTTGTTTTTTTTTTTGTGATGCGTGTCCAGCTCCTTTCGCCACCTCTTTAGGCCGGCCTCGGCTGCGCCGTACATCCTTAGACAACCATCGCGTTGAGACCTTTACCCAGCGGTCATTATGCTACGGCTCACGAGACCTGGGAGCTCCAATTCAGGATCCAATTAAATTTTCTGGTGAAGCTTCATAGACGTGATGGGTATTGATATCTATAACTTCATTAGAAAAAAAACCAGCCAAGTGCGAGTCCGACTCGCGCATGAAGGTCGTACCATCGTAGTAGTAAGTACCATAGTACGTACCATAGTAGTAGTAAAAATTAAAGGGGCGCCCCCTTTAATTTTTAATTAGTTTTTATTACTTGTTTATTTATTTATTTATTTATGTACACACAGATACTTAACAGGACAATATATTAACATAGAAGAGCACAAAGGTACTGCTTATTTCATAAGAAATTTCTTCCAGCAGACCTGCGAGAGGAAACATGGATTAGAAATGTAGACACAGTGTGTAGAAAAGACAAAACAAGGAAATTTAAATTAACTTGAAACAAAAATTTATAGATCTATAAAAAATAAACATATATACTAATATATACACATATAAAAAAATAGAAAATACTAGTATTGTAAATATTTTCCTATACATACATATAAATACAGAATATTACTGTATAGAGGAGAGGTAATGCTCTTTGACTTGCTTGCTTGCTTGTTGTTACAGCGGCAACAGAAATACATAATTATTCTGTGAAAATCTCAACTGTCTTCCTATTACGGATCATGAGATACAGCCCGCTGACAGATAGACGGACGGACGGAAAGCGGAGGCTTAGTAATAGGGTCCCTTTATTTACCCTTCGGTTACGGAACCCTAAAAAACAACCGACCTTCTAAACTTATGTTTCAAGTGGTAACTACAGTCCCCCGTAGTTAACTAGTTACCAACTTGAAATATGAGTTTAGAAAATCGGTTTTTTATCGATACCCATCGTGTATGGGAAGTTACGCTAGCTAATTAATTTTACCCTCTTCTCAACTTTATTTTGACCTTAATCGTTAGTACGTCATTAATTTCAGCTCCAATACAGAGCCTGTTAAGATGTGTTGTATACCTCAAAAGTTCAAAAGTTAAAAATAAATCCCGTCTCATCTCATTTAAGAAATTGGACTCGAGTTTTATGAAAAAATTGCCCTTTCCTTAAGCCTTAATCATCTTCAAAGGATTTTGTAACCACAAAGCTTTGTGTAATCCATGACGAGACATCAACCATCTTAACGTGCCTTTGGGTACTAGTAGACCTGTTTTGAAAGTTCGGTAAACATATCTGTATTCCCGGATTTGGTCTAAATTTGAATTTCCTGACACTACGCTGTAGTCAGGTAAAATGAATTTTAAGGCGTCTGGCAAATTTTTCTTTAACCAATTACTGCTCAGACAAGCAGTGTTATGATTTCAAGGTTCATGTATAGCGGTGTTTTTTTCGTATTTAAACTTTGTGTACTTAGATAAAGTTCCTAACATACATATAGAACCTACTCAGGTTCATTGAATCGTCGTTCTAACAAACTTCCAAGTATATTTTTTCTCCACCATTTAAGCAATATTCCAAATAGATCATTAGCACTCTCAACAGCTATGATTCTAATAGATGCATAGTTGAACGACCCGGCTGCGGTCGTCAGCGTCATTTGGATGAGATCATACCGTTTGTTTAGGTCGTTTACCTGTTGGTATCGTACACGGTAGGTACCCGAAGATACATTATGTATATAACAAAATATATTAAGTAGGTATGTCGATAGGTTGTTAAATTTATGGATGAATTTTATTTCCTTACCTGGCCAAAATTTTATTTTATTTAGACCAATGGCTTTTTTGTTTCTTAGCTACCTTTATTAGTAGGTATAATTAGGTTACATTGGTCTGCGTTCAGATAAATCTCAGAAAATCTACTCCTAAAGTTTCCAAACGGTGTCGTGCAACGTTCCTAGCTCGATTCCTCATCTCTATCTCGCTGGTCTAGTCTATAGACACAATTGCTTTTAGTTCATCTTCTCTTGTTATCCAACTAATTAACATTAATCACGATTTCTTCGAAGTACCTTCGAGCTCGTTAGAAATCGTTTTACTTACGACATCTACACATCTACACATTTTATTTTGTAATTATTTCCTCATATTTTCTTTCTCTCATTTGACTTGAATTCATAGTTTTCCTTAATCTCTTTTCCCACTACACATTCACCATACAATCAATACAATTACGTGCTGCCTCCGGCTCATACCACTGCCTTTGTTCCCAAACTTCGTCAGACCACAGCTCATTGTCTGTTAATCCTGATGGCTCAGCATACAAATTAATTGAGGTTCTCTGTACAACTCTATAAGAGTTATAGGTCTATTGTTTTAGTTGGAGCATTTTCTATTGATTGTTTTTTGTTTGTTTTGTTAAACAATGAGAATACGCGCGTGCGTGTATTGGAATAGATTATGTAGAGAAGTCACGTGTAGTCTGCATATGTATACAACCAGTCGATGATTAAAATACTTTTATTAGGATCTGTCAATCCGGTGCGGAAAAAAATCTGTAGCGACTCTGGATACTGGACATTTATCTGACCGTGTTCTGCGTCAGGACAAATTGTGAACATGGGGTTCACAATTTTTCCGTACCTACTTGACCAAACCTTTCGTCAATTCTAATGTCAAATAACGGTCACCAAATGTAACCAAACGATACTCGGTGATGATTTATGTCTTCCCTTAATTCCATTATCAAATCTTGTAGATATAATATGTTGATGTAATATTTCTGTAAAATAAAGCCCAATTCATATGGGACTCATGATTGATATGATATGATTGATAGGAATATGCTTATGCATCTTACACATACCTTCCTCCATAGATCATATCCATTTTGTCAATAAATATATTTTGATTTTGATTTTTTGACATCCATTACATTTGTAATGACATGAGTACCTTCTTCCTTCGTACGTTTCATGGTTTCCCAGAAAATTGTGAAACTATCAGCATATTCATTCAATCGCAACCATGTTCCATCCACTACTGAGTACCTATCTATAGGCCTCCGTCTGCTCTATGCTTCCCTAGTCTGAAAAAATCTCATTCAGGTTTTCCCCCCGATCTTCTATGGGTTGGTTGACCCATCCGGCTGTTCAGCGCATAAGGATCCGGGGTTGAACGTGGGTCTTGTAATCTGCTGTTGCCATTATCTAGGTGAATGAAACAAACTTTCTGTTATTCGTATAGTTCAATCAAGATTTATGTCTTGTTATTCAACATGGCGCGATATTTAAATTAAATTTTTGAACTTTTAAAGCGTGGGTTGGCAATATCACTAGAGGTTACAGAGCAGCAATTTGTTCAAAGGAAAGTTTAATAGATGTTTACAATTTACATTTTTTTTCACAAGTTAACAAGTAATTTTGTTTTGATTAGTTTATTTCACGTGCTTAAATATTTTTTGATGTTGGTTTGCTGATTTTATACTGAAATATGAGAATATTCTGATGCCTGTGATCGGTAGCTAAAAATAAGTTATTTAATTAATGGCTGCGGCTCCGGCTCCTTTTAGAGGACGCGCGTGTAAAACAACATTATATTTATAGGTATCTACCTATAAAAGTAGGTACTAAACGCAAATAATCAATAAGATTAAATGTTTTTGACAAAGAAGACGAAATAATTTCGGATACAATACTCAAATAAAGGTTTTGAACAACTTCTACATTTTTAGATAATTCAAACCTTTTTCAATATCAAATCTAATTAACTGGCTGTTTTAGATCGAAAAACTATGGGATGCCACTAAAGCTTTTTTTTTAAATGTGTTTTTCATTACTGACAAATGGCCAGCTCTACACTAAAATAAAAAAAATTGCCAGCTATATTTTTTTCCTTCGAAAACAGCCAGTACAAACTACACAGGTACTTTTTGAGGATATTATAACAAAACCTTTTTAATTATCAACAGCAATGTTTTCTACTTGTTTTCAAAATATAAAAAAAGAAACACTTTATACCAATAACGAGAAATTCTTTTCAGTAAGTATTTCATAAAAATACAGGTAAGGGTGAACCCAGTTTTTATTCATTGTGAACGTCAACGCAGTATTTATTTATAAAATCTAAATTAAGCTTTATGAAGATGCACATATTAATCCTTCACGGATTAATGATGCTTTGTCCAAACTAGCACCCAGCCCTTTACAAATACGGAGCGCAGTAACTACTTATATTCTATTATTGAGTTAGGGCTGCGGACGGATGGCCTGCAAAGAGCTTTGATAAACTGGTTTATCCTTTGAACGAGACCTTCATTACACTATATTAGTTGGTCCAGTACATACAGATTAATGTGGAAGCGCCATCAGGGCAGCCCGCGAAATTCATATTTTCTTACTTTTTTGCAATTTGCAAGTCAGTGTCAGGTACACATACATGTATGCAGTTACAGAATTATAATAATTAAAATTGGGTATAAATGAACTTAGAGGGAAGTATTTATACTACCTTCTAAGTTCATTTAATACTATTTCATGAAAAAATCATTCAATGGGGTTAATTAATGAGCTTAGAGGGTTGTATTGATGATGTTAATATACCTGTATATTTTATTCAGTCAAGTAACATAACTCATTATTTGGCACAATACGATCTTCAATAACAACACATACATACAAGATATACAACTAAATTACACTCATTCATTAATATATACATTATTGGTTATAAAAATAAAATAAACAATAATCACAATATTCTAGCCGGCCACGCACAATAGTCCACTTTAAGGACTAAGTGCGGAAACCAAAATCCCTAACATAGAACATATTCTAACCGGCACTGGCACAGCAACATGCCTGCCACAGCAATGCCGGATATAAGAGCAGTCCAGTCTGTTTGCGATCATAGCCAGGATAGCATTGCTGGCATGGCTGGCTGGCCCGCACCCGGCGCACCAGGGACGCGCACCGCTTACGCATAGAAGCGTGGAAACAATCAGTGCGTGCCATCGCGAACATCCCCGATGCGCTACAGAAACGGGGCAGCCCCAACACCGCCCGGAACGCGTTGTTGTACTGGATACGGAGGGCACTGTATGCCTTTACACTATAGTCAACCCACAGGCTACACGTATGGGATGTGCAGTACGCTCTAAAAAGCGTGAAATTCACACCAGTAGTACAACGCGAAAACCTGCGGGCTATCATGTTGGCTCGCACCGACAGTGCCCTCCGCTCCCGGTCCATATCAGAAAAATGCATTGATACGTCAAATTTAATACAATTATTTTAGTTCTGTCTTTTCTTGCCTGCACAGATAAGTTGGCAGAAATTTAACGCAGTGAATGTTGTCGAACGTCTGCCGTTGAACGGCTGTTGAACTGTCAACATGAATGGCATTACTATTGTCAATGAGTTACGCAAATACCTCGCTGAATTATCAGTCGCTTTTGAGCCATTTCCAATTACCTGTCTATGTCAGAGAGGTTTGATATTGAGGACCTTCCAATGGGTTTCTATCGTAACGAAATACATTTTTTTTATCTTGTTTATTATACTACAATCTAGCCTATTAAGGCTAATAAGCAATTTTAATCTAACTTAATTTGCTAAAAGTAAAATTATATCTAAGAGCACGTCCATTGCGTTTACTTAGCGTCTGTTACGAAAACGAAATACATGAACAAAACAAATAGATAGTAGTATAATGTCTTTTCTCCGTTTGCCAGTGGGTAGGTTATATAAATCTCTTTTTAATTTAGAGAAAACAAGAAAATACTTTTAAATATCTGAATAATTATATTTGCGCCAAGAAACATTTCTTTCAAACTCGAGTTTTTAACAAGGGTTCGGTTAATTAAAATGTTGCGATTAATTAACTTTTTCTTAACAAAAAGTAACGAATCAAGACTTAAAAAAATAGCCTTCGGTAAGAATCCAGCTATTTTACTGAGAAGTTAGCAACAAAGCAATTGAGAAAAAAGTTAAAAAATACTCGTGATTCGCCTTCCATTGATTTGTTAAAGGAAAATTAGCTATTCTGGGAACTGTGGGTCTAGTGCGAACGCGCGGAATAAATGAAATCGAACGATTTTAAAATTAAACCCATCTTTCATAAATAGTGAAAGGAAATATTGAACTTATTAAATTAAATGTCGTTGACTAAGAAGAAGGAATGATTACGATAAAAAAAACGAACAAGAACATATTTCTAGGTAGGTCCATAAAACCTTTTTTAGTTCTATACTTAATTCACTGGCTGGTTTAGATCGAAAACCAATCGGATGCCATTTAAGTTTTTTTTTCTAATAAGTTTTCTTTTAAATAACAAATGGCCTGCTTATTTCTTCTGCGAAAGCAGTCATTATTTTTTGAAAATATAACAAAACCTTTTTACTGTCAACTTCAACATGAAACACAGGAAATATAGGTTCCCATTTTTTTTCAACTATGAATAGTTAAGTAGTAATAAAATAATTAATATTTAAAAAAAAAAAAACAAACTTTTATTCAAATGCGCTAAAAGAAAATAAACTTTAGACTATATTAAACCAATCAATTTAGTACATGTATTACACAATTTATTAAATTTGTGTGTAATAAGTGTGTGTGTCTTAATTGACATACTTATTAACCCATGCGATGTTGAGTGGGCCTCTAAGGCCCATTTTCAAATGTTTGATCGATGTTGATCAACCCCTGTAAGGCCCATCTGTCACTGTCATCGGTTATGTCATAAATAAGTAATTCTATGAAAGAAAATGTTTCTAAAATATGCAAATCTCGCGACAAGCTTTTATATCATTTAATAAATTTTGTAATACATGTACTAAATTGATTGGTTTGATTTAATTTAAAGTTTATTTTATTCTTTTTAGCGCATTTAAATAAAAGCTTGTAAAAAGTGCTGCTTAAAGGCTTTTTAATTTTCAGCGTTAAGATTACGTCGTGCGTTCGTGCTATGGCCCCTGATAATAATAAGGTCTACCTTTTACTCTTATGTTTAAATACCGATACCATACCCGGCAAACACATTATCGAATTCTTGAAAGAAAAATATTTGAGTGGAAGAAACCTGTAACTTTTTCCGTTTGACAGCTATTTGTTTGTAAGCGAAATGGAAATGAAAGAAAAACATGACTGGTAAGCTTTTGATGTTATGTGGGAGTCGAGTTGGGAAAATGTTATGTATTTGGATATGGAAAAAAATTCGTTTAACGAATGGTATTTTTTACTTTTAAAAGCTTTTTTGGTTTGCCGATTTTTTTCCCGTTAATCTATGAAACATGGTATACACAATTATTAAGGGTACAAAAATAACGGATACGATAATTGCATAAAGGGTGCTACGTGGATACGTATTTTGGCGCTTAAATGACATTAGGAAAGGTTTAAATGATTCCCTTGTAGACAATTTTGTTTACAAAACTCTTTTTAACCAACTTGACAGGTAGAGGTAAAATCATTGTTCCGATTTTGGCGACGCGGCAAAAAACCCATGGAAAACAGTAAAAAAACTTCTTTTTAGTAACCGATCACAAGCAGCAGAATATTCTCCCATTTCTGTACAGAGTCAGCAAATCAACACCAAAAAATAATCTAAAACGCCTAAAATAAACTTGTGAAAACGAAATTACTTGTTAACTATTAAAAGAAGTGTGGCCACGCGCCAAAAGATCTTTGTACAGCTGTATTGGTATTAACCTATAGTCTCACAGAAATAACATAAAAAAAAACTTATTTCTTCAATGTCTGCAAGTGAAAAATCATAACTTCTGTATGGCGTTAAAATTGATCTCAAATAAGTACAGATCCATTTTGATGAAGACACGAAACCCAACCTTTCACTTCCACTAAAAGCCTTTCATCTGCCCCTCCCAAAACAATTATCATCTGATTCTCTATTCACAGACGATACTACTCGGTGACAGCGGAGTGGGTAAAACCTCTCTGTTAGTGCAGTTTGAAACTGGAAAATTTCAAGCTGGCAATTTCTCTGCGACCGTCGGCATCGGATTTACGGTGAGTGAACGCATCATTTTGGTTGTAAATCCGCCATAATTAAATACGAACGCGACTATTTCAAAATGGTTGAGTATTCGGAATTTGAATTAAATCGAACGCTGGTCGCCGTTTTGTAACTAAATTATCAGTAATAATATATGTATTGATGGACTATATAATTAGCTTTATTGACTGATATGCATTTTCCATCCTTTCATTGTTATTTTATCTAGGATTGTGCAGAACAGTGACCTTTATTCTCGTCGACATAAAGTTTAAGTCAGAGGAAAAAAAACTACGAAAGAATTTTAGTGTTGTACTTCGTCGTAGCACGACCATGAACGCATTCATGATAACTTTAGATGGTAACAAAATCCTTTTACACTATTTAATTTATACTATCTTATACCACTAATTAGATCGTAGATATACAGGTCGTGCTGGGAAGATTCCTTCCTAGCACGACCACGCTAAAATTCTAACTGGCATAAAAGTTGATGAAACGGGAGCATGCCTAAAAATTGCTACTCATTATGTACTCCTATTTCATTACTGGTAAACTGTCGTATATTGTTAGAAAAGCAAAAAAACATTTTCTGCCTATAAGCCTGTATATGATTTTTATACTTGACACCAGATGGCGATTTACAACAAATAATGAATAATTTTTCTTAAATATGAAGATAACTTTCCTCGTTCTACACTCTAGTATTTTCATTCGATTATAATATTTTTAATTCATTTACTACAATAAAACGCAGATGACCGTTATCTGTGTCTCTAGAGGAACTAAAATTAATATTTTTGATTTATAAAGAACATTTTCGTGATAGTGATAAGCTACCGCCTTGTGGAAGTGAAATCTTCAAAAATATTAGCAAAACTTTATCTTCGCGCATATACCCTATGATTTTTTCTTTAAAGAACCATGGAACAATACAGCGAAAGGAACCAATGAATTGTCATTTTTACAGGTATAGTTTAAGATGTGATACTTTTTTCCCGGAAAGACATCTTATTCCCGCATGAAAAAAGTTTTATTATCAATGTGTACACGCGGGAAAACCTGCCGGTAACAGCTGGAGTATAGTGAAAAAATTGCAAAAAAAAAACAAATTTTATTATTGTTTGAACGTATATTCTTAATTTTTACATTTAACGCCATCTAGTGTCAAATATACAACTCATATACTTTAGGCCGAAATTTTTTATTGCTTTTCTAACAATTTACGACAATTTACCAGTAATGAAATAAGACTAATAATGAGTACTTACAAAGGACAATGACCAAAGTTGGTACCAAAAAGTCTCGCGCCTCAAAACCAAAATATTATAGTAATTAGTTTCATATTTTTTTACGGCATTACGCGTCGGGGATTTGATTTTTGAACTGGAAATATACTTTTCGAGTTTAAAAGTACGAATATTGTTTTACTCCCTTTATATGACGTTCCGTTTCAACTGAATATAAATGACGTTCCGTTTCAATTGAACAAACCCTTGTCTGTCGAGCGGACTCTAAAATTAATTACAATTAAGTAAGATCAGTACACCAAATCGATTTAGTTTGGTTTATTGCTATTTGCAACAAAATAGATTTTCTCAGCCTAAAGATTTTGATTTATCGATTACATCCATAAATCCCGACTAGTTTATAGCACTTACTATACTCTATGCTTTATAGTTATCTTATCTGTGGCATCTGACATTTGTACTGTACTGACTGACTATTGGCAATGTAAAGGTCTAAAATAAAATCGAGTTTCAGTCAAGCATACTGTGGATGTTACTTTAACTCGTAATTCTTACTAATATTAGTGTATTACGCTGTTTTTAGAGCAATAATGTAATGTATGTGTGTTAAAATACGTCGTTGGTAGCGTCGAAAAAATAGACCTACTTTTTAGGTTAGTTTCGATTTTATAAAATAACTCTGAAACGCGGGTTTTTTTTTCAAAAATAATTTTTGTAGGAGTTAATACGATCAGTGTAGTCTATAAAAAACAAGGTTTGATTTTGATGCAGCATGGTACGGGATTCCATACTTCCATGAGCATTCTCTTTTTTAGGCATGCTCTCATTTCATCAACTTAAGCCAGCTGGAATTTGAGCGTGGTCGTGCTGGGAAGGAATCTTGCCAGCACGACCTGTATAAGTATCTAAGATAATTGAAAGGTATACAATTTCTAATTAGTGGTATAAAATAGTACAAATTAAAAGGAGCGTTCATGGTCGTGCTACGCAGTACAACACGAGTTGTACAGTATGACCACTTTAAGACAAGTGTGCAGTTCAAGGTGGCGTTGTTTGTCTAGAAAAATTGCATCGAAATGTCAAACTTGGTACATTTATTTTAGTTCTGTATTTTTCCGTCTGCACAGATAAGTTGGTTGAAGTTATATAAGTTCCTTGGTTGAAGTATATGCGTGTTTGAAAATTTGGACACCAAAAAGTTCTACGCAGTGGTATGATAAAGCCAGCAATTAGTTATAGATCTGGCTTCGCGTGTGATATTACAGGTACTTCAACACTTTTCAGCTATATGGAGCCTATCGTCAGAATCTTTTCCAAGTCTTGTGTTTTAGCATCTAACGCGAACACACATCGTAAAATTGAATTACATATAAAAGAAAATATGCCACAAGAATGACATTGTGACCATTAAAACTATTTGATTTCTAAGTAAATATGTATTACTTTTGGGTAGTAAACTAATTGGCCATGATTTTAAGCAACGCTTTATCCAAACCGTAAACAGTTTAACAGGTTGTATGTTTTTGTTACTATTATCTTACTTACATAATAATAAAATATATTTTCTAAGACCCGTCGTCTACATTTTATGTTTATGTAATAAAAACTCTATTAGTTTTCGGGTTTCTCAGAAAAACAATCTTGTTACATAAAACTTCTCGACGTTCGTCGTGATTATTCTCAGTAAGGTAAGTGTTTATCTTTTAACGTTTTATTAGAAAAGAAATAAATAAAATGGAACAGGTAAGTATAATGTGAAAAGTGTACATATCTGAGTAACGTAGGCCAATCGCTTAGTCATTAGGCTACGGTCGTCCTAATCAAAAAGATCGTCACGCGAACACCGACCATCGCATTCATTTTGTTCGGGGAACCCGAAAACACGATCGGGATGAGCCGCCTCCCGGTTTTCCGAATGTGTGACATATTCACCATCACTTGTTCGCGTGACCGATCGCTTTGGTTAGGTTGTGGGCCTAAACTGCTGCCAAAATAGTGATCCTTTCATCATTTACTATTTACTAAACTGAAACATTAGCCTTTTCCCAAATATGTTGGGATAATACGATACCTCTTGGTAAGACTAGTTGTCAGACTTGCGGGCTACTGACTACCTGTAACGACTGTCAAACAAGAACAAATGACAGCTGGGACAAGGCAAGCGCGGCTCAACCTGAAGATTGATTCGAGCGGCTGTGATTATTTAGCCACGAGCTCCTGATTTATTAAACTGAAATAATAAATTAAATTTCACTCTTTTGTCGTTTAAATGACCAGACAACAAAGACAGATCACATTCAGTTAACCCTTTTCAAATGTCAAGTGTACAAATAATTGTTAAAAATATTATAACAACAAAATCAGCCAAACAAAATTCACTAGACCTAGTAGTAATCTAGTAAATCGCCGTCGAACAAAACAGCCGTGCACCTATTAACTGTCTAAGTAGGTATAAGGTTACAGTAGGGTAGCTACCTCCCTTGTGCATTCAGTGTAAGCGACCAAGCGTGTCGTACACACCCCCCGTTGACGGGACATGTTCCCTACAATACCACCTACGTAGCTGCTTAGGCGGGTACACTCGATGAAAGAGATAATTAAGCGGTTATTTTTAACAGCATAGTTGACGAAAAAATGCAACCTTGTGTATTGTATTTTATACTAGTTTTCCGCCCGCGGCTTCGCCTGCGTCGAGTTCGGTTATATCACGTTTCCAAGAGAACTCTTCAAAATTCCGGGATAAAAACTATCCTATGTTCTTTCTCAAGGTCAACTCTATCTCTGTACCAAATTTCATTAAAATCAGTTCAGTGGTTTAGACGTGAAAGCGTAACAGACAGTCGTCTGTCTGTCAGACAGAGTTACTTTCGCATTTATAATATTAGTAGGGAGTAGGGACAACGGACTGGTGTCCGCAACTCCACGTCCAAAGCGCGTATTTTGCGTGCGGGTGGGAAATTTATTCGATCCACCCCAGCTCCTCGAGAAAACCGGTTGACCACTAGATCAAGAGCTGATTCAGTGGACTTACCCGAGCTGTATGCATGTCGGTTTACATGGAGTAGGATTGTTTTTAAAGCTCCATCCCTCAGCTCTCTCTCGCTAATTCTCTCCATGGTTTTAAGGAGAAAGGAGGTCAGGCTGATCGGTCGGTGGGCTTTGGCTTTTGTGTAATCACTCTTACCTGGCTTAGAGATGAATATGACTTTCATTTCCCTCCATCCTTTTGGAACCTATCGGAAGGCCAGGCACGCTCTCATTATGGGCACTAGTCTTCTGGTGAAGGAGGCCCCACCCCACTGTAGTAGGGTGGGAAAGACTCCGTTCGGACCGGCCGCCTTATAAGGATGGAAGCACCGGATCGCCCACTGCAGTTTCTCCAGCGTTATCACTTTGCGTGCGTAGCGCCAGTCGTTTTCTGATGGTGTATGAATTACCTGTGTCCAGTCAATAGTCTGTACGGAAGCGCAACCTGGGAAGTGAGTTTTAATAAGGACGCGCCTCGCCTCTTCTGGTGTAGTGGTAAGTGTGTTGTCGGGTTTTCGGAGAACATCGGGCACAGTCGAGTTCTGCTGTGCCAGTATTTTCCTTACCCTGTTTGCTTGTTGGCAGGATTCGGTGCTGCCACAGTATTTTCGCCATCCGGTAGAGCTCCTGAATCTGATGCCGTTTTTGTGTTTGGATTTGGCCACGTGGTACGCGTCCCAAGCGCTCGTCCCGTTGGTGACCTGCCAGCCGGTGGTGATGGCCGCTGAACCCTCCGATGCTAGAGTGAGGTCTATGATGGTTTTGCTTCCTTTGTTTACGAAGGTTGGTTCGCAACCTGTATAGTAGGGTTAAGTTTGTGGTGAACAAGACATCAACTAAAGCCTTACCCCCTTGCATTCTGCGTGTCCATGCCCCACAGACGATGATGGGCGTTTGCATTGGCGCCAAATGCAACCTTATTTAATAATGACTAACTATGAATCGCGGTTTCCCCCACCGTTGCTGTTTTTACTCGGCTCCTAAGGTTCGAAGCGTGATATTAAATATAACCTTCCTCGCAAATGTAAAAATATTATTTAAATCTGTCTGGTCCAGAAATTTGCGCTTTCAAACAAAAAAAAACTTAGTTTTATTATATTTTTATAGATAGTGCCTATAAATTAATATTGCAGGGGAGTAGTTAAGTAGTGTAGTAAGCTCCTTGGTCCGAAATTAGGCTTGGTCATAGACAACTAAACTTTTTGAATCGGTTTTTGTTATCAATTTCAAGGATTTTAATTTTTGTGCACGGAACCCTAATTCATATTCTAAAATAAAAGTAGACCTTATAACACCAGCTATCTGCCAGTAAGTCCCGTCAAAATCGGTCCAGTCGTTTCGGAGATTAGCTGTAACAAATAGACAGATAGACAAAAATTATATAACTACAGAACACTGTGCGTGGCCCGACACGTCAACGTACTTGGCCGGTTTTTATATTTATTTGTATAGAAGATAAATATTACTAGGTATTGTAGCAAAGTCTTTTGTCGAGTGTACCCGACGGTACGGTTTACGAACGGTAAATGCATTTAGAGTAATGGAAAACGTTGCTATATACGTAACTACTATGTCATTGTTTGGATTTAGTTTCACATTATTAATCCCTCATTTGTCTCCGTCAGCAATCCATCGTGAAATTGGGGAAATGTTTTGATCATAAACATAATCAGACTAGAACATCAGCTGCGATTCAGGCCTCCTCTCTGGAAGAGGGAACGGACAGTAATCTACTTCGTGGGTCCATTGAGGCCTGGTAGACATCACATAATTATCTTTGTATGTAACACATGGCGATGGAAGGAGTTAAATTACATAATTTCATGCCTGTAGATAATCCCTGAAGGGTTAGACAGAGGTGTCCCGTAATCATGGTACAGTACCCACATTTTACCAGTTATGTTTGTATTCCCATCAACCGGGCATAAATCGAGACTCCATGACTACTACCTTGAAATTCATGATGGACAAAAATCAATAACTACTTACTTGTAGTTACTTTGGCATTATAATATAAAAAGGGATGTTCTTCTAGAATGTTCTGACATTACAAAGAGCTTCCTTCCTTTCTAATTACAGGGAATCCTCATATTCGTAAATGAATAAGGATGTTCCCTATGACAAATATTATATACGAGATAACAGACGGCTTTGGCGGGGACTGGTTAACTTAATTAATTGTATAAATGTTTCAGTCACTTGATTTTGTGCTAAGAGATTTGTTTAGATAACCTGAGGATATAAAAATGTGAACCTTGTTCTAATGGACTATTTTGTAAGGAAAATTGGCAATAGTTTTCTAAGCGTTTAGTATTTTTACAACATCGCGATTGCTGATGAGAATTCAGAATATCCATGTTGGTACAGACAATACTCGTATTTATTTTTATTTCTATAGGGTATATAATACCTTATGCCGTGCTAAACGCCAAAGCGGTATCTCAGGGAACGCTAGTTTCGAGAAAGTTTTAGTTCGTTATAAGTTCTGGGGGTCTAAAATGGCCGCTTTAGCAGAATCGTAATAGGATAATAATATGAATTACGTTTAAATTCTTTAAATGGTCATAGACGTACCTACTATTATGAATTGTCACCTTGTGACCATTTTAAGAATTTAAACGAAATACATAATTATTATCCTATTATGATTCTGCTAAAGCGACCATTTTAGACCCCTGGTGTCTGTATTACAATGATTTTTAATCATTAGTACGGGCACAAACGATTCACTTTTGTCTGAAATGCTCATTTTTATTTGAAAATTGTTTTTGTGAAGCTTAAATGTGTTTTTTTCTCAAATAAAATTATTTAATTATAAAAATTTCCAGCGTTCCTTGAAAATATTTTTGAAAAAAATACCCTGGATACTTACTTATTTTACCTTTATACTTACTGTAAGAACTTAAAAGGTAAGTACTTCAGGAATTTCGGAAAACTGAAGACTAACTGTGTGTTTGATGGTTCTAGTAGACTAACTTCGCACGTAACTCTCAATATATTACGTAAATACTTACTTATAAATTAGATACCGACTTATGTACATACATACTTATGAAAAATGTTGGTATAGACACCAAAATCTCAATAATGTTAAATTCAATTAACAAAATCGAAACATCGAAATTGAAACCAGTAATTAATTCTATCTTCAATTTAGTCGGATACCTAGTTCTTTTCATATTAACAAATTTATTTAAACATCATCCAAATTGCTTTCAATTTGTTTATTTATAAAGGGAAATAGGACATTTATCCACCCCTTAGGAGCCGAAGTGAATTATCTACGAAAATATTCGATTTGCCGAAGAGTTTACCGAAGACTTGGTGAAATTGAGATATTTGAAAGTCTTTTTTAATATTACCTGGAAGTTATTATGAAGTTTGTGATTTTTGATAGGATTTTCGTCTTTGGTGTTTTATGGACGAAAATATAATGTTGGATTTCTTGTACGTCTACCTAATAGGTAAGTAAAAATTTTCTTTATGTTTTTTTTTTTGTTGGTAAGTAGTTTAGTAGAATGGTGCATTTTTATACCACCATTGTAACAGTGTTTTCTGCAAAAATAAATGATTTGATTTGATTTGATTTGAATGGCCGGAATCTTCCTCCGAAGCTGACAGAGAAAAGCTTTTATTTTATAAATATTAACATTGAGAAAGTCGAAAATTATCTTAATATAGAATATGGAAATAATGTTTTACGCTTGTACACGTGCAAAACATTATTTCCAAGATACATTTATCAGGCTTCACCAAAAAAAATACTAATTAAGTAAAGCTGTTGGTAGAAAAAAACCTGTCTATTTCTTTCTCTATTTAACTTGGAATGTGTCAAAAACTTATATATATACGTATAACACTTATTTTTCTCACTCAATCACATCTTATAGCTATCTGTCAGTCTTCTAATACTTGCTCAAACCATGATTTCCCGGCAATTCTATGGACAATAAATACCTAATGTTGGAAAATCTAAGTATTTATATTTTTTGTGAGAACGCCACAAGCACGACACCACATTTTTGCAAAGGGTCGAGATTCTTAACCATATTAATATTGTACATTTCCTAATAATGTTCAGGGTAGAACACAAAAGTGCTTTAAAGAGCGCGCTCAAAGGGTTTTCTGCCGACGAAAACTATATCTACGTAAAATATACGTAATGATAGTTTTTGATGAACTTGATGTTGAAAGAGACGTAAATAGTGTTCAAAATATTAATAAAAAATGAAGGAAGCACAGATGTTTTGTCGGTACCTATACGCTAAAGTATTCCAAGTCTGACAACGAATTCACATGAATTGTTTTTATTTCGATTCCAGCATTGGTAGAACCTTTGATTTTTTCACCAGGAGCAGGAGTTTATTAGTTCTAAGTTCTAAAGATATCTCTTGATAAACCTTGTTCTCCCCGTCATTGCGATATTTTTTTATTCTGGACCATACCCGGGAACCAT
This sequence comes from Eurois occulta, assembly GCA_950022335.1. Taxonomy (NCBI): domain Eukaryota; kingdom Metazoa; phylum Arthropoda; class Insecta; order Lepidoptera; family Noctuidae; genus Eurois; species Eurois occulta. The sequence goes on along the minus strand of OX465489.1, from coordinate 6,694,103 downwards.
CTAGTTACGGAGATGGAGGACAAAGTTTCAAGTTTTTAATGTTATAACTTTACTTTAAAAACCTCCATGACCCCTGTACTGTTCAATGCATCTATCAACACAATGTTTTGAGTGCGTTACATTGCGTTCTACCGTAAAACGTGATTTTTCACCCCAAAAAAATAATAATTTCCTAGCAAATATTTTTGCGAAGAGTTACTTAGTTTGATGTACAGAATGCTTGATTGACAGCTTCGTGAAGGGTCCGTTACGTAAGTACGAACGTTTTTACGCCGTGAAAATCTACGTTTAATTCGCCGTGTACGCGCCGGATGTTTTCACGTTTTCCCACAGAAAAATCTCAACTGAGCCGCACCTGGTCGTTGTCTCGACCGGTAGCTTGCCGTGCCATGTACCAGCTTGCACGTTTTGCACCGAACACGCCGTACAGTTAAGAAAACTTGCCGTGTACAAGAGCCCGTAGACCTTATAATAATCCACTGCTGGGAAACAGGCGTCGGCTCTGTGGGACGGAGTGGGCTATACCTACTCCGCCGCGCGGGCCCAGTGTGGGTTGGTAAATGTCACACGTCTTCAAATACAATTAGGGGGGTACCGTAATCAAAGTATTTTCATGCCATAACACTGTCACACGGTACTAACCGAGTATAACCGCATCCAATTTGCGTGAGGCACAAAGGCTTGTGGCTCAATGCCGTACCCAGGGTGACAGGAAGTGACATGAAAGTGGAGAAGGACAACTTATGACAACGTAGGACAATAACTAATTGAATGACTATTGCGTTCGGAAAATGCAAATCTTGATTTTCCGGAAATCTTACGTCGGTTAGATAAGAAAGAAAGTCTATTCTTTTCCACGGGGGTCGTAAAAGTGATAAATTATTGTTTTATGTACAAGGAGAGAGGATTATGGTCTAGCAAAGTGCTTTATCCTTTCAACTGTTTCCTAAGAAAACCAATTAACTCGTCAGATTTGTTTTTTCATCATCTTCATTCTAGTACAATATTTACATATTCAAAAAAAAAATGTTGTAGATATAATACATTTTTATTGCAGTAGTCATTATTGACCCTTTAAAATAGTTTAAATAGTAGAATGAAACAGGCCTTCTGCCTGTAATCTATATCGTATGTGGCGACAGGCAGCGGGAGGGGACGTGCCAGGGTCCCAGCATCCCTTTCGTTAGATCTCGACTAGTCGAGTCGAGACAACGGCCGCGAGCGCTCCCGCCATTTTCGAGCGGGAAAATCGCGACAAGTTTTCGCTTCTACACTGGCGGTTACTGTTTGAATTTCGAATTTTACGACTGCTTCTTTTATTGAGTGCCAGGATTTGTGGTAGTTTGAAAGTGTGTTTTATTTGGTGTGTTTTAAATACTACATGATTTTAGAACTCATAAATTAAAACGTGTGTAAACAGGTATGAATCAAATTAAAAATAAAAACATGAACAACTTTAATAACATTTAATTTTATGTTTAAAGAGAAATAAATGCAATGACATTATTTCCTGAAACGAAAACAGTCTCAGTTACTGGCAGCTTATAACCATGTAATTTAAAATCTAAGACCAAGTTCTTCAGTTTGATTAGTAGAAACAGGAAAGAGTGCTTTCAACTTAATTAAAATTCTTAATAATCATCGTTACATAATTCATACTAAATTAAACTACGGGTCGGGGACTTCAGGATTTGATTCGCAGATAGCTCATGTATCTTCGAATGCACTTCTTGTCTTATTCATAATTACTTTGTGTTTTACATTTTCATCTCGTTTGATTATAAACTCTATAGGCATCAAATACCTACTTCTTGGAGACTACGTGACACCAGAAGGCAATAAATTGGCCCTCATATTCAAAGCGCCTCGTATTTCTACACTGAATTTCAACGGCATAAGCATAATGCACCTATAATGTTCCCACTGCTGGGACCTGGGACACAGGTCTCCACTCTGTTAGGGAGGGAATGGGCTATAATCCACCACGCGGGCCCAGTACGGGTTGGTAGATGTCACATGTCTTCGAATTTTTGGTTCTAGGACAGCCAGTTTCCTCACGATGTTTTCTTTCACCGTTTTGAGAGCAATGGTGATGAAATAAATAACACAAAGTAATACGCCTGACTGGGTTCGAACCCACGACGAATTTCAAAGAGATTGACATAAACTCTGCGGCAGCTTAATATGTCAGTTCAACACATTTTTGACTTTGAAATCATCACTTTAGTTGATAAAATTTCATAGCAACTAAGTCCAGAACCCGCCTGCCACAAAGAAGTCACATTACTATCTTCTAAATACTTTGCCTATTCTTTCAATAGCCATCAGAATCAGAAATTTCTGAATTCGTTTTGATGAAGGTATATTCCATGGGCTTGTAGAATGTAACGTTGTGACGATATTGCGTATTGCTTCTATTTATTTATTTATTTTATGAAAAGTAGCTTCACAGCTGACAGTACAATAACTTACAATTATTATTTCAAACAATACGCCAATTATATTGGTGTACTTCGGTACACCAATATAAATATACGATAACCGAGAGTGACTCGAATTAACTGGCAAAAATGAATTATTAATTATTTATTATTTCTCTGTCTTTTTTACAACTCACTATGCAACCGATCGGGTCTTGAATAATCTCCTACACCGAGAAAATACATTCGGTAGCTGTAAACTGTGTGTTTTCATCAATGGAAAATCCATCATCATCTGATAGTCCGTATTTTGTCATTTAAAAAAAACTCTCAGTTAAAATATCTTCATGGCGGTCATCACAATTGGCTGATGACAAGAATTAAAGACCAATTCCACTAATCCAGGCTTTAATTTGAACGCAAATATAGCATAAGCATAATCAGCATATAATGTTCCCACTGTTGGAACACATATCTCCTCTCTAAGAGAGGGAATGGGCTATAATCCACCACGTGGGCCCAGTGTGGATTCCACATACTACGCATAAAAACAAAATTGTTTCAAAACGTTTTCACAAAGGATCAATATCGTTACAGTCACAAAAGCGAGAACCCTTTTTTTATTTCATCAGAGCGAGAATTTCATGACTCCCTTTGGTTCACCGGTTCGATAGCGTGAACTGTATCAAAGCTGTATTGACCGTGGCCTCAATCAACACTGGCGAAGTTTCAACCAGTTTGATTAAACCAGTTGCATTGCAACTATTTTAAATTGAAACCTGCCTGAAACCTCAAACCTCAATCATTGCGTACTAATATTGAGGAGGGAGCAGTAGCGAAGGGTCGAATTTTTGTAAGAGGTTAGCCGCAGTACATATTATTATCTTAATGTGATTATATTGTTTGTCTATTGAATACTGACTGTGCCATTTTTCAAACGGAAGGCGGTAGGAATCGGGTTGAATGGAACCTTCGCCACTGGGAGGGAGTAACACTACTTTTTACCTTATTTTGTACTAGCTGCCCGCGACTTTCGTTCGCGTGAAATTATTATAAGAAAATATTATTTCCCTTTTTGAATCGAATTCTGTTACCAATTTCAAGGGTTTTAATTTTTTTATACGGAACCCTAATTATTTTTCTAAAAAAGTAGCCTAAGTTAGATCTTATAACATTAGCTATCTGCCACTAAAAGTCCCGTCCAGATTGGTCCAACCGTTTCGGAGATTAGCTGGAACAAACAGACAGACAAGAATTGAAAAAAAAATAGTTTTTGATAAAAGTGCCGTATAAATTTTCATGTGCATTCAGTAAAAAGCTGTTATTTTGATATTACAAACAGACACTTAAATTTTATTTATTTTTATAGATTGGTTCCTGTTTCAGTAAAACTTTTCTAGTAAAGTTTTGCTATGTATATAGCGTTTTTGTAAGTTTTTGTTTAGACAGAAGATGAAAGAAATATGAAGAAAAATGAAAAAAAAATGAAAGGATGAAATGAATGAATGGATGTAAGATTCTTCTGTTTAGTATCCACGCCCGATTTCTGAGACGTTATAACCGCATGTTATAGCTATGTGATAGTGCTATTGGTTCCATATCTACACACATTGCCAGTATGATGAACACCCCGAAACAAAGGCTGTATAATCTAACTTTTTCAAATCAAAAGCTAATAGTTAATAGTTTATCTAATTATCTCAAAAACAAGGGCAACCAAACGACTGACTAGTTAGACCATGACCATGGTTTAAAAAGAGATTATAAGTTAATCTTATCTAACAAAAGGTATAGTATAGTGACGGAAATATGTGATTAAAGAAAATCCGCAGCCGTTTCTTCACCCTCGTCAGCAAATAGATTATGAACTTGGAGAAGAAAGGTAAGAATCTCTAAAATCCCTCTTCAGCAGCCCTCATAACATAACAAGACTTTTCAGCTTATGTTGGAGACTCAGCTGATTCTAGTCATTTTTGTTCTAAGGCTGATATCAATAGTCTATAATTTTGTAATAGCTATTTCATTTATCGTGTCGCCATGACCGATTAGTAGGTAGTAGGCTTCATTTGGTAGCTAATGTAACAGCAAATAGATTAGCTAGTCAGCTAAGATAGTAGTAGTACTGGGAGACGTATTTGCTTTCCGAATAGGTACAGCATACCAGTTGCTTAGGCGCTTAGCGCGATCGTTTCTATTTGGGGGACATACTGAATACATCGTTATCTATATATATAAAATTCAAAGTCCTGACTGACTGACAGAGATATCAACGCACAGCCCAAACCGCTGGTCCTAGAGCAATGAAATTTGGAGAGTGTATTCTTTGTGAAGAGTAGGTATCCACTAAGAAAGGGTTTTTCGAAATTCTACCCCTACGAGGGTAAAATGGGGTGTTGAGTTTTCTATGAAACTTTTTATTCTCGCGGTCGATGGACTTGAAAATTTGTGTACCTACTCTGCAGTTACAATTATGAGAAACGTGTATCAAAGTTTTTCCAAAATCATCCCTCAATATGAAATTCAAAGTCCTGACTGACTGACTGATATATCAACTTACAGCCTAAGCTGTTGGTGTTAAAGACATGAAATTTAAAGGGTGTATTCTTTGTGAAGAGTAGGTATCCACTAAGAAAGGGTTTTTCGAAATTCCACCCCTAAAGGGGAGAAAAGGGGTGTTGAATTTTCGGTAAAACTTTTTATTCTCGGGTCGATTGACTTAAAAGTCTACATACTCTTCAGTTAAAACTATGAGAAATGTATATCACAGTTTTTCCAAAATCATCCCATATATAAAATTCAAAGTCCTGACTGACTGACAGAGATATCAACGCACAGCCCAAACCGCTGGTCCTAGAGCAATGAAATTTGGAGAGTGTATTCTTTGTGAAGAGTAGGTATCCACTAAGAAAGGGTTTTTCGAAATTCTACCCCTACGAGGGTAAAATGGGGTGTTGAGTTTTCTATGAAACTTTTTATTCTCGCGGTCGATGGACTTGAAAATTTGTGTACCTACTCTGCAGTTACAATTATGAGAAACGTGTATCAAAGTTTTTCCAAAATCATCCCTCAATATGAAATTCAAAGTCCTGACTGACTGACTGATATATCAACTTACAGCCTAAGCTGTTGGTGTTAAAGACATGAAATTTAAAGGGTGTATTCTTTGTGAAGAGTAGGTATCCACTAAGAAAGGGTTTTTCGAAATTCCACCCCTAAAGGGGAGAAAAGGGGTGTTGAATTTTCGGTAAAACTTTTTATTCTCGGGTCGATTGACTTAAAAGTCTACATACTCTTCAGTTAAAACTATGAGAAATGTATATCACAGTTTTTCCAAAATCATCCCCCAATATAAAATTCAAAGTCCTGACTGACTGATATATCAACGCACAGTCCAAACCCCTGGCCCTAGAGAAATGAAAGAAGAACAGGCAAAAAAAACCCAGACCCGACAGAAAAGTAACATACCTCAGTTTTTTTGTTATTATTTATATAATCATATTATATAGTTTTTATATTCGAAATCAATGGCTAACACCAAAATATTGCCTTATGTTTTTGTTCAGGCATTACACTAAAAAAGTACAAAATGCCTACGTATCTACACAATTCGTAAATATATGTAACTAAATGACGTAGAAAAGTAAGTAGGAGAACAATCTGAATAGACATAGAGTGACGTTTCGCAGAATGACTGCAAATGATCCCGAATTTGAACATTTTCCCCAACTAACAATTGAAGACATAATTAAATTCTCAATTGGTACATATCATGTGCGGTTAGCACGGTCGTACTGTAGTGAGAAGTAGAAGGGCGAGAGATATCATTAGATGATTTTAAACGACCTTAAAAAAAAAAATCCTAAGTTGAATGTTGTACTAGGAGTTCAAAAATTATATAATACAGCTGTATCTCCAGGTCTCCTGGATACATCCCATAACTATTTATCGTCATTTAGTAACACACATTACGAATTGTGTAGATAAGTAGGCATTTTGTATTTTTTTAGTGTAAACCCTGAACAAATACATAAGGCAATATTTTGGTGTTAGCCATTGATTTCGAATATAAAAACTATATAATATTATTATATAAATAATAACAAAAAAACTGAGATATGTCACTTTTCTGTCGGGTCTGAGTTTTTTTTATATGGGACGTGACCGTTCTTCTTTGGAGGGTGTATTCTTTGTGAAGAGTAGATATCTAATAAGAAAAGGTTTTTCGAAATTCCACCCCTAAGAGGGTAAATTGGGGTGTTGAATTTTCTGTGAAACTTTTTATTCTCGGGGTCGATTGACTTGAAAGTTTGTGTACATACTCTGCAGTTAAAATTGTGAGAGATGTGTATCACAGTTTTTCCAAAATCATCCCCCAATATAAAATTCAAAGTCCTGTCTGACTGATATATCAACGCAGAGCCCAAACCACTGGTCCTAGAGAAATGAAATTTGGAGGGCGTATTCTTTGTGAAGAGTAGTTATCCACTATGAAAAGGTTTTTCGAAATTCTACCCCTAAGAGGGTAAAAATGGGTGTTGAGTTTTCTATGAAACTTTTTATTCTCGAGGTCGATTGAATTGAAAATTTGAGTACATACTCTTCAGTTAAGAAGAGATTAATTATGAGAAACGTGTATCACAGTTTTTCCAAAATCATCCCCCAGTATGAAATTTAGTCCTGTTTTTTTTCAGTTTTTTGGGGCCGCCAATGACGAAAATGAGGTCAAAATATAAAAATTCAAGACGACGCCCATGAAGATTTTAGGTTTTTTCGTCATGGGTGTCATTTTCATGGCTTTTGGGGTCGCTGATAACGAAAATGTGGCCAAAATGTAAATCGATGATGGCGCCAGCAAAAAAATTCAGTTATTTCGTCATGAGTGTCATTTTCGTGGTTTTTGGGGTCGCTGATAACGAAAATTAGGTCAAAATGAAATTCAGGATGGCGCCGATGAAAATTTTTGGTTTTTCTTCATGAATGTCATTTTCGTGGTTTTTGGGGTCGCTGATAACGAAAATGTGGTCAAAATGAAAATCCAAGATGGTGCGGACGAAAATATTTGGTTTTTTCGTCATGGATGTCATTTTCATGGTTTTCAGGGTCGCTGATATCGAAAATTAGGTCAAAATGAAAATTCTAAATGGCACCAACCATTTTTTTTAGATTTTTCATCAGGGTTATCATTTTCATAGTTTTTGAGGTCACTGATAACGAAAATGAGGTCCAAATAAACATAGGAAAAAAACAATTCTCATTTTTTTCTTCATTTTCCCCTGACTCAATTTTCACTCTTCGCCACTGGTACCTACCAGTGGCAAAGGGTCCACTTAGAAAGGGTTTTTCGAAATTCCACCCCTTTTTTTGGTTTTTTTGGAGGGTGGGAAATCATCAAATGACCCCTCCCGCTCTGGGCGGAGCGGAAGGGAGTGTCAGACTCTTACTGACTAAAAACCACCCATGTTCCTTCTTTGGCCCTTTATGTTCCAGGGCCGCGGTATCTCTTTCGAACAGTCCCGCAGCCCTGGCAGGCATCGGCCCTTGCGGGCCCCTCCCGTTTGCTGACATCTCTTTGAGGCGCGCGTGGAACACGAACGCGCCGTCGACACGGCCTGTCGTCATACGACGAACGGACGGCGAGCTAGCCCATTACTCACCGTCCACAGGCCCGCGCCTACGGTGGCCGAGACCCATCACGGCGTGGCCCCCGACGCCCGGTGCTTCTCCTCCCGCGGCGGCTGGGACGTGAGGCTCTCTCCCTCTCACGTTCCGCCGCCTCCTTCGCTAGCATGACTGCTTCGCAGGAGGAGGCGACGGCTTTCGATTCCCTCTCGCCCCGGACCATGGCTTGAACCAGGGCCGGACGCGAGAGGTCGTCGCCGCCAATCGCCGCTACGAGGACACGGCGGTGCTCCGCCCAAGCGGAGCAGACCTCCACGGTGTGCTCCACCGTGTCCTCCGGGCGATCCTCGCAATGATAGCACCGAAATTCCACCCCTAAGAGGACAAAATGGGGTGCTGAGTTTTCTGTGAAACTTTCTATTCTAGGTGTCGATAGACTTGAAAGTCTACATACTCTACTTACAGTTTTTCCAAAATCATCCCGCAATATAAAATCAAAGTCCTGACTGACTGACTGATATATGTATCAACCACTGGTCTTAATGACATGAAATTTGAAGGATGTATTCTTTGTTTTGAAATGGGGGTTGAATTTTCTGTGAAACTTAATATTCTCTGGGTCGGTTGACTCAAAACTCAATGTACACATCACTCTTCAATTAAAATTATGAGACACGTGCATCACAGTTTTTGATATAACACGATGTAGTTTAGAAATATTTTTATTTTCATTTTTTAATTTTCGACCCAAAAGTGGCTCTCCTGTTTAAAATTAATTTATACGTCCGTCTTTGAATCAATGACTTACATACAGGGTGTTTGGCGTATGGACCGACACAATTTTTCCAGGGATTTGGGAGGTCATTAGCTAGGTTCTACCCATACACCATTTGTCCCAAATGTCACGGTTTGTTACATATGTTTTTTTTTGTTTAAATGAAAAAAATGCCCAAAATGTTTCCTTTAATTCGAAATAACTTTTTTGTTTGTGGGCGTAGTGGCACAAAACAAATTTTGTTGCATTCTCCAAAGTCTTTTAAATCTAAAAACATCTTTGTTTTATACAACTGGTTTCAAGAAAATTCCTTACAAGCTTCCAAAGTAATTTTTTTTATTTAATGAATGAAATTTTACAACTTCTAAATTAATTATAAAAAAAAGTAAAAGTCATTTTGAACTTAGCTTTATTTTAAAAAGTTCTTTAGTTGATACCCTTTCTAACGGTATGCTACATGTCATAGAAATTATTCATTATGTAGTCAAAATACTAGTTAGGAGAGTCAGGGTTAAGAAAAGACTTTTAAAGGTTATTTTGTTTTTAATAAACTGAAGTTATAAAAAGGAGGCAAAACACCGGGAGAGGTGGAAAGTAATGGGGGAGGCCTTTGCCCAGCAGTGGGACAGAATAGGCTAGTTAAAAAAAAAGTTATAAATCTTGTTCAAATTGACCTCCTCCATTTCGTATGCATGCACGACATCTGTTTCTTATTTCAACTGTCGTTGTACGTAGTGCCCGAACTTGTTGTGCCTGTTTTGGAAGAAGGTGTGCCGATAGTTTTCCAAAATGACGGCTGTCCAGCACACTACCAACTGGACGTGCGAGAGCATTTAGATAATGCCTTTCCAAACGCATGGATTGGTAGATGCGGCCCTATTCCGTGGCCCGCACGGTCCCCAGACCTGACGCCTTTGGATTTTTACGTTTGGGGACGTGCAAAAGAATTGGTTTACCAGACAGAAGTGCCCACTAGGGAAGTTCTAATTGAACGAATAACCAACGCGTTTCAAACTATGAAAGAAGAAATGCTACTACGTACAACGACAGTTGAAATAAGAAACAGATGTCGTGCCTCCCCCATTACTTTCCACCTCTCCCGGTGTTTTGCCTCCTTTTTATAACTTCAGTTTATTAAAAACAAAATAACCTTTAAAAGTCTTTTCTTAACCCTGACTCTCCTAACTAGTATTTTGACTACATAATGAATAATTTCTATGACATGTAGCATACCGTTAGAAAGGGTATCAACTAAAGAACTTTTTAAAATAAAGCTAAGTTCAAAATGACTTTTATTTTTTTTTATAATTAATTTAGAAGTTGTAAAATTTCATTCATTAAATAAAAAAATTTACTTTGGAAGCTTGTAAGGAATTTTCTTGAAACCAGTTGTATAAAACAAAGATGTTTTTAGATTTAAAAGACTTTGGAGAATGCAACAAAATTTGTTTTGTGCCACTACGCCCACAAACAAAAAAGTTATTTCGAATTAAAGGAAACATTTTGGGCATTTTTTTCATTTAAACAAAAAAAAACATATGTAACCAACCGTGACATTTGGGACAAAGGGTGTATGGGTAGAACCTAGCTAATAACCTCCCAAATCCCTGGAAAAATTGTGTCGGTCCATGCGCCAAACACCCTGTATATGTACCAAATTTCAACTCCATCGGTCCGGTAGTTTCAGAGTAAATTGGCTGTGACAGACGGACAGGCAGACAGACAGACACGCGAGTGATCCTATAAGGGTTCCGTTTTTCCCTTTGAGGTGCGGAACCCTAAATACTAATATTACATAATAATATATATCTTACATAAACTATTTATTAATGCGAAAGTTTGGATGAATGGATCTTTGTTACTCAATCACGCCAGAACGGCTGATCAGATCTGGATGAAACTTGGCACAGAGATAGATTATAGTCTGATACAAATAGATGTAGATTACTTATTATCCCAGAAGTAGGCAAGATCCCGTGGGCAATTCCCGAACTGCACGCGGGCGAAGCCGCGGGCAAAAGCTAGTACTCTATAAGTCTAGCGTATTTGTAATAACACCTTTAATTACCTTGTCCTACAATATTTTATTCACGTACAAGTTTGCAGGCTCATTTTTTAAACGCAGTAGTGCGATAAAATCGAGTGGTGTCGCGTATAGTTATTAGTTTTATTACATCGCTTATCCGCGCCGAACATTCGCGTGGCTCGTTGGATATATGGGACACAAAATGGCGATAGACAGTCAATGGAGCCAGTCACCCTTGATGCCCTTGAATGTAGGTTAGTGTATCGGGCTATTAGGTGGCAATGTATGCATCTATGTATGTACAATCGATATAATAGGGCTCTTGTGAACCTAAATATCCTATTGATACGAAACAAATCGATCATAATTTGGGACTTGGTGAAGAAAATATTATGTAGGTAAGCAGTGGTGGGAGTCCTTTGTCCAGAAAAGGACAGAAAAAAAGAAGTTCGTTTTTTTAAAAAAAGAATACGCTGTTCTATCTTACTCCTGGGCAAATGCCTCACTCCGCTCCTCGCATCTTTTGCAATTTTGAATTTCGAAGTACGTTTTAAATATAGTGTTTACGAGAAATCATTTGTTGAATTCATCCATGGACTCTTAGGACTCGTTTTTGAGGAGAAATGGAGAAGGCTGTAGTGTTCAGTATCAATTTTATTGCTTCCCTTTGTTACTTCGGTCCTTTGTAAAGAGGCTGCAATATCGTTAAGTGTATTTCCGTTAAAACGATTAAGGATCGGAAGAGGACATCCTATACCTACCGCCCTTTATGTACCTCGATACAATAAATAGTACCTATGGCCGGATGGTTAAAAATAGTAATACCGGTTACAATTACAGTTATTCTCCGTCATTAAGTCCACTGCTGGGCAAAACCCCTCTCCATGATGTCATTTGTTGGGTTCAGCTCGTCCCGCCTTTTGGCCACTCCACATAGCGGTTATTTTGGCCCAGAGCTCATTGGCCCACTTCACCAAAGCAATAATAGAAAAAAAAAAACCTAGTTTATCTACACTCTTTAAATTCTCCGATAAATAAACCCATGGATAGTCAAATTTTAAAATCGATTAACACAAACCTCATTAAAATCGACGTGCAAACTTTTAGGCCAAAGTGTACCTTTTCCCAACATTCTAATTAGTTTGCTATTTTACGCCCGATGAACCGTAATTCCCTAATTAGTGGCTCAAAAATCTCTCAATAAGCTATTGAGGGATTTTATTAAAATCGATGATCATCTGGGAGGAAAATTGATAGAACAGATTCGTAGAACGTTGATTAAATTCAGTTACTGTATAACTGAAACTACAAATGTAGAGTATACCTGTCCTACTAGATCCTACAAATAAGACCTATTCAAAGAACGAACGATCATTGACCATCACGTGTGCTTACTGCGGGCTGGCTGGCACTTTCAGAGGCCCGAGCACGGGTGGAGTAAAGGTAAACATTATGGTAAAGGTAAACATTATGGTAATTATGGACGATTTTAAAATTTAAATTACTTACATTTCGCTTGTAAAATTTACTTGATTTTAAGAATTTATCCATATCTATGGGTGATAGTAATTGTGGTTGTCGCAAAAAAATTAACCAACATGCTATGGGATAGACTTTGTATTTTGATACCGGGCGCCTTGCTCGTGCCTCGCATCATGCGTAAGCTACCTGTCCATTCGGACGAAGCAGAGTGGAAAAGTGCAGAGCTTGGAAAACATTCAACAAAGGAATTCCACAGAACTCACACCATTCACGCTTATCCAGTCGAAAGGAACTTTAGCGTAGGTGTCAGGCGTAGTTAATCGAGATCTGGCCGTGAAGGATACGTTTCCACATTTTAGGATTGTATTGTTTTTATCATTGCAGAAAAAAAAGCGTTTATTCGTGGTGACATCCTAAATATTACAAAAAATGTTACTTCTACCAAACTGTAAAGCAGTTTGTTGGCAGATGCAGCTCACATAAACAATATTACCTATATTTAAACTCTTAGGTACTTTTCCAGCAATAACGAGGATATAACCATTAACTATAGCTAATCACAAGTATTTTACTGTAGAACAAAGACTGACCAGGGGGTCTAAAATGGCCGCTTTAGCAGAATCATAATAGGATAATATGAACTTCGTTTAAATTCTTAAAATGGTCACAAGGTGACAATTCATAATAGTAGGTACGTCTATGACCATTTTAAGAATTTAAACGTAATTCATATTATTATCCTATTATGATTCTGCTAAAGCGGCCATTTTAGACCCCCAGTAAATGTAGTGAATTGAAGCGCCACTACGCAATTCAAAATGCTATTAAACATTAGCCAATAACATTCTAAACCGCGCAATGGCATTTCAATTCACACTGGCGAAGCCGCGAACATAGAAAAAAAAAAGTAAAATGTTGTAGTCTATGCTAAATAAATGCATGACTTCCTTACTTCATTTCTTCTGTAGGGGAAATCACTCTTCGCTTTATTTACTGCTGCACAAAACAACCTCGCTCGTGTCTGCTCCCTCCCTTCGCTCAAACGAACAAGCAGCTTAATTCCCAGGTGCTAAAGAATGTTTTTCATCCCCATCAGTTAGTAAACGTACAAGTTTATTGTAACTAGGATTTGTAAAGATTAGAGGGATCTTGTTTCTCAGCTTGTATTCCTTTCAAAGAACTTTTATTTCTTCTATTCGTCTTATAGGTTTTCCGGCTCATTTTCGCCTGCTTCTCAAATACGAAAACCCGTGCTAATTCGACTAGATTTTGGTTAATCACTGATTTCATACGACTAGTTTGAATAATTCTGACTCTGCCGCTGTTAGAGATGGTACTAACACTTCCGTCACTCACTAAGCGTGTCAAAGGAAGTCATGGCGTTTTCTCATAGAAACTGACAGCCCGTGACAATACTATTAGTGCTAGCAAAATAATTTAATGTGAACGTGTACCAAAAACTCACAATTTTAAACGATAGCTATCGCTACATGTACTAAATGTCGCTTTATATCATATCTCACGCGTATCATAATAAAGGACCTGTGTATTATGATAAATATGCGATATGATATTTAGCGACGGTTAACATACTAGTGATAGCTATCGTTTACAACTGCGAGTTGTTAGTACAAGATGATATTCACTGGTTAAAGCAATTTAAACTACAGCAGTGCCAGTGACAGCTAGCTTGCGCTACTGAAAACGTCTCGCTCAAATCGCTGCAATTTCAAGCTCTTGGATTTCTGATAAATTCTAAGGATTGGTCAAGAGGTGTTGTCTCTATTGGTACCAGGTTTTACAGTCTAATAAATCCGATAATTATTCTATGTTAAACTCAAGGTAGGTAGGTAGGTTTAGTTAAATAAAATACTCTTATCTCAAGATATTCGAGACTTTTCCATTAGAACCTTTATCAAATGATCAAGCTTTTACCTGGAAATTGAGTTGAGTGTCAGTTTCCACTTAAATAATTACTTATGTACATCAATTTAAAACGTACTACACTACTACTCGGGTACTCGAGTACTTATGTACTTGAGCTTTTTAATAGTCATGAAAACCAGATAGGAAAAAATAGATACAGGATAAAAAACTTACTTTAGAATCTATACAAATAAATAAAATTGAAGTGTATGTTTCTTATACCAAAATAATGGCTTTTTACTGAATGCACATGAAAGTAGGTATATATACGGTACATTTAACAAAAACACAAGTTTTTTTAATTTTTTGTCTGCCTGTTGGTCTGTCTGTCTGTGTGTCTGTCTGTTTGTTCCGGCTAATCTCCGAAACAGCTGGACCGATTTTGACGGGACTTTTACTGGCAGATAGCTGATGTTACACGGTCTAACATAGGAACTTTTATGTTAGAATAAGAATTAGGGTTCCGTGCAAAAAAATTAAAACCCTTGAAATTAGTAAAAAAAATCGATTAAAAATGGAAGTAATATTTTTTATAATAATTTCACGCCAACGAAGGTCGCGGGCAAAAGCTAGTTATAAATAATTATACTTAGAAAATGAAAATCATTTTCCAACATTAAACGCCTGAAGCTGTCTCGGAAAACAAGCTTTAATATTTTCATAACTACAACACCACTTAAATCATGATAAGAGCGAGCTTTAAAACATAAGTACATACCTATACGTGGCTAAGCTCGTTTTGCTCGCTGACTTCGTAATTACGTTTTCTAAAGCTTTTCTAAGCGATATCATATTCTTGATTGTTTCTTTCCCACATATTTGGTTTTCTGTTTACTTTGTAAGAAGTGTTTCGCTGATATGAGTAACTTGTATCTTATTTTTTTAACCTCATAACAATTTTTTCGTTCTATAGATTTAAAGACAATGACCAAAGTTGGTACCAAAAAGTCTCGCGCCTCAAAACCAAAATATTATAGTAATTAGTTTCATATTTTTTTACGGCATTACGCGTCGGGGATTTGATTTTTGAACTGGAAATATACTTTTCGAGTTTAAAAGTACGAATATTGTTTTACTCCCTTTATATGACGTTCCGTTTCAACTGAATATAAATGACGTTCCGTTTCAATTGAACAAACCCTTGTCTGTCGAGTGGACTCTAAAATTAATTCAACAGTTTGGTTTTACGAAGGGCAGGTCGACAACAGACGCGGGAGTAAAACTCATCAGTCACATTCTGGAATCCTGGGAGAAGTCCCAGGATGCCATTGGTATTTTCTGTGACCTCTCAAAAGCGTTTGACTGCGTCGACCACAACACACTGATCTGTAAATTACACCACTACGGAATTCGTGGACAAGCTGCTGATCTTGTTCTCTCATATTTATCAAACAGGCAGCAAAAAGTAAATGTAAATGGGGCGACGTCCTCCGGGTCTCTAGTAAAGATGGGCGTGCCCCAAGGTTCAATTCTCGGGCCTTTCCTATTTCTTGTTTACATTAATGATCTCCCTTACATGATGGCCAAATTATCGGATATAATTCTATTTGCTGATGACACTTCGCTAATTTTTAAAATAGATAGAAAGGATACGGATGTCTTACATGCCAACGAAAGTCTAACTGTTCTCTCGAAATGGTTCGCAGCTAACAATCTTTTACTGAATGCGAACAAAACAAAATGTCTTAAATTCTCTTTACCAAATGTACCTCAACGGGATATAAATTTAAATCTTGACGGCAAAAAACTTGATGTTATAGCGGAAACTGTATTCCTAGGGATTACTATCGATTCAAAATTGCAGTGGGGACCGCACATTAGAACTCTTTCGGGTAGGTTAAGCTCAGCTGCATATGCAGTAAGGAAAATAAGGCAGTTAACTGATGCAGCTACAGCTAGGTTAATATACTATGCTTATTTCCACAGTATTATGTCTTATGGCATTCTGCTGTGGGGATCGGCGGCAGACGTTGACTCAATTTTCATTTTACAAAAGCGGGCAGTCCGCGCGATCTATAAAATGGGTCCTCGCGAGTCCCTCAGAGAAAAATTTAAAGAGATCGATGTACTGACTCTGCCTTCCCTTTATATCCTAGAATGTATTTTATATGTCCGCAAAAACCGAGGGCTTTTCAAAATTAGAAGCGACTTCCACAATATTAATACACGCAGTAAACACGAAATTGTAATACCCAAGTTCAGGTTAACAAAAACTAGTAAGTCTTTTCTTATTAACAGTATACGTTTTTATAACAAATTACCTAAGTCAGTTATAGAACTGACCGATGGAAAGTTCAAAAATTACATTAAACGTGTCCTTATTAAAAAAGCATATTACAAAATCAAGGACTACGTTGAAGATAAAGAGGTTTGGCTTTAGTTCCTTCTGCGCATGCGGCTTCCCTGGTAGCTCATAAACAGCACAAATATGTGGATGTCTCTAACTATTCTCAATCTCATTTTTTTTTTCTTTTCATTTTAATTTACAATGGTTTTTTTTTTTTTTTTTTACAATGGTTATCACATCACTTAAACACCCTTTGTTCAGAATAGTTGCAGCACTGATGACAACATTTTTGTCACTTGTTTAATTTAGTCTTTTATAATATTTTCTTGCCTTTGTATAGATTCTTTTTAACGATTGTTTGTGAATGTGTGAACAGTGTAGGCCTTGTAGATTCCTAGATATGTGTTAACTTTTGTTAACCTCTTATCTTGTTTTCCGTTTTTCTTGCAACGACTTATTGTCGGGCCTATGCTGTCCCCCCATACTTGAGTACTAATGCTGTAACATGATAATATTGTAAAACTAATCATTTTAAAAGAGTAACCATGGAGTTTCTTGCCGGTTCTTCTCCATAGGAAACGACCAACCCGAACCGTGCACCTTTTTGTCGACGTTTCATAAGTGCCCATGTAGGCCTATGTGAAATAAAAATATTTTGATTTGATTTGATTTGATTTGATTTAATTACAATTAAGTAAGATCAGTACACCAAATCGATTTAGTTTGGTTTATTGCTATTTGCAACAAAATAGATTTTCTCAGCCTAAAGATTTTGATTTATCGATTACATCCCTAAATCCCGACTAGTTTATAGCACTTACTATACTCTATGGTTTATAGTTATCTTATCTGTGGCATCTGACATTTGTACTGTACTGACTGACTATTGGCAATGTAAAGGTCTAAAATAAAATCGAGTTTCAGTCAAGCATACTGTGGATGTTACTTTAACTCGTAATTCTTACTAATATTAGTGTATTACGCTGTTTTTAGAGCAATAATGTAATGTATGTGTGTTAAAATACGTCGTTGGTAGCGTCGAAAAAATAGACCTACTTTTTAGGTTAGTTTCGATTTTATAAAATAACTCTGAAACGCGGGTTTTTTTTTCAAAAATAATTTTTGTAGGAGTTAATACGATCAGTGTAGTCTATAAAAAACAAGGTTTGATTTTGATGCAGCATGGTACGGGATTCCATACTTCCATGAGCATTGTCCTTTATATTCTATTTCTTATAAAATAAAACTAAAAGAAGACCCGTTATTGAAAAAAAACCGGACAAGTGCGAGTAGTTTCAGAGTAAATTGGCTGTGATAGACGGACAGACACATACGCGAGTGATCCTATAAGGGTTCCGTTTTTTCCTTTTGAGGTACGGAACCCTAAAAATGTGAGAAAACATCCTAAAACAAAGTTGTAGGTAGTTGTTTATTTCTATACATTTCTTGAATACGTACCTACCTACTTTTAGGAGATATCGGGTTTTCAACTCAGCTTACTGGTTTCAGTTCGAACTGAAACTCATCCTAAAGAAATAGTTCAAAAGAAACACGTGTCTTGGTCGGCCATTTTTGTCTCAGATTATAATATGGGTTATATCTACCTTATGCCTATATTCTCGTTTCCTTATACTTGAATCATAATGAGGTCAACACAGATTTGGATTACAATAATTATAACGAGCCTGGAGCCTTGTGTACGAATGTTAATAACTATGTTTTTATACGCTCATTATTATCATTGGTTTGGAAATCTATGGTTGGAAATTCTATCATGTAAGCCACCATCATATCAAAGCATATAATTAGCTAGTCTGTGAGCGTCCAGATGGCATAGACAAGACATTTGTAATCGAATTTTAGGAGAATTGACCCAAGATTTTTAGTAGCTTACGAGGAGTTTCTCTTAAGTTTGCCTTTGGTTTGTTTTCTCCCCAATAGAGGTCAGCCTTCAGAACAAAATGTGTGAAATAAATAGTTAAAACAAAGACTTTATAGTGACGTCATTTTATGTCTCGTATTCTTCTCAGCAAACCCTTTCATTTGATATTCATTTCATGGGAATAATAAAAAATAACGAGCCCGCTATTTTTGGGAGTCCACCATATTGGATTTAGAATGACGTCGCTTAGCTAACCATGCATTGTCATCCAAACTAAACATGTATGCAACATTTCAGCTCAATCGGAAACCGGAAAGTGGATCAAATTTAATTTCTAAGATTTTTTACATAGTTACATGTGAAGCTAACAAAATCCAGTTAATAAAAGCTGCAGCCGCTGATTGTCCTTTGTTTTATGTTCATACATTTTCGCAGTTCAAGATTAAATAAACCTACAATTGTTATGAATATGGCCTATAATATTATTCGGATCAAATGTTGAACTTATTTGTGGTCAGCTAAAATTAAGCTTCAATTTTGGATAGCGTCGGTCATTTAAAGGGGTATAATTTTACATTGTGCTTTTTTTTGGGTCGGTATAATGTTGCTAACATAATTATTATAGCTTATAAGTTTAAGATTTATTTCAAAGATAATTAAATTATTTACAAACTACAAAACTATAATAGTAATAAATATATACAAGTAGAAAAGGGTTACAGGGCGTCCAAAAATTCGTCCGCATCGCTGTCAACAGGAAATTTCCGAGAAGGCTGGCAGCATTACCACGTTGGATGGTAATGCTGATCCTTTGGCCAAAAAATAGGCCTCTAGTCACGTGAAGAGTCGACCAACCGCTTATAAAGTGATTATAAGGATATGGAGACACTCTAGTCCAGAATTATCACGACATAGTGAATCTATGGCAAAAGAAATGTCACAAGCACCGTGTATATCAGGGAGTTTCATATTCTTTCTGGTGGTGGGCGTTTTTGCTCGCAAACTACACTTTGATACCAAAGCAAATGAAATCTGACTTCATCTAACTGATACATTATGTCTGAAAACCTCCCTAGAAAATGGTTTACCAAGTAAAATAAGTAGCCATTTTCTTTTTGTTAGGAAAAGGTTAGTATAAGGTATGATTTATGTCTAGGTACGTTCCATCTAGGTACAAAAGGCCTTATGCCTACGAGTATCTCTGTCCTCAGTACTAGATTGAGGTCAAGAGTAGGCCCATTTAAAAAAATATATATATCTACGGTTCCATCAAAAAAGTTTTAGAGTTTGAAACTGAATACACAATTTGGCTTTTTTATCTTTTAGGTCATCCGTCAAACGAGTCGCGTTATCCATCAAAAATTGATAAAAGTGACTGAACATCCGCGCACAAACTAAAAATATATTTGCAAACACAAATTGTTTGGTAATATTTATTATTCCAGCATTGTTATCTTTTTACTGATTAACTATCAGCAATAGACACTAAAGGTCATATTAGTCTTGTGTGTTATTCGTAATTTCAATTATCCTTACGTTAGAGGTCTTATTAATTTAAGATATGCTTTTGAATGTTCGTGACAAATAAAAGGCTATAAAACTTACAATAGGGCTAACTGGACTCTCAATCTATTAAAAATCTATGATTACATTCTAACAAACACGATTCCAATTCAACTTCGGCCTGAGAAAATATAATTTTCCTAACGCTTAGATTTTCTTCTTATTGAGGACACAGCTGCTTTTTCACATTCGCATCAGAGTGTAATGAAAACCGCATAGAATAGAATATACTTTATTAAGAAACGATGAAAGAATCAAGTCTGGTTAAGCAGTTACAACCTCCTAAGTTGTTGTACTGCGTTAAAAAAAAGAAGATAAAGAAGTAAATGATAGCGTGACGGTTGACAGAAGATAATGGAAGAAAAAAACGAATTGCGCCGACTCCAAGTACCTAACATGGGACAAGGGCAGGAAGATAGAGAGTACACCAAAATTGAAACACAACTGTTTTACAATAATTCATACCTACTTATTTACTCAAAACACAAACCTTGGACTCATAACAAAATATTTACTTAAACGAGATAACGCATCGAGTTAAACAAATAAACAAACAGAGATTGCCAACCCTAGGTAAGCCGTAAGCCCGGAAAAATACAAACGCAACGGGCAGGGTGAAAACTCAATTTAGATTTTAAATAAGTATATTTGAATTTGTTATGACGAAATATCCATCCCCTTTTGACTACGTAACATGGCTAAATTAATGTAAATTTTTATGTTGATGTCAAGAGGAAAATGGAATACGTTGTAAAATATTAATTTTGAATTCATTTTTCTACGCTAGTTTTTACGGTTCCGTACCCGAAGGGTAAAACGGGACCCTATTACTAAGACTCCGCTGTCTGTCCGTCCGTCTATCACCAGGCTGTATCTCATGAACCGGGATAGTTCGACTGTTGAAATTTTCACAGATGATGTATTTCTGTTGCCGCTATGACAACAAATACTAAAAAACAGAATAAAACAATATTTAAGTGGGACTCCCGTACAACAGACATGATTTTTTTGCCGTTTTATAGATAATGGTACGGAACCATTCGTGCGCGAGTCCGACTCGCACTTGGCTTTCTTCTTGACTATGGCACGTACTATTTATGAATGACGTGTTTGGCGGGATTTCTAAAAGCAGAAGATAATGATATCCCCAATCCTCCTTTCTCAAGAGTCAAGGCCTGAGACCCATCAGTGTAATGTTATCAATTCTCTGATAAGTGATTCTCCGTATTAAATAATTCACCGAATGGATACTTTCATAATTGTTGCCAGAAAACAATACTTCAAAATAAAAACGAAATATAAAATCTCTCCATTAAAACTTACCTGCAAACTTCGTTACACACAAAATGGAGTCGGTATTGCAAAAGTCAGTTTGGACAAGTTTCAGCGAACAAACAAGTGAATGTTTTCTTTTTTTGCTAAAGCAATTAATTACTTTTCGGCATCAAACGACAGGTGTCGGTAGGGGACCAGCCAATAATTAATCTGGGGTTACCAGCAAACATAACAACTGAGAGTTTTTGATAGGGTAACCCGAACGTTGTTCTGCTCTGATTTAACATTGGATTGGTTTTTTGTTCCGGTTGTAGGTACCTTATTTCCTATTAAGTAATAAAAGCGAAGGAAAGTGGCACCAGAACGAATTTCAGTTCAAGTAATACATTTTTCATACTTTAGGTTTGGCATAGAAGTAATAGTAGAGATAGTTTCCGCGTTTATGTATAAAAGTTTGACAGATGTGAGTATATTATTTAATGATGAAAAAGCGGTTGCTCGACTCTTCACGTGACCAGAGGGCGGGCCTATTTTTTTGCCCAAAGAATCAGCATTGCCATCCAACGTGGCATGCTGCCAGCCTTCTGGGCACTTTTCCTGTTGACAGCGATGCGGACGAATTTTTGAACGCCCTGTAACCCTTTTCTACTTGTTTATATATAATTTTATTACTATTATAGTGTTGTAGTTTGTAAATAATTTAATAATCTTTGAAATAAACGTTTACTTATGACGAAAATTGAAAGCATTGTAAATCGACCATTCCAAAGGATGTTTTTTCTCTCTATATACTTTGACGTCCTTATCCAAACTGTTTATATTTACAAGATGTCGATCAAAGTACATAACCCTCATCGACTTTGGGTCTCGTTTGTTATTTAGAAGTTACGGGATGGTCTGACAAGCCCTCCTAATATCCTGTGTCAACAACATTTTAATTAGGTTGCTTTACTGTCACTGTCCACAAAGGGTTTAAGTTTCGACGGTACTGTTATTATTAAAGTCCTGTAGATGGGAATGATTTTGAAAGAAAGAAAAAGAAGACTTATTCTCAATTTCTCCTGGATCCTTTGGATCCTGTTTTCTCAATTTGAAGTAATTTGTACTTACCACTTTACAGCTTTGGGGCGTATAAAACGCCTAGTTTCTCAAGTAGATTTAAACTTAATATTTTGTCTTCTACTCTATTTGTTGCCTTGTAATATGGCATATCAGCCTATATTGTTCCCACTACTGAGACACGGTCTCCTATACACCAGACAGACATAGATCATCACACTGAATAACTTTCTCCACGGAACCACAATTAAAATCGGGGATAAAAACCGCTGTCCCATACATTTGTGTCGAGTAGGAATTACCTATTGAAGTTTTGTACTGGACAGCAGATTTTTTTTGCCAAGGAGAAAGTTGTTCAATTTGATAGTCTGATTCATACCCTGAAATATGACCACACCTTTCTGGTACACGCTGCATATCATAATTATAACGAATTTTAAACACATGTAAGCTCATAGTTAACTAACTCCAAAAACATTATTATAAAAACCTCACTTAATGAGGAAGGTATTTATTTCTCTCTAAGTAAAGTTTAGGGAGAATAAACAACTCGCTGTGAGTTTCTCATCTCTATTCTTGTTTATAGCAGCAGAACGAGTGAACGAGTGAGTAGCTAAAGTTTTGAGTGAACGAATGAGTAACTGAAGTTTCGAGGGAACGAGAAGTATTGTTCTTGTTCCACGGTTAGCTTTGAACTTTGAACTAACTTTGCGTAACTTACCCACTATAATTAATGAAAAATCTGATGAGTTTCTTATATGGAAGGGAGTTTTATGTTTGAAGTTGATGACGCCTAGTCGGATACAAGCATCTTTTTGTTTCTGTTTTAATAATAGATCACTGTGTGTTTTATCATGATGGATTTTTGTGAATTTCAATTTATTTGACATCAAACGAAAGATATATATATATATTTTTTTTGTTTTAAGAACATGAATCCCGTTTTGTTCTTGAACTATTTATTTGTATAAAACTTTAAACACTGAGTATAGAGGTTAACTTAATCCAATTATAACCTGGCAACATGTAAAATCGATTATAAAGCAATTTGAATACATGATAGGTATCTGTCTGGTCTGTACTTTACCACGTCCATCAACGCGATCAATACAATTATACACTTCTCATCAAAAAAATCGAAACACCTCGCAGTTTATGATTTGATAAGGATTATCAGAAAAATGTGTATATTTAGGAATAAATGTAAAATGTCATTTAATAGTGAGTAGTATGAGGTTTTTAAATCCTAATGTTATTGTTCTAAATTCAAATTAAGTCTTCATAGGTTTCGTATTTTGTATAATGAGTAATTTTTACCCTGTATGGAATATGAAGGAAATGGGTAAAACAACACGCGTAAATGAAAAAAAAATGTAAGAAACGTTTATTTAATAACTTGTATTCCCTCCGCGAGCTCTTATTACTGCTTCCATACGGTTCTTCATCGATCGGATGAGAGTCACGATCACATGTTGTGGTATATTATCCCATTCCTCTTCTGGATTGCATTTTGCAGCTGGCTAAGTGTTTCTGGGGCTGGATCTCTTGCTCGAATTCGTCTCTTTAATTCATCCCATAGATGTTCAATGGGATTCATGTCCGGGCTTCTTGCTGGCCATACCATAATGGAGATACCGACTTCGGTAAGATAATCTCGTACGACGCCCGCGGTGTGAGCTCTAGCATTGTCGTGCATGAATATGAAGTCGTTGCCAATAAAATGTGCATAGGGCATCACATGAGGTTCAAGACACTGTTCGATGTACCGATGAGAGTTTAGTGCAGGCAGCCGTGGCCCAGACACAAAGGCAAGTTCTGTCTTACCGTCGGCGCTGATTCCTCCCCAAACCGTCCACGAACCGCCACCATAGCTGACCTTTTCTTCAATGCAGCATTGTGCAAAGCGTTCTCCATCTCTTCTGTAGACCTTGTTCCTTCCGTCGTTACCATACAGCATAATTTTACACTCATCAGAAAACAGTACTTTGCTCCACTGAAGGTATGACCAAGTTAGGTGCTCGCGTGCAAAGTTAAGGCGCGCTCTTCGACGGTCTGCAGTTAATTTCGGCCCATTCGCTGGCTTATGCGGTGCCAATCCGCGTTCCTTCAACCTTCTTCTTATTGTAGAGTCACTTACAGCTACTCTTCGTACAACGCGAAGCTGCTGCTGCAGTTGAAAAGCGTTAAGGCGTCGATTTCGTAAAGAAGTTGTTACAATAAATCGATCATCTCGCTCAGAAGTGACCCGATTCCTGCCAGATCCTGAACGGCGCGTGAACGAACCAGTCTCCCGATAGCGTTTGTAGACTCTATGAACAGATGATAAGCTTAGATGCAATCTTGCAGCCACAACACGCTGACTAAGTCCAGAATCCAGCAATGCCACCACTTGGGCGGCTTCTGCGGGCGAAGTATCCATATGTTTTAGAAAAAAAAGTTTTTTCAGACGTCCCAAAGTCACAGTAAATGAAATAAGAAACAAAAAGTTTAAAGACAAGCGCTAATTTTTAGTTTTTAAACGAGAAACGTACTCCAACCCTAAATACACATTTGTCTCAAAACAGTGATTAATTTCATTTATAAGATAAACAAATGAAATTCTAATTTCGAATTTTGATTTTTTTCTTCTTACTGTAATGACCAAACTGCCAGCTACACAATAATGTTTTTTTTTTTCATGGAATTAATTCTCTTTTGTAAAAAATTAGGACAAAAACAATAAAAACGAAAGTGTTTCGATTTTTTTGATGAGAAGTGTATATAATACAAGTAAGCTCCGAAAATACATCGTAAATCAATACAGAGCTACGAAAATGCACAAAAATTTAATGTTACCGTGATAACTGGTGAATTTCAATGTTGACATTATAGTACGTAGTTTGTTGTTGACTCGTGATGATCATTGATTCGGCTGTCATTTGTAGATCTTTGCCAGTCGTTACAGGTAGTCAATGGCCCGAAAGTCCGACAACCAGGCTTACCAATGGGTATCTTATTACCCTAACTATTATATTATTAGTACTAACTGGGTTGTGGAGGTCAGATAGGCAGTTCCTCGAATATTAGTGTAGCCAAGCGTACCTTTATTTTGTTAGATAACTTCTAAACCCGCTGCGTGTGTTCTGACAAAGGGTTAAGAATTGAATCGTCAGAACTTCTGACGATGGAGACTTCATAATCCTAAGGCTCCTTCGTATCTTCGGGAACGCTTCGAGTATCTGGTTCCTAGAGGTAAACCTTGTCGCTCATCATCATCTCTTCTCCTTCGTTTCCCTCCCCACTCCTCAAGTCGGTATGATGGTTCATTTACTGTTCGTGCAGTGCGCCGTTGGAATTCGCTTCCACACTCCTTGCGGGATAGCCCTTCGTTAGATGTGTTCAAGAGGGGACTAAGAGAACATTTCCTGTCAACATGATGATACTATGTATACATTATATAGTATATGTAATAGTAGTAGTATATAAATATATATATGATGTAATAGTGTATAGTATTATATATAGGTATTGTATGCGTTACGTATATTATATTGTATGTATTAGTTTAGTTTATAAAATAAGTTTGTATAAGTTTTATAAATGTACTGATTGTGCACGTAGGTTATCCTCTAACGTTAATCTCGCAATCGAAGTAAGGTTTGCTGTAAGAAAACCCAATTTTGGGTTAAGCTCGCCGTTGTACATAAGCTATATATTGTAATGTTGTGTATATCTTTTAATTTTGTGTGCAATAAAGAATAAGACGATGGAGAGAAATTCCCTAGGAATGGAAAATTACACGTTATGCTGAATTCAAGTTAACAGTTTCTTGATACTGACTTACTTCTTGGTAACAACTTAGAACGTTGTCTAGTCGCTTGTCTCTTTGCCATCCTAAAACATGAAAACGGCTTCGAAACTCAGACAACAATAGACTCGTTCTCATAGCTTTATGCATAAAATCTAAATGTTCTAAGAGAATATTAAATTAGTAAGCGCCTCAACATACATGCTCTAGTGTAGGTTGAGGCACTTAAATCTGCCATTCGTAACCCTACACGTCGAAGCTATTATGTATCATCATCATATCAGCCCCGAATCACCCACTGCTGGGTATAGGCCTCCCCTTTCTTCTGCCACACTTCCCGGTTCTGTGCGTCCCTTATCCAGGTGTTTCCCGCGACTTTGACGATATCGTCAACCCAACGAGCCCTAGGACGGCCCTGGTTTCCAACCTCGTTTTGGCCAAACCTCGGCCACCACTCGGTCAAAGCCTTGCTCCATCGGCCATCTCCGCGTCTAGCCAGATGTAAGAGGCGATTAAAGAATTAAATCTCCCAACTCCCAAATATCACAACAATCTGTGATCAGGAATAGTGAACCTTCGGCAATGCGTGATGATGGTAATTTCCTTTGATGCCCGTCATTCAAGCAACAAGCAAGCATCAAGTATGGCGTCATCATCATCCTCATCAGCAGCCTACAGCTATCCGCGCGATTAACGATAAATTATACAGGGTGATTTTTTAAACATTGGCAATACTTTAAGGGTGTTTAGTACTCATGAAAATGAACAACTTTTACTATGATACTGACCATGAAATCGCGAAAAAAATATCGGCGGCTCCATTCATTAATGGTCGCGTAACTCGAAACCAATTATGTGCTCATTTCATCTACCTGAACATGTACGTCACCGTTACGTACTCGTAAGCATATACCTGTACATGTTTTCCAAGTTTAACGGAGCACATTTTACTCGTAATTAATTCCCAGTTTGGATGCATCACGCTACCTGAGCTACGATCAAGGCAACAACTATCCCGCTTATACAATCTATATATGTAGATGAGAGGCTTATGTACGTCAGCTATTGTATTTTGTAGTAGGTATATTGTAAGCTGGGTATTGTTTCATCTATGTATAAATAGTTGTGAGCGAAATTAATTACTTGTTGGTAGTGGGTCATTGATTAAGTTGGTTTGGTTTATATACAGCTGAGAATCGTTAAGGTGTTTTCACTGACATTGCTCTAGCTACCTTTATGAATTTCTAGCTGTTGTCCTTGACTTCATTCACGTGGAAATTTTTATGTGTATGTATGAAGAAAAGAGGAAACAAAAGTAAATTGTAGCCTATGTGCTATTCCAGGCTATAGTCGCTCTTCGTCCAGATCCGTTCAGCCGTTCTGACGTGCTTCAGTAACAAACATCCATCCATCCAAACTTATACTGTCACTTACGGGATTCTTCCGTGATTGTTCATCACAAGTAAGTTGTAGTTGTAGTAAGTTGTAAGTTGTTGTAAGTGACAGTATGAGTTTAGTTTTAAGCTTAAAATAGAGATCTATCCATCCAAACTTTCGCATTCGTAATTTTAATCATCTCGTTCTGTTTTTTAAATACTGACAACAAATTTTTAGTTAAAAGTAAATAAAAAACAACTATTAATTTTTGCCAATCTTGAACTCAATTTCATACTGTTAATACACCTCCAGCATCGGCGGAATGTTCTGGTGATAGCCGATTAATCGGCTTTGGCCAGAAACTGAACTTCGACGAATATGTTTTGGTTGAAGATTAGCCTAACTACGAGGTTGATAGAGGGCTTACGGTACAGGTAATCTACCTACATGGTGCTCAGAATGTTTCACTTATAAGGCCTGTTGCTCTGTGATCATGCTCTCAATGCAAACTTTTAAGGGGGAATCGCCAGGGTACCGAAATTAAATTTTTCTTACTATTTCATGAACAAATCTTTCAATGGGATTAAATGAACTTAGACGGTTGTATTGATGGGCCCGCAAGGGCCGATGCCTGCCAGGGCTGCGGGACTGTTCGAAAGACATATCGCGGCCCTGGAACATAAAGGGCAAAAGAAGGAACATGGATGGTTTTTAGTCAGTAAAAGTCTGACACTCCCTTCCGCTCCGCCCAGAACGGGAGGAGTCATTAAAATTTGATGATTACCCATCC
Organism: Eurois occulta; assembly: GCA_950022335.1. NCBI lineage: Eukaryota > Metazoa > Arthropoda > Insecta > Lepidoptera > Noctuidae > Eurois > Eurois occulta. The sequence continues at coordinate 6,665,835 of OX465489.1, read as the reverse complement.
GAAAAAAAAGGGTTGTATTGATGATTTGAATGATTATAATTACTTAAGTGTTACGGTCGCGAATCATATTTTTTTATCATACAGCCTGACACTGACCTGTAAAATTCCAAAAAACGGAAGAAAATCGGAGTAATAATAAATAATAATACACTACCTCAATTTATTGACTCACACAAGTTATGAAACATACAGACGAAAACACAAACACAAAAACAATTATAGTTAAAAGAGTCGAGGTAGCCGTGGGCCTTAAACCAGGCACAGCCTGTATCTTGGTGGCCCAATATAAACAGAAAAGACAGGTTGAATTATGGAGAATATGGCGGGCTACCCTGAGCATTCACCTTAAGTCAGTAATCTGATCATCTACTGTATTCTAAGGATGGAGAAAGACATATGTTAGGGATGGTTGTTGGCTATATGGTACGGTTATTCAAATGAGAGATTTATAAACTTAAGCTTTCAGGGTTTAAAACTAAACTCATACTGTCTCTTACGGGATATCTTCCGTGATTGTTCATAATTTTGAGCTCCCGATATTTCGACGCTGTAGCAAGCGCCATGATCGCGGGATGACTGGACGCGGGTGGTGCGCGTAGCAAAAGACAAAGAAAGATGGTGGACAGATTTGTCTGCTCATAACAATTTATTTTACATCCACCTGCATTCTCCAGTAAACCCGTAACTGACAGTATAAGTTGAGGGATTAATATTTAAAAAATCTGCTGTTTAATATAAAAAAGTGAAGTGAAAAACCGTAACGGTTAAAATGTAAGGAACAGCTTTTTTTTAAACGATGAACAATTTCGCAAACAACGTTCTCTATCCTAGGCCGCATTATCGCTTTTCATCAGGCGAGTTGCGGCGAAACGTAAAGGAATCTATTTAGTATTTAAAAAATCAATTTCGATGCTATGGGGTCTACTGATTTCATGGTAATTGTTTGGACGTCGATGTACGCTCACACCATGTATTATCATAAAGTGCTGCTTGAGCTCCATAGTTTGAATTTCACGCAATTACCGTACTGTTGTTCTGTAAAACCTTACTTAGTTTCCATATCCACATTTTCTCATAATAATTCCCGTCTGGTCCATTAAGTTTTAGAACCGAATTTGGTTTCTATTACTACCGAGGTACCTATATGGAACATCTGCTACATTTACATAAATGTATGTGTGGATTAATGCCTTAGTATCTGTAATCCTTTAGGTACCTACGTCTAAGCAGCTGGTACCTTACCATGTACATGTAGTCATCTACCAAGCTTCGAAACTGTGCTTATATATTCTGATATCCATCCAACTGTAGATAAACCTTTTCAATTCTTACAACATGCGTACTTATCTTGCGTTTGTTGATTCCTAAACTGAGTTTCTTTAAGGAATATCGATGAGAATATGTGGTAAATAGTCGGTAGAATAAATCATCATCAGCAGTTTCCTGCCCTTATCCCTATTCATTTGGGGTCAGCGCAGCATGTCTTCTTCTTCCATACTTCTCTATTACTCGTCATCTCAGCAGTCACCTCTTTTCTAGCTATATCATTCATTTATTTATTCATTAACAATTTACATTGTCATTTTATTTTATATCATCCTTGACACAGTCCACCCATCGTTTCTTTGGTAGGCTTTTCCTTGCTATGTTCGGTTATGGTCGATAGACCCGTTTTTTTTTTTGGGATGGGAAATCGTCAAATGACTCCTCCCGCTGCGGAAGGAGTGTCAGATCGACCCTTGCAGCTGATATTATTTAGCCACGATAAATATTTGCAATTAATACATGAAATATTCTTGGATGCTGACTTTACTTCATTTTACCGAATAAATGTGCCTACGTGGTTGTAAGTCAATAAGAAAACTCATTTGATGTTACTTACTTTGATGTTTGTGAAAGAGACTCAGGTAGGTAAGTAAAGCTTTGAGCTTAGGCTTGTGAGTAATTTAAAAGTCAGTAGGTTGGTAAATGTTTAGCAATCCATACTTATAAATAGCGTAAATTATTTAGGATATGCCTACGTGTAGGAAAGTAACAAAAATAATTTCTTTTTTATTAAATCTTAGTGTTTTACTACTCTACTGACTGAATTTACCTAAGAGTTGCGGTGCCGCACCGCAAAGATTTCACCGAATCAGCCCGCTGCTAGCGTAGCCCGCTGCTCGCTGATACGTTGAAATCTTTGCGGTGCGGCGCCGCAACGCATCGTGTGCTCCCCCGCTCTTAGTAGTAGTCCTTCCTTGTGACTCATAAACAACTGAGCGGTGCCGCTCCGACGTCTCAACGCGTTCACCCCTCCCCACCTCGTCTCGGTGGTTGCAATCCCGGTGCGGCGCCGGAGCGCATCGTGTGACATGCCACTGATATTTCTATCTAAGACTACGCAGTGCACCTTTTTGTCGATGTTTCATAAGTGCCCATGTAGGCCTATGTGAAATAAAAATATTTTGATTTTGATTTTGATTTTGACACCGCTCCGACGCCGCACCGCTGCCGCACTGCATCGTGTGTCCCCGCTCTAAGACTGGCAGACGGTTTTATGTAAAATATTGGTGGGTATTCAGCTGTATCCGGTTAGACTTGACACAGACCCGAAGGTAGTTGGAAAAAGGTTGGGTAGATGAAGATATGTGGTTCAGACATGAAAAAATTGTCTTACTTATACATAGCAATATATGTTTCACGGAGCAATAAACAGACAAGATCAAATGAAACATAGGTAAATGATTCTAAACTTACAATATCTCCCCAATTAGCAGAAATCAATACAAGACTCGACAATCTCTAAGTTAAATCTCGGTTCTCAATTATCAAACAACCACTTAACACTTAACAATGTTATTTAAATGAACCATTCCGTTAACATTTAACATTCTTGTAATCTGCTCCCGATCAATTAGTAGCTGAGAGTAAGGCGCGTCGGACAAGAACCTATACAAAAGTTACCAGTAGCAAACTCTAATCAGTAGTTAGCACGATATTTTAATGGCGGTCCGTAAACGACGCAATCAATCACGAACAGTTAAGAACGCATTAGTAACCCGACGTTCGATTCACTATCAACATCATTATATCGCTGGACCATTCCGAGATCATACGAATCGTTGCGAGCGTTGTCACATATCCAGATCTTTCTTTTTTTTTTAGCATGGGAAATCATCAAATGACTCCTCCCGCTCTGGGCGGAGCGGAAGGGAGTGTCAGACTTTTACTGACTAAAAACCATCCATGTTCCTTCTTTTGCCCTTTATTTTCCACGGCCGCGGTATCTCTTTCGAACAGTCCCGCAGCCCTGGCAGGACATATCCAGATCTTGTGCTTCTCGCAACCAGTGGGACCCCGCTGCATTCACCAATTTATCGGTCCACCCAAAAAAAGGCCCGCCAACCTTTTGGTACATGATCGCTACTCCAGAAAACTTCGACCCCAATGGCTATCCGTTCTGCGAGTAATGTGGTACCATGGTCGCCTTTTAAGATGTCATAAAGCAGTATTGTTTTAATCTTATTCCAGAGTGGAAAAGAGATGGCACTAGATGTGCTCTATTGCTCCGTCTCTTTTCCTAACCGGAGTGACATTACACCAATACCGTTTTAAGTCGTCATGGTAACCCCGCCTGTACTTTCTTTCTTTATCGTGTGGTTAGTGCTTAACCTGGTGTCAGAGTTTTATGCCGCCATGGGCTCTGACTTGACTTTACATGCCGTCGGAAAATATCTCTCAGGCTTGTTGGTTTCCTCACGATGTTTTTCCTTCACCGAAGCAAGTGATAATTATACAATACGCACATGAATCTGAAAAATCAGAGGTCTCCTGTAGGTACTTAAATGTAGCAATTCTTCGGGCTAGATCGGTTACCTTAGTTCTCCTACTGTTTTGTACTTATTAGATTCTGGAAACTGCTGCCATCAATTAAAAATGCAATTGGTGCCATTTGTTTTACAAATCCAAGCACCCAGTACATCTCAGCGATACCAATTAAAAGCCCTGTTCTGTCACTTTGAATAGCGTCATGGAGGATGGTCCTTATTCTCCCAATCTCCCTTCATATTAAATTACACAAAACCGACGACCATCGATTTCCAATACCTTAACTGGGGTATGCTTAACTTGTTTGTTTTAAATGCATTACCCTTGGTTTTGATTGTTAAAAGCTTTGCTATTAAAATTAATATGCTTAATTAATTAGTATGCTAAAGGAACGACAAATTGAAATACTGAAGAACCGGATAGAATCGTGTTAACAAATTAATACTTAAATCTCCGATTTCTATTCAAATTTTTTTTTTGAGTTACTTGCCAATCCATCGCAATTGATTCCAATTCCAATCAATACAATATTGTCAAAATCTTCCGGCAAAAGATATCGAAATTGTACGTAACTCGTGTTAGGAATCGATCTATCTAGCTACTCCACTGTGTCCACTTTATTTTCCATACAACTACTGTCTTCAGCAGAAGGGGATTTTCTATCAAATCTCGCTTTCATGTCACGTGGAAACAGGCTTAATACAGAAGCCGATATAACAGAATGTCTGACAAGAACATACATACTATACGCATGTGTAGTTCACACGTCAGAGGTAACGAAACCAGTGTAAGCTGGCCTCTTATTCTATAAAAACTCGGTACTACGCTGGGTTCAGCTCAAAGACTGAACATTGCCACTGACAAGCGGCAAGTGAAGTGGCGCCGATAGGTACATGCTATGTTTTATATGTATCTGCAATAAACCAAATTGGATATGAACCACAGTCTTAATCCAACACTGCCATGTATAAATAAGCGTTTTAATTGAACGATAGTGCCATTGTTTTGTATCGGCTGCCAAAATATGTTAATTAAATCAACACAAACCACTGGATATAGCCAGACGGGTTTTAAACCATCGGAAGGCCAATTCCTAGAATAAAAAACGGTAAAATCTAGTCGCTATCTCTCCTCTCAGTTCAAACGTCAAAAATCCTATTAATTTTTTGACATTTAAATTACATTAAGGCTAAGATAAGAGCATTCTAATCTCAGTCAGGGAATTCAGTTATTTTATGAACGGACCGTTCTTAAAAATACGAAGAATTGACCATTTATTCCCTTGGAGAAAGACTCCGTCTATCTATTCAAAGAAAAGGTGGTGACACAATCTTTCAATCTTTTTTAGAATAGAATAGAATTTTATTTTTCAAAAATGGGTAATACACAATAGTTGTTATGAAATATCAAAGCTCAGCCATATACACACATATGTTGATATGTTTTGATGACACATCGGGCTGCGCTTCGTAATATTATACAAAAAAAAACAGAGCAGTCTATTGCTTTGTTATTCTTTAAAAATGCTCACAAGTCTAAAATAATTTTAGGCTCAGACTAATAACTCATTAAAATTCAACCTTTTTATAATAAACTCAGATTCAATTTCATTTATTTTCGAGATTTGCTTTGTGATGTTTGTTTACACAGACTATTAATGAAATGATAATTTAATTAATAAGTAATTAATTAGACGCGGTTTTGATTTAGGATTATTAGGTTACCTCACAGGGTTACCTAATTAATAACTCTGGTATAAAAATGTTATTGTAAATTAAGAGCTGAAGATTAATTTTGATGACGGGCTTGCGCCATTTTAATTTTAGTAGTAATAAATTAAAAAAATACTTAAATTAAAAGTACATACAGCGGGTACCAGAAAGGTCATACGTTAGGGTGTGATTCAGACTATTAAACTGAACAACTTTCTCCATGGGACCAACATCGAAATCGCGAAAAACAATTACTTAGCTCTGTCCAGTACAAAACTGCAGTACCTTGTAGGAGCGCTGAGTCGCTGACACATCAGTTTTGTATTCGTCGTACGTGCAGCGCTCGGCGACTACAGTTCGCCCGGAACCACCGTAAGCTATAGACGCGCTCCCAACCTAACTACTCCTTTGTAATATTCGTAACACGTTAAATAAGTAAAGTAACTTTAGACTTCCGCAGCATTTAATTTTCGCGTACACACACAACCTAAAGACCCTACACACGCACACAAAAACCTACTCGACCCAAATGTATAGCACAGTAATTTTTTGGATAGGTAGATGGTCTCAATCATACACTAAAATATAACCACACCTGGCACACTCTGTATAAGACTTGATGGATATGTTCTTCAAAAAGGTCAGATGTGTTTAGGTACTCGCATCACTAGACAAGCAGATACTGATAAGCAAAAAGCCTTAAGTAAACGTTGACATTTGCCCTTTTACTGTGCTTACAAAGAAATATCTCTTCTTAATTTTAGTATGATCATACGACGCTTTATAGGTGAGGTAACTTCGTGATGTATTTTTTCTTTCTTTAACTTAAACTTGGAGTAGCCGTATCCGAAAACTGCGTTTATACGGCTTTACTTCGGAATTACCTTTCAATATATTTTCGTTTGATCGTAAACACCATCTGACTGATTGTTTTTCCGTTTTCGTGTTTGTGAAAAAAAGGCCGTTTCAAAGCTTCTGTGCCGAATAATGTTGAAAAAATATTGAAATACAGGGAACTCGAATTCTTAAATCTCGCTTTGTGTTGCAACATTTTTCACTGCTGAATTTTTTCAGCAGCATTGTTTCCAATTTCCAACTACTAATAAATCATTTTTAAACGTAGTCAATTCCTATTATAATATCTAAAAAATCATTTTGATGATTAAAAAAAACATAGGTAACAATGATGACCTGGTGAAGGTTACGGGGATCCGCTGGATGCAAGACGCTCGGGACCGATCAATGTGGTGACACTTGGGAGAGGCCTATGTCCAGCAGTGGACGTCTTTCGGCTGAATGATAATGATGAAATGAATGAATGATAGGTAACAATGACAAGTAAAACAAGTATACAATCGTGTCCCCACAGTGCGCACCAGTAAGGCTATCCCACGCAACGTTACTCAATTTGTGGTCGCCACACCGCTTAGCTAAAGGGAACCACCCACATCAGTTAACAGCTCAGCTTCCTCGCATCTCAATATTAGTGAAAATCTAGCTTTAAACCTGTAGCCCAATTACATAAAAGGGTGTACTGACTTTTCATATAACCTCACATCAAACTAGTGTCTGACATTACATTACACCTACGCTGACATAGAAGCTTCATCAAACTTCGACGTAACGTACATATAGATACAAACACCGTTTTATGGTTCCGTACCTAAGCAGTGAAAACGGAGCTCTAGTGTGAGGTATCTACTTATCCCACGTATCAATTCTATCGGTGTAAGTAATCAGATGAATTGTTCATAGGATAGAATGAAAGGAGGTGTGTAATCACCTACCTTTTTTTTAAATTTTACAGCACCAAGCTGAGATATACCTTTTGGCCTCATATAGGACCAATTTAATTGAAGGTATTTTTTTTTTCATATACAGTCTCCTTTTTACTTAACTTTTTGTTAATTTAATTTTGTTCTGTCCTGTGCGAAACCAATAAATACTTGCTCTTTCTTTTTTCTAACCTACTTAAACCATGTTTATTATGGCATGGCAAAGAAATGACCCAAAAATCAAAAATGTTGAAGAAACTTTGAAAAAAAATTTCATTGGTGTGTAAACGTAACCCACTCACATTCACAATGATTTTCATTTTGACAATTCATAAATATTCATTGTGTTACCTACGTTGTCGACCAGACGAATTTATTTATGCTGCAGTAGTTGATTGTGATGAAAAGCGCGTTTGCTATGGAGGTGCTGCTCCATGTTATGATACGAAACCACAGTGAACGAGTTCGACTCGCACTTGACAGGTTTTTTATTTGATTAAAACATTCTGACGTTGCAGCTTACACAATGGCTTTTCTGCTGTATTCGGTGTGGGCGTCCTTTGTAGTATGTTTATGCACGATTCCACGATTATGAGAGCAGCTAGGTTTTTCACGAGAAAAACGATATCAAACGCCGTTGCTTTGTAAATGGTAAAACATTGCTGATAGATGTCTTTGATTTTTGTATCTTTTTCTACACAACTTAAAGATGGATCATAACAGTTCACTCAACATGTGCCTAGCCTTTTCTCAGCTATGTTGGGGTCGGCTTCCAGTCTAACTGGATGCAGCTGAATAGGTATCGGTATTTTACATGGAGCGACTGCCCATCTGACTTCCAAACCCAGTTAGTACTGGGTAATACGATGCCCCTTCCTTAGTAAGACTGGTTGTCAGACTTTCTGGTCACTGACAACCAGACTACCTGTAATGACTGTCAAACAGCTACATGCTAAGACCAACGGCTTAACGTGCTTTCCGAAGCACGGAAGAAAATCGGTATGTAATGGGTCACCCATCCACGGAACAACCAAGACAAGCATGGCTTAAGCTAAATTTCGACCCGAGCGGCTGTTATTATTTATACACGAGCTTGTCCTGCCTGAATATTATAGAGCTGATGGATTTCACGTTCAAAATATAACAGTGCGTTTTTTAGATATTCAGTTAGTGGCTTAATTTTATTGTAAACGAGTATTAATTTGTGAATATATGATTTTGAATGTACCATTTTTTTTTTCGGATGGGAAATCATCAAATGATTCCTCCCGCTCTGGGCGGAGCGGAAGGAAGTGTTAGAGTTGTACTGACTAAAAACTATCCATGTTCCTTCTTTTGCCCTTTATGTTCCAGGGCCGCGGTATCTCTTTCGAACAGTCCCGCAGCCCTCGCAGGCATCGGCCCTTGCAGGCCCCTCATGTTTGCTGACATCTCTTTGAGGCGCGCGTGGAACACTAACGCGCCGTCGACACGGCCTGTCGTCATAAGACTGACGGACGGCGAACTAGCCCAATTATGAATATACCTATAATAAACAATTACACCCTCAAGCTCTATGAATAGGCTTAATATTACACTCAAAGCCCCAGAAAAAAGTAATTTCGGTAAATTCGCTACTGATTGGTAACGCTTTCGCACGGTTCGCTTCCCGCAATTAGAATAAAACAAAAAATCTTCGTAGGAAAACATTAATTTGCGATTCGGATTCTGTAATAATAAAAAAATAGGTATATAAAACCTGAAAGCTTGTTATCACTTTGAAAATAACAGGCATAATACTGGTATGTAAAACGCGCTCTTTTATTACCAGGTTAAATAAATTTTACTTTTCACCAAAATAACTGTTTATTGCTTTAAGTATTTGTTTCAATAGGTACTACCATAATTCTAGGAAATATAGGTCAATTCTGAATTTTGATAATTGGGTCGAAAATACCAAAACCTCTTTTCTAAATCAAATCCGAGGACAAAACCCGATAATTAACAATACCTCAAGTGTACTCAAATACTGTGACATCTGTTTATTTAGATAACGACAAAGTTTCGTAGGTAATTAAATAAGTTCTCATATTAATTAGTCGTGTCTCGAAATTGTCAAAGTTATTTTTAGCTATGTTTCAAATATTTATATTACCTATCTATATATTATTAATTTATTATGTTTATAAAAATCTCGTGTCACGGTGTTTGTGGTCGCACTCCTCCGAAACGGCTCGACCGATTTTTATGAACTTTTTTATGTAGGTATATTTGGTAGGTATGAGAATAGGTCGTAAAGTATATTTCACACCGCCAGGTTGTCAAATTCTAAACTAACGCGAGCGAAGCCGCGGGCAAAAGTTAGTATATTATAGAAATATGCTGTTTAGGTGTGCGTTTTTAGGGAAAAACGCTTAATAAAAAAAATAAAACAAAAAACAAAAAAACTCAAAAAAGAATCTTTCTATCTTTATAATATAAATTGTGTTGCAGTGATTTAGATAAGTTGTGATTTAAAACTATTCAGTGTGTCTATTAATTGTCTTTATTGTTTAAAAAAATAAATAAAATAAAATTCATTTAATTCAGATAACATGATCCATATAGTGCAATTAAAATCAGTATTAAAATAAAATAAATTAACATAAAACCAAAAAATAAATAAACAAAAAAAAAATACCATCAAAATTAAAATAAAAAATAATTAATAATAATAATTTTTTAGCATCAAATTATAACTTTTGCATGCCTATTGGTAAAATATGGCTGAACCTACCTTTTATCTGTGTATCACCATGTACTGTACCCATATTTGCAAAATAAACTTACTTACTTACATAATATTCTGTCGAATCCAATATCCTCTTTGAAGTTTTGCTTGTTATTTTAATTTCACCTTGTGTAGAAGCTTATAAATATTTTAGAGGTGGCGCAATTAGTTATTCGGCGACAGGTAATTTTTTTTTAAACCGGCCATGTGCAAGTTGGACTTGCACACCGAGGGTTCTGTATAATCTTGTAGGTATTTTGTTATTAAACTACACATTACGAATTTCAGATTTTTTTCCTTTACATGTGCTGTAAGACATTGCTTCTTGCCAAGTTTCATGATTCTAGGTCAACCCAAGTACCCTATAGGTTCTGATTCCCTTGAGAAATTGCAAAATATGCGACTCCAAGGGGTAGCAGACCTGAGTATTTGATATTAACTTCACCTTGATACCTTCACGCGTTCCTAAGAAAAAGGGTTTTGACAGACAGACGGACAACAAAGTGATCCTATAAAGGTTCCGTTTTTGCTGACTGAGGTACGGAACCCTAAAAAGGAAGCCACCATGGCGAAAGCGGAAAGAAGCCTATACTCAGTAGAGGGTAGACAGAATAAGGCTGCCAATGAGGATGATGATGAAAAAATCAATAATCTGATTGTAATGACAGAAATATTGATTATACCCTTGCGTTAAATAACACCTTAGACTTATTATATTTTAAATCTGCACCTAACGATACAATTAGCAAGCCGTTTCACATCAAAGTCTTCTCTTTACAATTATCTTCTTATTAACTTGCTTGCTCCATAAATATACAAGTAATAAAGTAAGGTATAATAATTATGAAAAATATTCTGAATAAATTGACGATGTACGAGCAACTTGGAGATTTCCAACAAGTTGGTTTGTGGACCGCTCCGGGCTATCACAGAGTTCCAAGCCGCCTTTGCGAAATGATAAAACTTTTAATTCTGTGTTGAAATATTAAGATACATAATTTAGCTTTCGAGATTTTAGAAGACTTTTTTCGATTCGGAGATGTTTATTAAAGATAATGAATCGTTAGAGCGGTTTCGGATTACTGTATTTTTCTGCGCGTACAAGCTCGTATCGGCCGGCATACGCTTACACGCGCGCCACATTTTACGCTTCATAAAATTCCATAAAACATCATAAATCTTCTGATTGCTTTGCAGTTATAGGAACTAGCATAGGCCTACTCGAGGTTTTTGCATATTTCACGTTCCTGAGTTCTTCAGGGGCCTTCCTCTATATCAATTTCTCTCTCGCAATAGCTTTTAAGATGTCTCCTCATGTTTCAAAGGGGCTTCCTTTAGTATAGTACTAATAAAAAAATATTACGGGGTCGACTTTACCTTTTATCTAAGTTACTAGCGTGTGTATTCCTGGCTAAACTTGCCTGCAATGTAGACCAAGAATCATAGGCTAAAATAATGATGATGATCTTGTATCGGCAAATGTAATACGAATGTCTCTATTGACATTTAAGATCCACAATCCGCATAACATAAGAAAAGTACTTATCCATATTATAGTAGCAACTAAATTCTTCTGTCCTGACGTGTCCACAAGAATTGAATATAGCTGTATAATAAAAAATCTAAATACAAATGCCAGCGCCGCGTATCGCCGTACAAATGGGACACTGCGGGGCGCCTGATATGATCAGAGTGAATTATCACGTCGTTCCACTGCCATGACACTCTCGTAATACTGAAGAACTATTTGGGGGTACCGTTATTGAATATTTTTTTGGTTGAATAATGGGTGACATGGGCTTTGGGGCTATATGTTGAGATATTAATTGATGTAGGTATTGTCATAGCGAATTCAAGCCGTATAGTCATCTGCTCAGCCTTTTTCCAACTACATAATGTTGGCGTCGGTTAGCAGTTCCAGTGGATGCTTCTGAATACCTACCAGTATTTTATTTAAAACGATTGCCTATTTGCATCCACAACCCAGATACTTTGTATTTGGGTAGCGATAGTGAAGTTAAATGAGCAAGGGAAATTAAATATTTTGGTAACACTAGAGTGTAGTAAAACCATATCTCCTTTTGAGGCTTCCTCTTTGCCTAGGTTGGGTAAGTTTTGGTGCCCGGAGGCGCGTAGGCGGGCTGCTGGATGCATATTATGTTTAAGTCACATGTAATAGAGGGCGAGCCATCAACCAGGGACAAATCCAGACTCCGTGGCTGCTACTGAGAAATTCCTGATGGCAAAACTCAATAATAATTTGCCCGACCCAGGAGTCGAACCCGGAATCGGACCTCTAGCTCGTTAGTCGATTGCGACCGTTAAACAACGAGGCAGTTTCTAAATCATGCAAATCAACGTAAATTAATCACCAACAAACCAACTCTGAAATAGCTTATTGTATCACTTTATTTAATATCTAATCAATATTTATTACTTCGATAAATTAGAGGTTTTAAAATAGGTAACAGACGTCTTGAGCGAGGACGCCCACTTAAAAAGAAACCTATTTCTGATGAAGGTTGATTTAATAAATATATAAATAAATAAGATTGATAGACGATTTTTAATAAAATTGGTTAAGTTATTGAGATTTATGATATTAAAACAACTAGGTTTGTGTTTATTAATTTTGTAGTCTGCTGCCCTGAATTGACTATATCTTAGTCAATCTACTTATTTTATGAATTAACTATCTATCTATACAAATAATTAAAATTGAAGTGTCTGTTTGTAATATTAAAATAACAGCATTTTACTGAACGCATATGAAAGTAAAACAAAAGCACATTTTTTTTTTCAATTTTTGTCTGTCTGTCTGTCTGTTTGTTCCAGCTAATCTTCGAAACGGCTAAACTGATTTTAACGGGACTTTCACTGACCGATAGCTGATGTTAGAGGCAACTTTTAGTTTAGAAAAATTATTAGGGGCCCGTGCAACCCTTGAAATTGGTAACGAAATTCGATTAAAAAAGGGAAGTAATTTTTTTTTTTTAATAATAATTTCACGCGAAAGGAAGGTCGCGCGCAACTGCTGGTCAAAAAATATTATTGAATAACACTAAAACTTCATTGAAGAAACGATAGCCTTATTTTGTAAGGCTATCTATACATCATACATACAAATAAATAAAATTGAAGTATCTGTTTGTAATATTAAAATAACCGCTTTTTACTACATGCATATGAATGTACATACGGTACATTTACCAAAATATTTTTTTTACGATTTTTACTGTCTGTCTGTTTGTTCCGGCTAATCTCTAGAATGGCTGGACCTATTTTGATGGGACTTTCACTGGCAGATAGCTGATGTAATAAGGAGTAACTTAGGCTACTTCTATTTTAGAAAAATAATTAGGGTGCCGTGCAAAAAATGAAAACCCTTGAAATTGTTAACAAAATCTGACTCAAAAAGGGAAGTAAGTATTTTTAGGTCGCGGGGAACAGCTTGTTATTTATATTTATCACAAAGATTCCATTGAAGATCTTATGTCCTATAACGGCTGTTCACACTGGCTGTCTAGCTCTACATTACACAATAAGAAGTTTGATCATGATGACACGTCAATTAACGTCTATAGAGCAAAAACAAATGCAATATGAAACTATCGTGTGATCCTAAAATTATACTCCATCAAAATCAGTTCATCCGTTCAGTAGCTACTACGATGCCACAGACACTCACACAGATACAAACGTTAAACTCATAACAGAACTCTGCGCCAGGGGCTAAAATAACACACAGATGAACACCGTGTGACCAGGGTTACTCAACGCCTTACATTTTCCCTTTATTGTATTTGATTGACTGAAATTCAGTCACTCATACGAAAGTGAACTCGAATCACCAAATTAAAGAGTACATGTTGACCTTTGTCAAGGCATATGATTCCTTATCATGAAGACGCTTCTGACTCAATTTGATTGCATGTTGACCTTCACCATAAGTGTTGGCAAAGTAATAGAATCTGCTATATTTAGAAATGGCATTTCAGGGCGTGTGATGTAATTACTTATGCCATAAGAATAAAATAAAAGGATTTGAGAAATGTTCCGCAACCAGATACCGTTTAATAAATTCTAAAATGAATTGGCTTTATTTAGCTTTGGCATTTCAAGACCATTGTGTCGTGTATTGCTTATGCAAAAAAAAATGATTTATTTTTGCAGTGTAACTAGCAGTTATTAAGGGACCATCTTGTCATCAAAATAGGCAAAGAAGAAAAATATACGTTTACGGGAACTAACTTATAATTTTATAAACTGCTCAAAAAAAAAAACTGCTGGTTTAATAAACTACTCGCTTGCTGCTGTTTAAGTGAATCAAATTTACATGGGAAAACCGCGCGACTTTCTCTATCAAATAAAAAATGAATATTTAAATCGGTCCAGTAATCACGGAGTAATCGGTATACTTACATACCATGAAAAAAAAATTAAACACATTAACTCCTCCGATTTTTAGAAGTCGGTTAAAAATAAGAATCATTGGATACTTTATGAAAATAATTTGATTTTATTTTCATTTCATAAATACCTAGTCCATAACCCTATGGTTACGAAGAAATACTTTATTATTTCTCTCTACTATATCATTGATGACATTAAAAGCAAATAAATTGGTAACATTGATAGTCCATAAATGGATAAAGATTGAATGTATAGACGTCCAAACATTTTATCTCGTTCTATATCAGCGTAGGTATTCAATTAATAAATTAAACATAGTCGGCAACAAAAAACGTATTAATTATGGGTTATAAATAATCGTGAAGCTTTTAGAATAAAATATCCTAAGAAGTAAAATCTATTCGTAACATAACATAACATCGCGCCTCTAATATCCGAAGAGTTGGGCAGAACTGTACCCTGTACCTGACTGTACCTACCTACAGTACCTTGAAATTTTAACAGAGGTATGTTTTGGTCCCCTAATAGGGGGCAAGCCTATAGCCATCAACAAAATCAAAATCAAAGCATTTATTTCAAGTAGGCCCGTTACAGGCACTTTTGAACTGTCGAAACAAAGACAACAATGAAATTTAGCTACAGTCCCAGTCACAAGGCATAAAAACTGTGAAAGTACTGTAGTTGCCCATTCCCTAACGTAGATCTCTATGGAGAAGAACGGGCAAGAAACTCCATGGACACTCTTTTAAATCAGAATATTTTTACAAAACCTTGGTTACATCATTCATGTTTAGATGGTACATTATGTGAGAGCGATGTAGCAAGATGTGCACGTTAAAAGTGTCCATAGTAAAAACAAGGAAAAGAACAATTCAAAAAATAAAATAATTAATTCAAATAAGCCGTGGCAACCAAGAGATGACCAGTCACAACTGACAGCGCCCGTTCACGAACATGACGCATGTATCAGCACCATTCAACTCAACCATTTTGAAGGGAACTAACTGATCCGACACACGCGCCACCATCAGCGAGACATTTGAGTGAGCATGACATACACTTAACCGCCAGGGCAAATTCAAGTCAAAAAAAAAAAAAAATGACGTAGGTTTCCAACCGGGCACTAATCCAGGCTCCGGGCAGTTACTGAGAAATTCCTGAAATACAATAACACTTTGCTCGACCTGGGTAGCGAATCCAGGACCTTATGCTCAGCAGTAGTGCTTGCGACTACAACAAAACCAACCATGGCGCTTTAATTTTAAGTTATAATAATTTATAAATAATGGTGAAGCTAATAGAATAAAAGCTTATGAACTAAAAGCTATTAGTGTATGTTATTAATTCCTTTTTCGCACAAGTGGGGATAGCACTGAGCTATAACGATAAGGGATCTTCCCTTCTGAAGGGTGACTATAATTATATGCGTTGTGAGACACGACAGGAAACAATGTATCGAAATGGTGGTTATTTTCGCTTAATTCAAATTCAAATTTATTTATTTTAGGACAACTAGATAATTAATAAAAATAATTATTAGTTAATTTATCCTAAAAATGTTTTACAAATACCACAATGAAAAATTATTAAGTACCATATTTTTTTATAAAAAAATACTAAAATGCATAAAGTGTCATAATAATATGCACAATAAAAATTCGATGTATTCCCGTTGTCCCCATAGGCCATGTCCCCATTAATGGGGACAGAGGGAATTTAATAAAATAATTAAAATTACTGCCCGTTGTCCCCATAGGCCATGTCCCGTTAAAGGGGACAGAGGGAATTTAATAAAATAATTAAAATTACTGCCCGTTGTCCCCATACGCTGTCCCCGTTAATTTCTTGTAATATATGCTTCTCAAAATATGCCCGTTGTCCCCGTTGAGTTCAAATTAGAAGTGAGAGTGCCTTAATACAGAGAATATTGTACCAATACAAAATGGAACTAATGACTACATTTAAAATTAAAAAAAACACATACTATCTAAATAATAGCTACACATGTGATTGCCACACAAGTATTTATAATTTACGAATGTATTTGTTTAAATATATATAGTTTTATATGTATGAATATATAATAGTAATGAAATATGTGCGTTTGAAAAGGATACGCCGCCGCCGCCGGCACCGAGCGGCAATGCAGCCGCAGAACAAAAGCACAGATATCATTGGTTTTTTTGTTTTTGTCATTGTTTTTTTTTTAAATTGTAAGGATTCATCAACTATTTAGTTCTGTTTGATGATAATTATATTAATTGTAATACTCGTAAAATTATGTTTTAACCTATAAAATGGCTATCTAAATAATTGTAGAAAAATAACTTTACGCAGAAATTTTGCTAATGACAATCGGTTATCGCTTATCTTTTTTAACAATTTTTTTATATTGTTCATCAAAATGGATGTCTTTGCTTTTCCGATTCTCGGAAATTGTGAAATAAAGATTGTTTATATATATATTGTCCCAGTATTTACTTTCTTGTTGTAATTTATGTATGAATTTTTTAGGGATACTCGTACGTCTGTTAATGCGGTGATGCCAGCCTTCGAGGGCATTTGTTGTTCTGTGTCTTTGGTTTGTCAAGTCAATCAAGTCTTTATTAAAGTTATAGCTAGGTAGCGTTATTCATAAAAACATTTAACGTCTAAATATAAAAAATTGACTACTTATGTCCCAAGTGACATTTCGATATTTTGATTATTTGACATTGTGCGAAAATGGTATTTTGCAATAAGGCATTTTGCGAAAATGACATTTTGCGGAAATGACATTTTGCGAAAATGGCATTTTGCTAATGTCACGTTTTGCGATGTGGCGTTTTCGGAATATGACAATTTGAGAATGTGACATTTTACGAAATTGCAATATGTCATTCAATATGTAATTATAACAATATGTAATTCATGTCAAAGACATGTCAGCAAACAGGAGGGGCCCCCAAGGGTCGATGCCTGCCAGGGCTGCGGGACTGTTCGAAAGAGATACCGCGGCCCTGGAACATAAAGGGCAAAAGAAGGAACATGGATGGTTTTTAGTCAGTAAAAGTCTGACACTCCCTTCCGCTCTGCCCAGAGCAGGAGGAGTCATTTGATGATTTCCCATACCAAAAAAAAAGGCCCACGGCCGGACGCGGCGCGTCGCCGCGACGCCGCCGCCGCCGTGAACATTTTCAGGCCACGCCGCCGCCGTAGAATTGGCCATCGGCGCTCATATCTAATATGTATATAGATGTGTACTTGACAGTGGTAAATCGTGACGTGATGTCGGTAAAAGAAGAACTCATGTAAGTACATTTTATTATCTATTTAAACCGTTAATATTTTTAAGTGGTAATAGCAAGAGAAGAAATAGGAGTATAGGATGCAAAAGTTATAATACGTATTGCTGCGTTACCTCTACTGTTAAAACCTCACCTCCTAGGTTAAAACCTTTTTTCCAAATAATGACTTTATTATGTTTTTTTTTCTCAAAACTGAGTTCTTTTTACCTGACAAGTCATTTGAATATTTTTGTGTGTTTTTTGTTTTTTTTTCAATGGGAATACATCAAATTTTCTTTTATTTAGTTGCTTGAACTTCCGACGAATATAACGTGATATTTTGTACATAATAGATTTTAATTCAAAATATAGGAACAAATAAGAGATGTTTATTTAGTTTACACAATCAACATAGCAGCTACCTATAAAGTAACGACCGATGACGTTGTCCCCATTGCCCATATGTACATAACGGGGACAACGGTAAGGATCAGATGTGCCCGTGATGGGGACACAGATTATGGGGACAACGGTAAGTAATTATGTGACGTACCGTTGTCCCCATGATGGGGACACCGATTATGGGGACAACGGGAATACACCAAAAATTCATGAGCTCAAGTTCAATATACCTACCTACTAAACCACTTAAATCAGGTTTCGGCGAAACGATTCTGCTTTAATCTAGTCGAAAACTATTTAAGAAATCTTTTAAGATTTACACAACACAAATATCTACAAAAAAAAAAACAAAAAAACAGAACTGGTAATAAAATGTAAAAAATACTTATTTGTTGTTAACTTTATACTGTTCGCTCAAACCGGTTCAGAACAAATCGATTTCGGTGTTTGTCGTAAAACAACTTTGACTATCAGAAACGCGCAATGTTTAACAATTTCGTCCGATCCCTTGTAAACTGATTAAACCGTGTGAACGTCAAAAGTTCAAAACATCAAAGATGACAAGCAACGTTTATTGGCTGCTTGATTTTTGCCTGCGATAACACTTGAATTTTAATGGTGTGTTTTTTGACTTGATGATTTAATAACCAAAGAATTTTAAAAGAAAATCTCAGTACATTGGTACTGAGATTGTTACCTCAGTGGACTTAGGTACGACTACTTACTTAAGCCTAAGCTGCAGCAAATATACGTGTCTATTGGGTTAATATCAATAGCATTTTTATGAAAATTTTTATTAGGTAGTGTTTATTAGGCTAAATTATATATTTATTGGGCTATCTTAGTTTCACTAGCTTGATGACATGTCCATCACAGTTCTTATTAAAGCTAAATAAAAGTGAAAAATATTATACGGTCTTAGTCATAAGTACCTACTTATTATTTTTTCGCTTTTTCAAACATGAGCGAGCATCGTCACCAATGACTCCCACAACATTACATAAACCAGCTATTGACATGACACTAATACCCAAACATCGGAAAAATCTGTCCAATCTGTGGACACAAACACAGCCCTAAATAAACAGATCCGACGACAAAATTCAGTAATTGTCTCACTTTGATCGTAAACGATGGCGACCGCACTTAGCCCTCTCGGGCTATATATAGCCCGCGTGTATTCATTGAGCCAATTCATGTGGAGTTAATTCTTGTTGCTCATGGAGGCTTTCATCATGGCTCGCTGTTATGGAAATGTTTTATTTTTAGCCATTTAGCCCACTTACGCATGTGCTATAAATGTTGGTCTACATTTAGGTAGACTGTCGCCAGTATGTGTCGTTTATCCAACACTGAATGGGTTTTTGCATGTAATTTGATAGCTTTAGTACTTATTAATGTATCTTATCTGTTTGTAGTTAATACAAAGAAAACATGCGTGGGGTTTGTTTTAATTTAGATACATGCACTTAGGTGATTTCATGATTATAATGTTCCTAGATATGACATGTATGATTATATTATGAACTAGCGGCCGTCCCGGCTTTGCACGGGTGCCTATGTTACTCAGGGTGAATGTAGCTTTCCAATGGTGAAAGAATTTTTGAAATCGGCACAGTTGTTTTTGAGTTTATCCATTACAAACATACACACACACAAAAATACAAATGTTTCCTCTTGGTTACTTCCCTTTCTGAAACAAATTTTGTTACCAATTTCAAGGGTTTAATTTTTTTTGCCCTAATTTTTATTCTAAAATAAAAGTAGCCTAAGTAATACCTTATAACATCAACTATCTTCCAATAAAAGTGCCGTCAAAATCGGTCTAGCCATTTCGGAGATTAGCCGGAACAAACAGACAGACAGACAGATAAAAATTGAAATAAAAAGTGTTTGTTATAAGTACCGTATATACTTTCATGTGCATTCAATAAAAATCTGATATTTTGATATTACAAACAGACACTTCAATTTTATTTCTTGATATAGAACATTCATTTCGTTATATTCTCATATAATGTAGCTAAGTTTATTCTCACAATGAATAGACGCAAAGGCAATAGACTATATAAAAATACAGGGACTAAATTGTAGAACATCTTGATTTCCCAGGAGATCCTACGCTAGAAAGTTAGACATCTCGCTTTGAGTCAAACTAGATAAGACAAATCATCGCGAACGATGGCCTTTAGTTTAGGTAATAATAAATCAAAACAGCAACTTATAATAACACACACGGATTACATAGATCAGATCAAGATTAACTCAGACTAACAAACTCATGTCAACTGCTGTCATAGGTTGACTGAAAACAAACGAAAAAAAAAACAAAAATAGTTTAGCTGAAAAGGCCACTGCCAATCAAACCTCTTGACGTTTCATGCTACACACTGTCAAACTGGATTGACAGTGTTTCCAATTTGAATTGCAATCAATAATATTTAAACTACAGATACGTTGCCCGCGCTCTGTAGTGGCAACATGAATGCAAGGTAATTACCGGACCTCCATATCAACCAGAAGAGCGATATCACACATAGCTCCATATCACGAAGAGCCGCGGCAGCTCTTCGTGAAATTAGAATAATTTGTGTGAATAACTTACTCAAATAACAAAGAAATGCCGTCCTGTGTTTTTAGGAAATGTAAAAACTATACTGCAACTGTGAAAGTTAAAAAAGTATCATTTCATGCGTAAGTATCAAGACAACTGTATTTTATTTAATTTTTTTCGATGCCTTCTAATGGCGGCTGGCGCCTGAGGTAAGTCACGTGCCATACGCGCTCGGCCAATGAGCATGCACCACAGAATAACAACGTAATTAAATAAATGTATTTATCTCTCTCCAACAACAGGAATTCCGTAGATGGCATTTAATTTTATTACCCTTTCTTCGTGCGTCTAAGTAGCTATGTTGCTACCGATAGTATTTACGCTGTTTTCGAGTGACGTCATGTTCATGCATGACGTATCTATTTATATTACGTCGTTAATTGCAATAGTGTTGATAATCCCTTCCCTAAGCTATCGAGTTTAAAATTACTACTAAATATAATCATTTTTTTTTTTCAATAAATGAGCTTTTGATTTTAAAAACTTTCTCGTAGCGACAGAATTATTTCGCTCCAACAACCTGTAATTCACGTCCAACCGATAAAATCGTTTTCGACAACGTGACAAGCTTCTTCTGAAATAGAGGTTCCAAAAATAAATCCTGCCATTACCAATAATGCCCCAAAACAGAACCCAACTCATCTGTCTTCTGTCTTTATAGCTACAGAACTTTCACAGTGAGTATACAGCGTGTATCAGAAAATATGTGAAGTCATAATTAAGGGTGATATATGATGTCTATTTTGCAAATAGGTTTTTAACAAACGCTTTTATACGTTATTTTTTTAAACTAGATGGGGCTGGTGTTTCGTAACTGACCACTCTGAGAAGAAACAAACTCAGAGATCATAGTGTATTTTATGGTTCAGACATAATCTTGGTCAACTCACATGAGGACTTTGCAGATGAGTGTCTGAGAAGGTCTTTTGAAGAAAGAACCACACAGATTTGAGTAGACCTGTCCACGAATCAGTGCAACCATTTGTCAGTTATCTCAACGACACGACGAACAATATCAAAAAAAGACATTTGAGTAGGTCGCTTATAGTATTCAAACTGCTATGTGGTAGGGACAGACTATCACACCGAACAACGATCTCTATGAGACAAACGTAATTGGGGAAAAATAATCAGCTGTCCGTCCCATACAAAGCTTATAATTAGTTATAATTCACGACCAACCAAGCATAATAACACGACCAAAATGTATGAGCCAGCTGATATTTATGATTTTTTCGCGATTACGAAGTCGGTCCCTTATAGAAAGTTGTTCAGTTTAGTGGTCTGATCCACACACTTAAAATACGACCATGCATTTTTGATACACGGTGTATAGTTTAGTGTCACTACTTTGTAAGCGTAAGTACGCAGGGTACAGACCCCTGTGGACGGCTTTTATCCCCAAATTGGATTAATTATCGCACGAACAATAGCGGGGATCGAACCGTTGTAGTCTGTTTATAGGTTTTTGTTATTGCATTTTGTGAAATCGGCTCAGCTTTCTCGTTTTGTGGTGAAAGAGCCGTGTTTTCGGTTGGCGATAATTGACAAGTGGTTGAGGGTGGTGTGTTTTGTGGATTTCGTACATCATTTTCATTATTTAAACGTTAATATTGTTAACTGGTGGATTATACGGTCTATTCGAGAATGCTTTTCAACCAGGCACTTTTTGTCTTCGATCGACACTTTTCCTCGCTACTTTACCCGCCATTAAAAGTTTTAGTAAGTGAGTGACCTTTCTTTGTTTGCAACTCCGTTTTCCTACTAGTTTATTAGTTGTCTTGGCACTACGTTACTTACCTAAGATTGACTTATTACGTGTGTGTCCAAACCAGACGCTTAGTATGTTCCTCCCTACAACAAGCTGAGTACTAACCTAAGTACCTAATTAAACTTTTACGAGCAGATACTAAACAAGGACATAATAATTTCATCCTCCCCATTACCTCTAAGATAAGAAGTAATTTAAGCATATATAATTGAAATATCGAAAGCAGTGAACTAATTGAGGAAAATCACAAAAGAAAATTATTTTAGAAACGTAAATGTTAGCAGAATAAAAGTCTCAGCTTACATTTCAAGATTGCTTTTGTCCGACAAAATGAAATCGTTCAACTCGATCCAGGCGTCCAGTTGCAAACTTAGTTTAGTGGACCCTTGAGTGAGAAATCTAATACTTTATTAAACAAACTGAATTTTCTTTAATCTTCTTATACCGCTGCGATAAGCAGAGCTCAAACTATTCAAATTTTATTTTTACACAGTGGTTAAAAACGCTGTAATTTTTGATAAATGTAATGTATGATGATTTTTGGTTGCAATATATTGTAAATTTTTGCTCAAAACCTCGAAACACAGCTAGCAAAATGTCAGTGTATTATATACCATATAATACTTGGAATATATATTATGAAAGTGACATTAAAATATTCAAAGTAAGTACATGCGTAGTTCTGGATATTTCATAGTTCTGTATTTTCCGTTTTTCAGTTCTGAAATTGAAGGGTAAAAGATTTAATAAATTCGACATTCCGAATTTTTAATTAAGTACCGTTGGACGTAAACTTTATTGCGAAAATGTAAATTAGTGGTTAAAGGCCCGTTGTTTCGCGTTACAAACAGACACAGGCCGAAAGCTTTATAAGTGGGTATTTAAGTATAATTATCACACAGAATAAACAAGTAGCCGTGGTAAATACTCCTCAGTATTTTTGTTTTATCTACCTGAAACTGAAAACAGAGAACCACGCCAACATAGTCATGACATTCTCTTTATACGTGGGACAAGATTTTTTTTCAGTTTTGTCTATGTTTAGTCCATTTCCATGGCTATTGTATTTTTTGCTCACTAAACCGGGATTTTAGTTATTCCTGTAATCAATACACTTCTAAAACAATGACGGGACTTTTATTAGTGACGTTTTATTTTATTAAACGTACTAGATACATACTTGATCATTGCATATTTACAATAAGGTTAGAAAAATATTATGTTTGTTTAAGAAAACCTCTATTTATTTGCGTATGTCTAAGATATTGCTATGAGAATATTGTCAATATTGATGTTATCTTCGCATGCAAACCCGTAGGCTGTGGCAATAAATAAATCTAAGATAATATCCTCATATCAAGCAATCCCAATACCAGGAAAATCCCGCTATAAAACAGACTCATCCCGCCATCTTCAAGGCTTCATATACATGAAAGGAGACACCGAGTTTTTAATAAAGCGTCGGTATAAATTGATATTTCGACTTTATTAAAAGTTCCTCGAAGCTTTATCCAATATTTTCTCGATTGCGTGTTTTGTTGATTGTTTAACGTTGTCGGTTGGCTGGAGCGAGCAATGGAATATGCCTTTAGAACTTGCGACAAACGTTGTTATTGGGAACGTGAATTGCAATAACGATTTTGCTTGCAATCGTACAGAACGTTTGACTACCAAAGTTATTGTTTGTTTCTGTTTTAATATCATTCAGTGATATCTACTAAGTATATTGTTGCTTGTTAAAACAAGTATTTTTACAGTTGAGTCTGAGTTCTGAACAACACAATCTACATTGTGTTGCTCAGAACTGACATTAAGCTTAAAAATCTCGTCTGATTTTCACATCGGTAGGTAGAGTATAATTTTCGACTGTAATGGAATTTCTCGCACGGTACTAAACGAAAATGCAATACATATTTCGTAAAACGTTTTCAGCGAATTTCCATGAGATATAATGATCATTGTGACGAGACTGTAGAAGATATGTGGATATTTTCTCAGTCCCCAACGAGAAAATATTACCATAATGGTCTGTTTTGTCCCAACGCTTTATTTGATTGCAATCGGTATCATTTTCAAATAGTTTGTACAAAGAAATGAAATGGTATCTACTAGTTGGCAAGATTGTATGGTCTACGTCTTCAGCACGATCGAGAAAAGTACCTCTTATACTTCGATTACGGAAAAACGAATTGAAAACTACATTTTCTAAGTGTCTCGAAGTTGCTGTAGTACCTAGGTTCATATCTACTGAACGAGTAAAATGTAACGGTTACCGTAAAAGCCCGTATACATGGTAAATCTTAGGTTTTACTAGTAAATCTTACTGCTTACCAACATGAGTTGGTAAATGTATAGATTTTAAAGAAGAGACGATTTTTCGGACTTTTACGGTTAGAGTTTGGGACATAGCTAGTAAATCTTAGGATTTACCATAGTTCGGGCTTTGAACGATAGAATTTGTACATACGTCAAAAAATAGCTAAATCTATTGACACAGTGAAAATAATAATACCTACCTGAAACTAGAGCTTAATTCAACGTGTTACATTAGACAATTACGTAACCGCCAAGTAACTGGTACAATTGTCCCGTAAATGGTTAGGTACTTAAACTGCTGTGAGCCACCAATTATATGATCTAGGGCTCAAGCTATCTACATAATAATACAGTAAAGGTAGTTACAGAAATAACCTTGCTCTGAACTAATAACGCCGAGAAAATGAACAAATAAATTGAACAACTTTTACACGTTGAATTTTATAGGCAGGCAGGCATCGCTTTTTTTTTTTGGCTGTTATTCGTATTTAGAATGTGTGTTGTTTTTAAATGAAAAAAATAAACAAAGCAATAATGGTCGTTTTAATAAGTCATTCTATTTTCGAACAAAATCATTATGACAAAGTTCTAGCTCCCAATGCCAGTATGTAGGTACTACGTACCTACCATACAAATAGGTATACCGTTATTTCAGTGTTATTTTAGCTCCGATTTTGCTGTACTGTGCCTTTATTCTCTTTATTATAAGGTTTATAACAGAGGTGAAAAATAACTGATAAGGACCGTAAGTGAAGAAGAACCATTTAAAAAAAAAACTCATTGAACAACGAAACCAATCAGAAAGCCAATAAAGCCGAGTTTACAATAGCGGAATTAAGTGTAACAATTGCTACTAACAAGATTAGCCGACATCTTGACGTGGAGGCTGACGTCGACGTCTATTTGACTTCATTACTGAGCCTTGACGTTTTCGTTCCGTTCCGTTCGATCCCAGCCCATTATTGCCCTTTTTTGCCCTTATTTGCCCTCTTTCGACTTTGTAACGTGATGAGGGAAAGGAATTGGGAAGCAACAAGCTGTAAGATCCATTAATCAATGGGATTTGTTATATCTATGTTCGTGTATCCGTGTTGGTGTGATTTTAATGGTATGTTAAATGTTTTATGTAATAGGTAGGTAGCATTTTAACAACTGAATTATGTATTTTATTTTATTTATTATGGGACAATAAACAGCTACAATACATGTATATAATGTTCACAAATAATAATAATATACAAACGTAGTATTAACAATATTGCACCCCATTGCATTATCCGCATGTTAACAAAATTAAGATAAGGTAAAAGGTGCCACTAGATTAGCATTACTCGGATATATAAAATAAAAAAGAAATAATTGATTAATTATCACAACACAATACAATTAAATAATAATTTGAAAAAAATAAACAGACACTTTTTTTTAAACTTAATAATTAAAAATTTGGGGGTTTTCCTTATTATCACAAATAAGAATTATAAATATGCAAAAAAGGAAATTGACAGTACAATACAAAGTATGTTAATTTTTGCAGATTCTGTAGTAGGTACCTACTTAGAATATGTAGATCGCTTTAAACCGTCTTTTTTTCTGAACCTGTTTTGCCTTCCGCCCCTGCTCATCAAACAGTCGAAAATGCCAAACAATTAAATCCATACTTAAATAGAACTTAAAAGCGACTTTGGCTGTTTCTTTCTTCTCGAAAAGTTGAAATCTTCAAAGACCAAAGGAAGCACTCTTATCCTTTCCGGGTGCTAAGGTTGTTTTATTCCGGAAAATTAAATATCTTTAACAGGCAAATCGTGGCCACGCTTTGCCGTAGGCAACGGCCAAATATTATACCGTTAACACACTAGCACTTTGCCCGCGACTTCGTCCGCAAAAATTGTGATAGCTCGGCTAATATGCATAATAAAAATATAATTTATAGCCCATCTGTAGCACCCTCGAATAGTGTAGCTTTCTGCCAGTGTAAGAATTTTTAGAATTGGAGCATTAGTTCTGGAGATTATCCCCTTCATAAAAACTTACAAACGAATACCTCTTTATAATATTAGTAATAGACTAGTATTGATAATAATTTGTATCTTCAAAATGATCGCATTTAAATGAAGTCGACGTCACTACCTTGCCTTAGCACTTTTTAGAAACAAGTCAATAGCGATTTTAAATGAACTATACTTACTTAAAGCCAGTTTTTACTATCACTAACATCTAAATGAATTAACAAGTAACATTTAATTAAAAGTATCAAAAAACCCGACTACAAATTGATATATTTGTAATCTCCTTTTAATTTCCTACATTTTGATATTGTATTCGATAGGTTTGATAGAAAAAAAAATATTAGCGACACAAAATTTAGCGCCAAAACTCCGCCATTTTTTTTTTAACACCCGAAGACATTTTGGTGTTTGAGACGAATCGAATGATACCTTAATCGTCGAAATCCATCGAGCCATTTGGCACACACAAGGTACATACAAGAAATTTACAAAGAAACATACAAGATAAGTACGTGCGAAAAACATAACCCTTCCTTGGCAGTCGGGTAAAAAGGCTGTTATATTTACAACCGAATATTCCAAAAGAGCAATAAGTAATATTTATGTATTCGTTTAGGTATCACTTAGTGTTAGTAAAACCGAGCGTTACTTTATTTAAATTCGAAAGTTAAAGGGTAGCCCATAACCTTATCTCTAAGTAAATTGATATTTACCCGTCTGGGAAACTTGTATCGTTAAAAACGTTTATTAGTTTCTAGCCAACTTGCGATTGGTTTTCATAATGTTGATGAACTATTAATGACTTTCTGACTGAAGATTACTTTATCAACTGCATAATAAAGAATTTACTTAAACGGGGTGAAAGTGACAACACACTCATTTATTTTAAAAAAAATCTGATGTTCCATACATGACCGTGTAGGTATTGTACTTTTGTAGGAAACAGCAGATTTTTTTAGGGTTCCGTAGCCAAATGGCAAAAAACGGAACCCTTTTGGATTCGTCATGTCTGTCTGTCCGTCCGTATGTCACAGCCAATTTTTTCCGAAACTATAAGAACTAATATACTGTTGAAATTTGGTAAGTAGATGTATTATTCTATGAACCGCATTAAGATTTTCACACAAAAATAGAAAAAAAAAACAATAAATAAAAAATCTTGGGGGTTCCCTTAAGTACTTAAAACTGAAACTCAAAATTTGTTTTTCATCAAACCCATACGTGTCCCCATCTATGGATAGGTCTTTAAAAATTATTTTGAGTTTTCTAATATCATCACTGAATAGATTGCGCGAGAGACACTTCCAAAATGTCAAAATGTGTGTGTGGGCCCCCTGTAACTTCTAAAATAAGAGAATGATAAAACTAAAATGCAAACTTCCACCGAAAATTGGTTTGAACGAGATCTAGTTAGTAGTTTTTTTAATACGTCATAAATCATAAACCGCAATTTACCTTTGATTCAATCAACTCAAATATCTGGATGCCCTGTAACCCTTTTATACTTGTACTTACATATTTATTTCTATTATTGTATTGTAGTTTGTAAATAATTAATATTTTGATTAAATATAGACTTATAAAGGAAGTAATACAATTTGAATATTGTTTATAAAATGTACCATACTCAAATATAAAAAAAAAACATCGATAAAAGTTACAACGAACTACAAGAACTTTTATATTATGTTACTTGCTGCTACGGAACCCTTCATGGGCGAGTCCAACTCGCACTTGGCCGCTTTTTTAATAACCTATGAAAAATTTCTATGTGGGGGCTCAGAATGATGTACTGAATACGTGGTAACCGTTTTCGCGTCGGTGTCCCTTCCACCCCGTATAGTATTGATACCTACATACAGGGTGTGTAACAAGACCCATAACGAAGCCGTCAACCAAGCATTATGTACATCAAACTAAGTCACTTTACGCAAAAACTATTGCTGTGAAACAACTTTTTTTTTTGGGACTCAATGTAACGCACTCAAAACATTGTGATGATGGATGGATTGAATAGTACGGGGGTCGTGGAGTTGTTTAAAGTAAAACTTTTACATTAAAAAAAAGTATTACTTTGACCCAATATGTCCATAACTAGAAAGTTCGCAGGTATGGTCTAGAACAGGTATGGCATAGCTTACTAAGCTTTACAAATATGTATGTATACATAAGTAGCTGTTGCTCCCCGCGGCTTTCCTCGCGTAGAAATTGATTTTACACTTGAATAGCGACCCTCCGACCATCCGAATGGAAATAAAATTCTCTATGGACATCGTTATCGACTGAGTACTTATGACTTTCGAAAATAATGGATTAGCAGATTTTTTAAACGGCATCGTTGACCCAATTCAGATATTGTGGTTTTCGTACCTAATTGCTTTAGGTTGCAAGACCTTTGCACGACATAAAAAGATAAGGGCGTCCGCTAAAAACTCGCGCGGGTGCATGGAGCGGGTGCCCACTGTCAAAATTTCCTTAGAAAACTCATAAGAGCCGGTCCACACAGCGCATTGCGTTGCGTCGTCGCAATGCAAATATTTTGACGCATAGCCGGCCACACAGGCGCTGCGCCATCGCAGCGTTACTACGACGCAGTCGTTCTGTCGTCGCAGCGGCGACGCACAGTTGCGGCGAGCATTTTGTAAAGACATTGGAGTCGATCTATAGAAAACACGGATCGGAAAAGACGTCTGACATTGCTCCTATTACGTCACCGCCGAAATCGACGCAAAATCACAAGACGGTATTGGATCTGTCCCTTAATTTCATTAAGAAATAGTGATGGTGAACTTGCGTGTGTCCTCCCTATCAACGCACAAATAACTGAGCGCTGCCGTTCCGGCGTCGCAATTAGTACACCCCCGCCTGCTTCGTCTCGTGGGGCTGCAGTTCAGTCATGTACACTGTGATTATTCGTATGTAAAAATACCCTAACACGCGGCCGCGCCCGCCCGCTTCTCATACTAGTTTTCAAAACAGAAACGCGAGCGCCTGCGGGTGCACCCGTGCCCGCACCCGCGTCTCTTTTTTTTAGCGGAAGCTCTAAAGTCTATTGATCTACGTCAGGGGTGTCCAACATAATTTTATGCAGGGCCAAGTTTAGTGTTTTTACAACCGTAGCGGGCCAAAAGAAATGCAAACTGACCTCTAATTAAACAAACCTCGCCGGACTGGACTGCAATAATGCGGTCTGCATTCGCGGGTAGGTGAGGTGGGGTGGGTGGGTAAACATGGCGCGGGAATAACTAACATAGGGACATTTTAAAATAATGTTCGCGTAATATTTATTGATGTCGTATAAAGTTTAAACAAAACGCGCTTTTTGATTATGTGTTGTGTGATCCTCATTATAACAAAAATAACTTTGGTACACGACTGTTCATACTGAAAGTTACAACTCCCTCGAGAAAGTTATACCAATCGGATGGAAGACGATTTTTTTCTTATTTACAAAATTCGTGGAACAAAAGTTGTTTAATTTAACGAGTTTCGGTACTCAATGAAATCGAAAATGCAATGAATAAGATAGATTTTTAAAATTAAAATCTCTTGTATTTATAGGTATTGATAAAATAATGTAACAAAGTTCTCAAGAATCTCAACAGTTAATCTTAAAAACTTCCATTAATACCTATCTCTCTAGAGATAACTTTACTTATGAACTTTATTCAAATATATGATAAATAGAGCGCTTTTTGGGAAAAGTAAAATAGCTGTAGAGTATCTACCCAGATTATATCAACATAATCTAAGTAATTATAAGGTGAGAACTATTATGATAAATTTTCCAAACTAAATTTTTATTAGTAATTTAACACACTTTTCACTTTATTGTGGAAAACCTATAACACTACTAACACTATTAACTTAGGCTATGCTATTGCACAGTAAAATCAATTAATTTTAGTAGGTAAGTAGGTACATGAACCTTTGTGTGTGTTCGTCTACAACTATTGCTCACATATCTATCTACTGACAGATTTCACATTATTTTAAAGCGTACCTGTTTCATCTCAACCAAAATACGCTTCACAGCGCCACACACCACAGCTGAGACCTATTAATAACATTAAACAATTTAATTCTGTACGAGAATTTAATTTGCGAATGTTTTCAAACAAACCCAAATTGTTTTACACGGCCTTTGGTTTTGACACTCCATTCTCTAAAGTTAGTTGGTAGTTAGTCCTTATAGGTTTAATTAATAAATGTTAAAAAGTAACCTTTATTTTGGAGCAATAATGTCACGGGTAATTTTTAATTACTTACCTACATAAGTTTTTTTAGTGGATCAAAATCACATTGAAGCTGATCTACAAAAAGCTCATAAAGCCCAGTGAAAAGCTCATTTTCAGCAGATTTTAAAATTCCTAAAAAACATATATTACTAGCTTTTGGCCCGCGGCTTCGCTTGCGTTAATTTAGAATTTGGGTTGTTCTCTGCTTGTAATTCAATCATGATTCGAAAGACACGTGGCGCCATCTATGAGCATTATAACGTTATTGTCGTTTTCCTCGGGAACAGTACTTATACGTATATGTAAAATTTCAGGTTGATCGGTTCACTGGTTTAGGCGTGAAAAGGTAACAAACAAACTTACTTTCACATTTTTTATAATATTAGTAAGGATAATATCAAACAAAAAAGAAATATGGACTGAATATAATAAATTGATAAACACATTTCCTTTTGACTTTCCGGGATCATGCGAAATTGAATTAAAAAATATATTTTTGAACCGCCCGAAAATGTAAACGATACACGAGACGAAATTAATTATACAAAATCCCGAGAAATATACGATATAAGCAGTGAACACAATATTCCATAAACTGGGCGTCATTAAATTAAGGCACACACACACTCGCAATTACTTTCCAAAAGCTTTTACGCGATACTGAAAATGTGCGAAAAAATGAACAGCACTGGAGGATACTTAATATATTTTAGCTCAACCAGGCCGTAGGGTGAGGGGAGACAGGACTTACGTTGTAATCAGCTGATCCTCAAATCGGGCTAACAAGCGTGAAATTAAATATGCAGATTCACTCTAGAATTCAATATGGTAGTCTGTAATTTCGCAGATTGCGTACTTTTGTCCTTTATTGGGCTACAAAACGTGTTTAAAAGGTGAATGGCGTAATCATTATTTCGTTATTGGCTATAATAAACACCTTTTGGGAAAATTTTAGTTGGATCCCGGTAAAGGGGTTTATCAAATTAGACCCTGATTCAATTGCGTGCGACTGAATCTGGTTGGAAATAGATCAAAGAAAAAATATCGTTAGAGGTATCTTTTGACAGGAAAAAAACAACCAATTATAATAAAATTAAGTATTTAGAAACAAATTTTCGTAAGTCCATTAGACAGTTTTGCCACCCAGTAGCATGCCTGGATTCCTGTTTGAAAGGTAAAAATTAAAACATGGAAGGAATTCTACTTTCTCTAATGAAGCAGAGGAGTCCCCCTGCCTCGTAATAAGTCTTCAGGGTGCTATATAATAATCCATTCGCAATAGGTAGCTGTAATAAGTTACTGGTCAGTAATACCCTCAAAAAAGGCATTAAATAATCAAAAATAAGATTTCATTGGAGAACAGCGGTGGCCCATTGGTGGCAGCCCCGGTAAGTCGTGGGTTCGAACCCAGGCAGGCGCATTACTTTGTGTAATTTATTTCATCGCCACTGCTCTCAAAACGGTGAAGGAAAACATTTTGAGGAAACCGGCATGTCCTAGAACCAAAAATTCGAAGCCATGTGACATCTACCAACCCGCACTGGGCCCGCGTGGTGGATATATTCCCTTTCATAGAGAGAAGGCCGTGTGTCCCAGCAGTGGGAACATTATAGGCTGATTACGCTAAGCTTTCATCAGTGTAAAGTATCTGATTCTAAACTTAAATTAATTAATATGAGCACCTTGATGAACCCAGTCCAAACTTTGTCCGACTTTGTGTTTGTTTGGAGTTTCGCAAGCAGGGGTTGACAAAAGCGAGGGCGCTTTGACAAGTGACACGCATTGAGTTAACAATAAGGGGTTCTCTTTGGAAATATAATAACAAAACCTCTACACCTCCATTTCGTTTAGTAACCTATAGTAATCATAGCTTCGCATAGGACATTATTAACTAAATATTGTAATGTTCATAATTATGTACCTCGGAAAACACGTCAAACCAGTGGTATCGGATGTCATTTGTAGATCTGTGACGGTCGCTATAATATCGGGTAGTCAGATGCCTGAAAATCTGACAACAGTTCTTGGTATGTTTTGCCAAGTATCTGGGGTGTGAAAGTCAGATAGGTAAGTAAGCGCTTCATGTAAATGGGATGGATGTATGTAATGGGATGCATGTATATTAAATGGGATGGGCCTACTCTTGACCTCAATCTAGTCCTGAGGACAGAGATGAGGTCGACGATGGAACGAGCTAACCCAAAAGAAGCCTATTAACTCGCGACTTAAATAGATTGGGGTCATATGAACTTGGGAACACCGACGAAGGCAGGGAATTCCACTCCTTAGATGTGCGCAGAATAAACGGTGAAGCAAAGCGCTTCGTGCGAATGTGTAGAATATCGACAAGGAATGGGTATTATACTTGGGGATAGGCCTAAGCAAATGTAAATTACCTGTAACGTCGACAACAGAAATCGGTTCGGTATAAGACCCCCCTACCAACAAGAATCTCAATAATTACTAATAGAAGTTTATAATTAACTATTCAGTATTACGGAAACAGAAATAAAAGGCTCGCAATCATTTTGTCCAAGCTTACACGAGTTCCTTCACAAAGCTTTATTCCTCTTTCTGATTCAAAGAATTCGAAGGAATATATTTTATAGAGGAATGAGCCTGCAATCTAGTGCTTACGAATAGCTACATGAGGCTTTTCAATATCCGGACAAATTGGCTGAAGGCTTACTGTAGTGAAGACCTTTGTCTTTAATACTGTGTTGTTTTTGCGTAGAAACATTGTGTAGAAATTATGACAATGAATGTCGAAGACGATGAGTTCAAACGTAGTGGCAAAAATGAAAAGAGTATGCTAAACGGTTTGGTTGGTCATGTTGAGAGGCTGAGAGAAAGGCGACCAACAGATGATATTTACAAGGCAGATATTTGAGTGACAACGCAGGAAGGGAATGTCCTAAAAGGACATACATACACTGATATTATCGGTGATATACGAGGTAAAAGGAGTTTGTTAGGATCGAGGCAGGTGGTGTTCTATCGTGGAAAAAGCGTAAGTTTATATAAGAATGTAAGTGTTGATTTTGAATTGAAATAGGAAAGTAATTGTTGCGTTGTGTACGGACTGCCATTGCAATTGCAATGCTGTTACATGCTGGAATTCATTACAAAATTTTAGTTTTTAATTCAGATTATTTACTTGAATATGTTTGTGGTTGTGCTGGTTGTAACTGAGATTTTAATTTTGTAATATTGTTAATTTTTATGTCAAATGTATACTAAGTACTCATATGATCTGAAATGGATTGAAATAAATGAATTTGAATTTAACGTTACTTTTTAATGAGTTATTGGGCGATAGATCTTTCGCGACTATACTATAGAACTACTACATCGATTGATGGCATTTCGTCAGATTTGGTGCATGTGTCGGAAAGGACAATGACCAAAGTTGGTACCAAAAAGTCTCGCGCCTCAAAACCAAAATATTATAGTAATTAGTTTCATATTTTTTTACGGCATTACGCGTCGGGGATTTGATTTTTGAACTGGAAATATACTTTTCGAGTTTAAAAGTATGAATATTGTTTTACTCCCTTTATATGACGTTCCGTTTCAACTGAATATAAATGACGTTCCGTTTCAATTGAACAAACCCTTGTCTGTCGAGCGGACTCTAAAATTAATTACAATTAAGTAAGATCAGTACACCAAATCGATTTAGTTTGGTTTATTGCTATTTGCAACAAAATAGATTTTCTCAGCCTAAAGATTTTGATTTATCGATTACATCCCTAAATCCCGACTAGTTTATAGCACTTACTATACCTCTATGGTTTATAGTTATCTTATCTGTGGCATCTGACATTTGTACTGTACTGACTGACTATTGGCAATGTAAAGGTCTAAAATAAAATCGAGTTTCAGTCAAGCATACTGTGGATGTTACTTTAATTCGTAATTCTTACTAATATTAGTGTATTACGCTGTTTTTAGAGCAATAATGTAATGTATGTGTGTTAAAATACGTCGTTGGTAGCGTCGAAAAAATAGACCTACTTTTTAGGTTAGTTTCGATTTTATAAAATAACTCTGAAACGCGGGTTTTTTTTTCAAAAATAATTTTTGTAGGAGTTAATACGATCAGTGTAGTCTATAAAAAACAAGGTTTGATTTTGATGCAGCATGGTACGGGATTCCATACTTCCATGAGCATTCTCTTTATCACCCACATTGCTGTACTACCGGGGGTCAACCGTCTAAAAATATTGAAGTAGGCTGTACATTACTGGTAAAGACAGCAGTAGCGGCGTGATATAGCTACTTGTTATTTAGTTTATGGCTGCTACTTTGCCCAGATTAGGATGGGGTTTTAAATGAAATAAAAACAATGTTGTCGTATGTGATGTTCGTAAGCAAGTCTATATTGGAATAAATTTTAATACAGCGATCGAGGAAAGGGGGTATGGGAACAATGGTGGCCAATCAGAGAGCAGTATCGCGTCATTTTACTGTACGCTGATTGGCTGGCGATGACGCGATGCGACCGGTACTCATTGTACGAATAAAATAAATAAATAAAATAAATAAATATCCCTGGACATTTCACACAGCACCATCTAGTCCCAAGCTAAGCAACCTAATGCTTGTGTTATGGTAACTAGATGGCTGATAAACTACATATATACATTTTTTTTTTGTAAATACATACATATTATAGATAGAAAAACACCCAGACCCGGAACAACTACTTGTAGGTCATACAAATATTAATGAATGAGTGAAGGAAGGATGGATGAAGCCCAAACAACAGCAGTACCAGAATCATCGTCATAGTCATTCTCCTGCCCTTATCCCATTTCATTTGAGGTCGGCGCAGCATGTCTTCTTTTTCCATACTTCTCTATTACTCGTCATCGTCATGAGCAGTCGCGTCCTAGTACCAGAACCGTAATATAAAAATATTTATTAGAAAGTTTATATTATTCTCTAAAATATTCTAACAGCTGTACACATAAAATACAAATTCTAAAACCAAACTCCGAAAATGTAAATATATTCGTAAGAAGTTAGCAGACAACTGAAATTCTATCATCTTTGTAATATCGGCCCCCGGCGATCTCTGTCAGACAAATAAAATAGCTACTATTTCTACATTTTGCTGAAATATCTTCATTCTGTTAGCCTTAGATATTTTACAAATGGCTGTGCCCATATTTATTTTGTAAGAGATTTTACTATTCGTAATAACAGTTAACAGATTTCTAATACCTAGGATAAATAAAGGTAGGATATTTAATTGGATATCTAGATTCAGTGGACAAATGGTACCTAGAGACTAATTCATTTATCTTATACCAATACTGGAAATATTGAGCACCTGGGGGTCTAAAATGGCCGCTTTAGCAGAATCATAATAGGATAATAATATGAATTACGTTTAAATTCTTAAAATGGTCATAGACGTACCTACTATTATGAATTGTCACCTTGTGACCATTTTACGAATTTAAACGTAATTCATATTATGTATTATCCTATTATGATTCTGCTAAAGCGGCCATTTTAGACCCCCTGTAGTATTTTTTCTCAATGTCAACGCCAACAAAATGTCGTTATTACAATCTCAGTGTGTACTTAGCTATTCAATCTGGCTTACCATTAAGCAGATTTAAGAAAGTCTGCTTAATGTAATCACTTTTCACTGTGTTTTAGGAACTCAAATCTATTTTATGAACGAAAAGTAATCTATACTAAATATTATAAAGCTGAAGAGTTTGTTTGTTTCTTTATTTGCTTGAATAATACTAATCTCAGGAACTGCTGGTTCGAATTGAAAAAATCTTTTTGTGTTGGATAGTCCATTTATCGAAGAAGGCTATAGGCTATATAACATTACGCTACGACCCTTAGGAGCCGCGCAGCGTGTGACACCACGGGGAACAGCTAGTGGCTTTATAAATTTCAAGCTAAGTCCTAATGATATTGTATGTGTATCTTTGTTACTAGATGGATAATAATTATCTTGTAGACCTAAACCATTACCATCTTCATAATCTTTCCCCAGACACATAATACACCGTCAAATTGATCTGTTCACTACAGCCCATCCCATCTCGCGTAATTGGCTACAATCAATAAACGAGATTTACTTGGTGATCTGCCGCTGTCCGAGGTTTATCGGAGCGTAAGATATTGCGAACTATCGGCACAGTATTAATCGGGAGTAATCGGGACGAGCAGAGGAGCCGTAGAGGCTTTGCCTTCTAAGAAGATAATAAGATTGTGAATTTGTGACGCAGGTTTCTGTTTTGAATAGCTGTGAATGTATATTATATACAGGGTGTTTGGCGCATGGACCGACACAATTTTTCCAGGGATTTGGGAGGTCATTAGCTAGGTTCTACCCATACACCCTTTGTCCCAAATGTCACGGTTGGTTACATATGTTTTTTTTTGTTTAAATGAAAAAAATGCCCAAAATGTTTCCTTTAATTCGAAATAACTTTTTTGTTTGTGGGCGTAGTGGCACAAAACAAATTTTGTTGCATTCTCCAAAGTCTTTTAAATCTAAAAACATCTTTGTTTTATACAACTGGTTTCAAGAAAATTCCTTACAAGCTTCCAAAGTAATTTTTTTTATTTAATGAATGAAATTTTACAACTTCTAAATTAATTATAAAAAAAAATAAAAGTCATTTTGAACTTAGCTTTATTTTAAAAAGTTCTTTAGTTGATACCCTTTCTAACGGTATGCTACATGTCATAGAAATTATTCATTATGTAGTCAAAATACTAGTTAGGAGTGTCAGGGTTAAGAAAAGACTTTTTAAGGTTATTTTGTTTTTAATAAACTAAAGTTATAAAAAGGAGGCAAAACACCGGTAGAGGTGGAAAGTAATGGGGGAGGCCTTTGCCCAGCAGTGGGACAGAATAGGCTAGTTAAAAAAAAAGTAATAAATCTTGTTCAAATTGACCTCCTCCATTTCGTATGCATGCACGACATCTGTTTCTTATTTCAACTGTCGTTGTACGTAGTCGCATTTCTTCTTTCATAGTTTGAAACGCGTCGGTTATTCGTCCAATTAGAACTTCCCTAGTGGGCACTTCTGTCTGGTAAACCAATTCTTTTGCACGTCCCCAGACGTAAAAATCCAAAGGCGTCAGGTCTGGGGACCGTGCGGGCCACGGAATAGGGCCGCCTCTACCAATCCATGCGTTTGGAAAGGCATTATTTAAATGCTCTCGCACGTCCAGTTGGTAGTGTGCTGGACAGCCGTCATTTTGGAAAACTATCGGCACACCTTCTTCCAAAACAGGCACAACAAGTTCGGGCACTACGTACAACGACAGTTGAAATAAGAAACAGATGTCGTGCATGCATACGAAATGGAGGAGGTCAATTGAACAAGATTTATTACTTTTTTTTTAACTAGCCTATTCTGTCCCACTGCTGGGCAAAGGCCTCCCCCATTACTTTCCACCTCTCCCGGTGTTTTGCCTCCTTTTTATAACTTTAGTTTATTAAAAACAAAATAACCTTAAAAGTCTTTTCTTAACCCTGACACTCCTAACTAGTATTTTGACTACATAATGAATAATTTCTATGACATGTAGCATACCGTTAGAAAGGGTATCAACTAAAGAACTTTTTAAAATAAAGCTAAGTTCAAAATGACTTTTATTTTTTTTTATAATTAATTTAGAAGTTGTAAAATTTCATTCATTAAACAAAAAAAATTACTTTGGAAGCTTGTAAGGAATTTTCTTGAAACCAGTTGTATAAAACAAAGATGTTTTTAGATTTAAAAGACTTTGGAGAATGCAACAAAATTTGTTTTGTGCCACTACGCCCACAAACAAAAAAGTTATTTCGAATTAAAGGAAACATTTTGGGCATTTTTTTCATTTAAACAAAAAAAAACATACGGAACCAACCGTGACATTTGGGACAAAGGGTGTATGGGTAGAACCTAGCTAATGACCTCCCAAATCCCTGGAAAAATTGTGTCGGTCCATGCGCCAAACACCCTGTATATTGCTGATCTTTCAAGTTAATAAGTGGAGGTTTTAAAGTAAAGTTTTAACATTAAAAACTGTTATTGATGAAAATACAACTTGTGAAAAAGTTGGAACTTTGACCCCCAATACGAGTATCTCCGTACCTAACTAGAAGGTTAGTTAGGTATAAATCTAGAACAAGAAAATGAATCATCGAAATGATGGGGAGTATAAGCGGCTTTAGGCTTCGTTAAGGGTATTTTTACACTCATTATTTAAAACATCGATCTGTTTCAGTAAATTGTTTAAAGATGACAGAGACAGAATGATGTTCTTAATGTGCTTAGATTAGAGTTAATTAAGTGCATTAAGTGAGTTGTTGTGGGGCCTAAATTGTCTTAAGTCAAAGCCAGCATTGCGGGTGGCACATCTGTCTATGCAGATAGGGTAGGTAGGTACCTACCTATGAATTCTCAACCATTTGTGGTCGCGGCACCGCAAAACATAGGTATAGGTACCTTCAAACACAAATGACGACCATTAGGTATAAACCTTATAATATAGTTATAATAAAACCTTAAATATTCGAACTACAACTTCAAGCCTTCTTTTGTACCTATTGTCCGTTATTATTCAGAAGTTAGCCCATTGTATTATAATAAATCCGACGATCAATTCTCGTTTTACGAGAATAGGTACGTTTACCTTTTTTTTTAAACGCTTTTCTCTCATCCCAGTAGTGATTTTTTGAGAATTAGGTTACTGCTCGCGATTTCGTCTGCATGCCTATTTGGTATGATATATCATTTAGAAATTCAAATAAGTATGAATTTCTAAAAATTACGATAAGTAAATACCAAACAGTTAGGTACTTAAAGCCAGGATAAAACTAGCCAGTATGCAATAGCAAATGGCAATAGGCTCGCCCCCTATTACATAGGACTTAAACATAACAGGCGAAATGTGGGTGTATTCATACTGTTAGGTACACCTCTGCCTAGCCCTTCGGAGATTACTAGGCGTGTTGTTATTTTATGAAAACTAGCCAATGTCCTTATTTAGGTCCCACCAAGTTACTTGTTTGTCAAATGATATGGCGATCAGTTCAGTGGTTTGGAGAAGAAAATGAAACAGACAGAGATTTTGTTGCATCTTTTTACATAGTACCTAAGTATAAAACAAAGTCGCTCCCGCTGTCTGTACGCTACGCATAGATCTTTTCAACTGCGCAACGGATTTTAATGCAGTTTTTAGCAATAGATAGAGTGATTTAAGAGGAAGGTTTTTTATTTATTTATTTAAACTTCATGTAGGTACAATTAAAGTGGTACCTACATAGGCGGACTTAATGGCACAAGGCATTCTCTACCAGTTACCAGTCAGTCAGTGGTTTATATGTATGTATGTAGGTATATGTGTATCTACAATGCACCCGCGCGAAGCCGGGGCGCGTCGCTAGTTATTTAATAATATTAGATTGGATTTGGATAATAACATCATTTCGTTACTTAATAATCAATAATCTTGGTAATCAATGGAGTATGCTGGATTTATTACGGTAAGTCGATTAGCTAACATCGCATTAAGTTATTAAGCGTAGTGATGCGCCACAACATTGACCAAATCTCAATTATTATTCGAATTATTCGCTTTTAGAATAGAATTATAGAATTGCTGTATTCCGATATGAAAGACACGGGTGCGCCAATGAAATTGGTAAGTTACGTGATTGTACTACCTCGCTCACTGACGGTCGACCACTAGGTTAAAAGGTCGATAGTAGGTACCTCACAAAACCAGGTAGGCACAAACATACATACACTCAAGCCTCTTTGCATAGGGCAGGAACACCAGAACGCCTGCTGCTTATCCATCCATCTGGTCCATCTTGATTGCTTAAAAATGTTTTTTTTTGCCATCAAAATAATATTGACTGCGGCTGCCACTGACTGACTGGTCTAGTGGTCGCAAGCGCAACTGCTGAGCATGAGGTCCTCGGTTCGATTCCCAGGTCGGGCAAAGTGTTGTTGGGTTTTTCCATGATGAATTTCTCAGTAGCTGTCACGGAATGTGTATTTGTGCCCGATTGATGGCAATAGACTTAAACAAAACTTGCGAAATGTGTGTGTACCTACTACTAGATACTTACACGTCTACTTAACCCTTCGAGGATTACAGCCGTGATTATGAAATAATATTTACGACTTACATGCTCCAGTCGAGATGATTATGAGTTTAATCGTACACATCACTGATCAATTTACCGTCGACAATGATTCGATTAACAGCAGTGCTAGTAATATGAATATGCAACTAGATAGCCAATTAATTCCACAGTAATTTAATCACTAATAAGCGTGATATTAATTCCTTTATGGTTTGTGTTTGCTTATTTGTTTGGTTATTTCAATATAATGTAAATATGTGTGTAAATTGGTATATTCACGAGCAGTTTAGTCAATATTGCGGTTAAACTATGAGCAAAGGTATAGTTATCTAACGAATAACTAAAACATAAGTACCTATCTTTTTTTAAGAGGCACTGAAGAGTGTTCTCCAGTTGTCCAATTCAATTCTTTTTACAATAATTTGATATCTAAAATCTGAAAATGAACTGAAAAACATAACAAAAACAGATGCAGATAGTTTGGTATATAAACAAAGTCGTAATTATTTTGGGAAAGTCAAAATTTTTGAGTGTATACCTAAGTAAATTAAAATGAGGAATTCACAAAGGTCCTAAGAACGGTACCCTGCGGCATTCCTTACATATCAGAACTAATTAAGTATTTTATTGATCGTTTCGTTACTAATATCTTTGCTGCCTTCATATTAAAGATAAGAAAGAGGAGATAATATTGGTAAAGGTTTTTCATCACGCCCAGGTACACAGAAAGCTCACGACGTCATTTCCCTGTTAAATCCTGGTTTCCCTATAAAGCGAAATTTTAATAGCTCATCGGGGACTGGGCCTTAAGACGTCAAGTAAAAAGGCTTTGCATGAATATAAACAGCTTAGGGTAGTTGCTTAGGGGTTAGCGGGAAATCACTACGCTTTATATATTCATGGCTTTACCCTTTTAGATGACAGGGTAAATAAAGGATAGGTTCTATGTACAATAGATAAAGAGGGTTTTATCAAACCATCCATTAGTGTTTCGAAGAAATTGACAAAGAAATATTTATGAATGTCTCTATAATTGGTACTTACTTCTGAAGGCTGTGGAAAATTAAAGCAATTGAAGTAAGAGATGAATTCGTGGAAACTAGAGAGTTATTTTAAGAACTTTAATTAACCGTCAAAATTAAAAAACGGATTTTTTTAATTTACTAACACACTTTTCTAAACATAAATCAAAAGGAATCCCAAGACGAAATACCCACAATACCATCGAAACATTGTTAAGTCAACCCCAGTAGGCATTTGGTTTTTCTATGTATAATTTTAAACACTCTAAACCAATAATATTGACTCTAGAGCTACAAGATTAACATGACAAATCTTATTAGCTTAAACTTTGAAACACAAATACGACTACGACAGATATTACAAATCCCGTTGAAGTTGCTACTAAACAAATAATAGTAGTTAAGCAAACATTTGACGAATCCCCGGGAGAGATACATCAGATTAAACAATAAACAGAACAGGATTAATGTCTAGAGGAAAGAGACAGAGTAATTAATTAGTACGTTTAGTTAATAGGTCACCATGATAGTAGAAAAAAAAGAACGTGTGAGGTAGTGAGCTTATTTAATATTGTCATAATTATAACGAACTAGCCTTTTTTGCTCGAGGCTTCGTTAGCGTTAATTTAGAATTTGACAATTAAACTCTTAA
The DNA here is from genome assembly GCA_950022335.1 of Eurois occulta. Lineage (NCBI taxonomy): Eukaryota > Metazoa > Arthropoda > Insecta > Lepidoptera > Noctuidae > Eurois > Eurois occulta. The sequence goes on along the minus strand of OX465489.1, from coordinate 6,622,960 downwards.
CACACTACTAGAGTGTCTATAACAATATAATTCAATCATGATTCGAAAGACACGTGGCGCTATCTACTTATTATTATAAGATCGTTATTGTTACTATCCTCGGGAACAGTGCTTTTTTCGGGATGAAAGGTACCAATGTTCAGGATGATCGGTTTGGTGGTTTAGGCGTGAAAAGGTAACAAACAAACTTACTTTCGCATTTATAATATTAATTAGGATAAGGATGGCAGGTAATTTTGGTATTATTATCGCAATGAATCGTAAGAAAGATCTGTTGTAAGTGTCAAAGAAACGATAGATGGACTGTGTGAAGGATGATATGGCTAGAACGGAGGTGACTGATGAGATCTCGAGTAATAGAGAACTATGGAAGAAGAAGACTTATGTAAAGTAATAAAAGTTGAGTAAGACTATGTACTTACATATAAGAAACGACACTAGAAATGCTGATAATGAATTGCTAGTCCAATCTTGAAATAAAGAAAGAATCGAAAGTTTACCTTTAAACCATATAAACATAGCTGGGAAAGATTTATGAAACGCGTGTAGTACCTAAGTAAGTTTACTATAGGAAAAAAGTCACAATAACAATGTCACAAGATGAAAACTTCGCAATATTTTCTGAGTAGTTATCTAAGTGAGAACTTTCGACTCGACACTTACAGCACTTATTAATCTATTCTCTGTAACAAGTCCCACGACACTATTGTCTTTTTAAGTTCGAATAACAATCCCTTGATTAAATGATCCACTAATAAAATTAAATTTACTGCTTTAAAACTCTGATTGTTACTAATATTGTTAATCAAAACTTTACATTGTTGGTCTATCTATTAGTTTATGTTCTTGAAAATCAATTAATTTGATTCATACTTTATAGACTGTTTTAATGCAAATTCAATCGACCCAAAGTAAATAACTTCATGAAATTTTTTCTTTTGTTCGTTTATTTAAGTATGTCTTGATTTTATCTTTAGAACTTCTGATTAAACAAAACAAACAGTTATACTTAAACTAGAGTGCTCCGAAACTGGAGAATAAACTCCTATTGCCGTAAATAGAAATATCATTGTTCTGGAATCTCTTTGTTCTGTGTACTTGAGACCGAAGTAAAATAAACCTAACAGTGCGGATAAAGTCATATCAAAAATGGAAAATACATAAACCTACCGAAATACTAATCAACCAGCGAAAGACTAAACAAAGGACGATTTCCAAGTGATGACCTAAAAACCAAAGCCTAAAAATGTGGAATCCAAACGCCACAGACAATAGGCAGATGGAGAAACGGGTGGTAGTGGGCAGGGTAAGACCAACATGGGCCAGGAACCTTCCAGAAGCAAGAGAAGATGATGAGAAGAGTGAGGCAGAAGCTGGAGTGATGCCTCATAGTGAACCGCCTTCTCCTACAGAAACCTGGGAACAACATTCTAAACAAGAAGATAAATACGATGTTTTTGGAAAAGTGAGTAAAGCTTACGTTTTTTTTTTATCATTGTTAATTCAATAAACTTACTAAAAAGGTCAGGGATAGAATGGGACCAAAAGAGGTCCTCCGAGCATCTATGATAAATAATGGAAAATGATACATTCGGAACTTAAGCTAATGGACTGTTTGAACAATACGTCCCTTGAAGCGACTAATGTAGATACAATATACAAAGGTGCGGGTACCTTTGTATATTGGTCTTGGTAGAAATGAATAGAAAAAATAATTCCATTTATCGTCGACAACGACAATGTCCAAATTCTTTAATTTCTCTTTAAGCAATAAGTAAAATTGCTCTAGACTGATTACTTGCTGCTTGCTTACTTAGATCAAAGAAACTTCAGATTATAAAGTACATAGGCAGTTTAGTATCTTTGAAAGTTAATCTAGATTTCGATCCTCTAGTCTTATCTATACTTAGTAGGTACCATATTATCTACCTTAGTATTACCTACGTGATACGTTTGAAGTACTACTTAATTATACGTGTATCTGCTATCCGACAGTGAGCTTTAGAAGCCCCGAAACTGACTGAACTAATTAAGTAGCCGCAACCTTCATAACTGTGGTCCTGACATTTCAATCATTATATTTACCAACTAAGTATGTAAGATGTTTGTACATACTTATCTTTTAATTAGTTCGACTTCTGTATGTTATCATTTATGTTACTAGGTATCGTGTATCTATTTTCTTTATTACCTTTCAGAAGCGCGTTTGAGATATCAGTTCCGCTTTTAGTCCAATAACCATCAGCATCAACTTATTGATGCGCATCATTGGCGTACCTACTAGGAATTCGCGGAAGAATAGTTTCTATACGTTTATTATGTGTCCGTTAATAGTCGAGGCTAGTTAGGTTAATAACTAAAATAGGCAGGTTTTTATTCGTAGGCGCCAAAGCGCATCGTGTTCTAAAACTTCGATAGAACTGAACAAATTGCATTGGTTAGTCTATGTTTATTGCTTTGATTTCATAAGATCTTCCATATTTAAATAAACATTGTAATCTTCGCAGGTAATGCTACTCGGCGACAGCGGCGTCGGCAAGACTTGCATGCTAGTCCGCTTCCGAGACGGCACATTCCTCGCAGGAAACTACATATCCACCGTCGGGATCGACTTCCGGGTACAATGACTCACGTTGCACGTGCCAACTGTAATCTGAATAACTCATTCTTCGTTCTATGGCATTCAAAAGACATAATTAGATAAAAAACATGTCAGTCGGCGTTTATTAAAAGCCAGAAATAAATTGTCAGCTTTGTTCACAAAAAAAAGTTAATTCAATGTGATAACAAACTTTTAATTACAATTACGAAATTCAATTAGTTAATCGTACTTAATAACGGTACGAACAAGAAAAGGCAAAAAAAGTCAACTGCTTAGTAAAAAGTTTATCAATCAAGTTTTATTCGCCGAAACGAAGCGCAAAAAAACCAATATCAATGGGCAAAAAGTTAATAATGCCATTATTATTTTTAATTCTCGCAAAAAAAAAGTAATTAATGACCGTCAAGGGTTCCAAGTTCAAATGGGCCAGTGAGTGGCTGCACGCGACCGGTTCGCCGCAACGCTATTGGTGTTCGAAGTTTGGCGCGCTTTTTCCGTTCCCGCCCCTTGCCCATGACAGCTGTGATTGAATCGACTGCTCGCCTGAGTGATTTATTGTTGCAAAGGTTTTTATTTCTGCCTGTTCGGTTTTTGCAGTTTGATTTATTGCAGCTGTCTTTGTGGGCTAGAAAAAGTGGCTGAGTAGCCAATAACAAGTTTATGTCCAAGTTTTTATGAGACAAGAAAAAAGTGACTCATTATCATTTTATTTAATTACTTACTTTATGATTATTATGAACTGTCTATTATTGTTTTTTTTTATAACAGTTAGGTACCTACTTATGTACTAACCTACACAATAGGTTGTGAAAAAGCTACATAGGAAAATAAAAATTATTGACGTTTATTTGTTAAGTACCTACCTAGGTAGGTAGGTACTAGGTACCTACCTGTTTATATAACATGGTCTTGTTGAGTTTGTGGCATATTTTCTTTATTTACATGTTAATGTTTTACTTTTATAACAACTAAATGTTTGCGTCATCAAGTTGCTCATCTTCTATTATGTAACTTGTAGAACATCCAACTAACCATAAAATTCACTCACAATTTAGTACAATTAACGCCATCTGTCCGCAGAATAAGGTAGTCACTGTAGACGGCATCAAGGTGAAACTTCAGATTTGGGACACCGCTGGGCAAGAGCGCTTCCGTAGCGTGACGCACGCATACTACAGGGACGCACATGGTAATATATTTTATTTTACTGATTATTTTATAAAGATCGAAAGAATAACGTAAAATACTAGCTTTATTTTGTTCATTCTTCAGCATTTTTTAAATTTCAATTATCCTGATTCATAACAAGTAGCGCCATCTATCGGCAAAACTTTGCAAACCAAATTCCATTCATCTCATGACCCCTGATAACTTCCACATGGCACGTTTGCGCCGCCTTCTGAGAATTCTATGCGCGATGTGAAATGTCACGAGGGTTTCGGTCCAACATTTTTTATGCTGTAGAAAACTCGATTCCCGCTAAAATAGTTGACCTTTAGGCCAGTTCGGTAGTTCACTTTCTTGCTATCTGGAGTGATGGAGTCTGGACCTACCTAGGCACCTAATTACCTACATGTATGACAGGAGGCGAGCATAGAAACTGCCAAGGTTTGGCCTCGACCCGTTTCGGAGGCGGCAAACCGGATCACGCATTCGCTGACGTGTGTACCTAACTAGATTGGGCCACACTCAACCAGTCATAGCCACATCATGTCATTAACTTAGTCTGGTATCCTTATCGGGCCTGTTCTTAATTGATTCATGGTAGGTTTCTATTTTTGTGTCGATGATCGACGCGAGTCTATTGGATTTAGGTACCTAAGTACTTGGCGTTTGGGTATTATTGGTATTAAATAGGCATAGAAGTAAGTTATTGAAGAGAATCGGCATCAAGAACGCCAGCCTGATAAAAACATACATACCTATGAAAGGCAGTAAAATTCGCTATCGTGCTGCGATTGCGTATAAACCTTGCGATAACAAACATTCTGCGTAACACGGTCAACAAAGTAGCTACTGATGCATTCTGGTAGCCTAGTCCGTGGGTAGGTCCTATTGCTGTAGGTTCCTACCAAGGACTACATAAGAGTTAAGAGAGGTTCCTACCTACTTCTTTCGGCTTTCGAACTTAATAAAGTGCCTACTTAAGTAGGTAGTTTAAGTCTCATAGTCAAAGATATAAATCCAATGTACCTAATCGAGATCATATGGGTTTTTAACGACATTATCGAACAGATGTGTACCTACTGAATAAAATAGGAAACAAACAAAGATACAGCTAGAAGCTAGAAGTACCTATTGAACGCAGATGTTGGTACCATTAAGTTTTAAAATAAGAATAAAATACATTGATCCTTCCATAAACATAGGTCTATAGATCTCTATGTGTACCAACCTAAAAACACGATACAGAGTTGGAACACCTGCTCGCATCGCCCATTGTACAATGGGTACGGTTCTATTAATTTTAGACCACTCAATGCTTTATATAGGACTAGCCTTTGCCGGCTATGACTAACCCAGGTCCATGGTTTCACCCAAATCCGATCAGCCGCTAAGACGTCCAAACAAACTACTGTTAAAATTTTATAATATTCTTGGTAAAGGTAGCGGGATTCGGCTTTGAATTCTCTGTTTCCTTCCTGAGCCCGTGCCTTGCAAACTCATCATTCCCTTGCCCTTACCCCTTTTGCAAACTATTTTGTTTTAATCACAATGCTCTTGCCCACCAGCCCTACTGCTGCTATACGACGTGACCAACAAGATCAGCTTCGACAACATTCGGGCTTGGCTCGGGGAGATTCGGGAGTATGCCCAGGACGACGTTGTCATCATGTTATTAGGTGATTTTATAATGATTTAATCAATATTCTTTGAAAAACTCTAGAATCAGATATTATCCTTGCCGCTCTTTCCAGCTCATCGTAAAGGTTTCCACTATAATTATTCCATTCCATTTTTTTTTTATATATATTTTTTTTAATTTATAATTATTCCACCCTGGCTACAACACAACACAACACAGGACCGCTTTTTATTTGGACAACATCAATACTTACATTAATTTGAATGATCGAAGATCGAATTTAAATAATCCCGGCAGATGAATGGTAGTGGTACCTGGTCTACAACCTACAAAAAATGTAACTGCTATTCCTATGCTAATACAAAGAAACTGCCATAACCGTCACGAATAATACGGTTGTCCCCTCAATTCTGAACAAGTTCACATGAGCGGAGGTTGAGTAACATTGTGCTTGCAGGTAACAAATCCGACAGCGGCCTAGAGAGGGCGGTGAGGCGGGAGGAGGGACAACGCTTAGCGAGAGAATACCAAGTATCGTTTATGGAGACATCAGCCAAAACCGGACTGAATGTCGAAGCTGCCTTTGCCCATGTGGCACGCTCTCTAGTAGCGAAAGCGAACCCCGTCGACCCCTCGAGGCTGACGGTGCGCGCGCAGCCAACACAGGAACAACGGTCTTCGTGCCCGCCATGTTCGTAATTTCGCGGCAAATTCAAATTCAGAATGTGGACCAAAAGTTCGTGAACTTATGATTTGTCAGTTTATAAGTAAACGTGGTGTTGGAAAGACGTGTTGAAGTGAGTGTGCGCTAGAAGACGCTTTTTTAAAGCTGAAAATATCGCATGCGTTGGACAGTTCTATGATGTGACAAATATAAATATTGGTCTTATAATAGTAGATATAAAGTACCGACTTCTATTGTAATTTTTGATAAGGTACTTATTGTTTATAGATAAATGTATAATAATTACGTATGTTTAATGTAAAGGTGTTACTTAAACACCCAACTGTATAATTCCTTTCCTAGCTTTCCTGTTTTACCGAAGAACTACCCTTGATGGTAAGCATGAAACTTTTCAACAAGACATTTTTCTTGCCATGTTTTCTTATTCCTAACAAAAAAATTACGTTTAGTTTAATCAAAAGGCTTTGTAAAATGTACTTTGATATAACGTATTTATTGGAAAATATTTACACTGGTAGAGTTGTATATCTAATCGATTAATAAGATATCGTATTGTTTGTACTTAAAGCAGTTGTTTCCGAGAAAACAAAAACAAGCCAGTGTGGCAACTGCATATTTTCTCACGGAAAATCTATCACACGGTTTTATACGTCACCGTGTGTTCATATCAAGTTATTAAGTTTTATAGGAACCATATGTATGGGGAAATGTATTGAGGAGGAGGTAATGACCATCAGGATTTATTATTGAGGAAATAAGTTACCAGCACCTACAGCAAAATGGCCACGTCCAGCGGCCAGTTTATTCAGCGAGACTTCTGCGTACGGACTACGCTCATTGATTGCTCATAGAATTGTCGTTATGGTTTACTTGACATTTAAAGGCTTCTACTTGGACCCTGTAAGTAGCCTACGTGTCAAACTAAGAGAGGTGTAAATTGCACATCCGTTATAGTGTTTTCATTGGATTCGTTTTGAACTGAAACTTAGAGATCCTCTTACCAAATATCCACGCACTTATTTCCAAGATCGTCCCCATTAAAAAAAAGTAGAAACTAAGTGTTATACCCTTATCCCTGTGATAACTAATATCTTTATTATTAAAATATATATACTTACTAATCTGTGTTTATATATTATTATATGTATACATATAGGACATTACAATACAACATATCGAAGAAAAATTACTCAAAAAGAATCATTCTCGTAACAAAATCCTTCATTGTGCTAATATTTACAATATGCTCTAAAATCAGATAATTATGTAACACTAACATGTAATGTATCTACGACATAAAACACATTGCTTACAGATACTACAATACAATATAATAATCTTTTTCTTGTTATTATGCCGTAAGAGGATAATCTTCATAAGGAGAACCGGAAAACTTGACTTGTAAGCTTTTATATAAGTATTAAAGCTTACTTTTTTGTCTTAACAGAAGGCTTTGTCCTTAATAGGTAAATAAAAGTCTTTGTTGTAACTTATTCTTGAACCTTTTAAGATTTAGAGTTGATTTTCCCATTTCATACCATGTAAATTTTCACGTTTTGTTCTTTAATACTCCTGAAAAAAGAAAATCTGATTTATATTATTTTAGTTATATTACCTAGGTACCTAGTTTTTATGTTTTACAATCTACATGGTCATAATTATTAGGTAGCGAAACTTTGTAGACGTGATGGGTTAAGATAATAAAACGGAAATATAGTACATTTTGATTTAAGTGGGGAAACTTTGTTATTGCATTCGAGGCGGAATTAATACCCGAGCTGCTGCAGGCGACGGTGATTATGGAGCCTGCAGAACAAATCCCCACGCATATCATCAAACTACGTTTCTCAATACACTTTCGTAGAAATAAAATATTAGAACGTAAAGTATTTTTGTCAGGAATTATTAGGAAACTATGATTTAATTTGCTTTTTTTCCGCGCGTTGTTTTCACTGAATTGAAGAAGAAGCAAAGGTATGATGCCGCTAAACAGCCTAATATGAAAAATAGAAAATTCGAATACTTTTTAATTTAGAAAATAAATAATATTAATTTGTTCGTAAAAGTAAATATTTGATTTAAAAAATTATGTATATTATATTCTATTTATGAATACTTACAATTTAAATACTCAAAAAATATTTACGCCGCCGTAAAGACGCTCTTTGCAGAGATTTAAAAAAAAACAATCACCGCCGACTATAGTCATTGAACCCATTTGGACTTAGTATAGTTATTTGTGGAACTTTTTATTTCCGCACGTGTGCGGAAAAATATTAAAAATCCACGCGTGTGAAATACATTGCATGTTGAACCTGGTCATAGTGCGATAAGAACCAGTTTTCAATAAAGTGTATTGAAAAGAAATTATTTGATGATTTTATTCGTTTTATCGATACCTACTTATGACGTCTGACAGGGGATAATGGAATAAGAAAACGTAAGTATTGCGCCGACCGCAAATATTACTTAAGGGACAAGGACAGAAAGATGTTGATGATGATACTTATCAGGCATCACGTCTGCAGAGTTCCCCTAAAAAAAATTGTTAAAATCTGTATAAACTCGCACAACTTTTACCTTATGTTTTGTTGTCTGTTACTTCAACAAAAACTATAGTGAGAATCGTTTCTGCTAATAATGTAATTAATTGTTACATTTGTTCTCACTGCTATTATAATGTATAAAATAAATGATGATGATCGACACAGTGAATAATAAAACTAATATATTTACCTGTAAAGTACACCCGCTAGCACATCAAGCTGCTAAAATCTGTCTAATTTCTTTAATAGATTTTCAACTTTATCGCTAAAGTATTAGGCTCAAGATTGATTGGGAAAATTTGACAGTTTCGGGTAACTTGATGTGCTGGCGTCTGTACATAATTGTACTATATTCAAATTGTCGTTGCAAATTTTGTTTAAATGTTGTGTGGCGTTGAATGTTGCTTGTACTGAAAATAATAAATAAATCCAACTAAATCAAACGTGCTTCATTTATTAGGGTTCCTTATTAAAATTTTACATACGACCTAATAAAAATGGCATACTTACACACACACTGAGTGCAAAAAAACGAACAAGAAAGAGGGTAGACCGATTTGTCTGCTCATAAACACCCACCCGCAATAACTTCAGTTTATCCGTGATCATGGTGCTTGCAACAGCGCCTGAAATATCGGGGACTCAAAACAAACAGTAAACATGGTAAATATCCCGTTTCTAGTGTTAATGTTAATAAAAATCAACTGTCCAGAAACAAACTTAGTGGCGTTACCTTCATACAAGCCAGCTTGGCTTGCCCTTAACTCTTCATGATGTTAGGGTTTTTGAACAGGCTGTTAGCCTTATAGGCTGGTCCTTGGTGTGAGTCTATCTAGCAGGCCCCAACGAGATTTATCAACAGATGATAGCTTTTCATAAAGACAGTATTTTGTACCTAAAGAAAATAAATAAGATATATTTTGTACCTCGACAGTTTTTGATTTAATGACGTTTCCATGAAGTGTCTAGCTAGCGGGCCCCTTATGATTATTTTTTTTGTTATTATACTTTCAGATCGCCTAATAGTGCTCGAAGTTACCAACTATTATGTACCTTACAAATCCAAAATTTCGACTTTCTGTGAGCTATACTTTAGAAGATATTCGTTATTTAGACAAACGTCCAGCCAGCGGGCCCCTTTTTTAAATATTAGTCTTTTATATCATACAATAGCATTAGGAGCTTGATACTATTATGTACCTTACAAATCAGAAATTTCGACTTTCTGCGAGCTATATACCTACTTTAGAAGATATTTGGAGATATTTTTTTTTTTTGGGAAGATTTCTGGACGTTTGTCTAAATAACGAATATCTTCTAAAGTATAGCTCGCAGAAAGTCGAAATTTTGGATTTGTAAGGTACATAATAGTATCAAGCTCCTAATGCTATTGTATGATATAAAAGACTTATATTTAAAAAAGGGGCCCGCTGGCTGGACGTTTGTCTAAATAACGAATATCTTTTAAAGTATAGCTCGCAGAAAGTCGAAATTTTGGATTTATAAGGTACATAATAGTTGGTAACTTCGAGCACTATTAGGCGATCTGAAAGTATAATAACAAAAAAAATAATTATAAGGGGCCCGCTAGCTAGACACTTCATGGAAACGTCATTAAATCAAAAACTGTCGAGGTACAAAATATATCTTATTTATTTTCTTTAGGTACAAAATACTGTCTTATGAAAAGCTATCATCTGTTATAATGATAAATCTCGTTGGGGCCTGCTAGATAGACTCACACTGGTCCTTGTCGTATTGTTGGCCCTTAGACACGCCACTACATAAACTTCAATACCTACTCGACCCAAATATTTGGGAAAGCTGTTTTCTTTTCGCGATTTCGATGGTGGTCCCATGGAGAAAGTTGTTCAGTTAGATGGTCTGAATCACACCCTGAAATATAACCATACCTTTCTGGTACACACTGTATAGAGCAGAATTAGACAGCAAGGTCGCACTGCAACCGAGAATAAACCTTATCGGTATGAAGTTAATGTGCATATTCCTACAAGTGACTGTGATCAACCGTATCAAACAAATATGAACATTAAAATTATGACAGTAAGGTTCATTTTCGGATGAAGTGCGACTGAGCGAAGTTAGAAGTTGATGTATTTTTACCACCACACTAGTATATGGTGGTTATTGGTGCCAATTGGGAGCTTACTTTGCAACTACCACTCTTGGAGACGATCGAAATAATTTTGAGGCAGTATATTATGTTACTAAGTAAATTATTTAAAAAAAGAAACGATAGTAGGTATTGTTCTTGGCTTCTTGCAGGCCAATTATTATTTATCTTTGATTTTGCATCACAGTCAAAATCAAAATGTACCTTATTCCACTTGGAATAAGTTGTTGGCTCTTTGGTTTGCTATTAGGGATAAAAATAAAGAACTGTGAAAACTGGCAGGCTCTCGATGTGAAAAAACGTACAGTCCTTTCAGTTAGTCTACGTCGGACAGCTGCAACCCAACAACAACCTTATCGTAATGAGAATAAAGATCACTGTTTTTTAACAGACTAGATCGACTCAAGGTCACGGCACACATATCAGCTCGGAAAGGGATCGGCACCGTATCAACTCAAGCCGTTCAGTATTCTTCGTCTCTTCGTACCCGCGCTTACGTCTCTTCGTCCACACTTACGCACACTACTGCCTGTTGCCACACGTGTCACGTGCTGACATTCACAGGGCAACTTCCAGTTATGTTGCCCGCGTGTTGTATTGAATTAGGTCACATAACCGTGCGCTACACTTCACGATATGATTCAAACTGATCTGGTGCTAGCCAGGTCAACCAGCGGTCGGCGAGCCGTAAGCGAGGCGTCGGCGAGCCGTAGTCGAGTCGACGTATCGGAGCGACGCCGACGGGGCGAGGCGAAAGGCGAAATGGTGCCGATCCCTTTCAGAATTGATATGTGTGCTGTGACCTTAAATCGAACTTCAACCTTATTGAAATGACAATAAAGATGAATGTAATTTTGTCGTCAGTGATGCCCAATTAGAAGTTAACCAACTGTTAAAGAACAGTAGGATTGACTATAATGACTCGGAAGTTGGTGAAAGGAACAACCACAATCATCAGCGAAGCAGCGAGGCGGCGCAGTCCAGGCAAAGGAAAGCTGTAAGTAAGTATAGGTATAGCCTGAGTAACTGTATAAAAGAAAGGTCGACCCAAGCTCGCTCGTCATTACCCAATACCGATGCAAAATAATAAATGAAACGACGTGTAGTATAAAATAATTTAATTCACATAGATAGGTATAGCCACCAGCACATCAAGCTTCCCGAAACTGTAAAATTTTCTCAATCAATTTTGAAACCAAAGCCTATTTAAAAAACTGGGGGTGTAAAATGGCCGCTTTAGCAGAATCATAATAGGATAATAATATGAATTACGTTTAAATTCGTAAAATGGTCACAAGGTGACAATAAATTCATAAATAGTAGATGTACGTCTATGACCATAATAGGTAGTAGATGTACCTACGTCTATTTGGTTTCAAAATTGATTGGGAAAATTTTACAGTTTCGGAAAGCTTGTCGAAGCGGCAATTTTACCTCTGTTAAAGAAATTTGACAGACTGTAGTAACTTGATGTGCTAGCGTTTGTACATAATATCACGCAGCAAGGTAGAGGTTAATTCTACTCGTTTATTTGCCAGGTTAGGTTATGTTTAATTTCCCTATAATTGTGGGCGATTCTATTGCCATCAACCAGGCACACTTCGTGGCTGCTATACTAAGAAATTCGTGATGGAAAAACACTTTTATCAACCTGGGAATCGATCATCGCCCTCATGATCAGCAGTCGTGCACTAGACCAACGAGGCAATCACTATTGTACAGACGCCAGCACATCAAGCTACTAAAATCTGTCAAATATCTTTAATTTATTTTCAACTTTATCGTTACAGAGCATAAGGTTCAAGGTTGGTTGGGAAAATTTGACAGATGTGCGTCTGTACAGCAAAAAAGTAGCAAGTAAAACTATTAGGTAAATTGTCGGTAGGTACTATTATTTACCTCATACCAACCCTATTTCTGGTTATAAGCTGGTTGGTGCCTCTGTTGGTTGACAGAATGGTTTAGGCGTAAAAGACCTAATTCTCAAAATGGCAACAGAGTCGCAAAAGGACTAGTTCTCAAAATGTCCAATTTTCTAAAAGCCTAATTCTCTGAATGGCCAATTCTCAAAAAGCCTCATTCTCTTAATGCCCAATACTCTAAAAACCTAATTCGCTGAATGGCCAATATCAAAATAGCCACTTTTCAACTGAGTTAACTAAATAAGAATAGGTAGGTACTCCCAGTTGTAGAAAATTTGCCATTTGGAGAATTGGCTATTTAGAGATTTAGGCTTTTAGAGAATTTACCATTTTGAGAACTAGTCCTTTTGCAACTCTGTTGCCGTTTTGAGAATTAGGCCTTTTGCGCCTAAATAATCCGATTCGCAAAATGTTATCTTAAAAAATGGCCGACTCGCATATTGTCCAATTCTCAAAATGTTCAGTTTTCTTTTAAGCTTTATTTACATAATAATGTAAGAAGTACTACTATAAGGAAGTATTTTGATGCCACGACTGTCAACTATGAAAGCCACCACCAACCTTACGACGCTAACAAACTCGCAAACGGAAGCCAAGCTTACAATTAGTAATAAAATACCCATCATTATTACACTAGTCTCGCTACAAAGAACGTTGAAAGGGGAATAATGGACCCCAAGACGCGCGCGTTCAGAACCCCATTGAATGGGAACGGCACGGCACCCTACCTTTTTATTATAACCGGACCAGTAATTTAGATGCAACGACTTGTGCTTGTGACTTGGTTGGAGGGACCGCGTCCATCCGAAAGTCCGAAGTCCTTACTTAATTCTACATAATAAACGGTGTAGCTAGGTAAGTAAGGGATATCACAAATGTTGGACTCAAAAATTAAGTACACCACACAAAAATATAAACCAAACAGAATTGAAAATTCACATAGACCGTACTTACTTACATCGTAACATCACGCCACTAAACCCCGAAAGGCTAGGCAGAGAATGTGAGAGTGAAAATGACGGGTGTACTTACCTTAATTAATTTCGAAATAATTTTGTTCTGAAGGTGGTACAGATTTTTTAGAGTTAGGTACATACAAAATAGTGTTTTTTAGGTAAGGGCCCGCGAGGGCCGATGCCTGCCAGGGCTGCGGTACTGTTCGAAAGAGATACCGCGGCCCTGGAACATAAAGGGCAAAAGAAGGAACATGGATGGTTTTTAGTCAGTAAAAGTCTGACACTCCCTTCCGCTCCACCCAGAGCGGGAGGTGTCATTTGATGATTTCCCATCCTAAAAAAAAAGTATATTTGTTTAGTAATTGGTATACTTAATTTAATTCGCTGTGGTACACCCGCCATTTTGACTCTCACCAGAGTATGGCGTTCCATTTATTTAGACCTTTTGTATGCACATAAAGCAGAATTTTTAAAGTTATCATCACTTAATACCACTGCTGCCTGTAATCTCAGACGGGCAAGGCAAAGGTGTACTTGGCCAAGTTGGCCACATGCCCGAAATCATATTCAAACATACTTACATAAATGGCAGAAAATAAAATTAATTTTATGGATATTGAAACCATTTGTATGTTTTATTTCAATTTAAAGTTCGCCTCTTTAAAAAAACACCCTTTTAGCACCTCCACCCACATAGTTATGTTTTAGTCCCATGTAATAGTGGGCGAGTCTATTGCCATCGACCGGGAACGAATCCAGACTCGGTAGCTGCTACTCAAAAATTCCAAAAGGAAAAGCCCAATAACACTTTTCCCGACCTGGGAATTGAAACCAGGACCTTGTGCTCAGCAATTAGGGACTGACCTAACACAATGGTCATGGCAGACACTCTGGGACGCAATTAGAAAATAGGTACCTAAGACCTATGAGTAGGGTTAACATTTCGAAATTTTAGAAGTTCTGACAAAAAGCCGGACATTTTCAATAAATCCTGACTTTTTATTTTTATTTTAAAAAAATCTTTTTTCTATTATAAAAATGTCCTTATAAGAAAACTTCGATCAGGGTCCTCCAAAGCTGGACATATCCGGACAAATCCGGATGAATGGTACCTAAACCTACCTATGGATGATGCATTTATCACTGTCTTGTTCTTTAATTATTCATTCGGTTCTTTTCATGTATCATTAATCATTATTATTAGTCAGCTCTTCATTTGAGATACCTACGCACAAAAAAATGGTTACAGTTATTAGGTACTTACTTAGGTAAGTACTTATAGTTGGAACCTGGTTGCCTCATACCGCGACCAGATCATAATGGCGTGGCGCGGCCGCTGCTCGGCGTAACCAAGGGCTTGAGATTCAGTTCCGTACTACCACACATCATCTTCCTAGCCTTTCCCAACTACGTTGGAGTTGGAGCTTCGAGTCTAACTTGATGCAGCTGAATACTAGTATTTTACATGGAGCGATTGTCTTTCTGACCTCCTCATCCCAATTAATACTGGGTAATACCGTAACACGATACCCCGTGGTAAGACTTCGGGCCACTTGGACTTTCAACGACTGTCAAATTTCTACAAATGACAGCCGGGACCAAAGGCTTTACTTGCTTTCCGAGGCACGGAAGGAACTCGGTATGTAATGGGTGGTCACCCATCCACGGACCGACCATGGCAAGCGTGGCTTAACGGGCTCACGAGCTCCTCCAGTTCCGCACCGCACGCATCCATAAACTGTTTCATTGAGACTACCACTTCGTAGTACCTACCGACGCACTAGGTAAGTAGGTAGGTAGATAGGTACGTACGTTACATATGACACACACGATGTACCTATATGCCTACCTACCCACGTCATGTAGAATGAATAATGCCTATACATAGGTAGGTATACACATAGGCTCAGAAAGAAAGAATAGGAATAGGTTTCTGTTTAGGTGTGCCAGAAAAACTTTTTTGCAAAAAATAAAACCGACTTCAAAATCACAAAAAAGTGAAAAATAATTTTAGCTTCAGAAGTCGGTGACTTTAGTTTGTTTGATTCAGTTTTTTGGCACCGACTTCTGAAGCTAAAATTATTTTTCACTTTTTTGTGATTTTGAAGTCGGTTTTATTTTTTGCAAAAAAGTTTTTTTTTATTTTTTCATTTTTAGTTGCAATATCCTATACAAATATTTTCTATGCGTTCATTTTACATTGTAAACCATACATTTCATGGTAATAGGCTTATTCTTACTTCCTTACTAATATTATAAATGCGAAAGTAAGTCCACAACAACAAACAAGTAACAGACTTCAGAGTCAAATGCTCATAAAATAAAAACTAATGGGCCTACCTGAATCAAATTTTTATGGGACCAATTCGAAACTATTCCGCATGAAACAAAAAAAGAATTACGTAAATCGGTTCAGAAACTTCGGCGTAATCGGTGTACATACATAAAAAAAAAAGAAAAAAAATACCGACTGAATTGAGAACCTCCTCCTTTTTTTTGAAGTCGGTTAAAAATACTACTAAAATTGACAATTACTTAAGATTTCGCTTACTTTTTACTTGATCGTATTTTTTGCCAAGAATGACATCACAGCAAAAAGTTTACGATTTTTAGGGTCAATGACCCAATTTTGAACTATTTCACTTCAATATTTGAAGCATAGTAAACAAACATTTACGTTTTCATTCATAATTTTGTCCTCCCCACCTTTCCATGAATGAACCAAACTAATTTCTTTCTATACTGTTTGTTTAATAGACACCCATAAAGTTGGCACTACCTTGTTTTTACGACAACTTGGGCATTTTAGTTTTTTTTCATCGACATCGTCATTTCATCTTATAATTTCTTGATTTTAAATGCCTAATAAAACCCATAGCTCCACATTTGTACTAACAGAAATATTATTCAGGAATAATAAGTTAATAAAAGAAAAATAAACAAAAGTCAGAGTTTTGTACTCTCCCGCCATTACTAATAAAGAGCGAAGTTATCCGAAGTTTGAATTTACCGCCTTGACTGTACTGGTTTAGAAAGAGATAGAACTACTTTTGTTACACGATACAGGGATCGCAAACAATTTTGCTCGAGTATTTTAACATCTGCTGTTTGAACATTACTGCATTAAATTGTTACGTATTCATATACGAATAATGATTAGTGAGGTATATTAAACTTTTATTGCCAAATATGAACTTCTAATATAGAAACCAATCAAAATAATAAGTGAAAAAGTACTTCAAAACTAAAAAAAAAATGTTTTAAGTGTTTTGACAGCAGACAAAAGTATTATTATATCAATTAAGCTTATATTTAATGAATAAAGTGATCAATGTGTATTAATTTGTATTCTTTGAAAACTATAAAATTGATGTTCGGATTACATGTTTACTAAAATAACATTAAACGTTGACGCAAGCCTAAAAAACAATCCTTATTTGTCAATTTACTCACATTACAATCCTTCGAATATCTTTTAAATTGAGTTTAACTTATACATGTAAATATGAATTCAACTAAAAGGTTTGTGAAGTCTGAGATAAACTACATTTTGTGTTTGTCATGTTGGCCATCCTGACGCAATTTTACGCGCACATGCGCAGAACGACAGGTGGTCGCCGACTCGAACCAGCCGTCCCGAGTGAACCTATCGACTTCTCATCCTCATCATCAGCCGCTTTCGTGCTCTAGCAAGAACGATGTGCAGTGCTTTGTGTTGAAGTGCTCGTGGTGACATGGCGTCCCTTTTTTAAAGATTGTGGAAGGTGTTAATACCTTCAAAGTATCGTTTATTTACAATGAATGTGAACTATGATCGTGTTTGTAGACTGTGCTTGTCATCTCGAGGCGAATTACTGCCGATTTTTCCTACCACCAGTTCGGATGACTCGGAACCTCCCGTCCTCGCTTTGAAAATCAAGGATTGTGTGTCCGTACAGGTACGTAATGTGTAAAATAAGGGATACAGTGAAGTTTTGAGTGAAAGTAGACCCTCGGCATACGTGAGAACTCGTCATCCGCCTCGGTTCGAGCAATGACAGGCAGCGCGTTTAGGTGGAGATGTCGTAAGATCGTCCACCATTTTGTAATGTACCACGGCTATCGCTCGGCTCGTGGCCGCGTCGCGTCGCATTCCGTGCAGCCGGCGAGGAATGGCGGATATCATGAGGGTCGGGTTGGCATTATTCCCGGGGGTCATATCGGGAGGGGGCTGCGTATCGCTAGGTATGGGTCGCGTTGGCTTGGCCGTCGGGCGTATTGATTTATCGGACGAGACCAGCCTGCAGCTCGTCCCTCGGACGGGTCGAGCGTCGGTGTCGGCGTGAGTGCGCTATACTTGTGTGCGTATATCGAGCGCTAACCCTCGAGGGGCTCGCTGGCTGCCACTCGACTCGCTTCTACTTATTCGGTCGAGGAGTAGCCGCTCGCCGGCGCTCGGTTATACCTACGCCTACCTACTTAGTTTCTCCTCGCCGTAGCTATCTATACACGAGGCGCGGTTTCGCCTCGTTCGTTCTGATGAAACGAGCTCGCGCGTCGTGGAGGGCGCCTATTTGCCCACCGTACGATGATTACGTATGATTGTTTTTTCAGATAAACGAAAATGATGACCTGCCCACCAATGTCTGCAGGAAATGCATGGACAATGTCAATAACTGGCATGTTTTTAAAAATGTATGTGAAAGGACACAAAACAAACTACTGTCTCTAATAAAAGATGGCAACCAACTAGAAGAGGTGGGTTTATCTTTCTAGATATTTGAGCTTGGAATTGTCAATTAGCATTTTGTGATTGTTGTTTATATGGTGGTAATATGTATTTTCAGGTGAAAATAAAAAGTGAACCACTGTCTGATGAGGCTTATGATGATGGAGTGGTCATTGATGGGTCATATCCTGTCATTGAGGTATGTATGAGTCAGCAAAGTACTTGGTTGGAATGGTATGCTGTTATCTAGTAGAGCTATGCAGGACAAGTTTATGAGCACTGTCTGGTCTGGTCAACATGTACTAAGACAGCTACACATTGGTGTCAAGGACATGTGAACAGTTGTCAAGTAAATTACACACAGGGAACTTGTATGAAGTGATAATGAGCCAGCTATGAATGCTGTGTGTTTATGATAAGTCCAGAATGAAAGGACAATGACCAAAGTTGGTACCAAAAAGTCTCGCGCCTCAAAACCAAAATATTATAGTAATTAGTTTCATATTTTTTTACGGCATTACGCGTCGGGGATTTGATTTTTGAACTGGAAATATACTTTTCGAGTTTAAAAGTACGAATATTGTTTTACTCCCTTTATATGACGTTCCGTTTCAACTGAATATAAATGACGTTCCGTTTCAATTGAACAAACCCTTGTCTGTCGAGCGGACTCTAAAATTAATTACAATTAAGTAAGATCAGTACACCAAATCGATTTAGTTTGGTTTATTGCTATTTGCAACAAAATAGATTTTCTCAGCCTAAAGATTTTGATTTATCGATTACATCCCTAAATCCCGACTAGTTTATAGCACTTACTATGGTTTATAGTTATCTGTGGCATCTGACATTTGTACTGTACTGACTGACTATTGGCAATGTAAAGGTCTAAAATAAAATCGAGTTTCAGTCAAGCATACTGTGGATGTTACTTTAACTCGTAATTCTTACTAATATTAGTGTATTACGCTGTTTTTAGAGCAATAATGTAATGTATGTGTGTTAAAATACGTCGTTGGTAGCGTCGAAAAAATAGACCTACTTTTTAGGTTAGTTTCGATTTTATAAAATAACTCTGAAACGCGGGTTTTTTTTTCAAAAATAATTTTTGTAGGAGTTAATACGATCAGTGTAGTCTATAAAAAACAAGGTTTGATTTTGATGCAGCATGGTACGGGATTCCATACTTCCATGAGCATTCTCTTTTAACCGTTACTGTTTTCCTTGTATGGCCCAGTTTATGGGAATGATTACATGTTGCATTAGCTCAGTGAGGTTTTTCTACTGTTTCCTCTTGTTCCTAACCTTCACTCATTATTATGACATTCTGGTTTTATGTAATATTAAACATTGTAACTATTACATTGCGGTGTGTTAAGAGTCCATAATACCTTGCACACAAGTCCCTGACTTCTCTTACATTCACTTGCTATTAGTTGATGTAATCGAAAACTATATACTTAATTTATTCTCATTCCTTTGTTTTTGCTTAACACACTGGAAATTCAATGATCCAATCAATACAAATAACTGTTATTTTTTATTTGTTTTAAAAATGTCTATTTTAATTTGTTATAATATTTCAGAATGCCGGCTATTCAAACAAAGTGCAACCTGAAGGTCCCCCAATCTTGGCTTCATTGGGGCTCACACCAAGAAGTGATAAGGTAGAGATTACATGCCCAATATAGTTTATCATTGAATGAAACAAGCGTTTTGTATCACATACTCCCATTTAATATGACACTTCAACATTCTAAACTTTAGTTTTATGTTATCAATAGATTTTGATACCTTGATGTTTTTTGTTTTAAATATTAGTGATTTGATACGCAATGTTGTGGCCAATTTAATGTCTCAAGAATACCCGTGCGAGAATAGTTCAATTGAATTAATTTCATCCACAGAAATGTGTGGATCCGCGAACGGATTGGCACCGGGTCCATGCAATTTTGGACATGGTTCAAGACAATGAGGTGATTGACTCTCTGCAGACAAGGGAAGAGTGTGATGTTTTGCAGCATTCTGACCATGACTCAGATACTGAAGCCGAACTCCAAACAGAAATTGATGACAGTTATGTTAATAGCAAAAGTGGATATTTATGCAAAAATAAACAAGTTATGTCAAAAGTTCCAAAACTATCAACCTCTGTAAATAACGCCAGAGTAAAAGAAGCTTTTCAACTCAGGAAACGTAAATCAGAAGTTCGTAAACATTGTTCACAACCTAAAAATGCGTGGCAGTTGTTATTCACTGATGACCTACTAGAGTTGATTGTTGCCTCTACTAATGACAATATTGTGACAAATGGGAAAAGTTTCACGGAGTCAACGAGCGTCAGCGAAATTAAAACGCTTATCGGTATTCTGTATCTGCACGGCATAATGCGGCCGACGCATCAGAATTGTAGTGACCTTTGGAACAGTGAATGTGGTGTTCCTTGCGTCAGAAATATCATGAAATACGAAAGGTTCAAATTCCTGCTTCAAAACATGAGCTTCGATAAAGAGGACGACAACAGCATTATACAGTTTGACATAATGAAGCGTATGCGTAAAGTATTCGAAATCTTCGCCATGAATTGCAGAACATCTCATGAGATCGAGAATGTCGCAGTTATTGATGAGATCATCGTGCCAGTTTACGGACCTTGCCCATTTCGATACGATATTGATAAGAAGCCGCTGAAGCGGGGCTTAAAGATTGTATTGCTAGTTGATTCATCCACATTCTATATAAGCAATCTAGATGTCATCACTGACCGTTACTTCGGCGCCGAGGAAATAACGAAAAAGTTGGTTCAGCATTTGGCTGGAACTGGCAGATCTATTGTTATGGACAGTTGGTTCACTTCTTCCTCACTGATGGATATCCTTAAAAATGAGTACCAGTTGTATTCTATCGCAGCCTTGAATCCAAAAAGTGATATGATTCCGCCACTCTTCCTATCTCAGTACAGGAAATGTCGAACATTCATGTCTGGATTTATTGATCATGAAGTATCATTGACGTCGTATGTCAATACTGAGGGGAAATCCGTAAATGTATTGACCAATGAGCCTAGATATTACAGGAAAGGTCATATAAACCACACTACCGTTGTTTCTGTGTATAAAAAGAATTAGTCTGCGGTAGAAGTTGTCGATGTTCTCATGAATTACTACACTACAATGCAACACACAAATGACTGGACACTGTCCTTATTCTTTACTTTGCTAAACATTGCGTCCGTTAACGCTCAAGTATTGTGGTGCTCCCAAAACTCGAATGTTCCGCAGCGTCGCTTATTCATCAAAGATTTGGCTCTGAGCTTACTAGAACAGGATGAAGAAAGAATGTTAATTTCTCCAATACACGATTTAGAAGAGAGGAAAAACCAATTTTCGCTTGCTCGCAGTAGTGCCCAACCATATTATAAGAATAGGAGAAGGTGTAAGATATGTGTGAAAACAACAAAACGAGATAGGAGAACCAGACAGTACTGTGTAAAGTGTGGGACCTTTATTTGTAAAGAGCATTCTGTCAGTATCTGTACTTTGTGTGCACATTAGATTACATTTTTAATGTTATTTGAAACTCAAAATAGAGATAAGCAAATATTCATATTCAATTGTTAATGCTTATTTTTTGCAAACTTTTTTTTTCAAACGTATAAAAGATGAATATTTTGATGTCTTGTTAATCTTTTGTTGTATGTTCTATTATAAGTTTTTTCTTAAATTATTGGAATTGTTTGACAACTTTAACAATCATTCTACATTTTCAACGTTCAACTTTATTAATTATGTTAAAAACTTGAGAGCTTTATTAAATGTTTAGAATATTTTAAAGGTGTTGGTTTGAAGTGTCACATTAATAATGTTACGACTTACTCATATATCTATTGAAATTACTAATTACTCATGTATAACTATAATCATAATTTTAAATAAATGTTTTCATACATAATGGTGCAAAGCACATTTTGATCATATTGTTGATTATATAAGAAATTATTGTTGTTATACTTTTAACTATTTCGAATTTTATTATCAATTACAGGGTGCGGAGAGTGAGAACAATGAGGAAGACGAGGAAGAAATGAACGAGCCCGCACAAAATTTCCCAAAAATGCCCCACATGCCCGAGGTGTCCATCACGGTTATGAGGCCTACTGGTGAGACTCTGCACGCTCGCCAAGGTATTCACCAACTCGCTTCCAAATTGTGCCTCGTCTGCGGCCGCTCCTACAGGTACTCTCACAACGCACGCAGACATGAACTTACTGCTCACAGTTTCGACAGGTATACAAACAAAATTACTCCTAAAAAAACCCTCAATCATCTACAACCCAAACTGAGACCGAACCCATTCAACCCCAAAGCACGAATGATGCCGAATCCTATTAGTCATAAGATGCAGTTCATGAACAAGAACATGCCAACAAAAATAATGCCCATAAACAAAGTTATAACGCCACAGAAACCCATTCCAATAAAGACGTCGTCAAAGACACAAAATAATTTGCCTTATCCTCTACGCATTAAAGCACTCAAAGATTTACAAATTAAGAAGAAGGAGCCTCAGATTCTAAAGACCTTGTTAACCTCTAAACCAGAAGTTCTGGTCTCAGAACCAGAAATTCTAAATTCTGGGCCGGAAAGTCCAGAAACATTGATATCTGAGCCTGAAATTGCATCTTTTCAAGTTGAAGCTATCCTTACGGAACCTGATGCCGATGCATACGACGATCCACAGCAAGGCGACGAAGAAGTCGATGAAGAAATGCAGATCAATCAAAATCAAAACTATGACACTGTCGATATGGACTCTGAGAACGAAATAGAGATTGCTCGTCAGCAAAGCATTGAACACGATGGCGATGAAAATGCTGATGGAGAAGAGAATATGGACCATGATGACGACAATAACATGGAAGGTGGTCAGAGCGAGAACGAAAAAGATGCCAATGACGATACAGCTGATAGTCAAGAGAACATGGAAGAAGAAGATAGTGTTGATATTAAACCTGAAGATCAAATGAAGGACGATGATGGCCAAGAAGAGGGAGAACACGAAGAAGTAGAAATGAATCATAACGAAAACGAGGAAGAAGACGAAGATGACCTGCCAATGTCTATAGCGCCCGTCGTCGAAATAAGTGAGGGATTGCAAGGCGACTCGTTTAACAGCGAAGTCATTGAGGAAGAGGAGGAACTCGACGAAACTGTCGATCCCAATGACACCATTGAAGAGGAAGAGCAGGTTAAAGAACTTGACCCAGACAAAACATATGTTACGAAAACCCAAAGAGACTTTATCCAAAAATACCGCGATATCATTCAACAAATTAATACGAAGCGTTGTTTATGTTGTGATCGAGAACATCCGCGCAGAAAAGCTGTTATACAACACTTGCAGAAAAACGGACACAAGGTACCAAAACACACATGCTACAATTGTGTCATCACGTTCGGACATATTGGCGCACTACTCAGCCATATGAGGTCGAATTCTTGCACCAATCTGTGGAAGATTATTTACAATGAAAATGGCATTACTGACGACTTGGTTCTCGAAGATGAACCGAAAGAGGTTAAGGTTGCTTACAAAGATATTTTCAATGCCAGGTCGTACGCTTGCAAACTCTGCCCAGCTAAATTTCAACTGAAACAGTTTATAATGAAGCATGTTTTGGATACCCATGAGGATGGACAGTCAAGGGTACCTCTCTGTTGTGTTCACTGCCGTTCTAGATTCAAAGATAAGAGTTTACTAAAGAAACATATTCGTAAAGGTGATTGTACAGTTTATATTGCTTGCGATTTGTGCACAGAAAAGTTTGGGAATATGCAGGATTTCAACGACCATGCGCTAGCCATCCACGCCGGCAGTTTCGATCAGTCGGATAATCAGAGCAAATGTGTTGACGGTCGGCCAACAGACTGTCCTTTGTGTGGAAAGAAAAACAGTAGCTATCCGAATTTAGTGAAACATTTGAAGATTATACATGCTGAGGAAAAACCTCACTACTGCCAGCATTGCGACGCTAAATACGAACAAGCTACTGATCTGAACAAACACATATACATGGAGCATTCTGACAGAACACTAGGCATGCCGCCAGCTGAACCAGATATGTCCATAGTGAAGGAGGAAGCAGAGGAGTACCACTACTCCTGTACGGAATGTAATGCTATATTCGAAACTGTCGATGCGTGGACGGATCACCAAGTCGCTGAACATAACCAGGTGGCTCACCACTGTGACCAGTGTGAGAAGAAATTCCTTCGTCCTTCGGAACTGGCAGAGCACAAGAACACACACTTGAGGGTTAAGTTTTATCCTTGTAGTGTATGTCCTAACTCTTACAGCACTCCACAGAAACTGTCTGAGCATGTGCAACAGTCACATCCAGGAATTGGAGCGGTCGCGGCAGCCGAGTCGGAATTCTTCTGCGACATCTGCATCAGAGCATTCAAGAGTCGCCAAGCTTACTCAAATCATATGCGTATTCACGCTAAAGTACCTACTACTAACAGGAAACCGACTCCAATCAAAGAGGGATTCGCGCCTCAAATTATCGGGAAACCCATCAAGCAATATCCTATGGTTCAACCGGGTTTTGTATCATTTAAACCTAATTACAACATCCCTAACGCCCCATATTCTTGTGACATTTGTGGTAAAGGATTTATGCATAAGAAAAATATATGGAAACACAAGAAAGTATTGCATGCTGATATTTTAGTTGATAGACATGATAGTGAAGAGAACACCATGCAAGCTTCCACGGAAGAAGAGGAATTCAATCCTGATGAGAATGGTGCTGTTCTCTCAACGCCACAATTTAATAGTTTTAACTTTACGAACTTCCCGAACAATGCTCAACAATCAACACCAGAAACAATGCCATATTCGTGTGACTTATGTAGCAAACGGTTCCCGCTTAGGACCAGTTTGTGGAAGCACAAGCGCGCTAAACACGGAATTGTAAACCCTAGCACTAGTGGTGGCAACGAAACATCCACGCCGTCCGCTAGCGGGGAAAGCAGTAGTCGATCTAGCTGCACTATATGCAGAATTACATTTTCAGATAAGAAATCTTACTATCGCCATCGAAAGAATGTCCACAAATCTACCGTTCAAATGTGCAAAATATGTGGCAAACCGCTAAGTTCAACTTTGGAATTATACGAGCACTTGAAAGCCGCTCATGCAAGGGAATTACTGGGTTATAACGCTAACCAAGGCTCGAGTAAATCACAAGATATGTCACAAGAGATGGAACCCGATTATGAAAATGATCAGGAGTCTGTCGACCCGAGCGTTGATTACCAAGCGCGGTACCCGTGCGATACTTGTGGCAAACAATTTGTTGGTTTGCTAGCTTTGCAAAACCACCAGTGCATCAATCAGATATCATCACAGCCACAGACGTTTGACTGCGAGATTTGTCACAAGAGTTACACTTCAATATCTGCGCTAAAAAGCCATCGTGGTTGGCATTTACGTTCGCCCGATGGAAAAGCAGCCGCCAACAATTCTGGCCTGTGGATGCCTCAGCACAAAGTTACTAGCAAGATAAGTAAACATGAGGTCGTAGACGCGTCTCAACTGGCGAAGGTCACACACACCCCCACTCCCCCACCGGTCTCTGCAACCGCAGCGAAAAGAAGACTACCACCAGAGGTCGAAGTGACAGTCGTAAATCCGAATAAGAAACTGCGCTCAGACGACTCGGTCGACTTGGATATGCAAAGTTCTGGTACCATCGAGGATAGGTACTGTACGATTTGCGATAAGGAATTTACAAAACGAGCGGCATACCAGCGCCACATGGACGAGGTACATCAACCGAACTCTGTGTTTTGCCCGGTGTGTGATAAGAGTTTTACAAGGAAGTCCACATTGCTCATTCATATGAAGAAACATTACGAGAGCGGTGAGGGCAGTTCCTCTGCTACAGGTCAAGGAGACGATGATTACTCTTGTGATTTGTGTGGAGCCCAGTATGACAATGATCAAGCATTGAGGGCGCACCGAGCGCGGCACCACGGAGAAGACGAAGAGTCAGCTGAAGAGAGTGACGACGGAAATGTTCCTATTGCCCCTCCCGGTGAATTCACATGTGCGCAATGTGGCGATGGCGTCGCTACTCCCAGGGACCTCATCGCCCATCGCACAATGCACGCTACTCCCACCAAATTCTTCTGTAACATATGCAAAGTGTACTTCGCTCGGGCGCTCGACCTCTCCTCGCACACTCGAGCGCGACACGCTGACAACGAAAAGGTATTCTTCCCATGTGCCATGTGCGACAGGTTTTACATGAATAAGAAGAGCTTACAGCGGCACATTGAGATGGCTCACTGATCTTCAGCTGACCCGAGCGGTGCCTCGTGACCAGTATAATAATTGAAAGTAAGGGAAAGCGATACGCGTTTCTACTACTCTTAGTTTTAATTACTTACTAATTCTTTTGTGGTGTCAAAATGACTTGATGCCGTCGGCTTTACATTGTACATACATTTGTTCTATACAAACTCACAAATGCTACAGCTCGCCTGTACTGAAATGATATTGTTTTCTTATCAACATGATAACGTCATTCCTTGACTTTTGATTATGAGAATCAAGTTTTTATTTTTCATTGTTTGTTCTCGTAAAGTCTGCTCACGAATTGTGTTATTTATTATTACTATTCTGTCCATAGTGATATGAAGACTGTTACAGATTCAATTTGATGTAATGGTTCATGTGGACTCACTTGGACACGATGTCTATAGAAATGTAAGTACTTATCATGATTTAATAAATAAATTATGGTAATTAAGTAAATAAATAATGATAGCAAACTATTCTATTTTTGAATATTGGAATAACGGGCCAAAATTGTGAAACATAGTCAAAATCAGTCAACCAGTTTTTACTTTTAAGTAAGAATTTGTTTCTTAATGTATGGTTATTTTTTAAATCGACAAATATAATATGGTCTTAGGCGTTTTTTTCTTTAAATACGTTTAGTTTCTTATCTTGTAAATATTAAGTAGTTATTTTAATTGTAATTTTGGGATTCAATGAGTTATTGATTTGGTATAAAAATGGTAAGGTCATTTGTGTTTCACTAAAATGTACTGATTATTTTTAGTAATTTTTAATATATATTCTATGTGAACCACTAAGGGCATATCTCCTCATCTATGGTAACAGATATAATTTTGTAAAACTAGTTGGTGATAAAGGCCTAAAAATCTGGAAATATTATAATTAATACTTATGTAAAATATACTGTTAGATTTATCAAAAATTTTGGATACTGTTAATATTATCTTTATACTTTTACAACAAATTGTTCTGTTTTCGCTGTCAATCAGTGCCAAATAAGTATCTTCCGTTCTCTGTAACACATAACTGAATATATCAAGAATACGTACTCCATAGATATAAAATGTTCCTGTAAATTATAAGTGTATATTCTTGAGATTGTACACTGTAAATAAATAATACTTCATGATAGTAATACTATGGAATTAAAATATATTTCATATTAAGTTTGTCGTTCTACAGGCTGACCATAATGTCGAAATAGTTTCCTTTACCGCTCGCTCTAAAGTATGATATATTAATGTATGATCAGGAAATCTTTCGGTTGACATGTTGACATGTGTGTACCTTAAAACTCCAGATACTTTTATTGTAAATATTGTTGGCGGGCAAAAGGTATTTTCTAATCTAAATACAAAGGCATTTTGATAAATAAAAACACGCTTTCTCACATTTCTTGAGTAATGTACAAATTAAGTGATATGAACTGTAAAGATGTCCTTCCTGGATTGTGTGTGATTTTATATGAAAGTTAAAATTTGTTGATTAAATAGTCAATTGTCGATCACTGGTTGAGACGCCGTGAAATATAAAGATACTACTGCAGTAGAAATGTGTTTATTTATATAAAGGCGTTTCTAAAAGAGAGATTTATGAAATTTTGCTGGTACAAAATAAACTTTGTTCCAATGCTAAAAGAGTAATTTTGAAATGGCCTTATAACATAAATATATACAAAAATACGATCATAATTTTTTTAAGTGGGTATACCACAGGGCACTGAGACGGCGACCGCTGCTAGAGGCGACACAATCAACATTTTCTATACCAACCAAGTTTAGTGTCATTTTTACTTACCACGTCACGAATACTTTGACTGGCTGGTTTTGACTGGCAACCGACCGTGACGAAGTAATGCGCTCAACGCGCTTTGGCCGACACTAATTTTATCATAAGTTCTGACATCTGTAAATGCTGCCGGTGCTTCGATTCCGTGCTCTGTGGATTGTACTATTTCGTAAGCAAAATTTACTGTAGTGCCTGTTTTATGTAAATCAGGATATTTAGGATATTCTAATGTAGCAGAAAATTTAAAATCAATTAATCTTTAAACTAGGTATGTTGACTAGTGGTTAACTGTGTGCAATGGTTGATCTAATTAACCAATTTAATTGTTGAGTCCAAGACCAAACATCTAACACACCGAAAACTGTCTACTTAAATTAAATTTTTATTATAATTATTTTAGGTCGATTTTTTTTTATCATGTCGAAATACATACATTACATACGCACACAAAAAGGGCAATGCTAACTTTGTATTTGACATCAAATTGTCAAGTTTTTATTATAGATTAATCCAATTTATTTCATTATTGTGCTCTAATTAGGATAATTATCATAGCTACCAGAACCTTATTTTTACACAGTACTGCATAAATATTTTTGTACTTGACGGCGTCTGAATGTGTTAAAATTGTCCATAGATGAGGTTCACTTTTGTCATCTGTGTGGTTTGATAATAAAGTGACTTAATGATTATTATTTTTGACTTTTATTTTATAATAACCCTGATTTCTGTTTACTATAAAACGAGAGACCGAAAAGGTTACCTGTACGGGGGTAATTTTTTAGGGTTAAGTGAAAACCCTAGTGTAAAGGTTAACCCGTATTGTAGGTTTCAATCAGCTTGTAATAACCGGTTTACGCATAGAGTTGGTTTATGTATGTAACATCATGCAAGAGAGTAACGGAGTTAGCCCGCGCTTGGTGCTTTGTCTCGTTTATTCTGGGTAATCGGCATTATATATTTTAATGGCTATCCCTTTTAACATACGGTTAACCCGTATAATGGGTAATCAAACGTGGGATATAAATCTGACCGGTTAACCTTTTAACCCCATTAAGCGATCCCTGCTACACAGTATCTATGTGGATTGTTTTCAAAATAACACACATTATAGATTGCACAAAACATTTTAATATAAACTTAAAAAGTCGTACAACAATATGAAAAATTATTATTGACTAATTATATTAGCGGACATGGAGAGCCGCATTTACTATATTATGCAAATATTATATTATCTTTAACACTTCCATCGAATATATCTTACAAAAGAAAGAAAAATAAAAAGTATCTTTATAATAAAAAATCTCATTACGCTAAGTTGTATTATTATTAAACTTACATTATAGATTTTATCTACAAAATACTGTAGCTTTTCGGTCAGTTTCTCAATCGACAATCATACCGATATTATTACTTACGTAATAATTTAATCATAGGATGGTAATAAAGTACATTTTAAGGTTGAAACCATACAACTAGGCTTAATTCTAAATCAAAATATAAAAATAGTAAAAAATTGTTGTACATATCAGATAAGATACAAGATTGTGAGTGTTGTGCATAAACCCGGGCGAGCAGCGTCACAACACTACCAAGCCTACCGCTGCACCTACACCACTACTGACCCCCATTGAAAAACTGAACCGAGCGCCAAGTGAAATATAAAAAAGATAAATAACACATAGTATTTATTTTTATGAATTTGCATGCACCCGTTATCTTAATGAAATTGAGAAATATTTTTTCTATAATTTATTCATATTCATGTCTTTTATAACAATATAAGTATACCATACACGCTAAGGCCGGGCGCCGCGACGCGGTCGACCGGCAAATGTACACAAGGACTAATATCTTCTTAAAAAAATACTGTTAGATTGAAACGTAGCTAAACCTATAATATATTATGTATAGTATTATAATAATTATTATTATAAGGGTACAATCGTACGAGTGATGATTACACTATGTGAGATCTCCGACGCCTTCGGGCGGCCCGCCGCCGTCCGACCACGTCCCACCGGATATGCAAACATTTATTACAACATACGAGTACAATACATAGGTACTAGTACACTATAATAGTAAGTATGAATTATCAATTTCAATATTAAAAATACGTAATTTCTCTATTGGCCTCGTTTCCACGTGAAAAATTAGACGTTTATCGCGTACGAATATATATTATGTATACATATTTAAATATCAGTATTTCTCTTAGATCGGAGGACGTATGTATACAGGCTCGCTCTAGAAGGTACGTCGTCGTAAGCGCACGCGGCCGTTCGGCCTATCGCTCCCTTACACCCTACGAATATATCGATATCGAACGAAGACATCAAAAACTTGACTCAGCATTAAATATTACGAAAATAAATCGCCGGCGAGTCGCGCGGCAGATTATTGCTCCTATCGATAAATTTACACATCGACGTAACGAACGAGAATACAAAAAGTTATGGAAAATCGTACGGATATCACAAGCGGCGGGCGGCGCGGGACGCCCCCGCGGAAAATAAAAAAATAAATCGCGGCGCGCGTCTCTCTCGTAAAAAAGTAAAGACTCTATGAGCGGGTCGCGCGGTGCGGCTAGCGCGCATGCGCGGCTCAGTTGGCGAGCAGCAGGTGCGCCGGCGCCGGCGGGTAGGGGGGCGCGGAGGACGGGGCGGGCTCACGCCGCGCCACGAAGTACGCCGCGGGGTCCGAGGCGGGCGACAGCGCGCGCGCCGCAAGCTGCTGCTGCATCGCGCGCTGCTTGATGTAGTTGCTGAACTCGGTGGGCGACATGCGGTTCGCACGTTTGCTGCTCGTCTTCAGCTTCGTGCTTCCGAACTTGGTCTGCGCGAAAGTCGCAGTGGTGAAGGTTAGAGGCTGGGCGCGGAATGGTGGCGCTGGAGAGAAAGCGGCAGGCGCGGGGGGCGAAGGCGCGGCAGCAGGCTCCACAGGCCGGAAGCACTGCGCCTCAGGGTTGAATGCGCGGGTCACCTGGAGCAATACCGTCAAACATTATAATCAACATCATAAGCCACCTATCGTAATCGGCTGCTCGCCAACGTTCAGCCAGCCAGTTCTATGAGTGGCTCTCAAACTGGGCAAAGGGATTAATACCGACAGCCTGTGCGCGTTGGTCAACCTGCCAATGCCTACAGACCGGACATGTGACCTGTCATCAACTGTGGCTAGTGTCACAACAGTTATCCGATGTGAAGCTTGTATTAGAGAGACGACTATTTTCACCTTAGTTTCAATCTACACATTATGTTTGTAGTAAGGCCAAAATACGCATGCTGTCGTCTTGATAGATGCGTAATGAGTTATTTATCATTGATAACTGGGTTGCGCCATGCACCACCTGATGTTCTGTAATGCCAAACACGTAGCCAGACAGCCCTTATTTATTCGAACATTGTCTTCAGAGGCAATAAATGTAATAAATTGATATTTCCACTCTGGTCTTACAGACACACCAGTTGCTAATAGCTTCACACACGCACCTGACCTTTTTGTAGGACACCTCATGGTTGGACGTAACCAAAAAGGTCAGATGCATGAACGGGAAAAGCGTAGGAAGTATGTAAGAACCATTTACACAATGTAATTTTAATGCAATAAACCTGAAGCAAGAAAGGACTTCACTTGTATTCAACATGCGATTAAATTGCACCCATGTATATCAGTCATGTAATATCGCCATAGGAATACGACATCTGTGTTAACTGGCTGGTCTACCCTATTATCGGCTTTGAATATGGTGCTTACCTCTCTATCGGTCCTCTCATCTGCAGCTCGCTCGTCGCTACTGAAGAGCACCTTCACCGCGCCCTTTTCCCCGATGCGGTATGATACTTCGCCTGAAACGCGAGAGAAAATCTCGTCTTTATTTCGTTCGCCATCCAATCTCGGCACTCAACCTCGAGAAATTGTGTCAGGAATTACATTACTTTTGGTCTCGATCTTTTTTCAAGATTCATTTCGAGATATCGGTTTCGCATTGAGCACACGAGCACTTACATGTTTTTACAGAGTTATGCCAACGCGTTTTCGAGTGGAAAAGTTATCCAGTTTCACCCAAGATTTGTTCTAACTTTTTGATTTATTTCTAGAACAATGCTATGGTAAGAAGACTGGACGGAAGATTACGTTCTAGTTGCTAGTGACGTACGAGTACTACAATCATTACTCGTTCTTGAAGCATTTGTCTGTTTGTCGACCTCGTTTATTTTGCCGTTTTGCACATTGCAACGCACCATCATTTATGAACATTGCTATGCACTGCCGCTACGACTGCGTAATTTCAACGCTTATCTAATTGCACTGATGAAGAATCCACGCTTTTACATTATCATTAAACACATGAAAGCCAATTAAAATTCCGGGTCGATTGTTGATAATTATTGGTTATTACGGCTATTACTACACTGAACTATTATCTACTTTAGTGACGTAGCTACGTAAACAGAACAGTTATCGCCATGGCGACATAACTAAAACTAGGTAGGTAGGTAGCTAGGTATAGTAGGTATAATGAGAAATGAAGGTAGATTTATCTCGACACAGACAAAGTTAGTAGTGATGATATTAATTGGACTAAATAGATTATGAGTGACGTCACATATTTGGCAAACGACGAGTCAAGCCAAGCGACGACGCTGGGATAGCGTCAGAACTTCAGTGGTAGTGACGTTTGTCAAAATTTTCCCACAGCAAAACTAGGAACAATTTACTGGGGAACAGTTCTAACTTTTCACAGCGGAATTCTATTCGGGTCGGGTTGTTTTTGATTTCGATTGTAGCAGAAACGAAGTTGCCTAGACTTTTAAATCGAATAAACTGCTAAGATTGTAGGAATGCCTATCCCTGCTTTGCGTAACTTATTTTGATTGGCCTGATTTTTTGATCAGAATAAAAGAGTTAAGCCTCACCTGGATCCACCCAGACGGCGAGATCCCGCGGTAGATGTTCGAGGACATCCCGGACTGGTACTCCGGATTCTCTTGCCGCTCGCTCCAGGACGGGGTCTAATGGGCCTCCAGTCTTGAGGCACCGGAAGGCCGACCCTCTGCACGGCCGGTCGGGGTACCAGTGTCCCCTGAACTTGTCTTTCAACGCCTTCTCCAACTCCTCGCCAAAGATGTTGACGCGCCGTCTTGGTAGCTTGTTGTACAGGTAGGATATGACGAAATTTAGGGCAACTTGCACTTCAATATGCATGTTTAGTCTCTGTGGACAAGAGAAAAAAGAACTATAAGAAAAATGATTATTCCATGTTTTAAAATAAAAAATACCCGTTTTAAAATCAATGGTCGTGACTCGTGATGCTGTTTTTCGGTTTCATTTTCTCGAGGTTAATTAGAGCTAACATTTAACATCAGACGTTCAAGACGACCTCTGCTTATGACCGTGACAATGAGAACAAACGGTCCGTAGCAACGCAAATAAATACCTACCTAAAAATACATTTCCTTACTCACAGCTTTATTGCAATTAAACTCACAAATCGATTTTGTTATGCGAAACAAATCAATGAAATTGAATCGATTTGCTACTCGGAATAGTCGCTCCTCGGTGATTTGCAGATCTAATATTTAAATGGCGATTAGGTTGAAGACGATTCTGCGTAACAATCGATTGTTATTGATAGAAGTAAGTTAACGAGCTAATTGTGGATGTTTTGCTTGCAGTTTAACTAAAGCGGGGTAGGTACGCAAATGTGGCCTAGATTTCGAAAATATGTTTGTTGATTTAAAGTCAAGATAAGACAAAAATACATTGTATGTTTGTCCTCGAGAAACGAGTATAGTTACGGTGGTTTGTTGTGATATCCGGTCGTCGATCCCCGGTCTGGATGTTGGCTAACGTTTCCGTAGGTACTGAATTAACTTCGGCCTTCCAACGTGTCGCGACTTGTGAGCGAATAGTGTTGTAACACACACGACATTTTACTAATCTACGATGATTTCCTTTTAAGATACCTAAGTACGTGTAGATTTTTGGTCTGATTATGCCGAAAGTAAGGACGATCGGAACAAATATAAGATAACCACTAATTAATGACAAAGATTAACATTTCAAACGCAGTTCTTCCTGTCATGACTCGAATATCCAAGTCAAAAAAAAAAGAAACAAAATCAAAATCAAAAATGTTTTATTTCATTATTACCTACACGTTGTACATTATACAGTTGGTGGCTTCTCCTTTTAAGCGTATAGATGCCTGTGCCAGGAGGCGCCGCTATTTTATGTCTTACAATTAGTGTAACATTTTACTAAACAAAAGTTATCCAAGTCCGTTTTATATCACATCACGTTTGTTGATAGTATTCGTTAACGGACCTCGTCTACAAAGTGTTGTTAAAGACCGACCTGCACGAGATTGAGCCGTTAATATTTATGATAAACTAGCATTGGTCCACGGCTTCGCCCGCGTGGTTGTCGAAAAATATCCGACAGGAACGTTCTACTGGGATTAAAAGTAATCTATAGGTTAATCCCCTTTTTAACCCTTCGGGGGTAGAATTATCAAAAGCGCTGAGACACGTATAAATTAATTTTCAATCGTCAGCCTAAACACAAAATTTAAAAACCGTAACTTCAAAACTGACAGATTTTCATGTAAACTTCCATCCACTATTTTACCCCTTTAGGGGAGGAATTCTCAAAAATCCTTTCTTATTGGATAATTACTCTTCACAATGAATACACCCTCCAAGTTTCATGTCTTTAGGACCAGCGGTTTGGGCTGGGTGTTGATATATCACCCAGTCAGTCAGTCAGTTAGTTTACCAGTTTATATAATTATAGATTATATTATATAGATCAAGTTTATCTCATCCACAAGATGTATGTGTCAATACCTAAGTGTATACGTGAGATATAAAAAAGTTAAATTTTGTATACTCATAAAAATATAAGATGAAAATTATAAATATTATTTGATAACGTTAGGGGCTGATAATAATCTGAATGTGGAAATCAAAGTCCCTAAAAGTGTGTGTTGTGGCGCAAGTTATGCGAAAATGATACGTGTACCCATATAATAAGCCATCCGTTTACACATAACAAAAAAACGTGTAAAACAAAATAGCATATTCCTCGTAGGAGGGATCAGTAGTGAGGGCCATCCCGTGCTCATTATTGCGTACCAGGTCACGTGCTGGGACGACCGTGACTGTCGCCTTGGTTTTTTCCTACAAGCGACTATATTTTGGAGATCACCAGAAATATATCTTTCTATTTATGTTGCTTATGCTGTTTCCCTGTGATTTATTTTCGTACATTACAGGTGAAATGGGTTGTTTTGTTTTGTAGCTAACGGTGCGTTCGTAAATTCGCGATAAGGAATGAAACAAAAAAACAAAAAACTTAATATTGTAAGGAGTATTATTGTTTGATAATACCTAACGAAAATTTCAGCTTGGTTACAGTTTAATTATTAAAACATACTTTTATTTGCCACTCCAATTGGCAGTAACTAAGATTTTTTCCCAAAAAGAAAAACCTGACGTCATAGAGACACTTATCAGCAGATCCATCATGACGAACTACGCAATTTTTAACTGACATGCCAATAAATGGATATAGAATCTAGTACCGAACCGATAGTTAACCTTGAGACATCAATTTCAGATTGATAGATAACTTTGACAGGTCTGTATGTGCTATCTATACTAGTTACAGTTTTATGGCACAAGGCAGATATGTATGATGCCATCGCAGACACTAGGTATACTTATTAATAGATGAGGTGTGGTCTTTGGGTCACCCTATTTTAATGGAC
Organism: Eurois occulta; assembly: GCA_950022335.1. NCBI lineage: Eukaryota > Metazoa > Arthropoda > Insecta > Lepidoptera > Noctuidae > Eurois > Eurois occulta. The sequence continues at coordinate 6,586,663 of OX465489.1, read as the reverse complement.
TAAGAGCTCATGGTAGCGACTGATAAAAATAGGCCTCCTAAGCGTCAGCTTTATTATAAATTAAGGGTAGGATTGCCATTATCACGATAAAAACGATTAACATGATATTTGATTTTGATAATTTTCTTGAAGTCTTTCTTTATTTAATGCCACATTAATATGCCTAATCGTTAGGTATACGGTTTCTTCAAATTCCTAATGTACTTACATCTCTTTTATCTCTGGAAACTATTCCATCTCTAGCGGCTTTACGAAAAACAAAAGCCGAACTAACTTTACCAAACACCCGACACATTTTTCCATAAACAAAATTCTTTGCCCGTCTTGTAAACTCAGTGCCGAATTTATAACAGTAAGCCAGCTTCGAAATATACAATGCTATTGCAACCATCTCCTCCATGTTTATTACATCCTACGTTTATCTAGTGGATAGGTACTATTTTGTAGTTTAGCCGACAGCTGGAAAGTTCTAGACGGTTCTAGTATATATTTCAGACTAGAAAATGTCGCTAGATATTTCATCTGTACGTGATTGTGGTACATGAGATGGTGTGAATGATCATTGTACGATGCAGTCCGTATATTTATTGTTTAGCTGTGTATTTTATTGCAGTACAAAGGCTAGGGAAATATTGGATAAGGTGTATTCTTATTTTTTCTTGGGTAGGCTATTACGGGGTTAAAAATGTTGCCAAGAAATAATTTATATATTTCTAACTAACTCAAATTTGAAACGAATCCCAGATAGAACATTTTATACTATCCATCTCTGAAACCCAATTGCGTTGATGGCAGTAAATTGCAAAACGCTTACAAAATCAATACTAAATAACTACCTTAAAGATTGGTAGAGACTAGTCTCTACCAATCTTTCATGCCATTATTTTATTTCTTTATGTAAAGACGTACACGCATATTTACAGCTATGCGTTTCGCTCGATAAAGATACATAACCGGAGGACATAATAAAAATATCGTGGAGATAAATTGGGAAAACATGGTCGCTGCTAAAAAAATATTTTTCCCCTTTGAGATCAATCGGCGATACGCTTCAGAGGAAAAACACAAATATTTATCTAACCGACGAAGTATCTTGAAGACGATGAAATATATTACTTCATTACTTAAAGCTTCGTCATCTATAACGTTTTACTATTTTCTAATCACGCAAACTTTGCCTACAAGTTAAAAATCAATACTCTTTTGCGATGTTAGTTTATTTTTAACTGAACTGTAATGTCGTGACCCGATCGCGAAGGCAGCTACACAGTTCTATTTGGTTAATCAAGTAGTTTAATAACATTTTACGAGTTGTTTTCGCGAGGGGCTTTCATAAATGCTTGATAGTATTACTATATTTCCCGGGTTTTCCTCCGTTTCCCTGTACATTAGGTGGAAGTCACATCGTCTTGAAGTGCTCTCGCGACCTAATCAGTAGCTGGGGAACTTAGATAAGGCACAAACAGATGGTCTCTGCGGAATAAACGAAATGGACCCGAAACCCTTTGAAGGATTCTTCAGAAATTTCGAGAACCGAGATAAGTTTGCTTGAAACGAATGACATTTGTCGAGTAAACTTTCTACGGAAAGAAACGATTTAACATTAACTTTTGAAAGGAGTTCGAGATGTTCTGTATTTGCTTAGGCTTAGGGTCTAACGTCTATTCAATATACATAATGCCTCCAAGCGACTTTTGAAAAGGTATAAAAAGATCGTAAAATGTCTTCAACACGTAAACTCGCCGAGACCGAATTCTGTTTTGAATGCCAATCAATATTATCTTGTGAATCGATCTGTTTTTGCTATATGGGCTTTTTCGAATATATTTTGCTTTTAAACAAAACATTATATCTATAACATTTGAGCTTCCTACAGGATTTTTTTTTTGATAGGTAAGTTGAACTGGCAATGACATAACTACGTGAGAACCACTATTCTTTCATATGACCAGCGTTGTAGGAATCTATCCTTAGGAGCGACAATGAAAATTCCGATATTATCATTTACCTATTACAATAAACATGAAGGAATGCCAAAGAAAAAAGGAATAAAAATGTTAACATCAAGACGTGAGCCGTGATTATGAAGAAGCCTGTTTTAGCACTCTGTACTAGTAGGTAAATGCTAGAATAAACTAATAATATATTTATCTTCCTATAAATTTTCGTTAAATGTAACAGTTAATGTGTAATTTTATATTAAAACATCATATAAACCAGAATTGCCAAACTGCAAAAACTTTAATTACATTCCAACTGAAGCAACATAACTACAAAACCACCAACATCACGGATGCGACACAGACAATAATTCAGCGCAAATATCTAGGTTACGTACTACCAACATAATACAGAGGAATGAGGCTTCCAGGCACATTTTCCAGCTAAATGGTTCCCACCATTATATCTCAAACAAAGCTACCCTTGTCACAAGGAAGGTCATGATGAGAAATGGCGGCCTACGGCTGTGGTACAAGTGTGAGTGAGTAGCGGTTTGGGAAATTATTTTATTTTGCTCGAATGGGATTTCAATATATGAATTATTCGGTAAGTTTTATTGGTGTGCTGTGTTAGTTTCTTTAATATTTTGAAAAATTAGTCAGCCACTATGTCAAAACGTATCAACTGATAGGTAGGTATGTATATTAATCTTATAAAGTAGTTTAAACGTAATAAATTGTTAGTCGAGCTGTGCCTATTTATTTGCTAATTCGCAACTTTTAAAAAGTGCAACCACCTACTAAGAAACAAAAAAGCCCTATGCCATACGAGTAGGTGCATTTCGTAGGTAGAATATGATAAGAATAGATGGTACATTGTTGACGTAAGAATTAAAAAAAAACGCTTCCGCTCATACCTCAGAGCGTTGATACAGCGGGTTCCCAAGCTACGGCAGTTTGCCTAAACATGTGAGCCGTGAAGTATGAAGGTCGGGGTAATTAATTTACCTAAGATTAATCACATAGGTGCTGTTGATTTGCGATTAAGGTCGCCATAAAGGCTTTAGGAAGCGTCAGTGCCTTGGATCAAAGGGCCATATTGATGGGGTTGGGGATCAACCTTTATGGAGTTGAGCTGTGTTACTGATATTATTAGGTTAGGGGGAAGTTGTATCATGGAGTTTTTCATGTGTTGTTACGGAAAAAATGTGTCGATATTTTGCTGTTTTATAGAGGTGTTTTATAATTGAGACGCGCCTTTAATCACTATAGTTTAATATGTAGAATATTTTAGGTACCTACTTACTCCTAAACTTAATCTCTTTACCTGTTCAGTCCTTTTTGAAATACAGGCATGATGTTATAGATACATAAAGTAGGCACTATTTTAATACAAGTAACGCTGAAACTTTCATATGTTTTCCTTTTATAAATAAATCTCAAACAAAAAAAAACACCCCTCACTCCCCACTTCCGTGGTACGGTAACCACGATACACCTACTTACCCACATAAGCCGTAAACCAAATCTTGTTAACCGGTATCGTCACAAGGTTAAAAGTTCTTTACCTTTTCTTGTTGCCAACCCATTATGGTCTATTAGACGCCTTATTAGTTATCAGTGAAAAGTAAAGAATTTAATCTCTTTATGTATATCGAAAAATTTTTATACAGTAAACGTTCGTCTGTTGTTGGTATTTGTTAGCGACAAAATAATAAAAAACCGTACCTAAATACGAGTACTCATGACGAAAATGGCTAATAGATTTTGATAAACGTCGACGAGGAAATTAATTGAATCCCGGGAAATATCTTGGGTAATATTCATGATGGATTTGCAGAAAATATTTCATACTTAACATGGGCAGAGCTAGAACCTTAACCACCATACTTATAACCATAAAAACCTATAAGGAAGCTTTCGTGCCTCAAAATTCAGTACTTAACACCATAATAAACCTGTGGCATCAGAATGGAGTACTTAAAATCAAATTGTTACAAGTAGGTCAAGATTACGGAACTAGATTATTTAGCTGCAAGTTTCTTACTGGAATTAACATACTGTTTCGAATGGCCGACTTGTTAAATCTGGCAGAGGCTCAATTGTACTGTAGTTTCTGTCTGCATGGCTCTACCAACCGACCTCCATGGATAAGTTAATGGTATGAGGAGATTAACACTAATTCATATTTAGATTGGGATAAAACATTAGACAGTAAGCGTCGACGGTTGACAAAGACGAATTTTTAATATTTTTTATATCGTAATCGTTTAATATCGAGTTTACTATCAAGCATCGCCATAAAGTAATATATTTCGGAATTTATGTAAGTCTCTTTGATTTGTGCCTAGTTGATGGCAATAGGGAGCCAACCTAATGCCATCGGGTACAAATCCAGATTCCGGGCGATAAAAACCTAATAATATTTGACACGACCTGAGAATGTCACCCAGGACTTTATGCTTATCACCAATCAGGTAGTCCTCTTACATATCCCGCAAAAATCTTCAACTATAAGTACGTAATGTTACAGTATCTATTTACAATACCAAAGCACTAGACTCAAACATTTTTAGCACCAGTTATTCACGAATAATACAAAAGAAGACCAAATTCAGAAATAGGCTAAAGTTCCAACTACCCGCTCCAAAAACTCAAATATAGATGGCATCTCTATTCAGACTCTCACAAAGTTAAATATAACTCGAGTGTAGCAGTTAAATTAAACCGTTACGTAAATAAACGTTTAAAATCAGGATGCAAAACGGACCGTTTCATATACGTAGTTCCGTTAAAAGGTAATGTATTTGACGTGATAGTGTAGTGTCACGCTATCTCGCATTAGATAGTTTGAACACAATAACACACGATGTTGAACTGTTTCAGCTAATTTACGACGTGTGACTAGTTCTGTAAGGTATTACGACGGTTTTTTTAATGAAAGTTCTGGGTGTTTTTGACCGTTTGTGACATCGAAACGACAAAACTACTGATTCTTCGAATGAAAGACAGCTTTAGTGTCTAGGGTTCCGTACCCGAAGGGTAACCAACGGGACCCTATTACTAAGCCTCTGCTGTCCGTCCGTCCCTCCGTCTGTCTGTCAGCGGCTATATCTCATGATGCGTAATACTTAGATTAAAATTAATATTTTAGACAGTTAAAATTTTCCGCTAAAGCATCAAATAATAAATATTAATTAAAGGGGGCTCCCCTATTATGATGGTACGCACTTGGCCGGTTTTTATGTTACAGCTAAACGGTGCCTGTTTAGCAATAACAAGCATTCCTCCTAGATTATGTTTAAGCTTATAGCAAGCCCAAATAAGGACATACATAGTCAGTGAGTTAGTTCATCAAGATGTGAAAATGAATATTCAACTTGTAAAGTACGCCCCTATCTACATGTAAAGGAAGTAATACCACAATAAGATTATAATATTATCACCCTAAAAGTTTGTTACGAGCCCATCCCTCCCCCGCTTCTAAACTTAGCAGTTTTGCATAATCCCCGCGATAATGGAATCAAAATTTCCCCTTCACATCTCCTTTGCAATCCAATATGCGGGGCATAAGTAGGCCAGTTCCGAGTCTGCTCTCGATACTATTAGGCACTACAATCGATTCTACCAACGAAACCGAGCGTTTGAGGACATGCGGCCTTAAGTTCGCCCGTCCTATTTATATCTGTAACCCGGTATCGATCTGTCGCCCCAGTAGCCGACAACCCTCTATTCTCACACACACGATTTTAGCACTTAACTCCCAAGTTACAAAGTCTAAATTCCTATGTAACCTTACTTACATGGGATTTAAATAGCCGAGGCGAACTTCTGTTCATTCGAGTATTATTCTTGGTGTGGTTAGGTTTTGTTTTTCTTGTTTTCGCTTGGGAAATTGTGGACGCGAGAATTATGTGGTGACGTTAGTAGAATACGTCACTGTGGAAATACGCTTTTTATTTTGTCGAGGTTCACTACATGCGATTTACTATAGTTTTGTAATGCTTAATCGTGTTGCCATGTCGGTGAAGTGTATTGTTTAAACATGGATCTGATTGAGAGAGTGGTTCTGTACAGAGAAAATGTATTCTTTCCCTTAAGTATACTTTTGAGAAAATTCTAATAAAACATCATCAAAATTCAGCACAAACTCTGTATATTTTATAATAAAAAAGCCTAATATAAATAATATTAAACCAAACTCCGTCGAACTGGAAGCCATTACGTGGGCGCTTAATAATTTCCATTCTATTGAAAATTGAGGAATTATCTCGCAAAAAAATGTTCGTAGAGACCCGGCGCTATTCTGAACGAATTCTTTGATTCATTCAACCGTTTCTTCTCTTTATCGGAAAGAGATTTAGGTTAGCCTAAGTATGGATACGAAGCCCTACAAATTCGCACTTAGAGAGATTATTTTCTGCTTTATTAGCTCGTGTTCGGCAGTCCGGGTCATTAAACATAGGACAAAAAGATATAACATTGAACGAAGTCAGAGGGTTAGTTATAGTTAGGGTATCGGTAATTGCTCACGGTTCGATGCACCTTATTACATGTTACAAAGATTCTCTGGTAGGTTCGGCAGTAATTCTCAATTATAACAAAACTAGTGACCCGCTCCGGCGTCGCACGGCATGTATTATACATATAAACCTTCCTCTTGAATCACTCTATATATTTAAAAAACCGCATCAAAATCCGTTATGTAGTTTTAAAGATTTATGCATACATAGGGATATAGGGACAGAGAAAGCGACTTTGTTTTATACTATGTAGTGATAGTTGAGGTCTGCTTTTGGACGATTACATCGAGGTATAAAATCATTATATTCTATTTGCTTTAGTTTAGCGTCCTATGATATATCTTAGCTAAAACTTAAACTTAGTGATTTACAACTTTACTTTAATGGTGCTACCATTAAAGTTTAAAAGCTCAGCGCAGCTCTATTGTTTATAGCAATATGATCCTGAATAACCTCAATGTTCAATCAACTGTTACTGTAAAATAAAAGTAACTTCGAATATTTACCTCCAATTTCTTCAAATAAACAAAGACAACAACATAATTCTTGCTCCTTCATTACCATTAAATAAAGACAGACAATACTGCAGTTACTACCAGTCTCGCCCATAAAGTTCAGTTATCCTCAGCTAGATACAGAATACACTATTTTCACAAGACGCTGCGCCGGAGCACCTATTATTATTATCTGCAGAAAGTGTTGCGATCATTTACAGAACGTACTGAATACTGGTGTGGGCTAAGTGGAAGCGTCAGCGGGAGCGATTTTGTTAGAGATGTCTAAACTGCGTGTCAAAAGATTAAAGTAATGATAGCTTTTAGAAAGCGATGCGCCATGATGGAAGTAATGGTTATAAGTTCAAATTTTGTTTCACTCAAAATTTAGCTTCTCGAAAACCGCTCATTAGTAGCACTTACAATTAATTAATTTCTAATCCTTAATCTGTTTGCCAAACACACGTGTGTTTGGCTTCTATGAATTCGGATTAGCAACTAAGACCTCGCCTATTGAAATAAATAGAACTTGTTAACCTTGTCACGAGTACCATCTTGATCCACAAATGATATAAACCTAGTGCCCGATTACTTTACAAGAAAAAGGTTTTACCAAAACATATGACCTTAACCTTGAAGCTACACAAAAAGTATTGAGACCATAACTCTTCACTTTTACCCGCTAACGCTTGTCATTTGTCCCACTTCAAAACAAATGGCTTGCATTCATCTACGTTACACTGCTCTCACTCGTAATAGCCTGATGTATTGTAACAGCTTAATAATCTTTTGCCACCTTCCTGAACGTCTATCGGTATTGCCCAACATTGCCCAGTATTTTTTAATATCTCCAATACAAGACAAAGTAAGTTTAATGGCCGTTCGATCGGTGATTTTTCTCAGAAAAGCTTTTAAAGCTGAGAGTAAATTGATTGTAAAAATGTTGGGTCTTATTGTGGATAAATGGAGCTAAGTTATGACCTGTTTGATCAACCGTGAAGGAGTGTCTTTCTTAGAGTGTTACTGTTTTATGGATGGGATGAAGCAATGTACTTTAGAGCTTAGAAGATTGAGAATATGGTACTTTTTAGAATAACATTAAAAAAAAACTGATGGAGAAATTGTATTCTATAAGTCCACACATTAGTATGAGGGAGCTTTGTGAAAATTCAGAGCATGACACTCTGGTAAGCGGATAAACTGTTGTTGAGCTAACGCGTGTATAAAACTCGATAGTCCGATGGCCCATATTTTTGACCGAAAATGATTGGATAGTGACGCATGTCGGTTTACAATATGGCAGCCCGAAAATACCGAGACAACTAATAAATTGGCTTTTATACATGATTTTTTTACTCGCAAATGTAATATAGAAACTTTTAAAAATGAAGATGTATGGAACTTTGACACTATCTTTTGTTTCAAAGATTTAGCGCCTCCCATAAAAGCGGCTACGGCCATCAATTTCCATCATTTGCAGAGGAAAATAGCCCATAATGTCTTCACATTTAGATTGTAAATACGTCAATGGAATTTATTTCACAATACGGGCACTGTATCCTTCGATTATTATCTTCGTAATGATATCTCAATGTGAAAAGTGTAGGAAGAAAAAACAATTTAGATATTTATAGAGTAATATAAATACTTCATTGCTAATAAATATACATAGAAAACCGTTTTTTTCCGATCCTGAATAAACTGGGTAAGATTTATCTTTTATCTATAAATAGGCGGGATTAGGGTTTAAATGGTAGTAATATAACTAGGCTTTGCTTATATTTTAGATAAACACTAGCAACCTGCCCCTACTTCACACGGTTTTACACAAATAATCGAGATTTAGGTAATATTGATTTTGATGTGGAAATAAGAAAAATAAAATGATTTTGGTAACGTAACTTATCATCATCTGCCTAGCCTTTTCCCAACTCTGTTAGAGTACCAGTATTTTACATGGAGCGACTGCCTATCTGACCTCTACAACCCAGTCAGTACTGGGTAATACTATTATTTATACCCCTTGGTAAGACTGGTTAGTAACGTAACTATTTGTTCTTTATTCTACTCCATATTTCTCTTAAGTTTTTTTTTATGAATTATGAATGCTTATACGTACTAACGTTTCACATTTGCCGGGCGTCCCGTGACTACCAATTTTTTTTGAACACGTGAAATTCCTTCTTCCTTCCGATAAAAATATAGTGAAAATAGAAAAACCGTTGCGTGGTTTATTTTTCTTTTTTATATCATCATCATCTGCCTAGCCTTTTCCCAACTTAGTTGGGGTCGGCTTCCAGTCTAACCGGATGTAGCTGAATACCATTATTTTACATGGAGCGACTGCCTATCAGACCTCCACAACCCAGTTAGTACTGGGTAATACTATACCCCTTGGTAAGACTGGTTGTCAGACTTTTTGGGGCACTGACTACTTATAACGACTGTCAAAGGTCTACAAATGACAGCCGGGACCAACGGCTTAACGTGCTTTCCGAGGCACGGAGGAAACTCGGTTTGTAATGGGTGGTCACCCACCCACAGACCAACCTAGGCAAGCACGGCTTAACCTAAAGATCGATCTGAGCGGCTGTTATTATTTTGCCACGAGCCCCTTTTTTATATCAATGAACTATAAACCTGCCAAGGTATAAATTCGACGCAAACATTTCAGACATAATCGATCTATTGCAAACATTCAAGCATACAACTTTTAAATGGAATTCATGTTTATAAGGGTTACTTGACACGAATTCGTGTTACGTTTTACATATAAAAGGACCTAACTCATGTGGAGTGTTCGCGCTGTTTATTGTGTAGATAGTCCCTTAGTCGGCGTAGTATTTACATATGTATTGTCTAGGAGTATTGTATGTACAATGGGACTTAATGTCTGAAGTTATTTAAGTAGGGTAAACTTCAATTTATTGGGTGACCGTCAGAAAATTGATTTTAAGTTTTTTAGTACCTATATTTTATCCATACATAAGCATTCCATAATGTTCCCACTATTAATACATAGGCCTACTCTTGCGGAGAGGGACCGGGCTGTAATTCACCACGCGGGCCCAGTGCGGTTTATTAGATGTCACATGTCTTCGATTTTTTCCGCACTTGGTGATGGCGGGCTGTTACTAGTCGGGGGCTAGCGTGAATGTACTTGTATCTCCCGGGCCCCCGACATATGGTAGTAATAGCAACAGTGGATGGAGGAGTCCATGAGGACTTTCCTCTTCACAAAAAAAGTTCTGGGACGAGCCGGTTTCTCGACGATGTTTTTCCTTGAGATCGGTGCTGATGAAATAAATTACACAAGGTAACATGTCCGGGCTTGAACTTACGACCTAGTAACTCCTAAGTCGGAGCATTCACCACTGTTCTCAATTCGGGCTATAATAGATAAGTATTCCAATACTTTTGTCCAAGGAGCACTTGCTAAAACAACTTTTGTATTGGATTATAGGATTATATTGTTACTTTGTATCGGTGTCTGACAAAGACTATTAGATAATATTCCGCCGTGAAAAGGTTTCAATTGGAGGTTATGTCAAAATAAAGTCATAGGGAATTTATCCTACATTAATCGAATAGATTGCTATGCAATTTTGGTCCAAAGCGACTTGAAATACAGCATGTTATTCCAATAATAGAGTCCTGGTTTAGTAACATAATTAATGCGTTAAAAGTCTTTTAAATGATAAAAAATTTGGTCCTCAGGGACGCATACTAAAATTGGAAAACTGCATGGAAGTAATTTCAATTATGGCCTGATAGTTTATCTAGTATTCATTCCTTTTGTGTCACACGTCATTGTTTGCAAGGTAGAGTGGGTAATAAATAAAACATCAATTAATTTATTACTTAACAAATGTGATAAGTAATAAATAATATAATCAATTGCGATAACTTGTGCGTTTTTTTTAAGTTTTACGTTACGTAACTTGTCCAAAGTTACATAAACTGTCCTTTTTTTGCAAAAACCGAGAATATATTTTAATCACCTAAAACTTAAGTTCTAAGGATTAGGACTAGCTAATTTACCAACAAGATCTTTTTGATGCTAATATTAACACAACTTTCGCTAAAGTGCAATTTAAGGAGGCAGTCACTATATCCAACTATTCATTAATAATTTAATCACCTAATAAATGAATCAACACTCCTCATACCTAAGCTTTTACACTAATATTCGCTACATAAGACCTAAATATAATAGCTACGTACCGCACATAAAATCTACATGTTATATCTAAGTGCTGAATAAATCCTCATAGCCTAGTTCATGAATATTCAAGCTACACTGATTACAATTCTGGTTGAAAATGAGGTTGACATGAGTTTCGGATAATATACACTTTACGTTAGGATTTAACGTTCGATTCGTGATCACGTATAGCACCATTGTTTAATGTGTTCATTTCAAGGAGAAAACAAAATTTCTGAAGGGTTTATTAAATGATCGGCCTTCGGTAGAATGTTAGCGCTAAAAATTACAAGGCGAGATTATTGAATATTGATATTTTTAATTCTCTACTACAGAATGAACAACAGTCTTTACACGGGTAGGTAGTCAAAAAGTACGAACATCTGAAAGTCTGACCACGAGTTTTACCAATGGGAATCGTATTACCCAGTAACAGGGTGGAAGTCAGATGTGGATGGCAGTCGATAAGTAAAAGTCAGCTTCACCCAGTTACGGTTGCCGAGATCTTCACCCATAGTTAGGACAAAGCTTCGCAGATATTAAAGACATCAGAGTAAGCAAAATAACCTTGTTCATGCTTTGCAGCTTTTGCCCGCGGCTTCATTTTAACTTCCATCTCCTATTTTACCCCATTATGGGTGCATTTCCCAAAAATCCTTTCTTAGTGGTTACTTACTCTTCACAAAGAACACACCCTCCAAGTTTCATGTCTCTAATACCAGCGGTTTGGGCTGTGTGTTGATATATCACCCAGTCAGTCAGTCAGTCAGTTTACCATTTTATATAATATATTTATAGATTTATAGAAGATAGAATATGTTTTGTATACTTTTGTTTTAAATATATTTAAAAATGTAACAGATAAGTGAAATGATGAATAAAAGAAAGCAAAATAAATTATTTCAACCATAAACAATAAAAAGGTACGAACGAAGACTCTATAGAAAATTTACAGGATAAACGCCTCAAAAGCATACACATAGGTAAGATGTAACTCAATTATGGAAGATGTTATCTCAACAACTCATCCTGAATTACAATAATAGACTTTACCGCAATTAAATCAAGGTTAGTAATGGTTTGTCGCAATCATGGCTGATGTTTATCTGTGACAATCATCGTTGATTTGTAGTCACAACTGATTGTGGGAACACCCATGTATTATTTATGAAGGAGCGTTGCGAGTTCATTTTGACTTTATGATTGAATCAGTTTAGCAGCTAAAATAGAACCTAGTATTCTTTCTGGAACTTTCTGGAGTGAACCTATTTGAAAGATAAATTAACTTTCTGTAAAAGCAGAACTTACCTAACCTAAATAGACGCTAAAATTGGTGTTTAAGTCCCTTTTTAGGGTCAAACTTATCTCCTAGTAAAAAAGAAAAGATTTTACTCCGAAAAGGACACTTATGGTCTTTTTGACCTTTTTAAGCATCCTTACCAATTTTTTCGCAAAGTCAACCTAAAACCATCTTCATATTGGCTATTACAAGAGTTTTCAGAACATAAAAATGCTTAAGTACGACCCATATTTCCTTCTGTCTGTCTATCTGTCCGACCCGTTTTTGATTTTATCGCCGAAAAGGCTCAGCTGTGTTATAGTGATTCATAAAATCCTAGCCCCAATCTAGATTTGCTGGTTTTATTCGGTCTTTCGGTCCTTCAAGGCTTAGTTGTGTGACTGACATTTGTTTTTTTTCGGCCTTCAGAAAATAGGTTCGGGAGAATAACTTTTGTTCAACTTAAATCCAAGGAGGTTGACACTCCAATTCGTTTGTTGTGATAAATGGTTATAGCTGTTAAATTGTTTGTTTTAATTTTAATTATATTTTCAATTTTACGTATTTTGAATAAGCTCTGTTAAAATATTGTTTTGTTTATTTGTTTGCTTGGACTTAGATGTGACATCAAGATTAATGATTAAAATGATTTTACAAAAGATCTTGTTGTACGATTTGTGATTTTAATTATTTTTGTAAGACAAGTTCATTCCTCTCACAAATGCATCAATTTTTCTAAGGTAAAATGAAACTATAATAAACCTAACATTCTCTATTATAATTTTCCGCATATTACTCATTCTTATCCAAAGGATGAAACATTTCTGATCTTCTCTCGCTGTGAACGAGGTTCACATTTCGATCCTTCATGATTACCTTCCGGCGTTCGTCTGGTCTTTATATACTTACCTTTATATAAATATTTATAGGTATATAAATGATACCTGTTTGAGTACATTGACTGCAGTGCGGCGGTGAATACTAATACATTACCTATTTATAGACTAGGAGTTCGATTAATGTATTACAAATATAAAATTTTCTGGGGTACAGTTTTATAATTATGTATTTTGTATGGCAAGTGTTTTAAACGCGTAGACTGTTTGTCTAGTTTTGTTTGTCTATCTTATTTTGTAATTTTATTTAAAAAAGATAATAACGTGTTGAAAAAGTTTTACAAGTCATGGATAGAAGCTCTTTGCCTATCAGTAGGATGATGTAGGCTAAGGGTAACAGTAAAAGTTTTCCATATATATATACAGGGTTATTTGTAAAACACCAGCAACCTCTTAAGAGGTCATTGTACTCATCATTATGAACAACTTTTACTATGGGACCAAACCTGAAATCGCGAAAAAAAAAAAAAATGTTGTTCCCTACATTTTGACGAGTTAATCGATCATAAAATGTAGGCAACAGCTGATTTTTATTTCGCGATTTCAGGTACCTATAAGTAGTCGTTTTTAGCGTTTAATTTATGACACCAAAAACATGTGCTCACGTCATCTAATCTAGACTACTCCCCCTCATTCCGTTATCAGTTCATACAACTACAAAATTAACATCAGTTCACCACATACATTTACAATATCTTCAACGTATGCAATTACCGAATATCGTCATAATCCGCAGCGTGGGTACAGGAAACGATTCGTTATCGGCTACCTTACTATCAGTTACTAGTAAGGCACTTGGCCCACCACCGACAGGGAAGCCATCGACTATAACCGACTTAAAAAAAAAGGAGGTTATGTATACAGCGCGTATTTTTACTAACATAAAATCACGCCTGTAATCCCCGAAGGGTTAGGTAGAGGTGTACCTAATCCACATTTCGCCAGTTACCTATGTTTTAGTCCTATGTAATAGGGGGCGAGCTCATTGCCATCAACCGGGCACAAATCTAGACTCCGTGGATGCTATTGAGAAATTCTTTTTGGAAAAACCCAATAACACTTTGCCTGGCCAGGGAATCGAACCCATCGCAACGCGATTGTATTATTAATTTATTTTACTACTTATGTACACACAGAAAAATAACATCAAATTTGAGTAAAGGTGCTGCTATTTGCTTTAAAATTCGTCAGTAGACTTGCGAAAGGACAACACCGTGTATATGTATGTTATATCGATTTCTCTGCGAATACTTGACCGATTTACGTGATTCATGATTTCATTTGGTAGAGAACACCCGAAAAACAAACAAACATTTTATTGACTTTACTTTGAAATACGTATACTAATTATTGGTAGCTGTCTGTACACCCAGTCGACGAAAACTCTTTATTATTATAAGTCTGTTGTGACCCACTGCTGGGCCAAGATCTCCCTTTCTTTTCTCCACTTTTCCCTTACTTTTGCTATTTGGGCCAAATAGGTTTTTTACACTAAATAGTCTTGCGTTTGATCGCAACTCGCCTCGCCTCGTTTAGGCGAGTACTCTATCCGACAAACAAATCTTACTAATATTATAAAGAGGTGAAATTTGTTTGTAAGTTTGTATGTAGGGGGTAATCTCCAGAACCAATGATCCAATTCTAAAAATTCTATCACTGGCAGAAAGCTACATTATTTGTGGGTGATGGGCTACAAATTATATTTATATCATGGCTAATAGCCGAGCTACCACAATTTTTGCGGACGAAGTCGTGGGCAAAGTGCTAGTAGTTGATATACTGACTGTTTACACCGTCAACGAGAACTCTTTATTATTATAAGCCTTTCTTCTCTCCATTTTTAGGGTTCCGTAGCCAAATGGCAAAAAACGGAACCCTTATGGATTCGTCATGTCTTTCTGTCTGTCTGTCCGTCCGTATATCACAGCCACTTTTTTCCGAAAGTAAAAGAACTATACTGTTAATACTTGGTAAGTAGATGTATTCTGTGAACCGCATTTAGATTATCACACAAAAATAAAAATTTTGAGGGTTTCCCCATACTTGGAACTGAAACGCAATTTTTTTTTTCATCTAATCCATACGTGTGGGGTATCTATGGATAGGTCTTTAAAAATGATACGGATTTTTCTAATATAATTTTTTTCTAAACTGAAAGACACTTCCAAAGTGGTAAAATGTGTCCCCCCCCTGTAACTTCTAAAATAAGAGAATGATAAAACTAAAAAAATATATGATGTACATTACCATGCAAACTTCCACCGAAAATTGGTTCGAACGAGATCTACATAGTTAGTAGTTTTTTTTTAATACGTCATAAATCGTAAACCGCAATTTACCTTTAATTCAATCAACTCAAATATAAAAATAAAACATTTAATTTCATAAACATAAACGGTACGGTCATAAACATAATGGTACGGAGGAACCCTTCGTGCGCGAGTCCGACTCGCACTTGGCGGGTTTTTCGCTTTCGTCTGCTATTTGGGCCCATTAGTTTTGACACAAGACATATAGGCGTTTGATCGCAACTCGCCTCACCTGATTTGTTGGTATGATAGTACTCTATCATACAAACGAATCGTTTATACATAGAGTTGCTCGCTTTTCGTTAATCACCGGCAGTGTAGCACAGGTGCCATAGTACGTATGCAAATTAGTTTAGTCGCAGACTTTCACACATTTCGGGATAAATGCTGATAGCCAAGTAGGTTATCTTGCTTACAACACGTTTGGTACTGATATGCAGCCCGTATCACCTGTTTAACGAGTCAGGGTGACTTCGTGTCGTGTTTGTTAATTTTGTACGAGTAGGCACATACTTTTACGTAAAGGCTCAAGAGAACATTTTTGGTTTTGTGAAGGCTGGCTTTACGGTAAGGGTTTTGTAAGATTTTTAATTTTATGTAGGTCTGAGTAAGGTCGTGTTTTGCGTGTTAGAGAAAATATTATCAGCTACACAAATTGGATTCCTTAGGTGCCCGATATCCGTACCTTTCGTGGTAACGTATTAACTTAGGTAGGTACTGGGATTCATATTTATAGATTGTATATTAATTAGATTGACTGGGAACCTTCCTATTGAACCTTCTTCTTAATATTGTTAAAAATCGAGAAGTTATTGTTGCCCGTACCTGAAAAAACAGACTTTAAGAAAGTCCATCAGAGTATAGTTTACAAAAAAAAAACAAAACATGCAATTAAAGAGACCGTAGCGACATCAAAAACATCATTTGATTAATTAAATGTGGTCTGGGTGGGTGGTGAGATTAAAATATAAAATCTTTTATTCCAAAAAACCTCGACCAGAAAAGACAATAAAGCTTTTTATCAAAAATAAATTACCTTCCTAATTAAAATTAATTTCTAATGGTAATTAGCGGTCGGTGTATGTTCATTAGGGTTTATCTATTCACGGACATTTTAATTCCCAGGATTGTTACAAGCTCCCGAAAGAATCCCGGGAATTGCTTTTAAACTCGGAAGCTAAATCCCAGAGTTCATGAAACTTTATTAGTCATAGCAGAAACTACCTAATTAAACTTTGTTCAAGACAGCCTTTCTTAGAAATTGCTTTAAAGTAATTATCTGAGCAATTTAATCAATATATAATTTACCACGTGGAGGCCTTGAAAGTTTATGTTTATTCGTTTATGTATTCTCACATTCGTGCCTAAACACGTGCACCTATGTAAATTATAATTAATTATAAGGTTTGATTATGTAATTAAAGTTTAGTTAGGTCTAAGTAAAATTTCCATCTAAACTTTCGTAAGGAAAATGTAATTGTAATTATGTAATGGAATTGAATTTCAGTTTCCTTTTAAATAAAAGTAATCTATTCAAAGAAACAAAATTGAAGTATCTGTTTGTAATATTAAAATAACAGCTTTTTACTGAATGCGTATGAAAATGTATACGGTACTTATAACAAAACTGTCTGTCTGTTTGTTCCGGTTAATCTCCGAAACGGCTAGACCGATTCTGATGGGACTTTTACTGGCAGATAGCTAATGTTATAAGGTCTAACATAAGTTACTTTAATTTTAGAAAAATGATTAGAGTTCCGTGCAAAAAAATGAAAACCTTGAAATTGGTAACACAATCCGATTAAACAAGGGAAGTAATTTTTTTTTACAATTATTGCACTCGAACGAATTTCGGCTAGTTTTATATAAATCAGCTAGTTTTATATAAATTAAAACATTAAGATTACTATGGTACAGGTATAAATTGGGTTTATACAATAGACTAGAATATACTTTATTGGTTACCGACATTGAAACACAACTATTTTACATTATTGCTAATTCTATGGTTAGAATGGAGGTCTTATCACTGTTAGCGATATCTTGAAAACCTTTGGATTGACTGTACTAACATAACATATAAACAAAGGTTAGTCAGTGTGTTATAAAACTTATTCAGTCACTTATACCTCAAAAACTGCAAGAACACTCAAATATCTAAAGAGGGTTTCACGTATAATTTTTAACTTTGCACATAAACAAGCGAGTTTGAAATTATTAATATCCTCCTTAAATATCAAACGTCAATTACAAGTAATTTGCGCAACAATACCTATGAAGGAAGAAGAGAAAATTGGATGTTTCAAAGTGAAAATATAAAGCTACCAAGTTAATGACACCACCATTTTGTAAAAAGAGCAGGATTTTATACAATATATTTTTGGGATTCCTAAAGAAAAACCGAGCTCTTGAGTTAACCTACATCACGAGAGTACTTGTTCATTTTGAGACATCCTTCCCTGAGGGAGCAACAAAACCCAACCTTTGGTTTCAAGCATGTTGATACAAATTCGGGAACTACAAGGATATACATGTATATGTATATGTATATATCTACTTTTGTTTAAATCTTGAACCCTGCTATGTCTTGGTCTGAAGCTAGAATTTCTTAGTTAATGTTTAACTTAACCAATAATGCGATGAATCTGCCAACATTTCTACTAAACGTCTCACAAATTGGTAATCACAGTTTTTCCTTATTAGGAGACAAAAGTATTGTGTCTAATCTTCTAGACATATCTGGACATTAATCATGGTTATAGAAGAGAGCAGCGGTGGCCCAGTGGTGGCGGCCCCGACTCACACAGTAAGTCATGGGTTCGAACCCAGGCAGGTGCATTACTTTGTGTAATTATTTCATCACCACAGATCTCAAAACGGTGAAAAAAAATACATCATGAGGAAACGGGCATGTCCTAAAACCAAAAATTCGAAGACAATGTGACAGGTACATCTACCAACCCGCAATGGGCCCGCGTGGTGGATAATAGCCCATTCCCTCTCGAGAGAGGAGGCCATGTGTCCCAGCAGTGGGAACATTATGCCGATTAAGCTATGCTTATAGAAAAGGTGGTTACTAGAAATATTTTCTTTTTAAAAATAAATCACACTTACATAATAACAGCACAATAATTATGTTATCGCAAATGACGCAATTCTCGCCTAGTATAATATTGTCACTAAGTCAGAAGGCAGGATTCTCATGACGTCAAATGTACATAGCATGAACATAGAAATACATAAAACACGTAGGTACATAGTTACCCAAACATTGTGACGCCAAAAGTCTACGTCATGTAGGAATTTTCTTATCAAGGCCAAAATAATGTCTATTGTATTATTTTATTCTGACCAAACTTCATTCAGTATTATACCAGACTTAAATATATTTAGAAGTTTGTGTTTTGAATTTGTTATTTAATTAAATTTTATTATTAAAATAGACTGAATATTTTTACTGAAAGTTTTCTAGTAAATAATCCTTTTGATAAAGAATTGGTGCTTCAAGAATTCGTTATTGGGAAAAAGCCAGCAATTCTGATTGCTTACAATATTGTAATGGAGCAAAGAAGATTATCACATCGGGTTATCGAAATAACAGATCAAAATTATACCCTTATAACAGAGCTGAGAAGATGGGGTATCGTATTACCCAGTACTAACTGGGTTGTGGAGGTCAGATAGGCAGTCGCTCCATGTAAAATACTGGTATTCAGCTGTATCCGGTTAGACTGGAAGACGACCCCAACATAGTTGGGAAAAGGCTAGGCTGATGATGAGAGACGAAAAACTAAAACGAAAACTCTTTTCCTGTTGAGCAAACCATTTAAACAGTTCATTCTATGTTCTTTCTCCTAATAAATTGTTAATAGCCTCTCAAGAACGAAATTGAAAAAATATAAAATTATTTAATACTCTTCAATATTCCTTGCCTAATAGGGCATAATTTATCAACATAACGTATGCCATTATAGGCGTTATTATATTCACGTAAATACGATAATGGCATGTGTCATTACGGCAGATGGATCGCGTGAGAGCTGTCTCTTCAATGTAACAGCTGTTTTACTGACGTATTCATCTATGACAATATTATGTACCATTACTTTTCATGGCCATCTTCGTATAGAAAAAGATACTCGTATATTATAGCAAAAGAGTTGTGGATGTGGTGGCTCGGAACTTTCATTTACGCACATAAACATACTCGTATCATGACACCTTTCGACCCGAAACACAAGCGTTCGTACCGTTCGTTCGTTCGTTCGTTCCGTTTCGGATTTCCTTTCTTTCTTTTGACCTTTCACCTTTTGATCGTAAAATTCTTTTTTTAATTTTATATGGGTTAAAGACCTGAAATAAATGAATTTAATTTAATTTTATTTTATTCTCTTAGAGGTTGTGCGATGTAAATGATGTATGTGAGATGTAAACACGTTAGAAATCACATGTAACTAATAGAGAGTATCTATTGCATTTTCAGGACAGAAATCTGAACTTTTGACTCTCCTTAATACAGATTGCTCAGCAATCTAGCTAGGAGAGCAGCGATATACTCAGAAATTAGTTGTACCTACCACATGCCATGTAAGAGGTTTTGGTCAACTCATCCCGCTTAAAACTTATCCCGCGGGATAAGTTGTCCGCATTAATATTTTTATTATTTTTCTTTGGTCAACTCATACCGCTTTAAAGAAAAGGTAAAATGTATTGTATTATTTGAAATATTTGTACATTCATGAACAAAAGTGTTTGGGGAAAAAATTAAACACCCATAGCTTGGTTAAGCTGATATAATCAAAAATCACAGTAGTTTCATTTATAGAAATTAAAAAAAACAATAACTATTAAAATTGCCCTTGATTAATATTATTACACTGTAAAGTATTTAAACAATCAGAAATCACAGTTTTAACTATCAAAATCAATAAATTAAACATAAAGAAACTAGTCAAAATCTCAATAGTTTCATTAAAAGTTACGTATAAAAATCTAAATTTTCTAAAAAGAATATTTAACAATCAAATCTATAACATTTATCAATCAAACTAAATAATTAACAACTAGTTTTTAGATTATAACTGGTTTACTTAAAATTAGTTAAAATCACAGTCGTTTGATTAAAAATCACGTATTAAAAAATGTAAATAGTCTTAAAATTTGAAATAAAACTAAAAAATTAACAATTATTAACAACTATTTGGATTCTTAAGATTTACTTAAAACTAGTTAAAATTATACTCTATGATTATAAGTCCCAAATAAAAATGCACGAATATAAAAAAATCTTACAATTAAAATCTGAATAAATAATCATTAAAATCAACAAGATTAAATATTTGACATACCTATATAAAATAAAATTATAGATACAAAATTTACGACGTCATTTAAACATAGTCAACTTCTTAGTTTTTCTAAACAATGTCCTACTGTGATTTGACCGGTGATTAGTTGGTTTATGGCATAGTCAATTTTTTTCTTGTTCTCTATAGTTTCAGGCAATCTCGTCGAAATTTTGAAGCCGCCTGTAGATTTTCTTATATGGAGGCGAAGAAATGTATATCTTTGATTAAGCCCTCCGAAAATTGAGCAATATTCGGTTTTGATTTAATATATTTTTTGATGTGCCCGTTCCATATTTCTACAACATTATTTGTCTTATTCATTTGCCGGAATGTACACCAAGTGTCTGCGAGAACCGAATTTTCGAGCCAAGTTTTCACGAAGTAGTCATTAAATTGTGTGACACAGTTGCTGTTTGGAGCTTCCTCCATCACGTAGAGCCATCCTTCATTAACTAACTCGGATGGGAGATGAGACAAAGCAGCACAGAGTTTTACATGAATTTTGCCTAATTGTGTTTTGCATACACCTAGCGCCTTAGCTTTACGCCAGAGACTGCGATTGAAGTGGAAATAGCAGCCCGTTATTTTCACACCCGGGAAGTTGCTTCGAATTGCCAATATAGCTGGAACTTCAAAATCAACTGTAATGTCATTGGGGTCCCACTCAGTTATTTGACTTTTTATTATTTGAAATAACAGCTCGTACGTGGACATTTTCTTATCAGGTAACAGAGCGTATATTACTGGAATGACATTAAGATATTCTTGACTGCTTCCAAGCTCAGCGTGAATAGTGTACAATTGATAGAATGGCTTTGGACAAACTTTGAATGTACCATCCATGTAAAATTTCTTACAAGTTGCCATGTATTTTTTCAATTCATTATCAGCAAATATCAGAATACGCGTTTTCCCATGTGCGTAATCAGCAAATAATATCTTTTCAAATTTTTTCGGCACTTCAACATCTTTAGCTTTTGCAAAAGTTAATTTTCTTGCTCCTATTGATTTATTTCTTTTTCTATACAGCATTTTTTGTACACTATTTAGAGCTGGCAACTTCTTTATTAGATCTAAACCACGATCTTCCAGAGAAGCCATATTTTCTTCAAATATTTTTGAGATCGGATCAGACAAATTCTCCTGTACAGCCTTTGAGCACTTCTCCATTTGCATTTTTATCTCAACTTCTGTTGTATTTAAGGGTTCATGACTATGACTCGTTTCATTCATTATCACATTAAAATCAGAGTTAGTTTTTATCGTCGCAGAGCATGTTTTCATTTTCGCACACCGCCACAAGATTGATTTGTCATTATTTTGTCTTTTAATAACGTATTCATAGCCATGTCTTGTTAACTTTTTGGAACCTCTTTGAGTAGTACTTATATTTAGAGATAGATTGCCACGTGAAGTTGAAGGGCTATCTTCATACATTTTGATGGTTGATTCTAAGGGGAAAAATAATAAGCATTAAAGATTATTAAGTACTACGTATAAAATTCAGTACTTAAATAATTTATTGGGAGAGAATGCTTTAAGATATTCAGTTCAAAATTTGTATTTTTGATTCTGCGGGACAAAAAAAAGCTAATAAAAAATAAATTCAATAGCTAAAACCCGACTACTGAAAAATCACGCTCTCAAAAGTTTGAAACAAGCATTCTCATCTGAAATAGTTATGTACAAACTATTCAATATTTAACGTCTATTAAATAAACAACTTACCAACAAGTAATATATTTTAATGTGATGTTTAGAGGATAGCCATGGTCGTATGCTTTTATATGCGTATAACAAAAATTAAAAAAAAACCTACTTTAGTAAAAACAATTATTAAATTTACTCACCCAAGGAACGAATTGAAAGCACTTATAACTTGATATTGATAAATATGTATTTAACTGTTCACAAAAAAATCACACATTCACACACATTCAATCACTTTAACACAACTAAGTACGAAAAAATAGAAAGATGCACTCAACCCTTCCTATTGTGATAAGTTTCTTGTCTGTGATTGGCTGGAAGCAGGTAGTCGTATTCGCATTTCCCGATGAGTTGACCTTGAACTGTCCTTTACTCAAGCAATAGATTAAATGCAATTTGTACGTTTGTGGTTGCGTTGTTGTATTACACATAAAATATGCACCAGGAAATCATTGAATTTAGTTTTAAAGCACTTTTCTTCATGTCCGTACAAGACGTAAAATATATCAGCGGGATGAGTTGTCCGATTCAAAAATTCCACTAGGACAACTCATCCCGCGGGATGGGATTGAGCGGG
This sequence comes from Eurois occulta, assembly GCA_950022335.1. NCBI lineage: Eukaryota > Metazoa > Arthropoda > Insecta > Lepidoptera > Noctuidae > Eurois > Eurois occulta. Next base: position 6,563,383 of record OX465489.1, on the reverse strand, counting down.
ATGAGTTGACCAAAGACTCGTAATTATTAATGCATACTTTGTAAGGCCCCCCATGTACTACAAAACTTTTATGTACCTAAATAAATTATTATTATTAACTACCTAGATATAACAAAGCAAATTTTCTGCTGAAAAAAAACCCAAAACTAAAGCACTGAGGAGTTCGGTTCCTCCCGGTGTCCAGTATCCCAAGCTCAGCAATGACACGTTCTACCATTAGACCAATGAGCCTTTCTCGGACTTATTCAGGTAAACGGTTACCACGTATTCAGTACATCATTCTCAAGCCCGCCTTACATAGAAATTTTTCATCGGTAATTTAAAAAAGAACTAAGAGAACCAAGGTCACCGACGTAGCCCGAAGAATTGCCTAACTTAAGTGGTAGTGGACAGGCCACATTGCTCGCAGAACGGATGGCGGATGGGGCCGAAAAGTTCTGGAGTGGCGGTCGCGAACCGGAAGACGTTGCGTTGGAAGGCCACTAGGTGGACCGCTGACCTGGTGAAGGTTGCGGGGATCCGCTGGATACGAGTCGCACGGGACCGGTCAATGTGGCGACACTTGGGGGAGGCCTATGTCCAGCAGTGGACGTCTTTTGGCTGAAATCATGGTGACGATGATGAATTAAGAAAACTGCTGGTGTTTAGAATTATGTACGTATGTATGTACTGCATACGTGATAACCGTTTGTGCGTCGCTGGCCCTCCCACCCCGTATTTCAAAGATAATAAACTGATTCCAAGAAGTAGCTGGCTAGATCCTTAATTTATGTTACCCCTAGGTGCCGTTTATTTACAATTTAGTGCTTTGCGTTCAAAGAGACTAAGATTAGTTTTAGTCATGCTGTTAAATATTTATCTGTAAATTATAATACTTAGATAAAACGATGTGCCTTGTGACCTTGGTAGAGTTAGGTGTCCTACATCTAGTATTTCAGTTTAAAAAATACTCGTACATATTATTTTGGTCAGACGAGAACTATTTTTCAGTCTGGATTTTTATCTGGCTTATGGCAATAGGCTCGCTTTGTTACATGGGACTTAAAACATACAGTTGGAATAATGTGACTGTAATATGGGTACACCTCTGTCTAGTCCTCCAGGATTACATGCGTGATGATATTATGATTGAGAAAAAAAAAAGAGTTGAAGAACTGAATTGTTATTTCAGTTAATTATAGATTTAAAGGAATGGTTTATTGTTCTATTATCATACTACGCTGTAATGCACACAAGGCATATTAGCATAATTATGCACTTATTCATAACAATGTAGGTAACTTAGGAGCAGACTTAGAACCTATTACCTTATCTCATTTAATTTACTTTCAGCGGGCAGCATTCCTAGCCCCATAGACGCACGCAGGCGCTCTTTATCGCTAACTATTTTTGACCGACTTAAAAAAAATAGGAGATAAAGTATTTGAAGTATGATTTTTAATCAAGAAAAGAAAAAGCTAACAGACTTCCCCTTTTTTTTGGGCATCAGACTTCCCTGCAGTGTCGATCACCAAAGAATTCTAACATCAGTAACAAAAAGAATGTCAGTCAATTTACCAGTCAACGAATAAAACTAAACAAAACGCACATTTGTCGTCTGTAAACGGAAATAGACTGTTAACTCTCACGTGAGAACCGTAGTACTCGCAATAGAAACGATTCAATTCAAGGTTACTATAATATACACAATGTCTCATACATGCAGGTTCCAACACAGTTATGTCAGTTAACGTGACGTTTCCTGGTCTCTGGAACCTTCTGGAATGTTCCGTCAAGGTCCATTCCAGGCACACAAGAATGGATGGAAACAGTAGTAATGGCAATAGAGAAGATTCCATTCAAGGTCACTATAATATACGCATTGTTTCATACATGCAGATAACAGTGCAGTATTTGTGACGTTTACTGATCTCTAGAAGCTTCTGGAATGTTCTGTCGAGGTCTATTCCAGTTCTTATAATATTGATATGAGACAGTAAAAGGGGATAGTAGTATAAAATAATTTGGTAGAGGAGTGTCGCTTCCTGGTGTTTGGGACCTTCAGGAATGAACCGGGATGACTGTCAAGGTCCATTTTAAGTGAGAATGAATGGGTCATGGGCGTATCGTGTGTGGAGAGGGCAGTTACTGTGTTGTGTTAACTGTGTTTGTTTTCTGGTAGTCTGGCTGGTACCTAATGAGTTCCATAACATCACGCCTGTAACCCCCGAAGAATTAGGCAGAGGTGTATCTAATAGTTACCCACATTTAGACAGTCATGTTTAAGTCCCATGTAACAGGGGCGAGCCTATTGCCATCAACCGGGCACAAATTCAGGCTCTGTAGCTGCTACTGAGAAATTTCTGATGGAATAACCCAATAACACTTTGTCCGACCTGGGAATCGAACCCAGGACCTCATGCTCAGCAGTCGCGCTTGCAACCACTCGACTAACGAGGCAGTCAACACTATACCAACGAAGCCGTGAAGTAATGAAATAATCACTAATAAATTAGATTTAAAAAATGGATGCTCGGACGCGTATTAAAAAGTCTACTATCTATTTCAAAATGATAATTCAATTTCATATCAAAACACGTTTGAAGTTATATTTAGCCACATTACAGTACATAATTTTACATACCACATGGATGATTGATTGCACCTCATCAGAAAGTTTTAGACAAAAATTATGTAAGTACATATATTTATATGTATACGTAAGTAGATAGTAGGTAGGAAACATAAGTATTTAACAGACACAGAGCTATAATATTTACAACCAACGACATTGATTGATTGATGTAACATCAATGATAGGATGTAGGGCGCAGTATTTTACCTATCTAAACGATTTATCGTGGGTTCCGATTTACATGAAAGACTTGATTGGAATAACTGCTAGAAAAGTCAAATATATTACGTAGGTATTTTAAATGAGCCATGTGACATAATTGGGTAAAAAACCGGCGAAATGCTAGTCGGACTCGCGTGTGAAGGGTTCGGTACCATCGTAGTAGGGAGCCCCAATTTATAATTTATTTTTATTATTTGTTGTTATAACGGCAACAGAAATACATATTCTGTGAAAATTTCAACTGCCTACCTATTACGCGTCGCGTGATACATACAGTCCGCTGACAAAAAACGGACGGGCGGACGGACAGCGGAGGCTTAGTAATAGGGTCCCGTTGGTTAGCCTTCGGGTACCTACGTAACTGTAAAAAGTTCTCTTTTAGGAAAATAGTGCCCAGTGCTAGCTGGGTTGTGGAGGTCAGATAGGTAGTCGCTCCATGTAAAATACTGGTATTCAGCTACATTCGGTTAGACTAGAAGCCGACCCCAACATAGTTCGGAAAAGGCTAGGCAGATGATGATGACGGAAAATTTAAACTGATATTCGCACTATACATGGATTTTTTATCTGACAGTTAACAATAAAGAATCTATACCAATATTATAAAGCTGAAGAGTTTGATTGTTTGTTTGAACGCGCTAATCTCAGGAACTGCTGGTTCGAATTGAAAAATTATTTTTGTGTTGGATAGTCCATTTATGGAGGAAGGCTATAGGCTATATAACATTACGCAACGACCCTTAGGAGCCGCGCAGTGTGTGACACCGCGGGGAACAGCTAGTATAAGATATTATTATGTAGACAGATAGTTAACTTTGTAAAGATACTTTACGGGGCAATAGTTAACCTTTGATATCCCTAGAAAATAGCTGTAACACCCACTCATTAAATAACAAAAGAAAATTTCAATGGAAAAAGAAAATGCCATTTGATTGGATAAAAGAAAAAAAAATCGAAGAATCGAACTTTTGATCAATTTAAACGAGTTTAAAAATATTAAGAAGTTTCTGCTTTTACGTCAATGCTATTAAAAGACTGGCTGAATAAGTGATAAAATTGCTTCATTGGTTAAAGTGAGAATTCATTCAGTTACATTTAAATATTTAATTCTAGGGCCCCATTTGTAAGTGTATTAATATGTAGAGCCGACGTCAAAAATAGGGCAAATAAAGGGTGCATATTTTATTGCTGGAGGGATGTTTACTAACTAGTTTATTTTTATGAAAGTATAATTTTATGAAGGCGACCTTATTTTAAAAATGAACAACCAGTTTCTGGATCGAAAATCAACACAAAAATTACCTAACAAATTGTCAAACTGCTGTGATCCAACCAGTAGCATCACTGGACTTGCATTTAATGTTGACATAAGTTTTGTTTTAGAATCCTCATGTTAGTTTGATTTACAACTTTTGGCTGAACAGGAAACCTAACTTGCGTTGTAAGTGGACACATTTATCTACGTTCAGATTCTCACTAAACAAGCTCTTTGAAATATAGGTGTGACGTCATTTTTTTTTCGTATTCGTCTCAGCAAACCCTTTTAATTGATACCAATCCCCATTTAATATCATGTGGATGCATAAAAATAACTAGTCCGCCATATTAGATTTAGAATGACGTCACTTAGCAAACCATGCATTGTCATCCAAACTAAACGTGTATAATTAATTATAATTTCTGCTCAATCGGTTGGGGATAACTGTTTTAAAATTCAACTGAAAGATTTGACCTAAACAAACAAAGATAAAAATATTGCAAGTTAAATAAAAGCGTGTTAAAACATTTGGATTATCATGCCACACACTCATTATACCCCTAGTTTTACATTCAAACTCACATATAATCTATTCTCTCACTGACAACGGACATGCCGACGTAAATTATGCCTACACAATACATTGCTGGTTCAAAGTGACAATGGCAGCAGAAACTATAGACCGAAGCAACCATGTCAAGGCGTTTCCCTATTAAAGTTTTGACACGGAGTAGACATGAATGGCTGATAAATTGACCTAAATAAAAGTGGGTGCTATAATATTTAAATGTGTCATTAGAAATATTGTTATGATTTATTTTGTAACTAATTTCTTGTGTGCCTGTAAGTGCGTCCGTTTACTGATTCAAAATAAAAATGATTAAAAAAAAGGTTTTTACTTAATTTTAGTTCCATTTTTCGAAATCATCAAGAAGTTGCCAGTAGCGGTTGAAGAGTTCTGACACAATCTTGGCTTCATTCACCAAGAAAATAAAAGTAAAAGTACTGTCAGACCGAACCAAATATGTTTTCAAAGTTTGCACGCAATCAGATAATAGAAAGTAACCTAAAATTCGATTACAAGATTTGATCGCCAGACAGCTCTGAAAATACATAATATCATCAAACTATCCCATCGTTAGTGCAAAATACCCGTCGAAATATCGCGGATTTTTGAATAATCTGAGTCACTAAAATACACAAGTTTTAGATAAGGCTGTCAACATCGATCAATTTATCTCTGACGCATAGTTTTGGGTGTGAAAAACCACTCCATGATGGTTATTGATGGCGCCAGATAAAACCTGACAAAAGTGAATAGATTCAAATTACGGGTAGGTAGAGGTAGTCTAAATCAAAACTATTCTCTCTCATCTTATCTTTAATGAAGTAGGCGTGGTTTACTGGGAAGTGACCTTTTATTGCTGAAGAAAAGCATCAAAACTATCTACAGTTGCATTAGCTTAAAATAAGTCTTTAATCAATTCAATACAGCATGTTTGAAAAAGGTGTGGTCATATTTAATGATGTGGTAGTGATATAGACCACAAAACTAAACCATTACCTCCATGGGTCCATCATCGTAATCGAGAAAAATATGTCAACCATGGAATACATAATTTCAAAACCAACTCGACCCAAATGTATGGGAATACGGTTACAATGTTGATGTCATGGCGATAGTCTTTCACAACTACACCTTTTTGATATGCTGTAAAATCTAATTATTCTATAGACTCGTCACAGTTCTGTCATTGGAAACTAATAGAAGATATCCGTATTATTATGTAATTAAAACAAGACAGCACTGCACACGTTATATTTTCAGTTATCGACAGGCAGCATCTGTAACTGATCACGTGAATATACAAGTATAATATTGCGTATTTCACGACTATCTTGTTATGATAATTTGCATGATCACGGTACTTGTTAAATGTCCTATAGATCCTGATAGTAACTAGAGTTACTACACACATTGGCATTGAAAAACTTTAGTCAGACTTTTATAACTATGTATTTCAACTATAATATTTGATCAGGTGTCGGAAATTCAACAGAATATTTTCTTAACTCTTCAAATATACCTAGGTATAAACAGAGAGATAGTTAGCTACTGAAACATGTGACTTCAACAGTCGTCGTAGATCAGATTTCAGGCTTATTTCATGAAACATCACTTATTTAGGGTTATTTATTAGTATGTATTTCATGGTCTGACGGCAACGTAATAACGTAATGTTTGCTCATCGTGAACTCATCATTTTGTGACTGTTAGCATACTTGAGTTTTTTGTTCTGAAATATAGACTTTTTAAGGATAGGCGCTATCTTAACTGATGTATCTTGAATCGTACATGTTATGTACATTAGAGATATAAGTCGATGCGCAACAACGCCAATGAGCTTTCCGGTGTGGATGAGAGGAAAGTCATGTTAAGTTACTTTTCGTATAAAATTCCTAATCAAGGACAAATCGAGTCTTCGAGTAAAAATATTGTTATAGGTACAGTCGCCAACACATCAAGTTACCAGAAACTGTCAAATTTCTCCAAATGATTTTAAACTATAAAATGTTGACGGTTAAGTTCAAAATCGAATGAGAAATATTGAGATGTAGAGTAACTTAAGAATTCCTTCTTTTTATCCTCTCCGCAAAGCTCATTGGCAAACAACCAATAACTGTGCGTGTTTGTGTCTCATTTCTGAACAAAAACTACTAAAAACTAACTACACTCCTATATTGATATGATAAACCGAACCACGATTTAGTCGACGTAGTAATGTGGGGCACTGACGTCAAACTTTTCGCATTAGGAACTTCAGTAGGTCTCGGTCGCCCCTGACGATGGTGACGCGGAAACGAAACTTAACCTGCAAGACGAAAGGATCAATTTCCCATGAAAACACCACGGGAATGACGTAAGACGTATTGAAATTAACCCTGTCTGCACCGCATGCATTGTATCAGATGTGACGCAAATTGTTCAGTAAATATGCTTCGCGTTTAACTTGGACTGCATTTCTTTGGTACCTATTTACGTCTCGGTATAACTAGGTACGACTTTTTAGATACCATTTTGTCAACACAGCAAAAAAAAAACGGGAATCTGTCTGGTTCGTTGAACTTTCCTAAGATAATCAAGATTGTAGACCTACATTGCTATCTTATCTCAAAGTTCCTTTACATTTGGGCCCGTTTTGAAAGATCAAACAAGTAGGTAGGTACCTACTAACAAAAACAAAATTAATATTCTTCAAAACTCCAAGCTCTCGGAGTAATATAACAGAAAGTACCTACACGACATTTTTAAATGAGCAAATTCCTGCGTCATATCCCCTGCGTTACGTTGGGTAATTTATTCCAAAACTCCAGAATATGTTTGGGGAAATTTCTCAGCCACCCAGTTTGTGTGGGTGGCCGGATTATGGTGATTACCGTTAATGGCAGTAGATACTTAGGTTATTGATTTGCCAGGTAAGCGTCATAGGGTATTAAGGGATCGATGGTAACCTTTCAATTTTGTTTTAGTTTTCAGTCGGACTAAAATAGCTGGGTGAGTAATCTATCTTTATTAGTTCCACGCGATTTTTTATTTAGTAGGCTAGATTTTTGGTTCGAATTGAGGGCATGACATCATATATTTACGGTCAAAGTAAGCGTTAGTACTGATTTGATTTTTGACGACACCTACGTATTTTGATAACTATTTTAAACTTAATGATTTTGGGCGAATTCCACCAATGAAACGTACTCAGTAGATTTAAGCTGCGTTCAAGAGCATTCAATGACAGAATTGTTTTGGAAATTGTTGAAAAACAGAACTTGAACGCCTTTCAGATGATCGCGATCAGTTTCATTGGTAAAATTCGTCCTTAATAAATATTTAAATATCGAACTGTAAATTAAGCATTTAGTTATACCTGTCTAGAAGTCACCGCAGACTAAAATATAACTTTAGTAAATTAACTAATTGGGTTAACTATTAATTAGGTATTGTTGTCCTTTTCTGTCAATTTGTACTTGGCTCCAATAAATTAAGTCAACGCTGACATTAAAACAGTTATTGACGTTGATATTAATTTGAAATAGTTTAATTAACTGCCAGAGTGATTCGAACGGATTTATAACTTTGTTTTCAGTCAGATTTATGTTAGTTTCTGACATTTGAACTTTAGTTTATTTGTCTAGGAATAATTTATAGAGATAGTATGATTTGTTATTAAGTTTATGTAGATTTCAAGTTCCTTTCAATAAAATCATAATTTACATAGTTGTTATTAAAGCACCTACAGCTAAAACAATTTTCCTTATCACAAATTCACAGCGGAAAAATAATATTAAAAACTGCTTACACAAGCCAAAATATTTCCATTACAAGAAACTAGGTAAGGTAACAAACATACGGCTCTCTGCAAGGTTAGGTATATACAGAGATCATCTCGCAGTTATTATATCTATCTAGTTGTGCCAGGGTGTTCGAGATTTTACGAGCAGTTAAATATGCAAGAAGCGTATATTGTATGTAGGTTGAATCTTAAACATCCTGCATTTACGATAGTTTGACCAGATTTTTATAATATCTTTATAATACTTAAATGTATTAGATCCATAACTACCAATTTTGTAGGTAATGATGTATTCTTTTCTTAGACCTATTTTTTAGACCTTATTATATTGTACCTATGTTTCACAAATAAATAATTTGAATTTCTTTATCCTGTTGTTAGTGCCTAACGTGGTGTTAGAGTTTTTATGTCGCTCAAAGGCCTCTTACTTGGCTTTACATGCCGTCGAGAAATATCTCTATGCTGGTTTCCTCACGATGTTTTCCTTTACCGAAGCAAGTGATAATTATACAATACTCACGTGTATCTTGAATGAATATCTGAACTTGAGACCTATGACTTGGCAGTCTGACGGTCACACCACAATATCACTGTTTTTTATGATGTATTGTTTGCTCTTGAGTAATTTGACTGGTTTGTTTTTTGATTTCGGGCCTACACAGTGATATAAAAAATATACACAACAATACGCGATAATATCTATTCAGAATAATCTAAATAATCCGCCGAAACCCCTAGAGATATCGAAAAATATATGTACTAAATTGCGCCCCAAAAACCGTACCTAATGTTATATTCATTAGGCAACCGAAATCCGCGAAAATGGAATATTCCGGTTTTGACATATTGTCGTAAAACATGGATACATATGGTGTAAGATATCTTTTGGGATAAAAGCATCGTAAGTCCATGGATCGTCCATCTATAATGATTAATGCTACCCATCCATCTCACAGACCCCGGGGATGGAGAGAAAAACTTGATTGATGAAGAACCGAGGGTTAGTGGGTAATATTTTCCAACTATTTCCTCGTTCCGAATGTGGGTATTGCAGTATGTGGGTTATTGGGCTTATTTATTTGTCGAGGGGAGGGTGACGCGATTTACGCGATCAATAGGATGATATAGCGATTTGAGGGATGACCTAGTAAGGGATGGGGGAAGAAATGTTGGTATAGAAATCGTATAAATATTTATGTAAGTTGATAAATTAATTTTCGTGGAAGTCGACAATGATAACAACAAATATGGACCGATAGTGTTTTAAACATCGTGTACCTACCTACACCCAAACTATAACACATCCTATGGGTCCGTATACCTACTAAATAAATACACGAACCTCACAAAACAGAGGACGTCAAAGATAAATACAGCTACCGACGTATTTACACGAAACTTTAGGGTTAAGTATTTAAAATTATCCGATAGGCGTTTCCAGTTTGTGCGCACATACTTGTAGGTCAACCTTCCCGTGACCACAAGCTGAAAGGCCTCGAAACGTCGGGTTTAAATTATAAACACGAAGTAGGAACACAGTCATATTATTTATTTGAGTTACTCGGTTCCACTTTAGCGAATATGTTAATGCTGAATGTGAGTTACGTGGTATGATTGCTTTATTTAGAGCATTAAAAAGTTTGTGTGTTTGTTGAATGTAAATATGTATGATGATTTGGGTAGCTACGCGGTGCAGAACGAGTGCTAAGCCCATGACAGAACTTTCATGATTCGTGACCACATCCTTCCTACCTTTATTACATGTGCTAGTTTAATTTTAATATATTTATGTACAGATGTCAGCACATCAAGCTACCCGAAACTGTCAAATTTTCCCAATCAAAGTTGGACCTCTTTACTTTACGGTAAAGTTAAAAATCTATGAAAGAAATTTGACGGATTGTAGTAGTTTGATGTGCTGGCGTTTGTACTTCTCTGATTAATTTAGTTCCTATTTATTTTAGTTATATTTGTAGTCTGTGCATAATGTACCTAAGTACTGTCATAATAATGACCTTATTTAAATAAAATTAAAACTTTTTCCTGAATAATTTCCCTAAATGATGAAAACCATGTCAAAATCCGTTGCGTAGTTAAGAATAAAAATGTGATCAGACAAACAGACATGAAAAGTGAATTTGTTTCACTATTCATAGATTTCGGGATCTAGAACTTTTTGCAACACAGTTTTATTTATTTCAGCAAAGAAGCTTTCTTAAAGCAATATAAAGACGAAGCAATTTATTCAGCCTTATGTAAACTGTTTTTTTTTTGTTGTAAATGCCTACGTTTGTCGTCAGTGTCGTCTGTTGTCGTCATTGGGATGCGTTAAGAGCACAATAGGGTCTTGATCTTCACAATAATGTTGCTCATATCAGTCGTGTTGTTGTTGACAACAAAAGATCTGTTGTTACGAAACATCCTTCAGTCCACAACAACTTTAGTTAAGTCTTTTCGTGTAATGACAAGTTACTGATGGCTTGAAAATGTATGGATTCATCGTATAATAATGTTGTGTAGTGAGTTTCTAAAACAACGAACGCTGTTTAAGGTCGTATTTTTAATTTTAGAAGGGTAAATATTAGATATTTCAAGGGTAAATTAAATCGATATCCAACGACGGAATTTGGACGAAATATTGATGACGATGATTTATTTTTAGTAGCTCAAAATTACACCCAAGATATGAGGAGGCTTTATTATTTTATCCCCACAAAGGATTACAGATAATTAAATCCGATTATAACCTATCAACCCTCTAAATTCGCATTTTGGGGATAGCTGATTAATTAAAACAGATACGGCTAGACCCCTGCTTATCCCAAAAGGGCGGAGGAAAGATACATGGTTCAATCTACTACAATAAGCCGGAAATGACGCTTATGGCTTAATATGCTGGAGCATGAAGAGGATTAGCATCAACAGCCACCCATCTAACTGGTGGCCGGATTAGCTGTAGCTTAACCATGTCAATCGCGATCTGTATCTTGTCTTTACGTTCATATTCATAGACATTGGTGAAAATTATGACATGGGACTTAAACATAACTGGCGAAAATGTGGGTGTACCATTAGGTACACCTCTGCCTAACCCTTCGAGGATAGTATGGTACAGCCGTGATGTTATGTTATATTAAAACAAGAAACTCCACCGACCTACTTATAAAGAAACTGATTAGATCAACTTTGTTTTAATTGCTTCGTTTTTAATAATTTAATTGCACACTGCTTACAAATTGCACGCATCATTATTTTCCCCAGAACTAATTTCCGCATTTACTACCTAATTAACTACAGCCATTAAAATCTTACTAAAACAACACTCATAAGTTCTCCAACGTTGGCACGAAAATAGATTACGCTATTCCGCTACCTTAGCTAAAAAACGCTTACCTAAAAGCAATTAAGTAAACACAGACTAATAACGACCTAGTTACTTCTTATGTATTTTCACTAGCAATAAGTAAATTTCGATAGAGGTGTCTATTGAAATTTCAACCCTCATCGTAGAAGCGAGGGTTGAGAATCCAGAAACGTATTTTCACTTAGGGATTTATTTAGGCGCTGATTAGTGTTGATGAAAACGGTCATTAGAAGCCTCACAAAAGTATTGTCCCTGCTAATGAGTCGGCGAAAATAGGGCCGTGATTAACTAGATTAGAGAGATAACACGCTTTTGGATGAATAGATAGTCTATTCACTTGTTTCTGAGACCGTCTCATTCAAACGGTTTCACAGTGAAATGTGTTAGTAAAAGCCTTGCAGCCTGAAAACTGAGGTTTACCAGGTTATTTTAATGATAAACATGCTAAGTCCTATTTAAACAGTGTTTCAATTACCATTATTTGATAATGTAACTGAAAATAGAAATCTTAATTTACGAACTATATTTTGCTCGCGGCTATGTCTGCTAAAAGGTCAAAAGTTATCACACGGGAACGTATCAGGATAAAAAGTATCTTATATCCGAAATTAAATCCAGATCTAGCGGTGTGCCCAATTTCATTGCCATTCATTCGACCGGAAGGTTACTTTCGCATTTTATAGTACAATTCAACTTCCAAAACATAATTACATGACATTACATAAACGATATATCCTCGATTACTGATGAGCGCACTATAAACAAGAGAGCATCAATGACAATACAACAATACTGACAAGCTCCACTTCGCCTGACCACACAATACGTAGTGGCCATGACATTGCCGAGGTCAAAGCAGCATTGTATAACGAACAAGACAATTCAGCCAACGTACTATAAAAAATCAAGAGGAGCTCTTAACACGCGCACGGGTCGATCTGCAAGGTTAAGCAGTGCTAGCCAAGGTCAATCCGTGGATGGTTTACTATTATTACAATGTAAGTTCCCTCTCCGTGGCTTGGAAAGCACGTTTAGTCGTTGGTCCCGGCTGTCATTTGTAAATCTTTGTCAGTCGTTACAAGTAGTCAGTGGCCCAAAAGTCTGACAACCAGTCTTACCAAAGTGTATAGTATACCACAGTAACTGGGTTCTGGAGGTCAGATAGGCTCCATGTGAAATACTGGTTTTCAGCTGCATCCAGTAAGACTGGAAGCCGACCCCAATGTAGTTGGGGAAAGGCGAGACAATGAGACACACCGTCATTACGTCACAAGGGCATGGAAATTATACAATAGCAGCAATTAATTATGGACCGTATGTGTTCAACAATAAAACATGTAATGTATGAAACAAAAGGCCTTCATGACTTTGAGGTCAGAGTAAGGTCGGCACTGATTAGTACAGAGGCTTTAAATATGCAAAGTGCGTTATGAAAAAGTGTTTCTTGTCAGGGGGAGGTCTTGTACCTAGTTAAGAGGGAAGTCGGGCTGTGGAGGAGTAGGCCCTCTCAACCTTGAGGGGACTATTTAACTACTTGGCTGGGAATTGTTTCCGATAGAACTGAGGTCTGTTTTTATTTATAGAGGCAAGTTGCTGCATTGTTTGTCGGGTGTTGTGCCTAAATAAAAGCTTTAGTTCATGATTGTGTTCCGAACATATTTTGAACGAGATTTGCTTGAGGCTTTAAATTGTGCAAATAGTTTTAGATTTCACAACTAAATATACTGTTATTCAAGCATGATAAAAACATAATAACTTTGAATCGAACTCGCGCCTCCAGTTTTTGCAAAACAAGCTACTGTTTGCTATTGTCGATCGACTCGTACAACTGTTAAAGAAAATCATTGGTGACGTCACACGCACGTGAACCGCACAATGTCACGGTGTCCATTCATCGCCACGACAGGGTTGCCAACCAAACAAAATTTACATGTCAATGTCAGTTATGTGATATTGTTATTTGACACGTTGTAAGTAGGTGGTGCTTCGTTTAGTATGCAAAAAGTGGAGTAGTATGAAGTGATAGATTTTAGCTTGTTGGAATGCCCGCCAAATGAATGCGACAAGCAAAATAATGCAAAGTGTCAGTGGTGTATTTGATATTGGATTATAAGTTGTTAAAGTACCCAGCACACTTTCTTTATCAATACGATTTATTTGGAAGAAATTTGCAATCGATTGCTTTATACCAATAACTCAAAATAACTCAATGAATATTGTTGAATTGTCAAAATAGGAAATGCATTGGAATTGTGTGTTGTTTTGTATTTTCTTTGTTTTAGTCCATAATACAGCATTCTTTAGCTCTTAAAACTAATTTCATAATGTTTTTCACACTAAAATTACTCAACGCCTTTTAGTAGGTACTTCTCCAACAAAAAGTAAAGACATCTTTCAACAATTTGTATCTAAATTATGCGGCTAACAGCAGCCCTGCATTTGGCACGCACTCATCGTCAGCGGTGCGTGGCACGATTTTATTTCTATAATTTTTTTCCCACGAGTGGCCACGGACCAAGATTAGTGCACCGGAGAGCCAAGGTGTATACTGCCGAAAAAACTTTGATCATTTACTGCCCATGTAATCATGGCCGAATCTGTAGAATTAAATTTGCTGAAAGTTAATAAAAAATGTTTTTTAGTTAATAAAAAATGGGTTTGATTGACACTTCATGTTTTAAAATTGGAATTAATTGTTTTCATGAGCATCTGTTTTTGACGTTCAAAGTTTATTCCGTTACGGACTAAAGCTTAAGATTTTCATTCAGATTGGAATGAAAATTAAATGAATCATTAAGATAAAGTAATAATGCGAATACATCGAATCGTAATACGATTTAATTTAGAATTTTCCCACGAAATGGTTGCGTATATCATGTAGGCGGTCACATATCCATACTGTAGCGAATATTACGCATCGCTAACTTAATACGACTTTAGAAAGTTGAAAGAAAGTTCAGACTAATTTATGAAAATTGAATTTTGCAAGACGTAGGCAATAAATATGTTTTTCGAAGCAATAAATACTTAATCAATTATTTTCAAAGTTGACAAATAAGTCAGAACATATATATATTAATCATGACTTTTTGTTGCAGTTCTAGCGAGAATAAAGAATTGATTATATAGCCGATAATATTTTGTTTGTTCTTGATATTGCTTACTCACAGTTAAAAGGTTTTTCTACCTTTGTATTCTGAGTAAGCTAATAACTCTCACAAAAAAAAAAATTTTTTTGGAGAAAAAAAAAACGTTACAAAAAAAAAGTTATGCATTTCTGCAATTGAATTGTTTTTATTGTACCTATTACCGAATTTAATCTCGTACATGCTTCTATATACCTATTTAACTAATTACATGAATCTAGTCATCCAATGTGTTGACAGAGGACTAGTTTAGCGGATGGAGAGCGGCTGTGGCTCATCATCCAATATCCTTGTTACTCTTGTTAGCCGGCTACATCTGACTACAGCTGACATTGTTTGGACTCTAAGTACATTTTACGAGTTCTTTGCTCTGTGCTGTAATAGGCGTAATTTGAAGAATATTACTACACTTATATTGTCACTTTTATCGTCTGTAACTTTATTTATTTGGGCTCAAAAGTTTTGTTTTTGCCGGAGGTACTATGTCTGCGATTTTCTCAAAAAATGCTTAACAAAAATTATAGTGTAGCCTCTGGGGCGTTAAAAACATAAACACCTCGAACTTGAGCTGCCGTGAATGTATTTTTCTTTTATTAATTATTGTTTTTACAAATGTGGTATAATACGGAGTTAACTCGTAAGTGAAAATATAAGTGTAGTTAATAATGGTGAATTTTGAACATATTATTATACGTGTGCGTAAAAACAGTGTTTATATAACAGAAAGATAGACATACCTTGACAATGAATGTTGTAGTAAAATTACTCGCATGATGGTAATGAGAGGCGCCATCTTGTAGGGATAATAGTTAGATAAAAGAGGTAGATTAATGTGCAATATCATGGTATTGGTGATATTAAAATTATCAAGTGTGATAGTAATATATACTATTAAGCATATACTTATCTGCAAACTGTCTGATTTTTTTTTATTTGTACAAGCCTGTAGCATAATGTAACAGTCTATTTTTTACGTAATAATTTCCTATTTTATAATATTATATTATCTAAAATGAATGAGAAAAATGCTTTGTTCTCATCTAACAATAAATTATTTGGCTATTAACAAAAACTTTATTTTCGATATACAATGGATAATTGTTTGTTATTTTCAAACCCAGACTCTTTTTGTTTTAATTTAATTATTATTAATAACTAATTTCTTAACAGAAAATAATCTATTAAATAACGAGCTGTATTAAGAACAAAACATTGAAAGATGATTATTGTTAAAACTTAACAAGAAAAAAAAATCTTTTAAAACTAAGTTCTTTGAGAAATAAAAAATCACAAACCTCAGCTAGCACATCAAATTCTGTTTTTAAAAATTAAACCACGCTATTGTGTCCATCCTGCGCAGAGTCAACCACAACTGAAACGACATCGACCATCAGTGTTTGCGTTCGAACAGATGCCCAAACTCAGCAAATGAGGTGGAAAACAGACTCCTGGATAGTGTACTGACGTCACAATTGTTTGTACGCGTCAACAACACCTGGCCGGTGTATTTATAAAAGCCCTTTAATGTTTGGTTGATGAAAAATAATCCAGTTTGTTTTTAAATTCGATTTTAACCTGTCTAGACTGTTTATTAATTCATTTTGAAACTAGGTTAAATTTGGCTTTGGTGTTATGATTAGTTAGTTACCGAGTACTTTATTTATATGACCGAAATTGAAAATTGTTGAAAAGTACCTAAAAATTATGTTTTACATAATATTTTTTCAGACTGTGTAATTATAATGTTGTTATTTGTCTATTAGTATGCTACAATAACTCTGAAAAAATACACTAAATTGAAATACTAATGTGCTTTTAATGACTCCAAAATTACATTGATTCTAAGTAGTTCAAATTAAACTTAACCCTTCCGTGTTCATGTGGCTTTAATTTGACCTAAAATTATACTAAAATATAGAGCCCATAAAAATTATACATCGTTAGAGTAATTTATGTTCATTTTGTTGGTTCATAAAAGTTTTATACGAGGAAGTATAGATAGAAGCTAAACTATATTCGGAAGTGCTTACTATGACGAAATATTGAACGTTTGTATGGAATTTTGAACGCTTGCCAGTATCAGATGGGAATACATGCGAATGTCTTATAGTTTTGGCATAAAAATTTCGTTGTGACCTAAATAGAAATAGATGAACAGTTTCCAGCTATAATAGATTATAATAAAATATATCATATTCTATGAAATGTTTCAATTCGGTATATGTTGACCTAATATTATTAAGACGGGTTGCCAAGATTAGGATGTACTCAAAATTTGCACTTTTTGTATAAACTGTGAAACTTGGGCAGACTAAACAATTTAGAACAAAGATAACCTTTGTGTAGTACCTAACTTTAATACAATAGTAGAGATTAAACGAATAAAATCAAAAAGATCTTTCAAGAAACTAAAACATAGATTTACATGTATATCATCTAGGTATCTCACATTGTGTGACCGTAATTGACTCCTCCAATGGCGGCGCGGCGTCGTAAGATAACCTGAATATAATTAATTATACCAAAGTAAATATTATTCTAATAATACGCTTCTATAACCGTGAGAAGGAGATAAAATATTTGCAAACACAGCTTGTTTGTATGGAAAATAGACCTACCTATTAATAGATTTTAAGGACAAATTGCTCTGTTAACTGAAAACCGATTGTCATGGTATTTTTTTCTTGCTACCTCGTCTTTTCATTGAGGCTTTAACTGATTATTAAGTTAAATACTACCTGTGTGTTTAAAGTGGTTTTTTTTCAGATTTTACGCTCGGGTATTTGTTGATGCTGCAAGAGCACTGCAAGTTTTGATTTCTATTCGATTTATTTGAAAATCAGTCTTCATTTCAGCTGTTTTAGTTTGATATCCAGAAGAATTGTAATTGATGAGAAGATAACACTATTTAACTATTCTAAAGAAGGAATAATAATAAATAATAATATAATACTATTCTTAGAAATATAAAAAGAAGATAAACGAGATCACTTCAGATCTGTTGCTTAAAAATAAATTTTCCAATGCTTCCTTTGGCTTCAAACTATTTAAGGGTTAAGAACCTACTTCAATATACACTATAGAGGTGAAATAGAGTGGGGGAAAGTAATATAGTTAAGTAAATGGCTTAGTTAAACAACTTTTATTAGCGACTGCGACTTAATATCACGCCCAGTGCCTACATAATATGGATTAATGATCGTGCGCACAGGCGGAGTTGAGTTATAGTCGTATGTGTTCGTGAAAGTGATTTCGTTAAAATTGGAACATAAATTATTTTTATACTTTTTAATTTAATCAAAAAAAAGAGTGATATGGCAGTGGGCTGTAATTTAAAACGCGGGCCCTGTGAGGGTTAGATGTCACATGTCTTTGAGTTGTTGGTTCCAGGACCTATCCTAGAAAGCCGCTTATGAAAATTGCCCAGGGCACTTTATAGGCTTATTATTATTATTTACGAGTCATAATAGTTATTTGGACTGGGTATTTATTCTTATAATATTGGTCGATTTTTTTTTAATGTGTCACTGTCAACATGCAAACACAATTTTGACGTAACAATGTCAAGTCCGATGCATAATTGTTTTTTTAACTCGACAAATGTCATTCATAAGTCGTCTGCCGCTATTCAGTGATGGTTACATTAGGCTTATACCGTGTATTGGTTCGGCATTTTAAATCAGATTGTTATGTAAATCGGCTCATTCCGAGCTTATCTTCTCATCAATCTTTTGTTAGTCCCCATTTGTTCTCCTGACAGCAAACAACGAGGCAATTAGTTCTACTAAGATGACAGCTCAAATTGTCAGCTTGTTAATTTCAAGTCATTATGACTGATATTTGAAACTATGGATCTTTTTGAATATAATTTAGCTGAGTAGTGACTAGTAATGTTTATTTACGACGACAATATATCTTTAGGCTTTTATGAAAAATCTTTTTTCATTTTTCGTAGAAAATATAAATTAATATTCCCGCGAATCACATGTTGTTCGGTTGGTATATTTTATCATATCCCCACAAGACCAATGCGAGACATAGCAAATATTTGACGCAACTAAATTGGATATTTAACATTGTAACATTCACTATTCAATCCCAGATTACAACGAAATCATTTGATAGTTTAAATAGAAGACGAGACTCATAATAGTTTCTCAATTTCAGGCAAAATATCGACCATTTGTCGGCGCTCGATATTATTTAAGCCTGGCTTCGCTGTTCGAAATTTAAAACGAATTACGGTAGGTAAATATTCTCAAGGATAAAATCTCTTTCGAAATATAAGGAGAAGCATAAATCTAAATAAACGTAGCTGCAAATATTATGCTAAAGTACGCACATCACTATCTTTTAAACTTAAAATAATGTTGTCGTAAATCAAAAAGAAAATACTCAAACGCAGAACTTTTAAACTCTTACATAATTGAAAGTTGGTCTCGTGATGCTTCGTGTCTTGATTTTGGCAATCTCATATCTCGTATTATGTCAGACTTGGCTCATTCTCACTCTCCAAGTATTAATTATTTATTTCTAAGTGCTTTAAACTATTCGAAACGAAATTAATTTCATAAAGCGTAATTTATGTTTGAAGTTCAGTAGATAATGCTGTCGTTTCGTATTAATTACCTTTTTCATTTTAAAAGGGTCCCAAGTAACGGCTCGGTTTCGTGATATTGATGCCTAATTTGAAGTACCTACCTGAGTTAATGAATATTTATGTGACTGCGGAAAATTGGATGATTTCGGAATTACAGGTACCTACCTAACATTTATAGAGATTCATCGACGTATCAAAGAACTCTCGATAACGATAATAAAATAAAATACCTAATCGCAATTTCATTGAGTAAATAGTCGTATTGCGTGTTAATCTCTCCATCTAGAACGTGTATAATATTAGAGGCACTTCCATCAACGATATTTTGGTCACGTAATGTTTCATAACGATTTAGAAACAATTTCTTATGACCGTCACAGGAAAATACAGGTACGAGTGCCTCTATAATCTACCTAAAAGGCTGCTTTTCAGACAGACAGGCTGAAACATATTTATGTTCAATTACAGAACAGTTTCGTAACGTATAACTTTCGCCACGGCATGGCGGCATAGAGGTAAATAAATTGTGCGCCAGAGAAAAAGTACGAGGTAAGGAAAACAAAAACTTGTGTGAGGAAAAAGCCTCCAATAACGGATTGCGTGACCTACCGAGGTAAAACGAAGGTGGTATAAATTAGGCCAGCGCGCACTGAACTGTCATAGAAACAACATGTCATCGGGAGGGTTAACTTAACCTTGTCTCTTCAAGGTTAACTTATGGAAGGAAAAACAAAAATCTTCTCAATTATAAACGCACAAAAAAGTTTGGTTTGGTTAAACAAAACTAATTAATATCTTCGGTGAAGTGATAAAACTTTTTCAATCATTTTCAACAAACGTTTATTAGAATAACTCGATTGTACAAGTTCTGCGTTGTTGTAACCTTATTAAGTTGGGGTTACATTAGAAATTGAAATTAGGTATGTCTACTGAATTGTCCTCCGTGGGTCCGGATCGTCATTGTAGTGGTAAAATGGGCCCGAATCTCGGCCATGTCCCAAATATTTTTAGATATATTTTTTCTCCCGCATCGTTTTCGCTCTAACGACATCATTATGTAGATTTTGGACTATATATCTATCGTAATCATGCCGATCAAATGCAAAGGTCGGTTATTCATTGAATTTGAAAATGAAAACCTGTCTAGGACCTGAAGCCGATCTTTATTCCTCGAATCCTGTTAGTGACAGCAGCCTCTAGCAGTTAATTTTCATGGATAAGGAATCCTGACTATTTCTAGTTCAGCTGAATGCGGTTATACTCGTAATAACGAGTTATTTTTCTCTCTATTCTTAAGGACAAGGCATAAAAGCTAAAATTAATTGATGATGTTTTATTTATAGCGTTCGTGGTTTTGATTCTGAAATTGTTCACGTCTTCCAAATAAAGTGAAAATATCCCAGTGAACAAAGCGGAGTCAATTTATAAATATGGGCTAAATTGAGTCAGTCAGTGACCTGGACACATTAGATTAAAACTAATTTTGGCTATAAACTTAATTATGTAACAAAATAAAAACAACAGTTCCTTCAAGATTACTAAAAACAATAAGAAAAAAAAACGAATTATATGACGTAATGTCCGAAACGAATGTGCCTTTCACGGTAAATCGGTTACATGCGACAGGTTCAAGTAAAAATCTTATAGCGAATTAATTTACATACACGTGTTTTGGTAATTAACTGTTAGTACTCTAAAGAACTATCAACTGATAGCTACTAGTCATCATCATCATCATCATCTGCCTAGCCTTTTCCCAACCTTGTTGGGGTCGGCTTCCAGTCTAACCGGATGCAGCTGAATACCAGTATTGTACATGGAGCGACTGCCTATCTGACCTCGACAACCCAGTGAGTACTGGGTAATACGATACCCCTTGGTAAGACTGGTTGTCAGACTTTTTGGGGCACTGACTACCTGTAACGACTGTCAAAGATCTACAAATGACAGCCGGGACCAACGGCTTAACGTGCTTTCCGAGGCATGGAGGAAACTCGGTATGTAATGGGTGGTCACCCATCCACAGACCAACCTAGGCAAGTACAGCTTAAACTAAAGATCGATCTGAGCGGCTGTTATTATTTTGCCCCTGATAGCTACTAGAATACGATAGTGAATTGAGTAGGAAATTTTTTATGGAAGATAATGTGCCATCTCCTTTTCCGGATAAAAAGCCAACCAATCCACAAAGAATGTTGCTTTATTTATGATTATACAGGTGTATTTATACAACCTTCCCATAGAAGTTTAATATCAGACAATGTCATTATTATTATAAATATCCATTAACTGAGGTAAATTTACTTTCAATTACATTATAATTTTCCTCGTACATATTTCAGCTACAATTCTACCTTTGCCACAGTCTAATTCATCTCATAAGTCATCAGAAACTATGTATCAGATCTCTAAACGAGCGATAAAATAAATCACATTCCCAAATTTGGCTGCTACCAAGTCGCCAATCGATCTGGCAGCCCCTATATAGATGCTATCTGGCGTTTTTACTGGCATTTTGGCGTTGCCATCGGTCTGATGATGCCAGATGATTCGTGACGATACCTTGACATTATTCGTTGATAGTTTATTGGAGTAGTGTATTATGATTATGTATTTGAACAGAGTTTGAACTCGTAACGTGTTAGTTTAGTTTGAGATAACGAAGATTCTATAAATAAATATAATAATTACATGACTTGTAATAGGGACTTTTTTGATGTGTCTAATCAATTGTTTGAAATCCACCACCAGAGACACCGTTAGACCTCGAAGGTTTTGGGCAAGATAACTGTAGTATTATAAAATGATATATGTATTTTTACTAAACGAAAATTATGAGGAAATCGTTTGCCCAGCAGTGTCGGATTATTTCGAAAGAAAAAATAAAGCGATGACGTTAAGTTTAAGGTTCGACTGAACTACTTGCGATGGTTTTCTTATATTCTGATACCTAGGTGGAAATAAAGTCATAACTCATAAGCCCTAGGTGTGATAAATCATTTAGAAACGACATAATTTACGAGGAATTGTTCGAAATAATTGTGATGTAATTAATTTCTATTTTATTCACAGAAAAGATTTCAGTTTTTTCAGGGTCACTAAAATCATGACTACTTTTTCTTCAGTCTATGTAGTTTTGATTTCGTGTTGTAATTCCAGGAAATCAGATAAATAAACAGCTGTTTATGTTAAAGTATCACGCCAAAGTTAACATTTTAGTTTAGTATTTATTTAAATCAAGGTTATGTTTAACATTCAAATTATTAATATTGAGCTGTGTTTCGGAACTATGCTTGGTTGCTAATATAGAAATAATAATCTGAAAGGAATCGTATGTTTCCGGTTTGTCTTATTTAAATGGTTTTAGCAGGATTATCTGCAGGTCAGAAACAATTTATAATTTTAAATGCAACCAGACAAACATTATCTTTGAAAGAACGGAGTAACTGTAAATAATGGCACAATTACCAATAAAGATTTTACAATTCAAATGGAAAATCTAAAAAGTATTATTCTTCAGTGAAAATCTAACAATCCGTTAATTGGTCACGCGATAAAAATATTAAAACGACTTATTTAGTTTGCGTTCAATCGCCAAACAATTAACATTTCATTCTAAAAGAAACTTGCCAAAACTATTACGTCAAAAAAAAAACAACTAATGATGCCTAAGGGCTGTTGCTATGTTTTCTGTTACCAACTGTTGACAGTTTACCACCAATCACGTGCCAGCGTTTTCAAAATGTTATTAAACAGAGCTGTTTGATTGGCCGCTTTGTTTCATAACGTAATGACGTATTCGGTATTGTTACATTACAACATCTTTATTTACTATTTAGTAACGAGTTCATTTTTCTTTTCTTTTGAATCGGTTTTGTTCTTTCTGTTTTCGATTTTGGTAATGGAAAAATATAATTGGCCATATCTCTTCGAATTGAGAAATGTAATACGTATAATACCTACGTTTTCGCGTGTTTTATGTTTCTTTTACGTAAAAGCATTTTCCAATAACAGGGTTTTATAGAAAATTATTTTCATTACTTTCATGGATTTGATACACTACTACTTACAGTAAATTGTGGCTATAAATGATGTAAAAGTTACTGACTAACTATAATACTTTGAGCATACACCTCCTTTTAATATTACTATATAAAAGAAGACACTCTGCCTTCTTTTATATTGTAATTAATTTACTGAAAGTAACTAAAACTGAAAGTTGCAAACATAAATTGGGGACTGAAAATGTACGTTTCAGAAACAGAAAATAGACTTCAAAAAAGCTTTTTATAATACATGAGGCCTCAACCTTTATCATGAATCGTCATTTTCATACAAAACTCTCTAGGACGCGGGGTAGAATATTTACATAAAATGAATATGTAGATATTTTCGGTATTATTTTTGCACATGCGACGGAAAGCGATAAGAATTCAATAGCAAACGTTATGAGATTGGGTAAAAGCAATTTGCTTAACGCAAACTATACAGTCCATAAAATTTGCAAACCTATAATGAAGTAGATAGTACGTATGCACGTTTACCTGGGTGCGATTACGTCAGAGTAGGTAGTATTTTTTCCATCTGGTTTAGTGTGTTTTTATGCACAAGTGCAGTATGAATTTTATTATGATCAAGATTAGTTTTGTACCTAGCTAGTTTGATTACGCAGAATGATAGGTTTACTGAGGTGATATTTTTTCTTCTTAACAAAATGGTCGAAAATGAGAACTTAGTTTTTATGTAAACTATAAACATGACAAAGATATTCCATTATTAAGAAGGTATTTTATTGACTTTCCGAAATGATAAAAATTGCTTTTCACACTTTTCAATATTTTATGATTTGTTTGACTCTATGTAGGAAGCATTTGCAAAGAAATCATACAAGATAGAGAGCAGATATTTTTAATTTCCCAAAAAGTTTAACTATCATAATTAATAACATCGTCGACTTTGCTCTTTTAATAGTCATGAACTGTAATGATGTAATGAACACAAACATTCGTACGTCGCTTGAATGAATCCCTGCCTGAACGTCTGCCAGATCACATATCAAGCGGTCAGAATTAGTGTCCACTGTGTAGGTCATGATCACTCTCAAGACCGTATCACTCACACCTGGCCCTATTGTGACCCAAACTCCGAATTAACAACACTTTAGAAGGGAAATAATTCTCCTTTAATACACCTAAGTGCACTACACAACTCTAATAAGCATTCTACTTACTCCAGCACGTCTGTTGTCATACAACAGTAAGAAAAACGTAATGCTCGTCACCCGCACCACAACCTTGGTAGTAACAACGTTATCGCATTACTTATTCTAAGCACGCGCCCACCACCGTACAGCCGTGAAAACGATTCGTTTTCCTCCCGAACTCACAAAGTGATAACAGATAACATTGCATACGATCTAAATAATCGATCAAAACATCAACGTAAACTATACCTCGAACGTATACGCGGACGCAAACAAACGCGGCCTTGAACGTTAAGCAGATCGCCTGAAAATACTCGGCGCGTGGAAATAGCCGCGGTGAAAATACAGGCACGTGACGCTTACGTACCTCGCGAACTGTCGTATGGAGAAAATCGATGGTGCTTGCCACTCGGCGACCGGCGGCGGACTGAGCCACTG
Organism: Eurois occulta; assembly: GCA_950022335.1. Lineage (NCBI taxonomy): Eukaryota > Metazoa > Arthropoda > Insecta > Lepidoptera > Noctuidae > Eurois > Eurois occulta. Next base: position 6,538,189 of record OX465489.1, on the reverse strand, counting down.
TGTCAGCGGAACGCGCCCCACCCGAGCCTCCGCCCGCCTGACTCGCTATCACAGTTTAATATAAAAAAAAATACTTTCACAGTTTTCGCACTTTACAAAAATACGGATGCAGCACTTAAAATAATTTAATCAGGCGGCGTCTGTGAGGTTGTGTTTGTTCGCGATCATCCGCGGCGTCGGGTCGCGGCCGGCGCGTGCTTACAGCTCGAAGTGGGGCGTTGGACTGATCGGAGCAGGCAGCCAGCGAGCCGTCGAGGTGCCTCCCTGCCCCCGCCGTGACGTAGGCTAGAGCCCGCGATGGTGGAAATTAGCAGCTTCCCGAGCGAGGGTCGTTGGATGTAGGTCACGGGGACTGGGCCTGCACTTGCCCACTCTACCGTGCTGATACACTTGACAAGTTTAAGGACATAACTAGTCGTGATTAGGCGCCCGATGCATACTTATAATACCGTAACAATGTTTATTTTAATGCCTACTACGTTTACTACGGTTTTTCGTAGCGCAGTTGTCGTAGGTGCGTTCGGGCACACATGAATGCCGATAAGAGCTTCTTAAAGCAAAGATAACTGTCGTACTCTTCCTTGGATAGGGGTGCAACACATTTTCTCATTGAGAAATGAAAATTGGAAAAGTTTTGGGTCAGATTTTTTCCTTGTTAACTTTTTTTATCATCGTAACGTTTATCGAATCATTGCGTTAAGTTTTACACGTGTTCTGTTGAATTTTCGGAGAAGTTCGGTATGAGGAAAACACTTTTATGAGCCTGCGAAATTAGTAGGATTGAGTTTCTAAGGCATTTGCTCTGTAGTGTATTTTCTAGCACTAACTTTCATAGGTAGGTACATAATTGATTTACACAAGTAGCACGAACTTCCTTAAAGTGCCGCCGAAGCGTTAATCAAATTGTGTGGGTGTCTGCCGATCGCGTCCATTCCATCGTGATTGTTCGTTAACTGAATAACAACTAATGGCCAAGGGAGTCACGATCGAGATTGCTCCGCCATAGAATAGGTATACCCCATACCGCTATAGAATAGGGACATTTACATATTCTTACTGTTTCATAGCGAGTGGGGTTCGTTTGTGAAAACGTTTTGATTTATGACGATGTTTTCGCTTAATGATGAATTTGTATTCTGGTTTCGGTAAGTACCGTTTTGCAGTGTAACGAAAATTTGAGTAATTATGATTTTTGAAATGAATAAAGTGAAAAAGTGTTCCATGTATCTGAAGAAGATTAGAGAGATTTGAGAGATTTTAAAATGTTGCTCCACACTAGGAAGTCCTCCTGTATCGTGGGTGTTTTACATTTAAAGTCACATACATAAACAGCCAGTCCCTGAACAGCTACCTGTAGGCCATACAAATATTTAAAGTTTCGTGTGGGAATCAACCCCCGACACGCAGCGCAGAAGCCAATCGCTCACCCACTGCGCCAACCGTGCTGCCAAATAGTAGGTAGTACTGTGCACATTGGGTATACCCCCTTTAGAGCAATATTTAATGCTTTTAATAAGTCTGAGCTCCAGTTATATTGCAATGAGTTGACTAATGCTCTTTTGTTCATTCGGTTTTGTTGTTATTTAGTGGCTAGTGGATAATAAACGTGAGAGAGGAGCTCGTGATTAAATAATAACATCAGCTCGGGTCGATCTTTAGGTTAAGTCGTGCTTGACTGCTTGCCTAGGTGGGTCTGTGGATGGGTGACCACCCACTACATACCGAGTTTCCTCCGTGCCTCGGAAAGCACGTTAAGCTGTTGGTCCAGGCTGTCATTTGTAGATCATTGACAGTCGTTATATATATGTAGTCAGTGGCCCGAAAGTCTGACAACCAGTCTTACCAAGGATATCGTATTACTCAGTACTAACTGGGTTGTGGAGGTCAGATAGGCGTCGCTCCATGTAAAGTACTGATATTCAGCTGCATCCAGTTAGACTGGGAGCCGACCAGTAGTTGGGAAAAGGCTAGGGAGATGATGGATAATAAACGTGAAAGACTAATTAAGTATAAACAGTTTTGAATCAATTTAAAAACACGTTGAGTTTAAAGATTAGTTATTCCGCAAGATTCCATACGTTCCATGAGCGAGAAACCTTAAAAATATCACAGAAAATCTAGATTTTAGTTAAAATCATTTCAAATCCCAACATTTTCAGTAAAATCTAGCTCAAACTAACGCTAACCAGAAAAAGTTAGATCAATTACGAACATCGCCGGACCTAGAAAAGTTCAATGATATTAACTACCGTTTGAGATATGTTTTAATATCATTTTTAAACATTGTTCGTGGATAAACTCAAAACTTATGTTTATGGTTAGAAAACAAGAGCACAGATCATTATTACGCATAATTAAAAAAAAAATATTAAAAGTGTGTCAATGAATACATCGTCAATGAATTATTAAGCCTTTAATAACGTGATACTCTGCCATTATTACTCCTCTTGGCAGGCGTATTGGTGGTTGCAGTACCTAGCTTTGTAGGTTGCTGTACTGTGGCATACTCGAGTATGTACGTTGATATTAGTATAATCACCAGCTGTAATATGTATTAAACTTATGTAGCAAACTTTGACCACCTCGTTGGTTTAGTCGTCGCAAGCGCGACTGCTGAGCATGAGGTCCTGGGCTCGATTCCCAGGTCGGGCAAAGTGTAATTTGGTTTTTCCATAGGAATTTCTCAGTAGCTGCCTCGGAGCCTGGCAATAGGCTCGCCCCCTATTACATGGGACTTCAAATTTAACTGGCTAAAAGTGTGTGTACTATTAGGTACACCTCTGCCTAAAACTTCGGGGATTTCTGGCGTGACTATGTTATCTGTATGTATGGTGTGTATCCAGGGTATCCACTGCTTTATGCTACTCTATTTGTGCTGGGCATGGTAGGCTATTATAAACTGGAAGTAAGAAGGGAAGTAGCTCTCGCCACTTACTTATTTAAGATTATGCGTGGTAAAATACACAACCCAGGCGTTTTTGGCACGGTTTGGTTGTGTACCTGATGGGTACGTGGGGCGATGGAGGGAATGGGCCGCCGCTGCTGTGGGTGCCGCCCGCTCGCACCAACCAGCTGCAGCACGCACCGCTGACGCGCGCGCTGCGTACAATCAATATGGTGTCACAGCAGATTGATTGCTTCAATTGTACGCTGAGTGAATTCACACGGCCGCATTTTGTAAAATTACTCTGGGTTGTTAAATAATATCTATAATTGTAAGTTTAATATTTGTAATAACTTTAACTATAACTGAACTATTGTGTTAGGTAAGCTTGTGATGATAGTGGTATGTGTTTTAAATAAATAAATAAAAAATGTTATGTTAGCAAAATCAATTTAGCGGTTTTCTTATAAAATAACAGTTTCTACTTTGAGTTAAGACGTTTTTCGAAATACGAGCAGCTACGAGTATGACTTCCAAAATACTATATCCGTGACAACGTAAAACGTTCATCAATACAGTTGGAGATAATCGCTTTTAAAAGTTGCTTTGTGTCTACATATTAGTGTTCGTGATTGTACCTACATAGGAGGGACGCTGGTTCTTAATCTATCATTGTGTCACATAAAGACGAAAACTGTTGGTAGTTACCACAAACTGTCATATTTCTCCAAATGATTTTAAACCATAAAATATTGACGGTTAAGTTCAAAATCGAATGAGACAATTTGACAGTTTTTAGTAACTTGATGCGTTGGTGACTGTACTAAAAGTTATTATCACCTTGAATTAAATAGCTGAAAAATGCATCTGGTCTTTATTGTATATTTACTGAATAATTGCGAAATTTCCATCACAACCTGCCTAAACGATCATAATTCGTTTTACCTTGCAGATACACAGTTTTATATCTATTGTGTTAAATATTTCTGTTGACATAAATGATTAGAATAATTTCATATCTGTGTCGTAACCTGTGACATGTCAAAAGTTATGTGGAATTATGCCATATTTATGTGAATTATGTGAACCTTATTATGCGTGTTTGTTTAAAGTTCTTGGCACGGTTTGGAGATAGAAAAGACAAATACTACCTCGTTTGGTTCATCGTTTGTGTTGTCTTGATAATTCTGGTAGGTAAGAGAATTTTTAGATGGCTTTTTTGTTTTTGAGACAAGTCTGCACACTTGCCACAGAATCAACGCCGACAGAAAATTGCTCAGAGAATGAAGTTCGACGAGTCCTACAACGAAATTAATTAGAACAACACCCACTTCCTTCCATATAAAGCAGGAGTACAGCAACACCAATAAAAAACCCGCATCCAAATCGGTTTACCCGTTTAAGAGCTACGGTGCCACAGACAGACACACACACACAGCGGTCAAACTTATAACTTTTTGCGTCGCGGGTTAAAAAGAGACGTTAACCTCAGAGGCCCTAGCCGGCAAACGTTACGTAAATACGACGATTGTAAAATACTAAAATACTTCACATAATATTATAATATTTTCGTAATAAAGGAAAATATTAAGAATTTATTCATATCTATGGATGATTGCGCTTGTTGCAAAACTAAAATGCTTAAGGGTAATTGTATTTTGTAAAGATAAATCCAATTACTACAAGACTACGAGATTTCCTTAATGATCAAGAAAGTTCCAGAAAAGAAAAAACCCGCCAAGACACGCATGGAACTCCATCAAAGACAATTCTGAAGCAAAATACTTATTTCCTTTCACACATGAAATCACTCGAATAAGAAAACTACTCTTCTAATAATATGGCGCAACTTCTTGTTTGTCTTTATAGTGTGTTTCCTTGTTTCGAGGGTGTTGTATAGTATATTGTGTTCATTTCTATTGATTGGCAAGTAGGCCTAGAACACTGAAGGAAAAACATAACATAATATCACTCCTGTAATCTCCGAAGGGTTAGGCAGAAGTTTACCTAATAGTACACCCACATTTCGCCTGTTATGAAGGAAAAAAAAAGCGTTAATGGAGGACATTGTGAGGAAACCAACATGCCATGAAAAATTAAAAGACATATTGTGATATCTACCAACCCACCGCGCTCTGGGTTCTCGTGGTGGATCACAGCCCACTTCCTCGTATAAAGAGGAGTCCTGTGCATTGGTGGTTATAGGGAACCCGATGACCCCATAACCCTCCTTCAGGAAAGCTGTAGGGAAACAAGTACTTTGCGCAAAAACAAAAACAGATACCGTCCGCGACTCCGGCCCCGCCGCCGAGGCCCACCGCGACCCCCAGTAACATCACTACCCGACCCTTGCTCGACGAGCCAGCTCGCGCCGCTGAGCCTGTAGTATTAAATCAACCCCTAAATAATAATTTGACCCAGCCCGACCCTAGCTGTCCCCTCAATGACGCACTAAGCCTAGGCCCGAACCCCACAGGGGGTGCCCTTAGTGTCTGTTCATTTAATTTAAATCCTGTTTGTAAGCCCTGGCTGGGGACCTTAAAGTAATTTTTGGCCAACACCTGTTGACCGGTTAAGCAGCTTCAACCTTAGTAGAGTTGTTGCGCTGCGAGAGGCCATAGACAGAGAGAGGTCACAGATATTTTTTACCTCTGACAGTAACGAGAAGAAGGAACACTGTGTTGAAGAATTCCTTTTTTCTGTGGTTAATAGGAAATGGTTTGGAAAGTCGTCTAGAGACGTCTCCAACTGCAAGGGATTTGATGACAATATGTTGCCATCTTATCATCATCATTCTCTTGACCTTGTCCCAATTCATTTGGGGTCGGTGCAGCATGTCTTCTTCTCCCATGCTTCTCTATTACTCGTCATCTCATCAGACAGCTCCTTTCGTGCCATATCATTATTCACACAGTCCATTCATCGTTTCTTTGGTCTTCCTCTACTCTTATATCCATCCACATTCATACTCAAAACTTTCCTCACGACATTTTCCTCATTCCTCCGCATCACATACCACGACAACCGATTACCACACAACTTTTCAGTCACCGGCGTCACTTTCAGACTTACTCTAATGTACTCATTTCTTATTTTATCCATTCGCGTAACACCACACATCCCCTTTCACATTCTCATCTCAGTCACATACAAGTATGTTGCCAATATATAATTAGATAAAATATACTTTATTTTACATCAAAATTGTTACATTGCTTACAACAATCACATAACATACTCGTAACATCACGCCGAAAATCCCCGAATGACGATTATTTTTTCGAATTAGGCAGTTCTTCGAAGTAGCCAATTATGTTTAAGTCCCATGTAATGGAGGCGATCCTATTGCCATTAACACACATACACAAAATCAAAACACACTTTGCCCGATCCAGGAATCAAAATCAGGGAAATGTTTCATGATCCTATAATTTCACTAGCATCCATCTCTTCAAATCTGAATCTCGCAATGTTGCATAATTGTAGCAATAAGTAACAGCAGTAGTGTATATGTATATAGTATCGACCGCCATCTCTATTTACTGCAGATCATGAACGCAATATACAACATAATTATGTAATACATAATAATTAATTGATTAACATAATTTAGTTGAACCCATCCATTCTGATTAACAATGATTATGACGTTGACGTATGGGCTTATTAACAGATATCAAATACGCCAATGCGAAAAGCCTATAGAAATGCACTATGATACAGTGATCTTTCATTTAGTATCGTATTTGTGTGTAACGTTCACCGGTCCTCAGGTATCCGATGCGATCGATAGCGATGGATGGATATATATACACAAACATGGTATGTGCTTTAGGGCTTTGTGTATTTGAAGTCTCACATAACTACGGCTCTGATTCGCTTTGACATATCGCCAGTGATGCTGCTGCGTTTCATTAGGCTTATGCATTTCACGGTAGTGCTGTTTGTAAGGGGATTTGAATATACCGAATGTGGGAAATTCTGTACCTACGTTCAACATTAATGATACCCTATTGGACATTTGCAAATTGAATTACGGGGTGGGTTTCGGAAATATTCTATATACATAATTATTTCCTGACACATTTCTCTGTGTAGGAGTTCCTTTTGGTAAATTATACTTGCAGAGCACGCTTACAGACAATGAAAAAAAAAATCCAGGTTGCTACTTTTGTGTGTCGAGCATTGAACTGTCAATAATGGTAAACTGACTGACTGACTGACTGGGTGATATACGAGTATCAACACACAGCCCAAACCGCTGGTCCTAGAGACATGAAACTTGGAGGGTGAGGTCTTTGTGAAGAGTAAGTATCCACTAAGAAAGGATTTTTGGAAATTCCACCCCTGAAGGGGTAAAATAGGGGATGGAAGTTTATATGAAAGTCCGTCAGTTTTGAAGTTAGTATCTTCAAATTTTGTGTTTGGCTGACAATTGAAAATTAATTTATACGTGTCTCAGCGGTTTTGATAATTCTACCCCGTAGCTATGTTTGTTACCGTAACCTGGATTAACCTATAGGTGACTTTTTAATCCCGGTATGGTAGTACGTTCCCGTCGGATATTTTTCTACATCCACGCGAGCGAAGCCGCGGGCAAAAGCTAGCAATATTATATACGCTAGGTTGGTACGGAAGATTTTCATTACAATACAGGTGTTTTGGTCTAACACCGATAAAGTTATAGGAATGACTAATCAACTTATCTACCAATACTGCTGAGCGTGCCCGCCTACTGGCTGTGGGTGAGTGGGAGTCGGGCCTCTGGCTTCAGGCACTACCGTCACCTAATATAGGCATTATGTTAGGTGGCACAACCTTCCGGCTCGCTACGTGTATGCGATTGGGCGCTCCTTGTGGGGCTCCACATCGCTGTCAATGTGGTGAAGCAGTCAACTGCCTCGGACACCATGGCCTTTCTTGCACTAAGAGTGCAGGTCGGTTTGCGCGGCACGCTAGCATTAATGATCTCATCCTCTTGCTCTTGCCACTGCCAGGGTGCCAGCTGTCTTAGAACCCAATAGCTTGGCACGCGTCGATAGAAAGAGACCAGATGGTATGACCATAATGCCATGGAAGTTGGGTAGGCCTTTGGTGTTTGATGCAATTATGGCGTCGACACCCTTGCACCATCCCATCTTCCTAGCACAGTGGGCTGCACTGGGGCGGCTGCTGCAGGTGCTGAAAACCTCAAACGGCGCAAATACAATAATTTAATTGGTAGTTATGTGTTTGAGCCGTTTGGGGTTGAATCACTAGGGCTATGGGGTCCGAGTGCCCTCCTAGTATTTCGGGAAACCGCCAAGCTGTTGATCGACACTTCACGTGACCATAGGGCGGGCCTATTTTTTGGCCAAAGAACATTTTTTGCCATCCAACGTGGCAATGCTGCCAGCCTTCTGGGCACTTTTCCTGTTGACAGCGATGTGTACGAATTTTTGGACGCCCTGTAACCCTTTTGGTACTTGTATATATTTTTATTACTATTATAGCTTTGTAGTTTGTAAATAATTTAATTATCTTAAAAAGTGGTTTGTTCCAACCTCCATAGTTTGTAGATGTAAAGGGTCTTTCAACAAGGACGGGTCGAAGTTGAAATTAAATAAAAGAAGCTGTATGTGAGATATTAAAGTAATTATTGTTTTATTTGAAAGGCCCATTTATGCCATTATTTATGAAATATGACAACGTTTAAATGTCCACCGCGGCTTCGAACGGTGGCACGGACCCGAGTCCAATTTTCAATTACACTACTGCATAGATCCGGCTGAATCAGAGCGATGGCCTGCGTTATGTTGACTTTCAGGGCATCGGTTGATTGCGGATTATTGGCATAGACCTGCCACTTGGGAAAACCCCACAAGAAAAAGTCTAGCGGGGTCAAATCGCACGATCTTGGTGGCCAATTTACGTCACCTTTGCAAGAGATAACCCTACCCCCGAACCGTTCATGCAGAATGTCCATTGTGTCGCTCGCTGGGTGGCACGTAGCGCCGTCTTGTTGGAACCAAGTGTTGTCCACGTCCATATCGTTCAATTCAGGCCAAAAGAAATTGTTAATAATTGATCTGTAGCGCTCGCCGTTAACAGTAATGGCCTCGCCATCATCGTTTTCGAGAAGTACGGACCAATGACGCCACCGGACCAAAATCCGCACCAAACAGTAACTTTTTGTGGATGCAGTACCACCTGGTGAACCTCATGTGGGTTGTGGTCGTCCCATATACGGCAGTTTGCTTATTAACAAAACCATTCTTCCAAAAATGCGCATCGTCGCTAAAGATGATTTTCGACCAAAATCGGGGTCCTCTTCCAAACGTTCTGTAGCCCAGTCAGCGAACAAACGGTGTTGTCTATGGTCATTCACTTGGAGCTCTTGGCTCAGTTGGATCTTGTACGGGTGTAGGCCCAAGTCCCGACGCAAAATTTGCCAAGTTGAAGTCTGCGAAAGGCCGAGTTCTTGTGCACGGCGAGAAATCGACTGCCTCGGAGTCTCCTGCACACTCTCACGGACAGCAGTAACGTTCTCGGCCGATCTGGCGTTCCTTTGACGTAAGGGTGTTGGTTGGTTGTTTACCGAACCAGTCATCTCGAATTTGGTCACTAAACATTGGAGAGTCGACTTTGAAGGGCCATCGCATTTGCCGTAAAATGGACGTATGCGCGCAACGTTTGCACTAACGAACACTAATTTTGATAATAAAGTTTTATCATTTGGACGTGCTGCTCAATCGTGTAACTTGCGGTGGTGATTTGGCATCAGTAACTGAAGAAATAACAACGCATTTGACAGATGCCGCCCAAACAACATGAGCGCCACAAACTTTCAACATCGACCCGCCCTATTTGAAAGACCCTTTACATAGGTAAGCATGTAGATCTAGGTACCTGTCTAAGCTGACTTCCAACTTGCAGCGTAACTTCTAAGTAGAGAGTCCATTTACTTAGCAAAACCAACTAATGCAATACTCTGAAACGTATGAATAATAATGTATTCCTTATGGGCTCTACATACACCGCCGAACCGCGGACACAGCCCGGTTTTATGTAAGAAGAATCATGTCAGTGACTTCGAACGCGCTCGAAGTTGCCTTTAAAAATAAACGCCTGCAGTCTAGTCGCCGATCGTTGTCAGACTGAAGAGCGTCACAACATGGCAGTCTGTTAGCGACAACAACACATGTCTAATGCGCGTGGTTACTTGTATGTGTTGATGGCCCCGTCGTGCCCCGCGACTCCGTTATGCCCCAATCATCTGTGAAAATTTCAACTGTCTAACTATCACGGTTCATGAGATACAGCCTGGTGACAGACGGACAGACAGACAGCAGAATCTTAGTAATGGGGTCCCGTTTTACCCTTTGGGTACGGAACCCTAAAAAAGAAGTTGCACATTGATTTGTAGCCGCCAACTATCCCGCACATATGGGCAGGCTTAGTCTGTAGAGCCCTTAAGCCTTTGATACACTATAACAAGAGGCAAAGTAAACGTCAACAGGCCACAATTCTCTATGCTCCAAATACTAAGAACAAGCATACTAAGTACATGTTAAACTAAGCATAGACAATTGTTATTGGATATTGTTTAGATGTTCAGAGCTGTGACAGGGGAAACGGCATTATGGTAAGAGCATTTCAAGGATCTTGGCCCAGAATTCTCGAGACGGATCTCAGACAAAATGTATTGAGAATCGATTTTGGACTGGACTGAAATAATGTATCAAATATTGGAAATGCGGTGAGTTGATATGCTGGTATCTTTTCAGGGCTTATAATATATTATAAAGATAGCTAGATATCGTTATGTGCTGTAGCATGGTTGTTCCTGAAAATTCAACGCAGGTGTATCTAACACTTTATATTGTGTAATAAGTAGTTCAGAACAAGAAGATCGAGCATTACCACTCCTCTATACAGTAATATTCTGTATTTATATGTATGTATATATAGTAGAGGAAATTATTTACAATACTAGTATTTTCTTTTTTTATATGTGTATATATTTATGTATGTATGTTTATTTTTTATAGATCTATTTCTGTTTTAAGTTAAGTTAAATTTCCATGTTTCATCTTTTCTACACACTGTGTCTACATTTCTAATCCATCTTTCCTCTCGCAGGTCTGCTGGAAGAAATTTCTTATGAAATAAACAGTACCTTTGTGCTCTTCTATGTTAATATAATTTGTCCTGTTAAGTATCTGTGTGTACATAAATAAGTAAATAAATAAATAAGATTGGTAGCAGCATAAAACTGTCTAACAACACAACTATTGAATGTAAATACAAGGCTACATACAAAAAGGTAAATCAAAACTTCGGTTTCCTCACCGGGGAGCATTTGTTTGTAAGAGTTCAGATTCGAGCATTACATCAGTTAGTGAGGGGAACCGAGGATTACAGTGCTCAACCTGTAACGATACCCCCATAACCCAAAGGTTAACCAAGGTTTCCTATTTAACCCAAAGGTTGACTGGTAGAGAATGCCTTGTGGCATTAAGTCCGCCTATGTACCAATATTGTACATGAAGTTTAAATAAATAAATAAATACAATTAGTAACAATTACTTATTTCTGTAAAAATCGAATCCTGGATTGTGATCTAACGGCGCTCCCTGACCGGGAGCATTCGCCTGTAATGTAGCAATACAAGATACGATATTGTGAAGAAGCCCCTTTTATAGACGAATGTTCCGGTGAAGCCTATACATATACGATTCTACCTACTCTCATAGCATTTCTGGTAACCCTCTGATTCTGTAGCCTCTATTCCAACTGTCCGTCGGTGATAATTTCAGCGTTTCTTTTTGTGCTTCACAGCTTCAAAACAAAAGAAGGTTGACCTTTGGCACCAAACTCCTTTGTTCTCAACTACATTCGTGTCTCTTCAAAAAATATCGTAGCTCAAAAATATAGAAACACCTACTACCTTTTGGCCGTGCCTTCGTCCGTGAATGTCAGAAGTTATCGGTCGGGTATTTAGGTACTACCGAGATAAAAAAGCATCTAATGTCCTCGCAGGTCATGCATGGTCTACTTACCTTCGAATATGCCTTCGAAATCCATTCAGCAGTTTAGGTCATACAGAGTTAACAAATAGACAGATAGTTTCTTCAGCATTTACATCAAATATTAGTATGGATATGGATTTCCGTACAGGTACGTACTACGTAGACTTTTAAAATCTGTATCTATGGAGATAGATATCTATTATTTGTCTCTATCGGGAAAGTTGTGTAAGATACTGGTAGATAGATGTTATTGATGAATGATGGTTTAGCTGTATAAATATAACTTTGTCATATTTCCGCAATTTCGGCAGACTGCCACCCACGTATTGAGTTATTGATTGAAACAGTGGTCTGTGAGTACATAAGTACTGCGTTAGCACTCTGTGGGCTATCGGCGTCGGGATCATTATTTCCGGGATGTGTAGAACGTAATATGACATCACGCCTGTTATTCCTGAAGGGTTAGGCAGAGGTATACGACACACTATGGTACACTCTTGATATTTCGCCAGTTACTCGTATGTTTAACTTCCTTATAATAGTTTTGTATTATGACGTAGGTACTACATAACAAATGACTTTTCATTTTTACATGATAATAAGACTCAAAATTCATTAGTTCTAAATAATCTTATCATTCAACACCTACTGACGACTGATCTGCTAGCTTCATATACACCTTGTTATCAATGAAGCTACGGTACCCACACTGCACCCAAAAAAATAACACCAAAAACACAGTCAAATTCATTATTCTCTATGCTCACATCTACCGAACACTAAAAACGGGATATTTACCATGTTTACTATTTCGTTCGAGTTCCTAATATTTCGGCGCAGTTGCAAGCATCATGATCACGGATAAACTTAATAATAATCCGTTTTTAGTGTAATGATAACGTTAGTGACCATGTCGCTTTAAAAACTTATACGTCTACATATTTGAGGTACACTTCCGAAGCCGAGGGCAGACGCAAGCGTCGGCGATGCTACTTTGCGGTTGACACAAACCGCAAGCGACAATAACATTGCGGCATTTGTCTTCTTCAGTTTCTGGAAAGTCACTTGTCAAACAAAAATACGTCTCGTTGCTTATTTTACTTGCATAGTTGATAGCCAGTGCAGTACTGGGGTCTAAAATGGCCGCTTTAGCAGAATCATATTAGGATAATAATATGAATTACGTTTAAATTCTTAAAATGGTCATAGACGTACCTACTATTATGAATTGTCACCTTGTGACCATTTTACGAATTTAAACGTAATTCATATTATTATCCTAATATGATTCTGCTAAAGCAGCCATTTTAGACCCCTGGTTTGGGCTCTGCGGTCACCGTTCGACCGCAGCGTCAGGCGGCAATGTCAATCTACGAAAGTGTTTTCATAGAATTACATAGCAAGTAGTTGTGTCGCTGCAGTCGTTTGCCATAGTGATTGGGATGGCTTTGCCGCTGCGGTTAATTATTGCAACCGCTTTCGGAATTGTAGTTTTATGAATTATTTTTAGACTGTGGTACAAAGATGCAACCACAAAAAAAACAGCCATCTATATGCCAGCAACAAAAATGACAGTTTTCCGGTCAACGAACCCGCATGTGGTTGTGGGTAGTATACGTATCAAAAACTTTTAAATTAAACTTCAAAAGAAGACTTCATACGGCCATGATGCAAGTTCATATAAACACTAATGCACCGAAGGAAAGTTTTGCTCTGTGTGACAAATTTTATAAATGAAAAATGTCTAAAGAGCTGATGTTTTCCAGAAAATTCATTAGCAAAGAGTTTTAAGAGGGTAATAAGAGGATTGAGTGTAGTGAGGTTCGCTGTGTTTTGTTTCTGGAAATGTTTTTAGTTTTTACAGTTATGAGGTAAGTTAATTTTTGTATAACATAAGGTAGTACAGACGCCAGCACATCAAGCTACTACAATGTGCCAAATTTATTTAATAGATTTTCAACTTTATCGCTTAAGTATTAGGTTAAAGGTTGATTGGGAAAATTTTACAGTTTCGGGTACACAACAAAAACCGAGTTCGCTGACAAAACATTAGGCAGATCACCCTTATTGCTACGGTATAACAGCGCTGTCAATTTATTACTACTGATGTGCCAGTTGACTGAATTTATTTGAATATATAATTATTTGAATATATCATTAGCAAATCCTCAATATTGTATTTTCAGTTTCCGGAAACTTCAGAATTTTGTTTATTTGAATAACAAAGAGGAGTGAGTATCCTTGAAATTAGCTAACAAAATATTTACTTGTTAAATATCAGCGCTAAAATCTGTATATTTTTCTAATAAATTATACCCGAGGTTTTATTTTTCCTGATTTCATTGAGGACAGTCGATTTCCGTTTTAAATGAGACACTGAATATTGAAATGTGATTTGTAAAACGAAATGTAGATTTTTGTTGAGTTTCGGCTTAATTCCAAGGGTAGTGAGCAAAATCTATGGTTTTTACTTTATGGAAAACTGGGTTTCAATGTTTCTAAATCGTCGATTATTGAATCTATATACATATAATAAAATAGTAAAAAAACTGTGTCTGTACATTGAATATATTAAAAAAATAATAATTGAGGGGGGTTTAGAAACAGTAATACAGCACGAAACCAAAAAAAAAATTGTGTCTGTTTGTCTGTTTGTTTGTACACGCTAATCTTCGGAACTGCTTGACGGATTTGAATGTTTTTTTTTTGTTGTATAGGTATAAAGTCTGAGCAACATATAGGCTATAATTTATCTTGAAAACTTGAACACCTGATGCAGAACCGCAACAGACCAGCTAAACTATAAGAGATACAAAAATGGTACCTTAGCAAAAATTGTTTCACGTGATGAGCATTTTCTGCTAAGAGAATAAATTTGAAGATCTGGAACACCTGATGTGGAACTCCAAGAGCCCAGCTACACTATAACATATATAGGAATGACGTCTTAGCAAGAGTTGTTCAACCTGATGAGCACTCTCTGTTGTCGTATAAAATTTGAAGATCTGGAACAGCTGATATGGAACTCCAAGAGCCCAGCTACACTATAACCTATATAGGAATGACGTCTTAGCAAGAGTTGTTAAGCCTGATGAGCACTCTCTGTTGACGTATAAAGATTGTAGATCTGGAACACCTGTTGTGGAACTCCAAGAGTTCACTGTATAATTATAAAATAACATAAGGTGGGAGTACCTCCACGCGGTGAAGGCGGTAACAGTTTAGGACTGATTTTCGATGAAAATTTTATGAATCCAATGATTCATTGATTCATAGAATTTAAAAAAATTTGACTCTACTGGCTAAAACTTCAATTTATTATTTCATTTTATCGAATTAATATGCCTTCGGGCTTATGTTATTTGAGTGTTTAATTTCCTTTTCCATTTATCTTCGTGACACGGTAGCCTACCCGGTAACGCAGGGGAGCAGTCACTTAGATTTTAATTGATCAGGTATCTTCAGAATAAAACTATAACCATGCTTAGAAAGAGGTCAAATCTTCCCCAACGTTCTAAAGGAGCTAAAAGATTGAGGATCATAAGATCCCAAGAATCTAACGAAGAGCGTCAGGATAGACTTGATGCTGTTCGAGAACATCAGGCTGCAACTCGCTCTGTAGAAACCTCTTCGGATCGCGAAGCTCGCTTGCGTTCTCAGCGTATTTATGCATCTACATCCAGGTCTCTAGAGACCAGTGAGGAACATGATGCGCGACTGTCCGCTGATCGTGAACGTCACGCATTGTCTCGCGAGTCGGAGACGTTCATGAATAGAGAATTGCGCTTGAGTTCTCAGCGTATCTACGCATCTGCTTCAAGGTCTCTAGAGACAAGTGCGGAACATGATGCGCGACTGTCCGCTGATCGTGAACGTCAAGCATTGTCTCGCGAGTCGGAGACGTTCACGGATAGAG
This sequence comes from Eurois occulta, assembly GCA_950022335.1. Taxonomy (NCBI): domain Eukaryota; kingdom Metazoa; phylum Arthropoda; class Insecta; order Lepidoptera; family Noctuidae; genus Eurois; species Eurois occulta. The sequence goes on along the minus strand of OX465489.1, from coordinate 6,522,378 downwards.
AATTGCGCTTGAGTTCTCAGCGTATCTACGCATCTGCTTCAAGGTCTCTAGAGACAAGTGAGGAACATTAGCAAGAGTTGTTCAGCCTGATGAACACTCTCTGTTGTCGTATAAAATTTGAAGATCTGGAACAGCTGATATGGAACTCCAAGAGCCCAGTTACACTACAACCTATATAGGAATGACGTCTTAGCAAGAGTTATTAAGCCTGATGAGCACTCTCTGTTGACGTATAAAGATTGTAGATCTGGAACACCTGTTGTGGTACTTCAAGAGTTCACTGTATAATTATAAAATAACATAAGCTGGGAGTACCTCCACGCGGTGAAGGCGGTAACAGTTTAGGACTGATTTTCGATGAAAATTCTATGAATCATTGAAAATTTGACTCTACTGGCTAAAACTCCAATTTATTATTTCATTTTATCGAATAAATATGCCTTCGGGCTTATGTTATTTGAGTGTTTAATTTCCTTTTCCATTTATCTTCGTGACACGGTAGCCTACACGGTAACGCAGGGGACCAGTCACTTAGATTTTAATTGATCAGGTATCTTCAGAATAAACCTATAACCATGCCTAGAAAGAGGTCAAATCTTTCCCAACGTTCTAAAGGAGCTAAAAGATCGAGGATCATAAGATCCCAAGAATCTAACGAAGAGCGTCAGGATAGACTTGATGCTGTTCGAGAACATCAGGCTGCAACTCGCTCTGTAGAAACCTCTTCGGATCGCGAAGCTCGCTTGCGTTCTCAGCGTGTTTATGCATCTACATCCAGGTCTCTAGAGACCAGTGAGGAACATGATGCGCGACTGTCCGCTGATCGTGAACGTCACGCATTGTCTCGCGAGTCGGAGACGTTCACGGATAGAGAATTGCGCTTGAGTTCTCAGCGTATCCACGCATCTGCTGCTAGGTCTCTAGAGACAAGTGCGGAACATGATGCGCGACTGTCCGCTGATCGTGAACGTCACGCATTGTCTCGCGAGTTGGAGACGTTCACGGATAGAGAATTGCGCTTGAGATCTCAGCGTATCTACGCATCTGCTGCTAGGTCTCTAGAGACAAGTGCGGAACATGATGCGCGACTGTCCGCTGATCGTGAACGTCACGCATTGTCTCGCGAGTCGGAGACGTGCACGGATAGAGAATTGCGCTTGAGTTCTCAGCGTATCTACGCATCTGCTGCTAGGTCTCTAGAGACAAGTGCAGAACGTGATGCGCGACTGTCTGCTGATCGTGAGCGACATGCATTGTCTCGCGAATCAGACACGTTTACCGATACAGAATCACGCTTGAGTTCTCAACGAATTCGCACATCTACTAACAGGTCTTTTGAAACGAGTGATGAACGTGATGCGCGACTAACTGCTGATCGAGATTATCATACATTGTCCCGAACACGTACACAACAAAATATTCATAATCAGTTAGAAAGTGAGAGAGGAAGAATTGCTGGAGTACGACATGAAGAGACAGAAGAAGAGCGCTGTGAGAATAAATTTGAAGATCTGGAACACCTGCTGTGGAACTCCAAAGCCCATGGCAGCGACACTATAACATATTAAGGAATGACGTCTTAGCAAAAGTTATTTAGTCTGATGGGCATTTCCTGTTGACATACAAAAATAAATGATCTGGAACGACTCCAATCGTCTCGCTCATCCCGTTGTTTTCCCGTCCCTGGGCCTCACAATTCTACATCAGACCTTTCAGATTTTCGATTTTGACGACCCTGACCCAGGACGAAACTGGATCCGCGTACGAAGTCGCGGGCAGAAGCTAGTAATAAATAAAATTGAAGTGTTGTTTGTAATATCAAAATAGCAGCTTTGTACTGAATGCATATACAAGTATATACGGTAATTATAACAAAAACACATTTTATTAATTTTTGTCTGTATGTCTGTTTGTTCCGGCTAATCTTCGAAACAGCTGGACCGATATTGACGGGACAAGCTACAAGCTTTTATATCATATAAATTGTGTCATTTCGCAATTTACGTTATAAGTTGATAATAAAAGTTTAAAGGTAAAAGTTTATTGTATTCTTTTTAGCGCATTTAAATAAAAGCTTGTTTTTAAAAAAGTTTTTAAATTTATATATTTTTTTTTAAATTTCACGCGAACCAAGGTAATGTTCTTGTCTCTAGTGTTATTGTCTTATTTGCAAAATGTCAATTTATTTTAATGAAATTATCCTACGATTTCTTAAGACTGGTTCATGTTAGATTGCTAAGGACATGGTTCTATAGGCCAAGAACCAATAGTTTCTTTATGTATTATCTTAAGATTCTTTAGTCGATGATTCAGTCATGTAAATAAAAAATAAATTTCTAGCATTTATTTGAGGACAGAGTTATAAGGTCGACGATAGAACGAGCTTACCCAAAAGAAGCCTATTAACTCGCGACTTAAATAGATTGGGAGAAGAGACTTAAATAGAGGGAATTCCACTGCTTGGCTGTGCGCTTACTAAACGATGTAGCAAAGCGCTTCGTGCGAATGTGTGGAACATCGACAAGGAATGGGTGATAACTCGCAGTACGTCTGGACTCCCGATGGAAGAAGGGAGATGGTGGAATGATCTCGTGGAGCTCTTGGGTACACTCACCGAAGTACAGCCTGTAAAAGACCGGCAGACAAGCAACTTTTCGTCACCAATGAGCCTCTTGGCTCTACGCTCAACTCTCTACATTCTACTACATAACTTTTGAGTAGTTATCTTTCAGCTAATTTAAATTGTATGATATATTTTTAGTTTCCAGTCTTACCGGATTCAGCTGAATTCCAGTATTTTACATGGAATGACTGCTTATCTGACCTCCACAACCCAGTTAGTACTGGGTAATACGATACCCCTTGGTTGTCAGACTTCCGGGTCCGGAGTACCTGTAACGACTGTCAAAGATCTACAAATCACAGCCGGGATCAACGGCTCAACGTGCTTTCCGAGGCACGAAGGAAACTCGGTATGTAATGGGTGGTCACCCATCCACGGACCAACCTGGCACCCATGGCTTAACCTAAATATTGACCAGAGTGTCTGTTCTTATTTAACCACGAACTCCTCTTTAGCTCGTTTTCCTAAAATATGTGATTATTCATAGATAAAAGTACCTTACTTTAATCTACCTTTCTGAAACATATCGCATTCAACTCTTTAGCTTTATAACAGAACTTCAAAAGCGATGTTCATGCATTGCATCTTATCATTTCAAATCTTCTCAAAGACAGATGCTCTTAAGTTTAAGTCGAGCCATTGTCATACAATAGGCGGGATTATTTCTCGAGCAGATTAGTATTCCATTTAAATAAGTACAATGTTTTCCATAAATACCCTCATTTTGCTAAGAATCCAAGATTAAAACACGTGAAACCTATTAATGTTTTCATATAAATGTAAATAAAGAAAACCTGAGGGATTATCTTTATTAACGGCTGGTCCCGAATCAATCTTGTTTTTTTGGAGAAATTCAAGAGGACATTTTTAAGGAAAATTGTTTTAAGTTATGAAGATGAATTGTTTCCTATAAAGACGCGAATGTTTGTTTTTTATCATTTTTATTAAATTCCTGAAATCCACGATCTTATACACTTCTACTGTCTAAATAAACATCGTCGTGTTTTAATCAGGAGTTTAGTTGCTAAAATATTATGGCCTTGTAAACACATACCCAATAATATGGATCTCATCATCATCATCATCAGCCTATAGCAGTCCACTGCTGGACATAGGCCTCCTCAATCGCACGCCAATCAACTCGATTCTCAGCAACTCTCATCCAGTTGCTACCAGCCACCCCGCGGAGATCGTCACTCCACCGAGCCTGAGGGCGTCCCACCTTACGTTTGCCAATTCGCGGTCTCCACTCAAGAACACGTCTACCCCAACGGTTATCGGTCCTGCGGCTAATATGACCGGCCCATTGCCACATCAGCTTACTTATTCTGTGGGCTATGTCGACAACTCTGGTTCTCTGTCGGATCACCTCGTTCCGGATGCGATCCCTCAGAGAGACTCCAAGCATAGCCCGTTCCATAGCCCGCTGAGCGACCTTAAATTTATGGACCAGCCGTACCGTCAGTGTCCACGTTTCGGCTCCGTATGTCATAACAGGCAGGACGCACTGATTGAAGACCTTAGTCTTTAGGCTCTGTGGAATACGCGACGAGAAGACCCGGCGAAGCTTCCCAAACGCTGCCCAGCCCAGCTGGATTCTTCTATTAGCCTCCCTCTCAAAGTTGTTCTTACCAAACTGCAGAGTTTGCCCGAGGTAAACATATTCTCGAACAACCTCGAGAGGACCGCCATTTACAACAATAGGTCCTGGGGCGACATGATCGTTGAACATTACCTGGGTTTTGTCCAAGTTCACCCTGAGACCAATACGTAAAGAAGAATCAACTAGGCCATCCAGCATCTGCTGCAAGTCGTGCAGCGATTCAGCCAGTATGACGATGTCATCTGCAAATCTCAAGTGTGAGATGTACTCGCCGTTGATGTTAATGCCACGTCCTTCCCATTTTAGCGACTTAAACACATCCTCCAGTGCGTTGGTGAACAATTTCGGGGAAATTACGTCTCCCTGCCTCACCCCCCGACGCAATGGGATATGCTCCGTTTGCTGGTTTTGAGTTTGGACGGTCATTGTGGCGTTCTCATAAAGATTTCTCAACACTTGGATGTACCGCCAGTCGACTTGGCATCGCTGCAGAGACTCCAGAACTGACCAGGTCTCGACAGAGTCAAAAGCCTTCTCATAGTCCACAAATGCAAGACACAGCGGCCGATTATACTCTTCGGACTTCTGCATGATCTGCCGCATTGTGTGGATGTGGTCTATGGTGCTATATCCTCCTCGAAACCCGGCCTGCTCCGGTGGCTGGAAGTCGTCAAGTCTTCGCGCTAGACGATTTGTGACGACTCTTGAAAACAGCTTATACACGTGGCTAAGGAGCGAAATGGGTCTGTAATTCTTTAATAGGGTCTTGTTCCCCTTTTTAAAGAAAAGAACGACCACGCTCCTTCTCCACGCTTCTGGAGTTCTCCCAGAGAACAGGACCGAGTTGAAAAGCTCCCGAAGCTCTCTTAATACCGGACGTCCTCCCGCTTTCAGGAGCTCGGTCGTTATCCCATCCTCGCCAGGGGCTTTTCCATTCTTAAGCTGTCTAAGAGCCGCCTCGATTTCGTCTTGGCTGACTTCTGGCAGGTCTTCTGTGAAATGGCGGGTTAAGGTGGCTCTGGAATCCTCATTTTCGGGATCAGGTCGAGATGCATGCGATGCGTACAACTGGCCGTAGAAGTTCTCGATTTCCGAAAGAATCTCCGGCTTCGAAACGACGATATCCCCACTAGCTTTGGTCAACTTTGTCAGGTGGCTCCTCCCCAGTGATTGGACGAACACTTTCGACCCCCGATTTTGCTCAATCGCTTTTTCTACTGAGCGTGTGTTGGAGCATCGAAGGTCGCGTCGTACCAATTTCCTAATTCTTTTATTGAGTGCCTGTATTCCTGACGAAGTGATGGGTAGGTTTTCACGTCGTTCCGTCATAAGCTCCAGAGTCTCCTCCGAAAGTTTGGACTTCTTGCCCGTACGCCGCATTTTACAAAAACGCGTCCCTTCCTCCCTGAGGATTTCCACCATTTGGTCGAGCGCCTGGTCAACGTCATTTGTGGTTTCCACGGCCGCGAATCGGTTCTCCAGATCTGACTGGAACGCTTCAGACCCTAGCATGGTTTGGAGCATATTTGGACGGAGCCTAGACTTCATCAAACGATTTCGCTCCAGCTTAAAATCAATATTCAGAGTGCCTCGAACAAGTCTGTGATCACTACCGGTGTTGAACCTGTTGATGACCGAGACATCTCTGAATATATGCTTTTTATCGGCTATGATGAAGTCTATCTCATTTTTCGTCATAGTGTCGGGGCTTCGCCACGTCCACTTCCTTTGGGGCTGTTTCTTAAAGAAGGAATTCATCTCGAAAAGCCCCTCCTTCTCAAGGAAGTTGACAAGCATTTGCCCCCTATGATTTCTGCTGCCAAACCCGTAGGGTCCTACTACCGATTCACTGCAATTCTGTACTCCCACTTTAGCGTTAAAATCCCCCATGACAACGTTATAGTGGGCCTTAGTAGTGGAGTGCAAGGCCTTGGAGATGTCCTCAAACATTTCCTCCACCACGTCGTCTGAATGTGCCGAGGTCGGTGCGTAAACCTGAATAACCTTGAGGCTATACCTCTCAGTTAGCTTCACTATGAGGTACGCTACCCTGTTCGACACACTAGACACTTCTACCACGTTGTCACAAAGGGACTTGTGCACCAGGAACCCGACTCCGCCTTGGGATAGCTGGTCTCCCTCTCGAAAAAACATTAGGTGGCCCGATTCAAGGGTTATTGTGTCCTCGCCCTGTCTTCGGACTTCACTCAACCCAAGAATGTGCCACCTTACTCTTTCGAGTTCTTCCTCCAGCTGCACCAGGTGTTCGTCGAGCCGTAACGTGCGTCCATTATACGTAGCCAAGGTCAGTTGGGTTTGGCGGCCATTCGTAACCCGGGGATTCTTAGCACCCCCTGCCCTGCCGTTACCGTGACCGCCGCCAAAATCAGGGATAGCAAGGCCGCCGGGAACTGGGGGCCGTGGTTGATTGTGGCTTGCCATTAAAGGGGTTGCCCATAATCACCACGCTGGGCATGCGGGGTGGCGATCGCAGATCACAACTCCTCGCACTAGTGACGCTGCTTCCCGTCGCTAGTCTGCGCCATTTAGCTGCGAACATTTCTTTCGAAATGGTTATACCGCCATTTATCGGTCGTCAGAGCCTCGTTTGTTGTTCAGCAGGATGCACCACGAGCAGGTGAGGTTGACTTGGGGCACTGAGATGGTAGGTGTGCCCCCTTACATCCCAATATGGATCTATAACTACAATAATAAAGATTGACTGCATCCTGCTGATTGGCAAGCGATACAAGAGAAACTAGGAGCCATACTACAAGGATACTGGCATATTATTTTCTTACGCCACATTCACGAACACCGTGATGCGATTTGGGACGGGACAAGTGCGTGCGTCACTTTTTTCCCTTGTGCGAGAATCGTAGCGTTGTAAGTCATGTCCCGGTGACTCTTGGCATGTTCGAAGCAATTTCTTTCATCTGCTTTCTCCACAGTCACTATCGTAAAACGCATGTCGTTTGTGCGTGAAGCTCGTGACAAAGTTACATTTAATTAATTTATTTATTTATTTATTTAAACTTCATGTACAATAGTGGTACATAGGCGGACTTAATGCCACAAGGCATTCTCTACCAGTCAACCTTTGGGTTAAATAGGAAACATTGTGATAGGTACAATAAATATCCAAAAAATAACTTCTTGATTTCGAAAATACACACATTACATTTAATTACATTACATTATTTTTTTATTTTACATTTAATTTTTGAGCAACAATAACGTTACACTTGCTTTTATAATTTAATTGATTTTGTTCTTTTATAATGTGAAATTATATTAAGCACCTATTATAATATGGTGGAGCCACCTGCCACGTTCCACAGACCTGCAAAGAATCTGAATGTAAAACAGCAGTTCAGTCAGATCCATTATTTCTTTGGAGCGTTTCAAACTAAGCTCCCAACTCATTCAAATTTGCATTCACTATTCCTCGCTCTGGAGACGTAGAAGTGAAGTTTCCCTGCTTTAACTCTCAGTGAGGAATAAACTTTCGAATAATCGAAACCGCCAACAGACTGGCTTAGTAATTATGGAGAGGAGTGTGGACGGATGGCTGTTTGAACATTCGTTTGGGAAACTGAATTAATTATATTCCGTCATTCGTGGTGTAATGTTATTTCTACAGCAGCATAAGGTTGATACCTTAGGCATGTACAGAGGTGCCCCGAGTTCGGCCAGGAAGCGCCCGGCGTCAGGTGCACTGGTGGTCGCCAGAGCTCAGGTCTCTGCGCGAGGCGTGCGTCGCCGCGCGGCACCTGTACGCCAGGCATCGCAGGCTCCGCATCCGTCCTGCGGATGCGGCAGCCATTGAGGCGGAGCTGTACGAGGGGTACAGAGTAGCGAAGACCGCCCTCCAAGAGGCTGTCCAGCGGGCCAAGGACTTGGCCCGCGAGGAGATGCTGGAGACTCTCGACAGAGATCCGTGGGGGCGCCCTTACCAGATGGTGCGGAACAAACTCCACACCTGGGCCCCCCCGCTGACGCAGAGTCTCCGGCCGCAGCTCGTGGAGGACGTGGTGAGCGCTCTGTTCCCTTCGCGAGGGGAACATCCTCCCCCGCCTATGGCTCCGCCGCTTGCGGTGCCAGAAGCGGACCACGACGACGATGACGACACTCCGGAGGTGACTGGGGTAGACCTGAGAGTGGCGGTAAACCGGCTTAAGGCCAGGAATACCGCCCCGGGACCCGATGGCTTACCTGGCAAAGCCTGGGTCCTGGCCTTGCAGGCTCTCGGGCCCCGACTGGAGGGGCTCCTAAGCGCATGCTTGGAGAGAGGCCAGTTCCCGCTTCGTTGGAAGACAGGGAAACTGGTCCTCATCCGGAAGCCGGGGCGCCCTGCGGACTCTCCGTCTGCATTCCGGCCCATTGTGTTGCTCGACGAGGTGGGCAAGCTCTTCGAAAGAGTAATTGCAAACCGCCTCGCCGGGCACCTTGCGGGGATGGGGCCGGATCTTGCGGACAACCAGTTTGGTTTCCGCAAGGGGCGCTCGACGGTGGACGCCATCATGCGCGTGAGAGCCCTCACGACGGGGGATACGGTGTCCAGGGGTGGGGTCGTCTTGGCGGTGTCTCTCGACATCGCCAACGCGTTCAACTCCATGCCCTGGAGCTGCATTAGGGAAACACTCCGGTATCACCGGGTGCCGACCTACCTCCGTCGCGTGGTCGGGGACTACTTGACGGACAGGTCCGTCATCTATCCTGGTCACAGCGGAGAATGGAACCGGCGAGAGATGTCGTGCGGTGTTCCACAGGGATCGGTTCTGGGGCCGCCCTTGTGGAACATTGGTTACGACTGGGTGCTGCGCGCCGACCTCCCTAGCGGCGTCAGCGTAGTTTGCTACGCTGACGACACGTTGGTGCTGGCGCAGGGGAGGTCGCACGAGGCGGCGGCCGAACTGATGACACGCGGGGTTGCGATATTCGTTGAGAGGATCCGGCAATTGGGTCTCGAGGTGGCATTGCACAAGTCCGAGGCCATGTGCTTTCATGGGCCTCGGTACGCGCCACCGTCGGGATCCATACTCACGGTAGGAGGGGTTCCCGTCGGCGTCGAGTCGACGTTGAGGTACCTCGGACTCGTCCTCGACAGCCGATGGAACTTCGTGGAGCATTTCCGACGTTTGGCTCCCAGACTGGAAAAGGCCGGGGCTGCTTTCAAGCGGCTCCTGCCCAACCTGAGGGGGCCAAACGCCTCCTGCCGGAGGCTCTATGCGGGGATCTTGCGGTCCATGGCCCTTTACGGGGCTCCGGTGTGTTCGTTGAGGTTGCGTGCAAGGCACTACCTGAACGCGCCCCAAAAGGTGGTAGCCGTAAGGCTGATCCGGGGGTACCGCACGATCTCCCGCGAGGCGGCGAGCCTCCTTGCCGGATTGCCGCCATGGGATCTGGAGGCCATAGTCCTCGCGCGCCTGCACGAGTGGCGCGCGGAGGTACAGAGCCGGGGGGTAACTCCGCTGCCGCGGCATATTGTCGCGCGGCGGACAGACCTCCGCCGTGATCTCATGGCGACATGGAGAGAGCGACTATCGCAACCCCGTGCAGGGCACGCCACGATAGTGGCGGTAAGTCCCCTCTTTGAGGAGTGGCTAGGGAGGCGCCACGGCGCCCTCACCGCCTGACGCAGGTCCTCACCGGACACGGGTGCTTCGGGAGGTACCTGCACCGAATCGGGCGGGAGGAAACGCCCGGGTGCTACAATTGCGAGGATCGACCGGAGGACACGGTGGAGCACACCGTGGAGGTCTGTTCTGCTTGGGCGGAGCACCGCCGTGTCCTCGTAGCGGTGATTGGCGGCGGCGACCTCTCGCGTCCGGCCCTGGTTCAAGCCATGGTCCGGGGCGAGAGGGAATGGGAAGCCGTCGCCTCCTTCTGCGAAGCAGTTATGCTAGCGAAGGAGGCGGCGGAACGTGAGAGGGAGAGAACCTCCTCACGTCCCAGCCGCCGCGGGAGAAGCACCGGGCGTCGGGGGCCACGCCGTGATGGCTCTCGGCCACCGTAGGCGCGGGCCTGTGGACGGCGAGTAATGGGCGCGCCTCAAAGAGATGTCAGCAAACGGGAGGGGCCCGCAAGGGCCGGTGCCTGCCAGGGCTGCGGGACTGTTCGAAAGAGATACCGCGGCCCTGGAACATAAAGGGCCAATGAAGGAACATGGGTGGTTTTTAGTCAGTAAGAGTCTGACACTCCCTTCCGCTCCGCCCAGAGCGGGAGGAGTCATTTGATGATTTCCCACGCCCCAAAAAAAAAAAAAAATATGGCATGTACAGAGGTTTATAGGTTCGTCAGTGGTTCGTTACTTAGAAGCTCGAAAGTCCAACAACAAGTCTTACCAAGAGGTATCCTATAACTCAGTAACTGGGTTCTTAAGTTCGGATAGGCAGTCACTCCATGTAAAATACTGTTGTCATCAGGACACCGTCTAGCACAGTTTGGAAAAGGCTTACCAGATGATGAAAGGCATAAAGTTTTTTTGTTAAGCATGCTAAGAAGTAACCTTGTAGGTATGTGGGCTGGTCCCTCTTTTAAGCAATGTCTTGTCCTAGCTATAATACTTTCACTGCATGACATAGACATTTTCCAAACTGTACCACAACACATAGTTTTCCACCGACGGCGTCTATTCTGCTCCCACCACCTTATTCACAAAATTAGATTACACAACTACAATAAAAACAATTTTGCCACAAATACACGAAACAGTCATAAAATATCATTATTAACAAGACTTATAAAACACCCACAGTCAGCCATATACAAAAATAACCCTGAAATATTCTTACGTAGGTAAACAACCATTACCCCAATTCTTTAACCCACCACTCGAGTGTTAGCCTGGGAAACCGTTAAAATTAAACCAAGACGCGAATTAATTCACCCACAAAGATTCCCCGGGGATATTTTAGGGTAAAATTGCCAAACACCATGGCAAATGTGTACAAGGGAAGCCGAAAGCCTCAGCCGCTTAAGTTTGGCAAATAAGATTTTTTTGGCAGTTTCGTTTTGGTAAATATTTGTGAAGCTCCGTATTTTGTTTATTTTTTATTGGATTTTTTTTGCTCGGTAATTTGTTTGAGAGGATTTTTTATTATCGGATGATGTAGATTTATTTGGTTGATTTATTTAAATTAACGTTGTGTGTAACAGAGTGGATTACTTACTTATTTTGAAGGTTTTATAATATACAACAGGAAATCAAATAACCATTTATTATGAAAAAAATTGATTAAGAAAAGATCATTTCATAGTGGATATCCTGCAAAGTGCGCTTTCACGAGAGATTAAAACTTGCTCTATCACTTAGTGGCGAAATGATTACACAATATTTTTCAAACACTTTACTACGAAACTCAAAGGGTTGTCCCTTATGTGGGTGGGTCCTTTGTAATCTATTTTGTAACTAAACTCAGGGTTGTTTTCATACAAAAACTTCCCCTATATTTTATGTTGGAAGGAAACGACATCAAAGTTCGTTTGGGGGCTTTTCACCATAATTGACACGGCTATTTTTATAGCCATCACTCCCCTTCCTTAGGGGTCGAAAACTGCTTCTATTAGCCATTATTACCTTTAGGAATGAATGGAAAATTATGCATTAGTTGCTTAGTAATATCCTGTATAAATTTTACTGGCGTTAATTGGGTAAATAGATTTCCATTTAATTAAATGTTGTTTGTATTTGGTGTTTTTGTTCTTGTGAGCGTAGTAATTGGCCTGATGGATCATTGAATTAATAGAAAGACGTTTTCGTAGTCTTTTCATACTTGAAAGTGACAGCTATAGATAGTATAAGACCTCACAGCAAGTAGCAGCAGCTTTTCTTATTCTTTCAACATGACCAAACTATCTAAGCATTTGATCTTCTAATTTATACAGTTGTATTCTTACCTTTCAAGGGAGACGCGACATCTCAAAAGTAGCTAAATCCTATGCATATTGCTCAGAGCATGGAACAAGCATAGATCAAACACATTAATTACAACAAATTGACAGTGCACAAATGAAAAAAAGATATCGTTTGTTCATCAAGTGCATGGCGAATCGCACCTTCCGTGCAGTCGAGACATTGAATCTAGTAAAATAAATTAAAGTTCAATACTGGTGATTTCATATCTATACACATATAAATAAAATTGAAGTCTCTGTTTGTAATATCAAAATAACAGCTTTTTACTAAATGCGTATGAAAATATATACGGCACTTATAACGAAAACAATTTTTTTTTCAGTTTTTATCTGTCTGTCTGTTTGTTCCGGCTAATCTCCGAAACGGCTGGACCGATTGTGACGGGACTTATAGCAGCACAGATAGCTGATGTTATAAGGTCTAACATAGGCTACTTTTATTTTAGAAAAATAATTAGGGTTCCGTGCAAAAATATTAAAACCCTTGAAATTGGTAACTAAAATTCGATTAAAAAAGGGAAGAAATATTTTTTTATAATAAAATCACGCGAACTAAGGTCGCGCGCAACAGCTAGTAACAAATAAATTGGGATAAGGGCAGGAGAACGATGTTAACGACTGGTGATTTCAATTCCAAACACCAGAATGTTTTCTTCAAGGAATTCCTTATGTTTAATTGAATGCACTTAGTTTTTCAGTCTCACAAAAACCACTTACTAAACAAAACAAACCTTGTAACTACGCTGCGTGTCGCTCTAGAAAAACCTCCACAAAAAAATTGTTTTTCTAAATATTAGGCTTATCCAATGTCATCTAAAAATACCGCCGACCGTGTTGTGGGGTGCAAGATATTGATTTTCCATTGTTAGGGCACCGGGTAAGGGTACCAGGCCTTCAGGCCTTCAGGAGTTGATAAATTGGAGCGGCATGACCATGCAAATCAGTGTCGGGCGCTGTTGCCAACGGGCGTGACTAATTATAGTATATTGTGTAGCTACACTGTTATGTATATGGTTTTGTATACATATAGTATTTAGTAAAGGGTGTTGCATGATAAGTGACGGGTGTTTTCAAGTGTTTCTTTACTTAGTTGAAAAGTTTTCTGTTTCGAGGCTGCCAAGAAAATGTAAAAATGAGGAATAATACTCTGACAGCTAAACTTTTTGCTACCAGGGCTACAATAAACTTCATCATATAAAAAATTCAAGATGGACCTGAACAGAAAATGGCTGCATTATACCTATAGAAAAAAGTAAGTACGTAAACAGCTAGTTTCACCAACTGCCGGAACGTTTTAACTGTTTAACAAAACTCGAGAAACTAAAACATAATATAAATTGCCTGCATTTAAAATATAATTAGTATGTTACAACAAGTAATAGCTAATTATAGTAAGTACATCTTTTATACTAGCTTGCAGTATAATGTAACACCCTCTATATTAACCCACAATATAATATGCAACGCCCTGTTTATATATCGGTAGCACATTTTACAATGGCCTGCAAACATTGTTTACGCGTCTTTTGTGCTAAACGCTGATTCATGGGATTCTAAAGGTGTACTCGATTTCGTTGCAAGTAAATGTAGGTAGGTAAATATTTAGGCCATTTTGCCTCATAATATTATCTATACTAATATATAAAGAGGTAAAGTTTGTGAGGTTGTAGGTGGTAATCTAGTTATTTTTTAGATATTTATTTTGTACCCTATCACAATGTTTTCTTATTTAACCCAAAGGTTGACTGGTAGAGAATGCCTTGTGGCATTAAGTCCGCCTACCACTATTGTACATGAAGTTGAAATAAATGAATAAATAATCTCTGGATACACTGAACCGATTTTGATTTTTTTTTAACCTAAAGACGTTACTTGTAAGTGTCATAGGCTATATATTAATCCGAAAAATGAAAAGACTTTTTCGTGGTAGTCGGATTTGCAGAGTAAGTCGGAGAAAAAACGGTCGAAAAAGTAAAAAAAGTCAGCTAGTGTGTAATATTTTTATACTTATGGGAAGAGATTTTTTCCCTACCTGAGAAAAAAGTATCATATTTTTTTAATCGATCTGTTTTTGTCACTGTTAGACAAAAGGTCTTCCCATAGGCTTCTGCTCTTCCCTATGCGCGGGTTTTCCCACAAACGCCACTTAGTCGTCATGTCAGCGTTTTCTAGCTCTCCCTCGGGGACGACGCCCGTCTTCTGGCACCCAGTGCGTGAACTCTGGGTTATCGTGTTGATGCATTCGACACACACTGCCCACCCACTCTCCATCCCTCTTCAGTCTGTCCGAAAATACCATTTTAGCAAAATTAAAAAAAACAGTCTTTCTTGATTTGAAACTTAGCTTTTCAAGAGAGTAAGACCTCGTGAAATACGTATGTATTATTGTAAAAAATAAAACACAAAAGAGAATAATTTTGACAAGAAAAGTAACAGCAAAATATTTATTACCTTCATTGAAAAGGGTTATTAATATCCAATAACCTTTTACTCTGACACGTGCTATATTAAAAACTTCCAATACGAGGGCTTTGTGACCTTTTAGTACCTTTGATACTCGAGATTAAACCTGTATCCCCCCACCCCCTCACCCCTCGCCCCTTCATATATTATTCAATACACACTACCTTTTGTTTTCTCCACCATTTTTCTCGGAAAACAATTTTTATAGTTGATCTGTGTGGGCGATGTGACAGAATTGAATCCGAGTTTGGCAATTTTGGTGATTTTGCGTTGTTGAAGATGAGGCAAATGGTTTTCTTTTAGTTTGGGGGCAAAATAGCTCGTGTTATTCATGTGTTCGTATTCCGCGTGAACGATTGGAAAATAAAATTCACTATAATATCCTTATATAGTTGAAATTCACATTCTTCAGTCAGTTGTTGTGGAAACCATGAAACACGAAGTTTGGATTAGTCGTCATCCACATCGTATATTTACGTAAATTGTATATTTTCTTTGTTTTTGGTACACACGATAACTGAAGCCGTAAAAAAGGAATGTTATTATCAAAAAAATCAATCCATACCTGGATTCTGTTCCTTTGTCTACTTTATTCACAACATCCGTTCCGTGCAATATTTTTGTTACTCGGTTTGCGGTGTGTTGTAAAAAATGATATATCAGTTTTTCCTAGTAATAACACAAAGGATTCATATGGAGTGAATTCAAACTACCCACTATGTTTTCTTTTGTTTTGATTTTCGAAACCTACGCTTTTGTACCTGTAGTGATTAATTCCTCCGTTTGTTATGGTCCAGATTTTTTTTTTTATCTTTGTGTCGTCTTTTGTAGAGAGCGTGGATAGTGCGAGTTCAGGTCTTCTAATGAATTAATGAAGACAAACAATAAAACGACGAAAAGTAGAGAGAAATGTTGTGCACAAAGGTATTGTTTTTTCATATGTTTTCCCAGAAACTTCCAATGGTGCGTTTGCAGAAACAAATGTTGAGTAAGATTAGGTTAGGTACTTGGTCAAATCTTCATATTTCTCATATAAATACTCGTATTTCTGACACAAGTAAGCTTCTTAAAAATAAATTCTTTGATTAGTTGCTTACTTTATCTACTGTTATGGAGAAAATTGCCTCTTATTATGTTGCTTATTGTGTTGTGTTACCTGCCTACCTTTTCCCCAATTTATCTGAAAATCATGTATGAAGCGTCCCTACATATTCTAGTGAAATACATTATTAAATCATGTGCTCATGGCAGTCATTTGACCTATGCTTACCGCGATCATAATTAAGGTAGAGGAAATAACGGTTTTCTCGTTTTATTGCTGCTGATAAACAGGGTTTTCTTGCGTAAACTGTTACCTGAAACAATCGTATGAAATTACATAAGAACTTCAGTGTTATAGCTGAAAAAACGCAATGATTATGAAGGTTTTCAGTTTTTTTTTATGGTGTTCGTAATCAGCGCTGTGTATTCCTTTCTGTTAATTGTGAATTTTGTGAAAACATCTTCAAAAAGGTGCTGTACAAGTTATTTCCTACATCTTAGAAACGTTTTTTTTTTCGTTTAAGAATGGTTTATCAGGTTACATTTATAAAATTGAAACAGATTTCAATTGGAACTTGCCATAAGCTTTACTAAAGTAATAAGTACCATTTGTCAGAATAGAAAAAAACTCTCGATCGTATGCAATGTTGGATTTCTATTTTATTTTATATATTATGGAAAATAAACAATTACACAATATAAATGGTTAACAAAAAATGTACGAGACTGCAACAGTGTGCAACTAACTACGTTATCTACATCTTATATAATTAAAATTTGAAGATACATGCACCAGTACAATAGCCTTATTAGGTACTATATGAATTATTAATAAGACAAAAAAAACAACAAAATCTACACATACAGAAATAATTAAGTTAATCCTCAAAGTCTTTGACAGCTTTAAGAATATCATTTCGAAATCTATTAGCTGACAAAGCTAATAAATCTAAAAAATCGACGCAAAGGTGCGCGGATGCGCGTTTGTGCGACACCAGGAGACAGCAAACAGCGCCCGCACACCTTGCGTCTTATGATAGTCCTACGTACTACATAACACAATCTGTAGGTCAATTCACGTAACTATAAGTGCTGTTGCAGTGCAGTTGAAGTTAAGTTTCGATCAAAACAACGCTTTTCGTATTCTCTACCGCTGTCAGACACGCTCGCGTCAAGTTCGCGTCACGCGAGCGCAACAACGGCATTCTACTGTTGCGCGTCTTTGGTGCGTGCTTCGGAACGCAACATGATCGATATTCTACTATTCTATTTTACTATTAAAAAGCACTAAAATCTGTACTGGTGTATTATTTTAATATCATAATAACGACATATTCATTGAAATGTAATCGATTCTGTTCGATTATTTAGTGATTAATATTTTTTCTCTTATATGGCCACACCTTAAGTAAGTTTGGTAGAGTTTGGCTGTCGTACAGTTGACGTGTAGTTCACGCGCAGTTCAAAGATTACAAGAATACCGTTTATCACTCAAACTTGAACTTAACTGCACTAAAACTTAATCGGCGCGTCATAAAATTACGTGAATTAGTCCTCTGTTTGTTAAATCTCAGTAATCGTATTTGTTATTACACAGGTCATAATGAGACATGCTTTCCAAAAAGGTGCGTCTAATATTCTGCTATATTGGTGAAAGGACGCCTGACGTATACGCTGATTAGATACATCGTTCGTGGAGGTTGTTGCGTGTCCTGTTGTCTGCACGTTGCAGGAAATGATGGAGGCTACTGAAGAACTCTTACTGGTAGCCAAATTTTGGGCTGACTCAATTTATATTGCGTAAAAAACGTATGCAATGTTGCGCAATAGGTGCTTACAGTAAAACCAATTGTTGAACTGTTTGCTTACCTGTTTTTAATGATCGAAGCACTTGGGCGTGACAAAATCAATGCGTTGCAAGGACAGAGATGCATTTCCTACTTCCCAATACGGATTCCGTGTGAAAAAGATGTTGTTAAAAAACTAAGGGCCTCGAAGTCAATGGTGTTGGAGGCAATCGTTTCCCGAATAAAACTGGAAAAAGGCGGTCATCTTTTTATTGCTGTTCCATTTTTGAGCCCCTGCCCTTTGTTTTAGAAAAAAAAAAATTTTTTTTTTTATTAATATTGCCAGTTTTTCTTGGGTTTCAGATTTTTGTCGCCGTAAAGATTTTTTAGCTTTTTTTATTAAATATACAAACACACACTTTTAAAACAAAAAAAGTTATGGAAATTCTAGAAGAGTGGTGATCAGCATTATGTATATAACTTTAAAAAAATCTTCTGTGACTTTTCTTTATTTTAACAAAATAATTTATTTCTTTTTTTTACGACAAGCAGTCCATAATACGGCCTATATCGTGCCCATTGCTGGGACATAGACAGACCCTCTCTGTGGGAAGGAATGCGATGGAATGTAGACCACCACGCGGGCTGAGAGTGGCATGGAGATGACATCACATATCTTCGAGTTTTTTTTTTGTTCTAAGACATACATGTTATTTATTGATTCTGTTTTAATCACATGATCAATAATGTTTAAAAAAATAAAATACATTGTCCAGTAACAATAAAACCAACATAATTTTACGTCGCACATAGTTCAGATAATGTAGCAACCTCAGTTATTTTTATCGCGGCTATTCTTACTTCTGATAAAATAATCTCCGGTATTGATACCGACAGATCCCGATAAGGATATGAGGAAACAATGTTAAGAATTGATAACATGATGAAATATTATAAGAATAATAATTATTTTGAGGGAAATTACACGAAATACAATTCGATCCCAAGACACGCATCTCTGATTTTTCGGATTCATGCGCGTATTGTATAATTAACACTTGCTTCGGTGAAGGAAAACATCGTGAGGAAACCAGCATGTCTAAAAGATATTTCTTGACGGCATGTAAAGCCAAGTCAGAGGCATAAACACTCTGACACCAGGTTAGGAAAATAACCTCACGATAAACCCTATGTACCACACTTGTACATGAAGTTTAAATAAAGAAAACAAGAAGAAGAAAGATTAAATTATTTGCGAAAATGTAGTCTAACGACACTTTGAACAACAGTGTTTCAAAAGAACTCCTTTGAACGACTGCTGTAAGTACTCGTAGTATAATTTCAACGTGAAAAGATGTTGAACATAGCTCATTACCTAGAAGAGCCATTAGTTTATTCAACCACGTTCTATTCAAATAAATCTCGTTTTCCTCGACCTTTCCCTTCCATTTTAATTATTTTGTTTAGTGGATCTAATTAAAATCTCGTTACGTAAAGCTTCCCCCATTACTGTCAATTAATGCAATTCTGTAGGTATCAGGGTAATTACCCTTGAAGTATGGCCGATAAGATCGCGCTTTGTAAAAGATATAAACTTTTATGGGACATTCTTGGCGTGTTGATGTTTAATCAAACTTTGAGGGTACTTTTAAAGGGTGAAGGCTGGAACAGCCTTGTTGATGAAACACACATAGATTATTTTTTATATAGATATCGTCCTTGAAATTGAGGCTTTTATACTCACACTTACACACAGCCATCATACTTTATGACAGTAATTTATCAGAATACGTAAGTAGGCTTTTGTTTTGTCTATTCGTTTTCCGTATTAATGTAAGTCGAGGTTTATAAAACATTAATGTTGTTATTCCCATTACCTAGGCCAGGAAAATAAATAACAAAGGAACAAAATGATCAGAGAACGCAAAGGCTTTCGGTCATATATTATTAATGCTATCAAACATAGGGAGCTGAAGACAAGGCCAGGCAATTATCCTTGTAATTAATAATTCTGCTGAATTACGCTAAAGCCCCCTATCTTGTTTTAATTAAGTTGAATAAAATAAGGATTTTCGTTGCGCAGTAACTATTGTCCGAATGTGTAAGTGATGAAAGTTGGATAATGGTGGTCGATGTTTAATTAAGTGTATTTCGTAGAATAAGTTGCCAATAAGTAATCAGGAGTCTCTTGGAAGAGGTTGGCTTTTACCTTTGTGTAGTTTGGTCTTAATTAATGTATGCTTTGTTTTATCTAGCGGTTAATGTATTTTAGTTAGTCAGTGTACAAAAGTTCCTCTTGTTTTGCTCGATGCGGTTGATAATATGAATAATACACTTCTCATCAAAAAAATCGAAACACCTCGCAGTTTATGATTTGATAAGGATTATCAGAAAAATGTGTATATTTAGGAATAAATGTAAAATGTCATTTAATAGTGAGTAGTATGAGGTTTTTAAATCCTAATGTTATTGTTCTAAATTCAAATTAAGTCTTCATAGGTTTCGTATTTTGTATAATGAGTAATTTTTACCCTGTATGGAATATGAAGGAAATGGGTAAAACAACACGCGTAAATGAAAAAAAAATGTAAGAAACGTTTATTTAATAACTTGTATTCCCTCCGCGAGCTCTTATTACTGCTTCCATACGGTTCTTCATCGATCGGATGAGAGTCACGATCACATGTTGTGGTATATTATCCCATTCCTCTTTGATTGCATTTTGCAGCTGGCTAAGTGTTTCTGGGGCTGGATCTCTTGCTCGAATTCGTCTCTTTAATTCATCCCATAGATGTTCAATGGGATTCATGTCCGGGCTTCTTGCTGGCCATACCATAATGGAGATACCGACTTCGGTAAGATAATCTCGTACGACGCCCGCGGTGTGAGCTCTAGCATTGTCGTGCATGAATATGAAGTCGTTGCCAATAAAATGTGCATAGGGCATCACATGAGGTTCAAGACACTGTTCGATGTACCGATGAGAGTTTAGTGCAGGCAGCCGTGGCCCAGACACAAAGGCAAGTTCTGTCTTACCGTCGGCGCTGATTCCTCCCCAAACCGTCCACGAACCGCCACCATAGCTGACCTTTTCTTCAATGCAGCATTGTGCAAAGCGTTCTCCATCTCTTCTGTAGACCTTGTTCCTTCCGTCGTTACCATACAGCATAATTTTACACTCATCAGAAAACAGTACTTTGCTCCACTGAAGGTATGACCAAGTTAGGTGCTCGCGTGCAAAGTTAAGGCGCGCTCTTCGATGGTCTGCAGTTAATTTCGGCCCATTCGCTGGCTTATGCGGTGCCAATCCGCGTTCCTTCAACCTTCTTCTTATTGTAGAGTCACTTACAGCTACTCTTCGTACAACGCGAAGCTGCTGCTGCAGTTGAAAAGCGTTAAGGCGTCGATTTCGTAAAGAAGTTGTTACAATAAATCGATCATCTCGCTCAGAAGTGACCCGATTCCTGCCAGATCCTGAACGGCGCGTGAACGAACCAGTCTCCCGATAGCGTTTGTAGACTCTATGAACAGATGATAAGCTTAGATGCAATCTTGCAGCCACAACACGCTGACTAAGTCCAGAATCCAGCAATGCCACCACTTGGGCGGCTTCTGCGGGCGAAGTATCCATATGTTTTAGAAAAAAAAGATTTTCAGACGTCCCAAAGTCACAGTAAATGAAATAAGAAACAAAAAGTTTAAAGACAAGCGCTAATTTTTAGTTTTTAAACGAGAAACGTACTCCAACCCTAAATACACATTTGTCTCAAAACAGTGATTAATTTCATTTATAGGATAAACAAATGAAATTCTAATTTCGAATTTTGATTTTTTGCTTCTTACTGTAATGACCAAACTGCCAGCTACACAATAATGTTTTTTTTGTCATGGAATTAATTCTCTTTTGTAAAAAATTAGGACAAAAACAATAAAAACGAAAGTGTTTCGATTTTTTTGATGAGAAGTGTATATTATATTAAAAAAAAAACACACTTTAGAGTGACGTCATTTTATTTCTCGAATTCTTCTCTGCAAACCCTTTAATTTAATACCCATATCAAGGGAATGCATAAAATATAACTATTTAGAAAGGCGTCACTTAGCTAACCATGCCATTGACATCCAAACTAAATATGTATATAAAGGGAAGTCCAAAGTGGGTAAAAAAAATGTTTATTATGTTATGCTCAATCTAAATAATAAGTTTATCTTTGTTGGTCGGCAAAAAAAAATGCTCAATCTGGGCGATCTTTAATTTCCTATATTTTTTTTACGTGGTTAGTTAGTTACAAGCTCACAGGTGAAACTAATTGTATTGTATAACGGGCTGGTGTCCGCAACTCCACGTCCAATGCACGTATTTCACAAGTACAACTACACAAGTACACTTCCGAACTACATCAAAAGCTTTTAAGGGTTTTTGTTTGGACATTTAGATAACTTCGGTTATGTAAACAACTGACGTTTAGCTATCTGTGTGGAAACGGGATCTTCATACCCATGAAGATATATCGCAGCATTGACTAAAAGAAGAAATTATGTTTTTGTTCTTAGATACTGATACTGAATAAATAAAAAGAAACGAAAAACTCATTTAACAATTTTATCTAAATACCTACCAAAATTACATTTTAAAAAGATACCAAAATTAAAATTCAGTTTAACGTCAGCGATAAAAGGTTCAAGCTTTTCTATCGCTGTAATTACAACGAGCCGTTGTTGAATTAAACCAAATCTGTTAAACAGATTTAACGGCCCCGGCCCTTTTTGTGGTCATGTTAAACAGGTCGGAGTGATTCAGTGGTTGGTTATGTATACTAAAGTTTTTTGGAGTCAAAATTACCATTTGATTTCTGCTTTAATAAAGTGGTTTAACATGGACGAGGTTTTCAGCCTTTTTTTTTGGGATGGGAAGTCATCAAATGACTCCTCCCGCTCTGGGCGGAGCGGAAGGGAGTGTCAGACTTTTACTGACTAAAACCCATCCATGTTCCTTCTTTTGCCCTTTGTGTTCCAGGGCCGCGGTATCTCTTTCGAACAGTCCCGCAGCCCTGGCAGGCATCGGCCCTTGCGGGCCCCTCCTGTTTGCTGACATCTCGAGGTTTTCAGCCTAGACTTTTGCAGGCAGTTCCTTATACCTAGTTGGTCTTTATTCTATTATATACTTAATCAAGCATCATCATTCTCTTGTCGGCATCCCAATTCATTTGGGGTCGGCGCAGCATTACTCCTTATCCTTTCTTAGTTTCTTGCCATATCATACTTTCTAATATACAATCAAGCATACAGGGTGTAATTTGAAAAGACCCATCACATAGGCGTCATCTAAGTATTTATTTAATCGAACCATGTATGATAACCCTGTGGTTGGAGTTCCGCACCTCAAGCACGAGAAGTGGATTCAAATCCGGGCAAGTATCAATGTCACTTGATTTTTATAAGTAAATACCTTCCAGTAGCGAAGGGTCAATTTTTGTAAGAGCAAGCCGGACTACATATATTATATTATTTGTCTATAGAATACTGACTGCGCCATTTTTCAAAGGGAAGGTAGGAATCGATTTGTATGGAAACTTCGCCACTGCCATGTAGCATTGAGCAATAACGATTACTGGGAAATGACTTTTATTTTTAATGTAAAAATCGGAGTTACCGAAGCCCGCTATCATTTTAGACCTTCAGACCCTTTTTTTTAAGTTTGGTAGGCACGGGTGTCCCAGCTAAATATATGGAAGACCTTAAAAGGTGACTGGCTAAGACTGGATTCAGAACGTGGAGTCCAAGGAGTTGTGACGCAATTTGGGAGAGGTCTATGCCCAGCAGTGCACTGCAATTAGCCGAGTTGATTGTGGTAGGTACACATTACATGACGTGATGTATATCACTCAAATTCATAATACTGTGTATGTAATTAAACTTTTATTTCTAATTCCAGACAAAAAGACATAGCTTTAAAAATTAAAACAGAAATGTTTTAATGAAAATACCTAACCACCGGGCCCAGACAAAAAGGTCATTTAAGCCTAGATACGTGCCTATAATACTGACTTTTTACCTTTTTAATTGCGAAATAAAAGCATTATGTACTGTAATACAGTTTGTTTCGATTGTTTTCGGTTCTATTGTGTAATATTACGCAGTTTCTACGATTTCGATTACGAGTTTAAAGCTATTTCTATCAACAGCTTTAGTTGTTATTTTAGTCTTAGGGTTGTGTAGTTTTGAAAGTTTACATATTTCCGGCTTATTGTAGTCATTCAGCCTTTCAAGAATTCAATAATTATTACTAAGTACCGTCAAAATAAACACCACTACGATTCTCCATTTATTTTTATTTTTTTGGGGGGTGGCAAATCATCAAATGACTCCTCCCGCTCTGGGCGGAGCGGAAGGGAGTGTCAGACTCTTACTGACTAAAAACCACCCATGTTCCTTCATTGGCCCTTTATGTTCCAGGGCCGCGGTATCTCTTTCGAACAGTCCCGCAGCCCTGGCAGGCACCGCCCCTTGCGGGCCCCTCCCGTTTGCTGACAACTCTTTGAGGCGCGCGTGGAACACGAACGCGCCGTCGACACGGCCTGCCCGTCGTCATACGACGGACGGACGGCGAGCTAGCCCATTACTCACCGTCCACAGGCCCGACGATTCTCCATCCAACAGTAAATATTCATCCTTACCATGGAACCCTTCACTTTGCGTGAGTCCAACTATCACTTGGCCGTTTTTTGTCTCTGCTCAGTAAACTGTATCTTTGGACCTAGGTGACAACGTTGAAGGAAAACATAGATAAACAACATAAAGATCACGCCTAGCTATGAACCCGAAGCGTTAGCCAAAGGTGTACCTAATAGTGCAGAAAAATATCGCTATTTATGTTTTTGAAGTTCCATGTAATATGATGATCTCATCTCTCATCATCATCTGCCTAGCCTTTTCCCAACTATGTTGGGGTCGGCTTCCAGTCTAACCGGATGCAGCTGATTACCATTATTTTACATGGAGCGACTGCCTATCTGACCTCCACAACCCAGCTAGCGCTAGGTTTTCGGGTCACTGACTACCTGTAACGATTGTCAAAGATCTACAAATGACAGCCGGGACCAACGGCTTAGCGTGCTTTCCGAGGCACGGAGGAAACTCGGTATGTAATGGGTGGTCACCCATCCACGGACTAACCTAGGTAAGCACGGCTTAACCTAAAGATCGACCCGAGCGGCTGTTCTTATTTAGCCACGAGCTCCTCTACTGGGTACAAATTCAGAGTCCGTGGCTGCTACTGAGCAATTCTTGGAGAAAAACCCAATGACATTTTGCCCGACCCGGGAATCGAACCCGGGACCTCATGCTTAGCAGTCGTGCTTTCGACTACTAGACTAACGAGTCTAAAATCGTCAACCCACCTTGAGCAAGCGTGGCGATCAATGCCCATGCCATAGTGAGACAGTACGTAAAAGACTGGTGGACAATAGGCCCTGGGAAGTATGGATACCACTAAGGTTATCTAAGCAGAAAACGTTGTGAGCTAGTCACTTACCCAGTTTCGTCGATTTTACTTTTAAGCCTAAAGACTACACGTGTAACATGGTTCTTCCCCGAACTCAAGTTTAAGGCGTTGTTACTCAAACAAACATGAAACTATAAAATATTTTCATTTCCGCACTGTACCAAGGCTATGAATGTTTAAATTTTTTTCATAGCTTGTTGTTCATTACATGGCTCTGTTTACTGTGAGTTCGGCAATTTCTTATCAAGTAGTAGGTAATTCTTTTGCAACAGTGTTGGCGTTATCGCTGCCTTTTATGTAACTGTACCGTACTTGTTACTAACTTTGTCATGGGGGTCGGTTAGCTAATGAACATACCTGTAAAAATCTCTATTTTCCGTTGACGTAAAGGTTGTTTTTCCATATTGAATGTTTTCGTTCGTTGATATCAAATATTTAGTTTTCAAAAGTTATTGTCACAAGAGAATATTGTAATAGGTATAAGTAAGTGAGACTGAGTGATACATTACTTTAATATGTACCTATGTCGCTCACTTGTTTACCTCTGAGAGCATCAGCTCTTGATATAGGTACTAAAACGTATACCTCAGACGCCTGGCACAGCTCTTACAGAGCAAAAAGTCACAATTATAAACAAAAACTTCTAAACCAAGGGACTAATACGTTGGGCTTTAAAGTTGGCTACTTTGCGTCGAACACAAACGAGGGTCATAACTGAGACATAATTTGGACACTAAAATAATGTCTAATACAATAAAACTTCACTAAACAGGGCCCAATAGTTCCCAAAAGTAAAAAAGCGACGTTGCCAGCTTTACAATGAATATTTTACATCTGTCTCTCTCAAAGGAACGTTATTTCTCAGTTGAAATGAGTTTATAAATTAATACCTCGAGTCATTTGTTTTAATTAACTCATGAATATGAATGAGAATTACGCAGATGACATAGCTAAGGTGCCGTAATTTAGTTTGCTAGTGTAAATTTTGTTGGTATGTTCATATTTGCAAATGATTTGGTAATAAATTATTTGTGTGACGTCGGATTCGCGTTTGGTTTAGGCGTTATCGTGTTTGGAATCCTGGCTGTTATTGCAGGCGGAAATCCGAGGATTAAATTCTCATGTATACTGAATTGAATAATCACTACCATCCATTCAAACGAAACTGGAGCATTTTTGATCAAAGAGATTCTGAGTTCGACTTAGTTTCTGAAGTCTCTAAGAAACGTTGTTAAGTTTATCCCCGGTCTGATAACAGATTAGTTCGCATCAAAAACTTTAATCCCGACTAGTCAAATAATCTTTTAGCTCTTCAAAGTTTTATATAAATAAACTGAAAGTTGGTTACAAAATGAAACTTACTGCCAAACATTCACTTTGCACGTCGCAAAGTGATTTTTTGGCAGTAAGCTGTCTACTGCCTTCTAAAATGCAATGAAAAATATGATCTGAAAAACTTAGATTAGGTACTTACCTAGCGTTACAGTAAGAGGACTAATCCTGTTGCTGAAAATTAAATATCTACCTACTTAGTGTACATAAAGTACTCAAATTTTAAGAAAACTGTAAATGTAATGATTAAATCTCAGTAAATAAACCCTACATCTTTCAGCAATCATCATGATCAATATTATTGGCGAAAGTCGATTGTCAAGGAGAATCAAAGTCACATTACAATCAAGCTATACACGTTGCTGCTGTCAATTTTGGCATGAAATAGAGCATATTCTATCTATCTATACATACTTACCTAGCTAGAATATAGGGCAGTACCTAAGACTAATAATGGACGTTAAACATAAAGCACAATACATACAAATTAACTGTGAACATAGCTATTGTTTATCTAAAATCTTCAAAGCCGTTTAGAAACAGAAAGTGGACCAAACGTGTGAGAGTTAGTTTAATTAATATTCCTAATGAGCGTTACAAGAAACGACTACAAAACCTTAAAAAGACATTAACTCCAAGACCGTAAAACCAATTATAGGACTTACGATCCTGAAATACGGACGAGAATTCCCTGAAAATAATTGGTCCTTGTTGAATCAGTGGTGCTCGACTTTGTTCCAAGTTTGTTTTCGGACCAATGATTTCCAAATCTAGTTTGTGTGTTTAGGGCTTAAGATATTCGTCTAGTTTCCTCAAGTTTTACTTGTACTGCGACATAGTTTGGGATGTCTTGTTTACTGGCGGTGGTAAAATCAATCTTTGTCCGGCAGTGTCCCTAGGGATTGTAAAATAGAATTGAGGCGTCAATAACGTTTGTTTTAAAGTGTTCTGTCAGTGAAAGCACCAGATGTATGGGTTGGCACAACTGGACGGTAATAGTCGAATACATGTTGATAGACGTGCCGGAAACGTAAACACAGCTCATAGCATAATCAGCCTATATCGTTCCCATGGCTGGGACATATGCCTCCTTTGTATGAAAGGGAATGGGCTCAAATCCACTACGCTGGCCCAGTGCGGGTTGGTAGATGTCACATGTTTTAAAATTTTTGGTTCTTGGGCATGCAGTTTCCTCGTGATGTTTTCCTTTACCATTTTTGAGAGCAGTGGTAATGAAATAAACTACATAAAGTAATACGCCTGCCTGGGTCCGAACCCACGACTTACTGCTTGTAAGTCAGGGCCGCTACCACTGGGCCACCGCTGCTCTATTGGGCCACCGCTGCTCTACTGTGCCGCCACTGCTCTACTGGGCCACCGCTGCTCTACTGGGCCATCGCTGCTCTACTGGGCCACCGCTGCTCTACTGGGCCACCGCTGCTCTACTGGGCCACCGCTGCTCTACTGGGCCACCGCTGCTCTACTGGGCCACCGCTGCTCTACTGGGCCACCGCTGCTCTACTGGGCCACCGCTGCTCTCACAACACAGCTCGGTTCTGCTCAAATTGTACTGAGTCGTGAATACGATTCAGCGATGGAGTTTACCGATCGGCACACGTCGAATGAAAACCGAATATGTTTAGTAATTTAGTAGAAGTTAGCAAGTTTAGTAACTACTTCGGGTTGGCTTTATTCTTCAATAAATACTGCAATCGCAGATGTTGACCCGAACATGTATGTAGCTTCCATGAGTTGACCAATCTTAGTTCAAAAGAGTTTCTATTTCATAATGAATGCAAATATTACCTTGTTGGTGTAGTGGCCGCAAGCGCGACTGCTGAGCATGAGGGCCTGGGTGCGATTCCTAGGTCGGGCAAAGTGTTATTAGGTTTTTCTATCAGGAATTTCTCAGTAGCAGCCACGGAGTGTGGATTTTTACCCAGTTAATGGCAATACGCTCGCCTCCTATTAAATGGGACTTAAACGTAACTGGCGAAATGTGGTTGTACTATAATTACTAGGTATTAGGTACATCTCTGCCTAACACTTCGGGGATTACAGGCGTGATGTTATGTTATATTGTATCGCTATAGTTTGTGCCTTTTCCTGTATTACAAAGCACATTATGAGCAGCTTGGCTGTAGCTTTATCTGCGAATTCAGGACACTATCCAAGGTACAAACTAAACCAATATCTAGATGAAGAGAGGGAGATTATTTGTTCTCTACAATACATGCCTACACAAACATCGTATTCAGGACGTACGCGACACCTATTTTATCAGACAATACGAAGTAACACACAGCTGTACCAACAACCAATAATTGAGAAACCCTACCTGGTTTATCGTATTGTATTAGTTTAGGTTAACACTACCTAGATCTGCAGACTTAGATTGACTAGGTAGGCTTATGTTTGACGTAGGGATCAGGTATTCAAGACATCCCTTTTGTTCTAGGCTAAGGTAGCATAAATTGTCAAAGATTTAAATCTTAGATTCACTCGAGCGCAAAAATGTTTCGTTGACAATGACATTTAAGTAGTATTGTCTACATTTTTTTTTTGTTATTGCACCTACTGGGTATTGTCTCTGCATGGCTCTAAAGTAGACTGGTAGAAAATGCCCAAGGCTTTAAGTCCGCCTTTGTACAGATTTACTTGTGTATAAAGTTTTAATAAAAAATATCATAATTAATAAACAACTCATACTGAAATTCGTATCTCTCGTTCCATGGGAAACGTGTGAGCTCACTTTTCTCGGTTCGCGCTACTTGAATAAGGTGACATCTTACGATTTAAATCTTTGTAAATTGTAGTCTAACCAAAGGAAAAGTTGATGAAATATTTCGTAGCTAAATCAGGTTATTTGTATGTTTTACGAAAAGTTAGGTAAGTATATTTACACGAGACGAGAATTAAAAATATTTTCGTTATGTTTAGCGTGAAAAGTTGGATACCAAAAATCGTACCTGTAACTAAAACATGGGTGTTGTAAAACAAGTTTTATTAATGTTCATTTAACAGTGATTTAGTTCCCGGAATAAGGGATATCAAGCTTAATATACTTAATCCATTCTTTCTTCATCATCTGCCTAGCCTTTTCCCAACCTTGTTGGGGTCGGCTTCCAGTCTAACCGGATGCAGCTGAATACCAGTATTTTACATGGAGCGACTGCCTATCTGACCTCCTCAACCCAGTGAGTACTAGGTAATACGATACCCCTTGGTAAGACTGGTTGTCAGACTTTTTGGGGCACTAACTCCCTGTAACGACTGTCAAAGATCTACAAATGACAGCCGGGACCAACGGCTTAACGTGCTTTCCGAGGCACGGAGGAAACTCGGTATGTAATGGGTGGTCACCCATCCACAGATCAACCTAGGCAAGCACAGCTTAACCTAAAGATCGATCTGAGTGGCTGTTATTATCCATTCTTTCTTATGGTATTAAATATCTACAAATGCGTAAGTAACTTTTGTCTGACATTAGTGACATTGTTTTATGCTTTCACGGTTTTAAACTAAACTTTTATATTTTATAGTGTACTAGCGACCCGCCCCGGCTTCGCACGGATGCATGTATTATACATATAAACCTTCCTCTTCAATCACTCTATCTATAAAAAAAAACTGCATCAAAATCCGTTGCGTAGTTTTAAAGATTTAAGCATACATAGGGATATAGGGACAGAGAAAGCGACTTTGTTTTATACTATGTAGTGATTATTTATGAACATATTGTCACTTACGAGGTTCTGTCTGCCATCTCTTCACTTCTTATCGACAAACGATAACGCAATGATATATCTGTATCATAAGGTATTTACTTTTTATATCCCGGTACGTCCCCTGGGATATTTCTGACCTCCAAGCAGACGAGTCACGGGTAAGCAAGTGAAAAATATTACTCATGGTCTTGATTTTTTGAGTTGACCTACCTGTTTCGGTTTCTTGCTATGTTAAGACCCGAAATTATCCAAGATTTTATTTATTTATACCTTTTTGAAGTCAAATTCCATTTCTGCTTATTCAGAAATCAAATACGAACCGTGGTCTGGCTTTGGTAACAAAAATACGATTTATTTTATTCCTTCTTTCATTTGATTTTATCCTGAATCAAATAAGCATATAGAATGGATAAAATATAAAGGTGAGGTTCATGAATTATAAATTTCCTGGGTCTAAACGAGCTGTATTGATTTCTTTCAGTGGTTCTACCAATACCTATATACACATAGGTACATGGATAAGTTACAAATGAAGTGCTGTTGAATGACACAGTCACATAATCAACAATTTTGCACAATTTTGACGGATCAAAACAAACACAGAAAAATGATGTAAAACGCTGTAAAATTATTCGAATTAGGTGTAACTGGTAACCTGCAGTACTCGTTATTACCTTGCAATTTTTACCCACTTTAAAATGTGATAATCTTCTTAGACCGTAGATTATTCTTCTTCGTAGTTCCCGTTGTTCAACATGCTGTAACCGAGTGGCGTCCAAGAAATGGAAATAGAAGTGCTGGCCAATCGATGCGGCGACAATATGGCATACAATGCGCCTTATGCGTGACGACAATTGCGTATGTAAATACTCCATTTAATAATTACTCCATGCTACACTACACGTGCCTGTATGAATACTATTATAACCGTAAATATTTAATAAAACACTGGATATTGACCATTAAACACACTGACTCCACTGTCAAGGCCGTACCCACGAAATAACAGATTAATCTATTTTTGATTTGGACATAAATCTATCAAGTGCCGAACAAAACATGATATTTCAATGTTTTTCGTAAGTTTAGGTAATAAATTCTTGGTAATAAATCTGTTCTTAATGTTCCTTTAGGTACCTATCTATTTACCGCATTTTTTTGAAGTTATATTAGTCTGTGTTCTGATTTATTGTTGCAGATAACGTACCTTTTAAGACACTTCAAGAAAAATACTGCTAAGCTTTAGCTGTTCAGTCATCATCATCATCTGCCTAGCCTTTTCCCAAGTATGTTTGCGTCCGCTTCCAGTCTAGCCGGATGCAGCCGAGTATTTTACATGGAACGACTGCCTATCTGACCTCCACTACCTACCAAGTTAGTACTGGGTAATATAAAACCCATTGGTTAGAATGGTTGTCAGACTTTCGGGCCACTGACTAGCTATAACGACTTTTACTGTTCAGTAGATACTTCTTTACATAGTATAAAACCATGTCGCTCCCACTGTTTGTACGCTTAGATCATTTAAACTACGCAACGGATTTTAATGCAGTTTTCAACAATAGAGATAGAGTGATTCAAGAGAAAGGTTTTTAAGTATATTACACCCGTCCGAATCCGGGCGAGTCGCTAGTAAATAATAAAAATATACCACTCTATTATCTTTACTTTATACTAGCTGTTGTCCGCAACTTCGTTCGCGTGGAAATTTTGGTGTGTATGTGAGAGACTGCCTCGTCCGTCGAGTGGGCGCAAGTGCGACTACTAAGCATGAGGTCCAGGGGCCGATGCCCGTGTCGGGCATATTAAAAAAAAATGTTTATTTTAATTACATAAAGTTATAACGCACATGATTTAGAGATCGCATTTTAAGCAAGGAGATGCTTGTGTGGCTCCGCTCTTCCACTAAACATTAAACAATGTATGCAATTGAAAAAAATACTGTAAATGAATAACCCAATAACGAACGTTATGTACGTTATTGGGTTATTCCATCGGGAATTTTTCAATAGCAGCCACGGAATCTGGATTTGTGCCCAGTTGATGGAAATAGGCTCGCCCCCTATCACATGGACTTCAACATAACTGGCGAAATGTGGGTGTACGATTAGGTACACTTCTGCCTAAATGTTCGGGGATTACATGGCGTGATGTGTGAGAACTGACCGGTTGATCAAAATATGATAATGTGGGTGATGACTACAAAAAAAGTGCCAAACAAAATTAAATGGCGACGAAATGGCTTAAAAACCGTTGGACACTATTTATTTTCTAGTCAATTTTATGGATTGGCCTGGGATCTGTGATCGTCATTGTAAAAGCCAATTTTAAGGGAAATTGTAACCTCTTAAATTGAAATGGTAAGTTATTTGAAATAGTGGGCATGCGGGGAATTAAAACGCTCTCTCCTTTAGCAGCTCCGTTTTTATAATGTTACTGCCCAGCTCTCTGATACGAAGCCCGGTGCCGTTGCACAGTCTGGTTGCATCAAGGTTTCGCATGACCAGAACTGGAACGCCAACTTTAAGATCCAGCTGATGGGACAGCACGCCCGTTAACTCCAGGGAGTTGAGAAATCAACGGGGTAGGCAGTACTATCGTCTTTAGCCATCACAGTGTCTATGGATACGTATAGTTTTGAATCGCCGACGATTATGTCAAAGTTTTTTTTTTGTTTATTTTTCTGACGCACTCGTTCTTTGGCGACAGTACTGCCCACTCACACACACAAACACTCTTTATTTTTTATATTAACCTCCAAATTGAGAAAAACGTGCATGTCATGTTCCTTCTTAGCCCTTTTTGTTCCAGGGCCGTGGTATCTCTTTCGAACAGTCCCGCAGCTCCGGCTTTGCGTGTCGCGGGTTCGATTTCCGCACGGAACAAAATATCAACGTCGTAGATTTTATCAAATTTTAATTTTGTTTTGATTTTAAACTTTTTAGAGATTTTATTTCGTAATGGGTTGTACGTAGTACTTATTACTTC
Source organism: Eurois occulta (assembly GCA_950022335.1). Lineage (NCBI taxonomy): Eukaryota > Metazoa > Arthropoda > Insecta > Lepidoptera > Noctuidae > Eurois > Eurois occulta. The sequence continues at coordinate 6,489,389 of OX465489.1, read as the reverse complement.
CATGCACAGAGTAAACACAAAAGGAAAAATAAAACGAAATTTATTTGCAGCCATTCAGACTACACTTCGACTAAAACCTATTTTACGTAAATAATTATATTTATCATAGAAATCGCGTATGAGGTTACTAATTTATATTACATCTTGTGCGCCTCGTGGTCGATTTTTATGAAATAAACGCTAAATGTTACTCGGAACAATGCTTCTTATGTTTCGATTTTGAATACAATAAGGGGTTTTGACCCCTAAAAATGGTAGAAATGGGTTCTGTTTGTGATCCTTTAACACACACACCTACTATGTTTTTTTCTAAATATTTTCAATGTACAGAAACGCCACGTCTACAGAATTATTATATGTATAGATTTTTGTTTTATGTATTGTTTGCACGTGTAGCATGTACCAAATAATTGCATGGTCTTTCTTTATTCTTTTCTTTTCTTTCTTATCATCACACTACAGGGCAAAGCTCGTGGATGATAGTTGATTTGAGACCTATGTATGTATAATATGTATATTTTAAAGTCCACGTTTCCTCAGTGATGTCCTAGAAAACCTTAGAAGGTACCAGTGGCGAAGGTTCCATACAACTCGATTCCTACCGGCTTTCCTTTGAAAAATGGCACAGTCAGTATTCTATTGACAAATAATATAATCACATTAAAGATATGTAGTCCGGCTTACCTCTTACAAAAATTGATCCTTCGCGACTGGAAGGCACTTACTTATAAAAATCAAGTGACGTTGATATTTGCCCGGATTTGAGTCCACAATCTTGTGCTTGAGGTGCGTAACTCCAACCACAGGGTAATCATGCTACCTACTTACCCTACTTTTAATCTGAAGTTAATCTACCATTTACCACATCCCCTATTAATAATATCCCAAAGGAAACGTATTTGTTCCCACAGCCATTAAATAAATGGAAACTATTTTAAGCTTTGATAATGTTATCGAATAATTATTATCTTTGTGGATCACCGACGAAGTAATTGTGTTCCCTCGAATTGATATCCTGACCTTTCTTAGATTATCCGCCCACAGGAATATATCTTTAGGATGAGGTTGATATCTTTCAGTTCAACATTGGTGTTGGTTGACATTTGTGAAAATGTTATTTTAAGTAGGTAATCAATCAAGATGCCATTATCTTAGTGATTTCCGATTTCACTTTTTTGAGTATTTTGCCTAGCGCTGGTTTCAACTGAACATCATCATCTGTCAAGCCTTATCCCAACTATTTGTTGACTACCAGTATTTTACATGAAGCGACTGCCTATCTGACCTCTGCAACCCAGTTAGTACTGGGTAGCACGATACCCCTTCGTAAGACTGGTTGTCGGACTTTCGGATCCCTGACTACCTGTAACGACTGTCAGAGATCTACGAATGACAACTGGACTTTTACTGGCCAAAGCCTTAAAGGTGGTCATATTGTATTTAGCACGTGGAACATGCACGTGGAATATGCACGTGGAGCTACGTGATCTTCAGTGGAAACACCAGTCAGAACCAAACCTAATGCCTAGATGGGTATCACAGAATAAGTAGGAACATACCACTCTTTGCTGTACTTTTTTTCTTTTTTTTTTTTTGGTGTGTGGGAAATCATCAAATGACCCCCCCCGCTCTGGGCGGAGCGGAAGGGAGTGTCAGACTCTTACTGACTAAAAACCACCCATGTTCCTTCTTTGGCCCTTTATGTTCCAGGGCCGCGGTATCTCTTTCGAACAGTCCCGCAGCCCTGGCAGACTCTTTGCTGTACTTGGGTTTCGTTCTTTTGACGTTGGTAAAATAAATAAACCTTCTATTTGATTCCTTACATTTCATCTCCATGCACAGTCATTACAGACATTAATTATTCAACTGACCTTATAAACATGCAATTCATAAAGCTGACAATCGTAAAGCGTAAACATTTCAAATCGTAAACATTTATTTTTATTAAATTAGATTAAATTAAATTCATTATTAGTTTATTGCATTAATATAAAAAAAAATCAAAACAGTAAACATAATATTAAAACATGAATTCATTAAATTCTTTAAAACCGTTATATATGTTGTTTAAATGTAAGGACCCTCAAAGACGGTACAAACCTCCTTGCTGTGGCAGTCCTATCGGTCTCTGGCTAACCTGCTCCAAGTTTTTCCTGCGATTTCCTCTATTATTATACTCCAGCGTTTGTGGGGTCTAGCGCGTTTGACGTAGATACTTGTTAATTAATGTTTATTTATAAACTAAACCCATGGATAAGTAATTAATGGTTTAGTAATAATACTGTACTCCCACTCAATACCAATTAATTCGGTATTATGATATGTGCTGGTAAGACTGGTATTTAAAATATGTAGGTACACCCACGGAAGTTTAATAGGACTAAAATTAGATACTATAAATTGGATAACAGACATGATAATATCACGTGTGTTATCTACGAAGGGTTAGGCAGAGGTGAACATAATAGTAGGTACACCCAATATTCGCCAGTTATGTTGAAGTCCCATGTAATATGGGGCGAGCCTATTGCCATCTGGGCACAAATCCAGAAATCCCTTATGGAAAAACCCACTAACACTTTGCCCGACCGGGAAATGGAATCCAGGACCTCCTGCTTAGTAGTCGTGCTTGTGACCACTTGACCAACAAGGCACTCATAATTAGTAAATATCTAGATATTTCTTAAATTATCCGTTTCATAAACATATTATAGTCGGCAAAATATAAATAAAACTGAAGATGTTTCAATAACGTAAAATAGAAAGTAAGTAGGCAATTTTTTTACGTCAGTCTATGAGAAAAAAGAACATTACAGATTTTAATTGTTGTTCTTCTAAAATAAATACTTCATTTACATAATCCCTGAATAGCCGAATTTTTCTTGAAAGAAATCTAGCATTAGAAGTAAATGAGCCAAAGTCGAGATTTATTCTTACAGTGTCAGAAGGAGCTTATTAATTCCAAGATTAAGAAAGCCGTTCCCACTCCCAGAAATTACTTCCAAAAATAAATGAAACTCCTGCCATCGGAAACGTACAGGAAAAAGTAATTAATAATCAAGGAGTCCGATTACAACACGAAGATAGCACCGTACCTACAAACTCCGAAGATTTGAATCTTGATAATTAAACCGACCAAATTGAAGACGTTCCCGAGGTCAACTAAACCGAGATAATTTCTGTACATCTAACTTTGGTTGGATAAACTTCTGTCAGATCATTCGCGGTGTCTTGTTAAGGAACTTTCGTTGATTTTATCTGTGTAATTAACGAACACAACCCCGGTATAATAATAGTTAAGGTAATACTTGAGACAGGTTGAGATTAATTGTAAGGTATTGTTTGACAATCATTATCACTTTAGAAAATTATAATGTCTGGATTATCTATCCTATGTTACTTTTTCTCACGGTTTCGTCTGCGTGGATGTTGATAAAAAAGTACTAAACCAGGTTTTGGTATATCCGTATATACCCTTCCAAATCTGTTCAGATGTTAAGTTATTAAAAACGGAAAATTCATATTATAAATAGTATTATAGAGCAGCGGTGGCCCAGTGGTGGCGGCCCCGACTTACGAACAGTAAGTGATGGGTTCAAACCCAGGTACTTAGGCACATTACTTAGTGTAATTTATTTCATCATCACTGCTCTCAAAACGGTGAAGGAAACCATTGTGAGGAAACCGGCACATCCTAGAACCAAAAATTCGAAGACATGTGACATCTATCAACCCGCACTGGGCCCGCGTGGTGGATTATAGCCCATTCCCTCTCTTAGAGAGTAGGCCGTGTGTCCCAGCAGTGGGAACATTTTGGCTGATTATGCTATCAATTGCGAAAGTATATATTTCGTATTATTTTATAATACTTGTGTAGTATACAGACATTGGATAGTTGCAAACTGTTCTGGGAATTACCAATTGTCCGAAACGGTTGATGGCTCTACCTGTGGTCGGTTCTAGCTTGAATGGAATCGTAATTTATTGGCACTAATTTGCTACCAACCAAATATCAATGTGGTTTAGGTAATTAGGAACAATTTAGTTTCACATAGAACCCATTTTCAGAAATTTGTGGTCAAAAATACCTGAATATATGGGTCATTGTGGGCAGCTGGCATTGTGGGTAGGAGAATGATGAAAGTTTCACAAAGTATGCAGTTCTTGGTGATGGACAAAAATAATGATGTCTATTTCTAACCTTGTTTCACCTTAATGTAAAGAATTATAAAAAAGTTTTTTTGCAAAAAATAAAAGCGACTTCAAAAACACAAAAAAAAGGAAAAATAACTTTAGCTTCAGAAGTCGGTGACTTTTGTTTGTTTGAATGAGTTATTTTTTTTTGTGTTTTTGAAGTCGGTTTTATTTTTAGAAAAATACTTTTTATTTTTCCATTTTTAGGTGTAATTTTCTTAGGTATACAAATATTTGCTATGCAATATTTACATTGTTAACATTTCAAGGTAATAAGGCTTATCCCCAATAAAATGTAACTTATCATACCTAACTGTCGAAATCTGGGTGTACTGTACACATCTGCGCATCCCCTCAGAGCATATAGGCGTGATATTATGTTATGATGTTGGGTAAACAATAATCATCGAAATCGAATCATAGTTGGCGAAGATATCTCTGAACATACAAAAAAAACCCTCCTTTTGTTAGTCGATTAATAACTTTAATTCCGAAAATTAAACTCCAGTAACACCGAAAATACTTTTTTTTAAATATTATAAATTTCCAATACCGGCGGGGTTCTGCCGATACTAATATCGGCTGAATCCCTGTCCACATTATACCTTAACCCTAAATCAATAGTATTCAGCATCTCCCAATAAATTATACCAAAGCATTACGCGGGTCCCCCAGACCCTGATATTGGCACACAGTGTTATCGTGACCAATTTATCCCACGTTCACGCATCAGGCCACACGGATGATCGAAGTTAGGAAATTCTCTCAAAGGGCAAAGGTCAAAGGCCTGAGAAAATCTCACAATTAGGACGAAGCCTAAAAGGCAGGAAACGAGGCGTTGAACGTACCGATCAAACGCGAGTTGACGGATAACTAGCCGTCTATACAGCTTGTACCAGAAATGTGTGGTCATATTTCAGGGTGTGGTTCCGACATTCAATCCGAACAACTGTCTCCATGGGACCACCATCGAAATCGCGAAAAAAAATCTGTTGTTTACATTTGGGTCGAGTAGGTATTGAAGTTTTGTACTGGACAGGAATTTTTTTTTCGCGTTCGCGGTGGTGTTCCCGTGCCATGGAGAAAGTGGTTTAGTTAGATGGTCTGAATGACACCCTGAAACATGCCCACATCATCCTGGTGCACGCTGTATAAAGCACTAGCTTTTGCTCGCGGCTGCACCCGCGTGGAGGTCGGAAATTATCCCTTGCGATTGATCTGTGAAAATTGAAATTTATGTCCTATCCACGTCAGTGTGGCATTTTTATCCCAACCGTGCAGCCTTAAGTTAACAGAAAATACTGTTACTGTTCTTGGTATGATAGTGAAAACCGCATCAGTGAAAACCATGGCGTAGTTTCGATAAACAAAGCGGTCACACATACAGATAAAAAGGGACTTTGTTTTATACTATGTATAGAGGTGGACACTTCTAATAAAATCTTGTTAGCTGCGTCTCCAACCTACTCCCCTCCAGAAAGCCCGGACCATATGACCGAGCTTAAATAAGTCAACGCGTACCGTGGCCATTGGCTCATTCCCTTAATCGGCGGCACCCACTTCCTAACTATTCCCCTTGATTTTGTTCACTCGAATATTGTTGTAATTTTGTTACGTAAACTTATAACTTTTGTGTTTTTAACTTTTTATGTTTGTGTTGTAATAGAATACATTTGTTGTCCTGATAGTTATTTCATAGCAATTTCCTAAAAATTTGGTAATTCGAAACGCACGTAAGCAATCACTCGATAAATCGTGCGCTGAAAAGCGTTTCGTAGGTAGGTATGTCTGCTAAAATGGAATGAATATGAAACAAGGTTGAAATCCAATTCACAGAAGAAACATTAATTGCTGTATCGTAAACGAAAAAGGAAAATCACGCGCGGCTAATGAATGTGGTAACAAAAAGGGAGGATCAGAAAATAGTGATACATTTATTTTATTCGTTAACGATTAAGATAATGTAAGGAATAATATTGCTTGGGAAGTGTATGTAATTGTCAGAAATAAGTGGATTAAGAATCTCTGAAAATATCCTCGTTTTTGTAAAAAAAATGATCGAGGAAATACGTTACAATTTTCCTTATTTTTCGTTGTTCAAATTTTCTCCTGTCTTCCTATTTAAAGGTCAATTTCTATATTACTTAGTATTCTTTGAACGCGTTGCTGAGTCGTTAATATTCTCATTTTCTTTGTGCTTCGTTTACGACGAAATCTGTTTCTTATCTTTTGTAGCATGTCGTAACTAAAAGATAAAAGGCAACATTTTGGATACAGTTTTGCTAACACATGTTTGATTACGGGTCGTTCCTTTGTTTTGTTCCAAATTGAGAGGAGTTACCGTAGCGCTTTTACATTCTTTCAGAATTATTTATTTTACTATCTTTCGCCGGGAATTCACCTAGAAACTGTAAAAAGAAGCGCCCTGTATCTAAATATACAAGCAAGGTCCTTAGCGGTCGTTGACTTGCCGACTTAGGTACATCTACCTTCATTTAAAATACCCTCCGGCATTCGTATTTATTTACAAAAGCCTAGGTAACAAGTACCTACGAAATAATTAATGAAATCACCAGAAGTTTAACAACAAATTCAAACCTGTAATTACGTACTTTCACAAAAATGAAACAACAATACATTTATTCTCAAATTTAAACAGCGAACTTACCCGTGATTCGAGTTCTCGGGTCCCTTGTTTCTCTTCGCAATAGAAATTATAAATCAGTCTCGGTATCCTGTTTTCCATACCTACAACACGGAGTTCATTGTATTAACTTGTGGTTTCAACAGGAGTTTCCGACCATGTTCGTGAATTTAAGTGGATTAAATCTGAAGTTTGTGGAGAAGACCAAGTGTTTATAGTTTGGGAAATCTTTGGAAATTATTCCGTTGTTTCTTAGAGTTTGTACTTAGTTGTCAGTGAAATGTCCTTTGTGAACACCACAGGACAGTGTCTTCTTGAATATAATTTACAAATTGGGTAGGTTTATTATGGGAAAAACAATAGACGATGGAGGAATTTAAAACTGTGAAATGTTGCAGTAGGCTTCATCCGCACATGCGGTAACATGAGGGACACTTCTTCGTCATAATAGCATCAAGGAGTTTTCTTGCAGACTCGTAAGGGCAGAGAAAATCACTACAATAAGAAATAAAGAAAAACGGTTATTTCAAAAAGCAACATAACTTTTGCTTTGAGAACAATATTTTGATATTGACAGAAAATATGACCCAGCAAACCACACATAACCATTTTCTTTTTGGTTCTTTTCGTCCCTCTTTGGGACAGGCAAAGGGAGCTGAGCCCATACAGCCAACCACACATAACCAACAAAGTAGGTCTGAAGTAAATGGCTGACAAAAGTTTTAACAGATTAAAAAAATACGAAAGTTGAAGACTTCCTTCATAAAGAACTGATGTACACAACCCAGTACTAACTGGGTTGTAGAGGTCAGATAGGCAGTCGCTACACGTAAAATACTGGTAGTCAGCTGCATCCGGTTAGACTGGAAGCCGACCCCAACATAGTTAAAAAAAAGAAAAAGGCTAGGCAGATGATGACTTTGATTCTTTGACATAACATACACTTTCGAACGATTAATCTCGGAACCGATTCGGTTTGTTCCTTATCAGGCTCACAAGGCCATTGCAGACCGCCACGACAATGATAGATGGTCTCACACTTGATGAATTGCAGGAGACCTATTCGGGGAACGAGATGGATGCGATATCGAAACGATAAGGAACTTTGATCGTGTGTGGAGCTAAGAAAATATTACGAGAGAATTAAAAAGTTATAAAAAAAGAAAGAGCGAGTGAGGGGCTCGTGGCTAAATAAGAACAGCCGATCGATCTTTAGGTTAAGCCGTGCTTGCCTAGGTTGGTCTGTAGATGGGTGACCATCCATTACATACCGAGTTTCCTCCGTGCCTCGGAAAGCACGTTAAGCCGTTGGTCCCGGCTGTCATATGTAGATCTTTGACAGTCGTTACAGGTAGTCAGTGCCCCAAAAAGTCTGACAACCAGTCTCACCAAGGGGTATAGTATTACCCAGTACTAACTGGGTTGTAGAGGTCAGATAGGCAGTCGCTACACGTAAAATACTGGCTGGTAGTCAGCTGCATCCGGTTAGACTGGAAGCCGACCCCAACATAGTTAAAAAAAAGAAAAAGGCTAGGCAGATGATGACTTTGACTTGCTTATAGCTACGGGTGTTAGAATGAATCCAATATATTTTTTTTCATCCATGAATCGACTTTTTACTTAATACTCTTCATCGAGGTCAATTTCACGCAGCTTCACGACACTCGTTTCTCAGAATAATCCTTCTGTCGGAGTCTGTCCAACAAAAAACAAATTGATCGGAGATGAGCTCCGACTTTTTATCGTTTATCTTGAAAAGTGTGTCGAGATTGTCTCGAGATTGATGCGCTCATTCTACCATTCGATCTTTTAATAGATTTTAAGTGATCATTTCATTTATAGTTATTTTGGAATGGCTTTGTCTGGAGGTTTTTCTGTTTTCGTGTGTGGGATATACTATATAGGGTGGAAGGGACTCCGACGCCCAAACGGGTTACGACGTATTCAATTCATCATTCCGGACCGCCACATATAGAAATTTTTCATCGGCAATTTAAAAAAAACCGGCCGAGTCGATCTCGCGCACGAAGAGTTCCGGACCAAAACCGGCAAAAAAATCATGTCTGTTGTAAGGGAGTTGTCTTAAATATTTATTTTATTTTGTTTTTAGTATTTTTTGTTATAGCGATAGCGGCAACAGAAATAAATAATTTGTGAAAATTTCAACTATCTAGCTATCACGGTTCTTGAGATACAGCCTGGTGACAGACAGACGGACGGACAGACAGCGAAGTCTTAGTAATAGGGTCCCGTTTTTACCACTCTTTTGTAGAAAACAGCTGATTTTCTTTTTAATAACTGATGAAAAATTTATGGGGGGGGGGGGGGGGTTGGCATGTGCGTCGATGTCCCTTCCATCATGTACAGGTAACTGAATTCTGCTATCAATTTTATTGGTGTACAGAAACACTTTTACACCTGTTGAGAATGTTCGGAATATTTGCATTAAATATTATCAAAACAATATTTTTCAATCATTAAGACAGCTCTGTTATAATCTACATTTTAATGATTTTGAAAAATCCACATCTCAATAGATATAACCTTCTGGTTAAAACCTTTAACAGTTCTATATAGAAAATTATAAACAACGTTTTATTACTAACTAACGTAAATAGCAATATTTTACTAGTATATACATAATGAACCTATACATAGATATTCTAATTCTACGCAGTTTTAGAGCAAATCATTCGTGAATTATTTCATAAATAATATTCTAGACTTCTAGAGATATCACGGGAGGAGGCTGTAAATATCCTAACTTTAGACACTTAGAAGGCTGTATCTCATTTTGAACTAAAATTAGAGCATTCAGACGTTGGTACTTTACTTCTACTTGAAGGAGTTAATTTTGTTGTAATATTTCTTGTGTAAACGTTATTTAATACGTAGCAATGATATTTTTATGGATTTTTGTTTAGCCTCATGTTTTCTAGAAATAACAAATTTGAGGCGCAAAAACATCACAAATATCTTAATACATAAGCACAAATCACAAAGTTCTATGAGAGGCACCAGAATTTTATTTTTCCAATCACTTCCATTCCGTTGGATTCACACCTCATCATATTCTTCACGATTGAAAGGATGGCTATACAGTACACACTACACATAGTATGCAATACACGCTATTCTGCACTACGTAAGGCACGCGGCTTCACTTGCTTTTATGTTGAGTGGAAAAGTAGGGCCTATTTTAGCCCTGTATATTTTTCATGCTGTAAGGATTCAGCTGGGCCTGTCACCTTGCAGCAATGATGTCACAATATGTTTCTGTTTTAGTCTTGTGTGTATTACTAACATAGTTTGTAAGTACATTGTTACTTACACTATGAGTCTTTGCTCGAAATAAATGATGAAATTAAATTATACCTACAGTCATAGTGTTTCGCTTGTCGATTCGAAGAAGTTTACTTCCCAAATACATTTCAGTTAGTTTTCTATAAAGGATTTAAAAATGTGGATTGGAATTCATTGATTGGACTGGTATCATTCGGGCGCATCATTCTTTCGCCCGGTGATAGAATTGTCAAACTTTCTTCGAACAAGAGAACTTTGAGTAATTAATATGACGCACTCATAGAATTAATTAATACAATGTTATTTGCCGACCATTAGCAGTCATCGAAGCTCTTCTAAGCAGCTTGCAGCAGCTCTACATTCAGTTCTTTCCTACATCCAGCTCTTCCCATTTAAAATTATCAGACTCCCTGACCAGTTTTGGTTATCGCCCGTCTAGGTGTGTCGATAGTACTCTCTAAAACCGTTTTATTATGAGTTAGGGTCAATAACACCTAGGTACACACAGCGTCAGTAAGTGCTAACCCCTCAAGATTTAAAATGTTAAAGCTTGACGGGTTAACACTTACTGACGCTGTGTGTACTTTAGGGACCTAAACATTCTAGATATAATGAGCTCCAACAGAAGACTTCGGGTTTTAATGCACAGAATAAAATGAAACCACTGATTGGTATGTTTTCTAAGAAATATTCGCTCCATTTCCTTTAAGGATATTAAAGAAAATTATTTTCTATTTCAACTCACCTTATACCGTGGGAAGTGCTAACAATCTACATAAATTAGGAAACTCTTCACCTTCTAAACTGAAATTCAGATAGCGTCAGACGTTAAATTTATTAAATTTCTAAGAAATACTGCGTTGATTTTGGGTAATTTAGTGGTGTTCGTGAGAGCGGAATGAGCGAAACATAATTTAATTTTCGTATAAATTATTCGGTTAAAACCAAGTGACGTGTAATGTGTCGCTTGTGAATTTTAGTGTCGAAATATAGGAAACTAACTTTTGCTCGCGGCTTCGATAGCGTTAATTTAGAATTGGACAATCAATTTGGGTTGTACTCTGCTTGCAATTCCATCATGATTCGAAAGACACGTGGCGCCATCTATGAGCATTATAACGTTATTGTTGTTTTCCTCGGGAACAGTACTTTTTTTCGGGTTGAAAGGTAGCCTATGTCAGTTTCTGTACACCTGATAACGTATATGCAAAATTTCAGGATGATCGGTTCACTGGTTTAGGCGTGAAAAGGTAACAAACAAACAAACTTACTTTCGCATTTATAATTTTAGTAAGGAAGGATTTATATTGTAGTGTCCTGTTTTTGCTTGGGGGACGCTACACGACTTTCATGGTCCCGTTATGGAAATAAACCTTAAACCTCTCAGGTAATGCTTTATTTGGATATTTCAGCTTCGGAACAAACATTCGGTTTCTGCAAAAAGACACGAATACCTAAACGAACTAAAATAAGTGAATGACTGAGTTATAAATTCCAAATTAGAAACTGTTAGGTTGGCAATGCATTTTAAAACCCTTGGTGTAACAGATTTATATAGTTCTTCCAAATATACAGGGTGTAAGGGTTACCACGAAGTTAGTACATCATTCTGACTGAAACCCCACACATAGAAAATTTTCGTCGGTAATTAAAAAAAAAAAACAGCTCGTACAAAACTATCCTTCCACCTTGTGTATTACCTCTGATATAAGCCTAAGGTATGGACGACAAGAATGAAGGCCACTGTCATGCGAAAAACAAAGGTAAAATACCAATGGAAACACAAGGAGGATTTAACTACTTTCTATTAGCTGGGCCGTCGATCTGTTTATCAACCTCTCACATAAGCTTCGTGTGAAGTCATACACTTGTTAGAGTTGCCTAGGCTGAAGCAGTTTCCATTAAGTAGGAAGGAAGGAAGAAATATGGCGGAACGCTGTGGCGTTTTAAGTGCTGAACCGTTAAGTACTTTATCAATTTATTCTTCAACCAAAATTAGCACTTATTTGCTAGGCATTACGGATGGTTGTAAATATTTAAAAGGTAAACATATTTATGCGCATTATGTTCTATATAGAATATAGAAACGCCTGAAATAAATACATATTTTATTTTCGCACTTACACTATTGCTACCCAATTTTGAAACATGTGGCTCCGTCTTTATGGTATATTTTCGCATGTCATTTATGTAATGGTGAATATAAGAACGTCTATATGGGTTTCAATGTCAGCCAATATCTCGAGATTGACAGTTCATATTACATCAGATGTCATAAAACGTTCTCATTGCTTGTAAATATTTATGTGGTTTGGTTATGTTTATTTTAATGGTAATGGCCTTATATTCCCAAATATAAATAGGTTAGTAGGATCGGTACTCGTGTTTGAATATAAAATACCACAGTTACTTAATAATGCATGAAGATATTTTTTACTTCTAAAATAATTCGACTAAAGCACATCAAAGACTAACTTTTACGTCGTAACTTATCATCCTGAAACGAATTGCCGAAAAAAAAGGTTGCAGTCTACATGTGTGCAAAGTTTCATCGAAATCAATTTAGCCATTGGGGCGTGAAAAGATAACAAACTGTCCGAGTTACTTTTACATTAATAATATTTGTATGGGTTTTAGCCATGTCCTCAAAACCATAATAACCGTACGTTCCCCGAGTCTTATCAAAGTCAAAGTCAAAGATTTATTTGCAGATAAATATGGTTACAAAAGTTCTTACAATGGTAGTTTAATAGTAGTAACATATTCAATCATAACATAATGACATGCAAATTTTTGGTATAAGTACAATTACATCATTTGGGTTTACTCAAGGAATTCTTTTATATTATAGAAGGGATTCTCAATTAACCATCTGTAAAAACAAACCAATCATATCATTTTGAATCTCTGAAAAATGACAACATATTTACCACATTTTAAATAAACAAGAAAAACCCAGCATACTCTCTCGAATGGCATCTTCAACCCTCTAGAGTTGCATTAAACTGAAGCAATCATTTCAGTACCGAATCCATCAGAGTAAGCCAGTGATCCTGAATTAGAACTCTTTGGTATTAACGGATTCCGAAGGGGGTCGAACAGGGGAGGGGGTAGGGGTGTTGATGGTTCAAGAAATGAGGGGATGTAGGATTGGGTACTTGAAGAACTGGTATAGGTATTGGTAAGTTTGTGGTAATTTATTTTTGTGGGATTTAGGGTGGAAAGATTGCGGTGGATTTAAGTCAATGGAAGATTTATATGCTTCATGCTGTAAAATTGATTGATTGTTTACTTGCTTCATAGACGTACTATATTTTCGTATCATAATATATGAACAGTTTTCATCCATAGAGGTATCTGTTAGCCAGCGCCCTACTGACAGTATTATTTAGGAAGGGTATTTTTTTACCTCATTTTAAATTTATTTCAAAGATAATTAAATTATTTACAAACTATAATAGTAATAAATATGTACACTTAAAAGGGTTACAGGGCGTCCAAAAATTCGTCCGCATCGCTGTCAACAGGAAAAGTGCCCAGAAGGCTTGCAGCATTACCACGTTGGATGGCAATGCTGATTCTTTGGCCAAAAAATAGGCCCGCCCTCTAGTCACGTGAAGAGTCGACCAACCACTTGGCGATCTCCCGAAGTACTAGGTGGGCACTCGGACCCCATGGCCCTAGTGTTTCAACCCCAAACGGCTCAAACACATAACTACCAATTAAATTATTGTATTTGCGCCGTTTGAGGTTTTCAGCACCTGCAGCAGCCGCCCCAGCGCAGCCCACTGTGCTAGGAAGATGGGATGGCGCAAGGGTGTCGACGCAAGTTGTGTCCCACACCAAAGGCCTACCCAACTTACATGGCATTATGGTCATACCATCTGGTCTCTTCCCATCGACGCGTGCCAAGCCATTGGGTTCTAAGACAGCTGGCACCCCGGCGGTGGCAAGAGCACGACGGATGAGATCATTAATGCTAGCGTGCCCCGCAATCCGACCTGCACTCTTACTGCAAGAAAGGCCATGGTGTCCGAGGCAGTCGACTGCTTCACCAGCGATGACAGCTTTGACAGCGATGTGGAGCCCCACATTTTTAAATGACAGGGTATTTGGATACTAACGACACTGCATTTTTAAACGACTTCTAAAAAGGGGGACGTTCTCTATTCAGTTGTTTCTTTTCCAGCAAATTTTGAAAACAATGGATAATGAATACTCGACAAGAAATTGTGTGAGATACCATCATACAACAACTGAAAAGGCTGAAATAAAAAACTTATTTGCAAAATAATGAACTGACTAAAAAGTGGAAAATAATTTTACTTCCGGAAGTCGGTGGCAAAAAGTCAATGACACATACAAAAGTCACCAACTTCCGGAAGTAAAGTTATTTACCACTTTTTAGTGTCTTTTTGGAAGTCGTTAATTTTTTTTTTCTGAAAATCATCTAGCTCAGTTAATAAAAAGAAAAGACCTTTTTGACTAGAGGCAGATTTACACAATATTTTTCTCATCAAACTTGTTATGACTCCAAACCCTACCGCAATTTTATATTCTTCTCAAAAAAACAAGAATTACGACCCCATTCTAAAAGTATTTACAAGAGATTTATGACTATCTATGACGTATTCCTCTTGGTGAAACAAACAAGTAGCTACCAAGACAGGTTCAAGGTACCTGCCTACCCTGTTTGTAACGTAAACATGCCTGGATTAAATAATCATCACTCGCGCATTTGTCTGGCGGAAGCTACACTCTGGCCAGGTCAACACTGAGATGTAGGAAAGTTAAAAAAAAACTGGCCGTTTCTTAGTTCAAATCGCGTTGAATGGCAATGCTACCAGGCTTTTGGGCATTTTTCAAGTTGACATTGTTTTTTTTTTGGCCAAGGTGCCTTTTTTAAGTCTAATTCTAATAAATGTATTGTGTTTGAAATCAGCTTACATAATGACAGTAAGTTTCGTTTTCCATATGTTACAGAATCAAAGGAAAAATCATGTAAATAGGCTATAAGCGCGAGATTTAATAAAGTATATTTCACTACAGTTATAGTGTAAATTACAAAAGTACGATGAAAGCTTCACCATGCAATGTAATATTTTTTTCATAAAAGCATTAACTCTACCCACATGAAAATACCTACAGATTGGATTGGATTCGCTATTGGAAAAGAGAAAAAAAATGTAGATTCCTGGAATTGGATCCGCTAAATATATTCCGGTTATTCCAGGAAGATTTTAAAATCTCCCTTTGAAACTGCCCACTGCCACTGACCATCCACTTAAAATCCTTTAAAAGCTTTCAATATTAATAACCACCATTGGCCGTCACTGTATTGAAACCAGCTGAAAGTTTAATTACATAAAAACAATCCTTTCTCTGAAAAAAGGCTCCCATATTTCCAGTATAAATGTTATATAGGTTCTCCAAATATCATCCTATCCACCTTTTGTTTCTACGATCCGAGACGAAAATTAATATTTCAAGCTCGTACCTTGATTTGAGACAGGCGCCTACAAAGGGACGGAAGGCTCAGAAATATTAAACGTCTATAAATCTGAAAGATTTTGCATAGTTACGAGGAAAAATATTTTACGATGGTCTCCAAAGGTATCGGATTATATTTTAAAGGCTTGCGGAATGTATTTTGTCGTTTTACGGAAATTGGAGCTGTTGAAAACTGAACGAGGGAAAAGGTAAGCACCGGAAAGTTTCTGATATTGGAATAAGTGGTTTTGGTACGTTATTACTGAAAATGCCGATCATTGTGTTTGACGATATGTATAAGTTAGATAAAAGCATAATTATCTTGAATACGTGTTTCTAGTCTCTACGTGGAAAGATTTCTTTAAACTGACTTTAGCACGCAATAGAACAAAAACATAACAACACGCTGGTTTTCTCTAGAGGGCTAGGCAGATGTGAGCCAGTAGCTGCCGATAGGAATGGAAAAACGCAATCACACTTCGGCCGTCCCATTAGAGCAAAGCATTAAAATAAGCATATTAGCATACTCAAATACACTCGAACTTTCACGTAACGAGAAAATATAAAAAATTAATACTCCACTGCAATGACGTCCAATGTAATAATGTCGCATTCGGTAGGTACATTCGTCAAAGTTATTAATCAACAGATTTTAATTTGGTCGCTTAGTGAGAGCCGAGTGATTGCAAGCCTGAAATATGTGTCAGCTCAGAAAAGAAATAAATTTACGTACATTTCCCATTTTTGGAATGAGGAAATTTAATATTGCTGGTTGTAAGGGAAATAACAGTGAGGGCGCGTTCCCACTAAATCGTGACGACAGATAATCGTGTCATTTAAAGCGTTGTGGCTTGTGTATTTAAATGGAGGTGTTCACATATAGGACGACACGATTAACTGTCGTCCACGACTTTTCCATATATTATCCAACGATAAATTAATCGTCACGACATAGTTAGAACGCGCCCTGACAGAAAATACGTACATCATGTTCACAGCGTTTCTGTAAAGTAATACATTATATAAGATTCAATCACAAGTTATGACATATTATTATGGCAATTCGTTGGCTACACGTGCATATGTATTGCGCGGCGCTATAACAACGAATCACTACGGGAAAATTTGTTCTAATAATCAAAACGTTTTTCTGACAATCTCCATCTTAAAGGTCCGTGTTTTAAAAGTACAATATAGTAGCAAAACCTATGAAGGTGAGTTTTTTCATAAAAACCTGGACATGAATTGGAATCTGGCAGTACTAGTTCTAGCATAACAAATACGAATCACACCACTAGGCGCGACTCCCTATGGGAACTGAGAATAAAAAGCGTGTGATATGTATGTCAACGCCTGAAATATGTACATCTACACAATCCTGCCTGACACACATACATATAAACAGTCCCCAACGTTATTGCCGTTATGTCTGCGAGTACATTTGTCTTCAGGCGACACGCATATGAAATTCCCTCTCTTTTTACCTGTGTAAATACTTGTATATAGGTGATATTATGTTTAAAACTGTCGTGTTTTATGTGTTTTTGTTACAAAGAGTTATGAATTAAGAGCATAAAAGCTTTTGCCAACTGGCTAGATGCTTATCCTAGCTTGACAAAAAACTAAAAGGCTATTTTTGTTAGCCTATTTTACTTGTACACCAGTGTACATGTGTCAAGAAAAAATCTGAGAAAACGTATCGAAGAATTTTGTTTGATTGTTTGTTGCTAAAATTTTCTTGTACACATACGGCCGGATCCTGGCCTTTTACTAGAAAAACATAGCACTATAAGATGTAGATGGCTTCGTTGAAAATAATTTGATGTGTATTTATTTCACCAGGTATATGAACGTAGACGAGGTAAAAGGATTGTTTAAGGAATTTAGGAACGCATCGTGGCATTCTTTAGTTGCTTTTTCTTCTTAACCTCGATAAATGGGGCTACCTCAATGAAACAGCAGCGGGGTGTGTTTGTGGAGCTGTGTTGCAAACAATGCTTCACCTCCTATCCTGAACTCTTAGCCCAAAAACATGCAGCCGCAGTGACCTCTGCGCTGCCACCGACGACGTGGTGGAACTGGCGAATTACTGGGCTAACAAAATTAAAAATGTCATGACAGCGACACGAAGCAGAAGAAGAAGAAGGTGCTACCTACCGCTATGGAAAAACCGTGAGTTTACGTATGCATACGAATATGTAATCTCACACCTTTAACATAAATGTGTCTTTTCACTGACAACGAGCAGTCAAAAAATGGCTGAATAATGATGATGAAACATGACAGTATCATGCTTTAGTAACTACAAAATCAACACGAATCAACATATCCGAACTGAATTACAGTTACTGTTTCAAATGTATGGCCCACGACGCATCTCCCAAACGAAATGCCTGCAATGACAAGTGGCCCTATCTATCAACGCTTCCAGAACATTAAATTCGTTAGGTTTTATGACGTGAATGTGAGCGTTTCTTTACGACATTTCCTTCATCATTGAAACCAGTGATAAATTGTATTTTACGCCCCCTGTTCCTTTTTGTTCATTGCCTTTCAAAGTAACCACATCAAGTGTAAAGGAAGCCAGTAAGGTCTTTTCACTTTGTCTATTAAAAGATGAAACTTGCCCAGAGGAAATTCGTTTAGCGTCAGCATGCACCTATCATTGACCAGTTAACTCCAGGCTTGGAGTTCCTGCGGATAAAATCAGATTAACTATCTCATAGAACACACAAAACAGCCACTTATTATTAAGTGGCAAATGATCTGTTTTTCTACTACGGTGTTATCACCGTAATTTAACGAATGCCTTCCCAATGAATACGTAGAAAAGGACACTGGAATTGTCATTATACTCCAAATTCGTTCCCAAACCATCTCTCATTTGCTACAAAAACCAGTACGCCTTTATCAGCTAAAACTATTTGCAAAAAAACAGAAGCGATATCGATACCGCACTATTAGAGGGCGTTTACATCGAATACACGGTAATCTGAACCCACAGTTCCGGATACAACCCTAATACGTGCAGTAAATCAGCGGGATCGCGCGGATGTAACGAAAGTTATGGTGCCACCATAAATTCTGTGTATTGACTACGGTTTGACCCATATCTGCGATCGTGTGTGCTGGGTTTTAGTTGTGGTCAGTTTTTGTTAGTTGTGTCGTTTTGATGTAGGTATTTCCTTCCGAAATTGGGTGGTTTGTGCAGGGATTTTTCACGAACGAAAAACACGAGACATTTAAAAATACTTCCCATAGGTGGGACGGTGGGCCAAAGCGAACAACATCGTTATCTTCTTGCAATAACCAACTGGTTAGTGCCGGTACAGTTGTGCAATGTGCCAATACTTGGAAATTATGTCGTTTTGCTTTAAGACGTCACTGAGACCTGGGATCACAATTTTTCTATGACATTTCATCTTATAGATGTTTTTTTGACATATTTTCTATAGAATTTTAAATCTCTTCACAAAAAACAATAGAGTTGTTTTAGTCCTCTATGTGTCTGTCCATTTCTGACAGCAAAATTCATATCTATGAACTTGTTTAGCTCTAATAATTGGCAGTGCTGTATACCAATCATTATGTTGTTTTGCTCATATTCTTCCACATTCCTCTTTTTATAGCTCTCTCAATTTAATCAGAGAAAAAAATTCCGACCAGTGCTTTCGCAATCTGCCGCGAACGCAGCTTTTACACCACCATCTCAAAACCAATTAATGCAAAATTCAACTAAAGTCGCCGACATAGTTCATCACACTGCGTAAGTCGTAAATACAGGCGAAAGGAAATCATAGTCTACCAGATAGACACTGGCTAGCATCCTGCCGCCATATTTATGGCAAACGTGTTTTCTTGGCCCCGTTAACATTGCTTAGATTGCTCGCTCCGTTTAAATTGCCTTGCGAATTTAGGAAAGTGTTCTCTTGTGTCATTTTGTAGGTCTAAAACTGAATGATTTATCTTTATAATATCTAGCGACTGTACTGAGACCAGAAGCTTAATTGCGCAATATACCTTCTCTTTATGTATGAGCTTTCATTTTGGCAATTAAACTCTATTCATTGAGCCTTATGTTTCAATAACCGTTTTGTAACAATTAATAATTATTATCAGAATCACCCACTGCTTGGTATAGACCTCCACTTTCTTCTGCAATCTTCTTGGTTTGTGCGTTATACCGAGTTCACTGACGGTGTGCCACTTCCACCCTTTTTACCTTATGCCCTAAGTAATAAGGTTAAAAAGTGGTTGACCGTCAGTGAACTCAGGGGCACATCATCCAACTGTTTCCCGAGACTTCACAACGAGTCAGCCCAGCGAGACTTTGGAGGGGCTTTTTTGGCCCAACCTTGACTACAAATCAATGCAAAGGTTATTCTTGATCTGTCAAAAAATTATAAAAATGATTGTCATCTTTTAGGAAATACTGCGTAGAGTATCTGCCAAACTGGTACGGACAAATTTGTAGACCGACTACGGACATGGACAGCTCTTAACGAATACTAACTAAAGTATCAGTCAGTGTCCATATCCGCGGGAACAAGACACGTCCGCGATTTGGCTATAACGATATGACCGACCTTTTACACAAGTATTTAGGCTGGAGCTAATAAACGTATTTTATTACTAGTATGTATCCAATATTCACTGTATCTATCCAAACTTATCGCGAAAATAACAAAGAAAATTAAACAATAACACAATCTTCCCTATTGCTTGTACACGTAAAAGATTATTGAATATTTCGCCCCGACGAGAGAAATTCCGTATTCATTGCCTATGTTATATTATTTAAGGGAAATAGGGTCAGAGGCGAAGAAAAATAAAAGATATCTTTAGCTCCGGGTAACGTCCAGCGTATTCGAAAGTGGCATATCTCCGGAAAACCCGTTTAGTTTTTTTACGAGGGTTAAAATGATATGGCATCCAAAGAAGACAAATGTTGGTGATGGGTACATAACATTGTTGCTATCGGGGGAAACATGGGGAAACATGGATGAGGCTGGGACAGGAACTAGAGATTGGCAATGGGTGAATTTAGACTATGGATGATGTATAATGATGAAATGACATTGATACTAACGGAGTGGAAGTGGTGAGTATGTCTGCTCATCCTCACTGGACTGGTGTGGTAGAATAAGTGGTGCATTTTCCCGGAACCTCCTTTTGTGTGGGGAAGCAGGTGTCTTACAGTGGGACGTTTATAACGGGATATTGATAGTGTGAAAAGGAGCTACGTCTGCCAACAAACTGTTTTGCAGTTTGGCGGAGGTAAATATATCATGTAAAAAAATTGTTTCTGTGAATAAACACTTTTTAATTTTTTTTTGAAGTGAAAACTTCTTTAGCGGCGTTGAGCACTTTAAAAAAATTGTTCTGTAATGGGTATAAAATCTTAAACTCGCGTCAGGACACTCGCGTCAGGACACGTGACAAAGCGTAAGACGGATGGAGAGTAGACGATTTTGAACTTAACCTTCAACATTTTATGGTTTAAAATTATTTAAAGAAATTTGGAAAAAGCGTAAGACGGATGGAGAGTAGACGATTTTGAACTTAACCTTCAACATTTTATGGTTTAAAATCATTTAAAGAAATTTGGAAAAAGCGTAAGACGGATGGAGAGTAGACGATTTTGAACTTAACCTTCAACATTTTATGGTTTAAAATCATTTAAAGAAATTTGGAAAAAGCGTAAGACGGATGGAGTGTAGACGATTTTGAACTTAACCTTCAACATTTTATGGTTTAAAATCATTTAAAGAAATTTTTAAATGTTTCCAATCAACTTTGAACCTAATGCTTTAGGGATAAACACGGAATAGAAAAAACCGTAGACAGAGTATTCTATAGACTGCTGGATATCTTCCTTTGCATTCGCACAAGAAAAAGAAGAACATATAAACGTCACTAGCAAAGAAAAGAGACAGAGTATAAATATTTCTGTCCCTTATCGCGTGTCGGCTGAGCACATCATTGTCAGTGCACAACAAGTTTGACGTTTGTGGCGGTGCCAGATTGACATCCAATTTGTTTATTAACAATTGCATCGAAATTATACACATTATATGATCTTTTCGAGCTTAATTCGACAACAGTACATTTGTGCAACTGTGCAAAATGGTAAGGTGCAGTGTAATAAACTGTAAAAGTGATAGTTTGATGAAGATTGCTGGACTGTCCTTTCACTCGTAAGTATTAGATCTTTTTAAGTATTCAATCGCTTTGTGTCCTATTATTTCTCATAAAATAGTCGCAGTAATGTACCAACTAATTCGTTTAATGGATAAATCTCGTATAATCGTGATTTTTGCAATAATTTTATTATCTTACCTCAAAATTCAGTGTTGCCACTTTTTGACGGGGAATTTACCCTTTAATATGGGTAATACCGAATAATGCAATGTCTATAAAAAAATACTCTTCCGACCTTGATTCATATGATATTAGTAATACGCACTACTTAAAATCTATGTTTACTAACATAGATTTACACACGTATTATACGATTTTAATTCGTATAACTGCACTCACCTGACGCAAGAAATGAAAGATAATAAAAAATCTTATTAAATTTTCAGATTTCCGAATAAACCCGAAATAAGAAACTTGTGGATTGCTGCTACCGCATGAATCTTTAGGATGTGATCCTATGATCAACATAGATCATGATTATTTAACAGATCCTTCTAGGCTTACTCTTTATTCTAAAGAAATAATAACCTATATTGCTGGTTTTATTGCAAGAAAGTTGAGGAAAGTTATTAAATGTGAGGATTGTCTTTTGGCTTTGATCACAGATAAGTATCACGGAATCATTACGACTGAAGGACATGTATCCATGGTCATGAATAAATTTAAAAAAAAATCACGGAATCATTGCTAGAAGAGACAAAGGAGGCCTTATTTATCCTTCTACTGACTTAAATAAAGTCTGTGAATTGGCAGAAAAGATATTTCGAGCGCGTTCACATAAAGGAAATTCATTTTTTAATGAGAAAAATGTGATGTCAACACTTATATTATCGTGTTACAAGGAATGCACACGTACCAATATTAATATATTTATTAATGACCATTTCGACAGTCAGCCTTTTATAGTGAATCACAGAACTCTCCTCATTAAATCAATCGCAATGCATTACTTCGAAACCCGTATTCACCATAGTACCAAACAATGTTTTGAACCACAATCGAAAATAAGAATTATACATAATAAGTTAGTGCTTTTTCAAGGACAGTAATTTGTTTATAAATAAAATATTACAGTTGCATCATTGCTATGTTTTATCGTTTTCTGTGTATTGGAATGTTCATTTTAATTTGCAAGTGTATGAGTTTGGCGACACTGGTTCCCGTACTAAGGCAGTCTAAGGGCACTTCCATAAATGATAGTACTTTTATACTGATAAAGCAATTTTTTTTTTTTAGTAGTACCTTTGAGAGTAGAACTGAAAAACTGAGGCTCAGGTCTACAATCTGACAGTAGATGTCATGATTATGATCACGCCTCTAGTTCTCGAAAAGTTAGTTAGAGGTACACCTATAATATACCACCATTTTAAGATTCGTTTCGAGAACGTATTGATTTCCGATTCGAAACAATAATTTGTGGACAGTAAACGCGATGTTTAGACATGTGCCATTTTCAATTTGGCAAGCGGTATCAGGGTTGCTGAACCTTTTTGCATGAGCTTCAGCAATTTGCGTCTAATATTGAAGGCACGAAACTTTTGATGACAACCTGATAGTTTCGGATATTAATAAAGCCTATAAAGTTTTAAACGACATTGTTTGTTGTAAATTATAATGTAGCTCCATGTTATTATAACTATGTTCGCGTCTGTTTTGATGTTCGTGTGAACATACACGCTATTTAGGGTTGAGCTTTCCATACATGAATGGGGTTATTTGCTAACCTGCTATATTAACTGAAATGAAATCATTACGGAATAGTTTTGAAAAATGTTAATGTTCAATAGTAGGTACAAACGATTTTAGTTCAGTATTGTTTACACTTTCATTGAGGCATATTAATCAATGGCAATGAAAAGTTGTTGTGAACCCCGTTAGTTGGACTAGAGAAATTCACGATTGAAACCGTACAAAAACAAAGTAAACTCCAATCTATTATTATTGAATGGCAATTATAAGGGTGGAAGGCTTCGGGACTCCGGGAGGTTCGGAACTGGAAGCCAAAGGGCCTGTTGATTTCCGAATTGCAACTTTTAGCACAAAAGTATCAATCCATCCATCTCATTCAGATACTCGTATGTACTAATATTGATTTTAAGGACGAACATAAATAAAGAATTAAACTTTTTCAAGTCATTCGTGTCTGTGTTTACACTTTATAAATAAATTGGTATACAGTATGTTTATTTATGCGTAATGTTACGTTTCGTGATATTACGAAATGGAATAACAACAGACAGTGAAATTGAAATTGTTGCGTGATATTTATACATCTATACAAATAAATAAAATTGAAGTGTCTGTTTGTAATATGCAAATAACAGCTTTTTACTTAATGCATATTATAAAAATATATACGGCACTTATAACAAAAACACATTTTTTTCCGTTTTTGTCTGTCTGTCTGTTTGTTCGGGCTAATCTCCGAAACTTATTTTAGAAAAATAATTAGAGTTCCGTGTAATAAAATTAAAACCTTGAAATTTCAAAGTTTTAAATTTTTTAAATTGTTATTTTAAATTAATATTTATATAATAATTTCACGCGAACCAAGGTCGCGGGCAACTGCTAGTGATAAATATAACTTGGCTTTATTTGTTAATTGTAATGGCTTGCCTGAGGTACATATATGTTACATCTAGGAATATGGTAAATTACTGTGTGTTTTCATGCTGATTCGGTACATATTGTACACGCGGCGACATATCAAGCTTTACATGTCCAGTATAACTTGGCCTCGCTTTACATAGATTTCCCGTACAATGAGAGATCCGCTTAAATAGGTTTTTTATTGGAAATGTGTGTGCTGGTGCATCCATATCAGCACACACATTTTTCACCCCAAAAAGAGAGAGTTTCCCAGCAATAATTTTTTTTTTAGAGTTACTTGGTTTGATGTACAGATTAGTACAGAATTCTTGGTGACGACTTCGTGTGAATGTTTACACCTTGTATTTAAATATTTTTACCATCGATCTTAAGAAGAAAAGATAAAAGTCTATTAATACCCACGTTCTCAGTCCTGGTAACACATCTATACAAATATCTTAAAAGCCCCATTTTTTAAGCACATATGTAACATTTTGATGACAATCTGTTTAAAGTAAATTCGTGTCTACATCGTAAAAATAAATGTACACAGCTAGGCTTTTAAAGTAATTACTTTAGGCTTTTAGTTTTCGATGAGAGCCACATAAACGTGTTAACGAATAATCTTATGGTCTTTAGAAGAATTGGCTTTTGTAGTAAATAATAATAAGAAATAATAATAATAAAGCTTTATTTTATACCTACCGTACTTATTACAATCTAATGGCTTAAAAACTAAAAAGGAAAAAAATTTTTTTTTTTTTTAATTGTATTATGTATTTGGCCCGAAGATATTTTTAAAGTGAATTTTAAGCCATCTTGATTTCACCCAATATACAGGCCAAGTGTCTATAGACAAAGTTTTTGTTAACTTCGAATATTTACATATTCATAAATATAATTTTGCGTAGCTTACAAAATCGGCGTTTCATAAGCACCCTTTAGTTACTAGTATAAATTAATGTTTAGGATTACACGGCCTTAAGAAGGCTTGTTCGCCACCCTAGATATAAAATGCTTTCTAACTTATAGTGGCAAAATTGAACAAATAATAGAATCGTGTCTTACAAGCAGAAATATTAACCTACAAGGCAAACAATGAGAACAAACAGACGAGATGTGTCTAGCGACCGATAACAAAGGTCACTTCGAATCACCAACCAACCGAAATCACAATTAGAAGGTACTAGAAGGTACTCGTATATAGTAGCTGGACAAAATGTATGTGATCCTTGTAATTACGGTCCTAGAAATCGATATCAATATAGCAAAGCCGTAACTTGGATGTAATTAAGGAGAGGTCGATATTTACCGCCCACGCTCGTACGTGAAGCGATAGAGTCATATTCTTTCATCAAAATAAGGACTAGACTACAATGATTTTTGTCCTCTTTTCTTTTTTTATTTAATTTAACGAATTAAGTATTCTCGTTGTAATTTTTGGTTTCAAGATTTCTGGCTCACAAACATTCGAAGTTGGGGTCGAGTATCAAGGGATTTCGAGATAATAGGCACAGAGAGAGAACCATGCATGGCAACAGCCTTCAGGAGTTCATAGAATCTGAGACAGCCAGCAATCGTAGATGTTGTACGGAGTCCATCAGCACGAGCCGAATGAAAACCGAATATGACTTGCAATTCCTTCGGTTCCTTGCTAGCTTGTTCAACAAATACTGCCGAATCGAGAGGGTGTACCGAATAACCGCTTAACACCTAAGACTATAATGTCAGATTTGCACAATAGGCTAATTTTCTCGTAAATTGTTGTTTTTTTTTTATTGCGACAGTCAATCAAACCGCTTCCTCCCAAAGCCTGCCTACTTACTTCTGATGAGTTCTCCAAGATTTCTTCTTTGAAAACCCTATAAGCCAATATGCCACACGTGTAAGCGTAAACCACTGTGTTCAATACCTAACTCCGTCACTATTATCAGAGGAAGCTGCAAGCTGTAATTAATGAACAGCAGAGCTTAGCCACTAATTAAATTGCAAGCAAATAGCCGAGCATTATACGAACTACCGGACACAGTAATTATAATTATAGCCCTTGTGTGTTTGCGACGTTCTATCTATCAACTAGTGTGTTATTAGAGGACTAATAGGTAGGGGAAAATTGAATTTAGTTTGGTCTTGATACTTGCATATATGGGTATGTACCAAAACAGTACTCCGCTGGTAACAACTGAGTCAGTCAGGTCAGTGGACTCAGTGGACAGCTGATGGTGATGGAGACTTGCATAGGCGAATTTTGAGTCAAGGATTGAGACATGCCACGTCACCAGTTCAGGTCTGAGGGACGAAACCAAACTTGAGCGAACTTGAGTTCACGCTATGGGTTTCAACTGTTTAAAGATTCATTGCAAAGTTACACTATTACCTTCCGTCATCCGGAAACTTCAGAGTTCCTGGTTGTTTGCATAATGATTAATTTATTACTACGTTACCTTAGCCTTATTTATGTGTGGCTAACTGCCTGTCAGCACACCCAAAACCTCATATGTAAACACTAAAAACTTTTCCATCACTTTACTCTAATTATTTTTCACTTGTTCAGAGATTAACCAATTCATGTTAGAAATCAATTACAAAGTATTAAAATAATTCGAATTTGCTTCGAAGTTTTTGCCCAAAAATATCCCTGTGAAAAATGATAATCAAAACCTAAAAACAAATGAACATCACAAACAATATAAGAAAGCGCCCTCCACACAGACAAAAGAAAACGTAGTTACCCGCCACACCACCCGAATAAGCCCCAATTACCGTATTTTCTCGATCTGGTAATACCCTGTTAGCTACCTCAGCACGTTAATAGTGGCCATATGTTACCAATATGGGTGATTCGGGTGAATTTGGTGCGCAAGCGGCGTGATAAACTGTGACCCGAATAAAGGAGATCTTGATGATGTATGGGGACCCTTCAGTCGGCGATTACGGGTTATTGTTAAGTGTGTATTGTATAGGAGATTATGTTGTATGTATGTACACTGTATGTATAGGTTAATAAATATACACGATTGTAGCCTTTATTCGTATTTCCTTTAGTTTCTTAATAAAGGTTTGATACAATTATGTTTTTCAGTTTTATTCTTCTGAATAAATAAGCCTTTCCAAATACAAGGTGTAAACGGACCCTTCACGAAGCCGTCAACAATGCATTCTGTACATCAAACCAAGTAGGTAACTTGATGGAGCAAAAATGATTGCTGGGAAACGAGTTTTTTTTTGGGGTTATGAAAAATCACGTTTTATGGTAGGACTCAATGTTACGTACTCAAAAAATTGTGCTGATGGATGCATTGTATAGTGTACGAGGCCGTAAAAACGCCAAAACTTATATTCAAAAATGACTTGTGAAAAAGTTGGAACTTTGACCACAATATCTCCATAACTGGAAGGTCCCTAGGTACGGTCTAGAACAGATCGCAATGACGGGGAGAAAAAGTGTCTTTCGGCTTCGTTAAGGCAATTTTCCACCCATTATTATTATTATATAATTGCTGTAACTACGTGAGCCTAAACTAACCTATATCTCATGTTTGTTATCGTCAGTTCATTCACGACGTGTTTTCTGAAGCAACTCTTTCAAGTGATAATTTTTCTAGTTTATTTTTTTGAAATCAGTCATCCAGTTTTATACCGGGCACAAATAATTATCTTATCTCTCAACGCCAGCTTCCATAATTTTCATCAGAGTTTAAAAAATACAAACAAGATCTGAATGATCATGAAGACACGTTTATAGGAGTACTTTCTAGCTAATTACGTAGCGAGTGGTCACAGGGCAGCCATCCAATCTAAAAACTAACTGATCTTGAGCTGTCTGAGCGAGCTCTCTGAGTCTTGTAGTCGCGTTGGTTTGTTGCACTTGGCACTTGGGAGTGCAACCTACGATTATCTTTGTTAAAAGTTAAAAGATAAAACTGATTGTTGTTTGGACTCGAGCAAAACCTAAAAATGGCCATGAAGATAAAACCAAACATGCCTTTCCCGAAACAATTACGTCAAAAAAAGATCCTGTCCTGGTAAAGTTACCAGGATTAACTGATAATTACTTATTAGTTCTATGTGGTAACAATCCTAGTAAGCAGGACTAATTAAATCACAACACTTTGCCAAATTCATAATATTTTAATGAACTCTCAATCACTTAAAATCTCAAATATGAAATACCTACGAGTATTACATCTTGTTATGATTTCTATTTGAATGACGTAGGAAATTTCTCATCTTCTCTTCTTCAATTTTTTACCACTCAATGCTGGTTATAGGTCTCTTCCAAATTTCTCCACTTTTTGGCGGTTTTGTGTCATGGCTAGCTATTTTCTTCGGGCCACTTTAACGAGATCGTCTGTCCACCTAGTCAGTTGCCTTTCCACATGCCTCCGTCCTGTCCGTGGTCTCCACTCCAGCACTTTATTTCCCCATCTTACAACCAGTCTACGGCATACATACATAATGCCCCCTCTTCCCCCTTCTTCCATCCAGTCTGCGGCATATCTGGCCCGCCCAATTACACCTTTATTTTTGTTATCGCTTTTGCTATGTCCGTAAGTCTCGTTCATCACTAGGAAACTCCATCACAACAAAATTATCCTAGCTAGATAATAACATACGCAAAACAAACAAATGCACGACTTACCTACTTAACATCATATTGATACCAATTCATATGTAAACTATTATCTATGACATCAGAGGTGTGACTGCGCCGCTAATATAATCACCCACTTCATTAGCAAACTGTTGATTTTTGTTTCAATCCAAACTGTTTTACACAATTCACATGTTTAAAACAATTTGGTATTGATAAGTTACAAAGACTTGTTTGTTTTGTTGCAAACTTGTTATTTTAACGTGTGTCGATGACGTATGAGGTTTCGTTTCCTACGTTCTAAGTTAGTTATTAAAGTGATTTATTTATGAGATGGTTGTAGAAAACAGATATTTACTAGAAAGATAAGAGAATCTATCTCAGGTTTAGACCATTTGAGCGTCTTTAACACTTGGACTACTGTTTCACCATAGGTTTTAGGGATGTATTCCTGTTTTGTTTAAGCTTTCATAGTTTAAAACTAAACTTATACTGTCATTTACGGAATATTTTTCGGGATCACGGAAGATATCTCGTAAGTGACAGTTTTAGTTAATGTATTCCTGTTGTTCCCATTGCCATATTGTCCATTGCATTCCACAAACAGAGTTTTTTTTTTTTAAATTGAGACTTCATAGGTATAAGAGATACCCGGAAACAAACTATGTATAGGTGTTGTTATTGTGCTCATCTATAGGACCATACTTTGAAGTATGGCAGAATTTCAGCGGAGGCTTTCTTGATAAGGACTTTTAGCGACAGGTCCTTTAGGTCCATTTTCATTCACATGTTTGAGTCACGACATCAACAGATGTAACCATTGACCCTTATCTGCGTTATCGCAAACAATATTATTCTTACAGTGTCTCTGTACGGACCCAAGTAGAACATACTACCAACCGTATCTCATAAAAGCTAGCTACAGTATCGCAAGGTTGCTGCACTGTTAACTTGTCTGTAAAGCGCTCAGTAGCACTGAAGAGCTGCCGTTTATCAGCGCTAGTCTTTACCTGAGATGCATTGCCTGATTGATACAGTGGAAGTAGTTAGCGATAGTGGACCTTAAGGGTTTAATAGTAGTCAGGTATTGAAAGACACCGTAATTTTAAAATTACGGTGTTATTTAGTAACTGGGTTTAGGAGGTCTAATAGGCACTCACTCTATGTAAAATACTGGTATTACAAGTATGCTGCATTCGGTTAATTTCGGTTAGACAAAAAGCCAATCCTAAACTATTTGGGTAAAAGTTAAGCAGATGATGTTGATTTTCTGAATTGATTTTTGCAATTAGAATAATTTGACTCAAGCGACCAAATATTTTATTTAAAGATTTTACAAAGCGGAACAGTTTAAATTTATTGTTTTTTTTTATAGTCAGTATAAAATAATAGTTTTCATTTTTATTCATTGGCGTAGAATACGTACAATACTATATAGAAATAGCTATAAAAATATAACACGACCATATTTCTTAGGGTCCGTGGCTTAGGCCCCCAGTGGTCGAGGCACCTGTGGCCGACGCCCCCGATTCGATTAATTCAATATCTTTTTTTGTGCTTTTTATCTTTAGTACAGTAAATGAGAAAACTGTCACCATAATAATAAAGTATTTTTCCCTGCTAAACAAGTTATCTATCAAATAGCAGAGAATAGATTGCCACTTAACCTTATCCTTACGTTTTTCCCCATTATTATAATTAAGTTAAATGATTCTCTTGATTTATAGGTGATTAAACTGTGATTTATATACAATTTATTACTAGATTTCTCATTGAGATAAATAAATAATGAAAATAAACTAAGACATTCATTTTTCAAAACATACAACCATTGCAGTATAAAAGCATTTCTATGTTATATATATAATACACAAAATATAATACAATACCTACCTGGTATATAATACATATACCTACTTACTTAAAATTATACATCTATTATTTTTGTTAAACATTTTTGTGCCTGACAGTACATTTGATCAAAAACTGCTTTGAATTAAATTAATCGAATCGAGGGCGTCGGCCACAGGTGCCTCGACCACTGGGGGCCTAAGTCACGGACCCATTTCCTATTCCTCGTCCAAAATGGGATACAAATAGTAGTTAAGAACACAACAAAACAACCTGTTTATAAAATAGCGCAATCATCAACAAGCTAGGCAGTGGTGGACCGAATACCTCCATTTTGCTAATTATGTTTAAATCCCATGTAATATCCCTATTGCCATCAACCGGGCACCAGACTCAGTGCTGCTACCGAAAAACTGAAATAAAAACCAATGGTACTTTGCGCGACCTAGGAATCGAACGCAAGGCCTCATGTACAGCAATAACCCTTGTGACCAATAAACCAACGTGTCTGTAACAACAAACACACAACCGCAATCGTATTTATCTTCTAAATAAACACTAAAACAACAACACGACCGCACAAACAACATCTAACTGCACTAAATCCAACACAATTTTACGATGAACTGTGAAAATAAAAGTAAATAATAATGACAAACGTCCACAAAACGAGCTACGAATCTAATACCGATATATTATTCGTGAGCTTTCGTCCGAATACTGACGTCGAGCACTGAGTTACAACCCCAGAGGGGGTGAATTCTACTCCGTAACTTATATATTATTCAACCTTTCCTCAGGTATGAATGTTCATTAGTGCTAAAATAAATTCGTTGAGATCTTTTCATGTTCAGTGACCTTTTTGTCTAAGTATGCTTGTTTATAAAAAAGTTTGTGACCAACGGGTTGAGCATAACTAAACATATTGTCGAGATTAGAAACTCCATTTCCGAAATTGGACAGGCGTTTTGTGCGCCTTCATGTTTTTGATACCGATTACATTCGAAATTCCGATTTGTAGCTACGTATCTGCTGTTCCACATTTAAAAGAAACTGACTGAACATTCAAATAATAAAGTTATAATTTCAAGAGGTGTACAAACTCTTTTTTAAATTTTCTTCTTTCCTATTACCACCACTAATTCACTCAAAATCACTTAGGTTGAATTGTAAATAGTGATGTATGATTCAGCAGTATATTGCAACACACGCAATTACTGTGTTCTAAATTCTCTATACACCCCAGTCGTGTTACAAGCACTAAGTTTATAATCCTGAAGTACAGATACTACACTACACTTCTATACTATACTATATCTAGGTATACTAGCTGCTACCTGCGGTTGCGCCCGCCTTTGAGATGACAGACTAAAGCTTAATGCAAGATATAGCGATAGCTTCAGAGATTCTAATGGTGCAAGTCCGTTTGAATTATTTTAGATAAGACTTTTGACTTAAGTCTAGCATTCATAGAGTTATGCATCACGCTTTTACTGACAAAGAGATTTGTAAAGGAACTGGGCGATTTTATGGCATAAAAAGTACCCGTTTGCTTTGACACTTCGGAAAACTGTAGCTTACTATCGGTGAAAGATTTTTTGAAGCCATCGGTAGTTCCAGATGTTCAGAATGTTGGCCACAAAAGGGATGAATGAAAGGTATTTGCATGTGGCTGAGATGAGAATGCTAAGGGGGATGTCCGCGAATAGATAAAATAAGAAATGAGTACATAAGAGGAAGTCTGGAAGTGGCGCCGGTGACTGAAAAGTTGTGTGGTAATCGGTCATCGTGGTATGGGCATGTGATGCGGAGGAATGTGGAAAATGTCGTGAGGAAAGTTTTGAGTATGATTGTGGATGGGTATAAGAGTAGAGAAAGACCAAAGAAAAGATGGATGGACTGTGTGAAGAATGATATGGCACGAAAAGAGGTGTCTGATGAGATGACGAGTAGTAGAGAAGTATGGAAGAAGAAGACATGCTGTGCCGACCCCAAATGAATTGGGACAAGGGCAAGAAAATGATGATGGTAGTTCCAGATATCCAGATAGGTAATATTTCCGAACAAACAAATTACCTCTGAACACCCACCCTCTGAGTACCCACTAGGGGTACATATACATATTATGTACGTAACTATAGCGCGTAGCTTCAATCACATCCGGGGTAAATAAATTTACTTACGTGGAATATCGTCCGTAACCCAATTATCGGAAAATTCTGACAGGTATCTCGAAACCTGCGCTTTCCCAGAGGTTTCGATGTGTTGATAAAATTGGCCATCCAAAGATTGATTGCAGTGTTAATTGAATTTCTATCTAAGTTTAAGATTTGCAGCTTGCTACTCTTGTCTCACTGAGGCGATTCTCACGCGGGCCGCGGGACAAGACTGCCCGCGTCGATTGATACAATGATTAGGAAGTCAAGTAAATATTTGCACTAATTTAAACACTTTCATACAAGTTAATTGGCCGGCGTTTTACCTCGTTTCCCGAATTCCTGCCCGAGATGTGCTTTAGTTTGGTCCGAGCTTAAACATTAACATATTCTAACATAACAGATGAATGAGCTCCACGAACTGTAGAGACTGAAGCAGCATATTGTAACTGTTGCATATAAATCCCACTATAATTACTGAGTTCGGTACTACAAATAAATGTTGTATTTGCTCGGATCAGGTGAATACCAGTTCATCCGTTGTTAAATACAGGTAAAATTAAACTGTGTTGATGAAACTCGCTGTTTACTGTATGATACTAGTTTGGTTGATTGAATTTAATGTAGACTTTTAAATGAAAATTACATATTTTTGTTGATAAAATCTGCACTCTTGAAGAAATATATTATTGTTGATTCAAATACTTGGTATAACGGAACACTACAAGCGAGTTGAACTCGCACTTTCCCAGTTTTTTTGATTATAGAATACTACTTGGTAATTTAACTCTCCAGTTTCCTTCATTGTAATGTAGCATTCGTCAAATTGAAGTAAGTAGTTCTATACTTTAATTACTGAAACCTGTTATAAGGGTCAATAACGTGACTCAACCATTCAACCTTCCCTCAGCACCCTGAAAGAAAAACAAAAGACAGTGCCCTATGTATGAATGAAAATACTAATATCAAGAAGCCAACACCAAAGTATTCGCCGTCTAGACATCACATAGAAATATCCCTAACCTCCTTGGCTTGCCCGTAAGAGAGGATTACGGGACCGTGTCAGGGCAATGGATATCAGCTGTTTCCACACTGATAGCATGCTTTTACGACAATCTGTTTTCTCCGACATTTTGTTGAACTACGTAGCTATAATATTATCGGGACTAGCGGAAAATATCTTGGACCAAGAAAAGAAAAGTATGCAGTGAATTTGATAAATACTTTGGCGTAAGATAAGAGCTTTATTTACTTGCAAAATACTTAATCTTACGAAACGATAAGGACTAGGATTGTCGCAAATGCATGGAGGCTACTGACTTACTCAGAATTCGGAGAACTCACGTCTTTTCTTTATGGCACAAGGCAGAAACAATCACATTCGCTACTATTCCTTTTGCTTTCTTCTGTAAACAACTTTATATAAAGAACCAAATTCATAAAACCGAGCATTGACGGAGCTTCG
The DNA here is from genome assembly GCA_950022335.1 of Eurois occulta. Classification (NCBI taxonomy): domain Eukaryota; kingdom Metazoa; phylum Arthropoda; class Insecta; order Lepidoptera; family Noctuidae; genus Eurois; species Eurois occulta. The sequence continues at coordinate 6,454,902 of OX465489.1, read as the reverse complement.
AGTAAAACATAAGTTGTGCAGTTGAATGCACTCGCTACTGCAGTTGCTGAGTGCATCGACGTCGCCACTGAACTTGGCTACGTCACGGCTTTACTTTCATGCAACCATGATACAGAAGAAATATAGAAGTCTTACTTCTTCTTTGTCGTGTCAATGGTTCTTGTATTATCACTAAATTAAATTCAATTATTATAAAAATATTACTTCTCTATTTGAATCAGATTTTGTTAACAATTTCAAGGGCTTTAATTTTTTTTTTGCACGGAACCTTTATCCTTTCCTATTGCCATCAACTGGGCACTTTGACGGACCTTTTTTTTTTGGTGTAGTTTAGTTGCCCAAGTTGATATAAATGAGTTATTTTTGTAAAAGTCTTGATCCTGAGTTTCATTGGTCATCATTATGACGTGACCGATAAAAAAATGGCTAGTGCTGCTGGTGATCCAAAAACCAGCAGTTTATAGATACTTACTAATATTTTTTTAAATATTGTTTTTGTTTATTTTACAAACCTTCTTTATTTTTCTGCGAGTTGCTTTAACCATGCAACGTTAGACGAATGTATCTACTTAATCTTTAGAGGTTATGCATATCTTTTTACTGATTTTCTTTCTGTTACGTTATGAATATGCAGAGGTGGATCGTACATGTTAGATTATAAAGTTACGTGTTCAATTTACATGTTTTTTGATCACGGTTCCACATGCAAACTGATTTGAACATCAAAGATCAAATCAGATAAGCTTTGAAATATTGAATAAAATGTCAAATTAATTGTTCAGTCAAAAGGACGTAAATATTTACTAAGGAAAAACTAAACTCCTTTTCGAAGAAAAACGAGAAGAAATTATTGTAGGCGTTTCTGAGAATTTAATAGGTCTCAGAAAAACAGACCGGTAGAGGATATCAAGTACTCGTACACCTACTCAATATAACAGCCCCACTTTCTGTGAAGGGCGAATTAATCCCCCAATAACTTCTTCAAAACATCGACTAACCTCCTTTGTAATTAAAACTAAACAATTACTTCGTTGTGTAATTAAAAGGGTAGACAAACCTAAGTCACTTGAAAGTGAAACACGTTCTTAAAATAAATTGTTTTGTCTCTTAATAGGCTTAATTGGAATGTGTCCTGTAAGTTAGTTTGACCCAAACTTAATTACATAGAGGTAAGAACTTTGTGTAATTTCAGGCACTATTGCTGTTCCAAACACGTATGTAGGTACTATATTTTAGTCTTAACGCTGAGCAAAGTATTGTTGGAAAAATCTCAGGTGTTTGTAATTTTTTTTGGTAAATTAAAAAATAAAATTGAAGTGTACTTGTAATTTCAAAATAACAGCTTTTTACTGAGTGCATCATCATCATCATCATCTGCCTAGCCTTTTCCCAACTATGTTGGGGTCGGCTTCCAGTCTAACCGGATGCAGCTGAATACCAGTATTTTACATGGAGCGACTGCCTATCTGACCTCCACAACCCAGTTAGCGCTAGGTAATACGATACCCCTTGATAAGACTGGTTGTCAGACTTTCGGGCCACTGACTACCTTAACGACTGTCAAAGATCTACAGATGACAGCCGGGACCAACGGCTTAACGTGCTTTCCGAGGCACGGAGGAAACTCGGTATGTAATGGGTGGTCACCCATCCACAGACCAACCTAGGCAAGCGCGGCTTAACCTAAAGATCGACCCGAGCGGCTGTTCTTATTTAGCCACGAGCTTTTTACTGAGTGCATAAGAAAATATATACGGTACTTATGAAAAAAGCACATTTATTTCAATTTTTGTCTCTTTGTCTGTCTCTCTGTTCCGGCTAATCTCCGATACAGGTGGACCGATTTTGACGGGAACGGGGACTTTTGGCATAAAGCTGATGTTATAAGGAGAAACTTAGGCTACTTTTATTGAAAAAAATAATAATAGGGTTCCGTGAAAAAAAAAACAGCCCTTGAAGTTGTTAACAAAATTCGATTCAAATAGGTATGTAATATTTTTATAATCTTTTTGGACGAAGGTTACGGGGCACAGCTAGGAAACATAACGCAAAAAAGAAAGGACAATGACCAAAGTTGGTACCAAAAAGTCTCGCGCCTCAAAACCAAACTATTATAGTAATTAGTTTCATATTTTTTTACGGCATTACGCGTCGGGGATTTGATTTTTGAACTGGAAATATACTTTTCGAGTTTAAAAGTACGAATATTGTTTTATTCCCTTTATATGACGTTCCGTTTCAACTGAATATAAATGACGTTCCGTTTCAATTGAACAAACCCTTGTCTGTCGAGCGGACTCTAAAATTAATTACAATTAAGTAAGATCAGTACACCAAATCGATTTAGTTTGGTTTATTGCTATTTGCAACAAAATTGATTTTCTCAGCCTAAAGATTTTGATTTATCGATTACATCCCTAAATCCCGACTAGTTTATAGCACTTACTATACTCCATGGTTTATAGTTATCTTATCTGTGGCATCTGACATTTGTACTGTACTGACTGACTATTGGCAATGTAAAGGTCTAAAATAAAATCGAGTTTCAGTCAAGCATACTGTGGATGTTACTTTAACTCGTAATTCTTACTAATATTAGTGTATTACGCTGTTTTTAGAGCAATAATGTAATGTATGTGTGTTAAAATACGTCGTTGGTAGCGTCGAAAAAATAGACCTACTTTTTAGGTTAGTTTCGATTTTATAAAATAACTCTGAAACGCGGGTTTTTTTTTCAAAAATAATTTTTGTAGGAGTTAATACGATCAGTGTAGTCTATAAAAAACAAGGTTTGATTTTGATGCAGCATGGTACGGGATTCCATACTTCCATGAGCATTCTCTTTTTCAGTGATAATACATTTACTCATCTAAAATCAGAATCCATTCGAAACATCTCCCGTACATAGTGGCTTTAATGTTTTTTTTGACATTCTATTGCGAACAAGATTGACGAATTTCAGATCCTATAAAAACCCTTATTATGATCTATCAAAGAAAGTAACCGCGATTCTTCAACAAAACTTATAATTATCGACTTAAACCTACATTATTATAAAAATGTTAACTTTACCAGCAAGTTATTACAACGCTGGCTCTTCCAATTTGCTTGTATCAAACTATGGCAGTACTTATACAGTTTATAATTTTCAAAGCAACTTCGTCCTTCTTAGTTCAGTCGCAGGTAGACAATAAGTTAAGTCATGAGCACTTATTTGGATGGATCACAGAGCAATTGCTTTAACTTCTATAGTAATTTTAACGAAATTGCAAGGAGCTGCCGCTAAAGCGAGCACGTTTGAAGTTGGTTTCGTTGACTCCAGTTTTAAACCAATGTTGGGATAGATAGTGCCAATGTTGGTACTATTTCTAACTATTCAGGAGCAAAGTACATTGAGTAAGATAGTTTTGTCAATACATTAATATTGAAACATATTATAATATTGAATCCATACATTTTTATTTTTCTATATCATAGACTCAAATGGATGAATGATAAGGGTAAAAGAATGATGATGAGACTCAAAAGAATGAAGTCAATTATGGCTCATATCCTCTGGCAGACAGAAGGTTTGTGTTCCAGCAGTGGGAACGTTAGAGGCTGATTATATGTATATTGTTAAGCATAATCAGCCTATAATGTTCCCACTGCTGGGGCACAGCCTTCTCTCTATGAGAGGGAATGGGCTATAATCCACCACGCGGGCCCAGTGCGGGTTGGTAGATGTCACATGTCTTCGAATTTTTTGGTTCTAGGACATGCCGGTTTCCTCACGATGTTTTCCTTCACCGTTTTTGAGAGCAGTGGCGATGTAAATAATTACACAAAGTAATGCGCCTGCCTATCTGACCTCCACAACCCAGATAGTACTGGGTAATACGATACCCCAAATGGCAGCCGAGACCAACGGCTTTCCGAGGCACGGAGGAAACTGGATATGTAACGGGTGGTCACCCATCCACGGACCAACCCAGGCAAGCGCGGTTTAACCTAAAGATCGACCCGAGCGGCTGGTATTATTTAGCTACGAGCTCTTCCCCACGAGCTCCTCGTGACTTATTGAACCAATTATTGTTTGGAAAGCTAAAATTCTAATTGTTATTTTAATATAAATTAAGTAGTCTTAAACTCCTAACTCATTTCTTCGTAAAGTGCATTTAAGTTAGCAGTCAGGTACTAGATAGCAGCAGTGCACTAATTAGCGAAGCCCTGGAACTCCCTTAACAGCTGCTCTGTAACTTACATCCGTGTTTTACGAGCTGGGTTTAACACAGAAGTTTCACTACACTGGGATTAGTTTGATAACCTATTAATTTAAAATACATAGATACATAGAAGATAGCATATCTTACCTCTATTAAAATTGCAAAAGTTTGTGAGCATGGATGGATGTCTGATACTCTTTCACACTAAAACTTCTAAACGGATTTGGATCAAATTTGGTACACTGAAATTTTATAATCTTGAATAATGCAAACGATATTTTTTATCCCAGTAGTCCCTACCTTACCTTACAATTATCATCTTCCTGCCTTTGTCCTGTTGTTGTTTTGTGTTGTACTTGTCTTGTTGTTGTTTGTCCTGTTGTTGTGTCTTATTTGGGAACGGCGCAACACGTTTTTTTCTTCCATTCTTCCCTGTCAATCGTCACGCTATCATTTACTCCTTTTTTCTTCATATCATTCCTCACACAATTCATCTACCTTACATTGCAATGTACTCCAAATATTGTAACACAGCTGTTTAAGATATTGAGAGTAACTCGCGGTATAAGAACCAGATGAACGTATCTACAAAAAAATCAAAAAAAGTTTTTTTTCATAAAACGGTTCACAATATAGTCCTATATAAATTGCCAAAACGACGTAACGGTAAAGTCAGTATTTATCAAATTCCAAAAAAACGAAATAGCTTAGGAACCATTTTCAATGGAACCAGAAACACGTATTATGAATACCGTTTAAATAGTTCTAATTATCTTCCTACCTCTTTAGAGCTATAGGAACGTATTTCTAAAAACAATATTTTTATTCTTAGAATATAGTTTGTTTGGCAATATTATACAAACCATAAGAACGTAAAAGCTTATACGTTGTTTTGGTCGTAACAGAATTTTGTTTTGATGCTTAGTTTAAAGAGCCAGTGTAACGTTTGTGTATTTACGTTTTATTGGCACAAACATTTTTGTTAGATAAATAATACAAGTCAATGGCCAAAGCGATGTATTACGATTTACGTTTTTGTGGCAGTACTATTTTGTTTGATTAGTATTATAGTCCATTGACAAAATATTAACTTACGTTAGTTTGACACCTAAAAGTTGATGTAAGGTCCCAACGAGTTGAAACACGCAGTGCGGGGAGCCCCCTGATTTGAAGTTAGGAGAATACTTTTTTTTGCTTTTACTTCGTAATAGTGATTTTAAGTGACAATAATACAGTGATTCAATAAAATGAAGAAAAACAGTAGAAATTGGAAGATTTTGGAATCGTTGGAACGAAGAGAACCATCTCAGGTTCACGGCGAATTCCTTCAGATTTTTGAACAGGTGAGTTATCTTTAATACCTATGTTTTAGTCTTGACTGTTATTAATTTGCATTAAACGGTTCGATTCCCAGGTAAGGTAAGTGTAACAGAGTTTGAGCTCGGATAATACTAATAGTAATAGTAATATTGTGTTATTTGTATTATAAAATGTTATAATTTACGATTTAAATTTACTAATGTTATAAAACCAAACCCTTTTTACTCATTAGGGTGAATACTAAGTACCTATACCTACAGCAATGATATTATTTAATAAATAATAAATAAATAAATAAGCCATTTATTCCATATTTCTAAGTTACATTTCAAATGTTATTAGTATTTTGTTAGTAAGTTTGTTTAAATTATGTTAGTAGGATTAGTATCTTTAATTGAAATATGGACCCCTGTTAGGGTAAAGGCCTCCTCCATCTTCTTCCATAATTCCCTATCCCTACCAGAATTTATCCATTCAATTCCTGCTACTTGAATAATGTCATCAGCCCACCGTCTCATTGGCCTGCCAACCTGTCTTTTTCCTATTGGGCCTTTCCATCTTGTGGTTTCAATAGTCCATCTTTTATCGGTATATCGGGATATGTGTCCAGCCCATTTCCATTTAAGTGTGAGTGCATGGATTAGAGCATCTGTGATTTTAGTTTTTTGTCTGATTGTCATATTCTTTACTTTTTGAATTTTTCTAATGTTCAACATGCTCCTTTCCATTGCTGTTTGAGTGCATTTAATTTGTTGTTTTACTTTGTTTGTTAATATCCAGGTTTGGCAACCATATAGTAAACATGGTAAAAGACATGTGTCGAAAACCACTTTTTTCAAATGTTGGCTGTAGTTTCCTTTTAAGACTTCTTTTAGTGACCAAAATTTCTTCCAAGTTATGTTGATTCTTCTTGTAATTTCTTCTTCATTATTGAATTTGTTGAATGATAATTGTTTTCCCAAATATATATAATCGTTGACATATTCTATGTTGTTTCCTTTTATTTCAATGTGTCTTTTATGACTGTTAGTCATTATCCTTGTTTTGTTTGTATTCATTTCTAAGCCAATTCTAGAGCTTTCATCATCAAGTGATCTCATCATTTCTACTAGGTCTTTAGAGGTTTCAGCAAGTATGACTATGTCGTCAGCAAACCTTAGGTGATTTAGATAGCATCCATTTATTAGCACACCTTTGTTTGACCAGTCTAATTTTTGAAATATATTTTCGAGCACAGCGATGAAAAGCTTCGGTGACAGAGGGTCTCCCTGTCTGACTCCTCTTTCTATGCTTATCTCTTCTCCCCTGTTTTCTAGTTTTACTTTACTCGTACTGTTTGCATATATATATTTTAGGATGTTAATATATTTTTGGTTAATGTGTGAACATTGCAGTGCCTCCCATATTGAACAGTGGCTGATGCTGTCAAAGGCTTTGCTATAATCGATGAAGGCCAGATACAGAGGTCTGTTAAATTCTCGGTATTTTTCTATAATTTGTTCGAGTGTCTGTATATGGTCTATTGTGCTAAAGCCCGACCGGAAGCCTGCTTGCTCTCTTGGCTGCTGACGATCAATATCTTGTGTTAATCTTTCCAGAAGTAGAGATGAAAATAGTTTATAAATGCTTGCTAGTAGGCTTATGGGTCTATAGTTCCCTATGTCTAAGGGGTTTCCTTTTTTATAAAGCAAAATTATGTCTGATTTACACCACTGTTCAGGTACCGTTTCTTTGTCCAACACCATATTAAATAAATGTAGTAGGTAGCGAATCAAAATGGGTGCTCCTATTTTAAGAACTTCATTACATAGCCCGTCTGAGCCTGGGCTCTTCTCATCTTTTAACCGCTTTATGTGTTTGTAGATTTCTAGATGTTCAATTGGTTTAACTTGGTCCTGAACAGTTACATCTTCGATTCCTGTTTGTGTTTCAATTTCAAGGTTATTTCTTTTCCGGTATAGGTTCTTGTAAAAATTTGTTGCAACGTGTATTATGTCTTTCCTTGATTTCGTTTCTATTGTCGTCTGTTCTAGTTTTTGTATCCAGGTTTTGTGTGTGATTAATTCTTTGTAAGCTCTTTTGGTACTTCTAAAGTTTTTGATGTTCCTTGTGAGGATTTCTTGTCTGTGATTTCTGTAATCTCTTTTGATTGATTTATTGGTTTCTTTATATATTCTGCTAAGTTCATTTTTCATGTCTTTTGTTTTGTTCTTTGTGCGTATTAGTTCAGTACGCCTTTTTATTAGTTGGTCCGTGCTTTTACTAAAAATATTTTATGCCGCTCTATTTGAGTTCTGGTTTTTGACTTCAGACTGTCCGTTATGCCCTTTTCCAAAGAGTTATAATAGGTTTGGATGTCGCTTGAGTCAGCTTCGTTGCTTTCCATATGTATTTGTAATTTTTCGATGTAGGTTTTCATTTCGACTTCTGTTTTCGGAATATTAAGTGGTGTTACAAAGTTTTTTCTACTCTTTATTGGGTGACTTAGGAGTATTGTTGCTCGCAGTGGTCTATGGTCAGAAGGAAATTGTATGTTGTTAAGTATTTCGACATTTGTGATTATTTTCGGGTTATTTGTCATTATAAAATCGATTTCATTCTTCGTTTTCAGATCTGGTGATATCCATGTCCACTTGCGGTTTCCCTTTTTCTTAAAAAATGTGTTCATTATAGACAGCTTGTTTTGGTAGGCGTAGTTTATAAGTCGATCACCACTTCCATTACGTTCTCCAAACCCATATTTGCCCATGACTGGATAGAGGTCTGCCTTAGAATGTCCTATTTTTGCATTGAAGTCACCTATTACTAGCACTTTCTCATCAGCTAATGCGTGAGCAGCTTCAAGGTCCTTATAAAATTGATCGATTTCAACTTTAGGTGATTTTTCTGTGGGTGCATAAACTTGTATTATTGACATAGAGGAACGTTCAAACTTCAGCTGCAGAAGTGCCACTCTTTCTGAGATTCCTGTAAAGTTGTTGATGTTGTTTTTGTATTTTCTTTTTATCAGGAATCCCACCCCGTGTAGGCCCTTGGTTTGACCTATATAGCAGAAAATGTAGTCCTGGTGTTCTTCAATATTACAGCCCAATCTTCTTACTTCTGAAAGCCCCAGAATATCGCAGTTGATGTTTTTTAGGGCATAATTTAGTTCGAGATACCTTTCAGTGGATGCTAGTGACCTTACATTGAAAGTGCATACTTTCAGAGTTTCATTCTTATTATTATTAGATGGAGGGTAGTGGTCTGATTCCCCACGATGACCAGTCGGCTTGGGAAATGTTTTGTTTTTAATGTTATTCGGTTGTTGCTTATTATTTGTTGCTTTGTTCCGGTGGCTGATGATTGTATCCTATGCTTTCTGTTCAGATGGTTGGGCTTCAGTAGGCAGGGAGTTGCTTCTATTCCTCATTATATCAAATGCATTAAGCCTATTTGTTTTTGCTATTAATTGTTGTTTACGAGGCTGTTCGATTGTGTTAGGTGACGCTGAAGGGTTTCTTTTACGCTTCCCGCTATCGAATTTCCCCTCTTTGATGACTAGTTTGTCATAATCTATGTATGCATATTTCCCTTTCTCCCTTTCTTCTTTGAGTTTTGGTAGTAGCTCCCTCCTTTTATCAAGGATTTCTTTCGGATAGTCTTCAGACACATATGCGTTTTTCAATTTCTTTTTATTCTTCATGATCTCATTCTTCTTCCAGTTGTTAACAAATGATATGTGCACAGGTCTTTCCTTACTATTTTTTGTATCGCTTTTGCCAATTCTATACATGCTATTTATATCTCTGTTTTCAATAAAAATATTCAAATCATCTTTAATTTTCTTTTTTATAATTTCTATAAGACTAGATGACGAATTTTCGCTTTCATTTATTCCGTATAAAATAATGTTGTTTATTCTTTTATGTTTTTCAAGATAATAGATTTTTTCCTTCAGTATATTATTTTCAGACCTCAATTCTTGTATTTCCTGTGTAAAGGGTACAAGTTTCTCGTCCAATTGTGCAATAATTACTTTAGTTTGGTTTGCCATCTCAAATTTCATTTGATCAAATAACTGTTGGAGGTTATCCATTCTGCGTGTTGATAGTTTACGTGGAACGAAACGTTATTGTGAGAACTGACAGTCACTTGACATTTGTGTTAGGTTGGTAATGTTGGTATTGTGCTGTCAAACTCTATAGTCTATGAATATAGTAGTGAGTTGCACTTTTAGGTTATATTTTGGATGATAAATTTCACTTTATACTTGCCAAAGTGATGTATCACACTGTTTTTATTATCTGAGCTTCTTTCTTATTTAATTGTTTTGCTGTTTTTCTGATGAGATGAACTTAATTAGCACTTTTTGACACTTTTGTTTAATATATGTCGCGGAGATCTTTTATGTACGTGTTTACGTTACGAACGCCGGAAACGGAAAAACCATGATATTATTTACTTTACAGTTAAATAATGTTGTTTTGTTTTGTCTCAGAAACCAACTCATTCAATCGAGACCATCTGCAATGCTGCCGTTGAAGAAATCAACAATTGCTTAAGCCCTTGTCCTCAACCATCCTTTAGTAACTTAACGACAACTTTAGAAAATGAATCTCTCTCTATTTTTGGTGAACCTAGACCGTCACCCACAAAATTATTGACATTGGAAAATGTGTCACTTATTGATTTAAATGAGGATTTGTATTTATCACATTCGAGCAATGATGGCGAGCCCGCACCAGATGAATGTATCTTGTCATCAAGTGATTTTTCAATTTCGGAAACAAGAAATAATGTTCAAATAAATGAAGTTATGACCCAAAACATTCCTCATTCTAGTAATATTCTTGATACAAACATAGAAACTAATACTACCGATATTTCTGGGGTTGAGTCTATCATACCTGGTCTTCAAAATCGGAAACGCAAGCGCAGAGGTCAAGCGGAGCCCAAGGAATGGAAGAAGAATTTGAGAAAAAACAGAAGACAAAAAGGTGAACCTTACCTCTCCAGTAAAGGTGTTTTAAAACCGGGAAAATTATTGGGTGAATCGAAGTGTATGGGGATGTGTCGAGAAAAATGTACGACCAGATTTAGTGAAGAAGAGCGGCTGGAAATCTTTTCATCTTTTTGGAACATTGATAATATAAATCAGAAAAGGCAATATATTGTAGGCTTAGTAAATCGAGTACCTACACAAACAAAACGAACTGCTAACTTAGACAGTAAAAGAAAACTGACAAACAAATATTTTCTAAAAAAAAGTGGAGCCACAGAAAAGGAAAAGGTATGTCAAAAATTCTTTTTAGCAACATTAAGTGTCTCAGAAACATTTGTGAGGTTTTGTTTCAAAAAACTGACTGAAACTAATGTTGTTGACGCTGATAAACGGGGCAAACACGTGCCTCATAATAAAAAGTCTGAAGATACCAGGCAGTTTATACGAGATCATATTAAATCATTTCCCCGAATGCCAGCACACTATTCCCGAAAAGATACAAAAAAAGAGATCTTAGACCAAGATCTGAATGTAGTCAAGATGTACGAGCTTTATAGAAGTAAATGTTGTGAAGAGCAAAGAGAACCAGTTGACATAGCTTATTACCGTATGGTTTTTAATAAAGAATTTAATATTGGTTTCTATAGACAACGGAAAGATTTGTGTGACAAATGTTTTACTTTCCAACATTTGAACGCAGAAGAAAAAGAGAAGCAGAAAGAAGAGTACGAAAATCATTTAAAAAGAAAAGTTACTGCACGACGACATCGTGATGAAGCTAAAATGTCAGCACAATCTGGTGATATACATTTCGTTGAATATGGCTTCCACATTTGTAATTGCCCTTCATCATCATCTAAGCTAATTTATTACAAACGGCGAATTGCAATTTACAACTTTACTATGCTGGATTTTGAGACAGAAAAGCGTAACGTTTTCTGTTATTGCTGGCACGAAGGTATTGGAAAAAAAGGGGCTGTTGAAATCGGGTCATGTTTGTTGAAATATCTGAAAACCAAAGCTGATGGTAAACCAATTACATTTATGTCAGATACTTGTGCGAGCCAATGTCGTAATGTATATACCTATATCAGCTCTACTACTGTACTGCATTGAAGCTTTCAATATACCAGAGATTAACCAGAAGTATTTTGAACCTGGGCACAGTCAAATGGAAGCAGATAACATCCACGCAACTATTGAACTGGCTAAGAAGAATATACCTTTATTTCACCCATCTGGATTCTATACAATTGTAAGAAAAGCTTCCCGAAAAAATCCATATGACGTCCATGAAATGGGAACAGAAGACTTCGTAGATATTAAATACCTAAAAACTATATTAGTTAAGAATGCTAAGGTGGACTGTGATGGCAATGCTGTCAACTGGCTAAAAATAAGATGGCTGCAGTATCGTAAAGAAGACAATAAACATATATATTTTAAATATGATCTGGACGATGATGATTTTAAAATGATTAAGATTATCAGAAGAGGCAAAAGACTACCTGTGGAACAAATTGTGTTGAAAAATGCATATGACAAACCCTTACCCATTTCTAGTGAAAAGTATGACGATTTACAAGACTTATGCAGACAAGGCATCATTCCAACGCAATACGATGATTTTTATACAGGGTTTTCAGTTGGAACTCCAACAACAGATGACGAAGATAATTAATATTTTTCTAAACGCTGATATGCTGATTACAGGTTTTATTATTTAAATTGTACTATTTCAGGAGTAAATAAAGATTATTGATTTATTACCTATTTTATTACACATTTTATCACTACAGACATATTATTATAAAAATTTAACTTCACAAATGACGTATTTAAGTTTGACAACAACATAAGTTTGAAAATAATTAAGGGCCACACTAACGTATATCAACCGAATTTAAAAAAAATATATATTGCGTCTATGTAAGCATATATAAATAAATAATTTCAAATTTTTTCAAAGCTCTAAGAGTATGGCAATACATAGAACAAAACTTTTTTTTCCATACTAGTATTTTATTTGTACTAAAAAGCTGGTAAAGTTTAAAGACCCGAATTTTCACAGTATTTTTGCTTTCCTGTAAAATTGAGAAATTGTAGATACGTTTATCTGACTCTTACATTACTAATCTAAAAAGTTTAGACAAAGCTGTGTGCTCCAGGACTTTCATCGACATAGATGACGAACTGCAGTAATACAGACTCAAATCAAAATATTTTTATTTCACATAGGCCTACATGGGCACTTATGAAACGTCGACTAAAAGGTGCACGGTTCGGGGTGGTCGTTTCCTATGGAGAAGAACCGGCAAGAAACTCCATGGTTACTCTTTTAAAACTGACTGCATCTTATATTGTACTCCTTTGAGGGATAAAACAAAAATCCATTTTGCAGTGCTCACCTTTGTAAGTTGTATAGAGAACTCTTGTGCGTATGTTGTTATTGTCTACAAGTGAGTGAATGACTTTATTTTAGGCTTTTATAAACATAACATAACAACAACAACAACAATAAACTAATGCAAACTCTAAACTGCGAGTATCCTAATCAAGCATAAACTGATTTTAAATGAGGTGATTATGTATGTATGATGTTTTGTAAATAAATCGGCAGATTTATTTAATGATCAGATCTATCCGGATCTAATATCCATCGAACCATCATTATTTTTTCATATCGTAAGTGTTTCAAACGTATTGATTAATGATAGCGTACCAATTAATTGGATATTTTGTATAAAAAGGTAGGTTTTATGGCGTGTCAAAAGAAATGGGAAAATCACTTGGTGTTAGTATTTTTACTCAATGTACTAGGTGTAATAGATGTTATATTGCTTAACATAATATTTAAGTTAAAATATTTCTTTCAGAATGAGTAGCGACTGCAAAGCATATTGGCAATACGAATACACCAACGTTGTTCCAAACATTGGCCATCATGGGAGCACATATTACTCATATTCTGTTATATTTGATATGGAAATTGTATCTACAAGCGTAATTTACGACAATACACTTTTGCTTTGTGAAAATATTCCAACTTTGACGAATGGAAATTGTAAAGTAGCAAGTAAATAGAAGCTTCTGTAAAATATTTAAATAACTTTGAAAAGTACGATTTTAGATATTGATCAAATAACTCATATAAATACATAGATACGAGTATCTTGAATTATATTTAGCTTGGGAATTTTTTCTTAATTTAGTTTACGGAGTACTATTTTATAGAACGCAAAAGGAACTTTCTCAGAACAAAAACGTTCTGGAAGCCTCATCAAATCAAATCTACTTACGAATAATGTTTTCAGGATTGTGATAGGTTGATCATCACAACAAAGACCAATGTCATAAGATTAATCAAACTTATTCGTGACTGCCTCGTTGGTCTAGTGGTCACTAGCGCGGCTGCTGAGCATGAGGTCCTGGGTTCGATTCCTGGGTCGGGCAAATTGTTATTGGGTTTTCCATCAGGAATTTCTCAGTACCAGCCCCGGAGTCTGTAAAAGAGGGAGTGGGCTATAATCCACCACGTGGCCCCAGTGCGGTTTGGTAGATGTCACATGTCTTCGAATTTTTGGTTCTAGGACATGCCGGTTTCCTCACGATGTTTTCTTCACCGTTTTTGAGAGCAGTGGTGATGTAATAAATTACACAAAATAATGCGCCTGCCTGGGTTCGAACCCACGACTTACTGGTCGTAAGTCGGGGCCGCCACCACTGGGCCACCGCTGCTCTCCGTACAGATTATTTTATAACAATTAGTTAGGATGGACTACATTACATTTATACGTGAAAAGTGCTGTTACTGTAACTTGGTTCAGTAAAAGCGAAGGTAAAACCATTCTCCTCGTACCTTTTATTCTTGTTTACTCTATGAAATCATTGTCATAGTTCCACCAGAAACTCTTAATCACACAAATGGGGAGTGTATAAATGTGTATGATTATTTTTATTGCGGCGTCGAAGGGAGAAAGGGGAGATATTTTCGTAAAGGGCGGAAACATAAGCAGTTATTACTCGGGATTTGGGTGATCATAGCCGGGAACGACCACTTTCGGTCGGGGTGTTATGTCGGTATCACTTCCCCTTTTACGTCATCATAGGTCGCTGGCTTTCGTAATTTTTCCTACCTACCTTCTAGTATGTTTTATTAAAAAAACGTGGTTATACAGGTATCAGATTCTTGATTATGCTCATATCGAGCAATATCAAGAGTGCAGATATATCCGTGTTCATTAAAGAAAGGCGAAACCTAAAGTAATGCGTAAATAAAGGGCGCTGTTGTATAGTCAACATTCTGCTTAGCGCTGAGAGTGGAAATTCCAACAGTGTAATATTATTAAGATATTAATTTAGGTAGCGTTTAGTGTTAGTGATAAGTAGAACGGTTACACGCTACCATAAACAAAACTAAAATAAACATTTTTTTTTGTAACAATAATCTGCAAAAACAGTTTTGATTCGATCTCAAAACCCAACATCTTTAGTGCTACAAACTACAATAACAATGATATGACGTTCTTTTGGCAACAATTCACTTCCATTTCACTTAAGATTCTTTTTTAAAACTTGATCAAAACATCCACTTAGATCTAAAAATCCAAGAAATGTATTCGACGCGGTGAAAACGAAAAGCATTCACTTACAAATCAAATCAACTGGAAAGGATGGACACGAAACTGACTTAGTATGTATCTAAGCATAGTTTACATAACATTGTATAACAATGTCCAATGCGGGCTCAATGCACTTAGAAACCGTGTACATTAAGTTACGGGGGAGTAAAGAAGATTTGTAGGGGCGTTAGAAGACAAGTTTTAAAATCGATTAAATTATACTAGTCTTGTGCTTAGAATCTATCTTACGATCTAACTTAAGTTTTTAGGTCAGACCTGCTTTTAGGCTCAGCCTTTACGATATACAAGGTGTAAACGGACTCTCCATGAAGCTGTCAACCAAGCATTCTATATTCTTCTATGCGTAAGCGGTGCGCATCCGTGGTGCGCCGGGTGCGGGCCAGCCCCAATGCTATCCTGGCTATGATCGCAAGCAGAATGGACTGCTCTTCTATCCGGTATTGCTGTGGCAGGCATGTTACTGTGCCTGTGTGATTTTAATTTAAATGTTGACTTTGTTTTTAATTTTGATTTTAATTTTGATTTTGGTTTGAATTTTGATTTGAATTTTGATTTGAATTTTGATTTGAATTTTGATTTGAATTTGAATTTGAATTTGAATTTTGACTTTGATTTTAATTTTATTGTGGTTGTTATTTTGTTTTTGTATTTAATTTAATTTTGATTTGAAATTTTTGTTTTAATTTTATAATAGTTGTGATGTACCTAACCATATGATCCAAGGTAGATTGAAATAAATTTATATTATTATTATACATCAAACTAAGTAACTACGCAAAAATTATTGCTGGAAAACGACTTTTTTTTTGAGGTGAGAAATCACGTTTTACGGTAAGACTCAATGTACCGCATTCAAAATATTGTGCTGATGGATGCATTGAATAGTACGAGGGTCGTGCAGGTATTTAAAGTAAAGTTACAACATTAAAAACTTGTTTTTAAAAAAGAACTTGAGATAAAGTTGGACCTTGGACCCCCAACATATCCGTAACTAGAAGGTTAACAGGTATGGTCTAGAACAGAACTTTGGGTTAGAAGCCCTACCACTAGGTAGACCGATGACCTGGTGAATATCGCGGGGATCCGCACGGGACCGGACAATGTGGCGACACTTGGTCGAGGCCTATGTCCAGCAGTGGACGTCTTTTGGCTGAAATGATGATGATGAAGTTAAGTTTCGAGTTTGAAAAGTTAACAGATATGCCATGGAATTACTGTTTTCGGGTGCGGGCCGTGGGCATCGTTCCATACACTTGGCACCAACCCTCAACAGTGACAATACCTGTCACAAATGAAAGTACTTAAGTATAAGATGTATTGTATATTTCATTCAATGGCGGCTAAGTTCAAATCAAGTTCAAAAAGGTGGTTTTGATGGGTTTTTTTGCCTAGCATGTGCTATCCCACTCCTGGGCAACGGCCTCTCATCACGTTTTCCATTTATAGCGTACGCATTTTATATGAAGCATACTTAATTTTGTACGGGTTTTTCGAATATATTGCATACTTCAACAGAGTCATGAGATATTTCAAATGAAAGCTTAGTTTAGCTTGTGCTTCTACATTTCGTTTGAAATCAGCGAAGTACATATCCAAAACAAAAATGGCGTGTTATCATATTTTTTGTAAAGTATTACTTTGTACGGATGTTTTTTAAAGTCTGTTATAAAACGATTCAAAGTACACTCCGCTAGCTTAAAATTGGCATAATACCTCATAATACCTCTGTTTGAGTTCTTGTTCTATTAAAAACGCCCGTACAAAATAAAATTTTACATATTAAGCGCCATAACACCATTATTGCGGTTAATTTAAACATAACTGTTTCAGAAAGATATTAAGAATAGAGCATTCAGTTAGCATAAGTAATATCACTATTCTTATTGCTCGTACAAATATAATACCTAAAATGCGCCAAATCATCATTTTTGCGCTTGAATTCGGCTAAGCTGCCTGAGAATGAATGTCGAGACTGCAGGCCAGGACACATTGTAAACTTTCATTTCGCGTAGCGTAGCTCACAATACTGTTGGAAACTACCAAAAATGCGCCAAAACTCCTGTTTTGCGCTTGATTTTGACTTAACCGCGATAGAATGAAGTGTAGGGCACACCATAGGCTTTCGAGTGACACCTGTCTCATTGCTGTAGGATGGTTTTTAGTTTGGTCCAAAAGGCGCATAGTTCTTACCGTTTTCCATCCCATGACTACCCTTAAAAACGATGAACTTAGCTCCAGGAGATGCTAGGTAGGCACAATCCTTTCACATATTTTATCCATGATAAACCTTATAGCTACGTGTGCTATAGTCAACCCGAGAGGCTGTTATTATTTAGCCACGAGCTCCTACGAGTAGGAAGAATCTGATAAGTAGGGTTTATTGAGTCCACCAATGTGAATACTTCTTTACTCGTAGGTCGCTGGCCCTCGGGCAAAGCTCTCTTACGTCACTGCTCAGAGATTTGCGTTGGTATAAAAATGCACCTTTGTATCTTAATGTGAGGTATACGGTGAACTTTGAGTAGAATGTATGTGCAATAATACAGTTTAGTTTGTTTAGAGTTAACAGTAGTTTCAATTACGTTTTGTTACTTACACTGTAGGGGCTCATGGCTGCCGTGTCGACGGCGCGTTCGTGTTCCACGCGCGCCTCAAAGAGATGTCAGCAATGGTGAGGGGCCCGCAAGGGCCGATGCCTGCCAGGGCTGCGGGACTGTTCGTAACTCTTATAAAATTCAAGAATATTTTAATGTATTACCAAAATTGTAGAGGTTTGCGAACGAAAACTAAAGTTTTTTACTGTAATTTGTGTTGTCAGAATTATGATATAATAATATTGACGGAAACCTGGTTAAATAGTAGCGTGCTGAGCAGTGAGTTATTTGATGATCGATATGAAGTGTACAGGAGAGATAGGGAAACAACTGGATTTCAGGGTAACAAGGACGGTGGTGGTGTGTTGATTGCTGTTAATAAACAGATTAACTCATCAAATGTTGTACATTGGCAAGGTAACTGTGAGGATCTCTGGGTCACTATTGATATATCTCTGTCTCAAAAATCTCATAAAATGGCTCTATGTGCAATTTACCTCCCTCCGCCTGTAAGTCCAGCAACTCTTGAACATTTTATCGAGCACTGCAACAAGGTTATCGACTCAACAAATATTCCTATTTGTATTGTAGGAGACTTTAACCAAGGTAAAATCAATTGGGACTTGAAAACGGTAAATGATTCTTTGCCTAAAACTAGCCAAATACTAATGGATTTCATAAATGTAAGTCAGCTAGTACAGTGTAATCACATAAAAAACTATTCTGAGCGTACACTGGACCTGGTGCTATCTTCTGTGCCCTCATGTTCAGTTAACGAATCCAACTTTTCTTTAACGGCTATCGATAAACTTCATCCTCCCCTTGATATAACTCTTTCATCAGTAAATAATAGTAATCTGCCATATAATAGCTCCAATTTTAGACCTAACTTTTATAAAGCAAACTATAAAGAAATTAATAATTATCTTAATAAGCAAGACTGGACTGAACTTTTTAAAAATACTGATCATGTAAATGACATGTTAACAATATTTTACAATCATTTATACGAAGCCATTAAAAATTTTGTGCCTGAAAGAAAACAGAAGAACTGTCGTTACCCACCTTGGTTTGACAAAACAATAATTAAATCCTTAAAGGAAAAAAATAAGTTGAGGATACGCTTTAAAAAATATAAAAATCCTATGGATAAAATTGAATTGAATTTAATTTCCAAGCGATGTGAAAAATTAGCAATGAATTTATATAATGATTATCTTAAGAATTTAGAACAGGGTATCAAAAATAATCCTAAACTTTTCTGGAGTTATATAAAAGCTAAACGAGGCGGAACTAGTGCTTACCCACAGACTATGACTGACGGACAGACTGTAACATGTAATGGTTCTGAAATCTGCAATCTTTTTGCCAATTACTTCTCGTCCGTATACACATCTGACAGTAATATGGAAATAAATAATTGCAAGACAGAGTTCCTACAAGCTCTACATAGTAATAGTCAGTGTTTGAGTGCCCCGGTAATCAACCGCGACTGTTTGCTTAAGAAACTCAAAACAATTAATATTACCAAGGGACCAGGACCTGATGGCATCCCACCGATATTCATTTCTTCCTGCGCGGCAACTCTGGTTGCTCCTTTAATGATAATTTTTAATGCGTCGTTAGCATCAGGGACTTTTCCGTCCGAATGGAAAAAAGCAAAAGTGGTTCCAGTGTACAAATCAGATAGCAAAGATATCATTTCAAACTACAGGCCTATTTCAATACTTTCCACTTTCGCAAAGATTTTTGAATCTATTCTTTGTCCGTATATACAACATCATTTTAAATTATACCTTAGTGACCATCAGCATGGTTTTGTAACAGCGAGATCTACAACTACAAACTTAGCAACTTTCACGGAGTCATTGGTTCAGGCAGTAGACAAAAACAAACAATTTGACGTAATATATACGGACTTCAGTAAGGCGTTTGACAAAATGTCCCACGCTATACTAATCTACAAACTTGCAGCTTACGGTGTATCAGGGTCCTTACTTCAATGGTTTGAATCATATTTAAGAGATCGCAATTTCTACGTCGTTGTGAATGGATTTAAATCTTCAGAGCACACAATAACTTCTGGCGCCCCTCAAGGTACGCACTTAGCTCCAATAATATTTAATATATTTGTTAATGACCTCCCCCAATGTTTCCAATATTCTGAACCTTTTTTATATGCCGATGATCTGAAATTTGCACGCTTGATTGAATCCCCAATAGACAACGAGCTTCTACAGAACGACCTAAACAGAGTAATGGAATGGTGTGAAAATAACAGAATGCAACTGAATTCTAAAAAATGTTATCACGTTAAATTTACGAGGAAAAATAACTATATAAATACAGAATACTACATTGACCAAGTTAAAGTACAAGAGCTCGAAATAATCAAGGACCTAGGAGTACTTTTCGATAGAAAAGTAAGCTTCATACCTCACTTTGAACATATAATTAAAAAATCATCCAAAATGCTAGGCTTCCTGCTTCGTAATACGAGAAGTTTTCGTAAGAGCAGTACCAAAATAATGTTATACAACAGTCTCGTGCGTAGCATATTAGAATACTGCAGCGTGGTTTGGAGACCTCACTACGCCACTCACATGCTGCGGTTGGAACGAGTGCAGAAGCGTTTTGTGTGGCACTTAGCTTTTCGTGAAGGGAAATCCAATCAGCTACCCTCCTACAAAATGCGCCTGCACTATTTCAAAATGCACACGTTATCCACACGCAGAGATGTCACTGATGCCATATTTTTGTACAAAATTGTAAGAAATCGAATTGATTGCTCTAAATTGTTAGGTCTTATTAGATTCCGTGCTCCATCTAGATATCCGAGAAATATAATTACACCGTTATGCCCACCTCAACGTAGGTCTGTACTTGGCACAAACTCACCTATACCTAGGTTATGTAAAATTCTCAACAGCTACAGTGATTTAGTGGATATACACCAGGACAATATTAATAAAATTATTAAAGTCGTTGTAAATAATTCACGCGCAGAGACTTGAATCATGTTGTAATAATAATAATAATTTTAAATCTCATTGATCCGTTTAATTTATTATACCAATTAACTTATCCTAATGTAATGTAATATTTGATCCAATTTAATTTAATTTAATCTAATTTATATACCTACTTCAATTAATTATATTTTTTTAGAATATGTCATTACTTAAATTTCGATGAGCTTAATTAATGTATTTTGTTTTCCTATTTAATAATTAACTTGACATCCTTATTATTTGTGATTCCATTTTTTTTTTTTTTTTTTGTTAATATGTTTATAAGTAATTAATTTGAATGTTTTAACTAACCTAATCTTAAGAGCAAAAACTAACCTAAATCATAATCAATGAATAATATGTAATAATAATAATTAATTTTGTATGTAACTCCGTTTCCTGTGCATGCGGTGTTAGCCTTTAAGTAATTGTTACACTTGTCAACGTATACCTGTCAATCTCAATGTAATGTTACGTGTAAACAATTGTTGGCTAACCTTAAGTAAATAAATAAATAAATAAAAGAGATACCGCGCTCCTGGAACATAGAGGGCAAAAGAAGGAATATGGATGGTTTTTGGTCAGTAAAAGTCTGACACTCCCTTCCGCTCTGCCCAGAGCGGGAGGAGTCATTTGATGATTTCCCATCCGAAAAAAAAAGAAAGAAAAGGGCACATGGCTGAAAAGTAACAGCTGCAGGGATCGATCTTGAAGGTTAAGTAGTGCTTGCCGAGGTCTGTGAATGGATTACCATCAGTACAAAGCCAGTTCCCTCCGTGTCTCAGAAAATACGTTAAGCCGTCGATCCCGGCTGTCATTTTTAGATATTTGATAGTCGTTACGAGCAGTCAGAAGCCCGAAAGTCTGAGTCGCATCATGGGAAATACTGGTATTCAGCTGTATCCGGCTGCATCAGAAAAAGGCTTGGCAGATGGTGACTTAAACTTTCATCGTGATAGAAACACCATTTGATCCAGTAATTGGATTACTCCAACAGTGATAAAGTATTATGTGCCGCCATGTGTTGGAATAAAAAAAATCTAGTCAAGTAAAATCGAACTCACAATCTGGACAAGGAAATTAAACATAAAATCAAAGGCGATACTCCACGCGCCGCTCATCCGCGCGGTCGGGCGGTGAACGTGTTTTAGGCATCAACGGATTCCATACACGCCAGTGCAACGTGAGACCCGCTTCACCGCTCGACCGCGTGGACGAACGGTAATAACCTTCTAAGTAGAAGAGTATGTGTCTGTGTATGTGTGCGTTGTGTGTGTGTCTTCAATAATAGACCCAGCATCGATCAGGTTTCCCAATACTTAGTTGAATTTTGTGAAAATAAGTGGTACTTCTGTCTCAAATAATAACTGTACCAAAATAGTGCTAAAACAATTTTTGTTAAGTACTACGTTAATCTCCTGAAAATATAGACATTTTCCGCAAAAAGCTTAATTATAGGGTATTTGTGTTGCTCTTTTCACTTTAGGTTATTCAAAGCTAGAGGAACAGGTTAAAATTAAGACTGTTTTATTTAAAGCTTGGCGTTTTTAATAGTACCTTCGTTTTTGGAACATATTTCTCACCCTTTGTGTTATTCTTTATTTCAGTACAGTGACAACATTGTTACAGACATCATAAGATATAACATACAGATTATGTCCCACAGATAGGTCCCCTGGCCCCCAAACTAGGTTTTTACCTGTGACTTGGGAAATCAGGGTAGGTAAGTATTCCTTTCTTAATAAATCTTCAAAATGTTAGAAAACAAAGACATATTTATATTATCATATCGTCCTTAAAAACGAATCTCCTTTCAAAATATCTCTGTGAACGACATTTTTCACGACATCTCTAAGTACCGATCAATCCGTCTTGCCCTCGTCTTTTCTAATTTAAGAAAAAAACAGCGCTTTTAAGTAAAGTCCCTGAATCCCCAGTATCGGTCACATCTCGGTCCCACCCCGTACCACTTGCTTTGGGGTGAACAAACGTTTAACTGACCTATAAGGGAGCTCTTTTGACGTAGGACCTCACTATCGCCGCATCTACTATACACTGAATGCATCTGGCATTTCAATGCTTTATGCTGTATTTTCTGATGGAAGGTCGACGTTCGGGATATTATTCCGTTTAAACTAAGAGTTGTTTTATTTCGAACGTTCTAAACTTAAACTAGCCGTTTTTTAAACCGTCGGAATGGATTTTAGAGGTTTTGATTACTCTTTTTCTTCTTCTTGAATCGATGACTCAGATTTTGTCCGACCAGTACGTGGCAACCTGAACAGCTCTATGCCTCATTCAAGTCCTGGAGGGTGCAATGGGGAAGGCAACTGTAAATCTAATGGCGCTAGCATAGCTTGTACCAAGCATCGTCATTGGTTGAAAATCTGTCAATGTCATTTTATATTTCAAAATAGCTTGTCCTCATTGTACAGATTGGGACTAAGCTATGGACACGCCATCTACAATCAGCTTTGACCAGCCTTCTCCATTAGTTGTGCACGACGGGCAAGAGAGAGGTGAGAGCTGGTTTTGATTATTGTTGGCCTGTATTATCGCACTGCTTTGCTGAGGCCTCTCCCAATGACTTCTAGTTCCTTCTATCCAGGCCACTGGTTTGGATGACCACTTTTTCATTCTCCTAAGACACAGGCACCTACATCTAGAAAATCAGAGTATTAAAATTATCGTGACCTAGTTATGAGCCTTATACTATGCTATCACATTATAATAATATACTAAGGTCTTTGGATATTGTATTGTGATGGCTTTGGTGAAATAAAGAATTGATTTTTTTATTCTTATCTCAAATTGTAATTACCACTTACAATAGCTCTCGTTTACAACACTACGTAATCTACGTATATAGGTACTCTTCTCAAGCGTGGGAGTCGTATAGTCCTCGCGTACTTTGGGTAAACAGAACATACAAAAAAAAATATAAGTGAAGTATCTTTCGACACGGCTATTCGAGGTAACAAGCAGTGTTTGTATGTGGCCCAACCAAAAGCGAGGATGGAATACAAAGAGGCCCACATTCCAAAAAAAGAGGTCGCACTTTCTATGAAGGTACGTAGGTATGGCTTTTACCCGAAAAACCTGTTTGTCAACGTGTGAACAGAATTTTTTCACAGTGTATTTTTTCCTACGCAACGGGAACCTATGAGTTTGTCAGTTTTATTTTTACAAGCTTTTTTTTTATAGCATTCCTTTTCTTTGTGTCACGTTTTTATTCATTAGATTTGTACGTACTCAACTGTACTTAAAGCAGATATGCGACAGTATTATATATTTATAGCGCGACTGTACTGACACTGAACAAATTCATGAATAAATTATTATTATTCAAGCAATGGAACAAAAAATATCAAAATGGAATGCTAACTTTATTCAAGTTGTAAATGTTTTTGGACGCTTGAAAATAATTTTGTTGTTAAAAACGTAGGTACAGTCAGAAACACCACTTTGAGTTCCATAGCTCAGGTTGCAGATGTTAGAGAAAAAACAGCCAAGCTAAAGTGAAGAGGTGGGCAACGATCGTCACTCACTGGACGCCTGACGGAGGAAATCGCCGTCGAGGTAGACCGCGGCGAAGGTGGTGTGACGATCTGATCTTGTTTGCGGGGCAAACATGGCCAGATATTGCATAGGAGTGGTTTGGATGGAGAAAAGGCAGGCCATTGCCCAGCAGTGGGCCATATGATAGGCAAAAAAAAATTACAGCACAGCAAAATAAATTCTCAAACCATTGGTATCAATGTTCCTTTTGAACAAGGGCCTAATTTTGATTCTTGAAAGCCTGTGAAAGAATTTAAACATAACACAACATCTCGAGGAGTTCGTGGCTCAATAATAACAGCCGATCGGATCAATCTTCAGGTTAAGTCGCGCTTGCCTAGGTTGGTTTGTAGATGGGTGACCACCCATTTCATACCGAGTTTTCTCCGTGCGTCGGAAGCGGAAGCCATTGGACCAAGCTGTCAATTGCAGATCTTTGACAGTCGTTACAAGTAGTCAGTGGCCCGAAAGTCTGACAACCAGTCTTACCCTGCCCTCTTATCCCAAAAACATGCAGCCGAAGTGACCTCTGCGCTGGCACCAACGACGCGGTGGAAGTGGTGAAGTTCTGGGCTAACAAAATATAAAAATTGTCGTGCCAGCGACACGAAGAACAAGAAGAAGAAGAGTGACCCAGTACTAAATGGGTTGTGGAGGTGAGATAGGCAGTCGCTGCATGTTAAGTACTGGTGTTCAGTTGCATTTGGTAAGACTAGAAGCCGATGGTGATGACAACATCCCGCCTGTAATCTCGGAAGGGTTAGGCAGAGGTGAACTTAAGTTGTAAATTATCCACAAGCATGTATTTTATTTGAAAGCGATTTTATTGGAAACTTTCGACCTAACAAAGAGATACCTAGTAAATACTATCCTAAATTGGGGAGAAAAACTTAAAGTTATGACATAGATGTCGCTAACATCGACTCTGCATTGTAGAGTTAGTGTTGACATTTAGGTGAATTTGTTATTACTGTTTGTGAATCATTTAATGTTTATCATGTATTCTTTTTAAGCTGTTTTACGATTAAAAGCAGAGTTGCATCAACGGCAACGGCAGGAAAAAAGCAGTTTTTATTGAGATTTAATTATGACATTATTTTAAGGTTTTATTGTTAAGTAATCGATATTTTCTTTAAATCTGCTAATATCAATTTTTTTGACATTCATACTTAGAATCATACGACCAAATTTTTAAAGCCAAGCATGGCATATCTCTCAGTGACACACGCACAATATCGGTGCCGACCAACTTCTTTTTACAAAGATATCAATGCCAATTCTCCGATTGCTGCTCTCAATAGCAAGAGAAACAGTCGTACTTCGAAAAGTGATTTCATTTATAAAATCTCTTGTAACGTTTGTTTAGCCACACCTTTTTATTTAGACCTAAAGACTCATATTAAAGATGACACCTCCTCCTATGTTACATGACTTGCCAAAATCTTGCCTTGCCTTGAATGCTATTTTCTTTCTTTCAGATTCAAAGGACAGGCTATGTACTATGAAGCCAGGTGTGATGTAATGAAGAATGTTCTTTTTCTCAGGATTTTCGGCAGTTTGGATCCTTAGGAAATATGTCTCCCTTTATTTTTGCAGTCTGGAGCACAAAAATGCGTCATATTTAAAGTATTTAATTATTTTAGATATTTGTATAAGCAGAGATCGTAAATTAAATTAGGCAAAGTCGATCATGCGACATCTGATGGGATAAAAAGGCAGTTTTGCACCCCGTTAAAAATAAAATTTGACGGCACGGTTGGCACAGTGTGACATTCTGCATGACTTTCTATGACAACAAAAGATTTTCCTGCTGTCAATTCGGACAGGAATACAAGCTGTTAGCAAATGTTATAGAATAGAAAATAAATTAATTTGGCGTGTTTTATATTTTAATCAGCCAAAATGACTTCTGAGGCAAGAATTAAGAGAAGTAAGAGTAAGGTAGCCATGAGTCCCTCTGTGGATGTGTCCGCCCATGCAAGGTCTACTAGCGGTGCTTTATCGACGAAGTCTCTTAGCCGAATGAGGTTCCGGAAACAATCTTATGGCTTCTCTGCGGTACCCGGTGTCGGAGGACAAGCTCGACGACGGAGTTCACAGGTTAATACCTTCTAAATCATGTTAAGAGCTAGCCAAGGCCGTAGGATGCAAATGCCTATAAATACCATGATAATTCTTATCATCATCGAATTAGCTTTTCCCAACGATGTTGGAGTTGGCTTCTCGTCTAATCGGATGCAGCTGACTACCAGTATTTTACATGGAGCGACTGCTTATCTGACGTCCACAACCCAGTTAGTAAGCATGTTCACTGTTTTATGCCACATAAACAACTGAGCGGTGCTGCGGTACCGCTCCGGCGCGGCGTCGCAACGCATACAAACCTCGCCGCCTCGTCTCGCGGGTAGCATGTCCGAAGTGCGTGCGGCGCGGCGCCGGATCGCGTCGTGCAGCGTTATTTGACATACCATGGATTTTTATGTGCACCGTGCAACACACCGTGTGCAGAGGCTCTCTCTCATCAATCTTGATGTATTTTTCCAGCTCGGACTAGAATTCAAACGCCCCCCACTGATGTACTTGAACACATACCAATTGGGGCCCCGTACCATGTTTCACGTGCCCAAAGTAACAAAGGCCATCGATGAAATACTGGATGCGTATTACAGTGATACAAAGTATAGTACTTCGGTAGGTACTGCAAATAAAGTCATATTTAGGTATGTAGGCCCGAAGGGTTAGACAAATGGGTACCTATAATACTATTCCCATATTTCATCAGTTATGTTTAAGTTCCTTATATAAAGGGAGAGCCATATCTTTCAACTGAGGCACAAAACCGTACTGCGGGCTGCTACTGAAAAAATCCGGCTGGGGAAACCCTATAATCCCGACCTGAGATGAACCCAGGATCTTAGTTTCAGCAGACGCGCTCGTGTCCACTAGACCAACAAGGAAGTCATGTAAACTTAAAATGAAGTAAAAAACACGCTTATCGAAAACGCTACATCCTACAGCGAGCGCTTATGTATAAAAAGAAATAAAGCGAATTTTTCATTATTTTTATTACAATAATATAATTATGTACGTCTATGGAATTTATTCACTAAGTTTAACTACTGCTTTCTCCAGGAATCGCCCGGAAAAACATTGCTCATAGCTGACGAAGTGATGCGAACGGTCAAGGGTTTTAACTTTGATCGCTTTCGAATCATCAGTATTGTCACTATGGCCCAAAAGAGAGCTCAAAGCTACAATAATGCCGTTGGCTTCCTCTGGGATCACCAGTTCGATAGCATTGTAGATGTTCATAGGGAGAACAATACATCTTTCATTCAAGTCACTGTTTTTGGAGTGTATCTTGACTAGGTAACTATTTTGCATGCCGTGGATAGCATTACCTCCTTGAGTTTCTTAACTCCTAGTAGATTTTAGAGTCGATAATGGTGTTATTTTTTTTTTGTTTTCTAGCCTCTTCTCGAATATTTACGTAGATTTTAGAGATCTTCTTGCGTTTTTGTTCATTAATCGTTGGTTATCTTATTAGTTTTAAAACTGAAATAGTCACTAACATTATAATTAACAATGAAAACGGAATATTTACCATGTTTACTATTGAACCGTGACCGTTTATCCATGACCATGGTGCTTGCAACAGCGCCGAAATATCGGGAACTCAAAACAAATAGTAAACATGGTAAGTATCCCGTTTCCAGTGTTAATAATAAGGCTATATATAACTTATTGTCACTGAAATAAATAAATATATTTATTTTGGAAGAATTAATGTTTTTTTTTTTGTATTTTTGTCGAGGCAGTATCTCAGGAATTACCTAAAAATATGCAAGCTTGGCTGAGGGTTTTATTGCGAGGATTTGTTAAGCCTTCAAACAAATATACCAGACATCGCTTTGACACAATCAGTCCCGATAAACTGGAGATTACCGTACGCCTTCGTGTATAAATGTGCCGTCTTGAATCGTAGGCGACGCGACGAACGTAAAAACGACTGTTTTCAGATGGGTAGGCTTTCTAATAATACCATACCTATAATACGGTGCTTAAGCAAAAATCACAGTAGTTTGGTTTTAAAATTTGCTTCAAGAAGTAAGCATAACTGCTAGCTTGCTTAATGCAATATAATTGTATTATTTAAGGGAACTTAAAAATGACAAATTAACTAATTGGAATTCTACACTGAATGATTTCTACGGGAAACGCACGGCGACCATGCAAGCTATACAAAACCAGTTTATGCGGATCTCTCATTGTATGGGAAATCAATTCAAAGCGAGGCCATGTTATTCTGGAAATGTATAGCTAGATGTGTCGCCGTATGTACAAAGAACTCTATATACACGATGAAGGAAAAACAAATACCGTTTTACGTCTTTAGGTAAAACTAACAATTATATTTTTATTGGTCGTCCGGCGGCAAAATGGGCAGATGGCATTGTTGCTATTGCGGGAATGTCCTGGATCAGGCTAGCACGAGCTTGGCACAAGCAAAGAGAGGCCCAGCAGTGGGTTTAGTAGGGCTGTGGATGATGATGATGATGATAAATTATCCAGAAGATTCATTAATAGAATAGAATATGAATTACGAATAATATGAATTACGTTTAAATTCTTAAAATGGTCATAGACGTACCTACTATTATGAATTGTGACCTTGTGACTATTTTACGAATTTAAACGTAATTCTTATTATTATCCTATTATGATTCTGCTAAAGCGGCCATTTTAGACCCCCAGAACTCTTCATGTGTTTTACAATACTGCTTTAATCAATAGTAACAACGTACAATTTTCTCTAAGATCTCTTCAGTACTTTTCCCGCTATTTCTCGTCTCTTACACAGTGGTATAGTATTCATGTTAACAGAAGTAGGTTGAAAGTAAGTGGGCGTCGTCTGTCAGTTGGGGAGTTATCGCGAAGCTTTTGTACTCTCTGGTATCGAGGACTACATTCAATGAGTATTATTAAATTAGATGGGAAGTACGTGGGTTTTCCGTCAGAATAATTCAGGATAAAAATAGTCTTCATAACATCTGGCTTGTAATCCGCAATGGTTTAGGTAAAGGTGTGGCAATAATACACCTAGAATTCGCCAGTTTTGTTTTAAGTACCATGTAGCAGGGGGCGTGCCTTTTGCCATCAACAGGGCACAAATCCTGATTCCAAGATGCTACTGAGAAATTATCATCATTTCAGCCCGGAATCACCTACTGTTGGGTATAGACTTCCCCTTTCTTCTGCCATTCTTCTCTGTTTCCCGCGATTTTGACGATATCGCCCACCCAACGCGCTATTGAACGGTTCTCGTTTCTTAGGCCTAACCTTGGCCACCGTTCGTTCAAACCCTTACCTACTCCATTGCCATCTCCGCGTCTAGCCCGATGTACTGCCCTGTCCATTAACTGAGAAATATTTCATGGAAAAACCTGATAATACTTTGCCTACCTGGAAATCGAACCTAAGAAAGACCTCAGCACACCATTCATTCTAAGTAGTGCCAGTTGTAACGACCCCGACGAGTCCCAAGACGTGAGTTCAAACCCGGGTATTAGTGCACTTTGTGCAATTTTCTTCATAACTATTCTACTAATCGAAGAAATGGTAAAGGTACCAACCCGCCAGTAGCGAAGGGTCCATTTATGTAAGAGGTAAGCCGGAGTACATATCTTTAAATGTGATTATATTATTTGTCTATAGAATACTGACTGTGCCATTTTTCAAAGGGAAGGTAGGAATCGAGTTGAATGGAACCTTCGCCACTGCAACCCGCATTGGACCCAATTAGCGACTGGTCATCATTCGTCCACTACCCGGAAAGGATGCCTGTCGTATTTTATTAAATCAGTGTTTGTGAATGGGTATTCATTTGTGCAGTGATTACTATGGAAAGCTAGCCCCTAAGGGTTAGCCGGACATGTGCCATTTGTGTGATTAAAACTAGATAAACGGCGAAAACGAACTCAGGCTCAGTTGTTATAAAAAAAAAACGGCAAAAATCATGTCTGATGTATGGGAGCCGCCCCACTTAAATATTTTTTATTCTGATTTTTAGTATTTGTTGATATAGCGGCAACAGAAATACATCTGTGAAAATTTCAACTGTCTAACTATCACGGTTCATGAGATACAGCCTGGTGACGGATGGACTGACAGCAGAGTCTTAGTAATAGGGTCCCGTTTTACCCTTTGGGTACGGAACCCTAAAAATGGGTTGTATAAAAAGTATAAGTTCTACAATTTATACTTGGTACTTATACCAGGTGGAAGGGACACGGCGCTAAATAGGTTACCACGTATTCGGTAAATCATTCTAAACACTACATAGAAATTTAGCATCGGTAATTTAAAAATAGGCAGCAGATCCATTCATTTAGACCGTGTCGGTATTGCACTGTTGTAGGAAACAGCTGTTTTTTTAAAACCGTTGATATATTTTTTTTTTTCAAAATCTGCCAAACTGCAAAACAGTTTGTCGGCAGTTGTTCTCGTTTCACTATAATTATAACAATTTCGATTTTTATTATAAAGTAACGTATAAAATAAGGGAAGCGAGTTTACAGAAAGAAACACATTTTACACCTATGAAAATTGCTATTGTCCGCAGATGCAAAACTAGCTATGAACACAATGAGAGGTAGTGTTTTTGAAGAACAATAATTTTAAGTTGGTCTTCAGATTTAACATGTGCTATCAGCTGTGGGGGCAGCTCATTCGATGTCTTTTTTTTTCTTTTTAAAAAAACGTTGTCACACACTAGGAATTTCTCCTGTATCGTGGGTGCGTTTACAAACATTTAAACTCACATACACAAACTGCCAGACCCGGAACAACTATCTGTAGGCCATACAAATATTTGTTCCGTGCGGGGATCGAACCCGCGACACGCAACGCAGCAGTCAATCGCTCAGCCACTGCGCCAACCGTACCGTCAAATGATGTGGGGGTTAAAAACTATGTACGGAATACTTGGTAACCGTTTAAGCGTCGGTTTCTCTTCCACCCTGCTGTACACACGTTATATTTGAAAAAAATATTATTGACGTGAAACTGTTTGCCGTTCAGGTCACTAATTCCTAAATGCTCATATTGATCTGAACACTACTGTGTACTTAGAACTCTTTTGCAAATTGAAACAGGGCGCTTTGAAAAACGGTACGAACTAGGCACAGAATCCACTATCGATTCCCCCTCACCCACAACCACACATGTTAGCAAAAAATACCAAGATTTCCATAGAATTACGATTGGAATAAACATCCCTCTAGCTAGATGTTACTCAACAGCGCACAGTCACACAGCAAATGAAAGACTTAGCTGTAAGACCGATTCAATTCAACATGGCAGAAACTCTATTTCAATTTGGTTCCTTTTAAAATTCATACCTTCGTTCTCGAGTGCTCGCTATTTCTTTTTAAATGTTACAGGAGTTTTTGCTGAACTTAGTAAAAAGCTTTCTTTAACAATGGTTTTTATTGGATTTTATTTTTGGTAATGTATTAAAATTAAGTTACTGGGGATGGAGTGGTTTTTTAATGTCAGGAATCAGCGTCTGAGTGTTTTTAGGTTCTGTGACCTTTTATCAATGCTTGGCGGTGGACTTGGTGCGGATTGTTCTAGATTAAATTCAACGTTTCCTTGACTACCTACCTACATCTGAATTTGTTGTGGCCGTAACATGAGTAGTTTAATACCCATACAAAGTTCAGTTTCCGCTACAACTTCAAACATACTGACGATTTCTTCAATAGGTAAGTACTATTGAAGAAATCGTCATCAAATAGGTCATTATGAAATCAATTTATTTTACACAATATTGTGAAAATAACATCAATTGGAAACAGATTTGAATATTGATTATACAGCGTGGTGCAGAAAAGATATAGTCATATATGAAAGGGACCATACAAAGACCATCAAATAAAAAATAATCAGCTGCTCCATACTTTGGGGTCGACTAGGTCATGAAATTTTGTATAGATACCCGTACATTGAATATTTCGTTTATAAAAGCTATGCAATAATTCTTTATTGGCATTCTGTAACATTTCAGAAAGCCTAGACTCAAAATTTTCAGCTTCAAACTAAAATATTGGGGCTCGCACAAACAGTGTGCGGTCAACCGTATCGCTTTCTATGTACCTGGGCGAATTTCAATGACGTTTTCCTAGAACTAGGTTGTAATAGAAACACTAGTTGCATGAAGATTTAATTGCCCCCCTTTTCCAAGAAATGCTGTTGCACCAGTTCAATCTCGATTTCATGGAATTGGAAATTATTGCTTTGCAAATAGTTTCTATCCGTTACATGAACAAAATGATGAATGCGAGCGGCCTAGAACAGATCGTTGCGGAGGTCTTTGTCTATCGGTACACCAAATACGACTGAAATGATGATGAGGGTGTTGCACAAAGCGATTCGGGGAACCAGAAGGCTTCCTTTATAGACGCGACCACGCGTTCGGGTGAGGCCGCGCCCTAACCCAAAGCTTTTTGTTCAGCGATCGTTTTGGTTAGGACTTGAGGGAATATAATGAGTCGTGGTTAGGACACAGTCTGACTCTTCTCTGCGTCTTTTTAACGTTCCATTTTTATAGCCACAATTTCAATTTCAACGTACTTTTACGAGTTTAAAAACAAAAATCGATACATGCAGATACATATTATTCGAAACTGCTTAGTAATACGTTTTTCACTTTATGCCACATTTTTATATGAGCAATATTTTATAGCAACGAGTGTCATTGTGGTTGTTATTAAATTTATATTACGTCTCAGGTGATTGGTCGTATGAAAATATAGTTAAAAGACTTGTGGATATGCAATGGCACGTTCGGCTTTTCACCTTTTTAACGTTTGCTGACGAAGCTAGTACGATATTGTATCGGAGAAATTTTAGATTAAAAACAAACATGCTGTTTGTATGATAGTTTTGTGCACCTAAACAAATTCTTTTTAAGCAAGCTGCCTAAGTTGAATGAGAAGGATAATGAGGTCCGTCGGGTTGGACGGACCATGCGGAACCTGTTTGCCTAAATGTTTTGTTTTTTCAAAATCAAAGGTATCTAACTATCTATTTGAAATTAATTTCAGAAATTGCTAGATCGTCAACTATTGGGAGGTTTAATCTAGCAAAATGTGGGTGTACTGACTCATCTGCGTACCCCTCAGAGCACATAGGCGTGATTTTATGTTACGATGTTGTGTAAACAATAAACATCCAAGCGATTGCAGCAGTCACGGCAGATTTGCTTTCTATTATTGAAAAGTTCCATTGCTTATCTCCGAAGAGCAGCATCAGATCTTCACTAAATTTAAACGGGACCACGGACCGCAAAATAATATTCTTCCAAAGAAAAAAGAATCATCGAAATCGGTTTACAATTGGCGAAGATATCGCTGAACACACACACAAAAAAAGAGACGAATTGATAACCTGCTCCTTTTGGAAGTCGGTTAAAAACAAAAAAATACTCATAGGTAAAAAATATTTATTTAGTAAAAATAAACATGAAAGAAACATACTCCCAGAAACTCCTATGAAAGTAAATATTTCATTACAATCTCGCGTTTCAATACTCGTTCGCAAATTGAACATGGTTCGCAGAACTTCGTTCTGCGGAAACGTTCGTAGATTAAAATTACCTACCTACGCACGTACTCCTAGAAATTCGATAAATCTTCAGATAATTCCTCCTTGCAATCTTTATTACGTTACCCTTAGGGTAGTACTACACCAGCGGGATCAACGTTGATCCATCGCATCGTTCCATATCAACAGATTTGTGATCCTACTAATATTATAAATGCGAAAGTTTGTGAGTATGGATGGATGGATGTTTGTTACTCTTTCACGCAAAAACCACTGACCGGATTTGGATGAAATTTGGCACACAGATAGTTTATAACCTGAATTAACACATACGTTTTATTCCGGTAGTGCGATCCCGTCGGACAATTACCGAAGCCGCGGGCATGAGCTAGTATGACATAAAGTCGATCAGTCATGACCACCGTAAAGAAACGTCCGATTGCTTGCAAACGATTCTATAATTTTTGTGGACCTAATCAATCATCCTCCACAGCCAGAAAGCGTCGTGGTAGACCTCGCAGGAGATGGCGGGACGAGCTGCACGGAACCAACGACCAGTGATCCACATTAGCGCTGGATCGAAAGATTTGGAAGTCATGGGGAGAGGCCTTTACCCAGCAGTGGGATGACACAGGTTAACAGTATCAGTAATCAATCAACCAAACAACAGACAACACACTTCCGAAACCGCTGGGTCTAAAGCAAGTGCACAATGGTTCCTTTTGTAACGAAGGTGACCACTAAGTAAGGATCTTTAGGAATTGATCCTTAAAGGTTTGCGCACATTATGTCGGGCCGCAGCGGGGCGGGGCGGGCCGCATCGCACGTAACCAAAATCCGCCGCAGAATATGCGGCCCGCTGCGCATCGGCATAGTGTGCGTTAGTTCATATAAAATACATACGAGCGGTTTGAGTGGATTTTTGCGCTGCGACCCGACCCGCTACGGCCCGACATATGTGCGCGAACCTATGGGTCTATTTAACCGACTTCTAAAATGGGGGAGATTCTCAATC
The DNA here is from genome assembly GCA_950022335.1 of Eurois occulta. Taxonomy (NCBI): domain Eukaryota; kingdom Metazoa; phylum Arthropoda; class Insecta; order Lepidoptera; family Noctuidae; genus Eurois; species Eurois occulta. Next base: position 6,419,966 of record OX465489.1, on the reverse strand, counting down.
AAGGTGTACTTTTTCAATGGTTGTTACATCATAACTCCGTGATTCTCGTGATTCATTTACCATTTGGTAGAAGAAGTTCGTGCAGTGGTCCCATAGAAATGTATATACATTGTTTGGGTAGTTTATGAGTTATATTCTTTAGTACAATTTTTAATTATATGTCTATGAAAATGATCTAATAATAAGCTTTAGTTACAATGGAAAATAAATACTGAACAAGATTCTGTGTCAGATACCATAATACCACAACTAAAACGGCTGAAATAAAAACTTTTTGGCAAAAATAATAACCGATCCTTTGTCCAGTATCTTGTGTCGAGTTGGTGAATAACCCTATTAATCGGTGAAAGTTTGTATGGAAATTAATCAATTTGGCCGATGAAATATCCTTCCATCGAGAACACGACTTGTGCACCTATAAACCAATAGAAGACAAACCTGTTCCACGTGTTTTCCGTGCCTTAATCCAAGATAACATAACATTGTTACCCCTAACAAACAACCCTTACCAAAGACTTCAATGCGACGTCAAACACGTTTGTGTAACATCACCCTTATAATGATATTAGATATCAGCAGAAGCTATTGTTCGTTGATGGTGCTTAGGGAACCACTTAGTGACCTTTAATGTTTGAGGTCGCCTTGTGGATATTAATTTATCGGTTAGAGGTGCTTGTAGAGCTGTTCTATATAATATTTGTATGTGTGCAATACAACATCGGCACAATAATTATTAGTTAATTGGATTTTGGTTATTAGTTGCAGGATGTTTGGTAAGAACATTATTGTCAAAGTATTGTTTTGTATGTACGTGTATAATATATAAAATAAGCACTTTTAAGTAAATCAAACCTCACAACCCTGCATATAACAAAAGTGGAATTTTGGGAAGCGCCTATCAGAAAATGTTGCCTGATTTACCTGAATAAACGTTATAATTTATATATACTTGTATTTTCATAATCGTATACTGACGCACCTACTTATAAGCATTAAAATACAATCTGTAGTAAAATATACAAATACATATTTGCACAATTTAATGGGGTGTTAACAGTAATTGGAAATACTTAAAAGGAAATAGAATCTGTTAATGTAATCGATAAAAGCAAATTACGTAATAACTGACGTCGATGGTGCTGTTATTTTTTTGCAGTTTTTCTGTACAATAATAATTAAAACTTTTTTTTTGTTGTAACGAATCTAAACTATTTTTGATTATGATCTTTTTGTTTTCATTCCATAGCTTTAGGGGTTTCAAAATCGTTCATAATTAAAATACACAGTACGTTTATTTAAAAAATCATATTCAAAACATCGTCTGCCTGTTCACCATTAATTATACAATCAATATACAAATTCGTTCAACAGTCTAACTCGAACCGAATCACGCGATTCAAAAAATGTCAAACAATTCAGTTTCATCAAAAGCTTCAATATTTTCCTTTGTGAATGTCTCGCGTCAATAAGTAAAGAAAAACTAATAAAACGGTTTTGCTGCAGTATGTCGGATATCGCTACCTACGGTTCGTTTGCATACGAAATATTGGAACTGAAACAACACTGACTAGACTGAATAAACTGAATAAATAATCGAACCTTAATAACAAATACGCTTTGATTAAAAACTTTATTGTTTACAGTTGGAGTTTAATTTATTTCATTGAAAAGTAACGTTGTTTTTATGTATTTGTAATGGTTAAATACGATAAATGCAACGATTTTGGTCTCTCTGTTCGTTTCTGTACTTGTCAAAACTCCAGACTCAAGTCTCCAATGTAGCTGTTCTTATTTTTATTAGTTATATTTTCTACCAGATTTTAGTAGTTTATTAAGTGTAGAATTGTCGTTAAAAAAATGTGTGGATTATTTAATCAGTAAAATAACGAGAATGTCACTAGTTATTCTAGAATCTCGTTAAAAATAATAATCATCTTGTGAGTCTGGAGAACTCTTACAGTAATTGACAATCCAAAATGATTACACGGTCTTAAGAAGAAGGTACTTTTTCTGGATCAATTGTTGAGAAAGAAAATGATGTTTTGTCCTATCTCCGGTCTGTCTATTCAAGTGTTATTCGAATATGAAATGTGTAGATAGCGTTTTCTGCTACGGATTCCATTAACCTCAACCATACTAACTGTATTTTTTTTTGTTCGTATCCGATATGGGTTTCAGATGTCCATAGGAATTTTGGGATTGTTTTTCTGCTTAAACAATCCATCTAAGATAGTTTTATGGTCACTTTTTGTTCATGGCAGCTAATCACGTGCATGGATAAATTAATAAAAACACATGTTTAATTAATTGATACATATGATACTGAAAGATAGACGGAGTCGTCTGTTTTGAAACGGACCTGTGATGATCCATCAATTTTACATCCCTCGATGTAAAAGTGATGGGTATAAACGTTGATGGAAAGAGAGGGAGAGGAAGACCAAATAAAAGATGGATGGATTGTGTGGGGAATAATATGACGGAAAAAGGAGTAAATGATAACGCGACGATTAACAGAGAGAGAGAAAAACGTGTTGCTTCGACCTCAAATAACATGGAACAAGGACACGAAGATAGAGAGGACGCCGTGTGTCCCAGCAGTGGGAACATTTTAGGCTGATTATGCTTATGCTTAAGGACACGAAGATGAAGATGGTACTGAAAGATCGAGTTCGTAAATCAGAAATCCGACGTAAGACTAAAAGTCCAGGATATCAGATTGCGGGTAGCGGCTAAGAAGTGGAGGTGGGCAGGACACTTGGCAAGACGTGGTAATGGCAGACGAAGAAGAGCCCTCACTGATTGGTTATTGAAGGACGGTAGGAGAAGTGTTGCCAAACCAACAGACAGGGTGGATGACATTCAGAAGATCGGGAGTAAGACCTTCTTGAGACTCGCGTACACCAGGGAAGAACAGCATAAAAGAGAGGACGTGAAACAAGGTTACCAGTGATGATGATGGTGCACATAGTGATAAAAAAAAGCTATATAAAGCTCAAGTTAGGTCCAGCATGGAGCTGGCTTTCACCTTTGGGATGGCTCAGCCAAATACCAATTAGCCACACTCGACTTTGTTGAGCGTAGAGCCAAGAGGCTCATTGGTGACGATAAGCTGGTGGGTACCAAGCTGCATAGCCTGGCCCACCGGCGCGGCGCAAGGTTGCATGTCTGTCGGTCTTTGACAGGCTGTACTTTGGTGAGTGTGCCCAAAAGCTCCACGAGATCATTCCACCATATCCCTTCTTCCATCGGGAGTCCAGACGTACTGCGGGTTATCATCCATTCCTTGTAAATGTTCCACACATTCGCACGAAGCGCTTTGCTACATCTTTTATTATGTGCACAGTCAAGGAGTGGAATTCCCTGCCTTCGTCGGTGTTCCTCAGTTCATATGACCCCAATCTATTTAAGTCGTGAGTTAATAGGCTTCTTCTGGGTAAGCTCGTTCCATTGTCGACCTCATCGCTGTCCTCAGAACTAGATTGTGGTCAAGAGTAGGCCCATATAATATATAAAAAAAACAAGTCCTAAAAATAGCGAAACAAAAGAAGTTATTAGCCGAATGAGAATCAAAGAGGAATTAATGGAGTGTCGAAAAAGGTTAACCGCCAGACGTCAGACGTGACAAGTTCAATGTTAGCGGGCGACCTGAATTAGAAGCTAAATGGCGACAGTCACGAATATCTACTTGATTAGGGGGGAATGTAGGTCAGAGGGGGTGCTACAGAAATATCTATAGTAAGCAGTTGACGAAAATTAAATAGGTAACTATTGTTTTTAATCAAACATTTTAAGGCTTCAGCAAAATAAATAGTTTGAGACGTGCTCGTACTGCTCGTCGGCTACATACTGGTTGGATGTAATTTCAGTCCATGGACACGCAAAAAAGAAAAATCTAAAAAAAAATTTACTCACAAAAAATTTTACTATAATTTATTTTAAGAAAAGTCCACACCTTTGTCTAATTTTAAAATATTAACGAACATAACATGGACATGTAATGAAACCCATGTGACCTAAGAGTGATGAATATGAATTTTGATGGATAGAGTGGGAAGTTCAAAGAAAATATGGATGGATTGTAGACGGTAGACAGAAGAGAACATCATCATCATACTCTTGCCCTTGTCCCAATTCATTTGGGTTCGGCGCAGCATGTCTTCTTCTTCCAGACAGAAAGACCAAAGGTAGACAGAAGAGAACGTAAGAAATAATATATATTGCGTCGACCACAAGTAATATGGAACAGGGGCAGAAATTCGATTAAGGAACATTCAGGTCGCCTAAAAGGTACGGGGACGACTCTGAAAAATTCCTGAACACTTGAAAACGCCAATAACACTTCGTCTGACTTGATAGTCGAATCCTGAACCTCATACTAAGAAGTCGCTTGCGACCATCATAACCAAGGAATGGTATTTCTTCTTAAGCCCAAATATCCTTTTCTAAATCCCAGCTATGTTATTATGTTATATTATGGGTACTTTAAACAACTATGGCGCCTATTGTCAGCCTTAATACAGGTCGCAAGATTTAATTTATTGATAGGCGCCGTCATTATTCGGGCTGACCGCAGGTAAATTGGAAAAGGTATAATCCTCTCTATGGCAGTTTCTTCATCTATTGTTATGTCAAGATTGCTTCTTGTGGCCAGTTCAATCCTTATTGAAAAAAGGGGTTTCATACAAAAAAAAACAGTTATTTCTATAAATTTTTTATCGATTAAAATTTAATACCTATTTAACGTTCATTCCCACGTGACGGTTGATAGGGGAGAGTGGAATAATAAGGTGTTGCGTTGACCCCAAGTAACATGCGACAAGGACAGGAAGATGATGAATATTAAAAAAATTAAAAATAAAGAATTTATTTCTTTGTTTCCCCCTTTAGAATACGAGTATATTATTTCATATTGGATAAAGTACAATTAAAAAAGATCCAAGGAAAGACCTAGTTTGGAAAACTCCAATCAGCATGCAGAAAATTGAAATGGCGTTGGACAGGAGATATGTTGAGCGAAAAGAAAGATAAATAGACCAGAATAATAACATAATGGTACACTCGAGAAAGCAGAAGAAGTAGAAGAAGACAGCCAAAGCGATGGGAAGACGATTTGAAGAAAGTAGCTGGTCCAGAATGGTTACGTACAGCAAAGGACAGAAACAAGTGGATATCCTTAGAGGAGCCCTTTGTCGAAAGAGAAGCTGTTAAGAGGTGAGATAAGCCGAATGCCGAGAATATGTTTTAGTTTAAGTTATTACAAATTTCTTCCCTCTATTGTAATAACTTTTTAAGTAATGATTGGAAAACAAGTTATAATCTAAACAACAATAAAGACTTATTTTATTTTACTTATTTAATAATTTTATATTATTTAAGCTAGAGGAGCTCGTGGTTTAATATTAACAGGCGCTCGGGTCGATCGAGGTTAAGCCGTGCTTGCTTAGGTTGGTCTGTGGATGGGTGACCGTATTACGTACCGAGTTTTCTCCGTGCCTCGGAAAGCACGTTAAGCCGTTGGTGCCGGCTGTCATTTGTAAATCTTTGACAGTCGTTACGGGTAGTCAGTGGCCCGAAAGTATGACAACCAGTCTTACCAAGGATATCGTATTACCCAGTGGACCAACTGGGTTGTGGAGGTCAGATAAGGCAGTCGCTCCATGTAAAATATTGGTATTCAGCTGCATCCGGTTAGACAGGGAGCCGACCCCAAGATAGTTGGGAAAAGGCTAGGTAAATGAATGAATGATTAATTTTATAGTATTTCCTATAAAGTAGGTGTGTACTTGCAATGGATTATTTATCCTTAGACTAGATATCGCAAGAATTGCAGCAAAAGATAAGTTTCTGAATCATTGAGTTATAAATTATCTATTTCAATGTATGTAGGTATTTATCTAAGCACTTCTTATTAACTATTCCATAGTACCTATGACGTTAGCGTTACTTCTCAAAAAGCTCAGCACAGCCACATCGATTATTTTTGATTAATTCCATCCTTGAGACAGTCTCAATTACGACCAACACTTCATACCAGTTTTATTTTCTCCCAAACTACTCACAGAGAAATCTCTATCGTGCCATATAACAGATGCGTAAAGATTAGGCAGTCCAGTCTAGATACATGAACGGTACGCACGACCACACTCCAGTTATACATTTCCAGTATTACCTGGTTTCTCAGTATACTGAAAGTTTAAGAATATGGGATGTAAAAACGCTACGTACGCTACGTGAACGGTACGCACGACCACACTCCAGTTATACATTTCCAGTATTACCTGGTTTCTCAGTATACTGAAAGTTTAAGAATATGGGATGTAAAAACGCTACGTACGCTACGTTACGCTACGCTACGCTAACGTATAACAAAATGCTGCAAGTTTGCAGCATTTTGATATAACCCATGCATGGGAACCTTCTAGTTCCATAGAAATTGAAGGTCTAAGTTCCTACATTTTTAGACTAAGTATTAAATTGTTGGATTATTTCACAACTTACGATTTTAAATACCTCTTCTTCTTTTTTTTTATCGTGAGGTTAGTGCCTAACTCAGAGTTTTTATGCCACCCATGGGGCTTTGACTTAGCTTTACGTGCCGTCTAGAAATATCTCTCAGGCATGCTTGTTTCCTGACGATGTTTTTCCTCCTATTTTTAATCCCTCTACGACAACACCATTGCACACTTGTACTATTGCATGCACCTTTCATAATAGTACTGATTGGTCAAAATCTGAATCATGTATTCGAGAAGAAGACGAAGCATGATCTTTTTACATTTCACACCAACAGTAAAAGTCGTTTCCCGGCAATAACATAAACTAAATTAAAAAAAAAAAAAACGCTCAATCTTTTTGAGGCATGATTATGTGCGCTATCGATTAAGATCTTGGTTAGTCACTCACAATTCTTTGTCTGGTAAATGTTATATATGTCGCAGGCATTTTGTATTGACACGGCATTATACATTTTGCCTTCGGCATTTTTCATAACAGCGAGCGTTTATAAATTGCCGACGCCGTATGTAAATGGCGAAATCATACAAAAAACAGAGAATCGAGGAGCCCCGCGCAGCGGGGATCCGTCGACCTGCTGACGGAAACGCTAACCCTAGACGGTCGACGTCAGGGGCACCCCGAGGTTCGGTTAGTTAGGTTCCTGTAAACCTTGCAGACAGAAATAGGAGCCCCGCGCAGCGCGGATCCGTCGACCTGTGTTTCGGCATATTAGATAATGACACGGCATTATACATTTTGCCTTCGGCATTTTTCATAACAGCGAGCGTTTATAAATTGCCGACGCCGTATGTAAATGGCGAAATCATACAAAATGCCCGCGACATATACATTTGAATTATGATGATGGCTATATGATGGGTGTTTTACATTGTGTGTGAGAGAATATATTATAGATCAGCCTCTACTGGTAATATTTATATTGTACAGTTTGTTGTGTAGTCGTGTGTACCCAGACACATTCCACAGCTCCCATCGTACGGATCAACCAGTTTTATTTCTTCACAAAATTGGAATAGATACGAGACGAACGAAACTGATAGTGTATATGAAGATATCTACGTGTTACAAGACTGTAGCTGATAAGATTGTTTCCAAACATACGATAAAATAAATAAGACTTTTTGCTTTAGTGATAGTTGATTGAAAATGTTGCCATTTTGGTTTTGGCTTTGATTCGCTTGGAGTTTGTTGTTTTTAGTGATACCTACGTCTGATGTCGTAGTACCTACTTATACCGGGTGGAAGGGCCGTCGACGCGAAAATGGTTACCACGTATTTAGTACATCATTCTAAGGCCCCACATAGAAATTTTTCATCGGTTAATCCGTAGGCAAGCATATTATAAGTTGGGGGAGGGATCCCTTCTTTTCGCATAATGTTCTTTGTCCTAATATACTTCGGCATAACGATTTTGGCACAATTTGTTTTGGCATAATAATACTTCGGCATAATTTTTTTAGGCATACATTTTATGTTGGCATAATCATCTTAAAGACTAATTTGTTTTGGCATAAATTTGATTCGCATAACGTTAGTAGGCCTAATGACTATTAGCATAATAATATTTAGGCACACAAAATATTGTTGGTTAAAAATTTAATATGCTGTGCAACAAAAGTTAGTGACAGAAACGAATTGCTGCAAAACCGACTCCACGTAGTCTTGTTTGTCCTACCCCTAGAGTGTAATTTAAAATCGCGTAGGCGCGTGGGGCCGCCGGCGGCCCGCAGCGCCGGAGCCGTGACAGAAACCCTGCCTGCTGCATGTTGCATGCTCGCTTGAATGCTGCATACTGCATGCTTGCTTGCATGCTGCATGCTTGCTTGTTTGCTGCATGCTTGCTTGCATGCTGTATGCTTGCTTGCATGCTGTATGCTTCCTACAGCGAAAAAAAAACCCACAAAATTGTTCAATACGGTATAATTATTATATTAATATGTTATTTATTACCTGATTCAGGAGATATGGCTTTTTTCCAATCGTCGAAATAAATTGGTATAATTCGCTTTTGCTTCGGGCAAAAAAACTAGGGCGTATAAAAAAGTTATGCTTTAGAACTTTATGCTTAATAAATTTATGCTTTAGAATATTATGCTTCATCATTATTATGGTTAGAGAAATTATGCTTAAAAAATTATGCGTAAGCTGTTATGTGTAATTATATTATGCGAAAATATAATTATGCCAAACAAAATTATGCTAAGTTATATTAGGTCTTAACATTTTATGCAAATGGATAGTGAACCGTTGGGGGATTACATTGATGATAAAAATGCTTGGCTCAATGCTGGTACTGCTCCACAACCATAGGGGCAAACTAATTGATTACCATGTGAAGTTATTATGGAAGCTGCAGATGATTGTAAAAATATCTTTGCATTTTATAGATTCAATCTCTTAGTATTATATAATTGCATAGCACATGTGTGAGTACTGTGTACTGTAAAGCTACCATTTACATTTAGTTATCTTTCATTGACTTGAATGTGCCGTGGTGACTGAGAGAATCTCATGCTCACTCAAATGTCTCGCTGATTCCCTTCAATATGGTTGAGCTGAATGGGGCTGATAAATGCGCCATGTTCGTGAACGGGCGCTGTTAATTGGGACTGGTCATCTCTTAGCTGCCACGGTTTATTTTAATTACTTTATTTTTAAATTGTTGATTTTATCTTTTACTCTGGACGCTCTTATTTTGCACGTCTTTCTACATCGTTCTCACATATATGTATAATCTCATGATGATGATGTAACCAAGATTTTGTAACAATATTTTTGATTTAAAAGAGTGTCCATGGAGTTTCTTGCCCATTCTTCTCCATAGAGATCTACACTTTGGCATGTGCAACTGCAGTACTTTCTCAAGTTATTATGCCTTGTGACTGGGACTGTAGCTTCGCTTCTTTTAGTGTTTTTTTTTGACATTCAAAAGTGCCGTAATGGTCAAATTGAAATAAATGCTTTGAGTTTGAGTTTGTCATTAAAAAAAAAACAGCTGTTTCCTACAAAAGTTAAACCTACATGTTCAAAATGTATGGAACAGCTGTTTTTTTTAAAATTGCCGATCAAAAATGTCTATGTGCTCAGAATGATGTACTGAATACGTGGTTACCGTTTTCGCGTCGGTGTCCCTTCCACCCAGTACATGTAGGTATGGCAGGTAATATAATTTGGTTTTGATGTTCTTAAAGTCACAGTGTCAATTTTTGGTTGGTCTACTGGTCGCAAGCGCAACTGCTGAGCTTGAGGTCCTAGGATCCGTTCCCAGGTCGTGTTAATGGAAAAAGTGTTATTAGATTTTTCCATCAGAAATTTCTCAATAGCAGTCTCGGAGTCTGGATTTGTGCCCGGTTGATGGCAATAGGCTCGCACCCTATTACATGGGACTTCAACATTCAACATAACTGGCGAAATGTGTGTGTACTATTAGGTACACCTCAGCCTATCCCTCGGGGATTACAGGCGTGATGTTATGTTTATTTCAGTAATATGAACATCTTCTTTAAAAAAGCGTCGTAGTTAAATCGTCACTAGCCCCGAATTAAAAATACGCGCTTTGAACGTAGAGTTACAGGCACCAGCCCGGTGTACAAACATTTATAAAATACCTGATATTAATTACACTAGGAAAAACCTAAATTAACGCATAAAGCTATATTTTGATATTCAATTTGGTGTTAATGAAAAAAACCATGACAATCATTTTTGACGACGACGTTGGAACCAGAATAATCACAACAGTGTATGTTAGTGCATTTTTTTTTTTTTTTTTTTGGAGGGTGGGTTAGTGCACCTCACTACTAGATCAGTGTGGCCTTCACTTTGCATACCGCATCAATTCTATAGTGACATGTTGTGATCCCTCAAAGAGTGCTTTCTGCACTGCAGAGCACTCAGATCGTGGCATGGAAAATTTATGATTTTTCTATGCCATTGTGTAATAATCTCAGTTTTGATAAAAATGCTACTTAGAACACTCTGGTTCCAACGTCATCAATCACATCTATTTACGCAATAATTTATTTATTTATTTATTTAAATGCCTTAAAACTATCATTACATGTCTACAACCTAATGCAATAGCTAAGTCACACACACAAAATTAAAATTAAAGCACCAAATACCTCTCAAGATCCTTGTTTCTAACACAATGTATACAATAGTACTTTTGCGAATTCACTATATAATATCGTCTTACGAAACTTCAAAGGCGTCGCGAATAATTTCCAGACTTTTACCGGTCAAAATCCTGTCCCAGTCCAATTTACATAATACCAACCCACTAATAATACCTTTGTTCTAAATCAAGGTACAGAAATTCACTATCAATAATTCCAGACATTTAATAAATCTCGAAGCCCGAACAATTTCAAATTAATCAATTCACAAAGTGTTTTCGCGGTGAAAATGTATTAATGACTATTGGATTCCTGAAACAATTTGGGGCACTTGATGAGTGGCTGTGCCTGAAAGGTCAGGGGTCGTCAGTCTAAGGATATGCCGTTGATACCAAACTTTGATTCGCAAGTTCCTGGAAATGAAGCACTCCAATTAAAGTTGGTACTCGATTCAAATTACAAACTACCGCTGCGTTCGACCTAAATGAATATTTTAATGAAGTTTGTGTTATTGAATAAAACAGGAGTCTTGATGAACGAGATTGAAGTTTTAAATGAAGTTTTTTTTTTTAAAATTAAGTTGAAAGCATTTTCTTAAAACGTAAGTACACTTAAGTGCTATTTACTTTATTTCTTAAGTACTAAAATGAAGGCAAAACAAGTAGTAAAGCACGGTAAATTAGAACTACGTGGACTAAAATACAATAATAGCTATTTGGGTCTCTAAAGCTGGCCAATCTAAACGAATTTATTGGGAGTCGAGTCAAAAACGGGCCTATTAAAGAAACGCCATTTAAAAATAATCACTGAAGGAATGTTTACAGTACCCTTAAGTAAATTAGAAAAGATAATGCACGTTATCGCTTTTAAAATAAAGTTTATTTTCCATTACAGTTGAAGACGATTTTCTCTTCGTAAACGGACAAAAGAAAACGCTTATAGAATTCTAAACTGAAGCTTAAGAATTGGCTAAATAAAGGATTTTATTATAACGTAACCGGTAATTACGATAGCGCCTTTTTCTAATCTTTTCATTTTAATAAAAATATGGATCCAATTTGTGTCATTGTGTGCTAGAAAACTAAAAAAGCTGCAATCTAAAAAATGTGTTTCCTATATATTTTTTTATAACTTTAAAAGTCCAGCTTAATGTTGGTTAAAATATCAGTTTCGTTACACATCCTACGAGTATAGTATTCCTTTTATGGGAGGGTCTAGTATTACTAGCAGAGCCTTAACTTAATGGTTGCAACCTAATGGTTGCAAGCGCCACTCCTGAGCGTAAGATACTGGGTTCGATTCCAGTCAGGCAACGGGATATTGGGCTTTTCAATCGGGAATTCTCAGTAGTAGCCCAGAGTCTAAATTTGTGCCTGGTTGATGGCAAAAGGCTCGCCCCAATTGCTTAACTGGCGAAAGGTGAATGTACTGCTATCTCTTCGGGGAAGTACAGCAATAAGCGACCATGAGCGGCATCATCTGCTTAGCCTTTTCCCAACCATGTTGGGGTCGACTTTCAGTTTAACAGGATGCAGCTGAATGCCAGTATTTCACATGGAGCGTCTGCCTATCTGACCTTCACAACCCAGTTAGTACTGGGTAATACGAATCCCCGTTGGTAATACTGGTTGTCAGACCTTCGGGCTGACTACGACTATCAAAGATCTACCAATGACAGCCGTTACCAACGGCTGAACGTGGTTCACGGCATGGAGGAAACTAGCTATATAATGGATGGTCACCCATCCAAGAATCGACCTTTGCAAGCGCTGTTTAACCTTTAAATCAACCCGTGCGACTGTTATTAATTAACCATTAGCTCCTCCGTATCATACATAATTACTTGTTAATATGCATCATCGACTTATAGTTACTGCCAACCTACCAACACATACATTAAAATTAAATCATAATTCCATCTACGTCGCATTTTATTAAAGAGCCATATGGCTCTTTAATAAAATGCGACTTCTACGAAGTGTAAGCAAATAGAATTTACCTTGGCGTACGTGAAAGTTACTGTATAACTTAATAAAGCGAGAACGTGTTATGTTGCTATCTTTCTCTACTACATACTGTTAAAAAAGCAATACGATTCAAAAACGAATATTGCTTTACTGTCTTCTATAACATGTGCAATATTGTTGCACCTGTCGGTATTGCTTGATTCTGCATTCTATTGCTTGTAGTCAGAATTCTAAGGAACTTCTTTGTATTCAGGTTTCTGAAAACTCCAGGGAGTAAATTGGCGGATGTAGCAAATTTATGCCTTATTGAATGTCATACTAGAGTCAAATTGGAATATTGCTTGTTTTGAATTAGCTATAGTAACGAAGACTAGAAGAGTCAATTATATTCACAGCAATCCGTAATATCACCCCAATTTCGTAACCCAGTTACTATTGTAATCATAAGGTTTTTGACAGAAATTCGTAATCCATACGTACATTCACACGTTTGAAAATTTCGTCAGCTCAAAAAGAGTGAAATTGAGTTGAAACGCAGTTTTCAGATAACTTTTAAGTTTTTTAATGATTTGTTAAAACTGTTGAAGAAGATACTGGTGCACATGCTTTATTTTAATTTAGTGAAAAATGTAAATACAGTGCCTTAACAAAAACTTTATGCAAATAATCTCCCAAGGAAGCAAAAATTAACAAAAAAAAGGGTGCTCAACCTGCCCTGACTGCGGTCCATAGCTCGTTGCCTAGAGCGGGCCAAGTTGATGAAGAGGGTTTCACGAAAGTAGAAAAGAAAAAGAGGAAGTCCTGTTCCCGTAACCAGTGCGGTGCCGCACCGAGTGGACCGAACATGCTGCTGCATCCTGCTGTGCCTACGACGCAGCTGTACATTTCGCGTCTGCATTACTCCACGAAGGTTGAGGAAGTCATGGGGTATTTAAGAGTGAAGACCGACTGAACTCTGAGGGTCGAAAGGTTGGAATCGCGCCACAACATCAACTTCAAGCCGTTCGTGGTTCGAGTTCCAACTCACCATCTACAGACCTTCATGAAAGAGGACTTTTGGTCGAAAGGTGTCGTATACCGACGATTCCGAGGACGGTTACGAGACACGTGTCTTTTTATAGTTTAATTCGGTTTTTTTATATGTATTAGTTTATTATTGTATTAGATTATTTTGTGTATTTTATCTATGGGCCTTAGTTACCTGATATTAAATGATCAAAAAAAAAGAAACTCAAAACATACATCGCATAACACCATCAATAAGGTCACTAAGATAATACATCATGATAACACACCATAGAATATCTTATGTGCTAAGAACATAAAAGTAAGAAAGTAAATAAAGAAGTATATAAGCTTGGAAGTAATCTGTAGTAGTTTTATGCGACGGGTCGAGACGTCCTCGCAGCACTTATCTTTTATACAAGTAAAGCCATATCGGCTGGACGATCATAACGTAGAGTAGTGTATGGAGACAGAGAGCTCATAAATATTTATCGTAAAATGTTATGTTTTATTTTGGAATAAACCATTTTATCTGATGGTCGAATTCGGTGAAAAACCAAACTTATGAATAAACTTTGTATAAAACAAAGTCTTTTTTCGTTTATATCTGTGTAATCGCTTGGATCTTTTAAACAATGGATTTTATGCGGTTTTTATCATCATTTTTAGAGAATTTATTTAAGAAGGTTTATGAGTATGAAAAAAATACAACATCATAACGAACTTCACATAGCATTAATTACTATTCACTAAATAATGCTTTGGATTTGTTTGATGTCATGTCGTTATTGCACTCGTGCGAAGTGGAACTCGCCTGCTAGCATAATTTCATTTATTTATTCATATACACACAAAATACTGAACAAGACATTACATTAAGGTAGAAAAGTACAAAGGTACTGCTTATTTCATAAGAAATTTCTTCCAGCAGACCTGCGAGAGGAAAGTTGGATTAGAAAGGTAGACACAGTGTGCAGAAAAGACAAAACAGGAAAATTGCAATTAGAACGTAAAAGTAAACCTTAGTAAAATAAACATAAACAAAAATATACACATATAAAAATAAATACTGGTGTTCTAAATATATACCTATAATATATTTCCAGAATATTACTGTATAGAGGATAGGTAATGCTTTTTGACTTGCTTTATAATTTACTGTAATATTGATCTCTAAATAAATGTACCAAAGTCCATATTTTGTTAAAGTCCAATTAACATGTCGTCTACAGACGGTATCTAAACTTCTAACATTATATGACCCATTTAAAAAGTCCGACTTAGCGTCTCATTTTTTACTCAAACCACAAAGTACGTAGACTATATGCAATTTCCTTTTTTTATATCCATTGGGTAAGATTTAGAGTGGTTGCCTGTATCTTCAAAGCTTTCGAGGACAATTTATTATCAAAGACGGTGGAGGATCAAAATTGGGCTGCAAAAGATACTCATTTTTATTTGATTAAAAGAAATCTGCTTAAGATGTTTCAATACGTTGAAATACTTAGAAATAATTATGCGTCATACGTGATTTTCTTTTAGATTATTGTCGCAGTGCCTTTGAAATAGTAATCCAATATTTTTCGATAGTAGGTTTGATTATTGAACACACGCAATGACTGTATTAGAAGAAAATTCTAATAAGTTTAACTATTAAATGAAAATTGACGCATGTAATGTGATAATGTCACACAATTTCGTCAGATGTTTCAGTTTTAAAGTGAATGTCAATATAAGTACGTAAAAACATTACTTAATCGATTTGATCACACATTTTTATTGATAAATACGAGAAGATGATAATAAACAGCCAGTATCTATGTATACTGATACCTATATACCACCTAAATCTTTCAAAAAGACTGTGTAACAGACGCGGGTTTTCTACTGACTTGATGAACAGATAACGTAGAAAATACATACATTGAAACTTACTCCAAAAACCCAGTTTGAAAATCTATAATCAGCTTACCTGACCTGGGCCTATTACCATTAGGTACTTACCACAAGACCAAAGAGCCAATTTCTCAAGATGAAACCTAAACAAATAAAGAAAACATACAAAATTCATTAGTCTGTGTCCCCGTTAAGGGCGACTTGGCAGAAAAATCTCCGATGAGCTGAAAACTACATTCGAACTGGAATCACTCGTTTTTTTCTCCGACCAACTAATGGATTTTCCAGGGAATAGAGAAAACAAGAAAATATAAAACAGGGTGCAGAACCGATGTCTCAAATGATTTATATTGGAATAGAAAGCTGGTATTCGCTGGGAATTTTTAATTTCCTCTATTATGTTCTCTGTGTATTTGTGTATTCAAAGAAAACCCGTGATTGGATTAGAATTTATTTATTGAAGGAATATTTTGTTGAGGAAAAATGTGGTGTAATGAAGTGTGAATAATTTGAAATATAAACAGATTCGTCGAGTAAAATAAAAAAATCTCTGCAAATACATATATATTCAGTCTTCCGTTTTCGTTCGATATTTGGTAGCAGCAATGGAAGGTTGATGTTTGGTGTCCATTGTACAGACGCACATCAAGCTACTACAATCTGTCAAATTTCTTTTATAGATTTTCAACTTTAAAGCTAAAGCATTAGATTCAAGGTTGATTGGGTAAATTTGATAGTTTCGGGTAGCTTGATGTGCTGGCGTCTGTACAATGCAGGTACAATACAGGCTGATATCATGACATTAAAAAAAATGCTAACCACTGTCGTTACGTACTATCACCAAAAAAATTACGTTACTTTATCAACACAGACCTAGGTTTCAACATTCTTACTACCTACACTACATAAACACATGTTTTCATGATTACTTTAATATTCTAACACCCCATCCACAGCTATCTAAATCAAACACAAACGAATTTGATCGCCTAAATATGTAAACAGAATTTATTGGCTCTAAAATCAACAAACATTGGATGCAAATGAACACGATTTAAATCTCCCTTGTGAATGCTGTTGTCTGATTGGAGGATCCCCGCTTTGCCTTTGTAAAATCTTATTTGCTTGATGTTATTGCATTTTGAACTATTGATGGCGTTTTAGAGGGATTTGTCAAACAATAGTGGAGGATGGGTTGTTTAGTTTTGTTGGTAACTCGACGAGGATAACTGTAGGGGACTAAATTGGCTAATATCTGGGAAATGAGAAGTTAAATTCAGGTTTAAAAGGACAAAAACAGCCTTGAATTTAATCACTTTTGTAATGTCCTTTCCTAAAACATTTTTGGGCAAACATTGGTTTGATTCAAATAATGTATTTTAGTTAAGTAAGCATCATTTCTGAGAAAACAATTCTGTTTTTCGCTGGAAAAACAACCAGGAATAGATAGAAAGAATTATAGATAAGAACTTTTGAAAAAACAGAGTGGTTATGGCAATAATCGGCCATTAATATATTATTTATATATAATTTTCTATAGATGACTACGATTCTTTTAGCACCACTAAACATTACAACCAAAATGATGGACTAGTTATCTATACAAGTAAACACCTGAATTTTCAGGTAGATGAACCGTCTTTCAGCGACGCTAATTGTATGGTAATTAAAAAAGGCTTCAATGACACGGCTATAATTGCATTATATAGACCGCATTTTTTCAAAAATATTGAGAATTTCCTAAACTCATTGAACAAATTAATATCTGATTTATCATCCTTTAAAAATATCCTTATCATTGGCGACATAAACATAAATATACTTGACTCAAATCAAAACGTGTCCAGTTATCTCGAACTGTTGACATTCCACGGTTTAATCCCTGCCTATGACATTCCAACAAGATCAAAAAGCTGTATTGATCACGTCATTATTAAAACAAAGCTACCCTCATTATCGCTTATACTTAACTCGGCCATTACTGACCATGAAGCAATACTTTTCTGTTTGGAAACTAAAAATAATAATAGCATATCGAACAAAAAATTTTTCGATAAAATAAACTATAATAGTATCATTGCGGAATGTAAAAATATTGATTTTAGTCAAATACTGAAAGATCGTGATCCAAACATCTCTTTTACTTTATTCATACAACATATTCAACAGTTAATACTTACAAATTCAATCAAAATCAAAATTCCTCGTAACAAAGTAACTTTAAAGCCGTGGATCACAGTAGGTTTACTCAGATGTATCAGAAACCGTGATAGGATGCATTTTAAACTAAAAAAAGAACCTAATAATCAAGTACTTGCAACTACTCACAAGAGGTACAGAAATTTTTGCAATCGTATAATAAAACAATGTAGAAGACAGTATGAAAAACATGAACTTGAGCTGGCCAAAAATAATAGCAAGAAACTCTGGAATAGTATAAAAAAAATAACAAACATAAACAAAACAAAACAAACATACCACGAACTACTTACTTTAGAACAAACGCCTATCCAATCTAGTAACGCAATAAATAGCTTCTTTGCAAATATAGGCGCCCAATTAGCGAATACCATAGCGACGACTCAACCGATTTCCGACACTAATTCTTACAGTGCTCATTGCTCGACCTTTGTTCTTTTAGACACTGACTGTGAGGAGGTTGCCTGTATAATTGAGACACTGAAATCGGACTGCAGCACAGGGTGGGATGGCATCTCGAATAGAGTTCTGAAACTAATTAAGGAATACATAGCGCCCCCACTCACGAATCTCTTTAATAACTGTTTTAGGCAAGGTGTGTTTCCCGATGCTCTCAAGCAATCTATAGTTATACCCATACACAAGAGTGGTAGAAGAGACTGTGTCAACAATTATCGTCCAATTTCAATACTACCCTCGCTGTCTAAAATCTTGGAAAAGATTATTAATAGGAGGCTCATACATTTTTTGGAAAATAAAAAGTTACTTGCGGATGCCCAGTATGGTTTTAGACCGGGAAAGTCGACAGACGATGCGGTACACAACTTTACCGAATTCATCGCAACGAAATTGGATGAGAAAAAGAAATGCCTGACAATTTTCCTAGACCTTGCAAAGGCCTTCGACACAGTCTCTTCTGATAAACTTTTGGCAAAGCTGGAAAACATGGGTATAAGAGGATCGGAACTCCTCCTTTTTAAGGACTACCTTAAAAATCGCACACAAAGGGTGAGGATAGGCGATACTGTGAGCGGGGAGAGCTCGGTGTCCTTCGGAGTTCCCCAAGGCAGTATATTGGGCCCTTTGCTTTTCCTGTGCTATATAAATAACCTGTGCAAACTTAATCTCCAAAACTGCAAAATTACATCATATGCTGATGACACAACCCTTACCTTTTATGGAGACACCTGGGACGAAGTCTTTAAATATGCCCAGGAAGGCTTCAACACGGTCTGCCACTGGCTTGCCTCAAACCTTCTAACTCTAAATACCACTAAAACCTTTTATCTAACTTTCTCTTTACGGAACACTCCCATCCCATCACACACCATAATCGCACATTCTTGCCCTGAAAAAATAGCCTTAACTTGTAACTGTCCACATATTAATAAAGCTAAATCCGTTAAATACCTAGGTGTAATAATAGATGACAAATTAAACTTCAACGAACATATTACTAAAGTCTCCAAGAGAATCCGTAAGCTCACCTATGTCTTTAAAAATCTTCGGCACGTAGCGAACTCCAAAGTCATGCGAACTGTCTACCTGGCGCTATGTCAGTCTGTCCTCACCTACTGCATCTCTTCATGGGGTGGAGCAGCCAAAACACACCTCCTTGAACTAGAAAGAGCTCAAAGACTCATCCTAAAAGTCAGCCTATTCAAACCGCGCCTTTTTCCTACGGCAGACTTGTATCAACAAGCTGAAGTTTTAACGGTTAGACAATTATACGTCCTCGCTACTATACTTAGGCAACATGCCTCCCTGAATTACAGTAGTCTTAATCCAGTCCTAAAAAGAAGGCGTTTCCATCAAGTCTGTCAAGCTGGACCGGCCAAGACGAGTTTCAGCCGATACTTCTTCTTTTTCCAAGGGCCTCGTCTGTATAATATTGCAAATAAGCTGCTTAAAATTTATCCACTAACGAAAACTGAATGCAGGCGTAAGGTCTCAAAATGGCTCCTAACACTTACTTACAACGATACGGAGAAATTGTTGTACAGTTATAGAGAAGTATAACACACATGCACTACACACACACACCCAAAGCATCACAACCACAACTCGTATAACACATCCACAAAACAACTACACACATAACATACACTCACAAACACAATCACAAACTTACTAAAACATCACTTCCTACTCTTTATTTTTTTAATTTTTTTAATTATTATTTCATTTTATTTTTCATTAGCTGTAATTTCCCTGCTGCTGTTATTTGTGTCCTTAGATTAGTTCTCAATAATGTATTCGAGATAAGGAGACCAGGAGACCCGTAGCACAGGTTTTTACTTAGTATGGGCTCCTGTCTCCCATTTTCAAACATGTTGAATATTATACTGTGTACATAATAATACTTGTGGGAGAAAATAAATAAATTTATTATTATTATTATTATTATTTCTTGTTCTTTAATTTTCTTCACTCGTAAGAGAGTACAAAAACCCTACCCACGGGCCGGAGCCAAGTTTGTAGGGGTAGTTTAAATGGAGAATGTTGATGATATTGTAGAAGAAGTTAGGAATTTCCGGGTGATGCGACAGGTGTTAAGAATTGTGGCTTTTTGGAGCAGATAAAGTGTGTGGGGCGGCATGTTTAAAGTGTTTAGGCTTTGCGTAAGAGATTTTGGTACGATCCCAGTGGAAGAGATTACTACAGGGACGATGTGGACGGTTTGTGCTTCCCACTGGGTTTTTATTTCTATGGCGAGGTCTTGATATTTACTTAGTTTTTCAGATATTGTAGTTTGAATGTTGTGTGAGTTTGGGATAGCTATATCTATTAGGTAAACTGTTTTATTGGCTTTGTCGTGAAGGGTTATATCTGGTCTATTGAAATGTATGGTTTTATCTGTTATTATAGTCCGATCCCAATAGATTTTATGATTCCCATCTTCTAGTGTTATTTCGGGTTTATATTTATAGTACGGTTTCATCTCACTTATAAGTTTATATTTGAATGCTAATTGTTGGTGTATAATTGCGGCAACTTGGTCATGTCGGTGCTTATAGTCAGTCTGAGCAAGTGATTTACAAGCTCCTGTAATATGTTGTATGGTCTCAGAGGCAGTATTGCAATGTCTGCATAAGTCAGTCGGCTGATGGGGGTCTTTAATAATATATTTCCTGTAATTACGAGTAGCTATTATTTGGTCTTGGATCGCCAGCATAAATCCTTCCGTCTCGGGAAACAGTTCACCTCGTTTGAGCCATTCGTTCGACTTAGCTTTGTCGACGTGTGGCTGGCTCAAAAAAGCTCGATGTCTTCCGTGGAGGGCTTTGGCAGACCATGCTGCAATTTTTTCTTGTATGTTTATGAGTTGTTCGTTAGGCTGAGTGTTCCTGTTGTGTAGGTTAAGTGGTGTAAGTTTCTTATCGTTTTCCATTACATGTTTGTGTAGTGATGAATCTTCGCATTTGTTATGGAAGTATGCTCTGAGTGAATGTATCTGTTTGTTATGTAAGTTGTGTATGTCGATTAGACCTCTTCCCCCTTCTTGGCGTGGTAGAGTGAGTCGTTGTATGCTTGATTTTGGATGGTGTTTTCTGTGTTTGGTAAGAGATGTGTTAAGAGTGCGTTGTAGTTTTTTAATATCTGTGTTTGACCAGCTTATAATTCCAAAAGAGTATGTGAGTATGGGTATCGCAAATGTGTTGATTGCTTTAATAGTGTTTTTGGAGCTAAGGTTGGTTTTCAAGATAAGGTTTAAGCGGCGCGAGAATTTATTGACTAGTTCTTGTTTTGTCATCTTTTGATGTATCTGCCTGGATTGTTTGAAACCAAGATATTTATATGCACTCTGTTCATCCATTGGCTCTATTGATTGACCTGACCTGAGTGTGTAACTATTATTTTGTACTTTTCCTTTTACAACTGACAAAATTTTGCACTTATCAACTCCGAATGACATACAAATATCATCAGAGAATTGTTGAGTTGTGTCAGCTAGTATAAAAAGTGAGTTTTTGTCAGCTGCATATAACTTGATATCGTCCATGTACATGAGGTGTGTAAGCGTATAGTGCGTGTTAATGTTTGTTAGAGTGTATCCTGCGTCTGTTTTATCTAGAAGGTGTGAGAGTGGATTGAGTGCCATACAAAACCACAGCGGACTTAGGGCATCTCCTTGGAAAATTCCACGTTTTATGTGTATTGGTTCAGTAGCTACAGTTGAGGAGGAGGAATTAATTTTGAGAACGGTTTGCCAATTCTGCATGGAAGTTTCTAAAAAGTGCTTTAGTGTAGGGTGAATTTTATATAGACTTAAGACGTTTAATAGCCAGCTGTGCGGGACTGAGTCGAAAGCCTTTTGGTAATCAATGAACATTGTGTGAATATCTGTCTTGCTTTTAACAGCGCTGTTCATAGTAACTGCATCGATAGTTAATTGCTCTTTGCATCCTTGGCTATTCTTACGGCATCCCTTTTGTTGTTCTGATAAAATATTATTTTTGGTTAAATGTTCATATACAACCTCGCTTAAACAGGCTGTTAAAATTTTGTAAATAGTTTGCAGACATGTAATCGGTCGGTATTTCGCTGGGTTTATAGTATCATTAATGTCCTTGGGTATCATATAAGTGACCCCGTGTGTAATGTATGATGGAAGTAAATGTGGTGAGTGGATGAATGTGTTTAAATGGTTATGTAAGAAAGGATATATGCTCGAGAATTTCTTATACCAGTAGTTGTGGATGTTGTCAGTGCCAGGCGATTTCCAATTGTGTGTGCGTTTGATGACGTCTATAAATGTTCCTATTGGTATGAATTCAAATTCCATTTCTGGGATTTCTGGTGTTACTTCGTTGATCCAGTCAGCTTGATGATTATGATTTACTGGGTTTTCCCATATGTTTGCCCAAAATTCCCGTAGTGTTTCGGATGTAGGTTTCTCTAGGCTTTGGTTAGTGGTGTCTCTATTATTTGTTGCAAGATTCCTATAAAATATTTTTTCATTATTTATAAATTTTGTGTTTTGCACTTTGCGGTTCGTGCATGCCAAATATCTTTTGAGTCTACTGGAGGTTGCGTTTAGTTTTTGTTTTAGAGTGTCTAAAAAGTGTACTAATTGTGTGTTTGTGTCTTCGTATTGTGCATGCACCTGATATTTTTTCTTTATTTCTTCTACTGCTGCTATGAGTTTTGGACTTCTGCTACCATTAATAAAGTGTGTTAGCCTACCTATATTTGCTCTTAGGCTTAGAATTTTCTTGTCCAGCCTTATTTGCCACTTTGGTTTTCTCTTTATGTATGTGTGGCTTTCATTTTGTGAGTCTGATATTTTGGCTCCATTGCATGTAGCTGCCGTCCATGCTGCACAGTAAATTATGGTCTGCAATTTGATGAAGTCGGTGTCAACATTTACGTTATTTGGGAGAATGACAGAATTTATATATGTAACTATGGCGGAAAACTTTTTAGATGTCTTTTGCTTGGGAATGTATGGTCTACTAGTGGGGTGTGTATCAGAAAAAAGCTGCTGAGCTTGTTGAAATGTGGCTTCGATTTTTAGGCTGTTTTCAGGAACAGCATTAATGTTATTTTGCGTAGGTTCAGATAGGCCTATATATATTTTTAAAAAAATTTCGTCGACTGTATTTATCAGTGTTTGAGAAACTGTGTTAGTATCAGAGCTATTATTTAGGAGTATAATATTACTTGTTGTGGGAGTGCTGGTGGTCGTATCAGAGATGTTAATATTTGTGTATTGAGTATTTAGTGAGTGAATGTTCTCATCAGGTTGTTGTAAGTCGTTACTTATGTGTTCTGTATTTTGTATGTTGGTGTTGTTATTTCTTAATTCTGCAGCTACTTCATTTTTTATTTCTTCTAGTCTGTTATTGTGTAAGTATTTGTTATTTATGATTGCTCTTACTTGATCTGATAATCTTTGTTCAGTTAAATGTGCTAGTTCTGGATATATATTAATAAATCCCTCATGTAAATGTTTTCTATAGGCTGTTTTATTTGTTTCTAGTTGTGTAGTAGTATAATATATTCTGAATATTGCTTCATTATATTCATTCGTCCATTTCATACGCTGACCGGGTTGTGTGTTAATTGGTGTCTTTGATTGTGTGGAGTGTTGCTGTATTTGAGTATGGACTATTTGTAATTCTGCTCTGACTTCCTCATAGATCTGATCTATTGTTTCTTGTGGTAATAATTTCTTTTGAACAATGGCTCTCCGTTGGTCACCTATTCTTTGCCGGCCTACTTGCATATCTGGGTATTTTTCTAAAAACTTAGTGTGAAGCGATGGTAGGTATGCATTTTTATCGGTTTCCATATGAGTGAGGTGAAGATATGTGCGTAGGATGAATTTATTCATATCAATGCTCCATTTCCTACGACTTGTTGCAGTTCTAGTGGCGGGTACTGTATCGTCGACAAAATTTGTCTCCTGTACAACATCCACTGACTGTATACTGATTGACGAGGATGAGTGCGTCGGTGTGACGCGGAAAGATTGTGATGATGATGAAATTGATGCGAAAAGTGATGAAGAAGATGACGTAGAGAATTGTGAGGTTTCGTCATCCATAAGAGGCAGATTTGCCTTAAGTATTTTTTTTGTTTTTGATCTGGTATTCATGTTGTTCCCACGAGTAGCTAGGGACTTAAAATGTCGACCACAGCAGAGCCCTGCGTTCACTGTGGCAAGGGTGAATAAAACTGGAGGTCCCCTATTATCCAGAGTTGGCACACTAGCGACTAGCCTCTCCTCTAGCCACGCAGCCCTCGGCGTGTGCGACCTTGGCTTGGATTGTATCTCTTTTAGTCTGGCCCCTCACCCTAGATCTATCTCGGCAAAGTAAACCCTACCGGTACAGACCTAGGGCTCATCGGAGCACGCAAGCCCCATGGATTCACCTCAGTAGTACAGCTGCTAGAGCTTAAGTATAAAATATTTCTAATTACCTAAGTAATTGATTAAAAGACAAGTAAATACAAATTCGTCTCAAATGTCTCTTCATTGATAGTAATGGCTTTGTATCTGTTACAAGATATTATTTTCGGCGACAATTCGTATTTGACTTGACAGCTTTTTATTTACGCAAAACTGTAAAAGATACGGCCTTTTACTTTATGTTTTTGTTTATCTGTAGGCTTTGAATTGTTGGAGACGTTTTTATTTCTAAACACGTTTAGTTGGTCACCTTGGTAACCTTAATGGTCACCAGGTATGTTTTTGTAATCAGGCTTTTACTGCAAAATATTTCAGTTATCATTGTTATTGCATTTCCACTATGCCATTATAAATCCCTGACTTAAAAACCCCTAAAAATAAGGTCCAAATTTGATTGCCCCAGCAAAAAACACTGCAAAAATAACACCATAATCCAACATATTAAAGTAAACAGTTGCACATTGAACATAACCCCCGACACCATCATCGGCAAACATCAGCCGGGCACAAAGAGCTGGTTTGTGACGTAATAACAGCCTCTGACGTCAGAGCTTGCGTGCATGTGGGTCAATGGAACGCCAGCTCGGCCCGGGAAGCACCCGCCAGCTGAAAATAGGTCACCCAGCTAAAAATACGCACCTCTATTCAACAACCTCTTCACACTGGCCGTATTAAACCTTGAAAGATTCACCCAATACCTTTTTCTATCTTAAATGCCGAAATACATCACCTTAATGGCGGCTGAACATAAACTTAGGCAATAAGGATGCTTTATTTCTCCGTGTTCCCGGTGTTCTCGGCCCTTTCTCGAACAAAGGCTTTCCCACTTTCCTTTGACGTATTTGTAAATAATATTTTACCGAAGCTTTAACAGAATAGATATGTTACCGCTTTCATATTAATACGTTTTCTAAATTGAATTCGGAAAGGTAATTTTTCCTGAATATGATATTCCGAATTTGGGTAAGCGGTTTTCTGTATCAAATAACATGTGGGTACCACAATACTTTTTATGTAATTGATATACGAGTACGTACACACTGTACGTAGGTGGGCAAGTAATTGCTTTTTATATAAAAGTTTACCTTTTGGTATGTTAAGGTAAGGCTACATTAATCCGAGTCGGATCCCGTATCCCAGTAATCAGGCCTAACATTTTTCCCATTTCCGACACAGGAGCAGAAATTGAATTTCGTTAGTAGGTTCCCCATTTATCTATACTATCAAAGTAACGTTTGGTTTTTGTAGGTATCTATTAGGTATATGACTGTTTATTTCACAGAAAATCATTGGACTGACCGTTCCAGATGCCAAAGGTAATATAGGTGGATGCAGTGATTGGCGATTTTAATGTGGCCTGGCATTATGTACTCCTTTACAATACATTCATGTTGTACCCGCTATCATCCGTATTACTCAGCTCCATCATCTGCCTAGCCTTTTCCCAACTATTTTGTGCCTATCTGACGATAGGCAGTTTGGTATTCAGCTGCATCCGGTTAGACTGGAAGCCGACCACAACCCAGTTAGTTCTGGCTAATACGATATCCTTTGGTAAGACTGGTTGTTCTGGTTGACTGGTTTGACTTTCGGGCCACTGACTACCTGTAACGACTGTCAAAGATCTACTAATGACAGCCGGGACCAACGGCTTAGCGTGCTTTCCGAAGCACGGAGGAAACTCGGTATGTAATAGGTGGTCACCCATCTATGGACCAACCTAGGCAAGCGCGGCTTAACCTAAAGGTCGACCCGAGCGGCAGTTATTATTTAGCCACGAGCAGCTCATAAAGGCTAAACACAACCAAATAACGTTAAGTAAAGGAACGAAGACCTAACTAATTTTATGTCCTCATCTAATATGATGATATCTAATTTCGGACCTAGTTCCACTTATGAAGGAGGCATGAGATATATCGCAGAGCCTTAAGAGCAAAAACGCCGTTTATTTTCTTAGTAACAGAAAATAAATGATCAAGGAAAATGTAAGGTATAAAAGAACTTTGTGTTAGCCCAAAATATCGCGTTGTGTGGGAACATTTAATAGCTAGTGAGCGTTTTATGGTTTCGTTGTCCAAGGTCACACCACTACCTACTCAGTGTAATCAAAAAGAGGAATTTCCTTTATAAAAACATAATTTATTTTCTTTCGTTGGGTGGAGCTGCAAACACGTTATAAGCTTGCGTCATGGTGAGAATGTAAGGTAGTCAGCAGGAATAGACCGACTGACTGCCCAGGATGCACTGGAACTTTGTCTATATTTTGGCAAAGCCTCTTTTAGTGCTCATAGCTTATTAAGCTTGGTGGTGACAATCCTGCGCGAGAGACTTTAGGATGCCGCGCGATCAGCTACTTATACTGATTGCTCTACCACCCTTTTTCGCTAACGAGAGTATTAATTAGTAGGTGCATTGCGTAGGGGTGGGTGTGTCGATGTGCTCTTCAGAATCTTACAAAAATCTTATTCCCTTATGCACTTTTTTCCGGTTGGAAAATCATCAAATGACCCCTCCCTCTCTGTCAACTCTGACTCAAGTCGGCGGAGCGGAAAGGAGTGTATGAGTGTATGAACATGGGTGGGTTTTAGTCAGTACAAGTCTGTACTGACTAAAACCCACCCATGTTCCTTCTTAGCCCTTTTGTGTTCCAGAGCCGCGGTATCTCTTTCAAACAGTCCCGCAGTCCCGGCAGGATTCCTTTATGCATCTTGCAGATGAAAAACATATTTTCCCACACTCAGTCCTCTGAATAGATAACAAAGAAAGATCGCACAAACGGATTAGGTATCGCAGTATTCTGTTGGAAACCTGCAGACAATCCTTCACAACATACTAGATGATTTCTTGTTACAAAGGGTCGACAGATCACCGAATACCTTTGTTTACTAGACTTACCAAACAAAGCCCGTAGTAAGCTACAATTCAGCTTCCATTGCTCCACACACAAGAGGTAGTATTTAGTTACTCTGTCAATACACTGCGATGTATACAACATGCGTTGCGTTGGAACTATGACTGCCCTGATTAAACACATACATAATGAATATGCATGTGTGTTGGTATAGGTCATACGGGCGTGTTTCGCACGACCTATGATTCCCGGGATGACCTAATTCAGATAGCTGACCTTAGTGCTCTGGTTTTTCTGTAGAAAATGTATCAAAGGTGGGATAATATGATGGACTATGGCGTGATTTAATTACTAGATTAAATTTAAAAAAGTTTAATGACAAACTGGTTGTTCTTCGGCAGTTTTGTGTTAATGATAATTGGTGATAGCTACCAAAAAGTTCATTTCGATCCTGTTTAAAAGTGTTGTAATACACGAAACGATTCGAAACTGATTTTCATTAGTTCTTTTGTCACAATTTTTTTATTTGATTAAGTATCAATCAGTTGTTTACTAGGTATTTGAATATATATAAGGTAGAAGGTAATCTGCACTTTATATACACAATGAAATGCAGTCTCAGCTGCCGTGTACGTACGTAATGTACGTCTAACAGTGTTATGTATTCTACTACACTCTGCAACGTATAATTTACTCTAGTCAGCGTCCTGCCGGGCAACATCGTAATTAAGGACCCAGTTTTCCAATAAACGTTATCAAGTTGTTAACAAAGGTCGAATATTGTCCCTATAAGTTATTATAGGGGACATTGTACATAGGTCAATTTCCTTTGTATGCTCTTAGCCTGCGTATTTGGTCAAATTGAAGTGGGATGATTTGAATGATACCTAATGTTTTGTTTATTGTTAGATTGCGATCCTGGTCAGGCAGTCGCTTTATGTAAATTACTGATATTTAGCTCCTTCTGGTTAGACTGGAAACCGACCCCAAATTAGTTGGGAAAACACTAGTAGACTGGTAATTGTGGCTTAGATCTTTTTGTAACAAAGAAATATTTTGTGTTATATTATTATGGAATTCGTGGCTAAATAAGAACAGCCGCTCGGGTCGATCTTTAGGTTTATCCGTGCTTACCTAGGTTGATCCGTGGATGGGTGACCACCCATTACATACCGAGTTTCCTCCGTGCCTCGGAAAGCACGTTAAGCCGTTGGTCCCGGCTGTCATTAGTAGATCTTTGACAGTCGTTACAGGTAGTCAGTGGCCCGAAAGTCTAACAACCAGTCTTACCAAGGGGTATCGTATTACCTAGCGCTAACTGGGTTGTGGAGGTCAGATAGGCAGTCGCTCCATGTAAAATACTGGTATTCAGCTGCATCCGGTTAGACTGGAAGCCGACCCCAACATAGTTGGGAAAAGGCTAGGCAGATATAATATTATTATGGAATTCCAGAAAATCAGATGTAATTTTGTCCAAACATTGTCGTTTGTGTACAATCAAATTAAATAATTAGAATGTATTCCGAATTATTTTGCAGCAATCAAGATTTAATAAACTTTGGTCTTTTGACAAAGAGATGGATAATGGACCAAAACGCTTAATCTATAATATAATCCCTTTAAATTAAATTAAAATAAACAAAACAAACAACTCTGATATCAAACAGATGAATAACTTTGTTTATCACGAAGCAAATAAGCCGAGCTTAGCGCTGTTAACAACAGTAACAGTTAACTGAGTTAAGTACTTACTTAATTATCCAGTGCACAATTCGCTCAAGTAATTACTAAGTTAAGTCGGCGGGTTCAAAGCAATGCAATTATCTTCAAACACCTGAGCATGAGTGATGGAAAATATCTGTCAGTGAATGTAAGATGGAGCGCAGAGATACGATTTTATGTTGCGCTTTTTATTTCTAATAGTACCTAAAGATATGAACTTGGTAGTGACAATCGCTTTCAAGAGGCTCGGCTGTCGTGAAGAACTTCCAATAGGATTGATGTCAGTTCTTCTGTTCATCCTCGTTATCGCTGATAGAAAGTTTCTTTCACAAACAAAATAAGGTGCGTTTTTCTGTATTGCATAGATTTTATTTAATTCACCACTGAACACACACACACACACATTACACACACACACATCACATTCACACACACACACACACATCACACACACACATTCACATCACACACACACACACATACACACACACTTTCACACACACACACACATCACATTTCACATTCAAACACATTCATTCATCATCATCATCATCATCATTTCATTTCACATTTATGGTACTAACCCTACGAGTATATGAGCCACCGCTCGAATTAAAGAATTTGAATTTGAATTGAGAAAACTGAACATTATTCAAAGAGATTTAAAATACTTCTTATAGAGCGGACATTTCAAATATTTTCATCCCAAACATTTTCGATTTTGACAATTTTGACACACGAAGCGTTCGTGTGTCACAAACAGGATAAGCGGGCGTATGACAATATTATATAGAAAGACCGACTTGTTACAAAATAGTAACATGTATTGTATTACGATTTTCTTAGTCTTGTCCCCTTCTATCGCTCGTAAATATTTGAATGTCTTTGGCAAACTCTACCCGTTAAAATAAATAAAGTAGTACGTAAGTGTGCGATTAATTTAGTTACAATTAATTTCTGTTTATTCTACTTGAAGTCTTTGAAGTTCTTATTTAATATTAGTCAAAAGAAAAGTTTATGAAGCCTTCCAATGATGTGAGTATGGCATTTTCATCAAAGCAAAAATGTTGAAAACCAAGTTGTTTTTTGGAAAAACATTCGATATTAAATGTAGAAAAAAAGCACATTCGGTTTCCAGAATTTTGTTTGTTTCTTTTGTTCGTTTTCCACAAAGTAATAAATGATTCGTAAAGGTAACGCAGGTTATATAATAACAAAACTGTATTTAACCTGGCCGGTCTACGGCAAATATTAGCGCTGTAACGTTATACCGTCGGTTTTATAACTTTTCAGCCTTATTTTTTTTCACGAGTGCGCCAATTAATTTAAGGGCAAATTTTGCTCCAAATACTACGTTGAGTTTTTTTATAACTTTTCCGATATTTAAGCAGCAATACGGCCAGACACCTCACTCACGACAAACAAAACAATTCGTCGAGTTTGTCGAAAATTGCGAGACTGATTTGCGGATCTTAAGACCAAAAACTTGATCTTTGACTGAAACAGCTATTTGAATTCGTCTCAACCACAACATAATCTCCTAGGTACAGAATGTAGTTTACATCCTTCTTATATTATTTATTTCTTTTTGTTACAAGCAGTGTTGTATACAGCTATATAGCTTAGTGTTGTGACCGTCGGACTGCCAAGTCATAGGTCTCGAGTAAGAGGTCGTCGTGAGGAAACCAAACCAGTATGCCTGAGAGATATTCCTCGATGGCATGTAAATCCTAGTTGAAAGCCCATGGGAGTCATAAAAACTCTGACACTAGGTTAGGCACTAACCACACGAAAATGAAGATCCTTTTGTATCAAAAACTAGCTGATGCCCGCGGCATGGATTTCGGTTATTGCCCTAGAAGATCGTACTAACGGGATTAAAAGTACCTATAATTTGTGTTAATCCAGGTTATAGAGTATCTGTTTGCCAAATCCGTTCAGTAGTTTTTGCGTGAAAGAATAACAAACATTCAAACGTTCAAACTTTTAATAATATTATCATTGTAGCAGTATTTTTCATTCTTTTCACTTGCCGTAAACAATTTGAACTTAACAGATGATCACAGCATATTTCACACACATTAAGCACCTTCAAACAGCGTCAGGCGTCGGCCATTGAGCAACACATAGCTACAGGCTGATGCATTTACATACAAACCATAAATCATATGTTATTACCTCGCTTGCTACTGTGAATGGTTTCGCTTGCGATGCCTTTGGGATTTAGATGTATCGTTTGGTTATTGGTTAGGTATGTTTTGTTACAAATTATGCAGGTAGGTTAATGTTGAAAATTACTTTGTTTTTAACATCAAATCAACCATGTTAATATCAAATTCGAGTAGAACCTGATCCAGCTGAAAACCACGTTAAACACCACACATTATATTTTATAGCCACAACTGCTTATATTATTGAAGAATTCGTGGCTAAATATTAACAGCCGTTCTGATTAATCTTTAGGTTAAGCTGCGCTTGCCTCGGTTGATCCGTGGATGAGTGACTACCCATAACATACCGAGTTTCCTCTGTAGCTCGGAAATCACGTTAAGCCGATGGTCCCGGCTGGCATTTGTAGATCTTTGACAGTTGTTTCAGGACAACCAGTCTTACCAAGAGGTATCTTATAACCCAGTACTAACTAGGTTGTGGAGGTCAGACAGGCAGTCGCTCTATTTAAAATTCTGATATTCAGCTGAATCAAGTTAGACTGGAAGCCAATCCTAACGTAGTTGGAAAAAGGTCTCCATATGCACCTGAAATTAGCATTGCTGCTCGTACAGGCTGATTTCATGGAACAGCACGATGTCACATCGCTATAGTAAGTACTTATTTAAAATGCCTAACGCCTTAAGTGAAATTTTGTGTAAAAATCGACTCTATTGATCTACCACAGCTGTCAAATATTACATAAGAGCATTAGATAAGCCTAATGACGTTTTTCACAGGCTACCCACTGATTTTAGTACCTACGCCTAACGTCACTAAGTACTTAAAAGCGTCATTATGTCCAGTCTCCTCGGATGGTGAGTTAAGCAATTTAGGCGTAGGGTAGATACGTATACTGAGTTCACGGTTTAGTTTCCAAATAGGCCAACAAAAATGGAAAAACAACTTGACATCCCAGACTTTGGGCACAATTTCATTTCATTTATGACCTTTGCAACTCTAGCCATTTAATTTTGAAACTAGCCATTCTGAAATCAAACTAATTTACACAACCATAAGGTTGATATTCGTTTTTAGTGAACATAACATCAATTGGAAACAAGGCTTCGTATAGACTTTACGTAAGAGTAGATACGTCGTTCCAGCCAGCAGATTATCGTTAACCCACTTAGGTGGCGTGAGGATGTCGCTTAGTCCACTGTTAATGGACATGTAATAGGATTTGCTGTTTGATGTCTATTTTCCATGGTGATTCCCGAATGGGCTTTGTGTAATGTCCTGACTCCTGTTCTATGTTGTTCATTCCTCATATGAAAGAGTCTACCTAAGTCATGAATGATTTTTGTGGAACATGTGTTTCCAATGGTGTTATTGTCTGGTCTAGAGGTGATTGATCAAGTTTTGTGTGTATCTTAGGAGAAGTAGCATTAGAAACCTTAACCTTACCTTGTTTTTGTAATAAATACGACAAAAACAAAAGAAAAGGCGTAATATCATTGTTTGTTTTTACTAGCTGTAAGTCCTCCATGTACTAAAATAAATGAAAATTAAAGTATGGTTTTATGTGGTGTTTTTCTCACGTAACCAGATCCATGAGAAAAGGGGTGACTGTTTGAATAACAACGAAAACTTATTTCAACATCTAAACAAATGTATTAATTTCCCGGTAAAAGGTTACAACACATGTTACAAAAGGAAACTGTTACCTGATGGCCTACTATGACGTCATAAAGCAGGAGTCCCCGCCGGTGTGGGAAAGAGATGGCGCTAGACGACCTGTATAGCTCTGTCTGTTTCCCACACAGGAATTACTCCTGCTTTAAGACGTCATAGTAACCCCCTGAACATTAATTTACGTAACTCTTTCCTGCTTTCAGAATTCCAGTAGCTACCTTCACGCAAAATATTACATAAAACTTTGAAAGGAGTAAAGTAATACTTCAAAAGAGACGAGGGGTTGTAGAACCCGGTTCTTTTAAATACTCTATTATAACGCTTTTTCCTTCGTAATTTTACAACTAACCACTACTAACTTCCATTTTGATACCAAAAACTTGAGTAACTTGAAAGAGTCGTTCATCGAAGTAATCGGTTTATTTTTCTTGCTAAGTCGTTATTTTTAGAATTTTATTTTTCTGTACAAATGAACGTGAATCAGGGTATTGAGTAGATAAACTGTAACTATACTCTGGTATTCGGTGCATTCAATCGAATCACACATTCGACTGCGCAATGCAAACCTACAGAGCTCGTGGCTAAATAATAACAGCCGCTCAGGTCGATGTTTAGGTTAAGCCGCGCTTGCCTAGGTTGGTCCGTGGATGGGTGACCACCCATTACATAACGAGTTTCCTGCGTGCCTCGGAAAGCACGTTAAGCCGTTGGTCCCGGCTGTCATTTGTAGATCTTTGACAGTCGTTAAGGTAGTCAGTGGCTCGAAAGACTGACAACCAGTCTTACCAAAGGGTATCTTGTTACCCAGTGCTAGCTGGGTTGTGAAGGTCAGATAGGGCGTCGCTCCATGTAAAATACGGGTATTCAGCTGCATCCAGTTAGACTGGAAGCCGACCCCAACACAGTTGGGAAAAGGCTAGGCTGATGATGATATTCCAGTCATGAGGCAAAATTATAAAGTGGAATTTAGCTATAAATGTACCAATACTCCTTATGAAAAAAAAACAAAACTTTCAATAACATTACTTATCAACATTCTAAAATAACCTACATTTCATAACATAGCATAACATACACGCCTTGTAATCCTCGAAGGGTTAGGCAGAGGTGTATCTTAAAGTTCACCTTCAGTTCGCTAGTTATGTTTAAGTCCTATGTAATAGGGGGCGAGCCTATTGCCATCAACCGGGCACAAATCCAGACTCCGTGGCTGCTCTCAGAAATTCCTGATGGAAAACCCCAATAACACTTTGCCCGACTCGGAAATCGAACCCAGGACTTCATGCTCAGCAGTCGCGCTTGGGACCACAAGGCCAACGAGGCAGTCGCACCTACGTTTCCTCTACAAAATAAAGTTTAATCTAATCGCCTGCCCACTATAACCTACTTCTAACGCTCAATGACTTAACAAAAGAAAACTCCGCCTAAGCGTTTCTTGTGCCAGTTAACCCTCAGTTACATTAACAAAAGACAATTTGCGGGATCGCAAGCACTCTAAAGATCGTCTATTACCCCCTACCGGTGGTTGGAGGGTTAAGTTTGCTTGCGGTGTCTACCTGAAGCGTCCCTGTCGTCTTAAACTTGCTCCTAAGTCACTATTTAAGTCCACAATTTGTAAGGAAAGCACGAAGTATTCAGACTTTAACATTTTAGTTTTAAAAGGAGTAGTTTTAACAGACAGACAGTTGAAACAAACTAGTGTGGAATATAGAATCCTTGTAAAAGGCAGGTGTCTGTCTTGCTGATCAGATTCATTTATTTACCTGAAATATGGTATTTTACAGATTTTATAATACATAGACAATAGTTCTTCATATTCCGCCTACTAAATTCGGCATGCAAAATTTTGTGGCAATAACAATGCTTCTAATTTATTCAATCGAAACAAAATAATCAAATTCCAATGTCAAAAGACTGACCAAAAGATATTCCTTGGTTTTAACTTTATTGCTTTCGTATTACGTATCTAATATTTAAGTGTTTATTGATGAGTTCTATAGGTACCTAAAGTCTATTTAAAATATTTGAAATAGACTAGTTCTATTTAAAACTAACTGTAGTCCGCGACCTCCGTTCGCGTCAAATTATTATAAAAATTATCGGATTTTGTTACCAACTTCAAAGGTTTTATTTTTTTTGCACAGAACTGTAATTCTTTTTCGAAAATAAAAGTAGCCTCAGTTACTTCTTATAACATCAGCTATCTGCCAGTAAAAGTCCCGTCAAAATCGGTCCAGCCGTTTCGGAGATTAGCCGCAACAAACAGACGTCAGACACACAGACCGACAAAAATAAATGTGTTTTTGTTATAAGTGCCGTATATATTTTCATATGCATTCAGTAAAAAGCTGTTATTTCTGATATTAGAAACAGACACTTCAATTTTATTTATTTTTACTTATAGATAGTTTTTTTTTGTATAGATAGAAGATAATGTACTTACTTGTTTCCAATAAATGTCATTTCTACTTAAAATTCAAATAATTTTAGAATGTTATGTTAATCGATTAAGGGTGATGGAGCGTAGCGTATTAGGAATTAAGCTCAGCGACGGAATTCACAATACCACAATACACTCCAAAACTGGAATCGCTGATGTGGGGAACATGACTGCTGGGTTGAAGTGGGATTGGGCGGGTCATGTCTATAGGATGCATCAGGATCGATGGGCCAGAGTCGTTTATGAGAGATTGGCCAGAGAAAACCGCACGGAGAGAAGAGTGGAAGGCTATGGGGGAGGCCTTTGCCCAGCAGTGGGACAATAGAGGTTAAATAAAAAATAAAAATAAAATGTTAATTGAAGTGCTAATATTGAACACTTTGTGTGTGTGTGAGGAAAGTTTTGAGTATAAATGTAAATGGCTAGAAAGGAGGTGACTGCTGATATGACGAGTAATAGAGAAGTATGGAAGAAGACGACATGCTGCGCGACCCCAAATGAATAGGGATAAGGGCAAGAGAAGGATGATGATGAAGTGGTAGTGTAGGTAAACGGAATGTTGAGTAGGTATCAGTATTATGATAATGGACGTTATTGCGCGGCAAAGAGCCTCCCGTGATTTTAAAAATTTTGGAAATCAACAAATAAATTATCACACAAACCGAGTCGCGCGTTAAGTGTAAATGGAATTGAGGAACCAAATCAAATCGCGGAGGAGTTTGTCGGGCAATTAAAAACAGGTTTCGCTAGTGAACTGTGTGATGCAGGTGTCGGCTATTGTGCGCCGGCGGTTAATCAGCTGAGTGTCGCTGTAACACCTGATATGGTGTGGGAATGTGTGCGTGGAATGAAACGCGGTAAATCACCGGGGCATGATGGTCTGACGCTGGATCATATTGTTCTAGGAGGTCCTCAGTTGGCTGAAAAACTATCTGTTCTGTACAACTTATTTCTGAGTCACAGTTACTTGCCGAGGAGTTTTATGAAAACTGTAGTAGTGCCACTCGTTAAAGATAAAAAAGGCGACATATCGGATATTAATAATTATCGACCTATTTCAGTAGCAACTGTGTTGTCTAAAATATTTGAAAGGTTAGTCCACCCACATATATCGAAAAACATAAAGTTATACGATGCACAATTTGGTTTTCGTCCGAATCTTTCGACTGATACCGCCATATTCTCGTTAAAGAAAACTGTCCAGTACTATTTAGATAGAAAAACAAATATTTATGCCTGTTTTCTTGATTTAAGCCGTGCTTTTGATTCTGTAAATTATAATGTCCTGTGGAATAAGATGTACAATGCAGGTATACCACCTGAAGTGATTAATGTCATGAAATATTGGTACGAGGGTCAAACGAACGCTGTAAAGTGGGGAGAAAGTCTATTCGGTGATTATACCCTCAATTCCGGGGTGAGACAGGGTGGTTTGACATCCCCTACAATATTTAATTTATATATTAACGACTTGATCGAGGAGCTGAGCAGAGCCGGTGTCGGCTGTTCTATCGACAATGTTTCAGTAAATAATCTCAGTTACGCTGACGATATGGTTTTGCTTAGCCCCTCTGTCAAGGCGTTGCAGAAGCTACTGAGCATCTGTGAAGTGTACGCTAGTAAGCATGGTCTCAAATACAATGTAAAGAAAACGGAATTGATGGTATTTAGATACGATAACAGCCCATTACCTATGCCTGATATTTCATGAAGTAACACCAAATTAAAAGTTGTTAAAAGTTTTAAATATCTTGGTCATATCGTAACGGATAGACTGCGAGACGATGAGGATTTAGAAAGACAGAGGAGAATGTTGGCAGCGAAAAGCAACATGATTGCTCGGCGTTTCGCTAAATGTACCAAACAAGTGAAGGGTGCTCTGTTCAATGCGTACTGTCGGTCGCTTTACACTGGCCACCTCTGGTACAAGCACACACAACGCGCTTATAACACCTTACGTGTGCAATATAACAACGCATTTAGGTGTATATTTGGGCTACCGTGGAGGTGTAGTGCGTCCGGCATGTTTGCGGAGAACAGAGTAGACGGTTTCCATGCTGTATTGCGTAAAGCGAGGGCCTCCTTTATGAGCCGTGTACACTGTACCTACATGATTCTGATAATGGAATATTGAGAGCCATCTAAGACGCTAATTATTTCTTTGTAAATGGCTGTCAATATTCTTGCTAACGATTTTAATTTTATTTTTTAATTAATACTATTATTTATTATGTAATTTTATTTCATTTTCTTTATTTTCATTTTCTTTACCTAGTTTTTATTGTGAAATTAGGTCCGGAAATTATTTGAATTTTTTATTATTTATTTATATTATTATTTGAATTTTTTGTTTTTGTCTTTTGGAAATTTGTCTTTTATATGGGCTCGTGCCTGAAATAAATGGATTTTATTTTATTTTTTATTTATTTTATTTTATTATATAAAAGCTCATGCCCGCGGCTTCACCCGCGTAAGTTCGGTAATTGTCCCACGGGATCGCACTACCGGGATAAAAGGTATCCAGGTTATAAACTATCTGTGTGCTAAATTTCATCCAAATCCGGTCAGTATCCGGCGTGAAAGAGTAACAAACATCCATCCATCCATTCTCATAAACTTTCGCATTTATAATATTAGTAGTTTTTTTTCCAAATATCTAGATTTGCTTACAAAGGAAACAAAATTGTGAACGCAAAATAGGTAGGTACCAGTATCGATGTATTAGACCCTTTCGCCCTTACGAAGCATTTCTTCAAGATCTTATCAAAGGACCAGTCAGGAATAGCCAAAGGGTATGACTGGAAAAAAACGACCGATTTCGGGTTATCGGACCCGATCAGAAGTTAATGAATCCACAGTAACGGTCAGGTATTTAATAATATGATTTTGTTGTTACTAGAAAAACAATATTCTTGTTTTTTTCTTAGCCTGTACTTCCCCACTCCTGGGCAAAGCCCTCCCCCCATTCCATCTTCATCTCTCGGTGTTGTACCCCTTCGAGCCAATTCGTGAGGAAGCCATCCAAGGCGTCGCGCCATCTTCTCCTTAGTCTGCCGCGACCCCGACTAGTTGTCGGACTGCTTTTGCGATATACGGGTCCACAGCGGTGACGACATCCGGCAGACATGGCCTGTCCACTTCCATTTCAATCTTACGGCTTTATGAGCTACGTCGGCAATTTGGGTTTTGACCGAAATTTAGAAAATTACCAAATTCAAATTCGTTTATTTATCCGAATAAGGTACAATACATGGTCTTAAATTAATAAATGGTTTCATCACCTTTACCTTTACACAAAATCCCGTAGACCCATCAGCTGCCTAGAATTTTCTTAACCAGGTAAAGATTGGCTCCTGGTCTTCCCGTATGCAGGTAATAACCAGTATTTTACATGAAGCTGCTGCCTATCTAAACATCCAATAGAACCATAGATGTAATGCAATTTATTTATGACATGCACATTTATTTTCGGTTCACCCTCGCAAGTTAATAAATTTAATAAATAAATAAAGACAAGTAAAGTGATTCTTTAAATTGTTCTATTCATGACCCTTCTAACAACACACATAATTTGAAAGGTTTTAATAAACTGCGTCATATATATATATTCAGTATAAAAAAACCACATAAATGTAGGTTTTATTACATTACTTATAACATTTGGTGATTTATTGCCGACTCTTGAACAAAAAAACTTCGTATTTTCTTTTATAACCTACATATATTAAGATTATTATTCGACACATAATGTATGGACTTCCATACATTCATATTTTTGCTTGTTATTACGTGTTATTGTTAGACAATATGGATTATTTATTTATTATTTTAATTAACAGTTTCTGTACACACTAAATACAGAAAAGAAGAAAGGAACAGAAAAAATTGGTACAAAGGTGATGCTTATTTCTAAAGAAATGTCTTCCAGCATACCTGCGAAAGGAGAGTAGAAAAAAGAGATAAAGACATAGTGTGTAAAAGAAGAACAGAAAATAGAATACATAAAAGAAGCAAATAACGAATTAATCTATCAATTAATCTATCGATTAATTTATCTCTAAAATATAAAGTGTGTTCATTTTAAATGTAACAATCATAATATTTATCATTAGGAAAAATGTGTGTTATAAATCTTACTTTATTGTAAATCTTGAACTAAACAAACACACTAATATTAATTGCACGGTTTTATTTGTGAATAATTGAGACCCTGAATTATAAATTGGTAAAACATATTACTGAATGTTCAGTACTTTAAATCTTGTGAGAACCTTTAACTTTTTTAATGTTGACCACAAACTTTATAACAAGATTCACTTTAAATTTTCTCTGTCTTCACTTAGTAAATCATTGTTATTTATTCCCCGGAACGGCGCAAAACTGCAGTCTTAACAACTTTTTTTATAAAACAAAAGCTTCTAAAGAATCCAAGTTGCGATCTTGCTTACCCATAGCTTGAAGATAAAACTTCAAACTGGTCCTTTTTGACGGAGCTCCAGGCAATTGTAACACATAATAATTACTTTGATAAAAACAATAAAGAGAAAAAATGAAAAATATTTTGCAAGTCTTTCGTAATATTTTCAGAGAATGTCTATTAAAAGTTACGTCGAACACCCCCTGGGGTGCGGCCTCGTCCACCAAAATGTCTGAAATGACACAGATAAGGTATAACTTACTGTACAGTGGGTAAAATACACGTAAGCCACAATAGATAGACTAGTTAAACTCTTTTTGTCAAGTAGATAGTACTATTTCGTGCTTACAAAATCATATATGGCATTGTTAGCCTGTAATGCTCCCACTGCTGGGACACATGGTCTCCTCTCTATGAGACGGAATGGGCTATAATCCACCACGCGGGCCCAGTGGGGGTTGGTAGATTTCACACGTCTTCACATACTTACTTTATAATAAGTTCTATCAACGTATGGTTAATTCACGATTCGGATTCATGATTCGGAAAATGCTTTCCCATATTACAAAAACTATCAGTAAAACTGTAAACGCCAGTCTGAAACGAAATATAATATTAAAGGAAAAGTTTTATTTAAGATCTTAAACCAATTGTATATTCAACAAAATCATCAAAGAACAAACTTATATTAAACTCGTGACATTTACCTAGAAAATGATGAGAAACAGACAAGCGTGGGTAGAGCATACAGTACACTTTTAGCTGTAAATATTCCTAATTATATAACTTGATATTGAATCTGTTTATAGCACAACACAATCTAATTTCGTATTTACATAATAACGCCTTCTACCCAACATTCAACAAAGTAACTCAACAATTCGCTCCTTTAACGAAAAGTAAGAGCAGTCATTATTTTTTATCCTGCAAATAAATTTAGCGTCTGCAGACTGAAAATGGCTAGAAATTCTTGTTTTTAAAAATTCTCTCAGGCGTTTGGAATGGGGGCAGTATTCTAGCCGCAATTGTGACGAATTCGGCGCAATTTCTCCGCCAAGACTTATGTACAGACGAATTCGTTCATTGGGAATAACCAGTCCTTTGATCCTTGACCCAAATTTGGCACACGGGGACTTGGGTCTTGGCACATGTGTGGCCTAAGTAAAAGATATCGTAGAGTAAACGTGGGGGCGATGTTTTTGTACGGTACTCCGGAATAGCAAATGTATTCGGAGTAAGTTATAGATAGTACATGCTTGTTTTTGTGTGGGAGTGAGTGAGTGAACTTTGAATGTGTGTTGTGTGTTGCTTATTTCGGGCAGTGTTTATTTAGGAAAGTAGACTATCAACTACGGATTGTGTAGTTAAGGTTAGCGTAACAATGGTTTCTATTGTGTTCTTAACTCCTGAAATCTTCTGAGGCCGTCCAATACCTAATACATTGCTTTCTCGTATAATAAAAATAGGG
This sequence comes from Eurois occulta, assembly GCA_950022335.1. Classification (NCBI taxonomy): domain Eukaryota; kingdom Metazoa; phylum Arthropoda; class Insecta; order Lepidoptera; family Noctuidae; genus Eurois; species Eurois occulta. The sequence goes on along the minus strand of OX465489.1, from coordinate 6,378,605 downwards.
ACGTTAACACTAAATTGCTTCTGACATAAACGATGTAAGAACTAGTAAGTAGGTTCTAAAAATATATCGCAAAAGCTTTTGCAATCAGATAGACTCATATACCATCTATTTTTCCAAGATTATCGGAAATCTTGACCTAAAATCTAAATGGCACCAATTGATTTTATGTCTGAAGGGAGGGATTACTTGGGTGCTGGATATTACTAGGCTTTTCAGCTTTAACCTAGATTCCTCTACTACCATACTAATAACATCACGTCTGTAATCCCCGAGAGGTTCTACAGAGGTGTACCTAATAGTATACCCTAATTTCGCCACTTATGTTTTAGTCCCATAGAGTAGAGGGCGAGGCTATTGCCATGAATCGGGCACAAATGCAGACTGCGTGGCTGCTAAAATTCCTAATGGAAAAACCCAATAAAACTTTGCCCGACCTGGGAATCGATCCCAAGGCCTCATGCTCAGCAGTCGCTTTTGCGACCACTAGATCAACGAGGCAGTCAACTAATATTATTTCCACACTTATATCATACCTAAATGTAAAAGTGCCTCTGTCCGTCTATGTGTTATGTTTTTACGTCTCGCTGAACGAATTTTGATGAAATTGGCACACGGATAGACCATGAATTGGTAAGGAAATAGAATTATTTCCAGCTTCCAAGCGGACGAAGCCACGTGCAAAAGTGTGTAGTATTTTATACTTGAAAGACATGCTCGAGAAACTCTTGTGACGTAAAAGAATGACTGGGAAGACAATGAAAAACGATCTCTTTAATTTTGCTTTACATTCCATTGCGCGCTACCATCAATCTTTTCAATGGCGGTGTTGCACAAACTGAGCAGTGGAGATTGTTTTGCATCTTGTGTATGGTGTTTTGATTTCATATGACTACGTTTTTTGCTTAAATAGGTTTAAAGTAGACATTGCTTTTGCGTGAAAAGACAATAAAAACACAGTAGCAGTATAAAGTAGTAGTCTGATATTCAGCTGTATCCGGTTAGAGTGGAAGTCGACCCCAAAATAGTTGAAAAAGCTAGGCAGGTGATGAACTATAAGATAGGAAAAAATAGAACCTTTTTTTTTCGGATGGGAAATCATCAAATGACTCCTCCCGCTCTGGGCGCTCTCCTTCGTGGCCTGCCGCATTTCTAGTACGACACATAATAATTTCATTGTTCAACCTTATTCAGGAGTAAACTGCTTAAGAGGTAGACTGTACCTAATTATTTACTTACTGAAAGGTTCAATTTTTTTTTTTAAATTTTTTTTTTGGCTGCGGGCCTGTTCGAATGAGATACCGCAGCCCTTAACACAAAGGGCAAAAGAAGGAACATGGATGGGTTTTAGTCAGTAAAAGTTTGACACTCCCTTCCGCTCCGCCCAGAGCGGGAGGAGTCATCTGATGATTTCCCATCCCAAAAAACACCAAGAAAGGTCAACTATGCATAAAATGGGTGGGAAAAGGCACAGGATAGCAATTGCCCGAAATAGAAATCCCCATCTCAATATGCCTGAAAGGAATTTATCTTAAAGGTCAGGTAAGAAATCGCCCTCAATTCAATATGTATATGCAAGATGAATTTTGCAGATGATAGGTTTATTTGAAGTTTCACGTACATATGTAATAAAATCATCCAATTGTTGTCCAAAGAAAATGCAGTCCGATTTGTGATTTATGAACTCAGTGGTATTGACGTGCGGCTTTTCATAATCCGTTAGTAATACGATTTATTTTAAATCCTGGCTTCAGGTCTTTATTCGGATTACCAATTGATAACTACATTGAAGTTTATTTAATGCAGGAAAATATTTTTAAATCGGAACCTGTATGGCCAGATGTATAAATGTGGACGAGACGAAACGAGTCAAATAAGGATCGTAGTCTTTTAATCTCTTTGAATCGTAGTAAGTTGCGTTCAAAAATCAAAATATTTTTATTTCACATAGGCCTACATGGGCACTTATGAAACGTCGACAAAAAGGTGCACGGTTCGGGTTGGTCGTTTCCTATGGAGAAGAACCAGCAAGAAACTCCATGGTTACTCTTTTAAAATGATTAGATTTTACAATATTATCATGTTACAGCATTAGTACTCAAGTATGGGGGGACAGCATAGGCCCGACAATAAGTCGTTGCTTACTACACAAAAAAAACGGAAAACAAGATAAGAGGTTAGCAAAAGTTAACACACCTCTAGGAATCTACGACGTTCTGTATAGTTTCTATCTTCTACTCCTGTGGAGAATAGCGTGAATGTAATGTAACTTTCTTGGAGGATCTCGTGGCCAAATAATAACAACTGCTTGAATCGATCTTTAGGTTAAGCTGCGCTTGCCTAGGTTGGTCCATGGATGGGTGACCACCCATTACATACCTAGTTTCCTCCGTGTCTCGGAAAGCACGTTAAGCCGTTGGTCCCGGCTGTCATTTGTAGACCTTTGACAGTCGTTACAGATAGTGGCCCGAAAGTCTGACACCCAGTCTTATCAAGGGGTTACGTATTACCCAGTACCAACTGGGTTGAGGAGGTCAGATAGAAAATCACACAATTTAAAATACAGGTATTCAGCTGCATCCAGTTAGACTGTAAGCCGACCCCAACATAGTTATGAAACGGCTGGGCTGATGATGATGTAAGTCTTGTACTTTCTGAAATATTGGTAATTTTAATTTACCGACTTAATCTTCGTCCAATTATTTTCAAAGAACTCTTCACAAGCTGTTGTACTGCAAATGGCCTAGCTTGTCTGATTGGAAGCTGCAGATCTAGGTCAATCCGAGGGGATAGATAATAATCATTAGTAGCGAAGTTCATTCGACCGACTCCTTATAGATTCATCAACGTTACTGTCGTCACTAATTACATCGAAGTGTTTACAGTACTCATTGGTTTCGTAGTAAGAGAGAAGTAAATATTTTTAACGTAAGATTGACCTGCGCAAATAAGACAGAAATGCAATCCGTTGCTGTTTGAAATAACAAAAAAATACCTACATTTATTGGCGCGAAACATGACGTTTATCAAAAAAAAACCGGCCAAGTGCAAGTCGGACTCGCGCACGAAGGGTACCGTACCATTATCTATAAAAACGGCAATAAAAAAACATGTCTGTTGTATGGGAGCCCCACTTAAATATTTTTTTACTTTACTATTTATGTACACACAGTAGACAACAGGAAAATAACATTATAATATATAAGTCCATAGGTACTGCTTATTTCTCAAGAAATTTCTGCCAGCAGACCTGAAAAAGGAGAAATTAAAAAGAAATGTAGACAATAGTGTGTGAGAAAAGGAAGAGAATAAAGTGTTTATGTGCCTTACCTAACTTAGCCTAAAATATTGCTTATTTTTTATTCTGTTTTTAGTATATGTTGTTATGGGGGCAACAGAAATTCTGTGAAAATTTCAACTGTCTAACTATCACGGTTCATGAGATAAAGCCTGGTGACAGACGGACAGACAGACAGACAGCGGAGTCTTAGTAATAGGGTCTCGTTTTACCCTTTGGGTATAAACCCTAATAAATGTATTTAATCATAATAAGAAAAGTGTTGTGATACCTTTAATACACACAATGTCGCACACTGCCATAAACACGCTAGAATAAGCAGAAAGGCTATATTCTTCTTGCGTGGAAATTAGATATTAGTGTGGAATTATTGAGTTTTCTTGATCACTCTTACAAGTATGATCGATGCAGTTCCACCCACTGTTTATAAAGTAGATTTTATGTAGATTATTATGTATCTTATTACCTTACCATGCATTTCTTTGGCTTTTCAATACTAATAATCAATATTATAAAGCTGAAAAGTTTGTTTGTTTGCTTGAACGCGCTATCTCAGGAACTGCTGGTACGAATTGAAAAATTCTTTTTGTGTTGGATAGTCCATTTATCGAGGAAGGCTATAGGCTATATAAAATTACTCTACGACCCTTAGGAGCCGCGCAGCGTGTGACACCGCGGGGAACAGCTAAGTAGTAGTGAATAAATCTCAAGAACACCCATAGCCAAAGTCGAAATATTAGGAAAACCGCAACCAGCAAACGACTTCAAATCACAACTACTCCCTGTCAAGATTCTGAAACAAAAGCCGACCCAGTAAAGAGCCAAAAAGATAAGCGAAACAGCTATATCTCCCCATCTCTTCCAAAATAACAAAGCGACACCAGTTCCCGTATTAATTACCGACAAAATATCCATCCAGAACGTAACCATAAAACTCCATACAGAAAACAATAAAGGAAAGATTTTCAAGATTTGAATGAGACAATTGAAGCGAACGTTCACATCAAGAAAACTTCCATCTGCTCTACTTTTGTTCAGTGTTAACTGTTATTACAAAACTTCGCTTTAGGGCTGATACTGGTGCTCGACGAAGCAATAAAAATGCTAATACAACGGGCCCCAGGGCTAACATTCATACAAATATCTTCATGATTTGGTGCACTGTGCAATAGATACACAGGGCAGCCTCTGCTAGATCCGGCATTGTCAGCGGCGTTGTACTTTACTATCTGTAATAAAGCGTGTCACCGCTACGACACAAATGACGTACCTATAGAAACTGATTCTGTTGGTCTTATGGTCGCAAGCGCGATTGCTCAACGTTGAGTTCTGGGTTCGATTCTTAGGTCGGGCAAAGTGTTATTGGGATTTACCCGGAGCTTCGGAAAGCACGTTAAGCCATTGACCCTGTATCTGATCTCTCTACAGTCGTGTAGGATTGCCTTTCTTTGCAGGTGGCCCACGACAGAAGCTCAACGTAGTTTCGGCGCCATAATTTTTATTAGTACTGCCGTCTCTAAACGATTCCATACTCTGTGGCGCAGAATATATTAAACAGGGTCTGCAACAGACTGCATTCTGAAAATTGCTGTGACACTCGTCCCACTGCAGGGACTCGTGGAAATTGAATCAAAATAAACTTATTCCCCTCGGTCGTAACCCGGTAAGTGCCGGGTTAAAGATTATGTCATAAGTTAGTTAAGTGGCAGTGTTCTACGGGTAAGGCTTTCACTGGAGAAATTGTGTGCTTAGAAACTGAAGAATTTATGTGTAAGAAGTTTGTTATAAATGAGATGACGAACATCAGTTATTTACAAAAGAATGAAGTGTAGGGTACACTTAATTCTTTTGTAAATAACTGATGTACTAAGAATTAAGTGTACCCTGTGTTGTGTTTCCTTTATTTTTAAGTCGTTACTAGCCAATTACGAGAAACATTTCGTCAAACAATGAATGTTTTCTCCTGTTACAATCGCCTACGCTAATAAGTTCAAAGGTTACATTGGATCGCAAAAATTGGATTATCGTTAAGGCTTACATTGTACAAGGACCTGTCTTATTACTTTTCACAAATAATAAAGAAAATAGATGAAATGCAATTAAAACAATACATTTAATTGTATGGTTTTCAAGACATCTACGGTCGCCAGTCGTTACGGGTAGTTTTATGCCCGAAAGTATAACAATCTGTCTTACCAAGGGGTGTGGTTTTTAGGGGTACAGGCACTGGATCGTGGAGTTCAGATAGACGATCGCTCGAAAGTGTTCTGCTTCATCCTTGGCAAATAATGATTCTTTAGAGGCTTGAGGATATGGTGTAACTTGAGGGCTAATCTGACCCGACAGGTGTTGTGTCTTGTAGGCTGCAGTTCTATGGTTGTTGTGTAGAGGTTCTCTCGCTGATAACTCTCTTAAGGCTGGAATCCGCCGAAGCGGAGTCGAGATGAGAGAAGACATGTGTTATAAACAACCAATAGAATTTCGTTAGCTCCGCTTAGCTTTAGTGGAAACGGTCGAGGAAAAGAAGAGGAAATGTCTCGTAATTGTTTAGGCCAGCGGAGACGAGAAGCAGGATTAAAGTTAATTTGCGTCATAGATGTCGCTAGTGTTTTTTTTTTCAATTTGATCATGTTCGCTACAATTTATCAAGACACTTTGAAGCTCAGTGACAAAAACTGGATCAGTATTCCTCAGTGCAGATAATTCACATTTGCAATGTACTTTTTGTTTCTCTTTTAGGCAGCCCTACATCTCGATTTATAAAGCTTTTATTTAGTAAGCCGCCTTTATGAATCGCAGTATCACGACGAACTTTGTCTATATGGGCCGGGAAACTCGGGCAGCATTCCCTTAGGGCGAAGGTCCATGCCGGTACAATTCAGATCTTCAGATAATCTTTATCAGCATCTTTTAATGTCCCATTTAAAAAAAAATATAGGTTATTTTCCCGTAATATTATGTCGTTTTGTGTGTAGAATTTATCTTACAACAGAAAAATTGTTTTGTAAAACCAGAAATGCTTCCTTAATCTAGTTCCAAGAGCGATTGCTATGAGCGGGATTTTGGGTTCGATTTCCGAATCAGACTAACTGCTTTTCTAGTTTTTCTTTAGAAATAATTACTCAATAGCAGTCGAGATTATCTGACCGATAGCAACAAAATTATACATCGACTGTATGTGGCGGTGTGTTATTAAAATCCTCTGCCTAACTTACTTTTTACAACATTAAATGAGTTTTTAAATATTTTGAAGTAAAATTTTCTTCTTTCAGTAAAAATGTTTTAGTTAAGGAATAAAAAATGAAAAAAAAAACCGCCACATAACTAATTATCTTGAGTAAAACTTAATTTCTACTCGTAACCTACTTTCTGCTTAAGCTTAATGAGAGTTTTGAAAACTTAGGGAATAATAAAAAAGGTCGAGTTGGTAGAGAGTACCTACTAGAGAGGTATAAACTTATTTTATCTCGTAAAATATTAGCTGAGAAAGGTACTTATTTACTCGTATAAAACCTACACGGTGGTACGGTTAAAACTTAGTTAAGTAGGTACCTAATTAAATTCATAACTTAACATTTTGGCTTCGTCTGTTTTTATTATTTTCTACCTTTCACAATCTTTCACTAGAGGTTTGCTAAGCTCAACTTTATCACCTCACTTTATGATTCATATACGTATGTAGTGTAGATCCGGTGACTTATGACTCTTCTAATTATTATAAGCTTTAATTTAATTTCCCTTGGTATTTAGTTTATTGTATTGGTCAAATCTTGCAACCGAATTTCAACCAGTTCTTCTCAACCGATTGCGCTGAAATTTTACACACACCTTTGGATCTAGTGACAATACATTTTTATGATAGCCATAACTTGATTCTGCAGCCAGGATCACCTCCTCATGAGAGAACCACATAACGGTCAAAATAACACGGGCACGAAACTTTTTATACACGTTCAATATTGATAGATAAACCAATTTTTTTTCTATTCATTTTAATAAGAGCTAGATTTAAAAAAAAAACTTTTCAATCTATTTTTGTTTCGTAACTTTATACAAGGTGTATCAGAAGTGTGGTCATATTCAAGACTGTGGTGGAGATCATCAAAATGAACATCATTTTCCATAGGACAAACGTCGTGAAAAAATAAACAGTTCCGCTGTATTTAAAGTATTACAATTACATATTCTAGATACACACCAGCAGTTTCTAAGGCCCTAAACTGACCTTGATTTGATACATCAATCTTAATACACAGTCACTACCACCGCAATCATGTACCCGTAAATCTCTCTACGAAAAAAACTATCGGAATTCCGCACAATTAGATTTCCTATAATGGAAGCAGGGTAACAACGCTAACCTTTATGCTCCGACGTTATTCAACTTTCCCGAGCCTAAACCCTGCCTTGACCTATATTCACCCTAATTTAACCCCTCACCGATGTTTCGTTCACGTAAATATTCCTAGGCGATGACGGTTTACCTTGTAACAACCAATTTTGAACCATGTCTCAAGAAAAGTATGATTGAATTTTGAATGGTAATTTTCATGTGATTTAACGAATCGTCGAGTACGCTAACATTTTGAAGGAACAATGATCCGGATAGCGAGATGAGCTTCTTGATAGTTTGTATTGCGCTGTTTTTTTTTGTTACGCTTCCCTTTTGTTAGAGTTTATTTTAGACCAGCTTTTGGTCGCGGATTTCGCTCCCATTATATACGAAAATTAACCCACGGGAACGTTTTAAAAGTAGCCTATAAGTCTCGGGGATAATTATTTTTGTTTATTTATTTCACCTAAACCAAGTTAAACCTTATTAATAAAAATGTAAGAACTACATTAAATTGAAAATTATACAATAACATTAAAAGTTGAAATTATAATAGACAAACAAAATTAAATGAAATTACATAAAAACACAATTAAAATTGAGACCAAAATAAAAATGTGATTTTGATTTCAATAATTAAAACGAAAATCACAATCAAAATTTAAATTAAATTAAAACAATATCTCAACATTAGTTATTACGTGAACCATGCAGCAGTGGTTCACGCACGTGACAGTCGAAACGTTTAGCAAAGGCTTTCAGGATACTGTTGCGGCTGGCACCCTACGCACCAGGGATGTGCACCGCTTTGGCATGATAATGTAGCTTCTCGTTAGTGAAAGAATTTTCGAAATCGAATCAGTATTCCGAAGATTACTCCCGATATACAAACGAATTTTACCTCTTTATAATATCAATATAGATGCGTAGGTACCTATTATCTACTATGCAACCACATTTAATTACCTCTCTAGAACGTGGGTGGTTTATTAACATGCTTTCTATCTTCCGTGGGTGTTTTACTCACGAAGCATATGGTGTAGGGACTCAACCTCAACTCAGAAATTAAACGACGATTGATTGTAAGATATTCTTCTATTTAATCCTCACAGAAAAATATCAACGTCTGTTCGACGGTTCAAAAATCAAGTGACATGCAAAACGTGCCAAAGTAAAACTATCACACTTTCAAAAAAATTATCGTGGCAAAAGTCTCAACTCTATACAGCCAAAAACAATATTATGTTAAATTAGTCGGTTACTACGTAAGTGACGGGTATCTGTCAATTTTACTAGACGATAAATATAAGACTGTTTACGTGTCTATGACAGCTGACAGATACCTGTCACTTTTACAAATAATAACAATTGGATAACCGAAATCGTGAATATAATAAATAAAGCTGTTAGTCTTACAATGGAAACATACATGTTATAATTATATTGGTTGAACGGACGAACAGCTGTTTTGATAATCTAAGAACCTATGTGTAGCGTAGTGTAACTAATTTTATGGCAAAGCATTGTTATTACAAACTTGGAGCTTTGACTGGAAAGATCTTCAGTAGACATGAAGGTATCTACTGGAATGGGATGAGATTTGGAACATGCCACTTTTAACTTTCAACACCCTCCACGAGCAAGTAGTGATGCTGAGTTGTCGCTAGGGATGATAAAGACGTTGGCTGTCAAAAACTGATAAATGACGACATAACATAAAATCACGCTCACTAGCTAATTTATAATGATCTCTAGAGGAGAGAAAGACCAAAGAAACGATGGATAGACTGTGTGAAGGATGATATGGCTAGAAAGGAGGAGACTGCTGGGATGACGAGTAATGGAGAAGCATGGAAGAAGAAGACATGCTGCGCCGACCCCAAATAAATTAGAATAAGAGAATTACTCGTATGATGATGATAATGGTCTACAGCTGTTGTCAATGAGATTACTTTGAAATAAGTCGCTGAAAAATCTATTCGGCGTATAGTTTCCCATAAGACTTAAGAAAAAAAAAAGTTCAAAAAGAAACTTTCTTTGCAAAATATTATCCACATTAATTAAGAATATAAAACATGTCTATAGACAGGTGCCTACAAAGCAAAAAACTGCAGGCGTTTATGGTTTAATAAAGTTATATTAAAGCCCAAATAGCGCTTTGTGGCCATAATAATTTATTTTTATTATAGTAAAAACAATTTTGTTGTAAAGAATTTCTTACATTATCAGGCAGTTTTGTTTAGCTTGTGTTTTACACGCAGCTTTGTTCTTTGAGGGTAGGCAGAAATTTCTATTGCTAAAATTCTTGAGTAATAATAGTAGTACCCTATTTGGTTTTTTAGCTTAATGACATAAAATTAATGGGTCATGGGAATGTAAGTTTTGAAGTAATACGTATATTATGTAGATGAATGTTTGAGAATATTTTGACTAGTTTTATTTAAGTGCCTTTTCATTGTCTTTCCAAAGTACTTTTATAGATACGAATGCAAATAAATATTGATGATAATGTTTACGTCTATAAAAAAACTAATTAAATTGGTGTAATTAAGATTCATTGATGAAATTACCTTCAATTCGGATAAAAAAATACATATTTTTACAATTTATTTTCTACATATTCATAACAATTATTACACAAACACACACGTGCACAAATTGTGTGTTTTGCCGACAGTCTTTCTATAGTTTCTTCCTTGTGAAATTCGTTAGACTCAAGACTCAAGGCGAGACATACTTAATAAAAACTTCAGCTGATAAAGTATACGAACAAAAAAGGGACCAAAGAAAAAATGAAAATTTCTCCGTGGCCTAAATTATCTTTTTTTAACCTATATTAATTTTCGTCTAGACTACAGGATCAACATTTTTCAGCATTTGATATTCATAAGATTTTAACTCAAAATTAACAGATATCAAACTACGTTTAATATTTTAATAAATGTAGGTAGGTGGTATGTTTTATTACAGGCAAAAAACTAGAATAGATAAGAAGCTTGCGAAGTTACCTATTATTTTATCACAAAGGCTAAATTTCCCAAAGGAACTTTGCACTTTTAACGACTCTAATTAATTATTATTATACCTATCTTGTGGTGGAGAAGGAGAAGAGTACCTGGATGGATTTATGAGGAAGGCCTTTGTCCAGAAGTGGCAAAGTCAAGGTTTTAAAAAACCTATCTACAGCATTATTTCTGCTGACTCTATTTAACAAAAATAAGCAGTTAGTACGGAATTACCGTTAATCTGACGAAGTCTTTTTGTACTGGCTGAAAGTCATATCAAAAAATAGTTTAACCATAGCACAGCAGGGGGCCTGTACGTCAGCTGCTCCAGAAGTGTGGGAATCGAAAGTTACAGGGAGTACAACTTTGACATGCTGTAACTTTGGATTCCCCCATGGGTGCGGCAGCTGACTTTCATTTGGATGATCAGTGCATATTAAAAAAGTACTATAAATTAATGTCGGTATAAAATTGCTCGCAAAAATAGCGCGCTGCCACCAGTAATATGAGGTTTATTTTTGAATTGATACCATAAATCTTTTCGATAATAGTACTCTATGTATGTGTCTAAAACTAATAAAATGCACATTAAGCTAAGTTCCTTCAAGTGTTTTTCCAAGTAGTGAAGTTTGGAAACAGTTTTTTAAGAACAATTTTTCCCCACCAAAGCACTGAACCAGCCTCACTCTACAAGGCAAATAAAGCGATAAACAACAAGACCTTATTCAACAAATAAGTAGGTCAATAAAAAACGTACACACAGAGCGATAATCAATATCCATCCCACACCAACATAAAATTGTTTTTGGTTCGGCATTTGCAAAGTTTCGCGCGCACCAGATGTTATTTATTGGCAGAAACCACGAGGACGAGTGTACCGAAACTGTCGTAAAAGCAGGATTCATAACCCACATTTGTGTTGGTTATGTTGAACATAACTTGGGGGAATGCGGGTTATATATACTGTCACGTTTTCGTCTGGGGTCTCTTCATTTCGTAATGAAGGGTTAAGAGGTCGGTCGTACTGTTAGTGGGGTCGTTCGATTTTAATTTTTGTATAACATTGAGATTTAGAACCAAATTTATATGTCTTTATGGATTTTCCTTGAGAGATATGTCACCTAAAATTCATGGAGAACAAAAGTAATGTTGCATCTGAAAGCTCCATATAACGTCAGTAATGTCAACTATCTATGAGCCAAAGAAAAAGCAGAAAATCATCATGACAGCAGCATTTTCGTGCCCCAAAGTAACCTCTCAAAAACTTCCCTGATTCTCGCAATGTACAAAAGATAAATCCTACGTTTTCCCATCAATCCGGACGGATAAAATCCGCCATTACACTTGAAATGTAAAGAAAGAATTCTCACAGCTTACACATGACTGAACAGAAACAGAAAAGATTTGACACGAGTCTTATCCCCGAGCTGAACTGTCCTTATTGGCAATTGCTTCGGGTGTCCCTTGTCAGAAAACTTGGATGAAGGATTAAAACTTCGGCTGCTTAGGATCGCAGTTCGGGGTACGTACCTGGTGGCAACGTCCCTTTGGTGCGGAAGTTTTATGTATCTAAAGACCTTTTATTGAAATATTTTCAAGATAGAAAGTAAGGTGAGTAAAGGTTTAATAAATTGAGAATGTGCCTCCAAAATGCAGCTCGCAGATTAAAGCTGCAGCGCATTAGCGCATTTCCAAACTATGAAACAGGTCAAGTCGGCCTTACACACAAAGGGTTCTGTAGGAATAAAAAAAGACGGGTTGCACTCCGGGAGTGCCGGCAGAAGTGAAAACTTGATTATAACAACGTTTTTTATAACAACGCCCTCTAGTAGCAGCTAAAAAAACTGTCGCGCCTACCAGTAACAGTGTTCTCTGTATCAATGCATCATTTTAGTTTTCAATATCAAAGATAGATGGCGCTTTGTGCTAGCGCCATCTACCAGCGGTCTCTCACAACAGTTACTCATTGCATTTGCTAATGTACTTTCTACTACATTCTACAAGATGTCGCTAGGAGTTATAAAACTACGATCATGTTCCAAAACATTTAAAAATTTCTTTAAATAATTTTAAACCATAAAATGTTGAAGGTTAAGTTCAAAATCGTCTACTCTTCATCCGTCTTACGCTTTTTCCAAATTTCTTTAAATAATTTTAAACCATAAAATGTTGAAGGTTAAGTTCAAAATCGTCTACTCTTCATCCGTCTTACGCTTTTTCCAAATTTCTTTAAATAATTTTAAACCATAAAATGTTGAAGGTTAAGTTCAAAATCGTCTACTCTCCATCCGTCTTACGCTTTTTCCAAATTTCTTTAAATGATTTTAAACCATAAAATGTTGAAGGTTAAGTTCAAAATCGTCTACTCTCCATCCGTCTTACGATTAGGTCACGTGTCCTGACGCGAGTGTCCTGACGCGAGTTTAAGATTTTATACCCATTACAGAACAATTTTTTTAGAGTGCTCAACGCCGCTAAAGAAGTTTTCACTTCAAAAATATAATAAGTATTTATCAATTTTCACTAAACAGCAAAACTGCGTTTGTTTTTCATAGTATGTTACTTAATCAAAAATAAAGTAACTGCTGCAGTTTGACGCAAAAGTCCCATAATACAAAAGCTAAATATCAAATCTTTTTCAAACCAATTTTCGTTGAAAGTTCTTTTTACGTTCTATAAACCGAATGTTTTTCAGAATTTTCCTCGTCTTATTTTAGAAATTAGAGGGGGGACACAATTTTTATGACTTTAGAAGCAAATATCTCATCAACCACTGACATAAGAAAAAAAGGTATTTTAAGAACCTCGATATCATTTTTCAAGACAGGTCATAGACAGACGGACAGGATATACGTACCTGTGAGGGTAAGAGGAAACCCTAAATTAGTGCGCTGCGACCCGTCTGTACTGTGCGATAGTTCATACAAAATGTAGGAACGTGATGTCGGAGGATTTTTGCATTGAGTTGCGGCTGCCTACGTGTGCACCAGTCCTAAACGGCACTATAATGTAAGAATGGGTAGAATAAAATTACGTGACATTTTTAGTAGTGTTAGAAAAGGTAATTTCAGGTGGACGTATGCCAGAAGACATAAGAAAGTGCTAACACGTGGTCCATTTCTCTTCGTTAATGTTTTTGTAGCCAAAAACTAGGGACCATTTCCAGACCGTATTGTTAAAATTTATGTGGGTCTTTATAACTTGTGTAGGTCTCGTTTAACCTCAAGAGTTAAATTGTTAGTTCCCAAAACCTGAGTCGAAACACACAATGTTTATAAGTTCTCTCTTGGGGACGAGTTAGGTGGCAGTTAAGCTACATTTTGGCAAAAAAATCATAAGATCGAGAGCTACTTATGTCGAAATAACACAATGTTTTGGGAAACATTTTATCTTTATATCGTCATACTTTCATATTCAAGTCTTACCGAGAATCCCGCGAAATTCTTCTTCCACGTGCAAATAATTTAAGACGCCGGGATAACTTTTGCGGAGCTATAACTCAGGTACGTGTACCTACCAAGTACCTTTAATTTCGTATTCCTGACTGTTAATTTAAGCAATATATTAAATATTATCAACAAAACAACGCACCATTTGTCAGAAGAAATTGGTTCATAAATATTAAGCAGCGTTAAAGAAGCTTATAATGTAAGCGTTTGGTTTTATGCAAAGTAGACCAAATTAATCCTGAAGAATTTTTCATAGTGGATTTTATTTATTGGTTGCTGGTAGGTCGGTTAATTTGTTTTTGTAGTCGATTATTTGTTTAAATAAAGACTTGAAGATAGTCTTGTTTTACGAAAATAGGTGGTCTTATAATATTATTATTTTAAACACAGTTTTAAGGTTTCACGGTTTAAAGCTAACTTACTTATACTGTCACTTACGGGATATCTTCCGTGATTGTTCATAATATTTTTTTTTTCACAGAAGGCATCCCGTAAGTGACAGTATAAGTATATTATTATTTAGTTCAGTTATTTTGCCAGACCGCTTTCTGAAAGTCTACTTGTTTTAGCTTAACGAGTATTTTGCTCTTTGCTCTATATTTATTTCCTAGTTTTCCGCCCGCGGCTTCGCCCGCGTCGAGTTCGGTTACATCGCGTTTCCAAGAGAACTCTTCAAAAGTCCGGGATAAAAACTATCTTATGTTCTTTCTCAAGGTCAACTCTATCTCTGTAACAAATTTCATTAAAATCAGTTCAGTGGCTTAGACGTGAAAGCGTAACAGACAGACAGAGTTACTTTCGTTTTTGTAATATTATATATATTATAGTAGGGAAGGAGGGATATCTTCAGAAATAAACCTAAATCATATTCTAATCGTGATTTCAAATTGTATTATCTTATAGGATATTACTACAGTTAGACCGAATTTTATACAGGGAATAGAGTATCAACCACAGATATTCATATACCTAGATAACGCAAGAGCACCTACTTCGCGTCCCCTGCTCAACCCATGGTTACTGTCGCAGCAAGCTACAGTTCATAACAATGTAACAGCTCAAGAACTTAATTCTAGACATTTAAAGAACAAAGACGTAGTCTACTTTGTATAGTCACCATGCTTGAATACGGGCTTTCCTTCGTACTCAAATGTAAATTCATGCGCGTATCACACGTGCACATAGGAACGTGCCAATGAAACTTCTCTATCTTAAAACATATTAGACTACTTACTAAAAACAATTGTTTTTGTAGTAACTGAATAATGCTTATGACGTCATAGTAGGTAGTGATTAGTGTGAAGAGATTATGTATTCCACCATCATCTTTTTTTTCATGTTTGTTCACCGGTTACTTCGTGATTAATAAGCTGATCTACGAGATTGTTTTTCCATTTGATAGAGGAAGCCAGGGCAGTGGCCCTATATAAATTATATTTACTTTGCTTGAGTAGTTTGAGTTAGCTCCTTAATACGTATACTTTTTTCTTCTTCGCCGATGTTGACTACATGATGGTTCCTTAACAACTTCTAGTTACAATGCAAAATTGATTCATTCATTGACAAGAATTTTGTGTGGAATTTGTTTTTTTTTGTTTGTTTTATGTTTGGGAAGTCACCGAAAGTCGCCGATTTCCGAAAGTATAAATATTTTTGACGTTTTTCAGTGTTGTTAAAGTCAATTTTTAAAGGTCGCCACCCAATAAGTATACCGGAGGGGGTGCGCAAGAGTCGATGTCTGCCAGGGCTGCGGGACTGTTCGAAAGAGATACCGCGGCCCTGGAACACAAAGGGTAAAGAAGGAACATGGATGGGTTTTAGTCAGTACAAGTCTGACAGTCCCTTCCACTCCGCCCAGAGCGGGAGGAGTCTTTTGATGAATTCTCATGCGAAAAAAAGGCTGGGATTATTATGACAACCTAATTAATAAAGTTCTTAGTTATGACTGTTATGAGACATACAATAAAGGTAAAAGTGTTATTACCATTCTTGTTTACTTTGTCGTCTTACATTATTGGGGTCGTAGACACTATTAGTAAACCTATAAAATCTGACTACTCGTTGACATACTTACAAATGGTATGTTTCCATGTAATATTTTAGTATCTTTTATATCAACACCATTACGTTGTCGGCTGAAAACAGTATTTATGGTATAAGCATCCTGCATAGTCTGTCACGATAGTTATACTAATGACCTGATGGTTATCATGGTTTCAATGGACTCTTGTGATGATGATGATGACATATAGCCGATTTCGGTCACAGCGACTGCATTTGATGGTTTTTTAGAGTAGTTGTCGTGAGCTTTGGTGTGTTGATCTATCAGACTCTTGTAAGGCAGTCCAGTGTATTTTTTCAACCTATCAGTTTGATGGCTCCACCTGTACCTATCAAGAGCAACTAAGGCCTTATTGTTTATTTGGTGTAAATTATTTTTCTAAATGACAACTACATAATTATGATAATGCATAAAGAATTAACAAAACCTTAAAACAAAGTAAATATCAGATATCTATACGAGTACCAAAACAGTGGAAAACCTCAATAACGCTTAGCATCTTTAACTTTAGTTTATAAAAAAAAAGCCTTTATTACCCTACTAGGTGTTGCCCGCGACTTCGTTCGCATGAAATTATTGTATATAAAAAATATAACTCCCCTTTTTAAATCGGATTTTATTACCGAATTTCAAGGGTTTAAACATTCTTATTACATCAGCGCTATCTGCCTGTGAAAGTCCTGTCAAAATCGGTGCAGCTGTTCCAGAGATTAGCCAGAACAAACAGACATACAGACAGACAAAAAATATAAAAATGTTATTTTAGTACATGCATGTAGTAAAAAGCGATTTAATATTACAAACAGAATTACTTCAATTTTATTTATTTGTAGTATAGTATAGAGGTATAGATAATTTGCAATTCTATATTTTTTAAACTTAACCTATTAAGGTGTCATCCATTTATGGATGAAGACCTCCTCCATCTGTTTCCATCTACGCCTATCTTGGTCCGTTCTGGTCCACTCTATCCCTGCCAGTGCGACTATATCGACCATCGTTGCAATGGTCTGCCGCGGTGTCTGTTTCCGTTTCGTGGATACCAGTGTAGGACGCGCTCGCTCCTGTTGTATATGGTCCTAGCGATGTGGCCTGCCCAATTCCACTTCAGTTTAGTTATAGACATAAAAATCTACTCTTCACATCTCGTATTAACTTATGAACATTAATTTTTCCTATTAGACCCTGTCAACTCATATTATGAGTCGTATCAGTATGAGTCTCTGTGAAACTTTTCTGTCGTAGTCGATACCATTAGATAAATTTCTGATCAACATTAGTATCGTCCTTTGAGTCTAGACTTGATGGCTGAAGATATAATAATAGCTAAATAAAGAATTGGGGTCAGAAGTTCCAGTTTTTAGTCCATAAAGTCTCTACATTACGGAAAAGTGGAATGTTTTGTGCTTGCACGTTTAGTTGATCTTAACAGATCAAAAAAACCGGCCAAGTGCGTGTTGGACTCGCGCACGAAGGGTTCCGTACCATTATCTATAAAAATGGCAAAAAAAGTCATGTCTGTTGTATGGGAGCCCCACTTAATTTTTTTTTTAATTCTGTTTTTTAGTATTTGTTGTTATAGCGGCAACAGAAATACGTCATTTGTGAAAATTTCAAATGTCTAATTATCACGGTTCATGAGATAAAGCCTGGTAACAGACGGAGAGAAAGACAGCGGAGTCTAAGTAATAGGGTCCCGTTTTACCCTTTGGGTATGGAACCCTAAAAAACAGATTGAAAATATTTTATTCCACTTATACTTATAATATGGGCACTTCTGGAAAGTCAGAAGCTAGGCTTACGGCTCCCTAGCTCGCCGTCCGTCCGTCTTATGACGACAGGCCGTGTCGACGGCGCGTTCGTGTTCCACGCGCGCCTCAAAGTGGTGTCAGCCAACCGGAGGGGCCCGCAAGGGCCGATGCCTGGTCTGCGGGACTGTTCGAAAGAGATACCGCGGCCCTGGAACACAAAGGGCAAAAGAAGGAACATGGATGGGTTTTAGTCAGTTAAAGTCTGACACTCCCTTCCGCTCCGCTCAGAGCGGGAGGGGTCATTTATTGATTTCCCATTCCAAAAAAAAAAGGCTTACGGTTCCGATTGGTTGCTTTTGTTGGGTAGATACGGCAACTTGCTTTTGCACATGCCTTGATTTTTGAGTTGAGGTTTTCTGGCATTATCATCATTTCAGTCGAAAGACGTCCACTGCTGGGCATATGCCATGGACATGGCCTGCCCCAAGTGTCGCATAGCAGCGACAAATGATTTTGATCACTCCTATTTGAAAACGAATTTATGATCGCTGTAATTTTGTGCTAGTATTAAATAGAAAAGTATTGTATGCTGTTACTCTAAACAAAAGTCAGGGGTTGCGCCAACTTGCAGATATTGTGGGCGTCCTGGATCCCGAAGCTTCTACATATCCCTACACAGTGTTTCCTATATATTATTCAGTCATACATTAGCCTACGGTTTTATAGTATTCGTTGTTTTTTGTCTTTATAATTTATAAGACGAAGTGAAAACACATCTTTCATGACGGAGTATAGTCGAAGTCAAAGATTTATCCTTCTGGTCAGCAAATATGTTAGGAGTATCAATAATATTTGTTTTGCACAGCAATACTCGTATTTTGTTAGGAATACAAAAGGAAACTGTTGATTTAATGGCAGCAATAAACTATTGATTCTCCTTTTTTTTATTGCAAAATATCTTTATGTTATTTACATGTTTTGCCATGACATTCTATATTTAGACCTGGACATACTGCCCAAGTAGGGTCATGCAATGATTTGGGACTATTTTTCATTCATAATATCAGGAACTTAGAGATTATACGATATAGTTCAGTAAATTTCAAGCCTTATCTTCTAACCGTCACCCTTTATATTCCCCTGAACCAATTCTCTATTGTAGATCTCAACAACATAACAATTTCAAGTTAGTCATTTAATATCCGTAGTTTTAATAGATATAAACAACGAACTTTGTTCGTGGTTAAAACTAAATAACCTTGCTTTTCAATAAAACCTAATTATAAACTTTGGTAATTAAACACGTGGCTTCTGCGATAAAAGTTACTTGTAAATATAAAAAGTAATTAAGGTTCAAAATCGCACATTTCACTCATTCCTTTAAAATTTTAGGGCAGTCAAATCTCTTAATCATGGATTCACTTTATGGCACAACTTTTCAAATATTCAGTCAGTATTTATGACTGTAATTAAACTGCCAAATTACGGAACATAAAATACTGAAGTTGTTAAAAGATTAGCGTTATGATGGCCTGTCACTGTCTGGGAATCGAATGCGGAATTAAAATTGAAGCAGGATCGTAATGAAGATTGGTGAAGCGTTTTGTGAGGGCAATTACGTCTTCTAATAATTGTGTACTCTGACTTACTCTGGGTGAAGGCATTCAAGAGGCATATCCCCACAAATGACGGTAATGGCCTGTTTACGTGACGTCGGTGAATATCAAATCCATGCTCATTTATAAATGTGAAAGTAAACTTGACTGCTAGGTTCTGTTTCGGTAGTGGTTCCGGTAGTTCCCACCTCGGGTGACGCCGCGGGCAAAAACATGTAAGCTATATAATTATAAACTTATCATGATAAACAATTAAACTACAGTGTTGATGGAATCAGACGAAAATCCACTATACAACTGGTCAAAGCAATACTACTAATAGTGTTACGTCGGTTGCATTACGAGAACAATCCAGATTACGTGCGAATCTAATGAATGAGTGTGAGTGTCCAGTGAGTGAATGTTCTAGTAAGGACCTGTCTATAAGATTAGAGTCTAGAAGGTTCCACTATAGAACTGTCTAGAAGATTCGAGAAAGTTGTAGAACTATCTCGAAGGACAATGTTCTACTATGGAGTTATCTAGAAGATTCGAGAAAATTGTGGAACTTTCTCGAAGTATGATGTTCAGCTATTAACTGTGAAGAAGGTTCCTGAAAGTTGTGGAACCTTCTCGAAGAATCGGTCGGCGTATAAATAGACATCGTGTTTGCGGGAGCAGTCAGTCTAATTGTGGCTACACAAGCGAATCGAACTGAACTAGTAGTGCGATATCTAGGTGAATAGTGATCAGTAGTGTACTTGTGATTAATAAAATTATTTCGTGTTTAATCAATAATAGTATTTAATTTATCAAATACCCAGCTTGTAACAATAGGTTTTAACACTCAAAACTGTGAGTGAATTGAAATATCTCACTGAAACACATAGATAATTATGTTAATTAGTTACACGTGGAGAAGCCAACATTAAATAATAGAAACATTAAAGTAAACGGACTGTTGTATATTCTGAGAAACAAATACATGATACGCGTACACGTGGTTTCTTAATTAATGTGGGTAATTTATTCAAGTAGGAAAAGAGCTTTCTGGGTATTGTATTAACCAGTACTAACTGGGTTCTGGAGGTCAGATAGGCAGTCGCTCCATGTAAAATACTGGTATTCAGCTGCATCCGGTTAGGCTGGAAGCCGACCCCAACATATTTGGGAAAAGGCTAGGCAGATGATGATGAGGACAAGAACTTTCGATTTTCAGGTTAATGCTTAAAACGTATCAATATTATAATCATTATATTAAAAGGAAACAACGCTTTCGTTTTAATGTAAACTCATTACATTATTGATCGGTGGTTCACTATATGTTACGATGGCACACATTGATAATATTACTTAGTATGTAAAACCGATGTTTTGTTTAAAGTTATTAGATTGTGTGATGGAACTTATTAAATATTCCTGTAGTTGTATCTTTGTATTTTCGCTAAACATTGCTGTTAGTTACAAAATATATATTTTTTTAAATACATTTATGAGGTGGTTGTTATCATATTATACAGTACTAACTGGGTTGTGGAGGTCAGATAGGCAGTCGCTCCATGTAAAATACTGGTATTCAGCTGCATCCGGTAAGACTGGAAGCTGACCCCAACATAGTTGGGAAAAGGCTCGGCAGATGATGAGGTCGTTGTTTCCTATCCAACTACTTTGAAGAAACGGCCAAATTACTGTCATTTTTAAAGTCTTAATCTTGTTCAAGTCACATGAGGAGCATGTAGATTAAACACTTTACACACAATGACGCGCTAGAGGACCCCTATAATATCCTCCCAACAGATTTTGGGTCACTGCGTCCTATTTCAACAGAGATCGCAAGAGATATTATACCACAAGTGTGTGCGCAGACACAGGTGCACTCTCTGTTCCGTTACTATCATAATCCGATGGAACGGCAGTACGACACGATCGGGAAGAGCACATTGAATATTATATAACTGTTCAATCTTTTTTGAAGACGCGAAGTAGGACGGTAAATGAAAAGACATAGATAAAATGATGCTGGAAAACAGAAATTGATTTTAAAAGATAACATGAGTTGTGTCTACGACAAATGCGTAGCGCTCTTCGCTACGCGCTACGCCTTGCTACGCGCTGCTACGCTGCTACGACCACTAGACCAACGAGGCAGTTCGCGTTACATCAGTGATATTTTTGGTCCTGAGAAGTGAAGAAGAAAGAAAAAAATATTTAAAGTGCAGGTATTTGGACACTCCAACATATAGGGCATGGTTTGTTAAGGAGATCAGATATTGTATTGGAATACGTGATGATGGTGACATAGAACGCAAGCGCAGGGCGTTGGCGGTAAGGAGCAATATGCTCCCCCGTAGGTTTTCTCACTGCACGGCAGACGTCAAAGTGAGTTTATTTAAGGCGTTCTGTCAGTCCTTCTACACGAGCGGCCTGTCAGTGGGTGTCATATACGGACCGAGCCTACAATGTCCTGCGCGTACAATACAACAACGCTTTCAGGATGCTGTTGCGGTTGCCGCGACGTTGCAGTGCATCGGTAATGTTTGCTGCAGCTCGTACGGATGGCTTTCACGCCAACATGCGTAAGAAAGCGGCTTCCTTACTGCAACGCTTGCGTAGCACTCGGAACAGCATTCTGAAAATGATTGTTGGCAGAGTGGATTGCCCCATCCAAAGACACTGGGTTAAATTAAGTATAGGTTTATGCTTAATTGAATTAAGCACTAATAACACTAATATAGCCTATAAGCTCAATCTGTTACTAACCACTAACAACTTATGGACTGATATAGGTCTGAAATAAAGTTTTTTTTTCATAAATTGAAATCGATTCACTAAAAATTCTCCATTACGTTGGTTTACTGCAATAATACTCCTATAATTCGTCTATAAACAAGCTATGAGTAGAAATCAGTGCTCTACGATACAAGAATCCATGCTTAAAATCAATACGCCTAGATACATCTAAACAACAATATGTTGTGAAGTAGAACGTCAGGGCAATAATAACTAGCGATGCAACAATAGGACTATAACAAAGGAATATAATAACAATGCTGAATGGCATAACTGTACCAGGAAATAGTTTTAAGAAACATTGTATTTTATATATTTATTTATTTTTATTTTATTAAAACTTTATGCACATAATGTACAAAGGCGGACTTAATGCCTTGGGCATTTTCTACCAGTCTACCTTAGAGTGATGCAGAGACAAAACAGTAGGTGCAATAGAGTGGCCGTTTATTTCTCCTCGAGCGGTAGCCTATAGGGGGAAATCACCAAGGTAGACCGGCGAAGGTGGTGTGACGATAAGATCTTGTTTGCGCCTTTGCCCAGCACACTCAAAATGATGACAGAGGGCTTACAAAAAAAAAGTTTTTGTTAACAAAATCTGTTTTTAGGGTTCCGTACCCAAAGGGTAAAACGGGACCCTATTACTAAGCCTCTGCTGTCTGTCTGTCTGTCTGTCTCCACGCTGTAGCTCATAAACCGTGATAGCTAGAAAGCTGAAATTTTCACAAATGATGTATTTCCGTTGCCGCTATAACAACAAATACTAAAGAAAAAAATATTAAAGGGGGTCCCCATACAATAAACGTGTTTTTTTTCGTATTTTTTATAGATAATGGTACGGGACCCTTCGTGCGCAAGCCCGACTCGCACTTGGCCGGTTTTTTATTACTTATTTGAATCAATTACGCAGCAATTACGGATTATTTTCAGCATTTATTTTTTACCCACAAAATAAAAGCTGAAAATAATCCATAAACGAAATATAAGCTATTATTGACTATATTCAGTGAATTCTCTGATCCCATTATGAAATATGAAAACCACATTGGAAAATAACAAATCCTCTTACCATGAAAAACTGAAACCATTCACGAAGCTCAACGTAACAACAAAACAAAGAATTTATTATACGATTACACGCTATTATCGACGTTGTATAAACTTAGATAAAGATTACAGTGGCGTGCATAGTTTACTGCAAATTAGTTGGGAACGAATATTTTATTTGTCTTGTTATGAGAGTTGAGTGGTATTCAAATTGCACTGAAGCAACATGTTACATGGGGATGGTACAAGCCCAGTTTAACTTGATCTCTCTTTCCCTATTTGTTGTTTGTAATAGGGGTCAAGTAATAACGGGCACATAATTAACATCCTTTATAATAACACATAGTTAATAAGATTATTTGCCTTCTTTTATTTACTTATGCTGTACTGCATACTCAGTGTTTACTTTAAGTACTGCATTGTCTAGACTGAAAGATACCTTACTTACATTTTTATTTCAAATTCTCAATGTTTAACAATATAGCTTAGATTTAAAACCTGGTAATTAAGTTTGGTAACTAACTTACTAATAGACGCTGTATATTATCATAGTACCTATACACAAATAAGGGTCTAAAAAGTTAAAAACTTCAGGTAAATTAATGACCTAATTCCCAATTCAGTCACAAAAACAAAAAACAAATTAAAATAAAAGTCGATTAATGCGACGCGCAAACAAAAAGCTTAAACAAACGACTATTTAAATTAACTAAATAAAGCTACTTATACTAATGAATAACCTTAATGTACAATTTAAATGCTTTTAAACAATTATAATTGTTCTACGAGTATTTTATACGTCACTGGCACGCTCGTCGACGATTCATTAGGATTGCTTTATCGAAAAATGGCCTTACTCATCTAAAAGATATATTATCCACTTCTAAGTTCATGAAAATATATTAGCCTCGTACGATAAATCAGGCTGAATACTTAGCCAGCCCAGTTTTTAGGTCATCCCAGACCTACTCCGACCGGTAATATACATATTTCACAGTAACTAGGTACATAGGCACACATGACGTTTCCAATTTACCTCGACGCATCCCACGTAATATCGATTTGATTCCGATCCGATGACGGGGGACGCAACAGGTCAGGCAAGCATGGAAAATTCCTCCTCAGTTGCAGTTATTGTTGAAGCAATAAAGTCTAGAATCGTTTGCACTGGTTCCAACTGTTGTGCATTGAGCACTAGGTATTCCGGTTTGCCCGGGACCTGACGAGTGAGATAGATAGCTCGAGCTGGGAGGCAAGCTAGCCCGCTTTGCAAATTGGAGCGCCCTGGGACGCATCTGACCTTTCGCGGAAATTTAAAATTGGATACAGCGTTTTACAATTTTAATACTTTTTGTTATGTTGGTAGTACCAACTTTTTTTTGTTTTTGTGCTACTGAACAAAGAATGGTTTTACCTGGTTCATTTTGTGTAAAAACTCTTTTGTGTTATTTAAAGTTCTTTGTTAGATAAAAGTTGCAACATTTTTACACAGTGTAGCCAGATTTTTATGTAGTAAAATGAATAGCATCAAAAGTCTAATCATTAAAAATTCATTTAAAATATATTAAACTTTTTAGTACTTAATTAAATGTGTAAGACATGACCCCAGTAAAAAAAAATTGACAAATTGAGAATTTTTGACTTTATCTTATTGAATATGACCATTCCATAAGATATTATCAACATTATCGTACTGCTTCAGCATCAACGAAGTCTTTGCATATGCAGTGTTTCTTTCTTTCTATCAGATGGACCACAATCTGTTGACGAAGTTCACACAGTCGATAAACTGAGGCTGTCCACTTTCTATTTTTCTAAAACATCCCAAAAATTGTAAATAGCTCATTCATAAATTCATATCCAATCAGAAAACTAATAACAATTCCATAGTTTCCTTTTAAAAACTCGTAAACGATTTGAATATGAATCGGAAACCGGTAGTAGAGGCTTGCCCGGGCGAGCTATTTATAGAACCAGCGTTGCATTTACCTTTGCACTTTACGGAGCTGCCCTGCCCCGTACTATGAGCTGTATCGATTTTATATACTATTTATATACTACTAACTGTGTCCCGCTACCTTCGTCCGCATGCAATTAACAGTGTAAAATATACTTTACGACCTTTTTCTCATACCTGCTAAATATACATAAAAAATTTCATAAAAATCGGTCGAGCCGTTTCGGAGGAGTGCGACCACAAATACCGTGACACGAGATCTTTATAAACACCGTGACTTTTTGGTCGTCTTATAACGGGAGCCTTCTTCATGGTATCCAATGATTACCTACTAAACATTCATTAAAAAATAGTTATTTATGAAATTTGAGAAATTTTCCTTTGTTTGGTCAAATTAAACGAAGTACCTATTTATTTAAATCAAAAAAACAATTGAATAGGTACTCTGCAACGAAATAGCAAATGGACACTGAAATATTCAGTTTCCACGAAATATCTGTCCTTTGATCAAAAACGTACGGTTCACGTGTATTGTAAAATATTCCAGAACAGTGAGTATTAATACTAATTGAATGTTATATTACAATGCTGTTTCGGGAACAATGGATTCGATCTGATTGGGACATACCATGTATATTAAAATTGTCAAAGCATTCTGTTCCAATTATTTGAGCACTGTTCTCCTCTTGAATGGCTGTCATGTTTTCAATATGTAAGAAGTAAATTGGAGGAAAATTCCTATGTTATCTTGTATATAGTTTTATCACAAAGTATTGTAGGTAGGTAAGGTAGATGAACTGAGAAAAAATGGCAACCCGTTTCGTTATCACATGGAAGGATTGGATTAGGAAACTGGTCAGTTTCTTTGTATAAGTACCAGATTTTGGTATGTGTTCTGAGGATTGCAGAGGTAAAAGGTACCTAAAAATGTCGTCTTCACGTAAGAAACAATCTTTATTTGCTTTGAATGAAGGTACAGTTATAAGATGTTCTATTCTATTCTATTCTATTTATATTTAATGGCAAGCAAAGCCGATGTCGACTATTCTGCCAATGTCCATTGAATTGGAAAAAAAATTATAAAATGTTGTACATAAAACTAATGAGATCGGCTACAGTCTACCTTACGGCGAGTAAATTATTACATAAATATTAATACAAACGCAAATGCGTTTATGAGAGATTGGCCAGAGAAAACCGCACGGAGAGAAGAGTGGAAGGTTATGGGGGATGCCTTTGCCCAGCAGTGGGACAATATAAAAAAAAATATAAACAAAGTAATGTCAACAAAACAAAACAGAAATTAAAGTCAAGTCAATTAATTATGTGTACGGGAATAACATTTTAAAGAGATATATGAAAGTGGATGCACAACTCACGTACAATAATGTCTAACACCGTATTAAACATAGCATTTTTTATAAAGTCAGGTTTATACAGTTTTGCATGCGAGCCCAATCAAATAAACAATACTGTGGGCAATAAACATCAAAATAATGAAAATATTACTGAAGTGTACTTAAACTCAAAACATATTATTTGAATAACCATTGAATTTAATTTATTACCGCAAACAGTATTATTGAAATGCTCTGTGAATTACATTTCTGCGAATATTGTGTTATTTCAGCTCGCAGAGTACTCAATAGTATTCAGGTCCGATGCGATCCTTTGTCCGAATTTCATATTAAATGCGAGTAGTTAATGTTACATTTTGAAATGAATGGATTCCTGGAATACTTCTGTGTTAATAAATAAATAAATAAATAAATAAATAAATATCCCTGGACATTTTCACACAGCACCATCTAGCCCCAAGCTAAGCAACTTAATGCTTGTGTTATGGTAGCTAGATGGCTGATAAACTACATATATACATTTTTTTTTTTTTTTTGTAAATACATACATATTATAGATAGAAAAACACCCAGACCCGGAACAACTACTTGTAGGTCATACAAATATTTGTCCCGTACGGGAATCGAACCCGCGACATGCAGCGCAGCAGTCAATCGCTTGACCACTGCGCCAACCGTGTCGTCAATGAAATACACATCATGAAAGCTTTTCTTCAGTCCAAAACATTTATTTTGTGTTTACACAAAGTAACAAATTGATTTGGCTTTTTTGTACCCTCAAGTTTCTTCATATATCACAATAATATCATATTATAACAATCAATAAGCTTGGGTCATCTATATCTATACATATAATAAATCTGTAGACGTGGCGTTTCTGCACATTGAAAATATTTAGAAAAAAAGTAGTAGGGGTGTTAAAGGAGCACTAACAGAACCCATTTCTACCATCTATACATATAATAAATCTGTGGACGTGGCGTTTCTGTACATTGAAAATATTTAGAAAAAAAGTAGTAGGGGTGTTAAAGGAGCACTAACAGAACCCATTTCTACCATTTTTAGAATTTTTGTCTGTTTGTCGGTTTGTCTGTTTGTCGGTTTGTCTGTATGTTTGTGCGCGCATCACGTAAAAACCCCTCATTATATTCAAAATCGAAATATTGAAACATAAGAAGCATTGTTCCGAGTAACATTTAGTGTTTATTTCATCAAAATCGACCAACAGACGCAAAAGATATTAATGTTTAAAATTTAGTCAGTAACCTCATAAGCGATTTCTATGATAAATTTAATTATTTACGTAAATAGGTTTTAGTCGAAGTGTAGTCGGAATGGCTGATAATAAATTTGGTTTTATTTTTCCTTTTGTGTTTACTCTTTGCATGGAAGTAATAAGTACTACGTGTACCCCATTACGAAAAAAAATCTCTAAAAATTAAAACAAAATTAAAATTTGATAAAATCCACGACGTTGCGTGGTGCAGCGCCGCAGTCAATTGCTCAGCCACTGCGCAAACCGTGCCGTCATATAACTGTGGTTGTGACTTCGTCGGGCATTGATGCAACTTTGCTTAAGAGTGGCCGGACTGCACATTCAATTTTCAAATTGCCGCTGAATCTTGCAAGTGAAGATACCCCAACATGCAACATCACCAAAAACGGGGGAGTGCTTTTGCAGCATTGGATGTTAAGCCTATAGGACGAGTGCACAATGTCGCAGAAACATGCATTAGAGGCGTTGAACCACAGCTTGCAGGACATCCGCGGCAACCAGGCGCTGATGGGTGGCGTCGTTCGGCCGCTTTAGACCCTGTGGACGGTGAGTAATGGGCTAGCTCGCCGTCCGACCGTCTTATGACGACAGAACACTGACACACTAGACACTGTGATGGCTAATGACGATAGTACTGCCTACCCCGTTGAATTTCTCAACTCCGTGGAGTTAAAAGGCGAGGCGTCCCATCAGCTGGAGCTTAAAGTTGGCGTTCCAGTTCTGGTGATGCGAAACCTCGATGCAACTAGACTGTGCAACGGCACCAGGCTTCGTATCACAGAGCTGGGCAGTAACATTATAAAAACGGAGCTGCTAAAGGACAGAGCGTTTTAATTCCCCGCATGCCCACATTTCAAATAACTTGCCATTTCAATTTAAGAGGTTACAATTTCCCTTAAAATTGGTTTTTACAATGACGATCAACAGATCCCAGGGCCAAACCATAAAAGTGACCGGCATTCAATTGTGCACTCCATACTTTTCAGACGGTCAATTATTGTTGGTTGTTCAGTGCCCAAAATTTTTGACCACCCACTTTGACCCACTTTGAAAATAAAGTTGTATAGCGCTAAAATAAACGGTTTTTAATATTGTTTGGGACTTCTTTTTGTAGTCATCACCCACATTATCACATTTTGATCAGCCAGTCAGTTCTCACACATCACGCCATGTAATCCCCAAAGGTTTAGGCAGAAGTGTACCTAATCGTACACCCACATTTCGCCAGTTATGTTGAACTCCCATGTGATAGGGACCGAGCCTATTTCCACCCACTAGGTACAAATCCAGATTCCATGGCTGCTATTGCGAAATTCCTGATGGAATGACGGCACGGTTGGCGCAGTGGTCAAGCGATTGACTGCTGCGCTACATGTCGCGGGTTCGATTCCCGTACGGAACAAATATTTGTATGACCTACAAGTAGTTGTTCCGGGTCTGGGTGTTTTTCTATCTATAATATGTATGTATTTACAAAAAAAAAAAAAGTATATTTGTAGTTATCAGCCATCTAGCTACCATAACACAAGCATTAGGTTGCTTAGCTTGGGACTAGATGGTACTGTGTGAAATGTCCAGGGATATTTATTTATTTATTTTATAACCCAATAACACTATTATTTACAGTATTTTTTTCAATTGCATACATTGTTTAATGTTAAGTGGAAGAGCGGAGATACACAAGCATCGTCTTGCTCAAAAGGTGATCTCTAAATCATGTGCGATATAGCTTTATGTAATTAAAATAAAATAAAAATTTAACACAGGACCTCATGCTTAATAGTCGCACTTGCGACCACTCGACCAACGAGGCAGTCTCTCACACACATACAAAATTTCCACGCGAACGAAGTCGCGGGCAACAGCTAGTTTTGGAAAATAAATTGGTACTATCAGTTTCAGGTGGAGTGGTACACTCGACACATTGGTACTGTTAAAAAAGGCTGTTAAACGTTACTTGATAGACATTTCTGAGAAAACCGACATCAAATAACCTCTTTCACTATTATTCAGTGAACAATAGGCCGGACGTCAATGGTAACAAAACCAGTAAGTATAAGCTGGCTTCATATTTTGCTACAACTCCGTACTACGCTAGCCCAGCTCAAAGTAAGTGTTACCACTGAACCGCGAGCTAGTGTAGAACAACAAAGAAACATTTCTGTGTAGCCATTGACATGTAACTAATGATAAACCGCTGCTTATCTATTATTTCAATTATAATAATCCGTATCCTCTGACAGTCTGACAGCCTTAGAGCTTGGCGTTAAGCAGCTTATAAATACCTTCATGGTGTGTTTCCATTTTTACTTAAGCATAAACCTTTATACAGCCGTGCTGTGTTTTTTGCAATTAATCTGAGGTGCTGTTACAGTAAAACCAATTCTGGGAAATCGATTATATCAAGAAGGATATTCTGAGGATGTTTATTTTTGTAATCAAATTGCGTTACGCTCCGTCGACGATCTCAGGTAATGCGACTTGCGACTTACGTCAAGTGACACGCGCGCTTGTCGCTTTCTTTCATGTGTTTCTTTATGGCCAAGTGATTAGTCAGACGTAACGTTTTAAAGGGATTTTAAAGATGATGCATAACCGTAACGTGTAACGTATTCAACGTACATACAAAACTAGACCAGTTCTCACAAAGATATAATTTTTGTTCATGTGCCACAAATTCATTGGCAACGCATTGCTCACCTAATCCACCACGTACGAGCCTCTACTTTATGAAACAACAAAGAAAATATATGTGTAAGACTTTATTAGAGGCTAAATTAGAGGGGAATATAAATATTCTGGTCAGTTTGTCAACGGATTCGGTTGGGGAATTGATTGCGGGGGTCGCTCGTAAAGCCTAGTTAATATTAATGAAGGTTCAGTGTGGCATGGGGTCTCCTTTCCCACACATATTGTGATGATATTCTCGCCATTATATGTGGGTATGACCCGAACTGGGAGCGATGTATTATAATTTATAACATCTGTTGTGATTTGAAATTTTGCTGATGATTGTCAGGCCTCAGTACACAAGTTAATACTGCTGCTTGCAACGCAAATTAATGTGTGTTTCGTAGTAAAATGTGTTGCGTTCGTGGCTAAATATTACAGTCGATCTTCAGGTGAAGTCACGCTTGCCTAGGTTGTCCGTGGATTGCTGACCACCCATTACATACCGAGCTACCTCGGTGCATCGAAAAGCACGTTGCATGCATTGAATAGCACGGGGGTCGTGGAGGTATTTAAAGTAAAGTAAAAAAAAATATTAAAACTTGTATTGACAAAAAACTTGTAACTGTAAACTTGTAACTTGTGTTCGTGCCTCGGAAAGCACGTTAAACCATTGGTCGCGGCTGTCATTTGCAGGTCTTTGACAGTCGTTACAGGCAGTCAGTGGCCCGAAAGTCTGACAACCAATCTTACCAAGGGATATCGTATTACCCAGTGCTAGCTGCGGTATGGAGGTCAGATAGGCAGTCGCTCCATGTAAAATACTAGTATTCAGCTGAATCCGATTGGAAACCGACCCCAACATAGTTGAGAAAAAGCTATGCAGATGATGAGTAGTAAAATGAGAATCAAATAAAACTCGATTTATCTTTAGAAACCGGACTGCGATGTCTGCTGGTCCGATGAGGTTTTGATTTGAGTATTCCGGATCAAAAAATCTGCTATTCGTGGTAATAAAACAAAAGTTAGTGAATTTCAGCTAAACAATTCATGTCACATTAGCCGACCCATACATTGTTTGGGAAATGCTAGGCAGATGCTGATGATGACTCACAACTCAATCAAATCGGTCAACGCAGTCTCCATGCAAAACAGTCCAGTTCATGCCTCAAGTTAATCAAACAGCAATTCAATTAAAATCAGTAGCAATCGACCTTAGCTTACGATTACTAGGTAATATTTATTTAGTTAGCAGTTAAAAAAAAGTTTTAATCAAAAACTCTATAGGTGGAACAACAATATCAAATACTACATCTACAATTGAATGAGTGTATTTACCTTCTATTATTTGCAGACACAATATCCTGTTCCGTGAAACTTCACTACTCCATCTTTATTTTCTTTGTTTATAGGTACTCTACTTTTCATAGAAAATTACATTTTACTTACAACAAGAAATTTATAAAACAGGGTTGTTTACAATGAGCAGTAATTGTTGACTCGGAAACATCTCACTAGAAGTATCCTTTTGTACAAGAGAAAACGTGCCAAGCGTCCGTTGTTAAAAACTTGAGTACTGGAAAGTATCCAATAGTCACAAAGCACTACCAAACAATCAATTTAAAACGCCTACAGCAAGAATCTAAGCACAACCACTCACCAAAACCAACCAATAGAATCGCGTGACAATTCGCGTGCACCATAAAGCAAATCGTCCAACTAAATCAATAAACTTGACCTGCCTGAACGCCAATGTAACAGTCCCATAAAAGGTTTATTAAAGCCCTACTCAATAGCGTGAAAAGCTATAAATTCCTTTACGCACACCCCTGATTCAGGAGCGCAGAACATTAAGCTACCGAGTTTAATATAAGTAGGGTATTGTGACGTAGACGCGGTGTTGTGTGCTCCGCGATCGAGCCAGGTAGCCCGGACTGCGTAGTCGGTATGACGTAGGCCACGCGCGTGTGCGTCATCGCGGCTGTGTGAGTGCCCTACATTCGCAGGGCTGTCGGCTCCCGTATTATAGCAGATAATACTGCCGACGTTAAAGGTTTATACGCAGCTTGACTGATGGTTACATTTGAACGTTTGCGTTCCGAAGGGCTGGAATGTACTTCGTTTTATACGTTACCGTTTTATGGATGACAGTAAACACTTCTGTTATGTCGTTTCGTATATTTCAGGGACAATGTTTTCTGTTTCAATGTTAAAATTCCTTTCTTATTGCGTCCTTTATCTCAATGTGAAAGTGACGTCCCTTTTTAAAGGGTACATTTTCTTTATTTATTTTTTGTGTAGTCTGTGAAGTGCTTTGTATCGGTACACGGTATGAACGGGGCTTACGGTCGTCCCTCAACGAGCGAGCTGTCTTTCATTTAATGTCAGGGGTCGCGATCGATGTAGCGGCCGCCTACGCCCGCATCCGCATCCCTAGATGCGGCACGAACTGTAGGAGACAGCGGGAATTGTGAGTGAAAATTGTTTTTATTGCTTCTGTTCACAATGGGTACCTAATGGGACAATTTTGTGCGCAAAATATTGGTCTTTCTATTCGCAAAAACGTGAATGGATGTTTTTTTTTTTACATGAATACAAGAAAGGGTTTGGTGGAACAAGATTTTGTATAATGTATTATATTTGAAGCATAAAACTTTACCTAGGAACAACTTATGAATGAAAACCTGTCTTCATCGAACAAAGAAAAAATTCTATAGCATCAAAATAAGAATTATAACATGATGAATGAATTGGATTCTTTTGACCACCACAAATACAACAGGTATAAGACGAAGCCACATTCACAACTTCGAATCTCAAACTCTTGCAAAGTCAATACAAACATAAGTTCACACAATACACACACACAACTAACGAACACAAACAAAACAGAACAGCTGTACGAATCAAATGGTTGGGGCTTACAATACAGGACCTATGGGTCTGTTCCAAAAGTATAGTTTACGAAAGTTTGGTAGACGAAATTATAACATACGAATGTAGTATAATATATTGCTGTGGATGCCAATTTGGATTGCTACCATTTTACAAATTGAGTGCTTTATAATTAGATTATTTGAAGCTTAAAACGACAATTCCAATTTTGGACAATGTTTTCATTTTGTCGTGTAAAAGTGTACATTATTTGTATATGTTATCATGTATGTCTATTTATAGAGTGTTTTAAAATAAGGTCCTCATCTGCCTAGCCTTTTCCCAACTATGTTGCGGTCGGCTTCCAGTCCAACCGGATGCAGCTGAATACCAGCATTTTAACATGGAACGACTGCGTATCTCACCCCTGCAACCCAGTTAGTTAGGGTAATACAATATACCTTCGTAAGACTGGTTGTCAGACTTCCGGGCCACTGACTACCTGTAACGTCTGACAAAGAACTACAAATGTACCAACGGCTTAACGTGTTTTCAAAGACACGGAGGAAACTCGGTATGTAGGTAATCGCCCATGGATCGACCTTAAATAAATAATAAATCAGTACTTTGGGAACAGACCATACCATCTACATGTTTGAAGGCATTCCTAAGAAGTTGAACTATGAAACCATGTCGAGGAAAACTTAATTAGTGATTGGAAGTTGAAGAGGCAACAAACTTGCCTTATGGAAGCCTAGTGGTTTTGCTAGCTAAACTTTATCTCTTTAGAAGTCCTTCTTAGTTCTTCGTAGAATCGTTTCCTAAAGCAACTCTGCATCTTACAAAACAAAATTTTATCAAATCTTCACTGTTTTTAGGGTTCCGTAGCCGAATGTCAAAACACGGGACCCTTATAGATTTGTCATGTCTGTCTGTCTGTCTGTCCGTCTTTATGTCACCGCCAGTTTATTCTGAAACTATAAGGATTACACAGTTGAAACTTGGTAGGTAGATGTATTTTTATGAACCGCCTTATGATTTTTATAGGTACAAAAATAAAAATAAAAAAAGATTAAGGGGTCTCCATGGGGTCTCCCCATACACGGAACTAAAACTAAACGTCTTTAAAAATGACATTGAAGTTCCTAAAACCATTTTTTCTCAAAGTGTAATTTGTAAAGTAAGAGGAGGAAAATTCAGAAAAAATGTAGGATTGTAGAACGTAAAAAAACTTCGAAATATTTGAATAAGATTTGATGTTTAGTTTTTAGGATATGGAACTTTTTCATGAAACTGCAGCAGTAACTTTGTTTTTCATTAACATACTATTAAAAACAAATTTAATTCTGCTGCGGAATGTAATAACAATAAAATATAATTATGAATGAGCCTTAAAAATATTTTAATATATTGTTTGGTGCTTCGGAACCCTGTGTCCGTGTGAGTACAATTCGCACTTGGCCGGTTTTATTGTTTTAAGCTACCAGTTACCTGACAGCTAGACTATCACAAATGATTAATATCATTTTTAAAAACAAGCAATTTATGTTTTAGAAAAGCTTGTCACGAAATCTCGTGACAAGCTTTTCTCGCTTTTTTTTGCTTTTCTCGTGGCAAGTTATTTTTTATGCACCCACATGATATGGGTATCAATTAAGGTAAAACACACAGGTAAATCTACCTGACAACTAACATCTAACATTCCATGACATTTCATGTCTAACTAGACATTATCTTTGGGAGTCCGTCATATTGGATTTAGAATGACATTAATTAGCTAACCATGCAATATCATATAAATAAAAAAAATAACAAAGTTTATTTCATAATAGTTTGGCTTACATTTCATGTCCAGGAGTCTCCATTTAGGCATAGAAAATGCCTGTAGTTGAAGGCTCCGCTCTTCCCTTACATTATAATCTCACAAATAGGTAAATAACAAAAAAAAAAATAGAAACCATCATCCAAACGAAAATCGAACTATCATCCTTCCACCAATCTGTTGGGGATACTGTCTTAAGATTCAGTTGCAAGATTTGACCTAAACAAACATAGGTACTATACAAACCCACCCAGAGGCACTAACTACTTTGGTGACAGAACCCTAAATAAAAGAATACCATATATATTGCACAGTATACCGGCAGACATAAGAAGTGAAACGAATAATAGCTTTAAAAATAAATTAAAAAAATATTATCTAGAAATGTGTAAAAGTGCTACATTAAAAAATAATATTTGGTTTTAAATACGTGTAGTAGAGACTCGCTGACCCCACAATCAAACCATTACTACGGTTTTATGGGGCTTAGTTTATAAGATTACCTACCATTTTTGAATATAAATAAATAAATAATAATAATGTAATGTAACATTGCAAGTTAAATAAAAACTTGTAAAAAAACATACCTTCACTCTTCTCAGTCCCCACGAAAACCTGCGGCGGTATCAACGACAGTATAAGTACGTAAAGCTCTTCCACTTATACTCCCAAACGAGGATTCCCTATAGGATTTCTTCTATACGTCCCATTCATCTCAGCATAAAAGGTTTGTACACCCACATTTATCGTATCAATGTAGTTTTGAAAGGAAAGACGGTATTTCCAAAGAAAAGTAGGTTACTGTTAAGATGAAAGCGCAGGTAGCCCGCGAAATTCAAATTTTCTTACGTTTTTTGCAATTTGTCTTTTTCATCAAATCGTTATTGAATGGGGTTAAATTAAGTTAGAGGGTTGTAGTCCCGATTTTAATGATTAAAATTCTGTAACTACATACGTGTTACTTGCGCGACTCATTTTTAGGGTTCCGTACCCAAAGGGTAAAACGGGACCCTATTACTAAGACTTCGCTGTCTGTCTGTCTGTCTGTCTCCAGGCTGTATCTCATAAACCGTGATAGCAAGAAAGCTGAAATTTTCACAAATGATGTATTACTATTGCCGCTATAAGAAAAAATACTAAAAATTAAAAAAAAAATATTAAGGGGGGCTCCCATACAACAGATATGTTTTTTTTTGCCGTTTTTATAGATAATGGTACGGAACCCTTCGTGCGCGAGTCCGACTCGCACTTGGCCGGTTTTTTATAAACATACAACCTGACACTGACCTGCAAATTGCAAAAAACGCGGGCTACCCAGGAGCTTCCACCTTAAGAAAATAAATTAAAACGAAAGGTAATAATGGGGTCTTGTAAAAGTTGTTTTAAAGGATTTTCCCTAAAAGCTTTCGGAGAAATTGATATTTTCAAATTAAGGCGACACGGTCGTTGTTTTTTCTGTAGGGTGACTTTATAAGGGTTTTTTGATGCTTTATTAATTGAATTTACAATTCGAGTTATTATATTTACAGTAAAATAATTTGTACTTTCGGCTTTCTCTTGAATTATGGAATTGTTTTATTTTCTTTCTTATGATATTTTTTTTTGTGTTGACAATAAGTAAGTAAGTTTTATAAAACTATTTAATAATATTATTTATCCTTAAACCTTTTTCAATGTTTACAAACATACTGTATCCACAAACACAAAGTTTTGAGTAACAATTTGTTAGGCATTATGTGTTTTAAAATATCCATTCGAAAGGATAACATTATGAGTTAGAATTTTAAAAGTCATATTAAAGTATCTTTCGCCATATAAAAGGTAACTTCGGATGATATTACAGTCGATGTCGCCGGTGGATTTTACGATTTCAACACTTTTAAAGCGTACTAAAACTTAGTCACCTGCCTGTTACCTAAATGTGTTTTTAAGTGTTTAGGTAATACCTAGGTATTGAACTAATAAAGCGTTGGTCCTCAGTATTTGAGCCGTGGTCAAGATAATTATCCCCGTCTTGAGTATGAAGGCAGATTTATTTATTTATTTTACACTTCAAGCACAAAGTACAGAGGTGGACTTATTTCCATAGGCATTTTCTACCAGTCAACCTTTGGGTGAGTGTAGTGTATTTCGTAAAATATGTTTTATTTAATACTAAGATACTTGTAAACTATAAGGCTGTATAAAATACTAAAGATTTATACCAAAATACTATAGCAAATGAGCAGCTGTATTCATCGGAATATCGCGGAAAAAAGAATTCTGAAGATATTAATAAGATAAAATAAAAAAAAAACCTCTCCCTCTCACCTTTCTCTCTTAGATCTTTGCTATAAGAAAATAAACTAAAAGTAGAAAAACTATTGAGAATTTCTAAGTGCTTTATTCCTAACAGAATTTTCATGTGGCCTTGATTATTTGAGTTTGAAAGGCAGGCCGATTCATGAAACCTTTTTTTCGAATTTGCCTAGTAGCAAGCAGATTTTCAAGTAGTCATGATAAATCATTATAATTTTTCCCGCTCCGGCCTTATTCATTTGCACTATGCGATACACCAGAAAATTGTTAACTCCCTCAACACCGTCTCATTTCATTTAAGAATTTTCCTTTACGTCATGCCTCCGATGTTAATTTATGCGGAACAACATTATTCAATTCCGTGTCAACTTCCACTTTTATAAAAAAGTTACCCCTTTTTGCAACGGCGTCGATACAAACAGCGATGTTCCAGGAATTCATTTGATGTGCGCAAAAAATATTAAAAATAAAAACCAACGGTGTGTAAAAGAGATGTATGTATATGCCTATCTCAATATTTAACCCTCGAGAATAAAGTAACGAGTAACGTCATTTATCTCAACCAAGTAAAATGTATCAACAAATTTCGCGCGACAGTTTTAACCCATTTCACATCACGGATGCCGCGTATATGTTATTTTGTACGCGAATTCATCCCACACTGAAAAGGTTTTACAGATTTCATTAGTCTCCTACCTACAGATTTTTTTTGTTATTTCTGTACAAAAAAATCTGTTTCGGTTCGTTTATTTGGAATTAAATTATCTTGTCTAGGTCGTAGATAACTATCTCGACCGAGAACAAAAAACACTTAGAAGACAAAAAAGACATTGATATATTGAAAAAAGTTTAATATGTCCAAATGGGAATTGAAGTTCAGGTCAGGCGTGGCTCGAAGTCGTTATTTTTATCATTGTAATTACAATGATAAAAATAACGTTTTCACACACGCGTAAAAAAGGACAAATTTGTTCGATAGCGTGTTTTAATAACGCGTTTTTCAAGAACACGCTATCGAACAAATATTCCATTGGATGGAAAAAAATTATAAAGGAATATTTTCGGAAAGTAACTGGGAATATAGCTGGGGTACCTATTCATTAAATCAAAAAAGTATTTGAAAGAAACTGTGGGTATTGAGCGGTCGCCGGCGGCGTTTCTAACTAGGTTAACAAGCAAGCTACGGTTCAAACTCATTAGGAACAGCCGAGGTTTCTCCAGCTTCTTGTAACGCTACTCTCCTGGTACGTCGGATTAAATTCTCTTCATCTCCACACGTTTCGAGGGTTGCATTAATATGTGTGATATGGTTTAGCACGTCCTTAACTAAGTTTATTCAAATGGAATATGTTTCAGATATATTATTCCTCTGGTACTGAAAAGTATTTCAAAGCTTCGATGTTGTATTAGGACTTGTACTGACTAAAACCCACCCATGTTCCTTCTTAGCCCTTTGTGTTCCAGGGCCGCGGTATCTCTTTCGAACAGACCCGCTGCCTCCAAGAAAGGATGCCTTACGAGGGAATTTCTTACTACATAGTTAACTTGCTACTTCGTATTATATTGCAATAAACACAATACAAATAACTAACACCAAACCAAGAATTTTACTTACAATTGTCAGGATGCCATATTGCGTCTTCCGATCAGTATTGAAATGGCGATAGGACCAAATTACCAGAATATTTGCGATAGAGAATTTGTGACATTGTTCACCGATACCATTGATAACGTTTGATATTTTGCTGTATATTTTGGCATGAAATAGGTCTATAATAAACTGTTTGACATGAAGTGAATTATTATACAGGAACATGATATGTGCTTTGTTGTTCTTAACATAAATTTGGGGCACACGTTTATGTTTCGTACCTATGCCTTACCTACAATAAGAATTCTATTGTTTTGTTTTTAAAGGACCTTGTTTGTTCATATTTCGCTTTTGTTTCCATGTAGCAAATATTGGCATGTGGTGGAATGGAAACAATTTATTGAAATTCTGCGAAAAGATGTTTCGACTTTGATATCTAACCATTATTTTGTTGAATATTTTGTTAGCGTGTGTACGGGTCTATCGTGGAAGGCATTCTAAATTATGAGGACATTTTTAAGTTACACAGGGCCGTCAATTCCGATTCAAAATAATTATAAAAATAAAATTGAATAGGACGCTCATTTTTCCACCGATCATTTGCCATAATTTATTTAAACATAATAATGTACTTAATCTAGCGACCATACCCTTCAAAACACACCCTTGCTATAGTCCCGTAAAAGACCAACATAGAAAATCCGAGAGACTCATTAATTTTGCCTCTCTCGCTTTTAATTAGATGTCTTTAAGGAGTTTACTCTCTTTTGCCCAACAAATGCGTCCTACTTTCCGTATTACGCAGCGTTACCAGCAAACAAATAAATCGTGTTACAGTGAAAATCATTGCGCTCAACTTTGGCCGACTTTGCCAAGTTTGGAGACATCTTTGCCTGTTTGTTGCGAGTTTTTAAGTTATAGCTCCTAGTTCTTTAACTACTTGATAATTACTGGTAATGAATGATGATGTGTTGAGAGGATTTTTTTTCAGAGATTTATTTCATGACCTTGTAGTGTCGAAGAACAATTAACTGATTCATTGTTTTGGAAAATCGTGAGATACGTCAGTTAGTACGACACTTTCAGTTAAAAAACAATCGACGTTTTGTCTTGTAGAGCAAAAAAAGGCACTTAAAGAAATAGCAAGAACGAGTGACAATTTTGATCATTCGGACTAAGGTTCACTTTCGTTCATACAACAGTCTATTGGCGGTACTTTCGTACAAACTTAAAAGTTTGGCTTGCTCTCATGATCTACTACTCTTCACGATGTTAGGGTTTCTGAACAGGCTACGTGCCTTTTTTTTTTTTTTTTTTGGGGGGGTGGGAAATCATCAAATGACTCCTCCCGCTCTGGGCGGAGCGAAAGGGAGTGTCAGACTCTTACTGACTAAAAACCACCCATGTTCCTTCAATGGCCCTTTATGTTCCAGGGCCGCGGTATCTCTTTCGAACAGTCCCGCAGCCCTGGCAGGCACCGGCCCTTGCGGGCCCCTCCCGTTTGCTGACAGCTCTTTGAGGCGCGCGTGGAATACGAACGCGCCGTCGACACGGCCTGCCCGTCGTCATACGACGGACGGACGGCGAGCTAGCCCATTACTCACCGTCCACAGGCCCGCGCCTACGGTGGCCGAGAGCCATCACGGCGTGGCCCCCGACGCCCGGTGCTTCTCCCGCGGCGGCTGGGACGTGAGGAGGTTCTCTGCCTCTCACGTTCCGCCGCCTCCTTCGCTAGCATGACTGCTTCGCAGAAGGAGGCGACGGCTTCCCATTCTCTCTCGCCCCGGACCATGGCTTGAACCAGGGCCGGACGCGAGAGGTCGCCGCCGCCAATCGCCGCTACGAGGACACGGCGGTGCTCCGCCCAAGCAGAGCAGACCTCCACGGTGTGCTCCACCGTGTCCTCCGGTCGATCCTCGCAATTGTAGCACCCGGGCGTTTCCTCCCGCCCGATTCGGTGCAGGTACCTCCCGAAACATCCGTGTCCGGTGAGGACCTGCGTCAGGCGGAAGGTGAGGGCGCCGTGGCGCCTCTCAAGCCACTCCTCAAAGAGGGGACTTATCGCCACTATCGTGGCGTGCCCTGCACGGGGTTGCGATAGTCGCTCCCTCCATGTCGCCATGAGATCACGGCGGAGGTCTGTCCGCCGCGCGACAATATGCCGCGGCAGCGGAGTTACCCCCCGGCTCTGTACCTCCGCGCGCCACTCGTGCAGGCGCGCGAGAACTATGGCCTCCAGATCCCATGGCGGCAATCCGGCAAGGAGGCTCGCCGCCTCGCGGGAGATCGTGCGGTACCCCCGGATCAGCCTTACGGCTACCACCTTTTGGGGCGCGTTCAGGTAGTGCTTTGCACGCAACCTCAACGAACGCGCCCACACCGGGGCCCCGTAAAGGGCCATGGACCACAAGATCCCCGCATAGAGCCTCCGGCAGGAGGCGTTTGGCCCCCTCAGGTTGGGCAGGAGCCGCTTGAAAACAGCCCCGGCCTTTTCCAGTCTGGGAGCCAAACGTCGGAAATGCTCCACGAAGTTCCATCGGCTGTCGAGGACGAGTCCGAGGTACCTCAACGTCGACTCGACGCCGACGGGAACCCCTCCTACCGTGAGTATGGATCCCGACGGTGGCGCGCTCCGAGGCCCATGAAAGCACATGGCCTCGGACTTGTGCAATGCCACCTCGAGACCCAATTGCCGGATCCTCTCAACGACTATCGCAACCCCGCGTGTCATTAATTCGGCCGCCGCCTCGTGCGACCTCCCCTGCGCCAGCACCAGAGTGTCGTCCGCGTAGCAAACTAAGGCTACGTGCCTATGGGCTTGTCGTATTGTCGTATTGTTTAAATCCTGGTTCTTAAGTACACACTTTTTATTCAGAAAGCCGTCATTTTGGCCTGTTTATGTCCTTATACTACGAAATGGATTTATCAATTCAATGTAAAAACAACTCTTTCGTAATTAAAAATGTGCATTTTTTTGTAAACCTTGAAGATTGAAACTTCTGAGATTTATTTTGTATTTTATTGAAATATTAATTGAATTAAGTAACAAGTGCGCTGCAATTCCTGGAGCCTTTTCTTCAAGC
This sequence comes from Eurois occulta, assembly GCA_950022335.1. Taxonomy (NCBI): domain Eukaryota; kingdom Metazoa; phylum Arthropoda; class Insecta; order Lepidoptera; family Noctuidae; genus Eurois; species Eurois occulta. The sequence continues at coordinate 6,336,349 of OX465489.1, read as the reverse complement.
CGTTACAGAATAGAAGTTTTAATTACCGTCTTTCAAGAACTTTTAAGTTTTTTATTACGGGTAGTAGTTGGAGAGAAAAATAAAATGTAGGTTTCAAAGCCTTGCACTTCCGACGTTTGGCTCCCAGACTGGAAAAGGCCGGGGCTGCCTTCAAGCGGCTCCTGCCCAACCTGAGGGGTCCAAACGCCTCCTGCCGGAGGCTCTACGCGGGGATCTTGCGGTCCATGGCCCTTTACGGGGCCCCGGTGTGGGCGCGTTCGTTGAGGCTGCGTGCCAAGCACTACCTAACGCGCCCCAAAAGGTGGTAGCCGTAAGGCTGATCCGTGGGTACCGCACGATCTCCCGCGAGGCGGCGAGCCTCCTTGCCGGATTGCCGCCATGGGATCTGGAGGCCATAGTCCTCGCGCGCCTGCACGAGTGGCGCGCGGAGGCACAGCGCCGGGGGGAACTCCGCTGCCGCGGCAAATTGTCGCGCAGCGGACAGACCTCCGGCGTGATCTCATGGCGACATGAAGAGAGCGACTATCGCAACCCCGTGCAGGGCACGCCACGATAGTGGCGATAAGTCCCCTCTTTGAGGAGTGGCTTGAGAGGCGCCACGGCGCCCTCACCTTCCGCCTGACGCAGGTCCTCACCGGACACGGATGTTTCGGGAGGTACCTGCACCGAATCGGGCGGGGAGGAAACGCCCGGGTGCTATCATTGCGAGGATCGCCCGGAGGACACGGTGGAGCACACCGTCGAGGTCTGCTCCGCTTGGGCGGAGCACCGCCGTGTCCTCGTAGCGGCGATTGGCGGCCGCGACCTGTCGCGCCCGGCCCTGGTTCAAGCCATGGTCTGGGGCGAGAGGGAATGGGAAGCCGTCGCCTCCTTCTGCGAAGCAGTCATGCTAGCGAAGGAGGCGGCGGAACGTGAGAGGGAGAGAGCCTCACGTCCCAGCCGCCGCGGGAGGAGAAGCACCGGGCGTCGGGGGCCACGCCGTGATGGCTCTCGGCCACCGTAGGCGCGGGCCTGTGGACGGTGAGTAATGGTAGCCCATTCTCGCCGTCCGTCCGTCGTATGACGACAGGCCGTGTCGACGGCGCGTTTGTGTTCCACGCGCGCCTCAAAGAGATGTCAGCAAACGGGAGGGGTCCGCAAGGGCCGATGCCTGCCAGGGCTGCGGGACTGTTCGAAAGAGATACCGCGGCTCTGGAACATAAAGGGCCAAAGAAGGAACATGGGTGGTTTTTAGTCAGTAAGAGTCTGACACTCCCTTCCGCTCCGCCCAGATTGGGGGGGGGTATTTGATGATTTCCCACCCTCCAAAAAAAAAAAAAAAAGGTTTCAAAGCCTTACAAATACTTACTAACCATCATCTACCTAGCCTTTTCCCAACTACGTTGGGGTCGGCTTCCAGTCTAACCGGATGCAGCTGAATACCCGTATTTTACATGGAGCGACTGTCTATCTGACCTCCACAACCCAGCTAGTACTGGATAACACGGTACCCTTTGGTAGGTAAGACTGGTTGTCAGACTTTCGATCCACTGACTACCTTAACGACTGTCAAAGCTCTACAAATGACAGCCGGGACCAACGGCTTAACGTGCTTTCCGAGGCACGGAGGAAACTCCGTATGTAATGGGTGGTCACCCATCCACGTACCAACCTAGGCAAGCACGGCTTAACCTAAAGGTCGACCCGAGCGGCTGTTATTATTTAGCTACGAGCTCCTCAAATACCTAGTAACTAAATACCAATAAAATGACAGCAATCGATTTTTAACCTGTTAAATTTTCTTTTATTATCACATAGCATAACATCAAGCCTGTTATCTAGGGGGAGCCTGTTGTCATCAACCGGAAAAACCCCATAACACTTCCTCCATCGAAGGCCTCATGCTCAACACTTGACCAAGGATGCTGTATTTCTTAGTTCTTAAGAATAAAATATACACATAGCGACGCTCACACGTGTTGACCAAAAGAAATATTATCCATAAAAAATCATAACTAAATTATACGCTAGACATATTTTTCGTATAATTTGAAAAAGTACTAACTTTTCTACACAACTTTTTGTTCCTATTATTGCTTTTGAGTACTATTTTTGCTTCACCTAGTTAATAAATCCGTCTCGACTTAGCCCCGTTATTTCATCCTGATTAAATTCTAGGCAGGTTCGAAGCAAGTCTAGTTTTCCCCGAAACACTGGGAATCACAGCTCAGCGCTTTCCTTTGTGAAGGCTGTAGATTCTAGCTTACAGGACTGAAAATGTGTGGAGTGGTACATCGTAAATCTATTTTCGCTTTTGTTGCAATGTTTGCTGTTGTCTTTTCTGAAAATTGTGTCTATCAGTAGCATATGTCACCGTTTTGAAAAACGATGTTATGTTACTAAAAATGTTGCAGGTAAACCAACCTTAAACTTAACTATAAATCAAATCAAATCAAATCAATCAAAGCATTTATTTCAAGTAGGCCCGTTACAGGCACTTTTGAACTGTCGAAACAAAGACAACAATGAAATTTAGCTACAGTCCCAGTCACAAGGCATAAAAACTGTGAAAGTACTGTAGTTGCCCATTCCCTAACGTAGATCTCTATGGAGAAGAACGGGCAAGAAACTCCATGGACACTCTTTTAAATCAGAATATTTTTACAAAACCTTGGTTACATCATTCATGTTTAGATGGTACATTATGTGAGAGCGATGTAGCAAGATGTGCACGTTAAAAGTGTCCATAGTAAAAACAAGGAAAAGAACAATTCAAAAAATAAAATAATTAATTCAAATAAGCCGTGGCAACCAAGAGATGACCAGTCACAACTGACAGCGCCCGTTCACGAACATGACGCATGTATCAGCACCATTCAACTCAACCATTTTGAAGGGAACTAACTGATCCGACACACGCGCCACCATCAGCGAGACATTTGAGTGAGCATGACATACACTTAACCGCCAGGGCAAATTCAAGTCATAAAAAAAAAAAAAAATGACGTAGGTTATCAACGAAGGATAGCTTTCTATTACATAGTACTCACATAATATGGGCTATGCGGTTATATAATACCAAAAGAAATTGAATCTATACAATGCAAAGATAGTTGTACAATCTTCAGCAGCTCCAACAATACTATTTAATGCTATCCATTAATCAGTTTATGCGCCCCTGTCCATGTGGAGCAGGACCGGCATTGAGCCAAGCATTTTTATCAGAGATATAATCGTCCAACTTGTAATATGCTTGCTTACATAGTGTGCGTTTAATGCATGATTTAAATTTCGTCTCATTCAGTTCAAGAATACTTTGTTACTATAGTAAGTCATCCCCATATCCGAATATAGCGCTGAATATAAATATCCCTTTTTAAGTGAGCTCTGGATGACGAGCAAAGCGCTGTTTTGAAAGTCTGGTTTGGGTTTAATCGGTTTTTTAGGGTTAGTCGGCAAACACAGAATCCTTATAAAGAAAGAAAGAAAAATTATTTACTTGTCACAGGGACATGACGTGCCTACAAAAAAAAAAGAAATAACAAAAATCATAAAGCGCATCAAACATATAAATCACTATATGACACTGTGTTATAGAATCACTTTGATGTCCGTCTGTCTGTCTGTCCGTCCGTCTGTTAAGACCCTTTTTCTACGGAACGTGTCGAGGCATCAAGCTGGAACTAATATCAAATACCCCTTAGACTCCTTGGAGCAGTGAAAAAATCAAACTTGTAAGTCAACGCGATCAAAAGATATGACCGTTTATGTCGCATATTTTGCGAGTTCACGTTCACAATCAAAACCTATATATAGGGTACTTCCCATTGACTTTTTAAAATCTTTTCTACAGATGATAGTAAAGCCTTTGTGCATAATATGGATATTGAAGGCTTTTGAAAAGTAAAGTAAGAAAGTATTTCCACTACAACACTTTACGCTTGTTTCTGCTAACACAAAAAAGTGATACAAAGGTCTCATATTAAAATTAACGCTGTCATTTTTTCCCTTAAACACACAAATCATTTACAATAACATCTCGGTCCAAACCGAATTATAACCAAGTTCTAATTCCAAGTTCCAAGTTCAAACAGAATTCCCCTAATTCCATTATCCATCGTAAATAAGAATCTATTGTCATCATCAGCAATTGATTGGCCATTGATACCTTTATCTGTGACGTCATAGATATCAAGTTTGGGTACCGCTGCCCAGGTGGGAGACATTGAGGAAAAACAAGGAAACTTGGGGGCTCGGGAGTGTTGGGGGCCTCCCCATTTATCTTAGCTATTGTTCCGGAATTGGGTGCGTTTGAGGAAAATGCTTTTGTACTTCGTAATCTCGTCCCAGTTATTTCACTTGCGTACCTATTTCCTTCTTTGTTTAGTACAAAATGCTTCCAGTGATGAATTTCGGAGAATTAATAAAAAAATGTTTCGTGCATGCTTCTGGCAGTTTGTCTTTTCTTTGAGAACACGTAAGTATTTACATATGTTACATTCTACTTTAGGTGAATAAGGTATGTAAGTATGTAAGCCCACACGATAAATCGTTTGAACATAAAGAGAAGTTAAATGAATGAAAAATATCTGGTGTGGGGCCTGAGGAATGTATTAATTAAATATCGGCTTTTACTTCGTTCCATTCTCACATTGGAATGGCACTAATACGACTTTTGTGTCTCACTATGTCTATAGAATATTCAAAGGTAAGCATTGATGAAAAGGAAGTTCCTAGCAAAATTATATCTATTTAGAACTTTATTTTCTTACATTAGTTGTGCCTCGGAAAGCACGTTAAGCCGTTGGTCCCGGCTGTCATTTGTATAGATCTTTGACAGTCGTTACAGGTAGTCAGTGGCCCGAAAGTCTGACAACCAGTCTTACCAAGGGGTATCGTATTACCTAGCACTAACTGGGTTGTGGAGGTCCGACAGGCAATCGCTCCATGTAAAATACTGGTATTCAGCTGCATCCGGTTAGACTGGAAGCCGACCCCAACATAGTTGGGAAAAGGCTAGGCAGATGATGATGATGATGAGTAGTTTTATGAAACCTTGGACTGTAGTTAATTTAAGATACCCCGCAATGTTAAAGGGTCGGTTTTTAAAACCTTCTACGACCATACTGACTCATGATGAGCATACCTAATTGGACGGGAAGAGACCTAATTCGACAAACAGAATATTTTCCATGGAAAAGAATGAACTACCGTAATGGCGAGTGACAGTGACTAAAAGCTATTACTTTTATCCCAAGTTTTCATATAAATAATTGGAGAAGTGATCCCTTTGAAACAATGAAAAATTTTGACCCCAGGAAGCACTTTTTGTGGGCCCCTGAAATCGGATCCTAAGAGAGAGCCAAGGTTTTTACTTCAAACAAAAGATATTATTGTAAGGTCAATTAAACTTTTCAAAGGCGCTAACGGTCCGACTTTCTTAATTTATTAAGGATCTTGTACCCACTCCGTTTTATTAATTTTGTAAAGTAGACCTTACAATTAGTGAGTAGGTTTTGTATTTGCTCATCGTCCATTTTGTAATTAAAACGCGTGGATATATTTTTTTTTGGCCCTTAGAATCGCGAATTAATTCTTACGTTGCTGTATGAGTGTGGGCGTTTATTATCACTATTACTAACCTCAAATTATTTTATACTAGCTTTTGCCCACGGCTTCGCTCGCGTTAATTTATAATTTGACAATCAATTCGGGTTGTACTCTGCGTGTAATAATCATGTAATAATATAATTCAATTATTTTTCGAAAGATACGTGGCGCCATCTATTATCATAAGAACGTTGTTGTTGTTTTCTTCGGGAACAGTAGTTTTTTATACGTTTTTTGTTTTTTGTACACCTGACAACGTAAATGTAATTTGACGCGCGCTCGTGCTAGGGTCTTTGGTCACACCAACACGCACGCTGTATGTGAGTACGACGTAGGTACCAGGAGGGTTACTATGACGTCTTAAAGCAGGAGTAATTACAGTGTGGGAAACAGACAGCTATACAGGTTGTCTTGCGCAATCTCTATCCCACACTGGAATTACTCCTGCTACAAGACGTCATGGTAGGGCACCTGATCTTTCTGCGGAACGTCGAACGTCCAAAAAGGTCAGTTTAATCAATAACCGCGTAGCAGTAGAAAGCTGTCAAAAAAACCCAGGCATAAACCCAGGTCAAAACCAACATAAATGAAAGAAAATACCTTATAACTGTCTTATTAAAGGATTTGTGGAATTAGATTCAGTGGTTGATAAGATACCGCAACCTGGAGGTTCCGTACGTATATAACTTTCGTGTTAACTCAATTCTCCCCAAAAAACCTTCTTTTATGTGAATAATATCGTTACAGGGGAGAAAAAGATTTTCCGTTGGCATTTTCTTCGCGAGGTGAAATGTCGGGAAATTCAATAAAGTGGTAATAAGTGGATTTCTTTGCTAGAATCATATTTTTGTCCATTCGGGAATTCAAGCTTTTATTACACGACCTTTTCTTGCGGATGTTAAATTGAAGTTAGCAACTGGGACACGGTTGATTGTGTACAAGAAAACATAATCAAAGCTTTGGAAATAGAAAGGTAATCTAATATTCTGGAAAGGTATTCTTTGAAGAAGTCTATAACAAAGTTGTCAATTGTGATTAAACGAACCGTTTTGCTAATTAACATTTCCGCGAATCAAACGTAGGTGGCGGCGTTTGAGTTCGTAAACTTATTTCCAAAATATCCTATTACCTGTATTCCAAGTTGCCCGTCATTTAATTAATTAATAAAGGGAGACCTAAACAAACAGTTGAGGAGGCGCGCTGACCAAAGGATTTGGTCGTCAGAAACACGGATAAAGGGTAATGACCTTACCCTTTTGGGATACTTGAACACCAGCTGTTTTTACTATTGTAATTTGAATTTAATTTAACCTGTTATCTGTAAATGTATTTCAATGTAGATAGCTACTTCTGTTTAAATGGTATTTTTTTATTCAATTTAGAACAACACTAACGAATCTCCGTAACTATATGAAATCATTGTGCCAACGTGCGCTGTTTCACTGTTTAAAATGTTAAGTACTGAAATCTATACAATACAATTTATACATCTATACAAATAAATGAATTTTAAGTATCTGTTTGTAATTTCTAGTAATACTAGAGCAAAACATTAAAACAGCTTAAATATTTTATCTAAACAACCCATTATTCTTTTGAGCAGCTGCGAAACTCTGTCACACGTAATTTAACAAAAGAAAATCCGTTAACACAACGCCTTTTAAATAAATTACAATTACTAACTATGTAATTAGGTACACCTCTACCTAACCTTTCGGGGATTACAGGCGTGATGTTATGTTTTATGTTACTTAAACTTTACGCAACTTTACGCAGGTTAGGCCAAAGAAACCAGGTCCGTCCTAAAGCTCTTTGGGTCGACGATATCGTCAAAGTCGCGGGAAACACCGCGATGAAGATCACACAGAACCGAGAAGTGTGGCAGAAAAAAGGGGAGGCCTATACCCAGCAGTGGATGATTTCGGGCTGATATGATGATGATGATGATGATGAAACTTTACGCACACAAAAGGTACGAAGGCGGACTTAATGCCTCATAGCCTTATGCCTCAGAAAATCGTACCTATTGAACCTTTCTGTGGCTGACCTTTTTCAGTGTCACACTACACAACTACAACCTTCGTTTTTTACTATGAAACTAAGTTAATTAAAACTTAAACTTAAGTGTACACATAGGAATGGGTGTAGACTTGGATAGAGCGGTAACATTTGGAACTGAGCCAAACATCCACTTTGTAACAATGTAAGAAAGCTTGACTGCTATGTATTAACACAGACTTTCAATATAATTGCTTGTTTTTTCAAGGTTGAGGGAGCATCATTATCTATCCCATATCCCAATTTATTTGGGGTCGGCGCAGCAGGTCTTCTTCTTCAATACTTCTCTATTCTCGCCATCTCAGCAACCACCTCCTTTCTAGCCATTACATCAGTCAATTCATCGTTTCTTTGGTCTTTCTCTACTCCTATAGCCATCTAAATTGATATTTAATATTTCCCTCACTACATTTTCCTCATTCCTCCGCATCACATGTCCATACCACGATAACCGATAGGGATATGGTTGTTTCAATTCTTACAATTGAACAATTAAGTAAAACTTGGTAAGTAAGTTCGGAACCTAAAAAGCAGGAAAACCCCATAACAATGTTAAAATAAATTGTTTGGTACAAAGAGGTTATTTTAAAATTAAATTTTTATATGTATTTCTGATAAAAACGGCCTAATCAGCGCGAAAACGGAACATAATTATGAGACAAATTCATGTTTCATTTGGTAGAAAATGCTTGTTCAATTCAATGCCCCAGACTCACACGCTCCATAACCTTGATGTAACTCAAAAACCATAAAATTTTTAAACAAGAATGGGCCAATGAGAACACATTTATGGTAAAAGGGCTGGAAAATTACAGGGTTCCTTAAAGGGATGTGATCGATGTGACCATTACACGGTAAATATGGCCCCAGTAACCCCGGAAATTTACTCCCCTCTGTATGTTTCAGGGAATTCCACTTTTGACGCATGTTGTACTCCCAGGTATGTAAATATTGAAGGACAAATATGTACTTCAAAGAGATTTTTTGGCTGTTTTGGTTGTTACTGCATATCTTTTTTTTATTTGAATTGCCGCTATTTGTTTGTTAGGGGATCGTTGAACATTAGGGAGGGAAAACAATTAGACATTCTTTCGATTTTTAAAACTGAAGTGCAATTATTCGAATCAGAATACCTAACCAAAAAAAAATATCTGAATTTTGGCTCAGAATAAGTTTTTAAGAATAAAAAACTGTATTTTAACCCACTCACCTTTCAAAGCATAAACACGGAAGACATAATGGAAACTTCATTGTTTCTATGTCTTTTATGTTGATGGACAGAGAGGGAGAGGAAGACCAAGGAAACGATGGTTGGATTGTAATTGTGGGAGGAATTAAAGATAAAGGAGTAAATGATAGCGTGACGGTTGGCAGAGGAGAATGGAAGAAAAAAAACGTGTTGCGCCGACCCTAAGTAACACGGGACAAGGGCAGGAAGATGATGGCTTTTCTATGTGTTTTATGTTGGTAATGAGAAAAAGGTAATATGTCAGCTGAACTAAAAACCTTAGTACCTACCTGCTATCTCATTGTCTGGGTAGATATACGAATCTCTGAGTTTACTTCAGTAAAGACACTGAAACACGTCAGAGGTTTTCTAGAATATTCTAAAACCCGGTAGGTTCTACTAAATAAGTATAGTTTACACTCCAAAGTAACCCAAAAAGAAGCATTTCCGGCGTCAGTTTGCGACCTCACGTCCTAAGTTATTTCTCTTATGTTATCGCGACTCCATCTAGGTTTGTCAGTCCCTGGCTGGGCGCCAACTAGTGCCCTGATTGCGCTCCAGTGGCGCCCCCTGCATTAATGGTTGTTCACACTACACTTGCCACTGTCTAGCTGCAAGGCTGATTGGTAATGCTGTAGAGACTTTTTCGAGAAAAACTGTTGCAGGGGCGAGGATAGAAAATGTTATAATAATAATAATTTTTTTATCAGGCAACAAGGCCCATAGATAAAATAAACAAAATAATCTTAGACAATGAAAAACTAATACATATTTTAAAAACCTTAAAACTATGACTATACACGTAACGTTGTCGGCGTCGTGTTTCGCTGCGTGGTGTCGCCTAACCGTCCTCGGAAACGTCTATATACGACACCTTTCGGCCAAAAGTCCTCTTTCAGGCAGGTCATTCAGGTCTGTAGATGTTGGGTTGGAACTCGTACCACGAATGACTTAAAGTTGATGTTGTGGCGCGATTCCAACCTTTCGACCCTCAGAATCCAGTTGGTCTTCACCTTGAAATACTGCACGACTTCCTCAGTTGTCATGGAGTGATGCAGACGCGAAAGGTACAGCTGCGTCGTAGGCACAGCAGGGCGCAGCAGCATGTTGGGTCCACTCGGTGCGGTGCCGCACAGGTTACGAGAACAGGGTTTCTTCTACTTCCTTTCTACTTTCGTGAAACCCTCCTCATCAACTTGGCTGGCTCTTGTCAAAGAACTACGGACCGCAGTCAGGGCAGTTTGCGCACTCTTTATCAGTTTTTCCCCTTTTCTGGTTTGTCGCTTAGGCTGCGACGCTTATAGAAGAAGCCAGTTTATTAAATATCTGAAAAATCGTAATTTTAACACGGAGATGCTAAATGTCACCGTTGTTTATACACAGTCTTCGCCACTGGTGTTTTTAATAGAACTACGAGTTAGTATCATGTCAATGGCTTGAAATTGACAAAAAAAAATACGTGAAATAAGTTTAGATATAAACTTATGGTACAGAAGCCTATAAAATATTTTATTGCAACGGAGTTTGTGTTTCTACAAGCTTTTATTTAACCTGCAATGTTTTCATACCAGGAAGTATGTTTGTTTAGGTCAAATCTTGCAACTGAATTTTAAAACAGTTATACCCAACCGATTGAGCTGAAGTTTTGCTTACACGTTCAGTTTTTATGACAATAGGGTGGCCCTCTATCACATGGGACTTAAAAGTAACTGGCAAAGTGTGGGTGCACTATTTTGTACACTTCTACTCAACTTTTCGGAGGTTATAGGCGTGATGTATGCTTATAAGGTCCTTTAAGACGTTTCTGTGGTAAAACATAATAATATTCAAGATCTATATTGAACTGTATTCTTCACAAATCACGAAATATTTCGAAATTGGTTCAAAATAACCTCAAAAGCTTCTGTAAAAATTTATCCCATTACACGATCGTTTTCGGTCAAAGTAAAAACTCTTTCAATGTATCCTCTTTTAGAATCATCTCATCATACCTTGTTTGACCTCATATAAATAAAGATAGATACATACCTTTTATATTCTAAGCGTGAATGAATATAAATTCAAACACGATAGCCTAAAATAGATATTTTAACAGAAAAAGAAGTTCTAAGACTTTCATTACAAAGGTCTATAAAAGTTGGTTCATTACTTTTTATTTAGTCGTTTCATTGTATACTTATGTAGCTACTGATCATGAGGTCTTGGGTTCGATTTCCGGGTAGGGCAAAGTGTTATTGGGTAGTTGGTTGCTAAGCAGAAAATTTTCAGTAGCAGACATGGAGTCTGGATTTGTGCCCGGTTGATGGCAATAGGCTCACCCCTTATTATATGGAACCTAAACATAACTGGCGAAATATAGGGGGGTACTATTAGGTACACATGTGCCTTACTTTTCTGGTATTATAGGAGTGATGTTATGTATGTACCTTGCTAATTAATTACTCACAGAATAAAATTATTAAATTCAATAGTCGAAGCATCGATGAGTGTAATTCATTGAAAATTTCGTTGAATATTATTAATGTTGTAGAGGGTAGCAACAAAAGTAAGTATCTGATACAGAGTAAATACCTCTTCTTAATCTATAAAGGAGCAAACAGATGAAAGCTAGCCTCATTAATGTGTATTGATGAATTTTGACACGATTTAGTGACGAACTTAGACGTTTCGTTTCATCAAGACATTTCAGATAAAGAATAATAAAATAATAGAAAACATTATTTCACAGAGATGTGATGTTTACAGTACTTACGTATTTATTAATTTCAAATTCCACAAAAGATATTGTATTCTTGTCAACGAAGCGGTACCTATATAAAAGCTAGTTTAGACAAAAGTATCGAGGACGATGATATTCATTGAATGCCAATGCAGGGTGGGTGCTTAAAATATGAGTGCTCTCATGAATTCTGCTTAGATACAAGCACCCTTATGTTTTCAAAGCATTCCTAAGTGTTCACGAAGAAAATTCATACTTGAAGTTTAATACAGAAATAAGACCTTGCCAAATAGGCTTAGCTTAGTGTTTTGGATTTTAAAAGACCAGGACTACGTGCTCGAGTTTATTGTTGGTCCTTTGAATCGCGTTGTGCACTGGTTAAGATCACTCTAGGTTTTAAAAGTCATACATTATGTGAAGGGAAAATATTATTTGATCCTCTAATAATATTATTTATTTTTTAATATTATTTAAAATACAAAAATAATATTTGATCCTCGTTTTTGGGTATTGATCTTTTTGTCAAGACCGAGCGAAGCGAGCTCGGGACTTGGACACCCCGACTCCGGACAGGTTAGGTTCGAAGGGGATGGCGGGTTCTAGAGAGCGAGCGAAGCTAGCGAACTAATACCCACCATCCCTTTCGTGTGAGGTTACTTTAAACCATGTAGACAGAAAAAGGAGCCCTGCGTAGCGGGGCTACGTCGACTACGCCTTATTACAACATTTTGGTATTTATCTTGACGTTGATTTTATTCCTAATTTGACCTTCCAAAACTTTTATTAATTGTGTTCGACCTTGACTTCTGGGTGAAATTGAAATTTAAATAGACAAAAAAGTAATTTAGATAAATCAAATTATATAAACAAGTATCTAAAGTATTATAGGCCCAACAAGTAACGCAGACGTAATTTCTACATCTTAAACATTTTTTGCGTATCTAAACTGATTAAATATGGATTAATTTGATTTATTATAGGTCTCAAAGAAAGAGGATCAATCATTAAAAAAGATGACCGTTTTGATTAAAATTAAAACGATCATTTAAATACATGCCTTATGTGAATATCATCACCATCATCAGTCTCCTGCCCTTATCCCAATTTATTTTGAGTCGGCGCAGCATATCTTCTTCTTCTATATTTCTCTATTACGCGTCATCTAATCAGACATTTACTACTATTTATTATTTACTAGTTTTCCGCCCGCGGCTTCGCCCGCGACGAGTTCGGTTATATCGCGTTTCCAAGAGAACTCTTCAAAAGTCCGGGATAAAAACTATTCTATGTTCTTTTTCAAGGTTAACTCTATCTCTGTACCAAAAATCATTAAAATCAGTTCAGTGGATTAGACGTGAAAGCGTAACAGACAGACACACACAGAGTTACTTTCGCATTTATAATATTAGTAGGGATTTTATTTGGGGTCGGCGCAGCAGGTCTTCTTCTTCCATACTTCTCTATTACTCGCCATCTCAGCAGTCCCCTCCTTTCTTATCATATCATCCTTCACACAGTCCATCCATCGTTGCTTTGGTCTTCCTCTACTCTTATACCCATCAACATTCATATTCAAAACTTTCCTCACAACGTCACGTATCACGTATGTGGGTACTGTACCTAGTATTGCTATAAATACCTAAAATCCCGGTTTACGAGAATTCGAAGACGTGACGAAATTATGTGTATTTAATTAGTAAACACAATTTATTTATTTATTTAACACTTCAAGCACAAAGTACAGAGGCGGACTTAATGTCATAGGCATTTTGTACCAGTCAACCTTTGGGTGATGCAGAGAGACAAGAAATGGTAGGTGTATATCTGAAAATACAACACAACACACACAAAAACACACAACCACACAACATACAATTTCTTGTTAATTAGCTTATTTTTTTTTTTGGTGGGTGGGAAATCATCAAATGACCCCCCCCCCCCCCGCTCTGGGCGGAGCGGAAGGGAGTGTCAGACTCTTACTGACTAAAAACCACCCATGTTCTTTCATTGGCCCTTTATGTTCCAGGGCCGCGGTATCTCTTTCGAACAGTCCCGCAACCCTGGCAGGCACCGGCCCTATCGGGCCCCTCCCGTTTGCTGACAACTCTTTGAGGCGCGCGTGGAACACGATCGCGCCGTCGTCACGGCCTGCCCGTCGTCATACGACGGACGGACGGCGAGCTAGCCCATTACTCACCGTCCACAGGCCCGTGCCTACGGTGGCCGAGAGCCATCACGGCGTGGCCCCCGACACCCGGTGCTTCTCCTCCCGCGGCGGCTGGGACGTGAGGCTCTCTCCCTCTCACGTTCCGCCGCCTCCTTCGCTAGCATGACTGCTTCGCAGAAGGAGGCGACGGCTTCCCATTCCCTCTCGCCCCGGACCATGGCTTGAACCAGGGCCGGGCGCGAGAGGTCACCGCCGCCAATCGCCGCTACGAGGACACGGCGGTGCTCCTTCCAAGCGGAGCAGACCTCAGCGGTGTGCTCCACCGTGTCCTCCGGTCGATCCTCGCAATAGTAGCACCCGGGCGTATCCTCCCGCCCGATTCGGTGCAGGTAACTCCCGAAACATCCGTGTCCGGTGAGGACCTGCGTCAGGCGGAAGGTGAGGGCGCCGTGGCGCCTCTCAAGCCACTCCTCAAAGAGGGGACTTATCGCCACTATCGTGGCGTGCCCTGCACGGGGTTGCGATAGTCGCTCTCTCCATGTCGCCATGAGATCACGGCGGAGGTCTGTCCGCTGCGTGACAATTTGCCGCGGCAGCGGAGTTACCCCCCGGCGCTGTACCTCCGCGCGCCACTCGTGCAGGCGCGCGAGGACTATGGCCTCCAGACCCCATGGTGGCAATCCGGCAAGCAGGCTCGCCGCCTCGCGGGAGATCGTGCGGTATCCACGGATCAGCCTTACGGCTACCACCTTTTGGGGCGCGTTCAGGTAGTGTTTGGCACGCAGCCTCAACGAACGCGCCCACACCCCCCGTAAAGGGCCATGGACCGCAAGATCCCCGCATAGAACCTCCGGTAGGAGGCGTTTGGCCCCCTCAGGTTGGGCAGGAGCCGCTTGAAGGCAGCCCCGGCCCTTTCCAGTCTGGGAGCCAAACGTCGGAAATGCTCCACGAAGTTCCATCGGCTGTCAAGGACGAGTCCGAGGTACCTCAACGTCGCCTCGACGCCGAACGCCGCCTACCGTCAGTGTGGATCCCGACGGTGGCGCATTCCGAGGCCCATGAAAGCACATGGCCTCGGACTTGTGCAATGCCACCTCGAGACCCAATTGCCGGATCCTCTCAACGACTATCGCAACCCCGCGTTAATTAGCTTACGTAATCACCTCAGTAAACCTACTTCAGTTAACAAAATAAACAATGGCAGATAACAAAAATTAACAATCACAGTTGTAACAATCATGGAACTTACAAAACTTCTGCTTTATATTTTTGGATATGAATTTTCCGCATACTAAGCTGTTTAGACCTGCTGAGTACCCGGTAGAAGCCGTATAAGTTTAAAAGAAGACTTCAGAAAGTATAGCTGAAAACATAACAACTTGTAACCCACATCTTACCTCAACTAATCAAAGTGACCTTTCGAAACAACAAGATAAGCAACTCACTAATCTCCTACAATAACGACCAAAGTCAACAATAGGCGACACCTAACTAAAAACTCAACAGAAAAATGTTGACTGAGTTTATACAACATTATCTAATAACACAACTTAACCACCTAATCGATACGATTGGAAAACCTTGGAAGTCTAACACAGATTTTAATAGAGCAATAATTTTTCCAGGATCTTTTCTATACAAGTTATTCATGCAAAATATTACTTTTACTCAATCCGGGATTAGTTTTCTTTGTTCTTTTGTTGTTAAGACAAAGAGAAAATAACTTGTAAGTAGGATAAGCAACCATTAATCTTATTATGTGTATAGCTTAGTGTCGTAAAGACCAGATCTCTGTCCTATTTTCGGAGTAGGTCTAGACTTAGACTTTAATAATTCTACAAAAAATGTATTTGGGAACGTCGTGACATTTCAAAGAAGGAACAACAAACGGTTGTTAGCAGATCAAAATACGTAAGTCTGGCTGATATACTTTTTTTTAAATTTTTTTATTACAGAATGGGCCTGCTCTTGACCTCGATCACGCCTGGTAGAAAGCGATGGATGAGGTCTGTGATGAAACGAGCGTGCCCAGAAGATGCCTATCTATTCACTCTTGCTTTGAAGGCAGACGGGTTATATGTGGGAGGGAACACAGATGCCATTCTGCCGTCTGCTAGTGCGGTGGTAAAAGGGTGATGGTGGGATTAGATCGTGGAGCTCCTGCGCACACTCTCCGAAGTACAGTCTGTACAAGACCGACAAGCAGGCGACATTACGCCGATGAGCTAGGCTGTGAAGCGTTGCTACCAAAGACTCGTCGCCTATGAACCTTTTTATGCTGTCTTGAAGGAGGCATCCTAACACGCACTGGGCTCACGTGGTGGACTTCTACCTACTCTTTAATACAGAGAGAAGGACTTTGTGCCAGCATTTGGAACGTTTATAGGCTGAGTGGTCGCAAGCGCGACTGCTGAGCATGAGGTCCTGGGGTCTGGCAAAGTGCTATTGGGTTTTTTCATCAGGAATTTCTCAGTAGCAACCGCGGAGTCTATTTCTTGCCCGGTTGATGGTAATAGGCTCGCCCCCTATTACATGGGACTTAAGCATACTTTATAAAATGTAGGAGTACTATTAGGTACACCTCTGCCTTACCTCTGAGGATTATTGGTGTTATGTTATATATGTATGTATGTTTGAAAGATTGTCAGTAAATATAAACCGGAAAAGTAATGTGTCTGGCTTAAAATAATACCTGTTTAAATTTTGTCTCTAGTACCAGTTAACGCTCTCTCAGGTTCAAGATTCAGGCATTTTAAGTACGAAATTAAGGCAAAATAGCCACCTGGCGCTCAACCAGACACATTCAAGAGAGAATTTGACTCCATAACACAGTTACAAATTAGACCAGAAACGTAAAACACGTAGGTCTCCTACAGTTTCATAACGTGTCGGCAATCGCGGCGTACGATTCCAACCCGAATTCGATGCAATAACACTTGGCACTGTTCCAAATGTGTCCGTGTAGGCAAATCGATTGGGAGTTCTCCGTGCTGAACAAAATATAATTGTGAAGGCGGAAACTTCTTACGGTTGAAATATTGAACAAATATACCCGGCTTTGTGAGCAATTTGTTTTCTGAATTGATCGGTGGTGTTTTATAAGGGGACATTGTTTGGCCTCCCCGATTTACGGACTTAATATCCTTAAGATACCGAAATGTTTGGTAGGTTTGGGTTCCAAATAAGAGTCAATGAGAACAAAATTACGATAAAAGCTGCGAAAGTTAAGTTTTTTATTCAAGTTACGCACTTTTTATAATGAGTGTAAAGTACAAATTCATTCGCTTTAATAAAAGCAAATTCACACAGTAGCGTCTCGTTGAAGCTATAATATCACATTACGATTCTTTCTGCGTTCTTGATAACTTTGCTATTTGAAAACATTTTCTGTCTGAATTGCAACGGTATAATTCTTACCCTGTTTTTATATTTGCCCTTTATCGAAGAAAACACATTTAGATATTGAAAGCACTATGCGTGAACCCCTAACTGGTCCCTTTCTGACTTTAAAATGGTAAGAAACTATGAAAGATTTTCCCAGAATAGCTGTTATTTCAATTTGATATAGAAAAAGCAGGCCTAAATCGAGAAGAAATAAAAGGACCCTTTTGGAATCGTTCATTTATTACCCCGAGTTTCTACACGAGATAAAATTTTACTCCCAAAGGGGATAAAATCGATAGCCTTCAACATTCGCGACGTTGAAAACTCGACATAAATAGTGGACATTTCAAGATTATATGTCCAGTTAAGAAAAATACTAAAGTAGCGATTGCGAGTCAACCATGTTATACTTAAATCTCTAGAAAGAAAGAAAAATGGCTTATACTTTGAGACAAATACTTTCTTTTTCTTTTATAGACATTTTTTGCACTTTTTTAGTAAAAGGTATCAAAAATATAATCTTTACAACTTTAAACTTTAGATAAGTCTGAGCACGAATTGCATGCGGTTTTTAAAAATGATAAAGTAATCAAAATCATGTTTAATATTAACATAATCCAAAGTTATAGAACGCAGTTCTTTAAAAAAATACTTATAGAAAGGCTACTCATTTTCTTCCAGTCTTTATAACAAACCAAAACAACCTAAGATAAACAGAACCTTATTTTCATTAGCTTTATATTTCTGGAGCTGCTTTCAAAACAAAATAACGTGATAGAAAACGCACTGAACAAATACATAGAAAGAAACGAACCAACTTGCTATCATCCGGAGAAGATGGGGGACGGAAGGAAGCGAGTTTACTCAATATCCTTAAACTAAAATAAGGTTAGTCATGTTTGTCTTCCTATTTAGGTCGGAATAGGGTAAATTATCATGTAAATACATCCCAGGCGATGTTTATTACACGCACGAACAGTTCCATGGAATAAACACAGTTGGCACAGTTCCAAATTTCCGTGGACGACAGCCTTAGTAATGTACACTAAATTTGTCAACATGTCAACTTTAGAAGCGCAACTTTCTAGCGAAACTCGTTTGGAGCGACACATTTTTTGAATTACGTAAACAAGTAAAATTTACGCTCTCATCGGGGAACACGAAAAAGTTAAGTAGTTCTGTGTTTTATGCTGGAGAGTTCTGATTTTGCTGCCGAGTAATGCATGTCATTTATTCGGGTAAACAAATCGAGAGGAGTGCTTTTTTTTGGCAGTGAAATATGGTGCATTTCGTTATTGTGTAGGATTTTCAATGTTTGTACCCAAGTAGACATAGAAAGTATTTGGTTGGTATAGAGGGAAGTTGGAAATAAGTATGATTTTCTCACTCCTCTGGTATTCTTTTCTGTTTTTTTTCGTTGCAGGATCCAAGTCAGTTGAATAAATTTCTCCGGGAGTGGTCAAGCTTCTCGACCACTGCACTTTTCTGGTGACCGCCTCTAGTTTTCAGGAGTTGCAGTGGTAAAGAAAACTGTGGATGGTTTGTCCCATCAAAAAAAATTGGAGGTATAAACATTTAAGGTGTAACTGAGTAGTTGTCCGTAGGATTTTGGCCTACAGTCACAAAAACTTAAGAAACTCCATGTTTATTACGAACCTGACTCTGTCAACACTGAAACTGCTCGTGTGTAGATCGGAAGACAGTTTAATCCAAATATCAAGTACCTACTTCATAGGGAGAGCTTGCGTGTTTAAGCCACATTGACATGGAGGTGTGAGGTGTTTCAAATGTTTCTAATCAGGAACTGTAAAGCGAGACACACGTGTCACGACACGTTAAACACGCTACGTGTGTCGTTAACAACACTGTTGACGTGTTTAGAGTAAGTATAGCTTCCTTTGTCAAGAAAAGTAGGGTATTAATTGTGAATAAAATGTTATGGAAATTATTTAGTCATGTTTTTTCAAAAAGATCCAGGCTTGGATGCAGTACCAGTATGCAGCACCTCCCCTTCAAAAAATGAGCATGCAGGAAGTGCAAAAATTAACATGCAACATCCAATCACACCTATATAATACTCGACACATGTTTCAACCTTCCACGAGGCATCCTCAAGAGATGTTGACTCGATGACCGTGAACATAAATGATTTTTAGAATATTGGAATCATCCTTAATACGACTTTGTTACTTTCGCGATACAGTTATGTATAATAACACAAAAAAAAATGTACAACAAATATGCGTCTCAACCAACCTACCGGACCGGCTACCGAGCCAGCCTGGCTATTTAAAGGGTAAGTCGGTATATTTCAATTAAATTCGTTTAGAGGTTTTTGTATCTGCTTTCTACCCACGTTTGCTCCATAAACTTTCCACATAGCTTATATTACACACAGTCCGAGTAGAAACGCCCTGAAAAATATATGCAACATGTACTCAAAAGTATATTTTAACTCGCAGCTTTTAAACCATAATGTACCACTACGTCTAAAAGAGATGAGAGGAAATCTACAATAAAATTCTTGCCAAAATTCATTCATAAAAAAACCTGTTTATTTTCTCCTATCGAGATACGAAAAGTAGAATTGGCCTACATACGTCGAAAAAGATAGCTTACGTTACTCGTGCGTGCGCCGAATGTGTACGGATTTATGTAGGTAGGTGTTGCAGATAGTTTGGCAAATTTAACTTGTTATTTGTAAATTGGAAAAAAGGGTTTCTCACTACCTGAAGCGTCCTAGAACAAAGGCTTAGGCTTCACGTAATAAATAGGAGCTTACAAAACAAAGAGATACACGTCAAACGTATCGCCTTTGGCTGGATCTAACCGGATACAGCTGAATACCAGTATTTTACATGGAGTGACTGCTTATCTTACCTCCACAACCCAGCTACTGGGTTAACAGAATACTCCTCACCCTCCCCCACCCCTTCTCTCATCCCTCTCTCTTTTCGTTTTTTTTACTCTTTTCTTTTTCTTTCCTTCTTTTTTTTGGTTGTCAGACTTACGAGCTTCTGACTAACCTGAGGCAGAGTTGGGTCTGGTTAAGTAATGGATGGTCACCCATTCCCGGAAAGATCTCGGCAAAAGTTGTTAACATAGCAGATCGACACGTGTGGCTATTTTATTTAATAATAAAATAGCCACACGTGTCGATCTGCTACTAGCACTTGGCCCGTGACTTCGTTTGTAAAAATTGTGATAGCTCGGCTAATATGCATGATATACATAAATATAATTTATAGTGTAGCGGCACTACAAAAGTACTACAGCAACATAGAACAAATAGTACTACAGCGCCATCTATGACGCAGAGGACAAACTAAGCATCGAAATACATCTAAATCTTGCATCGCGCAAGTTATTCGCGACTTAAGAATATATAGAAGAACCTGCCAACAAAGACATAACACCCGTCTGGTCGGAGGCACCTCCCTTTTCTATGGGGGTTGAAGAGCTTTACACCCTGTTCTTCATACTCCCAAACTGGTGACCGCGAAATGGACGTCAGGGCAGCCTTCGAGCACGCCGTGATGGCTCTCGGCCACCGTAGGCGCGGGCCTGTGGACGGTGAGTAATGGGCTAGCTCGCCGTCCGTCCGTCGTACGACGACGGGCAAGCCGTGTCGACGGCGCGTTCGTGTTCCACGCGCGCCTCAAAGAGTTGTCAGCAAACGGGAGGCAAACGGGAGGCGCAAGGGCCGGCGCCGATACCGCGGCCCTGGAACATAAAGGGCCAATGAAGGAACATGGGTGGTTTTTAGTCAGTAAGAGTCTGACACTCCCTTCCGCTCCGCCCAGAGCGGGGGGGTCATTTGATGATTTCCCACCCAACAAAAAAAAAAAAAAAAGGGCAGCCTTCGCGCAACGGGACGTCAACAAAAAAAACCCAAAATAGCCTATCCACGAATAATGTAGCTTTCTGCGATAGTACGTCTTTATAATACATATTATAGATTTAGCCACTAGCCCAACTATAGAACAAAGGCTCAGCATCACGAAATAAATAGGAGCTTACAAAACAAAGAGATAAACGTCAAACTTTCCTCTACAGTCTACGTTAACAAATACAGCTGCCTCTATCTGCAAACAGTCTACGTCACAACAGTTTCATTGCGTCATAAAATTTTCATTGACTCTTCCCCTTTCATTTTCACATGGAACGGTTTCCTGTACATCCATAATTGATTCGTTCATTTAAAATACATTAACCAGGGCACGATCAGTGCTTGGGTGGTTCGAAGGTAATTTCCGTGGCCATCCGGTTAACCGACGAGCGAAAATTTTGTGGTTCTGTGTACCTTCGTATGGTAATGATAGGACATGGTTTATAATTAATTTCGTGAACAGTTCAACGCTGTGTCCCGTTCATATTTGATCAGGTGATTTTGCTCTGACGTGTTTTTAATTAAGGTAATGTCCGTGCCTTAACATGGTTTGTTGTTTCTATGTTATTAATTTATTTCCTTAGCGAGTCTATTATATAAACAAGTTCATGAATAATTAACTCAAGTGGAGATAAAAGATAAAATGAAAACATTTTTTCATCGACTGTTTTATCCCCTCTAAATTAAATTATTAATTCAAGTTGAAGAGGTCAGACAGGCAGTTACTCCATTTAAAATACTGGTATTCCTCTGCGTTCGGTAAGACTGGAAGCCGACCCTAAATTAGTCGCGAAAAAGGCTAGATTGAATGATTAATTTACTAATGCATTACTAATTAGTTTAAGACCCGTCACACGACACACAAAGAATATTAAGAACCTTCTAACGAATAAATCAAAGCCTATCAATAGAATAAAATGGCCATGAAGGTCGAGGTTAACTTATCACCTTGAAACCAAAAGCCTTGAATTTGGCCCTCAAATTGATAGTTCAAGTTCAACCGTCAATTCCCGAACTGGAATTGGAATACGCTGTTATGTATTTTATATTTAAACGTAGCCAAGAGGGTGAGCTCCTTGAGTGCTCTTGGATATGAATCTTTAAAATATTTCCTTCTTTTTACCCGACTGAGGGAAAGAGAAAGGTTATGAATCTCACTATTTATGTATGTACGTGAGTAAGTTTGTTATCTATCTGTATTTTAGGAAGAAGCAGTTTATGGTGCAGTTTTATGCACCGAATGAATCATTGACTTATCAAAATCCACTCGGTTTTCCAACCAACGACTTACGAGGACGCTACGGCGTAGCCTCGTAGCTCGTTTATAGATTCGCGTAGCTTGACGTAGCAAGCACCTACAAAACTTATTGAGTGCTTCATTGCTCTTGTGGAAACTGGGGTAGGGCTAAGTGTCAGTGTATTTTTCAATAAACTTCCTCGAAAGCGGTTCCATACCTTTGCTTCTTCTTCAACTTGTGAAAGCAAAGCGCGGAAAAAGCAAATTAAATCATAGTTTCCTAAGAATTTATGACAAAAATACTTTTCGTTCTATTCTTTTATTTCTTCGAAAGTGTATTGATAAGCGTCGTTTGATACAAGTGGGTATTTGTTGCTGCAGTTCTCGGCTCCATAACACCCTCGCCTGCGGCTTGGTCGTGAAGTCCGCCTCGACTGCAATAACAAAGTTTCCCCACTTCTATCAAAATGTACTTTTTCTAGCCAGACTTGCTCAGTACCAGACCACAGTTTTGAGTTTTGCGGTCGATGGTAACAGGCTCGCATGTAACTTAAGCCTTGAACTTGACTTGAACAAACGAGGGTGTGTATCGCAAGCCCTAAGACAAAACAATCTTCAAAACTAGCAGCTCACTACCAGGCAAGACATTCTCATCAAATTAAGCAAAAAAACAACCACATAATTATAAAAACACCTGGCTCACGTTTGCAAACAAAAAACAGTGACAATGAAAAAGCAAAACTAAAATAACAACACCGCCATTTTGAGCACAAACGTTTATTATACTGCCACGAACAGTCAGTAGCCAGTAAAAACTTATTCCACAGTCACATTAAGATAATATGAAATAACAAAGCAAACGAACTTTGTGGTGCACTTGAAAAGTTTTTTTTTTTATTTATAAATATGTTAACGTCTGGAACAGACTTTAATTAAATGATTATTTGGAAGGGAAAGCTCTGTTAGTTTGGAAATCTCAATCTAGCTCAATCTAGCACGAAGCCTTCAACCAAGCATTCTGAACATCATCAAATAACTCTACGCAAGAATTATTGCTGGGCGTTTCCCAGCAAACTTTTTTTTTTGTGTGAAAAATCACGTTTTACGGTAAGACTCAATGTAACGCACTTAAAACATTGTGCTGATGCATGCATTGAATAGCACGGGGGTCATGGAGGTATTTAAAGTAAAGTTAAAAAAAAAACATTATAAACTTGTATTGAAAAAAAACTTGTAACTTGTGTCCGTGCCTCGGAAAGCACGATAAACCATTGGTCCCGCTTGTCATTTGCAGATCTTTGACAGACGTTACAGGTAGTCAGTGCCCCAAAAAGTCTTACCAGTCAACCAGTATTACCCAGTACTAACTGGGTTGTGGAGGTCAGATAGGCAGTCGCTCCATGTAAAATACTGGTATTCAGCTGCATCCGGTTAGACTGGAAGCCGACCCAATAGAGTTGGGAAAAGGCTAGGCTAGATGATTGAAAAAAAAAACTTGTAAAAAAGTTGGAACTTTGACTCCCAATATCTCCGATACTAGTAGGTTCTCAGATAGGTTCTAGAACAAAAAACAATTATAAAATAACAGGGAAAAAAGCGCTTTTCGGCTTTGTTAAGGGTACTTTTACACCCTTTATATACCTGTTTTGACTACCACCTAAGAACACCGAAATCAAATGCCGAAATATTATTGCAGTGCACTTGGAATTTCAAATCTCGGCACTGACCCGAACATTGAAAATCTAAAAGAGTGCTTGCATTTAGGGACATAAGAGGTCAGTGAAAAACGTTAGCGGACTGTTCAGGGTACGACGAATTACCTAACTTCACTTCTATAGACTGATATATTTGGAATTCATTATGCTGAATTAATCGTTGCTAGTTGTTCTAGTGGTCGCAAGCGCGACTGCTGAGCATGAGGTCCTGGGTTCGATTCCCGGGTCAGGCAAAATGTTATTGGGTTTTCCCATCAGGAATTTTTTAGTAGCAGCCAGTCTGGATTTTTGTGCCCGGTTGATGGCAATGGACTCGCCGCCTATTATATCTATGAATACTAAATCATAACTGGCGAGATGTGGTTGTACTAATTAGGTACACCTCTGCTTTACCCTTCAGAGATTATAGGCGTGATGTAATGCGAAGAAGTAGTACTTTGTTTGAAAAAAAAATGCTAAACATGCAAAAAAGCAGATGAGTACTCGTAGCTACCTCTTCAATACAAACTGTTTCAACTGTCATTGCACAAAGGCAAAGCTCCTCATCATCTGCCTAGCCTTTTCCCAACCTTGTTGGGGTCGGCTTCCAGTCTAACCGGATGCAGCTGAATACCAGTATTTTACATGGAGCGACTGCCTATCTGACCTCCACAACCCAGTGAGTACTAGGTAATACGATACCCCTTGGTAAGACTGGTTGTCAGACTTTTTGGGGCACTGACTCCCTCTAACGACTGTCAAAGATCTACAAATGACAGCCGGGACCAATAGAGTAAGATCCCAGGGCCACCAGACGTCACGTATTTTCTGACGAAGGAAATGTGGACGATTAAGTAGTGTTAGTATGTACTAAGAACGCATGCCTACCTGCTAGCTTGCTTAGCCGGCCAATTTTCAGGTATCAGGTAATCAAGGTACGTAAAAACATTACTTACCTCACGTAAATTCTCAAAGCTGATTTTTACGTATATTCTAGGCAATATCCTTAAAAATAAGTCGCCAATACTCCCAGACACTTTCCGTCGGCCGTATTGCTTTGCAGACGCTTTAAAGCTCCCAAAATAATTACTTAACTTCACGTAAATTCTGATGCTCCATTTTTATATATGTCCACCAGACAACTATTTTAAAACCTTTTACAAGAAGATAGACCGATCCAAGGGGCCAATCATCCCCTAATTCAATTTTAATGCCTCTATGGATAGTAGCGCGAGGGCATTATCTACGCGCATGAGACTGAGTGAGTCATGTATTAGGATATATTGACCTCTCTCTCTAACTCTCATACAGTTTACTCATATCAATTAATTATTAATATTAAAAAAATCAGCTAAAAATTAAAAAATCCTGTAAATAATTAAAAATTAACTTGTAAAAAAATGCTCATTTCACTACAATAAGGTGGCAAGGTGCAGGAAGTACGTATTCAGAGAGATCTGTTTGGGCGAATGCTTGGTATATCGATTGATCATAAAGTGGATATGTGAAAAATCTTATCATACCCCCATAACTCCAATCCTTCCGAGCATGAGGAAGCTGATACAAAGATCGTGTACCATGTATGCAACATCGCCCAGGCTAATTTTGTGATACGATGCTCAGATACTGATATAGCAGTCATAATGCTGGGAAATATGCATCATTTGAAAAATGGTGATTCCCACGTTTGGATTTTGACCGGCACTGGTAACAAGCAGAGGTATGTCGACTTGAATACTACTTATCTGCAAACAATTCGGACCGTCGTTGTGTCGAAGTTTACCAGCATTCCATGCTATCACAGGATGTGATTTTAATCCAGCATTTTTCAAAAAGGACAAACAAAGGCCGTTTAATATTTTGAAGAAAAATGAAGAATACCAACAAGCATTTCACCGTTTTGGTTCCTTGAATTTTGTTGGTGATGTAGATGAAGAAGAACGTGTTTTCAACATAATACAAAAATGTATCTGTGATGTATGCAACGTTCCTGGAATAATTGATGTAGATGCTGCCAGACTCCAACTGTTTATAACAATTAAGTATATGGTTTCTGACATTAATGAAGAATTCAATCGGAAAAATTTGAAAAACTTCGATGCTAGCAACTTACCACCTTGCAAAAGTGAGCTTTGGCAACAGTTCCGACGGGCTAACTATATTGCTAGTCTTTGGAACAATGCAACTATGAAGATGATAAATATTTTCAAAAACGAAAATAATGGCTGGACATTAAAAGATGGTACATATGATTTTCATTGGTTCGATGGAGATCAATTACCGGGTTTTGTCAGTGAGTCGCTGGAAGAACAATCAGGTAATTTACCATCGTTTCTCATATATTTTGTGTCTCTTTAGTTTTTTTAGATCTTCATTGTTTGAATTGTTTTTTACAGTGGAAGGAAATGAGGATAATGCTGATGATAACAATGACGATTTAGATATTCAATATCAAGATTGGCTGGATGATGAATTATCTAATTTCAATGACGATGATAATGAAAATTAGAGGAACTACTCAGAAATGTTGAAAGCTTAATATTTTTCTATTTTGTATTTTTTTTATGATTCACTCCCAATAAATAATTAATTAAAAAAAAATGTTGTGTTTTTGACATTTCGTAAAAAAAATTGAAGTTTTTTCGAATTTATCAAAACAGCGTGCAGGATAAAATTCTAGAATTATTGTAGTGAAATGAGCATTTTTTTACAAGTTAATTTTTAATTATTTACCGGATTTTTTAATTTTTAGCTGATTTTTTTTTTAATATTAATAATTAATTGATATGAGTAAACTGTATGAGAGTGAGAGAGAGAAGTCAATATATCCTAATACATGACTCACTCAGTCTCATGCGCGTAGATAATGCCCTCGCGCTACTATCCATAGAGGCATTAAAATTGAATTAGGGGATGATTGGCCCCTTGGATCGGTCTGTCTTCTTGTATAAGGTTTTAAAATAGTTATCTGGTGGACATATATAAAAATGGAGCATCAGAATTTACGTGAAGTTAAGTAATTATTTTGGGAGCTTTAAAGCGTTTGCAAAGCAATACGGCCGACGGAAAGTGTCTGGGAGTATTGGCGACTTACTTTTAAGGATATTGCCTAGAATATACGTAAAAATCAGCTTTGAGAATTTACGTGAGGTAAGTAATGTTTTTACGTACCTTGATTACCTGATACCTGAAAATTGGCCGGCTAAGCAAGCTAGCAGGTAGGCATGCGTTCTTAGTACATACTAACACTACTTAATCGTCCACATTTCCTTCGTCAGAAAATACGTGACGTCTGGTGGCCCTGGGATCTTGGACTACAACGGCTTAACGTGCTTTCCGAGGCACGGAGGAAACTCGGTATGTAATGGGTGGTCACCCATCCACAGACCAACCTAGGCAAGCACGGCTTAACCTAAAGATCGATCTGAGCGGCTGTTATTATTTTGCCACGAGGCCCTCACAAAGGCAAAGCTCCTATTGAAATGAAATATTTCTGTTACAAAAATACAAAACACCTTAAATAATTTTGTAGTTATCTGTAAGGTACAAAGTATACATACCATCGTTTAATTTTTAATAACGAACTCATCACAGTTGCCTCATATTTATATATCCCTATAAATAATTGAAACAATGTGTAAAAAGCAATTCGCTAAGGGGAGAGTAAAACCATTTTAGATCCCCATGCACCCCTCATTACGCATGTAACATGACGATCTGTAAATCCCTTGTATTATTGCTTTCCGTGGTCGTGGGTACATGAGAACCATTGATGGAATATCGACTGAAAATTGGGGTTGAAACCCATTCAATTGGGAAAGGTTTTCTTTCAATTTTCTAAATTAAGTAAAGCTGATCGAACATTTAAACTAATTGGGTTTGTTAGGTTCGATATTAAGACTTGACATGGGAATCTACTTGTGTCTAAACAAATATTGAGGTACTTTATTAGTCTGTTACCAGATCTTCTTTCTTACTCGTGTGGTAAGTGCCTAACCTGGTGTCAGAGTTATATGCCGCCCATGGGCCTCTGACATAGCTTTACATGCCATCGAGAAATATCTCTCAGGCATGCTGGTTTCCTTACAATGTTTTCCAACACCGAAACAACTGATGAAAGAAAATAAAGTTACAATACGCACATAAATCCGAAAAATCAGAGTTGCGTGTCTTGGTTTCGAACTTGACACCTATGACTTGGCAGTCCAACGGTTACACCACTAGGCTATCACTGCTATAAACCAGATGATAAAAGAAAATGTCTGCCAGTAAATGTTCTAAGAAAAATAATGATAAAAAATCTGTCCATGAAGTATAATTGCACGGCTCTACTCGTGATTTTCTTGAACTTGAAGCTTGTTTTTTTTTATTCTCACAAAACTATTCATACTCCAAAAAGACAACCCTACTACTTCCGACCCGCACGTCGCAATTAACCCTACCCTGACTGTCAGCTAATACCAAAGAGCACACATAACAACAAAACATTATATGTGAGATAATACCTACATTAAAATTCAACGCATAATTTGTGTAACTACAACCTGACATAATTTATGAAGGCTATTTGAACCCAAAATGTCGTCTATTTATGTACGAAATAAACCCAAAGACCCGTCCTAGATAGCCGATGGTATTTCGATGATAATAAAATTACGAATAATTTTTGGGCCATCGGCTTCCTCCGATATTTTTAAAGGGATCTCGAACGACTTTTAAATAAAATGTTTTGCTGAAGTTTGTGTTCGTGATTACATAAGGTTGAAAGATTATTTATTTTGGGTAAGATTAAGTTCGAATCAGTTTTTTAAGTAATTCACGATAATTATTGATAGCGTAATCAGCCTATAATGTTCCCACTGCTGGCACACACGGCCTCCGCTCTATGAGAGGGAATGGGCTATAATCCACAACTCGGGCCCAGTGAGGGTGGTAGATGTCACATGTCTTCGAATTTTTGGTTCTAGGACATACCGGTTTCCTCACGATGTTTTCCTTCACCGGTTTTGAGAGCATTGGTGATGAAATAAATTACACAAAGTAATACGCCTGCCTGGGTTCGAACTCACGACTTACTGTTCGTAAGTCGGAACCGCCACCACTGGGCCACCGCTGCTCTACCACTGGGCCACCACTGCTCTCGATTATTGATAGATTACGGCTGTATTTTTAACATCTAACAGACAGTTTTTCTTTATAATTAACTTGAAATTAGTTTCTTACTTATTTTCATTGGCTGTTATAAATAGAAAACGGCTGCATATTTTTAAGATCAGCTGTTTTCTTCGAAAAAATTGTTTAAGATTCTAGAAATGTTCAGAGATTTTCTTAGTAAAGACTACTTTGAAGTTCGTTTAATACTTTATTTATATTGCCTGTTTTGGAGAATACTGAGAATACTGAATACTACCTGTATGGAAATCATTTGAACTCAGAAATATACGTAGGTTCATCCTGTACGTACGATTTCTGAGTTCACATGATTTCCCCGCAAATATTAAGGTCGAGAGTAGAATACGTATACCTACCAAAATTAAGGTGCTCCCACGCTGTGAGGATTCGCCTGAATGTAACAATCCAAGATTCGATTTTGTACAGAAACAAGTGAATCTGAACCGTTACATTACCGGCGAATGCTCCCGGTGAGGGGGCGCCATAAGAAGGATCCAAAAAAGTTAACAAGGGTTTTTTTTTCAAGATCAAGTTGGATTTCGTTTTTGTACGTTATTTACATTTCTGCCTGTTCCTTTGTTTCAGTGCTACCAGAAAAGTACACAAAACTCACATAGTTCTCTTCAGTCATGATAATAATATTTAGTTTCTGATTAATTATGTATTAAAAGGCTAAGGCTAGGCGTAATGTTTACCAAACAACCTTGTATTCTCGTTAAAAAAAACTTCAGAGAGAGTACAGGGTGTGCAAATAATCAAGTTTTAAATAAAACTATTACAACGTTCCTTTGAAGATCCGCTCCTAAATATATATATTAATAAAACATTCTCTTTGTTTATCATAAGTAGTCCAAGTAAATTCGTAAAACAGAAGAATAGAATAGAACACAATAGAAATAAAATAAACTACAAGTTACTGTTTCCTGTCAAGTAAAATTCAATTTGATTCCTTTTAATCGTGGATATGTTTGCACAATTTATTCTATAAAGATAATAGAAAAATACTTTAAATAGCTGACAGCGTCGTTGCTCTTGTGATCGCCTGATTGCTAAACAAGAGGTCCTGGGTTCGATTCCAAAGTCGGCCAAAATGTTATTGGGTTTTATCATCATTAATTTCTCAGTACCACGGAGTCTGGATTTGTGCCCGGTTGATGGCTGAAAGGCTCGCCCCCTATTACATAGAACTTATACATAACTGGCGAGTTGTGGGTGTACTATTATGCTTCTCTGCCTAACCCTTCAAAGATTACAGGCGTGAAGTTATGTTACTTTATACGGCTCATCTCAAAAAGACCGTAAAAAACGAACAAATGAATAGTTTACAAAGAAAGCTACTAATTCGTTGAAATAATTGTTTGTTTTCTTTTATCTCTGAATTTATAGTGTGTATTGTTGTCCTTGTGTATGTAAAAGCTTTCAGCAGTATTTGCAAGCAAGAATAGAAAATGTCTATCCATAAGATATATAAAAACAAAATAAACATTAAAATTGACCTACAGACGAATATTCCAATCTTGCATCTGTGCACACATAAAATAAACGACAAATCTAATATTGGCAACCTCGTTGATGCAATAAAACCACTAGAACAAGCACAGTGCTCCGAAATTCAGCTCGCTCGCCAAAAATTCTCAGTCTGAATTCAAGGCCTTAACTAAAGCGAAAACACAGTGCTGCACTTAAATCATGCGAGCTATCTTTTGATTAGCATACATTGTTATGCACTGGCCACCGTCCTTGCGACCAGATTGCATGTATCTGCATAATTTTGTTTAGCACTCCGTGTGGATGGCAAACGCCTCAGTGGGCTGTAATGCTTGTAATTGTTGGTAGGACTGTGTTATTTTTAGTATGGTTTACTGTATTCTTATTTTTCATGCGGCAAATCAAATGCAGTAACATTCAATTATGTGTAAATCAGAATATAACTTTACATCTGCTAATAAAACACGTTTTCAGAGTTGTCTATTTTTCTAACGAAACATTTGATGCGAATTCCTATTTCGTTCCATTTTTGCTTTTATTTTAATTTTCAATGTCAAATCAAAATTCTCGGAACCTGCAGAGCCACTCAATTATAAACAACAAAAATAAAATAAAAAGTCATTCTCTGTGAATTTATTAAAAACAGTTTCCTACAGCAAGTAAATGATAATAAGTTCTATTAATAAACTTCAATATAAATGCTAATAAAACACTAAAAGAAAAAACATTTCTTTTGGTAATCCTCACTTTTTTAGGAATATTTTTATTAGAAGTCTCAAAAGTGAAAACTTCCAAAGAATTACTTAAGTAGCTTTTCATTCATAATTTGAAATTTACCTTCACGAATAAATAAATCATCAAATAGATTGTCCTTTGAGGACAAGGACATTTTCTAACTTAAATAATCTTCGCAAATATAGAACTCTATTCATGAAAAATATAAACAAAAGGGAAACAATATGGAAAAAAACAGGGAGCCGTAATAAAAAGTAAGTTAGATTTAAGTACCTACTCTATATCAAAATATTCACACTGAATCGAAAGTCAGCCAAATGGAACAAAAAAAGAAACCTTGAGACAGACTTGTAATCCATTATGTTTACAAGAAAAACAAAACTTGTCTAGACGCACCTACATTTCTCAACTCTAATATGAGGTAAGGGAAATAAAACCCAGGCTAATAAAAGCTAGCAGAAGCTGAATAAAGCGACAATGGCGCAACTAGGCGAGTGCTGGTACATCCGGGAACGCGGTCGGGTCAAGGTCACGGCCCGCGGATCGATGCAGCTACGACGCCCGTGCTACACCCCGCTTCGCCGCCCTCGCCCCGCTACGCCGCTACGCCACTACGCCCGAATCTCCAAATCCGCCAAGTTTGTGTTCTCAGCGCTTTTTAATTCCGCAAACCTGGATTCGTTCGCTGTTATTGACGTCATAATGTGTCGAGTTCCAGCCTCACTCTTATAATTTATTTTCTTTGATGAAATTTGAGAATAACGGTAAGTAATAAATATTGGGCTTCCAGATTAAATTGAGCGAATGAGGTTGAAGTGGTTGTTAGCTCGTCAGCGAAGCGAGGTAATGAATCTTTTCTATTGTGTCGACATTGGTAACTCGTACGTCATTGTTAAAAACACTGTAATTTGATTCTTTGTGTGACTGTGACGTAATTTCCTGTTTGCGTATGTTGCAATCGGGGACAAAATAAAGTTCAAGAATAACCTTTATAATATTTTAATTTCATCCTGAAGCTCTTTATTCATAGTGCCTATTGTTCTCGCGCATCGTGCCTCACAGCTATCCTCTTTTGTCTACGGTGTGCTTTTTGTAAAAACTTTTAAAGACACGACGGCTATAAAAGGAAATTGAGTAAAATTAATTAACAGGACATTTTAATGACGGCCATTAATTTCATATCTCGGCTCTCGTAATCATCGTTAAAATATGGGGCAATTAGGTTTTTCGGTTATAAAATGATGTGCCCAGTGACCTCAAAAAATGTAAAGTACCTATGGACGTAAAACAGAATCGACTTGAATAAAAAAAGCAGCCGCGAGCCAGAGATAACTAATGGCGTTGTTCCAAACTCGCGAAAACAAAAAACGCCACAAAAATGATATATAGAACGCCACGTATACTCGTACAGTCCAAAGGCCCTCGTTACATTAGCAAAACAACTTTATAGGCTTCGCGAATTAAAGATAAATCTGGTTAAATAATAAACGAATGACTGTTCTGTTTACAAAGGGCTGTCAGATGTTTTGTCAGGCTGTAATCTTCTATCGGTGCGAGATTACTTGGGATAAAACATTTGTTGAGCTAAGCTTACGTGAAAAATGCAACCTGATTAGTAAATCTCCCGTTACTTGGCCAATTTGTAAGCTAAATTAGTTTTAAAGAAGGATTTACGTCGTTAAAGTACTTATCTGAGTTTAGTTAACGTTTATTTGATAAATTGGAGCAGGGTTTTGACACAGAAAACATGTTACTTAAAGCCATTGTAGTTCCTTTTTTTGCTTATAAGTGTTTAGAGATTTTTGTCCACTATTGGATAATACTAATGTTGTAACTCTCTTAAAAATGTGGACACAAATGGTCATTGGAAATAAAAATAGAAACCCTTGGTCATAAAAAAAATGCCGATAGACAAACAAATCAAGGGAGGATGCTCAATGTATGGTTCATCACGACAACGCATGAAGAACATGGAATGTACTTATTCTATTTCATAGAACCACACAAAAGTAATATAAATACCAATGTGTTACTACTTCTACTGGCTCCCGGAATTCTAGGTCTACGTTTCCAATATATAGTTACTACGCTATTTGCTGACCTATTCAATAATCCTTTGAGTAACCATATTTCATACTACCCTTCCGACTCTCAGAATTATATTAGTTTCCAATATAGTTACACCGCTATTTCCTGACAGATTCAATAGACCTTTGAAGGGTTACCATCTATTAAAAGCCATAGATATAACCATGGCTATAGGCTGTACTGTTGTTCCTGATGACAATCATTAATAAATCACGCAATTGTAGTTTAGCTGGCGTGTTCAAGATTCATTACCATCAATTCTTATTAGCTGTAAATAGTAAAAGCATCCGTTCATACAACTCTGTCACGTCAATTCGTACACCATGGCCTTGAGAGTGACTTTACTGCCATAGCGAGCGACAACCCCTCCTGACTCCAAACGGTCATGGTCGCGACGACCTCTGCATTGTACAGGAGATGTCCGCTCACCTCCGGAGCCGGCGCTCGAATGGCCTTCTACACCGACGAGCTACCGAGGGGGGAGGGTGAATGTTTACCCTCCCACACCCCCCGCCCGTGCCAGCTGAGCAGCGGCACGCTATATTTAGGTTGCGCTGTAAATATTCGGTCCAAGTACGGAAAAGCTCCCTCCTCCCCCAGCGCGGGAGGGGCAGGGAGACGTAGGTACGTTCCCGCTACATAAGCGGGTAAAAGTTGAAAGTTCACCAACGCCCCGCACACGAGTTCGCGCTGTTAGGGAACGCTTCTTTATTTAAATTCTATTGCAACTTGTTCGCCATTGTAGTCTCGGCTGAATTCGCAATGCCGACTCTAATTTTTCAATGTTGGCCGAGCCCCGTTTTTCTGTTGTGGAAACTTGTGCAATTGTTTTCAGGATTTTCAATTTGGCGCCGTTGAAATTCGACACGTATTTGTATGGGTTTTATG
This sequence comes from Eurois occulta, assembly GCA_950022335.1. NCBI lineage: Eukaryota > Metazoa > Arthropoda > Insecta > Lepidoptera > Noctuidae > Eurois > Eurois occulta. The sequence continues at coordinate 6,302,013 of OX465489.1, read as the reverse complement.
GTTATTGCAGTTGCGGTCCAATTCGGTTGAAACAAGCTTTGCAAATTGTCATTGAAATGACGACGATACGTTGAACTGGCAAACGGCGGCGATGCGAAATGGACACGAGTATCTCTTTAACGAAATTGAAACGGATTACTTTTCGGGTGATGGGCCGTTCGCGTGCCGATGTAATTTGGGCTATCATCATCATTTACATCCGTCATAGTTACTGTATATATGGGCTGAAAGCTTATATAGGGTAAAATAGTTTATTTAATTATGGTTGTTGTAATAAAAACAATAGGTTATAATCAAAGTTACAATTAAATAGAAATTATAAATACATTTAGATACAAACTAAGAACGGACTTATAAACAGTCATAGTATCTTTTTTTTCTCATCTTCGGCTTCATCGGGTTTTTCTTCAATGGGTTTTTCTTCAACGGGTTTATCTTCAACGGGTTTTTCTTCAACGGGTTTATCTTCAACGGGTTTTTCTTCAACGGGTTTTTCTTCAACGGGTTTATCTTCAACGGGTTTATCTTTAACGGGTTTTTCTTCAACGGGTTTATCTTCAACGGGTTTATCTTCACTGGGTTTATCTTCACCGGGGTTTTCTTCACCAGCGTTTTCTTCACCGGGGTTTACTTCTTCATGCTGTTCAGGGTGTACTTCGCCCTCGCCTGTTACTGATGTAGCGATACTTGCCTCTGAAGACGAGAACATGACCTCATCGTCGTGGAACAGGGTGATGACTCCTTGAGCGGGCCTCGTTTGTCCGTAGTCAGGTTCCATGCCTATCTTGTACTTATCCCGTTCGTACTTAGGGTCGTGGAAGGAGACGATGTTGAATGCGCTGGAAGTGCCTCCGAAGGCGATGCGCTCCTCGTGGCTGGTGACGGCTGTGATGGCTCCAGCGGTTGGGTACGAACAGGTGATGTATCTGTTGTGCAGGTTGATCACTTCCAGGCAATTAGTGCCACTTCCACCTATGATGGCGTACTTACCTTTGCGGTTATACTGTAACAATATTAATCTGTTAATTTATTAGCTACATCGAGTCTCAGTGAACTGTGATTGATATAAGGTTGTTATTGATGTAAATCATGGATATCATTATACATGTTGTAATTGGGATAATTATTAGTTTTGCGATAGCGTTTTGATAGTTATACTGTTCAACCTTATTACTCAGGACATAAGGGTGAAAAGTCGTCCGCCAGTGAATTCGGTAGCACCTATGCCAAAATGTTAATTATTCAAATGACTGAGAACATAATTATTGTATTTATTACTTCTTAGTTTCATTAATGCTATTCTCAGTTACGTGTAGGTACATTATTACAACACACTTGGAGTCTAAGATCTTATCAGTAGCACCCGTTGGTGTCTTACATTTTTCACAATCAATTTTTTGTTACTTTGACTTAGATTTATTCATCTTTATTCATATAACCTTACGAAATATCTGAAAATTACTCCAGACTGGATGGTTCAAACGTAAACTAACCGAGTGGAAAATCAGTAAATTTTAAAGCACAGCCATATAATTTAATTAGCGAAGAAATTCTCGAACCAATCCGTAACTCGCAGGTGTTCATAAACTAAATTTATTTGATTTTCAGCAAATCAGTTGAAACGACCCAGAAAGAATTTGGATTCCAAGTCTGTTATTACGTAAAAGATTTTGTTTGACTTACAAATTCAAGAGAGGACGTTTTAAAACGTGCAAAATCATAGCCTTTTCAGATTTGCCGTAGACAGGTGAAAACATTAATTAATCCATGAATCCAATAACTATCGAGGCACAACTGTCGTACTAAATAAACATTCTGTCTCACAGGTAGCAGAGACAGAGACGCGCAACGGCGCAATACAAAAGCGATTTTTTTCAAAAAACTCAATGACCCATATTTATGGCCGGGTAGGTACTGTACCAGACCTCGTCTTAGGCCATTAAATACGATGTGGGTCAGATAAATATCTCTCCCGGAATGGAATTAAGTAATTATGTCCTCCGAATTAAGAAATATTTATTTTACCCAAGAATGTTTACTCTGTCAGTTTTGCTTATAGTTATAGTGTAAGCCATGACAAAAAATAACTCTTAGCAAATAGTCCGGGTAGTGAAGATTGATTACCGTGAAAATAACCTTACACCGTCATTTTTAGAGTTCCGTACCCAAAGGGTAAAACGGGACCCTATTACTAAGACTTCGCTGTCTGTCTGTCTGTCTGTCTCCAGGCTGTATCTCATAAACCGTGATAGCTAGAAAGCTGAAATTTTCACAAATGATGTATTACTATTGTCGCTATAACAACAAATACTAAAAATTAAAAACAATTAAATATTAAGGGGGGCTCCCATACAACAGATATGATTTTTTTGCCGTTTTTATAGATAATGGTACGGAACCCTTCGTGCGCGAGTCCGACTCGCACTTGGCCGGTTTTTTTGTGTAGGCGAGCGTGGCAGTGGATTGTATTGTGATTTATGATTTAAATCATTAGATTTCGTTTCGTTTCAACGCCTCTTACACCTCACTTTGTCCATGACCAGCACAACGTCACATTCTGCCATGGAATCAGGTCATATACACAGGACGTGTGAGCTTATACTTCCCAGTATTGACACCTTTCCCACGAAACAATTACGGAGAAGCACTCTCTCTTTTTTCTATTAAATTTCATTTGTTTTTTACAGTAATATTTTGTTAAATTAACCTAGCTTCCACTTAAACTGCAAACCCTATTTCATTTATAACACAAGGCAGTGCACTGAACTTACTAATGTTAAATATAAGACAGCAAATAACATGAAATCCTCAGCATGAGTCGACTTTATCTGAGGGCAACGCTACCTGAAACCCGCCCTAAACGTGATATTTAAGAAAAACATTACCTTCGCTCGCATGTATAACGAAACTCATAGATAAACTAGTGTAGTTTAGTGTTTAAATAAAGGAAAGTAGTGGTAGATATGTTTTTTCCTTAATTTTTATTTATGGCTATTTAGGTACCTACTATTATTTCAAACTGTTAGATAATTTATACGTTAAATCATTGTACTCTTACAAAGTGGTAGTTACAAAAACACAGAAATAACAAAAAGGTGATGCAGGGAAGAATATATATATATATATATAATTATATATATATTTAATGAAAAGCTTCTATTACAATAAAAAAAAATATTGGTTAATCTATCAAAATTTAACGAGTATACAAAGTTTCGTGTCTGTGCTATTAACCGATGAGGAGTTCTCTCTTGAGGATACTATCCCGGCTGCAGGATCAAGTCATGTCTGTCATAAAAATGTATTGTAACCAGAACCAAAGGTATGTGACAAATTTCAGCTCAATCGGTTGTAGAGGAAATGGTTTGAAATTCAGTTGCAAGATTTTACCAATACATACTTAAGTAACGAACAAAGCAAGTCAAATAAAAACTTATAATTATGATAACAAAAAGCTGCGCGGAATTTCACTGCAGTACGGTCCAGTCGACGCTTTAGAGAGTTCCATGTTCAGGAACGATGATGCAGGTCGGTAGGGCGATGAGGTTTGTCCACCCACCGAGCAGAAAAGATGGCGACACAGTGGGCACGTGCTACCGTGCACACTTGCACAGCGAGGCTCAGGGGAGACCTCTTCACAATCTCCCCAGGGATGTGCCTTAACAGGCGTTGCACGGAGGGGATCCAGACAAGTCTTTTAAGAGGAAACGGTGCCTCCTCCCATATGCGGATGATGACAACCGGGGTGGTTTTAGTGAGGTACAAATCCCACACACCCCGGTTTTATCCCCAAAGACCGGTCGCGTTTTGAAGGTTTCCCCCGTAAACAATACTGAGAGAAGAGCTGTGCTCCTGAGTTATCTCCTGTCTTGACGCGCTTGTTTCGCCTGCTGCTGCTGACTATAGACCAATCGCCATAACCTCCATACTGTGCAAAGTGATGGAAAGGGTACTGAACAATAAGCTGCTAACATACCTCGAAGACAATGAGCTCCTCAGTGACCACCAGTACGGCTTCCGTCGTGGTCGTTCAACTGGGGATCTTCTTGTGTATGTTACGCATTACTGGGGCGAGGCCATTGAGAAACACGGCGAAGCCCTTGCTGTATCGCTTGATATCTCAAAGGCCTTTGACAGGGTCTGGCACGCTAGTCTGTTGGCTAAGCTTCCTGCATTTGGCATCTCTGCTGACTTTTGCAACTGGATTTCCGACTTCCTGAGTGGCCGTTCGATCAGAGTGGTCATAGATGGCTGCTCTTCGGATCATAAGGCCATTGATGCCGGTGTTCCTCAGAGGTCTGTTCTTTCCGCAACTTTATTTCTGCTACACATCAACGACCTGCTACAGCTTGGTGCAATCGGGTACGCTGATGACAGCACAGTCGCGGAAAGATACCTGTCCAGTGCAAGAGCCAGCAGAGAGGAAACTGCTACTCATAGAGAGGCCATGGTGGAGCGAATGAATCTGACCCTAAATCTCGTTTCCAAGTGGGGCGACGACAATCTGGTCAGATTCAATGCTCTGAAAACACAGGCATGTCTTTTCACGGCTAAAAAGAGCCAGTTCCAGTTGTCTCCAGCTTTCCGAGGTACAGTTGTACCAGTCACCGACCGCCTACAGCTTTTGGGCATGGAGTTGACATCGGATCTCAACTTCGGCTCAACCATCGAGTCGAAAGCTCAGACCGCAGCTAAGAAGCTGGGCATCCTGAATAAGGTGAGGCGATACTTCACATCTGGACAGCTTTTAAGTTTATATAAAGCACAGGTCCGTTCCTGTATGGAGTATTGCAGTCACTTGTGGGATGGTTCAGTAAAATACCAGCTCGCTGCACTTGATTCGGTGGAACGCAGAGCTAAAAGACTCATAGGCGACGAGACTTTGATAGCTTCGCTTCACAGCCTAGCTCATAGGCGTAATGTCGCCTGCTTGTCGGTCTTCTACAGACTGTACTTCGGAGAGTGTGCACAGGAGCTCCACGATTTGATTCCACCATCACACTTTTACCACCGGACTAGCAGACGTACTGCGGCGTACCATCCACACTTGGTTGATATCCCGACTAGTCGTACTCGGCGCTTCTCCTCCACGTTTATCATGCGCACAGCCAAGGTGTGGAACTCTCTGCCGGCTTCTGTGTTCCCTCCCACATATAACCCGTCTGCCTTCAAAGCAAGAGTGAACAGGCATCTTCTGGGCACGCTCGTTTCATCATAGACCTCATCCATCGCTTTCCACCAGGCGTGATCGAGGTCAAGAGCAGGCCCATTATGTAATATAAAAAAATAAAAAAGTTTTGTGAGGTCTGCAGTCAAAAACTTTTTGACCAAGACAAACTGAACACAATTCGTGGTAAATACACACCGACCAGAAACCAAACACAGTAACAAAAGTACGAAAAAAAAAACCTTTGCGAATAACCTTTTGTAAAGATCGAGAGAAACGTAAGAACGAGTTAACAACAGTACCGACAAATGTCAAGTGTATCTGACAGGCTAGCAACCCCAAAATCCGAGGTTTATTCTACGGTAATTGTATTTTCTTACCAAACAAGAGTTTTGTAAGGAAATTTACTTGTAAGGATAAGGTTGGATGACTTTACAAGTCGGTTTTGTATCCCCGGATATTCTATAGGACCGAGTTATTGTTGGTTTTAATTTACGCTGATAAATGAATAGTTTAGATAAGTTTTTGTCAAAGAAAACTTGACCTAAATAAAAAGCTAAAAAAGAGTTTAAATATTTCAAGAACATTCTAGTAAATAGACTAGGAAGCAGTTCTTACTAAGCTCTAATTCAATAAAAAAAACACGGAAGAAAAGCTTTCTGAAAGAACAGCTGTTCATAAAATTAACATGGTACTTGAGATCTTTAGAAAATTGTTCATGACCTCAAATCGGAGATCACACACATAATGCAGAAAACAATAGAGATTGTCCCAATATGTACATTAATACAAAATGACTGATCATAGCAAAACATTGATCGCCTCGTTAGACAAAGGTCTGTTGTTGGTTAAAATAGCCTTCAACGAATATAATAAGTTTTTAAGCTGTCATGGTCACTAACATTATAATTAACACTAGAAACGGATATTTACCATGTACACTGTTTGTTTTGAGTTCCCGACCGCGTCCCGGGTAGACCGATTTGTCTGCTCATAAACACCCACCCGCAATAACTTCAGTTTATCCGTGATCATGGTGCTGGCAACAGCGCCGAAATATCGGGAACTCAAAACAAACAGTGGACACGGTAAATATCCCGTTTCTAGTGTTAATTATTTAATTAACACTAAATGAATATAATAATTTCAACTAACCAATGTTTTGCTCACAAACATGTCTCTAACATTGCCTTTGTAAAATAATCAACGTTCTGTTACAATTTAAGTACAGTTTAGTAATTCCACAACACATTGCCAGCCTCCATGTTGGAAGTGTACCCTGGATCTAGAACGATAACATACTGAAATGACAAAGCCAGCGTCATGACATTCGGGTTATCTAAGCGAAAGTTAAACTAGATCTGAACGAGTAGTTCATAACTGGGTGGAAAATTTCGCTAGAGAAATTCCGGAAAATGTTACTCGAACAAAAAAAACATCTAGGATATTCCTGAAAATATTGCTAAAACGGATAGAGATTTTTTATTCATTGGAAATTTTTGTGCACAACGTTTTTCCGGTTGAGATAATTTGGATATGCATATCCTGAAAAAAGCCGGCTGTATCAAATTGGTCGTCATACATTTGGATACACAGAAAATATGTTGAGTATTTTACGAGCTAAAAATATGTTGAGTATTTTACGAGCTAAATGCGTTATCAGTTATAAACATCAGATTAAAAGTACTCGCTAAATCGAAACGCATTTTTGATACTGTTTTTAGGGTAACAAATCAGATGTGCACCCATGATCTGTTGACCAAGAAAGCCGGCCCAATCACTAGGCTAGTCAAACTGTCTCGATGCCTTTCGTTGGCTCGTGCCGATCAGCAAACTCCGTCTGCACTCGCTAAATCATGTTTCTGGTCGGCTTGGCACAATTCGAGTTAGCCCGAACGGCTGTTTTCCAAATATATCGTGCCTGTAGCGAAAGATGCTGAAAAGAACTTGTTTAGGCACTTGTTCTGTTCTCACCTCAAAGGCGACAAAGCAATCCGAAAAAAAATATTCATAATTATTATCATGATTTCGAATAATGGAAAACTGTTGACACTACTGAGATTCTGAAGTATATTCGGGCTTAATTCCTATTAAGTCGAGAAAAGTCACAATTTTAAAAATAAATTAAAGAAAGTCTATTCTTATGAGCATCTCACGCCATAATCAATATTATTAACACCAATAAACGTTTAAGGCTAAAAATAAATTCATTAAATACCTATACCAAAATAGACCTTAGTTTACCTAAACTCAAATCAAATATAGATCCGAAGCAATATTATATTTGCAAATATATTCTCAAAACTTTTGTTCGTTATACGGTACATACCTCCATTCAGGTATATTGTAGAATCAGCGAATATGTACAGTAAAAGGAATTCTGTGTATTCGAATATGCGCTGTGCACCGAATCGATTATGACAACATTTCACTGGTACAGCGTTGGAAGCTTATTTCTTTTTAAACTTGTTACTGGCACAAACTACTAGTTCTATCCAGGGGTAAAACATTTCCTTTGTCGGAAATAAATACATAGATGGTAAATTGGACTTACCTACTATTTACGCTTTTATTTAACTTTCCTTGTTAGTTATGTACTGGTAAAAACTTACAACTGAATTCCCCCAACCAATTGAGCTGAAATTTGGTTCTGGTGACGGTGCATTTTTTTGATAGACATTACTTGAACCTGCAGCCAGGATAACTCCTCAACATTGACACGAAAGTTTGTATGCGCGTTCAGTTTTCATAAATAAACCTATTTCTTTTCTGTCCAGAACCACAAACAATATCATCGCAATGACGGGGAGAACAAGTGCCTTTCGGCTTCGATAATTGTTTTTTACACCCCTTATTTAGGTGTCGTTTATTATACTAATATAATTTAAACTATTGGGACTGAACCGAGCGTGAAAATACAACACAGTGGTTTGCAGATTTGTGAGGTGTAGTATAGAGGTAAAGATTACTCTGTTTAAAGCTTTCTGTCAAACTCTCTACACCTGCAATCTGTGGGTCAACTACACGCAGCGGGCCATCAACGCTCTCCGTGTACAATATAATAACGCGTTCAGGGTGCTGGTGGGGCTCCCACGCTTTTGTAGCGCGTCTGCGATGTTTGCTCACGCGCACACGGACGGGTTTCACACTATACTGCGGCGCCGCATCGCTTCGCTGATGTTTCGTACGCGTGGGAGCGCCAACACCATCCTGAACGTGCTCAGCCACAAGCTGGACAGCCCCCTTCTGGGGCACTGGGTTCAAGCACAAGTGCGTGTGCACGGGGCTCAGAGGGCGGCAAATACTTAAATTAATCTTTAAATTAAATTGGATTGAATTGGATTAAATTGAGCTGAATTGAATTTGATTAAATTAAATTAAATTGAGTTAAATTGAATTGAATTGAATTAGATTGAATCAAATTGTATTGAATGACATTAGATTAAATTAAATTAAATTAGATTAGATTAAAGTAGATCAATTTAATTAAAATAAAATATAATATATTGAATTAAATTAAAATAAATTGAATTGAATTAAAAGGAATCATTAGAATAGTTAAGTGTAGACATTTATGTAAACAATTGTAATTATTTTTAACTGTATCTATGACGGCTATGAAATTATTACTACTAACATAGTTATTAAGCATTTCTAACCCATATATGGACTTGGTTGTTCGAAATAAAGTATTTGAATTTGAATTAATTTGGGTACTCAATTAGCAACTAAGCAACAAAAAAAAAAACAAAAAAAACGTGTCGATCAGTGTAAGTGAAACAGGAATAAGTTAATGAAGGTATTGGGTAATGAACAAATACACCATGACTTTTTGGTCGTCTTACAACGAGAGCCTACTTCATGTATCCAATGAGTACTAAACATTCATTAAAAAAAACATAGATATTTATGAAATTGTACAAAAATAATGTTTATTTCAAAGATAATTAAATTATTTACAAACTACTAAACTATAATAGTAATAAATATGTACAAGTAGAAAAGGGTTACAGGGCGTCCAAAAATTCGTCCGCATCGCAATGAAATTTGAATAATTTTGAAAATAAAAATATGATTCATTATTATGACGCATGACGTAGGTAGTTGAAACACATTGTTGCGACCGAAGATCTACTCGACTCGTGCGCTGGGTAGGTATGTTCTACCGCTTCACACGTAAACATTATTAACAGGATGTTTCATAATTCTAATGTATTATTTATATTTCTTTGTACCTATTATCTTAATTAATGTTAAAAAAAGATTCGTGCTTTGAGGTATTTAATGTCGGATACATTGAGTGGACCACCTTTGTAAGACAACAAAAAAGCCATGGTGTATATACGCACCATTGTGGAACGCCAATATCGACAAGCGTAGATATATTCTCCGTCAACATCTTTTCTTCGATTCTGAACCCTGACGATGTTCAGCAGCTTCCTTGCTGTGAGGTCCCACACAGTTAGACCATCAGTCGGCTGCCAGCTCCCAGCGAGGCAGTGTTCTCTCTGTGTGAAAGGAATACAGTTACTTTAGGTGAAGACGGTGAGATTTTGAAACGATTTGACTGGATCTTTGTCTGCTGTGAAAAAATGCAGCGTGCAGCAACGTTACCATCTATGGAAGCGTTCATAGAACACAGTTGTGACGGTTTCTTTGTAACTCTATGAGAACTGATATTCAGCAGCTTTGCCGATGCAGTTTGCTGGCACGGTCGCCTTCGAAATTGCACCTTAAAATTTAGATATAAGAATAACGGTACGGCACTACATTAAATAAACCAGACAAATCACGTTTCGCGTTTAGCTATCTTCTAATAGGCGTGTATCATTAGTACGCACGATGATCAATCAAGCTATATAAAACCAGTTTATGCGGATCTCTCATTTTACGGGAAATTTATACAAAACAAGGCCATGTTATAGGACTGGAAATATATAGCTTGATGACTAAGTCGCCGTGTGTACCTTGTAGCAAACAATTATTATGATGATGTTAGAGTATGTAGTAGTATATGCCGAGATTTCATTAATTACAATTTGGTTCAAAGTTTTGGGTTATTAGTATCGCCAATTAGTTCTCATGTGTTTCCAATCCTCTGGGAAATTCATTTGAATTTTAATGAAACGTACGCTTGTAGCTATCGAATTGAATTCTGTTAAACATGACCCTTGACCTTTACCGAAAGAATACACGTGTTACCTACCTAAGTGTGAATGTGAGTAGGTAGATACGTTGTACCACAAACGTAAACCCTAAACGCAAACCCGAAACGCGTGTAAATCTTTCCCCTCCGGGATTGAGATAAAAATGTGGCATATTACATTTGTATTGTACACTTTCCTGCTTTTACAACGAGTGAGAGGAGGAAGCAGATAACATAAGTTGTACAATATCTGATATAGGATAACTTGCGAGCTACGGAACGCGATATCCGGGTTAAGATGGAGTTACTCGAGGTATGATATCAGTTCACTATCAGAAGTTTTACTTGAGAGTGAAATTCATCGCGTTTTATAGATGCTCCCCGTGCTAAGTATTTGAAAATATAGTATCGGATTAAATATAACAAACATGTTATGCCACCAATCGACTTCATAATTATTTTCCAAAATATTATGGCAAAAAAGTAACCCTTATAGATTCGCTCCATCCGTCTGTCTAAGTTTCGAGAGCAGATGTCTTCTATGAACCGCTACACAAAAGTGATGTAAAATTACGAAAAAAAAATACAATAGGGGTGAAAATTTCTACGTACCTACATACAGCTCTTAAAGAATGTTATCAAGGTTACTCAATTCCTTTCTTAAGTCTATGGTTGATGAGATATTCACTTCTAAAGCTATAAAAATTGCGCCAGACCGGCCCACGTTAACTATAGTGTCGTCAAAAAAACTTATTATCTGTGTAAATAAGATATTTCTATTATAACAATTTCCCATATCGAAGAGTATCTACCCATAACTTTATAAAAGCATTTCTATCAATGTGAAACCTTCCAAGGGCACACGTGTACCTAAATAGGTTGACATTGACAAATTAACTAAATTATTCATTCGCGCAAACATGTTTACAAAATTTATTTTATTCGTACTAAAACATTTGTTACGACTTTGTATTGTGAATCTGATGTAGTACCTACTCGTACTACGGCATCTATTTTGTATTTTTTCCCAATAGGTAAAGCTTTCGTAATTTAGGTTTAGTTTATATTAGTAACTAGCGACCCGCCCTTGCTTCGCACGGCACCATCTATCGGGTCCAAAACTATATCTAATGTAATGTAGCCTATATTTTAAGTTAAGCATCTAGCAGTAGAGCGGTGAAAACTGCGTTCAAATCCATGCAGCAGTTTTTGCGTATAAACATAGAGACAGAAAGACAGACAAAAATTCCAGAAACTATTGTTTTGGCTTCTGTTGCTCTAATAAAGACCCCCATAAGTATTTTTTTTTCAATATCTTCAATGTACAGACATCGACCTGTTTATAATTTAACTATACATATGTATAGAAAAATTAGACATCAGATTATAATTACCAAAATGGCGAAATATGCACAATATAATGCACAATCAAACTGATATTTATTACAAGAAATTACGTTTAGCAAATCATTAATTAGTTGTAATACTTGTGGCGACACTCAATAAAATATTTTTAATTTTTAAGTAATACCACACCACACCTTTTCATAGGGATCTAGCGTCGTTGCTTATTTCAGTCTTTTGGGTCACAACAATTGACTATCCGGAGTGGAAGAGCTGTCCAGGACCAATGCTTGTCAAAGGTGTCGTACTTATACGGGGCGAAGGGACACCGATGCGAAAACGGTTACCACGTATTCAGTACATCATTCTGAAAAAAAAACAGCTGTTTCCTACAAATGCTACTCGATACTCGGTCAAAATGTATGGAGCAGCAAATTTTTTATTTATTTATTTATTAAAGGAAAAACAAACAGTAGCACAATAAAAATTAGTCATGATATCTTAAATATAACATTTTAAAACAATTATGCTACCCACTACATTCTCCACAGTTTACAATATAAAGTACTTAAACGTATAAAGTACCAACACGAATTCAATACCTATACAACGGTCATTATCCTGGAACGAATATTCGTACATGGATTTTTAAATATGTAACTATATATAAAAGAAAAAGTAAATGAAATTACTTAAATTAAAGTTTTACCGGTGGTAACCGTTTTCGCATCGGTGTCCTTCCTTCCCGTGTAAGTACCACACCTTTGACAAGCATTGGTCCTGGGCAGCTCTAGACAGAGAGAGGTAAAAAAAATCAGGGATTCCTTTGCCCAGCAATGGAAGTGGTTTTATGACTATTATAATCGATCACTTAGGTACTTCTACTTCTCAAAAACTTAAAAACAAAGAAACATCTAAAAATTCTCAGCAAACCAATATCAGTAGCCAGTCCATAGACAAAGTTGTACAGCTTTACAAACTAAAAATATCGAGAGCCCGTGCAGTAATAATATTCTTCAAAGGCAAAGAACAACTATACAGGAGCATCAAACTTCATAACGAGGTACAGTCAAACACACGTTCAAGTTAACACTTGCACCCCTGCCTGCTAGCAAAGTCGCTGTCAAAGTCAAATTTTTGGCATAGACTTGCGGTCGATTGTACCAAGCTACGACTAAGCTGTAGATGAAACACCGCAAACTTGCAGTACGACAAAGCGAGAGTTTTTAATTAAAGAGCCTTGTACTGTTGCCTAAGACCAGGAGAGTTTTGTGTGAGATAATTTAGGAACATAATTATTTTAAAGTTTCTAAAGAAATGTGAAAAAGATTGTGTATCTCTTTAACCATATCGTGTACTAAAATAAACACACGGTACTATTCAGGCATTTATAGACCAAAATATCTTTGAACTAGTATCACAAGAAATATTCACCCCAATTTCGAATGGGATGAAGTAATTTTCTCATGAGCGGAACGATTTTCTAAGAAAGATGAAAAACAAATTGGCTTACAAGGGAAAGTAGGATCCAGTCAATGTATATTGAAATTTGAAAAGAATCTATGGAGTTCGTCTCGCTCTCATTATTATAAGGTCATAACAAGTAAAACTGAAGATCAAAACTTCTTGGGCTGCGGGACTGTTCGAAAGAGATACCGCGGCCCTGGAATATAAAGGGCAAAAGAAGGAACATGGATGGTTTTTAGTCAGTAAAAGTCTGACACTCCCTTCCGCTCCGCCCAGAGCGGGAGGAGTCATTTGATGATTTCCCACCCGAAAAAAAAAAGATCAAAACTAAGTATTTTAATGTGCTTGTGAAAAGTGGTAAATAATTGAAAAAGGGACCTCGCACACTTCTGGCCGAACCGGCCGCTATCTTGAACAAAACTGGTCGTGCGACTAAGTTTTCTCCCTGCACGGAGCTTCTGTGGCCAAAAGTCATAGTGCGCAAGGTTCAAAATAGAAGAACCTTCTTTAATGGTTTGTCAAAGAATGATAACTTCGCTAATTAGACATGCCCGTGACACCTAAACGAATGCCTTAGGGGTCGTCTCCACGAGCGAGAGAATCGCGGCGATATTATGTATTTGTATGGGATAATATCGCCGCGATTCTCTCGCTCGCGGAGACGGCCTCTAAGAGAGTGTATAGAAATACGTGGCAACGACGATAATATCGTCGCGATTCTCTCGCTCGTGGAGACAGCCCCTAAAGATTATTGCTCTCTTGGAATTTCAACTCCCGGCGCTAAGCCGACGGTCGAGAATTCAAAGTGCTGCAATTGTGAGTGAAAACGTGCAAATGTTTTAATTCCAAATCACGTATGAACATAAGTGATAAATTATTTAGGCAGATTTCTTAGCATTAACAAACATGGAATATTTAATATTTTACAGCAGTACTAAAGCTCGTTATGTATGCATAATTTGGTTTGCATTACTTATTTACTAACACATAAATGGTCTTAATAGAGCTAATAAAATGACGCCGAAACAGTTTTTTTTATAAATAGAGTATTTGAATATATTTTGAGATCTAAATTATTTCGTGTAGTTGACGTTGAAAGACATTATATGAGGTTTATTAAATCTAGCACTTAGTTTGAAGCTTAGATAAATGCGTATGTATTAAAGTGAACTTGATTCGCATAATTATTATATTCTGCACAAGTGCACAAAGAAAAGTTCGTTTAAAATCTTTATATATACAGGGTTATTTGGAAAACACCAGAAACCTCTTAAGAGGTCATCGTACTCATCACTATGAACAACTTTTACTATGGGACCAAACGTGAAATCGCGAAAAAAAAATCTGCTGTTCCCTACATTTATGATCGATTAACTCGTCAAAATGTAGGGAACAGCTGATTTTTTTTTTAAGTTGTTCATAGTGATGAGTACAATGACCTCTTAAGAGGTTTCTGGTGTTTTACAAATAACCCTGTATATATATAAATGATAAACTGACTGACTGACTGGGTGATATAGTGATATATCAACACACAACCCAAACCGCTGGTCCTAGACACATGAAACTTGGATGGTGTGTTCTTTGTTAAGAATAAGTATCCAGTAAGAAAGGATTTTAGGAATTCCACCCCTAAAGGGGTAAAATAGGGAATGGAAGTTTGTATGAAAGTCCGTGAGTTTTAAAGTTAGGATCTTCAAATTTTGTGTTTAGGCTGACGATTTCAAATTAATTTATACGTGTTTCAGCGTTTTTGCTTATTCTACCCGCGAAGGGTTAAAAAGGAAAGGGATGAAAGTATGTTACTATGTTTGTTATAACCTGGATTGACCTATAGGTTACTTTTTAATCCCGGTAGTAAGTTCCCGTCGGATATTTTTTGACATCCACGAGGCCGAAACCGCAGGCAAAAGCTAGTGTTTCTATAAAGAATCGGTTCAGAAAAAAAATTTGAAATGCATATAATAAAACAGAGGAAGATTGACCTGAAGAACTTTTTTCGTAACAATATAAATAACTCTATAAGTTTTTTACTGTGGGAATTTCCTGAGCATAAAAAATCTTGAAGATTCTTTCGTCATCTACATTATTATCATGCAGGTAAGTATAATAGGCGTTGTATTTATAAGGAATGCATTTAAAAGACGCCGCTTCTTCGTTAGACTTACACTTAGACGAAAACTCCACGCTCGATAAAAAGCGAGCACATATTTTTAATCGGAATTTGGAACACCCAAATGTTGTGACGGAAAATACCCATTCTTTAATAAAAACTTTAGGGTAGATGCGGTTACACTAGGATATGTAAATATAAGCAGAACCTCCTCCGAAAGAGCGAATCCTCAGCATGTGAACAAAAGTATTCGGGTAACTCTAATATAAATTTAAAACGGAGGAGAAAGCTGCTGACTGCAAAATAATATCAGTAGGTATATTAATAATGTAGAATTTAGTGAACATTTCATTTTCACGCACGTTTTTTTTGTATAGCCGGGTCTTAGCCCAAGGGGCTTTCCCCTTCGCCCGGCCCTGGTTCAAGCCATGGTCCGGGGCGAGAGGGAATGGGAAGCCGTCGCCTCTTTCTGCGAAGCAGTCATGCTAGCGAAGGAGGTGGCGGAACGTGAGAGGGAGAGAGCCTCACGTCCCAGCCGCCGCGGGAGAAGCACCGGGCGTCGGGGGCCACGCCGTGATGGCTCTCGGCCACCCTAGGCGCGGGCCTGTGGACGGTGAGTAATGGGCTAGCTCGCCGTCCGTCCGTCGTATGACGACAGGCCGTGTCGACGGCGCGTTCGTGTTCCACGCGCGCCTCAAAGAGATGTCAGCAAACGGGAGGGGCCCGCAAGGGCCGATGCCTGCCAGGGCTGCGGGACTGTTCGAAAGAGATACCGCGGCCCTGGAACATACAGGGCGAAAGAAGGAACATGGGTGGTTTTTAGTCAGTAAGAGTCTGACACTCCCTTCCGCTCCGCCCAGAGCGGGAGGAGTCATTTGATGATTTCCCACCCTCCCAAGTTCTTTCAGGAAGTCTTTCACGCGCCGCGCTAAAATGAGCCCTCACGGTACACGTCCAGGGAGCTTACTATGACGTGTTGAAGCAGGAGTAATTCCAGCGTGAGAAAGAGACAGAGCTATACAGGTCGTCTAGCGCCATCTCTTTCCCACACTGGAATCACTCCTGCTTTGAGACGTCATGGTAAGCCACCAGGTCTGTCACCCACCTTTCTGGGCCTCGAGCGATGATTATTTCAGGATATTTTCTCAAGCCATCCGTTGTGGCCAAGATAAACTGAGAAAGAGTATTCAGCGGGCGTACAAAAACGCGTGCCCAGTGTTACAGATTTGGGCCTCGGGCTTCGACGTCCCACATGAAAAATAAACCTACCTATGTCTGGAAACCTGTAGGTGTAAACCCTGACACATTGTCTATTTGAGGAACAGGTAAACGAGTGGGTGTATTGGTTATGTATGGACTACGGAGATAAAAATATACCAGGCACAGGTGTAACGCTTAAGGCGCGGTGTTACCTCAATATTCCCATAAATTGGTTTGTTAGAAAGTCGAGTATGACGTATTGCAATGAAAATATCTAACGCAAAAAATACAGCCGACAGAGAAAGGTTTAAAGAAAAAATTTAACCGAACAGAATAATAAATAATAGTTTGATATTTCCAATAAAAAGTTGGGAAGTTGCGGCACAAAAATAAACTTTGGCGTCGAAGATCGTTTATTTTCCAGTGACAACAACCTTTTTTTTTTAAGAATTTAATAGAATTAGTATTTTTTTTTTAAACTTTAACCAAACAATTATTTGATTTAAAGTCTACATTTTGAATAATCTAAAGAAAACCTGTAAAATAAAATAAATGGCAATTCGCAGCTTAGTCACATGTCAACACAAATACATATTATTTTCAATTACAACCTTATTCACGCTCCATAGTGGTGACAAATGCTTACGCGGTCTAGTAGCGATTAGAATCGTAGTCAGTCCGCGCCTTAACCAAAACGTTGACTGAAGCAGATGCGTGGTGTGTTATCGTGTCATGAGAGTTATCATTCCCCCGTCTGCTGATGGCGACAATACGCTCCCCCCCAGCACCGCGAAGCTGCTCATGCGACGTCCTAGTCAAACAGTAGCTCTTTAATATCTATAACAAAACATACGTACGTTCAGGTCAATCGAATCGTTGCAAATGTTAACGCCTTCAAAAGTCATAACGCAGCCAACGGAGCATCTCACGTCCCAGATCTGAAAGTAAAATAATATAATTAAAACATAGCATCACGCCTGTCACCCCCGAAGGGTCTGGCAGAGTTGGACTTATTGTAATACCTTTATTGAAAGGTTGGGGATACCTCACATCATATCTTTTCCGAAAGGATAGGCTATGTAAGTTTCCAAAAGGGATACGATTATACCTACATTTTAAATTTATGGTCTATTGCCATTTACCAGGCACAATTTCCGACTCCAGACTGCGACTGAAAAATTCCCAATTTAACAACACAACCCAATTCTCAGCAGTTCCACTTCCGAACACTAAAGTTATTTGGCAGCCTTACATATGAAAGTTTTTTTTAATTACGGACTATAATTTGAATCGGATTTTGTTAACAATTTCAAGGGTATTAATTTGTTTGCACTAAAATAAAAATAGCTTAAGCTATAACATCAGCTATCTGCCAGAAAAAGTCGGGGCAAAATCAGTGCAGCCGTTTCGAAGATTAGCCGGAACAAACAGACAGACAGACAGACGGATAGGGAGTTACTATTTACTTTCATAAGCATTCAGTAAAAAGCTGTTATTTTGAAATTACAAACATACACACTTCAGTTGTATTTATTTGTTTAGAACATATTACAGACATGATAAACTATAGTCACTGCGAAGGGAAAAAATAGAACAATGCGAGAAAGAAGGCTATTTTCTTTATGTAATGAAAATACTTTACAGCGTGACTGATTTGTTGGATTATAAGCTGAAGTTTTATTACAGGAAATGCAATTAATTTTATGAATGAGTTTGTACTACTAGAAAATAGAGAGAAAGAAAAAAATATTTATCTGTCGCAGAGACATGACGTGCATACAAAATGACAAAAAAAAACAATAAAAGTACACATACAACGCGTCCTGTTGTATTTATAAATGTTTGTTAAACATTTATACACAAAAGAAGGAGTTGTTGAAAGTTGAAACATAATAATCTTGAGGGATTGTTTGACGAAATCAAGGTGAAAACCGCGTGGGAAACTTCCAACAATAAATAAAACTATTTTCGTTTTTTTACATGTCAAAAATGATCTCAGTTCATCTAATGAAGATATTGTGCTCCTGAGTATATAACTTATTCTAGTTACAAAATAAGGTTACAATGTTATTGGACAACTAGTTAAATGCAGATTCTCACTATTCATAGGACCTCACAAAGGATGGCAGTCCATTCAGAGTCTATTACAACGCCCACTAACTTAAGAAAAGTTCCTAAGTTATCCTCATTTCCATTTTCTCTGTGGAGTCTTAAAAATATTAAGTTACAATTAAAGTAGGAAGTGACATCACATCCGCACGCAAAATACGCGCTTTAGACGTGGCGTTGCGGACACCAGCCCGTTATACAATATAACATTAGTTACATTGTCTTTCAGGAAATTATTAGTAGTTCTAACTGGTTCGTTGCTTTTAGGGTTCCGTACCTCAAAAGGAAAAACGGAACCCGTTTCACTTCATTGTCCATCTGTCTGTGTGTCAAGTGTAAAGGCAGTTTTTTTCAAGAACGCGTTGTGGTATCAAGTTGAAATTAATATCAAGTACTTCCCTTGGAGCTGTGCTTTGGTAAGAAGCAAAGTCAAGGCTCAACTAATGGTCCAAGATCCCGTGAAACAATTAAAAGTTTTAAAGGCAATCATTGTTTCATTTAATTTATTTTAGCTCTGTGATTTTTTGTGTTTACGGTTATTTACCCTACTTTTTTACACAAATAGTCAAAAATGCTGGTAACTACCTAATTTATTAAATCGATGCCCATCTTATATTTTTTAATTGGAAATATCCAAAAAGCTAGTTTATACAATATAATTATCTTAAACATTTGGTTACAAGTTAAATCAACTCAGATGAAAATCTATATCACGGTCACAGCACTCGTAGCTTTTACGCGATCCCAACTTTAATGTCATCCGATATATAAATGTCTATAATAAATTATTACGTAACTACTAAATGGGTCTTATCTACGTATATCATCAATTATCTAGTACTAGTAACGTCGCAAACCCATTTAGGATTAAAATTTCAGCGTAATTATGGAATCAAAATGAGTCGGTAATCCTAAAATTTAATTGAAAACTTTATTACTTTTTATACTCACTGTTTTTCACATTTTCTTTTTAATTAAAATAAATTTCTCAAACCATACTATACTTATCATAGAAATAAATGCAAAATTTTCTGAGTTTAAAAAGCGAATGTGACAAATAAAAAGGAACGCAGAATATGTTTTAACTACAAATGTTCAGGTAATAAAGGGTCTTTCAAATAAATAGGGCGGGTCGATGTTGAAAGTTTTTGGCGCTCATGTTATTTGGGCGGCATCTGTCAAATGCGTTGTTATTTCTTCAGTTACTGATGCCAAATCACCATGGCAAGTTACACAATTGAGCAGCACGTCTAAATGATAAAAAGTTTATTATCAAAATTAGTGTTCGTTAGTGCAAACGTTGCGCGCATTACGTCCATTTTACGGCAGACGCGGTGGCCCTTCAAAGTCGACTCTCCAATGTTTAGTGACCAAATTCGAGACGACTGGCTCGGTAAACAACCAACCAACACCCTTACGTCAAAGGAACGACAGATCGGCCGAGAACGTCACTGCTGCCCGTGAGAGTGTGCAGGAGACTCTGAGGCAGTCGATTTCTCGCCGTGCGCAAGAACTCGGCCTTTCGCAGACTTCAACTTGGCAAATTTTGCGTCGGGACTTGGGCCTACACCCGTACAAGATCCAACTAAGCCAGGAGCTCAAAGTGAATGACCATAGACAACGCCGTTTGTTCGTTGACTGGGCTACACAACGTTTGGAAGAGGACCCCGATTTTGGCCGAAAATCATCTTTAGCGACGATGCGCATTTTTGGATGAATGGTTTTGTTAATAAGCAAATTACCGTATATGGGACAACCACAACCCACATGAGGTTCACCAGGTGGTACTGCATCCACAAAAAGTTACTGTTTGGTGCGGATTTTGGTCCGGCGGCGTCATTGGTCCGTACTTCTCGAAAACGATGATGGCGATGCCATTACTGTTAACGGCGAGCGCTACAGATCAATGATTAACAATTTCTTTTGGCCTGAATTGAATGATATGGACGTGGACAACATGTGGTTCCAAAAAGACGGCGCTACGTGCCACCCAGCGACCGACACAATGGACATTCTGCATGAACGGTTCGAGGGTAGGGTTATCTCTCGCAAAGGTGACGTGAATTGGCCACCAAGATCGTGCGATTTGACCCCGCTAGACTTTTTCTTGTGGGGTTTTCTCAAGTCGCAGGTCTATGCCAATAATCCGCAATCAACCGATGCCCTGAAAGTCAACATAACGCAGGCCATCGCTCAGATTCAGCCGGATCTATGCAGTAGAGTAATTGAAAATTGGACCTGTCGGATCTGTGCCACCGTTCGAAGCCGCGGTGGACATTAAAACGATGTCATATTTCATAAATAATGGCATAAATGGGCCTTTCAAATAAAACAATAATTTATTTAATATCTCACATACAGCTTGTTTTATTTAATTTCAACATCGACCCGTCCTTGTTGAAAGACCCTTTACTATTGCATGCTATCTATTGGCCAAATGTGTGTTACTAAATATTTTATATAAGAACTTCATGTACCTATCATATTTGATGCAATAAATGAATTGAATCATATCAACAATAGTGAAGATATTATCAAATCAAATTGTTTTACGACTGAATTGACTACGTCTTCGCTAGAGCACAACAACGCTCTGGTTCAAATTGAAAAAAGTCTAAATGAAAAACTACAAACATCAAAGCAATACCAGCATAGCAAGAATAGATTATTCCATAATAACCTGCGAACAGTACCGTACCGTCTGTTAAAGCGCGCTTAATAAATAATTTGAGCAGTTAACCGCCGAGAGAAATATTTTAATCTCGACAGAGATGCTTTGAGTCTGTTCGCGGTCGTTGTCCGCCATGTTTAATTCAGCACGTGTTTACTAGCTTCCAGTAAGTTACTCGCCCCACGTACTTGCCGACAACGCATTCGTACATTTATAGGGCGACGACAGTGCGCGTGGGGGTGTATTAAAAAAATATCACCTAAACTGTTTATTGGGGTGGGGCTACCTGTCTATGACACATACTTGCACATCTAAAATTGGCGACATTTACTAAAAACATGTCAACTGTCTAAACACTATAATACAGCGTGTAACGGAAGGGGGGTATCAACCCTGAAGGAGGTGAATGTGCTCATGAAACTCAACAACTTTCCCCAAAGAACATAGGTCGAAATATGAAAAAAAAATTTGGCCCTCCCATAGTAAATCAATCAGCTGGTAGTCAGTTTTGTAAGGGAGGGCCAAATTTTTTTTCATATTTCGACCTACGTTCTTTGGGGAAAGTTGTTGAGTTTCATGAGCACATTCACCTCCTCCTCGTTACACGCTGTATAGTACTTCGAAGTTGTGAGTTGTATTTGTACAAGTCTTAAGGGCCGGGCTCCACCAAAGCAGCTCTCTCTTAATAAGCTTAGCTTAATAACGAAGGTCTCCATTTACGAAATTCTATTGGTGGTGTACAACATAATTATCTCTTTTCCTCTCGTCTCGTCTCCGGTTTGGTAGAATCCGGGCCTGATACATAGTCCCAGAGTCCTTTCCGTAAAAGAAAACTTAAAACCCAATTTTTCTACCCGTTTCGGTAGATGTATTCCGATCCAACGAGTAAGCCAACTCACCAACACCATCACGAGCTTATAAATTTTCACAAATATAAAATGTCAAGTGAACAAAAATACACAACGTGCAATAAGGGAAACAAATAAAGTACTGTGTATCCTGGGTACACAATGTTTACCGAAAAAACACCAAAATAATACAAATTTGTTGAGTTTAAACGGACCATAACAACACTTTGTTCGCAGTTAATAGGCGTAGAGACCAATTATCACATAGGTATATATATAACAGCTCTATATTTTTTTCATGTTCAGAGTTCCCTTTCACCTTTGCCCGGGGTAAACCCCTGCTTAGATTCAGGGGGCGCCAGGGTTAAATGTTCTGCGGTTAAATTGCACTCATATCATCAAAGTTATCCACAACTGTAGCTACGTACTGTTATTTTTTGTTGTACCTCATAACAAAGTTAGTTTCACTGC
The DNA here is from genome assembly GCA_950022335.1 of Eurois occulta. NCBI lineage: Eukaryota > Metazoa > Arthropoda > Insecta > Lepidoptera > Noctuidae > Eurois > Eurois occulta. Next base: position 6,279,477 of record OX465489.1, on the reverse strand, counting down.
AACTATGCGAACAATTTTGTTTTTGTGTACAAAAAAGTTGAGGGTTGAAATCTGTTTAATTTAAGCTCATTTTGTTCGTTTACGTTTAAGACCACTTTAATTCATAAAGGTGTAGGGACTTGTAGTTTCGTCTGTGTAGATGGAACTCAAAGGTTTACTAACAATCTGTCACAAATTCATAATTGGTAAATGATTGCTCTGTTCCAATCTTGTAATACGTACCCTACGTGAGTTTGCGCTTCGCTAAATTTTTTCAAAGCGATTGACATTGGTCTAATTGATAGGTCGTTATACATATATATGAGCAGGTTATACCGAGACCCCAAAACAGTAATTTATTTTAATGAAATAAAGAAATACGTGAGTAAGAAATAGTCCCTACCGTGTCCGTATTTCGCTTCTAGTGCCTTCTCGTACCAACTCACCCGAAGGGTATTGTCCCAAGATCCACTGGCGAATAAATTCGGCTTCTGCGGATGACACCGGAGTGCGACCACCTGACCAAAGTGCATTCTCTGCAACTTCTTCGGGATGTACAGGAGCCGCGACTTGTGCACTTTGTACGTGATTGTTGCCTAAATTTGAGAAACAAACAGAATAAAGAAGGTAGTAGGTACTATTCTACTCCAGCAAATTGAAATCTACTTAATCAATTGTATGGGGTTCATTTTGGATGATCAGCTTATATAATAGATCCGTAAAGCATCTAATGTTAAATGACATGGCAACTAGAATAGACACTGAAGAGAGATTGAGGTAGTCCACCTCAACCTCTCTTCAGCATAGCATTTCAACAGCATTTAACCAAACATTACCAACATAGGACTTAAACATAACTGGCGTAATGTGGGTGTACTATTAGATACACCTCTGCCTAACTAACCCTTCGGGGATTACAGGTTTGATTTTATGTTATGTTATCACCTACCAATAGTACGAAATCGACACGAAATGAAATCCACTGAAAATACAACATACTGAAAGCTTAACTTCATTCATGTCATGTGTGGCAACCATTAAAAAGCCTAACGTTGGATATTCAACATTTTTCCATTTCGGCACAGCTTAACGATTCGTCTTTCCAATAACATTTAAACTCTCCGACCTAAATTTTAATGTCAAGGACATCAAAGTTATAATAAATCCAATGCAGAAATGTCAGTTTTATTACCACAGTTAAACGAGATTAAGCCGTAACCTTTTATTGGTTACATTTTATGCATAGCCGTAAGGAAAGTAACAGACTTGTAACCCAGTAAGCCACGCAACCTAAATCTGGCGCACCCATTGGCCAAAAATTAAATTTTAACACCAATTCTTAACTCGTCACCAATCAGCGTTCGTGTTCGCTGTCTGATGTTTCAAGGGTCTCCCTGATCACTAGATTTTAGGGTAAAGTACAAAGGCTCTAAATCACATAAAAGCCTTTAATTACAAGCTCTGCGTATCTAACAATTTGTAAGATAAACCTTATTGCTTGGCTTCACAATTTTATGTTATGACAGTACCGTAACACTATATCTATCTAGTCAGAGTTCGCCCACACGATGCCCGCAAGAGATAGACGGTATCCATTGTTTGAAAGATAAACTTCAATTTGGTGAATTGGTTATCGGTTAATCCGTAAAGTTATTGTAGTATATAACTCTGGTTTGTATAGTTATCCAAAGAGATAACATTCCCTACATTCTGAGAACTTGATGCGATTCTTCCAGACGGTACAGTGGCGTCTAATAGATACCTAATTTCTTATACAATAAGAGAACTTGAAAAGCTATATTCGCTCTTCTATTCGGTTATATAGAACACATTATCTTTGAGCACATCAGACTTACCGGTCTATGGGAGAACCTATTTTTTATAATATTACTTTCCTAAACAACATTATTAAAAAGAGGTCCCACTAACACAAAAATCTTTTGAAAAGGTTTAGAGCCGAACGTATGTACAGACAGACGCCAGCAGGTCAAGCTACCCGAAACTGTCAGATTTTCCCAACCAACCTTGAATCTAATACTTTAGTGATAAAGTTGAAAATTTATTGAAGAAATTTGACAGATTGCAGTAGCTTGATGTGCTGGCGTCTGTACATCATCATCATCATCATCCATTGCCGGACTTCACCCACTGCTGTCTATAGTATTACAGTCCTGGGTAGAGACCTCTCTTATTTATAATTTTTATTTGACAAAAAGAGAATATATTTTAACAAATAAATAAAAATACCAACGGATCGTTTTTCGCTTTTAGAGCATTTTTATTTTTCTATGTGGGGTAAGTAGGTAAATCTGCGCCGCAAAACGCAATAAAATATTCAATGGACATAAATTTACTAAAACACACAAAAGAAAATGTGTAAATCACTTCACAAGACTTATGTACATGTGTTGTTAATGTATTGGACTATGCATATTCAGTACTTATATTTCAGTAGGCACCTACCTAATGCTTTCTGTAGTTAATAGCAGGTATGTTTTACAAAGAAAAAGTTTAATACGAGTATAAAAAGCTTAAGATTTGAAATATGTTGCGAGAGTTTGAGAGATGAGGGGTTGTTCAAAACTGCAATTTGCAAACATCAATTATGCATAATGAATATTTGTAAATTAAAGGATTAGAATTAGATGTAAATTCTATTGTGGATGCTGTGGTCTCCTATAGATAAGTGACGGAGAAGACCTACGTTATACTTTTGTTCATAATTTATTTATCATGATCTGTGTAATTACATCCTTTGATATCGAGAGATGAGATCCTTTATAAATAAATAGGACCCCGAGGCCATTATGGCCAATGCCAAAAACGCAGTCATGATACTGTCAATTCGGCTGTTTTACGAGAACATTCTAGATTGCTCTACGTTCCGAGTCTAAAATGTTCCGCTATGGATATGGTGTAGGTAGAAGGTTCTAGAATGCTCCACTAACTAACTGTGTGGAAGGTTCTAGAAATTTCCTAAATGTTCCACTAGTGAGCTGTGTAGAAGATTTGAGAGTGTTCCACTATATTCGGTCGATATATAAATAGCCGTCGGGTTTGCGAGAGCAGTCAGTCTGATTTTGGCTATACAAGGAAGCAAACCAATGTGCATTATAAGTGCGATATCTAAGTGAATAGTTATCAGTGGTAGATTTGTGATTTTGTAAAAAGTCTTTTGTGATAAATGAAATGTTTGGTGATTAACTAGTGGTGTTTGGACTTATCCCATACCCAGATCGTAATAATACTAAGGGCACTGGGCAACCTTAAGTTTTAAAGCAACTTATAAGTCATTCAAGTTCAATATTTGAGCATTTGAGTGCCCCTTTTTACAATTTTCAGGAATATGTTTCTACAAACACATCTCATTAGCACTCTGAAAATAACGTATAGGTACAATAAGTGCCTATTTGTCGGGTTGAAATAATGCAAATAAGCCTTGAACGAACCCTCAATTTACCTAATAATCAAAAAACTTGATAAATGATGAAAATATGCTACTAATTGCTCAACGCACCTTTTCTGTTTCCATGTCGTAGACCTTGACTGATGTGTCAGCATATCCAATGACCATATTTGTCGTAGTCGCCAATATGCCCAAGGATAGTGCTGGGGAACGTTCTGGCAGAAGAAAATTACTTTTATTTAAATTATGTAAATAGGGTATTGTTACAAAATCCGCCTTTTTTAGGGTTCCGTACCCAAAGGGTAAAAACGGGACCCTATTACTAAGACTTCACTGTTTGTCCGTCCGTCTGTACGTCCGTCTGTCTGTCACCAGTCTGTATCTCAGGAACCGCGATAGCTAGACAGTAGAAATTTTCACAACTTATGTATTTCTGTTGCCGCTATAACAACAATTACCTACTAAAAATAAAATAAAATAAATATTTAAGGGGGGCTCCCATACAACAAACATGATTTTTTATAGACAATGCTACGGAACCCTTTGTGCGCGAGTCCGACTCGCACTTGGCCGGGTTTTTTAAATACATGAGGCACAATACTATAATAATATTTGACGGCACTCAAATCCAATTGGCACTACTCAAAATAGTTATGACCCAACACCAAACATTTCCTTTTCACCCTTGAAGTAATCTACTGTTGACCAGTCTAAGTTTATGGTATAAAAAAAATTGGTTGCACTCCGGGAGTGCCGGCAGAAGTGAAAACTTGAATATTAACGTTGTGCATTTGAAAAATTAATTAATTAATTTTCTTCATTAAATTAACATTTTAGTTTTTTAATGTTTTTTTTTTTAAATTAACATTCGCGCAAGCGCCCTGCGCCGCCTAAACGAGATAGCAGGCGCAGGCATACATTTTCGCCGCACGGTAGAAAGAGAGGGAAATACTTCCTCCCCTACGACGCGCCGGTGGTCTACTCTCCCTCCGTCTTACGAATTTTCGTTCAGGTCACGTGTCCTGACGCAAGTTTAACATTTTTTACCTATCACAAAAAAATGCACAATGCCGCTAAAGAAGTTTTCACTTCAAAAATGTGCTGTGTGCGTTGGCCTGTGTCCAGCAGTGGACGTCTTTCTTACTGAAATTACGAGTTGTGCTGTCTGAAGACTAATGAGATAACGATAGCACCACCTGTAAGCTTGCTGGGGGCCTAAAATAGCCGCTTAAGCATTGTGCTTAATATAATACAATAATAATATTATAAAATATCGTGACAATTCTTAAAATGGTCACAAACGCAGTTAATATTATGAATTATTGTCACTTTGTGACCCTTTTACGAACTTTTACTTTACGTGAGTATGCGAAACTAAAATCAAGAATATTCGTTGATTCTGTTTGACAGCATAATTGCATTTGAGATTCCAACAGCCCGACGACGCCACACATAGCTGCGTTGCTCCTAAATGCCCAACTACCCATGGATTAACTAATACCTTCTGGCAGGCTGTTAGTCGGATACGTTTCTGTAATTTTGGGCTTTTAGTGAAACACGGTTTTGTGCTAGATACGAAATCTGATGATGATATAACAATTCTTTTTTTCTAACCTAACCTGGTGGCACAATTTTTATGCCGCCAATCATATGGGCCTCTTAAATATCTCTTAGGAATGCTGGTTTGGTTTCACCTACCTACCTACGAACCAATGACTTTATAGTCCAATGGTCACACCACCAGGCTATCACTGAAATAACAATACCATGATTCGTTAAATAGGTGAAATTAATCATACATCTCGTCAGTTCTTTTTGCGTGCTAGACCATTCCCAATCTTTTTGTTGATCATTAAAATGAGCTGGTTTTGAAGCAACCGCGTCATGTTGTCCTTAATAATGAACCCAAAGAGTACCTTTAGGTTTCTGAATTCCGAAGGACCACATAAGTTACTAAAGTAGAAATTATCAGGTTCTCAATTCAGAAATCGGCAGTTAGGTAGGTACAGACTGTCGGTTACTGAATTGAGAATCTGATAATTTCAACTTTACGGTGAGATCTTAAGGTTTATAACTTATTACTTCTTGACTTGCTGAAAAACTAACCTGCTACCAACGGCGTGGAATACAACGAAATCCCATAATTTCCATAGAACTGCATGTTGAGGCTGTCCAGCATCGGGTCAGCTCTGATGCAGTACGCTGGGGGGTCCGTGACGGACGTATCTATCTTCACAAATAAATGGACAATGTTAATCGATAGGGTAGACAGCCAATTTGAGTTGATTTATGTAGGTCTGCCCATAAATGGGGCTTTGAAACTAGCGATTTTGCTTTGGCGATTGGCATTTAACTACCTACGTTGAAGTCAAGCTTTCTTCGATAGAGTTACCATTGATATAAAAGATATCAATGGTTAAACGTTATTAATTCTATTTTTTTACCAAGCATTGAAATCCAATAGAAATCTGTAAGTCGCCATCTCTTCTCGTTGTTGAAATCTGTATAATAACTCTCTCTCTTCTCTTGTTTTATTTCTACGAGTATCACATCAGACCAAAGAGATTATACGTATGTATGTATCATCATGCAACTAAATGTTATTATGTAGTGTTCGCCAGTGTAAACGCATTAGTAGCTAACATCTAAAGTAACCGTAGCAAACTTTTACAAAAAGGCCTTCAGACAGCTGCTGTTGCCGCTCACGCATCAAATTATATACCTAAGTACCTTAGATTTTTGGTTACAAATTAACTCAACCTTCCGTCCAAACACACGAATGCGACGTAAGACAGTCATTCATCGCATCGCTTTTTTCGAAACCTCGCAAGAACAATTTCTAGTGAAAGGCCATCTACACAAGTACACACAAACCGCTAGGCCGCTAATACCAAAGGGAATGGAGGCTAACATTTTAATCTTCGTTATTCCCAGTTGTTATTTGCTACATCGCAGCAACGGAAATGAATACACGCGCTTTTGTGCTACGATAAATAATTCTATTTCATGAATTGAATCCACTCAGGAATTTTGCGTGAACAATATGAGTATTCAATTGTGCAGGTACTTACCAGGATAATAAAAAATGGATGGTCTTCGTTATTTTGCTGATTTATGCATAGGTGTTTTTGTAAAAATATATTTCATTAAAACACTGCGATGCATATAGAGAACAATTTTGATGAAAACACATGTTGGTTTTCTGCAGGACGATGTAGCTCAACATTTACATACGCAGAGCATCGTGTAATTAGCCTCCAATTCCAAATTAACCTCATGACGGAGATCTGAACTGACGTGAAGTAAACCGTGTACCTATCTACCCTCCAATTAAATAGGGTAACATAGATAATAATGCTATAATATAATGCTCTTATTCAATAGCCCTAGTTGCTACTATTAGTAGATTCCGATTACACATACATGTGGGATCTCGATACGATACACGCCTCCATCCAAGCAGGCAGCGTAGCAGACATTTGGTTCAGTTTGGCTGTACTCCAGAGCATGCACGGGTTTCGGAGGGAACTGAATGTTTCGTAACGTGGCAAGGACCGTGCCTGTACTGCCGTGACGCATCTAGAATAACAGAGAAAAAATAAGTTTGCGGGTCTACACCTGTTTATTCTTCGCTTCTCAGTTTATCAGTCATTAATCAAATCAGTTCATTAAACAAATTCCAAATATTAACAGACTGGTGATAGCAATTTTTTTTTCAAATAATTCTGGATCCAATCATTTATTAGTATCTTGCTGGTATATGAACTTCCAAACCCTAACAATTTAAATATTCTTTCCACAATTTACTCAAATGATACCTATTATTAATTAACTTATAATTATTATGTATGTTAACTATTTATATATATTCTTAGTCTAGTCTTATGTCTTCGTATAAAATAAACTTGATTCAACAATTTTAAGCTATAGTAGCTACAGTGGTGGGTGCACTGTGTCTCTGCATTGACCAAAGGTTGACTGGTAGAAAATACCTATGGCATTAAGTCCGCCTCTGTACTATTCAAATTCAAATTCAAATACTTTATTTCGAACAACCAAGTCCATATGGGTTAGAAATGCTTAATTACTATGTTAGTAGTAATAATTTTATAGCCGTCATAGATACATTTAAAAAATAAAAAAAATAATTACAATTGTTTACATAAATGTCTACACTTAATTGGTATAGTCTGCTCCCTAATGATCCCTTTTAATTCAATTTAATTTATTCTAATTTAATTCAATTCAATTCAATATATTATATTTTATTTTAATTAAATTTAATCTACTTTAATCTAATTTAATGTAATTTAATTGAATTTAATGTCATTCAATACAATTTGATTCAATCTAATTCAATTCAATTTAACTCAATTCAATTTAATTTAATCCAATTCAATTCAACTCAATTTAATCCAATTTAATTTAAAAATTAATTAATTTAAGTATTTGCCGCCCTCTGAGGCCCCGTGCACACGCACTTGTGCTTGTGCACGGGGCCACTATGTGAAAAATTCTGAAATCGAACACTGTACCTATTCGAAAGGGGAAAATGGAACAGGTAAGTACTGAAATTACAAAAGAAATTTAGAATTCTATGGTCATAAATTCATTGACTCGCCTTCGCAAAAGGCAGAAATTTTGGGTTCTTATGCTAGGTTGTTATTTTAGGTTAGCGTAAAATATCATCCTTCATTCTATTAACTTAGGAGCTTCAGTAGTGTTTGTGGAGCTAAAACAATTACCTAAGCTCACCTCGATACCGCCTGAGGCATGGCCGACAATAATATGATATCCATTTGGTGAAAATTGCATTGCAGTTATAGCACCCTTTTCAGCAGCATACCATCTGTGTTGCAAAATTTTGTTAGGAGTGTTCTCCAAGAACTTGTCATTATTCTCCTTCACCCATGCAAATACCTCATCTTTAAGTTTCGCTCGATAGAACATCGGATACCATGTTGTCGAACGTTTTTCATTGCGAAAATATTCTTTAATAGTCTTTGTGAACTCCTCAACAACCTCTTTTAGCTCAGGGTCTGACATTTTGGCCATGGCCTAACTGTTTGTCTACAAATTGAAAATCTTATGTCATAGGTTCCAATATTTAAACAATTAACTTAGTTGTTAAGTACCTAGGGAGGTAACTAATTTGTTCTTGTTTTGCGTTTTAGTTCCAGATAAATCTAAACTCAAAACCTAACCAAGACTAAGCAGTTGCGCTCACAACCAAGAGATTAAAAAAGCAACCAAGTCAAGGAGATGACTAGAGAATTATTACCAGTTTCCGGCAGTGACAGCTCTGTTTCAGATGGGTATAGTCCGTAGGTATAGTGTAGTAGTGTACATTTTGATGGGCAAACTTTTTATCATTCCAGCCGAGGCGAAATTGGCAGAGTGTTATGGAGCCGAGCATTGCAGTGAAAAATGCACACGTGTATCAAACGACGTTTTTCATTATACTTGAAAAAATAATAGAACCAAAAGTATTTTTGTCATTAATCATAATGAAACTATGATTTAATTTTCTTTTTTTCCCGCGCTTTACCTTCGCAGGTTGAAGGAAAAACAAAGGTATGAAGCCGCAAAACAGCCTAATCTTACTTCTTACTATCTTACTAATATTATAAATGCGAAAGTTACGATGGATGTTTGTTACTCAATCACGCCAGAACAGCTGAACGGATCTGGATGAAATTTGGAACAGAGATAGATTATAATCTGGAATAACACATAGGCTATATATTATCGCGCTATTAACTTAGCGGGATGAGTAATAGAGCATTACAACCATATTCTTGGCCACTGTTTGACAATTCTTGGCTACGGCTGACAACTGACAACTGTCATAGCATGAATTAGAATAGAACGGCTATTTCAAACAAGTTGTCACGGGTATAAGTGGCCTATCGGTTCAGCGCCCGCCCTGTAAACCAGGGTTCGCAAGTTCGAATCGCAGCCAGTATTCACTTTTTGTGATTTTTTTAAATGCTATTATATTTTCAAAAATACTAAACATGGTTCGCAAGTTCGATCCCCAACCCAACCGGGTTTCACTTTTTGTAAGTTTTAGGTATTTTGTTTTATTTTAATGCTTTATGATTTTCAAATCATTACAAAATAGTTTTTTTTTTACCATTCAAAAGACAGGTAATCATAAATTAATAAATAAAAATTGACCAATTCTCTCAAATCTCTAAAAAGTTTAAAAATGAAAACAAAATTAAAATTTGATAATATTCACGACATAGGTTCCGTGCGGGAATCAAATTCGCGACATGCAGCGCCGCAGTCAACTGCTCAGCCGGTGCGCCACCTGTGCCGTCGCATAACATTTGTTCTGAATCATCAGCTGGCCCAACTCCGCAAAGGCCGCAGTGTACAGCATGAAAGTTTTTTTTTTTAAGTTGTTTCACACTAGAAATTTCTCCTGTATCGTGGGTGTGTTTACAAACATTTAAAACTCACAAACACATACAGCCAGACCCGGAAGAACTACCTGTAGGTCACACAAAAATTGGTTCGGTGCGAGCATGAAACCCGTTTGGGGGTATGAAGAACAGGGTGTAAAGTTCTTCATCCCCCATAAAAAGGGAGGATCCTCCGACCATACGAGTGTTATGTCTGGTGACTTGACTATGACTTTTAACGACTCATTCTACTACCGACCCTGGTCTCCGGAGGGGAGTGATGTAGCGGCACTACAAAAAGTACTACAGCAACATAGAACAAAAAGTTCTACAGTGCCATCTATGACGCAGAGGACAAACTAAAACATCGAAATCCTGCATCACGCAAGTAAAGTTATTCGCGACTTGAGACTATATAGAAGAACCCGACAATAACTGTTGGGCAGTAGCCCACCAGGCATAACACCCGTCTGGTCGGAGGATCCTCCCTTTTCTATGGGGATGAAGAACTTTACACCCTGTTCTTCATACCCCCAAAAGTACTTTTTGTTCTATGTTGCTGAAGTACTTTTTGTAGTGCCGCTACATCACTCTCCCCCGGAGACCAGGGTCGATAGTAGAATGAGTCGTCGTTTATTGCCAGGCCAGTGGAAAGTTGTTGCCGCATTGTTCACGGTGAGTCGGAACTGTCTGCGGCGGTAGTGCGTCGGGGTCGGCGCTGCATGTGCTCCGTTGCGTCGGACGTGGTATAGCGCCGCGATGTGGCTGACTGCTCCCGTCGACCGGGAGATCGAGCTCTCAACTGGCCGAAAATGCAGATACAAGGTAGCTTAATGAGGCTGAGGATGCTGAAGAAAGGGCTTCCGCTGCATGCTGGTGGTCAAGAATACCCATTTGAAGCTGGCTGACTATTTGACTCGCTGCTCGAAAGCTTGAGGAAGTGATGTGGATGACGTCACGTTGCTCGAAGGCTGCGCTGACGTCCATTTCGGGGTCACCAGTTTTGGGGTATGAAGAACAGGGTGTAAAGTTCTTCATCCCCCATAGAAAAGGGAGGATCCTCCGACCAGACGGGTGTTACGTCTGGTAGGCTACTGCCCGACAGTTGTTGTCGGTTTCTTCTATATATAGTCTTAAGTCGCGAATAACTTTACTTATGCGATGCAAGATTTAGACGTATTTCGATGTTTAGTTTATCCTCTGCGTCATAGATGGCGCTGTAGTACTTTTTGTTCTATGTTGCTGTAGTACTTTTAGTACGTTGTAGTACGCTACACCCGATTTAAGCAGCGCAGCAGCCATTCGCTCAGCCACTGCGCCAACCGTGTCGTCATAATAACTGTGGTTGTGGCTTCCTCAGGCATTACTGCAACTTTGCTTATGGGTGGTCGGACTGCACATTCCATTTTCAAAGTGCCGCTGAATCTTGCAAGCGAAGATACGTCCGAACATGCAATATTACCAAAAACGGGGGAGTCCTTTTGCAGCAATGGAAGTAGTTTGGGACGAGTGCACAATGTCGCACAAGCATGCATTAGAGACGTTAAACTGCAGTTTGCAGGACATCCGCGGCAACCAGGTGCTGATGGGTGGCGTCATCATTTTGTTCGCAGCGACTTTAGACCCTGTGGACGGTGAGTAATTAGCTAGCTCGCCGTCCAACCGTCTTATGACGACAGGCCGGCCGTGTCGAAAGCGCGTTCGTGTTCCACGCGCGCCTAAAATTATGTCAGCAAACCGGAAGGGGTCCGCAAGGGCCGATGCCTGCCGGAGCTGCGGGAGTGTTCGAAAGACATACTGCGGCTCTGAAACACAAAGAAGGAACATGGATGACACTCCCTTCCGTTCCACCCCGCGACAAACACTGCCAGTTATTAAGCGGGGCCATTTTGTAATAAAAAGGGGCACACCGGCGGATGAAACGCATGTCTCATGGCGTCGCCACTGTGAAAACCTCCTGGATTGAAAAGCTCCATATTACGTGCAACATACGCGTCCAACTGTACAACGACCACGAAGCAGGTGTCTTTGCGAATAAGCTGCTGCAAATGGGAGAGGGTCGTCTGGAATCGGACGGAGATGGGAACATTCTATTTTCCGAAGAATTTTTCCATCCAATGCTGTGCTCGGGTCAGTAAAATAAACAACAAAAAAAACCAAAGTATACACATCCATAGACACTGTGATGGCTAATGACGATAGTACTGCCTACCCCGTTGTATTTCTCAACTCCCTGGAGTTAATGAGCTTAAAATTGGCGTTCCAGTTCTGGTGATGCGAAACCTTGATGCAACCAGACTGTGCAACGGCACCAGGCTTCGTATCACAGAGCTGAGCTTCTAAAGGAGAGAGCGTTTTAAGTTCCCGCATACCCATTATTCCAAATAACTTACCATTTCAATTTAAGAGGTTACAATTTCCCTTAAAATTGGCTTTCACAATGACGATCAACAGATCCCAGGGCTAAACCATAAAAGTGACAGGTATTCAATTGTGCACTCCATGCTTCTCACACCAAAAATTCACGTGCTTGCGGAAAATAATAAGTCATTTAATGTTGTATACAGAATGGTATTAGAATAAATAGTGCCCAACAAGGCGTTTGATGGTTTACTTTGAAAAGAAAGTTGTATAGCACCATAAACGGTTTTAAGCCTTATCTTCGCCTCATTTAATTTTGTTTCGGATCTCTGCGCCCAGAATTACAGTACCCAAAAGGACGCATTTTGAAGCCATCACCCATATTATCACATTTTGATCAGCCAGTCAGTTCTCACACATAGCATAACATCACACCTGTAATCTCCGACGGGTTAGGCAGAGGTGTACCTTATCGTACAACCACATTTCACCGTTCGTTATGTTGAAGTCCCATGTGACAGGAGGCGAGCCTATTCAATTCTATTCCACCAACCGGGCACAAATCCAGATTCCGTGGCTGCTACTGAGAAATTCCTGATGGAATACCCCAATAATACTATTATTTATAGTATTTTTTCAATTGCATACATTGTTCAATGTTAAGTGGAAGAGCGGAGTCACCTAACACAAGCATCTTCTTGCTTAAAAGGTGATCTCCAAATAATGTGCGTTATAACTTTATGTAATTTAAGTAAACATTTTTTTTTAACACTGCCCGACCCGGCAATCGATCCCAGAACCTCATGCTTAGTAGTCGCACTTGCGACCACTTGACCAACGAGGCAGTCTCTTACATACACCAAAATTTGCACGCGAACGAAGTCGCGGGCAACAGCTAGTAAGTATTAAAAATAAAAACTCATAGAAGAAGCACACAAATACAATGTTAATTTGTACTTAAAAGAAAATATATACAGCGTGTAACGGAAGGGGGGTATCAACCCTGAAGGAGGTGAATGTGCTCACGAAACTCAACAACTTTCCCCAAAGAACATAGGTCGAAATATGAAAAAATAATTTGGCCCTCCCATAGTAAATCAATCTGCTGGTAGTCAGTTTTGTAAGGGAGGGCCAATTTTTTTTTTCATATTTCGACCTATGTTCTTTGGGGAAAGTTGTTGAGTTTCATGAGCACATTCACCTCCTTCAGGGTTGTTCTTAACATATTCTAATTATCTTCTTCTTCTTCAGCCTTTTTCAACCTTATCGGTGTAGGCCTCCTTCAATTTTTTCCACTCGTCGCGACATTGAGCTCTTTGGATCCAATTTGAACCAGCAACCTTTTTCACATCGTCTTTCCACCGCATCTGTGGCCTACCCTGAGGTCGCTTTTCATCCCACTAACCCCAAATCATTTTTAGTAACTAGACAGAAATTAGAATAAACACAAGATATTACACATTAAATATTACAGTAAAATGAACAAAACTAGTATCATCATAATCATAAAAGTACATATAAAGGGATGCACTATGTTTACCCCGAGATAGTACTAGGAGTGGCATTGGACTCCAGGTATCGAGAAGCAGTGTTGAGGAGTCTCAATTCAGTACTTGCAAAAATAGCCATTAGATTCGTCATACATTAAAATGTTATTGATATGGTTAAGGGCTACAAATAATGGGCTGGTCTTAAGGGTTGTGGTGCTAGTTTGAGGAATTGAAAAAAGAGGACGTTGGCGTGGGCGAAGAGTGTGTCTGATGGGTAGTGGGATGTTAAAGGAGATGTACTGTAATAAGGGTGTGTATTGAAAAGGGAACCACGAATTAGGCGGATGACATATTTAATACGAGAAAGATTTCTTCTAACTTCTAAGCTTTGATATGTCACCATACCTAGCACGAATGGCGTAGGGTACATATATGGGTAAAACCCATATTTATTTTCAAGTAGAGGTAGCGGATAAAACACTTCTGGACCTTTTCAATTATAAGTTTATAGACTTTTTCATGGGGGCTCCAGATTGCACTGTTGGTTTCGAGCAAACTACGGACGAAGGAGTTGTAAATTAGGGTTATGGCTTGACGATTGTTAAAAATTTTAGCCTGTCTCAAAACAAAATCTAAGTTTTTGCGGGACTTGTTGCATGTTTCTATTATATGTTGGTTAAACATAATATGCGAGTCAAAGTTAGTACCCAAATCGCGTACGGTAGAAACTCGTTTTAGGGGTTCATTGTTCAAAGTGTAGACATTGAGTGTGGGTTGTGTGGCTTTAGAGAAGGTCATGATGGCACATTTACTAATATTGAGTTTAAGGTTGTTTATAGTGCACCAATTGTGGATGTTGTCTATGTCAAGTTGGAGTGCGGCTGTATCGCTACAATTAGTTATAGGAAGTGCAACTTTGACATCATCGGCGTACATCAAAACTGTGGAGTGCTTTACATGCTTGGGTAGATCATTAACTACAATTAGGAAAAACAGGGGACCGAGGTTCGTACCTTGGCCTACGCCAGAAGTGACAGAATAGCATGCCGAATTGGCATTATTAAATGCAAAGGTTGTTTGCGAAGAACTTAAGCGACGTCATTGGGAAACCTGCCAAAGCCAACTTACTCAGAAGTACATCATTATCAACCCGGTCAAAAGCCTTCTGGAAATCGAAATAGGCGATATCAATCTGCTTTCTGTCATCGATATTTTTGGCTATGAATGTTGTTATATTGAGTAAATTAGACGTGGTTGAACGATTTGTAAGAAATCCGTGTTGCTCCTCCGCAAACCACCGTTGCAGTCTGGAATATATTTTTTTTAAAAGTACCGCTTCCAAACGGACACTTTTCCAAATATGGATAAAACCGCTATTGGCCTGTAACTTTTTAATGTCACTTTTTGGGCCACTTTTGTGTACCGGGATCACTTTAGATGTTTTCCACTCAGTTGGATATGTATTTGACGAAACTGACAAGTTGAAAATATGATTCAGGGGCGATTTGAAAATTTCACAGCCGTCTTTGACTACATACTGCGGTATCCCATCTGGGCCTTGAGTAGATTTCGGAGGAAGCCGAGCCACAGCATTACGGATTTCAGATTCATGAATGCAATCAATATGCACAAGATGGGACAAATTATTAGGGGTCGCATTTGCTGTAGTGATAGGAAGTTCGGGATCTAATGACGGCAAATTTGGTAGGAAAACGCTACTAAAGTATTTAGAAAACGCATCTGCCACTTGCATAGGTGTCATGTCTCCAAAGGTAGCCAGCTCATTATTTTCTCTGTTAGGTACTTTTCTGATGATGATGAGCTGGACTCTTACGCAAGGGATTGGCCTACAATCGCTCTAGATCGCGAAATGTGGAAAGAGGGAAGGGAGGCCTTTGCCCTGCAGTGGGACAATACAGGCTTATAATATAGGTACTTTTCACAAAGGTCCAGAATGTTTTTGGGTCACGTTTAATATTAGACTGAATACGGTCAGTGTAAGTGGCATAATCTGCTTCAATACTTCTTTTTAGTAGACGCCAGTAGTATGTAAAGAATGCATAATCGAGTTGGTTGTTATCATTCAGTTTGTAGAGCTTGTGATAATGATTTTTAAGGTTACATAATTTAATAGAAGCAGATGTAAACCATTTTGGGTAATTCAGTCGCATAGTTTTATTCTTTGTTAGAGGAACGGTTTGGCAAATAATATTATTAATTAATCCATAAAAGGCGTCAACAGCAGCATTGACATCAACACATGCATACACTGGTTCCCAGTCTATACCAGCTAGTTCAGAATTTATAACACCAAGAAGTCTGCTTTACGAAAGTTACGCTTTAGAGGTGTAGTAGAGGAAGAGTCATTAGGTAGAGTCACTAGGTAGGTTGAGTAGGTAGTGTACCATTTCGTATTTCTAACATATCTATTAATGTACTGTGTACATAACAATTGTACATACCTGAACCAAGCCAGATGAATGTCCCACGATGATATGTTCTCCATCAGCAGAATAAATCATAGAACAGATAAAGCCACATTGTGCCAAATAATGTACCTTCACTAAATTTTTATTAGCAGTATGATCAAAAAATCTTTCAGTATTATCTTTTAACCAAGATATTTCAGCAACACTAAGTCTCTTTTCAGCAAATGACTTAAATTGATTTTTGGCACAGTGTTCTTCACGCTGCAGGCAGTTTAATACTCGTTCTCTAAATTCCTGAACGAAGATCTTAATATCTGACGTGCTGCTAGAAATATTGAAGCGGCTGTAGTTTGATATATCATAGGAGGAAATGCCTTGTAAGTTCATCGACATTTTGTATGTAGTGCGCTAATGAAATTCAGTAAATATCCAAGACCAGTTTCCAAATGTCTTCTTGAAATAGGTATGTGGGCACTTTATTTTCTTCGTATATTTTAAATGCTCAAAAAATTGATGAAAGACCTTTACGACCTTTAAAATACAAAGAAGACGAAATAAAATAGACAGCAGACAGCGAATCAGCTGTCAAAGATATTTTAAGCCAAAAGAGAGAAATAAACATTTTTAGGATTACTTAACGAGATCCCTTACCAAACCTACTCCATCGTCTGTCTGTTCGTTTGTCATGGGCCTAAAGTACCTACAAACATATAACATCCTATCTTTCAAACTGGAACCAACCATTCACATTCACAAAATTTCATTGAAATTGGTTGGGTGGTGTCGGAGTTAGCGTGTACTAATGCTAACATAACACGTGATTTTTATATATTTTATGGGTCCCTGAAAAACAGTCACTAGCTCTAGGTGACGCAGCGATAAGAGAGCAACATGTCCCGAGGTGCTTGAAGAGTGGAAAAGTATTCCACAACTATCAGAACCGATCGGGAACCCGGAAGTAGGTACCTACCTACAGTCGAGATCCTTAACAACACTTACTAGAATACGTCCTCCGTTTGCTCTTGCGAATCTCCACTCAAGATAGCCATTAAAAACAAGAAACAGCTTATTTACTTCTGGATAAAATAATAACTCCCAAGTCGTCATTACTATTATTATCGGCCATTTGTGTCTCATTAGGTTGACTGGGAAAAATTTATAGTTTCGGGTAGCTTGATGTACTGGCGTCTGTACTTATGTGTGGTGGTACGGAACTTTTAATGCACGAGTCCTTCTCGAACTTGGCCATTTTTTACGGGAGGTTGTGGTTTCTTGTTTTTCCGATTGCCGGCTTGCCGTAATCTCAGAAAAATACAAACATTACGAATTTCTTACCCTTAATTAATCCTAGATTATCACTGTCAATTTTGATTAAACTTTCTATATGAATTTATTTTATAAAATTTATATTTTTTGAAAGTGCTATCCCATTTCAACAATCCTTTAACGTAAAACGAAACGAAGCCCAGTATTATGATTTAGTTGGTATAACTGTTGCTTTGATGACAGAAAAAGATAAACTTACGTAAGCGCTACGAGTAAAAACGAGAAAGCAGTATAGCAACCGATCTCTACGAAAACACCCGATATTTAACGAAAACTTGCGATTGCATGGCCGCCATATTGTGATGTCAATTTTGTGACGGTGGTGGGTTCATTGTGCATAATTTTAACGGAATAATAGTGTAAATTAATTGTATTAATCTCTAGCAGCTTACGGTAGTCAAGGCAAGTATTACCCACGTTACATTAGTTAGTAATAGAATGAAAAAAAAAAACAAAGTGTAATGATCAATCGAATACCAAACATTTTATGGGGTCGGGTGTGGTATTGGTATTTAGTTCATGCAGTACTTGTTTGTTTTGTTTCGTACGTTTCCTATAGCCGTTAATGCATGAAACACAGTACAGATTGAACTGTTTATGTGAATAAAAGACCCAATCTATTTGTTTACTCAAAACCTTAGATCGATAGTCATGGCCGCGTAGTGATCGGTAAAAATCATGGTGTTTTTTTTTACAGGCGCAGGGTGCATTGTTGCATCCTCTGAACCATGAGCTATCAGATACCATCGTCCCAGAGCCGCACGAGTAAGTAAAACATAGTTTAGTATTCATTACTTTAAGAATCAATAAGTATGCTGGGGTAGATAAAATAGTGTAGTGTTCTAGAAACTGATTATAGTTAGGTAGGTACTTTCGGATCGTTGTGACTGTGATGTGACTCATAACAAAGGTATTGACTGGAGTTTTGACATAATTATCAAATACATTTCATTCATAAACTGCATAAAATGGTAATGCTACTCTCATGTCACCTTGAGTTTTTCACAAGTGTTTGTTATGATTTAATCTTTTGTTCCTTTATCTAAGTAGGTACCTCTTTCACACCATACAACCTTGGATGAATTCCTAAAATAATTTAATATTCTGGTGTATCCCATTTAATTCCAATCAATCAGATTATATTCTAAAAGTGACAATTACCAGCAATAAACAATCGTCATAATTCTGGTTACTTTTCTGGCTGACCAAAGTTGAACTATAAATACTGTCATTCTCTTTTCCAGTGTCTCACAGCAACTATGCTGGCTCCGATGTGCCTATGGCGCCCAGCAAGGAGCAGCAGACCCTCATGTGGCAGCAGAACTCCTACCTGGTTGACTCTGGTATCAACTCCGGGGCTGCTACTCAGGTATTTTCAATAAACTTTCTATTAAGTTGGTCTATGACTGTTATGTCAGTTCAACAAGAGATGAGCAACCAAGCAGCCAACTACAACTAACTTATTGTATACTCAAATCTTGGACACTGTTGGTGTGTCTTCTATGTGAATTGATATATAACATCGCACCTGTAATCCCTGAAGGGTTAGGCAGAGGTGTACCTAATAGTACACCCACATTTCGCCACTTATGTCTAAGTTCTAAGTAATAGAGCCTATTTCCAGCAACCGGGCACTAATCCAGACTTCATCACTGCTACTGTGCGATTTTTGATGAGAAAACTGAATAAAACTTTGCAGACCTGGGAATCGAACCTAGGACCAGCAGCTCAGCAGTCGCGCTTGTGACCAAAATACACCGAAGCAGTCAATTCTTTGAATTGAATATGGAATGAATCATTGAAATGAGAATTCCTCTGTATTGAAAGTTTTTTTCCTGAATGGTTACTTTTCCTTTGCTGTCAAAATTTGTAATTGAAGCCCTGTGGGCAAATTCGAAGTGAGAAAAAAAATAGTATTGTAGACTAAGCTCTCCAGACACACTCCAAATAATATTGAAATGTAATGATAAAAAAGTTTCAACAATTAATAACCTTCATAATGCCAACAGTACCCATCACACATTGGTATGGCTTTCCATTAATATTGAAATTAAATAAAATGCAAATTTGTTGTTTTTTTGTTGACTCAGTTATTGAGGATATACAAAAAAGTAATGGCACTTTTCTGTGACGTTTGCTTGTTGTCAACCAAGTGTGTTTTGTAGGTTTTAGATTTCATTGAAGTAATAGTAATAATATTTGTTAACCACTATTCGCAATTCTAACGAAATTAAAAAAAAAACAACAAAGAAAATATTGACTTTCACATTTATATCAAACTAGCGACTCGCCCCGTCTTCGCACGGGTGCAATATACATATAAACCGTCTTCTTAAACTGCATGCAAATCTGTTGCGTAGTTTTAAAAGATCTTAAGCATACAAACAGCAGGAGCGACTTTGTTTTATACTATGTAAAGATAGAGTAATTTTGTACTAGTGAGGCTTAGCAATGGAAACAACTTACTTCCTTATTTGAAAAAGGCATAGCTCATGGAATATTATCTTCCCTTCATAGGTTCCATCACTTACGGGCAAGGAAGATGACGAAATGGAAGGAGATCAGCTCATGTTTGACCTGGATCAGGGATTCGCTCAGGGTTTTACCCAGGAGCAAGTTGATGGTAAGTTGTATAATGATCGAAACTTCTTACAAGTGCAAGAAGTTTATTGAATTATTTATTTCATTTGTCTCCATTAATTTTATCAAAATATGAGAGTCAATGGAGTCAGGTATTAATTGATTAATTCATCTGTAACAGGGACAGGTTACTAATAAATAACTCATTAGCTTTATGATAACAATATTGTATGTTTTTCTATGTTGTCATGTGTTGTTTTTTGATATGAGAAATGAAATTGGATAGGAGCCATTTGCAAAACAACTTTTTGCCACTGGCTCAGATCAAGCTTTCCAACAGATGAAAATACAAGTAGAGATACATTTTATTTATTAAAGTTCATGTACAATAGTGGTACATAGGTGGACTTAATGCACAAGGCATTCTGTATCAGTCAACCTTTGGGTTTAACATTGTAATAGCATGCAAAAACAATATATAAACAAAACTACTTGTTTTCGAAAATACAAATAAACTAATTAAGTTTGCTGAGAAAAATTAGCTTATATATCTTATCCTTTCTCCCAGACATGAACCAGCAGCTATCCCAGACGCGCTCCCAGCGTGTCAGGGCTGCCATGTTCCCTGAGACTCTGGAGGAGGGTATTGAGATCCCCTCCACCCAACTGGACCCTGCCCAGCCGACGGCAGTGCAGCGCCTTGCGGAACCATCGCAGATGCTCAAGCACGCTGTCGTCAACCTCATCAACTATCAGGATGACGCTGATCTCGCCACCAGGTAAGCTAATATCGCATTTTATTTGAAGCTTTTGCCAGTAATTTTTGGAATTTTTTATGGGGGGAACCTATTGCCATCAACTTATATTAATATAAAAAAATTATATTAATGGGGACTAAACATAATACATCTGTAATAATCCTATGCTCCGTAGTCTCAATAGGGATGTTGACACCATTAAAAAATAATTCCTAAAAAGAAAAACTTTATTTTATGCCTGAAAACGCGATTTATTTTCAGTTAATTGCTAAAATAGATTTTTAGTTGCTTTGAAATCAATAAATAATTGAGTCATTGAGTTGAAGAAATAGTGATGTCACAGCGTGCTATTGTAAGGGGGAATCGCGTTTTGACAGATCATAAACAGTATGTCAATTGATTGGTGTGTCAACTACCCTATTTCGACCACTGGCAAGTAGGTGCAAAATATGTTTAAAGAGGCAGACAGCCAGTTGGATCACAGCTGAACTCTGTTGTTAAAGCATGCTAGCAAAGTTTCTCAGAAAGTAAACATCAGAATAATGACTGATCAATACCATTGTCATACAAAGTTGGACTTGCCACACAGTCAGTCATGTGCATCTGTGATATTCTAAAGTTAGAGTTACTTATAAAGGCATCATTGTTTTGATCACACAGTTTAATTCCAGGGCTATACCAGAGTTAATCAAGCTACTCAACGACGAGGATCAAGTGGTTGTCTCTCAAGCTGCCATGATGGTTCACCAGCTCTCCAAGAAGGAGGCTTCTCGCCACGCCATCATGAACTCACCTCAGATGGTCGCTGCTTTAGTGCGCGCCATTTCGAATTCTAATGACCTGGAGACTACCAAGGGGGCTGTGGGAACCTTGCACAACTTATCTCACCACCGTCAAGGTCTACTCGCCATCTTCAAGAGCGGTGGAATTCCCGCATTGGTGAAGCTTCTAAGCTCGCCAGTGGAGTCTGTCCTCTTCTACGCCATCACGACTCTCCACAACCTGCTCTTACATCAGGACGGATCCAAGATGGCTGTACGTCTTGCTGGAGGTCTCCAGAAAATGGTGGCCCTACTCCAGAGGAACAATGTGAAGTTTCTGGCGATTGTGACCGATTGTCTCCAGATCCTCGCCTATGGAAACCAGGAATCGAAGTTGATCATTCTCGCTTCTCAGGGTCCTATTGAATTGGTCCGTATTATGCGCTCGTACGACTACGAAAAGTTGCTGTGGACCACCTCTCGGGTGTTGAAGGTAAGCTCACAACTATTCTTGAATATGCTTAAGTAAAAAGTCGACTCATCAAAACAATATTGAGATAACAGCAATTCTATAAGCATAATAACTGGCCCAATGTTGGGACACAGGCCTGTATGATACTGGTAAAAAGGTTGCACCCTGGACAATTAGCAACTATTGTCCCAGGAAGATATTTTATATGATGAGATACTTAATGAAAATGTCAATGTTCATGTGCAAGTATCTCTACTATAATATCAGAAGTTCATCACCCACACACACATTGACTGTAATCTACTTACCCCCAGGTATTGTCAGTTTGCTCCAGCAACAAGCCTGCGATCGTTGAGGCCGGCGGCATGCAAGCCCTGGCCATGCACCTCGGCAACCCTAGCGGCCGCCTCGTGCAGAACTGTCTCTGGACTTTGAGGAATCTGTCTGATGCAGCCACTAAGGTATTACAAAATTATGGTTTCTAATATATGACTTATATTTATTATATCGGAACTCTCAGTTGTAATTACAATTCAATTGGCAAAGTACTGAGCTTTTGTTCGAGTATTTACTTTGATGATTATAATTGTGTAATTTGTTGGAACTTTATAATGATTTTATTTTAATTTCTCATGAGGTGGACGGCCTGGAAGCTTTGCTGCAAAGCCTCGTGCAAGTTCTCGCCTCTACTGACGTCAACATCGTCACTTGCGCTGCTGGCATCCTGTCCAACTTGACTTGCAACAACCAACGTAATAAGGTAATCATCTTCACGATTTCTTCTTTTTTCAGCAGCCTAACAGTATAAGCGTAAAAATTTGCTGAACCTTTTAATGGAGATCAGTGCAATGATTTATATATTATATTTATATAATGCTGATACATGGGAAAGTAATTTATCGACTTTTAAAGCAAATGAGGTCAAAAGCTGATGCAATTCTCTTTCAAATTGCATAGCTCAGTAATCTTCACAGGACTTTTTGTTATACAGTAAGTAAAGAGTAGCTCGTGGCTAAAATAATAACTGCCGCTCGGGTCTATCTTCAGGTTAAGCTACGCTTATCTACGTTGGTCCGTGGATGGGTGACCAACCATTACATACAGTTTCCTCCGTGCCTCGGAAAGCACGTTAAGCCGTTGGTCCCGGCTGTCATTTGTAGATCTTTGACAGTCATTACAGGTAGTCAGTGGCCCAAAAGTCTGACAACCAGTCTTACTAAAGGGTGTCGTATTACCCAGGACTACCTGGGTTGTGGATGCCAGATAGGCAGTCGCTCCATGTAAAATACTGGTATTCAGCTGCATCCGGTTAGACTGAAAGCTGACCCCAAAATAGTTGCGAAAAGGCTAGGCAGATGATGAGTAACTGACATAAGTTCAGTCAGTTAATTGTGTTATTTTAAGCTCAAGTTGCATTGAGATAAATATGTGTGAACACTGGCACACTGACAAAGGACTTGCTGCACTAACCACAAAAGAATTGCAGGCGCTTTGGAAGTGGAATTGCGGTCGTAATCACTAATATTTATATATGTATCTTTTGGTGCATAGCCCTAATCGGAACTAACGCCTTTCCGATATGTATACAAATGTTAACCAACAAAACATAATATCATTCAGTCGACGAAAAATGATTGTAACATAATGTTAACGTCCCCAGGTGACAGTGTGCCAGGCGGGCGGCGTGGACGCGCTGGTGCGCACCGTGGTGTCGGCCGGCGACCGCGAGGAGATCACGGAGCCCGCCGTGTGCGCGCTGCGGCACCTCACCTCGCGCCACGTCGAGAGCGAGATGGCGCAGAACGCTGTGCGTCTGCATTATGGATTGCCGGTATGTACACCTTATGATTCGAAGAAATTGGTAGAAAATATCGACAGCACCTACATTGAACTACTAACTATAACGCACCAGTCCCACTTTTAACCTAGACTGACTTTTTAGGCTTTCTAGGCTAACTATCACAAGGGATAGTCTGAGACGGTAGTCTCTAGGAAAATGCAATATGCGCAACTTTAATTTATGTGGTCCTCGCGCGAGCCTATCTTCCCTGTAGAACAAATTAGTCTGCATTGTCTGTTTATATCTTATATTTGCCTCCGAGTAGTTATTATAATTAACTTACAGTTTCAGCTAATCACAAAATGTTGTATTCACAGGTTATAGTGAAGCTGCTGCAGCCTCCGTCCCGCTGGCCGCTGGTGAAGGCGGTGGTGGGTCTGGTGCGCAACCTGGCGCTGTGCCCCGCTAACTACGCACCGCTGCGAGAACATGGCGCCGTACATCATCTTGTTAGACTCCTGATGAGAGCCTTCAACGACACGCAGAGAGTAAGTTTACATTTTACCTATAAAGTGGTATGGTTTACAATAACGGTATACATGAATGGAGAAAGAGAGAAAAATATCAAAGAAAAGAACAATAGATTGTGTGAGGAATGATGTGAAAGATAAAAGAGCAAATAGTGGCTTCTGACGTTTAAAAATGGATGAAAAAACGAGTTGCGTCGACCCCAAGTAACATACAATGTCGCTGTTGGTGCCATAATACAAAGTTCTTTTTCAAACCTGATCTGCTTTATATTCTGGTTTCTTGACATCATCAGTCGGATTGCAATGAGCCGAGGTAGACCCTTCGTCTGAACGACATAACTATTCTTTGTGACTCCCATTGTTGCAAATAATAAATATAGTTTTAGTTTTCTCCTTTATTGAACCTTACTCTGCTTACATTATTTTGGTTTTTGCCCTCAAAGTCTCTAAAACAAGTAACTTATCAAACACTGCTAACCTGACATCGAATCTTTCCAGCAACGCAGTTCATCGGGCGGCGGCGCGGCCGGCGGGGCCTACGCCGATGGAGTGCGCATGGAAGAGATCGTGGAAGGTGCAGTGGGCGCTCTGCACATCCTAGCCAGGGAGAGCGTGAACAGGCAGCTCATACGTCAACAAAACGTCATACCGATCTTCGTGCAGCTGCTCTTCAATGAGATTGAGAATATACAGGTAAGCTTCCGATATGATACACGGTACAGGTATTTGTGGAAACTTACGAAGCTAGAATCATATTGGAGCGAAAAGTAAACGATAAGCAAGGTTGTCCAGCCAAGCCTTTTGACTCAACAATCTTATGAAGCTAAATAAAAAATTCCACGTAATTATAATCAATTGCTTATATGCTCCAAAGTCTTATATTATGTCGTATTTTTTTTTAATTCCTTCATGAAGAGTTGTTTGCTATCTTGTTAATAAAACATACTCAATTCTTACTCATCCTTTAACAACGTAGACAGAAAAAAAGTATATTTTAACTGATATTTCTTGTGCGCAAACCCTTTCAGCGCGTGGCTGCAGGAGTGCTCTGCGAACTGGCTGTCGAGAAGGAAGGAGCCGAGATGATAGAAGCCGAAGGGGCCACTGCTCCGCTCACCGAACTACTGCATTCACGGAACGAAGGTTGCTACTCAAGTAATTACATTCCTTAGGGCAAGATAGACAGGCATTTACATGTTGGCTTGATTCAGTCAGCCAATGCATCGGGTTGGATGACCAAATCCGGTCAATGTATAAAAATGTCTATCGCTCCACTCGTGTTTTCGTAGGGTTGGTCTTGATCGTTTTTTGGCTGTGATGTTTGAAATAAAAAGTATTCTTTGTTGTTACATCATCGATTCATCACATTCCACATTGTAATGCATTAATTAAAACGCAAGTATTCGTTAGACTAATAAATAAGGAAGAGATGTTATGAAATCTGCTATCCACAGTAACCCGACAAAGCATGGGGTCATGATTTCATTTTCCTTTTAACACTCTGTAACCATAATTCTATTCCGTAAGCATGGTATATTTATCTATTTTAATAACAGTTAAAAAGAATGATACTGCAGATGACAATAATTTTGCCCTTGCTTTTTGCAAGCAGGCTGCATGTGTTTGGAAACTTGGTATTGTAAACATTAGATGAGTGATTCGCTACCTAACAAGTAAAACGTGTGTGTTATTATCTTTTGTTTACTGTGTTATGGTTTTGATGGATGAACAATCCTATTGCCCATTAACACCCTGATTAATATATTCCCATACTCCTCTTTCCAGGCGTAGCGACTTACGCAGCAGCGGTACTGTTCCGCATGTCTGAAGATAAGCCTCATGACTACAAGAAGAGACTCTCCATGGAGCTGACCAACTCGCTGTTCCGCGACGATCATCAGATGTGGCCCAACGATCTGGCCATGCAGCCCGATCTTCAGGTAAGGAGTTTTTGATGAAAGGAGGTAGAATTGCTGTTTTAAAAATAAGTAGACTGAGATTCGAAGTTTGAAAGGTTTTGATTTGGTGCCAAAAACAATTAGATAAAAACATGCTTAGAGGTTTTTTGTTTTTGTAATTGGCCAGTATTTTTTGTATAGTTATTATTTGCGAATCAGTATTTACAGTTATTGTAAAATCAATGTTTTTGGATAAAATTGATGGATTAGAAAACATTTTTGTCCCAGTGTACCAATTTTACGTCGATGTCTTAAATGTGTGTACTTGTGAATGTGGCTTCCCCTTTTTAATTTGACTCCTTACTTTATTTAATTTTTATCCGTAATCCCTTTACTAGGATATGCTCGGGCCTGAGCAAGGCTATGAGGGGCTGTATGGCACTCGACCGTCGTTCCACCAGCAAGGTAAGTTGGGAACGCCTTCGTAGAAGTTTGGTCGACTAACACTTAGAACTGTGTAGAACAAGATATTACAAAACCTCACTTAGTTTGTTTTTAGTGGCTAGAACACCTTTTGCACGCGGAATAGTATGCTCTGTGATAGTTAGGTCTTGTAGAATATTAGTCTTCGATCAATAATAGATAAAGGATCACGAACAAAAACACATTGCTCAAGTGGCCACGGTTACACACACATAAACATGTGTATTCTTACAACGAAATGTAGAAAAAGGCTTTAAAATATAAACAACTTCGGTTTATTATAAACATTAACACTGAACAACTGTATAAGTTTGTCATTTTAAATTAATAGTATAGTTTTATTTAATAACCTATTACTGACATGGGGTGTGGGTTTAGAATTATATAGAATTATAGAATGATAAAAGATCTAGAATTTGCTTGGAGCCGTTTTTAATATCTTTTATAAATTGTGGAATAAAAATAGGTAAATATTCATTATGACTACCTATGTAAGTATGGTAAAATGTAAATTAAAGTATAGTAAATCAACCGTGACTGAAAGTCTAATTGTATTTATTAACCGACTTCAAAAAAGAGGAGGTTATGTATTATGATTAACCGATTAATTTATATCCAATCTTCTCTTTCTTTCGCGACAATACATACCCATTTTGTAAACTGAAATGGTACCTATGTATGGTAAAATTTAAATTAAAGTATAGTAAATCAACCGTGACTGAAAGTCTAATTGTATTTATTAACCGACTTCAAAAAAGAGGAGGTAATGTATTATGATTAACCGATTAATTTATATCCAATTTATCAAAATGAATCAAACCTATTTTAGAATTGGAAACCTTTTTACACGGGGCGTAAAATCCTTCTCTTTCTTTCGCGACAATAGATACCCATTTTGTAAAGCGAAATGGATCATTCGGAAATCTACATACAAAAATATAGCATAATATAAAATAGCAATACTACTCCATGCATTCTCTGTTCCAAAACAGTCAATATTTTGCGCAACATTGGTCAAACAATCATTTTACTCGTTAATATTTAATTTTTTGTTGTTTAATTATATTTATACTTTAAAATAAAACACTTGTTGGCATAAACTTCTCGAAAGAAGGATATTCCATCAGAAATCTTGATATTACGGTGGTTATTTTTACAATTTTTGAACACGCACTGCGGCATTTTGACGTCTTAACGTTGGCTATGGTTGGACCGTACTAATTTAAAATAAGACCACGCAATTTTTCGTGGTCTAATTTGTGAAGCGCCTATCGGGAATCTAGATGATTATAGATCGATGGTAAAAAGGTATTAATTTGTATGCAACCCTTAATATTATAAACATTTTAGAATAGCAACTATGGAGTTCCTTGTCCAGACGAATTTATCTTTGTGAATGGGCAACTAGAATCAATACTATTTCCTTGTGAATTTTGACGGTCAAGAATGCCTTTGAAATGGTTCGCCTTTAACTTTGCTTTGAGTTGGTAACATTTTCCAATCCTTGATAATGTCGGAACGGATTTAATAGTCTGTTAAATTAATGTCATCTCTTTGTATGTTATTGAAAGCATATTGTATCAACTTTTAAACCTATGTTACACTTTAAAAATCCTTGTTTCTCGATCTAAGTTATTCTTGAAGTATACTGTCTTCCTCTTCTAATTTCTAAACTCATTTTTAGAATATAGAGACTAGTGGTTACAAACGTAGTGTCTGTCTAGTTATGAGTACAGTATTTAGACAATTATAAAGCTCGTGTAAGCTAGTTTTACTAGAAAAGTTTTAATACACAACATTGTACATAATAAAGTAAGGTTATGTAATATCTCATACTACTTGAGAAGCATTTTTGTCATCACATTTCCTGATATAAATTTTTTATACAGAAATGCTTTTCAAGTCCTCACGATTGTATATTTTGATAGCACTACTATGTTCCTATCATAAGAATATTATGGTGTCTGTATAAATACGATTTTCTCTCTTCTTTACACGCAGCTTAACCCGGGACCTATTTATCACTAAACACAGGTGATGGGAATATTATTTCTATTGTTTTCGTGTTAACCTATTATGTATATTTTTATATATTGGTCTCTATTTGTGATGTAACAGGGTGTGGTTTCCATTAATTGCTATCAGCATGACACATTATTAATGTTTAATCTGTTTTTAATTCATGCCTGGCAGGTAAGGATTTTCCCTAAATCAAAATGATTATTAAGATGGCGTAAAAGTTTTGAATTGATTTGTGCTTTCTTTTATGTCAGCTCTACAGATAAGTGAGCAGCCTACAGGAAATATAATGCAGTTAAATTATTTAATGTTACTTGTCAGAATTCACTCAAAAAAGCCTAGAGTCGACTCGCACCACAAATCACTTTATAAATTTAGTGCTGAACACACATTTGAAACATCAACTCCATCTCCACATCTACCAACTTCAAACAGTGATCAAAATAAATATAGAATGGTATTTCAAGTATGTTTAGCATTAGTTTTGTTTAGTAATTTGTAGTGCAATCAATTCATTGATAAGGTGACGAAAGATATAAAATGTATTGCCACCTTATTAACATTCTCCTAACAGAGCTAAACCAGCTTCATTTTTATAATTCAGGTCTCTCACCAAGAACAAGCTTCGTGATTGTAACAAGACATGAGCTATAACATGTCCCCACATGTTTTATAGAGGATTTTGGATTTATCATGCCAGTGCTTTCAACCCTCAGAGATACAAAGCTAATGTCTCGTTGGCAGGACGTGATAATAAAACTATATACGCTTCCATGCATTAACATCCATACCGTGTGTCCCTGATGCTCAAATTAAGGCTGCGTCTCCACCAGAGATGCGCGAAGATGCGCAGCGAAGGATGTGTTTGAAAGCAACCAATAGTAAAGCTTCTTTTTCACATTTTGAACTAGCTATGTGATTGGTTAGTTTTATGCACATCTCTCGCTGCACATCCTCGCACATCTCTAGTGGAAACGCAGCCTAAACGCCAATATCCTTTTTCTCAACTCCGAACACATTAAGACATTCTAAGTTTCCATCTATTTCACAGGCTACGATCAAATACCGATAGACTCAATGCAGGGGCTAGAAATCGGCAGCGGTTTCGGCATGGACATGGATATAGGTGAGAACGAAGGCGCCGGCGCCGCGTCAGCTGACCTGGCCTTCCCTGAGCCACCACATGACAACAACAATGTCGCCGCCTGGTACGACACCGACCTCTAGGTTCAACGCCCTTTTGTAGCTAAACATTGACATATTTTATGAGAAATTCAGTTCAATTTAACTTTAAGGTATATGTAGTGTGTTTTTGTTAGTGTTGTGTCAGTTCAATATGTTTTTTTTTTAATAATGATATACGTAAATGGAAAGTTCAATACATCGCAATAATATTAACTTTGTAAGATGTATTCAGTATACACAAAACGTAATACAATTTCTCTTTATAGAACTTCATGCAATAAGAGTTCATGAATTATACTTGCTTATAATTTACCAGTGTTTTAGTCGTATATAAGTTTCCAAGTTACGCTAAGCTTGTCTTAGTCTAGTTTGGAGACAACTGACGACGTTTTATCAATTTATGCCCATGCAGTTTGTTCAAAATTAATAATTAATTGACGCAACTACAATGTTATTAAAATCTGTGATGCAAATCAGCTAAGAAATGCAATACAAAGCTTGAAATGTTACCAAGCAGATATCATTACAACCCGAACTCGAGTTTATTTACATTGGTGCTATGAAAACAACAATGAATGTTGATTGCAAAATTATACACGGCAAAATGTTTTATTTTATTAATTGTTTTATATTTTAACATCAGCGTGAAATGTCAAATTATATGGAAGAGAAACCCTGCATTGGTTATATCGCTGTTTTATACGCGTACGTATAAAATGCGTTTAATCGGGAGATAGGGTAAACTGTAAGAGTAAGATTTTTTATAGGCTTTAAAATCGTATTTCTTAGTACTTGTAATTGAATTAGTAATGCGCATTTAAAGTATTGGATTTATTTAAGAATGATCGAGTTTTTAATTTTTTTTTTTATTATTTTGTTACAATTTTGTATGAATCATTATTTAAATGATGAATAAGACTGTTTGATTGAGTGAGTCATGTATTCGAAGTTTAATTTTAATGTTTGACTGCCATTTTTTTATCCTGCCCTTCTAAACAAGGCCAAATTTTAGGACTGTAGAACGAAGGTAGCCATGCGTACGATTTTTTTTATTGTAGGGTAAGTTTAGTATTTGTTGACGAGAATGTGATATTCTCTGAAGTAGAATAAGTAGTGAGATTAAGCATAACAAAATTTTATGTATTCAATTCACGTGGACTAATAGCGAAACTTTCTGATATGAATGGATGCATGTTTTTTATTTCAATTATTTTATGAGTGGTACTTAAGATGAAGTACGTTCTACTATAGTTTTTACCAATAATATCGGCTATTTGCACATCCTATGATATACGGAAAACTAGAGAAGCACTAAACCGTTAGAAGAATGTATCTTAGAATAATATAATCATTTAATATAAGATTTTTAATAATTTACTTGATTGTCCACTTAGGATCCTCTATATATTTTTTTCTATTTGATATTTTAATCGACTTTACCGATGTTTTTATATCGACTCGACTATGGAGACATTCGTAAAGCGTCACAATTTGTGTCCATTTCTGTATGGAAAATAAACTAAATTTAATTAAAATAACGATGTTTTTAATTTCTTGAACACACCCAGTGCCGGCGTTAGGGGGGGGGGGGGCGCGGTGGGGCGACAAATTCTGGGGGGCGCCAAGGTCCGGAGTTGGAGTCTCTGGCCTCCCCTGGTGCAAACCCTCAAAACTGTGCTCTACGCTCTGTGCATAAAAAAAACCGGCCAAGTGCGAGTCGGGCTCGCGCACGAAGGGTTCCGTACCATTATCTATAAAAAATACGAAAAAAAAAAAAGTTTATTGTATGGGGACCCCCCTTAATATTTTTATTTTTAGTATTTGTTGTTATAGCGGCAACGGAAATACATCATTTGTGAAAATTTCAGCTTTCTAGCTATCACGGTTTATGAGATACAGCCTGGAGACAGACAGCGGATGCTTAGTAATAGGGTCCAGTTTTACCCTTTGGGTACGGAACCCTAAAAAGAGGAGCTACAAAACTTTCTACGTCCGCGTCGTTAGCTCTGGTTAACGCTAAAGGAAAGATGAAATTTTACTTGGGATCAGCAAAAAACTAACACTTGATATTGCTTCCCTCAAGTGGGCGCCACAATATTTTCGCCCGGGGTGTCGGTGGCCCTTACGCCGGCACTGAACACACCCATGATACCCCAACACACACACACACAAGTTGTAATCACATAGATTTTTAGAACATGCCCCATGGCAACAGAAATCGCAATTTCATGCTCCTATTCTAAACAATGTCGAATCCTCACTGTTTAAGAGTCCAAGTTAGAAGTAAGTATGGTTAAACCGAGTTTCTGATTTAGGAACAATGGCTTGCTTATAGAAGCAAGTGATACTCTCAAATAGCTTCGGCAGATGTAAAAAGGGAAAGAGCTTAGAAATGAACTTACGAAGTGTCACCTCGCTAAAAAACGTTAGTGGCGGCCAGTGGTGTAGCTTATCCTAAAACGGGCAAACGGCCCCTAATTATTATAATTGATACTGGGCCCCTGTTTGCCACTGTCTAGATTGATTAGTATCTGTATGAGTTAGTGGCATCTCGATAGCTTTTTATTCCAACACGTCGCGAGTAGCGCCATCTGGAGATCTTATTCCACAACTAATACTATTATAGCTACTCTATCCTTCATTTTCATTTCGTTCTTACCCCTACACATGTATGGGCCCCGTATCTTTGATTCGAGGGTAGCTACGCCCCTGGTAGCAGCAAGTTCTTACAGCCAATTGGTAATAATCATACTACGTGGTTAAAGTCTACAATGAAGTCTACTGTATACGTAGATAGATGCCCAGCAACTTCAGTAACACACGGTTCTGTTCAACACACAAAACCACTTCAATCTTCGCTCAATTCAAATTACATTCCCTATACGTACGTATCTAAAGTTCAAACTAAACGCAAGATGAAGGTGTATCAGCAAAAGGCGACATAACTCAGCCAGGCCGCAAATTGTTCCTGCACCAAGCTACCTGTGTGCCTACGTGCAAGCGACCGCACTGCCGCGCCACGCAACTTCGCCGTACACCTTTGTCCCGACTGTTATTATGCACAATTAGGACTTAGAGGGAGGGAACACAAGGAACTAATCTTGCACTAAGTTCGGCGGCTATACGTGAAATAGTTGCGAACCTTGTAATTGTGCAATTATTTGTAGGGATGGGTTTATAGGTGAATTTTGTATGGAGATAGATATACGGGGTGGAAGGGTTGTCAACGACGCGAAAATGATTACCACGTATTCAGTACATCATTCTGTCTGAGCCCCCTCCGCCCACATAGAAAATTTTTGTTGGTCTTATATAAAAAAAAAAAAAGAGTCACTCGTTTTAAATACCTGGGACACTGGGTCACCGATAGGCTGTCGGATGACGCCGATTTGGAGAGGGAACGTAGAGCGCTGGCTGTCAGGTGTAACATGCTGGCCCGCAGGTTCGCACGATGTACGCGAGAGGTTAAAATAACACTGTTCAGGGCCTATTGCCAGTCGCTGTACACGTGCGCTCTGTGGGTCAGTTATACACAGGGCTCGTACAGTGCTCTACGAGTCCAGTATAATAACGCGTTCCGGGTATTGCTGGGGTTGCCGCGCTTCTGTAGCGCGTCGGGGATGTTCGTGGATGCACGCGTTCCGGATTTTGGCTCGCTGCTGCGCCTGCGAATCGCATCACTGATGCGTCGGATGCGCGACAGCCCCAACAGCCTCGTGGCTACTGTAGCAGGCAGGGTGGATGGCAGAATAATGTGTCACTGGATGGCGGCACACAGGCCGTCTTTCAAATATTTGCTATAATCCTAGTTTGTGTAACGTGTTTTAGATACAAATTATTATAATAAGGATTAAGTACTAACATAGGCTAAGTTATATTGTTACTAACACAGTGGACCTCTCTGTAGTCTTATAAATAAATAAATTATTATTATTATATATTTTAACCGTGTAGGTATTGCACTTTTGTAGGAAACAGCAGATTTTTTTTAATAACCGACGATAAATTTCTATGTGGTGGGTCTGAATGATGTACTAGATGATGGGTTTTCGCGTCGGTGTCCTTTCCACCCCGGATTTGTCTTTGGTGTATCTGCCTGATAAAATTGAGATAAATAACTCTCCTTTTGAGAAAAACGTGCTTAATTTATTTGTAAAATATTAAATCAATCCATCTTTATCATTATGTACTTATTTTTAGTTAGCTTAGGCATTATACCTACGCTTTTCATTCTAGTGTAAATTCCCAGTGAAGTTAGAGTAATCAAAACAATATTATACTAGCCACTACAATGTAGAATATAAATTACTTTGTGCTTCTACGAAAGCTCCAGGCTCGTAGCACGCCTACGAAAACGTAGCGTTTTGCTACGCCTGTCATGGTTTCACAAACAGACACCGACATATGTTCAGACAGTTAATGTCCTATTTTATGTTCGTTAATAGCCAAAAATACCTTGTACCTACTTGAGTCTGTAGGTAAATTACATAATAACGTGCCTCTACGAATGCAAAACACGTAGCACGCCTACGAAAGCGTAGCACTTCGGTTTTCATAGTCTTATAGACAAAACCCAGCTTTGTAAACCATTACTTGCTTTTTAAAGGGTGTAAATAGACCCTTAACGAAGCGGAAAGGCACTTGTTCTCCCAGTCATTGCGATTTTTTTTTGTTCTGGGAACCTTCTATTTAAGGAGATATTGGACTGGATTGGCTTTAACACAGTTCCAACTGTTTCACAAGTTTTGTTTTTAAATACTAACAATGCAACCACCAGCACAATGTTTTGAATTCGTCACATTGAGTTTTACTGTAATACGTGATTTATCACCCCAAAAAAAAGACCGTTTCTCAGCAATATTTTTATTGTAGATAAACTTAGTTTGATTTACAGAATGTTTGGTTCACGGCTTCGTGAAGGGTCCGTTTACACCTACAGTCCAAAATAACCAAATATCAATCCCAATAATTATAGGCGTCCCTAATTAAAAGTTATACGTACTAGAAACAGTCAGACGACATTAAACCGTATGTATAATTCTCACGGGAGTTTCCAAATCACGGTTCCTACCCAGCAATCATCGAGAAATTTGCTCATGTATATTTAATACAAGCTAAATGGTTTTCGGTATTTTCCCATGTGACGATCAGCAGTAATTAAGCCTGGATTGTATAGACTCTATCAGGCTTTACATAAGGTTGTTATCCGTGTGGCAACATTAGTTGGAAGTTGTAATTATTAAGGAGTGAACTGTTGTCGATAATTATTGTTCGTGAACTTAAATGTAGACACTACGTTTATGCGTCGGAATACGAAAGTTGTCGAGTGTATTAATAAAGCAAATTGTAGGGTTAACTGAGTTCATCGTTTGCCCTCTATCATTATATGTGATTTATTAAATGCGGCAGGAATACCAAACTCTTTACTTGGAAGTGGCTTGGCTGGAAATAATATTATTCCTTCAGCAAATAATGTTGGGTTATCGAATGTGTGATTCTAAGTATTAGGGTATTGTTTCGCTTGTGATTAAAAAAAAACATTGAAGGCGTTCAAAAAATGACTTCTGCAGCCTGCCTGTTCTGTTTTAATCTACTTTCAAAAAGGTTTAAGTTCGTGTCTAGGTATTTTTTAAATTGTATTTTCACACCGGTTTCTCCGTGATTATTGGGCTGGGGTTTACGTGATTCTTTTTTCATTTGATAGAGAAAGCCCGTGTGGTTGTAACATTTATATAATTTTTATTCACTTTGCTTGAGCAGTTTACGAGTTAGCTCTTTATTACGTCATCATCATCATCTGCCTAGCCTTTTCCCAACTATGTTGGGGTCGGCTTCCAGTCTGGTCAGATACAGCTGAATACTAGTATTTTACACCGAGCGACTGCCTATCTGACCTCCACAACCCAGTTGGTACTGAGTGATCGGTACCCCTTGGAAAGACTGGTTATCAGACTTTCGGGCACCTGTAACCGTGTAACGACAGTCAAAGATCTACAAATGACAGCCGGGACCAAAGCCTTAACGTGCTGTCCGAGGAATGGAGGAAACCCGGTATGTTATGATGGTCACCCATCCACAGACCGACCTAGGCAAGCGCGGCTTAACCTTGAAGATCGACCAGTGTGGCTGTTATTATTTAGCCACAAGCTCCTCGTATTATTACGTATCACGTATTATTGTATTACGTTAGTAACGTTTTCTTCCTTGCCTGTGTTGATGACATAACATCTTAATCTAAGTACTTCTACACTCGAGAGCAATGAATCCGGGTCACTTAAAGAATCCTAAAAATCTCGGAAACTAAAAATGCTAGGTTAATGCAATAAATTGTATTTAATAGACAATGTAATACTCCTTAAATGAAGGTATTAAAACTTCTTAGTTATTGTAAAGTTATATCATAAAAAAATCAAATTTGAAAAAGGGCCACTTTCGAAGATGGAACTACGAAATTACAGCATTTGGTTTTGCTTTTGTTTGTAATCTGTCATTTATGTGGGTACATAAACCATGTTGATAGTGCTCTATATTCATTATTTAAGCTGAAATTATGTCGCTTACGCCTGAAGATTGCACCAGAATACTTACAATGCTGGAAACCGGCCGGAGTCAGCGCGATACAGCCAGGACTGTCGGTGTGTCGCTGTCAACAGTACAAAGAGTTCTCCGACGTTACGAAGAAACTGGTTCTAACCTACGCAGACCAGGAACGGGCAGAACCAGGTGTACCACAGCACGAGAAGACCGATACTTGGTGAACACCATGCTTCGAAATCGCTTTCTCACAGGAACTGAACTCACAAATCAGTTTCGACGCCTCGGAGGAAGTAACCCAAGTGCATGGACAGTAAGACGTCGGCTTGCTGAATCTAACTTAAAACCCCTTAGACCTGCAAACGGCCCTAAACTGGAGCGTGGGCATCGTATTTCAAGACTAAGATATGCCCAGAGCCACGTAAATTGGAGTATTGAAGATTGGTCAAAAGTTATGTTCTCCGACGAATCAAAATTTATGCTCTACAAGCACGATGGAAGACACAGAGTGTATCGAAGACCAGGGGAAAGATTCAAGCAAGCATGCATCGAAGAAAAAGTAGCCTACGGTGGTGGGTCTGTACTTGTGTGGGCCGGAATTTCTTCTGAAAGTCGCACAGAGCTGGTGATCATAGAAAACGGCTCTTTAACTAGCGTAAGATAATGTGGAAGAAATCCTCAATGATCACGTTGGTCCATTTATGGTCAATTTAGGTGAGGATGCTATATTTATGCATGACAATGCCCGACCTCATACAGGTAGGATTGTGAATGACTACCTTCAAGAGATGAACATTACTCGTATGGAGTGGCCAGCGCGCAGCCCGGATATCAACCCGATCGAGCATGCTTGGGACGAGCTAGGCAGATGCGTAAAACAACGAAACCCTCCCCCAATCACGCTTCGTGAGCTCAAAATTGCTCTCACAGAGGAATGGGAGAATATTCCCCAAAATCGTATAAGGAACTTGGTGTACAGCATGCCAAACCGCGTAAACGCAGTAATGGAAGCACGAGGAGGCAATACGAAGTATTAAAATTCAAGAAAATCGTAATAAAGTTCAAAAATTTCATGTTTCCTATTTTTGTTTTAAGGAGAGATCAGCAGTTTTTTTCTTTATGTAATTTTGTGTTAATAAAATGTATGGCGACTCATATTTTTTTTACTTTCATTTAAGGAGTAGGTATTACATTGTCTATTAAATACAATTTATTGCATTAACCTATCATTTTTAGTTTCCGAGATTTTTAACATTCTTTAAGTGACCCGGATTCATTGCTCTCGAGTGTAGTTACGATGTAAAATTTGTACATGACAAGTTTGTTTTTTTCTCAACTAAAAAGAGTCAAATAAAAAACTGTTTTGCAAAAAACAAAATACATAACTAACTTCCAAAAAATACGGTCAATGACTTTGTTTGATTCATTAACTTTTTTGTCACTGACTTGCGAATGTAAAGTAATTTTTAACGTTATTTAGTGTTTTTTTGGATGCCGGTTTTTTGTTTTTGTATAAACGTTTTTTGTTTCTGAAGCTCTTAGACTATAAAATATGTTTTATGTCGTCCTTTTATTTACTGTTCGCAACATAACATCACGACAGTAATCCTCGAGGGGGATAGGCGCATGGGTGTCCCTACTTTACTGTAGGACCAAGTCTCATATATATTTAAACATAATTAAGTTTAATTCCAATGTAATAAAGACTTAAAAGCTTAAACAACTTAAAGGCTTAAAAGATTTAAAGTACGTAGCCACAGATTGGCGCACATCAAGCTACCAAATGTCAAATTTTCCTAACCTTGAACCTAATGCTTTAGCGATCAAGTTAAAAATCTATTAAAGAAATTTGACAGATTGTAGTAGCTTGTTGTGCTGGCGTTTGTACTTAAAATCTCAATCTTTCATGTTTGTTAATTCTACTTAATGAGAGTTCAGCTTTTCAAAATGTACACTCTGTAACGATGCTACATAAAAGTTTTGTCACATTGAAGTGCGAAGCTGTTGCAACGATGTTGCAATTGCAATGTCACAACATATTCGGTGCAACTACGTCGAGTAGGTACTTGGTTATAGGTAGTTGTCACAAAGTTTTTTCATTAGTTGCGACCAAATGCTCCAATGCAGTGCTTGTGGACTTCTTCCACATGCTCATTTTAGTTTTCGTCACACATTTTGACAGTGTTTGCAAACCTTTCGGTTTGAAATTATTAAAAATTATTTTGTAGCTTGTTAAGTTATTGCTAAAAGGTTTCTGTCTATTGGTAAAAATTATTAAAGTGGATGCGCCAGGGTAGTCCGCGAAATTCTTGTTTTTGAAAGACTTTTTCATGAAATAGTTACAGAATAGGGTTAAATGAACTTAGAGGGTTGTATTAATGTTTTTAATGATTATAATTTTGTAACTACATACGTGTTACTAGCGCGACTCATTTTTCATCAACATACAACCTGACACTGACCTGCAAATTGCAAAAAACGTTCGATATTTGAATTTCGCGGGCTACCCTGGCGCTTCCTTACCCTAGAGTTTCGGTGGTCGGAAACTTCCTCCATCATCCATCCAATGAAAAATCGTTACTTACAGTGCTTCTGCTGACCTAAGTTTCAAATTTTCTCCATGTTATAAGTACCTTCTTGACCACATAGACCCTGCAATTCCCTGCTGGATAAAAAACAAGACCGGATGATAACATCCATTATGGCAATAATAAAAAATCAGACTAGCTTATGCCCGCGGCTTCGCCCGCGTGGAGTTGGGTAATTGTCCCATGGGATTGTAATAATAAATAAATAATAATAATAAATATCCCTGGACATTTCACACAGCACCATCTAGTCCCAAGCTAAGCAACCTAATGTTTGTTTTATGGTGGCTAGATGGCTGATAAACTACATATATACAATTTTTTTTTTGTAAATACATACATATTATAGATAGAAAAACACCCAGACCCGGAACAACTACTTACAAACTTTGACTTGTATAATATTTGTAGGATACCTATAACATTTCAGGTAACACGCCCCTTAAATTCTGAATTCCTTTGTACAAATTGTCTGTAGATACTTATAAAACTACTTCGGAAGTTCAAAGTTACTTAAACATCTTACGACTACTAGTACGATAGCGTTAGATAATGAAAACTAAGTGAAAAATCTGGAGTACCGTTAAACGGAAATCGCCCATCATAGCGGGCACACAGCCATATTCTTGTTGAGAGAAAATTTAGCATTGACCCATCGTAAACTTTCTTGGAGTAACCCGAGTTTTATACACACAAACAATGTTAATGTGCTTTCTAGGCAATATTTTTATGGGTACTTGTGTTTATATTTAGGCACATACTCTGGGGGATTTTCAGCCAAGTCTTATTGCTTAGAGCCCTAGATATTATGAAGATGGTTTGGTCTACTATTAGAGACAACGTAATATATATGCTGTCAAGAAAGAGGAGGAGTCTTTGGAATGTAACGAGAAGTGTACTGCCCTTGCGAACCCCCTCCAGTTTACTGACATCTCTTCGAAGCGCGCGTGGAACACGAACGCGCCGTCGACACGGCCTGTCGTAAGACGGACGGACGGCGAGCTAGCCCATTACTCACCTAGCCGTGGCCGAGAGCCACCACGTGGCCGTCGACGCCCAGGGTGTCTCCCGCGGCGGCTGGGACGTCAGGTTCTCTCCCTCTCACGTTCCGCCACCTCCCTCGCTAACATGACTGCTTCGCAGAAGGAGGTGATGGCTTGCCATGCTCTCTCGTTCCGGACCATGGCGTGAACCAGGGCCGGACGCTAGAGGTCGCCGCCGCCAATTGTCGCTACGAGTACAAGCGTAGTGCTACCTTATACCTAAACATGTTTTTTGTTGTGTTCTATGGTTTAAACAAAACATTTGATTACACCTAATTCCACGAAAGGTTTTGCAGCGGTGTACCTACCCATCGTACACCAGTATTTCGCCAATCAATAGCCATCAACTGAACATAATTCCAGACTCCGAAATTCCGAATTTCTGCTGGAAAAACCTAATAACACTGAGCTCGACCTGGGAACCGAACCCAGAACCTCATGCTTAGCAGTAGCCGGCCACTGAATAAACGAGGTAATGATTTCGTTACAGCTATGATTTAGTTTGCTCACAAGCCTTGACCTACTTTCAGGCTAAAGCAAATATAATGCAATTTCTTCTTTGAGGTCAACCGGCCGCAATTCAAATATAATTAAATTCAATGCAACGTTCGTGTCATCGGGCCGGGGACACGCTCGGGGGTTTAGAGATAGCTTTACTTAAGAAATAATAAACATATTTCACTAATACTAAGCGACACCTAAACTAATACCTTAATATACACACCCATTTATAAATCTTATATTGCCTAAGTCAATTTTTTAAAATTTCATATTAATTAAGTTACCATATTTTTTAAGCCAAACATTTTTTTACGCCATTCCTATATGACATGTAGCTACTTTCATTGTATTTATAAGACCTCTAGAGTATATACATAAAAAAATAAATATATGCCGAATTTTAGTCAACCATTTACTTACCGTTTTTATGTGTTCACCTTCACCTAGTTAAAACCGACACAAATTATATATTTTTTTAATAGTTTGCTAATAGTAGAATTTAAATTCTACTAAATAAATAAAATAAAATAAAATATCTTTATTTCAGACCTACATCTTTACACCAGTCCATAAGTTGTTAGTAACAGATTGAGCTTATATGCTATGTTAGTGTTATTAGTGCTTAATTCAATTTAACTTAAACCTATACCTATTTTAACCCAGTGTCTTTGGATGGGGCAATCCACTCTGCCAGCAATCATTTTCAGAGTGCTGTTCCGAGTGCCATGCAAGCGTTGCAGTAAGGAAGCATACTATAGGTACTATACTTTATTTTCGTAATAAAATTCCAAACCTGCATAAGTTGATGCATATGTTACCGGCAATCTATCAATGTATAAAATACCTAAAACGTGTAGCTTATGTATAAAATATTATTTATTTTATACTTTGCCTAGGTATTCTATACAATACTTAAAAGTCAGGAAATTCAGGAGGTCGGGTTGTTCAGGATCTTTGCCACAATCTGTATAAACAAAATCTATTTATTTTACACATTGCCGGTGGACGAGCAGGTACTCTACAATCCCAAATACCTAGGCAAAGTATGTAATGGACAATAACATTCTAAAGGTATTATATACACTGTCTAGGTATTGTACAGAGTACCTGAATCATACAGATTGCCGGTAACACATACAATAAATACAAATATCAATTCTAACCCCAGTGTTTTGTTGGATGTAGGTACCTTGATAGTTGATAAATATCAGTTTCACCTTTTACATGAACAGACTCAGTCAACTGGTCGGCTTCCCGTCTAACCGGATGCAGC
Organism: Eurois occulta; assembly: GCA_950022335.1. NCBI lineage: Eukaryota > Metazoa > Arthropoda > Insecta > Lepidoptera > Noctuidae > Eurois > Eurois occulta. The sequence continues at coordinate 6,237,671 of OX465489.1, read as the reverse complement.
TGAATATAAGTATTTTACATGGAGCGACTGCCTATCTGATCTCCACAACACAGTTAGTACTGGGTAATACGATACCCTTTGGTAAGACAGGTTGTCAGACTTTCAGGCCATTGACCACGACGTGTAACGACTGTCAAAGATCTACAAATGACAGCCGGAATCAAGGGATTAACGTACTTTCCGAGGCACGGAGGAAGCTCGGTATGTAATGGGTGGTCACTCATCTATGGATCAAAGTTCGACCCGAGCGGTTGTTATTAGCCAAGAGCTCCTCTATACATAAACATACCAACAGTAAGTATCTCTCGCACATAAATAGGTAACCTACCGTCCCCTGACTTCGTTTACGACTGCTTAATAAACCCTGGCTAAGGGCGGGAGCAGATAATATGCTTTTTTACGGTGAACATAGAACGCCCATCTGTCCAACACTTAGGGGCAAAGAGATATAAAATTGTAGAATATTACTGTATCTTTGTGGTTCTATAGAAGAGATGGTTCGTTTTGAACCGATGGGTATGATGAATTTGGTCGTAAATCACAGATGTGGCCAGATTTCCCATTTTGTTTGATTTTCTGAACTGAAAGAGAAAAGGTCTTTCAATGAGTACAATGACCTCTTTAGAGGTTGCTGGTGTTTTACAAATAACCCTGTATAATATAGTCATTGCGATAATTTTTTTGTTCTAGACCATACCTGGGAACCTTATAGTTACGGAGATATTGGGGGTCAAAATTCCAACTTTTTCCCAACTTTTTTTTTTAATTCAAGTTTGAACCTTATAGTTACGGAGATATTGGGGGTCAAAATTCCAACTTTTTCCCAACTTTTTTTTTAAATTCAAGTTTTTCTTGTAGATACTGCAGAGGCAGCGTTCAGGTATGAGGTTATTAAAGGCAGATTGAAACCTACAACGAAGTTCTATATCGTTCATAATTCTTAATTTAGAAATTTGAATAGTTTTGAAAGTATATATCCCTAACATATAACATATAATAATATATGTTATATGTTAGGGATTTTGGTTTCCGCACTTAGTCCCTAAAGTGGACCATTGTGCGTGTAATAATAATATATTAAGGCCTGAGTAAAATATTTAAGTTTTTTGTCGTACCTAAGTAAAAGTTAAAAACTTATTTGTTCCTCATACAAAAGTTGCTCCGATCCAAGTACTTCCAGAAAATACAAAAACGATAAAAGCTTCTTATTCTTACAATATTCCAATGAAATATTATTATCCAAAAAATTCCTAGAAAAAAATCTTAGCTCAACAAGTAATGGATTCCTCAGAAATTCTTTTCTGTATTCAGACCTAGAAAATAACAGTCTACAAAAGGTACTTGAAAACAAGTCCTAAGATATTTAAATATTGAGAACGGGCAAAAGTTTCTTAATTATTTTAATAAGGCAGCAAGCGGCTATCGATCCAACTTCACCTGCCAACTGTTACCGGATTATGTCTGAGAGTTTTTACTACTTTTTAAAAGCCCAGTATCCGCATTTTTATGATGCTGCGGGAATTATCTGCGTTTTATGATCGCTGTACGGTACATGATTATGTTTAGGAGGGTAATGTTATGATTTGTTATTATGATGTGTACCTACCTATTTGAGGTTTTATTTTTGCTCTCTTTCAAAAGCTACGAGTCTTGCGTGAAAGTCCACTTTCAAGCAAGACTCGTGTCTCTCTTGTATCTGTCGTATTTTATTTATCAAGTAGATAAGGTAAAAGTACGTATTCCCGTTAGTGTACCAGTACCCGTTAACAAGTCAGTTTTTTTATTATTGCATTTTTCTACCAATAATAAATTAAAGTTTGTGAAGGGCAATACCTTCTCGGTAATATTTTGTACAATTGTAATGGCATCATTGTCCAAAAAGTTTAATGGCCTCAAAACCATGCGATAACAAAAGTTTGCTGTAACTGAATATTATGAAAGTTCAAAGTTCTGTCAGTGAACTACGAAACTACCACGTCGCATTCATGAGCTAGCCATACTGCGACGGATAACATTAAAGTAAGAGTGTTAATTTTCTAAGATATTTAAGTATATTATTTTGCGATATAACTTATAAATCGAGGTGAATCTAATTGAGAAATAAATATTTTTGCCGTTCACATCTATTGGTACTAACAAACCCCTACTTGACCTAGTACCCGTTAAAATCGTATTTTTTTTTACCGGATATTGGTACACGATCAACCCGGTAATACACGTTGTACCGAAACCCGTTATTGTGTACTTATTGCCTTGAAATAGGTCTCATTTTCCTTTAAAACTGTAGAATACATTTCTGCCTGATATTGGAACTTCAAATAACAGTTGCATTTAAACCCGACAGCGTCCTTATTGCCTTGTGTTAAGTCCTCTTTTCTTTCGAATCAATAGAATGTAGTTTTTATGCTCCTTGTTTGTGTTGTAATCACTTGGATTCGATTGCCTCTTTAGTTTTCTTTATGATTTTCAAATTTTTGCACGTTTCGCGTTACTGCTCTGCTGTTCTGAAACCAGGCTTTTCGATGCGCATCGTGTGGCGCGCTGCTTTTTTAGTATGGATATTGATAACCACGCAGTAATTTGAAGCAAACTTCAGACCGGCAAACTTACATGACTCGATCTGTGGATACCCGACAAATTTTTTCGTTGTTTTTTTTTTGGGATGGGTAATCATCAAATGACTCCTCCCGCTCTGGGCGGAGCGGAAGGGAGTGTCAGACTTTTACTGACTAAAACCCATCCATGTTCCTTCTTTTGCCCTTTGTGTTCCAGGGCCGCGGTATCTCTTTCGAACAGTCCCGCAGCCCTGGCAGGCATCGGTCCTTGCGGGCCCCTCCTGTTTGCTGATATCTGTTTGAGGCACGCGTGGAACACGAACGCGCCGACGACACGGCCTGTCGTCATAAGACGGACGGACGGCGAGCTAGCCCATTACTCACCGTCCACAGGCCCACACCTACGGTGGCCGAGAGCCACCACGTGGCCCCCGACGCCCAGGGCGTCTCCCGCGGCGGCTGGGACGTGAGGTTATCTACCTCTCACGTTCCGCTACCTCCTTCGTTAACATGACTGCTTCGCAGAAGGAGGTGACGGCTTCCCATTACCTCTCGCCCAGGACCATGGCTTGAACCAGGGCCGGACGCGAGCCGCCAATCGCCGCTACGAGGACACGGCGGTGCTCCACCCAAGCGGAGCAGACCTCCACGGTGTGCTCCACCGTGTTCTCCGGGCGATCCTCACAATGATAACACCCGGGCGTTTCCTCTCGCCCGATTCGGTGCCGGTACCTCCCGAAACAACCGTGTCCGGTGAAGACCTGCGTCGGGCGGAATGTGAGGGCGCCGTGGTGCCTCTCTAGCCTCTTTTCAAAGAGGCAACTTACCGCCACTATTGTGGCGTGCCCTGCACAGGGTTGCGACAGTCGCTCTCTCCATGTCGCCATGAGATAGCGCCGGAGGTCTGTCCGCTGAGCGACAATTTGCCGCGGTAGCTGAGTTTCCCCGCAACGTAGTGCCTCCGCGCGCCACTCGTGCAGGCGCGCGAGGACTATCACCTCCAGATCCCATGGCGGCAATCCGGCAAGGAGGCTCGCCGCCTCGCTGGAGATCGTAAGGCCTTACGGCTACCACCTTTTGGGGCGCGTTCAGGTAGTGGGCGGCTCGCCTCCTCAAGGATCGCACCCGTACCGGGGCCCCGTAAAGGGCCATGGACCGCACGACACCCACGTTTGGGCCCCTCAGGTTGGGCAAGAGCCGCTTGAAGGCAACCCCGGCCCGTTCCACTTTGGGAGCCAAACGTCGGAAATGCTCCACGAATTCCACCGGTTGTCGAGGACGAGTCCAAGGTACTTCAACGTCGACTCGACGCCGATGGGAGCCCCTCCTACCATCAGCATAGATCATGACGGTGGCGCATTCCGAGGCCCATGTAAGCACATGGCCTCGGACTTGTGCAATTTCCGGATCCTCTCTATGACTATCGCAACCCCGCGTGTCATAATTTCGGCCGCCACCTCGTGCAACCTCCCTTGCCAGCACCAGCGTTTCGTCAGGAGTGCCTCCCTAATGCAGCTCCAGGGCATGGTGTTGAAGGCGTTGGCGAATTCAAGACACCGCCAAGACGACCCCACCCTGGGAAACCGCATCCCGCGTCGTGAAGGCTCTCACGCGCATGATGGCGTCCACCGTCCAGCGCCCCTTGCAGAAACCAAACTGATGGTCCGCAAGATCCAGCCCCATCCCCGCAACGTGCCCGGCGAGGTGGTTTGCAATGACTATTTCAAAGAGCTTGCTCACCTCTTGGATAAGCCGTTTTTTATTTATTTTACACAGTTCACAGAAATGCAAAAATAGCATTTCTGTGAACTTTAACGTAAAGCAATAGAGTTCAATTTCGCGGTGAAAATTACCGGATTCAGGGACAATTTAACGTTTACTAGTACAAATCTACCGGGTACTGGTACAATTAGCCCTTTGTTTATTTTTTTTGTATTATTGTTAAAGAAAATATAGACTAATAAAAAAAAAGAATATTACACTAAAACTAGTTTAAATTATCTGTCTAGTCATGTAATTATTTTTTTTGTAAGTCTTCTAGTTTTAGCATAGCAGACCTGCAAAGTCAGTGAAGTTCAAAACTTAACGGTTACTGGGCCTTTTACCTTAGATAAAGGTATTGTGTCCTTAGGTTCTCTTGCTTCTTTTTCTTCTTTCGTTTCGATGGCAAGACTCACTAAGTTTCTTGTGCCCAGTAGATGGCCACCCACGTCAATCGCTGCGTATTTTTAAGTCATCTAATGTACAGATGTCCAGGAAGTGGGTCGGGAGCACCGCATTCACATTGAGGCTCTCTTGCTTGTTATTATGTCCCACTGATTTCATTCAGTCTTGCTTATAATTATGTTAGCGTATTACCTAGGCTGCCGATACGGTGTAAGGACAAACAAAGGATTATTAGCTTTCGAAATAATGACCTAAAAGTTTCTCCTTTGAATGATTTATGACAAGTACAGACGCCAGCACATCAAGCTCTTACAATCTGTCATTTTAATACATTTTCAACTTTATCGCTAAAGCGATTAGGTTCAAGGTTGATTGGGAAAATTGGACAGTTTCGGGTAGTTTGATGTGCCCAGTCTATACCTAAGAATTCAAGGTAACTATAGGTACTTAATATTAGGTAGGGTACGTGGTGCGCATAACTAACGGTCTAGTCTGTGCCGTGTTTTATTAAGGTATCGTAGGTCCAAAGTATTTTATAATTAAAATTCCTTTTCCAACCTGATTGTTCTTGGATATAAATTCTTATCTAAAGTTATTTATTTATTTTTATGACTTTTAGTTTATAACTACAAACAACGTCCAAATCAGAATAGGTGTAACAAAGCTTGCATTTGACGAACCAACAAAAAGTTCCACTTTAAATCCTAGTGCAATGTTTTGACAGTGGTAACACTGGCACGTTAGAGTAGGGTGACCAGCGCTGCAAGTGACAGGCCGCAATTAGGACCCACCCGATGTCCAGCATCGCCACTCTCACCCCGGAATGTTAATTAAATTCCTCGCCCGAAAGATTGAAGAAACTTTGGTTATTTCGCATTTCTATCGCTGTCCCTCTTTCTTTGATTACTTTTGAGTTTTTAAAGTTTGTTAAACATCGTTTTAATTATTTGATTTAAGGCTGTTTAATGTCTTGCGAAGTATTGTTAATGTTTGTATGGTGTAAGAGTTTGAACTCCCCTTAATCTAACAATATGTCTATTGTCGTGTTTTCTACGTATACAATCTATATATATATTTATAATATAGTAAACTATAATTAACACTAGAAACAGGATATTTACTATGTCCACTGTTTGTTTTGAGTTCCCGATATAAACGAGTTTAAAAACTAATATAGTAAACTGACTGACTGACTGGCACAGCCCAAACAACTGATCATAGAGACATGAAAATTGGAGGGTGTGTTTTTTGTGAAGAGTAAGTATTTCACCACTTTTTTTTTTTTTTTTTTTTGGTAGGTGGGAAATCATCAAATGACCCCCCCCCCCCGCTCTGGGCGGAGCGGAAGGGAGTGTCAGACTCTTACTGACTAAAAACCACCCATGTTCCTTCTTTGGCCCTTTATGTTCCAGGGCCGCGGTATCTCTTTCGAACAGTCCCGCAGCCCTGGCAGGCACCGGCCCTTGCGGGCCCCTCCCGTATGCTGACAACTCTTTGAGGCGCGCGTGGAACACGAACGCGCCGTCGACACGGCCTGCCCGTCGTCATACGACGGACGGACGGCGAGCTAGCCCATTACTCGCCGTCCACAGGCCCGCGCCTACGGTGGCCGAGAGCCATCACGGCGTGGCCCCCGACGCCCGGTGCTTCTCCTGGTGCTTCTCCCCCCGCGGCGGCTGGGACGTGAGGCTATCTCCCTCTCACGTTCCGCCGCCTCCTTCGCTAGCATGACTGCTTCGCAGAAGGAGGCGACGGCTTCCCATTCCCTCTCGCCCCGGACCATGGCTTGAACCAGGGCCGGAAGAATTTCACCCCTAAAGGGGTAGGAGTTTATTTAAAAGTGCGTCAGTTTTGAAGTTAGGATCTTCAAATTTTGTGTTTGGGCTGACAATTGAAAATTAATTTATACCTCAGCGTTTTTGATAATTCCACCCCAGAATGGTTAAAAAGGGGGATGAAGTTATGTAACTATGTTTGCTATCGTAACCTGGATTAACCTATAAGAAAGAAAGAAAGAAAAAATAGGTATTTATTTGTCGCAGGGGCATGACATAGGTTAATATTTGGTGGATATTTTCCGATATCCTCGCGGGCGAAGCCGCGGGCAAAAGCTAGTTTGTTGTAAAATAAAGTCTACCTAGTGTTCCTATGTTACGCCTCCTTTTTATCTCTAGATAAGTCGGGTGGGTTAGGATTTTTGTCATCAATCCTATTAAGTCTCAAGAGTCAAATGTTAAAATAATATATAAATAGATATGTACATATATAGATATCTATTTGGTTATTGCAGGAAAATTACAGGAAGTGTTGCTAACGTCTTGGGCTTGGAAACCCGGCGTCCCACGTCAGTCAAACGCGTACTTATTGCCACCCAAAAATTAATCTTACGGCAACCAAATTAAAGTCGAAAGTCATCAATTAGACTTGTTTTCCTGTTAGCCAAACAAAAAGCAATGGTAATACTCGGTTATAAAACTTCTCTCACAGAAATCTTTATTTCTTGGTCCTTAATTAAAAATTGCTTGTGTTAAGTTTCACCGCAGCAGGATACAACTCAAGTTTTTGCTGAAAAAAGTTGGCGAAGCCTCTAAAGCGCTTAGGAATCTCCATCAAGTTAAAATTAATTAAAAAATATATACCTTTAATTTAACGCTATCTTGGTAGACAATCAAGAATTTCAGTCTATTCATAGTTTGGTTCTGTACTTTAGTGCCATAATTTTACTGTTTAACGTTTACTTTTTATTTAATTTGATCCTTTCGGTTCTGACTCATAATTTGGAATTGCTAAATTCGATTATGTGGACAGCATTAGGTTCAAATAGAGGGACCAGCAGTGTGTGAATTCAGGTGTGGATGATGATGCTGAGGTTCAAATCTCTGGACTCACAGAAGGTCATTAATATTAGGTATAGCTAAAGAACTGTTTACTACCTTACACTTGGAATGTTTATAACTGTTCTGCCCCCTAAGGAATCCGTTACTATGTTAGGAGTACGATTGGAGTTACGGTTGCCTTAGTTAGTATTACGGTAGGTATTTTGTAAAAAATGTGAAAATTCACAAAGGCAAAAGTAAACTGTACAATCGAGTAGTTGGGTACTTAACTACAGGCTTAATTATTTATTATAGTACTACTAATGTAAACTAATAATATCAGTAAATACGTCAGATTAATTGTGGGTCCGAGTGTCGAAGGACAATGATCAGTTTATATATTTAACTTTGTTCTCATGTAAGTGAAATGTAATTTCTTTATGAGAATTAAATGTCTTTAACTAGAACTACAACTTCCAATACTTGGTGAAGAAAAATCTCAAGATATTTTTTCCATAGTTATTTGAAAATCTTTCGTTGATATGTTTAATACATAGATAAAACTTCTCCCCATCTAGAGGTTCTTCATTATATCTATGCGTTTAATCTTATAAATAGTTAAACATTATTTAAAGAAACCTGATAATTGACTTCATCCCTCCACAATTCCAACGGGAACGGAGTAATTTAGAGCGATTATTTTAAAACATTATTCCTTGTGCCTATTTATTACGTCTTATCTCATTACACATAAATTAAGTTCGCGACAAGACTCCAATCTCGCTTAGAGGTGTACTTGCTGATAGGTATCTATGTGGACTTCATCGTCGGAGAGTTGGTGTGGATTACAATCCATTTGTAGGTAATTATCGGATCAAAATGATATGCAAATTAGGTCTATTATCACCCATTTTAAGGAATGCCCCCAATTACCAATCACTCTGTGTATGACTCATGTAGCTATATGGTTTAAAGAAATAGGGGGAGTTTGATGTAGCATAACCACCATCACCCTTTTACCATCGGACTAGCAGACGTACTGCGGCGTACCATCCACACTTGGTTGATATCCCGACGAGTCGTACTCAGCGCTTCTCCTCCACGTTTATTATGCGCACAGCCAAAGTGTGGAACTCTCTGCGCGGCATCTGTGTTCTCTCCCACATTTAACCCGTCTTCCTTCAAAGCAAGAGTGAACAGGCATCTTCTGGGTAGGTTTAAAGATTGTAAAATCCGTTCCGATTCGATGCAATGCGAGCCGTTTTGTGGAAATCATCCTTTAGGTAACATCACAATACGGCGCGTTCGTGTTCCACGCGCGCCTCAAAGAGTTGTCAGCATACGGGAGGGGCCCGCAAGGGCCGGTGCCTGCCAGGGCTGCGGGACTGTTCGAAAGAGATACCGCGGCCCTGGAACATAAAGGGCCAATGAAGGAACATGGGTGTTTTTTAGTCAGTAAGAGTCTGACACTCCCTTCCGCTCTGCCCAGGGCGGGAGGAGTCATTTGATGATTTCTCAACCTCCAAAAAAAAAAAAAAAAAAGGTAACATCACAATCGACAAACATTACAGTATTATTTCAACCTGACGCATTTTAATCTGATCAATAATCTCTCTCATTATAGGCCTAGCTTAAACTACTAAGGTATACTTACATTTTATTTGTGAGGTGTTGTAAGCTGCTTTTGCAGTATAGTCAATTTCTGTCATTTTTCACAAACATAATTACTTACAAATAACTTTGCAAGTTTGGGAAAAGGCCAGGCAGCAAGATGATGATGATGAGTTTCAGTTACTTTATCGGATATACATGTTAGGGCTTTAGCCTAGCACATTAGGAAACTCTGATCGCTTTTTCAGCTAGAAACAACATAAACTTACGAGGTATCTACGCTTCCCACCCAACCTTGTTTACGTCTCCAGTCCACAATTACTTAAAATTATCCGCTCTCTTGAATCATAACTGCATAGCACTCAATTCAAATTAGGCTCAATGCAATAAAGGAAAATGAGTTTTTTTTACTGACATTCAAGTGTTGTTTTTATAGGGTGAGCGAAGTTGCCCTCTCCACCCTGATTAGTTCGTTTATTTGAGACGGATTTATTATGATTTCTTTTACGCTTATTATGTTTTTAGTCAAGTCTCGCGTTATTAGTCGTGGTGTGGTATTGTTGAGTGAAGCCGCTGCCACTGTTAGAAAAACCGGCCAAGTTTGAGTCACACACATAGGATTCCGTAGCATCAAAGAAAATAATAATATTTTGAAGGTTCATTCGTATGTCGTTGTAAGTTTCGCTGTTGTATTACAAGCAACAGCAAAACTAAATTTGTTTTTTCATAAAATGTTAAAGAGAAACAAAGGTACTGCTGCAGTTTGATGAAAAACTCCCATAACTCTAAAACTAAACATCAAATCTCATTAAAGCCAATTTTCGTTGAATTTTTTTTAACGTTCTACAGTCTTACATTTTTTTCTGAATTTTCCTTCTCTTACTTTAGACATTAGAGAGGGGGGGGGAGCACATTTTACCACTTTGGAAGTGTCTATCTTTCAAACGATTGACTTTGAGAAAAAATGGTTTTAGGAACCTCAATGACATTTTTAAATACCTATTTATCATTCATATGTAGACACCTTTTACATATTATTATATTTATATATTTGATGAAATAAAAAAAAATAGTTTAATCTTTTTTTTTAATATTTTTGTATAAAAATCGTAAAGCGGTTGACAGAATACATCTACCTACCAAATTTCAACCGTGTAGTCCTAATAGTTTCGGAATAAAGTAGCTGTGACATTCGGACAGACAGACAGACATGACGAATCTATAAGGGTTCCGCTTTTTGCCATTCCGCTACGAAACCCTAAAAACTATCGTCGTTTGGTAAAATTGTGTGTTGCTGTTTTAGGCGGTTAGTACAGCCATAGCTTCAGAGAAAAAGACTTCAAATCGTGATTTAATTAATTTGCTAGGACCTTGTTTAAAGTAAAAGTTCATTTTTTTAGTTTTTGCTTTTCAGTTTCTAAGGTTTTCGGTGTATTTTTTTTTGTTAAAAAGTTGTTTTTTTGTTGTTTGAACCTAAAGAGATCTTCTAAAAATTATCATGTCATACTTATCTCTTCCGGTATTAAAAAACAAGTTCTTCATCGCTTATAAAACAGAAGTCACTTGAAAGTTTATTGAAATGGTGTACAATTATATGTAGGTACTAAAAAATCTAAATGAATACCAACACAATCAACGTAAAAAGAGAATTTTACAAAGGCACTCACCTGAAAAAAAGAAATTGGCTTATCAAGGAACAATCGTAGCGTAAGAAAGTGTTCCCCTCTCCACATTCGGTACCAATTTGCATGGCCACCGTAAACCCCAAGGCTATGAGAAAACAAAACAAAACAGTCGGGACACGGATCTTTGGATATTATTCTACTTCGCAAAAAATATTTGGAAGTAGGTATTAAGAACAAGGATAATTATTTCTAAATTAGATGAATTCAAGATAAAATCTGTAGCTGTAATAAATGATGTAGCCGTAGAGGCGTAGATCACGATAGTACCTATTTTATTTATTACAAAAAAAACTCTTAATTATTAGTACCTATGCAATCTATACTCAGTTACTTAGTATTATAAACAGGAAAGATTTTTTCAATACGTTTTCTCGAAAACTGGTTCTTATTGCACTACAATTAGGTTCAACATGCAATGTATTTCACACGCGTGGATTTTCAATATATTTCCACACCCGGAATAAAAATTTCCACAGATAACTATACATATACAAAGTCCAAATGGGTTCAATGAGTATAGACGGCTGTGATTGTTCTTTTTTTATATTTCGGCAAAGAGTCTTTACGGGGTAAATATTTTTTGAGTACTTATTTAAATTGAGTTTATAAATAGAATATCATAGAATAGCATAATTATTTAAAACAAATATTTACTTTTATGAACAAGATATTAACATTTAATTGTATTCTGAATTCAAAAATATTTGAACTTTTTTTTCATATTAGGCTGTTCAGCGGCATTATACCTTTGCTTATTCTTCAACCTGACGAAAGCAAAGCGTAGAAAAAAAGCAAATTAAATCATAGTTTCCTAATAATTCCTGACAAAAATATTTTCTGTTCCAATATTTTATTTCTTCGAAAGTGTATTGAAAAACATCGTTTGAAACGCGTGGGGATTTGTTACTGTAGTTCTCGGCTCCATAACACCGTCGCCTGCAGCTCGGGTGTTAATTCCACCTCGAATGCAATAACAAAGTTTCCCCACCTAAATCAAAATGTACTATTTTGTTTGTTTGTACCAAATAAGCTCCGAAACTACTACCGGTTTTAACCATTTTTTCACCAATAGAAAGCTAAATTATCAGGAAGTAACATTGTGCTATACGTTATTCAAAAAAAAAATAGCGATCCTTAAAAAAGTTGAAATAATATAACCCAAAGTAGCAAAAATTTGCCTTTATAATTCATTATTTGGCGTGCGTTGAGAAAACTATTGAAACTTGGTAGGCTCTTACCTATAGCTGTTACTTTTTATCCCGGTATTCCAACGGAATCGAATCTTACGCGGGTGAACCCGCAGGGCGCAGCTAGTACTAAATATTTGTAAAAATAATAACGATTCTCGTTTTCACAATCACTTAATGAGACCCAAATGAATGCCTAAGTGCCTAAAGCACATTATTGAATTTTCAACGTCAAGTTAAGCGCTGAGGGTTGACATTCCAACATGCAATAATATTCAGGGGTCTCTAGTGCATGCCACTTTTATGTATAATAGAACAGTTACATAATCACATTTTCATTAATCGCTTGAACAAAATTCGGATGATCTCAATAAAGCCATTAATTTATACTACTCTGAAGACTTATCAGCGAACTGCTTGCTTGTACTTAAACAAACCGCCCACCATTACCGACTACTAGAAAAAGGTAAATCAAGACTTTTCTTTTGAAAGCGTAGTTACTAAGTCTTCAAGTTGCCAACTTTTTTTTTTTTTTTTTTTTAATCTTTATTTATTTAGAGGCTTTTACCTTACAAAGGTATGTCAGCCTCATCATACCCTAATCTAAACAACTATTACACGTAATTATAACATACAAATATATTAATGCGTAAGCGAGGGAAATAGTGATGCAGCAACCATTTCATATATCAGTTTCGCTTCTCCCGAACTAGGTGTAGATAATACTCTAATGAAAGCTCCAACATCATACATACTAACTTTTAACTCCCGCATCACTATCTCCCTCTCTCTCCTGTTCTTTTCACATTCCACCAGCAAATGTTGGACATCTTCGACTTTGTTACATACTTGGCAATTAGGGGAATCAACTTTTTTCATTAGGTATCCAAATTTCCTGGATGGAAAATGACCAGAACGCAATCTATGTGCCATAACAACATACGATCTTTTTGTATGACTTTCAGCAAACCAAGGGATTCGAGGAGGCTCACTTTGCATAGTCTTATACCATATGCCTTTTTCTTTAGACTTCCTGTCGAAATACTCTTTAAAACGATTGTAGCATATGTTCTTGTAATAACCAAGTATTTCTGTGTAGAACGGAGCGATGTCGATTTCCAATCCTTCCAAAATAGCTTTTTTTGCAAATATGTCAGCCTTCTCGTTTCCATGTATACCAATATGAGATGGAATCCATTGCAACCTCAAATTAATGTCACTAAGTTCATAAAATAATTTAAGAATTACATAAGCTATCGGTGTACCTCTGCAACCAGAGGCGCATCGAGCTAAATGCATTAAACCACTTTTGCTATCCGTACATATAACAATGTTTTGATTCCCCGAATGGTTCGCACTGTCCAAACAAATTATGTTCTCTAAAGTTTTTGATATTGCAACGAGTTCCATCGTCATTACAGATACGTTTGTATCAATAGATTTAAACAAGGCTGAAGTTCCATCACTCATACTATAATAAGCGGCACCGCATCCATTTTTGCTCTTAGACCCGTCAGTAAAGTACATTTTCCACCCTGGATACTTTTCACTAAGTTCTTTGAGAACATCGAATTTAAGTGATGTAACCTCATGACTGCGTTTTGCTACTTTGATACAGTCTAACTTACAACTAATTTTATCCTGTACGTTTATACCTGTCACCCATTTCTCTAGTGAGTACATGTCTAAAATACTTGAACGATGTATATTACGGAGTTTACACTCATTGTATACGGTCACAAGCAACGGTTTTTTCTTATTGTTCCAGTATCTTGCAACTGAAAGATCATTCAAGTCATCTATTAATTTAATAGTTACATTGTTCGAACATGACATACTTTTTATACAGAACTTGTAGGCCAAGTATAATCTCCTAACGTACAAAGGAGGAATACACATTTCTGCTTCCATTACGTGTATTGGAGAGCTTTTTATAAAGCCACCTATGGTCCTCAAATACTGGTTCTGAATTTTGTCCAGTTTACCTAAATGACTCTTTGCACTATTATCATAGAGAAAACAACCGAAATCAATCCTACTGCGTACCAAAGAAATATACAAAGATCTCAAATGTTTCGGATGGATTCCCCAAGTCGGCCCCGCCAAAACTTTAAATAAATTTAAAAACTTTGTCGTCTTTTCCTGTATTTCATTAATATGCCTTTTCCATAGAAGTGACCTATCCAACCAGATACCTAAGTGTTTCACGCAATCTACTGAGAAAATTGGTAAGTTGTTAATTGTAAGTTGCAATTGTCGTCTTCTTCTACCTCTACTAAAAAGACACATCTTTGATTTATCTGGTGACATGTCTAGACCCATATCATCCAGCATTACAACCATAGAGTTCAGAGCAAGTTGCATTTCCGATTCCGCGTGGTTTAAATCTTTATGGCTGAGGTAAAATACAAAGTCATCCGCGTACTGCGAAACAATCACAGTCTCAATCTGTTGGCAAATTGTTGATGTAACAATATTAAAAAGCATCGGTGATATTGGGTCGCCCTGAGCCAACCCCCTGCTTGCTCGTCTAACATCAACAGTTCGTCCATTACCACTACTTCTTATCATCAAGTATCGCTCTGATAGAAATGAATTTAAATAACTACAAACTTTTGAGCCGATTCCCAAATCATCTAATGTCTGAACAACCTTTTCCACTAAGACATTGTTATAAGCATTTGTAATGTCCAGAAAGCAAGCCAACGTAGGATCATTTCTAGTGAAACCCAATTGAACATAAGTAGATAGTCTTGAAATGCAATCTAAACATGATTGAGCTCTCCTAAAACCAACCGTGTAAGGAGACAAAATTGAATGTTTCTCAATATACCATTCTATTCTTTTTCCGATCATATTATGGAATATCTTACAGACACAGGATATAAGAGATATTGGCCTAAGCTTGGTCTCCGTATTCGTGTCGTACCCAGCTTTAGGAATAGCAATAACTGATATCGCACGCCATTGTTTTGGTATATCTCCAGTTCTATAAATGTCATTATATACTCGGAGAAGAAACTCTTTGGCCTCACACGGAAGATTATAAATCATAGAGTACGTTATTCCATCATTACCCGGAGCAGTGTCCTTCTTTTTTAAACTACTCTCTAATTCTTCTATTTTAAATGCTGATTCTATTAAAACGTTCTGTGATTTAAACACTGGTGGTACATTTATCACGGAATCCGGTGTGAGTGAATATAACAAACCTTTTAGTTTTTCCTCCGATACACTAAATTTAGCTTGACGATAACCTTTAAGCCATCTCATCTTTCGCCACATATCAGAAACTGAAGAAGTTTCATCTATGCTACTACAAAATTTTTTCCAGCCGCTATTTATGGCTTTCATTATCAAATTATGTGCTTGTGCCCCTTTCTCTTCTAATTTTGTAAGATTGTCAGGAGTAGGATTTCTTCTGAATTTGGCTAAAGCCAACCTCCGTTCAGCCACTGCTCTAGATAATGATGGATCCCAATACTCTTTCGGTTTAAAGTTCCTTAAGGGACTAGTACAAATTTTAATCATAGGTATGTGCTTATTCGCTGCCATATCAACTTGTTCTAAGAAATAGTCGTATAATCCCTGAATATTATTGCTGATGTTAACTACCCCAGAAAAAGACTCTGTAAGCTCATGACGATAGGCATCCCACTTTGCTTTTTTGAAGTTTCGTCTTTTATTATACTCGATGTGTTCTTGATAATTCATTGAAATCTTCATGACGAGGTGATCACTACCTAAATTTTCGTTCATTACAGCCCAATGAAATTTAATAGCGATGTCAGATGACACTAATGTGATGTCCGGTGATGATCTTTGTATATTTCCATTAACTAACTTGACCCGGGTTGCCTCTCCATTATTTAATGTCATAAAGCCGTGTTCCAAAGATGAGTCCAATATTTGAGTTCCACGCTGATCCGTTTTATAAGACCAGTTCGTATGGTGACCGTTAAAATCACCTGCAACTAATGATTTTTTAGGCACTAACGAGAAAATATTATCCCAATCTGATGATGTTGTACGCACTGAAGATGGACAGTAAATAGATACAACATGTTCTAAACTCTTACAGTTAAGTATTTTCATACATATAATCTCTATAGCTACATTACTTAAGCTAATTGGGCATACTTGCGCCTGTATAGATTTATGGATAATTATCGCGACACCACCGTAAGAATCGTCTCTGTCTTTTCTATAAATATTATATCCTCTCATATTCAAACGAACGTCTGGATTAAGCCAAGTTTCACTTACAATAACAATATGTATTTTTTCTTGCCCAAGTAACGCGTCTAAACTAGGTGATTTTGGCTTTAAACTTTGACTATTCCATTGTAGTATATTAATCAAAGCGTCTTTGCGATAATTATCCATTTATGGATTTTAACAGCCATTGACATAAATTTCCTCCTATTAAAAAATCCTTAACAAATACCTTGCATTCCTCGTATATTACTTTCAACACCGACATTATTATTTCTTCAAAACCTTTCTCTGAACAAATTATTTCTTTAATTTTTAAAAATATTTCTACAAATCTGAATTTTCTTTTCTTCTTCTTTTCAGCTTCTTCTTTTTCCGATTGTCTATTTTCCTGACTACTTCCAATTATCTCCTCTTCCATAGAAAAAGTTTCCCACTCTGTTTCCATAAATGTAGTTTGATTTTCTCGCCTATCTTTATATTTATTTTGCTTCTTAGATCTGTCCACTTTTTGTTTTTGTATTTGTCTGTTGCCTAAGATTTCTGTTTGATTGCATGTTTCATTAGTTAAGACTTCTTGTGCAGTAACTGTCGATTGCACAGCACTACTGTAAGTTTTCTTCAAAGTAATTTGACTCTCCTCCGTTCTTTCCTCATTATCTTCAATTGCTACAACCATACTGCTTTTATTGTTCTTCTTTAGATATATTTCCAAAGCTTTTCTATAGGATATGTTCTCCACACTCATTAGAATTCGAATCTCTTTTTCTTTTAGGAAGGCAGGGCACGTTTTGTCAAGTGCCATGTGAGGTCCTTTACAATTAGGGCATACAATCCTGTCTGTTTCACAATTCTCATGCTCTTTGCTGCATTTAGGACACATAATCTTTTTTGTTGGGCAGAATTTCTTTATATGCCCGAATTTCCAACAGTTGGAGCATTGAGAGACAGGAAATACATATCGTTCTACTTTAAAACGGCATCCATAGGCAAGAATAAATTCTGGAGTTGTAGGGCTCTCAAAACATACACGCACAGTCTCACTGCCCACCCACTCCCTTTCCTGACTGAAACGCCGTAGTCTTCTAACTGATAGTATTTTGCATGAAGTCTCTAATGACTCTAATATCTCTGACTCACTCAGCTCCAAGTCTACACCCTTAATTATTCCGTAAGATAAGTCGAGTTGGTTAACAAATTGATTTCTTACTCCTAAATCAGCGAACTTCTGACATTTGATTAACTTTTCTCCGTCTTCTTTCTTAGCAATATGCATGAAAACCTTGTAGGGACTCTTATAGTTGATTCTCAATATGTTTTGAATATTCTCATTTTTCAATAATTTTGCTAATGCCATTTGTTTGGGCAAGACTTCTAAGGACGTTAAGCTAATCTTATATGTATCATCCAAATTTTCTTCTCTTACCTCCTTCCCCGGATTAAGTTGCCAACTTAAAGGGAAGCTATTGAAAAGTATTGAATTACAGAACTAGGTCACAAAATCTTATTTTAACTTTAATAAACTGTTTCAGCTCTACTTAAACTGAGTTTTATGAAACGCTCGTACAGCTTCGCATGTTTATAACAGAAAGTAAATACATTTAAGTTGAAGAGGAAACCCTATCATTTCACGTTTATAAAACTCGATTTTATTTACTTAAGAATAATTTTTCCATCTGTCCACGACCTCAGGCGATGCAACTGGCGACAAGAGACGCTTTCCTTCGCGTGAATGCCGTCGCTTTTCGATTCTTGTTCTTCGTGTCGCTAGCATGAGAGTATTTATATTTTGTTAGCCCAGAACTTCGCCACTTCCACCGCGTCGTCGGTGCCAGCGCAGAGGTCACTGCGGCTGCATGTTTTTGGGCTAAGAGGGCAGGATAGGAAGGAGGTGGAGCATAGTTTGCTACACAGCTCCATACCCACACCCGGCCGCCTGTTCCATTTAGGTGGCCTCACTTATCGAAATTGGAGTTACATCTTCCCTCTTGAGTCTGAACACGGTTCAGAGAGTTCCAGCTTAGGTGGACCACGGTTAGACCCTGCAGGAAGAACTCGGTGGCTCATGTAATGCTCTCAGCAACTTCGTTCATAACGGGTCCAAAAAGACCCTAAACTAAGCCGAAAAGCACTTCCCCGTCATTGCGATATTATTTTTTGTTTTCGACCATATCTGGGAATCTTCTAGTTACGGTGATATTGGAAGTCAAAGTTCCAATTTTTTTCTTTTTTTTTAACACGCTAGCTGCGGCAACAATTCATAAACTTTCATCTCGGTGGCGGTAGGAATGCGCATCCGTCGACCTTTACGATAGTGCGTCAGCTTTTTTTTTCATGGTGAACCTTGTTTTTTCTATACTTATTACATTATCCTGACCTCAATTTCTTTACGTTCGTTTCGCCCCTGGATCTGCCAAACAGGAAATGAAAAATCAACCAAGGTAAGTGTTAGTGTTAAATACCGCTTTACCGTATGCAGCAGCGGTAAGCACGATATCGGGCCGATTTTGGTTGAAACGTAGTGAAGTTGTTGATACATGTTTTTAGTGTTGTAACTTTACTTGAAATACCGTCCCCTGTGCTATTCAATGCATCCGTCAGCACATTGCTGTGAGTGCGTTGCATTGAGTCCTACTCTAAAACGTGCACCAAAAAAATATTGTTTTCCAATAATTTTCGCGTAGGTTTACGTAGTTTGATGTACAGAATACTTGGTTGGCGGCCTTATGAATTACACCAAGGTACTCTTCACAGTCACTGTCTAGCGACACGTATGTCACTCAACCACGTAGCTTGTGGTCAAGCTGTATAATCAAGAAATATAAACTCAAAGAAACGAGTTGAAACAGTCATAAAAGCTTTAATTACAATTTCTTGTTTAGAAAGTTTCTATACGAGTAAATCCATTGAATTTAAACAAAAAAAAAATCTTTTGTTAGCTGTACCTTATATAATTTAACTTTAATACTTTCACGTGCAAACCAGTCGAACTGGCTTTCATAAAAGTATAAAGTACGTGGGTAGTCGGAAGCCTTATGTTTTACAGATTCGCCCACGGGTAAACCATATAAACGCTTACTTTTAAGAGGGAACAGGGCCGGCGAGGTAGGTATTTGAAGAATCTATTGCCGTCGCGCTGCGTCAAGCCTGCCCTCGTAGAGTGCGATAGGGACAGTTGCAGCTCAGACCGATTACGCCGATATGATCGACGTTTCGTATTCCCCTTTTTTCTCCTCGAAAACTGATCCGATTAAATTATATTTGACATTAAAATTAAATTAAAGAAAGAGTATGTCCAGGTTCTTTTTTTAATTTCTTTTATATTAAAAACTTTCCGTATTTGTCTGATAGTCCTCTAATCACGGGCGTAAAAATGGGGCATTTTTTGTTATTTTTGGAGGGTCATATTTTCTTTACTTATTGGTTGCTAAAAATAGGGAAATGACAGGGACGAGTCTACCGTAGACCTTCATTTTATGAAAAAATATTGCATAAGAGGCAATATACAAGAAGGAAAAAGGGTAATACATTTGTATGAAGAATTGCAGCCCCTGTTCCCTCTTAAATTCAACTCATAGAGTAACGTTCCTAGCAATACATTGCCGGAAAAGTTGTGTTAGGAGGGAACCGCCAGGGTAGCCTGTGAAATTCAACTTTTCTTACGTTTTTAGCAATTTTCCGTTCATTACAATATGATTCGCATTGATTTTTTAATGAAATAGTCATTCAATGGAATTATATGAACTTAGAGGGTTGTATTGATTATTTTTATGATCATAATTCTGAGTATACATACGTATTACGGTCGCGGATCATATTCTGTTCAACACACAACCTGTCACTGACCGGCAAACTGCAAAACACGTTAGAAAAAAGTAATTTCGCGAGCTACCCTAGGCCGCGGCAGTCTCGACATAGATACCGACGCTGTCGCAAACTTTCGATCGCTTAATAAGAACGAAAAAAGTCGGTTGGGATAACGATGTTTTGCGAGAAACGCAAGTCTCTACATCCAAGATGCATTTCTCGCAAGCATCATTATTGCAACCGAATTTTTTCGTTATTATTAAGCGATCGAAAGTTTGCGACAGCGTCGGTATCTATGTCGAGACTACCGGCCCTGGTGCTATATGGAAAATAGTGCGATAGCAACTTGAGCTTACAACTATAATACCTATGTATAGTATGCCCCAAGTCAAAGATTACCGAATTACATATTTCACAAATAATCTCCAGTAAAATGTGTTTCTTTGCTTAAAAGCATAAATATAGTTTTCTCATAAATGAGAAAACTATATTTATCTTTATTATTTTGCCCGTGACTTTGTCCGTGTACTAGTCTTAATTATCCCACGGAAACGTGCAATTTACTGCATTTTTTTCTCTAAACCATGCTATCCCACTGCTGGGTAAAGCCTCCCTCAAGTCTCCGCATACCTGGTTAAGAAATATCCTGCCCTATCCCAGGTCATGATTTATCCATATTAAGTTCTTGAACAGAAATTCATAAATTAGCTTATTAATTAGACGCCACAGACGCTGCGATTAGCGTGGCCACATACTAAGCCGAAGAAAATTAATCAAGTAGTACCATCGACACGAAAGAAAAAGAAGAAGCTAGCCATGTATAAAACTGTTCACTCGATGCAGCAACGTAGAGAATATTTTTCCTAATTTACTTCAGTAAATATGTATTGGTTTAGCAGAGTTACTCAGAATTATTAAGTTTTCTCTCCAAGTATTTAAGCCATAATTAATTTACCTGAAAGCTTCCGCTTTTGAGATGTTAGCTAAAGCTTGCCTTTTAGTGACTTTTGCTAATTTATTGATGCAGCTGAAGTAGGAAATTATTAAGACTGAACTTTATGATTTCCTTATTAAAATCATAATTCAATCTCTTACCTTACATTTTCTGTATAGTCTTAAAAAGGATAAAGTGTTTCTACAGGTCAGAAGACATACACATCAAAGAAAGTCCCTGTTTCGTTGTGAAAGTAGAAAAAAAAATTGAATGCATGAATGACATCATCGCCGACACAAACATTTTTTGCTCTTGTCAGATGTATTTAATTCCAATGCCACTTTTAACCAGAGATTCCAATTTATGAGCAGCCTTTTCACAACAACAGTCCATTATACCAAACAGGCCTAGAAAGCCAAAATATACTTTCATATTCCCGTACCTTCTATTAAAATCGACCCAATTAAATATCGCTCCACAAATACTTTTGTCCCTCACACCTGCGACGATTCATTGTTCTTTTATAATGACTCATATTGTCGCCGACACCAATTATAAAGTTGGCACACACATTTCAGTACGCCGTTCACAAATTGCCTTGTCTCCTATCGACTTGTCATTGATTGACGCTTTTCCAAAAGCCTATATATATATTTGACAATGTGTTTTGTGAAATGTGACTATTTTGGGGCGTAGGTAAAGTCACATTCAATCGATGTTTCTTTATGAAAACGATTGTTTATTTATATCTTTGAGTACAACATCATTATTATTCAGATTTTTCTGACAAACAATGGGGCAGACGAACATTAGGTTCGAATGTATTGTGTAACTGGTTTTTTCCGCTACTCCACGCCCATAGTGCTTAGTTTGCGTTGGGTACGATTGTAGTGGTTTACTTGTTAATATGGCGGCAAACATGAGTAAGTACATACCAACCTAAGAGGTAAATAAAAATCTTTTTACATTGAAAAATAAATGTAAATCTCCATCTTTCCCTGCACATAAATAAGTAAAAAATTAAACCACAACAAACATCACAGACTCTTAGCAAGATTTTAACTCAATTAGCCGACCGCGGTCCAACCTCAAGCGAAAGCGGAATCACTTCTTATTAGATTAAGACATTCCGTATTTTGCAAAGGGCGTATTTTGCAACCGTCGTATTTTGTTGCCCGCGTACTTTGCAACCGGCGTATTTTTGATGCGGTGCGCGACCGCGACTTAGCCAAGTTTCAAAGCCTCGGGGGCTTGGCACTGTCGAATAACTTAAAAGTTATAAGGTACGTCTTAGTCGTCACGTCCCCGGATCGTGGCAGGTACGTGGCTAGCTTTATTTTTGTATAGGGATAAGTATTTTGTAACCGCATCTTGGGGCAAAAAGGAAGGCTGAAGGTATTCACGCGGTTTTTGCTGTCTTATTTAAGAACCTTTTGAATATGTAAAGTTAATCCTATTCGAAAATCATATAATATAGATGTTTATCAAGCCTTTTCCCAACTATGTTGGGGTCGGTTTCCAGTCTAACCGGATGCAACTATTACCAGTATTTTATAAGGAGCGACCTTGTGACCTTCACAACCCAGTTACTACTGGGTAATACGATATCCTTTGGTTGGACTGGTTGTCATACTTTCGGGCCACTGATTACCTGTAACGACTGTCAAAGATCTACAAATAGATCACTTGTGGCAGCTGGGACCAACGGTTTGACGTGCTTTCCGAGGGACAGAGCAAATCCGGTATATAATGGGTGGTGGTACATCCACGTACCTACCAACCTGAAAAGCGCGGCTTAACCTGAAGATAGACCGAGTGGCTGTTATTATTTCGCCACGAGCTCCTCATCATCATCTTCATGGGAGCATCATCGTTATGGCAAAAAAAGTTGTTCTTTTTGATGGTCTGCGCTAAATAAAACCACACCTTTCTGGATAGGCTGTATAAGTACACCTTCTTTAACCACAAATAAACATCTTACAAATAACAAATACGATACCAAACCATCCTACTAATATTATAAATGTGAAAGTTTGTGAGAATGGATGTGTGGATGTTTGTTACTCTTTCACGCATAAACGGCTGGACCGATTTGGTTGAAATTTGGTATGTAGATAGGTTATACCCTGGATTAACATATAGGCTGCTTTTTATCAACACACCACGCGGGCGAAGCCGCGGGCGGAAGCTAGTTTAAAATAAACACAAACAAAAACCTTTGTAACAACATCCAACAAATCTACGGTAAATCGATTCAGACTTCGACACGTCCATTGCATTCTGATTCTCCATAACCGGTTTAGAATCATCCCTATTGTCTCTATTTCCCAGTAGACCCATTCTCCACTGGTCGGCCGACCGCGGGTTGCTAAGGTACAATCATACGTATAATTGGTATCGAAAGATTTATTATGTCTTGTCTCGCCGAGTTTACTTCGAACAACGTTTTATCTAATCTAGTGTCTCATTAATCGTTGATTGAGCGCGTTCCTTTTGTTTTCATATTTTGTTATTTGATTATTTTGCGAAGATGAGCTAATGGTGTTTGGGGATAATTAGATACAAATTAATCTGTTGTCTAATTTGGGTTTTGTTGGTTTCATTTGGGAACAATTTTAGGTATTCCAATGAAAAAGATGGATAAGGGACGCACAGAACAGAGAAGAATGGGAGAAGAAGAGGGAGACCTATACCCAACAGTGGATGATTCCGGGCTGAAATGATGATGATGATCAAATGAATAACTGTTTATTTTTCGTCTTTGTGAAGTTTACGAGGGCCCTTTGCCCAGCAGTGGGACGATCAAACAGGCTAAAAAAAAAACTTTACGGAAGTAGCACAACTAAATATAAGCCAGAACGGAGGTTAAAAATAAAGCTGTTTGCCCAAAACAGTTCTTACTTAGTTTATCAAACTCGTGAATGGCTTCTCGTCTGAATCATGTCGCGAGAACTTAACTCTTGAATAAATATTAATTATGATGCGTCTAATTAGCTTTTCAGTGCGCGTCGGAGAGTCGTGACCGCGCGGCTACACCTCATATTAAGAGTAAATCCTTTTAAATGCATAAATAATTCAGCTGACGGCGGATTAGGGAAGGCTGCATTTACAATGGAGCGTAAAATAAGGCACGAATAATTTAAACTGAATGAAATATTGCAGTACCTATAAAATAAATTGAATCGTTTATTGTTCTGTGTCTAATTATAGGAACTTAACCACACCTGCGTGTTATTTTCGAACATTTTGGGAGATTTCACTCTTATTGAGTCGGAGTCGGAGAGAGCTTTGTGTCCATCAATTACAGTGTCAGTGCCATCATTCGGACGACGCGACTTGACCCCGTGTCAGACTATTCGTTTTTATTGCATCCGCATAAAGGTTTTTCTAGCCAGCTCAAGCCCATTCCGCGTCAATAAGTATGCTCACTCCCTTAATAAAGACATTTTGCGTGGCTTAAGCTTTTAGCATGGCTTAAGTACTTCTTACAGTTTGAAACGGAAAAATTGTTCCCCGAAAACTTATTCCAGCCATCGAACCTCCTAAATCAAAACAAAATTCTCGCAGACATTGCGCCACGGTGTAACAGGCGTTCATAAATTCATGCGAGACGTGGATACGACCCTCGTCTTCCTGGCTGCATCTCGTAATCCTCTTAATAGATTCCGACGGACTGCGACGAGTACGTACCTATGATAAACACCTTAATACACTCGCTCCCGAACATATTTGCACATGGACGAAGTTTGAAGTTAAGAGTTAAGTCTTCGTGATTTTAATAGATTGGTGTTGTCTATTTATATGAGATTGTTATTAGAAGATGTATTTAACATGAACTTTACTTTCGTTCTAAGAAAATAAAGAATGTAAAAGGGAGTTTGTTAGGAGACTTACATCATAAGTTACTTTGCGGAAATCCATGATAGTAAAATGTTGTCTATACTAATATTACAAAGAGAAAAGACTTTTTTGTTTGTTTGCACCGAAAAATCTCCGAAACTACTGGACTGATTTTAACCATTTTTTCACCAATAGGCAGCTAAATTATCAGGAAGTAATATAAGCTATAAATTATATCATGCAAATTAGCTGAGCTATCGCATTTTTTGTGGACGAAGTAGCGGGCGAAGTGGTAGTACAAAATATCTCGTTTTAATTCCGCGAAAACATCCAGGCTTGGATGCAGGATGCAGCACCGTCCTCCTGCCCAAAAACATATATGCACATGCAGGAAAAACAATACTATTTCAATCTATTTACGGGTGACCAAGTTACCACTGAAAACCAGCGGTGTGCTGTGGGCCCTCCATAGCACAGCATCATGCTGAGTGGTAACCTGCTTGTCGCAGTCACGACGTGCAAGCTGTTAACTTTTCTTTTTCTGTTTCTGTCCTATTGTATTAATGCGCCTTATGATTATTGTAATTATTTTTGTTTTATTTTTTTTTGTATGCACATCATGTCCCTGCGACAAATTAATATTTTTTCTTTCTTCTTTCTTTCTACTATTAAACATGCCATACACCCAAACCTATACTCGACACCGTGTGTCGCCCCTGCACGGGACATCCTCGGAAGGTGTTGTCAACGTCAACATTTCGGGGAATTAAGACTAAATATTTTGCATGACATTTAATGACTTGTATCATCATCAGCATCTTCCGACCTTGTCCCATTTTACTCGGGGTCGGCGCAACACGTTTTTTCTTCCATTCTCCCCTGTAAGACGTCACGGCATCATTTGTACTTTTTGTGTTTGGAGTCTTATTTAAATAAATATTTTAAACAGATGTAGTGCTTATTTAAAAAAAAATGTGCTTATGTAGAATATATTTTTATAGTGGAGGTCAGGTGGCCTACGATTGGTCGGGGACTACCTGACGGACAGGTATGTCATATATCCCGGTCACAACGGAGAATGGAACCGGCGAGAGATGTCGTGCGGTGTTCCACAGGGATCGGTTCTGGGGCCGCCCTTGTGGAACATCGGCTACGACTGGGTGCTGCGTGCCGACCTCCCTAGCGGCGTCAGCGTAGTTTGCTACGCTGACGACACGCTGGTGCTGGCGCAGGGGAGGTCGCACGAGGCGGCGGCCGAACTGATGACACGCGGGGTTGCGATAGTCGTTGAGAGGATCCAGCAGTTGGGTCTCGAGGTGGCATTGCACAAGTCCGAGGCCATGTGCTTTCATGGGCCTCGGAGCGTGCCACCGTCGGGATCCACACTGACGGTAGGAAGGGTTCCCGTCGGCGTCGAGGCGACGTTGAGGTACCTCGGACTCGTCCTCGACAGCCGATGGAACTTCGTGGAGCATTTCCGACGTTTGACTCCCAGACTGGAAAAGGCCGGGGCTGCCTTCAAGCGGCTCCTGCCCAACCTAAGGGGGCCAAACGCCTCCTGCCGGAGGCTCTACGCGGGGATCTTGCGGTCCATGGCCCTTTACGGGGCCCCGGTGTGGGCGCGTTCGCTGAGGTTGCGTGCCAAGCACTACCTGAACGCGCCCCAAAAGGTGGTAGCCGTAAGGCTCATCCGTGGATACCGCACGATCTCCCGCGAGGCGGCGAGCCTCCTTGCCGGATTGCCGCCATGGGATCTGGAGGCCATAGTCCTCGCGCGCCTGCACGAGTGGCGCGCGGAGGTACAGAGCCGGGGGGTAACTCCGCTGCCGTGGCATATTGTCGCGCGGCGGACTGACCTCCGCCATGATCTCATGGCGACATGGAGAGAGCGACTATCGCAACCCCGTGCAGGGCACGCCACTATAGTGGCGATAAGTCCCCTCTTTGAGGAGTGGCTAGGGAGGCGCCACGGCGCCCTCACCTTCCGCCTGACGCAGGTCCTCACCGGACACGGGTGCTTCGGGAGGTACCTGCACCGAATCGGGGGGGAGGAAACGCCCGGGTGCTTTCATTGCGAGGATCGCCCGGAGGACACGGTGGAGCACACCGTGGAGGTCTGCTCCGCTTGGGCGGAGCACCGCCGTGTCCTCGTAGCGGCGATTGGCGGCGGCGACCTCTCGCGTCCGGCCCTGGTTCAAGCCATGGTCCGGGGCGAGAGGGAATGGGAAGCCGTCGCCTCCTTCTGCGAAGCAGTCATGCTAGCGAAGGAGGCGGCGGAACGTGAGAGGGAGATAGCCTCACGTCCCAGCCGCCGCGGGAGGAGAAGCACCGGGCGTCGGGGGCCACGCCGTGATGGCTCTCGGCCACCGTAGGCGCGGGCCTGTGGACGGCGAGTAATGGGCTAGCTCGCCGTCCGTCCGTCGTATGACGACGGGCCGTGTCGACGGCGCGTTCGTGTTCCACGCGCGCCTCAAAGAGTTGTCAGCAAACGGGAGTGGCCCGCAAGGGCCGGTGCCTGCCAGGGATGCGGGACTGTTCGAAAGAGATACCGCGGCCCTGGAACATAAAGGGCCAATGAAGGAACATGGGTGGTTTTTAGTCAGTAAGAGTCTGACACTCCCTTCCGCTCCGCCCAGAGCGGGAGGAGTCATTTGATGATTTCCCACCCTCCATAAAAAAAAAATGTATATTATTTTTTTATTGATTAGGAAAAGGCTATAAATATATTTTAGACAACTGAAAGAAAAAACTTTATTCACACCAATTGTCAAAACTTATCCAGATAGATAAACTTACTCACAAAAAAGGTTTTATTCCGACCGGAGCTACTAGGTACTCAGACAAAACTCTCCGGACTGAAGGACCAATCGTCCTCAATTTATTTACGTCATGTACTCCATACAAACCCTTTTTATTGTGACATTGAGGAAAATACGGCACTATTGGATTATTGGTCTGTATTCAGGCCTGAATTTTATCGTAAGTAACCCTGAATTTTGTTGGCAGTGCAAAAATGTTAAAAGAATTTGGAACGAAAACTTACTCCATCCACTTATATTGGAGACGTTAAGCTCGTTTACACTAACAACAGGCGACATCTAATTCAATGCCTAAATAAAAGGACGAAGTGTCATTGGATTTCTCCGTTAGTAATTTCTCAGTAGCAGCCACGGAGTTTGTATTTGTGCCCGGTTGACGGTAATAGGCTCACCCCACACATGGGACTTAAACCCCCCCCCCCCCCCCTTACACCTGGTGAAATGTGGGTGTACTATTAGGTAAGTACGCCTCTGCCTATCCCTTTGGAAATTACTCGCGTAATGTGATTTTTATATGCAGTTTGAAGGTAAGAGGACCCATCGGAAAAGCAACATCGAGTTTTCATTGAGTGACTCGTATTTACGGGCCGATACCTATTGTAAATATTTTTTAATAATAATAAATAATTAAAATCCCTTCATTGGAAAAGCGAGCGATTTAATAAAAAGCATTTTAGCGCGGGTATTTATCGTTCGTTCACTTAGCTTTGGATGTTTGCAGACTTTGTTAATCGTTATTATTATATACGTAAGTAGGTATTTTAACCTTTTCAGCGCCACGGTCGGACACAGCCGACAAATAAACTAAAACATGCGCAAAAAATAAAACGTGCGCAACACGACACCGACAAGAAAAATTAATTTTTTAACACGAAATAGTGTTAAATAAAATAAAACAATGATGTTACGAGTGATATTTTATTTAAAAAATATGGGACGAAAAGCAATGGTTAATTGGTCATCGGTAAGATATTTAGAGATTTTTTCTTTGTAGTGTTTTGCGCTGAATTTGTGGCTTGGAGTAGGACCTCGGGGACGCCGATGTATTTACGCTCTGACGTTCAAAAGGGTGAGAAAGTCTTCTTACTCTACAAGAAAGTGCTTGGGTCTTTGCTGCGAATAAACCTACGAGACAAATCTACATATATTATTATTATTATTTAACTAGGTAAAACAATTGAATGTGAACTTGTACCAAAACTCGCAATTGTAAACGATAGCTATCGCTATCCATAATAACTGTCGCTATACATCTTACAGCACACGTATCATAATACGTAGGTCCTGTATTATGATACGCGTAGTGTAACGTATCGAGGCGCCTTGCCTTGCGAAACACTGCAAACTGTTGAAATGACGCAACTGTCTAATTCACAAAACTGTGCAAACAGCAAAACTACCTAACCAACGAAACTGGTGAATTAAAGAAACTGATGAGTGAGGGAAACCAACCAGTGCACGCGGACTCAAAAAAATTAGTAACTTCTACTTCTTTATGAGCAATGTTAAGAAAATGTAACCAATCCGAGGTGCTGAGATCTTGCATATTAGATTATTTGAAGAGCTACAGTTACATCCGTAAATAGTAAACAAAACCCTAACAAGTGTGTGAGGTTTTTTTCTCAACCTCCTACCTCTCCCTAGCTCAAAAGCTGGCGACGCCCTTGGACATAAGTTAGGATACTATCTTAAATCTATCACAATACATTATC
Source organism: Eurois occulta (assembly GCA_950022335.1). NCBI lineage: Eukaryota > Metazoa > Arthropoda > Insecta > Lepidoptera > Noctuidae > Eurois > Eurois occulta. The sequence goes on along the minus strand of OX465489.1, from coordinate 6,208,324 downwards.
CTTTAAAAAACTCCTCGGCATTTTCATTTTCATATGTATATATATGAGATTTGTCGTGTCAATGTAGCCAGAGAATCTAATACGAATATATATACTTACATATAATAAATCTGTAGACGTGGCGTTTCTGTACATTGAGAATATTTAGAAAAAAAATAGTAGGGGTGTTATAGGATCACACACAGAACCCATTTCTACCATTTTTAGAATTTTTGTCTGTTTGCCGGTTTGTCTGTTCGTTTGTGCGCGCATCACGTAAAAACCCTTCATTGTATTCAAAACCGAAATATTGAAACATAAGAAGCATTGTTCCAAGTAACATTTAGCGTTTATTTCATAAAAATCGACCTACAGACGCAAAAGATATTAATGTTTAAAATTTAGTTAGTAACCTCATACGCAATTTCTATGATAAATTTAATTATTTCCGTAAGTAGGTTTTAGTCGAAGTGTAGTCGGAATGGCTGATTTTGCTGACATTACGAAATAAAATCTCTAAAAAGCTTAAAAGTCGCCCGACGTCCACATCGAGTCCAGGACCTCATGCTTAGTAGACGCACTTGCGACCACTCGACCAACGAGGCAGTCTCTCACATACACACCAAAATTTCCACGTGAACGAAATCGCGGGCAACAGCTAGTCCGAAAATAAAATTCATCTTCGTACAATTGTACTGTCTTCTCTTCCGTACATACGGCTGAAATACGGTCAGTGATTTTCTTCAGTGTCTGGTGTCTTAGTATTACAAATATTCGAATATGACTATTGTACTGTAGTATTTGTAACGACTACGTTGTATAGGTTGGTTGATAAGTATTTCTATGTTGTATTTATTTTCTTCTGGTATAGTAAGAATATTTTTTCGATCACGGCGGCCTATCTCAGCTGAGATTGATTATAATAAGTATCCATTGGCGCGGGTTACAGTGCCCATGTGTGTGCGTGTGTGTGTGTGTGTGTTCACTCTCTCTTTGCTGACTCTTATAGTCCGATGTGACGGAAATTCGACACGACTGGAGAGAGATCAGGCGCAGTACCAACGATTTACTCGTCACAAAAAGACCCATTACTTAGCCGTTGTCTAAAACCACCAAAAAAAGTCGAAAGTTGACTATTAATATCTCTGTAACCAGACGCATCCCAGGTATGGTCCAGTACCAAAAAAACATCACAATGGCTGGAAGAATAAGTGAATCTCGGCTTCGTTAAGCGTCTTTTTACACCCTTTAAGGATCTCGTGAGAATATCCAAACCCGCTAAAATATCATGTTACTTTTGTATCAACCGCAGGGGCGCAGGGTTCTCGTTACGCCGCTTTCCATACGTTTCCCATAAAAAGCAAGATTCTATTTGTATTTTTACCATAACCTTTACCAAACCGGATTGAAATAAAAAGCCAATAATAAAAATGAAAGGTCAATACAAAAAAGGCAGACGCTTTTTTACTTTATTTCCTAGACATATTAATGAGGTTATTTTCCAAAAATAAAATTATTCCAAATGGATTCTATTTCCGCTGGGGCCAAGTCCCAACCCCTGCGATGCATAATGAATTAACATTTTAAGAATATAATTTAAATTTCCGTACGTGAAATAATTTAACACGGTCAGTGAAAGGGTTAAGATTGTCAGTTGTCACAAATAAATGGGGGAGCGAATACGTGTTAATAAATAATTTATCTAATGAATAAAAGAATGTTAAAATGCATTGTTTTGTTGCACATTCATGTACATGATATCTAGAAGCATACTTTAAAGATAAGTAGCATTTTTTTTATAAGCCTATTCTGTCCCACAGCACGGCAAGGGTCCCCCATTCCTTTCCAACTCTCTTTTTTTTATAAGTAGCATATATTTAAAAAAATAATACAAATACTTTGCACCGAAAGAGCTAAAAGAAAAACGAAAAACGGAACGCAACATCGGTGGGAAGCTCGTAGGACGTCTACCAATCGTCCTCTTAGATAAGTCAATTTGTGAGGCTTATAGAATTAACTGAAGAATATACTACCCAGTTTTATTCCTGAAGAAGTTTCAGTCAAAAGAAAAATCCTAGAAGAAAAACCTTATTGATGATGTTGTTTAGAAAAGCATGATATGGCGTGCGTGTATGACCAGATATAAGAACGTGGACCAGGGGGTCGAAAATGGCCGCTTTAGCAAAATCATAATAGGATAATAATATGAATTAGGTTTAAATTTGTAAAATGGTGACAAGGTGACAATTCATAATAGAAGGTACGTCTATGACTATTTTAAGAATTTAAACGTAATTCATATTATTATCCTATTATGTTTTTTTTTTTTATGTTTGATGGGCCTACTCTTGACCTCAAACTAGTCCTGAGGACAGAGATGAGGTCGACGATGGAACGAGCTAACCCAAAAGAAGCCTATTAACTCGCGACTTAAATAGATTGGGGTCATATGAACTTGGGAACACCGACGAAGGCAGGGAGTTCCACTCCTTGGCTGTGCGCAAAATAAACGATGTAGCAAAGCGCTTCGTGCGAATGTGTGGAACGTCGACAAGGAATGGGTGATAACCCGCAGTACGTCTGGACTCCCGATGGAAGAAGGGAGATGGTGGAATGATCTCGTGGAGCTCTTGGGCACACTCACCGAAGTACAGCCTGTAAAAGACCGACAGACATGCAACTCTGCGCCGGTGGGCCAGGCTATGAAGCTTGGTACTCACCAACTTATCGTCACCAATGAGCCTCTTGGCTCTGCGCTCAACAGAGTCGAGTGTGGCTAATTGGTATTTGGCTGAGCCATCCCAAAGGTGACAGCAGTACTCCATGCCAGACCGAACTTGAGCTTGATGATTCTGCTAAAGCAGCCATTTTAGACCCCCAGGTGGAAGGAGTATGTAAGAATCGGCGGAAGGCATTCTGTGGTGTCAGCAAACATGAGGGGCCCGCAAGGGCCGATGTCTGCCAGGGCTGCGGGACTGTTCGAAAGAGATACCGCAGCCCTGGAACATAAAGGGCAAAAGAAGGAACATGGATGGTTTTTAGTCAGTAAAAGTCTGACACTCCCTTCCGCTCTGCCCAGCGGGAGCGGAAGGAGTCATTTGATGATTTCCCATCCGAAAAAAAAAGCCATTCTGTGGTTTCAGCCTACCCCCAAGGGAAAAAATCGTGAGCTTATGTATGTATGTACAACCAATATAGAAGATGAAAAACATTTTTGACAGGTATTAAGTGTGTACAATGTACACCATTATTAGCGTTCGCGACTGTACATAATTTACTTCACAAAGGCAGTGGAAAAACTTCGGGAAAGAAGGAAAATATTATTTGTATATTTTATTTTTGGCTGTCAAAGGAGCTCACAAGTCAGATATTGATTCTTTTTCAATAAAAGCAGCAAAATACCTTTTAATGTTTATCGAGAACATTAATAAGTTATTCAGAATTTGTTATTATTTTGAAGAATGTGATACTATTGTGGGATTTCAAAAGAAGTTGTTATGAACTCAAATTGAACATAAATAATGAACTATCACAGCTAGAGGAGTGTTGTTCTGATTGCTGTCTATCGAAGCTACGTGAGTTTTACCGAAAAACAGTAAACTTGATGAGCCCCAGGTTACACACGACGTAGGTTGTTCGTGAACACTGTAAGTGTGTATAATTGACATAGAATGGCGAATATATGCGATGCTACAGTTTATTTAAAGCATCCTTTGCATATTCTGAGTCCCATATGCATGTCATTATGGATAACAGCAATGTGGCACCGCATTAAAATCAGCTGTTCCCTACATTTATGATCGATGAATTCGTCAAAATGTATGGAATAGCTGTTTTTTTTGCGATTTCAGGTTTGGTCCCATGGTAAAATTTGTTCATAATGATGAGTACAATGACCTCTTAAGAGGTTGTTGGTGTTTTAAAAACAACCCTGTATATATGTATATATTTGTAAGATCATCTTTTAAAACCCTTCATTTTGATACTCCACTCGATAGGTTTGGTTATTTTTTTTAGTAACGCTAACGTGTTTCTATTTCGCGCCAAAAATCCACCATTTTGTTTTTTTTTTTAATACTTATCTAAGAACACTTAGGTTTTTAAGACAAATATAACGATACATTTCGAAATCCATCCAGCCTTTTGGACGATACGGCAATAAAGAAATTTCCAAATTACAAACAAACAAAGAAACATGCAAGATACGCGCGAAAAACATAACCCTTCCTTGGCAGTCGGGTAAAAAAGACTACGTTTTTTGTTCTTGAAATGTCTAGAATTAAATTTTTGAGTTGTAACATCGTGCTTTAAACAAATTAGCTTGCTGCGTCAGTAGCACGTTAAGCATAAAATGCCTAAGCCTGGCACGCGAAGTAGGTGCTCTTGCGTTATCAAGGTATATCTATACGACTTATTTATCTATGTGACTTTATAAGTGGCGTGACTACTAACTGACCTCGACCGTCGACCTAGAGTGCGGCAACAGGTTGCAAACAGTAGTTACGAAGGAAAAAACGCTCAGGAAGGTGTTTAGTTTACTCAGGCACAACTTAGTATCATTATTACTAATATTCTTCTGTAATAAATAGACCGGATTATATGCAACTAAAAATCGTGGAAATATGCATCTTAAATGCTCGAAATATGCAATAAAAGTGCCTAAATATGCAACATAAAATTGAAATAAGTAAATTTATTATATCTACATTTTCGACGAGTTATTGTAATTTATTTGTTAAAATTTGGTATTCTGCTACTGTTCCAAATTATCAATAGTCCGATTGAGCCTTCATTGAATATATTTATATAACTTCAAAAGGATCGTTCTACTTAATGGGCACTATTTGAATTTAGTTCTTTTTTGCGAGTACCTACCTCATCACCTCTATCACATTTTTGCATTTTTCCAGTTAGATACAGTTAAATTAAAGGTAATATGCCCAAAATATGCACGGTTTCAGTTTAGCTAAACTATACATTATTTTAAAAAAACTACGAAACGACCAAACTACCGAAATGAAAATGTGCGACTAACGAAAATTTGCGAGCGCTTTATATGATGCACTCAATACAAGCGATTCAGCTGTAAGTACATGAAACGCCACGGATATTGCCGAGGCCCTCTGAACTCCACCGAAGCCAATGATCGGGTTGGCCGGCAAAAATACCGACTAGTCGGTCAAGCCGAAGTCGTGTCAGCACATCTGTATTAAAAACTTCAGTTACCCTCTGGAAAAGTTATTAATGCGATCTGCGCTGTTAGAGCCAATTGACCCACTGTTCAATCATAACTATCTTAACCAACATCGATCACAAATATATTTGTTAACGAAGCCTCACATCGTAAAAAAAAACTCAAGAATTACCTCAGTTCCTATTTCTGACATTACCTGAATCCATTTTAATAATATTCAAACACAACTACGCAATTCCACTTTAATGCTCAACACGAAATGCACCGGTAGATTTTATCATTTTATTTTCCAGTGGGAGCCATCTTGAACCGCAATACAGAAATAACCGCATTATTTCCCGACTACCCGATACCCGTTTCCCGGGATTGGAACAAAACATATATTGCTTGAGAGATGTTCAGTGTATGGTATAGGAATAAATAGTTTCTTGTTTCTTGGATGTTATTATTATGAGGAAAAGAAATGGCCTTCCTATTTGCAAGAAGAAGGCTATTATATACTTAAGTTAATGGTTCTTATAAAATAACTCTCTTCAAGCTAAGTTATTAATTATTTGTTAATTAACCAGTTAAAAAATTACTGCCTCGTTGCTCTAGTGGTCGCAAGCGCAACTGCTGAGCATCCTGGGTTTGATTCCCTGGTCGGGCAAATTGTTGTTGGGTTTTTTTTCATCAAAAAGTCATCAGTAGCAACCACGGAGTCTGGATTTGTGCCTGGTTGATGGCAATAGGCTCTCCCCCTATTACATGGGACTTAAACATGAAAGGCGAAATGTGGGTGTACTTACTACATATTATATAAACCTCTGCCTATCATTTCAGGGATATGTAGTATGTATGGAGTTTTAGTCCACGATAATTTTCTTCTACATTACCGAAACATGACATATAAAGTATCCTCGAAGTTTCTAAATAAAAACTTCGCTTAAACTAACTTAATTAGTTAATAGCAATATTATCTCTTTATTTATTTTCCTTACCTACATCCTTATTTACATTTTTAAAACCAAATCATTAAAAAAAAAAACTAATATAAAATATAGTAGCTCACCAGTGTCAGAAACAGGGTCCAAGAGCAAAATAATTGTTATGTTTTACGTAGGTTTTTAACAGATTACTCCCAATAAAACAAAGAGATTTAAAATACTTATAGAGCGGACATTGGGAATATTTTCATACAAAAACTTTGATCCCGAACATTTTCGATTTTGACACACGAATGCTTCCTGACAAGCGAGCGTATGACATTAGACAGAACGACTTATTAACAAGTAGTAACAAATAGTGGATTACGAATTTCTTAGTCTTGTCCCGTCTATCGCTCGTAAATATTTTAATGTCTTTGCAATAAAATAATATACCCTAGATTTGACCAAGAAAACAATAAATACAGTCCATTCCATTTACTTAACATTTGGCACGCATCGAGAAAGAATCACTCGTCCCGACAAAGCCAAGCGAAAGAGTAATGTGAATTAATAAAATATTGTGTTTTTAAATGTTTATTTACTAAGACTTTGGTATAATTTGTATAGAGGTTATAAAGTAAATAAGTCGTTAAATTATATGGAAATATGAATAGATTATAAATCGAGGACACTCAGTTTTTGCTTATCCTAAGCCCCGTTTGAAGTAAGTTCTTATAGAAGGAAAATAGATCGTATTTCCCTGCCTTATTAAAGGTCATTAACCCGTCGGCACAGTCTCCCGCGCAAATGTCGCCCATGATTTGCGAACCCAACAATAATATGTTTTTATCAGTTATTCTGACACCATAGATTTACATGTCCATCATTATATCTCTAGATTAATTAATCGTACCTTGTACATACATTCTAGATTCGATTTTTGGCTCTAAGATACAAAAAAGTTGTATCTATCTAGTACTAGTTTGGCCCGCGGCTTCGCTCGCGTTCATTTAGAATTTGACAATTAAACTCTTAACACACTATGAAGTTTCTAGAATAATATGGTTCAATCATGATACGAAAGACACGTGGCGCCATCTATTATTATAAGAAGGTTATTGTTGTTTTCCTCGGGAACAGTACTATTTTTCGGGATGAAAGGTACCCTATGTCCGTTTCTGTACACTTGACGACGTATATGCAAAAATTCTGGATGATCGGTTCAATGGTTTAGGCGTGAAACGGTAACAAACAAACTTACTTTCGCATTTATAATATTAAAAGTTAGGATTACTTTAATAATACATAAGAAAGTAAGAACTAAAACCCGACTACGTAAAAATCGCACTTTGTAAAGTAAGAAACAAAGATTATTATTTTATCAACTGAAAGAAGATCACATAAAACTAATTGTGTTCAGGTAGATGTTATACATATTTGAAATGTGTTGAAAATAAACCAAGCGACTGCTCTTACATATTATTTCAAACTTTAATACACTAGACTACAGGTAAGACAAAGAGCGCGCTCGTCGTCTAAAGAGGAGCTCGTGGCTTAACAATAGCTGCCGCTAGGGTCGATGTTTGAGTCAAGCTGCGCTTGCCTAGGTTGGTCTGTGGATGGGTGACCACCCATTACATACCGAGTTTCCTCCGTGCCTCGGAAAGCACGTTAAGCCGTTGGTCCTGGCTGCCATTTGTTGATCTTTGACAGTCGTTACAGGTAGTCAGTGGCTCGAAAGTGACAACCAGTCTTACGAAAGGGCATTGTATTACCCAGAACTAACTGGATTGTGAAGGTCAGATAGGCAGTCACTCCACGTAAAATACTGGTATTCAGCTGCATCCGGTTAGACTGGAAGCCGATCCCAAAATAGTTGGGAGTAGGCTAGGCAGATGATGACTACTGGTAAGACAAAGGAAATCTTGACATTGAAACTATTACTCCAAGTACCTAGATTTTCCGCAATGAAATGTTATGGAGATAACGTAATTTCTCTTATTGCTAGGTATTGTATACCTTTCGTTCACAATATTTTATACCTTCGTCTGTTTTTATAAGCTTTCCTTCCTCAGTTCAGACTTGCATAGGAAACTATAATTATTTAATTATAATTGACAACAAAGATCAAAATGGCATGTACCGTAGATAAATGTCGAGTTGACATCAACTTAAAAACTTTTTTGAAGGTCTGGGCATTTACTGTAATGAAATCCTTTCTATTTTTCACTAGCGACCCGCCCCGGCTTCGCACGGGTACAATTGTCTAATGCAGAAAATGTGAAATAAAAGTAAAAACAAAAATAATAATTTCTTTCTTTCTTACAAATAAAAAACGCTAGCAAATCGGTCGAGCCTTCTTCAAGTGATGCACGTATTACGTGTGATTGTTTAAAATATAGATTTATTTGACAGACAGACAAACAGATTGCCAGTGTGGAGCCCCTCTGCAGGATAGGTCCACCTCCTGTCCTACCCATTCTGCACAACCACTTGCACCTTTCAAGATTTAATCGAAGCAAATATTAGAGCTGAGCTGTGTAGGTGACATACTGGACCCGTAAAGATGAAGAAAAAGAAAAAGATCGACAGTGTTTATCTTTTGACGAAGAAGATGGCTGTATGCCATTCTTTTGTTTTGACATTACGACGCAATGAATAACTATCGTGCAATCAGGCAAAAGTAGCCCTTAATGTGACGAAGGTAAAAACGACTTGATTGTACATAACTACGAGTGGTATCTATTAGGTGTCAAGTGTGGTGACCGTACTCACTGATTTCTATTTATTAATAGAATGACGACGGTTATTAAATAGCACTTCGTTATTAGCCACGACCCATGTTAGGTTAGGTTGGTTAAATATTATTACCATACTTCCATGCTGACTGCTGGGCTGGCTGGCTGTTTTCGGTTCGACCTAGATCAGTCAAAGTATAATTGGGTTTTTGGTGCTTCCTGTCCTACCTCCGACCAACGCGCATCTCGAGTGAACTTTGATTAAGCCATTAGATTCATCGTCATCCAACACCATCGTCATCATCATCATCAGGAACGGCAGCTGGGAGGTCAACGAGTGCAGGTCGCAGTCTAAGGTACGTACGCTGAACATATCTTTACTACTGTCTGCACAGAACTATTGTGAACCTCATCTTAACGTATTCGTAAGACCGCTTAAACGGTCTCCCCAGAGTAGCAGAAAGCCATCAAATCCATTTCGGCTGATGCGCATGCTGCATTAATCAATCATGAACTTGTCAGAAGCAGCTGGATTTGTGTCCGGTTAAACATAACTGGCGAACAGGTGACCACTATTTAATTACAGGCTTGATGTTTTATGGCCGAAGGGGGTCCAAGAACTGGGAAAAGAAATGTCGGTCTTCTGGCGGCGAGATGGGTGACTTAGTTGACATCGGGAGAAAAACCTGGATGAGGTTGGCACTGGACAGTGGAGATTGGCATAATAAAAGGGAGACCTATACCCAGCAGTGAGTGAATTCAGGCTGTCTGTCTGCCATTCTAAAACCTATTCATGACTGAAAAGGATCTCCATGAAATTGGCATGGCATAGATATTGGTGCAAAGACATGGGTTAAGGACATAAGATACTTTATATCCCGGTAGTCCATTTGTACTTATACTTAGCAGTAAGTCGACTGCTCTTCTATTTTTATAATACACGTTCGTTTGATACGAAGGGACAGAGAGAAGAGAAAATAATATGGTTATTATATTATATCAGCCGCTACACGGCTACAAGTGGCTATAATTGGCCAGCCACCGTTTCACCCTGGTTTCCATTTATTAATGCAGGCAGCGAATGGCGAGGTTTATTTGAGAGTCGATCATTAATAAAGTACTACATTTGGCGTTAAGGCAACAATTTGTGTTAGCACTAAATTCTAGTTGTATTTAGGTGTTTAGTTTAGATATATTTTGGTCTTTGTTGTTTGTTGGAATTAATGATGTTTGGTATATTTAGATCTTACTAAAACTAACCGTCGCGAGACACGCATCTGTTTGTTATTTCGTTATTATTTCAGTTGTGTATTTTTAAATTAGATACATGTGTTAATAATCACCCGATCCATAACTGTGTTTTATTAATATATCCGTTCTACTGTAATTTGGATTTTCACTTCGGCTCGGCATCAACAACCTCCTCTTCAAGAAGCCTGAAAGGAGACAGGTAGTATACTTTTTACCTGGGTCTCTAAAGTATTTCAAGACTCAGGTTTTTTGGCAGTCAGATGACATATATAAAATGATGATGAATTTTGTATTTTGATTTTGAAATGACTTTGGAAGTTTTGATTGATTGTGAAGTCAAGGTTTGAACAGGCTGTGGCCACCGGACACTGACCCTAGTATCTATAGTTAAGTTTAAGTTATTACTTGTGGAAACTTTCACATATCAGATCACAATACAAAAGTTATAATGAACTTAGTACCCTGAAATAAGACATAATTTACCATGATGAATATAATTATTGTACAAGTGAATTGAAAGCAATCTGAGAGCGGACGGGATATTACTAGGCTTCAGTACTCGCTCATCCCGCGCGCTATGAATCACCTGAAGGTAAGGAAGTGTTACTATGGTAACTCGACGGTGAGGATGAGCTACCAAAGTAAATGTTTTTTTTTTGTTAGTGGTTATTATGATTCTTAACTTTGAAGAAAGTGTTGTAGTTGTGGTAGAAAAGGACAGCGCTATTTGTACAGTAAGCTCTATCTCTGTCTCACACTGTAATATTGACGATTAATAAAAAACCTGTTTACTCGTTTCAAATACTTTTTATCGGAAACTGGAAAAAGCATAAGTTTAAAAAAGGATCGGATCATCACTCCAGATTTTCCATTTTTCTATAAAAATAACGTTGTTTGAGCTATAAATTACAATAATAAGCCTACACGCGCGTACAGATCACCTGAAGGCCAGGCAGTGGGTTACTACGGTAACTCGACGGTGGGAGGGTGAGCACTCAGTAACCTACATGTCATTGTTCTAAGTAGTTGAACTGTTTGTTAAGTATGTTTCGTGACGTTGTACCTATGTGTTGCTTAGATATGTATGTACTAAGCCAGTTTGAGTTCTTCCTTTATCTTGTTTAAGTACTGTCGGTAGCGTAAGTGCTTTGGGAGACTCCTACTAATTAAATTTAAGGGCATGATAATTTTCGTGTCTTAATTTTTCCCTCGTAGGTTTTTTATTCATAAATTTTATAAGAGGCTTTTATCTACAGTGTCTTGTCAGCCTCATCATAACTATACTACTACTACTACTAACTATTCTAAACAAAATGCACATACAATTTTTTTTTCTCTATCAAAATAGTTTATTTTCAAGATAATTACATACAAATATTAATTAATACTCACTAAACTAATTAGAAAGTAGGTTTTTCTTGCTTTCTCAAGTGAAGGCTGCGCTACAACTTTAATATATAAACCGATTTTTTATTAATTTATTTTTAAAACGCTCTTTGGTTAAGAACAAGCTAAAACACAGATAAGATAATAAAAATAAATGTAGTTCAAAAAGCCGGTAAACTTAAGTGCGAGTGAGACAATGAACTGTACATACAGCACACAGCCAGATAGCGTCGCGGCAGACCTCTTAGAAGATGGTGGACCGAGCTGGACCACACCAACGGCCAGTTATCCAAATAAGATCTCGATTGAAAGAACTGGGAGTCATGGGGAGAGGTCATCATGCCACTGCTAGGAGGGTAACGATGCAAGCTATTAATAACGTTAGTTTTCTTAGAAAGTATCTGTTCTGGAGGAAGTTGTCTGAGTACCTATCTAGTTATAATTTTATTGACACTACAAAGAAGTTCCCTCTTTCCCCTTATCAATGCATTAGGTTAGCTTTTCAAAAACTTATCACCGTAAAAGAAACAAAATGCAAAAAGGCATTTCTGTTACCCAATCATTACTACAGATTTCATATTTACTATTATTAGAGTTCTGCGAGCTGAGGGAAAATTTACCAGGCTTCAGGTTGATCACCTGAAGCCTGGTAAATTTTAGCGCTCGAAGTTGCTCGAGAGAGTGGGTGGACGAGGGTTACATTGGTTTCTCGACAACGGCAGTGGGAACAGGTTAGCATTATAGTTAGTACTCACTATGATGTTTATGTTTTGATAATTTGGGGTTAAGCATTGAGTGGTTTAATTTTGTTGAGGTTTTAAAAAGTATGCCCTTTTTCGTAAAAATAATATTAAGGCAACTGTTGGAATATCAATTCTCAATGGTGCGCTTTTATTTAGGTACCTATTAATTTAGGTCATCGTGTGCCTGGCCTTTTCCCAACTATGTTGGGGTCGGCTTCCAGTCTAACCGGATGCAGCTAAATACCAGTATTTTACATGGAGCGACTGCCTATCTGACCTCCACAACCCAGTTAGTACTGGGTAACACGATACCCTTTGGTAAGACTGGTTGTCAGACTTTTGAGTCACTGACTACCTGTAACGACTGTCAAAGATAAAAGACAGCCGGGATCAACGGTTTAACGTGCTTGCCGAAGCACGGAGGAAACTCGGTATGTAATGGGCGGTCACCCATCCGGCTTAACCTTAAGATCGACCCGAGCGGCTGTTATTATTTATTAATTTAGGTGTCACCTAGTATTTGTGAAAACGGACATTAGTACCTTGATTGAGTACTTTAAAGTTTATTTTTTAAGCAATTGCATTGTGATTTGTTGCTTAATTTTGTATGTATTGGTTTATTACTTTTAGATTTTTAGATGGGTTCTGAACATCTGAGCTATTTGAATATGTAGATTGTATGGTTAGGGACCTTACACCTTGAGTTGTAGCTGATTGATACACTGATTATTGATTTATTGATATTTATTGATAAAAGTATGATTGTATGATAGATGAGTGCACGCGGTATAAATGCTATTCGTGTACTAATTAGCCGGCCCGGCGCAGGTAAAATGCTGACATATTGATATGAAAACTGTGCTGTGCTTGCACTGTACTGATATTCAAATAGCTCAGTTAATGTCGTTTAAGTATAACAGGTAAAGTAAAACTATTTTTTAAATTTATTTAAATCTTTCTCTCTCATTCTCGCTCTAGACTATCCATCTCGCTTTAGCAGGCGCTATACGAGTCGGTGACTTTAGTTTATTTGATTGAGTTTTTTGTCACCGATTTTTGACGCTAAAGTTATTTTTCCATTTTTTGTGTTTCTGAAGTTGGTTTTATTTTTTGCAAAAAAGTTTTTTTAGTAATATCCTATTATTTGTATAGGATATTACAACTAAAAATGGAAAAACTAAAAAAACTTTGCTATGCATTTATTTACATTGTTAACAATTTTTATGGTCATAGGCTTATCCACAATAAAATGTAACTTAACATACCTAACTGTCGAAATGTGGGTGTACTGTACACATCTGCGTACTCCTCGGAGCATACAGGCGTTATGTTTTGTTATGATATCGTGTAAACAATAAAAATCCAAGCGATTGCAGAAATCACGATAGATTTGCTGTCTGTTGTTGAAGAGTTCCATTTTATATCTTCGTAGATCAGCATCAGATCTTCACCAAATATAAACGGTGGTCCCGTTTATATTTGGTGAAGATCTGATCCGTGGAATAATATTCTTCCAAACATAAAATCATCGAAATCGGTTCACAATTGGCGAAGATATCGCTGATCATACACACAAAAATAATTTTAATCAATTCAGACGAATTGATAACGTCCTCCTTTTGGAATTCGGTTAAAATAGCTCATAATACCGTAGCGAAAAGGTTAAATATTCAGGAAGGTCGGGGTCATACCTACCCAGAAGGATGCACTAGAAGTTAATATGACCTTGTGATTACATTCCGACACATTGGTCTTAACGCAAATATAGACCTTGACATTTTATAAAGCACAAGTGAAATTGAACCTTCGGGTGTTAAATTAGTTACGAAATCAACTATTACAAAGGTATCGTCATTCCTAGCATCCATAAGGTATTGAATCACTTTTAAATACATTTTAATCACAGTGGAACATAATGGGAATATTGTTTTGTTTAGTTCGCCTTTGTTTACAGTTGTGCGCGGTTATAATGACGCAGAGCAATGTATGAACGAAATACTTTATACTTGCTTATATATTGTTTCGGAATTTGCTGTAATGATTTGATAAGCTATGCGGATATTGATCTATAAGGGAAACAGTTTACAGTTCTAAATCCCGTGGGAAAATTCCGGATGTAACGCCAGCGAAACCGCGGGAATTCACTAGCACATTACGCGTACGTAGGCACAGCCACTAGACTGTAAGCATGCTGCCCAAGCGTTAATTTTAATCCAAAAGTGAGCGCTAACAAAATAAAATAAAATATCGTCGCTTAGTAAGGAATAATAGCCACTTTTCAAAGAAAATCGCATCAGGCACAAGGGTAAAAACAACTAAAACATTATAAGCGATTGGCTTGGAAACCAACGAATCATATAACTTCAAACACAATTATTTAAATCAAAGTAATCTTTTGACGGTAGTATAGTCCAAACCAGTGTGAGACGCACAAAGGCACCCGGGCACAAGTTAGTTATATCAAATATAAATATAAATTTCATTTCCAATCAACCACAGATTTCGTAACTCAAACGTCAAAGCCACTGAGCTACTTAGTACGTCACTGATCTATTCACATAACTATTGTCGAGTAACCTAGAGTAACCCTGCTGAGGTGGTTTAGTCTATTCGGCTTTTTAAATAGATTATAGAGTGAGAAAAACATTTTTAGGGTTCCATACGACCGAATGAAAAAACGGAACCCTTTTACAATCTGTCACAGACTATTTACCTCAAATCTACTTTCTAAATTTTTCATTAATTTGATAAAAGAGACATTAAACATAAAGTTTTTTTTTTCTACAAAATCAATAAAATACCTAATTTCCTCTCCAATCAATCTCAGATTCTGTAACTAAAATGTCAAAGCCACTGAGCTACTTAGTACGTCACTGATCTATTCACATAACTGTTGTCGAGCAACCTAGAGTAACCCTCACCCGCCCACTGCCTGGGTAGAGTGTTCTCGATTTTGTATATAGGTGAGTTTTGATGACGAATTAATGAGCAAACTCCCTGGTATTAATATATCTGTCATAATTAAATAAATAAATTAAACTAGTAGCTCAGTTCTGGGCTGATAAAATTTAGATTGCCATCGACACGCTTAGAAGAGGAATTAAATAGATAGTTTGTACGAAGAAGGCTGTACCGAGACAATATTAAAACCGATAAAATTTCTGAACAATGTCTTACAATGATGTATTAAGAATAATTTATTTAAAAAAGGAAAGTATTACAAAAAGTGTACATTTAGGCGCAGTAGAATTATTTCTGATACAATGATATAATTAGTTGACTTATAAGTAAACTAAAACTAATATAAATATATTCTACATTTACAAATAATGATAGTTAAATTCAGATCTTTGGTAGCGATAAGTAGGGTAACTAACTAACTCGTCCCAAACCAATAAAACGTAAAGTTTCCTTCTAGAAAAATTGTATTACCATTAAACGGAAAGCCCCGAAGTTAATACCAATAAAACAATATCGCAATAACCAACCATCACGGGTGTACATCTTAAGTAAAATTATAAACCTAAATTATATAGCTCGACTTATTCGCAACAAACATCAACAGTATCTCGAGCTAACTTATTTATCTCGTAAAATACTTGTTAATACTCCACCCCGGGAATTGTGCTACGAAGAGCTCCCAAAAGCTGGACGAGTACCTCAACAAATCGGCCGACTCAACAATCCAATTTATTAAGACCTTTGAATTTGTATTTCTTCACGTCAGCTGAGTTTATTGTGACAACATTGAAGGGGTCGAGGGGGGTCTGGTTAGAGTGGAGACCCGATTTGTTTGTTCACAATTCTATGGATAATTCGTATAAAGGAGTGTCGGGGGGCGTGGGAGTCAACTAAAGACAAAACTTGTTTACACTACTTACAGAATTAAATCACTCTATTCGGTGTTTGGTAAAGTGGTCCGTGACCTCTGACTTAACGTAACGGCTTATTTGTTTTTCCTGATATCTAAAGGGTTCACTGTGTATTATAAATTAGAGCATTATTATTGTTTCGTAACTTTAATTTATTTTTCAAAAAGTTTTTAATGTTAATTTTTGATCAAAGAGTTCCTTAAAACATTGAATTGAATATTTAATGTTCTATGTTCCACCCACCGCAGTTAAAAAGTGATTATTCTCATTTCCATATATTATGCTGCAATCACCCCACCAGTACACAAAAGTTATGTAAATGAGAAAGCATTAATATGAGGTGACTCACCAAACATTATTTGTTTGGTTGAACACCAAACGCTTAAAAAGTGTGTTTCCACTGACCTACAGTATAAGTAAAACACTAACTACGTGATATACTTACCTACATAGGAAAAAAGTTATTGGTGGCTAGCGCGCGCAAGTCCAATATGGCAACTGCAAACTTGTAAAGAAAAGTTTTAATTTGAACTTGGCCAGAGATAACAATGCAGCAAACTTGTGGACGCCCGCGCAGGGAGCGGGGAAACGCCAATCTTCCTCACATTGCAGTACATAACCGTACTTCTTTGTAAGAACACCTCGCAAAACTTTGTCGCAAGTAAACTCCGCGAAGTGGCTAAGTCGGGAGCCGGGAGCCGTCGCCGCCGACCGCTCCCGCCGATCGCTCCGCTCGCTCCGCTCCACCCCCCGCTTCACTGCGAACAACGATCCGCCTCCGACAAACAAACGGACAAGTTTTAATGTTTTGCTCACAAAGTGTATGATTAAACGCGGAGAGCGGCGGAGAGAGTCGGCCGTAAGTTATTGATTTTCCCCGACCGAACCCCTGTCGACTACGAGGCTCGCGGTGCAGTACGGGAGCGCTACGAGGTTATACCACTTTTAAACTGTTCAAAAACGCAATTAAAACTACTTTTGTCGGTACCCATGTGTTTCAAATCACTTTTTGTGACCTACTCAAGTGTTTTCGTGTGCCAAAAGAAGTGTATACAAGTTTTATATGTGGCTGACAATGTGAAAAGTTAGTGTTTGCTGCGCAACTGTACCGCGGGCGGCACAAGTCGCGCACCCTACAACTTCACGTCGTTCTACGTTCCGAAGTTAACGCAAAGTTCCGCCATTTTGGAACATGCTCACAACCCACTTGTTTTATAAAGAAACTTTTTATTAATTCCTGTGGGCCGCGGAGTGTCACTAAGATGTTTTGAGGTTATGCTGAAAGACGAAATACGTTATTCTGACTCGGAGGTGGAGTTCTAGTGTTATTGTGACTGTGAAGAGGCAGAATACGAGTGTTTGTGTTCATTTACGATATTGTTTTGAAGTGTAACTCGGCTGACGGACCTTGGATGCTCTTGTAATTTGTGTTTACTTCTGGCAACAGAGAGGAGGACGCTCTCAGCTCTGTTTTGACCTTGCCAATGGATCTGGCACACCAATAAGTGACAGGTGATAAGTAGTAAACTTTCTTTTACTAGTTTATATGGCCGGCAGAAAAGTTGTGTCAGTGAAAAGTTTTGCTCAAAAAGTGTTTACGAGTTACTATAACTACTTATATGCAGTGGGAATCATTCGAAACTGAGGCAGTGTTGTGGTTATGTGTGAGATAATGCTAGATAACGCTAAGAATGTCGTGTTTATACTCAGTATTGTGATCAAAACTGCTTTGCGAGTTATTATTCGGGAAAAATAAATTATCATTCATACGCTCATGTGATTTAAGACGATAATAAACGATAGGGAGGAAAACAGAGCGTCTTAATAAAGGAAAAGCCAGACGAATACAATTTCCCTAATGACGCTTAAATAAAACAACAAACAAATGATTTTCTTATTACATCAAACGAATTAGTTTTCTTGGAATCGTACGGCGTTGAGCAGTAGCTATGAAGCTTCGAAGGAAAGGAATTTTAAAATCATATTTAAGGAGGATCTAACCTTGTTAAGACGTTTAATAGGATCAATAAAATCTTTAAATATTGAAATTCGTACACATTTCTCAATCTAATTTGAGACGATAAATCTGTTCTAAAACTGTTTATATCTAAGATTTAGTTACCCACGTTCCAGTCGATTTGCTTTAGTTTAACATTACTTACAATGAATACACTCTAAGCGTATTAACTAACGCATGTATCAGCTTTTGAAGACTAAATTGAGCTCATTAAAACTTCGAGAGATTATAAAATCATAGAGGTACAGTTCACAACGTTCTACAATAGCCGCAAGTAAAACATGGCTATGTTATTCTAAACAGAACTTGGTTTATTGACCGTACTGCCAACACCAGTATTACTGCTTGTAAACAACATTCAGGACTTATTTTTCCTATTTTCGATTGATCCATTTTCGTATACGCACATTCCTTTTATCCTTTACGTAAACATTTATTTAGTAACGAAAGTTCTGTCCAACTATCTCATAAATAAAGTAAAAACCCCACGACATTGGGTCGTTTTATTGAGCACGCTATTACAAAGTCATTTCAGCGACCGGTCCCAGTCTCAGTCCATTGTAGAAGGAAATCTTTCTACAGTCACGGCTCTCGATGGGATAACGCAGATGGGTTTCGGTTCCGAAAGGACTCACGTCCTATCCAACCGTCAAACGATAATTAACTTAATCTCCTTCGCTTAGAGCCCAATCTCGCACACAGCCCAAGAAAGCTATGAAACTTTGTTAAATAACTTTTCAGATAACTTGAACTTGGCGTATTTGCGCAAAGTTGTAAGCGGAATTCTACCGCGGGCTAATTCAATCTGTACCCGCTTGTAATAAATGTTGTTTTCGCGTAATGCCAATTGGGGAGTTGGTGTATTCTGTTGAGTTGAAAGTTCTGGACTTCACGAAGCAAAACGCGAACTTTTGTAGAACATTTCAGTGTAGTTAGTACAATGTTATAATGGAAATAAGCACTTCAAAATGGCGTAGTCTGCAGCTGTGCTTGGCTATAGGTGTGTGGATCGATTGTCGGATGTTTCCCGTGATGGGTAACAATCACAGTTTTGACAGTTGTTCGATTGGATCCATAGACGATATCCGAGCCCGTTATTAGCCTTGAACGCTCCCTTAATAATTACAATATATTAAGTATAACGTTTTATGTTCGTTTATGTTGTTTGCTTATTGTATTTGTTTAGGATTCTTGTTTGTGTAGGTATGCTCCAGTGTTGACTGTTGCGTAACAAAGTAACAAAGGATTCATTTTAAAAGCATATTTTCTCGTTTAATTTTCTTTCATGGAAATATGTTGTCTGTTTTCCTTTACAAAGTTACTTATGCGTTAAAGAGAAACGTTACTAACATTGTACATTTTGATATTAACATTAATTGGTTTACAGGTCCAATATTCGCCTGTAGCCCTATTTTACAACTCATTAAACGGCCTTTATTTTTAAACTTTTCACGCTTCAACGAAAATATAAAATGCAGCCACCCCGGCCTCTTCAAGCTCTCTAAATATAGAGACAAAAGAATCTACCGCCACTGCTGCCATATAAATAAACAGAACAATACAAACCTATATAATATAACTACATATAGACGTAATCCCACAAGCCTGATACTCACACAACTATATATAACAAGATTATATAAACCTACTAATAGTTATACAAGTTTCCCTGAAAGCTCACTGTAACAACATATTTAATTGTATAGTATGTTATACATTCAAGCACTTTCAGAATTTACTGCTAGCTCCTGAATTAAACCCTAATAACTGTCGCCATTTGAAACGTAACAACTACCATTTATGCACTCAATTGAAAACGAACTCTGTCGTTTTCTTCTTATGTTTTATTTCAGTACAAGTGCTTGTAGCTGTCGAGACAGTTTTCACTTGATCGTGTACATTCTGCTCCGTTTCTTTTTATTTACTTTGAACAATAAATGGGTCTTGACTACAGAACTGTCTTATATACGTGACTTAGCGATATTATGCAAGCGTAAACAGTATGGCTTCGATTTTATTGGATAATTCATGAGTGGGTTGTAAAATTTCGATTTTGCATAATATAAGGTCAGAGGGACCCTAAAAATTGGAGGATAGAGTAATAAAATACTAGTAAATTTTCGTGATTGGATTATAAAATGTTAATCTTGTTATTTTTCTTATAAACTTACAAGTACTTTTGAAAGTAAGTGTATTAAAAACTTGGATATTCTTTCGTTTATTACAACTACTTTGTTTTGTACTAGTAGATAGTTTGAAAGCCGCGTAACCTTAGGACCACAATGGAGTGTGGACCGCTTTTCAAATAATGTTTGTGCTGATTGGAACTTTATTGCCTGGTAATACAGACGATGCTGACGTTCTAGTTGGATGTCGTTCCGTGAAAAGGCGTGCTCTTACTACATTATAATGACGCAATAGATTTGAGTTCAAATGCTAAATAAATTATTTAGGTACTTATTATTTTTTTATTCAGGTTTTACTAGAACCTGAACCTTTAAAGTATAAAAGATTCTGATCTCATTTTATCTACTTCTTTATTCTGATTCCTCAAATCCTTGATTTGCTTTAAGTTGGTGGTGGGACTCTAACCACCAACACTAAATAAATCATATTGATTCCGAGAATCGGCCTCGAAGCACTGGCTTATAAACTAGAAACACATCTATTCCAAGAACACTTGGTAGTCGTTACTAAATTATCGACAACTGTATCAATAGTCAATACCCTTTGAGGTTCTCGGTACGGGCCGTCCTTACCGACAGTCAGTAGCTGCAGATATTGATGTCGATATACTAGTGCTGAACCCTATCGATAAGTTTCAGACGGATGTTGGGAGTTGAGTTGAATAACTTTGTACAAATAGTTGATATGGATACTATACTATGAAGGTTGTAAGTTTTGAATACATAGATAAGTATACAGTATATGTTTGTATAGTGTAGATTCTATAATAATATCTTGCTTATAGTTTTGTGTGTGTGGAGTGTTGAACGGAAAAGTTTTCGACAAGAAAAGTTTAGCCATTCGTGGGAGTTAAGTACGCTTCTATGGCTTGATTGTTGAAAGATAATGCTTATGATTTAGGACAAGAAAAATAACCTCTGAGCTACCTATATTTCTTTTAGTGCCATATATATAACTATGAATAGTCGGTTAATAATAACAGGCGCTCGGGTCGATCTTTAGGTTGAGCCGTGCTTGCCTGGGTTGGGCTGTGGATGGGTGACCGTATTACATACCGAGTTTCCTCCGTGCATTGGAAAGCACGTTAAGCCGTTGGTCCCGGCTGTTATTTGTAGATCTTTGACAGTCGTTACAGGTAGTCAGTGGCCCGAAAGTCTGACAGCCAGTCTTACCAACGATATTGTATTACCATGTCGCTCCATGTAAAATATTGATATCCAGCTGCATCTGGTTAGACTGGGAGCCGACCCCAAGATAGTTGGGAAAAGCCTAGGCAGTTTAATGATAATGATTTAACTATAAATAGTATTAATCAGTTGCTTTTCGTGTTTATTTATATGACCGCGTTGTTGAGTTTTGCCATCATTTAGAAAATATGTTCCGAAAGGTTTATTTGTATAACAAATAAATACATGTCCAATAAATTAATGTTTTGTCAAGTCCTAACACCAAGCGAAGTAAGGACGGATCACTAGTTTTCAATACAGCAAGGTTTGTATTACAATGTTACCAGTTATTTTAACAAGTTACTGGAAATATCTTTCAGTAGATAGCTGAGTACTTTATATAATTATTTTCTGAAAGGACTTGAACTTTACCGGTAAGTCGGTGGAGCTAAGAGTGGAATGGCACGAGGTCGGAACTTTTACATTCGCGACCTTTTAAATCTACAATCCAGTACAATCATTGTTAAATATTACACATGTTATTACATATTAGCTTATGTCCGCGGGTTCGCCGTTGTGAAATTCGATCATTTTCCCACGTCATCGTAATACTGAGATAAAAAGTATCCTGTGTGTTAATCCAGGTTTTAAAAAGCTATCTGTGTGCGAAATTTCTACATCCATCCATCCTCACAAACTTTCTAATTTATAAAATAGTAAAATAAGAAGTAAGATGTTCATTGAAGTATGTCGGTATTTTAAAATGGTAATTTTAGAATTTCAAAATCAAGTGTTGTTTTAGAATTTCAAAATCAAGTGATCTGCTTACCCACTAAAGGCTGGTAGGTAGGAACCTAATTGAAATACGGCTAAGTACTATCGAGTTCACTGATGGTCGACCACTTTTCACCCTTATGCCCTGAGAAATAAGGTTGAAAAGTGGTCGACCGTCAGTGAACTCGGTGCGTACTTACGTGCTAAGCGAAGTTCTTCGTGTTTGTCTAATTTTCTTAACGCCTGAACCCTCAAACTTTATCAGGTTTTTAATTGCTAACTTGTCACAACTTTTTCAACTTTTTATATTCTAAAGCAGTGGTTCTTAACCGGTGGTCCGTGGACCATTGGTGGTCCCTGGAAGCATCCCAAATGGCCCGCCGACCTATCCTAATAAGAAAGTGACAACGAGTCGACACTATGCGAAACGCGCGCGGCGCGAGCAACTTGCAATCACAAAAATCTCATTAAAATCTGTAACTGTAATGTAAATTTAACGTAAATAAATTAAAATGAATTTCTCTAAAGATAGATCAACCTTTTATTTGATTACATTTAGGTACTGTATACAGAGTGATTGGTAATTGGGTGCAGTCAGTTGAAATGGGTGATTATAGAGCTAATTTGCAACAAATTTGTCCCCGATAACTAGGGGTCCAATCTGACTGGTTTTGGAGTAATCGAACTTTTAAGTTTTTTTACATTTTTTTTTTGTATTTCCGCCAAACCATAAACCAACTGGGTGGTCCATGGCAAGACCAAAGTTTTGTCAAATGGTCCCTCATGACTGAAAGGTTAAGAACCCACTGTTCTAAAGTAAATGTCTATTAAAATATCTTTGTTCGCATAACGAATTAACAAAGGAAGTTGTCGATAAAGTGACGTCAACTTATTTTATTTGTTTAACATGTTAACAAGCTCTGCGACACAAATTACCGGATTGATTACGTTACAATAGTTTCCAAAGCAAGTACTTAACTTCAACTCATGCTTATTACCTCCCAAACTAATACAAAGCCAAACTAAACCTTATTGATAGAGCAACTGAACCCATTTTTCAATGCCGCAGACAAGTTAGATGAAGTCCACAGATACGAAGAGATGTGCTGTTGTAAAATTTATTTTATGTCACAGTCGTTAAGATACATTTTTACATGCACCTGTCCACTCTTCGATATAGATCCGTAGCCTACTTTATTATTGTATTTAATGAATATAAATGAAGGTAAATATTACTTTAACATTTTCCTTCGAAATTCAATTATTTATGATCAGTTCGGTGCGATACATTTTCAGGAGGTAATCTATGGAAAATAGATAACGTGGAACATTGAAGCTTTTTTTTTCTTTTAAACAGCTAATGATTTGATCAAAATAAAATCTTTTCATCCTCTGATGGTAGCTGGTACTTAGTTAATTAATGAAAGTTACTTTACTTTGATTTCGCTACAAATAAGTAAGTGTCCTGTAAGGCCTTGTAACAAGCTTAGTCTGTGAAAGTTTTTCTACCATTCATATTTATGCCACCAATCACGATTGCTAAGTTATGACGGGAAAATTAGAGGCAAATTAGAAAGTAAGCACAACCATTACATTTTCTTTCTTTCAATTTATGCTGAAATAATTAAATTCCTAAGACAGCATGTCGTCGGCATACAAATGTTCAGTCAACAACTTTAGAAGTATAATATACACTCAGCAAAATTTTTACTAACAATACTGTGTTAAAACGAAATCATTATATGTCTAGCCTTTTCCCAACTATGTTGAGGTCGGCTTTCAGTCTAACCAGATGCAGTTGAATACCAGTATTTTTCATGGAGCAACTACCTATCTGACCTTCACAACTCAGATAGTACAGTTAAAATAAAATAAAATTCAATAAAAATAAATACTATCAAGACAGTTTCTTAGTATACGTATACAGTAGAACCTTTGTATGTCGAACTTGAAGAGAGACGCCAAAAATTTCGATTTACAGAGTTTTCGACATATGGAGGACTTTGACTTTTTTAAGCGAATTTTATCAGGAAATGTTTGACTTGTAGAGGTTAAGATTTATTCCAACTAATTTTGTAGTTTTTTTTTTGTTTCATTGCTATGTTCGAGATGCAAAGCTCAAATTTATTTTTTCGAGTTATAGAGGGTAAATATGTACTGAATTTACTTGTATGGACTCATTAATTATTTCGACTCATAGAGGGGTCAGATTTCGAGCAGTTGAGGTTTTGGGGCTTGAAGGAAAGGAAACACAACATTATTTCGAGTTTGAGAGGTTTTCGACTTATCGAGGTTTTAATTAAAAAGGTTCTACTGTATTAGTATTCGTGGCTGTATCTTAGTACTTGCACGTGTATCTCATCGTATAGATATGAGAATCTTAACAGACTTGGTCTAGTTGGCTCTGTATCTAATTGTGAGTCCTAACAATAGACTGGCCCCAGTCGACTTGACCTTGACTGTTAGCCGAGTACCTGACTAGGGTAGAGCCATTTGTATTGGTATAGAGATCGGCTTTAGAATTCTAATCTTGAATCTTTTATGTTTTATAATTATTATTATCAAATGCCTTCATATAGTACCCAGTACTCACTGGGTTGTGGAGGTCAGATAGGCAGTCGCTCCATGTAAAATACTGGTATTCAGCTGCATCCGGTTAGACTGGAAGCCGACCTCAACAAGGTTGGGAAAAGGCTAGGCAGATGATGATGATGCCTTCATATAGTATCCTTATTGTTATCTATACTCTATATACAAATAAATAAAATTGAAGTGTCTGTTTGTGATATCAAAACAACAGGTTTTTACTGAATGCATATGGAAATATATACGGCATATATAACAAAAATACATTTTTTTCAATTTTTGTCTGTCTGTTTGTTCCGGCTAATCTCCGAAACAGCTGGACCGATTTTTACCGGACTTTTATTGGCAGGCAGCTGATGTTATAAGGTCTAACATAGGCTACTTTTATTTCAGGAAAATAATTAGAGTTCCGTGCATAAACGTTAAAACCCTTGAAACTGTTAACAAAATACGATTCAAAAAGTTTTTTTTTTATAATTTTTATAAAAACGAAGGCGGGCAACAGCTAGTTATATTATATATTCGAGCTGTTTGGGGTTGAAACTGAGGCCGTCGTCGTTGGTCTGAGTACTCATAGAATTCCTTAGTGGGAAGCGCTAGGGTAGCCCGCGAAATTCAAATATTAATACGTTTTTTTTCTAAAACATTAGGTTCAAGGTTGGTTAGGAAAATCTGACAGTTTCGGGTAGGTTGACCTGCTGGCGTACAAGTAGAAAAGGGTCCGCATCGCTGTCAACAGGAAAAGTGCCCAGAAAGCTGGCAGCATTGCCACGTTGGATGGCAATGCTGATTCTTTGGCCAAAAAATAGGCCCGCCCTCTGGTCACTTGAAGAGTCGACCAACCGCTTGGCGATTTCCCGAAATAATAAGAATAAGAGACTTTTTAAAATATTATTTATAAATCGAATGACGTACAAGGGGTCAGTTAATAACCGTGAGGTGTTTGGGAATTTTCCTCGTAAAAGGAAAATTCCACTTATCTCAGTACGTCAACAATGTTGCGATTGGTAACAACAACAATCTCTAATAAGGCCTAATTAGCGACATTCGCGTGGGCACTTTATTAAAAATAATGATCAGAAGGAAGATAAACATATCTAACTGACCTATTTTTCCATTTTTTGTAAATATATTTTTTTGTTAATGTTTTTTTTCTTCTTCTCAAAGTCACGGATTTATCAAACCGCCCTCGTATACACTTATAAATTAAAATAACCTAAAGGAATTAACTTAAAAATAAATTAAAAATTGCGTCAAAAACTCCTCAACGCTGTCAGCTGGTAATGTACCCAAAGACAACAAAAAAAAAATGTGTAAAATGAGGTCGATTTTCGTGATTGTTTGTGTGACGGCTTATTTTTTCTTAAACAATGAATTTATTTCAGGACGAATATTATTTTTAGTATTTAACTTGGCAAAGACATATCGTTCTTTTCTTCATGTCACTACTGTACTTTCCAGAACTAGCGACGCGCCCGTGCATCGTGCACGTGTCGCTAGTTTATCAATAAAATACTACGCGTTTTCCAATAACCGATAAGTAACCCTTTTTCTCCCTCAGAATGTCACGCAAGTCCCGCCAGGGGTACAGCATCCGTCATCTGCTGCAGCTTCCCAATGCCCCGCGCAGCCCGCCCTCCGCGCCTCACCCCCCCGCACCATGCATCAAGGTCAGTGCTAATTTAGGACTGGCTGGCTGGCCTAAGTATTTTTGGACTGGCTAAAACATATATGAGTTGTACAGTCGGGGTGTTAAAACCTTGACTGCAGTGCAAATGGCTGCGTCAATAACGAAATATCTACTTATAAAAGTGATCAGAACAAACAATTTTATTAAAATTTTAATAACGCGTATACTTTGACCGAGTTCTGTATTGACCAAAGTTTTCGAAAGATTTTCGTATAGCCTAAATATTGTTCTAAATATTGATAAGTAACTTAATGTTTTTTAACAAAAGGTATTCTTTATTTGTTTGCAAAAAAGTCCTAATTAAGTTCAATGTTAAATAATTTCAACATGTTGCTTAAATTTTGTTTAGTTGGTTGCAAAGAGTGAAAGTTTGCTTAAATGAAGCCAAAAGTGTGAGAACTTTATAGACGTTAACTTTTTTTAAACTATCTTTTTATGGAATTTTATTTTAGTTGAACTAAAAGGTGCATATGTTTTTTATTTTATGTAACTTAAGTTATATATGTAAGTTCTAAAAGTACGAATATCAAAGGATTGATTATTAGAAAGCAGGAAATCCATTATAATAATAAAGATTTATTTTCTCCCACAAAGTACAGTCACGAGCACCAATATTTCACACAATATTAATATATTAATTTTATTATTATCCAATATTTTTACACATTCCTAAAAAAAAACAATTAATTTGGAGACAGGATCTTTTTCAAAAAAATGTGAGTTCCGGAATACTATGTTCGTAACAACATGACATTTTAATCGGAACAGTAGAAGAAATACACGTTTAAAAGTGGTTAAGTGTTTACATATTGGTAATCGTGACTACGACTACGACTACGTGATATAGAGGTGTTACAAATATTGGAGCTACACAGGTTTGTGGGAGTCAGAAATCCAAACTAGGATACTCTGTGCTATGGACTCCTGGTCGCCCTCGCCGAAATTGAGATTATCACAATATAATTGTAGAACGTAGGACATGTAGGACTGTATATCACAAATATTTTTAGTAAGAAAAGAATAACAAGAAAAGGTATTATTAAAATAAAATCGAAAAATCATTAAATAGATAATCGATATCCAATGAGTGAGACAGTGTCCAATTACGGGAACGATCTCGTAATTAAAAACGTTGAAAATCTAGTCACAATCTCATCTTAGCGACAATCAATGTCAAAAACTTTTTAAACGTGTACGTAAATTCGACATCGAGGATCAGATTAAAATAAAACGTTTGAAAAATTATGATCGTCATAAAAATTGGCAACTAGAGGCTTTTGATGTTATGTAAAACTACTTTGGGCGCCGCCAGCTATTCTCAGGAGAGTGCTACAGGTCGGTATAAACAAGTTATAAACATATAACTATACGCCCTGGCTCCCTTAAAAGTCAAGTTATTCTAGAGCCATGTATTGTAGTCTAACATATCTATCAATGAATGTGTTTCTAAGTTAGAATGGTTCGCGGTCCGTCGGTTTACGATAGCCCGTACTTTACGACACAAAGGAGAGCGCAGTTAGTCGGAAATCACGAACCTAATAATGCGTTTGCAGATAGGAACTACGAATCTTTGCTATTTACTTAATCACATTGACTGTTTCGATGGTCTAGTGGCTGCAAGCGCGACTACTGAACAAGAGGTCCTGGGTTCGATTCCCATGTCGGGAAAAGTTTTATTGGGTTTTCTCCATCAGGAATTTCTCAGTAGCAATCACGGAGTCTGGGTCTGTGTCCGGTTGATGGCAATAGGCTCGATTACATCATCATCTTCCTGCCCTTGTCCCATTCTATTTGGGGTCGGCGCAACACGTTTTCTTTTTCCATTCTCCCCTGTCAGACGTCACGGCATCATTTACTTCTTTCTCTCTCATATCAGTCTTCACACAATCCATCCATCTTTTCTTTGGCCTTCCTCTACCTCTCCATCCATCAACATTCATGTCCATCACTCTTCTAGTCACATGCGTTTCATCCCTCCTCATTTTCATATTACAAGTCCATACCAAGACAAACGACTTCCCTTCAATTTTTCTATAACAGGTGTCACTTTAAAACTTACTCTAATATACTAATTTCTTACTTAACCCATTCTTGTCACTCCACACATCCATCTCACCATTCATCTCCGCTACATGCAATCGTTTTTCATCCATCTTCTTCACAGCCAGCATTCTGATCCATCCATACGGTACGACATTACAAGGGACTTTTATCATAACTGGCGAAATGTGGGTGTACTATAAGATACACCTCTTCATAACCCTTCGGAATTTACGAGCGTGGTGATATGTTAACAACATTTTTAAATTAACTTACAACGAATTGCTGGGTCCTGAAGCTTTCAAATGTTCATAAAAGTTTCTAATATAACATAACACACATATACACACACACATATTTCATATGTTATACTAACATATTTATGGACCTTACAGTCTGAAATAAAGTTTTATTATTATTATTTTTATTATAAACATAGATTTTTGAAAATCCATTCCTAAAGAGGTTTAATAGAGAACTTCCATATAAACTTTACGTAAGTTTGCCATTTTTGAAGTTAGAAACTTCGAAGTTAGTACATGAACGTCTGTATATAAAAAAAAAATTGTTGCATCATAGGATTTAGGAAACTTATCCCTGTAGAAGCAGCTTGTTTCATCTTAAATTCGTATTTTGCGTCTGATAAAAATGAAATATCAATATTCAATAAAACATTACAGTTAAAAAAAACTAACCGTAAATTTATATCTCGTATTTTTCTCAGCAAACCCTTTTATTTGATACTAAAATACCCATATGGGAATGCATAATAAGTAACTAATCCGCCATCTTTAGGAGTCCGCCGTAAAGCATTTTATAATGACGTCACTTACCTAACCATGCATTGTAATCCAAACTACATATGTGTGCAAAATTTCAGCTCAATCAAAAACCGGGAAGTGGGTCAAATTTAACTTCATAGAATGTTTTACATAGTTAGTTACTCACAGGTGAAGCTCATATAAACGTGTTAAACAAAAATAGATCTATTCCAAACCATCCCACTGTCTCCCTATACAGAAACAAAAGAATATCGTTGAGTGGTATAAAAATACTCGTACATGTAACCCACTCTGATTGAAAATAAGTGTCCTCGAAACGACATTAATATCAGTTAGAAAATGTCTGAAATAAAATAGGTAAGTACTTATTAGGTACAATGATGTATCTTTTTATCTCATAAAGAGCAATGGACTTCGCGCATTCATCGTCACAAAGCATATGTAGGTATAATAAATCTCTTTAACTTTGTGGAAATCCAAAGAAGTACTCGAAACTGACTTTTCCGAGAAACAAACGGTTTATAAAACAAAAGCAGATTTATAATTGAAGAACTCAACGATACATATAGGTAGGTACATGTGCCCGGCACGAAACGAGCCAACTTTGTGGAAACACGATAAATTATTAAGAAAAACAACCAGTGTAGGTAATCGTGTCGTAAAAGTTCGCCGTTACCGTGGCGCCTCTAGCGGAGGAAATTTGAATTATAATATTTTAATAAAACATTACTTTTGAAAGGAGTTTTCATTGAAAACATTCCTCTCTTTTCGTTTTCGGTGTTATTTTTAAATTATGTTAATGAAAGTTATTGTTTTGTTAACTTTATTGCTAATTTGTTTTCTATTGGCTTGAAAGCGCCCCTAGTGGCGAAAATTGGATCTATGTAACTTGTAATAAATCACAGCAATAGATTTTTAAGTGTAAGGTATTATTTTGATACTTTAAATTAACGATATTTTTTTCTTATTTACCACCATTAAAATAACTTTAAAAAGAAATAAATATTTTTGCTAAAATTAGTACGGATTGTCTCCACCGAGAGAGATTAGAAACGAACCATTTGTAGTAAGCTTGTGTTTGAACGATACGACCCTCCGAGGAGGGTTGCTTAAGTGAGGGAACGAAAGCTTGTATTAGTTCTTACAATAATATCGAGATGGCGCTGTTTCAAATATTTAAATGGAAAGTATTAAATTGTTTTATTTTTGATAATATTATTAAATTATTAAAATACTGGCTGAAATTTTGACATTTTAGATAATCATACGCTTATTTTAATATACCTACTATATTTTTATATACTCTTACTTAACTATGGTTTGTTACGGTTTTACGACGATATTTTGTAAACTCAGTTTCAACCTGATTTATTATTAAAATTAACTTATCAGTGTCTGTTGACATCCTATTTTAGGTTCGGATAGTCTTTCAACTTTTGTTCTGTTCAGCACGATTTCTTTCTTCAGGACCTACGTAGCCAGCTGTCCTGTGGAGCCGGACTCTTTGAATCCAGGAGAACTGGCCAAGAATGTTGCCACTGTATGAGCCAATCTCATTCTCATTTGTGACAGTACAAGAGATGACACTGCGACTTGTGATTGCTGGCTTTAGACTCTAACATAGTTTGACGTCATGTATATTCATTTAATCTATGTTCACCCATCGCTAAGTCGAAAGCACACCCAATAATTTCCAAACAAACAAATAAATCAATCAAACAACGAACAAACGAGGTAAACAGAACTCCTATCTAAAGCAAACGTACTTAGTTCTCGTTAGTTAGGTTGACCCTACCGCCCCCTGTCGCATACCTTCGGAACTATTCGGGACCATTCGGTATTTATTGTGAAAGCAAATCAAGTATTTATTTATTGGCTATCGCTTTGATCGTCGAATGACCTCGTGCAAACACGATTGTAGTTATAAGGGGTTCGGTTGGCTTAGTGTGGATATGGCTTTTGTTAGAATTAGAATAATGTAAGAACAGAACGTTCCTTTGGCAAGAGTCGGAGTTTTATAGCTTTTAATGTGTATTTTAATACAATATGAAAATGATATTAATATTATTTTAATGAAATGATGTACTTAACTTCAAAAGCTTTTCAAAATCAGGTCATTTAATACCGGATTATTTACTATAATTATGTTAAATAAATGCTTTGTTAAAATTGAAAGTCCATTTTTCTTAATGAAAACTAGTATTTTCAGACCCCCGTGAAACACAAAAAGAAAAACCTTTTCTGAGAATCGAACTTAGGCAATTGAAGTGGACACTGCATTTCGTCTTCATGTTTCGTCGACAAAATAATGGGAAAAGCTTTGCCGGCCAAACTGAAAAATATTTTGGAATTGTTGTATATTAGCAATATAACATCTTGAAATTATTTTATGCGCTCAAAAATAAACGTAAAGCCCGGTCCATACACATATTCCGTCCTTACTTAGTCCATACGTTTCTCAACGTCTCATAAAAAGGGTTTTCTTTTCACGGGCCGGTACCGGCCCGGACCGGCCATTTGTCTTGTTCTCTTTCTTGTAAGAATTAATGTCTTTAAAGGGGTCGAATTCTCTTGTGTCTACGACCCTTTGGACATTGCACGATGTGATTTTAGACGTTTGGTGAGATACGTTCTGTGCTTTGCATTTTATGTTCAAAATAAAATTAGAGTTCCATTTGGTTTGAGCTTAAATTATCGTGTTACTGTTCAGTGTTGAAGCCTTTGTGGTGTCCCAGTTTGGGTCGAAAATAACACAAATAAAAGAATCATCTCAACGGTGAAGAAGAAGAAAGAAGAAGAATGTTTTAGTGAAAAAGTCTTCGTTGGTCTAGTGGTCTCAAGCGCTACTGCTGGATTTGCGCCCGGTTGATGGCAATAGGCTCGCCACTTTTATATGGGACTTAAACATAACTGGA
The DNA here is from genome assembly GCA_950022335.1 of Eurois occulta. Classification (NCBI taxonomy): domain Eukaryota; kingdom Metazoa; phylum Arthropoda; class Insecta; order Lepidoptera; family Noctuidae; genus Eurois; species Eurois occulta. The sequence continues at coordinate 6,176,096 of OX465489.1, read as the reverse complement.
GAAATCTTGGTGTACTATTAGGTACACCTCTGCCTAACCCTTTTGGCATTACAGGTGTTATGTTATGTTATTTCAGTAACAATATTTTATAATTTATTTCAATCAAATTGGTGAGTTGATAAAAACAGAGCAATATTTGAAAGTTTTAATACGTTCACTTTCAGAACGCATCCTCTTAATGATAGAACCGGTCGGAGCATTTTGATACTAAATATAGCCTGTTTATTTATAACTAAGTAATGTATAAGTAAACGTAATATTTAGTCGATAAATTCCCGTTAATCCTCGAGTGTTAAGTGATTAAGCGCTCGGCGGGCGGTCGGGGGCGGTCTCTTACGCACCGATTTGTTCTAACAGTTAAAAACACTTAGCGATGTAGTAACGGTCAAGTTGTAAGTAGGAAATGTCGATAGATAGCCTATACTCAGTACAGGCTATCTATAGTAGTAATAGTAGCATAGTAGTACAGTGTAATGTATCCCATAGCTGGGAAAATACTTCTAGAAATACTCCAGAAAAAAGAACATAATGTCTAAAGTTAGAGCATCAAACATCATTTATAAGTATAACCCGCTGTGACAATAATTAAGACTGTTTTATCATAAAGAAACTGACAATGTAGTAAGTCTCATACTAAGAACATATTTTGTTTGACTCGGTAATTTCAAATGTTCAAAAAAGATTAGTCATAATTTCGTCTTCAACATAAAGCGTAGCGCATGCTACGAGGCGTAGCCCGTTGCTACGGCGCGTAGCCCGCGTAGATGGGCTACGAGAAAACAAAAGATCACAATGTCTCAGAATAAACATCTGTATAAGTATCTTATCACAATGTTTGGTCCTAAAAATGTCAGACTCTTATGCGAACACCTACCGTACTGCTTGCTACGAAGCATAGACCTCTACTACGCCGCGTAGCTCTCGTAGACGATCTACGCAAACACAATTAATCTCATTAATTTCGGTGAATTATCGATAGTACTTAGATAAAACATGTTTATTGTATCATAAACCATTCGAATGACCTTTTATCGACATCCTCTGCCCCCATCACTGACCGGAACATTAAAGCGGGCGTTGAAGGCGATATTTCTTTCGTCCGGTAACACCTTCGTGATAATTTAGTACCGCTATGCACCGGCCGATTGAAACCTGAACGTTAATTGTTATTTATAGCCGACAAACTAGTAGAGGGTGAATTTAAGAAGGCTTTTGGCTTGATTTATTAAAGTTTTGATAAATGATTTAAACTGTGTTATTTAATAAAAAAATTAAAAAAAAACTGTTGTATTCAAAATAATATACAACACGGATGCTTGTGGACTGTCTGCGGACACCGGACACAGACAGATACTCCAGTTCATTATCTGATAGAGTCATCTGTAGTCGCGTCCGCAATTTGTCCGTTCTGGTTTGACCAAACCTTTAGTGTGGACTGTGGAGTACCTTCGTTTTCTGACCAATATTTTTTCAAGTATGAATGGAAATAAGAAACGGGTACATAAGAGGAAGTCTGAAAGCTGTGTGGTCTGGGCATGTGATGCAGAGGAATGAGAAAAATGTCGTGAGGAAAGTTTTGAGATGAAAAGTTGCTTGAAAGTCAAACAAATATTGCACACTACACATTACAGTCACTATGATCAAGAAACCATTCTTTATTTTTAATTTTATCAACAGAAAGGCATCTTCCGGCGAAAGGACGACGAATAAAAATCAAACAAAAGCGAAGCACGCCGAAAACACAATCAATTACACACAAGGCCATATAAAGTGCACACATTGCAATATATTAGGATCGCGCGATCCAACGAGCGATATTGTTCCCGCGCGGCCACTTGCCGATAAACACCGCTAACGTTTGCCGATCACGACAGTGTAACGTTCTCAGATTGCCAATTTTTCTACTCGGTAGAGGTTTGTTGCTGTTTATAGCTTGTGATTTAATTTCGGCGTACAGTTTACAATGAAATTGTGTGCCTGTCCACGAAAGCATGGGTTAAGGTTAAAACATGGTCTAAGATCTTAATGAATGTACCATATACTCAGAAATAAATAAATCTGATCTTATCTTATCTTATCTCGTTTGTTCTGAGTTACGATTTGGTCCGACTGGAAAGACCAGAAACTTAAGAAAGTGTTGAATATTTCGGATTTTCGAGCGGCCGAGACACCACGTGTCGCTGTTTATTCCTCCATTATGGGCGTGTACGTGCAGATGGTTGAAAAGTAAAACGTGCAGAATAATTCTCTTAAAATTATTATTACAAAGATTTCAACGGAATATTATCAAAATGATTAGAGATTACAATGATACGAGTAGTTATTGATTAATCAAAAAATATTAGACTTGAGTTTAGAGCCAATGGATTTGTGCGTGACCACCGGGTGACAGTCACATTAAAAAGCGCTGTCACCGCTGCCATGACATTCTCAACCCCATTCGGTGTTAACCGCTCTAAAATCAATTTTAAACCGAAGAATAAAAATAACAGATTACAACTCATAAAAAGTGTTGCAACAAATCAACTAAATCATCTCGCGCCGTTATGTACATAAAATTAAAACTGTATCCACAAAATATTTGTGCTATTTTCTTACTTGATAACTAGGCAGTTTTTAGCCATTGATTTGGAGACTATCTCGTTAATCGAGTGTCTCGTTAGTGTGAGCATGAGGTCCTGGGTTCGATTCCTGGGTCGGGCAAAGTGTTATTGTGTTTTTTCATCAGGAATTTTCTCTGAAGCAGGCGAAATGTGGGTGTACTAAAATTGGGTACATCTCTCTCTAACCCTCCGAGGATTCCAGGCGTTGTATTATGTTTATGATTCCACAAGAAAAAAAAAGTTAAAATAAAAACATTTTTTGACAGTGGATTTGATTTTAAGAATACCTTGCTGGAATATATTCGAAGATTTGGTTAGAGCCTACTCACTTCTTCTTAATTATCGTAGTCTATTTTCTTTACAAAATAAACAAAGAGTCATACAAAACAAGCCTCCATAATAACTAGAACACAGCACAGCAATAAATTTACTTAAACATGGCACACGACAGTGACTACAAAGTTTCTGTGTAACATTTTGTCTTGGAGCAGCCGCCGCGCATCGCAACGTGACCCACCACCGCAGAATGCGAACCTCCTAACGAGTTTTTGAAAGCACCCCCTGTCAAGGAACGCCATCTTAAAGGGATTTGCACTTTGTAACTAAATTGTCTTGGAGAAATGGATATGACCAGGATAGCCGAGCTCAACAGTGTCGATGACTTTCTTGAAGTATCTCTTGTTATAATATCGATTTCTGAACAATGTTACCGAGATAACTCTGTCTCTATAGTGAAGTTCTGATGAAGGCAACATGTCCTACCAGCTTAGCAACATGACAGCCTAATGCAGCGACCGCATCTATTATTACAGGAGCTGCCCTTTCCCAATCCATCTCAATCCTCGGCTGAACCGCCCATTAAGTATTCATCTGGCGACATTAGTGGCTGCCGTTATTAAAACCACCTGTAAATCCCATACTCCTGCGACTTGCGGACGCGGCACACGTACGAGGGGTGGCAGGGGGGAGGGGGTCCGTCCCTTCCGCCCTTGTGACTTTTGTCTCGAATCTCAGCGCACGTCTTGGACATCGGGGACACGTCTTACAGAATTAATAATAAGCTAAGAAACCGGGTGCGGTTTGGCCCACAATGTGCCGAAATTTCTTACCCTCATTAAGGGCCCTCTGCACTCACCGCGCGCACCAAACTTTGAACGTTCGCGCTCGCGTTCGCTCCTTGTTTATTGATGTTACCAACATCTTGCCGCTTGTAACGGGTTTTAATAGTCGAATTAAGAATGTTGTAAGCGTTCGTGATGAGCGTTGGTTTGTTCAGGTGATTTGTTTTACTTTGCCATTCGTTTATTTTAATTTAGGACCAAGCAGCAGGCGTTTCTATATATCAAAATATTCCATGAACGGGACAAAAGTAGTTTCCATCTCTAAAAATAATACTGTGGAACTCACACCAAGTAAATACATCGGAAAGAAGTTACTTAACATTATGGATGTATTACAAACGTAACCTACATGTTTTCGGAAGAATCGAGAAACTTTTCACATTACTTTCTTTTTAGTTCAGAAAAGTTTGACAAACACAGTTTGACGTTAACATATCAGGCTTCGGGCTATGTTATTTAGTAAAAAGCAAATTTGGTACAAATATATCGGTTGTCAGACATTGTTAGCAAGTCTGTGACAAGTGGAACATTGTAGAAACATTTTGAGCAAGGGTTTAGATGACAGTGTCTTGTCACTTCGGGCCTCGGGGTATCATAGTTCGGGTACAATAGTCGTAACATTGGGAATGAAAGATAATACTTGTAAATGGAAATCTCGGGCTTATGAACTATTAAGTGTTTAAACGTTGCTATGAAAGTCGTGTTTTCTGTGGGATCGACAATAGCTCTAGGGGAATGGTGTTGACTGTTGGGTTCGAGAGGTTATGGGGTCGTTTTACTTATGCAAGAGTTGTGAGGGTTAAATATGTATCTTAATACAAACAGCACAGGTAAGATTTTTATGCGGTCGTAAAAAAGATTTAATGAAAATATTCAGTAAAATAAGTTCGATTAGTACTTCCCAGAATTTCGTCTTGCTGTAATAAGGCACATACATAGTGCCCAAAGTAATTTTGATATTTCACAACCATTACTTCAGAACTCCAAGTAAAACAGTGTTCCTAGTAACACCTACTTAAAATGTTATTTATAGGCTATAGCTTCTTACTAGATTATTACCAAGAAGCGAGGCCAAGGAAACTTTCCCACATTGATTGGCAGTTCCCGGAAAGACAGGGTATTCATACTTCACTGGGAAAGTTCTCGTCTTTGAGAACTAAACGCTATATAATACTTATACAGGTTTCAGGTTTAAAGGCGTTCAAGAAACGCTAATAACTAAATGTTATTTCATAAACAACTAGCTTTTGCCCGCGGCTTCGCCCGCGTGGATGTCGAAAAATATCCAACGGGAACGTACTACCGGGACTAAAAAGTGACCTATAGGTTAATCCAGGTTGCGGTAACAAACATAGTTACATACCTTCATCCCCCGTTTAACTCTTCTTCTTCTAGAATAATCAAAAACGCTAAGACACGTATAAATTAATTTTCAATCGTCAGTCTAAACACAAATTTGAAGATCGAGCCCTTGATCCAGCTGTCAACGAGAGCCTCCTCAGATGTTAGTCGAGGCTATTGGCTATTAGGCCATTGGCCGACACGACTATCGGCACAATGACTGCTGGAACCTTCTTGATCATGGAAATATCCTGAATACCCGTCATCATCATCAGACTATAGCAGTTCTCAGCAACACTCATCCAGTTGCTACCATCCACCCCGCGAAGATCGTCACTCCACCGAGCCTGAGGGCGTCACACCTTACGTTTGCCGATTCGCGGTCTCTACTCAAGAACACATCTACCCCAACGGTCATCGGTCCTACGGCTAATATGACCGGTCCATTGCCACTTCAGCTTACTTATTCTGTGGGCTATGTCGACAACTCTGGTTCTCTATAATACCCTTACATTCACATAAACCTACATCAATACTTCTGCCCACGCTAGCCTTATAGCACACAGATTCAAACCATTTCCTTTCCAACTCTTTAGCTGGAACATTAAAATCGATAACCCACACACTTCCTAAGAAAATGCAAAACATTTCCTTGCCCTATATGAAAAGAACCGTTACAAAACAGACCTTCCCTTGTAAAGGAAATTCATAATAATTTCATAAAGTATAGGGTGAATTTCGTAAAATCAAAAGTTCGTTTCAAAATTTCAATTACTTATTCGTTGTACGCGTGTGCTGCGTGGAGAGGAAATGAAATAACACTTAAATTTGATTTACGATAGAAAATATTCTAATATGGATGAGATATATTGTTTTCTTGGTAAATTAAGGCATTTTGTATGCCCGTGTTTGGATGCCGATGTGGAACTAGGGATGAGGTTTAAGGTTAATTGTGTATGGTTGTCGGAATAAATCTTGTTAGAGAAAATATTAGAAGGTGGATAGGAAAGTAATATATTTTCTATGATTTATTTTATAATACAATTTTATTTATTTAAGTAAGGTTCTTATGAAAATTATAAAAACTGCAAATAGCTCTAAAATAATATTAAAAAATTAAGTCTAAGAGTAAGTAACCTTCATAATTCTATACAACAACGACATTAGGTCACTTAGGCGTCAAAGTACTCCTCTACTCCGCATCGCAGTCATCCGGGAACGTGCCCAGAAGACTGGCAGCATTGCCACGTTGAATGGCAATGCTAATTTCTTTTGCCAATGAAAGAGCCAGACGTCTGGAATAGGAATAATAATTTTATAATACCAACTAAACAGTAGTACAACAGCGGCACAAGGAACAAATTACCGAGGAGTAGGTTGGTAATTGAAAAAAAAGAAAAATTATTTTGGAATTATCACGAAATAGTCACACGTTTTTTCTTTCAATTTTAAGAAAGTTTTTAGTTTAGTATGTCCAAGATATCTAGGTCATTAATAATCTAAATGTTTTGCACATTAAAGTACAATAGTACCTACAATGTTACTTCAAAGCACAGGAAGTTACTACCTAATTACTAACTAACTCATTACAGTCATCACACAACAAAAAGTAACAGTCAACTCCTCACGAAAATTTACAATTTCCCTCCGCTTTTAACTTAAGCGTAATCTTGGTTATTATAAAGCACCTACGGCTTCCAAACGGCTGCATAACAAATTTTATTTCCTTAAGAAAATGAACGTCCGTACAAAAACAGAACGCGAAACTTGGGCGTTCCTCGGTGTCCTTCCGTGAATTTATATCGTTCGCCAACAAGAAAACAAAAGTGGAAACGCGCCAAAGGTACATTATCTTAACAAAGTACAGCAATTAGGTACACGTTCTACATCTGACTCTAATAATTTAAATATGATAAAACAAAGTAAGATGGCGAGGAAGAATGAGGCGGGTTCTTACTTAACTTATTTATAAATTCTTCGTTCTCTCGAGACGGTGAGCCAACCCTTTCCTTCCCGGCATTATAATGCAATGAAAGGGGCACTCATATAAGTATCGCGGTGAAGGCTAATCCGCCGCCGGCTATGCACTGATCCTTATTTATTAAATTATCATAGAGTTCGTAGGAAGAAAACAAGGTTAAAATGGACGCTAAGACACGGTTTGGTACTTTAATGAAGTATTTTAAAGTTTTAACTGAGAAAAGGTACTGGTTAAAAATATTTGTGACGCAACAGAATATTTACTTAAATAAACAATGGTTTGAAAAAACGGTGATTTTAAACGAATAAACGGTGATTTACTTAAATATTTATGCTATATAATTTAGCCCTGGATCGAAACAACTGAAAGTCATGGGCAGAAGCCTTTGACCAGCAGTGGGATGACGTAGGGTAACAGTATCAATATTTATTTATGCTATAATATTGCAGCACCTTTTTGGAAATTAAACATTTTTTTATACGATTAATCTGAAATCTGAAATTACACACTCATACTTATCGTTGGAAGTCACTAAAACGATTAATTAAATTAACTCCACCAAGAAAATCGCTGATGCTATCTCCTCTACTTAACCCTCACAGTAGTGCAGTAGTTCTAATTCACGTCTCAACCCGCTTTGTCCTCAGTTCCGCGGTACTTACCGAACAAAAACACAAGACAAGAACAGATCAATAGGCCACAATCCTCGGAGCGTAAGCTAGGGGCGGCTCAAAGCTATAAAATTACAGATCAGAACTCTATCGAGACATGGTCTTTATTCAAAATCAGTAGAGCGCGCTATCAAAGAAAGTCTTCTTAGGAGTTAGCGTCTTGGGGTCTTCAAGTTTGTTAGCAAGGGTTACGATGCGGGCACGGGTGTAAGGGTACGTTTTTGAATGTAAATAGTAGTGTAGGGTCTCGTATGAATTAAATTTAAGTAATTAATGGGTGCTGCGCGGTCTGAAAGGCCGGCTATGTACCATTTAGATAATGTCTGCTGGTTTGTTTGTGGTGGTTCGTGGTTATGTTGATAAAGAGTTGGAAATAAAGATTCGGGAATTGTCGGTAGAAATTCAAGTGGTGTCAAGTGGTAAGGCCGTTCATAGCCGGTTATTTAAAACTTTAACCACTCATATCTTATGAGTGAGTTGAAGTTTTTACTTCATTAAATATTTAGATAGTGTAAGAAATAACGTTATATACTGGTATTCAGCTGCATCCGGTTAGACTGGAAGCCGACCCCAACGTAGTTGGGAAAAGGCTAGGCAGATGATGAAGAAACAACGTTAATTATAACCAATGTTAGGTTGCTTCAATACACATAAGTGTGTATTGAAGCAACCTAATTAGGTACCCTTTAACTTGGTGACTGGGTTTTCGAGGTCAAATAGGCAGTCTCTAAACAATTATCATCTGCCTGCTATGTTGGGGTCGGCTTCCAGTCTAACTGGATGCAGCTGAATACCAGTTTTTACATGGAGCCACTGCCTATCTGACCTCCACAACCCAGTTAGTACTGGGTTATACGATACCCTTTAGTAAGACTGGTTTTCAGACTTCAGTCACTAAACAGTGTAGTTGTGAAAAGGCTATGCAGATGATGATTAATTAAGTACTAAAAACTAAAAATAGAACATTTTCCACTAACAAAATTTCTTGAAAACCGCCTCCAGCTGCAACCGGTAGTTTACCTACTAATTTCATATTAATCTGAATCCCTGCGGTCTTGGGGCCGTGTGGGTCATTTATTAATTACAGTGTACTTCGGGTTAGGGGTTAAGAAAGGGTCCCTATATTTTAAGACGCCGTCATCTGGCCGAAGTATGCACATTGTGCGTACAAACAGACACGGACGATTTATGACTGTATTTAAATGCGTGTGTCGCCATTATCCTGTCCGCAAATGTGCGCTGTGTCTTAGGGATTGGTGGAATAGAGTCTAATGTGTACTAATGAAGAATTATGGGAGGATGTTATATGACTACCTGCTCCCGCTGTGGGGTTGAGGGATACATTAATTTGGTCTTTAGATACCTACGCACAGAGTAAAATCATTTGAAATATTTCCAATTTTCCACATAAAAAATACGGCGTTGAATCTTATTACGTCTGTAATCCTATTGATCCCAGGAGAGGTATACCTATTCTATAGTACACCACCCACCTTACATTTAAGTTCCATGAAATTCCTGAAAAAAACCCAATAACTCTTTGCCCAAACTGAGAAGCGAACCTAGGACCCCACATGCCTCATGAACCTTCATAATATATTTTAATTCACAAAATAATGATTTAAAACCTACGACTAACCTATTCTCCAAGGCAGGAAAACAAAATAAAGCACAAATTAAACACCAAATCTTAACCTTAATTAAAATCTAAGGTAAACTCCGGCGGCACTCCTTTATTTAAACGGTCAATTACCAGCAGAGCCGAGCTCAAATTATCAAACAGTATACGATAGCACCTTAAGCAAGTCAAGTCGATGCCTCTCAAAGCGGCGAGAGGTACCTAGATACTGTGAGACCCGGATTCAACCAAAGCGGAGACTGCGGAGACGAACGGAGCGGAGTTCAGCGCAGAGATGTGCGGGAATTGAACACTGCTTCAAACTCAAACCAAAGCATTTATTTAAGCTAATACCCGCGATTTTGTTAACAAAGGTTCAAGGTTTTAATTTTTTTGCGTGTAACCCTAATCGTTTTTGCTGAAATAAACGTTAGTAAATTAGCCTGAGTTACTCCTTATATCATCGGCTATCCGCTAGTGAAAGTCCCGTCAACATCGGTCCAGCTGTTTCGAGCACTAGCCGAAACAAACCGACAGACAATAAATTTAAAAAAATATAGATCTTTTATGTACCGTATATACTTTTCTAAGCATTCAATAAAAACTATTATTTTGAAATTACAAACCGAAACTTCAATTTCATTAAATGTATAGATAGATCAACTTTTTGTAGCGGTCCAGCCACAAGGCATAATAACTGTGAAAGTATTATAGTTGCCTATCCAAAGTGTAGATCTTTATAAAGAACAATGGGCAAGAAACTCCATGGACACTGTTTTAAAATCAAGTTAGGTATTACAAAGTTCTGGGTACATTATTATTGATTCCATAAGTACAACATATAAAGATTAGGATAAACCCCGGCATACACAAGCAATCCATGTGCGACCATGACTACTGAAAATTTCTTGAAAAGTGTATCACAGTGTGATTCCCAGAGGGACTTGCTAGACAAAGTGTTATTCTGTCATGTCAGCGATAATGAAGCCATGATGAAACTGTCAAAAATATTTGAGGCTGGCATACGCTTAGTTTACTGATGACCAGCCTCAACTAAAAAAAAAATTATATTGAAATCTATTTATTTCCAAATACATTTATCAAAACTATTACAATAAAAAAAATAACGCTCAATCTTTTTGAGGTTAGATTATGTGCGCTATCGGTTGCGATTTAGGTTACTCATTCACAGGTCTTTGTCTGGTAGTGGACCCACACGTACGCCCCTCAGAGTTTACAACGATAAAAATAGGTTTATAGGATGTTTTTTATTTGTCGAGGCTTCTTTTTCCAATTTTTTGGCTATGTTCATAAGCAATGTATTCAGAATGCATGAACTGACAGCGCCCGTTGAAGAACATGACGCGTGGATCAGCACCATTGAAATCCACATGACATCTCTATTCTCTCATCTAATGTGTCAAATATTACGCGTCTCCGCACCGCGCACAGCTTCGCTCATCTCCGCTTAGATCGAAACTGGGCCTTAGATACGTCTGCCGGTCGGTAACGCGATCAAAGTGTTTCGTATTTTGTGCCTGTAATCGACAACGAACTCGTCATCTAAGGTAGTTCAGACAGGCGAGAACGGACGGTTTGTTGGCGGACATGTTTAGGCGTTGACAGTTGAAGGTAGAGAAATGTTTCCATTAATATAAATCGGAGTTGAGAATAGAATAGCTTTATTGCTAGTTTCATAGCTAGGTTTGCATTAATGACGAAATCTTCATTTTGCACTGAAACTGTAGTATAATAAATGTCGTCTGTCGAAACATAATTATTCCATTAAAATTAATACGAAGGTGAGCGTTAACATTATCGTGATCAAATAGGTATAAGAACTCGCAGCCATATGACTACTTACTTATTTATGAAATATGTAAGATGTAATAGAATTTTGGCTGTCCTGTTACGCAATGGGGCATAATATTATCCCTCCATTTATTACAATAAAATATTAGTTATTAAACTACAGTTGTTACCATAAATTAGAATAATCCATTATTATCTGACGGCACGGTTGGCGCAGTGGTCAAGCGATTGACTGCTGCGCTGCATGTCGCGGGTTCGATTCCCGTACGGAACAAATATTTGTATGACCTACAAGTAGTTGTTCCGGGTCTGGGTGTTTTTCTATCTATAATATGTATGTATTTACAAAAAAAAAATGTAGGTATACAGGGTTATTTGTAAAACACCAGTAACCTCTTAAGAGGTCATTGTACTCATCATTATGAACAACTTTTACTATGGGACCAAACCTGAAATCGCGAAAAAAAAATCAGCTGTTCCCTACATTTTGACGAGTTAATCGATCATAAATGTAGGGAACAGCTGATTTTTTTTTCGCGATTTCAGGTTTGGTCCCATAGTAAAAGTTGTTCATAATGATGAGTACAATGACCTCTTAAGAGGTTACTGGTGTTTTACAAATAACCCTGTATATGTAGTCTATCAGCCATCTAGCCACCATAACACAAGCATTAGGTTGCTTAGCTTGGGACTAGATGGTGCTGTGTGAAATGTCCTGGGATATTTATTATTTATTTATTATTATTATATCTGAACAAACTTATTTTTAGTTAAACATGTATTGCGTAATAAATACAACTCATGTAGTTTCAGTTCCAAATAAAAACGTTCACTTTGTAACCGTCGCAGGTGGAGTCACGATTGTGATGGGACATTTGTTTCGCGTTAAATATTCAAAGAACAAGACGGCTGGTCTCCGGGGCCAAAAAGACCCCGGTCGGTCCGGGTTAACCCTGCATCGCTCATGCGTCCCTAATTTCCGATTTGTCGGCCGAAGGGTTGACTGATTAGCATCTGACTTGTCAGGACGCATCACTGTGCCTCTGTTGTGTTGATTCGGAGTATTTGAGATGTGAAATTTCACATCAGTGATGGGTTGATAATTTTGCTTTCGAATTAGGGACGATTTAAAAGTTTGTTTAATCGAGTCAACAGTAACGAAGGCTCTTTTACAATAATGAAGGTTGGTGCATCAATATTGTAAAAAGTCAATATCATTCTCACATACATATATGTATAATCTCAACATGAATGATGTAACCAAGATTTTGTAACAATATTTTGATTTAAAAGAGTGTCTATGGATTTTCTTGCGCATTCTTCTCCGTAGAGATCTACGCTTTGGAATGGGCAACTAAAGTACTTTCACAAGTTATTATGCTCGTGATTGTGACTGTAGCTTCGCTTTCTTTGTTTTTCTGACATTCAAAAGTGCATCATCATCTGCCTAGCCTTTTCCCAACAATTTTGGGGTCGGCTTCCAGTGTAACCGGAAGCAGCTGAATACCAGTATTTTACGTGGAGCAACTGCCTATCTGACCTCCACAACCCAGACATTCAAAAGTGCATGTAATGGTCTAATTGAAATAATTGCTTTGAGTTTGAGGTTGGTGTAGTGGACTTGCGTAGTGGAAATTTAACCGGCTAAGTCACTACTTAAAATAATTGACCACATATCAATAATTTTAAATGAGTTCACGTGAAACTCCTGATAAAAGATAGACATGCACATAAGTATTTTAAATATTTTTACCTGACTTCTTCCCGTCTGTATCTTCCTCCAAAATTATGCACCCACCATTATCTATAACACACATTTGGCAGCATATCTCACCAATAAATTTCTAGATTATGTACACACCAGTCTACAAGCTCCCCGGGCATATGCAGTGCATGTAGTTGAAAACAAAGCCATTTCCCAGGTATTTTACTTTGGCAGCACACGTACAAGTTGCAAAGTTATTAGCCATCTGATAGCGGGACAGGCAATTGAATATTTCAATGTATTAAACTTGCTTTTCGGAGATACGACTCGCTTGTTAGTCTAGACGTTTTTATTTTTGCAAAGTTTCGGATGCGTGCCAGGCTTTTTGGAAAGAATTTGAATGTAATTTTGGTAAAATAAATTTGAATGTACGATTATTCTTTTGAAACGAACTTTTAGACATATTAGTATTGTGTGATTTTCTTTAAAAACTTTTAGAAGATGGCCCTAAAATATTTAGATAAATGTATTGGAAAAGACACTTAATTTAGAAGTAAGAAATATGTTTTAACGCAGAATTGCGCTTACTAAAACATCTATTGCCTGATATTTGTGCTGATTTCCAAAGAAACACTTTTTTCATCCTTAAGAATTCCCACAACCTCAGCACCAGTACACCATAACTCGGCACCACCACATGGAGGGGCCACTTCCACCACATTAGCGCGCAAACGACACATGTGATCCTGCACCGCACCTCATGAATCTATCATTTATCATCACTGAGCCATAGGAGCTTTGTCATTCCTTCATTTGCTGTATTTTTCTGTTGGTTTCATTTCGAGTGTTGTGGTTAGGGATTCATTTATCATTGTGGATAGTTGAGTTGTGGTTGTGAAGATCACGACTTCAAGGGTGCATGACATTTTCATGACAAGCTGTTATTTCTGTAAATAGAAACTAACTATTAAATGACAAGGCCGCGGATTTACTATTTTTCGAAAGCGCAGCTGGACTAAATCTTTATTTATTTATTGATACTTTAAGAACAAGTATAAAATATTTGCACTATTGTGGATTTAATGAAATGTGCATAACAATTGTGAAAATCGTATTATTTTCAAATGTCACTATCACGTGGTCAGCACAGTCTCCGTTCGTCTAATAGGTATATTTCAACATCAGCTAGGCTTTAACAAGTTTATATAGGTATCACATAGTAACAGTCTAGTAAGTCTTAGGTCAAATTAATAATAGTGAAAAGAATGCAATCAGCACAAAACTGCTTTCAAAAGCTGTGACAATATAATAGTCCAGAGCAATGATACACTGCTCTAGAATGAAACTAGTATGGATCACTAATAAACTTCTGCCCATGACAAGCAGCGCTACGGCTATGCTGTACTCCGCTCTGCAAAAAGAGGTACCCAGTGCCCATGCAAAGCAATACTTTCCAACGAAAACAAATTGCCATCTGCCGGACAATGGCTGTTCGAAATTTAAACAGCAGCGGCCTGGCGACGTATCGGCTGTCACATTACCGCGGTTGCTGGTGTTATTATCAAACTTTTTGAAGGGTCTCCGGTCGTCGGAGTGACGCCGACCCCGAGTAGAGGACGAATGGCAGGGAGGAGTGGAATGTGCTTTTTTGGATGCAAGAATAAGAAAAAAGATGGATTTATAGTAACTTACTTGTAATGAAGATTTTGGATTTGACAAAATGAAAATTAACACAAAAGTCCTGTTGACTATGTTGTGTTTGGTGTTTTACATTTGACGACTATAAAAAACACCAATAGCTCAGAAGTGCAAGACATTAATGAATGCCAGCTGCGTAGTTTGTATAACAATGTTTAACTGGTTAACAAAATAATCTTATTAGACCAAAAATCGAACATTTGCTAAACAAAATACTTCCTTTACTTTTCCCGAACTAACTGTATAGAATAAAAGCAGTGGAACTCCCATTTTCTCTAACGTCAGCATTTATAAGCAAACACACGGCTCAAGGAATGCTCCTTCCGCGGTGAGTAATGTGCTAGCTCGCCGTCCGTCCGTCTTATGACGACAGACCGTGTCGACGGCGCGTTCGTGTTCCACGCGCGCCTCCAAGAGATGTCAGAAAACAGGAGGGGCCCGCAAGGGCCGATGCCTGCCAGGGCTGAGGGACTGTTTGAAAGAGATACCGCGGCCCTGGAACATAAAGGGCAAAAGAAGGAACATGGATGGTTTTTAGTCAGTAAAAGTCTGACACTCCCTTCCGCTCCGCCCAGAGCGGGAGGAGTCATTTGATGATTTCCCACGCGAAAAAAATAAAAAAAGGAAAGCTCCTTCGAGCCGTGTCTTTTCGTAAAATCCTCCTCCACACTAGCATCCCGTATCCGGCGCCGTGTCCGGGCGCATATGGTAATTCCTTATTCCAATAGGAAATAGAGGCGGTCACTTGCAATAATCCATCACTGTGCTGTTTGTTCGTCCGGCCGGACATGTTTTATGTCATTTTATGTATTCCTTACAGGTTTTGATAAATATTTGTTTCGCTCCAGTTCGGACATGTCCAGGAATTGAATATCCGGAGGGTAACTCGTTTCGTGATTGGCGTGGGTGGGCACACTCTTGTTTTTTGCTTGAATTATATTTGTGAGACGTGTAGGAGTATTTGTTATTTACGTAATCTCGTGTCAGGAGGATTTATTTATTCATAGTTTTTGTTTTGCGGACAGGTGATAGTTTAATATATTCTATTTGGAATAATAAAGTCACTCTTTCGTCTAAAAGTAAAAGAGCCAAAGATGTGTTGATGATACCTCATTAAAATGTGAACTTACTTCTGTTCAATGAAAAGACTCCCATTTTTAAATGAACGTAAGACTCCACATTCGTTTAAAATCTTTCATTGTGTTAGACCATTGAAACATGTCAAAATGAATCCACACATCACGGTCCATCTCTTACAGTACCATACTGATAACGTCTTGGAGTCAAATTATGTTTTGATATTAATTAATTCAAATATCTATATAATCTTGTGTTATTGTCTCATATTATGACTCAGCTTAATGGATGACTGCTTCATTATTTCGTAGGAATTTTTACATCTAACCCTGTTATCATGTCACAAGTCAACTACACAAGATATAAATATAGTCTAAAAACTGTGTTGTTCACTATTCCCACGGGTGTGACGTCATTATACCCACGCAGCGTTGAGGCTAAGGATCGCATGCATACAAAATCGGGCCTTATCAGTTATGCATAATGTGGAGACCCCAAAGGTGGGCAAAATATTGCAGTGCCCGGAGACTCGGAGACATTGTCTACAGGCTGGTATTTTAGTTCGTAAATTATTTATTTTTCAAGTAAAGTTACAGGTTGTGTGTGACGATGCGGTTATGTTTTATGTTTATTTTTAAGAAGCCGTAGAAAATTGTAAAAAACCACTTACACCATTTTTCATCTATCATCAATTTTGCTGGTGTAAAAAGCAAACTCAATCATTTAATCAATTTCCATTTATACGGAAGTCCATTAAGTTTGACATGTTGCAAAAACCCAATACAACTTTTATCGCATTAATACCAAATACCTACATTACCTACGTCACCAATATGTAGTTAGTCACATTTTTGTATTAAGACATTATTCTCACGTCATAACGGAAGCACGCTGTGTGAAGAAGCCGCTTGTTGTTTGCTCATTAATTGCTCCATAAATATTGTCTTCCATCAAAAGACCACCATAATCTCACCTACACAAGACAAGTCATCACATCTTAATACTCATATCATGATAAGGTATCACGTTGTTACGTAATCACGCTGCGCAAAAACCCATACACTTCAGTTGAATTTCCACATAAAGGTAGTCTTGCAAAAGTTTATCAAATTTTAATTAAATCACCACGTCTCCAATACTTACACATTTTATAAGATAAGTTTGTCACGTCGTTACGTAAGCACGCTGTACAAACAGGCCGCATGTATCTACGTCACGCGTGTCACTCTGATGGATTTTGTTCTCTGATTCTATTACTGTTTTTTATTTGTTTTTATTTGGCCGTCGACTGTCATTGTGACCGCGCCCATGAATATGAATGTGGTGTTCCGAATACTGATGAATTTTGATAGATAGACGTACAATATACATGTGGGTATTGGGTACATGTAGGTATTGTTTATAAGCATATTGATGGATGTTCGTTTTTCTAGTCAGACAACTACGAACATAAGTAGAATCCTATAAATCCTTTTTACTTTTACCGTACCTAAGAAAAAATAATTAATATTTTGTGGGTTTTCACTTCACTTAACTTAATTGCGACTTTACTTAAGAAAACATAGAAACATTCAGTACTTAAAGTTTCATTTTGTAGGCTTTCACTTTGCAGTTTCATAACTGGTAAACTACTTGTGCAACTGTAAAGTTCTTAGCATAAAAACACCATTTTGATGTTGCGCAAATAGGTATACAAGTGACAATATCTTTCAAAGTATCTCATGTTTTCAACAACGATTTTCTACAGAATTGACATAAACTTTTCGGTAGATTAATAGCTAAAAAGCTAAATAAAAAGGGTATTAACTTAAACTTTTTTTTTAGCTTTTTAGCTATGCTTGCCTAGGTTGGTCCATGGATGAGGCCATTACATAAGGAGTTTCCTCCTTGCCTCGGAAAGAACGTTAAGCCGTTGGACCCGGCTGTCATTTGTAGACCTTTGACAGTCGTTACAGGTAGTCAGTGGCTCGAAAGTCTGATAACCAGTCTTATCAAGGAGTATCGTATTACCTAGCACTGACTAGGTTGTGGAGGTCAGATAGGCAGGTGCTCCATGTAAAATACTCGTATTCAGCTGCATCCGGTTAGACGGAAGCCGACCCCAACATATTTGAGAAAAGGTTAGGCACATGATGTGGCTAAAAAAAAATGTGTTGAGAAATATGTGGACATAATTTGATTTTTCACTATGTGCTTACTGCGAATTACTAGTTCGCATTAAAACTTTTACGAAGAAGCAGTAATTTCAAATATTAACGAATTGTCAACTTCAACTAAAAAAATATATTTGCGAAACGCATCACCGTAATCCGCTTAACTCGTCCAAACTTTTTAAGAAAAAAAAAAGATAAGATGAGAATGAAGATAATCCAGCGGCTGCAGCGCGGTGTTCACGCTGACAAATGAACACGATTACTTACAGCGTGTTTTGTGTCAACGTGCAAATATGTCAATGGGTTGAGAAAAAAAACTGGAGGTACGTATGTATAGATACGTTTTTGTAACACAAGGGGTGTAAGAAAAGGGAAAATTCTTCATCTTCTTCTTCTTTCGAATCTATGGTACGTCTAATCAAATTACTTGGACCCAAAAGGTGACCATGTTAATCGCGGCGTGAGTAGCATTTTTTAAATACTCCATCAAGTTGGCTATTGTTTAGTCAGAAGCACCGCAATCGCATTCAGATTTTTCAAGAGCTGTGCAATTTTAATTCTAGAGCTCTTGACGTAGCAATTTGACCTGTATTCTAACAAATAATGGCAGTTGAAAAAAAACTCGATTCAGTTGTTTTTTTTCCTTTTTTTTTCTTATGTCGCCATCAATATGGATTCTTCTATGCCTACATAAAACAACAGCCTGTCTATACCACCCTCTGAGATCGGTTTCCAATTAACACCGGCTCAGTTCAGTCTCATTATATTTTTAATTTGGGGGAGGAATCCTAAATTAAAGCAAGCGACGTCAAAGGACATCGTTGGCAGCGATTAGAGCTAAATAATTAAAGAATTCGCCGATCTTCTTCGTCGTTAAGGACCGCTCATTGGAACTTTGTAATTTTGATTTAGGTACTACGGTACCCTAAAGTTCTTTAACTTCCGTTTCGTGACTTTTCGAGATGTATTTTCAATATAGAAGGAGAAATCTTGGAATGCGTTAAGTATTTTTATGTCTATCAGCATCTTTTTTGCCTATTTTATTTAGGGAGTCACATTTAACAACTTTCAAAACTAAAAAACACGCTTTAGTGATATCATTTTATTTCTCCTATTCTTCTCAGCAAATGAGCAGACCCTTTCATTTGAAACAACCGCCAACTTTGGATCTGCCATATTGAATTTAAACTGAATCGCTTAGCTAACCATGCATTGTCGTTCGAACTAAACATACATATAATGCAAAATGTCAGCTCAATCGGAAATCGAAAGTAGGTCAAGTTTAACTTCTAAGATTATTTACGTACCTAGTTACTTACAGGTGAACATAATAAAAGCGTCTTAAAAATGTCCAAATAAGAAACGGTTTGATCTTTAATGCGACTCTGAATTTACCGTAGTTTTAGGAAAAAAAATGAAAGAGCCAGAAATGGCACAGTCTAATACTTCCACTTGGGTTACCGATGTAACATTCGAGGGTACCTAAATAGACTTGAATAAAATGCGGGTAACATAAGATCACGCCTGTTATTCCCTAAGGGTTGGGGCAGATATGTTCTATAGTACGCCCATCATGTTTAAGTCCCATGTAATAGGGTACCAGTTTATTACCGTCAACCGGGCACAAATACAGACTCCATGGCTGCTACTGAGAAATTCCTGATGTAAAAACCAAATAAAATTGTGCCCAACCTGGGGACCGACCGCCGGATCTCATTCTCAGCAGTCGTGCTTGCGACCACTAGACCAGCATGCCAGTCAATAATAATCTTGTTTTATCAAAATTCCATTGAAGTTTTCCCACAGTTAAGAATCCATCATGTTAAGTGGACTAGGTTGTAAACTAGCAAAGTTTATGAATGTAAATTTCAATTTTGTCTAGACGTGTGAACTACGGGTTTGCATGTAAACAAGATTCATTACCACCACCGCGCAACTTATAAAATTCTTAAGAGAAGTTTACGTACAAAATACTAGAAGACTTACATACTTGCTCTATTTTGAAGACTCTAAACAATTCTATTAATTTTATGCATCAGTTTTTCAATAAAGCAAAATAATATGTAGTTTTAAAAGGCTTATTCAACATTATTTTGTTGTCCTAAAATAGTGACAGATACATTTATATGTATGATTTTGTCGACTATGTCTTTTTCCAGTCATATAATCGTAATCTATTGGCATTTTATAATGCGTAACGAAACTCTTAAAAAAAAATTTTGCTGTGTTTACCCTCATTTTACACAAATACAAGAATCATTTTTTACGCGGGTACCTTTTGCACAATCATTATAGGATTTTAAGTTACAAACGTGTCTTTAAATCTGATATTCTGCCCTTCTTCATAATAAGACCTGACCAGGCAATTACCCTGTTATTTCCAAAGCTACTTCCCAACTCAACATCACACGTTTGAATTTAATCTAATCTAACATCTTCACGCTATGTCATAAAACATTCAGGCATCGCAGAGGTGTCGTTTGCGACACTGGGTATTCAGACGGAATAAATCCGGATTCCTGGGGTCTAGGGGACCCCTGGGAGTGATCCGACAGAGATGACCGCTCTGAGGTACTCGACACTTAGATTAGACGCTCTTATTATGAACGAACGGTAGACGAGCGTTTGTTGAGCGTTTTTGACGCGCGGTTATGAGCGGTTCTTTTTAATAATGTTTTTTGAGTTTACAGCAACACTACGCACTATGTTACTAAGATACGAGCCACTCTAGTGTATTGGACACTAGAGTGGCTGGTATCTTAGTAACAACTAAAGATCGAAGCTACGCTTGACCAGTTCAGTTCATGGATGAGTGACACTCTATGCCTTTGTGTCAAGTCCGTTCTTTTTTATTGTTACTAACAAATATGGAAGTGATTCTGAATTAAATGTTTATTATTATTCCGTTTATTCATTTTTAAACATATTCTTTACATTTTTAAATATTTAAATATTTAAAAATGTAAAGTTTATTATTATTATTATTTTGTGTCAACTCCGTTCCTTTGTGTCAACGAGTCCCGGCGTTTATAGAACTTTTAGAGTCGTTAAGCGTTTACGGTAGTCAGAAACACTAAAATTTGACAACTAGTCATATCAAGCGGTAACGTGTTACTTGCAGTTACTGAGTTATAGAGGTATTGGCGCCATGTAAGTTTTTTTTTCAGCTCGTCTGAAACTTACACGTCTGTATTTTACACAGAATGTTGTGTTTATTTTAATCTTAGGACTTGATAGTATCTATCATATCAGCTCAGTCTTTCCATTCCATTTATTGTGTTTTAAACGCCCGTTTGCCTAAAATTTTAATGCCACAGACAAATGACGATTCTGCCCTACAGTGACTTGAGGGAAGGGGTAAGGGGCAATGTTTACATTTTAATGTAAGAACACCGCTGTCCCAGGACTCGTTAAGGGATGATATCACGTGCGTGTTAATAAAACGACTCTTTTTGCCTTCTCTATTAATGAGCTGAGATTTCATTAAGGTCCCTCCTTAATAAGATGCTTTTTTGTTGAGATTTTTGGGTTACTCCTTGGAGGGAGGGTTCAAGCATTAAGTGAGGTGTTTTATTTTCCTAAGTTTTTTATTTTATTAATTGTAATTTTTATAATGTGTCGCTAAGGTGTTTTAAAAATGTTAATCATGAGTCCCTGTTTGTGATTTTTAAACTTAGTTTTTTGGTCTTGTCAAGAAACTTGGGTAAAGTTAAAAATTAAAATCTTTTTAACAAAAAGACTAAGGTTAATAAACTGACCAACACTGCTATATAAATAATATAGTCAACATCCAATGAAAAGTTACTAAAAACGAGTTAAAAAACACTGTTCTTTCTGAATTTTTCTTTCAAGAAAATAGAAATAACAGATAGAAAAATACTGACTTGTTTTTTCACCAAAATATTTTCAAGCGTCAGAAACAGCAAACAGCCTACTTCAACAATTATAATTACCACAAATCACTATAACTGGGTCTTTAAATTTTACGAGTATTCAATCTCAAAGTAAACTCTTTCGGATAATAGCAGTAAAAATATTAAATGTCCCCTATAAGGGGCCCATAACAATTTCAGTTAATATTAATCGTTTTTCTTCGTAGACCCTTCCGGGTTGGCGATTTGCTTTATTTTCCCTTTTATTTGTCTCAAGGGGATAACTATGATATATTTATTATTGCTACAAGACTTGGAAGACACTCGTGAGATGTATTAAGAGGTGCTTATTGGAACAAATAAATGTAATAGTTTTGTTTTTGATTAATGTGTAATTTGCAGTAGTGGAAATTGCTTAGGGATAGATGAATTTTGTATCACCGTGAATGAGTCGGCTACTGGTAGTAGTACAAAATAAAGAATAGAGTTACGTCGTACATGTAATATTTATTTGCTTGGTCCATATCAATTTGTATTTTACAAAAACTTGTGCCAGGCGTAAGATATACAGCTACTGGCTGGGCACCATAATAGAATAAAGGCAGCAGCACAATATCATGGCTGTAAATGCTTTCCAATCAACATAGAAACAACATGACATGAAACAGACATCAATGCACCACATACATTCTTTCAACGCAAACGTCAGAGTTCGTTAAAACTACTCGAGTAAAGACAAACCAACAAACAAAAACCGGACAGCCAGCCACACTTCAAATCGATACGAATACAAAATGGAAGTCGACAACCATCTCGACACACCACTAACGACCAAACTGCGTTCTAATCACGCCACGTCAAAAATGGATATTGGAAATTGAATTCGCAAGCTGAATTTCTTTTTTTCCAAAAATGCAAAGGGCGAGGGCTGTACAAATGGCCAGATCAACTCAATAAGGGGTACGGCGACGTGTTTACCCGCTACCCACAAACTGCGGGTGCTTTTTTACATTTTACCAAAACGTTATTTACCCAGTGTCGTAAAGGCATTGTGAGCCGGACAATGGTATGGGGATATTTCGCCATTTTTTTCGAGCGCGCGAATTTTTGTTCTTTGCCGTTTGCCGGTGAGTCACTGTGAAGTGGATTGTTTGAAACTGTATTGGTATTGCAACGTAGATCTGTTTAAGGATATTTTGATGATGATGATGATTAACAATTGTGCAAATTTTTTTTTTTATTTGAGCGCTAAAAAATCCTTACAGGTCTGTACGATAAAATCGCTTGGTATTTTCTTTGTCGAAGTTACAAGCACTATGAGGGTTCTGCAGGCTGATTCATCTTGCACACTTGTAGGTACATCATGTTCCTTTTTTTCGTGTAAACAATGTGAACCTATCTAAGCATAATAATACCTTTCTTAAGACTACAGCACTTAATTATGCATCCTTCGGCACCTGATGCGGAAACTATTATAATATTAGGGTTCCCCCATCTCGGTAGGTTCATAAGACGTCGGGGGCGACAACTATCAGCCCTAACGTGTTTATGTAAAGTAGTCACTGCCTATCTAGTGCTCTAATAAAGGCTGTAATGCCTGTCTGAATTCGGTGCATCTATACGTTGAGGTGTGATTAGGGAGAGACGAGTATTAGAGTAATCTTTGGTAATTTCTGACAGGAATCTAAAATTAGTTGCAAGTTACGGGACATTAATGTTTAAAAATAAAACTTCTACTATGTCTCGTTTAGAGTCCTGGGTCCTGGTCCAGATTTTAACAAGCCGCCAACAGAATAATGCCTTAGGACACACTGTTAAGGATACCAGTACTCGTTTCAGCTTTGCGAATTTTTTCACATCCATAAGTAGTAATTTGAAGTTCTACATCTAATCATAGACATTCAAATATGATGCTATGTGCATCACATTTTGTGATGTTATTTCTTCTTACAGCCTCTTTAGTATCGTAAATCGATAATACGTTATAGTCTATTATATACCTAAATCTTTTATCCATAAAGGGACACTTCGCGTGACCAGAGGGCTGGTGGATTTTTTTGGGCAAAGAATTAGCATTGCCATTCAACGTGGCAATGCTGCCAGTCTTCTGGGCACGTTTCCAGATGAAAGCGATGTGGAGGATTACTCGTACTTTGACGCCTAAGACGTGTCCTATTGTCGTCGTTGTAGGTATATATATAGGTACTTTATTTTAGTCTTCTTTTTATCTTTATTTTAGTTCTATATGTAGTCTTTATATAATTTATATATCTAGTATATTTATAAGACAATAGTTTCGTATTATAATAATATTTAAGAAAAATATAAATAAATAAAATTTAAAATCCATAAATAACAAGATTCATACCTCAGGTATAGCTATATACACCTACATTGTCTGTCAGCTCAGTAATCAGTCATTATTTCACGGTACATTACGCTCGTCTCACACAGGGGAACGTTTTGTGTCGCGGGATGAAATACAAAGTCATTGCGTTCTTTGTCATCCTCTGTTACGGAAATATCTTGATGTGATATGAGGTGCGATGATAAATGGGTCAATATGATTATTTTTTGACTTACCTATAAATACAACATACATTGTCAAACAAGGTGTAAGCGGACCCTTCACAAAGCCGTCAAGCAAGCATTTTGTGCATCAAACTAAGTAAGTCTACCCAAAAATTATCGCTGGGAAACTTTTTTTTGGGATGAAAAATCACGTTCTACGGTAAAACTCAATGTAACGCACTCAAAACATTGTGCTGATGGCTGCATTGATAGTAAACGAGTCATGGAAGTATTTAAAGTAAAGTTAAAGACTATATTTTTTTTTCAAACTTGTAAAAAGTTGGAACTTTGACCTCCAATATCTCCGTAACTAGAAGGTTCCCAGGTATAGTCTAGAACAAAAAAATGATCGCAATGACGGGGAAAACAAGTGCGTTTCAGCTTCGTTAAGGGTGTTTTTATACCCTTTATTTCGTACTGAGTCATCGACTGAAATGATTAAAGTAATGAAACTACAAAATAAACAAAATCGAAGACATGTGGAAAGTGACAACTACCAACACGACCGTTACCATCACTACCACGACCTCGTACCGCGATCTGTACGCGTGCACCGAGCATTCGATGTGTAAAATTAACACACACACTGGGGGCGCGGCCGCCTCGCGCCCCCAGTTTGTATATGTCACCGGGAAATTGCAGACTCCGTCAGATTGTAATAAATAAGGTTATAATTGCTCGATAAATTATGAAAAAATCGTTTTGGATACAATAAATCCCATACAAATCCAATAGTTTCCAATATATGTGTCTTAATAAGAAAAAATAATTTACAATTTCACGCAATATTTTGTATCAATTTTCCGGTGACATACAAGTCAATGTAGCTGAATAAGTTCTGTACTGTACCTAAAGCACAAGGTCACAACTTTGAGACGTCTTTTTTTAACTCAGCATTATGAAAGGCTGTGTAGAACAGCTGTTCATAACGTAATTGTTCCAGTTTTCAACTTTATAAGTCGTATAAAGCAAATGCTGACGTGTACATAAATACATAGGTACTGTGAAAAGTGATTAATATTATTGTAAAGCTTAAGGCGTCTTAATAATATCATTAGGAAATAAAGCAAGATTTCTACGGTGAATGTAGGTACTAAGCCAGAATTAGCTCCGCTCGTAGCAGTTGACTCACCCAGCTCGCGCTTAATAATAAAAAAGCAATAAAGTGCTTCGTCCTTACCCGTTTTCAATAAACACCTTTATCGATTATTCAGTCCGCCGTCCATACTTACAGTCTCGGAGCTACGCCATAGACAGAGAGTTGGCAAACTAATTCACGACACAGGCATAGCTTGCGTCGGGTGGCTGTAGGTGGTCGCCAGGCGATAGCCGGTGGCCGCGGGGGTGGGGGGCGCCTCGCGGGAGGGGGGGCGGGAGACGGGGGGCGTACTCGCGGCTGGGCGGCGCCGACCAATCGTAACTTGCCACCCACCCGACCCCGCCCACCTCACCTGCGCCACACCATTAAGCCTGCTTTCCTCGTACTTTTTTCACGGACCTCGCATCCGTTCGCTGGCGCCGTCTTTATTTTATTTTCTCCTTTATGCCTCCTTCCCGACTCGCCTCCTATTTTACGCCCGCCGCCGGCGTAGGTAGAAAAACCTTTGTGAATACGAATGCTGAGCAGGTATTACGCTCGTTAGTTACGGGTGCTGATATGTAAAGTAAATAAAGGTTCTTTTTAGCTTTCGTGTTGCAGCGAAACTGGGCATCGCAGTCCAGAATAAGAACGCCATGACCAGGGAGAGTGGAGCGATCGATGGGAGCTAATTAAAAGCATGGTTGTCGCGTTTCGGCGCGGGCGGCGGTAGACAAAGTTTGGTTTACGACATCGCGGTGTCGCTCGTAATAAACTTTTAACTTCCATATCGATCCGCGAAAAGTTCCCGACGAAAGTAATCTCGGCCAACCTTGCTCCACATTTTGTTTCAATGGCCCGCCGGCCGGAGTCGTATGCAAGTGTCCCTGCCAGGGTGAACGATCCCCACATCGATGAAGTTTAACTGAACTTGGAAAAAACTTGGTGGAACTTTGTTCGCGCCGCGTGATTAGGAAGACTTAGTTTTGAAGTGAGTTGGGAACTGTTTTTTCAGTTTTGAAAGTGGGTGGCTCAGTTTATGATCCGGGTGAAAGTCGGCGGATCGATGAACCGGGGTCAACTCGCCTGATCAAAGTTTGCGCGACTAATAACCGAATTTAATACGCGAGGGCGCGCTGCACTTCGTCTGTGTCTTAGCCAAAGACATTCAAATATTATTTTTAATCTCTTTGGTCTTAGCACAATCGATCGAATTACTCATAACTTTCGCAACCGCGTAAGAAAAGAAAAACATACAAAAGTTACTTTATAACTATGTACCCATAGAACGGCTAGGTACTTAGATGATGAATGATGCATTTACTCAATGGATTCCCTTCACCCTTGTCGGTAGAAAGAAATCACACACGACTTCCGTATTTGTAACTAGGTACCAATATGTCTTCTTAACAAGGCAATTAAACATCTTTTTTCGTAAGGTTGATCAACCAGAGGTGATCACCAAACCACGACTCTAGGACCTGCAACTGTGCCTCATCACTGCTGTCTCATGGCTTTAAAACCAGTAAATATGATGTACCAATATAGCGTAACTGTCAGTAGCACTTCACATCTTGACGTGTCAGGTTTTTTTTTCATAACACAATTTAATAAAGTACTAACAAAATAAAATAATGCCAAACAAACTACCACAATATCCAAGGAGTCATATTGCAGCGAAGCTTACGTTCTCCGCCGCAAGATGTCGCCTAATGTTATTGCCAAAGTAATAAGAAGAAGTAAACACCTATTATAGGTTAGAGACTAGAATGGTGAATCAGTTAGGAGTTAGTTCTAGAGTTTGCTTAATATAACTTAATGCTTAATTTATAAAGATAACTAAAAAAAAAAAAAAAAATTACCGACTTCCAAAAAAAAACACAGTTAACAAGTGGAAAATAACTTTGCTTTCGGAAGTCGGTGACTTTTGTTTGTCTTATCACCTTTTTTGCCACCTCGTTGGTCAAGTGGTCGCAAGCGCGAATACTGACTGAGACTGAGAGATTGTAGGTTCGTTTCCCGAGTCGAGCAAAGTGTTACTGGGTTTTTCCATCAGGATTTTTTCGGTAGTACCCACGGAGTCAGGATCTTTGACCAGTTGATGGTAATAAACGCCCACTATTATATGGGAGTCGTGTGCTATGACGGGCGAAATGTGGGTGTACTATTAGGTACACCTTTGCCTAACCCTTCGGAGATTACAAGCGCGATATTACGTTATTGTATGTATGTTATATAGCATAAACACCTACCTCAACAATACATTTTTTTTTCTAATATGTTCACAATTCCAATCTTTGCATTTTCCTCATTCATATCGTGATACTCGACCATCCCCAATACATCAAGAGTACACTCGAGTCCAAAACAAAAACAGTCCAAACAATAAAAGTATGTAGTACAGCCGAAAACAAAAGAGTGATGAACAAAATCGTTTATCTGCGTACTATCGCAACTGCCGCATGAACATTATCGCTAACGAGCGATCGCAATAAATAGCGACGTATGGAACTCTGGCATGGAGTTTCGAAGATAGTGGACGTTCTATCTTAATATTGCAAAGAAATATCTAGAACCTGCTGTAAGAATAGGTTGAATAGGCTCATGGTAGAAGAGAAAACATAACATAACATCACGCCTTTAATCCCCGAAGGGTTAGGCAGAGGTGTACCTAATAGTACACCTACATTTCGCCAGCTAGGTTGCAGTCCCATGTAATAGGGGGCGAGCCTATTGAAAAGAAATTGAATGCATATCTGTTTATCCATCAATGTTGTGCCTGCGAATTTTATCAGTATCCAAAGCTGATTGATCTCCTACATTGCACACCTATTTACTCGGACCTCCGCATACAACTCTGACAAGGTCATCGGTCTACCTGCCCACGCTCTTTTAACCAATTCTGAGTCTCTTCTTTTCCTCCGTCTCACCCCATCTATTTTTAGGAATACAGGGTGTAAGGGACAGCCCTCCGCAAACTGATAGGGTGAGTTCAGTACATCATACTAAGATGACCGGTACATGAAATTATTTCAGGAACGTCATGGGAATCCAATAAACCTGATTTGTTTATTACCTCACACACACTGTATCGTTACCGTGGCAAACCGCACGTAGCGAACGGCAGCGCAGCAAGCCTTCGGCCGTCCTCCCCGGTGTTTATTTTACATAAACGGAGTGCTGCGTACAGAGAATGTAATTTTACATTGAAATAAAGAAATATAAGCCGAAGAAACGGTGTAAAAAATGAAAATTTTCCGGAGAAAATTTCCGATGGAATATGATTCAGAATAAGGAGCTGAATGCACCCTGTAAGTTTGCGGAGGGCTGTTCCTTACACCCTGTATATTTTTAAAAGGCATTGTTTGAAAAATTGAACAATACTCGAAATGTTTTAACAATAGACAAGTTACTCAAAGAAGAATAAAAATATACACACTTACTTTAAACTTTGTCTATCTCAACTTTATACGATTGGCAGAAACAGAATTAAGGGTCCGCATTATTATAACGTCTTCCAAGGTCCAATATAAAAATGCCGTATCCACACATTCCTATTTGTAGTCCCGTCGCCCCCGCCATTGCTCAAGTGCAGCATCCTTATGAAAAGTGTTCTGAGATAAGAAAACTTCGCCGCCGCGTCAGCTGACCATGTGTCATTAGATTTTAGATTACATTCGCTTGGCTCGTGTGTTGACGCTTTAAGTACACAGTGTTATTGTTTTAAATGTTTTGATATCAAATTATATATTTTTCTCTTGAAAACCGTTTGGAAATGAAAAATAATAAATTACTTTGTGTGCGTGGCAAATCTCATGTCCGTTTCTTGTTAAAAGGTTTAAAATATGTTATATCCAAAGATATAAGTACAAGATGTCTTAATCTATCACTATTTGAATATCAGTAAGATCTTTCTGTGTCAATAAGTAATTAATTAATTAAGAATAAACAAAAGCTTACATGACTAGATATTGGATAAAGGCTTTC
The DNA here is from genome assembly GCA_950022335.1 of Eurois occulta. NCBI lineage: Eukaryota > Metazoa > Arthropoda > Insecta > Lepidoptera > Noctuidae > Eurois > Eurois occulta. The sequence goes on along the minus strand of OX465489.1, from coordinate 6,146,808 downwards.
CTATCATCAACCAAAGCTTGTTATTGTACTTTTCATTTCTCCCTCCCTCCCTCACTGTCTGTCTATTTTTTCGTGTCCCTTAAACAATTACAATCAAATCGATTCCCTTGAACAGTCGACCGCACCACATCGCAACTGTTTTGAATATATTTCAATCAATTAGAGGGCTAGGTGAGCCCGATAGTTCTACATAATACCTCGTCAGACCCTTTGAATATTCAGCCGATATCTTTGATGTACTGCTTGTAAGTTTGTCCAAGGAAATTATGGATACTATTCCTATGTTGTGCTAAGGAGTTGTTTTAGTGAATGTTCGTGGGGTGTTAGGTTAACTTGGGGTTAAAAGAGGTTCCTATCAATATAAACGAGGCAAAATAAACTCAATAAAACGTAACTGCTAGTTTCTTAATGGGTCTAAAAATACACTTAAAGCCGAAATGTAATTCCGTTCTCCCGTATAAACTTTTCGCCGTCATTGCGATTATTTTTTTTGGTCTAGGCCATACCTGGGAACCTTCTAGTTACGGAGATATTGAGGATCAAAGTTCCAACTTTTTCACAAGTTTTTTTTTTATAAATAAAAGTTTTTAATATTATTCTATGATCCCCGGACTGTTTTGAGTGCGTTATATTGAGTGAGAGTAAAAAGGGGTTTTAAACCCCAAATGAAAATCGTTTCTCAGTAATAATTTGTGCGTGGACTTACTTAGTTTGACGTATAGAATGCTTGGTTGACGGCTTCGTAAGGGGTCCATTTATTTGTAAATAAGTATCTTTTTAAAACCGTTTTTCTTGTTTTCCGTTAAGCACACCAGTTTTATAAAAAACATATATATATATATATATAAATATTTCTACAGTTACAACATAAATTGCCAAACTCTGTCACCAATATCTAAACACTTAACAACTTTTAAAAGTGTTTTTCTCCTACTGTTCCGATTAAAATTTCATGTTGTTACAAACATAGTTTTCTGGAACTCATATTTCTATGAAAAAGATCCTATTACCAAGTTATAATCGTTATTTCTCGCGAAAATTGCTTTTACATTTAGGAAAGTGTATACATGTTGGTACTCATGATTGTACACGAACACAAAATTCCTTACACGCTACCCACAAGTTATTAGTACTTTGTAATTCATCTAATCTCTTGAAAGTTGCCAGTTCAATAAATCTTAGGGATAGTGCTGAGCACTTCTTATTAACCATTGTCTCAGCCCGCAAGTAATTAAACCGTGGGCCGATAACTATTATGGCGGGAGAGGTTGCCAATATTGATCTAATAAATTATATGTACGGTGCAAGGATTATTTGGAATAAGCTATTGAGGTAAATTGTTTACATTGTTTGGTTCGGATTGGGTTCAGGTTTCCCTGAAGTGGGCACATGGATTCTATGGCAGCAAAGAGATGTTTAGCGTGCAAGCTGTGTTGTTTACATCATTTTGAATCGAGCGATGTCTCTTATTTTAAAGTAGGTTTTAATTTACTTCGTGGCTTTTAGAACTACTTTAGGTGAATGCTTCAAGATCAAAATCTACTCTAAAATAAATATAATTAAATAATATAGATAAAAAACACACGCATAATCACGCACTGAATATTAGGATTTACGAATACCCACTGAAGAGTTTCACTGTCCACCTCCAGGTTCCATCATCAAATCGGATCCAACATATCAAATTATGGTATTGCCAACTGGACTATATGTACACACAAAGTTTCATTTCGATACTATAATTTAATACATTGTTAGTTACAAGTGAAGCGTCTATGCGCCTTTCTTAACGTCGCCACAAATATAATAGGAAAGCAGCAGAATGGTAAATAGATTTGAAATCATATTCAACATTCCCCAAACAAATAGTACCTAAGGGTAGGGCGAGGCACATAAAACACCCATGCTTCACAATCCTGAGTCAACCACAACACCCTGGGCAAGTGGGCAGTGGGTACATGCCACAGAATGAGATGGTAAAATCTTGCAATAAAACTTACAAGACATTCCCTCCAAGGAACGCACGCCGTCCGTTCTCAAGAATTCCACCACTAAACGCAAGACAGCTTTAAAGCGCTTTATAGCCGGTGTGAAGGACTGAATGTTATACATAACATTGGCTCGCCCGAGATTCCTTTATATTAGATATTGACCGATCGGTCAAACTAGAATTGGCTAAAAAATATATGAAAATGAATGGCTTCGTATTTGCTTCGGCGATACTACGATAGTACTACGTACACTACATATGGTCATTATTGTTACCACAAAAAAATGGGTCTAGACCGTGATTTCTTTCGAGAAATACTTACCTCTATATTTTGGATTACCTTATGTTTATTATAACAGCCATTAAAACTCTTCATTATATAAATTTTTGTTTATTTATTTCCCAACTTTTTTATTGCACATACTTTCATATTCATATTCATTTTATTTTACGTTCCACAAGTTTAAAAACGTATTACAAAAGGCTTACAGGTAAGAAAGATTACGGACCCTGTTAGAGCACAGCAACATACAATATTAAATTTAAATTATAAGTAGTTATTAATAAACCACCATTTCTAATTATTTTTTACAAATGGAGGGTTAGTTGTACCAAGTATGTTACTCTGTTATTCAGAGTAACATACTTGGTACAACTAAACGATAACAATTACCTATAGACATAGTGGTAACATAAAGCAACATCATTATATCAATATTATAACTGAGATCATTATTATTATATATTATTGTAGATATATTATATACATGAAGTCATGAACATTAAATTTGAAGGCGGAATCACCGCCACAACAGCCAAGTTTCCTAAAAACTTCAAGAAGTTTAGAGTACAAGTACAATTCCACCTCATGTAATGGTTAGTCTCCAGAGTGTTGTGTCCTCGGTCATCGCCTTAGGACCCGGCCACATTACGCGCTAATTGCTTTACGCAAATGCCTCGCGGTGTGCGGACGACGCCGAAGTGGACGTTATGATGTTTTCGCAGACCCTTTCATTGTCAGGGGTAACGCTTTAAATTGGGGTTATTTGAATAAAAAAAATATGTATCGGAGCAGTCTAAGTCCAGTTTAAGATAATCCACCATAAATACAGGATTAATGCCTCAAAAAGAGGGAAAGTATCAATTCAATGTATACTTTTAATAGAAAAATGTAACATATTTACTAAACTGAAATATTCTACGTAGTAATAAATTCGCAATTCGCTCGAAAGTGTCCACAACACAAACATCTGCGTCGTCTAGATTAAATTATCAAAACAAAATCCTAATCCTCTAGAGACAAACAAATGAAAAACCATTTTATTCACTGTTATTGGGTTTGTCCGATCCACCGATATCAGGATCATTGACAAGACACAAAAACTTAATCCGGCAACCCTAGTTGCCCCAAGATCCTCACTATAATGGGGTTCGGATTAAATGCGTTGAAGTTAGTAATGCCCCTCTAAAAGCGAATTGTAGTCGGCGGCAATGGTTTATAATATCGTTATCGTGATGTCCAGCTTAGATTAAGAGATACTTTCGTTCGGACGCTGCTTTTGAGAAAGGGGGGTACTCTAAGAGGGGGGTGAGGTATTAATGGAATCAGGACGCGGTCACTCCGAGCTCGGCTGGATCGCTTCGCTGATTTTAAAGGATTTCCAGGAATTTGCGACTCGCTTTAAAGTACGTGTGGTGAGTTCGGACTTCGAGAAGCTTTTGAGGTAAACTTGATTTTGTATGCTGGATTTCAGTCGAATACATATCTTGTGTGGCTTTTGTTTTGTGCGCAGCTGCCGTGACATTCTGTAAAGAAAGAAAGAAAGAAAATTGAGTTTACTTGGCATTAAAAACACCTTAAATATTTTACAAAATAAATTCAAAAAATAAAATGGTAAACCATAACCACCATGGTATGGTATGATGGTGGTGGTATGGTAATGGATGATAATGAAAATATTTCAAAGTAGATACAGAGTTGGTTAAAATAAATTCACCAAACATGCAAAAAATTAAGCGACAAGACATCTTCCCCATTTTAAAGAAACTTCTAGAAATACGTAATGTTTTTCCACCTTCACTTATCAAAGAAAGAAAGAAAAAGTATTTATTTGTCTTGCACAGGACAAACAAAATGATTAAAATTAACAATAAAACAAAATTGTATAAAAGGTAAACATAAGAAAAACTTAAAAATACATACATTAAACTAAACTTGGTCCAGTACGAGGCCAAAAGGCCTATCTCAGCTTGGTGCTGTGTGTGTGTGATATTTACAACAAATATCACTTTCTGGAATTCTGGACAACCACTTCAACCATAATTATTATTCACAGCCGATCTCGATGATCTCCAAACATTCACATTTCCCAACACAATCAAATATGTAATTACACTCACAGAAAGTTACCGCTAACCCAAATAAAACCGTACATCTATCCGTTATTTTAGCAAATGTAGTGCAAAGAGTACGGTATGCGAACGGTTTTTACTAGCCGGACGAAGTTCTGAACACAATTTGTTGCGGAGCGGGTAAGCGGGTTCAAATCAAACACATAGCTCCTTTGAGAGACCCTGTAGTTATGTGGACCACCAACTCACTGGGTGAGTCTCGCAATGATTTTGTTTGATTGTGTTTAGGAATGAATTAATATGGAGTTAGTGGGTTTACATCTGAATGGCGGTGGTTTTAAATGATTCCTGTTATGTGAGGTTTTCTAATTAAGTAGTTAATTATCTATCATAACTTGTAAGTTATGCTCTACTATATACAAACCCGTATCTGAAACTTGTAAGTTTGAAATACCTTAATGATTGGCGTAAGAAAGAGCACTGGAAAGGTGCGTCCTATAAGTTTGACATTTTCACTAACACTACTAGTTTATGCGTGATAATGGCTCCTTAGGTTCCCGATATTTCGGCACTGTTGCTGCAAGCATGCAACAGCGCCGAAATATGGGGAACTTAGAGTAAATAGTAAACATGGTAAAATCCCGTTTGTAGTGTTCATGATAAGGTTCGTCCTACTAAGGTGGTCCACTAAAAGAGCAACATCTGCCTCATCATCTGCCTAGCCTTTTCCCAACTATGTTGGGGTCGACTTCCAGTCTAACTGGATGCAGCTGAATACCAGTGTTTTACATGGAGCGACTGCCTATCTGACCTCCCCAACCAAGCTAGCACTTCTGGTTGTCAGACTTTCGAGCCACTGCCTACCTTAACGACTGTCAAAAGATTTACAAATGACAGCCGGTACCAACGGCTTTCCGAGTCACGAAGCAAACTCGGTACGTAATACGGTCACCCATCCACGGACCAACCAAGGCAAGCGCGGCTTAACCTAAAGATCGACCCGAGTGGCTGTTTTTATTTAGCCACGAGCTCCTTGATTGAGTTTCTAGAATATAAAAGTGACAAAAAAGAAAGTAGCTAAAAGTAAAACAGTTGTAAGACCTACAGATTATTGTAATGAGTCTGGCTTTTTGTGTATGTGAGTCCCATGATACTGAAGAAATTCCTAGTGAGGGGCAACGTTTAAAATAAAAAAGTGTCTCTTAAGCCACCAAGTTGTGAATCATTTTTCAATTTTTAGTTATCAAATTACTACCCTCATTACAAAAGGGCCAAATCATGTAAAACTAATAACTTGACGACCTACAAAAACCCAAAAACGTTTCTCTACTCTCAAATAACGAACTTTTTCATCATCTTAAACTCCCCACAAGATACATAGCCAGCTTGCAATGATAGGTACATACTTATTTGTGTTCCCGTATGTATGGAAACGTCTCGAATACAAATATTCGCGTGAAAGTTGTAGGCAGCATATGTGACGTCTTCGTTAGAAAACTTGCTTGCCAAGAGTGGGCGGACTAACTCGTTTCATTCATCGTCTTGTACCGCGCGCGATAGGTTTTGATACTTGGGTCAAAATTTGCCTTCCACACACAAATGCATTATCGAGGCAAACTAATGCTTCCTGCATTAGTTTGCCTCGATAATGCATTTGTATGTGGAAGGATCCCAAGTAAGACGTTACTAGTTAATTTTAGAAAAAATAATGCATTTGATTGACTGACCTTTTCTTATACAAAGGGCATCATAAAATTGCATTCTGAATATCATTTGTTAACAATTTTGTCAATGAAAATGCTTGATTAGTTTTTTTTGGTATCCGAATCTTCGCTAAAATATGTATTTAAAGCTAAAGTGGTCAGCACAGCCTTAGAATAACCAACTAAAAATATAAATGTGTTTGTCTTTTGAGATATCCGTGAACATCTTCTAAAGTACCAAGACGATCCTATCCAAGTACAAGTACAATCAGTCGGCGCATTACACGAGAAGATGTCCGATGCGGCGTGCGGGGGTGTCACAGCTCGGGCGAGGAAGGAAGGGGAGGGGGGCCGGGTTTCAAATATGACATATCTGGGAGCCGTCAGCACCGCAACACTGTACCAGAACTTGGTCTGCGGCCAGCACAGATGTGTACTGTGCACAAGTACATACAAGAACACGAACGTCCAAAGTTTTACGCCCCGGGTGAAACGCGCCTACTCTCCAGCGTTATTAGCGGCCATTGAGACATGACTATTTACTTACTGGGTACGTGGTATCTCGTGTAAGGTATTGCCCACTGGCTGTTTGCATCTCTTTTGGGTACTGCAGTATTGATGGATGAGGACGTGTAGTCGTTTGAAATTTTGAGTTGCTCGCGGATATGGAAAGTATTTACACGTTTCGGTACGATTGCGGTTTTTATCGGGCATGTCCTATATGCGAAGTCTCATAATGCTCATACGTATACTAATAACATACTATAAACATTAGTTCAAAGACAAAACAAATTAAACGTTATAAACATGCCTATTTCTACATCTGCAAGAGCTGCAGATGTAAAAATGTCGAGCGCATGAGAAGTAATAAATTATCTATCAATTTAGAATATCGAAGAACATACTTTGGTATCTATTTAACATAAAATAACGCCAGTAATCCCAGAAGGGTTAGGTAGAGGTGTACCTAATAGTACACCCACGTTTCGCCTGCAGTTATATTTAAGGCCCATGTAATAGGGGGCGAGTCTACTGCCATCAACCGGGCACAACTCCAGACTCCGTGGCTGCTACTGAGAAATTCCTGATGGAAAACCCCAATAACAATATGCCCGACCCGGGAACCAAATTCAGGACCTCATGCTCAGCAGTCACGATTACGCCCACTAGGCATCTATCGCACCAACACAAAACACATTGCAATGTAGAAAACCTTATTCAAATCATCTACAACACTCCAATTTAATAAAACCCCAAACACAAGACCGTATTCGCGCCAAAAACATTCAATAAGTCCGCCATCTTTTATGCACCGAAACTTTGTCGCATTGAATTTCTGTCACGTCACTATCGCCTCCAATTTTCAATAGCAAACATTTGTCCAAGTTCTGAAATCAAATTTAAAAAATATGGATATTTTGGGTGGATATTTTTATGTAGATTCGACCCTCTCGGTCCGACGCGGGTGACGAGTGGGCATAGCAAGTGTATGGCTGAAGGCGAGGTTTCTATTGTCAATGCTGTGGACCTATTCAATCTATTTTCTTTTTCTATACGTGATTTTGTGTATACGTGCTTGAGTTTTTACAATACGATTTTTAGAACTAAATGTGATATATTGAAATTAGAAACAATATTTCGTATTTTGGGTTGGTCCAAGGTGGCGCGGGACAAGAGCTATGGACAGACTTTGGGTAGGCCTTTGCCCATATTTTGAGAATAAAAAAATATTCTTTATAATTGAATCTACAATTTTGGACCTTGGCATCTTCCATTTTCAAATAGTACCTAAACCCCTTATTTTTCTTACCATTTTATTTTTAACAAATAAAAACTAAAATGTATGTAGTCTACTTCCACGCAACAAAGTTTTTCAACCCCTAAGGAAGGACCAATGATTCGAATTTATGCTTTATGCAGTGGAAAATGATAAATTTATGTGCGTCCAGTTCCTGCGTCGCTCGTCGATACGCGGTTATTGTGGATAATGTCTTGATTTTTATGGTTACTGCGGCACGTTTGCATAATGCCATCACTGTCTGTCTTGGTCCTTGGTGACGCCTAGTTTTTTACGTGGTAGCTTTTGTTGCATGGAAATTATGAATATGAAAAGTAACTTGTTTTGCAACATCAAGATAGAAATAAGTTTTATATCCAGAATTATTACAATTATTAAAATAATGGACAAAATTACATACGTCAACTGTTATGATTTCTATTCATTAAATTATTTTAAACCTTCGAATTTGTTATGGAACCACGGTATCGATTTACTATTGTTCTGACCACATCCAGTAGTGTTTCTCTAATCGAACATTCTTAAAAAGAAAACGATTCCTTGTTAGACGATCGAGTTTTTCCAGTGTATTCACAGTAGAAAACGATCCCTTGTTAGACGATCGAGTTTTTCCAGTGTATTCACAGTAGAAAACGATTCCTTATTAGACAAAGGAATCGTTTTCTTTTTAAGAATGTTCGATTAGCACAACACTACTGGATGTGGTCAGTAGCTTCTTTAAGTAGGTAATTATCGTTATTCTTACATGATAGAACCCTCGACCTTTTTTCGCAAAAAAAAGACCATTTCTAATCCAAAAACGCTTTTATATCTTCGAGATAAACAAATTCCAGTCGGCTGAAGACAGATGGCGCGCCGGCTCACGTAGGACGTACGGCTCGGCCTCAACCCTTCTAGGATAATATCTTTAAAAGTTTGCTCCAGCCCGCATCCTCCCGGGGGAGAGCGATCGCTTTAAATTATTCTACCAATCAAATGTTATAAGAGTGAAGTAAAAATGTTGCGTTATTGATAAATGGTTGGGTGTATGGTATAGTTGTAGGTAGAATTGTCACTGCTGAATTTCAGGAAAAAAACTTTTAAAATGGAACAAATAGCCCATTTTTTTAAAATTTAAGTAGTTTTAGGTTATCTTCTTCATTTATAAAAATCACGTGCCACTATGTTCGTACATGCTAATCTTCAAAACTACCCAACCGATTGTAATGAAATTTCGTGAATGTTTTGGACTAGTGAGGTGTCGACACGGGTAGCTAGTAGTTTATATAATTATCTTATTTTCCTATGTTACAATACGATAATAATATTAGTTTAGTAACAAATTTTTCAGTCCAAATAATGTCATAAACATCGGAATATTCCACAATATGAGATTTTCCGACGCAAGCAATCAACAACATTATAAGCAACGTTGTACGAAAATGATCAAAACACACCAAAATGCGACTTTATTTAGTTGCTTACGACGAAATCCAATATAAGTTGAGATGATGCGAACTTCGCAAACATCTCAAATTCTATTCCAAAAGGCTATCGAGTTCAAAGCATCGACTCAATTCGTTTAAGAGTATTTAATTCAAACTTAATTTCACTGAAAAGATTATACACCACGGGGAAAGGATGATTGATTTAATTATTCTACTCCTCAGACGTGTCCTCTTATAATTACGCTTCATTACTTAAGCATCGCTTTATACTGACTAATTACTTAATAGAAGTAACGAGTTATTTCCATCTCAAAGTTGAACCTTGGAAGTGGAATGTAATCAACATTAAACGGGGTCGAAAACGAATTATAGAGGAGAAAATAAATAAGATCGAAGGACGGCTGACTCTTGTTTGCCTGGCTAATTCGCTTCGCCTTGATCTGCCTTCAGGTAGGTATTTCACTTGATTGATTAATAACCTCGTAGTAGCAAGTAACTTACTCGTATTTTGCTTAAGTAGAATTTGTTGTGCTAAATGTTCATGTTGGTTTATAATACTGTTAATTTTCGATTATTGAGTTGTAATCTTGGTAATTGCAAGTATAGTATAAATCATGATAATGCATTTTTCCTGATAAGAGGAATCAGTCACCACCACTAACACCTAAATATTTCCATCTAATTTATGGAAATTAGAATAAGATCTAGTTTTCTCGAACGTTCTGAAAATCTACGATAAAATGCACACGTCATAGACTGAAACAATTCACTCAATTTTTATCATTCCAATAACCAGTACACATCCGTCGACTGTCCTCAGTCTCTCACAAACAAAGAAAAATAAAATATAACAGCAATCAGTCCATTTCACTTATTATCCATGACATAAAACAATAACTGCGGACTGTCATGTGTATCTTCATAGATACAATCGATAGTCGCGACTGTGATAACTCAATAAGCGAGGACCGGTGTGGCCGGATGTATGACCGGCCATCTTGGGTTTATTTATGTAGGTATTGAGAGTTGTAAATAATTTTCGGCTAGAAGGACCAGTTACCAAAATGACTAATATCGAAAGCCTGATTAGAATTCATGTATTTGCTAGATTTTTTATTACCAAAATTCGGTCACGAGAATTAGACCCGTGCACGTAAAGTTTCGTACCATCTATACCATTTTAGTATCAAGACTTATTTAATTATTAATTAAACAAAAAACATATACCATAACCAGTACTGCACGAGACATTTCATAATACCATCCACATCTTGGAAGAAATTTGATTTTCATCTAATTTCTCAATCAACATCTTATTTTGTTCAAGATGTGTCTTTATTTACAGCTTTTTTACCACGTGACATAAATAGGAAGGTTGCTGAGACTACTCTTTTGTTACACATTACCCTCAGTACACCTATCCCAGCAAGGTTCGTGCAATAAAACGTTCTTAGCTGCTGCTACGGTGGATGATCTCGAGAAAAATGGGTCAACGGACCCCTTCGCCAAGGGGTGCCATGATAAAACTTGTAAGAAACTTTTGTTTTGAGCACCTTAGATAGAACGCAATGTAACAAAGCGTCCGTAGGAAGAATACGAACATTCGCCTTTATCTTGCTCAGAAAAGACTATTCGTGTGGTATTATTAGGAAAAAAATAAATAAGAAACAAAAATAATTATGGGTTTCATTCTGGTGTTCCAAAAAAAACATTAACCTATGGTAAACCAAGTTACGAGCCTAAAAAAAAACCATACAATTTTCAGTACCTAGAATTAATACTATTCGTAATATAATTATTGGTTGTGATCCATTCCATATGACTAGATCACTAGAAAATATTTATGGATTTATCTTTACATTTTTTTTTAAATCTAATTTTATTAGGTAAGGGTTTCTTCATCTTTTTGAAAATTCAAAGGATTTTTATATAGCTATAAATATTTGGTTTCTAAGTCATTTTACAATTACAAAAATATAACATAATTTCTCTGTATTTTCCACAGTTTTCCCTCCAAAACACACAAAAGGTCACGCTACTCGTAGGTCGCAAGCAATCAGCTACTTTGTAACCCTTGGCCGGTGGTTGCGCGCAAATAGGGGACATAAACGTGAATGGATGTTAACGTGTTTTTTACGACCCACGGTCAACATATCGTTCTGTTTGTGACCACGACCATATCTTTATTTCCCCGTTTCACCCCAAAAAAGTGTAGTGCTTTTTTGTACTAGAAAGGGGATGCGGACTGAGGGAATTGTATTTATGATAAGCAATGAGTTTTAGTTACAACTTGAAATAAAACAGTCTTACTTAGAAAGAGGTTTTAACATTAGGTATGTTTTTGGAAAAAACAAGTTTTTTTAAGTTTAAAATACGCGTTATTAAAACACAAAATTTAAAATCTTGTCACAAAAAAATAATTATTATAATTATATAGACGAGTAAAAAGTTTTTCCACATAATGCGTTCAGAAACAAATAAGATCATCGGAGATTGACAAAGGTAATTTATTTATACGATTTATTGTCGCTGTACGAATAGGGGAGATCGGGGCAAAGTCAACATTGACTCGATGTCGAACTGTTTGCTCAGTGGTAGGACCTCCCCGTATTCTTTCTGGGGATCAATTGGATATCAAACAAAGTAGAGAACTTAATATTTGACAGATTTTAAAAACTTAAGTAAAGGTCAATGATGGGTGAATTAATGCTGTTGAAGAAAAGCAAGGGATTTTTCGAAACTAGTAAAATGATCAAAACGAAATCAAACTTCAAACTTCTGGAAACAATATAATAAAAATATATCAATAAAATTTATGCTAAAATCGGCATTTATTTTCGAAAAATACTACTATGAATTAATTTAACAAAAACGCACCTAGAAAAAAACGTCGTCACTGCAAAATTTTATTCGATCAAAAAAATTGCGTCAGAAATATTGCTATCTAAAAAAAGGTCATAAGTGACTTTATTCCATTATTCTGGCACCGCTTACAGACTCGCAGCCTGGGGCCTGTTGTCATGTCGCATTAACGTGAATCGCATCATAACTCCCGATAATCTACGTTTATTGGCTCCACTCGCTGCTTTATTACCCTCTACAGATATAACTAATAGCATACACGGTATATCGGTCTGTTTGTACATGTGTAAATGTCGTGTGTGTGTATGTAGGTGGAAAGTATGTTGTAGATTTATTAGAAGATATTATTTTTTTGTTGATTATTATTGATTTTAAACTGGAAGTAATGGGGAGATGCCTTTACTCAGGGATGACGCAGGCAGTGGTAGTAGTTTTTTGTTAGACTGCTTCATTAGTATAGTAACTTAAACTGACTGCCATATTGGTCTCGTGGTCGCAAGCGCGACTGCTGGGCGTGGGGTCCTGCATTGGATTCCCGGGTCGGGCAAAAAGTGCTTGTGGGTTTTCCAGTTAAAAAAAGCTCAGTACCAGCTGAAGTTTGGAACTTGACGGTTGGATATCCCCGTGCCTCGGAAAGCAAGTTAAGCCAATGGCCCTGCGCCTGATCAAAAGAGAGCCTATAGTGCCAATCACTTTCAAGATTTTTATATTTCTACTGCCACTTTCAACAGAATTGCCATAATCATCATTCCAATGCATTTCGACTTCTCCGTCACCATTATTGTTGATACAATGTTACTTTATCTACCCCTTCAGTTTCTACACAAAATTAGTCAGGCAATTTATCTGGTTATTAAAAACTCTCCCGTCTGCTACTTGGGACCCCTGATCTCTCTGATCTATGAGAGTAAAGGAACAGAGAGTACACCTGTGTCTGCGCACACACGTGTGCACTATAATATCTCCCGCGCCGATGGCTAATCTCCGCTAAGATTTGCCGCCATGGCCAAAAACGGTCAGGATGACTATTATTAGTAGCCACAAGCACTACAGCTAAGCATGATGCCTTGTGCTCGATTCTCAGGTCAGGAAAAGTGATACCGGATTTTTCCATCCGGAAATTTTTCAGTTGCCGTCCGGTGTCTAGATCTATGCCCGGATGATGGCTATAGCTTCGACCCTTAAGAAACATACGAAATATGGGTGTATTATAGGTTATAGGTACTACACCACTGTTTAACCCTTCAAGGATTACATGCGTGATATTATGATAGGAGAAGTTAAGTTTTTTTTTTTACTTTATCATAAACTGTGACCAACATTCTATAAACATCAATATTAAAGCTAGAACGTATAGTCGAGCGACATTTCAATGTGGCCTTACAAATGTCATCATCTGCCTAGCCTTTTCCCAACTATGTTTGGGTCGGCTTCCAGTCTAACCGGATGCAGCTGAATACTAGTATTTTACATGGAGCGACTGCCTATCTGACCTCCACAATCCAGTTAGTTTAGGTAATACGATACCCCTTGGTAAGACTTGTTGTCAGACTTTCGGGTCACTGACTACCTGTAACGACTGTCAAAGATCTACAAATGACAGCCGGGACCAACGGCTTAACGTGCTTTCCGAGACTCGAAAACTCGGTATGTAATGGGTGGTCACCCATCCACGGACCAACCTAGGTAACCTAAAGATCGACCCGAGCGGCTGTTCTTATTTAGCCAGGAGCTCCTTGATCGAAGTCTAGAAAAACTCTTCTTCTTTGGAAAATTAGGTTACTGCTATAAATAAATGTGCTTTTATTTACAGTCACGACCAATGTACCTACTTATATACCACGCCCACATTACAGCCATTTGAAATATAATATCACGTCTGAAATCTTGAAAGAGTTGGGCAGAAGCAGTCCTGTAGCTCACCCGCAGTTCGCCAGTTAAGCTTAAGTCCCAAGTAATACTCCGGTAAAACCCATGAACACATTCTCTGACCTCGGAATAGAACACAGGACGTCATGCACAGCAGTGACGCTTACGAACACTCTACCAACTCGGCCAACGAGGGATTATATAACAATATATTTATTTACACAACATAGCATCCCTGTAATCCCTGAAGGGTTAGGCAGAGGTGTACCTAATTGTACACCCACATTTCGCCAGTTATGTTGAAGTCCCATGTAATAGGGGGCGACCCTATTACTATCAACGTGGCAATCTCAGACTTCATGGCTGCTACTGAGAAATTCCTGATGAAAAAAACCCATAAAACATTTTGCCCGATCTAGGTATCAAACCCAGGACCTCATGCTTAGTAGTCGCGCTAGCGACCACTAGACCTACGAGTCAGTAAGACAGCCAGTCATGTCTGTATTTATGTTACAAAATGTAGGTAGATACCAAAATCAGAAGGTACCCATTTACACAGCTATCCATAATTTAACCAAGCAATTATGAAATTCATCCTATTAATCTAGAACAAAAGCATTATAGCTCGTAGTACAATCACGATAAGACATTATACTAAAGACAATTCATTATTAGAGTGCCGTTACAGAGGCCATAATCGGCTAAAATCGGCCATTATCGCCCTTTTATAGCGGATTTTATGAGCAAAACTATTCACCCAAGAAATGTACTCGTTTCTTATCTAGTTAGATCCTTTGTTAGACCTAATTACTAGGGTAGTATTAATGTTTAAGAGGTATCTTGTTAATGTCTAATTGGTTTTATTTCTGGTAATACAATTATTATCAAGCCTTCAGAAAAAACTTTTGACGTAAAATAATTTTGCTTCTTTAACACGCTTTTACTCCCAAAAAATATTTACATGAGAAAGAGCCTGTACTCCGGATTTGTGTCCGGTCCGGTATGGGACTCCAGCATTACTGGTAAAATGTGAGTCTGGGACACATCTGTTTAACCCTTTCAGGGGAAATAAACAAGCGTGATGTTATAATTAGTGCTTTTATTTTGTAATCAAATTATGGTTTTCGAACCACCTAAAGCAGTTATCTAAACAAATAAATAAAATTGAAGTGTCTGTCTGTCCCTCTTTCTGTCTGTTTGTTCCGGTTTATCTCCGAAACGGCTCAAACGATTTTGACGGGTTTTTTATTGGCAGATAGCTGATTTTACAAAGTCTGCTATTTTTATAATAAGAATTATGGCTCCGTGCAAAAAAATAAAACCCTTGAAATAGGTAACAAAATCCGATTCAAAAAGGCATGTAATATTTTTTTTACAATAACTTCACGCCAACGAAGGTCGTGGGCAACAGCTAGTATATTAAAAGCTACAGGATTCACCTTCTGATAATAACGAAACAAAACTAAAATCATTTTCAACCGAAGAAAAAAATACAAATAAAAAAGAAAGCCCCATAAACTGGTACCCCGTTTCCCTATTAAGTTGTAATAGTTGTTTACAGCCAGCACTCGCTGTGCGTTTACAATATATTACGAGCTTGTCGGCAATAAAAAAGGGGTAAGAAAAAAAAATGAATAAAGCAAGAAACGTTAAAATAAAGGCGCCCGGGAATATATACGACTTCCTGAAGGAAATAATAATGCTGTTTGCAATTCATTTGGCTCGCTACCTGGTTACCCCCGTCTTTAGAAAACAACGCGCGGTATTTCTTCCTTTTTTTTCTAACCCTCCTTGGCCCGATTTTTCGCGGGAGGGTCGCGATTTTTATTTTTTAACCCTTTGCTTTTCCGAAATCAAAGCTTAATAACGGTGAATTTGTAAACGGATGTAAATGCGAATTGTTACATTGGTAAATAAAAATGCTTTCGAAATGTATCTGTTTCATTTTTGAAATATTTTGATTTAAACCATCTCTCTGGAAGCTAATTTTGTATTTTTACGCTGAAGAATACCTACACACTTTAATAATACTGTTTTTTCTCTTTTTTTTTGTCTACGGTTCATGGCTCTGTACTCTTTATCTCTCAATAACATAAAAGGAAAACCTAAAAATCTTTAGTCAGTAAAATAAGTAAGAAACTAGTCTACCTACACAATATTTACTAACCCCTGTACTTACATGCATCATTCTCATAAATTCATCTTAATTGCTAAAAGCGTAAAATAATCAGACACAACTCTTTCTTTTACCACCGTAGAGCCGACAAATGGCGTGTCGCACAAGAAAAATCAAATCGTAACAAGGAGCCGGCTTGCTTACATTTAAAAACGTAATTGTAACTAACCGCCCCCTCTTATTAATTTAGCTCATTTATTTCTGTCGGTCCCAAGTCGTCACGTACACGGAAAAGGAGTACAAAGTTGGTTCTTTTTCCTATAAAATATTCATGATTGTTACCGACGAGATTTTTGTATTCCGCCATTGTTTATTTGGTTTCAATTTGTTGTTTTTTTCGGTGGTTGTGGTTTTTGAATTGTTAAATGTTTTAATAATGTATGTAGGCCTAGGCTGACTGCACAGAAGGTATTCTAAAATTACGCGATGTTTTTAATGTAAATTTGTTTTATTTACTTCAATACATACTTAAACTCACGACTTTTTCTAATGGAGGTATGCAGAAACCACAGAACGCCACCTTCTACGATCTTTACATACTTCTTTTGCATCGTCAACGTTCATACATCTGATCATACACGCATCATCCGATCAGATCGCCAGTTGCGAGTTCTACACAATTGACCGTTCCGAATAACCTCACCAATAAGGTCCGTGTATGTCCTTCTAGGGCGTCCCCTCTCGGCGTGATTTTATTTCTACAGTAAAAATTATTTGTATTTTACATTTATAGGTATTATGTGTATGATTTGTAGAAGACAGTTGGCGAAAGCCAATCAGATATTTTGTAAAGAATTTTATTTGCACAAAAAAAATTGAGCTTTCTAAACCATTTCACAAAATTCTTAAAACAAGACTGACATACATACTACTCCCTACTTAGGAATGTTATATTGAGTGATATCTAAAAAGTCAACCGTCTGTCATTCTAAAGATGCGATCGACAATCACGGTCTGTGAATATTTAAGAAGCTTCGAGTGAGTCTCGAGAGGATCTCGAGAGTCACTTAAAATACTTGATGAGCAATCGAGTTACAGACAAAAACATGTTTAAAGGTTGGTGTCTTATTTATTATGAATGAACACATGACTTCATTTGCTTTTTGGTCTGATCTGCAAAACTCATTTTTACTACTTTAGGAGAACGTGCTCCTCAAAAATACAGCAGAAGGTAATTCTTGTAGTTTACAAGTAGACTATGAAAATAAAGGTAATAGCGTAATAGTTACCCACTAATTGTTTACGCAACAACATACAAACCGATATTCAAAAAAAAACTTAACTCACAACTGTCAACAACTCAACTCAACTCTCTTAACTTAACTTAACTTTAAGATCAAAATGTACCAATACTTATTGCAAATAAAATGATTATGATTAAAAATAAGCGTCTCCTGAAAAAAAACACTAGGCCAAAACTCCCAATCGTCCAAATCGTGCAGCAAATATGACTCACAAGTCAAATGAAATAGAAATTAGCAGCCAACATAAATAAAAAGAGGGAAATCAAAACGATCACAAAAATGAGCATCAAGGGTGGCCTTTTTTCAAACCATCAAACGCGCGCCGAGAGCATGGGAGAACGGGAGTCCGGAGTCCGGGACGCATTCCTTTCCTTCCCGGCCCGTCTGCGACGATCCTTTTTTTAAATCCCGCTAACAAGCCAATAAATCCTGGCGCATTTTTTCTCAGCTCCGCAAACCCCACCCCGGAAAAAAGGCTTACCCCGATTACATCCAAATTTACTTAACACCTACACATTAAACCGGTTAATAAGGTTTAATGCAATTTTCTTATCCGTCGGTTATTCGGATATGCGGGCCCATTTTAATCAGATAATGCTGAAATTGGGTCTTGAAAATTTCGTTAGGAAAATTGAATTTTGATTTATTTATAATGAAGGACAGTCGAAGTGGGCGTGGTCGGTGAAATATATTCATGTGGACTCATTGGACAGTTTGTAACTTTTCGTCTGCAATCGAATAAATGATGATTAAGTAGTTCGTTAGTTGTACAAACATTGGCGCAGGTAAACAGGATGGCACCGGAGCTGGCTCGAACTTGAGTACTCTTTTAATTAATTAAGTATATGGAGTGAGTCGAGCAGTCGTACATATCTGTGTTGTCGTACCGCGCTGATTAGCTACCGAAAGGGGACTCTGAAAGTTTCAAAGCAAACTGAAAAATTTTGCCATTAATTAACTACATACTAATTAGAGTGGAAAATGATAAAGTTTCGCTGTATTTGAAGTCAAACACCTATTAAGTGGATTAAAGACAGGGAATCTAAAGTTGAGACGTTTTACAACTTTAATATTTGGAGTCTCCTTTAATTTGGCTCAGACAAAATAAGGTGGTGCCAACTATCCTATATACCTGTATATTATGTATTGCAGGTATATACTATTTGCCGTCCTTCCAAAAGTTTAAACTAAATCGTTCCTGTTTTTATTAATTTACTAAAAATTGTATATTACTCATTCATAATGACTTGATGTTTCGTACATTACCCTAGCAAAGGATTTATAACATGGAATCCATCTGCTCATGCATGTTAAGATAATGGGAGGTACTTATCCCACCACTTACGATATTACTGCAAATGAATCAAAGTACAGTGTTGTTTCAGCATCGTGAAGGGACATGTTTTACAGTGATTATAAATTTCACTTTGTACCTTCTGCAGTGCTGTGAAATTTATAATAATTACTAATGCCAAAATAATTCCTTGTTTGATTTTTGAACAATAGCAATCGAAATATTTTTGATTTTCTTTTGATTTAAGATTATAAATATGACTTTTGACATAACTTAAAATACAAAAGGGCTGGATCAAAGCCAGTAACATCTATACGTGGACAATATTACAGTAGCCCTTTTAGTGCCCATAAATTATTTGCAAATAAATTCAGGTCGCCATTTGACTCATACAGTCCCAAACTCGAAACTTACTCGCATTTCAAGACGAACATCTTCAAAGTAAATAAATTATTGAGGCCGACACAAGTCTTAAGATTGTGGGGTCTTATTACAAATTCACTTTGGTGTAGTCGGGTCCAAATAATCCGAACCATTAGTAATTTGTACCTACAGAAGGTATAGTAATTACATTCCAGTGGTGAACAGTCATCGGTCAGTCCGATCGGTTGATAATCAGGTTTTCGCGGTCAGTTTGACCAACAACGGTCACTCGATGCGGACGATTGATTAGACGCGACGAAACGACCCAATTCCGGTTGTTTTGAATATGTTATCCTGACCACGGCTATGGGGTAGGGTGTTAAACAGGATTATGGGAGACGAAATATTCCATCAGTTGATGGAAAAGTCTAATTGGAGTGACATAAGTTACCGAAAATGGTATGACATAAGTTACCAAAAAATCAGCGACTTTTTCGACAACAACTTTCAACAATCGTGTTGAAAGTCGTTGTAGAAAATCGAAACGCTTTTAAAGCGACTGCCGTTTTGCTCTCAATTCCGTCTATCTTTCTAAAGGTCATCAAATAATAGAGTAATACTTGCTTGCAAATCTTCACATCAATTATCTCAAGCGTCACTCTGTCCCACTAAAATTATTAGTTTCTCAGATCCCTTCACAAGCGGCACATGTGCCACCTCCTCATTTTGATCCGTGGACCTTCTACCAATAAATTACCGATATAAATTATTCAAATTCGTCATCGGACAACCAGATTAATTATTACTATTCACCACTGGCAACAGAAGGCTCCAGCGATTAGCAATACGTCACCAGTAAATATGGCAACACTTATTCTACAATTTATATGGGGGAGAGTGGGGTAATGGAGACACTGAGTAATAAATCTACGCGAAGTGATTTGGTACAAAGCAGTGGGCCCACATAGTAAGCTCGGATCGGCCAGAACATCCATTGTGGGCCGAGCACCCGCGGAATCCGATAATGCCTCGGAGATTGTCCCGTCTTTCCTTTAACACCTCTCGATACCGCCGCTTATATGAACAGCTCTGTTTATATTGAATTGTTGTATTGATTTGAGATTATATTCTTAAGTAATTTGGGTATAAACTCGATTCAGAAATTTGTTGCTATACCAAAGTGAAATTATATATCTTTCCCCATTTAAAAAAAAATATTTTTAAAGTATGTTTTTTTTTGGGTGAATAGTTTTATTTTATGAGTCGAATTAAAATGAGGAGTTTCGATAAAAGAAAAACTCGATACTTTAGGTTTTCTAACCAATAACTTATTCGAGTTAAGTTATTGGTTATACTTTGTAGAGTATAATTTAAATAAAGTAAACTAACCTTTATTTAAATTATACACTACAAAGTTATAAACAGTATCGACTAAACACACATGTGAAAGGATTTTAATATGTCAGTGGTATACCAGTGCGCCGCGTGTGCGACCCGCTGTTCACAACTTAATCTATAAATCAAGAAGAGAAACTATTTCGTAATTAGATCGTATTTAGGACGGGGCACAACACCTTCCTTCGCTCCTTGAGAACCTCCCAAAGGGTCCGAAAGGTAGCTCCATTGCCTTTCAAGCACCTCTTTATCGGCTAATATCCTTGGTAAATGGATCTCAAATATTTTGCCCCATAACCATTATAGCAGAACGATGTTATCATGTTTATTGCTTTTCGGTACACCGACTCCGAGAGAGGTTTTATATTATTACTCCTAATAAATCGTTTATTAGAGATTATTATCTGTAGAGAGTAATGAAATAACAACAATATTTCTAATCATAAACAAAGAATTACCGTCCGAAAAATTATTTGTACACAATAATGAAAATGCAAAAATAGAAATCCTCTTAACGAAAGAGCCATTCTTTCGCTTTGTAAAAACGCTTTTGATGTTTGTATACTTAGTGTTTAATAAGTTGATCCTATTACAATGTCCAGGTAACACGACACAATGGAAGCGGCCCGCTAACAAGATTATAACTTTATTTCGTAAATTAATAAAAAAGTAGCGGGCCGTGTGTTCCATTTAGCCCCCGTCTCCTCGATTCGTACGAGTGATATTGTTAATGATTTGTGAAGCGTGTCTTTAAGCTCTTCGACTGACTGTCGTATTTTGTTTATTTTTTTGGTAAATTATACTTTTTTTTTGTTTTCTTGGCGTTTCTTTATTGCTTTGCTTCCATGACAACAGAAAATTTTAGCAAAACAATTTCATAATATTGTAGGTAATCATAAAATTGTAAAGGTGTTTAAAACAATATGATAAATATGAAATATGTACCATTACATTTAGCGTTCACAAAAATCTAAAGAACCAAAACATTTCTTCTTAAAAATAAACCATTATGAAGGAACCTCGCATCCTTTAATAATCCGCTGTTAATGAAACAATAACTTGTATTGACAATAATCTCAGTAGTGTCAGCCTCCCACTCAATACCCCGGCTGTGACGAGATGACTCTCGTTAACTAAATACGTTATGTTCAGTACGAAATATCTGCTGTATGAAATATCAGGATCTATAGGGTGAGGTTTTTGCACCAAGAGTTATTTATTTGAGTTGTTAGATTTCAGGCACAAAATAATATGTTCGTTTTGTCATCTGTGGTGGTTGACTGGTGGCTAAAAACGTTACGTCTTTTACAAAATATTTTTGATTCCATGTGATTCTGGTTAAAAAATAGGCTGTTTTTAGTATTATTTCTGTTGTCGGTGTCTGAAAGAATAAATGAAATTATTTTTATAGGAATCTTTTTTGAAAGTCATAAATATAAGCACGAAAAGTCAAAACTACAAATTATTCACAAACGTTTTTTTTTTTATTTCAATTCACCATTCTCAACAACCTGTAAACTAATAACTTATACTCATCAACAGTATAGGGTGCAGAAACAAATTGTCGGAACTGACTGGCGGACACTCCGTGTAATATGAACGCGCGCGTTTTATGAACATCCACCCTAATCCCGGGCAGCCGGGATTTTATTCGGCAATGTGTTGGTCCTCCTGACGTGAGCTTGTAAATAGTGTTATAAATTAGATGTTGACATATGGTTAATCATTGATAGTGTAGACAGGACTGTGACTAATCACTTCATATCAGTAACGAGTCGGTCAAACTTCTGGTTACAGACTGCGGACACTGACAGATACTGTCATACAGCTTACTGTCTGAAAGTCGGTATCCGGAGTCGTGTCAACAATATCCCGTACCAATTTGACGGAACCTTGACATGGTTCTAATTATTACCTCAAATTCATCACTTAGGTGAAAATGTGTTAAAATAACACTGTAGGGAAAATACATCATAATTATATCAAATGGAGATGCAGGCCTGATTACAACAATCTAAGAACTTACGCCACACTATTAAATACTAAACACAATATTTCCTTATTTTTCGACATCAAAGAAATTATCCTAAAGTCGGTTTAGTTATGAAACCGCAGGAAAGAAACTAGTTCTCTGCAAACGCAATATAGCGAACTCCACTCATCTTAGTAGACACATGTTCCCTTAATAACACTAATCGATCAACACAAGTACATTATTAGGGCCCCATCACACGAGTCATGGAGGTAATGAGCGTAATGAGCACGGCCCTCGGCCTCGCCTTCACGGGATTACGTGTTACTGTTGCTTCCGATGAACATTATTTCGTGTATTAGTGCTCTTATGTCTGACGGTTAGGATTATGGAATGACGAGTAGTATATGTATACCTACATGACTTTTCTTACTGTGGTTCATTTTGGGAGAGAATATGATATTTTGAAAGGAGTGACTCGGAGGACGCATTATTTTGACTATTTCGTAACTCATTTTTGTAGCATTTCTTTTCTAATTGCCTCCTGGTCTTGACCTCGATCTCGCCTAATGGAAAGCGATGGTTGAGAACTACGATGGAACGAGCAGGTTCAGATGATGCCTCCCCTCTCTTCCTTTGAAGGTTGCTGAACGGTTATAGGAAGAAAGACATACATAATTTCATACTCTGTCAAAGAGTTCCATACAATTCTATTCAAATACCTATGAAAGCAGTTCTGATGATGTAACTCATCAATCGTATGTAAACCCGCCGCATTTCAATATAATATGTTAAAAAAAAAACACTATCATATCCGAAAGGACCATATAGGACCCATCACAGTCCCAAAGAAAATAGGAAACATCGGGGTATTTTTAGAGTTCCGTACCTCGAAAGGAAAATGCGGAATCCTCATAGGATCACTTTGTTGATCGTCCGTCTGTCTGTCTGTGAAGACCCTTTTTCTCAGGAACGCGTAGAGGTATCAAGCTGAAATAAATATATCAAATACTCAAATCTACTGTCCCTTGGAGCTGTGAAAAAATCAAACTTCTAAGCCAACGCAATCAAAAGATACAGCCGTTTATGCCGCAAATTTTCGACACTCGCAAGGGAATCAAAACCTACAGGGTACTTCCCGTGAACTCAGAATCTTGAAATTTGGTACGAAGCAACGTCTTATAGCACAAATATTTAAAGGACAAATTGATTGGATTCGAAAACCGTAAATTTTTAGTTACATCATATAATAAAAATATTTTTAATAATTTTAAACTTACTACCCCTTTCCTCATGAACGCGTGGAGATATTAAATTGAAATTCATATCAAATACTCAAGTCTATAATACCTTTAAGCTGTAACAAAATCAAACTTCTATGTCAATGCAATCAAAAGAAACAGCAATTTAAGCCGCACATTTTCAAACTCGCAACTCGCAAGGGAATTATGAAGCAATGTTAAAACATTGCTTCATAATTCCCTTGCGAGTAGCACATATAAAAAAAAAGGAAAAATTCTAAAAACCTTAAATTTTTAGTTACATCACATTTTTTTTTTTTTGATAATGGTACGGAACCCTTCCCGGAACCGGAAGTCCGACTCGCACTTGGCCGGTTTTTTTTAAATCTAAATGGACTACATAAATAAATGTAAAGCCGAATCTCAACACTTTATAATACCGACCTGGACAAGGATTTTTAACATATTGTATATTACACACTTTCTCATATCTTATGTATGTACATAAGCAAAACAACCCCTAATCAAGTATTTCACCAACAACACGACGCACATACTCTGCTATTACCACAAAACAAACAAGACAGCTGCTAACATTTGTTACTGCCGTCATTCTTATCTCCACATATTACGGTCAGAAGAAGTTGCTGGCCACGAATGGCCCTTAATGACTGCCTCACACAATAACGCGAGTCGCGAGGCCGTCTCGAATGCGACTGATTTGGCGGCCTCGTCCCATGGGAGCCTGCACTAAGAGTTGAATAAAATAGAGGGTTCCGTTTATGAGGAGTTATTATGTTTTTGTTGTGAAGAAGTAAATCACTCATTCGACTGACCATACATACAAAAATCTAGAAATGTGAATAAGTTAAAAAAATTACGAAGTTACACACTTAAATAATAGTGGCTATAGGAATAGGGCGCCATTAAAATCGTTTTGATGATAAGCTACTTGACAGCGAGCTTCCAATAACACTAAATGCTGCAGCATTAGCGAGAAACATAAAGAGACTTTCCCAATTGATACTCGGGCCAAAATCAAAGGCCGATAAGTCCAGTTAAGGTCACTAAATCGTGCATTAAGCATCAATTAAAACTGATACAATCTACCTGCGTACATCCTATTAGCAACCCTTACCAGTTATGATCGCCAAATCGGCAAGATAACGTTTCGTATTTACTTTGATTCTCGTCGTTAAAAGTTCAGGGGCTGACGGGGGCAGTCGTTAGGGTCCTAATGGCTACCATTTGTCTTGTCCGGCCTCTAGTTGTGCCTGCTAATGAAATTATTGCCGCAACTATACTAAAGGTTATAAATACAGCCGTAAGGCCGGACGCTACCTTGTTTCGGTCTAATGGACCGGTCAAACTGTAAACTGTGTTATCAATGAAATTACAATTAGTGAGGGATAAAAATGACCGAGGGTCGGAAGTTGCATTTGCTCGTTTTGTTTACGTTGGCAAATTGTTGGTTAAGTTGAGCTGTGAGCGGGGATGGGTTAATGAAATTTTGTTAAATTGATTTTAGTAGTTTTATGCTGATTTCGTTTGTGATTTTAAAGGTTGAACTTACAGCTAGCAGGTCTACCTACCCGAAACTGTCAGATTTTCCCAACCAACCTTAAACCTAATGCTTTAGAGATAGGGTTGAAAATCTATTAATTAAATTTGACAGATTGTAGTAGCTTGATGTGCTGGCATCTGTACTTAGATTAATTGACTGCACGGTTGGAATAGTGGCTGAGCGATTGACTGCTGTGATTCGTGTTGCGGGTTCGATTCCCGCACGGAACAAATATTTGTATGGCCTACAGATAGCTGTTCCGGGTCTGGCTGTTTGTGTATGTGAGTTTAAATGTTTTTAAACGCACCCACGATACAGGAGAAATTCTTAGTGTGGGTCAAAGTTCAAAAAAAAATTATATCGTCTATCGTTCCATGAGTTTGAAGTGGTCTTACAGATTTTTCCATCGTTCCAAAATTTTCATTTAATTACTTGAGTATCTACAAGCATTGACCATGAAGCTGCATCTTACATGCATCGTTCTCTCTCTTTTCACAAAATGTTTTTCTAAAGAAAATCATCTTTCAGCTCCACCACCACTGGTCATTCCAACCGTTTCGTCTTGCGATATGACCACAATAAAACGTACACTCTTCAGTGACCCCGGGAATGTGTCGACAAGAATGCCATCTGCCGGAGACAATCAAAACTTTGGCGCAATGGAATTTTCTGCTTAGTGTCCGTCGTATTGGTGCGGACAGTTTCGCTGCCTTGGACGTGTGTCCTGCCTCAGAGCTTATGAGATAATTATTTCTGCTAGTGTTTTGTTTTGTTTTGGTGTAGTTCTACTGAAATAGAAGTTGTAGCTTTATCATTTTGAAGTAAAATTAGACCTACAATCTGTTTATTGGGTGAGATGTACCACGTATACAAAAACAACAGAACAGAATTAAACAATATAAAAACCATTACAAATATTTCTAGCACTTTCAATAAAGAAACTTAACAAATATTTCAGAAAGAAAACCTCAACACAAAATCAAAGCGAATTAAACATTATAAAGCTGAGTGGCCACATCAAAAAAGCCACAGTAAACAGAGTAGACCGCAGAGGGGATCCGTGGCTTATCGAAGCACCCATTGTTCACTTTTATTTCAGTGAAAAATACTCATCGCAAATGGCCTAATCTTTCTACATCAAACGAACACAGACCTCCATATTACACGCGTCATTTGAAGTCTCAAAGACATTCCTGTGCGGGGAAAAAATTAAAATAACAGAACAGGGTACAATGGAGCCGCCCGTCGAGTGATTGGCGGGACGATATCAAAGATTGTTAAATTAAAAATTCTTTTTAGAATACTATTTTTTTTGATATGGCAAAGGAATTATGTTAATAATGTCGTGTTTGAAATGCATGTGTGTATCGTGATTTTTTTTTCATTTAAGTGCAAACGTAAAGGACATTATCACCGATTTTCTTCTATTTACAAATAAATAAAATTGAAGTTTCAGTTTGGAATATCAAAATAACAGTTTTTTATTGAATGTTTTTTAACAAAAACACATTTTTTTCAGTTTTTGTCTGTCTGTCTATCTGTCTGTCTGTTTGTTCCGGCTATTCTCCTAAATGGCTGGGCCGATTTTGACGAGACTTTTATCTTTTTTCTTCTAACATGAGCTACTTTTATTTTATAAAAATAGTTAGGGTTCCGTGCGAAAAAAATAAAACCCTTGAAATTCGTAACGAAATTCGATTAAAAAAGGGAAGTAATATTTTTTTATAATAAATTCACGCGAACGAAGGTCGCGGGCAAAAGCTAGTTATTCAAAAAAAATAATTCGAAAAATATATTAATTCAATGATCTTTAACAAGTTGTTGAATACAAAGTCTTTTATGAAAAAAAAAAAACAGAAATTCATTCGAACCCGGAAAAATAATCCGCGACATTTCAAAACCGTATCGTTTGAGGTGTGGACACATGATGGATCAATCCCACACCGGCTTTGTGCCTTTCCGAGCGGTTACCTTCCAATGCGTTCACACTCGCAGATTTTAAACACATTTCGTGGACCATTAGTCGACGTGAAAGAGCCTGGAAGTGCCTGTGATTATGATTGATCGTCCCCACAATGCCTGACTTGTTGAATGGAAGCCCTCACGTGAGTTCCCGCCTTATTTGTTGGAAACTAAGACGATTACTTGGAAAACTTCGGTTTCATCTTGATTACTCTTTTGTTTTGCTATTTTGGCAATTTGTTAATGGATTTTTAAGTACATTGTATTGATTTTGTAAAATTGGTTTTAAAGGTTTCATGATGAGCTGTGATAGTTAGCTTACGAAAATAGATTTCTTAAAACACACGGGGCCGTTTACACCCTGTATAACGCCATATCTCAAAAAGATAACTTATTGAGCGTTATTTTAATGTAATAATTTAATGAATGCTATGTGAGTTAGTAAGCATTATCTGTCATTTTTTAAGTCTTTCAGTTTTTTTTTTACAAAATTGAACAATGATTTATTAGTTACAAATATGACCAAAACAAATAGATATTTTTATTAAGACTGGCATTTTCTAATAAAAAGTTTGTTTGGAAGTCCTATTCGAAATGTTCCATTTAATATAAACTATAAAATTATCGCCCGGATGCAAGCGCATAGCAAATGCAATATAAAACCGGATCGGGTATTGAAACTCGGTCCAATGCATCTATTGTGAGCCGGCCAGTCGATAGCGCCTTCATTCGGAGCAAATCGAGAATGAACGCAGATTAACTATTGAGAACTTCCACCTTAAGGTGTTAATTTCGTACGGCTAGCTTAGGTATTTAGTAAATATTAAATATTCTGACGAAGACTGTGCAAAATACTGCATAGGATAATGAGACAGTGTGAAATTCTCCGTTTGTTTTTCAGTTTTTTATAGAACCAAGCCTGTAGCCTGTAGCCTGTACTGCTATAGCTATTTTCTTTGCTGAACAGTGCCTATTTGGCGCAGCCGTCAGACACTATATCTTTTTTTTCTGTTTAGATTTAAGTTTTTAAATTTATTTTTGTTGTGTGCACTTGTGGCATGTGCCAAATAAATAATTATGTTTTCTTTCTTTCTTTGTCTTTTAGACCATAGGGTAAAACCAGGATAGATGCCCCACTTTTTGAAAAAGCCTCCTAATTTTCAAACTGTACGTTTTGCATGAAGAATTTCCATGAATGTAATTAGTTTGATCTTTGTACTAGCAATACGACTCGTTTTTGTTGATCTAACATTATTTGATTCTGCATAAATTGAGTTTTTGCAAACCCTTTTTTTTTGAGGATAGATGCCTACCTTATGGATAGATGCCTCACTATGAAAATGCTAAGGAGGATAGATGCCTGCGATGTAGGATAGACGCCCTATAGATTAAAATAAGTACAATACATAGTTTTGATATGTTTTATTTGTAATGTTTAGGTAATAGTATACGGTACTCTTAAAAATTATTTATTAAACTTAAACATTTGTTTAACAAAAAATTTTGAAGTTATTTTTTGTTAAACAAATGTTTAAGTTTAATTAATAATGTGCATAATCGTAACTAATTGAATAGCGAATAGGTATGGCAGGCAAGATACCAATTTTTAAAATTTTCAAAAAATCAACCACAATAAAATGTTGTCCTTTTTTTTTTTTTTTTTTTTTGGGGGGTGAGAAATCATCAAATGACTCCTCCCGCTCTGGGCGGAGCGGAAGGGAGTGTCAGACTCTTACTGACTAAAAAACACCCATGTTCCTTCATTGGCCCTTTATGTTCCAGGGCCGCGGTATCTCTTTCGAACAGTCCCGCAGCCCTGGCAGGCACCGGCCCTTGCGGGCCCCTCCCGTATGCTGACAACTCTTTGAGGCGCGCGTGGAACACGAACGCGCCGTCGACACGGCCTGCCCGTCGTCATACGACGGACGGACGGCGAGCTAGCCCATTACTCGCCGTCCACAGGCCCGCGATAAAATGTTGTCCTTATTTTAGGTTGAATTGGAAAGTGCTTTCAGTTTGCCACATCTTGAGCAATAATTTCTAAAAAGTGTACATACTTCGCGCAACTTCTGGCATGATATGTACCGAATCCAATCAGATTTTGACTTCGTATTTTGATAGTTATCAAAGCATTCTATGCAATAATAAATTTTTTATCAAAATAAAAATAATCATTTTAAAAATATGCTAACATGCATACCTACAGCGTATGGGGGATAGACGCCCCTAAGGGCACCTATACTGCAAAAAATCGAGGCGACTATCCTTTTTGCTATGGATAGATGCCCTTTTATTTTTTGACGTATCTAAATACAAAAGTGCAATTATTATTATGTAATTATAAAGTTAACTAACCAATGTATGGATATAATTAAAATAGAACAGAATTTATTACTATATAAAAAGATATGTAACAGTAAATTCTTACGTTTGAAACTTTGAAGCGTTCGTCCTGTTCGTCGCGGAGATGATCGCATGCACCAGCTAAACACGTCAATCCCGAGCGATGGTCTGCAGGGCACATAGGTGTGGGGCACGTGCGCTCTATTTTTAGACTATTAAATCTGTGTTGCGATTTTGGGAAGTTAGGTTTTTAGAAAATGGGGCACCTATCCAACTGCGGCATCTATCCGGGTTTTACCCTACTAGTATTTTGAGGTCGACGTTTTGCTGTTAGTGGCGGACATTACCTGAACTCTTTTTTCAAAAAATATTTGAATGTCTTTGTTTTCAAAGAATAAACGGGGAATATGGGTCACTTAATGACACTGAACATGTAGACACTGACAGTACCATAATATTTTTTTAAATGTTATGTATCAAAATACATTTTTTTATGTTTTTTTTAATGACACTGACAGTACCAAAATATTTTGTTTACAGCACCATGCTGAGATAGGGTCCTTTTGGTCTCGTACAGGACCAGTTTAGTTTAAGTCTTATTTATTTTTTTGGTAGTTTTTTTTTATTAGTCAACTTTGTATTATTGTTTTGTCCTGTGCGAGTCAAATAACTACTTTTTGCTTTCTTTATATTTAAGATTTTCCTTTATTCTCATTTAACACCAAAATTATCTAGCCATAAATAAACTTGAATTAAATATAACACAATCTTACCTCAGAAAATTATTCTAAGAAACTTCTATTTGCATTGTAATTCAGGGTGACGGAAGCAATTATTTTTTATCGACACGCACGACCGCGCGGGTACCTGGGTTGGGGGGTAGTTCTCCAAGGGAGGGGTACAGCGAGACACCGACGCATTGCACCCGCGGGACCGGACAGATAGTGGAGACAAAAAGAAGGTTTAAAGGGGAAACTGTGTTCAAGGGACCTAGCCGGGTTGTTGGGAAAAACTGGGATAGTGAGGTTTTTTGTTGGGCATTGTTTTGGTTTAAAGGATGTGAAGATATAGCTGTTAATTCTACCATGGATATCGGGTCAAAGGTTTTCTTGAAAGGCGTTTCTTTCCATGGCTTTTGGCTAAACCTAAGTATTAGAACACTCGGACACGGCGCAGACGACTGTCATGAATACTTAACAGCTCAGGAACACTACAGTGTGACCACTCTAAGTGTGTAGTTCTAGGTGACGTTGCCGCATTTATTTTATTTCTGTGTTCTGTGTGCACAGATAAGTTAACTGAAGTGTAGTTCAACAACCTATTCCTTAAATCAAATAAAATAACTATTTATTTCGAACAACAAGGCCTATATGTGTTAGTGAACTAGCTTTTGCCCGCGGCTTCGCCCGCGTGCAGTTCGGGAATTGCCCACGGGATCTTGCCTACTTCTGGGATAATAAGTAATCTACATCTATTTGTATCAGACTATAATCTATCTCTGTGCCAAGTTTCATCCAGATCTGATCAGCCGTTCTGGCGTGATTGAGTAACAAAGATCCATTCATCCAAACTTTCGCATTAATAAATAGTTTATGTAAGATATATATGTAATATTAGTATTTAGGGTTCCGCACCTCAAAGGGAAAAACGGAACCCTTATAGGATCACTCGCGTAGCCAATTTACTCTGAAACTACCGGACCGATGGAGTTGAAATTTGGTACATATATGTAAGTCATTGATTCAAAGACGGACGTATATTTCTAAACTACATCGTGTTATATCAAAAACTGTGATACACGTGTCTCATAATATTAATTGAAGAGTGATGTGTACATTAAGTTTTGAGTCAACCGACCCAGAGAATATTAAGTTTCACAGAAAATTCAACCCCCATTTCAAAACAAAGAATACATCCTTCAAATTTCATGTCATTAAGACCAGTGGTTGATATATCAGTCAGTCAGTCAGGACTTTGATTTTATATTGCGGGATGATTTTGGAAAAACTGTAAGTAGAGTATGTAGACTTTCAAGTCTATCGACACCTAGAATAGAAAGTTTCACAGAAAACTCAGCACCCCATTTTGTCCTCTTAGGGGTGGAATTTCGGTGCTATCATTGCGAGGATCGCCCGGAGGACACGGTGGAGCACACCGTGGAGGTCTGCTCCGCTTGGGCGGAGCAGACCTCCACGGTGTGCTGCACGTTGTCCTCGTAGCGGCGATTGGCGGCGACGACCTCTCGCGTCCGGCCCTGGTTCAAGCCATGGTCCGGGGCGAGAGGGAATGGAAAGCCGTCGCCTCCTCCTGCGAAGCAGTCATGCTAGCGAAGGAGGTGGCGGAACGTGAGAGGGAGAGAGCCTCACGTCCCAGCCGCCGCGGGAGGAGAAGCACCGGGCGTCGGGGGCCACGCCGTGATGGGTCTCAGCCACCGTAGGCGCGGGCCTGTGGACGGTGAGTAATGGGCTAGCTCGCCGTCCGTCCGTCGTATGACAACAGGCTGTGTCGACGGCGCGTTCGTGTTCCACGCGCGCCTCAAAGAGATGTCAGCAAACGGGAGGGGCCCGCAAGGGCCGATGCCTGCCAGGGCTGCGGGACTGTTCGAAAGAGATACCGCGGCCCTGGAACATAAAGGGCCAATGAAGGAACATGGGTGGTTTTTAGTCAGTAAGAGTCTGACACTCCCTTCCGCTCCGCCCAGAGCGGGAGGGGTCATTTGATGATTTCCCACCCTCCAAAAAACAAAAAAAAGGGGTGGAATTTCGAAAAACCCTTTCTAAGTGGACCCTTTGCCACTGGTAGCTACCAGTGGCGAAGAGTAAAAATTGAGTCAGGGGAAACCGAAGACAAAAATGAGAATTGTTTTTTTTTTCCTATGTTTATTTGGACCTCATTTTCGTTATCAGTGACCTCAAAAACTATGAAAATGATAACCCTGATGAAAAATCTAAAAAAAATGGTTGGTGCCATTTAGAATTTTCATTTTGACCTAATTTTCGATATCAGCGACCCTGAAAACCATGAAAATGACATCCATGACGAAAAAACCAAATATTTTCGTCCGCACCATCTTGGATTTTCATTTTGACCACATTTTCGTTATCAGCAACCCCAAAAACCACGAAAATGGCATTCATGAAGAAAAACCAAAAATTTTCATCGGCGCCATCCTGAATTTCATTTTGACCTAATTTTCGTTACCAGCGACCCCAAAAACCACGAAAATGACACTCATGACGAAATAACTTAATTTTTTTGCTGGCGCCATCATCGATTTACATTTTGGCCACATTTTCGTTATCAGCGACCCCAAAAGCCATGAAAATGACACCCATGACGAAAAAACCTAAAATCTTCATCGGCGTCGTCTTGAATTTTTATATTTTGACCTCATTTTCGTCATTGGCGACCCCAAAAACCACGAAAATGACACCCATGACGAAAAAACCGAAAAAAAAACAGGACTGAATTTCATACTGGGGGATGATTTTGGAAAAACTGTGATACACGTTTCTCATAATTAATCTCTTCTTAACTGAAGAGTATGTACACAAATTTTCAATTCAATCGACCTCGAGAATAAAAAGTTTCATAGAAAACTCAACACACATTTTTACCCTCTTAGGGGTAGAATTTCGAAAAACCTTTTCATAGTGGATACCTACTCTTTACAAAGAATACGCCCTCCAAATTTCATTTCTCTAGGACCAGCGGTTTGGGCTCTGCGTTGATATATCAGTCAGCCAGGACTTTGAATTTTATATTGGGGGATGATTTTGGAAAAACTGTGATACACATTTCTCACAATTTTAACTGCAGAGTATGTACACAAACTTTCAAGTCAATCGACCCCGAGAATAAAAAGTTTCACAGAAAATTCAACACCCCAATTTACTCTCTTAGGGGTGGAATTTCGAAGAACCTTTTCTTATTAGATATCTACTCTTCACAAAGAATACACCCTCCAAATTTCATTTCTCTAGGGCCAGTGGTTTGGGCTGTGCGTTGATATATCAGTCAGTCAGGACTTTGAATTTTATATTGGGGGATGATTTTGGAAAAACTGTGATATACATTTCTCATAGTTTTAACTGAAGAGTATGTAGACTTTTAAGTCAATCGACCCGAGAATAAAAAGTTTTACCGAAAATACAACACCAGATTTCTCCCCTTTAGGGGTGGAATTTCGAGAAACCCTTTCTAAGTGGATACCTACTCTTCACAAAGAATACACCCTTTAAATTTCATGTCTTTAACACCAACAGCTTAGGCTGTATGTTGATATATCAGTCAGTCAGTCAGGACTTTGAATTTCATATTGAGGGATGATTTTGGAAAAACTTTGATACACGTTTCTCATAATTGTAACTGCGGAGTAGGTACACAAATTTTCAAGTCCATCGACCACGAGAATAAAAAGTTTCATAGAAAACTCAATACCCCATTTTACCCTCTTAGGGGTAGAATTTCGAAAAACCCTTTCTTAGTGGATACCTACTCTTCACAAAGAATACACACTCCAAATTTCATTGCTCTAGGACCAGCGGTTTGGGCTGTGCGTTGATATCTCTGTCAGTCAGTCAGGACTTTGAATTTTATTTATATAGATAGATAAGTACTTATGAACTATGTTAGTGGTAAGAATATGATGAGTAAGATATATTGATTAATTAAAATTCATTCTTCAAATAATTAGTTCATCAATTTTATGGTACTCGTTTTAGTCAGCGCCCTAATGTGATGACTTAGAATAGGGCAGTATTTTTCCGCAATAACCACCAGAATGCCATTGCTGCTAGCACGAACTCTTCAATAAGGAGGCGACTTTTTTGCGTAAAATAGCTAATTAAACACTTTTCCTTAAAATTTCCCAAAAAAAGAAGTAGTAAGCTAAATAATCATACAGTAACATTAATGAATCACCAAACACAAAAGCCAAGACAAACATTAGCTCAAAAACACCAACTTAAAAACGAATTCCTCAAAAAAGTATATTTTTATACAAAGACATTTCGAGCACCGTATGAATACAGCCGGAGGGGTCGTGGCGGGAACGGAACGTCTTTTTTATAATCTGTTTACTTGTTTCCGCTCTTACTAGATAATCTTTTTATACTGAACACCCGCTGATGTGTTTGCATGCGAATTTAAAAAAGAAACCACGAATTTTCCATTCTCAATTTGAATTTAGAACCCTATTCCTTTGAGCATAGGGGTGTCATAGCTTGTGCTGTATAATCTCTCTATTTTAGAGGTGAGAACTTTTCAAATAATAAACGAGTTGTACTACAAATGATGGAGTTATTCGAATTTGTCGGAGTTCGTGCATTTATGATGTTTTATTGTAACGTCATTTAACAGTTCCACAATTAAGTAGTACGAGACATGAGTTCATGTACGGTCCGTTGTTATTCACATTGTATATTTCGTTGCACAGAATATTTCTGCGTAAAGCTCCCGGTACTCATATGAATGAAATTTTGCTGAAGTTATATCTACCGTGAATAAAACATTGATAAAAGCCTTCACTTTATTAAAGCATAAATCTTCATGAAAACATGAAATATCTATAGAAGTCCGAATACATACATATTTACATATCAAAACCAATCTAATAATCAATGTAAAGGTATAGAAAAAGAAATGGCTCCTAATTCCCTCAGAAAAATACGAAGCGTTTAACAAAGTTTAACAGAACATAAAATTTTATTGACCCATATATGATATAAGAGACAATTCCAGCACAGCCGAGTTCCCGAGTCATTAGACTCGTTTTTATTACTCAATGACGATAAACATGTCGTAAGCTATCGACTGAAAACATTCGTGGAATTAGTTCCCTCTATTCGATTATTACGATTATTGTATTCGATTATCTGTTTATTTTTTATAGGACGATTATTCGGTTTATTTGTTAAAGTGCGGTGTTTATGCGAAATGTTGATATAAAAGGTTTTTAATGTTGCGGGCTTACTTTAGATAATGGCCATAAAACATTGGTAGAAAGAAATGAGAACACTTTCTTTTTAGCTGTTTTAAACAGATATGTCCCCCCTAAACGAAGTTCATAGTTTTTATCTCTTGTTGAAACCATACCAATTAGTGCGTAAAGATAAACCTAAAAAGTTATCAACTTACACAAAAAAGTCCAGAATACAAATAAATTTTCAGTTCCTTTAAAAGCCTTTTTCAAATTAACTTTGTTCAAGCGACACAGAAACACTCGGATATTATTTATTGCTTACAATTTTGCTTACACAGGGGAAATATTGCTGTACATTTTTCCATGGCGCGTTTCTCGAGGAACTCCTAATTTCTAATGGGCCATTTGCCACTTTGTCAATTGCACCAATAAATCTGTGCGAGTGGCTACGCGCGCCGGCTGACTTATCGCCCCGTCGCGAACTAAATGTCGCTACATTCTTTTGTTTTGTTTTACAACACTGAATGGACATGACTGACGTCTGACAGACTTATTTATCACTTAAAAAACAAACATCCATTTTCATACACAGGCCTTTTATTCGAATAATTTTTATTCCACAGGAATAAAAATAGCACTTTACTGTAAAAGTTAGAAAACCATACACGTAAAATCGTCTAGACTTTCGTGACTTTTATTGCCATTCGTTAAAAATTGACGTCGACAGAAGTCGAACTCCTATAAATTTTAATTAGAAGAAAATTGAATCCAAAACATCGATTGGAAATAATTTTATTGGTGCGTCGCATTCGATTTATAACGAATGGTTTTTACTCAAACTGGTTGAAAGCAAAGTTTGAACATCGTATTCTATTTTCGAAATTCAACTGATGTAACTTTTTAAATGGTGCTCGTACGCGTCTGGCGGTAAATTCCGAATAAAATTGATCGATTATGTAGAAGTTAAAAATATACCTCGACGTTACCAATTTCTATACCAATACGAAATAATGTTGTGTAGGTACTTTCAGACACTCTTCAATACAATTTAATACTTTCTTTTTATTATACCAACTTGTTCGTTACACAAGTAATTACTTGTTAACGATAACATGAGCGAGATGTAGAGAAATCTGTTGCCACACTGCACTCTATTTATAATAATTATTCACAGAGTCCATAGCAGCTCCATTTAAATTTCGTACACAAAACTCGGTGCAAACATGGCCTCACAGCGGTTGTTTATTTAAGGCCCGCCGGCAGTAATATCCCGCTCTAATTCTGGAACCAAATCCTGGTCTTTGATTCAAACACATCAGGAACTGAGTACATCTGTCGGACATGTGCCTGCGTCTGTCTTTATACCTTGAATTTCGGATGCGGCCGACGTCGGAGTTCGTCGGCGGTTTTCAGGTGGACAGAATACGCAACTACGTTAGAATTGTAAAGTTGCTTTAGACGTTAACTAAAGCTGCCATGAATTAGGACTGTCATTCCATTACTGGCGATGTGTATTGTGGAAAGTTTTTCAACAGTGTTGCCTGTTGTAAAATTAGATGTGTCGTTGAAGACGACTTTGTTTAGGTATATGCAGCTGCATTTTAGGGGTTAGTAAATAAACCTTAAGAAATGTACTTAGATAACATCAACGTATAAACAGTGTTTCACTAATTGCTCTAACAAACAGTGGTCCAACAGAAAGATAGTTCATAAAATTTAATTAAGGCAAGTCATCAGTCACCAAGAGGTTCGGGTCGCGTCACTGTTCCTGCAAGATAACGTAGGGTCAGACGTTGCAGCCCGACCCGTGATGAATGTACTCCCGGACCTCAAATATGTACTGTTGACGGCTCCTCTTTAAATAACCCATGCAATTAATCGAGATGGTGGGATAGCAGCCGTGTGGCGACGGCTCAAGAAAATCGATTCATCCTTAAGTCACGCTCAACTTATGCGGCATATTATTCATAAGTTAGTTACTCTTGCCGACGGACGCGGACCGTCCAAATGCAAACAAACCGCGGTTCTAGTTATTAATCATTCACCGAGGATCCTTGTTATCGAATAGCCGTGATGAAGTGGTGGCTCGCCTAATTGTGATCAGCGTTAATTAGGTGACCACGGTCAGCTGCAATTATCTGAGGTAAGCTCATACATAACTTATTAGTAGTAACCAAATTCATTCACCACAACTTTCATCAATTTGTATCAGAAATTGTTACTACGTAAATTACCTATTATAACGTGACACGTGACATCCAATGACATCCTCATTATAGGACGCGCGTTTTGTCAAATTGTACGTTTCGTGTCGCAACTTCGCCGTATATTGAAATATTAAAACGTTCACACAAAGGCCGCGGTGCTCATTACACGGAATACCATTCACCTTCTCACTCCTCATTAAAATTTGTACGACAGCTTCTAAATTCTACTCTTTTCTCCGCACCTCCATTTCAATATACAGGAAAAAGTGGAAGAGCGATGTGTACGGAGTACCGAACCGGGCTGGCAAAACTTTTGCTTCCTCTCCCCACCCGTGGGGGCAAAAAGTGTTGCCGACGGGTGAAGCGGGTAGTTATAGCTATGTCGGGGAAAAGTTTTCCGTGTTGCGGGTAGGGGCGCGCGGGGGGAGGGTGGACGCATGCGCGGTATGCCCACCGCAACGGCGACGCGCCAGTCCTGTACAGGACTTTGTCTCCGACGCAAGGATGCGGCCTGTCGGAGCCTTGAAATGCGCAGTTACGTAATTGCGGACACGATTTTTTTAATAAGTGTAGATGTTTTACTTTTATTTCAGCCATGAAAAAAATTACTGCGTCAACAGTAATTACTTTTTTAAGTACATTGTAATAGTTTTATCGCCCAAATCATTAGTTATTATTTTCGTAATGATTTTTTGCGACACTATTTTTATTTACGCGTATAATTCTTTGAAACGCAATGTACCAATACACATTATCCTAAAAGGTCATAAAATTAGTTAGGTCATGCTAAGGGTCTGGGGAGGCAATCGATACGATGCCTCACACCCCCGGCGTAGCAAAGTAGCGGCTAGCTTTTGGCACCCCCTACGCCGTAGCCGTAGCTCGTAGCTCCGTGGCTACGACCCGGATAGCCCACGTTGAGCGAAGCAAAGAAACTATGTAAATGGAAGTACTCGAAGTATATAATATATTATATGCTTTATCCGTTGGTATACGCAGTTTTTGCTGCAGTTATTATGTCGTTTTCTTTATGTTGCAATTATTTTAACATTTCTGAGTATGAAAAACGAGAAACCGATTCATATTCATAAACTTTGAGTATAATTTAAATTTGCGTTAAAACATCAATAAGACAAAAAATCGGTGTAACTTTACAATATTGACTAACTAGCAATATGTAAAATTGCATAATATTTCATAATTAAATATGCAAAAAATCAAAATTTGTTCAGGAAGTTTTACTTAGTTTCAAAACTTTTTTACCCTTCCATTGACACACACACATCCGTCACACACCCACACCCCGCGCATCACACGAGTTCACTCCGAGCTGAACTTGAACCGACTCGCGCGCAACTTCGCCGGATTTGTTGCGACTTGTTGTTTGTTCTGTTTGTTACCAAACTAAATTTGAGTTGCTAAACTAAACTTGTGGATATTTAAAGGGAACTTTTTCTCGGAGTCAACGGCCGGGCCGCTTAGTCCGTCACCCAGTTTCAGAACCTGCGGAGTTATGGCAGTTGTTCGTAAACTACTTGGACCAGCGGACTGGGGGTGCAGTTGGGGGTCATGGCGCTAATTTGACCTTGGACAGAACTTGGACTTCTGTCTGCCCGCTGGGTCACAGTTTGTAATTGTGCGGAGTGTAATTGGTAATTGGCTGGTGGTGTTGTGTTGTGACAGTGTCGGGTTTGTTTGTTATTTTTTGTCGGGAACTTTTGTTGTTCATTTTTATATCCTTCTGAGCGCCCTAGCACGATTACACGGTATAAAATACTCGTTTCACATTTAATATTTTCATAATTTTAGGAACATACTTTTATCTATGGATGAAACTAATTGTACTTGTTGCAAACAATTCAACTAAAATGTTAGAGGATAGTTGTATTTTCGATTCAAAAATCGACGTATTTACGTTAGCTCGACTGGTTCCGCCTTTGGTTGTATCAGACGTCCTGAAAGTCCCTATAAAGTTTAGAGTATAATTATAAAAATACATCAATCAACTGTAAGTAGATTTTGGATGCAGAAGTCTTACCAGCCAAAGATTTTGAGTTCACATAAAACAAACAAAACATCACAGAACGCCGTCACACAATCTTCAATCTAAAAATCCACTTCAACAAACCTTTAATCATTTCCTTATAAACAAAATCCTTTCTTAAACAATCGGGCATCTCATCGAACTTAATTAACTGTTCGTTAGAACCGTCAAAGGCTTCAAACAAATTCGCCACGACAAAATAATGCGGCAGATAATAGCCGTTTAAGGTGGCCCGGAGCCTCGGCCTGCTTCGGGCATAGCACCTGCCTAACAAAATTAATTACAACCCAATAAGGGTATATTAACCGGACGGTTAATAAGCTTCACGGATACGCCACAATTAAATTAAGAGGGTCTAACAGTCATTATTTATAAACAATAATATATCAAAGCGATATTTTCAAGATGGTGCTTCCCGCAACAATGCGTCTTGCGCCGTACGGTTATCCTTTGGGGTATTAATTCTCAGGATATTTATAACCCTCTGCTTAAATCTTTGGGGTGTTTTCTGAAAAATAGACGACGTTTCAGAATAAATTATTTATCTATATTAAATATGTATTTAGAAATATATAAGTTTATCAGATGTCTGGTTGCCATAGTACAGGCTCTGCCTAGTTTGGGATCAGATGGCGGTGTGTTGGTCCCAAGATATTATTATTATTAAATAACCTAACAATTAATTATCTGCGTTGAAAAACGTTTCGGATTACGTAACGTTAACGTTTCGTTTCGTGTTTTATTCAAACACTGTTTTAAACTTTCACGGTTTAAAACTAAACTTATACTGTCACTTACGGGATATTTTCCGTTCTTCATGGCGTTTGCAACAGCATCGTAGTACCGGGTGCTTAAAATTATGACAGTATAATTTCTTATTTTATTTTTATTTACATCTGAAAAATATAATAATGTGGTGAAAATCTGTTTGTATCCCAACAACACAGGTGGGCACAACAACCTTGAACAATAACTTTGAACAAAACACATTTCGCCTGTAAAACCTATGGCTTCATAACAACATCTAGAGTAAACGACACGTTTTTTTAAATTTCAGAGGTTTTGTAATAATTACACAATTGTTTTCTAAAGAATTGCTAAACCGACCAAAGGGGACTTTCAAACTTTTGTTCCCTCCCAGTCATATTTTTTTTGTATTACAAAATTGGCATGCTCTATTTTGTAATTTGCCTTTTATATTGCTCATAACGTAATCTCAGCAATATAACGCAATATCAAACACAAAAACGTGTTCCACCACACCTGCCAGGTTCATGTCCGCGTGACTATCAAAAAACGAGAGAAAAGAATGTTGTAATAACACGTAAAAGTAACATTCTTATACAAAAATGTTCATTTATTACAGTATTTTGCAAATTATTAGAAGAAAATACCAGTAGGTCGAAGTCTACAGCGAGCAAAACACGGGCGTACACTGTATTTATGGTTATATGGCGCAAAACTTTCCGAGCGTAGGAGCTAAAGCCATCGATTTTCAAAACTTTTTCATGGAAATAAACCTACTTTCGTTGTGTACACAGCTGCTTGGTTGTGTGCGTGAACCAGGGCCACTACCACACATACACTTCTGTTGGAGGTCACGTTTTCAATGGATTAAAATTTAAAATGAAAATACGTTAGCGTCGCATGTATTATCTTAATAATGCACGCGACGATTTTGGTACGACTTATGAATATGGAGAAATTTAATCAGCGTGAATGTAGACTTTGGTCTTCAGCGTTTATTACCTTCAGGATACTTTTTTTCGGTAGCTTCCATGAGCATGAATTGATAGTTTGTTCGGTTGTCTATGGCAGAAGTTTGTACTATCTTCATAACGAATAGGGAGGTGGTGCTAGGTAGGTAGGTACTTATGTGGCCTCAACAGCCTTTGTACCTAATCTAAACAAGCTAGATAAACATTGAACGATAAAATAATAATTAAAGGCTTTCCCAGAATTACCTCCTTCACTCAACTCCCTGTGTAAATTTTGGTGTAAAAGTTTTTGATTTTGTTGAACAAATCCTTATGTTTAACACAATATTCTTCACAAGCGTGTCTTCTAACATATCACAGGACCATCGACCGCTTGTATCGAGCGAACCCACACATACAAAGTCGACGTACTTGTAATGGGTCCGCAAAGAAAACTTTTTAAAACTTTTCCACCGAGGCAATATGGCTCGTGTTCTCAGCCGTTATGTTTTATTTAGGCAACGTGGTACTGTCCCTTTCTCGCTCACTGAAACTTCCATACGATAAAATGGGATGGATATATTTTTCAGCCCACGTTTTCAGTTGAACGGCTGCCTTGCCCGGGATACGAAGTAATTATTTCTATTCTGTCATTGCCGTGTATTTTTTATGTGCTGTCGTCATTTTGTAGGTTGCGACAGGGTCCTAGAGTGCTACAGTGTACGTTAAATTAGAATCCGTTAAATAAGTAATAGTGTCCATGGGATTAGCTTTAGTTTTCGAGCACAAAATATCCGACGCTGAAAGGGCGATGACTCAGCGATCTTGTTATCTTGTGAACTTGTGGTAAAGTTAGGCAAATGGACTGAAATGCTTTTATCATCGGACTTCATTGGGCTTTAAAAGTACTTCAACAAAATATGTACTTAGTTTGAGAATACAGTATTGACTGGAACGTTATTGTAACTCTCGAGGTCGGCCCATTTATTGACCAAGCTAACGGTGTTAAATAAAACTTCATTGTAACAGTTCTCTTGAATTTAGTGGAGGAAAGTACTACGTTGAAAAGGATAATTATGTTGATTAAAATCGGTATAGTAATAAGGAGCTTGCAGCTTAAGATTATTATTTATTTGACATCTCATTCTCCCATAACTTTCATCGCAATCTACTCCTGCAAACAAAAATATGCAAAAACAACCTTTCTTGGAATACGTTTCCACTTTCCTCCAGGTTTAGGCGAGAGTGCAATCTCACGGTGCTCGTTTATCAAGATCGTCATCTGATTGGAGCGCAGCTGCGTTTTATTGCGGAGCAGACCGCCCATCCTAATTTTAATTTATATTTCCAACGCCTATGGCGAAATTGAAATACCATTTTTCAATTGTTTTTTGAATTGCGGAACAGTTTGAGAGAGTGTGCGGTATGTCAGATTTTTGTTTTTTTTTTTTTATTTAGGTACTATAGCTGTAAAGATTTTCTTTGAGAAATTCTAATGATATTTAAAAAATCTTGATCTCCAATAACTGACCAAACTTCAAATCGATAGCAGCGAGCTAATAAAGATCTTTAATAACGAGAACAGTGACACACACCTCTGATTTTTCGGATTCATATGCGTATTCTATAATATCATTTATTTCGGTGAAGGAAAACATCGTGAGAAAACCAGCATGTCTGAGAGATATTTCTAGACGGCTTGTAAAACCAAGTCAAAGGCCCATGGATGGCATAAAAACTCCGACACCAGGTTAGGCACTAACCACACGATAAAGAAGAAAAACATAGTAACGAGAATGAAGTTCACCGTGATCTTGACAGACTTGTCTCAGCAACCCAAAAGCAACCTTATTCTGACGAAATAAAGTCCACGGTAAATAACTGTCAAAGTAAAATCGCTGCAACTACTGCTAGGTCATAACATTGTTTGTGTAAAATTTACTTTGTTTTTTTTAGTATTTCATTAGATAAACAATTCCTTATTCAAATACCAATGTTAAACAACACTACCAGATTTCACTTTAAAATAAAGTATAAAAAATTCACTTCCCTATTACACCCCAATAACATTTCCCTTAATCTTAATGCTCATTTTAAGAGCAAGGCATTATCAACAGAAGATGTACCTTCTTCGTCGTAAAGAGAGGTCCGAGGCAAGTCGAACTCGTAAATTACTAGGGGTATTGTTTTATGCTCTCCTGGTACATCGATCGTTCTACAGGGTCTTGTAACGGTGTAATGGGATTCCGAGTCCCGTGAAAAATATGATTAATAGATCCGTTTTGGTGGATAGAATAATCTATCAATTGATTGTGTTTTTGTCTTGTTTGTTTTGTTTTGCTTTATCTTTGGAAATTCTGACATTATTTGGTTAAGCATAATCTGATAAAAAACTCTGTGAAAATCCCTTGCCAAGTGAGGCCAAATGACATA
The DNA here is from genome assembly GCA_950022335.1 of Eurois occulta. Lineage (NCBI taxonomy): Eukaryota > Metazoa > Arthropoda > Insecta > Lepidoptera > Noctuidae > Eurois > Eurois occulta. The sequence goes on along the minus strand of OX465489.1, from coordinate 6,102,949 downwards.
AGTACCACGTTGTGTCGTTTGTGCCGTCTATCGTGATAAAATGTCCATGCTGTCTGCCTGTGCCCGGTAGCCATCTTGTACACACGGCGACATATCAAGCAATAAATATCCAGTATAGCATGGCCTCGCTTTGTTTAGATTTCCAATACAATGATAGATCCGCATAAACTGATTTTGTATGACACTTGTCCCAACGATGAGCACGAAGCGAGTAGAGCTAGAAACTAGAAACGAATTGGCGAGCAGCGAGAATCGAGTGTGTAGTTCTGATAGTTTTGTCGCTGGGCTACAAGCGTGTGTGCGAGTGCGACGGGCGATTGATTACTCGCACCACTCACACACTATAAAATAAATCATCGTCGTCTTCTGAACCAGACAACAATGATAGTACTAGTACTTGTTTTGAATTCATGATAATATGTACCTACACTTAGATCCGCACTCTAGGTAGAAATGACCGCTGGTTGGTCTCTGGGTGTGAATTCCAACCACCAAGGAAGCATAGCTGAGCAAGTATCGCTGAGCGAGTATTGTATTATCTTTGATAGCTTTTGTCGATCAGCGACAAACTAGTGGAGCTAGTCCTCGCCATCAGTGTAAACTGTCAGCGATCAACTATTAATTTATGCATCTCTGTTGCTTACACGGAATGTATATCTATTGTACGTTACCGTGGCCGATAGTTAGTCGCTTCCTCGCCGGCTGGGATAGCTGCCTATAGCTTGATTACTACTTATCGTAACTATATCTTTTGAATTAGCCTATATCCCTCCATTCCTTCCACATGCGAGCGAGCGAGCGAGTGCTCGATGGTGTGCTTCTTCTCGCCAAGACACGAGGAAGCCATCCAAGGTGTCCCGCGACTTTCTCCCGGTCTACCGCGACCCCGACTAGCGTAACTTTAACTTCCATTACTCGAATACTGCAATCTTAGCTTTCAAATCACCATTATCTTCCATCACAAGCAGACTGCACTCGTCATCGCAAAGCACGCAACGCGTTGAACAACAGAGGTCGCGGTGTAAGCATGGATCGCGTTCATCGAGTGACATTCTTGTGTTATCTGGTGAATCAATTAGTGTGGGGTGGCGCAGTGGCCGTGCCTGGTGCGGGATGGCCCGAGCTTGCCCGTGCTGGTGGTTGGTGGCGATTATTTACAAAAAAATAATTGTTTAGTTTTGATTGATAGTAGACATATTTTTGAGTTGAATTTTCTGTTCAACAGGTATTTTGATGGTAATACCACACATTTAAATAATTTAGAATACAAAATATGCACAATTGAAAATAGGCATTTAATAATAAATTCTTAGGTACTAATAATAGGTGTGAAAATGAGTTTGTTTGTCCCGACATAACCGCTAAACGGATTTACATGTTTCTGTAAATCCGTTGTCCTATGTTGTTTTTGTTTAAACAAATAACCCAACCCAGGTCTGTTAGGAAATAGAATACTTTTTTACCGGGTGGTATGGCTAGCAAATGCTAGTTCAAAAATAAATAGACCTAGAACCAGTAAAGTCGTAATAAACTGCAGATTTTATCAAACAACAAACGCAAAGCTATTCAAAGACACATTTTCAACAAATGAACCGCATCAATACCACACAATAACAATATAATAAGTGCATTACTTATTCCCTGGCTGGCGCGGATGTGGCGATCGCAAGGTTCCGGGCGTCCAAACGCAGCCCACTTCCGGCGGCCACGCCTCCCAGCTCACATCTCTCGGAAATTCTATTTTGTTATTTTAGGGATTGCCAGCCTCCTGAAAGCTTTACGATGTCGGTTTTGCACGCTTTGATTATAAAATTACCCGATGTTGTAATAACTTTTTAATAAAATGTATGTCGTGAAGCGTTGTTTGACATAGAGGTTTTGTTCATTTTTAAGTTTTATGGATAATTATTGAAGCAACGAGTGTGTCGAAACAAAAAGTAACTAAAAGTATGCATAGCAGTTTATAATAGGTATCGTTGAGGAAAACCAATCTTCATATTAATTCAAATAGAAAAACAATACGAAAGAATCAGATTTCAGAGCTGAAAACCGACTCGTCCAAGTGTCGTCCAACCCAACAAAATATTCAAAGAGGAGAAATTAATTATCTGTGAAGTAAAAATGCTGTCCATTAACTGTAAAAAAACAAGAGATGCCATTAAGTTATTTTATTCATCTTCTTAAAATATATAATGGTTTTATTGTGTTTTTCACTCGTGGTGGCCAGTAACATCTGGAGCATTTTGGAAGACCTTATTTATTTATTTATTTATTTTCACTTTGTTTCAGGTACGTACTTTTGCTGAAGGTCTGTGGATTGAGGATATCTTGAGGATACTAATAGGTACCAGTATTTATTTAGTATTATGTTTGAAGATTAATAATACAAATCAAAAGTAAAAATAGTTTCTCCAAACAAAACTTTCTTGGAATTTGATGATTTTCTTTCAGCCCTGTAGTCAGAGAACAAAACTTGTACAATTTTATTTTAGGATTTAGGTCCCAAAAAATAATTGTATAAGTCACCTATTAGGTCTTTGAAATACTCCTGCCATTACTGGCCACTACGAGTGAGAAACTCTGAAAAAGCCATTACATATTTTTTAGGAAGATGAATTAAGAAAAAAACTTTATGGCCTCTTAAACAGGATTCAGAATATCTTAGGTTTTTAAATCTGAGAACTATCTCAGATTTAAATGATCGAATAATTTTACTCATCTTTAATAACTTAAACAGGGTGGAAACTTCCAACGGGGCAGCAAGGAGAACTACCTTAACCGTTGCAGCTTCACGAAAATTGTCTTAGTAGACTATCCATAAATTGTTCGTGAAACTTTGATGCCCATTCACAGATTTTCAAAAAAAATTACAGTTAGTAAGAAAATAGCCATTTTACACTAAATAAAATTTGATTCCAATCGATCCTGTCTCTAATACTGATCGAAAATTTTTATGGGACCAATCCAGGTTGGAGTACTAAAAAAGTCAGAAATTACAAAAAACTTTCCCAGTATCTGATATATTTCCTTAAAATTGAATTTATTATTGTACTTATATTTTCTATAGGCTTTACATTCAAACATTTTCACAAAAAGTTTGTTTAGCATAAAATCCTTCAACATAAACTGCAGTACAATCTCGTTATTTATTTCGTCGTCGTCCCCGCGGTGTCACGGAACCACCGAGGTTGCAGTCGTATAAATATCAGCGGTAATTAGAATTCCTAGCTCCGGCCTTAATTTTTGTATCACGTGACATCTGTCAGGTGAACGGGAAATTTAGCTGTTTTTTTTTTGTTTTTAATTCGATATGTACGATTCGGTATTTTGTGAGTCTTGTTTAGTGGTGTAAGACAGTGTCGCCAATGGTATGACCAGTAACAAGACTTTTTGGTTTTGTTTAAAATGGTTTCCAAGAGAAGATAACTTAGATTTTCTCCTCTATAGTCTTATTTTTCTTTTCATTGAGCTTGGTATTGAATTCTTTTAATGTAAAATGAGGTTTTTCATAAAATGACTATTAAATACTCTTCAGGGCGGTCAAGGTAGTCTACCTATCTTCCCTTGCTTAAATTATAATATCCTGTTATATAGAAATACAATATAGGTTTTACCATCATTATCTTTTCGTGGGCTCCCAAAAAACAATAATTCAAAATCAATTCACGATAGTTTTCTAAAAAATAATAAAGCCATATTTCTCTTCACATGATAAATACGCACAAATTACAATAAAATTACTGCAGGAAGCATAGCGACATTTAGGCTCACGTGCGTTGTGTAACTGCCGTTCATTAGGTAGTGTTGACAGCATGCGTGCGCGCCGCCCGCGCCTGGCACGGGCCTATCGCACCACCATCGATGACTAATAAACCACCACCAACTTACTAAAGCAGTTTTAATCAACCTTAGTTGCTGAAAAATAAGGCTCGTTTTTGATGGTATTGGTTGCATTAAAAAGTTGGTAGTGTCGTAATCGCAACCAGCTTTGACAACCCTAACTTTGCATTTGATTTTTATCATATGGCTATAGATTTAGGGGTTGTTTTGCAACACCGTAATACGAGATTATCGTGGCCCCAGTTATAATCGTGACCACTTCTAGCGAACACTTTAGAAGTTCGCCCCCGAATTGAGCGGTCCGTGTCAGAATTATGTACCATAGACATTGGTATCGACGCACAATTTATATCTGCGTGGGAAATTATTATATCTTTATTACGAGTTCCGAGTCGTTTCGTGACGTCCTCCTGTAAACCCACGACATAGACACGCGTTTACTAAATATATTTTTATTACCGACACTCATTTTTCATAATGGTTTGAAGTATTGTTAGTTTCGGTTTCTATTTTAGTCTTAGAAAATAAAAGTATACAAGGTTGAAAATACACCATCGTACAAACGCTTACTTACGTGGTAAACGTTTGTACGATATTAGAAATTTTGAATCGGTAATTTAAAAAAAAACTTTTCGTTCGGGTTCGGAATGATGAATACTGAATACGTCGTAAGTGTTTGTGCATCAGTGTCGCTTCCATCCTGTACTATTGTCTCTTGCAAGACTGCTAAATTCGCTCAATGAGCTTAACTTGTACAATTTAATCCTACAACTAAAACTCCTGGCTGGTACTAGCTCCACTTATCTAGCAGTCTACCATTCACAAAGTCACCAAAGTTTTATCGCGAGTACCGGCCGAGCACCTTTAGATTACTCATTTCGCAATAGCCCGGGGCAATTAAAAAGGAAGGGGTACTACTATCATTAACCGGGAGGCGGCCGGCGTCTTAACAAGAATATAATGCAATTTTAAAATAATCCCCGCAAAAAAGAAATTAATGCAGGCACCTCTCTAGATTCCCTTTTTATCTCTTTAATTGGTTTTCACATCTTACAGTGTAAAAAATATCGTGTTCTTTGTAATCTCGGGCGATGTTTTAATAAATATAACGAAGTGAACCGGGGAGGGTGGAAAAAATATAGCAGCCCTTAAATAAACGTTCACACTCCAGAGATCAGCTCAGTCGGTGCGTTCACGATTTATTGGGAAATAATTAAGAAGTGACTCCGAATTGGTACAGGAAAGAAATTTAGATGAATCGAGGTACGTAACAAATCATATTAAGGTAATAATTTACTAGAAGAAGAGATATATATATTATAATTTTATGGTTGGATCTATCAGCAATGTGGTAACTATTTTGCATACGTCTTCTAGGAGCTACATGGAACTTGTAAATTGACCCTATCTGTATTGGACTCCACATGTGGCCATTTGCCAACTCATCATCATCTGCCTAGCATTTCCCCAACTATTTTGGGGTCGGCTTCCAGTCTAACTGGATGCAGCTGAATAACAATATTTTACGTGGAGCGACTGCCTATCTGACCTCCACAATCCGGTTCGTTCTGGGTAATACGATAGCCTTTGGTAAGACTGGTTGTCAGACTTTCGGGCCACTGACTACCTGTAACGACTGACAAAGATCTACAAATGACAGCCAGGACCAACGGCCATTGGCCAACACTAATTGTTTTTTCATGTAACTTCTCTGCCAGTCTATTTTTGGTGGTCCTATTAACCATAATTTCAGGATATTATATTGGGACATAAAAAACTATTTTAACAACCTCTCCAGACGCCTTCAATATACATTAAATCTCTGTCCGAGTAGGCAATTGATAAACAATTGAACCACGCTGATAGCTTATGAGAGAACTTCGTCTTGTCATCTAATACCGTTGTTTGTAGTTCTATCTCTCGTTCAGACCCTCTTAGACGTTTTTATAGCCGAAAGTTCGCCTTTTTAGTCTAAATGGGTGATTATTTGAACATGTGCATATCACACGGCCCTCCCTAAATAACTACTTAGTTAGATATAAAGTTATGTTTTTTTTTATTTCACGTAAAACATAGTTCCAGCACTATATACAGATGTACATAATATATTCCTATTGTTATAAACAACTAAGTTATGTTCATAAACGTTCCTCAAATCTCATCACCATTCGTGTCCCAATTTCCAAATTTTTGCAGTTCATGCTCAAAAAGTTATAAAAATACCTTAAAGATCGTATTTTTAAGAAGTAATTTATATAGTGCACAACATGTTTTACCAATTAGCAAAACTATACACATTAAAGAACACTTTTAGATAATTTGTAACGACTTTGAAAATTGTCCCAACACTTTATACTCACTACCATTTGTTCACACAGTCGCAGGGTAAATTTTTTCTGTGTAGTGTATTGCTATCTGTAAGAGTAACTCGGCGGTTGCACTCCGTTTCGCGTCTCGACTCGTGCGGGTCACATTTCAAAAAGTATTTTGGCGCCAATTCTAGCCTGTCTTAATCGCCCAGAAATTGTGTTTGGCAAACAAAAATCTCCTTACCGTTCGAGTTTCCCCTGGTAAGTCTAATATGTTTATTTATCATTTTCATGCATTGTAATAGACGCCATAGGATACTCTTTGGTTTGATCAAGTTCTCAATTGTTTAAGTTCTACAAAGAACGTATAATGTGAAAAAGTGTACAAAAACCTAATTACCATTTATATAATTACCATTTTTCCCGTTCGTATTTTAGCGAACGGTAATGAGCAATTGAAAATGGTAATTAGTACCAGTATAAGCTGGCCTCTTATTATATTGAAACGCCTTACTTCGCTAGGCCAGCCCAAGGTAGAATTGTTACTACCAACGCGTGATCGATTTGTTGATCGTTCGGTGTGAACTGGGACTTCCGCAACAAAATAAACCTACGTACTGGCTACCCACCTACCACTATTTTCTTTCAGACTAAACATGCCTCGGCAAAAGCAGCAATCAAAGGAGGAAACATTGGCTAAAGCCAAAATCGCGCGCCCGAATCGATATGCTAAAATCAAAGCTGACCCTATTTTATACGCCCTTCAAAAAGAAAAAGAACGACAACGATACAAAAAACGAAGAGAACTGAAAAAAAAAATTGTCAGTTGTAGAAATGACGCCAAGAGCTAGAAGGCTACAGCGGAAGAAATGGAGAGAAAACTTAAGAAAACATTTTCAAAAAAAGAAATTAATAAAGGAAGAAATACATAAAGAAATTAATAAACATGAATAAAAATACACCAAGTTCCAGTGACAGCGAAGATAATATTAATGAAAATAGACAATTCATGTAAAAAAAATAGGTAAATGTGAAATGCAGTCGTTTTTTCAGTCTTATAATTATTTTCCTATACGCATGATTTTTTCGTTGCAGTGATTCTAATATATTCGAAAAATCATGCGTATAGGAAAATAATTATAAGACTGAAAAAACGACTGCAGAGTCCTAATTCTAAAGTAACAGCACTACTAAGAGACAAAACCAAAGTAGAAGAAGCTAAGAAGAAAATTTTATTTGGAGAAGCAATGAGGAATACGTTACTGCCAGAGTGAGAGAGATAAAGAACACTAACCAAAGAACAAAACAGCTGTTGCCTACATTTTGACGAATTAATCGATCATAAATGTAGGGAACAGCTGACTTTTTTTTCGCGATTTCAGGTTTGGTCGCATAGTAAAAGTTGTCCGTAATGATGAGTACAATGACCTCTTAAGAGTTTGCATGGTGTTTTACAAATAACCCTGTATAGGTCTAAGTTCTATTTACACTGAGTTTTGAACTAGTGTTCTAATTGATTTTATTTGAATTACTAGACAGATAATGTTTTTGATTTTTAGGAAAACCGGTTGATTTTTGAGTATTTTTTTTTAATTAAATCACTTCGCTTAATAGCTAAGTTTGATGTCATTTACTGTCACCTAAATAATTAATAAATATGTGATTAAAGTACATTATTCATTTTATTTCTAATTACCAATCACGAAGCATAATTACCATTTTTAAAATGCTAATTACCGTGTGTTTCATATCTCATCACCGTTCGACGAAAATTTTCAGCTTTAGATTCAGACCTATATAGCAGTTCAAATACTGTGCGTTTGATTTATTTCGTTAATCTGCACTATAAACTTTAGGTTAAATCCATAAAGGTTGTAATTGGAAGCAATATTTGACCTTAATTTACGAATCCTGAATATGTCTATCTTCAAATATTCACCCAAATATGGAATAGTTTTTTTCCTCGATAATGTCCTTAAGTAGCGATATATTTGAGTGTTTTTGTTGATAATGTTGATTTTATTGTTATTTTTGTGGGGTTATTAATTTAATGAGACTGGGGTCAGTGGGAGTTACCTAGGAACAATATAATGTATTAAGTTTTGGGGTCATTGTAGACAAGGGATTATTATATTGCTGCTGAAGCTAAAAGCTTTAGCGCAAAATACACTGAATAGTTTGAGAATTTTGAGTGGCACGGGGCATTATTATAAAATGGCATTGTCAAAACAGTCAAAAAAAGAAAAAAAAATCACCTTTCAACTTTCACCCGTAAACAATCTAACCCTAACATCCCAACTACACAAACACGATGTCATCGTGACGAAACAAATGAAATCTCAACACTTACAATGCCGTCGCACTGCCAAGTAATGTAATCTACTCATAAAGCTGGCATTAATCCTTCCTCGCAGTACTGGCGTGTCATCAACGGTAGTCGAAATTTTAATCACCAACCCCTCTGTCGCCCGCGTTTCACCCCCTGTGTCGCCCTGGGGCTGCGGACGGCCGCTCCTTACACGATATTCCCATTACTTAGTCCAGGGCGATAATAAAATTTAATATAATGCCGCGAGGAGGCGGATGCGACCACAATGAAGGCAAGCCGAGTTTCAGCGGACGGATGTGGGAGCTGGCGATTTTAAGAGGTTGAATTTTCAATTTAATGCATTTTATTTGCTAGCAGTATTTTCAGTGTACACTTATACTTTGAAGTTGAACTTGATGAACTTCGAATTCAGAGAATTCCTGCTTGGAGTACTTCTGAAGTTAACATGAACCAAATAAAATAACCTATCTATTTTCCTGAAATTCAAGAAGAAATAACTTTCCTAGATTTTGCGAATGCTTATTGTTGAACTACTTCTGAAATTAAATTTCAACATCAAATGCTTAATCAATCAATAAGAAACCCTAAAAACATAAATGAACACACATAAAATTTTCAACATTTTAAAACCAAGAAATACTTCGGAAAGCAATAAAATAACGCGCATGCCGCGGCCTGAGCGAAACGCTGCGGGCTTCGAAGGGTTGCACCCGTACCCCGTTGTACTCGTAGCGTCCACGTAAGAAGAAAGGGGTTGTTCGGGGTAAAATTGAGAAATGGACCGGCTAACGTTGTTACTTCACCCCGGTAGCAGTGGCGGGTTGAATGAAGAATGTTTTGTTTTTGTTGTAAAGTGTTATTGAGAGTGGTGGTCGTTGGCAGTGGGACATGGTTTCGCGCATAGTTTTTTTTTTAATTTACTTTTCATTTTCCCAAACCATTTTCTATTTTTTCTAGCGAATACCAATTGAAAATTGATTCTTTAAATTCAATCATAGGGACCACTCTGATTTCATAATCCGTAGGATCACATAACATAATCTATTGGATTAAACCCGAAAAGGGTGTATCACAAACTTTGTCAAAGCAGATCCAAGAAACACAAATATTTATTCCTTTCAACCAATCTTACAGCTCTCAAACGTTCTAACCAAAGTTAACACAACAAACTCATTGAAGTATGAAAAACCAATTAAAATATTTTCTGTTTAAGTTGAAAATCAGCCAAGAAGCACGGAAGCAAGCCATTAATTGCCAACACCGAGGCAAAAGGTTGGGCGCCACTGTGGTGCACTTTTAAAAACTCCAAGCTAAGGATGCAGTAAACTCATTAACGTGAGTGCGGGCACTTATTAGACAAGGTGTAGTACCCCTGAGTGAAGTGAGATACACACGGAGTTGAAGGAGTGGGAACTTTTTCGGCCAGCATTCGTAGTTCAAATTCTAAGAGTTTGTTATTGGTACATCACCGTTTCACATTTTTAACGGCTGTTTTTTTTTCCGCTGGTGGTTACAAAATCTTTGCTAGATTCAGATATACTCGTAATTCGTACTTAACTTATAATTGTATCAAAAACTTACTCGATAGGTGTGAAAAGTGAAGGTGTTGAAGTATAAGTAGGCACTTGCCACATTTGTCACGTAAGTTTAAGACTCAAGATAATTTATGGAATAATTGCACAGACGTATAAGTGACTATACGCTTTTATACCTCCACGCACACAAAAATAAAATACTAAACTGTGTATTAGTTTCAGTATAGGTATATAAAATTTTCGAAGTAATTTTTCTAGATATCTATTTTGTACCCTATCACAATGTTTTTTTTAACCCAAAGGTTGACTGGTAGAGAATGCCTTGTGATATTAGGTCCGCCTATATACCACTATTTTGTACATGAAGTTTAAATAAATAACGCTACTTTATCACCAAGCTTCTCACTATATATAAGAGCTCATTAAAATAGATGGACATTCACACAACGTTCAGTACGTCTAAACCAAGATATCCAAGCAAAAAAACACTGATTAAAGTGATTTTATTTTGTCCTTAAATAATAAACTACCTGCACTCTAGAATAAACACATCCACAAAACGGTAAAAACAAAATCACTTTAATTAGTGTTTTTTTTTGCTTGGATATCTTTGGTTAGACTTACTCAACGCTGTGTTAAAATCTGTCCATCTATTTCAATTTAATAAAATATACCTTACATATTTCCCATCAAAATAGTTGCCCAAACTTCATGCCACTATGTCCCATCGTAAACCCGTACACAGTTTAAGAATTCGTTTCTCGCAAGTTGCCTCCAGCTAATATCGTCTGGTAACACTAACTTACATGCGAGTAATGAGACTGCATTTTAAAATCAACACTGCCTCCGTACGTTGCTAACTACGGAAACAAAATGTACTCGTGTGTTTATGTTCAGTATTCAAAGTTACGTGTTTAGTTTGATGGGTTTACCTATTTGATAAGACGAATAGATTGGGTTTGTTAGTTTCAGTGATATTTGTTTTGGTAGGTAAAAATAAATTAATGTTTTCAACTCACTGAGGTGTTCCACTAACAAACTCGATTTTTTTAAACAGACAGCTGTGAACTAAGCAACCTTTGCCTTTACACATGAACAAACTATGGTAACCACGTACGTTCTCATGGCGGTCTGTCTTACTATTTGCCGTGAATTCATTCTGCTGCCTTTATATCATTATTATTCTTTATTTATTTTATTTCATTTATTTTGTTTTGTTGTTGTAATTTTATTGTTAGGTATCTTTTGATTTATTTTCATTTGACTTTTATTATGATTTTATTGTATTTTATTTTTATTTTGTGTTTGATAATGTTATTTTTCTGTGTTTATGGGTTGTGCTTGCCTGAAATAAATGCCAATTTATTTATTTATTTATATGAATCTATTTGGAGTTGGTGCGGTATGTCTTATTATTTGACACCTCTTTATTATCCGTGGATTCTAGCAGCATGAAAGAATAGTTTTCATTTTTTCATGAAGACATGCAGACTAATGCACTTGACAGAGTTAATAGAAACTTACGGTTCTTTTTTTATATGCATTCCAGCCAGCAATAATTTAATACAACATATCACAGTACAGATTCGGCTTCTTAGCTCGTAAATCACCGGAGGGCTGCTCATCCGGTAATTAACCGTATGACTCGGGGTTTTAGTGCTGAGGGCACGTCACTCCCGCAGTTTCGCACGACTCTCGTGTTGCTGATTATTGTTATAATAACTGTTGGTGGGTTCTGAGGAAATGCATAATTTTCTTAGTTTCACGTCAGGACTTTCACAGTATGAAGAAAACAGTTTTCTGTCTTGTGCCTTTAGTTCTAAGCCGAACTGAACGAGGGTGTATATATCTTCAACTTTTACCTTTCTGCATTCTCTTCTTCTTCTTATCGTTCTCTTATTGCTGAGAATCCTTCGTTCGTTTCAATTTGATAAGGGTTTTTTTCATCTGTTATGATGAGTTTCCCGGTGGACTGCGGCGCTAGCTTTTCTGCATGTTCCATAAATTGACTCTGCATTAGATTTTCTTTATATTTGTGACTTTATAATTTCTTGAATCCTTTTCTTCAAGTATTAAAGTTATTTTCACCACGAACTCTAATCTGTCTAGCTCCTTTTACTCTAAAACACAGTCTACCATCAAATCATCATAAAAGCACCTGATTAAAAATTCGCAACCACATTAATTACCTCCAGACATTCATATTACATTGTAGATTTCAGCAGTAACATCTACCTAGAGACGGGCTAATAAACCAAGTCAGTGCATGAATAAAATTATAATGAATTTCAACGGTACATTACCGCAGCGTTTATCAAATGTGGCGTCGTATGCATTCGGTCCTGATGCACCGGAATACGGAGTTTGTGAGGTTCTCTGGTTCGCTGTTATGGTATTTTATTAACTGTATGAATGTATGGAAATGCAAGGAGTTTAAGATAGTGTGTTTTTAATTTAACGCATGTAGGAAAGTAGTTTAGGAGCAGTAGAACTCTTTATAAAATAAATCGTCTGAGTTAGTACTACCACCACTGTTATGTCTACTGTGAAATTCCAAGCATATGAGATTCTTCAACTTTGTCTAAGAGGCTTTTTCTCAGTGTGCTTTTTTTCAACTCCTTTCTGCTAATATTTACTAACCCACAAATAAATTATATTGAACACCAGACCGTGATCGCAGAACCAAGATTGAAGTACCATAGGAAGCCCAGACCAATCGCGAAACTGTAAAAGCCGATATGAAACAATAACACCATGGAGGATGCATACCTGGCTAATTGGAGAGAACTTAGTTGGCAAGCGGACTCCGACAATAGGTTCCTAAAACTTTCGATAGCCATAGAATTGTTATGTATCTTGTAAATTGGAAGTGGTGTGCGTATTGGTAGTGCAAATATTCATTTTTGTTTAATTTGAGTGATATAGAGATAGCTAAAACCCATATTACTATTAAATATTATTACTTATCTTGTTTCCTATGTTTGCAACAATAAGGAGTGAAGTCCATCGTTTATTTGTGAAATTACATTTTTATCAGTTCCCTCTATTAATAATTATCCAATCACCATACAGACATTTTTCCCTTCTCTTAATTCCGCCGCTGTCAACCGGGTTCCCATATCGCCCGCCACCACCACCGTACCATCACTAATAGAGCTCTGAAGAAAAGCAAACACCTCCGCTGCTCCGGCTAATCGCTTAATCAAAATTTATTCCGCACTTTGATTTTAAATTTGGAACGCAACATTTATTAGTGGGCCCCTTGAAGCAACCCTTCGAGCCCGCTTCATTATCGCGGATTAAGGCTGCGGAATATTTTATCGATCGCATCGACGCTAGCAGTATTCATTTTCAATTAAGCGCCAAGTATTTTATTAAGTTTGAGCGCAGAATTGATGAGTTTCGCGAACTAATATTTACAATGGGTGGCGTGCGTGGTGGAGCTCCACCTGAGCTTGTGGTCTCTCATATTATTCCTCCTGTGTATATCAGATGTATAGCGTGAGTGGTATCAGTCTAGACGTGTTTTAAAATTTAGTGTTGGATGACGCAAGTACTTACTTAGAAAAGATCATTCTGGAACTAGCGCCAGTAATTGGTAAGAGTTCATAAACTAAACCACCGTTGCATAGAACAAATATCATTTGCTAAATCACTTCTAAGTAAATATTTTTGTCTCTTATTTCAAACCTACAAACACATGAAATTGACGTGTAATTATAAACATTCGATCACAGATAAAGAGCAACGGCTCCACTAAGACAATACAGTATTGTTCAACAAATCGATATTCAATTTAAACGAAGCGATTCCTCAAAACAACTCGCAGATAAATTAGATGTTCTTTCACAAAGCATTGTTCGTATACTGAATGCGAGAGGTGACTTCAATTTCCTGGCTGCGACGCTGCTTCCGCGGCCCGGCGTCGAACGCGGAACTTTTGAAGGCATCGTCATGGAATCCGATGCACCTACGCGCCTGTGTGCTTACACGCCCGTAAGCAAATAGGCTATCGCTTTGTGTGAGACTAGACGGGCGTTTGTAAGCGGTTTTTTTTGTTGATGGGTCTTTAACATTGCCTTGTGATATAGCATCTAAGTTCTTGCATTCTCTAGTTTTTGCAGTGTTTGTGAGTGTTTTTGCAGATGAATATTGCTGTTGCGGTATTTAATTGATTTCCATGCTATTTGTCAAAATAATGCAAATACTTAAAAAAAAATAAAAAATTAAGAAAGATAAGTACAAGAAATATCATCCAGCATAATTGTTGTACATTGTTGTTGTTGTTGTTGCACTTGCATTAACATCTTCAGAAAATTAATCTTGAAAGGAATATTCAATTATTCAACCGCCCGTCTGCACAACCCATCCGTGTGTGAATAACAAGAAGAGCTTTGAGTGTACCGCGAGCGGTGTTGGTGGCTGCATCTAATGCAATATCCGCCTGCAGGTGTACACGATAATGCATCCGCATCATTGCATCCTGCTTTTACTAAAGTTAACGCTTTATCATTTTGTTGTAAAAGTAAAAGGTGTGGCTCTAATGGCGTCTGTTGTGTACCGTGTCAGGCTTTCGATACACTACTGTACAGTTAGGATTTAGTGTTTAAGACGAATTGTAATTTGTAAAAGACTGGTGTTTAAACATTTGCCAATAATAGACCGCCCTAAATAAGAATGTGAGGCAGAAAATAGGCGCTTGTGTTACAATTCCGTTTTTTTTATAAAGGTGTCCCAAAAGGTTCTATTCTTGGCCCAAAAATAATTGGGCAGCGTTTCTGAGAATTGCGTATTATTTAATCAGTATTATAATCTTTTAACATTAAAAATTACGAAATTTCATCTTGATTCAGGAATTCTTCTTTAATAAGTTTGTTATGCAAGCACAGGATCATATTGCCCGCATTCGCTCGACGCATCTTGATATCCCATTTGTCTGGCGAGGACGCGAAGCCACGCTTTATAACTTTCGCGAACGGAATTATTTCTGCTTCATTTGTGTGTATACGTTAATTAGGAATATTTGATACCGAAACTATAGCAGTATTTAGCTTGTTGAAAATACAGTGAGTGAAGTTGATACGCTGTTTTGTGAAATAAGGCTTGTTTACATTGTTGTGGTTTTCGGTGTCGATTTTAAAGATATATCCTATACTCTTTAGTATAATGTTTTAGTTTGCAATATTTTTCACCAGGTAATTAAAAGAAGTTTTAGTAAAAACGATTCACGTTCATTCGACCAGGCAGAAAATGACAACTTAAACCCCATCAGCAAAGCCGGCAGATTTCAGCATGGGCTTAGAACCCTCCACCATGTGAGAATAAAAACACAAAAATTTTACATGCAGCTATTAGTCAAACGAAAACGCTTCAACTCAACTCGACGGGGGCTTAGCGGGGCTCATTGTCGGCGCAATAGCGTCCGCCTTCGCGAAACGAAAACTTTTCGAAATGCCCCGTCGGTCGAGCCTTTATTAAAACCTACGGAGCATATTGCATAACTGACGGCAATAAGTAAGGCGACCGCCTCTCCTCGCCGCAACGAATTCAATATTCACAGCGAGTTGGAAAGTTTTATTATTGCGGCGTAAATATAATGAGTGCAGGTGAGTCAGTTTTGTCTGCCGGGATTTACGGGCGGCCATTATTCCCGAGCCGGCAAGACAGCGCACGCTGAAATTAACTTACGCCGCGAGTACTCACTTAAATCAGTTTCTAGTTTTAACATTGACTAAAGTCTTTCAAGATGCATTGAAACTACTCCGACAAATAGGTAGTCCATGCCATAAACTTACGGATTTTCATTTATGTAAATACGACACTAAATGTAGCTACAAAAGTTATAGAATTAATATCAAATTATGCCTAAAAAGACTTATTTATGCTTAGTGGCAAAATATTGAAAAATTTAAAGCAAACGACAACCTTGGTTTGAGTTACTTTAAACACTCATACTGGTGGCAGCAAGTGCAAAACAGACGTGGTCATAGATCTAATTCAGGCTAGTTTTTGTTCCGCAATCCAAGATGGTCATTCGGGATTTGATAGGAACTAGTATGGGAATAGCTATGTTACAAGTAGCAAGCTAAGTGTCACAAGAGTTAAAGAGACAGCCGTAGTTTTGTTAGTTAGTTCGGATAATGTATGGCTAGTGTGCTACTGAGCAACTGCAAATAGCGCAATCGCATGTCTTTTTGTTCGTTATTATGCTAAGAACCATTTTACATGACTAGTATTTTAATTTACATAGTTTAGTAAGCTGTGACAAATCACAGCTAAAATGGTTGATTTAAGTAACAGGTAGTCTGCTACCTGTATGCCTTTATGAAAACAAAATGTAACACAAAATTACTAAACAGTTCTTGGCATGGTATAGGAGAATAATATGATTCATCAGTCGTTTCAAATATTAATCAGTATTTAAAGGGTCAATATCAACAATGTGCATTTTTTATCAATTTTGGTGGCGAATTTTTTTCTTCAGGTCTCGTGAAAAATAAGGACCTGGTATAAGAATGGAAAGTCCAAGCTAGAAGGATCTTCAAGAGATCTGAGAATATTTCTATAATTTTTTAAGATATTTAAGTTCAAAGTCTAGTGTGGCCACCAAAATTGAAAATCGCCCACCAAAATCGAAAGTGCCCACCAAAATTGAAAATCAATGCCACCAAAATTGGATTTCTCTGTCACAAACCTCAATCTCACAATTTCTCGGGAAGTATCGTTAATTTTCATCGGTTAATAAAACTCTCAGTTGTTAAAAAATATTTATTATTATTTATCTGATCTGTCTTTATGAGTTTATGACCAAATCTAGTGGGGATATCGTCGTTTCGAAGCCGAAGATTCTATCGGAAGTTGAAAATGTCTACGCCCAGTTGTACGCATCGCATGCATCTCGACCTGATCCCGAAAATGTAGATTCCAGAGTCATCTTAACCCGTCATTTCACAGAAGACCTGCCAGAATTTGAAAAACTTCACAGCCATTGTGAAATTCAGAAACATGCAGGAATATGACAATTTCTACGTCCAAAGGAGCAAAATAATGTTAACCCTAAATTTTTCGATACATTACACCTGGTCTAAACAAGGTAATCCCCACCTAATGTGTTTACCTTGTCTACAGGCCACTTAGCCACCACAAAACCATGTCGTCCTCAAGGCTAATGACTTCATTAAATACCATAACGAGGTCATAATAAAATTACATGCGGGTCGTATGTGGCGTTCTGTGGGTTACCTTCGTCATAGCCCACCGTGCCTTCTTTTGTACCGTCTGGGTTTAAACCACTGCTTTTCATTATATTTTGGAGTTCGTTAGGATTGGTAAATATGCGTTTGGGATGAGTCGAAAAATTTTTAAGCTATTAGACAGGTTCTGTGTTTTCGTGGGTTTGTGCCATCGGAACGTTTTCACTTTCTTTTGGAATTTTAATGATTGTACGTACGTACTCTTCTTGCTTTAAGATGCATATTTATGATGGGCCCAACAACTTCAGAAGTAGTTCCTAGAGATCTTACTCTATAACACGTTTATCTGTACTCTACGAAGAACTGCTCCTATTATAGAAACAAAGTGGCATATCTGTTCTGAGTATTTGATACTGTGCCTTAGAACTCTCTAGGATCTATTTTTTTCTTGCATTTCTTTTATATCTACGGTGGTCATGCTCATATTTCTTTCTTGCCAGAACTTTACAATTTACATATACCGAAATTCATTATACCCCTGTATTTGATGTTGATCTTTATGATTGCTTTCAAAAAACAACAAAAAGAAATCACACTACTATCACCATATCATATCGAAACAACAGCAAGTTCATCTTCTCCCCTGCAGCCGACACCGCACAATATTTAATGCAGATCTGCCTCACATAAATCACGGTAGGCCCAAGGTGCGCATATTTCATAGTTAATTCTTTCCAACACTGTTTTCTCTTTGGTTTACGGGCCGTCAGTCTTTAGCGGTGTTCTATGCACCTGTACCTACTACTGTTTTTGGTGTTTTTATTATCATGTGGATTTTTTTAAATAAGGAAGCTGTCCCTTATTACAACCATGCATTTCTGGCCAGGACACATGGATTCAGTAATTGCCGATTAGGATATACTCAGCTAAGCTTTAAAGCTTATGAGGTAAACGATAACTTATTGACAAGAACTATCATTTCTCACTTCTGAATCGCAACAATCCAGACTTTTCACACAATCTCAGCATTCATCTGGCAAGATATTTGTATTAGTATTCGTTGCTATAAATCAGTCGGTGAGAATCTCAGCTGCGGTCTCCCTCGGCGGCCATATATCGCGGTACAAGACGCCGTCCGCCGAGAGACGCACTTTTACACTAGCACGGATTCAGGCTAGACGTGGAACAATGCGGATTAGGGAGGCTAGGGCTTTGGTTAGTTATAAATGTAAAGCTCGGATTTATCGCGAGTGAAATCTGTACCAAAGGATATGATATGGTTGTGTCAGGTTAGATTACAGTTCTATAAAGAAACTTTTACACAGCAAAATTATAAATCCAGTGTTCATCGAGTGTCACTTACTTGTCAGTGCCTCGTTTTTCTGATGGTTGCCAATCATTTTCGCTTTCATTAGTTTCAATATTTTTGCTGATCGAATTGATCCTTGAACTATGCAGATTCATTCGAATAACAAAGATACTTTCACCCACACCGCCAGTTAATTCGTTCCGTGTGACCACGTTTATCACACAACGGCTGAGACTTGAGCCACATGTATTATGCAATAATTCTATACTCGACACGTAATTAAAGCCAACCGTCCTTCACTCTTCAAAAGCTCCAACTTGCGAATGAGTTATCACCAAATTGTGTATAGGTGGCGTCCCATGTAAATGATGGGCCATCACAATGAACTCGGAACAAGTTCCGTAGGCTCTTTGATTTTCAAATTCACACCCCGTTTTACGCTCACTAATTTTCTTGTCCGGACACAATTTCGTCGGCCGTGGACCCCTGCACAATAATAATTCGGACGGGAAACTATTATAGTCGATCCTCTCTAGCCAGTAATTAATTTCACCATAAACTGGCTCAATTGAAGCGTAAAGATTTCGTGTAGGCTGACTCGACAGAGTTTTGTGAATGATAATTAATTTTCGGTCGATTCTCTCTCTCTCTTGTATTTTTAACAAAGTTTCATTGAATAAGCTGAACGTTTTTGAGTTTTTGGTCGTTGGTGTTTTGAGGGCCTATTAAATGATCATAAGTTCTATTACGAGTGTTTGATATCATTAGCTAAAACTTCATTAGTATGGTTTATTTAAATACTGCGAACAAAAACTATTTTTAACGTGAACAAAGTAAGTTACTTAGCGCTTAAATATAAATTATCCTTAGTACGTCATAACATCTATCATCTATTTCATCAGAAATGGTCTGTAATATAATATAAATCCTAGTTCCAAAACTGGCTATTCCAGTAAATAGAGCTCACACATACAAATGCATAGCGATGTGAGTGTTACCTTTACGACGCCACATGCAATAAGATACATCAGTATACGGTGAAGTTTCCAGAACAAAGCCACAACTTGCGTCCTCCACTTATATTGTACAAGTACCTATTCCTGCATTGTCGAATTCACTTATACGTCAACTACACACAGTTGTTTAGTGTGGCGAGCATAACGAAAAGTAGCGTCAGCAATGATAATATTAATTATGTCTGTGACTGGTGTCTCTTTTGTAGACCAGCAGCACCCACCGAGATGCCCTTCATTCTGGTTTTATTAGAAAATAGTATTATAACAATTGCTACCCTTTGTAATAGACCAAATGTTTTGTTACATTCAGCGAAACTTGACCCTTCTTTTTCTCAGCCAATGTCTACCCGAACAAATATTTCTCAAACTCACATAAATAGACTTCTACAGTCACTGTTATTAGTTTATTTATTTCCTTCATTTACCACCTCCAGCAAGCTAGCTAACTTGCCGTCCACCTCTGCCATCAGTACCTACTACAACTTAACATGCAACATTATTGGCTCGCGGGCAGTGTCTAGCCGCTTGAGTCGAGCACATTCTCACCTGGGGCCGCCTCGCTAAGACTTCGCAACTCTGACGGCTAGTCCTGAATTAGTTACGTCACACAATCGAAGCCTTTTGATGTTGGCTATGTCAATAAGCTACGTTGAGTGAGGAGACAATGTTATGTAAGAAAATTGCAGTTCGAAATTGTAGGTGTGGAGTTCTAAGGTCGTTCAGTACTTGAATATTTTTGCTGTCGGCCTTGTAAGTCACTCAAAGTACAAAAGTACAAACATAAAACGACAAGGTTTGTTTATCTTTGTGACAGTAGGACAGTGGCAACGTTAATTTTATTGAAGTTTTAATTTACTGACAGCAATTACGTGGTCGATTATACTACAGCATCGATGCCTTGACCTTGGTTTTATTAATGTTCTTTGAACCTATGACATTATTAAAGCCAACAGCCTGCTTATTATCTTGCAATAATGTATTAAGAAACCAACATTAGAGACTACACAAACTTTCCGATCGATCAATCCAACATCGCAGCCACGTGTTCTTTAATCTCCACTCAAACTACAAAATCTTCTTACAAATAAACAGCACTCTTCGCCACGTCAACATCACTCCAATACTTTACTCATCCTAATTAACACAGCGCTGACACGTAAGAGCCACGTTCACCATAAATACACCAAGAAATCGGGACCATCGCATAAATTCCACTCGTAAAAGGCTGTGCGATTATGTTAGAGGGTGGTATTAGCGAAGTTTGTCCGATCGTGGGGAGACACCCCCTCCCCCCCCCCTTATAATACATTTTTCGTTGATGTAACACGATTTCTCGTCGAGTCTCGGTTACGTGATGGATTAAGAACCGGCTTGCTCTCGCCACCGTCGGATTAAGACGAAGCTTCAATATTTAGGGCATCGCCGGCTAATATACAATGTTTGCTCGTCGATAAACTTAACGGAAATGTGATGGTGAAGGAATCTGAGGGGGCTTTATTTATCTTCATAACTTGTAACATGTGTAGCGGTTATGGGATTTTGTTGTTATAAATATCGCGGTTGTTGTTTGACGAGGTCGCCCACTCGTCAACCACTGAGTCTTTCATTTTTGTTACAATGACTTTACTGTGAGCCAAGATTGTCTCACTTTTTCAGTTTCTGTGAAATTGACCAGTAGTTTTCTTAGACTACATACATATATGATTAGTACCTTTTTACGTACGAACGTAATACTACTGTCATTCCTATTAAGAGAATCAGGTCGAATATAAATTCATCACTAAAACCTTAAACCCCCAAAACATTGTCTCGTTTAAAACAAAGGCTTTCAGAACGACTTCAACAGTTTACATTTCTATTATCTCAGCGAAATAAACTAGAAGCTTTCTCCTTAAACAGCCGTATTACCTTAAAGCTTTCCCGTCTATTTCTTTACACGTAAGTTGAGGCAATAATCATAAATACATTACGCGCGATCGGCGATGTTATCCTGCCGTAAACAACGCACCTCTATCCTTCGTCGTCTCCAACTCTTTATTGCCTATCTAACTTTGCAGGATTTTAATAATGCCACCATCTTTAGTACGCTTCAAACTCGATTACAGTATTCTTTGTTATTGGAAACCAATTTGTTAGAATATGTTTAGTGAATACTTACTTTGTTCTCGATTATTCATGTTCGAATTTTCTCGTAATAGTATTACAATGAACATCGATAAATCATTTTGAACATTGAAGACGTTTAATTTTTTATTTTATTTAGCAGGGATTTGAAAATTTTTAAATGAATGTTAAGTAATTGATATAGCGAAGCTGAGGTACCCATTATTAAAACATGTCGCGAAAGAGGCACAATATAATTCCTAGAAAGGGTTCACTCAGAATATTGATGGATGCTAATTACAGCAAATTTTACAAATTTTCCTTACATCGGTCGACGTCTAGAGACGAGTGGCAGCCCCCTAAACGTATAAATACTGAATAAGCAGTAAACTGTATTACTTCGGCGTACCCTTTTCACTTGGCGAATTAGTAAAAAGCTACTGGGGAGTGAAAATTTTAACTTAAATGCGTCCGTAAGCTGGCGTACCTGCGAGTGTGTTTGACAGTCCGAAGTGATTACATTGCATACCCTTCCTTTTGTTTGTTTTGATTTGGCTTAATTTGATTCGTGACATTTTTCGCTCTATCCCACCGTGGAGCGATTAAAAGCTGTTAATTATTTGCACACGTTAAATGGCAATTAGGGAGGTGGTGGTGTTTTGTTTTCTTTGGTGCACCGAGTTCGTTTATCATTCTCAATAAAAACACTCAAGCAAACGAGAATTAGACAGCAATGATGTTAACTGTGTGCTTTGTGTAATGCTCGTTAAGCGGCCCAGTGGCACTGTGGCACAACAGGGCCAGACAACATTATCACGCGTAATTAAAAATGCCAACATACTCGCAGACGTGCCCGAGGCCTGTCTAATTAGCAAAAAGTTAATAAACAGACGTACGGGCTTGACAGTGACAAGGCCCCGTGAAAATGCCAAGATGAAACACGTTTAATTTGCATGCTCGCGCAACGTGAGGAGTTACGAGTGTGTAGACACACGACAATGACGCTAAATGGAATAGCCTCGTTAACCTGTTGGCGAAAAAAAAATTATTACAGCTTAATCTAAACAAAGTATTTACAAACTACAAAACTAAAATAGTAATAAATATGTACAAGTAGAAACGGGTTACAAGACGTCCAATTTGTCCGCATCGCTGTCAACAGGAAAAGTGCTCAGAAGGCTGGCAGCATTACCACGTTGGATGGCAATGCTGATTCTGAGTAGTATGATTTACACTCATTGAAACCGTTCTCATTAATTAGGGACTGTTTAAAAATAACCTAAAACTTAAACAGATTTATAAAGAGAACCAATTAATAACTTTAAAACTCTTATAAATCTACAATGAGGAACCATTGTAAAAAAACCTATAATTACAAAACTCAACTACCCAAACTATATTCATAAAGATCTTCTCCAAATATTTAAAATTTATTTCAAAGATAATTAAATTGTTTTCAAACTAGAAAACTATAATAGTAATAAATATGTACCTATCGTCACTGACAGGACTATTGTTGCCAATAAGCCTGACATTGTGGTGATAGATCGATTGGAGCGTCGCGCAATGATTGTTGATATAACGGTCCCGCATGACGAGAACCTCGTGAAAGCAGAGAAAGATAAACAATTCAAATATCAGGATCTGGCTCGCGAGGTTGTCGACATGTGGGACGTGACTACAGCAGTCATTGTGCCGATAGTCGTGTCAGCCAATGGCTTAATAGCCAATAGCCTCGACCAACACCTGAGGAGGCTCTCGCTGGGCAGCTGGATCAAGCGCTTGATTCAGAAGGCAGTTCTTCTGGACACGGCACGTATTGTTAGGAGGTTCCTCTCTCAAGAGCCCTGACCACCGGTAGCTCGGACCCTGTTCCCGATGCCGGTGGGCTACTATTTTTTATATTTTTAAATGTTTTTTTATATGGTTTTATATTCTAATATTTAAAAATGTAATTAATGTGTGTAAAGATAAATAAAGAAATAATAAATATGCACAAGTAGGAAAGGGAAATATTTAAATGAATAACTCCCTCTTTCGCATTTCATATCTCAAGGTGTCTCTCGCACCGCATAAACAGAGAGAACCCAAAACTAGGCATAGCTATAAAACTTAAGGGCAATAATGTATTCACCACCACGGCCTGAACTGCGTTCATTAGGTTGGCTACCAGCCTTTTGTGTGCAAAATAAAGGGTGAACTCACTGGGGTGAGCATTTCACGTGTCTTACACTCACACACTCAAAATTTACATTTCCGTATGTCATAATTTGCGTGCAATCAAGCGTTACGATATTCTAATGTTATTTTTATTGGCGAATGTGGAATTCTATTACCATATAGGCCTATAGTTTATATGATCAAAGACGAAAGAAAAGTAATAGTAGGTCGTCAACGCTTTATTATGTTGTCTCGAAGTCGTAATAAAAGCGTAGACAATGCCTACGCAGCTACGCGGCTACGGTAGGATATGTAGGTCTCGTAGCAAATTATTTTTTTCGATACAAGGCTTTATTTTGATCGGTTACATTAGAATGTGGAACAAGCCACAGCAAAAAAAGTGTAATTTTATTACATCAATAATTTCACAAAATAATAACGTAACAGTACTTAAGCGTCATATTCCTACACTTCCCACATCTCAAAACCAACAACGTCGTACAACGGGTCACTAAGGTCATCTCACACGGCCAAAGACGCGCGGCAGACCATCGATCTGTCAAATTAGTTGGCCGAGATCGAGGACGTTCTCAGGTGCCGAAGACGGGTAACAAAGCCAATCAGGCACACGTAGCCCTAACGGATAATCTATCATAATGACATCGATTTCCCATCTGTCTCCGGTACGTGACGCCACGACTTGGATGCATCTTGAGGGTACTTTTGAAGTGCTCTCCAGGACATGCGTAAGTGGTTAAGAAGTTGTATGTATCGATAATGCTGTGTTTTGCTGATTCGATATGAAAGTAAGTATAAGACGAATGATCGATATTTCATTAGACCAGACAAGTTAATAAACCACTTAAAAAGTTACGAGGCAATTTGTTAAAGGTACCTACTACATCTAAACGAATAATAGAATAAGAAAAGAATAAGGCGTTAAAATAAAATCAATTAGTCATTTTCACAACCCCACTAGATAAACATACATTATCCTATGCAAAAATCACTATACCAAAGAAGTGTGAGTTATTTCTTTAATTATTTTCTGGTTAGATAACGATTTAGCCCAAGTCACAGCCAAAAAAATAATCGTAAACCTCCCGAACGAAACTACAGCACAATTAATAAAGCCACTGATAGCGAACAGTAATAAAATTACACGAACATTCCATGTCTGCGCATCACATCACATGTGACGACGCGAACCGGAGGCACGCCCCGCTACGTGTCTAATAAGACGCTCTGTGGCCGCTCATTGCGACGCATCAACGCGACGCAAATTAACGCTGCGAGTTGCGCGACCGTGTGGAGGGGGCCTTACAATTGTTATACGTGCACTTTGTATTATGACGAAATTCTTCACGGTGAGTGTTATTGTTGTTGTTTTCTTCAACAATATATTTTTTAGATATTTAAATTTTAGTTTATTTTCTTCTTTTAAAGTACAAGTTGGCCTAATATTTCTACAACGGAACCAACTAAATAATTATTCTCAACATTTCTTTGATGTTGCTATGCGGGCTGTCGTCCACCGTAACTATTTAGTCATACATAGAGCTACTTAGGTAAACGACTAGACGTAAAAAACTCACAAGGCCTGTCGACCGGTACACTAAAGTTGACCTACTTTTACTCATTTTATATTTTGTGCTTATTTATGCAGACTCCCTTAATGTTCTCCGTTTGATTAAATAACGAATGCAACTGACGTAGGTACTGTGATTAAGACAATTTCAATCGCCTATCACACGCATATTAATTTCTTGAAACAGCACTACTTCCCATAATCTCTGGACTAAAACAACCACAACACTCAAAGACACCAACTAACACCAATGACTAGACATTCCCTAGTTATAAGCACAGCCAGCAATCAATATCGGCTCAGTTCTATTCTTTTTGTGAAACTCCATACTGAAACGCACACTGACAAGCACTGTAACGGCATCGTTTCGGATCGAGATCACCTAGTAAAAAACTTTTTATGCAAAAAAAAATAACCGACTTCCAAAAAAGTAACAAAAAGTGGAAAACTTTACTTCCGGAAGTCGGTGGAAAAAATGTCAATGTCAAAACAAACAAAAGTAACCGACTTCCGAAAGTAAAGTTATTTTTAGTTGTGATATAATATGGCTAGAAAGGAGGTGTCTGATGAGATGCCGAGTAACAAAGAAGTATGGAAGAAAAAAACATGCTGCGTCGACCCCAAATAACATGGAATAAATAATAAACACACAAATTCTTGTCAAGTATTCATTTTCAATTGATACTAAAAGTAATTATTATTAAAAAGATCATCCAGCAAGTCACAGAAGAAAAAAATATGTATTATAAAAGATAACTCATAAAATACGCATCTACGGGACCACGAGCTTCCTCTACCAAATGAAAAACGAATCACTTAAATCGGGCGAGTAATAGAGTTACGAGGTAACAAACATTTAAAAAAAATTGTCGTAGTAATTAAGAACCTCCTCCAAATTAGAAGTCTGTTAAAAATAAAGTGAGGTTATGTGGACCGGTGCAATGCTTATAAGTGTCATTAAACATATTGGTAACACTGGCTCACACACACATGCAAACCGTTTTCACAAGAACACAAGTTAGCCAGGGCTGACATATCGAGACAAGTGGTTACGTTTTGTGTGTAATGCAACGTAACAAAAAGAATTGTTGACAACCCTAAAACCCGTTACTGTTTACTGGTAATCTTTTTACCGAGTAAGTATGTTATGAGTCTTACCCTACCCCCTTCCCCCCATACCTCTTCACTCTTTCCCGTCTCTAATGAAGCGGCCGCGGAGACGTCGGGAACCATAATGGTTTCCTCTCAAGGCCTTTGTCGAGCCAACTTTGCAACTCTTGCGCTGAGAGTAAGTGGAAGTGATAAGGAAGCGAGCACCCGAGCACTGGAAGAAATTTAATGGATTTATGGAGTGTGGAATGTGATTTAGTGTTGGATAGTGATGTATGTGCTGGTGCTGTTGCGTAACGTATTTGGGTTCATTCTTAATTAGAATTTAATGCAGCCTCGTTTTCCGTTCTTTGTATAACTCCACCAGCCAGTCCAGGTCTCACTTGAAACAGTTGTGAATCGTGATCTTTTGTTTTTCGATGACGATTAGGAATGAGACGGGCATAACTCCGAGCTAATCCCGACTCGTCACTGTTCTGATTGGTCACCAAATTATTTTTCATACACGTTGTCCCGATTCCTCATCATAAGAAAACAAATGATTTTTTATTTAATATTGATGTTCCCGATTCGTCATCAGTATAAATGGAAACGAACCATAAAAACGAAAATATTTGGAACAGTTGTGAATCGTGATCTTCTTCTTTTTCGCTGGCGATTAGGAACAGTGACGAGTCGGGCATAACCTAAAACTACTATATGCTAATGTTATGGCGTTATTCGTATAACCAACACCGCTGTAGTGGCAGAATCAAATCTAACTTAATCTAATTTAAATAATTGTAGGAGTCATCGACACGACTAAAAAGAAGAAAACCTTTATCAGGGCTAACTGTCTAATAACTCATATTCCATCAACTCATTGATGACGACATGCTTTAGGTTTTTTTCTTGTGTTACAAAACTAAAATACATTAACAATGACGCCATCAGATAAAAGTCACGTTAATACGTGAAAAACCAGAAAAAAACGAGCTGTGACAATCTTGTCTGAAAACATAACCGTTAGACGTTCGCAAGTTCGTTCTAAATAAAATGATAACATTTTAGATGAGAAATCTTACCATTATCCTTGCTAAAATATCACACAGAAAACAATCCATTTTCACCTCTAAATACCACATCCACGCAACCGGCATCCGTCTTTATTTATCTCCTTAAACAAATAACAAACCCATAGTTCTTGAACACTTCTTCAGCTTTCATTTGAACGCATGCAAAGATACGTTCCCTGCTCAAACAAGACTGTTTACTTTCTCCGTAATTAAAGATGCCGCGACGTCTTCTCAAAAGAAACTCTGTATTTATTAATTTGTGCGTCAATATTTGCTTTTAATAATCAGTTTGATTTGGTCTTTGAATGTTAGGAACTAAGATACAGACGGAAATGTTCGGGTGTTTGTTTTGTCTCGTGTTTATTACGGCCATTGACGGAGTTATATATAGATAGAAATGTATCTATTATGTTATTACAAAACATAGCTTAGAATAGAATATGTACACCATATGAATTACAACTTATATCAATACTTGTTACTAGTTTTGTATGTCTTTTAAACCGATTTCAAAACAACTGAGAAAAAGACAAAACACAAGATAAGACACTTTTATTGAGCAGAAATAAAGTGTGTATGGAGAAATAAGTCACAATAAGTCAAAGTTGGGATTTCAAAACTATGTTAGTATTTTTTAAATGACAGACAGTTAGACCACCCCAGTAGCATAATTAGCTTATACCACCTCTTGCTAGGCATTCTCCATGTTCTCTGAACACTAATCAGTAAGTACGAGTAATTCATATAAAAACAGTTAGTAATTAAATGTAGCTTTCGATGCCATCAAGCCACCACGTTATTTGTATCTACATCTAAGCTGTTATTAAATATCATATCTTAAGGAACCTACTACAAATTTCCATAAAGTTTCGTCTGAAACTTTGCGAATGTAATTACTCGGAGCGTCACCTGCTCACGAGGCGTCTATGCAAATCTACTGAGGATCGGAAATTTTCTGCACCTTATTATAAGAATAAGAAAGAACCTCTCTGATAGGTGCGTATCTGATAAATATGCCCTCGCAATTTCCGCGTATATGTAGGTACTGACTTCGAATAACATTCAGGGTGAAAATATTGGGCATAACTAATTTATTTGTAGGTTAAGATGTGGTTATGTTCATGAGAGATAGCGATATAAGAATAGAACTGGAAGAAAATACAAATGATTATAAATTATTTTTTTACCAGAGTATTTAAGTTCTTTTAGAATTGAATCTGTGTTGAGTTTTAACTTACAGTGTCGCTAAAGGAATATCTTCCGCGATTTTCAATGATTGTGAGCTCCCGATATTTCGACGCATCCCGCGTTCGAACATCACGGAAGATATCCCAGTGTAAGTTTAGTTATGAACCATGTGCGCTTAAAACAGTGTTTTGGTTGTTATAGATGTTGCTTATTTTGTTATATTTAAATGCACTTTACAATAAAAATTGTGCATAACTTAAGCAATTTGATTTCCAAAAATATAAAGTGATGTCTTTTTCTTTCTTTCTAAAGCGGAGCAATTTTTGGGGGGATTTTTTTAAAGTCACTATGTTAATAGTTGCTTTGAAGACTCCCAAATCGCTCCGCTCATGCAACATGACCTACACCTGCCACTCTTAGCTAGGGATGTGAAAATGAAGGCATGTGCACAATATATTTTAATAAAGCATTCTCAGGGGACGAGCCCTGTGATACGTATAACAAAGTTGTGAATTCGAATTTTTACTTAACCATGGACCGTTCGTTACGGGGATACCTTTATGTTTTATACATTTTTACTTTATTCATTTATGTAAGATTGTGATGAAGGGTTATTGCTTTAGCAGGACCGCCAGTATCATTGGCTAGTAGACTGCTGATATTAAGACTTTACTAACACAATGTTTAGGCAGCTGACAAAAACTGTTTAATAAAACGAGAAGACGCTGACTTTGGATTAGTTTTTCTTCAGTAAAAACGAGCGTGTTCTTAATTCTAGGCTTGTTAGTTATTACAGGAACCCTTTGCATAAAATACAGAGTCTCATTTAAGAACTAGGCCAAACAATTTTTAAGAAAACATCTTGATCATGCCATCACCGTTTGAAAATTAGTTTTTACAACACCGGCGCACGTCAGACCTCACCTTTTCTTATCAAAGGAAATATGACGCGTTCCGATGTCGTATCATGCCGCGGGTCGCGAGAACCGCAGATTGGATCGAGTTAATTTCGCTTCACAAACAAATTGACAAAGTTTAGAGCGGGGCATATTTCTTCGCGGCCACCCCCTCCACCCCCTCGCCCCGCTGACAGATTCCCGCACAACGGAAATTAAATTTCACATCCGAACAAGAACGGGTGCCCGCCGCGACACGCGTTAGTCGCAAGTCGCGACAAGCTGCGGTGACGCGGTGCTGCGGCTGGAGTAAAGATTGATTACAAATAGTGTGGTGTGCTGGATAAGGCAGTGGGTGTTTTAGTTTTTGGGGAGGTAGGCCGTGTGAGATGAGCTATTGATACAACAGTTAATACAGAACGAAAAAACATTCCTTCTTCCCTTATTCTACCTCACGTCTTTCCACCGAAAGAGTGGCGATGCAAACTTAACGGGAGTTAAATTAAGAAGCTTAAATATTGACCAGCTCAGCATAATAAATTAACAAACCTTCCAATCAGTTCCATAACCCACTGCACACTAATACGTACACAACACAACTAATCCGGGCGCGCTCTATCAAAATTGCAATTAAAAGCCCATTTACGGCGTTGGCCTGAGACGGACCTGGGGTCACCTCGAGAAGGACGCACGAATTGCCCATTAGCGGGCGTTTCGGACCTTGTTTACACCGCGCTTGCCCTAATGACGACCTTTGCTCTTCCCTTCGTTAAGGCGAGCGAAAACCTCACACTAAAAGGCACGGGTCCCCGGACCGGACCCTTAGAGACGCGCGAAACAAAAGATAGTAATATCTCCAAGTGTGAAAAGGACAATGGCCGATAGCTTTCGGATTAATGCCCATGTACACGGTTGTTAAAAGGCTAGCCAACTCAGTCGGTGCGCCAGGGTTAACAAGGTTATTACGGGATGATCCCAGTAACCGCCGCCGTAAAAGTGTTAATTATGTTTCAGAGAATGGTGTTATTGTCTCTTGACACTTGTATTGTGACTGTTAAATTATGCAAAATTGGGTTTATCAATTTATTTGTCATAATTATATTCATGTCACTCCGTCGTAATGCGGGGTTTCATAAAAGCAATTAATGAATTAGGTATGTCAAGAGATTCAATGTCCTGTGGCCTGATAGTAAAAAAACAACAGGATGATCACCAATCCCTCTGGCAAATGTAACGCTTTTGGCAATTACTTGCCATCTTGTTGGGAGGTTCGAACAGTTAGTAGTTTGTATAAGGGCTTTGATTAAATTGAATTTCTAATAATGGTGAACAATGAAAAATCCTAAATGAGACTTATTTTTATTCTTAATTGAGCACGGCAACAACACTGGAGCAAGCAATACACGCGGACAAAAACTTCGTCGAATCCTAATGGACTCCATTGACATAAATGTTTTATTCAATTGGAGCCTGCGCCAAAACAAAAGAAAGTATGTCCTCATCATTATGAGTTGGGAAAAGTTTTTGCATTTTTACTCGTTACCGGTCCTGTGAGAAGAAGTAACTTAAAATAAATAAGTACGTAGCACTCCACGTAATAAGGCACATTAAAACTCGTACCTGTGCCTATGTACGATGAGCTACTATGAACCTTCGCAGTACGTAAATAAATCTACCTAAATACAAACTCCGCGTAAACTACTCAGTTGATTACTGTGCACCACGTGTGCAAATTCACTATAAATCCAAGCATTAGGTAAAAGCGTTCATTACTTAAGTCCCGTAAAACCCTTATCCCATAACGTTAATAACACAATTACTATAAATCTATCATCGCTGAGCAAACATGGTCCGAATCTCAGCCTAAGCTAATACATTTTGTCCACACCCGTATTCATACTTAACGACTAGGGAGTTGTATTTGCTAAGCACACACGCGGCGCCCGCACGAGCGCAATATAACCTGGAAGACGGCCGGGTCGAGCCTCGGGGTCCTTCCCCAACCCGAGAGGACAGTAATTACGGTAGGCAAATTAAGCAGTAAGGGGCCCGAACACTAGGCGCACCGCCACCCGTGTCCATCTTTGTATTGCTACGCTCGGCGGTTTATTTTAGGTTATTCCACGTCTTATTACAATGTAGTCCGCCTCCCCTGCGGGGGCTCACCTCCGAAACTGATTTGGGCCCCGGCATCAGAGTTTCATTACGGTCTGTCGAAAACAATCCACTCTAAATATCTATTCTTGGGTGCGCGCACTCTGGAATTACATTAGTCTGAGGTGGCGAAGGCTCGACTCAATTTGTTTGGCGGTAATAACGCTACGCTATCAGGTTATAACAAATGAGCTATTGTTAGAGCAAATCGGAGGAAAACGGTTTCGCAGTGTCTGCCCGATTTTATAGTCGATACGATAACATACGAGCTAGAACTGTGACTTTATGTGTTTACAGAGCGATATGAATCATGACGTATTAGTTAGAAAGTTCGTCTGAGAGTGTACTTTCGACGATAAATTTTCTCAATTGAATACCATTCAATGACTTTAAACTACACGTGGAACTTTTCTAAACACGTCGTCGATTCGATCGTGAAACACCTCACATCGCATGTTCGCGTCGCGTGTCCCCTACGGCTTTAAAAGGCGAACCACTTTTCACAAAAGAGACGGCCAAGCGACTCTTGGGATTTGCGAGCAAATATAATTTGTCCATTAAAAAAATCAACAACTGTTGACCATAGAGTGCGTGGAGATGGTCACAAAGCGTCTCGTTAGCGTCCGAACGTGCCGGCTGTCACACACTTCACCCATCGGCCCTTCGTAAATAATGAGAGGGCGGCCCTTGCGCACCAAGATATACAACGAGTATGTCGTGTGGGAGAGGAGGTATGTGCTGGTCAAGTGCCTATTAAAATACGATGGTCAAAGCTGGTTAAGAATCTTCCTGTAATAGATATTTAAAAAAAATCATCCATAAATAGTTTATATTAAAAAAAAAACATAAAAACCTTGATGAAAACTCGTCATACCAAGTCAAAGACTACTGCTCACTAACCTCCGTAGACAGGTACATTGAAAATTCAATTATTAACCACTCTGAATGGCTGACCTGTTCACATTGAAAATACCACATCCACAACATCCCACTTCACACATCCCAACCCCTTAGGGACCTAAAACCTACGTGGCTACCTCAGGGTCTTGTCGCCTTTGCTCTGACCACCACGAAGGCTCAATGCCTCTTAGATTGCCTTCTAAATATAGACCAAACAAGTCTGTTTGCTGAGAAGGGAATCCCCAAGCCTTGCACCGTAAGATGTGGTCTAGGGGGAAACTAATAGAATTGCTGAGGCGTAGACTATTTTGGTTAGGAGACAATACGGAGTTGATTTTGAGATGTGATGAAGAAGACATGAGTAGTTATCGTTTTCAGTAGCATTTGTATTGAGTTCACAATGTCTATACGCGACGAACAGGGTTAAAATACAGAACTACATAATTTTGAAGATAGAAAAAAAATATACTAAGACGAAAAATATCAATAGACTTTGATGCGTCCCTACCGTAAAAACTGTGAGAATCGCTTGAGGACTTACAATTTCATTCACACCAGCACTGGTTTACTTTAAAAAAGACCCCACAATTTGAAAACCTATCACAAACGAAACGGCCTCATTACGTTAACGTTAGCTATATCCAATAAAATTCACCGATCACTCATTCTATTGCATTGCAAAATACCATAAAATCAGCTCTCAAATTCAATCATCTCCACAATAACTTATCAACCGCGGACACGTCTCAAAAAACTCGGAAGGCCGATAGAAGAGCTATTTACATGAATTAGTCGCCATTAATGTCCCCGTGAGACAAACCACGCCACCTGGCGGAGAGAATTATACGGTCGTTACTCGCTCCGATGCCTCCAGCCCTTGCAGGCGTATTTATTGAAGAGAACATGGCATGAGGTTACAGATTGTCACATTAAAAGTAATAGAGAGATAAGTCTGTTCCAATAAGTGTGGGGTGATACTGTTGGGCTATTAAACAGTAAATAGAAACGTAAACCAGAAGCTTGTAATAAAATTATAATAAGAAGTGGAAACAAGCCACATAAACATAAACTAAATCCCTCGTCATTCCAAAAAGATTTCCACGCTCCGTAGCATTCTCGTAGCACGGTGCTACGAAAACAATAGAGCGCGCTACGAACAGCTACAGCGGCAGACTTTGTAGAAGATGGCGGGACGAGCTAGTCAAAAATAAAGACTTGTGGTCCACATTAGTTCTGGATCGAAGGAAATGGAAGTCATGGGGAGAGGTCTTTGCCCAGCAGTTGGATGATGTAGATTAACAATAACGAACAGCTACATTTACTGTCCAATACAACAACGTCTTCAGGATGCTGATACGGCTGCCTCGCTATTGTAGTGCGTCCGGAATGTTAGCGGAGGCGCAAACGGACGGCTTTCATGCGGTTATACGGAAGAAAGTAGCCTCCAGCGCGTGCGAGGCAGTAGCAACAGTATCCTGCAGATGCTTGTATCTCGTGGGGATTGCCCTACCCAGAACAAATGGATGCATATTGTGATGGGTGTTGACGAACATAGTGCATACAATTTTACGAACACATTAGGTACTATAATTGTAATAATTTAATTTGTTTCTCTGTATTTTATTTTTTTCTGTGTATTTTTTCATTTGTAATTGTATGGATTAATTTAATTTGAATTAAACTGATTAATAGTAATAATTTACTACTACGGCTGCTACACAGCTACGCAATGATGATTATATAGTGTTGACTAGTATTTGCCATAATTTTAATACTTATTTTAACCCCCAAACCATGTGATCTCGTGAGTTATCTCCAAAACGACGACAAGTTCCCACTACCTCTGAAATAGCTCCTTTGCATAGAATCTGTCGTTCTGACTCGGCGAGCCGGGAGAGTTGTATGCAAATCTGCAAATTTTAACTCCACCACCAAATTTCCACTGGGTTACGGGCACCAAATGTGCATGTCATTGGGTTTTCAGGTTGATTATTCTTTTGCAATCCAAATACTTCTTTCTGCTCGTGCATATGACTGTTTCTGATGTACAAACTATGACATCACAATCACTCTTAATCATCATTTTTCGGATCCCCAGTTCCTCCACCACCATCTTATTTCTTTCGTTGACTACGATATCTTATTTATTTCGTTGACTATGATAGTCACTGGAGATCAGAAATTAGACTTGAAGACTAGTTCTACCTACACATGCCATTCCATTACTAATAAACCCAATCCACACTTGGTATACCTACTTGACCAGGTTAAGGCCCACTTACGGCAATCATGCTTCATATGGTGATGCTTAGTATTATAAATAATAATAAATTTATAATTTATAATAATTGAAAGTCTGACGTCTGTTACTTTTCACACCTTAACGGTTGAAATAATTTTGAAAATGCATACCATTCCATGCTTGGTATGTATACCATAACTATGATGTTAAAAGATAGGATACTTTTTTTTTTTGACACACAATGGTCCACTTTAAGGACTAAGTGTGGAAACCAAAATCCCTAACATAGAACATAGGATACTTTTAACTCTGGTTTTGCCTTTCCGTAGGATAATATCTAAGTTCGACGTGGGCGAAGCTGCGAGTAAAAGCCACTTTTACATATCCCATTACTAACAAAACCCAATTACCCAATAGCTCATACATTACACTAATAATGCAGATAGCAGTGTTGCACCCCCCCCCCTGCCTCGCCCTCCAACCGGTCCCGGCGCCGTTTGTCTCCGGCGCACCTCGGCGCGTCCGATTTATGGCACAGTTTTGTGAACTCTTAACCGTTACGTGATCTGCTTCCGAATCCAATTTATGCCCTCCATGGGAAAAGTTCGGCAGCGCCGCCTATTCTTTACGACTCATCGGGATGTCGCGCTAGAGGATAATGGAATGCGATTCAGCTGGGTTTGTTTGGATTTTTTTTTTAAATATTTTTTGCTGGAAGAATCAAATGCATATTTTTTGGCATTTTTTGTGAAAATATGTAAATCATAAAAACGTTCTTATTAAATGGGGTTAAGGGTAACAACAGTGGGGCAAACTTTATGACACTATTTTTGACTATGTTAATATGCAGAAGTTCAGTATTGACTTGAGTTCAAAACTTATATTAAGCTATACCTACATATAACCTAGTATCTTTCCCCAAATATCCCGTCTATATGTATACCTCCATAATCTTCCTGAGGCTATTGTATTCTACTATAGACTAAAGACCTTAAGTTCGTTGCTCTTCGATTCAATGCTATATCCAGCCGACTCTATTCAGACGTCGAGTTAAATATAATTTTCACAATAATCTCGCCTAAAACAGGTTTCTAGTTTTGCAGAACTGATGCCATTACTTTATTTAGCATTAATTCTTTATTTAATGACAAAATAGTCGACAAAATCAAATAATTACTTGTCAGGACTGAATTGAAACTTTTCTTTGGAAAATTAATTTCTATGGGCTATAAAACAAAGGACAATGCCCAATATCCGTTGTCATTAACAACATGATTACTGGTCATTACTTAGGTACAACATTGTGATGAGAGCAAATGAAGCAGAACCGAGTTGACCCAAACACACGACGGGCGAGGGTGCTTTGTCCTAACAAAATAGACCCCAAATAATTAGCCACGCAAATGCCTATTGAACCATTATCCTTTGGTCATTGATGAATTTACAGATTGAATTTTAAATTAAGAATGGGCATTCAATAAATTTTAATGTTCCTATTTTGAAAAATCCAAGAATAGCTGATTACTCACTTTCAATACTATAAAGATGGAATCTGAAACTTAATCTGATTCTCGAAACGGGTTCAAAAATCTCGGGCAGTAGTAAGTTTAAAAGATGATTCTGACAGCTTTTATATTACTGAGCCTTTAACTGCCTATGCGTGTTTCCGAAGTACTGAGTCTCTTGTTAAGGTTCTGTTAGCCCGAAAATATGTATAAAATCACCTATTTTTATTACCAAACACCAATAATCAAACTTGGACTAAAGAATAAGTATGTAAAGATCGCAGCCAGATGGCGTCCAATAGTTTCGAGAAAAAAAGCATGAGTTTACGTGTGTGAGTATTAATGAAAATCTCATTTCCGAGTTTGTTCAAAAAATCTACACAAAATATACATTCAAACACCCATTACGAGGAACAGTATCCCTTGGTATCGACCTTTCTGGTCACCCATTGGGCATTTAGTATTATTATTTATTGACTCTCTGACCGGGAATGAACCGGGATTCACTTTCCACTGCGCCCCTCCGTCCCTCAAACAAAACGGAAGAAGTAATTATTAAGAATACTGCAAATAGAGGGCATTGAGCAATTTTATTAGACTTTTCGAGTGTTTATGTAAATAGTATCGGAGGAGGAATGGACAATGATTTGGAATTTAGGAGATACGGTAAATAGTCCATTACATGACATAATATCACGCCTGTAATCCCCGATAGGTTAGGCAGAGGTGTACCTAATAGTACACCTACATTTCGCCAGTTATGTTTTAGTCCCATGTATTCGGGGCGAGCCTATTGCTATCAACCGGTCACATATCGAGACTCCGTGGCTGCTACTGACAAATTCGTGATTGAAAAATCCAATAACACTTTGCCCGACCCGGAAATCGAACTCAGGACCAGCAGTCGCGATGGCGCCCACTAGAGCAACGAAACTATCAAATAGTGTTTTTTTTTTCGATACACGATTTTGTAACGATGAGCTTCAACTTTACCTGTACCAGAGAAGTTCTGCTGGATCTTGTATCATAGAGATCTCAAAATAAAATCTTAAGAATGTTATAAAACTACGAAATATAACCACCATAAAAAACTTACACAAACAAAATTGAGATGATACTCCAGTGGATCTTACAATGTATTCCTACTGTTTTAAAGATAAAATAGACTTTAGCTTCCTATACCCATAAAGGCGAAGCACTACAATAAAATCTAAATTCAACACATACACACAGGATTGGTAGTTTTGTTATTTCGCGCGGGAGATCCTTTGTTGCATGGATACGCGTTAAATGAACGGGAAGTTAGTACAGGGAGGTGCGTTCAATCGGCCGAATGGAAGAATCTTTGTATCCTAAGGCCATGTAACACAACCAACCTTTTGCGACCCCTATCACACAGTTAAGATCCTCCGTTTCTTCTTCTCCAACTCCAGTTGCCAAGAGGCAGGGAAGGTCATGTTACTCTGGTGGTAGGATAGCCGAAACGGAAAGGCCTCGTCCACCCTACGAGGTTCGAACGCGAATAAATCAGAATCTAATACGGTGCGACAAGATTGCAAGAAATTTTCCGACTTATTGAACCTTTTTGCGATCACCGGAAAAACATTTTTTTTTCGGATGCCGTCCGACAATGGAAGGTTGCTTGAGTCATCTTTGGCTAGACACTAAAATATATATGAACTAGAAATTCTTTGGATTTTGTGTCGAATTGCTCAGAAGTTAGGACTTATTTTTTTTATTCAAGCAGATTTTTGTTCTGGCACACTGTCACTGTCAAATCACTTTCTATTTTCAGTGTTTACCTGTCATTTTTTTGTTATTTAAAATCATGAAGGTTTCCTCACAGCAATGTAATTGTATTTTGTAACTAATATACTAAACAAACTAAACACGACTAAGAAGCGCAACTAAATACGCGTCCAAACTAAAACTAAATAGCCGTACAACGAAAATTCAACAAATTGCCCGTCTGAAGCCCGACCGCAGGATAATCGGCGCATCTTCAAACTATTAGTTAGCTCCGTTGAAACGAAACCGAATAATAATCGATACTTTAACAATAGAACGGGTAACAACATAAGATGCTCTGAAACATGAAAAGCTGGAGTCTGCGGCCGGCTCGGGAATTAATTCCATTCTCTATAGCGTGTAATGAGTAGTACTGTAGGAACCTGTACTAAGTATTATAGTATAATATTTATGTGAAAGCTCATAAGCCTGTATTGATGAGAATTTATTGAGTTTAATAAGAATATATTTTAAACTATCTATATACAGTTTTCAAAACGTTTCTGTTGATGATTTAAAAGGTGGAATGTAAATAGATTATCTGCATACTTGCACTCGAATAAGGTGCTACTTTAGTCTTGAACTTTAGGAAAACTGCAGTCTTGAAGATGTGATGAATGATCAATCCAGCTATAATAAAAAAATCGATACCAAACCAAACAAGCAAGTAACCAAAACAAAATTTATCGTCCACTAATGACCGGTAAAGCCGAGAGCTATACACTAACTGCCTCTCAGAACTCAATGCAATTAAAAAAAAGGAAAATATAAATGAGCAGGCCTGAAGATAAATCAAATAAGAAGAATCAAGTATGGTCGAAAATATCAAGGTTGAAAATATCGATACCTGTGTGGTATCCATATTTTATTATTATTTGGTTAAATGTGTGTGTAGGTACTATTAGGTACATCTCTGCCTAAGCCTACGGAGATTACAGGCGTGATGTTATGTTATGTTAATTCAAATATGTATGATCACTTAAGTACAGTCTAAAACCAAACAACACCCAAATAAACAAGATTTGTCATCCACCAATCACCAGTGAAACCGAGAGCTAAGTATGTACTAATGCTTCTTATCACACAATGCAAATAAAAAACCACAATACAAACAGAAAAAGACCGTCAACTAAAACACTGCAGTCCTGACAACGAAACAATCAAGTACAGACATATAAGTACATAATCCATATTTTCAAATATCGATAATAAACAGGGAACTTACCACACAAAATAAACAAGATTTATCATCACCGAGCAGTAAAACACAAAACCCGCTAAAAACTATGATTAGCGCACAGTGTAAGTACAACATGGAGCAATTTAGGTGAAGCTGAGAGCTATGCACTAATGCATCTCCGCCGGATATGAGATAGTTTGTCAGTGCCCGACTTTGTACCTCGCTGTACTTGTCTGTAGATACTAAGTTTACATACGTGTATGTGGGAAAGGTTAAAGAACGATTAGTGGAGATGGTGGAGAAATAAATAACACGAAAAAATTACAATACAATAGTAATTTATTTATCTCAAAGAGATACAATTTTGGAACAAAGTTTATGAGTGACAAGCAGATACAAACCTTTGTGAGAGCTGGACTCTATACTGGGTTCGAGACCTGTATGACAGATCTCCAGGATCACACCTTTAAAATTACAATGTTAAATTGCCCTTACGTACTACTACATTGTAAAAGCTCCAAGTAATGAGAGTAAGAGAAAGTACAAAACAAAATGTGATGTGCATCTTTGGAGAGTGTTGTGAATTACATTTCCTATCACACAATTTCATAGGCGTTTTATTCTATTAATATTTTTATAACAGTAATTCTATCTAGTTTTAGTAAACATTAATACTACTGTTGATAATGATGTTGCCATCTAGCCGATTTCAGCCACAGCGACTGCATTCGATGGCTTTCTAGGATGGTTGTCGAGAGCTATGGCGTGCTGCTCTTTCATGGGCTCTCAAGTGACTAGCATATCCAACTTTGGCCGATAGATGGGAAATTGAACCCTTAGTTTAATACTGTTAAATTACTGTTATCTTGAACCACTCCCCTTTACTTCTAGCTCTTTTGAACCATGGCTAATGTGTACCATTGGTTGTTGTGTTGTCCAGCTCGTCGGGTCATCTTTTACGAGGTCTGCCGCGACACCTTGTAAAAAACATTATCATTCATTTTAAAATTAGTGTCACTGTTCAAATCAAATCAAAAATATTTATTTGCTAGAATATGGTACATAAGGTGTTACAATAAATTAGTTTCATCATATCCTGCCATAACATGGCGTGCAAATGTATTCACAATAAGCTGTAATGTTGACTCAATATTTAAATTAAATTGTCTGACTATACACGAATTACATCTTAAATATCTTGTGGTTTACGATATTATCTCTATCATCAACTCTCAGCTTTTCTAAAAATCACACGGATTCTAAACATTCCAATTAACAAAATCATTAGAACCCCTTCACCCCTCACTAATTAACCACTAAAAAACAGCCACAAATCCACTGACCCATACTCATCCTTCTAATTCAGAGATACCATTTCATATCACAAACATGAAACTACCCTCCTTCATAAAAACCCTCTAAGTATCCACTCGAATATCTCTGTAAGGCAAAGGCACGCTACACGAGACGCATCACTGACTTTTCATAGACCACCATGTTAAGGCGAATGCTTACTTGACCCGCGAAATGTGAATTTTACTTACGTTTTTTTTGGAATTTGCTGCTCAGTATCAAGTTGGTTGGTTGATGATTTGTGATAGTAATAGAATATTAACACGTAAAAAATCACCAATAACACCGTTTAAAGAGTTACATTTAAAGAAAAGGTAACTTTTTTATGAATCTGAGATATTTTCGGGCAAATCGAATGTAGAAAATTGTATGATTATTTCAATAATTTTTACTTTTGTAAATACATTACCGTTACTGCTACGTATGATTGACGTCATGATTTTTATAAACAAACAACCTGATTCTGAGATCGAAATTAAATTCACGGGCTATCTCAGAGCATGCCCCTTAAGCACACGTTCACAGGACGTGTGTAGAGAGCCTTATTTCATGCTTCGAGGCACATCTTATCGCCTGAGGTCGGTGGGCGGTCTAATTATAATTACTAATGCTCGTATGCTCAAAGTCGTTTTTGAGTCGTTTCAGCTTATTAGATGATGCTTTGACGGCAGGTCAGTGTTCGTAATGAAGGCAGTTGGGTATAAGCGGGTGAATTTTGTGGTAATAAGAAGTTTTATTTTATTTTAATATATGAAAGGTTACAGCACAAGTTCTCATATGTGTAAAAATGTATCAAAAATTCTACAAGTATTTCATAAGCGCAAACGCTTCCGTCTTAACCAACAAAAGGTACATTAAATACGCTCAAAATCTCCAATAATACGAAGTTTAAACCGTACTTAGCTGGCTTTTAAATTAATTGCCAGCGTTCCAAATAATTGAATTAAGTTAATCGAATAGTTGTTTACATTGTCTCACTTGTAGCAATTAAAATTGTTTCGGAAGACAATAAATCATTGGCGGGAAAGTGAAACATCATGGCGGCTCGTGGTGCACACCTTGCAATAAATTTTCCAATTACTGGGAGAATTTCGCGATGGCAACACCGAGGGAACGCGGGAAATAAAATAAAATTAATTACATGGTACAAAGACTGGCAGGCAATAGGTGTTTCGGGGTAAACATAAGGTGATTAAATATTTTAAATACCGAAGAAGAGAACTTTACAACACTTTTTTTTTAATCAAGCATTGTGCCTAACTAAATCAGATTTCCACAATAAAGACATTTTAAAACTCAGTTTTTTTGTCTATAGAGGCTTCTTTCAACAGCTAATACAGTGTACCTGACAACAATAGGTTAACTCAGTAGTGTTCTCCAAAACTGCTAGTACTTAAAGGAGCAAGTAATTTTAAACACAGTTTATTTTAGAAAGTTCAGCATTCATTTTTATGCATTAATAATTCTTTGACACCTGCGTTTAATAGATTTATGTACTCTCTGCCAGAAAACGATTTTATAAAGTAGCTCTACGTAAATAAAATATTTGAACAAATTATAAAGCGACTATAAGTAGGTAGCCTAGCTATTAGTTTAATTTTGGGTTGCTCATATCAATCAGTAACAAAATTAATGGTCAACCAATTTTCCATCTTACAAGGTTAATTATACACTACAGTTTTTTTTTACAACGACGGCAATTAAGCGATAAATACACAATATTATAGGCCAGATAATTTGTTCACTAGACGGTCGCCGCCGCCGCTTGAAAGGAGCAAATTAAGAC
This sequence comes from Eurois occulta, assembly GCA_950022335.1. Lineage (NCBI taxonomy): Eukaryota > Metazoa > Arthropoda > Insecta > Lepidoptera > Noctuidae > Eurois > Eurois occulta. Next base: position 6,060,410 of record OX465489.1, on the reverse strand, counting down.
ACAATTGTTGCGAGTACTTGCGAGTATTTTAGCTGAATTCGGTCCGCTCCGCTCGCTTGGCTCGCTCACCTCAGCCTGCCTCTGTTTGCTGCCTTATTTCTCGTTATGCCGTATTGTCGTGTCTGATTTATGTCGCAAATACGTAATTTCTTATAGTTTATGAGAATTTATGAGCTGTGCTCTAATATTGGATGAATATTTCAGTTTAATGTGCAATGTTCTGGTATTTATTTGAATAAGAAGTGTCGGAGGGATTAAGTCTTAGGGTACTTGGCAATGTCATTTTCATAATAAAACAGCGTAACATTTACTCATGCATTTTAATTTTAAATAACCAAAACAAAGAATACTGCCAATATTAATCTCCAAAATTTCTTTCATATTTAAAACGTCATGAATAATAATAATTATATGCAATTAATTACACCACCGCCACCGCTACATGGTGTATTATTTTCACCGATCCCGTCTAGCTGGCTCGTCACATTGTGTACACATTTCGGCACTTAGCTTGGTGTTAATTTGACGATGACTGTCGTGCCGCCATCCGTCATCGCCGGCAGACACGTCTTTATGACGTCTAATTTGAAGATCATCCTGTGAAGTGAAGGGGTGACTTATTGTGGGAGCATGAGTAGCTGTTTTGTGTGGAAGTTAAGTGTCATTGATTCTACAGTGTTACGTTTTTGAGTTAGGAGAGTCGGTGGGTCGTTGGTGTTCTGCTTTAAGAGGGAATTTCAACTTCTGTTACGTCCGCAATATGATTACTAACTCAGTAATAAGTATAATAGTTCTGTTTGTCTTAAAATTCATTATCTTCTTCGTACTTAAAACGACGAGGATCTAAAGTTTTTATACCTGTACATATACCAAAATACAGTGTCAACAGTGAGTCTTATTAAATCCTACAAACTTTACCTCCAATTATATAAATCAAGGTGTAACTCTGAAGTGGCCAACTTTACCGTAGCAATCGGTAAAACAATGTATCGGGAGCTGATCCAACAACATTCGATCGCAAACTCAGTTGAAAATCGTAACAAAGCTTCTACCGCGATAATTGGATGTGGCCGTTCTGAATACGCGCTAGACGAGACTTAATTGAGGTTTTAGAGTTGGGCTAATTCGCCCACCTTCGATCAGTCCTGCGCCCCTGGTCCCTTCGTTGAGGGGCTTCGTCTGGCAGCTCGGTTAGCAAGAATAATAACGCGGAGGTTAAGTGAGCCTCTATCAATTGGTGTTATGTTGCTTTGTTGCTATTAGGTTCGGAGTCGCGTGGGTAGTATTGAAATACCTTGTTCGGAAGTTTGAAGTACTGTCTGGAGACTATTAGGTATAGGGTCTCCATCTTACATTGTGGCTTTAAAAGGAAAATGGTCTTCGTAAAGGTCCCGCATCTTAAAATTCAATATTGCCGTTTTTTATGTAACACAAGTGGTGAAACGGATATTCGCATGAACAACTCACTCAACAAAGCGAAATAGAAGGCTCGCGATGATTAAGAATTCTCTCACGTGCGGCGCAACAAAAAGTAACAACTAAATATATCGGAGACGGCCCGATAGAGGTCGGGTGCGGGTAACAAAAAGTAGGGGCCGGCCCACGGACACACACCCGAACAGATATGATAATCCCCACTATGTAAAATAGTGAAATTTAAGGTCTCTCCATGTGAAGAATTGTACTCGTTCGGTAGGCAAATTATTCTAATGCGGCCCTTTTATTCGAGGCACACACTGCACGGGTCGCGGAGCTCCTCCGACACTCATTTGTATTTCAATAAAATACCACTAGGCCTATCTAAACAAGCCTATGATTCGGATATCGATCGCGCCCACACACAGAACAACGAAAAGTATATTACATTGTTATTTCAATGTTTTCGGGCCAAGTATTTTCGCAAGCCGGCCATCCATCAATGAATCAATTTGAATACATTGAACATTCATCGAAGTTTACATAAAGTTGGCGGCTATGAATATACCTTGGCGTAGCAAACAAAAAAGGCGCCCTGGCTGGCTTACAATAACTTGCTCCCCCGTTCCGTCCGCTTGTGGACACGCCAATTCGCTTTTTGTAAATAAAAGCGACATATCTGCGCGGCGGAATCCGGTGGGTACGTATATCGTCTCGCTTGTCCGATTTGCATAGCGTCGAAAAGTTCACAATCACATTTACCTCATCAGCCTGCGGGGAACATAATTCTTCGTTCCATCTGCCATCTTCCTGTATCTACCCCAACGCAAGCTCTTTTTGCAGGGGTCCGGCCGGCGGCGTTGTCCGCGATACATAAATTTTCACGATCGGTCATCCTTTAAAAACAAGTTTAGCTCTTTATCCGTAGGAGAGTAAGTTAAAGAATGGCTCGAGCGTGCGTTACCCTCCGATTCGTTACGTATTCAAATTATTTCGCCATCTTGTTTTTGCGTTCATTTGTGTTGTGAGCCTATAAGTAGGTACGGTCCTTCTTTTGTGTGGGACTGGTATTGATTTATTTTAGAAATTAGTTCTTTAGAGGTCTACAGGCTTAAGACATATGAATGAAGTTTCAAGATTAATACGTTCCGGTGGCGACTGTATGGCTAATTAATAGAGTGCGTCGCGGAGGCTAAGGCGGGGGCTGCCCCATGACGAGCCTTCAGACAGGTCGCCCTAACTCAGGAGTCAGCAGCGACTTAGGGCCCCCGTGTGATTCCCGTCGGGTAATTAAATAATGAGGTTTAAATCCGTCCTTTTGTCGTGCCTCCAAAGTTTGGAGACGTGTGGCACGGTGTGGATGCTTTCCAAATTAACGGACATTAGTAACTAAGGCCTCCAGAAATACAGTACCAAGTGGTCCAATTTAGGATCTATGTTTATTTGAAGTTAGAATAGACCGCATTTGTGTTTTGTTTATTTCAAAAACTCAGCATACATTGCTATATAATTAATTAGCTATCAGTGGCGAAGGTTCCATACAACTCGATTCCTACCCGCTTCCCTTTGAAAAATGGCACAATCAGTATTCTATAGGCAAATAATATAATCACATTAAAGATATGTTCTCCGGCTTACCTCTTACAAAAATTTACCCTTCGCTACTGTTAGCTATTATGTCTAAATGTAAACTGTTTCCTTCTCATGACCTGCTCATATTTTCTAAGACCATATCACCTTCGTTCACAATGACTCTGAATGGTGTCAGTGGAACAGCTGCGACGCGTGGGCACACCACGTGTCGGAACTATACGTCCAGCACAGCAATGCCCAAGGTACCACCCGTAAAAGTAGGCTCAGGAAGAAGAAGACTTAGATATTTTCTATCTAAAAACTTTCGCGGTATGTACAAACAGAATTTTCAAGGCAAGACTTTTAAATAAATAATACATTCAAGGGTGTTTTCTTAAACTCCGAAAAGAGTGTGATGTTCACAATCATGATGCTGAAATACCAATCGGTTTGCCGATTGCTATTGTATTAATAGATGCTATTTTAAGTATATCCTACATAGCTCGTGCGTGTCCCACGCCACACATGAAAACACAAGGGGCTACTATTCTTAACAGCAGCGCACACGCTCCGCACATTCACCTAAAAACAAAAAACTGTTCACTTTTGACGTTTCCCAGTTTCTATGTCTAATCTGGGTTCCGTTATGCAGCGCACGCCATTCAGTGGCCGTTGAGAAGTTGAGTAAGAGCGAAGATAAGGCGTGGCGATGCATGCGACACACGTCTACTCTTTACAAATTCAGCTCTGACACGATCCATTCAACGGATAAGTTTGGTACAGTGTGCGCCCGCCTGAATGCAGTGATAACGCTACAATGACAATCGTGAGTTGATTTTGTATGGTTTAGAATTTCAGCACGCTTTAAGAATAGGTGTTTTAATGAGTTGTAAGCGTGTTCGGTAATTTTAAATTTGAATTAAGAAAATTTTGTGCAATATTGCAACTCGAGTACACCATACTTTGGTGCTCACGTAGGTAATCACAAATTGTACGGGGTAGTAGAATAACTTTGTTAACATTCCATAGTGTACTTATACTATCACTTACGGGTTATCTTCCGTGATTGTTCATGATCACGGAAGATATCCCGTAAGTGATATTATAAGTTTAGTTTTAAACCGTGAAAACTTAAAACAGTATTCCATAGTATGTTTCGTGATTTATGCTTTTGGTAAGTATTAATATTACATATTATGTGCTTTATTACTATTTGAAAAGCAATTCAAGACGTTTTCCACGAGAAAACTCAGCAAACATGCTATTTATTAGCATTTACGACTCTCTTAATTCCATAAATCCCATCCCAAACCTGCCCACCAGACCGTATCATCCATTTGGTATCAGAACTTATCATGACAAAAGTACCGACCTACCGTATCGATACTTCGGACATGTCTCCGACATCGGACTAAAAAGCGTCGAACCCGCGACCGTGTAGCGGAAAGCCGGAGTCGGGAAACAGCCGAACAAAACGTATGGGGGGCTCGCTGAAGCGTGGAGACGTGATTCATGCAGTTATTCAATAAGCCGGTGGGGTAAAGACATGGCGTATTGATGTAACAATTAGTTCGATTTTTGGAAGGATAGTGTTGCTTTTTGTACACATCTTTATATTATTATATTAATAAAAATCGACGGCTCGACCGATTTTGCAGGTTTTTAAAACACGAAGAACGAAAGGGCTGTCATTTTGGGGGATTGTCTGGTGTAATTTTTGACGTTCATTCAATAAGTACTAGTACTAGTTTGAAAAAAAGAATGTGTAGTAATAATTTTCAACATTTTCGATTTTTTACAATGATTTTAAATTCATCTCAACATAAAGAAAATAAACGAGGAAAGTTTTTTTACAAAACATTATTTCGCAATCCGTCAGGTTAACATGGGTTATGTTTACCGTCCTGTGAAAAAATACAACACAGTATTTTATTGTTTGCCAAGGTGCTCGAAAAACCTACAGGTTTGATTTATAAAACAAGCTATTTTTGGTTAGTAACAAAGTAAACGTTTCGTAAAGACCGCCGAGCCGTTCGGAGAAGTTTTACAGTTTCGCAACAACTTTATTAAAGTTTTTTATTATGAAACCTATAAAGATGCAGTTACTTAACATCAAGATTTTCTCGGTATAACTTTGTACAATTTCTTCTACGTTTGTTTGCGTAAGTTTTTCGTTGCGTAAGGAACAGCACGTGCGTCCGACACGGGAGAGACCCTCTCGGTGCCCGCGAGACGCACAAATCATGCGACATGTCGAACCTTTGCTCTCTACAGAGCACACAGTACACATACGAAACATATTTCACAAAATATCTGCTCAAACATGTTTACAATTCGTGTCCCATATAAAGCTACAACTCACGACCAACTTTTGCCTCCAGAGGCGCTGCGCTCAAAATTTTTAAAGCAAAATCGACTGCAGTCCCAACAACGCAATAAAATATTGAAATAAAAATTCGTTCGCGAACCAGCAATAAAATAAAACGCTAACCGTTTTTACGGCGCCGACAATATAATGAAATAATCGTAACGGGCGTCGACGTCACTTTGAATTGCCCAATAAATCTTCCTCGGGTCATATTGTCCGCAGTCCTCTTGGCAACACTTTAATATCGAGAAATATCATCTCGATAATCGAACGCACTAGCCGCTCGATATAAATCATCCCCCCGCACTCGCTGTCGTTTATTTTTTAGACTTTCCATTTCCAAATAAAGTCCCTGAGCAACGGGCCAGTGCTTCCTCCTTCCGGGGCGGATTCATATGATTTGTCGGCTGTCGGCCATTTCCCTTAATATTGTCAATATTTCAAATATTAATTGTTATAAATCAGAAAAGTTTTCTGTTCCGCTTTTTATAGCCATTTTCGAGATTGGATTTTTATTACGACAAAATTAACCATAGATATGAGGGCTAGACGACCGAGCCACTTATGAACGCATTGTTTATGAACCATAACGGAATCGATGAACGAGTCACACGTCCGAGGGGAAACGTGTTAAATTATGTAGGTGTACTTAGCGCGTCAATCTACGCACTACTTTGAAAAAGTTCCGCCCATAAAACATTAACAAGCACTCAAGAAAATTCCCGGGCGTGCCCCGTTCGTTAAGTAGTGTCAGCCGGTAGTTTTTCCCACCTCGAGTTAGTGAGTGTCCACTCGAGGCCGGAGGGTCGCTGTCATCGCGATTGGCGGCCGATATGTCCCCGGAGTGCGCCCTCGCCGCTTGGAGGCCTTCAGCACGAAGATCATCGCAAAGCCCTCAATTAATGGCAAACAATGGCGAAGGCCTCGCGCGCCCAATTTTCAGTTGTCGCTCTTGTTTTGCCCGGTGACAGTTGGCATGGGTCGCCCACTCACGCGACGCCGTCTTATTCCCAGTGCTGCGACCCTGGAATTAGGGAACTTGCGAAGGTAAGAAGCCCAAGAAATACGCATTATTAAAGTAACATAAATTTGGTAACCACAACTTATTAAAAAACTGTGTTACTTATGCGGTTGCGAAAAATTAACACCGTTTTTCCTTATTCGCACATTGTGAAGCCTTATTAGAATCCAAACACAAGACGCCAATTTCCTGCTCTTACAAAACGTGTACAATGTGGGTCACCAGCAGTCGAAAGCCAGCTACACAAAATACCGGAGACCTATCAAATCACGAGCACTCACTAAAATCCGTTGAGATAACTGCGTTCTCGCCACAAAACACGTCATGGTAAATACTGAGGCGAAGTGTTGTCCGGTATTTTCATGAGGCTGGGAGTCGCTCGCTCGGCGCCCGCTATCGATCCACGAGCGAGGGGGGACGGAGGGGCGCGGGCGGCACAAATTTGGGAAAACTTTGAAAGTTTCGCGTCTAATTCAGGCGCACGCACACACACCCACAAACAGCTCCATGCTGCACACAAACGCGTTTGCGACGTAATTCTGTTTTGTACCCGTTGTTTTCGAAATGTCACGTGTCTTCGACCTACGTGACTGGACGGATCCGTGTAAAGGGTTCACACGCGCAAATTAGATAAACAGAAATTATGGGAATAATTTGGCAGCCTTGAAGTGTTATCAGGGCTGAAATATGGCAACTACGGGGCGCGGTCGCATACGCAGGAAGGTTGACCAAACAAGTAAGGGCGACTGAATCTGAAAGGTAATCCAATCGGTAGTCACGCAAGACTTGCAAACAATAGACCTAAATCGAATTATTTTCCGAACTGTAACTCAGCACTGGTTACTTGGCAAAATTCGGCTAAAGTCGACGAAAGCAATGAAACTTGCCGGCCTATTAAGGTAATGTGACCAGAATTGGCACACACGATCACGCGATGATCAAAGCGGCAAGCGGCATCATTAGCCATTGTGGCGTGAGTGCTTCGCCAAAGAAAACAATTAAGAAAATGAGCCGGGACGGGACAATGCCGCCGGACACGGCCACTTCCGGCGGGACGATCAAACGGACGAGTTTTCAGTAGTGTTTTTACATTAAAACATCACTTGATCACAATGTTTTATTAGAAGAAACGTCCTCATTGTAAATCAACACCACAAGGTAATCATCAACACCTTTCCTACGAATCACCATTATTATTTTTACATAGATTACTTGGGAAATCTAGAATAACGAAACTAGTCAAACAATCCATTAGCATTATAATTAACACTAGAAACGGGATATTTACCATGTCCACTGTTTGTTTTGAGTTCCCGATATTTGGGCGCCATCCATTAGCAATTAAAGAAAACCTTACAATCCGACTAGAACACTAACACATGAAGTCATAAATCAAAATAGACTGGCACCTTCAACTCTTCCACAATTTTAATCTATAAAAACGTTTTTCATTACATCCTAAATTTATCGCTGGTATATAATTTCTGGTCCTTTGTCAGTGGTTGTTGGTAAACAGGCCATTTGCGGAATAAAGGAATTCCATTCAAGCAGCTTTCGCCAACAAAAAATGGGGAACAAAATAAAAACTGGAGAACAATTAGCGTGATTTAACGGCCATTTCATTAGATTATAATTAATGTGATTATTTTTATTTTAAAAGTTGTTGCTTTCTTGTTTTAGGGATTTTTTTCTATTGTTTCAATTTGCGTTTGTTGATATTTTCGACATTGGACATTTTCTTCACGTTATAGTAGGAGATATATGTGTTATTAGAACGTTGAACTGACTTGAAAAAATGTCTCCATGGAAAATTCAGTCCGTTCGATCTCTGGAACACCAAGTATATTCTGATGGCAGTCATATTAGGTATGTACTTACGTTTTTCCAATACGAAAATCAAATGAAGAACAAGCTCAAACATTTTTATACTTCAAAAAAAGAGTCTACATAAATAAATTCGATTAACAACATTTACCTTCCAATTGCACTAATCAAAATCATTCCTAGTATTGCCAGAAAGAAATAACAGTACAACAAAACACAATGAATCAAAAACAAAGCTCATAGATCAGTAGTGATTACCGTGCAGTTGCCTTCGTAATTAACATTCGAGCCATTACTTAATTAAAACGATCTCTTTTAGCAAAACTCTCCATATTATTCTGATTAACGTTACTTGCGATTCGTGTGTTAAAGATGAGTTATTTTTATTGTATTAGTAAACTTCTGCGTGAAATATTAATTAGAAATCATTTTAACATAGAAGGCCAATATTATCGTATAGAAAATTTTCAAAGATTAGTTTCATAGATTAACGTAGACGTGGCGAAAGAAGTATGTAAGGATTGTAGCAGGTAGTGTTTTGTGGTTTCTGCCTACCCCCATTGGAAAAAAGGCGTTAAATTATGTTGTATGAAGTTTCGATCTCAATGTTGCAAGTATCAAAAAATAATATCAGGTATTCGACATTTTCGCATTGTGATGAGACCGAAACTAGATTATAAATACTTTGAGTACGCGAAATTAGCTTCAGATTGAGTTGTACTAAAAACGTTGTTCATCACATGTTTTTTTGTCAATTGTTACACATTAAAGCAATGAACAAAATGTGTCAACTTGAACAACTTACCTTATTCTAAATCAATTGATTTTAGATGTATTCGAAGCATTGAAATCTTTACATTGGCAAGTTGCCAATCTAAAGATATGCTGCAACAGAATTGGATGCCTAAAGTTAATAGTCTCAGATCATCCCCAGGAAACGTCCATCCGAAAGATTTCATGATTAACTCGTACAGCCAGACAGACGATGTCTCTAACTACACCAATAAATAAATAATTGTTCGTTCACTTTAGTTATATTTTTACTTTTACAGTTTCTAATTGAGTACAACACATCACATCATATCACATCACGCCACAACTCGTCACACCTGCAACATTGATTAATGACGATGACTCAATTCCCAGGTTCTCCACATTTGAGAATGATGTTATTTGTTCAAAGAAATGTAGACTGTAAATCATAAATTTTAATTTAAAAAAATGTACTACTGCCTTCAATTTGTGACCTCCAAATTTTTGCATCAGCATCTGCCCCAATCTCGGTCGAAGCTCATTTAATTAAACTGCTGCTATTAGTTCGCCCCCTCCACGATTTCCTTAATTTCTGTTAATTCCTGCATCCATCTACGAAGGCTTAAAGACCATAAAGTTCTTGTACTGATTTTGTTTTTGAATGTTTTTTTTTCGTAATTACTCGATATTTTAATTGGAAGTAAATTAGAGATCCGACTATAATTTTCTTATACCAGGAAGGACCAAAATTAATTTATCTTGACAATTTTTATTTTCAAGAAATTCCAATTCAATACGATTTAAAACTGCATGGTGAGGTTTCGTTTCACAACTTTAAGAAAAACAAGGAACGAAACAAATAAATGAATGAATTTTCCGGAACAGAGGACCAGAAAAAAAATGACTCTAAATTCAACAGCATTAAAATATCTATTTCAATTTGTTTATACCTTTGTAGTAAGAAAAACAAATTAGCGTGTGCATTTTCCAGAACCAAACAAGCCCAGAAAACAAACTCTTCAATAAAAATAGTGTTCTACTAGAAATTCATAGCATTATTCTTATACAAAGATAATTTATATGAATTAAAAAAAACACACGTGTATTAACAAGAAGCTTGTCTGTTAACATGAACATGATGGCTACCTTTCAATTTAAACCTCATATTTCAATTTACCTGGCTCGTTTTATCTTTAATGCCTGGCTGGTAATTATACCGCCAGACAGTGGGATTCCAACCCCTTTTTACTCGATGTTGATATCAGCTAGTGCTTTATATGAGTACCTACGTATATTATTAAATTGTTTAATTTACCCTACCTGGGTTCTGATATGAATTAGAGATACACCTTGTTTCGTGTCAGGAATAACTATTATGTGAAGTTGGTTACGGAACATTGTTTGGACATACTCGTACAATGACTTGGAGGGAATAAAATAAAATAGTTATCATATAAGACTAATAGTTTTTAAAATTAACTTAAATAAGCCCATTAGAATTAGTCTATCACATGGGACTTTAACATAACTGGCAAAAAGTGCGTGCACTATAGATGTACCTATACCTCTGCCTCACCCTTATTAGGAAACTGACCAGATGTTGATTTATTTTTAACTAAATTTTGGTTTAAAAACTTCATTTTATCCAATTATTTAGTCATTTTAGACATTACATAAACATAACATCACACCAGAAACCCCCAACGGTTAGGAAAGGTGTGCCAAATATTACACCCACATTTCGCCAGTTATGTGTAAGTCTCATGTAATAGGGGGCGAACCTATTGCCTTCAGCAGAGCGCAAATCCAGACTCCGTGGCTGCTACTAAAAAAATCTGAAAGAAAAACCCAATAACACTTTGCCCGACCCGGGAATCGAACCCAGGACGTCATGGCCAGCAGTTGATTGAGATCAAGCGATTAAGACCACTAGACTACTAAGGCATTTTAGACCTGCATTATAAGGAAACCCAAGACTTAAAAGTAGGTTTCACAAGTTTCTATAAACTCTATGAACATACCAAGTGACATTGCGTGTCTTTATCAATAAAAATCTCAGAGCCAGCTAAAATATATACAATTCCTTTGATTTAGGGCGAGTTTAAAGAGGTGGCAACAAATAAGACTGTTAGCTTCGAATCCGTAGTCGGGTCACGACGCGAGAAATCAAATGTACTTCCATTGCAAAGTACACTCGAGGTCAGAGATATTGAGACAGGGATATTATCGGTATTGGATAGTAAATAACGCGATAGATCCTACTTTTTAAAATGAGTCTGTATTTTGAGAACAAGATTTAAGTACAGAGCGAATAGGTGACAATCATATTGAACAGATTTATATCTACAAATCTTCAATAAAATAACTTAAATTAATTAATAATAGTACAAAACTTGAAAATGAAACTATGTGTACAGTATACTTCGTAGCAGACATTGATTTAAAGTTGAGTGACCCCAACATTAAATAAGAAGTTTATTTCCAAAGATACTATGGTTGTTATTTCGTTGGTTATTGAGTTAGTTAATACGATGGCAACAAATAAACCTGTTAGCTGTGTATCGGCAGTCCGGTCACGGCGACACATGGGATCAAGTGCACTTATACTGCGCGCTACACACGTAGTGACTGTCCGAAGATACGACATCGCTGTGTTGGTGCATTGGATATTTTCTGAATTCTTTTAAGGAACAGATAAACTTGTTGACCTTTTTTTTCATTAGATATTATCATATGTGAGTTCATGTGGTTGTAAAATGGAAGTTCTTTGAACTAGTCATTGTTAATTATAAAAAAAAAGATTAATTGATTTGAAAAGGAGCAATTATCCACAATTAGGAAAAGTAGCTTTAAAAAAAACTTTTCAAAAGGCAGCATACGTTCCGAAATACCAACAAAAGTTACAAATAGAATTAAACCACAAATACAGCTCCAAATCAAACCGGAGACACAGGATATATCTCAAGCATCCATACCTCGTGCGCCCAATTCACCTCACAAGAAAACCTTAGCGAAGTAATAAGAAAAGGTAGAAGTGCCCCATTGAATGATAACTCTGGGCCCTTTGTCTCGCGTCCGTCTTGACGAATCGAATTAAAAGGCTTATTGTGTCGACGTGACAGCGGCCCAGCCCCTCACCGACGCCAAGACTTTTTGTTTCAACCAAACTAAAATATTACAGGCCATTCACTAGATCCCACCCCAGCTTCGGGGAGATTTGCTACTTGAATTTGTACTCAATTTTTAACAGCGACTGTTAATTAAGAGAGTTGCTCTTTATTGGCGAAAGCAGTCTTAATGCGTTAATTGTTGAAATGCAATCTGGGAAGGGAGTTTTTAATCATTTGAACGTCATATTTTTAATTTAGAAGTTTTTGTGTTTTGATTTTTGTGACGTAATTAATTGATGGATTTTAATTTGAGGAGACTTTGATTGATATTGTGTACCCCTTTTTTGTTTTTGATGTTTATATTTTTTTGTTTCAGGCGTCCTTGCGACACCGGATGCCCTCGCCATCCAATCAAGGTAAAGTTGATTATTTTATTAATTGAAGGTTTCTTTAATTATTTGCATTTGTTACATTGTATATTTAAAGATTCCTTCTATACCTCAAAATAATTTTAGATACATTCTTTTCAATGTTTAAGTACCGCCTTAGGTTTTACAACAGTTTAAAAAATAACTCTGGAATTTTCTTTTAAAAAGAGCAGCACATTACTCAAACCCACCATCATTTACCGGAGCCTTCAAGAAAAAACCTGGCACTTCCCTTGTACAACATGTCTTAATTATTCATTACATCCCACGACTCCTTGCAGACGCCAACCAAAAAGCGTACTATAAAAATATATACTAAAACGAACACGCACATTAATGAGGGCTGTGCAATATTTATACACAAGCTACCCTAATTGCTAGGGTGGAGAGTGGAAAAAATGGGCAATTTCACGTAATGTAATATGTATATTTAAGGTGAGGTTCCCAAACGCAGCACGGCCAGGAATTTTGTCGCGGTCGTACTTATTACACGGAACCACTTCAAACGTCTTTCTACGTCGGCTTCGGCCATGATACCGGCTGGAAAGATGCTCTATTTCGGACTTGAATTTTTAAAAATAATTCGATATTTTTTGATGACGTGACGGTGTATCTGCACGGGAATCGTAGACATCGTGTTTAGTAAAATCATAATTATGCACAGGCATTTTTGTTTACTTATAGGATTAACTTTGATTAGTTTTCATAATTAACATTGAAAAGTTATCAAATAAAATACTTTTCTATCGACTCCACTGATGTTGTTTTTGATTTATAAAAAACAAACTGTTTTATCTTTTTCGTTACTTATTTTTTTTATAAAAGCAAAGTTGAGTAACTTTCCCCAGTACTACGCAATAAGTAGCCGGGATTTTTATTTTTTCAATATGTTTAGGTGCTCAGCTCGCTCCCCTCGCCGCCACAATTTCCTCTTGACGGAAGCCCTCAATCTAATGATATGGCTGTGTTAAAAAACACAAGGAAATTTAATAACGCCAAGAGCCCACAGCCCACGAGAGAAAACAAAGAAAATTTAATTTCGACGATTCCCACATGCTCAATATCGTTGAGAAGTTGCGCACTTGAACGAGAAACGTGAAAATTAAAAATTTCCCCCTGATATGTTTATATTTTAAGAATGCAAGGTATTAGCCTGTTAATATGATTTTAATTGTAAAGTAACTTAATTGGTAGGAAAAATATTTTATTTGCCGCGCCGTATGAAACCGAACGTAGGAAAAACCAACAGTTGAGCGTGCGGAAATCTGCATATCACGTTACGGCGACGGTAACCCTTCAGTAATTATACGGGACAAAGCTTAAAACATTTCAAAGGTAAGCAAATTAGTTCCGCACTTAATGATCCGACAAAGCGCGTAAATCTTTTTAAAATGCGTGCCCGAAGTGTTTCCTCTTCCGTTGGGGTAAGTAAACAGTACGTTAAAAAACGTATATTTGCATAATCTAGGGGTGCACGTATGCAAATCCGTGGCCCGTACGGGAAAGGCGGTGAAAATTGTATCAAATTGTTCCACCGACACGTAGGCTTTGCCGGCAATTTGTCAAGCGAGCAATAATTATTTGGAGCCCCCGGCCTGAATGGCTGACAATATGGGCTGGCGTAAAGCGTGTCATTTGTGCTAAACATTATGACGTGTCATTTCTGCTTTATTTATTGCTAGGGAGTTCGGGAAATGTGTTAAGTTGGATCCTTTTTCGGTGACATTTCTCGAAGGTTAAATTATAGACTTACTTGGAGTCGTTAGTGAAGAATAATCACGTATTTAAACAGATTATTATTTAAAATTATTGACCTATCTATAAATTGTATATTTAGGGATAATCTCTAATCAGATATAACCCATAAACACGCTGTAAAATCACAAAATTAAGTCCAGAAACCCACGGACACGAAATCCAAAAATCCCTTTCCAAATCACAAAATACAGGCAATCGGCAAATTCCCACGGTTTTCAATAAAAACAAACCATTGCAAATGGCTGCAAAGGTCTCGAATTAAGCCGCGGGCTCACGGGCCGGACGCAGGCAATGGCCCGTCCCGACTGAAAAATGTTATGCGCCACCTGTGGCTCGGACGTGTAATCGTATGCGTTTATCTCTGCGGGAACGTATGCACTGGTCCTAGGGTCCGGATGTACCAACAAAGATGTAAGATGGGTTTAGAAGGGTTCAATATTTTGGAAGATGTATTGAAATTTAGATACTATTTTCAAAGATGCAAAAATTTTCTATAGAAAATATGGGTTCTGTTGAAGACTTCTAACGTTTTTCCAAACCTAGATGATTTGCCATTACAATTTTAAATAAAATATTTACTTTTTAAGATTTGAGAGCTAGTAAAATACCTTGAAGAACTAAAATTTTAATAAAAATACAAACAAATAATGGTAATAATTCCTAAAAAGAGAAACTCTTGAAACTTTTTAGGTAAAAATGATTCTATGAATTTGAAATTGACTTTGCAAATATTTATTTTCTTTACTGAAAATGAAATCCCCTTCGATTCAATAACTATACCACCATACAAAAATCTGTGCAAAAACATCCAGCACATTTTACATCCGTGTGTCACGTACTAAGCCATACAGCCATTCAATTCCACACCAATAGCCCGAATTTATGCGACGCCCAACGTTCGGGCAATTATCATTCACGCAATGACTGCTCTGTGTCCACTCATCGCTCGGAGCGAGCCCTCGATACAGTCCCGCAACCAACCAATTAACACGCCCATTGCATCCTGCTCAATTGACCAAACGATTTATTGACTGACCACACGTTTTTTACCCAACATTTTTATCATTTAACCATTTTTACCTAGCTTTCAAACTATTTTCCCACGGTTATGAGGTTCTAATAGTGAACCACGGTCCTTTATGAAGCCAAGCGGACACAATAACGATAAAGGTGAGCACAAAATCCGGACAATAAAGCGTCGACAAAAAAGCTGAGTGAGGGCTAGTGCGGGCCAAATAGTTCGTGAAATTTCGAAGGGTCCCGTAGTTGGGGTACGCGCGCTGGACGGGACACTTTACGACAGTCCTCTCAGTAAACCTGCCCATTATGTTGGGTTAAGGGATCGCGTCCTCCAGTTATAAAGATGCCGAACGCTCGGCTAAGATTTGTAGCCGGTTTATGGATGTAGAAGGGGTTGTTGGATGCAGCCGAGGGTATTATGATCATGTCGAGTCGAGAGGTCGTATCATATCCAGGAGTCAACACGGCGAACATGATTGAGGACTTTCGAAAGGGGCAGCTCGGGAATACGGAAATACGATGCTGTTTTTCCGAATTGCAATGGTTTAAGTGGATGTTTTGTAGTAGTGAAATGGAATGTTTTTTTGCTTGGAACTCTCGTAACATTTTTATAAAATGGCAGCATGAATGCTCAATAAACTGCATTCATTTTTCCGTATTGTTGAAGTTTTGTCTATATTTTACTTAGTACCTAAAATATGCGAATGCATTAACATTAACTCCAAAATCTGTTTTTGTGACTAACCAAATAAACACAGGGCAAACGTCCACCGTACTTAACGTTTCCACATGAGCTACCTAACACCTCAACGGCACTCAAAAGACTTCACTACATCCAGACACACAAAGTTGCCACATAATCGTTTCATTTCTAATCTAACCTCCCACACGAAACCCAGTCTTATCTCTCAGAATATACAGTTTCGAATAGAATGGGAATGTCTTTTGCAGCGGCAGGTAATAAATTGGTTTGCAGGTGAGACATCTAAGGCTAATTGTACACGGCAATCGTGAGCGTCCAGTACAAACAGAGGCAAGGTAAAGGCGTTTACAGGTGTTTGCTAACAGCCCTCACGTAAACAGCTCGGTGTTGAGTTCCTTTTGCGGCGCTCTGCTGCCAGGCTGATACTTTGAGACGAGTTACTATTGTTTGTACGTCTTATTGGGTATGGGTCTCTGTGTGTTGCGCTGCTTGACTCTGTTTTGTAGTTGCAAGTGATATTATAATGGCAAATGTGTACCTGTTTGTATTTAATTTCATGTTTCTATATCTTGTACAAAGCCTATTTAGGGTACCTGATAAATGAGAAGTACTTATATAAAATTTAAAAAAAAACTCCAAAGACAACTAAAAGCTAACCAAAAAACATCGATGAAAAGTAGTTCCTTTAACAAAAGTTCGCAACAACGACTTGCAAAACTTCTATACGAAAATTAACCACAAAAGGTGAAACGGTGGTACAGTTCGCCCAAAAAGCGGGTGTGGTTACCAAGCGACTAGGTTGTGGTCACCCGGCCCCACCTCGACACGTCTCGGTCAATCCTTTTGACGCTAACCTGTCGTGTGAAGTGACCCTTTGAGCTCTCACCTACGACCGCAAACGTTTTGTGTATTCAGCTTTATGGAGAATTAATTTGGTAAGATTGGGTGAACTCTGTAGGTGCCGTGCCTCTATTTTACGTCTGTGTCGGTTGATACTAGGGTTGCTAGTGATTTCGCTTCCACGTGAATTTCATGTTCTTCTTACAAGAGGAATTCTTGCTTGAAAACCGCTTTTACCTTCTGGGCTTATGTGATGTGGTGATGTATTTTAAGAGTGATTATGTTTAAGAGCCTGCATCCAATCCAGATTCAGATTTATTCTTGTTCGACAGCATCATCACTGAATATGCAGAGTAAGATATGCTTAAAGTGTTATTTGCTAATCAAAGACGCAAGCTAATTTACCCACTAGCGCGCTTTCTTCAGAATAACATAACATCACGCCTGTAATCGCTAGAGGGTTAGGCAGAGGTGAACCTTATATAATACCCAGATTTCACCAGGGGGCGAGCCAGCCGGCTCAAATCCAGACACCGTGGCTGGTACTGAGAAATTCCTGATGGAAAAATCCAATAATACTTTTGCCCGACCTGGGAATCGGACCTCGTTCTCAGCCGTCGCGCTTGCGGCCACTAGGCCTTTAAACTTTAGTACTTAAAATTATTAAAACTAACATCAAAGCAACTAGAATCCACTTTCTATCCATTCCATGGCATTAAGATTATGGCATGATTATGGATTATGGATCATGGCATGGCATTATGATTTCAAAGACACAAATTGATGTCTCAACAGCTTCTGTCCGCTAAGCCATCAAATTATCGTCTTTCAGCAGTATAAAGCATAAAGTATAACATAAAGCCTAAGTACCTAAGCAAGCGGCTTTGGAAGTTCGCTCGTAGAACCTCGGATCTTAGGCGCAAAATATGCAGTGCGCTGGTCCTACTTCCCTGCATATTACATGAGACCAAGTTTTGTCGATTCCTTCAATATTTCACTTGAAAATCCTTTGCTTTGCTGTATATGAAATTGAATAAGTTAAGTCAGTTTTAGCTTTTGTGGTGAATGTGATCGGGACCGGCAGATTATGTAACTTTAATATGAAACTTTTTTGTAGTTAGAAACAGTTATCACGACGAACATTTACCGAAAATTCCACAAAAATATGCAAAAGTCATGCACTAACGTACCGCTCCGCAAAATCTCTAAAAGCATAATACGAAAATCGGAATCAAAGAAAAGCTTAATCCAATTAAAGTTACTAAAGTAAATTAAAATATTCAAAGCGAACATCAAATAATGTTCGCTACATTTCCACAAAGCGCCCCAACCTCGGAGCAGATACGACGAAACCTAATATTCAATACCGCTATCGACTAGTTAATAGCAGCATTGTGCTAGGACAATAGTTCCCACATCCAACGAGATTGCATTGCGACTTAATTTCATTGCCTAATACACTCTCGTATTTGCTATCCATCCATGTTTGCGTGCCGTTCATTCTACCCTACAGACGAGGCTATATTTTCCTTTTGTCTAGACGAAATCTTAACGAATATTTAAGTAGTATAAATTAAACGTGAGATGTGTGTAAGCACGTTCTTATGGGTGTCAGGTTTGAAGAATTTTTGCTGGTTCTGAGTTTTTCTTTGAAAGAAAACTGTTCGAAGCACAGAGGGTGCAAAAATAACAATAGCCAATTTAGACGCCTCTATAGCAATGATAGGAACAACACAGTCACATAAGACACCAAATCTCATATAGTAACAACAAATGAAAGTTGGAAACGAGGGTGGTATCTCCAAATTGCTCATGTAAGACAAAATTAACCCTCGCCCACATTAACACAGATAAGTGTGCGAGCTCATTTGCGAGCCTTCCGGCTGGCGCTCGTTACATCTTGATATTCTTTACCCCTTCACCGATACCCGCACCACACGAGCAATAAATGGCGCGGAAGGAGTCGCTATCGCGCCGCCCGATATCTTCCATCCGAATTAATTTCACAACGCTCCTTCTCAGAAACGAACTAAGTTCGCGCACTTGTTATTTCGACGTGCAGCCGAGCGCGCGACTTCTAATCGCGAAGAGTCGCGAGATAAAATGGCGACCCGTAATTACCATAACGCGCCTTTCGAAGATATGTGGAGAATCTTAATGGTACGGTGGCTCCGTAAATAATGGGCTCTTATGGGAAAGTTGGTAAAGAGCACTGTTTCGTGTGTAATTTTAAGGGTTTCCTGGCTCACGTGCTTTTTGAATAATGTGCTAAATACGGAGCGGGCGGTAATGACGCTCGCGTTTGTTTTCATATAAACTTAGACAATAGATTCAAGTTTATGTTTGCTCCAATGGCATCCTTGTACGTTTGAATAATTTTAATTTTAGCGTGACAATACTTGTTCGAATCGGTACGTTTAATGGTGCCGTTTATCTTGTAGTGCTTGTTACGAACTTTAGTTCAAGTAAATGGGAACGAACTCACTAACCTTGTAACTGATTAATAATATAATTCCAGAACTGATTTGTTGGTATACTGACTATATTGTACCTCCGTTTGGAGAGCCACATAGATAAATAGCAACAGCAGTTAATTATTGAGCTAAAATGCATCTAAGAGCAGGCGCACAAAAGCGTTTCTGGCGCGATCGCGCTATCAGCCGCAGGATGCAGAATGTCGCGCGCCGTTCGCGATTACACGTGAGTTATGAGCTATTTCTGAATTGTGGTTGCCCGCGGCGCGTCGTGCGGTGCGCGCCGTTTCGGAGCTTCTTTCGTTCTAAGTAATTAGCCCTTTATTTTAAACACCGCAATAATTGTCGCCTGCAGCGATATACGTTATCTTGAGTAACTTTAGTAGAACCGTAAGGAATTGTTTTCCCCCATGGAGAAAAACAGTCCAGTTTTCTTTGATTTTGAAGTTAAGCTTTTAGACAAATATGTTTGGTTGGCGTTCTTCTAATGCGATGAGTATCTCAGTGTTACTTCTGGATCGTTCATCACCAACTTAACTATAAGTACCGAAATTTTTAATAAATCAACTGGGCAAGAACTAGCTTTCACAGGTGGTTCCGTTCATATTTGATTTCCCAGATTAGCAGCAATATGTATAAAACAGCTATTATAAACATGATAGTGCACCACATTAGACATAACAGCTGTAGTGGCAACATTTGCTCACCGCCCTGCATTGTTCCGTATGCATATTTGCGAACTCAGCTAATACGTTTCAAAATGCTCGCAGCGTACACAAAACGGTGTACACCTCCGAACAAGGAACGTGTTCGCTCAAATTACAAGCATTGTAAATTAGGACCAAAAACAGTTTCATTTTCCACACGAGCGCTGCAGCTAATATTGTCTCACCCCTAAAATATGCAGCCTTACCTGCGGGAATTGCCTGGATATAGTGTAATTGTTGAATATACCACGTCGTTTAATCCCAGCTACATCTTCTGGAATGTTCGAGAATGCAGCCAAGATTTGCAGGCAGTCTGCGGCGAGGTCTTGGCCCCGGGCCTAGCGCACTTAATACATGGCTTAACTTCACTTGGGATTTCTCAATGTGTCTCACTACAAACCCGTTTTAGCGACACAGCTAAGCGCGCCTGTAAACAAACATTAAAAACTCGTTTACTTTCGAACCCTTTTGAAAAGAGTTAAAGTTGTAACGCCCCGAAACCTTCGGGCCTCCTGAAACTCAAGCTACTGCAAACAGCCGTGAGGCGTCGTAGATGAAATTGCAAAAATGTAAAAGAGCTAATGTTTGCTCACCTTAAACCCCTTCCCGACCCCACGTGCCGGCGTGACGAGCCGGATAAAAGGCTTTAATACACCCTCATCCCTTATTACGAAACTTGAAAAAGACAACAATATAGATCCAATGTGTCGCGGGCGCGGGCAATCATACGCGCATCAAAGGTGACGCGCCTGCGAGCTAGCCAAGTGTGGAGACGCCTTTATATAACGACGTTTTGTATTAGCATTCTGTATGGAAATGTCGAGTCAAAGGGCTACACGCGTTATGAGATCTCAAACAATACGGATTGTGACAATCCTGTTTCCTTCGCACGACAGGAAATGGTATTCGAATGTTTAATGAGAAGCCTTGGTTCATGTATCGTAAATGCGGATTCCTAGAACGTCTGCTTTTGCATTTTGTTACTCTGTTTGCGAATCCGTTTACTATTTGCGACAGCGGAAATTTCGATGTCGTATTTTTATTCTCATGTGACTGAAATGCTACCTGCATGGAAGAGCAATTTTCATTTCCGGCAGTTCTTTTGTCTTTTCATTCAACATTGAAAGACTGGTCCTAACAGTGTTTCAAAAGACCAACATACTAAAGGGACCGTAACTTTCTCTTAGTATTTTCATCCTCCTCCATACTCGCGGCTCGAACACATCAAGCAGTCATTACGGCCCTCGTGAAAAATCTCGGCGAGGCTGCTTTGCAAGTCAAAACTCCTTGGGGTACACTTGGCTCCTCCCGTCCCCGGGAGGTACCCGCAGCCGAGCGCGTGTGAACATTTTTCATATTGAGCTCCAAGATACAGGTGACGTGTTAAATGGCTCGATGTTTAAGATTCAAACAAGGGTAGGTGAGTATGTACGTGTGGAGTAAGTGCTAGCTATTGTTCATCATACATTTGAAATAGGTAGTCAGTGGCCCGAAAGTCTGACAACCAGTCTTACCAATGGGTATCGTATTACTCAGTACTGACTGTGTTATGGGGGTAAGATAGGCAGTCGCTCCAAAACTGGTATTCAGCTGCTTCCGGTTAGACTGGAAAACCGGTAGGCGGATGATGATGAGGTAAAAGTAAGTTATTATGCTCAGAAATCCGTGAAAATAATTAATTATAATATTATTTTTTTTATCTCGCTAGAAGAATAATCTAGAAAACTTTATTATAATAATATTGCCACCATTTTCCTCCAAAGGTTACACGTGGATGCAAAGTTATCGCATAGGTGAACAGAACGTAGGCGTCGCTAAAAAAATACCCATAAAATCCTCCCAAATATAGGCCTGCCTAGTAAACGTAAATAAAAATTAATTTATACAATATTTTCCACTTTTTGGGTTCAGTAATGATCTCTGGGCATGACACGTCACAGGGCTACGCTTGATTTACGTTCCCAAATGTCGGCACATCCAGAGCAGGTGTGCTTGTTCAACTTAGAAAATTAGCACACCGTACACTTTTAAATTGCCTACGGAATTCTCCACTTTTAATGTGGAGATTTTCTTCTTTTT
Organism: Eurois occulta; assembly: GCA_950022335.1. Classification (NCBI taxonomy): domain Eukaryota; kingdom Metazoa; phylum Arthropoda; class Insecta; order Lepidoptera; family Noctuidae; genus Eurois; species Eurois occulta. The sequence continues at coordinate 6,038,337 of OX465489.1, read as the reverse complement.
TTTTTTGATAATATTTTAATGGAGTTTCTATGTGTTTAAATATTTTAAAGGAACTGCACTTTTAATAAAACGTTTATTAATCCACTTTTCTATAGGTAGGTATGACATACATTGATTACCAAGACTTCCAGCGTCTCAGACAATTTAAACGCACATCTTGTATATGTCGTTTTCTTAGCGTATCCAGTATCCCTCCAACAAAATAAATCGATGCAACTCCCATTGAAGTTGACACAAAATCCATTCCGCACATGTTACTCGACACATCGTTAAGGCGACGTGTACACCATTACATGAAATTATTCCGTCGTCCGCAGCCTCCGCAAATTGACATTCAATCAGTGTGCACCCACATTGTTTCCCTATCAATCCTTATTGGGAGTTGGCACACGCGCCGATATGCCGCCATCAAAACGCAATTTGTTTATGAAAATTTATTGTATTCGCCATTACCGTGGATTCTTTTCCCTTAGCGACCCCGCGGAACGAAATCACCTTATTCAATTCCCTTTTTGCATACATCACATACGGCGCCTCAGAGGGGAACATCGCGGGTTTTGTCTGTACACGGGAATCGCGTTTGGGACGCGTGTTCGCTTCTTATTAGTCTGGATTGGATAAAGGTTTTTCTTATATCGCTCGGGGAAAGTATTTACGGTGTATCTTACGTGTTGTGAGATGTTTTAGTCAGTCTTATAGGTTTGGCGAAGGATCTTTTAATAATGCTTCACAACTTTAGAAAAGTGAACAAACTTTAAACTTTAAGCTAAGATGACATTAAATGTTTTATTATAAGAAAAAATCCTCATGGCATTAAGTATTACTATTGTACATGAAGTTAAAATAAATAATAAAAAATGAGACTCAAAGGACCAAAATGATTGTGAAGGAAAACAACAGGAAATGTCAGCTGCCATTCTGACAAACAAGCTGATGGCAATAATTCAAACCATAATGATCGGTATGGTTACACGTGCATTTCTTATCCTCCCAAATACGATGACGAATCACCAGAAAATTTCCAATTCCGAATTCCGGGTGAATTCATTTATCAGCGTGGAATTAGCACGTCACACACGCTCGTCGATGGTAAGTGGAGCGCGCGATATGACGCGCCTTCCCTTCTGTTTCGAGGATTTGCAAAAAGAATTGTCGCATATATCACAGTTAATAGGGTGAGGAGAGAGCACTACTTATGTCTAATGCGACAAGGAAACATGCTTCCCGCCCGCACGCACGAATACATTCCCAGAAACTGGATTTTCAATGGCAATAAATATGTGAGAGAGCCAAGCTCCTGCTTTTTGAGAAAATATGAAAATTATGCTCTTCCATAATTCATTTGTCGTTTGTTGCATCGATTTCGTATTAGGGATGTTTTTGTGATCGTGGATAATTTATTTGTTGACGTTAGTGGGGTCTAAGGTATAAGTGGGGGGTGGTTTGTGCACCTGTAGCGATACAAAAATGTGACATTAACCCCTTTTGTCTTGACATAACAGTAAAGCGTGACGCGATCGTAAACATGGTGGGATGAGACTTCGTAAAAAGGAACGATGCAGTAAATATGGACAGGCGATGTCTTCGTAGCGGTAAAATGTCGGTAAAAACTGCGAAGATGCTCTCACCACTGCTTGGAGGGTGCAAAGCTAATTTTTTTATGGTTATTTTGTGTATCACTTGACTAACTAAAACATTAACATTGTTTTATCGTCAATCTTACATCGGGATAGTAAACTTATATTAGTTTAAGTCATCAATGATGCAAGGTTATAGAGTAAAACGTATTAAAAAAATGTGCTTATAGTAGAAGCCGGCTTTAAAGCCGACGATAAAAATCTAGTTCGTTCCAAACTTATCCGTTTATATAACAAAAAATGCTAATACCCAGCCGCATGAATGAAAATCAGACCATAAAAATGTATCACAATTATTTTGATATATCGCTAAAGTTTATCGCCCTTTGAAGATGTTCCTTAAGTCTATAAATTAAGGTCGAGACGTACCGCAGCCATAAAACCTAATATACGTAATCTTTATTTCTTACACGGGGTTAAATCAGCGGATTATGCTAAATACTTGGTATTATTGCGTATGCGACGTTCGCATACCTAACTAGAGTTTATCAAACGCCCCTAAAAAGATGTTATATTTTCAACACATGATTATGTAAAAGAATTCCGAGATTCGAGATTTCCACGTATGGGGAGGATGCGTCGTTAAGACGTGAGGTCTCGAGATTTGCATCTTTACCACTCTTTTGTGGGGTGTGTTTTCTCACGATAATGCTAAATGTTACGTCGGAGACTTGAAGCAACGTATCTGTGTGGATTTTACTGAGTGTTTGTAAGTCTTAAACAAAACTTCCATGTAGATGTATGTTAAGTGCCTGATGGATAGAAAACACTATAGCTTTGAGCGTTCACATTATTGCTGTATATTTATTAACAGAAGTAGGGTTAAAAACAGAAAGCCTTGCTAATATTAACAGACACATTCACTAACAAAACAGTTGTCAATTCCCCCAATTAGAGCCATTCTAAATAAAAATCCAAACGAAGTTTCAAACGACGTTTCGCCGAACGTGCAGCAAGTTAGCGAATAATTGATGAACTACACTATTTCAGACCGCTACAAATGGTACAAAAAAAGGCTTTTCAACTGTCAGGGTACAAAAGACCGATTCGTTATAGTTGACGTTCTGAACAGTTGCTATATTAAGGTTGACGTACTAATTCTGTACCGCGTACGTCAAAATGAGACAGCTGGTTTGTTAGAGCACTGTTTTTATTCTGAATGTAGCGTATGTCTGTCAGCGGAATGTAACATTCATAATTTCTGTAGTTACGTACTTGTTGTCTGAGCTGCACAAATGCAAGTCAATTAGAACACAACGAAAATAAAATAATTGCCAACATTTCTTTAGAGAAAGACAGTAATAATCCCCCTTTCATAACCGAAATAAAGAGTCAAATCCACCGTCTATACAAACGACTTCCTTGTCAAGTTAATAACACAAAACAAATTACGAACAGAATCTCTTGCAGCACCAGAACAATTAATCAAAACATTGGACCGTTGAAAAAAAAATGAATAATCCATCCGAGACGGAGTTAAGTCATTATTATTATTTAAATCTTCAAAATTACTCGACAAAACTGCGCTATATAGATATAAGACTGCAATAACCCATTTGGGAGGATAAGAAAAAGGGATGGTAGTCATTAGCATATAATGACAGTAATTAAAATACACAAATAGAGCTATAAAGGAGGTTGGGCGATGAAGGGTTGTCTTCGTGATCGCCCGCGTGAATTTATACATGGCAAATATTTTGGTAGCGGCTTCGGCTCAAGAATTAAGAACAGCCTTGTTTAATTTATTAATTAATGGAGCCAGTGTTGCGGAGACGATGATGGCAACACTGCTGAGCGGAACTGATTAGTCTATAAAAGCGAATGGAAAGTAAATATTTTGAGTAAAATATAGAGAAATCGGTTCGTCAAAGGTTGCGTGTGCGCAAAAGTAAAGCTTTGTAGAAGGTATGATGAATATTTTTTAAGCTTCATATAAAAACAAAGAAACGTTTTAATTTAGTCATGGGTTTTATTGCAAAATGAACACAGAACTAAAAAAATATTTACAAAAAACCGACTTAAAAAAAAACAAAAGTAGTGAAAAAAATCAGAAGTCTTTCGGAAGTCGGTGACTTTTTTGTGTCATAGACATTTTTGCCACCGATTTCCGAAAGTAAAGATATTTTTCACCTTATTTATAAAAGATTTTTGATTTTTTTGTAAGTTTTTTATTTTGCTCTTTTTAGTGATATTCCACAAAAATTCTTGCCATGCATAATTTTACATTGTAACTATGAGTTATTATGAAATCTTCTTTATATCAACATACGCGAAGAATTAAAAATACGTAATAAAGGAGGTCATAAATTACTCAAGCAAAGTCAATAAAATCTACATACAAGTTAGCGCCGATAATACGACGAATGAATGCAAACACAGATAATACTAGTTCATAGGAATATTTTAAACAATCAAATAAATTCTAACACAAAAAAAAATCAAACAAACTAAATAGCATAAAACTGTTAACGAAATAGAACAACTTTATAAATATTGGTTCACTACCTTAGGAATAATTTGCGCTAATTCGCATTTGGAAATAAATCTTAGGAACGAATTTCTGAAATAACGATTTAGCTGCATCAGTTTAGAGTTTATACCGATGTGGGGGTCGTTAACCAGTCGGTGCTAGCCTATTAATCTACATCATGTAGAAAATGCTAAAAAAGAAAAATAATGTCCTGTGACCAAACCACTGGATATATCCGATTGTTTTTTTGTGTGCAGACTGGAAACGTCATGAAGTATACGCAGTTTAATGTATTGTCGTTTTGTTGGCGCCAACCTGTATATGGGACCACCGCGTGCGCTTCCTACATAATAATCAAAGAAAAAATAATCACGCACATAGGCCCAGTAATACATGAAAAAATGCTTATGGAATACCTAACCTCCTCCTTCTTTTGAAGTCGGTAAATAAAGCCAATCCACGCCTCCAAATCAAAATGACAAAAAGCTACTAAATGAAAATTCCTTATCTACTGACCCTCAAAACCTGAAGGTAACACAAACCACGTACAAATCGTGACAGGCCCGGTGATGGTCAAGCCTTTCACTCGAATTATTTCAATTCATTCCTCGTCTCACGCTCCACCGCCTCCGCAGACAATAGCGGCTAATTACGAGATGTAAGGCTTTATTAACGCAATCGCGTGGTTATTAACATAAAAAAATAATATTTACTGAGCCCGGCGCCGGCGAAAGTGCTTAATTTACGAATATTGCGGCATTACTCCCGTCTCAACCCTTCCGTCTTACAAATAATTGCAGCGATGTTACGCCAAGAGAGATGGGATAAGCGTCAAGATTAAACCTCATCACAATTACTCTGAATAAGATTTAGAATTCTAATGACTGGCATTACACATTCCGAGAAACTTTTCCGAATTTTCAGAATGCAGCGGTGCTTTAATATTCCAAACACATATTCTAAATTTGATTTAACGGTCTTAAATAGTCCCTTTGCAGATTACCTATTGATATTTTAATGAAAAGTCGGTCCCTTCGTCGATTCCAAAACGTCAATATTAGCATATAAATAGCGAGTAAAATATGACATCAGCATTTTAATTTTTCTATATTACGAAGCGATTTACAAATTAGCTGGTAAGAAAATCGCCGAGGAAGCCTTGAGAGGGTCGACCTGCCGCAGATGTCCTATTTAAATGTAAATTTTCCACCGACACGCCGACAACACGGATGAAAAAAATAATTTAGAATCAAAATATTTGACAGCACATCACAATCATTTGTAATATTAATAAGTAGAGCTTAATTTAAGCGTCCCTTTATAAAGCATCTTATTTTTGCTCAGAATAAATGTATTTTTCCAGAAAACTTTTCAGGAAGGAAAAATTAACAAAATTTGACAGCGGTATTTAATCAGCGCGCACAACAAACACTACGGGAGGGTGACAATTGCACGCACCGGATGGAAAAAAGAAAAAGTATTCTTTTCAAGAAAGGGCAACAATGAGAGAAAGAATTACGGGAAGGACCTCGTCGGAAGTGGAAGTGACAGATCGCCGTCATGGCCGACAATGGTGGAAAGTCACACCTCTTGTTTACGGGACGTCGAGCACGCTTCTGAATTAGCTATCATTTACTTAAGCACTTTATATAATTAAGTGAAGCGGCCATTACTGTCACGAGGGTCGCCATATTCTTTTCATTGCCGTCTCTAATTGCACCTATTAGTTGGGCGGGCGTTAGTTAGTGGACATGTGTGAACGTCGGTTTATTTAGACGAAGGTTAGGGAAACGGCACGTACAATTCACGATTCTTTAAATACTTCTCCCAGTATATCTTTTATCACTTCAATTTCGTTCGGTTCTTCACATAACACAGTAAGACACAAAACAAGAATGTTTCTTGTTTTCTGTCGTACTTTTCTGAAACTTGGAATGCTAATGAAGGATACTCCCCCCATACTTGAGTACTAATGCTGTAACATGATAATATTGTAAAATCTAATCATTTTAAAAGAGTAACCATGGAGTTTCTTGCCGGTTCTTCTCCATAGGAGACGACCAATCCGAACCGTGCACCTTTTTGTCGACGTTTCACAAGTGCCCATGTAGGCCTATGTGAAATAAAAATATTTTGATTTTGATACTCATGTAACAAATTTTCCTGGCCCAAAACGGTCAATTATGAACACAAAACGTAGCATCGGAAGTCTACATAATATTATGACCCTATATTGTGTTCTCCGGACTGTATAATTACTCATCTCAATGGTTTTGGTGGAACTCTAAACTAAACAACATGCTTTCTAATGTTATCTTTACTTCTAAGAAATAGTCTACAAAAAACATGAAGAAAAAATGGTTCAAGCTTCTAATATTACAATACAAATTCACAATGTTCTCATCAAAAGTACTCTGAAGCCGCCATTTTAAATCTACATTAATCCCCTTTGCATCTGAAATTAACGAATCGATCATAATTGATTAAGTACAGCGGCGCGCTAAGGAATCCCACAAAGAAGTCCATTCGTACTACTGAGCAAAACAAAAACAACACTCCCTCCCTTTTTTGACCAACCGAAAGCGAAATCTGGCTTTGTTCATTTACTCGGTAAACCGATAATTTCATTAAACAACAAAGTGGGACTTGTCGGGAGTTTTGTAAACACGGCAAGAAGCCAATGTCCCCTAAGATGGGAAATTCATTTGGAGAAAAAATATCTTGTCTTAGCACAACGCGGCGAATTAGGAATCCACGGACCCCTGCTTGTTTGCACCATAAAAAGTGGTGAAATTTAATTAAAATCAGTGCACTGATTTTAGTCTTGGAAACATCCAATCAGTTTTAATTAAAAGAAACGAAAAAAGTTGGGAGTATTGTAGAAAATCTCGAAAATGTACCCAATCAAAATTACTTCACTATTCGATGAAAATCGAGCTCCTTAACCCTTGCTTCGCCGAACAATCCAGTTAATATCGTAAGCGTAACCTAAAACGGGTACATTCCGCACGTTAAAAATATCGCGAAGTAATTTGGAGCATTCGGGTGGGCTACTCGCATTAAAGTTAGGTAGCGGGCAAATTAAGCCGAACCCCCGATATATTGCGTTTGTTCTTTTGATGCTGCCGGTGAAGGGTTAAAGCCAAGAATGCTTTGCTTTTTATAGTAAACTCAATAAACCGGGGGCTGAAGTTGTAATACGCACTTTATGAGGATAGACATGTAGGTAAGTACCCATATTCACTCATATGGGTTTGTTCTACATTAAGATAAAAATGTGGCTCGAAAGACCAGAACAATATTGTTCACGAGAGAGTTTGCAGTTAACCATTATTGTTCACAATAATGGTTAACTCCTTAGATAGAATATTTTAAAAGTATATCCACACGTAGCTGAAATATGTTTAAGTCGGGGTTGAAGGAGTTATATTTAAAGACGTCAGTCTTATAGACGTAAAAAAGAGGAATAAAAAGCGTCAGCCTGGAAAAAAATGGCCAATTTTTAATTCAATATATAAATTATCCACACACGGGTATCCACAAATACTCGTTACACAAACCCAATGAATTATACCTCAGTCAGGTAATTAGACCGAAAATACCATTAAATTAATAAATAAAAAACAGGAGCGGACCCCATCGGCTCTCGGAACGACGCATGGGCCCCTCAGTCGAATAAATTTATGTAAAAATTTTCATTAATATTTTTGAGGCCGACCGTCCGTTCGCCCTTGGGAGTGAAAATCGAGTTCGCGGTCGCGATGGAAAAATGCAAACCGAAAATTATGGGGTCCCTCGCCTTGTATTTGCTTATGAATACCGGTACCTGTACGACCCCACGTCGTGAAATATAAATATACGACACGATACGGGAAAATAAAATTAAAACAACAGCGGAATCATGTGAGAGTCAATGGTCTAAAATGTATAATGGAGGAGAAAATGTAAGTGACCTTTTTCAGGATAGTTTTTCGCTCGCCCTCGACCTTTAAATCTGTAAGTACACTATGAAAAACGCCCCTCGCAGGATCTTGCGAGATTATGAAAGATTTGTGAGTGGTGGAGTGGTGCCCGCGGCCGGTCGCACTGAGCTTAAGAGATTTAAATCGCTCGCTGGCCCGGAATGCCAGATACAAACAGATTTCTTACTGCCCCGAGTTTGTAGAAAATGATATCTTGGAACGAGTGTACTCAAAAGTTTGGGGTAGATAAACGCATATCTGTATGTTTTATTGCTCCTTTGGACTGCGATATCTTGTAAAAAGGATTTAATCTTATTTGGCGGTATTTCCACTGCGTGGACTATGTTACATTTGAATTAAACGTTAATTTAGCAAGTTTTTAACTTACCAAATAAATAGTTCGTATGGCTTAAAATATATTTCTTTAAGTAAGTACTTTAAGTTCTTTACAAATTTCGAATGCCTGGGTCAAAATTAATTCTGCATCGTTCCATGAAATTCTACAAAAACCAGTTAACTTATTTCCTTTCCACTATTTATTTTCCAAAAAGATTTCCTTACCTTGAGTTAATATCCCACTTCCCCGCCACAATGCAAGCGAAATCTGTAAGCGATATCTCACTGAAACCTGTAAATCTTTCGGGCATTTTTATATTCGGCGAATTCTCCCGGAGAGGGCTAAGCAGGTCGCTCGCACCAGCGCCTAGAGATTATATCTTGACGTTTGATGGATGAATGGTTATTGGAACTCAACATTTTTATCATTTTGATACAGTTGGCCCAAGGTGCGGTAGTTCTCTTGATACGTTCGCTGCAGGGGACATAGTTTACTGAGGTTTACTGATACATTTTTCAAAGTGAGCAAGTTTTGTATGCTTTGGTTTATCGGTGGATGTTTCAAGTGTTTTGAGATTTAATGCAGTAACGATCGTGGTGGATTGTTGGTTACATGTTTAGTGGCAGAACTGAAAAGGACAATTTTACTGGGATAGAACTGGCATACCGTAAAGAATTATCATGGAATTAGAGTCAGCATCTTCCAAGAATGCTTATGATGAGATTTACCTCATCCATTGCTATCAGTCTCGGTTGGCTGCAATCTTGATTTCGCCTTGTGGAGGCACAAGGCGAAATCAAGATTAATAAATTCCGCACATGAAAAACAGTAAAAACTCGATTTAAGAAAACACACACTTTTTTGTAACAGTTCTCTCAGAAAAAAAAAATCCTAGCCAATCAGATGAAACTAGTCACAAACTCACAATCATAACTCGTATTGAAATCAATGTCGATAAATCAAAATGATGTATGAGTTCGCGTTCCAATGCTTGTCGGGTGTGAAATATGTAAAATTGGCAATGTTCTTAACGTGTATTGGAGCGGCTGACACCGCGGCCCGCTCGTTTGCACTCTTTACTACACCCCTATCTCACACTTCATATCACGTACGGTGTGCAAAATAAAGTGTTTGGTTTATTGCGAAAGGGGTATTTTGGGAAATTGTGAAAGTATTTAGGGTGTGATATTGAACATAAAATTATGGAGATACGAGTCGCTGATGTTGTCATCCTTATTATACTTATTAATATGTAATATACATACTAATATTATAAATGCGAAAGTAACTCTGTCTGTGTCTTACGCAATCACGCCTAAACTACTGAACCGAGTTAAATGAAATTTGGTACAGAGATAGTCTAGAGCCTGAGAAAGGAGATATTCTACTTTCTAATGCAAAAAAGGGCTTTAAGGGTTTGATATAGGGGATGAAAGTTTGTATGGAAATTACTTTATTTTTACGTCGTTTCTTTTTTACGTCATCTTGTTTTTTAGGCTTTTGATAAGATATAAATAAATACGACATTCAGTTTGTAAAAAAAAGTTTGTAAAGTTTGTTTTACTCTAAAGGGGGTAAATATAAGGGATAAAAGTTTTTGTGTGGTGACGTCGGAAAAAAGTTTACGGCTCAGAAAATAAAATATAGAAGAAATACAAAGAATTCCGGAGTCATCTATATACAGGGTTATTTGTAAAATACCAACAACCTCTTAAGAGGTCATTGTACTCATCATTATGAACAACTTTTACTATGGGACCAAACCCGAAAATCGCGAAAAAAAGTCAGCTGTTCCCTACATTTTGACGAGTTAATCGATAATAAATGTAGGGAACAGCTGATTTTTTTTTCGCGATTTCAGGTTTGGTCCTATAGTAAAAGTTGTTCATAATGATGAGTACAATGACCTCTTAAGAGGTTGCTGGTGTTTTACAAATAACCCTGTATATAAAATGATAAACTGACTGACTGGGTGATATATCAACACACAGCCCAACTCGCTGGTCCTAGAGGCATGAAACTTGGAGGGTGTGTTCTTTGTAAAGAGTAAGTATCCACTAAGAAAGGATTTTTGGGAATTCCACCCCTAAAGGGGTAAAATAGGGGATGGAAATTTATATGAATGTCCGTCAGTTTTGAAGTCAGGATCTTCAAATTTTGTGTTTAGGCTAGTGATTGAAAGATAATATAAACGTGTCTCAGCGTTTTCCATAATTCTAGTCCCGAAGGGTTAAAAACCGGATGAAGGTATTTAACTATGTTTGTTACCGTAACCTGGATTAAACGGTCACTTTTTAATCCCGATACCCGTATGTTCCCGTCGGATATTTTTCGTCATCCTCGCGAGCGAAGCCGCGGGCATAAGCTAGTTTACTAATTTAAAAAAAAAAATAACGTTTAAATAAGTTTAATGAGGACGTACCTTTAGTTTGTTTTTTACTAAGTGTTCGCCCCACTTTTTCGACTAGTCAAGATCCATCTACTTCTTAAACTCATAATTCTAAAATTCTAAATCATTAAATATCTGTTCACAAACCATGACTTAATAAGCTTAAAATTAACGCACAAAAGTATGTTTTAAAATTAAGTTATAATTCTCTAAAACATTCACATTTAACCTAATATATTAAATATTCAGTTACCCCCAACAGTCAACCCCAAATTAGAGCACACTTTTATCTTTTTCCTAACCCTACACCATTTTTCCAGCCACTTTGGCGCGCATCATAAGCGATATGTAGAGAAAAACGCGCGCCACCGTTAGCAGAAACATATCAATTCAATTTGAGCCCGAGGTACCCGTGAAATAGGGCTGTCCCGCTAAATCATTGCACCTACCCACGATAAACATCGCCTTTCTGTTTTATTACATATGACAGAGGATTTTATTTGAAGCCAAGTTTTTGGGACTTTAGTGGCGGTTTCAAGTGTCGTGAATGCTTTCGGAATGTAGATCAAAATTGGTACCGCATTTCTTTTGTATGTCTCCATTAATCAGCACTGTGATTTATTCTTGTTTTGCTAAAGTTTCTTCTGTGAAATATTCTAAAGCGTACATGCTACGTGTTGAACTCGTATCAAAAGACCAAACTATTTCTAACAAAATACAACCCTAACATATAAAAGCAGAAAAATATTAAGTAGCTCTTAAAATTCATATATTCTTACATAAAAACAGCGCAAGCGACATTATTAGTTAAGCTTGTAGTACAATTAACCCGCCCCCACTAATAAGACCGAAAGACCTGCTTCAGTAAAAATTCAGCGCGTCATTCGAGGCTGAGTGGATATAAAAATTAAAAATGCACACGAGCCCGCAATGCCTCAAGGAAAATATGTTAAACCAGGCGAATGTTTCGTGAAAATTTAAAAGCACTGTCCTTTTTTTCTTTTAACATCCTGTTAAGATTTTTTCTTTTAAATTTTAATTTACAATGCTTAGAGTTTGTGGTGTAAATATTTCTATTTGTTTCACTTTGCGAATGCTTTGACGGTTTTACACTGAAATTAACACTTGGATGAAGTTTAACTTCTGTTAGACAACACAACAGTTTCAGTACTAATTCTCGGGCTCATTTCCCAGAATCCTCAGGAAGAGTATGAATTTCCAGCATGAAACTTAATTTCGCTAAAATAAAACCACACATGTTACACCGAAGTAATGTTCAACACATGTACCGATAGATAGCTACCGATTTAATATCCCACTCATAATTGAAGCGAACGTTCTTCCAAACCCATTACTGGGAGCTCGCAGACTAGTCGAGCCTTGGCGAGGTAATGAACTCACATTATAAATGCAACGAGGCATCGCCTACGATGCACCGGGAACACTCTGACGCGAAGAATTAATTCATTTGCATGTAAAACTTCACCTACGGCACGCTACTTAAGATTAGGTATGAGATGCTGGGTCGATATAGGGCTTTCTTGTTTGATGGATGCGAAGTTCTGTTGTTTTAGTTATCTGAGACTTAAGTTTTTTTTTTAATTTCCTTGTGTATTCAAAGTGTCAAGTATAAGACTCATCCGAGGTCATTCTGGTCCTAAAGAAACCAAAAGGACCATTACTTTCTAACCAATTTCTAAGAAACCACAACACCGTATAACACACACGGTGAATGTTCACCAATTTCTCAGTGATTACTGGTCTGATTTAAGTGATCCTTTTTCCATTTGGTAGAGCAAGCTCGCGCAGTGGTCCCATATAAATTTTATTAACTTTGCTTAGGTACTTTATGAGTTATCCTCAATAACATGCATTTTTTCTTCGTTGTCTATGTGGACGATGTGCTAATATTTTCTAGTTACAATGTAAAATTGATACTTGACAAGAATTTGTGTGAGATACCACAACTTAACTACATATTAACTCAACAATTTTTTTGTAAATAAGTTTTTAAAAGTAGTTTGTTAAACACCAATACCGTATAGTTTGTTATTTAATCATAGACGACAGTTTAGATACACAGTGGATACATGTATTTATAAGATCCTTCATCATACTATCCTTCGTCCACTCCACACAATTAAATTATGCCCTCAACTACACTTTCAAACAAGTAAACAGACATCTTCCCCACATACTTTCAGTACGTAGCAACTAAGTCCGCTTAGTTCGTTGACTTTTACCACTAAAACCTCAGCTAGACACCTGCATTACTCGGCTCCTCTTAATGGGATCCCGGCCCCTTCGGGAACCTGCTCCTAATTCCACGTACTCCAGTTAAGGACTTTTTACAGACACTCGCGTCTCTCTTGAGGACAATCGGATGCAAATGGTGAGAGGAATTGCGCTAAATGAGATTCAGTGATTGAAAGCACTGGGGTAAGATTTTTACAATTTGTGGCAATTTGGATGTCGAAAGTGGGTACAGGAAAAAGAAAAACAACTAACTTTTCAAGGCCCTGTTTACAAATTGTTTCTGCAGCCTTCTAGTTTCGATACATAACTAGTTTTGTGTATTTTCCTTATTTACGTTCGGTCCTGTTTTTCCCTTGCAAAATGAACTGAACTTAACTAACTTCTTAATGACTTCAGCGAAGACTCATTCGCAAAGAAAAACATGTCTTATTTGAATATCCTTTTGTTCCTTGTTTACTTTATTTTTACTGGAAATAAAATTTGATACACACTGCAAACGACTTGCAAAATAAGAAAATAAATTAAAGAGGGTTATACAATAGCTGCGCAAATAAGAGTCCCCGTCCAATGAGTAGCGTCAAGAAAAAGGTCGGAGTGCGCGTGATCGCTCCCCTGGGCGCGCACTTATCATTGACATTAACTTTTTTGTTGTCCATAACATTTGCATAACTCTTAAACTCTCTATCGGTACAGCACGCCTCGAAGCCTCCGGGCGACTTCAGGGAGCGATGGCGGCCTACACTTTGTAAGATCATTTTCAGACTTTACTGAACTCTGTTACAGTCTTCTGGGCACCGTAAAAGGATGGAAGTCATTTGTAAATTACCTTTAATGGCAAACAATGCTTATCTTTCACATAAGAATAATTTTATTGGGTTTGCAGTGTTTATTTTTTGGTGTTCATTTGGGAGTTTGGATACATTTGACTTATTTGAACATAATTTAAGAAGAAAACTAGTCGGTTTTTATAATGTATGTTACTTCAGCACATGATAAACATACCAGACAGCTCATACACAGAATGTAGTGGCGGTACTTTCATTCAAGGCTAAAAGTTTGGCTTGCCCTTATAAACTGCAACTCTTCATGATGTGTTTCGTTTCTGAACAGTCAGTATGCCTAGCACCGTATTGTTGCTCCTACTTAAGCCAATAAAATAAGTACTTACTTAAACATCGACACAAGTTTCTTCTAGAAAAAGAAATGGGCACAAACAAGATCTGTTTTTGGTGCAATCAGAAACAATAACCATAATAGGCTCACTTAAACCAACATGTAGGTTTCTCGACACAACCAACCTTAGTACTTAAAACGGTAGGAATTTATTAAATAAAATGAGTATATTTAGACAGCTGCCACATCCAGACAGCCCTTGGGCAAACGAAGCTAATCGACACCCCACTACGACTCATACGTAATCAGGGCATCGTTTAGGAAACCGTTCTGACCTTTTGATGAACTTGCGAGAGAATTGCCCTTCGTATGTGCCTTCAGACAATTACATATTTATGGAGCATTATTTACTAAAAGTTATAATTATTATTTAACATTTTAATACAAAAACCAGTAGTATTTCCTAGTGTAGGCTCTAAGAGTTCATGATTGAATAATGTAGACATATTTTAAAACATTTTTAGAAAAAAAAGAAACTCATTTTGACTCAAAGCCACAGAATTTAGATGTTAATTCCCAATTAAACAAATGAGATCTTTCAGATATTTCAAAAATATTGTTCAAAACACTATCAACTGAAAACCAATCTACTGAAAAATACGATATTCTTTAAAACCCTGTTTACAGCACATCACAGTGTAAACACAACATAATTGGCTTCCAGAATGGCTCCGTGATCCATCTTGAGATTATAATTTAAAAACATGAGCGAGTGTAATGGCAGAGGACAAGGTAGAGGTGCCTGTTCTCGGCCGGTCGATGGCTTAATAAGTAGGTATCGCTAGAAGCAGCTGTTATGATACCGGCCGAGTGTCGCCGCACTCACCCTTAAAGAGATTTTTTTGAAGAAATAGAGAGGAAGCGGATTTTGACAAATACTTTTGAATTTGTAACTGTTGGTGACTGTGTAAGGCTGATTGTAACCTATACTTAAGATTTAATTCATATAGATGGTGCAGTTAAACATTGATAATAAAAACAATGAACTCCTCAAACTAATTGAAACGTTAAAATTATAGATATTTCATTCAATGACAATCAGTTTTAAATTTAGAAGGCGGGTTGTGACAAATGTCTTTAATTATATACATCGATATTTTGAATGTCTTTCTGCGTGACATCAATGTCCTCACAGCATTGCTAACTGTGACTTAATTAGCGTTGTTAAAATTTCATTTCACTGTTTCAGCTGTTTTTGACCTTGAATAGGGGTTGTATTTGTTCCAAAGAAATAATTTTATGATTAATATTTTACGTAGAGTTTACAGCTTTCAACTTTTGCAACTAATAAATCTCTGATTTTATACTCGAAACCAGCTTTCGAATGAATTATTATCACTACGTGTTTAGTGAAATACGTTCTACAAATCAATGCATCCTCTACTACAATGTATTTTTTTAAATGTTTTTTTTTTATGATATATTTAATCAGAATTTCAAAACTTGGTTTGGCCATTTATTTTTATTTATCATTTTTCGCTGCATAGGTAAATTCTGGAACATCTTCATTAAATGTATCAATATCATAAAACACCTCTCCATACTAACCCAACCCGGAGGTACTTACTCTAAGGCGATCGCCTTTTTTCTCGCCCCAACGTTCAGAAAAAAAAATAGGGGAGATTCCTATCTTGTCGCTTCTAATTTACTTATTCCTCTTTTAAAGACTTATTTACCTTCAAAATCCCATTGTGTTCCAAGGAGGCCTTAATAACGAGCGGGCCTACGTGTCAAACGAGGATTTTCTTAAAAAAAGCAATAACAATTTACATAAACACCCGGTTCTATTTAACAGTTAATAAAGAAAGCGATGTTGCAATTGACGAGGCTGAGCCGTTTAGACGCCTTTTAGATGGAAATGTTTATTGTATATTTTTATTTTACAAGGCTTTGTATTGTTACAATGAAGAGGGCAAAAGTAATCCGGATTTATTTAGGTAAATAATAGCTCAGTTTTTTTAACTACATAATTTAGATGTGTGTTTGACAAAACATGGTTAACATACAAGCACAACATAGAAGTTCTTATCTTAATACCGGAATATCATTCCATATTTTAAAATTAACATTGTAATCTCCTAGTGAAACAAAGCAAGCTCCCACAGATAGGGACCTCCACTTAGTATTCACAGTGTTTACTTGTATCTCCGCTAATATCTGAAAGCAATCAAATGAAATCCGTGCCTCACGAGCGTTACGCGTAAGTGTTGTACACAATGACCCAAATTCACTCAAGTTGGGGAATTGTTTCATTAAAACCGACCCAAAAGTTTGACGCCGACCGCGGCTGGGCGCGCTACCCATCCGCGATCGATCCTTGGTTCATCGCACTCCACTCACTAATACAAAACGTGTACCAGATATTAAACAAAATCAGGGGATAGCCCCCTAATCAAAAGCGAAATATCCCCATCATGCACAGTAAGTTCAGCCCCAACTTAATGACGCGAACTGTCCGCCGCACATCAACCCCTTACCATTAAAAACTTCAGCCTTCAACTCACTAATAGTAATCTAAAACAAAGTTCAACCAGTTCAAGGTCGCAATTTAAAGTTTTTCCAAAACTTCTTTTCCCGTTCACTTTTTTATAAGTATATAAATCTTTTTGCCGGCGAAGTTCCACCGAAGTTTTTGGCCCAGATTGTCATCGATTTTTGTTTGAAGAGTTTGTTTTTTCATTGTTCTTCTTTACTTGTTTGACGGTTAATTCATAAAAACTTTCCCGCCCGCAATCGATAACCGTACAGCCGACGTGTAAACAAAACCACGCTATCTCGCGACGAACTACTGTCACGTGGTCTACTGAACGTCTGACCTGCAAGGCGTCTGCCATACTTTTTTATAAAAACAAAGATATTAAATCCGACTAAAAGCTCTAGAGTAGAAAATTTGATGCCATAACTCACAATTTATTAGCCATCAAATGTAAAACAATAAACCGCATCATCGCTGAATCGCTGAGATTTCCCTCGCGCGCGGGTTATTTTCAGTTGCTCCATAAATATTGCGTTTTCGCGCCGGCTGTAAATATTTTCCCCATCATAAAGGCTATGCATAGAGTCGCCGGAGGGCTCTCATCACCTCGGCCCTGAATATTTTCATATGTATTGCTCGAGACCCTCTGTCTCAACTTATGTAAATGCTGCCCTAACACTTTCTCCGTTTTTCTCGCGTTTGACTCACAATACAGTGCAATTTGACGGAGGATCCTGACATTATCCGCACAAGGGCTCACCTCGCGACACACGCGGCTTCACAAATGGATATTGTGATTTAAAGTTTATTTCGGAGATTTCAAAGAGCTCCTGAGTGGGTAGGTAGTGCATTACGTGATTTTGAATGAATTGAATTTGGATGGGAGTGAAAGAAGGAAACAATAATAACGTTTTTTTTTCTAATTGGTAGTCGCGTAGACAAAGAGCAGCATAATGAATAGCCGTCCCCACTGTCCGTCTCGGCTGATTTATTTCATGACTTCGGATATGCAAATAGCATTAACATTCAAAGACGTAGGTATCGCCGCCCCCTACAAGGAATCTGCGCCGACCGCAGAATGATGCCAATCCAGGGTGAATCTTAATATTTTATGTTGTGTTATTTCCCTTTTCTTTTTCCTTCCTGATATTATTTATTTCCTCGCCGGCAATGAGATTCCCACTTTGGCACGTAATAAAAAAAAAATTGGTTGTCTGTAAAGTCGGTTTACGGACGATAGATTTACGTGATAACGTCATAATCATTATTTTATGTAATACAAAAAAGGAGTTAATTGAAAATTACAATTTTTTAGATAAATTAACATTTATTTACATGCGTTGACGCACAGGCTCAGGTGGAACGTTACTATGGAACGTTACTATTTTTCATGAGTGTTGCTGGTATTATCAATTTATAAGACGTCATCACGTCAAAAGATAAAAAGATAAAAAGATAAAAAGATAAAAAGATAAAAAGATAAAAAGATAAAAAGATAAAAAGATAAAAAGATAAAAAGATAAAAAGATAAAAAGATAAAAAGATAAAAAGATAAAAAGATAAAAAGATAAAAAGATAAAAAGATAAAAAGATAAAAAGATAAAAAGATAAAAAGATAAAAAGATAAAAATCATTATTTTATGTAATACAAAAGCTCAGGTGGAACGTTACTATGGAACGTTACTATTTTTCATGAGTGTTGCTGGTATTATCAATTTATAAGACGTTATCACGTCAAAAAGAATTATTGTTCATCTTTTTATAACGTGCCGTTTTGTTGAGTTTTATATTATCGTGATTGAAGAAGTTAACTGAGTCTGTTTCGCTTTGTTAGGAAAGCTAACTTCTTCGTTTAAAATGGTTATTGCGATCTTCAAAATGGAATTTTCAAAATACATATTGTAAACTAGTGCTACTTTAAAATAAATATTAAAAAAATTAATAAACTTTATAAAATAAAAACAAAGGTACCGCACAAACATTCCCACATTCGAAAACCCAAATACAACGCCAGTCCCCAGTAATATAAAAATAATAATCTATCAAGGTTTTACAGCACACATCCTTCACAGGAGTGATTAACAAGTCCCGGGAGGTTGTACAAAAGAGTGGGAAAAATCATCGGGTCCCAGGGAGTGATCGGCACGATGATTGATCGCGTGGCTAATTGGGAGATGGATGGGAGGGCATGGCTCCAATGTGTAGGGTCTGTGGTGACGCGTGATGGCGCTAGTTGGATGATGTTTTTGAATTTTTTAGGGTATATGAGGTTTGAGTGACTTTTTGATTTTATGTTTTCAGTCGTAAGTTACCCTAAATACACTTCGAAGAAAAGTTGGCCGCACCACAGAAAATCTTTACAGGGAGGGGTTCATGGATATCTCAGTATTTAAGTGTATACCAACACGGCGTGTCTCCTCAGACAATGACCCACCTTTCATCTTAACATGCCACATGCCCTGACATTTATGCACTTGAACATAACATCACGCCTGTAATCCCAGAAGGGTTAGGCAGAGGTGTACCTAATAGTACACCCACATTTCGCCAGTTATGTATAAGTCTCATGTAATAGGGGACGAGCCTATTTGCCATCAACTGGGCGTAAATCCAAACTACATGACTGCTACTGAGAAATTCGCGAAGAAAAACCCAATAACACTTTGCCCGACCTGGGAATCAAACCCAGGACCTCATGCTCAGCAGTCACGCACCAACGATCCAGTTTTTGTACTTAATGATCTAATAAAGAGATTCGCGTGGCTTAATTTGCCATCGATAAGCTGAAGGACAAGGTAATTGCATTAAAAAAAATTACAAAACAAACTACATTCACAAAAACTTTCTAATTTTGTGTGCAACACGTGTCTTATCACAAAAATACCTCCATCCCCCACAACGAACACAAATAATCAAATAAACCATCCCACATACTTGAAACGGTAAATTAAACATCAAGACTGTCTCCTCCCATCCATCAGTCTAATATGATATTTGGAAATAGTAATTAAATTCCACATTAACGGTATAAAGCATATACGGAGCGGAACCTAATTTTCATAGCTGATTAGAGTTGCCCCACACGGGATCGCACGATTACGTCCTGTTCTTATTCAGACGATACGGTAAGCGAATTAACGTTTCGCTGTATCGTTTACGTTGATGTGAGTGACATGTAGAAGGGGTTTATGGATGTAATTAAAAAGCTACGTGAGCTCGCTGGAGTTATTCTGTGACTGAAGTAGGTATGCGTTGTTATCAACAAAACATAACGTTGTACTTTGTTGTGTCTAGCAGTAAATATTGGTTGTAGTTTTTAATCGAATTCTAAAAACCGGCCAAGTGCGAGTCGGACTCGCGCACGAAGGGTTCCGTACCATTATGTATAAAAACGGTAAAAAAATCATATCTGTTGTATGGGAACCCCCCTTAATATTTTTTTTTTAAAATTTTTAGTATTTGTTGTTATAGCGGCAATAGTAATACATCATTTGTGAAAATTTCAGCTTTCTAGCTATCACGGTTTATGAGATACAGCCTGACAGACAGACAGACAGACAGACAGCGAAGTCTTGTAATAGGGTCCCGTTTTACCCTTTGGGTACGGAACCTTAAAAAAGGAGAGGTTATATTTTTTTTCGTTTCTGTCAACGGTTGGTTTACACGGTCAAAGAGAAATGGAATCATTTGTCTTTGTAATTTTAAAGAAATAAACCATAACTTTAATTAACTTTGTCACGGTGCTAGATCACATAATTACTGATACTGTTAGCCTGCGTCATCCCACTGCTGGGCAAAGGCCTCTCGCCATGACTTCCAGTTGTTTCGATCCAGGGCTAATGTGGGCCACTGGTCGTTGATTTTGTCCAGCTCGTCCCGCCATCTTATACGAGGTCTTTTTTTTTTTTTTTTTTTGGTGGGTGGGAAATCATCAAATGACCCCCCCCCCCCCCCGCCCTGGGCGGAGCGGAAGGGAGTGTCAGACTCTAACTGACTAAAAACCACCCATGTTCCTTCATTGGCCCTTTATGTTCCAGGGCCGCGGTATCTCTTTCGAACAGTCCCGCAGCCCTGGCAGGCACCGGCCCTTGCGGGCCCCTCCCGTTTGCTGACAACTCTTTGAGGCGCGCCTGGAACACGAACGCGCCGTCGACACATCCTGTCCGTCGTCATACGACGGACGGACGGCGAGCTAGCCCATTACTCACCGTCCACAGGCCCGTGCCTACGGTGGCCGAGAGCCATCACGGCGTGGCCCCCGACGCCCGGTGCTTCTCCTCCCGCGGCGGCTGGGACGTGAGGCTCTCTCCCTCTCACGTTCCGCCGCCTCCTTCGCTAGCATGACTGCTTCGCAGAAGGAGGCGACGGCTTCCCATTCCCTGTCGCCCCGGACCATGGCTTGAACCAGTGCCGGGCGCGAGAGGTCGCCGCCGCCAATCGCCGCTACGAGGACACGGCGGTGCTCCTCCCAAGCGGAGCAGACCTCGACGGTGTGCTCCACCGTGTCCTCCGGTCGATCCTCGCAATACTAGCACCCGGGCGTTTCCTCCCGCCCGATTCGGTGCAGGTACCTCCCGAAACATCCGTGTCCGGTGAGGACCTGCGTCAGGCGGAAGGTGAGGGCGCCGTGGCGCCTCTCAAGCCACTCCTCAAAGAGGGGACTTATCGCCACTATCGTGGCGTGCCCTGCACGGGGTTGCGATAGTCGCTCTCTCCATGTCGCCATGAGATCACGGCGGAGGTCTGTCCGCTGCGCGACAATATGCCGCGGTAGCGGAGTTACCCCCGGCTCTGTACCTCCGCGCGCCACTCGTGCAGGCGCGCGAGGACTATGGCCTCCAGATCCCATGGCGGCAATCCGGCAAGGAGGCTCGCCGCCTCGCGGGAGATCGTGCGGTACCCACGGATCAGCCTTACGGCTACCACCTTTTGGGGCGCGTTCAGGTAGTGCTTTACACGCTGCCTCAACGAACGCGCCCACACCGGGGCCCCGTAAAGGGCCATGGACCGCAAGATCCCCGCATAGAGCCTCCGGCAGGAGGCGTTTGGCCCCCTCAGGTTGGGCAGGAGCCGCTTGAAGGCAGCCCCAGCCTTTTCCAGTCTGGGAGCCAAACGTCGGAAATGCTCCACGATCTTATACGAGGTCTGCCGCGACGTTTCAGCTTCAGAAAGTGATTATTTTAGCCCACAGCTCTTTAGGCATGCGGCAGACGTGGCCAGTCCAGTTTCACTTCAGCTTAGCGGCTTTTTGAGCAACGTCAGTAATTTGTATTTCGGAGCGCAGTGTGGTGTTGCGTACATGGTCGGTTAGTTTGACGCCTAGAATGCTGCGCTCCATTGCACGTTGGCAGACCTTGAGCTTAGACTTTTGAATGTTTATCAAAGACCAAGTCTGAGATCCATAGGTCAAAATGGAAAAAATGCACATGTCCATGATTTATCGCTTTAGTGACAAAGGAAGGTTTCCCTTCATGGACCAGTAGCTCTTGACTGAATCCCTTCTCAATTTCCATTATTTTATCTAGAGATTGCATTGTCATTACCTGTACCTTTGTCTAAACAGAATGCCTAAACCCTTCTATTTATACACCGATTCAATCGTCTTCATACAAATTGTACCTACACTCGACACTTTCAATATATTTCCGCTACCCAGTGTAGAAGCTCACAGTGATGCTACCCCTATCAACTGTCTGATGCACGCCACGTCACCGCTGACGTCATCTCTGACGTCTTGCCGATGAAAAACAAACACCCGAATCGTTCCCCGCACGTTTTAGATAATTACCCTGTCAAAATGTTTAGGATTATTCGAATTAACTGGTTAGAAATTGTTTCCCGTTTAAAAGGAATTTATATTTATTATTCTTATTGGAATTAGGAGATGCGTTGTAAGATATGTTATATAATATTCCCTTTTTCAGAACAATTATTTTATTGTATTACCATTGTCTATATTAAGTACGTACCACTTAACAACACACGGAAAGTAGATATCTAAAGAAAGTACACATCAATCTTTCATATTAAAACTTGCATCAAACTTCAAAAACCCTTTCAAACAGCCAACACTAAATACCTCTAATAAATACCAAGTAACAACACTAGTATTTTATCCCGTCAATCAAGGTACACACAAAACGTTCATTCCTCCAGTGTGGAACATTTCATCGAACGTACTCCATACTTACAGAGTAAAGAGTCGGTGCATATAAAAGCTGTCTAGAAAGTTTTCTGTCGCTCCCCGCGATCGATACCGCTAGCTACGGGAATTACAGCGGGTAATGACGGTAACAACAGCTAGTTCATGTTTAATTTGGGTTATTATGTCATTTGGTGCAACACTAGTTGTTAGTCTTTTGACGTGAAAAGCCGTTTGAATTACTGGCTGGAATTTATTTGATTGGTTCGAATTTTTGTTTTTGGAATTGTTTATTTTTTTAAATTAAATAGTTCAGTAGATATTGAATTTGTATTGTGCCTGTCTAATCTTTTCGGGTTCTTAGAATTAAAGACGAGCAACGATACGAATAACAAGATCAAAGTCTTTGTACGAGATTAATTTGTATAGCGCCTTTTTTGGTTTCTGATTTTTTAGGGTTCCGTACACAAAGGGTAAACGGGACCTTATTACTAAGATTTAGCTGTCTGTCCGTCCGTCTGTCACCAGGTTATATCTGAATCGTGAACCGTGATACTCGTAGTTAGACAGTTTAAATTTGCAAAGATGATGTATTTCTGTTGCCGCTACAACAACAAATACTAAAAAAGAGATTAGAAAAATATTTAAGTGGGGCTCTCATACTGATTTTTTTGCCGTTTTTATAGATAGTGGTACGGAACTCATCGTGGGCGAGTCCGACTTGCACTTTGCCGGTTTTTTTATTAGATTACCTACGAACTTTACATAAATCCTAACAAATACTGGTCATGTTTTAATAGTGGAGTAAAACATGTACAATTTCCTTAAACCATGGAGATCCTTTCACAAGAAAGCTACTCACGTAGGTAACATCTCATACTTATTAGAAGTGACGTTTAATAAACTAGAGTTGCTTAATAAATAAATGCGCCACCCTCATTTCTTCCCTACATTTGCCTCGCATCGGTTAATTTCATTAATTTCGCAGCAGAACACGCACTAAGAAACCTGGCGCGGTATGGGCGACCTCCAGCCTCCAATGGGGATTTGGTCCCAATTATGTATTAGCAAAACTTGGTATGGCGACGCATGCGATCCCGCAAGGGATTATGAGACGGTTGTGTACGTAGTGGATATGTAGGGAAGATTTTTCTTTTGATAATTTTAGTGTTGATAAATCGTGAGGAGTGAGAAATCCTGTACTACTAAATGAGCAATATTTGTATATCTGTAATGACGTTCTCGAAAACGAC
This sequence comes from Eurois occulta, assembly GCA_950022335.1. NCBI lineage: Eukaryota > Metazoa > Arthropoda > Insecta > Lepidoptera > Noctuidae > Eurois > Eurois occulta. Next base: position 6,014,242 of record OX465489.1, on the reverse strand, counting down.
TCTAACGATTTCGATGAAAGTTACAATCACGGGGTTTACGGGGGCGAGAAATCGATCTAGCTAGGTCTCATATCTGGAAAAATTCTGATTCTCTATTTTCTTACTTAGGTACTTATAATTTAAGAGTAGGCTGGGAAGTGTTTACATTTTATTTTTATTAACAAATGGTGACATTTCATATTTGTCAGTTTTAGGTTTGTATGTATTCGACTTCCTCTTCTTACTGTATCGATGGAAATCTAAATTGAATCTTGGACTATTAGTATTAGACTTTAGATTTAGAAAAAAAAAATATTATAAATATGAACAGCCTTTCTCTCATCCACACGCCTAACCTAATCCAACTACACTAACATAATTGTACACCTCTCCGACACATACCTACTACCACTAGTTACCGACTATTGAAACTAACCACAATCTAACAATTAGGGCCGGGGCACACGCGTCACGTAGCGCGGGATTAGCGTCGCGGTGCACGCACGCACTCGCCAGCGGTAATTTATAGCCAGTGTGTCCACACCTTTACCCCGCTCTGGTGTTGACACGCTCGATTTATGGACCTGTGTGAACTGCTCCTAAATATCCACTGGTTAGGTGGTTGGGGAAGTAATTTATTGTGGAATTTCATTCTTAGATTTTGCAAATATAAAACTAAACTAACATAACTTCAGATTGTTGCATTCTGTTATCGATTGTATAAATTTATCGAACGTGTATGTAGTATATATGCATGTTGACACCAAAGTTCGAAATGGTATGTCTTGTCATAATGGAACTAAGAAACAATTTAGTAAACAAGTGTAAATGATGTTGAGCTAATAACTTCACATCGTTTCGTGCCTCACTTCATTAACCGAACTTTAATTTATTTCTCCTCTCGCCAGCTAGTAGGTACGACATTTCTCATTTTCAATAAACTTCAAACTCTAACGTAGCTTTGATTATGCTTGTTCACCTCAATAACCGACTGGGTTCTTTTCACTGGAACTAAACTGTTTTCAGTGCGCTTCTGTTTTCGCCCCGCAATTAAACTGCTGTTAAACTTCTTGCAGCGATGTTTGCAGAGCACCTGAACGGTCGGCAAAAGTTGTGCCGCACCCTGCTCCTTGTTTGCCTGCTAATTATCCCGGTTTCAGAGCACAGTCAGCGCCCAAAATGCTGACCCGCTCTAAATGGTCAAACGGGGCTAAAAGCCTTTCACAGCTCCACTCAAATAAGGCTTCGGTGCCACCCTGTAACCATAGTGACCGCCTACTCCGCGCTATTATTTCATTGTATCAACATTCATATTGACATCACGTGTAACGACGGCTCGATTAAACGAGGGGCGGTCCGAAGCCAGATTTGTCAAGTCTCCTTTCAAATTAGACGCCACGGTCCGGTTCGCACTTCACGCGACGTTTAAAATCAAAAGCGCAAAAGGGTTACATAATCCGGACCTTTTTCAACGCGACTTGTGTTTGTGTGCATGTCTCGTCTTTTGTCACGTATTCTTAATTAATGCCCGCCAGCTGGCGAACGACCCCACTCGTCACATTTTCATATCGATTCCAAGAGGGTCTCGTTTTAAACACCGCACAACGGTATTGCGCCGATAAATCTCGATCGGCTAGAGGTTTTAATTTTTTTTTAATCGGAAACGACATCGAAAACGAATCTACAAACATCCCCCTGTTTGCGAATCGGAAGTAAAGCCTAATAAACCGGCGCTTAACCTCTCGCGACAAAGCCGATACAAAGTGAGTGACATCCCGTCTCTAAAGAGATCTCGCGAAAAAATCCGGCGGCGACGTGTCAAAGACACCGCGACGCGACGAGCGAGGGGCTCTTTGTTGCCTATCGAAATATTTTTAAAGCTTAACTCCTTAGTGAATTGAGAGATTAAGTCTTTTTTGAAGAGGCAACCGGTCCCCGGGGTCGGGCGTGATCATTCCTTCAGATCTCATTTCCGTGGATGCTCTATTTGATTGTTATTTTTGTTACTTTTTCTCATTTTGTCCGGGCGCCGGCGGGATTTGAAGTGACAGTCGACGATTTGCACTCGAGCGCGATAAGTGTTTATTCCAACGTTTTTTTTATTTCATAAACGGCTTTGTTAGCGTTGCTTACTTGTTTTCTTAACGTTTTTATTTGTGTTTTTAATAGGAGAGTCACGAATTGACAACATCGTGATTGCACAAGGAAGATAAAATGTCCTTTGGTTTGTTTTTAACAGCCCACGACAATATTAACGCTTCACCAACTGAAGCATTTAAATCACATGCATATCAGAATGCCAAAAGAAATAACTTTGAGTTTTGCTTTAAGATTGCCCCCATCTCTAATTATCGTTTTCCATGATAGTTGGGTTGCGCCTATACAGTGAATGTTCAAAGTGTTCACGGACATATTTACTTTCCACACCAGCGGGCAGCCGGCATAAAGCCACAAGAAAATATGCAAATGACTGTAAGGCAGTAGGTAAGCGCTCGTAAGCCGTGTAATTATTCACATCGGATTTGCAAATCTCGCCCGAAGCGTTCCGTTTCCGCACTCGCGCATTAAACTGACCCTTAGAGCGCATTTAAATCAAAACACATGTGTTCGCAGCGGACCGGCTTAGCGGACGCTGATTTTCAGATGAGGGCTTCCCGTTTTTGCGGGTCCCTGCGTCGATTCCTTGGCGGGTGATGATCGATACCCCGCCCCCGCCGCCGGCCGCGACCCACCCTCCCTCGCTCTTAATTAGGACTCGGAATCTGCGGCGGACACACACACGCGCGACGCCGTACAGGGTATAATGTTAATCAACTTTCATTATGCACTAAGGAATTATATGGGTACGCCTGAGGAGTGATTATCCGAGTTAGGCCGCGTCCCCGACCAAGAAATCATACTTTATTATGATCATTCCGTATTCGGCGGCTTTACGGCGGCACCTCGCGGGGCGACATCGCATTAGAATTTACGGCGCATATATCAAAGTGTTGTTACACCATTGTCTGCTAAGTAAACAGCTACACTGTAATTAACTTTTGCTTCAAGTTGCGACTATTGTGTCCGACTTTTTATGGCTATTCCAAAACCACACATAGTCTTTCCAGCTGGACGAGGACTCAAAACAACAATCATAATATCACCTTAAAAACACTCAAGAATCTCCAAAACCCAAGATGTATGGTGTATAATATAACTATTAAGATCGTCTATTCATATGCGGAACCCTTGTTTATAGCGCGTGAGATTAGTCTGAATGTAGTGGACCCGCAATATCCGCGCACTAAGCGCTTACACCGTGATTAATATTACTGCTTACATCGCAATACCGTCTCTATGCAAAGGTCTTAGGATATATAAGATTGTGTAGTATATCTGTGTAATACATCACATTTGCAACGTAACTATTTAGATCGGATAATTATAAAACGGCAATCTTGACATGAGGATAGAAACCTATTTCTGATTTTAATCCTTCAGTGACTCTGGATAGCATTATCAAGGGAATCACCGGACACTACTAATTTAAAGCACTGCAAATTTTTAAACACTGCTAATTTTAAGCAGTTCTTTATTTACAAAATGGCTCAAGACTTCAACATTGATATAAGGCAAATAGACTCTGATCCCGATCGCTGGTAAGAATCTTGACATTTGACACCCTAGACCCCATACTTACCTACAACAACATAATTGTTCTGCATACCAAATTACATAGTAAAGGCCGCGGCTGAATAGGCCCTTAATCGCACTATACGGTTAAGCAGGCTTGCCCCAAGAAAGGCCTAGCCGTATTGAGATCGCCCTTTAAGCTTCAGTTATGAGGATAAACCTCCAATAAATCTTTCACTTAGAGGGCCGTTTAATTAACGCGTGTAATAAAATTTAATTGATCAAAGCGTATAGTTTGTTGGGTATAATTTATGGGACCACTTGAGGTGCCTTTGTGTTTGGTGCTTATGACCGATTGTTATCTCGAAAGTTATGATCCGTATTTGATTTGACATTTTGTTCTGCACGACCAAATAATTCCCAAAATAAAATTAAGTGAATATAACTTAAGTAGTCTTCAAAGTTGTAAGAGTATCTTGAAATCAAAGTTATTGAAATTATCTCTAAGACTGACAAAAATTGACTATCAGTAGTTCTGCGAGAAATATAAAAACGATCCTTCTTGCAAATGAAATGAGAACAAAATAAATCTTGTAATTAAATTAATCCCAATACAATCTAAAATCCATCACTCAAAATGTGGAATGGAAACTCGTTACCATTTGATAAATGAAATTTCTTACTTCATTTTCTTCACGGGCAATTTATTTATTCTGTTAAGACTATATGACAACTTCCCATTTTATTGAGACCTCAGAATTTCTTCTAGCTTTATGAAGAGATTGGAAGTGTGATGGGTCTTGGTAAACTGGCCGATATGCACACACGTGTATTCTCATGCCCTTGTACTAATTTAATAGATGAGGTGTTCCCATTAATTACAAAGAACGTCGGTGGCAGTCCGCCGCGGGTTACGAACAAATTAATAAGATTATTAACTCCTTCCGACAAGTCATTCTTTCTCGCTCGTGTGTTCTCGGTTTTAGCGAATGTACTCTGCACTTTCTTACGAACTTTGCAACTGTTCTATTAATGAGATGACATAAGGTTCTGTGTATTTTCGTAATTTTAAACGATAGTGTTAGTTGTATCTAACTATGCTATAACAACTTTCGTAGCTCCGTAGCAAGTGCTACGCAGCTGCTACGGTTTTGCTACGCATGCATTTTTCACAAAATCTCAAAGCAAATACCATATGTTTTTAAATGTAATTAATACTTCTATTAAATTATGATTAAATAATGTAACACAACGCCTTATTCTCCTAAGGGGTAGGTAGAAGTTATCTCAAAACATTTTTTTTTAAGATCAACGTAAAATACACGGTTACTGATTAAGAAATTGCATTAAGATTAAACCCTCCTTAAGTAAAAAAAATCGTCATGTAACGCAACAAGCTGTCCCGCACAAGGGCAGCCACATGTGATTGATTGTTAATGAAGAGGCGTGGGGCGATAGTTATTAATGACGCGCGGCTCCGCCCGGCCAAAACACTTCTTTATTTACCCACTAACACCTATTAGCCGACCGCGTCCGATACACTGGCGGCACAATATATCATCCCGACAGAAACGTATCAATCAATTTGGGAAATTATAACGTGATGTTACCCTTTTGTTTTTGTGCAACTTATATTAGGGTTATTATTTTTTTTTTGTTTTTAGTAGTTCTTCTAAATGTGATCAAATTAATTAATTAAAATAAATTTCTTATTTAAGTTATTGTTATTTAAAATCTAAAACCAACCCTTACATTTCTATTTTAAATGAATTTCAATATAATTAATCCAGTGAAAATCACAGTCGGAACGATTATATTTCTAAGTCCCCCAAAATCATGAGAAGGGTTTTGTTTTATTTCAATTAAGTCGCAATCACAAAGAGTTGGAACCGCGACAGTCACTCTATCGTCGACGATTCAAACAGATGTCGTGTTAAGGAGGTCCTCCAGAATATTCGTTAGGAATTTAAATTGCAAATTTGTGCGGTGGCAGGTGCAGCTCCTCGATTGAACATCGCCCTCCCTCTCTAATCTAAACAAAAACTATCCCCGTCCCACGCATCCCCAAAATCAAGGAATAATGAACGTCGACAAATAAAACCCAAGCGTCACTAATTACTCGGGCTGCTCGAACGAAGAAAGGTAATTTTTGCACTCTATTCCGAAGAGGAAATCTCGAAGCTAATGGCGTTAATTTAAAAAGAGGCCGATGACTGTGATTTTTCTTTCGACGCGCAAACTTTTCGACTTGTGATTTATTGACGCTACAAAACTGGCTTTCATCTCGACCATCCGAGGTTCCTGGTCTAGTCTGACGTTTAAATAAGGTCGTAAATAAAATGTCAGTCACACACACTAGAGGTCCCGTTCCTAAACTAAACAGAGGGTGAGGCGATTCATTATGAATGAGTGGTCTCAGGTACTGTGGCCTAAATTAAAGTTTAGCTCATCGGCGATGTGAACAATGTAGCGACTACTTGGGCAGGCCGATCACGAGCTGCGGCGGCTTAATGAATGAAGAAATTCCGGAGAGCCCCTCACACGAGCCCCTCGGCTCTAACCTCCCTCGCATAGATTGTAAACTCCCAGAAAGAAAACACTGACTTAACCGAACTGTCAACTGTTTCCGACCAAGATTTTCATTAAAATTTCTAGATATAGGCTTTAGAGGTTGAATTGAAGTGTGTAATTGGAAAATATATTCAAAGCAATCCAGTAGCTCGATGATTTCTGTAGTGTCCCCACCGCGGCCTCCGTTACCGAGTAATTAGCTTTCCAATTTTAAAGAGCGACTCCACGCTCAGTGCCTCCCATCAATCCGCTCCCCTGCCCGCCATCGAATCGATAATAATTAATTATTTTTGACATAATCACAGCCAAAATCCATTCTCTTTTTGCTAATTCACGTCCCTATAATAAAACGGGAGGACGCTTTTAAGGCTCGCCCGAGTGAAATTGATAAAAAATAAATAAGACTGTGCGCGCAACTTTTCGCCAAGTCAAACAAAATTGGGCGTTAGCTTACGACGCTGGGTGCCGAATGATTAATTATTATAATCGTTCACTTATCTTGCTAGTTATATCGAAGGACCGTAAAAATGAATCTGTATAGGTGTAGTGATTCAATGAATATTATCGTAGTAACCGATCCTGTCAAAGCGACGTATCTGAAACCCATATTCAGGCATGGTGACGAGGGATCGTCGTGAGATACGTACAATCGGCGGGACACTGTGTCAATATTGGACAGGTCACATAATAGGCACCAAGATTCGGATGTGGGCGAGGTGTCGACTACAACCGCTAATAGACGGAGGACCTTCGACTTGACGCTGCAGCTTCACGTGCTTGTTTGAAGTTCAATGGACTATGACATAAACAATGCAGGATTGTTCATGAATTGTTTTCGATATCAAACCATTGAACATTTGCGAAACCAGACTGACAAATAGGTTTGGAGAAAACAAGCCGGGTTTATGTTGAATTTTAAACTTGGAAATAAAGCATTATTATTATTATGTTACGTTAAATCTAGCTCTAAAAGTGAATTTTAAATGAAAGCATATTCAACTCGAACAACAAGTACTCGTAATACTCAATCTATACAATATTAATACTTACCCTGGAATATTGAGAGCAAACCGCGAGTTCTGACTACCGGCACAAGTTGCTGGTACTTAAAAAATACATAGTGAAAACATTAGCTCCGCCCGGGGCGGGGCTGGTCCGTGATTAAACCCAGCGAGGCATGCATAACGAGCCCGGTATGTTTGAACGCTTACAAATACTTTCCAAGTTGTTCCGGACAGCGGTTGAGGCGGGTACTGCTACACCTGTGCTTGTTTATCGCCGCTAAGACCGCCGCGCCGCCACCCCGCAAGAGATGTATTGTTTGTTTAGGCCTATCAACAACCCACCGTGACCCACTTATAATACATTAACAATATTCAATAATCATCACAAATTCATATTGAATTAAATCTCCTAAAATAACATTCAATACCTTCCGAAACTCTATTTTCCTTTGCATGGAACAGGATTCTCAAATGAAATTAAATAATATTTTGAAGGGATTAGTATCATGATTGGGCGGACACATGCTAATGCAAGAAGTTTTTAATTAAAACCGTCCGCCGTTAAGAGGCTGCGTAATGGCTGATCCTCAGGAGGGATCCGATATTGGGTGTGTACCGGCAAAGCCAAAATACAAACATATTTAGGTCCGTTACGTAGCACAGTGTGCGCCGGCTAATCACTGGCCGGAGTATGGACGTAATGTACATAACAACCCCTTACCGTTTTATATAAAGATTTTCATTTGTTTCAGATGCGAACGACTACATCGACGACGACGCAAACAGGGTAAGTAAGAACGTTACTGTAGCAGGGTAAAAAACAACATTAAAGTGGAAGTGCTCCCCACAAGCGCAATCCAAACTTTAGCGACGACTTTATGGCCGCTGTGACCGCCAAAAGTCGCCGAGGAAAAGTGCAAGCTTGTTTACTCATATATCAGCGGGTCGGGTCGACGTTTCTTTCCGATAAGGCCGGCTCCCCCGCTGCCAATAAAGTGATTAAGTCACAAATCGTGGCGAGGCGCCTCTTTACCGGTCCTCTGATATACCGGCACCGAGCTTCCGGAATTGCTTTTTAATTTATATATTTTTGTACGTTATTTGTTGTTTTCGTTTCGAGTGGAATCGATTGTTTTTGGATGAGGAACCTTTCTGTTTTGAGTAAAATGACCCTTACTAGTACAGATAAAAAATTCTATGAAATTAACTTAAAGACGTTGGTTCCCAATCTCAACATCAAATTAGGTCCTCAATCCCTTCATGAAATAGAATACCAGAAGAAGAGGAAGAAAAACAGACCTAATGTACATATGACGTTGGGTCTGTTTTTCTTCCTCTTCTGTACAGACTTAGTTCAAATATGTACTGAGAACAATTATTGCAAAAAATATGCCTTGATCTAGTTAACATAAGAATCTATATATTTGCAAAGAAGTTGAACTATGTAGAACGTAAGTTAAGATAAACTAAACATTTGACTTTTTAAAAGAAAACAATGCCAATCATTATTTTCCATCCAAGACTCAGGTTTTTATTTCAGCTACTATTACCGGTGGTTCAGTCCCCATCGAACAACTCTATTACAAATAAATTGCCCTTCGGAAATGGTGCGCGTGTTATAAATTTCATACGTGCTGAGAAATGACATACGGTATTATTTATTACGAACAGTTTTTTCGGGGAAAATACAAAGAAGACATTGTGACGTAATTGAGCTGCGTATTATTGGGGCACGCTACAATTCAACAGCAATTTTCTACGATAAAAGACAAAAAAAAATGTCTTTTCAACGGTTTTTTTACGGACGGAAAATCTGAAACTATTTTCTTTTTTGGACAGTCAACTTTTTTTCTTTCGGCCAGTGTGCGTTCTTATTTTAAAATTTAATAGAAAACTTCAGAATCAGCTAGGGCTGTGACATCTGTCTATAGTTTATTTATAGGACAACAAAAATACACGCATAATAAAGATTGATGACTGTTTTCAGTACAACTTTATTACTACCAATCGTCAAATCAATAAACAAATAATTATAATATTCCTGTATCGTATCATTACCGTGTCAGGAAGCCGACAGCTGAGCTTCCCCCGTGTTTACACGTTTTCAACACGGCATTAGCCGGTGGCGCCATTAGCTCTACAAATGACACTAAAATGAAATCTATTCATTTCCTTTGAGCCGAGTCAATCGTGGGTGATATTGTAGGATTTCACGCGATCCGGACATTACCGCTGTATCCTCGGTGACGATCCCCGTTCGTTTTGTATCGTGAGCCCTTCACTGCTTTATTTTGTCAACATCAGTTTACTTTTCATGCTATTATAAATGAATCAGTTAAGGTCTATATATTGACGAAATATACGCTTTGGAATGGGCAACTACAGTACTTTCATAAGTTATTATGCTTGTGACTGGGACAGTAACTTCGCTCTCTTTGTTTTTCAGACATTGAAAAGTCCATTTAGTGGTCTTATTGAAATAAATGCTTTGAGTTTGAGTTTGAAAACAAGCTGTAAATAATTTTGAAAAAAGAAAAACAGTTAGGTTACAATTTACTTAATTTGATAAATCTATGGTGATACTAAAATTTGTAGCTTTGGTTCTTGTCTGCTCTGAGACACTGGAGCTTGGTGCTCAATAAAACGACGCTTTATTATAATAACAATGAATATAATTTAAAGGGCTAAAGGGCACTATGATAATTCAACTTGTCGTTCTATTATAACTGTTTTTACAATGCAATCTGTATAAGCAAATTAATATATTATGGACCGATGTTCGTCCCGTTTTTAACCAATTGATCTGTATAATCTAGAAAGTCAGGTAGGAATTTTTCCTTAACAAATTAATCTTGAGGGTAGACTAACGACCTTTTTGTGCGCCTGATAAAAAACGGTTAGCAGCCGCTTGACACGGATGGCGGCTAAGTTTAAAGCACAGGCGCAAACATCTTCCCCGCAGTTAAAAGTCTCCGGCTTTTAACTCTCACTCGATCAGATGCTCGGTGGCTGGCAGCGGACAGATTCGCTTAAAGGGCCTCCGGTAAGTTCCCTGTGTCGTTTGAACGTCTGCCACCCGACATACTCCATCAGGACCAGGAAAGAGCTTGCTGATACGGCCCATACGCCAGCACAATGGTGGTAAGTTGTCTTCTTGAAGCAGCACTAGGTCACCAACCTTCAGTGGAGTGTCGTTGGTGCGCCATTTTGATCTTTGCTGCAGCTCAGCCAAGTACTCCCTCTGCCATCTCCTCCAGAAGTGCTGTCGGATTTGTTCAAGCCGTTGATAGCGCTTCAGATGAGTGGATTTGCAGTTTTCTAGGCTCGGTGAAGGCAGCGCGGTTAGCGGCCGTCCAAGCAGGAAGTGCCCTGGGGTGAGGAAAAGGAGATCATTTGGAGACGAGGACATGGGGTAAAGTGGTCGGCTATTTAATATGGCTTTCACTTGTGCGAACAACGTGGATATCTCTTCAAAATTTAGATGCGTGTTGCCCATTACACGTCTTATGTGATATTTAGCGGATTTTACCCCGGCCTCCCAGATACCACCAAAATGGGGAGCGTAAGCAGGTGAAAACAAAAATTTAATTTCTTCTTCGTTAGAGAAATCTGTAATTGCTTGGCGGTTACATTTCAAAAAGTTGCCAATCTCCTTGGCAGCAGCCACAAAATTGCGACCATTGTCACTAAAAATTTCAGTAGGCTTACCCCGACGGGATATAAACCTACGCAGGGTAAGAATGAAAGCGTCCTTTGAAAGATCGCTTACTGCTTCCAAGTGCACGCATTTGTACCTTAAGCAAACAAAAATGCATAAATAGCATTTTGTGACCCTTGATCCGCGGCCCTTTTTATTTGAGACATAAAAGGGACCGGCATAGTCTATACCAACACTACGAAACGGGAAGTCCACCGTAACGCGCTGAGAGGGCAAGTTCCCCATTAAGGGTGTTAAAGTCTTGCCCTGTACCTTTCTACATGTGATGCAGTTGCGCACAGTTCTCCGAGCGGAGTGTCGCCCATTGATAGGCCACACGTATTGCCTGACACTAGCGAGGAGAAGCTGTGGGCCAGCGTGTAATTTATGTAGGTGTTCCCGCTCAAAGATTAATTTTGTGAGATGGTGAGAGGAATGCAGCAGGATAGGGTGTTTGCTACCAAATGGAATAGCTGAAGCATCCAGCCGGCCTCCCACTCGTATCAACCCATTTACGTCCATGAAAGGTGTAAGCCCTATGATGGGTGATTTTGTACTAATTGATTTTTCTTTGGATAGCAAATGGTACTCAACAGGAAAAGATTCCTGTTGAGCCTTACGGCATAAAAGATGAAATGAGCTTTGTAATTCTTCTAAATTAAGGGCATCGAAGCGCCTAGCCTTAGGATTGCGCAAATTATAAAAATATCTTAGTACATACGCATAATCTTGTTTTATTTTATGTAGTTTATTATATTTATGAAATGGAATGATTGAAGATTTATCTATCTTAGTAATAATGTTCGTTTTAGTTTCGGGAATTTCGGACTCGCGTTGAAGTTTATTTGGTAAGGTAGGCCAAGAAGATTCGCCTTGAAGTAAAAATTCGGGCCCTGACCACCACAGACTACGATCTTTCAGGTCTTCGGGATAAACGCCGCGCGAGACGAGATCAGCAGGATTCTCAGAGGTAGGTACATAACGCCAACAAGAAACATCCGAAAGTTCCAGTATTTCTGCCGTTCTATTAGCCACGAAGGTCTTTAACCTTCTAGAGCTAGTACGCAACCAAGAAAGGACGACGCTGGAGTCGCACCAATACACTTTACGTGTTACTGGGAACCTCAAAGAATCGACGACGGTCTTGCAGAGTCTGATAGCTAGTAGGGCGGCACACAGCTCTAAACGAGGTATGGTACAGGCCTTTATTGGTGCCACCTTTGACTTAGAACACAAAAGGTTAACATGCACGAGACCTGCTTCATCAATAGACCTTGTATAGACGCAAGCGCCGTAAGCCTTTTGGGAGGCGTCGCTGAACATATGTAGCTCTGTAACAACAGGTGAGTCACATAGAACTTGCCTCGGCAGTGTAAATGTAGCTAGACTAGATAGATTACTAGAAAATTTACGCCAATCTCTTTCTATTTCCTCTGAAAGAGATTCGTCCCAGCCAACCTTATCAAACCAAAGTTGCTGCATTATTAATTTAGGAATAATAATACAGGGGCTGACGAAACCGAGTGGGTCAAAGATTTTAAATGATGTTGATAAAATATAGCGCTTTGTAATTTTATCATTGATAGGGGGAATTTCGAAAGAATAATGTAGACTATCAGTTTTAGGATTCCACCCTAAACCAAGTGCGTTTGAGGACTCACTAATGATAAGCGAGTCCGTAGAGTTTTCGGAGCAGGCTTCAAGTACGCTAGACGAATTGGATTTATATTTTCGTAGATTAAAACATCCTGCTTTAAGGGCTTCTGAAACAGATTTTTGAATATGTATTAGTTCTTTCTCAGAATTACAGCCGGTAATTAAGTCGTCTACATATAGATCGTGTTGTATAATCGTTCTTATGAGTGGGTCGTCGCACTCTTCACCTGACTGCCAAAGACACCTTGTACTTAAAAAACTTGCGCTTGTGAAACCATAAGTCACCGTATTTAAACGTAACGTCTTGAGGGGCTGACGCTCGTCTTCTCTCCATAGAATAAGCTGAAGATTTCTATCTGACTCGTCCATTAATATTTGACGGAATAATTTTTCTACGTCTGCTGCTAAAAGATATTTGTAGAAACGAGCTCGAATTAATATAGAGAAAAGAGAGTCTTGAATTTGAGGACCAACCATTTGTATGTCATTGACAGAGAGGCCTGAGGAAGTGCGAGCCGATGCATCGAAGACGACGCGAATTTTTGTCGATTCGCTGTTTTCTTTAAACACAGGATGATGTGGTAGGAAATAGCATAAGTTAGAGTTTAAGTTATTTAGTGCAATTTCAGAGAGATGACCTAATTCTGCATATTCTCTGATGAATTCAATATATTTCGACTTAACTTCAGGCTGTCTCCTAAATCGCCGTTCTAAATTGTAAAACCTTTTCTTGGCCATGTTGTAGGAGTCGCCGAGACAATCCGGTGAGTTGATAAGAGGTAACTTGACAGAGAATCTGCCGCTTTCTAAGCGGCAAGTGTGCTGCAAAAAATGCGTTTCACATGCCTGCTCGCTTTCACTTAGATAAGATTTAGATGGAATTTCTTCCAGCTCCCAAAACCTATTTAATTTTAATTCTATATTTTCATCATAAGAAGAATTGGTAAGAACATGATTGCATTTAATGTCCTTAGGTTGTTTATGTTGCAGGGGACCTCCAATCAACCAGCCCAGCCTTGAGCTATGTAACTTGGGAAGATTAGGGCCCAATGACTTCTGCTCACAACCTATAATGTCCCAAAATAAATCTGAGCCTATGAGAATATCTATGAAAGATGGCTGATAGAATTTGGAATCTGCTAAGATAATATCTTCAGGAATATTAAACGATCTAATATCAATTACCTTATTGGGAATTAAAGATGTTAGTTCATTCATAACATAAAAGTTAGAAATAACATTGAATGTTGTATTTAACGATTTTAATTGGGCAATGCAATAATCAGTAATCGTACCTGCATCATTGTTGCCAAAACCTATTACCTTTGTAGCATTGATAGGGCAGTCCTCTAATGATAACCTTTGTTTCAGGCTTAGACTTATGAAAGAAGATTGGCTACCACAATCAAGTAGGGCGCGTACTGTTTCACATTTATTAGTCTTGGGATTTACTATATCAACCAAGGCAGTACAAAGAAGAGCATACTTGTTACTTTGATTGTTGCAGTTAGTCAACGTCTCAGGAGAACTGTCGATGCTTGCACTAAATGAACGGTCAGCTGTACCAGTAGGAAGGTGCAATATAGAATTGTGTCTCTTGTTGCATTCACGACAACGGCCTGTACGACATCTAAATGTAGGGTGACCCGGCCTTAAACAATTAAGACACAATTTCAATTTAGTCGCCTCGGCTATACGCTCGCTTACGCTCTTTGCCATGAACGATGGACAATCAAATATTTTATGATCGGCACTACAGCATGGACAGAGGTACGACGAGGATGATTGTGTTTGTGGCTGGTCACTGCTACTAATGTATGCATATGCTTTAGTATGACGTGTATGGTCCGGTTTCTTTGAATGGCTTTCTGGACGTTGTTTATCATGATTGGGTCTAAAGGCGTTGTCTGACTTACTGCGGTGCAAGGACTCGAGCACGGTTGCACGATCGTTTAAAAATTTATTAAATTCCTTAAGTGTAGGTGTGTCTGTTGACAACGTGTTAAGGTGTTCTTCCCACTTCACGAAAGTGTTATCGTCCAATTTGGAAGCGACTATGTGAACAACAAAGTCATCCCAATGCTCAGTGGCTCGTCCTAAGTTGGAAAGGGCGCGTAAATTCTTAGTCACGTGGTCAACCAAGAAACGCAACGATCTTTCAGATTTCTTATTTACAGGATTAATGTTGATCAATGCACTGAGATGATGACTTATCAATAACCGTTTATTGTCGTAACGTTCGAGTAATAGGTTCCAAGCCTCCCGATAATTATCAGCAGATACTTCTAGATTCGAAACGGTTCGCGCTGCTTCTCCTTCTAAATAGGAAATTAAATAATGAAACTTGTTCACTGAACTAATTCTACTATTTTCATGTATTAAAGATCGGAACGTGTCACGAAATTCCATCCATCGAAAGTATGATCCGTCGAATTTAGATACCTGTATCATAGGTAGCCTGAAACCCATTTCAGTATGATCAACAGCGCAATGAGTTATATTGTGAGAACTGCTTGAGTCATGGACGCCCTCATCCCTACCGTGCATTTGTAATAACTCTTGAGCCATTACGATATTAGTAATGAATTCTTTCTCAATACTCTCTCGTTCTTCAAGTTCATCCTTCAACCCACTAGAATTGAGAATTTCAATTTGACTTTGTAAGTCATCGAACCTTGAAGATAAAGTTTCGAATTTACTAAGTTTCAGTGTAAGTTCTGCCCTTTGTGTTGTGTTAAAAGTCTCTAATCGTGATAATTTTTCTAAGTAATTTTTAAATTTCATTACTTGGCCTTTAACGGAACTACGTCTAACATTTAATTCCGCCAAGTTCTTTACTTCGTCACCTAAACCCATTATGACTGTTTATTTCAAACAGAATTCTCACGAAAAAGAAATTAAGGAAATGTTATATTGAAATAAAGTCAATGGAAACTAATAATGGTAAAATAAACCAAATAAAATGAAAGAATACGCTCACGCCCCTGGTTGGTGGTCTCTGCCGCACGGGAGGCCGAAGTCGCAGGCACCGGTTTACGGGCCTCAGCCTCAGCACGGACGCTGCGCGCTGCGGCAACGCAACGACGCTCAGCGACGCACAGGAAACTGGGGCAAATCTGAAAAGTACGGCGGAATAATCACTAAACGGAACTAAATAGACACAACTGCAGCCTGTGGGAATAATTTCCTAAGCAAATAGCTTCCAACAAAAACAAGTAAAGAAAAATTAAACGTTTGCACCTACTAATGGCTTAAAGTAGGTATGTAGGTACTTTGAGATATGAAATGTACTAGAAAAATCCGCTTGAAAATTCACCCAAACGGTAAAGATATTAAAATATATCACGTAGAATATCCTTACGAGTTGTCACTGATACTACACAATAGCAAACTCGTGGAAAAAGAAAGAAGTACTTTGACAGTATGACGCAATTCTGTAACCTTGACAAGGTGAACCTGTTAAAAATATGAAATTGCACAAGTGGATACAGAAGATGGATAAGGACGTAGAGTAATTGGTTTATACGGAAGTTTAGGTATCAAGGAAGGGCACTTAGCTGCAGAAATGCTGCTGCGCTGCGGTGTGACGCTGTATTTAGCATCAATGTCCGGCGGTGCTAAGTACTGCTTGTATTTTTCCGATGTACGTGCTTCTCCCAAGGGCTGGATGTGGCGCGGTGCTGACCGGCTGATAGCTGCGGCGCGGTGCTGGCCTGCTCCAGCAAGACCTTGGTACTCCCTCGGAGGCAGATGTGTAGGCACGTTCTTCTCCCAAGGGCTGGATGTGGCGCGGTGCTGACCGGCTAATTGCTGCGGCGCGGTGCTGGCCTACTCCAGCTAGACCTTGGTACTCCGAATTTCCTTTCCGATCGTGTCCTGTCACGGTCGCCAACTATGTCTGCTCTGAGACACTGGAGCTTGGTGCTCAATAAAACGACGCTTTATTATAATAACAATGAATATAATTTAAAGGGCTAAAGGGCACTATGATAATTCAACTTGTCGTTCTATTATAACTGTTTTTACAATGCAATCTGTATAAGCAAATTAATATATTATGGACCGATGTTCGTCCCGTTTTTAACCAATTGATCTGTATAATCTAGAAAGTCAGGTAGGAATTTTTCCTTAACAAATTAATCTTGAGGGTAGACTAACGACCTTTTTGTGCGCCTGATAAAAAACGGTTAGCAGCCGCTTGACACGGATGGCGGCTAAGTTTAAAGCACAGGCGCAAACAGTTCTAAATATGTAAGGAACTGTCAAGTGGTTTTTTTTAATCTATCAACCCATCATTATTTTCTATACCTACTCGTTTAATTTAATTAATATACCGTTAAATATAAAAACATTGAGTGAGCGACTCTACCCCACGTTAACATTGAGCCTGGCTTGTGATTTACGAGCTCTTTAATATCGAGCCACTCCACATCTTTATTAAGCCAATGTTACTTTGTAACACGCCTAATAATCCTTTGATAGGTTGAGTTATTGATGGAAAATGTGAAATAAATAGCTTATTTTTGAAATATTTATACGTATTTGACACAGTTACCATTTAGTTCTGACATTTGTAATTTTCTGATAGATTTTAAATAAAATGGTACGGAATGTATCATTATCATATCGGTATATTTCACAGTTTTTTTTTAATATTAAGTGGGCCTACTCTTGTCCTCAATCTAGTTCTGAGGACAGAGATGAGGTCTTCGGAGGAACGAGCTAACCCATTACTGAGCTTTTTCATTTACTGTAATTTTCTAAAGAGCAATTAAAAACAAAATTTCTTCCAAATCACTGAAGAAAGTTAATCAGGTTACCAATAAATAAAGGTACGCATGAATGAATGAATTGTAACCCTTTTGTATCAGCTGTTGGTTTAATTGTTTTCAGCTTTCATTGAACCTGCGTGCTTAGTGCCTAGATAGTGATCTAGCGTTTGCTAAGTAGGCTTCAATTGTGTGGAAGGACTTTCAGAATGAAAAATTGCAGGATTAAATGAAGTAAAGTGAATTAGCAATGTTGAATATTCGCATGAATTATTTGAATGAGAAATGCCTAAGCAACTGCTTTTAATGTTTTAATTATTCAATAATGATTTTATGTCAAATGAGCTTATATTTTCTTGATCATTTCATAATTTTCGTGTAAAAGTTCGTCCAACCTTAAAAACGGCTCTGCCAAAAAATCATGGAAAAAAACGTACTATTCGTTTAAATACCATTCGTCAATTTTTATTCAGTGTATATTTTTCTACAAACCCGCCAATATTGCTTAAACAACCGTATAGGTAACCCTTCCCACGGCTCAGTGGAATCAGTTTAATCAATGTCGTTATGGTGCGTAGATGTCGCGATACGGGCGGTCGAACTGTATCGCACTCGCAGGGTTAATTTGTAACGATGTTTATCGAAAACACCGAACGCATTTGTTTCACACAAACACTGAACGAAGCATTTAATTTTGACGTTTGTCAATTTGTTGGTACATGTGACGTATGGTTCGAATTTTGAATATCGAATTTTTTGACATTGATAGTTTTGATTGGTACCAGAGTAGGCAACGGCAAAAATGTGGCACACATATTTTTTTTTTGTTGTGTTAAATTGCTGACTATTTTCTAAAGTTACAAATAAACTTACTCATCTTATTATTCTAAATTAACAACAGTCCAATTTTATACAAAATGAGCTTAGGATATATCAATTATCAGCCTACAACAGTCCACTGCTGGACATAGGCCTCTTCAATCGCACGCATCCATTCTCGGCAACTCTCATCCAGTTGCTACCAGCCACCCTGCGAAGATCGTCGCTCCACCGAGCCTGAGGGGATGTCAATAAATCATTATAATTAATCCAATACAAAAGCTGAAACAAAAGAACATTGGCAAGAAACACGTCAGTCATCCTAACAATAAATAACACGAATGACATTAATGGGACATCTATCTGCTGCACGTGACCTTGGCGAGGCAAGATTGATATCTTGGCTTGCTTGGCTCCTCGTTAACATGCCTTTGTAGACGCCCATCGATTATCAATTTAAGGATTACAATGCCCGGGAGACAAATTGCGGGTACCAAGACTACCAACCTACCAGCCGAAATGGACGATGACTGGACAACTACTCCTTCATAAATTATAGCTTAAAGTTTGCATTACATTAATTATAATTTATTACTTTGAATATATAGAGGCTCTGTCTGTTAGTGTATTAATGTAAGTTGTGGGAAAGTTACTGGAATTCATGTAGATCGTAATTAGAAGGAAAAGTATTGGCATTATTATTATTTTTTTATATTATTTTTTTACCAATTAATTCAAACAAAAAATGCCTGCACATAAAAAAATAATTTGATCCCCATAAAAATAAAAGCCTTAACAAATATTTCAACAAGGGAACTTGCAGTAATACCTCAAATTAATAATTCACTTTAACAAGAAAATGAGATAAATGGAATCAAACGACTTTCAAATTGTCAACGAAATGACACGTCTACGTGTGTAATTTTCTCCTTACTTACGGAATAAACCACTCAAAATCCACCCCAACGTAGGGTATTATCAAAAAATTGGCTTCATTATCAAACTATTCGCCCACGATAACAATCTTGATCAAATAAAAAATTAACATGCCGCGGGCCCCAGCCGCGTGTTACGACGACAAATTGATACAATCGCTGAACGGTACGAGGTCGGAAAATCATACGTTACACATCACTAGTCATGTCCCCACAATCGACTCATACTCGATACCTGAATTAATTCACTTCAGAAACACATCAAGTTTTACGTCGCACTTAAGTTTCCATTAGTCCACAAAAACTCCCAAGTTTATTCTTAAAATAAAAATCTTTACTCAGATTGAGTCGTTTCAATAAATTTATACAAGCGTATGAAAATAAAAGTGAAGCGGCTGAATGTGCTTGCATACCAAAATATTATTTTCTTTTTAGGACGGCGGGTGTAATTGTATTTTATGCCTTAAGACTTGGTACTAAGCCACCGCTTGGATTTGTATTTCTCCGGCAATCGGAATAACTTGGTAACCGCAATCGGCGCATCGGTTGCTGCTACGTGTCGGCACCGTGCTTCGAATTTAAATGTTCTCTTTTTGAATTTCCTTCGAATTATAAAATCAATTAGGCGAAGCAATGTCGACATCGGTTGTTTGGATTTTTTCAATTGGCTTCATGACATTATTAAAGCAGTCTGCTGCCTTGACGACATAATTTGATGTAGCTTTCTTGATGATAAGTCGAAAGAGGAGGCTCAAAATGTATGTGAACGAGACTAACAGATTTCAGTTTATTACATTTATCATAATAACGTACCTGATAGATTATAAAACTGACTACATGATTTAAAAGGATGCCTAATTTAATTCCGAAAGTTTCTCCTTATAATATAAATTAATGATACTAAATATTTCCAACGAAATTTAGAACAATCAATAATGGATTCAATTAACTTTGTTTCAACAAAATTATTCATCGTCGAGATTTTATAAAACTCAACGTCACGCTCGAGCAGTCAAAAACAATACTTATTCAAATGAAACAAAAAGCAATTAACGGTGGAGATATCCCTCCATCCTTAGAGGATACAAGAGAGGAGAGATTATTGAAAAAATAATTAATAAATATTTATGGCGGGCCACCTGAGGAGCGACACTGGGTGAGATTCCATTTTTATCCAGTGCTCGAGTACGCATCTGCAGCGTTACAGGGAAAAGCGGTTTATTACAAATGCAAAATTTTCCATTCATATTCAAAATTTTATATCCCGATGTGGCCGGGAGAAAGCTAATTTATTCCGGGGGATCGGCTAAGGAGACGTCCCAGCACCTCGCGTCTTGTGGGGGATTAAGGAAGGGTTGAACGCTGCGAAATTGACAGGTGCCTGTCAAAAATTACAATTAATAATTGAGACAATTGCGATTGTGGCTGCTGCTGTGGCCCACTTGTGGTGTATTTAACTGCATTGGTGTTTTGACAACCCTATTTTTAAATTTAAATTGTTAAATTACTTCCCATTAATACTTAAGTAAATAAACGTAAATAACATAACAAGCATTTCATAAGCTTCAAGAAGTTATTGTAACCTTACTTTCAGCTGTCAAAAATTAACACAACGACAGTTTAAAGCCTATCAAAAACCGTAACTCAAATCAAAACTACATAAATCAGTATCTGTGTAAGCCACATCACTAGCACTAGTGTCCCTCGCCGTCCGAGTAATAGACAATAAACATCGGGGCGCGCATCGATCACTCGTTTTACAGCCTCAGCGGTTAATGGCGGTAATCCACCACTAAGAGCGGTTTACTACATTGTTATTGCTGACTAAAGCCACTCGCTAGCTATTATACTACTGAAAACAATTAAAGACTTAAAACTGTAATGTGCATGTCAGTGGATTTGAATTAAAATAATTACCAATTTGAGAGGTAATGCCAAGGGTGCGCAAGGCATTGCCATCTTCATAGTAAAGGTCAAATGCAAGCAAGGATCTCATTTACCGTCTCCTTATGTAAGATAGACCATCATCGAAGAAACAGGTAATAATTTAATCAATATTTCAAACATAAAAATTATTGTCATTGAAAATTGCCGACTTGAAATTGAGAATGATTATTAATTTCATTATCTAAACATTTTTGAAGATATATTTATTTACATAAGATTAATAAACATCAAGCATTTGAAAAAATACCAAAAATATTTGATACTGTGACACATTGACTGTAAAATAGTGACTCAATTTCGCTTCCTGTCTCATTCATCAGATATCGGATATATCCGCAAAACTCAGTCAATATTCATATTTCACGTCACTATTTGTCGGGCAGTGCATTGCATTTTGTGCACCGCTCACTTTGATTAATGACGCCACTCTGTCAGGAGGTCAATGTTTATCAAATGAATGTCCGATGGGCTATTAGCGGTGATTGGTAGCTTGCCATTTTCGTATTTGGATAACATATTGATAGATCAGTTAAGGAATTTTTTGTAGGTCTGTTAGTATTTATCCTTCCATTTATTTCACCTAATAATGATGGTGGTTGAAGATTTTGCAGGGCAAAATAAGCAGATAAAAATATTCTATTACTTAATTTTAAAAAAAAATGCGATCGTTTATTTGTTCGATTTCCAAAAACTTAAAAAATATCGATTAATTAACAGGCATACCAACATAATCCAAAAATGTCCACAGACTAAACAAATCAATCAGAGATCGATAGGCAAAGGCACACGTCTGTTCTGACCGATAGCGCGTTATTGATGGCGGCCGTTTTTCACTCGACTCGCCTCGGGCGGCACTCCGTCTCTATTACAGCTACCACTGATACGTTTTGTACGCGCATTGAGTTATTTGTTCGACATGAGTATTCGGGCCAACTCATTCGTTTACCTATGTCATTGTTTGTAGTGGTAATAAGTGGGGCTTTGGTTTGGCGAAGTGGTGATTTGTTTTAGGTGAATGTTGTTTTGATGTTTTTCAGGATTTTTTTTAAGTTCTAATAACACAAGAACTAACAAGGTATACTCACATAATACAACATAACATCACGCTTGTTTCCCCGAAGGTTTAGGTAGGCATGCAGGTGTACCTAAGACATACATTTTACCTTTAAACGTAATAGAGTTTTTCTAATTAAAGTAATAGAAATGTCCATAAAATATCGGAAAAAGTAATCATTGTAGTCACGTCATGCAAGATTAAGGAAAGTCTCCAGTAATTTCTTAATTCCTACCTCCTATGAACGAAATTTCAATTGTGCGATTTCATGGTGGAATTTTCATTGCGTCTACGTCATAAATATTTTGTCCGATAAACCGTTCGTTCGACAGCCGCGAGGCGTAAGAAAATGTTAATTAACGAATCCATTGTTTTCCCGCCCGGCGGCTCCAAGATGGTGCCGCTTCCGTTTCCGGCGAGCCTCCTTCTTTATGTGCGTTTCCCGCTTATTTTTACGTCAGTCGGGTAGAGCGGCGGCATTGTGGCGCGGGTGCGGTGCGCGCCCGACTATAATGATTTTAATTTCCTCTAATCAAGAGCCTTCGGCACAGCTTAAGAATTCTAATCATGCACAGCGCGGCCGCCGCACCGCGCCACGCCGCGCCGCAACCGCAGCGGGTGACAGAAACATCAGCACTTATTCTGATTGCGTCGAGTGTGGCGCTGAATAATTAATACGCCTTTATTTTGCGTTATGCTCCCGTACCAAAACAAAAGAACCGCCGCGCATTAATTTACGAAATTGTTCATACATATTTGAAATACGTAATTTTTGACAGCAGCCAGCGAACGCAAAACATCAAATACATCTTTTGATAATTTACTAAAGTGTTTCATTTTCGAATAGCGATTTCTCTTCGCTATTTTCTGCTTTTTAAAATATAGCCGAGAGTAAAGTTTAATTATATTGGGGTAGCACGAAGCCCACCCTTTCGTTCAATTCGCACTAACGACCACATTTGAGTCATGTAAATCACGACGACGCCACTTGCAATTAATTTTTTGACTATTAAAACGTCTCTGTCGTGATTGCCTTGCAAGGAACGTGAGCTCAAGGACATAAAACGTAATTGAGAAATTCAGTTTCAACTAACATTATTTTGAGATATTTTCTAAAATTTGAATAAGTAGTTTTTTTTTAATACAAACTTGAAACAAAACTTGCCTGCCTTTAAAGGAAAAACGTAAACGTCGATTTTAATTTTCTTCTGAAAACGTGCACCATTTTCTCACACATCTCACAGACTTCATTTTCCGACATACTATACATACACTACATCAAACCTCATTTCTTAAGCTCAGTCAAACCTCATCGTTTTGTATCCGCGGCCGCTGTTTGGCGGTGCGGTCCACAAGGAACACCGCACAATTAAGAGAACCCTTTCAGGGTGCGTACTTAGCATTCTAATCACCGCGAGCAGACGCCTTGCGCCACAATACAACGCTTAACGCCGCGAAATTAAGTGCGAAAATAACAGGATCCCGACGCGAACCCGACTGAATTATGTCGCGAACAAGATTCTAATTTTAATTTTACGCGAACAACGACTAATTTCAACATAATAAAACGTATAACGTATACTCACCCTCGACTCTCGAGGTACTACAGCAATAAAATGCGAAAAACGATTACAGATCAATGAAGCGTACCTTCCCTCTCGGAGCGCAAATAAAGCCAAGTACATACTTCAAATATGCTTTTCTTAATCGTTCTCATAAAACAAAGATCAGCCGCCCGCGATCTCCCCCGTGCGGCAGAAGTAAGTAAAAAAAAATCTCCCGTTGCTCATATCGCGTCTATCAGTGCGGATTTTTACCGCAAATTGTTTCCTGTAGAGAACCCTCTTGAATCGATGTTTGTATTGGAACTGCAGCTTCGGAACTTATTATTGGTATCGCTTTAGAAAAACAAATAAAATTCCGGCTCATTCCGCGCACTCCCGCAAGCCGCTCGTGTCAATCTATTGTAATTTTTGAGTTGAAGTTTGTTCCACGCAAATGTTTATTGTTGTTTTTTTATTTATGGATTTACTTATTACATACAGTTTAGAATAAAATGCTCGTAGATGCACCTTACCAATTTTTTTTTCGCACTAATTATGGGCTTCAAACCTCTTTCAACAAATTAGAGGTATGCAAAACCCTACAAGTTCAAATTTCATAACGTACAAAATCCAAAATCGAGCTAATACTTCGTAATTTATATTTCACCTTAAATCCCGCCAGCATTTCTTGAGGAAAAACCATTGCCCACGGTATCAGGAATCCTCAAAGTTGAATTGGCTTAAAACCTCCCGGCGGATGTGTCATTATAATTTGCAAGGGAGAGATGAGTGATCCGTCGCCCGGAGCGCTCACAAATAATACCCTAAGCTATTTTAATCTTAACTTAGTTAAAAATCTTGCGTCCGACATTAGCATTAATCACTTTTGACAGACACCGTAATGGATAGTGTAATTAATGTGTTTAAAGTTTATAATTGGCTTATGAAGGTA
The DNA here is from genome assembly GCA_950022335.1 of Eurois occulta. Classification (NCBI taxonomy): domain Eukaryota; kingdom Metazoa; phylum Arthropoda; class Insecta; order Lepidoptera; family Noctuidae; genus Eurois; species Eurois occulta. The sequence goes on along the minus strand of OX465489.1, from coordinate 5,989,703 downwards.
ATCCGAGTGATAGCTTGTGTAATGCAAGTGTGACAAAGAATCAATTTTGAATGAAATTGCAGTGAAATAAAAGTAATAATAATACTAAAAGTTAACATTACTCTGTTGTTATATTTGTAGTAGATTATAAACTGAATTAACAGGTAATGTAGCATTGTCTAAGAATGAAATCCAAAGGCTTATTGGAAAATTAATTGATTAAACATCTGAAAACAAAGAAAATTCCTTCATCAAGAACGAAATCTAAAGCTTAATTGAACGTCGACATTGAGAGATTTCAATTCAATTACTAAACCATATTTAACGAAATCCAATCCCCCTTTCCCTCGAGAAATAATATTATTTATTCACAAAAAATAATACAAAACGCGGTTACGGCGAACGCTCTGTTGGTTCAGTGGAGATCATTCGATGTAAAAGTTGGAAGCAGAGGACGGAGGCAGGAAGAAAACTTGGATAAGCGAAACCCTCTAAAAATGATTGATGCTGTAGAGCGGGGGAAGCATGCCAACGCAACGTTTTAAAACGAATAAACGTCGAACCGTTCGAAATTTGAAAATGAAAATCATTAGCGCTATTGGCGCGGCGAATTCCCGCCGATTCATTTACTCTATGGAATTCGCATTTTTTCTTTATAATTTTTTATTGACGTCAATCATGCCAGAACGATTAGGTTCCGACTAAACTTGCTCGTAGTCCGTAATGCAGTCGATATTGCAGAACTGCACAACAAAAGCATTCGAGCTTGCATTGCGATTGCGTATAGCCAATTTCCTAACGTATTGAAAATGTCGATGCGATTGTTTGAGGACATGTTATTACACGGAGCGTTTAGCCTGGGAGCTAACAAGCGCTGACGTCGTTTGTTTCTGCTGGCTCTTTGTTTGGAATATAACAATTAGGGAGACAAAGCGGCCGGTGGCGGTCGGCGTGTTATCGCGGACGATTCGCGCCGCACACAATGGCGCGCTCGACAATGCACGCTCAATATCTTTATGCTCCTTCGTGCTGAAGGCCGATGCACTCGCTGGAATCAGCCTTCTTGGTGTACATTAACAGACTGAAGTGTACATAGAGCAATTTATTTGCAGATAGGTCAGTTATTAAAATAAGACAGTCAGCTTTAACAAAACTTAAAGTCATCAGGTCTCAATTAGACAGGCAGCTAGAACAATATTTTTATACAACATACATATATTAGAGTATGGGACAAGGGCAGGAAGATGATGCTGATGCATATATTAAAATGCAGAAATGCCTGAGTGGACTGCCTTGTTGGTCTAGTGGTCGCAGGCGTGACTGCTGAGCATGAGGTCCTGGGTTCGAAAGAAAGAAGATGTATTTATTATTTCGCACACAAGACACTCAACCTAAAATCGTAAATGGTGCGTATTATTACGAATATTAACGTATTACATATTTATCTTTCAGTACAAATAAAAACCAACCCATCTTAATAAAGCTACTTACGACTACAACCTTTGTTTTTTTATTACATATAGGCACCGTCTTGAAATCAAAATCTTACAACCTCTTTACACAATATCCAATCTCCCCGTCTCCAACCTTACTCTATGGTCCCCGAGACACCTCAGCATCCCGTGACGGGCCCTTTGTGGAGCTTCCTTCTTCGCTCACAACACATGCCTCAGTGCTGAATGCACATTCGACGCCCCTACACGTCTGATGGACGCATTGTGGCTAGCACGGTGTCTTGTGGAAAATGAGGGCTTTTGTTCTGAATGTTATTAATTACTTGTCTAGAGACAATATGTTGTGATTATTTGTATGCTTTTATCTAGGTTGATGGTTAGTAGTCAAATATTTTTTTATAGAGATCTCATCCCGTAAAGTTATATAAATAACATAATTCGTAAGTACCTCCGTAACGTAACTAAGTTTCTGAAGTGGTCATGTTAGTGTTGTTTCATAAGTTAAACTTATTTTATTAACAGTGCCTAATGAGACTTTACACAATTAAAAACTAAGAAAAGCAAACATAATCGATAGTTTGCAGAAACAATACAAAGGTTCTTACGTAAATATGACGTCTTGTTGTATTTAAAACAGTCAACTAGCAAGGAAGCATGAGACCTCAATCATAATTTCGTTGCAATCTACGTGACATACATACTCATACACACCTAATAAACTATTAAACGAAAACTCAAATACGAAACAGTTAATTCAGGCATCCGTATTCAGTAAATCACGTCTCCGTGACGTGAACAGGCGTTACGTCACCGTGACGTCGACATGTGCGTTCACGAGGAGCGTTTAATCGCATAAAGAGCTAATTGTCTGTGCGGATTCCACAGGTAAACACTACACGCCAACCATTTACACACTACGCAGTGGAGGTGCGAAGGTAGTTATGGGTTTGGAGGTGGTATGTAGGTGGGAAGGAAATATCTCGAGCTTGTCTTGTTCAAAATTATGCAAGACGTCCGTGGTGTACCAATTACTCTTCTTCTTCCTAGCGCTATCCCACTTCAGGTGGGAGCCGACCCCACCTAACTTTCTGGCGCCATGACAATCTGTGTAGCCGGAGGCCGTCATCTATCTCTCTTATCTTCAGGTAGTTACTTTCTTCACTACATGTTCCTTGTCTCTTCGTATCACGTGACCATACCATCCGAGACGGCTCTCGGTTAGTTTCTCTGTTATAGGGGCGACTTTGATACTACCACGGATATGCTCGTTTCGTATTTTGTGCAGTCTCGTCACGCCTCCAGACCACCGCAGCAGCTACATCTCGGAAGTGTGTAACTTTTGTAAATGCATCTTTTTCATTGGCCAACATTCCACTCCGAACATTATTGCCGGTTTACCAATTACATGTATATATATAAATCTGTATGTGCAAAAGATCTATCTAAGGTTTCTAAGTTTGGTAAAAGCTAAATTGTATCCTACTAAGTAAATCATAAATACTGTTATCGTCGCAGATACTGGAAAAAACTCGGTCGGTTTAAAAGTTGAATTTCCAGTAATTTGAATCATAATATACACTAAAATCAAATTAAAGTGCAACATGCACGAAAAACTACCATATTAAATCAATTCAGTACTATTACGCTACAGGCGTAGAACCTCCGTAGCAACTTCGTAGCTCCGCGCTACGCACAACTAGCGCCTACGTTAACTGTCGATCATGTAAGCGCGGATTACACTAGTGATTTAATACCCACTGATTCAGTCGGCGTTTTGAACACAATCACACTTAATAACACACCGGCTTATGACGCGTAATTATTGCTGAAAGGGTAATGAGTTCAATTATTCAGGTGACGGAATTACTCGTCTACGAGAAATGTGGGAATGTTTCTTAGGCGAAATTATCAATAAATATTTGGAAAAATGTTCTCGAAAGATGAATTGGGTATTGTAGTTTTATGGATTAAAGATAGATCAAATAAGAGTTTTTTTAAGCAAATCTTCGGATACCAAAAGAAATAAAATGAAAGTATATTTATTTAACACAGACTCAAAAATCTATATTGGATCATTAAAGAGATTTGATTTCATTACTTCTACTATATATTTAATACAAAAAAAAATAAGTAAGATGAGTAATCTAAATCGGATGATACCACCAAATACAATACGATAGTGTTATAAAATTACCATAGAACGAGTACAGAGGCAGTTAAGTCAACACAGTGTTTTACAACCGTTCGGGGTATTTTTATGCGACAAGGGGTGGTTTAACAGAATGGAAACACAAGAGCTCTCTGTATGGCTCTGTATGAAAATCTGAATTATGTTTTATAGTGGACGTGACGAGAATAAGGGCGGTTTGGATGCTGGTGCCGCTTTAATATGACGAATGTTGAGAGAAAAATCTTTTGGTATATGTTCAGATTTTGGTCAGTGGTCATGCATCAATATTAAGGAGTTAAGAAACTTAATTAAAAAAATTAAAATGCTTATTTCAATAACAATAAATTTTAATACATATGATTTGGAGTTATTGAATACCATACATATAATGGTTATGGTTTGGTGGTTTTATGGTGATTTATTTACAAGATGATTGATGATTATGCAAATGCATTGATTATGGATAACTGAATGCCTATAAAATTCTAGGCGTCTTTAAAAAAAAGTCTGCTGTTTTAGGATTTATTTATCATTAAAATCAGATAATCTAAGTAATAAAGCCAAAATTAATGCAAAATTAAATTACACTGTAGTGAAAAAACATGCGCCATCCAAAACCCTACGACCGAAATTCGTCATTCCCAATCTGCCCTCAGTGTCGCGTCTCTTCGTCGGCGTTCGGCAATTCTTTATTATTCATGGGGCGATCTTGCTCGTGGAGTGTTTTATATGAGCGACGATCGAGTATCAATTTGTACAGAACGGCCCGTATTAGCATTTCCCGTGCGAGCCTACATTGTTTCACTGGGGGACGTGGAGCTGTGGCACAGATCGTCGTTTGTTTTTTTTTTTGAGGACTATCAATGATGCAAGAATCTCATGTGCTGAACATGTGCTTAAATCGTAGGATTAAGCTATGTAATTCTTGTATTTATGTCGACGGCATGTTAAGCCAAGTCGGACGCCCATGGGCGGCTTAAAACGCTGACACCAGGTTAGGCACTAACCACACGATATAGAAAAAGAAAATTATATAATTTGGGGTTTGGTCATTAGATTAGAGCACTGATTACCAACAGTGCAGCTTTCTAAAGTTTCGTCGCCAAAACGAAAGTTTGTGAACCTGATCTGTTTCGGAAATGAATCCCAACTCGGTGCTACGAAAGATTTGTTAGGAGTCTGGATTCAAAGACATCCTAAGAAAATGATAGACGGTTGACGAAAGTGAATTAAATAAGGGAAGAAAAATCGGGTTGCGCTGACCCCAAGTAATAGTAACATGGGACAAGGACAAGAAGATGATAATGATGCTCAAACAATCTGGAAAAAATGTGTAGCCATTTTCATTATTTCAAAACTAATCAAAAAATTAAATACATATAAAACGTACCACCGAAAATCCCTTTTAAACTAAACGCAAATCCCGCAAACCACCCTCAGCTCATTGAGTGCGTCGCAGAGCTAGGTACAGTCTGCAGCACTAACGTCTCACCAACAATGCGTTACTACGCCGCACAGTGGTCTGGAAATCGAGCTCCATACTCATAGAAACTCAGTCAGGAATTCAAAAATAGTACATTTTGATAGAAGTGGTGAAACTTTGTTATTGTTTGTTTGCGAGGCAGAATTAACACCTAAGCTGCAGGCGAGGGTGTTATGGAGCCGAGAACTGCAGTAGCTAATCCCCACGCGTATCGAACGATGTTTTTCAATACACTTTCAAAGAAAGAAAATATTAGAACGGAAAGTATTTTTGCCATGAATCATTAGGAAACTATGATTTAATTTGCTTTTTTTCCGCGCTTTGCTTTCGCCAGGTGTGCGGAAAAATATTAAAAATCCTCGCATGTGAAATACATTGCATGTTGAACCTAATCGTAGTGCGATAAGAACCAGTTTTCGAGAAAGTGTTTTGAAAAATAATTGCAATGTCTCTGGTATACCTCACTTTACGTCATCGCCATCGTCGATAGCTGTGAAGTGATTTTACCATTCATCATGGTCATAACCATTGATATTATATATTATATAACCATTGCTTAACAGCATGGCTTCGCATAACAGAAGGCTGAAGTGCTGAAGTCTCAGCTTCAATCGGAGCCTGTTTTCCCACGATGTTTATTTAACTTGTTTTCGTTTGAAAACTTAAAATAAATTGGGCTACAGAACATTGTGGAAGATGGCTTTGGATTCTCCCATACCTTTTCTTCGCCACAAACAGCGTAGAGGCACAAAAGAACACATAAAAAAACCAGCATCGTCGTCTTCGCCTGCCATAGTTTGCTTATACAAACTTTGCTTTGAAACACCATTAAGGCCCCCTTGCATATCAGGGTCAAATCTTTGCCATCTAGCAAAAATTTCAACGTAGGAATTTTCCAAGCCTAGCCACAGTTTGGTCCAAAATTGTTTGGAGCTTTACTTTTATCTCTCTTTCCGTGATGTCTATGGTATCTTTTGGGCAGCAGTCCTTTTTCGTCTGAAGGATGGCAGTATAAGAAGGATACAGTGGTATTGCTTCTTCTTTTGCACAAGATCTTAATGTTACATACTGCCAATTCGAAAGCTTCAATGAAGTCAAAATTTCTAAAGGTTTACCAGCGGAATACATAGGCACAGTTTACTTTGGCTTTAACAATCACTTTATCTTTGTAGCCCCTTCGGGATGCTCCGAGACCAGTTTAATGATATCTGCTACATTCTTATTTTGTGCTTTTAAACCAGTTGCATGAGCAAGACTTTCAGAAACTCTCGTTCTCTTCTGTAGCGAACTTAGCTCAACGAATGGTTTTCTCGGACTCACACTTGATGTTGATATCCCAACACTGCACGTCTCCGCCTCCATCTCCGGTCAGTAGGATGTTGATACACCCTCATTTACACCACAGTCAGAACTGGAACATGGTTGTTGCTCTACTGACACTAAAGAAGGGGTCATCTTTTCCCTCACGACCTCAGGCCATTTTATGTTCTCTTGCAGCAATGTCTCATACTTTTTTTTTAATTTACGTCTCTTGCACAAATGGAACTCGTGTAATCACACGAGTTCCACTTGTTCCTCAACGAACACTCATAAGTCTGACAGAATTGTTTCAATTCCTTCTTTTCATTTTCTGACAAATCAACAGCATTCTCAAAAACATCAAATAGCACACAAGGTGTGGTTTGCCACAAACATGAAAATGTCCAAATTATTACTAAAACCTTCCATCATAAGCATAACACATTAACAAACAGAATGTAATAGAACGTAAGTGCGCACAAGTGCTGAGAGCTACTGATAAAATTAAGCTCAAAAGTCCTATTTTTATACAACTACCCTCATTAACGTTCGCTATTCTCTAATTACGTACCTATATTACAGACATTAATACAATTTTATTGTGACTAAGTGCCCATATGGCCCGCTAGAGCTTAACTGGTTAATGCTCATGTCATTTGTATCTAATTATATCTCAACCATAAACACGGTGATTAACAAATGAGTTACTTAGTTCTTGGAATTCAATTTTGTAAAAAAAAAAGTAATAGATCAATATCGTTTTTAATTACTTTCATCATAACAGTCATTAGCAGGCTATAAAATAACGATAGTATAAGTAAATCGATCAGTAATTTCATTTAACCACGTCAAAGATTTTAAAAACCACATTTCAAAAATTCAAAATAAAAAAAAATGCTACGTGCCAAGCGGCAATCAAAGGTGCATAAATTAGATGTCATCTTGATCGCCGTAATACCATCCATACGTTAATATAACGTAAAGGGAGGTAGACCAGAGACATCGCATTTTTTTTTATACCTGACTTTGAGTTTCTATGAGTATGAAGCTCGATTTCCAGACCACTGTGCGCCGCGCTTATGAGTGTTCATTAAAGATACGATAAAGACGGCGAAGACGCCGGATAAATTGGCTGCTCTGACTGTACGCGAAAATCGTAAATGTAGTTATAAGTAAATAGATGAGAGGGGTCTTAAGAGAGATGCTTTCATGTAAAATGGAGACGGAACTTCTATTTCAACTACTGGATTTAAGTAACTTATTTTTTCAAATTAGTATCCAGGATCACCATTTTCGATTCATTGTTTTTTTTTTGTGTTACCTTCATATCAGTTATATATGTCGTGTCCTGTAGACCGTGATAACTGCACATTACATGAATTAATGGACGCTAGTGATACTGCCACCTCGTATCTAAGATCTGAGCAGACTCATATAGATTGCCATCGTCAATCTAAGAAAATGAATCATCATCATCTGCCTAGCCTTTTCCCTAATATGTTGGGGTCAGCTTCCAGTGAATACCAGTATTTAACATTGAGCGACTGCCTATCTGACCTCCACAAGTAGTTAGTACTGGGCAATACAATACCTCTTGGTAAGACTGATTCTTCTCTTGGTAAAACTCATACATATTTCCACTAACTAGCTACCGTTAATTATTCTGAAATCCTAGTAAAGTATCTGCATTACATTTAATTCCCAGACAACAACAAAACTGCGCTAAAATCCCGCTCACGCGATATTGTGTCACAAGCCCACTAGTTCACGCGACGCTCCGATTTTCGCTTACTCGCACCAAATGAACATTCATTTCACTGCAGATGTACATAGTTCTACTAACAAGGGGCTGTTAATTTAAATTTAGTATCTTAGCTGCGAGTAATGAACGAGAAGGTGATTGTTATAATGGGATTGTAGATTTGTACTCGCTAACACTCGACTTGTGTATGGATGTTTTGGCGGCGATAGAAAGGAAATAATTAAGTTATGAAACATTATGTGTCTTTACTGAGGGTTTATGCGTATATTGACGAGCCAATTAAGTTTTGTTTTGACGAAATATGCAGATAAAGCAAGATGGTGTAAGGTTGGTAGGAACTATATATTGTTTGCCGTAAGATCGTAATCGTAATCCCTATCATACCAGTCTGTATAAATAATTTCTTAAAAGACTTCATTCCCAAAAGTACTACGACGTCTTCCGTACACAAATCCCTCAAAACGAAACCCCTACTTTCATATTTGCTCACGTCTTCCATGCAAATTTATGAGGAGGTGGGAAATTTTTAATTACCACTGTGTCTGAGCATCTGTCTGGAGAACGAGACGCGGTTTGTGGAGCTCGGCAGTACTGCAGGTGACAACGCCGGCGCGGGGAGCCAGCGGTTAAGTGTGGCATTTTACGGCTTTTATGCATATTTGATGGCGCCGCCATAATCTGTGCGGTAGGGGAGACTAGCTACCTACCTGAAGTGTCGGAGCGGATATGAATTGCTGTTAACTTACAACGTGAAGATTTTCTTTTGGAAAACGTCCTTCGGAAAACTGAAAGGTGTATGATCTGTTTTAAAGGAAACACAAAGTTATTTTTTTTGTATAGAGGCGCTCTAAGAATAAATGATCGTCTAGATCCAAGCACGTTTTGAAAATCTGTAACACAATATTAAACTACACTGAGTAACTGATACACGTCAAAACTAATTTATGTAAAACAAAGTAAACCTAAATTAAATTCTGTAACGGACGGAGCATTTAAATAATCCACCGTTTAAAAGGCAAAGCCGACGAATTTGAAAATAATGACAGGTATTAGACGCGTGCTAAGAGGGCCGTATCAATTACGGGCCCAAGCAAACAGGGTATTACGTGTTCAATATTAAAATCAAATTTACGGTCCGCCCTCGTCCCGGCCCGCTTGTGCGACATACGGGCCGAGGACCTTGTGGTATGGACAGCAGGACAGAACATAAGAAAAAGTATTAAGTTAGTAAGATAATAATATCGGCTTCGATGAGACTGGCTGTAATATTTATATTTAAAACTAGCTTTTGCCCGCGACTTCGTCCGCGTTTCCGTCGTTTTTCGAAAAAAAATTAGCAGATGTCCTCCCTCATAGTTTTGAAAAAGTTCCTACGCTTTTACCAACTCAATACAAAAAAAATAAACATGAATGACCCAAAACTAACCTATCAGTACTTATCTAAAAGTCTATGAGTACTACTTCTACTTCTATTCTACCTACTACTACTTCACTTAAAAAAAATAGCAACTATTAATAGTTTACAATTTAAACAAAACTAAACCTAATTCATAAAATAACAACAAAAGAAATTAAAATAAACTATTTAAAGACTAAAAGTCGCGCTGATAAGCACGGTTTATAAAATAACAATTATTGTCTGTCAATAAAGTCCAACACTCTGAACGCATCAACAGCCAAATATTGAATGAAGCTTGCGCTTTTTTTTTTTTTTTTTGGTATGGCCTCTCGCAGCGCAACAACTCGCTAAGGTTGAAGCTGCTTAACCGGACAATCCTGTGGTGGCCAAAAATTACTTTAAGGCCCCCAGCCAGGGCTTACAAACTAAGGATATAAATTAAATGAGCAGACACTTTTATACTCTGCCGCCGCGAGCCGTGTCGAGCGCGGCAACCGTTACGCAAAAATGATCCTTACAGCTTGCTTCTCTATTCACGCGCGATGGCTTGTTAGCGTAGGTATTTCATGTATAAGTTTGGTGTTTTTGTACCGATTTCTATGATTCTTTTTTTATTAAATAGGTACTAATATTCATTAAAAAAATAAGGATGATGGTGAGTGTTATTGGTATTATATTATACGTAATAGTAAACAAATATAATAACAAATCTCTGAACTGCTAAGCTATCGGGAGTTACACGTGTTATTGTGAGTCAACTATAAAAGATAGATATATGCTGTCGTGGGATATTTTTTATATAATTTTATGTTGAATATTTCCGTTTAACATGATTTCTATGTAGCTTTAACCATTAAGGCTGCACACGCGACGGAAGCTTAAAAAATCAAGTAATTTCTCCCGTTTTCCCAACATTTCCTTACACTGCTCTGCTCCTATTCATTGTAGTGTGATGAAAAGTATACTATAACCTGCCCAGGAGTTTGAAGAATAACTGATGTTTTTTTTTTTAATTGGGGTTGAGTGAGAATATTATAAACGTAAGAGTAAACAAATATAATAATAACAAATCTCCGAACTGCTAAGCTATCGGGAGTTACACGTGTTATTGTGAGTCAACTATAAAAGATAGACATATGCTGTCTTGGGATATTTTTTATATAATTTTATGTGGAATATTTCTGTTATACATGATTTCTATGTAGCTTTAACCATTAAGGCTGCACACGCGACGGAAGCTAAAAAAACCAAGTAACTTCTCCCGTTTTCCCAACATTTCCTTTCACTGCTCTGCTCCTATTAATGGTAGCGTGATGAAAAGTATACTATTACCTGCTCAGGAGTATGTAGAATAATTGTACCAAGTTTCGTTAAAATCCGTCGAGTAGTTTTTTTTTCTATAAATAACATACAGACAGACAGACAGACAGACAGACAAAAATTTTACTGATTGCATTTTTGGCATCAGTATCGATCACTAATCACCCCCCGATAGTTATTTTGTAAATATATTTCATGTACAGAATTGACCTCTCTACAGATTTATTATAAGTATAGATAAGAACGTGATATCGACCTTATGGCCTTATGGCTTTGACTACTAAGCACCTCTCTGATTCCTGTTATTAATGGACATGCAAAAGGCTAAATCTTTTAAAATTGTATCCATTTGCTACTTCATTTTTCTTAGGACCTTCTTATTATGAGTTTTACCCACAACGAGTCTGTTATAATGATGGGATATTTTAAAAGACTGATGTGTGTACACTTTTCGACTGTGACATCTAATGGAAATCTAGAACCATCATACTCTAGGAGACTATAATGTGCTAATTGCAGAGCTAATTGCGACTGAAATTTAATTTCAATACGAGATTTATAGCTAAACCATTCTTGAACGCGAGAGTTTATTTCAGAACAACATTCTAGAATCTAAAAGCCCTAGATTCTAGCAGATTGTTCTGGAATAAACTCTAGAAACGAGAAGCGATCCTTCAACTTATTCAGCAAATATTGAATTACTAATATCAATACAAATCGTACTAATGTTGTCGGTACAAGTCCAAGTATTTGTATAACGACACAACTTCAATTAAAGTCGCATTTTGACGCGTCGACCACACGTAATGTCGTCGTTTTCATATAACACACCGATCTGATACTGAAACAGGGATTATTTACCAATTCTACCCTTCCATAGCGTATGAAATAGTTATGGGATGTAAACATATGATTTTGTGTTTTGTTAATGGGTAGATTCGAAATTAATTGCTTTTTGATAGTGTAGTGACTGTTTTGTGGGCTTGGCCGGATTATCGGAAATTGTCTCTTGGATGACGTAACGGGGAATTTATAAACATAGATTGACATTGATTTTTGATTATAAACATGCATCTTTATCTATAAAGATATGTTTGAGACGCGATTCCATTAGGCAAGTCTTGCATGCAAGTTTGACGTCACATTTGCGTACAAGTTACTTGCATTGGAAACATGTTTTTAAGAGTGTGCAAATTTCATGCAGGTTTTACTTGCATACAAGTGGAGATGGTCAACTATTAAGTAGGGCACGTCACTCGTTCGCAACGTTTCCGCGTTCAATTTGCATGTCACTTGTAGTTGTTGCTTGTATGCAGGTTTGTTTAAATAACTTGTGTAACGGAATCGCGCCATTAAATAAATATACGGGGGAAACCGACATTAATACTAATATTAATATGATTTAGGAAAAACGAAAATTTTATCAGCTGAGGGTAATTTAGAAACAGTCACTTGTTGTATTTTAGACAATTTCTAGCGAACTGGTTCAACCGTGTATCAAAAACAAAATGATGTTTTTTAGGGTTCCGTACCCAAAGGGTAAAACGGGACCCTATTACTAAGACTCCGCTGTCTGTCTGTCTGTCTCCAGGCTGTATCTCATAAACCGTGATAGCTAGAAAGCTGAAATTTTCACAAATGATGAATTGCCGCTATAACAACAAATACAAAAATTAAAAAAAAAAAATATTAAGGGGACTCCCATACAACAGATATGATTTTTTTGCCGTTTTTATAGATAATGGTACGGAACCCTTCGTGCGCGAGTCCGACTCGCACTTGGCCGGTTTTTTTAATGTCTGATGTAACATTTTGAAAACAGGCGGCAATGTTGCATCTATGAAAGCTTTTCCGCAGAGTTGCAGAGAAACCAGTCGTGTTGCCGCGATCTGTCCAATCTCATAGCACTTTGCTGCTGAGCTCATATTGTCACTTATGGGATATCTTCTCTCTTCTTTCTTTCTTTTTTTTTTGTTTCTTTTTTTTATCTTAGTGACAGTATAAGTTTAGTTTTAAACCGTAAAAGCTTAAAACAGTGGTTGCTGCTGAGGTTTTCGATTACGGACATCGGAATTGTACCTCAGCGTGCATGCTTGCATTTTTACTTCAATATCCACAGTAATTTTATACAGCATATACCAGAACGGTGCGGTCATATTTCAGGGTGAGATTTAGACCATCAAACTAAACAAATTTCTCCATGGAATAACCATCATCATCTGCCTAGCCTTTTCCCAACTATCTTTGTGTCGGCTCCCAGTTTAACCGGATACAGCTGAATACCAGTATTTTACATGGAGCGACTGCCTATCTGACCTCCACAACCCAATTAGTACTGGGTAATACGATATCCTTGGTAAGACGGGTTGTCAGACTTTTGGGGCCACTGACTACCTGTAACGACTGTCAAAGATCTACAAATGACATTGGTCGGGTTTGGTCCCGGCTGTCATTTGTAGATCTTGCGGCATGATCGGCGGCATGGAATAACCATCGAAAACGCGAAAAAATCTGCTGTCCAGTACAAAACTTAATACCTACTCGACCCAAATGTATGGGAAAGCTGATTTCTTTTCGCGATTTCGTTGATGGTTCCAAGAAGAAAGCTGTTTAGTTTGATGGTCTTAAACACACCCTGAAATATGACCACACTTTTCTGGTACACGTTGTATAAAATATATAACTACTCAATAATCATTATATCAAACATTTTTAGGGTTCCGTACCCAAAGGGTAAAACGGGACCCTATTACTAAGACTTCGCTGTCTGTCTGTCTGTCTGTCTCCAGGCTGTATCTCATAAACCGTGATAGCTAGAAAGCTGAAATTTTCACAAATAAATAAATAAATAAATAAATATGATTTTTTTGCCGTTTTTATAGATAATGGTACGGAACCCTTCGTGCGCGAGTCCGACTCGCACTTGGCCGGTTTTTTTTACTTAATGAAGTGGTTTGTCTCTATCATTAATTCAAGTTTCGTTTTCTCTTTGTTACAGAACGAGTACGAAGTACAGATAACACACAAGTTGTTCAGGCCGTCCACATCAAAAACGTAAGTACCTATGCTAGAAACAGGTAAGTATGAACAATATATCAATCTAGGTATAGTTTGATTCTCAAGAGCTTTTAAACCAAATAATATTTTTCAGTAGGACAATAACTAGGACAGAACGATAAGATAGGTCAATGAAGAGAAGATAAATAGTCACCACACAAACCTATTGATATGACAATGAAATATAAACTCCTTAATTAATATAAAGGTTATGGGAAGTTCGAAACGAGACAGAGGATACATTTACTCGGCAATGAGACACGACGCGAATTAGGCAAGTACCTAAACATGGAAGGAATTGTCAAAATTCTAGTAGTAAATTAATACAAATAAATAAAATTATTACTGAATGCATATGAAAGTATATACGGTACTTATAACAAAAACCCATTTTTTTGTCTGTCTGACGGTTTGTCTGTCTGTTTATTCCGAGTCATCTCCGAAACCGGCATGTCCGATTTTGACGGGACTGGTGTTATAAGGAGTAACGTAGGCTACTTTCATTTTATAAAAAGGATTAGGGATCCGTGTAAAAAAAATTAAAACCGAAATTGCTAACAAAATCCAATCCTATTCAAATTGGGAAGTAATATTTTTATAATAATTTCACACGGTCGAAGATCGCGGGCAATAGCCAGTAAAAATATAATTCGACCAAAAAAAACATACCTAGGTAGGTACAGCAACACAATCGCAGAACACTAAAGTAACAATAAAGTCACAACGTCGCGTGCCCGCGGCAGATTCGGCCATAAACCGCACAATTGTCGCACACCGCATTTATTTACATGTACTCATGGACGCCTCCCATAAACATGCGCCAGCGGGAAGCGTGATCTGCTCGCGGTAATTATTGCGTGACTTATTGGCGAACGAAGATAACACGTACTTAACAACCAGAATAAACAGACCTCCCTTTACTCATACTCAAACCTCTACCCCATCTTTATTTCTAAGATTATGAAGGGTCGCGGTAGACCATCTTAACCTGGTGGTAAGTCTACCGCTCCGAGGGCTGTGGCAGCTTTATCTCGCGCTTGACTGTTGATCGTGACTTTCCGACAGAGATTTCGGTAATTACGCTGATTATAAATGTAGGTGCCATGTTGTTTTTCGGTATGCTGCATAAGGTTGAGAGGAGTTATGAGAGAATTCGTTGAAAGGGATATTATGACTGGTTATACACAACAGTGCTAGGAATGGGCTATGCATTAATGATGTTATTCGTAGGTACTGTTTTACTTTCACCTTTCATTTAAGTTAAGCGCCAGGGTAACCCGCGAAATTCAAATTTTCTTACGTTTTTTACAATTTGCCGGTCAGTGTCAGGTTTTATGATGAACAAAATATGATTCGCGGATTCATTAAAATCGTCAATACAACCTCTTTAAGTTCATTTAATCCCATTAAATGGGTATTTCATGAAAAGTAATTCAATGGGACTTCTTCTTAGTGTATCCATGGCAAAAAGTTGAAATTTGTTTCAGCCACGCGAACCCCGCTCACTGATGCAGTAAATAAATCATCAAGAGCGCAGGTGATGCGGTGCAAGATGCATGGAAACTGGAACTGCCTATAAATAATGGGACTAAATGAACTTGGAGGGTTGTATTGATGATTTTAATAATTATAACTCAGTAAAGCCATATTTGTTACGGTCGCAAATCTTATTTTATTTAACATACAACCTGATACTATACTACCTGCAAAATTGCAAAAAATCTAAGAAAATTTGAATTTCGGGCTACACTGGCGCTTCGCCTTAACATACGCTACGCCTTGATTTCAAGCGTCTACGAAAGTGCTACGAATCTGCTACAGTGCTACGAAAAGATCAGCCATTTTGCAGTCTCACTTACATACATCTTTCAATATGTCACTTTGATATTACTGTCATGTTAATGTGTGCTGCAATAAATTGAAGTGTACTTTATAGTCCTGCTGTATTTGTAGTCTTGGACTGCCTCGTTAGTCTAGTGGTCGCAAGTGCGGCTGCTGAGCATGAGGTCCTGAGTTTTATTTCCGGGTCGGGCAAAGTGTTATTGGGATGTTTCATCAGGAAATTCTCAGTAGCAGCCACGGAGTCTAGATTAGTGCCCGGCTGTTGGAAATAGGCTCGCCCCTTATTACATGGGACTTGAACATAACTGGAGAAATGTACTATTAGGTACACCCCTGCCTAACCCTTCGGGGAATACAGGCGTGATGATGTTTGTATTTGTGATTTAAACAAGGCTGATAATGTAGATGCATTTTATATCCCAAAGTACATTACAGTCAATCCTAAACTATAACACTTCTATATCTCTGGCACACCAATCAATCCAATAATAATATCAATTAACTACGTATTAAAATCCATAATCCAAAAAAAAACTCAACTGCCAAAAACTATAACCTAACCTAACCAAACAAAAGTTCGCTGAACTGAAAGTTTTTGCGAAAGTCTTTACTCGGGGACTCAAACTTTAAAATAAGGACAGCTCTATGGACTCCTTTATATACCTTGCAGTTCCTTTACGTACTATGTACATGGTATGCTATATCATCAAGACATCTTCACCAAAACAATCATCAGCACTAGTTGCTTTAGTACAGTTAACCTCTTACTAGGCAAATAATATTATCATGTAGCCCCTGGCAAATCATTTGGTAACTATAGTATAACGTAATGAGAGCCGTAGTAGCCTAGTGGTGTAACCGTCGGACTGCCAAGTCATAGGTCTCAAGTTCGAACCCAAGACATGCATCTCTGACTTTTCAGATTCATGTGCGTATTGTATAATTATCACTTGCTTCGGTGAAGAAAAACATCGTGAGGAAACCAGCATGCCTGAGAGATGTTTCTCGACGGCATGTAAAGCCAAGTCAGAGGCCCATGGGCGGCATAAAAACTCTGACACCAGGTTAGGCACTAACCGCACGATAAAGAAGAATGAGATATTGAGAACAATAAAACATAGTAATCATACAGTTTCTTACATAAACCTTTAATTGCTTAGGTACCTGTAGCAGGGCACACGAACAGAAGTGTTATTGTATTCTAGCTCGAAACTTCACGGCCTAAGTATAACTTTAAGGTCCAGTTTCACTTAATATTACCAGTTGCTTGTACATCTGGTATCATCAAACTCAACTATAACAACTTGTAAACATGGTTCAAACTTGTAGACATCTGATTGTTGTTCTGATATGAATAGCTATGTAATTAAGGCGGAATCGGTGGTAAATTAAGGTAAAAATAATCATGACCAAAAATGCGACGTTTTCAAATAATCAAAACTCACAATAAACTTTATCCTAAACTTTTGTAAATTCCGTTTATTCTTGATTCCGCTGAAAAAATAAACGAAGACACGCATTTAACCTTGTTGCGAAGTTTGATCCAATAAAACAAAGTTCCGAACAAACGAATGCATTAAAGTCACCGCAAACTGATCCAATCGTAATATCGCACTCCCAGACATCGAAAGTTAGTATGCATTGACTTTGAAAAGTCGTCCAAAACTAAGTTGGGTTATGTTTATGAAACTATTCGGATGCGGGTGTGTGCCGCCAATACACATGCAAGAACTCGCGCCCAACTCGAGGCATAGTTCGCTAAGTGGAACAGCTGTAAAACAAAGTAGCGAAGGGTCTAGGAACTTAGTGTGTACGTTGGCAACTATTCGGCGGTGCGAACACATGTCGTCAGCCGCGCGGTAGGCCCCGCCGCCGCCGCCAACGCGCCGACGACGACGCATCTTCACAACTTTGACAGTTTAATTCGTGAGGAGGCCCGCCTCGGCCGACGACCGCCGATTTATAAATAAGTTAAACTAGGTTTTAACTAAAGTATTGCGGTGGGATGATAACGAACCCGGCGCCTACACCCCCGCCACCCGCGTGCCGCGCCCGCGTGCAGATAAACTTTTAAAATGACTTTGGAAGCTTTTGAGCTTTTAATCGGTAAAGTTGTACAGACAGACAGTTCGGGCACAATCCTTGAACCGCTTGCGCCGGCGACGGCGGCCGCAAAACTTTGTTTTACAGGACTACTTTTCTTCTTGTTTCAAGGTTGGACTCTTAAAACAAACTCCGGTTCGACGGAGTTCGCGAACTCGGGCGCGAACAATTTACAAATTTCTCTCTTTCATAACAACTAACTGCCGCTCGGCGCGCCGGCGAAAGTTGTCCTGCGTAGATCTTAATCGCATTGTCTGTTGCGCTCGCGGCGCCAACAGCTGATTGTGACGACACAGTTTATCGAACTTTTGCTTTAATTCACGTGCCGAACGTACTCGCAGCATAACAACAAACTGCCGGCTATAAAAGTCAACACGACTAGCGGGAGATCGTACTGATACAGGATGAATGGAGGCAGCACGCGGGGAGCGCTGAACAACAGACAGGCGTTTCGGAATATGTCGGATCAACGATGAAATCAGGATGGACAGCCGCGGCAGTACAGAAAGGCCCGCATAGACACCGGGCGCCCTCCGACGCGTTTATTCAATTCGCTTAAGTGACATCGATAGCATCGGCTGCGGTCGAAAAAACTCGTCTGCCAAATTTTGACGGCGTCCCCCTGGCGACCGGCGACCGGCGGCGACTTCTTTTTTCAGTTCACGCCTCACCTGCCCGGGGCCAGAAGTGGCCTCGCGTGAAATACACTGATTGGCGTTTAATGTTGAACCGTCTACCTTTTATTTGACCGATGTCGAAATTCTTGAAAGCTTTTTATTCGGGAGGGCGTAGGTTTCTTTATATACCGTTCGTTATATAGCCGTGCGTGTCGTATTTTCTTGTGTACATGGCGAAGAGTGTTAATAATGTCGTGTTTTTCGGGCGTGGTGTGGAAGCGGGCTCGTAATGTAACCACATTTTCATTACTGCTTATATACTGGCATACGAGATCGTAACATAAGCTAAATGCAGTATCGGGTATTGCGCGTAAATTTTACGTAACTAGAAATAAATAGGTTGCGGGTGTGTGGGGCGGGGCGGCGTGGGCGGCGGCGTGCGCGCGCAGGTCCACCCCCCGTCCCCCGCCGGCCCCCCTCCCCGCGAGCCCAGCCTGCCTGCGACCTCCACATAGTCCGCGAATAGCTTGCCGCGAGCCACCCGCACCGCGGAGCGAGCTCCTGCGACCGCCGCCGCCCGACACGGACTACGGACAAACTTTTCCGACGTAGCCGCGCTACGCTGTGCTACGAACTCCGACATGCGACGTATCGAAACTTCATAGTCAGAGGTGCATTTTAGTGCAGTGATTTTTTTATAATTTTTAATTGTCAGTGAATCCGTGTAAAAATAAATAAATAAATAAAAACTTTAGTGCGCAATGAGGACTCGCCCCTCCGTTTTATAGCGATGTCGGCCCTCGTCCGACCCATGTGGTAAGTGGCCGCTTGATTACCAAAGTTTAGTTTGAATTCCGTCAACCATTTTAATTGAAAGGCGAACAGTTGGTCTCGCCTGAAGTCGTCGCGTTTGTACGTTTTGAAAAATATCTGCGGCATTGTTATTTCAGCGGTGTTCAAGGAAAAATTGAAGAAGTGTTCAAGATAAAAACAATATCGTTTACGCACAAATCCCACGCTCGTAAAACCATTTCACGAAATGCTTTCATAATGTACCGTGTGTTAAATATTGATGAGATTGAGTAGTGTTAAGTTTGTATGTAATGTTTGAGGTTTAAATCGGTTGTTTGTGTGTTTGTTATGAGGTTGATTATTCCTGCCTCGTTTGTGGTATCGGGGGTAATTTAATCACGTCGGTAAGATGAGCGAGTCGGCAAATAACCTCAGCATTAGCTTGGAGACAGAATACGTAATGGCGCGGAGCTAAATACATTAGCTCCCCTTGACTACGCGAGTGTAAGCAGTAGTTGTCACTGTTATAGTTACGAGATTTGATTTAATTATAGGCGTAAATAATGCAATGTAGGGACATATTTCTTAACGCAATAACTTTGGCGAGGACGTTAAATGAAATCCTGTAACTTTTACTAAGTTTTTATATGTGTACTTAAAGGTAAAGTTTAAAATTTTTAAAAGATACCTAGCAAACTGGAAATTAAAGAATTGCTATTGATGCGATTGATGCTAGAAAAATATCGCTGTTAAAAGATGTGAGCCGCGTTTAGTGAAGTGAATTAATATTGCCTTTGTAATGTAACCTTTTCACGACTGTACGAGTTAACTGTCTCTATCAGAAAATATGACATTCAAAATGTGCTCAAATCAAGGGTATTTTAAAAATAACACAACAATAAATTGAATTATTTTCGTCAAATAAACAAATGAATAATAGGCTGGACTTCTTGACTTCTTTTTTTTTACCTAGTACAAAATCTTCCTTAAAGCTACACAATTTAATATAGAAACAATATTTCTTTAAAAGAAAAACACACATCAAAAAAAATTAAAACAACCCTACTTCGTTAACTTCATTAAAAATCCCCTAAACGCAAACCAGCAAGTCACTAAACATGGAATCCATAATAGCTCACATTAAAAACGTTAACCGTACCGTATAATTAACGTAAACGTTTAATTCAGGTGAGGTGGCACCGATTTCACGTGTAGCGCCTCTTCCCATCTGATAGCGCTAAATTGTTTCACTCGTATCTGATGGGCCGCTAAAATGATGCTTATTTTACCTTTCATTTTGAGCAATTTGTTATTAATTTAATGAAGAATTGATGGTTGAGTAAATACATTATTTTTTAATAAATATGAGCAGGTAGATTTATATTACTTTTTTTGGGTTATATAGTTTAATACAGTTTAAGTAAAATAGTGGTATTCAGCAACATCCGTTTAGACTGGAAGCCGACCCCAATATAGTTGGAAATAGGCTAGGTAGATGAAGATGAATTAAATAATTTTTTTCCAAGTGGTGCATCTTCCCATCTCATGACGCTAAATCGTTACACCCGTATCTGATGGGCCGCTAAAACGTCGCTTATTTTACTGTCTATTTTTGAGTCGTTTGGTGTTGATGTACGGTTGATTTTATTAATTTGATGAAGGGTTTTTGTGTTTGTGTGTGGAGTAATTATTATTTTTTAGGGAATATGAGCAGGTACATTTGTATGACGTTTGCTGTTCATACAGTTTTATAAAAATGGGTTAATGTGTAGTCAGAAATACTTGTAAAACAATACAAAACAAACAAGTAATAACTACCTGACTCTAGTAGTGTTACAACTTATGGAAATACATCTGTAACTGACTGCATGAATAGCTGAATAACTTTCAATTAAGCTACGAAAAAGACGGGTGAAAATAGACACATTCCTATATCTTTTACTACCTAGGTATCTACCTACTACTCTCATGTTTCATCGAATTTACCTAACTTTAGATCTAACACAAAATACAAACGATACTTGACCTTAACTTACTTATAGTCACTTAAAACATCCAAGAACATATATACCAGCACCAAACAAATAAAATATATCAAACAAACTCCTCGTATTTACAAAATACGCTACTTAAAAAACCCGTCAGCTGTTCGAAGCAACAAAGATCCCGGAGTAATGTAAAAGAAACGTATTTTCGACCCAACACTGTCGGCTACGGGTGCAATACACATCGGGTCGTGTGGAGGGTGCGATTCAACCCGTGATAACCCTCTGAGAGTGAGCCCTTAACGCAGGGTTGTCACACACGAATTCCGGAATAATGCGAAGAGTTAAAAAAATATGTAGATGTCGAGAAAGTGTTTGAGCAGCAATTAAATAATGAAATAAAAATCTTCAAGGTATTTCAGACTGTAAAGCCATTCGTAAGTTAAGGAAAATATCACTAACTAACACCGAAATTTACAATATGTACATTCTAACTATCATTAACAGTAAAAATGGAATATTTACCATGATTGTTTACTATTTAATTTGAGTTCCCGATATTTCGACTTTGTTGCAAGCATCGTGATCATGATGTTTACAACAAAACTCAAAATAATTAGTAAACATCCTGTTTTTAGTGTTAATGATAGTATTAGTGTAGTTTCTAAGTAACTAACGCAATGTAGAATATTTATTCTTAATTTAAAGATATTTATTACAAATAAAAATCAGTACACAGTTTTAAGCATTCACGGTTTAAAACTAATACTGTCACTTACGGGATATGTTCCATCATTGTTCATAATTTTGAGCTCCCGATATCAACAATCACGGAAGATATCCCGTAAGTGACAGTATAAGTTTTAAAATTAATAGTTGTAGTAACTAACATAAAGTCAACAAAACTATTGTAACAGTTACACAAGTTCACAATTTATTTTCCTTTAGCTCATAAATCAGAGCTGCTTTTATTGTATGTACTAGAAAGTAACAATATCGTAATTTTCAAAGAGATAAAGACATTTGCTATACTTTTATTCAAAATAAACATCAGGTTACATTTTCTTGTTTTACGTTACTGAGAACTATTACAACAAAAATTGAATTTCTACAATCATTGCCATTTTTAACAGTTAAAATAATTTAAAGCGAAGTATTTATTTAGTAGGAACTTGTGTTTATAATAAATACTAGGCAAGTGGGGACGTTTTCGCATGCGACTTGCGAGGGTTTGATACTCCACGCGATAACCCTCGACACGGGTGAGCTCTTGACTTAGGGCTATCACTCCGACAAAATTGGGTAAATTTTGATTATTTTTTAGCTATTTGTTGTGTTAACAATGCAAATAACATCGAATGTTGGGCAATGATATTTTCCTTTTAAGGAAATATATTTATTACTGAATAAAAGTTTGGTAAGCAATAATATCTGCTAAACTCCTCTGTGACAATACCTAAATATTGTAACACTTTATAGGAATCAATAAACTTTATTACTTATTACAACATAGCTACTGAATTTATTGCATCCAAACATTAAAAATATCTATTTTTTATGCACTTTAACGAATAGATATAATTAACAGTAGAGGAGTGGATACATCAAGGTTCGTGATTTGTATAGTTCAGGTGTTTGAAAAGAGATACCTACCAACAGATGTATCCCGAGTTGTTAAGTTTACTGACTTCCAAAAAAAACAAACGTTTCCGAAACAATATTTCTATTTATCAAGTTTTCCAATGTCGACTGTCAATACGAAACTCATATAATTTTATCCGAAAAACATAATGTCTCAAAAAACCAAATTAATTTTAAGGGAATATTTATTTCTTTTTTAGTAAACACATTATAGAAAATGTTGGCGTTGAAGTTGTGTAAAAATGGGAGCCTATACTTTTAAGATAAAATTGATGTTCGAGATTCCAATCACATAGGCCATAACGTTATCTGTTTATAAGAAAGCTCAAAAGCATGATACAATTGCCGACCATAACCAAATTCATTAAAAACATAATGAATATCAGAAATTATATAATATGTAAATTGACAACAAGAGTCCAAGCGATTCCAGATTCTGAAATTAAAATACTAGTTTACAGAATAAACATAATTTATTTATCTATACTAATATACTAATTACTAATATTACTAATAACTCATAAATTACTAATGATATTATAAAGAGGAAAGATTTTTTTTGTTTGTTTATACCGAATAAACTCCGAGACAACTGGACTAATTAATCCAGTTGTCTCGGAGTTTATTCGGTATTATAATTATATGCTATTTATTAAAAAAAAAAACAAATTAAAACTGCGGGGCGCAGCTAGTAATTGATATGAGAGCAGAGGTAGCCCAGTGGTGACGATCCCGACTTACGAGCAGTAAGTCGTGCGTTCGAACCCAGGCAGGCGCATTACTTCGTGTTATTTATTTCATCACCGCTGCTCTCAAAACGGTGAAGGAAAACTTCGTGAGGAAACCGGCATGTCCTACAACCAAGAACTCCTCTCATATAGAGGAGGCCTGTGTCTTAGCAGTGGGAACATTATAGGCTGATTATACTGTGCTATTTACAATAAAAACCTAAAAAAAAACACGTCATAAAAATATATTCTAAGCCCAATAAAAAACAAATATTTATTTGTTTTCTGCGATCCTGTCAGCCCTGGCTCACGCGGGTAGGGGTTAGGGCGAGCCTGCCAGTTACAATGCACCGCGGTACCATTACCCCACTTATTTTTAACTCACTTTAACTGTTGCGATATTGATTTTTTGCAGTCATATGTTGCGTTCTGTTCGGTTTTGGGTAATCGATAAAATAATGAACATGAAAACTAACTAGTAACGTGATGAATAAACAAGAAATCATTTATAGTTAGTGTGTGTAGTTTTTAAAAGATAGTGAAAAATTATGTGTTTTGTGACTTGTGATGTTGGTAACAGTGAGAAATACAAAAAAAACTGTGAATAACATTTATTACGTACTCAATCACATTATCTTTGAGACCGAATTGTTATTAAATTCTTAGACTGAGATATTTTATTGACTGGTTATTTGATTGCTTTTTTGTGTCTGCAAATTTTTTCACTTGTATACGAATTCCACAAACACTTACTCATAGTCGAAAGCCAACCTTTGATCCTACGTACTGAAACAGAATAGGGCCACAGAAACAAAACGTCTCTTAAAGAAATTATAGGAAATCATGTTATTGGTAAATTGTCGGTGAAAATGAGACCTTGCGGCCTATAGGCACTTAGGTTTAATTTCAAAAGACCTTCTTCTCTTACGTTGTCAGATTTCTGAAATTAACGACGAAATACGTGTTGTTGTGGTCTCCATCATGAAAGTAATAAAAAAAAATATCACAGAAGAAATATGGGTAGTAAATTACACTTTAATTATTTAAAACAAACCCTTTATTCATATCTTCTTCGTAATAAATCTTTGACTTATGAAATAACTTGAATAAACCCGGGCTTACAAAGCTCTGAAATCGCCAACGAGCAGTGAGGAGGCGTGGCGTCTTCAACTCATTCCTCCTCTGTATAAAAAAGTCTTTACTGAGCTTCATAAGGGCGATATTATTATCATCTTGTTTATTTCAAGCTTGGCAGGGCAGGCACAGATTACAGTCTTGCGTTTTACCGTTATCTCACCTTTTACCATAGCATTCTGGCATAACTATCTAGTTTTCTTTGTAACTATAAATGATGATGAAAATTTTCGTTTTTCGTATTAGTATTTTGGTCAGTTTCCTCAGTCCCTTTAACATAGTTTTCGTACTAGCTGGGGACTAACCCCGCAGTTATACCCTTATACAAGTTATTATTATACTCGTTTTCGACAAGTCTTTTATAAGACTTGTCATAAGCATGACATTTAAAAAACATGTATTGACTTTGTATCGGTCACGTATTGTTAACTATTTGGACAACCTTTTTGACATTGTGGACTTTACAACTTGATTTAGGTGTAAATTGAAAACGAAACCTAGTAGGTACAACATATAAAATACTCTTACGAGTTTTAAACCCTCTTCTTACAGGGGGCTAGAGGTACACTCAAACCTCTTTTTCTACGGAATGTATGGCTTACTTATTGTGTAACTGATGATGAATACAGAAGAAGTCGACTATCTCCGTGAGTTTTTAAAAGGCAAGCCGAAACGAGGGATTACAGTTGAAGTACAATGGAATACTATGATATTATTTTTTTATTTACAATTAACGTTTTATTTAAGTACATCAAGATTATATTTTGAGTTACTGATACTGACACTGTAAGCCTACGTCATCCCACTGCTGGGCAAAGACCTCTCCTCATGACTTCCAGTTGTATCGATCCTAGGCTAATGTGGTCCTCATCAGTCCAGGATCGAAACAACTGGTCGTTGATTTTGTCCAGCTCATACCGCCATCTTCTACGAGGTCTGCCGCGACGCCTTCTGGCTGTGTCAGGGATCCAGAAAGTGGTAATTTTGGCCCACAGCTCATAGGGCATGCGGCAGACGGCAGTCCGTCCGCACATGCACGTCCTACATTTTGAGTTATTAAAAGTTATGTACATTGACAGATCGAATAAAACATGATCGACAGAATACTGCGAGCTCTCATTCGGTGAACTCTTGTATATGTTAGAAATAAACATAGATGATTTTATCCCATTGTGCCAGTCTATTGGTATGGTTCTCATCGCACATTTTAACACTCATAGCTATTAGTTATCACGTCCTACGAGTAATTCTTTATGAGGTCCCACTTTAAAAATGTTACGTTCATGTTTAACGAGAGCGTCACGACAAAACTAGAACGTTTTCAACTAATAAAACCTCTAGTACAGGCTATGATTACACCAGGGCTGCGGGCCTGTTCGAAAGAGATACCGCGGCCCTGGAACACAAAGGGCAAATGACGGAACATGGATGGGTTTTAGTCAGTAAAAGTCTGACACTCCCATCCGCTCCGCCCAGAGCCGGAGGTGTATCGTATTGGCCAGTGACTGGATTGTGGATGTAAGATAGGCAGTCGTTTCATGTAAAATACTTGTATTCAGCTGCGTCCGGATACTGGAGACTGGAAGTTGACCGCAACATCGTTGGGTAAAGGCTAAGCAGATGATGATGAACTATAGTAGTCAATTTCAGTACCTACATTCTAGCCGGTTATCACACGACAGCGCCCGACCGCGCGGTCTAGCGGCGTTCACCGCCTCTCCGCGATACGTCAACCGCTTCGCCGCCTCCGCCCGGATCGCCTTATTCCTTTTTCCATCAATTAGTTGAAATTGGAAACTGAAAGACTAATCTGTTTGTTAGGATGTGAACAAGCCGAATACTCTCTTGGTTTCCATAAACCATAGATTGATTGGTCGATATATCGAATGAAAATGGTTTCCATGCTCTCTGAACGCGGTACAATGCAGAACGCAACAGTCATTCTCCCAATTTGTATGAACGACTTGCTCTTCGTTCAATTCCAGTTCGAGCTGCCTCCATTGTTTTACCGCATGTTTAGTAGAGTAGTAACATTATAATGTATGAACACGGACAAATCTAAAGGCAGTCAATCGTAGCAGGTTGCGTTCTGTATTTCATCTATCTCTATCGAAACAGGCGTGACTTATATATGTAAAACGATAACAAACAGACAGAAATCGCATAACTACACCAAGTTTGATATGGATCTTTTTGTTTATTGCTAAACTACGTATAGGTTTCAGCTAAAGAACAAAATTAATTAAAATCAGAAGTTGTTTATTCAAATATGACTGATAATTTATAATCAGCAATTTTTGAACGTCAAAGTTTACAAAACAAGTTCACCCAAACACCCGTCCTTCGCCACTTCTTAGATACCTGTAGATACCATTCCTACCCCCATACCTAAGACGCGTCTAAACCCAAAACACGGTTACCAATGGCTAAACTGAAAATCAATTGTATCTAACAAAACTTTTTGGGATACAAATTCTTTGAGAGTCATACTCAGACTTTAAAAAAAAATATTACTTTAACCGTCCTTACTAACTAGGTTGGTTGTATTGTGCCACTGCTTTTTTCTCCCTTTTACTTACATTCCGTACTACCGTATTGGCCACTCCTTTCGATGGGATTCTAACTCGTCCAGCCATCTTCGCCTTGGTCTGTCGTTATGTCATCTAGATATTAATATTGAGAAGGTCCTAAAGACGGCGAAGAGAGCCTTAGGTCCGTACCTCCGTACCGTTGCTGTACATTCTAGAAACTAATTTCGAGAATATCTTGGACTCCGTACTTACTTTACCTGTCCTTTCATATGTCTTCGAATAGCCACAAACGTTTACGTATTCGAGATGGTGAGTGATTGTGAATGTTTCGGGTCTTTTGTTACGAGTTTGGGGTCAGTTGTCTGCTTCTAAAAGCCACTCCCTCCAAACTCTTGGTGCTTTTCCGGTGAGGGAGGACAGCTTATGTGCAGTTATGTAAATGTAGGCACAGTACTGACCACTGATTGTAGATAAAATTCATTTCTATTATGATTGTGAGGGTCTTGGTGGACACTAGGTATCTTTGAGAACTTATGGACTTCTTGAAAATCTAACGCATACGTATAGGATCTTTATTGTAGATGGAATTATTACAGTCATTTTGAAGTGCTTCAGCACGATCTCTTTCGTCCTTAATATGATTTGTTGTTTGTAGTCCCGGATCAAGTAGATTTTTACAATGCGGAATTCACATGAAACAATATATTTTTATTAGCATTTTGTTTTGCCCTCAGTGAACGCAGAATACAGTTTGTTTTAAAAATTACATCGTAGAACCTAAAGAAATATAAATATTGTAAACTCAGACAGACATTACTGTGTTCACAAGCATTGTAACAAAAAAAAAGTGTAATTGTTCAGAACCATCACGCATTAAACAGGAAAGTTTCAGCAGTAGCTTTACTGATCTTTAAATAACCAACTTAGCAACATAAAAACCTTGTTAACAATACGGGTCTCATTAAATTCTAACATACTGATAAATTTGTAACTCCTCCTCTTCTCACGTGTCGGTTAATCATTAAAAGTGGGATTGTTTAGACTTATAAAACATAATTTGAGTTAATCTTATGACCTTTTTCCAGTCAAAAATGCCTCTGCATTGTTTGATAAAATATCATAATAATCCCACTTCAAGCAATTGCGTAAATTCCACCCAAAGACACTGTCCAGTTATCAGCCAGCCTCAGTTGTTATTCGCTATAAACTTTCCAAGTTCCATTAAATCCATTTAAACGAGAACTCAAGGCTGAAGCCAAACTGGAAGAGTATTTATCTTTCCCGGGAGCCGATTTAAAAGCAAAATCACGCAAGCACACGACGCCATTATCGGCGTCGCAGGCCGCGGCAACTCTATGAATCTAATCCAGAGGATTTACTCGCTGATTTACAGCCGAGCGAGGCCAAGGAGGGCGCGAGTGCTTGAAAGAAAAGTGATAATGTCTTAATCCTACCACACTCGAGTTTACTCCTACCCCCCCCCCCCTCACAATTTTATGGTCGCTCGCGCAGACGGCACGTTTTGATTTATGATTTCAATAATTAAGAATTCTAAGGTGCAATTTGAATTTGGAGCCGCCACGTCTAAGGGGCCCGCGGGAGGCCGACGCGTGTTTATTATTGCTCAAGGGCGGAAAAGGGTCTCAGTACCTCACGTTTTCCAAGGAATTATAATAGAGTTTCAAGGAATTATGAGAAATTATGAAAATGAGAATTTCAACAATAGAGGCTTTCTTCGAGAGTTTGTTTGTTAAGATGTATCTTGGTTTCGAATGAAATAGGGTTCGATTTCAATGGTGCATTAGACGGTATTATTATTTGGTACTCCCCTTTTTACTACAAACCTGAATTATCGTAAAAGTTTCAATACCTACCTACCTCATCTCACGAAGAAAACTTAGTAATTTAAATAAGTACAACTAAACGAAATAGTAATAACTATTTCGTTTAGTTGTCTTATTTGCAAATTGCAAATAAGTACATAGTAAATAAAGCAATTTTATCTGAGAAAACTAGCATACATTCTGAAAAATTCTTTTATTTTTGGAACAGGTAACCAAATAAGTCGTTAACTTTATATTTTAATTTACGTTATAGCCATTTTGACGTTTATTTTCAGTAAGGTAAAGCGAGGCCCAGTCTTGCCTACTTTTAAATGCCGGTGGTTTTACTGCAACCATTTTACTTAACTAACTAACTTTTAACTTTCTAACTTTTAATTATGACATTAATTACACACCTACAATAAATCTACTACTTAAACTACACAAAACCTTTAACCACAAAACATTGCCTTAAACCCAAAACGTAAATAAAAGCGCTTCAAAACCAAAACAGTATCACTTCTCCATATAAAGCAGTCACGTCTCATCTCGGCATCTTCCTTAATCCGGCCCCGTTCAGCTCCGCAAATTCGCGCCGCGGCTGCCTTATATCGCGCCCTAATCTCCAGGCATTACAATTAACGCGGCCCCGAGATAACCCGCCACTCGCCACCCGCTGATAAAGGTCCGCACGAGCACTAGTTTAAACCGGTTAAGCATCCACCGCCCTCAGGGTTTATCTAATTACCCTACGCCAACATACGAACACAACCCGAACGCGAAAACCAACGTTTCGTCCCAATCCCGACGCCTGAAAACGCTCCACGTTTACGTAATTTCGGTTTACATCGGTACAGACTTGAGGGTGCGTCACGTACGTAAATGTTTGCCGGGCGTCGTACTATCGGTATTCGGCCTTCCGGTGGGCTCCCCCGAAGGTACCTCCGTCAAGGACCATCGATTACTATCTTGACTCAAGTCGGGCGCATATTGCACAACTTCGAGAGAGAATATCGCCGATCAATAAATCAGGCCCGATTGCTTTATGGAGTTATGGCTCTAACTTTATTGTAGGGCTCGGAAAACACGATTATATTGAGGATGATATTGTCTGTTGAACTCCAGTATGTTATTTCAAGTCTCAGTAATGAAGGCAAATTGAATCTTGAGTCGAGTATCCATTAGGAAACTAAGATAGTTCTCTCGAAATTATGATTATTGAAGGTTTTCTGACGTGTTTGTGTGTGTGTGTGTGCTGTGTGCTTTTGAATATTTCTTAGACTGGCATGATTTGAATGCAAGGGTGTGATAAAAACAAAACTGTGCATTTACATTTTTATTGGAAACTGCACGACAGTAAAATGATGCGATCTTAAATCAGTTTAATTATCCGGATATGTAAATACTTCACATTTTAATTTATTTTTATTCTTCCTCTTTTTCGTGTGGTTAGTGCCTAACCTGGTGTCAGAGCTTTTATGCCGCCCATGGGACTCTGACTTGGCTTTAGATGCCGTCGAGAAATATCTCTCAGGCATGCTGGTTTCCTCACGATGTGTTCATGGGTATTTTTATTGAATACTGCATATTTTATTCTATTTATAAATTTTTCGAACTGACATAACTAAGTCATACAACCTCAAACAAAAACAAATCTGAAGGCCATTAGAAACAATAAAAAGTAAACAAAAATAGTCAAGTTGACACACTTACTTCAAAAACTTTTCAGGAAAAGTTTTGCCTAAAGTTTAATTTTACTGAAAAAAAGTTTGAAAGCGAGTAAATACTAATATAAAACGTTAGAAATTAATCTGAAATGCGTGGTGCGACGTTCCCTGACTCTCACGGTAATCATTTGATACGTTTGCCTTAACATCGATAAAGACAACGCGTCGGAATAAAACAAGCAATATAACCTAGCTATAAAAAAATCTTATTTATTTTAAAACTTACTACGAAAACTCAATTAAACGCTGGTGAATACAAAATTATTTTAACCACATACCATCGCCAATTTCTACTTGGTTTTTACGTCTTCTCCGATGTCAAAATGACTATATTATTTGGTTTGAAAGCTCTTGAGTGAAATGGTTTTTACGTGGGAACGATTTTTGTGCAAATAAACATAACAACAAAGTGCTTCTAATGTGATACGTCGATTGGAAACGCCGAGAATCATTTCCGCGTAAAAATTTCTGATTGTGGATGGAAAATCGAATCGCAAGTACAATGATCCATTATATTTTTGGTGTATTATATTTGTCCGCACTGTTTAGGTCCGGGTATGTTTCTGACTGTGACATTTGTTTCAGGACGGTGCCGCTAACCACGCAAGCCTCCTTGACTCACATCAACAAAAGGAGGCTAGAGTTCGGCGTGGATGTAGAAACATTTAGGACGAACGACAGACGTCTGGAGCGCGTCAGCAGCGAGGGCTCCATGGAGGAGGAGGAGATCCACAACAAGAGAAGACGACGCCTGCTTGACGATGAGAGACGAGATGAACCAGAGTTCCGTCGACGACCACTCCCCATGCATAGACCCCAGACCTTGCGACAACCTGAGGAAGATGACGAAACACTTATTCGGGAGACCCAGGCTGCGTTACGAACTATGTCCGGTAACTGGAATAGGGAACCAACACATAGTGGCGACGAAAACGAAAATGCCAACGGGTTTGAAAACTTATTTGATGATAAACGATCAGAGAAGATACCGTCTTCCCCTTCACAATCATCTGATATGTCTCAGAAGAGCTTCTCCACGCACCATCAAGTTCAACACATGAATGGTATCAGTGATAACGAAACCAAAACTAATCTCATAACAATAGAAATAGAAAAATGCGAAGAATACGACAGACTCAGTAGACAATCGACTCAGTACGGTGCACCTAATTTCGACGAGCTTGACGATTCGTCTTCCAATGAACTAGAAATAGATATGTCAGACAGATGCGACGATAAATACGATGACGACAGAGATATTAAGCCAAAACGAAAAGGTGAAATGGTATCTGTGAACAAGCAGTCGTTATACAACGCATACAAGGCGGCGACGGCAGCGTTGCCGTACTCTACGCAGTCGGCTTTCAAGCCGCCCGCCGAAGTAAAACACAGGATTCACAATTCAATGCCGAGTGAACCTTTTGGCGGATACTCGAACGATCACGACAGGAAGGAGCACAAGGGTCCGAAGCAGTACACGGTGCTGCAGCCGGCAGGCGCGGGGTCTCGCGCGGCCACGGTGCTGCAAGAGGCGCGCGCTGTTCCGTCGGCCACGCCGGCGCGCGACTCGCGCCCGCTCAACGCGCTGTCCCCGCCGGCACGAGGTACCGCCGCACTCCTCAAACAACGATACCCAAACTTTCTTAACGACCTGGCCATAACACACAAGTCGCGCTATGAACTAACTCCAAGTTTGTTTCAAGGTCGTCTCGCGATATCTCATAACGTAGCCGGGTCGATGTTCACTACAGCTGTCATGTAACATTGCATTATTGTATAACATGTTCACTTTTAATAAAACTTTTATCGATTACCATATAACGGGATTGTCTCGCCTTCATTCGGTATTATTATTCGAAAGGGTCTGCATCAGCTTATAGGTTTACAAGCATACCTACAGAATCGAGTTAGCAACAAAGCTGGCAACAAATCATCTCTTATTTGTAAGACGTCTCCATAATTTAGTAGGAGACGGTCACAATAAGGTTATACTCCCACCTAAGTCGATAACGTATATAAAATACCTAAGCGTTTTCCTCGTGTTGCTGGGCAATAGCTGGGTTTATGTCAGAGCGACGAGCAATAAAAACGGGTCAGGACAGGCAGTGGGCGGGGCATGGCGCGCCGCCCCGCAACTCCTGAAAGAAAAATTGGTAGTCCGCGCGCAGCCGCTTGGCGTTCTTTATTTTTTCTTTTAAGTTGTGCGTGGGGTGGGTGGGCCGCGGGGCGGGGCTGCGCAGGTACGCCCCGGCCGCGGCACGCCCGTCCGTATCGATCGCGCGCGCACGCCCCCACCCGCTCATCAGGAAAACACTAATTTGTGCACCGCTCGATTTGTTCACAGAAGGCAACAAGTGTCCTACACCCGGGTGCAATGGGCAGGGCCACGTCACCGGCCTATACACTCACCACAGGAGGTGAGTCGATGATTCAATGATTTTCAGTAGAGCTCGACGGAATCAACAGATGTAAGCCCGACAAGGGATAACTAGGCCCGTGTTACAGGGCGATGTAGTACCAGTATCGTTTCTACAGTTCACTCGTACAAACATGACAGATCATTATCGTCATTCTTTATTTAAAACAACCTCATTCTTGTAACCTTAAGTACTAACAAATTGAACTGAACCTCCATTCTCCTTGCCTTACGATATGTATGTAAATAATCGCAAAATTGATGATGATTTGTTCCTCCAGTCTGTCAGGATGTCCAAGAAAGGATAAAGTCACTCCGGAGAGTAAGTACACCTGAACATTAACAACATTCAGCTTCACTGTTTTAGTTTCGTATATTTTGTTCTAGCGATGTTGTCTTACCATTTTGTTCAGTGTATTCCGTATTTTTAGTATTTTGGTTCTCTTTCGTTTTATTTTGGCGATACTTTTTATTTTTGTATAAAATGAAGGAATTCTATCGGTACAGATTGTATTGTTTTCATTCATGATTTGGTTGAAGACTCTAACCAGTCTCGGTTGTTACAAACAGAATATTATTGTAGTAGTTTTTAAACTTAGGTTTCCAATAGGACCTTGACTTAATTTCAACTGTTTTGAATAGCTCCAATTTGATCAACTTTTGGAGTCTACTTTATTACAAATTCAGAGCAGAGTATCATTGAATGAGAACAATATAAATTTACACAATTGTTTAGCTTTTTAGTTTTTATATTTTATGTCATTTTCTCAAAAAAATACGTTGAAATTCGTTGCTGACTGTGACTTCATTATGCAGTATTGGCGTTGCACGAGACAATATTAAAGTGCCCCACTCCGGGGTGCAACGGACGCGGCCACGTCAGCTCCAACCGAAGCACGCACCGCTCCCTGTCCGGCTGCCCCACAGCCGCGGCGCGCAAGGCCGCCGCTAGGTCACAGCGAGCTAGACCCTCAGGTGAGACAACGTCAGTGTGATACAGCAGTCAACTCAACCGAAGCAAGCACCGCTCTTTATAAACAGAGCAATTCAGACTGAATGTGTCACGATTATTGGTGAATTTTATGACTTGATCATCTTGAAACTTTAAATAATACCATAACCTTTCGGTCTTCATAGAACTGATAGATCTAACATCTCATTCAATCATGAAACACTTTCTAGCAACTTCTTCTTTCCCTCCAGTATCCCACAGTTCGATCTCGCAGCCTCCGATCGTGATCAGCCAGGAGAGCGTGGCCAGTTCTTCGGGCAGCATATCCCGAGAGCGCGAGGCGTCGCCTCGCAGCCCCGCCGTGAAGCGGGAGGCCAGCGACCTGCTGGTGCCGAAGCGCGAGGCCGGCGAGCCCGAGCGCGACTCCCCAAGCATGGAGACGCGCCACGCCGGCTACGGCGCGCCGCCCGACCAGAGGTCTCCGTATGAAAGGCCGCCGGATGACCATGTGAGGTCGTACAGGTAAACATTTTAATTCTACTAATTAGTGAGAAAACAAGCTATCATTTTGAGAAGGACTATTTTCGGAACGTAGGTATTGATCTCTGAATTCGTTTTTTTGAACCTTGGTATTCGATTAGAATTTTTAAACTCAGTCTAAAGAGGTACCCATCACATTCACTTGTCACTGCTGAACGTAAGCTTCTGAGAAAAACCGACAAAACACTAAGGCATTTAAGTTTAAAAAATATTTCATTACACTTGTGTAAACTTACATTTTTTCAGACCTGAAATATTAATTAATTTCATGAGAATGTGCATAAATTACTTAGTACCTAATGTTAGGTACGTAATGAAGCTCTAATTTAGATAAGTTCAAGGCTAATTTAGTGAGCGCTCATAATTGTAATTGCATTAGTTAGGTTCATGCCTAATTAGGTAGAGCTTCGTAACTTTCTAAATTTCACTGTTAATCATTAATCAACCTTAATCATTATACCAATGAATTGATGCTATTGGAAACGTTCCAAATAAAGTAAAATATTATCGCCGTCTGCAAGGCAATCACGAAACATGGAAACTCAGTTGGCTAGAATGTGTGCTGATTAATTTTGATGCCATCACGAAGTCTGACGCCATGATTTCGTTCGTAGTCAAATGAACGAAGCCCGGTACGGCTACGAGTCGCGGTGCTACGAGGGCGCGCCGGCCTTTGAGCGCTACGACCCGGCGCAGTGCCCGCAGCGGCCCTACGGGTGGGAGGAGGAGCGCTACCACGACCCGCACCTCCCCACCCCCATGAAAACAGACCAGTCCGAACAGGAGACCAGCTCCGGACCCATATACCCTAGGTAGGTCACAACAACCAGTGTCGAACGCTTATGTGGTAAACGGGATGCCTAGATCCTAACATATTTCTATTGAGCTAGCTAATTGCTAAAACGGTTCGTTAGTAGATTTTCGGTTTTATTTTACCTCCTACGAAATGATCGAAATTGGCCGTGTCCCACCAGACCCATGTACCACTACGAGGCTGGTAGCGGCGTGGGCGCCGTGGGTAGCGTGGCGGCCATGGGCCCCGGCGTGCCGCCCGGGTTCAGCGCCATCAACCTGTCGGTGAAGATCGCCGCGGCGCAGGCGCAGCGGCCCCGCAGCCCCACGCCCCGGGACCCCCGCGACCCTCGCCCCGCCATAGATCTTTCCACTTCTAGTGGTAGTCCACAGGTGAGAATAGACACATTAAAAGGACTAGACAAAACACAATCGGCCCTTTTAAATTAATTGCCCAAACTAAATAAATTTCCATAACAGGGTCCATACGCATCGCCGGTGTACACAAGCGCCGGTGGTGGCAGCGGGGGCGGCGCCCGAGGCAGCCCGCAGCCGGGAGCTTCGCCTCAGCTCACAGCCAGCCCCCAGGTGCCCAGCCCGCAGGGCCAAACCCTCGACCTTAGCGTTTCCCGTTTACCACATAGGTGAGGCAATTTGTTCAATAGGTTATATCTTAATATACTCAATACTTGAATATGAATTAAAAATCTTTATTTTTCTAACAGTCGAGGCTTCCCCGGTGGAGTCTCCTATAGTCGAGAATCAACTCCTGACAGCGGCGGCAGCCATCCATACCTAGAAGCTTACCATCGAGACACCGCCGGTGAGAACTCATTACGCAAATTATTATGAGAGCATACAATTTTCTTCCCTCATTTTGTTTTAATGTAATCCTTTATACGAGCTATCGTATGTCCCATATTCGCTACACGACTACATTTTACCCTCGTAAGGGCTCGTACACATTGGTGCCGTTAAACACGTCGTACAAATTAAAACGCGACCGCGATAATCACTCCCATGCGTTGTACTCGCGCAGTATCGTCGGTAATCCGGCCGAGTGCCGGGTGCGGCCCGGCGCGGCGCCACACGGTGCGGTTACATGCCAGTGTACACCGCGGTTTTTGTGGATCACTGTGTACGAAGCTTTAATTAAAATTTATAATAGCTACTGAATTCTCACGGCGCTCAGCGTGTACTGTATACCACGCCGTGGGTAAAACATGAGTGGGAGTAATTTTATAATGTAGGTACACAAAAGTTTGCCTCGTGAGGTTTTCGGAATAATTATAATTCATGCGAACTCGCGGGGGTTGAAATAATAATTATGGAGTATTTGATTCATTACGGTGTTCATCATTAAACGAAAGAGCAACACCGATAGACATCTGATGTTTATATCTAATAAAGGGACTTAATAGATAAATTTGCGATATGGCGACTCAAGCAATATGCAAGGGCCACACTCTTGCATATTGCTTCAGACTTCAAGGTATAGTCACAAACTTTTAAGGATTCATTGAACAGTCGCCACTAACACCGTCCCCCTCAGCAGGTTATGGCGGAGTTAGTCCGCACCCAGTCGCCGGGTACGGCCTTGCCCAGCCGGACTACGCCGCAGCGGCCGCAGCAGCCGGATACGGCGGCTACCAGTACCAGTGCGGCGCCTACCCCCCGCCACCCGCGTACCCCCCGCACGCGCCACCCTACTCCCCGCCGTGCTACATGCCGCCACCTCACGCCCCGCACGACAAGCCCAAAGATAGCAGCAGGTGAATATAAATACAATAATGTACCGACAGGTTAGTTAGATGGCTAAAATACCAAGCAGGTTATATTTGATACAGCAGAGCTGAATCATTACACCAAATACTTGCCTAGGGTAATAGCACAACTGCTGCTCTCGGACGCCAAACCTTTTGCTGCAATATTGGACGTCAAGACCTGTATATGCCTTAAAAATCGTCAGTCCCATCTGTCATCAAAACATTGCCAGCGGAAAAATCTGACAACCTGGAAGTGCTAGTGGTTGTCTCTGCATGGTTGTTAACTCGCCCAATTGACAGTCCCAGCGACGACCAGGGCCCTGATGGCGGAAGTCCGAAATAAATGGATAAATAGGAACTAGCTCTAAGATATAATATAGTACCTTTCCCTATTGAGTTGCGGAGGTCAGACGGCAGTCGCTCCGTGTAAAATACTGAAACATTTAGCTGAAAATCTAGTTTAGGCAGGTGTTCTATAGGAATCTGGTGGGAAGACTAGTGACACATAAGTTATTCGTGCTTTGCCGAATGGAAACAACCCCGACTGTTCCCATTCGGCCTGTTAATGTTTAGACTTTCAAAATAAACGTTTCTGGATAGCAACAGCAAGAAACTGAAAATGGCATCTTTTTTTAAGTCGTTATACTGGTTCTATCAACGTACATAAAGCGACAATAAAAAATATCTATACTAAGATGGACGTGTGAACGAGGGTTACTAATAATACTACTGGTCTTACAACACGGACCGAGAATAAAGCAGGTAACTCTAACCCCGTTGTAACAAAATGACCCTAGGGTCAAACGATCTTGACATTAGGACCTTAACAATAGGGACGCGATTGTAACGTTCTTCTTCGACTCAAATAATACCATGATACATGTAAGTGCCGAAATATGGGCACAGTAATACAATACCTAGTGCAGTGTACGAAAGTTAAAATATCTATCAAAATTGTCTATATTTCTATGGGCAATTTATAATTACCTTAAGACCTAAAAGATAATTCTTACTCAATATTTTTTCACTGAGATGCTCACAAGTTTTGGGTTACGAAATTAAAACGTTAGTCAGTAATTGTACGTAGCAGAGGAGGCACGTCTGTTCAGCCAGTACTGTCTGTACGTACCTACATTATTATTACTTGTACCAACATCTTTTATAAAAAAAAAATATAAAGGACCCTTTCGCAGCTGTTGCACAAGTGTGCTGTGCTCGCTATTGAATTCTCATAACGTGTTTTCTTTTGTTGATCGACACAAAATGAGTGACGTAAGTGAAAACATTCAACACTTGGCTCCCTGGAGCTGTGAGCGGCCGTATTCTGTGCGATACGTTCCGATACACGCAGATTTTTTTTTACGATTATGTTATGTGATGATAGAATCATTTTAATGCGTGTGAAGTGGTTGAAATAAAATAAATTATTAAAAGATTTATTTTTTTTCGATTTAGATAATTTTAGTCGCGTAAACATCGAACCGGTGCGCCAAATTCTGTACATTATGATTAGTTCCTTATTTTACCACGGGTCTGTGATGACAAAATGTGCGAAACGTACGTAAATGTAATAGAAGGGTTATAACGTTTATCTGGCAGTAGGAACCATATAATTTGCCAATGCAATATGGTGTGTAAGTGTTTATACTTGTTTGTGAACTTCGCTCTAAACATTTTATCAGCAAGGCTACACCGTACTATTTGACATTTACAAATGTCAACATTATGACAACTGTCACGGTTTAAATTGAAAACACAATCAACGGTAAACATGAAATAGACACAATAAATTATAAAATAATGCAAAAATACCGTCCTAGTTATCGTAAAGGGAAACGAAAAAGGACAATAACAATTTATGCATAATTAAATTTATTTTAAAATAAATAAATTTTTGTACCAAGTAAAATACACTACAACACTTAAAATAGTACAAGTCTCTATAACTTGCCCGAATATCATATATACCTATGTAGCGCATTTTTTCATGAAGAATAATGAATACAACGTGAAGTTATTTTAGGTTAGAATGAGTCTAATGCAAGTTTTCGAACGTAACACAAGTCACACTTGGTAGATCAGTCTAAATATACCGGCGGCGGCCGCGCAGGCGCGCTGTGCGAGCTGCGCGCACACCAGATAATACACACGAACGATAAGATACACACTTTTAATTATATTTGTGCCACTTTTGCTGCCGTTAATATTAACGACGGCGCAGATATGCGGCGGAATAGGTAAGAAAAAAATTGTTATATCACTTTTAACGTGTTCTAAAAACTTTTAATAGTTTTCCTATCATTCAATACGTAAACACAACAGCGAGTGGCTAATAATACCAACTTTGTAAACATTCAAAAACTTCGCTTCACGTACTAGATAACATTTTTGGTGGCAAAGTTTTTTTAGTTTACAAACTTTTCGGTACTCGTGTTGTAATGTATTTTCGTTGGGTTAATGACTTCAATTAAACGGGAAACAGTAACTTTTAAGACCTTGAATAATGTTTTTATAAGTTTATTTTATTTTTAACGAGTTATTTTTGTTTTTTTTATCAATACTGTTACGTATCTATTTATTCACGCTAGCTATCACCGCGACGACTTTTATGGGAAACTGAGTTACCGGATACGGGAGTCGAGGGAGCTCATCCAGTGTCCAGTCGAGAGCTGCGACGGCTCCGGACACATTTCTGGCAACTTCGCGACGCACCGCAGGCAAGCGGCAATTACTGGCAGAATACGATTTCGCGGTTGCAATATCTGTGGCCAAGCAAATTTTGAACATCGAACCATTTCTTATTTTCTTTTCTTTAGCTGACTATATTTTTTAAGAACTTTTTCTGTAGAATGTTAAAAATAAGTACCTACTAGTCATATTTTTAATTACAGTTCCGACATAATGGCTTAAAAATAAAATACTTAGTAGAAATTTAATTGACAACCGTTTCAAGTCAGATGAATCAATTTAATAACCAACAGTATACTTTCTTAAAGTTTTTTATAGATTGTTATGATTAGTTTTCAAACTGTTTAAAACACAGAGTGTTCGATGTTTTACATTTGTATGGCTAAGTAGAGCGTCCACAAGTGCGCCCCTGAGCGACAATTTGCGCATTTCCGCGCCAATTGGCGGCGTCCCACGGGATTTTGATGCAAACTAACC
This sequence comes from Eurois occulta, assembly GCA_950022335.1. Classification (NCBI taxonomy): domain Eukaryota; kingdom Metazoa; phylum Arthropoda; class Insecta; order Lepidoptera; family Noctuidae; genus Eurois; species Eurois occulta. The sequence continues at coordinate 5,949,226 of OX465489.1, read as the reverse complement.
GCATGCCTTAAATAATATTCCTCGTCACAGATCGTGCTATAACATTGTTTTACGCCTTGTTACTCTAACAATACCTACCTATATTGCGTGTTTCTTGTTGTGTGTGCAAATAATTTAAATAATAATTATACAAACTAAATAAACAAGAGACGGTGATAAAGAAAACTTGCAGCCGATCTGTAGCCGTTCTGCGACTGCGTCAGGAACATACTCGTAATAAAACATAGAATCAAATCTATTATAGCCAACCTGATAAAAATTACATTATACACAACCGTTACAATCGGTTCTAGACCTTTTTTATCAATTTGAAATCTTATGACGTAAATGATAAGGTAGGTTTTTATGAAGCAGTCTTCGACGTGATCGCATACGTAGGACGGCTGCATCTTTATTTACTCACATATGCTGCCTATGACATAGTGCCTCGTGAATTCGTTACTCTACTTTTGTTTTCAAAAGATTAGTATATAAACAATGACAGAACAATGTCGCGCCTATATGCTAATATCTATGTAAATGGTTCACCAGAGATTCCACATTCAAATCTCTTTAAACAAAGAAGGAATATATTTGTATACTGTGATGTGTAATTTTGGAAAAAAACCATTATGACCAAACTAATGTTTTAAGCATTTTTTCTGGCTGGAAGTCGGCAAAACAATGGATTTAGAAATATCAGATTGAATTTCCTTATCACGTAGACTAAGTATATTATAGATAGCAAACGAGAGTACGAACGTAACTGCTGCTTAGTGCCTGCTTAGGTACCTACCTAGTACGACACCTAATTGGGTATTTCTCCTATAATTCTTAACATAACATCACGCCTGTAATCCGCGAAGGGTTAGACAGAGGTGTACCTAATAGTACACCCACATTTTGCCAGTTATGCTTAACTCCCATGTAATAGAGGGCAAGCGTATTGCCATCAACCGGGTATAAATCCAAACTCTGTGGCTGCTTCTGAGATATACTTGTCTGTTTATATCGATCTAAACTCGAGGAGATAGGTTCTAAGAGTTATAGGCGTGTATCATCTACTTTGGTACCTACTACCTACAATAACTATTCTTAAATGTGGTATTTCTATCAATTAGAGCCTTAGCAAAGACATACATGCTAATAATCTTAATAGATACAGCTCCAGAGCTCAACCTAAATGGGTATTACGTGGTAACATTTTGGTGAAAACAATTTTTATCTGCCTGATCTAGAAATATACTTAGGTATCTAGGTAACAGTAATTAGTACCATTCGGTTGTATACCAACATGCACTAATTAATTAAATACTTAGCTAGTGAATGAGGGATGGTGCAAAACCTAGGTAGGTACTATCCTTCATGTCAAGATTTATAATGATACGCGTCCTAGATTTGTTGCGAATATAAAAAAGGTTTTCATAGATGAGGTCATGCAAGCCACATCACAAAAAACATCTTTATTTATGGACATTCGAAATATGAAAATCTCCCTGTGTGTTCTAAATTTAAATTCAAATACGTTAGAACTAAACAAGCAGATGCAAGCCAAGTCAACCGAACTATTTTTACGATTACCCATAAATTGTAAAGTGTAGTTTATTTCATACATGGAGCATGTACCTAGCTATAAATTTATAGGTGTTACAACTTTTGCAAATATCTGAGTTTGTTTTATGATTTGCTCATTCTTACTGCAAACATTCGATGCGAGATTGTTTACAAACATAATCGATACTTCGATAGCCATCTAAGTTCAATTAGTTATCTGAATGAATCAATTGAGAGAATGCCATTGCCCATTATGCACTCCTACCTAATTATTTTAACTCTTTGAGAACTTGGTACTGGCTAACGTCAAATATACTTTATGCTCCCATTGTTAAAAAAAGTGATTCTTTATTTCTTTTTTCACGATAGGAAAATAGACCGGTATTCGAAACTCGACGATTTAATGCGCAGTGGCTTATTTAATTAACACATTAAACACATTCCCTAATTAGGAGTAAGTAGTTAATTAATGTGCAACTTCACACATGAAAATCAACTTTAAAGACAATAAAACATTGTTGTCGTGTAACTAAAATTAACAGTTCTACGTTTAATTGTTATTCATTTTAATCTATAGAAAATAGAAGTAGCAATAATTTTTCTAAATCACGTTCATCACTAGGTAAGTACAGACGCCAGCACATCAAGGTACCCGAAACTGTCAAAATGTCAAATTTTACCAATCCACCTTGAGCCTAATGCTTTAGCGACAAAGTTGAAAATCTAAGAGATTATAGTAGCTTGATATGCTGGCGTCTGTACCTAAGTAGATACATATTACGACATAGTAAAGTAGATACCACATTTTTAAAGTGGGGGCATCAAATAGACCAAGTTTTCCTTTTTACATTTTTCTGAGTACGAAGAAACATTCTAACAGACCTAAAAAATGCTTTTATTATAGAAATAAGTATCTTCTAGTATCAGTAAAAAAAAACCTAGTTAGTTAAAACATAACCCCACCACACGAACACATTACAAAAATACTACCGCGGAACCAGTTCTAGTTGTCCTAATACGGACACAGTTTGATACTAAAGCGAATCGAGACCATATTATTTGGTATTGATGGCTTTATACGCTGTACAAAAGAATCTACTTACATACCAGTTATTATAAGCACCTCGTTCACAACGTCTGCTCCATCGAATTACTTACAACAAAGTCTCTAAGAGACATCTACGCCATTTACCATAACTTACAGAAATTATTAGATAGCCAGACTTGTACAAGTCCATCGTCGTTTCAGTCACTTCAGATGTTTGAAGTTACCAACTTGAAATAGAAGATTTGACTCGAACCCTCTAGTAAAATGCATCCAGCCCAGCAAGGTTGAGTCCCAAAATCTAGGGCTAGATGGCTTCCAATGTGTGTCTGTGAACAAGAACCCAGCGCATGCCATGGACAGTGTCCACTATGCGAGCCGCTGCAAGCTACAGTACGCTGCGCCGACACGCCATTGTAAGCAGTCTGTTTATGTGCAGCCTGTCCGGTTGTCCGCGCGCCGACCGGTCGCAGCTCCAGCCGCATTCGCAGGAGCTCAAGTGTCCCACGCCCGGCTGCGACGGCTCCGGACACGTCACCGGCAACTACTCCTCGCACCGCTCTCTCTCTGGCTGCCCCAGAGCTAACAAGCCCAAGAGCAAGCCTAGAGACGGACAGGACTCCGAGCCACTGAGGTGAGTTCACCATTTGGTCAACTGATTTGTGTAATGGTGCTGGGTGCAATTTAACATTAACTTCTCTCAATTATAGTCGTGGTCGAGTAAATAAAGTCGCTAATTAACATTTAGACATCTGGGGTTTTCTGTCAGGACCAGTTAGAATGAAACAAGTTTAGTCAAATTAAATGGTTTACTTATTTTCTATCCTAACACTAACACTTCTAATTTTAGAATAACCTTTGACTAATACCTAGCTATTACAGAGTTAGTAAAAATAAGTATGACAGTAGACAACTTACTTGCTAAACAGAAAACTGCCTACACGAGTAAGTAATTTACTGCAGTTATACTATTGTAATCGCAGATAGTAATGCGACACTCGACATCCGAGCTGGCTCCAACTAATTACATTCAATGTATTGTCGTAATTTATGTGCGGCATTGAATTTCTAGGAGTTCCACAACAAACACGTGCATAGCTTTCATACCTCTGACCTTCCAACTCAGTACGAACTATTGAAATATTGTAAGAAGTATTTAGAGAAAACCGCATTTCTTCTGTAATCCAACAAGTTTCTTGGTTATTTCCACGCTGCTTAGATGCCCTATACCGGGCTGTGACGGATCTGGACACGCTACAGGGAAATTCTTATCACATCGAAGGTAAGACTGATTCTCAGTGGAAAGTAGATGTTTTGTGTAGAGTGTAGATAGTAGATATAGTAGTGTGTGCATATGGAGAAAAGTTTGTGTGTTAATGTCCTTGGTATTTGTTCCCCAGTGCCTCGGGGTGCCCGATCGCGAACCGCAACAAAATGCGAGTGCTTGAAAGTGGTGGCACAGTTGAGCAGCACAAAGCAGCGGTAGCGGCGGCGGCGTCGGCTATAAAGTTCGACGGAGTGAACTGCCCGACGCCCGGCTGCGACGGATCGGGACACATCAATGGCTCGTTCCTAACGCACCGCTCGCTCTCTGGATGCCCGGTTGCAGGAGCCGCGACGCCCACACCGCAACCAAAAAAGCCCAAATACCCGGACGATATCACGCCGTTGTACCCAAAGCCTTATACAGGTGTGTATTTCACTATATTGCTAAATCTTTTCAAGCCTTCCCTTTGTATTTATTGAGCAAAACAAAGATTTATAAAGTAAATATTCTCCCCGATTAGGGACCTGAAATTTTCTTCTGCAAAAAAATCATATGATTAAGATCCACAAACTTACTACAGATAATGTTCTGGAATTCAGGGATGGAGATGAATATGCAGACGGGGAACGGCGAGGATCTGATGACCCTCGAACAGGAGATTACGGAGCTGCAGCGAGAGAACGCGCGCGTAGAGTCGCAGATGATGCGGCTCAAATCAGATATCAACGCTATGGAGACGCATCTTTCACATGGAGATAGGGTAAGTAACATACAAAATTATTTCAATGACCGTATGAAGGTCGCTACTCATAACATTTTTACTAACAATTCATTTTTATTTTTGTTTCAAATTCTTGGCTTTTCGGCGCCCCAGAATAGATACAACCATGAGCTAAAAAAACTTCATTCGCCTCATGAAAATTTTTAACCCAAAATTTTTGTCTGATAACTTAGATGGTACTGTCATGGCTCGAAACATCCAACTTTGAGTGCTACTAACACATCACACATTTGTGAGTACCAACATCTTTTTATAATTTGGTACCACTATCGATATCAGTAGCCACTCAAGTCCAAAATTTATGATTTGCCCGTTTTGCTTGAGTTGTGGGATGGTAGGTTTTAGATTTTGAAATGTTGCTTGCTATTTCAGGAGAACCAGACGTTAATATCACGTAACAATAACTTGAATGAGTACTACGAGAGTCTGCGGAATAACGTGATCACGCTGCTGGAGCACGTGCGCATTCCGGGCGGCGGCACGGCGCCGGCGCCGGCCGGGCCGCCCGGCGCGCCGCCGCCGCCCGTCGCCGGCGACAAACCGGCGCACGACAACTTCGACTCGTACCTCACCAAGCTGCAGACGCTGTGCTCGCCCGACGGCTACTGCCCCGACGAGAACCGACCCATCTACGAGACAGTGAAAAATGCGCTTCAGGACTTCACAGTGCTCCCCACACCCATATAAGGTTCACAGAGCGCCGCCGACTCGGAGCGACAGTGATCTGTAGTTAACCAACTTGAATGCCATCGGCGGAGCTTATCAGTGATACAGACTACTTGAATTTAGTACAATTTAGTGTTCGTGGTAGTGCGGAAGCAGAATCGGAGCTACTCACCAAAGATATTAGACAAAGACTTTGACTGCATGATATTATGTGAGGGACTAAATAGTTTCGTGATATGTATATCTGTACAGCGTGTCCGCGTCCAGTGTGGTCATCCGGACAGGTATTTGTGTTCTACTAAGTATTAGGTAACGATGTCTTTTGTAAACCGTTGTATACGATGTGTGACTTCTTTATGACATCACCATAACACTCGAAGATTCGTTCGACTTTTATCTGTAAGCTGGACTATATATAGACATTAAATAAATTTTAAACACTGTTACTCATATGCTTAAAATTAAATTAATTGTTAGGTGAGAAATTTATACTATTGTATGTAAGCGATTTTAGTCTCACAAACGCATAAAAATCAATTGTGTAAATATTGTACCTACTTTCGTTTGGATATAAATAAAAGTATAATTTAATTGGCCAGCCGCCGAACGGTGGTCTGTTTAGAAAACTTATAATTTCAGATGCAAACTCAGATTTTTATCAAGCAGAAGAAACTAAAATAGTACCTAAGTGAACACTGTTAATCTGTCTTAACAAGTTGATAATGCTGGGAATGTGCCAAATGCTTCAGAGTCGCAGCAGCTCCCGAACGCTGACCTATTAAGACTAAATTAATGAGATAGAAATATAAATGATGTAAACAAAAAAATAACTCCTTAGAGGACTTTCTAGTCAGTTTGTAAATAAAATTGTGAATAACGATAGTTGTCACGTCATAGGGACGTTTTTATTTGTATTAGGAAATAATGAGATCTCATTAGATCGTGTAAGTTAATAATTCAGTCACTAATTGATAATCGATTTTAGGGATAAATGATACCTACTTTCTTTGTTAGCCAATGTTCACTTTGCTGTGATTATGTTACGTGTTACTTATTTATTGTTAACTTTACGGAATATGTGATAGCTTAATTAACTCAAGTTAATGTTAATTTGCAATAAATTTAGTTAATGCGCTTTACACAAGAACATGCGCAATTTTATCGTTTTAGACACAAATCTCGTTTTTGTTAATTAATCTGAAATAAAGACTTTAAGTATATCGAAATCTTTTGTTTTGAAAGTATCACATTGGTACACAGGAATTATAAATATTCGCATTTAAATACTAAAACCTATTACTATGTTACTACTCTGATTGTCATATACGTTTCTGTAAAATATTGAGTATGTGTTGTTAAAGAGAATAAAAATAATAAATACCAAGATTATTTCAGTGGTTTTTATTTTCCTTAACGATAGCTGATAGGTAGGTATGTACTATCAGCTATGTATAAGTATAGTACCTACGTCGTAGGTAGGTACAGTCACAGTCAAGAAAAAATACTTTCATTTAGACAAATAAATGAAATGGAAGTTTAAGTTTCTAAAATAACATCCTTTTACTGAATACATATAAAAGTACGAGTACATACGGTAGATACCTACTTATAACAAAAAAAAAACATTGTAAAATTTTTGTTCGTCTGTCTGTTTAGGCCAATCAGGAACGGGACGTTTGACGGGACTTTTACTGGAAAATAACCGATGTTATAACGAATATCTTAGGCTAGAAAAAAGAATTGGGGTTCCTTGCATAAAAAGTAATTGAATTTGTCAACAAAATCCGATTAAAAAGGGAAGCAATATTTTTATATTAATTTCACGCGAACAAAGACTGCGGGTAACAGCTACGCAGGCGGTTAATGTAATTAATCAAATCAAATCAAATAACTACTTATTTCGAACAACATGGTCCATCTGTGTTAGTGAATAAGTACTTAAGAACTATGTTAGTGGTGAGAATTTGGTGATTACTGATTATTGGAGATACATTAATGGTGGTTAATATAATTTTGCGAAATATTATCAGTTACTTATCTTTTACCACGTGACCGAACTGGGTAATAATTTCATTTTCCCTCCTTCCTTACTAGTTGCCTGTAATTAGTTACTTATTCTGCCTTCATTAGAAAAAAGGCCGTAACAACGTCAACGTTGATTCCGACATAATAAAAGTTTTATCTAAAATGCAGGCCCGCGATGTACTGAATGGTTTTAGTTTAGTTAGTGATTCTTATTTATAAACGTCAAAAAATGTAGGCGTTATTTTGAACCATTATTTATTTAAATTTATACACGCGTATTATTTCTATTTTATATTTTCCCTTTTGTTTTAGCAAAAACATAATAATAAATTGTGAAATACTTTTATGAAAGGGCGTAATTGCAAATAATGTAATTACGGCTTTTCATAGAAGAAACTCAATCTTCCTAAAGCCGAAATCCTTGCATCTAAAGCAAGTTAAATGTGCAGTTGCGCCTTTTTTTGATAGTACGTTACGAATCGTTTTCAAAGCATTGGAGCATAGGTTTATAAAGGAAATAAAAGCCTTTGCCAGTCGATTGTAAACAAGACTTATTAAAACTAAACCAAGATTATTTACTAAATAAGATAAATACTTTATTAAATCTTTTAGTCTAATAAGTTGAATTATTCAGTCAAACTTAAAATAATCTGCAACTGAGCGACGCGGATTCAATTCAAAATATACTCTCCCCGGGCCCACTCAGGCGCGCGTGTCCCTTCAAAATACTTACACGAAAAGCCCTTATTGCGAAGTTAGGGCTTTTTCTTGTAGTAAATTTAAAGTTTTGCTTAGTTAAAAAATCCCTAATATTGGTAATTGCGGCCTTCCAGACTAGCAATATGAAAATAATAATAAAACGCCGTTAATTGTTAATTAAGGTTTTTCATAGGTATTCAAAAACCAGAATTTGTGTCCTAGTTAAGGCTAAAATCCTTATGATATCTCTGATCTAATACGACTTAGCTTTGTGTGTAAGACTATAAGATTCAATTTTTTTGCTGAGTCCAAATAATGTTAATAACTTATTTTTGACAAAATTGTCAGTTACAGCCTTCTTTATTATGACGGCAGTATTATAGTAATAATAGTTGGTCAGTTTCAGTGACGCTGAAATTAAATTATTACGCATTTATTTTTGCTAGGTCGAACAGTCATTAGTGAATATTTTGCAACAGATTAAGTTATTCTAACTATTTATTATGAGTGCGCATTGTGGAATGTCGGCAACGAGAAATCCTCCGTGTCACCGTGTGACTTCCTGAATTAGAATAGGATGATACAATTTTCTTTTTCATAATCATGTTAAGGTCGGTTTTCCGTTTATGGTTTAAGAACTTTATTTCTCAAAAAGAATTACATTCACTTATATGAGAAAAAACTTATTTCTACTTAGAATACATTAGCGACGCGACGGTTCCACAACAAAAATAGGTTAGATTAGTACACTACCCGAAGATAGCTTAAGATTTTAAATCCGCTAAAATGTGTTTCTTTAGATATTTTTTAAAAGTGTATAAGGATTTTTGAACTTTTGCATGCTGAGGCAATTTGTTGTAAAGCTGTGCTCCTTCATACAGAATAGTACTCCTGCTGTAGTTTGTTCTAGGGGCCCGCAACGCTATGTCATTTGCTTGTTTTCCCCCAGAAGTCACCTCTGCGAAAGTTTCAGCGACCTATTGTGACTTTGTTGCCTGATAGGCTAAGGGTTAAGCTTTATTTTCAATAAACTCTCCCTAACTGGATTACTACATATTTTCAAAAGTTATTAACTTAGGCCGCGGACGCACCATTCTCTCAATGAAAAGGTTATTCTAGCATTTTATTTTGAATCAGCACTCTTTATCAGTACTTTTTAGAAAAATATCCTAAAATGTTCGATACTAATCGACTATCGCAAATGCATATATTTAAGTTTATTAAAAACTGGAACATCCAATAACATAATCTGTGGTAAAATTAGTTGGTCCGTCAGTGTCAAAATTGTCAAACGCGCATGTCAAAGAGTATAATAATAGCGCATGTTCTGCTGTCAAAACAGTTTTACCACATGTGAAAAATAAAAGATTCTGAAATAAAAAGAACATTATTTGCCTCTACAATGAAGAATCCTAAAAAGGTAAAGTAATTTTAACTATCTCATATGTTGATCTCAATAATTCAACATAGAAATGTAAATCGTAACTTGCTATTTACAGAAAGCCCCTCAACGGTATTTTGATGCCGAAGACAAGAAACCAGACCAAAAGACTGAAAAACAGAATCAAGATGTAGAAGTATTCAACATTAAGATAACTCCAGGTCTACTAAAAACACACAAATTCAAGGTAATATTTTATTCGTTTTTTAAGCAAACAATATAGGTTAACTTCTTCGCAGTCCTTTGCTTGTCTGAACGTAAATAAATATCACTTCTAATTACAGAGCCACAGAGGACATGACAGAAAACCTGTCCAAAAACGTAAACCAAATAAAAAATTCGAAGGAAAAGCACCCATAGATCCTGAGAAGTTAGAAACGCATTCCCGTGGCGAGGGTGTTGGCAAAGGTGTGAGACATCCACTACATGCCGAGAAATTAAGGAAAAGGGAGAGAAAGTTCACTTATGCTCAAGAACAAGCAGCCAGAGCTGAAATATTGTTGACAGAGGACCATGGGTAATTTTATGCTTAAATGACAATTATTTCAAGCTTTAACCCATTAACTTATAGTCAGTAAGATTCAGTATTGAAACATAACCAAAACCTTGCTAATCAGTTACATAGGTTAGGTGGGGGTTGACAACAAGCCATCTTGTCAATGTACCCTTTTTAAAGCCCAATAATATTAACCTCCTGCAAAATGGCAATATAAACGAACTGTTTGTATGAAATGCCTTATACTTTATGTTACTCATTCTAAACATTTCAGTGGCCTAGAAGTAGATGAGGACAGTAAAACAACAGCTATATCACAGAAGATCATAGCAGAGAATGTAGACATATCTGCTGCATCCAAGATTTTCGAACTGAACCTAGACTTCGGGCCCTACCGGACTAAGTACTCCAGGAATGGAAGACATCTACTGTTGGGCAGCAAGAAGGGACACTTGGCTGCTTTTGACTGGGTCACTAAGAAGTTGCATTTTGAAATTAATGTTATGGAGTCTATTCATGATGTCAGGTAAACACTTGTTGTATTTTTTACAGTACATAATTAGCTTATTACTTTCCCACTGCTCAGATATAGACAGACTTCCTCTCTGAGTAGGCCATGATCTTCCACACTTAACCATCTACTTGACTTCCACCAATCTTGTGAATATACCACATCCGAGTTCAACATTCAATCTGAGCTACAGTAGCGAAGGGTCAATTTTTATAAAAGGTAAGCCGGAGTACATATCTTAAAAGTGATTATATTATTTGTCTATAGAATACTGACTGCCATTTTTCAAAGGGAAGCCGGTAGGAATCGAGTTGTATGGAACCTTCGCCACTGCTGAGCTATCAAAGTTATCCATGACCCTTCTCCTGCTATGTTTTCATGTATACTTTGACTGAATAAATTTTATTCCATCTGTACTTTATTTTGCAGTTGGTTGCACACAGAAACAATGGTAGCAGCTGCCCAAAAGGAGTGGCTGTACATGTATGACAACACAGGGACTGAGATACACTGTGTCAAGAAAATGGATAAGATTTTGAGGATGGAATTCCTACCATACCACTTCTTGCTAGCTGCTGTTGTAAGCACAAATATTCCTTCTACATATAACTAGTTTTGCATAAAACATATACATCAATATAATTGGCAGTATAACATTTTCACTGCTGGGACTAAAACATGCATAGTGAATTACAACAACCCACTGGCCTCTGACTCCCACAGAGCAGCTAGCAGTAGGAACATTATAGAAAATGCTTATAGGACTCCAGCAATCTCTTTTTGAATGATAAGTAAGAAATATTCCTCCTAACCTATAGCATTTTTATCTAATTTCCAGAATGAATTTGGCTTCATGACATGGCTAGATATTTCCATTGGAGAAGTAGTGGGGCACTACAACAACCACTTGGGCAGAACAGCAGTCATGGCGCAGAACCCATACAATGCCACCCTATGCTTAGGGAACTCTAAAGGAGTTGTGTCACTCTGGTCACCCACTATCAAGGAACCATTAGCAAAGATATTGTGCCATAAGACACCACTGACCGCTATTGCTGTGGATAATAGAGGAATGTATGTATGATGTCTATTATTTTTTTATATTTTTCTTTGAAATGAGCATACGCACAATGAGCTGATCTCTCATTATACGGGAAGCTCATACAAAGTGTAGGAGCGCTGACACAGCATTTTTGTATTCATCGTACGCGCAGCGCTCAGCGACACCAGTTCGCCCGTAACCGCCAAAAGCTATAAACGCACTTTCTACCTAAATAAATACTCCGTTGTAATATTTGTAACATGTTTCAAAAGTAAAGAAATATCCAAGTTCCGTCACATTTCATTTCTCACCACACACACACACCTATATAGACAACATATACATGCACGCAAAAAAGCGAGCCCACTACCTGAACGCGCCCCAAAAGGTGGTGGCCGTACGGCTGGTCCGTGGGTACCTCCCGATCTCCGGCGAGGCGGCGAGCCTCCTTGGCGGATTTTTATAGCTTGTTGTGTCGCCATGTGTACAACTCATATTATTATTAACTAATTTGACATGGTCATACAACTCTTGTTAACAATTTCTCTGAATTTACAGACACATACAAATATTGCAATCTTGTAATGTCACATATTGGTGACATTGCAGCATTGTTCAATATATTATGCCCTTAAATTTTATTTTGTTCTAAATTATTTCGATTAATTAACAGGTACATGGCCACATCAGGAGTGGACAGAAGTATGAAAATCTGGGACATTAGAAACCTAGACGGACCTGTACAAGACTACAGACTGAGAAGTGCCCCGGTGGACCTAGAGTTCTCTCAGAAAGACATGCTCGCTGTCGGCCTAGATGAAGTCGTAGAAATATACAAGTATGTTCCTAAGATGTTGAAGAAAAGATAGTTTGAGGACCTACCACCATGAAAACTGAAATTAAAGCCGCGTTGATACCGTCAGAGTATGCTCAGACAGAGTGGACTCGGATACCTACTCGGACGCAACTAGTACTGTAATCGCACCCGGATGGGTTGGTATGGGTTGCCACAATACAAGTTGCCTCCGAGTCCACTGGGTCCGAGCATACTCTGATCGTGTCAACCCAGCATAAATCAATTTCCCTCATTACTGTTTTGTTTTACAGTAACTGCTGCTCACAAACAACAGAGAAACCATACTTGAGACATAGGATGGCAAAAACTATAAATAACTTCAAATTCTGTCCCTATGAAGATGTATTAGGAGTTGGAACTAGCAATGGCTTTACAAGTATTATTGTACCAGGTAAGTTTCACACTCACTTTCCCAAGTAAAACAAATTCATTAAAAAGAACCTAAAATGTAATAGTATTTTAATATGTGGGCCTCTCCAAATACTAAAGGATGATTCATCTACCATTCTGCCTAAAGTAATATATTTTTTTAAGGATCTTTCTTTTTGTGGTTACAAGAGCTACTGCTGAGCATGAGATCCTGGGTTTTATTCCCAGATTGGACAAAGTTTTATTGGGTGTTTCATCATGAAATTCTCAGTTGCAGTCCAGTGTCTGGATTAGTACCTGGTTGATGGCAATAGGCTAACTCCTTATTACTTATGATATTTCAAGGATAACCTTCTATTATTACAGGCAGTGGTGAGCCGAACTTCGATGCGTTGGAAAGCAATCCGTTCCAGAACAAGAAACAACGAAAAGAGGCTGAGGTCAAAGCGTTACTGGACAAGATCCCTGCAGAACTTATCACACTCAATCCGTTTGATATCAATGAAGTTGACGTGCCGTCCATGCAAGAACAGATGGAGGCGAAGAAGAAACTTTTGGTAAGTTCGTAAGAGCAAATGGTCGAACAGCAGGTTTATAGCCATTTTGACATTTGCCAAATCATGATGATGATGCAACAATCAGTCATGGAGTACCTACCAGTAGCCAGGAGTGTACTAAAGTTCAAACAGAAACTCGACCTCTTCTCATACAGGGAATAGAATTATCATTGTTGGACGTTCGGCATAACTTGGAATCCTCTTTTTGAATTTTTCACAAATATCTCAAAAACTAGCCCTCCTAGGTCAAAAGTTATGAAATTTTTATTTCCCTGTAGGATACCGACAAAAGGACTACCTTAATTGACCTTGTCTAATGTCTAGTTATCGTTCGATTTATAGAGCATGAAGCTAAAAACCTTTTTTAGAGTATTTCTCAAAGGGTAGTATTTAAACGAGAGAAAATAAATTCAAATTAAAGGTCAAAAAACTGAATATGGGCTACTGAAATACTTAGTGGGCGAATACAAATGTTTAAAACGGCGGCTTGAAAATCAAGCACAACAAGACATTAAAACAAGCTTATAAACGATTAGATTGTAGATAATGCTTAGTCGACGTAGTCCTATTTCTGTTTGCAGGGTTTAAAGTAACCTTACACAAAGGAGATGGCAGGGTCTTATTTCGCGCGCTTCACCCGCTCATTAGACCCCGCCATCCCCTTCGAACCTAACCTGTCACGAGTCGGGTGCCACAAATCCTGAGTTCGCATCGCTCGCTCTTGCTTCTTATGTTGTCCTTGCAATGACCGGATAAATAGTTACTTGCTTGGTATACTAGTCGCCCATTCAGTATATTGGTCGCTAATTAAATTTTTATTCGCGCGATTAATAATTTCCCTTTCTCAAATAACTCAATAACTAGACGTCCTAGGTAAAAAATTATGAAATTTTCGTCTCCTTTTGTATAACTCTGAACTGTGTATACAGATTAGTAGGTGACCTTGACCTTGATCGTGAACCTGGTCAAGATCATCCATTCATCGTAGAGAAAATACACAGTTTTATAAATAATAGTAATATTTTCGTATATTTTTATTTCAGTACCTCAAACCTAAGAAAATGGACTTTACTCCTAGGCATAAGAAGAAAGGCAAGACGCAGATAGCAAGAAAGAAGATTATAAAACAAGTAGTTAGAAAGGTAACGTTCAGTCTGCATCGTGATTTATTAAAATCGGCCATGAAAGCCCGCGTAAACACTAAACACTTACAATCGTATCAAATAATAACAATTCGTCCTTTTAATTTTCAGGAATTCATTGAGCAAGCAAAGGAAGCACAGAAATTACTCAATCTACCAGAAGCCCAAAACACAAAGAAGCAATCATTTGGTGTTCTCGACAGATTCGTGCCAACAGTTAAAACTAGGAAATAAAACAAATACTTTGTATACAAATAAACTTATCATTTATTTCTGTCCTTTCATAATTCCGAAACGATTTTTCATATTTACATAATTTATTTACAATTTAGTATACAATAAACTTCAACATGATCCAAAATAGAGTACTTAATAAAAATGTCTTTCAAAACAAAGGTATAAAAAGGCCTATTACAGTATAGTTAACATGGGATGTCGTATAAGTCGCACAACCCTTCTGATCCGTGGAGAGAAAAAGAGAAGTCGTATTTAGTTACTGGTGGGCTCAGTCGCAGCAGATAATCTGGAAGTTAAATTATAATAAGTTTGGACCTTCATGAGCAATGAATTACTGATAAGTACTCATGCTGTAGAAAAATAATCAAAATAGCATAGAATCAGTTTCCATGAAAATCAATTGATTGCGGGCGCCATCATAATTTATGCAGTTTCTAAATTGAGAATTTAAAGTTGGGAACATCAAACTCTATTTCAATATAGCCCTTGAAATTCAAATTATTAATTCAAAAATCAAGTCCTGTGATGAGTCAGAACTTTGACTTGTAGAGGTCTAATAATTGAACCACAAAACGCAAACGCTTTGTTGTCGTTATAATTCTCATAACATAACGCATGTAATGACTGAAGGGTTGGGCAGATACCACATCCTAATAGTACACTCACATTTCGACAGTTATGTCTAAGTTCTATGCATTAGAAGGCGAGTCTATAGCTATCAATCAATCAAGCTGCTCAATTCATGCTCAACAGCAGTGATTGCAAAAACTAGACCAATGAAGCAAACTCAAATAAAATTCAATCATTGTTCCAAAACAGCAAGATATACTCACTATTGTTGTGTATATCTCCACAATTGCTTTCATTGTACTTCTGTACTTCTTCATCATCCATACTTGCATCTTCGTCCGTTTCCTGTAACAAACCAAAATATGTTAAAAAAATTCCTATATCCTTAGCTTAGCCAACAACATGTATCATTAGATAAGGAGTACAGCGGCATAGACAATTGGTTTTGTGCTAGAGACACTATTGGAAGTGTTTAAACTTAGCAGGTCACTACTTGCGCTCTATATGGATGGAACTCTATTAGCAGTTCGCATCAGACATCAATCTACTACACATTTTTTTTTTTTTGTTGGTTGGGAAATCATCAAATGACCCCCCCGCTCTGGGCGGAGCGGAAGGGAGTGTCAGACTCTTACTGACTAAAAACCACCCATGTTCCTTCATTGGCCCTTTATGTTCCAGGGCCGCGGTATCTCTTTCGAACAGTCCCGCAGCCCTGGCAGGCACCAGCCCTTGCGGGCCCCTCCCGTTTGCTGACAACTCTTTGAGGCGCGCGTGGAACACGAACGCGCCGTCGACACGGCCTGCCCGTTGTCATACGACGGACGGACGGCGAGCTAGCCCATTACTCACCGTCCACAGGCCCGTGCCTACGGTGGCCGAGAGCCATCACGGTGTGGCCCCCGACGCCCGGTGCTTCTCCTCCCGCGGCGGCTGGGACGTGAGGCTCTCTCCCTCTCACGTTCCGCCGCCTCCTTCGCTAGCATGACTGCTTCGCAGAAGGAGGCGACGGCTTCCCATTCCCTCTCGCCCCGGACCATGGCTTGAACCAGGGCCGGGCGCGAGAGGTCACCGCCGCCAATCGCCGCTACGAGGACACGGCGGTGCTCCTCCCAAGCGGAGCAGACCTCGACGGTGTGCTCCACCGTGTCCTCCGGTCGATCCTCGCAATAGTAGCACCCGGGCGTTTCCTCCCGCCCGATTCGGTGCAGTTACCTCCCGAAACATCCGTGTCCGGTGAGGACCTGCGTCAGGCGGAAGGTGAGGGCGCCGTGGCGCCTCTATCAAGCCACTCCTCAAAGAGGGGACTTATCGCTATCGTGGCGTGCCCTGAACAAAATCATTAGTCCTGGCTGACTATCAACACTCAGCTCAAAGGCAAGATAGCTATTATAATTCAACCTATTTAAGCAGACGAAATAGGGGGGTTTAAAGCTTATATAAAAATCCATCACAGAGCAAAGCAAAGTGTCCGCAAGTGTCTCATAATATAACAACAGCGGCTTTGATTAGCACAGCCACAGTGGTTCTGTGTAGACACTGGAAACATGTCAGTGTCAAGTTTTTAATTAATAACAAAATATTTTCAATTGCACATACCTTTTCACTATCACTATCACTTAAAAGTATAACTCCAATGGATTCTGATGATTTTAAATGTAAAAAATAATGCTGATCTTGATCCTGAAACAAATTCATTAATTACAAAATCATTACAAATCATGGTAAATATCTTTTAGTGAGCATTACAGGGGATTAAACTTAGTAGACAACTAAAATAACTTAACAGTGGGACCATTTTGATCCATCGGTTGCAGCGAACACGGGGCAAAAAGCCTTTGCAATGAGCTAAGCATTTAATTTAAAAAAGCAATATAATCAATTCCACTTCAAATGACAATTGTCACTATGTATAACTCCAAACCTGCACCCTAATTGAGTAACATTTTCCCATCCATCATATTATTATCATCTAATGCTTTGTTTGAAAAATTACTTTGGTCAACAACATAAATCACACTATAAATATTGTGGAATAATCAAAATACAAATCATTTTTCATTTACTATCTGGAAATTGTATTAACTAATTAGAAAAAAAATATGTACATTTACATTTCTGCTGTGTTTTATCATCCCAGCTTGTCTATCACTAAGGTTTGAATATCTTGGTTTGCTCTGCAAAGAAACAAAAGAAAATACATCATAGTCACAATCATGCAAGTACTAGACATTAATGGAGAACACATTCTGTACTCGTCACTTGGCTTCATTACATAGTTTCCTCCTTGCCTTAGAAGAAGCATGCTAGGCTGTTGGTCTTGGCTATCAGTTATAGGTCTATGACAGTTGTTATAGGTAGTCACTGGCCCGAAAGTCTAACAACCAGTCTTACCAAGGGATATCGTATTACCCAGTTCTAACTGGGTTGTGGAGGTCAGATGGGCAGTAGCTCCATGTAAAATACTGGTTTTCAGCTGCATCCGGTTATATTGGAAGCCAACCCACACATAGTTGAGAAAAGGCTAGGCAGATGATGATTAAAGAATAATCACCAACATGTGCCACATTGTTACAAGAAAATAAAATATAAATGTGTAAGACTCTTTATGGAGTCATCCTTACCTTACTACTAGGTATTGCCCCAACTGATAAATTGGCCCCTAAGGGTGCTTCTAATACTAAAACTTGGCTATCATCAAAACATTCCTTGATATCCTTGTCAGAAACAAAACATAAGTCATTATTGTCCGATTCATCCAATACATTCTTAATACTTTGTTCAATCCAATGTAGCTGGCTGAAATAAATGTGTTTTTGTTTAGATAAAATATATTTTGCTCACATACCTGAATAATCCGTAGGATACAGATCATGGAACAGAACCAAAATGGTTATGATGGACTGTGTTTGTGTTGAGTACAAATATAATTAGGAGTTTGATAATGATTCATTTCATTCTCATTTCAGTAGTAATTTTCCACTGGGTCATTATACTACTTCTATTCAAATAGACGATGTTATGATGATTTCTTTCATAAAAATAAGTATGTCGTTAAATCTAGTAATACTCACTTATCAAGCACTTTTTCGTGATCTTCTAGGCGCCCAATCTGTCTTCTCAAAACTATCACTTTCTGACCAATATCACTCGTTTTGCAATCTGGACCTGCACCTCTGAAATATTTTTTTTAACGTTTTATAACTTCCATCCGAAAACATTCAGTATGGAAATAAAACAATAACAAACAATAAAATGTACACTCACTTCCATTGTATACTATTCTTACTTCGTTTTTCAATCAAACCGATACCTTCCAACACATTAGTTATATCATATATTCTTCTTTTTTGTCTTACGGCTAACAAATTAGTCGCCTGAAAATGTTTTAAACCACCAGTTAATTCGCAAATAATGTTTAAAATATTTCTATTTCGTGCCCAAATTCACTTGACAGATCAATGGGAGGCAAATCAAGCTATACTTACGACTTTCAAATCCAAAACACCATCCTTTGCTTTTTGCAGCAATGACACAAATTTCGTTGTGAGTAAACCCAAAGACTTTTCATGTCTCTTAGATTTCAAGTCCGTCATTGCCGAAATTCACTGTAAATTTTATAATTCCTCCCAAATAAACGAAGATTTCTGTAGAATTTTGCGTCGCGGCGGGACATTATGTTGGTAGCATTGCGACGTAAGCAGATTTTTTTAACCATAGAGAATAGTGTTGCCATCACTGGTATCTTTTAGTCGATTTTCTTTGAATCAGTTTTTGTCCATGGTTTTTTTAAAACCGCTGTGGTCCAATCGTATGCAATTTCAAATTCTTTAATAGGTCGTAAACTTCTTGATAAAAATAGATGCCCCTTCCCCTACCTGAATTCATGTTCTAAAATGCATTTTTTTGGTATGTAGGAAGCCGGACAGAGGTTTATTATAAAATACACACGCTTGGCAAACAATCACAAATTATTGGCTTTGCTTGAATAGGGGCTGCCAGTGTTAATATCAACATGCGGTTGACTGTACAAATTGAGGTACACCAAACAAGGTGATTCGTTAAAATGTATCAATACAAAAAGAACTAAAACCGTTTTAGTCGACTCTTTTAGATAAAAAAGAGTCAAGTAAAATTGGAGTCTATTTTGAGCTACATGTTAGCCACTTACAAATCGAAATTGGAACCTAATACGATAAGACACCCTTAGCTTGTTGAACAGTTATTTTTGAAAATTTGAATATCAACTGCCCACAATTTAAAATAAACAACATAGACAGTAGACAGGGGAGTAAAAGATAAACCTTTGGTATCGAAAGTAGATAAACAACATCAACCGTTTCTTAAGGTGAATGCTCCAACCAGCCCGCGAAATTCAAAATTTCTTGCGTTTTTTGCAATTTGCAGGCCAATGCTAGGTTGTATGTTGATTAAAATATTATTCGCGGTTGTAAGACATAATAATATGTAGTTACAGAAACCCAAGAAATTTTGAATTTCGCGGGCTGGTTGGAGCATTCCCCTTAAATTAGTTCAGTTCGCGGATCCACTGCTTTCCGTCCGTACCAAGGGTAATTTTTATCCTGGGGAATAATTGACGACCTCCACACGGGCAAAACCAATTGGACAATAAAACACATTATTTAACTTGTCTTAATACCTTTTACTAAATATTTCTTTGAGTAATTCACACTTTTCCCTTTCAATTTGCAATGTCTCTCTATATTCCTTTTCTTTTAATTGTATCTTTTTCAATTCAAGTGTTTCTTTTATCTCTAACTCTTTTCTCCTCAGTTCTAATTCTTCTTCACGTAATTTTAAGTTTCTATCATAGATTTCATCTCTCCATTGCTTTTGTTCTTCTTGTCTCCGCAAGTATTCTAGCCACTGTTTTTCCAATTGTATTTTCCCTTGGGTTCTGTCACTTTCTATTCTATTGGCAAGTCTTATTTTCCTCATTTCAATTACAGCTTTACTTTCCTGGCTCAGTTTTAAATTATTTTTGACATCTTTCTTTTTATGTAAAAGTTCAGTGAGTGTGTATGAATCACAATCTACATGATACTGGGCATAAATATCATTCATTATTTTAAAATATTTGAATTTATCATGTTGCCCACTATCAACACATTGTTTGTATTTCTTTGTTAGTGCATTTATTTTCCACCTCACTTGATCCGGTGACATCTAAAACACAAATGATTAGCCTTAAATAAGAAATAACCAAAACAATACACCCGCACTGCTGTTGTATACCTCAATGCCATATTCACTTAGGCTTTGTGATATTGCAATCCAGATCCTTGTCTTCTTTTTAGGAGTTTCTAACATTTCTAATTTGTTTTCATATAATTTTAATAGAGTTGTGGTAGCATTTGATGTCCAAACTGCACCTGAGAATATTATCAAACTTTTGTTAATATTATCAAATATGAACACTCCAGTGCAAAACTGTCATTTTTGTATTTTTATGGTTGGTTATGACACAGTCAGTGCCAAACACTGACTGTGTTGCATCAGGGGATTATAAATAAATTGGCATAAGAGTAAGAGCATTCTCTTATCCTTACTTATCCCAATTTATAATGAAAAATATAGCAAAAGATTCGTTTATTTAGGTATACATACAAGGTTTATCTAAACCATCATTTAGCTTTCCATCAATTCCTTCTGCATTTAGAGTGTTTATATCACTAGTACTTTCGCAAATTTCCAAGTTATCTTGTGAGGCTGTAAGTGAAACATATTATTGTAAATAACCCAAAGTCTGTGGTGTTTATTTTGCAATTGATATTATTACTAGCCTTCTTCCAACATACAGTATGTGTCAGTTGCTTCACACACATCCATTTTGAACGATTTTACGAACCCTAGCTAAACTCCGGCTAAGTAAGGCATGAGCATACTAATTTTATTCGTACAAATAATATGGCTTCACTTTTCCACTTAGGAACCAGAATGCGGCACTCGACTGGTACATTAGAGAAGGTTAGCAAAATATGGAATTGCAGAAACCGAATAGTTTTTTTAATTCACACAAATCTCAATTAGCGTAAAGTTCATCAATTTATCGAATAAAAATAATTTATTTGCATTAAAACACTCGGTATGTCAAATTGACATTATTTTGATTTGACATGATTTTGACAGACAAATGAGCCAAAGGTTGCCATATAGATAAATATGATTCTTCAGGTTTACCTAGTATGATTTCAGACCATTTATAACATAAAATCGTTCTCTTTTATAATAAATGATATTTTTTTAATGTCACTGTCAAAAAAGTCGCTGGTGGTTTGTCAGTCAGACAGATCACAAAAATAAATAAACTTTATCTTTTCGAAGATAAACAATCCTTCTGATTATGTTTTGAATTATTTCGGAGAAAATGTGAAGAGCATGATTGAAATGATAATAAGAGTAACACCACGACAAGAATACTGATGTGTAAAATGGATAAACAACAACTCGTTCTTTGGTTAAGTGAAACAGCAGTTAGCAGCGATGGAAGTGATTCAAGTGAATGGAGTGATGTTTGTACTGTAAGACAAGATGTTTCTGAAGATGAAGATAATAGTGACGAAGAGGAGGATACATTGTTTTTTCCTCTTATGCAATATTTAATAAGACTGAGACGGAAACGAGTAGATGATTATTTACATATTATAGACTCTTGGACAGATGCTGAATTTAAAAATCGGATGAGACTATCGAGAAATACTGCGTACCGGCTTATTGGTAATTCTAAACTTTAAGCACATGAGTAAATATTACCAGGAGTATAATTGTATGTACCCACTACAGCCAACAATGATTTGTTTCAGATGAATTGGAGAAGTCAGGATTCATAGCATCACATAAATTTGGGCTAAAACCACTAGAACCAAAACTTTGTTTTTACATTTTTCTGTCATTTATTGCAAATACAGAGCCACTTACTCCAATTGCAACTAGATTTGATATTTCTATTTCATCAACATTTCGAGTTATAAGGAGAGTAGTTGCTTGGATCCTTACTAAACTGAATGACGCTATTAAATGGCCCCAAAATTTTGAAGAGATAAGCTTATTATGTGATTCATTTCATATGAAGACTGGAATTTCACATATGGTAGGAATTATTGACTGTACACACATTAAAATAGAAAAACCCAAAAATGCAAGAGAATATTGTAATCCTAAGGGATACTTTTCAATAATTCTACAAGCAACAATTGATGCAAATTTAAGGTTTACTAATGTATTTTGTGGGGAGCCTGGTTCTTCTAATTGTGCTCGAGTTCTGAAGAAGTCACCTTTGTACAATACTGCATCTCAAAACAGGAATGCCCTATTCCCACATAACACTTTTCTTGTAGGTCATTCAAGCTATCCATCTTTACCATGGCTTATGCCACCATTTCGAGAAAACAAAAGATTAACACCACAGCAGAGAGAATTCAATTCCTTGCATACATCTACAAGGAAATTAAGTGAAAAAGCTTTCAGTCTTTTAAAGGGAAGGTTTCGACGCATAAAACTATTTACTGTATATAGAAATATCGCATTTATAACTGACACTATTGTAGCTGCATGTATTTTGCATAACTATTGTCTGTATGAAAATGATCATTTAGTTTTAGAAGAACATGAATAGAAAACTTAAGATGTGGAAATATTTATTTCATTAAATACTATTTGTACAAAAGATAGCTTAGTGAAGTTTGTATAAATATGTTTATTGCCTCATTAAATCTTGATCAGATATTAGTTTCCGTAGGAGAGCACATTTTTCCCTTTCGATTTTTATCATTTCATCTTGTTTTTGCTCTTTGAGCTGTAATTTTTTTAATGCTAATGATTGTTTGATTTCTAATTCCTTTTTTCTCAATTGTAATTCTTCTTGTCTTAGCCTTAAATTTCTTTCATATCGTTCATCTCGCAGCTGTTTCTGATCTTCTTGTTTCCTTAGATACTCTAACCATTGTTTATCTAATTCTATTTTAGCTCTTCTTTCTGCCCTTAATCTTCTGAATGGTGTTGAACCCTTTAGGGTAACATTTCTTTTACTTTTGCCTTTGTCTATGTCTTCTGGGCCTTGCATTACACCTGAAGCTAGTCTGTAAGTTCCAGTATTATCACTGTATCTACCCAAAATCTGATTCATCTCATTAAAATATTTGAAACTCATTGCACCTTGTCCATTATCAATGCAGTCTTTGTACTTTTTTGTAAGAGCATTAACTTTCCACCTTACTTGATCTGGTGTCACCTAAAATATCAAACAGTTATTTAAAAAAAATTAAAGACAATATTGTAATACAGATAAACAAGGTAGGTAGTAAGCACCTCAACATTTAATGATTTCAATTCTTCTGCTATTGACAGCCACATTTTAGATTTCTTTTTTGGATTGTCCAGCATATGCATTTTTGTTTCATACAAACTTAAAAGCATAAGTGTTGCATTTTTTGTCCAAATTACATCTGAAACAAGAAAGTTGTCTCTTTACTACTGGAATAAATAGTCAATGCTAATGATTACAGTAGGTAATATTTCTAATGCAGTACATACTTTGTTTATTGGTTTCATTAGCATCTGTTTCTTCTTGACCTATAGTGTGGCTGTGATTATAGTTTGTTAAAGTCATATTTGGCTTATACTGTGTCGCTGAAATTAAACATATTGAAATTAATCAACAGTTTGATAAAAAGTCGACAATATCACTCGAAAATAACATTCCCTGACTTGTTACACGTGCTAGTTTGTTTACTCACATTGATTATCCAAAATAGCCAAAACGGCAACATTGCTATCAATGTTTTCATCCATTTTGTGTCGACAACCTGGGCGTTTTCCAACAGGGACAAGACAGTGCACAGTAATTTTTTTACCGCTCCATTTCGGTCTCACAGCTTGTAGTAACTATTTAACGTGAACTTAAATAAATGCCGTAATGTATTCAAAGTATATACTAAGAGAATTTAAGTGGTACAGCGCTACAGAATGGGTAATAAAAAGTTGGTAAAATAATTTCTTTCTTGCACACTGCGTCCGTAAATACGCTAATGTCAAAATTGACAAACATGACAGTAGTCAGTTGGGGTGGCAAGCACCAGTGTCATTCATTTGAAGATGATAGAGAAGAATAGAAGATAGTAAAGTAAAAAATTGGTTCAGGTTGAGACTAGAGAAAACTCACAGGAAATATGCACATATGAAGCATACACTCCTTAGACTCCTAATTAGTTTATTTATTTGTTTAGGATCAACAACAAATAATATAATAATATAGTTCCCAATATTGTATTAAAGCAATGGTGTCTTTGGTTCCTTAATGATCTATTTACACCTTTTACAAAAAGTTTTTAATGTATGGCTATGATTTTTTTATTGTAAAATTGTTTTCGGTGTAGCTATGTAGGGAGCAGGGCAAGCTATCGGTAGTCTCCAGAGGCAGGAACCTCGTCAATGCGATATCGAGGAGACGAGGAGTACTGTCACAGAACATAATATATACTCTAGCGAGACTGCGAGACTGCCCTCGCTAGAGTTTTAAAGTTCTGTGATCCAACCGCCTTAGGAGAGCCTCCAAACATAAAGGAATAAGCTATAGACATGGCGTAGTTGGGCTTACCCCTCTTCCGAAGCAAGCTTGGTAGGTCAAACGTAGGGCTAACAGGTAGGTGATTTGGCATAGGGCTGGGATAGCGGAAACGGATGAATGAAATAAAAAATGTTTTCCAGTTCTGTAATTAGTTACTTATTAGTATTTTCAGTGCGTTATAATATAGTTTTCTTGTGTATGTGTCTGAACTCAAAGATAGAAATAAGGTTGTAATATAAAAACGAATTGTTATTATAAGGAAGTACGTTGAGTATAAGTCACTTAACGTAACGTCATTCTTATAAAGCTGCATCTATGCCAGGCGAGCCGAACACGGTCTCACTTAGTCGAGGCTTCAAAGTCCGTCTTCGCTAAGCGAATTCGTGCTCCGATCGGGTTCGGCTACCCTAGCGTAGACGCCATAGGGCATAGACTAATATAAAATACTAGTGGCTCGTCCCGACTTTGCACGGGTGCCTATGTTACTCAGGGTGAATGTAGCTTTGATGAAAGAATTTTTGAAAACAGCACAGTAGTTTTTGCGTTTATTCATTACAAATATACACACACACACAAAAATAATTTTTTTTCCTCTTTATTATATTAGTGTAGAAAACGAGATAGACTGACAACTGACGTTTTCAGTTTAGTTACCGAACAGCGCCCTGTGAACGCCAAGCAATGAACTAAATGAATATAATAGGTGCGTCTACATAAATCGATATTTATAACTACATATTTCGTTTACAGTGTTTTGACGTACATATTAAAATGTGTATATTTTTAGGGATATTTTAGACACTAGAATTTTGGTATTTCTGGAATATACGGAGGAACTACAGCTCAATTCAACGTAATAACACAAAAAAAAATGGTTGCCTGTAAAGTCGGTTTTACGGGCGAAGATTTTACGTGACAACGTCTTTTTCTCGGTAGAATATTTATTGATATGAATATAATTAAATTGCACAATAGGAACAAGGAATTGAATGAAAATAAGAATTGCACAAATCGGCAGACCGATCATAGTTGAGTGGGAGAGAGACGCAAGGCATTCGGCGGGCCTCTCTCTCGTTCGGTGACTCATCGTAACGTTACCGAGCGTTACACTTTTTCATAAGTGACTCCCAGCCGCAACCTAATTTAAGACGTTGTCACGTCAAAAACACCAACACGAAAAACTGCGCAAGGGCATACAAATACGCCGGTGTATTTTTTTCTGACGTTCAGTCAGACTCACTGTAGTAGCCACACTGATCCCACCCATGTATGTCTGCCAGGGCCAACAAATGATTACCCGTAGCATAAAACCTCAATGCTAACAATAACTGATTTGTTGGAGGTACAGAATAATTTCTGAAAAAAAAAATTGCTTTAATTATAGGTTCCATACGGTCAGCATTCCTTAATAATAAGTAATTAGGTTAGTATCTGCCTAACAAGTGTAAGGTAGGTAGATGTAGCTTTCATTGATAAAGTATCGTCGAAAAAATACCATGTTACCATGAAAAATTACTACGAGGTTTAATTTATTTTAAGGGCAAGGGACCTATAAAAACTTTAATATGATAAGTACTCACCTATTATCAGGAAATTCTAAGGCGTGTTTAATCTTTTCCAACAAATACAACACTGAAGATTTACTTAACCTACAATGTACCTCTCCATAGGCTATTCTTCTTTGGCATCAAAAGATGTTCGTCGAGTCTTTTGGCCATCAAGCCATTGGCCCTTACGCATAGACCTAGAAAAAAGGGCCCTTTTTCTAGGTCCATGTCTTTACATTACAACAGTCTGTACAATGCCAGTGATTGGCGATTCTTCAGTGGAACGTGAGCTCGAGCTGAGCTCACGTTCCACTGAAGAAGAATTCCACCAGTCGATAACCTCGTGCGCTAAATTAAGATATTTTATTTATATCTCTTTCTTAGCTTCACGAGGTTCTCGTCCAAAAACAAAGAAATGTTGGTCGTTGACGGCGAGATGGGCAGACGACATTTTTGCCGTCGCAGGAAAATGAGGCTGGCACAGGAACTATACTATACCTAGGACGTAGACAGAGTATCCAATAGACACCGCCAAAGCGTGTCGCAAAAAGAGACAAAAAATAAATACGTCACGAATTTAGGGTTACCGGGTGAGGAAAAATTTACCCCACAATTTATGAGAATTGGAAATTAGTACGTAAGACAAAGCCTGAATATGCCAATGACATATCCGTTACCATCGGTACGCAAAGGCATGCGATGCGGAGAAGACATGCTGCCGAACTCAAATTAATTGCGATGAGGGCAGGAGTGACGATGGATGATGATGATGTGGTTCTAAATTACTGCCATTTCTGATGTGATAGTAGGTTCTGAGTTTGTGGGTAAATAATAGAACATGTTTATTTTTAATAAACTTTTATTGATTTAACACATTATTGTCCTTTAAATAAAACAAGCTTCGTATGTTTCTAATTTTTTGCTTAGGTTCAAATCCTTTTGGTGCGTGATGAATACGCAGTTCAAAATAGTGCATGGCAATTGCCTTAATAAGTAAAACTTTGTGGTTTCCAATAAAAGGTTGACTTTCAAAATGATTATTTATGAATTCTTCTTTCTAATTAACTTATATTCTTCTTTTTAATTCTCAAAATGTTTGCTGCAAATTTTTGATGACGGTGGTGTCCAATCTGTTCGTCCTGTAGCTACAATCCAATTCTGACGTAAATTATCAGGTTCAGGGAAACTGCAAAAAGTCATTAAATATTTCAGATATTTAATTAATACTCACTGCAGAAGCCATCATATTATTATTTCCCATAATAGTGGGTAATAATTTATAGAAAAGTTGGCAACACCAACGTTTTTAGGTTAGAATTTATAATTGAATAATAATTGTTATTTTTGTGCTTTTTAAGGATGAATCGTACGTCTAGCGTACATTATACACAATATATGAACATAATAAAATGTTACTGAATGCCTAGAACTGATAAAGAGTGGCATACTTACGAATGAAAAGACAATCCTGGGATTTTCGTTCCACTATCACTTTTACACCCTTTAACGCTACACCACACCATTTTTTTGTATAAATGGTTGAAATAGTAAGTCTAAATTGTTCAAAACAAAATATAACATAAATTACTTAACATATAACACGTAAAAACTGTATTTTAAAGGTAGACGATGGCTAGCTGCACGTCAGCTGTCAAACTTTGTTTAGCAAACTAGTGTGCTGACCTTGAAAAAACGTGGCACGCTCGATGAAACAAAAAATTTTATCGTTCTGTTTCATTTCTTTACACGACATCGGCATAAGTTGTTCTTTTTCTTGTGTGAATGCGACAAAACATATCAATTAGTCTATAGCATTCTCTGTCTACGACCTAGGAACTATACTATACCCAGCAGTAGCTGAATTTAAGCTGTGGATGATGATGAGCAAAACGTTTTTTTTTAAATAGGGTAATCTCCCATTTCTGTCAATGATGATTGACAGTTGGCATGAATTTGACATTCGTTTGCTCGGTGACGTGATCACGTGACGTGACATCGGGCGTTTAGTGCATTTTGCAAAATTGCATTTTATTTTAAAATAAATAAATGATATTTACAACAAACTATTGTTATTCACACTGATCATATAAAAATGGCTCAATGTGGTGACTTTATTAAAAGTCAATTCCCACTTATAGATGAAGAATTGATGAAATATGTTGGAGGTATGTTTTCTATAGGTTATAAAGAACGACATTATTTTTTATATTTTTTTGTTATACAAATGTGTAGTAATAGGCGATGGGTGTTGTGTTTATAAGTACGTTGGAACTTCAATGATTTAACTATAATACTGGCCCACTAAGCTACAAGTTTTTCGTACGGCCATTGTTAGATATTGTTTTATAATTGACATGAGTTCCAAAGATGGTCCTTTCATGCTACATGCCTTTTGCAGATATATTGGATAGCAGTGCCGGTGAGTTTGAGGACACGGAAGAAGTCTATGAGGCGGTTGGAGAAGTACTCCAGGGAATCTCTGAAAAATCTGAAAAAGACATAAGGTTATTTTTCCTTTTTATTCTTGAACTTTGAGTGAATCAATTTAGCCAATCCCTTTCTTAGTTCTGTGATGGAAGCAATGAAACAGCATGAGCTGTGAAACATCTAGTAAGCCAGCAAGGAAGACTACTACATAATACTCATGTTTCATATAAAATGTTTGCTACAGGGACATATGTGAGAAGCTGTTGCACATGCTGCAACCAGACAAGCCAGGCACCAGTAATGGACCTAGAAAAGTCCTGGATGCTCCAATACACTTGGCTTCCATGACTACCACTGTACCTGAAACTGAAGATCTCAGAAGTATATGGATTAATACTAGGGATGATAATTTGGTAAGAAAAGACTGAAAGTTACTGCTGTTATTGGGTAGGGAAAGGTAAAATAAATGCAAAAAGTATGAGGTAAGTAAGTAAAAGAACCAGGGCCATAGATTCTTTTGAAAAGAATCAGGGTACTGAACAAAGATGTGAATTTTTATGATTCATGAAAATAACAAAAAAAAATATGTGAAAGAGTTCATAGCATTTACATATGTATGTTCTGTCCAACTACTACCTCTTTGTAATAATGTTATTGTTTGCTTTTTGTGTTTCACTTACGAGTATGCCATCATTGGATTACATCTTTTTTTGAACTTTAGAAATATTTTGCAAAGCAGCTTATATTAAATGAGTCATTGGTTGTATTGTACCACATTTTTGTCTTCAGAAGTTAATTTTTCAGTACTTTCAAGTCTTTAGAACTTCAAGTTCACGGTTATGCTTATAGAAAACAACACCCAAAAGCAAAAATATATACAAGCTTATGAATCCCTCTTTATTAAACCATGTTTCATATGACATTCTGAAAAAAAAGTACAGTTTTTCTATTACAACTTAAAATTATATTTTTTCAAATAAGAATTTCTTTATAGAAAGTAGATGCAAGGAAATTAGAGAAGGCCGAAGCAAAGTTACAACAGAAACAGCAGAAGCAGAAAGACTTGAAAATACCAGTGAATGCACCAGTTCTTCAGACCGCCACTGCATCACAGGTTACCTCCAAGAAGGACAGTAAGCTTGAGGCCAAGGGAACCAACAGAACACAGGATATCAGGATAGAGAACTTCGACATTGCTTATGGTGACAGGTATGGATTTATTATATTTGGACATTAATTAACATAACATCCATTTTTGCTTTTGTACAAGAGTATTTTAATAATACCTACTCACTATTGCAAAATGTTTTTGTAACTGTACACTGTATTTCATCAGTTCAGCCTGGAATCACTCACTGTTGGGTATAGGCCTCTTTCTTCAGCCATTCTTCTCGGTTCTTTGCGTCCCTCATCTGTTTCCCGCGATTTTGACGATATTGTATTTAGAAGCTCATGTTTTAAGTGGAATTTAGTGCAATCCTATTCAACTCCTTGGGGAAAATCAGCATGCATTAGAAGTGGTATCTTGAGTGTTGCTACTATGTCATTTTAAGGGATCCATTTTCAACATTAGTGCTTCCTAAATTGCACTACTTTTGTAGTAAAAATAACTATTTGGAGCAAAGATTAAAATCAATAGATGTGTCCTAACCAAATTTTGGTTGCTTTAAAAAGTTTTCTAATTGAAAAGAGAAATTAAAATCTTAATTTGAAAATAATTAAAACCTTTTCTTTCAGAGTATTACTGCAAGGCGCCGACCTCGTTCTAGCATTTGGCCGACGATACGGTCTCGTTGGTCGCAACGGTCTTGGCAAGACAACACTCCTTAGAATGATTGCATCAAAACAGTTGAAGATCCCCTCTCATATATCAATCCTCCATGTGGAACAAGAAGTTGTGGGTGACGACACTATAGCACTGCAGAGTGTGTTGGAATGTGATACGGTTAGAGAATATTTGTTGAAACGTGAGAAGGAAATTACTTCACTTGTTAATGCTGGGTAAGTTATTCATTTTTATGTGTTTCTAACAAATAAAGCGTACACAAGTAACACCTAATTTCTAATAATAAGCGCTTACTGAGTCATAAACGGAGGGAGGTGGGCTGGTTGGAGTAATGTCCACCATGGCTCACGCACAATGGTCCACTTTAGGGACTAAGTGCGGAAACCAAAATCGCTAATATAGAGTCATAAACTGTACCCACTTAAAGACTAAAGAATGAAGCTATAATTTACTGAAAGGACAATAAAAAATTTAAGAAAAAATACACTTGACAAGGCAACATTGTTGTGTGCATGAGCCTTAGTTCAAATTTATCTGAACTAAGGAAGGGTGAGGCAGATGCACGCCCTGAGACAAATTCCATTAAAAAAAACACCTCTAACAGTTAAAAGTTTTGTCCTTTTATATTGCGGTGCTGTTGACCATGAAAGGGCAACAATGGATGTTAAGAACAACGAATCTAGTGACAAACCCAACAATGGAGTTTAAATGCTATTTCCACAACTTTAAAGCTCATTTTCCAATTTAATAAAACTGCCGCTTGATTCATTGTTTCCTATCGCCTTCTAATATATAATATAAGTACATCAGTTAGTACCTACATTTAACCTCGTTAGGTCTCACATTTACCTGTTTACTAAACAAACATAACATTACAATAAGACAAAGTACAAAAACTTGAAAATGATGCAATCTGAAAGAGATATTTCTACATCAATACCTGTTTTCTTACTGACATAATTTGAATAAATGTGCATTTAAGTGCAGATATAGTTAAAACTGAAATTATAAACATTTTTGTCGCACATATCTCATGAGAGTCACTGTTGAGTCTCGTACTGGTTCTGGCTAGACAGAAATCATGTCTTAAACAGGAGAATTAGTCAGTAGCTCTGATTTATGCAGTACAAGTAGTGACCAATGAGGAACATCTGTATAAACCTTTGTCCCTTGTTTAGTCATTTCACATGATGAATTTTACAAAATCCTTCCACTTTTGTTAAAACAGCCAGGGAACCTAGCTTTAGGCTGTGCGTAGTCAATCAGCAAATGAATTTAAGATTTATATTAAGTAGATATATTATATTTCACTCTATCTACACCAGGGTTGTTGCTGATGCATATTTTTTCACATCAGCGGATGCTGATGCTGATGCTGATCTTTTATCATTGACATCAGCGGATGCTGATGCTGATGCTGATTTTAATTATTTTCTTTAAAAAGCAGGCAAAAAGTATTTACCATTGTAAAATACATCTAAAAGTTGCATAATTTTGCTTGGTGCTGATATAAAAGATTGTTTCAATAAGCTTGGGAATTTTAATAAAAATATAATCAAACATGTAGTTTAGTAATAATTAGTACTAGATTAATAATTAAGTACCTAGACTACCTCGTGCAAACACTGCTATCTTTCGCTTAATTAATATTGGAATTAAATCAAAGGCAAGTTGTATTTTAAAAAAAGTAGCTGTGCTGCTTTTCGGCTTCAAGTCTGTTCCTAGAAGATTTTTAAGTTAGGTATTTGTACGCCCTTTGCGTGAATAATCCTTGTTACATAAGTTGCAGTTTGCAGTTCTTGACTCCTTAATTTAAAATACGTCCATATTCCACTTTTCAACAGGGGCGGCATTATATTATCAATTTATCACACAACACTAAACAGTTTACGAAAAAAATCAAAACTTTAACGCGCAATAACGAATTATAACGTAATGAGACAAATTTGTGTTTGTTTGCAATCGCAATCCCCCCGCGGTAGACCCTTTCATTGGTCAAAGCTTGCAAGCAAAAACTACTTGTGATATAAGTCCCGCCACCTCTGCGGTCATGTCAGGACTCGAACTTCAGCATTAATAATCAGCATCGATCAATGCGGATGCTGATGCTGAAGCTGATGTTGAAAATGATGCTGAAGTTCAGCGGATGCTGATGCTGATGCTGATGTTCGCAACAACCCTGATCTACACTAATATTATAAAAAGGAAAAATTTGTATTTTTGTGTGTGTGTATGTTTGTAATGAATAAACTCAAAAACTACTGTGCCGATTTCAAAAATTCTTTCACCAATGGAAAGCTACATTCACCCTGAGTAACATAGGCACCCGTGCAAAGCCGGGACGAACCGCTAGTTCTCTAATAATTCCATTCTTCCCCCAGTTCAACCGACCCAAGTCTATCCAATGAGTTGAGCGAGATCTACGCGCAACTCGAGAATATAGAGGCGGACAAGGCGCCGGCGCGCGCTTCTATCATTCTGAGCGGTTTGGGTTTCACGCCCGAAATGCAGGCGCGGGCTACCAAGACCTTCTCCGGAGGTTGGAGAATGAGGCTGGCACTGGCGAGAGCTTTGTTTTCTAAGTAAGTATTTAGTTCAAACGAGTAGCATTGTCTTTGAAATTAAAGAAACTGCTTTCCCATTTCGATGAGACTTGGGCAGAAGTGCCGGCGTTAGAGAGGGGGTGCGATGGGGCGACGGCCCGGGGCGCCAAATTTGAGAGGGGCACCTAGGAAAGATAAAATTCTTTATATACGTCCACATTGGTTCAGCAAAAAAATTAAACTTGATAATGATTTCCTTAAGTGCGCGCTACAATATTCTTGCCCGGGGCGCCAGTAGCCCTAAAGCCGTTACTCAGAATTAGTAGTTTACTAAAACTAAAGCAAATGATGCTGTATAGTCTGGGCTGTCATCGTACTGTGTAGATTTTTAGATATTTGTGTTGTGGTAGATTTCCATCTGAAGTAACTAGCTATTCACCGTTGACAGACACGCCAAAGATGGTTTTGATAATTCACCGTCATCGTAAAGCACAATTGATAAGATAAAAGCACCACCAAATGCGTTTAGATCTCTTTGCAGCGTAATATTTTTTTTATTGATTTTTGTACCTATTGCACCTTTTCGTATTTTTTGACATAATACCAGCATTCAAGCTAAACAAAACCATTATCTCCTACAGACCCGACCTCCTACTACTCGACGAGCCGACGAACATGTTGGACATAAAGGCCATCATCTGGTTAGAGAACTACCTACAGAACTGGCCCACCACCCTGCTGGTAGTATCCCACGACCGCAACTTCCTCGACACGGTGCCTACGGACATCATGCACTTACATACGCAGCGGATAGACACATACAGGTACATAATGAACTTTAAAGTTTTTGCATATGAATTTAATACTGCCTTATATTCTTAAACATTATAACATATCATGTTTTATGAAACTGTATAATTTACCATGGCAGGCATAAAATTCAATATTTCTAATCAATCTTTAGTTTACCAGATTACATAAAACAAATCATATTGTACCTTGATAAATGGTAACCATTAATATTCTGAATGACATTAGTTGTTATTAATCGTGGATATTCTATTGTACCTTGGTTTTAAGGACTAGTTTTCCATCGTCTGAATGGCACTGCCTACAAAAAAGCTAAATGAAACTGCTTGAAATGATCTACGCGACAAGTTCGTATCCGGCCATATTGGCAACAGACCATTTAAGTTTCGTTTGTAATTTTAGAAAATATCAGTGAACAAAAAAATGACAATATTTATTTACTCCTTTTCCTTTCCAGAGGTAACTACGACCAGTTCCACAAAACGAAGACGGAAAAGCACAAGAACCAGCAACGCGAGTGGGAGGCGCAGCAACAGCACCGTGCGCACACGCAGGAGTTCATCGATAGGTTCCGATACAATGCCAACCGTGCGTCTTCCGTGCAGAGTAAGATTAAGATGCTGGATAAACTGTGAGTATGGACGAGAACTGATCAACATTTAGATATGTTTAGCTACTTTTAAGTTTGAAAAGTGTGGCCACATATCCACGATTTTGAGTGAACCCAGTCTCGTAAAAAAAAAGTTTTGAGCATCACTAAGACTTAATGATTTTTAATTTTATCCAATTATACCAAGGAGTAGAAAATCTGTGACCAGTTGTAGACATCTTTCTGTAAATGAGGATGATGATGATATGGCACCGAGGAGGCCAAAGGATTTGCTTAAAAAACAAGTAGGAAAATGTTTATTGGTGTGACGGGATCAGATAATATTATTATGTAGGTATCCTCTAAGCTCTATCCAAAGAAATGGCCGATGAAAAAGAGTCTCCACATAAACAGTACAAAGGCTACTTAATTATTCCCTTCACCCATTTTTTCTGCTCATGTATAACTAGTTTATTCTGTCCACAGTCCAGAATTAAAACCAGTAGAGAAAGAAATTGAAGTGGTCCTCCGGTTCCCAGAGACAGAGCCTCTCTCGCCGCCCATTCTACAACTGAATGAGGTCGGCTTCTACTACTCTAAGGATAAGGTCATATTCGCCGACGTCAACCTTGGAGCGACGTTGGAGTCCCGGATATGTATCGTGAGTATCTTCAGCCATACATTGTAATTATATTTTAAAACATCATTCAGTCTTAGCCAACTTAAAATGACTGATAGTCAAATGTAGTGCAAGGTGGTTTAAATTTTGTAATATATAAAAGGTGTGACAGTACAGCCGCTCGGGTCGATCTTTAGGCTAAGCCGTGCTTACTTAGGTTGGTCCGTGGATGGGTGACCACCCATTACATACCGAGTTTCCTCCGTGCCTCGGAAAGCACGTTAAGCCGTTGGACCCGGCTGTTATTTGTAGATCTTTAACAGTCGTTACAGGTAGTCAGTGACCCGAAAGTCTGACAACCAATCTTACCAAGGGGTATCGTATTACCTAGCGCTAACTGGGTTGTGGAGGTCAGATAGGCAGTCGCTCCATGTAAAATACTGGTATTCAGCTGCATCTGGTTAGACTGGAAGCCGACCCCAACATAGTTGGTAAAAGGCTAGGCAGATGATGACTTTGCTAAAATGTCGTGTGCTTACGAGCGGCTGAGAATTCAGGGGAGAAAAAAACAATGAAACAACATAACTTACGGCCGTATGAAATAGAGGTGTATAATTGTCTCTTTCTTGACATGTACGTAACGCCTGCCTGTGTTTCAATACAAGCGACAGATATGCTTGAGCAGCGTTCTTCCGCGTTGAATGTCGCTAAACTCCCAATGGTCATGTTTGATGAACTGACTCATATTTTTACGACAGTAATAAAATTTATTTGATGTCATTTTGATGTCACCAAACATAAGTTTGTAGTGAAGGACATCACTGTATTTGTGCCTATGAAACGACTCGAATTTGCAGAGGGACATTTTTCTTATTCTTCTCGTCGATTCATCCGCGAAAAAATACCGTTACTCGTTCTTTCAAAACAAAACAATTGAATTATATTGTGGTCCCATTCATTAGCTGGATACCGATTATAGTTTTTCCATTTCTTAGAACGTATTTAGCATTTATAATTCACCATATAATCGGCGTGTCGTGATCATTTTGATACACAGATGTCTGAACTGTGAGAAAAAGTCCACGATGATCGACCGTGATTGACAATATAATGACTTGGCAACATGAATCGCGAGTATTTTTACTGGAGATATAATTATGGGGCCTATTATTAGCTATTATCTGCACAATTACTTGATTGACTCGATTAAGTTTGTGTATTTTACTTAAATAGTTCAGTTTTTATTGTAAGAAAGATATTTTTACGGCTTTATAAAAATCGACACTAATATTATAATAAAGTGGTAAAATTTGTTTTTGTGGCAAAGTGGCAAGTTTGTATGGTAATCTCCAGAACTAATGATCCAATTCTAAAAATGCTTTCACTGGCAGAAAGCTACATTATTCGTGGGTGCTATAAATTATATTTAAATCATGCATATTAGCCGAGCTATCACGTTTTTTGCGGACGAAGTCGCGGGTGAAGTGCTAGTCTGTTAAAAAGGCGTAATAAATAAATAAAAATATTTATTTCCAGCTTACAATTCCACATGTTTCAACAATGTATTATTTAAGTTTAAGTTGAGAATTGCATTTAACACAGACTTATATAACTCTGACACCCAAGCTAAGATTGAACTTGTGTTATGAGTGTCAGGGCTCTCTAAGTTCACGGGAAACAAAGATAAGGTATGAAAAAAAAAATAGGTACATTTAAATAATAATTAATTAATAGGCAAACCATTTATTAAGTGTATTGTGTTTATGTTTTGTGTTGGAATGTGTGTGTGTGTCTGAGGGTATGTGGGATGGAGGAGACTTTGGGAATGGGGGAGGGTAATAAGGTCATGTATTTAGAATTCTTTCGACCTCATCATAACAAAGAGTGTTGTTATGTAGTATAATTAATAATAGTGATTGCTCAACGCTTGTTCAATGCAACACATATATAATTTAACTCTTTAATATTTCTCATTATAGGTGGGAGACAACGGCGCCGGTAAAACAACGTTACTAAAAATAATCATGGGCATCCTATCACCCACTAGTGGAATTCGCAGCGTGCACAGAGGGCTGAAATTCGGCTACTTCTCGCAACATCACGTCGACCAATTGGAGATGAACGTCAATTCCGTAGAACTTTTACAAAGAAGTTATCCAGGTATGCATCTTATCTTTATGCAATAGAGATCATTTTAAGATGTTTTTATTGGCGATGCGATTTTCTGAGTATACAAAAAGGTTGATTTATTTGAGTCCTTAGTTTATGCTGAGTCATTTATTAGCAACTTGTCTTTTTATAAGTTCGTGTTTATTTCCAATTTTTTACTGAAGTTGTTTGTTTCTTTTCGAATAAAAAACTTGATGAGTTCATGTTGTTTAGGATGTAAAAATTAAATTAAATGCAATTTATTCATTCGGAAAAACCATGGTTTAGAAAGTAATTAAGTAACCAACAAGAACACTGCTTTTTGCTTTATTGCGGGATTTTGGTGCCTTTTCTGGCTTATCTGGACTTGAAATAAAAGTGGCTATGGTTAGGCCTGGTCTCTGTTTATGCATTCGACAGATATAAATACTTACACAACTCATCCACAGGTAAAACAATAGAAGAATACAGAAGACAACTGGGCAGCTTCGGCGTGAGCGGCGACCTAGCTCTGCAGACGATCGCCAGTCTCTCTGGAGGTCAGAAGTCCCGGGTCGCGTTCGCGAGGATGTGTATGGGCAACCCCAACTTCTTAGTACTTGATGAGCCTACTAACCACTTGGACATCGAGACAATTGAGGCGTTGGGAAAAGCTATTCAGAAATATACGGTGAGTTCTTGAGTGATATTTAGATGTGTAATTTTGTAATGGCGAAGCACCTCTGGCTTATAGCGCCATTTTTTGCACCTTTGGGGTGGAACGACACTACTCCTATTTTTAAACGCAAAAGTGCAATGACGTCCTTTGGTCTGCTAGTTGTTGAATTGTTGTTATGGTCCCTTTTTTCAAGAATATTTATTTTTGTGCGAGTGATACATGTGAGAATCTAGCTGAGGAACTTAATTTAGCTGTTATTTGCTTATAATGGACAGAATCTGTGATCCTACATTAGTCTGTGCAAATTAGGTTTATAATGTAAAGCCTATTCAAGTGATGTAATCATATTCCAATAGAAGTAGAAAACTATTATTATTAATCGGTAAGCATCGTGTTTTACCCAAATAAGTTATTGTTCTATTGAACGTCCTAATAGTATAATTTCACGTTACTCTTGACTAATAATAACTTTGGTTGGTTCTAGGGAGGAGTTATCCTCGTATCTCACGACGAAAGGTTAATACGAATGGTGTGCAAAGAGCTGTGGGTGTGCGGCGGCGGCTCCGTGACCAGTATAGAGGGAGGCTTCGACGAGTACCGCAAGATCGTCGAGAGAGAACTCGAGGCGCAGAACAAGTAGACCAATACCGCCGGAATGGCTACACTGTGTCGTGTCGTGTCCCGCGCCGTACACAATGTATTCCGTTGTTTTGTAGGCTGATTATTATATAACGTGTGTTGTTGTTGTGGTGTGAAGCTGTCGCTTTCTCCCCTTTGAATTTTGATGGTTGACATTGCCCAAGACGGCGCGTCGGCACGACATGGCACAGTGTTCCAATTCTCGCTTATCGCAATTTTCACACCTACCCACATGTATACAATATATCCATGTAAAAAGTAACTTTAAATTATATCGTTGTAATATAATTATAGTTTTTCATTATTAATTTATACTTACCTATTTGCTTTTACTTATACATGGCTCAGTGGTGGAGAAATGAAAAAATTGTTAATATCAATGCAAATTTTTATTTATACCTTCAACCCTCTCTCTCACTTTGTCTCCATTAAATACCTTCAGCATACATAAACGCGTTGTTCGAAATATTCGAAAATATCGATGGCAATTAAAAAAATATAATTAACTTAAAAATGCATATTTACAAATCAATGATCAAATACATAATATACAATTAAAATAATGACTAAAATAGGAAGAAATTAAATTATTCAGTGGAAATTATCGAATTGAACTCAATTTCAGGCAGTAAAACTATCTTGAGACATACATAGGTAGGTGCTCTGGTCTAAATGCAAGAATATTTCATACGAAATAAGTAGGCGCATGTGACATCGGAGGGAAGGGTATTATGGTGAATGTTCAATAAATTAAAATTGATTATAGGACTATTGAAGTATACAATACATAAATATACTGGTATACAATAACTATACCGGTTATTATGGCAATTTGTGATTGTGAATATAGAGGTAAAAATTAAAAAGTTACACTACCAGATCACAAATACTAATCTAAATTACTTATGTCCAGTTGGCAATGACAAATGGCTGTTGATCACTCGACTCTTACTACAAGTAAGAGGGGTCGATGAATAAAACTTATATCTTACTGATGTTTTTTGCGCCTGGGTTTAGTTTTGTCAGCGTTCCTCAGTACTTCTGCGTAGGAAAGCTCTAGTTTCCTCAGTTTGTGTATTTCCTGTGACGCAGTGCTCTGTTTCATGTCCCACGAGTCGGTCTCGGGGTTCCATCCTTGGTATATCTTGCCGGTCCGGCCGCTTGCGCTGGGTGTTGGGGAGTTCAGGTTCCTGTTGTAGAACTGTAGCGTGGAGCCGTTCCACTCGCTCTCTGCCGCTTTGACGAGGGGACTGGCCTCGATTGGCCTGTAGTCCCTCCTCTTCTTGCTCGACGACTTCTGGTAGATAATCTTAGGTGGCGACGGGAACACCGGAGAGTCCGCGCCCTGACGGTCTTGGCTGTGTTTGCGGTTGCGATGTCTGGACTTCTTTCTAGTGGCCGCTATATACTCCAGTGGCTGACGCACCAGTGGAGTCAAGACACGTTCTTTGTCTTCCTTCCTCTCTCTTTCTTTCTCGTCCTTCCTCTCTTTCTCTCTCTGCACGCTCTGATCTCTCTTCTCCCTCACACTCGTGTGTTCCTTGGGTTGGCGTGCAGGGCTCGGCTTGAGTTTCTCCGTGCTGCTCTCGGCCACTGGTTTGTTCTCTTTGTTGCCATTCTCTTCCTTCTTT
Source organism: Eurois occulta (assembly GCA_950022335.1). NCBI lineage: Eukaryota > Metazoa > Arthropoda > Insecta > Lepidoptera > Noctuidae > Eurois > Eurois occulta. Next base: position 5,909,006 of record OX465489.1, on the reverse strand, counting down.
GCCACTTCGGACTGGGGTTTCTCTTTTTCTTTCAAAGTTGGTGTTTCTGGCATAGTAATGTCAGACACTGGAATCGACTGTTCAGACATTACAGACGAAAATACGCTCTGAGTATCATCTGTAAAGTTACCGGGCGCCTCCTCGTTGGCGGGTGTGACGGGCGGCACCTTGCCGGCGGTCGTGTCGTCGAGAAGCGGCAGTTGTTCTCCGTCGTCCTTGTTCTCCGCCGCCTTCTTCAAGATGGTGAATATTTCCTTGAATAGTTCGCGGTATTCTGGTCTGTTACGGAATCTACTGTCCATGGGGCTGACGTCATCGTAAATACTGAAACGGTAATCTTCACCGTCAGCGATTGTGCACAGGAATGATCCTGGTCGCTCACGTTCAGTCTGGGTAGCTTTGTTACTGGTTTCATCTGAAAATCCGGAGCTGGAAGTCTCTGCCTCCGAGAAGTCCGGAGTTTGGATGATCTTCTTCCGTGAGGTGGTTTCAACCTTCTTTGTCTGACCGACTCCTTTCTGTTGTTCCTCGCCGTGTCCGCTTTCCTCATCAGTGTCTTTGACACTGAACTGGCTGTAGTCTCCAGATGTTTGCAGTTCATCCTGGAGAGACAGAGGTCCGCACGGGTTCTGATTGCTGGGCAAAGTGGTTGGTTTAGTCTTTCTGATGTTCTTAACCTGTGATAGTTGAACTTCTAAAAGAGCCTCGTACTTCTGCACCAGTTCTCTGTAAGGGTTATCATGGCCATCTTCTTTATTCGCCCATATACCCTGGAGCAACTTTTCCTTGGCATTCTGAAAGGTTAACAGTGATTATTGGTTATTATTCTGATCCCAGTAAGAAGGTGAAACTACTTGCGCTTGTGATGTGTTTTTTAAAACATGTAATGCTTGTTATTTAAGTGACTGCGAGTATTATGTTTTATCTGAATGAAGTTATTCGAAAAAAATGAACGTAATCAATAAATACTGTTACTGAAAAAGAAGCCCTAGTTAGATTCACAGGAAGTCAGATGAACTTTGAACATGAAATGATCATTGGATAAACTCAAAGAAAAAATCTTACAAATATGATTAGTCAAGAATACACCCATTACTCCATAGTTAAATAATTGATATATCTTAATAATTATTATTGATAGTTGATATCACTTTGCATGTTAGATAGACATAAGCTAATAAATAAATAATTACAATATAATCATAATTACTTTCGTAGACAGATACATATATAAAATATGATTTACGTTATGAATAATATTAGTATTAATATCCCACATCCGTGTAGTAACCAATTATGTATTACACATTTACATAAGTACATATAAAACAACGTTAGTTACATAGTGATGTTACCAACTATCACACTGGTCACCGTCACCGTTGAGTCGTTCAGCGTGCACTACTCGCGTTTAGTATAATAACTGGTCGGTAATGGACGTACCTTCGACTACATACGATATATCCAAAGAAAACTACTGCAAATGCGCTTCATAATGCATATGCAAAGCGTGATCAACAACATCAGGGGCAGTTGGAAAAGCTTTGTCGCCTAGAAACGAGCGAAATTCATATGAGAATGTTGGCGAAATCCAATGCCAATGTTTTATTTATCCAACACGATCATCTCCGTGGAAAAGTGGGAAAGGAATACGTGTGTCGGTTGCTGAACAATATAGGTATTCAAACGTAGGGAGTACCAATGAATACTGAATGATCTTCCAATGGAATTCCTCATTGTACTACGCATTGATTAGTTTTAGCGTGTTAATGATGTTAGTCGAGTTGCGTATTACGCAGAACTGTGAGTTAATGTTGTTACGCAAGACAAGAAATAAAAGGAAAATTAAATGTACACTTTGTTAATAACAGAAAAGAATTTCTACAAAAAGATAATAAAGCTTTAACAGACTTTAGAAACGTGCAAGGTTGTTGTGATACTTACGTCGAATTTGACAAGTTTGTTAGTGACGAGATCTTCACGTGGACTGTCTTGGCCAGACGGAGGGAGTATAAGGGAACTGATCGCGCTCCTGTCATCATCGTCTCCGTCTAGCATCGACGACATGTCGTCTCCTCTTTCCACGCCCCTTAGACATCTTATGCATAGTTGCCCTTGTCTGTGACAGAAAACAAAGAGCATCATAAATACTGCTGTCATGCAATAAACATTGAAGCATCATATTGGGAGTTGTTCTTACCTGACTTCTTCAAGGATAGAGAATTCTTCATGCATCGATTTCGGTTCATCTTCTCTTTGTTGCCAATTCCTAAACTGGTCGTGTATTCTGTTGTTCTCCTGGACCATTGACGCCAACTGTTCCTCCAGTTCCGTCACCCTCCTCTGTTCTTGTGCGAACGCCACTTTGCTCTCTCTGAGTTCATCACTAAGCCTGAGTAAATCCTCATCCTCCTTGGTCAGTTCTGGGAGAGGTGCTACCGTCTTAATCGGTGTACTGTTTACGTCAGGCTTTTTGACGCTGAGAGTGAGTTCCACAGATTTCTCTTTTTCTTTGGGTTTCTCAGTTTCTGGTTTCCGTTCTGCCCTTCGCCTGGAGATCTCCAGTTGGGCGTTTAGGTCGTCCACAGTCTTTTGTAAATCTTCACATTTCGACTCCAGCGTTTCAATGGTGGCGCATAGTCTGTAAGCAAGCACATTGTTATTTGAAATTAGTCATGAATTAGAATTGATTAGTCAGTAACGAGATGTTAGATGATTGTCTCTCGAAATATCGCATTTCAAAATGCATTCAATATTGATAGTAAAACGAGATAAACGACATTTATATAATAAAAATCGTTATCAACTTACGTTTTAATGTGTTTCTTTTCGGTAGCGTGGTCGACAGCTAGCCTGTGATTGGCACGCTCCAAGTCTTGGATGCTCACTTCCAGTTGCTCGTAGATCCTCAGCCTGGAGTCGTTCACCTCGCGCAGAGCAACCGTCTGTTTCGTTAAGTACTGAAACAAAATCATTTGCATTAAAATAACGTTATGTTACTTTATGTTCGTCTGGTATCTTAGCAGCCAATCTAAGTGCAATATTGCGCAGTTGGTATCATTTTGAGATTTCATTTACTAGAGGTTTTGTTATAAGTAGTTCTGTTTTATATAAATTGTTTGTTTACGATGTTCTAATCGCTGCTAGTGATTATTATTACGGAGGGTTACAAAGTTCAAACTGTAATCAAGATCGCCATTATGATTAAAATTTTCTATAGGAATAATGATAGCTAAATGTGCATATTATCAATTACTCTGATGTTTTTATGTTGGGTATTTCAATTTTGGGCGGCGATTTTCGTCTGTTGCTTTCTATAATTAATATTTACCAACCCACAAATTAAATTCTTACCTCAATTTCCTGTGTTTGGTCTTCGATGACATTCTGGTGCTGACGAAGAGCTGTTTCGAGTTCCTTGTTTCTCTCCAATAGGGTCTTGCCGAGTTCAGCTGCCAGCTGCAAATCTGTAATTAAAGAAAATTGCAATTTATTACGACGTTGTTATAAGTTTATGTTCGTAGTTAAACTTAATGAGGTTATTAATATTTTTACTACACTCGGGCTTACTAACAAGAGTGTTAAAATTTAAATCAGTTTCTTCACCTATGATTATTATGTTACGATCCTACCTAAGTACGTATGTTTCTTGTGCTATATGCAGAGGCTCAAGTCAAAATTTCAACTCAGGGGTGGTCGATTACATAATGAACACCACACATAATTACTAATGTCAGTGTTAACTTAGCCATCCGTTTTAAATACCATCGTGACTAGCCGTCTAGCCTAGACGGACACGTTAAGACATTGGAATGCAAAAAGTGAAAGACATTGCATCTAAAGATAAGCCGGTGAGTTGGACGGAGTAATTAATCTATCAGAACACCATCGCAGTGCAGTTGACGACCGGTCGCCTTGCGCTTGCGACAGCTGTCAAGCAGCCACGGGTAACTGAACACCTGCCGATGCCGCTATATAATCTACACGCAATGTATTACAACGCTTGGCAACAAAGAACTTCGACAATCGTAACTAAAACAAAAGACGCAAGGCATGACGCCTTCATCGATCCGTCCGTGAAAGGTTTTTGCCGTGTAACCTTGCCCGGCCAAAAAATAAAATGCTAAAATATTTTCGTTGAAATCCAGGTCAATGAGTATGTACCTATGTACCTATTGAACGCACGTAGATGAAAGTTGATGGACATATTGAGGAAATTGTGATTTATCAGAGATATGAATGTCGTTAGAATACTACTTAGGCGGAACAGTCACTTCGAGAAATAACAATGACTATAAAAAATACTAAAAACACTTTCATGATGTGTTAAAAGATGCCTATGTAATCAATGAACTTTGTTAAGATCATAAGATGCCTTGCAGTGCAGCAGGAGCAGCATCAAGAAACTTTGATGTCTATAAGGAGATCAGCCATTTCACATATTATGATATGCGCCAGGAAATGTTCTTCGCTCTAAATAGTATGAGCTATGCTATGTCGAATACTTGTTTCGTGTTTCATGGTACGAGGGACATACCGCAAACAACACTAGATTTTAATTGGAAGCACTCAGATGCGACGTAGAGTTTAAACTCGTACATACATAATAAATTTAAATTCATGCTTTTTTGATCGTGGTAAAAAATAGTGTTTCTTTCAGTAACTTCATGCAAACCGGTTTCAGTCTTGGTTTTTTTTACGACGTATGATATTATAATGGTGTTACAAAACTCGTTTAGGCCTTACGCCGCACGAACAGGCTATTAAGAAGTAAGAAAAAAAAAACTGACGCACGTTAGTTATGCACCAATGAAATTCAAAAATTACGTATTCTATAACCATCGCATGCATATTACTGCGTAACGCATTGGGTATTGAATTTCATCTAATCGAAAAATGCTTTTTATTATTTTAACTCGCCATCAAACCAGTATTTTTTCACGCTGTTGTGTTTTTTGCGCGTGGAGTTGCAAGTCAGCCACCTATTACTGTTGTAAGATATTTTTAACTTGCAACATTGTTTCCAAACCTGCTTCCACACATGAGCTGGTCAAAGGCATGGAATTACGTCCACCGCTCTATTGCTACCTAAGTATGTGTTTGACCGTCGAACGACGGATGCAATTCTTGTAACTAGACAGCAAACGTGAGGAATCGTGATATCATTGAAGAAAGGAAACAGATTCGTGAGAAGTTTATCATTTCCTGGGTTATGCATTTGAATCATATTTTAATTGACAATTTAAAGATAAAATTATGCAGAATTAACATCTTTCAGCAGATTTAAAAAGACAGCGTTGGAAATGTAAAGCTGAAGGACTTCGCAAACTTAACGCAAACTTAACTGGTAATTTCTGAAAGCACAGGAAAACGAAGCAAAAGTTACTTTCATAGATAGTTACCAATACAGCTTTTCAGCCGTGAAAGTACCTACATTCCTAGGTCTAACATGACAGGCGGAGATCTTATCGCTGTTTATCCGGCAGATCAAGTAATGACTTCCGATTGTAAAGTGTTCGATCCACAAAACACATTTCTGAACAATCCCAATCCTAACAATGGGGCTTATACGAGTAGGTCCGTTTGTTCTACTGTAAAAATAGCTGAAAGTCATTGACCAAATACGTAGGGGATGTCTGAAGGTTGTCCAAATTAGGAAAACTGAATCTACCTATTTCATTTTCAGCGCAATAAAACCAAGGGCAAAATAGTTGTTTTTGCTACCAAGCAAAAATGATCTTTACAATCGAGTGACATCATCGTGTAATTTTACCTAGCCAATGCACTTTCCATTATATAATTTGATCATCAAATCACTTAAAATTCTATTACATAGTAATTTCATTGCATTCTGCATTATGGAGACAATACGACTCTCTCTCGGCCATCGAGTTTTTGCCAAGAATGTAATCTGCTGTAACATAATGCGAAACTTTCTCGCACGATGATATTCAGATCAGTGTACTGATTTGATGATCTGATCTTTCAAAGAGAAAATTATGGGTACCAACTGTTTTCACAACAGTGTAACAATAGGTGTAATGATGCTAAAATGACTTAAAATGTGCAAAAGAAAAAGTGTAATTGCAAATCATTTTAATCTACATGATAAAGTAATTTGAGTTGGTGTGGCTTGATTATAAAATTGTTTAATAAGCTTTGGGTATTTCTCGATTATATTATTGCCGCTATATTCATAAAAATCTTACAGCAGTATAGTCCGTGGCTAACTCTAGATTTTTAAAATGCAAAACTAAGTATTTATGCTTGATATTTTTTGCATGATTGAGCGTTTTAGTTGAATAAGTAGCTCTTATTTTAAACGATTGCTAAGTGGTTTACCTACTTCATGGTTAAAAGTAATGAAAAACCGAAGCAGATATTTTACGTCCAAATGCAAATCCCACAACTTACGATGACGGCAGCATAATTTACGAACTAAATGGTACAAAAACTGTTCAATTGTTCGTATCGCATTGTACAGCACACCCATCAACAGGGTTGCCAATCAGTAATCAAATAAAGACGATGTGACAGATACATGACAATGACTCACCGAGGAGTCAGTCATACAATGAACGACCCCTGACTTATGACTTGAGCAACTTGACGTTATGGATTTTAATTTTAACTTCTTTCTCATTTGGAAGTTAAGAAATACTTGATTAAGAAATAGTTTTTGAACGATATTTCATGGCTTGATTAGCGCTTTATTGATACTTTTTGTTTATGTCATGGCTAGTGGTTAGACTTTGGCTTCGGGCGTAGACATTTAATATTTTTTAAGTCAATAAGAGTTATTTTTGTATGTCGTGTACCTACCTAAAATAGCGTGATATCGGCTTATAATTTATCTGTCCGTATAAGTTAATCTTATGTTAATTTATTCAAAATAAATATGCTTCAGCGCTAATTCTAATCACGATAGTTTGGTCAGTGGAAACCTTGACTTTATATTTGTTGTTCAATACTGCAGTAGTGCAGTTAGACTGCACTGGCATGATGGCGATGATGTATCAAAGTTAACTATTATCTCACGCGATTCTTTCGACTCAACGGAACATTACACGATATTGTAACAGATTGTTACAAATTTATACTTTAACATAAGATGATGACTAAAGGAGTGATAAATTTTGGCGGATGGAGGGGGAGACGAAGATCAAGGGAACGATGGATGGATTGTGTGAGGAATGACATGAAAGAAAAAGGTGTAAATGATTGCGTGACGGTTGACAGGGGAGAATGGAAGAAAAAAAAACGTGTTGCGCCGACCCCGGTAACATGGGACAAGGGCAGAAAGATGATTGTCAGAATTATTATTTGATAATTTTGACCAATCGTAACTCGTTAGGAGAACTCGCTTCGACGTTTTTAAATGACTCAATTAGCAGCAATAATTTATTATTAACCTAATGATGTTGTTGATATAAACAGATTATGATTTAGGAGTTTTACTGTGGTTAAAACAGAAAATATTGTCTTTAGTTTACAACTTTACAGATAAGATTCTTCAAGGGCCCAAGTGACTAAATTCGCCACTAATGTACATGGTGTTGGTGGGTAACTTGGGTAAGTGACCGCAAAATAAGGATTCGTAGATAATTATGTAATTAATACATTGAAGTAAGACAGGTATGTAATTGTTGGTTGAGTATCCTTTTTTTAGTAATTAAAACATACAAAAACACTGACTTTGTTAATTTTGGTGCAGGATTGGTACCTACTACTCGCAAGCACGGATATTTTGCAACAATTAATTAATAACGATGGAGACCGGTTACAAAATTGATCCAATATTATTTTGTAATCTGGATTTAAGTGATATTAATTAATAACGAGTTAATCGCCTGTATGTAGATACATGTAATATTTATGTCCCATTACGACACTTCAGACCAACAATACAAGTTTCAGTTCAGTTCTCCAGTACGGTGGCGTCACAAAAGTGCGTAATAAACGTGTTAAAGTAGTTATAAACTTATTTTACTGTCGACTGCGGGTTATTGCGAAAACATTGAATTGTACGAGTTGTACGACTGTACAAGTATGAGGAAAAACAATGCCGACTGCGCTTGCGAAGCTCACGGAGGTCGGTATGCCACATTCTCTAACCTGCATGAGTAATTTCATTTGCCGCTGTTAAAATGTTATAGTGTCATCGTTAGGAAAGAGTAACATGCAATTTAAAAAAGGTCGTTGTTGTTGTCGGTTACTACTGTGAAGAATAATATGATTTCTATTGTGTTTTGCCACTAATGATGGCTAGATAGAGATCTGTCAGGATTCTTTTTCTTAGCGTGTCGATCGTAAAACTGTGGCCCAAAACTCAGATAAGCGAACTCAGGATTGATTTTGTCTCGGTTCGGTCAAGCTGGCACGGACAAATTACGCACACGTCTCTAGAAGTGGACATCTTATTCTTCATATAATAAACAGATACCACTGGTCAGTGTTCGCCGGTGTTCGCAGTCGATTTGTAAAAAGTCCGCACCATATAAATTGATCTTTTTATATTTTTAAAAAAGGTCGTTGTTACTGTCAGTTACCTATTACTGTGAGGAAAATTATTTCAAATTATTTGTCTGGTCACTAATGACGGGCTAGATGGAAGTCTGTCGGCAGGATTGATTGGTCAAGCCGGTACTGACAAATTACGGATGCGTCTCGTCTCTGGACATGGACTCCTCCATACAAAGAGGTAGACTGAAACAGCCGGTCAACAATATGATATGTATGGTAGGATATTTACGAAAATATAGTTTTATTTATTTTCACGTTTCCAACGAAGTTTGATAACTTAAGTAGATTGTATTGAATTTAACCTTTAACAATAAAGAGCGAAAAGATTTCAATCTCTCTGTAACTATCAGGTAGAGCCTTGCTCCAGACATTACCAATCTTAATAACTGTGGTTATCTCGATTTGGAATCAAAGCAAAAAATACCTACTTATTTAATGTAGGTACAAGGTAAGTATTAGATATTGATTATAACCGTATGACTTAAATTATCGTATCCGTCTATAAACTCGTGTAGCATCAGGTCTTGAGAGTTCAAGATCAAAGTCCGAAGGTTGCCATCGTCGTAATGTTGGCAGGAATTAATATTCAGGGTCGAATCTTAAGTTAAGAACTCCAAGACACTAGAAGCATTAGTTCAAAATCGTTATGTTTTATGAGGTTGTAAGCTATTTTTCTAGGTTTAGTAGGGCAAACATCAATGGTTTCGTTTTGCTACTGATGTCTTGGTGGCCAGAACTTGGAAACGAGAAAGTGAGATTATGGGGTTTATGAAATGCACCTGTTTATTTTGAAAATATGCAGTAGTAGATATCTGTCCAGACTCCGGTATCAGGAGTCAGTTCCGCAATTTGTCCGTATCCGGTATGACCGAACCTTAAGTTGTGGATATTTGGGGTTGTAGGGTAGTTTGCAAGACTAGGTGACTACCCCTCTAGGTATGTTGTCAATAGTGATGTTGGTTTGCTGGGTTCGGGACCTTGCGCAGCCACGACTACGACTTTTCGCATGACCCGGCCACAATCTTGAACTAGGGAAACTGATCGAACGCCCGGTCCTGCGACCAAATATTTTTCCTGGTAGGTACCGACTAAAAGCTTCTGCTGCCAAAAGCAGCAAAGCATTTGAACTCTAAACTGTTAACTTTTTCAAACATTGCAGAAGTTACTACCATGTTTTCATTGAATTACGCACTATCTACGTTTTAATCTTAATGTAGCGTTAAATGTTTATACCTACTCCATGAATGTACAGTGTTTTTATTTCTTAGTTGATCTATTGCATTCGCCGACACGGATCCTTGCTTGAAAGAATTATCCAGAACTGGTTTATTTCATGTTCCATTGTCTTTTATAAGTACCTAGGTAATGATGTCTATTTATAGACTGCTTAATTACTTATCCGTTGAAATCTCACTAACAATGTAAATGTAACTTGACTATTAGTCCTAGGTACTTATTATACTACTACTACTTATTGTACTAAGTAGGTATATACTTATTAGTATCGCGTTTAGTTTGTGCAGTAAATTCATGGTTTACTAACTGCGTAGTAAGTACCTACCTATTATACTTTTTCCAATAGGAAAATTATATTATATACTTGAATGTATGTAGGTATATTGTATGTTTTCACCTACATTAACATATCAGCTACCTTTCAGGTTTTTATGCGCACGTTTTTTTGTCCAACCACCTGCTATTCAAGGAGAGAAAACTTCATACAGGAAATGACGTTTGAGCTTAATATCTACCTACATCAGTTGCAGCTGATACTTTATCAAATTCTCATACCCTTATCAGAGTTGACACGTTATTATACCAAGTAGATAATTAAACCAATATCAGCGAAATGATAACAGACAGCGCACTCCGTCAAGGTCTGTGCAGTTTTCCAACAGTTAACCTTAACATTAAGTAAGGAAATTAGTTAACAGAATTATCTTAAATGCAAGAGCATGACGAGCACGAATCAGCGCGGTACACTCCGGTACCGTTACTGTTGAAGACGCACACACGGACGTACCTACTCGAAGGTGTTCAACACATCGGTAACACCACGTAACTCCAAAATGCACCAACCAAATACAATCACGATTTAGCCGGTACGATGTTTTGGCCATTGTTCGACAATGGTCCATAGAAAGAACGAGTCACCTATCTAATGCTTACAAATAATTGCCACAATTAATAACATTAGACACGTAATACATCACTAAATCTTTCGTACTCAATGCTCGTGACCATAATATCCTTTAGAAAATAAACCATGGCATTAATCGACGAAGATAATCTAAATCTAACTAGAAAGGAGGACCTATAGAAAGCGATACCGTGAACGCTAGCGTAACAGACGTTATTCAAACAATTCCATGCTTCGATTTTATTTAGTTTTGTTCTTTGCGTTACGAATTGCTTGGTGAGCGCAACGTCTAGGGCGACGGCCACGCCGCCGAGCGCCACTCACACAGCCTTGCGAAACTAACCTTCGGTTCCTTGCAGGCACTCCAGCTCGACAGTGTAGTCCCACAGATCCAAAGAGTTCAGCCCGTTCAGCTCCCACGAGTTGAACGAGTCGCACTGTTCCTGTTCCTCGCTCATTTTCCACCACTAGTTAGGTCACTCACGAAGCCTTTACATGTCGGCGCTAGCGGCCATAGTTTAGCTAATTCATTGTAATGTTCGGTGGTAGTGCTGGGAGACGCGGCCGGAGCGGCGGCGCAGAACGGACTGAGCCTCGGCCGTCGCTCCGCCGGCGCTCGGCCGCAGCCCGCAGCACGGTGCAATTAGCGCGCGCCGTCGCCCGTCCGCCCCAATCTCGTTCCAATCTCATTTCTTTCGATTACTCGCACAGAAGAAGAAATTAACAAATGTTGTCGTACAACCGACGTAATTCATAATTGAACAAAAAGTTTAAACTAATCGCCAGAGAAAGTACGCAGCTCGGCAATGTGCCACTGGCAATCAATCAGAAGGATATCGGTATGGAAATATACCTGTATGTGACGATGAGCTAGAAAGTGTTGGATCTGTACACAATGCTTTCGCACGCTTTACATTCGTTAGCGTCATTATAGATTACCATCTATCATAATAACATAACAGCAGCAATTTGTATGTAATCTGTTTGATGAAATTATGGGGGAATCTGGGTGATGTTCTTGTCCAATCTGACATTCAATATAGGAGTCCCGTTGTTGATTTTCAAAACAACTATAGATTTGATTACATTGTAGAGGTACATGCAGGGGAAGCGACGTCGGATGATGCAGCAGGTGCAATACCCGCGCCGTCTGATCGCCGCGCGGCTGATCGAATGCGTTCACTAGACCGAGACTACGCAGCGACGGCTTGTCATATCGAATAAATAGGACATTTCGTTACGCAATTGGTCATAATCCCACGACACTAATATCTTGTTACCGAGTAACTTGTACCCAAGTTATAAATAACTTAGCTTATAAAACTCAGCTTAGACTTCAAGCAGCACTTAAAACACAATGAAAAAGCATTGGAATTGAACTAATGACGTGAATTGGAAACATTAATTTGCTCTAGTTAGTTTACCGTAGATCCGGGTTCATAATTCAGTGCTTTATCTTCTTGATCGGTTTATTTATTGATATAACCACTCCAGAGGTATCAGCATTAACTAATTGAAGAGTTCGTTTCTTGATTCTCGAGTGCTGTTTAAATATATTTTATCAATGATTGGTTCGTCCTCAAGCCAGGGTCATCAGTTGTTACGGGTCAGCTAAAATTGCTCCGTACAAGAGATATGCAGTCGAAAATAGAAAGTGAATAGGTACCAAAACACTGTAATTAATAGTTCTCAGACAAGACACGTTGAATCTGTAATTCAAACATCGAATTGTCTTGATTTATTTCTTTGAATTGATATGTTTGTTTATTGCTATACTGACACGAAGTAGATAGAAAATCAACTAATCATAACATTGATTGTTCGGATACTTTGCATTGCTGTGCATTGCAAGTTATATGTATGGGACTAGAGAACCTATCTTGCAGCCATGGAATTGCCATCGACATGGTTGGAAGACTTTTAGGACTACTAGATACTCCTAACATTTATACTCCTTTGATACTTACTGTTGGCATTATTCTTGCGTTTATTTTAATTTTTACTATTATAGTACTCCCTAAGGGTATGTTGTAGAGACTCTTTTTATTTTTACCACCTTGGCTACAACAGCAATACATTTTATTATTCTGTTCTATTTGTCTGTCTCTTTCCTTGATACGCCTCAATCTATTCCCATAAAACAATGTCGACTTTTCATGTCAATCACGTCCAGTAAGGGAAACAGTTAACAAAGATGCAGTTGCTATGTTAATTGAGGAGTTACAATTTACATCTTTGTCCTATAACTGTTCCGTGGGAACTCAGATTACACACACAACCGCAAGAATAGATGTGTGAATAAAATGGTCTTTAAAACATGACGTGCTGAGTGAATTGTCTTCGTATCATGAATTATTCTCAAACTGTGGTTGGCCAACGTCCGTGTGGGTCCGTCAGCACGAACGTTCGGGTGCGTTGACACAACAAGCCATTCATCTCAATTATGTGCTACCAGAAGTAAATGTGATCATAGTCACGCTAGCTTTGCCTGCGGTTTACTTTTCAGCAATGTTTTCATCTTTATTTGGATGCTGAATTCTTTTATGACTTGCCTTAGTCTCCTCTGTTTTTCTGTTTGTGTAAGTTTTGTCATATGCACCATCGCTGTTAGTTACATTGCCTTCTTGACCTAATGCTAATGGTGCATTGATGACACTAATGTATGTTACTATGTTATTTTTTTCTGTGTGATCGTGCGCGCTTCGTCTCTCAATGGGAAGGTGTAAGATGGGATTATCTTAACTTATGCGATAGAGAAAAGTTATAGAAAATATTACTTTCTTGATGAAAGTAAAAGAAAAAAAAACTGAGAGTGTATCCGATGTTGGCACGACTATGGGATCTCGCTTGTTAATGGAGTAATAGAAGATTGGCAATCTTTCGTTGACTCTAAAGCTCTCATGACGTGTGAACCATCAATAACTTGCATCTAAATGAATTGGAAAATATAAGGAGATTAGCTCAATAGCTCCGTATTAAAGTTGTGTTTGATCGCTAATAATAGACATCAAATCAGGACAAGCTAATATTTCTTAATTTAATCCATGTTTGTGGAAACATTTGGGTTTATGGCTTACATTAACATTAAGTACTAGTTAAGTGCACTTCTTAAACTCGTTAATCTTGTTTAATTTACCTACTTTAATGAATCAGCATATTTTTATCCATCTTAGTTAGGGAAAGAAAAAGTATTTATAAATACTGAAATGTCAACCAGGTTTTTTTCGTAGATGTCAGGTTTTGAAAAGAGATTTTAATCACCATTTTTCTTGTCAAACATAAGTCAATTTTGTTTTCTTCTATTTGTATTTGGGGGACGGGGGGATGAACTATGCCAGCCTGGGGCTCGTTGACTACCTATTAGAACAGCTATGTTTTCAATTGCTGTAAAATTGGTTAGGTAAATCATTCCGAAACACAAACGGAAACAGCGCTTTTATCAGTAACGAGAGTGGCGGGAGCGCAAAAAATCCGGGACCACCCGAAACACAACGGTCCAAATCGCGACATGTCCCGGTATACCCGGTGGCAGCCCTAATCTAAGTGATTGTTTAACCCGTGAGAAGGCGCGCTATGAGCAATTTGCTCACACAAAAATCTAATTCAAAAATGTTTTGTCTTTCCCATGCCACACCAATTCAAGCACTTAAGTACCTTCCTAAATATTCACCCCCTCTCCCCTGACGCAATTCTCGATCCGCTCAGTGGCGTTGCGACCGCGCAGCAAGGCGTTTGTTGTGGTGGCCGTGTACCAAAGTGCGGCAATTTGCTCATCACGCGACCATTATTTTGCACCTCATTACTTTGCACCGAACATGTAAAATACATGTGTTCAGTGTGTTTCGAGAGGCACATTAGTGTAGATTTAATGGATGAATAACACTTTTTAGTTTTTGTTAGGTAACAGTTTTTATTGTGATTTTTATGAAACGTGCCAAAAAAATTAATTAATACTAGGTTGTTTTGTTATTTGCGTTAGAATTAGAAGTTGCTATTATGTTTAATAGTTTTGATTAAAATACTTGTTTTCTTACTTACTAAACCTTGTGTTATTTATTTAAATACATTATAAGCCAATAAATAAAGAAACACTAAAAAACCGACTCCAAAAACACAAAAAAAGTGAAAAATAATTTTAGCTTCAGAAGTCGGTGACTTTTGTTTATTTGATTCAGTTTTTTGTCACCGACTTCTGAAGCTAAAATTATTTTTCACTTTTTTTGTGTTTTTGGAGTCGGTTTTATTTTTTGCAAAAAGTTTTTTTATTTTTTCATTTTTAGTTGCAATATTCCATAGAAATATTTTTCATCATCAGACCTGTAATGGCACTTGTAACCCAGATGGGTGCAAAGTTTTGATCAATATACATGAATTAAGTCCAAACGCAAGGTAGCTACTGTTAACAGTTGAGGAGTTCCCTTAACTGTCCTTCGTCTTCATCATCAGGCCCCTTATGACAGTCACAACCCATCTAGGTATAAATTTCTCATCAATACAAATTAATCAAACCCAAACACAAGGTGACTGCTGTAAACCGTTGAGGAGTTCCCTCGACTGTCTTTCGGTTCCATCATCAGAGCGACTCCAGACCTTCTTTAAATTGTAGTGCTTTAAAATACTTAATCATAAAATGTACAAAAGCACTAGTCGCCACTACAATTTTTGAAAGCTCCCCTCAAGTTCTCTTGGATGCCATCATCAGATCCCGGTTTCCTTATCATGGGACCACCCTTGAAGTATCTCCTTTCCAACAAAAAAAGAATTATCAAAATCGGTTCATAAACGACGAAGTTATCCGCGAACACACATAAAAAAAAAAAAAAATATATACGGTCGAATTGAGAAACCTCCTCCTTTTTTTGAAGTCGGTTTAAAAATATAAACATTTATGATAGTGTGAGCAATTTGCTCGCACGCGCCTACTCGTGTAAGAAAATTAGGCGCGCCTTCTCACGGGTTAAAAAATCGCAGTTAGAAAAAGTTTAGTGATTGTTTAAAAAAAGTTAGAAAAAGCTTTGAATTTATTTTTCAACCATATTGGTTATTTATAACGATTTTATCATATTTATCAAATTAATTTACAATTACCAACGACTTCTTATGAAACCTTAATCCTTATTGACTTGACACACATTTTAACAACAGATTATCACTCAATATTTTAACGAGTTATGAATTTATCAAGACAATTATTTTGACGAATTGAGCACATTATTGAAATAAAAATTTAATCAAAAAGGTCGAGGTTATATTTTCATATCTTCTATGAACGGTCATCATAACTCATAACCTTTCTGTAGATATTTTGATAATAGGTAGGTAGGTACTAGATAAGTTAAGATTGCTAACATTTCGTGTTCCATTCGTGCGTTTAAAATTGATTAGAACCCACAGTTTCTGGCGAGGTAGTATGTACCTTAGTTATTACACGCTAGTTGGAGTGCGAACCTATAGCAATGATATTTTTTAAATTTTTAATATTCATGGATTCTATTGTATGTGCTTAAAGGGGGTCATGTCCATGTTGGTTATTACTTACTTATGAATTGTTTGTAGAAGCGACCTTAACGGGTAGCTATCAGGTACAGTAAATAAGCATTATGAATTTACTTACCTTCTATAAGTATTTCTACTTGAACACTGTAAAGTTCTCATTTAAATTCATTCACCCTGATATTTAATATTATTGCCAGATTCAATCACTTGCGATTAGATTTTATAGATTGCAGAGATAAGCAACTTAATGATAGGATTAAAACGTCGATATCACTTTCAATTAATTAATAGGTATTAAGTTTTGGGCAAAACATATTTATACTTTTTGCCATCGATACGCTAAGAAGAAGAACAAGTAATATAGATCCTAATAACTTTCGCAATTTTATGATTCTTAATACCAAATTACATTTATCGTACTTTATAAAAATAAATGTCTAACATTTTTCATCTAGCTATATGATTAAATATCAATAAAAAGCTTGCGAAAACAAGAAGGTCAAAAAAAAAAGGTGATTCGTTCTTTTTTATATCTTTTTGTGTGTGAAGTCACACCTTTTTAACGCCCAGCTTACGAACATGGTAATTGATTATTGATGCTAATTCACAGAAACGCGAAAAATTGGAAATTTTTGGGTGAGTCGAACTTGAAGCACGAAGACGGTTAGATAATTTGTCAGCTAACACCTATCTTGTTACTCGTGCTGGTCTGGCTATGGTTGTAATGTTAGATGAAGTTTCTGTACACACAGCCGAAGTAATCTGGTTTCTAAAGTTATGTTGGTAGGTAGGTACCTACAGAGAAATAAATTCATCATCAGCCCTTTCTAATTTAAAATCGAATAACTTAGATATAATAAGGTATACACGATTCAGGCGCAAGGGTTGAAATGGAAACACGATAAGATGAGTGTGACTAAATATTTATATTTGACTTAGATTTTAACACTATTTAAACACTATATTAACTTAAGAACACTTTGATTTTGCCGGATACTTTTACAACTTGATTTTACACAATACAATATAAACACAACGACTTGGATACCGAACTCTATCCGTAACTTATGACAGAGCTATCGCGCAGAATAAGGACTCGACGAAGATTACTGGAAGACTAACTTTTTGTGCCTGTGGGCGCGTGTTTTATTTACTCCCACGTAGGCGCAAGTTGCGGTCGGCCCCACTCTCATGGCCGCCCACTATCCTATGTTTAGCGGGGGAGTTGGTAACACCCTGCCCCTCGCTCCCCGCTCTTCACCCCTGTGACCTAGATAGACCGTGGGAACCCGGATGTAGATAACAATGGGCTTCCCTCGGCCAATCACTGGCTCTGTTTATCCATAGATGGAACCTTGTCTCACCAAGGATTTTTAAATTTACTGGTAACTTCTACAACTTTAAGAAGTTACAAACGGATTTATATCAAAAGAGATGTATAATGCCTACTAGTGATATCAAACTATATACAACTACGTTATCCAAGTCATTATTTGTCATTTTTACCTAACAGAGCAACAAACAGACATATCATAACAGAATTAGGGGGCTGTGCTTCTCAACATTTCCACCCCCTGTAGAAGGGTTCATCCGACTACATTTCCGTCTGTCGGAAGCACAACCACCTTTACAACAGGCCGACGCAGGACCCCATGGTTTGTTCTTACGTCTACCACTCTTATAATAGCGTCCGCACCAGGAAAAACACTTTGGATGACCCCTTTGGTCCACTGGTTCCGTGGCTTATTAGCGTCTGTGATCACTACCACGTCACCCACTTTCACATTTGGCACGTCACTGGACCACTTATTACGACGTTGGAGCGTCGGCAGGTACTCGCGCAGCCAGCGCCTCCAGAAGAGGTCGGCCAGCGCGTTCACCCGTCGCCACATGCGGCGGGAATCCAAGTCGGCGGCATGCCGACGCGTGCACGGTGCATCTCCCGCGGCTGTGCCCAGCAGGAGATGGTTGGGGGTCAGCACCACTGGTTGCTCGACGTCGCTGCTCACATATGTGAGAGGCCGGCTGTTCACTATCAGCTCGGCTTCAGCAAGGAGGGTATAAAGAACCTCCTCGCGGGGGGCACGCTCTCGTAGCGTCGCCTTTAGTGCGTTCTTGATGGAGCGCACTAGTCGCTCCCAGCACCCGCCCATATGTGGAGATGCCGGGGGGTTAAAGTGCCAGGCAATTCCGCGTCCCGACACTTCGCTTCTTAGCGTGTCCTGGTCCATGTCGCGCAGCGCCGCGCGTAGCTCGGCGTGCGCCCCGACGAAATTCGTGCCGCGGTCGGAATACATGTCCGACGGACGCCCGCGGCGCGCAATCAAGCGCCTCAGGGCCAGTATCGCCGAGTCAGCACTCAGCGATGCCGCCAGCTCCAGGTGGACGGCGCGTGTGGTGAGGCACGTGAATAGCACGCCCCACCTCTTCTCTCTGCGTCGTCCGATAGCGACTTCCATGGGGCCAAAATAATCGACCCCACAGTGGACGAAAGCTCTTCTCGTCACCTCTAGTCTGGCCACCGGGAGGTCACCCATCTTGGGTGTCACCGGCTTGGCCCTCTCCAGTCGACACCGTTGGCAGCTTGCAGTGACGGTCTTTACTGCAGACCGCAAGTTGGTTACCCAGAACCTCTCGCGGACTCTGTTCACCACAGCTTCCTGATTGGCGTGCAGCGCCTCCACGTGGTACTTGAGTAGGAGGCGCCGCGTGAGCGCGTGCTTCCCATCCAGGATGATAGGGTGGCGCTCCCCGAAGTTGAGCTCGCTGCAGGCGCCCAGCCTGCCGCGTACTCTCACCAGCCCATCCTCATAAAACATGGGATCTAGTGCCCGCAACTTGCTGTTGCGAGGCAATGGGCGTGCCTCTCGTAGCGCAGCGATGTCTTCCGCGTAACTGTCCCCCTGTATCAGACGCAGGAGGCGCATCTCGGCCTCATGCAGGTCATCTGTCGACACTAGGGATGTCTGACGCCGCTTGCGACAACGATCTATAAAAATATGTACACGCGCCATGACGTTAGCGGCGCGCGTCCACGTAGGTAGCCGCTCATACTGTAGCAGCGATGTAACCTGTGCTGCAACGGTGTGCACTCGCTGTACTCTCTCTAGGTCCTGCTCTGCCACCGCGTCGAGCTCGGTGTCGGCCGGCCACTGCTCCTGTGGACAGCGAAGAAAAGAGGGACCCGACAACCACTCATTACTGTTGTTAGGCCAGTCCATCCGGGTAGCCTTGTCTGCGGGGTTCATCGCCGACGGAACCCAGCGCCAGCTGCCCCTCTCTGACCTTTTGTCTATTTCGGCTAGACGGTGTGACACGAACCTTTGAAACTCTAACGCGTCTGAATTTATCCACTTGAGGACAGTTTTGCTATCAGTCCATAAATGAATGCTACTAATAACTGCTCCTAATTCTTTGACTACTGTATCAGCTAGTCTACAGGCTAACACAGCCGCTTGTAATTCCAGACGTGGAATGGATGTCACCTTTTGTGGCGCTACTCTCGCCTTACCTATTACTATCGCGACATCCCTATCCCCTTCTGTGTTTAACCCCGCTATATAGGCTACTGCCGCGTAAGCGGACTCGCTCGCGTCACCGAATACGTGCAACTCTAGTTGCTCTAACTGGAGGCCGTACCACCTAGGTATGAATATGTTGTTAAGGTGATACAGGTTTTGCAACCACTCAAACCACAACTTGGCCTCTGACTCTTTTAATTTCTCATCCCATTGAATCCCCGTGTGCCATATCCGTTTCATAAGGATGCGCGACTGTATGACACATGGATACAAGAAACCTAGTGGGTCAAAGATTGACATGATGAAACGAAGGAATTCCCGTTTTGTTGGAACCACGTGTCCCTCTACTATGGCTTTAGGCAACTTCTTAAACGATAGGTCAAAAGCTAATTGGTCCGAACTCGGTGACCATATCATGCCTAACGTGCGTTCCGTTGCACCTTCGCCTTTATCTAAGGAAACCCTGTCAGGCATTTCCACTCTGAGCTTATCGCGCAGCTCTTGAGAGTTAGTGACCCACCCCCGTATATTAAACCCGCCTCTGGCGTGAATGTGAGTCACTTCCTCAATTAAACTATTGGCCTGTGAGGCAGACCAAGCACTATCCAGGTAATCGTCCATATAATGTTTTTCGTGTATGGCGGCTACCGCTTCGGGGCACGTTTCTTTAAACTGTTCCGCGTTTTTATTTAAAATATAAATTGCCGACGTTGGCGACGACACGGCCCCGAATATCATGGAGTTCATGACGTACACGTCAGGCTCCTTATTGCCGTCAGTCGTCCAAAGAAACAGCTGTGCCCCTCGATCCTGTTCTCTTATAAAAACTCGCAAGAACATATCGGCTATGTCCCCAGTAAAAGCTACAGGCCCCAATCTAAATTTAAATAACACGCCTAACAGGGAATTAAGCAAGTCAGGTCCAGTCAACAAATTGTCATTTAAAGACGTCCCATTGTAACTAGCCGCGGCGTCAAAAACCAATCTCAATTTTCCCGGTTTGTTTGGATTCGTTACCCCAAAGTGGGGTAAATACCATACCGAATCGGACTTGACACCGCCCTCTACCCTACTCGCGTACCCTTCTGCCAACAACCTATCTATCTGTGCTGTGTAGGCTGCGGCGTACACAGCGTCCTTATGTAGCCGACGCTCAATACCGGCTAGACGCTGGCGCGCGTACCTATAATTATTAGGTAACTGTGGGTCGTCGCGACGCCACAGTAGCCCTAACTCCCACTGGCCGCTCTCTGTCTGACGGCTAGTGGAGTCTAGAATAGCCTTAGCTCTCTCCACATCCCTGTGCTTTCGAGGCACCTCTGAAATTCCTATCGCTTCTAGCTCAAACTGTTTTTTAACTAACTCGTGCAAGTCGATAGTTGATTCTACTACACAATTTAGAGAATGAACATTAACACTCTGATGAGTGCCTACAGGTCCGTGCACAACCCACCCTAAACTGGTCAAAGAGGCAACTGGCTTACCGGATTTTCCTCGGCGAGTCTCCTGGCTGACCAACAGCTCCCAGTTGTCTTGGCCCAACAACAGCAGTGGTCTGGCTCCTCTCATTTCCTCGCAACCCAAGTCGCGAATGTGGGCGTGTTCTGTTAACACTGCGGCGGACACTGTTTGCGCGGGTAAGTCCAGGCTTTTTAATGTACGACACTTCACTTTATGTGTTAACCCGTTCGGTCCACGCACTGATACACTGATCACTTTTGATGTGTTGTCAACAATCTCTTGACCGCGCGCACTGTGCAGAGTTAGTGGAACTTGTTTTCCACTGGCGTTATCAGCTAACGAATCGTCTATTAGCGATACGGTTGCCCCGTCATCCAGTAGGGCATAACACTGTTTATCAACACCGTTCACTGTTACACACACTGGCATTATCTTTAATAACGCCTTCCCAGTGTAGTCACTAACGTTCGTGACGCTCTCGCTCCTCTTGTCGGCATGTAACAATGTGTGGTGCGCGTAATCACACGACGCGCACCTACTTGCACGACAAAAGTTCTTCCCGTGCTTCTTTACTATGCACTTAAAACACAATCTATGTTTCTTGACATGTTGCCACCTCTCGTCGACACTCAACTCGGTGAACTTGACGCACTTGGGTAACTTATGTTTCTCTCCACATAACGTGCATGACTCTTCCATGGCCTTCTCTTGCTGGTCATTATCAGAGTGAACGTGCAAGCGTTGAATATTTCTAGGCTGCTTGAACATCTGTACAGGTGCTCGGGGCTTAGCCGTGCTAGACGATGATGTGGGCGCACTCATTTCCATTTGAACATAAAAGGACGTGGCTCGGGCTAGATGACTCAGGAACTCTGCGAGTATTTCTAGACTCGGTGAAACTCGCACATCTATGCCCTGGGTCGTTGCCATACCCATAGCAAAATCACCATATTGAGCACGTTGTACAGATGTAAGCTTATTCAAAAGTTCACTCACCAGTTGTGGATTATTCAGATATCCGTTAGCTCGTACACTCTTCAGCAGCGACACACAATTTCTCACAGTTGTTGAGAACTTTCTGAGTTCACGGCCACTCTCAGTCACTTTAGGTAACGCACGCACTTTCTTTAGAGCACACTCTAGCACTAAATTAGGATGCCCGAACTCTTCATCAAGCGTCTTGATTATTTCACCTGGGTTAGTCGAGGTGCGCAACAAATCCTCCACGGCCAACTTTGCGTCTCCCTGCAGCGATGTTTTCAAGCGCGCTAAGTTCTCATGCGGCTTGAACTCGTACATAACAGTCGTGTCGTGGTACATATTCTTGTACGACAGCCATTCCGCTGGGTCGCCTTTGAAAAATGGCAACTCATAGGCCTGTCTTGGTACCGGCCGCGGACGCGCTAGGTTTGTGATAGCGTCTGCCAACTGGTCTATTTTCCTGTCCCGCGACCTGCTCCTGTCCCTGTCGTCCGCGAACGCGTTTTCCCAATCAGGCTCTCTTCTAGCCTGTGGAACACTGGCCGTAGCTAAGGGCGTAGCACTCCCTAGGTACGGGGGTTCGCGAAACTGTACCGACGCGGGCGCACACTGTTGGAGCGCAGGTATATTACTGGGCGGCGGCACTGGCGCTAACACCTCACGAGAGGGAGCGGACACTTGACGCGGCGGCGGATCGCGACTCACAGCGGGCGTGTGTGTTTCCCTAACAACGGGAGCCGAGTCTTCGACCCATTCTTCCACTCGCCGCGTTGTCCCTTCTCCTTCTGATTCTGAGTCTTCCTCAACAGCGGCTTCAATCTCAGCGAGATCGACTTCAAGTTTCTTCTTGACGAGTTGCTCCTTCATGCGTACCAATTCTCGTTCAGCCTCGTACTCAACCCTCCGTCGAAGATAATCGGCACTTCTCTGGCCGCTCCTCGAGGAGACGTGGCTTGTCCCGGAACCTGCCCTCTGGATTGTCTCCGATCTCACAGGCGTGAACATATCTCTGTGGTCGATAACACGACCTCCCGCCAGTGGGATTATAGGTACAGGAACCGATGATGTAATCGGTGCAACTGAAACTGAGCCTGGTGCCTTTTCAGACGGCACGCCAGAGTCAGCCTCCAACTCGCGCCGCTTGTTCATGTCGGCCTCTATTTTGCGCAATTTACTTCGCGTCGTAATTGTGCTTCTAACACTCATCTTATTTCCGTACGATCCGGCACTCGAAGGACCAAAAATTATACACGATTCAGGCGCAAGGGTTGAAATGGAAACACGATAAGATGAGTGTGACTAAATATTTATATTTGACTTAGATTTTAACACTATTTAAACACTATATTAACTTAAGAACACTTTGATTTTGCCGGATACTTTTACAACTTGATTTTACACAATACAATATAAACACAACGACTTGGATACCGAACTCTATCCGTAACTTATGACAGAGCTATCGCGCAGAATAAGGACTCGACGAAGATTACTGGAAGACTAACTTTTTGTGCCTGTGGGCGCGTGTTTTATTTACTCCCACGTAGGCGCAAGTTGCGGTCGGCCCCACTCTCATGGCCGCCCACTATCCTATGTTTAGCGGGGGAGTTGGTAACACCCTGCCCCTCGCTCCCCGCTCTTCACCCCTGTGACCTAGATAGACCGTGGGAACCCGGATGTAGATAACAATGGGCTTCCCTCGGCCAATCACTGGCTCTGTTTATCCATAGATGGAACCTTGTCTCACCAAGGATTTTTAAATTTACTGGTAACTTCTACAACTTTAAGAAGTTACAAACGGATTTATATCAAAAGAGATGTATAATGCCTACTAGTGATATCAAACTATATACAACTACGTTATCCAAGTCATTATTTGTCATTTTTACCTAACAGAGCAATAAACAGACATATCATAACAGAATTAGGGGGCTGTGCTTCTCAACATAAGGAATGTGATAGTCTTTACTCTAATGACCATTGTTGTTTTTAATTTTGCTAGACTCCACCAACACTGAACATAAGCAGTGGTCGTGGCGTTCGAATTGGTCCGCGACTTTAACAAGGTTGTAACTCAAGTAACAAAACATCTTAGTACCTAGGTATCTATTTACTCCAACTACGTTGCATCCACGCAGCGGTGTTAGTTACAAATCTCAGACTCATCAGTGGTCAGAATCCAAATGTTGCCACGTTACATAAATATCGTTACAAAATATTTTGCTCAATGCACGTATCAGTGTACGGAGGTATAATCGGAGGTCCGTTGTGAAATTAGTACAATTGCTCAGTTTCGTAGCTGTGACAAAAAATGGATTTAAATAAACTTGTGGCTTCATTAAAATAAAAGCCGAATTGCGATTACTTGAAGCCCTTATTCTTACTCAATACAATGTTAATGATGAATGAGAAATGAAATACATAGTTACAGGCAGTGCGCATTGTTAATCATAAAGCCATAAAACAAAATACCTACTTAGTGATACAAGAATGCACTTAGGTAGACACACAAAATCAGACTTATTTAAAAAATTCAGTCAAACAGTAACAGTAGGTTAGCAATAAAAAATTGAACCAGTTTAATAAAGGTGTAGTCACGTGTGATGTGTGGTTACCCTTGTTGGCAGCAACCTATAATTGATAACTTGATAAGTGATAACCACATCGTCCATGTCACACCCAGCAAAGAAATAATAAAGTCTTAAATAATGAGCAACGGAAGCAGTTAGTTAACTTCTAGAACACTTGAACTGTGATCACAAAATCTATTTCCCTCCACATTTATTTACATGTCCCGTCTGAGTAATATAAATAATCTCCAGCAATTTGTGGCGAAGAGAAAGTGTTCCAGCCTGGATAAGAAACAGGAAGGGCATGGCGGCCACAAATGTCAGCTCATCGTTCCCATAGCCGCGCGGGCGCATGCCGCAATCTGTTGAAAGTAGAATCAATTTGTTTTAGAAAGTAGATTGTTCTATAGCCTCGCCTTTTGCGAATGCTTTGCGAATTTATTTTTAATACTTCTGCTGTTACGGAGAGGAAGGTTCTAGCTTCAAAAGTATGAAATATTATTTTATTGTCTGTAGTTGTCTGCATGGCATTTAACACTCAGTTTATTAGGTACTAAATTATAAACTGCCTGTAGTTGTTCATGAACTTGACATGTCTTCTGATTATTTAATCTTATTTGCTGGCTACGCGGACAAGAAGTATAAAGTCGCCCTATTTCCGACATCTGGACCTGAAACCTTGCCATTTATTGCGACGTTATGTTCTACATCTGTTCGTATTATCATAGGGCTTCCAGTGTCCACATGTGGTCTTAAAAACACCATGACCAACCATGCCGTTTTATTCGCCTACAACGGTAATGAATATTTTTGTAGATATAATAAGCAATGAAAATATACGGTAGACCTAATGAATATGCAGTGCTGAAGTCTGAGCAGCGACCCTGAATAATATTTACCAACGTCTGTTGAGCACACTTTTGTAAAAAGAACCGTCTACAAGTTAGAGTGATAGATGGCTGGAATTTTACGGTAACGGCATGCACGCACGCGCAATTGATCTACGTAACAAAATGACGAAACGTTGCGACGGCGACAAAATACTGGTAACGAAATGCAGTGGCTTTGGACGGTGAGGGACGGTGACTCATGCGTTTGGTTTCAAAAGGTTTTTTTTTGTTATGAAGTGCCAGATTGCTTATATACCTATGTTTAATAATGATTCAATATTAAACACATTGTTTTCCAATGACACTGTACCATTTTTGCTATGCTTGTCTGCGGTCAAATATTTTCCTTCCCGAACAATACTGCTTCAAAATCATAATTCAACAATGTGAGTGTAGGTATTTGCATGACTATGTTTGGTTAGTTTTACAAACCATAAAATGCACCTAGAATTTACAAAGTCGACGACTAGTAGGTTCAAATTGTTATTCGTACAAATAACAAACCCAAGTTTGCAGCTCAACAGAAAACATCATTAGTTCACCTGCAGAAGCCTTTGCAAATAAGGTCGTATTTGGGTCGATCGCTGATATCGACTGCTTGACTCTGATTGATGTCTCAATTAATTTCCAATCAATCAATGGAAGTGAAATGTCTCTCTAGGGGCTTTAGACTCTTCCTCTAAAGTTTAGAGTGTTCAACTTCTTACCATAAAAAGGTTGGGATTAAGTAACATGAAACTCGTCGTCTACCTCGTTAGGTGGCACAGAGCCAGTTTACGAATTTTCGATTAGGTATGGGTGTGTCTATGGTTGATAGATAAAGCCTTTATGACTTGGCATTGGGTCGTTCGTTGAATTTGATAGTGGCCTTCGAGTGATGACCCAATTAATCTCGCATCAATCATTCACTCAATCTAGAGCTGGCAACTCACCAAAGGCTTTATGCTGCTCAACTTCTAACAAAGATTGAGTGGCGGCTCCACTGCAGAATTATTCAAATAGATTGACTATAAATGAAGCAGAATAAAGAACGCATTGAGTCGCGTTCTACTTTTATCTTAATCTTCTTGCAAATGTCGGCTTATCGGTGACATTATTACATACATTAGGTACTGTGTATGTAATGTACAAATCGAAACTGAATGTTATTTCGACTAGATTTGTATCGTGTGAAGTAACGTTCAAATAACACTTGCATCACTTTACTATGTAATTAAGTGTTTGTTTACTCGCGTACCATGTGGATATGAGGTCACTTCGTGTTCGCTACAAGATCACTTGGGACACAATACGTTACATTTTATAAGATACCGCGTCACACGATATTTTGTCCTCCCATTTGACGTTTCAATGAGGTAGTATAAATTGAAGACAATTTGGGTAGATTGCACTTAGTAGGTATTACTCTGGTTGTTGGGTTTCGCTGGAGCCCATAGATATCACAATACAATGTCGTCCGCATCTACAACTAATCGCCGTAGGGTTTCAAAAGTCATTGGCACACACCAGCACAACATGCTACCCGAAACTATCAAATTTTCCCAATCAACCTTGAGCCTAATGCTTTAGCGATAAAGTTGAAAATCTATTCAAGAAATTTGACAGCGTGTAGTAGCTTGATGCGCTGGCGTCTGTACCCTACGTACCTATGTACGTCATAGGAAATTACGAGCATTTAGTATGCACAAGACGTTCTATCACCATAAGCATGTGCAGCGATAATATCGTCGTTTTATTGTATGAGTTCATATCTTCAAATAAGTCGTTAGGTAAATACGTAGTGTAGATACCTAACAGGATTACATAGAAGACAAGGTTCTTACATAAAGTGTTTATAAATAACATTAAATAAAAAAAGCATTAGCTGACGCTTGTTTTTCCAATTTTCTTAAACATTTAGGTAGGTTTATGGTTGTATCGATTCGCAAACAAAAACAAATGAAAAGTGTGTTCCAATCAATATGTCGTATTTCCAAAAAAGTTAATAAGAAGTTATTTTTATTGGAGATTTTCCTTGTTCGATGCATTTTCTAGAGTCGCTAATCGATATGGATAGGTCAATCGATTAGAAACTCATTATTGGTGCAGATACCTTTTATTTTGTTAGCAATCAGCTATGTACACAACAATTGAAGTTCTACATTTTGGAAATCTAGAACTTCAATTGTTTTTTTTTTAAATTAGGTAATTCAGAGACCTGTTTAACTATAATCCACCTGTTATTTAGCCTACAAGACATGCACTAAAGTTACCTTTGCGCTGCCGCCGTGGACGTGGCGTAGTTTTGGGCAGACAATGTCATGGTAGCGACACAACGAAGAAGAAGAGATATGCCTCAGTTGTGTAAAGTTGGGTTGTCAATAGGTATGCACATACACCTAATAGCCTAAGGGACAGCCCTAGCCCTGCATCCTTGTTAACTAACTAGGCCACATGGCGTGCGAAGCAGAATTAACGTTCATTAAACACAACGGTCGATGACAGTCCGGAACACGATATGTGCAACATATCACAATGTGGGAGTTAGTACTAGGGCTTTATTAACAGTGGGAGGTAGGAGAAATGTCTTACAAATTACAATTATAAGTTAGTGTTATACGTAATCTTCTCCTACAAGTGCTACATACGTATGCAGTTTATAATGTGTCCAGTGCTGAGACACAGGCCTGGGACAGGGAGCGGTCCTACTGCAGGTTGTTGGATGGTACATAATTATCATATCTTCGCTGGGTGACTGGTAGCAGGTGGATAAGATTTGCCAAGAATTGAGATGCGTGGAGCAATTGGAGAGGCCTATGTCCAGCAGTGGACTGCTGAGTGCTGAGTGCTGTAGGCTGACGATGATGATGACCTGCTTTCTAATTTTTGGTTGTAGGACATTTCGGTTTTCTCACAATAACATAACATCACGCCTGTAATCCCCGAGGGGTTAGGCAAAGGTGTACCTAATGGTACACCCACATTTCGCAAGTTATGTTTAAGTCCCATGTAATAGGGGGCGAGCCTTTTGCCAGCAACCGGCACAAATCCAGTTTCTGTGACTGCTACTGAGAAATTCTCGATAGAATAACACTTCGCCCGACCCGGGAATCGAACCCGGGACATCATGCTCACCAGTCGCGTTTGCTACCACTAGTTACCACCGTTTTCTCACAATGTAACCGTTGATAGAAGTGGGGATGGTGAATAACACAAAGTTATGTGTCCACTTAGGTTCAAACCCACTACCACATCCACACCCACGCACAAAACCAAACCCACTGCCACAAGTGCCTGCAACTTGTCAACAAGCTGTCTTTATTGAGATAAATCTAAGTTTGTTCAGGAACTATTAAGCGCCATCTCATTTTATCGCTTCTGTCAAAACTGTCGATACCAGCTACCTATTCTACCGTGAAGTTATGATAAGAATCTAAAGACAGCTTTTATATGAATTATGTAACATATTGAAAGGTTTCAGGAGTGCTTGTCAATTAGCGATTACTTAATAACAGTACGGTAATGTCGCTCTATCTGTCAGTGGTTGTGATTTTCCGCATCCTGGTGTCACCGGTGTGCACTCAATAATATCAATAGAAAGTAGACTTTAAAGTTAAAGTAATCCTAACTAATATTACAAATGCGAAACTAAGTTTGTTAGTTACCTTTTCACAGTAAGCCACTGAACCGATCATCCTGAAATTTTGCATTTAAGTCAGGTGTACAGAAACGGACATAGGGTAACTGTCATCCCGAAAAATGGTACTGTTCCCGAGGAAAACAACAATAACGTTCTTATGATAATAAATGGCGCCACGTGTCTTTCCAATCATGATTGAATTCTATTATTATAGAAACTTTAATTAATACGAGCAAAGCCGCGGGCAAAAGCTAGTATTTTATACAGGGTGTAATCCCGACACCGAGGTACAGACGGTTATCACGTATTCAGTACAATATTCTGAAAAAATTCATTGGTAATAATAATTATAAAAAAGCAGCTGTTCCATACATTTTGACCGTGTAGGTTTTGCACTTTTGTAGGAAACAATTGTTTTTTTTTTAAATTACCGATAAAAAAAAAATTGTGTCAGAATCATGTACTGAATACATTGGTAATAGTTTGTACGTCGGTCATCCTAGGTAACAATCAAGTTACTTTAGTTTCAAGCCTTGTTAAAAACTGAAAACTTTTCAGTAATGGAAACCAGCGCTAATGGAAATCATTCGCACATAGCCACAGTACTGCTACGAAAACATGTTACTAAATTATTTGCGGGATTTACCACAACCTATTTATATAAAATTGACTCCAACTAGTAACAATACACAATAATTACTTTGCGATCTCGAGATAAGCTAAAGGATATTACCCAGTGTCTGCTTGAAACAATGTGTGTGATGAGTTGATGACCTTTGTAATATGCTCAGATAAGCGGTCATTTGTAAAGTGTCTTTATCAGTTTGTTATGTATGGCTCTGATGACTTATAACATCGTCGTTATCAATTTCAATAATTATGTAGACAGCGTAGGTATTTCGATCACAAAATACATAAGTACCTTATTTCTTATAGCTATCAATTGTACATTCAAAATTGAAGCAGGAAAATGACTTATTATGTCACGGACTTTTTTTTTTCTCATGGGGAAGCATCAAATGACTCCTCCCGCTCTGGGCGGAGCGGAATTTAAGGGAGTGTCAGACTTTTACTGACTAAAAACCATCCATGTTCCTTCTTTTGCCCTTTATGTTCCAGGCCATCTCTTTCGAACAGTCCCGCAGCCCAATTATGTCATGGCCTGAAGTTGTGATAATTTTATTCGCCTTTTTTTTAATACTTCGATCAGCAATTTACATCGCTATTAGGATATTGTTATCTCTACTTAACGCAGCTCGTGGAGGTTCAGAAACTCTTTACTAATTACTAACTTATCTATTCATAATTTCTTCCTTTCTGAGTAACGGATTATCCTATCAAACTTATCTTTAAACGGTCTTACTTTAAACTCATTAATGCCTGATTCTTATCACTCATAATACATTATTATCTCTTACACGATTCTCTACGATAGATGACAATACCAACCAGCTGCAGCCGATACTCAAATACTTTTCAAGATGATTCAATTAGGACTGTGCACTGCGCAGGGGCCGATTTACTCTTAACGTAGTAGGTTGGTACGAGTTATTGTGCTCATAATGGGCTCTGCTCGAATGCTCAGAGTATACCGGTAGCATTTACGACTGCTTGAGCATTGGGCGCCGGCGCTAAAAGTACCAGTAAAAGGAGACCGCTGACTTGCATCGATTTGCGTCTCAAAGAAATAAGAGCTGGCTGTCACAAGCCCATTGTTGTGGAATTGTATGGAATGCTTTACGGCTTCCATGTATGTATGTAAAGAGCAGTTGCGGACTCATCAAAGTACTTCATGGAATTTATACTCAACTTTAATATGGTTATGACAGTGCGTGACTTTACTGAATTCAGATAATTTTATTCTGCGTGTAGCTTCAGAAAAACAACAACATAATAGGGAAAACGACTTTCAACTCAACTGTACAACCATAATTTTAACAGTCAACAAAAAGTAAATAATACATCAATTTCAACTTCCTGAGCTTTATATTCAATTTTAACCGACAATGTGGTAAAATTATTCTTAAAACCGGTTGAACCATCAGATCCCAGGTGCTCGGTTCAAGGGCAAGAATGTAGCACGTCCATATACAGAACGTTAAAACGGAAACTTTACAATTAACATTAAGATCTATAATTAGCTCTGAAGTTCATGAGGCATGCACTTGAGGAACTGCAATTGTCTTAAGAGTTTTAAATCTCCTTTAAAAGCGAAGCGGAAATCACAATCGGCCATTGATATTTCGATCTCCCTTTGGCGCCCATTGTTCTGTCTTTATTTTTATAGGGATGACGTCTTTAGCTATAGAAATTGTATGCCCTATAGATGAGCCACAGAAGGTACCTCCTTCCATACATAAATTGCTAGATGTGCTCATGTGCCCCGCGGTTTCACCCGCCGCTTCTGACTTGTTTTCTATTTGCTCGGCTCCTATTGGTCGATAAATGGACTATTCAAAACTAAAATATTTTTTCAATTTGAACCAGTTCCTGAAACAAACAAACTCTTCAGCTTTATAATATAATTTATACTAGCTGTTGCCCGCGACCTTCGTTGAAATAATTATAAAAAAAATATGATTTCCCTTTTTTAATCGAATTTTGTTACCAATTTCAAAGGTTTTAATTTTTTTGCAAGGAAGCCTAATTATTTTTCTAAAATAAAAGTAGCCTATGTTAGACCTTATAACATAGGCTGTAGGACTGTTCGAAAGAGATACCGCGGCCCTGGAACACAAATGGCAAAAGAAGGATCATGGAAGGGCTTTAGTCAGTAAAAGTCTGACACACCCTTCCGCTCCGCCCAGAGCGGGAGGGGTCATTTGATGATTTCCCATCCGAAAAAAAGACCTTATGACATCAGCTATCTACCAGTAAAATTCCGTCAAAATCGGTCCTACCTTTTCGGAGATTAGCCGGTACAAACACACAGACAGACCGAAAAAACAAACATTGAAGTGCCGTATATATTTTCACATGCATTCATTAAAAAGCTGTTATTTTGATATTACAAACAGACACTTCAATTTTATTTATTTGTATAGATTTTAGAATCATAAATTTATGCCTTAGAATGATTCCAATGTCAGTCTAGAAGTACGAAGGTCGGCACTAGTTGACATTTAAATTAGTCTGCAATGTTCCTTGTCCTCAAATAAGAACGCGAGGTATTCGAATTAATTATTAAAGCAAGCAACGTTTTTGCAGACCAAACGTCAAGACGAACCAGACATAGAAAGTAGACAGCAAGTATTCACGTAGAAAGTTCAGCGGTCAGCAAAGTTTGAAATGGCTTCTCATTAAAATATTAATTTATACTTATTATTTGTAGCATCTTTAGAAACTAATTAAGCGAAAAGAAAAATTATAAAAAATACCGAAGCATCTAAATCTGCGAGTAGTTACCAGTTTCATGTTATTGGCATATTTTTTGGGTAATTTTTTGTTACATATTTTGATTGGTACGGAAAAAGCAGCTAACAAAAACATTCTGATAAATAATGTTAGCTAAAATGATTGTGATATGTGTCATGCATTGAATTGCATTAGCTGAATAAGTACCAGCAACTAAAAACACAAGTAACGTGAAACTTTGGGAATGTGAACGTAGGTAATCCACTTATGTCGCACCGGTTTGTTTGTACTTAATTTTGTAAAATAAATCCAGTTAGGGACTCTATGAATAATGGATATTATGTAGGTACCTCCATAATATTTTTTTCTTCTGGATTAACATTCCGTGTAATTCAATCATCATGAACAAATAAATTGTTTGTTACCAATCTACTTCGATTTCTATGCTAAGCTTATAAAACAAAAGTCTATTGTTTTAACCCCCCAATTAGCTTTTATAAGGTTGTATCAATACAAAATCCCTCTACTAAAATCGATTTTAAAACCCTATAAAAGTGTTGCAGCGAGGGGAACCGGTCAACGCCCTCGCCGACGCGCCACAATGCAAAAGTTCGCCAAAACGGGGCGCACGGGCACTCGAGCGTCCTGCCTGCCATGACAACTCCAGTTTTCAATGTCATTTATTATAGCTTCCATTAGAGTGAGTCATGAACCTACCAGTTTCGGGTTAAATCGAGGCCATGGAATCATGACACTGGAATGTAAGGGACAATAAATTTTGAAATAGCTGATGTGGTCATCACACTTAATTTTTCCTAAAGTTCGAGTGCCAGACTTCAGTTATATTGAGTTGACCACGTTTCGAAACCATACTGCTTGTTATGTATCTGAGTCACGTGATAGCACAGTGGTAATTTCGCCCTAATTTTAACACTGATTGGCCGTTTTAATGTTAACGGCTCGACCTCGAAATTGTTTAGTAAGCCGGTGTTGTAATTAAACGACATTCATACACACTTGTTATCCACGTTATCAAACTGTTACTATAGCCTAATTATTTTGTTTGGATTAAGTCAGTTTTACTACTAAGTGTTATACACACTTTATTCTATTAGGAAATTACTGAAATTAGTCATACTTATTGGCATTAAAGGATTTATGTTATCCGAATTACGTTTTTAGATTATCATTTATTTTATAACTAATTTTGAAACCAGTTTATAGTCTCCTTATATCCATATTTCAGCTTTTTAGAAACAATAGCGTCAATGGTATTGGTAAATTAGGAAGCATTTGCAACTATTTGCAAGACATGAGTTGTGTAAACAAGCGCCGTCTCGGGTGTCCATGGGGAAAATCAATAAGCATTTCCATCAATCGACAACGACGCTCTGTGAGCTCTGTCACGTCAGCGCACACGATCTTTGTCTTATTTAATTTTTTTGCACAATGCGCTTTGTAAAGGATGGTTTTATGATTCTAACACAGTATGACGCATAAAAACTGCATGTATCGATCGGACTCACCGTCCAACATGCAGCGACGAGACGCAACATCGTCCTCGTCGAACTCCTCGACGCCCGCGGTCTTCTCCTTGGCC
This sequence comes from Eurois occulta, assembly GCA_950022335.1. NCBI lineage: Eukaryota > Metazoa > Arthropoda > Insecta > Lepidoptera > Noctuidae > Eurois > Eurois occulta. Next base: position 5,874,851 of record OX465489.1, on the reverse strand, counting down.
ACTTCCATGATGATTCACCCACTTGCACTCTCAACACTGTTTACATCACGCAAACCCTGGGTGCACAATATTTATCACAGTACGAAGCCATGCCGAATTCGCGAGTTTCACCAGCTGATCGCGGAGACGTACATATGTCGTCGCGTGGAGTCGCGCGGAAGCGCCTTATCTCGATAGCCGTAAGCAAATAACTGGTTGTAATCGACCAGTGGACCGCCGTACATCGGCCGTTCAATGTCAGTATCGAATGGACAATCAATTATGCGACAGCGTCGCGTAAAGAGGAGTCGTGTGTCGCAACTCGCCTGCCTCGTTGTCTGGTACAGGGCCGCACATGCGTAGTGCAGGGGCGCAGGGCGCATGCGCGGGCCGGGAGTATGGTATCGACGAGCTATGGCTACCGAGGGCTTCGGCGGATATGGCGACAGCGGGACGCCATGCCTGCGACTGACCGGCGCGCTACGCTCCCTCTCGAACAGAATTTAATTAAGCTATTTGCTTGCAGCATCGATGCGAACTCGAACGCACTCAAGGCCTTCAACTTATTTTCTTGTCATGCAATTCTGCAAGCCTCAATTAAACGCGCAAACGTTGACTCATTTGATATTGAACTTTGTAATATTTTGACGGAAGTTCATCTAAAACATTAGGTAGGAAATCATTAATGCGTAGGTATCATTAATTTATTTGAAAACAGATAAATGATTTACATAGATCAACCGATAACATAACTAATCTTTAATTAGAATAAATTAATCAGTGCGTATTCTTAGATTTAGTAATGGAAGAAAAATACCGTTGATTTTAGCACGCTAAGACAAGTTTTGGGCGGTCAATGTCAGGAAATTTTCCCTATCCTAATTTGATATGGCCTGTAAAATGTGAAATGATAAAGTGAATGATAAAGGCATTTATAATCAATATGAAATAATTATTTATTTAATTATACTATAATGTGTATATTATGTATATGTAATAATTGTGTTGTTTTAAAACACCTTCATGCAAACGCCTACCTAATTTTGAACCGACAATGCAGTGAGAGTGTTATTGCTTGATCAAATTTGCCAGGCGTTTAACCATCGACTACGGTCAAGCGTAAAACATAAACAAAAAGCAATGATAAGTATTTATCATAATATCATGGCTATAAATATTAAATACAAAAACGTCAGGATGAGGTGTAAGACACGTGACACATTATTAATCGTATTGACATACGGAAAATTACAAATTCTGTCTCAACAAGTTTCGGATGACATCATTTTAGGCCCGGCCGAAGTTCAACGGTCTATCCGGTTGATTTGTATTATCATCGCGAAAATTGACAATGATGCAAGCTACGATAATAAGTAGACATTATTATTCTAAGCATGCTAACTTCTCGTTTGATCATTCGATCGTTGTATAGTCTGTGAACTATTGTTACGTGACGAAAGTAAGTTGCTCACAAATTACTTTAGGAGTTCTAAAAAAAATGTTGTAAAACTTTGAGTTCTATAATAAAAGAGCTATCTAGATAAATTACTTCAATGTGGTGACCTAAGTATTAAATTGGTAGATGATTTTTGTTTCTAAATTGTTTAAAAAACTGGGCCACAAGATGCTTCTTGTGCCCCAGGATAAAAGGAAATTATTATAAAAGGAAGACACACAGAGGAGTACTTTCGTTTACCGTCACGTTTCCATTGGGTGGGGAGTACACAGCGCTGGGTGGGTCACAGCCCCAATATGATAAATTATGCTCCCGGGAGATGTCGGGCATGGTTCCAAGTTTTGAGATACTTTTCGAGAAAATACTGGAGACTAATCGGTTTTATTTTCTTTCTGATGGTACCGATAAACGCCTAATCTATTCGGATCTTAGTTTTCAGCAGCTGTATCTGTTTGTATTGAAACTCTTTGTAGGTATAAAATGTTTGCTCTAAACTAGTCCTCGAAGTTTCAGGTCATTTGAAGTAAATAAAAACTGAACCTTTTGATAATAGTTAGACATTGGTGTACCAATTGCGCTTCTTGCGATTTTAAGTTATAGGAATGGGCCGTTGATTGAAAACGATCAAGACCATAATAGTTAGAGACTTCGTTTAGATCTTATTCATTATGCGTCCACTTTATATAGCGCACCTAGATATCGACGAAATACGTAAGATACTGGTATTGTGCCTATACAAGTATAGCTTTATGTCATTTTCCTTATCGATTTAACAATAGAAAAGAATAAACCAGGGAACTATTCGCTTAACAATTACGTTCTGTAAAGAATATTCAATAAAACCAAATTACCTAATTACACTTCCGGCCACATGCCTTAGAAGCAATAAATGAGAAATATAAATAAAAATTACGACCAAATAATGGTTGTGCAACCGATTTGATAGCATACGACAATAAAATTAATAGCACGAAAGTGTGCAAAACGATTGAGAGCCTCCTACAACAAAGCTCCATTCACACTGTACAACAATGGTTACATTATTTTACGGGCGAAAGCACTTGCGCAAGAGCATGTAAACGACGATTAAAATAATTAATGGTTAAACCTAATGACTTACATCACAGAGCGTTCTTTGATCGGCCGTTATAAAACTGCTTAGTCGCTCTCATTAATAAAATTAACAATTAAAGGTTTGTTCTTGGTGCCTTTCCGAATTTTTCGATGATGGATATCTATCAAGAAAATAAATATAGACAATATTCAGCGTAGACCATGTCCCCAACATTATTAGACTTATACGTCCTGACATTAATTTAATCAGTGTCCTATTTAAGCCATAATCTCAAGAAAATCCCGTTTGGTACTACGGCGTAGCGCGTAGACCTTCCCGTAGGCGCTCGTGCTACGAAACCTAATAATTAATTAAGTTTAGGATAGTTTATGTTTAAGCGTGTTTATATTTAGATGTTATTTAGAAATGTAATATTGTTCATAAGTAATGCATATGGAGACACCTGTAGCATGTAAGGATTTATAAGGAGGCGCATGACCTCAAAAAAATTGCAACGGAAGCTGCATGCATTGGTTATCAATCCATCTTCTCTATGGTATCAGAATGCATGGGGCTTTCTGCTTTAAGCAAGGGTTATGAATGATTTCTTATATGTAGTTAATTTTCTCAGTATCAGCTAAATAAATATCAATTTACTTATTAGAAAATCAAGCTTCGAATTACTATCCTTTGAACAAAACCCAACAACTGTCGTATTTTATAGTTATTTTAAATACAGTTGAGTGAAGTAAGACAGTAATCAATGCAAGCTACTGCAAGCTTTGCGTACCATTGCATTACACGGCGGATAGCCTCTAGATGGGATCTCGTAGTTAATGGTGATGATGGCGTCTTGCAAGGAGCTACCTATTCGCACGGTATGTATGGGCTATAGTATAGTCACTCACAAAAGAGTTTAGACTAATTCAAATTTCTGTGTGGGGTGTGTCGTAAGTAAACGTATAATTTTAGTGCTACGACATTTCATTCAAATGTAACCTAGGGCCGATTTTTAAAGTTCAGAAACTTTTACGTGAGGAATAAAAAATTTAGTTTTACAGTTTTTGAGCATTGCCATAATTATTATTTTTTCAAATAATAGTTATCAGTCGAGAGTTCGATTTATATTACGGGGTTGCAAAGTTAGGTGGTACGCTCATACTAAATAAAAGGATACTAGGCTGGTATCCCTGACGTGCTATGACACAATTCGACACAATCATGTGTATCTGGCTTTACATACATAGGAATTAAATTGTACCTGCGTGTCTGCTGAAGATGGCAATTTGAACGTAAGTAAAATATATGCGTTCGCATGTTATTACTGAAGAATGTTGAGTGTGCGTAAATTATGCATGATATAGTAATAGTTGACCTTGATTATTATATTTCATTCAACAAATTGGCGTGCTGACCACTTAACGTGCGTGGTTAATAACAGCTGTTACCTATGATAGTAACAATTAGGGTGTGTAGTGTGTGTATTTTTGTAGTGAAAATTGTGTGAAAATGTATTGGAAAGTATATTTTATTTGATGTAATATTGATGCTGTAAAACTCAAAGTTTTATTTCTGTTGGTGTTGATCAACATGACATTTCTTCACTTCTGAATATATCTTAATAACAGGAAAGAATGTGAATCAGAAAAAAACTAGGTAGGTAATAGGTATAGCTTGCGAAAATAATAATAGATATTTATAAATAAAATACTCTTTATTATGTAAACTATACAATTCAGGTATAAAAAGCAGACAGTTTTACATAGGGTGACACAATGGGCGGTCTTATCGCTAAAATGATTGATTTTTATTATCATAAGTTGCGCTGATTCTCTATTGTACCTATTAGTCAATAACTTTTGCAAGTAACTGTACCAAACCTACCTAGTACCACAGTCTGCAACATTCTTATCTTCGCATCTGAATAATAAGCAGGTATGCTGTATTGCTGTTCTGTTAGATAACAATACACAACATGGCGACGGGTGTACACATCCATTCATTTTGTGTGTCCGTAATTAACACCTTCGACTTAATTCAGGTTTACGTAATTGTGGGTATGACCATCGAGTGGCAGTGGAAACTATTTATAGGAATAGATATGACGAAAGCAGACGAAGGGCGTTTTCATACGTACCTAGGTACAAGAAATTACGTTTTTTACACTACAGACAGACTAAGCGTTTAAATAGTTTTTAGCTAAATAACCATAAGTTAGGAAAATGCAGGCAAACATACATTGAATAAGCGGCAAAAGTTGTCCTATACCGAAAATAGACTACATCCTTATTAGAAAAAGCAAATGAAAATACTTGATAATTTATTCTATTTAACAGGAAAATGATGTTTAGCAAAGCTAAGTGATCCGGTGTTATAATTACTAAACGACTACCAAGTAGGAAAATGGTAAGTTATCATCTCACTTGAGTGACGGCTTTAGAGCAGGATGTTGTTATTGGCAGACAGGATGATGACACTGCTGTCCGTAGTGCTCGTACTCTTGACCACAAGACATTGAAGTACGTTACCTGTAATACAGGTGTTTCACTACCTACCACAGGCACCAGTGATTCACTACTATGTAAGTTACTTGTTTATGCCAATAAATGAATTATTATTATTATACAACCTGTGCCAAAACAACTCTCTAAGTTCATTTAATCCCATTCAATGACTTTTTCATGAAATAGATATTGAATGGGGTATTAATTTTAATGATTTTATAATTCTGTTACTACGTACGTATTAATTGCGCGACTTATTTTTCATCAACATACAACCTGACACTGACCTGCAAATTGCAAAAAAAAACGTAAGAAAATTTGAATTTCGCGGGTTATGCCATTTAATTTGTTTGAAAAATTAAAACCTAAACCTATGTTAACTAGCATTAAGTTAAGGGATAAATAAATAAATACAAAAATACAAATACTTAAGTATAACTTACGTGGCCCGGTATCAGAATCACAATCTGCCAGTGGCGAAGGTTCCATACAACTCGATTCCTACCGTACCCTTTGAAAAATGGCATAGTCAGTATTCTATAGACAAGTAATATAATCAAATTAAAGATATGTACTTCGGCTTACCTCTTACAAAAATTGACCCTTCGCTACCGCAATCTGCCCTTGTCCTATGTTACTTGGGGTCGGCGCAACACGTTTTTTTTCTTCCATTCTCGTTTGTCAGCCGTCACGCTATCATTTACTCCTTTTGTTTTACGTTCCTGACACAATGCATCGATCTTTTCTTTGGCATTTCCAGTACGTGAACCGTTCAGAAATTAATTTATTTTAAAACGTTTGCCTATTTGCTCGTATTATCCTAGTCATTTAGTTGAAAAGCATTAGGTTACTCTAAGTAAAACGCTTGCGAAAACGAATTTAAATTGACCGTATTATGTGCCTACATATATGTTTAACGATTTAACGATAAGCTTTTATATAATTTCCAGCAATTCGGTGTGATGCAGCTTCACCGTTACTTTAATAACCTGTCAACAGCAGACATTGAATAATTACAGGTTATAAAAACTGGTAAAGATTTGTTTTTAAGTTATGGTGGAAGAAATATTCGTGCTTAAATCTTATTCATGTTAATATTAGCTCTATATAATCGCCGTGTTTAAATAGCTAGAAGACATTGTTTGCAAAACTATCAGAAATCCCTTACAATACAAAAGCGAGGAAATTAAACCAACCTAGTTTCTCATTTCATGCAAAAAACGAGAAGCCTAAATCCAAACCTCGTTTTCGCACCTAAATATCTGCAAGTTCTAGCTACCAATTTACCAATACCACTACATCAGTGGTTCTGTTTTTTACTTCTCTCGTGACATGGAAACCTAGCTCACGCCTCACAGCATAATTCGATATCATCAGATTACGATCTAAGATAAGATGCGGTTGGTGATTGTTATATATTTTTTCTCCCGTCGCGTGCCTACGAGTGCTAGCTAGAAAATTGTTATTGTCATACTTAATTTTCTCAGGCTTCGAAGAAACGAGATTTATTTTGAGACTTAAGTAAGTAAACGTGTTTTGAATTAGTAGATGTACTCGTAGTTTTTTATTAAAACTTACAAGAAGTGATGGCAATTAATTAGGCGTCTTTTTTGTGACGGGTGCCATGTTTTATAAAGGTGGCTTTTTGTGAGCTTCGATATTTTTCTTCGAAATAATTTATGATGTTTCTTTCGGTCTCAGTTTATTATTAATATCAGTGACATCATAAAGTTATCGTACTAAAATTATATTGGAAATATCAAGTTGTCCAATAATTGCCAAGTTCCTGTCAAAATTATTACCTATTTCACATTCAATTATATTGGCAGTGTTCAAACTACAGCAAGCCCTGTTACTCAATTTAATTGGTACTCTCTTTGCTATCAGCGAACATTCGCTGCCTCAATAATTTAGTATCGGAGTTAAAACAATAAGATAAAGTCACGCACATAATATTTCCTAGGTTTTGTTCTCCTGGTTCCTGGGATATCTAGAAACTTGTCACCTGGCTAGCATTTCGAGTATTTCCGGAGAAACTAACTGAACATTACGTTAGATTTGATTGCGTCATTCATTATACTTCTAATTATGAGTGGGTAGACATAGCTAATGGACTTGTACGTAGATAAATCATAGGACAATACAGTAGGTTTAATAAAGCTAAATGATGCACCATGTTTTTTTCATTGCAGTTCATCAATCAACAAGGAATTAGGTGAAGCAATCAATTACTAAGTTTTATATAATAGTACTTGTAATACTTAGCCAGTAAATGACAGGAAATTATCTGTATGTACATTAATAATAATCGACTACACACGTTATAATATTATGCAGGTTTGTTATTGTGGAATTTGTCATACATATTTGACAAGCGGATGTCAATATTTTTTTTCAAGTATCGATTTCCTATAATAGTTACATGTGGGTTATGTGCATGGACCAACATTTACATATTTTTTTATATAAGTAGGTACATACAGGGTGTAACGAACACCGACACGAAAACAGTTACCTACCACGTATTCAGTAGGTACATGATTCTGAGCTACAGAGACATTTATCATCGGTTATTAAAAAATGTAAATGTACCAACACGGTCCAAATGTATGGAACAGCTGATTTTTTTTATTAACCTATGAAAAATTTCTATGTAGGGGGACTCAGAATGATGTACTGAATTCGTAGTAAACGTTTTCGCGTTGGTATCCTTTCCACCCCGTATTTATAACCTCAAGTCTAATTTTTCTTTGCAAATTTTTTGACTGTTAAACTGCGCAATTTCAAGAAAACTACGGTTGTAGAAGATTTCCGTTTACTTACACGTTATGTAATGCGGTTACCGTTACCCAGTAATGTTATTACTTAGAAGACACCGACGAGTTAAAGTAACCGACATATTTCTGAGAACAGTCAGGAAAGCTGTCAAGAGACTAGGGACCTACCTACCTACAATCATGGCGTTGTAGAAGTCCGCTCTTTAAGATTAAAAAAAAATCTAATAAATTCTCTATAATCTCTTCTAAAGAAAAAATATCTAAATTATACCCAGATATATCGAAAAAAACATATTTTTTTTTAAGCCAAAAAGATTTAAAAGAAAAACAAAGAAATGGAAATAGATTATATTTTCTACGTTCAAAAGGAATTAAAAAAAAAACTGAAAGGAAATAAATCTTGGTAGTATAATGCGGGGAATCAATAATAAAATTCAGTACTTTACTTTCGTATCAGTTTTGCATTATTGGTAATATCAATTAATGTTGATTGCCCTAAGTTTAACAGTCTCTAGGTTGCTGTAGAATGGTTTGCACATAAAACATCTCATTAAAGTTACGTTAAAGGAAATCCGTGTAAAATGATCATGTCGAACTTAAACTTATTTATTTTTTATTTTATTAGCAATCTGTATCATTGAAACAATAATCTAATACGTTGTCCGATTTTCATCGGTAGATGTATCTTCAGCCGATTTGTGCAGCCATTGATGCCATTCTGACGAGACTGTCTGGGAATCTTGTTGCTAGATCTGGTATACTATTTCTCTTGAGGCGCCAGTATCTTAGACTGCCCACAACCTGCAGTTCAGCAGCTAACTGGATAATATTGTGTTGGTCTAGTCTGGTCTTGATAATTCTTGCTGTGTGACTCAATTTCTTCCTTCACTGTTCGTAGTTTCAAATCTAGGTTCGCATATTAATTGCTTATGTACGGTGGAATGTTGAACATAGCTCTCGTGTTTTACTTTGAAACCCTTCTAATATTTTGATAATATTGTGACTGGTTGTGCCCCATAGCTGTATGCTATACGTCCATACAGGCTTTAGTATAGCTTTATAGATGGCTGTATTGGAAACATTTTCTGATGCTTATTGTAACGCTGTAAATTAACAAACTTTAAAAATCAACTTATGTATATTAATATTATAAAGAGATTTGTTTGTAAGTTTGTATGTAGGGGGTGATCTTCGGAACTTTCACTAACGGGAAGCTACATTGTCCTCGAGTGTCATAGGCTACATTTATAACATTCCCATGGGTTAATTTCCGTACATAACGGGAGCGAAGCGGCGGGCAAAATCTAGTTGTTGATAATTTTGTAACCGAAATGATGTCCCAGTTTCCCACACAGTCAACTAATCAATCATCAATTCCACTTCGGGGCTTAAACACGAAATTCTTTTACAGAGCTTTCTCTTTAATCTGGGAAAAAAGTAAAACATGTTTTTCCTGAAGAAGACATCTTTAGATTCCAGTAGTGAATTGGTGTAGGTAACTGTTGTGTATAGTATGCGTCCCTTTGCCCCTATGGTTGAGCCAAAACCAAGCAAAAAGGCAACCTCACTAAAATTACTAAAGTTACAGATATAGCTGGATTTTCACACCCATTTCCCTTACATAACTAGGGCATGAGCAGAACTGTAAATCACGTTACCACTAAATGCATGGGCACGATCACTAAACGCGGCAGTAACGTGAACATATACAGTGTTATGATGCAACTATGTAACTATGTGCATACGGAGATGGGTACCCATTACTCAGCTCTCGGCAATTGAACACGTAATCGATATGGAGTATCTACATAATTATGTCACTTCCCTCTATTTACTCTGAAGAGTGTGGTTGGTTTTCATAAAACATGATCTGTCATTGCAGTTTCTACAATAACAGTGGAAGAGTATCGTATTCACAGCATCCTGTTTTCGAAATAATTATTTTTACTACATTTAGCAGCTCTTAGGAAGAAGTTCTTAACATGTCAAGTAGCTGGGATATACCCAGCAGTAAGGTGATTCAAGCTGATATCAATAATAAATAATAACATAGTTTCGTTTATGGTTCTGAAACGTCCACTGAAACTTAGAAACGGGTTTAGGGCGTCGATGGTTAGAAGTTGAGATTAACTTGAGGTCGATAAAAATGTAATATCTGCTGCTAAAATTACTACCGCCAAAATGTAACTTATTTATTTATATTTATTTATTTAACACTTCAAGCACAAATCACAGAGGCGGACTTAATGCCATAGGCATTTTCTACCAGTCAACCTTTGGGTGATGCAGAGACAAGCAGGTAGGTGTACCTATATCTGAAAATAATTTAAATTAATACTACGATAAACTTCAAGGATATATAAAATACTATAAATGCACTTCTCATCAAAAAATCGAAACACTTTCGTTTTTATTGTTTTTGTCCTAATTTTTTACAAAAGAGAATTAATTCCATGAAAAAAAAAACATTATTGTGTAGCTGGCAGTTTGGTCATTACAGTAAGAAGAAATAAATCAAAATTCGAAATTAGAATTTCATTTGTTTATCCTATAAATGAAATTAATCACTGTTTTGAGACAAATGTGTATTTAGGGTTGGAGTACGTTTCTCGTTTAAAAACTAAAAATTAGCGCTTGTCTTTAAACTTTTTGTTTCTTATTTCATTTACTGTGACTTTGGGACGTCTGAAAAAACTTTTTTTTCTAAAACATATGGATACTTCGCCCGCAGAAGCCGCCCAAGTGGTGGCATTGCTGGATTCTGGACTTAGTCAGCGTGTTGTGGCTGCAAGATTGCATCTAAGCTTATCATCTGTTCATAGAGTCTACAAACGCTATCGGGAGACTGGTTCGTTCACGCGCCGTTCAGGATCTGGCAGGAATCGGGTCACTTCTGAGCGAGATGATCGATTTATTGTAACAACTTCTTTACGAAATCGACGCCTTAACGCTTTTCAACTGCAGCAGCAGCTTCGCGTTGTACGAAGAGTAGCTGTAAGTGACTCTACAATAAGAAGAAGGTTGAAGGAACGCGGATTGGCACCGCATAAGCCAGCGAATGGGCCGAAATTAACTGCAGACCATCGAAGAGCGCGCCTTAACTTTGCACGCGAGCACCTAACTTGGTCATACCTTCAGTGGAGCAAAGTACTGTTTTCTGATGAGTGTAAAATTATGCTGTATGGTAACGACGGAAGGAACAAGGTCTACAGAAGAGATGGAGAACGCTTTGCACAATGCTGCATTGAAGAAAAGGTCAGCTATGGTGGCGGTTCGTGGACGGTTTGGGGAGGAATCAGCGCCGACGGTAAGACAGAACTTGCCTTTGTGTCTGGGCCACGGCTGCCTGCACTAAACTCTCATCGGTACATCGAACAGTGTCTTGAACCTCATGTGATGCCCTATGCACATTTTATTGGCAACGACTTCATATTCATGCACGACAATGCTAGAGCTCACACCGCGGGCGTCGTACGAGATTATCTTACCGAAGTCGGTATCTCCATTATGGTATGGCCAGCAAGAAGCCCGGACATGAATCCCATTGAACATCTATGGGATGAATTAAAGAGACGAATTCGAGCAAGAGATCCAGCCCCAGAAACACTTAGCCAGCTGCAAAATGCAATCCAAGAGGAATGGGATAATATACCACAACATGTGATCGTGACTCTCATCCGATCGATGAAGAACCGTATGGAAGCAGTAATAAGAGCTCGCGGAGGGAATACAAGTTATTAAATAAACGTTTCTTACATTTTTTTTTCATTTACGCGTGTTGTTTTACCCATTTCCTTCATATTCCATACAGGGTAAAAATTACTCATTATACAAAATACGAAACCTATGAAGACTTAATTTGAATTTAGAACAATAACATTAGGATTTAAAAACCTCATACTACTCACTATTAAATGACATTTTACATTTATTCCTAAATATACACATTTTTCTGATAATCCTTATCAAATCATAAACTGCGAGGTGTTTCGATTTTTTTGATGAGAAGTGTATATATCAAAATATATTAATTTAAATAGACATTTACACGGAAACACTAAAATAAAAAGACAAACAATGAGGACAACATCTACTTTAAAAAGTACTTTCATCTTCTTACTGTAATAACAAAAGGATGTTAACACATGTACCTATTACAAAACAAAAACAGGTTGCATAAAGAAAGTCGGTGATTATCCCAAACATCTGATAAGCTCACATTCGGTGATTAAAAGTTCGAACTGCGAAGATTGTGTCTACTATCACAACCCACATCTGAATAGAGGATGAAATATCACCAGGAGGCAGTGCAATTAGAGCGTTACTCCTACAACCGATTATGTAGTCCATACGTAACTAAATCGATTCTTCGTGACTCGATCACTTTTGTTTGTTTAGGACGTCATTCGATTCAATGCGTTGTCGTTAGATAAATTATATAAATTATGTATGTTATTTCATAGTGCTGTCTTTATTACGGTTATTTGAACTTGTGCAAATGGTTTTATGTGAAGTGTTTCTCACATACGATTTCGTGATTTTGGACTCGAATTACTTTCCATGTGATTGAGAAATCATCAGTTTCAGATTTTGTAGTCATGTTGTACGCTGGTCGGTGTCCTTTAAAACTTAAGTAGCCGTTAAAGTAAAGATTTACAACACGTTAACTGTTTACAGTATGACAGTACACGAATGAGATTATGAAATTATTCATGGTTCTTCTGTCAATTACTAGTGATTTACGTTTTTTTCCCTTGATGGTTTATCTGTCGATCAGTAAATTTCACAAAGTTTCCTGAAACATGAAAAGTTTCTCAGTTACGAGTCGTGGGAATAGTTTCTCGTTTCCTTATGTTGCTTTAAATACAAATTGCCAATACTACTACTTCTTATATGATACTAGATATTTAGTAAAATTCCAAGTCGAATAGGTGAGTTAGACGATAATAAAGAATTTTGAAAATCGGTTTACAATTGACTGAGATATCGGTGAATATACTTACATAAAAAAAAATACATACAGTCGAACATAGAACCTCCTCCTTTTTGGAAGTCGGTTAAAAAAAAGAAATAAGAGATGCTGGTGGACATAACCTCCTTTTTCAGAAATCAGTTATAAAAAGCCTCAAAATGCGTAAATTTCATTTCAAGCGCTATAATACTATTAAGGCTATTACTTAAGCCTTTATACATAATAGTTATAACACAACACATAAACTCGATTAACTGTTAAACGTATTACAATAAACCGGCCTCACAATAAAAGCGCACGAGCTGAATCGATTCAAATGGCAGCGATTAATCAGGTTGCATCTATTAAGGCGAGCGCCAATAAATATGAATATCGATCGCACTCGCTTGCAATAAATAATCGATTACGTAATCCGTGTCACCTGTCGTGGAGCGGCGACCTCACTATGACATAAGTAGGTATATAACGGACTTACGGACACAACCCATGAAAAGAAACTGGCAGTTAAATTAACAGGAAACGTAATTGGATACAGGCATGTGGTTTAAGTGCTGCAGTTAAAATACATCTGCCTCAAAATGTAATACGAAAGGAGGTGTCTGCATGCCTGTCAGTTCAGACAGACAGTGGTGTCAGTGTGTGTTTTGAATGAAAATGGTTGAAATGAATTTTCTGGAGGTTTTCATCACTGAAGCCTATGTGGGAAAACTCGTGTACTTTAAATAAGCTTCCAAAATCCTTTATTTAATTAAATATTAAGTTATGTGGCAATAAAATATTTTCCTACGTATACGTAAACTAAAGTTTAGTGTGCACTGTACACTAAACTTTTTTTGCAGAAAATATCTACACAGTTCTTGTATGAAATTAATTAAAAATTGCCAATTTATAATATTGCCAGGTAGTTAAAAGTAGAAGCGTAAGTTCCTTGTTGACCCAGCGCAATAGTAATAAAAATGTTGGCACGGAAATTGTTCTTGATTGCGAATTGGAGTAAATTGGAAATAATTACGGAACATCTTTAGCCATGTGTAAAATAGAAAGTACGGGGTCATCTTCTGAATATTGGTTTAATTTTGAAAATCGTTTTGCATCAAGCAATTAGTGCATATCGTTTAATTACTTATATCTATACAATTAAATCAAAATTGAAGTGTCTGTTTGTAATATCAAAATAACAGCTTTTTACTGAAAGAAATGAAAATATATACGGCACATATAACAATTTTTTTTCTTTCAGTTTTTGTATGTCTTTGTCTGTTTGTTCCGGCTAATCTCCAAAATGGCTATACCGATTTTGACGGGACTTTTACTGGCAGATAGCTGAGTGATAGAAGGTCTAACATAGGCCACTTTTATTTTAGAAATATAATTACAGTTTCGTGCAAAAAAATTAAAACCCTTGAAATTGGTAACAAAATTCGATTCAAAAACGGAAGTAGTATTTTTTTACAATCATTTCACGCGAACGAAGTTCGTGCTAGTTATAAGTAAGCAAGAACTTTCAAAAGATGTTGATTTATAGATGTAAACTGAAACACGTATTTCATTTAGGTAATAACATTTCAGTGGAGAATGTAATGGATGTCAAAGTTCGAGATATTCATTAAGATGCACACTTATATGGAGATTCGATTAAGCCTACAAACCCAGAATCCGACTTAAAACACAATCAACCCATATTGACGTTTCCATTATTAAGGCCAAGTAATTAAATCAGAAACTGCCAATTGCATTTACGAAGATTTCAGCACACTTTCTTTAAACAAAAAGTAGTTAATTGATTTGTCAAAATTACGATGCGATTCTCTTGAAAGACGTTTATCGTCGAAACGTTCCTTGGTGTCGAAGCGTGTAGGACTTTTTTGCAAACACTTTAAGCTTATGTAATTAACCCGGTTTCATTTGCTGTATTATATATCAATTATGTACTCTTGCGGAAGTTGCACGCGACGATTTGTAATCATAGGTAACCGTTCTTTCGCTGTATCATGTGCGCGTAATATAATACTTTTTGATGGGCTATAAATATAATTGTATAAGGTTTCATGAATCATTCCCTTTTTTTGATGATTTATTCACATTATTTTATTTCTTTATTTGCATTATATAATGTTTAAAGATCTTACAATAGGCTTTAAGCTAAGGTACAATTACGGACCTTGTAGGGCACAACAAAATGTACCTATATAAAATATGTTTAAAATAAAATTAAGAATAAATAATTTTTACCTTAAGTAAATTACTTTGTGTCTAAAACATTCACTACGCGATTTTCATCGTATGAATGAGTTATCTTGTACTACTTAGGTTTATTTCCATAGAAACTCTAGATCGTTTTATGTCCTCGGGGGACACACCTGATGTAGCATTTCAATGTACGTGTACACAATGGTCTGCCACTGTCCCATTGACAATAGCCACTTCAACGGACCTGTTGTTCAGTGAAGAGATGAAAGTCGACGTGTGTCCACACTGTCGCCTATTTACTATTGTGTGAAGACGCCATCGGGTAGGTCAAGTGCAGGGAAAACATAAATTATAGTTGGAAAATAAATTAATGTTCACTCAACATATGACATATCTATACCTCTACTTTTTTCCATGTAGCACTTTCTCTTTTTTTAAAAAAAAAAAACAAAAATGCGACTGATTGGCTTAGTTAGAAACTGCGACATTTTGAACTACGAACCCAACGGCTTAACTCGATCTTTGGAGCGAAAACTACCAATTTGCATAGGTTTGAAAACGACAAAAGTCTTATCCTAGCTTATAATCTAACTTGTATGTATTTTTTTATTTTTTTTATTATTATTATTTATTTTTTTGTATGTGACAATTTTGCCTGTAACAGGCTGTTATTATGAGAGAAATTATTAACACTAAGAATTATTGTCCTCGCGTCGTAGTATGGCAGCGATATAAACAAAGACTATATATTCTCTATGGATATAAACCATGTATTTTCGTGGCCTCCGTCTTCACGATATGTCTGTTTACTAAAAAAATTTGCAAATATCTCACATCATCGACGTTTCCATGAAGGCCTTAAGCCGTGTACAAAGTTCGGGGCTTGTCAAGTTGTTAACCTTCATAAAACATTTGCGGAATAACAACCACATTTATAACAGAAACATAAAATTAATAATAGCTTCTTGTACCAGCTAGAGAATTTAATGTAGTAATAGGGAAATAAACCTGCCCATAGTTTATTAATTGGAGTGAAATCTAACATCGTGAGCATAAATCTAAAAAGGAATTAACTGCAACCAGCCCAGAAGAGTCGGCTATAAATGGTGGAATACCACATCCTATTACATTCTAATTGTGTATTCAACGAACATTCTTTACTATTATTTATTACGTATATACAAAGTACTGCTACTCGTATTTTATGCGGATTCTAAAATAATTACTACCGTCATCGTAACGTTTGTTCAATATATTATCTTCTTGTCGCCATCGCTAAGTAAGAATCGGGTTGTTTAATATCTGGAAAGCTGTATTGATCATGTCAAGTTATTCTAAGTCCCAAATATACAAGTGCATCTCAACTCTAGCTTCAGCTAGCAATTGATACAATCTATCCAAAATTAAGAAGAAAAACACAGTTTCATAATACCATTTCACACGAACCGATTCAGGATGGAGGGCATTATGTACTTGCTATATGTCAAGAAAAAAATAAATTCTCTCATAAAAGTGTCTGGTTAGGCCCTTGTATGGGTGTGGAACTTTTTGCGTAACCGACCAGTTGTTAATGGAGAAAAATTTCGCTCTAGACAAGCATTTATTAAATGTCCAGCTTTACCTTAACCGATAAAATGAAAACACAAATTATCTTGGTTTTTATTTTATCTGATGATTGACACAATAAACTCACTGTATTGCATTATTTTATTATCCGGTAAAGTATAAATATTACTCTAGCTTTTGTACCAACATATACGAAACGTATAGGAAATAAGTTACGCGTCTGTTTCCTGTAGATCAAATGGGGGAAATTGGTCACTGTAATGGTTTTAACAGGCCGGTAATCTATTCACTTACGTGCACTTGGTATTCTTTCAAATAATGTGTACCTTTCTCTCTATTTTCAGTCGACCACAATTTGACTTCTGAGGAGTTCGAAATTTTTATTTCGTATTTTACTTTTTGACCTAGATTTTTAGGAAGTACAATAACAATTTTTTAACGTCCATGTTATTTTCTTTTCGCCACGAAAGAGACTGTAATATGCTCTCAAAAGTGTCCATACGCTGCTTTCACGCCAATTTCTTTGTCGTTCTGTTTACCCCGTGTGTACGGATCTTTGAGAGCCATTGGCACATCAAAGTAATGGACGTTTAAATAAGAAAAGAAACTGAAAGTATATCACGAGCAAAACAAGTTTTAGAACTAAAAACGAAAGTCTTAAGGATAGGCAAATAAAATGAATTATGCAAATTACACGTAGGTTTAATATACGTGATGATTAAATCCTGCCATTTAAATAATGTTGATTGCATTCATCGTCTCGTGTGCAGAGGTGATGTTGAAAGACGGCGAGATCTAATTAGTTTTTACTAGTCCAAACATATTATGAATCGTAGGTTGGTAATACTTGGTATTTTTAATTTTCTTTTGCATGGGTTGATGTTTTGTACAACCTGGAAGGATACTCGCAGCCCATTGCCTCAATAAGTAATATTAAAGATGGCCACTAATAGTTACTAGCAATGGGCACTAGCGTCTACCTAGTCTTACCTACAGCGGTTAAGCTGCTGTAAATACAAACTGACAAGTATTATGATCACTGTACAAGTACCTAACTGTAACAACTTCCCAACAGCCCAACAAATACCAAGTCAAAGTTCAAACTAAGACATGTCCAACAATCATTACAATTCTAACATCTGAAACAAGACGGAAGGTGGTGCAAGTCGCCCATTTAGAACTGCACTGATAAGCAGTACGTGATCACCCGGAGCACAGGAAGGAAAGCAACCAGGGCAAAAACTAGGAAATTGATTCGCGATCGTGCCATGAATCAGCTGAGGGCACCGCGCCTGAACTCTCGCTGATAAGGAGTTTAATAACCGCACGCTTTGTAATAGGGGCTTGTAATGGTTTATTTGGATGTAGGATATTGTGTCGGTGGTCTTGTAAAGGGCAATTTAAATATGGTTACTTGGACTATGGACTAACGAGACCCTCCCTTGCCACACAATGTCACACTTCGTCGACCCACCCCCCTTTCGTCTGACGTTATTTATGGATGGCCCCTAAGGTGGTTAATTAATCGTCTGATTTTGTTTAATAGAAACTAACTACATAGGTAGTCTTTAGTGTGACTCAAGCCAATTCAGATAAAATCACGATTTGCTAATGATTGCTCAACCACATCCTTCTTTCAACAATCTGAAACATAAGATCAGTATTTCCTCTTCCGAACTAAAATAATAATTTCTATTTCTGAACCCTGATTTGAAAGCCGAGATCTCAAACATGAGACACTCGACAGCGTTGTAATGTTTCAGTGCAGAAACAGCGATGAAGGGCCCGATCGGCGCGCGCCCAGCTTTCCACGTCCCGCTCCTCGGATATCTGTCCCTCTAGACATAACAAGATAAATCGACTTACATTTGAAAGGTAAGCAATTTGTATAGTTGTCTCTAGCGTGAAAGCGAAATCAGTTGTTGAACGTTTATGTATAATGTGGGTGGGACGTAAAATGGAGTAAAGTCCCTCTAGCTACCGAGCAATGCCAAGTGTGGGTGGTGGAATATTACGTACCGTATTGTGAATATAAAATCTATATTCTATTACTAGAGAGCTCGATATCTGGTACTAAAATAATCCCTTATTATTTTACGCAAGACTAAAGCACAAGGGTAATATTTAGCTATAATAAATTCTGCTCTGCAAAACTATACTTTGTGTGTAATAAAATCTTAATGCTATTTGAACTTACACCTTCTCGTTTTAAAATCGCTCATGCTAATTATTATTCCTCGAGGTAACAAGCTCAATATCAGTGGAAGCTGTAATTTCAAAATGAATTTAATGTTTTGTTTAGTTTTAATAAATGTGGGAGTAATAAAATTACTACCACATTTATTAAAACTAAACAACCTTTGAAACCGTGACTCTTAAATCTTATTTAACGACCCATGGTTTCAAATTTAAATACTCCTTTCTAACGTGATTTAATTTCATGATCTTCCCAACTTTCCCCACTCGGGCGCACTTGTTAACAATCGAGAGCTGTGCCCAGGAATCGGTCACGAACGAGTGCCCATAGAGATGCCTCCACGACGGGAATCGAGTGATAATCGATTCGATACACTCGGGATAATTTCAGTCTCGGTACTAGCTTTGATCTTCGAACGTGAATGTCTATGGTGCCATTAAGACGGTAAGTACCTTTGCAGGTATTTGAAGCAGAAATATTCCATTATACTGAGCGTGCATGGTATGCAAGACGGGGCCTTGAAAATTATTACGGCGTTCATTGCGAGACAATCAGGGCAATGCTCCTAACCTGATCGGGCTTAGGAATAGCCTTATTAATTGGAGTGGAAGACTGGCATTACATCAAAGTATTAAACATTCGCTGTTGGTATTACTGTCAGTAATACGGAGCACGAACTATTGGTTATTATTTTACCACCATGACAGTTTATCATTTTTGCTTATAAGTAGACGTGGTTTGACTTAACAGCACCATGACTCCATGACTTTATGACCCTCCGACCTCCAATTTATTTACTGTCGTTGTTTCCGAGGAAAGCTACATTTTCCTTTGTTATCTCTATAATTGAATTTTATTGTTATACTCCCTAATTGATATAATGTACTTGTTAGATAATGTTGTTAGATAAATGCAGAATATTTGCTAGTACACGGTCGTGGGAAACTTTCGCGTGTTGTTTACTATTGAAAGTCTACTAAACGACTTTAGCAACGTACATATAGGTCCGATTAATTAGTTCGATACCTGCTTACACTGTCCGTTACGATGGACAATTAGATCTTTTATCTTCTTCCTTCCGTCAGAATAGCTTGGAGTATTTAAGGCTGCGTTCAGGTGGTCGTGCGATGTCGCAGTTATATCACAATCTCATGGCGACATTGCGCGTCCCTCACTAGTTTCGTGCGAATTTCCGTCTACGATCGCCAAGATAATTTTCGCGCTTCATAGCGCAATATCGCGTCAATCTGAACTTAGCCTTAATGTGAATATTTATTATGACAGCTTGCTAATCGCAGTAATCCTAGTGCAGTGAATGTGCACTTTGTAGAGTAGATACGGATCTGTGCGTGCATTACGCCTCTTATGTAATTGTGCCGACATAACGTTTAGACTAAACGATTAGTGTCACTCTTGAGTGATATATCTATTAGTTTAGAGACCGATGTGAGTCTTTCAGCAGTTAGCACTATTATTTTTGACTGACTATTAGACTAAGTTAAAAGGCTTTGCTTACAAAAAATGGACAAACTCATCGCTGGTTAGATGCTACATAATATTGATGTTCAATCACTGTCAGTGAGTGCTCAATTACTGATCATTACATTACCATACCGTCTCAGCCTGACGTAATTCAAATGTTAATAAATCCACGTTAATCTCAATACCAAAACGTGGTAAATGTCAGAGCTAAATTGTCGGAAAAGGGGTCAAATGATCGTACATTAGACTTTCCCCGCCCAGCGGAATGCGCAGACGCGGAGACCTGGTACTAACATGGAATGCTAACTTGAAATGCGCTACTTTACTTTTAAAACAACAGATGTATTTACATGGTTCTGATTGTGAAACCCGGAATGTAATTCGAATAGTAATAGGGTTGTCGGTTTTCCATTAACATGGATTCGGTTGATTGGAAATGGTTCTGAGACTTGTAGGAATTATTCAAAGGAATTCTGTGCCGGATAACATTGTGCCTGTATTAACGAAGAGAATTACTTATATATCGCCAGTTACATTTTAGATGCCATATAGTTAGTAAATACGGTGAACCTATTTTGAAATCCAGACTCAACTTGCTAAGAATGTTTTTTTTTTAATTAGGTAGTTACACCAATAGGTTGTAAAGGTCGTAATAATCCATAGGTAAACATTACATAGCTAGGCACGCATGTATTATAAGGAACAATAAAACGCGCCTAATTAACAAGCTTTGAAATACGTCATTCATTACGTTTTGTGCCCACTAAACCGTCGTACAAACTGATTGTTAAATTGATTGCTTGCCCGCACAATAGCAAAGTAATTGATCGCTAACTCCGAATTCGACGAGATAAATCGAACTCAGTTGTTAATTAACGTTAAAATTAAACAATACTATTACTTTGTTAGGTAATCCTTTCTCCGCCAGAATGATAAAACATTGAACATTCGCTTTTCAATATGAAAATTGACGTGCATTTGAAATGGCACGTATTATGTAAATGAATAATCGTTAAATGCTCTCTATGTTTGTTGTGCCTGTGGCTTTCAGTGCGTAATTACTAATACCATAATATATTAGGTCTCTTTATGAACGTTTGCAAAAGACTTATTCAGCTGTCTGAATGGTATTACCTAACTAATTAAACTTATTTGTCTACACTCTCTAATTTTAATGGTTCTTATGAGCTGATGAGTCGATGTTTACACACAATTTACTTTGAATCGAAATTAGATATTCTCTATGACAGATACAGGATGTACTCTCATGAACGCACCGTACAATAAGGGGCGCGCGCACAGGCACCTGCCAACACTTTCTTCCGGATCAATGAAGTATTAATCAACTAACCACCATCTGTCAAAATGAAGTCTTCAAGCCTTCTCACCAACTGTCAAAATTGTCGTGGCCCAGTCAAAACAATCTCGGCAAGTACATCACATTCGCTGACATGAATAGCATTGGTCACTCTAATAAAAATGTATGTAATTTCCAATTTCGATTATTGCCACAATCAATGTGAAAGTCGCCTTTCTATGGACGTTTTTTTCCAAGTAAAGCATATCTCACATGTATTGAGATTGTTATGTTTTTTGAATTTGACATGCTGTCAGATCGTGGAGTATGTGTGAACCTACCTAGAGGATAATGACCTAGCGTGACATAATGGTATGTTAACCAATTTTCTCACGTCGGCGTTGAAAATATTTTGAAGGGAGTGGCTGGAGGAAACAGTGAACTTTTAAGTTTACGACAGATTTCGAATAAGATAGGAGCCGCGTGTGAATTGTTTTGGAAAGGACCTACTTAAGCTGAAATATTACTGGTTGATTAATCACTAATTAAGAATTAAAACGTTCTCAAACGCTTCTCAGTGATAATAATTAACTATTCGTCAAATAAAATGAAGAAACAAAAACTCCTATGTGACTTTTAATTATATCTAATTCAGGAAACAAAACGTTGACACATGACATTGTCTGTATTTCCCATTTTAATTAGAAATGTAATTATAACGAGTAGTAAAATATAATTTTATTAGATTATGCAATTAATTATTTGGCATACAATGAACCATAGCTCATTTGGAACAATGGGGCGCCGTAGGAACAGAGGTTTGCGTCCATTCATCATAGCTACACGCAAACGGTTGTTCCAGCTAGTTGAAATATAATCATTATTATGATAAACTGTTTTACCGTGGACCTTTGAAAGTTAATTTAAATTCTACTAGGTCCAAGCGTCTTCTAACATTTGAGTTTGAAATACGATCGTTCCAAGTTTATAGATGATGTTAAATTAACTTTACTATGCACCTAGTTCCCTACTTAAAAATCAAACTTATTTTACCACCTTTTTAGGGTTTCGTAGCCGAATGTCAAAAACGGAACCCTTATAGATTCGTCATGAATGTCTGTCCGTCTGTATCCGTATGTCACAGTCTCTTTATTCCGAAACGATTAGGAGAAACTTGGTAGGTAGATGTACCTATTCTGCGAACTGCTTTACGATTTTTATACAAAAATAAAAGATTAAGGGAAATATATGGAACTCTCCATATGGAACTGAAACTATTATTATTTTTCATCATACCTTTACATGAGGGGTGTCTAACGATAGGAAAATGACATAGAGGTTTGTAAAACCATTTATTCTCAAAATCAATAGTTTGAAAGATAGACACTTCCGAAGTGGTAAAATGTGTCTCCCCCCCCTCCCCCACTCTAATTTTTAAAGTAAGAGGAGGAGGAAAATTCTGAAAAAATATAGGATTGTAGAATGTAAAAAAACTTTTCTACGAAAATTTGTTTGAATAAGATTTGATGTTTAGTTTTTGGGATATGAGACTTTTCATCAAACTGAAGCAGTCATTTTGTTTTCATTAAAATATTTAGTTTTTTTGTTGAATGTAATACATTATAACATATGAATGAGCCTTCAGAATATTTTTATTATATTGTTTGGTGCTACGTAACCCTGTGTGCGTGTGAGTACGACTCGCACTTGACCGGTTTTTAGTTACTGATACTGTTAACCTGTGTCATCCCACTGCTGGGTAAAGGCTTCTCCCCATGACTTCCAAATCTATCGATCCAGGGCTAATGTGGACCACTGGTCGTTGGTTCCGTGCAGCTCGTCCCGCCATCTCCTGCGAGGTCTACCGCGTAGCCTTCTAGCTGTGTCTGGGTTCCACAACCTTTTTAGTGGAACACGTATTTTCAAGACCTACTCATTTGACATACCTGAAACAAACAAAATAAAATCAATTAGTTAAACAACCACAGCAGAATATATCTCACGTTCATTCAACAATCATTTTACCATGCTCGGCATTGCGGTAAATCTTTGACTTGTCGATTCTCGATCTGTATGAGTTACGGCCCTATCTCCGCACAGTTTGTTCCCTAGAACTTTCATCTCCATTTTAGGCATTGGATACGAGCCTAGGCCCTATTCTGACCACAATCGACTATTATCTCTGTTTTAGAATTCAGTAGACATTTATTTCGTTCCCATTATTAGTAGTGCGAGTTAAATGTGCCAATATTAATCTTTGTTTCCTTGTTCGATGTGGTGAACAGTGTGTTTGTAGGTATTGTTGCACCAAGATGAAGCAACGGATGAAAAGTGGGAAATTATAAACGTGTCTGAAGAATAGTGTGTCTAGCAAGATTGCATAATAATTCATATGCCTCATCCCCCATGATGGCTATTAGGGTAGGCAATTATTTAGTGTCATCACTGATTTTATTTACTTTAAAGCACATGTCTAACCGGTCCACATACACTGACCACGTGCCCGACTTTATGTCGAATTCCTTTATTTTGGGACTTTGTATTATAAGTTCGTACACTTCGAAAATGACTGCGAAACCACGCGAACAGCTCCAAATTTAAAAATCCTAAATCCTTCTCCACTGTGATGTCCAGGGTCAGTAAATAATACACGCACATCCAGCAGCGCTGTTATAATTCAACTGACTTACAAAAGCTTGAACCTAGCCACTAGTTAGTTAACTTATATTACACATTACAGTATAAGTAACGTTTGTCCTTTCTGTATTGCTACGTTAGAGTTGCTATTAACTCTTCAATTGTCAACTTAAACTTCAATCATGATCATGTGATTTTTATTTTTCTTTATGTAAAATTTAAAAGTAAAATCGCCTTGTGAAAAACATCATTAAACTTCTGCCAATAAGTGACACGGGGAATTAAAGAGTTAAGTAACAGAAAACATTTCAATACATCTTTCTGTTATTTAATAGCATCCGTGCCACTTGCAGGAACAGACCTTTGTGTTCAGATATTGTGGCGAGATTATGTCGTGACTATAACTTGATATATTTGTAGCAACAACTTATTTTTTCAAGACATAATTCGCAAAATTAGTGCCGTCGCCTTTCTACTTGAAGCTTGTAGACATAACAATAAAGTTGGAGGTTATTCCACACGTCCAAAACATGGAAATACAACCTTCTACTTTAAACCAAAAAGTCTAAAATAGTATGGCCACTTTTACCATATTTGAACGTAAAAACGAACATAGTAAATATTTAAATGGATATTTCATTTGCATTTGAAAATGTCTCCGTCTTTTACACAAGGACAAGTCGAGGATTTAGGTGAGGTTGGCAAAACGATGAAATTATGTAAAGTGCCTACTGTTAGCCTTGTGTGAGAGATTAAAGTTGTCCTCTTATACCTACCTACACCTGCAAAATTTCGTTATATAGCGTTGCTAAATCTCCGCGAAGTGTGATTTGTTGACTAAACGGTATTCAAACGGTTTATAGTAAACATTGCCTAGATGATACAACGGCATATTGACCCATTGTTTACCTTATATATTGCATTCAATTCAATATGATAATACAATTGCGCGAGAGATGACTATTTCATTAAAATTTCTGACTGAAGCATAATTATGTTGTTTTACTATAATTCCATTATGACAGATCTCATGCACGTGGCAAGCCTACTTAGAGAACACTCTCTATACTATAATATAAGTATTGAAATTCATCATCTGCCTAGCCTTTTCCCAACTACGTTGGGGTCGGCTTCCAGTCTAACCGGATGCAGCTGAATACCAGTATTTTACATGGAACGAATGCCTATCTGACCACGCACAATGGTCCACTTTAGGGACTAAGTGCGGAAACCAAATCCCTAACATAGAACATAGATGCCTATCTGACCTCCACAACCCAGTTAGTGCTAGGTAACACGATACCCCTTGGTAAGACTGGTTGTCAGACTTTCGGGACACTGACTACCTGTAACTACTGCCAAAGATGTACAAATGACAGCCGGGACCAACAGCTTAACGTGCTTTCCGAAGCACGGAGCAAACTCGGTATGTAATGGGTGGTCACCCATCCACGGACCAACCTAGGTAAGCACGGCTTAACCTAAAGATCGACCCGAGCAACTGTTCTTATTTAGCCACGAGCTCTTCATAATAAGTATTGAAATTGATTTCCATAAATTCTATCACATACTTACTGTATATTTATAAAGTGCCATTCTAAAAGTAAAGGTGATTTGAAAATTACTTCTCAAATCGTTGCCATTACAGTTAAAAGCCCACAAACACTTTAAACAACCTATACACAATGTACAACAATATTTCTTCAGACGACAATTTTCTTTCACCAAACAATGCGTTGTACAACAGGGCACTAGCACTAAATAGATTTGAAACGGCCATTACTTGGTCATAAGCTTTTAGCGACACTTAAATTACATTAAGCGTTAAACTAAATCATTGGGCACAATAGGACAATATGGGCAAGACTGAGCTAAACACACACCCTCTCGTGGTGAATGGTGGTTATTTGAAAAACCGTGAGGTGTAGGTCCTTCTTAGGTCTGAGTTACTTTGCGTTTTCGCAACTTGAATGGCAATTTAGTACCTATTCGAATAAATTACAACTTTGAGACCCTCATGCATGGTGAACGTTTGCTATGATTTATGTAGATGAACAGTTGACGTGTAGCCAAGCATTTCAAATGTTTGTTCGTGAATATTGCACTTAAATGGCATTTAGTTTGCAAAAATGTAACTGGTTAAAACTGTGCCAATAGTATGTAGGTATAAGTAAGTGGATAAACAAACTACGCGGTTTCTGCATTAGGCGAAATGTTTTCAGGAAACACTGAGCTCAATGTACCAAAATCCGGCAAAAAAGAGAAAAGACGACATGTACCGACTTTCACAGCCTAAGGTACAGCACTAAAAGCAACAGTTACTTTAAAAGTATTAGCTGATGACTCAACTAGGCGTAATAACATGTCATCACAAGGCATAGAACCCACACAATTGCTATCGAAACTTACCAGAATTATTAATGAGACAGTAATAACAGTTCCGACAAAAGTTTACGTCTTACGAGCGATAAAATGTGTTAATACAGCGCCCGCGCATGAAGAAAGTGAAATGCTGATGCAAATTGGTGAAATTGTATCTAAGAAAATATTATATGACTTGCCGTATGTAACAATGGGTAGACAGATGGTGAGTGACCTTGTAATTACATGAATATTCATGTTTGTTGCGAATATGTTAATGATTTGGTAATAAAAAAAATCTATGGAATGTTGGCTGTCTGTGGTGAAGGAATGAACTGAGTATCGAGCCTAGAGGAACGGGTTGGTCTGGAATGTTAACGCGAATAGCAATAGATCAGTGTTATTGCTACAGCTTTCTATGACGTGGTGGAATGCTGATATAGTAAGGAATGATAAAGCTGGATTTGTCTGGTTGGTAGAATGAGATTTGTACTAATAAAACGTTGGAACCTAGCTTAGGTGTGTGTCGTCGGGCTTCATAAATAATAATAGATAAGTACTACATTACTAATTACATATACCTATGACTAAAATGAATGAACGAATTGATAATAATGATTTATTTTATAAATGTTTAGTACGAGTATAATTAATGTAATTAATAGTAATAATTAGAGTCAATATTATAATTACGTAATTTAATAATATGATAAATAAGTGCACTGACAGGGTGCATGTCTTAATACTGTGTCATGAAATTTTAATGCATGCCTACTAACCAGTGTTGTACATGTTTGCAAATAAATAAATGAAACCGCTATTTCATTACAACTATAATAATATAACAGCCTGCAACTTGAAAGCGTCCATTGCAAATAATACACAAGCCAACTCATTTTATACTGCCGAAATCCGAAATGCGTGCGTATAGTAAAGTACAAATATGTTGAAACGCAAAGATATGTTTCTTAACCATAAAGCCATCTTTGGGTTAATTTGACTTTGTAGTATTTCTATTAAAATTTTTCATAATCGTCATCAATCCGATGATTTAACAACCACAGCTGCTGCGGGTAGCGGACGGAAGTGACACCCGGAAAACTGTCACTTACTGTCATAACATAATGATGATTGATAAAAACCGGCCAAGTGCGAGTCGGACTCGCGCACGAAGGGTTCCGTACTATTATCTATAAAAACGGCAAAAAAATCATATCTGTTGTATGGGAGCCCCCCTTAATTTTTTTTTTTTTAATTTTTAGTATTTTGTTGTTATAGCGGCAATAGTAATACATCATTTGTGAAAATTTCAGCTTTCTAGCTATCACGGTTTATGAGATACAGCCTGGAGACAGACAGACAGACAGACAGACAGACAGACGACAGACAGACAGCGGAGTCTGTAATAGGGTCCCGTTTTACCCTTTGGGTACGGAACCCTAAAAACAAGCACTTGCTACCAAATACTAGTAGAAGACAAAGGTTAACTTCATCAATTAACAATTTCCACGGTAACCTTTTCATCAAATAATTTCCTCCATCAAAACTTTCGTCAGATTTCTCGTTAATCATATTTGAAGCGTTTAAATAATCCTCATAAATAACAAGTTGCATAAGTATTGAGAGACGTAGGTGTCGGCCGATGATATCAATTGATAGCACCTGTTCTATGAACAATAGCGTTCGTTCACTTTCGTTCGCGTCTGCACAGCTCGTTAACATTTTCGTAAAATCGAACGCGAATCGTGACCGAACGAGTGCTCGCTCCCTTTCGTCCGTCACGAGAACAATGATAGGAACCTTTGAGCTTTTAAAATTAAATCAGTTCAGACTCTAGCGAGTAGCGTGTTCACGTAATAATTTCCCACGCTAAGCAACGGGGATTAATTTCACTAGTCATGTTTTCAAAGAGTTTAACTTACCTTAACTATACCTTACGTTGAAATTGTAATGTTCTACTGCATGAGGGTATGAATATGCAATGGATGCAGATAGGATAAGACTTGTAAGATGTTCATGTATGCGAATCTAAAAAAAAACCTGTCTGGTGGTTCTAACAGGTTTGAATACATATTATGAAGAGATACTTTACATAATGCAATTTCTTTCTTTTGTTGGCTTTTTCAGCGCCTGAAAAGAGGTTGAAGTTGCTGAAAAGGGGATTTAAGAGTGAGAGATGAGTTAACTCGAAACAAAAGAATAAATCGATAGAATCTCTACACATTTTCAGTCAAACAACTCAACTAATGCAAAATGGTAAGGGGATAAGAAAGTTAACCCTTTAATAACAACGTAACATGGTCCACATCAGTCATTTGCAACCTATAGAAGGAAACAGCATCGACAGGTCGTGATCGCAACTTATTTTGCAATAAATCGTTCATGTAAAACGGTAAGAAACATGGCCTTTAAAGGCCGTGGTCACAACGGTTGTATAATATTCAATGTATTATAAATTATAATAAAGTGGATTATGGACCTGCGCAATCGCACTCGACAGGTTAAAGAAGAGGTACCTACATACATAAAGGGAGTTCGATGTTTAAAAATGATATAACATTCTCTAAAGTGAGGGTAATGATGCAGGCTGGTACTGATGTACTTATGTTGTACATGGAAAGTAATTAAACCTGTTTTGAGGTTGTGTATTGGTTTCCACTTATATGGTTCCATAGTGAGGTAGGTAGGTATGTAACACGAAGCTTTAAGTGGAACTGAAATGATTCATCAAAATCTATTAAACCTACGAAGTAAATAAAACTTTGGAAACAGCAAATGGTGTAAAATATGTTATGAATTCAGATAATACAAGGATTCTTAATATTCTGAAAAATCTGAATGTTAAAGCTGCTCCTAACAATACATTATAGTAGTACATCGTAATACATGGTAGTACATGTCCAGACACATTACATATCATGAATTCATGACATAAAACCACGCCTATAATTGCCAAAGGGTTACGGAAATATTCTACTTGAATGAGGGTCTTATTTGCGCAAAATAAACAGTTTTACTTAGTTTATTTTTTACCCAGGTAAGTATATCTCTCAAGAACAACAATCATCTAAATCGATGTGTTTGAAGACACAAATCGTAAGCACCCAGGATTATAAACGTTTGTAATAAAATTACCTGCCACCGAGCACACCCCGCGAGGAAATCTCAGCGCAAACGTGATAGGTGAACCGCTAAATAAATACTAGTGATACGTTTATGAATTGTTTGTCGTCAGGCAGCTGTTTAGGAGGTTCAAACTAGAAATGTTAATTATCATTATTATCCTGTCCTTATCCCAAGTTATTCGGCGTCGTCGGCGCAGCATGTCTTCTTCTTCCATACTTCTCTATTACTCGTCATCTCATCAGACACCTCCTTTCTTGGCATATCATCCTTCACACAGTCCATCCACCGTTTCATTGGTCTTCCTCTACTCTTATACCCATCCACATTTGTACTCGAACCTTTCCTTACGACATTTTTCTCATTTATCCGCGTCACATGCCCATATCACCTTTTCAGTCACTGGCACCACTTTCAGACTTCCTCTTATGTACTCGTTACTCTTAGGTAGTGAAAACAGCCAATTATAAGAGGTGTAATTATAGAACACCACCTGCTACGATCCTAACACGCCCCTTGCTTCTGCTTCGTTCGATAATTCGTGAATTTTAGTTCATTAGTAGCTATACCTAGAGATATATTTATATGAAATATTTTCAAGACAGTAAGATCAGTCTTTTACTCTTTTTTTACTCTAACTCACAGTAGCACTACGTCTTGTCAGAATATTTTCAGTATTCTCTATTGAACTTCAGTATAAAATTCACTACCGTAAATTTCCTTTCCTGTAAAGAAAACTTCAAAAGAAACCATATATTCTGTATAAGGAAGTTGGTATCAAATTATTCAAACAAATGCCGACTGCTTGAAATATCCTTCGAAATATAATAACGTGTACGAGTCAGTGGACTATGAACTACGAAAATACATCAAGATATCAAGTTTCTCACACTTACTGACTAATAGAGATTATTCAAATATTTAAACGAATATATATTTTTTGTGGCAATAAAACCTAATCTATGGAACCACTGATGCATTCATTAGATATTTTACTGAATTCTGTAATACGATCCTTTGATAGATTTTCGCATATTTTATACACTGCACACTATAGGACATTTTATGGTCCCTGGTTCGATGTTCAAACAAATATCACGTTTTCATCTGGCAACTGTTGGAGATTCCACAACCAAGCACCAAGTGGTCTACCACGACTAACATGTAACACCCTTGACAGTAAAATTCCGTGTAGTGCACGAGAGGCCAGACACCGCCTGAGGCTAAATTTGAGTGATGTAGGACCGTCTTCAAATTTGACCTAGACAAACTGATAAACTACGATTTATTACTTTTACTAGGACTAAGTTAATACTAAAAAAGGAATGTATTTAAACAGAGCGTCTTCAATCTGACTTACGCCAACACGAACTGTGATTTATTCTTTTTAGGATTCATTTCATAATAGTACTCCGAAAAGGAATGTTGTAGTAGATACAATTGTTAAACAGCAGATGAAACAATGATATGCGATTTATAGAGACGCCATTCATTCCAAATTATTATGTCATCAAAAAAATTCAATTGATTCCGTGAATTCCAAAAATCCATTATGTATCAACAATGGCTATTCATTAGATGTGCTTAAGTAGTTCGTAATTTAGCTCTCTGTGTTTAATCACACTTCAGTCATGCATCGCGCCGCTTCAATACAGAGAAATATAATAAGTGAGTGTTGAGTTCATAGTTTTCCATGTTTTCGTATAGTAGTAACTAGTGTTGTGCCAATTCACAGGGAATCAAAGTTTTCGTAAGTTCGTGCTGATCGATCATTGAGAGTCTTTATATTTGATCCTGATTTAGTCGATTGCGATAGTGTCTGTTTTTTCAGCAGTCCTGCAATGTGTCCTATTAAAATATTGAAGGGATATTTTGGTTGTGTTGTTGATCAATGATAGATTCAAAAACATAGTTATTTCTCTTACAGTTTCCATCGTGTGTGTGCTCACTATGAAAAGAAACGTTGTCGCTTCGTTTTGCCCAATAAGTTACCAAATAATTGGACCAGTTTGTGGGACAGACGGTATCACATATCCGTCGATGTGTGATTTAGAAGCCGCAAGACTCATCGACGATTCACTAGACATCGCCCTCCTTAAACCCTGCGAAAATTACTGCAACGAGAAATGGGAACCCATATGCGGCACGGATATGGTCACATACGCCAACGTTTGTATGTTTGAACATGGCGTGAAAGACAACCAAAACCTCAGAGTGCTTCACTCCGGCCAGTGTTTGACACCACTTGGAGATGATTTACGTAAAAAAAATGACATGGATGTTGACGAAATGCACCAGTATTATGTGCAAAGTTATGTTAATGTTAGATAAGTTTTAGTAGTAGGTATAAGTGTATATAGATGTTGTTTTTTTTTTAAATACAATTAAACGCTTGATTTGATATATATTGATGGTATTTTTTCAAAAAAAATGTTAGAGACTAATGTTTCATCTTCTTCCGAAAATGTGCATAGAAGAAAAGCAAATGAATCCATTATTCTTTTTAGTAATATAATAAGGTATAGTTTCCATGAATTCCAATACAACCAAAACTCAGCAATCACGCTTGATGTATTATTTAGTAACTGTCAAGTAAATTGCTTAACTTACCTAACTAGCAACTCAAATGAATATTCTGTATGTTTAATAGACTGATAATATTAATTAAACAGAAATGACTGATTAAAAATGCCCACTGTACAACATTTCCATGATGGATGGTCGTGACGAACAAATCTTATGTACCTACTAAGTTCATGTTTAAAGAAATCATTGATTCGCCGATTGAGTAAGACACGCTACATTTCATTTACCATCAGCGAACGATTTATCTAATCTAGTCATGATGAATCGTTTATATGATCGGCTTCTGATGTGTAAATTTTACCATGCGTGCCCTGCTGAGTCGTGATTGAGAAACATGGGAACATACGGACAAACTGAGCAGAGTTGCAACACTGGGGAATGTTTAAGTTCTGTGTGCGCACGCGAGGGTTAATAGTAATAGTACTACGGCTTC
This sequence comes from Eurois occulta, assembly GCA_950022335.1. NCBI lineage: Eukaryota > Metazoa > Arthropoda > Insecta > Lepidoptera > Noctuidae > Eurois > Eurois occulta. The sequence goes on along the minus strand of OX465489.1, from coordinate 5,842,237 downwards.
GTTCCGTTTTGAGGAACACTATCCTTCGCCACATGACGCCTGGGCTGTTTAGGATTAACCTGTCGCCTGCCATCTAATATTTTGACGGTACATGGAGGTATCACGTTACTTAATAAGCCATCTGACTTTAAAGCTCTTTTGTAAGGATTTATTGTTCTATTCTACTTGGAAAATAGCTACCAATACTATCTTGAGCTTATTTTTAGTTAAATTCTGGAAATGATTTTTACTCTTTGTACCACTATAGAATTACCGTTTGTCTCTGCATTACTCATAGGTGGACGGGTAAACAGCTCAGTCACTACATCTGTCTCTCTAACTCTATTTACGTATAGACAGTAGATCAACTACTACAATCTGTCAAATTGTCAAAACTTTATCACTAAAAGTTCAAGGAGGTTCAAGGTTGATTGGAAAAATCTGACAGTTTCGGGTAGGTTGACCTGCTGGCGTCTGTTCAATATGTATTACCAATTTCTTTTATAGATTTTACTAGTCAAACCAAACGCCGCATCTTAATTACGTGATACAATCACTCAATTCGATTCGCTTTGACTGTGATTCTCATTTTTTTTTTTTTCAAACCCACCTGTGTGGTATCTATGGATAGGTCTTCAAAAATGATATTGTAGGTTTCTAATATCATTTTTTTCTAAACTGAATAGTTTGCGCTAGACACACTGCCAAAGAGGTAAAATGTGTGTAGTTAGTATTATCATTTTCTTATTTTAGAAGTTACAGGGGGGGCCCTGTAACTTCTAAAATAAGAAAATGATAAAACTAAAACTAAAAAAAATATGTGATATACATTACCATGCAGACTTTCACCGAAAATTGGTTTGAACGAGATCTAGTTAGTAGTTTTTTTTTAATACGTCATAAATCGTAAACCGCAATTTACCTTTCATTCAATCAACTTAAATATTAAAAAAAAAATATAAAAAATACACTATTATTAAAACATCGATCAAAGTTACAACGATCTGCAACAACTTTTATATTATGTTACTTGCTGCTACGGAACCCTTCATGGGCGAGTCCGATTCGCAGTTGGCCGCTTTTTTTTAATGCCACTACCTACACATATAATATCAGTCACATTTCTAGTACCAAGTAATTTAGTTTTCCATGTAAACAATAACAATTAGGAGGTTCACACATAACATATTCGTATAAGCAAATAATGTTCTGTTTCGTACTCAATTATTTCGACTGAAACTACTTAATAGGTAACAAAGTTCATTAAATTATGACAAGGTATGAATAATTACTTACGTGGAGAGTTTTATTTGAATTGAACAATTGACGTATTCATACGGCATCGAGTCGTATTTATTTACTACAAGTCAATTCCGGAATAATGTTATTTACTGGTGAGTGAATTTTGTTTTAGCTTTTAATGATGCAGCCTTTTGTATTTATGGTTTCTGAAAGACGAGGAGAGAATGAGAGGAAGAACAAAAGGTTCGGGTTTGTCCGATATTACGTAGTGTATGACACTTTATTTAGAACTAGCTGTTGCCCGCGACTTCGTTCGCGTGGAAATTTTGGTGTATAGGTGAGAGACTACCTCGTTGGTAGAGTGGTCGCAAGTGCGACTACTAAGCATGAGGTTCTGGGATCGATGCGAAGGTCGGGTAATGTTAAAAAATATGTTTATTTTAATTACATAGTTTTATAACGCACATGATTTAGATAAGGAGATGCTTGTGTGACTTCGCTCTTCCACTTAACATTAAGTAATTGCAAAAAATACTATAAATAATAGTGTTATTGGGTCATTCCATCAGGAATTTCTCAATAGCAGCCACAGAATCTGGATTTGTGCCCAGTTGGTGGATATAGGCTCGCCCCCTATCACATGGACTTCAACATAACTGGCGAAATGTGGGTGTACGATTAGGTACACTTCTGCCTAAACCTTCGGGGATTATATGGCGTAATGTGTGAGAACTGACTGGCTGATCAAACTGTGATAATGAGGGTGATGACTACAAAAAGAACCAAAATTGAATGGCGACGATATGGCTTAAAAACCGTTTATTTTCGCGCTATCCAACTTTTTTTTCAAATTGAACCATCACACGGTTTGTTGGGCATTATTTATTCTAATACCGTTCTGTATACAACATTAAATTACTTATTATATTCCGCAAGCACGTGCAAGTTTTGGGCACTGAACAACCAACATATAACTGACTGTGTGAAAAGCATGGAGTGCACAATTGAATGCCTGTCACTTTTATGGTTTGGCCCTGGGATCTGTTGATCGTCATTGTAAAATCCAATTTTAAGAGAAATTGTAACCTCTTAAATTGAAATGGCAAGTTATTTGAAATTAATGTTCCCACTGCTGGGACACACGGCCTCCTCTCTGTGAGAGGGAACGGGCTGTAATCCACCACGCGGGTCCAATGCGGGTTGGTAGATGTCACATGTCCTCGAATTTTTGGTTCTAGGACATGCCGGTTTCCTCACGATGTTCTCCTTCACCGGTTTTGAGAGCATTGGTGATGAAATAAATTACACAAAATTGCGATAGATATTTTGTTCGTAAGTCGGGGCCGCCACCACTGGGCCACCGCTGCTCTCATCTGTGACAATTATTGATCTTTATACAGCTGTTTTCTAAGGACTATCAAACAGATAGGTGTCTGAAATTCTATAATTATAAACGTCACATACGATATTTATAATTTGAAAAATTTGCTCTTTGAAAATGCTAATCCTTAACTGCTTTCAGTCTGAAACTACACTACTTTACGTCTTAATAAAATTCAGTACTTTCTGCACCATTCCAGTAGGTACCAGAAAGTAGATATTATATTTAAACAGCTCTCTATATGTTCAACAGGTTTAATAATACTGGCAGGACACATAACATTGAGTTTCGCCCACCAAGTCGATTGCAACGAAAGTGGCCCCTTATGCGGCAACGATGGGAAGACCTATTTGACCATGTGCCAGCTGGTCTTGGCCAGACTGGAAGACACAGACCTGGCAGTGTTGCATGAGGGTAGCTGCAACGCAAAGTACACTTCGATGTTACTTCACTCGCGGGGCGATGACGGTGATTATTACAATAATATTATAGTAGTTACAATTTTGTACTAATGTAACTGTTCCTTGGGTATTTCAAATACGACTCGAAGCCATATGGTACTGGATGATCGTTTAGCATTAAAATGTTTAAAGTATCTCCAAAATTGTCTGAAATTATGCAGCAAAACTAAATGTAATTTTATTATAGGTAGCCCGTACACATTTGAAACACTGGCGTGACAAATAACATGGAACTAACATGCGCTAATATTCGGATCCTGACATTACTCCATACAATACACAACGTATCAATCAAGCAATATCAACACAGAAGCATTTTAACTCACCAAAATTATTTAATCGTCTATTCCTACATTTCAAATGACAATCAACATGAAAACTCAAAACTTAGAATCAATAAAAAAAAATGTATCGAATAAAAAAACATACAGTTAAAAAACGAACTGAGACACATAATACTTTCTAGTAGGTACTTGTTTTTCTATCATACCTAACTCACGACATCAAAGAAAGATTGAAGGCCTAACCAATATGATTTTATAGGAAAAAAATAAAGTTGTTTTTATTGCATCCTGTAGATGGGTTGCTGGTTAACAATCAGCCAATTATCACATGGATCCCGCTTATCTTCCTCTCCAACCCAATCGGTCTGAATGACGGTCATCTGCTTTGCCTTACTTGTACTATATTTCTACCAAATAAATGTTTCTTTGCAAATACAATAGTTTTATTTCTTTTATATAATAATAGGTGTATCGGTACCCTTAACGAAGCCGAAAGGCATTTATAATAATAATAATATTTTGGGAAAACCAACACACCGTCATCTGATCGCAAACTAGGCAGAGCCTGTACTATGGCAACCAGACAACTGATAAACATACTTATATATTTCTAAATACATACATATTATAGATAAATCACACCCAGATACAGAACAAATAATCGTAGGTACTCATCGCACAAAGATTTGTCCTGTGTGGGAATCGAACCCACGACCTCCGTCCTAGCAGTCAGGGTCACTAACCACTAGCCCAACAGACCTATCAAAATCATTTGTTGTCCCATCATTGTGATCATTATTTGTTCTAGACCATACCTGGGAACCTTCTAGTTACGGAGATATTGGAGGACAAAGTTCCAACTTATTCACAAGGTTTCATTTTAAATAGAAGTTTTTGTTATAACTTCACTTTAAATACCTTCACGACCACTGTACTATTCAATGCATCCATCGGCACAATGTTTTGAGTGCGTTATATTGAGTCCTACCGTAAAACGTGATTTTTCACCCTAAAACACACCCGTTTCTCAGCGATTATTTTTGCGTAGAGTTACTTAGTTTGATGTAAAGTATGCTTGGTTAACAGCTTCGTAAAGGGGCCGTTTACACCCTGCATTAAAGCGGGACTTTTGGCAAAAAAAGGGTTCTACGGCTTAAAAAAATACTTAATCGTAAGCTCACTCCGTCTCTTTTCAGTAGGAACTGCATCCGGAAAGGTAGTACAGAACGTCAAGGACATGGGTCGAAGGATAAAATATATGAAGATAAGGGCGGTCATGCCTGACGGGTGGCCGCCTTTGGGCCCTATTTTAAGAAATAAATCTCGAACAATCTCCAGAAGCCGAACACGAACAAAAAACTAGCAGAAAAGGATAAGAGTTTCTTAGTGGTAGCATAAAATAATATACCTCTGTTTTTATTCCAATTATTTAATTAAGATACCGAAATAAAAGAAACTGCAGAAATGTTTTATTACCTGCCCTGTCCTTTATAGATTTTAAAATTTACAAGCACTGGCTCCACAGATCACAGAATCGAGTGCCGCCGTACGTGTGCGTAGTACTTCGGAGTTTATAGCAGGGATTTATAATAGACCACGAACCAGAGATGGTGGCTAACATTAGCACACATCAAAGAGCTGCTACGGTTAAAATATATGATTGGTGAGATAATAGTTAATATATTAAAGGATAATAGTTTAAAGGTGAAATAACTTTCAAGAAATTTTCTAATATTTTCAGTATCTCTAATTACACTTATTCAATCACTCACAATTTATTAAGGCGATATGATACGAGACGTAAGAAATCTTACTGCCATTACTCTGGTGGGTTTTCTCTCCCGAGTCTTAATGAGAGGAGATTCGTGGGAGATCATTATAATTACAGGAAAACTTATAAAGCTTCATAGTTTAAATTCTTGACAAAAAAATATGTTACACAATACGTCCCATGTTAGTTAACCATTTAAAATTATCCTTTAATCACAAAAAATACTAGAGAAACGAACCCTTCAATGGATGCCCAGAAAAACATGAGTAGGAGCAACTGCTGCAATCTCAGTCCTCCTTTTTGTGAATACCAAAATTGTCTGAAATTATGCTTCTTGCACAATTTTTTCCACAACAAAACTCAGTGTAAGTCCTCCGTGGACAGATTTTTCGTAAACTGTAATATCTTGTAATCCCAAAGTCCACACTTAATGACGCAAAATGCATCAATATCCCTACATATTAGTTAGCTTACGTTCATAACATTCGCAGTTTTTTTTCGCGGGCTCTAAAAGTAAAGGAACTGATTTAAAGAGGCAGTGGTAAAGAGCGGTTTTGGTAAGTTAAAAATTACAAAATGCATATTTATTAACAAGGTCGGCAGTTAAAACTTAGCAGTAAAGTAAACAAAAATGAGTCGTAAAAAATAATAAAATGGATCATTTAATAATTATACTGCGCAGTAAAATAACTAAATGGGCAGTTACGAGTGCGCAGTTATTCACCTAAAAAGCGTAGTGTGCGTAGCCCCGCTACGCGGGGCTTCTATTTCTGTCTGCAGGGTTTACAGTAACCTAACACGAAGGGTATGTCGGGGTCTTAGTTCGCTCACTCCGCTTCGCACCTAACCTGTCCGAGTCGGGGTACCCCAAATCCAGGTGTCACCGCTCGCTATGATCCGCCGAACTATTTATCAAACCGCTCATTCCATCATTTTTACCGCTCATTCAGTTATTGGACTGCTCAATTATTTTTAGAATTGACATTGTATGATAAAAATAACCGACTAATTGATTTTTTATTACTGTCCATGTTTTACTGTCGCAATAGTTAATCAAGCGCCATTAAATTAAATAACTGCTCAATGTGTTTTTCAAGTGATCATAATAACATCTCGAATATTTAAATAACAGCTCAAAAAATTAGTTCCCAAAAGTAAATAATGTATTTTTTCTACCAGTAGTTCACCTTCCTACAAATACAAGAGCCAATGAGGACAAAGATGACAGTTATATATAGCGGTTAAAGTGTCTATAGACAGTCTTTTCTTTGTACGTCTTATTTTGTAGCTCTTTTTTGTATGGGTAGATGATCATATTTTTGAAAAACTGATAGGTTGGACCCTATCAGTTGTCATGTAGAGCCCTAAATATAATGTGTATCTTATGTTCCTTTAGATAAGAGAAAGAGTTGCCTGTGTGAGTGTTCAAGAGGGAGTTGTAGGGTAAGAACTGTAGATCTTTTAGGTTTATAAGTAAATAATCTTATAGCTAATTTATAATTACAGCCAGCAGCATTTTTTAAATTAAAATTTTATCGTTAATTTGTGTAGTTAGCCGTCCATTTGTTTTGCTTAATCAGCCTTACCAGCATTCATTAAAAACCAAAGTTTTAATTTTATTAGCTTAATGATGAGAAACTTCCAGTGGTTGCGGTTTCTGACAATAGGTGTGTTTGTACAAATAACAAAAACATTCTATAAAAAGTATAATTTCATGGTCATTGGTCGCAATAGAAGAAAAGAAGAACTTAAAAGGATGAAGAAGAGACAGTCGACATTGGGACAGAAACATGGTTCGTTGTTGTTTAACTGTGACTACCTTCAAGGGCTACCATCAAACCATAGCCTTTGTCACTTTTATATCAAATGAACTACACTGAAAACGAAGCCTAGAAAGGTATTTGACTGTCAATTGTGGTCTCCACATTTATATGAATGACAAAACATTATCATCAAGATACTCTTTAGAAGTGTAGCCTGAAATATACCTACGTATAAGTAAAGGAGTAGGCCTATAATTAGCAATGGATGGAACAAGGCTGCCAATGACGATGAAATATTGATATACAGAATCATCATCTACAGCCATCCACTGCTGGGTATAGGCCTCTCTTTTCTTGTACAAAACTCCATGGTCCTGTGCCAGCCTCATCCATATCGATATTAAAACACTAAAATTATGTTTCCAGTGTCCCTAGCAGTGCAGACTACATCATCGAAAGTGATACGTCGTGTGATAAACCATAGATATCATCAAATCGTTACAGAAGAGGATGGCGAAGGTGGAGGGCACATAAACCATGGTCGTTACAACCAATATCATGAGTCCGATCCGAGTTTGTATGATGGTAAATTCATAGAACCAGGGTAAAGAAATCAACGATGTTTAATTTCGCCGGTCCTTGGGGCTAATAAAGATTTTAAATAAGTAATTTATTTTGTATTTTTTTTAATCGATTGAACCTAACATAAACAATTTAATATTAGTAGGGATTATTTAATTTTATATAACATAATGATGATAGTATTGAAAAAAATGATTTTAATTTTATTTTATTTAATGTTAGTGTAGATGTGCAAATTGGTTTTTAATTTAATGTATTGTATGGGTTACTCCTACATAATTATGTTTAGTAGTGGAGCTCTATCGGCTAAATGATATTGTTTTTGTAGGGTGATGATTTCGGCCAATGCAGGAAATAAGTATGTTGTAGGTATATAACTATTATAGAGCAGAAAATTAAATAAAACGAGCAGAAAATTAAATAAAACGAACAGGAACTTTGGAGGACATAGAAGTTCAGAGTACTGGCTTCGAGAAAACTGGACACTTCACTAGTGCCGCACAGTAGGAGTTCAGCATATACCTAATAAGAACAGATTTAGTAGGTATACTATCAGAACCTAATACCTATACTCGTATTGTTAATACTAGCTAACAAATTGTTAGCAATATTTAAAAGAATAATATCAAATATATAGATACAGAATTTAATATTATCTATCGAAAAAATACAAGATTTATTTATTTATTTATCTCTAAAAGACTGCTCATAAGTCAAATACCGCGCTGGACGCGTCATCGCGCGTCGATTGATTTGATCAGGAAGTCATGTGACTTTGAACAACACCATTCAGGTTAGTTACGAGATATAACTACGATTGACACATTTGGTCCAAGCGAATTTCGTCCCAAGTAGGTACATCCCGCGCGGTATTCTCCTCAGTCTGCCTTAGGATTTAGCTAATCTGTGCTTTGGACTGAAAAAAATAGATTCTTCATTAATTAAGTAGGTATATTTCATAAATCACCGCAAAATTGGGAGTCATGTCCAATTACAACCGATTACTTGGATGAATTAAATTCTTATGAAGGTACAACGCAATGGCTGATAGACGTAAGACTCCATGTTCTCTTAGTGTTGGTATTTTTTTTTAAAGTTAACATTTTAATAAAAAATAAATAATAGATATCTTTAAAAATAAATAAAATTTAAGTGTCTATTTTTAATACCTATCGAAATAACAGTGAATTTTTCAAGTGAATCGAACCTATTGATTTCGGGAAAAAAATACACACTGTATTATTACACTATTCGATAGTGTCACTAATAAGGATCAAATTCTGGGACTTATTACTGGCAGATAGCTGGTATAAGGTCTAACATAGGCTACTTTTATTTTAGAAAAATAATTAGGGTCTGTGCAAAAAATTTAAAATCCTTGAAATTGGTAACAAAATTCGATTCAAAAATATATTTTCAAAATAAAGTCTATTGAAAAAATATTTTTTCAATAGACTTTATTTTGAAAATATATTTTCTAATAAATTGACTTTCTGGAAAACTGGTTTTTATCACACTACGATTAAGTTCAACATGCAATGTATTTCACATGCGTGGATTTTTATTATTTTTCCGCACATGTGCGGAAATAAAAATTATATATAAGTACCTACTTATACTAAGTCAAAATGCGTGCAATGACTATAATCGGCGGTGATTGTTTTTTTTTTTAATCTCGGCAAAGAGATATTTCTTTCGCGTCTTTACGGCGTTAATTTTTTGAGTATTTAAATTGTGTTTATAAATAGTATATCATTGATAAACATGATTATTTAAAACAAATATTTACTTTTATGAACAAATTAACATTTCTTTGTGTTCTGAATTCAAAAATATTTGAAGTTTCTATTTTTAATATTAGACTGTTTAGCGGCATCATACCTTTGCCTCTTCTATAACTTGGCGAAAGCAAAGGGCGGAAAAAAGCAAATTAAATCATAGTTTCATAATAATTCCTGACAAAAATACTTTCCGTTCTAATATTTTATTTCTTCGAAAGTGTATTGAAAAACGTCGTTTGATACGCGTGGGGATTTGTTACTGCAGTTTTCGATTCCATAACACCCTCGCCTGCAGCTCGGGTGTTAATTCCGCCTCGAATGCAATAACAAAGTTTCCCCACTTATATCAAAATGTACTATTTTATAATAGATTTCACGCGAGCGAAGGTCGCGGGCAACAGCTAGTTGTATATGTTGCAGTCAAAACTCTTAACCAGTCAAAAGTACTTTTAACTGAATAAATATGTTATTTATGGAATAAAATTAAAAAATAGTGAATTGTTTGTCAAATAATACGTTATTAAATAAAAGTTTATCGGATAATTATTTTGCTAAGTGAAATATTTGGAAAACTTGTTGTTGTAGAATGATGAAATGACAAATAATGTTTTTGCCAATCGTTGCTTGTCAAGTAAAATTTTTTGAATTAATGTTTGGTGAACTGACTGGTCACCGTCAAAACCACTTTTGACGGAGTCAGTTAGTCAAAACTACTTTTAACCAGCTCCATTGGGTAAAAATACTTTTAACTGTTTTTTCAGTCAAAAGTAGTATTGTCGCAAGCATACGGTTAAAACTACTTTTGACTGATTTTGCTAGTTAAAAGTACTTTTGACTGGTTAAGAGTTTTGACTGCAACATATACATGGCTGAGGCTTTGTTCGGTGGTGGACTGCAAATAGGCAGAGTTGATTGATGGAAATGTTATAAGTGTACATAATGCGATACATTTTTGACTAAGTTTTAAATGCTGTGTCAAGTAGGTATTTACGAGTATACCATCCATTTTTGAATTACAGATAGCAGTCATATTAATGTGCTGTAACGTGGAAGCTTTTCACAAACAAGTCGGGTCTAAAAATGACAAATGCCATTGGCCTCAGGGACCAATATGCGGCGAAGATGCCATATCATACCAAATCATTTGTGGTTTTATGGAAGCAAAGACCAAAAATCCTATCTTACAGGTGTTGCAGTATGTACCATGTGAAATAGAACCAGTGATTAAAGTTAATCGTTTGAAAGGCACTCAAGGAAGTGATTCTGGACGAAAAAATAAATTGAAATTCAAAGACTTGACTTATTAATTAAGAAGGAATGGATAAACTTTCAAATGGTTCTAGGAACATCAAAGTGTGTGTATAAATAAACGAAAAGATTTACTATTTTCTTATTTTATCGGTCCTTCACCTCTGCTGTACGAGATTGTGAATAAGTTTAAAGAGTTTAAAATATTCACATCGTCACAAATATCTGAAACAGCGAGATTTAGAGACAATGTTGAATGGTTATGTGTCTCGTTGGACGTTTCCAGTATAATATTGCAAAATGGTCTCCCTTTTTATACATTGCAACAGGTCTAGTACTGTGTTAAAGTTGGTATCAGTCAAGATAATAAAGCTCCTCAAACTGGCAATATCCTCAAACAAGCTGGCAATAGAGCTCCTCAAACTGGCAATTTCTTCAAACAAGCTGGCAATAGAGTTCCTCACATTGGTAATTTTCTTAAACAGGCTAGAAATAGAGCTCCTCACACCGACAAATTTCTCAAACAAGCTACTAATAGAGCTCCTCACACTGGCAATTTTCTTAAACAAGCTACTAATAGAGCTCCTCACACTGGCAATTTATTTTCTCAAACAAGCTGGCAATAGACCTCCTTAAACTGACAATTTTTTCAAACAAGCTGGCATTAGAGGTCCTCGAACTCGCAATTTTCTTACACAAGCTAGCAATAGAGCTCCTCACACTGACAATTTTCTTAAACAAGCTGGCTATCGAGCTCCTCAAAAAAACTGGCAATAGAGCTCTTCTCACTGGAAATTTTCCCAAACAAGCTGGCAATAGACCTCCTCAAACTCGCAGTGGCAATTGTTCCAGATCATTTCGTATTTCGACGACTTTCGAAGGGACTGACACTTTACTGGTTTTTTGGTAATCTATGTCAATTCAATACATTTTTTACTGTTACTGTTACATCGTCGTCATCGCTCATTAAATGCCAATTTGTTTAGGAACACAGGTTTTAACGTAAATATGTAATTTAAACTTAGTAGAAACCCGAATAATTACTTAATTAACAGAATTCCTCACCCATTGATTTTTGGATTACTCAGTGTTGCTTTGCAGCATTCGAGTCTTAAACGTAGTAAAATACTTTTACTAGCACAATTTAATAGTTCTCACCAAAACACATAAACAACATGATTATTTTCATGTATTCAAGGTAACAACTACTACCTAAGTATCATTTCTTTTTTGATGTTATTCCTGATTAGTACAATCTAACAGCAGTAGTAGCTTGACAGGTACTCAATTACTCATGCATCAACATGTTAGAAAATATTTTTAAATACGATAGTCACGATGAATATTTTTGCAAGTAAGTCTGTTTGAGAAATATTTAAATTTTTTCTCACGTTTTATAAATTCTAATAAAATATTGTGGCATATTACCAATGAAATACTTCTTTGTATTTATAGCTACGGTTCTCCTTGAATTTATTCCACATCTACACGGAAGAGTGTTTTGCCCGTGGAAACGAGCAAGAATGTATCACTGTGGCTCAGACGGAAAAACTTATTTCACATTATGACTATGTGCTATTACCGAAAACCCTAGTTTAAGTGTAGCTCACACAGGAGCGTGTGAAGGTGATTATATAAGCACTACTAGTGAAAAGCACCCACATAGTGACAAGGAACACAGTGAGAAATTTCCTAAGGAACCAGATAAAGAAGACAGCCAAAAAAAGAAGAATATAACATTTCAGAAGAAGAAAATGAAAGCTCTAGAGAAGAAGAAAGTAAAAGTTCTGAAGAGGAAGACCACAACACCAAAAAGCAAAGAATCTAAAAATTCAAAATCGGTAAAAAAACAAAACGAAAGAAAAAAATCAAGTTAGACATAAAAATGCAGCAAATGAAACACCATTACTATAAAAGGAAAAAAGCGACATAATATTAAACTCAACAATAAAGTAAATAACATAAATGTTGTAAATATACATTACTGGCTGAGAAAACCTAGAACGTAAAACGTGGTACTCGTAGTAGTGAAAAAACATTGCGTACAATATTAAAATGATTAGATATTACTTTGCCCACCAGTGAAACAGTATAGGATAAAAAACTGAACAATATGAGCAACATTCTTATTCTTTATTGCACACAAAATTAAAAGATATACACACAAAATTAAAACAAAAAAAAATCGACCAGCCACAAACCAACCAAACCAATCAACCGAATCTTATAGACAAGTGTAGACCAGGCAAGGCTGCATTTTACCTCTTACGATTGAAACTTCCTCATGTATAGCTGGTCTAAATAATGCCGAAAATTGAAATACTAAAAGTTTTTCATTGTTTTTTTTTTTCTTATTTTCCTTTTGGCCTAAAGAACTTTTTAATATTATGAATCAAATAGTCAAACATCTTATCCGATTCGTTCCCCATAATTTAAGCACCAACAGGCTAGGTATTTAAATTGTGCTACAATTTGTGATTCGCGTTAATAGCGTGTTAACAGAACAAATCAGCGAAACGCATATGCCATTCGGATAACTAGTTTGATTTTATAATATTTGCGTGAACACCAGTAATGACTAGGGAATTATGTCAATTAATTAGCGAATTGCATGCAAGTTTTGAGATAAACAGTTGGTGTATGTTCGTGTTGACATCATTCCGTGTGGGAAAATATATTCGTACGAACACCAGTAGCGTGATCTTCGGTGTCAGATGTCAGGGAAGCAAGTAAGGCTTTTTCTACTGATGATGATGGTGTAAGAAGATACTGCGAAAGTTGGAATAATGGTAATCGAACTAAACTAAAATATACGCATTGAAGACTACACGGCAGACGAAGTTAATTAATATGGAAATAAAAAAAAGATAAAGGTAAGTTCTGAACATAAAGAAACGTGGTTATTTGTATTTTTGGACAATACTTTATCAGTGCTTCGACAGAATAGTGTATCATGACTTTTCGGCGCTTGAATGACTTTGTAAGGAAAAAATCATGAATTTGTCGGTGGAAACTTATCATAGTATCACGCCTGTAGTCCCCGAAGGATTAGGCAGAAGTACCTAATAGTACACGTATTAGCTAGCTAGCTAGTTATGTTTAACTCCCATGTAATAGGGGGCAAGCCTATTGCCATCAACCGGACGCGAGTAGGTACCGATTCCGTGACCGCTACTGAGAAATTACTGACAGATAAACCCAATAACACTTTGGGCGACCCCAGAATCGACCAGGACCTCATGCTCAGCAGTCGCGCATACGACCACTAGACCATCGAGGCGGTGGAAATCACATTGAAAAAACAAAATGGCAGTGTTAGTTGCCAAACATATTATACATAAAGTCCTTTCACATTTATTTTGCCTCTAATTTCAAAATAAAGAAAGAAAGCTGTCAAAATGACAGTGATCTTTACTCTCTATCTTTATTTTAATTACAATAAGGTTGCTTTTGGATTAGATGCCAAAATCAACCTCAGTCAAGTCAGATATAAATTTGATTTAGTAGTGTAAATAGAACAGTCCGACCATACTCCGACCGAAGCTTCGGCTTCGGCCACCTTCGCCGATGAAAATCACCTTCGGCCAAAATACGACGCCGAATTTCGATCAGACACAAAACAATAATGTCAAAGCAAAGACTGAAATATAGCACAATAACGTAAGAAGACGTCAACTCCTCAACAAAAACATTACCCAACTTGTTGACACACGTCGTGATCACTTAACTGAGCTTCCCGCAGCACATTAAGCCGACGATAAACATCTTTCACGATTAGATTCTACTAATAAAATTACAGATGAACTTTGATCCTGGAAGATGTAAAGTTTAACGGTATATATGTTAGGCAATGCGGTTGTAGATCCGGGTTGTATTGAGCTTAGGGTGTGGACTGTGAAGTGTGGGTTCAGTTGAGAACAATTACGTAACTTTTCTTACATGCGTTGTTTTACTGTTTTTCTTATACTTGCAGTTATGGGTACTACATCTATTTGTTCAGCTGCAAAGATAAGTGACGGCTGCCGCAGATCAATTTGGATTAATAACCGTATTTGAGTGCCGGGAAGTAACGGTGTTTTTGAGTATCGATTATCTCCACCTCTTAGTCCTTACAGCTGTGATTTTTCTGTGTAATAGCTATCCATTATACACATCCAGAGTTGCTGTGAGCCTACAAATGTGACACCTAGTTGTGAAGACAGACGAAATAACTGAAAATAATGCCTTATTAGAGTAATGACTCTAATGAGCATACCTGGAGCGTATATTGGGGCTAACTATTAGTACCAACCACGAAGGTAAAATATCTAAACTAACCACAAAATAAAGCTTTACAAAATGACGATTTGTTGCACATTTGCAAGGTGGACGGGAATAGAGCAGAATGCGGTCCGCGATTAGCAAGGTGTCTCTTACATGCGCAGGCGTTGCGACCTGTTTGATACACCACTCCACATCCTGCCCGTCTCCCTAGTCATACTACTACGAGAACACATTACTACTTTTACTGGTGAGTGTGACGTCGTGTAAGAAAATCAAGATAGGCGTAAACATACCATCGGATAGCTAAACGGGCATTAACATTTATACCACCGGATAGCCGAACGAATTTGGACATTTTAACGCATTTCATAAAACTAAATATCCTATAGATATACTTGTATGGGTAAAAAGTGTTTTCAACCAGATTAGACAGTAACCCAAATCTCAATTTGGCAGTTCACTCATTTGTATTCATGTTAGTAAACATGTTTTTTGGGTTACCTACTGCGGACGAGATACACATTCTGATTACTCCATCAAAGTTTGCAAAGAACATGTTACAATTTCACCAACAGAAAAAACTGGCTGTAGAAATACCATAAACATTAATAAAAACAGATGAAGTAATAAAAACTATTTTATCGTCCAAAGAAATTATGAAAGCAAACTTGATCCAAACAGGTGTCACATAGTAGGGGCGACTAGATTGCTCATTGCGTGGCCATTGACATCGCGGTGGTTTCGCAGTATCCCGGCCTCGGCTGACGGCACATGGACCCTGGGACTCTCACGAGTATAGGGCGAACAGGGTTCAAGTTACGCAAACTGGTGTAACTTCATGGGAGAGGACAAAACTAAAACAATGGACCCGTAGACAAAAGAATGACCGAAAGGTTTTTTGTGAGGCACTGCATCACGCCTGAAGACAATAGGATCTATTTATAGTGAATATGTGATATGTTACATTAAGTATTCGGTGACCCAGCCATGATGAGATTTATGTGTGAAGTTTTTTTGAGGGTATATTGTTACTAGTTTTTGTTGAGCCTGAAGGTTATAGAAGGTGTGAATGTGGTTCAGGTTTCGTTATAAGGTGACTGGACTTATGTCATGAACTATTAAAAGGGCATTCGGGATCGAAAAGGATATTAGCAGCTTAATAGGTTTTTCATAGGTGGATGCGTAGCTTTGCCTCCTAAAGATTCTAAAATGCTTAAATTTTTGCCACACCTGCATATTGTCCTTGAATAATCTTCATTTAAAATTAAAACGACACATGAGCAAAACAACGTAAGTAATTCTACATTGAATGAAAACACACACAAAAACGCAGTAATACGAGAACGTCGCAAATGTTTCCATTCACTGCATCCTTTTATTACAGAGCGGCTGTATTTATTTTAATCAAGAAAAGCAATCCAGAAGTCATTTTAAATCAATTCTGAACAGGCAGACCGTAGAAAATGTAAATGTAAACGGATATAAGGGAAGTTATATACGAATGTGACACATAAGACACATAGGTACAGCTTTCAAACCCGAGACTTACAGCCTTGAGAAAGAAGCATGCAATATCATGCATACTTCCTACATATTTAAAGTTCAAAATATTTTATTGTGTAAGTAGGTACATACACAATATTATGGCCGTGACTACCCACGTTGATTTTAGATTTAGGTACCTACTGCCAAACCAAACAACGTAAACAACATAAAATCAATTTTGTCATCCACCTTTTGATTTCATTTCGTCTCTGCCAAACAAAGATGCAGGGAATTAAAAACATTAGCTGCTACATTAGTTAACGGTAAGGCTAGCAAAAAAACATGCCTATTGCCTACTATAAAGAGTCGCCTCCAAACGATATGATATATTTATATTCTCATCGATACATAGCTTACTCATCATTTTTGTAATGCTTCATCATTTTTGAAATCTCAATATCATAATTGACATATTTGTCCGCGACATCTCACAACAACTCACAAGTGCGTTGGTAAATTCGTGACTCTACTGTTTGCATTCCATTTTGAAAGCCATTTAGCAAGATTACAGTCTTTAGACATCTTGTAACAGCAGATAGGCGAAGAAAGCAATCTTAATGTTGATACTTAAAGATATTGGCTGTCATTATCTGTGTTATGTAATCAAACGATCAATTTGCAATTACTTTTCAAATTGTTGAACGTTAAAATGTTATATGAAGTGTTCTTTCTATTGAATCTTTATTAAATACACATTGAATTGAGTAAGGCCTTTGACTTTGTAGGCGATAAAATGATTAATTACAAAAGGCGTGGCTATCGAATAATACGGTCCTCTTTCAGATGCGATTGAGGTCGAAAGGGTCATGGAGCAACAATATATGAACATTCACTAGACACTGACAAATCATAGGTAGGTACTACAAAATGGAATGCTGGACGATCTCTACTGTAATTTAACTACTTACCACTAATCCTAAAAAATCAATTATGAGTGACAGATAGTTTGTGATCTTTTGAGTACAGATAAGTGAAGAAATTCTAATAAAATAACTCATGATCTAGCTTCTATATCCGGTTCCACAATATATTTTCTAAATACATCAAAAACTCGCAAAGAAACTAAGTGCACCATTACGGAAACTTCATGAATAATTCAAGTAATTCAGACAACATTATAACATTCACTGAACCACGAACTCCGGATATATAGTTTTTAACATCAGCTTGAGATTATACTTATAATTACTGAGTATGCACAACATTCTCCTTCATTTATAAAAAGCCATCGGATGTAGTGTCGTGACCAATGAAGATATTAAAACAACGGATATTATAAAAATCTATAATTTTATTGATTCCTGTTCCAATTTCAGGTTCCGATTTCGTGCGATAGTTAGGTAACACATAAAAAATTTGATTATTTGTAGATAAGTCGATTGCTAACAATAAATACGATAATGTTACTTACATAATTCCGCAAATGTAACGTTATCTTGCCATAATGAGGCAGACATGAAAAAGCAAAACCGATGAAGCGTGGACACTTATAGGCAAGTAGATTGTAAGTATATTCAGATTTTTATTGATTCTCATATTACTGTTGCAATAGACTGTCTATTTGAATGCAAGGAAGGCAGCAAGCCCGGACCAACTTTTTGTTTGGTTAATTTTAAATTTGGTTAAAAGAAAGACTGTATTTGCTTAGTAACTTAGGAAGAAATACGGTTGCTAATATTGAATAGAATCTGGAGAAAGAAAGAATAAACACAGAAAATGTTAAAATGCCTACGGTTTATGCAAATTTGAATTCCCATATCAACTATGAAGACACCATTAATCTTACAGCAGTATTAGTTATTCATGGTTTATAATATCTACTACAAGAAAGTCACGACATGGCCTAAAAACTTCGTTTAGCAGTTGATCACACAGAAACTAACGAAGGAATTAATAAAACATCTGAATGCATAGAGGTTTTGGGGAATGTATTTGAGGTTAATGACACTATTTTAAACAGTTGCGTGCAGCGTCACAAATTGTTAAACTATGTTGAACCCAAGCCTAAATTGTAGAGTGTGAAAATTCCACGGAAACAGAGCCCAGAAAGTTTATTTTTGATAAGTAGGTATATTATATAGAAATCATAGATATTATG
Source organism: Eurois occulta (assembly GCA_950022335.1). Taxonomy (NCBI): domain Eukaryota; kingdom Metazoa; phylum Arthropoda; class Insecta; order Lepidoptera; family Noctuidae; genus Eurois; species Eurois occulta. The sequence goes on along the minus strand of OX465489.1, from coordinate 5,823,839 downwards.
TTTGTGGTTGAGATTATTACGGTAAACAAGATGAACCTTCCAGATAAGTAGGTGCAATTTGAAAATAGGGACATTGAAGAAACGGTTGATCCATAATAGTAGGTACAAGATAATAAAACTGAGAAGACTCATAAAAAGGAGACGACAGCATACAAACAGGAATATAACTATGAAGAAAAACTAGACCAAATAAACTTTAGCAACGACGTCTTATACAGACCGCTTGGAAGAAATTGCTTCAACTACATAGATCCAGTTAACAACAAACTCTGAGACGAGTCTGAGATATTAGATATGAACTCGGTTAACGTACCTAAATCAATCATCATCGCATTTCAGCCGAAAGACGTCCACTGCTGGACATTGGCCTGCCCCAGGTGTCGCCACATTGACCGGTCCCGCCCGTCGCATCCAGCGAATCCCCGCAACCTCACTAGGTCATCGGTACACCTAGTGGGAGGCCTTCCAACGCACTCGTCTTCCAGTTAGCAGTCGCCACACTCGCCACTCCTGAACTTTTCGGCCCCATCGGCCATCCGTTCTGCGAGCAATGTGCCCTGCCCACTGCCACTTAAGTTTGGCAATTCTTCGGGTTACGTCGATAACCTTATCATAACCGTATCAATACGTAATCAATATCTTCAAAGAAAGCACAGGCATAGCTTCATACAAAACATAACATAAAAACGAGTGCATTGACTCGAAATTACTCTGGAAGCTATCAGAAGACAATCGTAAAAAGAATCATTAGCGTTGCATTTATGACCAGCGGAGATCTCAAGTAAATTACTTCGCAACGGTCAACGTTAGAAAAATACGATAGCTTTAGATACTGTTTAAGTACATATACGATCATTTCAATCTTCATTATTCATTCAGATAGCAAAATATGAATATTAAAACTCTGACGTTAGAAATCTCTTCAATCGGTTTATAATGAAAGTTGATATGTGTTTCAGCGAAAATATTGTGTTTTTAAATAACAGACTTATTGCTTTGTTTAACGATGTCTGGCTAGGAAAGCATCGTGGACGATGGTTCTTGTATTCAATTTTACGACAGACGAATTCACGACGAATTCTACATTTCATAAATGTAGCCATTTCAATTTTGTTACATGTCAAACAAAAGTCAGATGATCAGTTTGATGAGGAATTTCTGTTATCGTACGTTTTCTTATGGAAGAGTTGTAACAGAGCCCCTAAAAGTGTTTTAAACTCTTTATGTCATTACTTGCTTGGTAACAAACCTACTCGTATACGACAGCCTTTGTGATGGAAAGGAGTTACCGTCGGCAACACCTATACACCTACACCTGTGGTTGTCTGCCGTCCTTAGAGACAATGGCGAATAGTCTTTTATTCTGGTTTTTCAACTACCTTCTTAGTTTTTCCATCTGTGAGAACCATCCAACTAATTTGTATAAATAAGCCATTCGCTAACATCGCTGTTCGTCACAGCATTGTCATAATATTTCCAACTTTGTGCCCGTTACACTACAACATTTCTAAAGCTTAAATATTTGTTCCACTTAACAAATAAGTTGTCATGCAAGGCGGTGACTTAGTGAATTTGTGCCGAGGCCCTTAAGTAGGCGACTCCATTGATTTACTGCCATTCAAATGCTAATGTTTATATTCAAAAGTAATACACGGAGCCGATGAGCTAAGAATTCGGATACACTTACATTATAACGGTTGTTTGACCATGTCCAATTGCTAATTATTCATTCCAGGGACGTTTTTGTCCCTTTTCGTAAATATAATGAATCATCAGTTGGAATTGGAAATGCTTTGGAATGAACGTGACATGTTCATTTCAAAGAAGTCATGGCGTTGAAGAAAATTGTGAATGACAATTGAGTTCCAGTTTAGACACTATAATCATATACTTTCTATGCAATAACTAAAGCTTTTTTACAGTTATTTTAAACTCAATGGTGCACTTAGGCGTAGATGATATCAAGACAGGTGCAGTTGTATGTATTCTTTAAAAAAACAATCGTCTCATTGTCTGCTAGGATACTGTCAGTAATAACTGTAAAATAGAACCTCCATTTATTACCTATTTTTTATTGAAAGAACGACGTGCTAATATAACACGTCAGTTATTCGAATAAAATATTTGTCATTGAAAAAATATATTAGACTACATTACTACATAAACATTTTGTCTTTGAACTTTTAATCTAGTGGTTTTAATGAATTTTGAAACATGATTTATTCAGCCAGTGTTGCGTGTTAAAAGTCACTTTGTTCATCAAAGAACTTTGGTAAATCGTTATTAATTTTGATTATGGTTTGTTTTATTCAATATATTTAGCTTAGCAGAACAGAAAAATTCCTACTCAGTTTTAAAAACGACGATAACAAACCAAACAAAAAATCACGACCAAGAAACGTGATTATATGTATTTACGAGCGAATTATTAGAACCAATTTAATAATTCCGAACAACATTGTTATAAACTTGGATTGTAGCTCATATAAAGTTATGGGTCCACTAATTCTTGGGTCAATGACAGCCCCACCGATCACTTGCAGCCGTGAGAACTTACGAACTGGACCGTACTGGGCCCGAAAGAGAATGGTCTTACATATTATGATAGTACATTTATTCTTTTATAGACTTTTAGATCCTGTAAAGTCTCGTAAGTCAGTGAAAGTGCAGGCATTAAGTAAAACACACATAAAACTGAAGTGAAAGAATTTTCACCTGTTTATGGTAATATTAACACTTTTATTTGACTTTTGTTTGCTGAAGCACCGATTACTTAATAGTTGCCGTGGATGGCCAGGGTTCATTCACATCACTTGTACCGAATAGATAGCGGCACGTGCGTGATATTTACCTGCATGGTTCACGTTCAAGCATTTGGGTTAAGCAGAAGACACAATGTTTGGTAAATATCGAGGTTGTATGCAAACAGACAGAAAATTCAGAATATCTGCGGAGGATTTTCGTGGAATGTCTACGGAGAATTCCTAAAAGGTTCCACTAATAATAATATCATTTATTTCGGGCTATGCCCATAGTGTTAGTCAATATGGTCTTAAAAACTAGTGTTAGTAGACATACATGGCTTATTTTCTATGGATTTTCATCCAATGTCGCAGCATTGGAGACTCCCATCTATCTGCGAATAAACTCAAGATACTGTTGGTACCGGCACGAAGACGAGCAAGCAGGGAAGCGCTTCTCTACTAAATATACATGTTTCTACTTGGCTCAAGATAAACTCCAACATCACCGTAAGTACCCAACTCAATCAGCTAAACTACCATTTTATCTTATCCAATGCAAAATGCCCATAAATGGCAACATTGCCATTGACTCAGCAATCAATTTATTGACCGTCTGCGTAGGCTTTTGACCTACAATTCAAGCTGCCAACCTACACAAAATGCCCTTAGGAATCTATTCCGTAACCGAATAGTAATAGTACTTACTTAATATCATAAGGTCTTAAGTCAATGCCAGAAACAAGCGTGTGAACAAGCCGGGTTTATTAATTAAATAAGAACCGTTTCACGCCCACAATAATTGGCGCAAGAACAATGATCTAGTCAAATAAATTACTACCTTTTGGGTGTGAATCGAAAGTGAAATAATCTCTAGCAATTATAATGCGTACCTTTCAATTATCTCGTCAGCAGCCAGTGAGCTCTGTCATTATTTTGTAAGAATTATCGAATAGCTGAGCGAAACGAATCTGAGATTCGGTTGGCGATATGATAATGAAATTATCTCCGTCGGGTTGATTATCTCAAAAGAGAATGAATAACTAATGAGGAGATTACAATCTAGATTAAAAAATAAGCAGTTTTTGTTTCGTTTCAAAACATCGATCCGGAATACGGAACTTCGGCAAAGCTAGCTCCAATCACGCTAGCGAAACAGAAATAAAAACTAACACTTAAACTTTTCTGTGATCATGTCATGTTTTCCTAAGATAGAAAGCAGTTTCCCACCTGATTGCACAAACTATTTAATTAACCACATTAAGTTTGCCTCATTAATAATGAATTTTAAATGGTAGTAAATAGTTCTTGTTGACGGAAAATCAGAGTTGATTTATTTTTTTTATTTATTTATTTAGGTTAGCCTACAATTGTTTACACGTTACATTTCATTATCATCATTTAGAAGTACACGATATACATTTATGAGTGCAACAATTACTTACAGGCTAACACCACATGCACTATTTTACTTATAATTTATACATTTTCATTATTGCAATTAATTGTGAATTGTAATAAAGATTTGACTTATATGGTAAACAAGATCCTGAATATGACGTATAATGAAAATGCGACTTTATCGATCTGTTACGTGATTCTACCATTTATATCGAGAGGTATGTCAAGCAATTAATACAGGATTAGAAATACAGGTCTTTATTAAGAAAATTCTCTGAAAGCCATTATTCATTTTACTTTGATCTTTGTAGTTGACTTGGTAATTACTTTGTGTTTTATCTTCCTTGTGTTCAACCATATTTTTTATCGGCCAGGTATACACGATTACCAGCGTGGCTAATAATATGTCTGTATTCAAAACAGACTCAGCTAGGTAACTATGTATATACATAATTGTAGGAAAATGTTCACTGTGAGAAAATCTCCACGCTTATGATAAATTCTTGTGTATTAAAAACAGCACTGGGTAGTTCCAAATCACTTATACATACAGTGCAGTGTAAGCAAATCTTTACCAAGAGTTCTAACAAAGATGAAAAGTAATTGTTATATGGAATTATGAAATTCTTATAATTTGCACATTTTTTTTTTGTGAATCACGTTTTTGCGTTCGTAAATTGCTGTACGAAGAATCCAAATGATAATATTATGCTTAAGTTTCAAAGTTTTACGATCACAGAGAATTTTGCAAATGTCTCCTAAAGGAAACAAGAGCCAATGTCCTTGCGTTAAAAGTCGCATTCCCGTATGTAACTGCAGCGTGTTTGACGTCAACAAACCAAGTGACCTTAAGAAGAGCATCTACGCTCTAACCTTTGTACTTATTTGAATTTTGGATTCAATATCCTTGTACTTAAATAGATTGCACATTATAAGTAGCATCTTCTTAATAAATATCATAAAATCCACTGTCAGATAAGGCGGGTATTAAAGCAAGAAATCTTACCTTATAGTTCATTATATTTATAACGAAAGCAATGAGCATTCAGGGAAGATTTGAAAAAAAAAACCCAGAAGGGGATGAATTTACTATGGAAAATCGTCGGGCAACTCGTAAATGGCTACTCCTACAAAACTTAGTTTAATCTTTAAAAAACCCTTTTTAACTTTTCAAGTTAAGAGTTTTTACCAACACCATATACTTACCTATTTAAAGATTTCACTAAATTCCCCATCCGATTAAAGACCTGATATATTCACTTTACAACCAAAGTAAACATGACAGTATAAACAACTCTGATTAAATTAATCACACCATTAAAAACAAATTAACTCTTTCATATTATGATTTTCTCATGGAAATCTACGATAGTTCCACGTTCAACAGTTTTTAGTTTCACTTCGTGTAGTGATGATTAATTAGGTTTTCTTTATATTATCTAGCAAGAAAGCGTTCCGCAACGTTTACAATAAGAACTAGGCTATTCATGATGATAGCTCATAGCTCTGCAATATTATGCTAAATCCTGGCCATGTTAGATTCAATTGATGAAGTCATTAATCAAATTTCAAGCAACGTGTGGATGAAAATGTAGTTGATTGTCAGAAAGAAAATATGGAATGTACAGTATCCAACCATGTTGAACATTCTTACTTACAGAAGTTACATTTCATTTATTTTACCACAGATTTATGTAAACCTGTTCGATACGCCCCGTATTTAGCTCAATCGAATGAGTTAAATCTTTGTGCTTTACACAGACTTTGTTATGCACTGGTAATGTCGATTTTTAAAGAAGAAGAAAAAGTATTAAATTGTCGCAACGACATGACGTGCATATAAAATGACAAAAATAAAACATACAACGCTTAACACATATCTATAATATAAAAATGAATCGCAAAATGTGTTGGTAAGCGCATAACTCAACAACGCCTGGTTCAATTTAGCCAATTCTTTTTTTTTAATGTTCGTTGAAGTTCAAGGATGGTTTTTACGGCGAGAAAAATTTAAAAAAAATGACTGGATAAGTCTAGGAGTAGTGTAGGAGTAGGTTAGGAGTAGGGTAGGAGTAGTGTAGGAGTAGGGTAGGAGTAGTGTAGGAGTAGGGTAGGAGTAGTGTAGGAGTAAGGTAGGAGTAGAGTAGGAGTAGTGTAGGAGTAGGGTAGCAGTAGTGCAGGAGTAGGTTAGGAGTAGGGTAGGAGTAGTGTAGGAGTAGGGTAGCAGTAGTGTAGGAGTAGGGTAGGAGTAGGGTAGGAGTAGTGTAGGAGTAGGGTAGGAGTAGTGTAGGAGTAAGGTAGGAGTAGGGTAGGGTAAGGGGTAGGACACCACGCGAACGAAGTAGCGCTGGGCAGCTAGTTAAGAATACAAAAGGACGGATCAAAAAAAACTTACAGCTTGCACGTCGTGACTTCGACAAGCAGGTTACTACTCAGCATGATGCTGTGCTATGGAGGGCCCACAACACAGCGCTGGTTTTCAGTGGTCGCCCGTGAAAAAACGGACGGACGCTAATACAGCATAAATATTTGATTATATGAATAAGAAAATAAAACAAATAGTACTTAAATCAAAGTGCAGAATTACTAAATATCAAGCCTACTCCGACTGAGTCAGTAAACTACGTTAATAACTATTTCGCCAATATCGGAAAAGAATTAGCTCAACAAATACAACCTAGAAATAATAAAAGTTGTGATCACCAACAAAACAATTTACATACACAAATAAATTCATTCGTGCTCCTAGATACTGACACAGAGGAAGTTGAAGGAATCATAAGGAACTTGAAGTCGGATAGTGCCCCTGGCTGGGATGGTATTTCAACAAAATTCCTAAAACACTTAAATAAAGAACTCGCCCCTGTTATTGCCCATCTAGCTAACCTCTGTTATAGAAACGGAATATTCCCAGCCCCCCTAAAACAATCTGTTATTACTCCAGTCCACAAGGGAGGGAACGGAAATGATGTCAATAATTATAGACCTATCTCGGTATTGCCAGCCCTGTCTAAAGTAATAGAAAAATTAACAAACACAAGACTAGTAAATTATTTTAATAAGTTCAAAATTATATCTTTAACACAATTTGGCTTTAGACAGGGTGTTTCTACCGAGGATGCAGTTGGTGCCCTCACCTCGCTAGTAACTGATCATTTAGATAGAGGGGAGAAATGCCTGACGGTATTTCTAGACCTAAAAAAAGCTTTTGACACCGTTTCCGTTCCCATCCTGGTGACCAAACTAGAAAAACTTGGAATAAGGGGAACTCCTCTCAATTTTTTTATAGACTATCTTACAAATAGGAAACAGAGGGTAAAGATTGGAGACTATATAAGTGACGATAGTTATGTGTCGTTCGGTGTACCACAGGGTAGTGTTCTGGGTCCCACACTATTTCTAGTCTACATTAACGATCTTTGTAACCTAAAAGTGGAAAACCGCAAAAATATTTTCCTACGCCGACGACACTGCTGTTGTCTTCCATGGGCACAGTTGGTCCGATATTAAAATGAAGACAGAGACAGGTATGCTCCAAATTGCGACTTGGCTCGATAACAACCTACTCACGTTAAATACTGCGAAAACTAACTACATATGCTTCTCCATCTATAAAAGTTCACAACCAGATGAAGTGTTCAACATTAAAGTACACTCATGTGATAGAGCTAAAAATAATAATTGCGCTTGTCCCGTAATTAATAAAGTTATGGAAACAAAATATTTAGGTATAATTATTGACCACAGATTGTCATGGTACTCTCATATTGAACATGTTACTGGAAGGATTAGGAAATTAGGGTGGATTTTTAAAACACTAAGGCATATAGCGCCTATAAACATAAAAAAGAAATCAGGTTCTCACAGAAATTTATTGAATGAAATATATATCTCTCTAGCACAATCAGTTATAGCCTACTGTATCACAATATGGGGCGGCGCAGCCAAATCAAAGTTTATACATGTTGAACGGGGACAACGTGCCGTAATAAAAATAATGTACTTCAGAAGGATTACATACCCTACTGAAAGTCTCTATCAGGATAGTGGACTGCTTTCTGTTAGAAAGTTATACATCGTATATACCGTTCTTAAAAAACATAAGAATCTACCATATGATCAAACCACAATAACAAGAAGACGGAAAGATCTCATAGCACAGGTTCCACAAACTAAAACAAAATTTGCTGCCATTCAGTACAATAAACTATCATGTCAACTTTATAATAGGATAAATAAAAAGATATATGTACACAATAAACAATTAAAAGAGTGTAAAAAAATTCTAACTAATTGGATAATGAAACTAAATTACGCAGACACTGAGGCACTATTGCAACACACAACATGAAACACACACATACTCACACAGACACACAAACACCCACACACAGTACACACACACAAACACCCACACCCACACAAACACCCACACACAAACACCCACACACACAAACATACTGTTTATTTCTAAGGTACTGAATTAATTCTATATTGCTGTGGAAGAGCGGAGTCTCCTAACACAGGCATTACTTGCTTAAAAGGAGGCTCCAATCACCAACTAACTTAAAACTTTTTGGTTAAAATAAAGATATTTTGTATTTTTTTTTTTTTTTTTTTTTTACTTGGTTAATAACATAAAACATCCGATGCGGCCAAGTGTAAGTGAGTGTGTGTATAACAGTCGACGTTATTCAAATTCAGTTATGTTCTATGTTAATTTATGGATAGTATTTTACTTTACACACTCATTTTCTTCATAGACAAGACATATACCTGGCTGTCTATTCTAACCATTAAGGGAAAGTAACGTAGGCACAGAAATAATGTTAACAAATCAACGACGGTGCCCGTAGCATACGCAGCTGTCTTGATTGAATTCGCTAACATTGAAACTGAATAGCGGAAATTGCAACCCGACCTTAACTTTCTACCCCTGCTTTATGGAGGCTTCTAAGGTACGCTAATGATACATGTTGATTTTAATTAAAAACTATAAAACGAATGCAAACATCTGACAAGAGACAAATGGCAAACGTTTTCTCTAAACGTGAAATGTTTGTACACCAACTTTTAACAGGATCCATTAAAATAGGGTCCATGCTGACATTGGGGCATTTTGGCCTCGTGCAGGCCAATTCAGTTTATTGTATGTCTTATACGTTTTTTTTATCGTGTCCTGTGCGAGTCTAATACATACTTTTTCTTTCTTTCTTATACCTTTCGGGAGTTTATGTAATTCCCATGCATTTTTGGCTTTTTCACCATCAGTATCGCTCACGGAAAGGATAATTTATTTGTTCTGTGGATAGAAGGACACTGTCGTGGCCCTTAGTTCTTGGAGAAGGTAAATAAACCAATGGTAAATAATATGTCTTCTGTTACGATCTAAGTAGTAGTCGAAATTGATTTAATTGACAACCGACCGTTAGTCAAATAACTAGAGATTCATCATCTGCCCAGCCTTTTCCCAACTATCTGGGGTCGGATCCCAGTCTAACCGGATGCAGCTGAATACCAGTATTTTACATGGAGCGGCTGCCTATCTGACCTCCACAACCCAGTTGGTCCACTGGGTAATACGATATCCTTGGTAAAACTGGTTGTCAGACTTCCGGGCCACTGACTACCTGTAACGACTGTCAAAGATCTACAAATGACAGCCGGGACCAACGGCTTAACGTGGTTTTCGAGACACGGAGGAAACTCGGTATGTAATACGGTCACCCATCCACAGACCAACCTAGGCAAGCACGGCTTAATCTAAAGATCGACCCGAGCGCCTGTTATTATTAAACCACGAGCTCCTCCTCCCTCTTCTCTCTGAGAGGTATAATAGATTACAAACAGAAATATTACTTTATCACCTAGTCTCAACAGTCAACTTCACTATGATTGTCTCAGTAGCAACTAGCAACACGTTGCTATCATTTATGTAAGTTGATCTTTGACTGATCCACGTTTTTAAAGATAAACCAAAATTTATTAGTCCAAGATTGCAGCTGAAAATACTCACACTCGTATTTTTACCAGGATTCCTTATGTTATGTTGTTTTTAGTACCTATACTATTACCATACTTAATTATGGATTGATCAAATGATCAATCATGTCGTGACACCGAGTTGATGTGTCGCCAGACACGTCAGCCCTACCAACCGTGTTAAACCCGCGATGGTTTGTGTTGGTATGTTTTTCCTAAATGGTTTGTAACAATGTTTTTTGGATAACAAAAGATAAAAAAACAAGATCTTAAAGCAATATGGCTTGAGACTAGGTTAATCCCTACTGTGCTGACTTTTTACTCTAGACGATTCAATTTAGGGAAACTCCTACTAAATACTTAACAATTAAAGAAATCTTGAGCGGTTTCAATAAAACACTTGTCATAGCAATGGTAAGTAGATAGTTATAGTTCTCAGGCGTTTTGCAACATTAACCAGAGTTGAGGTGTGGTATTTGTGATTTTAAACACATGATAAGTCGGATGTTTTGTTTTCATTTAAATCACCGTGGTGGTGTAAAGCGTTTCTGCATCATAACATGTTTATTTTAACAGGCCACGCATTTTATGGATGCAAAATTCAAATCAACATTACAAAACTTTACATCAATTTAACGGAAACTTACTTAATTTTGGTTGTATTTTTGTGGTCTATGTTTCATTGACATTTTAAAGTAAATTATTTAAATTATAATAAGGTAGACTTATACTTCATAGTTTTTACACTGAGTTAACACAAGTTCAACAATTTCTTAAAAATACTATTAGAACCTCTCAACACTTTCATTTTCTTAGAAATAAAAGTTAATAAGCATTTTCCGCAAAGAACATGCAGAAATCTGATCCCCGACTAGTCAGGGTTTCAATTAGTCCCGAGCAAGTCTTGTAACCACGTTTGCCATAAATATGATAGGTTAAAAGTTAACCAGTTTGCACTATGGTGTGACAGGTTGTCCATGTTAGCAACCCACAACCTTTCTACCAGCATAACAAGCAGTTTGTCACTAGGTATGTACATATAAGTACTCTTCCCACAGTCAAGTTTTCAGAACTTGTTGCTTAAAGATGCTACTAGGTACCTACCTATATCTGTATATTAATTTCCATATTATACCTACAGAAGTTTAAATTAAATGAGGATCCAAGCTGAGTCGAATAAGTTTTTAGCTATAAATTAACAGAAAAATATACATTTTTTGCTTTGAACATTAGTTTTTTTGATATTATACAAGGTGGAAAAGGAAGTAAGTAGTTCGTATAGCTACTTCTTTTGCTCCTCGGAAAGGATAAGACAATTTAGAGTCTCCACGGACAATGGTCCACCTTCCATCTTGCACTGCATGCCCTGACACCAGCGAGCAGAGTTCACAGAGCTGAATTTTAGGCCAAATATATTTTTAATATATTTAATGAAAATTTGCCATCGACACGGCAAGAAGAAGAGGTTAACATTGTTACACTCTTCTTTCTACTAAATAACTTAAATTTCAACACATAGAAGGAATATTAAATCCTAGAAGTAACGACCAAAACAAAAGCACTTAACACAACTAATTCACTTTACCCTCCAAAATTATGAGCAGAAATGTCGGAAAGCGTGACCAGTGCAACACTTAACAAACATGAGACGCAACACCAACACGTTACCAAGGTCGACGTACCATTATCACACGTTTCTTTTTCACGAAAGTGTTAACAACAAAACGTCTGCTGAACACAACCAACGCTCCGACATGTTTTATTTAGAACGAGTAAGATAACCGCACCTTAGTACCTACGTACAGCCAATAAATAATGCTAGAAAATAATGAGTTGTGGACCGGGAATAGGTTGGTCCATGTCATGTAATTTAAAACCAGTGAATTATAAGATGGGTTACAGTACAGCCTGCAGCTACATTTATATCTTCTCATTTTGATCATAAACTGGCTTAACAACTAAGCGGTTGTATTATGGATTCTGCTCCTAAGATTTACACTGTAACGGTCGGTGAATTCCCATATATAAACCTCATGATGTTTTATGCAGTCAGCACTATGCGTCATATGCATTAATTCAGTAAAGATAACCGTTTCCGTACGTGCAATAATGAAAAATTGCCAATAAATTATAACTTTACAAGATAAGATAGGCATAATATACTCATCACGCATAAATATTTGCATTCAAGCATGTCGCTAACTGAGGTTTTTCTTCGATAAGATCTTACACTTCGTTGATGTCTTTTGGATTATTTGCATTATCTATATATCTCCTATACCTATTGATGGTTTACTAAGCTATCTGCAGATTCTGTTGCAGGATCGGTTCTTCTAATTATAATTTTAGAATATTTTCTTACATTCTCCATCGTCTTGCCCGTATCCAAACGAGCAAATGGATCGTTAGTCTTGTCAACTGTATTGAAACTGTCTGTTACACCGTCCACAATTCCTCGAATATAAACGTCAAATATGAACATCACATCTTGACACAGAAAGTACCAGAATTCAGAAAATCTTGCTCACTATTTCCAGTATTTGAAAGTGCAGCGCAATTACTGTTCTTGACAAAAACGACACACATAATTCGACAAAATAAGTCATTATTACATTAGCACGGAGAATGCAAAGAAATTATCTTTTTCTTGTAGACAGACATTAACGTGCAGTCGTCATTTTATGTCATTTTTATTGTTCTACCCACATTTAAAAACACTGGTGTTATCGGTATCGTTTTAGCAGTTAGCAATGCTTTTTTTTTTTTACTATCAGTATTAAAAATAGGGCAAAACGTGAGCGTGATCAGGCTGAAAATAATTAATAACCTATACGCAGTGCACTGATAAAGTGTTAGGTGAATGAACTTTCCTCTTTAGGAGGTAAAATAGAAATAATGTTCGAAACTATTTAAAGCGCATTGTCATTTGAAAAACACTGATAATTTAGTTTTGATTTCACCTGTGCGTTGCCCCTCTTGGATCGTGCATTAATTAAACCTCTTGTGTATACGTAGGTACTTACTTAATTACGAGCAACATAAACTGATGCGTGAGTGTTAATTTTAATTCGACTTTGCCCAATATAATTTACCAAGGTGGATTACCTTCACCCGAAATAAATAGCACCAACTTTGTTACTAATACGGTAACGAAAATGTTAGAATTCAGAGCGCTAATTAGGCATGGTATAATTCCGCAAATGAGGGTAGTCCACTAGCAAATTAGCGAAGTCATTCACACACATTACAAAAAATCTACAGTTAATGGAAACTTCATATCTCGGAGTAACTGCAAACGAACCGTAAACATGAGTAAAAACGTTAGTGACGAATTTGGGATGGTTGTCAAAAGGGTTCGTTTACCTGACTGTGTCCAGCATTCCGGGCAATCCTGACAGAGCGACGACCAGTCGAAGGCAAGGTCCTCGAAGCTCGCCATGGCTACACCCACTTAATCAAGCCAGTCCACTCCGCAACATACTATCAAACGGCTATTCAAATGCCGGTCGCACTAACACTTCAAACACCATCCGAATCAAGTTTCATAATCCTTGTAAGTTTATAATATCCTTGTAAGTTTTGTTTTAATACGAAAGCACTGCTATCGTTTAGTCGTAAATAAACGTTATCTGCAGCGGCTTTGGTGTAAAGTTCGCGGCGGTTGTTTCCCGCGGTCGTTCGGCAGTATCGGATGTGCACGCGCACGTAGATAAGCGGCCGGCGGAGCACTGCGCGGTAACCTCGCGGGCCACTCGGGATGTGTCGCCGACTCGCTGCTCGCTCGCCACTCGGAACCTGTTCTCGGGCCGAGGCACAGGCGTTCACTCAGCCTGTACACCTTTTCGATTTCAATGAACCGTTAACGTTCTTTTCTTGTTAGGTGTGTCTTATCTACACGACATCACGTAACGCTGCACCGGCAATCCATTGTCGCACAATAGGCGAGCGCTAGATACACGTTAAACCAGATCTCAGTTTGGAACTCGGGAGATAATAGACGAAGGTGTTGCAAAACTTGTCGAACTAAAACCTTTGTGATTTGCATATGTAAATCTTGGATATTTGCTTTGGAAATACATTCGTGGCACGTAGAATGGCCGTTACAGGCGGTCGTCCTTATGCGAGCCCACGCACTATTCAAGTGCAAGCCATGAGTCTTCGAGGTACTTATAAATATTTTGAGAGTGTTTCGTCGATGTTATGGGTATTATATTGTCATAAATATTCCACACGAGCGGTTAGATTTTGTCAGAACAATGTCTAAACATTCGCAGAGCAGTGAGGTGTTATTAATATATACGGTGGCAGTAAATAGGGTGTAAACATGTCCTGAACAGAATACATTAAGTTCATACATAAACCATTTTGAAATTCAAATTACCTGCCTACCTACAGCCCCTCTTAACCTTTTTGGCTGTAAATACAGGCCGACTGCTTGCATAAGGGCAAAATGCCAAAGAAATCGAAAACAACCTTATTTCGGTAAAAGTTTTGTCGTTTTCGTAATTTTGTCCAAACAACTTAAATAGCGTGCGGGGCATGAAACGAAAGTAACAATATGATTTTCAACTTTGAATTTACTCTTATTTTCCGGATAAAACAGTTTATAATAATTCTATGTTTAACATAATAAGTGTGTCATGTTCATGAAGTCATCTTAGAGTCAACAAAAAGACATTCAAACAAATAGAAACTTCATTCATTATAATGATACTACAGTTTAATGCTAACTTAATTATTTTTGGCATAAAATAGGCATTAATTGCGAAGCACATTCGTCGTGTTATAATTATAAAGCAGAAAGCGGTAAGTGAGAGTATTTGACGAACATAAAGACATACGGAGATAGATAGAGGCATAGGTACTATGCGACAAGAAATTTTGGATTTCCACAGCCCATCACCTTCTAACTTACTAGAACCTCATAAAAGAAAGGAGGTAAGTTCCAAGACACCCAGATTATTTAGATTAGTAGATTCACAGTATACCTACTTCTTTTTCAAGGTCTGTCCATTTCAGGTAAGCACATAATACGAGTTGTTATAAACAAACGGGCGTAGGGTTTAATGAAATCGATCTCAGCCGTATAGCTGGAACATTTCGCTCGACACGTGCTGTTTAAATTACAGTTATTATGGAAGACGCTTCTTCAGGTGTAAATACATAACACTTCATCAGGTGCAAGAAGTTATGAAACACTCTTTGTTTTTGATTTAGTCACACTAGCATTTCAGATTCGTTCTATCCGTTATACATCCAGACTTTTATAATACCTAGTAACCGCAATTTTTTGAAATTTCTCAACGCAGATCTAAACTGCATCATTCTCCTGGACTACCTTTATCACAATTTAATTGGGCTCGTCCCAGAACGCCTTCCATGCCCTTGCCTAAATCTAAATTTTTGTAACCAAAAGGACCAATTTCGTGTCCCATATCCACAGATAGTCAATTAAATTCAAACGCGTCAGGTTAGTTCTCCACTGAAACAATTCAAACTGTCCCACTGAATTGATTAAGAGAGCAGCCCTCAAAAATAGCGTCCAGAATATAGGCCAAAACATGAAGTTTGACTTTAGCAAACACAACAAAAAGATAACAAAGAATGATGATGAACAAATATCGCGACAAGTAGGTCGCTAGTTCATCTCCTAGCCGCATGGTCTAGATTAGATTCTGCTTCAAGTAAAACTTGCGAGTCATGTAATTGCACGATGATATAAAGCCAATACATTTTTTGTATTGAATGAATTTTCATGATATATCTACTCGCGTTTTTTGAAAGCCCCATCGAACTTATTATAATATAAGTAGTAGTAAATCTGCTGTGAATCAGAGAGCCAAATCAACACAAAACAACATTATCTCTTATAGCATTTGATAGCAGATTTATTAGATGACGAAGTCGAGTATAGACACAACAAAACCATCTTTGAACGATCCAGATCTCCAAAGGTTTTAGAAAAGCAATTAATTTATTTTAAGACAAATTCGATGACTACCTACTCCATTCAGCTATATTCGATTTTCTTTGCACAAATAGGAATTCAAAAGGTCTAAATCAAATGCCATATAATTATCTTGAATCAACATCCCCCATATCTGAGATCCAAGTCAATGATAGAAACAGGAAGATTTATAATTATAAAAACGTTCAGTTATCTGCACCTAGTAATTGCCTTGCGAAACTAAAGTTCTTGATCGAACATAATTATCTAGGCTTTCATGTCCGTTACTTTAGACTGTGGCAGACTACATTGCAAGGTTATGTCACCAAATTTGATTGATTGTAACTTTGATACCTGTTCCGAAACAAGAACGCACCTACATAACGATATATTATTCGATAGTAATGTAAACGATATGATTACGAATGAACAGGGTCTGACTCTAAATGGTAACTATGGTGCAAGTGCAATAAAAAGAACACCGATAGATATATAGTAAAATGTACTGACTGAACTGATCGTATCACGAAGACCTTTCCACCGCTGCCCCAATTAAAATCTAGTCCTTATAGGTACTTCGGTTTCTTAGGACAAGAAGACCAAAAAACTAAACAATGAATGCCTGCAACTTTTCTACACCAAAACCTACGCTCTAGTATAAAACACACGCGGAAAAAAACACTCAGCCAATAAAAAACTTAACCTACATACATAATAATCCTTGCATTCATAACGAAGTAAATAGTAAGTAGTAACGTAACAGGGCGTCCTTGAACTGCAGTAACACCGCGAAACAATGAACTAGACGAGTGGACGAGTTTTAAATACTGACGTAGGTACTGAAGGACTGCACTTTCTAATACTTGAGCTACTCATTCAACTGCAAGTAGGGATAAGGGCACGTACTCAAGACGTAAGAGGGTGCAGAGTTAAGTAAGGCGGTCTAATATAAAGACTAGATTTTCAGTTTTTGATCCCGAACATTTTCAATTTTGACAAGCGGGAATGTGACACTATACAGAATTTGACAAGCGGGAATGTGACACTATACAGAATTTGACAAGGGGGAATGTGACACTATACAGAATTTGACAAGCGGGAATGTGACACTACTATACAGAACGATTCGTTACCAAGTAGTAACAAGTATTGGATAACGGTTTTCTTCGTGTTGTCCCGTCTATCGCTCGTAAATATTTGAATGTCTTTGCAAGCGGATTACGATGTTCATTCGCGTTATCTCGTCTTTTGTCTGTCTATTTAAAATACCTCGATTTAAAGGCATTAAGGAAGAAGTTAAAAGAAAGCAAGAAAACTAGTTGGAAGATTTCCCTTCCGTCATTAACGAATCCGGAATCCCATTAATAACTACCAAACAAACAAGATTATACATACGGTATTTGATTCTCCAACCTGCTTGCCGGGTAAACCAACGACTGATTGATTCGATCATAATTTATGTAACGAACGTTTCCATTTTGGAAATGGCTGTGCCCAAGCGGCCCTTTGCTTGAAAAATGCTCCACCCTAGGCCATCATCGCTTCACATCAGACGAGTTGCGGCCAAACGCAAGCCATATTAGTGTTAAAAAAATGTACTACGGGAAAAGGCTCTGCCCAAACCCTGAAAATTACCCGAAAGAAAAGGGATTTGTCCAAATCTTGAACGTTTAACTTTTCGTTATAGGGACCTGCCCAAGCCATGAATAAAAATGACCGAGAGATACAAGGGATCTGCCAGAAAACCTGAAAAGGGACTTACCCAAACCCTACAGCATCCGCCACGGGCACAACTTGATACCTACTGGAGAAAATAAGAAGAGGGTAAGTATATTTAACGACTATCATTTTATCAAACAACATAAAATATAAAATAAAAGTAACGGATCATTCAATTAAATGAGAAACATAGGTATTTTGCTATCGCATGTACGCTTTCTACTGTCCATTTGATAGATTTAACTAGGCAGCAGGAGTTGAATACGCGCGAAATTGATTTACACCCACATTCATACTCAAATAATAATTATTTGTTCTTATCTACATTCTGCTTTTATCCATGCTTATTTTGCTGTTTACTACATTCACCTGGTCTTTACATTCACCCGTTTCATTAAACTTGAGTGTAAAGTAACTGGGTTTTGAAGTTTACGTTTATTTATGGTTATTATTTTATTATTGTTGCTGATTTATTATAATCGTAATCTAATTACTTTTATGTCCGTCACCTGTATTCCTTTTCTTTATCAAATACAGGTTCAAAATAATTGAAAATAAGATAGTTGAGCCATTTAACAACAAAATTTTCAGACAAAAACTAGGCAACTACGAATCTTGCACGTGCTGGGGCAGCACACAGCACACAACCTGTAATTCGCCGATAGTAACTTCAGCACTAATTATTTGTGTTGTGCCGAAAAAAACTAATCTTTTCTATGTGTGGACATCCTTTACAAGCTCAAACCTAACAAAACGTGCGCTTGTTAAGAAACCAACCATTTTGCACACCCGTGTAATAAAATACGGGCTATTTATTAAAACGATAAAGAACATAAAACCACACGTCATAAGTATTAAAATGTATGGAATGTGTATAAGTCTGTGTGCCAATCTGTTTAGTAACATAAGCGGCCAGTGCATCTCAACTTGCGTAATCCTCGTAGAACTGAAACACAAGGAAGTGACAGAAGTAGAACGAACCTTTCTTTGAATATTCTTCATAATTTATTGCTAATCACAATCACATGTCCGTTTGATGTGCGATTAGTGTTGAGTTAAGACTGTATTAATAGAACTTACACATTAACTGCAAAAGTATACATATGCTCTTTTAAAATAGGATAAGAATCTTCAAGATTTTCTGGATTGAAAGCAAACACATCTCACTGAATAGCATTAAATCTAACTTGTATAATAGATGTAAAAGTGTGAGAAAAGGGCCACTTTATCGAAAGGTGTTTCAAGATTAAAGCTTTGATCTTCATTCATTCGTTAGCAGTAGAAGTACGGAAATAAAACAGTACGATGTAACTGTATCGATAAAACCGAATTATCGTCTAATTAAGTCTAATGAAAATGAACCGTAATAATATCAGGGGGTCTAAAATGGCCGCTTTAGCAGAATCATAATAGGATAACAATATGAATTACGTTTAAATTCTTAAAATGGTCATAGACGTACCTACTATTATGAATTGTCACCTTGTAACCATTTTACGAATTTAAACGTAATTCATATTTTTATCCTATTATGATTCTGCTAAAGCGGCCATTTTAGACCTCCAGCACTTCTGAGCGAAACTGAGCGACCAAGATCACAAATGATAAAGATGAACTCTAATTGTGTTCAATAGAACAGTTTAGTGACCATAATCTTTCCACAAAAGATTTTCCTTCGTGACTCCACAGTATTAACGACACAAAATGATGTTAATCTGTGATAAACACAGCGTTTGTGAAAGGTAGACATTTGTTGATTGATTGTAGGTCAGATTTATCAATGCCAGTAATGGCGGACAGGGGATATAGCTGCTGTATGCTGTTTGTTTATACATGTTGGAGCTACCTGTGGAGTCTGAACATAATTCTAATTCTGTTCATACCTCTCACAGTGGATTGAATTAGGCAATGGACGGTGATGGCCATGACACCTTTTCAAAATAAATCTTAACTCTTAAAAGATCCTCAAGGTACCTATTTGGTTCAAGTAAACCACTTTCAATGAAAGACGCTACTAATACAATAGTACCGCTGCGCGCTGTAGGTCAAACAAACATGGCACGTTTTAAGCATTGCAAAAACGTAACACTAAAACCTGCGACCTAAAAAACATCTCTTTTTGGACGTGACAGTTATACGATCAATGCAAAAAATCCTCACACTAAGTGTTAGCTCATAGCTGCATATGAAAACAGTAGCTATGTTTAAATAAATAGATCATTGTTTCGACTGACAATTTTAATTCGACCATTCGACATTTCGATTCTTCCGCGAACCTACAAGTATAATACACGATTTCTTCAACAGTCGCAACAAACTTTCTGTCATTGACTTGCCAATGGATTGTTAATTGTAATTAAAATTTATAAACACTTGCCGCTGCTTGCAAAATATGTTGTATTCAAATGTCCATTTAAACGTTGGATCATTTCTATTTGACAATGCAACGTCTAAGTAAATTCGAAACACGAGCCTGGGTGAAATCGCTCGTATGATACGCTCACGTTCTTCTTGGCCAACTTAGCGCTACACTGGGTATAAGTGGATAAATACTAACTATAATAAAACATAGTTAGTTCTTAAATATCGCAATTTATTCACAAAACTTCTAATTCAACACCAAGGAGATAGAAATTGTCTTTATGGTATATCCTTGCCCACGGACAGGAATCCCGAAGTGTTCGAGAAGTATTTCGCATTAGCCTCGTTGATACGCGTCTCAGCCGCCTGTGGATTCACAATTTCGAGACCCTGTAACAAATGAAAAACGTTTTAGTCTTTTGAATGCAACAACACACATATATGTCATATTACAAGGTTAGTGAGAATGCATTTGGTTTGTTTCTGAATACAGAAGGATGCATCATCGCAGCACAAATCGGGTTTTAAATAGATAACACCTCATTAGATGTACAAGGTAAGCAACTATCGTCGTAATGTATCAATTAAGCACGTTGTAAGTGATGAGACGGCTTCTATGGAAGTGCGCGTTGTATTACAAAGTAACACGCATGTAATTTCTTCTCAAACGAGCTCCATAATACAGGAGGAGTAAATATCTACAATCTTCTTCACTAACAAGACGACTGTGACCTGTGGTTTAAATCAGTTCGTTATTCGTGTCATTACTCAGCATTCCGTTTGTTATTCTATCATTATCTCGCGGTTGTAATAGCGTGCCAACACAGAAATAATCCGCAACGTACGTAAGTAGACAAGTAAGGCAATGCCAAGTAATGACCATTCATTTAATTCTTGCTTATCACGTTAGAGGCTTTTTACGCTCTGTCGTATCGCTTCATTTGTTGATTCAAACGTTCACGCGATGTACGGCACGAGTTCTTTATCAATTTACATAACAAGGCAGGCAGACAGCAGTCTCAGCATATCTATCAAACAACTACAGATGTCCATAAAACTCTAAATTGCATTTTGAAGAACTTCAATTCATTCAGTATTTTTATTGCGGCGTGGTCAGACAGACAAATTAGTTTCGCTAATGGGATTCTGTATTTGAGGAAACCATAAAAAAACTGTTATGATCGCTGTTTCCAAGGAGTTTGACCCACTCAGTAATCGATGGCAAAGCTCATTTCTTTTCAATTACCACGAATGTGTGCTAAAAACAAGTATCATTTAAAGTTTTAACTTAAACAATGGTAAAATGATGTTAGTGTTGCCACTTTCACTGGGGTCGTTTATTTTTATTGAAAATTATTTGCAATGTCAATATCCAACATTAAGTCTGTTCCGCCAAGAATTCTTGACAGCGCTTTAGAAATTTGATTCGATACGTAATGCCAATCGATGCACTTATCTACAGCTTTTACGGTATATCAGGTAGGTTGCGCTTGTGTGTACTTGTGTAGTGCGATGGGGGCATAATCTCGCTGATTGCTATCAGGCAGCTAACGGTCTGGATGTTGCGGGTTAACGCCAAGCGAGCCGCCGGACGGAGGGCATTGGATAAATGCATCTATATTTACTGGCCTATCTGCGCTAAACGCTTGGGTGTGGTCCTGCATCAATGGGTAGCGGTATATTTTTGGAAAGTTCACCATACTGTATAGCATTTCTTTTTGTTGTATCGTATGGGTTTTTCTTTCATGCCAATCTCATTTATAAATGCACACAGCAACATCTTTTTCGAACAGCATAACGAGAACACTTAAAATGTTCAGCGAGGCAAGAGATTGCAATTAACTCATGGAAGATTTAATTTTAGTGGCTAGATTAAAAGCTGCTTTCAAAAGATAACATTTATTCCATAAAATAACTAGTTAGGTATCGTAATTATTTAAATAAAGATACTTATATCGAAAAATGTGCAGCAGTTAAACGGTGTTCTCAAAAGTGACTCTCTAAGCTTGGAGGCAGTATACCCATTTTGATGTATATCTAAATCTAAATGAGGTACAACATCGTTTAACCTAAGGGCGTAGCCATTCCCATAGCACAAATACCAACAGCGAAATGTAAACGGAGAAAGTCTTGTGCTAACCCGATCGCCTGAAATACTAATAGGTAATTTTCTCGGCTCGCCTACATGCAACACTCGCAACTTTAGAGTATAGAATAGACGAGCACTAATATCGTCACTAACATAATTAGGTATGACTGTAAAAACTGCTGTATTAGTTAAGTATCCCACCTTCATATTAAAATACCTTTTTATGGGGGGTATTCAATTATAACAACTATAAATTCTACATGGCATGCGGGCACCTGCATTAATTTAATCTCACAATCATATTATGAATAAATACTAAAGTAAAAGGGTAACCAATTAATACGGCCGTCAATACCTAACTGTTTGTGGTTTCTGGTTATCTTTTGCCTGTCTTTTTTCAGCAGATGCCGTAACAAATAGGTATGTGTTATGAATTAATTGCGGACTCCTGACATATCGACGGTTGAAAGGCTAATTGGTCTAAGCGACATTTTTTGCGATATTGAGTTATATACATATTCGGAATCAGCAAATTTTTCTCCGTCGTTTGAGTCGGGTTTCAATTTTTTTTGACTACTTTTTTGGCGCTTAGCACCCACAGTAAAACAGGCCTCATTTCTAAGCTCATTGATCTATACGACACCAAATTAGACAAAATTTGAGGACTCCGTGACTTAAGCTAATTTGATTTTTCGAACTTTTATAACGTGTGTCGATTAAGGCATTTGGCTTTTTCGCCATGGTTGTGGTTTTGTCGTTTGGCCTATTTTGCATTAAACTAAAACAATAAGCTATGTCGTTTGGCCCATTTTGCATTCAACAAGATACATTAAAAAACTTAGGCTTCTTCTTGTGTATGTTACGCATTACTGTGGCGAGGCCATTGAGAAACACGGCAAAGCCCTTGATGTATCGCTTGATATTTCAAAGGCCTTTGACAGGGTCTGGCACGCTAGTCTGTTGGCTAAGCTTCCTGCATTTGGCATCTCTGCTGACTTTCGCAACTGGATTTCCGACTTCCTGAGTGGCCGTTCGATCAGAGTGGTCAAAGATTGCTGCTCATCGGATCTTAAGGCCATTGATGCCGGTGTTCCTCAGGGGTCTGTTCTTTCTGCAACTTTATTTCTGCTACACATCAACGACCTGCTACAGCTTGGTGCAATCGGGTACGCTGATGACAGCACAGTCGAAGAAAGATACCTGTCCAGTGCAAGAGGCAGCAGACAGGAAACAGCTACTCATAAAGAGGCCATGGTGGAGCGAATGAATTTTACCCTAAATCTCGTTTCCCAGTGGGGCGACGACAATCTGATCAAATTCAATGCTCTGAAAACACAGGCATGTCTTTTCACTGCTAAAATGAGCCAGTTCCAGGTGTCTCCAGCTTTCCGAGGTACAGTTGTAACAGTTACCGACCGCCTACAACTCTTAGGCATGGAGTTGACATCGGATCTCAACTTCGGCTCAACCATCGAGTCGAAAACTCAGACCGCAATTAAGAAGCTGGGCATCCTGGATAAGGTGAGGCGATACTTCACATCTGGATAGCTTTTAAGTTTGTAGAAAGCACAGGTCCGATCCTGTATGGAGTATTGCAGTCACTTGTGGGATGGCTCAGCAAAATACCAGCTTGCTGCACTTGATTCGGTGGAACGCAAAGCTAAAAGACTCATAGGCGACGAGACTGATAGTTACGCTTCACAGCCTAGCTCATCGGTGTAATGTCGCCTGCTTGTTAGTCTTCTACAGACTGTACTTCGGAGAGTGTGCGCAGGAGCTCCACGATCTGATCCCACCATCACCCTTTTACCACCGGACTAGCAGACGTACTGCGTACCATCCACACTTGGTTGATATCCCGACAAGTCGTACTCGGCGCTTCTCCTCCACGTTTATCATGCGCACAGCCAAAGTGTGGAACTCTCTGCCGGCATCTGTGTTCCCTCCCACATATAAGCCGTCTGCCTTCAAAGCAAGAGTGAACAGGCATCTTCTGGGCACGCTCGTTTCATCATAGACCTCATCCATCGCTTTCCACCAGGCGTGATTGAGGTCAAGAGCAGGCCCATTTTGTAATAAAAAAAATAAATAAAACTTAGGCTTAGGGTGATATACCTTAGGGCACGCCACGATAGTGGCGGTAAGTCCCCTCTTTGAGGAGTGGCTTGAGAGGCGCCACGGCGCCCTCACCTTCCGCCTGACGCAGGTCCTCACCGGACACGGATGTTTCGGGAGGTACCTGCACCGAATCGGGCGGGAGGAAACGCCCGGGTGCTACTATTGTGAGAATCGCCCGGAGGACACGGTGGAGCACACCGTCGAGGTCTGCTCCGCTTGGGAGGAGCACCGCCGTGTCCTCGTAGCGGCGATTGGCGGCGGCGACCTCTCGCGCCCGGCCCTGGTTCAAGCCATGGTCCGGGGCGAGAGGGAATGGGAAGCCGTCGCCTCCTTCTGCGAAGCAGTCATGCTAGCGAAGGAGGCGGTGGAACGTGAGAGGGAGAGAGCCTCACGTCCCAGCCGCCGCGGGAGGAGAAGCACCGGGCGTCGGGGGCCACGCCGTGATGGCTCTCGGCCACCGTAGGCGCGGGCCTGCGGACGGTGAGTAATGGGCTAGCTCGCCGTCCGTCCGTCGTATGACGACGGGCAGGCCGTGTCGACGGCGCGTTCGTGTTCCATGCGCGCCTCAAAGAGTTGTCAGCAAACGGGAGGGGCCCGCAAGGGCCGATGCCTGCCAGGGCTGCGGAACTGTTCGAAAGAGATACCGCGGCCCTGGAACATAAAGGGCCAAAGAAGGAACATGGGTGGTTTTTAGTCAGTAAGAGTCTGACACTCCCTTCCGCTCCGCCCAGAGCGGGGGGGGTCATTTGATGATTTCCCACCCACCAAAAAAAAAAAAAAGGGTGATATACCTTGTTCCAAAACACGTTAAGATCAACATCTTGAATGATTCTTCTACACAAAAATGTTTTTTTTTTATGTACGAAACGCTGTCTAAAATTGTATAAAGTGGCATACCAACCTGAAAAATATCTTACGGACGTTGCTGATTTATGAGGGCCTAAGCACCAATATAGATCTACTATAATCTAGTAAGGGTTCATTTTTTTCATCCAGCAGTCCCTCTAATGGGCATCTGCATCAAACTACTTCACTCTGGTGCAACACCATCATGTTGCTTAGGTTCATTGGGCATATTCAACTGTCGGTCGACTTGGCGCTACATTCGTTTTCTCTCGTATTATTTTGTTCTAAGTCGATGCTTGAGCCAGTTTACTTTCAGCTATTTTATTAACGGTAGGCATTTGAACCATTTTGCTTTTCTCAAAAAATAACTAACTTTGATGCATTTTGGGCTAACCAACATAAATTTTCTAAAATAATACACAATTTTCAACAGTAATAACTTAAAAAACTTCCTTACTTAATTACGGATATACTGTATTAAATAAATAAAAGTCTATCAAATAGTTTTATATTTATGATTTTTTTTTCCAAAAAAAAAACTTTGATCCGTCCTCCTGCAAGTTTTACAAAATGTCGCTTAGATCAATTAGCCTTTCAACCGTCGATATTAACCTTTAAGTGCAAGCTGTTACAAATTTTAGCACACACCACCACCAGCACCAGGTGTTGGTGAGTTTATCTGTAATATCTGTATACTCTTGAGTCGCAAACTGACCATTATACGCCTTTAATAAGCGCCGTACTAAAAATAAATGCGAGGTTACGGGCACAGATGCATAGCTCCTTTATGTTAGATATTATCTACTTTCTATGTAAGACGATACCTATGTATTTCATGTTAAGCTCCTTAACAATATGACTGCTTTTGTCCTGCAAGTGATTAGTGAAAATGACATCGTCCAATTACCCAGTAACCTCGCGTATTAACATTTGTTACTCATAAGAAAAAACAGCATGAGATTTTTTTCTAAAATGATAGTACCTACGCTGACGGTGACCCACCAACTGTCCTGTTCCCTTTGCAGCTCCAACTGTACCTTAAGGGACCTAGGTCACAACTAATGCTATCGAGATGGCAGAATTATGGTCGAAACTCATTTAACTTTAGAAGAATCATCGACTCGACGAAGCACTAATTAAAAATTGCAAAATGCAATCATAAACTAACAATACCATTAATTTTATAGACGAGAACATAATAAATAACTTGACTGATTTAGAAATGAATGAGTCTCTTAGAAAATATTCAACACCCGGTCGAAACATCATAGATAAACAAAGACTCACTAATTGGGTTGCTGAACCGACATAAAAGGACCTCAGTTAGAAACTGCGATCGATCCAAGATAACCGTACGATGTTGGTGATGTTACATAGACTGTTATGGGCCGAGCACATTACTGGAACTTAGGACTTAGGGCGCGGACCGCGGTGTATCGCAACCTGAAGATATACCGAGTACGTGCGATGCAAGTATTTATGACCGGCGCGCTCCTTTACAATTGTTTGTTGGCTCGTTTAGGATAAGTTATGATGTTAGGAAATGTTAGGGTATTTATTTATGATATAGGAGCAGATAGAGGGTGTCTCTAGTGTGGTATGAACATGTGATTTGGGATAATGAGAAAGTTACAAGACACGTGTTAAGTATGAATGTGTATGGCTATAAGAAAAGGGAAAGAAGGTGCAGATAATTATGGAAGAACAGAAAAAAGGTACGAGTATCTATGGCTATACTCAAAAAAAGAATAAAAGAAGAATGATGATTACTTATTTTAAGCAAGATCGCAGAGTTTTAGTAAAATCTTTTAAGGTCCTCCCAAACCGGCAGCAACCGCCTGTACTGCAACAGTCAGATTTGAGCATTACATCAGTGATCGAGGGCAACCGAGCAATCACTTGTTTCAGTACAAAATCGTATCCTGAATTGTTACATTCCAGGCGAATGCTCCGCTGAAAGAACGCCTTTAGGTCAACTTTAAAAAGACACTGGTGATTTAATTAAAATTATTTATTCCTTTCTCTTTTACATTGATTAGTAATTAATTAATCTTTCGGAGAAAATACACATTGTCTTTTCTCGTGAGATTTGTCTTTAGCCAGGGCACACTGAGGGCATCGGTTTGTAATAACAACTACGATGCAACAATGATGTATACAGACTTTAAAACGGTATTGTTAAGTTGTATGAACTCATGTCCCTCTCATCCACTCAAGGGGGGAGATCTACGTGAGATACGATAGTTATGACTTTAGTACTTGTCTGTACCTAGGGTTTACCTGGGGGTCTAAAATGGCCGCTTTAGCAGAATCATAATAGAATAATATGAATTACGTTTAAATTCTTAAAATGGTCATAGACGTACCTTCTATCATGAATTGTCACCTTGTGACCATTTTTTTTTTATCCTATTATTATTCTGCTAAAGCTGCCATTTTAGACCCCCTGAGCTGTAAATTCAACTCAGTATCGGGATCTGCTTTCAAGCTTTTAAACCAACACCGACTTCATAAATTTTTTCCATTGTTTTGAAGGCTTATTAATCATGCTAAGATGATACCGGAAAAACAAGAAAAAAAGGTTTTATTTTAAACTAGCGATCCGACTCCGAACCGCACGGTTTTATGCATGGTGAATATGAATGCTTGATACACATATACTTTCCGGAGTGCTTTCCCTAATAGATGGAGAAATGCGAACATCAAAAACCATGGTTTATAAGGACGTCGCGGCCGATTAGATATGTCTAACACGGAAAACGTATTTGTTTTATAATATGTACTCATAAATAGAATAGATTAACATTAAACATGCTAGTGTTTTAGTTTTTTTATCAGTACAGTACCGACAGGTTTTCAAAACAAGATGAGATAATAGACTATCGAATTAATAGTTCTGTAAGATTTTTTGTACTAGCAACCCTGACTCTTGAGTCGTATGTAATGGCGTTAATAATGGGAAACGCGGTGATGCGGAAAATATAAAGACATAATGATCCTCGCAGATGGGTAGAAATGTAAAAAAATGTTGACGTTAATGACCTGCCAGTATGTTTGTTATGAAGACAGGTTTGACGTTATTGAGGACGAGAATGAAATCGTCAGGGATCTGGATGTTTACTTGGGAGAAGGTAAGAGAAAAATCAGACCTCGTCTTGGGGTTATTTAAAACACAAAGATCTTGGGGTTATAACACAAAGGCAGGCCTTTTCTTTCCGTTGAACTAATCATTTTCACGATCACATACTACAGGACAAATAAATCATATTTTAAGTACGACGTTTAGGTCTTCTTAGTACAATGATGAATAGGTTAATTTGCATAGAATATAAATAAAATGCGTGGAGCTTGGCACAAGCAAAGAGAGGCCTATACCCAGCAGTGGGTGAAATCGGGCTGTGGATGATGATGATGATGATGATAAATAAAATAATATTATGCGTGATACAAGATTTATAGAGCTGCGAAGAAGAAAGTCTTAATTTGTTTTTAATTGGATCATAATTAGATCCAAAATTATAAATTCAGACGAAAGTATTCTAATATCAATTTCCAATTCTGTCGGTCCTTTTTCTCTTTATATTATGTTTTAATGAAGAAATGCGGAACTAAGCCTTAAAAGTGTCCTATTCTACTTTCAGTGCTAAACGACATCAATAGTCATCATCACTCATCAAACATTCTTGACAGCCGCATGCTAAAGTATCAAAATTCGAGATTAATTTTTAAGACTGAACTTACCCTACTTAAACGCAGATTCCTTATAGATAGATGGATTATTATGTAAATATTAATGTAGAAATAAGTTAATCCTAAAATAGACAAAAGAATAGACTAGCAGGAATAGTCTTCATCGAACCGTGAGAGTATGATATCACACTCCTTCCTAATACATCAACCACAGACAAAAGTTATGTACCAAAAACACATCCATTGTTTACATTTTAGGTCGCACCTAAAAACAGCTATTGTAAATCTCAATTACGTACAGATAAGAATGCAGAAAAATCTCAAAACGATTATGTATAATGAGAAGATGTCTCTATTCGTATTATGTACGTAAAGAAGTAAATGAATACGTGAGACAATGCACTGAAACAATGAGTGTTAAGTGCGTACAACGACATACATTTTTTACAACAGTCAACGCGTAGTTATGTCATCTTAAAACGTTTAAGGCACGGAGTTTTTGTTGGGTTGGCTTGCATGACCGTTGCTTGCAGTCGGTGTAAGAAGAGTTTGATTGCAGTAATGTACTTATATGTAACTTTAATTGGACAGTAAGTACAACTTAAACAATTTATTCTTGTGAGTTTGCTACCTTAGGCGCACCAAACGCCCAGGGCTGCGGGACTGTTCGAAAGAGATACCGCGGCCCTGGAACATAAAGGGCCTAAGAAGGAACATGGGTGGTTTTTAGTCAGTAAGAGTCTGACACTCCCTTCCGCTCCGCCCAGAGCGGGAGGAGTCATTTGATGATTTCCCACCCTCCAAAAAAAAAAAAAAAACACCACCAAACGCACAAGAATAAATTGTCAGTGAACTCGGCAGTAAGAGTTCACTGACGGTCGACCACTTTTCAACCTTATTACTTAGGGTTTAAGGGTGAAAAGTGGTAGACCATCAGTGCACTCGGTAATACCTATTCATTTCTATAATTGTTGTGCCTTTGGTCATTCC
This sequence comes from Eurois occulta, assembly GCA_950022335.1. Lineage (NCBI taxonomy): Eukaryota > Metazoa > Arthropoda > Insecta > Lepidoptera > Noctuidae > Eurois > Eurois occulta. The sequence goes on along the minus strand of OX465489.1, from coordinate 5,793,955 downwards.
AGAAATATGCCAGAACAGATTATTATCCATTGCTAATTCGGATTTACATTGTTATAGCCGAGAAATCGTTGACATGGCTAGAAAGGGGGGCACTCATGAGATGGTGAATCATGAGCAATGACGCTCTATCAATGTGCAATGACGGGGAGAACAAGTACCGCTTCGTGGTTTCGTGGAGGGTCCGTTTACACCTTGTAATAAGTGCGGGAGAAGAAGACATGCTGCGACAATCCTGAATAAATTGGGATAAGGGGAGGAGAATGATAACATCATCATCATAGTCTAAAACTCGAGATATAAGATATTGGTTTGAATAAGTGCAAAAAGATAATTTTCTTTTGAGATTTCCGGAATTAGTGTGCGGTAGATACATACGATTCGGTTTCGACAGACTGTTGATAATTTTATCTAATTGCTGAGTACCTATTTAAATAAATGCTACCTGACTGCATACTTAAGCATTCGCTGGACTTACGCCACCCATGGTAAAATCTGGGTGATATTTCTTAACCAGTACGTCGTTATTAAAGATTACACCATGGCGTCTTTTCAAAATAAAAGGTAAAATATATAACATTTAACCAGAAGAGGAAAACACTGAAAATGTTCAGATGAGATAATAAATTCCATTATAATCGTAATATATGACACTAAACTAAAATATTAAAAAGCTATAAGCAGGTATAAACAAAAATGTTTTGTTCAATGGACCATTTTATTATCCGAGAAAAAGCTCAAGGTGTTATAAAATCGGTTCACATAACAACATTGAGCAAAAAAGAATACCTACTCAAGTTATTGCATTTTGCATAATTTAATTTGAATCTCAGATTTTGCCTTAGCTATAGACTATAGAGTGCAGCATTTTGAAACAGCGAAATGTAGATCTAAACTTAATTTACTGATTTACTCAATCCTTATAAAAAGGTTATATTAACTTAGCTAGCGAAACGTCGCAGACTTGATGAATTTAAACATGAATGAAAAAAGATTCCTAGCTCAATAATAACATCACGGCTGTGATCCCCGAAAGGTAAGGCAGAGGTGTATCTAATAATACACCCACATTTCACAGTCATTTTAAAGTCCCATGAAGTCCTTGGAATAGGGCCGAGCTTATGGCCATCAACCCGGCACAAATTCAGACTCCGTGGCTGCTACTGAATAATTCCTGATGGAAAAACGCAATAACACTATGCCCGACATGTGAATTGAACCCCCCCATGCTCAGCAGTCGCGCTTGCGGCCACTAGACCAACTAGGCAATCATCTCAATATTAAGTCCTAGTTTATCTTCATTTGACCTGTATTGCACCTTACAATCTTCGTACAGACATTTGTATCTATAAAACGGCATTTCCGCACGACACAACATAATAAATTACGACGCTAGACGTATACATATCTCATCATCTGCCTAGCCTTATCACAACTATCTTGGGGTCGGCTCCCAGTCTAACCGGATGCAGATGAATACCAGTATTTTACATGGAGCGACTGCCTATCTGACTTCCACAACCCAGTTGGTCCACTGGGTAATATGATATCCTTGGTAAGACTGGTTGTCAGACTTTCGGGCTACTGACTACCTATATCGACTGTCAAAGATCTACAAATGACAGCCGGGACCAACGGCTTAACGTGCTTTCCGAGGCACGGAGGAATTTCGGTATGTAATACGGTCACCCATTCACAGAACAACCTAGGCAAGCACGGCTTAACCTAAAGATCGACCCGAGCGCCTGTTATTATTAAACCACGAGCTCCTCCGCTCCGCTATACGTATACATATCTATGGGCCGTAATTGAATTACTAATAATATTCGTGACAGACAAACTGAATTAATCTTTCTCTGCTTCAATTAGCAAGCTGTCAGGATTAACTGAGATAATTTAGATCTAGACCGATATCCTGAAAACTAGACTTACGAATGTATACGGGTTTGAAATTTTCTACCGGAAAAAATACAGTTAGTAACTGTTACTATCAGTTGTGTTACCTAGTATCGGAAACTAGGACTATTTAACCACGGCGCTTGCGCATTCAGACTACACAGTTTAAAAAAAACGTCACATTACGCCCTGTGCCTTCAAAAGTCAACTCGTCATGTCTTGATGTCTCATGATCACATAGAATCATATAGTATATGACATGTCAGACATAACTATGACACTAACTACTCTATTGGTAAATCAAATGTCAAACATTTACCGGAATAACTCTTTATTAAGTACCTCTGTTTACCGCAAAAGACTACATATCCGTGACGGTATTTTTTTTTCTAAGTACTAACTGTGTTTACGTTTATAACAGTTTTACTTCCTATGTTCAGAGAAAGTGAATATTATGTCCTTTAAGTTAAACATCCTTAGTCCATCGTGACAACTATTAAATTCCATGTGTTGGCGAAAGGAACCTCGCTGTTGCCATAACGGCGAGGTTCCTTTTAGTGGAATTGAACAATCGCCCAACCAAAAAACCTAAATTATTTCCTAAAATATTGACAACCACTGTAATTTTTGGAAGCCAGTATCGACAGTGGAGACCACCAGAAAATCGCCGAGATAATGAAGCTCGTCATGTCCCGGCGAAACGATTCGACTGCCTTGGACGACGCGTTTATGGTCAGAATTTCGCACTATGATTTGTTCTAGAAAAACCGGATACCAATGTAGCTGACCTGACGACCCTAAGACGACCATGAACCTGCTCAATTAAGGACACGACGCACAGCAATTTTTGCTATTCATTATTCAAATTATATAAAGAACATTCTTGCAATACCTATTATTACCTCTGCTATAATATTATAATATGCATAATAAGTTTACATCTTTACTCAATGTGACATTTTGTGTTACGATATTTGCGAAACATTTAAATTAGATAGAATATCGCTCGAACCGCAACTTTTAATGGCAGTGCAGATTTCAATTTGTTTTATTAATAAATAAAATATCGAAAGTCAATTCCATTTGCCATTCATTAGTCATTATGACACAACACAACGGTCTAAATGTGTAAATCTCGTATTAGTTAGTGTACACATATTTTCTCATTTGACATAAATAAACTGATTCTAAGCTTCAAGGTTTTATTTAGCCAAATGGCTGTGTTAGTAAATGTGGGTCTATCTGTCGCGATGAAAATAAACTTCGAGGTCTTTTCAACAGGTCACAGAAGTTCCGACGTAATCACCAGATGTATGGAAGACAAGATTTATGACGAGTTGTTGACATTAACCTGAGGCTCCTTGCTTCATTCACCGTTTCCCATACTCGCATGATTCCACTTGATCATTTCAGCCGACAGACACCCACCGTGTTGGACATATGCCTCCTCCGAGAGAATTCCTGCAACGTTCACCAGACCATCGGTCTACCTTGTTCCAAGCCAACACTGCGCTTTCCGGTCCACTCCAGAACCTATCGGCTCCATGGGCCATCCGGTCCGTACTTTTTCTTTTTTTTATAAGCCTATCTTGTGTCCCCCTTTCTCCTTCCAAACATCTCTACACCTTTTTTTTTTTTTTTTGGTGATCTCTTTCGAACAGTCCCGCAGCCCAACATCTCTACACCTTACGTGATTTTTGACCATGTTTGCCAAGCAAACACCCGTTCTGTGCTATACTAAAACAATCCAAAACACAAACCTGCAACGGCGTAAAAGCCACCGACGAAGCAGTACCGGACACCTGTCTCCTAATACTAGTGGCGCCGCCATACTGCTGCTGTTTCTGCAAGTTCTTCTGCAAGGTCTTGCTGATGCGCACTTTGGTCTTCTCGTCTATCTGAGGCAGACGGACTCGGCCTGTGCGTGACTTGCCGATGGTGCCGCGAGAGTAGCCCAGGTCTTCTTGGTAAGCGTCGTCTTCGATCTGAGGAAGAAAATTTGTGTTAGTGTTTTGTTTTAATTTTAGTTTTTGCCAACACGCCGTGAACAAATGCGGCCTTAAGTGTAGGTATGAGAAAAGGGTGTTGGTCTGCAAGTGAAAATATGAACAGACTGTTTTTTTGTTATAACAGGTTTTATTCTTTTTTTAATACATGTTTTTAATGTAAGATTTTTACTTTAAACACGTCTACGACCCCCATACTGTTTAATCCATCCATCAGCACAATGTTTGAGTGCGTTACATTGAGTCCTACCGTAAAACGTGATTTATCATTGAGTCCTACCCTAAAACAGTAAGCACTATGAAATTATATAAGTATTTGAAAATTCTACCTTTTAGTATCTAAGTATAGATAGCTTGACCCATCCGTTTTGGCATTGTGTTCTCCGTCAGTGAATTAATGAATTTAGTACATATTATTAATTAAGACTTAATTGTATAAATGCAAATAATAATGATATGTAATCTAAAAAAATATTCAAATGTTCATTTCCATTAATATTTTAATGCGACATTTTTAACCAGGAACAGCGCGACTGCGTTATTATAAATAAATATGTCCAATGTACTAACGTATACTATATATTATAGGTTTTCCTATATTCGATACAGCATCGCAATTAATAAAGGAAATGGACTTCCCTTTGAGAGAGGACTTTTCCTGTTGTGTAGTAGACAAAGAGAGTTGATTGACAGTAAACATCATAACTTCTATACCTTCCCTGTTGAAGCTTGTGGGTTTAGTTAGGAGCTTTTATGAGGAAGCGTAAATTTTGTTTCATACATAGACAATATTATAAAGTGTTTAAAGTACTACACATCATAAAATAAATGTCTGGACATATTGTTGGAATTAACTATCAAACTGGCGATTATTTCCGACTATGTTTAGGGAGTGCGAGGGACATTCGGTTCAGCAATATTTCTTGATGGGTAGGCAATAATAGACAAAGCCAACCCGCAACTACCACATATTCGGTTTTCCTTCGGCTTGTTTCGATCGGTTACTCCATTCGGCAGCTCAGAATCTCAAATCTTTGGCCACCCAATGCTGGGTGTAGGTCTCTTCCAAATCTTTCCAATTTTAGCGGGTTTTGTGCATGGCATTTTTGGGTCGTCTCTGTGCAATTCGACCTAAACCAAACGGCTTTTTCCCGAACAAATTTTGCAGATAGACTGCACTGATTCATGTCGACACGAACACGTGTGTAATTTACTAGACACAAATGGGGTTGAATAGAAACTATCTAGTTAAGGCTTTTTAATCCTTAGTGACTGCCAAAGAACCTCTTAAACAAGATTATCGATTGCCAGTCTTTCTGGCTTATAACTGTCAATTTTATCAACTGTTATAGATATTCTAACAATTTGGAAACATAATAACTTCTATTCAATATTCATAACATAATAAGAAACTATCTCATAGAATTATATTTTATTCATAGTCCAAATCTCTTACAAACTTTAGAAAACGCCTTGATTGATACTAAATGGTATGAATAAAATTAACACAGATGGGATTATAATGGATGGTGTTTCGATCGGCGCTGGCAATTAAAGCGCCGCCAACGAAGTGCGCTAATACTTATATGGGGACGGGACACACGGTTGTGTAGACTGAGCAATATATTAGGAGGATTAGTTACATACCTACTTAAGGGTGAATTTTATCAGACACTGAACGTGAACAACACATTTGAACTGCGTTCATGTCAGTCATCAGCTGTCAGTGTCATCATTGTTACGTTATGCTAACTATTGCACGCGACTTCGTTCGCGTGGAAATTTTGATGTGTATGTGTGAGAAAAATGTGACCTATGTCCTATCCCCGGATATAATCTATCTCCTTGCCAAATTTCATTACGATCCCATCAGCAGTTTAGTCGTGAAAAGGTAACAAACAAACTGTTTACAAGAGTTACTTTCGCATTTATCTATACTAATATTATAAAGCTGAAGAGTTTGTTTGTTTGTTTGCTTGAACGCGCTAATCTCAGGAACTGCTGGTTCGAATTGAAATATTCTTTTTGTGTTGGATAGTCCATTTATCGAGGAAGGCTATATAACATTACGCTACGACCCTAAGGAGCCGCGCAGCGTGTGACACCGCGGGGAACAGCTAGTAATATTATAAGTATGGATTGACACTAAAACGCTGTTCAACATTATCATCATCATCATCATCATCATCTTCCTGAATTTGTTCCATTCTACTTGGGGTCGGCGCAACACGTTTTCTTCTTCCATTCTCCCCTGTCAGACGTCACGGCATCATTTACTCTTTTCTCTTTCATATCATTCCTCACACAATAGATCCATCTTTTCTATCCCTCCTCGTTCATCACATGTCCATACCAAGACATACAGACATACCTACTGCAAATTAGATTATTAAAGAATTTTCGTCGATATGATACCTGGTTCATTAAAATGGCTATGTAATTTCGTTTTTCACGGCTATGTAATTTGATTTTCTTAGAAAGATTGTAACGTGAAGTCTTGGAGCTAGGCTATAAACATAATAGTTACCTAAATATTACAGACTAGCGGTTCGTCCCGGCTTTGCACGGGTGCCTATGTTACTCAGGGTGAATGTAGCTTTAGAATTTTAGAAATCGGCACAGTAATTTTTGAGTTTATTCATTACAAACATACACACACACACACAAAAATACAAATTTTTCCTCTTTATAATATTAGTGTAGATATACAGATAGATTATTATATATTTTTAATCTATAATAATCTATCTGATTATTTAAAATACATTTTGTCACTTAAAAATTTGGACAGCTGGCGCATTCTGTTTATCTTTTGCCATCGGCGCATAGCATAATGGCGAATGAGAAAAATTGGATATACACGGATTTAAGATATCCATTTTGATTCGCAAAAATGACAAGACAAAAGATAATTCAATAGCCAATAATCATAAACCCGAATTTTCATTCATCTGGTTATTTTTATGTAAATTTTATATCCAATAGAATGGATTTTGCTAACGCAGTAAGTCTTAGTCCGATAGTTAGACCTAGAAATGAAAACAAATTATGTATTGTCCATCTCAACTCACGCGCCAAATATTACGATATTGCTCTAGATATTTTTATATTGATGATAGATAACTATTGCCATTACATTCTTGTTAGGTTTCATATTCGTGTCAAATTTTTTATTAAAAAATATTACAACACCTACGAATTAATAGATCTTTCTTGGTCTCGATGACTACACTTCAATATGGCCAAAAATCACATGCCACGTGATCTGGCTGTAAAATAAAGGGTGTAAAAGGACCCTTAAGACACTTGTTCTCCCCGTCATTGTGATCATTTTTATGTTCTAGACCATACCTGGAAATCTCCTAGTTATGGAGATATTGGGGGTCAGTTCCAACATTTTCACAAGTTTTTTTTAAATAAGTACATGTTCTTAATGTACGATTTTTACTTTAAACACCTCCACTCAATCCATCGGTCAGCACAATGTTTTGAGTGCGTTACATTGAGTCCTAGCGTAAAACATGATTTTTCACCCCAAAAAAGTCGTTTCCCGGCAATATTTTTTGCGTAAAGGTACATAGTTAGATGTACAGAATGCTTGGTTGACGGCTTGGTGAAGGGTCTGTTTACACCATGAATAATATTAATAGGAAATATCAGTTTCTGGTTTCGATTCCCAGACCGGGTAAAATATTACAGAAAAACAATACGAAACCAACTGCCAGCCGCCTGACTCTACCGTATGTTCGGCCGTTAATCGCAGTAAGTGCACGCGCAACGGGGCCGGCACGGACGTCCGCGCGCTTCAACAGGTCGAGTTCCGGTCTATTTGAGTTGGGCGAAAAAACGGGCTCACTTCGCCTACTTCTGAACAATTTGAAATTCAACGCATCTGCCGCGGCCCGCTGAGCGCGACGTCACATTTACGCGAAGGATTCCGCGAACGCAAGCACAGATAATCATACCATCAATTATTTTGACGATCAACGTACAGTCACGAACACCAATATGTACCTATACACGGAGCAACGATGGGAAAAGTTGTAATTGAAACAACCTTGGATTCCAAAGAACGGCACAAATAGCCAGTAGTGGGCGAATTCAAACTGATGATGGGTTCCAAAAAGGAGCTCGTGGCTAAATAATAATAACAGCCGCTCGGGTCGATCTTAAGGTTAAGCCGCGCTTGCCTAGGTTGGTCCGTGGATGGGTGACCGCCCATTACATACCGAGTTTCCTCCGTGCCCCGGAAAGCACGATAAGCCGTTGGTCCCGGCTGTCATTTTTAGATATTTGACAGTCATTACAGGTAGTCAGTGGCCCGAAAGTCTGACAACTAGTCTTACCAAGGGGTATAGTATTACCCAGTACTAACTGGGTTGTGGAGGGCTAATATACAAAAATAAAAAATAAAATACTGGTGTTCAGCTGCATCCGGTTAGACTGGAAGCCGACCCCAACATAGTTGGGAATAGGCTAGGCAGATGATGATGAAAATGGATTCCCAAAAGTAATGTTCGTTCGTGCAACAATAACACAATAAAAATCAACACAGTGGGTGAAAATCACTTTTAAAATTTGTTACGTATAAACGTACATGTTAGTGCCCGTGACTGTACACGGCATTAGCTGCTCTCACTATATCCGATAATTATGGCGGTTTCTCCATCATGTAATGTAAAGAATTTTCGTCGATATGATACCTGGTTCATTAAAATGGCTATGTAATTTCGTTTATCACGGCTTATACAGTAACCCATTTCCTGAAATTGATTTTCTTAGAAAGATTGTAACGTGAAGTCTTGGAGCTAGGCTATAAACATAATAGTTACCTAAATATTATAGACTAGCGGTTCGTCCCGGCTTTGCACGGGTGCCTATGTTACTCAGGGTGAATGTAGCTTTTCAATGGTGAAAGAATTTTTGAAATCGGCACAGTAATTTTTGAGTTTATTCATTACAAAAATACACACACACAAAAATGCTAATTTTTCCTCTTTATAATATTAGTGTAGATATACAGATAGATTATTTACTGGTTGATCAGGGAATATTGAAGAATCGCTGGCAAAACCTCTATTATTTCTTTTTAGAAGTCTATAGAGACAAATAGGACTCAGAGGCTGCAATCAGGTTAGTCAAACTGGGATTTAGATCTACTTAATATTTTTATTATTTTTTGTTGTCGTGTTTTTCGTGTGCACTTGTGGCATGTGCCAAATAAATGTATATTATTTCTGTTCTTTACTAGTACATGTTTTTTTGCCACCACTCCTACTGACCATGATTTCTACAGATTCTACAGATTTCTTAGCTTTAATTGGTTTTTCAAACCAACATTTAACAAAAAAAAATCGTATGAGTATTACGCAGAAAATAACATAAAACTCCAACGTTACACTCACGTCAGCGAAGTTAAGTCTGTTGGCGTTCTTCCTGAACTCAGTCATGGCGTACCGTTCCTTCATCTTCCTCACTCGCTTGCCACCTCTCTTCTTTCTACTTTGCTCTATGGGCTTCGGCAGGGGTTTCACAAACTTGACGGGTGGAGGTTCCTTGGGACACACAAGCATAATTAATAAGTGAAACTGAAAATTGGAGGGTAAATTGAAATGCCACAAAGACAGTCAACTTTAGATGTTAGGGGAAACAACTTAGGGGCGTATGATACGCGTAGTTTCGCTTCTATACGAAGTGACCGCGTTTTTACATATTATCATTAACACTAGAAACGGGATATTTACCATGTTTACTGGTTACAACAGTAAATATGGTAAATATCACTAGAAACGGGATAATAATAATGATAATTGTTTTGTGATTGTGTGTTGTGTGCAATTGTTGCTAGTGTTAATGATAATGTTTTTACATATCGTCGATAATTGGTTTAAATGCGAAAAAATATTGTTGTCAAGGGTTTGATAGTTGAATGTCTTCTGTGAGTAGTACTTGCATAAAACTTCCCTGGGTAAATGCACTTTAATGCCTCAATTTTAATAAGCTACAAATTGCAGCCTACATTGGCACGTTTAGTTTCCAAACATTATTGTGCAGAGACTTCAAAATTAAAGAAAATAAAGTCGTACCTGCATTTTGTCAAGTTTTTTCTCAACCGATTCCCGCAGCATTCGTCCAATACTTCCATCGGTGCTCTCGTGACAGGCATCGACACGAGCTGCCAACGTTATTTTAGTTGACACCAGTTTTGCTGCTTTGTACCTTAGCTCCTAAAAATATAAACACAATTTTAGAAACAGTACATATTAAACATGTTAGGCATGTGTGTGCGTTTTTTCTTTACTTACAACCTATAATGTTCCCATGGATAGGAGTGGGCCATTATGTACCACGCTGCCTCAATGTGGGCTATTTAGTTGCCCCAAAACTTTTTTACTGCTCAAAGTAATTAGGCTTATATTTTGAGCAGTAAAAAACATTCCCAACACAAACACTACTTCGTTACCAAAGCATCAGTTACAAAGTGAAAGTAATAGAAAAGTACTTACTGGTGGAGTATCCTGAACTATAGACGAGAAGTAAATGAAGCCAGTGTGAGGTAGGGCAGTAGCTTGTGAGAAACCGGACAGTGTTTTCTTCTGCTGCCCCAATGGTAGGATATTACAGGCTGGCATCTTAGCCAGTTTGGATAGGCCACCAGCCACACCCAGGATTTTTGCTGCTGTTGATGCACCTAAAAAGAAAACATTCTACTGAAATTGTGTTTTTTTGAAAATTCTGATGTAAGTACTTTAATAAAATATATTGTATTCATTCACTCAATTAAATTTCTGAACTCAAACTTGGATACAAAGAGAGAACTTATTGATTGATAGAGCAAGGTTTTTGTTGTATTTTTAAATAAATGCTACAAATACAAAAGACTTGCTAAGAAGTAAAAAGACACATGAAAAACATTCTAGTTGTAAAAATGACTCAACTTTTTCTGATTAAAAAAAATAAAAATTAAATCTATTTATTTCCAAATGCATTTATCAAGACTATTACAATAAAAAAATAACGCTCAATCTTTTTGAGGCAAGATTATTTTACCATTGACTGATTCAGTCCATGTTCTCTCATGTTTGTGTCATTACAGATTGAGAACAATATAAAAATTACTAAAAAAACTAATAAATAAAAGCTACTTACCAACAATAGCGGTAATGTTTGGTGCAATAAAAGCCATTCTGCTTTCAACATATTCATAAATGTTAGCTCTTAAACTGTTCAGCTCTGCAGCCATGTCACAAGCATCATTAATCTCAGCTAGTTCACTTTCAGTCAATAGTTTCCTAAAAGATGATACAAAAAGGTTTAATAGCTAGTCATAAATAAATAATATACAGGGTGGAAGGGACACCGATACAAACCAACCACATAAAATAAAAAAGCAATCGATTGATAACTCACGTTGAACAAGAAAATCACAAACTGTTTCCATTAGGTCATTAAAATGTGTATGTCAAAAATGCTACAAGACTGTTTGGATATTTCTGTATAGTAACAGACTTAAGTTCATTAAGAACAGTGTCTTTGAAGCTTTAAATAGACAGAAATGGAAACAGGAATCTTTTGCCTTGTAAATGGGAGAACAGGTATTTAATAACATCTTTCCATACAATGTGTCATTTTATAAACGTGTTAAACGATTTATAAAATAAATCATTAAAATTTATAAAATTACTTACCCCTGTGTTGTTGATGCAGTAACAGACACAATCATTATAGTAGCCTGTGTAAGGAAGCTCTGAAGTGTCTCATTATTCTTTGCTTGGTCCAAATCATTGCCCAGCTCCCTGACTGAGCGGATATAGTCTTGCGGTGATATGATCAGGGACTCAAGCTCAGGGAACCTTTTCTGATACTTATCCCGAACATATCTGTGGATAATAGCTGAAAAATAATTTTTATCTCATGTTTATGTTTGCCTAAATAGCTAAATAAAAACAGCCGATCAGGTTGATCTTCAGGTTAAGCTGCGCTTGCCTAGGTTGGTCCATGGATGGGTGTGTACCCATAACATACAGTTTCCTCTGTGCCTCGAAAAGATGTTAAGCGTTGGTCCCAGCTGTCATTTGTAGATCTTTGACAGTCGTTACAGGCAGTCTGTGGCCCGAAAGTCTGACAACCAGGGGCGTGCCGTCCATACAGGCAAATAGGCTTAGCCTACCTTAGCCAAATTCATTTATTACAACAAATCAACAATCATGTACTTAATAAAAAATACAAAATATAAAAAGAAAGTTAAAACTCCTGTTATAACACTTATAGCAACTTGTCGCGCCCGTGTGACGTCACACGGGCACACGCTACTACTCCTTAGGCCACCAAACGAACTGCCTTCATTTCTCATCGACTCATTGATGAATTTACGCACACTGGTGCATATTTTCGTGTGTATGAACGGCACACATGTATAGATTATGGGCGGGAACTCCGCCGTAAGGAGACCGCCAGCGCAGTTCTGATTGGCTGGCCTTCAAGGCCAGCCAATCAGAAGTGCCAGTCAAGATGAATGAAATGCAGTGCAGGGTTACCAATTTGTGGAGATTTCCCCGGATCGCGGGGAATTCGAGAAACAGACTACACACTGAAACGATCGTTTCCATAATGACTTGCTACTTTAAAAAAACAGGGTGGTATTGTCGAATATAAACCTTCCAAAAAAATATAAATTATAAGGAATAGCAAAAGCCCTATTAAAATAGTAAAAAATACATGAATTTTATTTTTTCCCAAAATTTTGTGAAATTTCGCTTTGATTTTTGGGAAGTTAGGAAAATAACTGTGGCAATCCGGCAAAATGATGCAATTATTATTTGGTTTCTTAAGAAGCCATATTTGTGTATCCGCGATCTTGAATGTTTTGCTTTTTTTAACGTACTCAATTAAAAGTAATTTGTTGTTTATTGTTTGTTTATCTACTTAAAAATGGTGTTCTGTTGTGAAGTTTGCGCTGATAATGTGTGTTTGTTAGAAGTTCAAAGTAGTAAGTTTTCGCATTATCGTTTAATGTTAAGATTCAACTTGATTTGATTTTGATGATTTTAAGTTATTTATAAAGATACGAGACGAGTTTGAGTGACTGTGACTGAGTTTGAATCTTCAGAAAATCGTGATTTGAACCTTGAATAATGTGGTGAGTTCTTGTATTTATAACTTTTATAACACGCGTTTTCGGCAATAATCTCGTGAATGTACTTACATCCTTAGCTTCTACAAGTTGTGTGTTCATAATAAACTGATTTCGTTTGTGCTATAAAACTATTGTTTCTTTCACTGGATAGCCTACACCCCCACCATACTGTTGTTTTTACAGGCTTTCTTTTCAATTTTTTTCTTTTAAATATTATAAATCAATAAATGTGACTACTTTAGGGTCATCATCATAAGTAGAGCGACGTTGTGATGTTGCGCGAAGTTTTTTTTTTGGGTATCCGTATGCGTGGCCTACCTTCCGTGGAGAACCACTGCACGCCACTGCTGACAACCAGTCTTACCAAGGGATATTGTATTATCCAGTACTAAGTGGGTTGTAGAGGTCAAACAGGCAGTCGCTCCAAGTAAAATTCTGATATGGAGGTGCATCCAGTTAGATTGAAAGCTGACCCCAACATCCCATGTTGGTGTCGGTGACAAGGCTAGCTAGATGATGTTTATATCTGCCTGAACAATTTATACTTTTAGGCATACTTGAAACCATTGCTATTTTTACCAAATTATTTACTGGTTGCTTTTGTGAACTGAATAGTTTGTGAAAAGTGTTTCACAATATAGAGCAATCAATGTATAACAGGTAGGTAAAAGGATTCAATATTATTTTTAATCCTCAATGAAAAAAAAGAGGTTAACATGAATTCATATATCATTTGAGTACAAGTGAGAACATACCAATTTCTCCATCAATCTCAACAGCTATATTGTTAGCTTCCACAATGAGCTGATACTCTGGGTCAGTCTCCATCAACCCTGTCACTTCGACTTTTTGTCTGTTGTTACCAATATTGTGTTCTATTGCTGTCATTACCTGGAAAAACAACAGGTAAAATTAATTTTGACTTGCTTCTTTCGATCCAATTGACTAATTTAGTTAACAATGTTTATTACCCGTTTCAATCGATCTGAATGTCTCAATTTAGCCAATTCTCTGATAGATACGTTTTTAATGTCTTCTTCTTTTGGAATTACTGGGTATGGTACGGCGAACTCATGGTCTTCGTCCATCTTATTGCTATCAATAAGAGCTTCAAGTTCTCCATCGTCATTTTCTTCCAAGTCAGCAAGCAGTTCGTCGGCTAGAGACATATTGGTTCGTTTAAATGCACTTACGAGTCAAAAATAATTGATTTCAAGCACAATATTAAAAAACAAACAAATTATCTTCCTTCCGAGATTTACGAAATGTCAATGTCGAACTGTCAAAATTGATGATCATCTCCGAAATGTCAATGTCGAACTATCAAAATTGATAGTCCATTTCGTGGTGTGTTTTTAACACTTTAGAGGCATCACCTTTTAAAAAAACTGAACGAATGATTGAACTAATTTTACTCTAGTACTGATATTCTTGATAAAATGTTTTTGTTTTATAGTATTGACGTTGCACACACAGCTCTATTTGGTTTGTGTTATCTGTGACTAGTACAAAATACGGGCAACACCAACAACGGTTTGCCATTTTTTCTTGTGTGACAAAAAGAAAGCCTCCAGGGTATGCAAAAGCCCCATTTAAGGCCTGCATTTTATTATTGAAAGTGATTTTAGGGAGTTTTAGTGGAAATTAGGTAAATATATATCGTCATAATGGCGCTCAATCCGCAATACGATGCAATTGGAAAAGGATTTGTACAACAATATTACACACTGTTCGATGATCCGGCACAGCGGCCAAGCCTAGTGAATATGTATAATGTGAGTATTTCCTCTAGTTATAGTATGTGCAGTCTCAAAAACTTAGTAATTGTTAAATCGAATTAAATTTCTAGATTATAGCAATATTTTCTTACTTTTAGGTTAACTCGGTGCTCCCGCCGAAAAAATATCTTTTTGCGTGTTTAGTTCACAAGGCCTTAGTAATTTCAACGAGGCATGTCATCGAAAGGTGACTAACAGCCAGGCGCATTCAATTTACATTCTAGTATAACCTAAACATGTATGAGTCACTCAGTAATTGTAGGAGCCCCACTGTTGCAAATATTGATTTAGTATGGTATGTATCATTCTATACGTATCTCGTTTCAGGTGGAAACGTCGTTCATGACCTTTGAGGGAGTACAGTTGCAAGGTGCAGTTAAAATAATGGAAAAGTTAAATGTATGTGTCTGCAGTTCATTTGCCTTATCAAAGTTCAATGACTTGATAGTCACATTGAGAAAAAAAAAACATAAATCATTGCAATATCAATTGAATGAATAAAGATTCTTGTTTATGTCAAGTCTTGTATTGAATCAATCATTTGGAACGTCAACGAATTACTTTAACGCATTACATTTATCTCAATTTCTAATAGTCAAATTAATAATTTAATTGCACTAGTTATTGACTTACGGTTATTGTATTTCAGAGTTTAGCATTTCAGAAAATTGGAAGGATTATAACTGCCGTTGACTCGCAGCCCATGTTTGATGGTGGTGTTCTAATAAATGTGCTTGGACAGCTTCAGGTATATTTCAATTTAACTTGTTATAAAATAGTTTAAATACCTGTTTATTACATAAATAGAATACAACCCTAGTTGCTAGATCTACTTGCGAGTTGAAAGCTACATAACTATAGTAATTGTAATGTTTAAATAATGTGTATCACTTTTTACGAGTTTCATAATTCTATTAGCACATAACTATAATTAGTTTTTTTTTCTGTAATTACTTACTGCAAGTAGTAATTATTGGGACAGTCAGACACCTCAAGTTGCTTAACAAAATAATGTCATTGCTGTAACAATCTTCTAATGATGACCGAGATAAAGAAATATACTCCTGAGTTCACTCATGTTCGACCACTTTCCACGCTTATTCCCCGCCTTGAGTAATAAGGTTGAAAAGTGGCTGACCGTCAGTGAGCAGAGTTGTACACACTAAAAAATCACATCTCTTTTCCCATAGGGATAGGCACAGATGTTTAACAATGATGTTGTAAATCAATTAATGATAATGTTTGTTTTTTGTCAATTGTTATGCATGTGGGCCTTATTGGCATTTCATTCTCAGTATTACTGCCAAAGGCTTCATAATAGTTAAATAAGACGCCTACATAAATAATCTTATTGCCTTTGAAACAGACGGATGATGACCTACCACATGCATACTTTCAAACGTTTGTACTGAAGCCAATAGCAAACTCATTCTATGTAGAACACGACATGTTCAGGCTGGCACTTCACAACGTCTAATTACTTTTATCTACAGATACAAAGTAAGGGTAGACCCTAGTGCTTTTAGTTA
Source organism: Eurois occulta (assembly GCA_950022335.1). Taxonomy (NCBI): domain Eukaryota; kingdom Metazoa; phylum Arthropoda; class Insecta; order Lepidoptera; family Noctuidae; genus Eurois; species Eurois occulta. The sequence goes on along the minus strand of OX465489.1, from coordinate 5,777,613 downwards.
TGCACTACCAAACCGCTTGGCACATGATCCCTTTCTGAACTAAGGCTCATCATGTCTTGTAAATAAGGGTACTTAAAAGTTTTCCCATTCATACTAATATCTTTTAACAATGCAACATAACTACCGTACAATTGGATTATGCAGTCACTGTCAGATAAATTCATTGAATAAGCACAATAGTAAATTGGGTACACACGCAATTAAGACAAAAGGTGACCAAATAGAGGTCGGAAAGATAGGTAGTGTTGTTGCTTGATTAGTCAATAAGATTAGTTGATGTTGCAACTATGTATTTGTGTTTTATTACTATTTTTTGAATATTCCTATTCTTTTGGCTGTGCCCTGTGACATAGCAGTACAGGCCTTACACAGTTATTTTTACCTTTTATTATGCAACACTGTCAAACTCAGTGACCTTTATTTGTGTTACAAGGTTGTGGTTGGGTCAGGGACTGATTAATCCTGCTGGGGTGATTGTGCAAAATGCAGCTGACTTCCCGCACCCAACCCAAAGTGACATGGAGAAACACCGTGTGGTTTTAGTCAGGATTTCCACATGTTAAAAAGGGACTGATTAAGCGAGTTAAAAGGATAACCAGGGGGTCTAAAATGGCCGCTTTAAAATTCTTAAAATGGTCATAGACGTACTTACCTACTATTATGAATTGTCACCTTGTGACCGTTTTACGAATTTAAACGTAATTCATATTATTATCCTATTATGATTCTGCTAAAGCGGCCATTTTAGACCCCCAGTTAGACTTATAATCTATATGTAAAAATAATCGATCGAAGCCCTTATGTTAATGGATTAACCATTTAAATATTGCTGATTAACCAGAAATAAACTGAAATGGTGTGTGAACCAGTTGTTATAGACTGATTAACCCCATAATACGGGTTAACTTCTACTGTAGGGTTAATCACCTACTCTTAAAAAATAATTTGGTTCGAACCCCTATTATGGGTAACTTTTTCAATCCATAAGTTGGATTGTTGCTGACAGAGGCAAAATCATTGTGGTGGCTCTCGGCCACCGTAGGCGCGGGCCTGTGGATGGTGAGTAATGGGCTAGCTCGCCGTCCGTCTGTCTTATGACGACAGGCCGTGTCGACGACGCGTTCGTGTTCCACGCGCGCCTCAAAGAGATGTCAGCAAACCGGAGGGGCCCGCAAGGGCCGATGTCTGCCAGCGCTGCGGGACTGTTTGAAAGAGATACCGCGACCCTGGAACACAAAGGGCAAAAGAAGGAACATGGATGGGTTTTAGTTTTAGTCAGTAAAAGTTTGACACTCCCTTCCGCTCCGCCCAGAGCGGGAGGGGTCATTTGATGATTTCCCTTCCAAAAAAAAAGACGCAGGATTATTCAATTTAAAAACAAATGATTACGCCAGGCTAGTGGTGCGCGTGCGACTATCCCTTGTCACTTTTGTATTTGATGATTTATTTAAGACTAGTAGCGCGAAACTTACTGTACTGTCAGCAATCGTACGAGATCGATGATGATGATGTAAATCGCGTCCATTATCTAGTACATAGTACTAAATCATCATGCTCAAGCTCTTCCGCTGTGTCGTAGGAGGCAGCCTGTATAATAGTTATCACTGCATGTACCGTCTATAAAATAAATTATCCAATTTAGCACTTCTTGTTTATTTGCAAATTGTGTGATAAAGTGATGAATAGTATTATTGACCTTTGTTTTTGCTACCATAACATTGTGATTTGTTCAGTTTAATCCACTAATTATTTCTGCCTAAATAGCAGTAAATCTCATTGTCTAGTTTAGTTTAATGACGTGCCAGAATGCATCCTTTTTGCTAATCAATTTAATTAACTTAGTCTTAGGGTGAAAACTAATATTGGCTTCGTAATACTGACTTCCTACTTAAAAACCTTAACAAATGTTTCCTCATTATAGTTTTCTCTATTGTAATGTAAATGTATATTTATTTCAGTGCGACGACGATCCCCCACACCCGTACATGCAAACGTTTGTTTTGAAGCCACTCGGAGACTCCTTCTTTGTACAGCACGACCTATTTCGCTTGGGCATCCACGACATAGCCGCCTAATACCTAAGCGTCACTAAGATACCGATCAAGAAAAACCATTCTCACGTCTTTATAATGTCGCCACGCTATTTCAAACAGCTATTGTTTTGGTTATCTAGGTATAAGTAATGATCAATTGACTATTTTTGAAAAATTCAATTTGTACATTATCATAATTATGAATATTCGACATTCATTTTTCTGCTTAGATGTTTGAGATGGCTTCAAGTGCAAGTGCGGCGGACTTTTTTCTTCAGTTACATGTATACATTTTATAATAAATTCATTATAATTTTCTATTCATGGTTGTTTTTATACAATTTCCCTCCGAAAATGCTGTCTATGTATCTTTAAAATTAGTTTATAAGAGGCCTGCACACTTTTTAAATTAAGTTAAATAAAATTTGTTGATTCTTTCACAATCTTTTTCCTTGCACTATCCCGTTATTACGAAGTATGCTACTTTAGTTCGGATTATCTCTTCTTTTCCACATTTCTTCTATTCCTTCTTAAAACTTTTTTTTCTAAATCTCACTTCACCACTGCTATCGATCGACATTTTAAAGAATATCCCCAATAGTGCCCTTAATTTCGTGACTGGGCGTTGCTAAACTCAAACGTACCTACACGATGTAGGATGCTAATAAATAATGCTACCTATTTGATAAATGGATAGACAAAGAAATTATTTAAAGCGTTCTTTTAAAAGTAAGCCACAGAAACAATAATTTATTGAGGTAGTTTATGTGTAGATTATAATTATTAACTGCGATACAGGACAAAATTCTCGGTATTTTTACATGTCACCACTTCAGACTGCCTCGATGGTCGAGTAGTCGCAAGCGCGACTACTGAGTGAGCATGAGGTCCTGGGTTCGATTCCCGGGTCGGGCAAAGTGCAATTGGGTTTTTCCATCAGGAGTTTCTCAGTAGCAGCCACGGAGTCTCAATTCGTGCCCGGTTGATGGCAATAGGCTCGCCCCCTAATGCCCTCTATTACATGGGACTTAAACATAACTGGCGATATGTGGGCGTTCTATTAGAGACGGTTAAGTTGAAGCTTAGGTACCAATTAAGAAAATGTAAGTAGGATTCAAGAGCGAGCTCGAAAATTTTAGCATCCACCTCGAATTTAATGGGTTTTCTTTTGTCTAATAATAAATAAATAGTACTAATTCTGCCAATTTATAAAATAGAAAGTCTCGAACGCTTCTCTTTGCTCGCTTGTAAGCGAGCAAACAGACTAATGTATAGTATAATAAACTCTACCTTTGCCACCTAGGTTAAGATATTTTTTTTTCAGACCTATACATAAAGAGTCCTACTGATACTTTGTCGACTAATACGGAGAAGTCTCCAGAAAGGAGAATAACAGTAAGTAGTACATTCAATACAACAGCGAGCTCGAAAATTTTGGCAAGCCTCCTCGGATGTTGTAGGTATTCTTTTTGCTTATATATAAATTTAATGAGAATATTGACTAAATCTGCAAACTTAAATGCGTACGAGTTGCGTACGTTTAGAATGGATTTTAGAGCTCGTTAGAAAATTGCAGTATCAGCCTGGGATAGATCATATACTTAATCGTTGTTTTTTTTTTGTAATTTTTATGTCCATTGGCAAAACATAACGCACTACCTAATTTTTAAGATCTTGTTTGTAATTATTACCTTCTATGTTTACGAATAAATGATCCTGATTCCGATAGGTTGATTTCTTTATGATTGTCCGATATTTCGTGTCCCCACTCAGGCTACGGCCCTGATGCAGTTGTATCTATTTTTATATTATATAGTGTATTATTTAGTATCTATTTCCACAAAAACTTTGAAATGTAAACTAGGGTGGATGAGATGCAGACGTCGGACGACGGTATTGCGGCGTAACTTGAGTCATCGGTTTCAAGTGCCAAGTCAGTGCATACGTTATGTTTTTATAGTTACTATAGTTAATGGGGGCTACCTATCGCGCATGAATGCGCCTCTAGAGGCGGTCGTGTAGAGTAAGGTCTTCAGAAATGTCAGTGTTCGCGGTTTCGCGCTTTTTATCACGTACTTTTACGAATATTCAAGATTGAGCCATTCCTGATTAATTATGTCTTGAAGATTTTTATGTAGCAAGTTAGGATCTAATTTTTTAGTACTTGAACGATTTTTAAATGTTGCATGCTTGCTAATTTTAGAGAGAATATTGTAAATATGTTTCTGAATTTTGCAATAAGTTGTTATACGTAATAAAATATTTTTTTTATGAACTTATTGTTATTTTAATTAAAGTATAAAATATAATTAATGACAGGACCTTACTCGACAGTGGCGCCATCTGGTGAGCTCAAGAACGATAGCCCTCATTATCACAGACGTCGTACAGACGCCAGCACATCAAGCTACTACAATTTGTCAAATTTCTTTAATAGATTTTCAACTTTATAGTTACAGCATTAGGTTCAAGGTTGATTGGGAAAATTTAAGTTTCGGGTAGCTTGATGTGCTTGTGTCTGTACATGGATCTTTTGGTGCGTGGTCTTAATCCCTGGTTTTTTCCTAAAACCTACATTTTCCACAACATTTACCCAAGATACACACTCGGCGTTTAAAAACGTCCGTAAAAAAAGTATGCATAATTTCGAATTGTGGGCACTGTTCACTTTTTGGTTTTATTTTTAACCCAAAAGACGGGTGTAGTTTGAAGTGTGTATCTGTGTGTCTGGCTGTGGCATCATAGCTCCTGAACGGATGAACCGATTTTGATTAGGTTTTTTTTTCGTTTGAAAGGTACTGTCTTAATCGAGTGTTCTTAGCTATGTTTCAAGAAAATCTGCTCACCCGTTTGAAGATCATCACCTCTTTTCTAGTTGATGAAAAGATGTAGACAACTTCCACAGGTCTGATCGATTCTAAATTTGAAATCCTGTCATTTTTCAATGATATTACAAAAGTATGAGAACCTTGACCTGATGCGCAGGCATCACCAGGATCATGCAGGATACCCAACTCGCTAGAAGAACTCCTCAACGACGTACGGTACCTATCTACCTTGTGTTTGGGCTCATACGATGCGTTTTGACGAGCACATGCTAATACAAGCTGGGCGGTAAGGATCATAGTCTACTGGTTACTATAGAAGTTAACATTTTTAATATTGAAGTACGTCAATACTTACATTAGTCTGCAATTCTAAGTAGACCGCTTAGTACAAGCAGATGTTCCCCTACGCAACGACGCTTGGATTTAAATTATTCAATTTAAATTAAACGTAAAGGGGCAATACTTAGATATAAATTTTGCTTTTTTAGAGGTTTTTTTTTTATTTTGATTTATCGAAGACACTTTCTGACGTGACATTTGCAAAGAACTGTGCCTCTACGTGTTTTATATTTATTATATGAATGCTTAGTCATAGTTCTTTAGGCCTTTGAATAAAATATCACTCAAGCGCCAAAATAACCAGATGTATCTCTTTAGCCCTTGCTGTTTAATGACGAGTAAGATATAATCAACTGAAGAAAATGTTCAGAAAAAAAAATACAAACATAGATGCTAGGACAATCATGTATTATAAATAGTCAAAAATTAACAAAAGAACCACTGAAAACAGGTACATTTTTTACCAATCTCGAATTTTAGACTTGCTCCTCCGTTTTTAAATCCTTAGACGCTACGAACACTTAACAAGTTTATTTGCATGCACTACTAAACGAAATACACACACAGGGCCCCGAGATCGTGGGCCAAAACTTGTCTAAGTGAATGACTAGGTTGCAAAGTGATACGCTCGTTGCAAGACTTGCACGGCAGGCACGCCATAACCAGCTCTTGTCTCCAAACTTGACGGATTACGTGTACACTCCTTATAATTAGCAGCTTTTATTGTTCATTTTAAAAGAGTACGTCACTGCGCATTACTCAACATCATTATAACCTCCGCTTTATAACAGTTTACTTGAAATTCGAGCTTGTTCATTATTCGAATATTATCAACTAGCTACAAATAGTATTTAACTATTATTGCTTACCAAAAGCATTTATTCCTGTTAAAAATAAGAACAATCTTACCTTAGATAAAGATACAAATATTAAACGAGAACGGAGCGGATTTGTAGATCGTATTTTTATAAAAGGTCAATATACTGAAAAGCCAATTTTTGAAAATTCCAAACTGCTAAAAGGTTATACCACATCAGTGTGTCGACGTGATGAAGACTACAAAGCAGAGATCAAATAAGACATGGCAAGACCGTTCTGGTCACATTTACATAAACAATATTTGTACATTAGCCTCTGATTGATGATACTGTTCTGTTAAATTTTAAATACATAAATATAATATTATTAATTAGTTATTAGCACAACCAGCCATTAACATCCTGTCGTAGCATCTCACGTTAGTTTATAATCACAACACAAGTAAGGGTCAAGGTATATTGTCATCAAGTTAACTGGTCACATTCTCTGTTTAGGTAGGTCAACAGTCAGGGAAACTTATGTAACGTGTAATATAAGCGCGAATTCAATCATGGACTTCTATTTACAAATACATTTTTATTCTGTGTATAAGTGAAAATAGGGTATTGGTACGCAATCAGTTTGACTTACCAGGTAAAATTGTTCATTAAAAATCACCATCTCAATCCAGCGTTATTTTAAAAAGGGAGTTAACTTGATGAGTATAAAAAGTTATTTTCGGTAAAATAAAAAAGAAACCTAATTTAACAGAACAGTACCACAATATAACGGTTTTTTTTCCCACGGGTCTTAGCGATTATAATAAAAACATTGTAGCTATACGACAACATCATTCGTAATTTGTTTTATCAAGCCTTAAACGTTTGTAATGGGAGTTGTCCAATCGTCCTGAGTTTACGATCTCCATGAAACAAAAAACAAAACGGATCCAATGGCGTAAAAAAATATTGCCAGCACGGATCCTTTTTATAAAGTTAAAAAAAAAAAACTTAAGAACTAATTAAACTGTGATTTCAGTTTTTACTCGGTTGAAATATCTGTGGTCCTCCTTTCTCTTTCTCATTTCATCATTCCCTTTCACTCGCACAGCACTTCTAATTAGCCGACAGTTCCACACATTTCCCGCCAAGTTACACATCAAAAACCTTATCAAAACACAAAAGAAAAAAAAACAAATTTCGAACACATGTTCTGAGCAGTTACACAATAAAAAAGTTAACAATTCAATTTAGGAACACGACCAAAGATCATAAACTCAGGTTTTCGCTAGTGATGTACGTTTAGGATCCGCCTTTCTTGCGTCCGCGGGACCCGGGGAGGGCTACGCCGCGGAGGGACCTCATCGCCATAGCTCGGTTGAAATGCCTTTGAGTCTTGTGCTCTTCAACATCCGCGCCGCTGTCCACTGATGATAGTATGACCAGCAATACTCCCATCACCTGAAATCATTTAAAAATGGGGAATTTAATTACCGAATTTGATTATTTTATACTACAAAATGAACTGTGGGAAATATCCTCTTTCTGGAGCCCGGACCCAGCCCGAAGGCGTCGTGGCAGACCTCGTAGAAGATGGCGGGACGAGCTGGACAAGACCCGCTAGTCTTGGTCTGACTTTGTTAACAATATCAAGGGTTATAATTGTTTTGCACGGACCCTAATCCTTTTTGTAAAATAAAAATTAGCTTAAGTTACTCCTTATAATATCAGCTATCTGCCAGCAAAGTCCCGTCAAAATCGGTCCAGCCGTTTCGGAGATTAGCCGGAACAAAGAGACAGACAAAAATTTAAAGAAATGTTTTTTGCTAAAGTACCGTTTACACTCATTCAGTAAAAAACAGTTATTTTGAAATTACAAACAGACACTTCAATTTTAATCTCTTGGCTTTTACGGTCGATATGTCGAGTGAATCATAGTCTTCTAATTCAACATATCGAGATAAAGTAAGTGTTTTATGTCCTACCGAACAGAAACTTGTGTAAATTGCATAATGATTTAACAAAAAAGAAAAGGTCAGGAAAAGAAGGTCTGACATTGACACGAAATCTTACTGCGAGCAAGTAACACTTCATATTCATGTGCAATATTTTACGTAACGCTAAAATGCAATAAATGACTCGATTCTTCCATTTTATTGCATTGCTTACATATGACTTTTCTATATCATAGTCGAATCAAGGCCTATGTACTTTCACGGTCTAAAAATGTTTATAATCCACATATTTGAAGAATTGATCTAAGCATAAAAGAACCATGACTGTAATGGCGCTACTTGCCATGATAAGGACACAATAATTAGTAATTTATCAAAACGAGTTATAATCATACTGTGATATTTTGGAAAACATTTCAATTACTTACCACTTTATAGAAAGCATTTCAAAATTAATTAAATTATTGAATAAATATAGATTTAATCGATTGACGTCCTGACAATTTTGGTAACCGATCTTACGGCTCAAAAATAATATCTATATATATATAAATTATGTTAGTTTGTCCTTAGGGTTGCAATCATTTTTTGGTAACAACTATACATACGGAGTCCAGTAAATTACATATTTCTTTTTATCCTACAAGAGATAGCTGTTCGAATCTTAAACTCGTATCAAAAGAGAACGTATATCAAATCCCGATGAGCGTGGATGTTGCATTTGGCTAGGTAAAATCGTCGGCAATATCAAGTATCAACATTACTCGGCACACATATTTGTCGTTTGTCGGAATATCAGTAAACAAGTCGTGTTTGTATGCAACATTGTGGTTTCGGATATGGTAAACCTTGTTTCCTTTGCGGTCATACAACAAATGATATTGATTGTGATATTGTATTATTATCATTTATTTACCCTACGGACAATCGTACTACTGTTTCGTTTAATGGGCGTAGGTAATTATGCACTAATAGTTTGAATATAACTAGTAACTTTCTTGTTGTTATGCTTATCGTGTAAAATTAGGGTATGAGTCATAATATAAGAAAAAGTACCTATTGAATGAATGATCCTGATACACATACAAATACTTAGATATATTTTACTGTATTTCATTTAAATCAATAATTGTATCTGCAACGGCAAGATCCTTAACAGTAATGATTAAGGAAACAATAAAAAGTGAAAATGCTTTAACACAAAATAAGCTTTTAATGAAATCAAACTGATTAATGTGCGCAAAGCCTAGATAAGAAAAACCTATTCCACAGTTCTATGAAAAGAAAACAGACCGCTCATTGTGTCACCCTATGTAAAATTTCTACAATTTATATCTGTAATGAATAGGTAATGATGTCAGTACAGACGCCAGAACATCAAGCTACTACAATCTGTCAAATTTCTTTAATATATTTTCAACTGTTTCGCTAAAATATTAGGTTCAAGGTTGATTGGGAAAATTTGACAGTTTCGGGTAGCTTGATGTGCTGGTGTCTGTACATAATATAGAGATATTCTATACAAGACGATATCGACCATTCTTCAGAAATTACGCAAACATTATTACAAATTACATATTATGTCAGTGAACTAGTTGTTCACGCTAAAATCGAAGACGCATCGCCGTCGCAGATGGCACAATGTGACAGCAAAAAAAAGGGACGGGACAAGGGACAAAAGTAGTATGCTAAAAGTATTAGAAAAAAAAACACACGCTTACCAAACACACAATAATAAGGAGTGTATAGACATGCACTGAAGCTTCCGGCGTATTCTCGATGTCTTTCAACGCTGCCATAGCGGGTTCATAGTCCGGTTTCAAGTCCAGAGCGTGCCTCAGGTGCATTGCCGCTTCCTGCACAAGGTTTTATAGTATCACACCTTTTAAAGCAGCAATGAAGTATGTGTTTGCTAATCCTGAGGGATTATAATGCTGGGTAAAAGCAAAACCAAACTTGTTTAGACATTACTCTAAATTGTTCTTTTTATTTCTACGTCAAACTCAAATCACACCTCTACTAAACTTGTATAAAACAAAATTGTACACATTGAATACCATTTCAGAAGCTATAAAACATGTGTTTGGTCAGATTTCTTATAAAAGGATTATTCCTTGTATCATATAGGACGAATGGGTTTTATGTCTGCGGTTTTACCCCATGACTATCGATACCCGTTCACCAGTTACCAGGAAATTAGGTATCTAGAAGATTTCTGCATTTTACATCTTTTTTTCGTAGACTTTAGAAAGTAATTGCGTATGTATATTTCTTTTAGTAATCTGTAAGGCTTGTCCATTGTATACTTAACATTTTTTTAATACAAAATCAGGACGCAAATTCGAAATCCAATGTGCCGAAAAGTTTTAGGAATGGATCAAAAATCATAATTATTATGCCCAGGACTTTTGACTTTTTTGATTGAGGCAAGATATTAAATTGTTCAAGATTTGAAGACTGATCATTTGATCAGTAAATAATAAAGCAGGGGTCCACGAAAGCTTCAAACATACCTGATAATGTCCATATGCCTTGAATATCTCGCCGAGCGTGAAGTACTGTTGCCACGCGCTGCGGTCAGGGGGCTGCACCTCCAGCGATCTGCGCGTCAGGTAGATCGCGTCGTCCAAATACTGCAGGGTGAATAGTACCCTTGCGAGGTTTAGCAGGACCTGGTTGAAAGTGGAAGGAGGGATAAAGTAAGATGGAACATAATGGTGGAGAACTTTGGCTAAGAGAAAATAATGAACCTGTAACGTTACCACCGCTGGAACACAATACTGCAGGGTATGCGAGGTTTAACTGGAACTGGTCAAAAGAGGAATGAATTTATATACACTCACAGCTCTTTCCCAGAAACACAGAACACCACCAGCTACGATCCTTAGATACTCCTTTTGCCTCATCCACATTTATACATCAGGTCATACACGCGCACCGGTTGCGAGTACTACGCAACTGACCTTACCGAAGAACCTCCCCAATAAGGCCAGTGTACCTACGTCCTAATGATTTTATCTTTGTCTTTGTTTATCTGATTCTGTAGTTAAAGTGAGATGGAAGGTTATGGTGGAAAACTTTAGTCAGTACCACATAATCAGCCTGTAAAGTTCCCACTGATGGGCCACGAGAGGGAGTGAGCTATAATCCAGACAGCAGGCCCAGTGTGCTGCCGTGCTAATTAGAAGTGCAGTAAGGAGGTTATTCGTAGTTTCGAGTAAATGGCGCCTAAACATTTTTACTTTTATTTGGCTTTTTTAGGTATGATTTTGAAGTTTTGCAAAAATGTTTTTAGTTACATGTATAGCTGAATATGCATTGTTTCGTAAGAACTAACCCTATTTTCTATAAGTTTAATACAACTATCTTAAAACAAAAAGAACTATTTATGCTTAGCAGGGTCTTCATGACTAAACCCAGTATTACAAGCTATAACAGCAGTAAGTTTGGAGTTACTGCGCTTTCTACTAGCAAATACAGATTACTGCGCTTATTTCATTTAATTCAATTATTATTATCACTTCGACTACATATTAAAAACGCAGTGCAGTAGTGAGAAAAAGCTATTAAAAATAGTATTTAAGTATACAAAAGTACACCTTATTTGGTTATATTTATCCTAACCATTTCCTAATTGAATATAACGACATGAATATTAAAAAATACGTTATTTGAAATGACAAATAATACTTTCTTAATCATACACAATTACTGCATTTTTTACTAGTGACATAATATTTTCTTAAAGCTATGCTTAGACTGACTACAAACCATAACTGCAGTAAAAGAGTGACTTATTAAATAGCTGATGACAGCACAGTCGCAGAAAGATACCTGTCGAGTGCAAGAGCCAGTAGAGAGGAAACAGCTACTCATAGAGAGGCCATGGTGGAGCGCATGAATTTGACCCTAAATCTTGTTTCCCAGTGGGGTGACGACAATCTGGTCAAATTCAATGCTGTGAAAACACAGGCATGTCTCTTCACTGCAAAAAGGAGCCAGTTCCAGTTGTCTCCTGCTTTTCGAGGTACAGTTGTACCAGTTACCGACCGCCTACAGCTTTTGGGCATGGAGTTGACATCGGATCTCAACTTCGGCTCAACCATCGAGTCAAAAGCTCAGACCGCAGCTAAAAAGCTGGGCATCCTGAATAAGGTGAGGCGATACTTCACATCTGGACAGCTTTTAAATTTGTATAAAGCACAGGTCCGTTCCTGTATGGAGTATTGCAGTCACCTGTGGGATGGCTCAGCAAAATACCAGCTTGCTGCACTTGATTCGGTGGAACGCAGAGCTAAAAGGCTCATAGGCGACGAGTCTTTGGTAGCAACGCTTCACAGCCTAGCTCATCGGCGTAATGTCGCCTGCTTGTCGGTCTTCTACAGACTGTACTTCGGAGAGTGTGCGCAGGAGCTCCACGATCTAATCCCACCATCACCCTTTTACCACCGGACTAGCAGACGTACTGCGGCGTACCATCCACACTTGGTTGATATCCCGACAAGTCGTACTCGGCGCTTCTCCTCCACGTTTATTATGCGCACAGCCAAAGTGTGGAACTCTCTGCCGGCATCTGTGTTCCCTCCCACATATAACCCGTCTGCCTTCAAAGCAAGAGTGAACAGGCATCTTCTGGGCACGCTCGTTTCATCATAGACCTCATCCATCGCTTTCCACCAGGCGTGATCGAGGTCAAGAGCAGGCCCTTTTTGTAATAAAAAAAAAAAATAAAAGCTTTTCAATTCGTGTACATACGTAAAAAAACCACAATAACTTGGTTATATCTATAATAATATCAAAAAGAGGTAAATGATACAACTATTTTATTAAAAAAATGTATTCCAATTAAATCTTAAAACAGAAAACATTAAATAAAATCTTTAAAGTCGTAAACTTTCCTTTCTTTTGTAAATATTGGTCGACTCTGTGATGAAAACTGTCAGCAGACATACATTTAAGTGTGCGGAAATCAAGTTGCTGTTAATTATGTTAACTAAGAAAGACAATATCACCCAATTTTTGTTTTGGGCTGAACAATTATCCATCCACAAAATAACGTGATCTTTGTCGCATTTGTTATCTAAAATTATTCACTAAACATTATTATTTATCATTATTACTAACAAATCATAACATCAGCAAGTGTTCCTTACTGCGCTTCTTACTAGTGAAATAAATTATGTTCAAAAAAATACTGGAAGGCAAAGAGCAGTAATGTGTCTTACTGCAGTTGTGCTTAGTAATTTACTTCTCAGCAAGAAACATACTGCAGTTTGGCTTACTAAAAGTCCCACTTCTGGGACAGCTATCAAAATAAGGATTAAATTACCATACAGAGCTCATTACGAGGATTCCGAATATATGAAAAACTCAATTTTCCAAAAATCCTTCCTTACTGCGTTTCTAATTAGCACGGCAGTGTGGGTTGGTGAATGTCTTCGTAATTTTGGTTCCAGGACATGTCGGGTTCTCCTTCAGCGTTTAGAGAGCATTGGTGAGCAAAGCTAGCGGTAGTGGGAAAATGAGGGCAGTCAAACATAAGCCTTTTTTTTTTTTTTGGTTTGTGGGAAATCATCAAATGACCCCCCCCGCTCTGGGCGGAGCGGAAGGGAGTGTCAGACTCTTACTGACTAAAAACCACCCATGTTCCTTCTTTGGCCCTTTATGTTCCAGGGCCGCGGTATCTCTTTCGAACAGTCCCGCAGCCAGTCAAATATAAGCCTAGAATTATAATGACGACACACGGTCCTGATTTAAACGAGTTTTTGAGCGGAAATCATGACTTAAGTACTTTGAAAATGCATAGGAATCAACCATAGAACTTCTTTCATCTATGGAATCAACTTACCCCGCCGTCTTGGATTTGTGTTGACTCAGAGTTATTTTATAATGAAATAAATAAATTTTACAAGGTTCTAGTATACTCCCAATTTTTTAGAATGGCTTGTATTAAATAACCTCCAGTTCAACATCATCATTATTAGGGCATGCGGAACCCAGTTTCGGTCCCATAATAAAACCCGGGAAATCCCGCGCTTCATATTCAAATTCAAAATCATTTAAGTATTTGCTAATATGGGTAATTACATAAAGTTGTTAAAAATAGAGTATAGTTCAACAATATTACGCCTTGAGGCCAGGCATGCAAATGACACTCCCTTCCGCTCCGCCCAGAGCGCGAGGAGTCATAATTTGATAATTTCCCACTCGAAAAAAAAAGGCATGCAAATCTCAAGCTTTGACTGTATCACAAACATTATTATACAATTACTCGCAACAATAATTTAAAATTAAAAACACATTTTTGGTAATTTCACCATGGCAAATAATAATGAAACATTAGCAAAATAATGTCACTGGAATAATTAAAACTTAAAATGTCATGTATTAAATAAAAATGTCAAGTTTATTGGTAAATCAATGTTATAATAACAATAATAGATAATTAATTAGTGCATTAATCACATGTCACATCAACAGCGATATTCGATAATAATTATGGATTCATTTCGAATTTTAAATAAAAAAATAATGTGATAAATGTGTGTGTCATATAACGTAACGCATAAGGAAGAAAACACGCATGCTTGTTTTATGACGTCTAAGGAAAAAGATTCTGTTCATAACTACCGCGAAGCCATACCTATGTGTGGTAACATAAATCTTGTTGAAATATCAATCATTGTACCTACCTATTATCTTGCAATTATCTTATTTTATAACGTTGTATATCAGGTATTTAGTACTATCTTTTTTCATACTTATACCTAGTATTTGGTGGTATTTTTCGGAAAGGTCCAAGTGCGTAAGTAGTACTCGCAACCGGGCGGCGTGCATGTATAGGGCTCCCATACATAACTGCGATTACTGCGAATTCGCAACGCATCGCAAACATCTGCGAGCTTGCACGAACAAGTTCCTGCGATGCGGCGTCGTATCGCATCGCATCGCGGTTTTGTGTGGGCGTCCAGATTTAAGAACGTGGACGACCGACGACGCAAAAGGAATACGGTAGGATCGTACCTGGTGGCGTTCTATAGTTTTTGTCTGCCCCCAAGGGAAAACGGCGTGGGTTTATGTATGTAATTCTGAATCCCTACTACTTACCGAGGCCTGCGGGTTCATTGTAAGACTCGTAAAGTGCGTGTTTTCTAAGATAGCAGCCGGAGTCTAGATTTTTGTCTGGCTAATAGCAATAAAGTCACTCTCTTTTACATAACATAAAATGGGGTGCGGCAGACATGTACCTAAAACTTCACCCACATTTCGCCAGTTATGTTTAAGTCTCATGTAATCGGGGGCGAGCATATTGCCATCAACCTCGCACAAATCCAGACTCCGTGGTTGCTACTGAGAAATTCCTGATAGGAAAATCCAATAACACTTTGCCAGACCCGGGAATCGAACCCAGGACCTCATGCTAAGAGTAAGGAGTCGTCCTTGGGACCACTAGACCAATGAAGACTTTATTTCAGATTATCGTTTTAGGAAAAGCTATGGTTTTTGAGAGTAAAATTATGTTATAAGTAATATAATTTAGTGTAGGTATGTCAACTGTCAAACAACATCAATGCGACACCAATGACGTGACCCAATCAATAATAGTATTGACCTTTCCTTATAAATTGGTTTCAAATATAGCTCATAAGTACATAACTCTACTGTCTACTTTTGTATGTGTGAAGTAATTAATTAGATGTCGAATGACCGCGGATAGTAAAAATGTAATAAAAAGTTTTTATAGTGAGGTTAAGCCCTATGGTCACATTAAAGTAAGTAGGTAGTACTTATAATAGAATAATAAATTAGTTTCCACTTTTAATACCAGTATAGGTACTACCGAGTTCACCGTCGGTCTGCCCCTTTTCACCCTTATGCCCTAAGTAATAAAGTTGAAAAGTGGTCGACCGTCAGTGAATTCGGTAGTACCTACCTACCACCTTAACATAAACAAAATTATTTTTACATTGGAGCTTGATACTTTATTTTTGGCTTTAGTTTTACTATGCCTTGTTACAATGGTAAAGTACAGGTAGTGGAACGACTCGAGTCGCAGGTAGTAGGTTCGAGCTTCGAGCCCACATAGCATGCACTTAATACAATGCTACTTATTTCAGCACAATACTGTTCCACGACATAAGTAATTAATTGGGCTGAATCACTGCAGTATAGATGATTATACCACCTTTGCCCCTAAGGGTGGGCAGGCAGTACGTACGTATTAAGCTATTGTATATGCGCTTTCAGCGTTGTCAACGCTCAAGCTCATACATGTGATTTTACACGTGTGCCGGTCGTTTCCCAACGATTTATGCTTCCCTATAAGTGTACGGATTATGGCAATACCCATGACTCCCACGTTTATAACAAACGAAGTTTACATATAAATTGAAAAACAATTATTATAACATTCTCGAGTTCTCATAATAATGCTGCTGTTTTTATTATTACCGGTGAAAAATTTCTATGTATTGGGGGGCTCAAATGATGTACTGAATACGTGGTAACCGTTTTCGCGTCGGTGTCCCTTCCACCCCGTGTAAGAAGGATTGAAACGCGCTAGCTTTCAATTTCTGCTGATCATATGGTATTCTATTCGATAGTCCGTAGTTATTTTTTATAGTCTCATAGAAAACAATAATAACGCTTATTTGCTCACTACGAATGTTATTTTCAGGGTTAAATTCTGAGTTGATTGCGACCTGAATATGTTAACACTATAGTAGAAATAGAAAAGGTAATGAGGATCGATTAGATCACAATATGTCTCTGGCATGACGTATCGATAATGTTAGCCATTCTCGCACATATGCTGACCTGGCCTCTACCTTTTTTTTTTTTAATTACTGATGGACATGATCTTGACCTCGATCAAGCCATATAGGAAGTGGAGGATGAGGTCTATGACGGAAAGACCTACTCCTGTCAGCTTAGCAAAACATTTCTAGATAAACAGTATCATAAATATTGTGTCGATGACATTGTCTAGTTGAGAAGCAACCTCAGACAGAGGTAGTCTTTCCCAATGCAAGTAGGTGACACCCTTTATGAGCTAATAGTATAAAGGAAGGAGACCAGCCCCCGTATTCACAAACACTTCGATTCGAGTTCAGTTCGAGAAGTTTTTTTACCTCATAACTCCGTCATTTATGAACCGGTTTGTTTTTTTCTTTTTCTTGGCCTATGATGACATGATGGTCTTTAATAACTTCTAGTTATAATGTAAAATTGATAAAATACAAGAATTGTGTGGTACAACTAAAAAGGGTAAAATAAAAAACTTTTTGCAAAAAAACCGACTTCCAAAAAAATACTAAAAAAGTCTAAAATAACTTTACTATCGGAAGTCGGTGGCAAAAAACACAACGAAACAAACAAAGTCACGGACTTCCGAATGTAGATATTTTTGACTTTTCTTAGTATTTTTTTTGGCATTACGAAACCGACCAAGTTAGACATACGACTTGCCGAATCGAACCGTTTGTGAATACGGGTGCTGGTGTCTTATAGGTAGTAGGGAACTCAGACGCAACTTAACTAGACGCAGCTGAAATCAATTTAATTGTTAAAATGGTCACTTACTTCCGCATTATAAGGAGACACGGCGAGTGCGCGCCTGAAACACTCAATGGACTGCCGCGTGTCCCCTTTGATCCTCCAGAAGTTTCCAATCTGGTTGTACAGCTGTACTGACTTCGGTTTCTCTCTCTTTGCTTTCTTGAGACGCTTCTCGAAACCATTTATTTCTGACGGCGACAAACCGTTCGATTTCTTCTTTGGGAATATGAGGGACACCTATAAAGATAGTTGTAATGTAATAAAACAATCAAAGTTTTGTTTCATTACTGATTTCATAGAAAATAGTAATTTTCTGTACAACAGCGGGCATTGGAGATTGACCACTTTTTAACCCCCGACCGGATAAAAAAAAGGGGTGTTATAAGTTTGAAATGTGTATCTGTGTGTGTCTGTGACATCATAGTTCCTGAACGGATGAACCGAATTTGATTAAGTTTTTTTTTGTTTGTCTTGTCTTTAATCGATAGTGTTCTTAGCCACGTTGCAAGAAAATCTGCACAGCCGTTTGAAGATCATCACCTCTAGTTGATGATTAACATTATTACTAAGGGCGCAGAGAAGAATAGTTGATCACTTTTGCACACGACTGTACGAACAATTACCAGTATCTCTGCGCTCTTCTATCTTAATGTAATGTCCTGATACATACCTATTTTGTGTGTACATTAATAAATAAATAATAATCCTAAATAGGTGATTACGTATGATAGGCTGCGCTGTATCGAGATTACTTGTAGGTTTACATTAGTAATCCTAGTTTTAGCATGAGATAATGCGCCGACCAAATGATGTCGAACGCATGTCAGATTTCAGACAGGGTAACAAGGGATGGTGAAAATTTGAAAAAAAAATGTGTGGCTATGGTTTAAGATTTTTTTTTTTATATTTGAATTACTTATTCCTCTAGCAAATGACGGTTCTGAGCTATAGAAAAGGATGCAGCCGCGCTGCCAGATGAAGTTCAACCCATATGGTGTTTAAAAAGCGATCGCATGAGAATGCGATGCAATCTGACATCCAGAACTAGCCTTTATGTAAATAGCTATTATACCGTATTTAAACGCCTGCCATATTTTTTAAGTACCTAATGATAAATTATAAATAATTATATTATAAGGAAAAAAAAAATGTTTACATGCGTATTTACTGTCATTTTGTTTCCGTTTATTTTTCCTTGTAACTTGATTTAAGAGGAAAACACACGAAAATTATTTATTTTACAAGTTCAACTATCTACAAAAACATTGTACAGTAACCTGAAAGCGAATTATAGGAAACATTTAATCCTTTTGTGGCAGGGTTCAGTGTGACGAGATAAATCAAAACTCACTTTGCAAGAAGTAAAAATTTTATAATCTAATACAAAACAGATCTAACTAAACCTTACCGAAGCGCTAAGCGCACCGTACACTGTATAACAATTTGTGGATGACCAGTAATACATATATTCGCACATGGCAGGAGCTATTCAGAAATCGGTAAGAAGCGAGGCGTACGTGACCCACCGATGCGGTCGATGCGGTGTATATGTTACCGGAAATGTATGAAACTTAGGATTCGTACACGTTTCCTAGGAATTGTATACTTTTCCCTTAACATAATTATACATTCGAGACGTGCTGATCTCAGACTAGCTCCTGCCTTGTGCTAATATACAGTGTGAGTCTTTATAATGTGCACATATCGAAATGAGGGAATGTATGCATAATTTTATCGACGGAAAAAATATTTAAAAAAAAATAGAAACATTTTTTTATACTTTTTATGGAATTTTTAATAAAATTGTTCGCTGCTTTGAGCCCAGTGTAAACAATGGTGTAACTTTTGAACTAGATGTTCTATCGCGATGAAACAAACTCCATAATGATTGGAAGTAATTAGACGCCCTCATAAAATAAAAATTGTGGAATAAAAACTACCCTCAATTGAAAAGAAACATGTTTTTTTTTTAGCAAAATTCTGTTTTTTCATAATTTTTTACAATAATCGTAAAAAATTCAAAATATGACGCCTGAAGAAGATCAACTTAAAGTAATAAAAAGAAAGGTAATGTTCTTTTTATTACTTTAAGTTGATCTTCTTCGTATTAGCTACTTAATAGTAAAAATTGCATGTTTATAATATAACTCAAACAACATTTTCTATCAAGTGTTAAAAGATGGCACTCCGAATGCGCCATTTATTGTTCTCTTAAGGATGGTTTATTTGGGATGGTTACAAAAGTGTTCAATGAAAATTTATAATATAAAAAAAAAATGTAATGCATCAGTTTCTCAAAATGTCCACCTCAGCAGCAAAGGCACGAAAAGGCCTACAAAGGCACAAAGCCGCGCGAATTAAAATTTGTTGTGTCGCTCTCCTTATCATTTCGGGGTCATTGCGAATATCATTCGAACAGTTAATTATGCGGTCACGCAAATCGGCTTCACTGTTGATGGGGGGACCGTAGGCGCGTTGCTTCATGGTCCCCCATAGCAAGTAGGTAATCAAGGGACGTCAAACACATGGAGCAGCGGCAAATAATTCGGACTTCGGAGTGAGCGACTGCCTCATAATTCAAGGTCCCTTCGGCCGGCCCTACCTACCCGCACCCCCAGCCACGCACTTTCACAAAAAAAAAGCCTATCTACCTGCTAAACAATAGTGCGTACTCGTGCGCTGGGCCTTTCTTTGACCGTTGATAAGAAATGTTGGGATTGAGTTAAAAACATACCATTCTCAGAATTAGGTGGCTAACACGATGAAAAATAACTTAAAGTAATAACAACGGTAGGTAATGGGCGTCTTATTAAGAAATGTTACGGTTATAAATAAACCATCCATAAGAGAACAATAAATGGCGCGTTCGGAATGCAATCTTTTAACACTTGATAGAAAATGTTATGTTTGAGTTATAAAAATGCAATTTTTACTATTAAATAGCTAATACGAAGAAGAATAACTTAAAGTAATAAAAAAGGTAGGTAATGGGGGCGTGTTATTGAGAAATTTTACGATTATTGTAAAAATGTATGATAAAAAACATGTTTATTTTCAACTGAGGGTAGTTTTTTTTTCCACAATTTTCATTTTATGAGTACGCCTAATTACGTCGGATCATTATGGAGTTTGTTTCATCGCAGTAGATCATTGAGTTTAAAAGTTACACCGTTTTGTTTACACAGGAGTCACAATAGCGAACAATTTTTTTTTAAATTCCATAAAAAATATTTAGATTTTTTTTTATATTTTTTCCGTCGATAAAATTAAGCATAGATTCCCTCATTTCGATATGTGCACATTATAAAGACTCACACTGTATTGTTGGTCATCCACAATATTGTCGTGCAGTGTATGGTGCGCTTAGGGCTTCGGTAGGGCTTAGTTAGATCTGTCTTGTATTGTTGTGTTATCCACTAATGTTTTTATTATTAAATTAAAATTGTTACTTCTTTCAAAGTGAGTTTGGATTTATCTCCTCACACTGAAGCCAATTTTAGGTTTATTATTTATTTGATTTTATAAGTATAGTGTATAGTGGAGACATACTATGTAAAAAAATATTTCTTTGACTACTTTCGTAACTCCTAATTACTTATAATTTGCTTATAACTTTGCAGGCGACTGTGCAAAGTATATTGTTAGATACAATAATTTCCTGCAACAGAAAATGATTTTTTTTAAGTCTCATTTCCTCAACTGTGATATATCTGCCCTCCCAGCTATAAGTGTAAAACAGGATTTATGTATATTGCTCTAGATACTCGTATGTAAAGTCATTCACAGTTTTCTATGGCAATTTTATGTAGTTTAATAAAATTTAGATAATACATAATCTTATCACTTCATATCAAAAACTAATTTACAAATAGGTATTATAAAACTGACATGGTGGTTTTTAGATTAACAGCAAACTTCTCATTGTTTATCAATGTTTAGATTTGTGGAAAAAACTTTTTTTTCAATAATTTGTAAAGAATATTAACTAGGGGTTTTAAAAACTTTTTAGAATAAACGAAAATAGTTGTATAAATGACCTCAAAAAGAATCTAATATTATCATTAACACTGAAAACGGGATATTTATTTACCATGTCTACTATATGTTTTGTGCACCAAAATATCAGGAACTCAAAACAAATGGTAAACATGTTAAATATCCCATTTTCAGTATTAACGATAATGTGTGACAATGTCAGTTACTAAACTTAAAAATACTTAATATCCCTTTCATAATAAAATCTTACAATAGTAAATTGTTTAGGTAACTAACTGGCCAATATACCTAGCCAGATTGAGACTCAAATATCTTATTTTCTAAAAAAAAGTTATTTACCTGTGGTTCAGGTACATTTGGATGTCTATGACGTCTGGCTACACCAACCAAGTTGTCATAGTATGTGAAATTGACAGCTTTGCCACAATCTAAGTACTCATCGTCCGCATCACCATTTATTTCAGCCGGCGTAGTTTCATCACTATTCTCTACACCAGCTCTGCAATTTGAAGATTAAATGAAGAAAAAATATACATTAAAAAAATATATATATCGGTACACTTAATGTGTGAGAACCTCCTTCTTTCTCATCAGTAAAAAAAAAAAAACAATAAGTAGGACAACCAACTAACTCGGCCTATTGCAGTTTACTGCTTAACATAGGCCTCTCCCAAACCACAGCTGGGTACAGATGATTATATAAAATTGTTTGGACTTATGTATTCAATGGATATTTAAATCATGCTACTAAAAGGTATTTCTGTACACTCACAAATACATAACTATTAAGTGCACATTTACTAAACCCTTCAGTGTTAACAGGTGTGTTATTTTATCTAGTATTTATGTATGTGTTAGATTAGAGTAACTAAAACCCTGTAGATCTAATTAATGCAAGCATCTGATCATACAAAAGTTATATTTAAGTATGTTGCATGAAGGTTGTATGTTCAATGTCATCTTACTGGATAAAAAGTAATGAAGTTTCATCTTCAATATAATTTATGCATTGTCTATTACTTAGGTGACTTTAATAATATATCAATATTTGTTAGCCATCTAAAGTAGAGTGAAGCCATTATGTTTTTGAGTCAATCAATTTAAAATTATTAAATATATTTTGTGGTGTTTTCTTTGAATTCTGTTTTCTTATGGCGAAAATTACCATGCAGCATTAAAATTAAGATTTGCTAAGAAACAGTCATTATTTAGCTTTCTAGGTAGTTCAATTAAAAAAATATTGGCACTATAATAATTAACTCTGATGAGTAGGATATCATAATAGAGTTTTTAGCACAATTGATAAACATCACAGTTTATTTACAGACCTACTTGTGGCTATTCATACATGTGTTAATTTTCCAAGGACTCATAGTAAATGTTGTTTGCAAGTTTTTATACATGAATCTCTGACCAGATGTACTAAATATTAAATAACAAACCACTCTTCTATGTATAAATTAACATTAAATTAAATAAATTACCTCTGCTGCTCATATATTTGACAATCTGTGCAAAACATATCAAAGCCATGTTTTGTCCATGTGTTCCCATAGTACACTGTAGATGTTATTATATTGAAGACAGGGTCCTCTTCACCCATTCTTGTTTTATCAGATTCATCCTAAAAGTATTTCACACTTTAATAAACTATAGTATTACAACAAAACAATGCCAGACTGTACCCTCATGATAGAAACATCATTTAACAATTAGCATTACATTAAAGAAAATTAATTCAAGGCAAACATGTGCATTTTAAGGCCTAGAATAACAGAATGAAAGGTACATACGTTTGATGAATATGTAGTGCATTGATTATATAAAAGTTTACCGACATAATATTATTAGAATTCTGACTGACCTGAGACAGTGTACTACCGTCGACAATCTGGTCCTCTTCCGCGTTCAATTTCCAAACATTAGACGTGCGTGAATTAGTAACAATAATTTGGAACGAAAATATATACAAAACCAAACAAGTCAAGTATGGTGAGTCCCACATTTTGATCATTAAAACCGAAAATAAACATGAAAACTAGTTTTGTTGTAACATTTAATTACACAACTTTCACACAACACACAAATTGTTTTAATACAGTATCCAGCGGCTGCGAATTTTACAATATTCCAGCAATAATCGTAATATCGCAATGGACCTCCGTTTCTATCATTTCATCTCTTTCTTGTTTTGACAGCTCTAGAGGTGACCATGATGTGACCTGTTTAGTTTTTTTTTTTGTTACTAAATAGTAAGCTCAGAAAAATATGATATGAAAAATAAATTGAGCTTTGTTTGAAAACCTATAACTACATAATCACAATAGAATGAAACTAGTAATTCCTCCTAATCTTTATTAAAAAGAAAGCCCCTGTTCGTCGAACTAAAACAATGCGCATGAACTTAATGCGAAGCCACAGTATAGTTTTTGCCGCACGGGATAACAAAAAATAAGGTACGGTAGCCAGCCAGCACATCAAGTGAGACAGTTTGTAGTAACTTGATTCGTTGGTGACAATGGTGACTGTACAATGATCGTCAGTCACGGGCTTCAAAAACCCACCAGTGCGAGCGCTTGCATTGATTTTCCATATAACGCATAATCTTGCAGCTTATAACCGCACAACTGCGAACGCACGCGGTATAATAAAGCCCTTAGCACTTTATGTCTGCGTGAATGGTACAGCTGCGAGCATGCAATAGAATGCATGTGGATGGTCTAGTTTGATTAAGAAGCGAAGGAAACAAAACAAACTAGTTACAAATTCTGTTTGCCGTTTGCTCAGTCTATTGCTGCTTATTTTTGATTATGATTATAAAATAAGATAAAAAATTCTGCAGCTAACGCAACGCTTTCATGCGTCTACAATATTGTGGTGCAGGCGTGCAGCATTTTGTATTTTTACTCCACAAAACACAAACACCGTCGCGTTGCCGCCGATAATATCCGTTTCATTCATGATCATAGAGAACACAGTTCTGAAAAGATACGTATCTAAATAGTATAGTTTTAAAAATAAAAAACGAACGTGTCTATAGTTCAATCAATCAATCAATGTGAATTGAATGTTGGGTTGTGTTGTGACAGAATTTCTGGAAAGAAAATATAATAATTAAATATAATGCACTTTTAAACTAAAGAAATGATTGAAAACATCAATCAATAATGAAGAAGGAACGGACGGGTGACAATTGTCGCCCATTTAAACTATAAGTATCATGAAATTTTAGTTTGTTTGTCTCACAGTGGTGTTGTTTTTGAAGAGCTATTTTACTGATATTCACGTTTATTTCATTACAGCCCATCAGATTCTTAGTTTGACGGGGATCAGTTTCGAAAGGAGAAGCGTTATTGTGAGGAACATGATTGATTTAATTATAAAATTAATCTTACTACTCATAACAACAACGTAACATTTTGTGTTTATGCTTTTCAGGGCTTTGTAGAACTGACCATCGTTCCGCTAAAAGATAATCTTCGTTATATTCGGCTGAATGCGAAACAGTGTCGTATTTACCGGGTGTGCCTCAATGATCAGTATGAAGCCAATTTCCAATATTTTGATCCATTTCTGGATATTTGTCAAGCTGACCCCAATACGTAAGTAATTTTAATTACTGTAAGTACCCTCTACTCCTAGCAAATAAGTGTCTTTAAAGATCGCAACTGGCTGTTTGTTTAAGTCTTTGCCTATGTGAGCCTCTTCTAAACAATGGCTCAAGAGCAATAATTTCAGTATGATATGATAAAAAGCAGTCATAGCAGTCAATTAAATGTCTGCTGCATAACAATCAAAACACATTTAGTGCGAAAGCAACATTAATTACTCTCCAGACCAACTTTTTACTGCTCTTTACATGACTGGCGAAAAAAAGAGTGTTTTTACACCCCTGTCACAGCCTGCTTATGTCTGCCACCTGTGTGTATTGCATTAATTTGGCTACCAGCATTTTGCAATCTTTTCAAAACCAAACTTGCACAAAGATCAGCCAAGTCTTACTACTACTATTGTAAGTTTGCAAGGATGGATAGATGGATGGATGTTTCACGCTAAAACCACTGAACAGATTTGGATGAAATGTGGAACACAGATCGTTTATAACCTGGATTATCACATTTCATCACGATTTTTAACCTGTTAGTACAATACCATGGGACAATTACCAATTCCATGTGGGCAAGCCACATTGCTAAGCTACATTGTAAACAGTACATCATAAATCCTCTATTCTCTTATTTTCAGGAGATCCTTGGAAGTCTTCTCTCAGTTTCATTTGTCTGCTGCCCAAAAGATAGACCCGGATCATAACTCTGGGGAGCTTCATGTCCAGATACCGGAAGAAGCAGCCCACCTAGTGGGGGAGGGGAGGGGACTGCGCATTGGTATCGAGTTCTCCCTTGAATCTCCGCAGGGTGGAATGCACTTTGTTGTACCTGAAGGAGATGGATCTTTAGTGGAGGTAAATTAAATACCGTGCTATAAAGAATACTCTACTGGTGTATTAACAAATAGGTAACAAAAAAAAAGGTTTTCAGCTCAGCATTTACATTAAAATACTAATATTAGGCTGTATATTAGTTAGGTGGTGATTTAATACAAACATGGGGTATTTTAAAATGCACAAAAAAGTTTTTTTCTTTTCTACAGAAATCTGCTCACATGTATACTTACGGTCACTCAGCTCGCCTCTGGTTCCCTTGTGTGGACAGTTTTGCAGAGCCATGCACTTGGAAGCTTGAGTTTACCGTTGATGAAAGTCTCACTGCGGTGTCTTGTGGAGAGCTTGTGGATGTGATATACACTCCGGACCATAGGAGGAAGACCTTCCATTACTTGGTCAATACACCTGCTTGTGCTCCGAACATTGCTTTGGCAATTGGGTGAGTTTTATTCATAAAATTCTTTTATTTCTATTGAGCATTTGATTGTATGAGTCAGTGTAGTTCAACTCATGAATATAAATCTCCAATCTACCATGGCCTACAATGAGGCTGCATTTCATTGGTTTGCTACTGCTGTAACATACCGTGGCAAAATCTGGATGATGGATATCTAGAATCTTTAGAAAGTGATTCTTATTCCATTTCTACAATCTAATGTGAAAAATACAGAATCAATTTTATTTGTTTATTTCAGGCCATTTGAAACCTATGTAGATCCTTTTATGAATGAAGTGACGCACTACTGCTTGCCCAATTTGCTGCAAATATTGAAGAATACTGTGCGATATTTGCATGAGGCTTTCGAGTTTTATGAAGAAACTCTTTCCACTAGATATCCATACCCTTGTTATAAGCAAGTCTTTGTTGATGAAGTAAGTAATGAAGTTATATAAGTGGCATTAAAGGTAGATTAAGGTAGTTTAAGGTTCTTGTAGCCACTACTGATAATAGAATATGGCCACTGGGATGAGAAGCGTTTACCTTCCCTTAACTCTATACTGCATGTTTCAGTTTCAAAAGAATTTAGCTTTGTAATGGATTATACAAAATTACCCTAACCTCTTTGGTCCTAGGACCACAGAGCTATTAGTAAATGGAGTGACAATCTTAATTTTCTAAAAGTTGTCATTGAATCAAGATCTTATTTTACATCAGATTGTTATTGGCAAAAAAGTTTCTCATCCTTTACAAAAATCTCTTTCCACAGACTGAAGACGACGCCACAGCATACACAACAATGTCAATCCTAAGCACACACCTCCTTCACTCAATCGCCATCATAGACCAGACATACATGAGTCGCAAGGCCATGGCCCAAGCAGTGGCTGAACAATTCTTTGGCTGCTTCATAACTATGCAGAACTGGTCAGATCTTTGGCTGGCTAAGGGAATACCCGACTATATGTGTGGGTTGTACTCAAAGAAGTGTTTTGGTAATAATGAGTACAGGTATATTATACATCAGGAATTGCAGGAGGTGAGATATTCAATGTTTGTAATAAAATTTTCATAGACAGTGAAATTGAACTTTAATGAAAATTTTATAATTATTATTTCTTTGTTTATGAGTATCTTTTAGCAGGATATTTTCTAAGCTTTTAGTCACATGGTCCCCAAATGATAACATACGCCCCTATTTATTTTTCAGATACTTTTCGCTATTATCTTATTCAATTGTTCTGGTAGAAAATGGCTATCTGAAGTCGAGACACTGGAACATGCCCGTATTTATTCTATTTTATTGTTTCGTAGGTTGTAGGATATGAAGAACAATATGGCGGAATAGTCTTAGATCCTTGGCAACCACCGGCGAGTGGAGCGCGTGTAGAAGCCAAAGACGTATTTTATTTTCCTGTCAGGAACGTGAATACAATGTCTCCGCGATATATTGAGGTAAGTTTTTTACTATGGAAGTCATTTTAAGATGTACACAACCTTATAAAAGTTCTTTGATACAAAAATTCACAACTACTATAGCAGTATGGTTAACACAATAAAGAGTATTCAAAAAGTAATATAACTTTATCTTTATTAATTTTCAGATTATGCGCAAAAAATCTCACCTAGTATTACGGATGTTAGAGCAGCGTATCGGTCAAGAGTTGCTGCTTCAAGTGTTCAATAAGCAACTGTCCTTAGCCACTAATGCGGCCAACACTAAGATAGGCAGTGGTCTCTGGGGCCATCTGTTGTTGTCAACTAATCTCTTTGTGAAGGCCATTTTTACGGTGACTGGTAAAGATATGGCGGTGTTTGTCGACCAGTGGGTACGAACTGGTGGTCATGCGAAGTTTCAACTTACCTCCGTGTTCAATCGCAAAAGGTAAGCTTTTAAAACACAGAATTTTTATTTATATATTTCGGGAGATTTTTTCGGCTTTAGCGGGGGTTTTATGTCTTCTTCGCTCTATGGTGTTGCAGTGGCAAAGGATCCATACAACACGATTCCTAACGGCTTCCCTTAGAAAAATGGTACAGTCAGTATTCTATAGACAAATAATATAATCAAATTAAAGATATGTACTCCGGCTTACCTCTTACAAAAATTGATTGAAATCTTCGCTACTGTGGCGTTGCTACCTAGTAGATATTGTGCAATGTAACCTGTAGTGTACAGTGTAACCTAGTAAATGATAGAGCTTTCTAGTTCGCTACATACTGGGCGGACAAAATTTGGTTCATTCGCTTCGAGAAGAAGCAGAAGTATAAACCTGTTTCGCTTTACTTCAATACCGCATACTCTTCTGACACTTTAGTAGAAAGAACGAATAAAATAATAATAAAGATGAACTCTCCATTCTCTTATTATTCTGTCATCATCTGCCTAGCCTTTTCTCAACTATCTTGGGGTCGGCTCTCTTATTATTCTGTGTCAAACAAAAATTCAGATTTGATTAACCTAAATAATTCTTCTAGAAACACAGTAGAACTAGAAATCCGTCAAGACTGCGTCCACGAGCGTGGCATACGCAAGTACGTCGGTCCCCTGCTGGTCCAACTGCAGGAGTTAGACGGCACGTTCAAGCATATGCTGCAGATAGAGAACACGGTGGTGAAGGCGGACATCACGTGCCACAGCAAGAGTCGGAGGAACAAGAAGAAGAAGATCCCCTTGTGTACTGGGGAGGAGGTCGATATGGATCTGTCTGCTATGGAGTAAGTTTTTTGTAACACAAACTGGCCTTGTATTGAACTTTTGAACTGAAATTTTTCATCAGTTATTAAAAAAAAATCTGCTATTACCGACAAAAGTGCAAGGTAAAAATGTATGGAACAACTGTTTTTAGGGTTCCGTACCCAAGGGGTAAAACGGGACCCTATTACTAAGACTTCGATGTCTGTCTGTCTGTCTGTCTCCAGGCTGTATCTCATAAACCGTGATAGCTAGAAAGCTGAAATTTTCACAAATGATGTATTACTATTGCCGCTATAACAACAAACTAAATATTAAAAAAAATGTATATTAAGGGGGGCTCCCATACAACAGATATGATTTTTTTGCCGTTTTTTTAGATAATGGTACGGAACCCTTCGTGCGCGAGTCCGACTCGCACTTGGCCGGTTTTTTTTAACAACCTATGAAAAATTTCTATCTTATGTTGTCTATTTTCCGATGAATAGTTTTATGAAAAATTTCTGGGGGCTCAGAATGATGTACTGAATACGTGATAACCGTTTTCGCGTCGGTGTCCCTTCCACCCCGTATTTGTAATTCCTTTTTCAAAACTTTTGAACTAAAGTTCTTGACTACAGTTTCTAGGATATTCTAAGAAGTCTACTACCACACACACTACCATTTCGAATCAGAAATGTATACAAAACTAGGCTGCAACAGGCATATATCCTACAATCTTAATATTTATTCCAGCGACTCGCCCGTCCTATGGATCCGTTTGGACCCCGAGATGTCACTCTTGCGTGGGACAGTGATATCCCAGCCTGACTACCAGTGGCAGTACCAGCTACGTCACGAGCGTGACGTCACCGCCCAGAGCGAGGCCATAGACGCGCTGCACAACTACCCCGAGCCGGCCACGAGGAAGGCGCTCACTGACGTCATAGAGAACGAGCAGACGTATTATAAGATTAGGTGCAGGGCTGCGCATTGTTTGACTAAGGTGAGGAGAATTTTGCTAGTATACATATTTCAAGATAAAGCAAGTCTACACTGCCCCTAAATTCCAGTGCTATAACGACACTTGAAACTCAAACTCAAAGCATTTTTTTCAATTAGACCATTACAGGCACTTTTGAAAGTAAAAAAAAAAGCTAAGTTACAGTCACAGTCACAAGGCATAATAACTTGCGAAAGTACTGTAGTTGCACATTTCAAAGCGTAGATCTCTATGGAGAAGAATGGGCAAGAAACTCCATGGACACTCTTTTAAATCAAAATATTGTTACAAAATCTTGGTTACTTCATTCATTTTGAGATTAAACATATAATTGTGAGAACGATGTACAAAGACGTGCACATTAAGAGCGTCCAGAGTAATAGATTAAACCAACAATGAAATAATTTGAGTTTTGTAACTATCGTTTTTTACAAAACCCAATTTATTAGCAATTATAATACAGATGTGTTTTTTTGAAACACCAACTAATAAATCGCAGATTCTATTATTACATACAAAAGCGTCCGCGCATAACGCAATCGGTTCGGGCATTTATACATTTTTACCAAGTGCTACCGATTGGATATTTGCGTAGAGAATGCTTCAAATTGGTATCATCATTATAAAACGTAATGGGGCTAACTTTTATTTTTAAACCAAAGTACGGTATTAATGTAAACCTCATCGATAAATAGACATCACTATTTTGAAATGTAATATTCCACTTATTTGAAGGTAGCAAACGCCATGATAAGTTCGTGGGCGGGTCCGCCAGCCATGTTGACGATATTCCGCAAGATGTTCGGCTCGTTCGCGGCGCCGCACATCATCAAACAGAACAACTTCGACAACTTGATGCATTACTTTTTGCAGAAGACTATACCGGTCGCTATGGCGGGTGAGTACTTTGGAAATATTATTGTTTTTACTGCCAAAGAAATGTCAACATTGCCTATATTGAAAGAAAGCTGACTTTGCCAGTACCCGTGACATAGAGCCTGAAAATGTGAAGACATGATATCCGTCAACCGTCACTGAGACCGCATGATGGATTAAGGCCTGCTCCTTCTCACAGAGAGGAAGCCAATGTCTCAGTAGTCGAAAAATTGTACGCTAATTTACGAGAGCATCAAAAAGAGCAGACCGACTTTATTTCAATGCTGATAAAGTTCAAAAAACAGGCCAAGTGCGAGTCGGACTCGCGCACGAATCGTTCCTTACCATTATATATAAAAACGGCAAATAAATCATGTCTGTTATATGGGAGCCCCACTTTAATATTTTTTATTCTGTTTTTTTAGTATTTGTTGTTATAGCGGCAACAGAAATACACCATTTGTGAAAATTTCAACTATCTAACGATCACGGTTCATGAGATACAGCCTGGTGACAGACGGACGGACAGACATTGCAGTCTTAGTAATAGGGTCCCGTTCTATGCTTCCGTCAAGGGTACGGAACCCTAAAAAACTGTAAATATTTTTGTTTCCTACAGGTCTAAGAAACATTCATGGGATCTGCCCGCCCGAGGTTGTGCGGTTCTTACTGGACCTGTTCAAATATAACGATAACTCAAAGAACCATTTCTCAGACAACTACTATAAGGCGTCCTTGGTCGATGCCTTAGCTGCTACTATCACACCTGTTATATCAGTCTTGCAGCCAGTAAGTAACAATATAAATACTTTTGATACTGTTAATAAGAATCTTGAATTGCTTTTAGTGATAAGACCGCTACCGCCATTTTTTCCCTAAATGAAAAAAAATATATGAAAAAAGCGTTTATTCGTTTATTCGTGGTGACATCCTAAGCATTACAAAAATTGTTACTTCTGCCAAAAAGCAAGCAAAAAAAAAGAAGTCTGTAAAGCAATTTGTTGGCAGATGTAGCTCCTATATACAATATAACCTATACTTTTATGTAACTAATCTTAGGTACTTTTCCATCAATAACAAGGACACATCAACCGCTAAAAATTAACTATAACTAAACACAAGTATTTTACAATAGAACAAAGGCTTACTAGTAGTGAATTGAAACGCCACTACGCAATTCAAAATGCTATTAGCGTTAGCTAGTAACATCCTAAACCGCGCAATGGCAGTTCACTTCACACCGGCGAAGCCACTGTATCTGTATATCTTGTGTTATGTTGTCAGTATAACGAATCTATCTTTCGATCTATACATCCATCAATCTTAGATTTTTTTTCATCTATCTAATGCAATTAGCAATCTTACTGCTATATATCTAGATAGTCATTAATTTAACGCGTGGTTTACTTTTCCATTAATTTTTTTCTATGTTGTTTTCGGCATTTCTTTTAAAGGTAAAGAACGACATAAAAGATACGTAAAGCCGGCGCTGTAAAGTTAATAATACCATTTCATTGACACGTGGAACCTTTAGTCCTTTACATACTTTAATATAATTTAATTTCTTATCATTAGTTGATAAGCAGCTATTTTATTTTGTTGCATTACACTTCCTACATCTGTCAACTCATCATAACATTACTCAAATCAACAAAACATTTTTTTCTCTACAGGGTGCCCCCATAACAGCCGACTCATTATCAGCAGACACGCGACTAGTCCTAGAAGAGATAACGCGAGTGCTGAACCTAGAGAAGGTGTTGCCATGCTACAAAAACACGGTGACCGTCAGTTGTTTGCGCGCGATACGACGGCTTCAACAGTGCGGACATCTGCCGAGCATACCGACTGTGTTCAGGGCTTATGCTCAGTATGGACAGTATATTGGTAAGGAGTTTGATGGTAGCGTTTTAATGGTAGACTGTTGTGCTATCTGCAACCGTAATTTAATTGTCTACTGCCGTACTTAGGTCAAGTAGTCACAATTAAAGTACGGTTGCAGATGAAGTCTTTAAAAATTCGCCATGCTAGTCGGAACAGGATCATCCTATTCATTTTTAGCTTCCAATAGAGATGTATTTCTATTATGTATTCTACCTAATCATGTACAGTCACGAGCACTAATATGTAAACACATAACAAATTTTAAACGTGTATTTCGCCTCCGTTTCTGATTAAGATTTCATGTTGTTACGAACATATTATTTTGGAACTCATATTTTATATGAAAAAGGTCCTAATTATGTCCAAGTTGCAATCGTTATTTCTCGCGAAAATTGCTTTTAAATTTAGGAAATACATATTGGTGCTCGTGACTGTACTACATCCAACCTCCGGGACAGCCCGATTTAAACTGATAAATATTTGTTAAACCTCTTGTAATAATAGGCAGATCAAAGAAACTACAACTTTTGAGCACAGATAAAATTCAAACACTCAGGAAAGATACCATTAGTTGGTCCATTGAGATTATTATAAACCTAATAAATTTCTGTATAGACGTGCGACTAGCCGCCTTCGAGTGTCTAGTAGACTTTGTTCGAGTGGACGGCAAACCTGAGGACCTCTCATCATTACTGACGGCAGTGGAAAGTGACCCGGACCCTTGCGTGAGGCACGGGCTAGCTCGCCTGCTCATCAACATGCCTCCCTTTGAACGAGCTCAGAGGCATCGGCTTGACACTGAGGCTGTGGTGCATAGGTATGTATCGTTTTTTCAATGCTCATACAAATACTTGCATTCAGCTGAAAGCCGGACTGGAAGCCGACATCAACATTGTTGGGAAAAGGCTAGACAATGTCAAGATGAGAATAGTAAATGCTAAAAGGCATAATACATCGTGTGGAAGCGAAACTGGGCGTATCATACGCCCTACCAAAGTATCCGGTACATTCCTGATTCCTAAACTAGAAAACAGTCTCATTAATACCGAAATTACAGAGTAACAGTGTGATTTTGATTGCATTTGTAGTGAAAATTTCAAAGGACAATGACCAAAGTTGGTACCAAAAAGTCTCGCGCCTCAAAACCAAAATATTATAGTAATTAGTTTCATATTTTTTTACGGCATTACGCGTCGGGGATTTGATTTTTGAACTGGAAATATACTTTTCGAGTTTAAAAGTACGAATATTGTTTTACTCCCTTTATATGACGTTCCGTTTCAACTGAATATAAATGACGTTCCGTTTCAATTGAACAAACCCTTGTCTGTCGAGCGGACTCTAAAATTAATTACAATTAAGTAAGATCAGTACACCAAATCGATTTAGTTTGGTTTATTGCTATTTGCAACAAAATAGATTTTCTCAGCCTAAAGATTTTGATTTATCGATTACATCCCTAAATCCCGACTAGTTTATAGCACTTACTATACTCTATGGTTTATAGTTATCTTATCTGTGGCATCTGACATTTGTACTGTACTGACTGACTATTGGCAATGTAAAGGTCTAAAATAAAATCGAGTTTCAGTCAAGCATACTGTGGATGTTACTTTAACTCGTAATTCTTACTAATATTAGTGTATTACGCTGTTTTTAGAGCAATAATGTAATGTATGTGTGTTAAAATACGTCGTTGGTAGCGTCGAAAAAATAGACCTACTTTTTAGGTTAGTTTCGATTTTATAAAATAACTCTGAAACGCGGGTTTTTTTTTCAAAAATAATTTTTGTAGGAGTTAATACGATCAGTGTAGTCTATAAAAAACAAGGTTTGATTTTGATGCAGCATGGTACGGGATTCCATACTTCCATGGGCATTCTCTTTTCTACTCGAAATATCCTTTCTTTTTCTTGGTAGGGGCTAAAAAGTAATCTTCTTTATCGTGTTGTTAGTGCCTAACCTTTTTTTTTGGGATGGGAAATCATCAAATGACTCCCGCTCTGGTCGGAGCGGAACCTGGGAGTGGTAACCTGCTAACCTGGCGTTAGAGTTTTTATACCCATGGGCCTCTGACTTGGCTTTACACGCCGGCGAGAAATATCTTTCAGACATGCTGGTTTCCTCATGATGTTTTCCTTCACCGAAGCAAGTGATAATAATACAATTATTGTTATTTATTTTTTTAGTAATGCGTTCAAAATCAAAATCAAAATATTTTTATTTCACATAGGCCTACATGGGCACTTATGAAACGTCGACAAAAAGGTGCACGGTTCGGGTTGGTCGTTTCCTATGGAGAAGAACCGGCAAGAAACTCCATGGTTACTCTTTTAAAATGATTAGTTTTACAATATTATCATGTTACAGCATTAGTACTCAAGTATGGGGGGACAGCATAGGCCCGACAATAAGTCGTTGCTTACTACACCAGAAAAACGGAAAACAAGATAAGAGGTTAACAAAAGTTAACACACATCTAGGAATCTACAAGGCCTACACTGTTCACACATTCACAAACAATCGTTAAAAAGAATCTATACAAAGGCAAGAAAATATTATAAAAGACTAAATTAAACAAGTGACAAAAATATTGTCATCAGTGCTGCAACTATTCTGAACAAAGGGTGTTTAAGTGATGTGATAAACATTGTAAAAAAAAACCATTGTAAATTAAAATGAAAAGAAAAAAAAAAATGAGATTGAGAATAGTTAGAGACATCCACATATTTGTGCTGTTTATAAGCTACCAGGGAAGCCGCATGCGCAGAAGGAACTAAAGCCAAACCTCTTTATCTTCAACGTAGTCCTTGATTTTGTAATATGCTTTTTTAATAAGGACACGTTTAATGTAATTTTTGAACTTTCCATCGGTCAGTTCTATAACTGACTTAGGTAATTTGTTATAAAAACGTATACTGTTAATAAGAAAAGACTTACTAGTTTTTGTTAACCTGAATTTGGGTATTACAATTTCGTGTTTACTGCGTGTATTAATATTGTGGAAGTCGCTTCTAATTTTGAAAAGCCCTCGGTTTTTGCGGACATATAAAATACATTCTAGGATATAAAGGGAAGGCAGAGTCAGTACATCGATCTCTTTAAATTTTTCTCTGAGGGACTCGCGAGGACCCATTTTATAGATCGCGCGGACTGCCCGCTTTTGTAAAATGAAAATTGAGTCAACGTCTGCCGCCGATCCCCACAGCAGAATGCCATAAGACATAATACTGTGGAAATAAGTATAGTATATTAACCTAGCTGTAGCTGCATCAGTTAACTGCCTTATTTTCCTTACTGCATATGCAGCTGAGCTTAACCTACCCGAAAGAGTTCTAATGTGCGGTCCCCACTGCAATTTTGAATCGATAGTAATCCCTAGGAATACAGTTTCCGCTATAACATCAAGTTTTTTGCCGTCAAGATTTAAATTTATATCCCGTTGAGGTACATTTGGTAAAGAGAATTTTAGACATTTTGTTTTGTTCGCATTCAGTAAAAGATTGTTAGCTGCGAACCATTTCGAGAGAACAGTTAGACTTTCGTTGGCATGTAAGACATCCGTATCCTTTCTATCTATTTTAAAAATTAGCGAAGTGTCATCAGCAAATAGAATTATATCCGATAATTTGGCCATCATGTAAGGGAGATCATTAATGTAAACAAGAAATAGGAAAGGCCCGAGAATTGAACCTTGGGGCACGCCCATCTTTACTAGAGACCCGGAGGACGTCGCCCCATTTACATTTACTTTTTGCTGCCTGTTTGATAAATATGAGAGAACAAGATCAGCAGCGTGTCCACGAATTCCGTAGTGGTGTAATTTACAGATCAGTGTGTTGTGGTCGACGCAGTCAAACGCTTTTGAGAGGTCACAGAAAATACCAATGGTATCCTGGGACTTCTCCCAGGATTCCAGAATGTGACTGATGAGTTTTACTCCCGCGTCTGTTGTCGACCTACCCTTCGTAAAACCAAACTGTTGACTATGCAGAATCCTATTTGAGTTGAAGTGAGACAGCATCTGGTCCAGCATTATTTTTTCATAGATTTTACTCAATGCTGGAAGCACAGATATAGGTCTATAATTAGAGGGGTCATCCTTACAACCCGATTTGAATATTGGTATTACTTTACTATGTTTCATTAAGTCAGGAAACTTGCCGCTATCCAAAGATTGATTGAATATGCCAGTTAGGAGAGGAGCAATAGAGTCAATAATATCCCCAAGAACTTTGACGGATATCCCCCATAAGTCTTCAGTATTTTTTATGTTTAGGCTTTTGAATGCATTTATAATTGTATCAATACATATTGGTTTAAATTTAAAGTTTGGAATGTCCTTAGTAAAGTTTTCTTTAAGAAGTGCTTCAGCTAATTTAGATGAAGAGGGGAGAGATTTCGTAACCTCTAACGGAATATTGGTAAAGAAATTTTCTAGAGTCTCAGCGACTTCTAGCTTATCAGAAATAGTTTGATTATTTATTTTCAAAGAAAGTAATATGGGTTATATTAAGTTACTAAATATTTTAATTCTCATTACAGAATATGGAACAACATAAACTGTCTTCTATCAAACGACGCACGACTTCGCTGCGACCTAGTGGACTTGTACTACACACTATACGGACTCAAGAGGCCCATATGTGTGCCACTACCAGAGATACAGGCCATGATGAAACAGATGCACCATAAAGAAAGGGAGCGCGTAGAAAGAGAGCGGGAGAGGGAGAGGGAAAGGGAGAAGGAAAGAGAGAGAGAAAACGAGAGATTGAAGGAGTTGGAACCTAAGCCTGTGATTAAGCAGGAGATTGAAGATGTGAGTATATTGACGAGAACTAGTTTGGCTTCACTTGTGATACAAATTATTTCTATTTCGTTCTGTTACACAAGTATTATGTTTGAGTTTGTGATGTTCGAGAGTTTGAGCAAGGTTTTTGCTGTCAAGTTTGAAGTTATAATATGCGCGAACAAATGCCACAGGCAATCACGCTATTTTCAACTCTATCTTTACTTGTGGTTTAATTCATTATAAATTAATCTATAAAAAAAACTAATCAAAGCTGCAATATTGTTGCCCCTTACCCGCTCACCCTTATAGTGGAAGAAGCAAAATGCTTATAGGAGCGATTTCATGTCATCTCCGTGCGACCGTTGCTCCGAGTACAGTGTGTTTATGTTAGTTCTCTTAATAATATAGCATAAGTGGCAATATTTCGCAGAATTCGGTACAATTTTTGTTGTGATACATACAGTGACCCTAGTGTAACATTAATTTGCAAAAAATTTGCAAAAAACGCAGTTTAACATCAATATTTATCAAGAAACAGTTTAAAATTTCAACGTTTCTAAGTGCTCAAGGTGACACCTGTGATTGTGAGAACAAAGAACCGCATTAGTAACGAGCATATTGCAAGTCATTGGCACCCAAAAACTTTACCTACTGGCCTAAAACTTCGGCACTCACCGCTAAGTCACCGTGGTCGATTGGTATCACGAGTGCTTTTTGTGTCACCGCGGCTACTCGAAGAGGCACAAGTTCGAATCCAACAAAACGCAATTCTTTTTCAATTTATACTTAACATAATTTGAACAAAGGTTGCTAGCCGAAACGATTAATATGGTTCATTCACCAGACAAGAAAAAGTTCCATTCAGATACCGACTTAACATCTGGTGCGGGAATGAGCGGCGAATATGGGGACGAACCAAACGTGGCAGGTCGCAAGCGTAAACAACCGGATTCGGATTGGATGCAAGCCATTAATAAGCTGACCATGGAGTTCAGGAATACTCTAAATGAGTGGCGACGGGACATGGAGACAAGCTTAGATAAGATATCAGAGAATGTAGTGTCGATGAAAAATGAACTTGCTTCACTAACTCAAGTAACGTCAGATATTAGAAATGATATCAACTCTCTTCGATCAGAGCAAAT
Organism: Eurois occulta; assembly: GCA_950022335.1. NCBI lineage: Eukaryota > Metazoa > Arthropoda > Insecta > Lepidoptera > Noctuidae > Eurois > Eurois occulta. The sequence goes on along the minus strand of OX465489.1, from coordinate 5,738,850 downwards.
ATTGTTACGACAACGAATCTCGGAGTTGGATGTGAGGTATGAAGGTATGACGGAACGTGTCAATACTCTCCAAACCTCGGTCCAGTTTGTTGGTGACGAGCACACCGATCTTAGTAAGAAAGTCGGCAGCCTTGAAAAACGTATTCAAGAGACCGTTGATTTGAAGCCTGTAGTTGCTGAGCTTGTGGCAAAGATTGACGGTCTAGAGCAGAACGCACGGAACTGTAACATAGAGATATGCAATGTCCCGGAAAGGCGTAACGAAAACCTTCTCTCTCTGGTGAAAACGATTGGGTCTGCAATAAAGTGCAATATTGCACAAAATGATATAATATCCGTTCACCGTGTCCCCCATGCACACCAACAGAGCAACAGGCCCAAAAATGTAATACTGAAATTGTCTTCACGTATATTGCGCGACAACGTCCTTAGTGCCCATCGATTGTGTAAGGGACTTGTCACTGAACAACTTGGCATATCAGGAACATCACTGACAGTATACATGCATGAGCATCTTACTTTAAAGAACAAGCAATTATTTCGTGAGTGTCAAGATGCTGCCAAGAAACACAGTTATAAGTTCCTCTGGGTTAAGCACGGGACCATTCTTGTTCGTGAAAAAGAAGGGGCAAGGGCCTTTGCTATTCGATCGCCGCACGACATCGCTAAAATCAAGCCTGGTTATGTGGCGCCGATTAGCAACCAAGGTGCCCCACGCGTCGTTCAATAACTTATTTAATGCCTTTAAACATGTTGATATATATTCCTTTCTTATGGCGGAATTTACTGTTTTGATATATTGTTTTGCCTGCGTCATTATTGGCTATGTAAACGATCATATGGAAATGATTGCTGTGAGTTTTTTGACAGGCACTCACGTGAGTATAATTTGCGTATTTATAGTTTTATTCAAACATTGTAGGTACTGGCTGGTATGTTACTTGTTGTGGTTGACCTTTTTTCCATATTATTTTAATTATTTTTTGTTTCTTGTTGCCCTGTTAGTCAATAGTTTATCATCTATGCTGATGGTCACGATTACGTTTATAACGGATAATGCTTATATCACTATTTCTTGTAGAATTGCACCCTATAATGACTGATAACCTCATAATATATTACCAAAATTGCAGGGGAGTCCGTACCAAATTACATATTTTGTACATGAATATCTTAGCTAATTGTTACGACATTATAATTCTGACTGAGACCTGGTTAACGCCCGAGATATTTAACAATGAGTTCATTGACGAACGTTATGAAGTATATCGATGTGACCGTGATCGTAAAAGTACTAATAAGAAAGATGGAGGTGGTGTTCTCGTGGCAATGCTGAAGGGACTACGTTCGGTTAGAGTGATTCCGCGCTCATCTATGGACACAAACATCGAACAAATCCTTGTGCATTTACCGAGCTCAGCTAGAGGTAAGTGTCAAATGATTGCGGCAGTTTATATACCACCTAAGACACCCGAGTGTGTTTATGTTGAATATTTTGACTCATTACAAGGACTTCTTGATGACACCGATGTCGAAAAATTTTACTTGTTAGGAGATTATAATTTGCCAGAGGTCGACTGGGTTGCTAGCACAGACAGTATTTCAATTGCAGCGCAGATCTGTACTGGTAATTCTCCCATATGTAGTCACTTGAGTTTATTTATGTCCTTCTTAAATGCTTACCAATTTAATACCATAAAAAATTTGAACGGGAAGATATTGGACCTGGTCATAAGTAATGACGATTGCTCAATTTCTACACCTACAAATAACTTACTACAACTCGACAACCACCATCCCCCGTTCTGTGTATTCATCATGACACGGTTGGCGCAGTGGTCAAGCGATTGACTGCTGCGCTGCATGTCGCGGGTTCGATTCCCGTACGGGACAAATATTTGTATGACCTACAAGTAGTTGTTCCGGGTCTGGGTGTTTTTCTATCTATAATATGTATGTATTTACAAAAAAAAATGTATATATGTAGTTTATCAGCCATCTAGCTACCATAACACAAGCATTAAGTTGCTTAGCTTGGGGCTAGATGGTGCTGTGTGAAAATGTCTAGGGATATTTATTTATTTATTTATTTATTTATCTCACTACGTTTACCTCACAGCTCAATGGTACGCAAAGAAATTAAAAAATATAATTACTACAAGGCCAGTTATGACGAAATTAATAACGACTTAAAGGAAATAAATTGGAAAGATGCCTTAAGCAACCAATCAGTTGACGAATCGGTCAACACGTTTTACAATATTATATTTGGTATTATTAAAAAATATGTACCATTGACAATCTGCAGATCCTCTAAGTTTCCCGTGTGGTTCTCAAAACCTCTTATACATATTTATAAAAATAAGGCCAAAGCGTGGGTTAAATGGAAAATGTACCACAACGTTTCGGATTACGAGCAGTTTGCACTTTACCGATCTAGATTTCAAGATGAATGCACGAACTGTTATAATAACTATATCAATAGTGTTGAGGATGGTATTCGGAACAATGTCAAGCATTTCTGGACTTTCATTTCCAATAAGAAAAAATGTGGAGCTGGCATTCCATCCACGATGAATTATAACAACCAGTCAACTAGCGACCCAGAAAACATATGTAATCTTTTTTCAGACTTTTTTAAATCCGTTTATGAACCTTCCACTTTTTCTAATATTCCATCCACGTATAACGACTGTTCCGAAAGTTGCACTCTGCTATGTGATATTCAGTTTACTACTGATGAAGTACTTAATGCGCTCAAAGCATTGGATCCTGCTAAAGGGCCTGGGTCGGACGGTCTACCAGTAATTTTTATAAAACATACAGCTGCTAACTTATGTATACCCCTGCACATTATATTTAATCTCTCTATCTCTCAAGGATGCTTTCCTCAAGCATGGAAACTTGCAAATATAACACCTGTTTATAAGTCGGGACCTAGGGATGATGTGCAGAATTACCGCCCTATATCAATACTGTCAGCTTTGTCAAAGGTTTTCGAGAGATTAGTTCATGATAAAATATACCCTCTGTTGCACAATATAATCATTCAACAAAAGCATGGATTCGTCAAAAGAAGGTCAACTACAACCAACCTGGTGACTTTCGTGGACTATTTATTTAACAATATGGACTCCCGTATTCAAGTTGACACTATATATACCGATTTCCGCAAAGCTTTTGACAAGGTTGACCATCAGCTGCTAATGAGTAAGATAGCATTCAATGGTATACGTGGGGACCTTCTGAGATGGTTCTCTTCTTACGTGTCTAATAGGACTCAGAGGGTTGTCATAAATGGTTTCATTTCCAGCACTCTAAGTGTTACTTCTGGAGTGCCACAAGGCTCCATTTTGGGACCTCTTTTATTTATTATATTTATTAATGACATTAACAAATGTTTTCAAAATTCAAAATTATTACTATATGCAGATGATCTCAAAATTTTTAGGTCGGTAAGGAATTTACAAGATTGCCTACTCATACAGGAAGACCTAGACAGATTTTCTGCATACTGTTTAAATAATAAACTACAACTTAGCATAAATAAATGTTGCTGTATAAGTTTTACTAAAAACAAAAATACTATCATGCATCCGTACTCCTTAAATAATATAACTTTAACAAGAGAAACGTTAGTGCGTGATCTTGGAGTTCTATTAGACGACAAATTACACCTAGACGCTCATATTAGTAAAATAGTGAATAATGCTTTCCGAATGTACGGGTTTGTTATGAGATCAGCCGTTGAGTTTGTCCGCCCATATACATATTTATACCTTTATAAATCGTTAATCAGGTCCCAGTTAGAGTATGCTGTTGCGGTATGGAGTCCCTTCTATAGGAAATACTCAGACGCGATCGAAAAAGTTCAAAGCAAGTTTCTGAAATCCATGCATTACCGTTGTTTTCGTACTTATGCTTCTTATAGTGATCTTTTGAATAAGTATAAACTACATAATCTTAAAGCCAGACGTATTATTTTAGAGACAATGTTTTTATATGATTTATGTAATAATGTGTGTGATTGTATGGACATCACTAATAAGATTAGTTACGTGGTACCTAGAACAACTATAAGCCGTGGGGTTCGCGCACGACCCCTATTTGCCGTATCTTCTAGTCGTACGAACGCAGGCTTACGAGCACCCCTACGTCACCTAACTAGTCAGTACAACAGTCTTTTCGACAATGTTGACATCTTTGCTGTACCAAAAGGAAAATTTAAAGGCCTTGTTTGCAAAGCCATTCTGGATTGAGTGTTTTTTTGTTTTTTTTTTTGCAACTTTTAAACTATTACCTACTATCATTTCATGTATTTTTTTTTTGTTCTTCCTAATTTGTATGCCTGTTTTGTTTAACATAACACATTTTGTCATTTTATTGTTCACATTCAACTGTTAGCGTAAGTCGCATTATAAGACTGGGTACATTACTGAGAGGTACTGATCCAGAAGCAGATGTAGACGGCAACTCAACGGTAGTCGCGGTTCGAACCGGACTGAACTCCCTCACGCTCCGAGGGCTCCGAGTCTCTCCGGGGACTGACGCTGGCTTCGTCACCTCGGGATTGTCGGGACGTTCCGCATCAAGAGAACTCCGTTCGGATGTGCTAGTCGGACAACTCAATGAGCTTCGCGATCGCTGTCTTAACTGGTCAATGTGTCTATGGCTTTTCTTGCCTGAACAGTCCACTACTTTATAATCTGTAGTACCCATTTTGTCTACTACCTGCCCCGGACTCCATTTTTCATTTCCCCTGTATTGTCTCATCCATACTTCCTCTCCTATCTCTAAAGAACGTTTGACGTCCGTTCCTGCTTTCTGTTGTCGTTCCTGAGCCTTTCTGACTTTATTTTCTATATCTGGTTTTAGTGCATCTAATTTGGTGCGTATATTCCTACCTAGCATCAATGTGGCTGGACTTTCCCCTGTTGAACAGTGTTCCGTATTACGGTAATGCAAAAGGAAGGTATTTAAAAATAAATTAATGTTTTCTTTTTGTTTATAAGCTTTTTTTATAATTCTTTTAACCGTACGCACTGCATTTTCTGCAGCCCCATTCGATGCTGGGTGGTACGGAGCAGAAAAAACGTGATCTACACCCTGACTAGCCAAAAAGTCTGCCATTTCCTTGCTGGTGAACGGTGGTCCGTTATCTGAGACTATTTGTCTCGGTAAACCCCATCTAGAAAAAACTTCGGTAAGCTTTTCAATGGTAGAACTAGCCGCCGTACTAGGCACAGGAAATACTTCTAACCATTTAGTTCTAGCGTCAACCATAATTAAATACATTTTTCCGAAAATAGGCCCTAGAAAATCCAGATGCACCCTCGCCCACGGTCTCGAAGGCCAGGGCCACGGCGTGACCGCGTGCCGCTGCGGCGCGTCCGCCTCCCCCGCGCACACCGCGCACTCCCTGCACGTAGCCTCAATCGCCTCGTCTATGCCCGGCCACCACACATAACTCCTAGCTGACGCCTTCGTCTTAACTATGCCCATATGAGGTTCATGTAATTCCTGTAGTACCCTGGCTCGACCACTTGCAGGAATCACTACCCTGTGCCCCCACATCACGCAGCCTAGCTCTTCGTACAGTTCCTTACGGCGGTTAAAATACGGCTGTAATTCTCGAATATCATTATCCGTTGGCCACATATCACGAATATAATTTAAAACCCTACCTAACATTGGATCTACCATAGTTTGTTGTTTAATTGTATTATAATCTAATAGTAATGCATTCTGTGCAAAATGTAAATACGTTTGCTCGGGGACCCGCAGTGACTCATGGCTACTGCACGGAACCGGCAGTCTCGACAGCCCGTCCGCACCGTTTTGTTTAGTGTTTACATATTCAATATCGTACGTATATGCAGATAAAATAATTGCCCAGCGTTGTAATCTACTCGCGGCCATCGCTGGTACACCGTGTTTTGGTCCAAATATACTTACCAACGGTTTGTGGTCGGTTCGCAAGACAAAACGTCGACCATAAACATACTGATGTAATTTTTGTAAACAAAATACGATAGCTAACGCCTCTCGATCTATTTGTGAATAATGTTTCTCGGCGTTATTCAACGCGCGTGACACATACACTACCGGGCGGTCGCGGCCGTCGGCGCCCGGCTGTGTGAGCACACCGCCTATGCCCCGCGCACTCGCATCGCATGTCAACACTAACGGCTTGTTTGGATCATAATGAGCTAATACCTCTGCGCCTACTAATATTTTTTTAACTTTTGCAAACGCTTTTTCGCACTCCGCACTCCATTTCCAATTAACCTCTTTTTTTAAAAGTTCATACAGTGGTGACAAAATAGTACTCAAATTCTTAACAAATTTAGCATAAAAATTAACTAAACCTAAAAAGGAACGCAACTCTGAAATATCGGTTGGCCTGGGTATTTTTATTATTGCTTTTATTTTATCTGAATCTACTTTAACCCCATCTTTTGATATGACATAACCTAAGTATTTGACTTCGTTAACCATAAATAAACATTTACTCCCTTTTAGCTTCATACCGTGACTTTGTAACCGCTGGAACACTTTTTCTAACGTTTCCAAGTGATTATCCTGTGTTCCCGCCGTTCCGATGATGATATCATCTAAAAATACTTCTACCCCCGGAATACCACTAAGTAAATTCGACATAATACGCTGGAAGATGCCCGGACTAGAAGACAACCCAAACACAAGTCTATTGTACTTAAAAAGACCTCGATGTGTGTTTATTACAGTTAAATCTTTAGTATTATCCAATTCAATCTGGTTGTAAGCAAGGGACAAATCAATTTTTGAGAAATGACTAGCACCGTTTAAACTCACTAACAAATCCTCTATCTTGGGTAACGGATATCTATCGACCAGTAAGACAGGATTTAAAGTTATTTTGTAATCCGCACAGATACGGAGTCCTCCGTCCGCTTTACGTACCGGTACCAAAGGTGTCGCCCAGTCCGAGCACTCGACGGGCTCGATGATGCCCGCGCGCAACATGGCGTCCAACTCCGCGTCGACCTGATCCCTCAGAGCGTAAGGCAGCGGGCGCGCGCGGCAAAACACCGGCCTCGCGCCCTCCCGCAACCGGAGCGTTGCCTTGCCGCCTGTGTACCGCCCCAGTCCCTCGCTGAACAATTCTTTATACCTGTTCAACAAACAATCGACAGTATCAGACATTTTGTGTACACTATGGTTAATCTCTTGTTGAAATGGAGGTATTTTAATACCCAATTCTATTAACCATTGCCTGCCCAGCAAGGAAGTTGTACCCCCGTCTATCACAAACAGTTCTAGATATTTAATTTTATCTTTGTATTGAACTTTCGGTCTTATAACCCCTAGTGGTTTTATATTGCTACCATCATAAAATTTTAACACCAAATTAAATGGCTTAATTACTCTATTGTTAAAAAGTTTATCATATGTTTTCTTACTGATGCATGAAATTGCCGAGCCTGTGTCTAGCTCCATTTTTAATGTTTTATCATCAATCAGTAATGATAAACTCACCGGGTTGTAGCCGCTCAAACATAGTTGATGAAGTTCTTCCTCAAGCTCGTCCGAACTGGAGTCTTCCGCTCCTGCCCTCGGATGGTTGCTCGTGGTGGCATCCACGTGGTTCACTCCGCGCCTCTTCCCTCTGCCACTGTTCGCCTCCATCCGCGGACAAACCCGCCTCAAATGTCCGCTTTGTTTGCATTTGCTACAAACAAAATGCTTATAGCGGCACTCCTCCTTGCTGTGCCCGCGCCAGCCGCACGCCGTGCAGCCCCCCGCACCCTTCTCGGTGTCCCGCGCCGCACGCCCGTGGTTCGTTCGTTGGTCCGCTGCATTGTCCGCAAACTGACCGCGCCCACGCTTTTCCCGCAACGTGTTCACGATTGCCGATGCCTCCGCCGTCACTTTCTGTTCCACGACTGCCGCATCTCGCTCGGCCGCCTCCAGCCCAACCGCCAATTTGACTGCTCCTGAGTACGTCAAACTGTCTTCCGCAAACAACCTTTGCCTGATGACGTCACTCTTCACTCCGCACACGAACTGGTCGCGCAAATTCTCCTCCAAGTTTGCACCAAACTCACAAGTTTTCGAGAGTTTCTTTAACTCGGTCAGATATTGTGTTACACTCTCGTCGTCTTTCTGTCTTCTTTGTCTGAAACGATACCGTTCCGCCATGACCGCAGGTTTCGGTTGTAGGTGATTTTTCAAAATCGTAACGGCCTCTTCGTACGTTAAATCCACTGGTTTCCTTGGATTACACAGCGTGCTCAGCAATTCGTACGCCTCATCACCCACGCCCGTGATCAGCATCGGCAGCCACATGTCCTTCTCGACCTTATTGACCTTGAAAAACATCTGCAACCGCTCCTCGTACAAAGTCCAGTTGCCTGACTTCACATCAAAATCGCGAATCTTCCCGACTTTGCCGACCGACATTTTCCTCGAATAATTACAGACGAACTTCAATGATTATTATATCGCCCAAATAGTGATCCTCGTCGCCACTGAAGTGTCGGGAGTAATAAATAAAAGGACGTCAACTTGTAGCGAGCGTATAATGCGAACTAAACTGTTACAATGATGTAGGCTTATTTATACGTGACCTTACTTACTAATTTCCTTATGTGGGTAAACCCAAATATATTACAGTTTTTATAACTAATTGTTTTTGTAATATGTGGAAAATGTCGTTGGTTATACATTTAATCACACCCCTTGTATTAGAATTATGTGTAATACTTTAATGTGTAACTGTTTGTTTTCCCAAAGAAATAAAATAAAATAAAATAAAATAAAGATTTGTCTTCTCAACAAATCCTCTTCATTTGTAACAATATTGAAGATATTTGAGCATTGGTGCTAAAGACTAAACTAGATAACATTTTTAGTAAACTATCTGTGCATCTCGGGTGCAAACCCTTTTCTGTAATTCAATAGGTTGGAAAAAACTTATTTGGAATTTTAATTCCAGGTGAAGTACGAGCCAGAAGTACCGATGGACACAGGGCTGCATATGTCTGGACTAGACCGGATGGTGGACGTCCCTATAGATGACATGTTACCGGTGCCGCTGTCCAGTATTAAAGAGGAAGATGTGAAGATCGATGTCACCAGCGTTCCCAGCGAACTACCTATTAGAATGTTTAGTGTGAGTTGTACCATAGTATTGCATATAGTTGACGTATTAATTTCTTGAATGAGACATTGTGGTGTGATCTCACTTGAACTTTATTTTATTGTCAATAGTTCTTAGTGCTGTTTGTTTTAAATATGAATTAACAAATGTACTAGGCCTTTAAATTGATAATTCCTGTTATTGAGTTAAGTACACGCCTTGGTCACAATTTGGCCTTGAAATAGTCTTTATTTTGTAGCAATAAGGGTCGTTTTCGTAGTTCCGATGTTACTAAAGCTATATAAAACATTCCGTCGAATTGATAAACCCCTCCTATTTTTTAAGTCAGTTAGAAACACTTACACTTACTTTTAAACTATAAGAACAAAAATATAATACTATAATATTCTTATTTGTATACAGGACGACAACAAACGCGAGTTCATGACTGACAACGCAGTCGCGTTACCTGGTATACCCGGCACTTCGGGCCCGGTCGGGTTCGAGCCGGGCATGTTCCGACACGACAAAGATGACATGGGGGCACCTAAGGTAAGCAGTTAATCAAATAGGAAATATTATAGAACTTGGGAAAAATTGTCTGTTGTAGGGGAAAGATAAGCTGAGAATTTATTCACTCCCTTACTCAGACAGAGTGCACGAGGGGGGAGGGGTGTACTTTAGTATCATCCCTTGTAAGTTTGAATGCAGTGCAGGCAACTTATCTACTAAAACTAAATCAACCTAAGTAAAATAGCAAAAAATACTCCTCAACGAAAAGCTAAGACCTAGAAAGCGAAAATTTTGCGCAGAGGTTCACCTCAAATACGGTCATCACCGGGTCGATAAGTGCTTGGAAGTGGTATAATTTTATTACGGGATGAATAAATCTAATAAATTTAATTCAATTCGCAGGCAAAGAAGAAGAAGAAAGAAAAGAAGAAGCACAAACATAAGCACAAGCACAAACACAGCAGCAAGGAGAAATCAAAGGAACACAAAGACAAGGACCGGTCGCTAATTCCCCGACCTCCCTCGAGCACGGATCATTTGAAGATCAAAGAGGAAACGCGGGAGACCCTCAGTTCATTCAGCTCGAGTCAAAGTCCCTCGGAGGATATCTCCTCTATGCCTAGTAATATGAGTTTTTAAATCTTTCTACTTTTGACAAGCTGTAAAAAGGCACCTCGCGCACTACGCAGTTACAAACAGTACTGATTACGGCGAGTGGTCACATAAACCAGGATATACTATAGAAATTAAATGCGCATCGCACACTTGACCATAGCGACCAAATAGTCGTCCGACCAGTTGGGCCCAAATGGTCCTAAACGTGTACTTTAGCTTGAAGGTCCTTACCTTGGTTGGAGTTACTGCAAACATGGTTGCGTTACCATGACTACGGTCAGTCATGGTCGTGGTCGCGCAGTAACCGAGATCCCAAACTAAACTATCCAGCGAATAAAATTTGATGATTTCGCTGTATTCATATCTAACAGTAGGAATAAAACTTTTGTATTAAAAATATGTGTAGTTTCTGCTTAGTCCAGAAGCGATTAGTGCGTGTATGTATGCTAAAATGACGTCTATCTCAGTCTATAAATATTATTCTGTCTTATATGTTAAATGGACGAAGTTATTAACATTAAACAAGGCTGAAGTCGCTAATAATAAAGTTTTTTTTTGCATAACTTATTTTAAAGACGTCAAAACTGTATTACCATGTGAAGTTTGTGCTCGTCTTTTTACCATAAATCTTTTTTAAGACAAACTCATTTTTTTTCCGAACTTGACGTTTTTCATTCCTATTTGTAACTCTTTACTGCTTTACTGCAGTCTTATTAAAACTAACTTCTAGATAAGTATTCAATTTATTATTGTCTATGATTCTTATTATGAATAGTTTGTGTGTAATAAGACAAAGTACATAATTAATATTCCATATTCGAATCTGTTTCAGATTGACGTTATTTCCCTCTAAACTAGTATCAATTGTATTGCTGTGTAAATCAAGTTGATTACAGAATTACTGGAACTACCACAAAGTAATTTTTGAAAATTGTATTTTAAACGCGGTATAGGTATATATTTGATTATAAAATATATTGAATGTTGTAAACAACTTGGTTGTGCGTTTAGCGCGAATGATTTCATGACTAGGATATAAAAACATCTTGTTTTTCTGCAAAAGTAAGAGTATATTTGTCTTTTTGTGAATAAATTGTAAAATTATGACCGCTTGTTTAGATTTAGATATTATAGTTTTAAGGGAGAGATTTAGAAACTATGTTTCAAACACAAAAAAATTCGTTATATTTTAAAAGAAATGAAGAAAGTATGTCGATATAATTAAGTGAATAAAGAAATATAGATTAAAAAAAGATCTTTTATTTTCTTTTCAAACTCACCACGAAGTCCTAAATCATAGAAGAGATGACAAGATCATGTAATCAACTTATTTTGTTGAAACATAATCCCATCTACGTAAGATAATTGTGTAATTATGATTAAATCGTCAGCGTTTCAGTGAGTAGGTATATTTGTATAAATCAGTTTGTTTGCGCAATCACAGAATAGATAAGCGCAATCAAATAATACTATAGTCGTTGTTGTAAGTAAAAACCCACAATAGTTCAACGGTTAAGAGATGGAATGCAAAAATCAAAATCAAAATCAAAGCATTTATTTCAAGTAGGCCCGTTACAGGCACTTTTGAACTGTCGAAACAAAGACAACAATGAAATTTAGCTACAGTCCCAGTCACAAGGCATAAAAACTGTGAAAGTACTGTAGTTGCCCATTCCCTAACGTAGATCTCTATGGAGAAGAACGGGCAAGAAACTCCATGGACACTCTTTTAAATCAGAATATTTTTACAAAACCTTGGTTACATCATTCATGTTTAGATGGTACATTATGTGAGAGCGATGTAGCAAGATGTGCACGTTAAAAGTGTCCATAGTAAAAACAAGGAAAAGAACAATTCAAAAAATAAAATAATTAATTCAAATAAGCCGTGGCAACCAAGAGATGACCAGTCACAACTGACAGCGCCCGTTCACGAACATGACGCATGTATCAGCACCATTCAACTCAACCATTTTGAAGGGAACTAACTGATCCGACACACGCGCCACCATCAGCGAGACATTTGAGTGAGCATGACATACACTTAACCGCCAGGGCAAATTCAAGTCAAAAAAAAAAAAATGACGTAGGTTTCCAACGAAGGATAGCTTTCTATTACATAGTACTCACATAATATGGGCTATGCGGTTATATAATACCAAAAGAAATTGAATCTATACAATGCAAAGATAGTTGTACAATCTTCAGCAGCTCCAACAATACTATTTAATGCTATCCATTAATCAGTTTATGCGCCCCTGTCCATGTGGAGCAGGACCGGCATTGAGCCAAGCATTTTTATCAGAGATATAATCGTCCAACTTGTAATATGCTTGCTTACATAGTGTGCGTTTAATGCATGATTTAAATTTCGTCTCATTCAGTTCAAGAATACTTTGTGGAATTTTATTATAGCATCTTAAACAGTACCCCATGAAAGATGAGTCTACTTTAGCGAGTCTGAAGCCCGGCTGAACTAATTGGTCTCTAGTTCTCGTACTGTAATTGTGTCTGTCACCTCTTTTATTAAAAAGATGTAGATTTTTTCTAACGTACATTATGTTTTCGTAGATGTATTGACAATGTACCGTCATGATTTTGATTTCCTTAAACAGTTCCCTTAGAGAATCGCGCCTACGAAGATTATATATGGCTCTGATGGCTCTTTTTTGCAGAATAAATATAGACTCAATGTCTGCAGCCCGTCCCCACAACAGAATGCCATAAGACATTATACTATGAAAGTAACTAAAATAGACCAGTCTAGCGGTATCTACATCAGAAAATTGACGGATTTTTCTAACAGCATATGCTGCTGAACTTAGGCGCCCCGCAAGAGATTTCAAATGAGAACCCCATTGTAGCCTTGAATCAAGCGTAAGCCCCAGGAAAACGGTTTTATCTACGAATTCAAGTTTCTCTTTATTCAATACTATATCACACTCGTTACTTTTAACATTTGGTAAAGCAAATCTTATGCATTTCGTTTTTTTTTCATTTAATACTAAATTGTTTGCTGTGAACCAATTATGGACCTGAAGTAGGGCATTATTTACGTCATCTAGATTTTGGGCCCGTCTATTTATCTTAAAAATTAGAGAAGTGTCATCAGCAAATAACACCATATTTTGAGGTTGGTTTTTTAATAAATAGGGTAGATCGTTTATATATACTAGAAAGAGGAAAGGACCCAATATTGAGCCTTGCGGAACCCCCATTTTTACTTTTAAACCCTGTGAATTAACACCATTTATTTGAACATATTGTTGTCTATCACTTAAATAAGATTTTACCAAACTAAGTGCAAGTTTACCTAGTTCGTAATGCTCAAGTTTCAAAAGCAATGTGTCGTGATTTACGCAATCAAATGCTTTGGAGAGGTCACAAAATATTCCTATTGCGTCTTGGGATGCTTCCCACGCAGAAAATATGTGCTTTAATAAGGTTACACCGGCGTCAGTTGTACAACGTCCCTTAGTGAAACCAAACTGTTGGTCGTGTAAGATTCTGTTGGTGTTAAAATGATTGAGCATTTGATTAAGCATTACTTTTTCAAACACCTTGCTAAAAACTGGCAACACGGATACAGGTCTATAATTATTAGTATCTTTACTATCCCCGGATTTGAAAAGAGGTATGACTTTACTGTATTTCATTAAATCAGGGAAAACTCCTTGGTCTACACACAAATTAAAAATTAAAGCTAAGTATGGTGCTACAGTCTCAACTATGGATGTACAAACTTTGATAGACATTCCCCAAAGATCTTCGGTCAGTTTGACTTTTATTTGCCGGAAAGCTTTAATAACTATCATAGGGTTTATGTGTTTAAATTTAAATTCAGCCGGGCAGCCAGACACATTCGCCTTTAATAAACCAATTGCTACTTCAGGAGAGGAATTAAGAGACTCCGTAGTTTTTAACGGTATATCGGTAAAAAAATTCACAAATTCTTGAGCTACTTCCTGATTAGAGCTTTTAGGACCACATGCTGTATCTAAGGTGTAGCTAGTGTTACGTATTTTCTTCCTGTTAGTCTCGTTATTTATGACTTTCCAAACTGTCTTTATTTTATTTTCTGCTGTTTTGATCTTGTTGCTAATGTGCAGGGCTTTGGCAACCTTGCATGTATTTCTAAAAATGTTTGAATACTTAGCAACATACTTATTAAAAGTTTCAGTGTTTATATAAGATTTAAGGTCATAAAGCTCAAATAGTCTTTCCCTACTTTTTCTGATACCTCTAGTTGCCCAATCACTAAATATAAATTTAGGGCAAATACTTTTTGTCTTCTTTTCAAAAGTTTTGTTGTATTCAGTGTGAACTATTGAAAAGAAATGATCATACAATTGATTTATATTAATATCGTCCATATGATGGCTCATAACACTTAACTTGTTCTGCAGGGAAATATTATACCTATTTAATTTGCTAGTAGTTATAGGTCTAAATTTAATCTGAACATTTTGCAATGGTGTGTTACACCTAAAAGTTACAGTTTGTCCGCTGTGGTCAGACGGCAGGCAATTTACTATGGCTTTATCTAAGTAATCGCAATCGCAGAAAACATTATCTATACAAGTAGCAGAAGATGGAGTGACTCTAGTAGGTTCTATAAAAATGTTGGTCAAGTCAAATGACTTAAAAAGATTTAATAACCGACTGCTATTTGAATTGTCTTCTAAAATATTGATATTGAAATCACCACAAATAATTGTAGATTTATTACTGGCTGCAAGTTTTGCCAGGACATCTTCCATTATTGATTCAAATAAGGAAAAGTTTTGATAGTTTGGGGGTCTGTACACACACACAATTACATGCTTATCTAGCTCAACACAGGACAGTTCGACGCAATGTTCAACCGAGAGACCTACTATGTCAATACGTTGTTTATATTTAACACAATTTTTCAAAAGTATTAGGGAACCTCCACGCAGCATAGATTTACGGTTAAAGCAGCTACCAACCGTATAGTTCTTATAATTAATCAGCATTTGGTAATCTTTTAGCCAATGTTCGGTAAAACAAATAATGTCAAACATATTTTTTTCTAAAAACAATTCAATTTCTAATAATTTGGAAGAAATGCCTTGGATATTTTGGTGGAATAATTTTAAGGTGTTCTGCTGAGGCCCTTTTTTACTAACTAATTGAGTGCAAGAAGATACCTTGTTGTTGATAGGTTTAACAATATTGTTAAAGGTACCTTCTTTTGTCTCACTACCTAGTTTAAATTAATATTAATATCTGGAGTGAGCCCCGAGACTCCACTACCAGTGGATTCTACTTGAGAATCATCTATAATTACGCATGGATCCTCCGATTTACAGTTATTATAAAAATGTTTATTAGTATGATTACTAATAGTCGCGGTGTTAATAATATAACTAAACTTAGACATACTATTTATGTCTGTGTGAATATTATAAGCTAATAGCCTAGCTATTTTGTGTCTACATCTAATAGGTAGATACACCTTACCTCGTGTCGACTTAAGTTTATCAACAATAGTGTTGATATCCAGATATATAAGTCTGTCACTATAGTGACCTACTAAGAAATGTACATGCTTATTTAACATATGTATATAATTGTTTTTTCCACTACTTAATTTTTTAAAATATGGAAAAGCACACAATATGATCTTACTACAGCTTAACTTTAACAACTCTGATACATAGTCGGTGATGTCTTCCTTTTTAATATTTGAACTATTTCCAACACATATAGTAATGGTGGTATTAGGATTACAAACATTATTTATTACCGAAGTCATGACCTGTTTGTAGGTTGACCCGGGCGTGCAATAATTTTGGGTACAATAACTAAGGTTATTACTGATTAATTTTCCTAGCCCTCTATCTATACCATCAGAGAACATAACTGAATGATAACAATTTTTACTATCAGGTGATACAAAATGACTAATCTCAGGCTGTACTACTTGTGACTCATGAAATGTAATGACAGGGATTGCATCTGGGTTGATGGTGCAGTCCTGAGCGCTCATAGCTTGGGACGGGTCCTCCGTTGCGAATGCGAGCGAGACGTCGTGAGTTTAAACTGGTACTTGACGCCAATTTACTCCATAAACAGGGTGTGCAAACTCAAACCGCAAGACAAGTATCTAAGGATTTTTGAGAACTGTTTTATCTATCTTAAAAAAACCCCGGTGTCTGACAGTGTCAACAAGTCTTACCAAGAGATATCGTGTTCTACAGTAACTGGGTGTGTAGGTCATAGAGGCAGTCGCTCCGAGCAAAATATTGGTAAACAGCTGTATCCAGTTAGACTAAGCCATCGTGGGGAGATTTGGGAAATGCCTAGGCAGATGATGATCTATGTAAAGGTGCGTCTACTCTAAACGGTACGAACAACTAAAACATTTTTAAAGGTAGACGCACGACGACCTTAAAAAATTGCGGTCCTCCAAATTAAAATTTTGTTTTTGATAATAAAAGCTGTTATAAATGTTTTTTGTCGCGACCATGACCTGTTACTTCATGAATAAAATGGCTGTTACGTAGTTGTAGGTATAATGTCACGATTGATATTCGATATCCTTTAGATAGTGCTGTTGTTGCATATTCAGATCGAATTACATGCAACCGTATTATAGCAAAACAATCGTTTATAGTACCTACCGACACAAGGTATGGTTTTGGTCAAGTAACTGTGCCTTTCTTATTCTAGAACCGACAATTCAAAGACAGCGGGAGATCCACCAACCAGCACTGGGCCCGCGTGGTGTGTACGGCACACTCCTCACAGAGAGGAGGCCTGTATATCATCAGGCGCCAAGGTCTGGAGTTGGAGTCTCTGGCCTCCCCTGGTGCAAACCCTCAAAACTGTGCTCTACACTCTGTGCATAAAAAAGAGGAGCTGCAAAACTTTCAACGTCCGCGTCATTAGCTCTGGGTAACGCTAAAGGAAAGATGAAATTCTTAATATAATTTTACTTGGGATCAGCAAAAAACTAACACTTGATATTGCTTCCCTCAAGTGGGCGCCACAATATTTTCGCCCGGGGTGTCAGTGGCTCTTACGCCGGCACTGAGTGGGGAACGTTGTTAGGCCATTATACTTACCTATACCTCTATATTTAGTTTACCATTCCATGTTATCATCATCGTCATCATTTCAGCCGAAAGATGTTCACTGGTAGACACAGGTCTCTCTCAAGTGTCGACACATTGATTGGTTGTGAGCTTCTCGCATCAGCGAATTTCTTTGGCCAACAATGGTTGTAGTATGCGATTGTTAGGGCCTTAGGCCTGTTATATCCTGCTCCGCTTGGGCACCCCCGTGTCCTCGTAGCGGCGATTGGCGGCGGCGACCTCTCGCGTCCGGCCCTGGTTCAAGCCATGGTCCGGGGCGAGAGGGAATGGGAAGCCGTCACCTCCTTCTACGAAGCAGTCATGCTAGCGAAGGAGGTGGAGAGAACCGGAGGTGGAGAGGGAGAGAACCTCCGGTCCCAGCCGCCGCGGGAGAAGCACTGGGCGTCGGGGGCCACGTGGTGGCTCTCTGCCACCGTAGGAGCGGGCCTGTGGACGGTGAGTAATGGGCTAGCTCGCCGTCTAGCCGTGTCGACGCGCGACGGCGCGTTCGTGTTCCACGCGCACCTCAAAGAGATGTCAGCAAACAGGAGGGGCCCGCAAGGGCTGATGCCTGCCAGGGCTGCGGGACTGTTCGAAAGAGATACCGCGGCCCTGGAACATAAAGGGCAAAAGAAGGAACATGGATGGTTTTTAGTCAGTAAAAGTCTGACACTCCCGCTCCGCCCAGAGGAGCCCGCCGGGAGGAGTCATTTGATGATTACCTTTTACCTTCCTGGGGGCTAAGAGAGTAGTGTTTTGTCTGATAATCATGACGATGAAGTGCCTACTAAAATCAAAGTTGTAAACTGTTTGTAGGGGCACGGATACCAAAGCCTTTCTACCTACCAATTTCATAACTAATTGAGAATTTGATGCCGAAACCTAATCCGGTCAGCTGAACCCCTGTAATATGAAACTGTGGCTTTGTATCAAATTACTTAGCTTGAATTTCTAATGTATTTATAACCAACGATAGGTCCATTGAAGTGGTTTTTATTAGAGACGCAACAAAAGTAACCCAGTAGTACCTCCTTCTTTTACAAAACTAATCCTCCATCTGTAGATCCAAAGTACCGAGACTGAACTGGACATAGGACCCTTGTGCCTATTTGACCACTTGGCGTCGATGCCTAGTCTCCGCTGAGATTGGCCACCGTGGCCATGCGTGATCGAAATTCGGTCAGGAGGGTGGACTAGAGTAGGTATTTGAACGGCGCTGCAATACTTCTGCTTCCTATTATATTGATCAAATTCTGTTTCACACCAACATCATCATCCTGCGTGCGGTGTGCGTGTAAGACCATGATACACATATGGAAGGTGGACGAGGGGAAAAGAGTATGTAAGGATCATAGCAATGGCGTTCTGTGGTTTCTGCCTACCCCCATGGAATAGTACCATTATCCTGCATCCCAGGCTTTGCCAATTCTATGCTAGACAGGCTGCCTCAAATCGATCGACTCGCACTTACATAATATTCGCTTATCAACTCCTTAACTCGTCAATGGCTCAGTATCTAACCAAAATTAATTTGTTCCTATTGACTGCCCGCAGTGATCATATGACAATTTAATGAAACCATATTGGAGCGAGACGCGGCTGGGTGCGCAGACGCAGTATCGCACTCACACCCACAGAGTACAGTCCCCAATGCTAGGGAAGCAACGAAGGCCAGAGTTCACACGCGTTTTAGACAACCTCTGATAAACACCGCTAAATGAGTTGTTGAAATCTGTGATAATTTATTTATTTTATACAAAAAAATAATCTTACGCAACTTTTATCGCGTTTTGTGAATAAAAAGTGACGAAATGGCGAATTTACAGAATGGATATTCTAAAAAGAAGCCGTTGGATGTGGTGGTGGTTGGTGCAGGGTTGGTAAGTCAACTAGACTACCTAAGTACGGCTATATGGAATTGTATTGCATTTATTTTAATGTAGTTTTCATAGTGTTGATTAAATTGTAGCACATTTATTGTAACCAACTAAAAAACTTACCGTACATTGTTGAAACATTTAATGGGTCCAAAGCTATGGTTTTTATGTCCTACGAACCGGTGTGTCTAGTGTTCTCATTCTCATAAGCATTGACAGGATGTATATTTACTTCTCCTACCTCTTACCCTCTCAGTAAAAAAAGAAAGCTAAGGTAAATGCTACAATTGCATTAGAAAGTAAAATTTTAATACTATAAACTAGCTATATTTAAAGTGCAAAAAAAATATCTACTAGTCGCTATTGTGTCGTTGTTCTGTGAAAACAACACTTCTATATGAGGGTAGTTGTTTGTTTTGTTTAGGTAGGTACTTTTTCCTCCTTTTATTCTTTGCTGAAGCTTGTGTTGTTCTAACCTCAGCATTCGGCTACAGGTTACAGCTGACTGATATAAGGAAGTAGTATGCCAATTATTACGCAAGACAAGACCTAAAACTAACTAAAAAACTTTTGGAACCAAAATGAGAAAAACTTTCAAAACCATTCATTATATAATAATGAGTATGACCCCATTCATGGACTAATTTGATTAAATTAAACTTAGATGAAAACAAATAATCAATTAGACATTCTCCTTCAGTCTTATCAAAAAACTAAGTTGATTTTAAGATCCGATAAAGATTACCTTGATCTTATTATCTCCGAATGTTTGATCGAAAACGTGTTCACTAAATAAATAGATAAAGTTTGACTGAATGCTAAATTCTTTTACTAAGATCTAAAGGCAACCGCTGCTTATCGCACCTATTCAGCGTCGAGTTGCCCTGACAACGGTTAAAACCAAGTGCAACAATGGCACAGGAATGCATACCTAATCATCAACATCATTTCAAGCGAAATACGTCTACTGTTGGTCATAGGCCTCTCCAAGCAGCGCAACATTGACCGATCCTGCGTTTCTCGCCATTATCCATCAGGTATCCGCGACCTTATCCAGACCTTTACACTCTCGCTTCTGTTCATTTCCCATCTTTTCTGTAAAGAATGTGCCCTGCCGACCCTGCGCACTGCCACTTGCTTTTGGCAATTCTTTGGGCTAGGTTAGTCTTTCTTACCCTGCAGGCTTTTACATTTCTGATAATATTACACAGGGAAATTCTAAGCATAGTCTTTTCCATTGCGCTTTGAGTATCCTTCAATCTATTAATGAGGTCAATTTTTGTGAGCGACCATGTTTTATTGCCGTAAGTAATTACTGAAAAAAACGTTTCGAGACAATGCAGATTTGAGAAGATATTGCGCAGGTACCTGGACTTGCGTGGACATCCGCGACGGATTTGACGATTGTCCTCTTTCTGGAAGGTTACCTTTCACACTCACTGTACAGTTTGTCCTAGGTGTGCTCTCCGATCTTCATGGGACGACGTACCTAGGTCACATCAAAATGTGCCTATTCAGCTGTTCCATATATTTTGATCCTATTGCAGTTTTGTAGGAAAGAGCTGTATTTTTTTAAATCACCGATGAAAAATTTCTATCGTGGGTTTCAGAATAATGTACTGAATACGTGGTATTCGTTAAAAGTCAGTATGCCTTCCACCCTGTTAACAGTCACGTGTTTATATTTTAACGTGACATGCGTTGAGCAAGCCATAACATGTATATGCTCTTTTACCTGTATCTACAACACTAGGCTCCCGATTTTACGGTCATCTTTCATGCACCGAAGGTCCACGGTCGGCTCAGTGGTCAATTATTTGGCTGTCTTGCCATCTTTCACGCTATCTCATGATTATTCAGACGAATTATCATGAGATGGCGTGAAAACTCGGGTAAACTCGGTCATCATCATTAAAAATTCATGTTATGTAATTAGGTAGTCAAGTGTAATAAGGTTTTTGTGAATATTAGGATTTCGTGGTACTTTGTATTGATTGATTGTGTTTAGTAAAAAGTGGGTAAGTAGGTAATGAACATTACATGATGAATGAAAGATTTAATTATTTAGTGAGATGTTTTTGTATACCTCAGTTCGTTTTTGCATAATTTCTTATTAATCATAATTGGACGCTTGGTTTCAAGTACCAACTAAGTACCTACTCATTACTTACTTTGTATTTACCGAATATTGGAGATAATCTCATGTTTTTATAACATTTTACAGGTTGGGTCTCTCGAAGCACTGTATCTAGCAAAGAGGGGACATCGAGTTCGCCTATATGAGTTCCGCGAAGGTTGGTATGAAACCACAGCTGCTACCTATTGGCAATGAATTTGTTGACTAAAAAAAAAAAAGTCTTACGGCCTTCCTGGTTTGGAGTTTCTTCTATGTGACCAAAAATTTTATTCTGCATTTTGTCTGACTCGACTGCTTGCCTGTTTTTAAGTAGATAGAGAAACTATTTCAATATAGGTAGTCTGCCTACATAAGTGTATGTTAGAATGGTATGATGACATAACTGCTTTTATCAAGGGTCGACGCTTTGTGATTGATTACTATAAGGTCGAGGATTTCGTATACTTCATTGATATGATATCAAAAGAGAATCTGTGCACTTATCGCAATTAATATTAGAGTTGATTTTTAATATTCCAGATTTTTGTGTATTTCATGTACCGTGTAATCCTAAACAAGACGCCTAATGTCTAGTATCAGAAACATTATACGACACCTAAATCAATGCCCGAATATGATAGAACCGTAGGAGTTCAGCTCAGGTTGAAAACTAAAATTTTACCAAAACTAAGCTCATTCTGCATAAACATAAGTACCTTGAATGATACTAAAACCTTGTTATTGTTTCTTTTTACTCCAGATATCCGTAAAACCCCTCAAGCCAGGGGTAGGTCCATAAACTTGGCGTTATCAGTGCGCGGTAGAAGAGCCCTGAAAGACGTAGGCTTGGAGACACACATGATCAAGGGACATGGGATCCCCATGACAGGCAGACGGATCCACCGGACCGATGGATCCACCTACGTTATACCGTACGATGCGAATACCAAGCAGGTTTGTTAAATATACTTAGAACTCATTATAAACTAATTAATAGAGAGAAGTTTTTATTAGGTATTGCCCAATATTTATAGAAATACAGTGACGTCTGTATAAAGTTGTATGTTATGGTGTGTTTTGCATTATGTTGTGTAACTTGTTTTTTGTTCATGAATATTTACGGTTTGTATAGGTGATCTCACCTAGAAGTAATAAACACCACAAGCAAACAAAAACTTAAAAAAAATTGGTACATAAATAATAAAAATGCAAAAAAAAACTAAATGTATTTAATTGAAATTTTAAATAGAGTTCGTATAGTAGACAAAAATATACTTAGATATAATAACTTTGTGGTACAAATTACCTACTTATATTAAAACTTCATAGAACACACTTCATTAGATTGAGATTTACATTCTTTAGTATTCTATTCTTTGTTGATTTTATCTTAAATGTTGTTTGATGGTTTCATAAACTGTTTTATCTTATCATTATTACGCTTTCTGTTCAATAGTTTAAGTAAATATTAGGCGAATGTTCTCGATTCTTACCTAATCTAAGACACGTTTTGAATTTTACAGAAAGAACTTATGAAACGATTACACACTATTTCTGCCTTAGTTCCGTCACAATTTTAGTTTTGATTTAAAAAAAAAAACGTTGATTTTATCTTTAACATTTTATTTTTCAGAGCATTTACTCAGTAGGGAGAAATTACTTAAATGCACTGCTTTTACAAGGTAAGAAATTTAACGTAAAATGTTTGTTACTTACTGAAATTTGAAGAAAATGTTGCAAAGATTTACTTCCAAATGAAAATAAAAGAGAAAATCAGTAAAGATTCCCCGAGACCGTAGGTATTAATGGATGATAGTCTGTGGACTTTTGCTAGCAAATTTTATTTGAACTTTGTGTGTGTCAAACATGCGCTCCCAAAATAAGTAAAAGTAAGTAAATCTAAACCTGGCAATGAACATAGATCAAATACTGTTGATAATTAAAAAAACAAAAAACGTAAAACATTAAATCATTTGGTTAAGATATTGTAGAATGTTTATATTTTGAAACTTATTATGTTTCTATTGACGAGATAACTGCACCAGAACGAATACCGCTAAAAATGAATAATTCAATATTTTGAGAACACCTTACCTTATTCTGGTTTTGTGTGTAATATTATTCAATAATTTAATATGCGTCAGTAAAATAGCAAAATATTTTGTTTTGTAGACATCTATTGACATTATAGTTATCTATTTCTTCTCAATGTTGATCAACAAGCGACTTTTAGAATTAAGTTATCCAGATTTTAGAACACATCTTATACAATCGACTTCAGAAAACACTCTACATTTCACTCACTCGTATCTATAATTAATTAATAATATAAATTAAATAATCATTCGGCAGTCGATTTTTCGACAGTGGATTTGACTTGACCCCCTCACCCCAGTCCCCTAATCTCACGTGTTTAGTGTATCTATGCTTGATTGCGTTGGATTTAAGTAGGTATTTAAATAACATAATTTTTTATCGAAAATTATTAAATGTGTGTGTGTAGTATTTAGACATGATTTTAGTGTGGATACATGTTTACTTAGTTAGACGCAGTTTTCTCGCAATTTTACACTGTTTTGTGCGTAAAAAAATATGTGATATTTTCTGAGACGCCCCTCTCTCCCTCGTGAGATTTGGTGAGATTCGGCTCGACCCCGACTCCCCCTAAATGCTTTACGTAATTGATGGACGCCCCGTAACGTATTTGGAGTTTTACTGCGTAATTAATCTCGACCTTGCATAAAAACAAACATAGGCCGGGCAATCAGAGCAAGGTTGATAGCAAGTCTGACTATACTGTGTTTGTTGGTAGTAGTAACTTGAAGAGGCTCTATACCTTCTGTTAAAACAATTTGGAAATAATATTTGGATATTAATATTTCAGAATCGGAACAATACGAAAATGTCGAGAGGTATTTTAATCACAAACTGATCGAAGCCAACTTGAAGAAGGGATCCTTAACATTCCTGAAGTGAGTATTTACGTATTCGTATATACAAAAGATAAAAGGAAAATAGAAGTGTATAGTTCAATCTATGAAGGTATGTAATATGTATCAGTACCTAAGTACTCAATAATCATGGCGCTAAATCAAACGATTGGGTACTTCTGTGGAAGTGTCTATAATTGGCTGGAATCTCTTACAAAGAAGAATCAGGATATGCTGGCATAGCACTGACTGTACACCTGAGGTGAACTCTTTTATATTAGACTGAAAAAACAGACGTTAGTATAGTTAATTGTTTAATTATGTTTGTGAATAACATTTACACGTTGTACTACTTATAAATCACAAAAGCACTATAGAACGGTCTTCTTACATTTTTTTTTTACTTCTAACAAAACGACAATCACTTGAGAGCCACGCAAATACAATTAAAGCCTATCTAACGATTCTTACAGGACAGATACAAATGAAGAAGTCCACGTCACCGCTGACTTGATCATCGGAGCTGACGGCGCCTTCTCCGCAGTCCGTAAGGCGATGATGAAGCGTCCCTTCTTCGACTTCAGCCAGAAGTACATCGAACACGGCTACTTAGAACTGTGCATACCGGCAGACGAAAATGGCGGTGTAAGTACATGAGCTAAACAGACAACTGCTATCTATGTGTACCGTAACGTCTACTTGCGATTATTTTCGTACATCCACAACTGACCATCAGTTCGCCGCTTGAATTTATTAACCGTCACCATTCTCTTAAATTTCCTCTCCTCTTGCATGTAATTGTACCACATTTCCAACAACAAGCATATGAATGATAAGCCATAACCCACAAGCAAGATACCAAAGTGCATTCTCAAATCTAGAAGCGTAGTCATCGTGAAGGGCTTAGGATGTCTCTGAACGAATCTATAACTTCTCAAGTTGATTGTCTTCAAATGATTATTTATGAGACCAGCTTCATACAAGCGACGAGCATATTCCTGGAACTTGGCGATAAAAGGGAAACCACGAATAAGATACATCACGATCACGTTGGTACTAGAAAATAACCAGGAATCCAGTTCAGGTTTACCAAGATCGTTAAGGTATTGGTACTCTTTGAGCTTGTAGCTATATTCCATCTCGATGGCGTAGTGATTTTTGGTGTATGCAACATATTTCAAAGCGCCATCAGTAGAAGTACAGTCGTGACTAGAATCCCCTACAGGCAATGCCTGGTTGTAAGCATATTCGAAAAACAATCTTGAATTTTCACTAATGCATGGTGTGTATGGCAACGTTTTCAAGTTTCCCACGCTTAACGAATGTGGTTTCTCATGCACATGAACTGTTATCAAACTGAATAATGCTGTATTGTAAAAGTTGGTAATATAAAATGTAAACACAGTCCACCAAATGATTATCATTCTGAACTTCTTATGTCTCGACATCCCTCTGCCTGCGTTTCCAAAAAAGTATCCCCACAAATTAAGAACCGAGAAAGTTTTATCGACAAGTATTTTTTTCAATATCTCACCGACAAGTATAACGAATAAGAAGGCGGCAGCTGTCAAGGACCATGTTGTCCCTCCAAACTCTCTGTATACTCTCTGCCATATATGGTTTCTAATGGCTGGTGTGTATATATAGTAGGCAGCATAGTTGAATCCCCACAGGTAGTCGAATAATTCCACTCTATTCTTCATGAGTATGTACCCACCAGCGGCTATGTCTGCTTTGCCTCTATCTAAAGTATTTAGAAGTCCAGTAGCCGTACGATTCGATAGCACGATCCCATACGTCATGTCCGCTCCAAAGGTCTCGTAATCTAGAGAGAACCCTTCTCTCTCGGCTATAGTATCCAAGACGTATTGTTCCAAACCCGACACAAACTTGCCATACACTGTGTAGTTGCTCGCTGTGGAAATGAAATTTGGTACATCATCACTTGCCACTACTTTGAAAGTGCAGTTTCTCATACCATTGGGGATTTTATTCGGGAAATAATCAGTAATATTCTCTGCATTCTCACAAGTGCCAAGAGTTATTACTCGATCAAAACGTTTGCCACAACCATGATTCTCGAATGGATGATACGTATATATCACTGCATCATCTTTTATCTTTTGCAATATGACTATGTTAAATATATTGTATTTTAACAGTATCTTGAAAGCTACCTGAATTTCTCTATCGCCACCCACAAGTTTGTTCACATGGACAATAAATTTTGCTCTGGGGTTCCAGAATACGTCTCTTGTCAAGTCGAGCAGGCCAGACCAAAGCCCGATCAAGTCTTCCACTGTGATCACGTAAACGTTTGTCCAGATAAACCAATCGCGGTCGTTGAAGGTCCTGACGATGATGCTGTGACAGATATCTTCCCCGTTCACAGTTTTGACTAGCTGATCAACAATTGAATGTGGATTAACAAACGTCGTGAGAGTGCCACAAGGAAAATATTTCGTTAGAATGTTATTTATACATCTAACTGTGTTGTAGTTTTGGTTTGTGAAAAAGTTACGTAGATCGGTAATATTTTCATCACAACAAGCTAATTTTACTATGCTTAAATTGAATATTAAACAAAATAAAACCAGTGTTCGTTTCGTCATGTTGTTCACGTCAGGTACACTGTTCGAACTGAACGTTGGAAATTAAATCTGTTGAAGTTTCGATGATAAATAGCGTCCCAACGGTGTATTTACAATGATTTATCATCGTTTTAGTGGCAGAATATAATTAAATAGATATTATCCCTTCATAAAATTCATTGTTTTATGTTTATAAGTTCAAATTAGGGTTAAACAGTGTATCAGCAGAATTGATGAATGTTCCTTTATTATTAGTGTTTGTGGAAAAAATTATCGGTAGTTACTTTTTATAAATCGAATGTTAGTTTTATTATCATTAAACCATTCTTTTTTATTCATAGATATTAAGGTTTTTTTTACAGTTTCAGATGCCAGCCAACTTCCTTCACATTTGGCCTAGAGGCGAGTTCATGATGATCGCACTTCCAAACCAGGATTGTTCGTGGACAGTAACACTATTCATGCCGTTCTCCAAATTTAAAAATTTAGACACCAAAGAAAATCTCTTGGCTTTCTTTGATAAGTACTTCCCGGATTCAATTCCTTTGATTGGCAGAACGAAGCTCGTTGAAGACTTCTTTGCCGGATCAGCGTCGCCCTTGGTTGCTATAAAGGTGATTATAACAAGTCTTACCAATGTTGTGAGGGTAAACTAATGAAAAAATGCTCTTCGAGGAGACTTTACATCAGTAGACTTGGAGACTACAGCACAGATTACTAACGAGCCCAAAATTTCAGCACAGACTGCTGATTTTTTTGGGCTCTTTATTACCGACTATAAAATAAAATGTCAGGAAAATGACTTTTCAGGCGTAACACATTCTACATAGTCGTTACAAATCTCACGGTCGCGTGTATGTACATGTGACTTTTGTATCATGGACATCACAGGCTTTTCGTTTAACTAAGATGGTTCCTGGTAGCTGCGCGGTGTGGAAAGGTTATATATGCCCTTCAGCAAGGGAATGATTAGGCTCGCACGACACGTCACCACACCCTCTCCCACACCATAGAGGTGTTGCAGTTACCGCCTCTGATTAAGATACAATGTTAAAAGTTCTCTAAACTTCTTTCCTCAGTGTCGTCCCTATCACGTGGAAGACAAGGCCCTCCTGATTGGTGACGCAGCACATGCCGTCGTGCCATTCTACGGCCAAGGCATGAACGCCGGCTTCGAAGACTGCACACTGCTGGACGAACTCTTCCAGAAGCACAACGATAGCCTGGCCGAGATTCTCAATGAGTTCTCTGATACACGGTGGGAGGATACCTTCGCAGTCAGCGATTTGGCCATGTATAATTATATCGAGGTGAGGAAAAGCTTTGCTTATTACTGTAAAGGTTTGCCACCCTAACAACACAGTACATCTCTTTATGGCCAAATATTGCACAAGATAGAGAAATTTGGAAGGAGAAAGGCGAGGCCTTAGCCCTGCACTGGGACACAAAAAGTCTAGCTTGATAGATAAAAAAATATACGTTGGTGGAAGGCACACCGACGCTAAAACGGTTACCACGTATTAAATACATCATTCTGAACCCCCCCACATTAATATTTTTCGCGTCGATGTCCCTTCAACCCCGTATTTCATATTCAATTGGAGGTCGTTGTGCGAAAAGCAAAATCCTATGGATGTCATGGACATGGCCAGTAGTTTATTTTTTCCAATAACATGGTGGCGAAATCTATACTGCCATCTGCTTACTATAATTATCTGACAATCTTACATCGTTCAAGCAGAGAGAATATTATTATATCCAACCTAATCTCTTTATACAACAGCCCAACAACAACACGCAGGCAGTAGTGTTTTGTCGGGGATCCTCCTCATAACTATCTCCTATCTCTTCAACAGAGGATGAGGAACTTTCCATCCCTTTTCTCATACCTCTATTGACATTACTGGTACTTCTCGGAATCAGATTATCCTCTTATATCATTCTTTTGCAGTTTTTTTTTTTAAATAAAAGAACTTGTGTTTATTTTAGTGTTGCATTTATAAATATTTGTTATGCGTTGTATGTTTTTCTTTTGTTTATAAATATGTTTTCTTTCTATTTAGTTTGAGCAACAACACTACTAATTCTTTTCTTTCAGATGCGGGACCTAGTAACTCGTCCGTCATATCGTCTTCGGAAGGCAATGGATGACTTCATATTCTGGCTGTTTCCAAACTTCTGGGTGCCTTTGTACAACTCTGTTACATTCTCCACCATGCCTTACAGTCGATGCATAAAGAACCGTGAATGGCAAGATAAGGTGAGAAGATTTTTTTTCCTACTGTCCCTTAAAATACAGGTCAATGGAACCAGTCTGCCTGATAACCGAGTAGTAATTCTTGATGTGACTTGAAGGTCAAAAAGATAGAATAAAATAATTATTATAATTTTTTTTTTCTTCATTGACCCATAATAGAAACCAAACAAAATATTTTTTTGTCAATTTTATAGGCGTCACTGTTCGTGCAATAATTGAAATAGTAAAAATAAAAAAATAAAAACTGATTGATTATTAAATAAATAAAGTTAAATGACGTAAAAATATGAGAAGCAAATAAATTAAATTAAAATTAAATGTGACAATTAATTAAGGAATGCGGATATGTCAGAAGCAAAAAATATAATATTCAAAAGACATGAAAGCAATATAAAAATTACTACTACTATTATAACTACTGAGTTTGTTAATTAAATCTATTTTAGAAAAAATCACAAGCAATTCAGATTTTTGAAAAATGGAGTAGGTAATCTAAATGTTCATGATTATTTTTCTTTGTGTTTCAGATATTGAAGAGAACCTTGTCGTTAGCTGGCTTAGCAGCGTTGATTGGAGGTGCTTTTGCATTCAAGATTAAACAATATGGTTATTAATAAAATTTTAATTACGTGCACTTTTTTATTATATTATTCTGTAAGTTGTATGCATTGTGGTGCTAGGCAGCATCTAAATTTTGCCAAAAATTCCTGAAAATTATCAGTATTTAAAAGTATGTAGGTACTGTACATAGAATACCCTAACAAATATTTAAGATATTGAATATTTAAGTTACGCTCGGTCTATCGAGGTCTGGAGTGACACATTTAATAATAGAAAAACACCTGCTTACAATGAGGGTCGAGTAAGGTCTGTCTGACTGGTCTGTCGAGAAAGGTCCTGTCAATAATTCTATGTTATACTATTAAGTACCAATAACTTAATAAAAAGTTTATTTTATTACTTATAACAACATAGTGTAAACTTCAGATACATATTTACAATATTCTCTCTAAAATTAGCAAGCATGAAACATTTAAAAATCTTTCTACCTCCAATAACAAATAAGATCCTAATTTGCTACTTAAAATCTTCAAGTCTTAATTCATCAGAAATGGCTCAATCTAGACCACAATCGTGAATATTAGTAAACATACGTGATAAAAACGCGCGAACACTATGACGTCTGGCATTTCGGAGACCTCGCGCTACACTAGCGCCTCTAGCGGCGAATTCATACGCGATAGCCCTCATTGTGTTATAATTTGATCTGCAACACAACCAGATACTTTGTATTGATCTATCATTTCGATAGGAATATAGCCCGCACAGTGGGTCATGGGTAGGTACTCACTTATGATTTGATTACACACGACGTGCTATAACGGGATGCAAGCTGAACGCAGTCTGGTTACAACCCTAACGTATGCAGAATCTGTGACAGCAGTAACAGCATCTGTTATAACTATTTATTTTATAAGCTTATTCTGTCCCACTGCCGGGCAAAGGCATCCCCCATTCCTTTCCAACTCTCTCGGTGTTCTGTCTTCTCTGGCTCACTCAGGAACGAGTCCAAATCGTCACGCCAGCGTTTCTTCGGCCTGCCTCGGTGACGACGACCGTCTTCAGGTGTGTGAAACCTCTTAAAAACAGTTATTGCACACCAGTTCCATAATAGATACATAAAATCACGCCTGTAATCCTCGAAGGGTTAGGCAGATATGTATCTAAGAGTACGTACACATATTTCGGCTGTTAAGTTTAAGTAAAAATTAAGCAGATCAATAAAAATGAAGCATAAAAGACCTTAACTGAAACGACTGCTGCTATCAATAATCGTAGATTGCACTGCATTCATAGTTAGACTAGATAAAAATGCTGTTCGATTTACACAATGAAAGCACAATAAATCCAATTGGCAATAGGGAAATCGCAGAGATTTCTCAGTGAATCCGTTTTGTAGCGCTAGTGTTCATTTACTACACAAATCCCTTAATCTGATTAAGAATGACTTTGCTCTGCTAGAGTTTCTTTTATTCAACGTTCAGACCTATATAATGACACTTTTACATTGCTATAAGAATTGCAGATAAGAATTGGGTTAAAAATCGATTTTAACATGAAGACGTAGGTATCTTGAAAAGTGATATCATTTACAAGCATACTTGTATACAATTAGTTACATCACTCATAGCTGTAACATAAAATAAACTAATTAAAGCAGATTAAACAGTTTACTTTATTCGATCCAAAGAAGAAAACGCTTACACGGAAGTTGTTCCCAATAAAAGGATATTCAGAAAAATTTAATGAAAAAAAGTTCCATCTCCATTATTCTATTTGTTTCCATTCCAACCAAGATTAAAACTAAAAGCACTCAGTGTTGAAATTGCAAGTTTGTTCAGCATTGGATAATAGCTGAGATTTTGCTCATTCAATATGCAGCGAAACTTGTGCTCTGCGCCGCGGCATAATGGCCGCACACAACTTGAGGGAATCGAAACGTGAAATGAGGCTAGGCTTTTATAAGTTCCTATGATCTAGATGGAGAATATTATTTTCTTGTTGAAGCTTTCGAGAGGCAAGATTATCTGTGGGCAAGTTGCAGGCACTCTAGATGTACAGATGCCAGCACATCAAGCTACTACACTCTGTCAAATTTCTTTAATAGATTTTCAATAATTAGGTTCAAGGTTGAATGGGAAAATTTGGCAGATTCGGGTAGCTAGATGTGCTGGCGTCTGTACCTATCGTTAATTTTAAAAGAATACCTGGTCAGACTGAACGCGGAAGGCGGATAGCAGGATGTTGTGGTTCAGTTTTGGAGAGCCCTGTGTCCAGCGATAGCCCGAGTTGATTGATTGATGCTTTGAAACTTTGTCATTGCGCCCCTTGTTAGAGTTTTGCGGCTTTATCACAAGATTCTCAAACGATTTTACTAATTCCTACTTAATTTACAAAAACGATCGCGAAGTAGAGTTACAATAAATGAAAACACTGACTAATTCATAGGAATATTTTAATATCGAATCGAAAAAAATTGGTTCGCTAGCCTTAGGTGTCTAAGGTGCAGTAATTTGCATCAGGCAATATTTAAGAATGAATGTTGCGAAGGATTTGAAGTAGCTAGTTGGCAACATGTGTTTAATGTTTATCTCCACACTATAATATATTAGTCTATGCTATATACTACTCAAAATCGTTGCTCGTAGTTCCGTCCTTCAATCTATCTTATCTTTATGCGATAGAATAGCTCTTTTGCTTCTTGAGAATTTGAACCAAACAGACAAATCGACCAACCGGCCAGTATAATAAAAGAAAAAAAAACAGACAAAACTATAGTTTGGATTTCTAGCTGTTTGGCCGGGGCGTTCCCAGGTTTTACGCTCGCATACCATCGCTCGACGAATCGAAAGTGTTCCCGCCAAATTAATTGGAGGCCGATTTGACATCAAAAAAGAAAATGGCGAACTACTTTGACGTTAATGAGAATTTATCGGGCGGTTGTCTGCCGGCACTGTTGGATGATCCAATAAATAATATTATAGTAAGAATTTTCGAAAGATTTTATTTAAGTAGTATGTTATAGAAAGGCGTATTTTATTTACCTAAAAGGCCTAGACATATTAACATTCTATCAGCCATGACAGTAATGGAAAATTAAAAAATGTATAGAAGAAAAAGTATTTAATAGACTCACACACACAGGACAAAACAAAAATTGGGTTGATAGCTGCCGACAATGTTATATCAATCTTGTAAGGTCTTAAAAGTCAAAATCGACTGACGTTATTAATGAACCCCCTTCATTAATAACGTCAGTCGATTTTGACGACTTTTCGAGCCCCTCTCCTCTGGGGAGGACTTATCCCAATTAATTTGGGGTCGGCACAGCATGTCTTTTTCTTCCGTACTTCTTAACTCGTCATCTCAACACTCACCTCCGTTCTAGCCATTTCATCCTTCGCACAGTCCATCCATCGTTTGTTTGGTCTTCTTCTACTCATAAAGTTCCTCATAATATATGTCATATAATCAAGTTGTTCCAACATTTAGGTAACTGAGCAGAATGTTTACTAGACTAGAAAGTTCTAGAAATCATTGCAAATGCAGAGAAACGCAAAGTTTGACCTGCACAGAAATTTTTGTTACTTATAAACTACCCAACAAGTTTTGTACGACTACTACGAACTTGTTTTATGATGTAAATGCAGTAGCGGTAAGTTGGGTTTCGAGGTTAACTTAGAAATGAATAGGTGAAGGAAATTCTGGGATAGGTGTGTGAACAGCTCAAACTCGGTTTTTGCAGCGAAAATTAATATCGACGTGCGAAAATTTAACATAACAGCAGTCCAGTGATCCGTTGGCAATTGACGCGCGCTTGACCATTTTGTTGCTGATTTTTGTTCTTGAAACCAAGGGTTTTTCCTAAGTTTTATAGGAAATTACTTACCTATCAATACCATCTTTTGTACTATTGATGTCGTACTTTTAGTTAGGGAAGATTTAGTGTAAAATAAAAATATAAAAAAACAGCCAATTTAAAAAAATATGTAATGTTATATTGCTAGTGGTAGGTACGATATACCTGCGTAATGTGGTCGAAGTCCGTCGAAGTAAGTACTTACTTATAATAATTTCGATTGACTATAGGTTGTGCATAACATACGAACTCTCCACTCCCGACAACAACCATTGCGCGTCGGGCAGCCTACCAGACACGACAGCTGTCTTAGTCCGAGGATTCTCCTTTTTCTATGAAGGATAACGGAGGACTGCCTAGTCGGTCAAGTGGTCGCAAGCAGGACTGCTAAGCATGAGGTTCTGGGTTCGATTCCCTGGTCGGGCAAAGTGTTAATGGGTTTTTCCATTAGCAGCCACGGAGTCTGGATATTTTAATTATTATAGGCATTTTAGTGCAAAAGCTTAGATGTGACACATAAACGCAACCAAAATCTCTTAAGTGATAACTGAAATTGTTTTTTTTTACTATGATGTTATTTTTCATTTTAACTATAGCAACGTAAAAAGCACGAAATCATGTGGCTGATATACTAATATACTTTTTGTTGCAGTTAGATTCATTATATTTTTTCAGTAGACGGTTTTTATCGATTTTCTCAAAAAAAATATGTTTTTTTACCAAATAGGTCATTCATAAATTACGTCAAGTCGTCAGGGGGGAGGGGGCCGACGAAGTGTAATATTGTGTGACAAGGGGAGGGAAGGCTCCTAAATTTTGTGACGTCACATTTCAAAATCTAAATATGTAAGTATTAAACACGATTAACGAAACACTTAAAAATATTTCCAATTTTTAATCATGTAAAATTTTCAAAATCTGTGACGTCACACTAGAGACGGGGAGTCTCATAAATGTGACCTGTGCGGTGACAAGGAGGGGTAAAAAATCATGAAATTCGCGTGACATAATTTATGGATGGCCACTAAGAGGTCTTAAAGTAGCTAAGACGAATTTTGTTTGTTTGATTCGAATACTATCAGCCAGAATTTAGACTCTTTTCATTTCGAATCAATGCGCAATAAAGATGTTTTGATGCATCGTGAAAATTATCAGATTTGAACTTGGATTATGGTCTCCTGGTCACTTAAGTCATCCCAATGTTCTTTGTTTGGTGGTCAGAGAATGTATATTCAAAGCATTCTCTATAATCAGCCTCAGCATCAGCCAATAGCCTATGGAATGATGATGAAAACACCATAATAAATGACCTCACCCAGTAAAATTGAATTTATAGCAGACGCCAGCAGGTTAAACTACCCGAAACTGTCAGATTTTCCCAACCAACCTTGAACCTAATGCTTTAGACAGTGCCGGATTTAGGGCAGGGCAAAAGGGGCCCTTGCCCCGGGCCTCCACAAGGAAGGGGCCTCCACATCTTGGTTAAGAAAAAATTACATCCTTTGCGTCCAAGAGTTCATCTAAGAGTGTTCAAACACTCCCCGAAATCTCGGATATCTACCTATCCCAGGCGGAATACTACAATTTTCTAGCTCGCTTCGCTCGCTAAATACATCCTAGTCCCATCTCAATTCAATATTGACAATGTTGACAGATTTACTCCTTTTCTCATTTCTGAATGAATGAGCAAAAAGAACGTAATTTATTCGAAGAGGGTTGTGCGGTTATTATGTTACACCTTCTTTATATTTTTTCGTCTATCCCAAAACAAATTTCGGTGCCCCCACTTCTAGATTGCCCCAGGGCCTCCACACCCATAAATCCGGCCCTGGCTTTAGAGATAAAGTTGAAAATCTATTAAATAAATTTGACAGATTGTAGTAGGTGGATGTGCTTGGCGTCAGTACATACATGGATTTATAACTCCAACAAATCCTCATAATCGGTTTACCGTACCAATTAAGAGGAGTGACCGTACAATCGTATGCCTCGACTGTCATGATTTTCTTTTTCTTATTTTTTGTACCCAACAGGTGCAACTTATACGGTAAGTAAAACCTCCTTGAGTATCTTTTTTATTAATTCTGGTTTATAATCGGACTGAGAGGACATGTCCAGACACGTTGTAGAGGGAAAGTGATTCCTTGTTTACAAAATATGCATGCGACGCAAAGTCCCGGGAAATCCCGGAAATTTGCGTCGTTTTGGGAACCGGGATTTTCTAAACCTAATCCCGGTTCTTTCGGGAAAAGAATACTTAGCCTTCAGAATATCTATTTCTAATTTTATTGCTATTTTATTGCTTAAAGCCTGACCGCTTAAAGCGTTCTACACAATATGCTACCTAATAGTACACTAGCATGCTACTTTCGAGCAAATGTTACTTACAACAAACATAACATCCATTTATTTTCAGGCTACTTTGGCCCATAGATTTCGCCCTGACATACTAATATACATATGATAAAATACAAATTGTTTTAGTAAATAGAACCTTAAAACTATGCAAGTAACGCTTCACCCCCCTTTCTTCTTCTACTTAGTAGCATTCCACTAACATGTCTATACGATAAGAGCATGAATAGTTTACATGGACAGAGAGCAATGAAAGTATGCTACCTAGTAGCAAATAAGCATACTTATTAGTAGAATGTGTATTCCAGGTTTCAAATTCCATACAAAATATTCTATTAAAACAAGCAGATAAATGAAAACAACAACTGATCGGCAAAATCCAGAAACTATTAACAGAAGGTCATACATTTTCTATATCTTATGACGAGACATCTATTCGTAATAGGACATATTATTTAGCCTGAATCTGCACTCACAGCGTTTGCCTGAAAATTTCACAAATCTAGGATTAATAAGAGTGTACGGTTCGTTATCAGCGAAAAGATGCGTCGAAGAAATCAAGTTAAAAATTAACAGTTTTGACCCCTTAAGTAAGCCGCGTGAAAATATAAATAGATTCGAAGACGCTTTTAAGGAATATTTTAGCAATTTAAACAGAATATAAGCTATGAATATATTTTTTGCGCAATTTTGAAACATCATAATAATTTCAGTTTTCATTTTGTCCTGTCGTTTAGTCTTTCTCTTATTTTCTCCTTTTCAGCACTTCGACCTCTGCTATCTTATAAAGGCTTACTTAAAGTATGGAAAGTACCGGGAATCCCGGTTCTTTGGCCAGAAGGACCCAAAAATCCCGGTTCTTTAAAACGGAACCGGTTCTGCATTCCCTAAAAAGCAGATACGATTTTGCGTAAATTCCTTTGTCGTTTCGGTTCTTTACTATTCAATACATTATGGGCATTCCGTCTGGTTTCTTTCGTTTTAGTTGCGTACTAAGCCATCGGGTTCTAAAGCAGCTGGCAAGAGCACGACGTATAATACCATGAAGGATGGCTTGCCATGTTATCCGACTTGCGCCCTTATTGCAGGATACCTCATGAACTCCATGTTGTTTTTTTAATATAATTTTACTTATTAATAAAGGTTTACCAACAGCTTCTGTGTCAACACAACTTATCTTCAGTAAAGTTTTTACAGGCTTGGATTTACACAGTCGCCAATTGTAACCAGCATTCACAAAAATAAGTGATAACATAAAAAGAATATAAAATTAAAACGAGTGGCTCTACAAATGAAATCAACTAAAGAACTATACAATTAAACTCGTCAGAGTATACTTAGCTTATGAAATATAAAATTCTGAAATAAAAACAACATTGCTATAATTTAACTAACTAATTACGACTCAAATTAAAAAAGAAAGACTTAACATATTAGTATTATAACAAATAAAAATGAGATCAAAACTAATATCATTACTATTAACAAAAAAAAAGCTGACTGCGTAAAAAATAACTTTAAATAAAAACTAAAAAGAAAAGAACTCGTTCAGTCCAGAAGTGTAGAAAGCAATTTAATTACTACAACATTAAAATAATTTCACTATCAATACACACATCATAAGATAAAACAAATAATAAATTTTTATACGGAACATGTTGACAACAATAGTCGGGACCCATATTGGATAGAGTGATTTTAGTCTAGATTATTGAATGGGTTCCGACATTTTTGTTTTGCCGTTCATTATTTTTAACAAGTCGGGTTTTTTTAATAATAATAAACAAAATCTGTTCCCATCGACGACGTGGGCTGTAATTAAGACATGTGTTTTGTCAGCTTTGGCCGCTCTGGGTAACTCCCCTCGTAAAAACAAAGGTGGCGATGCATCACATGTGTGGACGCATCTTATAAAACTTATCGCTGTCTACATATACAAAGAACGTGAATCGAGTTTTAAGGTCGGGTAGCGAAATTTCGCAGATGTCTATGGGTATTTAAAAAACTTCAATTTACTACACTAAAAGCAGTCCTTGACCTCTAAAATATTTGTTTGTTTGTTTTATCTTGCTTAGAATTTGATGATTCGACACCCATCACGACTGCGAAGTTTCACTAGCTAATTTAATTTGACGTCAGGCTAGCACGAGTGATTAGAAACTAACTAAATTAAAAAAATCAAAGTTGCTATGACTGTAATACATGACTGCAGACTGAGGTGCTTTTGAGTTTCTGTAGGTATTCCTTTTTGGCAAAAGACAGGCTTTTAGTTTTGTTAAAGTTCTAAGCAATTCTTTAACTTTCTGTTAAAATTAATCTGTGCTGTAGGGTCAACAAGCTTATTGTGATCGGAATCGCTCGCATCCCGACTTCGGGACTTCTCGACCAATTATTATCGTTAGCGCATAGTTTTCGGTCCACCCGAGCATTCCCCAACCTAGCGGTTGAATATTCACAAAGCTTGCGACTAATTGTTTCTGGCATGTTTGAATACTTATAATTATGGCTTAATTGTGCAATACTTGCCTAAATAGTCTAATGTTTTGTGCATTGACGCTTTGACAGGCAGGCGTTGAATTCATCAGTCTTTATTTGGTAAATGTTAAATGCATCTAGGAAGCCACCATTTGCAAAAAAATGTCCGGCCTTTTGACTTTTTTTTAAATTTCAAAATGTCTTCATAGACTACCTCCTACACTATTTTGTATTCAGTGCACTGATAATAAATAATGATTAGAATTCTTTTGCTTTCATGCGCTTTAACGAAAACTGATGCTGACCACAAAATATTTTTTTTTTTGCTTTTAAAACAACTTTGTCTAAACATTTACCATTTTTTTAACGTTTCGACTGTCAGTACGTGAACCATTGCAGCATGGTTCACGTACTGACTAATGTTAAGATATTGTTTTGATTTATTTTGAATTGATGTGATTTAATTTTGGTTTTAATTTTAGTTATTGATTTTGATGTTGATTTTTATTTTAATTTTGATGTTGATTTTAATTTAGAATTTTAATTTTAATTTTGATTTTAATTTTGATTTTGATTTTAATTTTGATTTGAATTTTGATTTTAATTGTGATATTAATTTTGATTTTAATTTTGATTTTGATTTGGATTTTGATTGTAATTGTGATATTAATTTTGATTTTGAGTTTGATTGTGATTTTGATTTTGTTTTTAATTTTGTTTTTAGTTTTAGTTGTGATTTGGTTTTGAACTTAATTTAATTTTGATTTAAAATTTTAATTTTGGTTGTAATTGTATAATAATTGTGTTGTATATGATCCAATGTTGATTGAATTAAATATATATTATTATTATTATTTAGCTGCAATATTGGGACACGTTCAGTTGTCCAGGTTTTCTCTTTCAGAATTCTATATGAGACATGAAAATCGCTGGAAGCTATGTAAATTCGGTAGGTCTTTGATGTGGGATGCGACATGACTTTGGCGATACCCTCATCCTATCTTCCTAGCTCGACGGGCTTTGCCGGGGCGTCCTTTGGAGGTAGAAGCAGCAATGGCTAAATCAGAAAAGAAATAAAATACCACCATAACTATTGCCTAAAAGCATTATATAGCTGCAGTTCTGGTTTAGCAACAACAAACTCACTACATACACACATCACATGCACCTGAAATCATACACTCCTCTATTTGGGCAGTAGGGTAAAAAATAAAGTAATTGCCGATTTGCAAACAATTTCAACTAAAATGATGATATAATATTATCGATTCAAAAATCGTCGTTTTTACGTAACACCACGCGTTCGTGCTGCAGCTTCAGTTTGATGGTCTAAATCACACCCTTAAATCCTATGACCACTACACCTTTCTGATACGCGTTGTTTAAGTAACTTAAAAGTCAAAAATGGTACGAGTACTTGTAATAGTCACGTAGATACGGTACGTTGCCGCCGATACGAACCATAGCGTATTAGTAAGATTCGCAGACCACGGCATACCCTAATCACTCCCGACGACCCTATCACCCTAAAGAAACACAGACACATTCCGACCTCGCCGTCCAGGTCCGTCGCCACATCCCTGTTTACGCCCCCCCCCCCCGACCCTTGCTCGAGCCAGCCCGCAAGCCAGGCGCGATGAGCCAGTAGTGTTAAATCAGCCCCTAATTAATGATCTCACTCAGATCTAGCCGGTACCTTTGCTGCCCTCCCCAGCGATGACCTAATATGGTATGTTATTCCAGTATTATTTCCTTTTAAATCTTCACTTTATTTTGGGCTTATAAAATTTAAATCGAAATCAGTATTACTCGTAAATTGATGGCTAGCAATTAGTGAGCTAATATAAATGCGTCTCCTACGACATAATATGTATATGTTACGGCTAAAGATGGGTGTGAACATAAACTTAAGATTAGCCGGCTAAACTCAGTAACTAACCGAACCTCGGGGTGCCCCTGACGTCGACCGTCTAGGGTTAGCGTTTCCGTCAGCAGGTCGACGGATCCCCGCTGCGTGGGGCTCCTATTTCTGTCTGCAAGGTTTACAGGAACCTAACTAACCGAACCTCGGGGTGCCCCTGACGTCGGAGTTTAGCCGGCTAATCTTAAGTTTATGTTGACACCCATCTTTAGCCGTAACATATATATATCCACAACGAATCAATTTTCAAATAAGCAAGTTAGTAAATTGTTATCTTAATTAGGTGCTTGCTAATACAAATTAGTCGCCATCGTAAGCGTTAGTGTTTTAATCAACTTTTTTTAATAATTCTGGTTTGAGGAATCATTCGCACTGGCGAAGGCCTGCGTGTTAATTTAATTTAATGTCAGATATCAATGATCCATAATGGTTAGTAACAATTAGAACTTATAAGCTACTAGGTTTTTGACAACCAATTCACACTACTAAAGTTTCTATAATAATATAATTAAATCATGATTCGAAAGACACCTGGCGCCATCTATTATAATAAGAACGTTATTGTTGTTTTCCTCGGGAACAGTACTTTTTTTCGGGATGAATGGAACCCTATCTCCGTTTCTGTTCACCGGACAACGTATATGCAATTTCAGGATGATCGGTTCATTGGTTTAGCCGTGAAAAGGTAACAAACAAACTTACTTTCGCATTTAATTAAAGTTAGGAAGTTAGGATATTATTAGGGTTACAATATAATATTAATAAATCTAAGTTTAAAAAAAAACTGCCTCTTTGGTCAAGTCTCGTAGGCGCAAGCGCGACTGCTGAGCTTGAGGTCCTGAGTTCGATTCCCATGTCGGGTAAAGTGTTATTGGGTTATTCCATCTGGATTTTTTCAGTAGCAGCTACAGTCTGGATTTGCGACTGGTTGATGGCAATAGGCCCGCACCCAATTACATTTTACTTTAGCATGACTGACGAAATGTGGGTGCACTATTAGGTTCAGTCAGTGCACTAACGTTCACACATCATCTTTTAAAAGCGTTTCCAAGAAAATCATACTTTGGAATCCATACTATTACGAAATAGGTCGTTTATCACGAGAAAATCGCTTTTGAATTTCGGTACGTGAAAATTGTGTGTGTGTAATTTTATTGATCGTGACTGGACACCTCTACCGAACCCTTCGGGGATTACGGGTGTGATGTTATGTAGGATTTTGTGCTAAGTTTTTTAATGTACTAGATAATTTAGCGATTACTTTGATTTTAATTAATTTAATAGTCAAATTGGATTAAACATGTTAATAATTTCTCACAAAAAAAGGCCTGCAGCTACCGACCTTTAGCACAAACAAACACACAGTAATTGGAAAAAAAAACATCCAGCCAGTAGGTCAACGAAATAGGACATCGCCCAGTGGGAACAAATAAGGAAAAGATAAGATTAAAAACATGCAGCTCAAAAATGTGGCAGAAAATGATATTCGCAAAGGAACTTTCATATCCGTAGGTGGGAAACTACGGCGAATGAATTCAACCGTTTTAATGAAACCGCAATCTGATTACATGATACGAGTGATGGGATGAAGGCCGAATTAAATTAACGTTTTAAACCAGTTACATCGATTGTTATTATCACCGATATCGGTTAAAAAATGTAGGTATTGCAACGTCGTTTGCGATTTGAGAATGTTTGTAAATAGGTAGGTACTCTACAGGGTGGAAGGGACACCGACGCGAAAACGGTTTCCACGTATTCAGTAGATCATTATAAACACCCCTACATCAAAACATTTAAATTTTTTGAAAATATGTAATTACAATACTATTCATCCATCCATAGACTAATTACGGAGTGAAAGGGGCAAGGGGCACCGACTCGAAAACGGTTACCACGTATTCAGTACATCATTCTGAGCCCCATATATACAGGATGACTTTGAATTAATGCGACAAAATGAAATGGGAGCTTCAGTTACAGTAACATAGTAAATATAAACTGTTTTTTCTACAATCTAAATCGTTAAAAAAAAAATACGCGATTATCGTTATCAAAAGGTCCATTGATGTTATTATCTTTATTTAAGTACGAATTATCGTTATTCCAGCAAAATTAATATGCAAAATAAATAAGAAAAATTAAAGTATCAAAAAATCTCGTCCGACTCATCGCAGTGCTCAATAATTGTCGCGCGTCGTGGAGTACTCATGTTATTAGACGTTGCCGTTCATAGTCAAATATTTTTTTTAATTTTACATTTGATATTTTATACAGTTTCTTGACAACACGTATTATTGTATATTTAAATTTGTCGCATGTATTCGATGTCACCCTGTATATGTTTTTCATCGGTTATTTAATAAAAAAAAGCTGTTCCCTACAAAAGTGCAATACCTACACGGTCAAAATGTATGAAACAGCTGTTTTTTTTTTCAAATTTTCGATGAAAAATTTCTATATGGGGCTCAGAATGATGTACTGAATACGATAGGTACGAGGTAACCGTTTTGGAGTCGGTGTCCCTTCCACCCCGTGTAAGAAGGATTGACACACTCTATGGATGAATAGTATTGTAATCATATCTATCATATTTTCTTATTGTCCGAGAAGTCGCATTCATTAATAAAATGTAAAAACAGCGCAATGGCAAGCTTTTCTGCTTTCACGCATTTACTTTCACGAACTTGTTTTAATAACAACCTTTTGGTTTTAATATTCTTCTTATCAGTATCATGATTCGTATAAATAATTAGAGTTTCTCACAGAACAATACTTATCTTTTGCCTTCTGGTAACACAATCCATAAACAGAATAAAAATACAAAAAAAATAATAAAGCGTTTCATTGTTAAGTAAGAGTGGCACGCGCCCTTTGCGAAGGGGTGGGCTACATTATAGGGGTGAGAAATAATTCCCACGGA
Organism: Eurois occulta; assembly: GCA_950022335.1. Lineage (NCBI taxonomy): Eukaryota > Metazoa > Arthropoda > Insecta > Lepidoptera > Noctuidae > Eurois > Eurois occulta. The sequence continues at coordinate 5,695,636 of OX465489.1, read as the reverse complement.
ATATTGCGACCCTTTGCATTTCCATGGAATACTTGTGTTGCGAATTGATGGTCTATTTAAGGATTCTGTTTGCATATATGGTTGTTTGGTGGTTTATTAAGAAATTATTATCTTTTGAATTAAAGTAGTTACACATAAACTTACACCTTTCCCCTTGGGGGTAGGCTGAAACCACAGAACGCCACCTGCTAAGATTCTTACATACTCCATTTGCCTCGTTCACGTTCATACATCTGGTCATACACGCACGCCGGTTGCGAGTACTGCTCACCTGACCTTTCTGAAGAACCTCACCAATAAGGTCAGTGTATGTCCTTCTGGAGCGTCCCCTCCCGACCTTGCCACTCACATCTGCCTTGTAAATTGCCTTTTGTTTGTCTAATACTAGGTAGTATCATATTATTTCTGTCTTAGATAGGCAAATCATAATAAAGGCGCCAAAGGGTTTTAAGTCTCTATGGCCCGCTTGTACCATAGATCTCAATGAGTTATCGCTGTAAACAGTCACTCTGTTTCTGTCAATGGTTTGAAGATGACAAAGACAGAATGATGTTTTAAATACATTTAGGGTTAAACGCACTTCGTGACTAGAGCAAACGGGTCTAGAACACATTTTAGTCATAAAACTGTTTGATGCTCTCTTTGTTTGCTTTCACATCATTTAGCAGGAGCACTTCGCGCAAGAACCATAATGAAAGTCAGTTTTGAAAACACAGAGTGGACGTTCGCTAAAAGTACTAGGTACTATAGGCTTTTATGAAGTCGATAACAGAATTGGCAGGGAGGCTCTTAACAATAGATTCGTCGCTTTGCGGATCTCGACAGAGGGGCTCAGCGGCACTCAATTCAATTTACTGTTGGTATTTAATCTGTGAAATATTGGGGATTTTCTCGTGCATACGGGATTGAATCTCATGATTCACATGTCATCATCTGCCTAGCCTTTTCCCAACTATATTGGGGTCGGCTTCCAGTCTAACCGGATGCATCTGAATACCAGTATTTTAAATGGAGCGACTGCCTATCTGACCTCCACGACCCAGTTAGTACTAGGTAATACGATACCCTTTGGTAAGACTGGTTGTCAGACTTTCGGACCACTGCAGACTACCAGATTGACCCGAGCAGCGGTTTAATTTCACCACGAGCTCCTTCTCATGCCCCTTCCCATGCATTAATCTTATCATATCTCGATTCACATGGGTGACCTCATATTGTTGTAGAATCTAGGTGGAGCGTAGGGCCTACAGCGCACATAATTATTGCATGTAGAATCATGGTCTCTCGGTCTTCATTTGTTTTGCTCATCGAATTCTTGACGTAATTTTGGTTTTTTAACTGTACCTAGATTAATAGAAGAGAATCAAAATAGAATGCCATTCATTACTGTTTCTATAAGTTTAATTAGTTTACTCTTATCAAGTAGCATAGTCCATAGATGTACTTTCATTGCTAACCTTACTTACCTTAACCTTACTTTGCAATCCTAATTAATATAATACATGCGAAAGTAAGTTTGTTTGTTACCTTTTCACGCCTAAACCACTGAACCGGTCATCCTGAAATTTGCAAATACGTTGCCAGGTGTACAGAAACGGACATAGGGTATCTTTCATCCCGAATAAAAGCACTGTTCCCGAGGAAAACAGCAATAACGTTCTTATGATAATAGATGGCGCCACGTGTCTTTCGAATCATGATTGAATTATATTATTAATAAAAACTTTAGTAGTGTGTTAAGAGTTTAATTGTCAAATTTTGAATTAACGCGAGCGAAGCCGCGGGCAAAAGCTAGTAAGTCATAAATTATGAAAGTAGGTAACGTTTCTAATGCATCCGTCAAAAGGTTGACATCAAATAAATCAGACCCAAACCTCTCCCCAATAAACTTCTGCGGAATGAGATAGGATTATATCTGGCCGTTTCATTCAAGAATATTTTAATAAAATCAAAAATATATTTCTAGGCCCAAGTTTCATCAGCTAAGTGCTTACCTCACCAGTATTTTTTCACAACATTATGTTATTTACATGGCGATATCAAATGTGAATCCATTTTGTTCTGATATTTCTCCTGGGCTGATACAGTAATTATCAGGGCGTAAGGCGTAACAAATTAATTAAATCAACATGAACGGCATGTTACGATGTGTTTTTAATCCCGATAAGGATGTTAATTACGGTAGTAGTTTCGCTGTTAAAATGGAATATATGTTTAAACTTCCGTGAGTTATTACTTGCGCTGCATAAAATACTTTTATTTGACACTTGGTAACGGTTAATTCTTTGCTTGGTTAATTTCTAATTCTGCACTCAATTTATTATTAAAAATTAAAAATTAATAATCTTGAGATTTTTTCTTTATTTTAACTTTTGAAAATAACAACCGATTTCCATCACTGTCCAGAATGTTTACCTAACTATATTAGAGGATAGTTTCGCTCGTTCCTTCGCGGCCATTTTCTTATATCCTAAGTTCCTAACGTCTCAAAGGAACAAAATTCTAACACTAAAGCCACAATTTATTCAATTTTACTGTCATTTGTCGGCGCATAACAATCTTCCCTGTAGGCGGCCATTATTCGCGTTGCTTGAATGACGTCACCAGAATTAGAACATCTGCGGACTCGGGCTGGGCGCCTGCAATCTCATGATACGAAGTACAGTCAAGCACGGTATACACTCAGCAACTTTTTAAAATGATTTTCTGCTACTGTATTACTGTATTTATTTTATATTGTTACGAATAGCAGCATGTGAAGCAAAATCCAAGTCGTTTTGAACGACTAGCTGATGTGTTCCCAAGGAATAGGCGTGACAATAGCAAACTTTGTCAAGTATCATGTCAAACCACTTTGATGCGCAAAAGTATTTATTGCATGGCCCCAATTATTTTCAACAAATTACCAAGTGGTTGGAAAGATTTAAATACGACGATGTTTAGGAGTAGACTACGTAAATTTTTGACGGATAAAGCGTACTATGGTATAAATGAATTTCTAACAGAAAAAAATATTTGTTGACTAATTTTAATGATAATGATAATTTGTTAATAGAATGATAATTTTATTGTAATGAAAATGATAATTTATTAATTGATCTAAGTACTGAATAATAATTGCAATGAAAATGATAATTTATTAACTGTTATACTGAATGATAATTGTAATGATAATGATAATTTATTAATTGATATATTGAATGATAATTGTAGCAATAATAATATAATCGATTTGATCTTTAAAATGTAAGCACAAGTTTCATAAATAATGTAAATAATGGTAAAATATGGCTGAGCTTTGATATTTCATAACAACTATTGTGTATTACATGTTTGCAAAATAAAAATCTATTCTATTCTATTCTATTCTAGAATATAATATTTTGGAAAACATTTTATTATGAAAGGTGGTAATCCGAAAATTGCAGTCGTTCCACGACAAAATCGCTTTCGAATTTTGCTTAGTGTATTCATGTTAGTGCCCGTGACTGTACTAGCGGCTACGGCCGATTCAGCCAGATAATACAGGCTCACTCTTGATGCATTGCTATAGTCTTCACTCCACGTTAAAAGCTTCGCATAACTTTGTTACTTTTGTATTGAGTCGCCGGAGCGTGAACCGCAATTTTGTATTATGTTAGGTGTTTCGCTTTGTTCAAATGGAAATTCGGAATTTCGGAAAGTGACTGCTTGATGTGATGTCGGCTTTCGGAATTTGAATGCGGTTTAGAAGCCATACTAATACCTAGATAGAATAAACAAATTTTGTGCTTTGTTGAGAAAATAAAATCTGGAAAATTTAATAACCTAAATGTCATGGGTGTCATGTGTGTTTTTAAGATCTTGTTTGTATGTTTACCTATGTTTACGAATAAATGATTCTGATTCTGATTCCGAGTACCTACCTACCAAAAGAAGTAACTCTTGCCACCCACATTGCTATCTTGTTTCTTGCTAAGACTCATTTTTTTTTTCTTTTTAAAAGTTGAACCATACGGCATCTTTTACGTAAAATACTGATTATTACAACATTGTGTTGAGATATCTTTGCGCAGCGGTCGTTAGGCCGCGGCCCCATGTCCACGGCGCGGCGCCGGCCGCCGTGTGACGTTGCGGCGCCGCAACGTCACACGGCGGCCGGCGCCGCGCCGTGGACATGGGGCCGCGGCCTTACGCATGCGGCTCACGTGACCTTCTGAGTCTGATCCCTTTTGAGTCTGGCAGCTTTTGGGCCTACCTGGGCCAAAATCTCAACAGGATGGGTGCCCGAGGATGGACGGCGCCGCCGGAGCCGGCCTACAAAGAGGTAGTGAGAAGATCTGGAGGCGCATCACAAAGGCTGGTTTGAGGTGGCGCAGGAGAAACGTACCTCGAAGGATATGGGGGAGGCTCAGCAGTGGGTCATTCAAGGCTAATAAAAAAAAAACATGATATTTTCTAGTACCTAATGATTTTGAGTTTAAGGCTGACAAGATGTATGAAAAACCCATACACTTTAATCTAAAATCATGTGGAAATCGTTAAAAAAAGCCGCCCCTTATAAAATATTCTCCACTATTTTGACCGGAAAGAAAATCAGTACAACTTTAGTCTTTACAAACAGCAAGCGGCTTCGCAAAGAAATAAATACACAATGCGTGTTACAGGCACTACTGAAGTATTTCATGAATAAACTGTTGTTGCATTGGTAGCCCAGGCACGTCGGACTTCGGACTTGGTTGTTTCTGCTGCAATGTCTAATGCATTCCTAATATTGAGATTATATCCGCGTTATTTTAAGGAAACTTTATGGGAAGTGTCGGCTTAATTAAGGTGAATGCTCCAACCAACCCGCGAAATTCAAATTTTCTTACGTTTTTTGCAATTTGCAGGCTAGTGCCAGGTTGTATGTTGATTAAAATATTATTCGCGGCTGTAAGACATATGTAGTTACAGAATTATAATCATCAAAATCATCAATACAACGCTCTAAGTTCATAAAGCTGTAGGAATGACTTTTTCTGTATTTTTTTTGTTCCTACACCTTTATGAACTTGGAGGGTTGTATTGGTGATTTTAATGATTATAACTACATATGTCTTACAGCCGCGAATAATATTTTAATCAACATACAACCTAGCACTGGCCTGCAAATTGCAAAAAACGTAAGAAAATTTGAATTTCGCGGGTTGGTTGGAGCATTCACCTTAACTCGGGTGTTGTGTTATTTGGAAAAGCGACTAAAGATTATATAGCACTAATTAATTTGTACGCGATCACCATATCTAAGCCGCGTTCAATATTCCATAGCAATGATGACAATGATAGCTCTTGAACGCCGCTTAAATCTGCTCATCGCGTTCATCTACTTTGGTGAAATTCGATCTTAGATTAGAAAATTGATGTTAATAGCCTCGACCAACATCTGAAGAGGCTCTCGCTTGGCAGCTGGATCAAGGGCTTGATTCAGAAAGCAGTTCTTCTGGACACGGCGCGTATTGTTAGGAGATTCCTCTCTCAAGAGCCCTGACCACCGGTAGCTCGGACCCTGTTCCCGATGCTAGTGGGTTACTATTTTTTATATTTTTAAATGTATTTTTATATTTGAATATTTAAAAATGTAAATAATATGTTAAGAAATGAATAAAAGAAATGCTTATAATACGTATTTATATCGTTGTTCAGCTGTTTCCTGAAAACTCTGCTTCCAACATCTACACCCTTTTTACAAGGTTTTTTTTTTGTAGGTAAAGAGATAGATTAGTTATTGTAAGAAAATCCTTTGAATATTAACTGCGGAAACGCCCCCTCATTAGTTTGCAACTCGAAGACCACGAGCAGTGGACTGGACGTTTAAAGTTTTCCGCCATTTTTCTAAGATCTCTTCACTTTAAGCTTTTTGCTTTTTTATGATCAGAATATTGTACAGTTGAAGGGGTCGAGGGAGGTAGACATAGACTGGCTGTGTTTAACTAATGATGCTGGTGAAAGATGAAGGCTATTTGTTAAGGGGCTGACTGTATTACGGATGAAGTTTGTGTCACACAAAGTTTCGTATATCATGATGCCTGGTCATTAATCGGACTATGATTGACTGGATTTAATAAATAATATTGCTAAGGTTGCTAGGTTGTACGTGGTACTTGCAACCGGCGTGCTAGTATGACTAGAGGCCCTAGCACGTGCCGGCGCTGTAAACGTAACGGAAAAACGTCGATTTTTGAATCGAAAATACAATTAATCTAGCATTCTAGATAAATTGTTTGCAACCTGTATCATCCATGGATATGAACATATTCTTAAAAATATGAAAATATTATGCAGGATGTTTTTAATTAAGCAAGTATCAATGAAAAATGTCGATATGGGGTTTAGAATGACTCCACTACGTATTTTTAATTTGAAAATCGGCGTATTTAACGTTAACATCGCGAGCTCGTGCTAGGGCACCTGTTGTATGAACGTGGACGAGGCGAAAGGAGTATGTAAGGATCGTAGCATGTGGCGTTCTGTGGCTTCTGCCTACATCCATTGGAAAAAGGCGAGATGAGTGCATAAACTCCTCTCGCATCCTCTCGCTGCTCGGGTTGGTTACAAAAGCCGTTGGTTAGATTCTCACGTTAGCCCCAACAAATGTAGTCTAGGTCTGCTCGTTTTTCAACACTAGGCGACTCGAGACTGGGACACCCCAGATAATAGTCATCATCTGCCTAGCCTTTTCCTAACCATGTTGGGGTCGGCTCCCAGTCTAACCGGATGCAGCTGAATATCTGTATCTTATCTGACCTCCACAACCCAGTTAGTATATATCCGATATCCTAGGCATATTTTTTAGGCATTCGTGATAGAAAGCTTAAAAAATATGCCGAAAAAAAACCAAACACAAAACAAAAACACTAAATGATTTTAGTGAAAATCGGCACACCTCTGTAGTAGTGGCTAAACCCTGACCATATCTTTATCCTTGCTTTGGAACCTACTGCTGTGGCAAACACAAGCACAATGATGTTACTTACACTTTTAAACTGACATGGTCTCTAACACTATCATTTAAACTGAAAACGGTATATTTACCAAATTTACTATTTGTTTTGAGTTCCCGGAGTATAAATAAACTGAACAAAACAAATAGCATACATGATAAATATCCCGTTTTTACCGTTGATGATGGAGTTACTTATTATTAATATATATAAGGTGTAAAAAAATTAACTGCAAGAACTTCGTCCACATACTCGACATCGAAAAACAAACACATTAGAAAAAAAAATTTTTTTTTTGAGCACATGAAAAGTGCTCAAAAAAAAATTTTTAATAAAACAATTTAGTATCATATTTTTTGTGCACTGTACGCAGGGCTGCGGGAGGGAATAGTAGCGGGCGGCGGAGGTACGACGCTCGCGCGCGGTATTGGAGCGAGCCGTTAGCGCAGCCCTGCGTACAGTGCACAAAAAATATGATACTAAATTGTTTTATTAATGTGAAAATATAGAAAGTGCTCAAAAAAAAATTTTTTTTTTGTAATGTGTTTGTTTTTCGATGTCGAGTATGTGGACGAAGTTCTTGCAGTTAATTTTTTTACACCTTATATACATTTCCAAATCTTAATGATTAAGTTATTTTTTGTGGTTTTCTATTATTATAGTGAACCTCCAATCACCGTTTGTACGTAGGTTGGTGTATTAAACATACGTTATTTACTTTTGGCACAATTATAATTACACAAAGACTCAACGACAGTCAGAATCGAGAGCAAATTGGCCGTGCATGATGTTTAATAACGGTCCAACACTTTCTCCTCCACTGTATCTACCATCAAGTTTAATTAATTCGGATATTAGAATGTCTATCGGATATCCATTATAACTAATTAAAATGACGTACTTAACCACCGCCGCATGTAAATATTTACGATACATAAAAAATATGTTTACAGTTTATTTAAATGCATATTTGTCCACAATGTTCATTATTATGTTAATTTGATTACGTGTGTGTTTATTTTTTAGTATTTTTTTTACGTTTTTGGTATTTTTTCTTTCTCATAATCTGGCTCGTAAATCGGTCATTGAAAGATAGTTGTAAAATAAATGGTCGCAATCATCATAATGTTACGGCCGTTGCGGTGACCGCTGACTGCGCGGCGACCACATTTCTTGTTTTATAGCTGGGTACAAGCATTTCGGCTAACAAGTGGAGGCTTGGGTGCGAGCATAGTGGACTCAGGAGCGAAATCCTGGAAATTATTTAAGTAAAGTTATCTACAGACTCTTAATTCTCTTCAGGTATAGAACATAAAACTAACTGGAGTATCACTGTCACCGAGTGACTAAGGATGAAGACGTAAGGCTGTTGAGGAAAGTCCTCATTTGGAAATACATAAGGAATATTTTAGCGATTAATGCAAATATTTCCGAGAAGTTAAATTGTTACCTTCATCAATCTATACTATTATCATAAAGCTGAAGAGTTGGTTTGTTTGGTTGGTTGATCGCCCTAATTTCAGGAACTACTGGTTTGAATTGAAAAAATATATATATTGTTGGATAGCCCATTTATCGAGGAAGGCTATAGGTTATAAACATCACGCTAAAACCAATAGGAGCGGAGGATCAATGAAAAATGCTGCAAAAACAGGGAAAATCTATTCCTTTTGAGAGATTCCGTTGCGTGCGCTGCGTAAACGGTTAAAGTTACGCAACAATCATGTATGACGGCATTGTCTATCTTTTAAGGTTGATTCACACTCTCTAACCTTCTCTCTCTCTTATGTGACGCAGACGAAGTTACGCGGGTCACCTAGAAGAAAATAAAACTGGTTGTAACTTATGTAGTATTAGTACTAATAAGTTGAAGTGGCGATTCATGTCAGTCGAAATACTGGTGACTGTTGGAGCAAATGAGTCTTTGAATGGGTAAAGGTCCATTTACCCATTTACCCATTCAAAGACTCATTTGCTCCATGACACTTAACTTGAGTGAATGAGGCCATGTTCAGCAGAGTACTGAGAGAAGATAATTTGGCATGTTTATTGTTCTTACAAGGCTAGCCTTCATTAGCCATAGCCCATTCATAGCCCATCATTGTTTGTACAACTAGTTGTACATACAATAATGATAGTGGTATAAAGATAATTGGGTATAGGTGCATATCATGGGACGAATTTTCATTTGTTTGATTTTATAGTAACATTGTTTTTAGTAATAGGTATCAGATAACCACAACCAACCAAACCAGGGTTTCAGACAACCAGGAAGTATCTAACGTATTACGTTGTGACTGAGCTGACGAGGTCAAATTTGACCTTGTAAAATAATGGTATAAACTGGCTGGGAAAGGCTGGATGCGGAAAACGAAGGCCAGGGTGCTGTGGCACGGTTTGGGGGAGGCCCATGACCAGCAGAGGACTGACAGCGCAGGCTGAGTTTAGAGCATCCTGTTAGATTAGCACACGATGTCAAAAGAGGTGGGAAAAGAAAGCACACGATGCCAAAAGATAGGGGGAATAGAGGTGGGAAAAGAAAGAAAGAAAACATATTAAAACTAAAAAAAAACAAATTTAAATGCTAAAAGGGTTTCAGATCAGCATTATGCCAAAAAGGCTAAGCTAGATATTCAGTGGAACCGCTCCCGCTTCCGCGTGCACTGAGCCCTCCTCCTAACCACGGGCTGTGTTCAATTGTTCGGAACGGTTTAGTTCATACCGCGAGTTAATACGAGGCATTGTTTATGTACTCCCATGTTTATGCACTTATGCACGCCTTCATTTTATTGCCTTGACTCCGAACATCAATAAAACGGTAATATGTTTTACCTAAGTAATTGTATGCCTATTCAAATTGCTGTGCAATGTATTGAAAGTCAGATGTAGGCTTTAACTTTATTCAGAAAAGCGTGTTTGTTTTAACATAACATAAAATGACGCCTGCAATCCCTGAAGGGTTAGGCAAAGGTGTACCTAATAGTGCACCCACATTTCGCCAGTTATATTAAAGTCCCATGTAATAGGGGGCGAGCTATTGTCATCAACCGGGCTTAGATCCAGACTCCTTGGCTGCTTCTGAGAAGTTCTTGATGGAAAAACCCAATAACGGTTTGGTCGACCCGGGAATCGAACCCAGGACCTCCTGTTCAGCAGTCGCGCTTGCGTCGATACTCGCCTCGTTGGTCTAGTGTGGTCTAGTGGTTTGCGACCACTAGACCAACGAGGCAGTTGTTTTATATACGGGGTGGAAGGGACACCGACGCGAACACGGTTACATTCATTCAGTACATCATTCTGAGCCACGCTATCAAAAAAAAATACGTTCGGCTCGGTGGTACATGTCGGCGCATCATGGCCGTCGTCGTCAGAGTCGTACGACATATTGGTTTTCACCAATATATTCACACAGTTACATAAGTAATTACTAAGCAAATAAGAAACAGTAGGAAATATCAGCACAAGTTCTCCAGTTCAGGGTGTTTATTCCAGGGCACGCCACGATAGTGGCGGTAAGTCCCCTCTTTGAGGAGTGGCTAGGGAGGCGCCACGGCGCCCTCACCTTCCGCCTGACGCAGGTCCTCACCGGACACGAGTGCTTCGGGAGGTACCTGCACCGAATCGGGCGGGAGGAAACGTCCGGGTGCTACAATTGCGAGGATCGACCGGAGGACACGGTGGAGCACACCGTCGAGGTCTGCTCCGCTTGGGAGGAGCACCGCCGTGTCCTCGTAGCGGCGATTGGCGGCGGCGACCTCTCGCGTCCGGCCCTGGTTCAAGCCGTGGTCCGGGGCGAGAGGGAATGGGAAGCCGTCGCCTCCTTCTGCGAAGCAGTCATGCTAGCGAAGGAGGCGGCGGAACGTGAGAGGGAGAGAACCTCCTCATGTCCCAGCCGCCGCGGGAGAAGCACCGGGCTCTCGGCCACCGTAGGCGCGGGCCTGTGGACGGCGAGTAATGGGCTAGCTCGCCGTCCGTCCGTCGTATGACGACGGGCAGGCCGTGTCGACGGCGCGTTCGTGTTCCACGCGCGCCTCAAAGAGATGTCAGCAAACGGGAGGGGCCCGCAAGGGCCGGTGCCTGCCAGGGCTGCGGGACTGTTCGAAAGAGATACCGCGGCCCTGGAACATAAAGGGCCAATGAAGGAACATGGGTGTTTTTTAGTCAGTAAGAGTGTGACACTCCCCTCCGCTCCGCCCAGAGCGGGAGGAGTCATTTGATGATGTGTCACCCCCCAAAAAAAAAAAAAAAAAGGGTGTTTATTCCATGATAAAATTGATAAACGAACCAAGAATTTTCCCTTTTCACAATACAACGGCTTTTTTGCACAAATTCAAACTGAGGTTGGTAGTGACGGGCACGCCACGATAGTGGCGGTAAGTCCCCTCTTTGAGGAGTGGCTAGGGAGGCGCCACGGCGCCCTCACCTTCCGCCTGACGCAGGTCCTCACCGGACACGGGTGCTTCGGGAGGTACCTGCACCGAATCGGGCGGGAGGAAACGTCCGGGTGCTACAATTGCGAGGATCGACCGGAGGACACGGTGGAGCACACCGTCGAGGTCTGCTCCGCTTGGGAGGAGCACCGCCGTGTCCTCGTAGCGGCGATTGGCGGCGGCGACCTCTCGCGTCCGGCCCTGGTTCAAGCCATGGTCCGGGGCGAGAGGGAATAGGAAGCCGCCGCCTCCTTTTGCGAAGCAGTCATGCTAGCGAAGGAGGCGGCGGAACGTGAGAGGGAGAGAACCTCCTCACGTCCCAGCCGCCGCGGGAGAAGCACCGGGCGTCGAGGGCCACGCCGTGATGGCTCTCGGCCACCGTAGGCGCGGGCCTGTGGACGGCGAGTAATGGGCTAGCTCGCCGTCCGTCCGTCGTATGACGACGGGCAGGCCGTGTCGACGGCGCGTTCGTGTTCCACGCGCGCCTCAAAGAGATGTCAGCAAACGGGAGGGGCCCGCAAGGGCCGGTGCCTGCCAGGGCTGCGGGACTGTTCGAAAGAGATACCGCGGCCCTGGAACATAAAGGGCCAATGAAGGAACATGGGTGTTTTTTAGTCAGTAAGAGTCTGACACTCCCTTCCGCTCCGCCCAGAGCGGGAGGAGTCATTTGATGATTTCTCACCCCCAAAAAAAAAAAAAAAAAAAGGGTTGGTAGTGACAGGTAAGTAGAATAAAAATATCAATTTTAATTTTGAGATCAAAATAACTACTTAATAATCATCGCTTTAGATTAGACTATTAAATAATCATAGACATTTCAATGTAAATTTCTACTAATAAAGCAAACAGTCATATATTTTGACTTAAATCAAACATAAATCCTAATTAAGAAACAAACGGAAATCACAATTACTTTTCAATTAAATAAACAGAAATACAAATTTAGTTCAGTAAATCAACATGTCAAATAAAAAACTAACTATCCTAAAATACAACTATTAATTCAATAAACTAACTTAAAATTAAAATCAAATGATACGGATACACATTTTCGTGAAAATAGACAAACGTCGTTATTATATTTTGCATTAGTGATTTTCGTAGATGCTTTAATTGAGTCAGTCTCGTTTTAAGATGAGATTAAGAATAGTGTAAGAGACAGTAACAAGTAATAAATAAGATTTAAGACTTCTGTTTTAACTAAATTAAAATAAAATAGCAACTAACTGTGAGAAAAAATAACATAAGCACTACTTTGGTATTCTAATTTTCGTTTCCTAAAGCAAATAAGAATTGTAAATATTTACCAGAGCTTAAGAAAATTTATTCACGGCCTACCTGTTTTTCTTTATTTTACCTTTAATCAACACCACAATTACGTAGTCATTTAAAATTCTCTTACGGAATGTGATACCTAATTAATATCCTATATTAGCAGAGCCATGTGGGGACATAGCAGTCGTACTGGTAAGGAAACCGGTTCCAAATAAAATAAAATATGTATGAAAATTAACACAGCGGGTAACTGAAGCTTAGGTGTTAGATTTTATTACCTACTCAGATTTTAGGGTCCCACATTAAAATATCCGAGTTATGAGAATATGTGCTTTCGGCGTATACCGTTCATCCCATGCCATGAGCTAATTCTAAAATAAGTTCATGATAAATGAAACAGAGGGTCCAACCCTTTTTTTATTTTACCTAAAAATAGGGGCAGTATACGTGCCACCAACAAAATTATTTTTATACAGAAATATCACCACTTTAGTATGGGCAGTGGCACATATACTGTTACGTAATTTCCCACACATTTTCCAGGGATTAAAAAAAATGTATATTTATATTTTATATTTATTATTTTAAGTCAAAAAAACTTCAAAATCATATATAAATATCCTTATTAACATACATAAATTTCGTAAAATACTAGAGGCATTTTTTAATCTCATTAGCATCAAGAGTAACTTGGTCATCTAAAAATAAAAGATCGTTTCTTTGAAAGCGGTTCCCATTACAATTTTCATTTTTATGACGTCAATATTTGGACCACCCAGTATACCGTATTTATAATTAGTGTACCTACTCATTGAGATTTAACAAATACTGACTTTCGGGTTATTAACATCGAATCCAACTAAAGTTAAGGAAAGTAAATGCTTTATTTTCAGCTTTGTCTAATTTTCCTGTAGGTACGGAACCTTAAACGTGAGTCAGATGCCCACAGCCCACTTGCTACGTTTCTATTTATTCAAAAAATGATTAAACCATAGCGGGTGAATATTAATGCGATATATTTATAGCTCGTGGTATTGATCAGAACATGTAAACAGAGACAGAGCTCCCGTGACTAAGAATTAGCGTTGTTGGGTTGACTGTGTATGGAAATTAAAATGTAAGGATAAGGTTAGCATTTGCAGCTGTGCTGGTAGTGCCACAGCTTTGTGTGAGGACTAGGGAGCGATTCTTTCGATACTTATCGATTTTCTTGGCTTTCTTATAGATTCTTTTTGACGATTATTTGTGAATGTGTGAACAGTGAAGGCCTTGTAGATTCCTAGATGTGTGTTAACTTTTGTTAACCTCTTATCTTGTTTTCCGTTTTTTGTGTAGTAAGCAACGACTTATTGTCGGGCCTATGCTGTCCCCCCATGCTTAAGTACTAATGCTGTAACATGATAATATTGTAAAATCAAATCATTTTAAAAGAGTAACCATGGAGTTTCTTGCTGGTTCTTCTCCATAGGAAACACCAACCCGAACCGTGCACCTTTTTGTCGACGTTTTATAAGTGCCCATGTAGGCCTATGTGAAATAAAATATTTTGATTTTGATTCCCAGAACGGGCAAAGAGTTATTGGATTTTTCCGGCAGGAATTTCTAAATAGTAGCCCGGAGTCTGGATTTGTGCCCGATTGATGACAACAGGCTCGCCCTTTATTATTTGGGACAACTTAAACATAACCGCATAACCATTAGGTATAACTCTGCCTAACCCTGGAGATTACCGCCGTGATTATATGCGTTAAATACTAGGATTTTTTTTCAATACATGGGGAGTATCTTGATGTGGAGACCGCGCAACGGCAACCGCAGAATGGACGCTGTCCGACTATGACCGATGACCTTAAACAGGTGACAAACTGGTTGCGGAGTACGGGAGGGTGTGGTGTAGTCGGGAGGAGTCGGGAGGAGAGTATTTCAAACAGTGGACTGCAATAGGCTTAGTGATTGATTGACGGCCTATACAACAGTGACCGGAAGAAAGGTTGCAATGAATTAAGATGATGAATAATAACTTTTCAATTAAAATCCCTTGGGTATAGATTGTACTATCCATCTAAAGTATAGAACACCCGCTGCCTACGCTCAGAGTCAATAGCTACATGATGAAACCGTATCCACACCAGCATATCGCCTACAACTAAACACTCAAATGCTCACAAAACTCGTAATAAGTATAGAGATTAAATTATAGACATTGCCCCCGTAATTATGATAATAGCCCGATTCATCAACAGACATACCAAATGTCATAGAGCCTTAGAACTTAAGCCTTGGGGAGCAATTAAATTCAAAAGCTCGACCAGACAAAAATATATGGAGGTAACTCTGCCCGAGGGCAAAGTGTAACAATACTCTTTTAAATTTCAAGTTTGGCCCTGCACATGCAACCTGATTGTTCTAGATAAAAATCTAAGAAAGTTTTTACTGGTCGAGTTACGAGGCTCTAATATCAATTTAGTTTTGACAAGTTCATTAATTTTTATGTTATTAATGTACCGGATGTGGGGAGCGTGAAATTTGATTGGAGTTATATTGAAATGATCATAATATTTTATTATCTTGTAATGTAGTTACTTAAATGGAGCTGCTGTAAGAAAAGTGTAGTATATAACGAAGATTAAACAACGAATCTATGTTTACTTACATCATTTCACTAGTGGGTTGACACAGTCAAAAATATTCTTCTACAGCGTTTGTTTCCGGGGAAAAGAAATACTTTTCTGAAGAATCTCACCAATAAGGTCAGTGTATGTCCTTCTAGGGCGTCATGTATTTTATTTCCAAGAATACAGCCGTAAGTGCAATGGTATTATATTTTTGTTTGTATTTATTTAGTCATCATTGGTACATACAATCCAGTTAATATTTCTGAAATCCTAGAACAGATATTTCCTTCTGTTTCTGCATAATAAAGTAATTCAGCATTATATGCATCCAATTTGTGCCACTACAGTTCAAGGCACTCGTATGTAGTTTGTAATGTTTTACATAAGTAGGTACAGAAAGGTACCATATTAAGTACTACTGTTATGCTCAAATTAATTGTGTACCTAATTATTTTAATGACTCTGTTGTAAACTGAGAAGTGAAATAAAAAATATGAATATTAGTAACGCTTGAATACCAAACATTTTTCAACGTGCCCACAGTCAACATCAATAATGTCTTGGAGAGTATAATTTCATTATTGCTGCACTTAACAGTAATGACCAATTTTACAAACCGGCAAAGACGACGCTTAAGAATATAAAAACCTTGTTATGAAAATTAAAACACAATTGCTTTTCGAGGCTGACCGTAATTGATTTAGTGGTCGCAAGTGTAGTTGGGAAACGTGAAGTCGTTTTGGTTCGCTTTTCAAGTCAAGCCAAAATAACCAGAAACACTTTGTTTCTGGTTATTTTTTTTAAGAGGATTATCGATGCTTCTGGGAGTTCTACCTGACATCATGTTAAGAAAATCTTAGTAAGGATCACATCACATAAAATAACAGCACGCCTGTAATCCCCGAAGGGTTAGGCAGAGGTGTACCTAATAAAACATAACTGGCAAAATGTGGGTACCTACCTACACTGTGTATGTCCGTGGCTGCTACTGAGAAATTCCTGCTGGAAAATCCCAGTAACACTGTGCCCGACTAAGGAATCAAACCCAGGATCTCATGGTCAATAGTCGCTTGCGACCACTAGACCAACGAGGCTATCATAATTTCACATTTTCTGAAAAATTTAAAGTTATTACTAACTGATTTTATACTTTAATGCACGCCTACTAAGCATGTTTTGAACATATAATATACGCAAATAAATAAATAATCTTGAATTCAAAACATTTAAACCCGCTAATTATCTTTTCACAAAAGTTGCATCCATTCAATGCAAGAGATGAATCGAAATCGTGTTACAGTATCACACTGTACCAGATTTCTCAACACGTGACATCGGGGAAAAGTGTGTTTTCGCACTCTGGGCTAATAACTTACCTATAGACTGCGAAGTGCGAACTCAACTGACCGCTATCGCCGGAGAAAGTTTGATATTAACAGTTAAAATGTTGTTGCTGCTACTTTCTATGCTAGCACTGCATCGCATCAGATAAGGGAGCAATAAGGTTCCATTAGATCAACTCTTCATATTAGAAATGGTCTTTCTACTGGCAGTTGGTAGATTAGCTGCTTGTCAAAAGATTAAGCTGTACATAAGATTGAAGAAAGTTTGGCGATATACTTTCCACTTTATAGTACCCATGAGGTAAAAGCTCGTGGTTAAATAATAACAGCCGCTCGGGTCGATGTTTAGGTTAAGCCGTGCTTGCCTAGGTTGGTCTGTGGATGGGTGACCGTATTACATACTGAGTTTCCTCCGTGCCTCGGAAAGCACGTGGACCAACTGGGTTGTGGAGGTCAGATCGGCAGTCGCCCTATGTAAAATACTGGTATTCAGCTGCATCCGGTTAGACTGGGAGCCGACCCCAAGATAGTTGGGAAAAGGCTAGGCAGATGATGATGAGTACCCACAGGATTACGAAAGCTATATTCAAGTGTAAACTGAAACGAAAGTCTTTCAAATTGTTTATTTGAGATAGAGGACAGTTTTTATGCATTTTAGACTTGCATCATTAGTAGGTAGCATTGTACATTATGAGACTCTCAACGACCGCAAACACGCAATATCATGCCTTCAAAATACATACATAAATTCACGCTGTTTTCTCATGGGGGTAGGCAGAAACCACCGAACACCATCCTGCTACGATCCTTACATATTCCTTTTGCCTCGTCCACGTTCATACATCTGGTCATACACGCACGCCAGATACGAGTACTCCGCACCTGACATTTCTGAAGAATCTCACCAAGAAGGTCAGTGTATGTCCTTTTAGGGCGTCCCCCTCCCGGCGCTGCCACTCCCAATCTGCCTTGTTGTAAATATTTGTTAGTCGCCTTTCACTCATCCTCTCCACATGACCAAATCATTATTTTTTCTTAAAAATAATGAGGAATCATTAAAATACTTATCCCTCACATGAACTTTCTTCATTTCTTATAGAATATTCGTTATACTTTACTCTATCCAGATTCCAACATCATTCTCCTTTGCGCGAAAAGGCTCGCCAGTCCGTTACTCACGTACAAATAAATTGGACCAGTTGGACCAACACGGCAACTAGCAGCATAAGAACTGTTGTCCACCGCTCATCGTGAGAAAATAATCTGACGTGATTCGTGATTGGGTTACGGGATGTTCAAAAATGTTGCTACCTACCAAAAAACGCGTATGATGCAATTTCGTAATGCGTCAGTTTTTGTGACTTGGAGTGTAGTTGGACGAGAAGATCGAAACTGTCGTCTTGTGTCGAAAAATCGGTGTGAGATTTTTGCTTTTTTACAAGATTTTATTTAACTTGCGACGAGTAATAGAGAAGTATAGAAGAAGACATGCTGCGCCGACCTCAAATAAATTAGGATAAATTAGGATAATTTAGGATAAATTAGGATAATGGCAGGAGAATGATGATGATGATATTAATATATGGCAATGTTTGTTTGTTTAGGTCAAATCTTGCAACTGAAATTTAAATCCCCAACAGAACGAGCTGAAATTTTGCATACACGTTTAGTTTGGATGACAATACGACGTCATTCGAAATAATGACGTCATTCTGAATCCAATTTGGGGGACTCCCAAAGATGGTGATGGACTAGTTATTTTTTATGCTCCCCGTGATGTGTATATCAATTCAAAAGGGTGCAGAGAACAATACAAAAAAATTACATCACATGTTATTTAAAAGCTTGTTTTTACCCGACTGCTAAGGAAGGGTTGTAGTGTTGTAGCAAAAAGTACCACAGCAAAATATAACAAAAAGTACTACAGTGCCATCTATGACGCAGAGGATAAACTAAACATCGAAATACGTCTAACATCTAAATCCTGCATCGCGCAATTAAAGTTATCGGCGACTTAAGACTATACACCATTATTTTTAGGTCGTTCTGGAACCGAATGCCATTAACTCGATCATCGAACTCGAAACGATTGGGACTATTTTTTTCAAAAAGTAACAATAAAAAAAAACACGAAAGAATCAATTTGATATTTTTTTTGTGAAATAATGAGAATCGATCGATGAATGAATTTTTGAATGGGTATCGTTCGCATGTGTTGCCGATCGTGGATACGCTTTACACACACATATTATTATGCATTTTAGTTCTCATTATTTCACAAAAAAAACATTAAATTTATTCTTTCGTGTTTTTTTATTGTTACTTTTGAAAAAAATAGTCCCAATCGTTTCGAGTTCGATGATCGAGTTAATGGTATTCGGTTCCAGAACGACCTAAAAATAATGGTGTATAGAAGAACCCAACAACAACTGTCGGGCAGTAGCCCACCAGACATAACACCCGTCTGGTCGGAGGATCCTCCCTTTTCTATTGGGGATGAAGAACTTTACACCCTGTTCTCCATACCACAAAGGGTTATGTTTTGTTTGTAATTTGTAAATTTATTTAATACATCGTATCTTCCAAACGGCGGGATGGATTTCGATAGTTTAGGTATAGTTAAATTTGTCTGAAAAAAAAAATACCAAATAGAAATAGGTACTTAATACAATTTGTAGTCGGGTTTTTTGAAACATTTAATCAGGTATATGTTACTCGTTAAAAAAGTTTTGCGACTATAAGCTTGTTTTGTATTAGTGATAGGTGTCATTTTGAAAGGCATTTGGGAAGTGACGTGGGAAGTGGGTTTGTCATTGACCACAAAATTAACGTTTTTCCACAGTCATGTGACATTGTGTCATTGTGACTTTTAATGCTGACATAATAAGTAAGTAAAATTATATACCATGCTATTATAGTCGTAGGTAAGTACCAATATCATTACTGTGCAATTAAAAATATATGTACCTACGTGGTTTAATTAAAATAAATCCAATTATTCCTTGATAAATAAATGAAAACTGGCCTAATTAGATCATTAAACGAAAACAGAGTTATCAAATTCATTATATTTTTGGGTATCACATTTTTAGGTAAAACATTTCATTTTTAAAGGTTATGAAAATATGGATACGTCGGACAAATGAGGGCTAACGAGAAATGTATAGGATATATTTCGATAAATTAATTCTCCGAAAAGGATATTTCGCTTTTCTAACAAGGCTATCATTTCAATTCTTAACAGTCTATCGCGCTTTATCTATAAGTACCTATAGCGCACTAACCTGTGATCTAGTCCCGAAGACTGTTCACTGTAAATTTGTCAAATTTCAGACATAAAATTTCAAGTTTTCTGAATACAGACCACCAATCTTAACAAAGTGGTAGCAAATCAGACCAACAAAGTAACAAAAAAAAACACTATTCAATTCAATCATATATCACTGCTGCACAGTAATCAAATCCACACTATTATTTAGATATACGAGTATTATCAACTAAAAAGCTAATGAGCTCTATTAATTAGCACTATTATCTGAATATATAAAAGGCTGGAGCGCTATATTTTTTTACATTGGGTATATGGGGCTCTGGGATCTATGGTTCTGGGCTTCAAGATGGCTAAATTTGTCTGGTTATTTCTCGGGCTGGTGGTGATCACACAGGGTTTAAGTGGTAAGTAACCATTCCTGTATATTTTATTAAAATCTATGTCTTCTAAAGTTCTAAAATTCCTGTATATTTTATTAAAATCTATGTCTTCTAAAGTTCTAAAATTCCTGTATATTTTATTAAAATGTATGTCTTCTAAAGTTCTAAATTTCGCTTCAATTAATTACTATAGTGCCTGCCTAGTACCTAAGGGGCCATCTCCACGAGCGAGAGAATCGCGACGATATTATCGTCGTGCCACGTTTTTTTATACACTCTCTTAGAGGCCGTCTCCACGAGCGAGAGAAACGCGGCGATATTTTCGCATACAAATACGTGGGACGACGATAATATCGCCGCGATTCTCTCGCTCGTGGAGACGGCCCCTAAGTCACTATTGACAATTACGAGGGCGGCACTGAAAATTTCGGGAATCAAGGAAGTGACACAACATTACTATTTAAAAATGTATTTATTGCTTTTCGAAGTATTCTCCGCGAAATTTGACACATTTTTCCATACGATGGAACCAATCATTGAAGCAACCATTCCATTCGGAAGTTGGGGTCTCCAAAATGGCCGTTTTGTAGGCGTCCACAGATTCTTTAGGTGATGAAAATCTCTGACCACGCAATTTATTCTTTATTTTAGGGAAAGTATAGAAATCATTAGGGCTTAGGTCGGGGCTGTACGGCGGATGGTCTAATAATTCTATGTTTTCTTGCTCTAAAAACTCTTTTGTTCTGTGCGCGGTGTGAGAACTCGCATTGTCGTGATGGAGGATGATGCGGCGGTTGCAGTTCTCTTTACGGAGTTCAGAAACGACCTGTGGCAAACAAATGCTAGCATACCATTCTGCATTAACCGTTCTTTGTCCCTCAAGAGGAATAGTCGCAACATGGCCGGTTTTGGAGACAAACGTGGCCGCCATTTTTTTTGCAACACTCCGTGAACGAACAATTTTTGTTGGCTTTAACTCATTTTCGAACACCCAAACTCGTGACTGGTTTTTTGTGTCGGGTTCGTACGCGTATATCCAGGATTCGTCACCTGATACGATGTTGTATACAGCATTTTGAGGATCCTGCGTGGAATCTTTCGAGAGTTCTGACGCTCCAAGTAACGCGAGCCGCTTTTTGCTTTTCACAGAGCGAATGCGGCATCCATCGGGAAAACAACTTTTTTACACCTAATTGTTCATGCAAGATTATTTGTGTTTGACTCATGCCAATGCCAATGTCTAAAGTTGCCTGAATTTCGCGGTATGTCACATGTCGATCTTCCTCAATCAGCTTACGCACAGCATCAACGTTTTCTTGGGTGACTGCAGTTTTTGGACGACCTTGACGGGGATCATCACTGAGCTTGACACGTCCACGTTAAAATTCAGCAAACCAGCTATAAATTGTGGTTTTGGATGGGGCTTCATCACCAAATGCAGAAATCATCCGGGCAACACACTGTTTTTGTGTTAAACCACTTCGAAAGTCATAATAAATCATCGCTCTTGAATTTTCTCGAGTCAATTCCATTTTCTCAACGACTAAACAAGTTTGACAAAAGCTTGTGACAAGACCGAGAATCTTTTTTTAAAATAAATAAATGGTATTCGATTTTTAAAACCAAGGAGTTTTCAATTAAAAAGATTTTAATATGACAGGAACAGTGGAAATATTCCATTCCCGATACTTTTAGTGCAGACTGCGTATGTACGGCAATTTTTTCTTCATACATTTATACAATTAAATACAATTGAAGTGTCTGTTTGTAATTTCAAAATAACAGCTTTTTATTGAATGCATACGAAAGTATAGGTATACGGTACTTAAAAAAAACCTATTTTTTCTCCTGGCTGTCTGTGTGTTGGTTCCGGCTAATCTCCGAAACGGCTAGACCGATTTTGACGAGACTTTACTGGCAGAGAGTTGACGTGTTATGGAGTAACTAAGGCTATTTATAATTATGTTTAAAAAAAGGTATTAGGGCTCCGTGCAAAAAATTTCAAACCCGTGAAATTGTATATTTTATAATAATTTCACGCGTGGTCAATATTTGCGAATCTTCATGGTGTGGTGTGGGTTATTTTTAAATAACCATAGCTTGCTACGATTGTAATAATGGTTATAACGTTTCTGCAGAAGTTTTCTATTTGAAACTTTTCACCCTTTCAGAGAGGTTCTTGGTTCATTATATCTCGACATTCAATCTAGTTATTGCTATTTTGGTCTGATTATAGTTTTGCTCTAATGCACTTGGATCGTCCACCAACTGTTTCAATCCTCGTTAGCAGATGAATTGATATAGGTGCAGAGGACCTGGACAAATAGCGATCACTTCCAAAGCGTTTCGTATTTCGTATTTTTATAGAAACTTTTTTCAAGCGGTTGGCGCAGTGGCTGAGCGATTGGATGCTTTGCTGCGTGTCGCGGGTTCGATTCCCGTACGGAACAAATATTTGTATGTCCTACAGGTCGTTGTTCCGAGTCTGGCTGTTTGTGTATGTGAGTTTAAATGTTTGTAAACGCACACACGATACAGGAGTAATTCCTAGAGTGAGGCAAAGTTAAAAAAAAAAACTTTATTGCTGATACAATGACAGTTTCCATAGGCTCCAGGACCCGTGTAATTTTTCTTCAGCATATAACCTGATACAGGTTTAAGTTTAATAAAGAAATTACTATATTTTTTTGTATATTTTCAGTGAAAAGGGCAACAGCTGAGATCAAAAAAGCGGCCAAAAATGTGAGCAAAGTTGATCCCAAACCTGAGGCAAAGTTGACTAAGGACCTAAAATGGCCGAGTCAATACACGCTTAAGGCTACAAGAATGTCACTGACTGACAATGTTATCGAAAACTACGAAATCTGGTGAGTCTAGTATAGGATGTAACAAGACCAAGCATTATGTACATCAAACTAAGTAACTTTACGCAAAAAATATTGCACCAAATCTGAAATATGAAAAAAGTTTTCTCTTACATTTTTTCGAGTTATGGGAACACAAATGTATGTGTCAGCTGGTTTTTTCCGCAGTTCCATAGTTAAAATTCTTCATTTTAATGATTACTACGCTCCCTTAAATAAAGTCCCTAATTGAACCTTACACACCCTGTAGAACTACTTAGTTTCTGTAAAGTGTGTAAGTGTAATTTAGATTTTGCTAAAGATTTTACATTGCGTGTCGTAAATATTTCCACCAATAGGTTATAATATCAGTCACGGAGTCTTCATCTGTACCCGGTTGATGGCAATAGAGTCTCCCCTAATGCATAGAACTTACAACATAACTGGCAAAATGTGGTTGAATATTAGGTAAAAGAAAGAAAGAAAAAATAAGTATTTCTTAGACTCCACAGGACTAACCAATAAAAGGCACATCAAGCTATACATAACCAGTATAACCTGACTTTGCTTTTTATGAGATCCACGTACGATGAGAGATCAGCTTTATTTGGTTTTTCATAGCTTGATTGGCCGCCGTGCGAACAGGGTGGAAGGGACACCAACGACGTTAAAATGGTTACCAGGTATTCAGTACACCATTCTGAAAAAAAAAACAGCTGTTCCTTACAAAACTGCAACCTACACGGTGAAAATGGATGAAAAAGCTATTTTTTATTATAGCCGATGAAAAATTTCAATGTGGTTCTGAATGATGCAGACGTACTGAATATGTGCCTTAGCGTCGGTGACCATTCAACCTTGTACAGATGCCAGCACATCAAGCTACTACAATCTGTCAAATTCCTTTAATAGATTTTCAACTTTATCTCTAAAGCATTAGGTTCAAGGTTGGTTGGGAAAATCTGACAGTTTCGGGTAGGTTGACCTGCTGGCGTTTGTACATTAAACTAAATCGGAGGCCAAACGGCTCCTATCTCATCATGGTGCTGTAGCATTTGAAAAAAATGCCAAACTAGTATTCTGACAGAGCCAAAGTGATGCCACGGTTCAATAAGGTACACCTCTGCCTAACCCTTTGGAGATTACAAGCGTGATATTATGTTAAGTGGGTTAAAATTTCGGTTTCGGTTTTTAGGAGAACTTCCAAGCAATCGAGAATAGATTACAACAATGGTCTCGTGAAGTCCATTGTGAATTCTAAAGACAAGAACTTCCGTTATGGAGTTCAGTATCAGGTTAGTACCCTAAATTATGTTTCTTTTAATTTTTTAGTAATATTTATAGGTACATACAAAAAAGTAAATTAAAGTGTCTGTTTGTAATATCAAAATGACAGCTTTTTATTGAATTCATATGAAAATATATGTACGGCACAAAAACAATTTTTTTTTTAAATTGTGTCTGTCTGTTTTTCCCGGCTAATCTCCGAAACGGCTGGACCTATTTTGACAGGACTTACTGGCAGATAGATGATGTTATATGGAGTAACTAAAGCTTCTTTTATTTTGGAATAAGAATTAGGGTTCCGTGCAAAAAAATTAAAACCCTTGAAATTGATAACAAAATTCGATTCAAAAAGGGAAGTACTGAATATTTTTTTATAATAGTTTCATGCGAACGGAAGTTGCAGGTAGTAATAAATATAATGTGTTATATGTAATAAATATAATCGGTGTCCATATTCATGTTATCCAGCTAGATTGTTTTTAATCAGCTCAGCCTACAGTCTACTGCTGGCTATGGTCTCACCTTCAGGAACCGATTGTTTCATCGGCCATCGAATTAAAATGTTACTAAGGGCATCTCCCCTCAAAGACGCCGGTGCAGGTACGGGTGCACGCTCACATGTCTGTACTCAAAAATATGTGGTATAAGAGCGAAGCACCGTATACATAGGCTCTAAGCAGCGCTAGAAGGGGCGGGTGCGTGCGACTGGTTTTCTATGAACCATTTGACAGCGGACACCAGCTCTGTGCAACCGTGAGTTTTAATCGAATACCCTAAAAACCATTTCTTACAACAGATTCATCCTGAAGCGTCACTAGACCAGGAGGTAACATCAGTGTGTTATAACCAAGAAGGTAGCAGGTGGCGCAGACGGTCTCCTGAAACTATTCTGCCTGACGTCGATGGGTTCGAGGCTGAAGGTAAGAGAAACAAAAACAGTATACACTTAGTAGGTCCTTAAAATGTGAATAGTTAATGAATTATAATTTATAGACACTAATAAATTATAGACGCCTGAATTCATAAAATTCACCTCATTATCAATGGATGGTAAATATATGAGGGGCAGTACACAATTAAGATGAATCGTTGAAATATTTAAAAATCATGAATCCGGATCATGCGCTTTTAAATTAATTCACACAGTAGTCTGTACATGATCAGTTTATCGTTACTATAACTGTGGTAATCAATCAAAATTGACGCCAAATTGATGGTATGGACATCGTCTGAAGGTATTGTGTAGCTAACAGCGTTTGACAATGTGTTGCAAGCAGTCGTTTTTTAAACCAAAATAATTCTTTGTACTAGATATTTCAATAATATCTTTCCGTTACTCAGTTGAAGAAACGGTGAACGACAAAGAATGCACGAAGTTCGTATATGACGTCAAGGACGAACGTACTGATTCAGAAAGTACCCTTTGGGCTACTTACAATGAAGACGACAAAGCCTGGGTTCCTGTCAGGTAAGAACATCTTCTTATCTTGCTACTTTTATAAATGCGGAAGTTACTTGTTCACCCAAAAACTACTGAACGGAATGAAGAATCTTTTTTCTTGATGAAGTTCAATAATTTAAATAAGTAGAAACAAAAATGCGAAAAATCATTAAAATATCTCTAAAAATAAAAAGTTATGAGACAGAGTCAAAATGGACATTTGATAAGTTTCTTTCAACTTTAATTATTGTAGTTCTTCTTAATTATTTCTTTACTTCCGAAAGGATGCTTATAATTATCTCTTTTATTTTCTTTTATTCTCTTAAATGATGCCGTATCGTTTGACAGCGGAGAATGTAAGATGAAAACGTGTAGCGCCGACCTCAAGTAGAATGGGACAAAGGCAGATGATGATGACAACATGAATAATTATAATTAACTCTTTTTTAGATACGAAGTATTGGAGTTCAACCCTTGGTTGGGATCGAAGGACAAGCACGAAATTTGGGACTTCTACGATTACGAAAAAGCCTTCTCTTTCCGTAGTGTCTTCGATGTTGCAGATTGTAAGTAGTACAATATTTGTTTATGATAATATGACAGAGGTAGAGGAAGAGTAAGGAGGAGATAGATATATTCTGTGAAGAATGCAAAGGAGCGAATGATAGAGAGGCAGCTGACAGGGGAGAGGAAAGAAGTAGAAAAAAAAGTATGTGGGCATAGAGATGGTCACGAACTTATAAAATATTAATTGTACCCGTATGCGTTGCAATGCGACGTAAATATATGGATTTTTTGGGCCAGGAACCTTAGCAAGCGTACTCAGAACCGGACCCACCAAAGTTTCATCAAAATTAGATCAATGGTTTAGGAACGCATAGAGTACAAATTAACATATATATATTCATTTTTAACCGACTTCAAAAAAAAGGAGGAGGTTCTCAATTCGGCCGGTATTTTTTTTTTTAATGTATGTACACCTATTACGCCGAAATTTCTGAACTGATTTACGTAATTCTTTTTTTGTTTGATGCGGAATAGTTTCGAATTGGTCCCATAAAAATTTGATTCAGGTAGGCCCATTAGTTTTTATTTTATGAGCATTTGACTCTGAAGTCTGTTACTTGTTTGTTGTTGTGGAGTACTTTCGCATTTATAATATTAGTAAGGAAGTAAGAATAAGCCTATTACCATGAAATGTATGGTTTACAATGTAAAATGAACGCATAGAAAATATTTGTATAGGATGTTGCAACTAAAAATGAAAAAATAAAAAAAACTTTTAAGCAAAAAATAAAACCGACTTCAAAATCACAAAAAAGTGAAAAATAATTTTAGCTTCAGAAGTCGGTGCCAAAAAACTGAATCAAACAAACTAAAGTCACCGACTTCTGAAGCTAAAATTATTTTTCACTTTTTTGTGATTTTGAAGTCGGTTTCATTTTTTGCAAAAAAGTTTTTTATTTATAGAAATGGAGAATACAACATTAAACATTTATTCCTTTACAGATGATTGCCCAACTGAATCCACAACTCACACACTTGACAGCGAAGGTGTAACCAAGCACTTATTGTTCGTCGATGCTGACAACGATGAAGATGTCGACCATGTTTTCAACTCGTATGTGAACTTGAACTTTCTGAACATAATATTGCTGATGGTACTTAGTAACCGGTATTATAATAAGTTCTCATTTCAGATTCAAAAAGACCCATAACAGAAAGTACTCTGATGCCAACGAGCATAAAATGAGGAAGAGTCTCTTCAAGAGGAGTATGAGGTAATTTTATATAAATTTAACATTAATGTTAGAAGTCTCACCGATGAAAAGAATGCAGGAAAGGAAAACTGCTGGGTAAAAGAAGTCTTTACCCAGTAGGACAGTTCAGATTAGCTATAATAAAATAATGTTAATTTTTAAGATCATGCACGATACCTCTAACTCTTACACCGCTTTTAGGCAAGTGATTCAGACTAACCGTCAAAACAAAGGTTATAAACTCGCTATCAACCAATTCGCTGACAAGACTCCCGAAGAGATGAACAGGTACATGGGTCTGATGAAGCGTCCTGAAGGCAAAGTTGGAACAATCCCCTTCCCTTATGATGAAGAAACCTTGAATGAATTCTCAAACGACGCACCGGAAGAATATGACTTGAGGCTTTTGGGTCTTGTTTCTAACGTTAAAAGTAAGTGACGTAACATTTTAATATTTTCTTGTTCTCGAATCGATGAGTTAGATTTTGTCCGACCAGTAGGTACCAACCTAAACAGCTCTGTCGTTTGCCTCATTCAAGTCCTGGAGGGTGCAATTAGTTGTGCAAGACGGGCAGTCAAGTCAATAGTAAACATACACGAAATCGAAACTTTAGTGATATAACAGTACAAATACTAAAATGTCGGCTTCGTGCTCGGACTGTCTTGGACAAAATTGGATATGATAGCACGAAAACACATGAATAAGACACCCAAGGTTTCCAGAACTCTTAAAGTCATCGAATGCAGTTTAAATTTGGTGAAGATCTGATGCTGATCTTCGGAGATATACAATGGAACTCTTCCAAAATAGACAGCAAATCTTTCGTGGCACAAATTGGCTAGATGGGACTATTATCACAGACAAATAGATGGAGTAATGGAGGAGCTCGTGGCTAAATAATAACTGCCACTCGGGTCAATCTTTAGGTTAAGCTGCTCTTGCCTAGGTTGGTCCGTTTATGGATGACCCATTACATACCAAGTTCCTCCGTGCCGCGGCAAGCAAAGGTCTACAAATGACAGTCGTAACAGGTAGTCAGTGGCCCGAAAATATGACAACCAGTCTTACCAAAGGGTATCGTGTTACCTAGAACTAACTGGGTTGTGGAGGTCAGATAGGCAGTCGCTCCACGTAAAATATGCAGCTGAATACTAGATTCAGCTGCATCCGGTTAGACTGGAAGCCGACCCCAAAATAGATGGGAAAAGGCTAGTTAGATCATGAAATAGATGGAGTAATTTCATTTCATTTCTCAACAGATCAAGAGGACTGTGGTTCATGCTGGACCTTCGGAACGACTGCCGCGGTTGAAGGAGCGCTCGCGAGAGTCAACGGTGGCAAGCTGATGGCTTTGAGCAACCAAGCTCTTGTGGACTGCGCTTGGGCGTACGTATTGACTTTTATGGATATTAATATCTTTCTATCGAATATTTATGTTCTTATTGGATTGTTGTGCATTTGTTTACTTCCTCCATATCAGACCGTTGAGCTTTTTTATACGAGTATCAGTTCTATGGAGTTGCATCTGTGTCAATACTTTGTGTTATCTTTATAATGTCCCCACAACTAAAACTGTAATTTAGATAAACGAGGTCAAGTAGAATTGCTGGCGAAATTCAGTAGACCGGCTGGCAAAACAAAAAAGGGATGAATGGGGTGGGGAATTCAGGGTGAATAACTGCTAATAGTGTATTTATTTACAGTATGTTGTCAAAAAATCGGTCAGGCCATACAATCATGTCTAATGTAATAAATGTATCTAATGTAATGTGACTGGACATTTTTTTTCGGCATGCTCTATCGTTACTGTCCTCCAACTAACTGAACTCACAATGAACAGATACGGCGCCGGGGGCTGTGACGGTGGTACTGACAACGCGGCTTATGAGTGGATGATGGAGTACGGTCTACCGACTGAAGCAGAATATGGTCCATACACTAACAAGGTACGTTCTGCAATGAAGAGGCAGAAGGAAAATCTTGCGAATGAGGCTCTAATATTCTCAATCAACAATATTAAATCGAGTGCATCGTTGGACGGTTTAGTACTAGACGGGTTCAATTACCAGGTTGGCCGAGTGTCGTTATGTTTTCCATTAAGAATATCTCAGTAGCAGCTCGAAGTCTGGATGTACACCGGTTATGGACTGTAATCAGATCCTATTACGTGGAACTCAGATATAACTGGCGAAATGTGGGTGTACTGTTGGTACACCTCGGCCCAACCTTTGGTGGGAATAAAGGAGTGATGTTTTGTTGTAATGATGTCCAATGGTACGTTCCACACATACTCCCACACTTACCCATAATCCACATTGTATAATTAATTGGTGTTTCATGTCTTGTAGGACGGCGAATGTAACATTAAGAACATGACGAAGATTTTCCCAGTTCGCGGATACGTCGATGTCACACCACTGAGCATTGGAGCTTTGAAGGTAAGCATGATTTTAGAGAAAGGTAATCCAAAATTATGCCTAGAATATAGTAGCCTTGACTAAGGTACTCATATAATTCTGTTTTAACTAAAAAATCTCTTTCTAGGTCGCTCTAGTCAACCACGGTCCCTTGTCCGTGTCAGTCCATGTCACCGAATCTTTCTCTAAATACTCATCTGGAATCTTCTACGATACTGAATGGTAAGTTTTTTTTTTTAAGATTTTGTAACGTTTTTGTCGTTCATTTTTTGTGTTTGTATTCCTATTTTAAAGAATGCCTTAGCAATGGGTACAGATAACATCTCACATTACATCATCAACACCTCACACACACACACACACACAAAATCTCAGGAACAACACGAACATCTGCATCTCACTCGATCTGGAGATCTCGAACATCTTAGTCTCGAATTATACAGAAGAGACGTGGCCAGGACGCGGATAATCATAGAAACCTAAAATTAACCTTATAGTTATGTCGCATAGCGTCGTTTTTGTCGATAAGATATTTGCGTCCAAGCTTCCAGGCGACGCGGACGCGACGTCTCCGCCACCGGTGACTCGCCCGACAAAAACAGCGCTATGCGACATAACTATTAGGTTCATTTTACGTTTCTTTGATTATCCACGTCCTCGCCACGTCTCTTCTGTATAATTCGCGCCTTAGGAATAGGTGCTATAGATTGAACGCCTTGCTAGATCGAGTTATAAAGCAAAATGCTTTCAGCTGTTCAGCTTCTTATCTATAGACAATTTAGTTTAGTTAGGCATTTCAGTTAATGAAGCATTTTTTTTATGGTTGTACGAAATCTGGACACAGTGAAATGATAAGTGTTTCGTCGACTTTGGAACCCCAAGAAATTGAGTGATTTGATTTGGAAACCTAACTTAATGGTGGACTATTTGCTATTCCAGTAACCAGCTCCATCTGAACCACGAAGTGACCTTGGTCGGGTACGGCAAGCGTGATGGTGACACCTTCTGGATCCTGAAGAACTCCTGGGGCCCACAGTGGGGCATCGGCGGGTACATGTACATTTCCTCCAGGGACAACACCTGTGGCGTTGCTACTGAACCCACTTACGTTGTAATTTAAGACTTATTGACTCCTACGACTGATGACTCACCTTACTGACTTGGCTATACTGGCGAGAAAACGGCTCCGATAAAACTGTAATTTTTTATTATATTATTCAGCAATTAATTTCAATAAGCACGTGGAATTTTTATTTAGTTTGTAAGTAATAAATTCAAGTAATTATTCTTGTTTTTCTTTTTTGCCCGGAAGTACTTACCAAGTTCCTATACACAGGGATGGGATGGATAGATGGGACAGTTTAACAGTGGAACAGTTTTGAAACTTTATCTAACTTAATTGAGTCTATCAGAAATATTCCTAGCACTACCCTAGGCTTAGTGACCACTGGATTTAGTTCTCAGTTGACTGATCTCAATATTTTGAACTTCTTCCTTTTAGCTCACACTTATACACCTATTCTGTTATGACCATTCATATCTATCATCTTACCTCATAACTATGAATTTGTGGCCGACGCATATTTTCTACAAAACCCGTCATTATCTCTGGTAACACTGTCAAGTGCGATTTCGTATTCCGGATTCGTTGTTCGTCGCCTACGTGAGAAACTAGCGCCAAGGTACGACAGGGTGCTCCAACCACGTTACACTTGCGGTGGCCACTGTCTTCACACAATGGTGTAGGGTCCAACTTATTGTTGCCAGCCTACAGCCCATTGGGCCAAACTCATCCTGACGCAATGCAGTCTAGTAATTTATTGTTAAAATCTTGTTTTATGGGGTCGTGAAAGTATCAAGCTGTTTTATAATTAAAAGTGTGAAAAGTGACAGGCATACTGGCGATGTGCGGTTTTTTTAACGTGGATAGTATTTATATTAGTAGGTACTACCAAGGTGAGGTCTGTTTTAGTTTGATCGACCCTTTTAATAAAAAAAGTCGAAGTTACAGCAGGCCTTCGTCTTAAATATAGGTATATGGTGAGATCACTTTCAATTTGAATATGGTCAAAATTTGATTTAACGTCTACGCAGCGCAGCAGAAGAAAGAAATGGTCCTTTGTATAGAATCTTTACTACACAAAGGACCAATACGTTTGCCGAAAAGATGTGTGACATCACAAGACAATGTATTAAATTAGGGTATACTTCTATTTGAACTAATAAAAAAACTAGGATCTAATTATTCAATGAGACCGAAAAACAAATTCCATGAAGTTGATTGTCATCTCGAACTGCTCCTAGTTAATGCACTAACCGGGGCATACTTTCCTATGATTTACGTCCCCCAGAATTTCTCACCCATAAATCGGTATGACGAATGTGTGAACAAATTTTCGACTACACTCATACCGTGTTGATTTATTTGCACTGGATTCAGAGCAGGGACTGCAGTGTACGTGGGACTAACTATAGTTGGAAATTGAGGACGGTTCATGTAATTTTATGCATTTGAAGTTTGGACGCGAATTTTGATGAGTTTGTTTGTTGAGAGCTAGAGGTATCTGGTTTATTGCCTTGTGATTTGAACTATGTACGTGCATGTTCTTCGAAAGTTGTTACTTGTTCGTCTTCTATATACATTGAGGCAGCACCGGTGCGATATATTATGGATTAATTGTTTGTAAGCTGTGTCTATGCATTTATCAAGCGCATATAAGAAATCTAACTGCCAGTCTTAGTGGCCGTCGCAAGCACCATTGCTGAGAATAGGGTTCCATTCGGAACTTCTCGGTAGTAGCCCGGATTTTGGATTAGAGCTCGATTGATGGCAATAATACTTGACCCTGTTCATCATCATCATCTGCCTAGCCTTTTCCCACCTCTGTTGGGGTCGGCTTCCAGTCTAACCGGATGCAGCTGAATACCAGTATTTTACATGGAGCGACTGCCTATCTGACCTTCACAACCCAGTTAGTACTGGGTAATACTATACCCCTTCGTAAGACTGGTTGTCAGACTTTTTGGGGCACTGACTACCTGTAACGACTGTCAAAGATCTACAAATGACAGCCGGGACCAACGGCTTAACGTGCTTTCCGAGGCACGGAGGAAACTCGGTATGTAATGGGTGGTCACCTATCCACCGACTAACCTAGGCAAGCACGGCTTAACCTAAAGATCGATCTGAGCGACTGTTATTATTTTGCCACAAGCCCCTCAATTTGACACTTTTGTGGTATACAATAGATAAGTGTACCTCTGCTTACTCACTTCAGAGCACAGGCGTGATGTTATGTTCTGTATGTAATGAAGTTAATCTAGAAGTTTTCTAATACTTGATTACAATTGATCAATGCCTTTTTTTTTAATTTACTCTCGCTAAGAATTCTATAGGTGGTTACAAACATTTAAACTCACATTCACAAACGACCAACAACTACCTGTAAGAATATTTGCTCCGCGCGGGGTACATTTTCAAAAAGAAGATCGTAACTTTAGTCGAACAAAATGATACGGAATATCTTTATACTTACTTTCTACTAGGTTCATTTTATATGGAAATTCGTACCAGACAGTTAGTGGTTCTCTATTGGAAGTTAGTGCTAACTGCTACGTGTATAACTATTTGAATCTAGGCACATTGTCTGCTGGCGTCCGAGAATTTCTATTAGCATTAGAAAGGTGTTCCATGACTCGATAGTGGTAGGTTGAGCAGCTGTTACATGCTGATCAGCAGTCGAAGTTATAGGAGATAGCGTTTTTGGTTTTATAAGAAAAAAACTAGCTGTTGGCTGAGCGATTGGCCCGAGTAATAATACTCGGGCCAATCCTACCTGAAATTAAATACTTTTGGGCTACAATAGGTAGTTGTTCTTATTATTTTTTTTTTTTTGGTTGGAAAATCATCAAATGAGTCCTTCCGCTCTGAGTGGAGCGGAAGTCTGACACTCCCTGTGTCAGACTTTTACTGACTAAAACCCATCCATGTTCCTTCTTTTGCCCTTAGTGTTCCAGGGCCACGGTATTTCTTTCGAACAGTCCCGCAGCCCTCGCAGGTATCGGCCCTTGCGGGCCCTTCGTGTTTGCTGACATCTCTTTGACGCGCGCGTGGAACACGAACGCGCCGCCGACACGGCCTGTCGTCTTAAGACTGACGGACGGCGAGCTAGCCCATTACTCACCGTCCACAGGCCTGCGCCTACGGTGGCCGAGAGCCACCACGTGGCCCCCGACGCCCGGGGCGTTTCCGGGTACAAATCCATACTCCATGCTGCTACGGAGAAATTCCTGATGAAAAAACCCAATAACACGTTGCCCGACCTGGGAATCGAACTTATGACCTTAAGTTCAGCAGACGCGCTTGTGAGGCAGATTAGGATATATTTACAGTAATTTTAGAACTGCTTTTGCATAAACTTTTGAAGGTTTTAGAATTTAGATATCATTTTATACTACATCGTAAAGTAAAAGTCTTCACATCACACCTGTTTTTCGGGAAGAATAAGTAGAACCACATTTCACCCATTATGTTTGTGTGCCATGAGCTTATCGCCAACATCTGGGCACAAATCCAGACTCTCTAGAAATCCACGGTGCGGTACACAAACCTCACAACATTCTCCACACTTGCACCATACCGTATCAACGCTCTATTTAAATCAGCCGGCCCGCAGCGACTTCAGCACGCAGAATGCAAATTTCATCTCGATTGGGAGTGAAACTGTCCCTGCAACGTTTCTACTGTCCAGCACAGGCACGAGCAATCCTTTTATAATAAACATTCGTCTACAATTCACTGGGGATCTTGAGCTCAGAACTCTGATGAAAGTTCAAGATATTCTGATAAAACATTTGCAATTGATTTAAAGTTTTCGGAGAACTGGAGTTGTGTTTAAGTTTTGCACTGGGTTGAGCATTAAGATTATGCTTTTACATGGCTGCTTGGTCTTTGGACATGTTATTAATAATCATGATAATGATATTGTAAGCTTTTATTTAAATTGTCTTGTCTGATCAGCGGTCGAAGTTATAGGAGATAGCGTTTTTTGTAGGGCTATGACAACACTAACACTTGGGCCATGGGGTCCGAGTGCCCACCTAGTATTTCGGGAAATCGCCAAGCGGTTGGTCGACTCTTCACGTGACCAGAGGGTGGGCCTATTTTTTGGGCAAAGAATCAGCATTGACATCCAACGTGGCAATGCTGCCAGCCTTCTGGGCACTTTTCCTGTTGACAGCGATTCGGACGAATTTTTGGACGCTCTGCAACCCTTTTCTACTTATACATATTAATTACTATTATAGTTTTGTAGTTTATAAATAATTTAAAAATCTTTGACATAAATCTATTAACTGGTCTTGTTAATTTGGTTGGTTAGTTAATCTTGCAACTGAATTTCAAACCAGTTCCCCCCAACCGATTGAGTTGAAATTTTATACACGCTTATGGTTCTGGTGACAAGACATGACGTGAGCCTGCAGGCAGGATCATCTCTTCGCGAGAGAACCCCTCAACGGTTTATAGCACGAACACGAAACTTTGTATACACGTTGAATTTTGATAGACAAACCATGATCACCATTTTTCTTTTGATTTTAAAAAAGCATGTTCTTTTAAAAATATAGATATATTGTCTGTTTATTCATACTCATCATTGTCCTGCCTTTATCACAATTTATTTGGGGTCGGCGCAACATGTTTTCTTCTTCCGTAATTCACTATTACTCGTCATATCAGCAGTCATCTCTTTTCTAACCATAGCATCCTTCACACAACCCATCCATCGTTTCTTTAGTCTTCCTCTATTCTTAAAGCCATCTTTTAACTCATAAATACTTTTCTATTTATCCATACTAATATTATAAATGCAAAACATTACAGTACTGTCTGGCAGTCTGGTACTTTTTCATGCCTCAACAGATGAACGTATTTCGGTGCACTCACTGGTAGACCATAGTGGATCGCTTAAGGTCGAGTTAGGTCATACATTGGTGGTAAATTCCCATGTGATAATTTTTCAATCATCAGGCGAGCGAAGCCGCAGGGAAAAGTCAAGTTATTTTATATGTTTCAGCTATCAGAAGGACGTGTATTGACTTACACTACCTTTCTCAGTAAATTTCCTTTAAAATGTGTTAATGTGATGTGTCCCATATCATAAGTATCCGTAGAGGTTAAATTTGCGAAGCTTTAAGTTAAAATAGCTAAAATAGCTACTAATATTGAAACTAGCTCCTCTGAAACCTTTCACCAAGTTTCATTTAGTGAAACCGCTGGTTTTAACGTAGATACTCATAACTATGTACCTATGTAGTACCAATATTATACCAGAATTTTAATTAAATGGTTAATAATGAAACTCCTTGCTTTATCGTGCTGCCTTATATTAAATTTTCAAGATGAGGTATAGGAACGGAGTTAATTTAGGGGCTGAGGAATTTTTTCTGAGAAAATATTTTTTCAGTAAAAAACGGATATTCTCTAATTAGATAATCATGTTACTTTAGTCAGGTTAAGGTAATTGGCTTCGTTCTAATAATAAGTATGATAACTTTATGAAAAAAATTGAAATTAAAAAATGGTTTTGCAGTTTACTGTATGAAAATGAAAGAAACAAAACGTATTGCGCTGACCCCAAGTAACATGGGACAAGGGCAGGAAGATGATATTGATACTGCAGTCTACTGTAACAGACTAGTTAGTGTATTTCCATTGAGTCGTAAATAACGAAGCCTGGCGTACTTAAACGAGTTCCATTAACTGACGAGTTGAGCGAAACATAAAGAGATAGTGAATACGGAACTCCTGTTCAGTTCGAGTCTCCAGTAGGTAGGTACGAATAAGGGTCAGTGTACTGACATCATAGTGAATTATAAAACGTCCACTGGGCGCTCATTCCGCTGCATTGTGAATCACGCTGCTACGTGATTCCGACCAACTCAAAAAACACCCCGACACACCTACAAAAAATGCCTGACTGTGACTCGTACAGAAATAGTGGCACGAGACACGTTGACCGTTCCATTGTGTCGTTTTATTACAGCCAAGCGCCCGATCATTTCGTCACACGACAACAAATCCTTAAAACGACCCATCATCTGAAATACCATCTAAACTTAACGCGATAAGGTTCAATTTGTGTTTGTAACCCGGAACGGTTTTACGTTTTAACGTTTATAGTTTCTTTGGACATAGCCAAAGAAAATGCTACCTTAGGACCATTTCTTAGAGTTGTAATTGCTTCATTATTTTGTCTTTTTCTTTTTGTAGTAGTTGGGTAGAGATAGGCGCAAAGCGCACCCGCGGGCTGTCACGCGCCGCGTATTGTCGGTAGGTCCGACGATGCTCGGCAAAAAGCGATGCAACGATAAAAAGGTGAGCCGGCCCGAATGGATATTGAAGTGGACGCTACTCATAATAAATTGTTCATGGAATTAAAACGGTAAGACGGGAAATAATTTTGTACGTGTGTATGGGATGGCGCCATTTGTCAGGTCTAAGATGCTGGTTTGATTTGAAATTATGAAAGGCTGAAATGATTAAATAGCAAATTACCAAATTATTTAACACTATAATGTTATGTATGACATTGACACGACCATTTTAGAAAGAACTTTGTTTTCTTACATGACTACCTCGTTCGGTCGCAAGCGCGACTGTTGAGTATGAGGTCCTGATGTCGATTCCCGGGTCGGGCATAGTCTTATTAGGTTTTTCCATCAGGAATTTCTCAGTAGCAGCCACGGTGTCTGGATTCATGTCCGGGTGATGACAATAGGCTCGCCCCTATTACACGGGACTTAAAAAAAACATAACTGGCGAAATGTGCGTGTACTTTAGGTACACCTCTGCCTAACCCTTCGGAGATTACAGGCGTGGTGTTATGTGTGTATGAAAGCTTCAGCCAAAGGACGAAAGTTAGACTTTTACTGAAAAAAGAAATGTTCTCCAGCTTAAAATAAAATATATAAAGTAGCAGACAGTCTTGTAACATTAATACTTCGCCCTTATCTTTTATCTCCGAGCATATTTTTCTTTGTAACGACTTTTCCTTGAATTTTCACCTTATTTGTAATATTACTCTTTTTGATTACAGGCCTTTGTTTAAAAGCAATTAGTACCAGGAAGGCGTTTATTTTCACAAAGTTGAGTTATTAAACTCAAAGAATGGAGCGAAATTCTTAATTAGAAGTTTTCAGTTAATTTTGTAGTCTGTAGACTTTATGAGCAGTTTAAAATAGGTTTTGTGGTCTATGGATAAGATAAAAAAAGCTTTATTATACGGTTAATATTATAAATGGTGCGATAGTGGACATAAAGTGACTTTCCCGGATAAGAGCAACAAAAGTTTTTCTACATGAGTTCTTGTTACATCGTGTTTCGTTACCCAACTTATTTGCATATCTCACGAAACGTCAAAATTTTAACCATTAAAATTAAATACACAACGAATAAAATCTCTCATATTACCACACAGGCCCTTCTTAATTATATATTCGTTAAAAATTGAGTGTTCCCTAACTATAGTGAGTTTCACCTATCAGTTGATAGATCAGCCGTAAACTCGAGTACTAAGGCTGGGTCCCACAGCTACCGTTCACTCTGTCAGATCGTAATAAACAAATACAACGGGAATTTTTACTGTGAGTTGCCTTAGATTAATGTAATTAACGCCCACTTGTTGATGTTTTGTGTGAATTTTATTGAATCGTGGGCGGGTAGCTTTTGGAGCATCGGGAAGGTGAAAGGCGAGCTTGTCAGAAAAGTATGAATATGATGCTAGGTATTAGGTCGACCAAACCTACGCGAAAAGTAGTTTTGGTCAGTTAGTCGTTATTAAGACGTTTAGTTGTTTGTTATTGCGGGTCTTAGAATACAATGAATGTGTTTGGCTCTAATTCGCCTATACCCCGTGTAAAATATGCACATTTACCAACACTAATAGATAGTTGACTCGCCAACGCACCACCGCACAGGCCGACAGTCCGACAACGACTGGCCCCCACCACTCGGAGCGGTTCTTATAACCGAGCGACGTGAGCGCCCGAGGCAACGTCACAATACTACATACACTACATCCCTTCCTTGTTTCAACCAGAAATATTAATAAGACATTTAGTTTATTATTATTATTATTTTTTTTTTATTATTTTTTAATAATAATTTATTGACATTTCTGGCATAACAGAATCACATCACAATAATATCTAAAAATCATTTTATGGTTTAATTTAGTATTTCCTTTTACCCTTCCTCTTCTTCTGTTTCATTTTTTTTTATTCATTTTTATCTTCTTCTATGTTAATTCTTTCTTTTCTTGGTCTCGTGTCTCTTACATCTAAATCTTCTGGTTTATGTCTCCTGCCACTGGTACATTGTCATGATATTGCAGTTTCAAAAATAATTCTGCAGGAGTTTTACCTGTAACACTATACATACATACATATATACATAGCCAAATACTCTAACAAAGCTTCTTGACAGTTTTTTAGGATCCACTTTTTTTTCTTTTGAATGTCGCGGTTGTTACGTTCGACTTCTCCGTTCTGTTGAGGCCAGTATGGTACCGTATTATGCAAAACTATATTTCTTTCAGTATAGAATTTTTTTAAATCCTCGCTGCAGAACTGTCTACCAGTATCAGCTGTTATCGTCATTGGGTTACCAAGTCTGCTAAGAATCTCTTTTAGAGATTTTATTATGTCTGCACTGGTAATTTTACGACAAATCTTCACTTCCTTGTATCGACTGAAATAATCGACGATTATCAATATGAGACAAGACATGAATTGTGATACTCAAATAGGAAGTCGAAACTGTCTCTCCTAAATACAGATTGCTCAGCAATCTAGCTAGGAGAGCAGCGATATACTCAGAAATTAGTTGTACCTACCACATGTAACTATTAATGCATAGGTACTTTGTAAGGCCCCTCGTGTACTACAAAACCTTTATGTACCTAAATAAATTATTATTATAATATGTAATTGCTGCTTGGTAAAGGGCTCAAAAATCAATACATGTATCTACCCAAGGTTCGCATGGTAACGCCTGTCGCTTCAATGGGTTTGGAGGATTTGGACCTGAAACTAACGTACAGCCTTTGCAGCATTTGACCAAGTTCTCAGTTTCTTTGTCAAATCTAGGCTACCATACTTTGGTTCTTAGTCTCGTCTTCATTCATTAGGACTATTCCTGGGTGCCCTTCGTGAGCAGCTGTCAGAACCTGACTGCACATTTTTACCATAACAGTTCTAGTTCCTCTCAATAAAACTGAGTCGTAAAAGCATAATTAATTACCTCTTCATCCCATTTGTTTTTTATACAGGCCTTCCCTTACTTTTAATATTTGCTTGTCTTGCTTTGATGGCTCCATACGAGTAATTTCTTCCAGTGACACTGCTATTGGCTTGCTTGCTTCAACAAGTTGGTGTATATGGTTTTCCGACTTGTCCTCAGACGTTTTATTTAATTTATACAATCTTGATAAACTGTCTGCTATATTTTCTTTGCCAGGCTATTACTTTAAATGTATATGCTTGAAGGTGTAGTATCCACCTTTCTATCCCTGCGCATGGTTTTGATTTAGGACCGAATATAACCTCGAGTGGTTTATGGTCGGTCACTAATTCAAACTCTTTCCCAAAAAGAAAAACATACAAATGTTCCACAGCCCAGACCAGAGCTATGGCTTCTTTTTCTGTCTGGCAATATCGTCTGTGTCCGGAGACCATACGCTATAATGCGAGGTCCATGATCATTAATTTAAACTAATACTCCTCCTAGTCCTAGGGGATCGTAGCAAAATAATAACAGCCGCTCAGATCGATCTTTAAGTAAAGCCGTGCCTGCTGTTAGTCTGTGCTAGTTTGGTCTTTGGATGGGTGACCACCCATTACACATGCCGAGTTACCTCAGTGTCTCGGAAAGCACGTTAAGCCGTTGGTCCCAGGTGTCTTCCTGTGGTATGGGGATCCTTCTTAATGGTTGAGAAATTGGTGGTACTTCCTCATCGATTGGTACCTCCACTAAACATCCTTGAACTTCGGAAACTCTGTTTTAGTGTCCATTTGGTCGATTTTTAATCCGATTTTAAGTACACGCATAGCATGGCAGTTTCTTTCCCAGCAGATCTCGAGTTCCATCAGCGATGACGTAAAAAGTTAATTTTCTGATCTACTTGCGATTTTTATATTTGCATCAAATGATCCAGGTCAAGGGAACTCTTACTACCATAACCATAAAAAGTCTTATTGCAACTGAATGTAATATTATCCCAGGTAAATATTGTCCCAGGTTTTGTTTGTGATCAAGTTGCGTTTACTAACATTTTAACCTTCATTCTGCCAGTATGGCAATCTAACATACTGTCATCATCGATTTTGAACACATATTGTACGATTGCGGACTCTGTTTGATCTAGCTGATTTGTATCGTTTCTTTTGTTATCTCTTTTCATTTTTTATTTTATTTTCGCTTTGTTTGTTGCTGTTTCCCTCATATTTCCTTTTATTCATTCTGTCTCGTGTTGTCTTGTCTCATTGCCCTGCAGAATTGTCTAAAATGTCCCTTAGCCCACATTTGTGGCAATCTTTTTCTTTTGCTGGGCATTTGCTGTCTTGAGACGCGTGTCCTGCGCTCCCACATCTTCCACATCCTGTTTTTCTTTTCAACATCTTATCATTATTTTATTTTCCGTTATTTCTGTTTTCATATTCTTTACTCTGTTTATCTTTTCAGTTGATGTGCTGCTTTTCTCGAATTCTTCGATTTGTCGACTTACAACTGCAAGAGTATTTGCTTCAACAATTATATTTGTTAGTTGAATTCTCTTTCTAAGCTCTTTAGAGTAACACTTTTCTGTAATTTGATAGATTATTTGATCGTGTTTGTCCATAAACTGACATTTGTCTGCTTGTTGGCTAAGCCGTAAAATAGGAATTTTTCAAAGTTTTCATTTGCCTCATGTTTGATCAATCGAAAAAGGTGACGTTCATAGATCTTACTTTATTCGGGTAGAAAGTATGCATCAAGTTTGGCAATAGCCACTCTGAAGATATCCACTCCATCTGCTGGTGATAAATTTTAATCTGGTATATTATAGAACATTTCCTGCAATTCTAGTCCACCAAAATGTAGCAGCGAAGCACGTTTCTTCTCAGTACTCTCGATGCCAGCAGCTTCCAGGTCGATCAAAAGCGCCTGCTTCCAGCGCTCCCATCTCATTCCTACTGATGAAGGTTCCCCCTCACAATCAAATTTCTCTAACGTGAGATGAGAACTCATATTGTTATTAATTACCTGGAACCAATAAATAAAGGGTTTGCACTAACTGGCAAGGTTTGTCAATTAAATGACCAGTATGTACATAAAAAGTACCACCACTGCTGACCTATTTTTCCTTTGATAACTGTCATTTTTATGACCAGTAGGTATTTTCTACTGCTATTATTGTAATTATCTAATGACTTGTCAATTTAATGACCAGTAGGTATATTCTACTGCTATTATTGTAATTATCTAATGACTTGTCAATTTAATGACCAGTAGGTATATTCTACTGCTATTATTGTCATTCTTTGATGACTTGTCAATTTAATGACCAGTAGGTATACTCTACTCCTATTTTTGTCATCCTCTAATGACTTGTCAATTTAATGACCAGTAGGTATATTCTACTGCTATTATTGTCATTCTTTGATGACTTGTCAATTTAATGACCAGTAGGTATACTCTACTGCTATTATTGTCATCCTCTAATGACTTGTCAATTTAATTACCAGTAGGTATACTCTACTGATATCACTGTCATTCTCTGATGACTTGTCAATGTAATGACCAGTACGTATACTCTACTGATATCACTGTCATTCTCTGATGACTTGTCAATTTAATGACCAATAGGTATACTCTACTGATATCACTGTCATTCTCTGATGACTTGTCAATTTAATGAACAGTAGGTATACTCTACTGATATCACTGGCATTCCCTGATGACTTGTCAATTTAATGACCAGTAGAAATGTTCTACTGCTTTTTGATTTATTCTTTTAGAACTAATCATGTAACAGATATCAAATAACTAAGCACGAGGTCCTGGGTTCAACTTCCAGGTAGGTAGGTAGCTAGTGTCACTGAGTTTCTCAATCATGAACCTCCCAATAACAGACCGGAATTTGAACTAGCATCCGGTTAATGGCAACAGGCATGCTCAACGTAATTGGTGAAACGTGGTTGCATCACACATCTCTGCCTACCCCTTTTGGGGAACATAGGCGTGATGTTTTGTTTATGATAGATAATTAAATCAATATGTGTTTTCCATAACCATGTTTCATTTTCCATGTTTTTTAATCAGATTTTCTTTTTATAATAGTTCTCAAATCATTTCAACACCTTTTGTTCAGGATAGTTGCAGCACTGATGACAATATTTAGTCTTTTATAATATTTTCTTGCCTTTGTATATATTACTTTTAACGATTATTTGTGAATGTGTGAACAGTGTACAATACAAATAGTTTATTTTATTTCACAAGGTTTGTACTACATAGCTAGTGATAGAAGTGTAGGCCTTGTAGATTCCTAGAGGTGTGTTTACTTTTGTTAACCTCTTATCTTGTTTTCCGTTTTTTGTGTAGTAAGCAACGACTTATTGTCGGGCCTATGCTGTCCCCTCATACTTAAGTACGAATGCTGTAACATGATAATATTGTAAAACCAAATGATTTAAAAAGAGAACCCATGGAGTTTCTTGCCGGTTCTTCTCCATAGGAAACGACCAACCAGGAACCGTGCACCTTTCTGTCGATGTTTTATAAGTGCCCATGTAGGCCTATGTGGAATAAAATATTTTGATTTTGATTTAACAACCAAGATAGTATTTGAATAGTTGCAAAACAATACATTAACAAACCACTTTTTGTTTCAGCCTTTTAATAATATTTTATTTACAGTTAATATCTCTAATGAAACATTCTTATTCAATTCAGTTAAATTATTTTAGCTGTAAAAAGTCTATAATTACTTTTTTACAACTCTTTTCGTATGCACAGACAGAAGACTTACTTGTTGTCTGCAAGTAAATTGCTGACACACTGTTTTTTTATTTTTATTTGATGTATGTTTTAATTTCAGTACTTTACTTTTCATTGAACGTTAATTTATTTATTTTAAGTAGATATTTATGCACCTTGTGGCCTGAAACACAGGTTCAACCTAGTTCAGGCAATAATCAACTGTGCTCTATTTTATTTGTTAAGATATTTCATTGTAAATGTACCTCTTTTTATAAATAAACGATTATTATATATTCTAACGTAATATTCATAATTTGACTTTTAAAATGAAAGAATATTTCGTATATTTCTCCACGAAATACAATTCTTAATTATTCTAATAATAAAATTTAAGAACTCACGGCTTTTCTCCCCTTTTTTTCACCTCGTCGCCAATGTAAAATATGCACATTTACCAACACTAATAGATAGTTGACTCGCCAACGCACCACCGCACAGGCCGACAGTCCGACAACGACTGGCCCCCACCACTCGGAGCGGTTCTTATAACCGAGCGACGTGAGCGCCCGAGGCAACGTCACAATACTACATACACTACACCCCGCATGTGCAAACTCATAAACGAACGCAGCGACCTGGTTGACGTCCACGCAGACTCAATATCGACGTTTGCTTAATTAGTATTAGTATTTAATATAATTTTAGAACATTAAGTATTTAAATTAAAATTATAATCTCAAAGAGCACTTTGCATGTGGTGTTTGCCTGTAATTGGTTGTGCAGTTAGATTTAAGACACAATTACTTAT
Organism: Eurois occulta; assembly: GCA_950022335.1. Classification (NCBI taxonomy): domain Eukaryota; kingdom Metazoa; phylum Arthropoda; class Insecta; order Lepidoptera; family Noctuidae; genus Eurois; species Eurois occulta. Next base: position 5,650,780 of record OX465489.1, on the reverse strand, counting down.
ATTTTCCTTTATGTACTATCTGTAACAACTGTTGGTGAACCTTAATTAAATAAATAAATGACTCCAAAATTCGAAACCCATGTCGTCATGTTCATATTTGGGCTTTGTTGTGCTCCTATAATGCGGGAGGGCAGTACATTACTTACTGCTGAAATCTGCTGAAAACAGGTTTTATAAGTTTTTTTTCTACAATAAAGGGACCAAGGCCGGTAGTCTCGGCATAGATACCGACGTTGTCGCAAACTTTCGATCGCTTAATAATAACAGAAAAATTCGGTTGCTTGAAATGCATCTTGGATGTAGAGACTTGCGTTTCTCGCAAAAATGGTTATCCCAACCTAATTTTTTCGTTATTATTAAGCGATCGAAAGTTTGCGACAGCGTCGGTATCTATGTCGAGACTGCCGGCCCAAGACCCTTAACGAAAAGCCGAAAGGCACTTGTTCCCCCGTCATTGCGATATTTTTTTTTGTTCTGGACCATACCTGAGAACCTTCAAGTTACAGAGATATTGGGGATCAAAGTTTCAACTTTTTCACATTTTTTTTTTAAATACATCTTTTTAAGGTCCGTGTGTCATCTTAGTAATATAAGATTTTTACTTTCAACACCTCCACGACCCCCGTACTATTCAATCCATCCATCAGTACAATGTTTTGGGTACGTTACATTGAGTTCTACCGTAAAACGTGATTTTTCACCAAAAAAAAAGTCAATGCCCAGCAATAATTTTTGCGTAAAGTTACTTAGTTTGATGTACAGACGACAGCACATCAAGCTACTGCAATCTGTCAAATTTCTTTAATAGATTTTCAACTTTATCTCTAAAGCATTAGGTTCTGTACATAATGCTTGGTGACGGCTTCGTAGTGTCCGTTCACACCCTTTAAAATGATCTAACAAACAAAACACTGCGCAAATAAAACTAGCACAAAATAAATTCCGAAGTTTGAAAACGTCGATGGATTCAACAATTCCTTTTAAATTACGATGCCTGTTAAAATCTTTAAGTATGTACCTACTCACTGTGTTAAAATAAGTAAAAATTGAACGGACTCCCGAACCGGTTCCCGCGTCTAATTAAGAAAGCAATTTGCAAGTTATTTATGGACTATAAAATAATAAAGAGTGGACCCCGGCTTATCTGCTGAGTCACAGGAAATTGGTGGGATGCAAACATTATTTAAAACTGCAGTTTATATGGGTAGCCTTCAAGTTCGCTGATTATAGTTATAATTTATAATTAAAAGTTTAAATTAAAACTGGGAAGTTGGGACGGTAAAAGGACGAGTTGTGTCAGCCGTTCGGTGAATTATTATCATTGGAGTTTCTGTATTCGTAGTAGGTACTGTCATTTGCCATTTTAATTATCATCGATTTGTTGCATCGGTAGGTGGTAGTTCTCAGGTATTCTGGCACTGTAGTGTGAATCAAGCTCCAAATCTGTGGTGGCATCATTAAAATGGTTTTGCCGCCAATAGGTAACAATCGAATGCCAATAATAACACGTATAGATACGACGTGTCAAACAAAAACCAACTCACAATTTTTTATAGCGGGCTCACGCAAGAAAACAATAACGCGGACACAATGAGGATCGGTTACATATGCCAGACGTGAGAAGACAATAGGCCCTATTAGAAAACATATCGGCTGCAGAGGAACCAGTTCACGAATGATATATTGATTAAAGATTACAACAACGGCATCGATTCGAATGTAGGAATGGTATTGACATCTTAGTGATTGAATGTCTCGATACCGCGAATCTTGTTTATAAACAATAACGATTTCACACGATGATTTACGAGTTTCGAAAACTTGATTTAATTTTATGTGCATTCTGGATTAAACTGTTTCCCATAAACCACGACGGTATGCCGCGTTACTTTTACGATCTCCTGAAATATGCGGTTTATTTTTGGTGTTGGAAAACATTCTAAGAAGTTATTGGAAAATAATGATTTTACTGGCACATTGATTACTAATCAAATAGCTTCGGAAGGCTTCTGGTCGTGCTGGTCGATTCCAATGCCAACGATTTCTTCAATCAGATTTTATCGTCGTTTGACAGTCGTCGTGGACGTCGGCAACTGGCCAAGGAATGCTTCTCGTACTTCACGTTTCATGTTTTTTACGACCAGTAGCTAGTTTATGAACGGTGGACAAGTTTGAGATTCAGCTGATAGTGACCTCTTTTACTTTACAATGCCGCTGGACTAAATAATTTTGAGTATTTCGGTAGCAATTTAAAATAGCTTCCATCGAGTTATTTCCTTAAGAATCTCTTCAAAACACCTGCCATTTTATCACTGGAACGCTAACATATTTTTAATTTACGACAATTAGTACACAGTCCAGACCTTGATACGTATAAAACCTTGAACCTTTCTTTAAGAACCCACAACTCTTATCGCAGCCAGCCATCTAGTTATAAAATATGACGATCATAAACACAGGGCACCTGTTCATAACAGGATATTCTTGTTTTGCTACTGGTACGAATCGCCCTTTGTCTATGTTGTATTTGTAGAAAGGCTACACTATTTTTGTTTGTGGTAAGCCAAAAATAGTAAGTATTATCTTCGATTAAATATTTGTTACAATCAATTAAATCGATCTAAGTATCATTATTGCGAATGAAAAAGTCAGTCATTTTATCTCAGTTCTTATCAATTTTTAAGATGCAGAATACATCGCTTTTTGGTTCACTGCATTTAATGTAAACACGATCAAAGCAAAAAGAATCGGTGAATGAAGATTTCGGCTTGGACCAGATTCAGAATGAAGATACATACAATGCTTTGACGATGCCGCTCCTGATAAAACAATTAACATAACTAAATAAAGAGGGGTAAGAGTTATTTATTCATTGACTTCTTGTTAGGTATGTAAAAAAATCCTTCTGCGCTGTCATCGATATTCTTATGATATGAGAGAGAGGTTTGAAGAGTTCGTTTATTGTTTCAATGTGATACGGCCCATCAGGGGGTCTAAATTCCTTAAGTAGAATCGTAATAATTATGTAGTATAAAGTGGTGATAGACAGATCAGCGCGCCGCCTAATGATAGTCGATGTTACCATCCCGCATGACGAGAACCTCGTGAAAGCTGAGAAAGAGAAACAAATTAAATATCTCAACTTGGCGCACGAGGTTGTTGACATGTGGAATGTGAACTCGGCTATCATTGTGCCGATTGTCATAACGGCCAATGGTCTTATGGCCAAGAGCCTCGATAACCATCTTTCGAAGCTCTTCTTAGGCGGTTGGATGAAGGGCCTGATTCAGAAGGAAGTAATCCTTGATACGGCCCGTATTGTGAGGAGGTTCTTGTCTCTGGAGCCCTTACCACCGGCAGCTTTGACCCTGCTCCCGACACCGGCAGACTACTATTTTTATAAAAATGAAATTAGTATGTAAGATAAATGAATAAACGAAATGTGATACACCATTTTACGAATTGTAACGTAATTCATATTATTATCCTATTACGATTCTGCTAAAGCGGCCATTTTAGGCCCCCAGATCATCATATCATCATCAGTCAATCATCCAGTGTAGTATAGTATACTCACTAAAAGATTAAAATCAATGATTACTGACGAAATATCTCCAATAGGTATACCGTTGTCGTAGATTATAGATACAAAGTGAGTTTGGCTATGATACGGATCATAGCCAAACACTTTTTGCTGAACTAGCATTTTCTGAATGTCAATACTCAATAGGTACGTTTCTTATCCCGGCAAGGTTTTCTGTAATGTTGTAGTAGCCACAACACAAAGCAAAAACAAAAGACAACTCAACAGATACCAAACACATTTAATTTCGAGTTATCAATATTCTCTTCGTATTATTAAAACCATCTCGACCAAAGTTAATTATTTAACTTTTTTTTTCTTGCAAACAGGCTCTTGAAAGGGTAACATGCATCGTTGGCGCTATTTATAAACGTTCCGCTTAACGTTTTTTTCTTGTCGCCTCACTTCTGTGCGTCTGCGCACCTGCCGTCGCGGGCGCAGCTCATTGGTTGGTGCGCGAGTCAATAACATCTAACTAAGGAGTGAGGCCACCCTTACGGCTGTTTTCTTAGCCCTTATCTCGAGTTGTTCAATCGTGCACCTGATTTTGTTTGTTGTTTGGTAGTGTCAGTAATTGGGTTCTAGAATGTTATTGCTTACACCGTCTTGTTTCCAGACACTTTCTATTACTTATTTGTTCTAGTGTTTTTAAGGCTTGGTTTTTGTTCGGCTCTTCAAATAAAAGGATTATTTTCAAAGTTTGCTTTTTATCAAATTCTAGTTCTTTCTTCCCATATTTTTTATTAAAAGCATCTGTACAAAGTACTTGTAATAAAACGGTTGTGATTAGTCGCTTCAAGTTTTGATATCTGGAACCGCCTTCTACTCTACGTTTAAAATCATAAATTTTGCTTTTTAAACTTCCATTAACTAACTTTTTATGTCTCCATTAACATGGCATATTCTATCAAGATCTCAGATAATCCGTGCGCTAAATAACTGAATATTAAAAAAAAAACAAATAGAGTAATAAATAATACAGTAATGCCACATCAAAACGTAATGCATTAGTCAAGTTGGTTATCACAATATCTCTGTCCAAATTCCGTGCTTAAATGGAACATATTATTAAGGCGCAGTTCCACAGCAGCCCATGGCTAAGATACGCTTGTATTAGCTTCGCTTTGTATGAAAATGTAAGGAGGATGGTCCACTACGCCTACAGCCACGCTACGCATGGACACTGGCTATCAAATTAATTGCGTAGTTAACATCTCAAACCTCTCCAGGTATTAACCCTTCCACAATGATTTCACCTTGCAGCAGCTCCATTAGCAACCTTACTAGAAAGAAAATAAAGATTATTGGGATTTTTACAGACTTGTCAGTGGAAGCACACCAACTGCAACCTCGCAACGATGTTTATTAAAATCACTTTAATTTGACAGTGATCATAAATAATTAATTTGAGAGTGAAGAAAGTGATGAAGACAAGTTTAAGTTGAAGCATGCTTGCAATGATATACTTACAGACCATTTTTGTTTTGCAAAAACGGGCGGTTAGATCAATTTATAAATTGAGTCCAAGACACTCTCTCAGAGAAAAAATTAAGGAAATTAATGTAATGACTGTTCCTTCTCAGTATATTTATGAAAATCTTGTGTATGCTCACAAAAATATAAAGCTGTTCAAGAAATATAGTGATATTCACAATATAAATACAAGAAATAGACATAAATATATTGTACCCACAACAAGGCTCAAGAAAATAGGTGGATCTTTCAGATGCCAATGTATTCGCTTTTATAATAAACTACCAAGCCACATTCAAAATTTAAGTCTTAATAAATTCAAATCCTTTATAAAACATAAACTTTGCCAGAAAGGATTTTATACTATTAAAGATTATATAGAGGACAAAAAAGCTTGGGATTGAACTGCTCCAATTTGAATTGACTTTACTTATACCTATTTTTATTTTACTTTTTTTACAATTTGACATTTTATGAATTTTCTTTATACACATGACATTCTTTACTTTTTCAAGTATGATATTATTATTTTTTTGACGAATATTTACATGTTAAATATTTTATTTTATTTTTTATTTAGTTTTCTGTATATTGACATTTAATGAATTGACATGATTATTTAATATGACAAATATTTTATTATTTTTATATTCTGAATGTGAGGACCATGTGGGCCTTTTTCTGATTTTGACTATTGTCTACGGCAATGGTTAAAATTAGAAAAACAGTGCTATAAGCGACCCACCCAGATGTCCTTTCTTTGGTATTGTTTGTCGTGATGTTGAGCTCCTTGAGTTATAAGTCGAGCTCCACGATAACTGGCAAGTGCTTGCATTGACTGAACGTTTGTGAATGTGTGAACAGTGTAGGCCTTGTAGATTCCTAGAGGTGTGATAACTTTTGTTAACCTCTTATCTTGTTTTCCGTTTTTTTGTGTAGTATGCAACGACTTATTGTCGGGCCTATGCTGTCCCCCCATACTTGAGTACTAATGCTGTAACATGAAAATATTGTAAAATCTAATCATTTTAAAAGAGTAACCATGGAGTTTCTTGCCGGTTCTTCTCCATAGGAAACGACCAACCCGAACCGTGCACCTTTTTGTCGACGTTTCATAAGTGCCCATGCAGGCCTATGTGAAATAAAAATATTTTGATTTTGATTTTGAATGCAATATAGACAGCCAAGAAATGCTACACGTACTATGAATGTAGATGGCTGTAAGAGTAGAAGAAGACCGAAGAAACGATGGATGGACTGTGTGAACGATGATATGAATAGAAAAGAGGTGACTGATGACGAGCAATAGACAAGTATGATGGCGAAGACCTGCTCAGCCAACCCCAAATCAATTGGGATAATGGTAATGGTGATGATGCAGATGTCAGAAATAAAATAAGTTTGAAAGGACTGTACATCAAGCTACCCGAAACTGTCAAATTGTCCCAAAAAGCCTTGAATAGGCGCTTTAGCGATAAAGTTGAAAATCTATTAAAGAAATTTGACAGATTGTAGTAGCTTGATGTGCGCCCATCTGTACATCTTACCATCTACTAACAGTGGATGGTCGACTTTATAGCCAAGTACGGCAGTATGGACGGCTACTTTAGAAACACGCGAAGAGATTGACAATGGCTGATAACATTTAGCTGGTGCACTGTCTATAGCCAAGCTATTAAACAACGGACAGGTTTAAGAAAGCAAATTGATTGTGGTGATAAGTCACTCAGACTAGACGAGGTCTTTGATATGTGTTGTTTCAAAATATAGTAATTATCCTTAGGTGGTGTTCGTATTCGAAACACAAAATACACAATAAATATTTATGGCCGAGATTCAGTATTTTTACGTCTTCTAAAATGCACCTTTGATCATATAAATTCACTCCTTTTTTATGGGGTAGTCCAAAACTTTAGAATACTACCTGGTATGATCATTACAAAGGAATATACTTTCGTCTCGGCCAAGTTCATACATCAAGTCATACACGTGCTTCGATTAAGAGCTTTCAGAAGAACACCTTTGATCATATTACCAGAATGAAGTGGTATTTCACACCAGTCAAAACGACTGCAATTAGAAAACTCCTCCAATCACCATTATCATCAATCGAGCAGCTTTCAAAACAGCAATGTGTAATCTGTAATCCCAATCGGCGCATTGACAATTAAATGATACAGCTACACAGTTACAGTGGTTTTAAGAAAACGCAATCAAAGGTAAAAACCGCGGCGTCTCACAATCGCCGTCCGATAGTTCGTCGCGTCTGCAATTAACTGTCATTAACTAGGGAATTAAGTTTTTGCGTTAGAAATGGCTTTCGATCACAAATGCAGTACAATTAGCGGTTCTTGAAGGTGTTTGAGAAACTCTGCGAGTAATGTAAGTGGTAGGATAGAGACTTCCGTTAATTAGTTCACAGGAAAGATGCTTGATTACTTTTAGTTTAATCAAAAGAGGTACTAAATTATAGATCTTTATGTCAATAAAATGCTACTTGCTTATGCTATGAGGTACAAAGTTTACCAACTTTTTATTTTTATTTTACCCGACTGAGTAAGGTAATGTGTTTATCAGACTATTTAATATGTATGTTTGTTCCTTTCTGGCACTCTAGAGACCAAACACGTGGGCCGATTTCGATGATGCTTACGTGAATCGATTTGTCTTAATCTTTCGAGTGTCACTAAATACATGATAGTAATCAAAATTAAATATGGTGACAACTAGATTAGATGCCATATTGAGAGAAAAAAATAAAGTCGACGAACTCTGTTAAGTCAAAGTCAAAGTCAAAGCATTTATTTCAATTAGACCATTACAGGCACTATTGAAAGTCAAAAAAAAGCTAAGCTACAGTCACAGTCACAAGGCATAATAACTTGCGAAAGTACTGTAGTTGCACATTCCAAACGCGTAGATCTCTATGGAGAAGAATGGGCAAGAAACTCCATAAGTTATCATTTGAAAATAATCTTTCAGTTTTTCATATAATTTTTCATTTCGAATGCCATTTAGGATTTATGACGGTTTAAAGTTGGTTATTCGTAATGACATTCATTATTTAAACGTAAAAAAATTAAGAAGTTGAATCATCTGTGAAATCTTTCACATTATTAAACTGCAAAAATCTAGACGCCTATAACCAGCTTTATATTTTCGAATCGAAGATACATTCATCTAGTTAGCTAAATTATTTTGGCCCAATAGATCACATTGATCGCCAGCTTAGGTTTACAGAATATTTACCTCTGTAAAAATTTCCGCATTGACCTGCTGAGTTGCATGTAGATTTTAGTTATTCAAGTATCAGGAACGGGGTGTGGCGATAGCGTCAAGCTTTCGGATTTGAATAAACACAATGTAGTACTATGTTGGCATAAAATAGGAGCAAGTAAGTAGTGGTCTAGGCGACCAGTAGGCACTTGATATGGTAACCCGTTTGCGCCAGTCGGGTTTACGTACACCTTGCGCTCTATCGCAGATCTCTTGAAAACTTGACGGTTATGCTGTCTACTTTGCTGTTTGTTTCGTTTTATTTAAATAAGCCTTTGGAAATGAAATGATGTTTATTTCTGGAAGCAGTTATTCTTAGTCACTTTCCACAACAACAATTTGGTCAATAGTTTAAAATTCGATGGGGCGAAAAAATGCCGTAACAAACAGAGTCATTCTAGATTGGAGACTTCGGATTTAGATCCTCCTTGAGGTGTTTTTGGGGAAATCCTTTCTCAAAAAAGGAGTCCAATGACAGTAATGGAAAACATGATGAAAAAATTAGTAATATTCTTTTAGTGTAAATACTTAATTGAGTAAACGACTTGCCAAGTGACTAGGTCTTGATGGTGTTAAGCTGAAAGTTTGCAATGAGCTATCGGGCAGGCACTATTGAGAAAATAAAAATAATGTTCAATATTCGGTTACCTCTATACCATTTGATATTTTTTTAAGTTGTCCATTTATAATAGCTGTTGCCCTCGAATTCGTTCGAGTGGAAATTTTGATCTGATTGTGTGTGTGTCCGTTCTGGGGTGATTGAGTAACAAACATCCATCCATCCATCCAAACTTTCGTATTTATAACAGTAGTAAGATTATACTAACTTAAAAATCATATTTTAGAAATTATTAAAATAAAATTACACCTCGTATTCAAAACAATTTTTAAATTAAAATTCACCGTGTATAATTCTTTAAAATATGTCAATAAAATACTTAAAATATACTCGGAAAATTATTTCCACTTTTTATTTTTTGAGAATGGCCACATAATTTAATTTGCCACCATAATGACAGTTCATATTGAAAACGTGACCGGTCGTAATTACCGTATCTGATTGGTAAATGTCCCGCGACCACACCAAGTTTATTTTTATAGCAACGTCGCAAAATTGGAGCTGTCTTTTCGAATAAAAAACAACCAGGAAAAACTTCAATTTATCTACGAAATAATGAAGTCAATTTGCATAGTTAATAATAACTATAAACGATTTCATCTTAGTCTGATGTGGTTCTTTAATAATCAAAGAAGAGGGTTCCTTTAATCTTTAAAAATGTTTTCCAACGAGGTAGGTATTGGATGGAATTGACTCAATCCCTAACTCCCAATGCAATCTTCATAACTTCGTAGCAGTCACATAGATTGAACTTTAGTCTGAAGCAATGAATAACTATTACACGAGTGGCTTTCGGAATTCAACTCCATTCAAAGTAACACGAGCACAAAACAAACAAAACCTAGGTGACACCGTGTTTCCCTTTGCCCTAATCCAATTACTTACTCTTTTGTCCAGTAAAACGTTCTCGCACGCCATTATATTCTTTATCTCCATACTGCCACGATCCAAATTTATGTCACAACATTCACCTCCAAATTATCTCTCTATTTAAACGGAACTTAAAATGATATTTTCACCTTGCCACACGAAAGTGCCCTCTGAGGTTTTGTCATTGTGAAGCATTTTCCTTTGACGCCGGTAAGACAGGTGATTTTATTTTTCGGTAAAATGTGGCGGCACCCCGCTGCATTTAAATATAATGACACAATGAAAAGGCTAAATTTGTCGCTCTACTTAGAGGATTCTGCTATTCCCCTTGTACCTTTTTGTATGAAAGTGTTGACGTGTCGAGAATAAAATGGCTGTAAACGCTCATTTTGCTCCGCATTACTGAATTACACAATTCAGTAAGGGCAGAGCGCTTGTGCCTGACATATTTTTCTGCGAATATTCTGTTGTGACTCTTCAATATTTATTTGTTTGTAAACAAAACAGTACAGTAGATAGGAACTCTTTAATATTCACATGTTCGAATACAAAACAGTACTGTGATTGTGATAGAAAACACATCCAAAGGTCACAGAACAGATATACCACCGTCATCCGAACTAGACCGTATTGAAACAAAATGTACAACGTTGCACCAAAACAAAAGATTCCGCTTGAATGGACAATATGCTCACACTTACATGTGATATGATGTACCGTGGGAACCCGCAGCACATCATACGGGGTTGAGTAAACCTGAGTTCACGGTAGCAACACTAGACAATGGCAGGAACCACCTTCGTTCCGACAATTTGTCACGGAATGTCCGTATACCTACTCTGTCCACAGTTGTCTCTTCGTCCCATCATTGTTCTGCACACAATTGTGAAGAAAGCAGTAAACGAGTAGGTGAAGCTTAGTGACCCGTGAAAGACGAGAAAATTATCGTAATGGCTTGAGACAAGAGTTTAGTAGAAAGGCTCTATGAAATGTGGGTCTGGGAAAGATTAAAAACCATCTTTCTAGTCACAAGAATGGCAATGATGATCAGTCTGCAATCGGCATGGTTGTAAACTACATGCGAAAATTACTATACATATCATTATAAATAGGAACAATATTAGATTGAACCCTTCAAATATAGGTAAATATACAAAAAGTTTCTAATAATTCATAGACAATGCAAACACACCCATTAATCTCACAAGTCATAACTCGAATCTTAATAACATTCATAATCGTTCAGTCTGCAACAAGAAAAAAAAGGTGTTCATTAATTTCAATCAAACAGATCAAGATAACATAGAATTAGAAAGGATGTTGATGCAATAAAATTATACAATGATTGACACTTAAATTAATAGCCCAAAATCGCATGCACATCAACTGTCTAAAGAGAACGCGCGGTCTAGAATAAGTCCCAAGTCAGATCAGTCATAGATACCGTGGCATCAGCGTGTCAACTAGATTCAATTCGTCCATTCTAAACTGACCTCCACTGACCTTTCAATAGGTCACTTGATAATAAGAAATAGGAAGGATTAGGTGGTCGTTTAACTGGTCGTCGAGAGATAAGGCGATGGGAGTGTACGGGCGTGGTCTTCAATGCAATGTCGGGCTTAGTAGTACAAACAAAGAGACACGTGTGCCTTTGTGTAAGTCAGTTTGTCCTTGGTGGTATAAAAGGGTATCAACAAAAGCTTTCAGGACAGATGGTCGGTTGATGTCATCAGATTTGGGTTATCTTTTCGCTTCGGGTTGAATTCGTGTTTGTTCTTATGAGAATGTGTTTGTACAGTTCTATTTTAGGATTTCTGGACACGTGTATAACATTAGGTGCGGAATTGGTTTACTTTTTGCATTTGACAGCCAGATTTAAACAATTAGGAATGCATATTATTATTGTTTTTCATGTTTACAAAATAATTTTATATTCAGATTAATCCGAAATACAGGCTCGGCCTAGCTCAGGAGCAGTTAGTTGCTCATCTTTTATTCTTTGTGCTTAATTCACGGCACACTGCAACTGCACTTAAAAAGTAAATAATAATGTTTATTTATTTATTTTCTCATCGCAAACGTTACAGTGAACAGGAATTATTAAATCTAATACACAGGGTAAACATTTGTGAGAGACTGGTACCCGAAATAGGTCTGACTGATTAGATCATGAAAAATAGTGTAGGTTTAGATTTGAATTTCGGCAATACTACAAAAACTATGCTAATTTGCATTAAAAAAAAATACCAAATTGATTTGCTAACTAAAATTCATTAAATCTACATTCTCACCAGAACACTTGCACACATAAAAGTTATGTTACCATAACCGCACATTCCAAAATCAAACCAAACCTTACATTCCAAAGTTACACAAACAATATCATGGTCAAACCTACACAAATTGTATCTAGTAGCAAACAGCAATTACATCAATGTCGTGACTTTAATGTCGTTCAACTATTAACCTAGTTTCTAAAATAGCTACACTATTTACTTATCTACTAAATTGAAACTAAAAGGGCTTCGGAAAGACGTAGTCAATGATCGTGGGAAGAGGAGTGCGCTTGACGTCTTCATCGGGAGTTGCTCCAGATGTTTGTTCGTATCTATAACTAGCTTCCCGCCCCAGCTTCGCGCGGGTCTTACTTCACCATACATCGATTTTCTTCATGATAATTATGTGTGTTTAATAAATGTATTATGGACACTAGAACTGGGTGACTTATGAGATAATGACTAATAGAAAAGTATGGAAGAAGAAGATATACTGCGCTGACCCCAAATATATTAGGTTAAGGGCAGGGGCCTGATTATGATGACATCGTAAACCTCCGGGAGTAAATTCTCTACATGAACCGTCGACTAAAGGTACTTCTGTTCATTTTAAAAACAAAATCCCGTACACACCATGACCACATCTGTTAACCGCTCCTTTTTGTGCGGATCAATAGTAAAACAAAAAATGCGAGCTTTTTATTATATTAAAATACTTTGTAAACAAAAATTCACAAACACAATATCATGATGGTGAAAATTGCATCAACATCAGTTCCATACAGACAGACACAAACAGAGATTTTAATTTAGATACAGATATTTTCCAACAAACTGTTTAAAGATAGCTACATCATAGCTTTAATGTGGTTTTACATCCATATGTTCAGCACTTATGCTTAAAGATAGTTTTAATTGCTTCTTATCTTTGAAGGTTCAATCTGAGTCATATATTGAAGTAGTCTGATCAATTCTATGTGACGTCATGACTTCTAAATTGGTCTGGAGATACTATTGTGGTTATATTGGAGATATAGTGGTCATAGTTGCTTGATTATAACATTTAGATTGTAGAGTTAATTGACGGAAAACCCATACGGTAGCGCTGTTTAAGTATACCTTACGTTATGATTGCGTAGACTTATAGTATATTATTATGTATCTGGCTACAGAAGTGGTTTCAAGTGGCAAAGTCCGCTACACGATGGGGGGACATCAACGTACAACCAGTTCCCATTACATCGGTGCTGTATTCGTGATTTTGTTGATAAATGTCGAAGAATTCCTGTGCTATATTCCGGTCTAGAATCATGTAGGAGAACAGGATTTATGTTAACAGTTTGTGCGTTGATGATTACACCCAGTATTTATATGCAAAGAACGTAATGAATTATAATAACATGTCACCTTCATCATTGATATGACTTAAAATTCTGCTTACCCTTTGAGGAAAAACCCGCTTACAGAATATATGAATGGATAATGAATGAGATAGTTTTATGTATAAAATACAAACAGCACTAGTTTATTGGTATTCGTACGCAACTGTCACGATTGTTAGTAATTGTTTGTGGTCGTGCGATTTCTGTCACGACAGAACAAGCGTCACACTTCCCGTATCTATGTTCCTGATTTATTGAATAGTGATTATAACATAAAATCAAATCATAAGTATAGAATCATCTAGCATTCGAGCCTCGAAAGTCTGACAAGCAGTCTTACCATAGGGTATCGTGTTACCCAATGCTAGCTGGGTTGTGGAGGTCAATTCAGTCGCTCCATGTAAAATACTGGTATTCAGCTAGATCCGCTTAGACTGGAAGCCGACCCCAACATAGTTGGGAAAAGGCTAGGCAGAATGATGATGATGATTGAAGCATCGAGCCAAACATGAAACGACGCCCAATCGCCAAAGACAGCAGTGTAAAAGACAAAAGATATAGTTGACGTAAAATAATCAGTGGAGTAAAATTGCGTGATCGTACAATTACGAGTACACTTGGTCGTTTGCCCGCATTCGATTGCTTCTGGAATTCGGACAAACAATCAAGTGTAAAAGTACGGGATCGGGTACGTTCGTCTTCATTCAAACCAGCCGTTGTGTAATGAATGTATCGGATGCCCGAATTTGAGTAGTCTTTCGAGCACCCGAATACGGGCTAACGACCAAACATACATTTTGACAGTTCAACCACATTAAACATTGCGTTATTTACGAACAGAAACCAGAACGAACGGAACGCATCAACTATGTATAATAATATATAGAAAATTCCTCCAATAGGACCTCAAATAGAAAATTCCAACCATACAAAAAGTTAAATGAGAACTTACTTTTCTAGAAGTCGGTTATATCATGTTTTGCATTTGAATGAGTCCTTGTTAGAGGTGACAGGGAGTGATCGACTGTGTACAACGTACAAGGTGTCGTTTATTTAAATCCAAGCAGAAATGGGCCGGTTTACTGTTATAACCACAATGTTTGTTTGATATACCTAATTCGCTTGTTGCATAGAACATCTCATCTCATCTGGTGGTTGGTATAGTTTGGTACACAGGCGGTGTAGTGTAAGTCTCACAGGTACCTCCCTGTAGGTCTCTACTTTGAGTCTATTGTCACTAGCCGGGCTTAAATCTATACTCAACGTTGCTACATACTAAGAAATTCCTATTAGACACCCACTGGCACAATATTCATTAACTAATAGCAACTTTGTTCAGCCGAGAAATTAATATGAATAGGTGAAGACTCCAAACTACCCAAAATATTCTTTTGCATCAAAAAGTTCCTAAAGTCCTAGAAAAGTGTTTCGTATTTCTGCAACGATATTTAACAGGATAACTTTCTCACATGATATTTTTCCTACAAAAGTGCAACATAACAGCAGGTTTTTCAATAAATATCGATGAAAAGTTTCCATGTGGGGTTCGGAATGATGCGGGGCCGCTAGTACTGAACACGTGGTGATCGTTCGTGCGTTGATGATTCCACACTGTAGGTATACCGAAGTTTTTTGGTAACTTAAATCAATTCAATACATTTTTTAACTTTACCATACACCCTGATCGCTGATAGAATGTCACATTGTCAATGTTTTCTTATTTAACCCAAAGGTTGATTGGTAGAGAATGCCTTGTGGCATTATGTCCGCCTATGTACCACTATTGTACATGAAGTTTAAATTAATAAATAAATTGTCTAAGACCGTAAACGAATTAAATTGTATCTGTAGAATTTCTTCCTGCAGGTTATGTAAATATTTTACCACTATATTCAACACTATATTAAACTTGATTCCTCTATAAATAGGCTGCAGTTTGGCCAAGAAAAAGTTTTTGCTTCGGGACTGATCGAAATAGATTTAATTAATTACAATATTTGATATCTATCTTTAAATTAACAACACGACCTATTGAAAATGATATTGTTACCATGCTCAACAAGACTTGACCAGTTTTATAGTAGTCCAAGTAGATTAGATGTATAAAGTTGGTCCTTTTATGGTCATCACATTTTATTTCGTCCTAAGAGTTTAATTCACTCTAAAAGTCGGCTAGAATTTTTGCCAGTTTAACCTATGAAACAGCTATGCTTAGCCTAACATGAACTTTTAACTGTATAATCGACCAACTTAACAATTACGGCTAGACTGGAGCAAGGTCGAACAAAATCAATACTTTAGTAGGCACAGTTGTAGTCACTGCAGTTTACCTATTCAATGCTTACCCGCACTGTGTCTAGGCCACTATCGATCCTCTTTTTGACCTCAACAACCATTTCTCAGATAGATAATGTATCTGGTTCGCAGTTTGTAACCGGTACCACAGGTTTCTTTATACGCTAGTCGACCCAACTTGATCACATTATACCTTATATAGCAAGGCGGACCAGTGAAGATCTGAATTTAGAATGGCTGACAGAATTTTAAATAGTTCATTGGAATTCTAGGGGGTTGCAAACAATATATTTATTAGTATGAGTTTGAGAGATGCGAGGTAGAGTTTAGATAAAATCGTAGGTAACTGTAGCAAACGGTGTCTTAGAATGTCTACATTATCTTTACCGTTTATCTGGTGTCGTTTTTCTCCTGATGCTGACGTAAGAGATATATTAACGATAGCTGTCTCATTCAGGTATCGTAAGTAGTTTGAGGTACCTATAGCGTTGTAGAGTTATCTGAATCAAGTATCGTACAAACGTAACAAGAATTGATTTGTCTTTGGTTTCTTTTAACCCTCTGTCTTTAAAATAAGTTGGATTTCAATGTCTATTCAATGCTATGTTTAACTTTGAGGTGTAAAACATTACTTGAAATAGTGATTTTCTCTCGTTACGTCCAAGATAGTGGAATACAAAACCTTCTAATTCCTAATTATCACTAATTGCAGCTGTCATCATAATTCTCCTGCCCTTGGTCGGCGCAGCATGACTTCTTCTTCCATACTTCTCCATTATTCGCCATCTCAGTAGTCACCTCCTTTCTAGCCATATCATCCTTCACACAGTCTATCCATCGTTTCTGGTTGAAGACTTGCAGCTGTTATAAAAATATTTTAGTTATAGTTTACTTTATCGAGCTGATTTGTGTTTTTTCTAAGGCTAAAAAGCTCATTTTATTGAACAGAAAACGGAAAAAGTACAACACTATCGTACAGACTCCGGTTCAGCGCAGTGGTCGTAAATATGCATTATTTACTTTCAAATCCACATAAAAACATAACGGGCGTAATATATTACAGGGAAAAATTGAAAAAACAGTAGTACTCCAATGTAAAAAAGAACAAGCACCAAAAATATATCCTGTTTTTAAAAATGTAGGTGAATAATTCGTATTGTTTCTTTATAAAGTTAATAATGAAACTTGATTTGAATGTATCTCTAATTAAAATTCCGTTCACAGTCCACTTAGCCAGCCACTCAAACATTTTTGAGATATTTCAACTCCCCATGAGTTGAAATATCTCAAAAATGTTTGAGTAGGTATCGGAATCTATGGGTGCGTTCAAAAGAATGCCTTAATTAGATTAATCGTTGGCGATTTTGATAAGGCGAGTAAAAAGTGGCCAGCATTTTGACATTAATGAGAATATATTGCGCCTTCTTTAATAGATTCTGGGTTTCCTTTAAGGTTGATTGAATGACTACGTGTGATTGTGTTTGCTGAGCGTAATATTACTCCTATTATAAATGCGAAAGTGTAAGTATGTTTGTTTCTCTTTTACGCACAAACCACTTATCGGGTTTACATGAAATTTGGCACACAGATAGTTTATAACCAGGATTAACACATAGGATACTTTCTATACTGGTAGTACGATCCCGTGGGACAATAACCGGACTCCACGAAGGCGACGCCTCGTGCATAAGCTAGTCCTTAGTTATAAAAACCATATGTGTAGTGTCTCGACACTGCAAGGTTTTTATTAATTAATCAAGTCCCTGATGTCATTGTGGGATGGTATAATGACTCAAGAATGTGATTATTGTATTAATACGCGGTCAACATGCCAATGAATCGTGCAAAAGTAGTTCAATCACGTGCTCCTTTTTGGGGTGTGCAGAAGAGTAAGTTTCCTTTGTTAGACTAAGACGTTATGATTTATGAAATGCCTCTTGTTAAACAGGTTTATAGAGTTAATTAAATTGTCAAAAAATTATATTTTTCTTCTGTGTGGGTGTTTCTATCAGGTCATCCACGCACTACAAAATATCAATGTGCTTACTCACAAAATATTAGAACTGCATTCAAAATTAGATTCTTCAATGCGGTGTACTGGGCTGGGTCGTACTGAATACGTTATTATACTTAACATTTATTTCGGCCCTATGAGGTAGGCTGGTAGACACACGTCGGCTTCACAACCAACTCATCCTTTGAAGTCATCATCTGCCTAGCCTTTTCCCAACTATGTTGGGGTCGGCTTCCAGTCTAACCGGATGCAGCTGAATACCAGTATTGGAGCGACTGCCTATCTGACCTCCACAATCCAGTTTGTGCTAGGTAATACGATACCCCTTGGTAAGACTGGTCGTCAGACATTCGGATCACTACCTGTAACGACTGTCAAAGATCTACAAATGACAGCCGGGACCAAGGGCTTAATGTGCTTTTCGAGGCACGGACGAAACTCGGTATGTAATGGGTGGTCACCCATCCACAAACCAACCTAGGTAAGCACGGCTTAACCTAAAGATCGACCCGAGCGGCTGTTCTTATTTAGCCACGAGCTCCTCCAACTCATCCCAAAGGATGAGTTGGAGGAGCTCGTGGGTATTTATAATGTAGACTTCAAAAAGTCTACATTATAAATACAAAGTGACGTAAAAACATCACTCGTCTACCCAAAAAGGGACGACATGACCTCAAGGCGGACCCGTGGGCAGTATAAACAATTGCCTCGCCGGTGGTCGGAACGATAACAACCATAATTGCGATATTTCGTGTATTAAAAATGCATACCGCTCGTCATTCGATGACAAAACCGATTAATAAGTACAATGGCCCCAGCTCCCGGTTCCTGATGAGTGTAATTAAAAATTTTCGCGTCGTATTTCTGCCATGATGAATTTGACGGCTTCGTTGGCCTAGTGGTTGTAAGCGTGACTGCTGAACAATGGATCCTGGGTTCGATTACCAGTTCGGGCAAAGTGTTTTTGGGATTGATCATCAGGAGGTTTTAAAGTAACATCCGCGGAATCTAGATTATTGTCCTATTAATGGCAATAGGCTCGCCCACTATTACATGAGATTTCAACAAACCTAAGTGTCAAAATCTGAGTGTTATATTATTAGGTACACCTCTGCCTAACTCTTCGGGGATTGAAGTTATGTTGATGTAAAAATGCATGACGAGCGGCGTCATTCGAGGACAAACCCGATTAACAAGTACAACGGCTCCAGTACCTACTCGGTTTCTGATGGGTTGATGGGAGTAATTAAAAATTTTGGCGTCGTATTTCGACCATGAGCAATCCGTGGGTATTAAGAGCAATTGAGCTGATGGGCTGAATTGGATCCGCTTGATTAGTTAAGACGTATGAAATAGGACATGGCGTAACGGAGCTGGGATGACGGTGATGGTATCATTTGTTTAAAGTTACGAAATCAGATAATGCTCCAGTAGACGTACTTACTGCTCTATGTGAAAATAAACATAAGTTCACATTCATGTGTAGCCTCAGTCAAGACCAGAATATGGTAAATTGACAGTTATTTATTTACTAGTGACCCACCCCGGCTTAGCACGGGTGCATGTATTATACATACTTTTTTTATTTTTATTTATTTATTAAACTTACACAATATCATTACAGGAAGACCCAATACAATAGTGGTTTGCAAATTAAACTTTCAAAAAATATATATATATAAACTTATAATCCTTCCTCTTGAATCACTCTTTATATTAAAAACCGCATAAAAATCCGTTGCGTAGTTTTAAAGATCTAAGCATACATAGGGACAGACAGCGGGAAGCGACTTTGTTTTTATTAAATACTATGTAGTGATTTAAACTACTAGCGAGTTGCGACCCGCACAGACGCCAGCACATCAAGCTACTAATAGATTTTCAACTTTATCTCTAAAGCTTTAAGTTCAAGGTTGGTTTGGAAAATCTGTCAGTTTCGGGTAGGTTGACCTGCTGGCGTCTGTACTATAACGACAGCGCCACCTATAATGTTCAAAATTACTATCCCATTTACATACACATTCATTCAATTTGATTGAAATCGGTTGGCTGTGTCACTCACAATGTCAGAGATTAGCGTATACGAACATGAACGTGTCAGTTTTAGGGTTCCGTACCTCTAAAATAAAAAACGGATCTCGTATAGTTGATAATTTAGTACTTCGTTTGTATATTAAGATAAACTGTGTGGAAAATTGGCGGTAAACAACACAATTACATCATCATATGTGGAAACTCTACACTCTACTAAGTATTTTTGTAATTTTTATTATACATAAATACATATATTATACATGTACTCAATAAAGCAGCAAAGCAATAAAGATTATTAAATTATTTAGTAGAAAAGAGTTACAGGGCGTCCAAAAATTTTTGGACGCCCTGTAACCCTTTTCTACTTGTACATATTTGTTACTATTATAGTTTTGTAGTTTGTAAATAATTTAATTATCTTTGAAATAAACGACAATTCATATAATATGAAAATTACAACGTAACTTTAATTGTTGCTATTTAGCAACAATTAAAGTTTCATTGATTAGAGCAAATATTAAAATCATTTTGGCTTCATCGTCGTTGGCATAGCATTCACCTTATGCCCTGAACAATAAGGTTGAAAAGTGGTTGATTAAATTATCAGTGAGCCCGGTAGTACCTACATACTAAAACATGATAGCCATTTAATCGTTTGAAACACCGAATTTGGTGTATGAATAAATAATCGACGGGTTTTCAAGTCATTACCCGACGGCAATAGGCAGGAGAGTGCTAACAAATTGTCGTGTCAGCGTATACCAGCCAGCATTGATTGATGACGATGAAATCGGTAATTTTATCTCGATACCTACTCGAGTGAAAATTCTAGCTTCACAAAGGATTACGTGTCATCGGTTTTTTTTCTTTTTTTAATTTTAATGTAATATTTAGATTAGATGCAGCATTTGTCGGCCTCATTTCGAATGATGAAATCATCAAATTGTAATTTTAGATTTGTATGCTTGTTATCAATGAATGACGGAGTATTTGAATGAGTCTGTGAAGCTGACAGCTGTACCTATTCATATTCAAGTATCATTATGGAACGGTTCCGTTTAATACAGTTTTTAACGAGCTATCTTGAAGATGTTTTATCTACTCTGTTATGAAATAACATGCACATAACATCACGCCTATTTGTCGCCAAAGGATTAGGCAGATTTATGGTAGGTACACCCACATTTTGCCATTTATGTTTTTAAGTCCAATGTAATAAGGTGTGGACCTAAAGCGATACACTGGGCGCAAATTCAAACTTCCGAATGCTATTGGGAATTCAAAAAACACATTAGTTAATATTTTGTTCGAACCGGGAATCGAACCCGACCCGACCTCCTACTCAGCAGTAGCGCTTGCTTCCACTTGATCGACGAAGAAGTCCATTTTATCCTCTCTTAAAATATTAGCGGATAAATCAAAATAAGTAATTTTGCAGAGGTATTTATAGGTTTAGAGGCTTTACCCAGATCTCCTGATTTGTATTCCGCGTGTTCACGCAAAATGACTCTTCAACGATTTGTTCGCACTCCGCTCCTCAAGTCTGAATCACTTCAAAACGAAATTCGATTTTATGAGACCATTACCTCGAAATGGACTTATAGGTAAATAATATTGAAACAGGATATTTAATTATAAAGTGGAATAAAATTTTAACGAAATGTTCACGGTTTTAAAAGAATAAAGTAATAATACGCGCCGTAGATCATACAGTTTATTAGGATCTCCGTACCTTTCGTCTCCTTATACTTTTATTTTTAATCCTGTAATTGACCGGCCTATTAAATAGGTGTTATTCCGATATTGGTGATATTAAAATGTAAATGTGTGATATCAAATCTCATCGCGTCATAATCCGGAAATTTAATACTAATTTATGATCTATAAATATATTTATAATGGCGTTGTCGCGACGTCTCTATGGATTTGTTCGGATCGTTTAAGGTGCTTTCACACAGCACTATTACCCAAGTAACACATCAAAGCACTATATCGGCCGACTTCCAGCATTTCTGTATCGTTTTCGCATTTTGAGTTAGTTCTATGATAGCATTACAAACGTTTATACGGCTACTGTAATGCTAATTTGGGCACAAATTATACGGCTTTAGATCATAAATAAGTTCACAAACAGTTGTTTAATTGCATTACAGGCGCATTATATTAGCATTATTGTGACCAAATAAGTTGCGAATCGCATTATAGAAGCATTATTACGGTCAATGAAGTTGCCAATCGCATTACAGAAACATTATACAAGCCATATTATTGATAATGAAGATGCTAATTACATTACAAAAGCATTAGACTAGCATAAGATTGTTCTAAAAGCATGATTGAGGCTATTTAAGTGTTCACAGGTAGAACTTAAATCATCATTGCAAAATCATCTCTAATACCATAGCACAAATGTTATAATACAATTAACGTTGTAATTTCACTACTTTGTTCAGCAATATAATATGGACGAAGATCGTCAAAACTGAGTGACACCATACTTGTATTTGCATTAAAATAAAATTTATAATACTTGCTAAGTTTTTGACTCTTTTGTTATTTCATGCCTATTTTAAACGCAATCTAGTTTACTGTAAATATCTATATAAGTTTCATTGAAAATTTTCACGCGCCTTCGATATTTTGTAGTTTTGATATAAAATGTTATATAAAAATATGAATCAAATAATTAAAACAATTTTTTTATTCCTAGTTTAGAATGAATTTTGCATAATTAACGTAATAGTATTGATTGGGCAGTATTAAATTAAGTTAAATCATTATGATAAAGGTCTATTGCTATTATAAATAGGTTCGAATGATAATATTTTTTGGTTATAAAATATTTTCAAAATGGCGTGAGTCTACAATAGCCCGGTGAACCTTTATAAAGGCCAATTAATGCCGTCAGCAGTATAAATAGTCACACGTGAACAATCGTTAAGCTAGAGGCCAGAGAGAAGACTTTTGATGAACCACCGTAGTGCCATTGGCTATAAAGTAGTTCTCTAAGGGTTCACCGATATACCAATAGACTTGATGTAGACTGAAATAGTGCCATTGCTTTAAAGTAATTTTGGGGATCCTTGAGCAAAACAATAAAACTCATTTCAGAATTTGTATTACTTAAATAATCACAACTTAATTTTGTTATTAGCATAATTATCATAATCATTACACACGGTTAGGCAACACACCATAAAAAAATGCTGTTATTTGTTGATACAGACACATATTATATTTTATGTGCTTTTCCCCAATATGGCCGACAAATGGTTTTAAGAATACAGTAAAGTGAATGTATATATAGCTTTAGGCATTACAATAACTCACGTGTATTTGATTAAAGAGCTGTTACTCGCACAACAGCACTCAGTTGATCTTTAAAAATGCAAGCATTATATTGATTCACGTTTATGCTGTTCAGCAGTATTAGGCTTTTACTTAGCACTTAAAAGTGCTATAACACAACAAAGGGCACTAAAAACAACCTAAAGCTGTATAACGGATTTACGGTGCATTATAATGGTACAAGTTTATGCTATTAAGCGGCAATAGGCATTATCTTACTGCTTAAAATGCGATTGTAAACCCTAAGGCACTAAAAATAGCTGAAAGCTGTATACTGGATTTACGATGCATTATAATGGTACAGGTTTATGCTATTAAGCGGCAATAGGCATTATCTTACTGCTTAACAATGCTATTGTAAACCCTAAGACACTAAAAACAGCTGAAAGCTGTACAGCTGCATTGTGGTTGGCTTCACTAAAACTAAAGGCTTTACAAAAGCATTTTGATAGGCCATTATCCAACCGTTATACATTGTAAAGCATCATAATGGTTTTGAAATACCAATATAAAGCATCAAGACGTTCGGTGAACTTTTGTAAGAGTTTATACGGACCTTAAGTTTTACATAAGTTTACTATTCGTATTTTAAAATGCTTCCTGTGTTACTTGGGTAATGCCTACGACTTAGCACGGCTGTTTTTTATTCTAAGAAAAGTTCGATGAATGTTCTCGTGAACTTAGAAAGCGATGTTCTATACAAAAAAAAAACCAGATTGGAAGACGCTTCCAACTTTTATTTAATTTTAAATGTGCTTGTTTTCAGCTTTTCGCTTTTTTTTACGGCAGTCGAGTTTTTTTTAAATAACTTTTTTATTATATTTTTTTACTTTTTACACGATTAATCATTTCTTATTAATTTTAAACATAACTTTAACTAACTTCTTTTAAGTTTGTAATCATCGTTTAAATCTCTTTTTTTGATATCCAAGTCGATGGGGATGGAAGAAAAAAAATCATACACTACAATATGGCGCCTAAAATTCACCATGTTTCTTTTACAATATGGCGCGCCTTAAATCCGCCATGTTTAATTTGAACGTGCCACTCGCGCCATCAAGACGAATCTAACAACGTATAATTTCCCGAAATCAGTTCATCCGTTTAAGAGGAGTTACGAGGGAACAAAGAAACGGACATCCTACATACAAATGTAAGTACGAACACATAACCCTCCTTTAAGGCTTCACCGCAGTAGGGTAAAATACCATAATTTTACTGTAAAATTTTATATTTGGTTAATACATACGAGTACTTACTTTAAAAGTTCGAGTAGAAATAATTAATGAAAAA
The DNA here is from genome assembly GCA_950022335.1 of Eurois occulta. Classification (NCBI taxonomy): domain Eukaryota; kingdom Metazoa; phylum Arthropoda; class Insecta; order Lepidoptera; family Noctuidae; genus Eurois; species Eurois occulta. The sequence continues at coordinate 5,626,317 of OX465489.1, read as the reverse complement.
GAATTAGATTGGATGCAATTAGCGAGTGCTAAAAGCATTCAATCTACTTGATAATTGAAATAGTAAATGCATTTAAGTTTAATTTATCAATGCGCATAATTAAATTAATCTTATTGAATTAAATTATTCTGTTACAGTAGAATAGATAAAATTAGATAAGTTTTTACATAAATTATCGCTGAACACAATCGTGGTTAGAAGATATTTATCAATAATATCCTATAATTAGGAAGGTAAGGTATACAATTGATGAGATACCGCGGCCCTGGAACATAAAGGGCCAATGAAGGAACATGGGTGTTTTTAGTCAGTAAGAGTCTGACACTCCCTTCCGCTCCGCCCAGAGCGGGAGGAGTCATTTGATGATTTCTCACCCCCCAAAAAAAAAAAAAAAAAAAAAAAGGTATACAATTGATCACTATTATAGTGATTATTATAATAGTAGTCAGAAGCCTGAAAGTCTGAAAACTGATACCAAGGGGTATCGAATAACACAATAAATGGGTTGTCGAGATCCGGTTAGAGTGAAAGCTGACCCCAATATGGCTGAGAAAAGGCTAGGCAGATGATTATAATGATGATGTAAATAACATGATCTCGCTGGGCAGCTGGATCAAGCGCTTGATTCAGAAGGCAGTTTTTCTGGACACGGCGTGTATTGTAAGGAGGTTCCTCTCTCAAAAGCCCTGACCACTGGTAGCTTGGACCCTGTTCCCGATGCTGGTGGGCTACTATTTTTTTTAATATTTTTAAATGTTTTTTTTTATATTGTTTTATATTTGAATATTTAAAAAATGTAAATAATATGTACAAAGATGAATAAAAGATGTAAATAATATTGAAAATCAAAACAACGAGGAAAATTAAATTCTAATTTATCTGTTAATCACATCTTCCCAAAAAGTATAAAATCTAATAATATTAAATCCTTTTAATAAAGTTAGAAATCGCCCAACTTTAAGCTTCACGTGTGAACGGACCCTTACAAACGGTCGTTTTCTGGGTATTTAGTTTAATTTGACACTTGACCGTCTGACCACACGTGTGTGGGCGAAAAACTAGTATTTTACGATATCATATTGATAGGTGTTTATCAAAAATAACGGTTATTTAGGGTTGTATCGCGTCTATAGTAAATATTTTGTTTGATGCTTTACTGTTCTAGTTCTTTGGTTGTGTACTCGCGACCGGCGTGCGTGTATGACCAGGGGTCTAAAATAGCCGCTTTAGCAGAATCATAATAGGATAATAATATGAATTACGTTTAAATTAGTAAAATGGTCACAAGGGGACAATTCATAACAGTAAGTACGTCTATGACCATTTTAAGAATTTATATATTATCCTATTATGATTCTGCTAAAGCGGCCATTTTAGACCCCCAGATGTATGAACGTGGACGAGGCGAAAGGGTATGTAAGGATCGTCGCATAGTGGCGTTTTGTAGTTTCTGCATGGCAAAAAGGCGTTAGTGTATGTATGTTCTAGATTTAGGGCTTTGTGTTCTTGACCTATTTGTTTGTTGGCGACATGTTGCGAGTACAACATGTGGTAATAATTGGGACGGGTAGCAAAAAAATGGGACATATTTTTTTAAGAGCGCTATTATGACCTGAATTATTAGTACCTAGAGCTCTTTGTATAGCTTAAAACAATGGGTTATGCATTTGTGTAATATATAATATTTTTGACTACAGATGTGGCCATTAACATAATGACATTGTTTAACAGTTTTAATAGTGGTGTAAACCAAATTATGTATGTGCAATTAATGGCTTATTTATAAAAAACTTCTCGTCCCCTAAGATCCCCTGTCAAACATTATTCAATTTATAATATAAACTACTAAAAGGAAATCCAACTATTGAATAATGATACACAAACCCAGTAGCCGTGTTAACTAATATTAACAACATCCACCAACTTGAGACACCGATCCTTTACAATACCAGCATCCACATCACTATCAAAAAAGAAAAAAAAGACCTGAAACTCCTTGCAAAATTCTTACAGTCGACCGAAGTTGACTTTGAAGTTTTGAACTGGCCTAAAGTAAGTAGTTGCTTGCCTGATAGCTAAGGCGGTTCATGCACGACTCCGCTCGTCCGCGCGGTCGAGAGGGGAAGCGGACAGCCTATCCGTGCGGACCAGCGGCGCTCATCGCCTTTCCTTTCGCCTTTCCTTCTGCCTTTTGCTCGGCCGCCTCCGCCGACTGCGCGGCTGAGCGGTGCCCTCTGAGAATCGCCTAAGGGACTAACCACACTTATTCAGCTCTGTTCAGCTTTTGTCCATGGAAAACAACGATTTTGTATGGAGATGCGTACGCATCCGTTCAGCTTTCCGCCTCTATTCAGATGCGTACGCATCTCCATACAAAATTGGTTTTCTATGGGCAAAAGCTGAACAGAGCTGAATAAGTGTGGTTAGTCCCTAAAGGTCTCGTCCATATTCCTCCAATCAGTTTATGTTTTGACTTCCCCGGCCCAGTGTAGTACGAAATTTCAATAGATCGCCAGGTTAGCTTATGGTATACATGGTGGACTGGGGCACTACCTTAACCGTTGTAGCTACACAAAAACTGTCTTAGGAGACCTTCCTTTTTTTCGGGAATTTCGATCAGCATGCAGTCATGCACAGATTTTGAATAAAGTGGACAAGAAAGAAGAACTTTCACCTCCTACTTATAACGAACAAAACGGTCTATGGTACCAACTGGGTTTTGAGTACTAAAAAGTCACAAATCACAAAAATCTTTTTCCATATATTTCGTAGGAAATTGCCCTTACTGTCCCTATCTATAGATTCCACTCTGTTTAGGTAATGGTTTGGAAGGAACTAATATACTTTAATCTGCTTATCCAGTGTACTAAACTAGTACAGTCACAATCACAACAAACTTCCTTCCACAAGTATACAGCTAACAAGATTGGACAAACCAAGTACAACAATCAATATTCCAAGTTGCAATTCGGTCTCGTCGATAACGAAGCAAGAGTTTCCGCGTTCCCGTCGATCTATGCTAACTGATAAGAGTACACAAACAAGCCGAGCCAGTATCGGACGACGAACCTTCGTACTTTTGCCGATGTTTGTAAGGTTATACGGTATTGCGTAAATTCTGGTATAAACGAAGGCAGAAGTTTTAAGATTGACTTTGGTTGGTGACTCCACAATTGGACGAGTAGTATTTAGGCGCTTTGCTAAAGGGAAATTGAGTCTTATGAACTTTCTAAATCGTCAATTTTAGTACCTGCCAAGTTGCTTTTGATTTCCAGTGCAGCATAAAGCGTGTTCATAATGTATTGGAGCTTTATTTGAAATGTAATTCAAAAATTAATTTATGTTTCTAATTTTTTATGTAATTTTTTTAAATTTCAGAAGGTAAGTAGTAAAATTGGAATCTAATGCGTAGTTTTAAAGCTTATAATTTCTGTACAGTGCTGATGACTTTAAACTTTGACTTTCACTCTCGCGTTTGACTGTACATAAAGGTGTTCTGTTGAGCGCAATTTCTGCCCTGCCCTGTACCTAGTTTGGTACATTCCCATGCAAAATGTTACGAGAATGTCACATTTCCTCATGTTTTTGCACTACATAAACCTTTTTTGCTGAAATATAGATCGGACCATGAACCAACTTTACGGGGTTGAACCACAGATATAAGGCAAGTATCACGATTTTTTGACCACCTTCTATGACGTTATACTTAAGCACTATTTAGTTACTATACAAATAAGTTACTGTATGTTTAAAATTCAGTTCTTGAGTTGTAACGTTGTAAAGAAATTCGCTTGCTGTGACAGTAGCCATGTTAATAAAATAATATCTAATTATTTTATTTCATATAAAATTTTACATCCATATAAATTGTTAGTAAACATGAAATTTAACAACTCTGTTAGTAAAAAATGTAGGTTTGAAAAGAAATGCATAAATGGGCAATCAAATTTCCCCGCAATGACATTCAGGAGACTGTTTGAGCTGCCCCGGACTTTCTGCAGCACGCTTACGTCTGATAGCTAAGAAGCCATCAGTATGTTGTTAAGCATAAAATGCTTAAGCTTAGCCGGCAGTGGGTGCTCTTGCGTTATCTAGGCTAATCTAGGTATATATTATCTATATCTGTGGATTGAACCAAGGGCAAACGAGTCCTTCCCTATTTGAGTAACAGTAATATGTAATGATGTAAAAGCGTAATTTTATGTTACCCACCAAAGAGGATATCTCACATAATCAGTTTAAAGTTTAAAAGAGCACTATTATTATTTAATTAAACAGGTAACGCGACCTTGTGCTACTGATTAATTATGTCAATTTTAATTTATTGCCATTGACAACATGTTGAGCTAAGAACGTAATATTTTTTAACTTATTGCGCGTTAATTATTCCGTGTCAATATCATGGTCAAATTAATCACGAAAATAATTCAGCTATGGGCAGTCGATATTAAAACAAGTAGGCAGTGATATGATAGCCTAGTGGTGTGACCGTCGGACTGCCAAGTCATAAGTCTTAAGGTCGAGCCCAAGACACGCACCTCTGATTTTTCAGATTCATGTGGGTATCTTATAATTATCACTTGCTTCGGTGAAGGAAAACAGAGATATTTCTCGACGGCATGTCAGAGGCAGCCAAGTCAGAGGCCCATGGGCGCCATAAAAACTTTGACACCAGGTTATGCACTAATCACACAATAAAGAAAGAAGATTAAAACAAGTAGTAGAATCAGCCCAAACTCAGTTCCTACCCAGGCCCCTGTGAGCTGGAGTGGGCCGTACTCCACCAAGGAGCCGGTTAGTGGAGGTCAGAATATGTCTTTGAATTTTTTGTGCTACATGATGGTTTCCTCAGATATATTTCCTCGCTATTTCAGAACAGTGGTGATATGATAATAACATAAAGAAAAGTGCCTGTTAATCTCAAACTTTTCATTGCATTCATGTGTACATTTAGTACACATGCATGCAATGCGTTATGTTGCTATGCATTAAGCGTTTTTGTTTAGGGTTCGAACTTAAGACCTAAAGTCGTAAGGCACAGCCAATATCACTGGGTCACCTCTACTCGTTATTTTTACAAGAAGGTGCGACGTTACATAGTTTCATAAAGTCCTCACTACGGAAACCAGCTCCATTTAATTAGTGGTCTAAATCTGTGTTATAGATAAATATCATAACATAGTCTATAAAAAACTTCAAGGTCAAGGTCCCATTTACAAATCGTTTTATATCTGTCGTCTGGCTTGTCTAATACGCGAATGAGTCAGCCCAAGATTAATTGTTGTAAAGCCATTTGGACTTCAGCATATTTTTTTAATGTTGCTGTCTAAATGTCCAAGCAAAGTAACGAAGCACAATATTCATTTATCAATATCTGTCTAAAGTAGATTAAGTTGTTAGTTTTTGTTTGTTTTGAGAAATGGGGCTTAAACTAGGTTTTATGTAGTCACTGCACAATTCATATACATGGAAAAGTGTAAGAAATACAATGTTCCAATATCAAACGGCTTAGGTATACAAAAATGTGACATCTTCGCAGTCAAAGAGATTTTTTGGACACCTGAAAATTGCCGCTGAACGTGAAAAATAGAAGAAGGATCTCATAGGCTGGCAAGCATCTGGTGTCCACAAAATATGCTCCAATTCCATGACGCAATTCACGAATGAAATTACCAAACCCGAAACGCAGTAAAATTGATTCTCAGATCAGAATTTAAAGTGTAATAAAACCAGCGCGTCGTACAAACGACAAAACTGACACATAAATAAAAGAGAGCATGTAAAACGGAGCCAGTTACATGTCCCTACGTGCTTGTAGGACCGGAACGAAATTAAAATGCTCGCGATCGTTCGCAGCGCCATCTGCGCTCCGCTTTCGTTTGTTTGTGCAATTGTGCATTACTCCATCCCGTCCGTCGTAATGTTTTTATCAAGCCCCGGGAAGCATTAAGGAAACTCAAACGAGTTATTAATGTGGGCATCATTTGTTAAATGTTTTACTGCCTTTGGAAGTTGAATTAATTTGTATACAATCGCTTCTTTTTATTTCGTGGATTTTCTTAGAGGGATGTGTGTGAGTGAGGAGTCTTCGGTGACTATATTAACGTAGCATTGTCATACTTTTCTTCTGCAGTTGTTTTTTCTCATCTTGCATAGCATTGTCGTATTGTTTTTCCCATTAAAAAAAAGAAAGGAAAGGATATGACATGTTTACAAAATGACAAAAAAAAAACTGTAAACATGCATTTAACGCATAATAAATATGTATAAACAAGAGGACGGAACAAAAAAGTATCAACTGTACTTATCGTTTAGGTACTTCTTATAAATTAAATTCCATAAGTACTCTTTGTTTCGTACTAAACCTAAATTTTCTATTTGCAGTTTAAACCCGTTATTCAATCAGCCCGTTACCCAATTATCAGTTCAAAGAAATTATTCAATGTAAATAGTTGCCTTCCTACTTCGATTTACCACCACTTAGCGTTATAGCCACACAATAAAACACTGATAAACCATCCAACCGTTCCATACACTAAACATTGTCTGCAAACAATAAAGTATCAGTGGCATATTATCTTCAATCCGCAAACAAAGTAGTAGTTCCAGTATTCATGTCGGTAACAAACGGGTGAGCTGGACTAATCGGCTGATCGGCGCAGCTACAAGTCAAATCCAGAAAAGTCGTGGCCGTCACGCTATCCCGTCGTAATGGGCCGGTTCTGGAATGCATGTGGAATTGTACTGTCTAGATGAGGCATAAGTATTGATTTTGTATTGGAATCTGACTTTTATAGACTGTTTTTGCACTTTTTTGGGAGGAAGTATCGCCACGGACTCCTTTGAGAGGCTTCAAATCATATGGCATGATGTGTATGGCAGTCTTTTGTTTTAATATGTAGTCCGCTGTCTCGTGTCTTGATCAATGTCGACTTAGCTCATAAAAATCTCCCCCGACTGCACTGATCGTGAAGGAAGTGTTAATTAAACGGACTTTGATGATGTCATTACTGCTTTCCGAGAATTTCTAAGTAGCATTTCCTTCTTTGGGTAATGCAAAAAGTGCAACAACACTCAATGTTAACATTCTGCTATGAATGCACAATATCATCTTCTTGTCTAGTAATTAAAACACTCAGAATATGTTTTTCCTGAGTCAAGTGGCAATTCATCATCTGCCTAGCCTTTTCCCAACCTTGTTGGGGTCGGCTTCCAGTCAGTAACTGGATGCAGCTGAATACCAGTATTTTACATGGAGCGATTGCCTATCTGACCTCCACAACCCAGTGAGTACTAGGTAATACGATACCCCTTGGTAAGACTGGTTGTCAGACTTTTTGGGGCACTGACTCCCTGTAACAACTGTCAAAGATCTACAAATGACAGCCGGGACCAACGGCCTAACGTGCTTTCCGAGGCACGGAGGAAACTCGGTATTTAATGGGTAGTCACCCATCCACAGGCCAACCTAGGCAAGCACGGTTTAACCTAAAGATCGATCTGAGCGGCTGTTTTTATTTAGCCACGAGCCCCTCAGTGGCAATTACGACAAATAAATAATAAGGGGGCAACAGATCAGTTACAGAAATCTGCACACACTGGACGTCAAGCATCGACACAGATTTGTATCAAATGATATTATTTTAAGTATCAAATATAATTATAATCCATGCTATTGCGAACTTTTATCTCAAAAGGTATGGCCATAAAAATAAGAATAATGTTAACATTTTATTTTACTTGGTAACTTTCCAAAAAGCAGGCTATAATCGCTACAATTTATCTAAGTCTGCTATACCACATCCATTCACCTGGTCAAAATGGTAACTCACACTAATTAAGATTTTGGGTAAACGATTACAGAATTTAGACATGACGACTGGTTTTGACATTAGTCTCTTACTTTATTATTATTACACAAGTGGCCGATCTGTAAGTTATGAATCGGAATTTTAGATTTGTATGATCGAGTTCAGTGACGTAGTTACAATTTAAAGAGGCCTTGGGAACGGTGCACATTATTTGCAGAACCAATGGGTATGAAGTTAAAGAGTCCTATCGAGTGCTTTTGGGAGGTGCAATGTGGCCTACAAATTAGACTAATGAGATCTTGTGGAGGTCAGAGGTCACAAAAATAAAATGCTACAAGTCCGGATGCCTTGGGATGGCCTATCAACGGAGGCCATCATTTGGCTGAATGATCATGATGACGATGGGTGCAAGGCACCTATTCTTAAAGCATACGGAACCTCTTTACAATTCCAAAGACGACAACTACCTACAGTAGCTTACAAGCTCCTTAGCAACATTTTTGTCGTCCTAACCACGAGAAAAAACCTCTAAAACAATTAAGATCCGAGTTCTCGATAAAAAGATTTAGATATGCAAGCTTTCGACATCATTTAGCAACTTTATTTCTGCGTTGCGGTTCGGTGTACCGACATTTATCAGGCGCTATTTATCGTAACGACTTCGCGCTTAGGTACAAGGAAGCGAACACGTGCCCCAGTAAGTACCTACTCTGTCTATTCTACTATTTTAGTATGGAATATGATAATGATAGTGTATTTATTGAAGTTCTGAGGGCCTCTAAGGCTATGACTTTCAAAGCGTTTCGTGTTTCTGCAGTGACTTCAAACACATTGACATAATATTAAACTTGTGTGGTTAGGTGTTCTGTGGTGTACATGTGGGTGAGCCTACTACTAGGTACAAGCCCTGTCTAACCCTCCAGGATTTTCAGGAGTGACGTTGTGTTATGTTTATTAGTTAGCTTATGTCTAGTCAATAGAATACATTTTTGAGTCGGGCTTGAAAGTAAAACGACGAAGCACCTACAACGTTGTTTCGTTGGAAGACTGAAATTTTACTTGTATTGCCGGAGAAAATAAACCGTAATTTGAAGCACGAAAAAAATGGGAGTACTAGAGAAACTTCTTCTGTAAGCTACTAATTTTAGTTACCAAAAAACTAACAAAATGCGAGGAGGCAGCGTTTTTATCCCTAGTCTTTCATTAAACTACAGGGAAATTAAATTCTATTAGTGGGTACCTGTAAACCATTTTCTTTTCGTGGAACGAGTAACTTACCTACAAAATCGGATTGAAGTTACTTGGTTGTAACGTCAATCCGATTTTATGCGTCTAGGAATTGCAGAGGGATTTAACGAAACTCGATTAAACCCCAGTAATTGAAGGGCAGAAGTAACGCTTTTTCGAAGAACAATCTTATTTTACCGCTTGGAAATGAATATCTTGAAATGGTGCCATTATAAATGTGTTTTATGTCGGTATCGGGCGATCTCTCAAATCTTTCAATAGTTCAAGCTAATAGTAAATTGATTTTGAAATGACCAGCCGTTTCAAGGCACAATTCTGCGAAATTTTACCTGATAATCATTGAATTATGTTCATCAGCAATAGGTTTTACTAAGAAGTTTTTGTCCTTCTATCATAGTAATTCATGTGTGTGACATTACTTACAAATACGACACGAATTTCAAAACTATCTTAAACGGATCTACTTACCCGACCAGAAAGTACCAGCACGATATAATTTATATCTTTCCCAAAGCTCAAACTCCTTCACATCAATGTCTTGTTACTCTCTAAGCTGGCCGAAAGTACCAGGATATCATAAAGCAATAAGAGGAGTTCCTTACCCCCGCATCTAAACAATAACCTGCATTACTGTCTGTACGTTGTTCACACGAGGGACACGATGATCTGAACACGTGTAGCGTGTTCCCACAGATGATGAATGCGGGCGCATTCACTCTGGATACCCCTTCGATGTGTGTAAAGGGTATACTTATTATGTTTCGGAAGTAGACTATTAGCGGTACGGTTAGGCAAGAGTACGGTTAAGTCTGCGTTGTAAGTGCATAACCTAGAAGTTCGCATCGGCAGCTAGCTTCTCAAGTTAAAGTCTCGAAATATAATGCAGTTATAATATTTAATTCCCGTAGCTTCCGTCTGTGGTGTCGTCCGCTTTTATAGCGGAAATTATCCTACGGGAATGACCTACTACAGGACAAAAAATATCCTATGTTTTAACCTAGATCTTGGTCTACTTGTGTGTCAAATTTCATCGATCTATCATCAATATATTTAGCAGTAAAGCATGAAAAGGTAACAGTCATGCATAGTTAGTTCGGTATTTATAATATTAGTATGGATTACTAAAAGGGCTGAGCTGTTTTTTTTTTGTAATTAAACAGAATTGTGTGTAGTAAAGTAAAGTAGTAGGTAGTATAGGTATCGTCGCGAAGTTAGAAATCTAAACTTGGGCAAGCACATTCATCAAAGTCATATTGTCATCATCAATTGATCAATCCGGAGTAACGATTTGTGCAAAAAGTAGTTTGAGCAGCCATTTATGTTACTAAACCTGTAATTATCTCAGCCTTTAGCAAATATTTAAATCACTAGTTAGTTCCAAATACGGTCAAATTAGTCGACGTATTTGGCCATCTCTCGAGAGCGATGTCTATGTTTACGTAACTGTAGTTCCGAGCATTCGATTAAGTTTATAAAACTTGTATAAATCCACCTATATCTGTGTATAAAATGCATGCCTACCTACCCCCCCTACCCCCCCTGCCTACTTGAATGCTTTGTGGTCCGCCTATGTACCACTCTTATACATGAAGTTTAAATAAATAATAAAAAAAAAAAAAAACAAAGCAGTCTATTAGTGTCAGTCTGTGTAACCCCTTAGTTCTCATGGCATAAACGACCGCCTCCCCCTCATAAAGAGGCGGCTTTTGTCCCAGCGCTGGGATCTTATAGGTTGATTACGTTACAAACGATATTAATATTCTAGGTTTAGTTTAACTTTGCTAAGTTTAGCCAATTTCTCTCTACCCTAGAGTGAAACTTTCCTTATACAAATCCCTGTTTAGGTCTTACCAATTAATTTTCGTCCATTATGTATCGAGCAAAATATTCTCAAAGGCGTAGGTCCGCGCGTTAAATGTTATTTATGTTAGTGATTGCCAGCTAGGGTTAATCTTTGTCCCCAAAAGGGCTTAATGATATCCGACCTACTTTAATTTGAGCTACGAAATTCCAAATATCTTGATGATGGAGGTTTGGTTTGAGTTTCAAGTATCCTGACAGTTTGTTGACAAGTACGTTTCGGTTATAAACTATGTCAAAGGAGTGTTATGTAATGGACCTCGATAGATGAAGGGTTATATTTTTAACACAATCCTTATGTTCAGTTCGTTTGAGGGAATTGATCTGAAACTTACACGCCTCCTCAATCACATGTGGCATCGTAGCCGATTTGAGACCAGAGAGAACTCTGGAAAATAATAGTCGATTTCAAAGCATTCCGCATTTATACAGCGTGTAACGGAAGGGGGGTATCAACCCTGAAGGAGGTGAATGTGCTCATAAAACTCAATAACTTTCCCCAAAAAACATAGGTCGAAATATGAAAAAAAAATTTGGCCCTCCCATCGTAAATCAATCAGCTGGTAGTCAGTTTTGTAAGGGAGGGCCAAATTTTTTTTTCATATTTCGACCTATGTTCTTTGGGGAAAGTTGTTGAGTTTCATGAGCACATTCACCTCCTTCAGGGTTGATACCCCCCTTCCGTTACACGCTGTATATCAATTTTCATCAGGAAAGATATTATAAACTTTTCGGTGGCAATGTGATTCTATATACAGGGTGTTTGGCAGAACGTTGAACATACGAAAATGGTGGATAGTTGGGGTCTTCTGCTACTTACTCAGCCCTAATTTATTTGGCCCTGGCCCACTGGATATTTTTAAATATTTTTTTTTATCTTTTTTCTTGTTTCACCACTTTCTTAACTTTAAAGTGTAATTTTTATTAAAAGTGGGTGAAACAGGCAATATTTAGTTTTTTTTTTCATACTTTTATGTTGGCAGATTCTTATAAAATTATTGCTTTATTCAGATGTTAGCTAGAAAAAAAGTTATGAGTCCTCAAACTTACAGAAAAATGTAAAAAAAATACTTAAATCTTAATTTCAACTTGCATTTAAAAAAAAAACAAAAAATGATTGAGGAGTTCCAATTCTAGCAAAACATCCCTAGTGTGTGAGCTTTCTAATGGTATGTAATTTGCTTTTATAAAAAAAAAACTTTAAGAGTTATTTCATAATTTTATCAAGTAGGACATTTTTGACGAAACTCTACCTTTACGGAAAGTGAAATGTTTTGCGAGATTTAATACTGCAAGGTTGGTAAAAATTAAATGGTCGATTCAAATTATGCTGTACCAGTTAGGTATGTTAAGGAAACAATTAAAAAATGTTAAATAATTTATTTAAATAATAAATCACAAATGTTCGAATTGACGCCCTTCATTTACAATACAGGCGCGGCATCTACGTCTGATTTCTACAGTCGTTGTGCGCAGCAGCATCTCCTGTCGCATAACTTCGAAAGCAGTATTAATTCGATTTATCAAATCTTCTCTACTTTCTACTTCTGTAGTGTAAACTAGTTCCTTTGCCCTTCCCCACACGTGAAAATCGAGCGGAGTGAGGTCGGGCGATCGCGGAGGCCAGGGGATTGGTCCTCCCCTGCCAATCCACGAATTTGGGAAACAATTATCCAAATGCTCACGTACAATCAGACTAAAGTGAGCTGGACAGCCATCGTGTTGAAAGACAAGAGGCCTGTTTATGTCTACTTGGAACACTTCTTCCACTAATGGTGGTAAATCATTGATTGATTTCTACCTGCTTCGTGTAACAACCATCCCAAGGCAATAGTGAATGTCAATTTGCACCACTGCTACTGGCAAGCCGGCGATCATTTAATTTTTACCAACCTTGCAGTATTAAATTTCGCAAAACATTTCACTTTCCGTAAAGGTAAAGTTTCGTCAAAAATGTCCTACTTGATAAAATTATGAAATAACTCTTAAAGTTTTTTTTTTATAAAAGCAAATTACATACCATTAGAAAGCTCACACACTAGGGATGTTTTGCTAGAATTGGAACTCCTCAATCATTTTTGTTTTTTTTTTAAAATGCAATTTGAAATTAAGATTTAAGTATTTTTTTACATTTTTCTGTAAGTTTGAGGACTCATAACTTTTTTTCTAGCTAACATCTGAATAAAGCAATAATTTTATAAGAATCTGCCAACATAAAAGTATGAAAAAAAAAACTAAATATTGCCTGTTTCACCCACTTTTAATAAAAATTACACTTTAAAGTTAAGAAATTGGTGAAACAAGAAAAAAGATAAAAAAAAATAATTAAAAATATCCAGTGGGCCAGGGCCAAATAAATTAGGGCTGAGTAAGTAGCAGATGACCCCAACTATCCACCATTTTCGTATGTTCAACGTTCTGCCAAACACCCTGTATTTCTGACATTTCGCTTAAATTGTTGATAGAATGTCGTTTGCAAACCCAAACTTAAATGAACATGAATAGAACCTACATGTTTTCAAACCAACCGTGTTTCTTTGCCAATGGGGGAAAATAAAAGAAAATCGTCGTACTCGTACGATGAAATACGCAGGCTTGTTATCGGTTGTCTTGTTATCTTCAGATGGCAAACAGATCTCCAATTTACCACCTCATCATGGAAATAAAGAGATTTCTCCCATGTGCGGTAAGGTAGGTATTACGGAAGTGTACAAGATTATGGCTTGGCTTCGGATCGCTATCGAGGTTTGTTCAAAATCAGAACCTTAATATTGCTGTGGCATTGGTGTGGAATAAGGGTATCATTTTGAAAAAGGAACGAGAATTATTTTATTGTTGGGATTTTTGTAAATACTTAACATAACCAGAGCTGCGGCGCTGGTTAGATTTGGGTAAATTTACTTTTTTATGGATTATTTGTGTTTCAATATCGAGAAGAATATCTAGAGGAATCAATCCCGTGTTTTCAACAAGTTTCATAAACATCTTCTCCATTCTATCCAGCATTTAGCAGGTAACAACTGAAAAAGTTTAAAAAAAGTGAAAAAAATTAAATACATGTTTTATCTATGCATTACATTCACTTATAAATGATAGCTATTAGAAATTAACTTGTGACTTCTCCAACGATGTATCGTATTACAGGATATTCACATGTTTAGAAAACGATGATAAATTGTTTCCATGTTTGAAAATAATTAATTAATTGCACATGTTTATTAACGAGCTTCACTTTCACGTCCGGGAGCACTTAATCTGCTTGAATTTGCTATGGCGTTGTTCTACTCTTCAAGATTACTCTAAATTAGTACAGTCGGAACTGGTGTTCAACAGTTTATTCAGGCGGTCACTAATTTGGAGCCAGTGCTAAATATAGGACTAGTTTTTCCTGTAGAGGAAAAGTTTGCCAAAGACTGCACCATCATCTTCCTGCTCTTGTCCCATGTTATTTGGTGTCGGCTCAACACGTTTTTTCTTCCATTCTCCCCTGCCAATCGTCCCACTATCATTTACTCCTTTTTCCTTCATATCATTCCTCACAAAATCTATCCAAGTATCCATCTTTTCTTTGGTCTTCCTCTCCATTCCATCCATCAACATTTATATTCATTACTCTTTTAGCCACATGCGATTCATCAATCCTCATCGCATGAAATTTATTAAATCATAATTCATCTAATTTTAAAATTTAATTAAATTCAAATTTCACCTAATAATTTATATTTTTTATTAATAAAAATTATTATTGCCCATACCAAGCTTGCCAAAGACTTGAAGATTCCTAAAAATATTCTATAATATGTATAATTTTAATTTTTTCTCATGAAATATACATAATTAGTTTACAGTACAGATCTACATCCTATAGTCCTGTTGGGATTCAATCCTCCTCTTTACGAAAAGGGATAACACATGGTAACTTACCCTAATGCTGCTAATTTCTTTCACGCAACAAGAACACATCAACCTAATTTGATCCATCAAAATAACAGCCAATAGAAAAGTTCCGTACACAGTCCTTCAGAACCTTCATTATAATAAAACACAAAAACTAGCGTAGTAACGGACAAGGGACGAGAGTTGGTAAACTCAATTTATGGGAGTTATTTCGGCTAGAGCGGACATTATCTAGTCCGGACGAGCCGAACAGTCGCCGCTGGTTCGGATAAATTGCCAATTTTGACTTACACCCCTTTCTACGGTGACATATTACAGAATTTTGCCGGAATTGATTTAGGATTTGAAATATCAGTTCGGTGTCGCCCTGTGACATAAAGTGGTTATTTTAAGGGTGATTTTTGGTTGACCACGTTACTCACACATACACATGTTAAACATTACGTAACATCACGCCTGTAATACCCGAATGGTTAGGCAGAGGTGTAGGTACCGAATATTAAACCCTCATTTTTTTACATATGTTTAAGTCTTATGTAGGTAATAGGGGGCAAGCCTTTTGCAATCAACCGGGCACAAATCCAGACTCCATGGATGCTACTGAGAAATTCTTGATGGAAAAACCCAATAACAATTTGCTCGACCCGGGAATCGAACCCAGGACCTCATGCTCAGCAGCCGCGATTGCGACCACGAGACCAGCAGTCAAACACAAATATTATTATGACACACATATTATTGTGAATATGTGTGAATGAAGACATATTTAATGTTAAAGAGAAGTAGCATTCGTTCAGATATTAAAATAGGTTTCTTTTGAGATAAGCTGAAAAAAGATTACTTTATGTTAGTAGCACCTAAAAATTTTTACTAAACCGACCAATCGTCAGACTTGATCAGCCACTGAAAAATTACTAAATCCATAACCAAATACACAACGTACCTACAGCCTACGATTCCGTAATTAAATATTTTAGATTCACAATAAAACCTTTATGTTATAATTAATGGTTCAACCATCGATTATAAATATAATTTTGTTTTATGTCGCAGCAATAAAATCTTCATAAAACTGCTGTTGAAAAAACATTTTGTGTCTCCTTTTGATCGGCACTCGGCTCCATAATTACTTTTACGACTGCCATATTTTTAAATGAGGGTTATGAAACTGCTTACAAGGTTCTAAAAACATAATTTGATGTGTACGAAATCTGACCAAAGACCATACCGCGATGTTAAAACTAAAGTTCCTACAACTTTATCTTCTGAAGCTACGTACTTGCTAGGATGAGATTAATAAGTATGTACTGTATCTAGTACCCACTATTCAACATCTGCCTAGCCTTTTTCCAATCTAACCGAATGTAGCTGAATACCAGTATTACACATGGAGTGACTCCCTATTTGACCTTCACACCCCAGCTAGTACTGGGTAATACTATACCGCTTGGTAAGACTGGTTGTCAGGCTTTCGGCCACTGACAACCTGTAACTACAGTCAAAGACATTTTTTTTTAAAACAAAATGTGCCTGCTCTTGACCTCGATCACGCCTGGTGGAAAGCGATGGATGAGGTCTATCTTATCTACAAATGACAGCCGGGACCAACGGCTTATCGTGATTCCGAGGCAAGGAGGAAATATATTATATATTGAGAGGTCACCCATCCACGGACCAACCTAGACAAGCGCGGCTTAACCTGAACATCAACCCGAGTGACTGTTATTATTTGGCCCTGAGTACCTACCTTCTATTAATAGTACTATAGTAGGTACTCATGAAGGAGGAAGTAGGAAGAATTCAACTTCATACTAGGTACTTTACCAGAATTTGGCTCTCGTCTGCTGTAGCTAGGACAGTCTAAAGAAAGTGACATAATGACATTCTATCAGTGACAACCATGATGGAAAACCAAAAAAATATGGGACTGACGAATAAGCAACCGAAAGGCATATGTTAATAAAGTCGAAAATCATTGTACATATTTTATTTTGTTTTTAGTAAAATGTATTCCGGAAAATTGTACAGTAAGTAATAATGTGTAGTGGGTACTATCCAAGTATCCATTCTTAATGTAGTCGTAACATCACACAATGTTTACTTACGTAATGATAAACATTGACGTCCTTAGAAGGAACTCGCACCGATCGTAGAGCGTTACTAAGTCAATATTATGATTGCAGCTGTTACATACTGAACACTTGGCTGACTAAAGTATGTTTCGAGACATCTTAGAAGGTCATATCCATCAGTGTAAGTCTGAATTCAGATCACTAAAAATAAAAGAAAATAGAAAAAAAAACAAATTAGGCGGGATATCTATAAAAATTAAAAATCACGCCTGCTACATCAAAAAGTGAACTAAAAAATTAAAAACAAGTTACATGATTTTAGTGTTGAATGGCCACAAGGTAGCTACTAAATAGATTATAATATTTACTGTGCAATTAAAACGCCATTGTGCCCAAAAGTGGAAAACTGATAACCGATGAAAAATTTCTTAATTTTCGCGTCAGTGTCCTTTCCACCCTGTATTACCTTACATAATATTTTTACTATGGATCGGTAAAAGAGGTAGGTATTAAATGGTAGTTATTATTAACACTGAAGCGATACCTAAACAAAATGTCTAATCTTGAAGAACGTACCTTTAAGGAGGAAGACTACATCATGAAGTCACCGGTTAAATATTAAATATTTAGCGTACACGATAAAGCTTACTTTGCTTTGCGGGTGCAACCTCGCTAGAGTTTATTTTATAGAGCACGTTCGGATAACTACTGCGGAAATTAAATTTCAAAGTACCTCCTTCTTTATGGTCGATATTATATTATTATTTTATTGATCACAAACCACGTAGTTAACATTACGTGTGACGGCAAAGGTGCAGTCAATAACAGTTATTAGTTAGGTATAGTAAATTGACATGATTTGTAGCTGCTACAATTTATTTATGACCAATATCGTTAGTCTCATAACTTATAAGTTAACAGAACTTATTGGGGCGAGTCAAAAATATTAAAATATAGTTTGAAAGCGTTGAACAAAAATAAGTACGGTACGTACTAGAGTCTAAGGGAAGTTCCAAGGCAGTTTGTGATCTGTAAGTAACTAAAAGTATGGCCAAGGAGATGACCATGGCATTTGTCAAGTGTCTCTGCAGTCACTAGAGAGTACCTGAAGTCTAGAAAAAGGTTTCATTTTGCGGTTTTCTCCACTGTGAACCCTCATCAAAGACAGACGCCCCATGAAAAACAGTGGCACCCAGCTGCATCAGCTAAGATTAGAAGCCGATCCCAGCATAGTTAGAAAAAAGCTAGCAGATGATGAAGACACCAGAGTATCAAAACCCAAAACACCGCGCTCTGTAGCCTCACCACCATGACTAAAGACTAAATTATAAAGTTCTGAACCAAACTCGAAAGTTACAAAGTTAATTTCATTTTATTAGCCATCAGAGTGCAGGGTAACTGTTTGATCGCGGTCTTACGGGACACAATCTCGCGCACGACAATAGATTAGCCCAAGTGTTCCGCGCTACAGACGTAATTGCCGATAGCGAGTGGGACAAGGCTATACTCATTATACACATGAAAAAAAACATAGAAGGCCCACAGAAGAACTTGGCAGCTGGGGCTGACTATACAGGACTACGTACCAAAATCCTCCTTAGAATTTCTCAACTCAGGTGCAAGAATCTGCCAAATGCTAAAGGCACTACGATGATGACCAGCAGTGAACGTCTATTAGTTGCATTATGATGTTTTTTTTTGCTCGAGTATATCTTAGGTAAAGTCAAAGTCGACGTTTTTTATTTGCTAAACATAGGTCACCTATGTTTAGCAAATAAAAAACGCTACTATTTTAATTTATTTTTACACCTATGATAGGTGTAAAAAAAAAAAAGAGGCATTGTCCCGCCGACCCCAAATAGAATGGGACAAGGGCAGGAAGATGATGATGTCCCTGCAAATAAAATACCCAAAATAGAGGCATTAACCCATCTCATTTCCGTGTAAATTAAAAAATAAGGTTGGTGTGAAACTTCTGAGCCTAGTTTTTAGTTTACAGGTTCTGGTTAATGGCGAAAGCACTACTAAAGTTGTTCCAGGATGGTTTTATAAATTCATCAATGTTCTTTATGGTGCATCTAATTCTGATCAGGTTGCTATGCGGACAAAATAATCGGTTCTTTTTGTGAGGTGACATGCTAAAAATATTTTTGGAACTAGAACATAACCCATGATCTAGTGTAGATTAAATCTATAACATATGTTTTTAAGAAACTCAGTATTCTAAAGTAAGAATTATTTATCAATCAAAACCCCTAAATTTTCATCATAAATGACACCAGAAGCTCAAGAAAACCGAAATAAAGAGCTCCTGAATACAAACATCATCATCATCTAGCCTTTTCCCAACTATGTTGGGGTCGGCTTCCAGTCTAACCGGATGCAGCTGAATACCAGTATTTTACATGGAGCGATTGCCTGTCTGACCTCCAAAATTCAGTTAGTACTGGGTAAAACGTATTACCTTTGGTAAGACTGGTTGTCAGACTTTCGAGCCACTGACTACTTACGAGGTGGAAGGGACACCGACGCGAAAACTGTTACCACGTATTCAGTACATCATTCTGGATCTGCTGATTTTTTTTTTAATCGCGTCGGAGAAGCACTGAGGAAACTCGGTATGAAATGGGTGGTCACCCATCCACGGACCTTAAGGTCGATTCGAGCGGCTGTTATTATTTAGCCAGGAACTAAATCCTAAATACAAACAATAAAGGAACATACTCTAAAAAGAGGTGCAGATTTTAATAAAACCCAGCTGCAGTATACCGTGAACTGCAAATTCCACAGACAATTAATTCTCTTACCATAACTCCCAAGTTCTATAGATATAAAGTGTCAGCGAGGCGGACACCATAAAATAATACCATCATAAAATGGCGGTGCGTGCGGTGCAAGCCTTAGCCTTTAACGCCGATTAAATTTCTTTAATACCTGATCGGCTTATACCGGTGGTCTTGATAATGTATTATCTGGAATGAGTAACATTATGCCGTTGAGGGCTGAGGATGGTATAATGTTTATTAGAGCAGGTCTTGCGACCAAGAATGTAAGGTGCGTTTAGAATTCAGTGTTGCCATGAAGCCTAGCGTAAAGCTCTTGTGGTCTCTTCAATCTGTTACTGTATAAGAATAACATTTTTATTTGCATTTTGGACACACGAGGCTTATTAGTAGGTAATTGCAAATATGTGACTTTTGGACAAAGTATCTTATTATGAGAGGATTACATACAGTTAACGTGATCAGCACATTTAAATGCGTTCAAGAGCTGTCAATGTTCTATAGAAATTAATATACTGACAACTCTAGACCCGATGATCGCTGGTGAATCCACTTTTTTATGTATAAATATTTGTTATGCGTTGTATGTTTATTGTTATTTTTTTTTTTGTCATTCTGTATGCACGTCAGGTCCCTGCGACAAATAAATATTTTTTATTTCTTTCTGTTTCTTCTTTCTTTTACGAATCTTCATTCAAAATTCATGTTAGCTCAGTGAATAAAGCCAGTACAAGACAAATGAGAAAAGATAACAGCAAAACCTCATCGCACACTCCATCTCAAAAATTAACATTCCACACAAATACAGTAATATTTTAACACATTGTAAACACAGACAATATGTGAATCCCATTAATTTAATCACAGCGAGACGCGTTCCGTTCATAAAGCACTCCGTCTAGCTTCATTTTATTTAATGGCATCACATCACCACAAGTTGTTAAATTAAAATGCTGCGCTTACGACGACCAATAAAGGGAGACAGACAAGCCATACTGCTTGGATTAAGTCCTGACACTCAACCCTGCGCTGCGCAAATTAAATCGGGATTAATTCTTGGCGGGAAAGCAGTTTTGTACCTCTTTAGAAGTAGGTTAGCCCTTCGTTTGACATGTTTGCAATTTTGGCTGTAGTCTGGTTTATCAGAAGTATTACCTACGATCAGTATGAAAAACAAGCGTGCCATTTTGTGACTACGTACTATGACGTCATAAGCACGGTTTAGTTACTATACATTTTTGTAAAGTTAGAGGAGGAGCTCGTGGCTAAATAAGAACAGCCGCTCGGGTCGATCTTTAGGTTAAGCGGTGCTTACCTAGGTTGGTCCGTGGATGGGTAACCACCCATTACATACCGAGTTTCCTCCGTGCCTCGGAAAGCAAATCAAGCCGTTGGTCCCGGCTGTCATTTGTAGATCTTTGACAGTCGTTAAGGTAGTCAGTGGCTCGAAAGTCTGACAAACCAGTCTTACCAAAGGGTATCGTGTTACCCAGTGCAAGCTGGGTTGTGGAGGTCAGACAAGCAGTCGCTCCATGTAAAATACTGGTATTCAGCTGCATCCGGTTAGACTGCAGGCCGCCCCGAACATAGTTGGGAAAAGGCTAGGCAGGGCAGATGATGACATTTTTTTAAAGTTACTAAACAAAATAGACTATATTATTTTTGTTCCTTAATGTCTAGAACGACATGATGTTCTTGTTTTAAACAAATTAGCTTGCTGCGACGGCGTGAAGTAGGTGCTCTTACATTTTCTAGGTATATCTATATATCTGTAATTTCTTCTCGCAGCTCCTCTCACTTTTTAAAATGTCCTATGATTTTGAATTCATCCAGTAGGCTGTACTGGGTGAATTCAAAATCATAGGACATAGTGGCATTTTTTTTTGTTAAACTGATTTACATATATTTTCAAAAACATGCAAAATTTCATTCCTAAAATTATGTTTAATCCCATTTTGTAAACTACAAGATTAAATCCAGTAGGCTGTACTGGATGAATTCAAAATCATAGGACATAGTGCCATTTTTTTATTGTTAAACAGAATTACAATTATTTTCAAAACATGCACATGTTCATTACTAAAATTATGTTTCATCCCATTTTATAAACTACAAGATTATTTCATTTCATAAGGTAATAATGGAGCTTCATTCTGTGTTTTGAGTAGCGCTGCTGCAATATCACAAAATCGAGTCAATCTAAAGTCGTTTCATATCGTTGTGCTCTCAAACTTTCGATGTTCCTCGATATTCCGGATGACAACCAGATATGATAAAGCGGGATGTCTTATTGTATGTTAAGATGGAGAAACGACGGTTTTAGTAGTTATTTATCGAATGGATTTTAATGATAGATGTCCATTACGGCAGTTTGATTTTATGGGAGTGTTCGATAAGCATTAATTAGCTAGATTATGTTCCGTAAGTAGTACTTAGTGGTTCAATTAAAGTTTATGAATCATTACGTCACAATTGATTGGTTAGGTAACTGACGCAATTAGAAAGAATGTTGAATCATTTGAATTTATAGTTTAATTATTTGACTGTGTTAATGTTGATAAAGCAGAATAATAAATACATATATCTTACAAAACAAAACAGACCCCGCAGCGATCGTAGTGTTAAGATGGGACAAACGCATTTGAACATATTCCTGCGTTATACATTATTAAGATTCTTCTTGCGTATCGAGTTCTTCGCTCAAATTGCTGCGTTTATACAAAACATTGTCCTACGCCTTTAGGATAAGGTGCATTATTATTTGTCTGTTTGTTGTATTCATATGACGCGGTAAGCCTTTCAATTTCCAACAATGCTCAGTATGCGAAAATTGTTGTCGACCTTAGTACGTGTTTGACTTCAGTTGGGCGTCTCGTTTTATTATGTCTATGTTCATAGGTGCTTCGGAATTCACTTTTCTTTGTCAGTGCCATTTCTTCATCTAATAACAGTCACTTGAGCTGACAGTTGCAAATGTTCTGCCCGTTTTATTCCTGTTTTTATTGTGAATATTTCACAATGCAGAAGGAGACGGTCCTGTGTAGGAGTTGGAAAATTAAAAGTGAAAGTTTCTTTCTGGTGAGTTACAACTGTGTATGGAGTTATTTTCAACCTTATTGGTTCAATTCATTATGCCATCAATTCCATCTTGAAATTTTAAATATCGCCGCTCAACAAACTATCTAAATTCTGATAAAACTCGGTCCGAATAAAAACTTTTATCTCGTCCTAATAGACGAAAGTTGGAACAAAAATAAAACCAGTCACCTCATTGTTAGCGTGTAGCCATCAATCTTACCCCATTAATTGATTAGATAGGACGTTCCTATTAGACCGATATCGCAGCCACCCACACAAATCGATCGATTCATCGAAAATCCGAAATGACTCCCGGAAACCGCGACTACTACAAATCCAATCAAAATTTTGAATTTATACACAATCCATTGCGCGCGTTCTTTTTTCAAAACAGACAGTAGCGATGCAAAAGTTTCAGTGGAATACGAATATTTATGGTAGAGTTTTTAGTCGACTTTGAGATACTCTCAATTTGATATCGAATAAATTGAGCATTAAGGTTTAATTCGGTTATGTTATATTGCGCCGGCATCGCATCGATCATCGCAGACGTTAACTGTTACCGGCTTTGATGTTTTGATATCAATATTAATTGGCGTGTACTGTGCATCTGACTGATCATAAATCTATTGGAAATCAGACCAGAAAAAGTATCGTTTACTATATTATTTTGGTAAGAACGTTAACATGCATTAGTATTGTTACTAACGAGTAAGAAACTTCGATTTTCGAATGCCGAAGGGTACTATAAAAAAAAATTGATCCAAACGGTCCAGCTGTTGGATGAT
The DNA here is from genome assembly GCA_950022335.1 of Eurois occulta. Classification (NCBI taxonomy): domain Eukaryota; kingdom Metazoa; phylum Arthropoda; class Insecta; order Lepidoptera; family Noctuidae; genus Eurois; species Eurois occulta. The sequence goes on along the minus strand of OX465489.1, from coordinate 5,602,780 downwards.
CATTCCGTTGTCTGCTTCAAATACAGATCCTCAGCGAACAAGATCTGTACTGGACTTTTGTTTTCATTCACAAATGAGGCTGCTGCTCGACCACCCCTAATGAAAATCGATGAATTAGGCATACAATGACTACCATAGGCACAAACCTAGAAGAAGCCTGTTCCAGCCTATAACCAGCTTTATCAAGGAAAATAATAGACTGCTTATTTATGAGACACCATAAAGTAATACACGTTATAATTTTATTACCTATCACATTCACACTTTATGAAGCGCTCTCTACTCTCCCTTTAGTATAAAATATTATGTCTGTCTCTCGCAGGCTAGTAAGCTAGTCGAGTAGGTGAGCACTAAGCGCCAGCAACTGCGCAAGTTGTAACGAGATTAGGAACGTTGGGACACCGCACTGGCGCTGCAATGTTATTAAATCTGATTCACAGCTTTTGCTGTAGTGGATTTCTTTTACAATGGACTTGAATAAGGGTGCTTTTTGTTCTTTTTGAGATTTGTTTGCATACATTTTCAGTTTATTTTTTTCAGTTGAAGTATTATTTAGACTGAAATTAATAATCGTTCTAGTATCTTATCTCATACTATATCGTTAAGTAAATTCAAAAAAGTAAAAGTATCATAATTATGCTAACTTTCTTATTCTTTTGAGGGACTCAGAAATAATTTTAATTTTTAACATTTTCTAAATTTCTCACAATTTTGTCTAATATTATAAAAATAATTACAAACATTTTGTCAATACCAGTGACTTTGGTTTCCTGTCTAACTGCATGCAGTAACTGCCTGTCCGACCTCCATAACCCAGTTACGGGGTAGCACGATACCCCTTGGTTGGTACCATAATGTGTGCAACTAATAAAGTTAAGTTAGAACAATTTAAGTAGAAAAGTAAAATATTACAACTTTCTTATTCTAGAAAGCCATATTCCTTGCGTAGTCTCTACGCAAGGAATATTGTCAAGAGAAGTAAAAATATTGAGAGAAACTAGTTTTCCTTTAAAAATAAAAATAACTGTATGTAGGTAAAGTTTGGAGGACCTTGAATTCTATTCTCAGTATACCTATTATTATCGTTAATTTTATGGAAGTAATTCAATAGCATGATTACCTACAATCCGTAGGACAATGTAAATCAGCCAAATTATACAGATCTATGAGTTTGATGAAATAGTTCCCTCAAGCCATAGTATCCTAAGGCGTAACAAAGAATAGAATAGAATAGAAAATACTTGAATGTACACCAAAATTTAAACGCAACTGTTTTATAATATGGCTAATTTTATAGTTACAATGGCGGAGCGATATCTTCTATCTTCTTCTAATCTTTCTTTCTTCAAAGAACGATCCGAAATCACAGTAAAACAGATAATTTCCATCACAGACCAACATAATCTATGACATAAGTTCTACACTGGAGGCCATCGGTATCTGACACAACAATCATTTATTCATTTACAAAAAAAAAAAAACATATACTCCATGCAAATTGAGAAATAAAGATAATTCAAGACCAGTATTAAAACGTCTCTTGATTAATTTAATTATAACTCTTAACAGACGTTTTTATTTCTTTGATATTTAAAGTTTATTTATATCGTAGAATTAGTCAGTTAAACTTGTTCTTTTGAGACTCAGTAATTAATTTAATATCAGTTGAGATACGATGCCATGCTTTTAAAAGTTTTAAAACATACGTTTTGGTCCACAACCCGTCATCATTGAATTAAATATTCGATGTAATTTGGAGTTGGACTGACTTATTGACTTGTGGATGTGACTAATATTATATTTGTTTAATATTTTATTATTTAGTATTGTTTGGTTAGATGGGCATTAATAACCACTAATCTTCTATGATGATTTATTGTGCTAGGATGTTGAGTAATGTTAAGCATGTCATGCCATGGATGGGTGACTGTTTGTGTAAATACTTAAAATATGTAAAGTGGAAAGACTTTTTTGATATAGTGTGAGTGTAAATTCACTCGTTTTTTCATTAATCATCGGTGTTGTGCTGATAAGATTTCGACCGAAAAGACTAACATAACATCATGTCCGTAATCCCAAAGGGGTTAGGCAGAGGTGTGCCTAATAGTACACACACAGTTCGCCAGTTAGGTTTAAGGCCCATGTAATCGGGGGCGAGCTTATTGCCATCAACCGGGCACAGATATAGGCTCCGTGGCTGCTACTAAGGAATTTTATGATTGTAAAACCCAATAACACAGACTGTAAAGTGATAAAGTTCGAATGTACAGTCAAATGCACCAGTGAGAATACTAGCACACAATAAAGGCGCGGAAAATATCTGAAAAAAAAAATCAGCACATGCAGCTCTATTTCCATTCAACCGAGAGGAAATCTAACATTAAGCCTGACATGTCCATGTTATTGATACTCTGGCTAGGCTAAGAAATATTACCGTCGCCTTAATACGCCATATCTAATCAGTTCACTATTCATTATATCGCGACTTCGCATGGTTCATTGAATCATCAGCAACCACAACCGCTATCGTTGAAATGGTTGCGTAAAAACATCAGCACTTAACCCCTGTTTACATTACATCATATCTGTTTCTGCTCTAAGAGTATCTACAAGTGTATGCACTTACTTTAATGTCAGTCAAGTTGTCGTTTGTTGCTAAATCAGGCTTACTCTAGCACGTAAATAACTAGAGTAAACTAACGTAACTTCTAGTATCGGTAGTGGACAAAACAATTGAAAACGCAGAAATTGTTTTTTTTAATCTTCTCCCCACACTAGGACTTTCTCCTGTATCCTATATTCTGCCTCATCATTTGCCTAGCCTTTTCCCAACTATCTTGGGGTCGGCTCCCTGTCTAACCGGATGCATTTGAATACCAATATTTTACATGGAGCGACTGCCTTATCTGACCTCCACAACCCAGTTGGTCCACTGGGTAATACGATATCCTTGGTAAGACTGGTCTTTCGGGCCACTGACTACCCGTAACGACTGTCAAAGATTTACAAATGACAGCCGGGACCAACTACTTAACGTTCTTTCCGAGGCACGGAGAAAACTCGGTACGTAATACGATCACCCATCCACAGACCAACCTAGGCAAGCACGGCTTAACCTCGATCGACCCGAGCGCCTGTTAATATTAAACCACGAGCTCCTCCATCCATCCAGCATCCTGTATTCTGCCTGTGTTTCATTATTACTCTAGGCGACCACTCCATGTAAAGTACTGGTTTTTATTTTTCATTCATATGGTTAGGCTGGGAGCCGACCCCAACATAGCTGGGAAAAGGCTAGGCAGAAGATGAAGTGTTGGTGAAAACAAACATTAGTCAAATACTGGGTAAAACATCTGTAACTGTGTGTGTGTCTGTATGTTCTATACCAATATAAATGCAAACTGTTTTGAGAGTTACAGATCTTTTACACTTCAACATGAACACACCCAAGATTATGAAAGTACACCACTTGAATGTAAAGACGCAGCTTTAAAATTGCACAGGTGTAGGTAAAATCGAAAGCAGCTGGCTAGGTACGTATATCACTTTATTTAGATCTCGGCTACGTTGGACATAAAATTCTCTAGGTCACAACTTTCAATGAAAGGAGTTGAAGTACACTAGAAATCCAAGAATGAATGATGCAGAAATACTTTCACGAATCTGCTTAAGGCTTACGTTTAATATTGAGTAAAAGCTTTCAGTCACCTTCATTTTTTTTAGCATTTATATCGAACTCCGATTCAGATAGGCGGTCATTCCATGAAAAATATTGTTCTTCAGCTGCATTTTGTTACACTGGAAGCCGACACAACATAATTGGTGTAGTGTATCTATTTAATAGATATGTAAACACTGTGTCACACACACAAGGAGTCCGGTAGCTGTCACAATGACAACTGTCACCCCTCACGAATGGCGGGAAGTTCGAGGTGAAGCGTACCAGGGACTAGGACTTGGCTGTGATGGTGAGCCGGTGCTACCGTGAGTAAATAGTGTTATCAGCCTTGTTACCAACGGATACTACAGTTGGGAAAAAGCTAAGCAGACGTTGAGCTCTAACAACAAAAAAAAACAAACATAACGAAAGCACACAACTTGATTACAAGACGTCGCGTTGGAACACTGTCCTCTTTAAAATTTCACGAGCTACGAATACTCTAAATCTAAGTCTCGGGCACGTCAGATACAAAATTCTTTAGGTAACGACTTTAAATTATCGGAGCCACCTTCAGTGGCTAAAAAGGCAGATAATTTTACAGAAATATATACTTTCAAAACTGCGGATCTAGACCTAAGTCTAATAGCGAGTTATCCTCAGCTCGATAACCCCCTTAAAAATAAGCATTTATCTCTATTAACGGTTGTGGAAGTGAGAAGGACTGTCCTCCGTGTAAAATACTGGGATGTAGCTGCATCTGGTTAGACTGGAAGGCAACCCAACATAGTTGGTAAAAAACTAGGCAGATGATGGATGATATCTAACATCAATATAAACAAACCCAGTATAGATGAGGCTCAGCATTGCTCGCAGACTGTCCTCTTTAAAACTGCACAGGTGTATAATCTGCACCATCTAGCTAGCTATGTATATCACTTTATCTAAGTCTCGGGCACGTCGGATGCAAAATTACCGGCGTCCGTAAGTAGCGGCTACGGACAGCCTCGAGGCTATCGTGAACGGACACGCCTGCTACACTGGTGCATAAAATAAACAACTTTGGAAGGCGTTGTGCAGACGCCAGTCAGATCAAATGTGATGTATCTAGGGTCCTGTGTGAGCCAAAATGGTGTTGAGCAATAGGTTGGGTACTTTTCCGGGTTTTTTTTTGATCACCCAAATAAATATTCCGCAATAGCCAATCAATCATGGAACAAACTTCCAAGGATCAAGAATCTACATAAAAGAAAATTTCACAAGACACTAAACATTACAGTTTTCTAGTATTTTTCGCGAAATAATTAAATATAAAACATGTTTTAGTAATTACGTACCAAGTCCAGGGTTTATTATACATATATTATAGGTGCCAGCACATCAAGCTACCCGAAACTGTCAAATTTTCCCAGTCAATCTTGAACCTAATGCTCTAGCGATAAAGTTGAAAATCTATGATGTGCTCGGTGTTTATTGTCAAACATGTTTGTTCGTTTACACTTGTTTCTCAAACACGTTAAACATAAGTTCCTTCTATTAACTTACCTACCATATTTGTTTACGAAAGCCCTCGAAAAACATCAAATTAAATGGCTGCTACAAAACAAACAATTGTTCGTTGCCGTATGTATATTCACTGTATTCAGATTATTCGGAGACCATGTCACGTGCCTCGGAACCACATCTGCGGGCTTGCATGCTCAATCAAGCATTTATAGTCAACAGTCCAAACGTGCCTGTAGACCTTTCAATTTTTTATTGAGGATGAGGAAATATGTGTCTGTGGTTTCGAAAGATTTAGATTTAAGAAGGTTATATCGTTGTTCTACCTTTTAGCTGACTGCGGCAGAGTAATAAAGGAGTTAATGTTTTTTTTCATACTTCACTAGAAGCCAGTATTGCCAGTTGGTTTTTTGCGCATTTAAGTTTGGTAGTTTTCATTTGTTTCTGAAATAGTCTGCAACTCGGTTGCTGAAATTTTGTCTGCTTGTAACACTGCAGAATTAATTTGGGCAAATTATTTTTGGACGCCCTGTAACCCTTTTATACTTGTACTTACATATTTATTTCTATTATAGTTTTGTAGTTTGTAAATAATTAATATTTTGATTAAAGAAATAATTTTGCGAAAAAAAAAAATTTAGGCAGAACAAATATGAAGTTTAACTTTCAAACATATAAAAATTGAAACATTGGTTGTTTCAGAGTTTTCATGTTTAGCAACGTATTCCAAATAAAAATTACAAACAATGTTGGCGAAAAAATCAGAAATGTTTACATGTGAAAATTCATTTTGAATAAAGGATTACTTATTTTACAATAAAAAGAAAATATTTATCGGTTTTTCGTGTTGCCAATCCATCGATAATCAAAATTATTAAAAACCTTAAAAGCATGAGGTTTCAGATTCGATTCCCTGGTCAGCCAAAGTGTCGTTGAGTTGTTCTATCAAGAATTATTGTGGCAGCCACAGAGCGGACGGATTTGTACTCTATTGATGGCAATAGGCCCCCCATTACATAGGACGCATGGCGAAATGTGGGTGTACTACTACTACTTAGGTACCCCTCTGCCTAACTTTCGGGGATTACAGGCGTGATATTACGATTTGACATGTTGAACGTAACAAAAAAAATCTACATTGAAATATGAAAATAATTCTGCAATGCTGTCCAAGTATGCATCCCGCCTAAAGCTGACCGGGCGAGGCGCGCGCGCCGCCGTCGGGCGCGACGCGCGCAGCTGCGTGCACAGTTTAACTTATGTGTTCCGCCGAGATTGCATCCACCAGATACCTGTGCTCCTATAGCTACACAGGTAAATTAAGCGATATCTGTCTGGAGCAATAGAGTCCCTTGCGTATCTATAAAACGGTGAATTGTGATGTAGGCTCCTGCTATCTACCTGATTTTCAAGAAGACAAATAAATTAAGAAGTTTTTTTGACGGTTCTTGAAACGATATTATAGTTACATGGATATTTTGGCGCTTGTCCATAGTACGCAATCTTGTAAATTATCAATTTAATTTCCTGACATTCTTACAAGTATTTACCAAAAACATCCCCCTAATAACGTCAGCCAAACGCCAAAAAACCCTCCTAGGACTGTAATTTTGTATATGACATCATATGCCCGCACATTCCCACATCATTTCTGAGTGTGTGAATTCGGTGACCCAGGTCTATGAAAATAACACTTCAAACTGCTACCAATAAGATGCCAAAAATAGAACTCCAAACAAGCTTCTGCACAGCAAGTTACACTATACTGTGAATAGGCACTGTTTCTCACCAACTAGCAGCATGGAAGAAAAACACTCATTGATTGAGACTAACAGTAATTATCGCAATTACCACGGCCGAGCATTGAACCGGAACGAAATGTTTTCTGGAAGACGTGACGCATGTGTCTGATTTCAGACCTGCACACATATGCTTCTGTTTACTTTTACATCGCCATTAAATACCTCATAGACTTGCCATACCTTTTTTTTTGTTTTGGTGTGGGAAATCATCAAATGACCCCTCCCGCTCTGGGCGGAGCGGAAAGGAGTGTCAGACTTTTACTGACTAAAACCCATCCATGTTCCTTCTTTTGCCGATTGGGTTCCAGGGCCGCGGTATCTCTTTCAAACAGTCCCGCAGCCCTGGCAGGCATCGGCCCTTGCGGGCCCCTCCTGTTTGCTGACATCTCTTCTGAACACGAACGCGCCGACGACACGGCCTGCCGTCATAAGACGGACAGACGGCGAGCTAGTCCATTACTCACCGTCCACAGGCCCGCGATACTTGCTATACCTAACACACGGTACAGCGGGATAGTTGTGTTACACATTTAAAACGGTATTTTCCGGTGTTTTCTTTTGAACGACAATCGAGATATAATGAATATTATCATCGTTCAAAAGTTGCCGGTACTTATCTGAGCATAAGTGCAATCAACCTCATCAGGTAGTAACTATAAATTGAGACCGCGTTGATTTTGTATCAAAAAGATAATTTACGCAGTGCCAGTGTCACCATTTATTTTATGTGTGGTTGGCTTAGACTGTACACTACCGTTCAATGTACTTTTGTCGGATAGATCGACTGCGATCGAAACCGTTGCGCTGAATCGTTGAGCGAATACAGTTGATTGAATTATGGATCAGATAAAAAAGTGCGATTTTCGCAAAAACGTGAAATGGACGCCGAGGGACGGACAGTTGACACAGGGCCACAAAATATACAACTATTGATCTGTCGTATTTTTAGTATATAATCAAGTGCATTTTTTATCTCTAGAAGGTTCTATCATCGATACACTCAAAGATGGTAATTTTTCAAGGCAAGCATTTTTTTTACAAGTTCTAAGGGTAAGTGCGATTTTCGCAAAAACGTGAAATGGACGCCGAGGGACGGACAGTTGACACAGGGCCACAAAATATACAACTATTGATCTGTCGTATTTTTAGTATATAATCAAGTGCATTTTTTATCTCTAGAAGGTTCTATCATCGATACACTCAAAGATGGTAATTTTTCAAGGCAAGCATTTTTTTTACAAGTTCTAAGGGTTCTAGTAACTGTTGGTCGTACACACGGGGACTCATCAAGCTATCCATTTCCAGTATAACGTGGCCTCGCTTTGTACAGTTTTTCCGTACAATCAGAAATCGCATAAACTGGATTTGAATAGCTTGATTAGACGTCGGTCGTCGTGCGTACGTCAGAGGTAACAGTGGTAATACATATAATATTAACTATGGCTACAAATTCTATTTAATTTCTATACTATAGGTTAGCTCATGGTGTAACCACTGACGAATTGACATAAAGTAAATTCATTTTCATCTGACTTCTTTTGAAAATATCCAATCAAGTAGTAGATATCTATCAGACGTGCTTCGACGTAGCACGTCAGAAATCAGAAATCAGAAATCAGAAATATTTATTTGTGAAACATAGGTACAGTGGTTGGTCATGGTTTAAAAGGTAATAGTGCGCTATGATCAGCCTATTATAGGCATACAAACATTACGAGTTACAATTTATACAACAATCAAGTCAAAAAGTCAAAATATTTTTAAGTAAATGTCAAGATAAATTATAATTAATTACAGTTTGAATTATTACAATAATGTCATAGAAGCGGATTACTTATTACAATAATTACAATTAGGAGATGATGTCAAAATTTGTCTAATAAAAAGTCTGATAGACTATAATAACATTTTTGGCACAGCATACTTCTCAGTTTTTGTTTAAATAAATTAAAATGTAGGTTTCTTAACTCTGCTGGCAATTTATTAAATATAACTGGTGCCATGTGAAAGACACTTTTATACATTAAGGCAGTATTAGTTTTTGGAATATACAGACGACTTTTGTCCCTTTGGGTCGTCCCACTTTCAATTCTGCTCACACCACACACAACAGAATGCAAGCTTCATAATCAGCACAGCACTCTTCGCACCTGGATGTTTCACCAACTTCCTCATAACAGAACGATGGAATGCCCCAAATTGGAATTGCTGGGCAATATTGGGCGATTCTCAAAGTATTGCCTTTTACCGCCCACGGTCCGAATAAAAAACCAGTCTGGTGTACAATTTGCGTTATTGGTTTAAAAGTGTTTCAAATTCGAAATGTAGCGTATTATGATGGGCGAACACCTGTTTGGTAAATAGTGCTTTTATTATCATTTAGTTACAGGTAAATCCGAGCAAGTTTTTAATTAAATTTTTGCGTTTTGGAGCGGTCGAAATTGATTAAAAAGTTGTGTGGGTACTTCAAAACCAGTGAGATTAGCTTTATTATTAGCAAATGTGTCTCGTGCAATGTATATTAGGACCCCTTTAAGTGTGCAGTTCAAGATGGCGTTCCTTGTCAAGTGCATCGATACGTCAAAACTTGATACACTAATTTTAGTTCTCTTTTTTCCCGCCTGCACATATCAGTTGGTTGCAGTGTATCTTTTTATTCGAAACTGGTTTATACCTACACATTGACATTTTGGCCTTCCCAAAAATTTCTCATCCGATATTTAAAATACGGTGGGAGTTATACTTCCGCAATCGATAAAGCTTTCTTCGATAACTTGGTCTTAAATTACACACATTCTCTCTATAATCGAATAATGCATCGTTATTCGGTCACGGAAACGTCAATATCATTAGAAATCATCGAATAATTTCCACATAAACAGCAAAATTATACACATTGTCGTTTCGTCTGTATTTCAATAGAATGTTTATGTCCCCAAGCGGGCTTCAAAGCAGCGACGAACGACGAATCTATTCATTAGGTTTTTTATTCGCCATTGTGATTGTTCACGAATGGGCACAAAATGTCTGAATAGGGCCGTTAGGCAATATCGCAACACGACAGTATCGGATATTCTGACAGATTATTAGTTTTTAATGTTTTTATTATGGCGCTAATTTTGTTTTTGTAAACACATTTTTGTAAGTAACAAATTTTATGTTGGGGTTTTCTCGGGTGTTTTATTTCGCGATATATACATAAACTCACACCTTTTTCTATGAGGGTAGGCAGAAATGAAATCCAGAATGCTACGCTACCCTTACCTAATAGAGAGCCTGTTGTAGAAAGACTATTATTACTAAAGTTTTACGCCTGTTCATTAAATTAACATCATGTACCGTCGAAATTAATAAACAATTACCTTTACGGCCCATAACGTGTTTGTGACATATAAATTGCCACTAAATATAGCCTATTATTACAGTTTAGAGCCGTGACATGGCCGTTGACGCCATTTTGAAAATGTAGGCGGGAACTGGATGATTTTGGAGCAACAATATTCATTTTATATTTTAAAAATAATTTGTTTTTTTTTATGTTCGCACCGCGGTATCGAGTTGTTATTTAAAGTGTCAAGACTTTACTAAAAAAAAATGGTATATGGGTATCCATTAGATTGCTTTTCATTTTGTAAGAGGCTTAGAAAAACGGAACAAACCGCTTAAGCCTTCAAACCCGTGAGGGTTCCTACATATTCTAATAACAAGGCGATTACAAGGTTTTTAAAGGAAAAAAGAAAGGTATCTCATGCCAAGTTAGAGTTTTAAAACAGTAGATACCTACCCACTTATATATACTTTTCTTTTTACTTTTTAATTACCTAAATAACACGTAAGTATAACTAGTTACTCGTATTATTCAATATTAATAATTCATTTTAGATCGCATAAGGCGATGGTCACACTTGCATGGCGTGGGAGAACACTCTTTGTTTTCAATTAATATGTTGAGCGTACCAAAATGTTTGCTGTCGTTGTAAAAACCAAATTGCACAGTTACCATTGCTGGTTAGCTACGCAAAGGAAAATTAGGAGCCAGTGGTAAAGCAGCAATGCATATTGTGGAACTGTGTTCTATTTAACACATCCGTGGTATATGATGATATTATGGTAGGGTGTCGTTGGTCACTGGCGGAACTCATACATGGTTCCACGTTCATGGTCACTTGGTTCAGCACATAATTTAGTACTGCCTGCGTAGTTGGAAATAAGTTTAAATTTGAAATTCTAGTTTTTAGGTCTCTGGCTTGGTAATTATGTCATACTTGGTGTAGTGTATCTATTTAATAGATATGGCAACACTGTCTCACGGCCACAAGTAGGTAGTCGGGTAGCTGTCACGTAGGAACTGTCAGTCACCAAGAATGGCGGGAAAGTCAGGAGGTGAAGCGGACCCTGGACTAGCTTGGTGGAGTTGGTGAGCCTGTGATATAGTGGTAAATTGTGTTATCAACCTATTAGCTCTGTTACAAGTGAATACTACACTTGGTTTTGGAAAGTCAGGACTGATTTACAGTGGTAATTTGAATAGTCTATAGTTCCATATTTAACTTAGGTACTTGTGTTCTAGAAAAGAGTGAAGGACCATTTTAAGCAAACTATATTCCGAACTTATCAGACAATATTGATGATGTATTTCTGTTTTGTTTTGTTCAAATTAGATCATCAAGGTTGCATCAACGCTTTAAATAAATGTAGGGTAGTTAACTATTGTACGAGTATTATTAAAGGTAGTCATTGAATCGTTACGAGGATACTTTTATATTGGTCTCTAACCAACAGGAGTTGTTTTGTTGGCCAAAATTCACAAGAATTCATCTTCACATATCAAGATCATCAACATCATTATTTGAGCCAAAATACGTCCACTGTTAAACACGCCGCCCCGAAAGTTCAAACCTCAACGAATCTTTAAGGGAAGAAAAGTAAAAATAGTTTCTAAAGCATTTTGTATTTGGATTGATAGAAACTTTTTGGCAGCCTAAGTAATCTATCTATACTTCTATACTGATATTATAAAGAGGTGTAAGTTTGTGTGTAGGGGTTTATATTTGGAACTACTGATCCGATTCCTAAAATTCTTTCACTAACGGGAAGCTACATTATCCCCGTGTGTTATACACAACATTTAAAAATTTCCCGTCAGTACATTTCGTAGACAACGAGAGCGAAGCCGAGAGAAAAAGCTGGTCCAATATATTTTAAACTTTTCTATCATATCGCTGAAAAAAATATCACTCTTAGTGCTTCTCACATTCAGAAAACAAGTGAAACTTAATTAATAAAATCTCGTCGACTCGTAACAAAGTCTTTTATAAAAGCTTTTATTACCACTCTCATTATGATTGGCCAACATTGTGCGCAAGACAAAGGCGGCAATACCGCCACAATGGTGCTATCAATGTACGCAATCATTTGTTTCAATTCAATTTTAATCAAGGCAGTGATTTGCGAAATCGTGGTCGCCATTCATAGAAATTGTTGCGTAAAATGTTTGGGTGTTTAAAATGGGTAAGTAAAAAAAAAATATGAAGTGTAAGTCTTGAACGGAGCGTTTCCTTCAATTCGGGAAAAAATTGAAACCACAAAATGATTGCAGAGAACTAAGAAACACATCAACAGACATGCTTTCAAAGATCTTGACTCTGTCTCTGTTTTTTCGACAGTCAATTTTCTTTTCGTCTTTTTTGAAATCCCAGAAAATTAAAAAAACGTGCATTATCTATACTAATATTATAATGCTGAAGAGTTTGTTTAATTGTACGCGCTGATCTCAGGGAGTACTTCGAATTGAAAATTTATTTTAGTGTTAGATAGCTTAGATAGATTTATAGAGGAAGGCTATAAGCTCGTCAAATTATTGTATTTATTTATTTATTTATTTATTTAAAAATAGGAGAACCAACAGCTATAATAAATGAGTAACAATTGAATATGCAACACAGAGCCAATTACAGGTTCCCACGAGTAAACACAGAAAAGGTAATAGAAATCTTAGGATCACTAGTTAACAAGCACGATATAAAATAAAATATAGTAAGTACTATATTATTGTACACTTTGACACTAGTTTAGGCATTAATGACACAGAGAAAAAAACAATAATAAAAAGAAATTAAAATAAAGCACTACGCGGTTCCAAAAAATTTGGCATTCAGCCGAGTGCGTGCAGAATAGGTTTTGGTGGTAAATGGGTCAAATGAGAACTCTTTACAAAGTATATTAAAGTCCTTACACGCTCGCACTAAGTATGAGTTTTGCCTGTAGTTAGATGAGGAAAAAGGAATGGAGATAGGTGGATTAAATCGAACTGATCTTTGGGGGACATTGAAATGCAGTTTATTCAGGAGATCCGAGCAGTCAATCTCGTTATTTAAAATTTTTAAAAGAAAAGTGCAATCTGCAAGTCGACGACGATCAATAAGTGGCTGTAAATGGAATTTCTTGCAGAGATTTATGTAATTATCAGAATGGTATGGTATACGTAGGCGAAAACAAAGAAAACGAATAAATCTTTTTTGTATACTCTCAATACGATTAATGTATTTGCCATAACACGGGTTCCAAATTTGTGACGCATATTCAAGATGACTTCTGACAAAAGAGCAATAGAGAATCTTGAGGGTTTTGGCCTTCTTGAAACACCCAGCGAGTCTCATGACAAAACCCAGTGACTTTGAAGCTTTTGCTACTATTTGCTCAATGTGTACGTTAAATAAAAGTTTAGAATCGTGAAAAACACCTAGGTCGCGTACACCGTCACATCTCTGTAATAGCTGCCCTTTAAGTATATACGACGTAGGGTGAGGGACGCGTTTCCTGCTAAATGAGAGTACTGAACATTTAGCAGGGTTCAAATCTAGCTTATTAGTTAGACAATAATCATCAAGACGCGCCAGATCACATTGAAGAGCATCCATGTCATCGTCCGATGATATTGCAGAGAAAATCTTCATATCATCAGCGAAACATAGTAGATTTGAGTTGTGGAAACACGAGTCAATGTCACTAACATAAATAATAAAAAGTAACGGACCCATCAAGGAACCTTGAGGAACCCCACTGGGAGCTGAAACCCAGCTCGATATGTAGTTACTGATAACGACAGCTTGAGATCTATTTTCTAGGTATGAGGTAAACCAACGGAGTAGATCTCCTCTGATACCACTGTTGAAAAGCTTGGTTTTTAGAATGTTGTGGTCGATTCTATCGAAAGCCTTACTGTAGTCCGTGTAAACAACGTCGACCTGTGTTCCATTATCCATTCTATCCGTTAAAAAGTCATTGAGCAAAGCCAGGTTAGATACAGTTGAGCGACCCTTAAGAAAACCGTGCTGAGAGGGGCTAAAAGATTGACTCAGTGCTGCATAAACCTGGTCGTAAATAACCCTCTCAAAGACTTTAGCTAATATGCACAGTTTGGAAATAGGTCTGTAATTAATTATTTCATTTTTGTGCCCCTTTTTATGTACCGGGGTTATAAAGGCTGACTTCCAAATTTGGGGAACAGAACATGAGGAGAGCGATTTTTTGAACAAAAGAGATACTGGCAACGCAATTGTTTTAGCACATCCAAGCAGCAATTTAGGTGATAAGTGGTCCGGACCAGCAGATTTAAACGGATCAATTTGACTAATTAACTTAACTATAACGTTTAGGTCAATCTCAATTGTGTGAATATCCGAGGGTATTATAGAATTTATAACAGTTGGGGGTGGACAAAGATTAGCAGACACATCACTGATAGGATCTAGAAAAGTAGAATAAAAGTGGGAAGAGAATGCATTACAAATAGACTCAGGAGAGGAAACTGACACATCACCATATTTAAGGAAACTGGGTATTGCACTGGACTTAGACCGCTGCTTCACAAAGTTCCAAAAGCGTTTAGGATTATTTGCGATGGAGACTTCAGTTTCTGCTAGATAATTGGCGTAGCAATCCGCTTCAAGTTTATTAACCCGCTCACGCAAATGTTTAAAGGTTGCCTCATCAGAAAGTCTGCCATACGTCTTAAATTTACGGAGATATTTAGCCTTTTCCTTAATCAACCGTTTAAGTGCCGGGCTGTACCAAATAGGGTATGAGCTCTGAAAAACGGTCATCGCAGGAACAAACTTATTTTGTAGATCCGCTATAGTAGCATAGAAGTAGTTTACGGCATCATTGAGCGACATGTCCAAAAATACGTTCTCCCAGTCAATAGCTGCTATTTCCCTGTTAATGGCCGCAAAGTCAGCCTTACCGTAAATGTATCGAGTAAAGGGAGCGGGAGTTAAATAGGTGTACTCAGCAAAGTTCACGTCAATACAGAGGGCCGGATGATACCTATCAACAGGTGATAAAGGTACCAAGCATTCACACACCGAGACCATTTCATTACATAAAACTAAATCCAGAATTTTGCCATATCCGTTTAACACTCCATTATATTGGTTGAACCCTAAAACACGCAATTCATCGGTTAGTGTGTACTCATCGCTACTACAAATATTCGCAGGTAATAATGTGTTATTATTTAATTGCCACAAAATTCCACTCAGGTTAAAATCGCCAATAAGTAAGTAATTATCAGTTGGATTGTTTAATACTACGCTACTTAATCTATGGAGAAAATTTGACAGCTGATCAGAAAAAGAATAACCACGGTTCTGTTTACATAGGTAGATGACGCAAACATTCAATTTAAAGTAACTTCTTGTGCTAGGCTGACGTACACTCAGAGTTACCCACAAATCTTCAGCCGAGGAGTGAAATAATGGTTGGGGAACCGCGGAAATACATGCACGGACAGCTATCAAAACTCCACCCCCACGAGACTGACCTGTGAGATCGTAATCCCGGTCGCGACGCCACACAATATATTGATCACCAAATAACTCCGAGTTCGATATGCCGTCAACTAACCAAGTTTCCGTTAAAACAATCACATCATATGAACACAGACACAGCTGTCGAAAGAAGGATTCAGTTTTGGTACGGAGCCCACGAACATTCTGATAATAAACATGCAGTTTCTTATTGTCGTTTAAAGCCATTGATAAAATAATACTAGGTATAGCAGCATAATTAACACCACAGTAAAACCACTTATGTAACAAAACGCTAAAGGACTCATGAATGCAATTTTCGAGACAATGTTTACGGATAACAGATGATCACAGTTCTTATAATATAAATAATACAAAATAATAACGAATAATCCAACAAGTAGGGTAAATAGGCATACACAATAGTTGACCGGCACAAAAATTGCAGCAAAATCACAGGTAACTGTGCGAGTAAGCAAGCAGTAATTAGACTCGATACTAAGTGCGAGCGAGATAAGCATAGATTGAGATGTTCTAATGAATAGAACAGCGCGATAAGAGAAACAAAAGGCCCATATGGGAATACAAAAGCGAGGTGTCGAAACTTCGAGTACGTCAGCGATGCCAAACCTTTTATAAAAGTTCAAAAGATAAACACTTGCAGCTGTTAGTACATAATAAAAAAGGAATTTACTACTAGACAAAAGTTTAAAAAAAATACGGTAAAATAATGTTAGCGGAAAGATGCACCACTCTAATTTAGTTTGTTTAAATCTCTCTCCTTAGATATTACGAAGACTGCCGACCCTTCTTGCCTGCGGACATGGATCTTACCGTGTTTAACCCATACGTGCTTATACTCCTTTTCCTTTGCTATCGTTCTGGTTTTATTCAGCAACTTTTTGGAGTCAGGGTTGAGATGGTCATTCACGTACACCCGGTTCGATTGGCCTGTGAATCCAAGGTCATGGGCCGATAACGTCTTGAAAGAGCGTGCAGCCGCCACAAAATCCTCCTTGATATATCTGTTTAAAAAGCTAACCACAATGGACTTGTCCTTAGTGTTGAACAATGGAATCCTGGATATGTAGTTGATCTGGGTTTTGGGAAACGTGAAATTAACTTTTTTACTTATATTCTCCAGGATAGCGAACAGATTTTCATCCTTTCTCTGGGGAATACCCTTTATTTCTACATTGTTCAGCCTTGATCTCTGATCGCCAGCGGACAGCTCCGACTTCATCAAATCAATGTCAGATTGAAGACAGCCAACAGATTCCCGAAGATGTTCAAGACTAGCAACCCTAGTCTCAACGCTTGCAAGTTTGGTGGAGAAGTCGTCCAGTCGTTTGCCATTGAACTCACAACTGACTTTAAGTTCTTTGAGTTCCTCTTTAATAAATTTGACGTCATCGGACAGCGTCGGTAGGCCAGCCAATTGAACCTTGAGCTCGCGAATCTCAATAAGAATCGTTTCCAGAGACGCCGGTTCAGGTGTCGGTATTGGCGACGGGGAAGGAGTTGGTGACGGTGAGGAGATTCGGCACTTCGGACATTTCCACGCCGCCCTTCGGTCAGCCCCCAGTCTTCTCCACCCGCCCTCCGTGATGTTAGCGCAGCCAAAATCGAGGTCCCGCTTGCATGAGGCACATTGGACACCATCATTGAAGTCAGAGTTGCAGCTGGCACACTTCATCATAGTTAACTCGAAAGTTTGGGGATGAGTAAAATGTTTAGAACCCCTGATAAAAAATAACAATCAAGTGAAGCGCGTAGGTAGTTGCGTACAGGTCGAGCGAAGTGCGTAGCGGACAAGCAATGTACGTGCTTGCTTAGAGAGTGATCGCGATGGACTGAAAAAATAAAAATAAAAATACAATTTTCCCCGTTTTTGCAAAATTTTTCATTGATGTTCCGCTCCTATTGGCCGTAGCGTTATATATCGACGCTTGCAAGGCAATATTTACCAAGTGACATGTCGGCAACTTTACAGTACGTTTAACGTTAGAATTATGTAGATATGACAAATAGGCGATTTTTTACGATTTTTTTTTCAAAAATAAAAACTTTACAATGCTCACTACATAATTGTAACGTAAAACGTACTGTAACGTTGCCGACATGTCGGTTGGTAAATGAAAAATTTAGCAAAAAACGGGGAAAATTATATTTTATAATAATTTCAAGCAGACGAAGGTCTCGGTCAACAGCTAGTTATTAATAAAATCAGAAATTAATAATTTCATCTGTGCCTATGGCATTATTGATCCGTAAAATAATGAGACATACCCGTAAACTTCTCCTCAATACCGTACTACCAATATCAATGTAACCCCCTTTTTACCTGACGACGACAATAAAGTCCCATTTATGTGCTCGGCTGCACACTGTAATGTGTACCTTCATTTAAACTCTGTAATTACACCCGGCGCGGTCAAACTGACCGCAGGTTTTCATTAAAGGGTTAACGTTAAGCAATTTCCAATGCGCTGGCACGAATAATCTGTGCTGAGTTGCGTTTACAGTTATTGGATTTTCTATTAAGAGAAAATGTTACTAAGATGGGTATCTATAAATTTTCTTGATTTAATGTGTTTTGTTTTGGGAAACGTGAGGTCTACATCTCGTTTCTTTTATTTCAACATTATAACCTTTGCACCCGAATGTATTTGATGTAGTTTATGACTTTGAATTTGTTTACGTAGACGATTTTTGTTTACGGTGGCATGGCCCGCGGTCCATTCGGTTTGGGCCGTTCAGACTCAAAACCCTGGGTAACTTTCCCGTTTCGCCAGCTAAACAAAATACCATCACAAAAGTGGCGTTTCGTAACTATTTTGATCTTTGTACATTGTGTCTCGTTTCGCCAACTTTTGACTAGCGTGTATTCATTCCCGTTTGGTAAACTTTTTGTTGGGTAAGTATAGTTAGGACTCAGGAGAACTACTAAGGCTGCGGGACTGTTCGAAAGATACCGCGGCCCTGGAACACAAAGGGCAAAAGAAGGAACATGTATGGTTTTAATCCGTAAAAGTCTGACACTCCCTTCCGCTCCGCCCAGAGCGGGAGCAGTCATTTGATGATTTCCCATCGCAAAAAAAAAAACAAAAAAAAAACGTAAGTAGGTACTAAGAAATACCACAATTTATATTCTGTACGATTTTATTTATTTTTAACTTAACGTTTATACCCAAACAAGGTATGTACCTAGACAAAAAAAAATATTTTGAAATGAGAATAAAAAACACCAACACAACTAAGTTAACAAATAGTTCCAAAGATACTTGAACTAACTATACTTACTTACAAAATTATAGCATTGCAATAAAAAGTAAGAAATTGAAACAGAACAGCCATCTTACTTTTATGCAAGTCTAGTACTTTTATGATAAGTAGGTCCTTCCCAGAACTTGTGTGTGCAGGAACTGTATGAATAAATACCACATTAATTACATGCAAGCCTGGTACATTTTGTAGGGTATTCAATTCACTAAAAATACGATTTTGGCGGCGCCAACATTTTCATGATTCTGTTCTCTTTGTACTTTCTTTTGAAATTCTAAATTGAGTTCTCTGGTAACAAACCTTTGTGTGCCAGAGTAAAACAAAAAAAAATATAGCAACACCAACAAGGAGTTTAGTTGTTACTTTGGGAGCTGACTCTATTGTACAAAAATAGTTGAAATGGTTTACGAAACGGGACTCAATTTAAGAAAATTAAAATAGTTACGAAAGGCCACTTTTTTCACTTGTACGTCTTTTGTTTAGTTGGTGAATTGGGAAAGATATCAAACGGGATGTACCCATCGTGGATACACCCCTGCCTATGCCTTCAGAGATTACAGGCGTGACGTGTGCAGTGTATTCTTTGCATTTTGCGGAAAAACATGGTTGACTTGTAACCAATTAGGGACTGAACTTATAATAAAGTACGGTAGCCTTCAAGTCACTAACACATTTAAACGGTAAACGTGGATATTTTAAATTTGAGACGCATGGCAGGTAGGTAAATCAAGCATCATTATAATTTAATTAATGTAAAACAGAGGTCAAATCAGACTATCTGATAGAGAACCTAATGGCCCATTAAACAAACTAAGAACATTAAAAATGTAAAGTGATGTTCACAACGATTTCACCCTCATTATGATGTAATAATTTATAGTTTACACGGTAAAGTAATTAGACATAAATTAGTAACAAGATACAAAATGTTGGGCGTCCCGTCACTACGGCCATTATTATGGCCTTTGAACAAAATATATTTTATGGAGACATTAATTCCATAAAAGATGGTTAACTTTATGTTCTTTTGTTTCGGATGTTGAAAGCTGTTAAAATATGTTCGGTTAATGTCTACCTACGCTTATCAACACTAAGGGCCTAATTCATGGTATCCGAATTCCGAATAGCCACTATACTTACTAAATAAATTCAAAAATGGAATAGAATTTGTATGAAATTATCTGTCAAGTAAGTTAACGGGAACTTAATCGTAGGTGGTGAAACAGGCCCTCGGGCCTGATTTCCACCAAAGTGGAAACGAGCGAATCGGAAACGTGCAGCGGGAACGGGACAATCACATTGGTTGAACTTCAAATGGCTTCTCAGGGCCGGTAGTCTCGACATAGATACCGACGCTGTCGCAAACTTTCGTTCGCTTAATTATAACAAAAAAAAACAACGTACATAACGTTGCTTGCGAGAAATGCAAATCTCAACATCCAAGATGCGTTTCTCGCAAGCATCGTTATTGCAACCGAATTTTTTCGTTCTTATTAAGCGATCGAAAGTTTGCGACAGTGTCGGTATCTATTTCGAGACTGCCGGCCCTGGTCTCTCCTGCGTTTTACCGAATTTTGCACATCTCCTCACAGCTCCACTCGCTTCCACTCTGAGAAAAAATCGGAAAATTAGGTTGCAATAACAATGCTTGCGAGAAACTCATCTTGGATGTACAGACTAGCGTTTCTCGCAAGCATAGTTATTGCAACCGAATTTTTCCGTTATTATGAACCGGTCGAAAGTTGGCGACAGCGTCGGTATCTACATATGTCGAGACTGCCGGCCCTGGTGTGAGCCAGGCCTAATACAATGTGACTAAGTAGTGTTACTGTCATAAAAGGCTGATAAACCTTGCGGTGGCGAATTTAGTCATGATCACACTACCTATTTAGGAAAATCTTGAGCATTCGCAACGCAACACTGCCTCAAAAAAGAACTTAACCAAAAAAATAAATGGTCTTTATCGCGCAGTGCGATAATACACGTCGGATTTATAAATACCATATTTTAGAAAGAAAATATTATTCACGAAAGAATGTTTTACCAACAAAAAAAGTCATGTTATTTTTTCTATAGAAAAAAAACAGTTCCGGTACACAAGTATTTTATAAACTTCATCTAAATCACCCGGGTAAAGCCTTGTCGACACTGCACGGAGCATTAATTTGTTGAATAGTGTACGTCATTTCTCATTTGTAACGATTCGCCCTTAACACTTTAATGATCTTAACGATAGTCGGTAATGTAACAAGACTGTGATCATTCGTTATCTTATAACCTCACAGTATGGTGCTCATTGATCTATTGATACCAATCCCTGCATTAATATATTGGAATTCTATTTAAAAAATTAGACAAGACAAAGTGAGACCGATGGTCATACTTAATTAATTTACATAAATATTTAATTATTCGATGATTTATTGATTTGTGTGTAAATTATAGCTGAAAATATTCGAATATGTAAGTTGGGAGTTTGAAGAAATATGTTACTGAGACTATCTTGTAAAAAAGTATGCTTCTGAGTTACAAATCTACTGTTTGAGAATAACCTACTGTGAGATAATCAAAACCAAAGACTTGAAATAAAAAAAATAACACAGTGAAAACAGTAACTTATGTGATAATTTTATTACACATTCTACACTGGAAGACTTACTGAAATACTAGGTACTTACTATAAGTAGGTATTTATTGTAATTCCCCATCGACCCCAGACTAAATTAGCAAATGTGAGGTCATTTGCAGAAGACCCCGGGTCTATACAACATCGTGTGAGGTCCAAGTAACCCAGATCAGGTATTTGTTGAAAGCAATGTATTCAAACACTTTGCATACGACAGATAACGGCTGCCCCTTGCTCGACTCTCGAACAAAATACAATCATGATACATTCGTGGGTTTTCGGTTACAAACAATAGAATGTAATGATACGTTTTGGATAATACCTACTTTTGTTTTTAGAATTTTTGGCTGTCATTTCATCTTGTTTTTTAAAAGGCATTCTTCTAGTTTTTCTCTTGTACCAGTATAAATTTTGTGAGAACAGCTCATTCCAATGTTGGCAGTTAAGTAAGGTAACATGTTACCAAGTCAGCGAAGTGTTAGCGGAGGAGTGTGTCCAGGGTGTGTCCTTATTATTATGATGATGTACAGGCCAATATAGCATGTCGTCTGCTCTAAGTTAATATTAAAATTTCGACTTTCAATCTCGGATATTAATGGGCTTTTCAAAATGCGAGCATGGTGGATGCTCGCATTTTCCTAAATAAAAACTATGGAATGGAATCATCATCTGCGTAGCCTTTCCAAACTATGTTGGGGCCAGCTTCTAGTCTAACTGGATGCAGCTGAATACCAGTAAAAATGAACTCCTTAAAATAATTCAACAAAGTAAAGTTATGCCAAAAGAGCCCAGCTCAGCATCATCAAATCTTAATGCCAAATGACAATATAACGACTGCCTACCGCTGTTTTTCAGCTGTAGCACAGATATTCATAGTAGTAGTGTGCTGTTCGGAATGCGAGCATTCATCCACAAGTACAAAATCTAGCCTTGAAACACAAAACAAGCGGTTACGGATGTTAAAATGGTGTATTTTTTATGGCAATTCTCCATAAACCGCGTAGGGAACATTAAATCAATGGAAAGTCTTGAGAGCACAAAGAATTCCTTTTAAAATGGAAGTTTTCGAAACCACATCGCCTATTAGTGGTTGTCTTCCAACTTGTAAAGATGTGGTTTGGAATAAAAAGTCTGTATAGCGTGTAGCCCAGAATGAGAATACTAGGGTTCTGTAGAATTGATAACAGTGCTGATCTTTGTTCGATTCTCAGTAGCAGCCACAGTCTGGATTTGAAATTTGTATGGCAATAGGATCGCCCCATTACGTGTGACTTAAACATATCTGTCAATATTGGTGTACGAGTAGTATTTGGTAAACCTCTGCCTAACCCTTCGGGGTTAACAATCGTGATGTTATGTTATATGACACAAACCTTGCCTTTCTTCCGAAGCAGTCTGGTAATAACAGCCTTTTATGTTTACACAGTCAAAACTCAAAAATCAGAACACGTGCTGAAAAGCTTTTTGTTTGTTTTTTTGCTTATCTAAACTTTCATTGTTAACTTGGTTTTTAAATAGCGATATTTGCATTCTGAATTTTAGTAAGCGGAATATCATCATCTGCCTAGCCTTTTCCCAACTACGTTAGGGTCGGCTTCCAGTCTAACCGGATGCGGCTGAATACCAGTATTTTACATGGAGCGACTGCCTATCTGACCTCCACAACCCAGATGTCAGACTTTCGGGACACTGACTACCTGTAACGACTGCCAAAGATGTACAAATGACAGCCGGGACCAACAGCTTAACGTGCTTTCCGAGGCACGGAGGAAACTCGGTTTGTAATGGGTCACCCATCCACGGACCAACCCTAGGTTGGTCCGTGGATGCACGTGGATGGTAAGCACGGCTTAACCTAAAGATCGACCCGAGCGGCTGTTCTTATTTAGCCACGAGCTCCTCCTCCTTTTCTCCTAGTAAGCGGAATATGTAGAACCTATTTATCTTAAACACCTCAATGTACCATATTTCACGCAAATAAAGATTTTTCTATTCTAAAGTATCCCCCCTGCAGTCTTTTTAATGTAAAAAGGAACATTGCAAAACAAAATCAACTAGTATCAATTAAAGACATGTGAAAGTGAAATTAAATTCACAAACTTGTTATACAATTTCGATTCATTAGTCCACTTTAAATTAATACTGTTACTTGTTTACAAACACCCTTTCACATCACATTTTAATGTAACAAGTGCTGCAACTAGTTTATATCAGCCTCGCCTAGTTTTGGAGTAGCTTAGTAGATTTCACCAACGTTCGCGACTTCGCGTTGGTTTAAGTTCACTAAACGTTGCTCTAGCTGTGGTGTAAGTCTACAGGAAAAAGCGTTTAGAAATTATTATAGCGTTCCTTAGATTTATGTAATTCATGCCTATATTTCTGGGTAAGGTAGGTTGAAGGTAGTAGTTTGCTACAGAATATAACATCACGCCTGTAATCCCGGAGGATTAGGCAGAGGTGTACCTAATAGTACACCCACATTTCGCCACTTATGTTTAAGTCCCACTTAATAAGGGGCGAGCCTATTGCCGTCATCCGTGCACAAATCCAGAGTCCGTGGCTGCTACTGATAACTTCGTGATGGAAAAACCCAATAACAATTTGCCCGACCTGAGAATCGAATCCTGGACCTCATACACAGCAGTCACGATTGCGAATAATAGACCAACGAGGCATAATCTAGAACATCTAGAACTACGAACGCAATAAAACTTCTCAACTCCGAGGTCGAACCTAGGACCTACGAATACGGTACATCAGAGTAGCCATCAAGGCGGTTTATACGCCTAGTGGATATGTGAGGTTTTATAAATACACAGTACACACATAGACAAACATACACAGTTACGCACGTACATAATTTTAAGGGTCTTTTTACAAACTCCAATTGTATTTTTTATATTTATGTTAGTCTGTAAGGTAATATATCTATGGGCGAAAGTTGCCTGACAATAAATGAATTTTGTTGTTGTTGCTTATAAAAGTTTTGGCATAGTCCGTGACATATCATATCAGAAACTACTTCAGCCACAATCCAAGTCACTATAGATAAATCTGGTAACACTAGGCGACTAGGTCATCTAAGTTCAGCCTAGGTTATAAAGGTTAGCTTAAACTATATCGTATAGGTTATGAGACAGCTGGCATTTGGTCTGCGCCTATTGCGGAAATTCTAGTTCAGTTGCAAGAGAATTACAGTGGACAACAATTGGGTCAATGTTTATGTATTTACGTGCATTGTAGGTACAATGTAGATTTTTACCCTCCCGTTTTCCGGGTTTTAGGTGGTGGTAACACCACCTAAAACCCGGAAAACGGGAGGGTAAAACAGGACCCTATTACTAAGACTCCGTCTGTCTGTCCATCTGTCACCAGGCTGTATCTCATGAACCGTGATAGTTAGACAGTTGCAATTTTCACAGATGTTTCCGCTATAACAACATAAACTAAAAAACATAATAAAAAATATTTATTTTCTCAAACAACAGGCATGGTTTTTTTTGCCGTTTTTATAAATAATGATACGGAATCCTTCATGCGCGAGTCCAACGCACTTGGCCGGTTTTTTTATAATATTTTTAAAGGGCATTTTTATACATTATCCAATTTTCATAGATTTCCTTGTTTCATGACCTGTGTCACAGGCAGACAGTATTTTAGAATGTTCAAGAACTGTCTGATTTGTAGGTAAAAGCATCATTACAGTGAGCTTATAATTGTCCAATTCGATTTAATACGTATTGTGACAAATTGCCTGATACGTAATTCTGGAGTTCGATCCGCCGCCGACTAATGCATAGGTATAAGTAATATAATATATAAACTTTGTGCGAATCGCCTACAGAAAAATAAATAACCATTATTTAATAGTGTCGATTGGCTCGATGAGGGCGAGATAATTCGTGTGAATCAACCAATAAGCCAACACAATGATAACCCTGTAATTAATTATAGCGAAAAATTGCACATGAACAATCACTGAGCTTGACAGATGAATTTATGATTGCAGTATGCTGATAGTAGACAAAAAAAATAAAAATAAATTGTGTGTCAGAGAAGGATAAGAAAAATCTTATTTGCAAAATAAAAATCAACCAAAAAAGTCTAAAATAACTTTTTTTTTACTTAGCCTCTATTGTCCCACTGCTGGGCAAAGGCCTCCCCATAGCCTTTCACTTTACTTTCGGAAATCGGTTATTTTTTTTTTAAGCAAGAAGAAAAAATACATATTAGTAGCAACTCGTAAACTACTCAAGTAAAGTTAATAAAACTTATATGGGACCACCGCATGGGCTTCCTACCAAATGAAAAAAAAAAACAGATGCCGGTGGAATACATAACTCCTCCTTTTTTAGGAGTCGGTTAAAAAGAAACGGGATATTATAAATTGCATATCAAATAAATAATCGCCTATCAATACATACTCATCATTTATATTCTTTTTTACATCAGTTAAATTTATTTTTGTACAAAAATACTACATACATAGCATACTGACTGCACAGCAAATTTTTGCTGACAGAAACCCTAACCCTAGACGGTCAACGTCAGGGGTTCGGTTAGTTAGGTTCCTGTAAACCCTGCAGACAGAAATACGAGCCCCGCGCAGCGGGGATCCGTCGACCTGCTGACGGAAACGCTAACCCTAGACGGTCGACGTCAGGGGCACCCCTAGTATAATGTGCATTAAGATTATTAGCTGTGCATTGATGAAATAGCTTTTGCTATTTTGAGTTGAATATTTTGCTGTGCAATCAGTAATTTTGATGGGAATTCGGAATCTTATTGCATAGAAAAAGGATATTTTTTGATTTGCGTTTAAATAGGTACTACCCAAAAGAAACATGGCCATACGTGATTATTGCCTAATTAAGGTGAGATCGCCAGGGTAGCCCGCGAAATTCAAATTTTCTTGCGTTTTTGCAATTTACAGGTCAGTGTAAGGCTGTATGTTGAACAAAATATGATTTGTGACTCTAACATATATGTATTTACAGAATAATAATCATTAAAATAACCCCCTAAGTTCAAATAATCCCATTGAATGACAATTTCATGAAAAAGTCATTTAATGGGATTATGTGAACTTAGAGGGTTGTATTGGTGTTTTTAATTATTATTGTTACGGTCGCGAATCATATTTTAATCAACATACAACCTGACACTGACTTGCAAATTTCAAAAAAAAAACGTAAGAATTTCACGGGCTACCCTAGCACTTCCACCTTAACCCTTGAACATCGTACTTACTCCGAATAAGACGAAAGCGTGACTAAACAAATGGGGTGTAAATCATGTTTCGTGTGTAAGGCCTATATTTTCGCAGCACCTGTCCGGTATTGCAATGGTAAATTATCGTTTTGTTTGCTTAGATCGCATCGTGACCAGAATGCAGTCAATTGCCGTCCACTCGGCCGAACGGTTACGTGTTTGTGCATTTAATGGTGTAGCATAGGAATTGCTTGTGTCATTGGATACGGTAGCTATACTAAAGATAACTGATGGATAGGGATTAAGATGCAAAAGACTATTTAGAGAATAAATAAAATATGTCATAATAATTTTCCTGACCTTATCCCAATTTATTTGGGGTCGGCGCAGCATGTCTTCTTCTTCCATACTTCTCTATACTCGTCATCTCCTCAGACACCTCCTTTCTTGCCATCCTTCACACAGTCCATCCATCGTTTCTTTAGTCTTCTTCTGCTTTTGTACCCACTACATTCATACTCAACACTTTCCTCACATTTTCCAAAAAAATATGTAAGTATTATGACCCAATTCAAAATTGTTTTTTGTGCATCTTACCACGGAAATTCCATTCCATCCTTCAAAATCAAAATCAAAATCAAAGCATTTATTTCAAGTAGGCCCGTTACAGGCACTTTTGAACTGTCGAAACAAAGACAACAATGAAATTTAGCTACAGTCCCAGTCACAAGGCATAAAAACTGTGAAAGTACTGTAGTTGCCCATTCCCTAACGTAGATCTCTATGGAGAAGAACGGGCAAGAAACTCCATGGACACTCTTTTAAATCAGAATATTTTTACAAAACCTTGGTTACATCATTCATGTTTAGATGGTACATTATGTGAGAGCGATGTAGCAAGATGTGCACGTTAAAAGTATCCATAGTAAAAACAAGGAAAAGAACAATTCAAAAAATAAAATAATTAATTCAAATAAGCCGTGGCAACCAAGAGATGACCAGTCACAACTGACAGCGCCCGTTCACGAACATGACGCATGTATCAGCACCATTCAACTCAACCATTTTGAAGGGAACTAGCTGATCCGACACACGCGCCACCATCAGCGAGACATTTGAGTGAGCATGACATACACTTAACCGCCAGGGCAAATTCAAGTCATAAAAAAAAAAAAAAAAAATGACGTAGGTTATCAACGAAGGATAGCTTTCTATTACATAGTACTCACATAATATGGGCTATGCGGTTATATAATACCAAAAGAAATTGAATCTATACAATGCAAAGATAGTTGTACAATCTTCAGCAGCTCCAACAATACTATTTAATGCTATCCATTAATCAGTTTATGCGCCCCTGTCCATGTGGAGCAGGACCGGCATTGAGCCAAGCATTTTTATCAGAGATATAATCGTCCAACTTGTAATATGCTTGCTTACATAGTGTGCGTTTAATGCATGATTTAAATTTCGTCTCATTCAGTTCAAGAATACTTTGTGGAATTTTATTATAGCATCTTAAACAGTACCCCATGAAAGATGAGTCTACTTTAGCGAGTCTGAAGCCCGGCTGAACTAATTGGTCTCTAGTTCTCGTACTGTAATTGTGTCTGTCACCTCTTTTATTAAAAAGATGTAGATTTTTTCTAACGTACATTATGTTTTCGTAGATGTATTGACAATGTACCGTCATGATTTTGATTTCCTTAAACAGTTCCCTTAGAGAATCGCGCCTACGAAGATTATATATGGCTCTGATGGCTCTTTTTTGCAGAATAAATATAGACTCAATGTCTGCAGCCCGTCCCCACAACAGAATGCCATAAGACATTATACTATGAAAGTAACTAAAATAGACCAGTCTAGCGGTATCTACATCAGAAAATTGACGGATTTTTCTAACAGCATATGCTGCTGAACTTAGGCGCCCCGCAAGAGATTTCAAATGAGAACCCCATTGTAGCCTTGAATCAAGCGTAAGCCCCAGGAAAACGGTTTTATCTACGAATTCAAGTTTCTCTTTATTCAATACTATATCACACTCGTTACTTTTAACATTTGGTAAAGCAAATCTTATGCATTTCGTTTTTTTTTCATTTAATACTAAATTGTTTGCTGTGAACCAATTATGGACCTGAAGTAGGGCATTATTTACGTCATCTAGATTTTGGGCCCGTCTATTTATCTTAAAAATTAGAGAAGTGTCATCAGCAAATAACACCATATTTTGAGGTTGGTTTTTTAATAAATAGGGTAGATCGTTTATATATACTAGAAAGAGGAAAGGACCCAATATTGAGCCTTGCGGAACCCCCATTTTTACTTTTAAACCCTGTGAATTAACACCATTTATTTGAACATATTGTTGTCTATCACTTAAATAAGATTTTACCAAACTAAGTGCAAGTTTACCTAGTCCGTAATGCTCAAGTTTCAAAAGCAATGTGTCGTGATTTACGCAATCAAATGCTTTGGAGAGGTCACAAAATATTCCTATTGCGTCTTGGGATGCTTCCCACGCAGAAAATATGTGCTTTAATAAGGTTACACCGGCGTCAGTTGTACAACGTCCCTTAGTGAAACCAAACTGTTGGTCGTGTAAGATTCTGTTGGTGTTAAAATGATTGAGCATTTGATTAAGCATTACTTTTTCAAACACCTTGCTAAAAACTGGCAACACGGATACAGGTCTATAATTATTAGTATCTTTACTATCCCCGGATTTGAAAAGAGGTATGACTTTACTGTATTTCATTAAATCAGGGAAAACTCCTTGGTCTACACACAAATTAAAAATTAAAGCTAAGTATGGTGCTACAGTCTCAACTATGGATGTACAAACTTTGATAGACATTCCCCAAAGATCTTCGGTCAGTTTGACTTTTATTTGCCGGAAAGCTTTAATAACTATCATAGGGTTTATGTGTTTAAATTTAAATTCAGCCGGGCAGCCAGACACATTCGCCTTTAATAACCCAATTGCTACTTCAGGAGAGGAATTAAGAGACTCCGTAGTTTTTAACGGTATATCGGTAAAAAAATTCACAAATTCTTGAGCTACTGCCTGATTAGAGCTTTTAGGACCACATGCTGTATCTAAGGTGTAGCTAGTGTTACGTATTTTCTTCCTGTTAGTCTCGTTATTTATGACTTTCCAAACTGTCTTTATTTTATTTTCTGCTGTTTTGATCTTGTTGCTAATGTGCAGGGCTTTGGCAACCTTGCATGTATTTCTAAAAATGTTTGAATACTTAGCAACATACTTATTAAAAGTTTCAGTGTTTATATAAGATTTAAGGTCATAAAGCTCAAATAGTCTTTCCCTACTTTTTCTGATACCTCTAGTTGCCCAATCACTAAATATAAATTTAGGGCAAATACTTTTTGTCTTCTTTTCAAAAGTTTTGTTGTATTCAGTGTGAACTATTGAAAAGAAATGATCATACAATTGATTTATATTAATATCGTCCATATGATGGCTCATAACACTTAACTTGTTCTGCAGGGAAATATTATACCTATTTAATTTGCTAGTAGTAGTTAGTCTAAATTTAATCTGAACATTTTGCAATGGTGTGTTACACCTAAAAGTTACAGTTTGTCTGCTGTGGTCAGACGGCAGGCAATTTACTATGGCTTTATCTAAGTAATCGCAATCGCAGAAAACATTATCTATACAAGTAGCAGAAGATGGAGTGACTCTAGTAGGTTCTATAAAAATGTTGGTCAAGTCAAATGACTTAAAAAGATTTAATAACCGACTGCTACTTGAATTGTCTTCTAAAATATTGATATTGAAATCACCACAAATAATTGTAGATTTATTACTGGCTGCAAGTTTTGCCAGGACATCTTCCATTATTGATTCAAATAAGGAAAAGTTTTGATAGTTTGGGGGTCTGTACACACACACAATTACATGCTTATCTAGCTCAACACAGGACAGTTCGACGCAATGTTCAACCGAGAGACCTACTATGTCAATACGTTGTTTATATTTAACACAATTTTTCAAAAGTATTAGGGAACCTCCACGCAGCATAGATTTACGGTTAAAGCAGCTACCAACCGTATAGTTCTCATAATTAATCAGCATTTGGTAATCTTTTAGCCAATGTTCGGTAAAACAAATAATGTCAAACATATTTTTTTCTAAAAAC
This sequence comes from Eurois occulta, assembly GCA_950022335.1. Lineage (NCBI taxonomy): Eukaryota > Metazoa > Arthropoda > Insecta > Lepidoptera > Noctuidae > Eurois > Eurois occulta. The sequence goes on along the minus strand of OX465489.1, from coordinate 5,571,725 downwards.
AATTCAATTTCTAATAATTTGGAAGAAATGCCTTGGATATTTTGGTGGAATAATTTTAAGGTGTTCTGCTGAGGCCCTTTTTTACTAACTAATTGAGTGCAAGAAGATACCTTGTTGTTGATAGGTTTAACAATATTGTTAAAGGTACCTTCTTTTGTCTCACTACCTAGTTTAAATTAATATTAATATCTGGAGTGAGCCCCGAGACTCTACTACCAGTGGATTCTACTTGAGAATCGTCTATAATTACGCATGGATCCTCCGATTTACAGTTACTATAAAAATGTTTATTAGTATGATTACTAATAGTCGCGGTGTTAATAATATAACTAAACTTAGACATACTATTTATGTCTGTGTGAATATTATAAGCTAATAGCCTAGCTATTTTGTGTCTACATCTAATTGGTAGATACACCTTACCCCGTGTCGACTTAAGTTTATCAACAATAGTGTTGATATCCAGATATATAAGTCTGTCACTATAGTGACCTACTAAGAAATGTACATGCTTATTTAACATATGTATGTAATTGTTTTTTCTACTACTTAAATTTTTAAAATATGGAAAAGCACACAATATGATCTTACTACAGCTTAACTTTAACAACTCTGATACATAGTCGGTGATGTCTTCCTTTTTAATATTTGAACTATTTCCAACACATATAGTAATGGTGGTATTAGGATTACAAACATTATTTATTACCGAAGCCATGACCTGTTTGTAGGTTGACCCGGGCGTGCAATAATTTTGGGTACAATAACTAAGGTTATTACTGATTAATTTACCTAGCCCTCTACCTATACCATCAGAGAACATAACCGAATGATAACAATTTTTACTATCAGGTGATACAAAATTCATCCCTTCATCACTCACCCATCATCACCTTCATTCATCATCTCTGTCGTCAGCTGCACACCAATATTTTACATGGAGTAACTGCCTATCTGACCTCCTCGAACACAGTAAATGGCTCACATAATAAGATTGGATAGATTGGTTGAAGAACATTTCGTTACAGTCCCCAAACAAATGATTACATAAATTATCCCCATCGTTCGTTCCAATCATCGCCTCGAAAGAACCGTATCACTTTACAATTCGTCTAAACTTGTCTTTAAAACAAAACTGTCATCAATTACGTATCGCCACATGTAATAGCATCCGAAGGAGACACTTAAATGTCCATGTCATGTGCACATTTCATCGGTCGTTAGTATGCAGGCTCCGTCGGGTGGCCGATACTGCACAATAAGATTGGACAAAGACTTACGATCTGTACAAAATATACGTTTAATTTCAAATGACAGGACTTGCTGACCTTTTATTGGTTTCAGAATTAAGGTGCGTTGGTTTAGGAATTTGGGTGAACAACATAGCTTTTGTCTAAGGATTGTATAGTTTATGAATATTGAGCGAAATGCGCAGGTTTGAGCTGAAAGAGCATAGTGGTATTTTACTTCTTAGTTAGTAGGAGTCTTGACATATTAACTGTCCAAAGAAAACTGTGAAAAGGTACCACTACTGATTTAAGTTTCTTTCACGGTTTTACATCATGTATCTCAAGATAAATTCTCATTGATTTCTTTAGAAATAAGCATCACTTTCTTCAGCTTCTTTCAGCTTTCTTCTTTTCTGTATTTAGTGTGTACATAAACTGTTAAATAAATAAATAAAAATGAATGCATTGTAAGTGAGGTATCACTCTTTTATTATTATTTTCACTTATTGTACTTTTGAATGCCGATTTAACCAGTCTGCTGGACAAACTCCATACATTTTATGTTGAAACATGACAAAGGAAAGTTGACCTTTTCAAGTACAGACTTATAAAGGTATGTCACGCACTAGAAGCACGCGAAAACACTCACCCTAGGTGCTTAGTGGCCATAATTATGCACGCTAATGCTACATTTTAGATAAAGACAGGTCAGTGTCTAGTTAATGGTAGGTGCAGGTATGAAGTAAGTTAGTATGTAAGTACTAAGTTCAGATCAGGTCAGGCTGTGGTATACTTAGATAGAACTGTTTCGTTTCGTTTCCCAATACTTTCAACAGAATGTAAGTTAGGTTGAATGCTTGTTACTAACTAGATCAAGTCATAGATTTGAATGAAAGCCGAGTTTACTTTCAATCTAAGGATTTTTTTACTGCAGGCAAAACTTTCCTGGAAAATAAGTTTTAGAATAAACCGACGTGTTGGTCCATTCCAAAACTTGCAACGGAAGCAGGAACGAAAATCTATATAGGGTGAGTGGTAATTAGTGATCGATACATATCCGTGATTGTACTCGTGATAACAAACAACTTTCCCAAAGAAACATTTTATTTTACCGCTTCCGCGTAGCGGCCGGCCTATGGCACGGGCGCCGCTTACGGACGGGCTTGCGAACCGCGCGGGTGCTTTGCCTACCCACTGTTGCACGGTACGATAGTAATGAGACAGAACGGCGTCACGCGGCTATTTCATGCGGCTGTTGTGGGTTACGTATGATAAAAGTAAATAAGTATTAAAAAATAAAGTTTCTTTGGGAAAGTTGTTTATTATCATGAGTACAATCACGTGTTTAAGTATCAGTCACTAATTACCAGGCACCCTATATATTGGTTCATGAAAGCTACTTAGTTTAATTTTACATATATCTTTCTAATTAATCCCATAAACCCAATCTCTTTCTAAACTAAAACAATAACGATTTCTCATTAAACACCGGGTCGTGCAGCAGGTGCAAATCGTTAGTTTTATAACAAAATGGCCGCATATCTCTAAGTTGTACTCGTTGTACGCCTAATATAATGTTAGTAGTAGCCCCCGGCGGACTGAGGGCAGACTTAATTGACATAAGACCGGTCGGGATAATTTCATTTCGTAAAACTGTTATTAACTTCAGTGTGGCTACTGCTGATGCCCGTAAACGGATTATTTGAGGACTTTGGTTTTATCGATACATTTTTAAAACAAAGAAGTTGTTTTGTTTAAAATTTATCGATAAAATAAAAGAAATCTTTGTGGAATATAATATTATTAAGATGGCTTTTTAAGCTTACAGTTTACATGAATAATAAGCTTTGCGATAGAATATTGTATTTGTTACTTAAATTGAATAACGTTAAAACAACTAGAATGATACAAAAGAAAATCAGCCACGCAAATAACTTTGTCTAAAACCACAATGAAGATGGTACTTAGTAGCAAAAGAACAAAAGTTTAATTACAGAAGAGAGACCAATACAAATGTTAATGAGTTAATTACTCCGACCTTTGTACCTACCAGTGGCAAAGGTTCCAAACAACTCGATTCCAACCGCCTTCCCTTTGAAAAATAGCACAGTCAGTATTCTATACACAAATAATATAATCACATTAAAAATATGTAGGTACTTCGGCTTATCTCTTACAAAATTGACCCTTCGCTACTGGTACCTACGGTTACTACAGTTAACGTAACTGAGTCAGAGGAAACTAAGATGACCTAAGATAAAATCGAGAGAAAGACAACAACTCCAAATCGATCCCAGCTCTAATTGAGTGTCATTTCCAAACTAATGGTGCTTTAGACAATCGGCACTCTTTGAGAGCTTAATTATGTTTATTCGAAACCATTAATTCGTGGACGAGTTCGGTTAATCGATCCGTTTCGAGTAGTTAAAAGTACATTGGAAAGTTTTTAGACGATACGAAAGAGATTTGGGGAATTTAGAGGTCTTAGCGTTATCGTATTTGAGAAAATGATGACATTTCTTTTCATTGCTCGTAAAAATCTTCGATCTATTTAATACTAAATATACACATTTATCTGTGTTGATAAAAAAATAACATGTGCTTGTGCATACAAAATGAGGCACTTCTACTTCATTGATAACCTCATTCATCGTCTGCATTATAAAATTACAAGGACTGATTTAAAATTGTCGAGAAGAAAGAACATCCGAATAAAGGGTTAATAATCGGTTTAAATTCCGAATCGAGTCAGGGTACCGATTGTTGCGCCAGAACAAATTAAGAACCCAATTACGTGAAGTGACTTTGCAGTATAATAATCGATCAGAATGAAGAATTTAAGACCAGGTGCTACCGAAAGGGAACTGCCGAGACCCTCCATTGCGGAACGAATGGAGCATGTCAATCAATTTAATTAATCATTCTTACTGCTTCTAAGGAAATGATGTTGTAGAAAATTTGGCCCGAAGATGTTCTCACGAAAATAATCGTGTGGTTAACCTAAGAGATGTATCTGCGGCTACCTACCTGCTGCAGCCTGCTTATCATTCAGAAGAGTTCATTGAGCATCAAATATATTAATTTCCTGATTATAATCTAATAAAAAAAAATGAATTGTAATTCTATTATCTACCTTTAAGACTCCACAGGAAATGCCCCTTAGATTCGAGAAGATGCCGTAAATTCTGTTACTTGATACGTTTCCCATTTAAAGACTATTGAGGCATCGCGTCGATAAAACTAGTCCACTGACGTTTAAAGGTGTTAGAATACGGCGATTTAGCTTTACTGTGGGTATTGAATGATCTATTCATACGTCTATTGGAGTCTATATGTTGTTAGCAAACGCTGAACGATCGACTTACTATTAGTTGTATCGCGATAGCTAATCATTAAGATCACAGATATATATTTGTTATTATCATTCGTACAACATTTAACTCATCACCGTCTTCATTCTTTTGCTCTCTTTTCCAAATTAATTTGGGATCGGCGCAGCATGTCTTCTTCCATACGTCTTGTTTAGTAGGCATTAAATCGTTAGTCACCCTCTTTGTAGCCATTACATCTTACCACAGTCCATCACAATACATTTTCGTCATCTACCAAATATTATTTTAACCAATTATTTAGGTAATTGATGAAATGTCAACGCTAAGTTTTCATTTCATAAAACTTGCTAGGTATTGTAGCATTGCTTCTAAGTTGATCTCTTCATAAATCGATTCTTTTTTTTTTGTACAAAATGGGCCTGCTTTTGACCTCGATCACGCCTGGTGGAAAGCGATGGATGAGGTCTATGATGAAACGAGCGTGCCCAGAAAATGCCTGTTCACTCCTGCTTTGATTCAGTAATAATCTCGTAATCCAGAACGATGTTTTCAATGCTCTTGCATAAATCGTACATGTATATCAGCATGGCAAACCGCATCGCATCTACGGGGACAATCACCCTACATTCCATGAATGCGGTGTCGCGGTCGAGGCGATGCGCACATCGTCGCAGATTCGCGACACCCACACTAATGAATATGAATACGATCTTATCTTGTTTTAATACGAAACTTAATTGAACTCGAAGCTTGCAGATCCTGACGTCAGCGTAGGTATAATACTTAAAAGGAATTCAAAATCATAACCTTAAACATTCTGGCTGTAGGAGCACGCCTGCTCTCTGTGAGAGGTAGTGGGCATAACCCTCTACGCACGCTTGGTGCCAGGGGGGTGGTCACAGGGGTCATGACCCCCCCCCCCCCAAAATCATACATGACAAATTGAGAAACCTTCATAAAATGCCTTTTTTTGGATATAAATTATTAACTTCCTGCTTATCGTTAAATGCTAAAATTTTCGCGCTCGCTTCGCTTGCTACGAGTAATAACATCCTGTACTTTTTGAATTCTCCTTAAGTTGGCAGAGTTCCTCCTATTCTCATTCCTGTATGAATGAACAAAATGAATTTAATTTCGACGAAGGGTGCATAAATTTTCGAGATCGCTTCGCTCCCTCTTGCGTCTAAGTACCTACTTGTATAACTCCTGTATCGAAAGAAAATCTAACATTCCCGATGTAGTGCTAAAATTTTCGACCTCGCTTTGCTGGCTCTGACATTCTGCGTTCTTTTCAGTTTTTCTTTTTAAACTGACATAATTTGTGAAAGCCTATCAGATTCGAACTGGGTGCTAGATTTTAAGAGCTGGCTGCGCTCGCTCTTGAATCCTGACTTTTCCCAATTGATAGACATTTCGACATAAGTCGACAAAATGTTACAATTTTATTATACCATTGTAGAGATACGTATATTGTTTTTCTAAATCGTTACCCATTTAGATACTAGGTATTGAAATCGATATTGTGTCTTAATCAAATTTTTTTTTTTTCATTTAAGTTATGTTCTTATAATTTGTCTTCATTATTTAATTGTGCTTCTGTGTGTTGTGCTATGTCTCTTGTGTGCACTGAATAAATGTTTTACCTATCTATCTTATCTATCTATCTAAATCGAAATATAATCGACATCTTAATAAAACTATACATAATGTCAATTACTAATTAGATATGCAATCTAGAAATGTTAACGTTATTCATTAATTATTCTATCATCGCATGGACATTGACTGGAATTGTGTCTCGAGATTCTAATTTTTGATGCTACGTGTAGTTTTCAATTGTCAAGGCCTTTGAAGCTATTTAACATAAAACATCACGCCTGTAATCCCCGAAGGATAAGGCAGAGGTGTATCTGATAGTGTACTCGATTCGATTTTAGTTCGATTGGAATAATTTTACAGTCCAACCAAATGCGGTATAGGTACTATTGATATTTAACAAGGTAGGTATTCTACTTACATTGGCTCATCTCCCGAAATATTACTTCAGTATAAATACTATTATGTACTCCATGTTATGAGGTGTTTATACCCGATCTGATCATGTTTTGTGGTGATTGTCATCAATGTTATTCAAATAAATGTGATATTGGTATGACTTCAATATGGTAATGAGTAATAAACTGAACTGTATTGGGATTTATTTAATAGTCATACTTTGGTATGAATTAAATGAAAAATTTCATGACTTCAAAATGTCGATCGTATTTTTTGTCAAGTGCACTCAAATGTGTGATGGGATTACCTCTTTGTCATCACTACATTTTAGCATGAAAGTGTCCTAAGAAGCGGCTTATGGATCACGTCAATATTTTATACAAAGTGCGAAGGACACCGAACTACAAACTGTTACCACGTATTCAGTACATCATACTGAACCCGACATATAAATTTTTAATCGGTAATTTTAAAAAAATCTGCTGTTTCCTACAAAAGTGCAATAAGTACGGTCTATACGGTCAAAGTGTATGGGAAAGCAGTTTTTTTTAAATTTCTACTGTTAACCCTGTATATTCCTACTCGTTAAATACGGCAACCCAGAAGAAAAATGTTTTCTTTCTGAGCGCTCTGATGGCTAGCAATTTGGTGATGCTTACGACTATATCCCATCCCTTATGACCATACGAGTTCATTATGGCCGACAATATGAAGCCCTTACCAATGTTTACCAGTGAAACATTCTGGGCCGATATGATGTGCCCATAATCTTTATACTACGTAAGTTTACCGCATGACGTCATAGGCAGGTGCAGGGCATTCTGATAACATTGTACGAAAAATAAACGTATACAGCGTGTAACGGAACGGGGGTATCAACCCTGAAGGAGGTGAATGTGCTCATGAAACTCAACAACTTTCCCCAAAGAACATAGGTCGAAATATGAAAAAATAATTTGGCCCTCCCATAGTAAATCAATCAGCTGGTAGTCAGTTTTGAAAGGGAGGGCCAAATTTTTTTTTCATATTTCGACCTATGTTCTTTGGGGAAAGTTGTTGAGTTTCATGAGCACATTCACCTCCTTCAGGGTTGATACCCCCCTTCTGTTACACGCTGTATAGTACAGGTAGCAACATAATTAAAATATATTTTGGCCTGGGTTCCTGTACGCCCTCGAAGGCATGCGTGTATTAATGTAATGACCAGATGTATGAAGTGGACGAGGTGCAAGGAGTATGTGTAAGCATTGCACGAGGCCTTCTGTAGTCTCAGCCTAACCAATAAGGGAAAAATGTGTGAGTTTATGTATGTTTGTGTTCCTGTATTCTTCAAAATGTTCTTTAAATTCATACCAAGTATGCAAAGTATTTCAAGAGGACCACTTTATTATCAAGAAAACTCGGGACGTAAGCCAGACGTCCGTAGGAATTATTACTTAACTTTATTTGTGCAGCTGCCTGTATACTAGTGCACAAGAAAGAACATTTGTTTTGTTACAATGACAGACGTGAATTTAGTACTTTATTTCTTCTCCGTCTTCATTATGAGACTGTTTCATTTATTTTTGAAATATTTTATAATAGAAATTCGCTGTTGCTAATTGTTTGCTCAACATTGTTTTAAGATCCTACTACCCACAGTGTAGATAACATTATAGTATAAACTGTTATCAAGGAGTTTAAATGATTCTAGACTAAACTTTGAGGGTTGAATGTTTTAGTCGGCAGTACCTACCTAGTAAAATATTTCAAAATGAATGAAACAGCAGACTTTTTTGATTGACATGGAACTACACTACTAAATGATTCTAGACTCTAGAATTCTAGATCATGTAGGTACTGATGATTCCATGGAAAAAGTTTGTGTCAGAATAATAATATTTTTGTGTTGTTTAAATTTCGAATGTATGATATTATTGTGTTCCAGTCAAAGTGGGTACGACGGTTGAAGTTGGACCGTGTGGTTTCTCGCCAACCAGTATGTAGTACTGTCATGTGGTCGATTCCGTGACATAGTCAATAGCTGGGCTGTTCTCCGTACACGGAATATAATGTCTATACCTAGTAACCACGACCCGCTAGCGGTTACTGATACGAACTTGAAGAAAAACCGGCTTTTACGAAGGTGTAACTTTGAAAACTGAGAAAAAGACACAAGTAAATATTTTAAAATTGTTTATTTTATAAACAACTTAATTTACAAACAATGTCATAACACTTGACTGTAGAGACCTTTAAATACAACATTTATATTATATATCTACACAAAAGAATACACTAATATCACAGATTTCTTATAGACATTACAATTTGTATACAGAAACAATATACATTTTGTTAAAAGCATTTACACTATCGACAATTTTTACAGATTAAAATTCTTCATACACTCTTGTCTTCTTCCTTTGTAAAACTAATATCACAACCTAAAAATCTATGTCATAAAATTCTTCAAAAAATATTTTCTTGTATAAATCTATTAATTTTTCAATATGAATATTGGACTTTTTATTGCACTTTTGCGTACTATGGAAGATTTAATGAATGTGTCCGTTAATTCTTTGTTTTTTAAACGGTATAAAATTTGTATCCCTGCATCATAAGGTTTTGATGTTATCTAGGACAGAACTTAAAGTGTGGAAATAGGAAACAATGCAGCGACAGGAACCTGTAACAAAACGGCTGTGGTCAACACACTTTCAAATACTTAGCTAGATTCGTTTCTAGCTCGTCGTCATTAATCTATCTCGAGAGACTAACAAAATTCCTGGTTTATAAAAATAAGGCATTATCATCATCATCTGCCTAGCTTTTTCCCAACTATATTGGGGTCGGCTTCCAGTCTAACCGGATGCAGCTGAATACCAGTATTTTACATGGAGCAACTGCGTATGTGATCTCCACAATCCAGTTAGTGCTAGGTGATACGATACCCCTTGGTAAGACTGGTTGTCAGACTTTCAGGCCACTGACCACCTGTAACGACTGTCAAAGATCTACAAATGACAGCCGGAACCAACGGCTTAACGTGCTTTCAGAGCCACGAGCTCCTCAAAATTAGGCATTATGTCGTTATTTTACAGAAACTTCATCAGAAAAGTTAGCCTGTCCAGTTACAGTTGTAATTTTTTAACTTGGTTACGCTATTTAAACCGCTAGTTAAGTTAGGATCCTGGCAGTAAGAAAATCATAAGTCTACCATTAAATATATTTAACTGGAAGTCCGACATCAGAGTTTAACGGTAAGCTAGTATCTCTTACCTAGTAGGATCATATCTCGTGTCAAACCCAGGCACATTGATGACATTCATATTGTCTTTCGTTCCCGAGTAGCTGAAGGAGATTTGATCCCGAAACGTTTCTACAGGTAACAGCTTCATTTGCTCCAAGTGAGAATGGAACTCCGGTACTAGTGTCAAGTTGTTCTTCACCACATGCTCTGAAAACCAATGAAGAGAGGCTATTCTTATCATTTGATGCAATGTTACCACGAAATGTTAGTAGCAATATAGCATAGAAAAATTCTCACCTATTATAAAACCCATGGTGACGTCATCTGGTAATCGTATGCCTTCACAAACACTGATGAATCTGCCACCACTGCAACAGAGATAAATGTTGATACTACATCATCATCTGCCTAGCCTGTTTCCAACGATGTTGGGGCAGTCTAACCGAATGCAGCTGAATACCAGTATTTTACATGAAACGACTGCCTATCTGATCTCCACTACACAGTTAGTACTGGGTAATATTTACCCCTTGGTAAGATTGGTTGTCAGAGTTTCGGGCCACTGATTACTGTAACGACTATCGACTGTCGGTACCAACGGCTTAACGTGCTTTCCGAGGTATGGGGAAACTCGGCATGTAATGGATGGTCACCCATTCTCGGACCAACCTAGACAACCGCGGCTTAATCTGAAGATCGACCCGGCTGTTATTATTTAACCACGAGCTTCACCACACCTCAGACCACATCTCAGAGATAATATAGAAAACGAAACATTTCTGCCAAAAGCTTTAAGTCAAATCGGGCTTTGGTAGGAATGCTTTGTTTCATTTAACGGAGTTAAATAGTAATTGCATTATAACGTTTTAATTAGAAAGTTTAAATCACTCACCTTGCAACAGGTAACATTTTAAAAGCCAAACTTCTGCTTATGCAAAATCCGGCACCGCCCGTGGCGAACCAAAACGAGAACATAAGCTGGAACAAATTAAACTTTTATAACAAACTTATTAAATCAATTCCGTTAAGAGCGGTCCCATTTATCATAATTATGTCAGAAGGAAAATTGTTTATGTTTTACCCTTTCAGAAGGCTTGGTGAATATGTTCAGTGGTTTGTTGACAGATGGCCGTCCCAAGTACCACTCTTGCTGATGGTTGTATCTCTGCAGGATGGTGACTAAGCGGGGCACGTTGACGTAGTTGTCATCGTCGAAATGGCAGAACCACCTGTTTCAAACAAAAAAAAACTGTAAAATTCTACTAAAGTACTTTGGTACAACGACGCATTGAAGACCATCAGTACCGTATACCGAAGAGATTATAAAAACTAACAATCCTTACGCGAGTTTCAAAAATAAAGACGACGATGAACAAAAAAATTGGTTCCATTATTGACGCCCGTAAAAGAAACCGACAAATTCAACGATCGTCAAATGAGTAACTACACGAAAGCGCGAATTAACCAGCTGCATCCAGAATTGCTGAAGAAAATAATAATTGCATGTAGGTACACAGAGTGTTTATAAATTCGTACGAACAAGAATTTTGCTTCGGGTGCCAATAATTAGCGTTGCGGTGTAATTTACTGACATTACGCTCAGCAGTGAATAACAGGAGCTGCGTGTACGCAATCCGTGACCACATATTGCAATATGGCGTACGACAAATGGCCGCCACTCGACAACTTATAATCTGGATCGAGTTTCTTGCATATCGTGTTTGCATTTGCGAAATTGGATCGGTCGACGCGTATTTCTTGCAAGACAGCTGTTTAATTGTAGATCGAGACTATTTATTATCCGTGGACCTAAGCTTAAGTATGTTATTAACCGAGCAAAGTCGAACGAATTACTCACTGCTATGTTATTTCCATATCCGCCCATAATTGCTGTTAGGTACAGACTGTACATAATATAGGATTGCTTTATGTTGCGGTAATGCGGTCTTAGATAATTTATTTGAAAAATTGAGTACATTTTTTCAAATAAATTGAACCCTGTGGTACTTGTAATAATACGGCAATTTTTTCAGCGCACTTTAAGATGATATATGATAACGATTGGGTTTCATATTAAGTGACAAAAACATCTCGTATAGTATTCGGAGACCTACCACAAAGCATTTTATTCATAACTCAAATTACAGACACCCACTCATTACTTAATTAAACAACTAACTTGTGAACAGATGTAGCTCAAACAGTTTCATAACAAAGCCCTAAATAAAAACAGACTATAAAATGGAAAGCACATTGGTAAGAAAGCAATAAATACCATCGAGATTAACATTTGACCGGGTGTTCGTGGATGGAGTTGTTAGACAAAAAATTGACAAGTAACATAGTGATGAACATTTTGCTTCAGTGAAAGAACTAGAAATTAACGCTACTATGTAGCTGGAATAGACTAGTGAAAATATGAAGAAAGAAAATAGAAGGCAAGCTAACGTATAACAAATTAGATGAGTAAAGAAGGCATTAGGGTTAGTAACAAAAACGGCTTAGGAGGCGAAAGAAAAGGACACAATTATAATCCTTATTTCGGAGAAAGCAGCAAACAGTATATCATAACCAATTCCGTTTACGTAACAGACAAAAGGTCCCTTCGTGACTACCAATTTTGTACGTTACAATCCACCGTTTGACGTATCCAGTGAAGCTTACACCGCTAACGTACGATAATCCTATTACAGTCCACCTGGGACCAATAAAAGAGCTGTTCGATTCCTAACCGCTCGTATATTTTGATGTTTTAGTGTGTCATTCCTGGTTTTTGAAGTAAAAACGTGTAAGTCTCTAGATAGGATATAAGTAGCCTTTTAATGGATGAGACCTCTATACTTATCGGCTATAACTTTTGTTGCATCAAGAAACATTTCAAACTTTCATATTATGTAGCTACGTAGTGCTTCAGTGAAGTCATCAAACATCCTTAAAATAATGTATCGTTAAAAAGCAAAAGCAGCCTGCACTTTGCTAAATCTGCAGAACATATTGATATAGGTATTAGATTTGATTCACGAAATCGAAGAGCTTAAAAAACGCTTACTCAAAGTAAATAAAATATACTTCAGGAAACGCTCTCGCAATTACAACAAATCTACTACGTGTCATGGTATCCTTCTCAACATAAAATCAAACGATCTCATTGACCTTGCGACTGTTACAGGCTCGGCATTCAGCCCATTTCATTTGTTCCGGAAGAACTGCCTACAAAAGATCACCGCATCGGACGTTTATTACGAAAGGTTCAGACTCAGTTTTATGGACAAATTGATGCGTAGGCAAAGAAAATTAATGGGCGCAAGTAACGAGACTTCAGCGACACGTTACAAAGGCTTTTGTTACAACAGCTAACTCCATGAATAGGGTATTACAATTCGTGCCAAGGAGATTGTTAGGCGGCGTATAATTAATAGCTTCATCATCGATTATACCCATTAAATGTTTATTTCGACCGGAAACGTTCAATTACTCTCTGTATTTGTATAGGCTTATGGGGAATTGTTGTGGGATTCATTATTCAAATAATTTGAATATGCCTCCAAATTGGGAATAAATAATAACAATGATTGTAGCAAACTTTTGTGGGTACTGTTATTTACATTTTTATTTAAGTACGTGATGAGTATGTCCCGATAAGGACTGTAATAAACGAAGTCGATTGATAAATTACAATACTGCTATGTTTTGGAGTCATTATGATTATTGAAGTGCCAACAACAACTAATGAGATGAAGAAACATTTCCTGTAACTACGCCGTGGCTAGTGGCTAGCAATGCCAAAGAATGAGGTTCATTGTGCCGGTAATGACAACCAAAATGGACCTCTTATGTACCTAATAAAAATAAAGTAATTCTTGAAAATACTCGCCCGTTTAGACATAGGTGTGGAGGAGGCGCAAGAAATACAACATTGATGATACCCAATGTATTGAAATGTGATACTAATGCGTTTGGGGTTGCACTTCAAAACACAACTGTGGGAATGAAGCAAGAAGTTTCAACAAAAACATTAGTCGGTTCTGAGTAAACGCGTGAAAATTATTGTGAGCCCAAAATAATATTGGACTTGCTCTTGAAAAACCATTAACGTTTGTTGTTTGTGTTTGAGCGTTGAGCTTCGTTGGTGACGCTGTTGTCTACTGATTAAAATGCCTTCGACGTGCTCTGGGCTTAGTAAAACACTCTTCGTTCAAATGGCCAAGCACATTTAAAAATATCCAACCGCGCTCACACGATTCCTTTTTACAAGTGTTGTCAACCTCTGATATGGACTGGAGAAAAAAAAATACATTTCCTATTTCAGAGATGGCACAAACGGGAGGAATTTTAATCTGCTTTCAAAATTGCTTCATGTTCTCCTAAAAATGTTCTTTAGCAGTGCAGTCGGACGTTATGAAATGTCGTGAGCGAGTATATTATCATTCTTCATTCATTTTCTCTCTTCAGAAATAAACTGGAATATTCGACAAGTTATTTCGAGTATAAGAACGAAAAAGTTGTCGTTAACCATAATACGATCATTAGAGTCTGTAGAGTCGTCGAACTAAAGTTTGTGTCCAATATTTAAACAGACAGCGGTGCTTCTAAACACAGAAGTTAAGAGCGTTTTGTTTTTAGTGAAAACAAAAACTTACTCACTGCGGGTTCTAACCAACTATGCGGTTTAGAAAAACTTTGAACGACGCCCGTTTTATTAGAAAAATATTGAAGGAGTTTAGAATGCCGCTGTGTTTTATGTTTGTCAACTTAATCGTTTTTTGTTTTTCTGGTTAGCTTATTAGTAGTGAGAAAAACTTCCGTTGTTTGTTCGGTCTAAATTGCAGGAAAAATATTGGGTTTACTAAACACGTTTTATAATTATTAAAAAATCTATTACCATCCACTCTAATTTATATTTTTCTTGATAATTACTTGACAAACATTGTAAAATACACAACCCCCAACACAACCCCCTTAATGAAGCCAAAAGGCACTTGTTCTCTCCGTCGTCATTGCGATCATTTTATTGTTCTGGACCATACCTGGGAACCTTCTAGTTACGAAGATATTGGGGGTCAAAGTTCCAACTTTTTCACACGTTTTTTTAAAAATACATGTTTTTGTAAGATTTTTAATTTAAACACCTCCACAACCCCGTACCGTTCAATCCATCCATCTGCACAATGTTTTGAGTGCGTTACCTACATTGAATTGTCCTGCCGTAAAGCGTGATTTTTCACCTCAAAAAAACAGTCGTTTCCCAGCAATCATTTTTGCGTAAAGTTACTTAGTTTGCACATAATGCTTGGTTGGCTTCGTGAACGTCCGTTTACACCCTGTAAAACCTAGATTGCTCTTTGGGTCCGGTGCTCACAATGCGTTGCGTTTTCCAATATGGTCCTTCAATATGTTGAATCGTCCCGCATTGCATTCAGACTGCAATCCCCTTTGACCTCTTGAATTACGGTTTCCGCTCTTCGTCGGGCAATGAGTGCTATTTTCCTGCATCTAATTTACGTGCAACGATTTCCTGCTCTTAATTATTCAATAGGATTGTTTGCATGACTTAAATGATTTTACGTCTATGGTTGAGACTAAGTAATTCTGTTGGTTTTCGAGACGGCGTTATTTCAGTATTAAATTAGTTATCTTCTCTCTTATTTCGATTTCTTCTTATTATGAAGTCTTGTTGTTATGGAGTCTACTAGAGTTTTAATATCTTCAAGAATCTATTTGTCGCTTGAAAGATTCTTAATTACAGCAACACATTAATTTCAAGTCTCCAACATTTATACATTAAGTTGTTGAAACAAGGGTTAGTCTGTAACGAAATTCTCATCTCACTTCTACCTAATTTGCAGAATAAACGGTGCGTGAGATCTCGTATGTAAAGTACCTTCAGATAATTGTAGCTTAGCATCTAAATTTATAATTACAGTTCTGATTAATTCACATCCATCACTCCTCTGATTTGAGTAACAAACGTTATTTTGATTGCGTTATAATTGCTGATATGTGTCGCTGTGATGGTCTGAGTGATGCGCTGGCACACCATAATTATGAATGATAAACTCTATGGTATAAACCTGCCGGGTGAATCTTGGACTGTTTTTGTTTTTGAGTACTGAGAAGACTGCTTTGTTTTTTAAATGATCATTAGCAAGTGCCCTGTCAAGGAAGCGGCTTAATATGAATTAAATTAATTGCTTAATTTCGATATAATGTTAGTCTCGGTCAGTGTTTCGGGTTAATACTAAGTTAGTAAATAAGAAAGCTCGTATGTAGAATTTTGCCTCAAAACAGCATTTTTTTAATTTTAACGAAAAAGACAAAGTTTTTGTAGAAGAGCCGCGAAACTTCAATATTAAATCAGGGATTCGTTTTATCCTTTGTGAATAGTAGTACGGGAATACCCATCAATATGATCGGATCGCGTCAAAAGCTAGCGTAGTCGTAAAAGAATATTACTTGCTCAGGACTTAAAGATTTGCTTCCACTAAGAAAACAATCTCCACAAACTATCGGACAAACACGCTTATCTTGTTAAACTTTCAAAACACGTCTACGATAAATAAATCTATCACCAATTCCTTATCTGAATATAACCCCTATCTTCCAAAGAATAAGAGCGAAAATATAATAAATAAAATTACAATAACACTTGAAATTTTTATCTTTGTTTGCCATCTACAGATTAGCTCTTGTGTCCCACAAAACAAGAGCTAAAATACCATAAACTAAATTTAGAAAAGTTTGAGAAATTGATACTCACTTTTTACCACTCTCGAGGAAATGGTCGTATTCCACGGACGTTTTACAGCATAGATGTTTTCGCTGATGCGAGTCGGAACAGTTCGTGTTTACCATGTGCCCGTCTGTAAACAAGGGCTCTTATTACAATGGAGTAAGGTCTTAAATATCCTATAAATATTTTGGGGTTATGTTTGGTAACAATGTTATTGAAGTTTGAAAAGTTTTGACTTACTTGTTTGGCGTTGATGTTGTGGGTTATCTGTGTCCGTGAAGAACCATGTCTGAAACAAAAATAATAATTTTTAAGTAAGTTATTTATTCGATCGAGAATCACAATTATGAAGGATCATTTTTAACAACTCACACAAATCTATTAGCAAATTAATAATTGAATGCAGGAGAAAATAAAAACTAATAGGATCACATTTGCACTACACTAAAACGAGAAAACTTAGTTTTATTTTTTACCCGACTGCCTCAGAGGGAGGGTAATGTTTTTCGAGCGTGTGTATGTATCCATTTCTTTGGCATGCCCTACAGCTCAAACGGCTTGACGGTTTTTGACATAATGAGGTGTCGTTGAATTTGTCAGAACTGTGGTAGTGTCATAGGCTATATAAATTTTGAAAACGGCGCCTGCAAATGAAAAGAGTGGGGGGGGGGCTTCATAATAATATCTAGCGCAAATGCTTCTCCCGAAAACTTCTAACTACTCTACGGAAATCAAAAGAAACCAAACATTACAGATTTGTTTGAAAATGAGCTAGTAAATAAAAATACACATGGTACAACACTAAAACCAAATAACCTTTAACTACATAAAAACTTTAACAAAAAAAGCACACGCACATAAAACGGAACGCCAATAAAAATACATTGACGGTTATTTATAGCCGTACATTACGATAGAATATGAATGTCGCATATTTTCTTAACACCTAAATAAATACTAATTCCCTTCAGAATCATACATTCGTTGAGTCAACATTGAATTGAAATTCCAGAGTCAATATTGAAAGTTTGTTTAGGAACTAAACGTGATAGGTGTTCCGCGAATTTCTGCTCGAATTTTAGACCACCAAGTGTTGTTTGTCTGCTCAGCGATTTAGAAGTTGATGTTGCATTTAAATGAGCATAATAAACATCATACACCATTATTTTTAGGTCGTTCTGGAGCCGAATACCATGAACTCGATAATCGAACTCGAAACGATTGGGACTATTTTTTTCAAAAAATAACAATAAAAAAAAACACGAAAAAATAAATTTAATGTTTTTTTTTGAAATAATGAGAACTCAAATGCATACGTGTGTGTAAAACGTATCCACGATCGGCAACACATGCGAACGATACCCATTGAAAAATTCATTTATCGATCGATTCTCATTATTTCACAAAAAAAAAACATGAAATTTATTCATTCGTGTTTTTTTTTTGTTATTTTTTGAAAAAAATAGTCCCAATCGTTTCGAGTTCGATGATCGAGTTCATGGTATTCGGCTCCAGAACGACCTAAAAATAATAGTGTACCTATAACATCACGCCTGTAATCCCCGATTCGGCAGAGGTGTGCCTATAATACATACATGCACATTTTGTCAGTTATGAGTAAGGCCCCTGTAATAGGGGCGAGCCTATTGTCAACAACCGTGTACTAATCTGCTGCTGAGAAAATCCTGATGGAAAATCCCAATACAATTAGCCCGACCTGGAAATCGAAACCAGGACCTCATACTCAGCAGTAACGATAAATAAACAAACAAAGAAATTAACATACGGTAATTATAAATATGCGTACTATAATTTAAAATTCTAAGTAAATAATATTTCAAGTTGATTACATTTTCGTTGCGCTACAAAATTAAAGCTTCACTCGAGTCAAGATATTCATTAGGCAAAGTGCATTTTAAATACCTAGGCTGGTTTTATAGTCACGCCGCTAGACGCGCCGTTGGGCAGCGCGCTGTTGAACAGGAACACCGAACGGCGCTGCTCAAGCGCGCGAATTTGAAACGCTACTACTACCCCAATACATATCCGAGCGCGCGCGAACCGACGGCGCTGCTGAAACGCGTGACTATAAAATCAGCCTTACCATTTTGTAAATGAGCGCGTATTTACTACCTATTGCCTATTTAATGAGGTAAAAGTCAGTACTTATTTGAGTTTATAGCCTTTCAATCGATGCGTTTGTAAGCAATTTAAAATCTACATACAACGGGTCCCTTATAAGGTTTTTGGAAAGTCATCGCAGTTAAAAACGTCATTATAATATTCATAATCATGATTTTTAAATGATCGTCGCGTTTCCATAAAGCCGGTGGCAATGTTAAAATCAAACATTTAATGAATCATTTTGATCAGTAATCGTTTATAAGGTGATATGAAACATTAATGATTATCATCTGTCATTTTAAAATTGACGATTCTGAGGACCGTTTGAATATAATTTTATAAGGTATAGTATGACCACTTTAAGTGCGCAGTTCAAGGTGGCGCTGCGTGTCAAGAAAACTTGCATCGATATGTCAAACTTGGTACATTTACTTTAGTTCCGTGTTTTCCCGCCTGCATAGATAAGTTGGTTAAAATGTAAGTTCTAAAAAAGTACAGTTTTAATTATTGAGTGTTTTATTATTTACTAGCGACCCGCCCCGGCTTCGCACGGGTGCATGTATTATACATATAAACCTTCCTCTTGAATCACTCTACCGCATCAAAATCCGTTGCGTAGTTTTAAAGATTTAAGCATACAGGGATATAGGGACAGAGAAAGCGACTTTGTTTTATACTATGTTGTAGTGATTATTATTATTTTGATTTTATCATCATGATTGTGTAATACCAGTTGCTTCAGCTCGAAATCTATCTCTTTGCTATCCAAATCTTTCCCAACGGCTTAAAATTCCCATCAATCTTGAGGCTGCAGTGGGGCTACAAAAAGTACTAGGTACAACAATTTAGAACAAAAGTACTACAGCGCCATCTTTGACACAAATGAAGAATTTACATGAAAATCGCACTATTAAAGATATTCGCGACTTAAGACGATATAAAAACCTGACAACAACACTATCAAATAAAATAAATTGTGTTTTATTTCAGGCAAAATACCCATAGACAACAAAAAAATAATAAAATGTACCATTAAAAATCATTGAAAAAGAATAAATATTTAAAAATCATTGAATAATCATTACAAAAATCAATAAAATCATTAAATAAAAATATCAATAAAATCATTCAAAAAATAACATAAAAATAAAAACCCTGTCTTTAAAAATAACATACCTACATTATTTCGTCACTTTTGGTTCCCGCTTAGGTTAGAAATCCAGTGCACAAATATGGGGCTTGCCAGGTTGCACGAGACAACCCTCAAACCCTAATAAAAACCTTATACCCTTATAGCCCATCTTAACAACACTCGTCTGGTTGGAGGATCCTCCCTTTTCTATGGGGGATAAAGAACTTTAAACCCTGTTATTTCATGTCGTAAGGCCATTTGTAATCCTAATTTCAGCTGTTAAACATACAACTCAACTTCCAAAATAAGTATTTCAGTCAATCCAAATTCTTGGCCACAATCAAATACACTGCCACAATTTGTGCAGAGGTCAACCTTGTCAATCACATACAATCAAAACCAGGTGTCCCTAGATTTCCAAAGCATATAGAATGAAACACAATGAAAATGATTCGTCGTTTGCCACACACTGCCGCTCGACCCGGGCTATATTTAGCTACAGTACAATGCTCAGAATTGCTCAGTCGTTGTACTGATAACTTCAATAAAGGCCTTGCTTAACAAAGGACGGTAATAGGGCGCATTTTGTTGTAACAGCCTGTGTGCCTAAAGCTGGGAACAGACTGTAGTACAAACATTAATATGGACCTGTGTCTAAGTAAAGTCGTGCTTCGTAATATTATATCATTTGTGTACTTGACGGACGTCCATCAAAAGGATTTGTTAGTGTTACCAATTTTCTGTATTTCAATGATTTAGATCAGGGCTGTCCAGAACAGATACGATCGCGGGCCAATACAAATTATTGTATAGATTGGAGAGCCGCAGAAACAAATATCTACGTTAATAATTTTTGTGGAGTAAAATAAAAAAGTGCGTGTGTAAGTGAATTTTCTTATCAATCAGCGAAGACCTATATTTAGATTTTTTTAATTTCTATTTCTTAGTTGAAAACGGGGTCAGTGGGTCGTTTTAGGGGACGCACTTTCACGGAGATTTTTTTTTTTAATTTTTTTTTATTCTAGAAAAAAAGGGCTTTGTCGCACTTTCACGGAGATTGTAATTCAAACACTGTTTTAAGCTTTCACGGTTTAAAAGTAAACTAATACTGTCACTTACGGGATATCTTACGTGATTTTTCATAAGTTTGATTTGTTTTTTTTTTATTGTTCTTTTTATGTTGTTTCTGTTTTTGTTTAATTTTGATTTTTGTTCTTTCCATCCGCCCGCATTCTCCAGTCAACCCGCGATCATGGCGCTTGCAACAGCGTCGAAATATCGTGAGCTGAAAATAATGAACGATCACGGAAGATATCCCGTAAGTGACAGTATACTTAAGTTTAAGATAGTAATTGTGTGATAGCATTTTTTAATAATGAATTGATTTTACACGGTACACCTGCTTGTTTAGCCAATCGCTATATCACCTAATCTTACTACTATAAATGCGAAAGTTTGGATGAATGGATGGACGTTTGTTACTGTTGAACTGCTGGACGGATGTAGATGAAATTTGGCACCGAGATAAATTATAGTCTCGAATAGCACATAGGATACTTTTTATCCCGGTAGTAGGATTCCGTGGGACAAATACCGAACATCACGCGGGTGAAGCCGCGGGCATAAGCTAGTAAAAAATATGTCTATTTTACTAGAAGGGGCTGTCTCCACGAGCGAGAGAATCGCGACGATATTATCGTCGTTGCCCCGTATTTCTATACACTCTCTTAGAGGCCGTCTCCACGAGCGAGAGAATCGCGGCGATATTATCCCATACAAATGCGTAATATCGCCGCGATTCTCTCGCTCGTGGAGACGGCCCCGAGAGTTCGGTTACTGTAAACGCTGGATAACAATGCAGTTGCCATACAATTTCCTCTCATCAAGGCTAATTCTAGTACTGAAATATCTACGAATATAGTGTTCGACGTGTGTTACAAGTATGTACTAGTACGTATCGTTTCTATCGTGAAAGCTAAATTATACAACCTATGAAATGTTTTGTTTTGGATCAAACGATAGTGATTTTTAAAATGTTTGTGAGGTTTTTTCAATTATAATTGCAGCTAGTAATAGGGAGTTTCAAGGATTTTACGGCATAACACACATAACATAACATAAAATCATATCACGCCTTGTAATCCCCGAAGGGCTAGGCAGAGGTGCACTTAAAAGTACACCCATATTTCGCCAGCTGTTATGTTTTTAATGACCATATAATAAGGGGGGAGCCACCATAAATCGGGCCTAAATTCAGACTATGTGGCGTCTACTGATAAATTCCTGATGGCAAAACCCAATAACACTTTGCTTGACCCGGGAATCGAACCCAGGACCTCATGCTCAGCAGTCGCGCAACAAGGCAGTCAGTTGACGATTTTCATGCTGTACTAACTTTAAATCAATTTAGGCACCCAGCAGCTTTTGTTACTATTTAGGGCAGAAAGCCACAATCTCGTTGCCTGTTGACGAAACACACTCAACAAGCAATATCTTGTTCTGTAAATAGCTTTGTCAAAGAACTAGAATATACGGAAATGCCTTTACTTGGCTGAGTGTAAAAGATTAGACTCATTTCAAATGCAACCTTATTTCTTTATCATTGTAATTGAAAATTGTCAAATGTATAATTTAATATCGGTTTACCTATTTAGACGACAATATTAGTAGTAGTATTAAATTACCTAGTAGGAGGATCTCGTGTCTAAATAATAACAGACGTTCGGGTCGATCATTAGGTTAAGCCGCACTTGCCTAGGTTGGTTCGTGAGTGACACCCATTACATACAGGGTTTCCTCCATTTAAGTCCCATGTTATAGGGGGTGAGCCTATTGCCATCAACCGGGCAACAATCCAGACTCCGTGGCTGCTACTGAGAAGTGCCTGAAAAAACCCATTAACGCTTTGGCCGACCCGGGAATCGAACCCAAGACCTCATACTCAGTAGCCGCGCTTGCGACCATTCGACCAACGAGGCAGTCATTATTTAATACTTTAAAGATACTAAGTGATCAGGTGCTTATTACCTAAACTACGAGTATACTGTGTCAAGGTGGTAGCCCGCGAAATTCAAATTTTCTATAGTTTTTTGCAAATTATAAGTCAGTGTCAGGTTGTATGTTGATGAAAATTTGATTCGCGCAAGTAACAAGTATGTAGTTACAGAATTATATTCATTAAAATCCTGAACTCAACCCTCTAAGCTCATTTAACCCCATTCAATAACTATTTCATGAAAAAGTCAGTAGTTCGGTTAAAGAACTTAGAGGTTTGTATTTGATGATTTTAATTATTATAATTCTGTAACTACATACGTTTTACTAGCGCGACCCATTCTTCATCAACATACAATCTGACACTGACCTGAAAATTGCAATAATTCTAAGAAAATTTGAATTTCGCGGGCTACACTGGCTCTTCCACCTTAGCTGGTTTTCAGCAAGCTATTGCTCATACAGAGAAAAGACGAGTAGACAGACACCTATACATGATGGACACTATATCTTTTTGCTTAGAAACGTCTCATTGAACACAACCTGTTACATATTTCTATTCCTAGAACTTACTGACCAATGAGTGGAATGAATGAATGAATAAAAAACAAAGTGCGTTTATAATGGCTATTTGTCACGACGCAGCTTATAGGAGTCAACTGAGGCCAATGGGTTAATGTCGTCTACGTAGGCGATGAGGTACGATTCATCTCTGCCTACATACATTTAAATAGAAATAAATAAAGAACATCGGACTGTGGTCGGGTGTAATCGGGTGGTGTCGGTTTACTAGGACCATAGACTAGGATAGTTTTAGTTTCTGTCTACGTTTTCACGTTCTATATTTTTATATTTTTGAAGTAGGAATGCAACCTGTAGCTGTCAGATTGAAGCAGCAGTCACTAAAACCTCTAAGGTCCGCATATTAGTTTCAACCAATCAATGACTAGAATTTAGTTATAAGTAATGCTTGAGTTTGGATGACGTGCTGCAAAACGGATCTAAGTGTTTGAACTGCCAGTGGCTGTTATCTTGTTCTGAAAACTTGGTCGTCAATGTTTTTAACAGCTGAAGACTCAAGCTCATAGGTAATCATTTTCCTCAATCCCTTCTTGTAATTTATTTGCGAGCGGTGCAGCACGTCTTTTATTCAGTCATCTTTATTCAACGTTATTTATGAAATAACTTAATTCCTAGCCATATTATCATGTTTTAGAATTTAGACTATACTATATCAAAGTGCATTACAGCAGCACCTTCCAGCGTGCAATATCTGCATCAAGTTCAGTAAATAGCATTAGACGGAGCGCGGTTTGTTCTCGACGTGTTTGACTAAGGTGCCGAGACGCCTCATATAACTTTGCTACACTTGAAATTTATACACCGCTTTTGTTTATGTAACCTACTTGGTGTTTCAGCAAGATTTTAGGATCAAAAGACTTAAATTACTTTGACAAATTTTGGGTCACAGAACTCATAATATTAATTCAGCTTTTAATTTGCGAAGTTCAGTGGTTCACTGAGAAAAATACTTCTAAGCAATATTTGGGGTTGTTAGTACTTCTTAGGTATTAAATGCCAAGCTCCACGCTCATGTGCCAGCCTCATCCAGGATATTCCCGCAATGGCAACAATGTCGTCTGCCCATCTCGCCGTCGGACGACCAACACTTCTCTTTCCATTCCTTGGACGCCACTCGGTCACAGCTTTACTCCATCTGCCATAACCGTGCCTTGATAGGTGTCCTGCCCAACTCCATTTGACTTCCATAACGCGATTGCCAATATCGAAGACCTTCGTACGTCTCCGGATTTCGAAGTTTGAAACTCAGTCAGGGCCGAGCATGGAACGGTCCATGGCTCTCTGTGGTGCTCTGCTGACTCTGAGTCTGTACACAGCCTCCTGTGTGAGCGTCCACGAAATCACTTTCCGACAATCAAAGCCTATTCTTTGGACTATTTTTATCATTTGTAAAATGCTTGGCACGCACTTGCCCATACCTGGATGGTCCCTACTCAACCCTTCTGTCACTTATGGTTCCTTCAGGCTTTTCCTTATAACCCTCCTACTTATCTCGTCTGGTCCAGTCATTACTAGTAATTATTACCAGTACATACTAATTTGTGAGATTGTAAGGCCGGGTGGTCTCGCAATCTAAGGCCCTAAAGAACCAGTTTCCTTCAATTTCCGTATCTGACCATTGGCGATTATAACTGCGGAAATACTTGATTAACTGTAATTTGTTTTTGGTTTTGTATTGAATTTAGAATGTCCTTTTGTACTGCATTCTGATGTGTGTTTAGGAATATAGTAAACTGGTTGAAACCTGTTGAAGTTTCCCCGAAAAAAAAACCTTTATCAATGGCAGACATAGCAGTTTAAGATTATTTTGGTACCAACGGATAAATTGTGATATGTTTGCAAAGGTGGAGCCGTTTTTTTACCATGTTTATTTTTTTCAATAGAAGGTGGGCTCATCTTGATATCTCAAAGCAAAGAGGTCTCTATAGACTAGTTTTTACAAATCAAATTCAACCAAACCAGCTAATATCACCATAGTCTTATCACCTAAGAATGAAAACATTCTCGAGACTGCACACAATACATCCGTTGACTTCCCAGAACATTTTAAAATAGCGCTGATAAGCTCAGGTTGAAGAAATGAGATATCCGGATAAGCCGTTTAAGCAAACGTTGAAGTATAAACATACCTCGCGCAACATGATAACGGTTTTGACTTAAAGAGTTAGCAGAAACGAAACTATGAATAAGAAATACGACTCGGTAAGTGGGTACCAGTCGTAACAATGCGTGTGGTGTATTGTTTCGAATAAAATATTACAAAACGCATACTTTAGGCTGCGTTCACCATACTTTAGCCTGCGTTCACACAAATGTGTATAGTCAGCAGCCGACTTTAGACGTGAGTGTTTTGAGCCTGGACTCCATCAAAGTGGAGATGAGTGGAGCGGAGAGGAGCTGTGCAAGATTCGACCAATCGCA
This sequence comes from Eurois occulta, assembly GCA_950022335.1. Taxonomy (NCBI): domain Eukaryota; kingdom Metazoa; phylum Arthropoda; class Insecta; order Lepidoptera; family Noctuidae; genus Eurois; species Eurois occulta. The sequence goes on along the minus strand of OX465489.1, from coordinate 5,545,954 downwards.
GGAGAGATGAGACCCGCGATGTAGATTTGAATCAATGTTATTTTCCCCTCCGCTTCGCTCGTCGGCGCTTTGGTGGAGTCTGGGCCTAATACTTGCACACTGTATTGTTTTGATCGTCCTGATTACCGTGACCGTAATACGATATAGCAACAACAATGCATCTTTGCTTTGAGAACTTAGAAAAGTCGTTTCCCAGCAATAACTTGGTTTAAAGTGAGTACTTTAACTTTATAACAATAACTACCTGTTGACAAAACATTCGGCTACTTGAAAGTTGGCATTTGAAAAAGTATCATTATGAAAAGCAGACCAAACGTACAGTTAGTAACTGTGAGGTTGGGAAATAAAACAAAATTATATGATAAATTGGCAAATGATTATTCGGCGAAATAAAATTCTGCGAAACGTTAGTTGGCAAGTGAAAATCTGGCAAACAATTTTCTTTGTTGAGAAATCATGAAAATCACCATCTATTGACTAAGCTTAGTTTCTACAGAAGACTTTTTAAAATGTTAGTTTTTAGCGATCATGACATGTATGTAACTAACATACACCTGTACTAACATGCATGTATTGTAAGTGCACTCAACGAGTACGACTGCCACCAAACAATACAGTATTGCTGCATTGCAGAATAATATTATTATAATTGAACATCCGTTCTGACGCACAAGCGGTCTGGTGGCGGAACCTTTGGTTTTCGACCACTATGGGGGATATTGCGGCTTTAAGATGAGTTATAATAATATAGCTTATAACTTGAAATAAAGCACTTCCTGGGAGTTTACTGGAACACAAGTTAATTGTTTAGGTTGGAGAATAAGAACATCAATAAACTTTGGTATTTTTGGGATTTTTTATCTTTATAGTAGCTTTTGCCCGCGGCTTTACTCGCGATAATTTAGACTTTGACAATTATCTCTTAATACACTATTAAAGTTTCTATAATAATAATTATAAGTAATTCAATAATGATTCGAAAGACACGTGGCGCCATCTACTATCATAAGAACGTTATTGTTGTTTTCCTCGGGAACAGTGCTTTTTTTCGGGACAAAAGGTACCCTATGTACTTTTGTGACCTGACAAAGTTTATGCAAAATTTCAGGATGATCGGTTCAGTGGTTTAAAGTGGTTTCAGTGGTGAAAAGGCAACAAACAAACGAACTTACTTTCGAATTTATAATATAGTTGGGATTCTTACGATTGTATTGAATACATCAGTCATCCTACTCCCTTTAGAAGAGTCTAGGGTAGAATACCGTGTATTCCACAAAGAATAAATAAGTAAAGAAGTTATTGACAAGTCTTGCTGGAGCAGAAAGAGTAAACAAAAAGAACTTGTAAGAATGTAAAAAAATATGGAACAAAAAATGCTAGAGGAAATTGGCTGCAAAAACTACCCCTTTTGCTCAAACCTGTTAGTCCTATTGCTCAAACTTATCGCGATAGGGCAAAAAGCAGTACATTCTTCAGGATAAAGCCAGTTTGCATTAAACAATTAAGTAACGTGAAGTTTTACTAGTTCACAAGTGGAGGTAATTGGTTCACTTCTCGCGCTGTCTAATTAGTTTTAATTTCCTTTAGTTGACTCCTGCGAGTTGCTGCGAGTAGTTAAAGAATTTCTTTTTAAACGTTTTCTGATTAAAACTCAAGTGTTTTTTGTTCAAATGTATTGTTTGTTATTGTAGTCTAGATGTTGTTTGTACAGTCCAGGTTTCCCAAAAACAAAGTTTTGAATGAGTTTCAGTAGTTCTACAATCGAGGAAATGTAATTTTCAGTTTGCGTCTCAGAGAAATTGGAATGCATAGAATCGTTTCGATTGAATCAGAAACTAATTAGTCCCAGCAGTAACTACCTACATGCCGGTAAAACAAAGCTTAGCTTGTTGTAACAATTTATTTAGTATGGTGATTTAATGAGGTTAAATAGGAAGTATTGCTTTGATGTTGGCAAAATGTTGTTTTTTAGAAACTGTTTTCAAACATGACATAATTTTGGCACCGTTCATATAACGTATACCTTGGTTCTTATGTCACTGCACTCGCTCAGTTATCAGTCAGGGATCATTAAGCTCACACAGAAATTCCGGACCCCTACAAATTAACAAAAGAAAAATCTCAACAAACCAGTTTGCAACAACGAATCATAAAACGCAACCGTTTCGTTTATAAATCAGGAACGTACGTCCAAGAGTTACCACAAAAGGGCAAAATCAAGTACACAATCACGTCACGTGCTGCGCGCGCGCCGTGCCACGCGCGGGCCCACAATGGCGCCGCTCCTGCGCCCGCGCACCATAGGATTAACGGTTGATTATGCACGCTCCAGATTCAGGAAACGCTCTGGCTAAATGGCCGCTGCACGAGTGCTGTCTATTGTTTGCGCTAGGATATATTGGTTTGGAATATATGAATTCGATTTAGAAAAGAGAACAGTTTTGCTACAAATGCTAGGAATTATTGAAGCTTTTGAGAGTGGACAAGAACTGGAATAATAAAGCTAGCTTCTTAAGTTACAACATTAAACGAAACCCATTAAAGTCAGTGAAGATTATATCAAAGAATAGAATTTTACGAGCCGCAAGATTTTATCTGACAGAAACAAGTGTCTATTGTGTCTACGAAATTGGTGTTAAAACTTTTGGAGGCAATATCATTGGATTAGAATATTTTTACATACTATTCAATAGCTTCAGAAACATGTTCTGTGACTTGAATAACAAGATTAATAGCATCACAGAAATATTTGCATAATAGTGTTGTTTCGGCATCTAATCACCACCACATAGAAGCACTCAGTATAATACGATAGCAATTTGAAATAAACGGCAACGAACGGGTTTTCTTCGTTCAATTCCAAGGCAATTTAGACAAATGAAGGTTGAATAAGAAATGGAATTAAGACATTCTTTTCTAATTCCGAAACTAGATGGTAATATTGAGTTTACGAACAAGCGAGTCCCGCTGGGAACATTTCTGGTGCATTTATAAGAGATTTATCACCGCAGTATTGAAACTTGCCTCTGCGGGTAGCCCCTTTATAGCCTTGTGTTTTATTATTATTGGACTTTAGTGTAAAATTGTGACGCAAAGTTGAATTTATGGATTTTAAAGAAATAATGTCGCCTCAATTATCAATCAAATTGTGAAGGTTGTATGTAAACTGTCCAGTTTCGGGGCTATAGCTTTTTAAGGCCAACAGTTTAAATCGTAAAACTGAGACCGTGAGTTCGAATTTTGGAAATGCTTACTTTGCAGTTACGTAAGTAAATATTTCTGCATTGAATGCGGATTTAAAGTTTATCATCACATTTTCCATCTACAGTATCGTTCAGTTAGCATTAAAAATTGATGTTACGTTTTTCTAATTGGCAAATGATGAACTTCTTTCACATATTGTTGCCATCATTATGATTTTTTGCATGGCTTCAACAATTTGATTGTCGTATTTTTTGGCGGCCAAATGCGTCAAGGAATCAGGAATGTATTTTTGGATATTCATTAACTATTTGTCTGCACTGGTTGTGCTGGTTAGTTAACGTCATTATCCTTTCTATTCAAACATCATTAGCGCCCAAACATTATCGAACTTGTTTTGTTGTTTTGGTTTCAATGATACAATCACTACGAGTGATGCTACTGTTCTATTTATATTTACAAGTAAATCATATGTTTAACTTCATGATTAGAATCATCACCATTAATACCATCATCAACTGGAGTTTTACCATCTTAAAACTATTAGAAAGTGCTTTTCTTCTTACCTGCTCTTTTGCCAACTGGAACCATGTCTTCAATATTATTGGCAACCGGGTATCCTGATAATGTTTTGATGTTTTCACACTTATAAAAATGTCATCTAAAGTTATGTTTTTAACTGTAATGTCATCTATGGTGGTCCTCACGGCTTCAACGGATAAGTCAGGCACTTGTTCAGACACAGTTCCCGCACGGGTTTCTTGGAAGTTAAAGGGAACGCCACCTTGGTATACTAATAAGCTGCAGTATCCCAGAGTTATCAGTAAAGCCGCAGCCTTAAGCATCCTGCGCGGAGCCATGCCAGAGGCGGCTGGCGCCAACGCACTGATAAGCTTGCAAAATCCTGAACACCTTTTCACTCATCTGTTGTTTTTCTTATCGAAACACTATTGACAAACAGTGGTCAAACGCAACACTCGGGTCGACGGTGCTTCGGCGCCAAAGAACGGTTATAAACTAAATAAAATGTAGCACACACAAGACAAGCGCCAAGCTTACGCCCGCGCCCGGCCGCCCCCACCACGTGGTGTGAGCGAGAGGAGCGATACACCCGTATTCTTCTCTACGAAGGGTCTACCTGCGCGTGCGGCTGGGCGGATCTCCTCAAAACATTATTCTTGACAAAAATAATTAAGATTTTCTAAACCTCGCGGCAGAGCTTCTATTTAAGGCTAGATGTACAGATATATCAAATATATAGTATGTTGTAATGAAGGCACCCTAAGCAGTCCATTAATTTTGGATATTTTTCAAAATCATTAAAAAAAGTTGTTGCTGATAATGTCGCATTGTGAGAATAATGACGTTATTGTAAAAAAATAATGACGCAATGTTGCCGAAAATGAGTTGAATAAGTATTATAAATATGGAGATGAATTTACATGTGACTTAACTACTATTTTAGGTATTATTTTGTTATGATATTATGATATGGACAAGGAAAATAAAATGCAATATTATAAAAAAGGAAGTAATATAAAATAAATTTAAATCCTCTTAATATATTGATTCTTTGGTGTCCTGTCTGACATCCTGACGATAACAGAGTTTAATAAAATAAAAAACGCACGACTTACGCTATAAATAAAGATTTAAAAAAATAATAGACTTAGAGATAAATTATACTTAAATACGTTTTTAGATAACATATTATTTTGTGTTATTTTCTGATTTTGTTATTTTATATTATATTCATTCTCTTCACTTTCTTCTTTCTATTTCTAGTAATTCTGGATCGTTTTTTATTTCAATATACCGCCGTCAATCGCACAGTTTTTGAGCCAGCCTTCTTCTAGACAGAGCTTCTTTTTTTTTTATTTAGAGGTCACTTTCGGTTGTAGGGCTTAATTTATTTTAACATAAGGATCTGTAAAGACAATAAAATTCATTAAATTCGTTTTGAGGTATAGGTATGTTACGCATTTGTTGAAATTGGCAATTTCTATTGATCAGCAATGTAGAAACAGTCAGACAGTCGAAGAGCTCAAATCGATCTACACACGATTCTATTGTCAAGATAATTAGAACGGGTGTAGATAATTTTGACCTCTTTGACTGCTCGTCTACTTCTGCTGCTGACTGTACCTACCTAATTATGTCATAATCATCATCATCTCAGCCGAAAGACGTCCACTGCCTGACCAAAGATCTCCACGAAGACCGGGGAACATTTTGGAAAAGGAACAAAATGAATTGTATTGTATTGTATAATGGGCTGGTGTCCGCAACTCCACGTCAAATGCGCGTATTTTGCGTGCGGGTGGGAAATTCATTCGATCCACCCCAGCTCCCCGAGAAAAGCCAGCAGCGCTTTGATGTCGCTGACCATCTCGCGGAGAGTACCTGGGTTACCGAAGTACTTTGCCCTGTATGATGCAACCTCTGGGCAGTGCAGAAGCACGTGGGCTGCTGTCTCATCTTCCTCCATGCAGGCTCGGCACAGGGGGCTGTCTGTGACTCCTATGGCAAAGAGGTGTTTGTTAAAAGAGCCGTGTCCAGTGATGGCGGCTGTAATTGTGCGCAGCTGTATTTTAGTCAGCCGAAGCGCCTTTTTCGTGAAGCGGCCGTCGATGGTAGGAAGTGCATCCTTGGCCTGCCTACACTCACCATGGTTTAGCCAGTTTGTGGTGTTGTTCACTGGTTCGTTTCCTCACCAGTGTGCGTAGGTACCCGAAGGGGAGTGGCACTATGGGTTCAGGTCCCATTGCTGTCATGCTCGAACCCCTTCTAGCGAGTTCGTCCGCTGCATCGTTGCCTCGGGACTCGCTGTGTCCTTTTGTCCATTGAATGGTTATTTTATTGAGATTACCAACCTGGTTCAGACGTTGATGACACTCGTGTATTAACCCAGAGTTGACTGTGTGGTTGTTTAATGCTAGTAGTACAGCCATGCTGTCTGAAAGTATTCGAATTGAGTAGTCCACAACTTCCCTGGCTAAGATGGCTGATGCCGCCAGGGCAATGCCCATGCATTCTGCCTGAAATACTGTGTTATGGACCCCCAATGGTGCGGCTATGTAGATGTTGAGATCCTCCGAGAAGACTCCAGCTCCAGTGCCGGTATCTGTCTTAGATCCATCCGTGAAGATCCGTACTTCCGCGGGGCTTAGGCCCTCGCAGCGGTGATCCTCGTGGAGTTGGATTTTGTATTTTTTGTCGAATACGAATTGCTTGGGTATCCGATCGTTAATAGCTTTCGCTAGGGGGAACTCGTTATGAAATCCCTCCAGTATCGCAGTGTGCTGTGTGTACTTCTTACCCCAAAGTTGAAGTGTTTCAAGTCGTACTGCTGCCATCGTCGCTTCCTGCTGTATGAACAGATCGAGCGGGGGGAACCCCAACATGGCTTATAGAGCCAACTATTATCGTCCCACTATCCATTACGTACTGGTACATATTTTGTATCTGCTCCAGACTGTTACCCTCTCCTCTAGTTCAATTTGAACACTTTCGTATCTAAACTCATTGTTTATATTGTAGCTACTATATCATTTCAAATTTTGCTGGTCTTCACAGAGTGCTTTACACAGACCACCTTGTTAAGTTGCAATTATAAATGCGAAATCTTCTTAAGTATTGGTGAACTGATTAACGCTCACACTAGGTATATCTATTGGTGTCTATTACTAAGACATAATATGTCAGCTTAATTTTTCGGCTAAAATGACAATAAATTTCAAATAAACGTTATGCAAACAAAAAAAAATGTAACAAAAACCTCGAAACGAACAATAGCACCATGCAGACAGATAAAATAAATAAAATGACGCAATTAACCATACATTCATTAAAAAATAAAAGAAAAAGTGTATTTTTCCGAATTCGCCAAAAAAATATGTTATTGTACCAAGCTTTATGCCGAAATTAACGGAAATCAACAAAAACACGATATATCTAACTATTAGGTCGAATACTTAAATCATTATCGGTAACAACCGTCATTGCTCACTCAAGACAATATCATTGTTAGCAACACGTGTCATTGTCGTCTCATGCGACGTTGCTGAAAATGATGTTGCCAAAAATGACGAATTCTAGAAAGTTAACCATTTTACAAAATAATTAGGTATATTCGTCGGAGAGAGTGCCACATGCAGTATTAGTTTCACGCATACTTCAACTTTGTTACATAAAAACACTTCATTATGAAGAAATAATTGAGATACAGTCAAAAATAAGAATGACGATTGTGATGACAAATTTTGGAGAATCAAAATGAAATACTTACTGCTCAAATTGAGTGACGTCTTTACACTCCAAAGCGTGTCGGCCGAGTGAGACGTGGGGTAAAGCGTCTCTTAAACGTCATTTGACTCTTCGGTCGCATTTCATTATACGTAAAAAAATTACATTCAACATTGTTGCCGATAATGACGCTTATTTTTTGAACATTGTTTGATTACATTTTAGAGTAACTTTTAATAAAGTTTTCTAACATTATTGTAATGAAAAACGTTCTTTATTTATCTAAGTTTAATATTTATTCACATAATGTATCACATTCAATACACTGAATTGTTTATGCCACGAAATGTTGGAAACTATACCCAGGCGACACGCCAAATATTGACGATTTTTAAAGTAATATATGAATTACTTTTTTTTGTGTGATTTAAAGCTCAAAATGGCTCCGATAGCATCTTTATAATCTATTTAAGTAACGGAATAAAAATGTTTGACTTTGAAATTCTTTAGTATTGATGAGTATTATAGCGAGACATCAATTTTGGCTCTCTGAAATATTCACCCGGCTGCTCCTTCGTCATGCCCGCGGCGGCGACACCCTGTCAAGTGTTCACATAATAGTTATCTACAACATCAAGAAATCGGCCCGAGACGACCAATTTTATGCTCAATCATTTTTAAATTTCTCTTCTCTTAAACATTGAATTTTAAGCTTTTAACGGTATAAGCGTTTCGCATTTGGTTTTATAATGTTTAATGTATGGTATAAAAGTAATAAAGCTAAGTACGTAATATTTTAAAAGTATGTTTATTATATAAGGAAATACTATCATCATATTTTCTTTATTAACTCTTAGACTAGGCGTGAGATGACGGGGTGTGGACGAGCGGGAATGACTCTAGCATACTCATACCATTAAAGTAATATAAACTTGCTTTAATGAATTTTCTTCAATGCTTTCCAGAATATCAGAACATCATTGTCATAGGGCTAGAGAGGATGCCGAAGGCCGAAAGATAGGCAGCTTTGGTGGAAGACGCCTCGAAAACAAAACGACCGAGTTGTTTATGTGAGATTTGCCAGAGAAGGCAATAGAAGCGAAAGTGTGGAAGCGAGGCAGGTATTTGCCCAGCAATCAGTAGAACAACACATGCTGATAAACTAAAACATTTGGAAAAGATTCAATTTTGACAACATCAGGGGTTTTTTACAGTCTCTCCATTCGCGGTACTAGTAATCTATCCTAATTAGCCGAAGCATCAGAACCTTCACGTACAAAATTTCACTACGTCATCGTCCTAATTTGATTCCATCGGTGGACAATACTCCATTGTTGGCTAGATGGACGTTCACTGCTCACAGCCTCTCCTGAGTCCGTGGGTGGTAATGAAATTAAGAGCCAGTCATTGTTGCATTAAATTCAACTCAAATTAGATAATGAGAGAAGAAATTGGTTACCAACCGAGATTAATAGCGTGATTCCTTAGTCGGTCAGACATAGAGAATTGAAATTAATTAAATTTTTCATTGTGTTTTAATTATACAATGAAAAATTTGGATTGTATTTTGAGTATTGCATTGTACAAGAGAAGATAATTGAATAAGTTTAAATCAATCTATTGAGACTAGGAGCACCATAACATAAAACAGAAGTTAAAAACAGAAAAGATACTTACGCAGTTACAAGAAATCAAAATTGCGAAATAATATAACGAAGACTGAAAATCTTAACACATTTCCATAATGTTTGTAACACTGTTGGTACAGTATTGTTCGTTTGCTGAAAAATAACACAAAAGTTTAACACTATCCACATTTAGGTACATCCACCATTATCCTCATCAAAATGGTTTTACAACAACTGTTTTAGCAGTAAATTAGTTACAGCTTCATCAGATTTACTTTACTCATTAGAGATAAAACAGTCGTTAAGTTTGTTTAAAACGTTGTAGCAATTATTTCCAACATAAATTGAAAATGGCTAAACCAGCAATATTAATTGTTTTCCATTGTTCCAGCAAAACGTTCACACTGCCATTCATTTTATTGAGGTCAAATGATAAAACAACAATGAAATAACGTTTCTTAGATTATAGATTTCTCACACTTTCAAATTAATTGTGGTGAGTTACGAAGGTTTTCTCTTACTTCTCAGTACAAGCTAAAGCATGCTTGCAGAAACTGCAATATAGACAGCCAAGAAATGCTACAAGTACAAAGTAGTATGAATGTAGATGGCTGTAAGAGTAGAAGAAGACCAAAGAAACTATAGATGGACTGTGTGAAGGATGATATGGCTAGAAAAGAGGTGACTGCTGAGATGACGAGTAATAGAGAAGTATGGAAGAAGAAGACAAGGGAAATAAGGGGGAAGGGGATTATTAAAGTTATCAGAAAAATAAAATATTTATAAAAAAAAAACTATTGTTAATTTGTTATTACTATACTCTTCTTAATATTTGGTAGCCTGTGTATGATTATAATAATTCTTAATATCTAGAACAACACTGTTTACAACAGCTCATTGTCATAAAATGTCAATGTCATACATTTGATAATCATTGACAATAGAGTGACATCATATATCGAAGTAGGATATTACATAAAAAGTTGTCTATTCAGATCTCAGATTAAAACTAATCCCGCTAGAAGAGTTTTATCCATATTATGACTGTTATCTATGAATTAAATTTGCATACGGAAAGACCACTAGGTTGTACGTTTCCATGGAATTTCCAAAATGAACGCGGGCGAAGCACCCGGTAAATAACTTTTAACCTTCGTATACTCGCGCCAAATTTGATAACACCTATACTCGCGTACGGTCTGACAGACCGAAGTTTTGAACATAAATTTCAGTTATTTTTTTCGATTAATCGTGGATATTATTATTATATTCTCTGAGAATATACTACGAAGTATCGTAAAACTGATAATTTACCGACAATATACCTACCGATTATTTACTGAGTACATCATTCCATTGTAGTTTCTGAAAAATAGTTAGATTTTTGTAAGAGGTTGTAAAATGTTAGCAAAGGTGATTTGTTTTCTTCTAGCATACTTAAAAACCTAAAAGATACCTTATTAGCTATTATAAACAAAAATAATTTGAGACTTATGTATCATAATTTAAGTTTCAGTACAAAATCACGGAAGTCAAATTTTGTAACACCTATACCCGCGTCGGTCTCACAGACCGATATTCGCCAAATACGGCTATAAGCGCTATTCGCACCAATACACTTCTAGTCCTGAAATTATCGTAGCAACTAATCATGCAGCTAACAGGAAGTACAAAATGCCATCATTGATTATAGCAGAAAAAATCACGAAAGATTGTTTTATCGGTCTCACAGACCAACGCGCGAGTGTAGGAAGGTTAATAACGTACGTACGTACTTTTAGTAACTTTTTACGTAAGGGGGAGTAAAGCCTACTGAAAAGAGTACCGAGTCCAGACTCAGGTGGTACGGACATGATATGCGTAGACCTGATGACCATATCGTGAAAAAGTGCCTTTCCACGGCTAAAATAGAGGGAGAGGTAGACCGCAAACTACCTGGATGACAAATGCCCGGAAACATGCAAAAGTTTGGCCTTACGGATGACGATGCTTACCAGCGAAGTGAACTTGGCACCGCCAGATTAAGAAAGCCGACCCTGCGTGACGGGAAAAGGGGAAAGCAAAACTGAAGAAGACCGTAACTTGAAGCCACATCAGTCTCAACTCTGAAGTTATTTGGGGTCGCGCAGTGTCTTCTCCTTCCATACTTCTCAATTGCTCATCATCTCATAAGACACCTCTTTTCTCGCCATAACTTAAAGTTATGATTATAAAAAAACCCAAAACAAGATCTTATAAATCAACCATTGACATCATCGAACAAAAAATCGATCCGTATAATAACCGTTCCCCGTCTGGCTTAGAGGAATCCCAATTAAAAGTGGTTCGGCTTAGCTTAGTTCTGGCATCTCGTTAATTAGTTATGACCACTTTACTTTTGAATAAAGCCATGAAATGTAAAACGGTCGCGATGTGGGCGGGCCGGTTTTGTGTTGCAATGTCACCGATTGAAGTTTTAGGGTAATTTGGTTACATGGAGTTCTTAGACAATCAGGTACTTTAATTAGGCTGATGAGAATAGTCACTTTACAGCACATGATTGCAGCCAATGCCTCGTTGATCTAGTGGTCGCATGTACAATTGCTGAGCATAACGTCCTGGGTTCGATTCCCAAGGGCGACTAAAGTGATATTGGCGTTTTGCATCAGGACCTTCTTAGTAGCAGTCACGGAGTCTAGATTTTTGTCCAATTTATGGCGATAGGCTCGCCCCCTGTACACGGGACGTACACATAACTGGCAAAATGTGGGTGTACCTACTATTTAGGTACCTACACTTCCGGGCGTTAAATTATTAAATATATCACATAAATGTAGTTCTGTTGAAATGTTTAGGTCTAAAAACCGTACACTGGCGAATATGGAGCATCAAAGCTCGTTGTTTATTTCACTTTGCCTGGTTCAGCTGAGCTACATCTACATGCGATGAGTAGCGTCATCTATAACGTGGCTTTGTGGTTTTCAGTAAAGTAAATACTAACCGCAGCGATATTCAAAAAAAGGTTTAGGTTGCAAGATGATACAAATAGGAAAACATACAGCTACAGTGGATGCTACTGTTCATTGCTCTCGTGAATTCAACCTAGTTATGGTTCTGTACCCGAAGGGTAACCAACGGTACCCTATTACTAAGCCTCCGCTGTCCATCCGTGCGTCCGTCTGTCTGTCAGCGGGCAATATCTCATGCTCCGTAATAGCTAGAATGTGTATTTCTGTGGCCGCTATAACAACAAATAATAAAAATTAAAGTGGGATCCCTACTACGATGGTACGGATCCCTTCATGCGCGAGTCCGACTCCCACTTAGCCGGTTTTTCAATACTAGCTCTTGCCCGCGGCTTCGCTCGCCTTATTGTTGAAATTAGCCTAGATGCCATTAGGGAATAATGTAGCGTCCCATTAGTGAAAGAATTTTCCGAATCGGATCAGTAGTTCCGAAACTTACCACTTACATCCAAACTTTACATCTTCATAATATTAGCAAAGAATAAATTGAAATAAAACAAAAGGGATATCTATACATAATACGTTTATTTCAAAATTAAAAATAGGTGCCTATAGAAAACAAATCAGGAAAACGTAGGCAATCCTCATCTTTATTCCATTATGAAATACTGATCACATTATGAACTTATTAACAGAGAGGGCAACAAAATCTATATTGTATAACGAAAGATAGTGTGGAGACCGATTCACAATAAAATCGATCCATCTCGAGGTTATTCTAGGACATACATACGGTGACGCCTGGATTTTAAATATTATTCCAAACATGTGCAGCTAAGCTCGTATCGTTACCATAAAATGTAATTTTGAACGTTCACATACATCTGTTTCGACACACACCGTTTCTAGACTTACTAGAAAAACGACTTATTTGATATGTGATCAGAATATTTTGTTACTTGAAAGTTCCAACAGAACTTGGGACTTTTAAAAAACCGCGAATGTTCTCTATTCATTTATTTTCAGTTTTGGACATGGTCTCTTTAGGTAGGACAAAGGCTCTTTTAATGTTAAAATAATTTAGTATTGTTAGTTAGAAACTCTAATTTAGACAAAAGAAAAGAGTTACACCAAGTATCAACTCTGGACTTCGACCTTCCAGATGAACGAAAATCAACATCCAAACAATCATTCGAAAGAAGACCTACATTTTCTGAACCACATAAAAAACCTAGTTGTTCATGGGAGGTTTGCCACAGAAGGCAACAGAAAGGAATGAGTGGAAACTTGGATGGATACGAGGCAGGTCTTTGCCCAGCAATCAGTAGAACAACACACATGCTAATAAACTCAAACATTCGAATAAATGAAATTTTGACAATATCATAGGTTTTTATAGTCCCTACATTCACGGTAATAGTAATCTATCCTAATTATAATTATAAAAATTATAATTTAGATATACCTTCATTTTCTGGAACACACATATATCGGCACAAATAATCGAGCAGCGAGAAAGCACAGAGCCCCATCACTAATTGCGGAAGCATGTTGTAATGAGCACCGCACACGCCAATGCACGCAGCGTGGGAACAATAATAAGCCGACTATTTTTATCGATAGCCCTCGATTGTGAAAGTATTTGGACAAAAGCGCTACTTGTGCCCAATGCCGAACGGTGTCCATCACTAATTCTGTAATTGCTAATGGATGTAATGTGCCGTTATTTGAAATTTCTGCAATTACGTCTCTAGATTGAAGTGTGCTTTTTGGTGTCTGACACACATTTTTTGTTGTTGTTTACATTTGAGGGTTTTTTATTTTTTATTTGATAGTTATTTTTATTTTACCTCGAAATATGGAAGAAGATGACATGCTGCGCCGACCCCCAATAAATTGGGCTAAGGGCAAGAGAGAACTTTCGACTTATGTATTCAATCAAATTCTTCCTTCTTCATATTGGAACTTAACCCAAATCAGCTGTCGAGACACATAACGCTGACTGGTTGGTTCAGGTAACGGTTCCCATGATGCAAATATCAAGATCTTCCCAAAAGCAAACCTTGCCAAAATCAGAACGGAAACATTATTCATTCAGAACCAACGAATGCACGTCTAATAACCAATCTGAAAGGCTCCATCACTTCAACATAAAGCAACACTGATTTTATCTGCCGCACATAAATTTCGAAAGTCTTGTACACACAGATGCTATCAACACATCAATTCCGCTTGTTTAACCTAGCTTTATGTCAAAACTTAACTATTATTTAGTATTGAACCGTGCGATGAAGTTCAGTAGACCGTTATATCTGATCTTGTAAGACTTTATTATTTTTATACTTGAACAAGTTTCAATTAATTCAGTTACTCGATGGTACTACTCACGAAGGGATTTTTTTAACAGATTTTGTGTTGTTTGAAAATAAATAAGGAACTCTAGTTCGCGTGTGCCTATCAATTAGCCAAAGTAATGATAATGTCAGGACTTAAACTGCAAAGCCGTGTTTATTAAACCTCTTTCAAAATCAAATCAAGTCATTTATTCCAGTTAGGCTGATAATCAGCGCTTTTACGTCACGACTTTTAAATTTAGAACGATGACCCCCAAACACGGTCACTATTATTCACCACTTCCTATTGTTTTATCTGCGGAGAAGAAGTGGCGAAATCGTACTCCCATAAAGTTTGACCATAGTGATGTTTCTGAGACTTTGAACCGAAACATATCTTCATCATCATCATAATAATATACCACTCACTATATCACTATATCACTCACTGCTGGGTACAGGCCTCCCCTTTCTTCTGCCACACTTTCTGGTTCCGTGCGTCCCTTATACAGGTGGTTCCCTCGATTTTGTCGATCCAACGAGCTAATATATCGTAATTAAACAAAATCACATAATAATTCGAGACTTCCAAGTTTCTCAAAGAGACAAAGTTCATGTTCGTTGAAGTTTGTAATTGAAATTATTACGTTACTCTGTTTCTTTGAAAGTAGTTACGTTGATAATCGTCGTTTAAGCTAAGATTATAAATGTATTAAGGTCACTCTTTTGGGTGTTTTTAGAAACATTTACAGTATTATTTGTCGAGATGATTAGATTATTTTATATACAGGGTGTGGCATAATAAACGCAAGATCTATCGTGTGGTGTCTCAGATCATGAAACTGAACAAGTTTTGTTCTCAAAGAAATCCCAATTATTTGTCTCAGGTATCCGTTCTCCGCCGGCCGTCTGTCTTATGACGACAGGCCGTGTCGACGGCGCGTTCGTGTTCCACGCGCGCCTCAAACAGATGTCAGCAAACCGGAGGGGTCCGCAAGGGCCGATGCCTGCCAGGGCTGCGGGACTGTTCGAAAGAGATACCACGGACCTGGAACACAAAGGGCAAAAGAAGGAACATGGATGGGTTTTAGTCAGTAAAAGTCTGACACTCCCTTCCGCTCCGCCTAGAGCGGGATCATTTGATGATTTTCCATCCGAAAAAAAAGGTATCTGTTCTCCAGTACCCTTGAAGATTTAAACAACCTCTCTGACGCCGCAATAAACGTGGCTACTTAGGTACTGGGTAATGTGGAAACGAAAAGAAGAAGAATGATATGTCACAGCGCTGAAACCGCGCGATGCACTTTCGGGTCACTAGTTCTGTTCTAGTAATTTCTAGAAAATTATACCACAGGTTTTCTTTCTAATATATTAGTGGCCAGCTTTAGGAATCAACTATGTACAGGCGCCAGCACATCAAGCTACTACAGTCTGTCAAATTTCTTTAATAGATTTTCAACTTTATTGCTAATGCATTAGGTTCAAGGTTGATTGGGAAAATTTGACAGTTTCGGGTAGCTCCATGTGCTGGCGTCTGTACATGTATCAGACTGGCAGACTTTTATTAGGTTACTTTACTTATTCCGCTGGGAAATACAGCGTAATAATATTTTTTCTAGTCGTCATCTAGGCGATTACTTTTTGTTCGAGACAAAGCAATTTGTGGGACATTTGGACATTAGATATCAATGTAATAATTTTAGCTTCAGAAGTCGGTGACTTTTGTTTATTTGATTCAGTTTTTTGTCACCGACTTCTGAAGCTAAAATTATTTTTCACTTTTTTTGTGTTTTTGGAGTCGGTTTTATTTTTTGCAAAAAAGTTTATTTATTTTTTTATTTTTAGTTTCAATATTCCATAGAAATATTTTTCATCATCAGACCTGTAATGGCACTTGTAACCCAGATGGGTGCAAAGTTTTGATCAATATACATGAATTAAGTCCAAACGCAAGGTAGCTACTGTTAACAGTTGAGGAGTTCCCTTAACTGTCCTTCGTCTTCATCATCAGACCCCTTATGACAGTCACAACCCATCTAGGTGTAAATTTCTCATCAATACAAATTAATCAAACCCAAACACAAGGTGACTGCTGTAAACCGTTGAGGAGTTCCCTCGACTGTCTTTCGGTTCCATCATCAGAGCGACTCCAGACCTTCTTTAAATTGTAGTGCTTTAAAATACTTAATCATAAAATGTACAAACGCACTAGTCGCCACTACAATTTTTGAAAGCTCCCCTCAAGTTCTCTTGGATGCCATCATCAGATCCCGGTTTCCTTATCATGGGACCACCCTTGAAGTATCTCCTTTCCAACAAAAAAAAAAATATCAAAATCGGTTCATAAACGACGAAGTTATCCGCGAACACACATAAAAAAAAAAAAAAAAATATATATACGGTCGAATTGAGAAACCTCCTCCTTTTTTTGAAGTCGGTTTAAAAAGTGTCAGTGCTATCACTGACACTTTGGACATGGACATTTTTTTATAAGTTCGTGTCTTTTTACAATATTTGATGGTCTATCATAATGAGTGTTCGGATAATCGGGGGCTTATATACCTAAACTTCTTCCCGTGAAAGAATAATATGGACATTCCTTTCTGAATAAATAAGTTATCCCGGGTTCCCGGGAATGAACAATTTTGTAAAAACTACTATAGCAAATTTAATGAAAATAAAGCAGTGGTTATTTTGATTTAGTATCTTTATTTTATACAAAACAAATGAAAGTTCCGTTAGAATCGGCTTTTTTAAATTTAAAAACATTACAATGAAAGTTCACAACGAGTTCTAACTATATTTTGTATGCGGGTATTTTTAGCAATAGAGGAATTTCAAACGATTCCGGGGTCCGGGATTCTGAAAAGCATGTCCATATTATACTTTCGTGGGAATAAAAGTGAAGTTTAGGTATATTAGCGCCCGATTATCCGATCACTGATGATCATAATAACCTCCATGACAAATGGCATTGAATTAAAGTCAAGCGTTTTGCGCCAAAATTATTCTTGTATTCTTTTTGTTTTTCCGAGTTTGACATGTCGCCCGTTATGTTTAAGTCCTATATCATAGAGGGCGAGCCTATTGAGATCAACTGAGCAGAAATCCAGACTCCGGTGTTGCTACTAAGAAATTCCGGATGGAAAACGATAATATCACTTTGCTCGTGTTCAATTTCCGTCTTCACTAAGCGACACCTAAATGAATTTTCTTTTAAATTCGTTCGTTTGTTCAGATCCAACTACGGTCACTCAGTTTAAAAGTACAATTCCATATTGATGGATCAATTTCACCGTAAAAGCTGACCATGCATTATCTAGCTTTAAATTGCTCGTAAAAACGAAATAAAGCCAAATTGCTGTAATGTCTACACATGACTAGATCCTTTGATCGCGTGACGACCACGCTTTGTAAGAAGTTTTGAACGTAGGTAGGTATATATCACATATTGTATACATTTTATATAGGTAATTTTAGTTTAAAAGCTTTATCAAATGACTGCCTTTCATTGTTTGCCGATAACTGTTGTTCGTTAATGTCCGTACGGACATTTCCTACTTGGATTGATGATTATAATGTTTTGTTATTAACACGTTTACTGCGGCAAGTAAAATCATAATTCTTCATCTGGTGCGGCGGCGGGCCAAAATGCGCCCCCAATGATATTTCCGCCAGTGCGTGGCAGGTCTTTCTAGACCCACCAGCACTAGGATATATTAAATTGCTATAACTTTGTGGAAACATAATGTATACATTTTCTTTTTATATTGTTAGAATGACCTTGAACCCAACTTCCTTAGGTTTGATTCGCCCCGGGATCTGCCAAACAGGAAATGAGAAATAAAGCAGGAAAAGCGGCAGGCCGATATCGACCTGAACCGCACTAGAAAGTATTTTTAGTAGTGATGGGACAGAGAAAAATAAGGGGATATCGAAAATAAAACAGAATTATCGTAAAAGAACTGAAATATGTTTTTATTTACTTATGGTCTTGGAAACATGTTGGTTGCATTTCCTGAAATATTTTTTTATTTTCTTAACTTTTTGTTTGCTTGGGTAGGTACTATTAAAGGTTTTCCGCAGTCTGTCGTAGCACCCTGCACAATTTCTTCGTTTAGCGCTCATCTCAAGGACATGGTCATTGTCCTTAGGTTTTACTTGATTTTCTGAAATGAATTTTTTTTCTTAATTCCGTGTGATTTATTAACCATTTATGAGTTTTACCACAGAACTCGCGAAACCGAACAAATAAGACGTTATCACGTCAAAAATTATATTGCAAAAACTATTTACTGTAGGAGTTAGCTAGTTTTTAAGAATAATCATTTTCATAAAGGATGATAATTACTTAAAAAATCCCACGTCATTATGAGTCTAAGGCTAATATGTGTAGATAGTAAACAAAACTTACCGCTTGTGCTTCGTTTTCCGTGCACATTTGTTTCCAAATTCTTTTTATTTTTCTTAGTGGAAAATATTTCTTCACTGCTGTCACTAACTGCAGGGCGAATTACTCTATTTTCCAAAATTTGCATTTTTCTTTTATTGCTTGCCATCGTTGATTATATCGAACGCTACGTCAGATCAGTTAGATAGCACAACACTAACTGGCGGGGCGCACGCTCTGTGCGGTATCGGGTCGCTTGCTGCCTGTTGGGAGGGCGGGCCGAAATAGGCCCACTGCCGCACTCAGCGGATGTTTTTCACCGTCAGTGCGTGGTAGGTCGATAAAAGCCTGCCGTTATGTTTTGATGGGGAACACCTACATTTTTGACCGCAATATGAAACATATATTTGTCTCTGTCGAATTTTTAAAAACACCTGAGATAATCGTTTCGCACAAGCGAGAGGGACATAGTTTTCTTCGTCCGCACCAGCTGAAGTACCGCGGCAGGCCGATATCGGCCTGTTACGCAGTGAACGTGTTAACACTTAACAGAGGAGAAAATTGCTAATAACTCTTTGTTAAGCGGAGCCGTTTAATAATGGACATATTTTCTTTTCCTAGAACCACGCCGATTATTTTATTGAGAAAGTAGAAAAAGTTGATAAATTGGTGTCTCTATTTTCGAAGCACATTAACTATCTCTATTGATGATGTAGTCATATCACCTTTACTAACGTGGGACGGTAGTTCCAAGTGGTAGTGCAATTAATTTGCAGTAGTTATCACTGTCAGTTCTATTACCATTAAGTGGAAGCGCCAAGGCAGCCCGCGAAATTCAAATTTTCTTTTGAATGCGTTTTTTTGCTATTTGGCGGTCACTGTAAGGCTGTATGTTGAACAAAATATGTAACACGTACCGTGTATTTACAAAATCATCAATCGAATCATCAATTCAACCCTCTAAGTTCATACAATCCCATTGAATGAAAAATGAAAAAATCATTTATTGGCATTAAATGAACTTAGAGCTTATTATTATAACTCTGTTAAGCTGAATAGAATGCTGAGCTGAATGAGTATTTGTTGCGGTCGCGAATCATATTTTAATCAACATACAACCTGACTCTGACCTGCAAATTGCAAAAAACGTAAGAATATTAGTTTTTCGCGAGCTACCCTGGCACTTCCACCTCCTTACATACAGCACGCTTATGTAAACAATTATTGAAGGAACCGTGCAGAAGGTAACAAAAAGTGTTTTCAGACCCGCCTTCGCTGAAGTATAACATGTATGCATCTGTTAGTAAATAGCACAACTAGCTCTGAAATGCAAACCATCATTTCTGTTCAATCAATCAGGTGCACAGTCAGCCACACATAGCCCCCTTCGTAGACATATCAGCCCACAAGTCGATGACCCATTCAGTCAATTGACTCTTTCAACTCGCACGGCTCACGAACAGCCGATACACCCATGTACACTCATGTTTCTGTTTGTAATTGAGTGTGTTTGAGCATTGGATGCACTTGAGCGTTCATTAGTAGTGGTATGTTCATTTTACGATCATGGGCACAGGTGGCTACTGTTTTTTCAGATATTGATATTAGACGTAGTTACATGTCTCTTAAGTTGAAGTTTGTTTGAGATAGCGTCTTTAAAGTGTCATTAGGCGATGTCTTATTGATTTTGATCATGACGAAAATATATGGTCTTCTATAGGTATGACCTTTGGCGCAAAAGCACGTTAAGGTGTTGGTCCCGGCTGTCATTTGTAGATCTTTGGCAGTCGTTACGGGTAGTCAGTGGCTCGAATGTGTGACAATCGGTCTTACCAAAAAATATCGTATTACCCAGTACTAACTGGGTTGTTGAGGTCAGATAGGAAGTCGCTCCATATAAAATACTGGTAGTCAGCTGCATCAGGTTAGATTGGAAGCAGACTCCATCATGTTGGGACAAGGCTAGGCAGATGATGAGCATTGGCCCATCTTCTTTTTCAAATCAAAAACATATATCTGCTGAGACCTTTTATACGTGATACTCCATGTTTTGTTTTAGTTGCAGTGCTTAGAGAGGTCCACAAAGACATAACATCACGCCTGTTAGTTCAGGAGGATAAAGCTGACAAGTAATAGAGAAGTATGGAAGACATCCTGCGCCGACCCCAAATAAATTGGGATAAGGGCAGGAGAATGAAAAAAATTAAAAAATGAATGATGATGAATGAGTGAATGATGTTGAATTGAATTGAATGATGATGGTGATGAAAGCTATCGCTCAACTTTCTCCTCGAAGATTTATATAAAATACCTGAGTACATAGACCATGTAAGATATCTCTCTCTCTTTCTACCATTTCATATCGGTCTGCCAGCAGAATCTGAAATACTACATTTCATACGCGTACTCCAGTTAGCCACAACTCACTACAAAACGGAAAACCTTAATCTCACGCGCACTATCCAAACAATGTCTCCAAAACAACATTGTGGGAAAACATTCTCGTATCGGATGTCGTACATTACCGCATTAAAACGATACATTACCCGCCACTTATCCGCACTTGCCGCAATGGACAGATTGGAGGCGTCCGGCCTCATCCACCCGGCGGCCATTATCCAATTTATACGAATTTGCAGCGAGAGACGTTGATCTGTTTATTATAGATGCAATAACGCTTATTGAGTTGCTGATTGAGTTATAAAAGATGCGATTTAGTGAGGATGATTGCTATAAGGTTGCATTATAAAGCTTAGGACTTTGTATGAAAAACACAGGAGTTTGGCACATCCACACTAGATTTTTAAACTTTGCTGCAGACATGTGTGATATGGAATGACAAACAAGCAGCTAAACTGCATTCAGGAGGCAAAAGTGTAATGTCTCGAGATACAAACTCTTTGAAAATGATAATTAGTTTAATAAAGTCCTTTACAGTCTATGTGAGTATAGGAACATAAGAAATTCTACATGAAGAATAGTGTAATAAATTCAATACGATATGCGATCTACATAAAAAAGAACTAATAGCCTTGAATACTATCGAAAAACAGATTTAAACACCCAAATGTAAATTACACAACAAAGGCAATACTTACTAACGTTAATTAAAAAAGTAATAAAATCCTAATTGAAAAAATAAACTTAATAGCTGGGCAACTTATCGATTTGGTGGCAAATTGCCAACGCTTACAGTTTGTAATTGTTCTTAATAATTATTGGTATACCTAGTAATAAGTAACCATTAGGGTAGAACCGCCTGTTTAATAATAATACACTTTGATTGTGGAAGAACTGTATTTAACTTTTTTTGGAGAGGGCATCTCGAAGTTCAGCCTATATGAGGCTGGCTACTGCTTAGCAGGACTTGCCGTGTAAAATATGCCGCGTAACGATAGCTAGCATTTTAATCAGGCAACGCCATCTATCAAGCCATGAGGAACTAACTTTACACAAACATCGAACCAGATTATGTCATAATCTTAGAATAAATCTTATGAAAAACCGACTAACATTGCCCGACGCACGACGTAGGGACGTATCTATGTAGGTAGCATTTAAAGCTGTGCTAGCGCCAGTGATACCAGATTGGGGGGAATCTGGGGGTTTTTTAAAGTTATGGGAGGACAATTTTTGGGGGGATTCGTGGAGGAAAAAAACTGGGTTTGGAGGGAATTGGGGGATTTTCTGATGTTTTTGTAAGTAAACAAGTTGGCATTAGGAATTTTGTCGTTGCGTTTTTATAACGTAGTTGTGCAAAGAGTCTTCTCCCAAGTAGCAATTATTAAAGACAAGATTCGATACAGATTAGCCATTCGCACTGCCAAATCCATCTTGGGAATTAGATATTCATTGTTGGAAGGATACATTCATTTTAAACCCAGTTCAATTATTTTAAAGAGATTTTACTCGGAACAAAAGTATAGACTGCAGACGACGCGAGTGAAGATGAGGATTCTGTAATGGAAGCTATTGCTCTGATAGTATAAAATAGTATACTTCATATATAAAAAAATCTGTTGCTATTTGTGTGAGAATTTTTCTTCAATTCCTCAATTTTGGGGGATTTCGAGGAAGTTTTGGGGGGAATGCGAGACGGTCATCTGGCAACACTGGCTAGAATTCATTAGAGAGCTAGTAACAGTAGTGTGCTGCCGAACGCATCGTCGATGCTGCGCCGTGTCTAGCACTCTGTTTCTCGTTCTATCAAATGAGGGTTCTGAGCGGCAGAAAAGGATCGCAACTGTTACCCTTCAGTCACACTTACGACCTCAAGACCGCTTATATCGATCCATTGAACAATCTCCATATTTAAATTAAGAAAAAAAATAATGTTAATCCAACCCCTGTTTCATAAGAAATAAAATCCCTGATTGACAGTACTCGAATAATAAAATATACCATATTTTAATTACTGTAGCCTACATTATAAGTTACGGCGTGATAATCGCATTAAAAAGAAATGTTTCGTTACACTATCCGAGTATAAAAGGTACACAGCGACACATCAAGGTATACATATCCATTATAACCTGCCCTCGCTTTCTATGAGCTTGCCGTACAATGAGAGATCCTCATAAGCTGGTTTACTTTAGCTTGATTGGTCGCCATGCGAACGTTCCATTAAACTTGTTGTGCCCTTACTAAGAGGATTTGGATTAAAATGACACTAGTCTGACAGTTGCTTTGACGTGATATTGTTGGGATTTAATTTACTGATGTTAATTCGATTATTTCGATAGATGTAATGTACCTAGGTATGTAGACGACGATCTTGTTTTGGTTTGGTCGTGCCATGGCGGTGTTTTTGGAGCTACTTTATGAAGCAATCTGTATTGACTAAAATGGAACAACTCTGTTTCCGTTCGTCTTTTTGAATACTGGGTTTACGCACCCTTAACGAAACCGAAAGGCACTTGTTCTCCCGCCGCCGTTGCGATTTGTTTTTGTTCTAGACCATCCCTGGGAACCTTCTAGTTACGGAAATATTGGGGTTCAAAGTTCCAACTTTTGCACAAGTTTATTTTTATTTTTTATTACTAGTTTTTAATGTTATAACTTTCCTTAAAATACCTCCACGACCCGCGTACTATTCAATGTACCCATCAGCACATATTTTGAATGCGGTACATTGAGTCCTACCGTAAAAAGTGATTTTTGACAAAAAAAAAAGTCGTTTCTCAGCAATATTTTTTACGTAGAGTTACTTAGTTTTATGCACAGAATGCTTGGTTGACGATGTCGGCTTCGTTCGTGAAGTGTCCGTTTCCACCTTGCATAAATTAGCAGGATTTCGCTTCCGATCTAACTAATTTAAGACAATATGTTATCAAATCAAAGTAAAACTATTAAATGGCTTTTACATCTGCATATTCTGCATTGCTGTCAGTTGGATTTTTATGTATAGACAAAAATTACGCCAGTGATTAACTTTTAACGTCAACGAATACGTCAAATTACTTATATAGAAAGCATCCTCTGAAAAACATGCCTCAATCAGCTTTTAAACACCCACCAGCACTGGTAGCGTAGTGACCTTTATACAGACCATACGCCATCTAAGACCGTGGAACCCACAATACCAATAAACTATACGAATACTTTTGGTCGCATAATTAATCGCAAACAAAGTGAAAGGTGACACTGCGACCGAATACCTGCTGAGACTAAATGTCCCAGGCCGGACCAATTAGAGGTGCGCCCAGTAGGGAGCCCCCCTTGTTTTAGACCATAGAGTATACGTATAATTTTATTCGATGATTTAGATAATGGTTGGGACATATTTTGGGTGCAGTGTGGGCGGGTCCTCAGATGTTATCGTAGCTAGGTAGTTGAAACTAATTGTCGGGCATTGAGTTATGGGATATTAAATCTGTTAATAGGAGATTATTGTAATAAATTTTCATATTATAGCGTTTGATATTTAAGTATGTATTTAAATTAGAGTAAGTAGAAGCGGGTATGTAGCGTGTAATTATAATTATTAATCAATTAAAGTCACATGTGTCATAATATTTTTGTTAATTATTTCCATTCATCTGAACGATTTAGATCGGTAGCTAATTTATTGGAAAAAAGTAAGTAATAATTTTGGGTATGAAATAGATAGACGATAATTTAGGAGTTTTATTTATTATAAAATTAGGCTCGTTTTCATTTGAATAAAACAGAAAACCTTAATTGAATGGTATTAGGACCACGTATATAATGTCAACCTTTAACAGAAAACAGTACCCAATAAGTGAGTATGATTTTAGAAGATAACACGAAATACTTTAATATTATCTTTTCTGTTCTAGATCCCACAGAAGATCTATTTAGTCAAAGAATATTTTACACGTGTCTTATCTGTTTTAATTACAGGTAATAAAGTAGGTAGGTATATAAATCTATGTAAAATATTACTCTCTTTTTGGGCTCCGCTACAGCGGGGTAAGAAACTTCGATTGAATAAGGCGTTACATAATTTTCAACAGAGATTCGTGAAATCCCCAAAACAAAAGACTTAAAAGCTTTTTGTCGTTTAGTCGGTAAATCCCCGAATTGGTTCGTTCGACTTTTAAAACCCAGGCATTATTTTTTTTCTGAGGCTTGAGGCTCTCAAAAGATTTGGAAAGAAAAAAGTAAGTCAAGGAAACTAAATTATGTAGTGTTGTAAAAGAAAAACTGCGTCCAAATATTTCAAAGGCTTATTAACTGTGTTTTTGATTTCTCATTTTTTTTTTTATTGAAAATCATTGATAGGAACTTTAACGCGCTCATATTTATTAGCGTAAGACAATGATACAATTACAAGTTCTACTGTTTCCAAATTCAATCCTTGTTTATATAGGGTACCTCAACACATATTTTATGTCGATAGAATGAATAAGACATAGACACAAAAACAAATATCGACAAATAGTTTTCGACGCAATCAGTCCTCTTTTCAGCCAGCGATAAAACTGCAGCCATCTTTTGTTTTCCAATTTCAAATCGTTCAACGATTCCTTTATTTTGACGAGTCGTTAGTGTTTTTGTTCGTCCGGAGCCGGGGCACAGGACGAATGGCTGAAATTCTAGTAGCGGGTAGCGGCTGCCCCGCCTACATACATGTCCGATCCTGGCACCTTCGGAATCTGGACAACAAACTATGCTTATTGGCCCTTTTTAGTTCCCATGCTCATTAGGTGAAATACCAAAGGGTTTTGAGCAAATAAATAAGTAAACAACCGACTGGTTTTTTTTGAGACCAACTATATAGGTGCTTAGTCAGTGCCGATGAAGTTTTATTACTGAGAAGAATAACTCGATGTTTGACACTGAATAATTTTAGACTAGGTAAAACAAAAAGGGGAAAAAATCTATGTGTAATGGTAAAATGTCTGTGTAAAATGTCTAAATTAGCCACTGAACTAGTTTAATTTATTAAGGTAGGCATTGTTTTCTATCGTAATAAGAGCTCAAAAACATAAGTTTATATCAAATTAAATTATCATACCTTGATAAGGGAGTTTCATTGAAGATCACTGAAACACCAACTGGGACAGTGGCACTTTATATGAGGAGTGTCCGTTCAAAACTAGCTATTTACATTTTGAGCTCGGAGACATGATTTTTTTTTTTAATTTCGTAAATTAATTTGATCAAAACTTGGTATTTATAGGTTAAAAAACAATTAAAAAATATCAATTTTGCTCAAAACTTGCTATTTACTTAATTTAAACATATTTTATTTTACGATTAAAACGTTTCTAATCAGAATGGTTTATTTACTTTATTACAACATAACATTTCTCATCAAAAATAGATATTTACAACTTTTTTTTATTAAACCAGTCTATTTACCAAATGATCCAAAACTATAGTGTCTATTTACTAGCATCTGCATCAAAAGTGTCTCTTTAAAAACTTCAATAAAAAAAAAATAACACACAAAGTATTAAAAAAAATTGTTCATAAAGATGACTAGACAACTATACCTTGTAAAATATACCACACAAAATTATTCTATACTAGTGGCCCGTCCCGGCTTCGCACTGGACTTAAGATTTTTTTTTTATAATTTTACCTTTTATTTATATGTTTTTTTTTATCGCGAAGTTTTTTGAGATATTGATATGTTCTTTAATTTTGTAGAACATACTTTTGTTCTATCATCAATAGTTTCTGCAGCGCATGCGACGAAAGACGTTTTAGGGCACTTTTGAACACCTTCGGTTAGGTTACTTAAGTTTTAGTAAGGATCCCTAATCTTTTCTACCAATAAATTTAGCATTTTTTACTTAACACAGTAGTTTTTGAGTTTATTCATTACAAACATACACACACATAAAAATAAAAATAAACCCTCTTTATAATATTAGTGTAGATGTAGATATTGGGCGTTTTTAATTATTCATTTTTGGCATTTTCTGTTAAAATCATTCTGATGTAATTTAATTAGCTACTTTTGAGCTTCAACACTCCTCATATCGACGCTTGAAAGGCAATATTTAGCAATCGACATGTCGGCAACTTTACATTACGTTTTTTTTTTTTTTTCAAAAATAAAAACTTTAAAATGCTCAGTTTTTATTAAAAAAAAAAAAAACGTAAAAAACCGCCTATTTGTCATAACTACATAATTCTAACGTAAAACGTACTGTAAAGTTGCCAACATGTCGCTTGGTAAATATTGCCTTTCAAGCGCCGATATAATGTCTCGTGTGAAACTATAAAAAAACATCCATTTACCTTATCATAGAAAAACTTTGAATATCAATAAATCAGATCAAAAAAGCAAAGCTTTCAAAACTGTTTAACAAAAACACGATTATTACCTCGACACGGAATCAGAACAGAAAGTCGAACGAACAAATCCAATTACAGTTCCACTGAACCCATTGTAGTTACTCAAGTTCATTCAGTTAAAAGAACGTAAACGAAAAAAAAAACAACGTTTTGTTTGTGAATAGAAATATTTAATCATTCAATCGTTCATTGAATATTTTCTGTTGTTTGTTACTGTAACGAACGAGTGAGCTATTGATTTGGTACAGTAAATAGTTCAGGTTGTTTCGTTCATTATGAAATATTTGCTTACATTTGATTGATTTATTTATTTAGTTTGATTTAAGTATTGATACTGGATCGGATAGATAACCGCTCTACTGTCCTTTCATAGATATTTATTTAGAAAGTTGGCTAACATGACTCATGAGGCTACTGCAAAAAAAAAAACACTAAAACGTGGAAAATAACTTTACTTTCGGAAGTCGGTGGCTTTTTTGCCACCGATTTCCAAAAGTAAAGTTATTTTCGTTCATTTCATTTTGGAAGACGGTTATTTTTTATGAAATAAGAGGTTCTTTTTACCGTCTTTAGTTGTTTATCTTTCTAGTCTAATATGTATAAAAATAATTATGAATGCATACAAACTAAATGACCACGTCATCTAGGACATTGATGTCGGTTCAATTGACTGTGCCGTGATGATTTGTGTTTAGAATACTGTAGCTAATTAGTTTAATTAGTACAGACTACAGAGGTTGGTATGTTCAAGCTTAAGTCATTCTGTAGCACAGAATAAAACAGATGCATATCCAGCTGCACTAGTACAGAATCTGTACTAGTGCAGCTGGATATGCATATGTATAACGATATCTGGAAATCTAGACTTTTAATAAGGAAACGACTGCCTCGTTGGTCTAGTGGTCTCAAGTGCGACTACTGGGCATGAGGTCCTGGGTTTGATTTCTGGGTCGGGCAAAGTGTTATTGGATTTATCCAAATCTGGATCTGTGCCGGATTGATTGCAATAGGCTCGCCCCATATTACATGGGACTTAAACATATGTGGCGAAACGTGAACTATTAGGCACACCTCTGCATAGCCCTTCGGGGATTACAGGCGTGATGTTCATTTAAGAAAACGTTTGAATCACCAATCCACCTTGAACAATAATGGTGATTACTGCTTCGTCGTCTATATGGGAAGAGGTCTTGCAGTGGAGTAATAAATCTGGTATGGTCTAGTATTATTTAAGCGCCTTTAAGAAATGAAAAGCAATGTCATGTCAAACTCAGACTTGATTATACATCCTAATCTAGCAACAGGAGCTTATACGTAGTACTTAATTATTCCACACGACACCCTACAGTAGCCGGTTTTTGTGAACTACGATGTATGTTATGTTTTTTTGCGAAAACATCATTAAGTATCTTACTCTTAGCAGAATATAAAAGAATATACTTTATTCTACATTCTATGGTTACGCGTCTTATCGCTGATAGCGATATCTTCCAGACTATACTTGGATGGATTGAACTAACATAAAATATAAACGGGGGGTAGTCTGTGATGTACAGTCGCTAGCACATCAAGATACCACAATCTGGCGTTCTCCAAATGATTTTAAAACATAAAATGTTGTTGGTTAAGTTCAAAATCGAATGAGAACATTGTCAGTTTGTGGTAATTAGATGCGCTGGCGATTGTACCTGACTATCTGCTAATACTACACAAACTTTAAAACATACTGAGTGTTTAGAGATAAAATCCGATTAAAGTAGGATATTCCTCAGGTCAGGTCAATCAACACAAGTAAATATATAAGTAGATTACTAGGCACAAAAGAGATAAATACCGGGTATTTGGTTCACCGCAAGACAACTCTGAAATATGAAAACCATCTGCTGTGCATTTTATCGCGTTGCAATGCGATGCGATATATATATATGTTTGAAGCAGCTAATATTTTTTCGCGATTTCGTGGTTGTTCTGATTGTTAAATTTGTAAATTTTCGTAAGTATTAGTTAGCTCGTATAGCTTAGCATCCTGTACAATATTCTTGTAAGTAAATAAACGAAGTTAGAAACCGTTGTTAAGCTCATTGATTTTACTTAGCTCAATTAAATTTAATTACTCCCTGAAACGTTTCACTCAGGTAATCTGTTATTTATTGGAAATCGAAGGGTCCTGCAGGGTTTGTACTAAATCTGCCACAATTTGTTTTTTTCAATCCTCAGCTTCCTCGTGAATTAATAAGGTTACATTGGTGGTCAACATACGAATTGTTGCTGTCGCTTTTATTAGTTTCACTTGTAAAGACTATGTAAAAAATCTTAGATGTTAAATTTGACCCACTCCCCGGTTTCCGATTAGGCTGTAATTTTGCATACACGTTTACTTTGGATGACAATGCATGGTTAGCTAAGTGACCTAATTCAAAATCAAATATGGCGGCCTAGTTATTTTTTTATGCATTCCCATGATTTATGGGTTGAAAATCAATTAAGTTTTATGAGAAAAATACGAGAAATAAAAAGACGTCACTCTAAAGCGTGTTTCACTCTAAAGCGTGTTTTTTTTAACCATAATAGTTTATTTGTTAATTATTGTATCACCACTGCAGGAAAAGATCTTTTAGGAAAACATCAGAAACAAAACTTGTAAGATATTATCACCATTCATTCATCATTGCACCCGTGTTGTGGACTACATTAGGGTGTGCCAGGGTATTAGGTATACCTAATACCTAATACCCTGGCACAGAGAGGAGGCCTGTCTCCCAGCAGTGGGAACATTATAGACTGTTTTCTATGTTATGATACTTTGGTATCTACCTAATATTATTGATCTTCTTTGTGAAAAAGTATATGATGCGATTAGATTAAAAAAAAATAGTAGACACTAATCCGGATTCGGTAATTGGAATTTTCAATGCATGCAACATTGGTAGCATACATGATTAAGCTTGTGCACGTTCGTTAGTGAATTCTCAGAGAATTTCATTCAGTCGTGTACGGGAGCGGTATGGAATATCTTGATACTCGGAAATTCTATTACATATACCTACTGCAGATATCTTAATTGCTTGAGGTCGGAGCAATGAAACAAGATTAATTTTGAGATAAAAATCGTTGGTCTAGTCATTGGCTGCGTCTTGAGCATGAGGTACTGGGAATTTCCAGGTTGGGTTGGTTAGGTTTTTCTTCAGCCTGGAGTTAGAAACTGTATCCGATGGTGGTAATAGGCACGCCCCTGTAGCTTATAAACTCAACTGGCAAAATAAGAATAAGAATAATTTATTTAAAAAAGTAGGTATTACAAAAGTGTCAATTTAGGTGTATTAGTGTTATTTCTAAACAATTGTATAATTAGTGCTTATAAGTAAACTATAACAAAATATATATAACTGTTGCAAGTTACGATAATGGCGAAATCAAATGTTAGGTAGCGACCTGCCTGATCTAGGTTTATTTAAACCCGTGTTTCAGGCCATCACTTTACATTGCATAATTTAATTGTTCCTTATTTTATTAATAATTTATTTAGGTATGTTTTAGAAATAATAATGTCATATCTAAATCGCAGCATACCCAATTCAAAACGACTGAAGACGAAAACAGAACTAAAAATGATTGATCATCTAACCAAGACGGATGGTGCTACCAGACGTTGAAGTTTTCAAATATTCGGTCGGACAGAATTTCCATAATATGAAAATTATTCCCAGGAAACTAAACGAACTGAAACCTAGGTGCCATTCAAAAGATTCAGTATAAAGGAAGGTTTCATAATCAGAATGGCAAGTCCAAGTGATTACTTAAGTAAAAGTAATTACTTAAGATATGATTATTGTTGGAACTGTCAAATGTTAGAATTCTTAGCGTTGCTTTCTTTGACGGTTTTACTTCGATCAAATCTTGTCTATTGCATAAAAATGGTTGAATAAGTACTTTAACTTGACTATAGATACGTGTGTTATTTCTTAAGTAAATAAGGAACTCCACCTTTTCAATGTGCATCATTTCCTTAACTAAATTAAATGGTAGACGACTTTAACTCATAATTAAATAGACTCAAGGGTCTTTTCCTTTCACTTTCAAATTGTAATTAAATTCCATACCTACATAAAACGACTCACGTTTCGAACACGACTGCTAAACACATTCCCCTCCTTTGCGTGGCGCAGTCGCGTAAAAAGAAGTTTAAACTCAATTCTTAAGTTGGAGTATCGTATTATGCAGTTACTTGGTTGTGGGTGGTAGATAGAGGCTCTCCATGTAAAATACTGGTATTAATCTGCATCCAGTTAGACTGAGAGCCGACGGCTATGCAGAGGTATACCTAATAGTATACCCACATTTCCGACATTGCCGACCCCAATATTGTTGGGCAAAGGCTAAGCAGATGATGATTGTGTACAAATTGTAAAGCTTCACAAATACCTATGTTGTATCACATGCGAGATTCTGTCAGTACCTACAAAGTTCAAAATTGGATCAAAATACTGAGACACGTATGTCTGAAATACTTCCGATTTTTTTTTCAATTACAAGATCGCACAATTTTTCACAAGTTACCTACCTGTAGTTACTTAGAAAATCTTTTCATATCTCTAACCTTTTTGACACTTGAAAAAGGACAGACATGAAGCTGTTCATCTGTCCTGTTCAATAAGGTTTCAATGAGGCAAGATAAAACCTCTAGTTCTTGAAGAGGGGTCATCATCGACTAACTGATGTTTTCACGTGGGTTCCGTGAGTTTTCTTTCATAGGAAATAGGTATTGTAGCATTTGTAGCTGTCAACTTTGAACGGCAACTTTTTTTCATTTCGTTATGTCGTGTAGAAAGTTTTGAATATAATTTATTTATTTATTTATTTATAATTTTATCAATGTAGTAGGAAATGACCAAAAAAAGTGAAGTCTGAGTGAAAGATGACAAGCAAGATTCGGTATTATAAAAAGTATCACTTGCTTCAGTGAAGGCAGACATCGTGAGGAAACGAAACCATGCCTTTTTTTTCGGATGGGAAATCATCAAATGACTCCTCCCGCTCTGGGCGGAGCGGAAGGGAGTGTCAGACTTTTACTGACTAAAAACGATCCATGTTCCTTCGTTTGCCCTTTATGTTCCAGTAGTATCTCTTTCAAACAGTCCAGCAGCCCTGGCAGGCATCGGCCCTTGCGGGCCCCTCCTGTTGCCAGCATGCCTGAGAGATATTTCTCATCAGCATGCAAAGCGAAGTCAGAGGCCCATGAGCGGCATAGAAACTGACACTGGGTTAGGCACTAACCACACGAAAAAAAAAAGAAGATTACACGCTGTGCCGTTCCCAGATGAATTGGGATAAGGGCAAAGAATAATATTTAAGTTATTTATTTTCATTACGTCGTTTCTTCCTCAAATATCTACAATTTTGCAACATACTCCTTTATAAACAATACATTCTCAAAACTTCACTATCAATATTCCGTAAGCAATTTTCTCTTCCCTATTTTCTACTGCAGCGAAATTATTTCTCAACAATTTCAAGTAGCTAGCTACTATTGTTGCAGTGTTCGTACTATGTTGAGTTGGCAACACAGCGACACACATGCTGTGCAATTTGTCGTGCTCAACAATGTGCGTATTGCGAACTACTGCTGAGTTCCACATTCATATTAAAAGGCTTTTACCGAGGTATCTTTTTGTCGGTAAAATTATGTGTGAATGTGGTTCGATTAACCTTTTATTAAAAGCTGTTTTATAGTAACATTGAATCGATGAATAAAATATGTAATAGTGTAGGTAAATGTGGTGCTGAATTCCACAAACGGTGGGGTATATTTCGTGTTTACATCTTATAAGAGCTGCCAGCTTATCAGCTCCTATGGAGCTGATGGACGCTACGGAAACCTGAAAGTCTGATGCATAATATTCTTGTCAGAAAACCAACAACTCAGTGCAGATTTTGTATTTTCATTTTGCTACGTTCATATTATACGAATGAAGCAGTAATATTTTATTTGAATTCTCACTACAACCAGTTTTGAATTATATTTCGAATTAAATGCGGGAAATGTATTTTAGAGTACTTACTTATCACAGTTTGTAGTT
The DNA here is from genome assembly GCA_950022335.1 of Eurois occulta. NCBI lineage: Eukaryota > Metazoa > Arthropoda > Insecta > Lepidoptera > Noctuidae > Eurois > Eurois occulta. The sequence continues at coordinate 5,512,363 of OX465489.1, read as the reverse complement.
TAAAAGGCTTTTGACTATTGCAAAAGAGCAGTAGGATACTTTTAATTTTTTATAACATAACATCATGCTTGTCTTTTCCTAAAGTTAGGCAGATATGTGCATGTTCAAACCCTATGTTAGAAGAGCCAGCCTATTGTCATCAACCGTTCACAAATCCAAATTCGGGGCTGCTACTGAAAAAATCCTGATAGAAACCCCGATAACAGTTTCCGAACAGGGAATGAAACTCAGGGCTGTATGCTCAGCAGCGACTGCAACTTAACCGGCGAGGCAGTCATAATAAAATTATGTTTATTAATATTATAGATAAAGCAATATGGCAGCCACAATTTCAACCTTTATTGCGGTAAGCCGCTTACGGGAAAGTGATGCAGAATAATAAACCTCTTAGATTACTCACGTATTTACCTTCTAGTGCACTAGTAGTCAGGATTCGTGCAGAATTAGCAAGCAGGAGTGTTCTAAAGTGCTGTTGAAGCATACGTCCGAGTACTTCAGACTCGGAATCGCCAAACGTTGGGAGCTTTTCAGTCGTTTGGGTCAGCCGGCGGTGTTACTAAAGGAAAAATTGCTTTTGGGATTTATGTCCAGTTTAGTCCAGTTATTAATGAGTTTTGCATCTATGCTGATTCCCTCACTTTTGAAGGATATATCTAACAAAGTTTTCTTATTATTATTAGCCTGTAGTGTCCTACCGGGCAGAGGCTTTCCTCCATTCCATCAGTCACGATGTAGTTCGTTACGTTACAACATAGGGCGTAGACGGACCCTTCACAATTGGCGTCAATCAAGTGTTATGTACATCAAACTAAGTAACTTTACACAAAAATTTTTTTTTGGGGTGAAAAATCGCTACGGTAATTATCAAATCAAATCATTTATTACACAGATAATGCAATCCAATTTGTTAGTAATAATACATACAAATCTTATACACTAGTGTTAGTACATAATTATATTTGGAAAATTTTGGTAGGTAATAGTTATTATAATGAAAAAAAAAGAAAAAATTGAATGAATGTTTATTGTATTATTTATGATACAATTCTACTACGGTAAGACTGAATGTAACGCACTCAAAACTGATGTGCTGATGGATGCATGGACTACGGGGGTGATGAAGGAGTTTAAAGAAATATATTACAAAAAAAAATGTGAAAAAATTGAAACTTTGACCCCCAATATCTCCGTAACTAGAAGGCTCCCAGGTATGGCCTAGAAAATGATCGCAATGACGGGGAAAACAAGTGCCTTTCGGCTTCGTTAAAGGTCTTGTTACACTCTATAAAGTTTTATAATAGTACGCCTTTTTAATCAGCAGCCAATAGCAGACCACAGTTTAGAATGGACCAGTTGCAATACACCAATGTCATTTCTAAACCACTCCCATTTAGCGATTACGTACGTATGTACCCGGTTAATACCAGTCAATTATTATCACACCTACATCTAAAACTTACGTAAAATAAATAAAAATACACAATGTGCTTTTATTTCTCCCGTTGTAGGTGACAGTTCACAAAGGTGGAGCGCGGAAGTTGGGAACACTTGCCCGGGACAATTGCCTAAGGTTGAACACCCCTGTCGCGTCTTGTAGACGTATGGGCTTCGCAACAGCTGGGTTTAAGAAAATGTCCTGAAATTTCAGACGCGAAAATGTATGAAATAAATTATTTAGAATTTTTTAGGAAAACATGTGATGTTTTTGAGTATTTTGGTGCAGGCTAACGAGGTGTGAAAATGTTTGTGTTTTGATTAGTAAAAGATTGGCGAAACGCTGTTAGAATAAGCATTTAGTTTTTTTTATTTTACTTAAACGTTTTACTGCTACCTACAAATCTTATTTCATGCTAATTCGTTGTAGCAGAAAAACTATTACCTAGATAGTTTTTCTCCGTAGAAGTTGTTCAAGCTTCCATTCAAGATGGCGCCGATTTGTTCATATAAACAAGATGCGGTAGGGGTAGTAGAGCAGACCCAACCTTTCACATAACGCAAGATTTACGATGCCCTACTACCTTACTATTCGGTGGAGAAGTATTTCTTTCTTACGTATGGAATAAATAGCTCCTTCGGTTACAAGTTACAGGGAAATAATACGCCCGAAATACTTGGTGGTAGGAACACCGACGCGAAAACGGTTACCATGTATTCCGTACATCATTCTGAGCCCCCCACATAGATACTTTTCATCGGTCATTAAAAATAAAAATGCTGTTTCCTACAACAGTGCAAAACCAACAGGTCAAAATGTATGCAAAAACAGATTTTTTTTTAAATAACCGATGAAGTATTCATATATGGCTCAGAATGATGTACTGAATACGTGGTAACCGTTCTCGCGTCGGTGTCCCTTCCACCCCGCTTATGTAGCTTGCAAATTGATTGCTTTTCAACTCTTCTTCACTTCTTGCATACCATAGGCGGTAGAGGAAGGAGCAAACTGTAGGTACTCATACTTATTGTCTTCAAATAATTTCATATGTACTTATTTAGAATAGACCACGTAAGAAAATATAGTTTTTTGGAGGGCTATTTTTCTACAACGAGTTGAATAATTATATTGTAGCTACCGAAGTACCGACTCCATCTATACAAATAAATAAAATTGTTATAATTTTCCAAATAATAGTTTTTTACTGAATGCATAATATGAAAGTATCTAAGGTAATTTTTTTTTAAAAGATTTTTGTCTGTTTTTTCCTGCTAATCACCGAAACAGCTGGACCAATTTTGACGGGACTTTTACTAGCAGATAGTTGATGTTAGGAGTAACATAGGCATTTATTTTAGAAAAAGGATTAGAGATCCGTGCAAAAAAAATTATAACACTTGAAATTGTTTACAAAATCCGATTAAAATATGGGAACTCATCTTATTCCATCATAATATTACAGATGTTCGGTACCGATTAGGTATTTTTTTTATAACAATAATATAGATATAATAAATAAATAATATATAAGAACATGGATAGGTATTTCAAAAGCCATGCCTGGTTAATTAAAGTAGGTAATATATGGTATGGTATATAATTATATAGTCCAGTGCTTGTGTAAAGTATACCTAATTATATCAGTACGAGCACATTATAACTTACAGTACTTAGTTACTTCAAGCATAAACTCATGGAAACTTTGGCAATTTACAAACGTAGTGGCGCAAGCTGTATTCTCGCTTCTCGTTCACTATTAAGTAATATTAATTCCCGTGTTTATTTCTTAAAAGCGTATAGTCGCTTACATAATATCTGTAAATCGAATAGTGTTGGCAATACCGAGGTTTAAACAAAAGTTCGATATGCTAACCGTATAACACGTGAGTTGGACAAGCAAAGCCCATTCATGCATGCAAGGGCTCTGGATACTAACTATAGAACTGAACTAGCAAGTGGCTATCTTAAAAAAAACCGGCCATGTGCGAGTCGGACTCGCGCATGAAGGGTTCCGTACCATCGTAGTAGAGTCCCCTTTAATTAATTTTTCTTATTTCTTGTTATAGCGGCAACAGAAATGCACATTCTGTGAAATTTTCAACTGTCTACCTATAACACAGACAGACAGACGGACGGACGGATGGACCGCGGAGGATTAGTAGTAGGGTCCCATTGCTTACCCTTCGGGTACAGAACCATGAAAATAATCGCGCTCGTGGAGACCAACCCTGGATTGGACTTGTTTGCTGATGAATGGAAGACGATAGTGTTACAATGTTTATGGTTCTATGAGAAGACCGAGTAAAACGATTACTTAATTTAGTGTTAATGGCTAAATGTAATAAATAAATAATAAGTACCTACAACTTTCTTCAAGCTGTCGGTAAAGAGACTTCATAATTAAACATAAAAAACCAACGTAGGTATTGCCCCATTATCCTTTCCAAATTTTTATCCACACATCTTTAACATTAACCGCGACTGCCATCCACAGTCCACACTGATTAATGACAAAGCATCAAGACTATTTGTCAACGGAGCGAAGCAAAACGGATCTACACTACTGATACATACGAACGAAGAGCGATAGTCATTCAAGCTGACTAGATCAACACGAGATAACATAGAAGATTCCAGCCACAAACCATGTTACGTCTGTATGAATAATCGCCCAAGCTCCTTTGGAAAGTTTGGAGTTGAAACAATTAATATTATTAGAAGAATGGCTGATAAGATCTGTGTTGATCTAAGATTTTAAAGGCGGCTGTCGGTGTTGGCTCAAGATGTATGAATGATGGAGACGCGATATCTTTGGTCATATCTTTTTGTACATGCTCCTTCATTCTAATTTGCTTTTCGAAATAATGACTTATTAGCAGTGTGGGTGGTTGGTGCGCCAGTGGCATTCAGGCTCTGTTTTAATGTTTTAGAATATTTTACATAACACCACGCCTGTAATCCCCGAAGGTAGGCAGAGGTGTACCTAATAGCACATCCACATTTCGCCAGCTATGTTTAAATCTCATGTAATGTAATAAGGCGCGATTCTATTGCCATCAACCGGGCAAAAGTCCAGACTCCGTGGCTACAACTGAGAAATTCCTGATGGAAAATCGCAAAAACACTTTGCCCAACCTGGGAATCGAACCTAGGACCTATGAGTTCAGCAGTCGCGCTTACGACTACAGATCAACGAGGCAGTCAAACTGTCATAATTGTGTAAGGTGTATGTATGCAGCTATCCTTCAACCAAGTAAATTTTATTGTACGTTCTTCATCATCATCATCATATCAGCCCGGAATCACCCACTGCTGGGTACACTTCCCGGTTCTGTGCGTCTGATACGTTAGCTAACGTTAAAATTATGCTGATCATTTAGATGAAGAAAGAATCTTAAAAAGGTTTTAAAGGAAAAAAAAAACTGCGGTATTCACACAAAAGGCCGTAATGAAAGCTCAGGATCCCAAGCCCTGAAAATTCCTAACTTTTCCGAGTTAACGCCAGGAATCTAATACAAGAAAAAGAAATGTATAGAATGGAGCTAATCTATCGTTCCTATCTATTATACTATTACCGTTAAAAGCTTTGTTTTACCCACAACAGCTCTAAGTAACGTACGCTTTGCACTGAAAGAACCCTAATATACACAAATTGTGATTAATTCGTGTTTCGTCTACGTGCGTCACATACTTATTTCTACTTAGATAAACTCGTGTGCGCTCTGAGAAAATAGGTAATCATCATTAGTTACCCACTAATTACAAGTAACTTCTTCTTCGCTGGGTGGACAAATTTCAAGTTTTGATGGCCTGTCGTCATTTCGACGACGTCGTCGGTGGCAGTGCAGAGGTTGCTTAGACACGTGTAACTCAACTAATCGTATCGAAACTTATAACATAATATCATGACTGTAATCTCTAAAGGGTTAGGCAGAGGTGCACGTGATAGTACACCCACATTTTGCCAGTCACGTTTAAGTCCTATGTTGATTGGCCTGTTGGTCTAGTGGTTAGTGACCCTGACTGCTAGGACGGAGGTCGTGGGTTCGATTCCCACACAGGACAAATCTTTGTGCGATGAGCACGATTATTTGTTCTGTATCTGGGTGTGTATTTTATCTATAATATGTATGTATTTAGAAATTTATAAGTATGTTTATCAGTTGTCTGGTTGCCATAGTACAGGCTCTGCCTAGTTTGGGATCAGATGGCGGTGTGTTGGTTGTCCCAAGATATATTATTAAGACTAGCTTCTGCCCGCGACTTCGTACGCGGATCCCGTTGCTTATGCCAGCGACAACAGGGTCGTCAAAATCGAAAATTTGAAACGTCTGATGTAGAATTCTAAGGCCCGGGGACGGGAAAACAACGGGATGAGCGAGACGATTGGAGTCGTTCCAGATCATTCATTTTTGTATGTCAAAAGGAAATGCCCATCAGACTAAATAACTTTTGCTAAGACGTCATTCCTTAATTTGTTATAGCGCTGCCATGGGCTTTGGAGTTCCACAGCAGGTGTCCCAGATCTTCAAATTTATTCTCACAGCAGAAAATGCTCTTCACGTGGAATATTTTTAGCTATGGCACCATTTTTATATCTCTTATACTGTAGCTGGTCTGTTGCGGTTCTGCATCAGGTATTAATTTTCCAAAATAAATTATAGCCTTTATGTTGCCCAGACTATACAACAAAAAACTTTTCTTCCCGTTACTCCTCAGCAGATCCCAAGGGTACACTGAATTAACTTCTGTCTCTTCATGCCGTACTCCAGCAATCCTTTCTCTCTCACTTTCTAACTGATTATGAATATTTTGTTGTGTGCGTGTTCGGGACAATGTATGATAATCTAGAGCAGCAGTTAGTCGCGCATCACGTTCATCACTCGTTTCAAAAGACCTGTTAGTAGATGTGCGAATTCGCTGAGAACTCAAGCGTGATTCTGTATCGGTAAACGTTTCTGACTCGCGAGACAATGCATGTCGCTCACGATCAGCAAACAGTCGCGCATCACGTACTGCACTTGTCTCTAGAGACCTAGCAGCAGATGCGTAGATACGCTGAGAACTCAAGCGCAATTCTCTATCCGTGAACGTCTCCGACTCGCGAGACAATGCGTGACGTTCACGATCAATGGACAGTCGCGCATCATGTTCCACACTTGTTTCTAGAGACCTAGCAGCAGATGCGTAGATACGCTGAGAACTCAAGCGCAATTCTCTATCCGTGAATGTCTCCGACTCGCGAGACAATGCATGACGTTCACGATCAGCGGAGAGTCGCGCATCATATTCTTCACTGGTCTCTAGAGACCTGGATGTAGATGCATAAATACGCTGAGAACGCAAGCGAGCTTCGCGACCCGAAGAGGTTTCTACAGAGCGAGTTGCAGCCTGATGTTCTCGAACAGCATCAAGTCTATCCTGACGTTCTTCGTTAGATTCTTGGGATCTTATGATCCTCAATCTTTTAGCTCCTTTGGAACGTTGGGAAAGATTTGACCTCTTTCTAGGCATGGTTATAGTTTTATTCTGAAAATACCTGATCAATTAAAATCTAAGTGACTGCTCCCCTGCGTTACCGGGTAGGCTACCGTGTCGCGAAGATAAATGGAAAAGGAAATAAATGGGAGTTTTAGCCAGTAGAGTAAAATTTTCAATGATTCATAGAATTTTCATCGAAAATCAGTCCTAAACTGTTACCGCCTCACCGCGTGGAGGTACTCCCAGCTTATGTTATTTTATAATTACACAGTGAACTCTTGGAGTTCCACAACAGGTGTTCCAGATCTACAATCTTTATACGTCAACAGAGAGTGCTCATCAGGCTGAACAACTCTTGCTAAGACGTCATTCCTATATAGGTTATAGTGTAGCTGGGCTCTTGGAGTTCCATATCAGCTGTTCCAGATCTTCAAATTTTATACGACAACAGAGAGTGTTTATTAGGCTGAGCAACTCTTGCTAAGACGTCATTCCTATATATGTTATAGTGTAGCTAGGCTCTTGTAGTTCCACATAAGCTATTCCAGATCTTCAAATTTTATACGTCAACAGAGAGTGCTCATCAGGCTGAACAACTCTTGCTAAGACGTCATTCCTATATAGGTTATAGTGTAGCTGGGTTCTTGGAGTTCCATATCAACTGTTCCAGGTCTTCAAATTTTATACGACAACAGAGAGTGTTCATTAGGCTGAGCAACTCTTGCTAAGACGTCATTCCTATATATGTTATAGTGTAGCTAGGCTCTTGGAGTTCCACATAAGCTATTCCAGATCTTCAAATTTATACGACAACAGAGAGTACTCATCAGGCTGAACAACTCTTGCTAAGACGTCATTCCTATATATCTTATAGTGTAGCTGGGCTCTTGGAGTTCCACATCAGGTGTTCCAGATCTTCAAATTTATTCTCTTAGCAGAAAATGCTCATCACGTGAAACAATTTTTGCTATGGTACCATTTTTGTATCTCTTATAGTTTAGCTGGTCTGTTGCGGTTCTGCATCAGGTGTTAAAGTTTCCAAGATAAATTATAGCCTATGTGTTGCTCAGACTTTATACCTATACAACAAAATAAAAATCATTCAAATCCGTCAAGTAGTTCCGAAGATTAGCGTGTACAAACAAACAGACAAACAGACAAACAGACAAACAGACAAACAGACAGAATTTTTTTTTTGGTTTCGTGCTCTATTACTGTTTCTAAACCCCCCTCAATTATTATTTTTTTAATATATTCAATGTACAGACACAGTTTTTTTACTGTTTTATTATATGTATAGATATAGATTAAGATGTAATAGGAAGCGAGCCAATTGCCACCGACCGGGCATAAAATCCTGACTCCGTGGCTGCTACCGAAAAAATTCCGATGGGAAAAAAATAACACTGCCCGACCTGAGAATCAAACCCTACCATACCCCATATAATAACCTAAGTGGTCGCAAGTGCCATCTGTTGAACATGCGGGCCTAGCATCTGGATCGAGGCAGTCACCGAAACTTATGGGCAATTAAAATCCTTAATATAAGGATTTCGCCAGATTTATCCAAGTCATACAGCCAACGCTTAATAATACCTAATGCCAATTAAACCGAGAATTTAGAAGGGGCAACTAAAGCCACTCCTTAACCGTTTATTATGAAACCCGGCGCAATGTTTCATATCTATGCTAATATCTAATTCGTGTCAACAAGGTTATATATTGCGTCCATTGCAATGTAGGTTTTAGCGGCAGATAATAGCAACAAAACGATGACCTTTCAAACCACTTGGAGTCCATTTAAGATCATTTTGTTGTGTTAAAACTTTAAGTTACATGTTGTAAGACCAAACCTCGTGTTTAAGTAGATTCCTGTTTAGATAAGTGGCACTTGCAACTACGTCCTTGCTACTTACATATACCTTTAACAAATGAGTCAAGTTATGCCAATCTTAAACCTCGATTATATTTATAGTTGACCCGCGCAACTTCGTCTGCGTCACATAAGAGAGAGAGGGTTGGAGAGAGTGTGAAGATAGACATACAGGTCATACAGGATGTAAAAGTTTTATTCGATGAATTTAAATTTTGTGTTTATTCATACTTAATCAATTTTATCAATTCACCAATGTAATGTAATTTTTATTTTATTTTATCTAAGTAGGTACCAATGTTGTCATTGTAAAAAAATAATCAATTTTATTTTTAATCAATTTTGTCATACTTAATTCTGTTTTTCACTATTTCCAATTTTAATTTTATCTAAATGAATATTGGCGCTTAGCTTACTAAGTTAGCTTATTTTCTGTATGTATTGTTTAGTGCATGTGGTGTTTACCTATAAGTACAGCCCGCGCCAAACTTTGTGGCCGCCCCGAAACTAGGCTCATTGCATTGCGCAGAACACAAAATATACTACTCGCGACTATATTCAAGGCGGTCACAAAGTTTGGCGCGGGCTGTAATTGTTGCGCTATAATTTATTTTTAAGAATGAATCATGTCGCTGTATCCAGTGTGAACAATTGTTGGTAGACCTAATATAATAAATAAATAAATAAAAAAGGAACCTTCACGAAGCCGTCAACAAAGCATTTTGATCAAACTAAATAACTTTACACAAAAATTATTGCTGGGAAACGACTTTTTTTTGGAGTGAAAAATCACGTTTTACAGTAGGACTCAATGTAACACATTCAAAACTTGGATTGAATAGTACGGGGGTCGTAGAGGTATATAAAGCAAAGTTCTTATATTGAAACAATCATGTGTTTAAAAATAAAACTTGTGGAAAAGTTGGAACGTTGAGCCCCAATATCTCCGTAACTAGAAGGTTCCCAGGTGTGGTTTACAACAATAAAATGATAGCAATGACGGGAAAAACAAGTGCCTTTCGGCTTCGTTAAGGGACTTTTTTTTGAACTTTTAACGATTTCCTCATATATGATTGTTGCGTAACTTTAACCGTTTACGCAACGGACGCAACGGAAGCGTAGGAATAAAGTTTCCCTGTTTTTACAACATTTTTTATTGATAGCGCTCCTATTGGTTGAAAGCAGCGTCATGTAGACTAATCTAGAGTACCTTTAGCTATGGTAATTTTTTTGAAAAGCCTGTCAGTAGACTTAATAAGTTCTTCTTGAACACTCAGTATTTCACTCTACATAAATACCCTTGATGATAAAACTATTTATTTGAATAAGAATTAATACGAATGTAACCAACTTTTGTTTCTACCGGCGATCTAATTAAATTTTAGAACACCAAAGGTTAATTATGATAGTTAGATATATTCCCTTGCGGATTTTTTTAAAGGGAATAATGAGTACTTCAATCATATTATTATTGTGTTACATAACTTTCAAGTATCATCAATATTTTTCTCAGAGAACGCCAAATAATGGATTGTAAAGGCAAAATTTTGCTACTTTGGGTTTGCTACATTATTGCAAATTTTTAAAGACCTCTAATTTTTTTAAAAATAATTTATATCCTATGTTACTTCCTGATAATTTATTTAGGGTTCTATTAGTGAAATGTAAATTATGGTTTAAGAACTTTATTTCTCAAAAAGAATTACATTCACTTACATGAGAAAAAACTTATTTTTACTTAGAATATTAATTAGCGACGAGACGGTTACACAACAAAAATAGGTTAAACGCTACCCCATAATAGCTTAAGATTTTAAATCCGCTAAAATGTGTTTCTTTAGATATTTTTTAAAGGTGTACATGGATTTCTGATCTCTTACATGCCGAGGCAATTTGTTGTAAAGCTGTGCTCCTTCATACGGTATCAGGACACTTGCGCGAAAGACATTTGCGCGAAGGACACATGCGCGAACCCATTTTCGCGAAAAGACATATGCGCGCTTAGACGTTTCCGCGATTGGACACTTGCGCGATTGGACGTTTTCGCGCAGGACACTTGCGCCCTAAGACACATGCGCGCGGGACGTTTGCGCGACTTTTTGTTGGGAGTCACAAATAGCATAAGTCACCGATTCTACATTTTAAAATGTACCTTCGTGCTCTAAGAATAGGACTTATTTTGCTTTAGGGCAGAAGAAAACATACGACGTTTTGTAATTTGAAATCAAACTAGAATCGTTTACAGAGTAAATTCCGCTACTTGACCATAGATGGCGGTTTTCCCAGTGAATGCAATTATAACCTTAAACTCCTTAGAAATAAGGATGATATTCGCGTCATAAGTCTACATTTTCTGCAACTCACTCAAGGAAGTGACACATTTGGTTTTGATCTATATTATCGATATCGATAGATACCCTATTTCTCGTTTAATTCCGAAAAAAGGTCGTAATATTATAAAATATAATTATACATAATAAAACACGTTATGCACAACAATACCTACTACCATATTTTGTTTTTTTTTTTTTAATTTATTAAACAAACCAAACCCAATTAGTTAAATACTTACATAATTAAGATTAACACTTTTCTATTAGAAAATTTAAATGAGTTAAAATAAGAGAGACGTTATGTTGCCTTTTTTTATTGTCCTTGAAATAAAACGTATTAAATTTTCTTTTATCGATATCTATCGATCAAATCTGCATCCAACTTAACAGCATCACTAATTGAGTAGCGTACTAGCGTCGAATAGAACTGTCAAAATCTGGCAAAACTTAAAACTATACATACATGGAAGACGGGACTACGGGAGGATCTATCTGTTAAATCAAGTAAATCAAAAGCCGGTTAATCATTTAGTGGTGTTTGTTTTGCGTGAAGTTGAATTATATTCCTCCGTATTTACGTCTCTTACGTTACGATTCAATGCTATCGAGTTGAGTTTACGTTCCTCAAGTGGTTTAGTTGTGAGATGTCGGACTTTTGTTTTATTGTTATGTGTGAGCGAATTGACTGTAGTTTTAACGAGAAAATGTCTTCACCGGGTGGAGATCGGACAAAACGTCCACTCTCTCGACAGTGTGTAAATTGTAACCATCATGCATGGCGCCTAATCTTCGCAGACGACTTATTGAAGATATAAACGAACAAGTGCTCATCCTTCAACGATCCGGGGTAACGCCGACACCGGTAAGTATATATTATCTACCAGCGACCCGCCCCGGCTTCGCACGGGTGCAAATCCTTCCTCTTGAATCACTGTGTCTATTGCTGAAAACTGCATTAAAGTCCGTTGCGTAGTTTAAAAGATCTAAGCGTACAGACAGCAGGAGCCACTGTTTATGTATGTGTAATAATATAAAGATATCAGATTACCATGCACACGCTATAGTGTTCACTATTTCAGCAGTGTATGTAAGTTCAGCTGTAAATGTCTACCTACAAGCTTATAATATAATAAATGTGCATTATTGTTATTGAAGTGGATGCAAATAACATACATACATACAACATAGGTATTAATGTCTATTATGACTCATACAAAATAATTGGGTGTATGAAGGGTATTTAATATTTATTTATTTAAACTTCATGTACAATAGTGGTACATAGGCGGACTTAATGCCACAAGGCATTCTCTACCAGTCAACCTTTGGGTTAAATAAGAAAACATTGTGATAGGGTACAAAATAAATATCTAAAATAACTTATGTAATGTACTTGTTTGAACAAAGAATGGCACACCCAATTTATGTGAATATGTATTATAATAGTCGACATATAACTTACAAAGGTTTTTTTTAACTTTTCAGGTATCATCTGATGACATCCTGTGCATTGAATGTTTCCTGTTGTTGCAAGGAATTATCAAAAACACCTCCCTCTCAAATTGAAGTATCCCCGCCTCTTGGATATCTAAGCATATATTTTGGATGTAGGATCTCCATTGCAAGTCGCAGAACTCACAGAGTTTCCCAAGACTGACCTCAAAGGACCTTTATTTTAAGATGGACTCCAGCTCATGACGTAAGTGTTATTAACTTGGCCGAATTGCAGCATTTAATTGTTGGTATTATTGAAGAAAAGCTTTGTTAGTAAAAATAATAATTCTTTGTTTTTTAGGTCATACATTTGGAAAGAGTTAGTTGTGCTTGTTGAGAGGCTGCAACAAGAGATATTCAAAGACAAGCACTTCCTCACATTAACAGAACTGCAGTGGAGTCGGTGGACCTTGAAAATATTGAAATGGATATCTCAGATGCTGTGATTCCTGAACCTTGCCCCAACCAGTATCAAATCTACAATTCGCTCGCCAAACTTTTTTAGTTTGATGGCGAGAAACGCTTGTTTTACATACAAATATTAATAATAAAATAATCTTTATTATGTAACAGATTTCACAAAGTAGGTAGTATTAAGTCTCTGGCAATCAAGTGGGTGACATGCTGTTCTCCTAGCTAGGCTATGAAATAGCCTGTATTAAGAAGTAACAGTGCCGTTCCCCTCTAATTGTGTTACTACAATTTTATTTTTACAGCTTTATTTTTTTTAATTTTCTTATTTTATCCATTTGCGTAACACCATACATCCTCCTTAGTATTCTCATAATGTTTCTATGTAAGACTCAATGTCATCATCTACAACAGAACTACAATGATTGGTGCTCTTGTGACTTTGACAGTTGACGTTGTTAGTGAACATTCGTGAAATTGTTTTGAACAAACATGATAGCGTGATTAGTTCCCATTTGGGCTACATGCGGAAGTGTTTCCGTAGACTTCAAATAGAACGCAGTTGTGTCATTGCAGCCTGTCATTGCGATTGGGCGGAACGTACGGAATTGGACCATAAAATAAACACTTTATGTATTACGGAGTTCATTGACGGTTGACCACTTTTCATCCTTATTACTTAGGGCTTGTTTGAGGAGCTCGTGGCTAAATAATAACAGCCACTCGGGTCGATCAGGTTAAGCCGTGCTTGCCTAGGTTGGTCCGTGGATGGATGACCACCCACTCGTGCTTCGGAAAGCAGTCAAGTAGTTGGTCCCGGCTGTCATTTGTATATCTTTGACAATCGTTACAGGTAGCCAGTGGCCCAAAGTCTGACAACCAGTCTTACCAAGGGGTATCGTATTACCCAGTAGTTACTCACTGGGTTGTGGAGGTCAGATAGGCAGTGGCTCCATATAAAATACTGGTATTCAGCTGCATCCGGTTAGACTGGAAGCCGACCCCAACATAGTTGGGAAAAGGCTAGGTAAATGATGATATTTTTTTTAATTTTGACTTTTTACAACTTAATTTTTTTTTTAAGTAAAATGTCGCATTTGTGTGTGTGTGTGTGTGTGTGTGAGTGTGCGTGAGCATGTGGCTGTGTAGGCGTGCGTAAGTAAGTGGATTTGATTAGTGTGGGTCTATGTTTTGGGTGAGTGGTACAATATACGAACTTGTCATAACTTCAAACACTGTTTTAAGCTTTCACGGTTTAAAACTAAACGTTTACTGTCACTTACGGGCCGTAAGTGACAGTAAACGTTTAGTTTAGTATGTATATCATTAAAAAAAGTTTTTTTTTCGTAGGTTTTATTTTGAAGGAATGTGCGGAATCGGATAGTCTTTTACAGTTATGATGGGACAATCTATATATTGGACATTTTTTGTTTATTGTATTGTAAAGGGACGGACCTAAATAATAGAAGAATCTTTTAGTAAACGATAAGCGAGTTTTTGGAGGAGTGTAATATTTTATCTTTTTTGAGTTTGGTAATTTCAATATAGGGGGTTATGCGGTGTTGCAACAGAATTGATTGTAAAATAAGGTGTTGCCGCACGTTGAGAACATTGCAATTTTAGTATAACTGATTAGTTGGATAAATTAGTGGACGGAAGCCACTTTCAGTATGGCGCGATGTGCAACTTCCAGTGGTTTAAAGATAGTTTTTGGGGCACCACCCCAACAGGGAATACAATAGGTAATCCCAATCGGAGCCCAAAGTATTGCTATCATAACCGGACCTAATGAATTGACTAGATAGGCACAAGGCAAAATAGACATATTAGCAATATTTCTTAAGGTTTTAAAGATATATATAAGTTTGAGAACTCTGCCAGTAAGGACATTAATATGAGATTTAAATTTAAGATTAATTGATTGATTTGATTTTTTTAAGAATCTTAAATTTAATTTCATCCGTAGAAGATATAACAGTGGTATGACACTTGGAAAATTGCACATGTGAGCTTTAAGCAATATTGGTGGGTTTGGTTGGGTAGCAGAACTGACCGAGTAGGTAATGAACTTGGTTTTGGAGGTATTAAGTGTAAGCGAATGGAGATAAAGCCAGTTCAGCGCTACATTAAGGCAATGTTGTGCTTTGTCCTCGAGTTCAGAATTGATTTATGTATGAGTAGACTGTGTCGATTTACCTTCAGAGGGAAAAAAGTCATAGGTTACTTAAGTTTTTAAATTATGTAGGTTATGACCATGTGAGAGGGTGAGGGTGAGTGAATGTGATTGTGGGTGTGTAGGTGTTTGTGTGTGAGTGTGGATAAGTGGTGATGTGTTGTGTGTAGGTGAGTAAGGGAGATGTATGTGCGAGTGTGTATGGATGCGAGGATAGAAGTATTCGGAAGGAGGCCGGAATGCACAACATAAAACTGAGATTCGAGCAGTTCGTCAAAAGCGTTAATAACTTGTTCAGATGGAACATACGCTAAAGCACATAACTGGTGAATATGCAATGCGAAATCAGGGGTGTGTATATAGTTATGCAAAACGTCTTTTTCCGATTGTACCTCTCGCCAGACACTTTGAGAAAAGTGAAAAAAGCAGTCTCGCAGGGATACTGCAGGAAAACTGTCCCTTAAAGCTAAAATTGAGGCCTGTTCGAAATCAGTCATGATAGACAGCGGTTGCAAGTCTGCTTCTTGTGACTTAATGGCCTCAAATACTTCGGAATAGGCCTCATAGGTCATTCGAGACATAAGTACATATATTACTGGTACCACTTCATACTCATAAAGACAGTGTATGGTATATAATTGTTTGAAAAGAGGTGGTGTCACCTTAAAAGTTCCGTCGGCAAACCAATGACGTGTTTGCTTTAAAATTTCAGTTTTTTTTTTGTAGCAAATATTAGGAATCTATCCTCTCTTGGACCAGTATCGTATATTAAAAATGATTCATCTCGACTGCTTTTGGTGTAAGTTTTAGGAATTTCAAGGTTCACAAGAGAAAGAGCGTTCGCTGGGGCAGAAACATTAGCATTACGATTCCTATTAATTAATGCACTTTTTCAAGGAGGACACTGATGGCAATTTTCCAGCTGCCTCGATTGATGCGCTGCTAGTGGTATCTGCTATAATTTGTTGAGGTGTGGACTGAGTTTGGATTGCCAGATCTTTCATCGTGCATATGATATGACTTTTTTCTATCATAGCTCTATTAGGGGTCTCCCTTGTTTGACCGAAAAGAAATTGCCAAATTATCACTTCCCAAACAAATTTTCGCATAATTTCATTTGCCAAATTATTACTTACCAAAAAATCTCTTTACAAATAATTGTTACGAAAACCTATGTTTGGCAAGTGAACGTTTGAACAATAACTTGTTCACCAACTAGTACTTTTACCATTTTTTATCTAGTCAAATATTTCAGTTGGTATAACATATTTTACGCAAAATTAAATAAGCCAAATATTTGGTGTCGTCAATTTTAAACTTACCATTTCAGTCAAAAGCACTATTAACTAGTTGGAATCTCCTATTTGGATTCGGTTGGGGCTCCTATTTCTGTCTGCAGGGTTTACAGGCACCTAACTAACCGAACCTCGGGGTGCCCCTGACGTCGACCGTCTAGGGTTAGCGTTTCCGTCAGCAGGTCGACGGATCCCCGCTGCGCGGGGCTCCTATTTCTGTCTGCAAGGTTTACAGGAACCTAACTAACTGAACCTCGGGGTGCCCCTGACGTCGACCGTCTAGGGTTAGCGTTTCCGTCAGCAGGTCGACGGATCCCCGCTGCGCGGGGCTCCTATTTCTGTCTGCAAGGTTTACAGGAACCAAACTAACCGAACCTCGGGGTGCCCCTGACGTCGACCGTCTAGGGTTAGCGTTTCCGTCAGCAGGTCGACGGATCCCCGCTGCGCGGGGCTCCTATTTCTGTCTGCAAGGTTTACAGGAACCTAACTAACCGAACCTCGGGGTGCCCCTGACGTTGACCGTCTAGGGTTAGCGTTTCCGTCAGCAGGTCGACGGATCCCCGCTGCGCGGGGCTCCTATTTCTGTCTGCAAGGTTTACAGGAACCTAACTAACCGAACCTCGGGGTGCCCCTGACGTTGACCGTCTAGGGTTAGCGTTTCCGTCAGCAGGTCGACGGATCCCCGCTGCGCGGGGCTCCTATTTCTGTCTGCAAGGTTTACAGGAACCTAACTAACCGAACCTCGGGGTGCCCCTGACGTCGACCGTCTAGGGTTAGGGTTTCTGTCAGCATCTGTTAAATTTCAATTACGTTATATTAAATCAATTTGTGTTATGTCTTCATTCCAAAATTTTTGCCTTTATATTTTTTGTCATAACAAATCATTTGACTAAACGTTTACTGTCTTAATTTTGTTTGCTGTAATAAATCATTTGATTAAAGACCAAAAGCCTTAATGACATTATCCTTAGTAATAATCTGCCAAGTAAACATTTGACCAAATGAAAATGTGCGTAATAAAATTATTCCAAATATTACATTGGCATAAAAAAAGGTTGCTAAAATTTGTTTGGGTAATGAAAATTTGGCAAAATCTTTTCGGCAAAACGGCAGGATCCCCTCTATTAGTGACATGATTGTGCTCACATATGACTTTTAAGGGTTCATTTGACAAATGACAGCGACTTCGGCCCTTGCCACTTTGGTCATCGATGCATCGCCAATATGTTTTATTATTATTATTTTTGTCAAAACTAGAGAGAGGGGTACAGTGGACCGTGGGGCACAGTGAATCCACTAATATAACTTCTTGTCTATCGGCTACACACACACCGCAGACCGATGAAACGCGCGCTCTGATAGTTCCCCCTCCCAACCGCCAGTGCCCTTGACGCTCTCGCTGTGGGAGCACGTGTTGCCGCCATTTCGCAGACATTTGACAGAGCAGAGGGGGTGTTTCATCTAAAAATGGCGATGGTGGAAATAATATAGGTAGTTGATAAAAAGGTGATGGGGGGTAGTTGTCGAGAGGATGATAGTGCTGAAGATGATAGAGGTTGTTGTTGAGAGGGGGATAGTGGTAGAGATGACGGAGGTAGTTGATGGAAACATGATTGTGGTGGAGATGACATGAGAAATTCATGATAAGGTGGTTGTGGTGAAGAGAGGAAGTTGACGAGAGAAGGATGGTGGTGTAGATGTGTGGGGTTGTTGGTAAGAGGAATATGGTGGTGGAGATGACGATGGTTGACAAGAAGAGAATGGTACCAAAGATGATGGACGTAGTGACGACTATGGTGGTGGTGGTCGATGAGTGTTGATTAAATTAGGAGAAGGTGGATTGGAAAAAGAAATATTTTGGTTGGAACACATGATGATATGTGTCTGCTCCCCTGCGTTACCGGGTAGGCTACCGTGCCAAACACAAAAATGTCAACCTAACAACAACATAAGCCCGAAGGCGTCAATTTTGTTGAGAGTTTTAGCCAGATTTAGGACCGTTTACTCATCACAAATGACATTCCGAGCGAAACGTGTTTTAACATCTCACAGTATCTGTTCAATGAAATATTACTCGATATTTCGTTTCATACATCGTGGTGAAAACGGGCCATAAACTGTTACCACTTTTTTATATTCATTTCATTGATTGTTATTATTATTTTAATTTTGATTCCTGATTGTTACTTGTGTCTTGCTGTGCTCTGTCACACTGAACAGTCCATAATTCAACCTGTCTTTTATGTTTATTTTGGGCCACCAAGATACAGGCTGTGCCTAGTTTGGGGCCCACGGCTACCTCGACTCTTTTAACTATAATTGTTTTTGTGTTTTTGTCTGTATGTTTCCTAACATGTGTGAGTCAATAAATCGATTTATTATTTACCTTCACCGCTTGGAGGTACTCCTAGCTTATATTGTTGCTATTACATTTTATCTCTTCTTATTTATCGAGGTAGCAGATTTGCGATAAAAGAAGCACAAAAGGGTCATCGGGATTTCGTTTGTGCTACTTTTTCACAAACTTTTTTTTGTGCCAAATCATTTCGTAAGTAGTTTTGGCAAAATTATGCTTTCGCACAGGTGAATTCTTGCAAGAGATTTTTGTTGAAGTGTATCAGATTTAACCATAGGCAAGGTATTGATTGTTTTAAATGCTACTATCAATATTGTATAAATTGTGTTGCCCTGTCGGGCAATTGTCGTGCCCGACAGGGTCCATGTGAACTTAATTTTTTTTTGAAGATCTTGTAAAACACATGTGATAAGTATGCAAAAATGAATTGAATTGAATAAATCATTCAATTCATTTTCATATTGGTCGTTCAAAAGTGCCTTTGAATGGCCTCATTTAAATTAATTAATAAAATAAATAAATAAAATTCATTTATTTCAGACAACAGTGATCCATATTTTGTTAGATTACACACAGCTTATATTCTAGTGTTAGTAACATTGATAAAAATATATTATTAAAACAAAGGATGACTAGGCAGAAAAACACATTCCCTACCTAATCAACCTCCGCACAAAATGCCTGATATTTGGAGTATAGCTCTCCGCCACAGCTCTCAGGATATAGTTGCGACTACTCCGCACTCTGCACAGCAGCGAAGCCGTTTTTTGCGTAATAAGGCATGAAAGCCATCTGTGTGGGCCTCAGTAAACATTCCTGAAGCGCTACAAAAACGAGGCAGTCGCAACAACATCCTGAAAGCATTATTATATTGAATGCGCAGGACATCCAGCGATCTCTTAGTGTAGTTGACCCATAGATTGCTCGAGTAAAATCTCTGACAAAAGGCCTTAAATTAATGTTGACCTCTTTTTCGTTATCAGCGACCCCGAAAATCACGAAAATGACATCGATGAAGGAAAAACCAAGAAGGACATTGCCCATTTTCTTAGGACCTTTAGGCCCCCATAAAAGATTGTCGAGTCACGGTGATTTTCATTTTATTCTGTAGATAAATAAATATCCTGGTCTATTTTTTACTTTGCTGAAATTGAGGTTATAAAAATTAAATTCTCCAAGATTCTTTAAGTAAATAGATATTGGTCGCCCTCAATACAGCTTTAAAGACATTTTAAGGTTAATATATAACACCACACCGCCTCCTCCAAGAGGATGGGGGAAATCGAATTTCCATCCCATGTGTAAGAATGCATTTAATTATTGGGGTGGTTATGTTAAAATGCCATTTTAACAAATCCTAACAGGGTTATTCAAAAAACAAAACAACAATAAATAAATAAAATATTTATTCTTCATAGAATATATCATCCAGAAATTGAGCTGGTTCGCTTACATCATTAAAACGGCCCCAGCTTAAATACCACAACACCGTCGTGGTATGAGCACAGCACTCCACTGAACAATATCCCACTAAGCAATGATGCTAAAGAATTTGCCCTATTTCAATCACGCCAGAACAGCTGAACGGATCTGGATGAAATTTGGAACAGAGATAGATTATAGTCTGGAATAACACATAGGCTATATA
The DNA here is from genome assembly GCA_950022335.1 of Eurois occulta. Classification (NCBI taxonomy): domain Eukaryota; kingdom Metazoa; phylum Arthropoda; class Insecta; order Lepidoptera; family Noctuidae; genus Eurois; species Eurois occulta. The sequence goes on along the minus strand of OX465489.1, from coordinate 5,491,864 downwards.
TTATCGCGCTATTAACTTGGGGGGATGAGCAATAGTGCATTATGCCCATATTCTGCAACTGTTTGACAACTGTCATAGCATGCATTAGAACAGAACGTCTATTTGAAACGTTTTGTCACAGGTGTGTAAGTAGCCTATCGGTTCAGCGACCGCCCTGTAAACCAGGGTTCGCAAGTTTGATCCCCAACCAGTTTTCACTTTTTGTAAGTTTTAGGTATTTGGTTTTATTTTAATGCTTTATGATTTTCAAATCATTATAAAATAGATTAATGTATCCCTACTTTTCGTTTTTTTACCATTCAAAAGACGTGTGAGTCTACCTAGCAGGCCCCAACGAGATTTATCAACAGATGATAGCTTTTCTTAAAGACTTGAGACTTGTGTTATGATATAAAAGAGTACTTAGTATTTAAAGAAAAGCCCGCTGGCTGGACGTTTGTCTAAATAACGAATATCTTCTAAAGTATAGCTCACAGAAAGTCGAAATTTTGAATTTTTAAGGTACATGATAGTATAAAGCATCTGATGCTATTGTATGATATAAATGACTAGTATTTAAAAAAGGAGCCCGCTGGCTGGACGTTTGTCTAAATAACGAATATCTTCTAAAGTATTCTTCACAGACAGTCGAAATTTTGGATTTGTAAGGTACATAATAGTATCAAGCACCTAATGCTATTGTATGATATAAAAGACTAATATTTAAAAAAGGGGCCCGCTGGCTGGACATTTGTCTAAATAACGAATATCTTCTTAAGTATAGCTCACAGAAAATCGAATTTTTGGATTTGTAAGGTACATAATAGTTGTTGTAGTAAATATGCCTAAATATAAAAATACAAATGGTAAAAAATAAAAGTGGTGATTAACATTTCGTATTTTATATCCCTTCACAAAAGAAGTAAATGATATAAGAGCCATCTACTGACATAAATGTAACAACAGAACTCTTCAAATCAATTCGTAATTATATCCTCGCTTTGGCGAGAGATGGCGCTCAAATAAAAAAAGAATTAAAAAAAAGAAGTAATTGTAAAAAGAATTATTAGTATTATTTGTTGTGATGACCGTGGTTCCAAGTAGACTGAATGAACATAAAAGAAAGCATAGGCGGTATAAGCAAATTTACTAATTGAACAGTCAAGTACCTTACAATCTAAACACTAACACTTAATGACTAACAACGGAAAGAAAGTGATAACATATAAAAAAAAACTTGAGAGGTATTAAAGCACACCCAGATGGAACGAAGTTCCTTTCGTTTAATTAGTGAAGGAATTGTATTTTTTTTTTTTTTTAGGTTATAATTTATTTATTTATTTAAACTTCATGTACAATAGTGGTACAAAGGCGGACTTAATGCCACAAGGCATTCTCTACCAGTCAACCTTTGGGTTAAACAAGAAAACATTGTGATAGGTACTGTAGTGTGATCAGGTCGCTAGGTTGGAAGACTTGAAATGAAACGTCTGTTTGGTTTCATGGTCCGGTTTAACCACTCTGCTCGACAAGATTTTGACACATGACACACCAGCTGAATCGGTGGGGGTGATGCGATTTGTCATGAAATTCAAGAATTTTCGTGAACATTCAGCATTCGATTTTATGATGATAAATATGTCACGGCAGCTGTTTCACACGATGAGTTTGTGTTAAATATCTTCAATACCGTGTTGAGGTTGGTAAAACGGCGTCAGTCTGCTGCCAAATATGTGTAAAATACATATTACGGCACGCTTCCAAAAAATACGTAACTTAGATGCGCTGGAAATAATGTACATAGACAAGTTTCTCGTTTGCTAAAAAACTCGAAAAGGAAAAATAAATACAGTAACATTCTATCTGCGTTCTTATTTTTGCTATTATTCATACATAATTTCATAAAAAAACACGATCAAAGTCTTGACAAATATTACAAAAAAACTATGTTGAAAGTGTTGCAAAATGACACTTCTTAGTGCTGACCGAAACCCAAGTTCTATCATTACGATTAAAAAGTGGTATTCAGCCTAATCGATACTCGCAATGAAATCGAGTTTAGAAAAAAAAAAGAGTTGAGACTGAATTCTTGGTATAATTTCGAGTAATAATTAATCATTTAATTTTTTCTTTTTTAATAATTTCATTTAGTAATTATTCAATGCTTTTGGTTGACTTCAAGAGAAGGAGATTTATAAGTAATAAAATAAAATAAAAACTTGATTCTATGTAATCATTTTGATGATTTGATCTTTCTTTCCGTTGAACTAGCAGCGTGAAATTTGGCAAGAAATAAGTCTCACAGTTCAAACAAAGAAAAACCTGAAAATGGATCGATTTTCAATTTAATTGTAAGCACGGACAGAACCTATGGCTAAATATGCGTCGATTTTTGTTTCAAAATTTAAATTAAGAATACGCTCGCAATTCACCATTTTAAAGTATTTTAATTTACTACATCATTTATTGTGAATTTGGTTTTCTAATATCTGGAGGTTGGACTGCCATGGAAGCCGACCCCAACATAGTTGGGTAAAGGCTAGGCAGATGATGATGAATATCTGGCGGTTGGATATAGAATGCCCAGGATCTCGGTAGGCATAATAAAAAATTAGTTTGATCCGTCAAAGATACATTATATTACTTATTCTACAATATTGTGTATAGTACGGTTGGGTTATTGTGTTAGGTTGGGAAAAACTTTTCTTTTGTTTAGATTATTCTTTCCCACTGCTGGGCAAAGGCCTCCCCATACCTTTTCAACTCTCTCGGTGTTTTGCCTTCTCTGGCCAATCAGTGAAGAACGAGTGAGTCCAAATCGTCACGCCAGTGTTTCTTGAGCCTGCCTCGGTGACGACGACCGACAAAATTATTGTCCTATATTTAGCAATCAGCAGTGCATAGGCCGTATCCTAAATAAACACAACTTTCTTTTTTCAAAGCGGTTCACTGTCCACTCTAAAACCTCTTTTTACAACTGCAAAGTTCAGGTTATCCATCATAGTCCGTGGGCCGTGTCACTTGAGTGAGGCCGTGAACAGATATAAGACAGAACCCTCAGGGCAAGAGTCCTACTCGCATTTCTAGAAGTTTTCTTAAAAACACAATTTTATAGTTTTTGGGGTTGCTACTAAACCAAGCTTATCTACGCATCAAAAAATAATGACGATTAAAAGTATTGGTCGGAGAAGGCAAAAGATAAAGAAAATTGGAAAGCCATGGGGAGGTTTGTCCAGCAGTGGGAGAGAACTGTCCGATAAAAAAAAGTATTTGTAAATAGTGAATACCTAATAACCAATCCATCTAACCATAACCCAATTTTGTAGACTAAATATAATTTATCTTGGTGGGAACCGAACAAACACTATGGCCTACCAAGATCTTTTAAGAATTGGCGTTCTATATTCAACCAACCAATAGAAAAAAAAATTACAATAAATTATCTAGTAACTATAAATACAATATAAATTGGAACAGCGAGTGCATTCCTAATTTAAATTTTGACATGGAAACAAAATCAGCGCGAATTTAACCATAGATTAATATGTTCTGTTTATTGTTGGGTCGGTTTTAATACCTAAAATGTATGAAAATCTATTAAGATTAGCATTATAAAAGCTTTAAAAAATATTATAACATTTTTTATTGTATTTAACGCTTAAAACAAAATTATTTTAATTTCTATCTATCGATTTCTTAAATTCCTTACATTTAATTACTCGATTTAAACAAAATTTACAATACAAGAATCGATTGAAATAATCGTTTTCACACATCACAATAATTTAAAAAAAAATATGGCCGTCAATTTCGAATACAAATTGAGTAGTGGTAATGAATATTACGTGTTATTGGTCCTGAATTAGTAAATTACGCTAAGATCTGGGCATTTTCATGTTGTTTATAATATTTGAAATTATATTTGTCACATTTGTTATCGAATCTTTATGCGTTTGTGTGATATAATGTGAAAAATAAAAATGTAAACACGCACTATTGGCGCGAAACTTCGACTTTAGATACCAAAATTCATCATTACCACTGCTTATTTAAATTGAACTGTGGATGAATTCGTCACATAATTAAATGACGAGTTAATTATTATCAATAAAGTGGAGTTTGGATGTCCGAAAACCACATTTTTTATGATTTTTAGCCTCGGCCAGCACTGCTGTCAAAATGGCGATGACCGTATTTACGCACTTGGATTTTGTAAGGTGAAATTAAGAAACTTGCGCGCTAAATACAGAAGTTTTAATGGCGTTGACATATGAGCTTTTTATCCAACTCTCTTAATTACCGCACACTCATAGTATTTGATTATCAGAATACTAAATATTATCATAAATAATGAGGATGACGTATGACTAAAATGCTAGCCCCTTTCGGGGCCGATACCGAGCCAGCGGAGGTTTGTATGTCAAGCCCCCGAAGGGGCCCGTACCGAACTATATGGTTAATATGTTAAAAATACTTACAATTTATTGTAATACAATATTGCTGAAGAAGCACTTTAAATAAGGCTGTCTACATACATGCTTAGTATTACTGTTTACACACTACACCATCCCCGTTATTTGAAAAAAAAAATGAACAGAAGTTTTTTTTTTTTTTTATAACAATCCACTTAAAATTAACATAACTATGGTTCCGTATACAATTTTGTTCTATTCTTATGAACTATGACATTTTTACCATTAATATTTATTTTAACATTAGGGGTAAGGTCTTCTATAACAATATATGGGCCGGTGTACAAAGTATCTAATTTATTTCCTATCTCATTTTTTAACAATAGTGCGTCACCTGATTTGTATATAATAGGATTTATTGACTTATCATAATTAATTTTTCTACGTTCTTTACTTAAAATTAAATTATTTCTTGCATCTTTTTGAGCTTTTTGTAATCTGTACTTAAATTCCTTAACATAATTTTCAAAGTTATACAGTGGTTCTACAATATTACATAGATTATTAGGCAATCTACACACTTGTCCGAACACTAACTCGTAAGGTGTATATTTAGTCTCTGTATGTATAGTAGTGTTATATGAAAAACACCAATACTGTAACCATGAACTCCAACTTGAGGGATGATTATCTGTTTGGATTCGCAAATAGCTTCCTAACACTTTATGTGAATTTTCTAATGACCCGATACTTTGATGGTGGTAAGCAGTCGCAATTGTTTGTTTTATATTTAAAATTTTGCATAATTCTGACATTAATTTTGAAATAAATTCAGTACCTCTATCACTTGCTATTTCATTTGGAATTCCGTATAGTAAAATAAAGTTTTCCGCGAATGCTTTAGCAACTTCAGTTGTAGTTTTAGTTTTTAATGGGTATGCTTCAACATATTTGCTGAGCTCGCACTGTAATGTTAGAATGTAACTGTAACCTAAATCATCTTTATCTAATGGACCTACTATATCTAAGAATATTTTCTCAAAGGATGAAGATGCAGTAGATGTAATTTTTAATGGTTCCTTATGGATCTTAGTATATTTTTGTTTTTGACACTTACCGCATTTTTGTACATAGCTCCTAACATCTTTTTCTATTGATGGCCAATAATAATATTTTTTAATTTTACTTATCATTCTCCTAACTCCTATATGACCACTACTAGGTAATAAGTGAAAGTCATTCATTATTACTTTTTTTTCGTCATCGTCATTGATTCTCTGGACGTCCTTTACAACACATATTCGAGGTAAATCACTCGATTTATTTGTAGCAATATATTTAGCTATACTTTCGATGAGTTCTTTATTTTTACGCGTTTTCATAATTATTATTTCTTCTATATTTAATTTTTTGCAAAATAATGCCATCTCTTCCAATAAATCGTCTCGCGAGTTTACTGATAAAGAAGATGAACTTGCAAACAAATTATTTTTACTTTTACAATAAACAAAAGTCTTATTTCTTGAGAAAAATAACAAATCGTCATTATTCAATGATTTTAGTAATCTGCGCAGATTTCTTTCCGGTAAAATAATTAATTCCACATCCTTATCACATTTTTTAAGTACTTCAGCGACTTTAGGTTGATCAGACCTATTGTTGTCGTTCGAAGTCTCAGTACTACTTGTCAAATCAGTTAATTGCTGAGCTTTTCTGAATTGCGCTCTAGTCATTACATTTACCAAATTGTTATTCATTTGTTTCAACTCGTCTGAAGTTAAAATAACTCTAGAAAGCGCATCAGCAACTACATTTTCCTTTCCTCTAACGTATTCTACATTAAAGTCGTATTCCTCTAATGAAAGGCGAAATTTTGTTAAACGACTAGATGGATTTGACATGTTAAAAAGATAAAGCAAAGGTCTATGGTCGGTTCTAATTACAAATTTCTTTCCATATAGATAAGGCCTAAAATACTTTATTGACCAAACTATTGCCAGTAGTTCTTTTTCTATTGTTGCATAATTTAACTCTGCTTTATTTAAACCTCTACTAGCGTATGCGACAGGTTTTCCGTTAGAATTACTTAATACACTGCCAATAGCAAAACCAGAACTATCTGTTTGTAAAATAAACTCATTTTCTGTTGTAAAATTTGGATAATCTAAGACAGGTGGACTTGAAAGTAACTGTTTTAAGAGTTTTAAAGGCATTCTCGCATTCTGTTGTCCATTCAAATTGAACCTTCTTTCTACATAACTTGTTTAGTGGTAAAACAATAGCTGCAAAGTTGCGAATAAATTTCCTATAGTAATTGCTAAATGCAACAAAACGCTTGACGTCATCCGCACATGTCGGTGTCGGATAACTTTCAATTACTCGGATCTTTTCAGGGTCGGGCAAAATACCTGAGGATGATATTACATGCCCTAAGTAAAGAATTTGCCGCTTTAAAAATTCACATTTAGAAGGATTTAACTTTAATTTAACTTTTCGTAATCTTTCAAAAACTGTCATGAGATTTTTATTATGTTCTGCTAAATTTCGACCAAATATAATTAAATCGTCCAAATAAATAATGCATTTTTCGTAATTCAGACCTGACATTGCAACTGTCATTAATCTACTAAATGCAGATGGGCTTATTTTTAATCCCATAGGTAATCTACACATATGGTACTGGCCTTTATCAGTAGTGAATGCGGTATACTTTCTAGATTCTTTTGTTAAATTACACTGATAATAACTACGACTTAAATCGCAATGGCTAAAATAAAAAGCACCCGATAAAGACTCTAAAATGTCTGTAATATTAGGGAGGGGAAATTTGTCATCCTGTACTCTCTCATTTAATTGTCTGTAGTCTATAACTACTCTCCATTGACGTTTACCGCTCCTATCTAACTTCTTAGGCACTAGCAACAAGGGGCTGGACCACTCACTGCTAGTTTTTTCTATAATACCATCTCGTAACATGTCATCGATCTGTCTATTAAGTTCCTCTTTCTGCGAGAAGGGAATTCTGTATTGTTTTCTATACACAGGCGTAGCATTATCTTTCAAATGAATTGATTGCTCATAAACGTTAGTTACACTTAATTTATCACCCGGTAATTGAAATATGTCCGAATATTTGGCACAAATTTGCTCAATAGATAATTCTTCCTCCTTATTTAAGTATGAACCTAGATTAAGTAACGAAAATAAAGTTCGAATTCTCTCTACATTAACATCTGGTCTTTCAAAGTTACAAAATTCGTAGTTTTCTAATGTATCAACCTCGATCTCATTCAAACATAGAGACACTTCCTCGTCTGTGGTATTCAAAAGTCTCACAGGAATCATACCATTTTTTGGCCTAGCTATTATACTAGCCAAAAAAATACCTGGAGTAATTTCCTTTGGATAAATTACACAATCATAATTAATACGCGTAGGTAGATATTTAATAACCTCACATCGCGGTGCGATGGTTAAATTATAGTTATTAGTATGTAAAGGTAATGTAACTTTACTGTCTCCTACTTTGAGAGATAAAGTATTTGAGTCATAATCTATAACACCACTGTACAGTTTAATAAAATCTTGACCCAATATTCCTATCGACTTACATGGTAACTTCCTAAATACGTAAAACTTATGTTTAAAAATTATATTCTTAGATTCTAGAGTCAAGTAAACAAATCCTATTGATTTTGAACTTCCACCAATACCATGGATAGTTAAATCGCATTTATGCAACTCTAAGCTAGCTATATTTAAAATTTCATAATCAATACATGATAAAGAGGCCCCTGTATCTACTAAAAATTCTAGCTGTATATTATTTAAACTTAAATTTACCCAATTAATGCTATCACATGTGAAAACTTGATTAGGGACGAAAAAATTGACCCAAATTCTGATCCGAAGAACGATCATTACGACTACTTTCTGTTGTAGGTAAACCATGGTGTTCATTCGCAATAAAATGATTTAAATTTCTATTATTGGAATGGTTTGCGCAATAATCGCGATTTCCGCGAACATTCCTGGCACCGTAACTTGACGCTCCACGGCGATGTACATAGGCACCGCGGCTGCCTCGCCACGTGTTCCTTGGCGCAGCAGAATTTTGATGCGCCCCATGTGGTTGCCTACCATTGTAGTTACTACCTCGAAAATATCTCGATGTATTTCGACTTCGATTTCCACGATGAGCAAATTTATTATTTCGAGTAGGCTGGCGATTGTATGACATAACGGCCTGACGGTCCGATGATGAGCTAATTTCATCTTCGGCTACTCTAATGGCATCCTTTAATGAGGTCAAATTTCGTGCTGAAATTATTGTTCCTATCTTTTGGCTCCTTAAACCTTCGGAAAAACATCTAATAGCGTTCCTTTCATTGAGAGGACGCAACACTTCGTACGCTTTATCATCGCCATTAGCCTGGGAAATTGTTAAGTCTACAAACAACTTTTCTATCTCTTGGCCAAACTCTGTAACTGACTTTTCACCTTGCCTAGCCTTTTGTAACCTAGACTGTAAAGCAGTATCTGACTTACGAGTAAGTAAATATTTACGCATATCTTCTAATAGCAACTCAACAGAAGTATAAGAAGTAGCTAACCGCATTTTTGCTCCACTTGTTAATCGAGTCTTTAAAACAAAATTTATTAAAGTTGCCTTATCACCATCAAGCATTGAGTCATATAATTCTATCGCAGAAATTAATTCACTGGTCACCTCCTCATCACCAGTCATTTTGGGCAATAGGCTTACTGCCGTCTTTAAACTAAACTTTTCACCTGATACTGACATTATTGCTGATTTATTTTGACTTTGACCACTACTCGCGCTAGATTCCATCTCAAATTTCAAAATTTTATCGTAGCATTTGTTTATGCATGAACACAGAAATAATAATTCTTTAGAGACTTCTTTTGGCAAACTACTTAAAATATTTTTATACGACACATATAAGCTCTTAGCTTCTAAAATCTTATTCTCATAATTACTACCTACTCTTCTTGCAGGACCTAACTTAGAAATAGAATCCGTACAATGTTTTAATTGATTATAGATATCTGATAATTCTATTTCTATACTCATAATACAATCCAATAATTAGATATTAGATTCCTCAACTTTACACCAAAATTACTCAAAACTAGTAGGTAAATTCTCTTAATCTAACATTTTTACAAAAGAAATTGATATGTGCGTGGGTGTTGCTTACAACTTACTTGTTAGTTACGCATCAACTTCTGGATTCTCGCGCTCTCTGAGATCCCTGCGACGTCGGTAGCTGATACGGGACAGGACTCGCTCCAAAGCATCACTTCTCAGCTGCTTCTGCATCCAGTTAGTGTGGCATCGCTTGTACAGGCAGAAGAATCCGGTCAGTACCGCCAACAGCAGACAGGCGCATATTATGGACAGGAGAATGTTGTTCGTCTGAAGGTGTTCCGCCGTTGCTTGTGCGTGGTTGCTTCCAGCTGCAGACTGCGCAATAACCACTTGCTCCTTGCTTTGCGTAGTTCCCATAGTCTGTCGATGACTCAATTTGCAAATATCTCGTGGCTCGGTGCGACGTTCCAAAAATTGAAGAAGGTTGAAGGTCGTTGCAGTACGGTAATTTGAGTGACACGTGGACTGGTAGAGTCGTTGCAGTATGTTAGAGTGACTTGAAGACTGGCAGGGTTGTTGCAATTTGGTAGAGTGTCATGAGGACTGGCAGGGTCGCCATGTAGTGTGATCAGGTCGCTAGGTTGGAAGACTTGAAATGAAACGTCTGTTTGGTTTCATGGTCCGGTTTAATATGTTAAAAATACTTACAATTTATTGTAATACAATATTGCTGAAGAAGCACTTTAAATAAGGCTGTCTACATACATGCTTAGTATTACTGTTTACACACTACAGTACAATAAATATCTAAAAAAATAACTTCTTGTTTTCGAAAATTTATATCCTTATTTATTTATATACTAATACACATATAAATAAAATAAACTACTAAATATTTTAACAAATACCAAAATAAAAGAAAAGAAACCTAATAATAATTACCATGACTCGACTTCTAATTGAGAGCTATTTATCCTGCCTGACTTAAATTAAAAAAAAAAAAAACCTTTTATTTCAGACAACAGTGATCCATATTTTGTTAGATTACACACAGCTTATATTCTAGTGTTAGTAACATTGATAAAAATATATTATTAAAACAAACGATGACTAGGCAGAAAAACACATTCCCGACCTAATCAACCTCCACACAAAATGCCTGATATTTTGGTGTATAGCTCTCCGCCACAGCTCTCAGGATATAGTTGCAACTACTCCGCACTCTGCACAGCAGCGAAGCCGTTTTTTTGCGTAATATGGCATGAAAGCCATCTGTGTAGGCCTCAGCAAACATTCCTGAAGCGCTACAAAAACGAGGCAGTCGCAACATCCTGAAAGCATTATTATATTGAATGCGCAGGACATCCAACGATCTCTTAGTGTACTTGACCCATAGATTGCTGACTTAAGTAGTGGTTACGAACTTTTCTTTTAAAAGTGAGTTTGTTTTCAGCTTTTTTAATGCCAAAAGGTAGCGTGTTCCAGAGCCTTGTAGTAGAGATGGCGTAAGAATTTGACATAAAACCGGTGCGGTGTGAAGGAATTTGGAGAAGTAGATTCTTGGAAGCTCGAAGGTTACGACTGTGAGAACTGCCCAACACTTTAAAATAAGTTTTTAGGTAATCGGGAGCACATGGATCGTTCATAATTGTGAAGAGCATGCAGAGAGATCTGAGGGACCTCCTGAGTCGAATAGGCAACCATTTAAGCTGAGGAGGAAATGTGATCGTATTTACGAAGGCCAACAACAAAGCGAATACAATTGTTGAGAAGTCGATCCAATTTGTTTAGAAGTTCTTGGGAAAGATCAGAATAACAAACATCAGCATAGTCGATAATGGGAAGCACAAGTGACTGGACCAAAGTGAGTTTGGTGCTAGATGGCAGGAAGTATTTGAATCTATAGAAGGATCGCAGCGAGAACGAGACTTTCTGGCTCACCTGAGCCACGTGTTTATTCCAACTTTAAACTGCCGTCAATGTACAGACCTAAGTCTTTTACGTGAGGTGAAAGAGAAATGACGGAGTTCTCGTACATCAGTGGCATAAGTTGGCTAGTGTTCACATTTCTCAAAAAGTACGAACTGCCAATTAGGATGGCCTGACATTTCCCGACGTTAACAGAAACCCCAAATTTGCCAGACCATTCCTCGATAGTTCGAAGATCAGCATTGAGTGATGAAATGCAATTGTCAAGTTTGGTAATGTCAGACTGAGCGTATAGTTGCAAGTCATCAGCGTACAGATGGTAAGAACATTTGAGAACAGCAGTAATGGAGTTTATAAATAAAGAAAATAAGAGAGGAGAGAGGATACCGCCTTGCGGAACACCAGTTACCAGGTCGTACCAGTCAGAGCAATCCTGATCAGCACGCACCGCCTGCTGGCGACCACGAAGATATGATGAAAACCAATCACGTGACAACGAAGAGACCCCAATCTGAGACAGTATGGTTAGAAGAATGTCGTCATCAACGGCGTTAAAAGCATTGGAAAAATCTATTAAAACCAAGACCGTTTATCTCGAATTCTCCAGGCCATCCCTTATGTCTTCAGTAACTTTAAGCAGAGCTGTGGCTGTGCTGTGAAAACCGGATTGGAAACTGGACAACAGGTTATTCTTAAATACGTAGGAGGATATTTGATTAAGGGCAACTGCTTCTAGGATCTTGGAAAGGAAAGGGAGAATGGAGATCAGCCTGAAGTGATTCACTAAACTAGGGTTGGAAATTTTAGGGAGAGGGATAATATAAGCCTTACGCCACATTGCAGGAAACACACCAGTCTGCAGAGATGAATTGATGATGTGCGTAATAATTGGAATTAGATTCTCAATCATAAACGATAACATAGTTCGACTGACCCCATCACAGCCCACAGCCTTACGACTTAATTGAGGTGAAATATTTAAGGACCTCAACGTTAGTCACGGGAGAGAAAGAAAAAGAGTCAGGAGGAAACATTGGCTTGGAAGTAACATCAAGGATGGTATTATTCTTAATGCCAACCGCAAGCGTAGCAGATGTTGAAGGGTCTCCCTTGTTTGACCGAAAAGAAATTGCCAAATTATCACTTCCCAAACAAATTTTCGCATAATTTCATTTGCCAAATTATTACTTACCAAAAAATCTCTTTACAAATAATTGTTACGAAAACCTATGTTTGGCAAGTGAACGTTTGAACAATAACTTGTTCACCAACTAGTACTTTTACCATTTTTTATCTAGTCAAATATTTCAGTTGGTATAACATATTTTACGCAAAATTACATAAGCCAAATATTTGGTGTCGTCAATTTTAAACTTACCATTTCAGTCAAAAGCACTATTAACTAGTTGGAATCTCCTATTTGGATTCGGTTGGGGCTCCTATTTCTGTCTGCAGGGTTTACAGGCACCTAACTAACCGAACCTCGGGGTGCCCGTGACGTCGACCGTCTAGGGTTAGCGTTTCCGTCAGCAGGTCGACGGATCCCCGCTGCGCGGGGCTCCTATTTCTGTCTGCAAGGTTTACAGGAACCTAACTAACCGAACCTCGGGGTGCCCCTGACGTCGACCGTCTAGGGTTAGGGTTTCTGTCAGCATCTGTTTTTCAATTACGTTATATTAAATCAATTTGTGTTATGTCTTCATTCCAAAATTTTTGCCTTTATATTTTTTGTCATAACAAATCATTTGACTAAACGTTTATTGTCTTAATTTTGTTTGCTGTAATAAATCATTTGGTTAAAGACCAAAAGCCTTAATGACATTATCCTTAGTAATAATCTGCCAAGTAAACATTTGACCAAATGAAAATGTGCGTACTAAAATTATTCCAAATATTACATTGGCATAAAAAAAGGTTGCTAAAATTTGTTTGGGTAATGAAAATTTGGCAAAATCTTTTCGGCAAAACGGCAGGATCCCGGTTGCAGCGGTTTCTAGCCAACTTGTAAAGGCTCCAGTTCTCCTCACTGCGGTCCCGCCTATATTTTCTAAAAGCCCGGTCACGTCGCCTCATTGCCATCCGAACTCCAGGGGTAATCCATGGAGCTGGGGGGCGCTTGACGCGAACAGCCCTCAGTGGCGCATGCGTGTCAATGAGCTGGAGTACATATTTATTAAATATTTCCACTTTCTGATCCACTGATGGTGATTGGGCAATATCGACCCAATCAAGAGCTTGTGCATCGGTATTGAGTTTTTCTTTGTCTAACCTTACGAAATTCCGCATAAAAACAATAGCAGGCCGCTGCTTTGGGGGTTTAATTTTGTAGGACAGATAAATCAGATCGTGTCTGGATAAACCAGGCGCAGCGATCTGACCATGGTTGGCAACGAGATCCACAGAAGACGCAAGCATGAGATCGAGCCAGGAATCACTTGAGTCAAAGGACACGACGACTCCAGGATCGCACTCAGCCTTCGTGATCTAGGGTTATCCTTCAATAGGTCAGTGTTAAAATCACCCATGACTATGAGATGTTTGTGCTCTGAGGAAATAGATTCGAAGAAAGATTCTAGAATAGAGAAGTAATCTATAGCAGGTGGGCAGTAAACAATTCCTAGAACGGCCTTAACCCCTTTAACAACAATTTCAAGAAATAGGTATTCAGGGTTGCCATTATAAATTGGGGATGAAGAAGATATGATTTTGTAGGTGATATCACTGCGCAGGTAAATGGCAACACCCCCAGCTCTTTTCCCTGTACGATCGTTCCGAATTAAAATAAAGCCAGGTAGACCGTACAAGTTAGAAGAAAGCTCAGGTTTTAGCCAACTTTCGGATACCAAAACAGCATGCAAAGTGACGTGAGAAAATAAATCCAATATTTCAGAATGGTGCTGAGGAATGCTCTGAGCGTTGACATGACATACATTAAAGCACTTGTTAAATCGCTAGCACTAACTATTCAGAAAACTATTCACGGACAGAGGATCGTCAAGAGTTGAAAAGGATGTGGAAGAACATGAATAAAAAGAGTCCTCGTCAGACATAATTACTATAAAGTTAATTAAACAAATATAATATAAGCTATAAAAATAATAGATAATATAATGGACTTTAAATGTGAAATAAAATTCACTTATGAATTAATTGCATAACCTGCCAGCAGACTGTTCATAAAATAAAACTAATGCGTGTTTCCGAACGTAACTGATTCAAAAACGCCATAGACAGTGACAAGTGACAGTGACATTACAAAAACATAATAATGACTGTCTAGAACTAGAACATAGAAAACTTAAAATAGTAAATAAAGCGTTAATACACGAATAAAGTTACTGTGACGTGTTCCTACTAATATCGGCGATCAGAAAACTAGCTCTAAGGATGTTAACCAGACAAAAAGGAAACAGCTATGAGAGTAAACAAAACAAACCAAGTTACTTCTTCTTTGCTAACCGCCTTGACCGACTGAGAGCCTGCGCCGGCGCCGGGCTTGTGTTGTTTGAGCCAGGGTTGTAGTTCGGAGGAACCACTTGATCCAGTGACTTGCCATGCTCCGCTCCCAGCGCGATGACTTCCTCAACAGTGAAGACCCGACGACGTTTGCCATTAGGGAGCTTGACGTTAATGTTTCCGTCCATAGTCCACACATCAGTCACACCGAACAACTTACGAGCTGTTGTAAAAGCAGACTGCCGCTGACGAGTGAGGAACTCAGACACCACATAAGAGGATCCCTTCAGTTGACCTTGACCTTCTGAAGCCTTGCCGAGCCTTAGGCATACAGTTAATGAAGAGGGTGCCAGATCAGTAATGCCAAGCTTATCCTGCAGAATGGAAGCCACAGTTTCCAGGAGTTGCTCACCAGGCTTCTCAGGCATACCTCCAAGCAGCAAGAACTTTCCTGTGACGCATCTCAATTACGTCAACACTCCTGCTCACCTCGGCTATCTGCAGCTACAATGCACTGAGGACACTCCAAACATGCTCTTTGAAGACTGTAAAATCCTTGTGAAGCCCGCTCAAGTCTGTACCCGCTGGTGATATCTTCAGATGTTCTTCCAAGTCTGCCATCCGTTGGTTGAGGGATTTTATTGCCAAGCGCTGTGTCTCCGCAATATCAGCTACACGACGACTTACAAGTGTTCAGGTGCAGTAGTCAGTGAGGGCAAAGTTCAAGTGACAGCTCAAGCCAGCAAGTAAATGCAAATAACACTGTTTAGGGCATGTGTATGTTACTGCCCATACAATATGTGCTGAATGGTATGTTAATCAGCAATATTAGGTAGAAATTATAATTTAAATAATGAAATTACTATTTATAATTAAAAGAAACAATTTGGGAACATGTTTACTTTTGTGCACCTACCCGAAAAAGCATTTACCCTATCTACCTATAATAATATACTACTATATCCTATAATAATATACTACTATATCCTATAATAATATTTTTTTTTTATTAAACAAATATCTTCTCCTTGATCACCCATCCACAGACCAACCTTGGCAACCGTTGCTTAACTTGGATCACCCATCCACAGACAGACCTTGGCAGTCGTTGCTTAACCTTGATCACCCATCCACAGACCAAAGACGAAACGAAAATATCTGGCTTGCTTTCTATAAGAGAGAGAGACAGACAGAGAAACATGCGCACGCCGCACGGCTTACAATAGCTTACTATAGAAAAAGTGTCATTACAACTTTTCGTCTTAATTTTTTCCGTCTAGCCCCCTTTCGCAACGCGCGCTAAAGAACGTCGTTCCAACAAAAGAAAAATAAACATAAAACAAAAGAAACAAAATAAAAATATGACCAAAAAGAAATCCTCAGGCTGGGCTCGAACCCGAGGTCACACAATTTCAATCCGGTGCTATGTGCCCCAAGACCAGCTGACTTCTTACAGTGCGTGACGAATATGTCGGTGTATATTTCGCAACGAATGCTGCCTCATCAATCGAAGCAAAGATTCAACCAAACATTAGTGTCTGAACGAAAAGAGCGTTTCTGCAAGCTGAGGACAAAATGATAACAGTCAGCCTTGCAAAACTTCTCCAACCATCTATAACTTACACTTCGTTAAATAGACGAAACATTTACCCCGTTACTTCCGTTACTCGCACACAAATTCACAATATTGCACCATCAACAATATACATCGCCCATTGACACTCTCCGGTCTCCTTATTTTTTCCGCTACTGTCACTGGTCCGTTCTCACAAATTATGTTGTGAAAACTATTGTGGCGAGCCTAATAATGGCATGTAGTATCGCACTCGAGAACTACAGTATTGATCATGACATAGCCTAATAGTCGCAGTATTAATAATTGAACTAAACATTGACATACTACTTATGTCTGCGCGAATATATTATAAAGTAATAGCCTAGCAATGTTGTGTCTACAACTAGTAGGTAGATACACTTTACCCCGTGTCGACTTAAGTTTATAAATCAAGATATATTTATAAGCCTGTCACTATAGTGACCTACTAGGAAATGAACATGCTTATTCAGCATGTGAATAGAATTGTTTTTTCTGTTTGACAATTTTTCAAAGTATGGGAAAGACACACAATATTATTTTACTACAATTCAACTTTAACAACTCTGTTACACTGTCTGTGATATCTTGTTTTGTAAGTTTTGAACTATTTCCTATAAATTTTGTTATATCAATATTAACATTATAAACATTTCTAAATTGATTACATTTTTAAATTATCCTATTCAGTTTTGCATGTTTTAATTTTTTTATTGCTGACTATATGTATAATTCTGTTTGTGTAAGGAATCTTCAGTCAGATCAATAGTTATTAAGGAAGGGGGGTTACAATTATTATTTAATAATTCATTATTTATGAGGAAACAAACCTCATAAATAATGAATTATTAAATAGTAATTAACCTGAGTAAATTCTTTTTCTTTCTGTAACTTTAATATACAATTATTGGCATGAATTAACTCACCTTCTAGGTCCCTAATTTTATATAAAGCCACCTCATACAACTTACTACCATTTTTGAAACCATCCGTGACAACCTGCAGCTGATCCCGTTCATCAACAACGTCCAAATTGCTGATGTAGGTCTACTAGCTAGAGTTTTTGCCATTAATGTTATCGACTTCCACCTCACTCTCTTCTCTCTCCTGTAACAGCTGTTGGACTGGGAGGTTTGATTCTTTAAGTTCTTGGAGAGTCGTTCTCAATTTTAGCTCCATATCCTGAGTAGCCTTACAGGTTGTCACAGGCATGGTTTCAGGATTGTTACTGAAAATTAGAAGTAAATAAACGGTGAGAACTAATGGAATAAACTGACTAAAGAAAAGTTAGCGATGAAAGGGAAAAAATAAAACAGAGAAAAGCCTTAAGTTATGAAATTAAATGACATAGACTAATATATTAACTTCAAAAGATTATCTTTATTCAAAATAACTGGTTTTATTGTCTTAGGGTTTTACTTTTTCTTATGAGGGTAGCTTGCTTATGAATTAAAAATTTCACTTAGTTTATTAAGATATTACTTCAAACCAATAATGCACAATAATGATCATAAACGATTTATGAATTAATATTGAAAAGATCGATTTAAAAAAAAAGAGAATAACAGAGTTATGGAATCGTCAACAAAGCGATTCAGAACCGTTACAAGGTAATAAACCGGCAAAAAATTACAATAGAAATTGGCATGGATGTGTTATCGAGTTAAAGTGACGTTTGTGTGCAGTTATTAAATAAAAATAAACAATACTTCCCCTGAATTATCCGTGTTAAGCCGTAGTTACAGTTAGAACGTCAACTGTTGTTTGTAGGTTACCGGTAACGTTGTACTACCGAAAACTTAATTAATTATCAGGAAAACAATTTTCCTGAGTTTTTACGCATTTATAATACGTTTACACAAATAATTACACCGTAATATAACTTATTTACTTACTAATTTAATTTTAAAATACGGAACAAAAATTTGACATATCACTCTCACATGACACATCTATTTCGTTCTATAAATAAAGTTCTACGCTACTCAATTAGTGATGGAGTTAGGTTGGATGCAGATTTGATCGATAGATATCGATAAAAGGAAATTTAAAACATTTTATTTCAAGGACAATAAAAAAAGGCAAAAAAAAGGCAAAATAACGTCTCTCTTATTTTAACTCATTCGAATTTTCTAATAGAAAAAGTGTTAACCTTAATTATGTAAAGTATTTACCTTGGGTTTGGTTTGTTTAATAAATTAAAATAAAGTAAAAAAATATGGTAGTAGGTATTGTTGTGTATAACGTGTTTTATTATGTATAATTATATTTTATAATACTACGACCTTTTTTCGAAATTAAACGAGAAATAGGGAATCTATCGATATCGATAATATAGATCAAAGCTAAATGTGTCACTTCCTTGAGTGAGTAGCAGAAAATATAGACTTATGACGCGAATATCATCCTTATTTCAAAGGGGTTTAAGTTTATAATTGCATTCACTGGGAATACCGCCATCTATGGTCAAATAGCGGAATTTACTGGGCAATCGATTCTAGTTTGATTTCAAATTACAAAACGTCGTATGTATTTTTCTGCCCTAAAGCAAAATAAATCCTATTCTTATAGCACGAAAGTACATTTTAAAATGTAGAATCTGTGACTTATGCCAGTTTTGACTACTAACTAACAAAAAGTCGCGCAAACGTCCTGCGCGCATGTGTCTTAGGGCGCAAGTGTCCATGCGCGAAAACGTCCAATCGCGCAAGTGTCCAATCGCGGAAACGTCTATACGCGCATATGTCTTTTCGCGGAAGTGGGTTCGCGCAAGTGTCCTTCGCGCAAATGTCTTTCGCGCAAGTGTCCTAGACCCCCTTCATACAGAATAGTACTCCTGCCGTAGTTTGTTCTAGGGGCCCGCAACGCTATGTCATTTGCTTGTCTAGTTCTGTATCTGTTTTTTATTTGTGATTGTTTTGTAAGAGTTATTTGTGTGTGTATATTTTTGTTTAAAATTTTATGTACAAGTAAACAAGTATTATACCTATATATCTGAGAAATATTCATGAGCTTTGTGTTATTATAGAGTGTTTGTGTAGGTGTTCGGTAGTTGTATTTAAAAAGAACTTTTATAATTTTATTTTGAGCTGTTTGCAAGGTTTGTAGGTTAGATTTATAAGTGCAGCCATACACTTCAATTAGGTAGTCCAAATGAGGTTTCACCATGGAGTTATAAATCATATAACAAACTTGTGGTGGAAGACAACGAACAATACTGCGCAGTGCGCCTGTTAAGGAAGAGAGCTTATTTCTTATTTTCTCGATAGGTATGCGCTTTCCACGATAAGTCGCTATCCAGTACAAGTCCAAGGTATTTTTCTGCTTTAGATTTTTCTAGAATTTTACCATTAAGATTTAAATTAGTAAAATGGTTATAATATTAGTATAGATCTGGAGACAAAACTGGATGTAACCTTGCTTTGCATTTATTAGCTAGAAAGAAGAAGAATGCTTAACAACTAACAAACAATTTGCAATTCTACTAACAAATATGAATGTTATGAATCTGAAATAAATGATTACTTATTTATTTAACCACGTTAGCGTTAGTATCTCAAGGTCTACCGAAACATAAATCAACTAAGGAAACCCTTTAAACACACTCACGAAACCTAATCTTATCCCTTTCTCTTGAAAATAGTACATAACCTTTTCACGAGGGTATATTTTATAAAACTCATAGTTGATTAGAATGCTGTTTATTTTTCACTAAGTTTCTAAGATTCGAAACTGTTCACCAGTTTAAGTAACGGTTATAAAACAAAGCAAGTAACGTAGTTCACTTCATAAATACGGGGCCGCAATGGGTAGCTTCAGTACTAAACTAGCCTCGTACGAAACTGCAATCTAGAGTTTCTGTCATCCCCTCCATCAGCAGAAAGAGCTTGAAGACAAATTAGCGTCCCCATATGCAAATTTATCCCGGTTTACGAGAACTAAAGCTTTGTAAACTGCTCAAACTATCTACAACCTGCTTTGCCCAGTTCTTGCGTTACTAAGTTCCTTTGAAACCCTTTAAGGCAATGTCGTAGCAGTAAGTTTGCCGTGACAATTCTATCAGGCGTTTAATTAGCAAGTTCCATTTTCGCGTTTTCTTTATTATTTCTGATATTTTCTTTGGGGAAACTTTATTCAAACGTTATTTAAATAACTTTGACCTTAAAAGTAATTAAAGAAAGCGTTACATAAATTGACTGGAATTATTATTTTCCGGAAAGTCGGATTTTACTTATTAAGTCCTTAGGCTATGAGGAAAACGACTTTGGATTTGCTGGTTTCTATGCCATGAATTGCCTCGATGATAGATAAAATAACAGATCTAGTAATGTAATTGTTTTACTCTTGTTACAAATCGAAATACTTCCGTGATTTCTCACATATTGCTTTTTACTATACTTATAACGCCTCCCTAATCTTAATCTTGATAGATATCGGAAGCACCTCTTTCCCTTATCTTCCAATCCCCGGGGCGAATACGATATGAAACGAAAAATACTTCCTTTGACCGTGGTAGGCCGCCGAGCGGTCGAATATTCAAAACAATCTTTCTCTGCCTCCATCGGGATTAAGAAAAGAGATTTGTACTTTTTTTCCTCGTAAGAATAATAGAAACAACCGAAGAGAATGATAAGGGTGCACAGACAGGGATAAAAAGAGTTAGTAAGTTACCTCACGCTCCGACTGCGGTGACGTAACGAGGTGGACGATGCAAGGCCGCAGATTAGCATCAGCTCTCAAACTTGTTTTTGTTACGTCCGATTAACCCATATTGTGTACGAGTGCTTGACGTCACATTACGTCCTCGATTTTTCTATCAAGCGAGGGGCGTCGGGTCGCATCGGGTCCCGCCGGTTCGCAAATGCAACGCGCATGCGTCGAAATTGCGCCAATTTCGCGGGCAGCGGCCTCTGCCGGCGGAAGGCCCAGTCCACTCGGTGCTCGGCGAAGGGATGTTGCATCGCGCGTGGTAACATCTCACGGACGGGAATTTCAAAAAAGATTAAAATGCCATAGTTTGAAAGTGGTGTAGCGCGGTTTGAAACTTGACGTGTCGATGTTTCCTCGGCTGACGACGTCGAAACTAACCTAGTGTTGTGTGTTTAGGTTAAGTTTCAGTGTGTTTGGATTTTAAAATGACTGGTTGCGGGGTTTTTTTTACTGTATTTAAATAAAAATAGTTAGTAATAGTGGTCGTATGTGTAGGTCGGTTACGTGATCGCGTGGTGGTTTTGATTGCAGTGTCCGCCGCGTTCTCATTCAAGTGCCAGTATAACCTTGACACGTTTTCCCGCGCTAGTACCCCAACCTTGTTTTCAGTTGCACTCTCTCTTGACATTTACCGCAAAAGCGGGTTCTCGTTTGCTAATTAGAATTCCTGTGAATAAATACTCCTTGGAGACTGTAATTATGAAAGTAAATAGTCTTACGAGTAGTTATTAGGCTTCGTGTAGTTAAGTCATGATGAGTGACGTCAAAAACGATTGTAGAATGTTCGTAGCATAAAATATAGTTCCGAATAAAATTATAATTCTCGTAGAATTAATAATAAAGTTTGTAATAATGGAATCCTTGTGACCGCTTGAGTGAGGAGTGAGCCAGCGTCTTCAAAATGAGAATTTCAAAAGGTAAGTTCCTTTTTATCCAACTTATATTTTGGGGCTCTTTATTGGAGCTTACTTTCATTTTATTACAATAGACGTACCTTTTTGTTGGTGGAGTTTGTTCAAATCGATTTAGCCTAAGTATGTAGGTAGTGTAGGTACTCACTTACTTACGGTCTACTTGTTTTTTTGTACATAAAGTATACTATGTACAAGACATTTTATATAAATAGTGTTTCTTCAATTATATAATTTAGAGTTATAGTGTATGTAGTGTAAGTAACTGAAAAAAAAAGCTGAAAAATGCTACAGTGGAAAACTGGAGATGCATGCTGTAGACACGTTTCCAGGTATTCTTATTTTACCCAATTTCCATGGATCTAAATGGAATCAGTTCTTAATGTCTACCAAACTTTGCCTTCATTTTAACTTTTACCATTTTAAAGGGTTAACTTTCGTAATGGATATTATCAAGAGTGAAATGTTGGAAACTTATGAAACTATAATACAATTAAAATATTTCAAACTGCTACCCAGGGAATGGAGAAATCTTAATTTATCAAAAGTACTTACAAACACTCCAACTGGTGCTTGTTAATTGTTCAATGTGTTTACTAATCATTTATTCATTAAATTCTGTTTAATTTACTTAGCTTTCATTAATTGTTCTTCATTATTACTCGATTCCGATTTTCTAGAGAGCAGCGGTGGCCCAGTGGTGGCGTCCCCGAATTACGAGCAGTTAGTCGTGAGTTCAAACCCAGATATGCACATTACTTTGTGTAATTTATTTCATCATCACGGCTCTGAAAACGGTGAAGGAAAATATCGTGAGGAAATCGGCATGTCCTAGTAGGTACCAAAAATTCGAAGACATGTGTCATCTACCAACCCGCACTGGGCCCACGTGGTGGATTATAGCCCATTCCCTCTCATAGAGAGAAGCCCTGTGCCCCAGCAGTGGGAACTTTATAGGCTGATTATGCATGCTCAATTCCTGAGTAAAAAAAACCATTTCATCATGAATTCGTGATCTAGCAATCGTCATCATACCGAATCTTGACTTTACTTTGCATAGCTGTTTCATGCGAATATCAGCAATACTTGTAATGTAATAAGGTTCGTAATAGCGTGAAACTCTTATTCACGTTCACTCGTAGGATTATGAACATTATTTGCATAAGAAAAAGGTTTGAATACGTGTGAACCGCTTACTTAGGTCTGTAGATTTTCCCCCTGAAGGCTATTTCTGGCCTTACTGAAAGTCTGAATACGCGGTAACCGTTTTCGCGTCGGTGTCCCTTCCAGCCCGTATATTAGTGTTCGTGACTATACTTATCTTTTTAGAATCCAGTTGCAAACACAATTCGAAAAACAATGTAGTTATTCAATCCCTTAACCAGTCGACAGCCTTGACACAACTATCGATTCGAACAATATCTCTCTGCTAGAACCTATTAACCTCATCAAAGGCATTCCCACCACCCAATTATAATCCAAGCGAGGAGTTAGGCTATCTAATCAAAGCCTGGAGACACAATAGCTCAGTAATTGCTCCTGTTTACTACGTTGTTAGGTACTGACCGAGTATTTTTAGGTGGCTGTGATCATGGCACATCAAGGCAGGGCGTTTGTGCAACCAGTTCGGACTAGTTTCTCCTCATAAACCAGATAATACAATACACAAAAATAAACATTACTAGACATACATACATACCTACACACCCATAAATATACATATACATACTAGCTGTGCCCGGCATGCGTTGCAATGCAATTTTTTTACCATACCCTAGCTACCTACCCTTCCTACCCTAACTACCCTACCTACCTACCTATCCTACCCTAACTACCTACCTATCCTACCCTACCTACCTACTTATCCTACCTACCTACCCTACCTACCTATCCAACCCTACCTACCTACCCTACCTACCTATCCTACCTACCTACCTATCCTACCTACCTAACCTACTTACCTACCCTACCTACCTACCCTACCTACCTACCCTACCTACCTACTCTACCTACCTATCCTACCTACCTAACCTACCTACCTACCCTACCTACCTATCCTACCTACCTAACCTACTTACCTACCCTACCTACTTACCCCCTTATCAGTTAGGGGTATGAAAAATAGATGTTGGCCGATTCTCATAGATACCGGATAAGCACAAAAAATTTCATCAAAATCGGTCAAGCCGTTTCGGAGGAGTATGGCAACGAAAACTGTGACACGAGAATTTTATATATTAGAAAAGAAGATACATTACTAGAGTCATAGTAATTATTATAAGGTTTCTCGTATTTCGGACTATGTGTATGTATTATAATATATATTATTTTATTTTATCTGTATCCATATAATATGTACCCATTTATGTGTATCAATTTCTGTTAACAAAATGATATATTTTTTTTTTTTTTTGTACTCTACCACAATGCTGTCCTATTTGACCCAAAGGTTGACGGGTAGAAAATGCCTTGTGGCATTAAGTCCGCCTATGTACCACTATTGTACATGAAGTTTAAATAAATAAATAATAATCATTCATAACATCACGTCTTTGCCCGAAGTCACAGTCACATTTTGCCAGTTAAGGTTTTAGATCCATGGAGCGTTTGGTGATTCAGGGTAGAGTCGAGAGCACGAGACCACGTTGTCGATCACCAACCCGATGGACAGATTCCATCAAATCCGTCACTAAAATCCCTGTGACCGAATGTGCTCGCCATGGAGCTAATAGAGACCGGTGGAAAAGAATCGAGAAGGCAGCGACAACAGTTATGGGCGACCCCCCATGGCCACGACCACTCTGCCAATAGTGAACGACTAAGAAAAATAGGGGCGAGCCTATTACCACTAATCGGGCACTAATTCAGAAACTGCAAATGGAAAAACCCAATAAACCCAATACCACTTAGGAATTGAACACAGGCCCTCATGCTGAGCAGTAGCGCTTGAAACCACTAGACAATAATAATCGTTCACAAAAAAAAAATGAAAAAATTACAGAGATTCGCTGCCCATCTTGGCAAATAGTAACGCGAAATCTATTGACAAAAAAAACATTTATTCCTTGAATATGACTCAATCGAATGAGCCCAAAATGTGATAAACATAACAAGAAAGATTCCGAAAGCATTGTTTAAAAAAAAATACTCATTGCGAAATAGAAATGAAATCTTAAAACCTAACAGTGTCCCTTTAAAAGGGTGCGGTTTTTGTCCTTCAAAAAATAAACACGCTTGATAAATCAAGGTTGTAAACCCCAGGTTGTCTGGAGCCCTGAACTTTACATCACCTTGGTCTAACCTCGGCAACCTTGCAAGGGCCGTTACTTCGCCAATTCAAATACATTAACAAGTTCATTCATACTTTCTAGGTTGAATATACTGAGAGTTGTAGACGGGTTTTAGATTTAGCTTTGTAAGCAGACCTGTATACGTCCAGTAAGTAAGTGGGATTATTGATTTAGTTCACAAACTGTAAACTGAAAACTGTGTGTGTTCACAACAATAAATTTATTTTAAATAGTGCTAGATGATTGGTCTCATAGTGTTTTTTGTTCTCTAAAATCAGTGTTCTTAAATAAAGCCTCTTTCAACGAGGGTCCTACTCTACGGGAGAAAAATTCTAATCAGATCCGAAAAAGGTTTTCTATTTTCTGTTTCTGTTCTAAAAAACCGACCTTTTTTCTGTTACTACGTTATAATATCTAGGGCCTAAACGTATTCGCTTTGCCTGCTATAATTAGATCGATATAGTACCCATACTAACATACTATTAACGGGTGTCTTTTTAGAGGTAGAAAAATGTGTTTAATATCAATAAAATGGGTTTTATTTGGTTGATTGTATTAGGCATGTGGTCTCAATAAAAAACACCCTTTATGGTCCGAAAGTAGGTAATTATGTCTGTCTTTACATGTGTTACCTTGTCACGCCTTCGAGATCCGATAATATCTGACGCACGGGTAGAACATTACCTGGGCAAGGACGGTGGATGTTTTTATCGTGGAGTTCCGTGGGATCATTTTCGCCTTCCATGCGGGCGAAGCCGCGGCCTGCAGCTAGTGTATTACAAATAATCTGTTTACTTATGATAATGATCTGACGTCTGGCGTATCATAACAAAGTAAACAACTACAAACTTCATCGTTATATATTACTAAGCGTTCGAGCTAGATTCTAGGAAACTGTGATTTTCAATCTACGATTATACTGGGGCGGAATAGATAGGCGAGTATTAATCGTAAATTCCCAGTAATAACTATCTCAATATTATATTAGACCGGTGAACGATGGCCTGATGAAGGCCGCGGGAGACTGGTGCGAGAAGTACAGGACTGACCAATGAGGCGACGCTTGGAGATGGGGGAGGGGTCCACTGACCAGCAGATGAGTCAATGTCCAATGTCAAGCAGAGGACGTCAATCGGCTGTTATAACATGAACTTACACCGCATCAAGCATTACTTTTTACGGGGTGCAGGGATACCGACGCGAAAACTAAAAAAAAACAGCTGTTTCCTACAAAAGTGCAATACCTCAAAATGTATGGAACAGCTGTTTTTTTTAATAACCGACGTGGTGGATTTCTATGTGGCTCAGAATGATTTACGGAATACGTGGTAACCGTGTTTGTGTCGGTGTCCCTGTCTCCCCGTATACCTACTATAAAAATAATATAAGGAAATAGTTATTGAATAGGATTGAATGTACTTAGAGGGTTGTATTAATGATTACAATTCTGTAACTACAAAACGTTTTACTAGCGCGACTTATTCTTCGTTAACATACAACCTGACACTGACATGCAAATTGCAAAATAACCTAAGAAAATTTTGAATTTCGCGGGCTTCCCTAGCGCTTCCACCTTAATAAAGTTGCAAAAAGAACCTGACTTTGCCTCGGCTAGGTGTGATGCCAGATATTTTTGCCTACAATTCTAAGTAAAAACCGGCCAAGTGCGAGTCGGACTCGCGCACGAAGGGTTCCGTACCATTATCTATAAAAATGGCAAAAAAATCATATCTGTTGTATGGGAGCCCCCCTTAATATATTTTTTTTTTAATTTTTAGTATTTGTTGTTATAGCGGCAATAGTAATACATCATTTCTGAAAATTTCAGCTTTCTAGCTATCACGGTTTATGAGATACAGCCTGGAGACAGACAGACAGACAGACAGACAGCGAAGTCTTAGTAATAGGGTCCCGTTTTACCCTTTGGGTACGGAACCCTAAAAAGGAACGGGCTACGGGTAGCAACGTACTTAGCTCGAGAGTAGGTCCTGCACTCACCTGCGGTCACCTTGCGGTTGGTTCAACCACCACAAGGTGACATAAGGTACCTTCATTTTATTAAATGCTATGTGCTACGCGGTGTGTGAGGTTATAACAGATGTTGTGAACGATAAATAGCTCGGGTTTTCTAGTAGAAAATTGCAAAGGCAACCTCCTTGAGTTATGAGTCCAGCTGCACGATAACTGACAATTGCTTGCACTGACTGGACAGGTCCACTCAAATCTGAGTGGTTCTTTCTTCAAAAGATCATCTCAGACACTAGTCTGCATAGTCCTCATGTGAGTTTACCAAGAATATGTCTGGCACTTAAAAGAGAATATGACCTCTGAGTTTGTTTCGGCTGTTTATTCTCAGAGTAGTCAGGTACGAAACATAGGCCCCAACTAGTTTAAAAAAGACATGTATTTGTATAAACCTATTTGCATAATAAACATCATTCATCATTTACATAGGTAATATTATAGTCTGATAAGTCTGATTAAATATGGTACTAGATTAGGATTTGAGTGACATCAAAGTATCTTCTCAGCGTGTCGATGATAATCTAAATTGAGTCACCTAAAAATTTGGCGACGAGTTTAGCACCATCATATCGTCCATCAGCTCCTGTGATGTGCCAACAACAGGACAGGCAGGTCACGATATCAAGTGTCCTATCATTTCGGGGACAACACCACATAGGATTATATTGGTGTTTATTTTTTACTGTTCCTCAACTGGACAAAGTTCTCCCACCATTCTTTACACTTCTCATTATTGTCTGCAGCCGTAGTTCACTGCTTCTTAGGCTTGTTTCACACGTACCACAACCACACCACAACCACAACCACACCACGTTGGCGGGCGCAATTTTATATTGAAAACGAATAGTAGTATTTACACGGACCACATTTTGCCGTCATTATCGACCACGTGGGTGATACCGACCACATCGCAACCACAACGCAACCACCAGCGACACCGCGAACTAGTGTCCGACCACATCACAGACACAACGTTGCGTCGACGCAACGGCACGAAAACGTCTACGAAAGCCAGAGTCGATCTGTCTGTCTGCAAACACTAATCACAACGTAACCACATCTAACTACTTGAGACATCGCAACCGCATCCATATTTTGTCGGTACGCAAGTACGCAACGCAACTGCACAAAGCTGCAGCGACACTATTCACACGTAACCACTGCTTGACCACCTTTAGTCGCTGCGGTGTGGTGTGGTTGTGGTACGTTTGAAACAAGCCTTAAAAATTTTTAATTCACCTTGCCATCAGTCTGCATTTGAATCTTCCACGACGTCGAATTTTCCTTGATGTCTATAGGTGCTCTAACTAAGCATTTAATTAGCAAAATACCATTCAGCCGTTCAAGCTAATTTGGACTCAACACATCCCTAAAGGTATCCCTATCGTGTTTAATAACCGTTTTAATTCTGGTCAAATTCTGATGCGAAAGTATTTTCATTATCCCCGTGTTTGATCAGATTTCATCAGGCCAGACACAAAGTGAAATTGTTCCAACTATACGGCTGACATTTAACAAGCAGAGTTTGAATGCTGGTAACAAAAAACGGTATTTTTTTACGTGGAAGTAATGAAAATAGCCTTTAAGGGGTGATTTTTAACGTATGTTTGGATGTTTAATGGAAAAGACAGTTTGACTATAGAATTATCTTAGGTGATTGCCTTACAACCGCTTTTTACGCTTTCGCGTCTTACAACAGCGACTGCTTACAAAACAAATGAAACAAGATTTTTAAGGCACGCCAGGAATAGGGTATTTTACACTTTAAGAGAAAAAATATAAAAATATATTATTGAGTTAGCTTGGGGGAAAAAGCAGTCGGAAAACGTTAGTTTTAGTTCATAAAAAGCAAACTAAATTTTTAAATTCAGTTCAATTGTTTCAGCTTTTTTAATCTGTTGCATAACACCATTAAATAGTAGTCGCCATTGTTATTACATCATACGGCTATGTAAACTTAGAAGTGTCAACTGTCAACTATATAACATACAAATTATCACTGCATTTGTTTACACAGCCAACTGACGTCATGACCACAGAGCAATATGGTGTCCACTGCGTCTAGCGTTTTCATCAAATGAAGCGCGAAATTTGAAAAAGCAAAATTTAAATGAATTTTTATGGCACTTAACGATTGCATAAAAATTTTTTAGTGGTTCATTATCAACATAGAATCTAATTGAGACACTTTTCAAAAATGGGTGTAATACCCTATTACACGTGAACAAAATAAGTGCGCGTGGCTTAATGCCCCATTTACATTGGTCAAGTGTTTAGGGAATATCTATGCACAGTGAGTAACGACAGTGGTTTAAAGTTGTAAAACGATCGGACAGTAGCCAGTAAACAGTCACTGTCTAGGTACTCGCCACAGCAGGCAGTTTCAACTTGCCACTATCCCTGACCAATATAAATACGGTTTTAGACGCAAGTCGCGACACAAGACGAGTTGCAAGTCGTATATCCTGATGCCGTAAACTGAGCCCGGATTATACAGCAAACGATGAGGCAGCATTTGTTTTAAAGTATCCATGAGTAAACATATTTCATTTAATTCAATATAAATCAGTATTCCAACTTACTAACTCGCAACTGTACTACATCTTAAAGCTTTTACCACTCAAGGAAAACTCTCAAGCGAGACAGAGGTGATAAATTATGATTACCAGAGCATCAACTTGCTTTTATTTCCATCTATTCTACGTTGTCCTTCACACACATCTTTGTCTACATCCATTTATCATCCCTGCATACTCGCGATCCTTATATTAGTAGCAGCGATCAATGTCAGTCTGATGTCACTCTTACTTTGAGCAACACTTACGTAAATTCCTCTATGTACTTATTTCCTTTCTCTTATATTATTTCCTTTATACGATCTCATCATCTTGATGTTTTGTTGACTTTAATGGAAATTTTCAAATTATGGTTTGGTTAACCCCATGCCAGTATTGTATATTACTTTTACTTCTTCTATTATATATTTATTATATATATGTTTGTTACTTTTTCACGCAAAAACTCCTTACCGGATTTGCATGAAATTTGGCACACAGATAGTTTATAACCTGGATTAACACAGAGGATACTTTTTATCCCGATAGTACGATCCCGTGGGACAGTTAAGGAACTCCGCGGGGGCGAAACCGCGGGCATAAGCTAGTAGTTTCAGAAGTACTCTGTTCCATTAATAATTCCTCTGCGAGATTCCTTTTCACGTACTGTCGAATAAGCCTTTATGATCATGATTCGTTTGATACCTCCTGAAATCATCTTTCATGTCAGTTATCTGTAATTTTCAGGTCATCCCCTCAAAATCTTTTGCCATCTTAAGGATATGAGATACAGCCGATCTGCCTTCGAAAGTTAGTAGAAATGATAACCTTCAGACCCAAGGGCTGGCTTTTACTTTGACCAGAAGCTTAGCGTTGCCATACAACGTGGCAACACCGCCAGTCTCTTGGGAACATTACCAGTTGACAGCGTTGAGGAGGAGTTTGTGGACGCCATTTGTTAGTTTATTTTTAGGTTAGTTACTTTAGGTTATTTTAATCCTACTAATATTATAAATGCGAAAGTTTTTTTTTTATTGGGATGGGAACTCATCAAATGACTCCTCCCGCTCTGGGCGGAACGGAAGGGAGTGTCAGAGTTTTACTGACTAAAAACCATCCATGTTCCTTCTTTGGATTAACATATAGAATACTTTTTATCCCAGTAGTAAGATCCCGTGGGATAGTCAACGAACCTCACGCGGGCGACGCCGTGGGCATAAACTAGTTTATAAATGTATAAAATAATAACTGATACTTATTTCTTCAAACATTACATTTTAAGTGAAAATATTTCAACTGCTTTTGGAGGGCACTGTAGAAGACCGAGAGTTGACCTTGCTAGGTTCTGTTTGGTCAAAGAAACTACGTAAAAACCGTCTGAACCCGGGAACCTCTCGTGTCGTGACGTCTTCGGGTTAGCCAATCAAAACCGTTGTGATATTTGTATTGTATTGTATTGTATAACGGGCTGGTGTCCGCAACTCCACGTCCACACCGTTGTGATATTACTTAGTCCTGAAGTATAATATGACTGGACAGATTCGTTTGAATGGTCTATCCCACATCACGACAACGTAACGTGCCGGTCGCTTAAGATTTTGCAGTGCCTAACATAGATTGTATATTGGATTGCTTCACGCATCTGTTGCCTCGTCGTGAAAAAGTGTCGTATCTTTTATCGTGACTCGTAAAACGTCCCGAGACCGAAGAAAAAGGTTACTACTATAGTGATTGTACATATGTAGTTGTATTCAGCGTGAAGGTTTGAAGTATTGTTACTGTATTTTTTTAAAAGTTTGTTGAAGTGATTACAATAGACAATTAATATAGCTAACAACTGTCTATGAAAACAAAATTGCAATCGCAGTTCAAAAATCAGCTGTTGGTTGCCGACTTGTTACATAACCTCACTTTTACTAAATCTCTTTTAACTTAGCTCTCAGAATGCCAAAATCCGCAGAATTTTCAGTGATGGTTTGATAACATATAGGTAGGTAAGCTAATAAATGATACCACTTTCTTCTTTTTACATTCAGGCCCAAGAATGTATGGAAAACGTATCTGTCTCCTTTCTTTAAATAGAGGTCCTTGTTAGTGGAGTTCTGTTCAGCCTGAACATAGTAATCAGACTTGATTTCTCGTACTCGATATTAGAAAAAAAATTGTTTAAGAAATCTTCATCTGCATCCTATCAGTCGAAAGACGTCTACCAGCCTGCTTCTGGTCACACCACAGCCACATCGACTGGTTCCGTTTTTCTCAAATCAAACAGATTCTTGCGGCCTTCACCAGGTCGTCGGTCGATTTTATGAGAATCCGTTCAACACTGCACCTTACGGTACGTAGTCGCTGCTCAAAAACTTTTCTGTAATTCATTCTGTAGTAATAAGCCGTTCTTACTACATCTTCAAAACGTGTCGATGATTCCCTTTTTTAAATTAAATTAGTTTTGACCAGAAGTCTGCCACCTCGACTTCGTTGGTGGAACGCACGGCACTTGGAACCGCACGTAGTGCGGGACAGGAGGCAAGCCATAGTTTGCATTGAGAGGCATCGCAGTCACACATGGCTTCATCGGAATATCCCCACCGGAATATCACTGCTGCTTATGTTTGACAACACTCTGTTAAAACCCAAAACTACATCTCAATGAATGAATCCCATTATACTTCTAATTTAATTATTAAAAGTAAAACAACCCACACAAATAAGTGTAGATCGTTTTCATATTTATTCGTACAACCCATAAACGTTAACACATGCTCGATTAAGTGCCGAAAGTCATTATCATTAACGATGGTCGTTAATTTCTACGCCATTAAGACTATAATATTTAGTTGCACGAACAGCAGGTCGATTGTTTACGCTTGAGTTTTTAATCTATCCCACGAGAGGAATTCGCCAAAAGAGTATAATGAACAATACAATATTTAACATGAGCGTAGTAAAAATACTGTGGAAATCCACCATGTTTCAGGAATAGTATGAAGTAAGTGTAAATACGATGTTTGTCTTCAAGAAACGCGAATCGATAAGTATGCATTATAAATATTATAATCCATATATGTTCATTTATAATAGTTTGTATAAAAGTTAGTAGGTAAAGTATAAAATTATACTGCAGTCGAAAAGTTGGCCCTACTCCTAAGGCCGATAAGGCTGGGCAGATGATGATGACTTCTGAGGTAGAGAATACTTAGTTTAAAAGTTTTTGTGACATATCTGAGGCCCTAGCAAGAGCGCGGTGTAAACGTAAGGTAAATACGTTGATTATAAAATTAGAAATACTCATTATAATTAACACTAGAAACGGGATATTTGCCATGTCCACTGTTTGTTTTGAGTTCCCGATATTTCGGCGCTGTTGCAAGCACCATGATCACGGATAAACTGAAGTTATTGCGGGTGGGTGTTTATGAGCAGACAAATCGGTCTACCCTCTTTCTTGTTCGTATTTTATCAGTACAGCTACCACTGTCACTCGCAACTCGATTCTGTTCCCGACACACGAAACTCACTGTGTCCGCTCGCGAACTTATTCGGTTTTTACACAGCTGAACCACTGGACTCCATGCTCTCGACAGTTAAAACCCATCCTCCCGGTTGAAGTTCCTATATTTGGTAATCTCGATAGCTTCTCTAACCAGTCTAGGAATATAGTGGCGTTCTGTCGAGAAAAGAAATACTCGTTTCGCATTATAATACTTGCATAACGTTAAGAATTTATTAATAATACGAATGTGCTTGTTGCAAACAATTTGACTAAAATATTATGGAATAATAGTATTTTTGATTCAAAAATCGACGTACCTTTCGTTTACACTGCGCGCTGTTTCATCATGGATCATAAAGCTAAAGCGAGGTACAAAAATTATTTAAAAAAAGTTTTAACTAACCTCAACCTTACCCAGCGAAGTTTTTGAGGTCTGTTGGATAGTCAACGCCTTTGAATATAAACAGAATTAAACAAAAAGCCAAATATAAACTAATACCAAAGTATCGAATGGTTCAAACAGGCAGATCAATCTTTGACACTTACAAGAGATACCCTTGTTGATACTGTTAACCGTGACGAATATATCGTCTAATATTAAAAAATGTAATATGTAATACGTCAGATTATCTCGGCCTAAAACGGAGGCACCCGGGGGATGTTTTAGCGAGGCATATAATACATGGTCCGTTGAAGTGTAATTCACCGTGAACGACGTGAATTATGATATGAATTATCACTCTTTATTTATTCATTCACAAATGAGATGCGAATGGGTAGTTACCATTTTAAAATATATGCAACGTGAAGTGTTTGGAGCACACCGCGATGTCGGGATACAAAGTCCAAGAATAATAACTGCTGATCACAGTTACGAGTGCTCGGCTTCATTTTAGTCCCTACCCACATATTCTAAATATATACAGTTCTTAACAATAATTTCTATCTACCTCTTAATACTAATACATCACACAACGTTTATTATTTGGTGTTAATCGATGCACGAATTGAGGTTTGTTTCATTGTATATCGCGTGATTCGATGCTGCATTCCAATATTAAACGTTGTCCTATCAAAGACATCAAAATTGATAGTGTGATGAAATCTAATACTCAAATAATCAAAAGTAATATGTTTAATAAATTATGTAACAATCACTAATATCTAATATCAAACCAAACATAACACAACAGAAGTACGGATTCACAAGGTATGATTACTGTTCAACGCCTCAAGAACGACTGCTCTGTCCAAAAATGTCAACCACAAGCCGAATGTTCCCCACTCTAACAGTACTGTAAACATTCAGCATGCTATTGGACCAAACAGAGCGAAGTACACAGTATCGATCAACTAAAATACATTAACGCTTAATATTAATAGTAAATAAATGGTTTAATTTAAATAATAACAATTTAGTAATTATAAAACATAAACAAACTTAATCACCTATAATATTCAACTAGAAATAATAGCTAAAACGGATGTATTAAATTCGTGCGCCCACTACCGCCATCCGTCGCTTGTGGAAAGAACTATAATTATTTAATATTATTTTACGAAATCATTACAATAGGTATTAAATAATAATTGCTATTTCATTTTCAACCGCTGAAACATGTACCCATGCTTTCATTGTAAGCATTGTGTGATTGTGATTTCATAGAAATTCGTCTACAATCATTATTTTCATCGTTATAAAAAGCCATCATCAATATTTTAGACCACAATTATCCATTGTTGGATAAAGACTACCTTTCCATTTGCAGACGGTATTACGTCATTCCAGTTAATAATTTGGACGATATCGTTCAATTGATTCGGTTTATCCACTCCTTCTAGATAAAAAAAACCGGCCAAGTGCGAGTCGGACTCGCGCACGAAGGGTTCCGTACCATTATCTATAAAAACGGCAAAAAAATCATATCTGTTGTATGGGAGCCCCCCTTAATATTTTTTTTTAATTTTTAGTATTTGTTGTTATAGCGGCAATAGTAATACATCATTTGTGAAAATTTCAGCTTTCTAGCTATCACGGTTTATGAGATACAGCCTGGAGACAGACAGACAGACAGACAGACAGACAGACCGACAGACAGCGAAGTCTTAGTAATAGGGTCCCGTTTTACCCTTTGGGTACGGATCCCTAAAAAGTGACGTCCAGTTTGCATGAATGATTCGAGTTTGATGAAGATCCAGCGCACCCGATCGTCATTTGTTTTAGAAAGGGCTGACTCGATCGCGAAGTTTATTACAGTTTGATTTGTTGGGCAAAGGCTGGCAAAGGATGAAACTGTAAATAGGATTTCCAAATTGTTTTGTTGATTTCTATAGAGTTTCTGTTGAGTCAAGATGGTATTATGATGCTGAAATTGAAATTTATTTTGTTGTCGTACGGCCATATTTTGTGTGTATACAAGCGAGCAGGCTAATTTTGTAAGATTCAAAACATTTTGTTTGATAGTCACTTTTCTAATTTTACTTAGAAACAGTATCTCTTTTCAAAGTTGATTCTGGAAATAGACTGTTAAAACACTTTGAAATAAAAAATTCCTTGAGCAACGTAGCATGGCAAGCCTTCATATAAAAGTTTCACACAAGATGATACCCTTTTCAAAGTAATAAATTCATACTCTCTTAAGCTCTAAAAGAACCGTTTTCTAAGGTCGTAAGGAAAGTTATCAAAAGTTCAAGAGCTCTCAGAATTATCTCGCCTAGAATTAACTGTCAAAAGAAACTCGTATAGGCATCGTTTGTATCGTATGAGAGGGTAGTTCAAGTGAAAAGGTTTAACTTGGAAAATTATCGTTCACATTTATCGTTGTTGGGATTATGGTAATAGAACTATAGAAGGTTAGGGTGATATTTTGGTGGTATTTTGTATAATATTTAATTAAATAATGGATATCTGTAAGATTGGTGCCCTGAAACAGTGACGCGAGGTCGCGGCAGACCACGAAGGAGATGGCGGTACGAACTGGATGTCTTCCTTGAGAATTGGAAAGTAGTAGCACAGAATCGTGACCGTTGGAAGCAATAGATAGGCTTTTGCCCAGCAGTGGGACAGTATG
Source organism: Eurois occulta (assembly GCA_950022335.1). Taxonomy (NCBI): domain Eukaryota; kingdom Metazoa; phylum Arthropoda; class Insecta; order Lepidoptera; family Noctuidae; genus Eurois; species Eurois occulta. The sequence goes on along the minus strand of OX465489.1, from coordinate 5,455,326 downwards.
AGCTAGCCATAATAAAATATCTGTAAAACTTATACTACGTATTACACACAAATAAAATCTGTAACAAAATAAACAGGTATGTTTAGTCTCTTTGGCGTCTTACACGAATATCCAGCGAATAGAATTTAATTAAGTATTCCTGGCTCAAAAACAATGCATTCGCGCACTTTGTAACGTGGTTTCTTTAACTTCATGCAAACCATTGTTCCAAAAGTTTTTACTAACAGCACCATCTAGATGTATATATTTGAGTCTTGTATTTTCGTCAAAACACATCAGTACCTATAAAAATCCTTTGGTGACTATTGTAATTTAATACCCGTTGTCCAAATAGCTTTCCCTTGCCAAACAAAAAAACTGATCTGTTAAGAAGAAACTGTTACCCCACGTCAGTTAAATTATTTAACAAATTACCTAGTGAACTGAAAGACCTACCCATTACTTTATTCCACAAAAATGACATGCCTGGTTAGTCAGTAAATGTTTCGACACGACCCAGGAATATCTCAGTTATAAGAATAGAAAATTATTGTAAAATAGTGAAGATTATGTTCTTATTCTAGCGCAATAACAGCTAGTAAAGTTAGTATAAAAAGAAAAAGAGTTCCTATGTGTAGTTATATCACCCATTTCGTTTCATTGTTAATATATGCTTTTATTTTATGTTTCGTATACCAGAAATGGTTAATATGAGGGTACCTATTTTTATATTATGTAATGTAACATTTATGTATCTACCCATAATATGCGAATAAATGATTTCATTTGATTTGAATAAAATTGCCCATGGCTGTAGGCCTTACACTCAGGCACCCACAGGATAGTCCTTATTGGATTTGGGCAATATTTCAATAAAACTCACGTTAGATTTCTATAAACACGATATTTACTATCAAGCACAAACGACATGACATTTTTCTATACCAAAGAGAATGCAACCGCGCCGCCAGTGCAGAAAACCAAAAACAATGCATTCGTATAAGAAGAAACTCTTCAACAAAATGTTTACAAAGACATCTATGATCTATGTTATAAATTTATATTTATTCAACGGCCCTGTTAAGTAGACGACTACCTTCTAAGTTGACCTGAGAGATTCTATTCACAAAAACAAAGGATTCCTACAAGATGAGAAAAATTAAAAGCTTCCTTTGTATAAATATACATTAATGGTATTAAAGTAGTTGGTTATCATTTAAGAACGGCTGGATTGACTTGTGAAATAGTTTTTTTTCAGGGTTTTTAGAGAAGGAAAAATTGGGAAAGTTGTCCGGAAAAACTGAGAGTACCCTGGGTGTTTGTACAGGATAACGTCTGACGGGTCAGCTACATAGTTGTTAATAATATCATACGATATGCACGAACGAAAAAAAAAAAAAAAAAAATTAGAAAAAATAAAAAATTGAATTTGATTTGATTTGATTGAATTTTAATTTTGTGTGCAATAAAGAATAAGAATAAGAATAAGAATGATGGGCATGTGTCGTGCGCATTCGGCAGGTGCTGTTCAATCCTTGCTGACACATGTCCATATTTCCCTAAGTTCGATACTAAAGCCGGTGTGATAAGGGACGAGGGGACGTTTTCTTATCGGACATTTTTAATGTTATACCAATTTTAGATTCAATGGTTCTTTATTGGCGAAATCCGTTATTTATTAATAGATTTCCAAAATATTGTTTATTAGCATATGCCCGCGGCTTCGCCCGCGTGGAGTTCGGATAATAGTCCCACAGGATCATACTATCGGGATAAAAAGTATCCTATGTGTTAATCCAGGTTGTAAGCTGTCTGTATGCTAAATTTCATCCAAATCCGTTCAGTAGTTTTTGCTTGAAAGAGTAACAAACATCCATCCATCCTCACAAACTTTCGCATTTATAATATTATATAAGTATTATATAGTAAAGTAACTTCCTACTATATATACACTCTTTTGCAAAAAAAACGGGCACCTAAGGAAAGGAGATGGCCAGTTTTGGGCCAAAGTATGTACAGAAACGATATGTATATTAAAAAAAACTAGATTTTTTACTGATTAAAAATAACATGTAACAATAATAACTTTCTACCGGAATGAGCTAAAAATTATAATTTGAAATATGGTTTTAAATTGAATGTAGTTCTAAAACTAGCTCCGTACACAAGCTGTCAGGTCATTACGAGTTCGTTCTAAAACTAGTAGTTCTAAAGAAGTTACTAAAAAAACGATATCTATTTTGTTTTAGCATTGGTCATGAACATTAAAATCATTTATAAAAGCAAAAAGGACATTTGATGAAATTATTGTTGTTTTAGTAATAGTTATTTATTTATTTAACAATAACATCGTTCAAAATCGTGTATCGGTTGATTGTTTCAAAACGAAAAAATATCGATGTTTGTCAAAATGTCAATGTCACGTCACTCCCGTCAAGTCCCGTCATTCGTTTTCGTACTCGTGAGGATGTGTTTATTATTCGATTTCTGTTATTTTTCTGACGACTTTGGATTGATTTTACGAACTTGGACACCGATTGCTTATCGACTGGATAATGGTGAATTGCGTGAGTTGTGGTATCCCTACTGATCGTAGCAACGCTACTGGAAGTGTGCCTTTACATGATGAAGCAGTTCTTTCCATAATAAGGGCAAGGACTGTCGTCAAACAGTGGCAAGGTACCAAAATACCATCACACCTCCAGCACCATTCCTGTATGATATATTAATTGAGTATGAAAATGAAGACGAATAAAATATTGAAAAAATAACTTGTTTTTATTTTACCTACCTAATTCCTTTTTTGTGCTATGCAATAATATGCTAAAAGTAACATACAAATATGTTTACAAACAATTAAATCAATGTGTTTATTTGATTATGGTATTTACAATACATTTTGGCGTTATATAGCTACAATTCTTACCATCTGCCGCATAACCTAACCTAGTGACCCAAAAACTTATTTTCTTCCTAATTCCCATAGAATTTAAAAAAAAAATCTTTCTGATATGAATATGTATGTGTTTTATCTATTAAATAATACATAAATGATTACTGTTCACATTTGGCCCAACGATGTATGGATTCCTGGCGATCTCCTTTACGTTCTAAGGTCGATTTGAGTTAACTAAATGAAATTTATTTCTTTGACGTAGTCTGTATACTTATAATCGTGTAAATTAAAGCGCGTGAAGTGAATTCGGGCAATTAAAAGAAAAAAAACGATGGATTCTTTAAAACCGATGTGCACGCCCAAACAATAAGAAGTGGTCGGCAATAAAGACAAGATTTTTTTTTACTTTTTTTAATTAAATAAAGTTACAAATGTAAAAACCTAATAACGAGTGTGACCTCCTCTTGCCAAAATCACAGCTTGAATCCTTCTGGGCATGCTTTCCACGATGTTTTTAATAACGTTTTGAGGAATACGTTCCCACTCTTCTGCAATGACTCTTTTTAGCTCCCTGATGTTTTGTGGAGCAGGTTGCACTGATCTTACCCGTCTCTTTAGAACATCCCAGACATGCTCAATTGGATTGAGGTCAGGACTTCGAGCTGGCCAATCTAAACGACGGATCCCAACTTCTTGCATGTACGCTTCCACGTCGCCAGAACGGTGCGGGCGAGCATTGTCATCCATAAAAATGGAATCTTCCCTAAGTGCAGTCAATGTGGGTTGTGCATATGGAATTAGGACTTCCATTATGTACCGGTGTGCATTTAATGTTCCATTTTTTGAAAACCAACTCCGTACGCTCCGTCGAATTAATTGCTGCCCAAAACATAACGGAGCCTCCGCCATAAGGAGTGATTTCTTCGAAACACACTTCCGCATAGCGTTCCCGTGGTCTTCGCAGCACTCGCTAGCGTCGGTACTCTCCACACAAAGAGATTCTAGCTTCATCAGAAAACAATACTTTATTCCAGTCCTCCAGAGTCCATGAAGCACAGTTCCGAGCAAACTGAAGTCGAGCAACACGGTGCTCACGGAGTAATTTAGGGCCCCGAGCTGGGCGGTAACTCCTGATATTGGCAGCCAAAAGCCTCCTCCTGACCGTCCACTAGCTAACTTCTACTCCTCTTACTTCTTCAAGGCTCTTCTTCAGGTCCACACTTGACGCCTTACGATTCCGCAACGCCTGACTCACCAGAAAGCGGTCATCTCTTGGTTCTGTGCATCGTTTTCTTCCCGAACCGGGTCTTCTTTTGACCGAACCGGTCTCTTGATACCGTTGCCAAGTCCTCTGGACAGTTGAACGACTCACATTTAGCCGTTGAGACACTTAAGTTTGCGAACAACCTTCTTCAAGTAGGGCTATAATTTTACCGGCCCTTATCGCTTTATCACTCATATCAAAAAGTGGTATTTAATGTAAAAAGAAAGATTAAATTGTTTAATTTGCAGAAAATATCCAAAAAGTTTTAAAATATCGTAATCAGTTAATAATCGTTTCAGCAATTCGCGCCATAAGTAAAGCAATTTTAGAATAATCCACAATAATCATTATTTTTCTTTTATTAATTTCCAATTTTAAATTTGGAACGTAAAGAATCATGCCAGGATGCTTCAAATAACATGCCAATACATCGTCAAATTAATAAAACCTATTTCTTGTTCTTCTTCATTGAAGTAGAGAAAAAAATCTAAAGTGCCCGTTTTTTTTGCAAAAGAGTTTATAGTATAGTAGGAATTAACTTTAGTTTAAGCGGAAGTTTTCTTGATTTTCTTTGAGCATCGTTCAAATTACACCTAGGCACAAAAAAAAACAATACAAAATATTGCATTCTCACCCTACTGTCTAAGTATTTTCAGTAAACGTTGTTTTAATAAAATATAGTGTTGACTGCGGAACAATTTAAATTACCAAAGCACTAAGCATATTTTATTTCGGTCTCCTAAGTAAATCTGTTTAATGTGGCCGTATTTTACGAAGTTAATTGTACCGAACACAATCGTTTTATTATAAAACCCCGAACATTTTAGCCTTATAATTAAAATCTCTGGGGTATTGTTTTGGAACAAAACGATACAGTTATGTACCAAAACGGACAATGGTGATTGACCACTTTCAGTCTTATAACTAAGGTCATAAGGGTCAAAAGTGGTCAACCGCCGTTGTCTGTAGTAGTATATAGCCCGAATAAATTATATGCCAATGTTCGTTGAAACAAAAGAAAAAAAAACAATGTTCGAAAAAAATCATGTTTCGAATTAAACAGTTGTAAGTACCTATAAATTGGTTATGGCAATAGGATCTTTTGTGAGACACTCGTTACATTTTGTTTTTCAGCAATATCTGAATTCGAATCATTTCATTGTTTATGGTGTTAAAAAGGCTCGTCATCTTTTTCTGGTTCAGAGAGTTTCAAGTTGATTACAGCACAAACATTCATAAAATTGTGTATACTTATAATTATAAACAACATAAAATTATATTTATGTTTTGACATTGCAATCTCCATAACGCCCTCGCATAGGGGTTCCTTTAATTTTCATTGTTTTAATATAAAATAAAGTAGCAAAGTAGATTCTAGAAATTCTCTAAAATAACATAACATCAAGCTTGTAATCCCCGAAGGGTTAGGCAGAGGTGAATCTAATAGTACACACATACACACGTACATTTCGCCAATTAGGTTCAAGTCCCATGTAATAGGCGGCAACCCTATTGCCATCTCATATCTAAGAAATTCCTGATGGAAAAACCCAATAAAAATCTGCCCGACCCGGGAATTGAACCTAGGACCTCATGCTCAGCAGTCACGATTGCGACCACTAGACCAGCAAGGCAGATCTCTAAAATAAATGAGTAAAATCGAAATTTTCTAACGAACGAGCTTCTAGAACCATCATCTGCATCATCTGCCTAGCCTTTTCCCAACTCTGTTGGGGTCGGCTTCCAGTCTAACCGGATGCAGCTGAATACCAGTATTTTACATGGAGCGACTGCCAGTTATTATGCCTTGTGTCTGTGACTGTAGCTTAGCTTTTTTGTTTTTGACTTTCAAAAGTGCCTGTAATGGTCTAATTGAAATAAATGCTTTGACTTTGACTTTGACTTTGCCTATCTGACCTCCACAACCCAGTTAGTACTGGGTAATACTATAACCCTTGGTAAGACTGGTTGTCAGACTTTTTGGGGCACTGACTATCTGTAACGACTCTCAAAGATCTACTAATGACAGCCGGGACCAACGGCTTAACGTGCTTTCCGAGGCACGGAGGAAACTCGGTATGTAATGGGTCACCCATCCACAGACCAACCTAGGCAAACACGGCCTAACCTAAAGATCGATCTGAGCGGCTGTTATTATTTTGCCACGAGCCCCTTCCTTCCGAGCTTCCGAACCACAAACTCAATAAAAAAAAATCGCTTACCACGACAAACGATACTAAAGCTCTTATTCCGCCATCTTAATTTCAATCCAAGGGGTCATTCGTCATTCCTTTAAGAATTTTAGCGTGACAAGCAAAAAACGAATCAAAGGGAATTATTACGAGGAGCCTACATTCCAATTACGCCGCTTCACTTTGACCTTGGAGACCCCAAAGGAGGTCACAATGGCTCCCGGTCTTCACCCGGATTATAATAAAACATTTTCTTGAATAATGCCTGGCTTGTGGTGACGTGCACGTAACTTTAGGGTTTACGTAAATAGCAGCATTTAGAGAGATTTATTTAGCAGTAGTGCTGCGCTGTTTCATGGTTTTGTTTCATATCCTGGTAAAGTGGGGGAGTAAAGCTGGCTTGAATTAAAATGTAGCTACGTTAAAGGCTATTTGTGTAGTTAATTCTTGAACAAAGAAGCGTTGTATTCAATTATAGAAACTGAACGAGATCAGCCATTTAAACCGCGTTCAATAGCTGTTCGTGTTTCTGTACGACATTCATGACAGTGACAGGTCATACACGCAGTAGATGTGCTGATCGTGTTCAATTTCATTGGTGAAGTTCGCCCTTAGTAGGTAATTACATCAAACCTATCAATTTATTATATTGTACAATAAATAAAATAATGCTATAGGTAAACTTTATAGAATTATTTTATTTATTGTTTTAAATTAAAATAAACAAAACTCATCAATTTATACTTTATAGTATAACGTATAAATTGCTGAGTTTTATTTAATTTAAAGTATTTTTTTACAGCATTTAAATAAAAACTTGTCTTAAAATAAGTTTTTGCTTTTAATTGACACCTATATCATGGGCGTGTATAAAAAATAAGTTGTCCGCCATATTGGATTTAGAATGACGACGGCACTTAGCTAACCATGCATTGTAATCCAAACTAAAAGTGTATGCGAAATTTCGACTCAAATGATTTCTTCTAACCACCAATTCAATTCAAATCTTGCAACTGAATTTTAAACAAGTATCCGCTTGTTTAAAATTCAGTTGCAAGATTTCACTTAAACAAACATACGTACAAACATTGCAAGCTATGAATTTGTGTATACAACTAAAAAACCCAACTACTGAAAAATCACGCTTTAATAAAAATCGGGGTTTACAATGTAAAGTCGACTCCTCTAATTGTTGAAGTCGGTTAAAATGTAGCTTATGTTACCCGGACTATAATATAATAACGAATCGATTTACACCTTATTCATCAAAATCGGATGAATAGTTTAGTTTATTAGTATCAGCGTCGTCATTATGCTCTATTAACTTACATTTAAAGTCAAATTGTAGTAACACGTCAAGTCCTATTAAGAAGCCGTATAATGCGTCACTTTCCTAAGCAACTTATTAGTTTACGAAAGTTCGAAGTTTATAACTTATTTTACTCGAGTTAATAAAATTTTAATTCAAGTTAAAGACCCTTATTTTACGCAATAAAATAAAGTACAGAACCAGATCTTAAGCCTAATTTAAAACTTTTGCTAAATCTACAAAAGTTTTTGGTCTTTAATAATCAGGTTAATGATTTCTTTTTCTTAAATATTTGAATATTATAAGGGCTATGTAAAACTTAATTCAATTTAACTTAGCCTCTGGGTTCTAGTCGTTTTGCTGTAAATGGTGCACAGTGGTCCAATTTAAGAATGAGCAAAAGCGCATTTTACTTGAATGAAACTGAACGCAGACTGCTTCGTTGTTCTAGTGGTCACAAGTGCGACTGCTGAGCATGAGGGCCTGGGTTCGATATTCAGGTCGGGCAAAGTGTTATCGAGTTTTTACATCAGGAACTTCCCAAATAGGGGCGGGCCTATTGCGATCAACCGGGCACAAATCCAAACTCCGTGGCTGCTACTGAGAAATTCCTGATGGAAAAACTCAATAACACTTTGCACTTTACAGGACCGATAGACCGACTGCTAGAGCGCCCACTAGACCAGCGAGATAGTCAACGTGGACAAAATTACGTATTATAATAATCCCTATGGTATTATTAAACTATTAAACAACGACACACTATAAATATACCTACAATCATTTACTGAAATAATTTTTTTAGGGGTTGGTTCTTGGAGTATTATTATTTCCCCGTAAACCCCTAAGTGAGCACTGACACTGTCTAATTGTTGAAGGTTTCGGGTCCACTAAATCAAAGTCTTCTTTGTAGGTTAAGAATGTCCACGTTTATTTTCCCAAGACCCCTTAAGACAACCTTCCGTTCGGACCAGTGCGCAGGAACTGGTCGGCTGTTCATTCGTCTCACTCGCGTGCATTTCTGCTTAACAAGCGCCTTTCGTGCTTACATTGTGTCTTCAACTTCAATAAAATCACAGCCCGCTTCAACCCACGCTAGTTTTCTTAAATGAAAATGTCAACCTACCAACCTCCCTAATACTGACTGTCCTATATGCCTAAAATGCCACGTTTTTCCTACAAAATCAATCACACAGAAAACTGCGTAGATTCCAATTCCGGGGTTGTCCGAATACCGGAAGGCTGGGGGCTGTTATTTGTTTACTTGAGATAGATTTACTAGATGACATTTACCGCGGGTCGTGGGAGAGTGGGGCGGGATGGACCGGTAGTAGTGGGGTCAGGATATCCTATCGGCCCGATGTGACCCCGCGGCGATGGACTAACGTGTTTTCAGAAAGACGTATATAGTGAAGTATTTTTCCGGCTTGGCCCTACTCTAGTTAACTGCTGTGTGTGACGTTTTATAGTGGTACCTACGCATTCTAATTTCTCGTAAAATATGGCTTTTCAAGAAATATTTGATAGATTTTAGACCAAAAAATACAGTCAGAAATCCTTCTAAAATGATTCAAAATGATGAGTTCAATACGCAGCTCACGTCTCAATCACGAGGCGAACACACAGTTAATATTTTTACCAACCCATAAAAACTCAGTCAAAAACTAAAGTGAACTTTCGTTTCCAAAAAGCCCATGGCCTAAATTTTTATAGTTTTTATCTATTTACTGAAACACCTGAAAATATGATGTCATCACAAACTGCAATATTGAAATCTTCTTCTTAGCGTATCGATGGCAATCTAAATTGTATCAGCCCAAAACTGAGCTAGTAGTTTGGCGCTTTCAGTACCAACAACAAGACACGCAGGACACGATATTAAGTGCCCCATCATTTGTAGAACAGCACCACATTTACACTCCAGGGCAGAGTCATTAATGAATTCTCACCTCAGCAGGTTTGAAATGACCAGCACACACAGCCATTTAAGGTGAAACCCTGCGTAATTCAAATTTCCCTACGTTTATTGCAATTTGCAGGTCAGTGTCTGATTGTACGTTGATGAAAAATGAGTAACACATATGTAGTTACAGTACATCATCATTCTCTTCTTCTTTTTCATTTTTTTTCTTCTATTCTTCTTTTCTTCAGGCTGTGCCGACCCCAAGGTCGGCACAGCCTGTCTTTTTCTTCCATACTTCTCTATTACTCGTCATCTCATCAGACACTTGTTTTCCTGCCATATCGTTCTTCACACAATCCATCTATCTTTTCTTTGGTCTTCCTCTACTCTTATACCCATCCACAGTCATACTCAAAACTTTCCTCACGACATTTTCCTCATTCTTCCGCATAACATACCACGATAACCGGAAACCATACAACTTTTTAGTCACCGGCGCCACTTTCAGACTTCCTTTTATGTACTCACTAGCTCATGCCCGCGGCTTCACCCGCGTAATTTGGATAATTGTCCCACGGGATCGCACTACCGGGATAAAAAGTATCCTATGTGTTAATCCACGTTATAAACTATCTGTGTGCCAAATTTCATCTAAATCCGGTCCGTAGTTTTTGCGTGAAAGAGTAACAAACATCCATCCATCCATACTCATAAACTTTCGCATTTATAATATTATTATACTCCGTGCGCTGTAGCATGGTGCGGATGACAGGTGCCTGTATGACGTTGACATCTGTCAGTACCACATGACTAGGGATGTGACATTATGCAATTCATTTTTTCGATAACTATACTCGCAGCTTAGATCTAGTTCTCTTTAATATTGTTACGAAAATTAGTGTGTTATTCAGTTGTGCAGTGTAACTACGTGTATAAACTTGTCGAGATAAATGTATTATGGCTACATAAGTATCTTTGTACCTTTATAAAATAATCAAAATCGGGTTTATGTTTTTTTTGTGACAACATTTTTGCTCTATGGCGCATTCATCTAAACTCATATCTGGAAGGTCTATAGCTTTTAACACACGTTACACACGTTTTCACGCTTTTAATACACGTTTTTTATTTTAAAAAACATCGACTATCCATCGTAGCAGTACATCCCATCACTAAATACGTCTATGGCGTTACGTTATACGAATAACACTTTGCTTAATTTTTCATTCAATTTGATTTTATTTGTGGACTAGAACATTCTGGTTAGGTTTAAATTAATTTACTACAGTTATTAATGATTTAATATATTACGAATGTGGTACAGCTGAAATACTAAGTCATAATTTGTAAATCGCGGCAACTTTCAAGAGTGAAATGAAATGTTACTGAAACTGTCACCCGCACCATGCTACAGCGCACGGAGTATAGTAGGATTTCTTATTTTATCCATTCGCGTAACACATTCAATCACTATGTCATGAAAAAGTCATTCATTGGGGTTAAATGAACTTAGAGGGTTGTATTTTAATGATGATAATTCTGTAGCTACATACGTCTTACTTGCGCGATTAATTTTTATCGACATACAACCTGACACTGGCCTGCAAATTGCAAAAAACGTAAGAAAATTTGAATTTCGCGGGCTACCCTGACGTTTCCACCCTAATATTTTTACTGCTAACGAAGAGGCGTCAGTTCCCTAGTTATTTGTTGTTTACCCTCGAGTTTGATTAAGCCCCCGACATCACAGAGCCAACATTTGCTCTGGTCCACTATTGGCAGCACTTTATTGAAAAACCCTTCATTTTTCCTAGTTTTGTTGCTCCTGTTCCATTGACTGGAGTGTCGGAACCCGTAACGGTGAAAACTTTTGTTCTTTTGTGAAACCAAAGCTTTTTAGTAAGAGTTTGGCGTTTAACCTAGATAAAAATAAAAATAAAATATTTTTCCGTTTGAAAATGTTCGGAAAAAATAAATATTAAACTTGTTGTCTGAGGTTAGTAATCAAAACCTAAATAATCCTGTCCACTTATACTACGTATCACAGTAGATATAATCTATACTATTTTATACTAATATTATAAATGCGAAAGTTTGGATGGATGGACATTTGTTATTCAATCACGCCAACGGCTGATCGGATCTGGATGAAATTGGTACAGAGATAAATTATAGTCTGGAATTTGATACTTTATTATCTCGCACTTACACATCAACATTTCCACGCGAACCAAGTCGCGGGCAACACCTAGTATAGCCATATTTCTTCAATTAAAAAGTTTCCCTTCTTAGTTCATAAAACACAACTACATTCTCAATTTATCAGAATACAATACACAACAATTTTGTATTACTAAAAACTGTCAAGCTAGTGTCGACACTGTGAAACGTCCAAGGAACTTATATACTAACTGGAATGATTACAAACAAAACGGTAATATCATAAAACCGTTTAAAAATGAACTTTATCTCAAACTTTTTCTAAAAACGTCCCTATTCCGTTTCTCGCTCCTCATTCCTCGACATAACGCTGAATAACCCTAAAATGTCATTTCTTTTAACCCACAAACAAACATGTTGTCACATCCGTCTCTAATTCCGAATACCATTCATAAAAAGACGAAAGCATTTACCCGATTTAATCAACGGATTACCTTAACCTTAGAGAAAGCCGTCGCATATAAAGGAATTGGTCCCAAAAACATCAACGTAATCCATATAAACGACGCACCGAGTGATATTAATGGCGTAGCCTTGACGTTAGCCGGAATTACCCTACGCTGATATGTCTTCCCTGGCTGAATAAACAACTGTCCTGATGACGTAATTGATTTTGTCGTGTGTTCTGTTGTTGTTTCTCTGTGACGTGTAACTTGAAAAAACTTTGCCGGACTTACCCCGGTATTTTCATTAAGACTTTTAGCAAAACCTGAAAGGGTAATTCCCGTGTATAAATGGTCGTACGGGAATTATCCTTTCAAGTTTTACCAAAGGTGTTTCTTAATTGAATATCTACAGTTTTATCTAACAGTGACATAAGCAAGGCCAATCATATTTCGGAAAGGATTTATTAAGGTCTCCCCTGGCTGAATAAACAACTGTTCTGATGACGCAATTGATTTTGTCGTGTGTCCTCTTGGTGTTTTTTCGGAACGTGTAACTTGAAAGAACTTTGCCGGACTTACCCTAGTCTTTTCATTAAGACCTTTAGCAAACCTTGGAAGGGTAATTCCCGTGTATAAATGGTCGTACGGGAATTACCCTTTCAAGTTTTACCAAAGGTGTTTCCTAATTGAATAGGTACAGTTTTATCTAATAGTGACATAAGCAAGGTCAATGAAAAGGATTTATTAAGGTTTCCCCTGGCTGAAAACTGTTCTGATGACGTAATTGATTTTGTCATGTTTTCTGTTGTTGTTTCTCCGGAACGTGTAACTTGAAAGAACTTACCCAGACCGCACCGGACTTACTCCCGTATTTAATTAGGAACTTTAGCAAAACTTGAAAAGGTCATTCCTGTGTATGAATGGTCGTACGAGATTACCCTTTCAAGTTTTACTGAAGGTGTTTCTTGATGGAATTCAATTTTATCTAATTACATAAACATGGTGTACATTTATAAGCAATGACGGTGGACACAGACGTGGTGTCCACGGCTTCAGCTGCTTGGATATTGAAAATTATTCCAAGTTATAAAAAGTATACTATGTTCTAACTAAGGACATTTCCGTGCTGAGTGAAAAACATTAAAAGGAAGGCGTGAGGAGGTAATAAAAGACAGATCTACAGCTCTGCCGTGCTAATTAGAAGTGCAGTAAGGAGGTTATTAGAAGTTTCGAGTAAATGGCGCCTAAACATTTTTACTTTGATTTGGTTTTTTTAGGTATTATTTTGAAGTTTCGCAAAAATGTTTTTAGCTACATGTATAGCTGAATATGCAGTGTTTCGTAAGAACTAACCCAATTTTCTATAAGTATAATACAACTATCATAAAACAAAAAAAACTGTTTATGCTTAGCAGGGTCTTCATGACTAAACCCAATATTACAAGCTATAACAGCAGTAAGTTTGGAGTTACTGCGCTTTCTACTAGCAAATGCAGATTACTGCGCTTATTTCATTTAATTCAATTATTATTATCACTCCGACTACAAATTAAAAACGCAGTGCAGTAGTGAGAAAAAGCTATTTAAAATAGTATTTAAGTATGCAAAAGTACACTTATTTGGTTATATTTATCCTAACCATTTCCTAATTAAATATAACGACATGAATATTAAAAAAATACGTTATTTGAAATGACAAATAAATGTTTGTTAACCATACACAATTACTGCATTTTTTACTAGTGACATAATATTTTCTTAAAGCTATGCTTAGACTGACTACAAACCATAACTGCAGTAAAAGAATGACTTACAGCTTTTCAATTCGTGTACATACGTAAAAAAACACAATAACTTGGTTATATCTATAATATATCAAGAAGAGGTAAATGATACAACTATTTTATTAAAAAAATGTATTCCAAATAAATCTTAAAACAGAAAAAATTAAATAAAATCTTTAAAGTCGTAAACTTTTCCTTTCTTTTGTAAAGATTGCTCGACTCTGTGATGAAAACTGTCAGCAGACATAAATGTATGCCCTGGTTCAAAACATTTAACTGTGCGGAAATCAAGTTGCTGTTAATTATGTTAACTAAGAAAGACAATATCGCCCAATTTTTGTTTTGGGCTGAACAATTATCCATCCACAAAATAACGTGATCTTTGTCGCGTTTGTTATCTAAAATTATTCACTAAACATTATTATTTATCATTATTACTAACAATCATAACATCAGCAAGTGTTCCTTACTGCGCTTCTTACTAGTGAAATAAATTATGTTCAAAAAAATACTGGAAGGCAAAGAGCAGTAATGTGTCTTACTGCAGTTGTGCTTAGTAATTTACTTCTCAGCAAGAAACATACTGCAGTTTGGCTTACTAAAAGTCCCACTTCTGGGACAGCTATCAAAATAAGGATTAAATCACTATACAGAGCTCATTACGAGGATTCCGAATATATAAAAAACTCAATTTTCCAAAAATCCTTCCTTACTGCGTTTCTAATTAGCACGGCAGAGCTAGACAGACAAGGTTTCTTTCGCAAAATATCAAAATGGCTTCTCGTAGTATTATGGCTTTGAAACACGTAATAAAGATGTCAGAAATATTTGTGACAAAGAAGTTGTCGAGCCTATATCGAGCACCATTCCGACAATTAATTCGGGGATTACTATCTCCGAATTGTTTAGTAGGTCGTTAAAATTCATTGCCTATTGAAGGCGTACAATTATTGTGTCTTAGTAAAGTTTCCAATTAATTTCTATTGTAATTAATGTTTATGTTTGTACGGGTATTTATTTAGTTTGTTTGTTGTTATTAATAGATTAGCGCTACCGTTTACTTTTAATATTGTGCTTGTTAAGCCCGCGGCTGGGCAACGTGATGAATTATTAAGTGTTTTTCTTTTCAGTGTTGCCAGTACCTACTTGTCACGTAGTTTAATTTTAAAGAGAATAGACAGAAAAAGATTGCTCCTGCTAAAAAGGCTTTTTCAGTTACTAAGGTCTCTTAGTTCAAAATATTCGAGTTTGTTCTTTGGCTCAGTCATCTTTTTCTTCTAGATAATTGGACTCCTTCTTGAACTACTAGTAGTATTCCTGTCCATAGTAAGGAAACGTATTGGTTTGCCGCAAAACTCGGCTTTGAGAAATATTTCTGCATTATATGCGATAGTTTTCGCTACATAAACATAACAACTAGTTTTTTCCCTTAACAATCTTTTTACCAGCAAATATTTTTCGAATTTAACAGCTTACCCAACAAAAAAAATTAACGTAGACTCGTATAAAATTACAAAAAGAAAATTGCGAAATTATTACGAAAGAAGATTGATTCATAATACTGGCTCGGTTTCTCATCAAACATGCCGTACGTAAAACATAATCTAAATTTCTCCCCACACCTGGGCATCGCTGATGGAACCCAAATTACACTCGTGACTCATACATACTGCAACATATCAAGCTATACATATCCAGTATAACCTGACCCAACATTGTATAGGCTTTTCGTGCAACGAGAGGTCATAACAAAATGTATACTCACATCAATATTACGTGTTTTCTTATGTGACCGTAAAAACTGATGGATTCTCCAAAATGTTGGAGAGATGGGAGGCCGCAGAAATAGTGACATTATTCTGCTTAGCGCATTGTTATATCTACGAGTATATCATACTAATATTATAAAGAGGTACATTTTGTTTGAGAAGAGAGCTCGTGGCTAATTAATAATTGCCGCTTGGGTCGATCTTTAGGTTAAGCTGCGCTTGCCTAGGTTGGTCCGTGGATAAGTGACCACCCATTACATACCGAGTTTCTTCCGTGCCTCGGAAAGCACGTTAAGCCGTTGGTCCCGGCTGCATTTGTAGTCTTTGACAGTCGTCACAGGTAGTCAGTAGCCTGAAAGTCTGACAACCAGACTTATCTTTTTTTTTTTTTTTTTGGATGGTGGGAAATCATCAAATGACCCCTCCCGCTCTAGGCGGAGCGGAAGGGAGTGACAGACTCTTACTGACTAAAAATCACCCATGTTCCTTCTTTGGCCCTTTATGTTCCAGGGCCGCGGTATCTCTTTCGAACAGTCCCGCAGCCCTGGCAGGCATCGGCCCTTGCGGGCCCCTCCCGTTTGCTGACATCTTTTTGAGGCGCGCGTGGAACACGAACGCGCCGTCGACACGGCCTGTCGTCATACGACGGACAGACGGCGCACAGGCCCGCGCCTACGGTGGCCGAGAGCCATCACGGCGTGAACCAGTCTTACCTAAGGGTATCGTATTACCCAGAACTAACTGGGCTGTGGAGGTCAGATAGGCAGTCGCTCCACGTAAAATACTGGTATTGAGCTGCATCCGGTTAGACTGGAAGTCGACCCCAGAATGGTTGGGAAAAGGCTAGGCTATGATGAGGTAGGTACAATTTTATTTGTTTGTATGTTGTAGGGGTTATCTTCGGAAGTGCTGATCCGATTTCGTTAATTCCCTCTCTAACGGGAAGCTACATTATCCTTAAGTGTCACAGGCTACATTTAAAACATTTACGTGGTTTAATTCCCGTACATAACGTGTGTGAAACCGCGAGCAAAAGCAAGTTAAATATAAAACACCGCTTAGCGATAAAGATTTTAGAAAAGTCAAAATTGTATTGGACTGACATAAGCTACCGCCAATCTTGTTGATAGTCACTCACAAGCTACTGTAGGAATACGCTTTGAAAAAGGTTGACACTTTTCTAGACCCAGAATTTTGATTTATGGTTACGCAAAAATTGGTTTTGTCATTGCAGCTTGTGGGAAAATTATTCGCAAGCTTCGTACGGAGCCCTTCGTGTCCAATTCAATAATGCGTACCGGAGACTGATGGGGTTGCCATGGCGTTGCAGTGCGTCAGGGATGTTTGCGGCAGCGCGTGTAGATTGTTTTTACACAATAATGCGAAAGCGAGCAGCGTCGATGGTGGCTCGCGTCATGGCCAGCCCCAACAGGGTTCTGAGAATGATTGCTGGCAGAGTGGACTGTCCTTATGTGGTTCACTGCTGTCAGTTATATGTGTCACCGTATCGTGTTGTTTACTAACACTTGGTTTTTAAGGATTATGGTAGGTACTAACCCTATATGAGCCTCCGCTCGAATTAAAGAATTTGAATTAAACCTGGCGCGATGAGGCAAGCTATATTTGATCAAAGAAGAATAATGTTCTAGTACAATCTTTACAGGATATAAATAGTTTTGTCTTCTTTACTCGTCGTCTGTTTGATCCCTTACTCTCTACTCTCCAGAAAATGTTACGAATGTTTCGAAATTGCCTTAAGGGACTCATTCAGCAAGTAGTAACAAGATTTCCAAAATGCGACGACAGTATTAATCTCTGTTTCAAGAAAACAATGTCAATTAAGTCCAATTTCACTTGGCAACAGTAAGACAAAACTTGTTAATTGACTCTTTGTTCTGAAAACAATGATGGTATATTATTATCCTCTTGCAGTCTTGGTGGTATGTTGAACAAATTTATTTTTCCAACATCTCAAGCAATGGATTACGAATGGGTGTGGATGTTTGTTACTCTTTTACGCAAAAACTATTGAATCGATTTGGATGAAATTTGGCACACAGATAGTTTATAACCTGGATTAACAGATAGGATACTTTCTGTACCCTTCGTATGATTTCGTGGGGCAATTACCAAACACCATGCCGCATGCATAAGCTAGTAGAATAGTATGTCTACGAAATTGGAAATTGGCTGGTTAGACCAAGTTTAACAAAACTAACCATGGACTAAGATTGTCTTCCTTTGTGATAATAATATGTAGTACGTTTGTCCGAATATCCGCGGTGCAGATATAATAGTTAATCATTAAGTTCCGCGAAAAAAGATCCAGGTGCTGCATGCTGCGGAATAAAAACAAAATATTTTGCATAACATTTATTATCATGGATTTTATGATAGGTATATATATGATATGTCGTCGTGTCATCGTTAGAGAAATGGCGTCCTATGTCAAAATGCAAATCATCGGATCGCCATTGCGGGTTTTTGCGGGCTTGGTCATTGCCATACATGGCAATTCATGTACGATCCTCGTTTGTATTAAAACAGGCATTCGGCCTGCAGCAGGACAAAATACTGTCTGATGTTGTCACACACAGAAATTGGTAAAAATAATGGATTACGATTTTCCGTTTCAGCATCATAACGTATTTTTCAGAATACATCTGCACATTGTTAGTAGGACTAGTTCATATATATATGATCAAGTCCTACTTATTTTTAAACGTGTGAAACTTTAACAAGAACTAGGTTGTTTTTATTTAATATTGAAATGTGTCAGGTGAGCTTTATTAGTATTTATTTTGCTTTTTATATTTTATTGGTATATATATTTATATTCAGTTTTGATTGACTGTGGTTTGTAGACTGATTTTATTTGCGGTTAGGTAGGTATTAGTTTATCTAGTACCAGAATATTACCGTTAGTTCTTTTAGTAGATATTATACAATGCCTATTCGTTCAGATTTTTAATGAGCTATTAAAACGCCTCGTTGAATCATGTCGAAGAGCAAATCTTTTATGATTTCCAGTTTTATTTCGCAGTCCAGCTAGTCTTTACAAATAAAATCCGTTCAAGCTTCAATTCAAAAGTTTTTCACAACGATAAGTGTCTTGTTTCGCACTTCCTTTGTGAGGCACGTTTACTCAGACATTAGTTAGTCTGCCTTTTATACGGTCTTTATGATCGGAGATCGGGAATTTTCCATTTTATTCACCGTTGACTATATTGGTCGTATACATCGTATCGCATCACATTGAGACGCATAAATGCTCAATATCAAAGCGCGGGGATGATTGCTTGGGACTCGCGGTGGAATTATATATATTTCCGTGTTTGAAGCTTCAAGTTATCCCGTACAGAGAAAAGTGCCGGCGAAGGAACGTCATGAATACTGAGAGGCAGTTGACGAGACGCTAATCTAAATAAACTTCCCTCAAAATTGCTACACAGAAAGTATTTGGGGTTATTCGCGGGCCGTCTGCGTATATTCGTTGACTTCATTCTGACACTCAGATGGGGTAATGCGTCGTTATTGTTCGGGCAATTCATTATTTTTTTCGTAAAATTGTTTTTTAGGCACCTGCGTTAGGAAGCCTGTTGTGGTTATGTTTGTAGCGTCTTATATCTGATCATATTCTTCCTTGTACTGTGGATTATTTATTTATTTAAACTTCATGTACAAGAGTGGTACATAGGCGGACTTAATGCCACAAAGCATTCTCTATCAGTCAACCTTTGGGTCAAATAGGACAGCATTGTGGTAGAGTAAAAAAAAATACCATTTTGTTAACAGAAATTGATACACATAAACGGATACATACTATTGTATTCACCTACGGATATGTTCCTAAATGTTACTCTATATAGAAAGGACATGGCCAAAAAAGTACATTCCATATACACTTACATAGTAAATATATTATATTAAGAAAAATAGAGAAGTGAATTGTTGCGTAGTTTTTAACCTCTCTGCACTTATCAGTATTGATTACAATATAATAAGTAATGCAAGTTGAATTCAAAGTCTCATTTGTCAACTTTCGCCACTATGGACCGTTCGTAGACGAACACGTTCTACACCACGCATACTACTTGTAGATATGTATGTGAAATGAACGACAAATGCTCTTACCTGAAACATTTGATTTAAACAAAACTGTTTTCATTGGTATTTCTTACATGTAATTAAATTATATTTTGAAGTGTTGATACGTAAGATATATTTATTTCACACAATTATAGTAATAACGTAACCGTACCATAAAACGGAACGCGTTTTACAATGTCATTGTTTATGTCAAAATGGCGGTACTGCGATTGCACAGATCCTCCGTTGCGTAGACAGCTCCGTTGCGTACGAACTGTTTGTTTTTTTTGCGATTATCTTCTAATATTTTTGACTCCTGCTTATCTCTACGGAAAAAAATATTTTTACTTATTTTTACCAAGAAATGAGTAATTATTTATAATCTTTTGTTTTATTTCGTATTTCCCTTGTTAATTAGTAGTTAAACTGTTGAAGAAAAACGTCACTTTCGGAGTCTCAATAAATGTGACAATAATAACATATACTTTGTCTCAGTTTTCTATCAGACTTTCTCAGTTCAGTAAATGTTAATCAATATATGGTTAAAAAACCTTAGTTCAGGTAGAATGACCACCTGAAATAAGGATTTTGGATCTTGTTGAAATGCCTAATAAAGTAATAATTCACAGCACTTCGTTATTTTAAAAGGCCTTGAGGTTTTTAATAGCAAAATCATTATATCATACGCTTTGCCAGCAATCTGATAGAAGGTAACATGAAACTGTTTACGTCTAGTTATTTGTAATGAGAAGTTCTTTGAGCTTTTTATTTTTTGCAATTTAATATGGCAATATTCACGAATATGAAACACCAAAAATTATCGTTGTACATTAAATTTGATAACTATGCAAACGCCCATACAGAAATTGGCCATGTCCTTTGATGGGAAATTATTCGAGAAAGAGATATTAGAGTGACTACCAAAAGAAAACTATTTTCAACGATAGAATAAAATTAAGAACTATAAATAGCCCATATCTTAGATGAGGTATATTAATAGCTAGATATTTAATTAAAACACAAAAGATCCCCCCACTTATATTATAATTATCCAAGCTTACGTAAAACACTGTACCCAGCAAGCAAAATGTTCGCTCGCTTAGTCAATGTGACGAAGGCTTAAGAAGCATCGTCGTGGGACTAAAGAGACTTACTCTCGACTTGAAATTTGACCTAATTTAGCATCTCTCTTGTTTACAGTCAGATCTAATCGCAGTGAGTGGGCAGACTGGGTCTTATATCTGATTTTATATTCCCTTCTTGATAAATATTTACCGAGTACTTGATAAGATAGAGAAAGTTTGTGAATCTTGTAAACGATTCGTGAGTTGTAAAATTAGATAAATATTAGGGGATCCTGCCGTTTTGCCGAAAAGATTTTGCCAAATTTTCATTACCCAAACAAATTTTAGCAACCTTTTTTTATGCCAATGTAATATTTGGAATAATTTTAGTACGCACATTTTCATTTGGTCAAATGTTTACTTGGCAGATTATTACTAAGGATAATGTCATTAAGGCTTTTGGTCTTTAATCAAATGATTTATTACAGCAAACAAAATTAAGACAGTAATCGTTTAGTCAAATGATTTGTTATGACAAAAAATATAAAGGCAAAAATTTTGGAATGAAGACATAACACAAATTGATTTAATAAAACGTAATTGAAATTTAATAGATGCTGACAGAAACCCTAACCCTAGACGGTCGACGTCAGGGGCACCCCGAGGTTCGGTTAGTTAGGTTCCTTTAAACCTTGCAGACAGAAATAGGAGCCCCGCGCAGCGGGGTTCCGTCGACCTGCTGACGGAAACGCTAACCCTAGACGGTCGACGTCAGGGGCACCCCGAGGTTCGGTTAGTTAGGTTCCTTTAAACCTTGCAGACAGAAATAGGAGCCCCGCGCAGCGGGGTTCCGTCGACCTGCTGACGGAAACGCTAACCCTAGACGGTCGAAGTCAGGGGCACCCCGAGGTTCGGTTAGTTAGGTTCCTGTAAACCTTGCAGACAGAAATAGGAGCCCCGCGCAGCGGGGATCCGTCGACCTGCTGACGGAAACGCTAACCCTAGACGGTCGACGTCAGGGGCACCCCGAGGTTCGGTTAGTTAGGTTCCTGTAAACCTTGCAGACAGAAATAGGAGCCCCGCGCAGCGGGGATCCGTCGACCTGCTGACGGAAACGCTAACCCTAGACGGTCGACGTCAGGGGCACCCCGAGGTTCGGTTAGTTAGGTTCCTGTAAACCTTGCAGACAGAAATAGGAGCCCCGCGCAGCGGGGATCCGTCGACCTGCTGACGGAAACGCTAACCCTAGACGGTCGACGTCAGGGGCACCCCGAGGTTCGGTTAGTTAGGTTCCTGTAAACCTTGCAGACAGAAATAGGAGCCCCGCGCAGCGGGGATCCGTCGACCTGCTGACGGAAACGCTAACCCTAGACGGTCGACGTCAGGGGCACCCCGAGGTTCGGTTAGTTAGGTTCCTGTAAACCTTGCAGACAGAAATAGGAGCCCCGCGCAGCGGGGATCCGTCGACCTGCTGACGGAAACGCTAACCCTAGACGGTCGACGTCAGGGGCACCCCGAGGTTCGGTTAGTTAGGTGCCTGTAAACCCTGCAGACAGAAATAGGAGCCCCAACCGAATCCAAATAGGAGATTCCAACTAGTTAATAGTGCTTTTGACTGAAATGGTAAGTTTAAAATTGACGACACCAAATATTTGGCTTATTTAATTTTGCGTAAAATATGTTATACCAACTGAAATATTTGACTAGATAAAAAATGGTAAAAGTACTGGTTGGTGAACAAGTTATTGTTCAAACGTTCACTTGCCAAACATAGGTTTTCGTAACAATTATTTGTAAACGAGAGTTTTTGGTAAGTAATAATTTGGCAAATGAAATTATGCGAAAATTTGTTTGGGAAGTGATAATTTGGCAATTTCTTTTCGGTCAAACAAGGGAGACCCAAATATTAGAGCTATCCCTCTCTGTAGGGTTGTTAATATTAGCACAATTTGTAAACATCAGTCAGAACACAGCTGTAGTGGTTTGGTATTAAAGAGGAATGGGTAGTATTTAAACGCAAATCAAAAAATATCCTTTTTCTATGCAATAAGATTCCGAATTCCCATCAAAATTACTAATTGCACAGCAAAATATTCAACTCAAAATAGCAAAAGCTTTTTCATCAATGCACAGCTAATAATCTTAATGCACATTATACTGGGGGTGCCCCTGACGTCTACCGTCTAGGGTTAGCGTTTCCGTCAGCAGGTCGACGGATCCCCGCTGCACGGGGCTCCTATTTCTGTCTGCAGGATTTACAGGAACCTAACTAACCGAACCTCGGGGTGCCCCTGACGTTGACCGTCTAGGGTTAGGGTTTCTGTCAGCAAAAATTTGCTGTGCAGTCAGTATTTATGCTATGTATGTAGTATTTTTGTACAAAAATAAATTTAACTGATGTAAAAAAGAATATAAATGATGAGTATGTATTGATAGGCGATTCAAAGTCAAAGTCAAAGTCAAAGCATTTATTTCAATTAGACCATTACAGGCACTTTTGAAAGTCAAAAATAAAAAAGCTAAGCTACAGTCACAGACACAAGGCATAATAACTTGCGAAAGTACTGTAGTTGCACATTCCAAATCGTAGATCTCTATGGAGAAGAATGGGCAAGAAACTCCATGGACACTCTTTTAAATCAAAATATTGTTACAAAATCTTGGTTACATCATTCATGTTGAGATTATACATATATGTGAGAACGATGTACAAAGACGTGCACATTAAGAGCGTCCAGAGTAAAAGATTAAGCCAAAAATTTAAAAATAAAGTAATTAAAATAAATCGTGGCAGGTAAGAGATGACCAGTCCCAACTGACAGCGCCCGTTCACGAACATGACGCATGGATCAGCGCCATTCAACTCAACCATATTGAAGGGAACTAAATGACCCGACACACCCGCCACCATCAGCGAGACATTTGAGTGAGCATGACATTCTCTCAGCCACCAGGACACATTCCAGTCAATGAAAGATAACAAAATATAAATGGAAGCTTTACAGTACATAGAAGATTATTCATTTGATATGCAATTTATAATATCCCAAGGGGAATAACGTCGAGGGAACTGCAAGTAGACGTTGGTCTACCATATGTTGGGGTTTCTGCCTCAGGTGGTAGTTGTGGCAGCGTCGTGGGTTTAAATTAGGCACCAAGCTCCTTGTGAATGCCATGTGATATTTTACAACGGATTATAGACATAGTATGTTTTTTCTTAATATTTAAACGAGCTCGAGCGGTTATAATGTTCGCGTTAGATAGGATTCGAAGTCGTGACACAATAACAGTGAAGATCCGAAAATACTACTATCACAAAACTGAAGAGGAGATTAAAAAAAGAGGACAATGGAGAGATTGGAGAGAATCCTGAGACGAGAATAGATCTGATGATGTACAGGAGAGAAAATAGAGCGACACAGTGGAGAGAATCTAGATAGATATTTAAACCATTTCTATCATCTAGTAAACACATAAAACAATTAAAACCGACAGAAAATCTCAGCATTACCATTAAACATTGAAGCAATTTGCTCCCCTCAGCACACAAGCCACTCACATGAGCTTGTGATCCAAGCATTTATGCCGTGATCCTTAAGTCGAGTCAGGAGTTACCTTAACGAGGCCCGCGGGACTACTCGGTCTAGTCGGCGAGTCGGTCCGACATACTGAATCACATTACTGGTTAAGTGAGCCGTGGTGGACGGGGATCAGTGCATTTTCATTTGTACTTGTTGCTAATTAACTTTTAGTAAGTAAGGTTTAAGATGAGCAAGCTGAAAAAATACATGTTCTTTTTGAACTGAACTCAAATTCTAGCTTGTCAATTTTGAATAGTACTTTTGTCTATTGAACTGGTTACCGTCTAAAGTTCCTTTTTTCTTTTGGCTTGAGCGAATCTTAAGTGGAGAAAATAATGTTACATAATATTACTTATCGTGTAGTGGGCAGGAAATATAAATGATATTATCATTCATACTAGAAACGGGATATTTGTTTACTATTTGATATTTCGGCGCTGTTGCAAGCACCATGATCACGGATAAACTGAAGTTGTTGCAGTAAACCTGGTAAATATCCCGTTTCTAGTGTTAATTATAATGTTAGTGACCATGTCAATTTAAAAACTTATCATGATATATAAATCATCATTTCTATTGTAAGTTTTTAAATTATGAATTTATATATAAAAAAACATTATTTGACATTACTGCATTTACGTCGATAATTGTACCAAATAATTATCAAAAACCAAATAAATTAAGACTGAACAAATAGCTATAATTTATGAAACTATCAAATACTAATATTGCCAATAGCTATTTTATATAATCCACATGAAAACAAACGGGATTTAAATTAATCCCCTTGTTATTCAAATCATCGAAATCTAATATCAGAATCCATCCGCTAATTTCCAAACTCATCAACGTTAGTTGCATTATGGACCATATTTTAATTAAACCAAAGAGTAATAGCACTCGGTATTGGCAATCCTCGTAAATGGATTAGCTAGTTGTCACCGATTGGTTGATTTGCATCGCGATAAGCATGTGACGTAGGTGTCGGAACTGTCGGAATGGAATGATCTGATTCGTCCGATTAGATAGATGATCGATTCGAGTTATTAGGTTCGTGAAGTTTCTTGTTATTTGAAATTAGTTACCAACGAAGTCTTTGGTCTAGTGGTTGAAAGCACAACTGGTGATCATGAGATCCTGGGTTCCCTTTTTAGGTCGTGCAAAGTGTCATTGGGGTTTTTCGTCATAGAATTTCTCAGAAGCAGCCACGGACTATGGATTTGTGCCCGGTTCATAGCAAAAGGCACACCCTGTAACACATGTGAATTAAACAAACCTAACTAGTTACTAGTGAAATGAAGTATTAGGGATACACATCTGCCTGGCCCTTCTGATGTTATGATGTTCTCAAATTAGTTAGGAGAAGTAGTGAACCTTAATATTAATCTATTTTTGGCTTATTTACCAATAGCTATATTATCATTTGATATCTACCCACTCACGACAGGTCTGTTTGATTTACTAATGTGTAGAATTATATTATTGGTTAGTTAGAAATATATCTGACTTCAGTGGGTAGTATTAGGTAGTTGATTAAAGGTGAGTGAAGGTAGAAGGCTATATCGAACAGTTAGAAGAAGAATTTAAATAAAAAATTATTAGGTATGTGGTTGTGTGAGTCAAATGTCCGATTTATTTAATAAGCTAAACTCTATTTAATGGTAAATTTAATTTGAATGATTAATAGTGTTTAATTAATTTTAATAATACAATGCATGATTTTTTTTTTTAATCAGTTAGTGTATCCAAAATTTGTATGCCTATTAGGTTAAACATAGCGATCCTGACATCCGAATTAGACTTTATTACATTGTACCTATGTTTCACAAAGAAATAATTTGAATTTGAAAGTACAGGACCTGTCTAGCGTAGATTGTTCATCCAGATCGACAAACAAATTCAAAAACTAAGGTCGTTAACGAAGACACATTCGATGCTTAGGAAATATTAAATCCCATGTCAGATTAAAAGCAGAACTTTGGAAAGAACTATGCCATTTTTAATTAAATATTAATGTAGCAGTAAAAACCATGCCATTTTTAATTTAATATTAATATAGTAGCATTTTTAACTTAATATTAATATAGCAGTGAGTGTGATCGTCGGACTGCCAAGTCATAGGTCAGATTCATGTGCGTATTGTATAAATATCACTTGTTTCGGTGAAGGAAAACATAGTTAGGAAAACAGCGTGCCTCAGAGATATTTCTTGACGGCTTGAAAAGTCAAGCCAAAAGTTCATGGGTGGCATGAAAACTCTGACACCAGGTTAGGCACTAACTACACGATAAAGAAGAAATTCAATATTCACTTTGATTTTTATTAGGCTATGTATGTATACATATTATACTTACCTATTAGTAGTGAGCTATTTGCAGTAACTATGGCCTAGAGCTGGATCGATATTCAAGTCGTTAGCTTGTCAACCCGCCTTCCTAAACGATACATAATTATTTCATTATAGAAACCGACTTTAACCGCTATTATTCCACATTCGGCCTACTTTATGTTTCATTTCCTCGATTTATTTCTGACTAAATAGTAACAAGCATTTTGTACATCAAACTAAGAAACTCTAACCCATTGCTACTTCAGCTTACTTTTCCGTGAGCTATGTCGACAACTTTAGTTCTCTGTCGGATCACCTCGTCCCGGATTCGATCCCTCAGAAAGACTCCAAGCATAGCCCGTTTCATAGTTCGCTGAGCGACGTAAATTTATGGACTAGCCGTACCGTTTCGGACCCGTAAACCATAACAGACAGGACGCACTCATTCAAGACCTTAGTCTTTAGGCCCTGTGGAATACGCGACGAGAAGGCTCGTCGAAGCTTCCCAAACGCTGTCCAGCCCAGCTAAATTCTTCTAGCCTCCCTGTCAAAGTTATTCTTCGAAACTGCAGAGTTTGTCCTATGTATATTTATAGTCAAAAATATCCGGATGATCTTAGTGGACCGCCCGTGGCTTACAGATTTCTGCTCAAGTAATACTAAAGTGGTAGGTACAGACAGTTCTGTGAAACTGATACTGGCCACAAACTTCGCAAAAACTTTACTAATAAATAGGAAGTTAGGTAGAAAGTTGGATTTCTAGATCGAAAGCGGAATGAGATTGTTGGCCGGTTATTGTTCAATCTAGAATAACGGAAGCTAGCGTCGATTCCTTTTGCGAATTCAGAGATAGAATTTTTATCCGTTGGGTTTTATACCATGATTTTATTAAGCGTATCGCAGTCTAACACCGTGTTATCATAAGGGAATTACTACAAAACAACTGTTAAGACATATCACTTTTTAATCGATTTATTTTTAAACCATGACGCTTCACATTTAAAAATATTCGTTTGCTCAACAACGTAAACAACATCATGAAAGCGGTGGTCTTGAAAAAAATAGCATGAAGTGTATGCGCAATTGACCCACTGAAATCGCTAACACACAGTGAGTGCATATTGTATATATCAATATACATATCGCACGTCACAAACAATAGGGTATCAAGTCGAAGAATGCCATTTTTTTATTTTTTGCGTTTTGGAACATAGATTTTTTTTTCTACAAACTGGCAAGACAATGGTATTTTTAGCGCAAATAGTTTTCGAGATATGGCAATACATTTCTTTATTGACCGTTCAATCGTGTCATTCACGCATCAATCAATATGGTCGCATTCTAGTTGAGTCAGTTGCCGCTCAGCGATCGTCGGCGTCACAGGTATTATTTTCAAGTTACGACGACTTTGCGGAGCGAAAATATAAAATGTGTAGTATTATTTTGACTTAATATCTTATTGCCTGTTAGATATAATATAAATCGTAGTATTATTTTGAATTAATTCCGTAATGATTATTTTGTTTTGATGGATTTGTGATTTTCGCCGAAATTATCCCTAAATGATACCTTATAGCCATCATTTTGTTTGACATAATACTGTATTACACGTTAATTGTTGCGCGGTGACTGAGTGTTAAATGAAATGTTACTTTTTTGTCTGATGTTTCCTTTTACTTTTATTTTGTATTTTAGATTAATTCAAAATTATTAAGAGAAATAATAGGACAGAAAAAATGCTGAGGGCAGTTTATGATCGCCAAATGACACATGAGAACAACTCAAATTATGAAAATGGGGATCCTTTTGCAGATAATGATGATATTAATGATCCGACGTATTTTCCCGATGAAAATTGTCGGTCTCGATCCTGTGTGTCAGAATCATCGGGCAGTCCTCAAACATGCGAGTATGTATCTTGTTGTTCTGAAGTCTTCTCAGCATGTAGTAAATGCAACAGTTTTCTTTGCTGGGATCACTTTGATAATTATGCACAGTCCTTCAATAATTGCGAATTCCATAACAGTACTGCTCAAGAAATTAGTACAGAAATACTTGATAGTACGTTGACTGCTGAAACCAATAATTTCTTAGCAGACGAAACTCTAACAGCAACAAACAGCGATAAAGTTTTGTGTGACGTAACCAATCATACCAGTCAACAGCATTGCGAGTATAAAAATTGTATTGCAGACATTTTTAAACAAAAATTAAAATAATTTAAAAAACGATACATTCCACAAACCTATTACGATTTTTATAATCATTATAATAATTTCATTAAGTATCTACTTTTTAATATTAACTTTACTTGATTATGATTATAAAATTATGAGACTGTTGGAAAACCATTGATAACAATATTTAATAACCAATCTACATTTAGCGTAAGATAATTTAACAAATTTTATATGATTAGAGATTGATAAAAAAAATACGATTTTTGTAACTCAACATTATTATGAATAATTTAATAATTTTTATAGTTTTTTATAATTATGAGAAAATGAGAATGACTATATTTTAATATTTAACTATTAAGCTCAGACTGATAATTTTTAATTGTTAAGCTAATTATTAATGTTCGATTAAGAATTCAATTCTTTTTCTTTTTGTAAAATGTTATCAAACTTTGAAATTTATACGGTATTACATTATTGAGCTATTAATTTTAATCTTCTTTTAAATGTAACTGTTTTTGTTTTTTAAGTATTGTGATACTTACTTTAAGTACATTCTAATAAACTTGTTTTTAGTATTAACAACTTTTTTGTTTGTTTAGTTAATCCCTTACTTCTAGAGTAAACATCAAATTTTGTATTTATTATTATGTATTATTTTAAATTAGTACTTGATAATATCAGATTAGAGTCAATTTCGTCCGGGTTAGACAGTCGTAACTCAAAAGTTTTAGCAATTTGAACTGCTTATACAGTATTATCTTCACCCGACCATATAAAAGTGCTAATAAAACTAAAACTACCACTGATACACGCGTAAAACTTACTAAAAGTAAAGAGGGATAATGTACCTTCAAATCTGTATATAAATTAAGACATTACAACCCTTACATCAGGAGCTATGAATTTTCAAACTTTCAAAACGCTATATCTCAAAACACTGTTTTTGCAGTTAATCCCCTTTTGTTTGTGATGTGCGATATATCAATGGTCTTTCTTTCTCTTTTAAGAATAGATAGACCCCTATCCTGTAGGTAGATGTACATTGATAGTTTCTATACTATCGCAGTCTTCTTTTGACAATTTTCTTGATTTGTGACTGCGCAAAGCCTCTTCTTTGTTCTTACCAGTAACTCAGGCAAAAAATACACACACGAAATAAATAAAAGGTAAGAAATAAAACACAGTTTGAATATGCCAGCTTGTAATTTATACGTTTCTGATAAAATACGCAGCCATCTTGTAATTTATAGCAATATGCTAGGGCCATAGTTGTAGGCACATAAAAAATAGATGTGGCGGAAAATAGAATATTTCTGAAGCTGAAAGATCGGAGATAATAATGTATTGAGATATTTGCTTCTGAACCTAGTAAAGTAAAGTTATGAGATACCCGTTGGAAGTCATTTGTTTTTTCCTATTTTTCTTTTAAATATTCCCAGAGCAGTTTGGAAATAAGGCGGGTAATCATAATGTGGAAATGATGTACATCTGTTTTCATGACTATCCCTCACTCGTATTGGTACGAACTGTTGAGAATGATGGTGGGCCCGTGTGTAAGCTTTTAATTAAGCTCATTGGCACAACGATGCTCACCTGTTCGGTCTTCTACGGATTGTTCATCGGTATGCGCAGAAGCGTGTGACTCT
Source organism: Eurois occulta (assembly GCA_950022335.1). NCBI lineage: Eukaryota > Metazoa > Arthropoda > Insecta > Lepidoptera > Noctuidae > Eurois > Eurois occulta. The sequence goes on along the minus strand of OX465489.1, from coordinate 5,424,732 downwards.
TGGACCATCAGATGTACAGTAGGGTACCATTGCGCACTTGGTTGATATCGCACAATCAAAGTATGGAACATTGCCAAGGTCTGTGTCCCTTGCTAGAGTGAGCAGGCATTTCTGGGCATGCTCGTATCATTTCATAGAAATCATACATCGTTTTCCATCACGGGAGATCGCTTCTTCATTATCATCTGCCTAGCCTTTCCTCAGCTATGTTGGGGTCGGCTTCGAGTCTAACCGGATGCAGCTGAATACCAATATTTTACATGAAGCGACTGCCTATTTGACCTTCACAAACCAGTACTGGGTAGTACGATACTCTTTCGTAAGACTGGTTGTCAGACTTTCGGGCCACTGACTACCTGTAACGACTGTCAAAGATCTACAAATGACAGCCGGGACCAATGGCTTAACGTGATTTCCTAGGCACGGAGGAAACGCTTTATGAAATAGGTGGTCACCCATCCACGGAGAAGACCACGTTCAAGAGAATGAGGTAATAAAAAAAGAATAACTCATTCTGTGGTAAAATAAAGCCAGCCAGCATGGTTGTGTTAGCGGGGCTGACTGCTCTGGGTACGCCGGCAGTGCCACCATTGTAAGATTGTTATTTCGATACGCAGCAAATAAAATTATGTTTTCAAAACAATTTCCATCAGTTCTGGTAGCAACTGTGAAATAATACGTTGTTATTCGACAGCCCGCTCGCGTAACAAGAAGATGGATTATTCAAATTTCATTGAAGACATTTTCTTGATCTTGTTATTATTGAAGACTTTTTTATATTTTTCGGAGGCTTGTTGTTGATTTTTTTACGAGAAACGTACCGTCTTTATACTAACAACTAACCTATATCAACTTTATCTATGACATCGATGAAAATAAGTATACGTGTTTTTGTACACTATCACTCACAAATGAGACTCCATATTATTCACTTTACCAACAACGCTCATTGTCACCACAGTTTGGTTATGAAAAATGTCCTAATTTTTCCGAATTCCTGGGGTTCTAAAATGGCCGCTTTAGCAGAATTATAATAGGATAATAATATGAATTGCGTTTAAATTCGTAAAATGGTCACAAGGTAATGGTATGGTCGTTGGTTGTACATAAGCTATATATTGTAATGTTGTGTGTATATCTTTTAATTTTGTGTGCAATAAAGAATAAGAATAAGAATAAGGTAATAATCATAATAGTAGGTACGTCTATAACCATTTTATGAATTTAAACGTAATTCATACTATTATCCTATTAACAATCTGCTAAAGCGGCCATTTTAGAACCCCTGGTATAAAAGTGAAAACTGATTTTCAATAGAGGTAGCTTTAACCTTGTCTTGAGCACTAATAGATACTTCAGTACATTATCTGATCTTTTAAAGTCACCGGACTTTATCAGATCAGAGTCCGGAGTCCCATCCGCATTTTGTACGTAGCAATTTAACCAAACTTTAACTACATAGCCTCCAAACATTGCCACAGCGACCGCTACCCTGCCTGGCCAACCGACATACCTTAAACATATTCGTACCAAATATTTCGTGTAACAAGACACTAACAACCAGTAAAATATGACGTCACTGAACAGAAACCTAATATGTTGTTATGCCGTTATTCCGCTGCCCAGTGCGGGACTGGCGAGCCGGATTATTCAAATTTCATGTTGTTTGGTTGCCCCGTCCTCCGTACTTCGCGTTTTAATACCCGTGCCATGTTGCTTTAGCTGAGCCGTTGTTTTTTGTCACGCATATGGATAGCAGAATGTCTGATGCGATTTGAGTCAGTCTCAGCAATTTGTTTGATGAGCCTTTTGTATGTATTTTTACTGGGATGTTTATTTAACTGGCTGGAGCTCGAGACTAAATAATAACTACCGCTCGGGTCGATTTTTAGGTTAAGCTGCGCTTGCCTAGGTTGGTCCGTGGATGGGTGACCACTCATACTGAGTTACATACCGAGTTTCCTCCGTGCCTCGGAAAGCACGTTAAGCTGTTGGTCCTGGCTGTCATTTGTAGATCTTTGATAGTTGACATAGGTAGTCAGTGGCCCGAAAGTCTGACAACCAGTCTTACCAAAGGGTATCGTATTACTCAGAACTAACTGGGTTGAGGAGGTCAGATAGGCAGTCACTCCATGTAAAATACTGGTATTCAGCTGCAGCCGGTTAGACTGGAAGCCGACCCCAAAATACTTGGGAAAAGGCTAGGCAGATGATGATGTTTATTTAACTGGCTAAGAAGAAGGTCCAAGAAATTTCCTGAACTTGAGTGCTTGCCTATTCGTGTTATAATATCAACTCGCACTGGGTTCTTGATAGAAGTTCTTGAATATTTATTTGCTTAAAACATGGCCATGGATGTGGTTTATTGGTCACTCTTTTCCACAGAACATTATGGGCTGATTATGTCATACTATACAAGGTTGCTAGTTGCTTGTACGCTTATCTGTTCACTTTACACAGGCTGCAATTTTTAACCTCACCTGGAGGGAAAGTACTCTAAAAAACCGGCCAAGTGAGAGTCTGACTCGCACATGAAGGGTTCCATGAAGGGTTTTACCATCGTAGTGGGGCGCCGCCTTTAATTTTTTACGTATTGTTATTATTTGTGTGTGTTATAGTGGGCACAGAAAATACACATTCTGTGAAAATTTCAACTGTCAAACTAACACGGTTCATGAGATACAGCCTGGTGACAGACGGACAGCGGAGTCTTGTCTTAGTAATAGGGCTCCGTTTTACCGTTTGTAAATTTTACTCAAAGGAAACATGCCTTTAATTTTTAAAAGAAACAAAGCAACATTCAAAGATTTTCTAAAATTTTCTTGCCACTCGGGAATCGAACCGGCTAAAATCCGAAAAAATAACACCCTGTACTTTTATGGCATCAATCTATAGGCCCAAGAATAAGCATCAAAATCTCCAACAAACATGAGTAACTTGATGGACCTCTGAGTAAAAGTGTTTTATCTTGTCCCATTGAATTTATAAGTTTCGATTTCCTGGTTTTTCTTTAATTTAATTTATCACTTTCCCTTGAGTACTTTCCCTCCAGGTGGAAAATTTCAACCTGTATAATAGATGCTGTAATCTTGAAATCCACCCAATATTTATTGGTTGCGCTAGAGATGATGATACCATCACGATATTTTGAACTGCGGTAGAAACAACTACAATAAAGCCACTCAAAAACACATACCTACTACTACTACTACTACCTACTAAAGAGATCGCGGGCCCTGGAACATAAGGGGCAAAAGAAGGAATATGGATGGGTTTTAGTCAGTAAAAGTCTGACACTCCCTTCCGTTCCGCCCAGAGCGGGAGGAGTCATTGGATGATTTCCCATCCCAAAAAAAAAAAACTATACGTGTGTGTTATATCATATGTTGCTATACGTTCGTTGTGCCATACATTGCAATAAAAAGCAGAGCATCAGAGGGTGCCTCGTAAAGCATGGGTTTATGGGACGTATCCATGAATCTAACGATTTGTGTGCTGTACGTTGAAATATTTACGATTCTAAAAAGTCAGATAACGTGGAACCTTTTATTTAAATAACGTGTGATCGCTGTATATTTCAGTCAGTTTATTTAAATCCGTGCAAGGCTGGGGGAGTTGACGCTCGGTGATATTTCGACTAGAAATTTAAAATAGCTCGTAACAGTTTTCGGTAAGCTAATACCTTCGAGGGATGTGACCTTGGTTTCAGTTTTTACTAGACGGTTTTAAACCCGCGTACACGTACGGGTAAGATCTTTTTCATGTGGTGTCTACTTTTCGTTTACACTTTAAAATATGTAGTTTGATACAAAACTTGAGCAAAATAGTTCACAGAACATGTTTGATACAACCTAAATACATGTACACAACGTGACTGTATTTGGCAAGTCTTACACAATACTGGTTAAACAAGTATCACAACTTGTAATTATACCTATGAGTTTAATACACCCTTTGGTTTTTTTTCTCCACAAACACTGACCACGATGATTTCCGCAGAAACAGTTCTACACTCCATCTTCATTCTCTTGCCCTTATCCCAATTCATTTGGGATCGGCGCAGCATGTCTTCAGCTTCCATACTTCTCTATTACTCGTCATCTCATCAGACACCTCATTTCTTGCCAGGTCATCCATCGTTTCTTTGGTCTTCGTCTACTCTATTACTCTATACTATTTTCCTGAACAGTTCGATACTAGCAAAGTTTATTTATCACATTACAAGATTGTTTAATTTCCAAGCTGATTGAGCTTCGAAGTTTAGTTAAATGAGCGGCAATATACACCGTCGAGAGATAAGGACTCAATTGCCCCTAGAACTAGGAATCGATTCCGGTCTGCTATCTATTCGATAGCCCCATGACCTTTAATTAAGCCCTTAATGAGTTTCCCGAAGTCGAAATCCAGCTTAATCGGTTCCCTTAACCCGGAAACGTTAGATTCATCTCATTCCTATCAAAACCTTCAGAATTTATACAAATAAATAAAATTGAAGTGTCTGTTTGTAATTTAAAAGTAACAGCTTTAGCTACTGAAAGCATATGAAAGTATAATACGGTCGGTCTGTCTGTCCGTTTTTCCGGCTAATCTCCGAAACGGCTGGACCGATTTTGACGGGACTTTCACTGGCAGATAGCTGATGTTATAAAGAGCATCTTAAGTATCTACTTTTATCTTAAACTGGATTAGGGTTCTTTGCAAAACAAATCATCATCGGCCTACAACAGTCCACTGGATTTAGGCCTCTTCACTTAGCTCGATACTCGGCAACTCCCATCCAGCAAAAAAACTAAAACCCATGAAATTGTTAACGAAATCTGATTTAAAAAGGGAACAATATTAATGTAATCATTTTACGCGGGCAGAAGTCGGGGGCAACAGCTAGTAACATCTATAACTTTGTTTACCTATACGAGGGGATTAACTGCTTGGTTTCCTATTGATTTATTCATAGGTTTAATTAAAGATGAGAACAACCTAATCGCATATTAAATAGTATACATGCTTAAGTTAATATACTTAGAGGGAAAACCATTAGACTAAGTATACCTTCCCATAATACACGATTACATACGACTACGATACGACGAACGACGACGGCTACGTCGACGATTGAACGACGATGATTGACGTTGACGATTGAAATGATTGAGTAGGAGAACAGCAATGTTGTTAAAGGAAATCTCAACGGCGTATTCTCAGAAAACACCATGTTTTAATAACAGATGCTGCTAAGAAAATATGTGTGCGATTATATTTTTAAATGATTATTGAAACATTCATGTTATTCAAATACTGCTTTAAGCTTTCATGGTTCAAAACTAAGCTTATACTGTCAATTACGGGATATCTTTCGTGATTATTAGTTATTTTGAGCTCCCGATATTTCGTAGCAAAAGATAAAGAAAGAGGGTAGACAGATTTGTCTACACCTATCAATTTATTTTACATCCACCCGCATTCTCCTGTCATTCCACGATCATTTCGCTTGCAAAAGCGTCGAAATATCGAGAGCTCAAAATAATTAATAATCACGGAAGATATCCCGTAAGTTACAGTATAAGTTTATTCATGTAATTTATTGCTGTTTTATTAAGAGAAAAAGTCCAGAAAGAAAACGTAAGATAGGAAGATTTGCCGGTGCCTGCCAGGGCTGCGGGACTGTTCGAAAGAGGATACCGCGGCCCTGGAACATAAAGGGCCATTGAAGGAACATGGGTGGTTTTTAGTCAGTAAGAGTCTGACACTCCCTTCCGCTCCGCCCAGGGCGGGCATCATTTGATGATTTCCCACTCACCAAAAAAAAAAAAAAAAAAGATAGGAAGATTTTATGCTGGGTTTTAAACTGAAACTAATTCGTGTTACATTCACGTTACATTACACACCAATATGTACCTGGCATAAAATCTATAAATCTAATTGTCAACCCTTAACTGCGGATAGCAATTATTGTATGCGAAAGTACAAGCATTATTTATATTAAGTACCCAGTAGTGCCGATAAGCACCAAAAGGCTTACACCGGGACCTTTGTAATCTCAATAAATGTTACCGGTCTTTGTTCCTTATCTGTTTTATCTTCTAACAATTCATTCGATTCTGTAAAGCGTGCTATCGAATATCCTTTAGAATTAGAGATACTTCCTATTGTTACTACACTCCTGGTAGATTTATGATGAACAAAACGTTTTTTGACATTTACTTTAATTTATTGGACTTTTGACTTAAAATAATTGGGCAATACATTTTTTTTTTCTCATTTTGTATGCACGTTTTGCACGTTGTGTCCCTGCGACAAATAATAATTTTTTTGGTTTCTTTCAATCGCCTGATATTTGTATTTCTATAGAAGGAATTCTCTTTTTAAACGGAAACTTAATTTTTTTAAGGTTATTTAATCATTCGAGAGGTTATTATGATCAGTTGAAAAAAATAATGGGCAGTTATTTTATTTTATCGGCAATTGGTAAAGTGTGACAGTAAAACATAGACAGTAATAAAAAAACAATTGGCCGGTGATTTCGTCTTACAATGTCAGTACTAAAAATACGTAAGCAGACTAATAAATAAATGTCCAGTAAAAATGATGGAGTAGGCAGTTAAATAAATAGTTCGGCAGTTCATAGACTTGGGGCACCCCGACTTGGACAGGTTAGGTTCGAAGGGGATGGCGGGGTCTAGTGAGCGAGCGTAGCAAGCAAAGTAAGACCCCGAAATCCCCTTCGTGTTAGGTTACTGTAAACCCTGCAGATAGAAATAGGAGCCCCGCGTAGCGGGGCTACGCTAACTACGCTTTTTAGGCGAATATAAAGTGTTTTGAGACTTCTTACTGAGTAATTCCGATTTGACAACTGCCCACTCATAACTGCCTATTTAGTTATTTTACTGCTCAGTATTTATTAAATGATCCATTTTATTATTTTTTATTACTTTACTGCTAAGTTTTAACTGCCGAACTTGTTAATAAACATGGCAAATTTACATGATCCTTTTTACTTTTGGTAGAGAAAGCCTGCGTGATGATCCCATATAAATTTTAATAACTTTGCTTGAGTAGTTTATTAGTTAGCTCAGTTTTTCTTGGCCTATGTTGATCACAATGATGGTCCCTTAATAAGGTCTAGTTACAATGTAAAATTAATTCATGACAAGAATTTGTGTGGGATACTACAACTAAAAAGGCTAAAATTAAAAACACAGAAAAACCGACTTCCAAAAAAAACACTAAAAAAGTCTAAAATAACTTTATTTTCGGAAGTCAGTGGAAAAAAAGTCAATGAAACAAACAAAGTCACCGACTTCCGAAAGTAACGTAGGTTTTACTTTTTTTGGAAGTCGTTTTTTTTTGTTTTTGTCTCTTTTTACTCTACGCCAGTACTGTCTGTTCATAATAATTTAGATACCTATTCCCCGAACAGAACTTCAAAATGTTAAAATTAAACACAGCAACAAATTACTTTTTATCTCCAATGCCTGTAACAACATCTCATGTGTTGTTTCCAACAATTCGACAAAGAAGTTACCTCGACGCGGTAACTCTAACTTCTTAACTTGGAAAGTAGGCAGTATTCGAACTCGTTTTGTTTCGTACCATTCGTGATCATATTAACTGAGAGGAGAAATTCTCTCATTTATCACGAGGAAACGTCTTGACGGGAGGAACTATTGTGGAATGTAATTTTCTGTGTTACGTGTTTTGGGAAGTAGGTTTAACTTTGAGTTGTGACAGTTGAAATAAAGAAGCGAATGATTGAGTTCTTGTAAGGGCATAGTCATAAAGCAGCGGTGGCCCAGTGGTGGCGGTCCCGATTTACTAACAGTAAGTTGTGGATTCGAATCCAGGTAGGCGCACCACTGCTCTCAAAACGGTGAAGGAAAACATCGTGAGGAAATCGACATAGGTATCCTAGAACCAAAAAATCGAAGACATGTGACATCTACCAACCCGTACTGGGCCCCCGTGGTGGATAGCCCATTCCCTCCCATAGGGAGGAGGCCGTGTGTCCCAGCAGTGGGAACATTTAGGCTGATTATGCTAAAGGCATAGCCCGATTGAGCAGTATTGCAACCTTATCGAGTTGAACTGCGAGTGGCCCTACCTTTAAAAAAAAGCTTCTGTAACATAGTGCATTTTTATGATACGTCTGACGTGAAGATTAGGTCACTTGTAGAATAAAGATTAGAATAATAATTTATTTAGTTTTAGGTGGGTCACAAAAAAGGTGGTAAAAAAAGAAAAAAGTATTGTACAACGTACCTTTAGGGTGTACAATAATAGTTAGAATGATAATAAACGAAATAATAATACTAACAGTTATTAACTATAGGGAAACTAATAAATGCTTCATAAAGAGAAGATACTTGGGCAGTAACGCGTTAATGAAAACGCCTGTCATGGAACAGTTATATACTTGTATTTGTTTGTCAGTTACGCCATAAAGTTATATTATATTGTGGTCGATAAAAGGTGTATTCGATACCTAGGGTACTCAAAGGGAAGGCAATTTAAATATCTCTCCTACCTTGATAAACTAGGCTGCTACAAAATGAGTACCCTGGAAGCTCGAAGGGAGCTCTTGGATTTGAGATTCGCATATAAACTGCTCAATAACACCATTGACTGCCCACAATTGGTATCTAAGTTCAATTTCAGAGTGCCCCGTAGACCACCTCGCAAACCTATAACACCCTTAGCTCCACCTCTTCGCCGTACAGTGTTTGGCTCTAATTCGCCTATACCCCGCATGTGCAAACTCATAAACGAACGCAGCGACCTGGTTGACTTCCACGCAGACTCAATATCGACGTTTGTCAGACTTAATTAGTATTAGTGTTTAATATAATTTTAGAACATTAAGTGTATTTAAATTAAATTTATAATCTCAAAGAGCACTTTGCATGTGGTGTTTGCCTGTAATTGGTTGTGTAGTTAGATTTAAGACACAATTACTTATATTTTCCTATATGTATTATCTGTAACAACTGTTGGTGAACCTTAATTAAATAAATAAATAAATAGCATGTCTAAATTCTCAACAAATGTGAATTGGCAAGAATAGTTGCAGCAAGATGTTCTGAACAATGTTTTCTGTTTTACATTCAAATAATTATCTGCCTTCAGCTTTTTGGAATACAAAATTTTGAATACATGTATTTTACCTGACTTTTCTTATACTTTTTTTTTTTATATCTGACCTCCATTCTAATATAAATTTTACTATCTCCACATGTAATTTATTTGATACCATTATACAAACATTACAGCTAAAACTGTGTTAATGGAATAATTTAATCAAACCGTAGATCCTCTGAATCTGTTGATTAGATAGAGGCCATCTGAACCACAATCAAGGTGAAGTTCGACTGTAAACGATTTTGAAAGCGAATATATTAGGGAAAATTTTTGGTTGATGTATTTAAGTATTTCAGAAGTTGTCTCTTAATGATTTGGCAAACCTCTTTCTAATATCTTTTTATGTTTATTTTGGAGTCAGTTTTTAATCTTACCAGATGCAGGTGAATACCAGTATTTTACATGAAGCAAACTCAAACTCAAAGCATTTATTTCAACTAGACCATTACAGGCACTTTTCAAAGTAAAAAAAACTAAGCTACAGTCACAGTCACAAGGCATAATAACTTGCGAAAGTGCTGCAGTTGCACATTCCAAAAGCGTAGATCTCTATGGAGATGAATGGGCAAGAAACTCCGTGGACACTCTTTTAAATCAAAATATTGTTACAAAATCTTGGTTACTTCATTCATGTTGAGATTATACATATATGTGAGAACGATGTACAATACGTACACATTAGGAGCGTCCATAATAAAGATTAAAAAAAAAAAAAAAGCCACTGTCTATATGACAATGGCTCCTTTGGGATGAAGCAATATTGCGGGGAAACCTAATCCTAGAGGTTTAAAATCTTTTTTCTTGGCGAATCCTGCAGGAGAAGTGTTTAATTTTAATAGATAACAAGGAGCAACTACATATCGTTCTTATGCTGATACATCATTCGGGTTGGGAGAGAAGGCAGTTCTTGCCTTTGATTCCGGGACATATATTTTACTGTGACACTGCTGTCTGGGTTGTGTCACAGTAAATTTTATATGTCCCGGAATCAAATCCTCTAATTCTGGGTCAAATCCGAATTTCAAAGATCTAAAACTGACAGCAGGGATCAACGGATTAACGTGCGTTCCCTCAAATTACATTAAGCCTACTTTCAATAATGAAGTGAATTGCTAATATAAAAATTACAGCATCTACTACAACTTGGTTAAATTCATCATCACAATGACACAATGTGTAATTATATGATTTCTAACCCAAAAAAAGCTGTCATCAAACCAAACCATAAAATCGACACAACAGCTCTGCTAACATTTAACGCCATCCATTTCAAAAAGAAATATTGACACAATTCCCTTTACAGCTGTTAGTGGTGCGCTTCCACTCAAAGCGTGTGTGACATTCAACAGATAGTCAACGTCCAAAAAGTTTTTAAAATAGCGCTCCTTTTTCCGCTGCAAGTTAGGGTTGATGCACACATATTTGGCTCGACACATTGGTATTTGATATAGCAGAATTTTTGAACAAGAGAGCCGACCCGCAACAATTACTACACAAATGATCGACTTGCCAATCAGCAGACTTCGTTCAGCATCTACCATCGTTGAACTCATTTTTGTGCCGGCACGACACTATTCGAGATAAACGTACATTTAAAAATATTTCATTCTACCGCCGAAAGAAACCGAGTCGAATACGTGTGTACCCCATTTTTTTTATTTTATTTTTTGGTGGGTGGGAAATCATCAAATGACCCCCCCCGCTCTGGGCGGAGCGGAAGGGAGTGTCAGACTCTTACTGACTAAAAACCACCCATGTTCCTTCTTTGGCCCTTTATGTTCCAGGGCCACGGTATCTCTTTCGAACAGTCCCGCAGCCCTGGCAGGCATCGGCCCTTGCGGGCCCCTCCCTTTGCTGACAACTCTTTGAGGCGCGCGTGGAACACGAACGCGCCGTCGACACGGCCTGCCCGTCGTCATACGACGGACGGACGGCGAGCTAGCCCATTACTCACCGTCCACAGGCCAGCGCCTACGGTGGCCGAGAGCCATCACGGCGTGGCCCCCGACGCCCGGTGCTTCTCCTCCCGCGGCGGCTGGGACGTGAGGCTCTCTCCCTCTCACGTTCCGCCGCCTCCTTCGCTAGCATGACTGCTTCGCAGAAGGAGGCGACGGCTTCCCATTCCCTCTCGCCCCGGACCATGGCTTGAACCAGGGCCGGGCGCGAGAGGTCACCGCCGCCAATCGCCGCTACGAACGTGTGTACCCCTCAAAAATCGATCACGTTTCCCGCTGCAAGAGAAGCTCCACCCAAACCATTGTGACAGATGTCTCAAGATGTCTTCCACCCTGACATTTCCGCGACCCATCACACCTCCCGTTTGACGTGTTTCCAATAAGGAACTTGCACAGATCTGATAGCCTACCTATATAACTTTGGATAGAAATGGGAGCAAGCAGATTTTATCGAAATTGAAGACGTCTTGACAGGGGTCGAGTCAAATCTATTGTCTTGATTGGTATTATTTGTTTTAATAAATTGAAGATTGGTTTATAAAAAGTAACTGATAAGAAGTATACACTTAGGGTGAGCGGATGGTACTTTTTGTCAATGTTATTGTGGACTACTAGTTTCTACCAGCGACTTCGCCCGAATGAAAAGTACATTGTATAGCTCTTAACAGTGATGTAATTTTCCACCAGTGAAAGATTTTTTGAAATCGGATGAGTAGTTTGAGAGATTACCTCGTAAATCTAAACTTACAAGCTTTACATCTTACTTGTTAAAAAAGATTAAGGCAATGTTGATGAAATTGAATCTCCTATTCAAAATCAAAATCAAAGCATTTATTTCAAGTAGGCCAGTTACAGGCACTTTTGAATTGTCGAAACAAAGACAACAATGCAATGTAGCTACAGTCCCAGTCACAAGGCATAAGAACTGTGAAAGTACCTACTGTAGTTGCCCATTCCCTAACGTAGATCTCTATGGAGAAGAACGGGCAAGAAACTCCATGGACACTCTTTGAAATCAGAATATTTTACAAAACCTTGGTTACATCATTCATGTTGAGATGGTACATTATGTGAGAGCGATGTAGCGAGATGTGCACGTTAAAAGTGTCCATAGTAAAAACAAAGAAAATAACAATTCAAAAATAAAATAGTTAATTTCGCGAATTACAACAGAAATAATCATTCCAACACATTAACGTTTTATAGCCAACAAATTATATCCTACCAAAATTGTGTAGGTAAGTATTATTAAGGATTTGTATTATTTACTTTTTATCATAAAACTCCTTACAAGGTACCACCTACTAAGTAGCTTGGCAGCTTTCATAGTAGGTACTTATTTTCGTATATTTTCTAAGAAACATTTCTTAACAATACAATTAGATATCGAAAGTAAATGTTATCGAGAAAAAGTCATAAATAAGCGTCTTTCACTTACACAATGATCTATTGAGTATTGCGTAGAATGTTAGATTTCCCATAATTTCCATTGGGAATTCGACCGTACCCTTTCCGTTTGTGTTCATTCGATAACTTTGTTTCTGCTTATTTCATGTTTTTTTTTTGTGGAATGGACAATCTTCTGCCTAATCTTTGCCCAGTGTTGTTGTGGTCATCATCCAGTGGAAGCAGGATGCAACTGAACATTCGTTTCTTAGACGGAGCGACTGCCAATCACTTCCACTGGGTAACACTATACTACTTGACAAGAATCGTCTTCAGATTTGGGGATTCTGACTGCCGTAACGACGATCAAATATTTTACAAGTGGCCGAGACCAATTGAACAGTTTAACGTTTTTATCATGTCCCGGAGGGGTATGTATTGGGTCATCCCCGAATGGGGACTGCCCATTTTTTTTAAAATGTGCTAATTACAAAACCATTTCGAGGATTAACGTCTCTAATTATTTATTACTCGTTAAAATAAAAAAATACTCCCTATTAATTTATATTTTTGATGAAATGTGGTTAACCTTCATTTGACCTTCAATGAAGTCATCTCAAGAACGAATTTCGTGAAAGAATCTTGTGTGCTTTTAGTCACGACCTCCTGTACTGTATTAAGTACACTAATCGGTGTTTTGAAAGCTACAACGATTCGATTTTATTAAATGGATAACTCTTTTGAAGCTATGTTTTCAATCTATATATATAAAAATGAATTGCTGTTCGTTAGTCTCACTAAAACTCGAGAACGGCTGAACGGATTTATCTTATCTTAGGGCCGATTTTATCATTTCAATTGAACGCGATCACTTCAAGCTAATCTCAGTTTAGGCATTTAACTGAGTTCAAAAGCCCAAATTGGATTTTACCAACACAAACTGAACTCAGTTAGAGCTTGAACTCGTTTAATTTCTGAACGCCCAATTTTTTACGGTTAACGTGGTTAAACGCAATCAAATGACATTCGTCATCTGTCATCGTTTTGTTTGTTGTTGTGGAAAGATTTCGTATTTTCGAAGAAATCGGCTTTTATTAATAAAATAAAAGCATGAAAAGGGCTCTATCGCTTGCATTTGATGAAACTTACGATGAAAATACTATTCGCCATCGCCGACCAAGATGGATACGTGAGCGAGAAGAACATTTTGACACCCTTGATGATAAGGATTTTGTAACAAGATTTCGTCTCACGAAACACAGAGTGTTAGATTTATTGGAATCTATTGAAAATAAACTAGAGTTTCCTACAAATATGTAAGTTCTATTTTGTAGTTTTTTTTTAATTTAATTTAATTCAAAAATTCCCGAAAAGCGAGGTTAGTATTGCCAGTTAAGAATAACATTTCCGGAACAAAACATGATTTCATTATTAAACTTCAAATTGATAGTATTTAAGTATAATAAAATTACTCTATACTTTAATTACCAATAATAAATATATTTATAGCGATGTAATAATATAATTCAATTAAAAATTATTATAACACATACATAATTTTCCATTTTGTCGAGGAACAATTTTGTAATCTTGTAACAAATTGTAATTGTCAAACTATTTTTTCGCGTGACGGCTATTTTGCCAACTGTCACTTCAAGTTTTGTCTATGGTTATTGCAATTGTTTGCGAGTTTACGTTCTATGTTGGAAGTAAACTTAGTTTTCAAAAACGCGATCAAAATGTGGCCGGTAAAATCAATTTGTGCTTGAACCAAGATCGAACGCTTATGTAAACGCGATCGATTTGAACTTAGTTTTATTGAACTCCGTTTAATGGGCAACTGGTAAAATCGGCCCTTAGTCTTGAAATGTTCGTGGAGGTCTAGGGAAGGTTTAAAAGGCGAGAAAAAATCGAATAGGTAGGTAGGTAGGGTAGGTAGGGTAGGTAGGTATAGTTAGGTAGGTAGGTAGGTAGGTAGGTAGGTAGGGTAGGTAGGTATAGGTAGGTAGGTAGGTAGGTAGGTAGGTAGGTAGGGTAGGTAGGGTAGGTAGGTAGGGTAGGTAGGGTAGGTAGGTAGGGTAGGTAGGGTAGGTAGGTAGGTAGGTAGGTAGGTAGGTAAGGTCGGTAGGTAGGTAGGTAGGTAGGGTCGGTAGGTAGGTAGGTAGGGTGGGTAGGTAGGTAGGTAGGGTAGATAGGTAGGGTAGGTAGGTAGGGTAGGTAGGTAGGTAGGTAGGTAGGTAGGGTCGGTAGGTAGGTAGGTAGGTAGGGTCGGTAGGTAGGTAGGTAGGGTGGGTAGGTAGGGTAGATAGGTAGGGTAGGTAGGTAGGGTAGTGAAAGTAGTAGGTAGGAAAACATGCATTGCATTGCAACGCATGCCGGGCACAGCTAGTTAAATAATAATTTTCTATTATAAAACTATATTTATGTTTCAGTTAGTTCAAAAATTATTTATTTAAAGATATTTTGTTTTAATATTGAATAAGAGCGGTTTGGTTCACTCTAGGTGTAAAAGTATTTAATGATGAATATTGTTTGTCGATTAAACTCATTTACTGGGCGCATTCGCGGTGTTAGACCGTGAATAACCGGTCTGAATACTGGGGTATTAACCGATTATTAACACATAACTCATAGATAATCTGTTTACTATACTGTTTGTTATTAATTGGCTTCAAACTCGAGTTAGAAAATTTATAGATGAATGTTATATGCTGTTTATTATAATTAGGTCGTATTTCGTCAATGAAACTGAAAGCTAATCTGAATTGCCTTAAAATGCTGTCAATGTCAGTCAACATCATCTGCCTAGCTTATCCCAACTATGTCGGGGTCGGCTTCCAGTCTAGCCGGATGTAGATGAATACCAGTATTTCACATGGAGCGACTGCCTATCTGACCTCCACAACCCAGTTACTACTGAATAATACGGAAGCCCTTGATAAGACTGGTCGTCTGACTTTAGGGCTGTTGCTGATGCTGTGAGTTTCAGTATTCCACAAAATGATGACTTTGACAGGGCTCGAACGCAGTTAAGAAGTGTTTTTTTTTTGTTTGAATTTTATTGGTAAAACAATAACTTAGAATAGAGACCAGCGTGAAAATGGAATATGTTTAAAAATGGAACCTAGTATTTTAAAGTGTCCCTTTGCTCAAGTAGCTTTACCAACTATCTTGACAAACCTCTTTAGATCCGAGCATTACATCATTAAGTAGGTGCTATAACCCCAAAAGTTGGAGCAGTACTCCTTAGTTCATAATCCTGTTTAGGGATGATAATTCCTTTTGCAAAGGTCCTTATCCACGGTCGCACATTCGTCCTTATGGGCCAGTCTTTAGTTTTAAGAGCTGGAATTTGCAAATGTTTAAATTATCAAGGGGCCTACGTAGTTTACTTAAAATAATAGTATATATAAGGTTAGGACAAAACCCTCTATAACCCAGAGGAACAAACGATCGTTTTTGTAATAATTGACCGCAGCGAGTGTAGCATGAACATCTAGACACATTTGCGGTGCACAGACGTACTTACTGCTAGACGATATTTGGGAGAAGTTAATGGTAATGCCTCTGACCAGCGTGTGAGACATGAAGATACCCCGGCGACCGTTTTTAAAGGCTACAATTTCCATGCAAATCAAGCATGTCACCTACTACATCTGCCTAGCCTTTTGGGGTCGGATTCAAGTCTAACCATGATGTTGAATACCAATATTTTACATGGAGTGACTGCCTATCGGACCTTCACTACCCAGTAAGTCCTAGGTAATACGATACCCCTTGGTAAGGCTGGTCAGACTTTCAGGCCACTGACTACCTGTAACAACTGTCAAAGATGTACAAATGACAGCCGGGACCAACACCTTTTACTCGCACTACGACACAAATTATGTATAGGAACTGATGAGCTTTATGACGGTTCGTGACATAAGTTGTGCGTTCAACGTATTTCCTTCGCCGCGAATTTTATTAGCACTGCCTTCTTTAGGCATTACTAGCGATTCCTTGATCAGTAAATGACAGAGACTGATAGAACAACATAACATCACGCCTGTAAGTCCCAAAAGGTTAGAAGGGTTAGGCAGCATAATAATCAGCCTATAATGTTCCCACTGCTGAGACACACGGCCTCCTCTCTATGAGAGGGAATGGTGGATTCTAACCATGCAGGCCCAGTGCGGGTTGGTAGATGTCACATGTCTTCGAATTTTTGTTTCTAGGACCGTTTTAGAGAGCACTGGTGATGAAATAAATTACAAAAAGTAATGAGCTTGCCTGGGTAGGCAGAGTATGGATCTAATTATAGTACACCCACATTTCACCTGTTATTTTTAAGTCCTATGTAATTTAAGGAGCGAACCTATTGCCATCAACCGGGCACGAATCTGGACTCCGTGGGTGCTTCTGAGAAAATTCCTGGTGGAAAAACCCAATAACGCTGTGCTCGACCCCCGAATCTAATGCTCAGCAGCCGCACTTATGACCACTCGACCAACAGGCAGTCTAGGCTTATAGAACATTGTTATTTCTTTCCGCTTAATCAACACCAAACTATTCTTGTGTATTTTTTGACATATGCCATCGAGATGTAGATTTACTTGGATCGAGCTTCAATCGGTTCTGTTACTACAAGACGATTACTTAGGTGTACCTAGAATTCCAAAGAACGACATTGAATTTAATGAATTCAACGCCCACGAGTTAAACACACTACCTATTGAATTAGATTCACGTGGATAAACTAGCACTACGAATTCAAGATACCAATACATTATCAATTTCTATGGGATCGACTAGTATATCTGAGATGCAGCCATCCGATGATGTAATGCAATTCAGGAATGTGTAGGTAGGATATCTAGCTATTGTTGCAACATTAAAGTTCAATGTCTTGATAGATTTATTTATTTTAGTGTTGTATATTATTTAGTTCAAATTATTATTATTTCTGGCTAGAAAAGAGGTGACTGCTGAGATAGCGGGTAATAGAGAAGTATGGAAAATGAAAATATACTGCGCTGACTCCAAGTGAATTGAGATAAGGGCAGGATAATGATGTTGATGATGATGGGCTATAACTACTACCACCAAAGACATTCAAATATTTTTGAGCCATAGACGAGACAAGACGAAGAAAATCGTAAACTAAAACTTGTTACCACTTAGTAACAAGTCGCTCTGTCTAGTGGCATACGCCCGTTTGTCAGGTGCATTCGTGTGTCAAAATCGAAAAAGGATGTAAATTATTGTAATACAATATTCCCAATGTCCGCTCTATAACTGTTTTAAATGTCTTTGACTACCACTTTACTAAACGATTACTTTGGTACTTTTTAAAATTAAGTAGGTATTATAAGTAGGGTTCACTTCACACGATTAATGTGTGAGATCCAGTCTTCTAACATATTTTATAGAGTTCAAAAATTGAATATTATTTTCAGTAACAGACTATGAATTTGTTTAGAGAGATAAAATTTGAATTTTAGCTTACGGCCTAGAAAAGTGGCAATCGCATTCAAAGCGTTCATAATTTTACAACGACTTTCAAAAAGATTCATATAAGTTTATCGGATGCTTATGTAAATTTAGTTTCTTTCAGTGTCGTTATGGCTTGAGAGGATGATTAGTCTAGCTTCTCTTACATTATAATAAACACTAGAAACGGGATATTTACCATGTCCACTGTTTGTTTTGAGTTGCCGATATTTCGGCGCTGTTACATTGTTATCCATTTCTCTATTTATAATAATCTTACATTCTTAACAAATACTTAGCTCCCACAAAATCAGATACCCTTTCAACACGAAAGTCTTACCCACATAAGTTTAGCAGTAAAACCTCGGTCACGTAACATACTTTGATACTTTTATCTCCAATCCGTGCTCACGGTCCGCAATCTTGTAATTCTGTCTGAAAGCTGAGCATTTTACCTCGTTGAGGTAACATCCTATTTCTAAAATCATGAATTCATTAAATCATTACTGTATTGTTGTTCGTTTTAAGATTCCGTACCTAACTAACGTGTGCCAACGGGACCCTATTACTAAGGCTCCGCTGACTGTCCATCCATTCAACTATGGCAGGATTGTTTCTCTGAACAGCTACAAATCTTCTCAAATCGTCGTCAAAAATGTTATCCGAGCAGGTCTTTGTTTTCAAGAAACTCAGCTTTCGTCAATATTTCTTCAGCCCCTTCGAAGTGTTCGTGTTTTAACGGCGAATGCGAAGATATCTGCGTATAAAAAGCTTGTAGAAGTACCAGGAACAGTTTACGACGACTGCCTCGTTAATCTAGTGGTTGCAAGCGCGACTGCTAAGCATGATATCCTGGGTTCGTATCCCAGGTTGAGCAAAGTGTTATTGGGTTTTTCATTAGGATTTCTCAGTAGCAGCCACGTAGTCTGGATTCGTGCCCGGTTGATGACAATAGGCACGCCCCCTATAACAGGGGACTTAAACATAACTGACGAAATGTGAGTATACTAATGGGTACACCTCTGCCTAACCCTTCGGGGATTACAGGCGTGATGTTATGTTATGTTAACTACCACATCTTGTCTCTTTTCATCCATCAAAATCTCAGAAATAAATCGTCAGTTTTGGCACAGTCAATACCGCGCTCAACATAGTTTGATACTTTTACGTGAAATCTGTAGTCGGCATTCCCGTAATACCGGCAGAACGCTTCTTGAATTAGCATCCAATTTGCTTAATGGCCGTTAATACGAGCTTCACGTGTTAATTCCACTCGTTAACTAAGTGCTTTAGGTTTTGCTGAGAGAGTGCTAAGGGTTTTTGCTGGGTAATCGGTTTTTATATATTTTTTAACATTGAATTTTTTCATGAAATGTTTACGTTTAAGTTTTGGCGTTTTATATTTTAATTTGAGTTGCACGAGAAGATAAGCCATGGCGGTACAGCTCTGCATTCACAATGTCTCCCTAGATCGAGTAAATTCTGTTTTGGAACTAAAAAATAAAGCTTGTTTTTTAAAATGTTTTTTTAGCTAACCATGCATTGTCGTCCAAACTAAACGTGTATAGTTGCAAGATTTCACCTGAACAAAACGTAAAAAAAAGTTCGTCTTTTTAGTAGGAGTAGTACCTACCTACTTCCAGTCTTAAGCAACTCCCTCACCGGGAGCATTCGTCTGTAATGTTCTAACAGTTCAGATTCTCTTGTTTCTGTACAAAACGGAAAAAGTGAAGTTCTGTCAGCGAAAACGATGAAGGAAAAATAAAAAAATACGAATGACTTAAGCTACCGAAAAAGCTTGTTAGATTACTGTAAACCCTGCAGACAAAAACGGGAGCCCCGCGTAGCGAGGCTACGCTGACTACGCTTTTTAGGCGAATAACTGCCCACTCGTAACTGGCCATTTAGTTATTTTACTGCTCAGTATAATTATTAAGTGATACATTTTATTATTTTTTACGACTCATTTCTGTTTACTTTACTGCTAAGTTTTACCTGCCGAACTTGTTAATAAATATGCATTTTGTAATTGTTAACATACCAAAACTATAATATACAACTGCCGCTTTAAATCAGTGCCTATGGAAAGCCTCTTGCCTTGGTCCCCGGTTCGTGTAATGTTTTACATTAACAATGCACCTAAAGATTGCTTACTGATCGACCTCTATCAAGCTTAACCATTTTTACAGCCAGAACATAAACGGACACGCGTACCCTCCACGCCAAGCCACAATTTTGTCACATATTTGTGTCGTTTGGCGTACAACTTGTCACGTATACGTGACTATGGTGGTCAAAAGGTTAATATTTGTATTCATGAGTTTAGCAGTGCTACTTTAAATATTAAAACATATTAAACTGATGTGGTCCAACTTCATATAATATTCCCCCTAAAATACACGCCAACAAAATTAAAACAATTTACCAGCAACAATGTGTGGCCATTAAAAACGCTATTCATTTATAAACAGTTTTATTTTGTTACCGGGCGCCCGATTCATCGACTGAACAAACAGGTGGGTTGGAAAGTGTGGGCAAACTTCCGTGAATTACACACACGCTGGCCTAGTGGACACACAAACAAACACTAGGAGCGCCGGGTCAGTTGGTAGTTGGAATATGACGAAATGCAATGAAAATACTGTGGTCAGCGAAGGGTTTAAAGAAAAAATTGAACCGAACAGAATAATAAATAATAGTTCAATATTCCCAATAAAAAATTGAATTGAAACTTTGGCGTCGTTTGGTTTGGTTGGTTTGGAGCTGCGTGACATGTGAACGCAAATACATAATATTTTAATGTTTCAACCTTATTCACGCTCCATAGTGGTGACAATAGTTTATACGCGGTCCAGTAGCAATTAAAATCGTAGTCAGTCTTGGTAGTTTTAAGGAAATTGTAACTTAATTACAATTGCCTTAAAACTACCTTTATACGCCTACCCTTATATGCCTTTATTGTTTAAATGCAAGTTAGTAAGTATATGACAGTGTTTTGTTATTACTTTTTTACTATAAAATTTAACAATCTATTTCTATATTAATGTCAATCGAGGATTACGATGCCAAAAAAAACGTAATGCCATTGCATCTCTAGATCCCCAAAATCCCAGATTAAAACGAAATTAATTCAAAAGCATACTTTACCTAATTGTTTTTCATAAAAACACGAAAAAAAAAATCTTCTCTAAATAAAATAAATTTTACTAAAAACTAGCAGCGTGTTTTGCTCGCGTGGCATTTAAAAAGTCTCCTTCAAAGCTGCTAGAACTCGCGTGCTAACCGCAAAAGTTGTATATTACTCGACTTTAAAGCCAGCATGGTGCTCGAATGACCTGCAACTTATTTTTTAATACTAATTTACATTCTTTAGTGGCCTATATTTGTATTGTGGAAAAGTTTGAGGTCGATATTGGTAAAAATATGAGTAAGTAGCTTCCTCCGTGCCTCGGAAAGCATGTTAACCCGTTGGACCCGGCTGTCATTTGTAGATCTTTGACAGTTGTTACAGGTAGTCAGTGGCCCGAAAGTCTGACAACCAGTCTTACCAAAGGGTATCGTATTACCCAGAACTAACTGGGTTGCGGAAGTCAGATAGGCAGCCGCTCCACGTAAAATACTAGTATTCAGCTGCATCCGGTTAGACTGGAAGCCGACCCCAAAATAGTTCTGAAAAGGCTAGGCAGATGATGATGAGTAAGTAGGTATTGACGTAGGTGCTGGTACCTATAACTACTGCCACGTTCGTTTCAGTTTTAAACTATGGGTTGTACAGTCACGAGCACCAATATGTAAACACTCAACAATTTTTAAAACTGTTTGCCTCCTACTGTTCTGATTAAAATTTCATATTGTTACGAACATAGTATTCTGGAACTTATATTTTTACGAAAAAGATCCGATCTTCAAGTTGCAATCGTTATTTCTCGCGAAAATTGCTTTTAAATTTAGGAAAGTGTCCACATATTGGTGCTCGTGACTGTACTCATTTGTAATAGCAGTGATAGCCTAGTGAAATTTATGACTTTGCAGTCCGACGGTTACACGGTCTCAAGTTCGAACCCAAGACCTACCTCTGATTTTTCTGATTCATGTCCGTATTGTATTTTATCACTTGCTTCGAAGGAAAACATCGCGAGGAAACCAGCGTGCCTGAGAGATATTTCTCAACGGCATGTAAAGTCTAGTCAGAGGCCCATTGGGTAGCATAAAAACTCTGGCACTAGGTTGGGCACCAACCACAAGATAAAGAAAATTTTAAAATCACGAAACTTTACAAGTACAAAATGGCTCAAGTGTTCTTTTAGAATCAACTGTTACAGTGTTGGGTAAATAATTAAAAGTAGTTAAAAAAGTTAATTTATTAACTTCCATAATATAACTCTAACTCAAGGCATTTATTTGAAACAGTTATACGCTCTGTTTCAGATTAAAATGACATAATCTGAAAACAGAGTGTCAGCATCAACTATCTAATTCACAAACTCGACCCACAAAACCATATTAACCTAAAATTCAACAATTCCAGATACAAACAAACCTATCCTGACATTACAATAATACAATATACTTCACATCCCTATTATATCATCCAACTGTCACACATAACTCCTAAATAGATCCCCTGAACGCTGCTATCAATCCAAATGACTTATCTCTCCTAGATCAAGCTTCCTTTGACAAGGGTGTATGAGGTCTATACAATTATTGTAGGACGGCATGTCATGCGATGCTCTGAATGGTATGAATAGGGACGTATATATGTAACGTGATTGGACGTTGATACCTACTAAGCGTTTATGGAATCCTGGTATCTACGTAGACGAGAAATGTTGATGTTAACTGCTTTTAGTTTTACTGACAATCTTGTACAATAGCTGAGAATGTTTGTAATAACGAATTACAAACAGTACAGAAAAAAAAACAGTGTGCCAATTTTAATCAATTCTCTTTTGCCATGTGGAGTGAAAAAATAAACACTTTATCCAAAATTAAAAAGGTGTGTGATATAATTTAAAACAGCACCAGGATTAAATCCTTTATCTGATATTATTTCGAGGTTTACAGCAGCCAAAATAAATGTTTAAAATGCCCAGTCATTCTGTATAATAAAGATATTCTGTGAATACATGACAATTGAACGGGGAAAACAAAAGAAGTTATGATTAATTGATATTTTTCCGTTTATCCGTGCGGAAATGTTGGGCTTGCACGACCTCCAGCTTTTTATGGCAATATTATAAGTAAAAGTTACTTACTTTTGTAATAAATGGAAAAAATCATAGTAAGTCATAAAGGCATTACTTCTCATAAGGCCACAAAAAGGCTATTTTTTCGACTTTAATAATGCCCCTTTGATAGCGTGACGTCTGACGGAGAATGGATGGAAACATATGTTGCGCCGACCCCAAGTAATACGGGACAAGGGCTGGAAGATGATGATGGTATTCGCATTGGGAGGTTGACAACTTGACAGTACATAATATGAAGCCGACTGGTAGCTGACTTTTTATCCTGGTAGGTACTACGGTCCCGTGGGACTGAACCGAACACCACGCGAGCTCGCCGTTGTACAGCTATACAATGTAATGTTGTGTGTATATCTTTTAATTTTGTGTGCAATAAAGAATAAAAATAAGAATGAAGGTGAAGGTACTTTAACCAAAGTTGGTCATTCGGACCGATTAGGTATTTGTTATGAAAAAAATAAGCATTTGGTAAGTTAAATACTCTTCTAAGTACTTTTCAACTTTAGTGAATTAAAAATACCAAATAGAATTCTTTACAGTTAAGGTCTAAGTCGTCGAAAACCATTTTAACATAAATTATAGCAGGCAGCCTTTTTAATGAATTTATTAGAAATTCATTAAGAAAGTGAAACTGTTGATCAAAATGATTGTGAAACTGTTGATCAAAATTTTAACTTATTAAGAATTAAATATAACGGGTTGTTTAAAGTCATCATCATCATCATCATCTGATGCTTTACTGCCCCGCAGGTAGGCCTTAGCCTATCGAATAATATTATCCATGTCCTACTTACTGGTTTTTTCACTCCAATATTTCTTAAATCTTAGTCTACGCCATCCAATCGTCCGACCTTCGACTGGCCTCGACTTCTCTGACCATCTCGTTGTTTCATCTACTCAAAGTTCATTCATAGAAAAGATTGCCATTGACGTCACCAAAACCATGTATAGAATGTGTGTAGGGTAAGATGTCCTGAAATCAAAACAGTGACCCCTCCACCCACGTCTCACCGTACTCTGTTAAGGGATGTGAGTTCAATCCAATTATTCCATCACAATTCATTATCCAATTCATTCACTTCCCAATTTATGACACCGATGTTTCTGAAACTGTTTTTATTAGAAAAAAAATTATACCTACTTCAGAAAGATTTTTATTTATTTATTTAATTTTAGGATAGCCAACTATTGTTTGCACAAAACATTTAAAATTATACAGGTTGCTATGTAGTATGTTTACAAGTGCAACAATTACTTACATGCTAACAGGTTACCTATACAATATTACAAAACCAAAAAAGATACTTACAATTTGAAGCTATTAAAAAAATGTTTGGTTTTTTGCAATAATAAAATAAAAAATCAAGTGTATTACAATTAATAAATTAAGTAACAGATTTATAATATTAACAAATAAAAAATAAGAATAAAAAAAAAAAAATTCTAATCAAAAAATCTCATCAATAGGGAATATGCATGATTTTTTTTTATTTCTTAAATTAATCGTTAACACCTTTATAACATAGAAAAAAATATAAATAGGCTTGAAAATAGTCAAATAATTTGTCAAAGTGAAATTTAAAACTTTGAATAAATTTGAGCCGTTCAAACGCCACCATTTTGCGCGCGCTTTTGATGACGTCATTGGTTATGTCCCGTGTTTGTTTTTTACTATAGCGTTTCAGTTACTTTATACTTCTTTTCAGTTTTAATTGCTATACAAATCATGGAAGAAGTTAAAAAACCTTCTTACAAGTACTGTATGGTACCGAAGTGCAAAAACACTACTAATAGTACACCCGATAAACTGTTTTTTCGTATTCCACGCGATGTGAAACTTCGTGAAAAATGGTGTAAGATGATGAGAAGGGATAATGTATCTCGATTATCGGTTGTATTTTGTTGTGAAGATCATTTTAACGTAAGTATGCTATATTTATGTACTGCTTAGTGTGAATTAGCTATAAAGCAGTAGAAAATTCGGTCTAAAACTAACCTAACCTAGTTTACAAAAGTTCATAACTTCATAAAAAAATTCTGTATAGTGCTATTCCTATTGTGGTTTTCCAAAATAATTTTGATGTTTTATGATTTATTTCAGGTTAGTGAAGATACAGTTAATTATATTGAATATAACATAATGAAACAGAAAGGAGAAAAATGTAACCTACGGTTAAAGAAAGGAGTTGTTCCTCATATATTTTCATGTCAAAAACGGAATATGTCACCACCAGTTGAAAGAATGGCCGCAGTTAAAAGGCATCGACAATCACTGGTAAATGAAGCTCTTTCAGAGTATGCTATCAAAACAAGTAACATTTTAAAAATTGATGAACTTCCTCAAGCATGTGATTACGAAGCAAGTCCTAGTACTTCTCATACAAATGTATGTGATATTAATCAAGCAGGACCCAGTACTTCCCGTATTGAAGTATGTGATGATCATCAACCAGAGCCCTGCACTTCTTATATTGAAGATAAATTACATAGTGACAAAGCTGTGCAAGTCAATATTAAACCGAAGTACAGAAGTAAAGGTGTCAATGTCAATATACCTACTGAAAAGAAAAGTGTAGGACTGTCACCATTACCTCTATCATCACACAATATCGGAACTTCACCATTAAAACTATCTGTTTTAAAAAGAGAATTGTTCGCTGATAACCCGGATAGTACTTCTATTTCATCTTATTCTTCTGTTATATCCACTGATTATGCACCAAGTTGTTCATCCTCCGAGTTAAGTTCAGTGCAAGATGATTCAGAGGACGAGAAACATTTTAAAAACATAATGTGTAGTAGCATGCTAACTGCTATTGAAAAAGAGCCAAAAATGTTGCTAGGATTACCTAAACAATCATATCATTTAATAAAACTTTTAAGTGATAATATCCCACTTCCTACTATACATATATTAATAACCCTCAAGAAAATTAAATTAAATGAGTCCTTTAGCATATTGGCATTACAATTTGGATACTCACAAAGCACTATTACTAGAGTCTTCTCTAAAAGTATACCTCTTATAGCAGCAAAACTAAAAGACTTGATTGTGTGGCCAACACCATCAGACATTTACAAAAATTTACCCATATCTTTTAGGAGTAGGTATGCAAACGTCGTTTCCATCATTGATTGCCTAGAAATTCAGATTGAAAAGCCATCAGACGCAGTCCACCAATCACTTACCTACTTGGTCGCAGTATAAAAAATGTAACACCGCAAAGTATTTAATTTCGTGTACGCCTGATGGCTTGATCAATTTTATCTCTGACTAGCTTCCGCCCGCGACTTCGTCCGCGTGGAATAGTTACTTTGGGCTAACATGACTGCCCGGCTTTGCACATTGTGCGCGCAGTACCCGATCATTATTTTGCTGTGATTTTATTTTAAAACTGCGACAGCTCCTAAGATATTCACTTAAATCGAAAGATGTAAGGGGCAATTTTGTTTTAAATGAAATACTTGTGATGAGTAACGTATTTATTTGGATAAGGATTAATATCATGTTTATAAAAACACCTCCGTAAATAATGCATTATTTTAGAACAAATTTGGTTAGCATAAAAAAGGTTATAGTGAGCTAACCTTAAAAGATAGACATATGCTGTCGGGGACTTTTTTTAGAACTTTTAAAGAGGAATAATTCTGTAATACATGATTTTTGCGAAACTTTAACCGTTTACGCAGCGCACGCAGCGGAAGCTCTCAATAGGAAAAAATATCTCCCGATTTTGAAACATTCTTCATTAGTGCTCCGCTCCTATTGGTCGTAGCGTGATGATATATAACCTATAGCCTTCCTCGATAAATGGGCTATCTAACACTGAAAGAATTGTTCAAATCGGGACAGCAGTTCCTGAGATTAGCGCGTTCAAACAAACAAACAAACAAACAAACTCTTCAGCTTTATAATATTAGTATAGATGGATATGGTGGAAGGGCCACTGATGTTATGATAGTACAAGATTGTAATTACTTACAGTGTTTACCTCCTAACAAAGCAGTGATGGCTGACAGAGGATTTAAAGACTTGTCATGTTTGCTACAAGCCAAAAAATGTACCCTCATAAGACCACCATCTGTCTCTAAGTCTACACCCAGCACTAAAGATGAAGTAAAACTATCAAAGCAGATAGCAGCATTAAGAATACATGTTGAACGAGTAATAAATAGGTTAAGAGAGTTTCACATGTTACTTCCTCATGCTTGTGTAGACCATAATTTAATTCCTATCATAGATCATGTAATAATAATAGCTTGTGGACTGGTAAATATGCAGAATGTTTTAATAAAAAAATGAATAAATATTTAAATTTGTTTTATTGAAGGTCATACTCACATAGCTTTAAATGAAGTACCTCTAAAAACCACAAAAAAAGACTTTTCAATGATTTTTTGAACATAATTTGGGAAAGATAGCTTTATTCCAAAAAATTTTGCATTTTTCCAACAAATTTTCACACAGTTGCCTATCATAATCCACTTCGAGGATAGTAACATTTTTTGAAGATTCAAAATCAGTGTGAGCAACACAAAACAGAGCCTTTACTTTATTGGAAAAATGCATCTGTAGTTGCACTTGTGCCATGTATTTTGCAGTCACTTTATTTCCTGCACTAACTTATCGTCCCATGGATTTTTCGGATGTTGGGCATTTTATCTCAATGCTGTACCCACTACTTTCACCATCTGGAGAAGCACCCATAATAGGATATGTACTATTTAACAGTAACCCACATTTATTTATTTTTATTTTATTTATATTTTCTACTTTCTTCAAAACCGGACTCTCCAAGAATCTACCCCTTTTCATAGCCTCCGTGTCCCTCAATTTACTTGCTCCCAATATGGTCTGAGTTAATGTTCCATCAAGAACATTGCAATGTGCAGCTTCATACGCTTTGGAAGCTGTGATCCTGCCATACCTTAGCTCGTGCCACAATGGGCATTCATGTTGTTCAACAGTTGCTAATGCAGCTTCTTCACATGCCTCTGCAGTCATTGCAAGTTTACAATATTCCATAAAATCAACAGGGTTTGTAGCTTTGCTCGACGACTGAAGATGATGCATTGACAATTTTTCCACATTGTTTGGCTCTTTATAAAACTTCATCAAATGATTGTTAGTGTCACCAACCATTGTGCAATTATTTTTTACCAATGTGAGGAAACTTTCACTGTTCATAGGTATTTGCACAAGTTTAGGTGCCTTAGAAATTTCCTTGATTTTAATAAACTTCAGGCTAGTACCAATGGTCGATAATTTGGATTTTTTCCAATAACACTCGACGCTGGTTGTGGATGGATCTTCACTACGCCGGTGTAGCCACGCTAAAAAAGCTATAGCATGCTTGCATCCACCTAAAACAAAACAAAAGAAATGTTTAAAAAAGAATTGATTGATGTTTATGTTAAGTAAATAAAACTTACTTAAAACAATTTAAAAAAAGTTCCTACATACTTACATAAATTAAATTGACTTGGATGTTTGAAGAAAATACCAAATCATACTTATAGGTATGTTTCTTTTTAAATAAAAACTAAAAGTTTAAAAGTGAGATTGATCTCCTTTTGCCTAAGAAAGTTGATAAGTCCAACTAGAACTAACTCTTAAATGTAACATACATCATTGTAGTGTGGTTTAACAACCAACTAGCTTGGTGGGCCTAGGCACTGAAGCGCTGAAGCTTAGCAAGTAAAATAGATACCGAAAGAAAATATAGTTCATGTAAATCGAAATATCGTATTTATCTAATATTTACAAAAAGTATATAAACATATACTTGAGTGAGCTTCAATAATATAATATTAAGTTTACCATGTAACATAATAATTACCTTGCAGCTTTCACTCCTTTGATCTCTGGACTCGTAAAATCAAGATTTGTTGCAAAATACGCTGACATCATAAATTCATCTATTTTCGGTAGATTATCCGATTGTGCTTGGACAAAACCAGTTTCTGTCATCGTCCTAGATTGATTACAAATATAATATTCACAAGTAATCACACAGCAATACAATTTTAAACAATTTTTCTTCAAACACTACTAACACAATATGAATATCGACGCCGTGACATGACCATTGACGTCACATTTCGTTTCGACCAATGGTGACGCGTTTTGTAAGTTTGAATTTCCCTCCCTTATTTTTCACTTTTTATATAATATTTTCTGGGTTTAAATAATAACTAAATTAAAAAAATACCTTTTAAGTATAATGTAAGGACATTATAGAATCTAGAAAAAAATATTTGAGACTAATTTAAATTTTATGCATATTCCCTATTATTTCAAATTAGTCTTAAAATTATACAGACCCATAATATATTTAGGTACTCTAAAATGAAATTCAAATGAAAATAGTTTCTCAGTAGCATTCTGTAGTCTGATTACGTACCGGGTTTATGACAAATAGGCGTCCCTATTACAGTTATAAAAATGAAATGGCGAAATGTGGGTGTACTGTTGAATATAATACATCTTTACCTAACACTTTAAGTTATAAAAGGCGTCATGTTATGTTCAAATGGAAACTAATTTGACTGCCTCCTTGGTCAAGTGGTCGCAAACGCGACTGCTGAGCATAAGGTCCCGGGTTTGATTCCCTGGTCGGGCAAAGTGTTACCTATTGGGTTTTTCCATCAGGAATTTCTCAATAGCAGCCACGGAGTCTGGACTTGTGCCCGGTTGATGACAATAGGCTCGCCACCGATTATATAGGACTTCAAACATAACTGGCGAAATGTGGGTGTACCTACTATAATGGGTGCACCTCTGCCTAACCCTTCGGAGATTACAGGCGTGTTGTTATATTATGTGAAAAGTAATTTCAAATATTTACTGAAACATTGCTAAGTCCATTAGGAAATATAAAACGCAAGCTGTCGTCAGTTCCTAGTACGTATATATGCAAATTCATGCTCATTTTAAAACAGCCTTTTCTGTATGTTTCAGTCACCGGGGAAATCAGAAACTGAAAATATTTTTATACAGTTCTTAAAACGTTGGACTAGTAACCTGCAACTACTAGCATAATAATAAGCTAATGCTTTATTTAACCATATAGTTCGGTACGGGCCCCTTTGGGGGCTTGACATACAAACCTCCGCTGGCTCGGTATCGGCCCCCAAAGGGGCTAGCACTTAAGTCATACGTCATCCTCATTATTTATGTAAATATTTAATATTCTGATAATCAAATACTATAAGTGTGTGTTAATTAAGAGAGTTGGATAAAAAGCTCATATGTCAACGCCATTAAAATTTCTGTATTTAGCGCGCAAGTTTCTTAATTTCACCTTACAAAATCCAAGTGCGTAAATACGGTCATCGCCATTTTGACAGCAGTGCTGGCTGAGGCTAAAAATCATAAAAATTGTGGTTTTCGGACAACCAAACTCCACTTTATTGAGAATAATTAACTCGTCATTTAATTATGTGACGAATTCATCCATAGTTCAATTTAAATAAGCAGTGGTAATGATGAATTTTGGTATCTAAAGTCGAAGTTTCGCGCCAATCGTGCGTGTTTACATTTTTATTTTTCACATTATATCACACAAACGCATAAAGATTCGATAACAAATGTGATAAATATAATTTCAAATATTCTAAACAACATGAAAATGCCCAGATCTTAGCGTAATTTACTAATTCAGGACGAATAACACGTAATATTCATTACCACTACTCAATTTGTATTCGAAATTGACGGCCATTTATTTTTTTTAATTATTGTGATGTGTGAAAGCGATTATTTCAATCGATTCTTGTTTTGTAAATTTCGATTGAATCGAGTAATTAAATTTAAGGAATTTAAGAAATCGATAGATAGAAATTAAAATAATTTTGTTTTAAGCGTTAAATACAATAAAAAATGTTATAATCTTTTTTTAAGCTTTTATAATGGTGATCTTAATAGATTTTCGTGCATTGTAGGTATTAAAACCGACCCAACAATACACAGAACAGATTAATCTATGGCTAAATTCGCGCCGATTTTATTTCCATGTCAAAATTTAAATTAGGAATGCACTCGCTGTTCCAATTTATATTGTATTTATAGTTACTAGATTATTTATTGTGATTTTTTTTCTATTGGTTGGTTGAATATAGAACGCCAAGGATCTTGGTAGGCCATAGTGTTTGTTTGGTTCCCACCAAGATAAATTATATTTAGTCTACAAAATTGGGTTATGGTTAGCTTGGATTGGTTATTAGGTATTCACTATTTACAAATACTTTTTTTTTATCAGCCACTGCTAGGCTTTCTTTTTTTATGCATAGATAAACTTGGTTTAGTAGCAACCCCAAAAACTATAAAATTGTATTTTTAAGAAAACTTCTAGAAATGCGAGTAGGACTCTTGCCCT
This sequence comes from Eurois occulta, assembly GCA_950022335.1. Taxonomy (NCBI): domain Eukaryota; kingdom Metazoa; phylum Arthropoda; class Insecta; order Lepidoptera; family Noctuidae; genus Eurois; species Eurois occulta. The sequence goes on along the minus strand of OX465489.1, from coordinate 5,393,160 downwards.
GAGGGTTCTGTCTTATAGCTGTTCACGGCCTCACTCAAGTGACACGGCCCACGGTCTAAGATGGATAACCTGAACTTTGCAGTTGTAAAAAGAGGTTTTAGAGTAGACAGTGAACCGCTTTGAAAAAGTAAACTAATGTTTATTTAGGATACGGCCTATGCACTGTGCTGATTGTGAAATATACCTAGGACAATAAGTTTGTCGGTCGTCGTCACCGAGGCAGGCCCAAGAAACAGCGAACAGCGTGACGATTTGGACTCACTCGTTCTTGACTGATTGGGCAGAGAAGGCAAAGCACCGAAAGAGTTGAAAAGGTATAGGGAGGCCTTTGCCCAGCAGTGGGAAAGAATAAGCTAAACAACAAAAAAAGTTTGTCCCAACCTAACACAATAACCCAACCGTACTATACACAATTTTGTAGAATAAGTAATATAATGAATCTTTGACGAATCAAACTAATTTTTTATTATGCCTACCGAGATCCTGAGCATTCTATATCCAACCGCCAGATATTATAAAACCAAATTCACATGATGTACCTAGTAAATTAAAATACTTTAAAATTGTGAATTGCGAGCGTATTCTTAATTTAAAATTTGAAACAAAAAAAATGACGCGAATTTAGCCATAGGTTCTGTCCGTGCTTACAGTTAAATTGAAAATCGATCCATTTTCTGATTTTTCTTTGCTTGAACTGTGAGACTTATTTCTTGCCAAATTTAACGCTGCTAGTTGAACGGAAAGAAAGATAATCATCAAAATGATTACATAGACTCAAGTTTTTTTTTTTAGATTTTAGTATTTATAAATCTCCTTCTCTTGAAGTCAACCAAAAGCATCGAATAATTACTAAATGAAATTAATAAAAAAGATAAAATTAAATTATTAATTATTATTCGAATTTATACCAAGAATTCAGTCTCAACTCTTTTTTTTCTAAACTCGATTTCATTGCAAGTATCGATTAGGCTGAATGTCACTTTTTAATCGTATTGATAGAACGGTCAGCACTAAGAAGTGTCATTTTGCAACACTTGCAACATAGCTTCTTAGTAATATTTGTCAAGAGTTTGATCGTGTTTTTTATGAAATTATGTATGAATAATGGCAAAAATAAGAACGCAGATAGAATGTTACTGTATTTATTTTTCTTTTTCGAGTTTTTTTAGGAAACGAGAAACTTGTCTATGTACATTATTTCCAGCGCAGCTAAGTTACCTATTTTTTGGAAGCGTGTCGTAATAATTGTATTTTACACATATTTGGCAATAGACTGACGCCGTTTTACCAACCCCAACACGGTTTTGAAGATATTTAACACTAACTTATCGTGTGAAACAGCTGCCGTGACATATTTATCCTCATAAAATCGAATGCTGAATGTTCACGAAAATTCTTGAATTTCATGACAATTCGCATCACCCCCCCCCGATTCAGCTGATGTGTCATGTGTCAAAATCTTGTCGAGCAGAGTGGTTAAACGAAGCACGGTTTCACTAAGCTAGATAATAAATAATACTGCCTTGTTTATGGCTCGGAGTTTATATTAATAAGAATTATGAAAGGTTCCTTCTATGAATACAGTAAATAAGTATTCAGTGCATACTATGTAAATAGTGTTTAATTGTACAGTGGTCACAAGTAAATAGGTCGTTCTGCGAGCACAAGAAATGCCGTTAATTGTCCGAGAAGCAGACGTTATCTGACATTCGCCTTGCATTATGTAATACTATAGCAAAGCGGCCGCGACTTCGTCCACACAAATAGTCATAATTATAGCTCGGCTAATATGCATGATATAAATATAATTTTAGCCTATAGCACTCACGAATAACGTAGCTTTCTGCCAGTGAAAGAATTTTTAGAATTGGATCATTAGTTCCGAAAATGGACAAACTTAAAAACCTCTTTAGAATATTTGTCACATCGGGATTTCTATCTAAGTTTTATTATCATTATTTAATTAGATGCACATACACTTTCTGGTATAAATTCTCTAAATGATAATTAAAACCACTTCAATACACTTGAATTTGTAGCGCAATTTACAAAAAGGACGTTAGCGACATCATAATCAGAAATCCTGCATCGCGCAATCTAAGTTCGTATCGTTATTGAAGTTCTAAAACCACGTACTTACCTATGTAAATTGGCGGTTTTAACATTTTGGTGCCATTTGCAAGAGTATCGAAAGACGCGTTTTTTCAGTTAATCAGAAACAAGCAACGCCTCTATCTAATAAAAAGTAAACACAAATTAAAAAGTGTGAGTCGGAATCGCGCACCAAGGGTTCCATACCATTATCTATAAAAAAGGGCAAAAAAAACGCGTTTGTTGTTATGAGAGCCCCCCTTAAAATTTTATTTTATTTTGTTTTTAGTATTTGTTGTTATAGCGGCAACAGAAATACATAATTTGTGAAAATTTCAACGGTCTAGCTATCGCGGTTCTTGAGATACAGCCTGGTGACAGACAGACGGGCGGACAGACGGACAGGCAGACAGCGAAGTCTTAGTAATAGGGTCCCGTTTTTACCCTTTGGGTACGGAACTCTAAAAATGGTATGTTATTATGTTGTATTGTTATTCAGGTATAATTATGCAGGTTTTTCACACTCTTGTATAGTTGCTATTTTTGACTTACGTGGTGTTGAAACTTCAGCGACGGTATATGCTTGTTTACAAAATCCCGACAACAACCGTTGGGCAGATTAGCCTACCAGACACATCACCTGTGTGGTCGGAGGATCCTTCCATAATAATTAGGGGGAACTGTGCAGTGTGCACCCTGTTCCTTATACACCTAAAAACGACAAAAGTGACTTTAATTATTGTCAATACCTTCGTAATACCTTCTTATCGTGTAGGTTGCTGTTTAGACCAACGTAGTCTCCGTGATGTCCAAGGCTCATTAATCGTCACTTCACACTAAAGTAACAATTCCACTCCGCTGTCTAATAGATCTCACTTTCATTGTTCCTTCTTTGGACTTGGTTCGTATTGAATTGATTACGAAGCAGAAGAGTAATATGGGATGGATACCATATATATACTGTAGTACGAAAACCATAAATGAATGCTCCACGCATGGTTTTCGGAAAACTATTATATTTTAAGTTCAACCACCTTATTATCTTTGCAAAGTTAGTTAAAATTCGGACTCATAACTTTTCTAGTAGATGGCAACTTTTTTTTAATAAGGTGTAAAGCAAAAATCACATTCAACATTTCACTGTCATGGATTACCGCAAAACAAATTTCAATCCTTTTTTACATAGCTTAATCCTGCTGAAATTCAGTAATAGTTTGATTCGGGAAAAACATTGAACTGTACATAATATCTTCGCTTTTAGTAAAAACATTATAATATTTTTAATGTATCTATAGCCAGAAGTCAACTACACCCCCAATATCGTCCATCAAAACTATTAACAACGCCATATCTGCACTGGACAATTTTGAGAAACACTGAATTAGTCTATTCAACTCGTTTCAATACAGAACACGGAAAGCATGAAAAGATGTCATCGAGGCAGTCCCAAGGAAGATTGATGACAGTTTCTCTTAAAATACTGCTATTCAGTCGAAACCCGAGGGAACAAGAACTTTTTTAGTTGGTAAGAGGAACGAGGTTATATTGAAAAGTTGTTTTTGTGGAGCTCTATTGAATAATGTTTTTATTAAAATGTTTGGCTGCGGTGGTTTAAATGCATTGGTAGTTGATGTCTTGTTTTTGATCTTTGTAAGGTTTGTTTTGTACTACAAAGTTCACTGACGGTCGACCACTCTTCAACCTTATTACTTAGGGTATAAGGTTGAAGAGTAGCAGACCGTCAGCGAACTCGGTAATACTTATTGGAGTTAAGATTTTGTCTGCCTCCTCGGGGGTACTAGGATTCCAGAGTTAAAAGTAGTAATGATCGGATAAGGGATTGGTAGTATCTAAACAAAACAAGATCGCTGATCAATTTTGAAGAACAGTGTCTCATTTTCAACACCCAATTGCATAGTAAACCTAATGGGTGTAAAAGTACCTTTACCGAAGCCGAAAGGCACTTTTTACCCGGTCATTGCGATCATTGTTTTGTTCTAGACCATACCTGGGAACCTTCCAGTTACGGATATATTAGGGTCCAAAGTTTTTCACGTCTTTTTTTTTAATACAAGTTACTATTTTTACTTCTTTACTTTAAAGAACTCTTCAACCCCCGGACTATTCAATACATCCATCAGCACAATGTTTTGAGTCCTACCGTTAAAACGTGAATTTTCACCCCAAAAAAAAGTCGTTTCCCAGCAATCATTGTTGCGTAAAATTACTTAGTTTGATTAAGTACAAAATGTAAGACGGCTTTGTGAAGGGTCCGTTTACACCTTGTTTACAGAAAAAATATTGATGTCATGTAGATAAAAGGTACGAAACCATTATCAATTTCAAAAACAATATTGTTATCAAATAAGGCTGGAGGGCGATAAATAAGGGCATGATTACAATAAACCGAAATTAAAAGCAAACATGATCATGCACACTCTGTTTGCTTATGTTTCTAATCAACTTGTGTAACCTGTTCTTATATTTGCCGTACCTTAATACGCTGAGACCGATACTCTTTTGTTTGCAGTAAATAGTAGTAATAGTAATTGAACAAAATGAAAAGCTCTTTGGAATTGCAAGGAAGAGCAAACAATTCATGAAGATTTATAAAAGGTTTATTTTCATGATAATTAAATTATTTACAAACTACAAAACTATAATAATAATAAAGATATGTACAAGTATCAAAAGGGGTACATACAGGGCGTCCAAAAATTCCTCCATATCGCTGTCAACAGAAAAGTGCCTAGAAGGCTGGCAGCCATTTTGGATGGCAATGCTGATTCTTTGGTCAAAAAATAAGCCCGCCTTCTGGCCACGTGAAGAGTCGACAAACCGCTTGGCGATTTCCCGAAATACTAGGTGGGCACTCGGACCCCTTGGCCCTAGTGTTTCAACCCCAAACGGCTCAAATATATAACTACTATTGAAGATTTTGATTTAAACTTTTGTAAAGATCAGAAGAAACTCTACTTACTTCTTATTATTTGCAAAATATCACAGACTTAAAATAAAAATATACAGGGTGTTTGGCGCATGGACCGACACAATTTTTCCAGGGATTTGGGAGGTCATTAGCTAGGTTCTACCCATACACCCTTTGTCCCAAATGTCACGGTTGGTTACATATGTTTTTTTTTGTTTAAATGAAAAAAATGCCCAAAATGTTTCCTTTAATTCGAAATAACTTTTTTGTTTGTGGGCGTAGTGGCACAAAACAAATTTTGTTGCATTCTCCAAAGTCTTTTAAATCTAAAAACATCTTTGTTTGTATAAAACAAAGATGTTTTTAGATTTTCAACGACAATTGAAATAAGAAACAGATGTTGTGCATGCATACGAAATGGAGGAGGTCAATTTGAACAAGATTTATAACTTTTTTTTTAACTAGCCTATTCTGTCCCACTGCTGGGCAAAGGCCTCCCCCATTACTTTCCACCTCTCCCGGTGTTTTGCCTCCTTTTTATAACTTTAGTTTATTAAAAACAAAATAACCTTTAAAAGTCTTTTCTTAACCCTGACTCTCCTAACTAGTATTTTGACTACATAATGAATAATTTCTATGACATGTAGCATACCGTTAGAAAGGGTATCAACTAAAGAACTTTTTAAAATAAAGCTAAGTTCAAAATGACTTTTTTTATAATTAATTTAGAAGTTGTAAAATTTCATTAATTAAATAAAAAAATTTACTTTGGAAGCTTGTAAGGAATTTTCTTGAAACCAGTTGTATAAAACAAAGATGTTTTTAGATTTAAAAGACTTTGGAGAATGCAACAAAATTTGTTTTGTGCCACTACGCCCACAAATAAAAAAGTTATTTCGAATTAAAGGAAACATTTTGGGCATTTTTTTCATTTAAACAAAAAAAAACATATGTAACCAACCGTGACATTTGGGACAAAGGGTGTATGGGTAGAACCTAGCTAATGACCTCCCAAATCCCTGGAAAAAATGTGTCGGTCCATGCGCCAAACACCCTGTATACCGGTATTAAAAGCAGAAAAGAATAAAAGGTCGTCAAAAATCAAAGATTTTGATTTGAATGTTTTACAAGCTGAGTTTATTTGTTTGTCTCCTAAGAACGTTAAAGGGAAAATTACTAAGACCGTATTTATTTTTTATTCTGCAATTTAATGTGAATTTTTCTGCGGCATGTGACGTTTCTGTCTCATATTAAGAAAATTAAAGAGATAAGGTTTTTCAATGGAATAATAAACGACCTAATTTTTCTTTACAACATGTTTAACAATCGATTCAGTTTAATTCTGAGATGAAACGGTATTGGTTCCATTTTGTAATGTCACTCAAACTTACGTAGCCTTTTTATTGTTCCAGGTTTCAGCAACATAGCCTTAGGCCTTGGAATTATCATTGCTACGCTTCTCAACCTCACCGACTGCGATATCGTTACCGATGCACCGAAGACCAGAGAAACATACAACAATATATACCAAAGAGATAGTTCCAAAGATATACCGGAGCCCGAACTACTGCCTGTACTCCATGGGAACGATACTCGATGCCGCATCTCCGAGTACTTGTGTACGAATAAGAAGTGTATACCGATTAATCGATATTGTGATGGTTCGAATGATTGCGGGGACTCCTCCGATGAACCGAGGCATTGTACACGTAAGTAGATCTTTGAATATTTTATTTTTGGTAATAGAATACGTGGCGTTGAAAGTGTTGTCTTTCAGTTAAATGAATTGAACGATAAAAATGGGTATGAGTTTTATAATAGATCATAGAAAAAACAAAAGAACAAAATGTAATTACTGAAAACAGTGGACCAACCACTGTATTTCAGGATAAACATACAATAAACCAGACAGAGTACATTTAACAGCTAAAGTACAAACGATAAACAGAAGCACGTAAAATGAAACATTAGTAACAGCAGTAAAGTAGAAAGAAATGGTCTCTCTCTACGCGAGCATAAATTTTAGCACTTTTATAATCCCTTTTCCGAGGAAGTGGTTCCTACATGACGCGGTAACAGCTGAGAGAAGGTAAGGGTACAGTTTTATCCATATAAATATGCGTATAAGTTGAATTCACGGACTAGAAATGACTAGAGTCGACGGAATAAATATTATTCTTGAGGATCAAAGTTTTTTTTTGATCGCATGAATAAGTAACGTTAGCTAAACATTAAGATTGATGAGAGAGCAGATTAAAATTTCAAGTTTTTGTTCAAACATCAAGAATCTATCCGATACCAGTTGAAGAGTTATTACTCCGATAAACTTTAAGGATTACTGGAAAGGGTCTATCCGAAGTGTTGTCGAAATTCCAGGCATTTTGTTGCCTAAAGTTTTCTTCAGATACAATTTTCATAGCTATTTTAGAAGCAATTTCAATAAGTGGCTGGCTATTTGAGTATCTTCATTCGTTTGAATAAACAATAATGTTCCAGTACACTTGTTCTTGGGAAAGGCTTGAAGTTTGATTAGTTATGGAATCAGGCGTTACTTTGCCGAAATCCATGCCAATAAAATGTTATGCAAAATATTTAGTGTTAATTCAGCGAAAAAAATGCCAGGCTTGGATCTCAGCTTAGCTCGCCGTCCGTCCGTATGACGACAGGCCGTGTCGACGGTGCGTTCGTGTTCCACGCGAGCCTCAAAGAGATGTCAGCAAACATGAGGGGCCCGCAAGGGCCGATGCCTGCCAGGGCTGCGGGACTGTTCGAAAGAGATACCGCGGCCCTGGAACATAAAGGGCAAAAGAAGGAACATGGATGGTTTTTAGTCAGTAAAAGTCTGACACTCCCTTCCGCTCCGCCCAGAGCGGGAGGAGTCATTTGATGATTTCTCATTCCAAAAAAAAAAGGCTTGGATGCAGGGTGTAGCACCGCTCGCAAAAATACGCACATGCAAGAAAAGCTAAGAAGCATGAAGTTTGATTTAAATTAAACATTATAAGATTTTCTGTGTCCAAATTCTTGGGTAAACTAAGAGTTTAAAGTTGTACTAAATTTTCCGACAGACCAGATAGATTTCTGCGCTAAATAGTTCTACTTTGGTATTTGAAGCTCAATAGTTTTCAATGATGATAATCCTGAAATACTTTAGTTAAGTGGCAGTTTGCCTACGTTGCACGTTGGACGTCGCGTGATGGTGCCTTAAAATTTTGTACGAGCCATAAAATATTGGCCGCAGCGTATTGGATTCTGGTAATTGTATTGGCCACTAGAGAAGACATTCAACGATTTTATTTTAGCCATCTATGTGTGTTCAGTATTTTGGCTTGAACTGTGTGAAATTAAATTTTAAAAGGGCAATCTTTAAAACTCTATAAGGTCACAAAGTACAAACAAAACTCCGTATCCCTTTACTTACATACCGTCTCATAATTTTATTTATTTTCAATAATCGGATAACAGAAATCCATAGTATTAGTAACATACCTTATACCTAGTGTTAGTACATAATAATAGTGCGTTTGAGAAGCATCTTGTACAGAAGATGATCAAGTTTCTCACTCGGTCATCTTCTCCACAAAATGCCTCAGAAAAGGGGAAAATATACTCTCGGCCACTGTTTTATAATGGCATGACTATATACGTGGAAACTAATAAAGATAGGGAACGGTAACGGTTTGTTAAATACACTTCCCCGAGGGAAATTTAAGTCTGGAGGCATTCGTAACAAATTAATTGTAAGGAAACGGCGAGAGGGGGAATAGATGCACAATTTCCGTACACAAGAACCTTGGAGAAGGGATTCTGTTTCCTTATACGAGTATTAACGGTTTTCTTGAGAATTTGAACCGTTCCGATTTCGTTTATTGAGTTTTCTGTCATAATTAAAATTTTGTAAATAATAATTTATTTCAAAGATTATTAAATTATTTTCAAACTACAGAACTATATTAGTAATAAAAATGTACAAGTAGAAAAGGGTTACAGGGCGTCCAAAAATTCGTCCGCATCGCTGTCAACAGGAAAAGTGCCCAGAAGGCTGGCAGCATTGCCACGTTGGATGGCAATGCTGATTCTTTGGCCAAAAAATAGGCCCGCCCTCTGGTCACGTGAAGAGTCGACCAACCGCTTGGCGAAATTTTGTTGAATTTAATGCTGTTGTTTGATATGATGTGTTTTGTAGTTAACACACAATATTTGAGGAATAAAGTTTCTTAATTACTAAAAACCCAGGTCAGAGATTTCAAAAATGGATCAAAAAATAATCTCCCGACGACTCCCGCCAATGCGACAGTGGATCCAGATAATAAATTCAACTTTCTACATGAATTTTTTGACTACGTATAATTCTTTTCCCCCTTTTGATACTTTCACATATTTTTATTATTATTTTAGATCTATGTGTAGTTTGTAAATAATGTACCTACATACTGAATTCAAATAAATACTTGTGATGACAATCACTTTCCACTTCCCTGTTTTAATGTGCATCTCTCTGTCACAGAATATGTACCACAGAACGGCACGTTCTATGGTACATAATTAAATACAAGTACATTTTGAGACCATGTTACCTCGAACTGTGAACGAAGGTTCCCCGTTCACCTGGGTACTTTAAACCACGCTCGATGCTGATAACCTGTCACGGCTTAAGAGCTTAACATACGCTGCCACGAAGTGTATTACAGGATTATTTTCTAGCTTGCACGAGTATTTGACGGTACTTAATTTGGTCTCTCAATTTAACACCGATTTATTTTACGTAAAACACATCACGCGATGTGTCTTTTGAAATATTTTTAGGAGCAGTAGGTAGGTTCTGTGAGTCAAGAATATGTGTGGTATACAACAAAAAACACGACTTCTGAAAAATCACGCTCTAATTAAAATTTGGGTTTACAAGGTAAATCGACTACTCCTATAGGTAGTTGAAGTCGTTTAAAATGTAGCCTATGTTACCCGGGCCATAATAACAGATCGATTGTCACCTTAATCATCAAAATCGGATGAATAGTTTATTCGCTACGGAGGAACAAACGTAAATACTAACATACATACATACATAGACTGTTAAAATCATAACCCATCTTTTTGGCTTCGCCGTAGTCGGGTAATAAAAACAGCCACTCAGATCGATCGTTAGGTTAAGCCGTGCTTGCCTAAGTTGGTCTGTGGATGGGTGACCACCCATTGCATACCGAGTTTCCTCCGTGCCTCGGAAAGCACGTTAAGCCGTTGGTCCCGGCTGTCATTTGTAGATCTTTGACAGTCGTTACAGGTAGTCAGTGCCTCAAAAAATCAGACTACCAGTCATACCAAGGGGTATAGTATTACCCAGTACTAACTGGGTTGTGGAGGTCAAATAGGCAGTCGCTCCATATAAAATACTGGTATTCAGCTGCATCCGGTGAGACTGGAAGCCGACCCCAACATAGTTGGCAAAAGGCTAGGCAGACGATTCACTTTGATTTCCATTTACCATTTCAAAGACCTCTCTATCCTTTTTATGTTCTAACCATCCTCATCTAGCTATACCTATTCTATATCTAAGTAAATGTATTCTCCGTCTAGCGAGTTTTTGCGGCAATCTCGCTCGGCCGGTCGCTACTTCGGCCGGAATCTCTCATGATCTGCTAATGGAAATTTATTCCCCCTCTTTGATTTAAACTCCGTCGTCGGCCAATGATTTATGGTTTCCGTTGAGGGTAGTTTTTGTTTTATATTAATTGATTGTTTTTTTTATACATATTTTCGGCACAAATTTAGAGGATGTCTATGCAATGTTATATTGATTTAGCTTGGTGATTTAGAGTAGTGTGATGAAATCAACGTTATTATTTTGGATTGACCTTTTCTCTTTTTTATATCAGATTTTGGTGATCTATTGACCATAGAGCTCTTAATGACTGCCAGACTGCTAGAAAGAACTGCTATCAAAGAAATGACGCACAGATTTTAAACAAACTGTCGCTCGAAATTCCCGAAATTCATGTATTAATTGCTATTAGAGTATCAGTTAATTAACGTTCGCTACAATCTAGAATAATAATTATAGTTAATTAAACCGCTACCGACATCAGTTTATGTATGTCAGGTTTTACATTAACTAATACTACACCAAATAGGCTGTCTGTAATACCGTAATACTGTAAAACGGGTAATTTAATGGGAATACGCTTTGCGGTATTAAATTCCTATCGTGAATCGAGTGTAATATCTGCCAAACGGCTGAAATACGTGACGTTTGTTTAGTTAACGTTCACCGTACTATATTTATTAGTCATAATATGGTAATGAAATGTAGTTATTCAGAGAAATTCGTAGAATTTATTTATATTTGGAATCAAACACACCATGTCACAGTTAATTTTGGGAAATAATCTCAGTACACACCTCAACCAACTTATCTGTGCAGGTGGGAAAACACAGAATTAAAATAAATGTACCAAGTTTGACATATCGATGCAATTTTTCTAGCCAAGCAACGCCACCATAAACTGCACACTTAAAGTGGTCGTACTATACCTACTCTTTTTCACTGGACATTGGCAGAATAGTCGACATCGGCTTTGCTTGCCATTAAATAAAAATAGAATAGAATACCTACTCTTTTTGATGTCTCACGAGTCGAATACAGTCCCTTCACAGTTATTGTACCTCTGACAGGTGGTAACAACCTAATAGTCACCTTATTGTAACTAGTATAAATATCACTGTGATTTTGATACAAAGGCAGAATCCAAAATTACACTATCAATTATTTCACAAAAAATTTCGTCTTCTTTTTTTGAATATCTGCGAACAGCTTTAAAATAGGTTTCATCACAAATTGTGATACTGGCACGTTAGAAAATATAAACCGACCTCTTCGCAAACTTGAACTACTTAGTCACCTGCATCCAAAGACGTATGAAAGAAAACCACTAAAAACTACATTTTACCGACCTCTATAGCTTTCAGCAAATCCTTTTCCTTCCGATATAAGTAAGAAAACGTAAGTAATCTTGGCACTGACCTCACCCGACCCGCACCTTCGATTGCCTCGGAGAGTGATGGTACTCCTTACCTCCAATCTTATTGAAAAAGCTTACAAATGCCTCGAGGCTTCCAGTATATTCCTCGAATTTATCACTGCAATATCTCAGTATTGTCCCCCTCCGTTTTATTTAGATGTCAAAACCAGATGGACGGAATTATAATTTTGAGAAATGTCTTCCTTATTTTATGGGGGTACGCCTATTGAAAAGGCTTTATCGATTTCAGAATATCTTTTGAAAGTATCTTGAATCATTTCTGGTATGGTTCTGATGTTATTTTATTAATAGGTATTTTTGCGTTGGCCTTTAGAAGACTTATAATTACGCTGTGTTGCCTTATGAAATTAGCATACCTATTACGTAATTTTTCCATCAAATTCGTTAACGGATCTATGTAATAATTTTGTCCTGCAAAATTAATTGAAGCTTTAGTGTTTCAGGTTTAATGTTCACGTTTGAATACGAACACCATTAAATCATTTTCCAGATGTGAATGTAGCAGGTTAGCTCGATTTTAACAACTAACGTAGAATCTGCGTGAATCTGCTGCAGACCAGATAAGAGTTGATAGCTTCCAGGTATTTTCAGTAATTCTTGGTACATCAGTAGGTATGTCTATTATTATAATTAACACTAGAAACGGGATATTTACCATGTCCACTGTTTGTTTTGAGTTCCCGATATTTCGGCGCTGTTGCAAGCACCATGATCACGGATAAACTGAAGTTATTGCGGGTGGGTGTTTATGAGCAGACAAATCGGTCTACCCTCTTTCTTGTTCGTTTTTTGCACTCAGTACCGCTACCACTGTCACTCGCAACTCGATTCTGTTCCCGACATACGAAACTCACTGTGTCCGATCGCGAAGTTTTTTCGGCACTTTTTCGGTTTTTACACAACTGAACCACTGGATTCCATGCTCTCGACAGTTGAAACCCATCCTCCCGGTTGAAGTTCCTATATTTGGTAATCTCGATAGCTTCTCTCACCAGTCTAGGAATATAGTGGCGTTCTGTCGAGATGATCTGAGGGCTATGTAGCTCAATCCAGTGGTTCGATCCTGACTCCAACAGATGTTGAGCTATGGCCGATTTTTGGGTGTCGTTGTTTTTCACCGCCCTGATATGCTCTGATATGCGACAAGCTACCGTCCGTTTCGTCTGACCGATATACGACTTACCGCAACTGCAGTCTACTTTATAAACACCGGGCTTTTCCAGCGGAAAGTTGTCCTTCGGCGAACGCAGCATCTGAGACACTTTTTTGAAAGGAGTGAAGATAGTCTTTACGGCATATTTCCGAAGAATGTTCGCAACCTTATCTGTCACTCGGGGTCACGTACGGCAAAAATGCTGGCTGCCTCTCAACCTCGCACTTCCGGTGCTTACAACCAGTTTTTGGTTTAGGTTGTGCGGGTTTCCCTGTATATCCGTTTCTCTGTAGGACCCTCTGCACATGTGTCAGCTCAGCACTTAAATGTTCCTCGTCGCATAAATCATATGCGCGGTTGGTGAGTGAAGTCACTACAGAGTTCAGGTGTCTGGGATGGTGGTGAGAATCAGCGTGTAGGTATCGATCCGTGTGAGTCACTTTCCTATACACTGAGTGGCTTATAGAACCGTCAGTACGGACCGCTATTTTTACGTCCAGGAATGGGATGGGCATCTCAAAACAAACAGTGGACATGGTAAATATCCCGTTTCTAGTGTTAATTATAATGTTAGTGACCATGACGGTATGTCTATTGATCATAAATTGGGCAAACCTGCAAAGACTGCCGGTCGTAATATTCCGAAATAAAATCATAGACAAAAACAAACTATTGTAAAGTAATCGTAGAAAAAATCAGTAGAATTAGAAAAGTCTGATTCATGTGATCACAATAAACAACAGTGGAAAGCTTTAAAAAATCTGTAACAATAGGGAGCTCAAATACCTACATTATTATTGCAAAGATTAGCGACGTAAATAAATAAGTTATCAAAAATCTCTGCCCAGATTACAATCATTTTATCACACATATTACTAATGGAACCACAAATATTACGGCTAAGCGACACGACCCAAGCTCAGAACCAGAGAAAACAATAATTGAGTTTGGGAATGCGGGGACATGGCGGAGGTCCCAATTCAATTCTGTCCCCATTTCTGCCAAGTAGATCTGTTCTAACCGTAACACTATATAAAGATACTGTTTTATGTATAGTTTTGCTTCCGACTTTGCCAGTTTTGCAGTTTATTTTGTTGTTGGGAAAGCAAAGCATTTTGCTGTGCAGACAACTCGATTTTTGTATTTGCATTTCCGTCTTTGAATGAATTATTTTGATAAGGTTTTCTTGTTGGTAGTTTGAGATAACTTTTCATAGTAAATTAGTAGTAAATTAGCCCTTAATGGACTGTGTGTGTTAAGGGCTAATTTATGATCTTAACATAACATCACGCCTGTATGTGGACATGTAGGTACACCCATATTAAATCCCATGTCATAGGGAGCGAGCCTATCCATCAACCGGGCACAGATCCAGACTACGTGGCTGCTACTGAGAAATTCCTGATTGAAAAACCCAATAACACTTTTTCAGGACCTCATGCTCAGCAGTCGCGCTTGAGGCAGTCCAATTATAATATAATCCTAATCATTTATTCAATTATGTTCTCATTTTTGCTATATATAGAGTATATCTGTTCTACGCGCAACACTATAGATAGACATTATTTTATTTTATGTTCAGTTTTGTTCCCGACTTAGCTGGTTTCGGAGTATATTTGGTTGTAGGAAAAGTAAAGTAGGTATTTTCTGTGCAGACAACTCGATTTTTGCATTTGAGGACTGTATTTGCGTCTTACGTTTGTTTATTTTTATAACTTTACATTGGCATAGAGTACATTCAGCCAAATACTGGCTATTAACTGGTAAACCTATAATCCCAATTAGGTAATTAATTAATCAGCGCATATAACAGTTGGTAACAATTATGTATCTAATCTAGAACCTAATTTTATGGCATTCAGGTAACCAGTCAATTTCTATTGTTTACAGAATATTTGTGAAATCTTTAGTTATTATTATGCATCGGGCACGTTAGGAATGAAGAAAATGAAATGAGTGAAGTTTTAAGCATGAAAGTGGATGGCTACAAGAGTAGAGAAGAAGAGTACCACAGAAACGATGGGTGGAATGTATAAAGAATGATATGGCAAATGGCAAGAAAATTTTCTGTATGATGACGAGTAATAGAGAAGTATGGAAGAAGAAGACATGCCGCGCGACCCCAAATGAACTGGCATAACGGTAGAAGAATGATGTGAATGAGGTACTATTATTCTATATTGGTTCCAGTGATTGCCAGAAGAATATTCTTTGGCTGAAAATCAGTAGCTTTTTGACAGTCCCCCAAAGCGTTTGTCCTTGGACACTTCCTACTACTGTTTTAGTTGTAAAAAAAGAAGTAAAAAACTCTCCAGTAACACAGAAAGTTATCCCCGTCTATATTAACTTAAACACACAGTTATGTGTATGCAAAATCAATGTCAAAGAGATTGATCGATCACAAGAAACGTGGGAGAAAAACAAACAAACTTACTTCCTCATGTATCCTGATATTAGTTAAGATTTGTTGGATACGACTTACGAGGAAATTGGTAATATTTAGGTTTATTATCATTCCTTCTACTCTACTACTAAAGATATCAAAATAAGAGGAACTAGGGCGGAAAATGAATACAGCGATATGAATAAGGAAAATCTTGTAATGACTACGAGTAAGGTATAAAGAGGGGTCTATTTATTCCTGCAGTTTTTTGCAGTATTTGAAAGAACATTAATTTATATTTTTTAAAGAAAAAGATTTGAGCTTTTTCATCCTTCTTGTCTTTCGTCTAAAAACGAGTTGTACGAGGTATATAAAGGATCATGTCAAGTAAGCTCAAGACGTTGCAAAAATACTTTTTTGTCAATCATCAACTTACGTTTATCTCTCGTGGAGATTTTCCTTTAATATTTGAAAATATACTGTTACGTTGTCGTTCAAAAGTAATCGACGAAACTAAAAAAAATACATTCGTTGCTAGATCAGCCTTGTCTAAAAATAGTTTAACCTCGTCAAAGGGTTAACATGAAATCGGCTAGACGGATAATATCGATCCATGTTTATATAATAGCCCTCTACATTGACGTAGCTAATAATTCGTCAAGCCTACTCGTTTCTAATAATATCTTTATCGACTGTGGTATCATCAAAATAACTTTCATCTATTGATAGGTAACTGTTTAAGAGCTGCCTGTCTTGAACGCAGTTTATATGTGAAATTCGCCGTAAGAGAGACAATTTGAAAAATATGATTTCGGCACTTTGAATTATAAAATCTGTAACATAACAACCACAATTGAGGGATCTCTTAACTTCACAACAAAACCTTTCTTGCCGTTTAAAAAATAAGTGGGTACCTACTTTAAAACAAACAAAAAAAATGGCCTGGCCTGGCCTGCACTTGGGTAGATAGCACGTTGTTTTGCTCTTTTGTTGTTCACCCACACAGCCTTCAATGGGAGTACGCCAACTAATTTCAACTCTGCCGACACTTGACGTGTTTACTAGGAAAACTTCATATTTTTCATCTTGGAAATATACTTTGTTGGAGTCTGGTAAGCGATTTTGGTCTTTAATAACATGTAACCTAGTTTAGAGTTTGTTTACAGGGACGGTTCTAACTTGTGATTTTGTTACTTTTGGTGCATTGCGCATTCGGTATAAATTCAGATAATGGGACGTCGATAGGCGAGTGAGAATCGTCACTCGATTAGCAACCGCAGCCATTCCTGATGCGAATTGGTTCTATAGGTGCTCTGTAATGAACCCATTGACCATCAGCACCCACATTTGCGGCTGTTAATTCGTGCATAGTAACTAATTAGTTCTCAGTCCCGTGCACTAATGACGCAACTAAGAGCGCACTTTGCCAGCTAAGACAATTCCAGCAAAATTTACATCCTTAAAGGGTTCTATTAAATTTGAACAGGTAAAGTACAATGGCGTGCCAGCTAGAGCCAGCCTAATGGCTTGAGTGAGGTAGCTAATAAGATCACGCGGTTCGTTAATTTAGCCTGACTACCCTTACTAATTTACCGAAAGGTGGGCTGTACTTAAATGAAATAATAAACTGTGGGCCCCGTTCCTGATTTGGTATTTTTTTTGGGGAGCTAATCCAATTTTGTAGGTATCAAAGTTTTTATGGGCTGCTTTTTTGGTCATGATTCGGGGCAGTATAATTAAAGTAAGCTGTAAAGTAGACGGTGTAAGGCAGATAATTGCATAAAAAGTTCTTTTGAAATTGCTAAGATAAAGGTGGTTGGAAGAATCATTAATAGAAACGTGTGCTATCACGTACATAATGCCTATGCATGATCGAATTTGAAAGGATATGGGCTTGCTGGCAGGCATTCTGCGCCAAGATTACCCTCCTTGTGGAAATGGATATAGTTAAGATGTGAACACTATCCCGTGCGGGCTAAACTTGTTTTCCTAGCACAGGAATTTTCTAAAATTGAGCCCAGAAAGTTCGAGAACACAACAAACAAACATCCAGTCTTGTTAAGAAATAATAAATCAACAATGTCACAACTCGGAGTCAGCAAAAGACGAGGATTGTTCGTTACATAATTTCCGCCGACATTCGAAATTCAATTCGGCTCGTCCGAAACGTAACGCCAAGATTAAAAACTCAATTATATCTGGCTTGCCCAGCTATCCGCTCCGTGTGCCACAAAAACTGGGCAAATAGAAATCACAAAGGGTTTTTTCTCCCGTTTTCACAATAAACACATGGTCGTTGGACGGTAAACGCAGTCTACGGCGGCGGCGGATTGAATCCACCATTATTAAGTTTTAATGACGTCGACCACAATGCCAGGCCCCCAGGCGATAAACAAAGGATAATGGCCGTTGTGTCGCTCGTAATAAGATAAATAACCGCAATCGCAATCTACCCGCCTACGTTGCGAGTGTAATCTCGAGACGTTGAAATTAAATATGAATCAAGTTGGAAAATGTAGGTATATCGATACGATGTTACTGTCGAGAAAATAAATTGAAGCTTAAGATAGTTTGAATAAGATAAATGATGTTTACATAAAGAGATGGTTTAAAGATTTCGTATTTGCTTTTTATTTCGGAATGACTTTTATTTTAGCATCGATAATTTATCGAAATGGTACCATAACTTACATTAAATATAAAACTATCTGCTGACAAGATAAAAACCCATTCCCTTGTTATCAATTCTGAAAATCGTCACTAAAATGTCCGAATCGTAAAATGTCTAGCCATTAGTCGAGCAGTTTCACAGAGGAACTCCCAAAGTGATTCTAAAGTGGTGCATGTTGCACTACGTACGTGCACAGAGGGCACACGACATCACTGCCAGTCGTAAAATTCACTAGCGGAGCGTAACACTGCAATTTTACTAGCCGTTCACCGACAGGAGTTTGTTCGTGCGATCTGTTTGAGACCATAGCCCGCTCCTAGAGTGCACGGTGTTCTGCCAAAATGTACCAATTCATATCAAAATTTCTTCCATTTTCCGAATTAATGATTCTGGATAGTAAACGTTGATTGGTTTTAAATCAATTAAAAGTGTAATTGTCAGATTTACCCAGCCAAATTTTAAAATTAAGATCTCTTTGGTACCTAAACCATAATTTGTGTGTTAAATATTCTAATCAAAGACCAATCAAAAGTAATGAAAACATTTACAAATGAAAGTGATTTTTTTTGCCTTCCAGATTGTTGAACAGAATTGTGTTCCTTTTCTCCCACTTAACGTGTGACGTCATTTATGGGTGGCTGGCTGGATGGCTCCTTACGGTAGAACAACTTTCGAGTGCTGCTGCCATAAAAAGATACAACTAGAACTGCTACGTGTACGAATTAAGGATAGTATCAGAAGTGGCGGGTCGGAATTTCAGTAACCCGTTTGTTGATTGTTTTTTTTTGTGCACTCGAGCTAGTTCCTGGCCTGGAATGCGCAACGTTCAACGTATTTCTTTTTTTCACTCCGCTGTAAAGTCAAAGTAGGACATGAATGCGAATAGCGTTTGCCGAACCATTCCAATAGTCACTTTAGAAGTCGTTTTTTTTTTTAATTTCTAATGTTTCAATAAACAGTTGGAACAGATTTTTTTGATTTTGTATTTTTTTAATTTTTAACATGCTGCACAGTTAAAAAAAGAATCATAGAACGAGGCAAAAAAAATAATAAAGCGAGAAAAGAAAGAGGCTAGGTACAAAAGCGTGTTTTTAGTTTATTTTAACTATTATTTATTAACATCATTATTCATTTCACAGCCAGATTGGCTCTCGCTCCATGTAAAATATTGGTATTCAGCTGCATCTGGTTAGACTGGAAGCCGACCCCAACATAGTTGGGAAAAGGCTGGGCAGATGATGATGATTCATTTCACAGCCTATTTCAAAACTGAGGCCCACTTGCATCCCAAATCAATAAATGCGTTTAGAATTTGTTAATTAAAACATCATGCCGTCTTTGTCATTTTTAACCGATTGTCAGAAACAGGATAATATTTCAAATTCGTTTAACGTTAAACGCTAAATGTAATTGGTGAGCTTGAGTCTTCCTTTTATTTCATTTCTGTATAAAAGACTTGCTTTTGCTCGCTACTTCGTTCCCGCTATACTTATACGAAAACAAACCCACGGGAGCATTTTAAATGTAGCCTATAACACTCGGGAATAATGAAGCTTCCCGTGAGTGAAAGATTTTTTAGAATCGGATCATTAGTTCCGTTGATTACCCCCTAAATACATACAAATTTAATATCAGTATAGATGTGTTATCGCAAATGATAATCCCAATACACAACTGTTATCGTTAACTGCTTAACAATCCACCGCTTTCGTTCAACCCCGTACGAAGTAACCCTTCCC
Source organism: Eurois occulta (assembly GCA_950022335.1). Lineage (NCBI taxonomy): Eukaryota > Metazoa > Arthropoda > Insecta > Lepidoptera > Noctuidae > Eurois > Eurois occulta. The sequence continues at coordinate 5,373,157 of OX465489.1, read as the reverse complement.
CTTGGACTAATTTGCTTTCGACGCGAACTTTGGCACGTCTCATGTTTACTAGCTGCTAGTGTAGCAGATACTAATCCCGCTCTCATTACTGATGCAAATTTAATACTAACCTAGTTTAGTATGGACCGTATTGTGTTTACGTCTTGCGTACTGTTTGGGGTAATATCGGGGAATGTAGTGCTGGAGATATCGGGTTGATCGGAGTTTTGGGACGTTTGGAGCTATTTGGTGTTGGATTATTGGGATGAGAGTTATAATTTAATAGGCATTTAGCATATTTTATAATGAAATCGTAATTAAAACTAAGTCTTGCCTAAGTTTAAGAATGATTTCCACGTGCGTGTAATAAAGCAGATGATCACAGAAATTAAAACATCAACGTAAACATTTTGAAATCCATTGAAGTCTGTTGTCGGTTTTCGAACCTAATGTATTCTAAATATAAATAACTAGCGGCCCGTCCTGGCTTCACACGGGTGCCTATGTTACTCAGGGATAATGTAGCATTCTAATGGTGAAAGAATTTTTGAAATCGGTCCAGTAGTTTTTGATTTTATTCCTTACAAACATACAAATCTTTACTCTTTATAATATTAGTATTGATAGATTGTTTGTCTCCGTATGCCAGTTACTTCTTAAAATGAATACGGAGGTTCCATCTCTACTGTACCTATTTCATCATCATCTGCCTAGCCTTTTCCCAATTGTTTTGGGGTTAGGTTCCAGTCTAACCGGATGCAGCTGAATACCAGTATTTTACGTGGAGCGACTGCCTATCTGACCTCCACAACCCAGTTAGTTCTGGATAATACGTTACCCTTTGGTAAGATTGGTTGTCAGACTTTCGGGCCACTGACTACCTGTAAAGACTGTCAAAGATCTACAAATGACAGCCAGGACCAACGGCTTAAAGCGCTTTCCGAGGCACGGAGGAAACTCGGAATGTAATGGGTGGTCACCCATCCACGGATCAACCTAGGCAAGCGCAGCTTAACCTAAAGATCACCCGAGCCGGTGTTATTATTTAGTCACTCGCTCCTCTACTGTACCAATTTATACATTTTTAAAGATTTTCTCAAACACCAAAACGATCTGAATCTTTCCTCACATCTTAAAATAACCTTTTCTATCAAACATTTAGGCTATTATTTTATCTATATCAAATTATGTTTTCCATTTATCAGTTTCCCGAGACGCAATATTTATTAAATGAACATTGACAGTAAGTGAAAGTAAATTGCTTTTGCTAGTCGAAGTGAAAAATGAAAACAAGTTCTTCAGAAAAGAACAGTCAATTTAAAATTAAGTTTATAATTAACAAAGGCCACTGCTGTTTTGTTGTTTCAATTATAATTTAATTATGATCGTAAATTAACAAAATGCTACGATATTTTATCAGCTGCTTGCAGGAATTGAATTTTGTTTCAGGGGAAATTTTCTAAAGGCCTTTTGGGTGTAAGCGATACATTGTACAATTAATTTAAATCCATAGAATACCAAGACTTAAAATTACCTTTAAACGAAGACAATTACGGTAATGATTAGAAAAAAAAACCGGCCAAGTGCGAGTCGGACTCGCGCACGAAGGGTTCCGTACCATTACATTTGTAAGTTTTGTCTAATTGTTTCTTTGTTTTTAATAGTAAGTGTTTTACATATAATATGCATGCTAGATTCACATCTAGTAGATACCAATCAGAAATATTGTTGTGAAACTTCTTTTATTGCATTTGTGACTGTACATCAGTTTTGTGAAATAAAAAAAAATTACCATCTATAAAAACGGAAAAAACACGTCTGTTGTATGGGAGCCCCACTTAAATATTTTTCTATTCTGTTTTTTAGTATTTGTTGTTATAGCGGCAACAGAAATACTTTATCTGTGAAATTTCAACGGTCTAACTATCACGGTTCATGAGATACAGCCTGGTGACAGACGGACAGACACACAGCGGAGTCTTAGTAATATTACCCTTTGGGTACGGAACCCTAAAAACTAAAAAGCTGATTTTATGTACCTACTAACTTATGTAGGTAGGTTTAAAGTACATTATAGTGAGTGATTTATCTAAAGGAGTTCATGCGTTACTCTCAATAAAGCGTAAGCGACATTACTTAAGATAATATTGATATATCATTATATACTAGTAGCAGATTGAGCGCACTTAATTAAAACAAATAGATGGTAATAACGTTGCTAAGTCAAATGAACTTATTGAAGCAAATAGATCGAACTAATATTAGTTTACAACTGACAAATACGCACATCCACAAACATCTAAGTTGATAAATAAAATATAAATACTTATAGGATAACATTCGTTCATGCACTGACCGGCAACGGACAACCTAAACCAGGTCTAGAAGCATGATTTTCAACAGTTGCGAAGAGGGAGAACTAAGGAAGGGTTTTTAATTCATCCCCGGAAGGTAGTTGTTTATTAAAACATTTAATATTCAAAATAAATTATTGCACTTTTGCTGGGTGAAAGTATACCTTAGCGAAGCCGAATGCACTTGTTCTCCCCGTCATTGCGATATTTTTTTTTGCTCAAGAGCACACCTGGCAACTTTCTAGTTACGCGATATTGGGGATCAAAGTTACACCTTTTTTACAAGTTTTTACTTAGAGTTACTTAGTTAGACCTAGCGTAAAAGGTGATTCGTTTCCCAGCAATAATTGTTGCGAAGAGTTACTTAATTTGATGTACAGAATGCTTGGATGAGTGACGACGATAGTAGTAAGTACTGTGTGAGTACTTCCTGATTAAACGTTCTAACCCAGGTCATTGTCAAAATTTTCCATATTGACCGTGTATTGCACTTTTGTAGAAAACAACTGTTTTTTTTTAATAACCGATGAAAAATTTCTAAGTAGGAGGGGGCTACGAATGATGTACTGAATACGTAGTAACTGTTTTCGTGTCGGTGTCCCTTCCACCCCGTATAATCAAAAACACACGCACTCGTACCATAGACACTAAATCGAAGTCGTTTCCCGTCGACAACAAAGTCCAATAGATAACAACACTAGTTTCCATGTCGCTGCATATTGGGAAAGTTTTCGAATTCAGCGATTGTATAAATTCCAAAGTGGAGCACTAAATACCATGAAAGCGCCTGGTGTAGTGGTACAGAGTTAATTAGGACCGCTACCTAGTTCCCCAAGTTGTTTGCGAATGCAACAAAACAGTGCGTGCCAATTTAAACTGTATGTGCTGATGTTGTGATTGAAATTGTCTTGTGCTGCTCCGTAGTGAGGATTGAGTTAAGTGATCAATTTGTTGGTGTTGTGATTGGCAAGTACGTTTTAAGAGGGTTCTTGTTGATGATTGACTTGATTATTTTTTGTTCTGTGGCTATGACTATGTATTTTCGAGAACAAACAAAATGGTTTATTATTACCAGAAGAGTACTTGTATTTCAATGATTTTGTTCACTAATATTTTTTTCAGATACGAAGATATATCTAGGATATTAAATGAAAACGCAAGGCCAACTTGCAAATAAACAAGTGCTACCAAAGAGCTTACCGCACGGCCGTATCGCGACACAGAATTTATGTTAACAAGAGGACAACGAAGAAACTAAAATAAAACTGGACAAAAACATCAAATAAGGAACTCTTTTTCATTGCCTATTCAAGAATACCGCTTTTTACGTAAAACAAAATTTCCCAAGAAAATGAGACTGATTCTTAAAGTTTCGATTTCCTTTCGAAGAACTATATTCATAACTAAAGTATTTTCATAGAAATCTACAGTAGTAGTAATATGCAGATTGCTGCAACTGTCGTAAAATAACACTAGTCCATGAATAGTCACGAGATTTACATAATATGAATCCATGTGGAACAAGATGCGAATCTGTGCATACATAATGTACCCATCATCCAAGCCAAGCCTTTTCCCAACTATGTTTGGGTCGGCTTTCAGTCTAATCAATACTGAATACCAGTATTTTACATGGAGCGACAGCCTATCTGACCTCCACTACCCAGGTAGTACTGTGTAATACGATACCCCTTAGTAAGACTGGCTGTCAGACTTTCGGGCCACTAACTACCTGTAACGACTGTCAAAGATCTAAAAATGACAGCCGGGACCAACGGCTTAACGTGCTTTCCGAGGCACGGAGGAAACTCGGTATGTAATACGGTCACCCATCCACAGACCAACCAAGGCAAGCACGGCTTAACCAAAAGATCGACTCGACGATTTTTCCGTCCTTGTTTGCAAGTAATACCTACTCGTTACTGATAAATCAATCTTCTTTAACCCATAGAACGGTTTCATAAAATATGCCGCATTTTTTCATTTAATTTTCAAGGTAGGAAGTAGATAAGAAATTAATAGGTTTTACGTGACTTTAAGCTAGACTACAAGACTCCGGCATTAATCTCTTAGAACTTTTAACTGAACGATAGATAACTATCAGGCTGTTAGTTTAATCTGGTTCTGTGTTAATTTAATTAAAAGTTTCATTTAACCGTTTACGGATAAATCTTAGTTTGGAATTAAGTTATACGTAAGTAGATTGAGGAATGTCTTTCAGCAGGTAATTAAAGTTTATAGATTTCTTAGCACTTGAGTGTTAAATTTTATTTAATGAAAAATTAGTAGACCATTTTAATACCTTGAAAATAATCTTAGCATAATCAGGCTTATCATGAACTGACCACTGAGAAACCTCTCTCTGTCTAAGAAACTGGGCCACAATCCACACGGGCGCAGTGCTGGTTCGCTGATGTCACGTGCCTTTAAATTTTGAGGGTAATGTGTTTATCAGCCTATGTACTACATGTGTGTTTGTTTCTTTGTGACGCTCGCGCTTTAGATACTAAACGCTTGGGCCTATTTTGATGATTCTTACGAGTACGTCAATTGATTTGTCTTAATCTCGCAAGCGTCAGTAAAGACACACATGACATATTGTGAAGAAGAAAAAAATGAAAGTCGATATAATTTATGTTAATTTTATTTGAAAATCATCTATTGGATTTTCATGTTATTTTTCATTGCATATGACCATTTAGGATCTGTAACGATTTAAATTATGTTATTCGAAATAAAAAATCGTTTAAAAAGTGACAAAATCAAGAATTAAATCGTCTGTGAAATCTTTCACAATTTAAACTGAAAAGCTAGAAATTAAAAAAAAAGTAAAAAACCTGACTGAAAACAAGAAAAAAACACATTTGGAAGCAAGCGAGACCTATTCCATATTTTAATCATTTTATTGGTTTGAGGACATGATATTTTTCATGGTTTTTTTTAAACGCTGCTTAAATTATAAATGCATCGTGAGAAAAAGCTGGTTTTCTTCCGTTTTCTTTCCAAAAAAAATCTTAATTTTACTGTTATTAGATAACCCAATTTATTTACAAGAAACAAGTCGTATTATATGTTCAGTATGCATGCGGTTTCATTTAAAGTTCTTGCTAAATCCAAGAGTAGAAATGTGGAAATAAAAGTACAACGGAGAGACAATTTCAAGTTAAATGAAAATCAATAGTAGTTTTTGCAGTTGAAATCGCTGAGTGAAGATAAATGGTGTGTAGTCGATTGAGAAATAGTCGGATGCAATAGTTTGTAGAAAGAAAATGCATAGTGGAGCGATAGTAGCAGAATGCGATAGTTTGTAGACTTTGAGCTCGCGTAGCGTTGCTTCGTACAGCGGTACCATGTGGCATACTCATAGCTAAGCTCGGTTAGCCGATCCATGTGTCGTGACTGCGCTCGCGTAGCGGACCCGTGGCTCGTAGCTGAGTTCGCGTAGCGGAGCCGTGCCTCGTAGCTGAGTCCGCGTAGTGGAGCCGTGCCTCGTAGCTGAGTTCGTGTAGCAGAGCCGTGGCTCGGAGCTCAGCTCGCGTTGCAAATTGGTGGTCTGTAGGTGAAATCTTTTGTGGTTGAATTCACGTAGCGAACACGTAGTTAGGCGAATCGTAGCACAGTATTTGTAGCAGAGTATTATCTAAAACGGAGTAGTTTTGTAGCGAAGAGGTGATTTGTTTGTTGAGATTTTCTATAGAACAGTGAACAAGTTTTTGTTGGCATTTTTTTTTGAGACCGACCTTATACAAATAAAATAAAATTTTGCGCTTGTTTTTATCTTCTGATATTTTTAGAATGTTTAAATACTTCATTCAGAAATCCGCACAGTCTTTAACACAAAAGCATAACTGTCACACATGAACACATGAAACGCATTAAATTCCTCTACCCCACGTCCTACTTTCCTAATTACGTTATGCAAGGAATTCTGTCCATTTATGTGTAGGGGGAGGAATTTTAGTTATTTTGTTCGTTTGTGCACTTTTTGATGTTTGCAATGCAATGTTTTTCTCTTTGATGGTAGGCCTGCCGAAGGCTTGCCAGAGGAATTGTGTTATAGAGATGAGATTGTTCTTTTTTTACGTGGTTTTGACTCTTCCCAGGTACGGTTCGTTACTCTATGAAGTTAAGATAGTTACAGGCAATTCTAAATATAACACAGACATTTGGGACCTCATTTTTAGGATTCTGTACCTCAGTCGGCAAAACTGGAACCCTTATAGGATCACTTTGTTGCCCGTCTGTCTTTCTGTCTATCCGTCTGTCAAGACCCTTTTTCTCAGGAACGTGTGGAGATATCAAGCTGTAATTAATACTCAAGTCTATCCTTGAAGCTATCCCTTGAAGCAGTGAAAATAATCAAACTTGTAAGTCAACGCAATCAAAAGATATGACCGTTTATGTCGCATATTTTGCGATTTCGTAATCAACAAAACTTATGGGGTACTTCCGTTGACCTTTGACCTAGAATCATGAAATTTGGCAAGAAGCAATGTCTTACAGCAGATGTAGGTAAAGGAAAAAATCTTAAAACTTTAAATATGTAGTTTAATAACAAAACACCTACAAGTTTATACGGAACACTCGGTGCGCGAGTCCAACTCGCACTAGGCAGGTTTTTTTTTTAATTTAGTATCTGTTTTCTGGCTGACACATGTTTTATCAAATTGTTAACATGAAGAACTCCAAACTTACATATCACTAAACTATTATAGCTTTCAGCCAAGATTACAACCTAAAATAGTTCCAAAAGCCACTTAAATAGTTCCAACAATTTCGGCTCTCGAGGAGCCTTGAAGTCTATTTAAGTAACCGGCTCATTTGCGACGCGGGGTCTCCTCCAATTAGTATAGAACGTGATTACGAAACTAAAGAGGTTCACACCGCGACGCGAGCGTGCGACCGGAACGTGACACATTGGAAAGACACTTGGCTTCTTATGAATTCTTCTACGTGGACAAACGGAAATAATCCTGCATTCCAGAATCATCATAGGCTAGGTATATAGATACCTAGCCTATTCCCATCTATGTTAAGGTCGACTTCCAGTCTTACCGGATACAGCTGAATTCGAGTATTTTACAAGAAGCAATCTGATCTGACCTCCACGACCCAGATAGTACTGGGTATCCCTTGGTAAGACTGGTTCCAGAATTCTGCATTCGAGAATAACGCAGGATTATTTCCGAGGATCAGAATGCAAGGGAATGAGGGATAGTAAAGGAATAATCCGCCAAAATAGCGCCGTCATCTAATGTACGCGGATAGTTTCTGTTGATACTTTTGTTGTTTAATAAACGGAACTTTTACATCCTAATTAAATCGTTCTAATGAGTTTAAATAATAATATAACTATTAATAGTGTTTCTTTTTATGAAAACTAGTAGGTAAATATCCGTTTTATTTGCAACGCGGAGGATCTAATAGGGGGAGACCTATTAGATGGAGCTGATGGACGCTACTGAAAGTCGCCAAATTTTGGGCAGGCTCAATTTAAATTGTCATCGACACGCTAAGAACAAGTTGGGAACGTGATTACAAAATTAAAGAGATTCAAATGATTCAAATTCAAGATGTGAATGTTTTATGATCGGAACGTGGAACGTTAAAAAGACAACGACCGTCTATGGATACCAAACTATCCAAAAAAGCGCCATCTTACGTCCGCAGATAGTCTGATTTCAACTCAGTATTGTTGATGTTATTTCATAAAAATTATCTTGTCGTCTATAGCCTTTTCCCAAATATATTGTTGGCTTCCAGTTTAACCGGACGCAGATTAAAGTTATATCTCCTATTGTAGGAAATCAAATCAAGCAAACAAGTTTATAATACTTCCATTAAACATTGCTTTTTGATAAAATGTAGTTACTAACGGCTTCATTTGCAACGCAGAGCCTCCACCAATTAGTAAGAAACGTGATTAGATTACAAAACTAAAGAGGTTCACACCGCGACGCGAGCGTGTTGTGATCGAGACGTGGCAACTTGGCAAGATAAACTTATTTCCGAATCAGGGTTGATTGCATGTTCTTGGCACGGGAGGGTTAGAAATGTAACATTACTTAGTAAGGATTTGTTTGTGCTCATTTCTTGGAATATCTTGGTCATGTAGGGAAAAGTTTTGCAAGTTTTGAAGAAAAAGACTATGAAATAAAATATAGATAGGGACGCCGATGTCAGCAGTATTTCTGGAACTTCCTATACTCATCATCATCAGCTTAGCGTTTTCCCAACTGTTGGGGTTGGCTTCCAGTCTAACCGGATGCGGCTGTTTATTAGAATTTTACATGGAGCGAGTTTTTTTTGTTATTTCAGTCAGAATCGTCTTTTGGCATACATTTAATATCGATAGTCACTGAAAGGCAGAAAATCAACCAATCAAAGCAAAAGTCATTATAAAACAGTTGATTGTGAACATATGTGGTTTTTATTTCCCTGTAAGAAGCATGCAAACAAGCATACACTATGCATGCAGCAAGCACGCAAACAAGTATACATCATGCATGCAGCAAGCACGCAAACAAGCATACACCACGCAAGCAGCATGCAAGCAAGCATGCAGCATGCAAGCAAACAGGCAGCATGCAAGCAAGCATGCAACATGCAGCAAGCATGGTTTCTGTCACGGCTCGGGGGCTGCGGGGCTCCGGCGGCGGCGGTCCCACGCGAGTTCATTGTCGCAGATGTGTTTAACGCTCACCACCGCAGCTTCGGTTTGCTACTAGCAACAACTTGCCTATCTGACCTACACAACCCAGTTAGTATTGGGTAATACTATACCCCTTAATGGAAATACCCCATGGAACTTCCTATACCAAAACTCAATATACCAATACCTCCAACACTCCCTTGAGTGGTATCTAGAGGATGCCTCTCTGCCTTACCCTTCAAGGATATATGTAAAGTCGTAATGTTATCTATTACGTAATAGCAAACTGAGCGGTTTATGTCAGTCAGGTAACGTGTTGGGTTCGTATTAGACCACAAAGCTCTAATCACGCATACTGGCTGAATTGAGGTATAACATTACTAAGTCTGAAGCTATTCAGACTCCGTAAATTAGAACGCTGTCGAAACAAAAAATAAATAAAAAAACATAACATAACTGCATTCTTGTAATCCCCGAAGGGTAAAGCAGAGCTGTATCCAATATAGTACACCCAAATTTCGCCAGTTATGTTTAAATCCCATGTAAAAGGGGGCGAGTCTATTGCCATTAAACGGGCACAAATCCAGACTCCGTGGCTGCCACTGAGGAAATTCCTGATGGAAAACCCAATAACACTTTCCCCGACCCGGGAATCAAATACATGATCTCATGCTCAGCAGTCGCGCTTGCGCATCAATCGACCAACGAGGCAGGCAAATGACAAACTTAACTAAAACTTCCCCTCACTCCTATTACAATAAAAGCCTAAAACACATTAACATAAGTAACTTCAAGCTCAACATAGAAGGCCGAAGCAGATAAGAAAAACTAGGTTGAAACGTCATCATGTAATTACTCTGACCTGGCCATACGTGATACATGGAGATGAACTAAACAACATCTCAAGGTAAATTGGGCCAAGGACGGGAAGAAAACTAGTTTGAGCCGAACTACATACAGTTGGCACTGAGAAGCAATATAGAGAATGTTATGTTGTTTATTCAAACTTAGATGGGGGCTTTGGATGATAGAAAAAGGGGGAAAAGAATTGGGATGGAGTTATGTTACTCTGTGGTGTGATATTACTTTAATTCACCGTCTATCAACGGAAAGAATGCTTTGTTAATGGCTTTGTGTTATTTTATTATAACTTGCCTTGGTACTCGTAGTTAGTCTGTATCTTGCAACTGAATTTCAAACCAACCGATTGAGCTAAAATTTTGCACGCATCTTTGGTTCTGGTAATAATGTATTTTTTATGATAGACATGACTCGATCCTGCAGCCAAGAGCCTCCTTACAAGAGAACTTCACAACGGTTAAATAGGACGGACATGAAACTTTGAACACGCGTTCAATGTTGATATAATTATAAAGTGTTTGTTTTTCGTTTTTTTTTCTATTAGAGGACTAGCTAGCGGCAAAAACTACATACTTGAATTCCTTATATCCTTCCTCTTGTGCAAAACAGCATGCCTCTAGACTCAGCTATTTACTATGTGCGTGTGACTGTCACATTTTTATTTTATTTAAGCTTTGATTAACAGGTATAACCGTTCATAACATTTGTAAAATTCTTAACAGGAACAAACTTATGTAGAACAGAGCCTGTATATTATAAACCAAAAACCAATAACAGTACCAGATATTTCATTAATAGTTGCTGCAGTGACGTCATCCTCTAACAAAACGACTACATCCATACATTAGGCTTGTCACTCTCTGAACGTTAACTCCAAAAATAGGCATACATTGACAATCGTGAATCCACTGCAGTATAAAACCGCCATAATATTATGTTAATCTAGCTTATTCTTCATAACAAGTTTAATGCACGAAGTAAAAGGGTGTATCGGTGTAACCACTTATTGGGTTTCGAACTATTGCGTGGAATAGATAATATGGAACAATGTTCATACGCTAACTTTGGTAAGCGAGTCTTACAAACTCGGCTAGTATTCTCACTTAGCATTAACTTTGCATTGAGATCAATATCTGGTGGTCTTGTGTCTAATATATGGTCTTTATGTCATTATTATTGGGTTAAGTTTCATTTAGGAAATTAAATTAAATTATGATTCAGCGACGAGGATTTCTGGATCACTTTTATAGGTCAGACTAAACATTAGCTTACTGGTGTCAACATAGCCCATCTGGCTACCTTCAGAAGAAATGCCGAAATAAACTCATTGGTGGAGGTCTCTTGTAAGGTGGAAGGGTCAGCGTAGCCCGCGAAATTCAAGTTTTGTTACGTTTTTTGCAGGTCAGTGCCAGGTTGTATGTTGATGAAAACCCCATTGAGTGACTTTTTCATGAAATACTTATTGAATGGGGTTAAATGGGGTTAGTTCATTTAACCCCATTCAATATATAGTTTGTGGACTCAAGATTTTAATGATTATAATTTTGTAAAACATACGTTACCAGCGCGACTAATTTTTCATCAACTAAAAAACTTACTACATGTCACAATCACCAATCCTTAACATTCCATTATCTACCATAATAATTATATTAAAACGTTTCCAACACTGTATAATAAGTCAAAATGGAAATAATCGTTCGGCACAAGGAAACTTGGCGTTCTGCCAGGGCTGCAACTAAGAGCTTTATTCTTTAATACTTCCATCATGAACTTAATTCATAAAACGTAGTGAGCGCAGCCTTTATTGTTACTGGGTTAGAAATACGGTAGTGCAGTGACTTCCGACCTTTTTTTGTCTATGCAACACTGGTTTCTTTTTTGTTAGCAGGGACCTTAAATTTAAGAAAAAAAACTTTAAGCGATTGGTACTTTTTAATATTAACGTTACTTTTCGTTAAATTAAGAACTTCTAACCATTAACAGTAGATACTGTTAATGTACTAGAATAGACTATTTTATTTATCTGATAATTAATTAAATAAAAAATAGTATGCGTTGTATGTTTGTTGTTATTTTTTTGTCATTTTGTATGATGCACGTGATGGCCCTGCGACAAATAAATATGTTTTCATTGTTTCTTTTTTAATTAAATTTCGGTTTGTGACAAATATATTTTTCGGCTGAAATTTGCTATCGAATCATTTCTGAATGCTTCCTTTTCAGTGATATCAGATCAGAACAGCGTCAAAGCTATTTTCGGTAGATTGTTTTTAGCCAGAATCGCACAACTGCGTTAAAAAAAAATTACATTTCTGTTTAGTTGTCGTTTGAATAGTAACTATTGGCTCGCTTATTCATAACATTGAAAATCTCTATCATTGCGTGCACCCTTTCGCACTACCTAAGTATGTTAAGGACATTAACGATTTAAATATTAGTTTTTTGGCGTATTTTAGGCACTGTAGATAACTAGGCTAGCGATCCCAACGTCTGGAATATTTAGACCACGTCCAAGTTAGCATATTATATTACGTAATATTAAGCCTAATTATCTAAGTTAAGCACCTAGGCTTAAGTTTGATGTATCGTATGACTGAAAGAACCTAAGTAGGTTATTTCATGCACCTTTACATGATTATACATAAGAGTCTTGCTAAGAGGTTTGTTTCAAAACTATTGTCGCGTTGACGTGGTGTTACCGTCGCGTAACCGTAGCGTATATGTTGGAAAACCGCCTACACGAAATGCGAAGAGTAGGTTCCCCTTTCAACAGAATATAACAATATAATATATAATATAATATATAATATCTTGGGACAACCAACACACCGCCATCTGATCCCAAACTAGGCAGAGCCTGTACTATGGCAACCAGACAACTGATAAACATACTTATATATTTCTAAATACATACATATTATAGATAAATTACACCCAGATACAGAACAAATAATCGTACTCATCGCACAAAGATTTGTCCTGTGTGGGAATCGAACCCACGACCTCCGTCCTAGCAGTCAGGGTCACTAACAATATTTTATTACTTGCCAATATAGCAAAGAACTTACCTCTCCGTCTTTAAATAGATCTTTTTCCCCGAACTATCAAGATTCTTTAGAAATCTGGATTAAAGGTATGAACGTGAGTCGATCGTGAAGCGGTATGAATGACTGAGCGATATTTTTTCATTAATCACTGTACATTAGTGAGTGAACCAAAGTTCTGAAGGATAGTTCAAAGGAACTTTAGTTTTACCTTGAATGAATTTGCTTTTTCATCGGTTACTTATTTGTACAAAATCTGTTAAGGGAGCTTGCGTTAATTTTAAATTCCTAAAGATAAAGATTTTATGTACCTTCAATATTCAATCATTTATTGCATTCCATAATGTGTGGCTTATGTGAAAACTGGTAAAGTATAAAATGTATAAAATAATTAAAAATCTAAATCTAGATTTTTGCAACATAAGTACATACTTAATATGGCTTATCCCCGATTCGTCATTTTAAGAAAACAAATGAATTTTCATTTAATTTTAATGTTCCCGAATCGCCATCAGTATAAATTTGCCTGTCAAAAAGTCCAGTTGGTAAGAAAAATATAATATGTATATAATAAATAAGCAGGCATGCATTAAAATTTTATGACACAGTATTTAGACATGCACCCTGTAAGGGCACTGCAAATTTTATATATCATATTATATTATATTATAAATAAAAATAAATTACATTATTAAATTACATAATTACATTATTATTATCATCTTCAATATAAATCAAAAGCTTTATTTACTTCGTAGATCCAATAAGCGCCTGTATAAAATACGTCTCGTGCCTATAAAGTACCAGGCTGTTATAAATAAGTAGGCTACCTCATCTGATACCTAACATTAATTTCCTATTAAATTATTACCAAATAGCTTTTTCACACAGTCAATACGCATTTAATTTTTAAAACTTCGGGGCGTAATGCCAACATTTTATGCGCGAGAAAAATAGAACGAAATTTTCCGGCAATGTGCGCAAAACGATGTAGGTACTCGTATATTTTGGCTATAATCGGCCAAGTTACCCGGTAAAAAGGTAAAAATCGAGTTTCTTTCATATCCTACCTAAAAGCTATATCTTCGCTAACACCAAAGTTAAAGTTACATAATTATTTATTCGATACCTATACGTGCTAACTAATACTTTCATCTACATTTGGTAGATGAAAAGTATTACTTTCAGGACTTTAGTTTTTTTGTTTTGCAATTTTGTATTTTTTTATTATTTCGAAACGAATAAAGTAAAACACAGTTAAGAATTCGCGTATTATTTTCAGTTATTATTTGAGTAATATAAGGTGTGCCACACTTCGCAATTACCAGGACCTCAGCTCGCAAAAGGGATACCATTTCAAAAATCCTCAAACATATATTGTGTTCGTGGGATAATCCACTGCGGTATTCTCCACACCGCATAATAAACGATAATTCAAATGAATATGCTGAAATTATTCGCATTTTTTGTGCTCTGGCATTACGAGGATTTTGAATTTTTATGAGCAGACGTGAAAATAACGTGAGAACACATAAATACAAAAATGCGCAACATTAAAATATGAAAGAAGTAATTATAATAATATTTTCTTGGTCCTCTTGGAACATTTTACAGAAATGTGAAGCAGCACTTGGGTATTTTGCATTCATATCGTATGAAGGTGGAAAGCGCAAGCGATGTGTATAAAGATCGCCGTTTGTCCTCGCTTTTCTCTATCTAGCTCGCTGGGGACTTGCTATGAAAATGTGGAAGCATAAGTATAAATTCACATCGTATTGCCTCCCATTACGGTCGCACGCTTCGGCTCTGTTCGTACTTTGTCGTGTGTTTCCGGTTAATTTCTTCTTTCTTGCGTCATTGAGCTTCGTACGTGGTTCCATCTGGTTGCATCACACTTGTCGATTGTCGACTGTTGTTGGTTTTACATAAGGTAACAAAGATACATGGACAAAAAAGTTTTGTATATTTAATCAGCTTTTCCGAGTTTCAGATTTTTTTGAACTGTGTTTGTGAGGTTCTTTAGTAGCTAAAATAGGTCACTATCAGATAGTCTGTCTAAGTTACTCAGATAGACTCAGTCTGCGCAGTAGGCAGTTTTATATCATTTTCTTCCTTGATTTATGTAAACGTTTCTAGTGGGCGCTTGATGAAGCCATATGCGAAGTGAAAACAGCTTAACGGCTAAGACGTTTACTGGCGATCGTGAGTTCACGTCTACCTGTTGAGTTACAGTGGTTAACCCACTTAAGGAATAAGCATAATCTTTGGGGGCAAACTAGAATACTTTAAATACCTTATAACTCTTTTGTCTCAGTGGCTGAAATACGTCGGGGGCCACGTGGTGGCTCTCGGCCACCGTAGGCGCGGGCCTGTGGACGGTGAGTAATGGGCTAGCTCGCCGTCCGTCCGTCTTTAAATGACGACAGGTCGTGTCGGCGGCGCGTTCGTGTTCCACGCGCGCCTCAAAGGGATGTCAGCAAACATGAGGGGCACGCAAGGGCCGATGCCTGCCAGGGCTGCGGGACTGTTCGAAAGAGATACCGCGGCCCTGGAACATAAAGTGCAAAAGAAGGAACATGGATGGGTTTTAGTCAGTAAAAGTCTGACACTCCCTTCCGCTCCGCCCAGAGCGGGAAGAGTCATTTGATGATTTCCCATCCCAAAAAATAAAAAAAAGTGGCTGAAAAATACAGAATACACCAAACCCTAAAATAAGACATTTAAAAATATACTTTGCGTCAAAGTGAACAACATCGTAATCTACACATAGCATAACATCACGCCTGTAATCCCAAAAGGTTAAGGTAGAGGTGTACCTAATAGTATACCCACATTTCGTCAGTTATGTTTCAAGTCCCATGTACTAGGGGGCGAGCCTATTGCTATCAACCGGGCACGAATCTAGACTCCATGGCTGCTGCTGAGAAATTCCTGATGAAAAAACCCATTAACACTTTGCCCGACTTTGGAATCGAACCCAGGACCGCATACTCAGCAGATGCCAACCACTAGACCACGAAGCAGTCATACATCATCGTAATCTACTTACTGAGAATAACAAACTGGTTAGTGTCAGAAAAGCTGTACGTGCCTCACTGAATTCACAGTTTTTTACAACATTTTAGGTTTCTAATATTTTTTAGGTATAGTAAATCTTTCTTCACCTTTTTGAATATTATAGTTGTTTTGGGTCTCGACGGTTGAAAGATTTAGGTACGTAAGCGTACCCTTGAATTTAGGACAAACACAATTCCTAGTACAGGGTTTAAAAGTAATCTTGTTCCTATCCCACATATAACACGTTCAAACATTTTCGATTCTCATCTCGGTCGTTATCTGGACAACCATTCGTTGTACAATACACACACACAGATGTTTGTATCAGTGAAGTTAGCTGCAGGCCCTCTTTTTGTTACTTAAGAAGTTGAAAAAAGTAAACATTACCAAACGCTTGGTATGAGTATTTATCCTGACACTGTCGCACAATTGCAAAACTACAAGTCAAAGACAAACAGGAATTTACTTAAGCTAAAGAAGTGCGTGTTAGGTAACGTTCAGCCATCACGACTTAAGAGAAAACGATGTCAATTTTATACAAACGCTTCGATTGCCCAAGTTTTGGTACAAGTTGCAATTTTGAAAGTGCCTATACCTAAAGATAGATAATTATTGCACATCAAAATTTTTACACAACTACAGGGTTATTTGTAAAACACCAGCGACCTCTTAAGAGGTCATTATACTCATCATTATGAACAACTTTTACTATGGGACCAAACCTGAAATCGCGAAAAAAAAAACAGCTGTTTCCTACATTTATGATCGATTAACTCGTCAAAATGTAGGAAACAGCAGTATATGAAGAATAATATGGCAAGAAATGAGGTGTGCTCTAAGATGACAAGTATTAAAGAAGTATGAAAGAAGAAGACATGCTGCGCCGACCCCAAATAAATTGGGACAAAGAAGGGCGAGAATGATGATAAATTGTTACACAACGCTTTTAGGTACAATATCTTTATCTCTTTGGCTATTTAGTTTAGAGTACTCTGGCGTATTAAATGAAAAATAGTAATCCGCAGCTAACTTCACGATTTGAAATCGGATAGATTCCCCTTTCTCGGTCCAGTGTCAACATATTGCTCAGGGTCCAAGTCGTCACTCTAAAGCCTTTACGACCGGCCAAGTCAGTTATGTGCCACCATAAAACTCGCCTTGAGTTAGAAAACAGAAACATTTCCTTCGGTAAAAGGAATTTTACAGTTTACGACGAACGCGGTCTATTAAAGGACTCTCAGAATATTTTTTTATGAGAGAACGTTATTTTTGTTGGTTTATTATTGAGTGGAGTGATCCGTACGATGTTGGTTTTCTTTAATCTGAATTTTGTCCACTATGTTCTACATTTTTTTTTTAATGTTTAATGGGCCTACTCTTGACCTCAATCTAGTCTTAGAGGACAGAGATGAGGTCGACGATGGAACGAGCTAACCCAATAGATGCCTATTAACTCGCGACTTAAATGGATTGGGTTTTTTGGATTTTTGATAACTTTAAACGATTTCGAACACTATGTTCTATGGTCTATGTTAGGGATTTGGTTTCCGCACTTAGTCCCTAAAGTGGACCATTGTGCGTGAGCCATGGTGGCCGCTACTCCAGCCAGCCCACCTCCCTCCAGAAGCAGATCAGACTTCCCGGTCTTCTCAGGGCATCCGCAAGAGATCTTGGTGTTCCAAGAGTCTTCTCGCGTATCTGGGTGACGCCAGTACACTCAAGGAGTACGTGCGCTATCGTTTCCTCCGTCTCCATGCACGCCCTGCACAGGGGACTGTCAGTGATACCTAGGGTGTGGAAGTGCTTGTTTAATGAGCAGTATCCAGTGATGGTCCCCGCCACCAGTCGCAGGCTATCTCTATCCAGGCGTAGAAGACGCTTGGTCAGCTTTCTGTCCAGGGATGGCATAGCTTCCTTGGATTGCCTGCACCCTGGTGTCGAGGTCCACCACTTCTCCGCTTGTATTTGAGTGTGGTCCTTTAGCCAGCTTCTTAGCTGCTTGAAGGGGATGGGTACAATGGGTTCGGGTCCGAAGGCTTTTGTGCTGGATCCTCTTCTGGCGAGTTCGTCAGCTGCATCGTTCCCAAGTGATCCACTGTGTCCTTTGATCCATTGTAGTGTCACCGTGTTGCGGTTTAGTACCGTAACACGTTCTAGGGCATTATGACATTCTAGTATTAGTCTCGACGTGATCTGGTTTCTCCTTAGGGATTGGAGAACTGAGGCACTATCGGAAAGTATACGAATATGGGTATTCGTAACTTCCCTGGCCTCTATGGCATGTGCTGCTTGGATAATGCCTACACACTTAGCGATTTCGAACACTTTAAGCTCTTCTTAACCAACTAACAGAGCTACATGTTTATGGCTTGAAGCGCTCATTTCATTTCTGATCGGGACACGGCCCTCAAAAAAATATGACTGATGTCATCAGCTTAGCCTTTTCCCAACTATGATGGAGTTAGCTTCAGGTCTTACCAAGGGGTATCGTATTACCTAGCGCTAACTGGGTTGTTGAGGTCAGATAGCAGTCGCTCCATGTAAAATACTGGTATTCAGCTGCATCCGGTCAGACTGGAAGCCGACCCCAACATAGTTGGAAAAAGGCTAGGCAGATGATGATGATGGAGTTTTATCATGAATAATTATCATGAGTTTTTAATGGGAATAATATCTCATTTAAAAATAATTTAAAGAAAAACAAAAAACCCGACTGTGTAAAAACTAATTTAAAAAAATACGTGAATAAATTAACTTAAATAAAAACTAAAACGAAAGAAACAAGCCCAGTAGTTTAAATCATAAATTCTAATGCAGAACAGAACGACTCACAGTCGGGGCCCCTTAGGAAGATTTGATTGGTAAAATTTGAATGGGCCCCGACTGTGAGTCGTTCTGTTCTGCATTAGAATTTATGATTTAAACTACTGGGCTTGTTTCTTTCGTTTTAGTTTTTATTTAAGTTAATTTATTCACGTATTTTTTTAAATTAGTTTTTACACAGTCGGGTTTTTTGTTTTTCTTTAAATTATTTTATTTTATTTTATACTTTTTAGTTACGATTCATTGACTTCGTTATAAGATGGTAAATTTCGCAATCTAGTCATTTCATTGAGGGAGTTAATATCCTGGGGATTATTTAGTAACTTGCGGTGGTCTAATCAACTGATGATTAGTCCCTTTAGAGACCTAACTCGGCTCAAAGCTACATATGACCTTTAGCAAAAATGCGTCAACTTAAGTCAACCACAGCTCGGTCCAAAGTAGTTCCTTGGAGCTTGTGTACAGTTACACCCCAGCACAATATCAGTGGCAACATTTTTCGCTCTATGCGCAGTGCATCGAATTCTGTCGTCGATGGTTCGATTCTGACTCCTACTCCAGGAACATTGTTTTTAATCGCTTTGTCGTCAAATTCTAGATAAACAGCCTGTGGCAATTCTCCGGGTTCCGATTGGTCCCTCCGAAGAGCTGGCCACTCAATTGTTCTTATAACACCCATTGCTCCGTTAACAAGACCATGGATAACATTCAAATTTCTTCGTAACATAACTCGTGATCCTAAACCGATTGTTAAATATTTAACGATTCCTCCAGTTTTGTTAGGATCATCAGAAACATAAACATCTTTCGGTTTTTGACCATATGTTTTCGATTCTATTGATATATCAACTGCATGTAATTTATACAACCTAGTAGTTTTTGGCAATATAGTTGTCAACTTTTGATTATGTTTATCGACCTGTCTAGTAATTGGGAAAACTCGAATGATTTCATTGAGATCGTCTATCTCTACCCGTCGACTATCTAATATCTCCAATTGTTGCATTGTCAGTTGACCGACTCTAAGATTATTTAATATATCCACAAATGTTGTGTCATGTCCTTGTCTCATATTTTGTGGTAACTCACAGAAATCAAATAGATGCCAGAGGTTGACTTCACCTATTAACGTCGCAGGTTGTCGATAGCAATAAGCCCCGCCAGTTGTTTTGGACACAGGTGGCAATTGCATTAGATCACCAAATAAAATAATATTACAACCACCAAAGTGCAGTCGATTATGCTTCATTTCGTGAAGGCGTAGATTAATATTCCGTAGCGTTAGGTAAGGTACCATAGAAATCTCATCTATTATCACCCAATCTATAGATTTCCATTTCTGTCGTTCTCTTTGAAGGCGTTCGCCAGTTAAAGGCCGCAGGTTTTCAAGTTTAACTCGCAGTCGCAGTTTTTAAGATATTATAGCGAAAAACTTATTAACTACTGGGCCGGCAGTCTCGACATAGATACCGACATGGTCGCAAACTTTCGATCTCTTATTAAGAACGAAAAAATTCGGTTGCAATAGCGATGCTAGCGAGAAATGCAACTCTAAACATCCAAGATGAGTTTCTCGCAAGCATCGCTATTGCAACCGAATTTTTTCGTTCTTAATAAGCGATCGAAAGTTTGCGACCACGTCGGTATCTATGTCGAGACTGCCGGCCCTGATGTACCCTACCTACCGAACTATGAGT
This sequence comes from Eurois occulta, assembly GCA_950022335.1. Lineage (NCBI taxonomy): Eukaryota > Metazoa > Arthropoda > Insecta > Lepidoptera > Noctuidae > Eurois > Eurois occulta. The sequence goes on along the minus strand of OX465489.1, from coordinate 5,352,687 downwards.
CGTGAATCGTAATAGTTTTGGTGACAGAAATGTAATGATGATAACAAAAAACAATAGGAATCCAAATTAAATATTTTCTTCATGCTTTTTCATTGTTTTTTTTTTTGTTTGTATATCGTTTATACTTGAAATAAAAACAAATCAATAAGTAAGAAAATTAGCGAGAATGATTGTTTTGTTTAACAACTTTAAATCGTTATATATCCTAAACTATTATTTAAAATGAAAAATGATAAAAGGAACCTAAAGATGATTTTAAAATACCTATTCAACGATACCCCACTTGACATAGTTCATTGAATTTTTTTTTTTTCATTTTGACAATATAGCGTCTGGTTGTCGCTGTGGTGAATTTTGATTACTGTCATGTCTTTAGTGACACTCGCAAGGTTAAGACGAATCGATTGACGTAAGAATTATCAAAATCGGCCTACGCATTTGGTCTCTAGAACGCCACATAGAAACAAACATACATACATACATAGACTGATAAACACATTACCCTCCTTTGCGTCGCGCAGTCGGGTAATAAACAACTCGTAGAAGAATCAACACACACAGAAACCACAGAAGTAAAGTGAAAATCTCAAAAACACGTACATGAAGTAAAGAGAAGGAAAGACAAACAGAAAACTTGGTCGATACAACAAAGTTTTTAAGTCGCCCACGTAAGTACACACAATGTGACATTACTTCGTAAACAAAAGTAAGACAAAGAAATGTAGGTGCGTGTTGCTTCTTAAGTATGTAATTAATACACCAAAGTACGGTTAAGTATAACTGTGTAAACATGATGGAAGTGTTGCCATATCAATTTTCTAAATGGGAGATATATGCGAGAAAAGAACAATCAAATTGTAAATTGAATTTGTGTGCCTCTGTCAATTTCAACGCTTCATACAGTAATGAAGAGTGGAAATTCACAAAGGCAAAAATTGTCATCTCTATTCCACAAAAGTTGCTGAAAAATTAAATAATGTATGCGCATAGAATGTGGGTAATGTACAATGGATGTAACAAGACCCTTAACGAAGCCGAAAGATACAAATAACAGCTTCCGAGGAAACTCGGTATGTAATGGGTGGTCACCCATCCACAGACCAACCTAGGCAAGCACGGCTTAACCTAAAGATCGACCTGAGCAGCTGATATTATTGCCACAAGCCCTAGAATATTGCCTTTTCATCCAACTTTATTCGTAAACCGTTAAATTGTACACATTACATAATTAAAGGAGAATTTCACTAATGAAAACTGAACACGATCCACCACGATCCGGGTCGGTTCGATGATTTAAACCGAGTTCAAGAGCTGTCAGGGTCATCATTGACGCGGAAGATGTAAGCAAGTAATCTTTATTTGTAAGAAATATGGTACAGTAAAGTGTATAAGCTATGATCGTTTCGCAGATTTCGCTTACTTCATTCAGCAGCATCATCTGCCTAGTCTTTTCCCAAATATTTTGGGGTCGGCTTCCAGTTTAACCAGATGCAGCTGAATACCAGTATTTTACGTGGAGTGACTGCCTATCTGACCTCAACCACCCAACCCAGTTAGTTCTGGGTAATACGATTATCCCCTTTGGTAAGAATTTAATGGTTGTCAGACTTTCGGGCCACTGACTACCGTAACGACTGTCAAAGATCTACAAATGACAGCCGGGATCAACGGCTTAACGTGCTTTCCGAGGCACGGAGGAAACTCGGTATGTAACGGGAACCCATCACCCATCCATGGAACAACGTAGGCAAGCGCAGCTTAACCGACCCGAGTGGCAGTTATTATTTAGCCACGAGCTCTCCTACTTCATTCTTATTTCATTCAGCATGCAAACTAAATTAAAATAAAATGAGAATGTCAGCTCCTGAACGTGGTTCAGATGTGCGGATTGCGCTTATGTCATTGATTAAATTCACCCTTAAGTGTACTCTCTTATAATAATTAAGTATTATTATCACTCAATAGGGGGCTTATTAAAGCTAGTAGTTTACAAAACAAACAATATTCTCCTTTTCTGTAATTAATTGTTGAACAAAGGGCACTGCAGAGCAAGAATATTTAGCATTTCGTCGTAACCGTGATTTATGGTCTTCAAACTACCTGACTGACAACTTTTGACCGCACGGTTGGCGCAGTGGCTGAGCGATTGACTGCTGCGTTGTGTGTCGCGGGTTCGATCCCCGCACGGTACAAATATTTGTATGGCCTACAGATAGTTGTTCCGGGTCTGGCTGTTTGTGTATGTGAGTTTAAATGTTTGTAAACGCACCCACGATACAGGAGAAATGTTTCCTAGTGTGGGGCAACGTTCAAAAAAAAAGAAGAAAAAAGCTATAAAAACGATGTCAGTTTTAATGTCACAAGTTAACTTGACATTAGTAGATATTAAAAGCAAAGATACTGATAGAATCTTTATGAACTAAGCATTATTTTTTGCACTTACTTTACTTCTACGTATTTTTCTTCTTATCACAATCAGCCTAAAATGTACCCACTGCTGGGCTTCAGGCATCCTCTGTATGAGATGTAGTGGACCACGTGGGTCCAGATTCTAAAAAAAAGTTTCAATTTGAGAATAAAACTAAGACTCTTAGACTAAAATTCAAACCGAACTAGGACCATCGCACACAATATGACTAATTGACTACCCTACAAAATAGCTGTCGCATATCTACGTAATGAACATATCCACATCGCAAATTAATGAGGACAAATGACTGACGTAATACGTAACCTGATCGAATCTACATACACAAACGCTTTGCTCTCGTATGTACGTAACATCAGGAGCAGAATTACCCCAAGGGATTACCCCGGTCGAAAGATGTGAAAGCATATCGATAAAACCGACATTTTATACCCTGATATCTACTCAGGATGCTCTTCCGATTTTATACGTCCATATTGCTAAACATCGTTCTTATCCGGTAAAAACCTGCACTAAAAAGGCTCATTTTTGGGTGTACTCGGTAATGGCTTTTGCCCGCTCGTGTATTTTTGCTGGCGAACATTTTGTAGGTCGACTTGAAACTACGATACTTGCTGGTAAACTGCAGTAGATAGGCGTGATCTTCAAAAGGGAAATGTTTGTAGAAAATGTACCGTCAGTTTTACATTTTCTGGGGGAACAGTTTTAGCCATTTGCCAGTACTTACTTTATTATTGAAGATCAGTGTAATTGTATGCTACTCTTGGCCCCCACTAATATGATATTATCTATCTTATACAAATAAATAAAATTGAAGTGTCTGTTTGTAGTTTCAAAATAATAGCTTACTCTTCTTCATAGGCAACCTGGTGTCAGAGTTTTTATGCCGCCCCCTGACTTGGCTTTACATGCCGTCGAGAAATATCTCTGAGGCATGCTGGTTTCCTCACAATGTTTTCCTTCACCAAAACAAGTGATAATTATACAACGCACGGAGATCCGAAAAATCAGAGGTGAGTGCAAAAACAAACAAACAGCCTATTACTGAATGCATATGAAAGTACATAAATGTTACATAAGTCAAAAAAAATTATAATAATCTGTCTGTTTGTTCCAGCTAATCTCCGAAACGGCTGGATGATTTTGACGGAACCTGTACGTACTGACAGATAGCTGATGTTATAAGGAGTAACTTAAGCTAATTTTATTTTAGAAAAAGGTTCTGTGCAAAAAAAAACCCAAGACATTGGTAACAAAATCCGTGATATTTTTATAATTTCATGCGGGCGAAGGTCGCGTGACACAGCTAGTGCTAAATAAAATCACTGTATTATAGTCGATATTCTCGTAGAAAAGGACAATGTTTTATCTAACTTCAAACGCGTTAAGCCTTTTGCTTGCTTTCGACATATTACAATTCCTTTCTTCATCCACAGTCAGTCCTCATTTCCGACTCCCAGAAATATCAATATTCAGAGACAACGCTCAAATTCAACTGCAGCTAAATTCTAACAGCGTCAGTAACCATTAAGCGGGTCAATTTCGTCCGCAGTGTCCGTAAATAGGCGTTTATCGTGCTGGACAAGGAACTAACGGTTGCTCATAATACCGTATAGCGGGGTCACCAGCTATGTTAATTGAATTAGTCTAGGACACGCGAGCGGCTGGGCAACAAAGCGTTCTTCCTATCCTTTGGACCGTCCAATCGGATTATTCGCGCGGATTTGAACTCGTGCCCTATATATTGACTTGACTGCTTGAAGGAAAGGCATGTTTAATCATGCTGCTCGTTTGTTTTTTTTTTTAATGTTGGAAAAATGTCGGTTCATTGGCTGTAAATACTACCCTACATAGATATTACCATAAGTCATATTCTATATTTAGATTTCATGCTTAAATCAGTTATATGAGCTAGTAGATATGCGTTACAGTTACTTGAATTTTTTAACCGACTTCAAAAAGGAGGAGCTAGGTTATCAATTCGGATGTTTGTATTTTTTTTTTTTTTTTTTATGTATGTTCGGGCATAACTCCGTCATATATGGACGGATCTGCAAAATTCTTTTTTTGTTCGAAAGGGGTTTATTACGAAGTGGTCCCATTTAAATTTGGTGAAGATCTGATCCTGATCTTCGGAGATATACAATGGAACTCTTCAATAATAGACAGCAAATCTGCCGTGATTGGTGCCATGAAATGTATTGTTAACAATGTAAAATAAAAGCATAGAATATATTTGTATAAGATATTGCAACTAAAAATGAAAAAATAAAAAAACTTTTTGCAAAAAATAAAACCGACTTCAAAAGACTTTTGAAGTCGGTTTTATTTTTTGCAAAAAGTTTTTTTTTGCTGGAAATTTTGGTTTTTGAGGTGTAATTCAATACAGTTTTTAAGAAGGGGGGCAAAATTAAATACAGGTGCGAACAAAAAGTAGGTACAGTAGGCCACACGTCATAACATCACACCTGTAATCCCAGAAGGGTTAAGCACAGGTGTACCTAATAGTGCACCCACTTTTCGCCAGTTATGTTTAAGTTCCACGTAATAGGAGGCAAGCCTATAGCCACTAACCGGGCACAAATCCAGAATCCGTGGCTGCTACTGAGAAATGCCTAAAGGAAAAACCCAATAACACTTTCCCCATCCCGGGAATCGAACCCAGGACCTCATACTCAGAATTCGCACTTTAGACCACTAGGCCAACGAAGCAGATTGATCACTCACACGCGTCAGTGGTAATAAAACCAGAGTAAACTGGCTTTCCTCTTCCCTTCTTCTTCTGAAACTCCGTATAACGCTGAGCTAGCTCAAGGTGTAACTGGATGTGCAGTTGACTGATCCTAGAAAAAACAATGTTCAAGAATAAAAATTACAATTATTTGCAAACAAAAAAAAACAGTGCTATTTATTTTATATTCAATAAAGAACCACTGAACATACACAAAGACCACAACACACACACACACACACACACACACATCTGTTGCAATACACCACTTTAATTTAAATCTGAATGGGGATAAAACTATAAAGGGAATTAAGCGTTCATGTTGGTGCATAATTAAATCTTGATAAGTACAATAAATCGTAGATAGTTAAGTCCTATTAAGAATCATTACCAATATTGCCCTTGATTAAATTTTTGTACAAATTAAAAATTGAATTAGGTAAACGTTGAAAAAACAAGAAACGATCGATGGACTGTATTAGTGAAGGATGATATGGCTAGAAAGGAGGTGACTGCTGAGAAGTAATAAAGAAGTATGGAAGAAAAAGACATGCTGCGCCGACCCTAAATAAATTGGGATAAGGGCAAGAGAATGATGACGATGATGGGTGGTAAACGTTATAGTACCTCCAAAGCAAAATGTTTCTCAGTTCTGTTTTAAAGGAACTAAAAAGAATAAATTAACATCGTAACAAAAATCAATTTAGTGTTTTTGTCCCTACAACACCAGCCTGTAACTGTCCCACTGCTGGGCAAAGGCGTCTTCTCGTACAGATATATACCTAAAGTGTCTATAAGCTACATAATCTAGACCTATATTTAAGTCTCGATTTAGCCACTTGAGTCTGTTCCTGAATTACTACCCTCACAGATAACAATTAAAAAGAGGTGACGAGATGATCTAGACGTGCATCACGAAGGTTGGTTCGAGGTGGCGCAGGAGAAGAGTATCTGGAAGGATATGGAGGACGCCTTTGCCCAGCAGTGGGACATACAAGGTGAAAAAAAATGTTAAAATAAATTCCGTGATAAGTAAGTCGGCTTGCCTACATTATTTTGAGTAAGGATTACTTAAATTCAGTTACAAATCGTGGTTTAAAAATCGAAATCGTTCTTAACTAAAGCTTTAAAGGGTAAAGTTTAAGCATTTAGCGAAAAGTCTAATAAAACAGTAAATTAAGTATACTACAAGTTTTAATACCAAGCCCTGTTTCACAATTGGAATTCTACTAGCTATAATTAATTAAAAGTAAGTACTAATTTTCCAGGTTCGTTGAAAGAGCAAGTTTTATAATTGAATCAGCAAGAAAGAAACTTGGTACTTATGAAACGATACAATGAAGAGTCGCTACAAGATCTTTTCAGACTCGAGATCTAATTTTCTTCTTTAGAACCTCTTGAGATCTAATTATTGTTAGAGAAAAGATCTGGGGCTCTAATATACGGTAGGTAACTAATTATTTCTTTGTTATCTTGTACGTGATACCGCGATAGAATTGGAAATTGGGTTTACTAAATATTTTTTAAGTTATTGGTGTGTATTATGAGCCCTGTTCACTAACAAAAAAGTTACTCAAATTCAAATTCAAATTCAAATACTTTATTTCGAACAACCAAGTCCATATATGGGTTAGAAATGCTTAACAACTATGTTAGTAGTAATAATTTCATAGCCGTCATAGATACAGTTAAAAATAATTACAATTGTTTACATAAATGTCTACACTTAATTATTCTAATGATTCCTTTAAATTCAATTCAATTTATTTTAATTTAACTCAATTCAATATATTATATTTTATTTTAATTAATTTTAATCTACTTTAATCTAATTTAATGTAATTTAATTTAATTTAATCTAATTTAATTTACTCAGAAGTAAAATTGAAACTTTGAACTCGAAATTGAAAAATCAAAATTAGGTTTGCTGTAAGAAAATCCAATTCTGGGTTAAACTCACCATTGTACATAAGCTATAATATTTCAATTTGTATGTATATTTTTTTTTGTGTGCAATAAAAATAAGAATAAACTTCTAAAATCTACAGCAAGAACAAATACAGCAAAACTCGCACAAGAAAGATGTGAGACAAAGTCAATATCTACATTTCTTTCCACGTATCATTTTGCAAAAACAAACATATCCGTCTGAAGGCACACGTAAAAGAAACTGAATCATATTTCTCGTTTCGTGCCCTGACGTTCATGGCTTCCGATATTACGTGATCTCTGCCTCCCGAATACCATAAACCCAATATTACGGCACGAAATCAAGCAAACTTGGCAATACCAAGTTCGAATCTCTTTGTACAGTTAAACAAAGAGGTAGGTGTACAGTCATAAGCACTAATATAAATTCAAATCATTTAATATCTCTTCACAGACCATGACTATAGATATATATACGTCACAGATAATATAGCTAAAATTACGAATATTTGTAAACACTCAGTAAAATTCAAAAGAGACTTTTTCCGGGAATATTTGTTGCTATTTTAAGTTACGACCTATTTCGTTATAGTATAGGTTTCAAAATACTATGTCCGTAACGACTGCACTTACAACCACTATAGTAGAAGAAGGACACTTAAAATTTATGCTAAATGTTACTCTGAATATCCTGAACGTTGACTGCCTACTGCTGCCGACTGCTGAGCAAGAGGTCCTGAGTTCGATTGTTTGGTCGGGCCAAGTGTTATTGGTTTTTTCCATCTGGAATTTCTCAGTAACAGCTGCGACGATATGTACTCTGCACTTGGATCTGTACCTGATTAAAGGCAATAGGCTGTCGCCCCCTATTACATGGGACTTTAACATAACTGTCAAAATGTGGGTGTACTAGGTACACCTTTGCCTAACCCTTCAGGTATTGCAGGCTTCATGTTATGTTTAGTTGTGAATTTTAAGATTCACCGGTGTTCGCTCACATTAACTTGAGGAAAATCTTCGTGTACTGCTGTTTTTTAAATTTTTAATATGGGCTTCATAACTCTTAAGCTAATGGCTGAATTTAGTCAACTTTTTATGAACAAAAAGGGATAAAATCAAATTTATCACATAATTGTTTAAACAGCTGCATATTAGACGCCTGTATACCTACATCTTTGCTTGACTGTAGTTACTACATTGTATTCGATACCACACCTGCTAGAGAATCACTTAAGGGTAAGCGAACTTTATACAAGGGAGTTTCTGAAAATGATGAAGTGCTTTTAAAAGTTGGTTAAGTGGTAGAATCTTTTCGAGTTTGGATTTTATGGTGGATTACGTCAGATGTATGGGTTGAGCTTGCACTTTGTTCTAACACTTATGAGAGTACTTTCGATGTGGAGTCTTAAAGCTATCGAACATGAAAATTAAAGTTCAAAATTATGCTCCTCTGTTAGTCATTCTTACATCATTCATTTCAGCCGAAAGACCTCCACTGCTGGACATAGGCCTCCCCAAGTTTCACCACATAGACCGGTCCCGTGCGTCTCGCATCCACCGGATCCCCGCAACCTTCATCAGGTCATCAGTCTACCTAGTGGAAGACCTTCCAACGCAACGTCTTCCGGTTCGGGTTCTGTTAGTCATGATGTTAAGTTTTTATTTAAATATGAGATGGAGATGACGCTATAGATATTTTGTACTGCATCGTTGGTCGATTGATCGCAAGCGCTACTGCTGAGCATGAAGTCTTGGTTTCGATTTCCAAATTAAAGAAAACGTAATTTAATTTTTCCATCAGGAATTTCTCAGTAGCGGTCACTGAGTCGGGATTTGTGCCTGATTGACTCGCTCCTTAGAACATGGGACTTGAACATAACACGTGAAATATGTGTTTACTTTAGGTACACCTCTGCATATTCCTTTGGGTATTACAGGCGTAATGTTATGTATGTATAATTTATTTGAACTGTCTTATTCGATAATTTCTCCTTACATGTCGGACGAAACTGACCTACTAATATTAACATGATTTAGGAAAACCGAAAATTTTATCAGCCTTGGATAATTTAGGAACAGTCACATGTTGCACAAACTATCTAGGCAACGAAATGGGGCAACAAAATGCAATGTTATTATTCAGCTCGTAAACTTCACTGCAGAATCCAAGCTTTTCACTGCTTCCATGCACGATCATAAATATTTTCGTGGTTGAATCCTAAAAGCGTGAGAGGCTTGCAACATTTTATACCCCATATTTCCACTGCAAGCGTTTATTAAATAATAACACTTAGTACGTAAGTTTTAAAAGTAATATTTTTATTTATTTTTTGGTTTGGGAAATCATCAAATGACTCCTCCCGCTCTGGGCGGAGCGGAAGGGAGTGTCAAACTTTTACGGACTAAAAACCATCCATGTTCCTTCTTTTGCCCTTTATGTTCCAGGGCCGCGGTATCTCTTTCGAACAGTCCCGCAGCCCTGGCAGGAACAGTCCCGCAGCCCTGGCAGGAAAAGTAATATTAACGCTCTCAAGAATAAAACTGTCGTCTGTCATTTTGTTTTCAACCATTTTGCAACAGTATACTGCAATTAAGAAACTACCGATACAAAATAAAATAAAACTGGCTGGAAAGAAAATATAAGGAGTTTCAAACTTTCGTAGTTTGATGTCGTGGAAATTTTTGAACTGGCAAAGTGAGTTTATCCTGCATGTGCTGCAGCTGACGTCTTTAAAAAGAAAATGCTTACATTTTGAAGCGAGTATCATACAATGTAATTTGCACAGTTAGGTACTAAATTTAGCTGATCTATTTAGTTGTTATTTGTCCAAGTATACGTTTTATTAAAACTGTTTTGGCACTTTCCTAAAAAGGGTAGTCCAATGAATTTGCCCTGCATTCTGCTGCCACAAAGTTTTACATACAGTAAAAACTTTTGGACTTGAAGGAGTTCACGACCTTTTAGTTGGCTTTAGCTTTTCCTTTCGAAAGTAATCGTATAGGATACGTCGGTGTCAAATAATATTATTGTATTAATAAAAGAAAACCAATTTGTTAGGGCAATAGTAGACACGATACTTTAGCATCCACGGCCGGTGATTTGGTGACTGTAGCGCATGTAGACCATCGTTGAGTTCAGCTTCCGATCGCATATTGTCAATTTATTGCTGTTTTCAGTTTCCGCTGCGCAAAGTATCGTCTCTATTATGCAATTTGAAAGTCCACTTATTATTCCAATTCTTCATAGATAAAGGGGAGCGTCTTTCACGATAAAAATAAAATGGGTTAATCTTTTATATTCACCGCTTCAGTGTTATTACGGCTTATTCCAGTTTGCTTTGCTTTAAAGAAATAGCAATGCACTCATTAGCTTGCACGCGATTTTCTTCTTTCTTCCATTTTTATTGCTTCTTTTGCTATTCCATGAGAACCCAGCGCAGGTTGTCGGTGGCAACCCATAATTTATTTAATGTTCCATCAATTTTCTAGATTATTATTAGTCTAATAGCATAATGGTTGTCTAGTTAACTGAGAAAATAAAAAATTTCATTGCTTGGTTGAATATAATAAATCTTTCCTGAAAAAATAACCGCGTAAGTATTACTTTACAATTAGGTATATTATGTTTAGAAAACGGCAAATTGCAATCTGTACAGCGAGCTACTTGGAACTACCGTGCTCACTGACGGTCGACCACTTTTGAACCTAATTAGTCAAAGCATATGGGTGTAAAGTGTTCGACCGCCAGCGAGCGAGATAGTACCCAAGGGCTTAAGGGGTATATGTACAGGCTAATAAATTAATAAGGTACATAGGCACCTCGTCGGTAAATGTTACATCGTGTATAGAATAAATAGCCAACATTTTAATTCAATAAGCTTGATTCTACGAATATCGTGTTCAATAAAATAGTTAATTTCTTTGACAGAATAACTTTTTCTTGAATAAATCAGTAACTTACTATACATCGTAGTAATGATTTAAGGTCTACCTTTATGTGTGGTTACATAATACATGAATATGCTGAATGCCTCGGTTCTCTCTTATGTAACGTCCAAGGACACGTGGAATGTATTGAAGCTGAGTTGAATTACTTTCGGAAAAAATATGTAGAGTGCTGAGGTTATTTGTGTATCTTTGCCGGTGGTAAATGTATTAATAGACTAGCTTCCGCCCGCGGCTTCGCCCGCGTGGTGTGTTGATAAAAAGCAGCCTATATGTTAATCCAGGGTATAACCTATCTACATACCAAATTTCAACCAAATCGGTCCAGCCGTTTATGCGTGAAAGAGTAACAAACATCCACACATCCATTCTCACAAACTTTCACATTTATAATATTAGTAGGATGTGGGTGGAAATACTGAACTATTGTGTAACAAGTTGTCTGCTTGTATGACTGAAATTATGGTCAGTGAATCCGAAACAGGGCACTATGAAAAAGTAGACGTAGTCCCGCTACGCGGGGCTCCTATTTCTGCCTGCAGGGTTTAAGGGACATACTTAGGACGTGCAATATACAAGGTGTGAACGGTCGGTTTTGCAGTGAAAAATCAAGTTTTACGGTAGGACACATTGAATAGTACCCGTAATGTGTCCTACCGTAAAACTTGATTTTCACGACCCCCGGGTCGTGGAGGTATTTAAAGTAAAGTTACAACATTTGAATCTTGAATTCAAAAAAATAAAACTTGTGAAAAAGTTCGAAATTTGACTCCCAATAAAAAATAATAATAATAATGTTCCTTTAAACGATTTCATTTCAAATAAATGTTATATCATCAAACCAATATGTATCGTATCTGATCATTGCAGACTAAAAACGTTTTCGTTTGTTTTCATTTCTTCTAAAACCACTCTGCAAAATGACTCAAAAGATTAGTGTCATCTTTTACTACGGAACTTCAAAAATCGTTTACAAAACTAGGCCAGTTAAGAATCCGCTTCGTTAACATTTAGTGGTAAAACCACAAAATTAACTCAACACAAATCTGAATAGAAAAAATAAAAGAATAAATCCTGCATTAAGCAAGCGTGGTTTGCTTTGTTCAACATTAATATATTCCGTCTGGTTGTCTCCACGGGACATTAGGCTTGCCACAATCTACACCGCACCCACCGACTGCAAGGCCCCACGTTCGTGCAGGAGTCCGTATTTGTTTATTTTGTTGCATTTTAATATTATGAAAATGTTTATTGATGTGTTATTTTAAAAGCCGAAATGTAAAATAATATTAAGTTGGTTTGTTTTATGAATTGGTAAAATTATTTATTTTGTTTCCATCAATTTTTGTTTCGTGTTAATATGCGAATGTTATTCGTGTTTTATTTGGAGTTCGTTTATGCAGATAAATGCACAAGGTAGTAAAGTAATTGTTTGTTGGTTGTGGAAATTAGTGTGTAAGCACCTTTAACAATATAAATGTAAATACCTGTTTCCGATACCTAAAACTGTACTCTATGTTCGTAAATATTATATAAGGAAAGTCAATGTGGGCAATTTCTATTTAGTAACTAAGTTTCATTTCTCCACGCCACTTCTAGGCAGGTTTTTTTTCTATCTGAAAAACCAAGGACGTTTATTTTAAAACTAGGTAGCCTAAAAAATTCTAAGTAAATTATGGAAGTAGGCTTTCGTGTTGTGGCTTCATTTGTTTTAGTTTACTTGTGATATCAACGTAGTTAAGAATGTATGTTGATTGCCAACTCGCATTACAGTTATTTTAAGTTATGTCTTAAAGACTGGGTACCTATAAATACCTTCATGTTTTAATTTTTTTCAATGGTTTTATTGATATTTTTATTTAATGATTTTTGTAATAATTTTTCAATGATTTTTTAAATATTTTTTTTTAATGATTTTTAATGACTTTTTAAATATACGTTATTGTTTTTTATTCATCTCAATTTATTATTTTTGTTGTGTATGGGTATTTTGCCTGAATTAAAACACAATTTATTTATTTTATTATTAACTACGCAGAACGACGAATTGCCTATTTTTGTTCATTTTGTTTGTTTAAATGACTTGAAGATCTATTCACTAAATTACCTCAGTATAAATAAGCCGCTACAGTTTTAATCAGACAGCTTATATTTCTTCTAAAGTCGCCAAGATGATGAGTTCGCGCGTAACATCAAGCACTTTGGATCAGCGGTTACTTCGGGATTTAAAGTTGTTTTTCAAAAAACACATATTTGCTTACATGTTTACACAACATTACAGGTGTATAAAACTAGAAGCGAGAATTGAGTTTAGATAAAATTACTAAATAAAACAACGAAAAGGCAATTATAGGACGTTGGCTACCTTATCTGCTTTGACACATAATATAAGTGGACAAGCACTTTGCATATAAAGCGAAAATAAATGTTATTATCGTGAAATTCTCCTTTATGCGTATCATGAACTACGTACAACAGGAAAATGTTTCACTTTTCTTTTTAAGCGGTTTATCATGTTATAATTCGATTTAAGGTATTTTTAGCTGGGTGAAGTTTATTTTTATTTATTATTTACTAGCTTTTGCCCGCGGCTTCACTCGCGTTAATTTACAATTTGACAAGCAATTCGGGTTGTACTCTGCTTGTAATAATATAATTCAATCATGATTCGAAAGACACGCGGCGCCATCTATTATCATAAGAACGTTATTGTTTTTTTCCTCGGGAATAGTACTTTTTTTCGGGATGAACGGTACCCTATGTCCGTTTCTGTACACCTGACAACGTATATGCAAAATCACAGGATGATCGGTTCAGTGGTTTAGGCGTGAAAAGGTAACAAACAAACGTACTTTCACATTTATAATACTAATATTATTTATAAGGAAGTAAGGAAGAATAATCTTTTCGGTAGCTTTAAGTGAGAGGAGCTTCAGGTTAAGCCGCGCTCGCCTAGGTTGGTCCGTGGATGGGCGACCACCCATTACATACGGAGTTTCCTCGGTGCCCCAAAAAGTACGTTGAGCTAATGGTACTGGCTTTTGGATCTTTGACAGTCATTACAGGTAGTCAGTGGCCCGAAAGTCTGTCAACCATTCTTACCGAGGAGTATCGTATTACCCAGTACTAACTGGGTTGTGGATATAGGCAGTCGCTCCATGTAAAATACTGGTAATCAGCTGCATCCGGTTAGACTGGAAGCCGACCCCAACATAGATGGGAAAAGGCTAGGCAAATGATGGTAGCTTTCATCATCATCATCATCATCAGCCTATAGCAGTCCACTGCTGGACATAGGCCTCCTCAATCGCACGCCAATCAACTCGATTCTCAGCAACTCTCATCCAGTTGCTACCAGCCACCCCGCGGAGATCGTCACTCCACCGAGCCTGAGGGCGTCCCACCTTACGTTTGCCAATTCGCGGTCTGCACTCAAGAACACGTCTACCCCAACGGTTATCGGTCCTGCGGCTAATATGACCGGCCCATTGCCACTTCAGCTTACTTATTCTGTGGGCTATGTCGACAACTCTGGTTCTCTGTCGGATCACCTTGTTCCGGATGCGATCCCTCAGAGAGACTCCAAGCATAGCCCGTTCCATAGCCCGCTGAGCGACCTTAAATTTATGGACCAGCCGTACCGTCAGTGTCCACGTTTCGGCTCCGTATGTCATAACAAGCAGGACGCACTGATTGAAGACCTTAGTCTTTAGGCTCTGTGGAATACGCGACGAGAAGACCCGGCGAAACTTCCCAAACGCTGCCCAGCCCAGCTGGATTCTTCTATTAGCCTCCCTCTCAAAGTTGTTCTTACCAAACTGCAGAGTTTGCCCGAGGTAAACATATTCTCGAACAACCTCGAGAGGACCGCCATTTACAACAATAGGTCCTGGGGCGACATGATCGTTGAACATAACCTGGGTTTTGTCCAAGTTCACCCTGAGACCAATACGTAAAGAAGAATCAACTAGGCCATCCAGCATCTGCTGCAAGTCGTGCAGCGATTCAGCCAGTATGACGATGTCATCTGCAAATCTCAAGTGTGAGATGTACTGGCCGTTGATGTTAATGCCACGTCCTTCCCATTTTAGCGACTTAAACACATCCTCCAGTGCGTTGGTGAACAATTTCGGGGAAATTACGTCCCCCTGCCTTACCCCCCGACGCAATGGGATATGCTCCGTTTGCTGGTTTTGAGTTTGGGCGGTCATTGTGGCGTTCTCATAAAGATTTCTCAACACTTGGATGTACCGCCAGTCGACTTGGCATCGCTGCAGAGACTCCAGAACTGACCAGGTCTCGACAGAGTCAAAAGCCTTCTCATAGTCCACAAATGCAAGACACAGCGGCCGATTATACTCTTCGGACTTCTGCATGATCTGCCGCACTGTGTGGATGTGGTCTATGGTGCTATATCCTCCTCGAAACCCGGCCTGCTCCGGTGGCTGGAAGTCGTCAAGTCTTCGCGCTAGACGATTTGTGACGACTCTTGAAAACAGCTTATACACGTGGCTAAGGAGCGAAATGGGTCTGTAATTCTTTAATAGGGTCTTGTTCCCCTTTTTAAAGAAAAGAACGACCACGCTCCTTCTCCACGCTTCTGGAGTTCTCCCAGAGAACAGGACCGAGTTGAAAAGCT
The DNA here is from genome assembly GCA_950022335.1 of Eurois occulta. NCBI lineage: Eukaryota > Metazoa > Arthropoda > Insecta > Lepidoptera > Noctuidae > Eurois > Eurois occulta. Next base: position 5,337,015 of record OX465489.1, on the reverse strand, counting down.
CCCGAAGCTCTCTTAATACTGGACGTCCTCCCGCTTTCAGGAGCTCGGTCGTTATCCCATCCTCGCCAGGGGCTTTTCCATTCTTAAGCTGTCTAAGAGCCGCCTCGATTTCGTCTTGGCTGACTTCTGGCAGGTCTTCTGTGAAATGGCGGGTTAAGGTGGCTCTGGAATCCTCATTTTCGGGATCAGGTCGAGATGCATGCGATGCGTACAACTGGCCGTAGAAGTTTTCGATTTCCGAAAGAATCTCCGGCTTCGAAACGACGATATCCCCACTAGCTTTGGTCAACTTTGTCAGGTAGCTCCTCCCCAGTGATTGGACGAACACTTTCGACCCCCGATTTTGCTCAATCGCTTTTTCTACTGAGCGTGTGTTGGAGCATCGAAGGTCGCGTCGTACCAATTTCCTAATTCTTTTATTGAGTGCCTGTATTCCTGACGAAGTGATGGGTAGGTTTTCACGTCGTTCCGTCATAAGCTCCAGAGTCTCCTCCGAAAGTTTGGACTTCTTGCCCGTACGCCGCATTTTACAAAAACGCGTCCCTTCCTCCCTGAGGATTTCCACCATTTGGTCGAGCGCCTGGTCAACGTCATTTGTGGTTTCCACGGCCGCGAATCGGTTCTCCAGATCTGACTGGAACGCTTCAGACTCTAGCATGGTTTGGAGCATATTTGGACGGAGCCTAGACTTCATCAAACGATTTCGCTCCAGCTTAAAATCAATATTCAGAGTGCCTCGAACAAGTCTGTGATCACTACCGGTGTTGAACCTGTTGATGACCGAGACATCTCTGAATATATGCTTTTTATCGGCTATGATGAAGTCTATCTCATTTTTCGTCATAGTGTCGGGGCTTCGCCACGTCCACTTCCTTTGGGGCTGTTTCTTAAAGAAGGAATTCATCTCGAAAAGCCCCTCCTTCTCAAGGAAGTTGACAAGCATTTGCCCCCTATGATTTCTGCTGCCAAACCCGTAGGGTCCTACTACCGATTCACTGCAATTCTGTACTCCCACTTTAGCGTTAAAATCCCCCATGACAACGTTATAGTGGGCCTTAGTAGTGGAGTGCAAGGCCTTGGAGATGTCCTCAAACATTTCCTCCACCACGTCGTCTGAATGTGCCGAGGTCGGTGCGTAAACCTGAATAACCTTGAGGCTATACCTCTCAGTTAGCTTCACTATGAGGTACGCTACCCTGTTCGACACACTAGACACTTCTACCACGTTGTCACAAAGGGACTTGTGCACCAGGAACCCGACTCCGCCTTGGGATAGCTGGTCTCCCTCTCGAAAAAACATTAGGTGGCCCGATTCAAGGGTTATTGTGTCCTCGCCCTGTCTTCGGACTTCACTCAACCCAAGAATGTGCCACCTTACTCTTTCGAGTTCTTCCTCCAGCTGCACCAGGTGTTCGTCGAGCCGTAACGTGCGCCCATTGTACGTAGCCAAGGTCAGTTGGGTTTGGCGGCCATTCGTAACCCGGGGATTCTTAGCACCCCCTGCCCTGCCGTTACCGTGACCGCCGCCAAAATCAGGGATAGCAAGGCCGCCGGGAACTGGGGGCCGTGGTTGATTGTGGCTTGCCATTAAAGGGGTTGCCCATAATCGCCACGCTGGGCATGCGGGTTGGCGATCGCAGATCACAACTCCTCGCACTAGTGACGCTGCTTCCCGTCGCTAGTCTGCGCCATTTAGCTGCGAACATTTCTTTCGAAATGGTTATACCGCCATTTATCGGTCGTCAGAGCCTCGTTTGTTGTTCAGCAGGATGCACCACGAGCAGGTGAGGTTGACTTGGGGCACTGAGATGGTAGGTGTGCCCCCTTACATCCCTGGTAGCTTTAAGTAAAAGCTAAGTTTAAGCTGATGGTAGCTTTAAGTCTATCTAATTCATTTTAGATTTTTCCACCATCTACACTACTTGAATATTACTTTGTTTAGACCATGGTTTATGCCCTCTGGTCATTGATTCTTTATTTTGTTTATGGTGCGCTTACTTTCAGTCATATAACATAACATCACACCTGTAATCCCTGAAGGGTTAGGCAGAGGTGTATCTATTAAAACACCCACATTTCGCCAGTTATGTTTAAGTCCCATGAAATAGGGGTGTTGGTCTTCAACAGGGCACAAATCCAGCCTCACCGGCTGCTACTGAGAAATTCCTGATGGAAAAACCCAACAACAATTTGCCCGACCCGGGAATCGAACCCGACCACAATGCTCAACTATCGCGCTTGCAACCACTCGAATAGAGGCAGTTAATATTACGGGCTGAATATTATTCTGTATTTTGTGTTTCCTTTTCAACAAAAAAACACCAAGTAACACGTGTCTACTTCCGTGAACAAGCCCTTACATAAAGAGCTCTACTATTATTAAGTACATACCCTAATCGAAGGATTTCACTTCTTTCACGGCCCCCTCACTTTCAAATGGAGCGATGAACATTGAAGTGTTCTCTGTCTCCATCATTTTTATGAAACAAGATCATCTTGGTTATCTTGTTAATATGTGTGTCAGTACGCGTTGTGGCTTTATAAAAATACTGTTTATTTGTTTGATTCTAATTGATAAAGGTGATAAATTCCATTATTTCCTTATCATTATTGCCGTCTGAAAGTGGCGCCGGTGACTGAAAAGTTATGTACATGTAAACTTGTATTCAGCAAAAATATATAAGTAACTAGCGACCCGCCCCGGCTTCGCACGGGTGCATTTATTATACATATAAACCTTCCTCTTCAATCACTCTATCTATTAAAAAGACCGCATCAAAATCCGTTGCGTAGTTTTAAACATTTAAGCATACATAGGGAAATAGGGACAGAGAAAGCGACTTTGTTTTATACTGTGTAGTGATGCTTTACGGTGACGCTTCGCCGTATCTCTGCTCGTCCGATGATATAATGAGGTTTTATTTTTATCAAATCGAGCCAATGACCTCATCAACCCGCTGCTTTTTTCAGAGATTAGAAGGTGTCTTTAGAAATTTACACAATATATTTAATAAACACCAATTCATCGTTATGCAAACTTCTATCTGATCATAAATACCATATTACTTGCGGACATTTAAAAGAGCTATTTGATTGCATAGCCCGCAACCGGCCACCGTAACGTATGTCGAACATGCAACGCGCAATTTATTTCCGTTTTTGAACTCGCTGATACGGTTGAATAATCTGACTGTTGGCCTGATAGTTATTTTTCATTTTAGTAAAAAAAAACATGGAACCTTTTTCGTAGAATTTGATTAAACCTATTTTACTAGCCGTATTAGGTACGAGTATTTGAAATGGATATCTATACATATAATAAAATTGTCTGAACATTGAAGATTTTGTAAAAAAAAGTATGGGGTTCTTTTTTAGAGCAACAGAAGCCGAAACAACAGTTTTTCAAATTTTTGTCTGTCTCTCTGTCTGTATGTTTGCACACGCATCACGCAAAAACTACTGCATGGATTTGAACGCATTTTTAACCACTCCACTACTAGATACTTAACTTAAAATATAGTCTACATTGGCGCTGTGCGAAGCAAAGGCCGGTCGCTAGTATCAAATAAATATCAAATAGTGTAGCAAGTATTTGTTTCGTAAAAAAGGATACGCTGAAAGAAGAACAATATAAGCTGCTTATCCCAATTCATTTGGGTCGGTGCAGCATGTCTTCTTCTTCCATGCTTCTCTATTACTCGTCATCTCATTAGACACCGCCTTTCAAAAAATAAATAAGTACTTACGTACCAAATGCTGAAGTTAATCTGCCTATTTCCTTTTCACGCCTAAAACCTGAACGAATTAGGATTAAAGAATATTTTTTATGCCGGTAGTAAGTTTCTGTGGGATGATTTCGGGTTTCCACGCTAGCGAAGCTGCGGGTAAAAGCTAGTGTTACATACCTATAATTAAAAACCACAACTCACAAAACATTCGCTCTTAGCAAACGACAAACATTGCTTCCTAACTGTTGCCGGGTAGCTTGCGTTGCTGAATATCCCACAACCCACATAAATAGTTATATGAAATGCCTCTGCGACAAACTAAAATGTTTTCTCTGTAAGTAATCTTTCTTTGTTTGCCCCATTTGAGTCGTATTCGTGTTATTTGCAGTTAGTAAATTGGCAAACATTGAAAACAGGCAAAGTTGGCATGTTTATGTAGTTATGTAAGGTTGAAAAAAATAGGTGCGTTTACCTATTCAGCTGGTATGTAGACATGCCTTTACTCCTAATAGTTTGTCCACGAAAGACTTGATTGTAAAATAAGGGGAGCTTATGAAGGTAGAAGTATTTTCGATGTATACTTTATAGTATAGATATACCTACGCTTGTTATTATAAGTAATATTTTGAACAGTTTAGTTGGTCAATAGCTGAGGCTAATCTTACTTCTTACTAGGTACTATCTTTTTAACACTGTTATAAAAGCAAACGTTTGTGGGGATGGCTGGATGTATGGATGGATGTTTGTTACTCTTTCACGCAAAACTACTGAACGGATTTGGATGATACAGAGATAGTTTATAACCTGGATTAACATATCCCGGCAATACGATCCCGTGGGAAACTAAACTTCGCGTGAGAGAAACCGTGGGCATAAACTAGTCATCAAAAAACGGGAGTGAAGGAAATTAAATAAAATACATGGTAAATTGGCGGTGAAATGAAAACAATGGGAAGTATTTGTCTAGATATAGTTTTCATTTTACAGCTGCCTAAAAATAATCGAAATGAACATATACACCAAAAAAAAAGGAAGGTTTCGGTTAAGAGTCTCTGAGACCGACCAAGTACCATAATAATTACAACAAACAATATTCAATCTATTCAAAATTTAGGACAGACGGCGTATCGTTTTCTCGACGGCAATTCGTAAATTCGCCCCCGAGCTAATTTCGACAACTTGGCCAACTTATTACAAGTTAAATTGAAATTCAGAAAGACCTGCGCCTATCCTGCACAGTGGGCAATTTAAGAGGCAAAACTTGGTACTTACTTACAAGGGAAAGTTGCAACAAATTTTTCGTAATATTTTTTCAGCGCAATCTTTCCAGAATTGTCTTTAATTTATACTTCTGTTGTGAAACAAAGTGTGGGGAGTTTTACTGCGCTTTGGCTAAAATGTTTTGCATCCCTGCTCGTGGTAGAAAAACAAAATTAATTCTGTTTGTTCAGGTGTATTTTATTTCAAGTGCCTGTTTTAAATAAATGCGGGTGGGTAAAGTTTATTCAATTAGCATTTTACATAAATTAATGACTTGTTTGCAATAACTCTCTTTGTGTGCTGAATATTTTGTTTTGTTATTTCAAACGCCACGGTCAGTTTCTCGGAAAAGTATTTTAGAGCAATGAGCAATATTATCTTTCTAAATTCAACAACCATAAGTATTTGTTTGACCACCTACGATTAAGCGTTAATTTACTTGCCAGGTAATTTGACACAAATTCTGTTCCATTTCTGAATTTATTCAGTTAGCAGTGGCAAATCGGACATTGTGAAGCAGGCCCTAAGACTAAGATAATAGTGGCAAGTTTTAAGAGGTAAAATCAAACCAACAGCTATGATCACAAACAACCCAATACTCATGCACTATTCATGACCCAGAAGACAACAGTTTAGTACCTACAGCATTAATTATCTACCACCACCTCATTTCCAAGTATAACGGCCAACTCATCAATAACCTTCCGCAAATTTGTTGAGCAAACGATCTGGTTCGCGGAGTCAGCAGTACTCTATTTACAATGCATGGGTACTAAGCACCCGTCGTCCGCATATTTGCATATTACAAGCGACAGCAGCTATACCTTGTGGAGTTGCGGTCAGCAGTTGTGGGTTAATAGCTTTAACGCGAGCCCGCATTTGTGGGTTGAATAATTTTAGTGTCACCTGTATCTGGTGGATTGGTGATAGGAGTACTTTTGAGTTTGTTTGGAGTATCAGCGGTTTTTATTTCGAAGACCGATGAACGTCCTGTTCTGTATGTTGAAAGGAATCATCATCATCTACTTAGCCTTTTCCCAACTACTTTGGTCGGCTTCGTCTAACTGCATGCAACTGAATACCAGTTTTTTATAGTAGCGAATGCCTTTCTGACCTCCACCTAGCTACTGGGTAATAAGATAGTTATATGTTGACAAGAAATGACAAATAAACACCCCTTTTTTTCGGATGGGAAATCATCAAGTGACTCCTCCCGCACTGGGCGGAGCGGAAGGGAGTGTCAGACTTTTACTGACTAAAAACCATCCATGTTCCCCTCATCATTGCTGACATCTCTTCAAGGCGCGCGTGGAACACGAACGCGCCGTCGACACGGCCTGTCGTCATAAGACGGACGGACGGCGAGCTAACCCATTACTCACCGTCCACAGGCCCGCAATAAACACCCCTTCGATCCGATTGACCGGTTTTCGTAGATACCTATTCAGCCCTCTGTCTTATTTTCATTTAAAGTATACTGGTTTTTTGGATTTATTTTGTCGTAGTTTTTCTATTAAATTTGATCCACTGTGTGTGAACACTAGCAGAGGACCAGACAAAGTGACATTCTCTCAGCGATATCAGTGATGTGAAATGTATTATATTCTAGGGTCCAACCGTAGCTTCGACTTCACTTTCGTCTTCGGCCAAAATGGGTCTAAATTTTGGCTGAAGCCGAAAGCTAACAAGAATAAATTGAGCGAACTGTTACGAATGTGCGAGAGTGCCGTGAAAGAGGCCACTCGGGGAGGGGGGCATGGGGTCACACATTTCGAAATGTTATAATTTTAAACAATTTAAAAGGTCATTTAAATCATTTTATTAATGGAACTGAGTTCCACATGTCAAGATCAGTTAATTCATGCAAAATGTGCATATTGTTGAACAAGTCAGTTTTTTTTTTAATTGCTTCATTGTTAAATTCGGAAAGGCAGTTCATTAGACATGCATCACTTTTATGAACAGATTTCTGTTTACCAGACGTGGCTCCTTTTTAACCGACTGCTTAATTACTATAAACCCACAAAGGGACAGGCTTTGATCCAACATTTTTCCTTTTTTTAATTATTTTTTTTCCTCTTTTGGATAATTTAAGGAAAGTAATTTGCATTCATGAATGCCTTTTGTAAATGTAATTAATTATAAATTAGAAGACATTTAATGGCTTGAGGTTTGCCAAGTTGAAAGCTACAAAGAATAATTTGATTTTCTAGAGCACGAAATTACAAACATCATCATCTGCTGCCTAGCCTTTTTCCTAAGTTGTAGTCGGCTTCTTGGCAAACCAGATGTTGGTGATAACCAGTATTATACAAGGAGTGGTAACCTATGTGATCTCCGCAACTCATTTATGGGTCACAAGAAATTACAAAAAGAGATAAAATTCAAATTTCATAATTCTCCTGCCCTTATCACAATTTATTTGGGGTCGGCGCAGCATGTTCCATACTTCTCTAAGTATTATTCGTCATCTCAACAGTCAATTCATGCCATATCATCTTTCACACAGTCAATTCATCGTTTCTTTGGTCTTCCTCTACTCTTATAGACATCTAGATTCATACTCAACATTGTCCTCATACCTCCGCAACACATGCCCTACCCCGATAACTAATTACCACACAACTTTTCAGTCACCGGCGCCAATTTCAGACTTCCTCTTATGTACTTACTGGCGACCCACCCCGGCTTCGCACGAGTAGAGTAGAGCCAGGCATTGACTTTTTCTGACACTTCCAACAATTATAGTCATATTTCAACCAATTTACACAAAACCTTGATAAATTATTTATATATTTAAACCTTCCTCATGAATCACTCTATCTATTGATGAAAACCACATGAAAATCCGGTCAGAAGTTTTTGAGTTTATCGCTACAAACAGACAGACGCGGCAGAGGACTTTGTTTTATAATATGTAGTGATTAAGTATTAGAATAAATTACGGTAGGCCGAACGTCAAGGTCAATAACCCTTTATGAACTGGCTTCTTTTGCTATGAAACTCCGTAGGTACTACGCTAGACCAGCTCAAGGTGAATGTGTTACCACTGATATGTGGCCTATAGTATCTTCTGTGTTGCTAACCGTCTCCAAAGTCAGTTACAACATGAAGAGACAGTGAACTTGGTCGTTCGATTTAGACCACATACAATATTTAAACATAAACGATTACCTACGCTTACAAAATTCCCTTTTATGCACTCAGCTTTATCTTTGTCGTATATTTTATAAAGCCGTTGTATAAGATACTCTCACCCGTATTTTAGACACCTTTGATAAATAAAGTTATTAGCCTCGTTCTAAGACTCATACATTCTAGTATGAAATATTGGTATCGTCGGATAATATCAAAGATACCGATACCGATATAGGGATACCAGATATTACCAGTACTCCCCTGTGTGAACATGTAATGAAGTCGCTTCAAAAACTTACATTTTATGAAAGCACTATAACTTTCTCGTGGCTCGTGGCTAAGTAATAACAGCCATTCGTGTCGATCTTCAAGTTAAGCACGGTTGCTTGGGTTAGTCCGTGAATACCACTCCTTACATACCGAGTTTCCTCCGTGCCTCGGAAAGCACGTTAAGCCGTTGGTCCAGGTTCTCATTTATAGATCTTTGACAGTCGTTACAGGTAGGCAGTGGACCGAAAGTCTTACTAGTCTTACTAAAGTGGTATCATCGTATGACCCAGTACTAACTGGGCTGTGGAGTTCAAATGGTATTTAGCTGAATCCAGTAAGACTGGAAGCCAACCCTAACATAGTTGAAAAAAGGGTAGGTAGATGATGATAACTATAATTTTCTCGCATATGAGAATAATAATATTCTTGTCTTCATCTTTCGTGGCACCGTTTTGAAGCAATCATACTAGTTTCGCTCCATCTTCGCACGATTTTATGACATCACAAAACATTAAGATTTCTTCATTATATCGGTGGAAATTTCATTTATTTTGAATGTGAAAAAAATGCCGCGAATGTAACATTTATTTCCACTGTCAATTATAATGTTAGTTTTATAAATATGGATGTGATAAACACCTAAACTCTTTAAGTAATCGCTTCAAAAACAGCTGAGAAGATTAGGAGAATAACTCGTTTGTACAGACACACGAAAAGTGACTTTAGTCTATAACATTCATAGATGTTTTTTTAACAAAATTACTGTGTATTAAAGCCATATTATAGCAGAATTATACACACACAAAAAAGCGAAAATGCACGTCACGACGTTAATAGATTGATTGTACGAATAAACGTAGTGACGCGTTGCTACGAAATCTCGTAGGCGATGACGTCACTACTACGCTAGCTACGCTGCCGTAGTAGGCAACTGCTACACACCGTATTGTCTTGAAGTCGTTGAACTTTGAAATTTTGTACTACATATAACAAGACTGAAACAGTAGGTATTATTATAATTTTGGCCTTTGTTTGTTCAACAATAAAGGTCATCTTGGGTTTGAATAAGCTAAGATCGTGAACGTTAGCAGTAGATAGTATTTGACGTCTCCAGATAAATTAGACATGACAAGGGTAGGCAATTAATGTGTGTTAGAATTTAGCTGATCTCTCATGCCGTGACACGGGTAAGATAATTGTATGGAGTTTATATTACCATGTGTACAAAATAAGACACATAAACGAATAAAAAGTAAAATACAAAGGTAGTACTTAGGTATTTGTAAATAGAATAATTATAAACTTATACGGTCACTTACGGGATATCTTCCGTGATTGTTCATAATTTTGAGCTCCCGATATGAACAATCACGGAAGATATACCGTAAGTGACATTATAAGTTTACTTTTAAACCGTGTAAGCTTAAAAAAGTGTTAGAATAATTATTTTTGTTTCGGTTTCATTTCACAGAAGTTGGCTAGAAAACTATGACTCCATAGTAACAAAAAAATATTTGTAATAAAGTGTTATTAAATACACAAGTATCATATACAGTTTATTAACACCAGCCTATTACTGTCCCACTGCTGGGCAAAGCTGGCGTAATGTGGGTGTACTATAATTGAGTACACCTCTGCCTAACCCTTCGGGGATTACAGGCGTGATGTTATGTTATGATATTCTTTTGTTATAATTTAAAACAAGTGAACCAAAATCAAAAACACACAAAAACAGATCGAGCATTACGTACTGAGATAGATAGACAGCTTCGACTATTTAATCTGTACAGTGTAAATATCAAGACATTCGGGTTTCAGATGTCTGAGTATTTGATGCATAAACTCAGCACATATATGTCAAAGAGAATACCAATGTTACTTTGAGTGTGAACTGAGTAATTATTGCTCCCAAAGGACGTCTAGCAACCAAACATGACTCGTACGAATCTGTAGTACAATCAACCATGCGTCTTGTAGCAATTTGACTTCCACAACACCCTTTTCTCGCAGCAGTAAGGCGGTTTTCGTAGTCGTAACAGTTTCTGTTACGACTACGTACGGTTGACTGTATCTTAGTTCGGGGAGGCAAATGTAAATTGTTATTGGTTTTTTTTCTGTCCAGGCATTTATATTAACATCACGTAGACACTAGAGAACAAATTAAAGGCACCAATTAATGACCTAAGCTTTAAGATTAGTTAGATACTTAAGATTAACGAAAGATTTAAGAAATACGTATCTATTTTTTTTTAAATAAAACATAAGGCTTTGAAAATGAATTATTCACAATGAGATAAAAAGTTAAATCCGCAGCTAGTTAATTTCAATAGTAATAAAATAAAGCAACAATAGCCCGAATATAATTCGCTTTGATTGCCCTCTCAGACGATCGTAACTCGAAATAGGTCAAGAAAACGCACTCCCCTTAAAAATCCATTGTAATTGAATACAGCCACAATGAAAGCCGAATATAAATAGAAAAGGAAGCCGCCAAGTCGTTTTATAAAGGCGATATCAGACAAAATTTTCGCACCGAATAAACAGAGTCCGATAATGAAGCTACTTTATAAATAAATAAATAAAAAACGTAATTCTGAGTCGGCTGGGGGCATCCCTCTGTGGGTAAACACCATTACCGGTCCCCGCCTATAAACCCGCCAAGATAAGATGAATAGAGGCTGCGTCGTAAAAATAGATATCGAGTGTTTTGCTTATCCTGCGTTAGGCGTGCGGTCGAAAATTTTAAAGGTTGTGTGGTAGGGCGTTTAAAACAGTTGGTTTATTTTATCGTGGATATATTTTTACGGTTTATGTTAGAACATTTTTTGAATGGTCATCATGTACTGGTCCATTACTGCTATGACGATATCGCCTTTATTACCGTGGCTAACAGATGTATTGGCTATCATACTATTTTTTCTTACACCGTTTTAAGCTTTCAAACCTATACTGTCACTTATGGGATATCTTCCGTGATTATTCATTATTTTGAGCTCCCGATATTGCAACGCTGTTGCAAGCGCCATGATTGCGGGATGACTAAACTGACTGATCATCACGGAAGATATCCCGTAAGTGACAGTATAAGTTTTGTATTTTCTCTTAGTCGGTTTTAAACCATCTATGGATACTGCTAAATAGAATGTACGTTTCTAATTCATTTTGCGTGTACCTACCTGCGTAATGTAATTAAAATTTCGAAAGATGGGGTACTTCTAGCTGTTAACGATAACGGTATTACTTTATAAACTCCCCTTCAGAAACTTGAGATTTCCGCCTTTGTCATTAATTGCAATTAATTAATTATCAGGTAGATTTTCCCACTCCACCGTTCTGTGTTTCTATAAAATTAAATTTTGTTTTCTGATCGTTATTTTCTTGGTGCCATTGCTGGCCTAATTGCTAACCAATTATTTATTTAGATGAACTGAATATATTTTTAAATAGCGCTCGAATGTTTCTCTACCCTATCTGGACAGAAGCAATTCATAAGTATTCACATTTGCCTCGTTAGTCTAGAAATCGCAATCGCGACTGCTCAGCATGAGCAGGGCCTCATGCTGAGCAGTCGCGATTGCGATTTTTGAGGTTCAATTCCCTAGTCAGGTAAATTGTTATTGGGTTTTTCCATTAGGAATTTCACAGTAGCAGCCACGGAGTCTGGATTTGTGCCGGGTGTAAGCTCGTCCCCTATAACATGGAACTTAAACATAACTGGCGAAATGTGGGTGTACTATTAGGTATACCTCCTTCGGGGCCGGCGTGATGTTATGTACTTCACATAGATCACAAAAAAAACAAAAGTTTCTTTCCACTCAACACTTAGACAATAACCTTAGCTGGACAAATTCCGAGAATTCCAGTCGCTTTAAGAGACAATAATAGAAATTCTAGTAGTGAAAATCAGCGGATTATATTGACAGAGGTACTAGTAGGTAGGTACAGCCGACTAAGTTTGCGGTTGACCACTTTTCAACCTTATTTCTAAACTCATAGGGGTGAAAACCACCAACTTTGTTGGGTGGAGTACTTAGGTGCTCTCATTCGCATACAACACGAAGGATCTGTGGTGCTAGGCTGACGCGATTTATTTGTCGGCAAACATCTTTATAACCTTCAGAAGTTCACAAAATAAATAAGCTGAAGTGGCAATGGGCCGGCCATTTTAGTCGTAGAACCGATGACCATTGGGGTAGAAGTATTCTTGAGTGGAGACCGCGAATCGGCAAACGTCAGACTCGGTGGAACGACGATCTTCGCAGGGTGGCTAGTAGCAACTGGATGAGAGTTGCTGAGAATCGAGTTGAGTAGCGTGCGAATGAGGAGGCATATGTCCAGCAGTGGACTGCTGTAGGCTGATGATGATGAGGGGATTAATTATTCAGGAGGACTTTTCCCCCCAAATCTTCTATACTCTCAAACAGAAATATTCTGTTTAATTTCTATTGTATTTTTAACATTGTTTTAAAACCCAGTCGGAGGTAGGCCTGACCTTTCGCCTTCCCTGGACATGATTATGTACACGAATAAATAATTCACGTACTCAATACAAAGACAAAAAGCTCAGCCGGTCAAATACCAAAACTCCAGTCTCTTTGGTAGACAATAGATGTTCTTAAACTGAAAATCAGCGGGTTGTATTGACAGAGGCTATAGTAGCAAGGTACAGGTACAAGCACTATCAACACATAGCAACTGTTTTACACGATTTTCTTCTAATGTCATCATAATCTGCTTAGCCTTTTCCCAACTATGTTGGGGTCGGCTTCCAGTCTAACCGGATGCAGCTGAATACCAGTATTTTACATAGAGCAACTGCCTATCTGACCTTCACAGTACTGGGTAATACAATACTCCTTGGTAAGACTGGTTGTCAGACTTTTTGGGCCACTTACTACCTGTAACGACTGACAAACATATACAAATGACGGCCGGGACCAACTGCTTAGCGTGCTTTCCGAGGCAATCTTGGTATGTAATGGGTGGTCACCCATCCACAGACCAACCTAGGCAAGCGCGGCTTAATCTAAAGACCGACCCGAGCGGCTGTTATTATTTAGCCACAAGCTCCTCGATTTTCTCTTAATGTATTGATTGTAATTTAATTTGGTTAAGAACATATTACTTATATTGAAATCTGTACTATTATGACATAGGTCTTAGCATAAAGTTGCAAGCGATATTTCAGTAGAGAACCGCTTTTGAATTTTGCTCAGTGTATAATAATTTCACAGTCAAAACTAGTAGTATTCAGCCAAAACCTTTAACCGGTTAAAACTATTTTAATATTAACTAACATCTACATAGAATCTCATTAGGATGTTATGTTTTTTTCAGTAACAACGTTCTGGAACACCATATTTTTAATAGACAAAACACATTTTAACTTCGTAACGGTTTGGACTGACACCAGTTAAAAGTGGTTATGACCGATCAACAGTTTTGACTGTTACACATAAATGCTCGTGACTGTTCTAGATGCTTTCAGTCGCATCAAACGCGAAGGATCTATTGTACTCGGCTGACGCGATCTGTTTGTCGACAAACATCGTGTTCCGTCTCAATACAAGTGTTGGTACCGGCTAGATGGAATGTTGGGAATATCGTTTGTTTTTTTGTGATTATTTCTTTATGTGTTTCGACAAATGATCCTAATGTATGTGTGATATCCAACTCGTTATTGCGGATTTCACAATGATATCAGTCATCATCATAATAATTATCAGCCTCAAGTCTTCCACTGCTCGATTTAGGCCTCTTCCAAGCATCACCACATAGACCGGTGACTCTCGTTACACAATATGACTAATCAGGGTCTATGATACGGTCACAGACATATTGTTATCATTAGTCTGCTTAGTTAAAGGATTAGTGACCGTAGTGTGTTATTATATGAGCCATTTTCTCATCTTCAGCATCCACCAATGGTAGTCCTGTACTTGAGAGCCTAGTAGGCACAATATTTTTTTCCAGAAATGTCGTAACGGTTTGTACCGACGTACTTTTCAGCCTCAGCCTGTTATTTCACACACGAAAAAATCACTTGTGCTCACTCGTCTCCTTCAAAATACTTCGTACATCCGAATCCCATTAAAATCGCGCCAATTAATTAATTCAGCGAGAAGGAACAAACGTGTGAAACGACACAGAATTCCATTTAAAATTAACATTCAACGGGAAAATTGTGTAACATTTTTCGTCAACGATTTAATTTCCAATCATTCAGATAAACGGGTCGGTACAATCACGCGCAAAGTTTTTATCGAAACATTGAGCTGTATTGTGGATTCTGTGCAATTTTGAAACAAAGGAACTACAAACATTTCCCTCTGTAGAAAGTAGTGGTAACAAAAGAGGTGAGATTCGGATTTCTGTCGGGTTTATACGCTTTGTTCTCAACTCCCACTTTGTAAAATATTTACACGTGACTGTTAATTTAAAGGGGTTGATGTTTATCGTTAGGGGCGGGTTCCTAATGTTCAGTAACATGTGTGGAATAGTGGGAAATATCGTATTTCAAGTTAGCCGGTCAATTGTTGTTAGGGACTGGTTTAATTATGGAGTTGTGTACGATAACTCGCATAATAGTACAATTTACTGTTCTTGCGGATCTGCCCTGATACCTGCATTACAGAATTGGGTTACCCGGTGTCAGTGTACGCAGAATTGGCAACACGTGTTTGCGTGTGTCGGCGCCCGAATTACGTAACCAATTTCGCTGTTGGAAACGCTTCCAGGTACTTGCTT
Source organism: Eurois occulta (assembly GCA_950022335.1). Classification (NCBI taxonomy): domain Eukaryota; kingdom Metazoa; phylum Arthropoda; class Insecta; order Lepidoptera; family Noctuidae; genus Eurois; species Eurois occulta. Next base: position 5,321,872 of record OX465489.1, on the reverse strand, counting down.
TCTATCAGGGACTAGTAGGTATTCGGCGACGTATGGTACGATTGGTTTAGGGCCAGAACACTTACACACAATAAGACGTCGCATTAGGGCTCACTGGCAACTACCTTATAACCTAGTTGAGGGTAATAAGATATAAACCTTTTGAATGCCTCAGCATAAACGCACGCGCGTGCCCTCTACGCCAAGCCACAATTTCACCGCGAATGCCTACAAAAAAAGAATAGTGATTGAAAAACTATGTAATTGCCTATTTCGTTTTAAATAGTGAACCGCATTTTTGTCGCAAATTTGTGTTGTTGGCGTACAGGGCATGCGCTTACTTGTCACGTATATGTAACAATGGCATATGTTGTTTCAACTTCCTGTTAACCTGCTTACTAAATCTGGTCAAGAAACCATTTTTCTATTTTATTCCTTTCTATTGTGGCACATTGCAACGTCGTCGTCGTGTCGACAATGTTGTATAATAGAAAATATTGGACGTAAAAAGTGATTCTTGTTATGGCCTTTTCGCAGGATTGCATCGTCTCGTTCGTATAGTGACTACTGAGAATGAGGTATTGGGTTCGGATCCCAGATTGGGCAGAGTGTTTTTCGGTTTACACACTGGCGAAATGTGGGTGTACCTCATAGGTACTTAACAACTTTTAAAGGTGTTTTTCTCCTACTGTTCTGATTAAAATTTCATGTTATTACGAACTTAGTATTTTGGAACTCATATTTTTATGAAAAAGATCTTATTTTCAAGTTACAATCGTCATTTCTCGCGAAAATTGCTTTCATGTTCCGTAATGAATGTTTTTATTTGCTTCGTTTCTTCAATTTTTTGGAAATATATTTTTTGGCTACTTTTCAAATTGAAATATTATTTTGAAGAATGCTTGTTGATTTAGGGTGAATAAGTCTCTCCCGTTTGGTGATTGCTATTGTGGAACATTTAAGGATGAATGGTTTGTTTTAAGGTACTCGTGGCTAAGATATAACGCTCTGGTCGATCAAAGGTTAAACTATGGTTACCGTGGTTCCGTCACTCGCGCGATGGCCGGGAGTGCAGAGACGTGGGTTGCGGTGATCTCCTTCTGTGAAACGTTCAAATTTAGGAAAGTGTAAACATGTCATATTAGTGCTCGTAACTGTACATCTCTGCCTAATCATTCAGGGATTACCGGCGAAATTTTATGTTATGTTGCATGGTTAGTTTTCTCGACACGACGGTGACATCGCATCACGAGACGACGTCCCGATGCGATGTACGATGCGACGTCGTATCTACGTAATGTGTAAATGTTTTACGCAAGGCTCCTAGCCTAACGTATGATTTCAAGCACATGTTATTTCAGAATTGACTACAGCCATAAGATCCGTAGGTTTTATAACAAAGAAAAGGCAGACATTACAGCTACATATTTCATTCTACGTTTCATTACACTTTTCTGTTTTATTGTTCCATATTTTTCCGAAGTTACGAGTCCTTACAGACTAGTGGTTACGAACCAGCCTTCTGGGTGTATTTTATGGAGAACCTTTTATATATCGACTGCTTCGTTGTTCTGGTTGTCGCAAGCGCCACGTTTTTTCATCAGGATTTTTAGTAGCAGTCCGTAGTTTCGATTTGTGCCCGGTTTATGGCAACAGGATTGCCTCCTATATCAAAGGACTTAAAGATATCGGGTAAAATGTACATTTACACATCTGCCTGAATCTTCGGAGATTACAGTTGTACCTATGTATGTGTTACATCTAGGTATACTAATATTAAAAGAAAGACGTGTTTGTAAATGCGCAGCGGTGGCCCAGAGGTGGCGGCCCCGACTTACGAACAGTAAGTCGTGGGTTCGAGCCCTGGCAGGCGCATTACTTTGTGTCACTTCATCACCACTGCTCTCAAAAACGGTGAAGGAAAACATCGTGAGGAAATCGGCATGTCCTAGAACCAAAAAAATCGAAGACATGTGACATCTACCAACCCGCACTGGGCCCGAGTGGTGGATTATAGCCCATTTCCTCTCATAGAGAGGAGGCCGTGTGTCCCCGTGTGTGTGTGCACTGGGAACATTATAGGCTGATTATGCAGTGTTTGTAAGTTTGTTTGTAGGGGATAGTGTCCAGAACATGCGATTCCGAAAATTCTTTCACAAATGGAAAGCTGTCCCCAGTCATAGCCTAGACCATAGGTAGCGTTCCCGTGGGATGATTGCCGACCATAACGCAAGCGAAATCGTGGGCAAAAGCTAGTTTTACATTACATATTCTATGTTTCTGTGCGTAGGTGTCCCTTTCACCCTGTATTTAGCGGATTTTCGTCGTGAAGGCCCAGATATTAAAGTGACTTTTGCTAGCAAAGATTGACATATTGAAGCTTTTCGGTCTATTATACAATCCCTAGCCCTGGTTCCTAGCCTATTCCCAACTATCTTGGGGTCGGCTCCCAGTATAACCGGATGCAGCTGAATACCAGTATTTTACATGGAGTGACTGCCTATCTGACCTCCACAACCCAGTTACAATACTAGGTAATACGATATCCTTGGTAACACTGGTTGTCAGGCTTATTCTGTCTATTATACAATATGTTAAAAAAAACAATGTCTGAACCAAAAGGGACATACAAGGTGGAAGGGACTCCAACGCTAAAACAGTTACCAGTGGTACGAGAATTCTCTTTCCTTGGGCAATCAAAAGTCAAGTTCCTGTTCTAAGTCCACGCCGTCGTAGAAGGTTAAGTGTTCAGGAATTTTAAAGAAATTTAAAAATTATATGATACTTACTCGTTGGTCTAGTGGTCGCAAGCGTGACTGCTGAGCATGAGGTCTTGGGTTCGATTCCTATGTCGGTCAAATTGTTGCTGAGTTTTTCCATTAGTAACTACCACGGAGTCGGGACTTATACTTACGGGCTCGCCCCCCTTTACATAACTAGCGAAATGTCTATTAGATATACCTCTGCTTAACCCTTAAGTGATGATGTTATGAACATTGAACTTTCTTAAACAAACAAAATTGAAGATCTTGTTTTTCAGCCTCTCACTCCATTCAAAGAAGTCTGACGAAGACAGAATGAACTTGTCTATTGTAAACTATCAAGTTTAAAAAAATAGAACACAACACTGGCTGAATAGAAGAACCCATCCGCAAACAAAACAGCGTAAAGAAAAAAACACGAACATAAAAACTAGCACGGAAACTAGAAGTACCGAAATGCATCAACTGTAGGGCTCTCGGCTGCCAAGTGGCCGTACCGTGTCCCACAAACATACTGTCATGCCGATACCACCACCATGTCTATACCGCACTCCTGCAATCTCAGAGAGAGCTTTTAGTATTGCGCAAGTTTATCTCTTTGTTCTGGAAGCCTTTGTGAGGATTCGATTTCAGTAGTAGAATGCTGGATTTCTTGGTTTCGTTTAACTGAAATTAGAGTCTTTGTATGGTAGCCAAATTGATCCTTTACGTAGTTTAGTGGGAAGAGCTCGTGGCTAAATAATAACAACCACTCTGATCGATCTTTAGGTTAAGCTGCGCTGGCCTAGGTTAATCCGTGGATAGGTGACCCACTTTCCTCTTTGCCTCCGAAAACATGTTTAGGTGTTAGTCCCGGCTGTCATTTATGGATTTTTGACAGTAGTTACAGGTAGTCGTGGCTCGAAAGTCTGTCAACCAGTCTTACCAAGGGATATCGTAGCACTCAGTACTAACTGGGTTATGGAGGTCAGATAGTCAGTAGCTCCTTGTAAAATACTGATATTCCGCTGCATCCGGATTACGGTTAGACTGGAATCCGACCCCAACATATTTGGCAAGAAGCTAGGCAGGTGAAGATATAGTGAAGACCATTTTTATTTTAATGTAATAGATATTGGTTGTGTCTGTTAGCTTTAAATAAAACAGTAGAAATAGTTTAAAATTATTTGTCAATTGTTTAATCAAAAAACGAAGCTACTACTGTTACAGTCCTCTATTTTACCTGTGGACTAAACCTTACAACAACTGCAATAAAGATTCACACATAATTAGACACACACACACACACTGCAAAATAAGAGGTAAACAGATAGTATTTCTGATATTTGTTGTAATTTAAAATAGATTTTCTAAATTGTGCAAGTTCTTGAATAGTTGACTGAAAACAGTTGACATACGCGAAAATAATTGACGTTGATAGGTATACGCGAAAATAATTGACGTTCGCTGTGTCAAAAATCCATGCTTCCATTTTTGAATGAAAGAGGTGATCATACTCGCTCAAGCATGACTGGTGATTTTAAACTAGGGTTGCCAATAAACTAGAAAAAAATAATGATGAACCGCCTTTTCCAAGCAAAATGCGTCAGGTGTGTATTTTCTCATAGGTAACAATTTATGAGGGTCAAATTGAGGCCAGGTGGATATTTATACTTGGTTTTCACTTTTCAGTGAAATGAAGTAGCCTATTTTTTTGCAATCAAGAGTACAACACAAACAATGGTTAGAATAAAAAAATATTTTACGTTAAAATTTACATTTTACCTTAGGTACCTATAATAAACGCAGTAATAACATCCGTTTATAAATAATTATTGATCAAGACAACAGTCTTGATAACTTATACTTTTATTAAAAATTTTTTTTTTAAGTTTTTAATAAATTTTTGTTAGAATAAGAATAAGAAGAATAAGAATAAGAATCATTTATTTGTCAAACATGCGTTTACATACACTGATTAATCAGACATGCAAGGTATTGAGTAAATATATGTTGTGAGTGTCCGTTTTTCGTTAGTTCATTAAAATTTGCGTAAATAGTTTAATAATGCTTGCTATAACGTTGCTTTCAATAAACGCACGGCCATTCCTGCTTTCCAGTTAACCTTACGTCGTTATATAACGTTACATCAGTATTCTTCGAACGAGTATTTGGCAAATAATTGAGCACAAATCCATACTCCGTTACTACTAAGGAATTCCTTATAGAAAAACCGTAAAATTTTTGCCCGACTAAAGAATCAAACCCAACGACCAGTAGTCACACTTGTAACTAGGTACTAGTCCAACGTCATTTCTGCTCACACTGCTGTTACAATTCATGACATGGCATGCACGAAGCGTGTAATGAGTATAAAATAATTTTAAACCGAATAAATGTGATCATCAGTCTGAAATTGAACGTTTAGCATGATATTCATTATATTATTTCAGGGCGAATTTACATTTTGAGTTGAGAAGTTTAAGGAATTTCGCAGTCGAAATAATATGGGTGTGTTTAACGCGTGTGTTAGTGATGGTACTTTCGTGGTTTTAGGGTTGTCAATTATACTAAATCACTAGGAATAATAAAAAAAATGTATAGCAAATCTCAAAACTGGAGCCCTGAGACAGCTAGACGGGGTCTCGGCAGACCGAGGAAAAGATGGCGGGATGCCTTTTTTTTTTTTTTTTTTTTTTTTTGGGGGGTGAGAAATCATCAAATGACTCCTCCCGCTCTGGGCGGAGCGGAAGGGAGTGTCAGACTCTTACTGACTAAAAAACACCCATGTTCCTTAATTGGCCCTTTATGTTCCAGGGCCGCGGTATCTCTTTCGAACAGTCCCGCAGCCCTGGCAGGCACCGGCCCTTGCGGGCCCCTCCCGTTTGCTGACATCTCTTTGAGGCGCGCGTGGAACACGAACGCGCCGTCGACACGGCCTGCCCGTCGTCATACGACGGACGGACGGCGAGCTAGCCCATTACTCGCCGTCCATGGCGGGATGCCTTGGATGGCTTTCTCGTTAATTGGCGAGAAGAGGTGTAATATCGAGAAAAGTGGAAAGAATGGGGGGGGGGGGGGCCTTTGCCAAAGAGTGGGACAATTCAGGCTATAAAAAAAAAAACATATATTTATGAATACAAGCCCATAAAGATAAGGTGCAGTGGTCTTTGATCGCTGCGGATTGACGATTTCAGACTTTGAGGTATTAATTTTTAGATCCAGGTTTTCTTGATAATTATTTTCGATACGATGTTTTCCTTCACCGGTGACAGTGATGTCCAAGATAAACTAAAATAGTACCTATAATAATATTAATACCCGCTTATCTCTGTCCCACTGTTGGGCAAAGTTTTCTTCTCATACAGAGAATGCAATAGCATTGATAACCACTCTTGCTCAAGACGGGTTGGCAATTTCAGACTAACATTGATTACACGATGTTTTCCTTTCCAAGATAAAGGACATTGCCACCAGGCAGGTCCCTTTTGTGGTATCGTGTGCCTGATTGGAATAATAACCTAAAAATATTATTTATTTTTTTGTTTGCAAGTTATTTTTTATACAGTTTCTTTCACCCTGGGAATAAAGTTAAAGTTAATTAATAGTTAAACATTACGTCGACATCCGTTTGATAGGTATAGGTACAAAAAAAAGTTGCCAGATATCAAATAACTATTGAAAATAAGGTATTTTAATCAATGGATTAATCGATATCAGATCAAAACGATAGTTAACAATTAAAACAAAAAAAAAAACAATAATTTTTTAATTATTATTTTAACTAGTTCACGTCAACATTTAAATGGAGGTCTCAACATTTGACAACTTCAAAGCTACTGTTTTAGCATTATGTTTTCACGACGATGAGTTAGAATGGTGTTAACCCTGTCTTTTTCATAGGTACGTATTATTGTAGCATATTATATCTGAAATGCAGAGCGGGAGGAGTCATTTGATGATTTCCCACCCGAAAAAAAAAAAAGGCCAAGTATAAGTTTAATTATGTAAAATATTCATGATAACGTAAACTACTAGACGTACACTGCTTATAGTCGATGCTAGTAATAGCGATGACAACAATAGGTTGCTTATATTCATAATAAGTTTATATTGTTGAATAGATGTCCATAAAAGCGATTTACACAAACATAAAAGCCTTATGTATTTTGGAAACGCCCGTATTAACAAAACAGTTTTAATCGATAAAAAAACTGAAATCGATTTATTTACGATTAAAAATATTTGTTCTGGCAACATTTACTTGCGCATGTCACAGCACTTTGCTCTGAGGTTCGTTACGTTCGTGATTGCCTTGTTTAAATACGTTGAGTTTTGAATTCCGTATTTACATAGTTATTATTTACTAGCTGTGCCCGCGACTTCGTTCGCGTGGATGTCGGAACTTAACAATGTATTTTTTAGTGCGAAGCGCTGTTGGAGGATTCCGATACAAATCATTTTTTTTTATTTATGCTAGTGCTAGACCATGGGAAAAGCATCCAATACTTAGGTCCACCCCCGCAACGGAAAATGTCTGGCCCTGAGCTTTAGTAATCGTCATGGCATAACAGAGACTGACTGGGAATCGCGTTCGTTTGAAAGAGAAAGGCAAGTTGTTAGGAATTATAGGTATTCTTGGAATAAAAACAATATCACCAGCGCCGCAACCGGTTAATATTTCAGCTTCGATTATGTTTTGCTGCAGATTTGTAACTTTGAGCCGAGTGCCGTTACAAAGTTTGGAGGACATAAATTTCTGAGGAGAATTATTGGTACACCGATTTTTTAAACTATTTTGTGGGCTGGAAGTCCGGGTGTGTTGAGGGAATCCAAAAATTCTACCGGGTAGTGTGTGGCGTCATCTTCTTCCATAACTGTATATAAAGAGGTGTATTCTCTACTATTCCCGGACACATGAATCAATATTTCTAAATTAATTGCCGCAGCTTGGACATTGCGAGGAGTCAAAATAGCTCGCTGACATAGCCAAGAACCGGCTTGATTTCCCATGTTTGTGGAATCTCCGAACACAGAAGAAATTAGCTCCTGTTGTGATGTAACGCAAGAGCAGAGATTATCAACCAAAATAACTTTTCCATCTTCTTGTACGGGGTATGTGCCATCGCCTATTTGTAACAATAAATTGGGAAACTCCTGTGCATTTTCGCAGCCTCGCAACTGTGCACGCATATGTACACTCAGGTGTGTAGATGATATATTGCGCCTTAGAATATAACTCTTCAGACAGGCAGCAATTTCTTCGGCTCCCATCGGCCGGTCATTTTGCCTTATGTCCTGTAAAGTTCTATTCACTGCTTCTACAGCTTTGCGGTTTGCCATAGTGCACTCGTCCCAAAAAATTAAAACACAATCGCATAAAACCCTTGCTATAACGCTATTTCGCGATATTTTGCAAACCGGGCTTTCCGTGCGGTCTAAGTCGATAGGAATTATAAATGTTGTGTGTGCCGTTTTTCCTCCAGGCAATAATGTGGCTGCTATCCCTGAAGAGGCGACAGCAAGGGAAATTTTATTTTGGTTCTGTAGCGGCACTACAAAAAGTACTTCAGCAACATAGAACAAAAAGTACTACAGCACCATCTATGACGCAGAGGATAAACTAAAAATCGAAATATATCTAAATTCTGCATCGCGCAAGTAAAGTTATTCGCGACTTAAGACTATACAGAAGAATCCGACAACAACTGTTGGGCAGTAGCCCACCAGACGTAACACCCGTCTGGTTCGAGGATCCTCCCTTTTCAATGGTGGTTGAAGAGCTTTACACCCTGTTCTCCATACCCCCAAATTGGTGACCCCGAAATGGACGTCAGCGCAGCCTTCGAGCAACGTGACGTCATCAACATCACTTCCTCAAGCTTCCTCAAACTTCCTCAAGTTTTCGAGCAGCGAGTCATATAGCCAGCCAGCTTCAAAATGGGTATTCCTGACCACCAGCATGCAGCGGAAGCACATTCCTGGTCAGCACCCTCAGCCTCATAAAGCTACCTTGGCACTGCACTTTCGGCCGGTTGAGAGCTGTACCTCCCGGTCGATGCGAGCAGTCAGCCACATCGCGGCGCTGTACCACGTCCGACACAACGGAGCACATGCAGCGCCGACCCCGACTAAAGGGGTTCGCACTACCGCCGCAGACAGTTCCGACTCACCGTGAATAATGCGGCAACGACTTTCCACTGGCCTGGCAATCAACGACTCATTCTACTACCGACCCTAGTCTCCGCAGGGGAGTGATGTAGCGGCACTACAAAAAGTACTACAGCGCCATCTATGACGCAGAGGATAAACTAAAAATCTAAATATATCTAAATTCTGCATCGCGCAAGTAAAGTTATTCGCGACTTAAGACTATATAGAAGAACCCGACAACAACTGTAGGGCAGTACCCCACCAGATATAACACCCGTCTGGTCGGAGGATCCTCCCTTTTCAATGGGGGTTGAAGAGCTTTACACTCTGTTCTTCATACTCCCAAAGTTCCTTATTCGAGCCAAAATAACTTTGGTTAGGAAAGTTTTACCTGTTCCGCCCGGTGCGTCTAAAAAAGCGTTTTCTACACTGCAGCATACCCTATCAAACGTCTGGCGCTGATTCTCTGTCTTTGCGCAGCCATTTTGTAAAATTTCTGCGAGTTCCACGGGATGATAACTAATTTCTGATACGTACTCTCTGTTAATACGTTCCCCATCGACTGTCGGTGTGGGCAAACCGTATTGACTGATCGGGTTCCCTGGTATACTTATAACTATCTCTTTAATAGCCAATAAGGACCTGTTGTGACAAATTTCACGTACCCTATAGGTCAGGAATTTCTCCATCAGTATTTAGTTAAACATGCCTCAATCAGAAAATAACGTCACACGCACAATGCCATCTATCGAATATCTATATTCAATGCTGCACGCAGTTGATGTCTAGATATAGTCCAGTCTGAGTTCGATAGATGGCGCTGTTTTAATATTTTACTTCGGAAACACTATTATAATTTTATTAATTTACATTTTTCTTTCTTTCCATTTATTAGGTGTGAACTGATTACGATGAAACAAAAAACTTAATGTTCAATTACTTCAATTTACGCACATATTGTTGTGTATAAAAGTTACGGGAAGTTGTGAGACCAACTGCACATAACCCTAATTTTACTTCTGTAACACTTTAAACTCAAATATCTTTTGATAGACTGAACCGATTGCAATGCAACAAAAACTAAATGTTACTCCAAGTTACGCTCAATCGTTGTGTATAAAAGTTATCTACATTGCTTTTGTACATTTTACGTGATGCCCGAACAAATACACAGACAAACAGACAAAAATTCGAAAAATGCTGGAAATGGGTTCTATTGGTTGTCCTTTAACACCCTGGCAATTTTTTTTTGAATTTTTTTCGATGTACAAAAACGACTTTTCTACAGTTTTATTATATTATGTATAGATGATACGTGCTTTTTCTGCTACCACCGAGTTACTTTATGCATAAAGTAATAGAGACATCATTCCATGCTCATAGTGATGTTTACAGTCTATGTCAATTTCTAATTATAACCTAGATTTTTAAAACAGAAAAATTACAATATCTCCTGAACCAGGGTGAATAAATGGAAAAGGTTTCTGATTATGAAAATGCTATGTTTTTACTATTAAGTAAAATAAAAATCTTCACGGCACAAGCATTTTCCACTGGGACCGAACTTCCTTTACAAAACGGGCAATCTCTCGGATCATGAACTGAAAAAGTCAGACTGGTACCTACTTGTCCAGATTTTAATCCACAACCTCGTGCATGAAACGCGAGACCATAACCATTGAGCCATCATGACATACCTCCATAATCGATTGGATGATTAGCTGCTGAAGATGGTGACCGAAAACTATGCAAAAACCTAAAATTACGAAACGGGAAACTTCAAAATGTCAAAACCGTTTATCTTACCTTGTTCCAAATTTGAATGTGGTCCACTATCTAAAAATAGGTAAGCTACAAAGCCAAAAAATAGATTACCTAACCCCGCTTAACCGGAAATATTTATTTTTCACTCGTTGTTACATTACAGTTCGTAAAAATTAAAGAAAATGTCCCACGGACGGCGAGTAATGACCCCTAATTTGATAAATGGGCTGTGGCAAGCTGTAACGGACTTGAAAAGTCACTATTATTAGAAGGTTGAAAGATTACAAAATAATGACTAGCTTGTAAATGATTACCGTAATCTGTTATCGATCGATCGAAAATAAGGTCAACTGGCCTTATTTTTTTATAGAAACTAAACGTTATTTTGGTATAGGCAGATTTTTCCGTTGATGACAATTTCATGCTCCTATAACAGTCCTATAATAGGCCTATCACAAAATTGCTGTGTTGTACCGCGGTACTCGGTTAAAGCATGTAACAATTTGGCAGTTGTAATTACGTTTATTTTAATTTTATACATTTTATTATTTATGTGAAATTAAGTTTCTTGTAGACTAACGGTTATTTTTGCTATAAATTCTACGTAATAATATTAAGTAAGGAGAAATTTACAGTTAATTCTGAGCGTTTTCAGTAGTTTTGAACGGGATTTTTTTTCTCCATACATATTTCTAAATTCTTACGCCACTATGACCTAAACCACTATTTATTAGATATCATAAATATACATATATATATCCAAGAGCTCGAAAGAGTGCCGTCGCCAATTTTATGAAAACTTCCTACGGAATTTTGGCTTTATATATAAACAAAATCTATTTTAATTTATTTTTAATAAGAAATTGGGAAAAGGCAGACCGCTATAAACTATACTAATAACTATTCTCAACCACTTAATAAGTAAAAGTTGTCGAAGTCTTTCAGTTTTTCAGAATAAGAACGCCAAAGTTGGCCATTTAACGCAAAACTCACGGTCGAAATGTACTAGGCCTCTTAACAATAATAATTTTACCTTTTGGACATCACTATAAAAATTATAGTGACGTTTTTATTCTAGTTAGAATACTTCTACTGACAAGTCTGTCAAATACACAATGATCTTGATGCTCGCAATAACGGCGTTGTTGGATTTCAACTGTCAAACGTAAACTAACTGTGGAAGGACTGCAGCGAGTGACCGCAAAGATGGGTCTACAGATTTATCTACGTTTAGCGAAGTACTGTAAACTATTTTTTTTGACGAATTATTTATTTATTTATTTATTGACACACCAACGACTTATTCACTAAGTCATTACATTAAATATATTCTATTTTAACAGCTTTGTGGTGAATTCGTCACTTATAGGTGTGCACAGCACTTGTATTTAAGTTTCAATTACGAACTCAACATCAAATTCTGTAAAACGTATCGTCAAAACACGACAAATAAAAGAAACCATTCTCAATTTATTTACATATAACCACTCATTTATTTGCGAGGCAAACGTGTCTGCCTTGAAATGATCTCTGCTCTTATTTCCCAATTGTATTCTATTTACTTTTATTGTCTAACAAAAAGCAACAACCCTGCCTCACTTACGTACACACACACATAGAAGAAAACAAAACCTTTGTACTAACATACACAATGACGTATATACCTTTGTACATACAAACAATAACGTATATGCTATTGTACATACATATATAGAATGACTCCATTCTCTATGTGAGACAAGAACGCTAGGTACTCAAAATATGACAGTTATGTTCATTTGGGAGTCCCAAAGTAGCGGCGAGGTACCCCTTTAGGTTGTCGGAATTACATGTTTGGGCAGTGGAAGAATTCTTTTGTCTACAAAGATGTTATTCGAAATTAGGGGTCAGTACCTGAGATTAATTAACATACATATATAAGGTACCATTAAAATAGATGGACTCTTAACACAGCGTTCAGTATGTCTGACCAAAGATATCCAAGCAAAAAAACACTGATTATAGTGATTTTGTTTTGATCGTTTTGTGAAAGTGTTTATTTTAGAGTAGGTACGGGCAATTTTTTTTTATTTTAGGTCAAAATAAAATCACTTTATTCGGTGTTTTTTTATGCTTGGAAATCTTTGGTTGACGTACTGAACGCTTTGTTGAAATTTTTCCATCTTTTATAATGGGACATTATATATTTCATTTCATTTATTCAGATAACCAAGATCCATTGGGTTAGTAACAGTATTTATAACCTATGTTAGTACTAAATTACAAACTGGGTTACTTAAGTTCACTTTAAGCCGTTGGGGCCAGCTGTCATATTTTGTAAATCTTTGACAGACGTTACAGGTAGTCAGTGGCCGTGTGTGACGTTGAAGTAAATGTTCATTTAGGGGTCCCACGGCAGCGAGAGACACCACTGCCTAAACCTTCGGGGACTAGTAGTTTGGTTGTTCTCTTCTTATTATTAAATCTGGATTAGTGCTTGATAGATGGCAATAGGCTCGCCCCTATTACATAGAACTTGAAACATAACTAGTTTAATATCAGTGTAGGTACTGCAGGTAAACCTCTGCTTAACCTTTCAGGAATTCCAGACGTAATGTTGTGTTAATAATCAATTAATCACCGAGAGATCTCTAATGCAGAGGGTTATGACTATCCAAAGCTCTTTTCCGAAAAGCATTTTATTTTATTGACACAACACCTCCAGGAGAATCCAACACATGAATATCCTAGAACTACGTGCTAAACTATTTACTCAGTATTCAAATATAGAACTCCCTGTATCCGTTCTCGTTGCAACCAGAATGCAATACAGTAGGTCACATAGTTGTAAGTAGTAGCCGTCAATACCTTTAAAATGAGTCTGCCTTTGTTTTGGCTGGCTGGTAGTTGTAATATCCATTAGAATGATTTTACTTGTGTCAATTTTCTGTTTTATAAATCGTGTCATATTGTGACATTAAGGTATGGCATATTGTTCGTCTAGAAAATGTGCTACAGCGTTATCAGTGTTTAAAATAAAAATAATAAAAATCATTCAACCTGTAGTGTGACCTGGTGGTCTACCATGACGTCTTAAAGCAGTAGTAATTCCAGTGTGGGAAAGAGATGGTGCTAGACGACCTGTACAGCTCTGTCTCTTTTCCACACTAGAATTACTCCTGCTTTAAGACGTCATAGTAACCCACCAGAAGCATCGAAGCGTGACCTTCTAGGCGCGTTGAAGCAGTCAGAAGGAATACCTCGATTGTCAACGCGCAAGGGATTCGTTGAGTCATAAGTTGTGATATCGGAAACTTCGGTGTGTGATATGTGATATCCAATATTAGTCATAAACAGGGTTCAAGGTGATAATAATCACGATATTTATCAAGATAGGTATCATGATGATAATAAAAATCGTTTTCTATGTTGCTTCACGTGTATACGAATGCGATTCAATGACGGTCTCAAACATTGAGTTTAATCAAAACAGATTATTTTGAACATTTTTGATTACATTTTTGATTGTTTTGTCTATTACTACATATTTCACTTTAAAGGACCGTAGACAGAAATATCATATTTAAACTAAATTGTGATTCGAGTGCGTTCAAACCAATAAAAAGCGGTTTGAGACAAAAAAAGTTTTGAATTAACGTTGATAATATCAAAGAAAATAATTGTCTTGATTGTTACGAACCCTGGTCATAAATATCAAAGACTAATTACAACCGGCGACTTTGCCCGCGTGAAAAATACATTTTATGGAACTCGTCAATCTTGTAGCTTTCGATCAGTGAAAGCATTCTTGAAATTGGATGATTTGTTTCAAAGATAACCAAACACACACAAACAAACTAACAAACCAACTTACCTGTTTCTAATAAGTAAGGTAAAGGGCCCAGTAACCGTGAAGTTTTGAACTTCACTGACTTTGCAGGTCTGCTATGCTAAAACTAGAAGACTTACAAAAAAAAATAATTACATGACTAGAGAGATAATTTAAACTACTTTTAGTGTATTATTCTTTTTTTTTATTAGTCTATATTTTCTTTAACAATAATACAAAAAAATAAAACAAAGGGCTAATTGTACCAGTACCCGGTAGATTTGTACTAGTAAACGTTAAATTGTCCCTGAATCCGGTAATTTTCACCGCGAATTTGAACTCTATTGCTTTACGTTAAAGTTCACAGAAATGCTATTTTTGCATTTCTGTGAACGGTGTAAAATAAATAAAAAACGGCTTATCCAAGAAGAAGAGACATTTTTTGTTCTCCTAAGCGCATGCTTGGAGAGAGGCCAGTTCTCGCTTCGTTGGAAGACGGGGAAGCTGGTCCTCATTCGGAAGCCGGGGCACCCTGCGGACTCTCCGTCCGCATACTGGCCCATTGTGTTCCTCGACGAGGTGAGCAAGCTCTTTGAAATAATCATTGCAAACCGCCTCGCCGGGCACCTTGCGGGGATGGGGCTGGATCTTGCGGACCACCAGTTTGGTTTCCGCAAGGGGCGCTCGACGGTGGACGCCATCATGCGCGTGAGCGCCCTCACGACGCCGACGGGGGATGCGGTGTCCCGGGGTGGGGTCGTCTTGGCGGTGTCTCTTGACATTGCCAACGCCTTCAACACCATGCCCTGGAGCTGCATTAGGGAGGCACTCCTGACGAAACGCTGGTGCTGGCACAAGGGAGGTTGCACGAGGTGGCGGCCGAAATTATGACACGCGAGGTTGCGATAGTCATAAATAGGATCCGGCAATTGGGTCTCGAGCCAAGTCCGACGCCATGTGCTTACATGGACCTTGGAATGCGCCACCATCATGATCCATGCTGTCGGTAGGAGGGGTTCCCATCGGCGTCGAGTCGACGTTGAAGTACCTTGGACTCGTCCTCGACAGCCGGTGGAACTTCGTGGAGCATTTCCGACGTTTGGCTCCCAAAGTGGAACGGGCCGGGGTTGCCTTCAAGCGGCTCTTGCCCAACCTGAGGGGTCCAAACGCCTCCTGCCGGAGGCTCTACGCGGGTGTCGTGCGGTCCATGGCCCTTTACGGAGCCCCGGTGCGGGCGCTATCTCATGGCCATATGGAGAGAGCGACTGTACAACCCTGTGCAGGGCACGCCACAATAATGGCGGTAAGTTCCCTCTTTGAGGAGTGGCTAGAGAGGCGTCACGACGCCCTCACTTTCCGCCTGACGCAGGTCTTCACCGGACACGGTTGTTTCGGGAGGTACCGGCACCGAATCGGGCGGGAGGAAACGCCCGGGTGTTATTATTGTGAGGATCGCCCGGAGAACACGGTGGAGCACACCGTGAAGGTCTGCTCCGCTTGGGCGGAGCACCGCCGTGTCCTCGTAGCGGCGATTGGCGGCTCGCGTCCGGCCCTGGTTCAAGCCATGGTCCCGGGCGAGAGGGAATGGGAAGCCGTCACCTCCTTCTGCTAAGCAGTCATGCTAACGAAGGAGGTAGCAGAACGTGAGAGGTAGATAACCTCACGTCCCAGTCGCCGCGGGAGACGCCCCGGGCGTCGGGGGCCACGTGGTGGCTCTCGACCACCGTAGGGGCGGGTCTGTGGGCGGTGAGTAATAGGCTAGCTCGCCGTCCGTCCATCTTATGACGACAGGCCGTGTCGTCGGCGCGTTCGTGTTCCACGCGCGCCTCAAAGAGATGTTAGCAAACAGGAGGGGCCCGCAAGGACTGATGCCTGCCAGGGCTGCGGGACTGTTCGAAAGAGATACCGCGACCCTGGAACACAAAGGGCAAAAGAAGGAACATGGATGGGTTTTAGTCAGTAAAAGTCTGACACTCCCTTCCACTCCGCCCAGAGCGGGAGGAGTCATTTGATGATTTCCCATCCAAAAAAAAAGAACAACGAAAAAATTAGTCGGGTATCCACAGATCGAGTCATGTAAGTTTACCGGTCTGAAGTTTGCTTCAAATTACTGCGTGGTTATCAATATCCATACTAAAAAAGTAGCGCGCCACACGATGCGCATCGAAAAACCTGGTTTCAGAACAGCAGAGCAGTAACGCGAAACGTGCAAAAATTTGAAAACCATAAAAAACTAAAGAGGCAATCGAATCCAAGTGATTACAACACAAACAAGGAGCAAAGAAACTACATTCTATTGATTCGAAATAAAAGAGGACTTAACACAAGGCAATAAGGACGCTGTCGGGTTTAAATGCAACTGTTATTTGAAGTCCCAATATCAGGCAGAAATGTATTCTACAGTTTTAAAGGAAAATGAGACCTATTTCAAGGCAATAAGTACACAATAACGGGTTTCGGTACAACGTGTATTACCGGGTTGATCGTGTCCCAATATCCGGTAAAAAAAAATACGATTTTAACGGGTACTAGGTCAAGTAGGGGTTTGTAAGTACCAATAGATGTGAACGGCAAAAATATTTATTTCCCAATTAGATTCACCTCGATTTATAAGTTATATCGCAAAATAATATACTTAAATATCTTAGAAAATTAACACTCTTACTTTAATGTTATCCGTCGCAGTATGGCTAGCTCATCAATGCGACGTGGTGGTTTCGTAGTTCACTGACAGAACTTTGAACTTTCATAATATTCAGTTACAGCAAACTTTTGTTATCGCATGGTTTTGACGCCATTGAACTTTTTGGACAATGATGCCATTACAATTGTACAAAATATTACCGAAAAGGTATTGCCCTTCACAAACTTTAATTTATTATTGGTAGAAAATTGCAATAATAAAAAAACTGACTTGTTAACGGGTACTGGTACACTAACGGGAATACGTACTTTTACCTTACTTAGAGACTTAGTTAAAATTGAGAGTTTTTTATTCCAAAGATAATTAAATTATTTACAAACTATAATAGTAATAAATATGTAAAAGTAGAAAAGGGTTACAGGGCGTCCAAAAATTCGTCCGCATCACTGTCAACAGGAAAAGTGCCCAGAAGGCTTGTAGCATTACCACGTTGGATGGCAATGCTGATTTTTTTGCCAAAAAATAGGCCCGCCCTCTGGTCACGTGAAGAGTCGACCAACCGCTTGGCGATTTCCCGAAATACTAGGTGGGCACTCGGACCCAAAAATTAAAATTTAATTCGGTTTATTTAACTGCAAAATGCGCTCCTAGCATCCAATGAACTAAATCAGGTGAAAACTACATAACATTTACTGTCTTCAAAATCGTTTCACGAAACAAGTCTTCAAATATTATCTCTGTAAACTTCGCTCAACACTATAAAATGAAAAGCAAAGACGAAGAAAAGCGCCTCACTTATCTTGTTATATCAGATTCAAAATGGACGTCGGTCGTCGGAAAAATTCCGATGTTATGTCGGTACCGACGTGCCGCGAAAAATAAGAGGAGTTGAGTTATTACTGCACGCCATTGAAAAATGGAGCAGCCATTAGTTTAAATCCCTTTAAAACTGTAACAAGAACATATTGCTGAACATACAAAATGAGGTATTTTGATGAGGGCAATATGTTAGCATTCTTGAAGAGAATGGATTTTGTAGTAAAAGTGTTTATTGATGTTCGCTGTGCACTCACCATCAGTCACTGTAAACGAATAGACAGTGTTTGGTACGTTTACCTACATGGCAAAATGCCTAAACGGTTTTGTGTATTACTTACCTAATTTGTTTTCTCCTCTCGCAGGTCTGCTGGAAGAAATTTCTTATGAAATAAGCAGTACCTTTGTGCTCTTCTATGTTTATATATTGTCCTGTTAAGTATTTGTGTGTACATAAATAAATAAATTAAATAATTTGGAAGCCTCTCCAACTTATATGCTGATGTAGAGATCGATGCATTACATTATTATTAAAATTGTCAAAATGTTTTAGTAGTAAAGGATATTTTATGGAACGCGAAAATAAGACAAACCGTGATAATAACAATGGCAGCCAAATACTGTCACACTGCAGGGTAAATGTCTCTTTTTTATACAGAGATGAACATTGATCACCAAGCCTGCTCAAGACGGATTGAGGATTTTAGACAAGCATGTATAAGAAAAGTGTGGTCATATTTGAGGGTGCGGTAGAACTGGTACACACTATCAAACTGAACAATCCCTACTAAAATATTATAAATGCGAAAGTAACTGTCTGTCTGTCTGTCTGTCTGTTACGCTTTCACGTCTACACCACTGAACTGATTTTAATGAAATTTGGTACAGAGATAGAGTTGACCTTGAGAAAGAACATAGGATAGTTTTTATCCCGGACTTTTGAAGAGTTCTCTTGGAAACGCGATATAACCGAACTCGACGCGGGCGAAGCCGCGGGCGGAAAACGAACATCACATGCATTATTCGCGACAAAAGAATCTGTTGTCCTATACAATAATTGTGTCGCGTATGTATTGAAGTTTTGTACGGAACAGCTGGTATTTTATTAGCCCTGCAATGTTGGTTCCACGGTGACAGTTATTTAACACATATTTCCGATACAAACTATGTTAAAAAAAGAGAAGCGTTATTTTATAAAATGCAGCTTGTTTCCCCGGTGCCTTGCTCATCTTTATGCCTAAAGCATTACTATCATACTAAGCTACTCAAGCTAATTCCCCCCTCGCGATGTTCAACTCGACGCGTATTTATTGTTTAGGCAATCAACTTGAAAGCGTTGCTACAACTTGTTCCACAACACGTTGCAAGTTGCGCGCTCCATCACGAACTTTCGCTTTGTTTGAGATACTGCCCATTTGTTTTTGTTTTGAGGAGGATATTTTTTTCTTCTTGAGTATGAATGTGTAGCCCTAAGAATTGCGGGAGTTATACTTTGGGAGATTGAAATGGTTTTCTTTTTGTTGAAATGTATGTGGTTCAAGTTGTATTGTAATTTAATGCTCCTCCAAAATAAATTCAGAAGGTGACGATAGGTATTTACAATAAATGAAAAGTATTTAAATAAAATATAAATTGTATGAATTTGATGAATATAATTAACTTGCTAATTCAACGCTTAATGTAAGATAGCTATTTATTCATCCAATAAACTAATTCTGTAATAAAAAACACCAAGTTAAAAAATCTTTTCACGACTCCAGTCAACAGAAAAGACTTAAGAAGACCTTAAGGTGTGTTTCGAACTAAAACTTTGACAGGAGCCGCAAAGTAACTAGGTACTTAAGTAGGTACGTCAACAATTTACAAAGCTGGAGAAAACTTAGCAGTTAAACGTATTATTACACCTTTTGTGAAAGTACCATCTTTCTCAGACGTCTAATCTTGAGCTAAAGATATAACTTTGCGTGCTTTATGCCCATCATCCTTATGAAAGGATTGTAAAATAAATATTACCCATAGTCCTGTATGAAGGGGAATAAGCTTCAATATATTGCATTACTTTGTTGGAGGATCGATCAGTCAGCTGTAAAAGTTTATCTTACAATTTATTTAAAACCTTGTTACAAAAACTTATCATTATAAGTTTCGGTCGGCTCTCTTGGAATAAGAAAGGTGAACCTGGGGTCGCTTTTGAAGCGTTCATAAATTAAAGCTTTCATATTGATAATGTTGATTGAATTCCATTAAATCGTACGTCGTATATCTACTATTTTCATTAGAAGATTAGAAGTTTTCTGTAGGTAAATCGTATTTATACGTGTCATAACTCTCAATGTAAATGAGATCCAAATAAATTCCAGACTGATCGATATGCCACTTCACTGCCGATTGTTCGTATGCTTCATAGTTCTATTTTTGTCTACCTTTACTTGTTTCCACAATATTTTCTCTTCCAATTTTCGGCATAATTTTTATTACGAAACAATGTTATATTTATGAGCAAAATTGAACTCTTATAACCCTTCGTTTCAACACTATCTTATTTCGTATCGTAGCTAGTCTTAACAAGATTTCTCGTGTCCAATCTTTTGAAGATCACTTGGACAGCCAACGAAGGAGATCACAAGGGACCTCGGGCATTGTTTTATAACTCACTACAAATTTAATCAAAAGAAAAAAATGACCTTTCCCGACCTCTCCACGTTTTCTTGAAGAAAATGCGATTTTTCGCCGGAGCACGATCATTTTTGAGGAAGTTGTAATATCCTTTTAAAAGGATATGTCTTGACAAAACGTTTCTGAAGTTCGTTGTAAGTGATATTTTATTCATAGACTTTGTATTAAAGACAGAAGTTAAATTATATTTCTGAGTTCGTTTTTTCTTGCGAACTAAACGAGAACAGCTCAAACCGTAGTGAAAAGATAAGCCTCTCAACAGATATGTTTTATTTGTATTGACTGCCATTATGATCTACTTATTTCTACGGTCCTTCGATCCGGATTCCACATTTGCTGTTGCTGTGTTTACAACATCAATTAGACAAAGAAATCGTTCAAAAACAAAAATAAACCCTACGCTTTCTTGATCCCCCAAGTTCCACTCCACCTAGTACATTCAGCATAAATAGAAGTACTGTAAATCATATCTATCTTTGTCTCCAGGCTGCAACAAGACATACTATGGAGACATCGGTCGTACCTACGAGCTGGAACTGCATCGACCTCGCGAAGACCTGGTGCCTTACGTCTGTCTGCTGACCATCACAGCTTCTGGGGGAATCCATGGCGACTTGGTTCAGGTTAGTAATAGTTACAATTCAATAATAGGGTTTAATTCCAGAAACGGTACCTGTCCAGCTGCTTTTAACAATAATATGTTATAATGAAGGCATAAAACTGTGGCAGTTAGGTAGGATCAGATTTTCATTGTTAATAGTTTTATAAGTTACTATTCTTAAAAAATCTGACTGTTAATCAATTTATATTCACAGTTACCTTCAAGTATCATTTTATATCAGCTTATCAATCAAGTTTACTCTTCTCGGTATGGGTATACTCAGATGCAATGTAAATCTCATCAAGTTTGAGTGGCTACCTGACAATTTTTATACAAAGAAACAATTTATGTACAAAAGAATATTACATTTATTGAAGAATTACAAGAATTCAATTCTCGAGTTGTTAAATAAATATTCTTTTCATCATACTTCAGTGGGTTTTACAAAGTAATTTATCTACCACTTCCATAACTTTCTAAGCTCAGTTAAACTTGTTAAAAATATGAACAGCTGCTAACAGCGAGGTATTATTCACTCAGACTATAAATTAAATTAAAAACCTCGTAAGAGTGCTTGTTAATATGTACCCAGAACATTTTACTTCGGTAACTAAGTATTTCATCCCGTAAAAGCTGCTCTGATTAATTATATTATGAGTGACGGGCAACACTATGGAATTTTCTGTTGCGTACGAAATTTTATCACACGTTATGAAAAATAGTAAGATATTTTCTAAAAATATCTAATAAATTTTGGAGGCAATATTTATTCTACTTTTCATTGAATTTTAAGTTGATCTTGAACGTAACGGTTTCAGAACTTCAGCTATTTTAATATTTAAGTTCCACACCATGTTGGCATGTTAGGTGGACTCACTTGTTTAAAATCAATTTACTGAAGTGGACCTATTTAATATAGCAAAAAAGATAAGATTCATTAGATAGATTAGATTGGAATAGATTGGATTTGGTTGGTATTTTTGTATTTTATTTCGTGCACTTGTAGCAGGTGCGAAATAAATTGTTTTTCTTTCTTTTTTTACCCACACACCATCATCAAACATACGAGGAACCATCTTTCAGAATAGGGGAAAATAAGTACGTTATGTGAATCATAATTTCTTTAATCTTTAACCTTCATGAATTAAAAACATAATGCACACAAAGTATATAATATACAGGTAGATTTACAGCCACTAACATAATGTGGGTAAATTGACAGCATCAAGGTGACAGCTGTCTAACTCTCCTGGGATATCTCCGCGGTTTCTGATCTAAGATTTCCATTTACCTCTTTTAAAATCATAACTCCTCCTGGTATATCATTCTGAAGTAAAAAGGGAGAGGCTGTAAGGTAAATAGCACGGATTCCTTCATAAATACCCAGGGGACATGAGGGAACTTCGTTTACGAGGAACCGCAATTCTTATGGGATCTTATGTGTCTGTCACACGTAAATCTTAATACTCTTATAAACGCGACAGTTTGTGAAGATCTGTGAATGGATTGATGTCTGTTACTTTTTGTTGCAAAAACTACGGAACGGATTTGCATGAAACTTTACATTAATATAGCTTATTCACTCATACACTTAACAGAATAACACAGGCTATATATTTACAAAGATATTGTGTTCGAAAATTGAATTTACCCGGGTGGAGCTGCGGGCGGAAGTTAGTATAAAGCCATATTATCAGAAATTAAAGATTTTGCAAAGTTTTATTAATGTTTTTGCACAAAAAGCAACGTTTATTACGTTGTATAGAAATAAAAAATTATGAATTTCACGTTTTGAAGTAAAATTATAAATAAATAAATAAACACGAGTTTTCCTATCTAGTAAGGCACTCTTTTGTTGGCACACGGCCGGACCATATTAAAAATATTGGTGCTACACATTTTAGCAGCAATGAGTCCCGTTTAGAAGCTTTTTAAGTATTTTCTGATTCAGTAACGATTTGTTTGTAATATTATTATTTCTCACTCATAATAGTGGTTTTGTGGTCTGTGGTGATTATCATTATAAACTACTCCCATGAAACGCACCGAATTACTGAAAATATCCAGGAGATAACACTGGTTATTTAGTAATTAAAACTCTACCGAATTACTTTCAAGTTCCAGATGATTACGCTGGTTATTCAGTAATTTAAATATCAGAGTCATTATTTAGTTAACAATTTACATATTAATTATTTATAAGAGTCCTCTCTTCAAAATAATAATGAATAACAATACCTACCAACATAATATGCTGAATTTATTAATAAACAACATAACATAACGCCTGTAATCTTCGAATGGTTAGGCTGAGGTGTACGGTAAACCTCTGCCTAATAATAGTACGAGTACACTCACGTTTCGCCATTGCCATCAATCGGGCACAATTCGAGACTCCATGGCTGCTACTGAGAAAATCCTGAAAAAAAACCCAGTAACACTTTGCCCGACCTGGAAATCGAACCAAGGAACTCATGCTTAGCAGTCAACCTAAAACGCCAAGGAGGCAGTCTATTAATAAAATGCAGTATAGAAGACCTAAAAGACGACGCAGTCGCCGCGATTAACGTAGCCACATACTGGGCCGAAGAAATTTAAAAATTAATAACAATAGAAAGTCACGTGGGTAGAATCATTTAAATAATTTCGCGTTCGTGATATAATTATAGTAATAATAATTACAACCATATAATTATGTAACGGAAAATGTCTAACATTAAATATATTGAGGCGCGTTAAAGCAATTTAAGGCTATTTAACGGATTCTTATGGAGAAATTATAAAGTTTCCCAATAGAAAAATAAAAATAATTTATTAAAAACTAGCTGACCCGGCGAACTTCGTACCGCCTAACAGTCGATTCTTTAATTATTATTTTTTTTATCTCCGTAAGAACCACCCTCGTAGGTACTTCAAGGAATATTCTAAAAAAAGAATTAGCGAAATCGGTTCAGCTGCTCACGAGATTTGCGCTTAGCAACACATTCAGCGATTCATTTTATATTATAGATAGCTACATAAATCAATACGCTCTCCAGAAACACAATAACCGACTTAAATTTTAACAAGTACTAAGTACCTTCGTTTTCTATTGTTTACCTTTATTTTTCACTTCCTAAAATTGGCGGTACCTAAATATGTATAAAGCGGTATATACTCAAGCTTTTCCAGCGACCCCTGGAATGGCCGGAGTATGAAAAATGTGCTGTCAGAGAAGTCGTTTTATACCCACCTTTAGATAAAGCAGCTATAGGTATACTCACCCCCTTATATCCACCCTGTAAGGGCAGGGCACAATGTAGGGCATGACGTAGAAGGATATTTTTATATCATGGTGAGATAATTTAAAATGTTTAAGCTTTTTAGGTCGTCGCCTATCGTGTGGAGTGGGTTTTATGTGTGAGTTTTCAATATTTCTTATTTTGTTGTTGTACTGATACCTCTGTTACAGTTAGAACGTTTTACGTAACATAGTACATGTAGCATACATATTTTTAGAGTATTTTGTCTAGGTATCATTTGTTTATATACTATTATGTATGCAGCAATGATGATTGGTCTACTTTTTCTATCAAGATAGATATTAGAAATAGGCTAATTTACCATAGAACTCTTCATCTGCTAGCCTTTTCCCAACTATGCTCGGGTCAGCTTCCAGTCTAAACGGATGCAACTGAGTACCAGTATATTACATGGAGCGATTGCCTATCTGACCTCCACAGTCCAGTTACTGAGTAAGGCTTATGCTCGGTTCATCACCGTACCGATAATATGATACCCCGTGGTAAGAGTGGTTACCATGTAACTAGGATATTTATAAAATCTACCAAATTGTTTACTATATTAATATTCGGTGTGCCCCAAGCCTAAGACATCTTATATTTCCGTTCTTTCCTGCATTTCCTGATTTTATGTCCAAGACTAGCGACGCGACATTTCATTTTAGATTTCTTGTCGTATCGTATGTTCTTTGCCTAAGAAAAATAATGGATTTTATTCGAAAAAGAATATTCTATTCAGTATTATTAAAGAACAAAGCTGCGTACAACGTATAAAAGATCCTTTTGTTTAAAAGTACTTTCACCCTCTCCATTCATCTTTTTATTTATTGCCAAAGAATTTCGATTACATTGGATACTATTTTTACTTATAACTTTGTCGTCGATATCATAAATAGATTCCTGGAATATTACTTTTCTATTGACAGTGATATTAAGGATGTGTGACAAACAGCAATGACGCAGGCCCTTCTTAGTTGAAACAATAGGAAGAGATTGGTCAACACGGAGGATAATTATTTATTTCAATTACCCCTTTGGAAACAACAAGACCTATCTAAATCCTTTCAAAGGAAAATATACCCTAAAATTACCTACATACTGTTTAAATATTATCCTTGTAATAAAAGCTATTTGATCAATGCTCACTTTGCTTCAGTTTTCTGCCAGCAGTTTTTGTTCCCTGGTTTTCTGAAGTGACTATAATTTTCAATTTAGTTTTCATACTTAATTAACGCTGACTTATAATGGGAAAATAATGCTGTTATAATTTAATTATCACTTAAACGCGCACACCTTACTAATGAGGAGACGACGGAAAATAATAAAATTATAGATAACATATAATATAAGGTAATATAAGACATTTTATTAGGGGAGGACACAGTCTCCTGCAACACAGTTTCAACTATCGCAGGAGTCAGGGAATTTCAAATACCGCGTATGTACAATGTTTTTATGTTTTTTTTTATTATTAACAAATACGGTGACGGAAAAACTGAAAACTAGACTTACTTCAGACGTAGCGATTGATGTTCGTTTCTTTATTTATAAGTATAGAAAGAAGCCTTTGTCCATTACTAATATTAACTCAAAAGTAATCAGAACCATCAAAAACTCGTTACTTATTCACAAAAATTAGGTCAAGTATTGGGAAACGAAGCAGAAAGGAAAATGGGGTAAGACCAGTTTGTCTGTTAACAAGAAAAAAATGAAAAATTATTCTTCTGGCGAATTTTCAAGTGCCTTTAGTACCATTCAGTGATGAAAAAGATTGAATTTACTCGTCACTTAAAAATTCGGTTTCACTCAAAACATTATTTGGTCGTTACCAAAAAATACTGTATCATTTCAAAGAAAAATACTTTCATTTTCAAAGGTTATATCGGGAAACCTATTATTTTGAATTTCGTAACAAGATCTGGGTTTATATCGTTACATTAATTGCGGGTTTGCAAAATGGGAGGGTAGGGCACAGAGGGTGTTTTAATTTCTAGTATCATTTACAATAAAATTTGGGTCACAAGTTCATTAAAAGAGAAGCGACATTTGGGATTTTGGAGTAACAACGACACGTTTCCGACACCATTATGCCCTGGATCCTTTGAAACAATACGCTATTATATTCAAATCGTTTATCCTTATTAAGCACCTTCAGTTCAATAGGGCTGTGCTGAAATATGTAATTGACAAAACTAACGAAGAAAGACAAACTATGCCATATACAGAATGTGACAGTCATGTCGAATTAAGTACATAATAAATGGTGTGGTTAAGACTATTGACTTACACGTGACTGGCGAAGTGTCAGTGTATTTATAAATATGTAGGTACAACTCTGCTTCTGCCTTCGGTCAAAACGGCCATGATTTTATGTTATGTAACGTCTTAAGATGTTAGTAGCCTTGCAGACCTTATGTGCAGTAGACTGACAAAACTGGCTCAAAAGATTGCCAGTGAAGACGTCGATGCTACGTACCTAATAATCATTACGTGGTACCGTTCAAACAATATGGCTAGCTTACTCGTATTTAGCAATATTAGCCTAGAAATAGTCAAGCTAATAAAAAACTGGCCAAGTGCGAGTTGGACTCGCGCACGAAGGGTTCCGTCATCTATAAAAATGACAAAAAAATCATGTCTGTTGTATGGGAGCCCCCTTAAATATTATTTTATTCTGTTTTTTAGTATTTGTTATTATAGCGGCAACAGAAATACATAATCTGTGAAAATTTCGACTGTCTAACTATTGCGGTTCATAAGATATAGCCTGGTGACAGCCGGACAGACAGACAGCGGAGTCTTGGTAATAGGGTCCCGTTTTACCCTTTCCGTACGGAACCCTAAAAAGTACGCGTAACGAAGAAACCTAATCTAATTTAGCTTAGCTCTCATTGGATGGTCGGCACAGACCCTCTCGTGATAAAACGAGCCGACCCTTTGAAAACCTTCACAGTTACGAGGTGTAAGCGTATGCCTGAGCTGACGCTTTGTTATATTTTACGTGTATTTTTAGCTGGGCTGACCTTTGTGAAACCTGGATTTCGGGTTAGGCTTAAAACAATTTAAGGCTTGGGGTAATACCTATGTTATCTTAAATGAATAAAATGACAGAACACCGCGTCTGTATTTCCCTAAAGGGATAGGCAGAGGTGTACCTGTACTCCCACATTTCGCCAATTATGAAGTCCCATGTTATTGGGGTTGAGTTCATTGTCGTAAACCGGATAGTAACTAAGAAATTCTTGGCGATTTGAACTAGAGAATCAATAACATTAAATCAATCATTTTTTTTATAGATAAAATAACACACATTTAAAAGGCATCGGACTACGAAGGTAGAATCACCTATCCATGTTTGTGGAAACAGTGAATTTGAAACTTGACTGAAACAGATGCCGTATTCAAATATTTATCCTATGCCTTACCATTTCTAAGTAAAAATACACCTTTATTTAAAACACATCGAACTTTCAACTTAGTATTCTTTGAAGAAACACAAACTTTCATCTCCACGCAATCACAAACTTCGACCATTCGACATTCCAAGTTTGAGCCTTGTGAACAAACAAACAAACATCGTACCTACATACGCATCTTACAATATAGGTAACTTGTAAGTAAGTAGATATATA
Source organism: Eurois occulta (assembly GCA_950022335.1). Classification (NCBI taxonomy): domain Eukaryota; kingdom Metazoa; phylum Arthropoda; class Insecta; order Lepidoptera; family Noctuidae; genus Eurois; species Eurois occulta. The sequence goes on along the minus strand of OX465489.1, from coordinate 5,293,777 downwards.
AAAGTCTTTTCTTTCTCTCGAAGTAAACAGCTCTGCAATACGTTGATTGGTTCACAGCAATCGATACGTCTTGGCCCCCTAGGCTGTCAGTGACAGACACTCGATAGAATAGCCGCCTACCGATACTATCAACAGATCGATCTTCTATCAATGGTATTGTTGTTTTCTTTCAAATAATTGCTTTTAAAAGTAGGTGAATGTATTTTCGCCCGCACAGAATTCGTCGGTGACATTAATTACGGTTTGACCACACCTTTTCCTGGATTAATTATTTAAAAAGCCTTTTTTAATGACAAAGGAGTGGCAATTTAAGCTTGTGGGTCCTAATTTAATCTCAAGGCTTACGGCTACTTTGATATTCGGGTTGTTGTGATGATATTTGTAAAAAGCTAAAAATAAAAATAGGTTTGTATTTGAGGATTAATCAGTCACTCGTAGGTATTGCTACGGCGTAATACGGAACATAATATATTTTAGGAATCATTCCTCTATGTCGATTCCCGTTAAGTCGACTAGTGAAACAAAATAATGAAATCTGTTTTAAAAGTTGTTAAAAAATCACTATAATTCGAATAATTTATTCGATCAACTACTGTTTGTTGCCTCCCATAAAACATACAATACTTAATTTAAAATAAACTTCATTTTGCAATGTACTACAAAAAAAAAACATCATAAAACCACTCACACTCAATCTGAACATCACACCACAAAGTTAGATTCCCAAACAAGAGTCGTTGGTACAAAATCGAAACACATGATTAAATCCTTGCCATGTTCTGCCTATTACATTTTGAAATTGAACATGCCGCTCGGCGTTTGTTTTCATTCCTATTGTTTTATCACTTTGTTTACGAACTCGCATGTAGGATATGCCATCAAACGGAGAAATGGTGGAGTTAATATTGCCTAGAATGTAACAATTACTTGTATGTTTGTCGAAAACATATCGGTATATCGATATGTTTTGGCGATATTTAATATTCTTTTGTATCGTTATTAAATATCATAGCCATTTTTGCCAACAACATAGAGGTCGGGTTAAGTCTAACTGGATGTAGCTGTAGGTAATACTGCTTGCCTTCGGGGTACGAGAAAAAGGCCAGTATCTAAAAAAAGATATGTATTGACATAAAAAAATACCTTGCTCGAAAGCCTGGAGTTCAGACCCCTAAAAACACAAGACTCACCCCACATGCGCTGCGCCTCTTCCAATTTTAAAATAGTTGAGTCGACTTCGTATTTGGTAAACATGTTAAATTTGATTTAATTTAAGAAACGACTAAAACACCGATGCTCTTATAAATAATTAAATATTTTGTGAAAAACTTAGAAAGCCTATTTAATTGTATTATTAGTTCCAAAATACAACATTCATCTATATAAATAAAATTCAAAGTCCTGACTGACTGACTGAGATATCAACGCACAGCCCAAACCGCTGGTTCTAGAGCAATGAAATTTGGAAGATGTATTCTTTGTGAAGAGTAAGTATCCACTAAGAAAAGGTTTTTCGAAATTTTACCCCTAAGAGGGCAAAATGGGGTGTTGAGTTTTCTATGAAACTTTTTATTCTCGCGGTCGATGGACTTGAAAATTTGTGTACCTACTCTGCAGTTACAATTATGAGAAACGTGTATCAAAGTTTTTCCAAAATCATCCCCCGATATGAAATTCAAAGTCCTGACTGACTGACTGATATATCAACTTACAGCCTAAGCTGCTGGTGTTAAAGATATGAAATTTAAAGGGTGTATTCGTTGTGAAGAGTAGATATCCACTAAGAAAGGGTTTTTCGAAATTCCACCCCTAAAGGGGCGAAATGGGGTGTTGAATTTTCGGTAAAACTTTTATTCTCGGGGTCGATTGACTTGAAAGTCTACATACTCTTCAGTTAAAATTATGATAAATGTGTATCACAGTTTTTCCAAAATCATCCCCAATTTAAAATTCAAAGTCCTGACTGACATATATCAACGCACAGCCCAAACCGCTGGTCCTAGAGAAATGAAATTTGGAGGTCGTATTCTTTGTGAAGAGTAGATATCCAATAAGAAAGGGTTTTTTGAAATTGCACCCCTAAGAGGGTAAAATGGGGTGTTGAGTTTTCTGTGAAACTTTTTAGTCTCGGTGTCGATAGACTTGAAATTTGAAGGGTGTATTCTTTGTGAATAGTAGATATCCACTAAGAAAACGTTTTTCGAAATTCAACCCCAAAGAGGGTGAAATGGAGTTTTTAATTTTCTATGAAACTAATTATTCTCGGGGTCGATTGACTTGAAAGTCTACATACTTTTCAGGTAAAATTATGAAAAACATGTGTCACAGTTTTTCCAAAATTATCCCCCAATATTAAATTCAAAGTCCTGGCTGACTGATATATCAACGCACAGCCCAAACCGCTGGTCTTAAAGAAATGAAATTTGGAGGTCGTATTCTTTGTGAAAAGTAAATATCCACTAAGAAAGGGTTTTTCGAAATTCAACCTCTAAGAGGGTAAAATGGGGTGTCGAATTTTCTGTCAAACTTTTTACTGTCGAGGTCGATTGACTTCAAAATTTGTGTACGTAATCTTTAGTTAAAATTTTGAGAAGGGTGTATCACAGTTTTTCCAAAAACATTCCCCAATATAAAATTCAAAGTCCTGGCTGGTTGATATATCAACGCACAGCCCAAACCGCTGGTGCTAGAGGAATTAAATTTAGAGGGCGTATTCTTTGTGAAGAGTAAGTATCCACTGAGAAAGGGTTTTTCGAAATTCCACCCCTAAGAGGCTAAAATAGGGTGTTGAGTTTTCTGTGAAACTTTTTATTCTCGGTTTGAAGGGTGTATTCTTTGTGAATAGTAGATATACACTAAGAAAACGTTTTTCGAAATTCAACCCTAAGAGGGTGAAATGGAGTTTTTAATTTTCTGTGAAACTAATTATTCTCGGGGTCGATTGACTTGAAAGTCTACATACTCTTCAGTTAAAATTATGAGAAGGGTGTATCACAGTTATTCCAAAATTACCCCCCAATATAAAATTCAAAGTCCTGGCTTACTGATATATCAACGCACAGCCCAAACCACTGGTCTTAAAGACATGTAATTTGAAGCGTGAATTATTTGTGAAGAGTAGGTATCAGGGCCGAAGGCACCTAAGAAGCCGATTTCTGCCGGCTTCCCTTTGGGTACAAGGCACTCAAACGTAGTGTCTAGGTGTCTGCTATAGTCAAATAATCTATTACAAACACATCTGTGGGTATCACATCACCGTACAGCCATTTAATACATCATAGGATTGAAAAAAATTAAAACATTTTTTATGTCAACAAATAAAGCAAGAGGTGGCGCCAAATAAGCCGGTACCTACTCTTGTGTCAGAATTCAGAACCAAAATCGTATAGACGCGCACACGTGACTTCGCGGCTGGCAGTACTGTTTTGTAGGGAGCTCGGTAAGCCGAAGATTATCGAGTTACAACAGGGGTAGAAAAAGAAAGCATGTAGGGGAGAACGAGATGGAATGAGTAATGGTCGATATCGTATATTGTACACACTCGATTTTTTATTTTATTGATTATTTTTAAAATGAGATACCGTCACTTTTATTTTTTACTTTTTTTCGTCATGGGTGTCATTTTCATGGATTTTGGGGTCGCTGATAACGAAAATGTGGTCAAAATGAAAATCCATGATAGCGCTGACTTTTCGGTTTTTTCTTCGTGGGTGTAATTTTCGTAGTTTTAGGGGTCGCTGATAACGAAAATGTGGTCAAATTGAAAATCCATGTTTTTCTTCGTGGGTGTCATTTTCGTGGTTTTAGGCGTCGAATTATCATCACAGATAAATGGCTTCATACCCTCACGTATGAAGAATTAGAAAATGAATGGATGTTTGTAACTCAATCACGCCAGAACGGCTGAACAGATCTGGATGAAACTTGGCACAGAGATAGATTATAGTCTGGTATAGATAGATATAGATTACTTATTATCCCAGAAGTATTCATCTCGATCTCATGGGCAATTCCCGGGCTGCGGGACTGTTCGAAAGAGATACCGCGGCCCTGGAACATAAAGGGCCAATGAAGGAACATGGGTGTTTTTTAGTCAGTAAGTGTCTGACACTCCCTTCCGCTCCGCCCAGAGCGGGAGGAGTCATTTGATGATTTCTCACCCCCCAAAAAAAAAAAAAAAAAAAAAAAAAAAATGGGCAATTCCCGAACTGCACGCGGGCGAAGCCGCGGGCAAAAGCTAGTACATTTATATAACACTTTCTACTAGGAACAGTTACATTATATAAAGGCGTGTTTATAAAATGGTGTAGGTAATATTTTTCCTGAATGTGGTTTGCGGTCAGATTTAAGTGCGGCTATATTTTTCAGCGCTGTTGCACTAAAGAGTTTAATATAATTCTTTGAAAATTAGATAGCTTAAAATAGTTACCTATAATAAATTCTAGGTATAAATTTATGTAAGCGTCAAGTTTTGGAACTATGTGCTAGAAGTTAATTGGTTAGTAGGGTCCAGATCCAGAATACACAAGAGTACATAAGAGGAAAAGTCTGAAATTGGCATGTGATGCGGAGGAATGAGGAAAATATCATGAGGAAAGTTTGGAGTATGACTGTTGACGGGAATAAGAGTAGAGGAAGACCAAAGAAACAATGGTTTGACTGTGTGACGAATGATATGGCTAGAAAGGAGACGTCTGATAAGATGACAACTGACAAGTAATAGAGAAGTATAGAAGAAGAAGACATGCTGCGCCGACCCCAAATAAATTGATGATAGGGTCCATTTTTTGTTGTGGTTAGTTAATTTATTGGTGTATTCAGAAAGTTACGTAATTTGTCTTTTTAGCACTCGGCAGTCACAAAGCGTCATCAAAGTCCATCATCACATTTATTTAAGTACCTACAGTTCTTTCAAAATTACTTTACCTCTGACAGGAACAACCCAAAAGCAGCATAAGCCTAATTAACATAAAGATCATCGTAATTTTTTTCAGTAATGTAAAATCAGGAGAAGGATGAAAGAACTGTACGTAGGTAGTTCGTAAGCTAAAGTCACCGGCTGATGCTAAATTATTAACTGTCAATTCAGTTTTAACACCTCTTTAATGAGACATCATCCATTATTCCCACAGTCATGTGTTCACACATGAATAAATAATGTACCCGTTAATACCCGTCAATAACATAAAGCGATAGGACTAATAAACCTAGGATATGCTAACAAGATAGGATTGCCACAGTAACCTAGCAGTCACCTAGCTAAATAAGGACAACCGACTAGATTAAAATAATCAATTTGTGTTTACCCTTGATTTATTTTTTTACACACTGTCCATTCATTGTCCGTTTCTTGTCTATCTATACCGTCGTAGGTGCGCTGGAAGAGATTTATAAATGAAATAAGCGGCACCTTTGTGCTCTTTTGTCTGTATGTTATTTCCTGTGTATGTATTTCGTGTGTACATAAATAACGAAAGCAAACAAAAAAACCGGCCAAGTGCGAGTCGGACTCGCGCACCGAGGGTTCCGTATAAACTTGTAGGTATTTTGTTATTAAACTACATATTTACGGTTTTCAGATTTTTTCCTTTACATGTGCTGTAAGATATACCCTATAAATTATGATTCCCTTGAGAGTGTCGCTCAACTCGATACCTCCACGCGTTCCCGAGATAAAGGGTCTTGACAGACGGACAGACGAACAACAAAGTGATCCTATAAGGGTTCCATTTTTTCCGTTTGAGGTACGGAACCCTAAAAATAGATGGCATATCGTTGTTTTTGACAGAATCTCAAACAAAAAATACTTTGTTGGATTCATATTGGCAAAGTAAGCACAAATAACGTCTCTATGAAATCAAGGTAAGACATCAAGTAAAACAGTATGTAATATGAATGTATCCACAACAGATTACCCTTCATTGTCGTAGACTAAAAAGGTATTTATTATTATTGAATCCTGAGGTTCGAAGACATAAAGCTATTCAGGTACTGCACAATACTATACTGTACAATAGATTCACTGAAGCGTCTAGTGGCGGAGGGACGTATATGTATTCTTATCTATGTATGGTATTATGTACTTTCGTAGATGAGTTTTAAATAGAATGGCGACGTTTGCTTTTAAAAACCTTAACGTTACTAGTATAGTTCCCCTAAATAGTGGAAATCTTAGAATAGATCATAGGCACGTACCTGTAGTAGAATTCAACTATGTAGATAGATGGTATGGTGTGGTAACTAGAGTCAAACAAAGGGTAGTATTTAAAAAAGCAAACATAAATTCAAATTAAAGGTGAACTGAAATACAAAATGGGCGACAAACTGGGCGAATACAAATGTTAACTTGTAAATACAAAATTGAGTTACTTTGACTTTGAGTGAGTCACTTGTTGTTTAAAAACAACCAGTGTGATAATTCAAGGCCTCAGAAAAAAACTAAAACAAGCTTATTAACCACTAGATTGCAGATAGAGCGTAATCAACGAAGCCCCGCTGCATGTGGCTCCTATCTCTGTTTACAGAGTTTAAAGTAACCTAACACGAAGGGCATGCTGGGGTTTTAGTTCGCGCGCTTCGCCCGCTAACTAGACCCCGCCATCCCCTTCGAACCTAAACTGTCCGACTCGGGGTTCAAGTTTGGCAAGACCCACTCGCTTCCTATGTTTTCTGTTTTCATTGCCGCAATGACCGGATAAATAGTTACTTGATATAATAGTCGCTCATTCAGTATGTTAAATAAAATAAATAAAAATTGCCTTTATTCACTCTGACCTTCTCAATGCATAAACCACTAGTAACATTAACTTAAAACTAATAACAGTATATTAGTCCCCAATTAAATTTTTATTCGCTCAATTAATAATTTCCCATTTAAATAAGTGTTTATTGTATACAATCAATTCTCGTAAAATGATAACAGTCATCATGTTTTTACAGTAATAAAGGTGTTAGTTACTTAATTTTCCTTTGAATTATTTGCCAGTGAAACATAATCCTCACATACAATTTTAATCCACAATGTAAACACTAATAAAATTAAGACCGACATTTATATTCTCCACCACCCCACATGGGGTAAGCCTAACAAATAATTGTTGTTAAATCGGTGACACGGCTACACAAACTCCTGCAACAAAACCTTTATAATTACTCTGCAGGTACACTCTCTTTACGGCCCATTACGTCTTGTTTTAACTTCACGTTGTTGCATTTCAAACTGTGTACCATCCTTTAATTTGCATATAATTAAAAAGACTACTCATCGGAGTTTTTCCTTACCGTTTATTGGTGCTCTGTCATTAAGGCTGATTGCAGACGACAGTTTTTAAAGTCCGATTATAGTTCGCTGTCTTTTCCGACAAAAAGCGAGTGGAGAAACTTCGCCTTCTGCTATTTTACATTTTCGTCGTCGGTATTTGGTAAAGACGGCGTTTTATGTCCTGATTTTTCCGCGGCCCTATTTTCTGATTTATCAGGATCCCATAAACCCGAAATAAACAACGGTGATTCAGTGTTGGGTCCCTTATATCAGGGTAATCATGCAACTTCAGCTCGGTCACCGATTTGTCGGTCGTGGGAAACCAACATAAAGTTGGATGGTGTCCGGACGCCGCTGGGGTTGCAAACATTTTGCATGAAAATAAATTGTTGGCAGTAACAAATTGGAGTCGTTAGTCATGTGCTAACTTGAGTTGGTGTTGCATATTTTACGCGCTGTTCCGAATATAATGAAGGAGAAATTTCCGTGTTTACAAACCCTGAAATTATTGTAAACATTGGTAACGCGGTTCCAAAATAGGTAAGCTGAAAAATCAACTATACTACGATTTGAGTGTTTATTTTAGATACGAAGAAAAACCTTGAAGAGAAAGCATGAATAAATAATATCTTTGCGCATAAGAATGTGGCAACACTATGGTATTCAAAAAAATTAGGTGTCAAAATAGATGAAATGATATTAAATCTCGTTCCGAAATTATAATTATCAATACAGGATTAAATTAATTGAATCTCTACAAACACTTGTTTTTGCGTTTAAACACATCATGCTTTAATATCCACTAGCTTTTGCCCGCGGCTTTGCTCTCGTTAATTTAGATTTTGACAATCAATTCGGGTTGTACTCTGCTTGTAATAATACCTATAATTCAACCATGATTCGAAAGACACGTGGCGCCATCTATTATCATAAGAACGTTATTGTTGTTTTCCTCGGGAATAGTACTTTTTTTTAGGACGGAAGATACCCTATGTCCGTTTCTGTACACCTGACAACGTATATTGCAAAATTTCAGGAACGTCGGTTCCGTGGTTTATGCGTGAAAAGGTTACAACAAAATTTACTGTCGCCGCATATTAGTTAGGATCAGGATTAACAATATTCAGTACGTATTTTTAAGTTCAGTGTTTAACAAAAATTCAGTAATGATACCTATTAAGTTGTGAATATTATTAATATTCTTTACTTTCTTGTATCAACACGAATATACTTTCAAATCAAAAAAAAATATTCGTAAATGTAGGTTTCATTACAATATGATGTTATAATAAGATGGTCAGTTCGCTACATTTTACTCGAGAGCATACAAATAATAATAAATTTCGTTGTGTCGAACTAACAGACACAAGATTAGCCTAACATATATACTAGGTACTTACTGTTACCCTTTCTAGATTTTATGCACCAATGAACTTCATGTAACAGAATTTAAACCCACCTAACCCTGTCTAACCCATTTTCATCTTCGAAAAAAATATAAGACCACTTTTAACCCTAGTCTCCACCTAACCCTTTTACATGTTACAAAAAATGTAGCCTAGAATTAGAGCAGGGTTCCTTGAAGGGCAGTGACGAAAATAAGTCGATTACGTCCGATACACGTGTCGTCATATATGACGTATTTCCGTTGGACAATACATTTCTCATCGTTTTGTTATAAGGAAGGTTCATAGTACAATGGACAGTAAAACTATACCTTAGGATTTTTAGGCTCGTGGATAAATAAATAATAACAGCCACTCGGATCGATCGTTAGATAAAGCCGCGCTTGCATAGTTTGGCTCGTGGATGGGTGACCACCCATTACATATTGAGTTTCCTCCGTGCCTCGGATAGCAAGTTGATCCGTTGGTCCAGGCAGTCATTTGGTTTTTTACCTTGGACAGTCGTGGCCTGAAAGTCTGACAACCAGTTTTTCCAAGGGAAACCGTATTACCCAGTACTAACTGGGTTGTGGAGGTCAGATAGGCAGTCGCTCTATGTAGAATACTGGTATACAGCTCAAAAAGCTAGTCAGATGATGATTTTAGTGGGATTATCTTTTAATTTTAATGCTTACATTATACAGTAGCAATTAATAAAAGTCCCAGTAATAAAATATCACACATATTTTAGTCAGTGTATTTCGATATAACCAATACGGTGAATATCTTTCAGCGAAAAAAGATAATTCAAGTACTTTCATCCTCTCGCAATGTTTTATTTTTAACAGTATGCAGTTTTAATTGTGTCGACTCTATTTTGATACCAATTTAACAATGACTGTTACATGTTTTGAAAAATCAACATCGAAATCCAGTTTTTTTGTTTATTGAAAGACACTGTGGTCTATTTCGCTCCCTATTTCTTATACTTGTACAGACGTCAGTACATCAAGCTACTACAATCTGTCAAACTTTAATAAATTTACAACTGTATCGCTCGTTGATAGTGAAAATTTGACAGTTTCGGGTAGCTTGAGGTATTCGTTATTTTTTTTTTATCTCCAGCAGCTCGTGCCTAATAATACAAGCCGCTCGAGTCGATCTTCAGGTTAAGCCGCGCTTGCCTAGGTTGGTCCGTGGATGAGTGTCCACCCATTACATACCGAGTTTGGTAGCCGACCCCCGGCTTGGCCACTAGATTTCCATTATAAACACATAACCTGCTCTTTTATAGAGGTCGGTTCAAACAATTATGAATAATGTTCATGCAGTAAATTGGTTTTTACACAAACACTTTTATCCATAAAAAAAAACAAACTAGATAAGCTTCATACGGGCATTTAAAAAGTCGTGTCCTGAACAATACACGAGTCTTGGCTACGTGAAGTCGCCTCAGAAAGTGGGTCAGTAGCTGTGTCCACGCGGTGACCGGAAATTGTGCTCCTACCCTCCATGGGCCACGCGATAAATATTACTTAGATACCGATGATACTGGAATTTTGATTTAAAACCAGAGTTTGTATTCGTTATTGGCTGAAGTTTGTAAGTGAATTATGCGTTTTTTAAAAATAGAATATTTTCCCAAACTTTTTTGAAACACTGTAGAAATCAACTTAACTTATCTTTGAGTATTATGGAAACGGAAGCTTTGCTTTGGCTCCACGTGATGCTTTATGCCTGCTGTATACACGCGAATTACATTCACAGCCACATAACACACATTAACACATTTTGCCAACTCCAAGACGCTTGAGGTTTCGCCTGGAAAATTAGAAATTAACTTGTTCATTAGTATTGACACTAGATAATTATGCACACCGTTGTTGGTCGACTAGGGTATCACCCTCCAAGAGTTATTTACCCAGTAAGTACTAACTAGGTGGAGGTCAGATAGGCAGCCGCCCCATGTAAAATACTGGTATTCAGCTGCTTCTGGTTAGACTGGAAGCCGAACCCAACATAGTTGAAAAACTAAGATAACGACAACTTGACTACAGTCAGCCAAGTACATAGTGTCTCTGCTTGATTAAAAAGTTACAAGTTTAGATGCAAATAAATTGTTGTAAGTGTTTGGCTCTTTGCCTAGTGTTTTAAGGGAAGCGCCAAAATATTTAATAGCACGCCCTGTTAAAAAAATACTGTTATTGCTAGAAAACTTGACGTCAGTGAACTTAATGCTATCCGAAAGACATTTGTTTAGATAACTAGCTGTTGCCGCGATCTTCGTTCGCGTGAAATTATTGTATAAAAAATACAACTCCCCTTTTTTAATCGGCTTTTATTACCAAAATTTCAAGGGTTTTAATTTTTTTGCACGGAACCCTAATTATTTTTCGGAACATAGAAGTAGCTTAAGTTACTTCTTATTACATCAGCTATCTGCCAGTGAAAGTCCCGTCAAAATCGGTCCAGCTGTTCTAGAGATTAGCCGGAACAAACAAACAAACATACAAAAATTGAAAAAAATGTTATTTTGGTATATGTACCGTATATACATTCATATGCATGTAGTAAAAAACCGTTATTTTAATATTACAAACAGACACTTCAATTTTATTTATTTGTATGTATAGAATGTATCGAATAAATAATAGATAAGGTTACAATTAGATGTGACAAATCTGCAACAGCGTAATCTACTTGCAATAACCAAGTGCTCGCCGTCAGTACGGGATACACATGGTGGCAACATTGTTGATGCCGTGGTGCGTCACGGAGTTACGGGATCATAGTTTTGCTATGATTTATTTCTTCTGAATGCTTCTCTTGACACCTGTCCTGAATCTCGTTAGTGCTATGACATAGCTTAAATACGTGTTGATTGTAGCTAAAAGAATTCCAACGGATATTTCTTTGTCAAAAAAGCATAAAAGTCAAATGTACCTTCATAAAAACATTCCTAAAAAAAAATTCTAAAAAAAGAAAAAACGCAACAGAAAGGAAGATTTCACTTTGTAATACCACAAAAAAGGCTTGCTTCATTTTCCAAGTAATTCAACCCTTTAGAAAATAATTCTGACGAAAAAACAAAAAAAGAGGTTTGAAGAGTCCCTCATTACTTGCTTTTTTTTCCTTTTCCTTTTGAAATCAGTCAAAAGTTTCATGTGATTGGTGAGGTTCCCGAGGAGAAACTTTGTATAGGCTCTTAAGTACCTCGTCTATATTGAAGTAAGCAAGAGGAAACTTTTTTTTGGGAAATATTCCTTAACCGAGTTATGTTATTTTTTTTTCAAGCGTGTTGAAGTATTATAAGCTTTGTTGTATTGAAGAGGTCGTTTTAAAAAGCTTTGAAATGTTTTGTACACATCCGATATTTTATTGCTGAATTAACAAATATATTCATGAAACATGCTACGAACTATAATTTTACTTCTCTACTGGTTTGTTGCAATTTAATTTGATGGAAAATTCGCATAATCGTGATATTTTAGCAAACAAATAATCATAAAAGAATTAGCAAATAGCAATGCGTCAAAAACAAAAAGCAATTTTTGTAATCAGTCTTTTATGCCCCACTGCAGGTCAAAGATTCCCTATTTTTAACCGACTTCAAAAAAGGAGGAGGTTTCTCAATTCGACCGTATATATATATATATTTTTTATAAGTGTGTTCGCGGATAACTTCGTCGTTTATGAACCAATTTTGATAATTTTTTTTTTATTGGAAAGGAGGTACTTCAAGGGTGGTCCCATTATAAGGAAACCGGGAGCTGATGATGGCATCCTAGAGAAATTGAGGGGAGCTTTCAAAAATTGTAGTGGCGACTAGTGCGTTTGTAAATTTTTTGATTAGTTTTAAAGCACTACAATTTAAAGAAGGTCTGGAGTCGCTCTGATGATGGAACCGAAAGACAGTCGAGGGAACTCCTCAACGGTTTACAGCAGTCACCTTGTGTTTGGGTTTGATTAATTTGTATTGATGAGAAATTTACACCTAGATGAGTTGTGACTGTCATAAGGGGTCTGATGATGAAGACGAAGGACAGTTAAGGGAACTCCTCAACTGTTTACAGTAGCTACCTTGCGTTTGGACTTAATTCATGTATATTGATTAAAACTTTGCACCCATCTGGGTTACAAGTGCCATTACAGGTCTGATGATGAAAAATATTTATATGGAATATTGCAACTAAAAAAAAAAAAAACTTTTTTGCAAAAAATAAAACCGACTCCAAAAACACAAAAAAGTGAAAAATTATTTTAGCTTCAGAAGTCGGACAAAAAACTGAATTAAACAAATAAAAATCACCGACTTCTGAAGCTAAAATAATTTTTCACTTTTTTGTGTTTTTGGAGTCGGTTTTATTTTTTTTTCTGTTATTATCAACAGACATCAAAATTATTACTCACTAAAAAATTCAATTCAACTAAAAATCACGTCAACCAAGAAGAAAACAATCCAAACTAATTCACCATACGGTGTTCCACCACGCAGGGGTACCCATGACATAATTTCACAAAATTTTCGGGTCCGTCGAGCCCACAAATGGGCCGTAGCTCCCTGGGACAGAATATCAATGTTTTCCCCCCAATTTTACACATTCATTTTAAAGATGGCGACTGTCCTTTAAGTTTGACACGTCAATTGAATGATAATTTATTTTTGGAGTATCAAGGCTTTTGTGCTGTTACGTGGGTTCTAATTTTATATTAGGTAATCGTGTCTCCTGAAATTGGTATGTCTTGATTGGAATTGGTGAATGATGAGGAAATTATATCAATATTTTTTGTTATTGTTTCCGGCTTCATTTTACGAATTGGGACGATGGAAATGGGCTACTAAGCGACTACGCGAGAGTACACTAGTATGATCTAACATGAATTTGTCGCTTCTATAGCGCGACAAATCGGAATTAATCGGTACCGATTGGAGCGGGTAAACTAGTTCTATAGGAATTCCACAGGTAACACATACACATAAAAAATTCTCGACAAAGTGGGACAGAAAAACTTGTATCATTATTCAAACACAAAGGTTTGTAAGTGGACAATTTATTTTGGAAATTTTCTACTTTTTAACCCCAAAAAGGCACTCATAGAGACAATACCATCCGCCGACCAATTTAAACATAACTAAATTCCTACTTAACAAAAGTAAGCATCTCCCGTTTATGCAGAATCAGAGCTGTAATTCAGACCCGCTGAAACATGCCAGTGAATAGTTAAACACTGCGGCGCTCGGATTTGGCAAACATTCAGCCGCGATCCGTGCCCGTTCGCTGCGATCCGTGATCCGCACCCGTTTGATGTGCCTCGACTTAACGCCGATGAATTAATAATTACGGATACCCGTTACCAGGTCTAATGGACCTTCGAGCTTCGGTTCGGATACCTCGGTTTAGTTATAAATTGAAATTGTTGGCTGGTGTTAAAGGTGTTAGTTAGTTAATTGTTTGGTTTGCGTATTTGTGTTCTCCATTTGTTTTTTTTTTTTGGATTTTATAAATTCGTTTTTTTTTAATTATTGGTTGGCTCGTGTTTCACTATCTGAGCTGATGGTAAGCGCTGAAGTGGTTATATTTACTCATAGATATTATATAGTTTTTAGATTAGTTCAGTTTAGTTATTATAACTGTATTTGCTATCTATTAGTGTCTTGAGTTCGATTCCCAGGCAGGCAAAGTGTGTTGGATTATTCTATCAGGAATTTCTCAGTGGCAGCTACGGAGTTTGGACTTGTACCCGGTTGATGGCAATAGGTTTCACCCCATATTTCTAGGAACTTAAAATATAACTGGCAAAATGTTGGTGTACAGTTAGGTACACCCTTGTACCCTTCGGGAATAACAGTCATGTTTTGATATATAAGTGTATGTTATCTGACATTTTCACCTACAATATTTTATTTACCAACAAAATAAATCATAGCATTTCTTTTCCTTCCAAAAGTCAACCTGCAGTTCAATCGTTATGCAAAAATATTCTCCCGATAATATTTCAACGTCAACCTTTCGCCGTGTAACCAGAGCTATGCTAACGAAAACTCTGAAAATTTTCGCCTGAACTGCATGGCATGTGACATGGCTTATATAAATCTACATAATGCCATATAGAATATTTATCACCAACATTTTTAGAAGTAAAGGAGAACTGACTTGTTTCCTGGTACAGCGGCACTGTGCAGGCAATCCAATTTCTAGACTTTGTAATGACTTAGGTACACTTTTTGGGAAACTTATCTGGACAATTTTTTCTATTAAGTACATTTATTTTATGAAAATATAAGTAGCTAGTCAAGTGGTCGTAATGGTGACTGCTAAACATGAGGTCCTGGGTTCGATTCCCGGGTCGTGCAAACTGTTATTGTATTTTTCTTACAGGAATTTCTCAGTAGCAGCCATGGAGTCTAATGATTTGTGCCGGTTGATGGCAATAGGCTCGCCCTCTATTACGTGGGACTTAAACATGACGTGTAGTGAAATGTGGGTGTAGGTACTATTAGGTACACCTCTACTTAACCCTTCAGGGAGTAAACAGGCGTGATGTTATACGATAAGTAGCGTGACAAAAATAGGTATGAAGTAGTATGATTCTGAACATAAGCAGAACATTTTACCGTAAAAACAGTCATCATCATCATATCAGTTCGGAATCACCCACTGCTGGGTATATGGCCCTCCCCTTTCTTCTGCCACACTTCCCGGTTCTGTGCGTCCCTTATCCGTAAAAACAGTATGTTATGTAAACTCAAGTTATACGAAGGTAACTTTAAATTCGTATGAAAACTTCGAAGAGTTCTACCGTATCATTTGCAAAGATTGTACGCTTACGCAAAGTTTTAAAAATCCATCTCCAACTTCTATAATTCAAGTTAAAAAGGAAATAAAATAATGCTACGCCAGTATTCCCCGACAGGTTAGGCAGAGGTGTACCTTAAAGCACACCCACATTAAGCCAGTAATGTTTTAAGTCACATGTCATAGGGGTCGAGCCTATAGACATCCACCGGGCACAAAACCAGACTTTGTGGCTGGTATTGAGAAATTCCTGATGGAAAAGCCCAACAACACTTTGCCCGACCATTTCGAAGTTAGAAAGGGAACAGAGAAACGGACATACACACATACATACATTCATACAGGTCAAACACATTACCCTCCTTTTGGGCTAGGCTGCAGTCGGTTAAAAGAACTAAGCACGAAATAGGAACACTCGGAGTGCGGATTAAGGGCAAATCCGAAGTGTAAATTAGCCAAATCTCCAGAGAGAATGCAGTGACAGAAACAGTTGCATTTTGCCTGCCAAGTTTCAACTATGCGGTCTGGTACGAACACATAGTAATAAATTAGTCCCATGTTGCGTTTCTTGTTCGTCCCAAATACGGGAGGTTTGAGCAGCGAGAGGGATGAAGTTGAGCAATACTTTTGTAGCGGCACTACAAAAAGTACTACAGCAACATAGAACAAAAACTTGAGAGGTGTCAAGGGACACCCGGATGGAACGAAGTTCCTTGGCAGTCGTTGCTTAACCTTGATCACCCATCCACAGACCAACCTTGGCAACCGTTGCTTAACTTGGATCACCCATCCACAGACAGACCTTGGCAGTCGTTGCTTAACCTTGATCACCCATCCACAGACCAAAGACGAAACGAAAATATCTGGCTTGCTTTCTATAAGAGAGAGAGACAGACAGACAGAGAAACATGCGCACGCCGCACGGCTTACAATAGCTTACTATAGCAAAAACACATTACCCTCCTTTGCGTCGCGTAGTCGCGTAAAAAGTGTCGTTACAACTTTTCGTCTGAATTTTTTCGTCTAGCCCCCTTTCACAACGCGCGATAAGGAACTTCGTTCCAAAAAGTACTACAGCGCCATCTATGACGCAGAGGATAAACTAAACATCGAAATACATCTAAATCCTGCATCGCGCAAGTAAAAGTTATTCGAGACATAAGACTATATAGATGAACCCGACAACAACTGTCGGGCAGTAACCCACCAGACATAACACCCGTCTGGTCGGAGGATCCTCCCAAATCTATGGGGTCACTGGGGACTTTGAAGTGAGGGATATCAAGGAGATGCTTGGTTGAAGAGACCACAAGTACCTACTTCATATCTATGTAAGATGAAGAAAGACAATAAAGGTGAAAAAACCGTGGTCCCTAAAACTGTGACATTTTATAAGTAACTAGCCTTTGCCCGCGACTTCGTTCATGTGGAAATTTTTATGAGTTTTTCCGAGGTAAAAAGTAGCCTATGTGCTATTATAGTCTGGAATAGCACATAGGCTACTTTTTTCCTCGGAAAAATCAATTTTATCTCTGTGCCAAATTTCACCCGGATCCGCCGTTCAGCGTGATGGTGTAACAAACTTACATCTTTTAAAACTTTTGCATTTATAATACTTAATATTATGTAAGATAACGATGATGGTAAGAAAAAAATACATAACATTGACATTTTATTTAGCTACTGAAAAGTTTATGTCAATCTTACTAAAAGTTATTTGCATCTGCCAATCTTTATCCCAACTATGTCGGGGTCGGCTTCCAGTCTTACCGGATGCAGCTGAATACCAGTGTTTTACATGGAGCGACTGCCTATCTGACCTCCACAACCTGGTTACTGGTACTGGGTACTCCTTGGTAATACTCTGGTTGTCAGACTTTCTGACCACTGACTACCTGTAACGACTGTCAAAAATCTACAAATGACATCCTAATTCTATTAAAAGTTTTTCTAGAAAAGCGAATTACTATTCGCAATAATGTAACAAGATTATCTACTGTTAAAGTTCCAATAAAACGAGAAAGCCGAAATAAATACCTAATCCAGTGGCGAAAGGTCAAAATTTTGTCTGGGGAAGCCGAAGAAATAAAATGAGAATTGGTAATTCTTTTTGTATCTTTTTTTATTTTATCTTTTTATTTTTACCTCATTTTCATTATCAGCGACCCCGAAAACTATGAAAATGACACCTATGACGAGAAAAACTAAAAAAAAATGTCGGAGCCTGTTGCTTTCTTTGTTGACATGAAAAATGTTGTCATTTTTGTAATGTTTTCAATCCTATGATGTGTTAAATGTCTGTACTGTGTTGTGATACCCACAGATGTGTATGTCATATACTATTTGACTACAGTAGACACCTAGACACTACGTTGAGTGCCTTGTTCCCGAAGGGAAGCCGGCAGGAATCGGCTTCGTAGGTCGTCGTTAGGGCCGGGACCTTTCAAAAACAAACACAAACAATGGAGATACTACCAAAAACATTTTATAATCCAATTGTTTGTTCTGAAAAGAATCGGTAGTTTAATTTTTTCCGTAAATAGAACAATACCCAGCACAAACAATGTATTAATCAATATTCTATTCGTATTTTTTGATTTAGGTTGAAATAAACTGTTCAGCTTCGTAACTTGCGTTATTATTTTGAAGTTACTCAGTAAAATATTCATTGTTCAGTCATTATTGTGTTAAGTTATTAAACTAAAAGTTTAACAGTTATTGTTGGGGGCTATGTAAGCGACGAAAATACGTACTCCAAATAGTATCAAATATAATTCTTGTATTTCTTTTTGTTTTTCACTTACGTTATCAGAACTTATTCTGTCACTTACAGGATATCTTCCGCGATTGTTCATGATGTGTTAACCAACACATCATGAACAATCGCGGAAGATATCCTGGAGATGCTTGGTTGAAGAGACCACAAGTACCTACTTCATATCTATGTAAGATGAAGAAAGACAATAAAGGTGAAAAAACCGTGGTCCCTAAAACTGTGACATTTTATAAGTAACTAGCCTTTGCCCGCGACTTCGTTCATGTGGAAATTTTTATGAGTTTTTCCGAGGTAAAAAGTAGCCTATGTGCTATTATAGTCTGGAATAGCACATAGGCTACTTTTTTCCTCGGAAAAATCAATTTTATCTCTGTGCCAAATTTCACCCGGATCCGCCGTTCAGCGTGATGGTGTAACAAACTTACATCTTTTAAAACTTTTGCATTTATAATACTTAATATTATGTAAGATAACGATGATGGTAAGAAAAAAATACATAACATTGACATTTTATTTAGCTACTGAAAAGTTTATGTCAATCTTACTAAAAGTTATTTGCATCTGCCAATCTTTATCCCAACTATGTCGGGGTCGGCTTCCAGTCTTACCGGATGCAGCTGAATACCAGTGTTTTACATGGAGCGACTGCCTATCTGACCTCCACAACCTGGTTACTGGTACTGGGTACTCCTTGGTAATACTCTGGTTGTCAGACTTTCTGACCACTGACTACCTGTAACGACTGTCAAAAATCTACAAATGACATCCTAATTCTATTAAAAGTTTTTCTAGAAAAGCGAATTACTATTCGCAATAATGTAACAAGATTATCTACTGTTAAAGTTCCAATAAAACGAGAAAGCCGAAATAAATACCTAATCCAGTGGCGAAAGGTCAAAATTTTGTCTGGGGAAGCCGAAGAAATAAAATGAGAATTGGTAATTCTTTTTGTATCTTTTTTTATTTTATCTTTTTATTTTTACCTCATTTTCATTATCAGCGACCCCGAAAACTATGAAAATGACACCTATGACGAGAAAAACTAAAAAAAAATGTCGGAGCCTGTTGCTTTCTTTGTTGACATGAAAAATGTTGTCATTTTTGTAATGTTTTCAATCCTATGATGTGTTAAATGTCTGTACTGTGTTGTGATACCCACAGATGTGTATGTCATATACTATTTGACTACAGTAGACACCTAGACACTACGTTGAGTGCCTTGTTCCCGAAGGGAAGCCGGCAGGAATCGGCTTCGTAGGTCGTCGTTAGGGCCGGGACCTTTCAAAAACAAACACAAACAATGGAGATACTACCAAAAACATTTTATAATCCAATTGTTTGTTCTGAAAAGAATCGGTAGTTTAATTTTTTCCGTAAATAGAACAATACCCAGCACAAACAATGTATTAATCAATATTCTATTCGTATTTTTTGATTTAGGTTGAAATAAACTGTTCAGCTTCGTAACTTGCGTTATTATTTTGAAGTTACTCAGTAAAATATTCATTGTTCAGTCATTATTGTGTTAAGTTATTAAACTAAAAGCTTAACAGTTATTGTTCGGGGCTATGTAAGCGACGAAAATACGTACTCCAAATTTAATAGTATCAAATATAATTTTTGTATTTCTTTTTGTTTTTCACTTACGCGTACGTTATCAGAACTTATTCTGTCACTTACGGGATATCTTCCGCGATTGTTCATGATGTGTTGGTTCTCTTAACAATTTATTATCCATCCACCCGCATTCTCCAGTCAATCCGCGATCATGGCGCTTGCAACAGCGTCGAAATACCGGGAGCTCAAAATCATCAACAATCACGGAATCCTACAAGTGACAGTGTAGTAGTAAGTTTAGTTTTAAACCATGAAAGCTTAAAACAGTTTAACGTAATATAATTATGACTACCTCGTTGATCTAGTGGTCGCAAGCTCGACTGCTGAGCATGAGGTCCTGGGTTCGATTCTCGGGCTAGGCAAAGTGTTATTGGGTTTTGCCTTCAGGAATTACTAAGTAGCAGCCACGGAGCCTGGATTTGTGCCCGGTTGATGGCAATAAGCTCGCTCCCTATTACATGGGATGGGACCATGATGGGACTTAAAAACATAACTAGCGAAATGTGGGTGTACTATTACAGGTACACCTCTGCCTTACCGTTGGGGGATTACATGCGTGATGTTATGTTATGTTGAAGAATACAATGTAGGTATAACGATACCTATTTACAAGAATGTAACACAGCACCCCAATTGTTATTGTATTGTTGTTGTGTTGTTGTTGTTGTATTGTTGTTGTTGTTTTTTACAATAACATACAAGTAGTGATTTCCTATTACATAAGTTCTAAGTGGACAGAGACGGCACGGTTGGAGCAGTGGCTGAGCTATTGGTTCGATTCCTGCACGGAACTAATATTTTGTTTGGCCTACAGGTAGTTGTTCTGTGTCTGGCTGTTTGTGTATGTGAGTTTAAATGTTTTAAAACGCACTCACGATACAGGAGAAATTCCTAGTGTAGGGAAAAGTAGTTTAAAAAAAACTGTCATAATGACCCAACCCACAATCTCTTAAAAATTCAGTTAAATAATTCAAAGTAATTCAACAATCTAATTGTGGTATTAATATACCACAATTAGATTGTTGAATTACTTTGAATTATTTAACTGAATATCTAATGATATTCGAAAAATCAGTTCGATATTTGTACATACAAGTCCAAAATAATACTTAGCATAACTTACAACAGATTTAAAATTATTCAGCATTGACTGTCCAAAAACATTACTAGGTATTAACTGCTTCAAAAAATTGTAAAAACTTCGATGTGCGTTGCAGTGGTAGCGCTCAACTTTCCATCAAAAACTATTTTTAAAATCCAATATTAAAACAAAACACGGATATAAAAACAAAAACACACGATATGACAGGACGCAATCAAATTGAATGTTAGAGCGCGGTAACCCGATGGTGTACTGGATGATTTCGATCGCTCACTGTTCACTCAACCAAATATCCAGAATTTGGTGGAAAATATTTTTTGTGTTTATCTGGAATACCGAAAATGTACTTTAGATTTTAGTGGGGAATATTTTATGTTTTTCAAAATGATTTTAAGGTATCTTTGTTGTAAAGTTTGATTTTTGGTTGGATTGGATTTAGATTTGGTCACGTGGTATGAATTATGAAAAAAAAAAAAGAATTATAAATAAATATCACTATTTAATCGTAGGCATTTAGAAATTCTTTATATTATACGGGAGAATATTTATACAAAACGAAGTGAAATAATTTAAATCCTCTCATTCCAAATTCAATCTGTAAGATTCTTGTATTAAAAACATAGGCCATCGGTTCGAGATTTAAGTATATGCTAAAACTTCAAAAGCTTTGTTCAACTTTTCTGTGTGGTCGTATGCTTGCTGGTCATTCTTCACGATCCATGTGGACCCAGTTTTTCCCTCATCCAAAACTTTTAGTATGCCTGATACTGCTGACTCCACTCTGAAGAAGAAGAAAAGATTTTTTTTAGGTTTTTTCGTTTTTTGTATGAGAAGAGATGGATGGAGAGGGAGAGGAAGACCAAGGGAACAATGGATGGATTGTGTGAGGAATGATAAATATAAAGGAAAAAGGTGGAAATTAATGGGTGACGGTTGACAGGAGAGGATGGAAGAAAAAAAACCAGCCAAGTGCAAGTCGGACTCGCGCACGAAGGGTTCCGTACCATTATTTATAAAAACGGCAAAAAAATCATATCTGTTGTATGGGAGCCCCCCTTAATATTTAATTTTTTTAATTTTTAGTATTTGTTGTTGTAGCGGCAATAGTAATACATCATTTGTGAAAATTTCAGCTTTCTAGCTATCACGGTTTATGAGATACAGCCTGGAGACAGACAGACAGACAGACAGCGAAGTCTTAGTAATAGGGCCCCGTTTTACCCTTTGGGTACGGAACCCTAAAAAATAGGTGCCGACCCAAAGTAACATGGGACAAGGGCAGGAAGACAATGATATATGAGAAGAGGTATTTGAATTGCTGTGGGATAGAATAAATAAAAAAATATCCAATATTTGTATTTATTAAAAAAATATAGCTAGGAATCGTTTAATTTCAATGTTCTGTGAGAATTTATTACGAACTGAAATACGAAATTAAGTAGATAGATACTGTCCGTTTTCAATAAACTTTTGCCCAAGTTCGTGCGGCGGAAAACCACAAACCGCAACTTATTACAAAGTAGACAAAACGATGGAGTTTCTATTTCAATTTTGCCTTTGTCTGTGCTGATATTATTTCGATACCTACTGATAAAAATAATGATAATTATACACGGTGTAAACGAACCCTACACGTAGCCATCAACCAAGAATCTGTACATCAAATTAATTATACGCAAAAAAAAAATGGGAAACGACTTTTTTGGGGTGATAAATTACGTTTTGCAGTAGTATGTAAATGTAACGCACTCAAAATTTTGTGCTGGGTTATTGAGGTATTTAAAATTATAAAAATAAGTTATTC
The DNA here is from genome assembly GCA_950022335.1 of Eurois occulta. Lineage (NCBI taxonomy): Eukaryota > Metazoa > Arthropoda > Insecta > Lepidoptera > Noctuidae > Eurois > Eurois occulta. The sequence continues at coordinate 5,271,035 of OX465489.1, read as the reverse complement.
ATCAGCAACTTGATCTAAAATACAACCTTGTGGAATCGGAAGTACCATACTATAGGTATGTGCCCGACCCAGTTCTCGAAAATGGCAATATCACATTGTACTGGGATCAATCCATCATCACTGACAGGACTATTGTAGCCAATAAACCTGATAGTGGTGGTGGATCGATCAGAGCGGCGCGCAATGATTGTTGACAAACGGTCCCGCATGATGAGAACCTCGTGAAAGCCGAGACAGATAACCAAATCAAGTATCTTGACTTGGCTTGCGAGGTTGTCGACATGTGGGATGTGGACTCAGCGATCAGTGCCGATAGTTGTATCAGCCCATGGCATAATTGCCAAGAGCCTCGACCAATACCTGACAAGGCTCTCGTTAGGCAGCTGGATCTGGTGGGTTACAATTTTTTATATTTTTATAATTAATATTTAAAAATGTAATGAATTTGTAGAAAGATTAATAAAGAAAGTAAGTTATAATTCTAATTTTATTTAAAAACTTGTATTAAAAAAAACTAAGTTGAAAAAAAAGTTGGATCTTGGACCCCCAATATCTCCGGTAGCTAGGAGGTTCCCAGGAATGATAGAGAACAAAAAATGATCGCAATGACGAGGAGAACAAGTGCCTTTTGGCTTCGTTAAGGGTATTTTTACACCCATTATAAATTTGATTTTGACATACATTATTAAACGCACCTATACAAATGTTTTGTCATTTCACTTTATGTTCGGTTTGACCAAACAGACTACACTCATAAATGAAGCTATCTTGCTATTCACTCTTGGTATTAATTTTATTCATGCACGTATTCGCAAAGAGAAACTTGCACGAGTCGATTTTATCACAAAACTCGTTCCTGCTAAACTATCTTCATCAACACGAACTTCATCTAGAACGTGTGAGTAAGGCTGCGTACACACGACAGAGGAGCGTTTGGCGATCTGTAGAACTTGCATTATTAACATTCCCCTAACGTAGTTTTGTGGGAGAAAAATCTAGCAGTGTCAGAATCGTTATTTTGTCCCCTTAGAAAAAGGCTACGATGTTCTTACTCAGCCTTTGTCATTATTATAGATAGTGAAAATACCGCTCTCTATTCCAATTGTGACAAAAATAGTTTAAGTTTGCCAAAAAAAAAGTGTATGGGCACCGCTTTATTTTCATACAGTTTTAGTGTGTCTGCAGACAGGCTTTCCTTAATCGTGTACATAGCCTAACCCTTGGCCATACTACATGCTCCAGCGATACACGTATTGCTACAGTGACAGCGGGTAAAACAAATGAAAGAGCATACATCGAGTTACCGCGACACAAGTTGCGATGCGACGGTACTCACACAAAAAAAAAACAAGTGACGATCGCGCCTGTCGCTTGAACCAAGTAGCGTCACCCGAAACAGTGAACGGGGCCTAAACCCTTAAAATCAAACCCCAAACCCTGCTACTCGTTCCTCTATCCCATAAACGCAGCCTTAACTATCCTCACCTCTGTCTCACGGACACGCGGGATGTGATTGGCTCAGCTGAATCTTTATTGAAGATTTCCAAGTTGTTTCTGTTCAGGATAGCCGTGTCTGTCGGTCCGAGGCACACTGTGATGACTCGCACTTTGCTCTCTGAATATGCTTTCTCTGCCTGGGAAAAAATTAAGAGGGTCAATATTATATAATCGTCAACCGTAATACTGGTCTTATGAATCTTAAGCGTATCTAGAAACATTAATAGGAAAATTAATAGGATAATAAGTTTCGTAGAATATTTTTTTTTACTTTTGGCCACAAATTAATTATAACAAAAAACAAAAGCTTACATTAGCCAGGCAATTAACATCCTTACTAAAGCAAAAATTAATTTCATCCAAAAAATCTTTTTAAAAATCTTCTTAGAACGAAAGATTTTAGATAAGTTTTTAATTAGCCTAGATTCTGGTCTTTGATGTTAGAGTTCACGAATTTCGTGTCTTCATTTATCTTTTTATTTTCATTCTTCTTTTTTTGGGGCGAAACAGCATGTCTTCATTTTTCATCTCTATTGGCTGTCATCTCTGTATTCACTACATTTTCAGCTATATCTTCTTTCACTCATTCCTTCCATCATTTCTTTCGTCTTCCTCTACCTAATCATTCATATTCTGTGCCCTAGGCATGTTCCTCATTCCTCTGCATTATATGCCCATAATATGGGTGATTTCCCCATCACTTCTCGTTCCCAACCTTCCGTTTCGGTTCTTTCTTTTCTTTCTATCCGTTTTCTTTCTTTTCGTTTTCTTTTCCGTTTCGTAACTTCCTCTTACATACTCATTTCTAATTCTATGCACCAAATTCTCGTCTCAACTTTAACCATCACCAATGATCGGAATAGGCTGACTATATTTTCCTAAACTTCGGAGGACAGAGACAGAAAGTGGAGACTTCCTTACGACTATTTTTTTTTCCCAGAATTCTAGAAGAATCTTCAGTAAGTTGAAAATAAGCTTTATTTAAGATGTGTAAAGGCTATTTTTAATAAACTTACAATAATCAAATCTTAGGAATTTTCACTAAAACTAATGTAACTTAAATCATGTATTTGATACAACGGTTAGTTCAAGGATCGTAAATATAATTCGAATACATGAATTTAAGTTAGATTATTATTTTACGTGAAAATCCCGAAATTTGGTAATTGCAAGTTTAGTTAAAAATAGCCTTTACACATCTTAAATAAAGCTTATTTTCAACTTATTGAAGATTTTTCCCGAATCCCGGGAAAAAAAATATAGTCGTAAGGAAGTCTCCACTTTCTGTTTCTGTTCGCCGAAGTTTAGGCAAATATAGTCAGCCTATTCCGATCACTGACCATCACATCCACATCTTAGTATTTGATATAAGTACCTAAGTAAACAAAAATATGCCTTACCCCCATAGCTACGCTGAACTGCAACACAGCTGTCTTCGTCGCGGCATACACAGGGAGATGGGTGCCAAGGTTAAGTGCTAATAAAGATGATATATTGACTATGGTGCCGCCACCACCTCCTCTGTTGACCCCCATAATTTCAAGAGCCTTCAAAGTACTGGTAACTGTTGCAGTCTGCAAGAAATATTGTGTTAATTAACAGCTTTTTATTATAACAAAAAAAAAATGTCTGTCCATTTCAATTTTTTTTTCCAACATTTTATTGCTAATCTCCGAATCAGCTGAACCGTTTACTGGGAAATAGCTGATTTAATAAGGAGTAATTTAGGCTTATATTTTATAAAAAGAATTAGGGTTCGGAGCAAAAAAAAATTAAACCCTTGAAAATTGTTAACGAAATCCGATTCCGATTGCAATTTCCGGAAGATTTATTTTTACAATAATTCCACGCGGATGAACGTCGGGCAAAACATCTACCTAGAAGGTATAACATAATTTTAAAACCACAAAACAAAATTCCCTACAAAAAACATGCCAATTCTAAACACGAATCACATCCACCCTTTCTAATCGAATCAAAACCGAATAACTCATGGTAACTCACGCGAGAACTCATAACTCACAGAATTAATATCGAACGTCCTCTTGTGCGTTCGTTCGTAGACAGTCGAAACCGCAGCCTAGTTTATTACTCTGTCGACTCCCCAATATTTACTAACAAACGATTGTACACACGCCAGCACGTCAAGCTACCCGAAACTTTCAAATTTTCACAATCAACCTTGAACTTAATGCTTTAGAGATAAAGTTGAAAATCTATTTAAGAAATTTGACTGATTGTAGTAGCTTGATATGCTGGCGTCTGTACAAGAATAAATTATGTAGTTGGATTTTATTCTTAGAATTTCTGAATTGTCAAATCACCTTCGTGAGCATGGTTGTCTGCCTCGTCAGTCGAATGATCGCGAGCGCGACTGCCGAACATGAGGGCCTGAGTTCGATTCCCGGGTCGGGAAATTGAATTTGGGTTTTACCAACTGGAATTTCTCAGTAGCAGCCACGGAGTCTGCTATTAAATAGGCTCGCCCCCTATTATATGGGACTTAAAAAACATGAACAGCCCTGGCGGAATGTCGATGTTCTATTAGGTACACCTCTGCCTAACCCTTTGGGTGTTACAGGCGTGAGGTTATGTTTCATCGTGATAATTTGCTCGCATAATCAGCCTGTTTCCACTGTCAATCCTGTCTGTAGACGTAAGTCGTGGCTGTTTCCTCTGGGCCACCTGATATTTCGCCTACTGTGTTGTAATTAATACCTGACATTTTATTCCGAGTACTAATACCCTGGTACTAATACTTTACCGAGCCTAATATTATTAGCTTACCAACGATGAAATAATTCTGACTACAATAGAATTATGTAGTTCGGGTTCCCTAGAATTTTGTAATAAAATTGTCAAACCAAATTATTAGTAACCTTTTACTCTTGTGTTGTGACCTTTCTGGCCTTAGTATTAAATTAGTATTATCCGAGGTGTAAATGGACCCTTCACGAAGCCGGAAACCAAGCATTTTATACATCAAACTAAGTAAGTAACTCAATCAAACTAAGTAAATTAAAACTCAAGCAAAATGATTGAAACGACTTTTTTTTTGGGATAAAACTCACTTTTTACTGTAGAACTCAATGTTACACACTCAAAACACTGCGCTGATGAATGCATTGAATAATACGTGGAGATATTATTTGAAGTCAAGTTATAACATTAAAAACTTGTATTTGAATAAAAAGTTAGAACTCCTAATATCTCTGTAACTAGAAGGTTCCCAGGTATGATCTCATCAACCCTCTAGACAAAAAAAAATGATCGTAATGATGGGGAAAACAAGTGCCTTTCGGCTTCGTTATGGGTATTTTTACACCCATTATAACTCGGTCAAACCCACTATAGCTATACTAATATTATAAAGAGGTTAACATTGTTTGTAAGTTTGCATGTAGGGGGTAATCTGTAGAACTACTGAACCGATTCCGAAAATTCTCACACTAACGGGAAGCTAGATTATCCCCGAGTGTTATAGACTACATTTAAAACGTTCCCGTGGGTTAATATATACCTTCGCTAACAATATTACTCGCACTTAATCCTATAATTTCGAAATTTTTAGACCAAACGTGAAATTTAAGTAACATTTCGCTTATTGTGTTGAGACTGAAAGGTCACTTTCAGTCTCTGGTATTACTTTGGTATAATATAACTCCGTGAACCCCGCTATATAAACCAACAAACAATGAACTAGCTTTAACAACAATGTTACTCATATTTATTACTAGAATTACGAAATTGTCAGATCAAACATTCAATTATTTTTAGTAATAATCCGCTTATTGTCTTGTCAGATCTGTGTCCTTTGATATTAACCGTACCGTGATTTATTACTCTATCATGTTGCCGATATTAACTTCTATTATTAACTTTTAGCGACTGAACACTAATAATATCTGTATCCAACTGTTTAGTTATAACCCGTTTCTAGAATTTTGGTTTCCTCAAATGGAACGTGAGTTATTTGCGACATTGGCTGTGGTTGATATTACTTCTCTGTTCCTTTCCATTCGTCAGCAACTTTGTTATCTAACAAACCTATGTCGTTCGTAGTTTTCTTATAAGAATAAAAAAATATCATCACTTCCCCTGCGCACAAACGAAAATCTATAAAACAATAATGCTACAAAAGTTGCAGCATTATTCAGTATCCCGTCTATTCTCCGATTTTTCAAGGATTAAGTTCAGCTTAATAAGGAGAGCAGCGGTGGCCCAGTGGTGGCCGCCCCGACTTACGAACAGTCGTGGATTCGAACCCAGGCAGGCGCATTACTTTGTGTAATTTAGTTCATCACCACTGCTCGCAAAAACGTGATCGAAAACATCGTGAGGAAGCCGGCCTAGATCAAAAAATTCGAAGACATGTGACATCTACCAACCCGCACTGGGCCCGCGTGGTGGAATATAGCCCATTCCCTCACCAGAGAGGAGGCCCTGTGTCCCAGCAGTTGGAACATTATAGGCTGATTATGCTTATGCTGCTTATGCTAAGTTCAGCTTAATAACTACCAAAATCTTATAATAGATACTTTTTTTTAGTTAGCCCATACGGGCTCCTCTCTCTGCTGCTCACTCCTAGGCAAAGACCCCCCTCCATTCCTTCCAGTTCTCACGATGGTGTGCTTCTTCTCGCCAATCCGCGAGGAAACTATCTATGACGTCCTGTCATCTTCTCCTCGGCCTGCCGCGACCCCCGTCTAGCTATCAATAGATACTCACAAAATTGATATCCACCATTTTTTTAACATTTCTTTCATCAGCAGACAACACCGCTGCATTGTTGATCACTCCGTCCAGTCTTCTATACTTGTCGACCACCTGTTTGTAAGCGGCTGCCAGTTGAGCATCGTCAGATATATCGCACTTTATAAACTTGGCTTTTAGGGCTCCGAACATGTTGATGAGCTCCAATTCTAGGGCCGCACCTTCTCTGTCCGCCACGTCGAGGAAGGCGACATGCTGGAATTTAAAAAGATTTTTTTTTTAGTAATCGATGAACAAAAGGAGGAGGAGCTCGTGGCTAAATAATAACAGCCGCTTGGGTTGATCTTAAGGTTAACCCGTGCTTGCCTAGGTTGGTCTGTGGATGGATGACCACCCATTACATACCGAGTTTCGTCCGCGCCTCGGAAAGCACGTTAAGCTGTTGGTCCCGGCTGTGATTTATAGATCTTTGACAGTCCTTACATCAGTGAGTGAGGGAAAATGCCCCAAAATTCTTTGGCTATTGTAGGTAAGTACCTACGCACAATGGCCAACGGGAAGCTCATACAAAGCGAGGTCAGGTTATAGCGTGATGTGTCGCCGTGTACACTAGGTATATCAAATTTTTTGCCTGTGTCACTCCTATCATAGAAACAATCCTATCCGGGACCGGATTATCCAATCTGGTCCCGTTAGCGGTTCCTTTAATCCCAAATCCGACCTGAAATTTCATTAGAAGTTTTTCGCAATTTTTGCTATCGCTAACTAGATCATGCAGTTTCTTGTAGGTAATGGTGAGCGAACACAACCTTCTTTACTGAACTTATACCATCGGAGAATGAACACAATACCACCAATAATCGGCCATGTTATGTTCCTAGTATGCTGTAAAAGAGCTGTTGGGACACAAATACTGCCTATTTGTTCTGGGACGAGCAAAGTCAAACGTACTCTATCTATACACAGCGGTAAAGTGCATTAAAGATATATCAATAACAGTTAGATTCATTTAACAAACATTGCGCACTATGTTGTGTGCACTTACAATAATAATGTGTGTTAAAACGATTACATATTAGCTACCTGTCCAATTCATTTAGTCAAATCTATACAGCGTGTACCACAAAGGTGTGGCCATATTTCGGATTCAGACCATCATACTGAACAACTTACTCCGACGGACCACCATCGACATCGTGAAAAAAATCTGCTGTCCAGTACAAAACCTCAATACCTACTCGACCTAAATGTATGGCGCAGCTGATTTTTTTTTCGCGATTTCGATGGTGATCCCATGAAGAAGGTGGTGCAGTTTGATGGTTTGAATCACACCCTGAAATATGACTACAACTTTCTGGTACACGCTGTATTTCTACGTTATTTTCTACTGTTATGGTATTTAGCATAGTTTACGAACGGTCTTTGATCATCAAAATCAGCCTTTATTCAAACCTCTGCTGAACAGGATAACTCTTTTATCGCCTTCTTCTCATGGGGGTAGCCCTTACAAACTCCTTTCTCCTCGTCCATGTTCATAAATCTGGTCATGATATACACGCACGGCGTACGCACTGCGTACGTACCTAACCTTTCTGAAGAACCTCAACACTACTGTCAACGCATGTTCCATCCCGGTGTAGCCACTCACTTTCTCACTTGCCTTGTAAATAGCTTTTGTTAATCGCCTTTCACTCAACGTCTCAGCATGACCAAACTATCAAAAGTTTAGATAGTTATTGTTCAGATCTAAATAATACCCGTGGAAACCACCATCACCAAGTTTGATGACTATGAAAATTCTTCCCAATTCGCGAAAATACTACTTAGTCCCAGTTTCCTTTACTTTGCCGTCTAAAAACCCTCCATCAGAAACTGCTTGTTACCACAAGTTTGTTACAAAGTAGACCGATGGCATACTTAGAGTTCAATATCGAAATTTTGTTCTTACTGCAACAACTTCTACGGCGTTGGCGTTAACTTTTCGACCACGCGGTTCCGTAAAACAGAACGTTTAGTAACAGTTGATGGTGATGAACAAAATGCAACATCTTCGATATTACTGGCTACCCCGTGTCCTGAGCAAAACGATCGATCATGCGAATGCATCGTACATTTCAACCGGCTAATCTGTGCAGGCGAGAAAACACAAAACTGAAATAAATGTACCAAGTTTGCAATATTGACGGAAATTTTCACAAGCAACGCCAGCTTGAACTGCACACTTTAAGTGGTTAATCGTGCTAGCCGCAAGTGTCTTTCGGCGTTTAAATCATACTGTCAGGAGTGCGCTGTTGATAAACGTTTGTGATGGCAGTATTAGTTCCGATAATGGCCACGCGCCAAAAGATCTATGTACAACTCTATCACTTATGTTTTGTTCATACAAGAGGGCAAAGGGAAATGCTCGTATGTTTCTATATAGCAAGGGTTAACTTCTGAAACTGGAATGTTTGTTAAACTAGAAACAAATGATTTTAGTTTCTCGTTTTGACTTAGTATCCTTTTTAGCAGTTTCGCTATACAATTAAAGTTATCAATTCAGTTTGGTTGCACACTACTGGGTACATTTATTCTCCACCTACTTATACATTATACTTATGAAACAAAGCGGCTTTTCGCGTCAGTCTGTGTGATCGCTCAGTTCCCTTAAATTATTTAAAAGATTCTTATAATATGATGTAATTATAATATGTGACATAAACGGTCATATCTTTTGATCACGTTGACTTACAAGTTTGTTTGTTCCTGAGAAAAAGGCAGAGAGACAAACGGGCAACCAAGTGATAATAGTCCTATAAGGGTTCATTTTTCCTTTTGAGGTACAGAACCCTAAAAACATTAATATTGGACTTGGATATGGCACAGAAATCACCATCTTTTGATAATTCATTAAATAATAAAGTACATTGCACTCGTGCAAATTAGGGGCAGGTAACTATGTTGTTGTGAAATAATAAACAAATTATCTTATTATTTAACCGTATCTTAGATAAAGAAAATGGTTTTCGTTTACAAAGATATAAATCCAAGGTTCTTATAAAGATAGCTCATTGAACTAGTGTAAACAGTTTGGTATCTACGCGTGCTAGTGATGCAAGGGATAAGCATTTGGATCGATCCAGAGAACAGCAAATATACAATACGATTCTAGAATCATTTCAAATATCTTTTATCCGATTCTCCAAATAACGAACCTCCTCAAATAAGATCCTCTACCTACTGCAAATACTGATCGTATGTAATCCCTCTAAGAGTCTAGGATTTTTATAATCCATTTGTGTCCTCATTTTGTATTCTTTTGAATTAAGTAACTGATGATGCTATTTAGAACTATGCGGCACGAAAGGATCCATTAATTTCTTAACTTTTATATCGATCCGAAATATCGGAGTATCACATCCTGTTGTATCGATATTGTAAAGTGTCGGATGGTACAGACGCCAACACATCAAGCTACTACAATCTGTCAAATTTATTTAATAGATTTTCAACTTCATCTCTAAAGTATTAGGTTCAAGGTTGGTTGGGAAAATCTGAGAGTTTCGGGTAGGTTGACATGCTGGCGTCTGTACCTCACCTACGCGTATCATTCTTTGCGATTCGAAGACGTTATTGTGTAGTGTAAAAGTCATGCATTCGGTCATATTAATTACTCAATATAGGCGTGTTTGTAGATAAGCACGCGTTAATTTCACACATCACTGTGATTATCAAAATCAAAGATATTGAAAGAAAATATTATGAGAACGATCGAGGATGTTTTCTGCTACCAAGCATAATATTATGTAGACACGACCTCTTAGAATTACGTGGACATTTCATAACATCACGCCTGTTCGTGGAGGGTTAGGCTGAGGTTTAGGTACCATATAGGTAGTTATTCACCCATATTTCGCCAGCTATAGTTAAGTCCCATGATGTAGGGGCCAGCCTATTGCCATCAACTGGGCACAAATCCAGACTATGGTACAACTGTGGTAGTATAGGCAGATTAGACATTTTTATTTTCTTTTAAAGTTGGCTAATCTCAACAACCCTTAATTGTTGCAGTTATCTTTTGCAATTTTAACCACTTTCTATGGCATGGAAGGCAAGATCTGAATGCCAAATTTCTAATTGAAAAGACAACACAAAATATCACGTTCTACATTTTTATTGTCATTTCCTTTTTTATGTTTAATGGGCCTACTCTTGACCTCAATCTAGTCCAGAGGACAGAGATGAGGTCGACGATGGAACGAGCTAAGCTAACCCAAAAGAAGTCTATCCTACGACGCGGCCGGCTACCCTAACACATCAAATATAGTTTGCCAATCTTTTAATTGAAATAACAGCACCTATAATTGATCACGTTCTACATTTTCATTGTCACACGCTACCCTAAAACATCAAACGATATTTACCCTCGCATTTTCCCTCAGCAATGCCCTGACGATTCCCGCCCCAACTCCAGCAGCGCCTCCTGTCACCAAGAACACTTTGTCCTCCACACACAACACACGTCTCACCATCTTCGCCGCCATCTTTAAATAAAAAAATTACTCTATTTCATCACTCAAAGATAAAAGTCACCGCGGAACGCCAAAGGTAACGGTGAACTGATCAGAACAATGTGTATTATATATCGAACTAATTTCTTTAACTGATATTATGTTATCGGAGCGATAAGAAGGAATTGGATTTTATTTTATTGCTTTGTTTTATTTAATCTTTGCATTTGTGGGATGTCTTTGGTTTGAATTAGTTTTGTAAGAAATAAATTAATGTACTTAGACTTATTGATTTTATTGCGTCTAGTTTAATAGCCTGCTAAAGGTGCGCTCAAAACGAACAGACTAACTGATCCCGGACACCTGACTTAGACGTGACATTATCTGTCAAAGAACAACTATACCAGTGTCCACTGCTCGGTCTGAAGTCCAGTCCACTCGATTTGACCGCACTTTTAGGCACTGTCGCCAGCGCATCGTTCATACAAACTGTCAAATTTTCACATTCGATTTTGAACTTAACCGTCAACATTTTATTGTTTCAAATCATTTGGAGAAATTTGACAGTTTGTGGTAACTTGATGTGCTGGCGACTGTACGTATCACATTCACATTCCTGTCGTGCAAGTATGATTATTACATACTTTTGACGCTAATTTGAGTGTTGTAAATATATCAATAAAAGTATTGAAAATTATAATCCAGTTTACCAATAATCACGGTACCGAGTACCGTGATTATCGGTAAATTGGATTATTATTATTAATGCTAGAGTAACTATTGATCGTCAGATTATATTTTCAACTTCATTTTTCCGATTGTTCTTTCAAAATATCCTCAGTGGATCTATAAGGGCTTTATCAATCTCACGTTGGTACTTCAGTATCCTCCCTGTGGCGGCTCATTTCGAGTCGAGGGGTTGACGTGGCGAAGCGGCTAAAGCGCTGTCAAGTGCTGCAGCCATTGACTACGCAACAATAACGTCTAATAGCGGGCCAGCTTTAACGATGCTTTTTTCAGCCTTAAAAGTTCTATAGGGGTTATAAGTAGGTACGGATTTGAGTTTTATAATCTTGATTGCTTTTTGGATTATCAGGCCCATTACGTGATATTTAAAAATATTGAAACTGCAAGTCATGAAAATTGGATGAGTAAAATAAAATTGTTGTTGACACAAAATGTTTTAAAAGAATCATGCATTGTTATGTTAGAACGAAAACTCATTGTGTTCACAGGTTTATTGGCGACACCAGATTGCTTAGCATTCGTTTAAAAAATGGTTAGTCATTTCATCTCAAAATTCGCGTAGCCGTTAAAAAGTGAATAACTGAGAAAAGTATGTGAAATGTAGTGAAGTTAATGACTGCTAAGCATGAGGTTCTGAGCTCGATTCCCGGGTTGGGAAAGTGTCATTAGTTTTTTCCATCAGGAATTTCTCAGTAGCAAAGACAGAATCTAGATTTGTGACCGGTTGATGGCAAGGACTCTAACAGAACTGAAGAAATGTGGGTGTAAGTACTTGTTAAGTATAGCTCAGCCTATCTCTTTGGGAATAACAAGGCGTAATGTTAATTTGACAGAAAATTCCTATAATATTCGTCCAACTTACGGAAACAAGTTTTTATCATCATCATCTTCCTGCCCTTGTCCCATGTTATTTAGGGTCGACGCAACACGTTATTTTCTTCAATTCCCCCCTATCATCCGTCACGACATCATTTACTCCCTTTGCCTTCATACAATTCATCACAAAATCCATCTATCTTTTCTATTATTAGTCCAACTTACGCAAACAACTTTTACACTCCACAAATTCCACGGCAACATGCGTGACGTTCTCAGTTAGAAACAACATAACATTTTCATTCCCAGACATTTAATCCTCACATTCCACCTTTTATTTTAAATATTTCTGCCTCGTACATTCCCTCTTTATTAACATGTGACGTGAAAACTCGTGAAATAATAAAACGTAAACAAAGCGCAGCACTTCAGGGAATGCGACTGAGTCATCACTGGGAGGGGAGTACTAGTGTTGGTTTACACGCGCCAGTTCTGGCTTCTAGTGTGCATATAATTATATATGTTACTAGCGCGTTGAAAGAAAAATGTACGGTCTGCGTGATGGGGAAAAAAAGCAAGGTGATGTGTTTGGTTTTCGTTTTTGTGAAGGCTGTCTCTATTAAAATATTATAAAGGGTATTTTTTTTTTGTTGTAAGTTTGTATGTAGGGGTAATCTTAGAAACTACTGATATGATTCCGAAAATTCTTTCACAAACGGGAAGCTACATTATCCCCAAGTGTTATAGACTATATTTAAAACGTTCCCGTGATTCCGTACATAACGGGAGCGAAGCTACAAGCCAAAGGTAGAGGTAGTGGCATATAAAATTATGATGGTATATACTGATTACTGATACTTAGCGGATCACATTTTAATTAAACATTATAGCCAAAACAGCTGTTTATATTTAGTAGTGAAGGCGACTGAGTCATCACTGCGATGGGGAGTACTAGTAGGTACGTGGCTTTACACGCGCCAGTACTAGCTTCTAGTGTGCATATATGTTACTAGCGCGTTGAAAGAAAAATGTACGTTCTGCGTGACTGGTTTGTAACGATGGAGGTGAAAGAGGCATGTGACGTCACATGCCTCTTTCTGTAGGGTTTTTGTGTAAGGTGTGGTGTGGAAAATTATAACGGTGAAGCGTAGATAGCTATAGCAATTGGTTGATAGTATAATTATTATACACTAGCTCATGCCCGCGGCTTCACCCGCGTAAGTTCGGTAATTGTCCCACGGGATCGTACTACCGGGATAAAAAGTATCCTATGTGTTAATCCAGGTTATAAACTATCTGTGTGCCAAATTTCATTCAAATCCGGTCAGTAGTTTTTGCACGAAAGAGTAACAAACATCCATCCATCCATACTCACAAACTTTCGCATTTATAATATTAGTAGGATTATAGGCAAAACGGATGTTTTATTTGTTAGAGAATGTGACTGAGTCATCTCTGCGTGGAGAGTACTAGTATGTTGCTGTACACGCGCCAGTACTAGCTTACAGTACGCTTAAGTTACTAGCGTGTTGGATTGTTTTGTGTACGTCATCATCATCATCATCATCATCATCATCTGACTAGCCTTTTCCTAACTACGTTGGGGTCGGCTTCCAGTATAACCGGATGCAGCTGAATACCAGTATTTTACATGGAGCGACTGCCTATCTGACCTCCACAACCCAGTTAGTGCTAGGTAATACGATACCGCTCGGTAAGACTGGTTGTCAGACTTTCGGGACACTGATTACCGGTAACGACTGCCAAAGATGTACAAATGACAGCCGGGACCAACGGCTTAACGTGGCACGGAGAAAACTTGGTATGTAATGGGTGGTCACCCATCCACGGACCAACCTAGGTAAGCACGGTTGTTTTTGTGTAGGTCGTGGTGTGGAAAATGATAGCGGTGATGCGTCGGTATGGCGTATTGGTTGTCTTAGCGAATGGCATTGTGGTCCTTTAATAGTAATGTATTTGTATTTATTTACAATATGGCCTCGACGAGTAACAATTTTCAATATTGCAAGACCTTAGATAACTATTAATTATTTTCACTTGATTTTAAAGCTCTCGCTCCCGCGGGACTTGAAAGTAGTAAAAAAGACAAAGCAGTAAATATTTTTATGCTAGTGAAAAAATCATTGCAGATAAAGTTACGGCCCAGAACTAGGGATATAATAAATCCAACTTATACTGCCACTGGCAGTCACTCATAAATCGCACATTTTTAGGACCTACTGCATGATTACGACTCGTAAATCTTTAGAGCAAATCCCTCAAGAGTAGACTCTGATACTTATCTTTCAGAACACGTTACCTTGTGTACAATATTTCTTAGCTTAAAATATTATGTTCCTGTCTACTAACAATTTTGTTACATAACATAACATCACGCATGTAATCTCCGAAGGGTACGGCAAAGATATACTTAATAGGTACACCCACATTTCACCAGTTAAGTTTTAAGTTCCATGTAATGGGGGGCGATCTTATAGGCAACAACCGAGAACAAATCCAGTCTCCGTGGCTGCCACTGGGAAATTCCTGATGGAAAACCCCAATAACACTTTTCTCGACCCAGGAATCGAACCCAGGACCTCATGCTGAGCAGTCGCGCTTACAATCATCATCAAAAGTTATAAGTCAAACGTAACAGAGACTGATGTGTACGTTTGTCTAGAAACTGTGTTATGTACACTATTGTACATAAAACAGTTTCTTCTAGAAAAATATATCGTTCCACATAGAACAGCAATAAAAGTCTTGTGGTCTAAACTCGTAACTTAAGCTCTCCGAACAATGTGTTCTACTAAACTTCCTTCTACCACAACCACTCACTCCGTTACTTGCCCATTACACTTTTAAACAAAGTACTAAAGAAAAATCCAACAAATAAAAAACAAAGTACAGTCGGTGAAAAAGCGTTTGAACGAGGCACAAGTCAAACAAAGCTGGTAGCGAGGTCTGTGGGTGTCCCAACAAACAAATCTCATAGTTGAGAACGCGCAGGGTTGACAATGGGAAAGAATAGGATTTTAACTTTATCCGTTCGCTCGACCGAGATAATCACATCAACATTCGAAAAAATGTTCCGAACGATGAACGAATAGTAGACGTCATGTCAAGTTGCATTACTGTTCTAATGTTTGCATCCTAATCCCTACTATCCCTACTAATATTATAAATGCAAAAGTAACTCTGTCTGTCTGTCTGTCTGTTACGCTTTCACGTCTAAACCACTGAACTGATTTCAATAAAATTTGGTACAGAGATAGAGTTGACCTTGAGAAAGAACATAGGACAGTTTTTATCCCGAACTTTTGAAGAGTTCTCTTGGAAACGCGATATAACCGAAGTCGACGCGGGCGAAGTCGCGGGCGGAAAACTAGTACTAACTAATATTATAATACCAAAGTAAGCCAGTTTTTTTGTTACCTTTTCACGCCTAAACCACTGAACCGATCATCCTAAAATTTTGTAAATACGTTGTCAGATATACAGAAACGGACATAGAGTAGCTTTCATCCCGAAAAAAGTACAGGTCCCGAGGCAAACAACAACTAATGATAATAGATGGTGATGGATGATTGAATTAGATTATTATAGAAACTTTAGTAGTGCGAATTAATTGTCAAATTCTAAATTAATGCGAGCGAAGCCGCGGGCAAAAGCTAATGTTAACATAAATGTACCTGTATGTGTATGAGTTTAGTATTGTAACGCACAAAACTGTAGCAGGATTAAACATAAACTTGAGGTTTATTTTCTGTGTGATACGTGAACAACCGAGACACACAGACACAACACACACTACACACAGACACTACAGATAGTTGTTCCGGGTCTGGCTGTTTGTGTATGTGAGTTTAAATGTTTGTAAATGCACCCACGATACAGGATAAATGCCTAGTGTGGGGCAACGTTAAAAAAAAAACGATAGAATTATTCGTTTCTTTTCTTAGATAACATTGAAAATAACCTAGTATCAGTGGCAGTCTCGGCACCCATAAAACTAAAACATAGTAGAGTTATCTTGCTATAATTGTGGTGACCTATACAACCTCACATAGTAACTATGCATCACAGTTGATTTTGCTCAAGTCTTACATCGCGCAAGCAGAGTAATACCCGCGATTAACATAATTAAAAAGAAACCCGTCAACATCTGTTGGGTAGTGGACTAGTGGCTCACTACACAACACCCGTCTGGCCGTAGGATTTTCTATTTTCGAAGAAATAGTAAGCACTTCTTTGCAAGAACAATTTCATGAGGATTCCTACATACATTTCATGAAATTATACTCTGCAAGGTTTAGATCAAAAAGTTCCTTCACACTTTCCAACCCTATTTGAGGTGAGACGGTCTTTGTCCTTGCCGAAGTGAGATACGCAAATACAAAAACGCAACACTCCGTGAAATGCCTTGGGCTCCCGACTTTAACTGGGCTCCCGGCTTTCAGCTCTCGACTTTTACGTATGCAGGGAAAACAAATACACCAAAGGAGATTTGAGAGAAAAGCTTTAGAAAATATACTTTAGCTTCAAGAATTCTGGTGTACCTTGTTCTGTACTGTAATACTTAGTTGAATTGTGAATGCCTTTGGAACTCTGGAACAGCTGCGGTTTTGTGGTAGCGTTTAGTGCTTAGATATAAAATGCTTGGAGATGTTATTATAGAATAGTAATATAATATTATATACTTTTTTGTACACCAAAATTTAAACACAACTGTTTTCCAATATTGCTAATTCTATGGTTATAATGGCGCTCGCGGATTTTCTAATGAATGGAAATGTATTAATTAAATCTTTGTGGAGAAGACGTAGGTCTGTAGGTAGGTACTTGCATTTGTAGTTTTCAGTCTCAATTTTGTTTGGAAGTTGCATCTTGTTTAAGGAGAATAGCAAGGCATTACAACATTCCTATTCTTACTGAAATAAAATGAAATATCGAAGAATATTGCAGTGAAAAATTTCTATGTGGCGTTCAGAATGACGTACGTAATACGTGGTAGCCGTTTTCGCGTCGGTGTCCCTTCCACCCCGTAGGAAATCGGATCTTCCTTTTTGGCTACTATCAAAAGAAACATCGAAACAAACTCAGAGATCACAGGCTCTGTTAACCCTACATGAGTAGTAATGTAGGGTTAACCCTTCTGCTTAACCTTTTCCTGACTATATTGGAGTCGGCTTCCAGTCTAACCACATAAAGCTTAATACCAGTATTTTATATGAAGCGCCTGCCTATTTGACCTCCATAACCCAGTTAGTACTGGATAATACGATAATGTCAGACTTTCTCAGAAATACGAGTGTCAAATATCTCCAAATGTCAGCCGGAACCAATGGCTTAGCGTGTTTACCGAGGCATGAAGGAAACTCGGTACGTAATGGGTGGTCACCTATCCATAGACCGACCTTGGCAAGCGCTGCTTCAACTTAAAGATCGACCGGTGCGGTTGTTACATTTAGCCACGAGATAGTCTCTCTTTTCCCATATAATATCTCAGATTTATGTTAAAAAACTTTCAAAACATACCTGTCACCAAATAACAACAATAAACTAATAACGTTGTCTTCTAAAATATTCTTAAAATATTTCTCCACTGCATTTATTGAATAACTCCCTGAACTCGGTGTAACCTCGGGGTACATAAGTGCAAGCGTTTGGCGCCACTGCACGTAATTTACACTTTGCACTTCAGTTCCCCCGAGTACGTTAAAATACCAACAGGATCTCTGGATCTTAAATATGGTTAGTTTACTTTAGTTTAAATATTAACAGAAGATTTCTGTTCGTACTTCAATGGTTTACATTATGTTTTTGTGAAAATAATCAAGTTTCTACATTAGATTTTTTTAATCAACCTGTATTATTCTACTACTGGGCAACGGTCTTCATAGCTTTCCACTCCTTCTCTCTATGCGTGGTAATCTCCAGCTAATCTCCCACAAATGCGTCTAGGTCATAACGCTAGCATTTTCTACCTTCTTCAGCGACGACGCCCTTTTTCTGGCACCCACTGCGTCACGACTCTGGCCCATTTGTCCTAATGCCTCGAGGCAAAAGAGCAATGTTAAGCCATTTGTTTTTCCTGTAAAAAATATCTCCTGAAGGAATTAAAGATAAAGTATTTATTAGTCTCGCGCAGGACAAAACAAAATGATTTATTTATTTGGTACACCAACAGCAGTACATACCAAGAATTAATGTGAAACAATAAAAATAACATAAAAGTGCTGGTATGTATCATGTATGCCTATTATAGGTATACACAGCATTCACCATAGGACAACAACATACTGTATCAAATCTTAATTATAAAGTAATACAATAATAAAAATTAATGATGGAAGTAATACAATTTGGATATTGTTTATAAAATTTACTTACGACTAAATGAGATGAAATGAATTATGAAGATATATGTGTTGTGAGTCTGATATTATTATCTGAATTTTTATTTACATTTTTGTTAACTAGCTGCAAATATTGAAAGTATTGAATTGACAGAAATTAGTTGATTAAATTTACATGAATAGAATCCTGTGAGTTTTTCAGTGTCCGTTGGAATAAATTGATGGTCGAATGCATTTACATATAGGTTTCAAAGCGAGAATCAAAGCCACTGATTTACCTTTGAACAGAAGGAGCATTGAAAATATTCAAAATAAAACGAAAACCACACAAATACTCGTACATCTTGTTTGTTGTGCGTACCTGTGACTTTATTAGATTTAATTTGCATTCGAATGCCAATAGAAAAAAAATCTATCACAATATTCTATTTTTATATATTTTTATCAAGGCAGAATCTACAAAACGTCACCTGCCACAATTTTTACTGTTTACTCCTTTCGCCTCGTCCACGTTCATACATCAGGTCATACACGCACGCCGGTTGCGAGTACTACACACCTGATCATTCTGATAAACTTCTCCATGAATGTTAGAGAATGTCCTTTTGGTACGTTGCTACTCTCATCTACCATAAAGATACCATCGTTTAATCAAAATATTTTCTTAAATAAATCGCGACTAAATTGAAAATTGAATGCAAAATTTAAATTAAGCGGTACACCGCTTACTTATAATACTGAGGTTACACCACTCCGTAAATAATTCATGTGTAACACCCGACAGATGGCGCTGTGTTCAAACACTGCACCGAGAGCAACAACATTAATGTTAGAGAATGTCCTTTTGGTACGTTGCCACTCTCATCTGCCTTATAGGCACCTTTAGTTTAATCATAATATTCTCTTAAATAAACCACGACTAAATTGAAAATTGAATGTAAAATTTAAATAAAGCGGTACACCGGTTACTTGTAATACTGAGGTTACACCACTCCGTAAATAATTCATGTGTAACACCCGACAGATGGCGCTGTGTTCAAACACTGCACCGAGAGCACTCCAACATTAATGTTAGAGAATGTCCTTTTGGTACGTTGCCACTCTCGTCTGCCATAAAGATACCTTTAGTTTAATCATAATATTCTCTTAAATAAACCACGACTAAATTGAAAATTGAATGCAAAATTTAAATTAAGCGGTACACCGGTTACTTGTAATACTGAGGTTACACCATTCTGTAAATAATTCACGTGAACCACATAACACTCAACAGATGGCGCTGTGTTCAAACACTGCACCGAGAGCACTCCAACATTAATGTTAGCGAATGTCCTTTTGGTACGTTGCCGCTCTCATCTGCCTTATAGACACCTTTAGTTTAATCCTAATAATCTCTTAAATAAACCACGACTAAATTGAAAATTGAATGCAAAATTTAAATTAAGCGGTACATCGGTTACTTGTAATACTGAGGTTACACCACTCTGTAAATAATTCACGTGAACCACATAACACTCAACAGATGACGCTGTGTTCAAACACTGCGCCGAGAGCACTCCAACACTAGAGCTGACATTTTAAAAACATTGAGAATATTATTTAACCGGTACCAGTATCGTAAAGGGTTAAGATTGTATTTTGGGTTTTGTCAGTAACAGATTTAATATTTATAGAAAGTTTACTGAAATAAATTGGTTGTTAGTTATTCATGTTTTGATTTCAGGAGTTTTTGATTATTTTTTCTAAATCTCTGACAAAAATATTGTTTTTTTTTTTTTATAAAACTGCTACATGTCGATTATTATTTATTACTGTGCGTGCGTGGAAACATCCACATAATATATTATAATATATTGTAAGCCCTATCTCTCTCCTCTTACTTGAAATCTGTTTTATGTAAATATTTAGTCAGTCCGAAAGCACACTCAGTTGTAGTATTACAGACTATTTCCAATTAAAAGTATGTCTAGAGAAACAATAACCAAATCTGTGTCCCACTCTCGCCCGTGAGTGACTCTCAAATTCACTACGTAAGTTCAAAGCGTAAACTACTTACCACCTACCTACAGGTACACATACCACAAACTTAATCCAGCTTACCTCAGGTACAGACACCTCAATGTTACAGAGGTATCATATGTACAAGTTTCTCGTATCGAATTTCAAATAAGCGGTAACAAATAAACAGCGTGATCTCTTGTAGCAGCTTACTCTAGTGTGTGAAAGAGATGGAGCTAGACGTCCTGCATACCTCCATCTCTTTTGCACACTGAAGTGACATGGGCCCTGATTAAAGCATTGTGTGGCCGAAGTTATACCAGATGGGTAAAGTTTTAGAGCGAGTTGTTGATACAGCTCTAATACAACCACTGTCACAGAAATGGAATTTCAGTACTGAAGTTCCAAAACTAACCAAGGAGCCTCCTTTAAATTAATCAGTTAGAGTACCTATTCCTGTGCGCATTTGGACATCTAAGGAAATTAAAGTAACTTACAACTTGTACTCTCGTTTGGAGCATACAGCAACAAAATACATTATTTTCTTTCGTGTCGATGGCACGCAACTTAAGTTATCAGTTAGTATCCAGTTCAATCCACATGGGTGGAGCTAGGCTAAATTTCGGGAAGTTTTTCAGCTTTCTTGTACAGCGTGTATCAGAAAGGTATGGTCACATTTAATAGCATATTTATACAAAACTTCCATATCTACCCGACCTAAACGTTTCGGACAGCTGATTATTCTTTCGCGATCAGCTATGATGTTGGCACCATGGAGGAAGTTGTTCAGTTTGATGGTTACACACCCTTAAATATGATCACGCATTTCTGAAATACCCTGTAGCATACGCTTACGCAGTTTCAGATTAGCGTATTTTCGGCGCGTATGAGCTCGTTTTTCGCCATTCGCTCAACTTGCACAAGGGTTGACGCCCGAGCAAGCAGCGAGTGATACTGAAATATTGCTACTACCAGAAACCACGGGTTCGAGCGTACACGCCACAATGAGAGCGTGTCCGCGCGTCCAATTTTTTAAACACAAAATATGGCGCGCATGTTCGCGCGTAGCCGATACGAGCTTATACGTGCTGAAAAATACAATAGTCTCAAACCGCTATTACGCATGGTTCACGATTTGCAAGCTTGCAACGCAACATGCGTCAAGCGACAAGCCCGCTCGACAACTGATTCTGTACGTCAGCGTCGCTCCGAAAGTGGCGTCGCGTCGCGGTGAACCAAGCATACTTCAAACAACTTCTTCCATTTGTTTTGTTCTTAATCACTGTCGCAACACGCGTGAAGCTTGAGCGTACATCCCGTGGCCAAACGGTGATTCTTTACCTCAAAATAGCTCTCTTTAAGTGAATATAGAAGCCATTCAGTTAGATAAGAACGTTGCATTTGCTAAAGTCTTTTCTTTCTGGCCAAACTATTCTACCCGCAGTTATCTTAAGCCAAATAGAAAAGAATGAGCTTTGGAACTATCCAGACTCATTTGTGCACTGCACTGAATGGTACACCCGAGAATTCTAATTTTATTTGAGCATTTTACTGTAAATTGACTGAGGTAACTCTTTTTCTTTAAAACTCTTTTTTTAATTTTTTTCTTTATACTGTTGTTCAAATAGGTAATGATTGTTCCTCGTCTTAATGATGTATGATTAAAAACTTTTAATCATTCTTTATGAATGGCTCATAATGTGTTCTTAAACAATAAATGAGTTTTTGTCTTACAAAGCCGTTTTGAATGGTTAACTAGCTTATGTTCCTACCTTCCTATTTTATCTTATTGATGTTATCTAGTCTTTGTTATTTTTAAGTTTGCTTGCTGAATGAAGCCAGCGAAATTTGTGAAACCTTTCTATTTGTAAAACCATAATGTACCATATTGCATGCTATTAAAGAATCTTGAAGTGGACATCGCTTTCAAATTATTTTGTTTCTTCAACGACTTACAATAGGATTTGCACAAGGTTTTACTGAGCTTATGGGAGTTCCATCGGTACATTTTTGACGTTTCCATAAGGACTGGTCGTTTATTTTATCTAGCTCTACCCACCATCTTTTACGGGACCGTATCGGGGTCCACATAACCATAGCTCATTCTACATACGGCAAAAGTATCTAAAGCAACTACCTCGTGGTTGGAATCGCGACTGCTGAGCATGAGATCCTGGATGCCATTCCCGGGGTCGGGCAAATTTTTATTGAGTTTTTCCATCAGAGCAATTTCTCAGTAGCAGCCACGGAGTCTGGATGTGTGGTCGGTTGATGACAATAGGCTCACCCCCTATTATATGGGACTTAAACTTAACTGGCGAAATATGGCTGTATTATACTATTACATTATTATTCCATTATAATTTCGTTACGATGAATGAAGGCTATAAGGCAATATGTTGAATACTTTTTCTTTAAACGGACAACTTCAAGCCACCGTTGCTAAAGATTCTCATTGTTAGGGAATCTGCATGAACAATATTTTTTTAAATACTTTACATCAAACTACTGCCGACGACAAGCGTGATCTCCGAACAGTTATTTTATCAAATTTATGAAAAAAAAATCACGTACTATTTTGTTTACTACGTACGACTATGAACTTATCCTAGAAACTGATTTATATTGCCATGATTTCCGTAACTGGGGAAATGTGAGTGTACTATTACGTAGGTACACCTCTGCCTAACCCTCGTGTCCTGCGTGTTCTGTTGTTTGTTCACTAGAGGAACTGATGGACGCTACCGAAAGCGCCAAGGAAGTAGCTCAGCTCAGGCCGACACAATTTATATTGCCATCGACACGCTTAAAGATATAAAGCTAGACTATTGAAGCTGAAATCAACCACCTACAATTTCAATAGTTGAAGCTGATTTTTTGATCTGTAATCGCAAACGTTTCCTTCCCCATTTTTCAGCACACAAATGTACCAGCAATATTCCCAGAAGTGGGAAGCCAATAGCGCTGGTCTAAAACAATCGAGGCATTCAATATGAATTCTGGATGCAGATATCCCTAGTAATTACTTTCTCCCTCCACTGCGCCAGTATTACGTTTATTACATTCGTCTGCGGCAGATATTGTGTTTCATAACGGATAATAATTCGAGTTTCATGATGAGATGGAAAGAGTTTTTTTTTCAGTTGTTTATTATAATAATAATAAAAACGTTTAATTCAGATACAATCCTTATTGCAGAATAGTTATAGAATAGTCAGATTACAAAAACAAAAACCAATTAATAACATAGACAATAGAAATGAAGATGAATCTTCAATAATGGTACCACGGAAAAACTTATTAATATCATTTGTTTTAGTGACAATATTAGTCTTCGTTTATAAAAAACTTTAAAAAAAGGCGGAAGTTCTCAAATCGGTTGTTTTTTTATGTTTGTTTCCTTATAACTCCGATTAGTTCCATAGGAATTTCATCAAAATCGGTTCAGTAGTTTTGTTTTTTTATCTTGGCCTATGCTGACATGATGGTCCTTAATAACTTCTAGTTACAATGTAAAATTGATTATACTACTACTAAATAGGGTAAAATAGTCAGACTAAAAAAGTCTAAAATAACTTTACTTTCGGAAGTCGATGGCAAAAAAGTCGAAGAAACAAACAAAGTCACCGACTTTCGAAAGTTTTTTATTTTAGAATTTTTTGTGTTTTCTTGGAAGTCGGTTTTTTAGTGTTCCGTACCCAAAGGGTTAAACGGGACCCTATTACTAAGACTCCGCTGTCTGTCTGTCTGTCCGTCTGTCACCAGGCTGTATCTCATGAACCGTGATAGTTAGACAGTTGCAATTTTCACAGATGATGTATTTCTGTTGCCGCTATACTTACCAACAAATACTAAAAAAACAGAATAAAACAATATTTAAAGGGGCTCCCATACAACAGACATGATTTTTATGTCATTTTTAGGGTTCCGTACCCAAAGGGTAAAACGGGACCCTATTACTAAGACTCCGCTGTCTGTCTCTGTCTATCTCTCTGTCTGTCTGTCTGTCTCCAGGCTGTATCTCATAAACCGTGATAGCTAGAAAGCTGAAATTTTCACAAATGATGTATTACTATTGCCGCTATAACAACAAATACTAAAAATTAAAAAAAAAAATATTAACGGGGGCCCCCATACAACAGATACCTATGATTTTTTTGCCGTTTTTATAGACAATGGTACGGAACCCTTCGTGCGCGAGTCCGACTCGCACTTGGCCGGTTTTTATAGATGACGGAACCCTTCGTACGCGAGTCCGACTCGCACTTGGCCGGTTTTTTTTCTACAGTAGTAACAATATGCGACCCGTAATTGCATTACTAGGTAAGTGAAGGAAGACTGATGGATTTTCAACTTTCAGCGCTGAATCGAGCTTAGAAAATGCAACAACGCGCTTTTATGTAGGCATACATTTTACAACTGTTTACTTTTTACTCACTTAAGTACATAGGTACTTTTTATTAGGTTAAAAGGAGCCATATAAGAGGCACTAAAGTCACGATAAAATATTATTAGTAAGAGCAGCGGTGGCCCAGTGGTGGCGGCCCCGACTTACGAGCTACTTAAGTCGTGGGTTCGAACCCAGGCAGGCGTATTACTTTGTGTAATGTATTTCATCGCCAATTCTCTCAAAACGGTGAAGGAAAACATCGAAAGGAAACCGGCATATCCTAAAACCAAAAATCCCTCGCATAGTGAGGAGGACTATGTTATGTCCCAGCAGTGGGAACATTAAATAAATAAATAAATGAAGAAACATATGAAGAAACATAAAATTCTGTCTTTTCGAAACATCAAGTCGTACCTAATACCTCAGTCAAAATATTCATATTTCACTAACTTTTAATACATGGTGTAAACGGACCCTTCATGAAGCCGTCAACCAAGCATTCTGTACACCAAACTAAGTAACTCTACGCAAAAAATATTTCTGGGAAACGACTTTTTTTGGTGAAAAATATTTACGGTAGGTCTCAATGTAACGCACTCAAAACATTGTCCTGGTGAATACATTGAATAGTATGGGTGTCGTGGAGGTATTTAAAGTAAAATTGTTAACCTTAAAAACTTGTATTTAAAAAACAAACTTGTGAAAAACTTGGAACTTTGATTCCCAATATCTCCATAACTAGAAGGTTCCCTGGTAGGGTCTAGAAAAAAAAACCGCAATGATGGGGAGAATAAGTGCATTTCGGTTTTGTTAAGGGTACTTTTACACCCACTATACTAAGTAAAATTAATATTGGTTTAAGTTCGCATTTGATGACGCATGTCGAGAAATTAATGATAAATAGCATGGTCAATATCGTAAATAAAACTGTAATCTTGTTTTTTTCAATACATATTTCGCAATGTTTACCAACAACGCCCCCTCGACCAATGTCATTCGGGGGCCTAAAGATTCATGTAGAAATCTAGGCAGATCCCTACTTAACAATCAATACTCAACACTTTCTAAAAACGAACAACACCAAAAAAATAAATCCCAAATAATATTTTAAAACCTCAAGACTATTTTAATTCCAGTTTACATTTCAAACCCGAAGTCTAGACAGGAATATCATTTTCTTTTTTTTTTCACACATTCTGGCAACATATAAATTGAAACGCCACAACGCGTTTCCGACGCCAGAAGCACATTTAAATTTCATCAGAGACCCCGGAGAACATCCCTAGCGGTGCAAAATTGTATTTTCTGCTTGAGAGGAGCGAATATGAAGGGACATGACATGTCTTTCACATTCCCAGTCCTCACCGTGCGTCGATCCGTATTTCATTTTCTACATATCAGATTTCGTTTTGTTAGTGATCCGTTCGGATTATTTGGTTCTGTTATTATTTTGTGGTAAGTAAATGGTTTTTTATGATCCTCACTAGATTTTCAGAGTACAAAGTCTTCTTTTGCGTGTGGTTAGTGCCTAACCTGGTGTCAGTTTTTATGCCGCCTATGGGACTTACATGCCGTGGAAAAATATTTCTCTGGGATGTTTGATTTCCTCACGATGTTTTCCTTCACCAAAATGATCATTATACATAGTTATTATCACTATTACTACACCAGTCCTGCGCCTATCTGATAGATTTCGATCTCTCATTCTCAAAGTTGGAAGACTCGTGTCCGAGAAATGGGAAGATTGTGCCATGTTTAAGTGTCTTAATATAATCGCCATATTAATAACAAGTATCAGAATTTTAAAAAATTTCACGCAATCTGAAGTTAGGAAGTAAAATTTCGATTTTAGTCATATTTAAAAAAAGCAAATCGAAACATACCTAATAACAATTGCAACCACGACCAAAGAGCAATTGCAGTGCAACAGAGCTCAATGTAATAAAATCCGGGATTTCTTTGTTGCAGCGAAGCATAAATTCTCGATGGAACTGAATCCTTATCGACACTTTATCCCGTAGACACACAGATGCAATTTGCACCCGCAAATTACGTTACCCGCGTTCCCTAGTTCCGTTTCGGTTAGTATCCTGAGATTTTTCAGCGCAGCGAAAGTGAATCATATTTTGAAGTTCGCAGATACCAATTTCGTAGATTTTTAATAAAATTGCTGCTTGTAATTGCTAGTAGGTTAACAGGTTTATATTAAAAAAGAAGCGTTTAAGGCAAAATATTTTGGAGGGATTTTGCAGCCACAATCTATTTATGCAGGACTAACTTTATGCCCGCGGCTTCGCCCGTGTCGTGTTCGGTAATTGTCCCACGGGAACGTACAACCTGAATAAAAAGTATGCTATGTGTTAAGCCAGGTTATAAACTATATGCCTGCAAAATTTCATTCAAATCCGTTCAGAGGTTTTAGCGTGAAAGAGACATCCATCCATCCTCACAAACTTTCGCATTTATAATATTAGTAGGATTTGGCCGTTGAATAGCTATACTGTTGGAAAATTATTGATATTTATTTTTATCACAAATTAAGCTGGACGTATAATAGTCGCCTGAAAGATGGTGGTAGCACATTGATCTTGAGCTGGACTAGTGTAGTACATATTACGAGGCAAACTGGTAACTGAGGTCTAAAATGGCCGCTTTAGCAGAATCATAATAGGATAATAATATGAATTACGTTTAAATTCTTAAAGTGGTCATAGACGTACCTACCTACTATTATTAATTGTCACCTTGTGACCATTTTACGAATTTAAGCGTAATTCATATTATTATCCTATTATGATTCTGCTAAAGCGGCCATTTTAGACCCCCTGGTTTTGTTACCCGACATAGAGGGAATGATTCCCTCTGACGTGTGCCTTACGGTCGTTTACTCATTATAGTTTTCATTCGCAAATAGCCTTCTAAGCATTTTCATAAAAAAAATATCATGACAACTGATAAAAATATCATAAAAAATAATAAAGTCTTACATTTCAATTCGATATACATTATAGGTAACGGAAATGAAACGCGTACGAAATGCAATTTCATTACTTTTCCAATCTCGGCTTTACGCTGCCGAAGTGCTTAACACCTTTTTGTGGAAACGTACCTATATTTTGTTGAATTCCTACACTTTTCTTAAATGAGTTATTTATTATGATCATATAGGAAGTATTTTTAGGGGCTATAAGCCAGTCTTATATTGTTAAAGTTAGTCTTGTGCTGATTTAGGTAGGACATACAAACATCCATGAATCGACCATATCTTGAGCCTATAATATATAGCATATAATATTGTTATGAAATAAAAGATAATTAGGAAATACTAATCCATAATACCTACTACCCATACCTTCCCGTTTAACACAACTATTAGAAGCAGTATTGAAGTTCCCAATTGCTTCTTAAAAAGCGGCCTGCAATAAAATTGGACCTTCGCCGAGTGGCTACTGACCATGTTTTAATAACGGACGAAACTAACTTCTAAATGTATTCGAAGAATTGTTTTGTTTAGGACCAACTCTATAGATATACAGACGCCAGCACATCCAGCTACTACAATCTGTCAAATTTCTTTAATAGTTTTTCAACCTTATCTCTAAAGTATTAGGTTCAAGGTTGGTTTGGGAAAATCTGACAGTTTCGGGTAGGTTGACCTGCCGGCGTCTGTACTTCAGCATTATCTGTTGTTTTTATTAACGTAAAATTAACAAACAACAAAAAACTTTGATTTTCTCCAGCTGTACATTATATTTACAGACTACAATTAAATTTTTACCTTGTATTTTTAAAGCTTCACTATTTACGCCGTAAAAACCGGCCAGTGCGTGTCGAGCCACGCTCAATGTAGGGTTCCGTAGTTCCCCATCAAAATATGCAGACACTTCGAACGGTCCGATTTGCCTCCGAACGATATTTTTATTGTAAATTTATAAAAAAAAAGTTATAATAACAAAAAACCCGAACCCTTTGCAGTTCGTTATTTTTAAGCAGTCGTGTTTTTGTTTTCATAATAATTATTTTATTTCAAACTTTTTAGTTTTTTAACAATTTGTGTTAAAACAGTAATATTAACGTGATAATAACGCGTAATATTAGCTTTCATTTGATACCCATATTGCTATGATAAAAAAAACAACAGCCCCCTTTTTACATTTGCGGTCGCCGTTTTTAAAACTTGTATAGCCTATGTCTCTACCACAATTCAACGACACCGCCACCATTCGTATGTCAAAAACCGTCCAACCGTTTGGGCTGCTACGGCGCGGCGTGCCAAAGAAATGGACATACATACATACCTACACACGCTTGAAAACCATTAGCCTGCTTCTGACGCAGTCGGGTAAAAACAAACTTACATTTGCAGTTGAAAAACCTGTGCTTTCATACATTATGATTAGGAAAATATGGCATCCAAGTATATTTTATAAGTTGGTCGATTATATAGGGTAAGTAGTAGCTGCAATACTTTTCCTTTTAACTTCGTTATATAGACTACCACTGTGATTTTTTTCACACACCCAAACACAACCGTTTAACGGGTAGAGGGGAGGGACACTCGAGTCTAACAAAAATTAGCACTTTAAAGCTTAATATTTCACAAACGAATCCCTTAATCGAAAAATGATTGGAACAAACTCACAATATTGTTTAAAGACCTATCCAACGATATCCCTCACTATGGAGTACGCGAGAAAAAACACCATGTACAGGAGGATATACTTTTCGAGATTTTATTTTACTGCTTTGTCGGCGTAACTAATCTGTACATTTACGCCAAAATACAGCTTTCTAGGTATTAAGAGTTTTTGAGCTAAGTTGCGGACAGACAGACGGACGAACATGGTGAAACTATAAGGGTTCCTTTTTGACTACGGAACCCTAAAAATTTAAGTACAACAACAGGCAACTCTGTTGTTGTTGTAAAACTTGCCTGTTCTGTAAATCATATTTTCAAAAGCAATAATCAACATCGAACTGCAGATCTCAAAATATATGATGCCATAACATTATCCTTTTGCAATATCCCTCAGACGTTGAAGACGTGACCATAGACTAACAATACCAATGTTTGTAAATATTGACTCTTCCCTCTTTTCTTTTCAGGTCCTCTTCGACAGTTTCACTCTCGGCCGCTTCACATCCTTCACAGAGGACGGCTGTCCAGACGGCTACATGCAGATCCAAGAGGCAAGCAGACCACAAGTTGGAGGCTCCTGGTGCGGCACATCCTGGGGCCCTTCAATATACTACAGCGAAACCAAATCCATCACCCTTATCATAAGACTCCTGCATCTATCCAAAGAACAGAATAACTATAACTTCGACTTCAGAATGGCTTACAAGGTTCTGAGAAGGGAATATGCCACGGTGCGATACGGAGGGACCCCTCCTTCGGGTATGTAAATCATTTTGATACTGACAAATGGCTAGCTTTGTATTTTGTTGGTAAAGATATTTTGGGTAAGTGTGCAAACACATTCGGACCTAATGTTTGTTGTGAACGGCAACAAAAGTGCCTGATAAAAATGTTTGATCGGTTTTACTGATAGCAGACGCATAACGAAATTGTGATGAAATGAACATTATCAAATTGATTAGACTGCCATTTTCATGACGTACCTACTCGTATATCTATATTCGCAAATGGAAGTTATTATTAAAGATAAATTGGCAACAATAACTCAACCAATGTACCTATGAAACATAAGGCATCCAAAAGCCTAAATAAAATAAAAGGATCTGACCTCGCCACCTTCCCTCGTGTCTTACTTCCATAATAAAATTCGAAGATCAATGCCTCTATCTAATAACAGTATATCATTTCAGAACGGCCTTTTTTCAAACTGAGACCAATGCCTTATCCCGTAAACATATCACGCGGCGAGGATACGAGCGTAGCGAAGACGACAAAAACTCCCGAGTATTACCTCGGGGATTTGATCTCTGGAACTTATTGCTCGCGGATATTCAGCGACTGCGATCGTAAAAACTGTAGGTTACAGTCACCGAATTTTCCTGGCGTGTACCCTAGAAACCTGACATGTTACTACGCCGTGCGACAACACGAAGTGCCTCAAGGAAAACACGCCCTGATCGTTGTCAAACAGCCGAACGGCCAACTAGTTTCAATTAGGAGCCAGAAGGCAATGTACGCAGCGGCACAACAAGAGAGGGGGAACAATGGAAGGGAACTGAAATTCTGGCAACAATGTGACGAAGTTCAAGACTATGTGACGGTTTATGACGGCTATACAACAAGAGACCCCGTCATTTTGAGATTTTGTGGAGGAGGCGTTTCCGTTCCCGAAGCTATATCGAGTGGTCCTGAATTGTTAGTGGAATTCACTACATCACCCTTTGGAACATTTTTACAACCAGTTACGTCACAATCCCTACATGGATTTCAGCTGGAAGTCGAGGTAGGATACCTTTATCATTTTTCTAGTTCCGAAATATTATAATTTCTATAAAATATTGCGTGGAAAACACAGATTTTATGCACCTTGCCAAGAGATGGAAAAAGTTTTGTAATCCAACTTATATTTTGAATGGGGCGTGAGTCATTATCATAAAGTTATGGCGTTCTCGAAGCTAGAAAATAAATGCTTTTGCACCAAATTGAGCAATAGGTACATTTTTTGTATTTTTAACACTTGAATCTCTTTAGTTTTGACTAATAACATTTCGAGTGCTGCTGTAATATTTGCGTGAACATTTTCCACAGTTATTTCCTTCCGGAACAATTTATTTTAATTAGTGCTGCTCGATCCGCCGCCGTGTTACGTAAAACCGCATTGCTAAGTCATACATTTTCCTCATTTTATTCCTAATTTAGAAACTGAAAACTATATTCACCCTTTTCGGTAATGGGTCTATTTCCAACTTTTAATATGAGGTTCCCAAAAAAAACCAGTTCTTAATTGGACACCGGCCAAATTGGAATTACAGGAAAATGGTTGGAACTTTTCCATGATAAGCACTTCTATGTCACAGATTATGAAAATTGGAAACTATAATTTTCTTTTCTTTCACGCTTGGCTTTTGTTCTCAACTAAGAATATCTTTAATAGGATCCGATTAGTTCAGCTTTCAAGTCGGCTGAATGTGAAAATCCATTTTCTGCAACTTAATTACCGAGTAGTGGCGGATTATTTCAATGTAATTTTCTTGATGCAAGAATATAAAATGAAAGTAGGCGAGGGATATTTGATTAATAATGCAAAATGTAAGAGATGTAGAACCAAAAATTCGAAGACATGTGACATCTACCAACCCGCACTGGGCCCGCGTGGTGGATTATAGCCCATTCCCTCTCTAGAGAGGAGGCCGTGTGTCCCAGCAGTGGGAACATTTAGGCTACTGAATAAAAAAAAGAGATGTATCATGAATTTGGCAGTTCCCGACAATTAAGAGAACTAAAACTAATCGGCTCACATATGATCCTAAAATTGGGTTAATGGAGTAATATATCATTATGGAGTGTTATTTAAAGTGTTTCGTTCTCAGTGAACAATAATAAATCAAGTAGTACCCTGGAGGCTTCGCTTGGGCCCCTGCCAAAGTGTAATTAGTAACGTAGGCTCGCACGGCCGGTCACGATAATGAAGCGAGCGAACTCGACACCAACCCACATTGTTTTAACTTATGAAATTAGGACGACCCCCATCTTCCTCTTTTCAATAAAACTCTTTTTTGTAACACTTTTTGGTGTTTTTTTTTTATTTGGACGAGGGTAAACCACTGGTTTAAATTGTTATGTTCTGCTGATCAAAATAATCTAGAAAACTTTACATATTTACATTATTTTAGCGTCCTTTTGCACTTCAGTATAGATATGAATTTGCGCACGCAAATTAATCCATTAATAACTAATTAATCTTCCGTTATTAAACCTTTAATTAGTAATGATAAAGGATCTTAAGGGATGTTTGTCGCGGTTATCACATAATTAATCAATTTTAGGTCAGGTTCGTGGATCAACAGTCACCGACATACGCGAAGAACAAAAGGGCTTGCGAGTTTTGGATCAGAGGGACAGGCCGGGGGATCCTGGAACACCCACAACATTCCTTACCTCCGAATACCACATGCCTTTACCACATGCAAGGAATAGACACTTCAGGGCCCTCGGGACGGAACATAATTTATAGGAGACCGTCGTTTTCAGCTCCACGCTTCAGAGTGTGGTTTTCAGTATTGAAATTTTATGTGACAAACGCTCTGAATCCTAACTTGCCTGAGGACGAGTACTGTGGAAGCCATTTGAATATATGGGACGGTCCGATGAGAATATCGCCCGGTTGCAGCGATATATTTTGGTGAGTAATTTTTGGGTCGCTCGGGTGGTTTTATGATGTAAGTGAATCAAGTATTGTTATGGAAAATCTCTGCGGGTTGAACTTGTACCATCAAAAAAAAAAAATATATATATATATATATACGCTCGAATTGAGAACCCTCCTCCTTTTTGAAGTCGGTTAAAAATGGTGATCGTTTTAATGGTTTAACGTTCTGTGGCTACTTAATATCATATAAAGTAAAGTTGTTTTTTTTTTTGCCTTTTAAGCGACAAAGAACGATCGGTACAAATGTCTCGAGCCACATCTCCACAATCAGTGATCGTGGGTCGTCCTCCAACCAACGCTACACTAGTCGCCAGATTCTGTCGAGAACGTGCCCCTAGGACCTGTGAACATGCGCTCTTACGAAGATCCAGGGCTTGTGCAAAAACCGAAAGCTTCCTCTCGAAAGGAGATTCGTTGACTTTGGAACTAAAATTGACGCAGGGGACCGCATTGAAGTAAGTTGAGATGTATAATGCACATGATACGGTAGTTGGTCGTCCGTATGTTTGTAAATATTCGATTACTGCCGTAGAATTGTATAGTGTTAAGTCAATGAATAAAATGTTCCAAGAAAATCTGAAATAATTTGGACTATTTTCATGCTTGGAAAGGAAAATGAACGGCGTACCTTCATTCTTGAATTTGGAGAAAAAGCTTTTCAAAATATAGGGAACAGTTTTAAGTGTTTTTCTCTGACAGTCTGTGTTTTCAATCACTTGCTACCTATTTTAGAAGGGGTCACCAGACTTTCTTTTGTTTTCAGACCAGTATACTTCAAGGCTCTTTACGAATTTGTGGACCTCCACCAAGACGGCGAACCTTGGGGTCGAGGGTCATGTTCCAGACGGTTTGCGTCACGATCGTTTCCAGAAGCACCTCCAGATCCACCGATAACGTTTTCTTCACCTAGAGATGTGTTTTTGTATGGCAGAGGAGGAAATCGAAATATTAGGTAAGCTTCAAATATATATGTATATGAACATAATGCGTATGTTATGATTTCCGTTACTTTTGATAAAGATTTGGTGGCAGAGCATATTAGTATGAGCATGGATAAAGACGACATGCAGCTTAGAATTTCCACCTGAAGAAAGCCAAACAAAAGGTTCTATCGGGTCGTTATTATTCAAACACCGACTTCATTCACCGCTAGACCTGTCTTTGCTGGAGCTAGTTTCAACCCTCGTAAGCCACTTTCGTGCTAAATTACCAGAAATTTCTATTAACTGCTTATTTCTATTATCTTCAGTTGCACCTACCGCTTCGAAGCTAACCCTGGTGAAGTAGTCAGAGTCAGAGTATGGGGCATCCGAAGCGGAGGACGATTGTGTCGTTCTGTTCATTCAGCTCACTCGCCGTGGTACCGCTGTGCTGGCGATATTACTGCTGCTGTCAGGATCTTCGATAAACCTTGGAGGGACGGTGGCTCGAGGATACCTAGAGATTGTTTGTGCAGGTAACTAATATACGATGCTGCTATTACTAGGGGATGATAAACTAAGCGATCGGATAACGAAAATTATCATAGCTATGTTGTGTTTATCAGATTATCAATGTTTTTGTTTCTAACTCAAAATGATTAAGTATTTTTAGCGTCTGTCAACCCTTCTTACCAACTAACGCTCGGCCCGTGTGATGGACTACGGTCCCTCTCTCAAAGGGTGGTATCATTGTATTCCGATTACTTAAGCAGCCATTCTTCAAGGCATAAACTGCCGAGCATGACCACCAATAATTATTGTGACTCTTACAATTCTCCCCTTATAATCTTAGTGCAATTCAAGCATGCTTACTATCGAAAAATGTTGAAATGTTTATTTGTTATTCCTCTTTCTGTCTTTATTTTGTTAGTTAAAATCTTTAACAGGAAACATTTTAGGTAAACAGTAACGAAGGCACATGTTATATTTTCCAGTGACGTCGGCGACTATGAGTTCACATCCCTCGCCACAGTCGCCGAACTAAGATTCGACGTGGTCAACATGTCTGCTTCCGACGACTTTCGGTCTTTCGGCTTCGAAGCCTCAGTGGAGTTTGTGAGACTGGAGTCCGGATGCGAAAGCTCTCATCGAGTGTATGGCGCTAGTGGTGAAATGAGGCTTGCGTCTGCTAACCCAATGTCTGAATCTGTAAGTGACTTTTATATTTATACCTAAACTGTGGTATTAAGAGATGATTTAATTCCTCATCTGTCACACTTTATTTCAAAAGAGTGTTAAGTACTGGCAAGGATACTAAATAAATAAATAATTGCAAGAGGTTTGAGTAAGCAAGGAACTTTTCACAAAATTGTAAGATCAAGTCCACGGCCAGCCTTAATAAAACTGTTTACCCTCTCAAAAGCCTCTCTGGTAGTTTGCCTTACGTATTTTTTTCTTGATATTTCCAGGAACGCTGCGAACGTCGTCCATGGCTGATCGACCCTTCCCCCGGCCGGTACCTATACCTTCAAATCCGGGGCAGCATCATCAGAGAACCTGAACTGGACAACTTTACTCTACTAAACAACATTACAGTAGCGCCCGACATGAGACATTTATGCAGGACGCCGAATAGAATAGCCGTGTACACTGGAGGGCTTATTCCGACTTATATTTGTCCTGAGCCTCCTGAAGAACAGGTAACTAACAAAAAAAAAAAATATTTTCGTAGTTGGTACTAGTATGATGAAGAGCACGTGACTAAATAACAACGGGTCAATCTTCAGGTTAAGCCGCTCTTGCCTAGGTTGGTCCGTGGATGGGTAATGACGAGTTAATCGATGATAAATGTAGGGAACAGCTGATTTTTTTTTCGCGATTTCAGGTTTGGTCCCATAGTAAAAGTTGTTCATAGTGATGAGTACAATGACCTCTTAAGAGGTTTCTGGTGATTTACAAATAACCCTGTATATTTTTGTGTTTGTCAAAAAAAATGCATTGAGATTGCAGTATTGTAGTAGACGGTGGACGACGTTTGACGTTGACGCCAAGTTGGGTACACTTTATTGAATACCAAATAATGTACATACGTAAGGACCAATACACAGTTTATGAAATACCATTGGAAGTTTTATCACATGGATAGTTAAACACATCCCAAAATCTTCGTAACAACAATACTTAGTTAAACAACCAGTACCTACGCAATCGTTACTCGTCATTGACCAGCAGACCTAACCAGAATATATTGAACCTGAGAATCAAACAACTGTCATGTGGCAGTATAATTTTGATTTCTTCGTACTATCAAAATAGAAAAAAATGTGGAAATAGAAGTCAAAATATCATTCTCATTTAGTAGGTAGATATTAAAGACATGTGCTACTGTTCTTTTCAAACATTGCCTTTTCTTCTCCTTTGTGAAGCAACTCTACTACCTTCTACTCTACACAATTTTTAACTAACCTATTTGTATTCTGTCTGTTCCATTTCTAGGCTACGGTCCCATTCTCCTTGTAGTTGGCCTTCTCCGGGAAATCTTTTTCCCATATCAAGATTTTATTCAAAAACACAAACACGAGTAGTTACACTCCCCTTTGGTAGCCTTTTTCTCCGAAAGCACAGGTATATACCTAAGAGGTGACATAAATACAACCACATGTCACCAATTAACCACTATGCTACTAGCCGCTAATAGGATAGACAGTTTATTTTAACTCAATTAACATGGTAATCTCTAAACTCTGCTTGAAATTCTGGGGTCGTTAGGTCCGAGAAGTCCGAGTGCTCACAGCCTTTTTAAGGAAATTTCCAAACGCTTAATTTAATCCTTGGCCAGAGGCTAAGCGTTGCCATACAACGTGGTAATGCCGCCAGTCTCTTGAGCACATTACCAGCTAACAGTGGCGAGGAGTTTTTTGATGTCCTTTCATAGTTTATTGTTAGTTTATTTAATTGTTTTTAATTATAATAGTGATTTACAATTGTTTCTTTCACAATATTCACTTTCAGATAGAAGACATGGTAGAAGTATTCTCTGACGGCTGGTCCAGGGAAGTGGATCCCCTATCTCGACACGTGTTCGCGTCTCCTTCGGCTTCTGATCATTTTGACTTGGACTGGCCTAGGGCACTGAGTGTAGAACTCATTGCTGTAGAACCTGCTTCTTACTTCGTTACTTGGTTGGAACTTTCTAGAAGGTAAGCTTTAGTTTTTAATGTTGATGTTTATTTACAGGAAAAAAAATATAGTAACGTTAAGTAAAGTTAATTCTTATTCCTGCCCTTATCCTGTCCTGCCCATGTTAGTTGAAGTTGGAAAAAATGTTTTCTTCTTTCATTCTCAATACCAGTTATATACAGATATAATTGACTACTGCTACTTCCTATCATTTCATCCATCCATCCATCTTTTCTTTGATCACCCTTTCCACTTTCATTCTTTAACTCTGATATTCATTTCTCTATTGTTGATATACTTTTCATCCCTCCGAATTACAAGTAAATATGAATTCTAACCGAAGAAGGAGCCGTGTCCCCCGATGGGATTGTCCGTCGTTAAAATTGACAAACCCCTTAACATTCTCATCGGTAAAAAAAACTATTCTTCAAAAAACACTGGTGTGATATTACTATGTTGGGTGCATGCGTTGTCTGTCAGTTATTAAATAGATTGCAGACAAGCATGTTCAATAATCTCTCCGTATTTTTATCATTCCAGACATGCAAGTTCCCACGGCGGCGTGTTCGCGCTGTCTGGTGAATGCGAGTACAGATGCGCGTCGCTGGACGCTTGCATTGCAGCCGCGCTGTGGTGCGATGGTATTCCGCACTGCCCGCGCGGGGAAGATGAACGTCTGGCGCATTGTTCTGCCCTTCTGCGGGTGCCAGCACATTACGCGGTCATGTTTCTCGCGCTAACTATTCTCGGTGCCTTTGCTGTGGTAAGTCATCATCATCAATCATCTATTTATTGTAAGACGCAGTCCTCTCCGTTCTATTCGCTAGTTGGTTGCCCCAGAACCATGCTTCACAAGATAAATCTCGCGCACCTTTACTGATATATGCTTGGTGGTACCGTACTACTTTCAAGCCCTTTCTCTTAATTTTCTTGGGTACTGAATTAGCATTCGATTAAATAGGCGATATTATTTCGAAATCCTTATTTTTGCAGATAGCGGCAGCTCGCTCCTGCCGGCGGCGTCGCTCCGCTTTACAACAGCGGCTCAAGAGCCTCTCCTCAGACACCGCCATCTTTGATGAAAAAGAAGTAATTTGCTGACCAAGCGAGGACTCTGTGCGATACGTGGAAATAGATCGCGTCACCACGGTGTGACCGCTCTCCCGCACAGAGTCCAACAACAATACTTTATACAAGTTTCGAGACAGTGGACAACCACTTCCAAAGGTAGCCATGTAGTCAAATATGTTTGACCGATTCCTCTAAGTAGTGGGTCAATTTGTTGGTTGATTGAGGGTATAGTTTAATGAATTTGAATTGAAGTTTTGTGGACATACAAAATTGTTAAGACCTCATAGAAAACTTTACTATAAAATGTTCGAGAACGATGTCTATGAGAATATTGTACATAAATGTGATTATTAATAAAGTAGATAATGTTAGTGCGAATATAAATTTTGGACCAAGTGCTGTCGATCGGTGGCCAAGACTTGGCTTGACCTAATCACAGGTTGTTGGTATAAATGAGTTGTTTGATGGCTTTTTTTTTTCAATAAAGTTGAAAAGGAGTTTGTAAAGTTAGGAATGAGTTGATTCATCATTAGGGGCTTCCTTCCGTTCGTCAATGAGGCAATGTTACTTTTAAGACTTTTCGGTGATTTAAATATACCGGTATTACAGTAAAGTCAGTGGTATTATCTTGGTAGGTAAACTAGCCGGCAAGACAAGGAATATAAATTGTGAATGTTAATATTAGTCGGTATTTAGGTGGCGTTGCCTTTGCAGATGTTGGTTCCAGCTGCATCGCTAAACTACCAAGATAATAACTAGGTGTAAACGGACCTTTTACGAAGCCGTCAACCAAGCATTCTGTACATAAGGAACTCTATGCAAAAGATATTGCTGAGAAACGATTTTTTTTGCGGTCAAAAATCACGTTTTTCGTTAGTACTCGATGTAACACACTCAAAACATTGTGCTTATTGATATATTAAATAGTACAGGGGTCAAGGAGGTATTTAAAGTAAACTTATAAAATTGTATTTAAAAAAAAAAGTTGGAACTTATTTGTAAGAAAGTTGGAACTTTGACCATTAATATCTCACTAACTAGAAGGTTCTCAGGTATGGTCTTAAATTAAAAGATGGCAATGATGGGGAGAATAAGTGCGTTTCGGCTTCGTTAAGGGTCTTGTTACACCCATTTATAGATACTCTGCATATTCAACATACCGTGACGTGAAATTAATTCAAACATTGTATTACCCTTCTTGGTGATTGATTATGTATTTGCGCGTAGAAGTAGTCGACCATATTTCAACCTTATTACTGAGGGCATAAGGGTGAAAAGTGGCAGACCGTCAGTGAATTCGGTAGTCCCTATTTTCTTTTAATTTAGGTATCGCTTGACCAACGTTGAATAATACATTCGAATTCTGAAAGTATCAAGAATGCATGGTTGCTAATAATGTGTTCATTCGAAGAAATAAGACAAAATATTGCGAAGAAGCCTGAAATAAACTGTGGCCAGTAGATCTTGAGACGCGGGAAGAGAGGGAACTATATTGGAAAATGTACTGAATTTGACGTTTGGCGTGGCTAGCAGCGCCCCTGCGAGGTGTCAAGATATAATGGTTATTCAGATAAACGCACAAGCAATTTGTATGATTGACCGATTGGACGAGGCACAATTTGAGTTATGAGATCGATTGGCATGGTGTAAATATTTGTAGTGTCTCTTAATCAAGGTTTGTTAATCGTTATATAGGTGTAATGGAGTCTACTGCGAAAAAGTGATACACGAACATTATTTGTGGATAGTGTGCTTGTGTAAAGTGGAAACCACAGAGTTATAAAATAAATGAAAACAGAGATGTCAACGGGTTGTTATCACTTGAGATTTTTATCGCAAGAATCACAAAGCTGTACCACCACCTCTTGAAACAGTATTACTTTAATATCACTTCAATGGGAGAAAGAGATGGAGCTATACATGACTTCTAGTGCCATATCTTTCGCACACTGAAGTAAGATTAAAACAATACAGCTGTTTGAGGCCATGATAGGCCACCTAATATTCACGCTTATCCGTCCGTTTCCACTTAGCGGCAAAATCCTCGTGCACTTTTACTGATGTCACTGAATGAAGAACCGTACCAGTATAATCTTTAAGTATACATTTCGACGCAGACAAAGCGTCTGCTCACGCGTGCTCGAGGATGCGCGAGCACCCAATTTTATACTTAAAGGCAATGAATAAACAGTCCTTTATTCAGTGACTTTTCCGCTTGGTGGAAACGGACTCTATTTGGCTGAATTTATATTCATGAAATTAATCTGTCTTGCCCAGTTGGAGATACAACACAGTAGGCATATCTACTTTTTTAACGCTCTGTGGTAAATATTTGTGGGTGTATAAAATTAGTTATGTAGTAATAATTCAATAAATTGAAAATGTTCGTGTCTCACTTTCGCAGTAAAGATCGTGTTAAATAAATTCGCGGCAATAATTTCTATTAATTTATTAATTGAAGGAATCGAATAAATGTCGACCTGTGTTCTAAATGTTACTCTAAATTCGTATACGTGATATAAAACTGCCATTTTTATAAGAATATTCATGTTCAATTAATGAAATTAGCAAAGTGTTATATGTATCGATCTATGGTTCTTCAGTTTTGTTTATTTTGGACCAGTTTTGGTACTCTCGTTGCGTTTATCGCCCGACAAATGACATTAAAAAAACAATAAACAAATCTATATCGCAAGCTTTATGAAATAACGGAGATATTCTATAAATATTCCTATTAAAACATTCGAAGAATTTTCATATTGTAGGAACATCAAAATAATGGTAT
This sequence comes from Eurois occulta, assembly GCA_950022335.1. Lineage (NCBI taxonomy): Eukaryota > Metazoa > Arthropoda > Insecta > Lepidoptera > Noctuidae > Eurois > Eurois occulta. Next base: position 5,229,718 of record OX465489.1, on the reverse strand, counting down.
TTATCCTATCGAATAAAATGCGATGTAAATAAAAACTAAAAAAATATTCATATCTTAGAAATGTATTGAAGTGATATAATATGTTCGTTTCCCAAGGAAATTATTAAAGTTTATTATATCGCGTTAACTATTAGTGAAAATCTAGGTAATAATTTGATCATATTGAAAACAGCAACAATTATTATATTCTAAAACTTAAATTCATACTTATGATGTTTTTGTGAACAAGATGATGCTAATATTTTGATCAAAATATTTAATTAGATGTTTCTTTTTTAATATCAAATGAAGAATTTAATTAAGTTTGTTACTGTCTAAAGGCTGTATTATTTTAAACTTTGTTACAGTCGTTTTTATTAATATAATGAATAAATATGGCAGCTCAATAATAGATTAATTATCTGTAAAGTTTCGCGCCTTTTTATGACGTTAAATAAAATGGCGGCAAGTGCGCGCCAATTTTGTTAGAAATTAGTAAAATATCGCTGTCATTATACTTAATTGTTTTTATAATACGTTTAATAATTTATATTTAGATAGTTATAATATTAAGGATTATTAGTCAAAATGGAGTAGAACGTTTGTATCGTCTTCCATAATGTAAATGAGAACTCCGGTTTTCTTTTCCTCCAATTCGTTACGCCATATCAGATACGATAATTGAATACGGATACTAATTAAACAGAATCAGGTGTTATCCTGGAAGACAATAATGATGGATAATAGCTGTAATAAGCAGAGATACATAATTTCACGTTCAAAACAATGATTACGAAGAGTTATGATGATAATAAGAAGTTTTTAAAAATAAAAGTATTTACTGCATGACTTGTGTGTTTTATTTTTCCAGCCAGAAAATGTGCAGATATAATATAGGTACATAAGTAAATGATAAATGATGTTTATTTTGCAAAATGGTTTTTACAATCATTTTTATGCGTCATTTTTTGTTTTAACTAGATGGGGCCAGTGTTTCGTACCTGGCTACTCTAAGAAGAAACAGCCAGAACAAACTTAGAGGCCATAGTCTCTTTTAAGGTCCAGACATAATCATGGTCAACTCACTATGCAGATCAGTGTCTGAGATGGTCTTTTGAAGAACGAACCACACAGATTTGAGTGGATCTGTCCAGTCAGTGTAAATATTTGTCAGTTATCATGTAGCTCGACTCAGAACTCAAGGAGCTCAACGACACGACGAACTATACCAAAGAAAGAACATTTGGGTAGGTCACTTATAGTACTCAAACTGTCAGACAATTGTTAAAACCAAAGGGAAAGCACACAAAAGAAAAAAAATATGCCACATCACATAGTCCTCACTGTAGTATTCATTTGTAGCAGAACTAATAGGTTGATAACACAATTTACTAACTATATCATTGGCTCACCACACCACCAAGCCCCCCAGTCCAGGGTACGCTTCACCTTCCAACTTCCGCCATTCGTGGTGACTGACAATTGTCATTAGTGACATTAGTGCCATATCTATTAAATAGATACACTACACTCACATTCGCAACAATTAAATAAAATGAATAATACTTTACATTATTCATAGGTATACATATCAGTAGAGAATTAGGTACTTAGCTACTATCAATTAAAAACTTCTATTACCATTTGCTTCATCATCTTGAAAAAAATCAGTTACCTAGTTGTCAAAAAATCTCACGTTGCTACATAAAAAAGACTTCGTCTTTTGCTTAGGTTGACTTTGATGACAATATATTTAATTATCCTTTTTTGTCTTAAATTTTTCAAAATTGCCTTGCAAATTTATTTTGGCATTAGTCCGTTCGTATGTTATATTCCGGTTATACAGGGAAACCTATATTTGGCCATAATAACTGTAACACGCTTATTTTTTATAAAATATTTTTATATATCGCCGTTGTTTACCTAAATAAATAATTAGCATCAGATACTTTAATTCACACATTCTAAACACGGCGCTCCTCCTATACAAATAAACCTTGACCAAGTCACTAGAGGTCACTTTTGAATAAAGACCTAGACATTTGACAAATCAGGGCCAATAGAAAGTGTATTTTGCATACCTACATATTTGCATAAATTACAAAGCATGGTGTTTAACTACATTTTATTTTAAATCCCGATTTCATGGACTTGCAGTATCATACTGGAAAATGCTGTCAACCGATAAATAATTATTAGGTACCTAAACATAACTGCTTGGCAGATAGGTACTCTATTGTTGTCAGTCATAGTAAAATTAATAAAGTCTCGTTATAAAGTACTTTATTTGGTAAAATGCTTATTTACACATACTTACACTACGAATATCTACATTATAAACTTCAAAAATGCCTAGCATTAAAATTACCACACGTTACCTACGTGTTTACCTAATTATTCGGTTTACTAATAGCCGTAACATCCCATTTTACATATTATAACACAAGTGGCATAACAAATGTATTTCTAATTTAAAGTTACCATTTATCACCAATTTAACTGGAATATCATCATTATTTTTGAAATTGGGTTTAGGTGAACACACCTTGGCTCATAATTTCATACGCTTTGGAGACGTTCCCGGTGATATCTTCAGCAGGTCTGTCTGACGTCACAAGCCAAGTACTTGCGGTTTCACCGTGTTTATACGCATGGATGAGGCCTTCTACTGCTGATTCAATCCTGGAAAAACCATTTCGTGATTTGTTTAGGTTATACCATAAAAAACGTCACTTCATCAACGTATAATATTATCTTCATTTTCTCTCTACTTTTTTTACGAGCAATTTTTTAAGAATAATTTCAAATTTTACTCGTTTATTTAAAACAATATGTTTACGGAAAAAACCTTCATAATTTGGTGTTTTTAAAGTCAATATGCCCCAGTCATTGGTATCTGATGATAGCCAACCTAAGAATCCACCATAACGAAAAAAAATACCTACATTAAAAATTCTCAGCACATTGTGCACCTGTAGATTTTTTCTAATAAAGCAGTGATAGTGGTGCCGTGCCTAGTGGTGTGACCGTCGGACTGCCAATTGCCCGATTTTTCGGATTCATGTGCGTATTGTATAATTATCACTTGCTGCGGTGAAGGAAAACATCGTGAGGAAACCAGCGTGCCTGAGAAATATTTCTCGACAGCATGTAAAGCCAAGTCAGAGGCGTACGGGCGGCATAAAAACTTTAACACCAGGTTAAGCACTAACCACAAGAGAAACAAGAAGACTGAAGCAGAAACTTACTTTTGCATCGGTAACTTTCCCAAGCTGCCCAAGAGAAGTTCGTCAGTTTCTTTATCAAAGCCTCCCATTTTGGAAGTACTGAACAAACTGGTGTCGGTGCAGCCGAAGCACAACGTTAGTACGCGAACTCCTGAACGGGTAAAATGAGGTTCTTTCTGGAAGGAAAACCATTTTTATTTTATTTTATACATTTTGGGCTTTGGTTCAACAGTGGGCATTAACAACAGGCTGATAGTAGTAACCATTAAAGCAATCAAATAAAAAAATATTTCATCGGTTCTCAGTATCCCAATGATCAAGTCTAGTCATGGCTAAAATTTTATCTTAGTGTATGATATGGTAAGTATTTTATAAACTTTATGATTATTATGTTACAACACACTCGTATAACTGACATTAATTAAAGTAAACCTTGGCTCACAATATATACATTATAATCTTTACAGTAACAATCAAAATATTAACATTATGTAAATAGAAGATGAAAACAACAGTCTAACAATTAAGTCCTTAAGTCAGGTGTGATACTACGTTTTGAGTGTAACGTACGATAGCGTTATGGTACAAATATTTGTAGACAAATATTAATTAGAAGTGTCGCAGTAACGATATTTATTGCTGTAGGTAAGTTGTAAACCACTTAACCACAAATGAATCGTTATTGTTTGTAGGCAATTCTTAAAAATCCTGTGGATGCCGTCGTAGCTCTTGAACCATTGGCTACAAAGATTACAGTTTTAATGTCCTTCATAGCAGCCTAAGAATGATTTTAATTACCCTCCTTTTGGGCTTCACCGCAGTCGGGTAAAAAGAAGACCTCCAAATAAATGATTACTTGATGAATACCTAGCTCCTTTATAGTATGAAATACAAAACTTACTCCAAGACAATTGCTGAACTGCAACACAGCGCTCTTTGTGGCAGTATAAACTGGTAGAAGATGAGCTTGGAACAGCCCCACAATGGACGAAATGTTTATGATCGTGCCACCTCTCCCACCTTGGTCTTTGCGCATCAAATCGAATGCTTTGAACGAACTTCTTATCAAGGCAGTCTGGAATAACGTTAAAATTACTGTAGTTACGGACAATAACAATAAAATTGCATATTCGTAGTTTTTTTTATTACATAATTAATCAACAGTTTTTTTTATTGGTTTTAAAATGAACTTTGAAACGAAATATCTTTCAAGGTTGAAGTTATTATTTTGCATTTTTAATACATTAGATTGGCAAACGTATTAAAAAAAATGCACAAATGAAAGGATTGCCTTCAAAAACTTACGAGAACATAGCCGAAGAAGCAAAAAATGTTGGCAGATTTATAAGTTTAATATATTAAAAATATAGGTATATTATTCAACTTGTAAATCTGCATAAAAATAATAAATTAAAAATATTAATGATTGTCTCGTTGTTGTGATGGTTGCAAGCGCGTCTACTAAACATGAAGTCTTGGTTTCGATTCTTAGGCCGGGCAAAGTTTAATTGGATTATCAATCAGGAATTTCTCAATAGCAGCCACGGAGACTGGCCCACCGAGCCCCGTTACTGGCAATAGGCTCGCCCGCCAAATGTGGCTATACTAATAGGTACACCTCTTCCAAATTCATCAGGGATCAAAGGCGTCATTTTATATTAATACTTACAACATTGATATCAATTTCTTTCAAATAAGCATTTGGTCTATCGTTCATGATCCCAGCGCAATTAATCACCACATCTATGTAATCGAAGTCATTGACCACATTATCGTATACCGCATCCAGCTCGTTTGTAGTGACGTCACATTTATGGAACCTCACTTTATTGTTCCCGTATTTAGCCGACAGTTCCTGTTCTAAAGCTTTGCCATTGTTGGTATCGACGTCTAGTGCTGCTACATGCTGGAAAGGAATATAATATGGTAAGAATAAGAATAATTTATTGTGGGATAAGCAATAATGATGTATGGCGAAGAATCCACTTAATTGGTGTAAAAATGTTGAGTTACGGAAATATTGAAAGTCAAGTCAGTTCCAACTTTTTCAGAAGTTTTTTTCATGACCCTAGTACTATTCAATGCATCCATTAGCACAATGTTTTTAGTGCGCTACATTGAGTCCACCCGTAAGCCGTGATTTTCAACCCTAAAAAAAGTTGTTTCCCAGCAATAAGTTACTTGATTTGATGGTACAGAAGGCTTGGTAGACGGCTTCGTGAGGGATCTGTTTACACCTTGAATAAAACAGAATTCATAAGTCTTAAGCTCTTCATTTGGATTAGGTAAGTATTGTAGCTGTAAACATGATGAAGGATCTGTGTAATGAAACACGATTTCATTGAATTTCTATATATTTTGTACCTATTTCTGTTGAAAACTCATTCTACAGTGATTTATTACCCTATTGTCTAAGCCAAAAGTTTTTTACGCCATTTCTTTAAGACAAAACATGTAGCTACTTTCATTTATTTCTGTATCATAACCAACTTAATTTAAACTACTCCTGTTTTACAAAATAAATATATCTTTGTCTTTATGATTTTTTTGCGTTGTAAAAGAGATTTCTATTCATACCCCACGGCACAGATCTTAAAGTAGATACATTTTTATACTGACTGCTTATGGATATGAATTAATCGGATAATAACAATGACTGCACCTCCTGACCATAATTGAATATTAATTAACAATGCATGTTCCACTTCAATGCCCCTTGAAAAATATTTGCATCAGTAAATAAAACAAACAGCTACTTGAAAAGACATATTATATATACACTACGAACTGCATGATTGATGTAACGCTGCATATCAATTAGAAGTACTTAATTTATGCTATTTTCAATTGTCATGATAATGTTTACCTATGCTGCCACACAATATTGTTGATTGATAAGTTATTATTGACCTTGAAAAAAAAACGGAATTTTTTGTTGAATATTTAGGTATATAATTATGTGATTGTCTTGTCTAGCAATTTTCTACAAAAATGACCACTTAAGTACGTGACGATCGTAAATCGCATAATTAATGATCTCGGTTCAAAGTCAAAGTCAACTATCATGATTACCAGTTTTTTTACTTTATATTTTTCAAATAAATACCTTTTCTTTCTTAATATGTCTAGGTATAGATCTAGTGAATCAATACACAATTATGTTTATTTGCAGCAAAACTGTGTTAACTGCTACAGGCAACAGCTAATGACTAGAAATCCAAGACTTGGGTCTATTTTATGATTACGATCATAAAACAAAGTTGAGGTTTTTATCCACAATTATCTAACTACAGAGCAAAGAAAGCAGTTTCGATGTTAACCACAAAATACATACAACGACTAAGTCAAAGAACAATACCAAGTAACATGTTTTCATGGAACTGAAAACCTCTTAGTTACCTAAATTCTTATACTTAAATGCACGAAATCACAACTCACTTTTGCTCCTCCATCCAAAAACGCTCTGACGATCGCGGCGCCAATGCCCGCAGCTGCCCCAGTCACAAAAAACACTTTATCTCTTATTTCGCACATATTCCCGAAGGTTTGAAGTCAATCGCAGATCACTATTATGACAGCTTGGTTTCACGACTGATCTACGTCGCAGTCAATCTGCAAGTGATAATAGAGTCATTACGTCTGCCCCGATCTTAGAGGCTGTCTCCACGAGCGAGAGAATCGCGACGATATTATCGTCGTGCCACGTATTTCTATACACTCTCTTAGAGGCCGTCGAATCTCCACGAGCGAGATAATCGCGGCGATATTATCCCATACAAACAGGGGCGGATTTCCCTATAGGCCGAGTAGGCCCGGGCCTAGGGCGGCAAAATTTGTTTTTTTTTTTAGTAGTTGCCCACGCGCCTACGTTTAAGACAATTTTTGAATAACGATTCATTGTTACTCACAAATAGAAATGGTAAGAATCAGTATCTGAAATACTGATTGAGATAATTAAATCATTAACCGACTATCGTTTTTTTTTATTTTGATTTAATTTCTATAGTTTATTTAATTTTTCATGCTTTTCAGCACATAGGGGCGGCAATCTTTCGTAGGCCTAGGGCAGCCAACGTATCAAATCCGCCCCTGCATACAAATACGTAATATCACCGCGATTCTCTCGCTCGTGGAGACAACCCCTTAGACTGGTCTGAAGAGCTCCAGTCTTTGAATAGCGACAAAATTAACAATAAGATAGTTTTATTATGTGACTTAGGTACTTGACTTGATAGTGTAGGTGTTGTGTTTGATTAAGTACTGATTGAGTTTCTTGTTTGCACGAATAGATGATTATAAGAGTGGTGTGAGTAAATTAAAGTAAAATAGCAGCGTTTTACCTGAAATAAAACGCATATTAAAATACTTACCTCACTGGAAGCTTTATTATGAGATGGCATTTCCGTTTCCCGCCGATTTCTTACCAGTTTTCGTACTTTTATCCCCTCTATACTTCCGGCTCAGTGGCGCCACCTGGTGGTTGCGGGCAGTTTTTAGGTTTCGTAAAAAGTGGCACGCTATTTTTGTTCATTGTCTCATAAAACCAGGCAGAAATAAAGTGAAAGCTTCCAGTGAGGTAAGTATTTTAATATGCGTTTTATTTCAGGTAAAACGCTGCTATTAAACTACTTGACCGTCACTGGAAGCTTTATTATGAGATCTGTTTGTTATCGCCTGGTGTCGCCACTTTGATGTATGTATACATATTATACTTGGAAGTATGTAATATTATATAATAGGCCAATGTGATAAGGCATGAAATTAAACAGAAGTGTAATTAATAACTATGCATTTATTTAAATAAATGTTTCTAATGATTCAATGAGAGTACCTAGGTGTACGTTAGCTCATAGATATAATTAGCATACGATTTTTAAAAATCAAATATGAAAAATCATAAATTCTAATCACAAACAATCAATTTAAGAATATCCGTTCTAGATAAACAAAATATTCGAAATATTTATTCAGCAACTTTAATCAATTGGATTGAACAATTGTGTGACGTTTTGTGAATCGGTACTCCTCATTATTTCTCGTCTATAAAACTGCTGGAATGTATTAGCTGATCGCCAATTTCCACGAGCCAAGATTTCGTCGAGGGGATGATTTTGAAACCAGCTTTTGGAGGCTACAGCAGACCGGGTGCTACCTGGAGTGGCTGCAATGCCAGCTTCCCCAAACAGGGTCTTTACCCACCCTGCAATGACTGTACGTGAAGCAGGTTTAGCCACACCTCTTACCGTAATAAACAAATTAGTTGATTTTGCCTCATTACGTCTGTCATTTAATAATGCTATAGTTCTTTTTATCCAGAATATAGGGTCAAGGCTAGAACTATTGGTATTTAAAAGCAATTTCCAGCCGGACTGCCTGTAATTACTGCCGTCAGTTTTGGAGCCAAACCGTGGCCAAAATATTATACTGTTATCAGATCTTATGCAATGATTAGGATCAATATTAAGTAGAGTTAGATCGTGTATTCGCCTGCCAGAGCAAAGCAACAATAAAATTGCAGTATGACGTGACGTTTGAAATAGATTATTTGAATCAATATTGTAATTAGTCAAAAAGGAAATTAAATTACCAACATCCCAAACTGGAGGTTTAGTGACCTTTGGATTCTTTAGGGCAATTGATTTTAAAACATGTCTAACTAGAACGTGTGAACTTAACTGACTTGAAGTTTCAGCGTTACATAATGTAGATATTACAGATTTATGCAAAAGTATTGAATTATACGACAACTTATCAATTAAGTATAAGTCACATAAAAACTGCGCTAATTGTGAACCAGAGGGATTCATTAAGTCCAGGTTTTTATTGCGACACCACGACGTCCAGCGCTTCCAGGCTACCTCATAGGTTTTTAGAGTCGATTTTCGCCAAGAATTTTTAAGCAGTGATAGTTGTTGAGGGTTCCACGTCTTTATCGCATCGGACCACCCCCACATTTCCAAACCTCGAGAACAATGTTCTCGACCTTCGGTGGTGGGAGTCCCGTCGACGTGTCTATTAGGTATCTGTGCAGGTTTCTCAGAGTTAATGGAGCCGCGAGCGCTCGGGCTTTGAGATCCGGACGCCAGAATACCCTCTCCCATCGAGGTACTACTATTAGGAATATTCCTGTCGACTGGTTTAAGTGAGACAAGACTTTGGGGACTAGGAATGGTGGTGGAAATATCCATGCGAGCTGGTAATTCCATGGGACACTGAAGGCATCGTGGAACAGAGCTTGAGGATCTCTTTGATCTAGAGACACATAATTGTATACTACGTGAGCAGTTGCCGAGGCAAATAAATCTATTACTGGGGTTCCCCATTTTGCAAACACTATTTCTACACAAGTCGGTAGTAAGTGCCATTCTGGAGGTTGGCGAAGGCGCGATAAGTGGTCCGCATGATTGTTGTATTTGCCCGGAATGTAGTGTATGCTGAAATGTATCTGATGTTGGTCTAACAAATTCAGAATTCGATATGTTATTTCCAACAGGGATAATGTCCTCGTACCTCCTTCCTTTCGCAGGTAGGTGACCGCTGTTCTGTTGTCGCTTTGAATGAGGAGCGAACTTTGATGGAGCCAATGAACTTGGTTCTGAAGAGCGTATAATATTGCTAGCATTTCTTTTTGATTGCAATGCAGCGTTTTCTCTTCTTGCGACCAAGTTCCTGACAGAGCCAAATTGTTCAGTTGCGCCCCCCACGCTTGATCCGACGCATCTGTAGTCAGAAAGTTTATTGGTGGAGGGTACTGAAGAGGTGTTGACTTTTGACAATTTTGGGCCCACCAGTTTAGTTCCTCTAAGACACCTTGTGGTAGTGGGTAGGACTTTGGTGGCAGGACTGGCAGCGAATTCATTAACATTAATAACTGTCGATGATTCAGCCGACCCCGTGGGACAACAAAACTGGCAAAATTTAGAAGACCTACTATTTTCTGAAACTCCTTCAAGGTTAACTGCTCTTGTTCGAGAGCCTGATTTATCTTTGTGATGATGCCCTGAGCCTTTTCTTTTGGAAGGGATTTTTGATTTTCCCATGGCTTCCACAGTATCCCTAAATAAATTATACTCTTTTGAGGAGAAAGAATTGATTTTTCGAAATTTATTTGCCACCCCAGTTTCTGTAATGTATGTACAGTTATCTTGACATGCTCGCGAAGCGTGTGAACATTTTGGTGTACTAGCAAATAATCGTCCAGGTATACCAGGATCCTCATGTTCCATTTTTCCCGTAATGTTTGGGCTACCCAGTTCGTGAGCATGGAAAAGGTTTTTGGAGCAGTGCTCAGACCGAATGGAAGACAAGTCATTTCTAGCAACTCCTGGTTGTATATTAGGCGCAGAAAGCGTCTGTGTGATTTGTTTACGCTTACATGAAAATATGCTTGGGACAAATCTATTTTGCACATCCAGTCCTGAGATTGTAGGAAGTCCGGAATGCGATACATATTTATTAAATGAAACGGTTCGGTCCTCACATATTTGTTCAGTGATTTTAGATTGAATATGGGACGGGCAGATCCGTCGGATTTTGGAACCAGAAATAGAGGGGAAATAAAGCTTGGCGAGGGTAGCGCTTTCCTTAGAATTCCCTGCCGTTTCATTTTGTCTACAATTAAAGACATTTGTTTTGAAACAGGAGTTTGAAAAGGTCCCTTCGTTACATCTGGATAGATAAGTGGGGGCTTTTGAAAGAAAGGAATGCGATACCCTTGAATTAATCTTAGAACTATTTCTGTTGCTCCCATTTCCACCCATTGTGATTGGTAGTCTATCAACTGACCTGCCCGAAACGGTGTCTTGTCATTGTTTATACCTTTTTCCCCTGGAACTTTTTGAGGAGTTTGCACGTCCTCGTGTACTTCCACGTTCGGGCCGCGAGCCTCGGTTTTGAAATGAACTTCTGGTATTGAAGTGATCATAATGACTGGAGGAGTTACCTCTGGAAGAGGTATGTGTATGTTGGCACTGACCATGGTAATCACCCCGCGAGGGTGGGTTATGACAGGTATGCCTATGCGATCCTGGTTCGTGAAATGGAGTTCCACGCGATGGAACTGTTGATTTTCGTGCGCCTTGCCCCCGCGAGGGGCGGCTACTAGGTTGGTAAGCCTTTTGCGAAGACCTTTCAGTTTTTGGAGGCCAAAAAGCCTTACGGACCCCGCCAGCCTTCTCTAGAGTAGAGGTAAAGGGCTCGGCATTAAATATGTAAGTACTTGAAGGAGGTATTTTATTCAGGAATGCTTTCACTAATGGATCTCTAACTTGACTCGTTATAGTTTCCCTACGCATTTCAATACTTTCGGCTCTATGGCCGCAGGCTAATTGCAAAAGGTCTGAGGATATTTTATGAAATTCGCCCTTCTGAAATAATTCGTCAATCTTCCCATTTAAATTATCAAAACTGATACATTCAGTATTTTTTGCCCATGAAAGAAGATCACGAATACCTTCCTGCAATGATTGTCTTTGTTTTAATATGCAGTAGGTTAAGGCTGCGTACGATTTGTCAGCATGTGCCAGATGGCGTAAGGTGTCATATGCTTTTACCTCCTCATTTGTTTCCAGGTCTATAAAGCCAGGAGTATGGTTATATAATTTTTGCGTATCGGCGTATCTCACTTCTGACCAAGAAGTACTACCAAAACGCTGGATATCTACCAACTTCTTCAAAAAACTCTCAGGGGTTTTTGGAACTAATGGTTCTTTAAGCTTAGTATCAATGTCAAAAGTGAAATCTAAACTTGTATTTTGATGTTCTTGATTTGAACAATCCTCGTCACTAATTTGTTCATAAAGTTGACCACTAATTCCGGAATAAACAGAAGCGTTATCATAACAAGCTGTATCAATGTTACTTGTAGTATTAATTTGTTTGCGAAGCTCACTGATTTCCTTAAAAAGCTTGTCCATCTGACTGGAACGTCGAGCACGCTTACTTTTCTTATGGCGGCGGCGCCGGTTTTTGGATCGCGCTTGTTTGCTACCCGAAGTAGACGTACTTGAAGAACTAACACTTGTAGCACTACTGCTGCTGCTACTTCGATCTCGCTTGCGATTCAGTCCACTCGGACCAGCCACAGCCTGGGGCTGGGTATTGGAGTTGTGGTTATTACCCTCCATTACTGCAAACGAATTACGTTTGCAGTGGATTTATAACACTTTACACAGCACAGTTATAATTTAAATATTGATTACGAAAATTTACTGGTAAATTCAAAAGTAAAAAATGACAGTAGTGATCCGAACGGAAAAACCGTTAAAAACTTTGATCACGTACGAATTATTCATAAAAGTGTTACCTCTAAAAGAGGGTACTTACCGACGGTACAAGACTAATCCTCTTTGAAGAACACTTTACACTTAATTTATAAATTATGTATTCACTTAATATTCACTTCAACGTATTATGCAACTGTCGTGGATGCTACCACTGCGCACAAGTTGCTTCGACGGAGAATAAAAAGCCAATGAACAAAAATAGCGTGCCACTTTTTACGAAACCTAAAAACTGCCCGCAACCACCAGGTGGCGCCACTGAGCCGGAAGTATAGAGGGGATAAAAGTACGAAAACTGGTAAGAAATCGGCGGGAAACGGAAATGCCATCTCATAATAAAGCTTCCAGTGACGGTCAAGTAGTTTAATGTAATTTAAGTTACGGATAGGTCGCTTGTTTGCGACAATAATGACATAACTCAAAAAATAAGAAACATGACAGCGTTTTTTGAAGTTAGACTAAAATATTTTTTATTATATTGCGAATATTTTTTTGCATAGAAACAGATTAAAGGATTATTTTAAGTATTTCGGTACTTAACTCAATTTATATTCAATTATAAACGACGACGAAAAGTCTAAATTTTTGAGTCATGTCATCCATGTAGAGAAACTAAGATGAATGCAGCTTATCGCTATAAAATAGTTATAAAAATACCTCAGAATTATTTGAACACTTACTTTTTGTCTTTCAACAACAATTTCAATCAATAAATTATTACTTCAACAATCACCACTTATTTTTTTTTTTAATTTTAATCAATTTATTATTTTAAACTTGACACCAAAACAAAATCTTGGATCACCTATCAGTAGCTCACAAAAAACATCCACTACCCACCGAATCAAAAACTCTTCTGAGTTGAAATAAATTAAGCACTGTCGCGAAAACCTACTCATTAGCAACTTACACCACACTTAACTGTTACTTAAAACAGGCTGTCTCATTCATTCCGAATGTAATGATTTAGGTCATAAAGGTGATTCACACTGCGCTGACCGTGCTGCTGCGGTATGGAAACTTTTCGGAGATACGTCAGCTGCTACTGTGAGAAGGGAAAATGTCAACAGGAAAAGGTCTGACAAAGATGTCATGAAACAAAGCTGGGTTAAAATATTTAGTAAAACTAAGCTATTAATTTTATAAAACTGCTTAAGTGCTGGTTTTATACGTTGTTATTACAACATTGCATGTTAATTATTGCCTTAAAAAGGGCCTCGTTGGTCTAGTGGACGCAATCGCCACTGCTGAGCATAAGGTCCTGGGTTCCATTCCCGGATCGGGCAAATTGACATTGAGTTTTTCCGTCAAGAATTTCGCAGTAACTGCCATGGAGTCTACAGCTGTGCCCGCTTGATGGCAATAGGCTCGCCCTCTTAGTGAGGATGCGTAGCGTATGTGTGTTGAATTATCTAATCACATAGCTAGAATAGCGCAAGCCGTGAAAAAGAAGCGATATCATTGGTTAGTTCCACACACATGACACATCCCTCGCTACGCATCCTCGCTCATCTCCTGTGGAAAAGAAGCCTTAAATGGGACTTAAACATAACTGGCGAAATCTGGGTGTCCTATTAGATACACCTCTGCCTAACCCTTCGAGGATTGCAGGCTTGATGTTATGTTGTAAAAGGGATTTTACACAGATCCAAAGTAGGTAATCGGCGTGTACTAGTACAGTGTGGATATGACTTAACATACCAATGTTTAAATTCAAGGTAGCAACTTAATGTACATACCTACAAATAAAGATGGTAATACCAAGACAGAGCTATACATATAAGAGGTAAATATATTATATACCTAGTGTAGCAACGTATATACGTCGGAATAAGCAAACGTTAATAAATAAGTACTTACGCTCTTCAAACAAGGATTTAAAATTAACTTATTTATGTGCTTAATTAATTACAAAATTATTGAGAAAACTAATGTTTTTTATTTTACTATGTCACTTCCATAATAATCAAACCATTTGATTTCCCAATTTAATTACTTACTTGTAATGCACAAAGAGATAATTATGAGAAGCGAATCTCACAGTGGAACTTAAGGTTAAAAACCGGCTGATCTCGTCGACCTTCACCTAAATTATATATTAACATCGATACCGATATTATTATTTACATTCTGTTGAATAATTTCTTATCGTACAATAACACCAATATTTTTTTGGCACGAGACATAATTTTTCTTTGGTACTAAGTATATCGATAACACAGGTTAGGTCAGGCATTGCTTACAGTTAGGAGGTGCCAGCGGGCGATAGATCGGGGAGTCTATCGTCGTCGCTTTGCACGGCCCTCACGAGTGGTGGCGATGTCTCAGGTGTGCTCGGACATCGCCAAAGGAGTTTGGTGTCCAGAGGCGGGCTGCGCTGGATGGGTCGCGAATGTCATGCGTAGCAATTCTCGCGGCCCATCCGCCAAGGCGACAGTATTGTCAGCATTAATGATCGCATCCGTCGTGCTCTTGCCACCGCCAGCCGTCTGCCGGGTGCCAGCTGTCTTAGAACCCAATGGCTTGGCACGCGTCGATCGGAAAATACCAGATGGTATGACCATAATGCCATGGAAGTTGGGTAGGCCTTTGGTGTGGGACGCAACTTGCGTCGACACCCTTGCGCTATCCCATCTTCCTAGCACAGTGGGCTGCGCTGGGGCGGCTGCTCCAGGTACTGAAAACCTCAAACGGCGCAAATACAATAATATAATTAGCAGTTATGTGTTTGAGCCGTTTGGGGTTGAAACACTAGGGCCATGGGGTCCTAGTATTTCGGGAAATCGCCAAGCGGTTGGTCGACTCTTCACGTGACCAGAGGGCGGGCCTATTTTTTGGCCAAAGAATCAGCATTGCCATTCAATGTGGCAATGCTGCCAGCCTTCTGGGCACTTTTCCTGTTGACAGCGATGCGGACGAATTTCTGGACGCCTGTAACCCTTTTCTACTTGTATATATTTATTACTATTATAGTTTTGTAGTTTGTAAATAATTTAATAATCTTTGAAATAAATACTTCATTACACTATATTTGTCCCCTGTGCAGGGCGTGCATGGAGGCGGAGGAAATGATAGCGCACGTACTCCTTAACTGTACTGGCGTCACCCAGATACGCGAAGAGACTCTTGGAACACCAAGATGCGTATACCCTGAGAAGACCGGGAAGTCTGATCTGCTTCTGGAGGGAGGTGGGCTGGTTTGAGTAACGGCCACCATGGCTCACGCACAATGGTCCACTTTAGGGGCTAAGTGCGGAAACCAAAATCCCTAACATAGAACATAGATGTTTCTTATATACTATATTTTCTAGCCGCTTGGTGTTGAAACCCTGGGTCCATGGGATGCGAGTGCTCACAGCCATTTTGTTGACGCTTCCCGTGACCCAAGGGCTGGCTTTTACCTTAGAGCCTAAGTGTTGCCACAAAACGTGGCAAAGCCGCCAGTCTCTTGGGCACATTACCAGCTGACAGAATTGAGGAGTGTTTGATGCCCTTTTATAGTTTGTTGTTAGTTTAGTTATTTTAGTTTATTTAATCGTTTTTAACTGTGTGTGTATTATAGTTAATTTACTAAATATTTTCACTTTAAAAATGATACTCAACCTCCGGTTTTTCGTAACATTTTTATTTCTCCCTGACCTGCTGTCATTTGGGGAGTTACTGAAAATCAGAAAGAATCTTTGTTGTCTTTAGAACCCCATGTAATATATTTTTTAAATAACACAGAACACAATGTATATCTATCAACATTTTACTAATCAATTAGTTTTCGTAGAAAGATCTCTCAGTCGTCTATAAGAAGTTGAGCAATCTCCTCATACGCCTTATTGATTGCTAATGTGATGTCTTTAGCCGGTTTGCTGTTGTTAATTAGCCAGGCGCTTCCACTTTCTCCTCTTCGAAAAGCCTCAAGAGTTCCTTGAGCTGCTGACTCCACGCTGTAAACAAAACAAACAAAACATCCTTACGTACAAAGACATATCTCTACGTCTACAAGCAGACTGTCTCTGATCAACAGCATACGAATAGTGAGGAGCCATCTAGAGCTCTAGTAATCTTTTTATTTTATATTTTAAAAAATCTGTGAATTTTTCCTATAATTGTGGGACTACCTCTAGGACAATCTACTTTAATTATTTCAATCCAACCATAGAGTCCTCACAGTTTCTATGCGCTACTTTAATATCACTTTATTAACAGCCTAAACTGCTTAACCACAGAACCTTAAGGTCGTCTAATCAGATACTGCATTATAGTTGAGTACTTACCTCTGCATTGGGTACAAAGCCACTAGCTCTTGCATTTTAATATCCTTATCGAAACTGGCCATATTGTCAAAAATTCCAGTCTTTGTTGGGCCATAACATATTGTGATCACTCGAACACCTGTCTTCGAATAATATGGTTCTTTCTGAAAAAAAAATTCTTAAATTAATAAAAATTCTCTATCGATTATAATTTAAACTGAAATAATAAATTAACTTAGTATATCCAGTAACCAAGTTCGCATTGCTCCATGCTAATATTCGTCGTCCATTAGCTGCCACGTAGTTCAACTAATGTTTCCATACTTATGTGATGGTTACGAATCTGATCTCTGTTCCACCAATGATAATGTGGCCGACGATTGCCTAGAAGTAACCTTATCAGTCCACATTCAAAAGACAATTTTGAGCCGAGGAAGTCGCTTCATTCGCACTCAGAATATCTTTAAAAGACTCTCAAGCTATAGATGGGAACTAGTTGCCGGAACATCGAGTTCCACTGTTTATCTGGGGTAGCTAAAATATTCCTTTCATATTTATCTTACCTCGGACAACAACCTTAAAGAAATGGAAATAAAGCTCATTGCAATTTTGATAGACTTGTCAGTGGCAATAATTCAACAGAAACCTTATTGAAGTGAGGTTAACGTGGTTTTACAGTGACACAAAAAACAATGAGCCGATAAAAGGACTCACTTACACCAATACAGTTGCTGAACTGCAGGACAGCACTTTTAGTGGCAGCATACACGAAGAGTAACGGACTGTGTTTGATTAGCGCTGCTACTGAAGACACGTTGATGACTGTTCCTCCTCTCCCTCCTTTGTCTTTTCTCATCAGCTCGATAGCTTTTACTGTGCCGTTGATTAAAGCTGTCTGTTACACAAACATATTTAAATAAGAATACCTACCAGTCAGACTTACCGAGGTGTATCGCATTACCCAGTAACTCAGTTCTGGAGGTTAGAACACACTTTAAGTATATAAAATACTAGTATTCAGCTGCATTGCATCTGGTTAAGGTAGAAGCGCCAGGCCGCGAAATTCAAGTTTTCTTATATTTTTTTTGCAATTTGAGGGTCAGTGTGGGGTTTAATTTTGATTAAAATATGATTCGCGACCGTAAAAAATATGGCTTTACAGAGTTATAATCTTTAAATGACTTTTTCATGAAATATTCATTGAATGGGATTTAATGAACTTAGAGGGTTGTATTGTAACTGCTTACGTGTTACGGTCGCGAATTGTATTTTGTTAAACTACAGCCTCACACTGACCTGCGATTTGCAAAAAACCTAAGAAAATTTGAATATCGCGGGCTACCCTAGCGGTTCCACCTTAGTAGTCAATCCCAACATAGTAAAGAAAAGGCTAAAAAATATGATGTACTGACGCCAGCATATCAAGCTACCCGAAACTGTCAACATTTCCCAATTAACCTTGAACCTAATGCTTTAGCGATAAAGTTGAAAGGACCGATTGTAGTAGCTTGATGTGCTGGTGTCTGTACCAGGTTTAGCCCGCGGCTTCGCAAGCGTTATGGTCAGGGATTATCTCACAGCAACATCATGTTTATAGCCTAAGACACTTGGCGATAATGTAATTTCTCATTAGTGAAAGAATTTTCAGGATTGGAGTTGCGAAGATTATACCTATACTCCATAACAACACTTTAAAACTTACAAGCTTTACCGCTGTAAAACATTAGTACATATATATTCGTACTAGATTTCTACAAAACAAAAACAATTTACAACAACCTGGATACTGATTTAAAATAGATACTTTAGATATTAAAAAAGGAGGGAGAAAAGGAGAGGAACCCGTGGCTAAATACAGCCGCTGGGGTCGATTTTTAGGTTAAGCCGTGCTTACTTAGCTTGGTCCGTGGATGGGTGACCACCCATTACATACCGAGTCTTCTCCGTGCCTCGAAAAGCACGTTAACCCGTTGGTCCCGGCTGTCATTTGTACATCTTTGGCAGTCGTTACAGGTAGGTATTCAGTGTCCCGAAAGTCTGACAACCAGTCTTACCAAGGGGTATCGTATTACCTAGCACTAACTGGGTGGTGGAGGTCAGATAGGCAGTCGCTCCATGTAAAATACTGGTATTCAGCTGCATCTGGTTAGATTGGAAGCCGATCCCAACGTAGTTGGGAAAAGGCTAGGCAGATGATGAGATATTAAAAAAAAAACACATATTTGATTGGTTGTAAATCCTGGTAACATAACACACAAGCACAGAATCACATACACAATGCTACCTAACAGTCGTTTAAATAAACAAATTGGAATTAAAGTACCTAAGGGAACACAGAAAAATATTATTACTAGTACTTACAACATTAACTTCAATTTCCTTGCGTATAAAGTCACTATTACTCTCATTGGTCACACCTGCATTGTTAACTACCAAATCAATGTAGCCATACTGTTCTGTGGTATCCTTGAAAGCCCCGAAGAGCTCCTCATCGTTGGTTATGTCACATCTAGTGAACTTTACTTTACCAGTTTCATGTTTTTCGTTTAGTTTATTTTGTAGTGATACTCCAGCACCTTCGTCAATATCCAGTATTCTTACATGCTGTAAAATATAATCATTAGGTCAAAATTATCTCTTGAAAAAAATCAGGAATAATTGTTTTTTATGTATTTTTGATATTATTTTTTTTGTAGCCGCTAACTCTTCGTTACGTGTTATGATAATTTATGTCTTCATATTTTTGGTCTTAATCATAGAAGGAAGGGATCATATAGGTTTCATCGAAATTTGCACTGTGGCGTACCTACTACGAACAATTTATTTTCTTTCTCATGATATAATTAATAACTTAATACTTATAGTATCGATGACACTACATTGAATAAATTGTAAAAAAATGGGGCTTGTCAGCTCCGACGCATATATCCGAGTATTATGTTGCACAGTGAGGTAACATAACGACATCACTTTTTGTTAAAACTCGAATTCCCACGGCATCTGATTTGTGCAACGTGGGCTATACTTGAAAATAGATTCTAAACGAGTAAGCTCAAATATATCAGTAGATATTAATGGTTGTCTTACCTTAGCGCCTTGCTCCACTAGTATTTGAACGAAAGCCGCTCCAATACCCTTTGCCGCGCCAGTTATCAAGACAACTGTGTCTTTCAACTCGTACATACTGACTAACCTACTTACAGGCTTGGAACTGCATCTAGCTAATTTTATTCATTTTTTATCTCTTTCTTTATCATTCAAGCGAAAACGACTGACACGAACACAGAAGGTTTGTGAGAACTAGGTACGATTAATTAAAAAACTCGAAAGAATTGGCTTTGAAAATACACTAAACTGTAAAACAATTACGAAGTACGAAGGTGTTCATCTTTACAATAATCTACCGGCAGATGTCAGGAACACAGTCATCTTCTCTAAACTTATTTAAAGCTAAACTTGAGTTTAGCTTTAAATAAGTACGTCACTAACAACACAAAACTGTTAAGTTAACAATATAAGCTAGTCTTTCACACAATAATATGTCGACATCGTACCTCCCTACATTAAGAAAATAAAACTGTTAACTACACTTTACCTTAGCTATGTAATTATTCGATAAGTGAACAATGTATGTTCTTTTAGAATCTTCAAACCCAATTTTCATATACTTTAGCGATACAGTACTTACAGGGTGACTTTTCAACTTCCAATCTATTACGGTTGAGGGATTGGAACTTGCTGGAAATGTCATCATCAGTTTCCTGCCATTGTCCCATTGTACTTGGGACAGCAACATATTTTCTTCTTCCATTTTCTCCTATCAGACGTCATAGCACCATATACTCCTTTCTCTTTCAAACAATTGATCACACCATCCATCTTTTCTTCGGCCTTCCCCTTCCTCTCCGTTCATTATGAAGTTGCTGGAAATGTACTTAGCTATACGCCAGCCACGAGTGGACATAACAGTTACAGCAGCATTTCTTGTTCTTATTATTTCTTTAGACAATAGAATTACTGAGCAGAAATGAAAAAAAAAACAATGAAGATTGTCTCAGAATTTATTTTTATCATTTCAATTTTATTTTATTTCTAAAATTCCTTCAATTCACTAACAATTTAAGCTACTTACAATAAATTATCTGCAGTTGCTCTAAACGATTTATTACTATAGTTTTCCACTTGATTAAAATATTTCCATGTTTTATCCCTATGTACCATAGGCCGCACTTCAGTAACAACAAAATCAGCATAATTATAAGCTTACCTCGTATTCTATTGAAACTCGAAATTCTATTGAAAATCTTTTGAAGACATTGGCTTACTACGTAGTCAATAAATACAACGAAACATCAGTGAAACCAATTAGCTACAGCGTTACAATTTTTACAACAAAGCTCACCAAAACCAATGAGATTTTCAAATACAAAACAACACAAAAAAATTGTGCAAATTGTAGTGCAATTATTGTTATCTGATAGCCCTCAGTGCCAAGGTCTTCAGACATTACACAGTCTTGACGCCGACTCGACTCATACATAACATCAAGCCTGTAATGGAAGGTTAGGTTACGCAGAGGTGTACCTAATACTACACCCACATTTCGCTAGTTATGTTTTTAAGTCCCATGTAATAGGTGGCCTATTGCCATCAACCGCACAAATCGAGACTCCATTGCAGCTACTGAGAAATTCTTTATTGAAAAACCCAATAACACTTTGCTCGTTCCGTGAAAAACTTTGCGTCTGTGACCGCTAGACTGACGAGGCAGTCATTTAAATGTGAGCTTTTTAGTCAGAGTGGAGTAGGCGTCGAGTCTATGTAATGTGCAGAGTCCTCCTTTAAAACTTTATTCCGATGTTAATCCCGCGATAACTTGAGCAATTTCTGCATCTGCCTTCAATATGTGCGAAGTTATGTCTTCTGCTGGTTCGTTGGCTCGGACCAACCAAATAGTGGCACTTTCTCCTTGCTTAAACATGTCTATCATTCCACGTGCTGCTGATTGAGCGCTAGAAGAAGAAAGTTGAGTATCATTATCAACCCCGCCAAATAAGTATTTTATATCCTCTTTGTACTGGGCAACATTTATAGTTTGGGGGTCTGAAGAACAGGGTGTAAAGTTCTTAATCCCCTATAGAAAAAGGAGGATCCTCCGACCAGACGGGTGTTATTGTCCTGCCCGACAGTTGTTGTCGAGTTCTTCTATATAGTCTTAAGTCGCGAATAACTCTAGATGTATTTCGATGTTTAGTTTGTCCTCTGCGTCATAGATGGCGTTGTAGTACTTATTGTTCTATGTTGCTGTAGTACTTTTTGTAGTGCCGCTAATTGTAGCGGCTGATGAACTGTGCATGACGGTACTATTGAGTATCGTTATGCACAGTTCATCAGTGGTTCATTGTGGTTTCTGTATGACAGTAAGACACTGCTGCATATTAATCCCTTGGGGATCTTATATTTTCCCGAAACGGTTTAATTAGGTCCCAGATCAGTTGTCCTCATAGCTCTGGATCTAAAGAACTAGAAGTCATGGGGAATTGTTTTTTTTAAGTCTCGTCTGTAAGCCTTCATCATCCACTGGAGTGGTAACGGTAAGGGAATTTCAGGAAGGAACTTTTTATTAACTACCCGTGAAACTCTCTCACCATCATGGATACGATAAAGTATCAACATACCTTTGAACTGGATGTTCTCCCAAAACATTTTGTGCTTCTAGGTCTAATCTTTTTTCGAAGCATTTAATTGAGCCCAAGATAGCAGTGTCGGTGACTCCAATGCATATTGCCAATACTCTCACGCCGGTATGTGCGCAGGGAACTTGCTGGAAAATTGAAAAAACAGCTTTAAGAATTTAGGCACGGAAAACAAAGTTGATTGACAGACAAAAGGTACTTGCAGTCTTTTGTTCGTAAAAGAAATTAAAAAATGCTGGTACCCTTGTGTATGTGCTTCTAGTACACGAGGCAAACTTAATCGGTTTGCAGGGCACACCACAAAGATGTTGGTGTGCGTAAAATCAACTGGTGTATTATTTCGCCTATTTGTTAGTGTTTGCTTCACTATAGTATATGTATAATATGAGGTAAAGAATATGAAGCATCAATTTAACCCTATGACTAACCGGTGTCGTGGCATAGATGTGTAATCATTCGGCTGGTAAATCAAGTGTCGTAGGATCGAATCTGCGCCGCTGGCGTCAACTTTTTGCATTATTAAAAAACTTTTATTTTCATTTTGTTGAATTTTTATTGTAATTTACCTGATAATAAGAACATTATTCGAAAAAAATATGGAAGTAAAAATTAAACAATTTGTATTAAGAAATCAACAACATTTATTGACTAGGTTTTTTTTTATATTATAATCACAAATTAAAAAGTTTTGTGCATGACAAATATTCTAAGTCGGACAAGAAATAACGTTACTTTTCTTATTCAAGTGGGTAATTTATTTATTAGTGAAATGAATAAACATGTTAATAAGATAGATATTAAGATACAGGTATCCTAAATTGATAACTCACTAACAATAACATCACTCACATAAAATAAATCGAATTACCCCCTGATATTTTTATTAATATCCTATTGTCATGTGTGTTATATCCATAGATAGCGAAGGCGCACGCCTTCGCTATCTATGACTTATTCATGCACGAAGTAAATGTCTCCACTAGACCTGCATGGAAGAATATTTTTTTTTATGATAGCGCTCACCATCTTTTCGCCACAATATTTTGCGACCGTCCTTGTCTGATTTAAAACATTTTTCATCTCTAAATATAACTATATTATTGCACCAATCAAAATCTAAATATTCTCTTGCGAAGCGTACCCGGTTTTGCCTGTGAATATCTGACATTCAAATTTTCTTGGCTGGCCTACAACATTTCACACCAGCTGCTCGCAAGTGGTTTCGTACAGTTTGTAATGTCACGTCATGTTTAGTTGCCGTGGAACGAGTAGTGAGGAAGGGCTCAGCGGTATGCGTAGCAACTATATCAGATGCCAATCTGTGAATGCAAATCCAGCCTTTGGTCCCGGTCGGCAAGGATCAATGCTTCCCGAATCTGCATAACGATGGACCCACAATTGCACAGTCCTTCTCTGTGAACAATAATAAAATATTGTTACAAAAAACAACAATCAATAACATGTGGATTATTTAAACATATTAAACTTCTAAACATCATAATAACATTTTGTTACTCACCGATATCTTTAAACGTCTCGCAATTTCACTAATTGAAACATTTTGCTCATGCAAAAGAATTATTTCAGCTCATAAAAGTGTGGTTCAATGATTCATATTGATTCACAAATAAAAGCACTTCTCAAAAAACGCAGGGTATAATGTCTAAAAACGTAACGAAACCCCAATAGTCAATAGCATTATGACGATGAACTTAAACTACTAACTTAAACATGATTTGTCATTTTTAGAGGGTAGACAACTAATACATTCTAACCCAAATATAAAGAGACTTGCTAATAGTTAAGCAATAAATTGAACAAACAAATGTAAAATATTTTATTAAAACATACAAAAACATTAAGCTGTTGGCAGTCGGATTCGATCCTACGGCGCCGGCGCAGTAAGTAATTATTTATCGCACGCTCGACTAATGCGCCACGGAGACGATTGTATGATAAGCTAAATTTATGCGTCATATTCCCTGCAACATTAGTGACAAGAAATTTTATTGTGTGTGCGTGGACAACGGGTAGCAAACACTAATAAATAGGCGAAGTAATACACCAGTTGATTTTACGCACACCAACATCTTTGTGGTGTGCCCTGCAAACCGATTAAGTTTGCTTCGTGTACATGGCTTCATCACATGGATGCAATTGTGGTAAAGCTGGTGTGGAGAAATAAGTTGCGTTGTCTGTTACTTTGACGTCTATCAAATAGGCGAAGCCCATGATAAAAGAATTTCAGTTGCCTACTTTGAAGCATCTTTGCTCACTCACACCACATGCACCAACCGTGTAGGGTTCGATGAAGACACATCAATAGTTACCACTGCCTAATCACTTTTGAAATGATGCTTTATGAACTAAGTCATGTCTAGAAACTTTCAAATAAGAACTTACACCAATGCAATGGCTGAACTGCATGACAGCACGCTTACTGGATGAGTAGGTGAACATCGGTGACACCTGAATAAGTCCTCCGATTGAGGAGACGTTTATGACAGCACCACCCCTGCCACCATTGTCCTTACGCATCAGTTCAATGGCTTTCAGGGTTCCGTTGACAAGTGCTATCTGGAAAAGTGGAATGATTATGATAATTCTGGACTCCGAACTGTGATTTATAAAAACTTAAAATATGGAAGTTCAGTTTACATTACTACACAATGATCTTAGTACTTTCATGGCTGTTACCAAACGGAATGGAGAACTCTTCACCACCCTAGCCTGTTTCTTTAAGGGTAGAGAAATCCTGAAGATCTGGGAAGAATATCGTTCGTACTACTAAAACCCCACGGTACTTACTACTACCATAAAAAGAGGCTGGAGAGAAACCTGTACTTTCACCTTCTAGTATCAGCATCAGCCCGGTATGCTTAGTGGTTCCCGTAACACCCTAAAGCAGCCCAGCCTTTATGCGATTACAGATTCGCAGTCTTCACTCAAGAATATGTTTAAGGGGGAAGCGTCAGGGTAGCCCGCGAAATTCAAATTTTCGTACCTTTTTTGCAATTTTCAGGTCAGTGTTAGGTTGTATTTTGATGAAAAATGAATCGCGCAAATAGACATTATGTAGTTACAGTATTAAAATAATTAAAATCAAGTATATTTATTTCAAAGATAATTAAATTATTTTCAAACTACAAAACTATAATAGTTATAAATATTTACAAGTAGAAAAGGGTTACAGGGCGTCCAAAAATTCGTCCGCATCGCTGTCAACAGGAAAAGTGCCCAGAAGGCTGGCAGCATTACCACGTTGGATGGCAATGCTGATTCTTTGGCCATTAAAATCATCAATCAAATATAACCCTCTTCATTTAACCCCATTCAATAACTATTACCTGAAAAATTTCGTAAGAAAATTTGAATTTCGCGAGCTACCCTGGCGCTTCTACCGTAACTATCGGAATTGAAAGAAAGAAAGAAAAGTGTTCTCTAGTTTAACTAAACAATGCAGTTTAAGTACAGAAATACTTACATAGTTAATTTCGATTAGTCTTCGAATCAATTTCAGTTTACTCTCATCCGCGACTCCAGCATTATTAACCAGAAGATCAATATATCCCTTATCTTCTTTGGCATCCTCTAAAGCTTTGTAGAACTGGTCATCAATTGTGACATCACATTTCACAAACTTCACTTTATCTTCGCCATATTTTTCGTTTAGCTTATCTTGAAGTAGTACACCCGATCCTACGTCGACATCCAGGATCCTTACATGCTGAAGAATAAATAATGAAATTAGTTTAGTTATTGGCTTACAAGTAAGCCTGCAGTTAGTTGTTATTGGGTTTTTCCATCAGTAATTTCTCAGTAGCAGCCACAGTGTTTGGAGTTGTGCCCGGTTAATGATAATAGGCTGGCCTCCTATTACCTACATCGCACTTAAACATAACTGGTGAAATGTGGGTGTATTATCATTTGTAGGTACGTCATTTGTACATCTTTGACAGTCGTTACAGGTAGTCAGTGGCCCAAAAATCTGACAAACAGTTTTATTAAGAGGTATCGTATAACCCAGTACTAACTGGGTTGTGGAGGTCAGATAGGCAGTCGCTCCATGTAAAATAATGGTATTCAGCTGCATCCGGTTAGACTGGAAGCCGACCCCAACATAGTTGGGAAGAGGCTAGGCAGATGATCATGTTGCATTTATTACGTTATGCACAAGACAAATATTACATACCAACAGAACAAGAATGTTATCTTTTTTAAAATTCTGTTATCAAAATAAGAGATTTTGATAACATGATCGTGATTACGATTATTATGTCGATTGTAGGTAGTTACTAGCAGACACAAATTCTACCAATGTTCTCATAATAATAATTAGCAACGTTATCATACCAATGTTAATAAATGTTGAGGTAAATAATATTTTAACACTTTGTATCGAACATGAGGATTTGAGGATGTAAACTGACGAACGAATAAATATGTAGCCAATCAAAATAGGTAAATATGAATACTATTGTTTTTAACGTCACGCAAAAGCTACTGCATGGATTTAAACGCAGTTTTCCTTAAAATACTTATAGGCTACATTAGACATCGTTCTGGATCCGATAGGTGGCGGCGTGCGAAGCAAGGGCGGGTCGGTAGCGGGCGGGCTTGGGCAACGCACAGCCTAAACCTCTGGTCCTAGAGACATGAAATTTGGAGAGTGTATTCTTTGTGAAGAGTAAGTATCCACTAAGAAAGGGTTTTACGAAATTCCACACCTAAGAAGGTGAAAATTCTGTGGAACTTTTTATCCTCGGGGTCGATTGACTTGAAAATTTGAGGACATACTCTTCAGTTATAATTATGAGAAACGTGTATGACAGTTTTTTCCAAAATCATCCCCTAACAGAGTCCAATCCAATAGGGCTTCGAAACTCACGTAGACGGCGCATGTCGTGCAGTGTTGCGCAGGGCATGCGGGATTATTTTCCTATTGGTAAGTAGGTAGGTAGCATTTTTTTGAGGTTGACGTGTTTGTAAATACTATATGTGAAATCCCGATATCCGCGTTGGCTCGTGATACGCGACATTGATATTAAAATATTATATAAAAAATTTATGTCTATTAATTTCTAATGACTTATTTGATAATCGTCACCAGTGTCCAATCTCAAAGCAAGGTATCAATATTTCACATATGTAATGTAATTTTTATTACTATGAACTAACATTTGCAAGTTAATAAGTAAGGACATGTAAAAAAACATGAGTGTCTATATGTATTATTACTCAAATAAAATTAAACATTGACACCATACTGACACTAACTTTAAACCAAAACAAACTGAACTTCACGACTCAATAAAAGATAATTTTCTTAATTACCTCTACTCCTTCTTCTAATATATCGCGAACAAATTGAGCACCAATTCCTTTAGAAGCACCGGTCACCAAAACAATTTTATCTTTCAAGTCGTACATGATAGCTGTGCCACGGTTGGCTTGATAATGTTACTGAAAATACTTAAATATCTAGTATCTACGCTATCTGGAGATCAAGATGTAGCATAAAGTAAGGTCTACAATACCTACTAACACATTAATGTGATTTTTTCTTGAACCAGAATATTTTATGACATTCCATAAAATATTCCGTTTGAAGTAAGAGAAGAAAAAAAAGCGAAATCATTAATCGGGCGAATAACAATTTAATTTACGACTAATGTACTGAATGGGCGACTATTGTACCAAGTAAGTAACTATTTATCCGGCCATTGTGGTAAGGAGAACCTATGAAGCAAGAGTGAGCGAAGCGAGCACAGGACTTGCTAGAGGCTACGTCGAGTCGTCGACTAGACAGTAGACTACGCCTTATCTACTATCTAGTGGTTAATAAGCTTGTTTTAGTTTTTTTCTGAGTCCTTGAATCACACTGATCGTACTGAACAACTAGTAACTTGTGTTTTCAAGTCGCCATTTTAAATATTTGTATTCGCCTACTGTTTATCGTCCACTTAGTATTTCAGTATGTTTGACACCTTTGATTTGAATTTATTTTCGCTCGTTTAAATACTACCCAAAAAAGCGTCTCTACGTTGCGCCCTGCTGATAGAATGCTAGCCGATGAAATTATGATATTTTTTGTTGGCTAAGTTGTCGATGTCAGTAATTTATTCGACTACTAAAGGTGCTTTTAAATAGGAGTAAAATTGTAGATTTAAATAGGCAGTTCGATAAAGCCCTGTTTTAGTTTGCATTGTTCTACTTAATATACGTTTCTTAGAATATCGAACTCCGCTCAATGATGCAGTAAATAAATCACCAAGAGTGCAGGGCATCCGGTGCAAGATGGAAGCTGGGCCATTTTTTGGCGGGAGACGCCGCATACGCACTTGAGGTCTGAGTCGCTTCATCATTTTATATTATATTAGTAGGTAGGTATATGCGCTTCATGTTAAATACTGGTATTCAGTTGCATGAGCTGCATCCTGTTAGACTGGAAGACGACCCCAGCATAGTTGGGATAAAACTAGGCAGATGATGATGATGATGACTCCTTCCTAAGCCATTATTGTTACCGTTCTTGCAGGGATATACTTGAAAATATCGCAGCCACACACAAACTAAAACAAGCCCGTTTAGAAGCGCCTTAATACACTCGCAATTACTGACAAATGTATATTTTGACAGGTCACATCAACATAATAAACACATTGGTAGTTACCGACGTACATAGGTATAGAAACACCTACGGCTAGTAAGTAGTTTTCTTCTATTAAAAATGTATAGGTAGTACTTAAACAATTTTTTTCGCAAGGTCATTCCATTTTCTAAGCCCTCGCTAGTAGTCTACTGTCTCGCCACCTCAGCATAGCTCCGTTTCGATTTCGATTCGACACGTCGTATGTCTATCTTTTTTGGCATTACGAAAGCGAGTGATATAGACATACGACTTTAGCAAAATTTCCACACAAAAAACACACAAAACTCCCTCGACTTCGTTTGTGTGGAAATTTTGGTATGCATGTGTGAGTGAGACTACCTCGTTTCCTGGGAACGATTCCCGGATCGGGCAAAGTGTTAAAAAAAAAATCATTTCAATTATAATTTAAAACACACATGACTTGGAGATCACCTTTTAAGTAAGTAGATGCTTGTATTAGGTGACTCCGCTCTTCCATTTAACATTAAAAAATGCATGCAAATGAAAAAAAAAACCATAAATGATAGTTTTATTGAGTTATTCCATCAGGAATTTTTCAGGCACGGAGTCAGGATGTAATAGGCTCGCCACCTATTACATGGGATTTCAATAAAACTGGTGAAATGTGGGTGTTAGTGTTGCCCAAATGCAAGACCAAGACGAGACTTAGGCCAGTCTTGGTCTTGGTCTTGCGTCAATACACCTGGTCTTGGTCTTGGTCTTGGTATTGCGCTGTCAGTCTTGGTCTCGGTCTTGGTCTTGCAGCAAGAGTCTCGCAAGTCTTGCAAGTCTTGCAAATACCTATTAGCCTATTGTTATTTATTGAACACGTTACTTTAGATTTTAGATTATGATTCGCGCTGGCCTGCAAATTGCAAAAAAATAAGAAAATTTGAATTTCGCGGGCTATCCTGGAGCATTCACCAATGTACAATGTTAATCAACCAATAATAGAAGACTACAGGCAAAGCCTACCTATGCGGCCAAAATAAGGAAGTGCATGTGTGTTGAGATTAGCAGATTTCATTACAGTGTGCGTAGGTACATTTTTTAGGCAATTTGTCGTACTCGTGACTGGCGCGCTTTGCTACGTAGGTACTGTCATAAGTATGTGTAAGTAAGAACACGTAAGAGCACATTAGAAATAAACAAGCATAATATATTATTATAGGTAGATACCTACAAGGTATGAACTTTGCTAGAAAGTTATTCTAGGTACATTTTATCACATGGGATGATGGGAACAGATTTGTGAGTATTAACACGCTACCTACTTAATATAGTTGAAAATATAGATTAAGTATCTACCTAATCAATACAATACCTTTTAGGGTTCTTTCAGACGAGCGGCACGTTGCCAACTGCAGATACACCTGCAGCCCTTAGTTTAGTGTTATGACGATGCCTACGGTTTTGATACTGGGGAACGTCTATCAAAATCGGGATTGAAACCAAATACCTACTTAATAACGCCCAAATCTAAGTTTGTCTTAACTGCAAGACGCAAGAGTCTTGCAGGCTTAAGTCTTGTCTTGCTCAAGTCTTGCAGGGTTCAGTCTTGGTCTTGGTCTTGCTACAATAAGGCGGTCTTGGTCTTGGTCTTGGTCTTGCGAAAATGCAAGAACAAGACCAAGACTGCAAGACCAAGACCGATTTTGGGCAACACTAGTGGGTGTACGATTAGGTACACCGCTGCTTAACCCTTCGGGGATTACAGGCGTGATGTTATGTTATATGTGAGAACTGACTGCTTGATCAAAATGTGATAATGTGGGTGATGACTACAAAAGGCGTCCTTTTGGGTGCTGTGATTGGAGGCGGCAGAGGTCCGAAAAAACAAATGCGTTAAGGCGACGATATGGCTTAATGCCGGTTTGTTTTGGCGCTATACAACTTTTTTTTCAAAGTGAACCATCAAACGCCTTGTTGGGCGCTATTTATTCTAATACCGTTCTGTATACAACATGAAATGACTTATTATTTTCCGCGAGCACGTGCAAGTTTTGGGCCCTGAACAACCAACATTATAATTATTATTGACCGAGTGAGAAGTATGGAGTACACAATTGAATGCCTGTCACTTTTATGGTTTGGCCCTGGGATAATATGTTGATCGTCATTGTAAAAGCCAATTTTAAGGGAAATTGTAACGTTTTAAATAATTTTAATGCAAGTTGTTTGGAATAATGGCTATGCGAGGAATTAAAACGCTCTCTCTTTTAGCATGGTGGTGATACGAAGCCTGGTGCCATTGCACAGTCAGGGTTTCGCATCAGCAGAACTGAAACGCCAACTTTAAGCTCCAGCTGATGGAACGGCACTGCCGTTAACTCCAGGGAGTTGAGAAATTCAACGGGGTAGGCAGTGCTAATGTCACTAGCCATAATAGTGGCTATGGATGTGTATACTTTTATATCGCCGACGACCATGTAATTTTTTTTTTGTTTATTTTTCTAACTCACTCGTTCTATGGCGACAGCACTGCCCGCTTACACAACCACTCTTTTTTATATTAACCTCCAAGTTGAGAAAAACGTGCATGAGAAGTTGATCTTCTGTCGCCACTGGATGAGAAATTCTTCGAAAAATAGAATTTTCCCGCCTACGTCCGATTCCAGACGACCCTCTCCCACTTGCAGTAAGATGGAGCTCGATCCAGGACCACAGTGGCAACGCCATGAGATATGCGTTTATTTCACCCATCTATTGTGCCTACAACAATAACTGGCAGTGTTTGTCTAAAGTCGCCTGCGAGCAAAACGACGACGACGTCGCCCATCAGCACGTTTTATATGGCCTACAGGTAGTTGTTCCGGGTCTGGCTGTTTGTGTTTGTGAGTTTAAATGTTTATAAACGCACCCATGATAAAGGAGAAATTTCTAGTGTGGGGCAACGTTTAAAAAAAAACACTTTCAGGATGTACTGCGGTTCTTGCGGAGTTGGGCCAGTAGAAGATTCAGCACAAATGCTGAGTGACAGTGGCTCAGCAATTGACTGCTGCGCTGCGTGTTGCGGGTTCGATTCCCGCACGGAATGAATTTACAACGTCATGGATTTTATAAAATTTTAATTTTGTTTTCATTTAAACTTTTTAGAGATTTCTTTTCGTACTGTGTGAATTGGTTATTTTTTATTTTTTAATTACCTGTCTTTTGATTGGTTAAAAAAAACTAAAAGCATAGATTAACCTATTTTGTAATGATTTGAAAATCATAATGCACTACTTATAATAAAAAAAAATATTAAAAGAGAAAACAGGTTGGGGATCGAACTCGCGAACCATGTTTATTATTTTTGGAAATCTTACAACATTAATAATCACAAAATTTGGATACTGGCTGTGATTCGAACTTGTGAACCCTGGTTTACATGGCGGTCACTGAACCGTGAGGCTATTTACTCCGGTAACAAGTGGTCTAAAATATTCTATTCTAATGCATGTTATAATTGTTGTTAAACAGTTGAAGAATATGGATGGATAGGACGGTATTATGCAATATTGAAAATCCACCTAAGTTATTAGCGCGGTAATATAATATAGCATATGTGCTATTCCAGACTATAATCTATCTCTGTGCCAAAATTCATTCAGAACCGTTCATCCGTTCTGGCGTGATTGAGTAACAAACATCCATCCATACAAACTTTCGGATTTTTAATAGTAGTAAGATAAAGATAAGGGATAAGGCGATAAGGGTCGATTTTTCAATCACCAAATAGCTTTTATCTGAAGAATAAAAATGGCAATTTTACATATACTTACTTACATAATATATTTTGTATACAAAAGCGGCCAAACTGTAATTTTATCAATCAGATAAAACAGGATTCTCTGACGGTTGAAAAATCATGACGGGTTTCTACATCCGTTGCCTACTTCGTAAAACACGTTAAAACATAATCTCGCTTTTATTTATCGCATTCAAATTAGCACTAACATTATTATAATACCAACCTATTTTAATGATTGTGTTAAAATGCCTTTGTTTTAGATTGCTTCGCTCACGGGTATCTCCAAGGAAAATCTGATTACAATAGTTACGATTACGATTATATGTACATTGTAACTTTGCTTCGCGTATCTTATTGCATGCGTTATAATTATCAGAATATCAGTATAGACAGGCGCGGTCCCAGCCTAAAACTTTGGGGGGGATCACACAGGGCCGTAGCCAAGAATTTGGTTGGGACGGGTTACCCCGAATAAAAAAAGATACTTGGGGGGGGGGGGGTAAACTAATGGGTTAATCTCAAGGAGCTTATATACTAACTGGAATGATGACGTGCAATGCAAAGGCGTTCCAACTGTTCCGAGGGAGAGAACTTCAAGAGTGGATGTCATTCCTTTCTAATAGGGTATTCAAAATTTGTACTTACATTTGGGACAGTTATTCTGTTATAACTTACTAGCAACCACCTCCACTTTTTTGCTATGGGTAGCAATTTATTCAAAATTACGGGATGTACAAAGATTTGGCGAAGCCGAAACCTACGCATACAGTTCACCAACAGCAGAGCCATTACATACTGCATTGCCTACTGCATTTATAAATACTGATATTGATCATGTATAGTAATTAGGTAATACTAATGAAACATTTTTTCAGACCTATCGACCTTCACGAAAACCAAAGCTAGAGAAGCGCCGTATCACTGCACACCAACTGTACAGATTGTACCAACAACCAACAAGGCTCAGTTTCAATTGAGATTACTAGCAAGAAGCCATTAAATTACTTTGTAATAATAGTCCAAGAAACTATGATTATCCTCTTTTTTACCCAAAAATCGAGGATGTAATGATCAAACCCAAGAACCAAAGACATTCAAATATTACGAGGACAGGACAAAACAAAAAAATTAGCGCAGTGACGGGGAAAACAAGTGCCTCTCGGCTTCGTTAAGGGTCTTTTTATTGGATAATCGTGTTGGCTTCAAAATTCCCGCCATAGCGGAAGTCAAAATTACGTATAGGGTTGTCCACTTTGATGACATTTGAGTTTGTTGGTAGAATATTTTAATAGATTGTAATAATAGTTTTTTAAAGTCAAAGTCAAAATAATTTATTTGCAGTAAATGTGGAACAAAAGATGGTAAAAAAATGAAGTGCAATGACACATTTTACCATGAAATGGTGTGCAAACATTCACTATTATGATGCTAATTTCAATACACAATACGTGAACGCAAACATTAATAAGTAAAATTATTAAAATTTCGTT
Organism: Eurois occulta; assembly: GCA_950022335.1. NCBI lineage: Eukaryota > Metazoa > Arthropoda > Insecta > Lepidoptera > Noctuidae > Eurois > Eurois occulta. Next base: position 5,195,413 of record OX465489.1, on the reverse strand, counting down.
TGGATGTTATCACCATACCCAAAACACTGAACTAATTATATTCTATTAACATCAATTAGGCATGAAAAAATCTGAAATATATCAATAAATCTTTGGACCCGTATTTCAATTTTACAAAAACATTTTAATAATAATAATAAATAATTTTATTGACACAAAGAAAAAAGTTGTACATTTTCATTTGAAACCCTGACTCCTGTGCTAGGTGAGACCTGTGTTAAAGGAGTCAGTGTCTTCACCCGTTTTTGGTACTAATGTTCACAAACACACAACATTGATGATAACATTTTCGGCTTTCTATTGCAGCTTCTTGAAATGCATAAAATTATGTTAAACAAATACCGTACTTATATTTGATTGTATTGTTACTATAGTAGTGTTACATCCGGTGCACGTTAGATAAAATTTAAGCGTCCCCCGAGTGAGAAAATGATGAAGATGGTGTCTAGTTATTAACGCTAGTTTCAGACACGATTTTTTCTGTTTGTAAGTTACCAAAATTAAAAATATTGCAGCATTGTTCTTATCCAGTTGACTCTTCTGTGAGTATTTTTTAAATAAATAATGTTTTTTTTTAAATTTATGTAGCAAAATCATTTCAATTATAAATAAACAAAAATAACATAAGTATCACTTTATCCTCAAAATATGTTTTGACGTGATAACGTCTTATAAATTGATAATACCAGCAACACTCATGAAAAATAGTAACGTTCCATAGTAACGTTCCACCTGAGCCTGTGCGTGCAAGCGAGAGCGCGCAACAAGCGATAGAGAGGCCCAAGCAGTGAGGCCAGAGTCAAAGCGTTGGCTTGTGACACATGTATCTCTCTTTTTTGTATTACTTAAAATAATGATTATGACGTTATCACGTAAATCTATCCTCCGTAAACCGACTTTACAGACAACCAATTTTTTTTTAAAAGATGAGAATGTTTTCTCTCAATTTTTTGCAGTTTAGTAGTTTACGTAAAAGTGGTAGCTAGCAACACAGCACAGCTGTCACATAGCGACCTACGCTGTCAAAATGTCAATGTCATTTAGTAGCAATTCGTCATCGGTCATTGGCTCATTACTTTTAGTTCTCACAGAAAGTAGTTAAACCCACCGAAATACAGGAAGGAAAATTGCTCACGTCATCATACTGACTGTTCACTTTTGTGTTCATGGTGCAATAATATTAGTCACCAGTGCGTGTGTTCGTCGTCGACAGTGTGACACGAGCATCGAGTTCGTCAACACATCAAACAATTATTCTGCTGGCATTTGCCGCTCACTCAGTGTTTAACAAGTTCTACATCGATTAAGTTGTATTAAAATGAATCCGTGGCAACAAGTAAGTGCATTTTTTTATTTAGTAGTTTCTAGATGTAGCTTGGTTTTGGTCTTTCATATTGCACGTTGTGAATGAATAGCCTCATTTAGTAAGAAGTTTGGTTATGTGAAATCGCGGGGCATCTGTTTTGTTTATCACAAAATACAATTGTTTGAAGTTCTAATTGGGATTCGTAAGTTAGGCTAACTAATAATTAACAGTTTGAAGTGTAGGAATCTCAACTTATACTTTTAAATCTTGCGCATTGTTTGTAAATATCGAAACATTTAATTTAAAATTGTTTTAAGGATATTTATATTTATGGTAAATGTTGTAAGCAAAGTGGGTATGTTTTAAACCTCTTCCTACTTTTTGTAATAATTATATTCCAATTGGATGCTTATTGCAGCTATAAATTATAGTTTTTTTTTACTAAATCTGCAAAACTAAAAAGTAGTTCATGTGAATGACTGACAAGTTGGTCTTAAATAAATATACTATTATGAAAGTGCTAGGTAGACAATGAATTGATATTCATTTTCATTTCCTTCAAGGGTCAAGCAGGAAACCCGCAACAACCCTACTATCATAATGTCGGATACAGCAACAGTGCCCCACAGTCCTTTGGACCCCCCATGCCAATGCCGTCTATGACTATTGGCTTCCCAACAGGGAGTTTCCCAGTACCTGCTGGTGGTATGGGTTACCCCCAGGTACCACAGGGCTATCCTCAACCAAGCTCTGGATATCCAAACCAACAACCAAGTCAGGGTTATCCTCAGCCAAATTCTGCTCAAGGGTACCCACAGCCTGCTCAAACGGGGTACCCCCAATCAGGTTACCCCCAGCCTGCTCCATACCCAGGGCAGGGTGCTCCAGCACAGCCTGGTTACCCACAATCTAGTCCAGGTTACCCTCAAACTAACCAATACCAGGAGCATCAGCAGCGTAATCAGTATCATGCACAGAGCCAAAATGCTTCCCATGTGTCATCATATGAAGAGCCAAAGGTATGTTGAACTGCTTTTATAACCTGGCTACTTAAACTTCATTAAAATATTGTAAAATGTATTTTTATTCATAATATTTTGTATTGTATTACTACACTCTCTGACGGTTGACCACTATTCAACCTTATCACTCAGGGCAATAAGGGTGAAAATTGGTTAACTGGCAGTGAACGTGGTAGTACCTGCGCCACTCTTGTACCAACAGTTACTGAAATATCAAAAAAATCTCTCTGTCTATCTCTTAATGAATTGACAGAAGCAAATTAAGGTTTTGAATCGCTTAAATGTCTAATACATCAAATACATGTGATATTTTTCAAATTCTAAAGTCAAATCTTTATTTCCAATGCTTGGCATTTTAAAATCAACTTTTTAATATCCTGCTTTAGAAAAAAGGAAATAGAATTGATTCAGATTGTGGTGCAGACAGGCCTTAGAAATTGTCAGGATATTTAAATTTTGTATTGTTAACTTAATTTGTTTTTTATAATTGAACTAATCTCAGAGCTACTTATTGTGATAAGCAAAACAATGTCAGTTATTTGCATGGCTGTTTTGTAGTTAGCATGCTTTGTAATGTTGCTTTAGTAAAGGCTATAAGACTTTTTGTTTAATCTTCCACATCTTCTCATATTACACATAAAAGTCACACATTTAATTTAAATACTTTTTATTTAACTAAATTAAACTTTTCTAGATAAAAAAAAAACAGTAAAAGGTTTCTGTCACAATCGGTCTAGCCGTTTCGGAGATTAGCAGGAACAAACAGAAAGATGGACAAATATAAAAAAAGAATGTTTTGAATTGTTTAAAAAACTGTTATTTTGAAATTACAAACAGACACTTCAATTTTATTAAATTGTAGGTTTGTTTGCTTAGAACTTTGCAGTTATAATTTTTAGTGTAGGTACCATCAAATATAAAGGATACTTGATATTTGTGTCTAACATTTGGTGGTTAAAGTGCAATCTCATTATCCAAAAATGTCATTATTTGTTTATTTAGGAAAACATACAATTTTCCTTTATTGTTGCATTTTAGTTTTTGATTCAATTCACAATAGATGTAAGGATGATTATTAAATCATTATTGAATATTGATTAGGATAATGTGCAACTTTATCCTAGAACTAACTGGTTCCTGTTACCTACCTTTTTTTTTTTTTAACAATACAAAATACTCCACCCGAACTTACCAACCAACCTTAATAGTCATAGTGTGGAATAAGATCCCAGACGATGGAGTCTCAGTCCAAAATATAAACCAATAAGTAAGTCGATTAAACAAGCAAACAATTTTTTTTTATATATTCACTAATTAAAACTTTTTGCACAAGTTTAAAAGAACACTGTACAAAGGTGGACTTATAGTGTGGAATAAGATCCCAGACGATGTAGTCTCAGTCCAAAATATGAACCAATAAGTAAGTCGATTAAACAAGCAAACAATTTTTTTTTTATATATTCACTTATTAAAACTTTTTGCACAAGTTTAAAAGAACACTGTACAAAGGTGGACTTAATGCCTTGGGCATTTTGGGTATATCATGTTGCAAGAAGAAAATTTAGCGGGGAACAACAGGATACAGGCAGCTATCAGTCGTCTCAACTGCTTGACTGATAGTAAATAATAATAATAATAGGAATACAGTAAAAGCCTGAGATTCTAACATAAACATCAGCTTCATACAATAAATACTTTTCAAAAGACTTCCTCGAAAACTAGTTCAACATGAAATGTTTTTCACACGCGTGTATTTTTTCATTTATAACAACGTGTGCGGAAATAAAAATTTCCACAGATAACTATTCCTATACTTAGTCCAAATTTTTTCAATGCCTATATTCGGCGGTGATTGTTTTTTTTAATCTCGGCAGAGATATGTGTGTTTACGGCGTAAATGTTTTTTTTTTATATTTAGTTGTGTTTATAAATAGAATACATAGATCAACATGATTATTTAATTTTCAAACAATTATTTACTTTTATGAACAAATTAACATTTATTTGTGTTCTAAATTCAAAAATATTTGAATTTTCTATTTTTCATATTAGGCTGTTTAGTGGCTTTCATACCTATGCTTCTCCTTCAACCTGGTGAAAGCAAAGCGCGGAAAAAAAGCAAATTAAATCATAGTTTCCTCACAGGTCCATGACAAAAATACTTTTCGTTCTATTATTTTATTTCCTCGAAAGTGTATTGAAAAACGTCGTTTGATTTACGTGGGCATTTGTTGCTGCAGTTCTCGGCTCCATTACAACCTCGCCTGCGGGTGTGAATTCCGCCTCGAATGCAATAACAAAGTTTCTCCACATTATATCAAAGTGCACTATATTATTCTTTCTTTACTTATCAACATTTCAAACCAGTCTTACCAAAGGGGTACCCAGTACTAACTGGGTTGTGGAGGTCAGACAGGTAGCCTCTCTTTTACACGACACTGACGACATCGTCAACCAAACGCGCTTTGGTCTAATTTATTTTTATGGTACCCCATTTTGTCCCACTGCTGGGCATAGACCGCCTCCATGACTTTCCAATTTTGTTGGATCCAGATCGTCACGCCAGCGTTTCTTGGGCCTGCCTCGGTTACGACTGCCGTCTTCGGGCACCCACTGTGTGACTATCGTTGCCCATTTGTCCAGACAACAACAAACATACATATATTATGAATAAAAAGCAAGCCATGTTAGGTACCTAGGTGTTGTTGTCGTTGTATATGCTTCTAAACAATGCCCCATGAAATTAACGAGTTCAACGACGAATAAGAGCGTAGACAAAATGACCAATAACCGTCGGTAAGGCATTGAAACGGCGAATAGTTTTCCTGTAAGGTTCAAATTCGGAAATCGTATCTGTCCATAGAGACCTACTGTGATTCTAAATTTCAAATCACTATTGTCAAGCATAACATCTCTTATCACTCCGATAAATAAAAAACTTAGTTCAAATTCGAGACGAACATTATTCAGAGTACCTAACTCAGAAGGCTGGCGACGTACCTACTCATACTGTGACTCTATTCAAGGAACAGTTTGCTGCAATTACATTGTTATGCTCACTTCGCCTCTCCAGTACATTTATCAAAGCCAGCAACGATTCAGTCTCGGCATTGGTCCCCACTACAATGGATGTGGTGATCTCTAAATACACCTTTGGTTTCATTTCTAAACCAAATCAATAATCCACTTGTGTAATGGTGATAAATAGTGATGTGATTAACATTTCCTCTGGTTCAGAAAAAGTATCGAGTTATTAATATGTCCTCTGTAACATCGAATTCAAGTATGCGCAGTGCGTATAGAGCATCAATTGGCATACGGAGAGGATTTAAATCGTTTCGTTATACGGTATTTATTTTTCTTTTATGTGTTTCAATGACGAATTCGTTTCAATTGTGTCATGCACTTGAAAGACAATGGTGTGGCATGCATAACTAGAGTTAACAAGTTAATTGGCTCGGTCCGTGTTTACGCATGTTAGGGGTATTTATGATAATCTAGAACTTATATGCCTAAGGGCAGTATAAGGTCATGTTAAAATAATTAAATTGAGTTCTATCATACGTCAACAATACCATTAATTTATTAGATGGGTGTCGTTTATCTTTTGTAACTGACCTATAAAATACCTTCAGACAAGTTAACCCACGAAACAGACAGCTCAGCCAAAGCCTTTTATGTACCTATTTAAGGTTAATTATTAGGTTTATCACACGTGATGAATCATTAGTTCTTTGCAGTCCTTCAGACGAATGATTTTACTTGTCCTCGAAAGAGGTTTTATTTACTACTTTAAACTTGTAAATTGACTGTGTATCTAATGTCCCTATATTGTCACCATCACCAATGAACATCAGCATCACCATTGTTCATGAATTTTTTCTTCACTCTTTGCTTTAAAATAAATGCTTGTTAAAAAACTAAACTCACGTCCTCGCCATGCATTTCGTGATGGCTAATGCAAATTGAGTCTATGGCCCACTGATCTGATATGATACATTGGATTACCAACAAAAAAATGCAGAATACTATGTTCTGCATATTTTTAACCAATTGGCAAACTGGCAAACAACTGGCTCTTTGTAACCACGCTGCAATTTAGTCGATGTCCTGTCAAAGAGACTAAAACCTAATGTTTCATTTCAGGGTTAACATTTTCCTTGGATGTCATTTCCATCTCAAAAAAAATTCTCTCTCATTTTACAACTCTTCGAACTGCTAAACTAACAAGTGTATCCCAAGCCAAACCTTAGTATTAAAACCTCTTCCTTTTGCAGACGAAACCCACCGTTGTGCCGGTGAATCCCTTCGATCCTCGGGAAGATGCCGCCGTCCTTCGCAAGGCCATGAAAGGCTTTGGCACCGACGAGAAAGCCATTATCCATGTCCTATCGAGACGCACCAATGAACAGCGTATGCGGATCGCCTTTGAGTTCAAGACTTTATATGGAAAGGTATGTGGAAGAAAAATAAATGGGAATAGGCCCTTTTGAAGGTTAACACACAGTGTCACGGGATCAGAATGGCCTCGACTGGAGCCGTTCGAGATTATTTCTAGGCAATTCCACACAAAAGTCACGTCGCGCCTAAGGGGCTGTCTCCACGAGCGAGAGAATCGCGGCGATATTACGTATATGTATGGGATAATCGCGACGCGATTCTCTCGCTCGTGGAGACGGCCTCTAAGAGAGTATAGAAATACGTGGCACGGACGATAATATCGCCGCGATTCTCTCGCTCGTGGAGATTCGACGGCCTCTAAGAGAGTGTATAGAAATACGTGGCACGGACGATAATATCGTCGCGATTCTCTCGCTCGTGGAGACAGCCCCTAAGTATGAAGTCGCATGTGACTTCATTAATAAAATATACCAAGAAAAGATAGCGCTAAAACGCGTCGCGTGTGGGGGACCTCTTTAAATGGGACTGACTGGCAAAATTCGGGTTTACTAAAATAATACTGTGAAACTAAACCATACATCTAAATAGACATGAGTATTGTGGTCTTTTGCCCAGCTGTGGGTCAATACAGGCTAAGGAAAAAAAATGTTGTTAGGTAGAAGAATAATAACAGAATTTTTTATTTGGATTATGAATGTAAGCCGGTTTAGCTCAAGGTCTGCGGCGCGTCCTGTCTAGATTATTTTCAATGCTTTTATGATAATGTAACAGTCAGTCGGTTTCTAACTTTATTAATAAGTTCAGAAGTTCCAAATTATTTTCGGCTATTATTTAATATTGTCAATACGTTCCTTTCCACCTTTCTGTGCTCATGTAATTTGGGAATGACAAGGTCAACATCTTTTGGTACATTCAACTTGTACCGTTGGATTTAAATTAAAAAGAGAATCTTTCCGCGTTTATGTGTAGCTTTAATAAATGGGGATATATTTATAAATTACTAGCGACCCGCTCCGGCTTCGCACGGGTGCATGTATTATACAAATAAACCTTCCTCTTCAATCACTCTATTTATTTAAAAAAATCGCATCAAAATCCGTTGCGTAGTTTTAAAGATTTAGGTACCTATACCTACATAGGGATATAGGGACAGATAAAGCGACTTTGTTTTATACTATGTAGTGATTAGATTGCTATTAATTCATGTTTTTTTCCACCATTTTCCGAAAGATAACGTAAACGTAAACAATAATGATACCTACTATTAAATGCCCTGCAAGCTATCTGGGCAAGTCTAGGTATCGTACTAGATTATCCTGTCATGTTGTTTTTTGTAAACAACGACTTCAATACTCTCACACAAAGTTCAGTTTGCGCTACAACTGTTAACACTTTGATGGCTTCTTAAATAATCCATTCCTTAAAATATTCTCATTAAGTTGGTACTTATTTACATGGAAATAATATCAATTGAAAATATGACATCAATTGAAAATATAACATCAATTGAAAATATAACATCAATTAATAATATAAAATCAATTGAGTATGGATTAAAGGTAGTTTTCCTGCATGATTTTATCTGAATTGTAGTAGTCGTTTTATATTGTTTCTCCAATAAAGATTATAATCATAATAACATTGCTAACAACTTATTAAGATAGGAAACTGATAAATTATCGTGTGTTGCCCTCGTTCCGTACAACAGACTTAGAAGTTGATGTTGCTGGAACAAAATGCTAAAACTGGATCATTTCTTTCATTTCTTTCAAAATTAGGTCCAAAAAATACTCGCACGAAGCGAGTATTTTTTAGACAATAAATGTAATTATTTGTTTGTTTCAATTACATAGGGATAAATAATAACAGGCACTCAGGTCGTTCTTCAGGTGAAGCCGCGATTGTCTAGGTTGGTCCGTGGATGGGTGACCAGTGACCACCACCAATTACATTCCGAGTTTCCTTACGGAAAGCACGTTAAGCCGTTGGTCCCAGCTGTCAATTGTAGATCTTTGACAGTCTTTACAGGTAGACTACTGGCCCGAAAATCTGACAACCAGTCTTACTAAGGGGTATCGTATTACCTAACTGGGTTGTGGAGGTCAGATAGGCAGTTGTACCATGTGACATACTGGTATTCAGCTGCATCCGGTTAGACTGAAAACCGACTCTAACATAGTTGGGAGAAGGCTAGGCATGCAGGCAATTATCTAGGGATAATAGAAGGAAGAACACTAACCTTTTTTCACATATACGTGACAAGCAAGCGCGTGCCCTGTACGCTAAATGACACAAATATGTGACAAAATGGTAGATGAAATTGTGGCTTGGCGTGGTGGGCACGCGCGTGCGTTCATGCTCTGGCGTTCATAAGGTTAAACATGAAAGTAAAAACCTATATTAGAACACGACAACGTGTTGTATAAATTAACTTTCAAACCGGTGCCAAATTAATACTAAACCGATCCATATTACTTAGTTACCATTGCTATGAAACAATAATTACCAGCCATGTCCTTGGGGTTTCATTGTTTACCAATTAACTAATAGTTAGAGCGCCATTAACTTATTAGTGGCATGTCACCCACCACCAATTTTCTATTAATTAATTAAGTAATTAAACTGCCTCGTTGGTCTAGTGGTCGCAAACGCGACTGCTGGACATGAGGTCCTGTGGTTCGATTTCCAGGTCGGGTATTTCCCGATGGAAAACCCCAATAGCAATTTTGCTATTGGGGTTTTCCATCGGGAAATTTTTCAGTAGCATTATGGCAGCCATCTGTGCCCGGTTGATGGCAACAGGCTCGAAAACTTAACTGGCGAACTGTAGATATACCTCTACCTAACCCTTCGAGGATTACAAGCGCGTTTTTATGTTATGTTGTTATGTTAATGAATTGAATTCAAGTGAAAATAAATGAATCGCACTATTTTATTGCCACTTGGCGGAACAAAACTGCAAGTGCCTGTATGTGTTAGTCGCTGTCGTTTCCACTGGATCAGCACTGTTCTATCTTTGATTGTCATTCTCCTGCCCGTATCCCAATTTATTTGGGGTTGGATCAGCATGTCTTCTTCCACATATCTCTCTTAGTCGTCCTCTCACGAGCTACCGTCCAGTTCTTGCCATATCAACTAACACAGTCCGTTTGAGTCCATCCATCACTTCATGGTATTCGTCTACTCTACTCTATGCTCAGTTCGATGACCGATTAGAAGCATCTGTTTAGCCTTTTGCCTATGTTGCGGTCGGCTTCCAGTCTACAGATGCCAGTATTTTACATGGGACTGCCTATCTGACCTCCACAACCCAGTTAGTACTGAGCTACTGACCGATTTTATAGAGTTAAAATTAATTAATTGCCGTAACTTTACGGATGTGACAGATAATCGAGATAAACAAATATAAACTTATTAAACCAAACGTTAGGGTTGAAAATTTGAAATTCAGGACTTGTAAAATGCCTGAGCCGCTGGTTGGTTAAGGCTTACCATCATTTCATTATTGTTTCAATGGCCTCGCCATGTGTATAATTATGCATTCGTGGCCTAGTAAACACGATAGGTAGGTATTATTCAAAGTAGAACATTGTGGCTGGTTATGGAAACATGCAATGCTTTTTCCTGTGAATTTCCGTGTTTTGGTCTGAGGTCAATAAAATGGCCAACCGTTTTCGACCTGTGTTAAAACTAAAATTCTAGAAGTGAATATTGCTATCATTTACTTCGTTGCGGTCAACGGCCTATTCACCTATGAATAACATTCTTATCAATTAATTATTAGTAGGTAGGTTTCAAAGCTCAGATAAAAGTATTTGAAGATTCAAAGAACTGAACACCATATCTTCCGTATTTGTGACACATTTTCTCTGAAAGGGTTCTCGTGGTTTTTTTTTTTAATTTTTAGAAGACTTATACAGCAGCGGCAACAGCCTGTGAAACAAAAAAGTTTTTGTATAATTCAACAATATTGCTAAAAACAATATCATAATAATTTAGAAGTAACAAGTTGGCACCATAACTATGTAGGTAATGTGTAGTTTTGAGGAAAACAGGAGATTGATTTTGTGGTCGAGACACAACGTCGCCATACCATCGTTCCCGATTCACGTTAGTTATACAACGATGTTAAAATAAATCACTATAAAGGCCTGCGCAGATGAGGGACATCCCTGAAACGCAACTGGAAAAATGTAGGTAGTATAGTTTACACCTCTGCCTAACAACACGTTTCTCACATCTCGTCTATGCGAAAAGATGCATTATATACGGCGTTCATTATTTTGTCCTCTTTTTAACCGATTTCTAAAAAGGAGCAGAATTCAATTAGTTTGTCCTTTACCTCATATCTCCGCGATTACTGGTCCGATTTACGTCCGATTCTTTTGTCATTTGGTAGAGAAAGCTCGCGCGGTGTTTCCATATAAATTGTATTCACATTGCTTGGGTAGTTTATGAGTTATATTCTACAATACCTACATATTTTTTCTTCCATGTCTATGTGTATAATTTGTTAATAACTTTTTAGTAACAATGAAAAATGAATAGGTAGGTACTCGACAAGAAATTGTGTGAGATACCTACCATGATACCACTACTAAAAAGGTTGAAAGAAAAAGAAAATGTAAGGAAAAACCGTCAAACTCCATGGATCAATCTGTAATGACCTTAACCTGTGGGGCAATACCTACTCGGGATGTTATGTTGCTTGATATAAATCAACACGCATCCGGCGAATCCTACATTTTAGAATCGATAAAAGTACCTTGTCCACACGGGCCGTAAAAGACACAACTACCACTCACAAATTCGGATCAGCTGACCACAGACGACCGTAACTTACGAGCTCATTCTATCGATTGTTATTCTTAGAATGTATATAATCATGTTCGCCATTCATTCGTACGTGCACTAAATGGAATTTATCTGACATCTAATAGGCTTTCTGCGTTTTCCTGTAACGAACTGTGATGTACCTAATTTCATTTGAAAATGTATTAGTGGTTTGTTTTCCTCTTGAGAAGCGCCCAAGACTAAACTAATAGCGAAATGAACTAACCATACGTTTTATTTTTACTCTTTATAGTAGTCCAATAAGTGGGGTCTTATACTGACTTTGTCAGCGGCTCCGGGATAGAGCGTATCTTTAATATAATCTGGTTATTCTGGAAGCCGACCTAAATTTACTCATAAAAATTGTCATACGAAAACCACTGGCAGGCTTAGGCCTTCATCTCATTTATTTCAAGCCTATTATAAGTCCAGTAAGTTTCCTCAAATTTTCCTGAGCCATATAACAGACAGGTGATGGACAAAAGTAGAGAGTTCCTTTATATGCATAAAGATCGGAAACGGGACATTTATACTTTTGAAATTGGAACACACAAATCCCAAAATCCCATGCATCCGGGGTATAACGCTCACGTCACGTATAACAAGACCATCACACCTGTTTCTCCTGGGGTAAGCCGAAGTGCCCTTAGTATAAGTAAAACACCCGCAGTTCGCCAGGTATATTTACGTTACACGTAAGGGCGAGCCATAACACGGACAAATACAGACTTGGGGTTTCTAGTGAGACATTGTACATATATGGGAACCCTAATAACACTGCCCGACGGACCAGCCCACATAATCAGCAGCTTGTTGTCAGCAGCTTGCTTGTCTACACCAACGAGACGCTAGAATAAGACCCAAACCTAACAATATCAATTTCTTTTACCAGGATCTCGTAGCAGACTTGAAGAGTGAAACCAGTGGCAAGTTTGAAGACCTGCTAGTGGCCCTCATGACTCCTCTGCCACAGTTCTACTGCAAGGAGGTCCATGATGCTATCGCCGGCATCGGTACAGATGAAGATGTCCTGATTGAAGTCATGTGCACCATGTCTAACCACGAGATCAATGTTATCAAACAGACTTATACTGCTAGTGAGTATTTTTAATTTTTTATACTTACATAGGAAATATCATTCCTTAAAGGAAAAAATCCGAGACTGCTATTTGGAGAGTTTGAGTTTGAGAACCACAAATTGCGACAAATAATTAGGTGTTTCGAACTTGGTTGACGTAGAAGTGGTGTCCTATGGTTTTATCGCCAAGAAAAAATATTTAGCAGCTTTTAATTGTCCGTAAATTCAAATTAAAACCGTCGTTCTTTGAAAGTTATTAAAGGGTTTTAAAATTGACGTTGCAAACTGACTGCCCAAGGTGTAAGCGCCAGGGTGGGTAAATATGGCTTTACAGAGTTATAATCATTAAAATCATCAATACATAGTGCATTTAACCCATATATGCCCAGGGGGTCGCTAATGACCCGAAAGTAGTAGATTACTTCCAATGCACCCTGACCGCGAACTTATGAATGAATTTTTATTATAGCGACTTCTTTTGATAGTCAAAAGAGCTATTTTGAATTATAGTTTTACATAATACCTACTTTACAATCATTTCAAATGACAAGTGCCGGTGCAAGATTGTACAAGTTCATTTCAAGAGAAATATTGCAACCAAGCGCATAAAAATGTAAGTAATTTGTGTATATTATGTTGTTTTACTATGAAAATTATTTTTATAGTAAACTGAATATGTGTTTTAGAGATTTAGATGTAAATATTGATTATAAAATAATTTTTTGTAATTGCAATCAATCGAAACATTTTTGTGGGTCGGTAACGACCCCGTGGGCACATACCATGATTTATAATCATATTTTTTATTTTTCAGGTCCTTGCATGTGCTCTCTACAAACGAAATGGCTGAAGCCCTAGAGTCACTTGACTACGACGAAGGTGTCCAGGGCTTCGATGTATACATTGATCACTGTTGTGAGGGTACTATATCGGACGGTGACTCAGGTGAGGAGGACTGTGACAATATAAATCGCTTGAACTGATTTCAGTTACTTGCTCCAGCTGAGATGGTAGTACTTCAAGGCGAAGAAGACAATAATGATGACAACACCATCGATAACGTTTTAGTCTGTCCTACTAGTAGTTCCCCAATTTTCGAAGCCAATTCTACGGCATCCGGATCCAGTACACACAGGTTACGAAATTCTCGTCCTGTCCCGAGTTGAAGAATCGACGATCATTGCTAATCGTAATCGTTTTGGATACAAAACATGGGTTGCAGCAACTCGTTTAGGGTACTGTTTGCAAGTCGACTTGTATGAGGGACGATCTGAAGCGAAAGATACGGGCCTGGGAGCACATGTTACCAAATTGACGAATAAAGAATGAATACCCAGACACACAGTTTTCTGTGTATTGTGACAGCGTAGTTACACTGTTGTCAAATGAATTTGGAGTACACCCTGGTCAAAAGGCACGCCTATTTTCAGTTGCTGCCAAATAGAAAATTGACATTGATCAACCAAACGTTGTACATCAGTACAACCGATTTATAGATAAACTAGGTGTAGATAGACTAGATGCTAATATTGGAGTTTACAGGATTGCCATTAGAGGTAAGAAATGGTATATTCCCATTTTGATGTGGCTAGTTGACGCCGCCGTCAACAATGCTTCTTTGACGCCAGATTATTAGGGACAAACGTAGACACGTTGGAATTTCGCCGATCTATTGCAAGGTCTTTACTCCAGAAATATGCGAGTACCAGAGCTCAGCCTGGACCATAGAAGAAGGCAAAGACTACTCCTCTCTCTGTTAGGAAAAAATCTGCTGAACATATTATTCTCACAAGTCAGGTCAGAAGAAGATGTGCGCTGTGTAAAACTAAAACGGTCAAAATGTGCCGCAAATGTGACGTCAAAGACAAATGCTTTGCAGCATTTCATTCATATCTGATGTTTTGTCCTGTGTTCCTTACTCACCGAATTTAATTACTTACCTAATAGTTCCTATCTTACTTATCTAAACCAATAATAAAGACTGAAAAGCATATAATACTGTTTTATTTTGATTATTCTTTCTCCATACTAGTGTACGACCTTATCTGCCCAAAGGGTCATTTTCGACCCACTGAAAAAAAACAACTTTCAGAAAAGAAAATTACAAATCACTATCACAGTCCTTGTTTGTGGTCATCAATAAACAACATATGTAAAAATTATAAAAATCGGTGTTATAAAAAGTTCTGGGCATATATGGGTTAACCCCATTGATAGACTATTTCATGAAAAAGTCATTCAATAGGATTAAAAAATCATAGCTAACTTACAGCCTGACCACTGACCTGCTAATTGCAAAAAACGTAGGAAAATTTGAAATTCGCGGGCTTCCCTCTTAACAAAGAATTGCGCTCACTCTACATTGTGATAATGCTATTTTGAGTGTTTATTATTCCTGGCTATTTCTAACTAACTGTTCAGGCGTTGATAATTATAGCTTTCAGTTGAAATACTTGAAATACTGCGTCATGCATTTCTTACTTACCGCACCTATTTTTAAGTTCGAATAAATGGAATCGTAGCGTAATATGCACCTGATGGCACGCAAGTACTTTGATATCGGTTATCTCGCTCGCACTTACAGCGTTTATATGTACGTAACCTTGTAATTAATGTAGGAAATGTTACGTCGCGGAGAAGGGCCTCTTTGTCAACAACAAATAATTTTCTATATGATTCACTTCAGTCACTTGTAATTTCCACGGGTGGTCTGAGTGGGCAACTGTTTGCACTAAATGTACGCTGTAAGTATATCAACTTCAATGATAATATTATTGAGTATTGTAGTTACAGGTATGTAGGCTACGGCTAGGCTTAGACTATGGACATTTTCCTATCCATGGTCGCGTGAAATCTTACATCTCGCTCGCTCGATCGTGTAAACAAAGAATGAAGTTTGTAACGTATGTTGACGAATGTCGTGACAATCGAAACTCAGCCTTATGGTAACGGCAACAGTGTATACTATGTACACAGTTGCCGTTGTTGTTGTTGTTACATCGAGACAGGCAGCGCGGGAGTGTATAGCAGCGCCCGTTTAGCCTCGGTGTTTCTCGCTTGCTCTCCGTCTCGTGTCGGAACTTTGAGAGACGTCTCGAGAGAGACATAGAGAGTTCTTGGTCGAGTTTATACAGCCACCATTAGGTCTTATGTATAGGTAGTTTTAATAACAATTCATATATTTTGTGATTAGGTACCTATACCTCACAGAGTTGTTTCCTGTTAATTCTATATATAAAATTTTAAGCCTAATTTCTAAGCAAAGTTAGTAGGTACCGAAACATACAAAAACCACAAAATTCAAACAATATTAATTACTGGTAAATTTTAATGAGACCTATAGTAATAAATAAAAGGGGTTTTGGCGATGATTTGAAATAAGTCATATTAATAATTACATCTCACACTGACGGACGCCTAAGGTGTATCTTTTCTTATTCTAATTTGAACCTTATTGCTTATTTCCTTTTTCTTTACGTGCCAGAGTTAATTCTTAAATGACCTTAAAGGTTAAGGTCTACAATACTAATTATTGTTATTGAATAGCTTTACATCGAGCTCACAACAGACCTAGTATTATAATCAAACAGAGGATACAACCAATTTCATGTAACGGTCCACGATTGGTATGAAATTGCGTAAATTGGTGTAAAACTTGAAGATTCTTAGCACACGAGTCCTTGGACGTGTGATGTTCTATGTAATGGTCAGTTTCCTTTGAACACACCTAAAATAACACTGTTCTGTTCCGATTCGGTACAATTGTATTTTACGGTGATAGTCCGTATGAGTCGATTGTACTTCCTCAAGTATCGTATCCCTTGAGAGAAACACACCTGTTTTATAAATCACTACATAGTATAAAACAAAGTCGCTTTCTCTGTCCCTATATCCCTATGTATGCTTAAATCTTTAAAACTACGCAACGGATTTTGATGCGTTTTTTTTAAATATATAGTGATTCAAGAGGAAGGTTTATATCCTACCTATAATACATGCACCCGTGCGAAGCCGGGGCGGGTCGCTAGTTCATAATAATTTGAAGTTGTCCTACTTTAGCATCACATAAGGTGATTTCTTTCAAATTAAATGTAACGTCATAGCTTTTTTTATTTCCTGGGCTTTACTGAAAGAATCACTGAATCATTTTAAGAATTCACGATTGGCGAAAAAAAAACCTTTGGTTAAATACATAATCATGTATTATATTCGTATTTAACTTGACAAACTGTAAGGAACAGCTGTTTTTTTTTCAATTATGGTTCCAAAGTTGACAACTTAATGAACTGATGATGATGATTTATTGTCAACTAGTTCCTGCCCGCGGCTTCACCCGCGTAGGTTCAGTAATTGTCCCACGGGATCGCACTACCGGGATAAAAAGTATCCTATGTGTTAATCCAGGTTATAAACTAACTGTGTGCCAAATTTCATCCAAATCCGGTCAGTAGTTTTTGCGTGAATGAGTAACAAACATCCATCCATCCATACTCACAAACTTTCGCATTTATACCTAGTATTAGTAGGATTTTGTTTTCAGTATTCGGTTCGTTTAATTTCAAAGAAAGTTAATATTGAGGGTCAATCTTGAGTACAATGAACTTTTCGGACGTTTCGTATAGTTTAAAGAGATTCACAATTTGACCGCTTAGCGTACCGGATCCGATTATTCTTTCTAGGCTAAACGACCGACGTGTCAGTTCTGGGCATAGTTCCAAATCTTCAGTATTCGCAGTCTATTGAAGTACTGACATAAAAAAAAATCTATACTCTGTCAGAGTTCTAGCCCAAGTTCAGATAAAACAGATGAATACCGTTCTTTTGCTCTCAATAATAGTCCTTGAATAGATAATTGTATTATACGGACAAAATTACTGTATCTATCTCTTTCTAACTCACTGTTTCGCGATGTCTGCTATAAATTATAATATGGTAGTTATAGTTACATCATTATAAACTTTCTCAAGGTTATATCTAGGTCCATTATCGTACTAACTGACTAGGGTGAATACGCCAAACATCGGCCCCCGCCCAAACGTCGGCAGTCTGCACATTTTCAGCTTGCGTTCATTCAAAAGGTAATTAAGTGGCAATCTTGCCACTCAAATTGCAACCTTAGTTCATACTTTATACGTACAAACCGTTACTATACGATTACGTCATCCGCTCTTCGCACACTGAGTGTCAGCAGCGATGGCACCGTTGAAGCGTCAAGTTCGTGGCTGAAGTAGCTTACTTGCTGTAAATACCCACGCTTCGGGGATTGATATTAAAACGGTAAGATGTTTCTTTTTTTTTGTTTTAAGCTTTGTTATCACTAAGCAGTAATTTTTACTATATTTTGCCATAGTTTTTTCAACTTTCTTCGTATTGGTTTAAAGGAGAAATAGGGGGCCGCCATTAGGATACTAGTTTCGATTTAAAACCGGATTCTCGGCCGGGGCCGACTTAAATTAAATGCAGTCTGTTTTATAAATTCCTACTCTTCCAATTGCATTGGCTTAATAGAAGAATTTGCAAAGTTTGTAGGTAAATAAATCTATTTTACGTTTAATCGCCAAATACCGGCCGGGGTGATATTAGTTGGATCTCGAGAAATAAGGTACACAAAACAGGAGCCGACTTTAGAAATATTAAATATCGTAATGTCGGCCAGCCTCGCATTCGAGCGCCTCTATACAGGCTGATTACTTTTGTAATTTTTTTCATTGATTGTGTGGGTAGTAATTTTTAATTTATTTATCAAACTTATTTTCTCAAACTTGAATATATATTATGTACCTATTATTTTAATTTGTAAATATTATAAAGAGGTTAAGTTTGAATGTAGTTGACAATATCGAAGACATTTATATTATTTGTGATAGCTAAATGTGGTTTGGGATACAAATATAAAATGCTCTTTGGAACTTGCTATCTATCTATTTAAGCCATGTTTATTAGCTTAAAAAATATAAAGGATTGGTCGTGAATCTTTAGTTAATTTATCAACTTGTGTGAGACATAAAGCTGCCTTAGATACTAAGCTCGTTTTCACTTAATACTTTTGATTTAAGGTACAATGATAGAGCAGGGAGATCTAAGACCTTCACGGAAAGACAGAAAATTATGCGGTTACGATCGCACTAAAATAAAAGAAGCTCTTGAGGCAAGAAATAATGGAATGCCCATTCGTGCAGCCTCTAAACTATTGGCGTCCCATGAACGACGTCGCAAGATAGATTGGCTGGTCGCATAGATTAATAATAGATTAATTTTTTATGTAATTATGTATATATATATATATTTTTTGTTAAAAGTTGAAGACGTTAAACGTTTAACAAACAATCACTTCTGATATGAGTATTATTTTAATCCCTTTGACTTATTTAAAATTCTGTTCTGTTTTCAATTCCAATTTTTATCACATAAGTACTTAGATATTAATTTTTATTTAATTTTATTGTGATGTTTAACTTTGTTATAATGATTAAAATTGTTAAAGTGTAAATCAAAAATTAATTTACAATTCAACAAATACAAATGAGTGTGATATCATACTCCTGCCAAAATTAATCATATTAATAATATTATTCATTGTTTTAATTTAAAACACCCTATACCCGGCCGACATTTAGGAAAAACGCGGCCGAACATGGGCTGTGAACGGCCGACTTAAGGGTTTTTTCGTCCTCAGCGCATTTAAACCATAATACTTTTATCTTTTAGTAGAAAAGTCAACCGTAAGCCTATAAACATAAAATAGATTTATCAACCTATCTAAAAACGCATCACAAGCTATCCTTTTGTTGCAAACTGATGCAGCCAGAGCGATCCAAAGTTAGAATATCCGTAAGGGGGCCGACGTTTAGCGTATTTACCCTACAATGTTTACTCTTTACGCTTATACCGTTCCGCGTTCTGCTCTAACCCACGATTATTTACTAAAGTTACAAGCCGGAACAATATTTGGATCGTGGCCAAATATCGATGTTAAGTCATTATGACGTCAGAGAAGATCGCGGCTTTTTTGGGAGCCATGAATATGATTCAACAGTTTTTTCCTTAATGGGCTGTCAAAAGTAGCCTTGGGTTGCCAGTTCCGAGTCACTACCAATAACGTTGAAACAAATGAAGATTGGTTATTGACCTGTTCTGTCTGAGAATTATTTTTTTGAGGAGGTAATGTTAAAACCTTAATTTATTGTAGAGTATAGCTATAGGCCGACATAGATCAGCGGGTCGCAATGCAAAGATTCCCTATATCACTTTTGTACCTACATATCAGACGGGCCACACCGAGCTTTTTTAACCGACTGGAGAGGGTAATGTGTGTTTTTGTATTTAAAAAAAAGATGCTCTGGGGCCCGATGCGGGTGTAATGTGCGCTAAGCTTGATAGCAACAAGCACAATAGCAGCGGTTCGCACTGGTAAACTAATTTAATTAAAAATTAATCCTTTGTTTCCTCTTGACCGCTGATTTAACACAATAAACCAGGCACGAGCTGTTTGTGAAACTAAACGTGTCGGAAATCATTGTTTGTTTTTGTTGACACATATCAACAATGATTTTTTTAACCCAAAAAATAATTGGAATGGTCTGTGGCAATAAGCATGTATGTAAATAAAGAAATATGACTGGTCATTTGGAATAAAATAAACCCACTACGGTTCAAAAGTGAAGGGATAACTCTAGATTGTGTTACCATAAATCTACTATGATTTTTTTTGGATTTCTGACTTCACAGAAAAAAATCCGGTAGAAAGCATGACTACTTAGAAAACAAGGGGAAATGATAAATCCCATTAGGTACGGGAAATCCCATGATTCTTAGTTGAGCAAAATTAAAATTCCCCGTATTTTGACGGGATGGGCAGACTTCCAAACACTGACGTTGCGTCGTAATAAAGGCGAGGAGATAAACAAAAACATTACTCATTCATTGTTAATCAGTTATTTGCATTTGCAATTATTAACAATCAGGGTCTCGGGATCGAACATCACTATCATGAGCCTCAGAAAGCACGTTAAACAGTTGAACCCGGCTGTCAGTTAAAAAATGTAGTATGAAGTGTCAAAGGGCGCGTTTTGACGGACTGTCTCATGTAAATTTTGACGGTCAAAAAGTAATTATCAACCTAATTTGCATAAATGACTTGTCATTTTAACATTTGTAGATATTAGATAGACGTTGCGAGTAGTCAGCTCTAACGTTGGACACGCAGTCTTAACGTAACTAACAGTAACTGGGTCGGGGTGATCTGAGAGACAGTCACTCCATGAAAAATACAGATAATTAATCAGATACATCTGGTTAGATCGAGAGCCGATCCCAATATAGTTGAGAATAGGCTAGGCAGATGAACAATGATTCAGAATGAAATTGACTGTGTCCCAAATTTTTGAATCTTGAACAAAACTCTTGGTTTTTCTGCTTTAATTTTCCTACTGCTTGTAATGGTTGCGAGATACTAGAAAAGCTGGTACCGTGTTAAACTCACTAACTAGCCAATGACCTGGGTCAACAGCTCTGATTTCGCTGGGTATGTCTAACTTATTTAAAAACTGGCCAAGTGCCAGTCGTACTTACACGCACACAGGGTTCCGTAGCAGCACACAATAAAATAAAAATATTTTGTAGGCTCATATTTTGTATTGTATTTAATTTAACAGCAAAACTAAATTTGCTTTTTATAGTATGTTAATGAATACAAAGTTACTGCTGCAGTTTGATGAAAAAGTCCCATATCTTATTCATACCAATTTTCGTTGAAAGTTTTTTACGTTCTGTAGAACGTAATAAAACTTTCCTTATCCTACATTTTTTTTCAGAATTTTCAGACAGACATGACGAATCTACAAATTTTGGTTTTTTTGCCATTCGGCTACGGAACCCTGAAAAGTATCGCCACCCTTGGGAAGCTTTTTGGCAATGGTCCCAATACTGCAAGTTACGTATTATGTTTGCACCAGACGAGACGGAGCCTGTTTAATGGTTTATCTGTGATTCTGTCTGCGCTTTTTATGTATTCTTGCACACTTCAGCCAACTTATCTGTGCAGGCGAGAAAACACAGAACTGAAGTAAATGTACCTAGTTTGACATAACGATGCATTTTTTTCTTCACAAGCAGCGCTTCCTTGAACTGCACACTTAAAGTGGTCATACTGTACTAGTCGCGCGTAATAAAAATAAACGGTAAGGTTTAAAAAAAATCTACATAGGGATCTTATTTATTTTACAAATGGACTTTGCTTGAAATAAAAGATTTTTTTAAAATTTATTTAAATGATAACGTGACATGGATAACTTGGGCTTTGGCTCACTGTACCGGGGATTAGTTATACGCGGGCAATACTTTTAAGGGAGTGAAATACTCTTAAACTTGAGCAACTTTTGCTATGACTATAATAACCATGAAATATGATAAAATAATCTGCTGTTGCCTACATTGTTTCGAGTTACGCGACTAATATGTATGAAGAAGCAGGACTTTTTTTCGCGATTTCGGTCGCGATATGGGCGGTCCTATGGTAAAAGTTGTAAATTTTGCGGCCCACTGTACCTATTTGTAGCTAGCATGTATCGACGATTTACTCAACCTTCACAAACGAAGTTTATATCACCGGAAATTAGTCCTTAACTTTATTAATATTAATACTATTTTCATTCCACAGTGTACGGAAGTCTCCTCGAAGACGATTTACGCGGTGACACATCTGGAAATTTCAAGCGGCTCATGACGTCACTCTCTATGGTAAATATTATATTTAATTTAAATTAAGCAGAGCGACGAACAATGATATTGTTTTCACGGTTGAAGCGACGCTGTCAAGCTCGCGGTTTAAAAAAAAATATTATGTACTATCTCCTGTAAATGTATTTGTTAATATCGTAGAAACTTCAAGGAAACTCGCTTCTTAATGTATCTTAGTGGATGATTTGTGGTACACTATATTATTTCTGTATTGAAAAATTGTTATAAAGTAACTGTTGCCTGCGGTTTCATTTGCATTATAGATGAGATACTCCTTATGAACCAATATTAAAATATATCTAGTAGTAAACCTGGGGGGTTCCTATGACGTCTTAAAGCAAGAGTAATGCCAGTGTGGTAAAGAGACAGAGCTATACAGGTCGTCTAGCGCCATCTCTTTCCCACACTGGAATGACTCCTGCTTACCATGACGATGGTAGGCCACGAGGACATATTTGTTTGTCTATCCTTATTTCATCGATGTCTATTCTAAATAATGGTAACGATCGATAATGAATGTTGAATGTTTTGTAATAGTAATGAATGATAGAGACCGGCATTTAAAGACACACATATGAATTGTATGTATAACATTAAATATATTGTAAAATTTTGCATGTCATCTATTACTAACTATGTTAGGAAGCTCAATTTACTTTAAGACCAACATGTACTAATACTTTTTGCATAAAAATGATTATGATATCTGTTTTTATGCTGTTGAGTAACATTCAATCAATTTTTTTAATGATTTTGAATCTTAATAATTTATATCTTTTCTGTTTTCAAGGGTAACAGATCTGAAGACTTCAACGTCAATCAAGAAAAGGCTAGGGAAGACGCTAGGAGCTTGCTCCAAGCTGGTAAGATATTGAACCTTATGCCACTAGCTATAAAGTCATAAATAAGCAAAAATGTTTCTATTGGAATACATTTCTAAAAGACATGTTATGTTCAAATGAAATTGTACCGTAATTTTTTGGGATAACGTATTGAATTGCTAGATAAAAAAACAGTCTTGTCCTTAATATTCCTAAAGCCAAAACCGAACTTTTGAACTTACATAATTATCCCTTTTTTTAACAATTTTAAAGTAAGTCCTATTTACAGTGCACACTATACTTGCTTACCCTATTAACATAAACAAGATTGTTTACTTTTAAAATTATCACACTCAATCATGTGTCTGTGACATATACGGAGGCGCTTAAAGGTGTTAATTTTACGAGAAAAGTATTTTTGTATCCTATCACAATCTAGTTCTATATAACACAAAGGTTGACTGGTAGAGAATGCCTTGTGGCATTAAGTCCGTCTATGTACCATTCTTGTTTATGAAGTTTAAATAAATAAATATATTAACTATACACTTCGTCCGCAAAAATTGTGCTAATATAAATATAATTTATAGTCTATATCACTGATGAATAATGTAGCTTTCTTTTAGAAAATTGAAATAATTTTTAAAATTGGTTCATTAGTTCCAGAGATAACCTCCTACATACAAACTAACAAATTTTACCTCTTTATATTAATATAGAAGTATAGTTATCTACTTCTACTACCTTATTTATGTATATTATTCGTCAGTAGTTATATTTACTTGCAATTTAAAACATACGGAAAATAACATCAAATACTGTTGCAATTTAGAATTCTAGAAAGGAAGAGATAATATATTTGTGGTTGCCAATTCATTATCAGTAAATATGTCCTGCGTCATAAAATGTTAACTAAATAAGTCAATACATGCATTGCACATAATATATATCTGTACAATTCTCTTTTGGCGCGTGCATACAAACTGAACTTAAACTGTCATCTTGTTTTTGTATAATTTCCCATAGTTATTGTTAGTGTTGTTGTTAACATCACACCTGTAATCCCAGTAGGGTTAGGCAGAAGTGTACCTAATAGTACACCCACATTTCGCCAGTTATGATTAAAAGCCTATGTAATAAAGGGCGAGCCTATTGCCATCAACCAGACACAAATCCAAACTCCGTGGCTGCTACTGAAAAATTCCTAATGGAAAAACCCAATAACACTGCCCGACCCGGGAATCGAACCCTTACCAATTTAGTAGCTTACCTATGAAGTATATATCCGTTTTGAGTTTTATGCTCATTGACATATAGTTTAAATTACAATATTTGATACAGGCTTGTGAAATTCAACAGCTTACCTAGGTACTTACCTATATGAAATGAATGAGATAAACAAAGTTCAAGTGCGTTCGTTATTTCAAGGCTACGCAGTATGTGTGGACTTGCCTGCTTCTTGCATTATGTACGAGAATAAAATCGATGGTAATTTCCATGTAAAAAGAATAATTGGTAAAGCGTGTTGCTATCCGAACCATAAATATACCCTCACCGTACTGGGTCGCGCGATAAAGTTTTAATACTGAGCTGTACATCCCGAATGAAACGATAGATACGATGTGCAGTATGAGTGAGCGAGACAAAACCGTTTAAATCTCATTGTCAACAAATACAAATGTGAACATTTTTGGCGCAGTAGAGCGACTCTATGATTTACCAAATTCTATGATCCGAATAATTTCTGTTTGTATTTCCCAATTGTCCCATACCTATGGTAACAATCATTTATACTACTGAATTTTAGGTTCGTTCCGACTAGCTATACCTGTGGCGAAGGTTCCATACAACTCGATTCCTACCCTTTGAAAAATGACACAGTCAGTATTCTATAGACAAATAATATAATCACATTAAAGATATGTACTCCGGCTTACCTCTTAAAAAAATTGCCCCTTCGATACTGAGTTCTACTAAACAGTTCTACGGTAGAAATCATGGGAATATATTTTTTCCCAATAGTCTCGCTATTTAAGTTTGTACAAAATCGTAAACCACTTTTCTATTAAATACATAATTCTACTTTAAAACTAATGGGGTTTTTGTTTTTACTAGTACATACTACATGTTGTCGTAGTTCGTACATTCACACTGTGCAAAACTCGGACTAATGCGAATTTACCCCGCTTTGTATTTGCTAGTAGTAGGTATATTGGCACGAATAGCCTCAGGTTACTGTGCGAGAACACACACACACACTTGAAGATTACTAAAGTTTCACAAACTACCAGAAGGCCAGAATCATGAAATCTACCAATAAATCTACCTGAACTTTCAGAAGAACAGGTTTCTTATATCTTTATGTTAAGGTGCATTTTGGCATTCTTCTAACCGCGAAATCGTTTATTTACTTGATACGTTCGCATACGGAATACTACGTCAGTATAAACTAAAAATTAGACCATAAGTAACTTAAGACTATCCTAACAAAATAAACCTCTTGTTTTTGTTTATCATCGCCTTCAGCCTACAGCATTCCACTGCTGGACATAGCCTCTTCATTCGCACGCCACTCAACTCGATTCTCAGCAACCCTCATCCAGTTGCTACCAGCCCCCATGCAAAGATCGTAACTCCACCAAGCCTGAGGGCGTCCCTCCTTACGCTTACCGATTCGCGTTTTTTTCTTACTTAGTCATCTTGCTAATATACTACTGATGATCTAGTTTGCACATATTAAAATGGAGGTATTGTGTCACTGTTGACGTAAATCCAGTGACCTACCTAGGGACGTCCTCCGCATGAGTCAGCCTTGCCAAATATATTTGATGAAACGGTGGATGGATGACGAGATACCTTGGTTTTTGTTGTGCAATAAAGGCGGATTTTTATTGGTGTTGTGTTCTATCACGTCATAGGTTGATTACACGTAACGTAACTTAGCAAATACTGTTACTTGTTGCCGGTTTTCTGTAATTTTATTTTGGGTCTGTAGTTTTGAGGGAAGGAAACATCTAACTCGAGGTTAAGTAGTTCTAGTCTGGATTTGCGCCCGGTTAACTCGATGTTAAGTAGTTCTAGTCTGGATTTGCGCCCGGTTGATGGCAATAGGCAGGCCCCCTATTACATGGGACTTCTGCCTAACCCTTCGGGGATTACAGGCGTGGTGTAATGTTATGTTATAATCAAATAGTCGAAACAGAAACTGGGCATTAGTCATGTACCCGTCTCCATACCTCTGGTAGTCTGACAACTTATGCTACAATCACAAGACATACCCATATTAACAAGTACTTTCAAAGTAAATTTAATTAATTTAAAATTCTCAAAAAAAAAGTAATAAGGCAGAATTCATGACTTAGGCATTATCTACCAGTGTCATCAAAAAAAACTACTCCCACAAGCAAATGCATAATATACGAGTATGACGTCAGATCAAGCCATGACGCACAAAGATGAGAACCTACCTTAAACAAATGAAAGCGATGACTATCAGTGACGTACATAGATACGTCACTTTATTCTTGTTTATTTTTATTTTGAGAGCATGTGTCATTTGGAGTGTTCTGACCGATTGATGTTCTAAGAAGAGTTATTATTAGATTTCATAGTAACGCGAATATGAGGAAATCATGTACCATCACGCTTGTAGGTATTTCTCGTAGGCATAGGCAGACACATTTTGTCAGAAATTATGTCTATGTATAAACGGAGTGATGAGGGCTATTGTAAAAGTATAATAGAAAGCAAATGTCCATAAATTTTTATCTTGACCTCGAATCAAACTCAGGACACTAAATTCAGTTTGATGGAAAGCGACCATCGCGATCGTTTGTTCGGCTGCGAAACAAATGAATGCGACGAACACGTATTCGACCGGCTAGAATCTAGATCGTCCAGGCATATATCCTTTGACTGATTAGACGCATCAAAAAAGACATTAAAAAAAATTAGGGAAAAGTTGATATTTTTTTTACGATTTCAAAGTTGTAATGAGTACACTGCTCTGCACGCCCATAAAGTACAATTGACAAATCATGTATTTAAAGGTATATTCTAAATAATTTTGCGATATTTTTTTGCTCTAGTGGTTGCAATCACGACTGCTGAGCACAAGGTCCTGGGTGTGATTCCCGGGTCGGGCAAATTGTTATTGAGTTTTTTCATCTGGAATTTGGATACGGAGTCCACGGAGTCTGGGTTTTTTTCTGCCCGGTTGATGGCAATTCACTCGCCCCCTGTGACATGGTGTCTATTAATTAAGTACACCGCTGCGTTACCCTTCGGGGATTACAGGCGTGATGTTATGTTATATAAACTCATGCCTTTTTCGTTTGGGGGTAGGCAGAAACTACATCACTCAGCGTATTCTACAATTTTTTTTTATTATATATATATTTTTTTAAACTTTGCCCCCCACTAGGAATTTCTCCTGTATCGTGTAACATTTAAACTCACATACACAAACAGCCAGACCCGGAACAATTATCTGTAGGCCATACAAATATTTGTTCCGTGCGGGGATCGAACCCGCGACACGCAACGCAGCAGTCAATCGCTCAGCCACTGTGCCAACCGTGCCGTCAAAATTGTAATAGTTAATGTAACTACCTACTATTTTCCATTGTATTTATATACTGTTCTAACTTTTCCAGGTGAGCTTCGCCTCGGTACAGACGAATCAGTGTTCAACGCTGTACTCTGCTCTCGCTCCTTCCCACAGCTGAAGGCCATCTTCCAAGAGTACCAGTTCCTGACAGGACATGACATAGATGACGCCATTAAAGCTGAGTTCTCTGGCGATCTTGAGAAGGCTTTGAGAGCTATTGGTAAGTACAATTTCTACTACATAAGTACATAGCATTAAAAACCTTTATGAGGTACAAATGAGCAAGTTCTATGCCAAAATAAAACCTGTACACTCACTGGAACGGGACTGTTTAGTACGCACGATGGCCATTCAAGCTATACAAAACCAGTTTATGCAGATCTCTCATTGTACGGGAAACTTATACAAAGCAAGGCCATGTTATACTGGAAATGTATAGCTTCATGTGTCGCCATTTTTCTAAGAAGTCCCATATTTATATGCTCCATGATTACATTTTGTATGTACCTTCGCACAATACAGACCGGCCTCACCGGGCCACAGCGCAATGTACGTTGCTATGCGGCCCGCCTGCAATGTACGATGATTCCTACAAACTATGACAATCATGGAGGAAGATTTTTGCAATGTGACACGGCCCCCTCATAGACGTGTTTTAGTCTGGCTGGCTACACTCGATGTCAAAAACTGACTAATACAATGATTGCTTTGTAGCGCCGATGTAACTCATAGAGATTTGTCGCAATTTGGCACTGTTACGCGCTGCGGTCCACCTCAACAACAATCTGTACTTGACATCAAGGTGAAGCGCCATCAGGGTAGCCCGAAAATCAAATTTTCTTACTTTTTTTGCAATTTGCAAGTCAGTGTATGTATGTTGATAAAAATATGATCCGCGACCGAAACAAATATGGCTTTACAGAGTTATAATCATTAAAGTCATCAATATAACCCTATAAGTTCATTTAATCCAATTGAATCACTTTTTCATGAAATAGTGATTAAATGGGATATAATAAACTACAACGTGTAACGGTCGCAAATCATATTTTGTTTAACATAATGTGAAACTGAACTGCAAATTGCATAAAATCTGAGAAAATTTGAATTTTGGCGGGCAACCTTGGCCCTTCCCCTTTTAAAATAAGAACATGAAATTCTGTTTTACCAATTTTGAATTTTCTTTTTCTCTTTCCAGTTAAAAGCGTGCGCAACAAGCCATTATTCTTCGCGGAACGCCTGCACAAGTCGATGAAGGGACTCGGCACCAACGACCGCCAGCTCATCCGTCTGATGGTCACTCGGAGCGAGATCGACCTGGGCGACATCTCTGATGTGTTCCAGGCCAAGTATGGAGAGTCGCTGCAGAGCTGGATAGAGGTACTGTTCACGTATTTTTCGTTTTTGGATGGGCTAATCCTACTTAAGGTCAACGTTATCTTATAGTACACACGTCGACACATCAAGCCATACATTTCCAGTTTAACATGGCCTTGCTTTGTATTTTTATTCGTCTTACAACGGCATCCCACTTCATATATCCAATAACTACTAAATATTCATAAAAAAATAGGTATTTATGAGATTTTAATTATTTAAAAATAAAAATATTATTCATTATAATTATGATCTATTACGTAGTTGTTTTTTCTAATTCTAACGTATTATTTATTTTTCTTTGTACCTATTATCTTAATTAATGGTAAAAAAAAATCGCGCCAAGAGGATACAGATATTATGTCGGATACATTGAGTGGACCACCTTTGTAAGACGACTAAAAAGTCACAGTGTAGATTTCCCGTACAATGAGAGATCTGTATAAACTGGTTCTGTCTGCGTGATTGGTCGCCGTGCGTACGATAAGAGTGTAACAGAAACCTAATTTAAAAAAAGAATGGCGTTTCAAAATGGAAATAACACTTACGGTTCAGGATTCATACTTTAATGCTTCATTGTCAATACGGACTGCCGTCTCATAGGCATTTTTTAAAATTGATCACAATAAGAAACACAGTTTTTTTTTTCTGAAAACCTACTTACTATAGACTGTTGTCTTGAAACATTCTTTACAAAAAATCCCTTGTACTTGCTGCAATTAATTAATTTGTCTTTATTTGTTAAAAACATCCTGTATAAGGGCAAGGGCTAACTAATCCCGATCAGAGGTTTATGGGTGTGTGTTTCAGTGTTAACTTTCCACCTTTAAGCAAATATTTCGCTGTTTTATTAGTTTCTTGTGTTTAATTCGAAGTATGAGTGATATTTTGAGTGTTTTTTTTGTCGCGTCAACAAGGCGATTATATAAAATTTTATTTCACAAGTTTTTTCTAACTGCCTTCATGCCAGAAAAGATGTCACGAAAAAGCTTATAGCACGATGGAAATTTTTGATGCAACTTAGTTGACAGCTCCTTTCAATGTCCGCCTTGTCTTATTTTTCTAGTGAGACAAAAATAAATTTAGTTCAGCCCATTGATACTCTAACTAACCCAATGTCAAACAATTTTAATTATTTTTATCGTTTTCAGGGCGACTGCTCCGGCCACTACAAGAAGTGTCTGTTAGGGCTCTTGGGCCTCTACTAAGTTAAACAAGGCTCTCAATCCATCGACGTTTAAAGTACATCAATATTTAAGATTCATTTAATATAATTTTAATCTCAGTAGTTTAAATTACATTCACATAAATTGTTTAAGATCTTATGAAGTATCTCAATGTTTTTAATGTAAGTTATCTATACTTTTTTTTTGTGTGTATGTGTACTTTTGTAAGATTGACATACGTGCATTCATAATTGACGATTATTGAATGAGAACTTTTTGAAGTGAGGCTATTAACTGATGTATTGAATTTACTCAGGTAGGGGTTTTAAACTAATAAGTTCGCCTAAAAAGCAAAACTACTGTATTGGTAAAAACCTAAACGGGCCCTCTTGCCGATCAACAAGAAAAAGAAACTGCTTTCTCAGCAATTCGCAAGTTTTAGAATTTCGCCAATAGATGGCGCTGTACTAGCTTGGAATAGCGACATCTATCGGTTAAATCTGTATGCTTTACACATTTCGAGTATTATACAAAATTATTGCAGAATATTTTCTGAAATATATTGGATTTAGTAAGATAAGGTTGTACGATGTAACACAAAGTCTAAAAATACCTGAATCAAGAAACAAGAGATTACCAATAAGCCTTAATTAATTATCTTCTTATTTTGTTTCATAATTTATATATATTTTTTTAATAATGTTACATTACGTTTATAATTGTAACTCGAATAACATGTTATATATTTCTTCGTCCTCTTGATCTGATAACAAAAATCTCGTTACCTATCTAGAATTTATAAAAAATATTTATTGAAAATATTAAAAAATTATATTCATTTTGAGTTTGACTCAAATGGTTTGTTATACAATTATATTACTCACATTTGTACTGGATATTTGGTCGTACCATTGACCGACAGTGCCTGAAAAAAAAATTATATAATAAATGTTAAAGAAATAATGCCCCACATTCTAATTATAATCTCTACTCATAAATATTCATTAAATAAGACTCCTTACAGGCTTAAAACAAGCTCATTTATACCTGTTAACACACTCCTCTTAAATGTGAAAAAATAAAAAGTTATGACTTATTATTCCTGCTAAAAACAATTGTAAGTACCACAAACTGTAGAATTTTGTTTCTCTTGTATTAAAATAGTTGTTTCAATATTCAATTTACCTTTAGATACTACCCCTTCATACTACCTTTACTGAATCTCCTATGGGTTCATCTGTTATCCACTTTATTTAAGATCTGTCATAATTAGATAATAATTATAATGTATTAATTCATTTACATAATTTAACGATTGTCTGCATTTACCTACCTGTAAAAGATAATAAAATTAAAAGACAGTGCCTATGTTTTATCGATTTTTATGAATGTTTTATGTTAAACAAAAACTTTGTTTACACAGGTATATAATTGTTTAATAAAAAATTTACGGCAGTAAAAATGAAACTTTAACTGTAAATTCTTAAACGTGTTTATGGGGCTGCGTGTTCT
This sequence comes from Eurois occulta, assembly GCA_950022335.1. Taxonomy (NCBI): domain Eukaryota; kingdom Metazoa; phylum Arthropoda; class Insecta; order Lepidoptera; family Noctuidae; genus Eurois; species Eurois occulta. Next base: position 5,163,550 of record OX465489.1, on the reverse strand, counting down.
TATATTCGTAATTGACAAGTATTTATAAAGTTCTATTTGAAAAAGAATCACACATTTTTAGGAATTTAAGCTACTTTACAACTGTACCTATAGTAATGAAGATAATAAGAACAATAATGTCTTGTTTTCATCTCTCTCCCACCTCACTGGCGTAAAGTAAGCAGTACCTACCTTCATTTATTGTTAAAACAAAAATTAAACTTATACCATTATTATGTTGCGAAAAAAGAATAGCACTATTTTTCCTGGCCAAACTGAAGCTAATCCCGTGAGTGATGCGAAATTCGCGCTGATTATGTTGTCTAACTTGAATAGTTGTTCAAACTGGCGCCAATAATCGTGACCCTTTATAAAGCAAAGGGAATATTTTTCCCACCATAATTTTCAACTCTTAAATTAAATAATGAATTCTTGGGAGGTATTCCATTGTTGTATAAAGGTTATTTAAACACTTATCAATCACTCATTAAATATTCAAAGAACATAATTTTTGGTTTAAAAAAGTGAAGTTTATTTTCTCCCAATAATACCTATGCCTATTTGGCATTATTTTCCGATTCCCAGATCGTTATGCCTGTTAAAGGGTTAATAATCATTAAGACGATAGACGCGCAGTAACATCCCACTCGAGATTCGCCTCAGTGTGGCCTGAGCTAAAGCTTAATTTCCGCCATCTTACGTCGATGTCCCATCCACTCTGTATACAGCTTAATATATTAATATATCTGTCGTCACCCAAAGTTTGAAAATTTTGTGCCTAAAAGCTTTGCTAGATTGGTGCTATTCTCTAAATGTGCCTGCGTTGTATTGTATGACAACATTTAGCCTTTACGCCCGACAATGTTATGTATTTTATATCAATTTACACTCAAATGTGTAATTTATTAAATAAATAATTGTATTAAGTCTAGAATTTGTTTTTCTTATTGACATGTATAAGATTTATTTATTATTATCCCATAATAAGAAATATTTTTGATAGAAATCACATTTCAAATATATTTTTATTGATGCTTTAACACATTCAGTGCCTCCCCACCTGGTGGCGCACTTGCGATGCCGGGAACCCACCTGGTGGGCTCATTAGAAATGTAGGTTTTTCTTAGCGAGCGAATACAGCATCAATTAATTATGTAAAAATAAAAAGTTGCATATTTTAACAAGATTAATAAGAATACTATATACTGTTTATACGTAATTACAAACTACAAAACTATAATAGAAATAAATATGTACAAGTATAAAAGGCTTACAGGGCGTCCAAGAATTTGTCCGCATCACTGTCAACAAGAAAAGTGCCCAGAAGGCTGGCAGCATTACCACGTTGGATGGCAAAGCTGATTCTTTGGGCAAAAAATAGGCCCGCCCTCTGGTCACGTGAAGAGTCGACCAACCGCTTGGCGATTTCCCGAAAAACTAGGTGGGCACTCGGACCCCATGGCCCTAGTGTTTCAACCCCAAACGGTCAAACACATAACAACCAATTAAATTATTGTATTTGCGCCGTTTGAGGTTTTCAGCACCTGCAGCAGCCGCCCCAGCGCAGCCCACTGTGCTAGGAAGATGGGATGGCGCAAGGGTGTCGACGCAAGTTGCGTCCCACACCAAAGGCCTACCCAACTTCCATGGAATTATGGTCATACCATCTGGGGCCCAATTCTGCTATTACAATAGTGTCAGAATGGTCTGTCATTGATTTCATAATTGTTGATTTTGACTTGTCAAAACTTGTCAAAATCAACAATTATGAAATCAATGACAGACCATTCTGACACTATTGTCGTCTATTGTAATAGCAGAATTGGGCCCCTGGTCTCTTCCCATCGATGCGTGCCAAGCCATTGGGTTCTAAGACAGCTGGCACCCCGGCGGTGGCAAGAGCACGACGGATGAGGTCATTAATGCAAATAAGATATTGCATTAATGATCTCATTAATAAGAAGATTAATAAGAATACATTTTTATTTTCGACCTCTTCCCAGATGCCGAGAACCCACCTGGTGGGTCCTATTTCAGGGGCGGAAAACCATTCGAGCAATTTTAAATATTTTCTAAAAATAATCATAATTAGGTATTTATAGAAAATATTTAAAATAATATTATTTTTACATTTTAGGACATGAGAATGATTTCGAAGTCGAGGCTTTTCGAAAAAAACACAATAAAAACGAATACTTACCTACTAATGGTGCTACTTAATCTGCCAGACCGTTTCTCAGTCACAGCTACATATTTCAGAAACTTCTAACGCTACAGACTTGATATTTGGAAAAAAATATTTTTAAGTTTAAATTAAATTGCCGAGAGTAACTAAACTTATACTGTCACTAACGGGATATCTTCCGTGATTGTTCATGATTTTGAGCTCCCGATATTTCGACGCTGTTGCAACCGCCATGATCGCGGGTTGACTGGAGAATACGGGTGGATGGAAAATAAATTGATAGGAGCAGACAAATCGATTGATAGGAAAAGACAAAGAAAGAGGGTAGACACCCTCTTTCTTTGTCTTTTGACACGCGCACTAAATCCCCCTGATATTTGAGCGCAAATACCGGTAGGTCAAAATCATGAACAATCACGGAAGATATCCCGTAAGCTACAAGTTGAGTGTAAGTTTAGTTTCAAACCGTGAAAGCTTAAAACAGTGTTTGCCGAGAGAAACTTAGATGTGAAACTAAAAAACTATATTACTTTTTGGGGTTAACCAACGACAAACTTGTAGAGAGCCACCTATCGTAACTTAAGAGAAAAAAACGTTTTAAAAATACGCGCCGTAATCGCGCGTGAAGTGCCCCACAACACAACTATGACAGATGTCAGATATATACGTCACAACCAAAGGGATATGAAGTATGAGATGAGAAAATCAATTTATGTTTAACCGACTTCTTACAAAGGAGGAGGGGTTTATTTATTCGGCGTCATCTTTTTTAATGTACACCGATTTCTCCGTGGTTACTGATCTGACTTACGTGATTATTTTTTAAACGGGTAGAGGAAGTTTGCGCTGTCGTCCCATTTGATTTTTATTAACTTTTCTTAGGTAGTTTATGAGTTATCATTCTTCTATAATATGTATTTTATCTTCTTCGTATATGTGGATGATCTGCTAAAACTTCTCGTACCTAACAATGGAAAATGAATAGTCGACAAGAGTTAATTATATGAGATACAAACTAAAAAGCCTAAAAAAAACTAAAAAGCCTTTTATGAAACTGCTTCATTGTCGGAGTGTCATGGCTGAGTAATTATATATGCGTATGCGTAACCTGCTGCATTCAAACCCAAATCACGCGTCGATAAAATAATCATTATTCCAAAAACCGAGTGTAAGTGCCTGTTATCTAGCTATATAGAAGGCGTAAAAGGACTCTTCACCAAGCCGTCAACCGATCGTCTGTCAAACATTCTGTACACGGGGCAAAGTAGATCGGTTTGCAGGGCACACCACAAAGATGTTGGTGTGCGTAAAATCAACGGCCGTCTGACTTCGCCTATTTATTAGTGTTTGCTTCACAATAACCCGTTGTCCACGCACACACAATAAAATTTCTTGTCACTAATGTTGCAGGGAATATGACGCATAAATTTAGCTTATCATACAATCGTCTCCGTGGCGCATTAGTCGAGCGTGCGATAAATAATTACTTACTGCGCCGGCGCCGTAGGATCGAATCCGACTGCCAACAGCTTAATGTTTTTGTATGTTTTAATAAAATATTTTACATTTGTTTGTTCAATTTATTGCTTAACTATTAGCAAGTCTCTTTATATTTGGGTTAGAATGTATTAGTTGTCTACCCTCTAAAAATGACAAATCATGTTTAAGTTAGTAGTTTAAGTTCATCGTCATAATGCTATTGACTATTGGGGTTTCGTTACGTTTTTAGACATTATACCCTGCGTTTTTTGAGAAGTGCTTTTATTTGTGAATCAATATGAATCATTGAACCACACTTTTATGAGCTGAAATAATTCTTTTGCATGAGCAAAATGTTTCAATTAGTGAAATTGCGAGACGTTTAAAGATATCGGTGAGTAACAAAATGTTATTATGATGTTTAGAAGTTTAATATGTTTAAATAATCCACATGTTATTGATTGTTGTTTTTTGTAACAATATTTTATTATTGTTCACAGAGAAGGACTGTGCAATTGTGGGTCCATCGTTATGCAGATTCGGGAAGCATTGATCCTTGCCGACCGGGACCAAAGGCTGGATTTGCATTCACAGATTGGCATCTGATATAGTTGCTACGCATACCGCTGAGCCCTTCCTCACTACTCGTTCCACGGCAACTAAACATGACGTGACATTACAAACTGTACGAAACCACTTGCGAGCAGCTGGTGTGAAATGTTGTAGGCCAGCCAAGAAAATTTGAATGTCAGATATTCACAGGCAAAACCGGGTACGCTTCGCAAGAGAATATTTGGATTTTGATTGGTGCAATAATATAGTTATATTTAGAGATGAAAAATGTTTTAAATCAGACAAGGACGGTCGCAAAATATTGTGGCGAAAAGATGGTGAGCGCTATCATAAAAAAAAATATTCTTCCATGCAGGTCTAGTGGAGACATTTACTTCGTGCATGAATAAGTCATAGATAGCGAAGGCGCACCAATAGGATATTAATAAAAATATCAGGGGGTAATTCGATTTGTTTTATGTGAGTGATGTTATTGTTAGTGAGATAACAATTTAGGATACCTGTATCTTAATATCTATCTTATTAACATGTTTATTCATTTCACTAATAAATAAATTACCCACTTGAATAAGAAAAGTAACGTTATTTCTTGTCCGACTTAGAATATTTGTCATGCACAAAACTTTTTAATTTGTAATTATAATATAAAAAAAAACCTAGTCAATAAATGTTGTTGATTTCTTAATACAAATTGTTTAATTTTTACTTCCATATTTTTTTTCGAATAATGTTCTTATTATCAGGTAAATTACAATAAAAATTCAACAAAATGAAAATAAAAGTTTTTTAATAATGCAAAAAGTTGACGCCAGCGGCGCAGATTCGATCCTACGACACTTGTTTTACCAGCCGAATGATTACACATCTATGCCACGACACCAGTTAGTCATAGGGTTAAATTGATGCTTCATATTCTTTACCTCATATTATACATATACTATAGTGAAGCAAACACTAACAAATAGGCGAAGTAATACACCAGTTGATTTTACGCACACCAACATCTTTGTGGTGTGCCCTGCAAACCGATCTACTTTGCCCCGTGTACATCAAACTAAGTAACTTTACGCAAAAATGAATATGGGAAAAGATTTTATTTTATTTTGTGAAAAATCACGTTTTGAGGTAGGACTCGTAGTAATGCACTCAAAACATTGTGCTGATGGCTGGATTGAATAGTACGCGGATCGTGGAGTTGTTTAAAGTAAAAATCTTACATTAAAACATGCAAGTACCTATTTAAAAAAAAAGTTTTAACTTTGACCCCTAACATCTACGTAACTAGACTGTTGGAAACCTAGGTATGGTCTAGTACAAAAAAAATGATCGCAATGACTCGGCTTCATTAAGGGTCTTGTAACACCCTTTATCTACTTTTATAACAAGGTAGGTGGCATAGCATCATACCTATCAGTTTTATGGACAACCTTAAAAATTAAATAATGTTAACATAAACTTCGACTGCCTCGTCGGTCTAGTGGTCACAAGTGCTAGTACTGAGCGTGAAGTCCTGAGTTCGTTTCCCGCGTCCAGTTAAGTGTTGCCGGTTTCCATTACGAATTTCCCAGAAGCAGCCCGGTCTGGATATTTGCCTGGCCGATGGTAATAGGCTTGAGCACTTTTAATTAGGACTTTAACACATAACTGGCGAAATGTAGGTGTAGTTACTATAAGGTCACCTATGATTAGTAAAAAAAGTAGATAACCTACAAACACCTAATAAATAAACATCACAAAACAGACGCAATATCCTAAATAACGCAAGCTTATCAACTGGTTTATGGAAGGCACCTCCCTCCCCTTTCCCCCCACACTGGAATTAGTTCACAAGTTAATTTGTTTCATCATTTCAGTCGTTTCACGCAGCTTGCTATAAGGACATCTCATTTATCTCCGTCTTTGATGCTTTAGTAGAGGAACCATTACTTGGGTATTACAGCTGGAAATTATGCTTACAGGTAATTTGATACCTATCTATATCTCTTAATAGGGATGAGGATTTCTGTGCAAAGTACTGAGTATTTTGCATAGATTAATTTTGATTTTAAGAGCCTCGTGACTTTAGTTCTGTTCGACCACGTTCTCTTTTGATCTGTCGCGTTGGTCTCGTGGTAGTAAACGCGACTTCCGATCATGGGGTCTTGGGTTCGATTTCCAGGTAGGGCAAATTTTTTTATTAGGTTTGTCATTAAAAATTCTCAGTTACTACCTACTGAGTGGTGGATTATAGCCCATTCCCTGTCATGGAGGCTGTGTGTCCCAGCAGTGGGAGCATTATAAATACAAATACAATACAAATACAAATAGTTTATTTCTTTAACAAGGTTTGTACTACATAGCTAGTGATAGAAGTGTCCTTTTAAGCAAGTAAATGCCTGTATTAGGACACTCCACTCTTCCGTAACTTAAATTTACGTAATGTACAGAACAGAATTCTATTAACTATTTATAATATATATTATTTGCTATTACAATTTATATAATTTCGAGCAATAAGATCTAGAAAGTTTAAGTACATAGAAAAACAACATTATAGACTTTACTTAAGCTTATTTAAATGAATGTGCGTTTTATGTATGTTTTATGTGAGTTGGGCATGTGTGAATATGTGTGTGTGGGATGTATGTATATGTGTGGTGTGTAAAAGTGAACGCGTGAATGAGTGAGTTATGATGTGTGCTGCAGGAGGGCCTCAGTGTCCTCATATGCGAGTGGTTTGATCCATTTAGTGACAAGTTTTTTACACTCATAATATTGTTTGGTGTATACATATACCTCTTTATTTATTTTATTATAGAGTTGAGATGACTGTTTCTCGTATTGCCTGCTACAAAACCTGGTTTTTGTTTGTGGAATCGGTGCTATGATATCTTTCCTCCTTTTAGACAAGATAGTGGTATCATAAGGCAGCCCTTTGTGTTTTTTCAAAACCGTATGAATTATATATAGTTTCCTCACCGAAAGCAAATCACTTATCTGATAAAGTCTCTCGGTGGGGTATCTAATCCTTTTAAAAAACATTATTTTTATTAGGGCTCGTTGGACTCGCTCCACAACAATAAATTTTGATTTAGCTGCCCCTCCCCAAATAGGGATGCAGTACACTAAAACAGATTGCACCAAAGCAATATAAATATCCTTTAACAGATTTCCAGCTGGGTCTCTGGTATTGGCATTTTTTGGAACAATATGTCTCAATGTTTTGAAAATCCAGCTTAGTTTCCGAACCCTGTTAGTGACCTGCTCAAGGTGAGGGTACCAAGATAATCTCTGGTCAAGCATGACCCCTAAATATTTGGTGTGAGTGACTTTTTTAATGGTAGGGCACGCACAGTTTTTGTTACTAATGTCACTACATTTGTGGACTTTGATTGTGAGATCCTTATTTGGTTGTGTATGATCACAGATACTGAAGCATATATAATTTGTTTTTAAGGTGTTCAGTGTCAGTAGATTATTATTTAGCCATTTAGCAATTTGAGCCATGCCACATGAAGCACTTTGTTCTACATCAGCCCAGGATCTTCCAGAGAAAACAACAGCCGTATCATCTGCATAAGAAAAGACTTTGGCGTTATCAATTTTCATATTACAGAGGTCATTAATATATGCTAAGAAAAGTGTGGGGCCCAAAACACTACCCTGAGGCACGCCGTATGATACTTCTGCATCTTCACTGACGTATTGCCCCAACTTAACCCTTTGCTTCCTGTTAGAGAGATAATCTTTAAGAAGATTGAGTGAAGTTCCTCTTATACCAACTATTTCCAGTTTGTTCACAAGGATTGGTACAGAGACGGTGTCGAATGCCTTTTTTAGATCCAGGAAGACAGTTAAACATTTATTGCCATTATCAAGTTGATTAGCTACCAGCGAGCTTAGAGCGGTAACTGCATCTTCAGTGGATATATTCTGCCTGAATCCAAATTGGGTTTGGGATAGTGTTTTATATTTATTGAAGTATTTGAGAAGCCTAATATTGATTAATTTCTCCAAGATTTTCGATATCGCTGGAAGGACAGATATCGGCCTGTAGTTGTTGAGGTCGTCTCTGTCCCCACCCTTGTGAACCGGAGTAATAATTGATTTTTTAAGGGGAGCCGGAAAGATACCGTCTCTAAAACAGAGATTTGCAAGATGGGTTATAATTGGGACAACTTCCCTACGTATATACTTTAAAAATCTTGTAGAGATATTGTCCCAGCCAGCGGCACTATCCGACTTTAAGTTCATCAAAATTCTGTCTACTTCATTGAGGTCTGTGTCCAAGAGTACAAAGGAATTAGCTTGCGTTGACAGTTGATTAGGTACATAATTAGGGTCATTATTTACGCAAGTCTGAATTTGTTGGGCCAGCTGTTTACCAATATTTACAAAATAATTATTAATAAAGTTTGCTGATTCAGTAGGGGTCGATTTAATGTTAAGTAGTTCTATGTTTTGACTTTTAGATTTATTAGTGTAGGTTATATTTTTAATATTTTTCCAAAGCAATTTATTGTTTGATTTTGATTTTGCAAGTAAATCCCTATCATATTTTCTTTTCAATTTTTTTATCAGCTTGTTGCAGTGATTTCTATATCGATTGTATGTTATTTTATTGATTTCGTTGTTTGGGTCACTCTTATTTGTCTTTTGTAGTCTATTACGATTTTTAATGCAACGAAGTATGCCTGGGGTTACCCATGGTTTAATAATGCGTTTACTGTTTGGAATTTTTACTGTGGTAGTGTTGAGATTAATTGATTCAGTTAGTCTACCAATGAGTATCTCAGTCAATAAATTTGGGTCATCGCAAAATAGTAATTCCGCCAAATTTTGTTCATGTATTTGTTTTAAAGCTTGTTCGAAATTTATACTAGTAGTGGTTTTATTTACAATTTGGGTATATTTTTGCTTCCGCAGTGACATAAAAGTAGTGTAATGGTCAGTCACAGTGGTATGAATAATAGCGATAAATGCCGAAGCCTTTTTTTTGTTAATTTTTATCATAAAATGGTCCAAACAGTTCCTTTCCCTAGTGGGTAATGTGTGTCCAGGCAGAATACCATGTAAAGACAACATATTTAAATAGTTCACCCTATTTTTACTTTCCTGTGACGTCTCTGTGTCTTTACTCCTAATATTAATATTTATATCTCCCGCTATCACTATGCTTTTTTGCGATGTTATTGTGTCAAGGTGAGTGCTAAGCGAGTCAATAAAACTGTCAGTGTTAGTGTTTGATGGAGAGCGATAAATACACAAAATATGGTTATTCAGAATATCTAGCTGGAGACAGGACGCTTGGGCCAACTTTATTTCCTTTACTTTTGGTTTTAATGTGTCTTTAACATAGGCTACTACCCCATCATTTTGGTTTAGATGTCGAGTAGAGGCAAAGCAGTGGAAGAATTATAGGCTGATTATGCGTATGCTATATCAAAAGCCATTTAATCGAAGCCCATTTTTTCAACGCTTTATATCGAAGAGCTTTTTAACCTTTGGGTTATTTGATCGTTGAGCCAATTCATCGAATAGGAGGCTATATGAGAAACTTGTAGTGCGGAAAGTTTTGAGTATGGGTGTGGATGGCTGGATAAGAGTAGAGGAAGACCAAAGAAACGATGGATGTACTGTGTGAAGGGTGATATGGCTAGGAAGGAGGTGACTGCTGACGAGATGACGAGTAATAGAGAAGTATGGAAAACGACCCCAAATAAATTGGGATATGGGCAGAATGATGAGGTAGCTATTCGATAAATAATTTGGCTCAACTAAACGGTAACTTAGGAGTACGTACATCTGCGGGACTGTTCGAAAGAGATATCGCGGCCCTGGAACATAAAGGGCAAAATAAGGAACATGGATGGGTTTTAGTCAGTAAAAGTATGACACTCCCTTCCGCTCCGCCCAGAGCGGAAGGAGTCATTTGATGATTTCCCATCCAAAAAAAAAAGAAAAGGAGTACGTACATGTGTACACGTCCGTGTACGAACTCCCATGTTACTGTCTTTATCAGTCAGTGCTTACTCTGTTAGGGTTGGGCTAACAAAGTATTAACAATCTAAAACACAATCCACTGAGTGGGTAATTGAAATTCGAAACTACCTAGATAGATAGATATCTATCTTGTAACATAGTTGTATTCCTCGAACATGTTCAGAAATGTATTTAATTGCGCTCTAAATACCTTGGTACTCAATTGAAACGGTACCTACAAAGTAACATAGAGTATCTACTCCCTGAGTAGTTACTGGCAACTCGAACTACTAGGAAGCGCACTTACTGCTTTCAATTATTCAATCCACACAAACTCAGCTATTAAACGTTTTTAATGGAAGTGGTTTGGGAAACTTTCTGATAACTGGAAATTACTTGTTGATTTCTATGCCATATTAACTAATTTAATTCCTTTAGTTTGCTGTCTGTCATTATTTCCCAGAATTTGATCCTTATTAGCGACACTATCGAATAGTGTAATAAACAGTGTGTATTTTTTTCCAAAGGCAATGGTGGTCGATTATATCGCCAGGAATATTGATTTTTCAAAAATCGAATGATGCGGGTTTAGTTTTCATCAATATCGGGCTCGAGACTCCTTTGAGTATTTTTCGATATTCCTCATAGTTTCGGATTTGGCCATCCACGCCCACTTGAGAAATTCACCCTGTATACGGAATTTATTACAAAAAAACATATTTAAAAAAAAATGTCTGTCTGTTTGTTCCGGCTAATCTCCGAAACGGCTGGACCGATTTTGACGGAACTTTTATTGGCAAATAGCTGATATTATAAGGCTACTTTTATTGTAGAGGGTTCCGTGCAAAAAAAAAACAAATTAAATTGTTAACAAAATTCGATTCAAATGGGGAAGTACCTAATATTTTTTTAATAATCTCGCGCGGAAAAAGGTCGCGCGGAAAAATAGCTCAATTCTAACAGACTTAAGCAGTGGACCTTCTGATGTAAGTTCACTTCAAAGCCTTTTGGCAACATCAGTCATTCCTATGATCCTTATAAAATGTAGATACCTCTATACAGTAAGTAACAAAAACCCTGTTGTTCCTTTTAGGGACGTATACATTTACCTACAAGCACAACATTGATGAAGTTATAATTAAAAAAAATTAAGCATTGGCCAGTCGAGAGGCCAAAATCAAATAACTATTAAAATCGACACATTCAAAAAAATGTTTCGAGTATCTGATTTTACAAGTACATCTTTATTTCGCTAAATAGCCGACCTCGGCGGCTTCCTTTGACGCGACAGAAGATGCCTAGAAATCAGTTAAACCTTACAAATATTAATAATTAAATATTTATTTTAATTATTTTTGTTAACCGTTTTTTATAAATGACTTCCTTTATTACGTGTGTATACCGATTCTTAAAACGTAGGTAGAAGGAACAACAGGGTTTTTGTTACTTACTGTATACCTACTTTAGGTATTCGAATTCAGAAACAAACCAAACTCGCCTAGTTTTACCCGCCCACACAAAGTCGCCTCTGAAAGACATACGACACAGGTGCATCGTATCCTTATGTTTTAGTTTAGAACAACAAAATACACTTTAACAAATTAGTTTCCGTTTCAGACAACACAATATTCTGTTTATTTTGATAAACAAATGCGTAAGGCGGACAGCATGTGGAGTGGAGCTGATATAATAAATATTAATATACCTATTACAAATTTTGCGCGGACGATGCGAGTAGAAAACATCGTGTGTAGTAATACCTAAGTACGAATAGGCCCATAAAGTAAGGCATTAACAGAGTTCTAAGTTTTATCGAATTAAGTAGATACCCCGTCTGGGCAAAATTCTTTTTGATTGTAATTGTTATCATCATTATCTAACCTACTTATTTAAGTACCGTACCTAATAATGGGTGATGATGATAATGGGTAATGATGGGTGCAAAGGTATTACTTAGTTGTGTGTACTAAGTACGGTATCTTTGCACCTATCATTAGTTATCATAATGTAGTTGTGTTTGAATACCATTAATTAGGTTATGTTTAAACCAAAACATGTGTGAACAAGTTAATAAATGTTATACGAGTCTGCTCTATAAATCCTCGAAATAACCCATGATATTGTTACTATTGAAGTATACTCGTACACTTAGAATAGACGATAATGAAAGGTTGTACCATTCGAAATGAAATGAAAATAATTTTGTTAATAATGAGTATGTGACGATTAACTATTACCAAATAAATCATTTGTCGCAACGTAGGCAAAACTGTGATGACATTTTCACACAGATGTTACATGGAAATTAAATAATCTTATAGGGTGTAAGTATATGTATTATTCTTGAATGTATGACATTTTATTACGTCATCATCATCAGCCTACATTAGTCCACTGCTGGACATATGCCTCCTGAATGGCACCCCACTCAACTCGATTATCAGCAACTCTTATTTAGTTGCTACCAGCCACCCTGCGAAGATCGTCACTCCATCGAGCCTAAGGGCGGAGGCGTTTTATAACTTATTAGCTTTTGCTTTCGGTTTCAGTCGCGTTAATTTAGATTGGGATTTGACAATCAATTCGAATTCTACTCTGCTTGTAATAATTCAATCATGATTCGAAAGACACGTGGCGCCATCTATTATCATATGACTGCTATTATTGTTTTCCTCTGAAACAGTATTTTTTTTTTCGGGATGAAAGATACCCTATTTCCGTTTCTGTACACCTGGTAGTGTAAATGCAAAATTTAAGGATTAGATAATCAGCCAGAAATGATCCCACTGCTGTTAGACAGGCCTCCTTGCCAAGTGTGAGAGCGAATGGACTGTAATATCAACACGCGGGCCCAGTGCGGGTTAGTAGATATCACGTGTCTATGAATTTTTGGGTCTAGAACATTCCGTATACAACCGACCGTGTACGCAACGCCACACTGCGCTCCAAAATACAAATTACTGACGTTGTTCGAAAAGCTGTCATGCTGCAGTGGGACTGGGCTACGAGAGAGATGTTGGCCACGTCTGCAGCATGCCCAATGAGCTATGGACCAAAAGAGCCACTTTCGGGAGCCATGACGCGCAGACCTCGTAGAAGATGGCGGGATGAATTGGACAAAGTCAACGATCGAAACGACTGGAAGTCTCATGGGGAGTGGCCTTTGCCCAGGCTAGCAGTATTAGTATGGGTTCAACCCCACCTTCGCTATACTACTACTTGGTACCTATTTATTTACTTATAAGTTAGATAAGAATCTTACGCCAAGAAAAAAACATTGCAATCAAGCTGACACGCTTATACTTAAGGAGACCGACATGTTTATAGGCAAGGAGTTCACGGCGCAAGTTTAATAATATTTGCTAGCATTTACGACGAGTCGTGTTAATCATAACTTTAACTAGGAATCTTACGTGTTTGTTGTACTGAGAAGTTACAGCTTCTATGTATCTAATGCATAATACAACAAATAAATTATTGTGGTGGCTGTGTTTATGTTTTTAGGAGGAATTGAGGAGCTCGTGACTAAATAATAACAGACGCACGGGTCGATCTTCGAGGTTAAGTAGTTTTTGCAAAGATTGGTTCATAGTTGAATGACTATCCATTAAAACCGAGCTTCCTCCGTATTTCGGAAGCAGTTCGTCCTGGCAGCAGATATTTGACAGCACACTTACAGGTTGTTACGGGCCCGAAAGTCTGACAACCAGTCTTACGAAGGGGTATCGGGGTTCTTTCTTTCATCTTTGGGGTTCAGTAGCTTTTGCCAACATTGGTCCATAGTTGATTGACTATCCATTAAAACCGAGCTTCCTCCGTATTTCGGAAGCCGTTCGTCGACTCTGTCATTCGCCCGAAAGTCTGACAATCAGTCTTACGAAGGGGTATTGTATTATCCAGTATTATCTGGGTCTGGGTTGTGGAGGTGACATAGGCCATGTAGTTAGGCATGAATAATACTGGTAATCCACTTAAACTGCAAGCCGACCCCAACATAGTTAGGAAAAAGTCTAGGTAGATAGATGATCTTCTTCTTAGTGTATCGACGGCAAAAAGTTTAAATATGTTTAGACCAAAACTCAGCCACGCGAACCCCGCTCACTGATGCAGTAAATAAATCATCAAGAGCGCAGGTAATAGCATGCGGTGCAAGATGGAAGGTGGGCCATTGTTTGTGGGGAGACGCCGCATGCGCACTTAAGGTCTGAGCCGTCCACGAACCCCCATTTGCAGAGATGGTCATTGCTCCGGCTGACTTGGGTTCGAAGTCTGTTTAGAGATTTCCAAGTCGGCCACGGCAACTCGTGCCCAGGTGGAAGGTTTTCTGTTGGATAGTTGAAGTTGTCAGGGGGTTTAAATCGCTCTCGCCAGAGATTGAATCTTGCTGTGGAGGCGTTGAATTGACTATTTGGACGGTAGGTAGATGATGACGATGATTATTTGCCTAGAGTTTTAACGTGCGAAAACCCCAAAAACATCTTTGTTAAACAAAATTGTACTTTAAAATTCCCAATTAAAAAGCAATTCCAAAACCAACGTGTATAAAGTATAAAACCCAAAATCAAGAAGAAAAATCGATCCATAAATTCGGGATGATGAATATCCGTTTACATTATGATGGATAACGTTAACAACAAAAATTATAACATTGCCGAAGTCGAACGCCATCTTTGGAAAGAAGGGGATGATGAATCGAGTATCAGATATGCAAACAAAATGCAGCCAATCAATTAACGCCCTAACGCTTACTTCGGTAACTTGAGGATTTTCAATGAAATTTATATTTACGCCAGCATCGCAGGGATGGGAGCAGAAGGTCCATTTTGGGTGGATAGGTACTGTATCTTATCACATTTTCCCGACTATATTGGGGTTGGCTTCCAATCTAACCGCATGCAGCTGAATACTACATAGTATTTTACATGGAGCCTATCTTACCACCACAACCCAGTTAGTACTGGGTAATTTAATAGGATACCCTTAGTAAGACTGGACGTCAGAATTTCTGGCTACAGACTACCCGTAATGACTGTCAAAAATCTATAAATGACAGCCAGGAACATTGATGGATGGTCTCCATGGACCGACCTTGGCAAGTGCTGCTTTACCTTAACGTAATTAGCCTAAAAGGTTCCCACTGCTGGGACACAAACGGTAATTGTTTAACACTCTCATTCCCAATGATATTCATGTCGTGTTCACGATGTGTGTAGCATTTGTTCTTGAGATAAAAGAATAGTGACTGCCTCGTTGGTCTAGTGGACGCAAGCACGACTGCTGAGCATGAGGTCCTGGGTTCGATTCCCGGGCCGGGCAAAACGTTATTGAGTTTTACCATCATGAATTTCTCAGTAGCAGCCACGAAGTCGGCATGTGTACCCGGTTGACGGCAATAGGCTCGCCCCCTATTACATGGGACTTAAACATACAAACGTACATACACCATTTAAATTAACAGCCTTATAATTATTACAAGGCACTGCAATTATTTACCATCGATCTTACATAATATATGACGAGAAACAAGACGATAAGGGAATGAATAGAAACTAATCAGTACAGCGTTTATTATCAGTATCGTACGCAGCGTAGCGACATGGCGACGTAGCACCGTAGCACCGTAGCCCCGTAGCTCCGTAGTACCGTAGCAGCGTAGCTCGTAGCACCGCCTACGTGGAAGTCGGAACTGAAATCTATTCATGACTGATTCGTAGATTTCGTAGACCCAACTTCTTTAGTCAAATTATAGTTTTTTTTTCGTTAAGTCTGTATGGCAATGTCCGGACTTGAGAGATAATGTACTGAAATAGTTGTCTAAGTCCAGTTTCCGAAGCCAATCCACACTAACCTTTATTTAAAGGGCATTCGTGTCGCCGCTTCGATCCACATGAACAAGTTTATATGACCTATTAGGTAGTTGTTCCGGGTCTGGCTGTTTGTGTATGTGAGTTTAAATGTTTGTAAACGCACCCACGATACAGGATTAAGTCTTAGTGTGGGGGCAACGTTTTACAAAAATAAATTAGGAATATTACCTCATTATTAACTGCTAGTTAGGTACATTAACACACTTTCAAGAATTAAGGAGTAAAAAAATTAAGAAAATAAAACCGGCCAAGTGCGAGTCGGACTCGCGCACTAACGGTAAAATAATCATATCTTGTATGGGAACCCCACTTAAATATTTTTGTTATTCTGTTTTTCAGTATTTGTTGTTATAGCGGCAACAGAAATACATCATCTGTGAAAATTTCAACTGTCTAAATATCACGGTTCATGAGATACAGTCTGGTGACAAACGGACAGACAGACAGCGGAGTCTTAGTAATAGGGTTTCATTTTACCCTTTGGGTACGGAACCCTAAAAACGATAAATTTTCCATCATAACACTACAGGAATTTCAGTTCTATCTCTTTGGATACAGAGAATTTGCATGAATTCACACACTGTTCAAGTATTGTGAAAATAAACGTTCACCGATGAACCCGACGCATTCGTTTGTAACGCAGCTAACTGATCCGAAATCGCACAAAAATTTAATCCGAATCAAATAAAAAAAAATAACTGGACAATGACGTATATGTATGTTTAGTGCGTTTATGATTTACTTTCTTGTTCGTGGTTTAATAATAACAGACGCTCGTGTCGATCTTTAGGTTAAGCTGTGGTTGCTTAGGTTGGTCTGTGGATGGGTGACCGTATTACATACTGAGTTTCCTCCGTGCCTCGGAAAGCACGTTAAGCCGTTGGTCCCGGCTGTCATTTGTAGATCTTTGACAGTCGTTACAGGTGGTCAGTGGCCCGAAAGTCGGACAACCAGTCTTACCAAGAGGTATCGTATTACCTAGCACTAACTTGGTTGTGGAGGTTAGATAGGTAGTCGCTCCATGTAAAATACTGGTATTCAGCTGCATTCGGTTAGACTGGGAGCCGACCCCAAGATAGTTGGGAAAAGGTTAGGCAGATGATGACTTACTTCCAAACACTTTTCTCAATACTCTCTCTCTTCTCTTTTTTAAATACTTTTTATTTATTTCAAACATGTAAACAAATATGTGTTTTTACAACGACAATTTTTATCCTACACCTCTCATTTCGATAGAGTTGTCCGATACTTATTCAATAAAATTAATTAATAAGTCGGGCTTGAATTTATTGTTAGGCCATGCCATTTTTTACAAATCGCTATTCCTTTAATTTTCTATCCTAATTTGATATGTTTTTATGGCGTGGTTCAGAGACAAAATTTCTAACCTCCTTATTTAAAACAAGAATCGTTTAAGTTTGAAATAACATCCAAACAAAAGAACTACGCGGGCATGAAAAGGTAACGCCAATATGCGTAACCTTTTTTTTTTCGGATGGGAAACCATCAAATGACTCCTCCCGCTCTGGGCGGAGCCCAGACGACATATAAAGATATATAGATATATGGTTCGTATATCGACAGCAATTAATGGAAATATCTTGTGAATGACTTACATATTATAAAACCACTTAACTACTATGGCTAACTTACACATCCTATGAATCAGTGGAATTCCGCCTTTATTAAATTTTATGCTTACTTTTCAAAAGAGTGTTGTTAAGAATGAACACGCTCTCGAAAAAGTTTTCTGTGAATCTCAACTTTTAACAAACATCTCAAGTTATAAGTTGTTTATCTGTCAATTATTATCAAGCAGTCAAGTCAGTGTTGTCGTCACATACTACTGGAAAGTTCTTGTGAGCTTTAGTCGTAACACACGTGTATAGCGCCCGGCGCGCGGCGTCGCGTCGCTCGCTTTTTTCTTCTAGGGACATTGTGAACGATGCCTTTGAGGCACATTAAAACCTACTGGCCACCGTTTTCTTTATAATATTGGTAAGTAAACAAATTAATCAGAAAAAACCAACTAGCAAACAGTACAGAGTTATTGTTCTTATAACTCAGATAACACCACGCCTATAATTCCCGAATAGTTAGGCAGAGATGGATCTAATAGTGCCCACACACTCATTTCGCAGTTATATTAAACTCCCAAGTAATAGAGACAGCAAACCACCATCAAACGAGCACAAATCCAAACTCCGTTGCTGTTACTCAGATATATTCCAAGATATAAAAAGTCAACAACGAATTACACGAAAATGAAATCACGAAAAGTGAAAACATAAAAAAAACCACTTCCACAAACTTAATTTAAAAATCACGTGCGTGACACCATCACTCATGGAACTTGAGAACAAATGGCTTTTAATCAAAAGGCTGTTTTATCTGTCATTAACACTAGAAACCGGATATTTATTATGTTTACTGTTTGTTTTGAGTTCCTGATATTAGTTAGATTCCCGGTATTAGTAGTTGTTGTAATTTTTTATTTTTGTGTTTTATTTTCCTGTTTTTTTTTTATTGGTTTTATTGTTTCAGTAAACATGGTAAATATCCCATTTCTAGTGTTAATGATTAGTGACCATGACAGTTTTAAAATTTATAGTATCTATCTTTCCTTAACTAACTTAACAAAATGTAAGGAATCAAAGTCCCCGTAGTAGCGGACCCCAGAAGGTTTTTGAGCAAGCATGTTCATCATGAAAACTTGATAGCTGAGTAGGTAGGTATGAGGTATAACCTCAAACCTGTTACCTGAAGCACACTTAGAATTCGTGTAAATACTTTGCATGAGTGTGTGCGCCGATTCGGACCATGTGTTCATAGGTGAAATACTGTATAGTAATAACAAACGCATATCTTATGTCTACCATGCCAGATTAAAAATATCGATATCTATAGAATGGAATGAATCGCAAATATTCGATAGCAGCGTGTGTACCAACGGTGCCTACATCTGTCTACAAACTATAACAATGCTTATTAACAAAGTTGGTGGCATGTACAGTCACAAGCATCAATATGTTAACATTTACCTCAATTCAGAAGCGATTTTGTTATGGAATAACGATTGCAATTTTTATATTATGCTATAATAATATGGATTCCAAAATACTGTTTCAATCTATACAGGTGAAGAAAAACCCTCTCAAACCCGGAAAAACTAGTTTGTTCTAGGACAAACGGGTTTACCAGTTTATTGTCTCAGAATATCCCAAATAAAATGAAATTACACCATAGTCACCGGCCCCTACCGCGGCACTGGTCGCTTCACTCGCTCGGCTCGCGCGTGTTTGGTGACAGCTATAACCTAACCTAACTCATTTAGTCGGGGTGCTCTTTATATTTTAATCGTGTTTTTATGACGAGCCTTAGCCTAGCACCATTGGCCTAGAACAAACTAGTTTGGCCTGAAGTCGGGTTTGGCCGGTAACATAAGTACATATAAGTGCCTGTGACTGTACACTGGCGTTTCGCGATTCATTAGCATATCATGTGCCTATGGCATCCAATCGCATAATTACCTTCCAGTTATTTCCACTGCTCGGATATAATGAACAGTACGAATGTGTAATTTGACAGTGTTCTGGTAAATACGCATTTCGTAATTAAACTACAGTAATGACGTAGGTCTCGTTAGTCTAGTGGTCGCTAGCGTGACTGCTGAGCATGAGGTCCTGGGTCCAATTCCCGGATCGGACAAAGTATCATTAATTTTTTCTATCACGACTTTTTATGTAGCAGCAACGCAGGCTGGATTTGTGCCCGCTTAATGGCAATATGGTTGCCCTCAATTACATGGGACTGAAACTTAGGTAACGACCTAAGACGATTCGGACTCTTTTTTGAGACAGAGCCGGCCAAAATTCTTATACGGGATGTTAATTTAATTGCTCGTAGGTCAGGGGTTCAGTATCAATGAAGAACCTACAAAAAATACTAACTAAAAATAAATGACTAAATAAAACCAGCATAAATTATTGACGTTTTGTATTGAATAATTAAACCATTATAGATTATGTTTTGTATTGAATTTGATGAAAATTGAAGTATGTATAATGAAAAACGCAATATTTTTGTAATATGGTTTTTAAATTGTTTTTTCTTTCGTGTTTCTGGGGCCCGCGCTCTGAGCGCGTAATTTTATAAACGTTCCGTATAAAATAAAGTTTAAAGTCAGGTGTCCATAAATTGGGTAGATCCATCAACAATAAAATAGTATTACGTAAGGTAAAAGGCAGTTGTAGGGACGAGCCGAAACAAATGACCCACGTCTAATGAGAGTAGCCCAATTTTCCGCTACATGTAAAAACTCGGGATAATTCTACAGACACCCTTTCTTCGCATTTTATAAAAAAACACAGAAGAGCCAAAATGGTGTATATCTCATTTTCGAGAAATTATGCTTATTTTTGCACACAAGGCATTTAGTCAAACTTAGATAGAGTATTGGTATGCAAGCCCCTTAATGTAAGACTGAATGTGAGCTCTTCTTTATTTTGTCTCTATCGGATTACTCTGACAAGTGTCAAAATTAAAGAATATTTTGTGTATATAAATATAAAAAAAAGTTTTTAATTTCATTATCCTGAAACGTGTCCGTCTTATACTTACCCGTAGGAGGGGTGGAGGGATATGTGCTCGTTCATAATTTCCTAAAGACGTGAATAGCTTTTTAAAAAGAAATTATATATTTCAAATCCCGTGATTCCGGGAGTATCCATTTTATGACAACGTATCGCAAGTACAAAAAAATTGCTCTACTTACTCCGATCACAGATCATTATGATGTTTCTTCTATGCACGCAGAAGATAAATGCGCGGGGATAAATAGGCACAATCCCATAACTAACAGCTAAATGAGAAAATAAAATTTATGAGTTAGACCACTTTTGTTTAGACGACGGCATGATATAACTAGTAGACGATTCACCCTTGTAAGTAAACCACTTCGAATTTATTTTAGGACAGACTCTTTTGTTGTTTTGCACATTAATAAAGTTTAAAAAAAATCATTCATTTTTCTTCATAACGTTTTGTAATTGGCAACTTAAATTGTTTCGGCCCATAACTGATCCACGAGTTTTGAGTCTTCAGTAGCGTCCATCAGCTTCTGTAATGAACAAACAACAGGACACTCTTTCATTTCTGTCGCCTGTGTTTCTCATTTATACTGTAGGTGCTGCACGTTTTTTTCAACCTGTATTCAACAAAGTTACTTTGAAGCGCTTGCTTTGTTGGAACGTCGAGTCGTAGTTATTTCAGAACATACGTGTCAACTAGACCAATGACAGAGTAACCCATAGAGACGCCCCACGGCTGCTGCCAGAGGCGGCACTATCATAATCAACGCCTTCCATCCTACGTCGGCTGTTTTACGAGAACATTCTAGGTTACGTTCGAGCCTAGGATGTTCTGCTATGGAATTGTGTGGAAAATTCGAGAATAATTCTTGAAGTTTCCACTATTTAGCTGTGAAGAAGGTTCGAGAAAGTTGTAGTACTTTCTCGAAGGATCGGTCGATACATACATAGCCGTCGGGATTGCGGGAGCAGTTTCACCCTGGCTGGAGGCCTTACAATGCGGGAGCAGTCAGTCTGATTTCATCGATACAACGAAACGAACCGAAGTAAACTATAAATTCACCACTGATCGCACATATTATGTGCGATCAGTGGTGAATTTATAATCGAGTACCTTGACACAAGGTTGTTTGGATGTTTTTAAAATACTCCATATTATGTACTAGAATTATCGTCCCCACATTTTAATACTTACATAATTACTGTCTTAGCATGTCTGGTCACTCTGTCTTTTCAACGGTCTGTGGACACGTGTTACCATGAACATTATAGCAAATGGGCACTGGAATATTTTATGCGAATCTGAAGTGAGTGAGTGGTGTGAATGTACTAAGTATTGCTAGTTGTTAAGGCTCCGCTTATATCGAGTTGTGTCTGTTTTGTACTGAATTCTGTAAAATAAACCTTCAACCTCGTATTTTAAGGTCGGTTTCTAGACTAAATGAGCGAATGCACATTCTGTCCCACTCTACAAAATTGTTAGTGCCCGACAAAAGGTAGGTTTATGGCTGAAGCCATAGCCAGAAGTTTAATAACCCTAAAAGTTTAGTCCAAGATTGGCTAAAAGTGAATTATATAATACACTTTTTTATCCTTACATCTTTTCGGTAATAAGCATCAAATTGTGGGAAGTAATGACATACACCTGTATGCTCTGAGGGGTTACGTAGATGTATACAGTATACCCACATTTCGACAGTTAGGTATGTTAAAAGTTTCATTTTATAGAGGATAAGCCTATTACCATGAAATGTATGTATAACAATGTAAAATAAATGCATAGCAAATATTTTTAACTACTAAAAATGGAAAAATAAAAAACTTTTACAAAAAAATAAAACAGAATTCAAAAAAGTCAAAAATAACTTTAGCTTCAGAAGTCGGTGACAAAAAAACTAAATCAAACAAACAAAAGTCACCGACTTCTGAAGCTGAAGTAAACTTTCTGGAAACTATATTTTCGAACCGTTTGGGGTTGGAACTCGCCCTGGTATCCGAGTGCTCATAGCCCGTTTATGGAAATTTCGAAACGCCTAGTTGACGCTCCCGTGTCCAAGGGCTGGCTATTATCTTGGCCAGAGGCTAAGTGTTGCCATATAACGCCGCAACGCCGCCGCCAGTCTCTTGGGCACATTACCAGCTGACACCGTTGAGGAGGAGTTTTTTGATGCCATTTTCATAGTTAGTTTATTTAACAGTTTTCGTTTACGTTTCACTTCGACTGCAAGATGCCGAATGAACTAACAGTGAACCGCTTGTTTTTCGTTTAAATATCAAATAGCGTGTAACTATCGCTTATTACACGTTGAATTCCATTAATTAATCGACAGCGAATTTAATATGACGTCCTTGTAATTGTCATGCATGTGGCGTAAATACCGAAATTCTATTTCAATAATTAGCATAAAATCATTAGTCTGTCAGGATAAATTTGATAGATCAGTATAGTAATTGAGATTGGCTGAAATGACATCGATGACAATTACGAGTAGGTTTTAATTGTAACAGGCACTTGGTATCCTATTACTGTCCCTTCAAGGTTTATTTTCCTCTAGCTTTTAAGTTGGCGGGCGTGAGGTTTGTATAATGTGTTCTAAATATTGATAAGTATATTAAGTATAAAAAACCTAAATGTTCCATGCAAATGTCACATTAGAAAGTGCCTTCGATAAATCAAATTATAAATAAAACACAAATTCTAACTTATACCGACCACATGAAGTTTTTTTTAAACGCGAGCAATTCACTTTACGTGACATCTTGACAGTTATTGTTTTTCGGGAGTTGAAATAGAAACGTGACAAATAACGTGCATTGCTAGCGTTTAAAAAACAACTTTATGTAGTAGGTGTAAGTTCGAATTTACAAACAGTGAACAGTTACAATTCAAATTGTGCATAGGTAGCTTTTCTGTAGATTTTTTTGAGACACTGAGTGTGTAAATTGTTTTTTTTTTATGTAACAATAGTTCTATAAGGGAATCATTTAAATCTCAGTTTGGCCAACATAATACATAGCTAGCCGTAAATCCGTAAATAAGCTGTGAAACGTCTGTAAACGGAACGAAAGAAAACTAATAGGTATTTGAATTTAATAAAAACGCAGTGACGCTGTACTCTTGTTTATTGTACGTTAAGTTTATTTTAGTGTTTTTTTTAATGTGTGGTTATATTTATTCATGGGTACTGAAATTAAACATAAAAATATATAAAGATAAATATTTGTTTTATTTTATAGGAAAGTTAAAAAATACACTATGACATGACAAAAAAGAACATTCGTTCGAAACATAAAGGTTTTTGCTAAAAAATACATTAATAACTTACACTACGATCCATTGGTACATGTAGTAGTAAATTC
Source organism: Eurois occulta (assembly GCA_950022335.1). Taxonomy (NCBI): domain Eukaryota; kingdom Metazoa; phylum Arthropoda; class Insecta; order Lepidoptera; family Noctuidae; genus Eurois; species Eurois occulta. The sequence continues at coordinate 5,139,557 of OX465489.1, read as the reverse complement.
GATTAATAAAAAAATATGTTCCACCAAAAAAAAACAAAGATTTTTTATTTTTTACACTAAAAAGTAAATGACTGTAGGACACATAACGAATGTTAAAATATAACGATATTAACCATGTCAACTTTTCCAGATACTATGTCTATAATGAAGTATCTCCAAGTAGAAGATGTCTGCAGCCGGTCCGCAAATTGTCCGTGCCAGCTTGAGTGATCCTTCAACTAGGAATCAAAAACAGATCCCATAGGTTTTGCCTTAGATTTTGAAGCAACTTCTACCTAGACTGATGAATATTCATTGTCCACTATAAATTATCTTCAGACGGGTGCACCACTTGTTCCTCGCGTCTTCCGTAAAAATGACAGAATTGAATTGCTTCATTTGCTGTGCTTTTATCTCGTTCGCTCTTTCAATTAAGCGTATGTTCCAAACATACAGTAAGGTAAGTTCATAGCAAGTGCTTCAGGGTGAACGGTCTGGGATTATTTGGATGCTTATAGAGGATGAGGGCAACAAAATCTGGAAATGATTGCGCAGTTCGTAAAAGAGTTATCGCTTGATTGATTCTGTATGCTTGCTTTCGTGTGCCGTATTTCGTCAACATTTTACGGAATTTTCTTTGACCTTCTTCAGTGAATATCTTTGGGTTGTTGCCTGTTAAATAAATTATCAACAGCGGTACCAAATCTTCTTGGGTGATCCTTTTCCTGATTTTCTGAAGAAATTTAATCACATCAAAGGAAGGCTTACGTGGTCTAACTGAACCAGCATTTTCAATTTCTAGTGTCTGGCAAAGCATATCATGCTCAAATTGTTTGAAGATTTGACCGGGGTCTGTCTCACTGCCGGACGGCGAAGGATTCACAGCCATTACTGTTTTAGTTAAAGATGGTTTCAATTTGTTGTTACTTATAGTCCTGGTGCAACGTACGATGCGGAACTTGTGGTGGATGGAGACACAAAGGTCTTTCTGCCTTATCTTAGGGCTGGCTTCTTTTCAAAATAGTCGCACTAGATTTGTTTCTTGCACTTGCACACTTTCGTTACTTGTATCACTAAACACTTTTTTTATTTATCCAACACTTTGAAGTTCTAGGAGGTACAATGAATTTGTTTTAAAATGTCAAGGTAATATATACCAACTGTGACAGATATAATCAACATTCTTTGACTAATAGCCTGTTTTTAACTGGTATAATTATAATTAGGTAAGCACTTATTGTAATCATCAATCTATGGAATTCGTCATTCGAGTCAAATGGTTTCACAAAGACAATTAGCCGACCTTGAACACTACTTATTGTACCTTTATCTCAAAATACAAACAAACATAAAACAAACAAACAAAAACATAAAAAAACACAAAGTACAACAGTTTATAAAACATTATTGACTGTGGATGGAGAGAAAGAGGAAAGCCAAAGAAACAAATGGATGGATTTTATGAGAAATGACATGAAAGAAAAAGGAATAACGCAAGGAAGTTCCAGCTGCCTAACAAGAGCCTCCTCAGGTATTGGTAGAGGCTCTTGGCAATTAAGTCATTAACTGAATACCGTCTATCGGCACAATGATCCCTGAGTTCACATCCCACATGTCCACAACCTCGCAAGCCAAGTCAAGATACTTGATTTTTTTTTTTTCTTATCTTTCTCGGCGTTCACGAGGTTCTGGTCCACGCACAATGGTCCACTTTAAGGACTAAGTGCGGAAACCAAAATCCCTAACATAGAACATAGATAGAGGTTCTGGTCATGCAGTACCGCTATGTCAACAATCAAATAATAAGAAAAAGTTATTTCGTTTGTTGGTCTATAGCTCATCTAGACCACTAGAGAATATATACCATATCCTTTTAATATCACCAAATCTTTCTTAAACATGCTGTATACAGTCACACGGGTACCTACGGAGCTTTATCCGACATTCGCATGGCACAAATTAGTTAATTGCCAGTTTTTAACTAATTATACATAATCACAAAAGATCTGTAATTTGTTTCAAGGCGCTTAAAATTACGGTAACTAGATTGATTATTTATGCGTGTTGCTAATTACATGAATGGTACATAACGACTGGAAAGCTAATTACTCGCATTCCGGATTCCTTTGTCACGAATATTTAGCAAGGGGTCATTTCAACTCACTTAAGTGGCTTTACTTCATCTTGCATTACGCAAATGAGCTTATCGTTCTGAAAGATAAAAAATAAAAATCATGCATTTATTAAATACTTTTTTTAAAGTATAATTGGGTTTTACCGTCAGGAATTTTTTTATTTGTGCTCGGCTAAGGGGGAAACGCCAGGGCAACCCGCGAAATTCGGATTTTCTTACGATTTTTCAACTTGCAAGTCAGTTGGTTGTAGTGGAAGGTTGAATGAATTCATTAATTTAATATTAAATTTAAATTATAATTAAAGGATAAAATTCATAAATACAATAGTAACAAAATAATAAAATTCATTAAACATTTTATTATTTTGTTACTATTGTATTTATGAATTTTATCCTTAAATATGAAGTTTAAGAAGTGTTAAAACATTTAAATTGATTTAAATAGAAATGTAATTAATTGAAATGAATGATTCAAATTAGTTTTATTAACGTATACATTGTTCTTTAACATACAAAAATGATCAATGCTAATTTTGTATGACTCAGTGTTAATATTTATGTAGTTTCATAATTTTATTATTTTTTTAAAGGGGCTGGAACTAAAAGGTTTTTTTTTCTTTTGTAAACAGTACTAAGGGAACTATGATTTTCACAATGATGTGATGCAGAGGTAAAATAACCAGAGATGAAGGTACCCACATTTTACCAGTTTTATTTTGTTTTATAAGCCCCATGCATTAGGGGCGAGTCTATTTCCATCACCCGGTCACAGGTTCAAACTCCGGACTACTACTGAAAAATTTCTAATGGAAAAACCCAATATTTTTTAAAAATTATAACTACAGTCATTTTGAAATCGTTTGAAAACATTATCGTATATTGTATGTAAAATTAAGTGATCTTAGTAAGTTTGTAGTCTTAATAAAGAAGGAAATAATTTAAACGATCAAGGATGATTTCCACCAATCGGCTCGCATCGCATTACGAACGTATTCGTTTCTGCACCTACAAATAGTTTCATTCCTACCGTGTTGTCTGTTCAAAACACGACAACACGACTTGCGCGGCTTGGTAATATAGACTTTAAATACTGTGTAGGTACACGATTTAATATCGTTTAAAGATGTAAAATCCGATCCGATGCGATGCAGAGCCGTTTGGTGAAAATCATCCATACTACTTTAATTTCGTATAAAATCATTCGTAGGTAATATAAAATTCTATTATGAGACATCGGGACCGTAAAGCAGTTATGAAAATAAAATTACTCTCTTTCTTTGCTCGGTGGACCTTTTTTCTCTATCGTAAGATGAGGCTAATGGAGAAAATCTTGTCTTTAAATATTTGAGCTACCCGGCGGCGATCGTAGGATGTTTGTAATGCAATTTCTTATATGTACTTTGAACGTAAGGTAGTTATGTATCTATAGTTCATTTGTTTAGGTAGTTAACTAAATGTAAACAATCTTAGCATGTCTTTTATCTAAAAAAATGACTAAAAATTGTATCTAAAAATGTTTACAATTAGGTATTTACTTAAATAGATGTTAGGTAACTAACTTCATTTAAATAATCTTTGTATGTCTTTTATACGATTTATTTTACATAAAAAGACATATCAAGATTGTTTACCTTTAGTTAACTACCTAAACAAATGAACTATACCACGAATGACACTGGCCAGCGTTTTGCATATCGTACAAAAAGAAAGTGGGTCTACGAAAGTGTACCTAGGTTCCAATTAAATTTCACGATATTCCATGTTTTTATAAGGATTACATAGCGAACGAAAAATGAATTTAAAAATTATTATAGAATATGTAAAATCCATAAACAATGAAACGATGGATGAATTGTGTGAGTAATGATATGAAGGAAAAAAGTGTAAATGATTGCGTGACGGTTGACAGGGGAGAATAGAAGAAGAAAACGTGTTGCGCCGACCCCAAATAACATAGGACAAGGGCAGGAAGATGATGATTATGTAAAATCCTTAAACAACAAAAAATAATAATTTACATGGTGTAAAGAGACCCATCACAAAGCTCACAACCAAGCATTCTGTTAGTCAAACCTAGTAAAATTGCGCAAAAAGCATTGCTAGGAAACGACCTTTTTATGTGAAAAATTACAGGTTATGGTGCATTGAATAGTACAGCGGCCATGGAGGTATTTAAAATAATACTATTTAAAACTGGTATTTCAAAAATGTGTGATACTGATACAGTTGGAACTTTAAGTTTAAATATCTTCGTAGCTAGAAGGTTCCCAAGTATGGTCCAGGATAAAAAGTAATCAGGCTGCGGGACTGTTCGACAGAGATACCGCGGCCCTGGAACACAAAGGGCAAAAGAAGGAACATGGATGGGTTTTAGTCAGTAAAAGTCTGACACTCCCTTCCGCTCCGCCCAGAGCGGGAGGGGTCATTTGATGATTTCCCACAACAAAAAAAAAATGGGGTATTGTATTAGTACTAACTGGGTTGACGAGGTCAGATAGGCAGTCGTTCCATGTAAAATACTGGTATTCAGCTGCATCCGGTTAGACTGGAAGCCGGCCCTAACATAGCTGGGAAAAGGCTAGGCAGATGTTGGCCGGCCACCAGATCTAAGTTTCCAATTCTAAATTATAAAACTGAGTGTCTTTCACGTTTTATTTAATTGAGTTCACATACATACTTCTTCATACAAAAGACACAGTCATATTCAAGATGTTTGTTTGGACACGAAACCAGACTGTTTGACTGACCCTCGAATGGCTGCAGAAATAACAGACACGCGTACAAATTGAACGAAACTATTTTTGGAGATGTTGTACCTAAAAGGAAAAATTCTAGTCTGTTGATTCTTGACTTAAGATTTGTGATATTTTCGGCCTCAGGATATTATTAGGATGGTAAGTTTAAAAAAATCTTATATTCTGACATACAAAAAATACCGCCGCTAGATATAATTATAAACAAATATATTTTAATCATGATTACAGGATTACCGGTTATAAATAAAATAAATAAAATAAAATTCATTTATTTCAGATTACTTGATCCATACAGTCCGATTTAAGTTAAAACAAACTAACATAAATTAACATTGAAACCAACATCAGAAATTAAAAATAAATTAACATTACAATCCGTATCAAAAATTAAAAATAAAATAAATTTAAATAAAAACTAAAATAAATTTAAATCAAAACCTAAAATAAATTTAAAATCAAATACTAAAATAAATTAAAATTTAAAACTAATATAAATTATCATTCACATCAAAATACACACACAAATATGGCTGCTACAACAATGCCCAATGTAGGGGCAATCCAGTCGCTGAGCAACCATCGCCAGGACGGTGTTGGAGCTAGCCCGCACCCTGCGCACCAAGGACGCACATCGCTTGCGCATGGTGGCGTGGAAGCAGTCGGTGAGCGCTTCCGCAAACATGCCCGAGGCGCTGCAAAAGCGGGGTAGCCCCAAAATTGCTTTATGTTATGTTATTATATTTTACTCAAGAGTTAGTGCACCTGTGTTTGCGCTCACCCTTGTGCAATACAGGTTGTGCGCACAAAAATTAACACTTTTCATAAATGTATCGAAGTACTACACGTACCGTCTTATGAAATTAAAACAGTTAATCATGATTACAGAAAAAAGAAAGGCTAGAAGCAACACAACAAGTATAAATTCGAAAAATTCTGACAAAAATGTCAGGATTTTTCAAATTTCGTAATGGTGTTCTTAAACAAGACATCATTACTTCGTCTTTGGTATCGTGTTAAACATCCTAATCAGCTATCGTATTCATATTTAAGTACTTAAGCTCTGATGGGGGGCGCTTTACGCGCTTCACATGCGAGTTCGGCAAAAAAAGTCCCTACCCATTTTCTAAAACATTTAATTACTGAGTCCATGTTATACCCCGCATTGTTTTTATACAGGCAAACCTTTTCACACGTACCAATTTACTGGACCCCGAGGGGCGCGAAATAATATATGAACCCGTTATATAATTGTCATTTAAATTGAACCACAACGCGGCCCGCCAATTGCGGGTTAATTTACTTTTGTTAAGCCACCAGATTGATTTAACTTTGTTGATGATTTTTGCCGTGTGGGTAAACAGAGGTAGAGACTTGTTCAGTCAGATTTAATGCGGTAATATCATTTATTCTGCGAAGATATCTAAACCACTTTGTATTAGTTAACAACAATAAAACGAAAAAAAAATTCGTCGGCCCTATTGTTCTTAAGCAACAATAACTACATTCTCCGCGCACAAAGGGTTCCGTATCATTTTCTATAAAAACGGCAAAAAAAGTCTTGTTTGTTGTATGGGAGCCCCACTTATATACTTTATTAATCGGTTTTTTATTATTATTAGTATTTGTTGTTATAGCGGCAACAGAAATACATCATCTGTGAAAATATCAACTGTCTAACTATCACGGTTCAAGAGATACAGCCTGGTGACAGACGGACAGACAGACAGACAGCGTAGTCTTAGTAGGTAATAGGGTCCCGTTTTACCCTTTGGGTACGGAACCCTAGAAATGGGCGAGACCTGGGAGCCTAAAATGACCGCTTCAGCAGAATCATCATCAAGATAATAATATGAATTACGTTACAATTCGTAAAATGGTTACAAAGTGACAATTTTATTCATAATAACTGCGTCTGTGACAGTTTTAACGTGATTCATATTATTATCCTATTATGATTCTGCTGCGGCCATTTTAGACCCCCAGATTACCCCCACCTAATTTATGACTTGATAGTTAAACAGGGGGTCTAAACTGCCCGCATTAGCAGAATCATAATAGGATAATAATATGAATTACGTTTAAATTCTTGAAATGGTCATAGACCTACCTACTATTATGAATTGTCACCTTGTAACTATTTTACGATAGTCGGGAAAGTCGAGGCTGGCCCAAGCTCAGGTCGCTGGATGGCGTTGACAGCTTCTAAGTCGAAGATGTTACGATAAAAAAAAACGTTGCTTCATCTTATAAAATCAAGCAAGGTTTAATTATTATTTGTATAAGTCTAAAGCAGTAACTACTGGTATAGACTCCATGTATACGTATGTGCCTACGTTACATAAAAATTGTGTCCAAATTTAACACAGTGCTATAATAAAAACATTTATTTCGAGAAATAATTAATAATTTCGCCATTTATTATGCAAAATGAATGTTTACATGCACAATTTTATTTATTAGTCCAAAACGAATAACCGTGTCCGTGCCGGTTGTTATGAAGTTAATTAACAGTTCAAACATCACGGTGGCTGTGATTTATGCGCGCCGATATAGGGTTAACACCCGAGTGACGATTTCACATGGTACCAGTTTAAATAAGCTGAGTTAAATAATAAACACTTTAAATTAAAACTTGGTTTCCATGAGCTAATTTTGTTACTTCTATTCTATGTAAAAGTGAGTGTACTATGAGGTACACCTTTGCCTAACCAACCTACATTCTTGATATTATGTTATGTTAATACTTACATGTATAAAATGATGGCGTGGGAGATTTTAGTTTTTTTTTTGTTGAATGCTGGGTCGAATATTATGGCTTAGCTTTTTTATTCTTATAACAAAGAGTTTTTCTTACAAAACAAATTTTTCACCCGTCCAAACTGACGTTTTAAAACAATTATTAAAAAAAAAAAACTATTTTCCAAAATAAATAACTTAATATTGTTAAGAGAAGCCATATTTTATAAAAGAAAATAAATGCAATTGGATTGCTTTGGTTTCAACTATTATACATATTTTTATCTCAATTTCTGTCCAACTATTATCAAAAGGGATTTATTAAATAAGAAAATGTTTACAGATACAAAAGACCCTCATAATAATATTAGAAACATTTGTATTGAATGTAAATTCGGGACATTTGTACCCCGTTTATAAAGGGTTGATTTAACACTGGACATTTGTCCTCTTTTGTGAAAAATCCTATCTGTGAGTTCTGTTTTTCTCTGGATACTTACGACAAAATCATGCATGTAATCATGTTTGATGTGAAATAGTTTTTTTTTGGAAACATTTGTGTGTGTAATTATTTGTTTTGACCTGAACTTTGTATTATTTATAGGTACCTAAGTTGTCTCAATTTCAAACAAATGTACCGGTCTACAAAATTGATCTTACTTCTGATAATGTGTATCATTCTATCCTGTAAAAGACCTATAACAGTTTATAATAATACTCACATAAATAAAAATAAACTTCGAACACGTAGTTAACCGAATAAACCGACATTAGTTCTGCCACAGGCTGTTCAATTAGTGCTGATTAAGAAACAATTCGCGTTTTTGTGTATAATTTCGATAATATTGGAACTGAGCAGTCTAACAAATCAAAACTTACTCGTTCAATAGATACTGCCATCTAACAAGTACTACCGAACTAGTTGTCACTAAAATTCTCGTTAACAAGATGCAAATGGTCGACAGCGTTTCTCGCTGGATTTCAGCAGATTGAGGGAATTGGGCCGACAGGCGCAAGTCGTCTCAGACTACCCAAGTTTCACGCTACCAGAGGTAGACACGACGTCTGAATTCAATTCACCACTCCAGGTACAAATTAGAGAAGAATCCGGAACGTGAACCAGATTGAAATAGTTTTAAGTTCCAGAGAGTTCCAGAGAGTTCTCGTCGCACGGTGGACCGTCTTTTGTCGTTGTAAATATAATGTAAACGCAATTCTTAAAGGCACGAATGCAATATGATGGAACAAAAGTTGTCGAAGCAGTGAAATATTGCGTTTTATAAAGGCAGAATAATGTTCTATTTGCTTTCAAGAAAGTTAGGGATAGAGAAAATTTGACATGGAGCTACAAAAACAAAAAAAATGCGTGCGGGTTGGCAGTGTTGCTGGGTTTTTCCACTAAGAATTTCTTAGTTGCAGGCCGGAGTTCAGAAGCTGGTGGCGGAAATAAAAAAACCGGCCAAGTGCGAGTCGGACTCGCGCACGAAGGGTTCCGTACCATTATCTGTAAAAACGGCAAAAAAAATCATATATGTTGTATGGGAGCCCCCCTTAATATTTTTTTTTTTAATTTTTAGTATTTGTTGTTATAGCGGCAATAGTAATACATCATTTGTGAAAATTTCAGCTTTCTAGCTATCACGGTTTATGAGATACAGCCTGGAGACAGACAGACAGACAGCGAAGTCTTAGTAATAGGGTCCCGTTTTACCCTTAGGGTACGGAACCCTAAAAAGCACCTGATTTCTCTCCGGTCCTGTCGGATTGCCGTCCCATCGGACTATGAGGGTGAGGGAAGAGAGAGCACCTCAGTCTGCGCACTCATTTGCGCGCTTTAATAATATCTCCCGCTCAGATGTAATAATCGCCGCTGAGATTGGCCGCCATGGTCGAACGCTAATGAGGACTATTATTATTACTTTCGTTTATTTTCCTTTCTACATTTGGATTACATTTATAAATATTTAAAAAGAACATAAAAAATAGTTGACCGCCGGTGTCGGGAGCAGGGTCCAAGCGCTATCGCTGGCTCCAAAGACGGAGTACTGCCTTCTGAATCAGGCCCTTCATCCAACCACCTAAGGAGAGCCTATAATGATTTTCGTCGAGGCCATCAGACCATACGCAGTAACGTCAATCGGCACAATGATAGCCTCGCTCACATTCCACATGTCGACAACTTCGTGCTGTAATACTATTATTACTGGGTATATTTCTATTAGACCTTTTTTATTATTTAATAAATTCTCTAGGTTTACCCATGCGTAGGATTTGAACTCGCGCTCTGTGCCTTTTGCCATATACTCCACTAAGCCTGAGGCATAGATTCTGCATACATAGTGAATGTTTACTGACCCATTTCCACGAATGTCCTAATATTTTAGGCATACAGTGCCCTGTGTTCACCCGTCATACCGAATTTGTATCTGCTCAGAATAACGAATAAATAGCCTAAGGGTCTTTTTTAAGTATTTTCCGGTCAGTAGCCTCAAGTTGTGGAGACAAGATATAATTGGAACCTCCCCAAATTAATTTAAACATTAATTTCAGGGTTGATAGAACAAAAGATGCTTATTTTTTGACCCCATGCAGGCTGACTGAGACATTACTTTCACCAAAATCGGTTCAGCGATTTCGCTCTGAAAACTTGTACCATAGACAGGGATAGTGTTACCTTTTTTTTTTTTTTGGTGGGTGGGAAATCATCAAATGACCCCCCCCCCCCCACTCTGGGCGGAGCGGAAGGGAGTGTCAGACTCTTACTGACTAAAAACCACCCGTGTTCCTTCTTTGGCCCTTTATGTTCCAGGGCCGCGGTATCTCTTTCGAACAGTCCCGCAGCCCAGGGATAGTGTTACCTGCGACTTCGCCCACATTTTATGACACTCTGAAATAGTGTTGCTTTCCATCGGTGTAAGAACTTTTTGAAACACATAGCACATGTGTGAGTACTATGTACTGTAAAGCTACCATTTACATTTATTTATCTTAAATTGACTTGAATGTACCCTGGTGGCTGAAAGAATGGCATGCTCACTCAATTGAGTAGTTTCTGAGATAACCATACCAAACTTCTAAGCATACAATCCTACTGTAACTCTTTAAATATGCATAGATACAGTGCCTACATAATATATTTGTGAAAAAAAAATAACAAATGACGATAAATCTTTTACATACTTACCTGCAAAGGTTTTGTAGATATAACTAAAAATAAAATTACAATATAAGCCGCAATAAGCCATCTGCTGATTCATCTCTGGTCCCAACTTGTGTTGTGGACATACGGATGTACTATTTTTATCCCAAGCTTTGCGTTTGAGAAAGGTAAAACTGAGGTAAACCCACGATTTAAATGTGTGTTTTGGGTTGTGTAATCGTAGTAGGCTTTTTGTAAATAAGTATGGTGGTAGTTTATGAATGAGATATACATTTAAAACTTACATTTGCAATAACCAACTGGTATCAATAAAAGTATTTCGTGTTAAACTTGACAACTACGAAAGGGGTTTGAATTTAATGGCCGGCCTAACTTCTTCTATTTTAATATTTTTTCAAACTTCCGGCCATGCATAAAACCTATAATAATCGATAGCTGATATCAATACGAACCAGTTTTGAATGAAACAAAATGCTCTAAAGTGTCACATTTCCGAAAAAAAGCTATCAAGACTTTAACTTTTATAATACAGTATCAGTTGTGCCACTGGTGAGCGACAAGATTATTTTTTGGTTTGAAAAATGAACTTGGCAAAGAGAATTGCCGCTGCCGTTGATGTTCTGACGATGGCGTCCGACGTCCGCGATGTAAACCGCAACGCCACTGCCGTCTGAATTCTGTCTGAAGTATAACAAAGATATTTACACAAAAAGCAACGTTCTACTAATTTATTTCGTGTCAACTTTCACGCCTCTGCGATTTAACAAGCTGCTACACTTTTTAAATGTTTTTATACCCCGAGTTGGCGCTTGTAACAAAACGACCACTAAGAAGAGAATGCACCAATTTGTTGCAAAAATAATGAATTTATATTCTTCATTGTTTTTTGAACGTAGACGACGTTCTTATAATTGGAGCACGCTCATTAGGAGTTTGTTCGCTGTCGACCCAATAGAATCCACGGCGTACTTGAAACGGGAGACTGTTTGGTACATAAAAACGTTTATATAAGCAGTTTTTGGTACATAAACCATGTTTGCTGCGGTTCGCAATCTTGAAAGCCTTAGATATAAATAAGTGGAGAATTAACTGACAATAAATTATAATATAAAATTGTAATAATATAATATGTGACAACATTCAATGTTTGTCGTAGAAAAGAAGTATCTTGCAATAAATATCTAGTTTTTCTTAAAAGCCTTCACAGCAATATTCGATTGGTGACGTAAGTCTTGGGTTGAAAACCGGGCAGACAACATTACTTTGTATAATTTATTTCATTACCCACAGCTCTCAAAACAAAGGAAAACATCGTGAGGAGACTGGCATCTCCCAGAACCAAAAATTGGAAGACACGAGATCCACAATGGGCACTGGGCCCTTGATTGGTGGTGAATTATGGCCCCTTCCTCCTCATAGAAAGAGTCCTGCGGCACTGGCAGTGTTATCGTTAAAAGACTGATTGTGGTATGCTTCTCAGGCAGTACGTGTGACACTTAACAGTCCGTGAAAGAAAACAAAAGCACACAGTACAGTTCCTATTTAGGGACCTCGCGCCAACGTGGACACGACTTGTCGCATGACCGACAGCTATATTAAACAAAAGTGGTCGGACCCGCGGTTGAGCGACCAAACTACCTTCCTGGTCGAAGCTTCTGCGGCCAAAAGTCGTGGTTGTGGCTCCGGAATTCGCGAAGTCCCTTAAGAGGGAACAGGGGCTTCGCTACTCCATACAAATGTATTCCCCTTTTTTCTACCTGAATAATGCCTCTGGAGCATTTTTTTCTTCATAAAATCAAGGTCTGCTTGTCCCTGTCATTTCTTTTAATCAGCAACTAATAAGTAAATAAAATATGACCCTCCAAAAATGACAAAAAATGCCACATTTACGACCGTGATTAGAGTACTACCAGACAAATTCCAAAAGTTTATAACATTAAAGAAATTGATGAAGAACCTAGGCATGTATGTTCTATGTTAGGGTTTTGGTTTCCGCACTTAGCCTAAGGAAAGTTGATCTCGTCAAATTTTTTGTGATATAATCGGTCTAAGCCGCCGCTGTCCCTATCGCACTCTACGAGGGTGGGCTAGGCGCAGTGTGACGGTAATAGTTTCTTAAAATACCTATTTTTTTAATTCCTCGCAGGCTCTGTTTCCTCTTTATCTGTGTTTTTCAGATTTCTGCAAGTTTACACTAGTCTAGATTCAGGGCACGTAGCCCATACATTTACCGAGCAAGATCTCAGTATCGTTGCATTTCGTGTCACGTAAGCGGTTGGCTTTCTGCCACCTGTGGAGTGCATAACTATCAGGCTTTATTTGACTTCTAGCCTGAAGTCAGGGCTGTCAGAAAGATAAGGCTGAGTCTATCACTTAATAATATCAGCTTATGTCTCCAGCTCTATATCCAGCGACCAGTCAATGCTTCGGTTGCCTTCCCTGAATCTACTGATGTGTTAAAATTTGAAATCATCAAATTTATTGAGCTTTATTTATTTATCAAAATAACAGCATTTTACTGAATACATATATACGGTACTTTTATAACATTATTATGGTCTGTCGGTCTGTTTGTTCTGGCTAATCTCCGAAAAGGCTGGACCTATTTTGATGGAACTTTTACGGGCAGATAATATCTGATGTTAAAAAGAGTAAATAAAGCTAAAGAAAAGGATCCGTGGAAGAGGTTCCGTGCAAAAGATTAACCCATGACCCATGAAATTGTTAACAAAATTCAATAGTGGAGTAATATTTTTATAATTATTTTATGTGGGCAACGGCTAATGTTAAATATTAATTGATATATTTGGACCTACATACGTAAACATTCCAGTAAAATCCGTTGTGTAGTTTATGAACACAGATAGCAGCGGGTGGCCCAGTGATAACGCCCCCAACTTGCGCATTACCTTCGTCATCATCATATCAGCCCGGAATCATCCACTGCTGGGTATAGGCCTCCCCTTTCTTCTACAACACTTCCCGGTTCTGTGCGTCTCTTATCCAGGTGTTTCCCGCGACTTTGACGATATCGTCAACCCAACGAGCTTTAGGACGGCCCTGGTTTCTTTGGCCAAACCTTGGCCACCACTCGGTCAAAGCCTTACCCCATCGGCCTTCTCCGCGTCTAGCTAGATGTCCTACACAGGTCCACTTGAGGCGCACCGCCCGGTCCCCGACGTCGTAGATAAATAGGTAGGCACCCTACGTTGTGTAATTCATTTCATCACCACTGCTCTTAAAATGGTACAGGAAAACATCGTGAGGAAGCGGCATTTCTTACAAATATAAGGCGTGAAGACGTGTGTCCCAGTAGTATAAAGGATAAGCATAATCAACCATTTTTTTTAGCTTAAGTGAACTTTGTTTTGTACTACATATTTTAGATTGGACATTACAATACAAGATTGTCAGCCCTACATTTAGACCGTTGAGTTTGCAGCGGACTGGACTGGAATGGACTGGCCTTTATACGTTCAGTGGCATTAATTCTCCAAGCCACGTCACTTTGACACACCGTTTACTCATTGATTTCCATCGCTCATGCGCTCCGATAGATTTCTCATAGGTTTAAATGAATAGATTTCTATGCAGATATGTTTGAAACCAAATCCAGCTTCAAGCGCTTACCGAAAATCGTCTGTGGTTATTTAGTACGAATTTATTAGGTCAAAGCATACTTTTAAGCTGCTTTTTGTGTGACTTTGTTTCTATTATTGAATGATTTAAAGATGTTTTTAACACGTTGAGCGGCAAGCCCAAATTCTGTGTTATTAATTTTTTGGACTTAGCATTTTTTTTTTACCTAAATTCGTATTCAAATGCTATTTATAATTATGTGGTTCCTGAAACAAATGTTTTTTTTTTAATTTTAAGCACTGCACGGGCGAGTTGTCTACTAGGCGTCCCCCAATGTAAGCACGTAATCGGTCCAGCATCGCCAAGGCAACGCCGGGTCGACACCACGTCTCCTGCGAGATAAAACCGAGCTTGCAGCTAGTTCACGCCTTGCTTTCAGTGGGCCGACCACCCACTTACAGCTGAGTGAATGTGATGACGACCACATGTGTAAGGGCCGGCCCTAAACCCTGCCGTAAGCTCGGTGACTGCTGATCCCGAGCTAGCCGAGCCAGTCTCATATCTTCTCGATACAAAGAAAGTTAAACGCGTATGATGACCGTTCGAAACTCGTTATAGAGAGGTATGATACGCTATTGATCGTACTCATCTAGTGGGCATAGTAGTCCTTGTTATGTTTCTTTCCGTGCCCGATACGTTCATGACACGGTCTAGGTATGATACAGTGTAGACCCTACACCGTACCCCTACACTGTAGGGCTGTAGGTATCGGGCAGGCCCTAATTGTAAGTACGATAAGTACCAGAGATAGTGTTTGGTGTAAATTGCAGTTAGATGTTTTGTAATGCAGCCAATAGCAGTTGTAGAAACCTAACATAATACACTCATACCTACTTTTTAGGGTTTCGTACCCGTACGGCAATCTACGGAACCCTATTACTAAGCCTCCTGTCCGTCCATCAGTCCGCTCTGTCTGACTGTCAACGGGCTTTATCTCATGATTCGTAATAGGTAGACAGTTGAAATGTTCTCAGAATGTGTATTTCTGTTGCTGCTATAAAAAAATATTTAAAAAAATTAAAGGGGACTCCCCTACTACGATGGTACGGAACATTTCATGCGCGGGTCCGATTCGCACTTTGCCGGTTTTGTATACATAGTAATATGTATAAAAAACCGGCAGAGTGCGAGTTGGACTCGCGCACCGAGGGTATCAACTTGTAGGTATTTTGATATTAAACTACATATTTACGGTTTTCCGATTTTGCCTTTGTCATGTGATGTAAGACATTGTTTCTTGCCAAATTTCATGATTCTAGGTCAACGGGAAGTACACGAAGCAAACTTAATCGGTTTGCAGGGCACACCACAAAGATGTTGGTGTGCGTAAAATCAACTGGTGTATTACTTCGCCTATTTATTAGTGTTTGCTACCCGTTGTCCACGCACACACAATAAAATTTCTTGTCACTAATGTTGCAGGGAATATGACGCATAAATTTAGCTTATCATACAATCGTCTCCGTGGCGCATTAGTCGAGCGTGCGATAAATAATTACTTACTGCGCCGGCGCCGTAGGATCGAATCCGACTGCCAACAGCTTAATGTTTTTGTATGTTTTAATAAAATATTTTACATTTGTTTGTTCAATTTATTGCTTAACTATTAGCAAGTCTCTTTATATTTGGGTTAGAATGTATTAGTTGTCTACCCTCTAAAAATGACAAATCATGTTTAAGTTAGTAGTTTAAGTTCATCGTCATAATGCTATTGACTATTGGGGTTTCGTTACGTTTTTAGACATTATACCCTGCGTTTTTTGAGAAGTGCTTTTATTTGTGAATCAATATGAATCATTGAACCACACTTTTATGAGCTGAAATAATTCTTTTGCATGAGCAAAATGTTTCAATTAGTGAAATTGCGAGACGTTTAAAGATATCGGTGAGTAACAAAATGTTATTATGATGTTTAGAAGTTTAATATGTTTAAATAATCCACATGTTATTGATTGTTGTTTTTTGTAACAATATTTTATTATTGTTCACAGAGAAGGACTGTGCAATTGTGGGTCCATCGTTATGCAGATTCGGGAAGCATTGATCCTTGCCGACCGGGACCAAAGGCTGGATTTGCATTCACAGATTGGCATCTGATATAGTTGCTACGCATACCGCTGAGCCCTTCCTCACTACTCGTTCCACGGCAACTAAACATGACGTGACATTACAAACTGTACGAAACCACTTGCGAGCAGCTGGTGTGAAATGTTGTAGGCCAGCCAAGAAAATTTGAATGTCAGATATTCACAGGCAAAACCGGGTACGCTTCGCAAGAGAATATTTAGATTTTGATTGGTGCAATAATATAGTTATATTTAGAGATGAAAAATGTTTTAAATCAGACAAGGACGGTCGCAAAATATTGTGGCGAAAAGATGGTGAGCGCTATCATAAAAAAAAATATTCTTCCATGCAGGTCTAGTGGAGACATTTACTTCGTGCATGAATAAGTCATAGATAGCGAAGGCGCACCAATAGGATATTAATAAAAATATCAGGGGGTAATTCGATTTGTTTTATGTGAGTGATGTTATTGTTAGTGAGATAACAATTTAGGATACCTGTATCTTAATATCTATCTTATTAACATGTTTATTCATTTCACTAATAAATAAATTACCCACTTGAATAAGAAAAGTAACGTTATTTCTTGTCCGACTTAGAATATTTGTCATGCACAAAACTTTTTAATTTGTGATTATAATATAAAAAAAAACCTAGTCAATAAATGTTGTTGATTTCTTAATACAAATTGTTTAATTTTTACTTCCATATTTTTTTTCGAATAATGTTCTTATTATCAGGTAAATTACAATAAAAATTCAACAAAATGAAAATAAAAGTTTTTTAATAATGCAAAAAGTTGACGCCAGCGGCGCAGATTCGATCCTACGACACTTGATTTACCAGCCGAATGATTACACATATCTATGCCACGACACCGGTTAGTCATAGGGTTAAATTGATGCTTCATATTCTTTACCTCATATTATACATATACTATAGTGAAGCAAACACTAACAAATAGGCGAAGTAATACACCAGTTGATTTTACGCACACCAACATCTTTGTGGTGTGCCCTGCAAACCGATTAAGTTTGCTTCGTGTACCTATAGGTTTTGACTACCTGGTGAAATCGCAAAATATGCGACATATACGGCAATGTCTTTTGATCACTTACAGACTTTGAGACTTACAAGTTTGATTTCTTTACTGCTTCAAGGATACCTGATGTATTTGATATTCATTTCAGTTTGAAACCTCCACGGGTTCCTGAGAAAAAGGGTCTTGACAGACGAAAACAAAGTTTTTGCCGACTGAGGTACGGGACCCTAAAAATGAACAAAAGTATCCGAAAACTGGGATGAAGTGAATGAAACTTTTGGGCCGAAATATGGCTGAATATTTCAACTTTATAATTTCTATTACGTACTCAGTTGTTGCTTTTACTTTCTAATAATCATAAATTGTGCCTCTCCAACCAAAGTTAGACTGTTTTGTATATTTTTATTTTTGTATTTGCATAATACCAATGATATTACATTGATATGACATTCGCGCCTCTTTGGTCTAAGCGCGACTGCTGAGAAAAAGTGAAATGTTATTGCGTTTTTCCATCAGGAATTTCCCAGTAGCAGCTATAGAGTCTAGATCTGTGCCCGGTTGATGGCAATAGGCTCGACCCCTATTACATGGGACTTAAACATAACTGGCGAAACGTGGGTGTACTTTTAAGGCACACCTCTGCTTAACCTTTCGGGGATTACAGGCGTGATGTTATGTTATATTATTGGCAAAATATTTATCGACGAACTGAGTTGGATATATTTTCACTATGTAGGTAAGGTGTTTTAAATGTCTCAGACATTTATGTTCCGAATTTATTTATGTTTCTTTTTCAGCTACGAAATAGATTGTTCGTTTATTATACCTAAACGATGTTTCTTCATAAGGCAGAGGTGCTCGTGGCTAAATAAGAACAGCCTCTCGAGTCGATCTTTAGGTTAAGCCGTGCTTACCTAGGTTGGTCCGTGGATGGGTGACCACCCATTATATACCGAGTTTCCTCCGTGCTTCGGAAAGCACGCTAAGCCGTTGGTACCGGCTGTCATTTGTAGATCTTTGACAGTCGTTACAGGTAGTCAGTGACCCGAAAGTCTGATAACCAGTCTTACCAAGGGGTATCGTGTTACCTAGCGCTAACTGGGTTGTGGAGGTCAGATAGGCAGTCACTCCATGTAAAATACTGATATTCGGCTGCATCCGGTTAGAATGGAAGCCGACCCCAACATAGTTAGGAAAAGGCTAGGCAGATGATGATAATGATATTTTGCCGCCACTTCCCTGCGCTACGTATCATTATATCACTCGCTTTGTCGAAAAAGATTCTGTTAGGGTGAGCATCACTGTTGATAGGCGTATGCTCAGCAATGCATTTTTTACAATACAAATGAGAGAGCGAGATCAGTTTTCTTGTGATGGTACACCATTCATTCTGAGCGACGACCTCTTCCAATGCAGATATTGTTTTGATCAAGATTTCGGTGCCAATACAAAGTGAGAACTGAATGACTTTTCAAACCGTGGTACAGGCCTATTATTGGCTGCCAAGTCACTCCACATCGCAATCACACACTATTGTCGCCACCGCATTTAATAACACGGCCGTTAGCCTGCCGCGGCGACTTAACGATGACTTTTAGATGAGACTGACCTCATTACAGAGCAATCGGGGACATGTGGTTGCACTTACAAAGATTACGGTTAGGTAGCTACTTATAGTGTTAGCAAACTAAGTAGAATAGGCTAAACTTCTATCATCTATCTTCTATACAAATAAATAAAATTGAAGTGTCTGTTTGTAATTTCAAAATAACTGGTTTTTACTGAATGCATATGATAGTATATGCGGTGCTAACAAAAATTATTGGTTTTTGTCTGTCCGTCTGTCTCTTTGTTCCAGCTAATCTCCGAGACGGCTGGAGTGATTTTGATGGGACTTAATTTACTGGCAGATAGCTGATTTTATAAGGAGGACTTCGGCCACTTTTCTTTGAGAAAAAGATCAGGGTTCCGTGCAAAAAAAATAACCCCTTGAAATAGTTAACAAAATCCGTTTCAAATAGGAAAGTAATATTTTGCCTTTGCCCAACAGTGAGACAGTAATAGACTGGTAATATTATGGAATCTAAGCTTTACGAAAGGTTTATATCTCCCACTCACTGAGAGTAGGCATCTATCCCAGCAGTGGGAACATTGTAAGTAGATTATGCTATCCTTGGTAGAAAGTTTTCGCAGCCTTTTTCAATTTGAATATTAGACGTCATACAAAAGAAATCAATGCAATAGAAAAAATCGTAAATATAAAGTTAAAGTCCTACGTTTTAGATCTGCACCATTTTAAAGGCCCGAAGTAAGCGTGTTTGTATGTTTGCCAAGACCAGAGGAACACACAAACTTGACTCAAAGACTAACGAAGCACGAAACAGTTGATTTTGTCTACTTTGACTTTATGTAAAACATTAAGATGCTGCTTCTTTGCTATCTTCAATAAGTCATAACTTTGATTCTCACTACAGATAATAATTTATGTTTTACCACGAAGCTAAGTTGCTTGTATCTAATTATTTACTGAATTACTTATTTACAGGACAGTGATACAAAAAGACAAAAAAAAAACACAAAATGTAGAATCAACCATGCAATGGGCAAACGTAAACAAACAAATTATTTGAACGTCAGGAGTTTGGAAAAAATAACCCTTTTGACCACCTGTGAGTGACAGGTTCCGCAAAAGCACGCAAAATAAATCATCCAAAATGTTTATGACAGCTGGATCTTTAATGATCGCTTGCACATTGGCAGCAGAAGACAAAAAGTTCCTAGATTATTTCAGTTTAAGGGGGAGCGCCATGGTAGACCGCGAAATTAAAATTTTCTGGTTGATTGGTTTTTAACAATTTGTAAGTCAGTGTCAGGTTGTATGTTGATGAAAATTGAGTCGCGCTAGTAACAAGTATGTATTTACAGAATTATATTCATTAAATTCCTGAACTCAATCCTCTAAGCTGATTTAACCCTATTCAATAACTATTTCATGAAAAAGTCGGTCAATGGGGTTAAATGAACTTAGAGGGTTGCATTGATGATTTTAATCATTATAATTCTGTAACTGCATACGTTTTACTAGCGCGACTCATTTTACATCAACATACAACCTGACACTGACCAGCAAATTGCAAATAGTAAGAAAATTTGAATTTCGCGGGCTATTCTGGCGCTTCCACCTTCGAGGGCAACCTAAACCATAAACCGTATCCGCAAAATCGCATAATTTCGATTTGCCATACTACGCCAAAAATGGTTTGCGTTTCTAGGTATCTCCTTGAAAATAAGATTTGAATCGTATGCAGGTGCTGAAAACCTCAAACGGCACAAATACAATAATTGAATTGGTAGTTATGTGATTGAGCCATCTGGGGTTGAAACACTAGGGCCTTGGGGTCCGGGTGCCCACCAAGTATTTCGGGAAATCGCCAAGCCGTTGGTCGACTCTTCACGTGACCAGAGGGCTGGCCTATTTTTTGGCCAAAGAATCAGCACTGCCATCCAACGTGGCAATGCTGCCAGCCTTCTGAGCACTTTTACTGTTGACAGCGGTGCGGACAAATTTTTGGACGCCCTGTAACCCTTTTCTACTTGTACATATTTATTACTATTATAGTTTTGTAGTTTGTAAAGAATTTAATTTTCTTTTAAATAAAGTCTTATTCACTTCTAGGCTGTTCTATGACTATTGGACATTAAAACTTTAAAAAAGTTTTTACCGGACATTATGTTGAAGAGCTAATCGCGTCTATTCCAATAGAAAGTCCAATTTCTTTTTTTGCAAATTTCAAGAATTCGTAGAACAAAAGTGGTTTAGTTTCATGGTCCGAGACACCACGCGAGAGGTCGTGCGTTTATTATGTTGCATCTTGTTTATGGGGTGGAAGGGACACCGACGTGAAAACAATTACCACGTAGTTAGTAGGGATAGTGGAGATGTTTATAAACATAGGCATTGTCTTGTTTAAACTACGGTATATTCTATGGTATCATAAGTACTTTAAAAATAAAATAAAAAGCACTATAATTATATGGGGTGGAAGAGACACCGATACGAAAATGGTTTCCACGTATTCAATACATCATACTGAGCCCCCCCATAGGCCCCATATAAAAATTTCTGTATGGGGATATAGAAATTTTTCATCGGTTATTATAAAAAAACTGCTGTTTCCTACAACAGTGCAATACCAACACGGTCAAAACGTATGGAAGAGCAGATTAAAAAAAAATGATGAAAAATTTCGATGTGGGGGCTCAGAATGATGTACTGAATACGTGGTAACCGTTTTCGCCTAAGATATCATAGAATAAACCGTAGTTTAAACAAAACAATGCCAATGTTTATAAATATCTCTACTATGCTTATTTATTTTTCAAAACAGAGTAAAAAAATGGTCCTACGTTCTACAATAAAAGTAATTTACACCCGTTCCTTGATAAAAAGAAACATGCGAGTGATTTACGATTGGGCATGTCCCTCAGGAATGAAGGTCGTGAATAGATTCCGTTGAAGCAGTCAGCACCTACCTCAGCACTGGATTGGGGCTAGATTTATTGAGATATCTTTGTGGATATGTTAAATAGTCCTCTGTGTTGTGTAAGAATTTTACTGAAACGAACTGGTTCAACCCAAAAATTAGGTTAAATATCACATTTGAAATCCCCGAAAAGTTAGGCAGTACCTAATATTTTACAAAAAATGTGGGTACATTCCGCTAGTTATTAACTGTCATTTAATATGCTTTTAATTGGGAATCAAACGAGCTTACCTGTTAAGCGAAGTTTTGATTCTAATTTTATGAGTGGTAATCTGAAAAATAATTAAAGAAAGAAAGAAAAAATATTTATTTGGCGCAGGGACAGTGTTAATGAGCATCGTCAGTGCCGGCGTTAGGGGGGGGGGCGCGATGGGGCGACGGCCCAGGGCGACAAATTCTGGGGGGCGCCAAGGTCTGGAGTTGGAGTCTCTGGCCTCCCCTGGTGCAAACCCTCAAAACTGTGATCTACGCTCTGTGCTGATATTGCTTCCCTCAAGTGGGCGCCACAATATTTTCGCCCGGGGTGTCAGTAGCCCTTACGCCGGCACTGAGCATCGTAGCGCTTCGGTAAGCACTGCAGACTTCACGTATTTGGAGATGAGTTAAAGCCAGGCATTCTCACGAGTTACATCCCTGTTTTTGTCAGGAATACGCGCTTATACTCCTGTTTCGTCACTTGCATTTGATGTCCACTGTCGTGGTCGGCAACAAGCGTAACCTGAACTTGTTCAGATTTCTGCGTCTCGGGTTCACGATTTTAAATAACGATGTACTTAATTACTAACACTTCCTGTCACTCGATATTTTATTATTTTGGAAAAATGTAATGTAAACTTAGTTTTAAATTAATAATAAAAAAAAAACAAAAGATATATACAGATCTTAAAATAGAAATCAGCCGAAGCCTTAGCCATGTCGCCATAGTACCTATTGTGCTATCAACAACAGGAGTTATTCCTAAACAACTTCACCAGTCTTTAAAACACTTGACTTACCACCATACACATACCAAAGTCTTCAGAAAACCGCAATCCTGAATATGTATTCATTTTCATTTTGCAAAAATTTCCGAAATTTTTGCAAAATGAAAATGAATTTGTAGTCACCACCACAAACACACAACATCGAGACCACCGCACACAGCAGCTTAACAGACTCAGAGACTCATCATCGCAAAATTCAATCATATCATCATCTTATCATATCACTACTTTCCCTTTTAGTACTTGGCTTCGGCCCGTGCTATTCTATAAGGCTGGTTTTATAGTCACGCCGCTAGACGCGCCGTTGGGCAGCGCGCTGTTGAACAGGAACACCGAACGGCGCTGCTCAAGCGCGCGAATTTGAAACGCTACTACTACCCCAATACATATCCGAGCGCGCGCGCTTCCGACGGCGCTGCTGAAACGCGTGACTATAAAATCAGCCTAAATCCGGCAATAAAGCCGAGATACGTAGAAGTAGGTTAGAATAACAGTCCCTGTCCCGTACAAAAAGTTATACTAAACTAGTAATTTTTTTTTTGATACTACAATAATGTTTATAATTGAATACGTGCGTGAGTGTGTGTAAGTGATTGTATGTGCATAAGTGGTATGTGTGTGTGTGTGTGTACGAGTGTTTGTGTGATGGAGTGAAATAGAGAGTGTGTGTTTGTTTTGATTTAAGTCGAGTGAGGTAATATTTGATCTGTCACTGTCACCTAATGAAATTTTTATCCCGTGGGACAATTACTGAACTCCACGCTGCCGCTGGCGAAACCGCGGGCATAGGCTTGTTCCGACGTGTTTTTTTTTAATTTTTCTTTCTCCGACTTCCCTACCATCCGTAACATCAAAAGGAGATCGTACCAACTTTGTTAAACATTTTTTCTTAAAATTACTAGCCATTGATTATCCAAAATTTTAACTTGAGTAACTCACAAAAGAATTTCAATTAAGATTGTTTACAGAAAACCTTCATTACGTAAGATGAGCTTCCATTTCGTTAATACATCTTTTGCAGTGTGATGCTCCGAGTTCCGTGACAAATTGGTATCTATGAGTCCCCGACCACCATGACTTCTTGCAGCTATGCAAACGCAAAATGGCCGTGGTTCAGGCGCGATCAAAATCAAAATTTAAATATTTTACTTCATATAGGCCTACATGGGCACTTCGAAAACGTCGAGAAATGGTGCACGGTTCGGGTTGGTCGTTTCCTATGGAGATGAACCAGCAAGAAACTCCATGATTACTCTTTTAGAATCATTTTGCATTGCATTAGTACTTAACGATGCTGTCGATGGACTGGGCTGTGTACCGTTGCACACGTAACCATGATTCTGTATCGCTCACAAATATAGATATACCTACATAAAGCAAGAGCACCTACTTTGCGTTATGCTTTAACGTGGCTACTATCGCAGCTAGCTAATTTGTTTAAAACAACAACGTTACAACCCAAGAATTTAATTGTAGACATTTATAAAACAAAAACGTGGTCCATTTTATTTCGTGGTAATATGAAAAATAATTAATATAACGATGTAAAGAACGCATGGACTCGCGAATTTTAGAAGGTAAAAATAATATTTTTTAAGAATTGTAACATTCGTAATATCTTTGCTCGTTTTGACACATGAACCGAAACGTCACTTTTCTTTTTCGCGCGTTAACGACATTGCAAGAAAAAAGTTCTTTCTCGTCAAATTATTAATTTAAAACGAAATTTTAAGTTTCACATTCGGCTGATTTCTATTATAAGATCTGTATATTTTGATTATTTTTTTCTGCTATTGTATTTTGCCGATTGTGGGTGTTTGATACGGCGATGTCTATGATTTGTGCGGTTTTGTTACGTTTGTCTAATAACGTGATGTCTGGTCTATTGTAGTGTATTGTTTTATCTGTGAAAATTCCTCGATCGAAGTACAATTAATTTGTGAGTGGCGTTTTCAAGAACAATTTCGGGGTGGTATATAATTATTATTATTAAAAAAGTATCCTATGTGTTAATCCAGGTTATAAAATATGTATTAGTAGGTATGTGCCAAATTTCATCCAAATCCGTTCAGTAGTTTTTGCGTGACAGAGTAACAAAAATATCCGTCCATCCTTACAAACTTCTGCATTTATTATTACTAGGATACTGACATAATTTACTTGTATAACATAAAATAGAATTAAATACGATACAATGTTGTAATCATCACAAAAACTTGATTAAATTTTGGTTTAATTTTTTTGGGATTATAAAAATTCGAAGACGCACCAACCCGCGCTGTGCCAGTGTGGTGGAGTGCGGCCAATTCCCTCTCACCAAAAGCAGGCCTGTGCCCGGCAGTGCGATATATAAAGGCTGATTATTTATATAGTTTATGGGATCTCCTTATACGTGGACTGCATCGTTGGTCTTGTGTCTAGCGCGACTGCTGAGCATGAGGTCCTGGGTTCAATTCCCGGGTCGGGCAAAGTGTTATTGGGTTTCAGAAGCAGCCACGGAGACTGGATTTGTTCCCGGTTGGTGGAAATAGGCTCGACCCTTATTACATGGTACTTAAACATATCCAGCGAAATGTGGGTGTATTTGTTAGGTATGTAGGTACTGTTCTGCCTAACCCTTCGGGGATTATAAGACGTGCTGTTATGGGATCTCCTTGTACAAAAGTAAATTAAAAATATAGTCATAACAACACAGCTGTACCAACACTCGTTAAATAAAATATATATATCTATTTTGCAAGGTACAGCGACCCCTTTCGATTCGTAAACAAAACGTTTCAAGCAAATGTATGCGCATATAATTAGGGATACCTTTAAAAGAACTGCGGTAGTACGTACGTACCTACATACTTATTACAATAAAATTCATATTATATTCCTTGCCTTTGATAACCGTTGTATTGCGAGCAAAAGGGATTTTTGTACCTAACATAGGTACTGCCATCGCGAGACAAAAAGGGTTTTTTAAAACATAATTTCTCTTTTTACCCGACTGCCAAGGAAGGGTTATATTTTTCGCGCGTATCTTGTATGTTTCTTTGAAAATTTCTTTATTACCTCGTATTTTCCAAATAGCTGGATGGATTTCGACGATTAAGGTATCATTAGATTCGTCATTCGTCATTTCGTAAAAAAAAATAACAAAATGCGGATTTTTGGCGCTAAATTGTAAGTCGTTATTGTTTACAAGCTTTTATTTAACTATGGCTTTATGGCAGTTATTTCCTAAACTAACATGTATTGCATTTTCTCTCAAAAATGCCTTTCCATTAAAAAATCGCTTGCTTCGCTTTACAGCAACTTCAACAACGATCTTAATTCCGGATTCAGCCGCTATATTTATACGCGCGAAGCGAAACAGCGCTGAAAACAGCTGTGAAGCAATTGAATGCACAGAATAGTTTCTCACGAAACGATAAACAAGAATGCATGTGTGCGCTGAAGCAAAACGCTAGATAAAACATGCATGGGATATAAGCTTCAGTAAAATAGTGGAAGACTGACATCATTTGTTAGTTTGAAGTGCGAGCGTTTTCGAGGACAGTCTTACGTCATTTTGTCGTTCAAACTGCTGATTCCTAGCCTGGACTCCACCGAAGAGGCTACGAGACGAGGACGAGGAGAGATGTGTTGCAAACCACCAATAAAATTTCTTTATTCACTCTTCTCGTCTCCGTTTAGCTTTAGTGGAAACAGTTGTGCAGAGAAGGGACGAGATGTCTTAATTTTGTTTAAGCCAGCGTCCACACTTGGCAGCAGTGCACAGCAAGGACAAGAAGAAAAGTGAGCGGCGTGTGGTGAGCGGTGTGCGGCGGCGCTAAACTGGGCGTGAGTAGCCTGTTCACACATTTCTGGTCCGGTCTAGCCTGTACGCATCTCCGCAGAGCTTCGGTGGATACACATTAGCTCCTAAGCATATCCTTTCCTCTCCGCTTCGGATATCTCCGAACGTAGCCGTAATGTGGGTACCTCCATACATATACAACTAAAGTACTAGTATCCGGTGTCTGCAACCTTAACTACAGTTGAACTGATCCTTAATTTGGATAAATATGACTTTTGGGTGCCGACCATTCGCTACTCCCTATTGTAATTTCACAGTTCTAACTCTCAGCAACCGAAGTAACAATTCGCCACCAAGGTTATTGACAGGAGAATAAGGGACCTCGCGCACTACGCGGCCATGACCACGACTTTTGGCCGCAGAAGCGACTTCAGAAGCGACTTTTGGTCGAAACCAGGAAGAAAATTTGTTCGCCCGACCAGGCGTCCGACTAGTTTTGTTCAAGATAATAATTATGGTTTGGTTTTGTTGTGGACGTGGTCGCGTAGTGAGCGAAGTCCTTATAGAGCACCATGGCGTAAAATTAGAGGTAAAATGGCTCTTTGCTTGAAAGTGATCGCCACTTCACTAGACTATAAAGTCTATTTGACTTTCAAGGTAAGTAAGCTTCAACTTTAGCAGAGTTTCTCGGAATGATTATCAAAAGCAGGAAAGTGGTTACGTTGACTACATACTCCCGTTATTTAATAATCACTAAATAACGGAACACGGATAGAGCACTAGTACTTAAGAGCACGCGGTGTAAACGTAGTGTAATTACGAACGCTATTTAAATCAAAAATACAATTTCTTAATGCTTTTTAGTTTAGTTTTTTTTGCGACAATTACATTTAGTAGCGACATGATCAAATGAATTCTTAAAATTAAGTAAATACATAATTATTAGATTATGTGACTAGAGGTACTTCTAATAACGTTCGTTTTTACGTTACGTTTACACTGCACTCGTGGCAGTGCCTCTGACTGAATGCATGCTCGGTTGCCTCTCTTCCTCTCATTATGTACTGCATCTGTACCAAAGTCGGTGCTCTTATTAAGAGTTACGATGTTACAACGCGTTGACACAAAACTTTGCTTATATTCCTTTGGATAAGGTTGTGCATCTGTTGAAGGATGAATATCGATAGTTGACCTTCAAACGCAGTCCGCAGTATCGATATTAGCGATGTTATGCGATGTTGTTGTTGTTGTATTGTTCTTGATATTATTATCAATTTAAGAATTATATTACTATATTAGCACCGTGGTCGTCCTACTAATGTGGACTGTGGAGGAGAATGTTAACTTTAAGCCAGTCAATGATTGTGGTTGAAATAAGTAAAATTCCTTGTAAAAGCAGTAAAATATTGCTCCAAATGGAATGATAAAAACCAGGTAAGACTCACATACATACTCTCACACCTTTTTCATGGAGGCAGTCAGAAAGTATAGAACGCCAGCTACGATCTTTACTTCGATACTTTCGCGTAGATTCAAATCCTAGAAAAATCGATAGGTATATTTGTTGTTTTATCAATCTCTATCAAGTAGCTGCTAAGTAAAATTCAACAACATGAACTTGTTTCGTTTCTAACACAATTAAAACGATGTTAGAAGTTATCAAGGTCACAATAGTATCGATAGTTTACCACTAAAGTGCAACACTATTTCCCATCACAACCAGTGGACGCTCGAGGAATGCTAATGTCGTGGCTTGTCGTGGTTCCGTATCCACGTTTCTATTAATATTATTCATTCAGATGTTCATTTTTATTCTGAAATGTATCACCTTTCACCTCTTCATGTCTTTTATTCATTGCTTTCCTGCAGTTTGTACAGTTGGTGAGTGTTTTGGTTGAAACTGTACGGTTTTTATTTTTGTGAGTGCCTTTCACAAATCCTACCTAATATAAATGAGAAAGTTTGTGAGGATGGTTGAATGGATGTTTGTCACTTTTTCACGCAAAAACTACTGAACGGATTTGCATGAAATTTAGCAAACAGGTAACATTTATTTAATCAAAATATTAAATATTTACAAACTACAAAACTATAATAGAACTAAATATGTACAAGTATAAAAGGGTTACAGGGCATCCAAAAATTCGTCCGCATCGCTGTCAACAGGAAAAGTGCCCAGAAGGCTGGCAGCATTACCACGTTGGATGGCAATGCTGATTCTTTGGTCAAAAAATAGGCCCGCCATCTGGTCACGTGAAGAGTCGACCAACCGCTTGGCGATTTCCGGAAAAACTAGGTGGGCACTCGGATCCCATGGCCCTAGTGTTTCAACCCCAAACGGCTCAAACAAATAATTACCAATTAAATTATTGTATTTGCGCCGTTTAACACAGGATACTTTTTATCCCGGTAGTATGATTCTGTGGGACAAGTATGGAACTCCAAACGGGCGAAGCCGCTGGCATAAGCTGACCTCTAATATCTTTATAATGATGATATGAAATTTAGGCCCACTTGCACGACAGTTCACTAACTGGGTTTAATCTACACTAATACCACAAAGAGGTAAAGTTTGTCAGTTTTGATGTAAGAGATCCGATCTCCAAAACTACTAATCCAGTTTTCACTGATGAAAAGCTACACTATTACCGAGTGTCATCTTCGACGAGGACGAAGTTGCGGGCAGAAGCTAGTGAATACTAATATTATAAAGAGGTAAAAGTTTGTATGTAAGGGTATTTTTTTTCATAAGAGATACGATAAAATAAGAGACGCAATCATCGCCTAGCGGGCCCGATTTTCAAGACATGTATTTTAATTACATTCTCTACCTGAGTAAAAGTACCTAGGCCCCAGTCGTAGCTACGAGTAGTAGTAGGTACTTCAGCCCGATGAAAATGTAACTTTTGCAAGTTCTGAAGCACCTTTTCAAATCGCATCTGGTTTAACAGGAGGACCCGTTAAAGTGCACTTACTTCCTCCAGAATATTAAATTATTAGATTCACACAGAAACTTATACAATTCTAGAATTTTCTTTTACATTCTAGGCATATTCTCGTATGACCACCCACCACTTAAGAAGGACTGTCGCCGGTTCACCCTTTGTTCAAATTAAAGACGCACCTGTTGAATGATCAAGGGTAGACAATTAATTTTCTAGATTGGTATTACAATAATTAATTTAACCTATACAGATAGGGCTAGAGATTTAAACTTCTTTGATATCCGTACACATAATGACTGTTGTCGATGTCGTACGTAATCGTTGTTGTTGATTTCTGTCTGTCTGTTACTTTTCAGACCTTATCGGCTGAACAGATTTCCATGACCATTATCTGGGTGAGGACATAGGACACTTTTTATCCCGGTAGTCCATCCGTACACCTGGCCACACTTCTCGGTTCTGTGCATCCCTTAAGGGCCTGGACGCACAGAACCGGGAAGTGTGGCAGAAGAAAGGAGAGGCCTATTATACCCAGTAGTGGATGATTCCGGGCTGATATGATGATGATAATGATGAGTCCCGGATAATTCTGATCACTACACACAATTCGTGAACTAAACTACAGTTAAAAGAAAGAATGAAATGTCTTGTTCTAAGTTGTTACTCTGTTACACAATTAATTGAAAACTTTGTAATGTTAGATTGAAACTGAGGCTCAAGCTAGCAAATCGAAGTACGTGTAAGTAATGCTTAAAAGCAGGTTGAATAAGCTAAGTATGTAAGTTTTCTTCGTATGTTCTATAATAAAATAGTCCTGGCAGTTTTCGGTCACGAACGAGGGGTCAATCTCAGCCAGCAGTGATAAGCCATCAGCACGGAAGATATTATAGTGCACGTAGTATGTGCAGGCACAGTTGCACTCTCCATTTTCTCAATCTCATAATCGATCGGACGATAATCCATTTACCGGTGGTAGTTCATTCATGTGATGGATTTCTAAGTAAATATGTAGAAATTCATCACATCAATTGAGAAATCAGGCAGATGAAAGTCGCTCCGTGTATAGGGTGTGTTTGAATAATTAAGGTTTACGTCACTCTGAGAGATCGAATCCGGAACAAGATAATCCGGCTGAAAACCAAAGTAGAATCAGAATCTGTAGAACAGATGACCGTTGGGGTAGACGTTCTTGAGTGGAGATCGCGAACCGGCCGGCATACGTAGGTAAGGTGGGACGCCCTCAGGCTCGGTGGAGCGACGATCTTCGCAGGGTGGCTGATGAGATTTGACAAATATCAAGTTGAGTGGTATGTGATAGGAGCCTTTGTCCAGCAGTAGACTGCTGTAGACTCATGATGATGAGGCATCAAAATCAGGATTCCTTTATGGTCTGATTTCAAAGAATTCTTTCCATACAGCTTTCTAAGATTTACATTATAACTGGTTAACTACGCACAATACCGTATCCTTCTTAATATACTATACTTGTCAAAAATTCTGAAGTATGACATTTAAAGGGACCTTTGCCTGCGATAAAGAATTAAAAAAACGTACCCTACGTTGCTCCACCCCGATTTCCGTCACCACTTGTGTTGCCACTCGAAAAAATTACCTTCCAAACATCCTTTTAAACCGATTTGCGTAATTTTCCTTGAAATTCGACTGAATCATCCGATTTTTCGGATACACGTAGATATTTGCGTCGATGATGCTAGAAAACTGTTTTCGTTTAAAGAAATGAGGTCGGTACTTACATGTCTTGAGTTAATGTGTAGGAACGTTTATTTGAATGGCAACATAAATTGAAAATGTTAACAGATTCGTGGTGACATCCTAAGCATTACAAAAAATGTTACTTCTGCCAAACTGTAAAACAGTTTGTTGGTAGATGCACCTCCCATATACAATATTACCTATATTTTATGTAACTACTCGTAGGTACTTGTCCATCAATAACGAGGATATAACCATAAACTATAACTAAACACAAATATTTTACTGTAGAACAAAGGCTGACCAGTATTAAATTCGTTAGTGAAACTTCGCAGACGTAATGAATTTGATTATGTGTACTCACTTACATAACATAACCTAAGCTTATATTTACTGGAGATAAGAACACAGAAAGCTAGTTATACTAGCCCTATCTAAACACGAAACTTGCAATACATGATGAATTAAATAATATATTTTAAGTGTGCTACCAAACCAAAAAAAGAGAAAGTTTCCTACTAAGACTTGTAAAAATATTTGCTGCAAATCTTCCCCATCATTACTAACAAGAAATCAAACATATTGATAGTAAAACAAAATATATGAACATACCAAGGAAAGCCGGGAAACCGCATGATGGATGAATGCCATCAAATATTTGATAGCAGTACAATATTCGTTTGTCACAATAATCCCATACAGTAATGTATGAATGATTTCATTCTCTATGCTTATAACCATACATAATTTACAAACTCTTCACTACATAGTATAAAACAAAGTCGCTTTCTCTGTCCCTATATCCCTTATGTATGCTTAAATCTTTAAAACTACGCAACGGTTTTTGATGCGGTTTTTTTTAATAGATAGAGTGATTGAAGAGGAAGGTTTATATGTATAATACATGCACCCGTGCTAAGCCGGGGCGGGTCGCTAGTAGATAATATTAATAGGAAGGTTCTATACAAATAAATAAAATTTAAGTGTCTGTTTGTAATTTCAAAATAACAGCTTTTACTGAATGCATAATTATGAAAGTATATTTGCTGGCTGTCATTTGTGGATCTTTAACAGTCGTTACAGATAGTCAGTGGCTCGAAAGTCTGACAACCAGTGTTACCAAAAGGGTATCGTATTACTCAGAACTAACTGGGTTGTGGAGGTCAGATAGGCAGTTGCTCCACGTAAAATACTGGTATTCAGGTGCATCCGGTTAGACAGGAAGCTGACTACAAAATATTTGGGAAAACGCTAGGCGGTTATGATGAAACGTTACTTATAATTACAAAACAATGAAAACCCTCGAAATTGTTAACAAAATCCGATTCAAATATTCCAAGTCATATTTTTCATAATAAAAATTTCACGTAGACGAATTTCGCGGGCAACAGCTAGTGACAAATAAATTAATAGTACATATCAATTACACAGTGTCCCCGAAAGTACAGACTCAAGCTACTACAATCTGACAAATTTCTTTAATAGATTTTCAACTTTATCGCTTAAACATTAAGGTTGATTTTAGTAAAATTTGACAGTTTCGGGTAGTTTGATGTAATATTCCTAAATCTCAGGTGTTACGGGTATCAAAACCCTCTAGTCTGACAACCAGTCTTGCCAAAGGTTATCGTGTTGCCTAGTATAGTGGCGGTACTTTCAGACATGCCTAGCCTAGCTTGGCTCGGCTTGCCTTTATAAACCTTCTACTCCTCGTTGTCCCTTAGGCACGCCAAGTAGTAAGCAGGTAGAGAAAATTAGACCGTCGCTGTATTTCATATCATGTTTGGTATTCAGATGACATCCAATCCAATTCAAAGGCTAGGCATATGATGGTTATGGCAAATAGTAGCCCTCAGCCTAGTAAAAAGAAAAAAGAAAAAAATCTTCGTAGACATAATGTGCATACAAAATGATAAAAAAAAACAATAAACATACAACGCCTAACAAATACTTATAAATACAATAGGATGTAACAATTATAGAACAAACGGAAGAAAAAAATATAAAAAAGTTTAAGAGCAAAATGTCTCTATATCGACGCTACAAAAAGTACTACTGGAACATGGGACAAAAAGTAAGTATTACAGCGCCATCTATGACACAATTGAAGAACTAACATCAAATTCCTAACACGCGCAATTAAAGTTATCCGCGACCTAAGAATATATGAAAAAAACACGACAAAAACTGTCGGGCAGTAGCCCACCAGACAATTATAGTCGTCTGGTCGGAGGATCCTCCCTTTTCTATGGGGGGTGAAGAACTTTACACGCTGTTTCAACTAACTCGCAATAAAAGTAACCGTAATCGATCATCTTAGACATGCTATTATTCTACTTGATTCTGCAACGCCTGATGATGTGATGATACATTCGACAATGGAACACGTTTACCCAAAAATATTCACGTTATCTACTGAACCACAAGCCAAAAACCAAAGTACAGCGTAAATATCAAGAAATATTTACATGACAAAGAGCTTACAGAAACAGGAATATAAAGAGACATATTAATATTTAAACAAATAGCAAAGGGATACTGAAACACAATGAAAGGTAATACGTGTCGAATGCTGTCTTGAACATAAAATATTAAAGAATCATGGCGGACCTTTTAAGCATTGATTTTGAACTAGGCATACTTTTGCTTTGTTAGAGACGTACCTAAGTGGAACGGTCGAATTTGCTTAACTTGATAATGTACCTATTGAGGAGCTCAAAAATCAATCAATCTGCCTAGCCTTGTCCCAACTGCCTGTATTGAGGTCGGTTTAAAGTCTAACCGGATGCAGCTGTATTTTACATGGAGCGACTGACTATCTGACCTCCACAAACCAGTAACTGGGTAATACGATACTCCTTGGTAAAACTTGGTAGACCTTAGTAAGACGGCCCTTAAAGTACGATTGAAGTGAAAAGTTTGTAACCTTTTTTGCAAAAATTCATAAAAACAAGTACCTCTGTGAAATAATTGAATTTAAAAAAAACACATAGCTGTCATTATGGCCGAAGGCCGTCACTGTTTCGGTGCTGTCAAAACTCTGCTACGAATTTTTTTGCAATAAAATTTTATTTTTGATGTTTATCTAAGATTTAGATTTATTTTTTAGTCATTTTAATATAGTCGGTTATCATGGCGATGGCAGAGAAGAAAAACGAATACCCAGCGGGGGTCGAAGCCGATAGAAAGTTGCTAATTTTCGATACTTGGGAAGATTATTTAGATTCGCTCATAGAAATCGCTGATCTCAGGAATTTGAGGAGCATACTCTCTGCTAGGACTATAGCTGCTTTTGGATACAGGTACCCACTTATAACTGACTTTAAAAGTATACAGGGTCTCGTAGGCTTCGATCAGATTCGTAGAAAGCTTCAACTTATACACTCAGTGAAAGAGCCCATTCAGTATAGTGCATCACCGTCTTTATCATACATCATCACCGTCCGAAGCCTGGTGTTCATACTGATGTAGGCCTTTTTGTGCCAAACTTGTGGTTCTGTGTCATTTCTATATACGATAAAAAAAAAGCTATTGCACATTGCGTACCATAATCAGTCTTTACCTGCTGTTATAGATACCGTAGCAACAAGCTACACAAGCTAGTTTGAATTAAAGAATACTCGTAATTATGAAGTGTGTGTTTATATAGAAAACTAAATCTATTTTCATCATGTTTTTTAAAACACTCTACGGTTAGTAAGAATTGTTACCATCATCATCATCAGCTGTCCTAGCCCCGTTACATAGCGTCAGTGCAATGCGTTGTCTACTTCCATTGTTACCAGAGTCTATCCATGGAAATTTCGATATTTTAGAAATGACCGACAAAGATAAACTCACAGTATGCATAGGGGCTACAATGATAACTCTACAAATAATTAAAATAATTTTAATTCTTTCACAAAGCAATGGATAGACTGTTATGAAAATGGCCTGATCATCATTGAGGTTTATGTTGCCCGCGACCCTAATCCTTTTTCTAAAATAAAAGTAGCTTGAGTTACTCCTTATAACATAAGCTATCTGCGAATAAAAGTCCCGTCCCGGATCAGCCGTTTCGAAGATTAGCTGGAACAAAAAGACAGCCAGTCAAAAATTAAAATACATGTAAATTAAAATATATGTTTTTCTTGTCATACCGTATAGATATACTTTCATAATTATGCATTCAGTAAAAAGCTGTTATTTCGAAATTATAAACAGACACTTCAATTTTATTTATTTGTTTATATTAGAAACATAAAACAGCATTGTGTTTAAACGTTGAAACCGATAATGACTAACTGAGTCCATATTTCCAGAGCATACGGCGACACACTATCAGAATCAGACTTCTATTGCCGTCGAGCTGTCATCCACGAGATCGTTTACCCCAAAGCGAAGCCTTATGTGCTGGTCAGTGAGGGGGCAGACTTGCAAGATTCCTTCAATAGGGAACTGGCTGTGAGAGAGCGAGCTAATAGAGTCGGGATTCTACAGGTGAGCTGAATTTTAGTGGACCGTCTGATCCACGGACCGCACGGTGGGCGAAAATTTTTAGATGACTATCTGACCTGCAGTGATTTTTTCAAATGGTAACGGGAACTCGGAATTCACATGAGTTACTGAAAAAACTTCTTATGAACTCCTTATGAATGAGTGTGTTATCATACGGCCCAGCGTATTGCGTGACGCATTTATATTGGCAATGCAATTCATTGTGACAATTAAATAATATTCATTGTCTTGTGCCAGGAGCAGCGGTAGCCCTGTGGCGCCGACCTCGACTTACGAGAAGTAAGTCATTGGTTCGAACCCAAGCAGGTGCACTACTTTGTGTAATTTATTTTATCACCACTGCTCTCAAAACGGTGAAGGAAAACATCGTGTGACATCTACCAACCCGCACTGGGCCCACGTGCTGGATTATAGCCCATTCCCTCTCATAGAGAGGAGGCCTGTGTCTGCATTGGGAACATTATAGGCTGAGTATGCTTGTGCATTGCCTTGTTTAGCAGACCATATTGCAAAAATATTTAGAGATGGTTTACTAATTTTCTACAAAATCTTTCGGCTTGCAAAGTTGCGACATGGGCTGTTAAGCAATTGGGGTGCGGAATCGTATCTCGAACAAAACTAATAATATCTCTTCTTCTCCACAGTCTATAATTTTCATCAGACACTTTACAAAAGGTGGTTTCGAGATATCAGGGTACATAGATTACGCTCACCGGCTTATCGCGGAGAACTGGGGCCCGTTCTTCAAGTACGGCAAGACTTTGTGGCCAAGGGACAACGATCTAGGGTACTATCATTGGCGACATGGAACTGTGAGGAGCAACATTAGTAGGAATTATAAGGTATCTATTTTTTTAAATTTATTATTAGTATTTTTTTGGCTTAATAGTTTCCACAAGACCTTAAAATATACCAAGACTTGGTGGGCAAACACTGTGTTCCATAACGGCCTTTATAGAAGCAGGCAAGAAAGCTGAAATGGAATTATGGATGATACACAGTGTCCAAACAAAATTTACGATTACATAAAAAATAAATTTCATAAATGTTACGAGGAATCAAAGTATACCAGAAAAATTAATAAAAATAGTAAAAGAAATAAACAACCTTGGATAAATAATAAAATTAATAACATGTGTAAAAAAAAAGACCAATTATTTTTAAAATGGAAAAATGATTCAACGAATAAAATACTGCGATTGGAATATAATAATATAAGAAACAGAACTCATAAAATTATTGAAAAATCTAGAAATAATCATTATTTAGAAGAAATAAATAATAACCAAACGAACCCTAAAAAGCTATGGCAAATACTAAATAATCTGTCAGGCCGCAATAAAAAGTCGGTCGACGAAACCATTCTGAGAGCCTTCAAAAACAATAACTTGGAAACAAAATCAATAGCTGACAAGTTTGCCATAGAATTTAGAAATAGTGTCAAAAAGATATTGCCCAAGTGTAACCGCCGTCTATTGAACGAATCAGAATATACGTTTCCTCATAACACATCCATGTACTTCAGGAAAGCTACAAATAACAGTGTGAGTAAAATAATTAGAAACCTTAATACAAATAAAGCCCCTGGAGTAGATAACATTAGGTGTATTGACATAAAATCCATTTGTGACAAGATGACAGGCGTTATTGTCAAATTGATTAATACTAGTGTCAGACAAGGCAAATACCCGGATGTATTGAAAACTGGTGTAGTCCGCCCAATACATAAAAAAGGCAGTTTTTCTGACTATGGAAATTATAGACCGATCACTATTCTACCCGTTATCGACAAAATAGTAGAAAAATATGTCTGTAACCAGATACAAGACTTCTATGTAAAAAATGACGTGATATCCAGCACACAATACGGTTTTCAACCCAATAAGTCTACCTCACAGTTATTATCTAAATTCACGGATGAGGTCTACGAATCTCTTAATGATAAAAATAATGTAATCTTACTATTTATCGACTTCAGCAAGGCGTTCGATACGCTTAGACACGACACGTTGCTGACAAAATTAGATAATTCTGGAATTCGAGGACCAATACTCAAATGGTGTGAGGACTACCTTAATAACCGTAAATACAATGTCAAGATCTGTAGTGAAACCAGTGAAACCATTGAAGTCACCGAAGGAACAGCCCAAGGTTCAGTACTGGGACCCTTGCACTATCTGACATATGTTAACGACATGGAACATGTGGTCAATCACTGTTCTGTTTATCAATACGCAGACGACACATGCCTTGTAGCTACCCACAGAGACGTAAAAGTAGCAGCTCAATGGTTACAGGACGATTTTACTCGAGTTTGCAAGTGGGCACATGATGCTGGACTGGTCCTCAACGCAAGTAAGACTAAAATCATCCATGTCCACTCCAGCCACCTAAAGCACATTACTCCTTTTACTATAATCGCACACAATCACAGTTGTCTTCACTCCACTCAGCTGGGTGCTTCATGCCGATGTGAGGCAATAGACCAAGTAACGCACCATACCTACCTTGGATTAGTCGTGGACAATCGTTTTAGCTGGACCTTCCACGTGGACTCAGTCTGTGATAAGTTGCGGGCTGTGCTGGCAAAGTTCTACATTTTGAAACCTAAAGTCCCGTTCAAAATACTGCTCAAAATGTACGTTGCCTTAGCGGAATCAATTATAGCTTACGGAATTACGAGCTATGGGCGAACGTTTAAATCATACATTGAAAGAATCTCCAATCTGCAAGTGAGACTTTTAAAACTCATCGTACCCAGAAAGATAAAGCACCAATGTAAAGATAATGTCGTTGAATTATTTAAATATTGTAAAATTTTGCCAGTACAGACTAGACTCGACATGGCCCTCTTAATTGAGCAATTTAATAACAAGAGCATTCAAATACCCATATCACATAAAATATTAACAAGAAGTATCACCAAAAATAAGCTAATAGTACCTCAGGCTAGAAATTACTATGGTAGGCGAACAGTAAAATTTCTAATTCCCACAATAATTAATGAAATACCAAAATCCATAAAAGACGAAATAAACGCGAAAAATTTTAGGCAAAAATACAAAAAATACTATTACAACTGCATAAACAACTTAATCTAAGGAAATACTTTGTAAAACACTAATACAAAAAAAAAATATATATAAAAACGGAGCAACCTGTATAGGATACGTTGACTAGAACCGGCTTTCAACTGATAGATGTTTACGGCTAAAATAGTTACGTGCGAAATATTTATTTATCATGTACCTTCATTTTTTTGCTTATATTTGTTAAATAGTATTAAGCAGTGTTGTTTTAGCGAATGTGAGTACCAATACAAACCATCTCTGGTTTAATGGTACAAAACAAACGTGAAACTGTATTATAACTGTATGTATAAAATAAATAAAAAAATAATAAATAATTGCAACGATATATGGGCAGAAGGACTTGGGGGAGGCCTTTCAGTGGTGGAGCACCATGGAAGGATGGGGAAAGGTCCCCCCACAGGTTGTCATAAAATCCCCCGGAAAGATCTACAAAAGAGTCGAACTTCTAAATGGGGTAGCTCTGAATCCCTGCTGAGGTAGAGAGATGCAATAAGTTGCCATACTGAGAAACGCGTGCGTGATGGCATTTTAGCACTTGTTTTTTTACAAACATTGACAAAATCCTACTTAATATCACAAATGCGAAAGTTTGTGACGATGGATGGATCGAGATCGAGATGGTTTGTTACTTTTTCACGCAAAAACTGCTGTCCGGAATTGGAAGAAATATGGCACACAGATAGTTTATAACCTGGATAAACACATAGGATACTTTTTATCCCGGTAGTACGATCCCGTTGGACAATTATTACGGAACTCCACACGGGCGAAGCCAAGCCGCCGCTCGATAAGGTAGACCCTAAGATGCCCAAGGCATTAAGTCCGCCTTTGTACATTATGTGCATAAAGTTTTAATAAATAAAATAAAATAAGCTAGTGATTACTAAAACGAACCGACGAGTTCTGAAATTAACTTAAAAACCGCTCGATTTACAAAGCATTTTCGCTAAAAGCAGCAGAAAGTGTAGGTAGTTGTCGCAACACCAAAGTCGCCAGCCAA
Organism: Eurois occulta; assembly: GCA_950022335.1. Taxonomy (NCBI): domain Eukaryota; kingdom Metazoa; phylum Arthropoda; class Insecta; order Lepidoptera; family Noctuidae; genus Eurois; species Eurois occulta. Next base: position 5,099,486 of record OX465489.1, on the reverse strand, counting down.
GTTAACCTCGAAACTGTGAGATTATTCGGTGAACAATTTCGATATCCACTAAACGTCGGGCTGACGCGAATATTTGCATAGTTCGTAAAGTTGTGCTTTAAAGCGCGAGATTGTACGTGTAGAGTATTGACTCAGTGTTTTTTTCTATCATACGATGCTGAAAATGAATAGAATGTTTTATTTAAACCTACAGTGCTAATAGGCTTATTGGTATTCAAGTGATGTGGTCAGGGGAGCCCATCGGTAAATAATTGTGAATTTTGTTTTTCTAAATTTATTGATATCAATAAGTGTAATACAATTAAAAAACCCAACAACTTAAAAATCACGCTCTTATTAAAATCGGGGTTTTCAATGTAAAATTGACTCCTCCTATTGTTGAAGTCGGTTAAATTATAGCCTATGATACCCGGGTTATAATAACAAATCGATTGACACCTTATTCATCAAAATCAGATGAATAGTTTAGACGCTACGGAGGAACATCCGTAAACATTACATACACCGACTGCTAAAATTATAACCCTTCCTTTTGGCTTCGCCGTAGTCGGGTAAAAAAACCACTCGCTATAAAATCATTGTACTGCTATAGTTCAGTTAAATTTTAGCAAGTATTTACTTTTCCAGTCCAAACTTAGGTTTTAGTATGTCTTGTGTAGGTACCTCAATTCATACCTTCTAGGACGAGCCAATATCGTTTGGCCATATTATTTTAAAAGAGATTCAATTCCCGTAGAGTTAGGCAGAGGTAGCAAAAGTAGACCCACATTCCGCCAGTTATATATTATTTTTATGACTCTTTCTGAAATCAACTTGAAGTAGTTTATAGTTGATACTTGTAAGTCCCATGACGAATGGCATAAAAAGCTTTATGTTTTCAAGTGATTAACCGGTTGTACGCTCACAACCGATTAAAAGACAGAATTTTTTAATCTGAGTTGTGCGAAAAATAAAAGCCGTAATAAAAAGTTGAAACACTCTAATAGCTTTGTTAAACTCCACCAAAGTCGCCCTTTACTAATTATGAACTTTAATTATTTAGACGCCGAAGCAGTAGATCGCATTTGTGAAAAAAAAAGCTTAGAACAATTGAGAGGGAAATGATGAAACAAATCGTCGGTCACAACAAGTTCATAGCTCCTCAATAGTGGAGGCGCTTGAAATATTTTCAGGTTTTTTTCACCGAGTTACAACTTAGACTGTAATTTAAAAAAAAACCGGTCTTGTGCGAGTCGGACTCGCGCACGTAGGGTTCCGTACCATTATCTATACAAACGTCAAAAAAATCATGTCTGTTGTATGGGCCCCACTTAAATATTTTTTTATTCTGTTTTTCAGTATTTGTTGTTATAGCGGCAACAGAAATACATCATATGTCAAAATTCAACTGTCTAACTATCAAGGTTCATGAGATACAACCTGGTGACAGACAGACAGACAGCGGAGTCTTAGTAATAGGGCCCCGTTTTACCCTTTGGGTATGGAACCCTAAAAAAAATTAGTAAATACCAGAATTTCAGAAATTTGCAATTGGTGCTTAAAATAAATAAAAGACCTTAAGGACTAACTTCGTGGATTCAAAATGCTGGCTTTAAATTCAATCGGCTCGTACCAATGATCGTACATAAACATATAGGAGGTTTTTTTTGAGAACTTAAAACACTGAAAAATGTTTTTAATTTATGTTTCATGTATGTGTGGCTGCCATTTGTGTTTGGTTTTTTTTTCGCGTTAATTAATCATAGGCCTATTTTTCATGACGCTGCTCAGTCTTGTTGAAACATGATTGTCAGCAATTACAACACTAATACAATGCGAAATCATAGTGCCATTAGATGACTACAAGGGAAACTCCTAAACCTCCGTGATGCCTAATTAGGTTTTGGAAACTTGGTTTTAGTTCTAGGGTCTGGTTCAATAGTTTTGTCAAAAGCTGTAGGATTATTGACTCTACGTGCCTTAATGCTCCTAGTAAAAACCTAACTATCAAACTTAGTTAAGGGTCATTAATCTATCCGATCGTATTGGGATTGGCGTTAAACTTATGTACCAATCTGAGGCCCTATCATGAGCGCGCGATTTAAGCGTAACGTAAATAGGTCGATTTTAAATTAAAAAAAAACTTTTTTTACAAAAAATTAAACAGATTTCAAAAACTTTTTTATGTTTTCCTATTCTTCTTCATGCTGATGGCAGGAGACAGTATCTATATGTATAAAATGATAAACTGACTGATTGTTGATAGATCAACGCACAGCCCAAACCGCTGGTCCTAGAGATATGAAACTTGGAGGGTGTGTTCTTTGTGAAGAGTAAGTATCCATAAGAAAGGATTTTTGGGAATTCCACCCCTAAAGGGGTAAAATAGGGGATGGAAGTTTATATGAAAGTCCTTCAGTTCCCGACCTCTGCTCTCAAGGTACTAGGCTCCCATATCAAAGTAGAAGATCTTAAATCCTTACTAATACCGGGCTAGCCTAGCGCTTCCACCTCAAGGCACCAGGATGTCATAGATCAGTAAGAGACCTCAGTATCAACAATCTGAATAACATTTTCACCCGACCTCTGCTCTCAAGGTACTAGGCTCCCATATCAAAGTAGAAGATCTTAAATCCTTACTAATACCGGGCTAGCCTAGCGCTTCCACCTCAAGGCACCAGGATGTCATAGATCAGTAAGAGACCTCAGTATCAACAATCTGAATAACATTTTCACCCGACCTGTGTTCTCAAGGTATTAGGCTCTCATATAAAGTAGAAGAGCTTAAATCCTTACTAATACAATAAATGCGAAAGTAAGTTTGTTAGTTTGTTACCTTTTCACGACTAAAACACTGAACCGATCATCCTGAAATTTTGCATATACGTTTCATTTTGCATTTTCATCCCGAAAAAAAGTACTGTTCCCGAGGAAAACAACTATAAAGTTCTTAAGATATAGATGGCACCACGTGTCTTTCGAATCATGATTGAATTATATTATTACAAGCAGAGTACAACCCGAATTGATTGTCAAATTCTAAATTAACGCGAGCGAAGCCGCGGGCAAAAGCTAGTCACAAATATTGTTGGTTCAAAATCTCGCCATTTCCATGGCCTCGATGTGACGCTGGCAGCTCAGAGGTCACTTTGAATGTATGTGTAGGTTAGGACAAAGGATTTATTCCGGTAGTACGTTACCGTAGGGTAATTTCTGACTCGGGGGCCACGTGGTGACTCTCGGCCACCGTAGGCGCGGGCCTGTGGACGGTGACTAATGGGCTAGCTCGCCGTTCGTCCGTCTTATGACGACAGGCTGTGTCGACGGCGCGTTCATGTTCCACGCGCGCCTCAAAGAGATGTCAGCAAACAGGATGGGCCCGCAAGAGCCGATGCCTGCCAGGGCTGCGGGACTGTTCGAAAGAGATACGGCGGCCTTGTAACACAAAGAGCAAAAGAAGGAACATGGATGGGTTTTAGTCAGTAAAAGTCTGTTACTCCTTTCTGCCCCGCCCAGAGCGGGAGGAGTCATTTGACGATTTCCCATCCCAAAAAAAAGGGTAATTTCTGACCTTCATGTGGCCGAAGTCGCATGCAAAATCTAGTCCCTGAATGCAGCATAGCATGAAGCTATCTTTATATGATCCACGTTCTTTTTGACAACATAAATATTGCGCTATTTCAGCCCGTCATGGATCCAGACAGAGGACTGCTTTTCCAAAACCGTCACGACCACAAAATCATATGCCCGGACCCCCAACAAGACCCCGGGCAGAACACCACGAAGCAAAGGGTCTACTCGCCCAATTATACCCAGATTGAGATCTATGATCATGTCGTAAGAAGAAGGAGCTGACATGTATATTTTATTATAATAGACGAATTTGTCCCCATTAAAAGTTGGTTGGCTTTGGTTATAATGGTACGGACGTATCGCGGTCTCAAGAGACCAGGCTCTGACGGATAATGATAATAAATTAATCATATTAATTTGTATAAATTGGCCCTTAAAAACACTTTTACATGTCACATCATGTTATGTTTTAAAACTAGATGAAGCCGTTGTTTCGTAACTGACCTCTTCTGAGAAGAAACAGCCGAACCAAACTCAGAGGTCACCGTCTCTTTTAAAGTCCAGACATGAGTCACATGAGGACCATGCAGATTAGTGTCTGAGTTGGTCTTTTGACAAAAGAACCACACAGATTTGAGTGGGCCTGTCTAGTCAGTACAGACATTTCTTAGTTATTGTGTTGCTCGACTCACAAATCAAGGAACTGAACGACACGACGAACTATACCAAAGAAAGGTTTGGATAAGCCGTCATAGAGTACTCAAACTGCCATACAATCGAAACTAACTATACTAAATAAAATAAAATATACAGGGTTATTTGTAAAACACCAGAAACCTCTTAAGAGGTCATTGTACTCAACATTATGAACAACTTTTACTATGGGACCAAACCTGAAATCGCGAAAAAAAAATCAGCTGTTCCCTACATTTATGATCGATTAACTCGTCAAAATGTAGGGAACAGCTGTTTTTTTTCGCGATTTCAGGGTTGGTCCCATAGTAAAAGTTCATCATAATGACCTCTTAAGAGATTGTTGGTGTTTTACAAATAACCCTGTATAATATTAACCCATAATGATTTGCAGTATCTGTCAGAGTCTGATGTTTGCCGCGCATCTGTAACTTGTCCGTACTGGTTTATCTAAACTTTTAAACGATGCAAGTGTTTCTGCCTTTGTAGTACCTCAAAATTTTAAGCAAAAAAATACTTGCATTGACTAAATACTGTTAAGCAGAGCAGTTTAGGTTGTTGCTTCAACTTGTGGTAAGCGACAGGCAAAATTATCAGCCTTAAAGGTCCCTATCGCGAGCATTCGTGTGCAGCGAGCATTGAACTGCAAGCATTTGAGCAATCCACTCTGTGCGACAACGGTCAATACTTCCATTTCTTTAGGAAAAGCTGTTTGGCTTAAAATGTGACGGAATCAGTGCGTCAACCAAGATAACCGGAGTATAAATCGCTTTATTTTGGTCGACAGTCGCTTATGGTTTGTCGAATTTCGTCGTTTTTGAAGATAAACGATGGAACCTTTGACCGAAGTCGTATTACCCAGTCTGGCCACTGCAGGCGACTGCTCAAATAACAACTGGTGAGGACGAACGGACTAGAATAAGTCCAAAAACGAATGCTCGCTGCTTTAATGATTTTTTCCCAACCACAATATTCGCGCACTTCTGATTGCTCGCGCTATAGAAACACTAATGAAAAAAAAAAACATTTACGTTTAAAATTCTTTATTCGTACTTAAATACTAGTTAATAACTTCGAAATTTGAACCGAAATTAAAGTATGCTTTATTAAATCTCAATGTTCTTGTTTAATGCATCTTGGTTTACAATTATTATGCTCGTTATAGTAATTAAGTAGATTGGAACCTTTAAGCATTATGTCTACTCCATTTTGCGAATTAAAAACTAAAAATCAATATTTACTAGGGTTTTGGACTCCGTAACAATATTTTAATTTTAACAATCGAAAGTATTGATTGTCCAACAAGACATCGGTTAGACAATAGTAGGTCGTCGCTTATTGGTCGGTTCGACCGAGTTGTAATGGGTGTAAAAAAACCCTTAACGAAGCCGAAAGATACTTGTTCTCCAAATCTTAGATTGCGTTTTTTTTTGTACTAGACCATACCTTTAAGTTACAAAGATATTGGGGGTCAAAGTTCCCATTTTTTTTTTAAGTACCTTCACGTTTTTAATTTTATAACTTTATTTTAAATATTTCCACGACCCCCGTATTATTCAATGCATCCACCAGCACAATGTTTTGGGTTACATTGAGTCCTACCGTAAAACGTGATTTTTCACCCCAATAAAAAATTTGTACCCCAACAATAATTTAATTTTTGCGTAGAGTTACTTAGTTTGATGTAAAGAGTGCTTGGTTCGGTTTCGTGAAGGGTCCGTTTACACCATGTAGATGCCAGGCCTGCTTGCCTATGCCTAAATATTTATAATGATAGTAAAATTTATTTTAAGAAGAATTTACTTAATAAAAACAAAATATTTAAATGCATGTCTTTTATTTGTATTTATTTTCGTTGCATTTTATTTTTACTTCCGGTCGCTTTATTTTATTTTTAATATTTTGAAAAAAAAAATATCTTTGAGCTAACGTAATAATACTAAGTGCCTGATTAAGATAAATAAATAACTAAGTAAATAAAATCAAAACACGTTTTTATTAATCTCGGCAGGTTTAAATGAGACTTTAAAAAACTGTTACTTAGTCAACTATTACAAAAAGCGACGTCAATGGAGGTAAAAAAACCAACGCAATGATAATATCCATTTTTTTATATTCTTTGCAATTGTATTAAAAAAAAAAAGTAAGTATGGAAATAACATACAAAACGACAATAAAGAAACAGGTTTTTTCTCTAAACAATAGTTACGACGTTCCCTCGACCTTCAGCAATACATTTAATCATTCTTCATGCTCCTTGTATTATGCTTCCATTTTAAACGAAAATCATCATTGCTGCTACGAAATAAAGGCACTGACAATGTCAATTTGATTTCACCGATTTTCACCGAACAATAACTAAAATAAAATACATTATTATAATAATAAAATTATGTATAGGTACCATAACGGGTTTGTCAATAAACAATTATTGTATCAACATAATTATCATTACTGTTAACAAGAGTTTTTTGTGGACCGCAAATGCAGAAAAGACATTTGAATTATCAGACATTTATTAGATTCAGAATACATCCAAGGTCTTTCTCGTTTACAAGATGTAAAACTAGCTTAACTACATTAAAATTATTACTATACAAGCATGTCGATCAACAAATAAAATCCTCGTGATTTCCGATTTACTTCTCATTTTTAATATTTAACACCACGTCTGCAATCCCCAAAGGGTTAGGCAGAGGTGTACTATTAGTACACCCACATTTAGCCAATTATGATTAAGTTCCAAATAATAGGGGGCAAGCCTATTACCGTCAATTGGACACGAATCTAAATTCCGGGCTGCTACTGTGAAATTCGCTATGGAAAAACTTAATAACACTGCCCGACCTGGGAATCAAGCCCAAGACCTCATTCTCAGCAGTAATGTTTGCGACTACTTCACCAACAAGGCAGTCAACTAATATTTAACGTTAAACTTATACTAGACTAAAGATATAGTTGAATTCTGGGACTTAAGAGATTCTAAGCGGGTCTTCTTGGCGGTTTCTCTGGATGCACTATGAACTTCAGCAGTTCGAAGTGTGATACCAAAGATGTCTTCGTGGTATCTGTTTTCATGCTGAAACATAGAATATAATAAACTCGGTAAAATAGTCAATCGAATCAGTTCACAGTACTTACGGGACAGAAAAAACAGGTACGTATATTGAGTGTCCTTATTGCGTGACTCCTCTCACAAACAAGGCGAGGGTCGGTTTATGCAGAGCACTGACTGTACATTTACGTAATCGCTACCTAACTGCTGACAATATTGACTCTCTTACTCCTTTTTTAATTAGTCTACGGTTGAAGATATGGGGAACCATATCTTCAACTTCGTGATTTGTTTATTTGCTGTTTAACATTAAATGTAACCCTTGTTGCATTGGCAAGAAAATTATAGGCGCCATGTAAAAAAGGGCTTAGTACACATTGGACTTATTCGCGAAATAACCTGTAGTAGTTTATGGACTTATTCGCGATATGTGTCATTCTGAAAATGTCCTATTCATGAAATAACCTATTCTACTTTGGATTCATTCGCAGAAAGACTTATTCTTAAAAATACCAATTTTCTATTTTTTTTTCTAAGTGTTCGTTAATCCTGCTAATCTCAACATATTCTTTGATTACTCTGTAGTCCATCATCCGTCATTCGTCCGTCATCTGTGTGTCATCTGTGGTACATAAAAGTAAGTAAAATGTAACCTACCCGTAAAACAGCGACAAATTCTTTTGCTTCCTCCTCTGTCATATCACGGTGTTGTTGAATGATTTCTGCAAGTTTTTGTTCCACATCGTCCGCCATCTTACAATCACCGCAAACGTAAAAGTGGCCGTGCTCTTCAGTTAGTAGTCGCGTCAACTCTGCTCCTTCGTCTTCTAATAGGGCTTGGACGTATTTCTGATTGACAGAAAAAATATGATCAGTAAATTATATAATGATGACGGTTGGAACTAAATGCATGCAATGTTAAATGAATAGATTTTTTAAAACAAAATTGATCTTTTGTAGTATTTTTTCTACGTTTCGATACACATTTTAGCGGCTTCTATACTCACTTTATGAGCTCCATCTTCCCTTGACAGAGCCAATCGCGCCTTATGAAGCACACCATCTGCTACCGCTCCCTCTTTCTCTTCCTTATATAATTCCATTCCCTTGTATCGGCATCCGAAGAACAGCCACACTGGTCCGGGGTTGTGAGACACCAAATGCTCGATTAGATGTCTCCTATGGTGCCAAAATCCTCTAAACGGTGCAATGCCAGTACCAGGGCCGACTAGGATAAGCGGTGCTGATATGTCTTTAGGCATGTGGAAGCTTGGTTTACTGCAAATAGCACATCAAGTTAGACATTGCTAGTTAGAATTTGTGTAGGAAATTCTAAGAAAGTCAAAGTAAAACTTACTGTCTGATAAATGCTAAGACTTCGTCTCCGGGTTTCAGGTTTTTAAGATACGTTGAGCAAACACCGTAATGTAGGGGACCTTTGCCGTCTGCAATTATAATAGCACAGGTGATTTTAATAAAAATATATACAAAACTAGTAGGTACAGTGTATAAGTAGATGAATTTTAGAATACAAAATGATAAAACATTCTGAAGTTACTTACTCTGAGTTCTATAAACAACAACTGCAACAGTGATGTGAACGCTTTGAGGGTGAGCCAAGAGAGACGAAGATATGGAATAAAATCTTGGCTGCAAGGGACTCAGTAGCGTAGCCAGCAGCGATGCTTGAGGTCTGCAAGACGGGAACTGTTCGAAGACTTCTGCCAGATGGGGGTAGTGAAAGCTAACCCAGTCGTGGTATTTGTTTGAATCCTGAAAACGTTAATTTAAGGTTTAACTAAATTGTAAAACACTTAAAGTGTGTTTTTTTTAACACAAATACAAAATCTACGGATGTAATAAAGAACAAGTATTTAAATGATATCAAAGTACCTACAATAATTCAACGTAATGGTCGAGGAAGCCATTTTAAATACGATAATTTATTATCGTATCAAAATTGTTTACTTATAAGAAATTACAATGCCTACCGTAACCAGTTCATTCATACGATCAGCTTCCTCCTCATCAGTACATGATTCTGCGAGGTACTGTAGTACTTTCGTCGTGGGTGGTGTAGTGATGTCCAAAAATCTTGTGTAGATGTTTCGAATGGTTGCCGGCGGTAATCTTTCGTATCTTTCCCAAGCTTTCACGGTACCTATAATAACAGTTATTTTTAGTCAACCTGCCATGTTCTAATGCTCCAATATTATTTTATTTAACCTTTGTTTCATATAATTTCGCAATAATTTGAAAAACTACTAGTTTTTCAAATTATTATTGCGAAAGAGTCCAACTGCTTGAGGTTTTTGCTCAACAGTGGTAGGTATCTGAAGTCCCATTCGTATGGGAATTCCTTTGGGAGTTCCAAAACTACTAGGCGCACGTTTAAAAATATTAAGTTTGTCGCTGATGGTTTTTTGGATTCCTCCGACATCAGGTTTGTTATGAAACTAGTTTTTGCATAAATAAGCATACCTTTGCCGTCTGCGTCATTCGAAAATAGTTTTATGATACCAGTTTTATCAACATTGACATTTAAAGTGTTGTTATTGTTCCTTTTACCTGTCGGTGTTAATGTTTCCTTCATCACTTGGAGTTGTACAACTTTGTCCAGTTCTTCAACGCCTTTTAGCTTGTCTAGCACAGCGTCTACGATGTCTTTTTTGTTAATGGCCATTACACCGATGTGGTCGCCGGGGACGTATTTTATTTCACTCTAAATAATGAAAGTTAGGTTAGTCAAATTGTACGCAAGAATAAGTTCTATTAAAAGATTATTACTTTCAAAATCGACAAAAGAAATAAAAATAGCAGTTATAGACGATGTTTTGCGTCTTTTTTTCATTTTAAAGGAAAGGTCAGTTTAAGTAATAATTCACTGTAGGCTAACAAAATATCTGTGGTATTAATAATTATAATTTAGCTTTTTATAACCACTGTATATATATATATATTAGTAGGTACGCTAACCACGACATTTTCCTTAGTACGTCAAAGTAAAAATATGATTTAATTTTGCATAATTAAGTTATTTAAAAAATTGTATTACCTGAGGGTCCAGATCAACAAATACAGTCTCAGTATTAGATTCTGAATGCTGTACTAAAGTTTTGCTTTCTTTCACTTTGTAAGTAACCAGCTGCTTTCTAAAACCAGCTTCTAATGCGTTGATTAAAGGTAAATCTGAAGCTGGTTTGCCAAACCTCACAGTTTCTTCCGTCACTGGGATTATACCTAATGCATTCCGTGCATCTCTTATGATATCGCTCTCTTCTAAGCAAAATGTTTTACATGATTCCTGAAAATCGAAATTTGATTATTTGGAATGTTAAATGTGAAACATGAACCATCACGCCAGTAATCCCTAAAGGGCTAGGCAGAGGTGTACCTAATAGTCCACCCACATTTCGCCACTTATGTTTAAGTCCCTTGTAATAGGGGGCGAGCCTGTTGCCATCAACTGGGCACAATTTCAGACTCTGTGGCTGCTACTGAGAAATTCCTTATGGAAAAATCCAATAACACTTTGCCCGACTCGGGAATCGAACCTAGGACCTAATGCTCAGCAGTCGCGATTACGATCACTCGATCAACGAGACTGTCAATGAAGAACTAGTTGCTTAGGTTTTTATTGGTTTTTTATTTACCAAGAATATTTCTGATGACCAAGTACGGAACCGTTGTTCAAGTCCATACATTTCGTCTCCACAGCACAATTCCATGATTCTTTCGCCACCCAGACTGCCGAGGATGGTGTCGATGAACTTGCCAAAGTTACAGAACTTCGGATAGGCACTGGATCCGAGAGCAAATACTGCGAATCGCACGTTACTCAGTGGAGCTATGTGCTCTACGGAAGATTCTGTTATGACACCTTTGAATAAAATAAATTTGTTAATTTACAAAAAAAACAGAGATTTCTTCAAAACGTGCTGGATTTTTCATTATATTAATGTTTGTTTTTAGGGTTCCGTACCCAAAGGGTAACACGGGACCACTAAGACTCCGCTGTCGGTCCTTCCGTCTGTTACCAGGCTGTATCTCATGAACCGTGTTAGTTAGAGAGTTGAAATTTTCACACATGATGTATTTCTGTTGCCGCTATAACAACAAAAACTAAAAAACAGAATTAAAAAATATTTATATTTATTTATTTTTCATTTTATTTTTCCCATACAACAGACATGATTTTTTGCCGTTTTTATAGATTATGGTACGGAACCCTTCGTGCGCGAGTCCGACTCGCACTTGGCGGGTTTTTTTTTGTGTTAGCATGTACTGTCCCGCTGGTAGGCAAATGCCTCTCCGATGCCTTTCGAAGCTTCTTCATGTCTTGCCTTCTCTGGCCAATCTGTTATGAACGATTCCAATTCCGATTCAGTGTTCCATTTAAAAGAAAAAATGAATTTTTGCACACTGCTTCTTTTCTTCTTTGCTTGTATATTTTTTCCCCTTTTTATACATTAAAATGCCTGAAAATATTCTAAACAGAATATATTCTAAGGAATTGGTTGAAAAGTACTTGGTGCACTTACTTTTTTGTGACTCCAACCGCGTTAACTGCCGGTTGTAATCCATGTTTGTTGCAACAACGCTGTTAGTCCTAAATAAAGACTTATTAGGAGACTTTGGCGTCTTGAAACCTCTGTAATGAGAAAGTTAATTTTAGACACAAAATAGTAGGTATTTCAAAAATGTCTGTCTTTTTTAATTAGCCTGTATTATCCCACTTCTGGGCAAAGGACTCTCCCCATTCCTTCCACTTCTCACGATGGTGTGCTTCTTCACGCCAATTGGCGAGGAAACCATCCAAGACTTCCCGCCATCTACTCCTCGGTCTGCCGCGACCACGTCTAGCTGTCTCAAAAATATCTTATTCAAAATGATTGTTTCTTACGCAGAATGGAACTCCATTATATCTTCTTGGTTTTCCTTTTCAGCGTTTAACATTTGGAGAAGATGTCCGCCAAAGTCCTGAAAAACATGATCAGTGACGTAATTGTGCTTTCATTTTTTTTTCAGAATTTATCCTTATTTGCGATACTATCGAATGATGTAATAATAAAGAGTGTGTTTTTTTTTTCAAAGTCAACGCGTTCGATTCCTGGCTAGGAATATTTATTTTCCAAAAATCTAATGATGCAGTTTTAGTTTTCGTCAAAATCGAGCTCGAGACTCCTTTGAATATTTTTCGCTATTCCTCATAGTTTCTGATTTGGCTATCCACGTCCACTTCAAAAATTCACCCTGTATATATATTTGTAACTACGTACCACTCCGTTTGCTGGAGGCTCACCATTTCCGAAAGTTGATGTTACAATAAGGAGAAGAGTTTCGTGTTCAATTGAAAACATATCGTACTCCGACATACACTGGACCTGAGAAAAAGAAATTGTTACTTGTAACTACTAATTTGTACAAACATTTAAAAGGGATTGGAGTACCTACTCCAATCTCTTTTACATTTTCGATGAGCTCGAAGTATCCGTTTTACGTGAAAACACGTGGCAAGTAGTCATCACGCTTGTAAACTACCTCAGGAATCTCCCGTAAAATAAATAAATATTACAGCTCAAACCATCCAATTTAAGACTAACAAAATGCTTTACACAACTTCAACTCATCCTTATTTGAAGAATGGAATAAAAACTTACCTGTGCATTGAAAGCGTGTCCAAGAAGCGTCCCTAACTCCTTGGCATACTGTTCCGATTTGCCTGTTTCGGTGGCGTACAAAATGGTTGCCTTGATGCGCTTAGAGAGGGCCCGCCCGAACAGTTTAGAAGTGAACTTGACGGCGCGAGCAATCTGCTTAAAGTGGAACTTTCTGTGTCCGGTCTTCATTCCGTCGGATTTGGTCCACTGGTGGGTTTTCCATGCAGGTTCCTGGTAAATAAAAGTGCAGTGCCTTCTTTACTAATGTAAGAAAATCGGATACCTATTTGGAAACTAAATGAACAACAGTAAAAATCACTAAAACAGGCTTAAATTAGACAACTTTTACAGGTGTACATTTGCGTGCTAGTTTTTGAGTAAGGGAAAGTACAAATAGAGACAAAACTTTGAAAGGGATTTTAACGTTGAATTAATATGATATGTTAATTTATTATATTTGCTTAATGTTACTTTATTATTAGGAGACCTTTTTGGCAACATACCATATTAATTTAACGTTAAAATCCCTCTCGAAAGTTTTGTCTGGATTCACCCCTCCCTTGTGACTATTCACCCCGTTTTATCAAACCTCAAAAATGTAAAACAGCATGCACACTGACATTAATTCAGCTGTCGAATGAAACCACCGCACGGTACTTAAATCTTCCTTACTTTCTCTTTAAACTAACTAGTTTCTGCGCCCGACTTCCATCTGCTTGGAAATTGACTACAGCATAAACCATCAATCTTAAGGAACTCGTCAAAAGCGAAACTCTCTATCTGTGATAATTGAATCGTATCATAATTTCCATAGATTACACAACAAATAATTTTAGACATAGACAAAAATATGCGCCGTGATTCGGTATTTATCGAGGAATTTATGGCTAGTGTCATGTTATGTTAGAAATGATCCCGACCCCTGGCCCGACCCCGAATAATTGGGAAAAGGCGAGGAAGATGAGTAATGGTTCAGGATTAACACAACAATCTGGATACTAGCTGCGAGTGTGTACCACTTTACTTATGAAGATTTATTCACCTTCTTCTAGGTTTAGCTTGATTATGACTTATGTTCGCTGTGAAAGAAGTGGACGTTGCTCCAAAATTGGTACGATATTTTTTAAGGATTTTGAAACGTTAAATACATAGTGGATTCGAGAAACACAAGACCAATCGATATGGCAACTCTTAAGGCAATCTTTCTTTGTTTTTCATGTGGTTAGTGCCTAACCTGGTGTCAGAGTTTTTATGCTACCCATGGGCCTCTGAGTTGGCTTTACATGCCGTTGAGCAATATCTCTCAGGCATGCTGGTTTGGTTTCCTCACGATGTTTTCCTTCACCAAAGCAACACATAATTATACAATACGCACATGAATCCAAAAAATCAGAGGTGTGTGTCTTGCTCCCGGTCCAACCCGAGACCTATGACTTGGCAGTCCGACAGTCACACCACTAAGCTATCACTGCTTATCAAGGCAGTAACAGTGGTCGACTTTTGAATGAAATGACGATGGAACATACACTGTTGTCAGAAGCACAGGACCAGTTGATGTGGTGACTAGGGGGACTCCTATGTTCAGTAGGTAGTGTACGTCTTTGGACTGATGAAGACGATGATGATGTAACGTCTAGTGTTATCGCACAAATAAGGGAAGTTTCTGATTTAATAGTTAATTTTGAACCTTAGTCTCACCTGGTAATCATACGAAGGTCTGAGGTAGTACAAAGCCATTTCTTGATGGAACACTGGAGTCAGAGAGGACGACATAGGTGGTACAATCCAGATCCAATCAGACGGGCATCCTCCTCTGAAAAAAACAGCAATGTTAAGAACTACAGAGCTTTAAGAATTTTGGCGGTCAAATGATGATATGGTTGGTAATCTGTTGGCGAATGATTAAAATTGGAACTAATAAGGTTATGTTAGATGATCATGCCACGACTCAAAAGCTTCTAGAGTGTCACAAAAAGTTTGTGTTCAAATTCTGGTAGAAACTACCGAGTTCACTGACGGTCTGCTACTTTTCACCCTTATGCCCTAAGTAATAAGGTTGAAAAGTAATCGACCCTCAGTGAACTCTAGCACATTAAGCTGTGTATGTGAACCCTAACAGAATGGATGCTAAATTAGTTCAATATTTTTAAATATGTTACTAACCGGACTCTGTTCTCATTCTCCATGTGCTTCATGAACTGTTCCGACGCTGAGTGGTGGTCCACAATAGACACGGTGTCTCTATGGTAACTGTGCAACACTGCTATGTTCACTTCTACCAGTGCCTTGTCCTTCCATAGGGATACCATCATGTTCGTGTCTAAGCCCATTTTCTGTGCCACGGTCTGTGAAAGCAATATTATTTTTTACTAGCTGTTGCCCACTATCTTCCTCCGCGAGAATTTATTACTTCCATATTTGAATCGAATTTTGTTAACAATTTCAAGGATTTCAATTTTATTTATTTGTATCTTATAGATTTATGCAGAACAGACAAGTTTACTATCTTTTGAGTTAAAAAAAAAACTGATAGCACTGAGATTGAAACAGCTGAGAAAGACGTTGAAAAGTTCAGCTACGGATTGGCCGATTCTAACATAAATTTTGATTTGATCCTTAAAATATGAGAAAGACTAACCAACGATATTTATAGTTCTTTCAAATCTTTTCAATTACGAAAAACGTACAGGAACAAAAATAAAGATGTAAGAGTTGTCAGTGGAGGCAAGCAAGTTTGCGAAAAATTAGAATGATCTTTATTCTAGATGTGATAAGGTTGTTGTTGAGTTTAAAGTAAAATAACTGAAAAGACTGTTGCCAAAAAGGCTGTATAAGAATATCTTACCTCAAGCACGTTAAATCTGTTACTATCACAGAAGTTCCTGCAGCCGATCTCAGTTCCCATATACCAGCCGTTGAAAGCAGTCGCAGTGAACTCCAAGCCACCACAGTCCATCCTCATACCAGAGACGGCAGGCAAAGCGTACCAGCGTAAACCAAGGTCTTGGAACCAATCGTAACTAAAAATAAGAAAATTTATTTAAATCGAGATCTTCGCTACTCATTTAATAGTAATTAGTCGATGATTTGAACTGTCACGCATTTACTAGTTAAATAAAATAAATAAATATCCCTGGACATTTCACACAGCACCATCTAGTCCCAAGCTAAGCAACCTAATGCTTGTGTTATGGTAGCTATACTCCATCGGTTTAGGTAGTTAACTAAAGGTAAACAATCTTGATATGTCTTTTTATGTAAAATAAATCGTATAAAAGACATACAAAGATTATTTAAATGAAGTTAATTACCTAACATCTATTTAAGTAAATACCTAATTGTAAACATTTTTAGATACAATTTTTAGTCATTTTTTTAGATAAAAGACATGCTAAGATTGTTTACATTTAGTTAACTACCTAAACCGATGGAGTATAGATGGTTGATAAACTACATATATACATTTTTTTTTGTAAATACATACATATTATAGATAGAAAAACACCCAGACCCGGAACAACTACTTGTAGGTCATACAAATATTTGTTCCGTACGGGAATCGAACCCGCGACATGCAGCGCAGCAGTCAATCGCTTGAAAACTGCACCAACCGTGCCGTCAACAACGTGCCGTCAGTTGTTAACGAAGCCTTCACAAAACCTACGCAAATGCTGGGAAAACACTTTTTTGGAGTGTAAAATAACGATTTTCGGTATGACATAATGTAACGCACTCAAAACGTGCCGATCGATGTATAATTAGAGTACAGGGGTCATGGAAGTAAGTAAAATTAAGTTATAAAATTAAAAATTGATATTAAAAAAAAACTTGTGAAAAACTTGGAACTTTGACCAATATCTTCGTAATTAGAAGGCCAGAAAAAAATCGCGGAGTATAAGTGGCTGCGGGACTGTTCGAAAGAGATACCGCAGCCCTGGAACACAAAGGGCAAAAGAAGGAACATGGATGGGGTTAGTCAGTAAAAGTCCGCCCAGAGCCGGAGGAGTCATTTGATGATTTCCCATCCCAAAAAAAAAGAAAAAAAAAAGGGAAGTACAATTGACTTTCGGGTCCGTTAAGAGTTTAAACACCCATTATATATTTTAGTATATTAAAGATCGAAGACATTGTGGCATCTATCATCATTGTGTCGTAGAATGTAATCTACTCCCTCGAGCAGAGATTGGGCCCCAGCAGTGGGAATGTAAAAACTGATTAGTCCGGTATACATATGCCAGATCTATGCTATAACTTAGAGATCCTATGTGTTAATTAATTTAAGTAAATTAATATCATCCATGCATCCCATAGTATGACAGTTTGTCAAGAAGATGTCGCGTATCGTCGAATAAAGCTGTCGAATGTACTTAAATTACAAGAAACAAGTTACGGGAACAATTACTACCATTGATGTTGACGCCGATAATCTTTTTGTTGATTTAAATTAATGTTATAGTTACAAATGGGTAAGTAACCCGTTTCTTGCATTCCTTGCTGGGAATAATTTATATCGCAATTAAAGTTAAGTTGACGGCACGGTTGGCGCAGTGGTCAAGCGACTGACTGCTGCGCTGCATGTCGCGGGTTCGATTCCCGTACGGAACAAATATTTGTATGACCTACAAATAGTTTTTCCGGGTCTGGGTGTTTTTCTATCTATAATATGTATGTATTTACAAAAAAAAAATGTATATATGTAGTTTATCAGCCATCTAGCTACCATAACACAAGCATTAGGTTGCTTAGCTTGGGACTAGATGGTGCTGTGTGAAATGTCCAGGGATATTTATTTATTAAAGTTTAAAGATTATCTCCACTGTTGAGATAAAGATTCCAATCTTTATTTAATGATAATTTGTTACTTACGTGGGATGCTCCATGCGCACTTCCATAACAATTTCTCTAGGAATGTCAAAGTACTCCGGATCTTTGCCGCCAGCTGACAGCACCAGAGGCAGTATGTCCCATGCAGTCTTCTCTTTTGGTTTCCATCCTAACTTCAAGCATACCTAAAGAAAAAACACAAAACTTAAGGATTAGCAACGACTTTTAGGCTATCATTGACACTAGAAACGGGATATTTACCATGGTTTACCCGAAAACCACCCGCAATAACTTCAGTTTATCCGTGATCATGGTGCTAACAGCTAACAGTAAACATGGTAAATATCCCGTTTCTAGTGTTAATGATAATGTAAGTGACAGTTTAAAACAGTTTTAACAGTTTAAAAGGCTTTTAGGTTATTACTATGACACAATGGATAATTTGATAAGAATTAATTTTCATTGTTAACTAGCTGTTGCCCGCAACTTCGCTCGCGTTGTAGTCTGAAAGTTAACCAACGGGAACATTGTAATGATAATGTAATTTCCGATAAGTGAAAGAATTTTCGATATTGGATCAGAAGTTCCGAAGATTACCGCTTACTTCCAAACATACAAACTATACCTCTTTGTAATATTAGTATAATACAGGGTGAAACGGTTACCGTTTGTACGTCGATGTCCGTTTCACCCTGTAAACAGTACCTTTAGACTAGTGGGTCCTTGTTTTTTTTTTTGGGTTGGGAATTCATCAAATGACTCCTCCCGCTCTGGGCGGAGCGGAAGGGAGTGTTAGACTTTTACTGACTAAAACCCATCCATGTTCTTTCTTTTGCCCTTTGTGTTCCAGGGCCGCGGTATCTCTTTCGAACAGTCCCGCAGCCCTGGCAGGAGATAGTGGATCCTGAGTAATCGTTTTAGGAACTAAGCTATACCTAATGTCACATGGACAGGAAGGTTCACCTACATAAAGGGTGTAACAAGACTCTTAACTCGCTCGTATATATTTTAATGTCTTTGCCCTTATCGAAGCCGAAAGTCAATTGTTCTCCCCGTCATTACGATATTTTTTTGTTCTAGACCATACCTGGGAACCTTCTAACTAGAAATTGGGGGTCAAAGTTCCATGTTTTTCACAAGGTTTTTTTTTTTAAATAGGTACATTTTTTAATGTAAGATTTTTACTTTGAATACCTCCACGACCTTCGCACTATTCAATCCATCTATCAGCACAATGTTTTGAGTGCGTTACATTGAGTCCTACGGTAAAACGCGATTTTTCCCCAAAACAAAAAAGTCATTTCCTAGCAATATTTTTTTTGCGTAAAGTTACTTAGTTTGATGTGCATAATACTTGGTTGGCGACGTCGTGAGGGGACCCCTCACGACGTCGTTTACACCATGTATAATAACAAAATTAGAAAACCTAGGTTAGGAGATATCGCAAATCACAACCATGTGTCTCTTTTGAACGATTCAGTTGCCGAAGCTTTAACCACTATTGAAGTTTGCTGACTAGGTACAATACCTACACAATAAATATGTCCCAAATGTAAATTAACATTAATAATTCATTCATAATAATAATGACCATCGCATTCATTCATCATGGAAAGCATGATTGATTAATGACATAATACCAATATTTCATTACGTCCAAATATTCATCGCTGTGTTCTCACTATGCAATCTGTTCATGTTGTTTACAACTTCTTATACAAACTGGTTTTCTTGAATGTTGTATCCAAATCCAGTATTAAAATATCATATGGAACGTATTATTATTTAACGTGCTATACAGGTTGGGTAAAAAATCGTTGGGGTTATCAGGTTAATTTTTGATAGTACATTTTTTTACAGTAATGTTCTAAAAGTACAAATATTTTTTTGTGAGACTTAAAAGATATTGAAAAAAGTGCCAATAGGTACTCACAAATCATGGTACCAACTGTCATAAAAGCAGACCTAGAAGCAACTAAACACCATTAATAGTTTTAAAATTTTACTCAAATTGCTTATTTATTACAAATTTCGGTATTTTCTCCAAAAAAACTTTCAAATAGTCATAACTTTTAAGGAGATCAAGTTAAGGCTCTGCCACAAAGATATTTTTTAGTGCAAGTAACCCTAACTATCGCCCCGTTTCGTTTGTTCCACGATTTTTTACCCAACCTGTATAATGTTATTCAATTTTTTGTTTTGCTAGTTTTAGCGAGTCACGTTATTTGATATAATATGTTTTAAACGAGGAAAATGTTGGATTTTTTTATAATACTCATTAAGTTTTGTTATGAGGAAATTTCATGTGTGCCCGCAACTATACAAATCTTTGACGATTCTATAATCCCCGTACAGCAAATTCTAATGATTCACTATCACAAAATACGTCCATACATAAACCAACGCATTCTATCCCCTTCAGGTAGTTCTGTCGTGATGAGCTGAGCTACAGGATCAGGTATCTGATTATGTAGCTCAACTCATCACGTCTGAACTACATATTTATGGATCTGCACGCCTGCGTGCACTGATTGGACAGGTCCACGCAATTATGTGTGGTTCTTTCCTCAAACGACGATCTCAGTCAGTAAACTGCATGATTCTCTCATAACTTAACCGACATTTGTAGACTTTAAAGCAGACTGTTACCTCTGATTTTCTTCTCGGAGTAGTTAGATAGGTAACACATTTGCATAAATAATTTTATTAATTAATTTTTTTTTTTATCGTCAATTAAAATAATATTATCATCCATTAATTGTTGTCATGTTGTTCATTGTTTTCAACACAACACGGCAGCTCGTATAATTGTTTAAAATCGCAACCGGCGGCGTACGTGACCAGATATATTATATGAACGCGGACGGGGCGAAAAGACTAAGTAAGGATCGTAGCAAGTGGCGTTCTTTAGTTTCCGTCTACGGTAAAAATGAGTTACTTTATTTGTACTAGGTGTTTTTTTTTTATATCTCATTATTCTAGGCTATGAATGGCACTATTCAAAGAATCAACTGGCATAATTATGAATTATTTTTCAATTATATTTATTTTTTGTTTTTATTTTTATTATTATTTAATAAATTCGACAAAGTCACCATTATTAAAGTAAAACACCCTTACGTAAAATATGACAACGTCGCATTTTTCTAAGCATTAAAAATGAATGGTTTGAATGAAAATGAATTACTAGTATTTTTCAACGAAACTTAAATTAATTTTGATTGATGATATCTTCGAAACTGCATTTTTAGAGTACTTATTCTAGGACTTTTGTATTATTTTTAACTTAGATTTATGGGTTACATTGCTCATTACCTCAGTAAACTCCAAGCGTCCAGGATCACCAAGTATGGAACCGTCAGGCATACGGTACCCGGCGTAGCTGATGAGTTGCGGGTTCCATACTCTGTAGTCATGCTTGCCGTCTGTGCGTTGAGGGAATATCGTTATTGCTGATCTGAAAACAAACAGTGTGTTAGGTCTAGATAATTTTAATGTAGAAATTTTAATGGAGACACTGTTTTAAATAATTATTCGACCTTCTTTGAGTGCGTTGACAGGATGAGTGCGTTTTCCCATAATTAGCCCCTTCGATGGCATTGAAGTGCAACTTTATTTATTGATCGTCAGCCATTCCAATCATGACCTTTGTTACAGATTTAAATTATTCGATGTGCCCTTACAATACTTAGGTCGCCCGGAAGAAGAGTGGGCTTGCACGTCCTATGTGGCTGTTGAGTGAGTTAAGGTGGAAACACACTATTGAAACGCCACGCGACCCGACAAAACGCGATGCGTGTTGAGTTGAATCAAATCATATTATTTTCTATGCCCAGAATCACATTATAAACACCCGTCCCGACGAAATGCGCGCACACGCCACCCGATCCGTACCTGCCAGATCGACGTGTTGCCGGTGGTCGGGGTTAATACGCCACCCGACGCAGCACACGCAGTGTGTATCTAGTCCAGACCCGACGCCACGAATCATTTGTTAAAATACATATGAAATCTTTCATTGTCTAAAAGCAAGTCTGGATATAGCGTATGAAATTTACCACACGTCCTTCTCTTTTGATTTGTTTCATGCACCCAATAACGTCTAGTTATTTTTTTCTTCTTGAGTCGTTTAAGTAAAGCATCAAATCTTCTTCAAAATCTTCATCTGACTCGTTACTTAGAAGATCCGCATGGCATCGCGTGTTGGTAATGTGCACGGTGCACATGGGGTGTCGACACATTGCGTCGCGTCACGTTTCAATAGTATGTTTCCACCTTTACACTTCTTCGAATGTCATTGTCAATGAAACTGATACGCAGTCATTTTTGACGCTATAATGTGTCACGCTGTCGAAAAATCTCACGCCTTAACCCTTTCTTTGTGGGTACTTTAGGCAGTATATCTCTCTTGTTCTTTCTCCTAGACTCTGTGAAAGTTTGAGCAAGATAGATGCAGTTTTTATAAGCAAATTTATGACAATAACCGATGACAGTGACAGAATATTTTTTGCGTTTAGTTACTATTTTGTGGTTGGTTTCCAGACTGGCCAATTCTGTTGTGGCTTCATATCAAGGAATAAGTGCGCATTAACTATAGCTTTTTACGAACAGACTATTCCATTTAATGTTCATAAATCTCTCAAATACAGCTAGTTATTAAAGTTAACCTATGGTCCTCAACTAATGTCTCTCAAGTAACAGGTAATGTTTAACACGCTACAAACGAGCGTAACTTATGATAATATTGCCAAGTTTGCATTAAAGGGAACCACATCTACTTAAACATGCCAGTAACTTGCGCAAAGAATGCAAGTAGCTTGTATGCCGATGTGTTAATGCCCTTAAGTAACATTATGTTTTAACCAATCGAAAGTTGTCAAGGATCAACGACTTTAAAGCTACTTTTATTGTTTCTGTTCAAGTAGTTTCAGTAGAAACGCAGAAGCGTAGCGTAAATGTCAGATAGACAGCCGCTCCTGTACGTAACGTATATGCAAACTTTCATGATGATCGGTTCAGAGGTTTAGGCGTGAAAAGGTAACAAACAAACAAACTTACTTTCGCATTTATAATATTATAATATAATAAATATAGTCAGGAGGGATGTTAGCAGAATCTTACCTGATGTTTCCTTTATTAGTTCCAAATTTGATATGAGTGCAGAGGGCTTCAAACATTCCACTGGCCGTGGTCACTTCCCTGCAGTCGAATATCTACAAAAGAATTTTCTTAGTTCATTTTGAGGCAATTTTAAAAGATAAAGGGAAACAAGAATGTATGAAGGTTCTCCGTAAGAGATCACCTTGTTTGATAAGACTAATGTACACTAGTTTTTTTTAAATATTAATATGTTTGTCCTTTTTGTTTTATGTGGCCTGCAATAAAGTTCATAGCAGGTAACTAAAAAATTTTTTTTTAATTTTTTTATAAGAAATATTTGAAAAAGTGTATCGAATGTGCAGAAAGGATAAATAACGAAAAATAAATAAAAAACCGAAAAAAATATTATGTAAGTATGTAATAAGTATATAATAATAATGTAAAAAGCTGTTCAGTTTCATGGTCCAACACACCACGCGAGAAATCTTCCTGTATACTGTACCTACCCAAGTAGGTACACAATATATATTAACATATTATTATACTTTGATAAACATCGACGTCGACGCTATGCTGTTCGTGTTGACATTTCCATCGGCATTGCCTTTAGAATGTCTTTGAGCAACTCTGTAAGTACCTACATTTTATCTTTTGTTTATCTTTTTCTATCTTTTGATATTCACCTGTCTGCATCGATAACTATCAACAGTGAGTACATAGCTCTGAAGTTACTTTTAAGAGGACCTTAAGTAGCATTTATTGCGTTGTTTTAAGATTGGTTTTTGTTTAATTATCGTTATACTTGAAGAAAACTAGTAGCAAATAGGTGGCCTGTCTACTTGATGGAATGTTGATATCGCCGCCTATGTGATCTTTTGCACGTTGGCGACATTCATAGACCAATGAACGCATTAATGATCTTGGTGGTTAAGGTAAAAAGTCTCATTTGCATGTAGTTACTGGTTCTTCTCTTACCCGTCAAAGCCAGTACAGTATTTGACGTTAAAATTGGCATGGATGAATGATGATAGTCATCTTTTTATATATTTTTCATCGACATAATAAAAAGGAGAAGGTACTTAATTCGGTTGGAATTTTTTATATTTGTTACCTCAGAACTCATTTAGAAACAGATTTGAATTTTTTTTTAGTTTTTTTTTTATTCGTTCTTTTTCACAATAAAGTTTTGTTCAGTAGGAGCTCAACAATAACTACGTTAAAGTTCTCGCTCAGAGCAGGCACGAGCATTGATCACTACGCTTGCTTAAGATGGATTGGCGATTTGACACTTATATTAATTACTAATATAAATATGAAGTCGCCTATTATTAGTTATTGCCCACGAACCTCGTCCGCGTGAAATATTATAAAATACTATTTTACCCGTTTTTGAAACATGTTTCATTGATGCTTCGCTCCTATTAGTCGTAGCGTGATATTAGCCTTCCTCTATTAATGCGATTTTTGTCACATAATGATTTTTTCAATTCGCACCAGTAGTTCCTGAGATTAGCGCGTTCAACCAAACAAACTCTTCAGCTTTATAATATTTGTATAGAAAGATGAGTTCAGGTTTCCCCGAGATGTCAATTATATCAAGATAAACTCAGAAAGTACATATGAATTGAAAAAGTCACATTGGTACTTGCCCGGATTTGAACCCTCAACCTCGCGCATGAGAGGCAAAGCCTTAACCTCTGGGCCATCACGACAATAGTTAAATCACTGGTAAAATACTTGAATGCCTCAGAAACTCAGGTTAAAAAGTTACGGGACCGTGTCCATTTAAGTCGAAAATAATTGGTTCGCGTAGGTACTTATTTACAGAGCTGCATGTGCAAATCGAAGTCGTCTTCAATCCAGTCTTATCCTAGAGCATTGATCCCATCCGATACCTAGTTATTTTATTTTTTCTTTACCTTACCTTAGCAGGAATCAGGGACCAGTTAAGTTGGTTTTATTTAAGGTATCAATTACGCTTGAAAGTAACCTTTTTAATGTTCCTCGGGTTAAAAGTAAGACTCTTGTCTTATAGTTTACTAGCTTTTGCCCGCGGCTTTGCTCAAGTTAATTTAGACTTTAACAATCAGTTCGGGTTGTTCTCTGCTTGTAATAATATAACTCAATCGTGATTCGAACTACACGTGGCGCTATCTATTATCATAAGAACGTTATTGTTGTTTTCTTCCGGAACAACACTTTTTTTCAGAACGAAAGGTACTTTATGTCCGTTTCTGTACACCTGACAACGTATATGCAAAATTTCAGGATTTATTTTTTATTTATTTATTTATTTATTATAACCAACGGTTCAGTGGTTTAGGCGTGAAAAGGTAACGAACTAACTTTCGCATTTATAATATTAGTAACGAAGGATTATTTTCTCTGTTTTACCTTAGCAGGAATCAGGGACCGGTTAAGTTGGCTATCATTTAAATTACTAAATTAATCTCAAAAGTGGCCTTTTTAATGACAACTTTTAAATGTCGCATCCGATTAAAATAACTCTGATTATTTGTTTCACATTTTTCTTCTCTGTTATTAACATAAATTAAACAGACAGATTCACATTTTATTTTTATTATGGCATTTAAAAGTATAAATAATATTGAAACAAAAAATAAATGTCAAGGCGCAGTGAGCTAGGTGTGTGCGTAGGTAGGTATCTAGGCTTTCATGGGGACATAATGAATGCTGTAAATCAATAAGGATAGAGGAGAAACGAAATGAGCTAGACACATTTTAAAGGACTGCCCTTCAATTGGAGGTGTGCACTCACAGTGGAAGAGGGAAGGGAGGCCTTTGCCGACATTCTACAACTGAATGAGACGAAATTTAAATCTTGTAACGCACACTATGTAGGCAAGCATATTAATTATCAGTTGGGGTACATTGATGATAAAAATGATTGGCTCAATGCTGGTCCTGCTCCATACCCCGACCACTAACAACCATAGGGGCAAACTAATTGGTAATCACCATGTGAAGTTATTTTGGAAGCTGCAGAAGACTGTAAAAATATCTTCGCATTATATAGATTCTTCAATCTTATAGTATTATATAATTGCATAGCACATGTGTGAGTATTATGTACTGTAAAGCTACCATTTACATTTAATCGTAAGCCGTCGTTGGCGTCTGTACATTGTATACGCACACAACCCCGATAGGAACTTCAACCAACTCAGAAAACATTTTACGTAGGAGTTCTACGGCCGACCACTTGTTAACCTTATTACTTAGGGCATAAGGGTGCAAATTAGCACACCGTCAGTGAACTGGCTAGTACAATATCAATAAGATTGAAAAAAAAAACTGCATAGAGAAGGTACTCATTACAAAAACATAAGACGATCAAACGATGCCGTACGAATGGAACCAAAATGAACCCAAAATCGCTCTATCATTCATCAAGTCCTCAGAAATTCTCCCGTGACCATATCTATTTGCCAAATCCCCTTCCACGCTGAGTGCAGACGTTAACATATGAAGCCACTTTAACGTACTATCACTCGTTACGGGAACACAAATTAGATTTCGTGGTTCCTGAAGAATCCTTGGGCTTTTTCTTTTCTATGGTCAAGGCTTTTACATGACAAATTTGTTTACATGCCTTGAATATTTTATGTGTTGAAATCTTTTCTGGTCTATTTTTAGTTCTGTCTACAATTTCGGGTGAAACTTATCAGGCAGCATTGTGATTGGTAAATTGCTTATTTGGACTGCCTTGTGGGTCTAGTAGTCGCAATTGCGAAAACTGAGCATGAGGTTCCGGGTTCGATTCCCGGGGTAGGCATATTGTTATTTGGTTTTTCCATCAGAAATTTCTCAGTAATTATGCCAGGTTGATGGCAATAAGCTCACCCTCTATTACTTGGGACTTCAACATTAATTGGCGACATGTTGTGGGTGTACAGTATACCTCTGCCTAACTCTTCGGCATGATTTTATGTTATGTTATTATTTATTTGGATTTGGTTTGGGTTAGTTTTTTAAGTTTTGAGTAAATCAATTTTGTTTTTGGTGGCACGTATTTTTGTTGATTTAATTTAGCTATGAAATACCCAGAACTAACTGGGTTGTGGAGGTCAGATAGGCAGTCGCTCCATGTAAAATACTGGTATTCAGCTGCATCCGGTTAGACTGGAAGCCGACCCCAACATAGTGGGGAAAAGGCTAGGCAGATGATGATGAATGTAAGTAAACAACTTCTGCCCGAGACTGCGTTCGATAATCAGAAATCTTTGAGCATCAGCTGAAATGTTCAGAATGACTTTTGACCTGTAATTGACCAACTAACTGCATGGTAAACCATCATTGTAATTATAAACAAACACGCTAAACGTGTATCAAGGAGTAACTGTAGTAAAATTGTCTACAACCACACGTAAAGAGAAACAAGAACTTTTAATTAGGGTTTCAGCTTATACAACTTTATAACGAGACACAAACTAAATGCCATTAGTCGCTCTTACAAGGATACAAGTTACGTAACTTTAAAGAGAACATGTTACTATTGTGTCCTTTTTGATAGTTGAAATAAATAGTTGGTCCGTATCGTTCGTATACTATCATGAAATTAAAATTGCCTCTCAAGGGACGATGCTGCTACAGCCTCACCAACTGGTTTTTATTTCACCACTGTATGTACTGCTCTTATTTATTTATTTTATTTATGAATTTTGAAAGACTTACAGCTAAAGAAAACAGAATAAAATAGTGAGTGAGACGGAGAGCCAATTACAAGTCTACAATTCTAAAAAATAGACTGGAAAAGACGGTGTGAACAGCCCAGCAGTACCCACACAAAAAAAACAGGACGACAACAAATTCTTAAACTAGAAACTTACATCACACATAGCTACAAAATACCTACTTATCAATTACTTATCTAAACTAAAAAAAGCTCAGGCTGTGTGCAGTGTGTGGTGGACATACTTGTCGCGAAAGGATCGAAATCATGCCGTTTAGATACTTCATTAAAGTTCCGACTTGCACGCACAATAAACGAATTCTGCCTGTAGTAAATTAATTAATAATTATTTATATTTTTTCTCTATTTGACTTCAATACACACTTTTTATAAATTTAAGATAAACAAAAGATAGATTAAAAAAATAATAATTAATTAAATATATATATAATATAATAATATAAAATAATAAAAATATATATAATAAAATAAATAAATATATATAATAATATATATTATATATATATATATATATATATAATATATATATATATTTATTATATTTATTATTTTTTATTATTTATTTAATTTTTTTTTTTTATTTTTTTTATTTTTGGTTAGATTTTGTTTTTTTGAATACAAAAACTACAATCATTTAAAAAAGGAACCAACCGGTATCGGGAACAGAGTCCAAGCTGCCGCGCAGAAGGTACTCGATTCTTGATTTCGGTTTTAATTTCAAACAGTAAGTAACCACATAAAAATTGTACCAAATTATAATTTAAAACAATTCGATATAAAAATTCTCTGCTCCCGCACTCTGCAAACGTACTTTTATCATGGTCAAATAATTATCACGTTTTAAGACAACTGCAAAATAATTTGCATAGGTATATCAGACTCGTCTAGCATATTTTATACACGCCTAATGTTTTGACTAACGATGATTACGACCTTGACACGCAGGTGCCAACGAAACTTCAGATTTTTTTGATGATTGATGATGGATACGGAATTTTAAAGGGAATCTTTATGTTTTTCCTTATATTATAATAATAGCAGTCTTCGTTAAAAATCTTACAATCTAGTTACATATTATATTATTTACTTCGGCCCAAG
Source organism: Eurois occulta (assembly GCA_950022335.1). Classification (NCBI taxonomy): domain Eukaryota; kingdom Metazoa; phylum Arthropoda; class Insecta; order Lepidoptera; family Noctuidae; genus Eurois; species Eurois occulta. The sequence continues at coordinate 5,070,790 of OX465489.1, read as the reverse complement.
TCTCCTTCATTTGTTTTTCCATTGTGTTTACTTTTGGCCAAGAACATTAAGCGAAGGCTCTGTGCTACTATCATGTCGGGTAGAAAAGCACTAAGAATAATATTTGTTTCCTACTTAACTCTGCTCATTCAACAAGTGAGACTAATTAATATTTATAAATCAGTATTTTCAACGAAAATCATAAAATTGCATCCGCATTCTAACAAAATAATTTAAAAATCATAAGACTAATACATAATATTTTTAAATTTATTATAGGCAATAAGGTGTTTCCAAAAACTTGTACCTATATAAAAAAGCAGGCTTTTCCTGTTTTTTATTTATTGACATTAACATAACTACAAATAATTTAGCTAACGACAAATTATACACTATACAGCCTGTCTGTCTGATGTAACATATTTACGACGATTTGAGGCTGCATTCTGACTAAAGCGATTGGTCGCATTTTAATATTAGGTATCTCTAATTTGTTCGGAAAACCGTAAAGCGGCCTCTATCGGCGTGACCATGCGTTCGGTTTGAGAACGCGATAAGTTTGCTTATTACGCAGGTATAATAAGCACTTTATAATGGGTGTAAAATACCCATAGCGAAGCCAAAAGGTACTTGTTGTCCTCTAATTGCAATCATTTTTTTTTTTCTAGACCATGCCTGAGAACCTTCTAGTTACGGATATATTGGTAGTCAAAGTTCCAACTTTTTCACAAGTTTTAGTGTTATAACTTTACTTTAAATGACTCCATGGCCCCTGTACTATTCAAAGCTTCCTTCAGCACAATGTTTTGAGTGCGTTACCTAGATTGAGTCCTACAGTAAAACGTTTTTTTCACCCCAAAAATAAAAGATGGATTAGATTTACTTAGTTTGATGTACAAGATGTTTGGTTGACGAATTCGTGACGGGGCCGTTTATACCTTGTATTAAACGGCCGCGAGTAGGATAGCCGCTAAGTTTTAGACATTAGGAGTTCTAGTATCCGCTATTTTGCTCAGATCGAGAACATAAACCAAAAAAAATATTCTTAGGCCCCTTTTCTCCATCACTAAGCAGACTATGCGATCTAAAACCCTCGGCTCAGCGTCCTGAGTTGAAACTCCAACAGTGCAATAATCAGGCTTTAACCGTGTGTTGACTGGTGCAAGTGAAAACAGGTGGTTTATCTAGGATTTCTCAAATAAAACATATGTGGGTCTCACCTGTAATTTCTTCCACTGAATTCTTCCAATGCATCTGGTAGCATTACGCCAAGCTAACTTCGCTCCAAACACTAATTCTGAAGACTTCAGCTGATACGTCCCTCTCTCTTGCAGTTCCTTCTTAACTTCCTCTAGTCTCGCCCTGTGTGCTTCGGAATCTTCCCTGAAAAATAAAAATTTATTTTTTGAATTTTTTACTCGCATTATTTTACACAAACATGTTTCATTATTGCGTTATCAACAATTTACTGTAAAAAGGTATGGTATCTCACTTTGAATTGATTCACTGTTTATAATATTAAATCAATTCAGAATTCGGTTTGGATGTCTGTGTCACGCCACAGGAGGAATTCCTAGTGTGGGGTAACGTTTTTTTAATTGTCAAAAAATAGAAAGACAATATTATTGGATGTCAACTATTGCGCAAAGCCATTTCATGAAATATTACCGTAATAAAAGGTTTAGACACTAAAAACTACACAAACATAAACAACTACAGAACTAATACGTTTTCTAGAGAACGAAAACAAAAGCAAAAAGTGACTGGTGTCCGATGAGACAATTACCTTTCCTGCAGCTAATCAAATATTTTCTTCAATCGCAATTCGACTTTCCTTTTGTTATTTAAAGGAAATTACTTTTTGATTAAAACACTTAACTCTTTCATAACTACATTTAATAACTCTTCTCAAGATGGCTTTTTGTGCAAAATGATTATAAATGTTTGAGTTTAGGAAACAGGATTTTTTTAGAATTTCTACATATTTTTTTCAAGAGAGATAATATTTATTATTTAGTGCTAATCAAGGATTATCAAGTTTAACTTAAATTAGCCACCGGCACTTCACGGACGTTATGCATTTACGCAACACATCTTTGAAGTTTAACTACTTAAAATAATATTACCCGATATATTATTTTAGGTAATAATAATAATATGTTAAACTGTCCATTGTTATTCATTTTTAAATAATTTGATTCGATTTAATTTGTGTAAATTAAATCAAATCATATTATTACTTAATAGCATAATAATATGTATATCGGCTCGTATTATTTTAACTATACTCTATCCGTTTAGGTAGTTAACTAAAGGTAAACAATCTTGATGTGTCTTTTTATACAAATTCATATTAAACAAATTAACTACTTTTCAAACTTACGGTTCAATTGATTTAGTATTCGTTACTATTGTATTTACTTTGGTTTTTACTTGCATTTTATTTTTAAACTGAGTTTTTAAGTAAAAAGTTACATCAAGATTGTTTACCTTTAGTTAACTACCTAAACGGATAGAGTTTAGCTATTTAATAATTAAATTAAATTATTATTTCCTTTATTCATTTATATACAAATTTTATACATTTTTAAATATTAATTAAAAAACATGTAAAAAATTGTAGCCCACCGATATCGGGAACAGGGTCTAACTACCGGCGGTCAGGGCTCTAGAGAGAGGAACCTCCTAACAATACGAGCCGTGTCCAGAAGTACCGCTTTCTGAATTTAATTAATTATTACCACAACTTGAAATTCCTTAAATTTGAAAAAGTTCAGATTTTCTTATAGAAAAAAATTGTGGGTTAAGTAGGTACTAGAGAGTTCACTGAGGGTCGACCACTTTTCAACCTTATTACACAGGGCATAAGGGTGAAAAGTGGCAGACGGTCAGTGTACTCGGAAGTACATATTATAAGGAAAAAATACTGTCCATTTGTTTTCGAATGCAAACTTACAATAAACTAAATAAAATAATATAAATTACCTGCGAATAGAAGCGTAGTATTGTCGGAGAAAAACTTGGGCTTCGATGTAAACTTCTTCAGGAGTTCGCGGGGTCTCTCCCCGTCCCGGGATGTTCATTATACTCGACTGGCATACTTTCTCTGTACATCTTGTATTCTGGAACAGAGCAAAATAATAGTTTTATAAATAAAAATAAGTTCCATATTCAAATAGTTTAGTTTTTGATATCATTGAAATCACAAACGTTGAAATTATTCACGAAATGATTTGTTTTTCTTATTTTTTTATCTTTTTTGTGATAAGATGCAAACTTAAAAAAATTATACTCTTATTTATACTGAAAACTTAACAAAAAGTAACTTCAATTAAACAAAGGTATGTTAATTGTTGGTACAAAGATCAAGGTAGCGACCGGCAACCGTTTAATTAATAGTTCATTTCGATCAATGAATTGTTTCGCCGAAATTCGATATTGATAAGTCATCGTGACTTAGTTTTATATAAATTGAAGACTATACATAGGATTCCTATACTATACACACACAATGTACAGTATGTTGTTACTTAACCCGACAAAATCGTCATATGAACCGATGATAGTATAGTGTATAAGAAAATGTACTCGAAACTACAATAAATAACATAACATCACGCCTGTAATCCCCAAAGGATTAGGCAGAGGTATATCTTATAATATACCCACATATCGCCAGTTATGTTTAAGTCCCATGTAATAAACCGGGCACAAATCCAGACTCCGTGGCTGCTACTGAGAAATTCCTGATTGAAAAACCCAGTTACACTTTGACCGATCTAGGAATCGAACCCAGGACCTCATGCTCAGCAGTCGCGCTTGCCACTAGGCCAACGAGTCAGTATAATCGTTAAAACCGTGGAGCTCTTACGAGTCGAGCCGAATTGTTGCAAAAAGGTTATATTTACAGGTTTTATATCTTCGATTGAACGCTTAAATACGATGTCATAAACGGTCGATGTGACTCTGGTCTCTTCACGAAGAAGATGAATAGCTATGATCCTGTTTAAGCGAGTCGTACTAAGTATCTTGATTCCCAGTAATTGGGTTCCATGTAAAGTACTGGTATTCAGCTGCAACCGGTTACACTGGGAGGAGACCCATACATAGCTGGTGGGAAATGGCTTGGCAGATGTTGATGATAATATTTTTTGCATGAAACTCTTTGCGTGTTGATCTTGATACGTACTTTATATATTTTAAACAGCAATGTTCCCAGTAAATACTAATGAAGCATTAAATTACTACCGTTCATTAATTTAATTAAAAATAGATCAATGATTACAATACTATTGCTTACTCATGTGTATTTTCTTATAAACGGTATCAATTAATAAATCTATTTGAATCGAAAATGTTAATTATAGCGGAACATTCTTACTACAGGAAAAAATCCGATTTAAAAAACTACGCTGTAAATATGAATTCCACGAAATAGCTGGTCTAAATTATAATACATTAGACACTAGACTAACTAAATCTTCAAACACTTCTGACATCATCTCCGCATGTGTAAGCACTTGAATGATTATGTTCGATAACGCACAAAGCGTACAAACTACGGGAAGACAAGTTGCAAGCATACCTACTACATACATATACATACATAGATATAATAAAGAAGTTTTTCTTTTTAATATTTCTGTGTATACATATATGTACAGATGTCAGCACATCACGCTACTACAATCTGTCAAAATTTTCGACTTTATTGCATTAAGTTGAAAATTCTGATTTTATCTGATTTTAATTTTGAATTTTCATTTGAATTTAAATTTTGATTTCGTTATGACTGATTTAAATCTTGATTTTGATTGTGATTTTGTTTTTAATTTTGAACTGATTTTGATTTAAATTCTGATGTTGATTGTGATTTTGATTTCAATTTAATTTGATTTTGATTTAAAGTAAATTATGTATTTAAAAATCATAGTTGTGTGCGGCGAGTAGTTAGGTAGGTACTCATCTGATTTTAAGTAGGCACCCAACGACAAATAAGTAGTGCATGATATGCTTACCTGTAAGAGGTTGATACACTTGGCTGTGACTCTTTTGGATGTATCTCGTAGCTTTGAAACAGTGTATTTAATTGTTGGTGAGCCAAATAAATAAATAAAATAAAATAAAGTTCAAGATTGTTGGGAAAATTTGACAGTTTCGTGTAGCTTGATGTGCTGGTGTGTGTACATAAATCTCACGCCTAGTTCCCGTGTGGTTTGCCTAACCTGGTGTTAGAGGTTTTATACCGCCGATGGGTCTCTGACTTGGTTTATTTTTTATACTGTATAGGCTTGCATAATCTGTCTATTATGTTCCCACTGCTGAGACCCAGGCTTCCTGTCTATGAGATGGAATAGGCTATAATCCACCACGTGGGCCCAGTACGGGTTGGTAGATGTCACAAGTTTTTTAATTTTTGGTTCAGGACATGTCGGTTTCCTCACGATGTTTTCCTTCACCGTTTTGTGAGCAATGGTGATGAAATAAATTACACAAAGTAATGCGCCTGCCTGGGTTCGAACCCACGACTTACTGCTCGTAAGTCGGGGCCGCCACCACTCTCCTATGCGCCTATGCGCGATGACGCGGCCTAGGGTGGAGCACTCTTGCATAGAAGAAGTCTTACGTAATAGGGGATGAGCCTAATGCCATCAACCGATTTTTTATTTTTAATCCGGACTAAAATCTTACTCTGGGAAATTCGTGGCGTACTTAGTAAATCTAAGTACCTATTCAATAACACACTTAACACCTCAAACATATAATTGTTATTAGCCTATAATTGTTAACCACAACGAATATTTTTATCCGTTTGAAAATAACCAGTGTCATGCGCTTAACAAAAACTGTCGAAGTATCTATTAGTGTATGATCAGATCAATTTGACAATAGGGTAAAAAATGCAGCTAAAAACTTGGGTTTTCTTAGAGCATGCTGGTGGTACATCCGCAGTATTGTGTCATCGTCTCATTAGTTTAATACTAAGAATATTTTTTGTTCTGATATTGATCGAGTGTCCACACACCTCTGCTTCTATAATGAGATATAGGATTGCCCCTAGTACATGGGACTGAAACATATATATAGAGAAACATTGTTGTAATATAGGTCTTCGGGAAAAAACGCACAAAGTTGTACACTATTAGGGGCCAACCATAAATAATGACTCACGTTAAGATGGGTGCGCCAGAGTAGCCCGCGAAATTCAAATTTTCTTAAGATTTTTTACAGTTTGCAGGTCAGTGTCAGGTTGCATGTTGATGAAAATATGAAACGGGTACGTAACATGTACGTAGTTACAGAATTATAATCATTAAAATCATCAATACAACCCTCTAAGTTCATTTAACCCCATTCAATAACTATTTCATGAAAAAGTCAATTCAATGGGAGTATTTATGTGAAACAGTAACAAACACCCATCCTCACAAACAATCGCATTTTTAACAGTAAGATATAGTAAAATTACTGGTGAAATAACTCAAATTATAGATTAATCCAACAAACACATTTGTCAGGTATTTTTATTTCATAGCAGTGTGTGTAAATCACTAGTATGACTGTCGTGTCATAACATTTAAGTTGATATTTACAATGATCCCGTATGTTCTTGTTCAATAGTATGTGAATATGCAAACATAAATTACACGAACAGAAGGCATCTAGTATAAAGTTTTATTTGAAGTAGCTTTTAAAACAACAAAATCTAATGAGGTGTGATTAATGACAGAATAATTAGTTTTCTTTGAACTGATATAAATAATGATAAGAGTAGAGGAAGACCAAAGAAACGATGAACGGACTGCTGAGGTGACTGCTGAGATGACGAGTAATAGAGAAGTATGGAAGAAGAAGACATGCTGTGTCGACCATAAATAAATTGGGATAAGGGCAGGAAAATCATGATGATGACGTTGAAATATTTAACTTAGATAACATAAAGTTACTTGTCACACATTTACATCTTGTACTTGAACAGAATTCAAATCTAGTTAATGTAGGTAGGTATTTGATTTAAATTCTGATCAAGTTCATGATAAGATATTAAATTACTTGTTGAGTATAGATCTTTTAGCGCAATCCATTCGGAGAGGATATAGCCAATGCTAGCGGGTTAATGCACATGCACACCCATTTCCCCAAATTAATTTGTAATTTTTTTTAATATGAATGAATGTGGCGATTACGATTTCCCTTCAAAATGATTCCGATTGTGATATAAATGTGTGTTACGCAGTTGCGGTAGATAAAAGCAAGGGCGATAATGGAGCCTTCACACCAAAGCCGCCGCATGGCATTCTGCTCGATTCACATAGGTTGATTCTACACCAGGGACGGCATGGCAGGTCATTTTATCTTTATCCGGCGTAAATTCTTACGTAGGTAGTGGTAACAAGATACTAATTCCAATGTTTAGAGGTGCCCTGCCGTGCTGTCCCCATTTTGCGCTATTCTCTTTCTTATTTTCTCGATTCATATTTAAATATGTTTTCTTTAACATATGTCGCATGCTCCAGGTATCTAACATAGTTTTTTACCGTATCACGGGCCACACAGCACGAACATGACTTCATCAATACAAACATGTATTGTTCTACGCCCCGTCCACGTCTAAACACTTCATGCATTTGGCCATTTATTAACAGCAAATATGCAATGGACGAACGACTTTGTCTATTGTCCTTGATAGTTGGTGATTGATTCGTAATTTAAATAATTGCAAATGGTCGGCAAAACAATTGACGAATTGGGGCCTCCGATTTTAAATTGTTAACAGTGACACGGGGTCGCGGCAGACCACGAAGGAGATGGCGGGCCGAACTGGATGTCTTCCTTGAGAATTGGAATGAAGTAGTACAGAATTGTGACCATTGGAAGGAATGGAGGGAGGTCTTTGCCCAGCAGTGGGACAATATGGGCTAAGTATAATAAAAGGCGTCCATTCAAACTATCGTACTCATTCCCACGTAATTATTGTTCATAAAATCTTACTTAGTTTACGCTATAACGAGTAATGGACCAGCTGATACATTTTATCGAGATTACCTGGTCGGTTCCATAGTAAAATTGTTCATATTCTCTTGAATATCAAAATTTTTGCTACACTCCTTTTGTATTTATAAATACTTATCTGTGCCTAATGCTTTGTTTATGTTCTTTTGTTTTTGTTATATTTGTATGCACGTTATATCCCTGCGACAAATAAATATGTTTTGTAGATAACAAAACATATTCTTCTTCTTTCTTTCTACTTCTACATGTAACTTAAATTTGTCCTTGTCCTTTGCTTGTCAATCAAACTACACTCAGCACAACTACTTCCTCTACTTATCTTGACAAGATTGCATCCTTCTACCCAGCTGCGTTGGCTGTCAGTCAATGAACGAGTTCTTTTTATGATTTTTTAACGAACCAAGTCATACCTAGAACCATTTGATACCCTATTGCTCTTTGAACGTCTTATGTTTATCTTATTACCTTATCTCGATTAGCTTTAAAAAGATAATGTCATTACCAGGAGGCCGTGATTATCAGTCATCAGTATTTTGGTCTCATTATCTTGCACATGGCCATAAATATGACCATTCATAAATTTCTTAGATAATAATGTTTTGTTTTCATCAAGGTGTTAGTGTGATACGACGGTCTTGATTAATTTATAACTCGTAGTTCATTTTTGAGAAGAGCACGTCAGTTGTGCGTCATGTAGGTAAATGGTATTAAGGAAAATTATTCGTGGAACGTAACGAGAAAGAACAATCTTTGATGCATCCATAAATTCCAACACACATTTGCTAAGAACTCTGCTGGATTCTTAAACATAGCATCACGCCTGTAATCCCCGCAGGGTTAGGCAGCGGACTATCTAATAGTACACCCACATTTCGTTAGTTATGCATAAGTCCCATGTCATAGGGGCCTATCGCCATCAACCGGGCACAAATACAGAATCCGTGGCTGTTACTGAGAAATTCCTTATGGAAAAATCCAATAACACTTTATACAACCGAAGAATCGAACCCAGGACCTCATACTCAGCAGTCGCGCTTGCGAACACTCGGCTGTTGGATTCCTCTAACTAAATGAAAAAAAACTAAAAATTTATTCCTTGTAGAAAAAGCTCTTTCTTTTACCACTTAATATTATATATAAATTAATTATTATTTTATAATATTAAGTTGTTATTTTTATTTTATTTTTATTATTATAATTTTTTTATTATCATTATATTATTAATTCTTATTGTTTTATTTTATCGAAATATATCTTTGTACATACAGTTTTAAATATAGAGTTACTTACTTTTACCTTTTATTTACTTGGCAAGGCTGTTATTATATTTATAGGGTTATCGAGGTAGGTTGTAAAAGGTTTCAAAACTATTTGTGACTTTATAATTATGATCTACCTGGAGAACCGGTACAATTACCGGTACACTGACCCATGCAATTAAAATAAATAAGGAAGCGAGAAAAAGTGTTTATTATAAATAGACGAAGCTCTAATTAAGGAAATCTTATCGAGTTGTATTAAACTGAAGCAAAAACTGTTACAGAAAACATGAATAGTCAAAAGATAGTCATAATCTTACTTCTAAAATTTTATCAAAAAAAGATTTTATTCTATTTCATGTCATAAAAATAACATGGAAAGCTCTATTTAGACTTAATTTCTTCAATGACGTATTTTGTACTCGTAGCATTTATTTGAATACGTAAGCATATTCGTATTTCTTTACTGTCTAGCGGGAAAATTAAATTAAATGTTCGTTTTGAGTATGTCTTAACTTCTGTGATCTTCAATGCTTTTACTGTATTTTGCTTACCTACTGAAAAAGAAACCCCGAAATGCGTAGAGAGAGAGTGAGAGAGAGAGAGACAACAACAAAATATAATATTTTACTACTAATATTTTATGTCACGTAGCTGAAAAATACTGACATCTCGTAAAGCTGCTCAAGATTATAAATTACAATTAATTTCACCTTTTTGCAAGCAGATGTGTACTTTCGTAGCATATTCATAATGAAGATTATTGCTTACAGTAGGCCACACATTAGTAATAAAACTAGTGTAAGCTGACATCTTATTCTATTGAAACTCCGTATGACACAAGGCCAGATCAAAGTCAAAATGATATTTCCAGCATTTTTTTTGTCCCTCATTAATAAAAAAAACCGGCCAAGTGCGAGTGGTTCCGTGTAAACTTGTAGGTATTTTGTTATTAAAATACATATTTACAGTTTTCAGATTTTTTCCTTCTCATGTGCTGTAAGACATTGGTTCTTGCTAAATTTCTTGATTCTGGGATAACAGGTTTTGATTCCCTTGTGAAATCGCAAAATATGCGACATAACGCGATCATATTTTTTGATCGCGTCGACTTACAAGTTTAATATTTTCACTGCTCTGAGGGGTAGCAGACTTGAGTGATTCGATATTAACGTCAGCTTGATACCTCCACGCGTTCCTGAAAAAGGGTCATAACAAACGAATAGACAGACGGACGACAAAGTGATTCCATAAGGTTCCGTTTTTGCCAACTGAGGTACGGCACCCTAAAATGTATAATGAATAGTCACGTGACCACAATCAATGCATTAAACGTAACTATTATTAGTTCTACGTATTCTGATTGCGTTTTACTACTAATTATTTATTGGCTAGCTCTCATTGTGTGACTGTGTGTTAGCTGGAACTAATCAAGGTGGTTTCCAATCATTAAAGAGGCCCTAGCATGAACGCTCGTTATAAACGTAACGTATATATTATTATAATATGCGATGCGGAGGAGTACTTTGATGCCTAAGACGTGTCCTATTGTCGTCGTTGTATATATATATATAGGTACTTTATTTTAGTCTTTTTTTATCTTTATTTTAGTTCTATTTGTAGTGTGTATATAATGTACATAAATAACTAAAATTTTCAATAATATGACCGTTTGAATCGATCCTTCAATCTTTTAGTATATTTGTTTTTTGCGTCAAGTATAAGTGATACCAATCTGTATTTATGAATGCAGGGTGTAACAGAAAAAGACCAATACCTCTTAAAAAATTGGACTCTTCATATTAACTGCATCAGATGATGCGATGCGATTTTATATGGGAAGTCCATTTTTTTGTCGGCCCTTGTTCTTTCGTGAAAGTTGTGTTAAATAGTCTGAAGCACCCTTTCCCTTAATCAGTTACATTTTGTATATAAAATATTTTTTGAATTAACAAAATTCATCGGCGCGTTTTCCGTTTTAAAATCGCTCGTATTGGAGCTACGTTAACACCGCGCACTTGTGCCAGACTGCATTAATAAATAACCTTCTATGTATATGTCTCCATGCCTTTCTGGCATCCTGGTACCTAACCTTGGCTTAGTGTTAATTAGTTGTTTTTTAGTGATTGGCGGCAAGTTGTGATAAGATTTAATTAACCGATTTTCATTAATAAACTCATTTTTAAATAGGTTAACTTAATTAAAGACTAACGAGGTGATAACTCTCAATTGTATGGTCTGCTTGAAAACTGCACAAATGAATATAATACAAAAAAAAATATTACAATAACATTATTTTTGAAAAAAAAAAAACAATCCGTTGCACTAGTCCTATGTCCTATCCTTATTAATTCAACGCAATTATTCCTCTTTCTTGGTTATTTGCTATAGGATTGGATTCACCAAATTATTTTATTAGGTACTACCTGCCACAGATTGTCATGCAATAGTTTCGTTAATTGTGCTTTAATTTATTATGTGAAAATAGCCATAATTAGATTTGTATTGTAACATAAGTATTGATACAATCTATCTTTATATTTGTTGTTTTGGTACACATTTTTTTTTTAAATATATATTTTTTAGTCCAGGCTGTTTTATGTTCCACATTTTTCTATAAATAATAAATATACTAAACAAACGTCAAGTGTCCAATAAATAAGGCCTTCCTTGACGTCCGTAGTTATCGAGCATTTGCCAGCATTTGGGGCACTTAATTGGGGCTAATTAATAGAAGTAATCCCGTTCTCTACTTTTTAGGGTTCCGTACCCGAAGGGTAACTAACGGGACCCTATTACTAAGCCTCCGCTATCCGTCCGTCCGTCTGTCTGTCAGCGGGCTGTACCTCATGATCCTTGTTTCTGATTCTTAATAGGTATAAGTTAAAATTTTCACACCGGACGTATTTCTGTAGCCACCATTACAACAAATAATAAAAATAAATTAAAGGGGCTCCCCTACTACGATGGTACGGAACCCTTCATGCACAAGTCCGTCTCGCACTTGGCCGGTTTTTATCTATTATGGAACGATTTTTTTGAAAACACAATAATAAAACACACACCTAATTTTCACATAATATTGGAACAAAGTAGCCTTAACCTTGGACCAACAAAAACGAATGACAAACTATTTTGTCTTGTCATGTAACTGTGATAATCCCATAGTTCGAGGTATCCGCCAAAACGTGACGTGAAAATGTCATGAGTTCGAGACAACCAACCAGCGACGACGTTTATTGTAGTAAAAATCACACTTTTATTCAAATAGGCACAATTTTCTGTCTGTGACAAAGATAAGAAACAAATTTAAGCTGGATTTGATACAAAGAAAACTACATACTACCAACTAGAATAGACTATACTGGGTGGGTGCGTGGACGCACAAACGGTTACCACCCACAAAGAAATTATTCATAGGTACGAAAGTGCATTACAATCGAAATGTATGGAACATAATTTAAAAAAAAAATACCGATGAAAAATTTCTATGTGGGGGGAGGGTTCAGAATGATGTAGGTACTGCATACGTAGTAACCGTGTGTCCCTTCCACACTGTATAAACCTTCGATCCGATGACCGTTGGGGTAGAGATGATCTTCAGTGGCGATCGCGAACCGGCAAACTTTAGGTAGAGCGCCCCAGGCTGTGGGGTGACGATCTTGGCAGGATGGCTTTTGCAAACAATGGAATTGGATGGCGTGCGATTGGAGAGCAGCGGGACTGCTGTAGCCTGATGTTGACATTCGTAAATACATACTTCTATTCCCTAAAGAATTGGCCGCTTAAAAATCAGCCTGTTTTAAAAATATAGACATAACCCTGAATATGATTTACTGAGGTAATCATCATCATCATCATATAAGCCTGGAAACACCCACTGCTGGGTATAGGTCTCCCCTTTCTTCTGCCACACTTCCCGGTTCTGTGCGTCCCTTATACAGGTGTTTCCCGCGACTTTGACGATATCGTCAACCCAACGAGCCCTAGGACGACCCTGGTTTCTTTGGCCAAACCTCAGCCACCATTCGGTCAAAGCCTTGCTCCATCGGCCATCTCAGGTAATGACCGCAATGAACTCAGTTTAAAATCGATAGTTATATTTTTAACCTGCCTATTAGCCATAGTTCAATACTTTAACGATCATTACGTTAAACTATTACTTACTGCTAACAATGGCACGAAACGTTATATCACTGATCACCATTAATGATACCGTGGAAAACAGTTTTGAACACTATCTGTAGTTTAATCTAACCGTGGTTTAAAAGCTTTTACCATGCTTTCGTTTAAAAAGTAATGTGTAACCACATTACCCATAAAACGTAAATATTTACATGATAACATGAATAGGCGTCAACGCCAGGTGATTCAGTGATAATTTTGCTTCAAATGAAAGGTTTTTGAAAATGCTAGATAAAAGGTTGTTTTCAGAAGTTTTAATCAGATTGAGATAGGAGAGGCAATTATAATGCATTGATCACTGAACCGCGGGTCAACCAAAGAAATCGACATTTCCCGAAAAATTGACACACTTAAAAGTGGCTGTGGCCTGTGGGCCCACATTGCTTGATAGCCAAAGGTTCCGAAAGGTTAAATAATAACAGCCGCTCGGGTCAATTGTTAGGTTAAGCCACGCTTGCCTAGGTTGGTCCGTGGATGGGTGACCACCCATTACATACCGAGTTTCCTCCGTGCCTCGGACTCTGTCTATAGAACTGTCCATAGATGCAAAATTGGCTATGAACACAATGACAGGTAGTGTTTTTTAAGATTATTTTTAAGTTTGACTTTAAAACTTATGGCATGCGATATCAACTTTGTGGGTACTACATATTTAATTGTGCGCTTCGATCACTGTACGGTGCATAAAGAGAAGGAACACTTATCAATACTTGATATCGAAATAGAAACGTGTTAATTTTAAAAGGTTGTCGTTTATTTCTCTTCCTGTTACAGTCACCGTCATACGAAAGGCCTCGAGAGGTCTTTGACCACCTTGCACTATCGTCAGACTATTTCTATGAAACAAGGCCAGAATCAGTTACCGTATCGATACATTTTAATCTAATTTTGCACAAAAGACATTCACCCAACACTTCCTAAGAATAGTATTGTACATTCGTCTCGGGATTTCATAGATATTTTTTATCGCACCATCTATTTTAAAAGATTTATTGAATGTTTGGTAGACCAACACTCGTGTTCGCGGTGTCAATATTATGTTACACCAAACAAATGGTAATTTATCATAATTTTAAAAGACATTTGTTAAAAGGTGATAATCTGTTAACATAATGTGGTTATTGTACAATACTCTGATTTGTTAACATGATAATTTAAATGGCGTAGGCAAAGAGTTTTTGAATGATGTAATGCTGCAAAATGAACTTTAATCTTCTCATTGCAATAAGTTTTTTACGAACAATCTTTATTTAATATGAATCCCGACCTCGCATTATGAGCAAAATATTGATCTAAAGCAAACAGTTTTATCCGTTCAAACAAGAATTAATATCGCAACCTATTAACACCTAAAAGGTAGGTATTATCATTTTTAATGATCTTGTCTGTTGCGCGGGAGTCGGTATTCCCCGCATCCGGTTCGATCCTTCGTGGTAGGTTCTTGATATCCGTAACTTCTTTTCCTTGGCCATTTGTCTCTCGACCATTATCCCGATCTCGGTTCGTCATTGTGAACTGGGGGGTTACCTTGAAGTCTTAGAGCAGGAATAATTCCAGTGTGGGAAAGAGACAGAGCTATACAGGTCGTCTAGCGCCATCTCTTTCCCACACTGGAATTACTCCTGCTCTAAGACGTCATGGTAGGCCACCTGATTGTGTTCATTTTGTATTGTCATGCAGGCCTTGAAACTAGCGAGTGAATACCGAAAAAAATCGATCCTTAGTGTTAGTCCAATTAATCCGATTCTTACTAGCAAGGAATAAGTAATTGTGTAGCTTATTTCTGATAATATTGTTAACCTTCGGTTTTTGCGTCATGTGATGATATGTTAATGATTGGAAGTATTTTTTTGGGGTTTATTTTGTAAATAGGCAGATACGGTTTTTCCGGTTCTATTATTTTAATAAGAGCATTTATAAACATACCTACATTATTATTTACTAGCTGTTCCCCGCGGTGTCACACGCTGCGCGGCTCCTAAGGGTCGTAGCGTCATGTTATATAGCCTATAGCCTTCCTCGATAAATGGACTATCCAACACAAAAAGAATTTTTCAATTCGTACCAGCAGTTCCTGAGATTAGCGCGTTCAAGCAAACAAAGAAACAAACAAACTCTTCAGCTTTATAATATTATTATATATATAAATATATATATACGTAGTACCTATAGATTTATTTATATTCAAAAACGGTAGGTAATCTTATAAACTAAACCCCACAAAACCGTAGTAATGGTTTGACTGTGGGGTCAGCGAGTCTCTACTACACTACATCACATGTATACCATGTCATGTCATGACATGTGTGTCATATGTGTGTGTGTATGTGTTGTGTATGTGTGTGTATGTGTGTGTGTTATCATCTACATGTTATATTATGTCACTTCCTCTTTCAAATGACTTATATAATTTCGGTACTAAATAAGATCGTTAATATAATGTAGTTTATATCGACGCCCCCAAGCAATAAGTCGGTAATCGTAAAACTTAAATTTTACAGGAGAACACACTGGAATTACTCCTGCTCTAAGACGTCATGGTAGGCCACCTGATTGTGTTCATTTTGTATTGTCATGCAGGCCTTGAAACTAGCGAGTGAATACCGAAAAAAATCGATCCTTAGTGTTAGTCCAATTAATCCGATTCTTACTAGCAAGGAATAAGTAATTGTGTAGCTTATTTCTGATAATATTGTTAACCTTCGGTTTTTGCGTCATGTGATGATATGTTAATGATTGGAAGTATTTTTTTGGGGTTTATTTTGTAAATAGGCAGATACGGTTTTTCCGGTTCTATTATTTTAATAAGAGCATTTATAAACATACCTACATTATTATTTACTAGCTGTTCCCCGCGGTGTCACACGCTGCGCGGCTCCTAAGGGTCGTAGCGTCATGTTATATAGCCTATAGCCTTCCTCGATAAATGGACTATCCAACACAAAAAGAATTTTTCAATTCGTACCAGCAGTTCCTGAGATTAGCGCGTTCAAGCAAACAAAGAAACAAACAAACTCTTCAGCTTTATAATATTATTATATATATAAATATATATATACGTAGTACCTATAGATTTATTTATATTCAAAAACGGTAGGTAATCTTATAAACTAAACCCCACAAAACCGTAGTAATGGTTTGACTGTGGGGTCAGCGAGTCTCTACTACACTACATCACATGTATACCATGTCATGTCATGACATGTGTGTCATATGTGTGTGTGTATGTGTTGTGTATGTGTGTGTATGTGTGTGTGTTATCATCTACATGTTATATTATGTCACTTCCTCTTTCAAATGACTTATATAATTTCGGTACTAAATAAGATCGTTAATATAATGTAGTTTATATATTATATAATTATGCTACTTAGATAAAATCTCTGTACCTAAAGAAACAGGAAATTTCTTAGAACCTCAAGAACTCGCTAGTTTCCTAGCCCAACAGCAAAATGCAATACTATTTATTCAGTACCTACTTACATTTTTTTTATCATAAGAACGGTTAACAATGCTATTGCTAACTCAATGATCAAGTTCAATTACTTATCATTATTATACGGGGTTAAACCCACCTCTTATTATTACATTATTACCTACTAGCTTTTGCCCGCGGCTTCGCATCACTCACGATCATTTAGAATTTAACAATCAATTCGGGTTGTACTCTGCTTGTAATAATATAATTCAATCACGATTCAAAAGACACGTGGCGCCATCTATTATCGTAAGAACGTTTTTGTTGATTTTCTCGGAAACAGTACTTTGTTTTGGGATGAAAGGTATTCTATGTCCGTTTCTGTACACCTGGCAACGTATATGCAAAATTTGAGGATGGTCGGTTTAGTGGTTTAGGCGTGAAAAGGTAACAAACAAACAAACTTACTTTCGCATTTATAGTATTAAAGTTAGGAAGTTAGGATTAGGATTATTATTGACTGCCTCGTTGGTCTATTAGTCGCAAAACCCCGACTGCTGAGCATGAGGCCCTGGTTTCGATTCCCGGGTCGGGGAAATTGTTGTTGGGTTTTTCCATCAGGATTTCTCAGTAGCAGCCTCAGAGTTTGGATTTATGCTCGATTGATGGCAATAGGCTCGCCCCCTATTAGAGTTACAGCTGTGTAACAACTTTATCATTAGCTAATTGAATTATTCGAACTTCTTTGTAAAGTTTAAACACGTCAATAGTAGTTTAATATGTAAAAAATGCAAGTGTTTAGCAGTTGTAACACGACATTTTTATATTAGTGGAAAACCAGTTATGTAAATTGGACTTTATCTACAGTTGTTTGCATATCAAATCATTTAAATTTTACTACGTAATAAGTTGATTGTGGTTTACGGAAGAATCATTTATCTTACCACAGTGCACAGATTGATTCAGTAGGTTTAGTTTTACACGTAGGTAAATAGGTTAGTTAGCTTTAAATTGAAATTAGACAGCAATTTTGTGGAAAACCTGACAATTATAAACATGTTAATTAAGCTCAACTTAAAAAAAGAAAACAACTAATAAAAGCCAACTAGGTGATAAAACATACGGCGACATCAATCTATACATATCCAATATAACCTGACCTCGCTTTGTATGAGCGTCCCGTACAATGAGAGATCAGCTTAATTTGGTTCACATAGATTGGTCGTCGTGCGTACAGTGACGAGCAAAAAGAAATACACAGCAAAATTTAGACACGATTTTCTTTTACTAGAATTAGTGTATTAGGCAGACAAAATTTTGTATAAGTAGATGTACTAAATATTTTAACTACCTACGACGGGAAAATCAGTTTTCCCTTTACTCAAGGATTTTTTATATTTTCACAAATAGGTAGGAGTACTAATTTTATATTAGGTATTTTTAAACGTTGCTCCTCGCTAAGAATTTCTCCTGTATCGTGGGTGCGTTTACAAACATTTTAATTCAGATACACAAACAGCCAGAATCTTTTAACATAGACAAGAAAATCAGTTTTCCCGTTACTCAAAGATGTCTGACATCCCAGTGAAGAAACGCGAGCTGCAGACTCGCAGACACATGTCACAAATTGTTTTTCTTAAAGTCATTCCTTCAATCCTAGCTCCAGAATTTTCCATAATAATTGATATCTTTATATCCAAAAGTTTAGATATTTGCATACTTAACTGTATAACTTTGAATCCCCGGTGTTCAGACTAGGTTAATTCTATGTATTAATTAGACACAGGGTCACGGTATGAAAGGGGGTCCTCTTATTGTATGGAACAGGTGCTTCGGTGCTTAGAGCCTACTCAAATAGATATGACTTGAAGTCAAGTTCTGTTTAAGTACAGTCGCCATCAGATATTTCGTAGCGGCCGAGGTACTCAAATATTTCGGAGCAGCATTACTTTTCAATAAATTCGGACACAAGACGAGGTAAAAATATCAGAAAGCACAGAACATCAAAGGTCTACGCAGTCATGATGATCATAAAGATCGGAACATTTATGGAAAATAACACCTTTTATCACATACTTTAAATTCGTTACTATATCGACTTTTAAGTTGTCAAAAATGATTTTGACAACTTAAAACTTTGACATTTTTTGCGTAATTTATTGAAAAGTCTCTCTCTGCTCTATATTTACGACATATTGCTTGTTATGATGTTATTTGACTATAATATCTAGTGTAACGAATTTGTTGAAAAGTAATGCTGCTCCGAAATATTTGAGTAAATCGCCCGCTACGATATATCTGATGGCGACTGTACAGCTTATCTAATTAGTTTTCGCCGTAGACTGTTGCTTGATTTATTCTGTGTCTACTCGGTTTGGGGCAATTACCAATTTCAGGCATCACCTTAAAAATAGCTGCCGAAGTATCACAATTCAATAAAACGCTTTTTTGGATTTGTATAAGATCCAATGTGTTGTAAGTTACACGGTATACCTAAATATTATCTTTTTCTTTCAATTCGAAGAAATAAAAAAAAAAACAAAGCACAATCATCTTCAGAAACTAAACAGACATACGACGTACAGACGTACTTTTTATAGCAGTCTCTTTCAAATACCAGTAACTAATGGACCGACCCTACAATCAGTATCTATTTAGCTACATATAAAACCAACTGCATCCTCTTTTTGCGCACTTAAGATAAACGTAATGACCCTGAAGTATCCGTCTGCAGCGTCGGCCAAAAAACTCATTGAATTAATATTCACATGCTTATAAATGTATTAAAAGCAGATAACTTGTAGATTTATTGTAAAGGCTGGTCTACACTTAATTTATTTGCAATGACTTTTATGTGGTACCACTTTTATTTAGCTAATAAACCTGCAAAGGTTTGAATTCAGGCAGTTATTAAATCCATTAATTTGAGTAATACGGGGTGGACGCACCAACGGTTACCACGTATTCAGTAGATGACATCGAACCCCCCGACATAGAAAATATTCATCAATAATTTAAAAAAAAAATCTGCTGTTCCATACATTTTGACCGTATAGGTATTCCACTTTTGTAGCTAACCGGATATTTTTTTAGCCCAAGAATAAAAATCAAAGACACGTGACATCAACTCACCGAATTCTCAATTCACTCACACACCACACACACACTGGGTCCGTGGGGTGAGTTAATGTACACTGACCCTCTCAGAGAGGAAGCCTGGATCCTAGCAGTGGGAACATATCTGATTATAATGTATGTCAGGGGATCCAAAATGGCCGCTTTAGCAGAATCATAATAGGATAATAATAAAAATGGTGACAAGGTGACAATTCATAATAGTAGGTACGTCTATGACCATTTTACGAATTTAAACGTAATTCATATTATTATTCTAGTATGATTCTGCTAAAGTGGCCATTTTAGACCCCCTGTAATAACTTGTTAAATTCTCTGTCATCTTTGCCGTTCACCTAACACTGACACTTTGTGACTAAAGCTTTAATGTCAAAGGTGGTAAATCTATTATCTAATGCCATAGATTATTATCAAATGGGCAGTCACGATTCAATATCGTGTAAAGGAAAATGATGATCAGGTCAATCCATTCATAACGATCAATGACTAATTAAAGGTATGTAATTTTCACACATTACGAGCATCATAAAATACCTCATTATTACAGTTAGCAAACCAAATTGACTATTGACGTGTAGTACAGAAGCTAGTTATATTTCATTACACAACTAGAGTGGCAATGATCAATCAATTAACCACTAATTACTGGTTTCAATATAAAGATGACGACAGTCTTACAAGAAATCTGAAGAAGAGGAAAAACTGAATCTTTGATTGTATTTTTTCACCTATGAATACTTCAACGTGAGCAACAATTCTAGCATTTTACGTTCTGAGATACTCCGTGTCTTGGAAAGCACGCTAAGCAGGTCCCGGCTAGTTGGTAGATCTTTGACAGTCGTTACGTGTAGTCAAAACCCAGAAGGCCGAGGAGTGTCGTGTTACCTGGGTTTTAGAGCTGCCATAGGCAATCGCTTCATGTAAATTACTGGTATTCAGCTGCGTCATACCTGAACCGATGCTGTCAAATTTGTAAAAGGCTGATAGATGATGACTGATTCTAGCTCTTTTTTTTTTTTTTTTTCGTATGGGAAATCATCTAATGTTTCCACCCGCTCTGGACTTTTACTGACTAAAAACCATCCATGTTCCTTCTTTTGCCCTTTATGTTCCAGGGCCGCGGTATCTCTTTCGAACAGTCCCGCAGCCCTGGCAGAATTCTAGCACTTCAACAGTTAGTCAGTTACAACTATTGCTTTGTTAAAAACTTGAAGTAGGTATATTAAAGTTGACCTATTTTAAAACTTTTTATTCAATATTACATGGTATGATAATGCAATATGGTTCAAGATCGTATGCTATTATATCAAAAACCTCTTCACAAGCATGCAAAATTCACTAGGTAAGTACGTGTTTTTCTCACCTCAACTCCGTCAGTCGGGTGTCGAGACGCATCACAAACTCTTCACATACGATACGAATTCCAAGTAGTAGTAAATTAATAAGATGTTCCTAACAAGGTGTTCGGGAAACTCGTTCATTATTTTATGCCAACGTTTGGCTCACAACGATGCTTTGTTTTAAAATTAACACTTCACGCATAGTCTTGTTTCTCACGGCCTTCAGTGTGTCCTTGACTTTACTTGTGGGATTTTGTGTTGCATAGTTCGTATACGCAGTTTGAAAAAGGTTCTATCTGATTTATTTGTTTTGAATAGTCAGCGGTTTGATGTTAATTACTATAGGTAATGTGGTTGTGTCTATTAGAGCAGATTTGGGCAATGAAACTGAACTCGTTTAGCACATCTAAACTAGGTTCAGTAGCAGTGCAGATTCCATAATTATTATTATTGCTCGAAACCTTCGCCTGCGTGAAATTATTATAAAAATATTACCTACTTCCTTATTTGAATCGGATTTTGTTAACATTTTCATGGGTTTTAATATTTTCTTGCACGGAACTATATATAATTATGCTTATGAGGCTGCTTTTCTTACTTTCGTTAATATTTAAAGTATAAAAATATTATTGTTGTTATTTCAGTAACTCAACAAAGCTGTAAAATTGGTTCTTAAATTGGCATCATTAGGCTTGTCCTATGTCCGACATTATGATGTAATCAGTAAAGTATCAATTTATTTTTTACGTCTTATGGATAACTGTCAAAAAAGGCCATTAATTTAATTCTGACCTATTAATTATCATATTGTGTCTATGTTTTTGTCAGTTTAAGAACTATGTCTTTGTTTACTACGCAACCGGCGTGCTTGTATGAACAAATGTATGAACATGGATAATGCTAAAAGAGTATTTAAGGACCGCAGAAGATAGTGTTCTTTAGTTTCTGTCTTTCTTCAGGTTTATTCCGATCTACCCCCACTTGTTTGTCTATATTTGTCTCTCTCATCTACCACCACTGGTGGTGGTTGTATCTGATTCAGTCACATTTGCTTCCATCTCTGTCACCACTGATGGCAGATGCTACTTGAAGTCGTGAAATTTTCTTTCTTTCTTGCGAAGGTGTGTGTATTTATGTGTTTGCTTTATTACACGAGACGAATTAAAACTAATACGTTCTTTATTTGAATGTATCACTAAATACAGCTTCATTTGCCGCTTTTGAAGACACACAACTACATAGGACGGTCTATTCATCGCCCAACTTCAAAATCCCAACGCACTTTTGCTCTGCACCTATTCGTTACAAATTTATAACTGGCCTCATTAAGTTATAAAAACCATTTCATAACAGTATGACTAGACAAGTAGGTATTACCGGAAAGCAATAACATACCAAAGGAGGAAAAAAAACAATGTTATAACTCAATATCATATTAGTGCACAGCGGGTAACTAATAGAACCTGTACAAAGCCTTTATCTAGTACGTTTAAATGGTATTTTGATTGCAAATAAATTACCTTATCTAAGTAGGTACCTATAGGTGTCTATACAACTAAACTTACAAATAAAACATATTTTTTTATCACAGTACAATATTTTTCCCAAAAAGAAGTCCTTGGCAGAACGACAGCATAGTTATTATTCCATTTTCAAGGTAATCCACCTAAAGGTACTTTGGTATTACAATACCACAGAATAAAACAGAAACAGAAGTTCGGCTCCGTTCGTTCGGCTCAGCGAAATTCAAACAGTGCCAGTGTGTGTGTGGAGTTTTTAGAACCCGTCATTAGGTTCCCAACCTCATGGCCTAACATTCAGTGTAGAAAAATTTCTGATAAGTTTTCAGAAAAAAATCTAACTAAGGGGCTGAGAGGTCTCAAACTTTAGCTTAGCGTTAACTTAGACTTGACATAAGTTAGAACTTTTCTTAAAATTTTCATGAAGTTCAGTCAACGCTCTATTTTTTAATGACAACTCTTTGCTGTAAATCCCACAATATCCTACGTAATAGATGTTGCTTATTTCTTAGTGACAACGGGCAATACGAGTAGTGTGCGAGCGCCTGTTTTTGCTCATTGTATAGAGCTGGGCTTCTGGAACTATCTACTCTGTGACAATGCCTTGGTTGACCGCGAACTTATTACCAATTAAAACTTAATCGGGAACAGAATTCATCCGTTGAGTGTTGTCTATTGTTTTGCAAACAATACCGAACAATGCTTGTTGTAATACAAATGATTGTTTCTTGATTGACTTTCAAATGATAATTAGTTTGTTTGTCATGATTTTTATCTATGTGGTCTACTTATAATAATTATATGTGACACTAGTGTTGCCCGCGACTTCGTTCGCGTGAAAATTTTCATGTGGTTTTTCTGGATAAAAAGAAGTCTATGTGCTATTCCAAACTATCATCTATCTTTGTGTCAAATTTCATCCAGATACGTTCAGGCTCTCTGGCGTGATTGATTCATAACTAACATCCATCCAAACTTTCGCATTTATAATAGCAAGTAAGATTTTTTACCAGTGTTTAGAGTCGAACAAATCATAATATTACATAAAACAACACGTAAACTCACGGATTTTCCCCATTATTTTACTGTATTTTCGATCGCTACCGCTTATCCTTGGTCACGTAGACCAAGGATAAGCGGTAGCGAGCAAACGTCTAGTAATACACACAAGCCAGTTGCGGGTACTTACTATGGTCTATTCTATACCTTCCTGAAAACCATCACAAATAATTATTTAATTTAAGCTCACTTTAGCAGATAGAACTTAAGGCTCATATCGTAGAAAATAAATGACATCTGATAAACATTGAAAAATAAAAATAAATAATTAAAAAATAATTTGTCCTGTTAAGTATCTGTGTGTATATAAATAAATAAATAAATAAAGACCGATATTGAAAACTAAACCAATCAAATTCAGTAATTATTTTTTCCTAACTTTGACATTGTTGAAGTAACTGAAACCCTTTGAGTTACGTTCATTACTTCACCTAAAATACGATGTCACATAAAAGGAATTTCTATGTATCTGACGTAAGTTAACGAGACAAGACCCTTTGAACTGGTATTCATTAAAATCTCAAAGTATCGATATACTTGTCTTATCATACCTGTCGACCGATAAACGAAGGATTAATAAGGATATAATATCGTATTACGAGAACCTGTTTTGTTGTAACAGCACGTGTATGTTATGTGTGTATATTGTTGTTAATATTTATCAACGTTCTCAACCGTGTGTGTGATGTGTTACGTAATGACTGTCTAACATGCTCTATGCTATTGTTTGAGGATATATATCTAAGGATATCTAAGTAGATTGGTGTTGCTTGCTTTTCGCCTCGTGGAGGTCAGATCTTAGCCCACGGGAGAGTACTACCGGCAGAAAAAGTATCATAATTATGTTTTAAGTATGTCTGTGAAAAGGTTACCGGCAGACAAGCAAAGTTACTGTCGCATAGTATTCAATCAAAATATATTTAATAGCTCGTAAAGGATGATGCAAATTTTGGTTCCACCCTCCAATAGCTATGTGTTGCGTTGATAAATAGGTATTTTTAAGCTGCTCAAAAGTTACTGTAGCGTCAAGTTAGCGTCAAGTTCCAAATCTTAGTCCGTTTAGATCCATGCAGTATTAAACATGTCAGTTAAAATAGTAACATTGGAGGGTGGGACCAAAGTTCATACAGATCTTGGCATCGTCCTTTATCTCGACTTGGCGTGGAATATGGCGTTATGTTATTAAAGTCAACTCAATAATGGATCTAATGTATCTCTTGATACAGAAGAAATCCCTAGTGTGAGGTAACGTTTTTTCGTTTATTATTAATTATTTTGACATTATTAGTAGCTATTACCAAAATTTTACAAAAATAATTATGTACTAACACTAGTGTTTAAGATGTGTATGTATTAATTTATTACTAACAAATTGGATTGTATGATTTGTTAATTAAATGATAAAAAAACTGCTATCTTCTTGTTGGTCCTATAAAATAAATAAATAAATAAATAAATAAATACGCATTACGTTTTAACTTCAAGCTATTCCTTAACGTTACATACATTAAAGAATTGCTTACAAATACAAATATATTTATTTGTTGAACATAGGTAGGTTAGGTACAGATGTTGTTATTATTAATAAACGCTACGTCTAGCCGTCATCGGCATATAAATATTATTTTGATTCAAACATGCTGATTTTAATAAATTATGAAAATAAATAAAACCGGCCAAGTGCGAGTCGGACTCGCGCACGAAGGGTTCCGTACCATTATCTACAAAAACGGCAAAAAAATCATATCTGTTGTATGGGAGCCCCCCTTAATATTTTTTTTTAATTTTTAGTATTTGTTGTTATAGCGGCAATAGTGCATACATCATTTGTGAAAATTTCAGCTTTCTAGCTATCACGGTTTATGAGATACAGCCAGGAGACAGACAGACAGACAGACAGCGAAGTCTTAGTAATAGGGTCCTGTTTTACCCTTTGGGTACGGAACCCTAAAAACTAATATTATTATCACATATTATTAAATAATTGTAATTCAAATTGTCAACACAATAAAAAAATAAAAACATTCCAATAAAATATAAAAATAATAAATTCTAATATAAAATAGCTTATAGCTAGCTAATAGCTTAAATAGCTTGAAGTACGTTTTTTCCTAATAATGGTTTGATGGGATGTTTCCGACTATTGTCAAATCACGACCATTTTTTTTCAAATTATTAGTGACATAACTATCATTCCACGAGGGCAAAGTTCAAAATTCATACAGCCAGCGGTATTTTTTAGCTATCGGAACACCGATCGTAAGTCATTGTTTAAATTGCCTGACATCATAGAACAACGTGCTGATTGCGGCGTAGGCAGATATAAATGTGTGTTTAAGTAACGAGATGTACCTAATGTAGGTAGCAATAATAAACACATGGTAGTGTTGTAATAACTTGAACAAATAACCGCTGGCGATCTAGTTCGTCGTAGTTGTTGGTGTGAAACTTTGTTGTGCTGGACAGTATTAATGTTTGTGATGGTCAAATATTGAGAGGTCTACCTCAGAAACCTCAGTTAAACGGTAGGCCTGTATTTTTAGGGTTCCGTACCCGAAGGGTAAAACGGGACCCTATTACTAAGACTTCGCTGTCTGTCTGTCTGTCTCCAGGCTGTATCTCATAAACCGTGATAGCTAGAAAGCTGAAATTTTCACAAATGATGTATTACTATTGCCGCTATAACAACAAATACAAAAATTAAAAAAAAAAGTATGGGAGGCTCCCATACAACAGATATGATTTTTTTGCCGTTTTTATAGATAATGGTACGGAACCCTTCGTGCGCAAGTCCGACTCGCACTTGGCCGGTTTTTTTTATTTATGGTGAGACCTGCGACTCTCATTTATATAAAAATAATACCCTACACCCCCCCCTCCCCCTTTACTTCTCTATTTGAATCGGATTTAGTTAACAATTTCAAGGCTTTTAATTTATTTGCTTGGATCCCTAATCCTTTATCCTTTATCCATACACACTGCAAATAAATAAAATTGAAGTGTCTGTTTGTAATATTAAAACAACCGCTTTTTACTACATGCATATGAATGTATATACGGTACATAAATACCAAAATAACTTTTTTTTCAATTTTTGTCTTTCTGTCTGTTTGTTCCGGCTAATCTCTATAACGGCTGGACCAATTTTGACGGGACTTTCACTGATATTTAGCTGATGTAATAAGGAGTAACTTAGGCTACTTTAATTTTACGAAAAATAATTAGGGTTCCGTGCAAAAAATTAAAACCCTTGAAATGTTGGTAATAAAATCCGATTCAAATAGAGAAGTAATATTTTTATAATAATTTCACACAAGCGAAGGTAGTGGGACACAGCTAGTTACTAATATAATTGAAGAAAAAACACAAACTACTAATGACTTAGTCAATCAATAACGAAGAAATGATACAACAGATAATGTCACAGTGTCTTTTAAGTTTCTAATAATCAAAAACCTATCAGAGAGACACAGACAAAACCGGTTTAAACTGAAGATAATCTTATTGGTTTGTTAAACGTTTAATTGGTTCATAAGATCAAAGATATTAGGAGCTTTCTAACGATTAATTAATTAATTTAATCGGTTTAGAGGTTTTGATAATGGTCGTAGTATGTAAGGTTAGACCATTAATTCAGGAACAGTATTCTAGACACAAAAATAGAAGGTGCTTGAAAACACTGACCCACACATAACTTTACGCCCGTTTGCTGTGTTTCCCCGAATAAATCAAATCAAATCGTTTATTGCTATATCACTAATTTACACTTACAGGTAGTAAATAGAAAACAAACAGAAACAAGTATGGACCCTGTCGGGCACAGCTAATTTTTTAAATAAATAGAGAGAGGAAGAGCGCTGTATTACTTTTCCTTGTTGTTAAGTTTGAATTATTTTATATCTTAGTAAGTATTTTATATTTCCATTCATTTATTTATTCTACATATTAATATTTTATACGCAAGTCTGTCTATTAATTTCTTATTAATTTAATTATATTTAAAACTGTTCATTCAATAGTTAAGTAAAGTATGGTTACACCATAGGTACACCTATGGTATATATGTTATTTATGGTATATATGTTTAAGTCTCATGTAACGAGAGGCAGAGGCAATCCAAGCATCGGAATGTGATTTGAGAAATACACAATACGCTACTAATAATATACTAATAATAATAAATAAAAAATAATAAATATATAATAATAACATAATAATATATATATATTTATAATATGCTACTGGAAAAACACAATATTTTAACTAGAGCCACATGTACTAAATCAACAAAGATGTTGGCGAAAAAAAAAACAATTTCTCGCAACATCAAATCGACATCGTAACAGAAACATCGTAATAAGACGGTACTCATTACACGATACGGCAAAATAAGGCCAAAAAAAAATACACAAAAAAAAAAACGAAAATGAACCCGAAATTCATAAAAATCGTACATTGAATCTCAAAGCAATTACGATCAGAGGTTACTCATTTCGGTCGTGTACAATTACGATTTTATCGCGAACCCAGCCCGAGGGTTGGGCGCCGAGGCAAGGAACGAGCCGAAACCGAAACGGATGCGTTTTTTACGTATGCGGTTTTCGTTGTACGTCGTAATCGTAAATCTATTGTGACTTTCCCATGTGTTGATGTCTTACTACCTACTACTAGATTTCCCTGCTCTTTGACTAGGATTATCAATGAATTTAATTAAAAACCGAGAGTACCGAATCATCCATTCAAAATTTTATTTATTTACTAGCGGTTACCCGTGACCATCGTCCTCGTGAAATTATTATAAAAAATAATATTACTTCCCTTTTTGAATCGTATTTTGTTACCAATTTCAAGGTTTTTATTTTTTTGCACAGAGCCATAATTCAAAATCTAAAATAAAAGTAGATTTTGTTAGACCTTATAACTACAGCTATTTGCAGGTAGAGGTCCCGTTAAAATCGGTCAAGCCGTTTCAGAGATTACCCGGAACCAACAGACAGACACAAAAATTGAAAAAAATGTATTTTTGTTATAAGTTCCGTATATAATTTCATTTAAGCATTCAGTAAAAAGCTGTTACTTTGATATTACAGACACTTCAATTATATTTATTTGTATGTATGTTTACATTTATGTAAGTATATAGATTTAATTTGGCTCTTCAACAATGAGTACCTACACTATTACATTACTCAGGATGGAAAGGACACCGTCGCGAAAACAGTTACCACGTCACGTATTCAGTACATCATTCTGAGCCCATTATTTAAAAAGATCTGCTGTTTCCCACAAAAGTGCAATTCCTACACGGTCAAAATGTATGGAACTGCAACATTTTTTTTAATAACCAATAAAAAAATTCTATGTGGCGAACATTTTCATCGGTTATTAAAAAAAATACAGCTGTTTCTTACAAACGTGCAATACCGGCACGGTCAAAATGTATGGAACAGCTGATATATTTTTTAATAACCGATGAAAAATTTCTATAAGGCCCCCCGGCTTAGAATGATGTACTAAATGCGTGGTAACCGTTTTTGCGTCGGTGTCCCTTCCACCCTTTAAAGAAAAACATTTCAAACTTAAGTCTTAGTGCCCCATCACTTAAAGAAAAGTACTACATGCAATTACAAAATGCGCCTAAACAGCTAAAGAACAACAAAGTGAACAGGCATCTTCTGGGCACGCTCGTTTCATCATATAACTCATCCATCGCTTTCCACCAGGCGTGATCGAGGTCAAGAGCAGGCCCATGTTGTATTAAAAAAGTAAAAATAAAAAAAAACAATCAATTTATTATTTAACATTAAAAATTTTCTAGTTATGGTGCAGGATAAAACTGCGATTAATAGGGACATGACTTCCATACAAAAAAAGTTCAAACCCCTTTATTTAGTGCCGTTATAATTTCTCTTAATGTCTCAATCTCATTTTTTCTTTTCCGTGAACCAATTTTTTTTTCTGTTCCTATCTTCTTTTCTGTATTTAGTGTGTACATAAACTGTTAAATAAATAAATAAAATTGTTTCCAAAAATCAGATAGAGCTGCAATGTTACAATCAACGCAACAATTCAAAAAAAGAAGTTAGGAAACTACAATAGAAAACGGTGACTAAAGAACATGTCCTTTAAAAATCTGTCACCTGTTACTTTTCCAAAAGCTCAAAGTGACTATTTCATTTCGCATTCATTCTCTGCCTGAATTTCAAAGCTACTGCACGTCCGTTTCGTGGGAAATCGACGATTGCTAACTTTAGCGCGGCAAAAGATTGAATCACAAAACTCTGTAGCACTTTGTAAAGCATTAAGTATTTCACTTGCTTAATATTCAGTAATTGAATGCATCTATTTAATTACTTAGTTTTATATTTTGGCTAAGTTCGAGGGTTCTCAATAAATCAAGATTTTCAGAACCAAAAACTGGAAAAATCTATACTAGTAGGTTCGGAACAGCGGATCATATTTCGGGAATATCTGCATTATCCCCGAGTACCAAGGTATAAAATTTCAAACGTTAAACTATAATTTCCGACCATAATGCGACCGAAGCCGGGAGAAGCTAGTGTTTTATAAAATAGTGCACTATTCGTCTATTAACTACAACTTAAATATTACGAGACTATACCGTCGGTGTCCCTTCCACCCCGTATACATTAACTACTAAAATGATGAAGTAACTAAGCCGAAAGTTCAAGTTTCAGTACTACAGGAGGTATATTCTGTGATTGTTACACAATACATAGTACAATAACATAGTAGGAATGCTGTAGGTACCTACAGAAACTTTTGTGTTTCTAAACAAATCAGCATACGAGAATGTGTACGCGAACCGTTTGTGTTGTGACCGAAATAACTGTAGACTAATCATAACAGCATTAATACATTCGTTAACTCTAGCTTTATGAAACTTGGTTTTGTGTACAGCATGAAGCAGAAAGGTGTGGTCGTGTTTAAGGATGTGGTTAAGACCATCCAATTGAACGAGTTTCTCAAAGGTACCATCGTCATAATCCTGAAAAAATATTACAAAAAGTCTCATACAAAAAATCAATACATAGTCGGGTTAAATGTATGGGACAGCTGATTTTTCAACACAATTTTCTGATACATGCTATATAGTTTCTGAAGGGCTGGTCGATTCTCTGATCAAGAAGTATACAGAGTGTTTTTTATATCCCACTAGCTGTTGCCCGCAAACTTCGTTCGTGTGAAATTATTATAAAAAGATATTACTTCCCTTTTTTAATCGAATTTTGTTACCAAATTCAAGGGTTTTAATTTTTTTTGTAAGGAACCCTAATTATTTTTCCATAATGAAAGTAGCCAAAGTTACTTCTTATAATATCAGCTGTCTGCCAGTAAAAGTCCCGTAAAAATCAGTCCAGCCGTTTCGGAGATTAGCCAAAACAAACAGACTGACTGACAGACAGACAGACAAAAAATAAAAAATAAATGTTATAATTTTAAGTACTTACATACCATACATATTTTCATATGCATTCAGAAAAAAAAATGTTGTTTGATATTTCTATCAGACACTTCAATTTTATTTATTTATATAGATAACTCTAGGGTTATATTCTACATAAGTAAAAATAATACAAAAAGTCCTGAAAACATTTTCAGGACTTTTTAGGTCCGAAAATACATAGTTTCGAAGATATCATCAATCAATCATAATAATTAATCTAAGTTTCATTGATAACGCGACGTTGTCACATTTCACGTAAGGATGTTTTACATTAATAATCGTGATTTTGTCGAATTACCGATTTTGTATGAAAAATGAAAACAAAAAGAAATGATAATTGAAAAATAATTCGTATGACAGTTGATTCTTTGATATGATCTCATACCCGAGAGTTATGCAATATAAAAAAAACACCTTAGATAAAACTGTTTATTGTCATGTGAGTTGTGTTGTGATTGATCGACAGAAATGTAAAATATATAACCTATAAAATGTATCAATGTGGTGACGATACTTGCACCTCTGCCTAACCGTCCTGGAATTACAGGCGTGATGATACAATATGTAGTATAATAATATTTGCGAAGACTACGACAGATTAAATTACGAAAAGAACAAAGTTTTGTTAAAAGATTTGATTTTTATTTCACGTTCGCATTGAACGCTCATCGTAATGAACGATCGAAATCAAACATAATCGTATACGAGTAGGTAAATATAATAATAAAAACATAAAAACCAAAAGTATTCTTCTGAGAATCGCTTATTTTTTCTTTTGTTTTCATTAATGGCATACCAGTTACATAAAGCGTCTTCTCAGTATCACAAAGTATGTTTTGAAGCTAGAATATTGTCATAGCTAAGTTTTTAAGTTATCATTGCATATCATCACGCCTGTAATCTCCGAATGGTTAGGCAGAGGTGTGTTATAGTACACACACATTTTGCCAGTTATGTAGAGGGCGAGCCTATTGCTATCAATCGGCCACAAATCCAGATTCCGTGGCTGCTACTGAGAAATTTCTGATAGAATAACCCTCTAACAATTTGCCTGACGCGGGAATCGAACTCAGGACATCATGCTCAGTAGTCGCGCTTGCGATTACTAGGCCAACCAGGAAGTCAAGCAAGTTATCAATAATTAAGTAAAATATCAAAATAATATATATTAAGAAATTTAAAAATAACATCGAATTTCCTGCTCGATGCAGCATATTGTTACAAGACACACGATCTTTTAAACTCTTAAATATTTTATCACGGTTTCATGTTTATTAATTTGCGATTAACACTCATTAAAATAACTCGGTCCGTGTAAAGTTTTGACCAGTTGGATCACTTTTGGTTTCAAGTTTTGATCGAATTTTATGGGTGTATGGAACACGTTCATATTATTATATTGATTTAACTAGCTGTTGCACGCGAGTTTCGCCCGCATAAATTTTTATAAAATTTTACTTCCCTATTTGAATCGGATAATAAAAAAAATTGTTAATAATTCCAAGGGTTTAATTTTTTTTGCACGCAACCCTAATTCTTTTTCTAAAACAAAAGTAGCCTAAGTTACTTTTTATAATATCAGCTATCTGCCAGTAAAAGTACCCGTCAAAATCAGTCCAGCCGTTTCGGAGATTAGCCCGAACAAACAGACAGACAGATAGACCAAAATTAAAAAAAAAAAATGTATGTACCGTATATACTTTCATTAGCGTTCAGTAAAAAGGTGTTATTTTGAAATTACAAACAGACCATTCAATTTCATTTATTTGTATAGGTACAGAAATAATAAACAAAGGCAACATTCAATATTATGCTATCCACCGTCTCGTTTTAATTTTACAAGGCCATGAATTATTCAGATAATTATAGTCATCCCAAAATTGCAAAATAAAACTTGATGACTAACCGTCAAAGATACCATAATCCAGAATGATAAGCTATAATTCGTCCGCTTGCGTTAATCAGCTCATTTCCCAATTGATTGCACTGAGCCACAAAATGTTGTGCGATTGTCTGGTAAAATGTACCCGGAGTTTATAAAACAAATGAGATGCGAAATGTATCATAATTGGATGTACGTACTTAAAAAAAGTGAAAGCATTGGCATCAATTACTTATGAACGTTACCAAAGACTTAGGTGAAAAAATAAATGGAAGATGGTTGCACTGTTATTAATGTTATCTTAAACTGTAATAATAATTACGTTCTTTAATATAAAATTAAAATTACCAACGTAATTTAAACTTTTATCGACAACAACAGCTTCAGATTCATTTATTTGCCTGAAATATGCTATTTTACAGATTTTATAACACATAGGTACACAATAGTTTTTCATATTCCGCCTACTAAATTCGGCATGCAAATTTTGTGGCAATAACAATGCTTCTAATTTATTCAATGCAAACAAAATAATTAAATTCCAATGTCAAAACAAAACAATACTAAATTTAAAATTGTCTACATATAAAATTACAAATATTAAAGAACTGTGATTCAACTACAAATTTTCTAAATATCAACCAAAGAAACATTACAAATGTCAATAGCTTAAAAAATCAAATCTCCAAAAAAATAAAAAAGTACGAAATCAAGAATTGTCTACATATCAAATTACAAATGTCAAAGAAAAATAAATAAATTACAAATGTCAATAGCTTAAAATAAGAACTAATAAAAACGAATATTAACTTCTCTTAAAAATTATGTTTATTAATTTCAAGCAATTCAAGTCTCTAGATCTGGCTCGCGAGGTTGTCGACATGTAGGACGTGAGTACAGCAGCCATTGTGCCGATAGTCGAGTCGGCCAATGGCGCAATAGCCTAGACCAACATTATGATGAGGCTCTTGCTTGGCAGCTGCCAAGCTGCTGAAATACTGCTTTTTGAATCAAGCCCTTGATCCAGCTGGATCAAGTACTTGATTCAAAAAGCAGTATTTCTCGACTGAACGCGTATTGTTAGGAGGTTCCTCTCTCAAGAGCCATGACCACCGGTAGCTCGGACCCTGTTCCCGATGCTTGTGGGCTACTGTTTTTTTTATATTTTTAAATGTTTTTGTTTTTGAGATTTTAATATTTGTTGTACTTAATTATTATTATAATTAACACTAGAAACGGGATATTTACCATGTCCACTGTTTGATTTGAGTTCCCGATATTTCGGCGCTGTTGCAAGCACCATGACATGACATAACGGTAGTGACCATGACAGTTTAAAAACTAATATTGTTATTAAAATGTTTGATGAATGATTATAAGAAATAATTATTATGTTAGAAAATGAAACGATAAAGAAATAAATACTATAAAAACTGGTTTCAAAACTAACAGCACAGCATTTCCGCAAAATCATTTTGTGTGGTAATCTTGGTATTATTTGAACTAATGTTATTTGTATTCTATGCCGTTTGTTTTAACTAAACAAATGCTAAGGATGATAATCTTAGATCATCATCAATTTTATGTCTAAATATTGTTTGTTTTAAATTTTTAAATCAAACGCTTTGTCAGGCCTATACAAATAATGCGGCAGACATTGGCTAAAAGGTATGTCAAATATTTGTCTGTCAATTATTTATGTACATGATAAAAACCACAATATAAATCTATGTTTACCTTACAGCTGACTTGTAAAACTTGTTGTGTTGTCTAGTACCTACTTCATTACATGTTTGTTTATGTCTTTTTAAACCACACCTTGCTACAGCTAGAAATTGCCGTAGGAGCGTAAGCCAACCGCGAGGATGCACAAACTTGGAATTGTAAAATCCTAAAAAAATATACATATCCCCGGTTAACACAGAAAAGTATGCAAGAAAATAACTATGTTGCTGGATTATCGCCTGTCGGTTTTATAAAATAGGCCCCTGGTAAAATATAGTAGGCATAAGAATACGTTAGCTCTATCCGGTAACTGTTGGATGCAGGAAGCTAAACGCCCGGCCGGACCTGGAAAAATGACGTGCTATGGAGAAAACCTCCACTAAGTCTTCGAGGGTTAAAAAAGATAACCCCACTTTGGCTGGCATACAGGAGCTCGCTAAACATTCTATAATTAACAAGTTTGGCTTTTTTCAAGTTAACAAAGTATTTTTAAATGTTTTAATAAACAAAAAAACTACAAAATCCAGTATTTGAACGATAAAGGTCAACAGCTATTTTTATTTATTTAATATCTCGTTTGTGTAGTGAGACGACCCACTGATTTCTGAGGTTCCGGGTTAGACTTCTGATTTTAAAAATTATTAGTTTTATATAGTTTTTATTTTATTTTTATAATGGGACACAGTACAGGTTGATGATTGAGTCTTATTTTGGTAACCTGTAATTGTTAATTTAATTACTTTGATGAAGCCGAGATTTTTAAAATAATAATCATATTTTGGAAAATTGAATTTAAAACTTTCGGAGCTGGAAATATCTCAAGTAACAGTAGTAGTAGTAAGTAGTAAGTCTCTTATGATTTTGTTTTATTTTTTTATTTATTTAAGTAAAAACAAACAGTAGCACAATAAGAATTAGTCATGATATCTTAAATATAACATTTTAAAACAATTATTTTATTACAATTTAAAGTAGGTATTTAAAACAAAGATGAGATAAGAAAAGATTTTGAGTTGCGGAGATACTAGCTAAACTTTGAAATACGTTATGACCAGAATTACCCATTCAAACAAGTTCTTTTATTAAATTAAATCGAATATTCTAGTAGGTATTTAATCATGATCTGAGAAAAATCGAAAACTTTGTTAACACGCAGTTTATAAGATAAGATTACATACGTGATCAAGGAAAACGTGCTTATCTTTACCAATCAGTTGTGACGAAGAAGTGAATCTCTAGGATTTTATCAACGTTACTCATGATTTATTGAGATAAATTAAACGTAGTTCTGCCATAGTGAACCAACCCCCAGTCTCTTATTGTGTATCTCTCGTATTGCGTAAATTAACAAACACGATGTTTATTTTTGTTGTGGTCCATACCCACTTCTAGTTACGGAGATATTGGGAATCGAAGTTCCAACTTTTTTCGAAGTTGTTTTTATTTTTTAATATAAGTTTTTAAGGAGCTAGGTATGTAGGTATACTTTAATTTAAATACCTCCATGATCCCTACGTTTCCTCCATCAGCACAATTTTTTGAGTGCGTTACATTGAGCCTTGAGCCCAAAAATAACAGTCGTTTCCCAGCGATATTTTTTGCGTAAAGTTACTGAATTTGATGTAAGGCTATAATAGGTTCAACGCTTCGTGAAGGGTCCGTTTACACCTTGTGTGACTACTCAGTAAAATCCGTCTCATTTACCTAAGTCATTATTATTACTTCGGAAAATGGAAGAATTTTTTTGGGTTGTTACCTTTTGGCAGAACTACTCAAATTTTTCCGATTTATCAACAGCCGCCAAACAGTTTAATTAATTCTTCCACAAACAATATTGTGTGTGTTTATTTATTTCGTAATGGTTGTTTAATATATATCATATAAAAGGATATTGCAAATTAACACCAATATACTAATTTTGTTGAACAAATTCATGTAGTCATACAAAATTTACACCTCTGTTTTTCGGACAAATGTTTGCAGGTTATTAATATTAAATTAATTTTAAATTGAACTAAAAGTTTTAAACATGTTCGCTTCTAAGAGCCCGAGTTATATGACACTTCATCGAAAATCAGCGGGTACTTACAATTCAATCAAAAAAAAATCATGTAAAAGTTTTTGAACTTTTGTAAAAGTTCATAGAGGACAGCCTAGTATTAGTAAAAACGGAAATAAAAGACACTTACGAAGCTGCTCGACACCCCGTCGATGTGAGAATGTAGAGTATCGAAGTTGTCAAATCCTTCATTGATATGATTCTCCAGTTCAATCGGCTGAGGAACTTTTATCCGAAGACCTGGCTTCACTGTCTTCTCATCTCCGTTCATTTGAACACTTAAACCACTGAACGGACAAACCGCCGGTATAACATGGCCGTTATGCTGCGCCATTTTACCGAAAAAACAAAGATTACAAAAAGTCTTTCGAAAATTCGATCACTGAATTGTCTCTCGCGTGTGTAACGGTCTAACTGGCGCCCGCGCCGTTTGCAGCATAATATATATGCATACCGCAGCAGCACCGGACGAGAACTGAAATCTGTTGTCTCGGCAACCGAGGACTGGGCATTCAAAGTAGCGTCCGCAAAAAATATAGGTATCAACAATTATATGAGCAGCTCCGCGCGCCCGCGCCGCTCGCCAGTGACTCGACCGACTGGATGACGGATGTTAT
This sequence comes from Eurois occulta, assembly GCA_950022335.1. NCBI lineage: Eukaryota > Metazoa > Arthropoda > Insecta > Lepidoptera > Noctuidae > Eurois > Eurois occulta. The sequence continues at coordinate 5,033,131 of OX465489.1, read as the reverse complement.
CACCGCAGATCAAGGTAACGCCGAGGCATTATCATGTAGACAAACTATACGGCCACTAATCCGGATTGGTACTTAGACCCGGTCGAAAATAATTAGAAAGTAATCAAAGGTTAGTAGGAAATCAACGCTGTTCTGTACGTATAAATTGTCATTGTATGTGTTGCTTGCATCATCGTCTATGTACATAATTAGTCGGCGTAAAGTCCAGATGCACGGATCTAGCGAGTTTTTGTCTTTCAAAAAACTCTTGGTGTAGTTCCGTTTATAAAACGTCCCAGGTCCCAAATACAAATGTCATATCCTGCAAATTGACATCCTTTATCCTCATCGAAATTTCGGTATAATTTCATAAGGATATAAATACGTCATTCTTCATCAACCTGCAACGCTGCATTCCATCAGAAGTTCCAGACTTTATTTATAATCTACTATAGATCTCTAACTTCAGATATATCTTGTGAAGTTCTCTACTCTTAAAGGCGTCGTAAAGCCCGAAAAGGCAAATACTCTCCATTACAGCTACTGTAATTCACAGACTAATTTTTTTCTTGAAACACAATCATAGAACGCGCACTACGTGCAGCCTATTTTCAAAAAATATCACAGCGCAAAAAAAAACACAAACAATAGAATGGTATTACGGTTATAATTATGTTATTTCTGTCAAAACATTATGAGTCCGGAACTGTAACTACTCCCACTCGTTCATACATTGATTATTAATTTATTACTGTTGTAATACAAGATGAATGACACAGAACCATGAATTAAAAACCATCATGTAAAAAACTGACAATATCTAATAAACCTTGTTGGTCCAGAAAAAATGTATTGGTCCTTTTTTTGTTTGGGTCTAGCCTGCCACACTATTTCCAAACCACTGCAACTTTTGAAAGCCAGAATCAACAGTGGCGACCACCAGAAAAGTGCCAAACCAGATAAACAATTTAACTGTCTTTGATCTCGGAACGAAATTAATCAGAAAAGAATAGCGAAGTAGAAGGAAAACATAATTTCCACTTCCCTCCATATCAGCAGGAGACAGTACAAAACAAAGCCAATGAGCACAAAAGGACGTTTAAAACTGGGATAGGCCCTAGCCTAGCACCAAGGATTAATATTAATATACTAAGTTGTGAGTTTTTTGCTATTTGATACCAGTTATAGGTATGGCAAAAGTACTTTTACGCAAGAAAATTCTAATGGTCCTCCTAACAGTAACTGCTTTTAAGGAAATGGTACCACCCTTCGTTGGTGATGGTAAGCTTAACATAACATTACATCACGCCCTTTGCCTAAAGAGTTGGGCAGAGGTGTTTAGTACACCCTCTTTTCACTAGTTATTTTTAACTCCCTGGTGTCGAACCTATTGCAATCAACTGCACTCAGGGGTGCTACTGAAAAATCTCTTATAGAGATAGATAGATAAATATTTTTTTTTAATGATAACGTGAGTACAGCAGTCATTGTACCGACAGTCGTATCAGCCAATGGCTTAACGGCCGATAGCCTCTACCAACATCTGAGGAGGCTCTCGCTTAGCAGCTTGATCAAGGGCTAGACTCAGAAAGCAGTACTTCTGGACACGGTGTGTATTGTTAGTAGGTAGCTCTCTCAGAGCCCTGACCACCTGTAGCTCGAACTATGTCTCCCGCCTCCACGCCTAAAAATACTTTTGCCACACACTTGCTATATAAATGCACTTTGATATTTCTGGGAGAATATTTGTCGACTGTGGAAATGTGACCTGATCTAAACCTTGCTATAAAACATAACTCAGTTCTATCCCATTCTTCTCCATAGAGATCTACGCTTTGGAATGTGCAACTGCAGTACTTTCTCAAGCTATTATGCCTTGTGACTGGGACTGTAGCTTCGCTTCTTTTTATTTATTTTTTCACATTCAAAAGTGCCGTAATGGTCTAATTGAAATAAATGCTTTGAGTTTTATCGAAGCCTCCATCAGGTGGTTGGTTAGATGTAAGTTGCAAGAAAGTACAGTTTTATTACCTAGAAATACGAAAGCTAACCTTTTGCGAAAGCTGTTTTATTTCTATTTATATGTACACAGCTTTCCACAAGTTTAGATATTTTGAACTAAACAATCAGTTAAACTTTGAGCTTTTTGAAAGTAGGTGTTGAGTAAAGTTTAGTTATCATAATAATATAAAAAAACAATAATCGCCAACATACAAAGCAAAAAAGCAAAGTCAAATTTATTTTTCAACATTTTAGCTCAACCCTTAACGCATTGTGCTCATTACACGCTAATGCTGCGAGCATGGAGCTGCATGCATAGAACAGTGGGTTTCTTTTCGTGCTTCGTCTCGAAATATTCATATTGTTTTTAATATATTGGGCCCAAACCGAGAATCCCAAAGTGCATACGGAAACGTGAATTTTCTTCGGTTAGGAAGACGAGCATCTCTTTCCAATGTCTAACGATTAGTAGTACAGTCATTTCATAGTTTTACCTGGAAAATATTCCGGGTGTTTGGAAAATGGGTAATTTTAAAGATTTCGATGTTCTCTTTCCGAACTTTAACTTTGCAACTTTGCCAAATCGTATCTTTGCCGCTCGCGCCACCATATTGGAAAAATGGCGCCTAAAACCAGGTTTTTGACAATAACTCCTTTACAACTCATTTTACGATAAAATGATTTACATTAAATTAAACTAGACCAAATTTCCTGCAATTTATAATGGACTCTTTTTTTCGCAAATTCAATTGTTTTGGCGTACGAGCGCCAAAACTTTTAGGAGATATTGTCAAAAAACTGCGTTTACGCGCCATTTTTCCAATATGGCGGCGCGAACGGCATAGATGAAATTCGTAAAAAATACAACAAATCTATAAAATTACCTTACTATTATTATTTTCCAAAACTCCCGGAAAACTTTCCAGGTAACCTGTTTTTTTGGAATCAAATGTCTGTACTATACCTACCTCGTAAACAAATGACTGGCTTGCAATGTAATTTTTACAAATAAGAGGAATGCATGCCTTTTTTTTAAGTTCTCTTCGTGTTTGCTTATTTAGCGCGGTGTGGCGTACCTGACCACTCACAGGCAATCATTGGTACCAAAACCACAAATAATTCTACTAAACGTGATGAACATGCCAATATTTACTTACAATTGCTCATATCAAGCACAAGCATCATAATTCGACGTTTATGGGAAGTACTAATTACAATGTGGGAGTAAGAAAACCCAATTATTAGGCGTTATATGTTAAGCCTGCTTCGTTGGTCTACGGTCACAGCAGCGACTGCTGAGCAGTTCTTGGACTCGAATCCCGGGTCGGGCAGTCTTATTGAGTTTTTCCATCAGGAATTTCTCAATAGCAGCTACGGACTCTGATTTGTGCCCTGTTGATGGCAATACGCTCCGTTCTACATAGGACTTAAACCTACCTGGCGAAATCTGGATGTGCTATTAGGTGCACTTCTGCCTAGCCCTTCGGGGTCGGGGATTACAGTCGTTATGTTAAGTTATTTTTTTTTCATCACGCTACCCGAACTGTCGTTGGTTAATCGCGAATTAATCAAAGACGCTCGAAGGTGGATATGATGAGATCATGCTTGTTGTGTCCCGGACTTCGTGTGTATGAACCTTTTTATTCGTATGTCAATCACGTTGCGTGTATTTTTGTATTAGTTTGAATATCGCCATTAATCTATAGTAAGCATTATTTGCTTCTGTTTTGATTTATACTGGAAATTAACCATCTAATTTAAAGTTTGTCATTATAAAGGAGGACTAGCTTATGCCCACGGCTTCGCCTGCGTGGAGTTCGGGAATCGTCCATCCAAACTATCATCTATCTTTGTGCCAAATTTCATCCAGATCCGTTCTGCCGTTCTGGCGTGATTGAGTAACAAACATCCATGCATTCATACTTTCGCATTCATAATAGGTAAGTTTACTAGAGACGTACATAATATCAGACACTTGACAACCAGTAAATCTGGTAAGAAGCATTCAATTTAAGTAAATCACCACTTTGATAAAAAGTTACCTATTTATTCAGTAACCCAATTAGAAGATCCTAACACCAAACAGGAAAATGACAAAGAAATCCCGATATTTATACAATATTTATTTAATATGGAAGAACCAAAAGGTAATACACAAGCATAGCGGTCGTAAGCCTGTGTATTTATATTATCATAATATTACGTATGTGTGTACGTAATATTCACTAACAGCTAAACAGTACCTACATTTCTAACGGGAAAATTCAGCTATTAATAAACATAATTTAAACATAATGATAACCAGTATTTCCTATTACACGTAAACTGAGCGACCGCATCGTACTGAAATATTAGGTAACTCCCATAAACCGTTCTAACACAGTAATGACAATGACTAATTTTACACCTAAACAGTACATTTCTAACGGGAAAATTCAACTATTACTAAACAATCATTTATTTATTTAAAACTCTTAAACTGTCATTACAGGTTTAGAAACCCAATAAAACATAAACACAACAACATAATAAAAACACAATGAACACCAATAAAACAAAAACAAAATGAACAAATGAAACATAATGATAACCAATATTTCCTGTTACGGGAACATTAGTAAACTGAGCAACCGCGTCGTACTGAAAGAGTAGGTAACTCCCATAAACCGTTCCAACACAGTAATGACAATGACTAATTTTACACCTAATCAGTAAGTCATAATTGCAACAAGAAATTAAGTATGCAGTTTATACACTGAAAAAAAAAACAAATTGCTATAATGTTTTTTTTTCTAGTCTTTTCCCTGTCCCACTGCTGGGCAAAAATCTCCCCTATCTTCTTAAAAAAACCTCTCTATTTTGTGCAATTTCTTACCATATTTTTTATGATCAGATCGTCACACCACCTCCGGCAATGCCCTCCTCAGGCGTCCATTCGTGCGACGTAGCCAGTGCACTCCCACTTCAACCTGGCTGTTTTAACTCCATCAGCTACTTTAATATGAAGCGTAGGATGGTGTTCCTAACGAGATCTGTTTGCTTATCACCTATTATGCTGCGCTGCATCGCCCACTGGCAAATCTTGAGTTTCGACTTATGTTGTTCAGTAAGTTACCGACTGCCAGTTAGGACGGGCAGCGTGAACATGTCGATGAGTTTTAATTTGTATGCACGTAGCATGTTTTTAAAGTGATTTTCTCCTGTTGTATTGATTGCAATGTCATGTTATAATGAACCTATTTTGAAACCTATAGTTCTCATCTCAAATAATAATAATATCTTGGGACAACCAACACACCGCCACGCCATCTGATCCCAAACTAGGCAGAGCCTGTACTAGGCATGGCAACCAGACAACTGATAAACATACTTATATATTTCTAAATACATACATATTATAGATAAATTACACACCCAGATACAGAACAAATAATCGTACACATCGCACAAAGATTGGTCCTGTGTGGGAATCGAACCCACGAATGTAAATCTTTTGACGAAATAGATTGCTTTTGTTTTAGAAAGGTGTGAGCATTTTGGTGTTTGTGACTGTACACACTCACAATGATGCGCCTGTCAATGAATAATTTTACACGCAATATTTACAAGTCATAATTTATTTATTTAAATCTCTTAAACTATCATTACAGGTTTAGAAACCTAATGCGATAGCTAAGCCTACTTATAATATTAACTATTTTAAATAACACTATTACTAACAATTACAAATAACTACACAATACATTAACACAAAATTACTTATAACTAAAACGATAAAACCTTATAATTATAACAAAATATGTTGTATTTAATATGTTTTACAGTAATAAAACAATAACAATTAAGTATCTAGTGTACTGCACATGAATTATGACTACAATGAGAAATCTAAGTAGGTAATATGTGTAATAACTCGAAACGACGTAATTCAAGTTAATTTTGTATAGGCGCATAATGTAGTAGATATTGGTTTAGGGAAAATACTGAATCCTACTTTGTGAACATTCATAAATAAACCTGAGTATTCTGACAGCTGGATAGGTATAGGATTGAATCAAGTTCTACCTTCTGGACTGGATTGGAGTAGTAGAGAATTCACAAGACATTCGTGTTGATAACTCTAATTGAATTGCAGCATTGATTCTACGATTTGCATGTAATCAAGTAGTTCTGTAAGTTTTAGCTAAGTGGAATTAAATAAAATTTTCTGTGTCCGAAGTGACATTTGGAGAATTTTACATTATGCAAAAATGGCATTTTGCGAAGAGACATTTTGCAAAAATGGCATTTTGGTAATGTGACTTTTTGCGATGTGGCGTTTTCAGAATATGACAATTTGAGAATATGACATTTTGCGAAATTCCAATATGTCATTTTGCGAATGTGGCATTGTGCGCCGACTCCGTTTAAACCTTACCTCTTGATAAGACTGGTCGAATTTCAGACATCTGACTATTATAGTTTTTTCTGTCAATGACAGCCGAGACCAACGGCTTTACGTGCTTGCCAAAGCTCAGAGGGACGGATAGTAATCAATGTTCACCCATCCACGGATCGACCTAGTAGCTGAACCTATTATCGACCTGTGCGGATGTTGTTTTCGATAAAAATATATAAAATTGAAGTGTCTGTTTTTGTAATTTCAAAATGACAGCTTTTTACTGCATGCATGAAAGTTATTACTTAAAACTTTTTTTTAAATTTTTGTCTGTCTGTCTGGTGGTTTGTTCCAGCTAATCTCCGAAACGGCTGAACCGATTTTGACGGAACTTTTACTGGCAGATAATTAATTTTATAAGGAGTAACTTAAGGTAGTTTTACTTTAGAAAAAGGATTACGGTTCCGTGCAAAAAAAAAACACCCTTGAAATTGTTAACAAAATCCGATTCAAACAGGGAAGTAATATTTTTATAATAATTTTACACGGGCAAAGGTCGCGGGGCACAGCTAGTTCTTAAAACTATACTATAAATAATAATAATATAATATCTTGGGACAACCAACACACCGCCATCTGATCCCAAACTAGGCAGAGCCTGTACTATGGCAACCAGACAACTGATAAACATACTTATATATTTCTAAATACATACATATTATAGATAAATTACACCCAGATACAGAACAAATAATCGTACTCATCGCACAAAGATTTGTCCTGTGAGGGAATCGAACCCACGACCTCCGTCCTAGCAGTCAGGATCACTAACCACTAGACCAACAGGCCTATCAAACTATACTTCACTATACTTCACGAGCTAAAAACATGTGCCAATAATTATCATATTGCAGATTTTCTTTTAGCATATTTAATTTTTTCTGAGAATTACAGATGGAAAATGTATAGTTCTATTTTCTATTTATATTCAAAATAGGTTGCTGCATTCTTTACACGGCCATTTTGTCACATTATTCAATCGTCTTACCTTAATTGTGTGTGTATTTTTTAAATATTAATAGAATCTAATAATGAGTCACATTTTACTCATTTTCATAATCTAAATGTGTTATGTTTTTGTTATCGTTTACCATGATCATCACAACGAAAAGCTCTTTAACTCAAGTGGAGAGGCTATTTACTTGATAATAATATTATGATTACTTCTAGTTTGTTATTGTTGGAAGAAAAAGACTTTTCTTTTGATTTCAGAAAATTGTCAGCAAACTTGAAAATGAAAATTTTGAAAAAGGTGATAGGAACTTACTTACCTTTAACGAATTTAGCTAATCTATAAATATATATTTATGATATAAAATGGTAAACTGACTAGACTGGGTGATATATCAACACACAGCCCAAACCACTGGTCATAAAGACATGAAACTTGGAGGGTGTGTTCTTTGTGAAGAGTAAGTATTCACTAAGAAATGATTTTTGGGAATTCCACCCCTAAAGGGGCCTATAGGGGATGGAAGTTTATACGAAAATTCGTCATTTTTGAAGTTAGGATCATCAAATTTTGTGTTTAGGCTGACGATTGAAAAAATAATTTATCTTAGCGTTTTTGATAATTCTACCCCGAAAGGGTTAAAAAGGGGGATGAAGGTATATAACCGCAACCTTTTTTTTTTTTTTTTTTTTTTGTTGACGCTGGGAAAAAATGCATTACGCATACCCTCCCGTCGGGGGACAGGAGGGGTATGTGGGACTCCCCGGGCGGACCCGGTATACCCACTAAAACGACCCAGCGCATTCCCGCTTCGTCACAGTGGCGGGGGACTGGGAAACCGGCACAGCCTTTACTTCCAGTCCTCCGCCGACGATTGAAAGGCACAGACCCCTCACACCCTCACGGGTGTGGGGGGTCGGGAATGACCGACGAAGGTGACGGGTGCAATGCGGGCGAAGGCACCCCCGTGCCTGCCGCCCGCCCGTCACCATTAGGAGGGAGGGCACGACGCCTTCTCCCCTGTCTTCGTCTGCGGAGCGCCGCAGCGAGAGGATCGTCCTCCCGCGCGCGCTCCGCTGCCTCCTTTTGCGAGATTACGTCCTCGCAAAAGGAGGCCACCGCTGACCAGGCCTCCTCGCTCCCCAGCATGGCGTCCACCACGCCAGGAAGCGAGAGGTCCGGTCCGACCACCGCGGTCAGACCGCGGCGCAGCTCGGACCACGCCGGGCACACCTCGAGGGTGTGCTGCGCCGTGTCCTCCGCCGCGCCGCAGTCGTGGCACGCCGGGGTTTCCTCCCTCCCGATCCGGTGCAGGTACGATCCGAAACAACCATGCCCGGATAACACCTGCACCAGACGGAAAGAGAGGAAACCGTGGGACCGCTCGAGCCAGCCCCGCAGGACCGGACCGAGCGCGTCCAACGTCCGGCGGATATAACCGCAACCTGGATTAACCTATAGGTTACTTTTTAATACTGATAGTACGTTCCCGTCAGATATGTTTCCGACATCTACGCGGGCGAAGCCGCGGGCCAAAACTAGTCTCAATTAAAAAAGCTTTTTAGTATTAATCCGTTAAAAAAATGTTATTGGATTGATAACCTGTACGTTTTGGTTTTCTTTATACCTACTAGCTTTTGCCCGCGGTTGCGCCCTCGCGATTATTCCACGGGATCGTACTTCCGGGACAAAAAGTACCCTATATAGTAATCCAGGTTATAAAGTATCTGTGTTTCATCATTTTTGCGTGAAAGAGAAACAAACACCAGTTTACTATTAAAAAAATAAAATAAATAACCTTCACTAGAAAGGCCTCGAACTCGCTTGTCACAGAAATTATATTTAGAAAGGTATACTAGTACATTATTTCTGAGATTAGACTTGGCATTTCCTAAATCAGTTCTACGTACAAAACACCTCATCTAAATGCCACAGTTATCGCAATAGAAACCTATCGAAAATTTCCGGTATATGCCTCATCTCAGGGTTATAATCACAGATGTGGTTTACCAGCATGACTAACACACCTACAGTTCATTGTTGTAAGTCATAAATGCTTAAAGATAATGACTCGAGAAATAAAATACTGGGTGAAAGCGACACCGACGCAAAAACGGTTACCAAATTTTTCATCGTTTATTAAAAAAAAACAGCTGTTATATACATTTTGACCGTGTAGGTATTGCACTTTTGTAGGAAACAGCTGATTAAAAAAAAAATAAACGATGAAAATTTTCTGTGTGGGGTAGCTCAGAATGATGTACTGAATACGTGGTAACCGTTTTCGCGTCGGTGTCCCCTCCACCCCGTTTGTAGATTACTATTTATTAATTTACAACGATGTATGTTCCTTAATGTAAAAATGGAAAAGTTAAAACTTATTTTATTCTCATACCGTTATTCCATAGCGTCATTCAGGAAACCTAGAGCCAGCAGTTTAGTCTGTGCTTTATCTGATAGTGAATTTCCGATTTTTATTAAGCAGATAGCTAATATTGTAATGAACAAACAATACTACACATACACAATAATGATTCATCGTACATCGCACGCGTAGATTGCTTGTCAGCAAGTAAATAAACTGTCTGATAGTGAAAGCTTGAAGTACCAAAAATAAAATGATCGTCATCATTACTCTACGTTAACACACGAAATAAAGGTGGTTGTACACTCTCGACGAAGCACTTCATTCAGATCCAGCCTGTCCCTTTGCTGTCCTCCCCCAGCGAAGCCCTAAGCCGAGGCTCGTACCCCTCAAGGGGTGCCGTAAGCGTGTAGTCGCTTAGTTTATAAGTTTTTTACAGGATAGTCCGGTTAAGCAGACGACAACGTCCTTGGTTGAACTGCAAGATACCTTTCACAAAAAAAAAAATCGACGAAGTATTCTGAGGCCGGGCTGGTGTGAGCGTGATACATGAGCGCTCGTCTAGCCTCGATGTTCCTTGCTTGACTGTACACTCTTGCAGTCGCCCTGCCTCGGAGAGTCTCGGCGAGGCTGTGCAGCCACCATAAATCATGTATTCTACATGTTGCGTCTACAAAGTTTTGTTTTTATTTTACACCTTAATATGTAAGTTTTTAAGACTAGTTTTGAACAAAACTTGTTGAATGTTTGTCATAAATGTCAAAAGAGGATAAAAAGATAATAGTTAATAATGTCTATAACAATATTAATACATGTATGACACCGCGTTTCATACACATGTTTAAATACATTATTAAGAGACATGTTCAAATGTACCACCTCTTGTATCTAGAGGTTTTCAATTTACTTTCCCGATGTACGACTGCCTCGTTGGTCTAGTGGTCGCAAGTCCGACTGCTGAGCATGAGGTCCTGGGTTCGATTCCCAAGCCGGCCAAAGTTTTATTTGGTTTTTCCATCAGGAATTTCTCAGTAGCAGCCACAGAGTCTGAATTCGCGCCCGGTTAATGATAATAGGCTCGCTCCCATTACATGGGACTTAAACATAACTGGCGAAATGTCGGTGTACTATTTATTAGGTACACTTCTGCCGAGCCCTTCGGGTATTACAGGCGTGATGTTATGTTGTGTGTGTGTTTTGTTTTGTACGTAAATGTGAGTTACAAAAGTAAATAACACAAAATATAATTTTCATTTAAGTTCGTCTACGATTTCTATCTACCATCAATTTTAAAACACAAAAGCAAAAACTCTCTGGCCAAGGATCAGAACCAATAGTTCTTGAAGTCGAAGTCAATTATTAAACTAAATGGACCGACGAGACTAGTTCAGGTTTGTTACATCCAATGACACTGAATCAGGTATATTCGAGTGTATTCGTGTATTGATCAATCTTGGTCTTGCATTGATACAGAACTTTTGCCGCAAGACTCGCATACTTTTACTAGCTCCGCCAACGGTTCCCTCCGCTGGCTGGATCACTGTGTTGTCACTGAGGCCGCCAGACATCTTGTGAATAATGCGTCTGTTTTGTATGGTGTTTACGTGTCAGACCATATTCCGTTATTAATAGAGTGTAACATTGATCTAATTAAACCTAAAATTGTTGGATCCAACATTTCTTGTAACAAAGTTGTATGGGGTGAGAGGGATTCAGAACAGATAAATAAGTATTTTGATTACTGTAATAGCAACTTAAGACAAATAGATTTTCCACCTGAATTTTGCAAATGTGCTGATAATATGTGTCACGAACTTGAGCATCGGCTGGTGATAGATAGTTTGTATAATGAATTGATTTGTATTTTGAAAAAAGGAGCCGAACTCACTCATGCTGGTTCTGTTAAAAAGCATCATAAAGGAAAGTATGTAGTAGGGTGGAACAAACACGTTCGCGAGGCTCACTGTGATGCCCGGCAGTGGTATCAAATGTGGCTGTTATACAACAAACCTATTTCTGGATTTATTTATGAAAATATGTGTTCTTCGCGAAATCTTTTTAAAACTAAATTAAAATATTGTCAAAACAATCAAGAGAAAATTAAGATGGACATGTTAGCATCTTGTCATGAAGGTAAACAATTTAATAAGTTTTGGAAGTTAACGAATAAATTAAATCATAGATCGGGGATACCGGTGAGCGTCGCGGGCGTGAGCGACCCCTCGGATATAGCTAATGCTTTTCAAAAACATTTTAATGTAAACTCGCGGTTGTGTGGCTATAGCGAACCGTCAAATGGCGGCGCGGGGGTGGCCGTGACCGGGGCGCCTCCAGTCAGGTTCTCCGCTAAAGAAGTCGCGAGAAGTATACAGAACATGGTGAGGGGGAAGTCCCCCGGTCACGACGGCCTCAGCGTCGAACATCTGAAATACGCCGGGATACACTTACCGCGGGTGCTTGCTATGTTCTTTAACCTATGTCTGAGTCATAGTTACGTACCTGTAGAACTTAGCAATACGATCGTTGTGCCAGTAATAAAGAATAAGACTGGTGACGCCTCCGATATTTCCAACTATAGGCCGATATCGCTTGCCACTGTCTGTGCTAAAGTGTTGGATTGTCTGCTTGATAAAATCCTAGCTAAGCATATTGTTCTCGAGGATGGTCAGTTTGGTTTTAGACCGGACTTATCTACGGATAGTGCAATTTTATGCCTTAAGCAGACAGTCCAATATTATACAGACAGAAAGACTCCTGTAATGGCATGTTTCCTGGATTTATCGAGGGCGTTTGACCTCGTCAATTACGACCTGCTCTGGCATAAGCTCACTCACGACACAACTGTCCCGGCCGATGTGATATCACTGTTTAGATATTGGTACAGTAGTCAAAAGAATACAGTTAAGTGGGCTGGCTCATATTCTGATGTGTATGGGTTGGATTGTGGGGTGAGGCAGGGGGGTTTGAGCTCCCCCCGCCTTTTTAACCTATACATAAACAAACTGATAGGTAGGCTCAGTAGCACTAAAATCGGTTGTCACGTGGACGGTGTTTGCGTGAATAACATTAGCTATGCTGATGATATGGTGCTGCTGAGCCCATCTATCGGTGCAATGAGAAAGCTCCTTAAAATTTGTGAAAGTTATGCAGTGGCTCACGGGCTCAAATACAATACCGATAAGAGTGAATGGTTAGTTTTTAAATCAGGTACTTTAACCTACAAACTTCTGCCTGAACTCTCACTCTGTGGGTCTCCTTTAGGTCGGGTTTCGAAGTTTAAGTATTTGGGCCACTGGGTCACTGAGGACTTGAAAGATAATCTTGACATAGACAGGGAGCGCAGGTCGCTGGCTGTCCGTTGCAACATGCTGGCCCGCAGGTTTGCACGCTGTACAGTATCAGTAAAGATAACGCTTTTTAAGGCCTTCTGCCAGTCGTTTTACACGTGCAGCCTGTGGACCAAGTATACCCAGCGGGCATACAGCGACCTGCGCGTACAGTACAATATCGCATTCAGGGTGCTTTTGGGGTTGCCGTGGCGTTGTAGCGCGTCAGGGATGTTCGCGGAAGCGTGCGTCGACGGGTTCGCTGCGATCATGCGGAAGCGATGCGCGTCCATGATGGCGCGCTTGCGCTCCTCCTCCAATGGCATCCTGAATGTGTTTACGGACCAGTGGGACTCTCCCCTCTTACGAAGGTGGGTAAGTGTTCATACACACTTATCCAAATAAGCGGTGTACCATTGAGCGAACAGTTCAATGGTACACTGCTTGTTTATTATTGTAAATTTAATTTATTTTAATACTAACATTAGGCTAAGTTATACTACTACTAACAATATATGGATGTAATTCTGAAATAAAATATTTGAATTTGAATTTGAATATTCAGTCTAATCGCCTTTCGAAACTGCATAGCTATTAACAAACGCTTCGATTCGATTCCGATTCGACAAGTCGTATGTCTATCTTTTTTGGCATTACGAAAGCGAGCGAGATAGACATACGACTTTCCGAATCGAATCGAAGTGTTTTTGAATAGCTATGCAGATCATTGGATCATGGGTTCATTGTTTGGTTCCTGAAAGCCTTGTCTAGAGTAGGCAGATACCTATTAGTATTCTATAACACTCTGTCAGTTTGTTGATCGCCTACTTTATTATAAATATAACTACTGTTAATGAATAAATGTACATACCCGAATATAATAAAATAAATAAGACAAAGAATGGTAAACATTAGCGTTGTGTCGAACCTGCCAGATTCTTGCGAATCAATTAATTAATCATTTTCAGTTTTCATAAAATTAACCTACTAAAACAGGATCCTGGAGCATTTATCCTTCTACCCAATTTCTGAGAAGCTGGGTCATAACTTAATACAAAAACCTACTTTAACCAAAGCTAATTCACTTTTCAGAATATTTCATATCGGCGCAGCGACCAATGACGTCTTTGCACACGGATTAACAATAAATAGGGTTTTGTCAGTCATAAATTATGCATTAATGACGCAGGCGGTAAGATATTGTAAAATCATATTTTAACAATTTGGGAAAGCCTGTAAAAATTAAGAATTGATTAGTACCTAATTCCGTTCAAATCTTGATGTTCGATTAGGTTTTTCCATAATAAAATATTCTTTGGTATCCTTTAAAAGTGGCGCTATATACCTGCTTAATGTGGATCGGGTGCATCTTTGGAAGTCAACGCAGAATGTGACTTATCTTTTTATTTTCTATTGTATAAATAAAGGATGATTTCCACCAAACGGCTCGCATCGCATCAGAACGCAAGGGACGATCTGCTCCGTACCATCGCTTATCCGTTTCTGCACCTAGTCAAATAGTTTCATTCCTACCATGTCGGATACGACGACAGGCGAACGGAGCCGATCGCGCGTCGCAGCATAATTTCGGCTACGATCGCGTGTCGCGTAAGACGCCCTCGGTCAAGCTGCTGTGTGCGGCTTGGTAATATAGACTTTAAATACTGTGTACACGATTTAATTTCGTTTAAAGATTGTAGAATCCGATGCGATGCAAGCCGTTTGGTGGAAATCATCCTTTAGTCACCTATAGATTGTCTATACTTTTAAGTAGGTACCTACACAAAATATGTTACACAACTCTTTTACAACATTGCTAATTCTATGGATATTTTGACGGTCATATACAAATTACCTACTGCCTCGTTGGTTTAGTGGTCCCAAGCGTCTGCTCAGCATGAGGTCCTGGGTTTGATTATCAAGTCGGGCAAAGTGTTTTTCCATCAAGAATTTCAATAAGCAGCCACTGAGTCTGGATTTGTGCCAGGTTGATGGCAATAGGCTCGCCCCCTTTTATATGGAGCTTAAACATAACTGGCGAAATGTGTGTGTGAACTTTTAAGTACACTTCTGCCTAATCCTGCGGGGTTTACAGGCGTGATGATTAATATATTAGAAATATCGATCTATGGATAGACAATATTTTATAAAGTACTTACACAAAATATGTTGCACAATTCTTTTATAACATTGCTAGTTCTAGGGGTATTTTGACGGTCTTAAACAAATTAATAGGCATATACTGCATTATAATTAACACTAGAAACGGGATATTTACCATGTCCACTGTTTGTTTTGCGCCGAAATATCGGGAACTCAAAACAAACAGTGGACATGGTAAATATCCCGTTTCTAGTGTTCATTATAATGTTAGTGACCATGCCAGTTTAAAAACTTACTATGTATATACTACATTATTTATTTGTATCGATCCCAGAGAATAAATAACCTTGTACCTAATAGTAACGTGTCCTCTACTAGGAAATGACTGCCCGTTATCTCGAAGTAGATAAGTGATAGGCAGTTCTACTGATGTCTAGTTTTAAATGTGCGGTACTTGATAACTAACTTGGGTACTAACTTTAGTTAAGGGGAAGCGCCGGGTAGGCCGCGAAACTGAAATTGTCAGGTTGTACGTTGATAAAAACTTTTTCATGAAATAGTCATTCAATGGGATTAAATTAACTTAAAGGCTTGTTTATTATAATTTTGTAACTACATACATGTTACGGTGGCGAATCATATTTTGTTCAATAAACAGCCTGACACTGACGTGCGAATTGCAAAAAAAACCGGCCATGTGCGAGTTGGACTCGCGCACCGAGGTTTCCGTATAAACTTGTAGGTATTTTGTTATTAAACTACATATTTACGGTTTTCAGATTTTTACCTTTCCAAATTTCATGATTCTAGGCCAACGGGAACTACCATACAGGTTTTCGACCCAAAACTTAAAGGGTACTTCCGGTTGACCTAAAATGGTCAATTTTGGTTAAAAGCAAGGTCTTACAGCACAAGTAAAGGGAAAATTCCGAAAATTAAAAAAAGTTTAAATTTAAGGTAAATTTTGGTACTTACAAGTTTTCGCGAGAATCTAAATTTGCCCATATCTTTTAATCGTGTTGACTCAGGACCAAGATTTTTATATACCTAATAGAAACTATAGACCTTAGTATCTGGTATAAATTTCCACTTGCTAGATCCACCCGTTCCTGAGAAACGGTAAAACAGTGGTGACACACGAGCAGACAGACGGATAGACGGACAGACAGACCAGAGAGTGATCTTATAAGGGTTCCTTTTTTCACCTTTTGAAGTACGGAACCCTAAAAACCGTAAGAAAATTTGAATTTTGCTGGCCACCCTGGCACTTCCATCTTAATAACAGTAGTCAGGATGGACCTCAAACCTATCAGACCGGTATGCTAACGGCGTTTTATACAGGATCTCTCTACATATTTGTTTCTGCTTAATGCGAAGTGGATGTGATTGATAGTTCTTCGGAAATATCAAATTAATACAAATTTAGGTTGATTCGTTTCTAATGCTTACAAGTCATGTTCTTAAAATTGACTGTCCGTCCACTGATGGGTTTTTGTACCTAATATAGCCAATAGATTACTTCGTAGGATGTAAATGTATAATATAACATAGCAATACTTCAGGTCTGTACTCCCCGAATGATGAACTCTCTAATAAACTAATGGTTTATACGTTATATTTAATTTCCCATGTATTGGATTCAGCTCATTGTTATCAACTGCGCTCCAGACTCCGGGCTCTTGCTGAGACATTGCTGGTGGAAAAACTCAATAAGCTGCCCGACACGGGAATCGAACCCAAGACTAAATGCTCAGCAACGCATTTGTGACCATTAGACTAACGCGGCAGATACCTAACTAGGTATACCTTGGGTTAATAGAGAAACTGCCCAATCACCAATGAATTTCCATAACATTTTTTCTCTTGTATTCCAGTCAACTCGCTTTAAAAACAGATAAACTCGTAAAATGCTCTCAGGCAAGCAAAAGTCACTTCCTACTTTCGAGGTTATGTTATCAAGAACATAAAATCAGAACAAGTTATTGTATTAATATAAAAATAATTATAGTAACAAACTTTTGGCTTTAATCGCTATTGACTGATGTTATCAAAGTTAGATGTACGAATTAATTTGCATACATGCTGTTGATTATAATTCATTATATAGAAAACTATCAGTAATATTTCACATCGTTATTATGTTATTTTCTGCCTGCATTCTATTGTTCTGAAAACTGAATAATTTGAGCTCTAAATCAAATTAAAATACTAGACGTTTACTTTTTTCCTAAAGCTTAGTGGAATGCAAAAAAACTGTGGTGTTAATCTTGACATGTAGCTGAAGTAGGTAACCATATACCCACAATGTTCTGCGATAATAAGAGATCTTGGGATGAGTACACTATAGGAGGAAAAACAAAAGGAATGCAGATCTTTGGTATTCGACTCAACGCCTATGAAGAAACGTGTGCGAAATAAAGAGGAGTAAATAAGAAACCCTGGTGCATTTTCGAATACGAAGGAACTTTATTTGACCAATAACAGACAAATATTTCGTAATCAATCATAATTTCTTCGTTTAACATTTCCGAACAGTTTTCATTATTAGATGAAATAGTGCGATACGATAATATTTTGCGTGATATGAATTTGATAATAACAATGTTATTAGTCTCAAATGTGCATTCGATTAAATTTAGAAGATATGAAATTCGTAATTTGTAAATATCCGGCGAAGACAGTTATTATATGTATTTATATGCTATTTTAATATAGAAATATTAGGTAACATCAGAAAAGATTTTTTTTTAATTTGTATATTAAATTCTCATAATATGAATAATAGAAAATATGAATACATTTCTTAGGACTAGTTTAAGGATCACAAATTCAACACTCACACTTAATAGTCAAATATAAAGGACATATGAATAAAATACATTTGAATAAACATTTTGAATATAGCTGCTCATATTTAATATTATAATATAATATAGGTAGGTACAATATGCATTAAACATGGTCGTTTGGTAGATAATAAAAAAATAAATAAAAATAAATAAATATCCCTGGACATTTTCACACAGCACCATCTAGCCCCAAGCTAAGCAACTTAATGCTTGTGTTATGGTAGCTAGATGGCTGATAAACTACATTTATACATTTTTTTTTTTGTAAATACATACATATTATAGATAGAAAAACACCCAGACCCGGAACAACTACTTGTAGGTCATACAAATATTTGTCCCGTACGGGAATCGAACCCGCGACATGCAGCGCAGCAGTCAATCGCTTGACCACTGCGCCAACCGTGTCGTCAATAATATTGATAAAAATTTTAAACAAAATAATTATACTTTAGATATTCTCTAAATAATTTCAGGTAAAAGATAAATTTTAAATCTAAAACATTCACGATTATAATAGAACTTAAAATACATTATTTACATTGATAGCATAAAATAACTATACCACAATCTGTACAACATTTGGCAATAAAGGCATTACAACTTAGGGTTTTTGTTGTAATAGAGATTTATCAACGAAAACGAATTTTGAAAATATTTACTAACTAGACTAGTTAAAATTTTATAAGATACTCTACTAACAAAATATGTTTTAAAATTTTGTTAGCATCAAGTGGACAATATTTTATTTTATGACGTCAATGAAAGTCATTATAGTTTTATATTATTAATAATAAATGGAATAAAATTATGTCTAAATACTATGTAATTGGTAAATTCTTATAATAATTCTGAAATGTTTCGAAGTCAATCGATACAATTCAACGATTAATGAAGCATTTAATAGAACATATCAGTTGGTAATGTGTTTTGTGCGTTATTAAATATTAAATCACCCTGCATGGAATTCATTTAAAACAATTTTATAAAATATATAAACATTTCAGCTGCCTCTGAACATGAGCATCCAAAAATAATAATACTGAAATGGAATGTAACTCTGGTGTAGCTAGAGAATACTATGTACAATAAATTCAAGACCCATTACACGCACAACCTATGGTACTGGCCGGGTGGCCCAAATTAATTTTTATGCTTGACAGAAGCCAAAGTAAAGTAATTGACTCATTCGAACCAGAAATATCAGCAATAGAAATTGACGATGCTAAAAATCTTCGCGGATTTAGAAGATGTTATATTTTATATTGACAATGAAGTTGAAATGGTTGAAGCATTTGATTCGTTTATTCGTGTAAGGAAGTTATATGTAGCAGTTGTTCGAGTTGCGAAGCTAGTTAGGCTAGGTGAGCGTGGAGGAGTTAGTGTGAAAGCGAGAGGACCGGCGTCAAGGCAATGCGGCCACGCGGTTCCTGCGAGCCGATTCCCGGGACGCGGAGTGGACTTCGGCGGTACGCAGCGTGATGCCGAAGATATCCTCGTGATAGCGGTTCTCCTCCTATGTGGTGTTAACAAAAATAACATTGAAATAAAACAATATTTGAAGAATAAGAACTGTACCATTACATAGCTGTTGGCACTGACGAATAATTAAGATTGAAGGAAAACACTAATGATACAAGTACCTAGTACATACTAATCAGGATGTAAATGAGGAGATTGTTAACCACTGCAAGTATGCTGAGGAAAATGGTCTCGATAAAAACAATGGTAATTGTTGGCGACAAACCTTGAGCATATACATGAAGTTCTGCACTTGCTCGTCAGTCATGTTGGCGTGTTTCTTAATAATGCCTTTAAGCTTCTGGTGGACGTCTTCAGCCATCTTACAATCGCCACAGACATAGAAATGAGCTCCTCGATTAATCAACAAATCTTGAATCTCAGGTCCCTCTTGCTCTGCTAGGTCTTGGACGTACATCTAAAAGAAACCATGATTAATACCGCAAGTCTGTTTTATGAAGCTTGCAAGTTACTATTTTTTTAAAGATTATACCTTAGGAATGTTCTTCTCCCTAGACAAAGCTAGGAAAACTTTGGAAAGAATGCCATCCTTCACGGCATGCTGCTTCTCTTCGCGATACAAATCCATACTATTCGTCCGACATCCGAAGAACAACCAAACCGGTCCAGCAGTTGGACGTTTGCGAGTATTGAGTTGAGCTCGGCGGTGATGCCAGAAACCACGGAATGGAGCAATACCAGTTCCTGGACCTATTAGAATCAGAGGAACTGACAAGTCTTGAGGAAGGTGGAAGTTCGGAGCGCTAGAAAAGAAAATGAAAAATGTAAACAACAATGCATGCCCAGGTCAATAAACTGTTTAAAACATGAAAATCTTCCAAATACCTTCTGATGAACAGATAAACTTCATCGCCCGGCTTACGGTCCATGAGATAATTTGAGCAAACACCATAATGGAGAGGTCCTTCGGCATCTGTTTTAATATGACATCATTGTTTTACTATAACTAACCGCATCATAAATAGAAAATCATAAATCTAACACTGAATAACCTTTTTGATGTTGCTACTACAGTCGACTCATCTATCAGATTGTTTGGAACGGATGTCGTTTAACTTAAAATTAGATCATATTGTAAACTCGATTTCAATGGAATCAGCGATGTCAGTGTGGGACTGAGCAGTAATAAACTATGAGACATGCTGTTTAGAGTAAAGGTTAAAATTATGTTTTACGTGTACTAACCTTGAGTTCGGTATTGGACGACGGCTACCGTCAGGTGGAGATGTTTTGGATGAGCAATAGGAGATGACGAGATAGAGTAGAATCTTGGCTGCAAAGGTGAGAGGAGTGCAGCGAGCAATGATGCACTCGGTCTAGCCGAGGAGAATTGTTCCAGTACTTCAGATACAGTCGGGAAATTGAAGTGGCGCCAGTCTTCGTAGGCTCCTGGCTCCTAGAATAAAACATCACAATTGAAATAAAAATTCTTTAGAAATTTATCATCAATGTTTGTTGTTTGTTTTAATACGCACTGTAGCAAGAGAGTTAAGTTGATTGCGTTCGTCTTCATTTTCACAGGTGGTTGCTAAATATTGCAGTAAGATTGAGGTAGGTGGTGTAGTGATATCTAAGAACCGTGTAAAGAGCTCTCGCACGCTCAGCACTGGGAGTCTCTCATGTGGCTCCCATGATTTCACTGGACCTGTAACAAATTTCTCATATCACAATAAGAACTCACACTCACGATCGATAAACCATTTATTCACTTACGATGAATAAATACTTTATCTTTTTTCTTACCGCTCGATGTGTGTGTTTCTTTCATAAGTTGCAGTTGTAAAGGCTGATCATAATCATCAACGTCCTTCAGTCTAAACAGTATGCTATCCACG
Organism: Eurois occulta; assembly: GCA_950022335.1. Taxonomy (NCBI): domain Eukaryota; kingdom Metazoa; phylum Arthropoda; class Insecta; order Lepidoptera; family Noctuidae; genus Eurois; species Eurois occulta. Next base: position 5,011,741 of record OX465489.1, on the reverse strand, counting down.
AGCTCCTTGCGATTGCACGCAATTATTCCAACATGATCTCCTGGATCATATTTAATCTCTTCCTGCAAATTAATAATTGTATTTAAAATATTTACTTTAAGACTCGTTGCATCTAAATGGGAATTATCGAATTTTTTATTTACCTTTGGTTCCATATCAATAAATATAGTAGATCTTTCAGAAGAACCATGGCCCAAATCCTTATTAGCTTTGACGATGCATTGTATGAACTTTTTGTTCAGAGCAGATTTTAAAGCAACTTGTAGAGTTGGTGCGCTAACTTCGGGCGGAGCGAAACGTACTGTTTCCTCACTGAGAGCAACTGTTCCAAGCGCTCTCTTAGCTTCTTGCAGTGTTTCATCATCATCCAGACAGAAGGTTTCACACGAAACCTGTTGGGTATTATAATTGTTTTTAAACAAATAATTAGTCGGCGAGGTTCTGTATAAATGAGATTATAATATTCTGTAAGTTATGTAAATATACAGGATGATTGGGTGCATTCCTGGAAAGGCGTGATACTAGCAGTTTATGGTGGAAAGATGGAAAATTTCCAAAAGAACTTTAAAGTTCGATTTCTCCAAAACAACCCAGTTTAGACCACCCCAAGTTATTGGGTCAAAATCAATGCAAATTAGGTCTAGTATCTCCCGTTTCAAGGAAAGGACCCAAACATACTGTATATCTTATAATATGGATTAGCAACACATCATCAATAATGTTTTTTCATCCATAGTTCCCGATTATTCCCCTAGTCAGTGATTGATGACCTTAAATTATCTTTTAAATAAAATACTACTATAAGCAGTATATTTCTCATAATATTTTATGATATAAATCATACAGGATAGTACAGTTATCCCAACTAATCGTTCAATTCCCTCAAGACCGACAGATTGTAGACTGTAGAGGCGGCACAAATTCGTCACGAGTAATTTACAACTTACGTTGAAGACGCCGGAGGCCCACTTCCGGAAGGCCTGGTCCTGGCCGCACATTTCATCACCGGTAGCAAGGTCGTGGATTCGTTCCCCGCCGAGGTCACCTAGTAACTTGTCCACGTATTTGCCGAAGTTACAGAAATTCGGGTAAGCGCTCGAACCCAGAGCGAATACCGCGAAACGAACGTTACTTAGTGGACCGAAACTGTCTATGGATGTGGCATCTGTTGTACTACCTGTTGAATAAAAATTGGTTTTTGATACAAAGTTCATAGTCTTTTTTTATTATTTAATCTATACGAAGGTGAATGATATGCACTTGAAACCTGTGTTTAGTATTGTCTTGTCTTCATTACCTTTCAATGATTCCAATCGGTTCAGCTTCTTAGGATTACCAGACCATCTTTGTAATTCGACTTGGCTGTTAGCTTTTATGAACGATTTTGGAGTTAGCATTTGATTCCTGTAAATAATTTTCAACATTAAGGTTACTGTTGTGTGTGTCAATATTACCTAATGTTACCTACTATGTTCTCAAATCTTACCCAGAGCCTTCTTCACCAACTTGATCAGCATACAAAAGCTCGCACAGATGTTCTCCAAACGCCTGACAATGATAATTTATTAGAAAATTGCCCCTTTATTTTCATTCACTCACATTATAAATTCTTGTTTTATTTAGAAATACTTACAACACCATTTTCAGGAGGGTCTCCATTCCCAAATGTTGAAGTCACGACCAGCAGCAGAGCTTCATGCTCAATCGATGTTATGTCGTAATCAGCCATGCAATGTACCTAAAATGCGTCCAAATTGTAAGTGCTAATGTCCTACAGTTCTTAGAAAAAATCGGTGCTTGCTTCAGTTAACTAAGTTCAAGAGTTCACTTTAAAATAAATCGTGACTGCTGATACATACTTGAGCATTGAAGGCATGTCCAAATATGACTCCTAGTTCCTTGGCAAACTGTTCAGATTTGCCTGTCTCGGTTGCATAAAGAACAGTAGCTTTGATCCTTTTGGACAAGGCCCGTCCAAATAGTTTGGAGGTAAACTTGACAGCCCGTGCTATTTGCTTGAAATGGAACTTCCGATTGATTGGTCTCTTGCCCGTTATTGGCTTGGATTTCTGCCACTGATGCGTCTTCCATGCGGGTTCCTGATAACATATGATTTGATTTACAAGAAATATTTTATCTTATTTAAATTATACAAACTGCCGCGTTAGTCGCGTGGCCGAAGGAGTGACTGCTGAACGTTGGGTTCTGAATTCAATTCCTAAATCAAGCAAGCATTGGGCACAGTTAAATATAAGATAGAAAAAAGGAAGGTTACGGACCTGATACTCGTAAGAAGGTTTCAGATAGTACAGAGCCATCTCTTGGTGGAAGACAGGAGTGATTGAAGACGACATCGGAGGCACAATCCAGATCCAATCTGCTGGACAGCCGGATCTGTTGAGTGATATGTGTAACTCTTTAGTTTATTGTACTACAAGCGTCTTTCCGCGGTTTTACTTGTGTTATTTTTGGAAAATATCCCACGGAAACGTCTTGTATACAAAGTGTAAATGGACCCTTCGGGAAGCCGTCAACCCAAGCGCTCTATACATCAAACTAAGTAACTCTACGCAAAAATTATTGCTGGGAAACGACTTTTTTACTGGGGTGAATCACTCAAACATTGTGCTGATGGATGGATTGAATAGTATGGAAGCCAAGGTAAGTTATAATATTAAAAACTTGTATTTTTTTTTAAAGTTGTGAAAAAGTTGGAACTTTGACCCCCAATATCTCCGTAACCGGAATGTTCCCAGGTATGGTCTAGAACAAAAAAATGATCGCAATGACGGAAAAACCAAATGCCTTTCGGCTTCGTTAAGGGTGTATTTACACCCTTTATAACCTATGAAACTTGAATAACTAACTACTATACTTCTGTACTGTACTGATATGGGAGGATACTATGACGTTTTAAAGCAGGAGTAATTCCAGTGTGAGAATGAGACAGAGCTATACAGGTCGTCTAGCGTCATCTTTTTCCCTCAATGGAATTACTCCTGCTTTTAGACGTCATGGTAGGCCACCAGTAGTTCCGAAGATTACCCCCCTACCTACGTCAAAACTTAAAATTATATTACACACTTTACCTCTTTATAATATTAGAATACGAGTAGATTTGGCTTGGTGTAATTGAGTTTTGCGGAAACATGATGGTAACAAAGGTACTGTCCTAATGATGTGGTCGTGCGTGACAAAACAATCGTGACTTCCTTGAACAAATTGAAATGTATTATCTGATACCCGTTGAGGTAAACTCTTCCTTCTAGATTGTGTTTTGATAAAAGAAATCCATTTTACTGCTTCAATTACAAGTTAACCAACTTAAATGGGAATGGGCAGGGCATCTATCGCATGCCGAACGAGTTGTGGGCCCGTAAACCAAAGGATTGGTGCCCTGAAAACAGCGAGTCGCGACTGATCCTGAAGTAGACTGCGGGATGACTTGGATGTCTTCCTTGAAGAAAGGTAGCGCAGAATCGTGACCATTGGAAGGAATGGAGGCCTTTTCCCAGCATTGAGACATTACGGGCTAGCAGTAAATAATGTAGCAATCATATATAGTAGTATAGTAGCAATAGGCCTTCTGAACTAATATAAAAAAAATTTTTGGCATCTTGTCAACAATTGTTGCCAGAGAGCCTTAAACTCGGCAAACTAAAGGATGATTTAAACCAAATGACTCGCATCGCATCGGATTTGAACGGATTTTACAATCTTTAAACGATATTACATCGTGTAAACAGTAAGTCTATTATATTACCTAGCCGCGCACATAAGCTTGACCGCGGGCGTCTTCCGCGATACGCGATCGTAGTCGAAAAAACTTTTACTCTGGACGCTCTTAAAGACGTGCACAACGTCTTTCTACATCGTTCTCACATAAATGTATAATCTCAACATGATGTAACCAAGATTTTTTAACAATATTCTGATTGAAAAAAGTGTCCATGGAGTTTCTTGCCCATTCTTCTCCATCTACGCTTTGGAATATGCAACTTCAGTACTCTCTCAAGTTATTATGCCTTGTGACTGCGACTGTAGCTTCGCTTCTTTTTGTTTTTTTGACATTCAAAAGTGCCGTCATGGTCTAATTAAAATAAATACTTTGAGTTTGAACAAAGTAAGTTGCGACGCGTGATCGGCTCCGTTCGCCTGTCGTCGTATCCGATCGGATCCTTTCAGCTGCCGTCGCTAGGTCAACACAATAGGAATTAAATTATTTGACGAGGCGCAGAAACGGATACGTTCGCAAGCGACGATACGGAGCCTATAGTATGCGTCGACATCCTACCGGACGCAATTGGCTATCGCCGCATTCGTGGTTACCCTTTCCGATCCGTTGCGATGCGAGCCGTTTGGTGGAAATCCTCCTTAATGCTACAGTTTTGTGTGACAGGAAAAAGCGAAAACAATACATTTGAATAATAGGGAATATGCGTATGATTCAAATAACGCTCAATTTTTTTTTTACATGAATTCTTTTCTTTTAGATTTACGTACATATTAATATTTTTTTATAATTTCGTTTTCATTAAGAAAATAATTATTGAAAAGTGCACAAAATGAGAGGGAAATGGGAAATTGCTATTAGTTGAAACGCAACGCTATTAGTCGAAACGAATTGTGACGTCAAAGTTTATAATAACAAATGTCAGCCAGTGCATAGTTGTTCAATGCTTATGATTAAATTCATTTTTATTGTAATGTTGAGCAGATATTGTAGGGAAATTGTATTTGTTTTGTAAACGAGTATTATACAATTGGACAATCTTCCGAAAATTGATGTGTTTATGATGGCCACGCATTTCGCATCATATTCGGATTTTACGTCTACCGAAATAAAAAGAGTGAAAGCAGCAAGGTAATTACATAATAAATATTATGTTTTCAATACATTTTGTCGAAAACTGGTTCTTATTGCACTACGATTAGGTTCAACATGCAATGTATTTCACACGCGTGGATTTTTAATATTTTTCCGTACACGTGCGGAACTAAAAATTTCCACAGATAACTATACTTATACTAAGTCCAAATGGGTTCAATGACTATTAGTCGGCGGTGATTGTTTTTTTTTAATCTCGGCAAAGGGATATGCGTCTTTAGAGCGTAAATATTTTTTTAGTATTTAAATTGTGTTTATCAATAGAATATCATAGTTAAACATGATTATTTAAAACAAATATTTACTTTTATGAACAAATTAACATTTATTTGTGTTCAAAATTATTTGAATTTTCTATTTTTTATATTAGGCTGTTTAGCGGCATCATACCTTTGCTTCTTCTTCAACCTGACGAAAGCAAAGCCGGAAAAAAGCAAATTAAATTATAGTTTCCTAATAATTCCTGACAAAAATATTTTCCGTTCTAATATTTTATTTCTTCGAAAGTGTACTGAAAAACGTCGTTTGATACACATGGGGATTTGTTACTGCAGTTCTCGGCTCCATAACACCCTCGCCTGCAGCTCGGGTGTTAATTCCGCCTCGATTGCAATAACAAAGTTTCCCCACTTATATCAAAATGTGCTATTATTCGATCTTTGGATAATTTTTACCTATACCTAAGTCAAGAAAAATAGCATACTTAACCTTAAAATGTCAATGAGAATTATAAAGAATTATAATTATATTATTATTTCTTGGAAAAAACATTATCTAAAGCCAAGTTGATGGAGATAATATCATGTCTCTTTTCATGATTGTACACCACTTGATCCTCATGTTCACACCTCTCGGTACAAGAAAAAACGCTATAGTCGGTGCATTTCTATTAGTTTTTACACAAGGGCACGAAACAGTACTGAAAAGTCGGTTTATTGTCCTGTTGCATTATTTAATTGAAGTAAAACACAAAATATTAATAGATTACAGCCCAAAACACTTCTGCAGCTATTCACTAGTTGTTTGTTGTTATAAACTTTGACGTCAGGACAAGCGCGCCAAAAGGCGGTCGTTTAAAGAGCTGTTATCAGCCTACTATTTTAAAACTTTTTTTTTTAACCCAATGTTGCTTTTTTGGTGCTGGTTTTTTTAATTATCATTTAAAAATATAAAAATCATAAAAAAATGCATATTCCCTATTAGGTATCATATAAAATGATCAAGTTCATAAAGGACCTCCGAATTACATAAGGATGACGCAAATTATATTTTAATGTTAAGATAAAAGAAGGTTTTAGGTTTTCTAAGAAAATCGGTCAATTCTGTAGGTATCGACGTAGATAAAATGAAATATTCATTAGTGATATTTTAAATTGGTTGTATACCGATTGCAAGCCGGTATTGTAATTTACTTAACGTATCGATATCTGCTTAGATTAAAATAATAATGTAACACCCACACATGAACTATGTTTGGAATGTGCTTCATTAATATGTAAACAATCGTTAATTAATAATACAACTATTGTACGTATATGAAAAAAAAATGTTTTTAAAGCATTGTGCAAAATAATGAGAACAAAAATAATAAATAACTCTAAGGTACCTACTTTAGTTAAAAAAACTATTCTCTTGGCAATATATGACTATCTTCCTCCATGAAAAAACCCCTGCTAAATTAGAATTCCTAGATCCATAAAGTTTTCTGGAGAAAATTTCGGACATTTAATTTTGAAGAAAAATACGAAGATTTTCTTTCCTTTAAACGATTATTAGAGAAAGGTTTGTTGCAGAACATTGCCGGGTGATACCTACTGTTGATCCCTATGTCGATTTTATTAAAAAATATAATAGACTGTTTTAATTTTATCATTTTAGAAAATTCCGTATGAATTCGAATTCCCCAAGAATTCCAGACACCTAGCTGAAATTCCGGACTTCTCCGGAAAATTCCGGACGTACGGCAACCCTATCTAAATCACCTGCTTAAGACATTTTAGGGCTTCAAGCAAACAGATATTTAAATAAATAAATAAATAAAGGAAATAATAATATCTTGGGACAACCAACACACACCGTTTATACATTTGCTCAACATTTGATTTGCAATAGCCGCTTAAAATACGAGCAACCACATATTCTTATTTCATAATTCTTCCTCAATTTCGTGGTAAGATTAAAAACAGCGTGACGTAGATAATTTTGATGCATCGCAGACGACCCCCGAAATTGTCACCTAAACTGTATAACGTAATAATACTATTAATGGACCCGGAGACGAACAAATTGAATTAGAGTCGATTAGCTCACGAAATAATTTAGGCAATTTTCGGCCGCTTCTTCTTGTTACACGCAGTATTTGTAACGTAATCAAATTTATGCTGTTTGCATTATTATGCTGTTGAATTATGTTATGCTTACTAGCTCTTCCCTCTCGACTTTGTCTGCATGGATTTCGCATGTCGACAATAGCCTCACCTGCCGGTTTCAACTATAGCTAAGAGCCATCAAGATGATCCCATAAGTACAAAAATATTTTTTATCGAAATCTGTCAAGCTGATTGCGAAGACATACGATAATTCATTCACTCATTGACAACACGCTGCATTAAATTTTATACGAGAGTTCTCAATATAACAAGTTGATACTAAGGAAGGGTTTCTGAAAATGATTTCCCTAAATAGATTAAGTTGGTGTTGAAAGTTTGTATAGAGGTTTTTTATTTTTGTCTATGGTTATACAAGGCTTGTATAGCATTAAAGGCATATTAGTACCACAAAATTGTGAAGCGTTACTGATCACGTTATACGATAGTCAAACGTTAATTGACCATACCATAAATTAGTTTCAATTTGCTTTGCTACCAGCGCTGACAGTTGATAGCGTTAAATTAGCGCTAAGATTTATAAGTGGGTTTGTGTTCGGTAGTAAATATCAACGTTATGTATTTATGCCCTTACTTGAGATATTATATTTAAAAAAAGCCTTAGATGTACTAGCCCGGTTCGGTAGCTTCACCCGGTGATCGATGTTGAAACCAACGTTGAAACCCTATTTCACCGTTTAGGGGTTGAATTTTCCAAAATTTATTTCTTAGCGGATGCTTACGTCATAATATCTATACGCAGCTAGGAGTAGCTGATCCGTCTTTTGGTTTGAACTGTCAAGACAAACGATTTTATAATAAAAGAAAGATAGATAGTTTTGTTTTACTTTACTCCGCTTACGTTGTTGATTTGGACTAACCATCATTAGTCAAATCGATGATCATTTAACAACAAACTTAACTATGTAATGAAATGAATGCCACGTTTAGGAGAATCTATCCATTAATCAGATATTTTATGCTCTATTCGAAACTATTTTCAATTTCAAGTTCTCTAATTGGACTGTAACAACCAAGTCGCTATTGTTTTCCGCCAGTCTATTCTACGTATTGGTTTCCAATTAAAATGTCTAGCTGTATTTGATCAGTTGTTAGCACTGTAGCAAGTCTATTGATTCTTGGACTAGTTAAACAATACTATTATGGATATAATTGAGGAGCAAATCTCTAGGAGCTCTTTCTGTTTTTTGTAACATTAGCAAGGACTTGAGTCACCTATAAATCTGGTAGGCAACGAGCTTCGTCATTTTTATCCCGACGTAAACTAACCTGAACTTAACCGAAGCAAAAACTTAGTCCATTTATCGAAATCCTACTCGTCTACAGCAAAAACTATAACAGTATCAAGGAGGATGATTCTACAATATCTCAGACACTGATAAATGTATGTTATGACGTCACTGGTACAGTCGCCTAGTAAAGTGAAGCTGCAAACCCAAACAATCACACGATAGTTCAAAACATTGATGTTTACGTGTCCTTCTGACCACATGTCTAAGCTAATCGGTCCATCTGCAAGGCTCTAGTGTCGACAGCTTAATGGCCAAGCGGGTCTGGTTGTAATTAAGTCTAGTTTTCTCATCCGCAATCTGTTTACTACAAGCGGGCGCGACAATGTCGAAAATTTAATAGATTTTGTTGTAAAATTCGCGTCATTTTATTGCGTCAGGAGCGTTTTTTATCATAGGCCGTGTATCACGCCTTCTGCACATATAACAGTGATTTATAAGGATCATGGCCATCATCTGCCTAGCCTGTTCCCATTTGTATTGTGGTTGGCTTGAATGCCAAAATTGTTGGGAGGACTACCTATCTGTTCTCCATAGCCTAATTACTGGGTAGTGCAATAGCCGTTATTTAATTTTGGGTTACTGTTTACCCGTATCTACTATCAGTGATCTACAAATGACAGCCGGGATCAATGGCTCAATAATGATTATTGTATTACAACAAAATAAGCTGGGCAAAAAGAAAACACCATGCATGACTCACAAAACACGCCAATTAAAAGAAGCTTAGCCTTTTTCACTCACTCAATCAATGCTTTATGAAATATTAGCCTTGAAATTACGCTATTTGTCCATTGTAAATGTCCCAGATCCGGATGTTTTTGGTCCATAACGACATTAATCTGATTATCTATGTTTATTCTACGCAGCTTTTGGAAACAGGGCCGACCAAGATATCCGGAAAGGGGCAACCAACATATCACATAAACAGGTGAAAAAATGTTTTATCGCAAGAAACTCCGTCATGTATGATACAGATTATGTTACATTTTATTTGGGTGCATTCATAAAGTCACTTTATTTTGATGTCATCTATCTTTAAATAATAATTATGAGTTTCGAATAAAATACGAGCATTGACTTTTGTGATCAACTGTACTAATATTTGGCAGATGTTGATAGTGGCTTTATAAATTGTTCTAATGTTAGTACAGGAGATTTTAATTGTGTCAATTAAAATGACCTTATTTAATTGACAGAACAATAAAAATCTTTGGTTATGTAGTGATGATTGACAAACTGTCTAGTGACAGTTTGTCACTCTCGAATTTGTGTGTGAACTATATTGACTTAACACAATTTTGAGAGAAACCTCTCAATATTGTGTATAGTCATTACAGTTCATAATTGCTTACCTCAATCTGTTCTCATTATCCAGATGCTTGATGAAGCTTTCAGAAGCAGTATGGTGGTCAACAATGGTAGCATTGTGCTGTTGGAAACTGTGAAGAACGGCAACGTTGCATTCCACGAGAGATTTGTCCTTCCAAAGAGTTATTGGAGTCCTTGTGTCCAAACCCATTTTCTGAGCAACTTTCTGTGGGATTAAAAAGAAGGTGATGCATCTTCAGAATTAATATAAACCCAACAAAGTAATAAAGGATTCCAATCCAAACCTTTTGCCTACCAACTTCCATTAAATCTATGTTCCGAATACTTACACATTCCAATGAAAATCGGGCATCCAGTTGGAAATGACAAATGATATAACCATCTGCCATATCAAACCGTTTATGACCCTTTAATTTGAGCGTACGAGCATAATCCCTAAAGCAAAACGTTACGAGATCGACTGGCCGGTAATTAGTCGTCAATCATTCGACCAACGTTTCAACCACAGTCCACATACGACTGGCAATGTTCGCGGTTTGCAGCTCTAAAGGTGGGTACATATTTGAGTGTTTACTTGAAAGGCACTCTACACGGGAGAGTGTATGACGACACATCAGGGAGTGTTATCTAGTTCAATAGAAACTTAAGATTTGGCCATTTCGAGGCGATAATGTGATATCGTGACTATTGCCGCGACTATCTCGCCCGCGGAGATGACGGCTCATAGAACACCGAGCCTCTCAAAAGTTATTCTTTGATGTATTTAAGGTTTCCCAAGAGTTTGCAATCTAAACACGATACTCGAACTTTTTTTGTTGAAATTTCATAAGTTTATCAAACGTGCGAGTGAATTTATGTTGCATTTAATCGAACAAACAGACTGCGCGTATTTTCTCTTTGTAAAATGCAAAAAAGAAAAAGTGTGTTACAAGTAAATGGTCACAGCAGTTCATCGATGAACCCATTGAGCATTCGCAACAAACGTTACGTTACATTGAAATGCTGTTTTTAACCGAGCCTTTGCTTCCATTCGATTGAAATATTCAAGTGTGTACTCCCCTTTACATAAACGCTAAACAACGTGAAATCTCGTGTACAAATTATTGTTTTACAGAATGATTCATTACGATAAATATTGTTATAGTTCGGTAGCCAGTTAATAAGTTAATTTTAGATCGATTAACATCAACGTTTCATGGAAATTGTTACGGAATTTGCTCGAGATGATGGCATTGTTATGACGTACGGGGAATCCCACGTGTTTTTCTATTGTGTTACCAATATTAGACATGAACACAATGAAGTTATTTACATGGTGGATTTTAGTGAGACAAGACAGTGAAGACAGTACTTTAGTAAAACTTAAGGATGATTTCCTGTAGTTGCAACGGTTAAGATAACTGCCCATATTAAAGCCCCGTCTCACCCGAAAATTCACCTTGTATAGATATTAATATTTTGAACAGTACCGTGTTTGTAAACCGGTAAAAGCACAACAACAAAATAAACAATGTTCCAAGCTTTCCTGCACTTAGCTCTAGTTGCTAGTACTCAGTCCCTCGAGACGTAACTACCAAGGCGTTCTTAAAATGTATTTTATTAAAAAAACTGTTATATTTTATTACCCTTCCGTTCTAACTATGTATTGCTTCGACTTGGCAAGAAAAAATATCGTAAACACTAGAAAAAATTGGGTAATTTTTTTACTTTGATCAATCAACTCAGCCTATCAGAGTTTTTTGCTAGACATAGGCCTCTTCCGAGCTGCGCCATTAATAAAGGAGGCTGAGCCAGACTGGATGAAAAAGTGGGGGGCTTCTTTTTTTCAGTCTTATTTTTGGAATCGTTGGCCCACCTAGCTGGGGGCAGCCCCACGCTACCCTTGCCGAAACGTGGTCCAGTGGTGTAAGACTAGCTATGCTCAGCTTGATGAAATGACGACCATCAAAAATGAAATCAAACAAAGGCGACTGGGACGAACTGGATGCAGAAGGTGGGGAACCGTGGTGCAACTTAGAAAATACACATCCAGCTTTGATTTGCAATAGGTCGATAAAATTTATCAAAGAATCATTCCATTTTAAAACCAAATAATGCTGATCAAAGTTCTTACCTCCAGCATATTAAGCCTGTTAGTATCGCAGAAGTTTCTACACCCGATCTCAGTGCTCATGTACCACCCGTTGAAGGCGTTAGCAGTGAACTCGATGCCGCCGCAGTCGAAACGCATATTGGCGACAGCTGGTAAGGCGTACCAACGGAGATTCAGCTCTTCGAACCATTCGTACCTGTGGAAGGTAGCGGATAAGTTATTAATAGTCTAGATATTGTGTCCTGTTGTTTGTTCATTACTGGGATTGATGGAAGGTGCGAGAATCGTACCCAAGTTCCGGGCCGACTCAATTTAGATATTAGGAAAAAGAAAATGGGAAAAAATAAATGAAAAATCAATGATTGGTGAAAAAAACAGTATAATGTGACGCATTTTTAAAGAGAAACAGCAAATGTTTTTTGTTAGCAAATTTATGTGAAAAAGTTAGCAGCAAGATCGCGAAAAAAAATTTCTAGCGGAATTTTCACATCCATATACCTACATACTTTCGTATACGTACATTAAAAAAGAAATTTACTGACTCTAGATTTTTCTGTATTCGTCTAGAATTCCTACAGGTTACAACAATTGTTTGATTATGCTCGGAGTTCGATCTAACCAGATGTGTCTACTACCCATATTTTATAAAGTGGCTGTCTCCTTGACCTTCGCAACCCACTTGAAGCTATCGATATCCTGAGATTCACGACAGAGTATCGGCCTGAAATATTTTTCATACATGCTTATGTCATGAAAACATACATTACAGTGCTATATTATTTTTCAAGTCATTCATTGTTTAAGCAACGTCATTGACGAATATAAAACGATCCATCACAGTTCGTGGGCTAATTACGCAGGTTTACATAGGTTTCTCAGAATTCAACTGAAAATGATTTCATGTGAATCAATGTATGATAATTTTCCTTGAACTTGTGGGTAGTGACAATTCAGCAATGGAAATTTTGTGTAGGCACTAACTATGACGATGTTTCATTAACTGTTTTTATACGCAAGCTTTATTAAAAAGGTAATAGAACAGAAATTCACTCGCATTGTTACTCAGTCAAAAATAAACTGTAGAAATGCGGTTTGTTTTCAAATAAATCCGTTTTCTGTTTTCAGTAAAAGCTTCATGAGAAACTTTTAAATGTACGAACGTGAAAGTACTAATGGTTCTGTATCGTGCTGGCGCCTGGCTCTGGGATTATTGTTGCATTAGAAGCTTAATGACCCATATTCTTTAATTAACTTCAAGTGGAAACTGTGAGTATTTTATATTGTAAGACAAAAAACTTAATTTTCCGAGCACTAAAACGCCTGACAAAAGTAATACTGAAATACAAGGATTTACTAAGAGCCACACATTTAATGGCCGTAAACATCACACCTAATAGCAAATATTAAAATAAAAGAAAATGATGTCAGCCAAGGAATTACCTGACTCCATCACAAATTATTACGCCTGTTTACGACACATTAACGCTTGTTTACTTTATCAGTAACAATACCTTATTGAATAGGCCCAAGTTACAACCAATAAACGAAGATTGGAGATCACTGGACCACAGTTTTACGATAGCAATCTGCGCCGAACGTTCGCATGTTCCCAGGACCACTTCTCGGCATTATATGCATTCCCAGACTTTTTTATGCTGGCATAAATTCCTGATGGAAAATAAGAAAGACGTGCGTTGCCGTATAATACATAGTTTTCGTCGTAAATCTGCGACCTTTCCAAAGGAATCGAGTTTTTTTCGCTGCTAAAGAACAGTGTTCAGATTTGTTGTTGGGGAGTTTGTTGGTTCCTTGCAGTTTCGTTTGTGGAAATATAGTAAGAAGACCTTTCAGTTTTTTTTGCATTTACCCCATATATTTCTCGCATCGAATTTTTTTGCATCCATAATGAATGTTTTCTGCTCTGAAAAAGGTCAGTAAATAAAATGTGCCTACATCGTTTATTTCCGCGATAAAGTCTTCAGAATAATACACAAACTGCATCTGTAAAATAATAATAAACAAAATACAGTCTTATGGGAAATGGGTCAGTTAACGTTCAGAGCAGCGTGCTAACCAATCGATCTAAATACATGTTGAATAGCTCATGAATAGAGCCTTTTAAAGTGCTATATTTAGTCATCGTAATATATCAAACAAACCATTTGTAGTCCCTCCGGATTTTTGTTCTTAACTATTCCCCAAATGGTCCATTAGAAAGGCGATGTATCAAATAAATAGTGTAAGGAAATATATAGCCAGAGCAAGTTCAGAGACGAAATTGTTTCAATGTATTTTCCTGATCCCATTTAAGTTTTACAAACTAGTCCTTAGGCTAAACGCTGTGTAAATTTAAATACGTCTATTGTTACTCAAAAGTATTTACATTGTTGTAAAGAGGGGATTGGAGGGAGTATTCAAGTTCGTTACGTCAAACTTGGGAATGTGGCACAAGTACAAATGAATCTTTTATGCTTACGATTTCTTAGGACACAGTCTTTACTTTGCTGAGTAAAGACTGTATTTACGTTCACTTTAATGAATTGTGAGGCATTACCAATATTTATATCAATTTATTGTTAAAAAATACAGCAGTGTAATAATACTTCCGTATTATTATACTGCTGTATTCACAAGTTCGGTTAATAAGCACATCTTGGAAAAACAGATGTTTTTTGTACCCAGTGTCAAGAAAGTATTTCCCGCATCAATGCACAAATATTTGTCTGGTTATATTTGTTCCGAGACTAAATGCGTGTGCTATGATTTGTGTATGTAAGAACACCCACGACGGGAATTCTAATGCGACGCAACGAGCGTAAAACGTTCACTGGTTGACTCAGCAAATAAATGATGTGAAAAATTGTAAGTAGGTGGTCGAATAAAAATGTCACTCATGTTTGTAATTATTATAAAAATACGTGATTCTTTTGGATGTTATTTACGTAAACGTACCTAATATTACCGTGAAGCCTCAGCTGCGAATAGACCCATTTCCTTAGGGTATTGTAAGGAGGGACCAAGGGTTTCATATAAGAAGGAAGGGCAACCGTACAGATGTGTTAATAACATCTCAAGTACTTGAAAAGCGTTTTCCGAATGTAAGAACTTTGGGTATTTCTCTGGGAACGAAACATTTACGTAATTATTTTATAAGGAATAAGTAAAACTTCTGAATGACTACAAGCTAAAAGGTACAATATTACACTTCTCATCAAAAAAATCGAAACACCTCGCAGTTTATGATTTGATAAAGATTATCAGAAAAATGTGTATATTTAGGAATAAATGTAAAATGTCATTTAATAGTGAGTAGTATGAGGTTTTTAAATCCTAATGTTATTGTTCTAAATTCAAATTAAGTCTTCATAGGTTTCGTATTTTGTATCATGAGTAATTTTTACCCTGTATGGAATATGAAGGAAATGGGTAAAACAACACGCGTAAATGAAAAAAAAATGTAAGAAACGTTTATTTAATAACTTGTATTCCCTCCGCGAGCTCTTATTACTGCTTCCATACGGTTCTTCATCGATCGGATGAGAGTCACGATCACATGTTGTGGTATATTATCCCATTCCTCTTGGATTGCATTTTGCAGCTGGCTAAGTGTTTCTGGGGCTGGATCTCTTGCTCGAATTCGTCTCTTTAATTCATCCCATAGATGTTCAATGGGATTCATGTCCGGGCTTCTTGCTGGCCATACCATAATGGAGATACCGACTTCGGTAAGATAATCTCGTACGACGCCCGCGGTGTGAGCTCTAGCATTGTCGTGCATGAATATGAAGTCGTTGCCAATAAAATGTGCATAGGGCATCACATGAGGTTCAAGACACTGTTCGATGTACCGATGAGAGTTTAGTGCAGGCAGCCGTGGCCCAGACACAAAGGCAAGTTCTGTCTTACCGTCGGCGCTGATTCCTCCCCAAACCGTCCACGAACCGCCACCATAGCTGACCTTTTCTTCAATGCAGCATTGTGCAAAGCGTTCTCCATCTCTTCTGGAGACCTTGTTCCTTCCGTCGTTACCATACAGCATAATTTTACACTCATCAGAAAACAGTACTTTGCTCCACTGAAGGTATGACCAAGTTAGGTGCTCGCGTGCAAAGTTAAGGCGCGCTCTTCGATGGTCTGCAGTTAATTTCGGCCCATTCGCTGGCTTATGCGGTGCCAATCCGCGTTCCTTCAACCTTCTTCTTATTGTAGAGTCACTTACAGCTACTCTTCGTACAACGCGAAGCTGCTGCTGCAGTTGAAAAGCGTTAAGGCGTCGATTTCGTAAAGAAGTTGTTACAATAAATCGATCATCTCGCTCAGAAGTGACCCGATTCCTGCCAGATCCTGAACGGCGCGTGAACGAACCAGTCTCCCGATAGCGTTTGTAGACTCTATGAACAGATGATAAGCTTAGATGCAATCTTGCAGCCACAACACGCTGACTAAGTCCAGAATCCAGCAATGCCACCACTTGGGCGGCTTCTGCGGGCGAAGTATCCATATGTTTTAGAAAAAAAAGTTTTTTCAGACGTCCCAAAGTCACAGTAAATGAAATAAGAAACAAAAAGTTTAAAGACAAGCGCTAATTTTTAGTTTTTAAACGAGAAACGTACTCCAACCCTAAATACACATTTGTCTCAAAACAGTGATTAATTTCATTTATAGGATAAACAAATGAAATTCTAATTTCGAATTTTGATTTTTTTCTTCTTACTGTAATGACCAAACTGCCAGCTACACAATAATGTTTTTTTTTTCATGGAATTAATTCTCTTTTGTAAAAAATTAGGACAAAAACAATAAAAACGAAAGTGTTTCGATTTTTTTGATGAGAAGTGTATTAAATGGGTTTGCGACGATTGTATTTACGTGACAAACTTTGTAACTGAGATGAATCATTTTCAAATATAAGAAATCACTGAGTAATTTATTTATTAATTTTCTTTCCTGTTCTCGTAAATCGATTAACATTTTTTTTTTTTTAATATTAGTTATTTAATTTTTTTTTTTTTTAATTAGCCCGTATCGTCCCATTCCTGGACAATGGCCTCCCCCTTTCCTTCTACTTCTCACGATGATGTGTTTTTTCTCACCAATTCGCGAGGAAACCATCCTAGGCGTACCGCCATCTTCTGCTCGGTCTACTGCGACCCTGTCTAGCTTTCTCAGGGCTCCAGTCTAGTCCAGTAGATACCGAGACAGATACCTCTCTCTTCCCAGGCAGTCACCAACATTCTAAAGCCTTCTTCTGGGGAACTGGTAAATAGCTCATTATATTGTTTTGATAGCTTTTTATTTAATTCATATTTTTTTATTAAAAAACGGAAATAAAAACGAATGAAATTCTAAAATACTTAATAAATTAAAATTAAACATAAAATATTGAATAACAAATTAAACCTAAAATACTGAATAACTTTCTAGCTCTTCTGAACTACGCTGTAAAAATGTGAAGCTACATTGTGAAGGTAAACTTTCCTCGGACAGACTCTGTCTCAAAGCTTTGATACTGCTGAAATATGATATCTAGAGATACTCTGAATTTATTTTGCATTGCATTGTACGGAAAGTCACACTGAACTATAATATTATTTGAATTTGACAAGGAAAGTTTGAGAGAAAAATAATGTCGTAAAATTAAAAACGTGAGTCAAAATCTCATATCTGTTATAATCGGAATGAAAATGTTTTGCGTGATAGGAAACCCTAAATAAATAGCTGACTAAATGATAATGAAAAAAAAAATATGTCCAAACAAGGGAGGTACCTATTTTTCTAAATTTTATTTTAAAAAAGAACTTATGTTTTCAAACAAGTAGATAATAATATGAGTTCCCCAAATGTCTAGACCGTAATATTTTAAACAATAAAATTGTGTAAATTATAGCAGTATGTTCTAGGAATTTTAATTTTGTTATCGTGAATAATACGTTATTTGTTTACTACCGTTTTTAATTAGATATCGTTTCTAACTAATTGAGGCTGCGTCCACGCATCTGCCCCGTTCGTTTTGTTCGGCTATCCCGAACGTGTCGCGTTTACAGAAGGCGCCTGTAGTTCTCCGAACTAACAAGCTATACATACTGGGTGGCCCATATAGTGACGTCATAAAAAAATAGATTCCTCATGGGGTTTCCGAAAATATCCCCATGTATATTCCGTGATTAATTATAGTAGTTATAGTTTCTTGAAAATTTAAAAGGAACCGCTTAAAAAAAACTGTATTTATTTTTACACGGCTTTTTCACATCATTTAACGTTAACTAGAGTAATTTTCTAATCTCTATAACATCAAGAGTAACAAAAATAAGCAAAATCAAAAGATTTCGTATTATAAATAAATCGAATGATTTCTATAGGGCCTCTTATAACGGCCGATTTACAAATTCTGACGATCGGGTAAACACGCGATTTTCGCTTTAATTAGGTCGCAGGGTGAGACTAAAGACGTTAATACTTGATTAACAATATTGTTCACTAAATGTGACCCACGTCATAAGTACGTAACTTGTTTCTCCAAAATGTCGACGCCACTTTTGTTTCTTTTAAACCAATTTCATGATAACATTTTATTATTTCGTGCAACATGTTAAACGCAAGCTTCAGCGAAGCGAGCGAATTTGGTGAAACAGGTGATTCTGAGTGTTTAAAATTTTATTTAAATCCGGACGATAAGTTTTATTTTAATTTTTTATTTTAAATAATATACCCATCGCTGAAGCTTATATTCCTTTTCCAAAAATAATTTAAAGCTACTTACAAAAAACAATATAAATTCTTATTTAACTACACACTAATCGTGGACTTACGTGGGATGGGTCATTTTTATCTCCATGACAAGTTCCCTGGGGATGTCAAAGTAGTCCGGGTCCTTTCCATTAGCTGACAGGACAAGGGGCAAAATGTCCCACGCCGTCTTTGGGGGCTTCCACCCCAATTTGAGACAAAGCTGCAACAATATTTATCGCATTAACTTGTAGATCGCATGTGTTCGAAACTTCGAACTCGAGGCAGTCAATTAGAAAGTACTAAGTGGGACTGTGATTCATGAACATTGCAAGTTAAGTTTTATTGGGTCAAGAATTTCAATTGGAACTTGTTGGTTTAAAGTGATAGAATTGCACACTTTGATAAACTACAATTGTGACTTAAATATAATTCAGGACACAGATCTAGCTTTATACAAAAGCGAAATAAGTACTCCTCACTACGCCAGGTCAATTGCTTATTGACCGTAGGTAGTCCTCATTTATTCTAGAACTAAGTTCTATACTTATAATATCTGAGATGAATCCTGAAGTGCTCCAAAGAATTTCTAGATAAATATACAGATCTCCAAGGCGCATAACATTACTGGTTCAACTGTAGGCTGGTACAATTTTCACATTTCTAATTTAACACTAAACAAGCCTCAACAAAAGACTTTTTGTGTCATAGCAACCACAATTACACGACCCAAATATGCAATACAATTGTGATATCCTAAACAAATAACTAGTTGTGTAAGAACATTTTATTCACGTAATCAGTCATTCTAAAATAAACAGGCCTAATTAAATTCAACACTAAACAATGGCTGTGTAAACAATGATGTGTGTAATATACGTCGTTTTAGTTCCAGTGTTGTGTTTGCATGTAGCAGGTGCATTGGAACGAGATATGTCAGTAGTTGAATGATTTATTTGTGGAGGATGCAATAACTGAATGTTTTTCAATGACCATCAATCGTGTGATATGATCTAGTATAAAACTTTTATTCTGAATAGAGAGGCGGAGGAATATGGGAGCGGTTTGGAGTTATTCGACTGAAATGTAAATAGGTTTTCGTTTTGAAACTATGGTAGAAATGGAATAAAGGTTTAGGTGTGATATTTTTAGGGTTCCGTACCCGAAGGGGAAGCAACGGGACCTTATTACTAAGCCTCCGCTGTCCGTCCGTCCGTCCGTCTGTCAGCGGGCTGTATCTCATGATCGTAATAGGTAGACAGTTGCAATTTCTCAGAATGTGTATTTTTGTTGCCGCTAGAGCAACAAATAATAAAAATAAATTAAAAATGAAAGGGGGCTAAACTACGATGGTACGGAAACCTATATGCTCGAGTTCGACTCGCACTTGGCCGGTTTTTGAGGTTCCTTGTGTGCCTAGTCTATAGTTATGTCCATGATACATGTCGCGTGTTGTTTTGTGAGGTCAATAATATTCTCTCTGCTGGATTGGAACCCAAACTTACAAAGAGAGACATGCTGCTTTTAATGGAGTGACTATGACGCATTCGTAGATGCGGAATCGGCTTGAACAGGTCAGAAAGAGCTTTAAGCGTCATACGCCTCGTTGCGGTTCGAACGACGCGATTCGACGTTTCGCCGAAATAAATGCAAAAAATATGGTACCTAATTCGTAATCGGTTCAAGTCGATATCGCGTCTTCTAACATGGTCACTTCGTAATAGTGTTTTTCCCATCTGATCCTTTTAAAAGACATAGGATAACCAGGAGCATAGGAGTGGATGGGAGCAAGTCTGTCTGAAAGCGAGTGCTAACTCACCTCAGTAAACTCGCAATGCATGGGGTCACCGAGCACGGTACCGTCCGGCTGTCGGTAGCCGGCGTAGCTGATGAGCTGGCTGTTCCATATCCTGTAGTCATGCTGCATGTCTGTTCGTTGCGGGAACACCGTCATGGCTGACCTGTTTGGAATAATGGTTGATTGAGACAAAATGTAACATGGAGCGCCTTTTGTGAAATTAAAGTAAGGAATCTGTTTTGTTGTTCAATACATGGAACGGTTCTGACTGAACAAAGCTGACTCATTGTTGAAATCAATAAATGTAATAAATTATTGCTTTCATTAATGAGTATATTACTGAGTCAACGTCATCCCAAAGCTAAGAAAAAGCTTGCTATCAAGATTTCCATGAATCTGATCTCTGTTTGAGTTTTCCTGTTATAATCGTTTGCACTAAAACTGAGCGACATCTAAATGAATGCCTGCATTACATAATTTCAACTCTTTGCACTTATCCAAGCGTTCAAAATCCAAAAGTCTACTTTTTTATTTAGGCATCCTTTCAAGTGTGGCTTACTGCCGAAATCTGGTGTCAATCTCTCATGAACAATTCATCCATCCAATTCCGTCAGATAATATTTTTCATGGACCAAACAACACAACCTCCACGTAAACTCACTTCTTTTTCACGTGGGGACAGGCAGAAACTACAGAATGCCACCTGCTATGATTCCTTCTTACTCTTTTTGCTTCGTCCATCTTCACAAACAGTTAGGCAGGCTACTGAGAAATCCCTGATGGCAAAAACCCAATAACAGATTGCCCGGCCTGGGAATCGAACCCAGCACCTCATGCTCAGCAGTTGCGCTTGCGACTACTAGACCAACGAGTCTGTGATATACGTTCATAAACCAGGTAGTTAATAATTTTAAAGTCTCACCTAATATTTCCTTTGTTGGTGCTGTATTTCATGTGATTGCACAGCGCTTCGAACATTCCGCTTGTGGTTGTCACTTGCCGGCAATCGAATACCTGTTGCATACACACGGACGTTTACGATTAATACGTTAAGGTGCGATTACAAGGGCAGTCGGGTTAGGTAACTTGTTCAGGAATTACTGATCGGCTTCGATTACCCGGGGTAGATAATGTACTAGAAACTTAGTTTAATTCTTAAAACTTGCTTTTGGTAACATCATATAAGTCTATTAACATTTTTAATATAGGTATTATCTAGAAAAATAAATTATAATTAATTTGTTACTAAGTAAGTATAATAAGGTCACATAAATAGTCCTAATAATTGGACTGTATCGCTCAATATGGTGTGGAAAAGTGACTCTAAAAATCCGGTTATGTTAGTATCGCAGCAAGTTCTAGACTTGGGATTATTGTGACGTCATATTTGACCATTTCCATGTAAGTGCACCTTTTGATACCCATACGTGAAACACAAAGGTAAGGTTTATTACAGTTCACTGAATGCCGTTTGGGAATGTTATGGAACATTCCGGACGGATGAAACGGGGGTCGTAATATTTATTAGCTTTATTAAAACTGCAGTGAATTGCTTAGTGCTGTTTTTTGACACCTTACATTTTAGTTATTTGATGTTTTCTGTTTTATCGATAGAGTTTTTTGTCCATTTTTCCGATATTTAGGTTTATAATATTTTAACAGAGGAGTAAAAAAGCATTGGTAGGTTTTTAAGGTAATACAGGATGTAATTTGTATTTTAAATAAACTGTTAGTATGTACACACACGTAAATGAAACAGATTATGTGTTTGATAAAGTACATAAACATAGCAATCAAAAGAAAATTGTTAATTCCAAACGAGATTTCGGCACAACATCAATTTAAAAATTCAAATTCATTCCACAAATCCATTTCTTAATTCGTCAAGCTTTAACGAAATTCGTTAAAATCTCATCGGGTGTCGAATAAGATACTCGTAGATAAATGTTAGGCAAAGTGTTGAGTGGTAGGCAATCGTACCATCGCTCAGTGTCGTATTAACAGGTCGAGAGGTGCTAACGAGAGAGCACGATACGCCAAACGGAGTATTCTGCAACTTGTATTTATTTACCGAAAAAAACCAGGGATATTTGATTTAAATTTCGCGGTAAGATTCAACTTTACTATTCAAATGAAAACTCAAGATTTAAGTGGCAAAGTTAAATCGTTCTATGTGTCCGCACAGCAACCAATCAAACTATAAATACCAGATTATGCGGATCTTTCATTGTATTGGAAGTTTATACAAAGCGAGGCCATGTTATACTGGAACTGTACAGCTTGAAGTGTCGCCGTGTGTACAATCTACGCAAAACGTTTAGCAAAATAAGATTATGTAATCCCTCCGTGTAATCATTTCCGTCCCTTCCAAATAAATTAGGATAAATTAGATCCAAGAATCTCTCTACATAGTACCTACCTTACCTAAGCAGTTTAACCGATTTCAATTAATTATACCTTAAGTGGCAACTCCAGTTGAATTGAAGATAATCGTCATCTGTATTTAG
Source organism: Eurois occulta (assembly GCA_950022335.1). Classification (NCBI taxonomy): domain Eukaryota; kingdom Metazoa; phylum Arthropoda; class Insecta; order Lepidoptera; family Noctuidae; genus Eurois; species Eurois occulta. Next base: position 4,988,722 of record OX465489.1, on the reverse strand, counting down.
AGCTGTCAACACCGAGATTAATTGACGGTTATGACTCAGCATGCCAACGTATCGATAGATTAAAAATAGATTTTGCGCATCACTGGATTCTCTCAAGTTTAAAAACTTTAACCCATCGGCTAAAAATGCTGATATCATTCATTGCGTAAAAAAAGATTGCCCGGGTAGTAACGTAGCTATTTCTAAAAAAAAAAATATTCTCTGTGAAAACTCAAATGTAAAAGAATGATCTAATCACAAAAAGAACATCTTTTTCATTGCTAATCTTTTGCTTTTCTTATTGAAGAAAAAACAGATAAGTTTCTCAGAATAGTCCCTCAAGACCGAGAGTCTATAATCAAATCGTTCGTCCCGATTAACCGAAGCAATCTGTTTAAGCCGAGTAATTACAAAACGTACTCGCGAACATCATAGGGATTTAGCAGTCGGGTCTAGTAATGCCGATTTAAGTCACCCTCATCTTTCGCTAACCGACAGAGTGAATGGAAATGAACGAATGAATTAAAGTCGTTACGACGGGACGTCTGCTAGCGGTTCTAATTACAAAATTATTGAGACTTTAAACGTGTTTTAAAGAAAAATATCTTTGTGTTTTTTGTTTAGGTATCGTTGAAATTGAAAGTGGCGCCGCCGGTGACTGAAAATTTGTGTGGTAATCGGTTGTCGTGGTATGATGTGTGATGCGGAGGAAAGTTATAAGTATGAATGTGGATGGGTTTACGAGTAGAAGAAGACCAAAGAAACCATGGATGGACTTTATCAAAGATGATATGGCAAGAAAGGAGGTGTCTGATAAGATGGCAAATAATAGAGAAGTATGGAAGACGAAGACATGGTGCACCAACCCCTAATAAATTGGTATAAGGGCAGGAGAATGATGATGATCATTAATCTAAAGGCAAATAAATCAGCACCTTCCACCTTCAGATGCGCTTTCAATATTTTCAGAAGATTCAATTTGACAGCCAAAACCAAAGAAGTTGTACCATTAGGTACTTGTGTTCAAGCCTTGTTCAAGGCAGGCTTGCAAAGTTATTATTATTACCTATCTACTCGAAACAAACAGACAGCTAATTGTTCTCATTCACAGAGCACTCCGGGCATAACGAGTAAATGTCTTAAACTTAACTCTATTGAGGAATATTACAAACGGGAATTTTCTGTTTGCTGATAAAATTATATTTTACTCTTCTTAACTGAATAGACACTTTTATTGCTTGTATGGCTATGCAATTTTTTTGAATATTGAGGTAACTGTGTAAATCGGAGTTGTTTTATTGAAAATATCAATGCACTTTAAGAATTACAATTTCAAAGGACAATGTTAAGGTATATCTACTGTAAAGACCTCTGGAAAAAGCTTGGTCTGAGTACCCTTACGGTAAACTAGCCGTTAATTGCCTACGTTTTTTTTCTCTCTCACAGTGCTAAATGGGAGTTTTCTCATTAGAGTCAGCAAATTCATTTAGTTCCCGTTTTTCTTGCAGTTCACTAAAGTCTATGCTAGGTAAGTTGGTATTATTATAATTGATTCTCAAGTCCTCAGTTTTGCTACGGGTTTTCTGTCCGTTAATAAAGATATTTTGGTAGTACTAAAGGCATTATGAAGAACTATTACTTATTCTAGTATTTTATATATTCTTTTAGAATTTCTAAGTATTACATTAAAATTGTTTTCAGATATAGACCTACCACTGTTAGTCTCTGCATCACCCAGAGGTTGACTGGTAGAAAATGCATAAGACATTTAGTCAGCCTCTGTACTTTGTGCTTGAAGTGTTAAATCTTCACTAATATTATAAAAAGAGGAAAGATTAATTTTTGAATTTCAAACAACAATGGATGTTGAAATACTCTAACGAACCACACGTCAAATTAGCTGTTGACTTCCTGAATAGCTACAGAGTTCATTGAACTCGTCGTCGCGCTTGCCGTTCGCTGCGTGCGTTTTGCCACGGTAACGATACATAGCGTATGAGGAAATAAAATAAATCAAACTGGACCAAATTCTTTCACTATTAGAATGCTATATTATCCCTAAGTAACATATGCTATAAATTATATTTATATCATGCAAATTAGCTGAGCTATCACAATTATTGCAGACGAAGTCGCGGGCGAAGTGCTAGTAAATAATTTATAAGAAAAAATATGATATTTGTATTATTCTTACATAGCTTATTCGGATATGCCATAGACGTTATATATATTTGCTTCAAAGGAGTGTTGATTGTTGTAAGTTCTTAAGATTGAACGGTTTTCATTTTCATTTACGAAAAACGTTCTTTATTTTAAAATAAGTAACAGTATATCAATGACTACATCTTCACAAAAACAATTGCACAACGTAGATAATTAAAAACATAGCGCAATATTACGCCTGTAATCCCCAAAGGGTTAGGCAGAGGTATACCTAATAGTACACCCACATTTCGCCAGTTAAGTTTAAGCTCCGTGTAATATGGGGCAAGCCTATTGACATCAACCGGGTACAAATCCAGTCACCGTGGCTGCTAATGAGAAATTCCTGATGGAAAAACCCAATAACAATTTGCCCGACCCGGGTATCGAACCCAGGTTCTCATGCTCAGCTCTCAACGAGGCAGTAAGTAGACACATTCTTTGAAGAAATTGACTTTTCTGAAAAACCTGGTAAACAGTTCTTGAAAGATGCTTTTACTACATTCACTTGAAAAACTGCGCTCAAAGGAAAAATATACAACAAATTGAATAAACAGTTAAAATGAAGAATGCAAAAACAAACAGACCACTTATAACTAGTTCTTTTACATTTTCATTATGTAATTTTCTCGCGTAAAAGAAATTTACCCGTCTAGAAACGGCCAGTCAGCAAGTGTTCATTAGTTTTTTCTTCTCGTTAAAAATAACGAACTAAAATTGTTCTAACAACACTTAATGATAATATTATTTTACTACAACTTCAGAAATCTTGAGCGACACAGCAAAAGAAAAGATGTGAAGGTATTATTGTTCACACGGTTTATATTGTATTGTTTTAGATTCTGAGAGGTTTTGTTTATGAATTTTCTCATCCTGTTTTATTACACATTTTATAAAGGTGCATCCACACCGAAGTTACTTTTTAAGATAAAACGTTTGCAAGTGTTAGCTGGCAACTGCTAATAACAAAAAGCAGAGATGCGCAAAATTTATATAGTTAGGTACTTAATGTTGCCAAGATGCATGATGTTGTTCTACGAGAATTAACCCCCCCACCGACGTTAATTCTCGTAGAACTTTGAGCAATGTAAAGGTACAGACTCCAGCACGTCAAACTACTACAATCTGTTAAATTTCTTTAATAGATTTCACCTTTATCGCTAAAGCTTTAGGTTTAAAGTTGATTAGGAAAATTTGACAGTTTCGGGTAGCTTGATGTACTGGCGTCTGTACAATCCCGACGACGATTGCAACGCTTCTAACACGTTGCCACATAGGTAGGTGGCGACAATCGTATCACTGCAATTTATCGTTGCGATTGGGTAACTTTGCTGCTGCGATTTGCGTTGCAGTCTTTCTGAATACCTAACTTAAAGCACAGTTTTCAATACGCGATAAAAAATACTATCAGCCATTTATTTTGTAAGATGTTCTATCTATTTTTTATAAGACGTATTGGGTCAAAGTTCTCGTACCTGTAACTTAGACCACTGTATCCTCCCAATGCATCGACTGGCGTTCCTCCAAGCTAGCTTGGCGCCGAACACCAACTCAGTGGTAGTCAGCTGGTAGGTTCCAGTCTTCGCGACTTCTTCTTGGACCACCTTCCAGCGAGCTTCATGGGCTGACGTATTGGCTCTGAAATATTAAGAACTATGAGTAAATATGTTCAGAAAGATGATTTTACTGATTGGTGATATATAGCTACAGCTCTGAAGAATTAAGTAGAAGCCAGTTCATATTTCACATTGGCTTTTAGAAAAAAACTAATGGCCGCTTTCTAAAGATACAATATTGCTTGTTTTACACACATTAAAATCGCGATAAACACAGTCGTGACCACAACGCTAATAATTTTCATTGACATCGCAGTAAAAGACTAACTCAGATTCGAAATGATGGCGTAATGATGTTAGAACTCAATGCAAGTTATGTCAAACGTTGTGAACTGAATATAACTTCCTCAAGGTTTTTGTTTTCATTTTTTGTAACGATGTTCAGTTCACATCGCATTGCCCGTGTGATATTCGTTTGATTCATCTCAGTCTTTTCTCCGATAAATGTGTCATGTAATTTTTCATAAAACCCAAACTCAAAGTATTTATTTCAATTAGACCTAACAAGCACTTCTGAATGTCAGAAAAACAAAGAAGGCGAAGCTACAGTCACAGCCACAAAGCATAATAACTTGTGAAAGTACTGTAGTGGCCCATTCTAAAGCGTAGATCTATGGAGTTCTATGGAGAAGAAAAGGCAAGAAACTCCATGGACAATCTTTTCAATTAAAATATTGTTACAAAATCTTGGTTTGGTACATATTGAGATTAAACATGTGAGAACGATGTAGAAAGACGTGTCAGTTAATAGCGTCCAGAGTAAAATGATATAATCAGCAGATCAAAAAGCAAATAAACATATATGAAAAAGTAAAATTATACAGCAACACAATACAATTTTAGTACCCAAAGTTTGGCCTAAAACAATTCTCATATGCGAATTGTTAGAAAACATCACATATTACTCTGAAACCCAAACAGCTCATGTAATCTCGACTTTCTCTGCCTACCCTAATTTTATGGGGCGAACAAAGCCTTATAATGCTCAAATCCCTTGAAGCAATTTATTGCAAATGGCAGCCCAAGTTTATCAACTAACTGTTCAAGGTCTAGTACAAAATAAACCAACTGGATATATTTCAAGACTAAGACATAGAAAATTAAACTAGTCTATTGTGCTCGGCGAAAATTTGGTTTCTCTCATGCAAAATGCAACTAAAGAATACATTAATTAATTTTGCACTACTTGTAATTTCTTGAACTGGCAAGAATGTTATTCAAACAAAAGGAATTCTTAAACCAATTTCTTGGAAAGATCTACTGTCAACGCTTAAATGAAAAATTATGAAATTTTTGCCTCTTCAGACCGTATAAAAGAAATAAAGGTTGTTAGGTGTCAAAACAAGTCCATATGAATGGCTTCCTACTCTCATCGTGGTATTAGCATAATATTTTTGTGGAACAAAAGTAATTTTTTACGATTATACGACGTTATAATTTTGTTTTGGAGGAAAAGGTTTTCATTTTTCACGCAGCTGTGTACATTTGATTATGTTATAGAGAGAGGTGTCTTTCAATAACGATAGGTTTTTGTTTATGGACTTTCTAAACCGTATTCCTAACATTTTAATCAAGATTATTTACGGGCATCAATGAGCCTTGTCGGTAAAATAAAGTACAGATTTCAATATCAAAAATACTACCGGCCGCCGCGCGCCGTGTCCGATATCCTTCAGAAATTAACTGGGCAACAAGTTGTCGTGCAGCAGCAATGATTAGATTATATGATGCTATTGAAAGGGACTAGCTTCATACTTCGTTGCGATATAATCATTGGTATTTATTTTATTTTTGAATAAATTTGGATGTCGATGTTCTACAAAGAATGATTGTCTAAAAAATACCCAACGAAATATCGCGCAGAGATCTAAAAACTAATAATTACTGACCACGTGGTAAAAGGTGAAGCATCGAATCGAAGTCCCCTTAATCCCCTATATAATTATGTAAGAATACTTTTCGTTTTAATTTCCACCCGCAATAAATGTGTGACCAACAAATTACACAGTAGGCTAAATAAATAAAATTTTACAACCTTATACTATGTACACATATTTCTTACCTGCGTATAGACGCAAAGTACTGTCCCAGAAAATCTTTGGCATCGTTGAGAACTTCCTCTGGCTCTCTTGGCACTTCCCCGCGGCCAGGGATGGCCATCAAACTGCCAAGGCACGCCTTTTCGTTGCATAGCGTCGGCTGTTGACAATAAAGTTACCATTAATACAATGTTTTCTGGAAAAAGTCCCTAGAAAGTAGGTGGAAAGTTTTAAGTGTGACAAGGTCATAATTTTAGTAATGGTTTTTACGTCTTTGGTACTACTTCACTTATCGTTTTGATAAAAATGAAGTATATTTTTATGTTTAACAAAAAAAAATTGTTATCTTTTAACTACGATAAAGTCGTACTAACTGCTTCTAGGTAGGTAGGTACCTACTTATCGCTACTTTAAAACGTATAAACAAAATAGAACAGTCACATTATTATTACCCGTTCTAAGATTAATTCAGTAATTATTATTTAAAACATCCTTTGCAATAAACCGTAAACAAAAAACAATCGCGTTGGCACCAAAACAAATGAAAATTGAAATTGAACGAATATTTTACTCGTTTTTAAAACAAGCAGAATTCTTTTCGTGCATTCAGCCAGTACGCTAAAAAAAAACATAACTATTCAAAACGAAATTTTCCTAGCAAATGCTTTTCATTAGAGAACATCAAATTGAGCATTTATTTTTTATTTGTTAGTATTTAATTAAACAACGCGCGTGTGTAACATGAGAAATTAAATTGTACAATTTTTTTGTTAGCGTTGGCAATGATCAATAATATTTTCATACATTTTGTGTATCTTTTTTGTCAGAAAGATTCACAAAATGTATTTTTAATAGATTTTAACTAAGATTTAATGAGACCGTTATTTAAAAATAGTGAAAATTTCCTTCTGAAAACAATTTTCAAGTATTTGACCTATATTCTTAACAGACTTCTTTGCAAACTTATTTCAGAAGTAGACCAGCAACTGTCATTTCAGTTATTATTTTAAAACAACAAAGTCATGGAGCGGAAGAAAATGAGATTTCAATCTGAGAGCAAAATAACTAGTGCATTAGTATTCAGCTGTATCTACTAGATTGTGTTGTATCTGACTGGGTAGATTCGAATCTTATTAGTAAGGAAAATGGATACGCCATTTTCTTAAAGAAAATGCAATGGAAGCTGGGCGACTGTCAAGAATGAACTGTTTATTTGCCTACTGTTGTTTTCATTAAAATGTGGATTGTCTAGTAATAAGATATTGCTGGCTGGGAGTAACCGTTATGGCGCTTCTACAATAGATCTGTATGGACTCTTTGGACGGAAACTTTTTCTGAAAACTTCTTTTTTTTTCATAAATTTTATTTATCACAATAGTAAAATGGTTTCATGTGTAATTCTTGAGCTAAGAATTAAACATGAATTCATTTTACTATAGGTATATAATAAGGGACCTAAATTAACGATTATAATTAAGTCAAATATACGACAACGTTATAACATAACCCATTATCACGTGAAAAACAACGGACATTTCCTCCGACTCGCAAAATACTCAATAAAAACTGATGTCAACAAAACGTCTCATAAACGTCCCATAAAATCGGTACCCTATTCTTTACCTAAAACATGTTTTTGACATAAAAATAAACTTTAATAACATCGACCTCAATTACGTAAAGAGCAAGGATCACAAATCGTTCTAGCTCGGTAGGTAAATAATTTTCCTTCGTGGGTGGAATATTGAGTGAGTAGGCTGGTCGCATACGAACTACTCAAGTCAGCGACAAGATGTGAGCTACATTATTCATGTCCCGCATGCCAGCCGACGGCAACCACGCGCAGGGCAGAAGTGGCTCGTTTATAGAAAGCCTTATATACTCTTTGGCGTATGCCGCGAACTGCGTGCTTGATAACTTCATTACGGAAAAATGGTCGCGTTCCGTAACCAACCGAAGAGTTTGTTTACTCTCGAAGTATTTTTTCACTATCCCTTTAAAAGTCAGGCTACATTTTTGTATGGGATGTGTGAAACACGTAGTCTAGTTGGTCTTCGCATGTATCGTTTTAGCTTTAACTTTTGGTATGCAAAATAATTTTGATTTTCAGTGTCATATGCACAAATGGGCCGGGGATTGGAGTCGATCTTTGTTATTTTCATGATAAAAATAATTTAAATAGGTAAACCATTGCGATACCAACAAGCTTCAGTAAGCGTGTGACGTCCGGAGACGAACACCTCTATACAAATACTACTAAGGTGAAAGTGTCAGGGTAGCCCACGAAATTCAAATTTTCATACGTTTTTCGAAATTGGAAAATTGTTTTTTTCATTGCATAGTGTAGTCATTCAATGCAGTTCAATGAACTAAAAGGGTTGTATTGTTGATTTTAATGATTATAATTCTATAAATACACACGTGTAACGGTCGCGAATCATATTTTCATCAACATACAACCCGACACTGACCACTGACCTACAAATTGCAAACAAACGTAAGAAGATTTGAATTTCGCGGGCTACCCTGGTGTTTCCACATTGAAGTATTTGTCAGTGTCTGGTTTCCGCAGTTGGTCCGCAATCGTCCGAACCAGCTTGACTAATCCTTTGTATTAACAACAATCTGTTTAATTTAACTATACAGTTTGGTAATTATAATGACATTAGCCATAACAATCACATAACCATCGCCAAAATAAGTCAGACGATAAGATTATCCCTTGACGTACTCCACTCGATTTTAACACCTTCCTTTATTTTATGAAGTTGCTAACTGAATCTCGAATATTTTTACCTCCCATATTTTATGAGAAGCAGCAATATTTTCATGCTGTGTTGCCATAAAAAGAAACTGGCTATAAAACATGATGGGGTTTTTATGGCGTTTCAATCATTTCACGATACAAATTCCCATGGTGTTTATCACTAGTGGAAAGGTTTGAGTGCTTGATATTGGCACGGCCTTAGAAGTGATAAAATAGGAAATGCTTATAGTGTAGTTTTCTATACTTGGACTATTCAATGTATACAAATATAACACACTGAGTTTTTTTAGGATGACACTGACCTTTTAAAGGATGATTTGCAGAAAATATAAGTAGATTTTATTGGTTTCCATCCGTCAGTGTTGATATTTATAACAAAAAAAAATTATAGTGTCGAAATGAAAGAAAACCAAGAAGTGTTCTCCACGATGTACGTGCGACCCACGATATTAAGGGCTTTACCTAATGTAGGATAGTAATCTCGTGTAACTAAACCAATGTTAAAACCTAAGTTGCGATGGAAATAGTACCATTTGTTTCGATTTATCTAAACTTCATCATCATCTTTAAAAAAAAAATCTGTAACATAAAAGACCTCAAAATATCCTTGTGTAAAAAGATTATAAAGAACTGTCTCCTTACACTCTCCTACGACGAAACAGAAAGGATTCTCTACAAGTAGCTTCATAAGAACTAAGACTACACAAACCAATAGCACTCTAGCACTCCTAATCTCACTCAGATACACACACACACACGCACACATGCACTCGCATACACACATTTAACTTGAATTTTATTTGTATGTTTTTTTTTTATTGTTACCAAATTTTATTTTTTAGTTGCCTACTCTTAATTACATGCTCCTTGTTTTTACTTAAATTTAATTTTACTTTTGTTAATAATCACCATAAACGACCACTTTTGATAATAACGAAAATGTACAACTCTGATCCCCAAAATACAGACTAACGTCTAGTTTGAGGATCACCGTTCAAGTTGCTATGTTATTGTACTTGATTATTATAAATAATTTTAATTTTTAATTTTAATCAGCCTAGCCTTTTCCAACTATGTTGGGATTGTTGGGGTGGGTTTCTGCTTAACCTGAAGATTGATCCGAGCGATTGTTATTTTAAAGCCACGAGATCCTCTCTAAAGATATCATTATACCAAACATAAACTTCAAAAATAAAACCTTCAAAAGCTCATGGACTGATAAACTTATAAGACGGCTTCAAATAAAATAACTTCAACTTAGCTACATTATTATCCAAGCAAAAAATATAGCCATCAAAACGGCTTCAAGCATTTTATTTTCCCGACAGTATCTTGCTAAGGACAGTTTGCAAACAAGCTTGTACCAATTTCGCCGATCGCGTTGAATGGTAAGATGTTGACTAGCGTCACTTTAACGAACGTTAAGCTTCATCGGACGAACCGAGGGCTGTTCGATCAACTTTGATTAGGCTTCGTTTAGAGCTGTTAGGTAAATAGGATTTGGGTTTACGGTCTGACGCTATTTCTGTGGTAGATTTTACGTTGATCAGCTATAATATTCCCACTGGACACAGAGGTCTCCACTCTGTAAGAGAGTATTCGAAATACAGATTAACTACTTATTTGATTTGTCTTTGGTCTAGTCGCTACCACTGAACATGAGGTCCTGGCTCCGATACCCAGGCCAAGCAAAGAGTTATTGAGTTTTTCTACCAGGAATTTCTTAGTATTAGCTGACCAGAGATTGGATTCGTGCCCGGTTTATGGCGATAGGCCGCCCTCTATTACATGGGACATTAACATACTTGGGAGAAGTGGGTGTACTAGCGGTGCTTCTGCCTGCATCTCTGCCTAATAAGTAGTTTTTAGCTACAGAACCATCATTTGAGGCCCTTTTTTATTGGAAAAGTCCTCATGGATATCCCTCCGTCTGGTACGAGACTACGAGCGGAGGGTTGTGTCATACTCTAACCGGCTAAAAACCCTCTGTTCCTATTACCTACTATCATTTGTCGGGGGCCCGGGAGATACAAGAACATTCGTGCGCAACCCAGACTGGTATCAGCCCGCCATTCCCAGCGGGCCCCATATCCAAGTGCAGCCTATTCAGCGACCGCACGTTCTCCATGAAGGCGCGCAGGAACGACTGCTCGTTATCTCTTTGGGTCTAGCATTTGTGCCCCTACAACTCTGATCCTCTTGTGTAGTGATGATTATTTAAATACTTTCAGTATCCGTATCAGTAGGTAGCTATTATATTGATTGCAATCTGACGTAGACGAGGTGAATGCTCTTTGATAACGCATGCAAAATTACACAATTTTATTTATCTACACATACATTTATTAATAGATCTTGTGTATTTACAGTTTATGAAAAGTAAATAATTATTATTACTGTTGCTATTGTCATTTTAATCTAATGCAAAGATGGTAACGTACATATTAGTGTGAAGTTAGCAGCAACAATAATGTAAATTGGTTTGTCAAGATGTAATCTTCAGTGTGATTGTTTATTGTTGTTAAAGTTAAGTTGCTATGTATGAATTTAAAGAACCTCCATAAATAATGAATCCAAAACGCCTTACGTGCAGTAAATCCAGAAGAGATATGCGCTACTGTAATCTTCAAGTTTACGAATTAACACGAACGTCGCACCAGAACCAAACTCCAAGGCGGCATTATGCTTCAAAGTTTTGTACTACCTCGTTTTGTATTATTCCGAAGATAGACGTTGATTGCCGAAGCGCATATTCTTCCAGAGAGATCTTTACATAATGGGTGTAAAAATACCCTTAACTAAGCATAAGGGCACTTGTTCTCCCCGTCATTGTGCAACTTTATTTGTTGTGGAACATACCTGGGAACCTTCTAGTTACGGAGATATTGAGGTCAAAGTTAAAACTTTTTCAAAGTTTAATTTTTATTTTAATACAGGTTTTTAATGTTTTAACTTTACTTTAAATACCTTCTTGATCCCCGTACTATTCTATCAGCAGAATGTTTTGAATGCGTTACATTGAGTCCTACCGTAAAATGTAATTTTTCACCCCAAAAAAACATTTTTACGTAGAGTTACTTTATTTGAAGTAAAAAATGCTTATTGACTGCTTCGCGAAGGGTTCGTTTACACTTTGTATATTGGGCAGTCAGCCTCATGCCGTACCAACTAGCTACATATTTACTAATGCATGAGCAACTATTCTTGCGAATTTTCATTATAAAACTGAAAAATCTTACCTACTTAAAATAAATAGTTTTTGTTTTCGTCAACAGAAACCTAGCTGTCTAATTATTTTCTCATTATGCTGACACAGCCGTCGGCGGCACACGTGATAAGGCATAATCTAAAGCTAGAATAGTTCTTAATGGCTGAAGATATTAAGTTTCATACATAGGTTTCGTACTACTAAATACGGTTTTTTAAAGGTCAGACTGATGACCTTATAAACCAGAGCTATGGTTTCTTTATACGGTGTGGAAGGGACACCGACGCGAAAACGGTTACCATGTATTCAGTACATCATTCTGAGCCCTTTTTTTATCGGTTATAAAAATCAGCTGTTCCATAGATTTTGAACGTATAGGTAATGACGACACGGTTGGCGCAGTGGTCAAGCGATTGACTGCTGCGCTGCATGTCGCGGGTTCGATTCCCGTACGGGATAAATATTTGTATGACCTACAAGTAGTTGTTCCGGGTCTGGGTGTTTTTCTATCTATAATATGTATGTATTTACAAAAAAAAAGTATATAAAATGTAGTTTATCAGCCATCTAGCTACCATAACACAAGCATTAAGTTGCTTAGCTTGGGACTAGATGGTGCTGTGTGAAAATGTCCAGGGATATTTATTTATGTCCAGGGATATTTATTGCACTTTTGTAAGAAACAGCTGTTTTTTTTTAATAACCGATGAAAAATTTCTATGTGGCTCAGAATGATGTACTGAATACGTGGTAACCGTTTTCGCGTCGGTATCCCTTCCACCCCTTATTTTGATAGTATTGAATATGTGAAATGAATTCTTAATCATCATCTTATTACAATAACTTTATTTGAAATTCATTGATCAAATCGATCTTTAGTTGGTCCTCTGCGTCATAGATGGCGCTGTAGTACTTTTTGTAGTACCGCTACAGTCTCATTCAAGTTTCCGATGTGATTAAATAATGTTAAGACTATTCTTTTTTGTGTAAGCAAAGAACATAGATTCATCATCTGCCTAGTTTTTTTCCAATTGGCTTGCGATCGGCTTCCGATTTAACCGGATGCAGTGCAATACCAGAATTTTACGTGAAGCGTCTGCCTATCTGACCTCCACAATACTGAGTAATACGACACCCTTGGTAAGACTGGTTGTCAGACTTTCAGGCCACTGACATCTGTAACGACTGTTAAAGATCTTCAAATGATCGCCGGGACCAACGGTTTAACGTGCTTTCCGAGGTCCGGAGGAAACTCGGAATGGTTGGTCACCCATCCACGCACCAACCTAGGCAAGCACGGCTTAACCTTAAGATCGACCCAAGCGGCTGTAATTATTTAGCCACGAGCTTTTCCACTCATGTAGGCAAAGAATATAGATTCAAAAAGATTTTAAAATGAAAATAGATCTAAACAATACATCACACATACTTTAAAGCATTCTATTTTAAAACTACATACATTACGCGTTATCGTGGGCCCACACCCTATATGAGCAGCAAAGTTCGGTCGCAGTAACTTTGAAACGACGGCGTACCCCGCGGCAATTCTACCACGGGCCAAGTTTCAGCGCTCCAAGAAGGATACAAGAAATAAATATTGTATCATTTTTGCGAATGCACGAGTTGGTTAAAACTTGCGTTTCTGAAACGTACATTGTTAAGTGTTAAATATGCATTGGTACTAAGCTTTTTGCCTATTAAAATATGAATGCGGTATTGTTATGAGTCTCGTCGAAATAAACGTTTGAAGCCACATACGAACTCGAATATGACGAAATTTTTTCCGTTTTTAATGTTGAAAGAAGATTGGATTTTCCTGGATTTAATAGAAGTTTCATAATAAAAACGCTACTAATTTGAGTCAGAATAAAACATTATAATTCTCTAGGTGTCCTTTTCACGAAACCGTCCTAATTACTTAATAATATAAACGGGAAAATGGTAATAAGTATCCGTCTTATTTCATTTTTCAAGTCAAATGGAGCCATTTTGTTATTACCACAGGAATCATTCGTAAATTAAACAAATCTGTCGAAAACTTTGTGGTTTTTTATACAACTACCTACTTATTAATAACACAGTCAAGACATTGAACGAATAACTAACTAACTAATTATAACACAATACATCATCTTCCTATCCTTTTCCCAACTATGTTGGGGTCGGCTTCCAGTCTAACCGGATGCAGCTGAATACCAGTATTTTACATGAAGCGACTGTCTATCTGACCTCCACAACACAGTTAGTACTTAAGTACTGGGTAATAAGATACCCCTTGGAAAGACTGGTTGTCAGACTTTCGAGACAATCTCTGTAACGACTGTCAAAGATTTACATTTTAGGGACCAACGTCTTAACGTATTTTCCGAGGCTCGGAGGAAACCTAGTATATTATGATGGTCACCAAACGCGGCTTAACCTTGAAGATCAACCTGAGCGGCTGCTATTATTTAGCCACGAGCCCCTCTATCATTAATAACACAATACATTTAGTTAAAATTAAAAAACCAAAGAATTTTATCTTTAATCAGCACTATAGATTTACATTAGATACGGCGGAACCGAGGTGCGAATAGTTTAAATAAAACAACACTTATCACTGAAACATACGTCAACCAATTACATTAGAACAGTGTAGCATTTTGTGTTTAACTCTAAACAAACAAAAGTAATTCACCATGAAAATTCACTGTAGTATTTGTTTTCATCTTTGATTTTCAGTGGAACGATAGTGTGTGTGTTTTACGGACACACTTGTATATTATATGTAAACGTACAGTCACGGGCACAAATATGTTTACACGAAGCAACTTTAAAAGTCATGTTATCATAAATAATAATTCCATGAGGTTATGAACTTATTATTTTGAAACGTATACACAAAATACGTGTTATCACTAAGGTACAATTGTTATTCTACAAGAAAAAAATCTGAGTCTCTACCAATAATATTTATATGAAAAGTTTCTGAGTTTGGAAGAAGGACGTTATCTACGAAACTAGTCATCCGATTTCGAAAATTATTTAACTGTTGAAAAGCTAGGTACATATTTACTGAGTGCCATAGGGTATAGATCTCTGAGGTATCTAATCCGGAACGAGGTGATTCGACAGAGAACACAAGTTGTCGACATAGCTCACAGAATAAGTCAGCTGAAGTTAGTGGCAGTGAACCGGCTGCGTGAAGCCAATATCTGTGTATGAACCAGCTCACTAGGCGTTGAGTTGCATTATTATGTGTCCCCGTTAATTTTCTAATGGACAAAGCTGTTACGTAGTAACTCTAAAGAGTTTTGATGCGTGTTAGTTGCATTTCTTTTCTGGTATATATTTAAAACGGACACAAAAATAAACTAGAATCATTAATGTTAAATACATATTAAAACATACAGCAATATTGACGTCTACTTTATTTCCTAGGTACTTACCAAGGAAATAAAGTAGAACTTAATAAGTGCTAGTTCTTCTTTGGTAATACGTGGTGACATTTTAAACAGTATGCTGCATTTTTGTTCTAGAGCACAAAGGTACAGGCAGAATCATCCGCTCTTTCCTTCGGTACAATCACAGAATGCAATGTCAGTCTGAACAGTGTGGTATATATCAGGGTTGGCTTCCGAATTTACTTTAAATTGGTTTTCGTTCGTTTGAATAAATTCGCAATATTTGTTGGTTCTCTTTAAAAATGTATAATATATCAGGTCTTTGTTCTTTTCCGATGCTGCAAATTCAAGTAATATAAGTCTGTAATATGTTTCGAACTTGTCAGTAATTAATAACACCAATGCGCAACTGTTAAAAACTTTGGATCATTGCAAAACAACATCTTTGATTAGGCGAATGCATATTGTTTGTATTGTTTCCTCTAGTTAACAAATTCGTTCTTTTATTCAAACACCACTCAACACGTCTGTGCCATAAATTTTATATATGATCTTGCAAAGCTTAATTGTTTTGAGCCTGAGATATTACTTTTTGGTATTCTGATGATGCCTTGTCTTCAGTTTCAGCATACAAAATGTTTTGAAACAATTTCATAATTGCAGGACGTTCATCTTTGTGCACGTTATGTTTAGATTCAAAAAGCCAGCGCCAAAATGCTTGGCAGACGTGAAATGTGCATAGCAGCATAGTAGATTCAGGAAAAACACATTTTAGAGCTTTGTGTTCTACTGCACAGTCATCTGTCATTATTATTTGAGGGACAAATATTTTATCCGTGTTTTTTCTAGGCTTTCTTTCACTGTCATAAATGCAAGCGTAAAATTGGCTTCTGTCTCCGCAGTGTGCAATACACATGCCAGAGGAATAGCGCACACTTTATGGGCTGTGAATACAAATGTGACACTTGTATTGGTCTGACCACAAGACCAACTGGAGTCCACGACAATCATCTCATTGCCATGGACACCCAGAAAAAACCTGTGCACTATCGGAGTGATAATAACGGCCACAAACGGATTGTTTTTAATATTCAGCTGTACACCCGTTTCGTTCAGAGAAGGAATATGACTTTTGAGTACATTGAACACATCAAATTGAGAGCGACTGCTGTTTTCATGCCTTCAAATATCGTACATAATATTTAATCTGTCGGAGGTTTGGGTTCAATTCGTCAAGGTTTTAATAGATAAATGACCTTCTAAATCAATGATATTTTACTCATGGAACCGTTAGGCCGTTGTGGGAGTCATCCCCTGATTAAAATAATAAAAAAAGTTCAATTTTGTGTCTTTTTTGCATCTCAGTAAATTGACGGCTTTGGCTACTTCAGTTTTGTAGCAATGTAAACAAAATATTTTTACGATTATATTCATCCATGTTTTAAATTCTCGTCGTTTCTAATTGTATCTTTATTTACTTTTCTTATACGTGAAATCAACGTAAGCCTTGCACCCCAAATTTCGAGGTGTGTTTGTTTTTTCTTAAGAGGGCAGCTGACATAATATGTATGTACATTATGTACGTTTTCCTAAATCCAAATTTAGTCGGTGGTATATTCTTTACAATCCAATTAGTACAAGTAGACAATTCAATGATTCCTTTGCTTTCTTTCTATTTGCACTGAATTTGCGCGCCAAAACTATCGATATTCTTTGATTCGTAGTTTATAACACGATATTCATTACACACCACACCTAAAAAGATTTAAAGTAACTTTCCTCTCTCAATTTTATCTTTTTTGCACGTAATAACCGAAACAAACACTAATAATTAGATATTTTATCATAATTAAATAACAAGTGCCGAGGTCAATGTCATAGTTCAACTGACCGAAATAATAACAAACAAATGTAAACTCACTCCATATTCGGCACAAAATTCCTAGACGCATTTCTCATGTTGCGGTATCGTGCGTAGCTATGGAAAAGTTTGAAATTGTTCTTTTATCTGTTGCAAACATTATGAAGGACAAATCTGTGCGGTAAGAACCAATCAACTAAGGTGCTGACTCGATACAGATTGGTATGATTGTTTTCAAACTTGTGCACGACAATGATGTACTATTCAGCGCCATCCAGTGTTGGCTCATATACAGGGATTGGCTTTACGCGGACTGGCTTTAAGCCTTCGAACCGATGAACGTTGGAGTAGACGTATTCTTGGGTGGAGACCGTGATTTGGCAAGCGTAAGTTGTTACTTCAGGCTTGGTTGAGCGACGATCTCCGCTGGGTGGTTAACAGCTGGATAAGAGGTGCCGAAAATCGAGTTAAGTGGCGTTTGATTGGAGAGGCCTATGTCCAGCAGTGGAATGCTGTAGGCTGATGATGATAGGATATGTTTTCATGGACGTGGATGAAGTCACGGGCAAATGGTAGTGTATACTTATTTGTGTTCGCGACTGTACAGACACAGTGTACGTTAGTGGGTGTAAGTGTACATATTACTTTATGAGCGGAACGCACCAAATTGTCGGGTAATAAAATCAGAAACCTCGTCACGGCATATGATATTAGTGTCAGTACATATTTAACAAGTATGTGAATCAATCTATTACTGGATGAGAATGAAATATGGACATAAAATTGGTTGTTAATATGTTGATGCAAACACTAAAAGAGTCACACTACCTCGCTAGTTCGTGGGTTTTACCCGAAAAAAGTGAAACATGAAAAAAAAATTTACGGTTTAATGAAATATCGTATACATTTTTCAAAAACATTAAACTTGCAACTTGACTTTCCTGCTATTTTTGAATGATTCGGTTATATACCCTACCGGGTATACCCCCGGTTACCGGTTCGGGTATTTACCCTGTCATATTATAGTCGCTATAAAAAAGTCACTGTCGACGCGTTCACTTCGTTAATATTTATTTATTTCGAAACAGTTGTCATATCCTGCGCTCTGTTATCTAAGTAGAGTCTAAGAAGATTATTGACTTTGTCGGCGCGTGCTCTGATCTTTTAGTAAATATGGACACGATTAATATGTGCATACTTGCATAATAAATCATTAACAAATATGCATAATTATTTAAGGTTAGTGTTTTAGACAAAAATATAAGGGTTAGGCACGAGTGGACCTAATAGTACACCCAGATTTCGCCAGTTATGTTTAAGTCCCTTGTAATAGAAGGCGAGCCTATTGCCATTAAAATACGTAAGTCTGGTAAACCTACTGAAATAACCCATCAGTACCTATCAAAACTGACTTCACACATTGGTATGTTTCTATAACTGATACAACAGAATAAGCCATTACGTTGCGTTATTTACACAATTATTTAAAAAAAAGGAATTTGTTATTTCCGGCGTCTACCCTTAATTCTTTTTCCAACGTAATTACAGAGTTCTTTAATATGGCAATACAGATACAGAAATTCAAAATAAAATCCACCAATAAACTCAAAACGTAGGGCACAAAATTCGTTACGGAAAGACAAAAAACCCTACACCAAAAATCACACAAATCAATTGTACTCACCGCCCTAGGACAGGTCGTATCATACAGCCGGTCATACAAGTAATCATGGCTCTCCAAATTCTTCAGCACTTTGGGCCTGATCACCCGTCTTACTGGCTTCACCTTCGAGCAAGGTCGCTCCACAGGACACGTCTTCTTCACAGTTTCCACAACCTCCTTAATAACACTTCCGTTACCATTCGCGATGGTCACAGTACCATTACCGATGGTCAGAGTACCATTTGTGGAGGTCAAATCACCATTCGGTATGGTCAAATCGTTAATGATGGTCTCAGAATTTTGAGCTACACCGGGAGCCATTGTAATTGATTATTGTTCTTCGGTACAGATTGTTTTAATGAATGAGGCGCACGCGAAACGCGACGACACTAGTTGGTGGTAGGTGTCGCTGTAGTATTTATAAGTGTTTTATCTAATGCGGCTACGTGACAGCAGTTTCGAGTATTTTATCCGTGTCGTGAGACGGCTTATGTTTTGACGTTACTTGGAAAGCTTGCTGAGCTTAGCTGACGTCATGATGTCTCCCAGTAGTGTGGAGCTACGCGTCTTTGCTTGTATAATATTTAAGGGATGACCGTTACTGTAACTTTGTCGGAAAATGGAAAGATCTAACTCGTTGATAATAATTTCCTTTTTTTTTTTAAAAACCACCATTTTGACAGTTGTCTTAGCTTCTGTAATTACTGACTTTGTGAACCTAAACTCCGCCATATCACGCCTCTTGTTATTGTTTTTCTTGCCATCATAGGGCGCTATTGATAACTTCAGTGTTATAATATGGCTCTTAATAAGCATTGCATTTCTAAACTGTGATTACCAGCATTGTGGTCGTGTATCGGTACAAACTATAACTATGATAAAAATAGAGTCATCGTGTACCTACACTTATACCTACTTATTTGGAATTAACTTAGTATGTCTTTTTTTCTCATACACCTCTTAGTCGTCATCTCTGAGGATGAGGATGTGGTTAGAGCGGGAGGGGAGACCTCTAACCACATTCTACTTTAATCAATCCATTCATTGCTTTTTTGGAATTATTCATTCTGTGATTAAAACAATAGGCACGTTTAACTCTCACGGAGGTATGATTTTAATTCTTAACTTATACTAATCAATTAGAATATTCTGGGGGTTTTGAGTAAATGTCAGTATCAGAATTAGAATCAGAATGTTTATTTGTCTACATAGGTAATTACAGAGTGTGTGAGATGTTACATTTTAGTATGTGCTCTATGTTTTGCCATTTGGCGTACAAATATTATTAGTATAAATTTAAATTAAATTCTGTTTAATACTTGCAACAAATGCCTGCAAACGATTCTACAATGTTAACGAAATCTTAGGAAGTATTTAGATGTTAAATATCAATAAAATTAGGTACATGAGAATAATGTCAACTGATTGCAATGTCAATTAGGTAAATACCAAATAATTACAGACATGTCAAAACAGATATGATGACCTAATGCTTATTGTCTGAAGGAGGGATTTTAGAACTGTCATCCAAATAATCCTTTAGCGAGTAGTAACATTTATTGATTAATATCTATTGAATAATGTCTTGGCTGGACTTCATGAAAATTTCTTTAACCTTCAAACTTATTAATTCTAGGTCTAAGTCTAGAGTCTTCTCCCCCCGTCCCAGAGTTCGTTGGATAGTTTCAGGTTTATTGGAAACTTTACTGTGCTGAATACCATACCATGTGGTCATACCATTAGGTTAACAAACTTATTTTTTTAAAGTTATTTACAAGATGTGTGTTTAACTATATTTGCTTAATACTAGAGTAGTTTCCACTTTGTTTGTAATGGAAGTTTTAAAAACTTATTTAATCGTTTTTGTTATCCATATTACGTCATCTTTGTTGTTTTTGCTGGCCTACTTTCTGATTTAGATGATGCCTAATACTTACGACACTATGGACGTGATTTTAAGCAATCCTTGTACGTAAAGGTCTATTTTGGTCACAAATCGGTTATTTGTTTTTAATTATTCAACTTTTAACAACAAAATAAAGACAAAATATTACATATTTTTATAACAGACCACAATATATACATTTATAAATTAAAATAATCTAAATTAACTTAACAATAAACTTAAAACATGGCGTCAAAAAACTCCTCCTCAACTGGTAATCCCCAAGAGACTGGCGGCGTTGCCACGTTGTATGGCAACGCCTAAGCCTAAGTTTGACCCAAGGTAAGAGCCAGCCCTTTTTTTTTTTTTTTTTTTTTTTTTTTTGGGGGGTGAGAAATCATCAAATGACTCCTCCCGCTCTGGGCGGAGCGGAAGGGAGTGTCAGACTCTTACTGACTAAAAAACACCCATGTTCCTTCATTGGCCCTTTATGTTCCAGGGCCGCGGTATCTCTTTCGAACAGTCCCGCAGCCCTGGCAGGCACCGGCCCTTGCGGGCCCCTCCCGTTTGCTGACAACTCTTTGAGGCGCGCGTGGAACACGAACGCGCCGGCCTGCCCGTCGTCACACGACGGACGGACGGCGAGCCATTACTCGCCGTCCACAGGCCCGCGCCTACGGTGGCCGAGAGCCATCACGGCGTGGCCCCCGACGCCCGGTGCTTCTCCCGCGGCGGCTGGGACGTGAGGAGGTTCTCTCCCTCTCACGTTCCGCCGCCTCCTTCGCTAGCATGACTGCTTCGCAGAAGGAGGCGACGGCTTCCCATTCCCTCTCGCCCCGGACCATGGCTTGAACCAGGGCCGGACGCGAGAGGTCGCCGCCGCCAATCGCCGCTACGAGGACACGGCGGTGCTCCGCCCAAGCAGAGCAGACCTCCACGGTGTGCTCCACCGTGTCCTCCGGTCGATCCTCGCAATTGTAGCACCAGGGCGTTTCCTCCCGCCCGATTCGGTGCAGGTACCTCCCGAAGCACCCGTGTCCAGTGAGGACCTGCGTCAGGCGGAAGGTGAGGGCGCCGTGGCGCCTCCCTAGCCACTCCTCAAAGAGGGGACTTACCGCCACTATCGTGGCGTGCCCTGAACGGGGTCGCGGTAGTCGCTCTCTCCATGTCGCCATGAGATCACGGCGGAGGTCTGTCCGCCGCGCGACAATATGCCGCGGCAGCGGAGTTACCCCCCGGCTCTGTACCTCCGCGCGCCACTCGTGCAGGCGCGCGAGGACTATGGCCTCCAGATCCCATGGCGGCAATCCGGCAAGGAGGCTCGCCGCCTCGCGGGAGATCGTGCGGTACCCACGGATCAGCCTTACGGCTACCACCTTTTGGGGCGCGTTCAGGTAGTGCTATGCACGCAACCTCAACGAACGCGCCCACACCGGGGCCCCGTAAAGGGCCATGGACCGCAAGATCCCCGCATAGAGCCTCCGGCAGGAGGCGTTTGGCCCCCTCAGGTTGGGCAGGAGCCGCTCGAAAGCAGCCCCGGCCTTTTCCAGTCTGGGAGCCAAACGTCGGAAATGCTCCACGAAGTTCCATCGGCTGTCGAGGACGAGTCCGAGGTACCTCAAAGTCGACTCGACGCCGACGGGAACCCCTCCTACCGTGAGTATGGATCCCGACGGTGGCGCGCTCCGAGGCCCATGAAAGCACATGGCCTCGGACTTGTGCAATGCCACCTCGAGACCCAATTGCCGGATCCTCTCAACGACTATCGCAACCCCGCGTGTCATCAATTCGGCCGCCGCCTCGTGCGACCTCCCCTGCGCCAGCACCAGAGTGTCGTCCGCGTAGCAAACTACGCTGACGCCGCTAGGGAGGTCGGCACGCAGCACCCAGTCGTAACCGATGTTCCACAAGGGCGGCCCCAGAACCGATCCCTGTGGAACACCGCACGACATCTCTCGCCGGTTCCATTCTCCGCTGTGACCAGGATAGATGACGGACCTGTCCGTCAAGTAGTCCCCGACCACACGACGGAGGTAGGTCGGCACCCGGTGATACCGGAGTGCCTCCCTAATGCAGCTCCAGGGCATGGAGTTGAACGCGTTGGCGATGTCGAGAGACACCGCCAAGACGACCCCACCCCTGGACACCGCATCCCCCGTCGTGAGGGCTCTCACGCGCATGATGGCGTCCACCGTCGAGCGCCCCTAGCGGAAACCAAACTGGTTGTCCGCAAGATCCGGCCCAATCCCCGCAAGGTGCCCGGCGAGGCGGTTTGCAATTACTCTTTCGAAGAGCTTGCCCACCTCGTCGAGCAACACAATGGGCCGGTATGCGGACGGAGAGTCCGCAGGGCGCCCCGGCTTCCGGATGAGGACCAGCTTCCCTGTCTTCCAACGAAGCGGGAACTGGCCTCAGGTAAGAGCCAGCCCTTGGGTCACGGGAAGTGTCAACTAAGAGTTCTGAAATTTCCTTGAAAAGACTGTGAGCACTCGGACCCCACGGTTCTAGAGTTTTATCCCCAAACGCCCAAACGACTCGAAAATATAGTTTTTGAATTATGTATTCCGTCTTCAAATTTGTCAGAAACACCACGCAATTAAAAAAAAAACATTAAGCATTAAACGAATTCGAGTCCAGTCATTTGTGATGAAACACCTAGCGTATACCTTCAGTGAAATATCTCCCCTGTGTCCTTATGAACAACGTCTTCAATCGTATAAAATGAATAGTTTGCGCGACCGTCGACTGATGAAAGATCTCATGTTCTTCTCAAATGAGTAAATAATAAATCAGACTGCAGTAAACTGGTTGAGCGTATTGGACTAAAAGTACCTTACAATATGCCTAGATATGATATCCTATGACTAACTTGTTTAATACTCAAGGATCAAAAACACATATTGGAGTAAACTCGCCACTTAACAGACTCAGTAGAGAGATGAATTCTTTTATTAAATCCTCACCAGATAACTGATAAATGGTTGACATTTATAACCATGATTCTTATAAATCTTTAAAATCGTTTTGTTTTGTTAACGTATGCATGATGCCTTTGATTTATTATTTTATTATACTACTTTTTCCTCATTTTTTATTAATAGTTATGATCTCAGCGATGATCTCAAGTTTTGATCTCATTTTTAATTTGTTTTAGTATTATTATTTTTTTTTTACATTTTGTGTCTTTTTATAATTTTAGTCGTAATTTCTTTGTAAATTATAGCGATACTGTTTTTCTTTTTGATCTCTTAAATTTAAGATGTTTACTGTTGTATTTCATTTCTAGAAAGCTACTCGTTTTAATTTATTTTTATGTTATGTTATCACTTATTTTTGTGAATGCTAGCTAGCCAGTAATTGGCGACGGTGTAAATCCAAGACTAAAACCTATACTTAAGATATTATGTTGTACACAGAAGCTGTTGGTGAACCTATATTAATTAATAAACGGGCCACACGTCACACATGTCATGCATATTGTAAATGAATGACAGGCTGTCATAAAAAAATCATCATCTGCCTAGCCTTGGATGCGGTTTCCTGTATAACCGGATGCAGCTGAATACCAGTATTTTACAAGGAGAGACTGCATGTCTTATCTCCACAACCCAGTTAGTACTGGGTAATACTGGTTGGTAAGACTGGTTGTCAGACTTTCGGGCCACTGATTACCTGTAATGACTGACAAAGATCTACAAATGACGCTATAAACCAAAAAATCCTTACTAAATAAGAATAAATTCTCCAAATAGGTGAGTTAATATAAATCGTACCGCCATTCTTACCGGCTCACATACTGCAGTTGTTATGAAAATATTGACACTATATGCTTCTTAATATGTTTATAAATACTTACTCAATGGCTGATGTTAACGTTTGATTGAGTAGAGAACAATCATGTTGTACTGACCTATTCCCAGGGATATTAATTATCCTAGGCTTGTCTGGCGCTTTTGTTTCTTTTATCATTATAATTTATTGATGTTATTACTTGCTCCGGTGAAGGAAAACATTGTACAAGTAAAACCATTCCTGAGAGATATTTCTCGACACAGTGGTCTGAAAATCGAGCTTCATACTCATAGAAACACAAAGCAAGGAATAAAAAAGAATGTAATATACCTCCTTTTACATAATGTTAACTTATGAATGGTATAAGTAGCTCCACGCGAGAGAAAAATAGTTTTGTTTTTTTTTGTATGGATGAAAACACTTAATAGCGTTTAAGCAGAAAGTGGGCAAAGTCGCAAATAGCTGTCATTTCGCTGTTTTAATTAATTTGGGAATATTACTATATGGAAATAAGAAATATGGCTAACTAGTGAACTAAAATATTGATTATGAAATGCAATAACTAATATCGTAACACCGCATATATTTAGTTTTAGATGTAAAAAAAGTATTTGTAAACTTTCCGATTGCCTTTTTTCACCTAAAACGGTTACAACATCAAATTCAGTGTTTTAATTGCAATTCATTATTAACATAGTTTAAAATACTATTGTCTGTAATAAAGGTAAGTACATAATTAGGGAATAGCGAACTGTAATGAGGGTAGTAACTAACTAACTTATTACGTTATGTTGTTGTGTGAATGTTCGTGTGAGCACCAGCCCTTCCGTCACATTCAATTTTTAAAAAATATGTACTTTTAAGTATTTTCTCCCATACAAAAAAAAACACAAAACCTTTTTTTTCACGCGTGGCGCTTCTTATACGATCCATACGATAATATGCTCTGCCTAACTCTTCGGGAATTACAGGCGTGATATTATGTTATGTAATTCTATTTATTCTGGTGGACAGAAATTACCGCGTTATTTTTCATTGTTTTTTTTAACTTAATTTTTTTCTTTCACTTAAACAAGTATCCACTAAGTGAAGCTTGGTTTGGTTTAACCGCGCGGGTCCACAAAATAAAGAACAAGAGTAGGGCCTCAGACCCTTGGTAGTAGGCCTTGGGCCTCACTTAGGTCTTATAGCTCCTTAATTTTACTTCGAATTTATTGTTTTTCGTCCCTCCCATCTTTAACAGGGGTTTCCTTGGTTGCCTTGGTTTCCTCGAAAATATAGGCTCACAAAGACCCCTCGAAATAAGCGTAAGTTTACGTTACTACAATGTATAACTTTTGCTTTTTATGTACATGTAGGAAACAGGGCCTCTTGGCTATTATCGGCTGCGTAGTGCGTAGGTCGATATTAAGGGTAAAGCAACGCATTCCACAGTCGGTCTTTGAATGGTTGACCAACCTTTACATTCGGCGACCCCTCTGTTTCTCGAAAAGCACGTCAAGTCCCGGCTATCTTTTTAGGGTTCCGTACCCAAAGGGTAAAACGGGACCCTATTACTAAGCCTCCGCTGTCTGTTTGTCTGTCTGTCTCCAGGCTGTATCTCATAAACCGTGACAGCTAGAAAGCTGAAATTTTATTTATTATTCACAAATGATGTATTTCCGTTGCCGCTATAACAATAAACAAAAAATTAAAAAAAAAAATATTAAGGGGGGTCCCCATACAATAAACGTGTTTTTTTCGTATTTTATAGATGGTAATGGTACGGAACTCTTCGTGCGCGAGCCCGACTCGCACTTGGCCGGTTTTTTATATTTGTAGATAGAAAATCTGAAAACTAGTTTACCAACCCGTCACTAGTGTCAGGTTATGGAGGTCAGATAGGCAGTCGCTCAATGTGAAATACTGGTATTCGGCTGCATTCGATTAGACAGGAAGTCAACCCCAACGTCATTAGGAAAAAGCTAGACGGATAATAATAGTCCCCCTGACCGTTTTTGGTCACGGCGGCCAATCTCAGCGGAGATGGGCCATCGGCGCGGGAGATATTAGTGCACAAGTGCGTGCGCTGGCACAGGTGCACTTTCTTTTCCCTCACCATCATTGTTATATCGCACGGCAATCCGACACGACCGGAGAGAGATCTGGCGCAGGACTAAAGACTTAACGTGCTTTCCGAGGCACGGTATCGTACCGCCAAATTCCAAACTCTGGACTGCAACTGAGAAATTCCTAGAACCCCACGCTCAGCAGTCGCGGTTGTGACCGCGAGACCACCGGAGCAGTTTGCTAGACAGATAATGAAGATAGGAAAAAGGAATGTCTACTTTAGGAACTGTTTCCATCAATGATGAGGAGCCCGCAAGGGTCGATGCCTGCCAGGACTGCGGGACTAAGAAGGAACATGGATGGTTTTTAGTCAGTAAAAGTCTGACACTCCCTTCCGCTCCGCCCAGAGCGGGAGCATCCGAAAAAAAAAAGGAACTGTTTCCATAAAACAATGAACTCAATCGAATTGCCATTAAAAACAAATAAAACTAATTCGTACCCAAACAACACAATCGGGTAAGCAAATATGGTGTAATCAAGTCATGTGCTTCTTCATACAATATTTGTTCACAGTCATGCACCCACCGTTATCCGCACCGCAAGACCCAATCATTCTGTTAGCATGTGATAATTCCCCAAGAATCTGTTTTTGTATGTCGCCATCATCAGTTGACTGGATGACGTAGAAAGTAAACATCTCCACATTTGGACGAAGCTTTAATTTTGTCTGTTTGTTGACTACGAGAACTATGTTTTTCTTTGTTTCTTTTATATGAATTAACTAGTTTTTAAAATAAAATTTTACTTCTATGTTTGGATCGGATTTTGTTAGTAATGTCAAGGGTTTTAATATTTTTGCACGGAACCCTTATGCTTTTTCTAATATAAAAAGCCTAAGTTACTCTTTAAGATATTAGCTATCTGCCAGTAAAAATCCTGTCAAAATCGGTTCAAGAATGTTTTTTTGTTAAGAGTACCGTGTGTATATCATTCAGTAAAAAGCAAAAGTGCCTGTGATGGTCTAATTGAAATAAATGCTTGGAGTTTGAGTTTGAGTCAGCCCATTGCCAGTTCACCTCACTTACTCTGCAAGCTCGCGTCGGCTATTCTCCTTGTACTACGTCCTAATTACTTCAAGTCTAATTATTTTCATACGGCATCATTTTTATGAAGCAACCTAATAAATTTTTATGAAATCACTTGAAACAAAGGTAAGTTATAAAGTGTTGGTTTCTAGTATTTCGGTGTACCATTAACTCCTCACGGTCATTATTACAACTAGCACGGAAACATTTTCTTGTTCGTAAAATTAGTTTTATTGCCAACGTTAAAAGATAGACCAGTGTGGCTCGTACTTATGGCCCTAGTACGGACACGCGGAAGGTAAATTTGCCTAGTTTGGGGCCAATTTAAAACCTTTGAGGGTTCCGTACCCGAAGGGTAACCAATGGAGCCATATTACTAAGCCTCCGCTGTCCGTTTGTCCGTCTGTCTGTCAGCGGGCTGTATCTCATGATCCGTAATAGGTAGACAATTCAAATTTATACAGAATGTGTATTTCTGTTGCTGCCATAACAACAAATAATAAAAATAAATTAAAAACTAAAGGGGTTCCCCTACTATGATGGTACGGAACTCTTCATGCGCGAGTCCGACTCACACTTGGCCAGTTTTTGTAATAATTTTGGCCATATAGATTTTATATTTGTAAATTACAAAGGGCTTGTCACAAAAAATCAAATAAAATATATAACTATAATTATATATTATACTAAAATATCTAACTATTATCTAAAAAACTAAAAAATAAACTATATATAAAAATTATAAAAATCCTTAGAATGTACGTTACGTTTATACGCTTACATCAACGTTCGTCCTAGGGCCGCAAACAAGGCTTTAAGTGGAAACCGCGAATAGGTAAAACGCCTACGCCTGGCTTGATGAACCGGTGATCTAAAGACGGGTACTACAGGAAATGGGAATGTTTTAAAATGTAATATAATCGTCATATCTTTTGATCGCGTTAACTTACAAGTTTAATTAATAATAAATAATAATATCCCTGGACATTTCACACAGCACCATCTTGTCCCAAGCTAAGCAACCTAATGCTTGTGTTATGGTAGCTAGATGGCTGATAAACTATATATATACTTTTTTTTTTGTAAATACATACATATTATAGATAGAAAAACACCCAGACCCGGAACAACTACTTGTAGGTCATACAAATATTTGTTCCGTACGGGAATCGAACCCGCGACATGCAGCAATTTTCTTTAACAGCTGAAAGAGACCGTAGACTGAGAGTATTTGATATAAATTTCAGCTTTGTACCTCTTCTCTTCTCCTCGACTTCCTTCGAAAAAGGGTTTTGACAGACAGACAGGCAAACGGTCAACAAAGTGAGCCTATAAGGGTTTCTTTTTCCTTTTGATGTACGGAACCCTAAAAAACAACAAAATACAATTTCGATGTATTTTATAGGCCTCCTAGAACTTCTAAGGCGTGTACAAAACTCTCGGAGTTTAAATCCACAAGCCTACCTCATTCGATTCCATATCCTAATTCATCAGTTTATTTTATAAACCGCAGCATGGCACACGTGACTTAATGTTTATTAACACAGCCCACATTTGTTTAATATCGTGCTGCACAGATTAGTCAACAAATAGTAACATTATCAACTACAATGTGGCACTATCAAAACAGTTATCGGGAACCGGCATCTAGAGCAGTCACGCGTTAGTTGTAATGAAATAAAAATCCCCGAAAATATTCCCCTTTATTTACAAACGTTGTTAGCAACTGGGTTAAGGTCAGATAGGCAGTCGCTCCATGTAAAGTACTGGTATTCAGCTGCATCCGGTTAGACTGAAAAGCTATCCCAACATAGTTGGGAAAAGGCTAGGCAGATGCACCCGCAAAGTTTTATTGGATTTTTCCATTAAGAATTTCTCAGTAGCAGCTACGGAGGCTAGATTTGTGCTCGGTTGATTGTAATACCAGTGGCGAAGGTACCCTACAACTCGATTCCTACCGGATTCCCTTTGAAAAATGGCACAGTCAGTATTCTATAAACAAATAATATAATCCCATTAAGGATATGTACTCCGGCTTACCTCTTACAAAAATGTACGCTTCGCTACTGGGTAATAGCAACCATAACTGGCGAAATGTGGGTGTACTATTAGCTACACCTCTGCCTAACCCTTCTGGGATTACAGGCATGATGTTATGTATACACACTGTATAGGTACTAAACTTACCGTCCCATTTTATGTATCAAAGTTCACACAGTTTTCCAGTGTTGAACTTGCAATAATACATTTACACAATGACAAATTACCCTGTTAGTCGTGTAGGTCGCAAAAAAATAGTGGCGGGACGAACAATGAACTCATTTGCCACTTCGCCACCCCCTGTTGTGCGGAACGACAGCAAAAAAAGCTAGATTAAAACTTGCCAGTGCTAATTGTTCGTAAAATAGCTATGGACCGCGCAATATTTAATTCAGCCGCGTTCATAATTATTTTACAGAATAATTTATAGGATTTTTTTAAAGTGAATATAATGTATGGCCTACAATCGCACGAGATCGCGAAATGTGGAAGGAGGGAAGGGAGGCCTTTGCCCAGCAGTGGGACAATAGGTATAGGCTAATAATAATAATCTATATATTTTTTAATTCCTTTAGGTAGCACAAATAAATAAGATGACAATATTAAGATAGCGGTGTATGCTTAAGTATTTCAGCTGCATCCGGTTAGACTGGGAGCCGACGCCAAGATAGTTGGGAAAAGGCTAGGCAGATGCTATGCTTAAGTAATAATTTTTAACTTAGCTTTGTGGCCATTTTGAGACATCAAATAAATTTCTGCTAACTTCGTGATAACAATGTTGGTCATAGAGAAAGTGGTTCAGTTTGATGGCCTTGTAGCACACCCTTATCTACATATGACTACACCCTTTCTTGTACACGCTGTACCTACCATAACGGTACCTCCAACTTCAGCAGCGATTTTTATCCAAACGGTACTTCCACATGAATTATAACGACATGAATTAAGTGGTCGCACATAATCATTACTCTTTATTACTTGTTTATGCATCCTATTGGATGCTTGAACAAGCATACCTACTTATTATTTCACCGTAAGAAAACATGTTCTTGAACCTGTAATTCGAAGATGTGGATGAAGATATGATATTCACTGACCTGGGGGTCTAAAATGGCCGCTTTAGTAGAATCATAATACGATAATAATATGAATTACGTTTAAATTATTATAAATAAATGGTCATAGACGTACCTACTGTTAAGAATTGTCACCTTGTGACCATTTAACGAATTTAAATTTTAGACCCCGCATGGGCCCGCGTGGTAGATCATGTTATGACCCAATCATTTTCACATTGTGGAGGAGGCTGATTAAACATTTTAGGTCAAGGTAATTATAACGCAATGAAGCAACAATAATTAATAATTCATAGAGCAATACGAGTATGTACAATCATAATCTCAACTTTTATCATCATTCTCCTGCTATATTATCCCAATTTATTTGGGGTTAGCGCAACATGTCTTCTTCCATACTTCTCTATTACTCGTCATTTCATTAGACACCTGCTTTCTTGCCATATCATCCTTCACACAGTCCATCCATCGTTTGTTTGATCTTCCTCTTCTCTTAAACCCATTCGTAATCTCAACTTTATAAATACAAATAAATGCCGAAAAAAGCCGGGAAAACACCAAAGAAAAGTCATTTAATATTCAACACAAGGACCGGTGCTTCTCAAAGTTTATGCGGACGATCGTGACCTACCTCACCAAACCGAATTATTATTATCCATTTCATTATCGGGTAATTCGTGTTCCTAAAACCGTTTCATGGTAATCCGTATTTTCGGCAAAACTTTTTGCCATTGGAAATTATGATAAAACGTATTATGCAAACTAATATTTGTGGAGGGAAAACTTTGTACAATTTGTTTAGGCTCCCTAAAAGCCACTTATTCGGCTGAAAGACTGGCTTTGCCAAACTTTTCGATTGTCCTGTTTGTTTAGATTTATCTTAAGATCTTTAATGGTAATCTTGTGCTGGAAAACTGTTGTTCTGAATCACAAGAAGGGTAGATTTTGGCACATTTAAAAAGTTGTACACTAGTGCCAATTACAATAATTCACGTCATAATATTTTTGTCGCATATTTTACTCTTCCGTTGCCAAAATGAAAACGTTGGTTTGGCTCTTTGTTTCATTTTATTACTGTTTCAAGGTCTGGTTTAGTTCCTTGAAAATTATGACTGTAGTCTTAATATTACTAGGCGGTAGGTACTCAACTCCTTATTACCCCGCTTAATAGCCGAGAAATAAGCACGCTGGCTACCCTTTCCCAGCTTTCATTTTCATGAACACTCTTCGAGGAAAATGCCAAATATAGTAACAATATCAAGTTGCCAAAGTGGATTAGCGCGTTCATCTCCCTGTGAGTGATATCACGTCAAAGCTTTAGTTCCATAGCCGATGGGTATTAATAAAAAAGTTAATCGTGCGTGCAAAGGCAACGCTCCGTGCGGCCGAGACCGGCCTGTGTACACGAGAAATTGGACATCATTTTATCACTTTGAGTGGAAAAGTGACGTTTAAAGGTTTTTTTGGAAGAATGTTTGCTATGTCAATATCCACGTTCCCTTTTGAATTCTGTTTGCCAGATTCGAGAGGAATTGACGGCTGCTTGTCGATAGGTATGCTTTGATGTTTTTTCTTGTTTTACGTGTTTTCGTAATCAATTTACGCATTACGTCTCGAACAGGCCAACGCACTTTATAGATAAGACATACTCGTATCTAGTTATTTATAAAACGGATTTTCCGCAACGTTACTCACGTGATAAGTAAGTGTGCCCGTTTTCGCCAACATAAATTTAAATTTAAAATCTAACAAGAAGCATTTTATTTAAGCATTCATTTATCTGTCGTTACAGATAGTCAATGGCCCGAAAGTCTGACAACCGTTCAACAGTTCAGATAGGCTGTCTCTCCATGCAAAATACTGGTAAATATTTTAAAATATTAAAGATTGAACCACAAAATGGTTAGGATTAGCATTGCTATAGGAATCTATGGTTTTTTTTATGAATATTTTCTATCAGAATAGTTTATTGGATTATTCTGAATCTTTTATCAACGAAGCTTTTAACGTTTTCGCTTGGGAATAGGCTTCATAAATTCTATTAGCCTTTCGATATGCCAGACCGGAAAACTGAAACTAAAATCCGGATGATCAATTTTGTTAGCTTTTATTCAAGATTTTTTATAAATGTACATGGAATATTGATGAGGAGGGTAGTTAGTTCAGCGTTTTGAGTGGTAGGACTTGTAAATTGCTTTATTTTTATTGTATGCACTGATTTACCTACTTTAACCAACGTCATCCATCTGCCTAGTCTTTTCCCAACTATGTTGGGAACAACTTCCAGTCCTACCGAATGCAGCTGAATACCAGTACTTTACATGCAGCGACTGCCTATCTGACCTCCATAACCCAGTTAGTACTGGGTATTACGATACCTCTTGCTTGGCTTGACTGGTTGTCACACCTTCGGGCCACAGATCTACAAATGACAGCCGGGACCAAAGGCTTAACGTACTTTCCGGGGTACAAAGGAAACTCGGTATGCAATGGGTGGTTACCCATCCAGTGATCAACCTAGCTAAGCACGGCTTAACCTAAAAATCTACCCGAGCGGCTGTTATTATTTAGCCACAAGGTCCTCATCTTAATCAATTTAATCATCGTCAATGTAAACTAAAAGAAACAGAGTTCGTTTGTTTGAACGCGCTAATATCTGGAACTACCTGACGGAATGAAAAATCTGCCCTACTCTTGCAGAAGATAACAAAATCTGCTGTTCAGTCTTCATTTGAATGATTTATGCGAACACTAATGTATGGGGCTGATTTCAGGGTTGTTTCCGTAGTAAAAGTGGTTTAATATGACAAGCCAATGAATCTTTAAGAAGGTAAACAAAAACTAAGTTTGCTTAATTTCAATCAAGATATTTCAGCACTTACATTTTCTAAAAATACCAACTGATACAACTGGCCCGTGTCAAGGAGCTCTTGACTTAATAATAACAGCCGCACTGGTTGATCTTCAAGCTTAAGCCGCGCTTGCCTAGGTCGGTCTGTCGATGGGTGACCATCATAACATACCGAGTTTCCTCCGTGCCTCAGAAAACACGTTAAACCGTTGGTCCCGGCTGTCATTTTTAGATCTTTGACAGTCGTTTAAGGTAGTCAGTGGCCCAAAGGTCTAGTAGTACCCAGTGCTAACTGGGTTGTGGAGGTCAGATAGGCGTCGCTCCATGTAAAATATACCAGTATTTTTTTCAGCTGCATCCGGTTAGACTGGAAGCCGACCCCAACATAGTTGGGAAAGAGGCTAGGCCGATGATGATGACCAACTAACTATAACTTGTACCAACATCACAACACCCAGAATTTCTACTAAAAGCACCAACAAGACATTAATAAGCCGCAGTAGGCCAAAACATAATTAATATCTGCCGAGCAATATTCCAAAGGTTAGATATAAATATTCATCGATCCTTACGCCCTGTGGTCCCGATGATACCGATTCAATTTACCAGTAATGTATTACGAACGAGGCTTTTGCATATTATTGTCTTGAACTACGTACCCTCAGTGAACTCGGTAGGAGTTGATTGAGGGTATGCCACTTTTCACCTTTCTGCCTTAGATAATAAGGTTGAAAAGTGGTCGACCGTCAGTGAAATCAGTAATAGGTACTAAAATTAAGGGCTGCTGTTGGGAAATTAATTTTGGGAGTTGTAAATTGAAATTGGCGGCAACAAGTGTAGTGTTTGGTATTTATAGAAATGTGTATGGTGTTATCAATGGAATTTCTATACCTACCAGTTATTCTTCAACCCGCATCCACAATGCTGAGTATCCCCATTGTACGCCACTTTACCCTATTCTTTTCTTCCGCCTGACTCTTCGCCAGTTTCTGTTTTGAGTCAAATGTAATAAGGGGCTGCCTATTGCCATCAACCGGGCATAAATCCAGTCCCCGTGGCTGCTACTGAGAATTTACTGATGGAAAAACCCAATAAAACTTTATCCAACCTGGGAATAAAACCCAGGACCTCACTCGATATCAGAATATTATGCACACAGCCAAGGAGTTCCCTGTCTTCGTCGGTGTTCCCAAGTTCATATGACCCCAATCTATTTAAGTCGCGAGTTAATAGGCTTCTTTTGGGTAAGCTCGTTCCATCGTCGACCTCATCTCTGTCCTCAGGACTAGATTAAGATCAAGAGTAGGCCCATTTAATATAAAAAAGAATAAAGACACCCCGCATAGTACAATAAAGTCATCACAACAGTATTATATACACACCCCAAATATTTACATAGTATTAAAAATAATGAGTCACATACTCACGCTTAGTCCACAAAAGTATCGCGGGCACAAATCACATGACAACTGCTATTTACTCTGCGTACATCTACTTAAATAATATTTGGACAAACATTACTGTAGCAAAACTGTGTGTATTGATATTCACCGACTATACCTTGTTTAGTATATTCAGTTCTAGAGCATAATCAGGTTTCTCCGATGTACATTCTGTGGTATAATCAGGTATGCGACCTGGACAGTCTACCCTGTTATTCCTTACACTAGGAACTGAAGACGAGACCAACATAAACCTTTCTATACATAACATGACGCCTGTAAGCCAGAATAGCCCACGAAGTTCAAGTTCAGTGAGTTTCGTGTATCGGGAACAAAATCGAGTTGCGAGTGACAGTGGTAGCGGTACTGAGTGCAAAAAACGAACAAGAAAGAGGGTAGACCGATTTGTCTGCTCATAAACACCCACCCGCAATAACTTCAGTTTATCCGCGATCATGGTGGAACTCAAAACAAACAGCAAACATGGTAAATATCCCGTTTCTAGTGTTAATGATAATGAAGTTCAAATTGTCTTACGTTTCTAAATGGAACTACTGGGAGAAAAAAATCCCAGTAGTCCCATAATGGAACTAGAGAATGGAACTACTTGGATACGGCGAACCCTTCGGGTATTACTACTACATAGACGGCCATTTATCGGAGCCAATCGCAAGTATTTAATTGCAAAAAGGAAAAATAAAACTCAGTCAGTAAAACAAAATATTGATTCTGCCTAGCCTTTTCCCAACCTTGTTGGGGTCGGCTTCCAGTCTAACCGGATCCAGCTGAATACCAGTATTTTAAATGGAGCGACTGCCTATCTGACCTCCACAACCCAGTGAGTACTGGGTAATATGATACCTCTTGGTAAGAATGGTTGTCAGACTTTTTGAGGCCACTGACTACCTGTAACGACTGTCAAAGATCTACAAATGACAGCCGGGACCAACGGCTGAACGTGCTTCCTGAGGCACGGAGGAAACTCGGTATGTAATGGGTGGTCACCCATCCACAGATCAACCTAGGCAAGCACGGCTTAACCTAAAGATCGATCTGAGCGGCTGTTATTATTTTACCACGAGCCCCAACTACTAAGTAACGTAAAATATTTCCGCCTACATAGACGGGCATTTGTCGGAGCCAATCGCAACTATTTAATTGCAAAAAGGTAAAATTAAACTCAGTCAGTAAAACAAAATATTGATACTGTTGCCTTAAATTGCCTTCCACGGTACATTGCAGCCCAATGGTTGGATTAATTTAATTTTACTCGAACAAAAACCCGACAATTTTTCAGTCTGATTGCTTGATTTTTATTTACACGGGAACATTTAGACTTGGGGTAAAATGGAGTGGAATAATTTTAAATATCTACAAGTTTATTTTTTATGTTTCTGTAGAACTTTTAAGGATACTCTTCGCTTTAAAGCTTTAGCTCATTAGGAGGATTTAGGTCTCTTAAACTAATCTTAAAGTTACTCTGTTTATTTTAAGTTTCAAATGCTAAGACGACCGAAATAACTTTAGAAATCTTGTACATAATTTAATTTGCAAACGGTGAATTGGCATCGTAGATATTTTAATTCCACAAAAAAAATCGTCCTCATAAATCCTTGGCCCTATTTACTTACTTTAATATAACCCACTATTAGACATAACACCTAAAAAAATAATGTATAAAATATTGATGGATGGAGAGCGAGAGGAAGGCCAAAGAAAAGATGAATAGATTTTGTGAGGAATGATATGAAAGAGAAAAGAGGAAATGATGCCGTGACGTCTGACAGGGGAGAATGGAAGAAGAAAATATGTGGCGCCGACCCCCAAATAGAATGGGACAAGGCCAGGAACATGATGATGATGTTAGACAAAGATCCTCAATTGGCGTTACAAATGGTGAAAGAAAACACCGTGAAAAATCTATACGTGGTTGGCGTAGTGACTGAAGCTCCTTCTTAAAAATAAGACGACTTACTTGCCCTGCAGTGTATTATTAGGACCTATTATTACATTATACCTAGGTTATACTTGAAGGGTTAGGCAAAGGTGTACCCTCACATATTTTAAGTCCCTCGTAACAAACGGCGAGCCTATTGCCATCAACCGGCCAAAACTCCGATCTCCGAGCCGCCGAGAAATTCCTTATAGAAAAATCCAATATCACTGTGCCTGACCAGGGAATTGCAATTCAGTCCTCATACTCAGAAGGAGCACTTGCGACCACTAAACGAACGAGGCAGGAGACAGACTTATAGTATTTCCCAGATTATTCATATTTCAGAGTAAAATAAAAAATGCCAATAATGTTATGTGATGACAGTTATAACTTTAGTTTACATTACAAATATTTGCTCGTGGATAAACTGAGCTAACCTGTTTTATTGATATTATTATGTGCTTATGTTATACATTACAAAAGAAAGGTAGGTATATTCTCGGCTCTACAAAACGGTGAGGGAAAACATCATGAAGATTTCGGCATACAACCAAAACTTCGAAGGCATCCTGATTCATTCGTGTTCTATTAGTCGCAGAGAGGCCGTCACGGTGATTATACTACACAAATTAGGGCCTATTTTACGATGGCCGAATAGCTACTTACCGAATAAATAAAAAAAATTGGAACAGAATTTGAATGAAATTATTTGCCAAGTAAGTAAACAGGAACTTAATCGTAGGTGGTGAAACTGGCAGGTCAGGCCCTTAGACTCTTAAAGCCACGGGTTAAAATTACTTTAAACTCATTAGCAAACCCATAAACTAGTCCAAACATCTAGATTCCAGAAATTCAGTCTACGTATTAACAAGCAATTTGGGGGAACCTCCCCGATCTGAGATAGCCCACGTTTCTGATCGCCATCAAACCACCGATTACCACTGATAAGTGACTAAAGAGCGGTGTGAAAGCCCTCTCAAACGGGCCCTCTCCTAATTTATTAGATCCTTTCAGATAACGCACATGTTGTAACTTTTGTTCAAGCTGTGAGCGATTTGTTATAAATATTCTTTTGTTTTTTGTAGGGGCTTTTGTATTGTGGAGAACAATAATATCAACGTGAAAAGTTGAACCTATAGATGTTTTTCCGCACCGGTGAAATAATTTACTTCTTCTGCTAAAAATAATGTTCCAGGAACTCAAAATTCAGCTACGCGAACTTCGCTCACTGATGCAGCCTTTAGAATCATCAAGTGCGAAAGTGTCAGGACATGCAGCGCAAGATGAAAGGTGGGGCATTGTCTGTGGGGAGAAGCTGTGTACGCAATTGAGATCAGAGTTGTTCATGGAATTACGTAATATTAATTTACGAATTATTAATTTATTTAGGTACCATTAAGTATCTACCAGAAAGATCTATTAAGGTGGAAACATACTATTGAAACGTGACGCGACGCAATGTGTCGACACCCCATGTGCACCGTGCACATTACCAACACGCGATGCCATGCGGATCTTCTAAGTAACGAGTCAGATGAAGATTTTGAAGAAGATTTGATGCTTTACTTAAACGACTCAAGAAGAAAAAAATAACTAGACGTTATTGGGTGCATGAAACAAATCAAAAGAGAAGGACGTGTGGTAAATTTCATACGCTATATCCAGACTTGCTTCTAGACAATGAAAGATTTGATATGTATTTTATAACAAATGATGCGTGGCGTCGGGTCTGGACTAGATACACACTGCGTGTGCTGCGTCGGGTGGCGTATTAACCCCGACCACCGGCAACACGTCGATCTGGCAGGTACGGATCGGGTGGCGTTTGGTGTTTATAATGTAATTCTGGGCATAGAAAATAATAAGATTTGATTCAACTCAACACGCATCGCGTTTTGTCGGGTCGCGTGGCGTTTCAATAGTGTGTTTCCACCTTTAGACATAAATAATACTTGTAAAATTGTATTCAAAAATATTTAGTTTGAATACCGAAAAAAAACTAGATCCTGGCCTGATATAATGTTTTTACTGTCTTTGCTTTGCTAAGTAACGTTTGATTACATATCTAATTATAAATATTACATAAAAAAAAACATAACTACGTTACAGTGTAAAATAAAAGCACATTTCTTTGTGTAATGTCTAGTTAACGGGATGAGCACATAAATAAACATCCATGCCGGCCTATTGGCATGTAAAATATTTAATTTAAATGAAAACTTTATGCTCTGTCGAGTATTTTTCAGTATAATTTTCAGTGGAACGGATACTTGACGGTAATTAGAGATGCAAAATGTATTTACATTAATCATTATGAGTTAAATATAAATTGTATATTAGTTTTTACGACATAAATACATTTATGATGTTAATTTTATTTTCACAATATTTATATTATTTACTAACTATAAAGACCTAAATAAACCCACTCTGTACGGCTACCTCGATATTGCAGTGCATGTTTACTGACGCTAGCGTAGATGACTTCTCACTGAACTCCATGTGCTGCGAGACCGGTGAGCCTCATGTGCAGGGGTAGGCGGTGTGTCTAGTTTCTTCTTTTTCTTTAAATTACTAACATTAGTTATAAGCAAAATTCTTGTTACCAACAACTTTGCCTTGCCTATGGACTTTTTTGTCTGAAATAAATGTTTTTTTTTAATAAAAATATGTAGATGTATCAAAAGCGAAAATAATTTAAGGGGTTCAAAAAGTTCGTCCGCATCGCTGTCAATGGGGAAAGTGCCCCAAAGGCTGGCAGCATTGCCACATTGGATGGCAATTCTGATTCTTTAGCCAAGAAATAGGCCATAAGAAGCAAAATAAATAAACCAATACTGAAAATCTTTGACGGTGTTCCTCCCAACTACAAGATGAAAAGTTTTGAGTACCAAGAACTTATCGTCATCCCAATAACATAGTTAGGAAAACCAGAACTTTTCTCTACGAAATAAACCATCGTCCTTACAGCTATTTTACTACCTTGGCACTTGGCATACATTAGTACCAAACATTATATCTTAGAAGAAGTTAAGCCAAGAGAAGACACCACATGGCTAACATCACACCCACTTTATCAAATAAGCTAGCCAACTTATATG
The DNA here is from genome assembly GCA_950022335.1 of Eurois occulta. Classification (NCBI taxonomy): domain Eukaryota; kingdom Metazoa; phylum Arthropoda; class Insecta; order Lepidoptera; family Noctuidae; genus Eurois; species Eurois occulta. Next base: position 4,948,747 of record OX465489.1, on the reverse strand, counting down.
TCTACCAAGTTTCTGTAAATACTGCTTGTCTATAAAAGAGTTGTGCTCGTAACTCAAGCAAGACACAACTGTACTAAGTTCATAAAAACAATTTTTAGGTACGGGTTTTGTTCATACTTATTTCTGAGCCCCAAGATATAGACTGACGTCTTGTTTCGGACTTTCTAGCAACTACGCTATGTTAACTAGGTTTTGGTAATATTTCAAGTAACTTGTAACATCTCTTGTGTATAATTGTACCCGTTTATATATTACCTGGATAATAAATTTTTTTCTTTTATTATATTATTAAACAGGGTGGTTCAAAAATAGTGGATCAAACGAACGTAATGTTCTAAAGTAATATATAATTTTTCGTGAGACTTAAATTATAGTGCCAATATGCATAAATCATGGTACCCACTGCCATAAGATTACTTTTGTAGTGATGATACATTTCCTAGAAGCAACTAAACATCATTTATTGTTTTAAAGTAGTTACCCATTTTACTCTAATTGCAAATTAAAATTTATATTTTCATAAAAAAGCACTCAAATAGCTATAAATTTTAAAGAGATCAAGTTAGGACCCTGCCACAGAGATATCTTTTACTGAAAATAACCCCAACTATCGCCCTGATTCGTTTGATCCATGATTTTCTACCTGTATACAGGATTTAGACAATTTATTAGATTTGGAAAATTTACTATGGAAGGCACTTCCATAGAAAATTGGTGCCTGAACTATGCATTTGTAGTTTTTCATTAGTATGCTGCCGTCCACAATTGAACTCCAATTTGTAACAAAAGCAATCAGAAATCGGAAAAAAAACGTTGTTAAATATTCCTTATGGAAAATTTTATTTATATTATTCCAATGAAGAATGTAAGAATCTTTTAGCAAAACAGTGCTGGCAAATAAACTCTGAATTTAAAAATGAAATGGCAACGTTTTAATTCAAGAGAACACTTCGTTTTAAAATGAATGTAAAGTTTATTAGAGTACACAGCTTACGGTTAAAAGAAAAACTTGTAGAAACTTCAAGGAGTAGATTGTTTTTAATATTGTTTGTGTGCTCTATTTCAAGATAAATTTTTCAAGTTTTCAACTCTCAATTTCCAACTCTTACGATAAAAAGATGTAAAACAAAAAAAAACCGGCCAAATGCGAATTCAACTCGCGTGGAGAGGGTTCCGTACGTTAATTATCTAAATTCCGTAAGTGGTTTTAAATGTAAGATTTTTTATAGGTTTTCCTGTAATTTATAGGCAAAGATCTATTTTTTGTATTTTTTTTTCGGCCCTTTAGTTTCGGAGTTAAGGGGGGAATGGTAAATTTTCGCCTAATTTCTTAAATAACTTCAAAACTATTTATCTTAAAATATAAAAAAAATCGTCTTACATAAGTGTACTAAATTACAACTCAATTTTCCAGTACTTTCGAAGTAAATTGGCTGTGACAGACAGATAGACAGACACGCAAGTGATCCAATAATGGTTCCGTTTTTCCTTTTGAGGTACGGAACCCTAAAAACAGTAATATCCTGATTATTATGTAAGTATGGTATTTTCAATCATTCCTTTCCCCTGGTCGAATTTCAATTTAATTTTTAACCGACTTCAAAAAAGGAGGAGATTCTCATTTCACTTGTATTTTTTTGTATTTGTTTCCTCATAACTCCGTCACTTCTGAACCGATTTGAAAAATAGTGTGAAAGGATAATACTTTCCGATTAGTCCCATAGAAATTTATCAAAATCGGCTCAGTAGTTTGGTTATTTTTCTTCTTGACCTATGTTGACATGATGGTCCTTAATAACTTCTAGTTATTAGTTATTAAAAAAAATAAAAAGAAGCGAAGGTACAGTCCCAGTCACAAGGCAAAATAATTTGAGAAAGTACTGCAGTTGCACATTCCAAAGCGTAGACCTCTATGGAGAAGAATGGGCAAAAGAATGGGCAAATGAAATGGAGAAGAAACTCCATGGACACTCTTTTAAATCAAAATATTGTTACAAAATCTTGGTTACACCATTCATGTTGAGATTATAAATATATATGAGAACGATGTACAAAGACATGCACATTATGAGCGTCCAGAGTAAAAGATTAAATCAACAATTTAAAAATAAAGTAATTAAAGTAAACCGTGGCAACTATGAGATGACCAGTCCCAACTGACAGCGCCCGTTCATTTGTTCCCCCCAAGACGCCATGGTTGACCACCGGTACTAACCTACTCGTTTCAGAATAGACTATGATGTCAATGAAGAAGGCTGCATCAATAAATAAGAAGTATAAATATGTAATCTCTAAAATTCTGACATAATTACATCACCACAGGATTACTCATTAACAGAATCTATAATTTTTAATTACAATAATCGTATTAACAAACAGAATTAATTTGTTTAACGAATGGCTCGCCCAAAATTGATTAATAGCAAATATTTCCAGTAGTTAATTGGTGTACGTACACATGATGGGTACAAAAAAATAATTACCTATTTCAGGCTGTGTCCAATTTCCGAAAGCGTACCCTGGTTAATTAGGCAAACATCTTGTGAAAATTGAATAGGGATTGGTTGGAGCAGGGCTGAAATAATCTAATGCTGGGGTGATTGTATAGAATGCAATTGTGTCCCCGCCAGAACACGAGGAGGAACACCGTGTGGTTTTAGTCAGTAGGAGTCTGACATACCCCTCCACATCCATTGAGGATTTCAACACGAAAAAAAATCTGTTCTTACATTTTTTTAGTACTAGCTTTTGCCCGCAACCTTCGTTTGCTTGAAATTATTATTAAAAAAATATTACTTCCCTTTTTGAATAGGATTTTATTAACAATTTCAAAGGATTTACTTTTTTTTGCACGGAACCCTAATTATTTTTCTAAAATAAACGTAGCCTAAGTTAGACCTTATAACATCAGCTTCCTGCCAGTAAAAAAACCCGTTAAAATCGCTCCAGCCGTTTCGGAGATAAACCGGAACAAACAGACAGACAGACAGACAAAAATTGAAAAAAATGTGTTTTTGTTTTAGTTGCCGTATATATTTTCATTTGCATTCAGTAAAACGCTGTTATTTTGATATTACAAACAGACACTTCAATTTTATTTATTTGTATAGAGTATAGATGTAACATATAGTTTCGGTGGTCTAGTGATCGTAAGCACGACTGCTGAGCATAAGGTTTTGGGTTCGATTTCCGGGTCGGGCAAAGTGTTAGTAGTAGCTAACCAGACATAACACCCGTCTGGTCGGAAGATCCTCCCTTTTCTATGGGGAATGAAGAACTTTACACCCTGTTCTTCATACCCCCAAAGGCTCGCCCCCTATTACCTATTACATGGGGTCTGGCGTAATGTGGGTGTACTATTACACACTTCTGCCTAACCCTTCGGGGATTACAATCTTCATGGTATGATGTTATGTTAGAGGTCACCGTCGTCGTCCGGATTTCGAATATTACTGAGCCTACTCGCAAAAGATAAGGAGACACATGCGGAGTTGAGGACCAACCTTCAGTAATTGGAGAAGTGCCAGAACAAAGAGACTCTCTTTGTCATGCATGAGAGTTAGAACCAGAAATAGGCAACATACTAAAAATGTCAATTAAACAAGAACTCATTCATCAAAATGGGTCATTAAAACGAGCCCTAAAACGTCACTGTGATTAAATAAAATAAAATAAAAACACTTATTTCAGGCACGAGCCCATACAAAAGATAAATGAATAATTAATAATCCCGTTTGCTTACCACCTTTCAACAATTCAAATATGTATTTAGTTTTAGCGATATTCATCATCAGCAGTGATAGCCTAGTGGTGTGACCGTTGGACTGCCAAGTCATAGGTCTTGAGTTCGAACCCAAGGCACGCACATCTGATTTTTCGGATTCATGTGCGTTTGTGCGTATTATACAGGGTTATGTGTAAAACACCAGCAACCTCTTAAGAGGTCATTGAACTCATCATTATGAACAACTTTTGGTTTGGTCCCATAGTAAAAGTTGTTCATAATGATGAGTTCAATGACCATCACTATGAACAACTTTTGGTTTGGTCCCATAGTAAAAGTTGTTCATAATGATGAGTTCAATGACCTCTTAAGAGGTTGCTGGTGTTTTACAAATAACCCTGTATAATTTTCACTTGCTTCAGTGAAGGAAAACATCGTGAGGAAACCAGCATGCCTGAGAGATATTTCTTGATGGCATGTAAAGTCAAGTCAGAGGCCTAAGGGCGGCGGTATAAAAACTGACACCAGGTTAGGCACTAACAACACGATAAAAAAAAATCAACATCATCTGCGAAGCCTTTTCCCATCTATGTTGGGGTCGGCTTCAAGTCTAACCGGATGAAGCTGAATACCAGTATTTAACATGGAGTGACTGCCTATCTGACCTCCACAACCCAGTTAGTACTGGGCAATACGATACCCATTGATAAGACTGGTTGTCAGACTTTCGGGCCACTGAGGTAATCGAAGTCATATAAGGATTGTTCATATAAATCGTTCCGTGGTATGTGTACATTCTTAGTCTGTAATAACAATGACAACGGAGACATTATTGTTTCCAAACGGAGCTGACCTACAACGTGCTATATTATATTAACATTCTTATGTCAGCTATGCTAACATCAATTACACAGTCCGTGTGTAGTCTGGTATAGAAAAAACAAAACACAGTTGACTCACTGTGCAGAATAAACGTTTGGCAGAATAATAGTTCGTAGGTACAAAATGTTCCCTGTCAGTTTTCCTTCTGAGCAACTACCGACTTTTGTTTTACACACATGTTTTAAAACTTATACTTTATGCACTTGCACTTGGTAAAACTTCTTTACTGCCAGGTGTGACTAAAATATCTTCTAGAACTTCTTTTCTAGGCTGCCCAGTTTGACTTATTATGTTTAATTTTAACCACCGAGCATGAAAATCAATTGTTCACGAATTTGTTAGCACAAACACGAGAAAGGAATAAAAGGTAAAAAAACAGCTGATCCATACATTTTGACCGTATAGGTATTGCACATTAAATTTTGTAGTAAACGGCTGATATTTTTAAAATTACCGATGAAAAATGTCTATGTGCCCCCACATAGAAAATTTTGATTCAGACCGATGTACTGAATACGTCATACTGTTCCACCCTGTATATACCTAGTGTCTGCGAACAATGACACTTATCACATACCTAGTTTTTCTTTTTTTTTTTAGGATCGACTTCTAGTCGAACCGTATAGACACTGTCATTATTGTTTTAAAGCCGCCTTATTCAATGACGTCATGATAATTTCATTATCGGTTTTTCGTCAAGAAGATCGTTCAGTCCACATTCACAATCTATCCTTACCTAGTTGACTGATCAGTGAACTTGACGCGAGAGCGCAACATCAACCCACATCCCTCCACTTACAAGCAATCTCATAAAAGAGAAACACAACAGAGAATCAGACTATTAACTAAATCCCGTCATAAAACATTTATCACCAAATACGTTTTGAAGTTAAATAATTAAGAGTCAACATGATGGTAATTGAGTCACAATCGTATCGCGACTAATGCTGACTAATGTCGTATATAGTAATTATGTAACGCTCGTTAAATGCGATGCTGACGTCGGGTGCCTTCTGACGTGGGGCCCTCCTGTCGTGGGGTGTCGCTAGGGTAGGCTCGGCCGAGTCAGCATATAACGTGTTTTGTTTCACAATAGACCTGCTTAGAGAAGGTCTTTATTAGAGTTAGTGGATGATGTTAATGGAACTTACTTGTAATTGACATGCGTATATTTGTAAAGAAATGAGATTACAGTGTTCTTTTCGCTAAGGTTTTCGTCCCATTGGAATTGGTCGTTATTAGCCGAAACTGACTGAAAGCGGCCAAGAATTTGATTGTAAGCGCTTGACTAGGTTTTGGGTAACCTCAAGGGATTGTTCTATTTATATCCGTTGTTACGTCCGTATAAAGCAGATACGATCATTGTTCAACAGGACAATCTTTTTTGTTTTCAGAGTTTATTGTCACATTCCATAGGCTCTCGTCTCCACTATGGAACCAAAATGCTTGTTCCTCTGTTCCTCTAGGGATGTCTACGATAGGTGTTGTTTGCGACTTTGTGTGCGTTTATTATGAATATCATAATTAATATAAGATCAATCCCACTCTGGGCGGAGCTGAAGGTAGTGTCAGACTTGTACTGACAAAAACCCATCCATGTTCCTTCTTTGCTTGTGTTCCAGGGCCGCGGTATCTCTTTCGAACAGTCCCGCAGCCCTGGATTAAAACTAGCCTGTATCTTTCTCCGGCAGAACCTGGAGATGAACATAGGCTAGGCTATCTTATCTGGCAAAGTTGCTGTTCGGTTTAGTAGTTTCGGCGTGAAAAGGATAGAGAGACAAGAGACAGAGGTACTTTCGAATTTTTATCACATTTAACATTGTGTGAAAGTCTGTTACTTTTACAATCCATACGAATTGTGAACATAACAGGCAACTCTCAACTGTCTCTAACATCAAGCAAGTAATTTAATCGGCTTTTACCATGTATTCGGAAAGAGTGCAAAACAGAAACCTCAGTATAAACGCCCACCATTCAAGTACGGTACACCATTTCTTTCAGTACTCTCTTGAGGTGTCGTTTATACGATACACTGTTTATCCGTCTGTCGCAAACAGATTGGGGTGTTCTTCTAAACATATAACATAAGTCTAGTGGCATTATTGTCGCACGAGTGACATAAAGAACATTTTATGACATTGTGTAGTTGGTGTTTTGTTTTTTGGAAAACAGCCAATGTGTGGGCGAATAAAATTATTGGTATTGCTATTTGGTTTTAGATATTTATTTAGATTTAAATGGTAAAATACATACTACAAAATGGTGCAGTCTTTGCACCATTTTGTAGTATTTATTTTACCTAATAAAAAATAATAAAAATAAAAATTTAATCCTACATACTTTACAGGCGCGTAAATACCTACAAATTTTAAAACAGATTTCATGTATATTGTATGTACTGACAAAAACTTAAAAATCAATTATCATTTCACGCCTTCCTGTACCGGTTAGGTAGACGTACCTGTACTGTGAAAAATAAAACTATTAAATTAAGCTTCCCGTTGAAGATTCCAATATAAAATAATGTGATGAAAAAATAGACAATAACATCTGAAATATCGAACACTACGCACCACGCAGTTTTCATCAATTCTTTATGTAATGTTGCCAGTTAAGGCCACAGATCGGACGGCTAACGGCTACCCGTACCTTTCGTTTGGCTCTTTTAAAGGCAATAAGGTGAAAATCGTGATAGCCTCTGAATATTGTATGTTACTACTATCTTTAGTGGTATTAATAGTGTATATGGACACGTTTCAACGTTTCCTGTACGCGCTATCAATATTTCAGAGAGATAGAAGTAAGTGATAAAGAGTGTTTTCGTTTGTACGATGAACGGCATTGTATAGAATAACATGCCAAGGCACTGTAGTGAGTATTCCGGAAAAGTATAATTACTTTATATAATATGATTAAGTAGAACAGCAAGTGGAAGGGAGTTGTCATTATCTGCCTAGCCATGCCTTTTCATAACTTTAACAAAAAGGCTTCCAGTCTCACCGGATTTAGCAAAGTACCAGTATTTTGCATAGAGCGACTGCCTATCTGAACTCCAACATCAAGTAACTGCAATGTATTAGAGGAGAAACCTTAGAAAGACTGATTTTCACACTTTCAGGTTTTTGATAACCCGTAAACGACTATCAAGGTTCTACGAACTGCAGCTGAGACCAACAGCTTAACGAGATTTTCGAAGAGAGGATTCGGTATGTTAGGGTCATCCATCCACTAACTGACTACAGCTACCATTGCTTTACCCTGATGATCGATCCCTGCGGCTACTATTATTATATAGCTTCGATCCCCTCCATGGAAATATATGTTATATACCGGAGAAATTACAGATACATTCGATTTTTCAAGATATATAAATTGTGATGGAAACACGTTACAGCTACAGATTTGGTGAGGCATCGACTAAATTGTATCAGAATATCAAATAAAAAAATCAATCTTCCAAAAATATGAAAGAATTCAGAAACTTGGCAACGCGTTTTAGCGATGCCACATAACTTACAAAACTTTGCGAAACAGCGTTATCTATTTTTTTTTTCTTTAATCAAAAATATGTATTTGCATTATATTAACACTCTTATATTATGTAAAGATAGATCGAATATAATGCAAATATATTAAAATGAGGAACCGTTATAAAATAAATGCTACACAAAAGTCACCTCACCTCTACTTAAAACTCATCTTATTCCACAAGGAATCGACAGGCCTGCCAGAATCTAGGTGTCAACATTAGGTCCCCGTACGGGGACCTAATGTTGACACCTAGATTTATGAAGGCAGGTTCAGACCTGCCTTCATATATTTGGCACAATGCCAACATAACAAACTGAGGATTAGCTAAAAGGAAACCACAATTAAGGAACGTTTGTATATTTTGAAACAATATTTTTGAAGCCACTATTTCTGGCAGAGTTTAAATGAAAATAGATGACGGTGCCTAGACAAAAAACGAAATTATTACTTTTATGCCTTCTTTCATTCTTCATTCTAAATCGCAAATTTTTTTGATGTACCTTGCTTTATATAGTCTGTTTTAAAAAAACGAAATGCCTACCTTTATGCCTAAAGTAGGTACCTTGATGTATTTAAGGTTACTGAGATGACGAATAATAGAGTAGTATGGCAGAAGAGGACGTACTGCGCCGGCCCCAAATTGTGATAAGCTCAGGAGAATTATGATGACGATAATGATGAGATACATTTAATTTTTTCATAAACATTTTTGATGTTAAGTGTCCGTAAATCGCAAAACTTTTTGATGTACCTTTGCTTTATTTTGTCTGTTTTAATTTCCGCCACGGCGATGAAGTTTCATGTTTTTGTTTACAGATCTAACCACGGATACGAAGTTTTGTGATCAATACTTTCAGTTGAATTTACTTTAGACATATTTTTTCCACCATCATTATACTTAATTACTCAAATAAAGCTATTATCTCGTCTCTTCTCCTCTATCTAAACCATAGATGCATTCACTGTTCTGAAATAAAACCAAACAAAAGAACAACAAGCTATAATAAGTTAAACTTCGGTTACCCAGAAAGGACTTCTTGGATCCCTATTTATCCATCTCATCTTCTTAAAAACTTTGGTAATCTCTTAAATAGTATCATTATTATCCAAAGTACGGATCCCGGAGTTTTAAACGCGGTTACTTTTTAAGTTAAGGGACTTCCATCCAGTTTATGATAAAAAGATTTAAAGACATATCTTACATTTGTATGCAAATTTGCCCAAACTTTTTCGCATATTTTATGGTTCTGTATACAGTGGCCCATTTTTGTCATATTCAACTTCCCTCGTTTAATTCAAGTTCATTTAAATACCAGTAAAATGTACTTTTCGAAGTAGAAATAGGGATTATTGCGCGACAATAATAAGGCATTACATAACATAACACAGGATGAGTGAATGTTATTTATTAGTCAGATGTGAGTGGCAACGCCGGGAGCGGACGCCCTAGAAGGACGTACACTGAATATATTGGTGAGGTTCTCCAGAAAGGTCAGGTGCGTAGTTCTCGCAACCGGCGCGCGTGTTTGACCAGATGTATGAACGTGGACGAGGCAAGAGGATTATACAAGATCGTAGCAGGATGGCGCTCTGTGGTTTCTGCCTACCCCCATGAGAAAAAAGCGTGAGTTTGTGTATGTAAGCATGTTCATAACATAACGTCACTCCTATATTCGCCTAGGAGTGAAGATTCTAGGCTGCTTCTGAGGAAATTGTTCATGAAAAGCCTACTAACAATTTGCCCGACTTGGGATTCGAACGCAGAACCTTAGCAGTAGTGCCTGCGACCATTAGACCAAAGAAGCAATAATAACAACAACATAATTTATTTCAGGCTATAATGGCCCATAAATATGTATATGTTACGGCTAAAGATGGGTGTCAACATAAACTTAAGATTAGCCGGCTAAACTCCGAACTAACCGAACCTCGGGGTGCCCCTGTCGTCGACCGTCTAGGGTTAGCGTTTCCATCAGCAGGTCGAAGGATCTTTAGCCGTAACATATATACCCTATAAAACCTTATTAAACTACAATACAATAGCAACACACACAACAACAATAACAACACAAACACAAAACAGCAACAACACACACACAATACTCGCTAATATTCGTTCATAGCCGAGTGTTACGGCCTTTACTCTGGCGAGCTGATTGTAAACCGCATTCGCTTGACAACATCAACGTCAAGTTCGAGTTTCCGACCAATAGACATGTTTCATGTTGCATGCATCCAAAATCTCTATTGTTGGCGTGACACCATGTTGTACGTGTACATCATTGTCCTTCTTCATTAAAATGCTTTCATTAGGTTCCCATGTAGGTAACTATGTAAAAAATCTTAGCAGTTAAATTTGACCCACTTTCTGATTGAGCTGATTGATACGTTTAGTTGGGATGACAATGCATAGACAGTTAAGTAACGTCATTCTAAATCCAATACGGCAGACTAGTTATTTTTATGCATTTATATTCATATCTTCATTTGCATTCCATAATGTGTGAAGATCTTACAATGGGCTTAAAGCTAAGGTACAATTACGGACCCTGTAGGGCACAGCAAAAACTATAAAATTTATGTGTGAAATAAAATTAATACTGAATAGATTTTCAATTTTAAAACATGTGCTTAGTTCCCATTCCATGATATGAATATCAAATGAAACGGTTTGCTGATAAAAATAAGAATAAAAAATGCGGTCACACCTACATTTAAAAGCTTGTTTTTAAAAATGTTTTTATCTATAAACTTGTCTAGTATTTGTACACGGAAAAAACTGCGTAGTACGTGTAAATCATTGTCCTTGTTCATTTTATATGTATTTCGTTATAATGTCTCCAAAGTTATTTTTATTATAACTACCTATCTAATATTATACCCTAGAATTGAACATAAGATTAATAGACGAATAATAGTAAGTTTTATCTCTGCCCAACGATCCGGTAGGATTAGTTCTAGCAAAAGCTAGCTAAACATTAATAAAACATTTCTTAAGACAAAGCCCGAACGATTTACTTTCAATTGTAATACAATAGCAACATTTTTAATCCTGTTCCGTTGCAGCAGCTGCATCTGTGCGGAAGTGCGGATCTTCGGATCATCAGCTTAGTAGGACGTGCATCAGCCTTGGCCTATATTGTAGTGGAGACAGACGGAGCTGACGTAAACTCAATCACTGTGTAGTTACAATAACATGGCTTACTAGACTGTAGTCTGTACACGTGGCGTCACTTGTGTGGGGTTCAAAACAACTGTATTTTGGGAAATCCATCTGCAGAAACATTTAAGGTGGAAACGACAGGGTAGCTCGCGAAATTCATTTTTTTTAACGGTATTTGCAATTGGAAGGCCAGTGTTAGGCTGTATGTTGAACAAAATATGATTCGCGACCGTAACAAATATGACTTTACAGAGTTATAATCATTAAAATCATCAATACAGCCTTCTAAGTTAATTTGATCCCATTGAATGGTTTTATTATAAGTTAAGTATGACCGCGGAGCAAGTGGCGCCATCTGTTTGTTACGTAGTTACTTAGAATTATCGAAAAAGGTCGGTTAAGAGTGACACTGGCTGATAGCTGTCAATCTAGCGGACCGTCTTGTAACGTTGGTTGATGTGGCAGCTGTCAGATGACAGATCAAGAACGGGAGCCCAAAGAGTAGATGCATACACCAAACGGAAGCCTCTGTCTTAAACACGTCCCACGAGGAACTCCAATATTCCAGCCCAATCCTAATGATACTGATGTAGCTGATCCGCTTAATAATTCTATTCTACGCTGAAAAGTATAATTACGATACGCGATGGATAGACGGGTCAACGCGAGCAAAAACGTTTAGTTTTAGGCAATGTATCGAATTGGCAATAATGTCATTTTACTTCAAGGCTTCACTGAGACACAGGATATTTTTTTCCAATAAAACTTCTGATAGCCTCTGAGCGTGTAGGCGCGATTGGTCCAATTCACAATTGGTCCCATTCACCTTATTCGCGATTGGTCCAATTCGCGACGAGATCTCAAGTCTATTTGTCAATTTATTTTATGTGGATTAGAGATTTCATTCATTTGTTCCATTCGTTCTGAAATTATACCAAGTTTAGTTCAGTAATATGACTCGTACATAGTATATTAGAACGTGCATATTTTGTTTTACGTATATGATTTTACTATCCTCATTAAAGTGGTTCCCGAGTCCATGAAATTAATACGCACAGTTATTAAAACTAATGGTATAATGTTGTTTTAGTAGGTGTTTACCGGAATATTCGTCGAAGTAGGCGAATTTGATCGCGACGTCCTCCAAAATTAAATTGAAGAACTGACGAACCACGTACAGTGATCGATGGGGAATGAAGATCAAATCGTGATTGCCAATCGTCAAAATTGGGGACTCCAACTCGGTATCATCATCATCATCTGCCTAGCCTTTTCCCAACTATGTTGGGGTCGGCTTCCAGTCTAACCGGATGCAGCTGAATACCAGTATTTTACATGGAGCGACTGCCTGTCGGACCTCCACAACCCAGTTAGTGTTAGGTAATACAAAGTCAAATATAATTACTGTCGACCAACGAGGCAGACTGGTGAGCATGAGGTCTTAGGTTCGATTCACAAGCTGGGCAGTGTTATTGGGTTTTTCCATTAGGAATTTCTCAGTAGCAGCCCTGTTGTCTGGATTTGTACCTGGTTAATGGCAGCAGGCTCGCCCCCTATTACATGGGACACTGGCGAAATGTGGTTGTACTATAAGGTACACCTCAGCTCTGCCAGGGCTGCGGGACTGTTCGAAAGAGATACCGCGGCCCTGGAACATAAAGGCCCAAAGAAGGAACATGGGTGGTTTTTAGTCAGTAAGAGTCTGACACTCCCTTCTGCTCCGCCCAGAGCGGGGGGGGGGTCATTTGATGATTTCCCACCCACTAAAAAAAAAAAGGTACACCTCAGCTTAACCCTTTGGGGATTACAGGTGTGATCTAATGTTATGTTCATAAAATTAGCTAGCGAAACCTTTCATGTGTCGGTGGGAACGATATCTAAAATAAAAAAGTTAAAGTATTTTTTGGTCTGCGACCGCTTTTGTATTATTCAGCTCCAAGAGAATAGATGGAGACTATCGTTCATCATAATTGAGATCTGTTGGTCTAAACTAGACGCTTTAGCAGAATTATAACAGGATAAAAATATGAATCACGTAAATTCTTGAAATGACCATAAAATTCGTTTAACGGTTATTCCGTTTAACGAATTTTAACGAATAAAAATATGAATCACTTAAATTCTTAAAATTACTATTTTACAAAATTTTCTCGAATAAAAATATGAATCACGTAAATTCCTAAAACGACCATTTTACGAAATTCATATTCTGCTAAAGCGGCCATTTTAGCCTTTTTGGCATAATCAAGGGATAACATATTATTTTTCAGACACTAATGTTATACGTATATCATCAACAGTGATTGTCAATTGTTTTGTTTTCTGTGCTTCGTAGATTTATCTAATCAAAAAACTCAAAAGAATTGCTTATTTATACTCATTACCATATTGAAACATTTCTCGTGTTTTCTCTCCAGCATCAAAAATTAAATCGACATTCCTCATTGGATGTTTGATTCGCGCTTCCAATATCTGTCACAGAATTTACTTTATTCTCGTTCAATGAACTGTCACGTTCAGTATAGAACCAGAAATTGGTTTCACATTTACGAAACATCAGCTTTCGAATTTATCCCAAACCCTTGGGAACTTACACGAAATTCCTTTGCATTGTAAAAAAGAGTGAAATTAACAATGGATTATGCACTGTGAATTCAACTTTAAAAGCCGAAGTTTTAGGTTGAATGTTGTCGGGTTCATTACTTTGGCAGAGTCTCAATTAGTACTAATCCTGAGCTAGACCATTGACTAATTGGTGGTTCTTAAACCGTTCGTATTGTTCCAACTTCGCGTAGTGAGGCTATTTTTCCAAAACCACCAAGCCTTGTTATTGTGTTTTTGAAATAGAAATGATTTTTTTTTAAATTTTAGAAAAAGAATGAAAGAAAAAGGAAAGTTCGGGTGATTGGGGCGGAAAAAAGATCCTTATCCCTTCCTGTTGAAGGAATTAAACCAAAAAGTATCAAACCTCTAAATACATAATGCAGAGCCAATAGTAATCATTGCCGGCCAAACGGTATTTAACGAAGTTTCCGGTAAAAAGGAATAAGTTGAAGTCTTAACATTATGGTAAGTGAATAACTATTATAATTTTAAAACAGTCTTTACAAATTCTGAACGTCAGCAACTTTTGCAGATTTTAAGAACTTTTTGGTCCTCCTTTTGTTACCGAGTTTATTGGTATGAAAATTAATATGTGCTAATTCAGGATACGTTTTGAGAAAATGCGAGAAATGTTAGCAGGTAAAGATTTTTATATCTTAATCCTTAGCTTGAAAACTAACATATATTTTATTGGAGTTTCAAAACAAATCAAACTCTAAATAACTAGTACCATGTCTTTCGTTAAATTGGAGAAAAATAACTGTCTACGTTTTAAGTTTTTTTTTTTTGTAATAATAACTAGGGAGGCTTTTGCCCAGCAGTGGTTCACTTGAAAGGCTTCCAAAAAAAAAAACAATCAAACATAGAATTATCTGTTACTATGACGTCTTAAAGCAGGAGTAATTCTAGTGTGGGAAAGAGACAGATATTTACAGGTCGTGTAGCGCCATCTCTTTCCCACACTGGAATTACTCCTGCTTCAAGACGTCATGGTAGGCTACCTGGAAACTGTAGCGACAAAACAAATGAACATACAAACACAAATATTGCTTCAAAACATTTCTGAAATCATACAGTACAGTACAGTAGTACAGTAGGTGTGAAGTGGCAAAACTGGTCAAAGTATAATTTACCCAGTTCCCGCGCAAAACCTCGATCTCCGTGGTTGATAATGTTTGACTTTCGTTAGTGGCACATAGACGAATACACTACATAAGTATATTCGTCTAAAGTATAGCTAGCATATATTCTAAGTATGGCGGAATGAAGTACTTGACTTAAGCCACAGAGTAATGTTTTAGTTTTACGAAAAGGAAAGGCTAAAAGTTTCTCCTACGTTATCATGATTTGAAGTTTTAGCTGTCTAAGCAATGTGAATTGAGAAATATATGTATTTTAGTGGTTGTTCTTATTTTCTTAATCATCATCATCATCATCATCATCATCTGCCTAGCGTTTTCCCAACCGTGTTGGGGTTGGCTTATAGTTTAACCGGATTCAGCTGAATACAGTGTTTTACATGGAGCAACTGCATACCTGACCTCCATAACCCAGTTAGTGCTGGGTAATACGATGGTAAGACTGGTTGTCAGACTTTCGGGCCTCTGACTACCTGTAATGACTTATTTTCCTAATATTATGTATAGTGATAAATATTAATTGGGAGAAATGGTGGACCTCGACACTAGGGTGTAGGCAATCCAAGGAAGCTATGCCATCCCTGGATACGAAGCTGACCAAGAGCCTTTGATGCCTGGACAGAAATAGCCAGCGACTAGTGGCGGGGACCATCACTGACAACAAACACTTTCACACCCTAGGTATCACTGACAATTCCCTGTGCAGAGCATGCATGAAGGCGGAGGAAACGGTAGCGCTTGTTTTCCTCGAGTGCACCGGCGTCACCCAGATCCGCAAGGAAACTCTTGGAATTGGAACATCAAGATCCCTTGCGGATGTCCTGAGAAGACTAGGATCATTGATCTGTTCTGGAGAGAGGTTGGGCTGGTTGTAATAAGGGCCGCCATGAATCAGGTACAATGGTCCACTTTAAGGACTAAGTGCGAAAACCGAAACCATAGAATATATGTCACTTTAACAATCAATAAAAATAAATCATTGTTAGCCAGAATTCCTCTGTTTATTTCTTCGTCTATGGCAATAAAACGAGACTGGCAAAGACAACAGATACCTAAAGTGTAATATCTACTCTACAAATAACATTGGCGTATCGACGTCTCGTAAAACCTTGATTTTCGGCCTTGTGACATCTTACAACGAAGACCTCGTTCTAGACATCGATAAAATATTGCACCAACAGTAATAGATCTGAGTCCTTTCTCACATTGCTTGCTTCGTTTTGTTACCGTAATCGCTTTTACACCTCGAAGGACTTGGCGGGACGAGCTGGACAAAACCAAAGACCAGTAGCCGATATTAGCTCCAGAAGATTTTGCCCGACAGTGGGACGACTCAGGTTTGGCACAAGGCAGTTTCCGTTGATGAAGCAACATTAGGTACCCTATAACACATTGTGTTTGATTATGACAAACTTCCTTTGCGATCAATAATAAGGCCAAATATCTAGTTTAAACCTTCAAATCCTTTTTCTAAAGATCACTGTTGGTTACCTAAATAAATAAAATAAAAAAGATGGTGTAATAAATAATGATTACGATTTTTAATTTGTATCTCTTGACGCCAATCAACACTTCTAAATCATTCTTAATTAAGTATTTCCAAACATGTGTGAATTTCTGGAACTGTTTCCAGTGTTTCATTAAAAATTTATTAACAGAAGAGTGTTAATTTCACACTGACTTACCGAGTGAGCACTACGCTCAAATTAAGTGTACCTACTTCTGACACGTCCATGTTCTATTACAAATTACGTACATGTTGTTAATTAGCGTTGTTTTTCTCATTACAATTGTTTAGAACTCACCTACCAATACACACTTGCGTATCTCGTCATGTATCTAGAGTTTTGGTAAACGTGTGACGATACGGTCTGCGATGAAGCATCGGTAATTCCTAAAAAAATCAACATGGACTTATGGAAAAATACTGCTGTTGTCAATAATAAGATCAATAAATTAAAGCAGAGGTAGTCGCTTTAGTAAAAACTTGTTCTACCCGTCAGCGTCATTGAGATCATTTTTTTGTTTTGGACTATACCTAGAAACCTTCCAGTTACGCAGATATTGGAGGTCAAAGCTCAGGATTAGGTTTATACACCTTTTTTTAAATATGTTTTTAATGACTATGACTTTACTTTAAATACCTCCACGACCCCCGTACTATTCAATGCATCCATCAGCACCATGTTTTGAGTGCCATAAATTGAGCACTACTGTAAACCGTGATTTTTCAGTATGAAAAAGTCGTTTCCCAGCAATAATTTTACCGTAGAGTTACTTAGTTTGATCTACAGAATGCTAGGTTGACGGTTATGTTAACAGACGACGAAATTACAGGGCTGTGAAATTTCACCTGCTATTTTAATTCGACCTTCTATTATTATTGGATTAAAGTACAGTTTTAAACAAATATATCAAGACATAACTTGCTTAAAGATTGCTTAAACATTTGTTTGTTTAAAAAAATATCAAATAAATTTTAATCTATCTGATAACATTTTAAAGAAACAAATGTTCAACAGAATTCAGTGGTAACACCGCAAATGCAAACAGCAATTTCACTCAACAAACGAAACCAAAACGCGAAACAGTTTCCACCAAAATATACAATGCAAAGCATAGCAGTAATTATATTCGTTGAAAGGGGAACCAGACAATCTTATACAAAACGTGGCACCGTGAAAATCCCCGCCTATTATCTGGGGACAAAATGTGGTACAAAATAAAGCCTTTGAAATATTGCTGATACACATTCCACCTCATTTTTACAGCTATTTTAAGACTGGAAAATGTGGTCTGGAAGGTCAAGAAAAGTGGCTGTGATTATAATAAATTATGGTGAGAATATAAAGGGTTTTTGTCTTTATTTTAGCGTGAGTAGAGAACTTTTTCGATTTTCGTCTTTTTGTGTAGGCTTTACGGTTGGTAGTTCAGTATTCATGAAACTGTCCGACGAGGTCCTGTCTTGAGTCAATTTTTTATTTTATTTTATTTATTAGGGAAAATAAACAGTTACACACTATAAATGGTTAACAAAGAATTGTACGAGGCTGCATCAATGTGCAACTAACATCTTTTAACACAATATCAGATTCACGATTAAAGCTCAAACATCGATAACAAGCAGGTAACATTTTGTGAACTACATATGTTATACAACTTATCCACAAGGTTTAGTTTTGCATCCTAGTCAAAATTCTGGAGCTTGTTACAATACATAAATAATCAATTTAAATGATGGTACCTGGTCAATAATTAATATAGCTGCTATTTTAAATTGTTTAAATTTCACAGTATTTCAGAATCATACGAAAGTAAACGGGAATACAATAGCGAATAAACTTTGGCGCGGTTATAGGCTCGGAACAGACGGGCTGGGTTTTAATACAGGGTGGTTTACACTTACCGTTTTCCGTAAATAAGAAAAAAAAAATACCTACCCATTTCAGTATCGATTCGGGTTGAGAATCATTAGTAAAGATACCTCCTTGAATTTGACCAGGATGCAAAACGACCGCCTGTATTTATTAACTCGACCGCGGTGGATTCTAAAAGAAGGCTATGTAATGTTTTGTTTGTCACTTTTTGTATTAGTACGTATCATTATCAATGTGGAGTTCACGAATATATCAATAGTACAACAGGCGTAGATCAAATAAAAAACCTCTTTCATGCTAACCCAATGAAAAGGTAGGTACTCTCGAGTTCACTGACGGTCTGCCACTTTTCACCCTTATACCCTAAGTAATAAGGTTGAAAAGTGGTCAATCGACAGTAAACTCGGTAGTACATTGATTAAATTAATTCATGTACAAGAAAACGTTAAAAATAACAAATATTTTCAGAAAATGTTGGACATAAAAATACACAAAACATGAAAAGTCTTGATTAAAATTCCCAATTCATAACCCGAAAACGTTAACCCTCTAAATGGCAGAAACAATTGTGATTGTTTGCGTTACCTTAACGAAGGGTTACCAGCTAATGCCGTGCGTACAAACTCATAAATTAGATTCGGCGCAGGAGTACCTTGTCACGTACGTTATTATAGGGTTAATCTCGTGATTAGCAGGCTCTCACATTGTCCTCACATGGACGGTGTGAATCAGTAGTAATGAATGTCAACAACCCGGCTATCCGTACCAACATTAGAGGCCCTAGCACGAATTTTGACGTTTTTCGTGACGTAAATATAACGATTTTAAAAAAAAACTCGTTTCACAAATAATAAATTCATAATTTTAAGAATTTATTCATATCTATGAACGATAGGTACTGCCTGTGCTTGTTGCAAACAATTTAACTAAAATGCTGTAGCACAATCGACTTATTTACGTTACGAAAAACGTCAAAACTCCGAGATAGGTACTTAGTGTTTATTTGTTAGTGTACACTGTGATTTGCAAAATTTCTGATACTTTTTCACATTTATATAAGAAAAAGATGGACCCTACTACCCGGATTCATGGACTCCTAGTTGTAGAGAGTACGAAACGCAAGTATTCGTTTAGTACACTTTTAAATAATTATGTATTAAACACTGGTTTTTGCGGTTGAACATTGTTCTGGACTTGAGTGGCTAGCTTAAATTCCCAGACAGTATCATCATCCAAGCTTATCCCCAAGTGTATTGCTGGGTCCCAAGCGCTTTGTGCAAACAGATTCATCTGAGTAATTAACACAGAGCGACTGCATTGATCTAACACTTCACACCTACTATGACAACAATAATCTCAAGTAAGACTGGAGACATCTAAATGGATGGCTCATCGATACTAATAAAATAAAGCAGAAGAGTTAGTTTTTTAATTCAGGTTAATCCGCGCTTGTCTAGGTTGCTCCGTGGATGGGTGACCACCCATTACATGCTGATTTTCGTCCGTGCCTCGGAAAGCATGTTAAGCCGTTGATCCCGGCTGTTATTTGTAGATCTTTGACAGTCGTTACAGGTAGTCCTGAAATTGTGACAACCGGACTTACCAAGGGATACCGCATTACCCAGTTCTAACTGGGTGGTGGAGGTCAGATAGGCAGTCGCTCTATGTAAAATACTGGTATTCAGCTGCATCCGGTTAGTCTGGAAGCTGACCCTATCGTAGTTGGGAAAAAGCTAGGCTGATGATGATTTGGAAGCTCTAATCTCTGGAACTGTTTGTCGGATTTGAATCATTCTTTTTGCATTTGATAACCCATTGCTTAAGAAAGGTTAAAGGTTATTTAACATCAGGCTATGGCCCTTAGGAGCTGAGTAAAAACAGTAACGGTGGGTGAAACCGCATGGCACAGCAAGTATGGTATGAAGACTAGAGGATCCTGGGACCAAACTAGTTTATTCAAAATCAAAATATTTTATTTCACATTGGCCTACATGGGCACTTAAAAAACGTCGCCAAAAAGGTGCACGGTTCGGGTTGGGCGTTTCCTATGGAGAAGAACCGGCAAGAAACTCCATGGTTACTCTTTGTATTCGGTCTTGATATAGAATATATGTTCAACCTTCTTGGTAAAACACGATTGACCCGCGCATTTCGGGTTATTAACGATCTTCACGCCAAGATCGATGTATTCACATGCTATTAGTGAGTGAGTGAATTCGCAAAATTACAGTTGTTTATTTTATGTTATAGTGTAGATTAGAGTAGGCTAAATGTTGTTGTTTTATAATTTAAATATTTTATAGTTGGGTAATTCGGTATAGAAACTATGATTGTTAGATGTTATTATAAGTACTACTAGTTTCTACATTTTTCATAGTTTTCTATTGTAAATAAGTTAATTTTAAGACCGCGCTATCGCATCACGGATACTTGTAATGATAGTTGTAAGGGAGATTTAAATAAATAAATAAATGTTTTACATATATTGTTTAACGCAAATAAATAAATATGAATAGAAAGAACCTAGATAGATACATTGTTCATCTACTTTTGACGTGAACCCTACCTCAACCATTATTTATCCAGACTGAGATGATTCTTAGTAAAAAAGACAGTATTTTGTACCTAAAAATAAAGTCGAAATTGTCTAAAATTACGCTCAGCTCATAAAGCGAGTACATATAGAGTAGCTTTATTTTAATTATTTATTGAAAGTTATTTAAGGGATTCTTAATTTATATTTTATCTGAACATGGTTAGTTAGTAGGGCCTCGTATATTACGTTACCTAAAAGTAATTACAGATTCGGTCAGCTGATGAAATATGTAGCAAGTTAAACCTCGTTTAACATAACATACAGTCAATTCATATACATATTACAGCCCAAAATAGAAAATATGCTAACATAGTCAATTAGTCAGTTTGATTGAATTAATTAATGGGTCTTTTAAATAACTTTGGGTTAGGCAACTAACTTAATTTAGTATTAAATCGACTACCTGAATCGTTACTGGTAGTCAGTGGCCCGAAAGTCTGACAACCAGTCTTACCAAAGAGCATCGTATTACTCAGAACTAACTGGGTTATGGAGGTCAGATAGGCAGTCGCTCCACGTAAAATACTGGTATTCAGCTGCATCCGATAATAGACTGGAAGCCGACCCCAAAAAAGTTGGGAAAAGGCTAGGCAGATGATGATATTTACTACCTGAGTAGTAGTAGGCATACAATGTCATACATATAATTTCTTTCGACACTATTAAAATCTACGTGGTCCTAGTATCATATCGGCTTAAAAACGTCTTATAAACAGCTGTTTCCTACAAAAGTGCAATACTTACACGGTCAAAATGTATGGTACAGCTAATTTTTCTTTTATTAATGAAGAAAAACTTCTATGTTAGGATGCTCAGAATGATGTACTGAATACGTGGTAACCGTTTTCGCGTCGGTGTCCCTTCTACCCCGTATATCCCTTTGTTTGTGGGTACTTTGCCGGATTAACGAGTGCTTTTCAAATAACTTGGTCAGAGGCAGTATATCTCTCTTGTTCTTTCTCCTAGACTCTGTGAAAGTTTGAGCAAGATAGATGCAGTTTTTATAAGCAAATTTATGACATAACCGATGACAGTGACAGATGGGCCTTACAGGGTTGATCAACATCGCCTAGCATTTTTCCAACTTTGTTGCGGTCAGCCATCAGTCAGTCTAACCATTTGGTTAGACTGGAAAGCGACAGCAGGCAGCTGAAACCAGTATTTACATGGAGCGACTGCCTATGTGCCTTCCACAAGCCAGTTGGTGCTTGTAAACATATTATCAGAAGTAACAAGGTAATATTTAAAACTGTAGAGACGTTTCTATTTTTATCCCATTTTCAAAGGAAGAGATCCTTAACCTCTCCATGCACACATCCAAAAACGGTTCGGTCTTTAGACAAAACTTTTTAAATTTTATAATCAGTAAAAAAGTTTAAGGCGTCATTTAAGAAAGTCGAGGGCCGTTATGCCCAGGTTTAATATTCATGAATAATAAAAAGGGCCAAGAGGTCCGTGTTAAACCCTCTGCTACCGTGTTGAACCTTCGTTTGGATTTTGAACGAAATAGTTGGTTTTTGGTGTAATCGGACTCGATTTGAAATAAAAATATGAAAAGGAAAATATTTAAGACTTTATTTTTACTACTTGAACAAAATATTGTAGTATCGATTAAATCGATGACATGGTACAAGGGTACGAAGTACTAAATAATAAATGATGTTCTAAGTTTTTCGTCGGTTCGTGTTCAATTGTTGTTAGCTAAGTAGTCAGAACTTGGCAGAAAAAATGGCAACAAGGCTGCAAGCCTTTCAGAATAAATAAAACAACACCTAAAAGGTTAGCATCGCTTTAGCAACAGTTAGCTGTTTAAACCATTAGTTAGTTCATAGAACTCTTTTTTCGGCCAGTTTCTAGGCTATTTTTTCCCATTCATCATCATCTGCCTAGCCTATTCTCAACCATGTCGGGGTCGGCTTCCAGTCTAATCAAATGCAGCTTAATACCATTATTTTACATGATTTCCTATTTCCTATTGTTGTGGGTAATTTCTTTATATCTTTTTTTTATATCTTGGGACAACCAGCACACCGCCATCTGATCCCAAACTAGGCAGAGCCTGTACTATGGGAACCAGACAACTGATAAACATACTTATATATTTCTAGACACATACATATTATAGATAAATTACACACCTCGGATCAATCTTGGGTTACGCCGCGCTTGCCTAGGTTGCTCTGTGGATGGGTGACCACCAATTACATACCGAGTTTCCTCCATGGTGGGGCCGACTGTCATTTATAGACCTTTGACAGTACTTACAGGTAGTCAGTGGCCCGAAAGTCTGACAACCAGTGTTACCAAAGGGTATCGTATTACCCAGTATTAACTGGATTGTCGAGGTCAAATAGGCAGTCACTCCATGTTAAAACTGGTATTCAGCTGCATCCCGTTAGACTGGAAGTCGACCCCAACATAATTAGGAAAAGGCTAGGCAGATGGTGATGCAGGTAAATATTTCACTTTGTCATAATATCATAAAAGTAAAAGATTCCACCAATGGGAATAGTAATGCCCTACTGCGGTGTTCTAAGTAAAGAAACAGCGTGGGAATTACTCCATTTATTTTTATATTAGGCACGTAAAAATATTATACTTTCCATTTATTTTCACGGAAGGACGTTTTTATAATGTTTGAATGGTTATAAGGCTTTTTTCGGGCTACATTTAGGTAATAAAATTAATGATGATTTCACTCCTCATTTATTATAAATGAAATCTTTACATAAACAAATGGACGAGGAAATGAAATGAAAATATTTATTTTATAAATAGGGTATTGGTAAATAAACTATATGCCGTGTATTTTTAAGGGTTCCGTACCCAAAGGGTAAAACGGGACCCTATTACTAAGACTCCGCTGTCTGTCTGTCTGTCCGTCTGTCACCTGTATCTTTTCTTTCTTATTTTTTCTTTTTTAAAAAAACGTTGCCCCACACTAGGAATTTCTCCTGTATCGTGGGTGCGTTTGCAAACATTTAAACTCACATATACAAACAGCCAGACCCGGAACAACTATCTGTAGGCCATACAAATATTTGTTCCGTGCGGGGATCGAACCCGCGACACGCAACGCAGCAGTCAATCGCTCAGCCACTGTGCCAACCGTGCCGTCAATCTCATGAACCGTTATAGTTAGACAGTTGAAATTTTCACTGATGATGTATTTCTGTTGCCTCTATAACAACAAATACTAAAAAACAGAATAAAAAAATATTTTTTTGCCGTTTCTATAGATAATGGGACGGAACCCTTCGTGCACGAGTCCGACTCGCACTTGGCCGATTTTTTTATAAAGAGCTGCTATGGTTTCGATATTTTCTGTCGAACTCGTTTTAAAAGAAATGGCAAAACAATCTCCCCCTAAGTTGTATCACAGCAAGATTTTCTCATTTACAGATTATTTCGAAGCCAACCGAAATAAGTCCAAACACACCCCTTATAAATTCTATTTGCCGAAAGGAAATTGAAACGTAAGAAAGTAATAAAACAACACATTGCACTCCAATCCGTAGACACAAAACGCACTAGTTCTTAATGAAATCGTTACACTAGCCACGTTTCAAGTTCAGATACGTTCACCCAAGTTCACTCAAGTTCACCCAAGTTCATCCAATGATCTGAGTATTAGGTAATTGGCGGAAGGTAGCCCCCAACCACAGGGGCAGCTGTCGCTGTAATTGGAGCATATTATCGAGTTAACCTAACTTTGGTACGGATCAGGGTAATGCCGGCCCTTTGGGGTGATGCTATGGTCAGGTTTCGACTTGAAAACATCTTGCAGCAAGTTTAATTAAATATAAGTTTTTATAACATAACATCACGCCTGTAATCCCAGAAGGGTTAAGCAGAGGTGTACCTAATAGGACACTCGCATTTCGCCAGTTATGTTTAAGTCTCGTCTAATATGGGGCGAGACTATTGCTATCAACCGGGTCCAAATCCAGACTCCGTGACTCCTACTGAGAAATTCCTGATGGAAAAACCCAATACTACTTTGCCCAACCCGGGAATCTAACCCAGGCCCTCGTGCTCAGTAGTCGCGCTTGCGACCACTAGGCCAACGAGGTAGTCTTTATGTTTTTTAAGGGTTTAATAAGTTTTTTTTTCTCAACGGTTGTTTTACGAATGTCACTTCGATTATTCGAACTTTTTTTCGTACACACTTTTACTTAACATAAGAGCACGCCTGTGTTACTTTACGGGTAAGTCAGAGATGTTACCATACCTAATACACACTTCAGCAGTAAGATTAAAAATCCTACGGGTACAGGTCCTATACTTTCAGTGCCATTTAAAATCCTGCATACCTTCTTCAGTGTTAAGAAAACATTTTCATTACTTCAGCAAGAAAATTATATAAAACAAAATCTTGGTATTTTAGACCTTATTCGTTTCTTATAAAACCCTACTACAACAAGTCTAAGAGCTCTTACAGTAAAACACGCGTCTAATCTTCATCACACCACATCCACACACACAGAAACACATTTCATATAAACCCGTCAGATTCGACGCGAGCGAGTAAAAACTTATTCGGTTTAAAGGATTAAACTAAGTCGCTGCGTAATCCGAACAGCGACTGCAACTTAGATTTAGATTAATTTTGTAAATTATGTGTTTAAATTAAGTCTTGGAAACTGTAAAAAAATATCTAGATTTTGTATAATTAAGAGAGCGACTATAAACGTACAGCAATTGGTGTATAGAAAACCTAAAGTACCTATGATAATTTAAAACGTATGAGTGTGTTCTTCCGAAATCCAGTGTTTCCTACGATTTATAGATATGAGTTCAAAGAAATCAACTTTTGAAATGAGCATTCAACAATACCAACATAGTTTAAAAAACAAACACTGAAAACTATTCATAACCGTCGCAACCTCGTAAAATACTTCAACCTACTACCAACGCCATCTAGTGAAACTAAAACGAACTAACACTCTCACGCCTTCAAAAGTTCAAACACACGCGATCCCTGCGATATAATAGTCGTTTCCTTTCAAAGTACATGCGACAAGACATAACTGTGACAAATCCTAGCATTACTCAGGATTTCCAGGCGAAGACGCAAACCGATTTGCAGACAAGACATATGTCGTGTTTTGTACTAGGAATTCAGGCTTCTCGAAAAGGATTTAGGCCTACGTTGACGTGATCCTCGCAAACTACTAAGTAATAATTCCTTTGGGGATTACTTACGTGTAACGCTAGTCTTATTTTAGTAGGCTTGGAGGTATAAAAATTCAAGATAATCGTGGGAATTCAGCTACGTGTTTGATGGGAAAACTTTTACAAATCTTTAGTATATCCTTGGATAGACCTATCTGAACAAACATATATGTATTAATAAAGGTAAGTCTCGTATGAAATATCGGGTTTAGAGTATACTCTTGCAGTACCATTCATTAACACAATCATGGTTTTCGCAATAGGTAAATACTTAAGTAGGGTATTTTTCTTTGCTTTAATTAACGATTTAACTTGTACCCAATTACTACGTTGAAACACAAACAAATTAAAATCATCTTGTTAAAAATCAATTGTTAGACGCCACTGTAACCTCTTTGAAATACATTTAAATACAATAAACTGGCGACATTTTCATACAAGACTTTACAGAAACTACAGACCGCTATTTATTTATTTACTCAAGTTAACCCTTTACAATCCACCCAGTCAACGAGAAACAATCATAAAAAACAAGTTAAACAAATATTATTGTTACGAAGTTCCACAAAAGGAACCGAGAGCTGCTCACTTAAGTCTCCCCAGGGAGAAAAAAGATAAATAATTCTTTCGACGTTTTAAATTTATTCTCTGAAGTATTCCTCCCGGTATCCGGGATTATGTCGGTAGAAACTCCGGGAGTCCCGCAGAAATTCAGTGCCATGAATAATAAAAATTAGTTCATCTTTCAGAATTCAGGAATGTTCAGGAACTTGGTGTTCAGTCTAATTGGAAAATGCAATGAAAATTCCTCGTTGGGTTAGATTAGGTTGCAACGCTTGCAACCACTAGTTGCAAGCGCTACTACAAAAACTAAGGTTTTGAATTTGATTCTCAGTTCTCGAAAAGTGTTATTGGGTTGTTCCATCAGGAGTTTCTCAGTAACAGTGCGGAACGAGCCTGGATTTGCAGCGAATTGATAGCATTTAGTTATTACATGGGACTTAAACATAATTGGTGCAATGTCTGTGCACGTCTACCCATAACCCTTGGAGGATTTCAGGCGTTATGTTAAGAATATTTGTGCAATGAACTTTTAAAATTTTTAAACAGAAAGTGCTACCATATTTTTTTTCACATGAATATTTTTTTGTAAAAACACGAACTAAAGGCTCTCTGTGCGAAGTATTTTGTTTTTGTGGCCAAAGAAAATAATTAATCTAGGCGTTAAGTTTGAAATAGTTTCGTCTCGAAGGCTTCCTTCCGCAAGATTGCCTGAAAAGTTTTACAGGAAAAAAGTTTATCATTGCTCTCTTTAGTTTTTCTGAAAGCAAAACTGTTATCTTTGGAAAGACACTGTGATTAGTTTAAGATAGTGTTTTTTTAGACTTTGAAGAGTTTTTGGAAACTGATATTTTCTAATCTTCAAAGGTAATTTTATGGTATAAATTACTAGTGTCAAAATTATTATTTTTCACAATAAGTCAGACAGGACGCATTTGCCTAACATTCGGATGAGAACGTGTCAGTAACTGGGATAATAAAAAATGCATGAGAAACACCGAAGCACTTTCCCATTTATTGCCTTCACAACAACAGTCACCCTTATGCCATCACAGCCCCATTCACACAAATAAATCCCCACACCCTGTAGATGATACAAAAAACAATGAATATCTCATATCCTTGATGCAAAACTGACAATCCCCACATTCTGTGGATGATACAAAAAACAATGAATATCTCATATCCTTGATTCTAAACTGACATCATTTACTTTTTGGAAGAAATTGGCGATATTTATTTATTCATAACATAACATTACCAAAGTATTTCGCGTAGGGTTAGGCAGATGTATACCATCAGTATATCTGCTGCAGTGGTAGACCGTTTCCAGCTAGGTTGAATAAAGGGTTATTGGGATTTTTCCAAAAGGGTTTTCTAAGTATCAGTGGCTAAATAATAACAGGCGCTCAGGTGACCTACCATGACGTCTTAAAGCAGGAATAATTCCAGTGTGGGAAAGAGATGGCGCTAGACTACTCGTATAGCTCTGTCTCTTTCCCACACTGGAATTACTCCTGCTATGAGACGTCATAGTAACCCCCCAGGTCGATCTTTAGGTTAAGCCGTGCTTCCCTAGGTTGCCATTTATCTACATACCGAGTTACCTCCGTACCTCAGAAAACACGTGAAACCGTTGTTCCCAGCTGTCATTTGTAGATCTTTGACAGTCGTTATAGGTAGTCAGTGGCCTGAACATCTAACCACCAGTCTTACCAAGGGGTATCCTATTACCCAGTATGAACTGCGTTATGGAGGTTGCTCCATGTAAAATACTGGTATTTTGGAAGCCGACCCTGGCATAGTAGGGAAAAGGCTAGGCAGAGGATGAGGTATCAATCCGGAGTTTCAATTCCTGCCCAGTTGATGACTGTCCAGATGTCCAGTCAATGAACAGTCCCTGCAATAACGGAGACCCTATAACAGGGACTAAATCATAACTGGCGAATTGTGGGTGTATATTTATTCATGGTAATAAAAATCTCATAAAAATCCTAACTACTCAATTTATTGCTGGGAGTTGTAGTTTATTGTTTTAAGAGTTATTTAGCTATTAAAGTATGATTGTGTTGTTTCAATTCCAGTACGAATTAAACTGGATTTTAATTACAACGTTATTTTCAATTCGTTCGTTTGTAAAAGACTTAATTTTTTTGCTAACATTATGTCAAGTTTTCATTTGATTAAGAGATTTCAGCAATAAAATAAAGACGATTAAACTAAGACTAGTATGCCCATGTACCTACTCGTCATTCTCCTACCCTTATTCCAATCTATCTGGGGTCGACGCAGCATGTCTTCCTCCTCCATATATCTCTACTACTCGACATCTCAGTAGTCACCTCCTTTTTAGCCATATCATCATTCACACAGTCCATCCATCGTCTTTTTGGTCTTCCTCTACTCTTATAGCCATCTACATTCACACTAAACAGTTTCCTTACTACATTTTCCTCGTGTACCTACTAGCAGTCTTAATTTACTCGAAGTGTCTAAAATCAATAGACATATACAGGGTTATTTGTAAAACACCAGTAACCTCTTAAGAGGTCATTGTACTCAACATTATGAACAACTTTTACTATGGGACCAAACTTGAAATCGCGAAAAAAAAATCAGCTGTTCCCTACATTTATGATCGATTAACTCGTCAAAATGTATGGTAACGTATAACCCTGTATAGTGCACGTTAACGCAAGTACTCGTAATTGAATAAACCCTCTTAAATTGAACATCAATTCACTTCCTGTTCCTATACAAGATGTTTACACAATGACACCGTGTCACCTGTCTATATGTGACGTCATGAACATGGCGACGTAAACTAAACATGTCAATATTGGGCTTTAATTTTAAGCCATGTTGTCGAACAACAAAACAACATTATGTCATGAGGGCGAGAGACTAGTGAGTTACGAGCTGTCATGTGGTACTCGTAGATAGAAAGTTTTCCAGTTTAGTTTAAAGGTTTGGTAGATGAAGAAGAGGTAACCTATGTATTGTAACCTAGTCATGATAGTAGAAATCGTGTTAAGCTAGAAGGTCCGCCAAGCGGTTGGTCGACTCTTCACGTGACCAGAGGGCGGGCCTATTTTTTGGCCAATGAATCAGCCAGAATTGCCATCCAACGTGGTAATGCTGCCAGCCTTCTGGGCACTTTTCCTGTTGACAGCGATGCGGACGAATTTTTGAACGCCTTGTAACCCTTTTCTACTTGTACATATTTATTACTATTATAGTTTTGTAGTTTGTAAATAATTTAATTATCTTTGAAATAAAAGCTAGAAGGTGTAACATAATAAAGGCAAGATCTCCCATGTGGTCTCTAAGACCACGAAACTGATCAACTTTTGTTTTACGAGTTTTAGAAATATGCAACTATAGGAACTGACGCGATCAGCTGATCAACATAATATATGATAAAATAGAAAAAAAAAATGAATTTCCAAAGTCACAACATTTTATAACGTAGCACTTTAGGACTTGTTGGAGGCCTTTGTCCAGCTGTGCGAAAAAAAAAACATTATACAAAATCAAAAACTACTGAACCAACCGTCTTTTATACTTTAATCAAAGCACTGGCATATTCTGATATAGTTTTCTTATTTTAAACATACTCTTCGATTAATTTTGTTTTTCTTTTATTTTTATAGCAAATATACTACATATTAGGGTCCCCGAAACTCCAACAATTACAAAGAACCAAATGACTGGCGAAGCACATGACACCGCTCGTCCGCGCGATCGGGCGATGAACGTGTGTCCGGCTTAAACCAATTTCATACCAGCCAATGCGTCGTGAGATCCGCTCCACCGCTCGACCGCGCGGACGACCGGTGTCGTGTGTCGCCTATAATTTATCATTACAAAATACTTACTTTTTATACTTGTACAAATTTATTTCTATTATAGTTTTGTAGTTTGGACAGGAAAAGTTTTAAAATAAAGTAAATAATTACAAAATGAGATATTTGTACCTACCTAGTTGCTCAGTCTATCTACAGATAATAGGTAATACCAATTTGGCCAAGTTTGTCGTAGATACAGCTCAATCAAGCCATAACTTTGCATAGAAATGGCCGTGCACACGCACGCGATCCAGCGATCAACCTTGCCTTCATGTCGCTGAATATCTAAACGAAGCACATTGCACAGACTCGCAGACATAATCTTAGCATAATATCTGTTCTCGGACAGAGAGCATACCTCTTTCTATGGAAACTGCTCTCTCTATAGAAAGCTAATATCAACATGACACCCACAATAATTCGAATAAAAGTACCGTTAACGAAGCTGAAAGGCACTTGTTCTCCCCGTCCAAAACCAGACTCCGTGGATGCTACTGAGAAATTCGTGGTGGAAAAACCCAATAACACATAACTTGAGATGTTCTCATACACTTCAGGCAGACTCAATAAGTACGGAATGAGAAAGATATATGACAATATTATGAGAAACATCTTGATTGATTTGAATCTTTATTGTCAAACGAATAGCCAGATAAACAGCAACAATACACAAGAAACCGTCTTTAACAGTACAAATGCAAATGTAAAGGAAACTTCGAACTTTTTTCGTGTACAACAACCTATACATCCTACATCAAAATATCGCGGGACTCATGAACAAAGTTGATATCCTTAATGTTTATTTGGAAGAACTAGAGAGTAACGGAAAAAGGATCGATGCGGTATGCATAACTGAACATTTTATGACACCTGAACAGGAAAACCTATTAAACATACCTAGCTACAGCTTAGCAACGAGTTTCTCCAGAGGATGTAGAAGAGGTGGCGCATGCATTTTAACTAAGACTAACCATAAATATAAGGTGCTAAATATAAGTAACTATTCTGTAACTAACGTAATTGAATGCTGCGCGATAGAATTGACAGAACACAACATTATTATTGTATGCATATATAGGGTGCCCCAATCTAACTTTGATACATTTTACGATAATTTGAACAACATATTGCATTTGGTATGTTTAAAACTGAGTAAAAAGGTTATTTTATGTGGAGACTTTAATATTAACATTTTGAAAAGAAATATACAAACTTTGAATTTTGAATATACACTGTTAAGTTATAACTTAAAATTACAATTTTCTCAACCCACTAGGTTAAGCAGTGGGACGTGTTTGGACAATATTGCTCATAATGTAAAGGGCTGCAAAGGGGAAATTATAGAATTCGGTTTGTCGGATCATACAGCACAGCTTTTGAAATGTCCTGTTAAGAAAACATGTGCTTTAAAGTACTGGCGAGTAAAAAGACGAAACTATTGCCACGAAAATATAGAAAAGTTTAAAAACAGCATAAAATGTCTCACCTTTTCAGACATTTATAGCACCAGTGATGTTAACGAGGCCTACAACCGTTTCCTAGACCTATTTCAATGTTTTTACAATCTCTGCTTTCCTTATGAAATGAGAACAATATCGATTAGCAAAAAAGCAAAATGGATCTCTAACGGGATAAGGAAATGCAGTAAAAAGAAACGGCAACTGTTATGGCAATATAGAAAAAATCCTACCTCAAAGAATAAAAGCACATTCAAAATATACTCAGCTAGATTTAAGAAAATTCTATCACTAACACAAAAATCACAAAATGACTATTACATTAAGACCTCCCAAAATAAATCGAAAGCGGCGTGGACAGTGATCAACAATTCTAAAACCTTCTTTCCTAAAGAGCCAATAACAGAAATAAGAACAGGCTCAAAGCAAATAACAAACCCATCAGAAATAGCCGAGTCATTTAACGATTTTTATGTTGACCAAGTTACCGAACCTAAAAATAAGACAATGCCAGAAATTCCCATACACTCTAACAGCTCTAGTTCTTTATATATGGAACCAACTATACCGCAGGACATAATTTACCATATAAACTCACTCAGAAATACACATAGTGTTGGTTACGACGGAATTTGCACCAAAGTTATAAAAGAAGCCGCTCAATATATAGCTCCACATCTTAGTCACATCATTAACATGAGTATCTCTAATGGGATTTTTCCCGAAGGTCTAAAAACTTCCATAATTGTACCATTGCATAAAAAACAGGATAAGCGAACAATGGCAAATTACAGACCTGTTGCCTTGATACCTGTCTTCTCAAAGGTATTTGAGAAAGTAATTTATAAATCCCTTTATACATACCTTGAGAAGTCAAACATATTAGTTAAAGAACAAAAAGGATTTCGTAAACAGAAGACAATTAATATGGCCATACATGATCTTCTTCTCCCTGTTCTATCAAACGTTGACAAAAGAAATCCTGTATGTGCGATCTTTATGGATCTGACCAAGGCTTTCGACTATGTAGATTACGCAATACTGTTAAACAAACTTGAAAAATATGGTATAAGGGGGAATATACTTAAATTGTTGGAATCCTATTTGGTAAATCGAAAACAATTTGTAGAAATTACACAAATATGCGCAAATAACGGTTACGAGAAGAAATATCGATCCAAATGTAGAACAATAAAATACGGCGTACCCCAAGGCAGTGTACTAGGCCCACCCCTTTTCTTAGTATACATCAATGACCTTCCCGGACACATAAACCATCCCATGGTACTGTTTGCTGATGACAGCACAGTAGTGGTCAAATGTGACGATTATATGACTTATGAAAATGAAATAAATATGACATTAAATACAATTATATCATGGTTTGACAATAATAATCTTGTTATAAATCTTAATAAAACTAAAATTATGCATTTTTACCAGAGACTTCCAAGTAAGGTTCCCGAAATTCAGTATTTAGGGACTCAAATAGAGCCAGCTACGGTCGCCAAATTCCTTGGCATCGTAATAGATAATAATCTGACCTGGAGATCCCAGACAGACGAAATTTGTAAAAAAATGAATAAATTTGCCTTTGTTCTCTACAAACTGTCAAAGATTGTCAATATAGAATCAGTACTAACGGCTTATCATGGTTATGTTGCATCAACACTAAGGTATGGCATAATGTATTGGGGCAACTCAGTCGATAGAGATTTTGTATTTAGAGCTCAAAAAAAATGTATAAGATCTATGTGTGGCCTAAATAGCACCGACAGTGGTCAACCGTTCTTTAAAAGCCTAAACATTCTTACCCTACCGTCATTGTACATCTAAGAAACTAACATATTTGTCAAAATACACATCTCGCAGTACAAAGTAGCTTTCAAAAGTCACTATAGAAAACTACGTGACAAAAATAAATTCGAACTCGAAAACACACATGGCAAAACAGCCTTAATGAATAAAAGCACTTTCTGTATGGCCACAAAAATATTTAACAAGCTACCCGAGACATTGAAATCGTTAAATCTGGACAAATTCAAAAGTGTACTTCTGAAAATATTAATCGATAAATGTTACTACTCGCTAAAGGATTATTTGGATGACAGTTCTATAATCCCCCCTTCAGACAATAAGCATTATTAGGTCATCATATCTGTTTTGACATGTCTGTAATTATTTGGTAATTAATGCATAATTGACATTGCAATCAGTTGACATTTTTCTCATGTACTTTTATTGACATTTAACATCTAAGTACTTCCTTAGATTTTTTTGTTAACATTGTAGAAATAGTTTATTGATTTGTATTAATTTCTTTGACATTCCTTTATTAATTTTAAATTTTATGAATAATTGACACTATTTTCTGACATTTATCATTTGTTATTTCTTAAATTTTATTGTTGACATTCTGAAAATATTTATTCATCGACTTGCTTTGATTTTTGTAATTTTAATTAATGTATTGTTATAATTTTATGTAATGCAGGTATTTGTTGCAAGTAATTAACTGAATTTAATTAAAATTGATAAAAATATTTGTACGCCAAATGGCAAAACATAGAGCACATACGAAAATGTAACATCTCACACACTCTGTAATTACCTATGTTGACAAATAAACATTCTGATTCTGATTCTGATTCTGAACACTTTTCACGACCTGGCAATTGAACCCAGGACCTCATACTCAGCATTCGAGCTTGCGACCACTAGGCCAACGAGGTGTAGTAATGAAATATATTTAACTACATAGACAAAAACTGAATATGATTAAATAAATAGATAGGTACCTATAATACGTATTGATAAATGTGTATATGAAATGGCCCCCATCAACCCGATATTAATTACCTTTAAAACCCTTAGTCGACATCACCCAAGAGAAGATACTCGTAGGTAGGAGAGTGACTATTTTTAGTCGAGGACAACATATTCCTTGCATATATTGAGTTTAATTATGAATACCTACTAGGTTTGAATTGCGTCCTCGAAGCGTGTGATTACCATATTTCAGTATTTTATCCTTCATCATTATTAATTATGTTTTTGAATTCAGAACGTCAAAAATGAAAAAAGAAACAGCAGATAGTCCTCAAGTAAACACAAAATGCAGTAGAAAAAGGATACCAAAAATAATCCGAAAGGTGAAAGGTAGACGTGCGTAAAGCCTGAATATTTTTTAACAGGAACGAAAAAGAGGAAATTTTGGGGAGATGCCTTTGCTCAGCAATGGGATGACGTAGGCTTACAATATCAGTCAGCTTCATGCGGTTATACTGGAAGTCGACCCCAGGTAGTTGTAAAGAGCTAAGCAAATGGTTGCTCATCACAACCTACTAAAATCTATATATATTTTTTAAACAACAATGAAAGAC
Organism: Eurois occulta; assembly: GCA_950022335.1. Taxonomy (NCBI): domain Eukaryota; kingdom Metazoa; phylum Arthropoda; class Insecta; order Lepidoptera; family Noctuidae; genus Eurois; species Eurois occulta. Next base: position 4,913,307 of record OX465489.1, on the reverse strand, counting down.
TATCAAAGAGACTGTAGGATACCTTCATTGTTCTATCAAAAAACATCCCACACAGTTGTCACAGAACACTATACAAGTATTTGTGTCCTGAACTTTGTTAACTATGCAGTAGTTAGTTACACATAGTATAAGCGTATCTTCGATACACAAATAAATTAAATTGACGTGTCTGTTTGTAATATTAAAATATCAGCTTTTTACTGAATGCATATGAAAGTACTACGGTACTTATAACAAAAACGGTACTTATAACAAAAACGGTACTTATAACAAAAACGGTACTTATAACAAAAACGGTACTTATAACAATAACGGTACTTATAACAAAAAACGGTACTTATAACAAAAACGTTACCTATAACAATACGGTTCATAAAACAAGAACATTTTTTTTATTTTTGTCTGTGTGTCTGTTTGTTTGTTCCGGCTAATCTCCAAAACGGCTGGACCGATTTGGCGGGACTTTTACTGGCTTCCAGCTAATGTTATAAGGTCTAACATAGGCTACTTTTATTTTAGAAAAATAATTAGGGTTCCGTGCAAAAAAATTAAAACCCTTGCAATTGTTAACAAAATCCGATTCAAACGGCTAATCTCTGAAACGACTGGACCCATGTTGACGGGACTTCTACTTGCTGATAACTGATGTCCCAGGAAGTCCTTTATTTTATAATAAAAATTAGGGTTCCGTGCAAAAAAAAATTAACCCTTAAAAGGAGATTAACCAAAACCAGTCTTGAAAAGTTGCATGTATGAAAACCAAATTACTATACAAATTATTTTCTTATTTTTTACAAGCTTTTCACTTCGGGAATTTTGTTTTCGTATCCGGAATTATGATTTTAAGATAAACAGTAAATTAACGATTGCTAGGTACATTTCCGTATAGTCATGATGGACGTTTCGTTCTCTTCATTTGTACGAGTTACGTGAGTAGGTATGAGCCTTTACATAAAAACACATATAACATAATTAGTAATATCATAATCATAACGTAGGTACTGTATATATTTCATAGTTCCGTTGTGAAAATATTTATTTTTGTGTTTCGTCTCACGCAGATGCAACTGTCAAGGCAGATGACAGACGTACCGGTAGGGATAATGACTGACTGAAGTTGTTTCATTTCGATAATGTCACATCAACGCTGCGAGGCCATAAAAAGCACGATTATTCACGTTTTTTTTTTCAATTAGCAGCTGTTCTCTTATTTTGTTTTTAACTATCTTTGTTGTTTTGTACCTACATGATTGATCTGTGGTCATTTTATAAGTTGCGAGTAGTTTAAGTAGACATAATTTTTAGGTTATATCCGAATTTGTTTAATTACTTTAAAACTCGGATACTTGTGTGAAAATGAACACTTTTATTTAATAGTATATAAAGCGTAGTCTATAATAAATGAAGATTCATTATGTTTCAACTTAAGACGGATTTCCATACATCGTTGATCATGATCCTTTGGTAACAAAATTCGATTCAAAAAGGGAAGCAACATTTTTTTTTTATAACAATTCACGTGAACAAAGGTCGCGGGCAACAGCTAGTATGTCCTAAACTTTGTTAACTACTGCGTAAACCTGTTGTAAATGGCACCACGGGCTACTATAACAACACTCTCTATTGCTCTAAAATAGTCAACATTGTACACCAACTTTGATACCTAGTTGGTTTTGGTTTGGTAGCCGACTAGTTAAAAGTATACAGATTTGTGACATAGATTTTTGTGTGTTTTACTCTAGGAACAAAACTGGCTTGTCTGTCTTAAAACTACTGAAGACATACCCACCACCTTGGCCCTCGTGGTATTCTCACACGACATCGTTAGTTCGCGCGGTCGGGCGGAGTCGGCGAAGATTTATACGGTGGTTCGCCGCGCGGAGACGCGGTGAGCGCCGCTTGACCGCGCAGATGGGCGCTGTACAGGCACGAGCACCAATCTTTAAACACTTGATAACTTTTAAAGTGTTTTTCTCCTACTATTCTGATTAAAATTTCATGTTGTTACGAAAATAGTATTATGGAACTCATATTTTTATGAAAAAGATCCTATTTCCAATTTACAATCGTCATTTCTCGCGAAAATTGCATTTATATTTAGGAAAGTGTATACATATTGGTACTAGTGTGTTAGGAATCAACGGATTTCATACAAGCCAATGCGACCTGAGCTCCGCTAGCCGTGTACGTTAGCCGCATCAATCAATCACGATAAATTCAAAGTTTAGACTGTAACAAATTCTCCCTCAAATGAACAGCAGCCTACCAAATAAATGTAGCAAGTTAAATTAATTGACTAGAAACCGCTTATCGTTCAACAAGTCCAATATCTCAACTTGTTCAACTCTGGGGGTCAATTTACGTCATCTGTCAAAACTATCAACTGCCCCTCGGGACATAACTCAATATCCTCGTCACTATTATTGAAATAGTTTGTTTGATAGACAAATTGATCAATTCAGAATTTAGTTTTTATGCGTACAAAATATTAGATATTTTAACATTACATAATAATAAACACATAAATTCACGCCTGCAATCTTCGAAGGGTTAGGCATACCTAATAGTAAAAGTTGAGAGTCTATTCCCATGAACCGGGCACAAATACAAACTTCGCAACTACTCCTGAGAAATTCTTGATGGAAAACCTAATACCACTTTGCTCGACTTGGGACTCGAGCCACCATCATCATGCTCCGAATAAGTGCTCACAACCACTAGACACACGATTCAATCACATTTATAATTTTTTAAAGTGTTAGAAATTTTGAAAAGATTTCTTTTTTCTCAATTTCTTTGCCGAATATTTTTTGCGGCGTTTACGGTAATTGCATGAGCATCGCTTAAGCCGCGTTTATTCATAATTAGAGGCTTAATGAAATGAATTAACTCAACCGTATCGTTAGTCAGGGGTCGCCAAGGCTGTCAAGCATAGACTTGGGTTTATTCGCATCTCCGCCACCGCTTTAGGGGTGTTTAGGGGAGTTTTTATTTTGACAATATTTTAAAGATCGTCCCAAAAATTGGATTGCTCTTGCTAATAATTAAAATGAAAAAAAAAACAAAGACAACGCACAAAGTCTGGTTTGATTAGAGATTTGTGCTCGGTTGATCAAAATATTTTTGCCACCTATAAACAACACTAATCTTCAGATGTTAAAACTTAAAATAAATGATAAAATGTGGGTGTACTTACATAAGAACACCAGCTCTGCTTTAACACCTCAGTGAAATAAAGACTTGAAATTGTTATGATCAGCTTTTTTGTTCAGTCCTTTTGTATTTATAATTATTTGTTAAGCATTGTATGTTTATTTTATTTTTTTGTCATTTTGTATGCACGCCATATCTCTGCGAAAAACTAATATTTTTTTCTTTCTTTTCATTAATGTTTCACATCGTAGTCTCGCATTGAAAATGTTACAAAATTAACTTTAGTTCAATTTGTGCCTTTATAATTATAGATTTACTCAAAAGAAAATAGAAGTACTTAATTACAAAGAAAATTAACTTGCTTCAACAAAAGGTCGAATCAGAAGTGCCTTAACACCTACAAGTAAAACATTAACACTATATTTTACGTCCTAGGTACTCCTTGCGGTAACTACAAATCTTCGCAGGATCCGCAGGATGTATTTAGAAAATAACTACACATATAAATCCTGTACCTTTGTCCGTTTTATTTAGAGAAAACCTTCACAAAACCAGGTCACAGTATTGAGATAACCAGTAAACCAGCTATAGTCAAATCGCTTTAACTAGGCAAAAACAAATGAAGATCAACTTGTACCAAGAACTTGCAATTGTAAACGATATCTATCGCTACCTATACTAAATGATAAATAAATATTATATGGCACTCGTATCATAATACACAGGTCTTGTATTATGATATGATATACCATTTTTTTTTTAATTCATAGTCAAAACACCTACTGTATGTTAATACATAAACCTAAGTCTGTGTGACCAGGTGTTGTAAACATTGAAGATAATTCTTCGAAAATTTCGTCTCCGCTGGGTGTCGAATCCGGGACATATTTTCTACAATGTAATATGGGATAATGCTCTCATCCCATTAACTAAATTGAAGGACGCTCCAACATACTATGTAAAATACAGTTAAGGTTTTTTATTATGGAGACAGGAATAAATTATAACTTACCTTACTTTTTATGTCTAGGTTATGTAGATTTAGACTTTTCATTTGTTAAAGAGTCTTGTTCAGCATATTCATAAAATGTAGGTTACTTTTTTTTCTTCATCCGGTTACGGTTTGGATTGTTAAGACAGAGTAGAATAAAAGTGGAAAAGTATCCTTTTTAGAGTTCCGTACCTCAAAAGGAAAAAAACGGAACCCTTATAGGATCACTTTGTTGTCCGTCCGTCTGTATGTCTGTCAAGACCCTTTATCTCGGGAACGTGTGGAGGTATCGAGTTGAAATTAAAACCATCTACTTCGGTCTACAGTCCCTTGAAGCTGTGAAAAAAACAAACTTCTAAGTTAACGTAAAAAAAGATACGGCCGTTTGTGCCGCAAAAAACGTATATTTCAACACTCTTAAGGGAATCAAAATTTATAGTGTACTTCCTGTTGACCTAGAATCATGAAATTTGGCAAGTAGCAATGTCTTACAGCAAATGTAAAGAAAAACCTCTGAAAACAGTAAATATGTAGTTTAATAACAAAATACCTACAAGTTTATACGGAACCCTCGGTGCGCGAGTCCGACTCGCACTTGGCCGTTTTTTTTTAATTATTACACATACATAACATAGAATAATTCATAAACGGGTTAAGCAGAGGTATAGCTAAATAGTCCACCCACATTTCACTAGTCATGTTTAAGTCCAATGTAATAGCTGACGAGCCAATTTGCCAAAAAAAAACAGATTTATTAATTCAGTATAAATGACTACAAATTTAATTGATTTAAGTTTTAACATGCTTTGGGCACTTTTTAATAATTAAACTAACATGTTTATTATATTTAACCAAAAATATGTTCCATTACGTAAAATAATTAAAGTTTTTTTTTTTCACTTAGTAGGTACGCTAAAATATTATTTTAGAATCAGAATGTCTATTAAAAATATCATTAACAGAGTACTTTAAAAATTACACACATAAATTTGATTTAAAAACGTAGAAAAATATGTGAACCCTCGTATAAATTTTTAACTGAACTTAACCCTCGCATTTTAGCTATCAAATTATTTTCATAATTTCACTAACGGTAGCTAGTCTACTTCATTATTAACCGAAAATTCTTGGTTTCATTTATAATACTCTCAAATCAATTGACCTGTCAAAGTCCGTAAAACAATAGATATTTGACCTCGTTTCTCTACCTTCGCTATGATGAATACAAATGTAGTAACAATAAACATTAAACAATCACAAATTATTGTTCTTATACTTCGATCTGGCCTATTTCAACGTCTAGGCAACTCAATAAAATTGAATTATGTTCAATCTATAACTTTGAAATATTCACTCAAACAATATTCCTTGCTTCGTGTACTTAAATCTTGACGAATTTAATTAATTAATCACGACATAATCTTAGGCGATGAAATTAATTGGCACGAATAATGAAATTTATTGAAATTAATCCAGACATTGTCAACTTTACTAAGCCCTTTTAATAATATTGCGTGATAAGTTCCAAGTTGATAACTATATTATTTGAATATCAGTGTTACGAATATGAAGTTTTCAGTTGACAGTTTTCTGGAATTGCAATAACCAGCTTTACGACTTAGCTCTCTACGTTTTTAAATCTTCAAATATTATGTTTAAGCCTCTTGTAATATTTTCATGTTATGCATAACATATTTTCATTTTAAATTAAAAGTATTTCTAAGATCATTTTCAAACAAAATAAATGCAGGTTTACGCAAGGATTTTAAAAAAATATCCTGCTGAACGATGTCATTACTTGCAAAATGGCAGCTCATCAACTGGCAGAGACAATTTTGATAAGCAACATCCCTTTGTCTGTTTTGCAACAAAATACAAGCAACAGATACGGACTCGACCACAGGAGCGCTCCAAGCACGGGACGAATCTTAATCCTCGCAAATTATGAACTTACCACGTCCCGAACAAGCACTTAAACTTGGTCCTAAACAAAACACTTAACTAACTTGGAACTTTGCAAACGAAAAGGCAAGATTTTAAAGCAATTATTTAACTAAAGAACACGAAGTAACTCATCTACTGACGAGCCTACTTCCACCCACCTACAGGAGCTACAGATCGGTTTGTTCCCGAATATTTAGTGAGACGCGGACAACAATGGTACGGGCAAAATTACTCACCTTACCTTTACGTAAAAAAAAACAGCGAAATGACAGCAGTGAAAATAATGCGGTCCGGTATTATGATTCAACCCTTTTTTTAAATAAATTTTGCGTCCAAAAGAAACACAGTGGTACTTATTAAAATATATGTTTTGGTGAAGTTTTTTGCGTTTTCAGGTAAAGGGTTATTCTGGACATTAGTCCCTTCCGTTTGGCGAATCTTGTGGGAGTTATGGCGTGTTTTTTTTTCGGTAGTCTGATTTCATTGCTGGTTAGTGGCCAGTGTCATGGTTACGAGAACACGAGTTCGCTGTGAATTACCATGATAAGGCGGTTTTTCACTTTTTTTTCTGATTTTTATGAGTCGTACTATATTTTCTTACCTAAACGTATTAAATTGTATTAACTAAAAAAAATCTAGGCCTCCCTCGGCGACGACGCCCGTCTTCTGGCACCCACTGCGTGACGACTCTGGAGGCCTAGAAAACGCTGGCGTGACGACCTAGAGGCGTTTATGAGAGATTGGCCAGAGAAAACCGCACGGAGAAAAAAGTGGAAGGCTATGGGGGAGGCCTTTGCCCAGCAGTGGGACAATAGAGGCTAAGGAAAAAAAAATACAGCTTCGTTGTCGCTTACGATTAATAAAAAATATCAGATTCAGCGCTTTCATTCCGCAGCTAGTTACAATTTTATTACTCTATATTTTGCTGTCCATCTTAGTTTTACAAAATAAACCTCAAACACCGCCTACCACCGCTACAAACGAGTCAAAATAAACGCACAGACTCAATAAAACAAATAATAAAGCGTAACATTCAGAATACAGGAGATAACTTGTACTTTATATAGCGCAGTACCGAGCTAAGCCATCGACAGGGTTAATTCGGCGAATCGTACGGACATCAAAAGTTTACAGCGGGGCGTTGAGTTTCGCGCCAAAAGTGATATTTTATTGTTCAAAGGGTGTTATTTAACTTTGATCGCGTTTTTAACCGTTTGAGAAAGGGGAATTTGGATTTTAAATAGGTAGGTTAATGAGGGACTTTATTTGGTATAGTATAACCATCGCTTATACCTAGAACTTGTTGAGCTTTTCTTGTTTGTGGTATTTAAATTGCAGAAGACACTATATATTCGTAGGGTATGGGTACAAAGTTGTTGGGTCAAGTTGTAATCAGTAGACATATCTACCGCCGAACGTGGTGTACGAATATTTCTAATAGGAATGTTATCTTTATTTACTTATAAAAATACTTGTTTTTCTTGTCTATAAAATAACTCTATTCCACAGGAATAAGCTAGAAAAATAAATATTTAAATCCAATAAACATTTATTAATAAGCTACCTTCAACTTTCCGCAAACAAAACAAAACAAAACCGAAACTCAAACAGGCCGTACAGTCACTCACATAACGTTCACAGTTCTGTTTAGGACAACACCGTACAGTCGCACATAAAAGCATTTCAAACGAGACCGTTGTGTTCAAAAATCGACGATGTTTGTCCGAGTACAGGTGCACAAACACACCGAGGCATTATAAATACTGACTGTGTATTTATGTCCTCGATTGTACTTCTGTATGTGTGGACTGTAACTTTCAGGAGTTTATTTAGGACAAGTGTATTGTCGCAGTTAATCAATTATAAGCAGGTGGTTGTTTTAGCGAGCGCTGTTTCCTTGCTCGGTCTTGTCGTATGAGAGATGAATGCATGTATGTGCATTAATTAATCATGCTGATGTATGAGCGAGATTTTGCTAAGAGAGTAGTGTTGCATAAAATATTTGAATATTAATTAGGTTTTTGTTTGTTGTCTCCTAATAAAGTTGTGATACTTTAGAAGTGAAATATGGGTTTAAAATTAAGACAAATTACCATTTCCTTGAAGAAGATTGATATAAAATTAATCAGTATTTGGATAAATAATTAATTAAACAAAAATGGTCATTTCCGCCACGAGTAAAACAAAATTCCTTTTTTGATTGTATGGAAAAAGCTGTCAGTTATGGATTGTATGATATAAGAATAGTCATTCATCCATGAAACAGTCCCCAGCGTGTCGGAATCTACACAATATTCCGTGACCCGCGGCTACGTGCGAGGTAGCGGACCGTAGCCGTAGCGCTACGCCGTAGCACTTTGCTACGAGCAACAAACGGCATTCCCTTCTTTATTGTTCGTTTGTTTAAATATCACACAGCGAGGTTTTTTTGTATTGATATGTTTCACGTCAGAACATCTAGAGTTAACATTCCCTTTTTCAGTTCATCTGGAAGTATAACTGACATACTATAGTTAGAGTATATTGGTCTCAAATAAATTTGATTCTTATAATGACTGTTTAGAAATGTATCTTTTCAAAATAGTGGCCCATGTCGACTTTTACTCTAAACAGCTACTCTGTAATCAATTATATTTCAGTTCATCATGAAATGAAATTGATTATTCAGACGAACTTACCTTAAGTGAAGTCCGATTACAATTTCATGAAGGATGCACTGAGATATAATTACCCACCCAGCCCATCCTTTTTAAGATCAGTCCCTTGTCGAATGGGCCAACAGAAAAACGCTATCTCTAAAGAGTGTCAAATCAGGGTTGCCAATACATAGAGAAAAAGTTTTATTTTTACTTTCTCTGAAACTGTAATCAGGGTGTCTTTGAGTTAAATAAAAAAAACCGGCCAAGTGCGAGTCGGACTCGCGCACGAAGGGTTCCGTACCATTATCTATAAAAACGGCAAAAAAATCATATCTGTTGTATGGGAGCCCCCTTAATATTTTTTTTTTTAATTTTTAGTATTTGTTGATATAGCGGCAATAGTAATACATCATTTGTGAAAATTTCAGCTTTCTAGCTATCACGGTTTATGAGACACAGCCTGGAGACAGACAAACAGACAGACAGACAGTGAAGTCTTAGTAATAGGGTCCCGTTTTACCCTTTGGGTACGGAACCCTAAAAAACATATTTTTTTGCCATTTTTTGGTAAATAACTATCTTTTTTAAATTAACCATTAGTGTTACTTTTGTGTTAGGGTGTGATTTCAGAACGGCTGGTTTTAAGCACATTTACCGCTTGACAACGAGATACACAGCTTTTGCGCCCGACATTTGGCAATATGCTCGGTTACTGCCATGACATGGGATCAGACACTCTGACACTGCTAACCCCATGACGTGTGAACCAGAATACACAATGCTTTTGCCTTTAAAGCAAGTGTTCATTTTGTAATCCACACTGTATTCATGTTGTTATTTCATGCGTTTATTAAACACAAATTGCATTTTTTCTGGGTGTGTTCTGCAACATACAAAAAATACTACTTGCAATTTAAACTTATGTGTAATTAGGGTTGCGTTTTTAGGAATCCGTTAGGGCTAGTTTTTTAAGCTATAGCCAGATGAATAGAAAGAATCTTTTTAAATGTCTTTGACATATCTCTGGATCCTAGGGTCCCGGAACTTTGAAATTTGTACGAAGAACCCAACCCATTATTATACCGATTCTCCACTCACTATGGACTTACGTTTATAATTGATAGTAAATTAACATAACATAACATCACGCCTGTAATCCCCGAGGGGTTAGGCAGAGGTTTACCTAATATGACACCCACATTTCACAAGTTGTTTAAACTAAGTTGTGACAATAAATCAACAAGTTCTACTACCTAACTTTTAAAGTTCCAAAAATAAACCATTCATTCTTTGAAAATACTACAATAACACCATTTTATCATATATTTAGTATCTCAAAGACATATTGCAGTGTTCACAATGTGTGGGCGTCTATATCGCAATACATGGAATGTTGTTGCATCAGCTATGCGCGACTGTACAACGAGAAGGCGTCCACAGACGTTATATTACAGTTTAACTTTTATTGTATTTGTATGACAATGTACACGAGTTTACATACGCTACGAGGATGTTTATGCGTCACATAGGATGTGTATAAGATGCTGGTTGGTTTTACGTGGGAGAACGTGGTTTTCGGAGTTGGATTTTAGTGGCTCTACTGAGGATACCTATGACGTGAATTATTTTGAAGACTTAGGGTAGGGCGTTCGTGGCTTAATAATAAGCCGCTCGGATCGATCTTTAGGTTTAGCCGTCCTTGCCTAGGTTGGTCTGTGGACGGGTAACCTGCACCTATTTAAAAAAATATTGTTTATTTCTGAACCAAAATCCAAACAACAAGTTGATGATTGGAGCCTCCTTTTAAGAAAAGAAAAGCCTGTATTAGGAGACTCCGCTCTTACATGCCGAGTTACCTCAGTGCCTCGGAAAACACGTTAAGTCGTTGGTCCCGGCTGCCTTTTGTAGATCTTTGACAGTCGTTACAGGTAGTCACTGGCCTGAAAGTCTGACAACCAGTCTTACCAAGGGGTACCGTATTACCCAATACTAACTGGGGTGTGGAGGTCAGATAGGCAGTCGCTCCATGTAAAAACCTGATATTCAGATGCATCCATGAGACTGGAAGCCGACCCCAATATAGTTGGGAAAAGGCTAAACAGATGAGGGCATTCAAGATCAAAAGCGCACAAAATGCAGTATGTTTAAATTAAAGATACACTTTTACAATCCAGGCAAAACTAACACATGTTGTACTATAATTTTATTAACACAAACGAATAAACTTAAATGTAAGCAGTAATTGCGCCTTAGGTAAGCAAAAACATAGAGTAAATAATTTAAGCAGAGCGTACACCGTACGAGTACGACCTACCACACAATAGTTTTATGTACCTACTAACTGTTTAAACTTCAAATGGGATAATTTTCAACTCAAATAATTATTCTACCGGCTTTATTTCGAAAATGTTTCGTGAAACTACGTAAGTACTTGGTTTATATTTCTAGTTGCTTGTTTAGTAATTATTAAGGCACTATACAAGGTGTAAACGAACCCTTCACAAAACCGTCAACCAAGCATTCTGTTCATCAAACTAAGTAACCCTACGCAAAAATTATTGCAGGGAAACGACTTTTTTTGGAGGGAAAAATCACGTTTTACGGTAAAACTCAATGTTACACACTCAAAACATTGTGCTGATAGATGCATTGAATATTAAACAGGTCATGGAGGTATTTAAAGTAAAGTTATAAAATTAAAAACTAGTATTGAAAAAAAAGGTGTGAAAAATTTGGAACTTTTACCTCCAATAACTCCGGTACTAGGAGTTTCCCAGGTATGATTCAGAACAAAAAAAATGATCACAATGACGGGGAGAACAAGTGCCTTTGGGCTTCGTTAAGGGGATTTTTACACCCATTACGGGTCACCTCGTCAACCTTTATTATTTATAACCAAACCCAAATGATTCAACAACAGGGATCTAGGGGGATCTGGCGCTCCGCTCCGCACCGTTCCGCTCCCGCCTTAGCCTTCTAACCAAATCCATCCGAGTCGAATTGCTCTGAATCGCGGTGTTAACCATAAATTAAAATAATCTAGTGGGTTCGAACACAGGCAGGCGCATTACTTTGTGTAATTTATTTCATCACCACTGCTCTCAAAAACGATGAAGGAAAATCATCAGGGAAATCATCGTGAGGAAACCTAGAACCAAAAACTCGAAGACATGTGACAGCTACCAACCCGCACTGGGCCCGCGTCGTGGATTATAACCCGTTCCCTCTCATAGAGAGGTGGCAGTGCGTCCCAGCAGTGGGAACATTATTGACTGATGATGCTATACTTACACCGCACGGTTTTGCTAGGCCTATATGACCATATTCTATCTAAGTAGTATAAAAACATGATACATCCCTCAATTAATTTGCTACGTTTCCCGGAAACTAGTTTCCATATAAAGTAAAACCACGTAAGTGAGTCTCTCTAAGAGCATATTAATTTAATTATTTTTCTCAGTATTCACTATCAGGGTTGCCCCGTTAAGCTAAATTATTTTTACTCAGGGTCAGGTAAAAAAGTTGCGTAAAACTTTCTAGCAACCAATAGAGAGTTTCTGTATAGTTAGGGTCCTATTTATTGATACAGAAAAGGTTGGCTGGTAGTATAAGGTTTTTGAAAAAAGAGCTTATCATTTTCAAATTTTCACATCAAAAAATATAAATAACACGACACACACATAAACATAACCTCATGCCTGTAATCACCAAAGGCTTAAGCATCGTTATGTACCCTATAGTTCACCCATATTTCAACAATTACGTTTAAGGGGGCTAGCCTATTGCCATCAACCTGACACAAATCAGACTCGGGACCTGAGAAATACCTGGTAGTAAAACCTAATATGTACTTTGCCTGACCCAGAAATCGAACACAGAATCTCATGCTCAGTAATGTTGTTTGCGACCACTAAATCAACGACGCAGTCAGTTTTTTTTATAAAAGTTAAATGAGATGAAATATCCTGGAAAGAGAGGTCAGATTATTTCTCGAAACATTGAATATATCAACAGGTTGGGGAGGGTATCAGCTAGTCTATTCTCTTTATTACACCCTCTGGATTTGTTAGCCTGATACAAGTTATAGTCGCACAGCTAATTAGGGTAAGCTTGTATCAATATTTCCATACATTACGAGTAGTGCCCACAAGGGAGCCGCTCATTATGTGAGTAATTACGCACTGAAGAATGGAGAGCATATTTTTTTAATTAGGTTCGTAAATCATGCGATCTGGAGTACGGATAGATTTTTTTAATCTTAATGTAGAATTACTATTCTTAATTATTTTTTTAACTTCATGTTGGTACAGTAGTGGTACATAGGCAGATTAAATGTCACTAGGCATGTTCTTGAGTCAACCTTTGGGTAAAATAGGAAATTGTGATAGGCTACCAAAAAAATAATTTTCGAAGTTTCTCAGTAGAGCAGACTGGAGTGTAGATTTGAACATTTTTGATAAAATTAGGCTCGCTTAACGTGTGGCTATTACTATACATATACATCGGACTGCAGCCGTGATGTTATGTTATGGTATTAAATATTTCTAACACCTGTCTACGTTCCCTCGTCATGACAGTCGACCCGGTGATACTTCGTGAGATAGTCCTATCTATAACCGATGCCGACGACGACGCTAAACCACTTATTAGTGTAGATATATTTTAATACTATGGTGCTCAGTCATCATCATCTGCCTAGCCTTTTCCCAACTCTGTTGGGGTCGGCTTCCAGTCTAACCGGATGCAGCTGAATACCAGTATTTTATATGGAGCGACTACCTGTCGGACCTCCACAACCCAGTTAGTGCTAGGTAATACGATACCGCTTGGTAAGACTGGTTGTCAGACTTTCGGGCCACTTACCTGTAACGACTGTCAAAGATCTACAAATGACAGCCGGGACCAACAGCTTAACGTGCTTTCCGAAGCACGGAGGAAACTCGGTATGTAATGGGTGGTCACCCATCCACGGACCAACCTAGGTAAGCACGGCTTAACCTAAAGATCGATGGTGCTCAGTATTCACATTATTTAGCTATGAATATGAAGAGTTTCTCAGAAACGGCCAAGGTTCTGGATTTGTGCCCGGTTGATGGCACTTGGCTCGCCCCTAGGCGCCCCTTGGTGAAATGTGGGTGAACTATTAGGTACACCTCTGCCTAACCCTTCGGGGATTAAACGCGTGATGTCATGATGTTATGTTATTTATTTATTTAGTTATTTGGTTCACCAACAATTGTGTACACTGGTATAAACAAATGAAACAGAAGCAACAAATCAGAATAAAGTGTAACAATCACTTACAGGTAAACTCTGCATGCTCACAAAACGTTGTCGTAACTTACAAAATAAGAATAGAGAAAAAAATATATATATATGAATAAGTCTGAAATGCTTTAAAGTTCTAAAGACAAAATATGTATACTTCACCATGACTTTGCCCTGCGGCTTCGCTCTCGTAAATCTTAACCCACGAACGTACTGCACGTATAAAAAAGTAACCTATTATCTAACGCGGGTCCTGGTTTACCTGGATCACAAATTAATTTCACCGAAATCTGTTTAGCCGTGATGGCGTGAATGTCTGTCTGTCAATTGCAAGTACTTAGATGTACTACATCACGATTGTAATCCCCGAAGGGATATGCAGAGGTGTACCTAATAACCCATTTCTCGAGTTATGTTTTTTTAATTATCATGTAATAGGGATGACCATCAATCGGGCACAAATCCAGACCCCTGATAAATTCCTGATGAAAAACCCAATAACACGTAGCCCGATCCGGGCATCGAACCCGGAACCCCATGCTCCGCAGTCACGCTTGTGACCACTAGACGAACGAGGCACTCAGAACTTAAGGAGTACTTAGAATATAACACAAACTTTGATGTCATCAAATACGAAGAATATAAACCCTGTGTGTGATCGTTCGTTTGAAACCTCAACGTCAAACTCTCATATCGCAATGCAAAGTCGACAGAAAGCATAGAATCTGCTTTAAAATATACAATGAATAAATATTTATATTAATCAAATATCGCTGTATTCAACTTGTGTGCGGTATGCATCATTCATGGGCTGCAATAAGGCACCAGGTTCAAATCCCGTTTGTGCGATATTTTTCCTTAAAAAACGTTCGAATTAAATTCTGTGGTTTTTCTTTCGTTGTGAATGGGTTTTGTAAATTAGCGTTATTTGTGCTTGGTTTCAACAGGAATGAATTATTATTGTTTCGTGATTATTGTGTTATCATTTTCACGTCGTTCGTCGTGCCACTAATATCTCGCAATATCTTCTATACAAAAATAAATAAAATTCAAGAGTAGCAGTTTGTAATTTCAAAATAACAGCTATTTACTGAATGCTTATGTAAGTATTTACGGTACCTACTTATAACAAAAAACACATAGTTTTTTTCTGTCTATCTGTTTGTTCCGGTTAATCTCCGATACGTCTACACCGATTTTGACGGGTCTTTATTGGCAGATAGCTGATGTTATAAAAAACACTTAGGCTACTTTTGAAAAAATATTTGGGCTTCAAAAATTAAAACCCATAAAATTGTTAACTCAGATTCAGATTTAGTGATCATTTCACGCAGACGAAGTTTGAGGGCAACAGTTAGTTCAGTAAAGAATAGATAGTTTTAACTGTGTGATATCTTACTTACCTATACTATTACAAATGCGAAATTTTGTGAGGATGGATGGATGGATGTATGTTTGATACTCGTTCACGAAAAAACAACTGAACAGATTTGGATGAAATCTGGCACAACACGATTATTACAACCTGCATTAACACATAACATACTTTTTATCGCGGTAGTACCGTGGGACAATTACCACTACCATAAGGACCACAATGAGTCAGAATTTAGATCTATAACAACAATGAAGCCAAACAGTCCCATTGTCAAAGTTGACTTTACAGAACTTTTTTTATCTCTCTCGGTAGTGACGGGGATCAAAAAAGGAGCTGAAAGTTGTGTGTGTTACAGTGCTCAAACCCGCCAAGATCTGAACGGACCAATCAATCAATCAAGCCAGTGACTCTTCAACTGACAGTAGACATCTTGAACTCTGGACCGACATCTATTCTACTGCCATTCAAAGATCGACCGTACCGACATCTGTCGGCAGTCACTGGAAACAACGTTTAGAGTGACGTTTAAAGACCAGAGGTTTTTAAGCTTTATTGTATGATTCCTCAGGAGTAGTACTTTTTTGTAGTGTATGATCAGGTGGCAATTCCAGTGTGGGAAAGAGGCAGAGCTATACAGGTCATCTAGCGCCATCTCTTTCCCACACTGGAATTACTCCTGCTTTAAGACGTCATAGTAACCCCCCAGATGTATGAACGAGGCAAAAGGATGTAAGGATCAAAGCAGATGCAGTGAATTGGCAAAAACTACACAAGTTGTTGCCAATCCACATGTAAAATGTATGTACTTTGTATGCCTCTTATCTAAAACCGGTTACTTTATCTGTGCTATTTACGTTTATATCACAGGTTTCTCTAATAAAAAGTAAACAATAGTAAGGAGACGCCTTTTGTGGTCACAAACCGTTCTACATCTTCTTGGGGATATAAAAGCGACATGTTTAGTAGTAAAGTAATGTCTTTCTAAGCTAAGATCACCTTTTCGATAAAACCCTTTACATATTCTGTTTATGTTTAACCAATATCGCACTAAACGTATTTTACATTGAACATAACGATTTTCAACCCTAAAACTACATGTGTCTAAACATATATTTATTTTTTTAAAGAGGCGTAGTTATCATCATCTGCCTAGCCCTTTCCCAACTATCTTGAGGTCGGCTTCCAGTCTAACCGGATGCAGCTGAATACCAGTATTTTACATAGAGCGACTGCCTATATGACCTCCACAACCCAGTTAGGTAAGACTGGTTGTCAGACTTTCGAGCCACTGACTACCTGTAACGACGGTCAAAGATCTACAAATGACTGCCGGGACCAACGGCTTAACGTGCTTTCCGAGGCATGGAGGAAACTCGGTATGTAATGGGTGGTCACCCATCCACAGACCAACCTAGGTAAGCACGGCTTAAGCTAAACATCGACCCGCGCGGCTGTTATTATTTAACCATTTAAAGAGGCGTAGTAAGAGTTTTAAATATAAAATGGTTCTATTCATTACTTAAAAGCTATGTAAACGTTATAAACAATGACTGACGAAAACTACGCATTGTTTAAGGTTTTTATAAACTAACGATGGATTGTGTCTAAAATATAGGAGTTAACACATAACATCACGCCTGTAATCCCCGAAGGGATAGGTAGAGGTGTCCCTAATAGTACACCCACATTTCGCTAGATATGTTAGTCTCATGTACCTAATAGGGGGCGAGCCTATTGCTATTATAGGAGTTGTTTCTCAAGGAAACCAATATTCAAGGCTGTATATTGTTGCTAAACTCTATGGTAGTTACTAACTAGCCTGTCTTGTCCCATTGCCGTGCAAATGCTTCCCTTCCCTTCTCCACAGAATTCTATATATCTTTTGCAAGTCAGCCAAACAAGCTTGTCCCGTCATCATCGCTTTAGCTGTAATATTGGTGTGAATAAAGAAGTTAAATAATGAAGAAACGGCGCAAGGTTGCATGTCTGTCGGTCTTTTACATTCTGTACTTCGGTGAGTGTGCCCAAGAGCTCCACGAGATCATTCCACCATCTCCCTTCTTCCATCGGGAGTCCAGACGTACTGCGGACTATCACCCATTCCTTGTCGATGTTCCACACATTCGCGCGAAGCGCTTTGCTACATCGTTTATTATGCGCCAAGGAGTGGAATTCCCTGCCTTCGTCGGTGTTCCCAAGTTCATACAAGAAAGAAAGAAAGAAAGAAAACACATTTATTTGGCACGTGCCACAAATGCACACAACATACAATAAAATAAAAAATAAAATAAAACTTAAATCTCCACAATAAAAACTTAAATCTAAACAGGAAAACAAAAGAAAAAAAAAAGGGAGAAGTTGTGTGTCTCACGGCTGCGCCAAATAGGCCCAGTTCAGCAAACTGCCGAGCAGCTGGTGCCCGACGCTGGTGACTCCAATCTATTTAATTTGCGAGTTAATAGGCTTCTTTTGGGTTAGCTCGTTCCATCGTCGACCTCATCTCTGTCCTCAGGACTAGATTGCGGTCAAGAGTAGGCCCATTTAAAAACAAAACGAAAGAGAGTAGGTCCCTACTTAAAGTAACTTTCTTGTACGTATAGAAATCCCTCACCAGTCTATAGCACTTAATCTAGGCACTAATATACTAGTTTACTAGTTGCTGGGAATCCGAAGTGTGTCGGCATAACAGGCAAGCTATTTACTTGTTTAACAATCTAGTGTTACAGAGTTAAACTACTGATATCAGTTACTTAGTACAGTCACGGACGTAAATAAAGATACTTGCGGTGTTTTACGAAGCACTTTGATAACGTGTGAAACCTATGTACAGTCTCGAGCAAAAATACCTTACAACTCGCACCTTTTTCTCATAG
This sequence comes from Eurois occulta, assembly GCA_950022335.1. Lineage (NCBI taxonomy): Eukaryota > Metazoa > Arthropoda > Insecta > Lepidoptera > Noctuidae > Eurois > Eurois occulta. The sequence goes on along the minus strand of OX465489.1, from coordinate 4,895,061 downwards.
GATTAGGTAGAAACTCTGGAACATTCGTTCATGCTCTTTTTGCGTAGAACTTGGCGAGTATCTACATATATAAATAAATAGAACTGAAGTGTCTTTTTGCGATTTCAAAATAACAGCTTTTTACTGAACGCATATGAAATAATGAAAGTATTTACGGTATTTATAACCTATGATGTCTATGATTTTTATCATTAATTTTTGTCTGTTTGTCTGTTTGTTCTGGCTAACTTGCCGGGACTTTTACTGGCAGATAGCTGATGTGTAAAAGGAATAACTTAAGCTACTTTTTATTTTAGAAAAAGGATTCAGGGCTCCGTGAAAAAAAATTTAACCCACGAAATTGTTAACAAAATCCGATTAAAATAGGGAAGTAATTTTTTTATAGTAAGAATTTCGAGTGGACGAAAGTCGCGGTCAACAGCTTGTCTGACCTAAGAAAATAACATCGGCAATAAAGTCAGACAAAGACTTTAAACCCACGTAAATTTAAAAGCGAATGACATGTAAAGTAACGAAGGGAACTTGAAGAAAAGTCCTATTTCATAATATACATAGTTCCTAAAATCTATGTAACACCATAAAATAATTATTTTCGAGAACATTGTAAATCGCTATTTAATTTTGAATGAGTGTCGTATTTATGCTTGTGACTGTACTTACATAGTTTAATACCTTATGGAAGTGCATCGTAAAGCACCTCAAGTGTTTTACTTTCAGGAAAAGGTAAAATAAGATAAGGGGTTTATTTCGAACAAAGAGGTTGCTTTTGTAAAGGTTACTTTATGCTTAACATTGCTTGATACATATCTAGATAGATAGATAGATAAAACATTTATTCTATCTAGGTGTTTACATAAACCTTAGGCTTCAAAAATCTTCCGAAATATACAAGGTGGAAACGGACTCATCACGAAGCCCTCAACCTAGCATTCTGTACACCAAATTTAGTAACTCTACGCAAAACTTATGGCTGGAAAACGACTTCTGTTTTGGGTGAAAAATCACGGTGTACGGTAGGAGTCTATGTAATGTAACGCACTCGAAACACTGTGTTGATGGATGCATTGAATAATGCAGGGGTCATGAAGGTGGACGGTGAGTAATGGGCTAGCTCGCCGTCCATCCGTCTTATGACGACAGGCCGTGTCGACGGCGCGTTCGTGTTCCACGTGCCTCAAAGAGATGACAACAAACCAGAGGGGGGCCCCTCTGGTTTGTTGTCATCTCTTCAAGGGCCGATGCCTGCCAGGGCTGCGAGACTGTTCGAAAGAGATACCGCGGCCCTGGAACACAAAGGGCAAAAGAAGGAACATGGATGGGTTTTAGTCAGTAAAAGTCTGACACTCCCTTCCGCTCCGCCCAGAGTGGGAGGAGTCATTTGATGATTTCCCATCCCAAAAAAAAAAAGGGGTAATGGAGGTATTGAATGAAAAGTCATAACATTAAAAACTTGTATTTATAAAAAACCTTGTGAGACAGATGGAACTTTGAATCTACCTCTAATATCTCTGTAACTAAAAGTTTCCCAGATATGGTCCAATTCAAATAAAATATCGCAATGATGGGGAGAACAAGTACCTTCGTTATGGGTCTATTTACACCCTTTAGATATTCAGGTGTAAATTATAGTTATAATTAACACTAGAAACGGGATATTTACCATGTCCACTGTTTGTTTTGAGTTCCCGATATTTCGGCGCTATTGCAAGCATAGACTAATATAATATAATATTGCAAGCACCATGATCACGGATAAACTGAAGTTATTGCGGGTGGGTGTTTATGAGCAGACAAATCGGTCTACCCTCTTTCGTGTTCGTTTTTTGGACTCAGTACCGCTACCACTGTTACTCGCAACTCGACTCCCGTTCCCGTTTCTAGTGTTACTTATAATGTTAGTGACCATGACAGTTTAAAAACTTGTAAATATAGAGCTGTCGTCTTGTGCAGTAAACGAATTTAATATTTAAAATTCCGAAGGCAACCAAGCCGAAGCTGCAAAGGCGAATTCCAATAACAGATCGCAGCAATGAAAATAGCATTGGGCTGCAATGTCACTACGAAGAACATTACAATTTTAAACTATGCAATTCGTACCAACTATAAGTGTAATAATATTACTCCTTGAAACCAAAAGCTCAGAATACCAGACCAATTTTGGTTCAATGTCGTATTTCAAACCTTAAGTTTAAACCACGACTGCCTCGTTGGTCCAGTATTCGCAAGCGCCACTGCTGAACATGAGGTCCTGGGTTCGATTCCCGGTTCGAGCAAAGTGTTATTGGATTTTTTCACCAGTAAGTTCTCTATAGCACCACGGAGTCTGGATTCGTGTCCGGTTGATGGCAACAGGCTCGCCCCCTATTACATGGGTCTTAAACATAACTGGCGAAATGTGGGTGTAATAGTAGGTACACCTCTGCCTAGTCCTTCATAGATATCAGGCGTGATGTTATGATGATAAGGATGTTTAAACCACTAAGTATTAACAAACTTTTTGCAAACAAACTCAATAAGAAAAAACGGAAAAATATACGTAACATTCAAACGGGTTCAATGGCGAATAGCTCGGTAATGACCCGGAGTTAACCCTGTAAGCGCTGAGACATTTTATTGAATCGTTAGGTGACGTAAAAAGGGTTATTTGGTCATGACGAAGGTTTGTATGGAAAATCGAACGCAATTAAGTCTTATGCCAATAAGTTTTTGGCTTATTTTGGTAGTGGCATATTTTGCGGTGTAATCTATATAATTATAATAATGGTGATACAAGCCAGGTGTTTATTATGCTGGAGAAAGATTTACAGAAAAAAATATGGATTGATTTTCAAAAGCTTGATTTATTGCAAACAGTGTTTCATTGCATTGAGCAAGCACTCCACATGTAATACTTTTCAAGCGCATTTAAACACAAAAAAAAACAGACAAGTGCGAGTTCGACTCGCGTGGCGAAATTCCGTAGGTTGTTTTAAATCTAAGATTTCTTATAGGTTGCCCTGTAATCCATAGGCAAAAAACTATTTTTTGTATTTTATTCAAAATTTTCGGCCCTGTAGTTTCGGAGTTAAGGGGAGGGGAATAGTTATTTTTTGCGTATTTCCTTAAATAACTTCAAAACTGTTTATCTTAAAATTATAAAAAAAAATAATTTGAGATTGTCACAATGAGCCCTTTCATTTAATATGTAACATGATAAAGTTAGCAACAGTTTTTTTTTTCATTTTCTAATTGACCCCCAAAAGTGTTCCCCATGTTTAAAATTGTTAATTTTATTTACGTTACACGTACGTATTACGGTCACCGACTTACAAATTTGTACCAAATTTCAACGGAATCGGTCCAGTAGTTTCGGAGTAAATTGGCAGTGATAGACAGACAGACAGACACTCGAGTGATCCTATAAGGGTTCCGTTTTTTCCTTTTAAGGTACGGCACCCTAAAAACCCTCTCTAAAACATCGAAAAAGCTCGGAAAAAGTATTTTGTGTAGATTTTAATATTGAAGTATTTCACTTTGAAATGGAGTAACATTCATACGGCAGTCATTTGAAAGCGGTCCCCCTACATTAAACTTTTAAACTCATTTGTAGCAAAATGAGAAAGTTTAAAGAGTGAATTGCTCATACAAAATGTTTACTACCTATGTTAGATTAAATTCATAACAACTTTGCTGGTTCATGCATTATCGCGCTTGTTATGTCAGGAGAGGAAGGTAGAGGTGTAATAGCATAAACATAGTAAGCCTCTAAGTTGTTCCCACTGCTGGGAGTCTGGCCTCCTCTCTTTGAGAAAGAATGGACTATAAACCACTCTGCTCTAGTGCAATTGTATATGTAAAAGGTAATTGTAATGTTGCTCACAATGTATTTCGTCTCCATTTTGAAATCTATCTATCTCACGTTCACCATTTGCAAACAGAACTCAATCATGCGTGCCAGATTTCGTCAAAAAAAATAAACGACAATTTTCATAATTCAAATACAAAAAGTTTTATTACACATACTAGCTTATGCCCGCGGCTTCACCCGCGTGAAGTTCGGTAATAATCCCACGGGATTGTATAATAACAAATTATAGTAAGACGTAAGGTAAACTCATATGGAATGTCAGAAGCTATCGTGCATGGTGCCAGGTGATGAACGGGCAAGAAACTCCAAGAGACTCAAATGGACTCAATGAGGACTCTTTGAGTACTTTCGGGTATCTTGGAGTTTCTTGCCCTTCTCTGGAAGCAACTCCAGAGAAGGGCAAGTAACTACTCACCAAGAAGGTTTTACAAATAAATAATTGTCGTTTAGAATGTTGTCATAATACTTATTCTTATTCTTTATTGCACACAACATTACAATATATAGCTCACGCGCGTTTAATACCTACAGTGTTCATTCTTAAGTCTGAAAGGTTAGTACAGGCCAACAAGCATCATCATCATCTGCCTAGCCTTTTCCCAACTATGCTGGGGTCGGCTTCCAGTAATACTGGCTGTCAGACTTTCGGGCCACTGACTACCTGTAACGACTGCCAAAGATCTACAAATGAAAGCCGGGGCTAACGGCTTATCGTGCTTTCCGTGGCACTGAAGAAGAAACTCGGTATGTGGTGGTCACCCATCCACAGACCAACCTAGGCAAGCGCGGCTTAACCTGAAGATTACTCCAAGCGGCTGTTATTATTTAGCCACGAGCTCTGAGGTCAACAAGTATCTAATAGGGTAATTAATAAATCAAAACTTCCCTCTCACAACTTCATCCATCCTCTCAATTGTGGTTTCCCACATATCTCCTAGATACTCTAATTGAGATCCGGAGTTTACCATAAAGTCTAGTTACCAGTCAGCTTAAGCGTCACTAATGGACTACCCACACTGCCCACCCAAGTCCCATTAAGACGGCGTTAAGCTGAATAAACAATTAGTTCTAATAACTGAACTGCACTATGAAATTTCAGTATGATCCTGTTAAAATTGTTTGAGAAGTTATGTAAGCAGTGTTCGACAAGTTGTATGTACATTTTCATGTTAATTAGGGAAATTTGATTTTCGGCTAGAATTTATTATCTATTGTTGCACGTCCTGTAGGAAATAGGCGTATTGATGTTACATACTTATTTACCCATTATCATATTTACCTATTATAGATATTTATTTTGTACCCTATCATAATGTTTTCTCATTTGACGCAAAGGTTCACTGGTAGAGAATGCCTTGCGGCATTAAGTCCGCCTATGTATGTACCTGAAGTTTAAATAAATAAATAAAATAATCATAAGTGAAGATAGAAGTTCGTGGCCGTTCTCTAAACTTTGCTATCAAATACCCGTATACAAGTATTTTTGTGTTTATCCAAAGATAACCACGACAACACCCAAGACCTAACCGTACCTAACTTAAAGATTGGTTTAGGATATTATAGTTTAGGATCAAGACAATTGGCTATCACTTTAAAAGTGTTTCATATCTCTACAGCGACTTTCAAACAGGATTCACATACACCGAAACTTTTCGGTAGCTTGTGTTGATTGCATTGTAGTCAGTGGCCCGAAAGTCTGACAACCAGTCTAACCAACAGCTATCGTATTAATAACAAGGTTGTGGAGGTCAGATAGGCAGTCGCTCCATGTAAAATACTGGTATTCAGCTGCTGCATCCAGTTAGATTGGAAGCTGATCCCAACGAAGTTTAGAAAAGGCTACGTAGATGATGACGTTGATCCATTAAATTTTTTGCTGTCTCATCATCATTGTCGACTATTGAATTCTTTTTTTGCTATTATCAACATAACACAATAGTCAAATTGCTTAAACTAGGAAAAACAAATGAATTTGAACTTGTACCAAAAACTCGCAACTGAAAACGGTAGTTTTCACTACCCGTACTAACTGTCGGTTAATATCATATCGCACGCGTATCATAATACACAGGGCCTGTATTATGTATTTCATTGCGATAAATATCGTTTATAATAAAATTTCAGTTTTTGGTACAACTTCACATTTACTTATTTTGCCAGGATAATACGATTCTATTATAGTAAAAAGTTGTTCCTCATTGATACACACACTACCTACTTACTTACCCGACCCTTTAGTTACCCTTCGCCCCTATCCGTAGACAAGTAGGTAAGTAAAAGAAAAATAAGTAATATTGCCGGTTACCAGTGAAGGAAAACATGGTGAGAAACCCCTTAGAATTGCCTCATAAACCAGAAACGTGGGTAATGGTTTGGTAACAAGGGTGTACTTTCATCTACCCTTTTCAAGACTCATCGTCAGGTTGGTTTGCAATACTACATGCGATTATGTGCAAGTTTTCCTCTTAATAATAATATTTTTGTTGTCTCATGTGCTTGTATGTAAAATAATACATATTACAATTGGCCAGAACGTTCTATCTTCACCAGTTTAGGACCGATTCACACCAGAACGACAGAAGCCGGCAGAGGCCGGCAGCGACGCGACGAGGCCGCGCGGGCATTACCGCTGACAAAACGCCAACGGCCGCGCGACCTTTTCGAATTTTTCAAGCGATACTGGTCTTTTAATTATGTAGATAAAGTTTAAAATTATTTCACACTGAAAGTGCTCACCACGCCGCTGCCGACCGCTGCTTTCCCAGTGTGAATCGGCCCTTATGAGATTTGGTGAGCCATAATCGACAGCCCGGTTGGCGCAGTGGTTGATGCGCTACGTGTCGCGGATTCGATTCGATTCCAACAAATATTTGTATGGCCTACAGGTAGTTGTTGCGAATCTGGCTGTTTGTGTTTGTGAGTATAAATGTTTGTAAATCCACCCATGACATAGGAGAAATTCCTAGAGGTCAACGTTTTTTTTTTTGTCCTTCCTACACTCGCGCGTTGGTCTGTGAGACCGATAAAACAGTCTTTCGTGATTTTTTCTGCTATAATCAATGATGGCATTTTGTACTTCCTGTTAGCTGCATGATTAGTTGCTACGATTATTTCAGGACTAGAAGTGTATTGGTGCGAATAGCGCATATAGCCGTAATAGGCGAATATTGGTCTGTGAGACCGTCGCGGGTATAGGTGTTACAAAATTTGACTTCCGTGATTTTGTACTGAAATTTAAATTATGATACTTATGTCTCAAATTATTTTTGTTTATAGTAGCTAATAAGGTATCTTTTAGGTTTGTAAGTATTTTAGAAGAAAACAAATCACATTTGCTAACATTTTACGACTTCTTACAATAATCTAACTATTTTTCAGAAACTACAATGGAAGGATGTATTCAGTAAATGATCGGTATATTGTCGGTAAATTATCAGTTTTACGATTCTTCGTACTATATTCTCAGAGAATATAATAATAATATCCACGATTAAGTTAAAAAAATTACTGAAATTTATGTTCAAACCTTCGGTCTGTCAGACCGTACGCGAGTATAGGTGTTATAAAATTTGGCGCGAGTATACGAAGGTTAAAGAAAAGGTGTCTTCGATTTTCGGATTTTTCTTCTTGATATTTTCCATCGCGGTTTCGAAAGCAATGGTAACCATACGCACAAGCATAAATACATGGTATTCAACTTAATTAAGAAACAGAATGTTACCCTTTCTTACACAATTAAGAGCAATTTAAAGTTATGATAATTATTAGCCCTTTTCATATAAATAGTTCTCTTAACTATTTTCTTAAAAAGGTACAGAAGGGTAACCGGTATCTTAACATTAGCATAATTTCTTACATAAAGTAACTTCTGAATTTTCTTACTAGCGATTATCAAGGGATATTTCCCCGAAAATTCCAGATATTTTCACTGTTCCGTTAGATGATAAATTATATTAAAATAGTTAGGTTTACCCTTCAAAGAAAAGCCAATATCTTTGCGCGTTGTGGTCATTTATAAAATAACACGCGTTGCTTGATGTCTTATATTTTCTTTGATGTGTGGAAACCAAAAAAAAATTACTTCATGAAACTAGTACAAACACTAGCTTTGTCTGGATCTTTGCCCACGGCCTAGGATAAAAAAGCCTATATATTTCTACAAGTACGGCTACCTATCTATCAAACGTAGGTTCAGTGGTTTACATGTGAAATATGCACAGGCAGACAGAATTTCGCATTAGTATATTATAATACTATTCGTATGGATAACTGATGTATTTATAATCGTCATTCCAAACTACTGACAAATGACGTCATCAAATCTCCGTGGTATTTTCAAAGTCATTAGGACCGAGGAGTAAAGAAAATTTAAAGTAATAGTTATAATGACCCTTACAACAAGTAATTTTGCTTAACCACCTCTTTCGGTCCAAAATAGCCAGTGAAACAATCAAAATTCGCTTTTATTGCATTAACATAAAGCTTTTTCTGGTGGCCTACCATGACGTCTTAAAGCAAGAGTAATTGTAGTGTGGGAAAGAGATGGCGCTAGACGACCTATATAGCTCTATCTCTTTCCCACACTGAGTGAAATTACTCTTGCTTGAAGACGTCATAGCCCCTGATCGGCACAAGCCGGTCCAGGTCGATGAGTGTGGTCCCTCCTTTGGTATTTAGAAAAGTGCTTAAAACCTCAAAAGTGCAGTCTACAATCACCTTATTGTAACATGAAAGTATTTTCAACGTAAACAGTCAACAAAAAAACAATCGCAACGTCTCAAATTACCAGACCAATTCAATCATTCACATCGCTACATGTGGGTGGATGACTTTTACGCTACAATGCGCAAAAAGCTAGCCTCAGAGGAAGTTGGAACGGAATCCTAAGGATGATTGCAGAGAGACCTAAATCTGCAGTTGTAGGAAGGCTTATCAGGCTGCATGTTGACTAAGAAATTTTTCTGACTAACATATTTTTAAGATAATGTTAAATTGAGTGTGAATGATTAATTGAATTAAACGTATTTTATTTTTATAATTGAACCACAAACCTGTAAACCAATTAATACACCAACCGCCACAAATCCATCGCTAAACTAAAATAGTAAATAACTATGAAATAATCCGTCAGTCCGGTTTACACCAGCAAACTAATAGATTGACCTAACTCGCCCACGCCTACACTCCTGCTAGGGTTGTCAAACACTGGATTATGGACTTAGCACTTTCCGACGCTGTGAAATTGCGCAATCAGCGCATCCCTTCAAGTTTTACTGTTCAAAATAGAAGCAAGCCTTTTGGTGATTAATACAGGTGGTGGTGGAGTGGAAACATTGGACATTCTTAATTGATGCTTAACATTTACTGATTAGGAAATAACTCTCACTAGTTTTTAAAATGCTATTCCTATTGCAGAAGTCCCGCAAACAAACACATTGGTTGCCTCCATGCAATTCAACACAAGGTCTGCTCGGTTGTATAATAGGATAAATAAAGAAATATATATATATAAAAACCAATATTATGACTGCAAAAAAATTATACTGAATTGGATCAAACCACTTACGTATGAGGAAACGGAAGCACTCTTGAAACCTGCAACATAGTCTATACCCTCTCACACAAACACACACGCAAGCACACATCACACACACACACACACATACACACACACTCACACAAACTGTACTTATAGCAATCTTGTCTACTTAACTTAGTTAATATGTTAATAATAATTTTCTTTCTCTTGTTATGGAAGAGCGGAGTCTTCTAATACAGGCATTGTTTGTTTAAAAGAAGGCTCCAATCACAAACAAATTTGTGTAATCTTGTTGAAGAAATAAACAATTTTTGAATTTTGAATTTTTTGAATTTAAACGAGTAGTTAGTTATTTAGTTCCTAAGTATGATTGCAGTCCTATTAGCAGTTGCATTGCTTATTTTTTTATGTTTGCTCAATTGAAAATAGCTTGTATTATTATTTGAGGTAGACAGAATCATACCAGTGTGTGGGTTTAATAATGTATGTACATTTCATGGGCTGACACTAAATGGTTACTACTCACTCAATCACTAGGAATCGGTAGGTATGGCCGTCGGACTGCCAAGTCATAGGCTTCAAGTTCGTACCCAAGACAAGAACCTTTGATTTTTTGGATTCATGCGCGTATTGTACAAATTTCAGTTGTTTCAGGGAAGGAAAATATCGTGACGAAACCAGCATGCCTGAGAGATATTTCTTGACGGCATGTAATGCCAAGTCAGAGGCCCATGGACGGCATAAAACTCTGACACCAGGTTAGACACAAACCACACGAAAAAGAAAAAAGAAGACTAGGTACAACAATCTACTGCATCTTACGATCTAATATCATTAAGATTATTTGTATAGTAAGTAAGTATATTTATTTGCATAAAATGTGGTATATACAGGATGTTATAAAAATGATATTTTTGCATGCTATTATTAAATAGCATGCAGAAAAATAGATTTTTTAATATTTGTTAGGTACATTAAAATGAACAACATCAGTACCTATCTAACATGATATCTATTATAATAAAGTACCTACACCAACTACTTAATAATAATTTGATTCTGGAAAGTGACAACCCTTATAAATATTGGTAGAGCCCATATTGCCATCTAAAATTAATATTTTGCACCCGACTGTCTGGTAGTTTCAGGAAATTAATTATTAACTAACTTAGTAATCCGTTAAGCTCAAGTTATTAACTTAGATACAGTCAATTTGCTGATAATTTTAAAGTTGAGAGTTCAACGACTTTGTTTATTTCTATCAATATTTTCCTTTTCTTGTGTTTTTGATTAAAATTGGCTCAACGATAGTAAATATTAATCAGCGATCTTAAATACTGAGTGAGACTGATAAGTGCTCTTAAATTTAAACAAGAACAGGACTAAAGTAGTTCTAAACTTAAATTGAAGTTATAAAATACTCTAAATAAATCAAACAGATTCTGAATTCGAGGATCTTTACTAAACATTTACAAATCTTAGGAAGACATCATAAATGGCTCTAAGTTTGTGTAAATTGGTATCTCAGTAACCTCAGACTTTACTAATTTTTTACTAAAACACATCACATTTGCCTAGCTTTTTCCCAACCATTTCTGAAAAGCAGTATTTTACATGACAGGACTGCCAAGCCAACTTGCCTGCCTTTTTTTAATCTTCGACCCATAGTAAGTGCACCAAAGCTCGGAAAAGACAGCGATCAAACGCAGCTTCCGATTCACAAGTCACGGGAACGGAAATTGTTAGTGTGACATGTTGCAGTAGCTATTACAGGTCAAACAGAGGGTACTGTCACGAGCACTAAGGTGAATTCAGTTGACATCAATATCATCATAATTAACACGAGAAACGGGATATTTACCATGACCACTGTTTGTTTTGAGTTCCCGATATTTCGGCGCTGTTGCAAGCACCATGATCACGGATAAACTGAAGTTATTGCGGGTGGGTGTTATATCTACTATTTATATATACTCTTATGTTATATATACTCTTTGATCAAACCATAGATTTTGTAGGACAAATATTTTTTCGAATAATTTATTATATAACTAGCTGCCCAGCGCTACTTCGTTCGCGTGGTGTCCTACCTACCCCTTACCCTACCGTACTCCTACCCTACTCCTATACTACTCTTACCTACTCCTACTCTACTCCTACCCTACTCCTACACTACTCCTACCCTACTCCTAACCTACTCCTGCACTACTCCTACCCTACTCCTAACCTACTCCTACCCTACTCCTACACTACTCCTACCCTATTCTTAACCTACTCCTACCCTAATCCTACCAAAAAAAAAAGTATCCTAGTGTTGTTTTTAGACTTATCCAGGCAAGTTATAAAATTTTTCTCGCCGTAAAAACCATCCTTGAACTTTAACGAACATTTTAAAAAAAGATTTGGCCAAATTGGTCCAGGCGTTGTTGAGTTATGCGCTTACCAACACATTTTGCGATTCATTTTTATATTATAGATTATCTTGAGATTTAACAAAAAAACCCACTTAGTAATAATTTTTCGAGAATCACCAAATCGACATATTTTATCATTGCTACCTCTGTTAGCTACCGTAATCGAGAATTTTCGCACAACAAATTTGGGCGTATCGTCAAAATGAAGCTACTCACGGAAAATTAGCTTGATAGTAATCAAGTGCAAAAGTGGCCCATGGATCCTGGACCAATCCCGTTTCTAGTGTTAATTATAACGTTAGTGACCATGACAGTTTAAAAACTTATATCAATCTCATCGTCATCTGCGTCATAGATGGCGCTGTAGTACTTTTTGTTCTATGTTGCTGTGGTACTTTCTGTAGTGCCGCTACAGACAAAAATAAAAGTGTTTTTTTCAGTGAGTAAGGACCTATTTAATTTTATTATGAGTTCCAAAATACTAAATTTATTAAAGCATAAAATTTCAATCAATACAGTAGGAGAAAATCACTTTAGGTACGCCTCTGCATAACTTTTCGGGGATTTCATGATGCTTGATGTTTTGTCATGTTATGTATCGTGTAATGGGTGCAACGAAGCCGAAAGGAAATTGTTCTCCTTACGATACAACGAAGTCGAAAGGCACCATACCTTAATAATTAATAATTTTTGCGTAGAGACGTAGAGTTACTTAGTTTGATGTACCGAATGCTTGTTTGACGGCTTTGTGAAGGGTCCGTTTACAACTTGTATACATATTATTATTTGAGACTACTACAACACACACTGTTCTCATGTAATAAATAAAATATGAAACATGGAAGCTCTCGGCAAAATAACAGCCATGTTAGGATTGCCGTTCGGAACTTTGATCCAGTGTGGGTTAGGTACAGTTGTCGCCTGCCTACTAGATTCAATTTCCTGGTTTGGCAAATGGTTTGAGGACAATTCGGTGGAAGTTTCAGTTTTCGGTTGATTTCGGATAAGTACCTAAAGCGTCCCTTTAAAGTGACTAGTTTTCTTAGAAATTCAGAGCATCATCTTACACTTTAATGTAGGCCTACCTAGTTACAGACCCCAACGCATGAAGTTACCATATACTGTCAAATTTTCTCATTCGATTTTGAACTTAACCTTCAACATTTTATGGTTTAAAATCATTTGGAGCAATTTGACAGTTTGTATGACTGTACGTAATTCTTTATAGTGTTGCGAATGCTTATGTATATTTCGCTTATTTAGCTTGAAAACATATTGCAACATGCTTTAAATCTGAACAAACATAACTGGCTTAATGTAGGTGTAGTACTATTAGGTACACCTCGGCATAACCATTCGGGGATAAACAACATAACTCATGAGTACATGGCTGTTTGTGTACCTATGTCAGTTTAAATGTTTGTAAACGCACCCACGATACAGGAGAAAATCCTATTGTGGGGCAAGGTTTTAAAAACAAAAAAAAAGACTGAATTTGTACTAAATGTTATTGTTAATATGAAGCATTAATGGAGAGACTATACTTACTTGACTGTTAAAATTAAATACAAAGTACAAGTAGGTGCTTGTATTTATGACTAGCTGTTGCCCGCGACCATCGTTCCCGTGAAATGTTTATTATAAAAAAAAAAAACGTCCTTTTTTTAATCGAATTTTGTTAACAATTTCAAGGATTATTTTTTTTTTGAACGGAACCCTAATTATTTTTCTAAAGTAAAAAAAACCCAAGTTAGACCTTATAACATCAGCTATCTGCCAGTAAAAGTTCCGTCCAAATTGGTCCAGCCGTTTCGGAGATTGGCCGGAACAAACAAACAGACAGAAAGACAGACAACAATTGATAAAATGTGTTTTTGTTGTAGGTGCCGTATATATTTCCATATGCATTAATTAAAAAGCTGTTGTTTTGATATTACAAACAGACACTTCAATTTTATTTATTTGTATGTATATGTATGTATGTATAGAGTATAGATTCATTAGCTAAAGTTGATGTACCGGACGACGATCGAGCGCAGTTCCCTCGCTCTTCAGACACGACTGCGGAAGTTCGTTACTCTAACACGGCAGACATATACCTAGATCACCTAGGTAGACTACGTACCTGGGTAAACTACCAGTATTTATTTACTTGATCTTTGGATTAAATAAAAGTAGGTCGTGAAATTTTGCTCCCTAGCAAACAGCGCAGTTTTAGTGGGTGGCATATTATGAATAGTTTTTTCAGGGTATAAACAGAACCTTCACGAAGCCGTGAACCAAGCATTATATACATCAAACTGAGTAACTCTACGCAAAAATCATTTCTGGGAAACGACTTTATTTTTCGGAATGAAAAATCACGTTTTACGGTAAACTCAATTTAACGCACTCAAAACATTGTGCTGATGTATGCATTGAATAAGTACGGGGGTCGTAGAGAATTAAAGTTAAAACATTAAAAACTTGTGAAAAAGTTGGAACTGTGACCCCCAATATCTCCGTAACTAGAATGTTCCCAGGTATGGTCTAGAACAAAAACATGATCACAATGACGGGGAAAACCAGTGCCTTTCCGGCTTCGACACCCATTATGATGAGTTGATTGGTTCATGTTCAACAGAGCTCCTATCATTTCAACGTCATATAAAATAAATAACATGCAAATGCCATAATGCCATGATCAGACACAACAGCGACCAAATGTGACATACGTAAACATTTCAAGAAAATATGGACGACAATCTCATTTTTTCAAAACGTATTTATGTAAGGAAAATGTGGCGACAGCAGTTTTCCAACATACAAAGTAAAACTAAACTCACATAGTTGCTTATTTAATGGCAAAATAAACAGGAAAAACATCAGCATAAAAATAAACACGTCATAATAAAATGTATTTATAAAACATATGAAATCAAACGTACGTAACAAAGCTAGGGTGTTAAAAACGAGTGCGATGCAATGAATGAACTCGACGCTATTGTCCGCGCGAAACAACGACTTTTCTTATTTTCCAATGAACAAACAAATGCCGCTCGCCAGATAATGTTCTAATCAGTGCGACATACTTTCTGAGGTGATCGAGGGTAATTAGTTAAGTAAAGCTTTATTGAATCCCATGTAAAAATCACTATTGCCACCAACCTGGCTAAAATCCAGAGAACTACTAAAAAAACCAATAACACTGCCTGACCTGTGAATCGTACACCAGACCTGATGCTCACCAGTAGCGCTTGCGACCACAACTTTCTTTAAAAAAAAACTAATAACATACTTATCTGAGACATACCTAAACGTTCGTGAAAGCCTAAGACACGGAAAAACGAACGACCTTTTGTATTAGTGCACGTAAATTAAGTATAATAGTGCGAAAAAGCTACCAACTTAGTTGTGAATTCATGAAACACGTTGGTGACACGCGAATAGAGCGTCACATCGCAGATTTGGGACACCAAATTATTGAAAATACAGAGTTAACGATTTTATTCGAGGAAGATATCGAAAGAACCGATTCTCGAAGAATTAACATTGTTAAGCTTTTCTACGACTCGTCAAAAGATCCGTGCTCTCATATGCAAAACTAACCACTATTCAAACTTCCATAATTCTGTCTTTCTTTATACAAATATCAAGAAATCAATTCGGAATAGCGACTTCAATTGAAGCCGTTCAAATAGTTCAAAGATACAAATATCACGTGAACGTTTATTCTTACTGTGAGTCTAGCCGGAGTGATTTCAATCTAGCCATATAAAAGCTGCAAACGATCTGTATGCACCAATCAATGCGTAAAATTGCAGCCTCATTCTCTAGTGAGCCGGTTGACATCGTCGACGAGACTCTGTAGAAAATATCTATTTTCTACCCGTTTGAGTTCTACCCATCCGAGCTCGGGAGAAGCGTGCTTTATTTCTGCTTTGGACCTTTTTTGTATGCAAGATTTTATGCTGTGTAAAGTTTAAGATAGTTATTTTGTTTGAAATATACTTTCGTCAAGTATTATGATATTTTGAGCTGTGGTATCCCAGTGGCTCTAACTTATTAGTTTGAACCCAGACAGTCGCATAACTTTGTTAAATTTATTTAATCAACGCTACTCTCAAAGCTATGAAGGAAAACATCGTGAGAAAACCTGCATGTCCTAGAAACTAAAATTCAAAGACATATGACATCTACCAACCCGTACTGGGCCCGCGTGGTGGATTATAGCCCATTCCCTCTCATAAAGACGAGGCCTAGATCCCAGCAATGGGAACATTATAGTGTGATTATGCAAGTACTTTCTAACAAGCTTTCAGCTATTGGAAACGAACTGCCAGCCAGAAAAATATTTGTAGTTCACTTTTGTCTCGAAATATTGCAAGTTCAGTTTTGTAGCATTAATTGCTAAAAGTTGTACTCATAAGTATATACTTTTCACCACGTCATTAGTAACTACAATAAAGAGTAACGAGAGTTCCAGATTACTTTTCCGTGGTTTGCAAACAATGCAATATCTAGATATGGTTATTCAGAACACGTGTGAGCTCTGTAGCTTCTACACGCGTCGTATGACACAGACAAAGTGACGTTCATTTTCTTCTATGACATGGTACCGTAGAATTTTGTCTACAATCTATAATTTTATTTTTTGACGTGACAACGTCTAATAAATCGACGAACGCCGGCTGCGTGCATGAAAAAGGATGACTCATTGTCCCGTTACGCTTATTGTACGCTTGCACCGCATGCAAGTATGCAATAATTTCATCAATGTTTTGTTATGACGTTGTCACGTTAAACTATCGTCCGTACTTTACAGACAACCAATTTTTGCGTTTCATACTACATATTGTGACCATTATCCTTGCCATCATTGGTGAACAGTAGAGAATAGCTACAGACAAGCAATTATAAACCTAATGCCACAGATTACTGAATAGCTAATGCTTAGATCTAGCGGTCGCTATCGTGACTGCTGCGCATGATGTTCTAGTTTCGATTCCCAGGTCGGGCAAATTGTTGTTGGGTTTTTCAACCAGGATTTTTTCAGTAGCAGCCACGAAGTCTGGATTTGTGCCCAATTGATGGCAACAGGCTCGTCACCTATTACATGGGACTCAAACGTAACTGGCGTAATGTAGGTGTTCTATTAGGTACACACATACAGCTCTTATGCGGAAAAGCATATTCTGCAGAGCTCCGCAAATTTATAATAAATTTAAAAAATCAATTAGAGTTAGATTTGGCTGGATTTAAGAAGCAATTTAAGGATTTTTTATGTAATAAATGCTATTTTAATTTGAATGACTACTTAAATAACACTGACATTCCTTTTTTAATTTTAACAATAATTATTAAAAATATTAAAATTTATCAGTATCACCAATGTAACATAGTATTTAACATTTGGGCCATTATTTTTTTCCAGGGCCCATAATCGGTCTCTCAAGAACAGAGCCTATTACATTAAAAAAAACTAGCACTCCGGGAGTGCCGGCAGAAGTGAAAACTTGATTATTAACGTTGAGCATGTTTGATATTTTGGAATGGTTAGGGAATAATTTTGCACCAATTGCTTTATCAGTATAAAAGTACTATCATTTATGTGGTAGAATACAATATTCATTTATTGCGCTATCGTACACAAACATGACAATTTATATTACATTAAAAATTTAACACTTTAAAACTATTTTTCTTCTAGACAATACCTGGGAAACCACAGGTTCTGGAGATATTGAAGGTCAAAGTGTCCATTTTTTTTTCAACTTTTTTGCAAAATCGAATTCTAAGCGTTAACACAAAATTTTCTTCCAAACAAACATTACCAAAATTTTTAAATTTTCTTAACAAATTACGCATTTGAAGTTACAGAAATGCAATGCATGCCCAAGCGCTCACCCACACTGACATAGCCGCGAGCTCGTTCCACGCACACACGCGCGCGGTATCAGCTGTGCCCGCTGTGCGCGTGACCTCGAGTCATTCGAGTTCAACGCATAAATGAATGCGAGCGGCCGTGTTACAACCCCGCGCACGGCGGCGCGCACTCAGCTGATCGATAAAGGACATTTTATTTGTTTGCATTAAAAATTTTGATTTCAGGTGTCTTTTATAAACGTTGATTTTGGGTTATTTTGTTCTACGATATTACACACATAAGTTTAGACTGCGGATTGTTGTGATACCGCAAGTTTAATTCATTCATTTAAAAACTAAAGTCTTAACTTCTTGCAGATTCAAGTAAAAATGTCAATTTATTTTTGTAATCCCAGTGATTACAAAAATAAATGAAGTAAATAAATGAATAAAAAGACTTAAAACATAACTTGCGAAATGTGGGTGTACTATTCGGTGCACCCCTGCCTGAGCCTTCGGGGATTTCAGGATGTTATGTTATCATTGAATCCTGCCTAAAGAATTTGTAATTAAAAGTGTGGAAGTAATCTGTCGCACATAAAAATGTGTGCGATACATCTTTTCACAGGCGCTTAGTAAGCACGTAAGCAGGAACGTCACATTCGATCTTACTACAGAATTAGCTGAGAATTTATCGGTTTCCTATACCAATAACACTCGTGCTTTTTAACTTACTTGTAAATACTTGTAATCAAATCATTTTTAAAGCAGGTTTTTAAATAAACTGAACTTTATTTTACCAAACAACAAACGCCTTAGTGAAAATGTTTAGCAATTTAATACTCGGAAGGTACTTATTGCGATTGAACGACGAATCCCCCAAAGACCACGGTTCTATCACAATCTTAAGGACGATGAAGATAGCCAGATTATTTTTGCGCAGTGTTACTTAGTTTCATGTACAGAATGCTTGGTTGACGGCTTCGTGAAGGGTCTGTTTACACCCGTTAAGCAGTACGATAGACTCGATCGAAACCTAACCTTAATTATAAAATTATATTAATGAATAAATGAAAATTAATTAAACCTAACCTAACCTGAATAATAAAATTATATTAATTAAAAATTAAAACTTATTAAATTTTCATCTAGTATATTTATAAAGTACTCACTCATTTTCTTTCGCTATTTCTTCATCACTTTTATCATTAATAGATGCACTTTGTTCAATTTCCATATTTTAAGCACTTTACATTCACGAATTTTACGAATACACAACAATGTGATCAACTGATCACTACACAAACGGTCGAGCCATCAGCTGTCACCATCCATGGATGCGCGTGGCAATTTATTTAATAGATTTGTCAGCTTTATCCCTAAAGCATTAGGTTCAAAGTTGATTGGAAACATTTAACAATTTCTTTAAATGATTTTAAACCATAAAATGTTGAAGGTTAAGTTCAAAATCGTCTACTCTCCATCCGTCTTACGCTTTTTCGATCAGGTCACGTGTCCTGACGCGAGTGTCCTGACGCGAGTTTAAGATTTTATACCCATTACAGAAAAAGTGCTCAACGCCGCTAAAGAAGTTTTCACTTCAAAAACTATGATTACTAAAATAAAATCGCTATTGGTAGAAACGTAACAATAATATCCCTCTAAGAAGACATAAACATTAGTGAAAAATGTTATAATTTGACGTAAATGACGGTAACTCAGTCGCTTTTCTCGGTAACGCAGTCGTATCTCATACAAAATCAGGCTGTCCCAGCAAGCAACTCGCTTCAAATACATTGACATTACATTAAAACTCTTCACGGCACTATTAAATTAAAATATCTACGGAAATTAAGGTAAATATGAACTTTATTAACAGGCTAATAAGTTTATCTTTTCTTTAACCGTGTATTATTTACGAAATATTTCTTGTATTGTCTCTGTTGAAGTAAGAAAACGTAAGTACTCTGTGTTACCAAGCAAAAGTGAGTCTTAAATTCGACTTTTTTCGTGCATTTTCGACTAAGTTCGTTTGATTTAATGTGAATTGCTGGCGGGGTGAGGCGGGTGTTCGTGGCCTAGACGCTGGCCGCGTCAGTCGAGCTCGAGTCATCCGAAGAGGCGCGTGTTTTTATTGTGCGGCCGCTGAGTTACCGACGGCAAACGGTGAGTTTTTTAAATATTTGATTGTTTTTTTATTGCGTTTTGTAATAGAATAAGTAAATATTTGCATGCACTCAAAAATAATTAGGTATTTATTATCATATGCCCCAAATGTAAGAATACACGTTATTTTTACAACTGCGTTACCACTACACCGCGTTACCACGAGAAGTAACGCAGTTGTAGGTGCAGTAACGCAGTTGCAAAGTAAACAGTTTTCGAAGTGTTTTTATCTATTTTACAGTTCACTTAATTAATTATTGGGTTATTTTGTTACAGTATATTATTTTCAATATACCATTATATTGAAAATAATATACTGTGTTAACACCGGCAGAAAAACAACGGCGTTATAGGGAAAATTGAAACAGGACCCTGTGAAAAATGCTGAGGCTAAAAGAAAACATCTTCTGAGTTATCTCCTGTCTTGACGCGCTTGTTTCGCCTATCTTTAAAAACCGGAGTGGTGCCGGAGTCCTGGAAGCTTGCTAATGTGCAGCCAGTGCCCAGAAAGGGTAACCGTGCCGATCCTGCTGACTATAGACCAATCGCCATAACCTCCACACTGTGCAAAGTGATGGAAAGGGTACTTAACAATAAGCTGCTAACATACCTCGAAGACAATGAGCTCCTCAGTGACCATCAGTATGGCTTCCGTCGTGGTCTTTCAACTGGGGATCTTCTTGTGTATGTTACGCATTACTGGGGCGAGGCCATTGAGAAACACGGCGAAGCCCTTGCTGTATCGCTTGATATCTCAAAGGCCTTTGACAGGGTCTGGCACGCTAGTCTGTTGGCTAAGCTTCCTGCATTCGGCATCTCTGCTGACTTTTGCAACTGGATTTCCGACTTCCTGAGTGGCCGTTCGATCAGAGTGGTCATAGATGGCTGCTCATCGGATCATAAGGCCATTGATGCCGGTGTTCCTCAGGGGTCTGTTCTTTCTGCAACTTTATTTCTGCTACACATCAACGACCTGCTACAGCTTGGTGCAATCGGGTACGCTGATGACAGCACAGTCGCAGAAAGATACCTGTCCAGTGCAAGAGCCAGCAGAGAGGAAACTGCTACTCATAGAGAGGCCATGGTGGAGCGAATGAATCTGACCCTAAATCTCGTTTCCAAGTGGGGCGACGACAATCTGGTCAGATTCAATGCTCTGAAAAAACACAGGCATATCTTTTCACTGCTAAAAAGAGCCAGTTCCAGTTGTCTCCAGCTTTCCGAGGTACAGTTGTACCAGTCACCGACCGCCTACAGCTTTTGGGCATGGAGTTGACATCGGATCTCAACTTCGGCTCAACCATCGAGTCGAAAGCTCAGACCGCAGCTAAGAAGCTGGGCATCCTGAATAAGGTGAGGCGATACTTCACATCTGGACAGCTTTTAAGTTTATATAAAGCACAGGTCCGTTCCTGTATGGAGTATTGCAGTCACTTGTGGGATGGTTCAGCAAAATACCAGCTCGCTGCACTTGATTCGGTGGAACGCAGAGCTAAAAGACTCATAGGCGACGAGACTTTCATAGCTTCGCTTCACAGCCTAGCTCATCGGCGTAACGTCGCCTGCTTGTCGGTCTTCTACAGACTGTACTTCGGAGAGTGTGCACAGGAACTCCACGATCTGATTCCACCATCACCCTTTTACCACCGGACTAGCAGACGTACTGCGGCGTACCATCCACACTTGGTTGATATCCCGACAAGTCGTACTCGGCGCTTCTCCTCCACGTTTATCATGCGCACAGCCAAGGTGTGGAACTCTCTGCCGGCATCTGTGTTCCCTCCCACATATAACCCGTCTGCCTTCAAAGCAAGAGTGAACAGGCATCTTCTGGGCACGCTCGTTTGATCATAGACCTCATCCATCGCTTTCCACCAGGCGTGATCGAGGTCAAGAGCAGGCCCATTTTGTAATAAAAAAAAAATACGAATTTGGTGTTCCATTAAATATATTTGAGAAATAAGACTGATAAGACAAAGAATTTATGTTTAAAAATGTTAATTTGAGAGGATATTTCGTTTTGTTTTTGTTTTAAGGAGAAGTTTTATTTTATTTCAAATACCTATTATTATTGTTATTGTTTTTAGAGCGTTTCTATTAGTTAAAGCAAAAAAAACACCTACTGCGTTACTTTTTTGTCCCTCTTTTTCTGAATACGTTAAGAGCTATAAAGCTTTTAATATAATTTTGAACCACCACAAATTTTATATTTTTTTGTTTATCTACCATTTTTCAACCTGTGCTATAAAGATTGAGTTTAAATTGCTATTATTAAGGCATATTTTGAGAAATTACAGTAGCTTTAATTAAAATAACGTAACGCATTGGTAAACTTAATTAGAAAATAAGATATTAGACTGAGATGATTGTGATTTTACATTATAAGATTATTGTAATTCTTGTCTAAGTTTATGTTTGATAGGTTTTTAAAATTGAGGTAAAAGTTCCTACAATAAAACTGATTATTCTAAGTAAGTAACACAGTTGTTATTTTTCTACTCCTTTCCTTGTATTAATATCAAACAAAACAATAAATAGTAAAAAAACATCGCTGCTAATGCCTGTACTGTTTACTTTAAATATTGATAAAACTAAATTAACCTAAAAAATAAAAAATAAACTAATTGGTTTTACAATTATTTTTACGACATAGTTACTCAATTTGGGCCCTGGAAAAAAATAATGGCCCATTTGTATGCCCATGTGGTAGAATGTGATGACCATGTAATGTACATACCGACCATGTTCTGACAAATAAATGATGAATGACAAATGAATGATTTGATTTGATTACACCTCTGCCTAACCCTTACGGAATTGATAGTCGTAATGCTATGTTGTATCTTTAGATAGAAATAGAAGAAATAGAGTGAATATGTAAAAGACACCTTACCATCATTATCATTCTCTGCCCTTATTAATTTATTTGGAGTTGGCGCAGCATGAGCAACAAGAAAACGACATCCCATAGATTTAAATTGAGAGAAAGGCACGATTGGTAAAATATCACGTCAACAAAAAATGGTAATATCTTATTATTTGTGCCCTGAACCGAGGTAGCCAGTTGACCTTACTTTGCCTGTGTATATTTATATTATCTGCCCAACCCTCGTCGACCCGATAACATTTGTTTGCATAATGCACTAACATATTCATGTTCTTGTATTTTTATATCATAACAGTCTGTTTGGCTGAATATAACATGTGTTACATGGACGTGTGTTGCTGTGTCTAGTCAAAGAGAATTTTATTTCTACATAGCCAAGAGTTATTTTCCCGCTGTAGGTAACTAAACAATGCCCAGTGGGTCATCTCCTGAATCGAAATAACTGTAAAGCATGGGGAGACGCCTTTGCCCACGAGTGGGCTGACTCAACAGTACCAATAGGTAACGAACAGCGTAGCTAATCTACGACTACCAGCCTTTAACAGTAGCTGCTGAATGAGTTGCTGAAATAAAGTGCTTGGATAGGCCTATGTGCTATGCGGCAGTGTGACGGCGCGGTTGGCGCAGTGGCTGAGCGATTGCCTGCTGCGCTGCGTGTCGCGGGTTCGATTCTCGCACGGATCTAATATTTGTATGACCGAGAGGTAGTTGTTCCAGGTCTGGCTGTTATGTATGTGACTTTAAATGTTTGTAAACGCACCCACGATACAGGAGAAATTCCTAGTGTGGGGCAACGTTTAAAAAAATAGTCTACAGGCAGCCTTTGTAACTACAGATTTGGGACTCTAAACAACAGACATGTCTCCGTGTGTTCTTTTCGTGTTCGTTCTAGAAAAATTTCTTCCAAACAAAATCTCTTGTTAACTCCAATAAGTAGTTGAACGAGGCATCAGAGGTCCTAAGCGTTTGCAAACACGAGCCAGTCCCAGCGCCGACAAATAGCCTGATTCGCGACGAGGTCAAATAGAAGTTTATTTGAGAGCTCTCGTTGCAAACATGCACTGAGGACAAGCTTGCTTTGCAAATCTTTTAAAATATTCAGCTTACACGGACTGCCTACGTGAGTGGTAGCAGTTAAACCTACCACCCGGCTCGTGAAAAAAATCTGAACACAGTGTGTCGTGTACCAGATTTCTCTCTAGTAGAATGGTACGCTTGTTGCAAAATAGATGCGTACGTACGTATTTTTTTTTCTTTATATAAAATGGTAAACTGAGGAGACGCACTTAAAAACAAGGATAGACTCCATGATGAGGTTGTCTGATGGCTGCGCGCCAGCCTTGTCGCCGCGGCGCGCCGACCGCGACCTGGTACCACACAACTTCACGCGTGTATATTGACCTTTGTAAAGAGGAATAGTAGGTATTTACTGAGATAGGATTTTTGAGAATTCTCCCTAAAGGGGTAAAAGAGGGGTAAGGGGTTAAAGGGGTAAAATAGGGAATGAAAGTTTAGTTGAAAGTCCGTCAATTTTGAAGTTAGGATCTTCAAATTCGTTTATGCTGACGATTGAAAATTAATTTATTCGTGTCTCAGCGTTTTTGATAATTCTACCCCCGAAAGGTTAAAAGGGGGGATGAAGGTATGTAAATATATTGTTACCGTAACCTGGATTAATCTATAGGTTACTTTTTAATCCCGCTAGTACGTTCCCGTTGGATTTTTTCGACATCATTCGGCAAAAGCTAGTTTCTTTATAAACTACTAACTTTTACTAGCGGCTTCACTCCCGTAATGTACGGAAATTAACCCATGACACTCGGGGATCATGTAGCTTCCCGTTAGTGAAAGAATTTTCGAAATCGGATCTGTAGTTCCGAAGATTACCCCCTACATACAAACTTACAAGCAAATTTGGCCTCTTTATAATATTAGTATTGAAGTATAGATAACTTTTGCCCTCAATTTCGTAAATTATACCACTGTAGCTTTTTAATATAACTTATGACCAGTGATCGGAATAGGCCGACTATATTTGCCTAAACTTCGGAGAACAGAGACAGAAAGTGGAGACTTCCTTACGACTATATTTTTTTCCCGGGATTCGGGAAAAATCTTCATTAAGTTGAAAATAAGCTTTATTTAAGATGTGTAAAGGATATTTTTAACTAAACTTGCAATTACCAAATTTCGAATTATATTTACGATCCTTAAACTAACCGTTGTATTAAATTATTCTAATACATGATTTAAGTTAGTTTTAGTGAAAATTTTAAATAAAGCTTATTTTCAGCTTATTGAAGTTTTTTCCCGAATCCCGGGAAAAAAAATTGTCGTAAGGAAATCTTCACTTTCTGTCTCTGTTCTCCGAAGTTTAGGCAAATATAGTCGGCCTATTCCGATCACTGCTTATGACGCTCCGGGATAATGTAGCTTCCCATTAGTAAAACAGTTGTCGCTATCGGTTCAGTAGTTCTGAAGATTACCGCCTACATACAAACTTACAAACATTACCTCTTCGTATTATTAGTATCTAGGTAGATGTTCCAAGACAATAAACCAAAACTATAAAAGTTGCCACTAATTTCAACTATAAAAATGGTTTCCTGTTTTTCTCAAATGAAGACCTGACCAGTCACGACGTGCAAGCTGTCAGTTATATTTTTTTCCATGCTGTTGTATTTATAAACATTTGTTATGCACTTTATGTGTATTGTTTGTTTTATTTTATTTTTGTCATTTTGTATGCACGTCATGTCCTGTTTGTCCATTTTTTATTAATTTTTTATTGACTTTCCATATGTACATTGTTTACAAATGAACAGTTACTTTTTTTCAAAGAATAAAATAATACTGCGTGTGTGTTTTGTAACTTGTTGCCAAAATGAGAATCAACAAGAACTTAGAGGAAGTTTTAAATGAAAATCTATTGATAGTATGCACACACAAGAAAAATACACCTATCAACAGTATGCCGCATATATTTCCAAAGGGCATTGTTTGTGTATCCCCTTTGGTTTGCATTCAGTGCGCTATCAGTCTGCCATTTCATTGAGTGACCGCAAGCCTATTCAGACGGGCAGAGCTGAAGCTTACGGTTGCATCTTACTGACTATTATTATACTGAATATAGGTAGTGTGATGAAGCCTTTATACTATAGAGTATAGACGGACGATAACGATGTATTCATGGAAATGACGGTCAATGTTAATTGATCCAATCGTCTGGTTATGAAGATGAACTACGCTATATATCTGTCGTCGCAAGCGATTTCAAGACGTCAACATTTTCAAATTGTTATTAATTCCTTACTAAATTGTTATTGATTTCTTACTATTAGTCGAACTATGTATCTAATGTAAGTTGATTCTCTTTGTTGTTTGATTGGTTAGTACAATGGTCGCCGTGAGGTGGTGCTTTGTTCTCAAGCCATACACGTGGACAGAGTCGATCCAGAATTTTCAAGAGGCATTCTTGTAGCTGACGTCACACAGATCAGATCGTACGATCGAACCTGTCACGTCCACCGTACAAGCCTATATTATTTGCTACTCATTGTAAATTATTAAAAGTAACTGTGATTTATGTTGAACCTAAGTTTCACTGGTTTGTCCGAGTACCCCCCTTCCTCATGGAACCCGTACCAAGAAACGATAACGATGACGACCCTGTTATCGTTACTAATATTATAAATGCGAAAGTTTGTGAGGATGGATGGATGGATGTTTGTTACTCTTTCACGCGAAAACTACTGAACGGATTTGGATGAAATTTGGCACATAGATAATGCATAACCCGGATTAACATAATCTAGGTTACTTTTTGCCCCGTGGGACAGTTACCGAACATCATGCTAGCGAAGCCGCGGGCAACAGCTAGTCAAACTTAAAGATTTGACTACGGTCGACATTTTTTGCGTCATTCTATAAGTTGAACAAATGACTTTACAAAGAACGAAAACTGATGATTTTTGCAACTGATTAGATTGTACCATATGCATCCTACTAATATTATAACTGCGAAAGTTTGTGAGTATGGATGGATGGATGTTTGTTACTCTTTCACTCAAAAACTGCTGACCGGATTTGGATTAAATTTGGCACACAGATAGTTTATAACCTGAATTAACACATAGGATACTTTTTATCCCAGTAGTGCGATCCCGTGGGACAACTACCGAACTTACGCGGGTGAAGCCGCGGGCATGAGCTAGTATAATTATAAACTGACGCTGAACTATTGAATGTCTGCTGCGAACCTAACATAAAAGGAGTATATCCTTCCTTCGTCCAGATTCATACATCTGGCCATACAAGCACGCTGGTAGCGAGTACTACGCATCTGAACTTCTTGTAGAACATCACCAAAAACAGTTTTATTCTAGTGCCATAATATTATAATTCTAACTAATATTATAAATGCGAAAGTAAGTTTAATTGTTTGTTAGTTACCTTTTCACGCCTAAACTACTAAACCATTTTCAGGTGTACTGAAACGGACATAGGGTACCTTTTATCCCGAAAAAGAAAAAAAAGGACTATTCCCGAGGAAAACAATAACAACGCTCTTATGTTAAAAGATGGCACCACCTGTCTTTTGAATCATGATTTAATTATATTATTACAAGCATAGTAGAACCCGAATTGATTGTCAAATTCTAAACGCGAGCGCTCGCACGACAAGCTCTATTAACGCGCACGAAGCCGCGGGCAAAAGATAGTGAATGATAATTTATTCCTAGGTTTCGAAATTAGGGTTCTAACGCGACGGATTAGTACCTATCTAGTCCCTTTTACCTATAAATTAACTAAAATTGTCTAGACTAGACTTATTGTTGAATAAGCCTTATATTCCTTTGTTCTATTTTATAGCGAGTGGGACCAATACAATGTGCCTGCGGGAGCCATCTTTAAATATTCAGCCATTTTGCCAAAGTACCAAATTTTTGGACCTTGGCATCGCAAGATAATTAAATTCAATGGTCTTTATAATTTAATTCAAACTGGCCATCTAATAAGAAAAGTTTATCACTGTAACAACAGACAAAAGTTCTGCGTATTATGTCGCCTTAAACAAAATGTCAAGAAACTTATATTAAAAATTATTTATTTATATGATTATTTTTGTATAACAGAATTCTATGTAATTGGGAACAAAGTTGGAGGTGGTCGTTTGCATTATACCGGTCATAAATAGTCATAATACATTATGGTAAGGTCAGACTAGTTCTCAACATCATCTGCCTAGCCTTTTCCCAACTATCTTGGGGTCGGCTCCCAGTCTAACCGGATGCAGCTGAATGCCAGTATTTTACATGGAGCGACTGCCTATCTAACCTCCACAACCCAGCCAGCACTGGGTAATACGATATCCTTGGTAAGACTGGTTGTCAGACTTTCGGGCCACTGACTACCTGTAACGACTGACGACGACGATGTCCACCAGTACATGGTCTACCAGTATGTTGCCAATTATTTATATTAATCCGTCAGCCGTTGGCGTGAACCAACCGTAGATTTGCTTAAGTTTCGGCCAATTTCGGCCAAAAAATCTAGTTTCGGTTCGGGCACAGTTCCAAACAGACACGACAGTCATTTGATGATTTCCCATCCGAAAAAAAGGGGTTCAGAATGATGTACTGAATACTTTGTAACCGTTGTAGCGCAGGTGTCCCTTCCACTATGTGTAATTATAACAAAATAAAGACTACAGCCCACATCGGGTTGTCAACGATAGGTAGTCATTTGTTTCCGACGGCATCATAGCCAACAAGTGGTTGCGACTCCCTTTTTTTCTCATAACCTTGCAGGGATCTTATAGCTATGTCCACGACCAGCAAGGCTTTCCTTATTATGTGTGTATTGTATTGTCCAAAAATCTTCATTGTCAATAACCAGGATCCATTTAATTACTGAAGTAATACCACTTGATAAAAAGACGCTGTATGTACTTAGGGCTCTGTCACTTAGAAAGCGCAGTAGTAGCGGAAAGCGATTCAAAACAGCTACTACGCGTAACCCATTTTTCGCGTAGCCGCGTAGGTCGTTAGGGAAATTGTTTACACTATACTTGACAAATGCAGTAATGATTGCTGCAATGCTTTGTTATAAGTAGGTACTCAAATAATATTTAACTCTATGAGTATCGCCTAATTAAAGAGATACTCGTAGATGTTATTCGTTACGGCTTTCTTGGTTTGTGTCGCGAAAATAGCGCTTCTCTTTACTCCGACTCGCTATCTATGTGACAGAAGCTTTATAGCCGTAGTATCTCAATACAGTGTCAACCTCAGGCCGGACACAAGACAGACTATCTACAGAAGGTAATTAACCTTCACTATACGAGTATGAAATTGCAGTCAAGCTGCTGTTGGCACCTGTCTAATAAAATTTTAAACTTTCAATATTTTAATTAGATCTTGCATTTGACAAGTTCTTTTTTTAAGTAATCCTAGCATAATATATATATCGAAAAATAATGCTTTATTATTTTGATGCTATATTCAATTTTTCATTAAAGATTGGTAAACATAAACAAAAAACATCACTAAGCAAAGATTTCTCTTAAATGTGTCAAAAAACGATCAGATTTCAGCTTCGTTGACAATGCTAAATGGTCCTCTTGTCTCGCTCAATCATACTGACTGTCATATATACCGTTCCATCCGAAATGTGCGAGCACACTCTTCTCAATTTAAACACTTTTCGATGATTTCCGATGGCCACCCTCGGCTTGTCCACCATTGGTGTACAGCGCCACAATTTAAAAAAAAAATCTCGCTCTCCATCAGGTGGTGGAGAGAGACACAACCTTTTAAAAATGTTCCCCTTATACACCACTGATGGACAGCGACATAACTTTACAAATAAGTATTATCGTTGTCCACCAATGGCGGACAGTTACACAACGTAATTTATATTAGAATTATTTCCTGTAACCACCACTTTTAAGTATTTTTATTACTTTATATCTAAAAAAAATACACACACACTGTACACCCGGCTTGTACACATTGGTGGACAAGCCGGGGGTGGACATCGGGGATCAACGAACACTTTTTCACGTGACGTAAGTACCCATGCTGACAATTTAACAATTTAAATCTTTATCATTATGTACTTTCGGAGGAGCTCGTGGCTAAATAAGAACAGCTGCTCTGGTCATCTTTAGGTTAAGCCGTACTTACCTAGGTTGGTCCGTGGATGGGTGACCACCCATCACATACCGAGTTTCCGCCGTGCCTCGGAAAGCACGTTAAGCCGTTGGTCCCGGCTGTCATTTGTAGATCTTTGACAGTCGTTACAGGTAGCCACTGTAGCCAGTGACCCGAAAGTCTGACAACCAGTCTTACCAAGGAGTATCGTATTACCTAGCGCTAACTGGGTTGTGGAGGTCAGATAGGCAGTCGCTTCATGTTAAATATTGGTATTCAGCTGCAACCGGTTAGACCCCAACAAAGTTGGGAAAAGGCTAGGCAGATGATGATCATTATGTACTTACGAATTTCAACGACCATTTTCGACCTAAACTTCTGTATTTCCTCTACAATACCTGTAAAGATCGTAAAATACATAAGCTCTAAGGGGTTCTTTATTAAAATGAGGCATCGAGGCTCTAACAAGGGGATCCTGCTTACTTCGGAAACCTGATGAATAGGCAAGTAGTATCAAATGGATTTGTTCAATGGCCACTTATAATTTATTCAGTATTGGTTGTTTACGGCTTAAAGTATGCTCTTTGATTGTACAGTACTTTGTTTTACACACAATAAGCAATGTGTTTAATTAATGTTAATGGTTCGATTCTTATCATAACCGTTAATCCGGTCAATGATTATCCAGAGGTTAAAGGAAGGAGTGCTCAGTTTTGGAGCTCAATGGCGTATTTAGTTCGATGTCGATGTCTTCTCAAATTCAATTCAGACAGCAGCAAAACATTTATGTCAATGTAGCTCCAACGTGACAACGTCACAACGCCGCCAGTCATTATCAGTTGACAGCGTTGAGGAGTTTGTTGACACATTTTTTTAGTTTATTTTTAAGTTAGTTACTCTAGGTTATTTTAATCTACAAATGTATTTGAATATCTCAGTAGGCCATTAAAAGGCATTTTTGAATTTCAAACACGGATACAGAATTGATTCTATAACTCATTCGGAAAAGTAGTTTCGTAATAGCTTTTAGATCCATTTAATGCCTCATGTTTAAATCTAATGCATAAACAGCCTATAATGTTCCCACTGCTGGGAAACAGGCCTCCTCTCTATAAGAGGGAATGGGCTATACCTAATCTTCCACGCGGGCCCAGTGGGGGTTGGTACATACATGTCTTCGAATTTTTTATTCTAAGACATGCTGGTTTTCCTTTACCGTTTTGAGAGCGGCGGTGATGAAATAAATTACACAAAGTAATGCGCTTGGGTTTCGAACCCACGACTTACTGCTCGTAAGTCGGGGCTGCCACCACTGGGCCGACGCTACTCTCTTTCGCACTCTCAACCAAATGAATTTAAAAGAACTACTACGTAAGATTTTTCATCTACCCTTGATGTAAGAATAGTCCTGTCTATTTAAATTATAAAGATAGTCCTTAAAATGTTGCAACTGATAGGTATCAATTGCAATTAAATAGCCCCAAAACCAGCTAAAATAGCCTTAATTAAGATCAAATGAACAATCTGTAACTCTTAAGTTATAATCATGAAAGCTTAACGTTTAACTAACCCATTTTCATTGTAAATTCCAAACATCACTTACTTTTAGTAGACAGCATTAACTGGCATAAAATTGTGATGCGATGTTTACATCAACTGATTTCTTGGACTACCTCGTTGATCTAGTGGCCGCATCGCGACTGCTGAGCATGAGGTCCTGGATTCGATTCCCGGGTCAGGCAAAGTGTTATTGGGTTTTTCGATCAGGAATTTCTCAGTAGAAGCCACGGAGCCAAGATTTGTGCTCGCTTGATGGTAATAGGGTCGCCCCTATTACATGGGACTTAAACATAGATGGCGAAATGTGGATGTACTATTAGGTACACCTCTGCCTAACCCTTCGGGGATTACAGGCGTGATGTTATCCCATGTAAAGACACGTAGAGGATTTTTATTAAAAGCCCGCCCTGGCTTGGCTCGTGTGCAATGTATATACATTTTTGTACACATAAACCTTCCTCTTGAAATCTATTGCTGAAAACTGAATTAAAATCCGTTGAGTAGTTCTAAGATCGAATCTTTATTTGCGTCAAATATGGTACATTGAGGTGATAAAAATAAATAGGTTCTACATATTCCGCTTGCTAAAATTCAAATCTATCTAAAAACTAAATTAACAATTAAAGTTTAGATAACAAATTGTTTAGAGTTACAAATTCAGCTAAAAATTAATAATAATAATAAGTACCTATCAAAATATTTATATTATGTAGTATTTTTACACATAAAAAACAGTCAAATAAATATGTTAGGTTGGTACGTTCAGTGAAACCATTACGTACAGTTGGGCTTAAAAGTTAAAAATTCACTTATTGTGTGAAAAACATTGTTACACAGCCATCTTTTTAGTTGCTTTTTAAAATAATTAAATGGGAGTTATTTTATTTGTTGAAGTATTTTGTTGTAGACTTTGACAGACATACTGAAGTAGTTATTTTGAAAAAGTGTACAAACAGCGGGAGCGACTTTGTTTGTTTGTATGTAATGATATGGATTAAAACAAAACAACACTAGAAACCATACACACAGAGACCAGAACGTATAAAAGTCAACAAGCTTGACCCCCATTAGAACAGCAGCCGTCCGAAGACCGCGAGATAAATCTTTTTGTTTCGACGACAAAGGAGCGCCGGTAGTAGCTGGAAATACGTCATGATAAGATATACTTTACACTGTTACATCGGACTTACAAAGATAGCTGCTTTGATGTACAATGTCTTGGATATTTTCTATTACTGTTGTACGTTTATAAAACCGGGCAAGTGCGAGTCGGACTCGCGCACGAGGGGATCCGTACCATTATCTATAAAAACGGCAAAAAAAATCATGTCTGTGGTATGGGAGCCGCACTTAAATATTTTTTTCTGTTTTAGTATTTGTTGTTAAAGCGGCAACTGAAATACATCATCTGGTCAAGATTTATAACCGAAATCTTAAACAAAACTGGCGAAATTGGGATTACAAGAGTGTCGTTATATTATAATAATAATAATAAATTTTTATTTCTCAAAAAACTTAGTAATACGAGGGCGGCACTGAAAATTTCGGGAATCAAGGAAGTGACACAACATTACTATTTAAAAATGTATTTATTGCTTTTCGAAGTATTCTCCGCGAAATTTGACACATTTTTCCATACGATGGAACCAATCATTGAAGCAACCATTCCATTCGGAAGTTGGGGTCTCCAAAATGGCCGTTTTGTAGGCGTCCACAGATTCTTTAGGTGATGAAAATCTCTGACCACGCAATTTATTCTTTATTTTAGGGAAAGTATAGAAATCATTAGGACTTAGGTCGGGGCTGTACGGCGGATGGTCTAATAATTCTATGTTTTCTTGCTCTAAAAACTCTTTTGTTCTGTGCGCGGTGTGAGAACTCGCATTGTCGTGATGGAGGATGATGCGGCGGTTGCAGTTCTCTTTACGGAGTTCAGAAACGACCTGTGGCAAACAAATGCTAGCATACCATTCTGCATTAACCGTTCTTTGTCCCTCAAGAGGAATAGTCGCAACATGGCCGGTTTTGGAGACAAACGTGGCCGCCATTTTTTTTGCAACACTCCGTGAACGAACAATTTTTGTTGGCTTTAACTAATTTTCGAACACCCAAACTCGTGACTGGTTTCTTGTTTCGGGTTCGTACGCCTATATCCAGGATTCGTCACCTGATACGATGTTGTATACAGCATTCGAGGGTCCTGCGTGGAATCTTTCGAGAGTTCTGACGCACCAAGTAACGCGAGCCGCTTTTTGCTTTTCACAGAGCAAATGCGGTATCCATCGGGAAAACAACTTTTTTACACCTAATTGTTCATGCACGATTATTTGTATTTGACTCATGCCAATGTCTAAAGTTGCCTGAATTTCGCGGTATGTCACATGTCGATCTTCCTCAATCAGTTTACGCACAGCATCAACGTTTTCTTGGGTGACTGCAGTTTTTGGACGACCTTGACGGGGATCATCACTGAGCTTGACAGGTCCACGTTGAAATTCAGCAAACCAGCGACAAATTGTGGTTTTGGATGGGGCATCATCACCAAATGCAGCAATCATCCGGTCAACACACTGTTTTTGTGTTAAACCACTTCGAAAGTCATAAAAATTCATCGCTCTTGAATTTTCTCGAGTCAATTCCATTTTCTCAACGACTAAACAAGTTTGACAAAACCTTGTGATAAGACCGAGAATCTTTTTTTAAATAAATAAATGGTATTTGATTTTTAAAACCAAGGAGTTTTCAATTAAAAAGATTTTAATATGACAGGAACCGTGGAAATATTCCATTCCCGATACTTTTAGTGCAGACTGCGTATAATACAGAAAAATAGTTTGGCAGTATTAATTTCTAATAAGTGGATGTAGTCACTGCAACCGAACTAGGCAATGCCTGTATTTCAGTTTACAGTGCCTTTTCCCTCGATATTTTAGCAATAAAATGCCAACAAAGAAAATATGGATGGTTGTACTACTAAAAAAATTTCAAACAACTTATAACTAACTTAAATGCTACATTGTTTAAAATTAAATTACTTATAATATAACAAGCAAATGGTCTATACGTGAGTGAGAAGTGTTTATGAGTGTGTGTTTGAGTTATTGTGTAGGTGATTTATGAGAGTTTGAGTGATGTGGGTGCATGTGTGTGTTGGTGTATGAGGGTATGTGAAGGTGAGTGTGAGTGAGTGTGGGGGTGAGTGAGTGTGATGGAAGTGCATGAACATAGTTTTATCTTAGGTTATTTTAACTAATTCGAACCTAGCATTCCAATTACTGTTCAACGTTTAGTAATAACTCCGTTTCTTCGTAATTTAGTTGTTGCAAATATTCACTTACTTTTAGTTTACATTTAGATTTAGTAAGTGGGTAAATATTTAATTCTTTATTAATTTTGCTGTAAAGGAACGGACCAAGAAATTCAATAAATCTTTCACTATGGGATTATGATTTGAAGGTTTCTGAATGTTATCAAGGTATTGATCAAAATGTTGAAGCTAGCTGTCGCACTCTGATAGTAGACTTCTATGGATAAACGGGTTAGAAACTTCAGAATCAATCATAAGGTTGCATAGGCTTCAATTCTTGCCCTTGATTCCCGTTACTCCGTGGCTTTTGACCGCATTTCGCCGATAACTGTTTTAGACTCCGTATATACGTTCCCCGTACCTTAGAACGGGCAACTGGGAAAGGGAACACATTACCGAACTCTGCTGATACCAGAAAATTTCGACAAGGGAAAACCACTTACAATTCCACTTCGACTAAATCATAACAAGGTAATTGTATTTTGCTCCAAAACATGGATACAAATATACATACGTTGGTACATGGTTCGGCTTGGATCTTCTTCGTTACAGTCATATTAGACGGTTCACCTTAACTTTTCAATTTGGATGAGAGAAATTAAATTGTACGGTGTACATGTCGTAGAAGAATAAATTGGAAAAAGCGTTTCCTTTGCGGAAATCCCTGGATTTTTGCATGTCAAACAAGCATGGGTGTGAAACGTTTAATGTCGAGAATACTTTTAATTTTTCCGCCTTTCAATCAAGATCAACCAATTTGGTTACCGTTATGTTACCATCACCGTCACCACCGTGGTTTACTTGTTTGAGGATTTTTTTTGAAACCTTACGCCTCACTTGGATGCGTTTAATTAAACTCACATACACAAACAGCCAGCCCCAGAACTGCCTGTAAGTCATACAAATATTTGTTCCGTGCGGGGATCGAACCCGCGACACGAAGCGCAGCAGCCAATCGCGTAGACACTGCGCCAACCGTGCCGTTAAATATGCTATTCCTCTGTAGATAAAATTGCCTAAAGATTCGCTCATAGCGGTACGGACAAATTGTAGATACAACTCCGGACACAAAGTTCAGTGGCCGCAACCGATCACCAACTTTTTCGTCCCATTTTGACCGAATCTTTGGCGAGATGACAAAATTATCTAAGTGTAGTAGACTTCTTGGGTAAACAAGTGTGGTAACCTAAATATCGGTCCAGCTAAATATTTAGCAATTCCCATCATCTAGCTAAGATTAAGCTGTCAATAATGCTGGAACTTCATTAGAACACTAAACTAGTTCAGCTATGTTCAATGTTCATCGCTAATAGTTTGACAATGTTGTCTTGAAACTATTTATCGTTTGAATAATATTGAATAATACTAGTTGACATATTAATTAGGTGGTATGTTGATTGAATAGCATTATGGACGCTACTGAAAGTAGGAAACTTGTTGCCGAATATTTGGTGAAGCAATATATACAGCCATCGAAACGATAAAAAGAAGAAGCACGGCTTCAAGTCCTAACCAATGCGATGGTTACACTGTCACTTACAGGATATCTTCCGTGATTTTTAATTATTATGAGCTCCCAATATTTCGACGCCGCTGTTGTAAGCGCCATGATCGCGAGATATCTGTCTACCCTCTTTCTTAGTCTTAGTTAGTCGGGAGCTCACAATAGTTGAAAATCACGGAAGATATCCCGTAAGTGACAGCGTAAGTTTATGTAGTTATAAACCGTCAAAGCTCAAAACAGTGTTCAAAGCGATGGTGTCTTTCATTTGTAACTCATTTGTTGGGAAAACCGTAAGGTGCCGTCTGTCGAGGAAACCACGCGTTCTCCGAACGAAATGAATGAAAACAAAATGAATGCGACGGTCGTTTTCGTTAGGACGCGACCTGGAAACAATTTGTCCAACCCCGCAGCAATGTGTAAGCTGTGTTCCATTCAATGATACACGGGCGATGTTTTTTCAATTTGTTCTTTTTGATTTCTATCAAACAACAGGCCCGTATCCATGAGTCTTTTAAAAACGACTACAGGGTTTAAGAGAAAAGTACGCACGAAAATGTCAGATGTGGCGAATTCTTTTCATCAAATTTGGAATTTACAATTTTTGCGCTGATCGGAACACACTTGGAACATACTACGTCACATAAAGTGTCTGTTCATTCTGGCTAATCTCCGAAACGGCTGGACCGATTTTGACGGCACTTTTACTGGCAGATAGCTGATGTTATAAAGAATAACTAAGAAATTCGAATAATTAAACAATTATTTTTTTATTAAATTCCACGCGGATGAAATCGCGGCCGACAACTAGTTATAAATTATGATGTTATACAAACATGGGATTCATAATCTCGAATTCATTAGCAAACGCTTAAAAATACATTCGTAGGTCATACATTCCTAGGTCATAAGCTCTTAATGGCCGACTCACAACCGCAGTTCCAAATTGATGACTATTCGACAAAAATGCCTGCTTATTAGTTCTGTGTGACTGGTCTAGTAGTCGCAAGCTTGGCTGCTGAGCATCCTGGGTTCAATTCCAAAGTCGGGCAAAGTACTATGGGGTTTCTATAAGAAATGCTCACAGAAGCAGCCACATAATCTAGATTTGTGTCCGGTTACAAATGTGGGCACTAGATACACCTTTGGCTTCTTTTGCGCCAACACCAGAGCTGTTCCTTTTTTTTAATGTTACAGTACCATGCTAAGAGGTAGGGGCCTGTTGGCCTAGTACAGGTGTCGTACCATGACGTCTTAAAGCAGGAGTAATTCCAGTGTGGGAAAGAGATGGCACTACACAACCTGTATAGCTCTATCTCTTTCCCACACTGGAATTACTCCTGCTTTAAGACGACATAGTAATCCCATTTATTTTATCTTTTTCTTATCTTTCGTTTTTATATAATTTTGTTTTATTATTAATTCAGCCATTTTTTTAGTTTTGTCCTGACTGAGTCTAATAAAATACTCGCCTGCAGTGAAGCGATGTCTCGGCCTAAGGTGAAGCACGCTTACCTAGAAAAAACCGATTCACTCGAATATTGAAGAGATCTAGATTATAATAATCGAGAAACAGAGAAGCCGGTAGTGAATTCCACAGACTGGCGGCACAATAAATGTGGAAGAATAACGTTTCGTAGATTAGAAGCGTGATGATGGTTATGGGTCAGTCCTGATATTGAAAGAGAAACCAATTTTTTTCACTGATCCTATCATTAATTCATGGATTTATTTATATACACCATTATTTTTACGTCGTTCTGGAGCCGAATACCATGAACTCGGTCATCGAACTCGAAACGATTGGGACTATTTTTTTCAAAAAATAACAAAAAAAAAAACACGAAAGAGTAAATTTAATGTTTTTTTTTGTGAAATAATGAGAATCTATCGATGAATAAATTTTTCAATGGGTATCGTTCGCATGTGTTGCCGATCGTGGATTCGTTTTACACACAAATATGCATTTGAGTTCTCATTATTTAAAAAAAAACATTAAATTAATTCTTTCGTGTTTTTTTTATTGTTATTTTTTGAAAAAAATAGTCCCAATCGTTTCGAGTTCGATGATCGAGTTCATGGTATTCGGCTCCAGAACGACCTAAAAATAATGGTGTATAACAACTATCTAGGAACCATTACCATACATATTCCAAAACCATTTCCCTTAAATATCTATAACTGCTACCAGGAGACCATAACTGTGCGGAAAGGTTCACAATAAATAAGAAATCCCAGTCATATCTAAGAATGACCAGATTAACTTGTATTCGAAACTGGATATTAAAGGAGAGTATTATATTGTATTCAGTGTATATTCACGCCATTTTCCCTTTTCATAATAGGTGGTTTTCCAACCGGAAGAATCATAGGGAGCGTTCATAATGTTTTTAGATGTTGAAGTCAAAGATTTTTAGTTTATTATGTAGTCTAGGTCTTTCATACATAAAGGAGTTTTTCGTCCATGAAAGTTAAACTTTGTGAATATACAGTATTTATATATCCTTTTCTAATATAATAAAATTTATTTCTTAATTTTCAGGATTACACCTCAATGTTTGTCTCAGGATCAACCGATGGTTGAGTGGTAGAATGCCTAAGGCATTAGGCTTAAATAAATAAATAATAATTCTGCTGTTGTATTGGCAAGCCATGCTAGAATATTAATATCATGTCTTGTTACAGTGATTTACTAGCCAAGTTGGGAAGGATTCTGATTACTGGCTTTACTGGAGCTAAGTATGGCCGCTCTTGGGGTATCTCTAACTAAATTCTCCTTTTACAGAACAGCTTAAAATAAAACCAAGATCGAAAAAAATTTACAACTATAAAATGATATAAGTTTTTAAACTGTCATGGTCACTGACGTTATCATTAACACTGGAAACGGGATATTTACCATGTTTACTGTTTTGTTTTGAGTTCACGATGTTTCGGCGCTGTTGCAAGCACCATGATCACGGATAAACTGAAGTTATTGCGGGTGGGTGTTTATGAGCAGAAAAATCGGTCTACCCTCTTTCTTGTTCTTTTTTTGCACTCAGTACCGCTACCACTGTCACTCGCAACGATTCTGCCCATAAACACCCTCCCGCAATAACTTCAGTTTATCCGTAATCATGGTACTTGTTGCAAGCAAGAAAGCAAGCAATATCGGGAACTCAAAACAAACAGTAAACATGGTAAATATCCCGATGATAACTACAATACCTTTTCTGTGTTTACTCGTGGGAACCTGTAATTGGCTCTGTGTTGCATATACAATTATTACTCATTTTTTATAGCTGTTGGTTCTCCTATTTATAAATAAATAAATAAAATGCAACGTTAGAGAGTAACAACTAACAAAATTGAAGAATAAACAACACAAATAAATATCACAATACAAGCACAACAAAATCTTCAAACACAATAGTGCAAGTCCAAGGATATAACACGTCTCCTCTCGTGTGTAATAGCCTTTAACTTGCCAGCATTTTGTTAAGCTTATTGTGTTATCGTACTGTGTAGCACTGGCTTTATTATCGCGGCAAACAATCCGCTTTCAAGACAGTATCGGATGAAACGGAATGCTGTTACAATGAGTCTTAAACACTGGTTATGTAATTGGCAGATACGGTAAAAAGTTACGTTTTGTTATATCAGTTGATTAAAGTTTCAGAAAAAGGTGGTGATGTAATGTGGTTACTTGGATTACATTGTCTGTGCGGTTTGAGGTTTATTGTCAAGTTTCAGAGTGATCTTTTTCTTCTTTGTGTCGCTGACACGACAATCCTAATCCTTCCTATCCTAATCCTAAGTAGTCCTAATCTTAAGTTCCTAACTTAATTTTATAAATGCGAAAGTAAGTTTGTTTGTTACCTTTTCACGCCTGAACCACTGAACCGATCATCCTGAAATTTTGCATAACGTTTTCAGGTGTACAGAAACGGGTACCTTTCATCCCGAAAAAAAATACTGTTCCATCTGAAAACAACAATTACGTTCTTATGATAATAGATGGCGCCACGTGTCTTTCGAATCATGATTGAATTATATTATTACAAGCAGAGTACAAGCCGAATTGATTGTCAAATTCTTAATTAACGCGAGCGAAGACTCGGGCCACAGTATTTCATATTTTGTTAGCCTAAGATTCGCCTGCTCCACAGCTCACAGCGTTGTTGGCGTCGCAGCGCAAAGGTCACTGTGGCAGTGTGGCTGCATATTTTAGGGCTCAGAGAACTGGATACAGGTAGAACACATTTGTGAGTACAACAGTGAGCTAACTATGGTTCAAAATGCTTATTCTTAATAATAATTCAATAGAAGTTATTCATCATCTTCCTGCCCTTGTCCCATGTTATTTGGGGTCGGTGCAACACGTTTTTTTCTTCCATTCTTCCCTGTCTCAATCGTCATGCT
Organism: Eurois occulta; assembly: GCA_950022335.1. NCBI lineage: Eukaryota > Metazoa > Arthropoda > Insecta > Lepidoptera > Noctuidae > Eurois > Eurois occulta. Next base: position 4,854,438 of record OX465489.1, on the reverse strand, counting down.
ATTATTTACTCTTATTGTCTATATATCATTCCTCAACAATCCAACGATCTTTTTTTTGGTATTCCACTCCCTCTCCATCCATTAACATGTAAGTATATTCATTACTCTTTTAGTCATATGTGTTCCATCTCTCCTCATCACATGTCCATATCAAGACAGACGACTCCCTTTCATCTTTTCTGTAACTTTCAAACTTCCTCTTATATGCTCATTTCTTACTTTATCCATTTTAGTCACTCCACACATCCATCTCAGCATTTTCATCTCTGCTGCATGCAATCTTTTTTCATCCGTCTTCTTCCCTGCCTAGCATTCCGATCCATACAGTAAGACATATACAGCTTAAAAGCTATTGACTGTCATTAAAATGAAAATCTATTAAGTGGGTAATCAATTTCAATTTAGAGGACCGCTAAAATCTTGAGTAATTATTAAGTACTAAAAATTTAAAGTAATCTTTAATTTTTTACCCAATTTACGTGTTAATACTGCTTCTGACTCTATTCGTAACCAAAGAGATAACAAGATTATTCATATTCTTGCGTTCATACATAACATAATAACAAAGGTCGTTTGTGTATCTTAATATAGTGGCTGCAAGTACTGCCAAAAGTTTACATTGGTACTTATAATAAGTAACGTTCCCGGTTTCTTGTAAAATATTACGACTTTTGTAATTGTGAGTAGTTGGCACATGCCGTTATCTGCATTTTGTTTTTCGTTTCGCTAGTTAGGTTTTATCTTTATGCTTTCTGTTGCCCGCTTTGTCTGCATTAAATGATTATAAAAATATTACTTCCGTGTTTGAATCGGATTTTTTTACAAAATTTCAAGGGTTTTATTTTTTTTCAGGGAACCCTAATTCTTTTTCTACAATAAAATAGCCTAAGTACTCCTTATTACATCAGCTATCTGCAAGTAAAAGTCCCATCAAAATCGGTTAAGGCCGTTTCGGAGATTATCCGAAACAAACAGACAAACCGAAAGAAAAAAAAAAGAAAATGATTTTTTGTTTTATGTACCGTTTTTTTAACTACACAGATACTTCAATTTTATTTATTTGTATAGATATTTCTTAATATTTTTCAAAAGCTATTTTTCGCTTTTGAAAAATATTAAGAAATAAAGCCTTACATAATAATTATCGACATCGCAACAGGCCAGTACGCAGACTTTAGGCATAATGCCTAATAGTGGATAAATATTGAAACAGTTTAAAAATAAACTCGTAAAGCACATAATATTTACTGTGCTTTTTATTATTCTACCTATTATTAAATAGTAATTGATCGCCATTGTTTGTTTCCCAATTAAAGGCAAATAACTTGTTCCAACAAATTATTTATTGCTGGTTATCACGCTACAATAATTAAGCTTCATTGTAAAATTACAATTTTTACCGGGTGTATTCTGTATAAAGTCGGCTTATGGAAAAGTTAGTCTAAGTTTTAGCCAAAAAATTTTATAATAAGATTTTTCCACGAAACCTTTTGCATTGACGCTCTCATATAGTTGTCTATTGGAGAATAGTTACCTACATTAAGAGCGTTCATTCAAAAAGTTGGCAAACGTCGCGCGTCGCAAATAGATGTCAAATATTTTGCTGTTTTAATTAATTTGGCAATATTACTGTATGGTAATAAGAAATATGGCTAACTAGTGAACTAGAATATGGCAGCGCGGTGGTTTGCGCGCCTATCAACTTTAAGAACATTCCACAAAAGGTAGGTTTCACTTCAATTCATCCAATATAGGTATCCAGTGCCGTCTTTACGTAAACTCCCATATATATCTCATATATCAAAAAGAAACCGAAATCTTTTGACAGCACTTAAATATTCCTCCAATACACAGAACGTGGTTCAAGTATCGAAAAGGCGGCGAACTGCCTTCCAATCTACGCCGGGTTTTACAGCCCTGTCCTCAGGGTATGGCGGTGCCATTTCTGATTGTCACGTGACTCCTAACTGAGGGACAGACTTTTTTTATGGGTTTGAGGACGTGTTGTGGACCTTTATTCAGCAATACGTGAAAGAAATCACATTAGAAAATGGGTATATTTTTTATTTCATGTTTTTGACTTCATGTAGCTAGACGACTTCTAAATCAAATATTTTAATTAAGTAACTACTTTTATTGCTTCCGTACTTATTACTTATTCGTTTAATTATATTATAGTAATTATATTATAGTATTTGTTGTTTATTAAAGACATAAATAAAGTTTTTAGAGTTATGAAACCACGGAGTAGTTAGATTTTCTGTAAGCAATACTGGTACTTACTACCTTTGGAACCTACCTTCCTCAGCTTATTTAGCCTAGCCTTTTCCAACGTTGTGGTCGGCTTGCAAGTCTGTACCGACTGTCAAAGTTCTACAAATGACAGCCAGGACCAACGGCTTAACGGGAAACTAGTTATGTAAGAGGCGGTTACCCATCCACGAACCAACCTAGGTAAGCGCGGCTTAACCTGAAGATCAACCCGAGTGACTGTTATTATTTAGCCATGGGCTCCTTCTGACCTAAGTTTTTTCCGTATGAATCAAAAAGGAAAATAAACTCACTCGACTTTCTACCCCAAGCACCAGCATATTATTGAAACACCATTCTATTCAAATGTTTTATCTTAGTTCTGATTAACTTAAAAGCAGAGTTTATTCTTAATTAATTTGTTAAATTCTTAATGACTTTATTACTTAATTGAAACTTCATTAACATTGAGAATGTAAGGCGCGAATCGTAATAAAAAGACAGAAGCAACTCTGTGTCTCTTTGTATCCCTATTTTATCCTAATTAGGATATCTTAATTAAAACGAAACTGCTCTGAAACTTTCACATTTTTATTTGAAGCAAGTTTAATAAAGTCTACACTCCAAGTTAGACTAGTCTTTTCTGAAATACTTTTAAATAAAATCAAAAAAAAATTGCAAAAAAAAAATATAATCGGCTCCCAAATAAACACTAAAAAAGTGTAATTTACCCTTTTTAGTTGAGATATCCTAGACAAATTCTTGAAACACTAGGACCATGGGGTCCGAGTGCCGACACTAATTCGGAAAATCGCCAAGCGGTGGGTCGACTCTTCACGTGACCAGAGGGCGGGCCTATTTTTTGGCCAAAGAATCAGCGTTGCCATGCAATGCTGCCAGCCTTCTGTGTACTTTTCCTGTTGACAGCGATTCGGACGAATTTTTGGACGGCCTGTAACCCTTTTCTACTCGTACATATTTATTACTATTATAGTTTTGTAGTTAGTAAATATAATTAAATTACCTTTTTGACATTCACAATGTTGACAAATTCTTTTCATATTATTATATAAATTTTACTTTGTAACGAGAAATTGCGAAGCCAAATTAACATCACAATGAAATTATAGGTAACAGTAGTGAAGGGTCAATTTTTGTAAGAGGTAAGCCGGAGTAAATATCTTTAATGTGATTATATTATTTGTCTAAAGAACTGATTGTGCCATTTTTCAAAAGGAAGCCGGTAGGAATCGAGTTGTATGGAACCTTCGCCACTGATAGATAGGATGAACTTAAGCTTATAGCGTACAGTCACACTCCATCATCATCTGCCTAGCCTTTTCCCAACCATGTTGGCGTCGCTTTTCCGTCTAACCGTATGCAGCAGGTGAATACAGATAAAGATCCTAGCTAACTTTTCCTATTAGTAATAGCATTTAAGCCGTAACGCATTGTTAAGGTGGACGCGCCCGCAAAATTCAATTTTTTTTACTTTTTTTATTTTCACAGGTCAGTAACAAGTGGTATGTTGAAAAAAATATGATTCGCGAACGTAACGCATATGTTTTTACAGAATTATAATCATCAATACAACCCTTACAGTACATTTAACCCCATTGAATAACTTTTTCATGAAATAGTCAACATGACGCTGACCTACAAATAACGAAAAGAGTAAGAACATTTTAATTTCGCGGTATTTATTTTCCTTTTCACAATGCTTTATTTCCCTATTTCCTCCATAACTCATTGACTTATTCAAACCAAAGAGGTTATTCACAAACATGTTATCCGCCTACAGATCTACAATCATGCCGATATCATGAAACACAAGTGTTTAAATCAGAACCGTTGTAACGTCGTGTTATCGCTAAACAAACCGATTGACTAAGTAGTCAGAATCGACATAATTATAATGTTATAGAGCCGAGGAAAACTGACGCATAGATATGTAGCGATAAGTATCTGTGTTGGCGGTACGAGAAATGTAATGACGTTTCATGTTATTGGAAAATATTAAAATGAAGTAGATTGCTGATGGAACATTATCTTGGTTCAAAATTATATTTTGAGACGAAATTGGAAAACCTAAACCGAAATATATGTCTAACCATTGTGCAAATGTGCATCACTTCATTTAGGAATTTTAGGAGTAAATATGAATAAGTATCGGACAATTTTAGCATGCTTAAAACAATTCAATGTCAAGATTACATGACACGTCCTGTCATGTCAAGAATAAATATTTTGTACAAACACATCGTTGATGCAACGTAGGGGAAACCGGGGCAATGGGGGCCCCTTAAGGGAAATCTTGAATAAAATCTTAGAAAAACAAGATAATGAAAAAAATCAACAACCATTTATTAGTGTCATTAATGTTCTCTAAACTGAACGTAAAATAATTATCTTAGTCTACCAGTCTTTGGCGCTAATCGAACTTAAAAAAAAAGAAGAAACTGCCTGTTTTGCCCCGTGTCCGGGGTAAAATGGTCATATGCGGGGCATAATAGGCATACACAGGTATATTCACTCGAATACGTTTTAATTCGAGCACAAAAGGAACAAATGTGAAAGAACTCGTCATCATTATTCTCTTCGCCGTTGCAAGAACAGCGGGCGCATCTGTGGCATGCACGGCAGGTGACCCTACCCTCAGTAGATTCAGAGTACCAATATCCACGGTGCAAACACTCTACATCTTCTTCCTCTGATTCGTTTTCCTTATTTTTTTCATTTTTCTTCGTCCATCCATTCCTATCCAACCTTTCATCCATCCACCAATCCATCCATTCTCTCCATTGTTATCCAACCTTTCTCATCACATTCTGCCCAAAAATTGGGAGGAGCTCCATCAGTTTAGAGCTTTCGCTGGCCAAATTGCATATGCCTGTTTCCATTTCCTCCAAGCTCCATTTGGCATGTTCCTTTGGTAGTGGCGAACCATACTTGTATCTGGAGAAAAAAGATCAACTTAATACCTATACCCTACCCGAGGCAAAACGGGCATCCTACCCGTTTTGCCCCGCTCAAAATGCCCCCGAGGTCAAATAAAATAAATGTTAACCTAATCAAGCGAATTTATGGTAGTTAATTCACAACTCTTTCTAGTTATTTAGTCACTTAGTTGAACGTCGCAATTTACTTAATAACTGAGCATTTAACACAAATACGAATTAACTACAACGCAGACTTAAAAATGAAAAATAATATGAAATGCATCAACTTACGTATTTTCGTTTTGTCGACGAACGACGCGCATCTACACACACAGAATTACTTTTCTAGACATCGCGAGGTCGACTAGAACGCGATCTGACTACTTCCAACCGTCTCGGTTTATTATCTTGCGGGGGAGAGGGGGTGTCCGTCTTACCCCGGGAGCCCGTAATGCCCCGGCTTCCCCTACATAAATCCGAAATCATTCTCTTGACAAAGGCAACACTTCAGCTGGAGTGTGACGTAAACGTCAGATCGTTTACGACGCAATAAAAGACAAAACCACATCACTACCGGATAGTGACGTCACACATTACGCACGTCATACATAAATCCAAAACAGCAAATTACAATACTAGCACTTACCAAATTTCCGTTTCCATACAGCGTATCATACGACTCAGCTCTCGAAGACACGTTCCTCAGCTTGTACGGCTTCTTCAGCGGCGGCGGCGGCTGTCCATGCTTGTGCGAGGGAGACGGCTGCTGGTTCCCCCCTCCCCCTCCACCGGCCCCAACATGGTTCGCATTCACTTTATTCTCCTTCTCTTTCTCTTTCACGATCTTGCTGTTATGAGTCAAGTTGTTCTTCGTAAAGTTTCCGAGCTGCTCGAACATGCTCGTCAGATGTTGGGACATCATCTTGATGCTGGTTTTTAACTGTTTTGATTTCTACTCAGCTATTGCACGTTTGAGGATAGTACATTTCTTTTCTGAGAGCACTGCTTTTTTGGGGTTTTCACATGGTTTAAAATTCTGCTGGTTGTGAATGAAAATTCGTCTTTATTAGAACTACTACAAAGATTAGACACCATTATGTGGCTATAGATTATAGATAGTATTGTTAAATCTTTTTTAGATAAAAATCTCGTGTCACGGTGTTTGTAGTCGCACTCCTCCGAAACGGTTCGACCGATTTTTATGATTTTTTTAATGTATATTTCGTAAGTATGGGAATAGTTCGTAAAGTATATTTTTAGTGATATCGTATCATGCATGATATCGTGAAAATTTATCCTGAGAGTCTTTAACTTTTCAGCTAGGTAAACCTTAACCTTACCTTAAAAAAATACTGGAATCTATGCCTCATTGTCTCTAGGACAATGAGGCATAGATTCCAGTATTTTTAACTTTTATCACGTGTGATTATTTTTCAAAATATGTTATCTTTAGTACATGCCTAAATAAATGTATTTTCTTTCTTGTTTTTACTTTCATTTTGAGGATAACCATGTTTTAACCTCATCTCATTATAATACAAGCCACACCAAAACAACTCTATGCCGTCTAGCCACGCCAACCTCATTCCCTGCCTACCCAAAACACCGTGTATCTGACAGTACCATTGTACTAATAATTACTTGCGCCTCGTACAGTCACAACCACAATTATGTATACACTTAAATAGCAAAATTCCAACGCAATTTTCTATTGCTGAAATAATGATAGAAACCTATTTCTTTACATGGGTTCCAAAATACTGTGTTCGAAACTTGAATTTAATACACTAGGAGAAAATCACTTTTTACATTTGCTAACATACGGATAGAACGCGTAGCCAGAACGCCACGTCCTTACATACTCAAATTCAAATTATTTATTTGTGAAACATAGGTTCAATGTAATAAGGTCTAATTTGGATGTCAGGATCGCTATGTTTAACCTAACAGGCGTCTCGTTTTGATTTTTCCACATTCATAAAGTTGCTTACTCTTAAAGCGCGGACTGACTACGATTTTAATCGCTACTAGACCGCGTAAACTGTTGTCACCACTATGGAACATGAATAAGGTTGAAAATAATATGTATTTGCGTTGACATTGTGACTAAGATGCGAATGGGCATTTCTTTTACAGGTTTTCTTTAGGTTATTCAAAATATAGACATTAAATTTAATAATTATTTGGTTAAAGTTTAAAAAAAAATGCAAATTCTATTAAATTCTTAAAAAAAAAACTGTTGTTATCGCTGGAAATACAGAGATCTTCGACGCCAAAGTTTATTTTTGTGCCGCAACTTCCCAATTTTTTATTGGGAATACCAAACTATTATTTATTATTTTGTTCGGTTAAAAATTTTCTTTAAACCCTTCTCTGACCACTGTATTTTTTTGCGGTGCTTATTTTCATTGCATTAAGTCATACAAATTACATAAAATTACATAAAAATTGGTTTCTTAGATAGTCGACTATCTAAGAAACCAATTTTTTGGAATATTGAGGTACCACCGGGTCTAAAGGATTTGAATTACATATTTGACCTGCCTACCGTCTGCCATTTTATTTTATTTTCTTAAAGGAGGCCACGCATTCAACCTATATTAATCAAGAGCTAACATCAAAATATACAAGTTTTTTTAGAGATTATCCTCTAAAGCGTCATGCTTCTAAGATATAAGTCGCCGTCCAAAACGTGACGCTTTAAGAGATTTTGACTAATACTAGCTGTTGATTAAAACAGATTTTAGGCGTAGACGATTTTTTGAAAATAAAATATAATGGCGGATCTTAGACAGGCCACGAATTATACAAAAATCTTCCCACCCCTTTAAAAGCGATCAGGAAAAGTCTTATTTCAAAATAGTATGGATTATAAAATTCTGTAGGTATTTCTTAGGAGCTCGTGGTTAAATATAACAGCCGCTCGGGTTGATCTTTAGGTTAAGCCGTGCTTGCCTAGGTTGGTCTGTGGATGGGTGACCACCTATTACATACCGAGTTTCCTCCCTGCCGTTGGTCCCGGCTGTCATTTGTAGATCTTTGACAGTCGTTACAGGTAGTCAGCGGCCCGAAAGTCTGACAACCAGTCTTACTAAGGATATCGTATTACCCACTACTAACTGGGTTGTGGAGGTCAGATAGGCAGTCGCTCCATGTAAAATACTGGCATTCAGCTGAATCCGGTTAGACTGGGAGCCTACCCCAAGATACTTGGGAAAAGGCTAGGCAGATGATTTAGGTATTTCCAAAATAATAAATTTTTGATCAATACTTTAGGAGAAAATTGGTTCTAAATCTTGTTATAAGGACACGCTCTTGACTGTACACAGCACATTTTCCTCGAAAACTTCTCCTAAATAAGCTGCGGCATGTTCACGGCGCGTTCGAACCGGGTCGACGTGTAAAACAATGACGTCACGGGCTGCGATACTGTCACTCGGATTCCGGAGCGAGTTCCCCGAGGCAACTTGTCTTGGAAGCCAAGCTATAATACATTGGAGATGGTGGCTATGTAATGAAGTGTGAAGTCAGCAGGCGGTTTGCTAGTATTTTGTTTCTTTATAACAATAATATAGACAAGAGCTCAGGGGCCCAATTCTGCTATTACAATAGACGACAATAATACATAATATATTATTGTAATAGCAGAATTGGGCCCCAGATTGGTCACTTGAAGTTCCGACTTGTCATCATCTATATCTACGAGTACACTAATAGTATTAAGAGGTTTTGTTTGTATGTAGGGGGTAATCTCCGGAACGAATGATCCTATTCTAAAAATAAGCTACAATACTCGTGGGTACTATAGGCTATACATTATATTTATATCATGTATATTAGCCGAGTTATCACCATTTTTGCGGATGAAGTCACGGGCGAAATGCTAGTTATAAATAAATTAATATTCCATTTACATTTGTACTCCTGATAATGTATGCTCGATGTAGCTTAGAACAAAATTACATATAAGTATTAGTAATGCAAACCAATAGCAAAAGTCAAAAATGTTTACTTTTCCGCATAACATTGTTTTTTTTTTTCGTGTTTATTATGGTCAAAACTCGAAAAAAATCCCAAAGTGAGACATTTTTCTTGTCTTTTATTTTCCGACGGTTGTGGGTACTCGTCGCCACAGATATGTATGCGAGTATAGGGACTAGTGAAACGACGGTTAGCTAGTAGCACACTGACTTTATTTGACAAGCGACATGAGTTATATAGCATAGTTTACAGCCTTACCGCGGCCCTGGAACACAAAGGGCAAAAGAAGGAACATGGATGGGTTTTTGTCAGTAAAAGTCTGACACTCCCTTCCGGGTCATTTGATGATTTCCCATCCCAAAACAAGGATAGTTTACAGCCACCCTCATATTCCCAAATAACAACATAACAATATTGACACAATACTATCTATCCAATCCAGCTACATGCCAAATTCATTAAACAAACGAAAATAATAATACGACCATAACTAAATCTATTGCGAGCAACGTAAGTATGATCCATTGCTAATGAAATGTCTACAATCTACGAGAAATCTGTTAATAAGCCTAACGTTTACTATTACCTTAAGTATGAGGCAATAATTGCCTTAATTTACACATAGGTACTTACACGCTAAAACAAACCGTAGTAGCAAATTAAACAAAGTTTTCAAGAAATGGTAACATCGTAAAGTGTTACAGGGTGCTACGATATTTTAATGTTCGACTTCGTTACTTGGTTAAGCTCAAGAACTTGTGAATCAACAAGTCTGTGAGCCCCGTTGAGTTCTAGCACTCAATGCTAAGTTTACGAAGCGTCAGCTCCGTTATTTAGTCACAATCGCAGTTCAGTATTGAGTTTGTTTAGCCAACTGTACCGAAATGTATTTGCACCAAAATTGGATTCGAATTCGGAAATGTTTTACTGTCTAAACATGAAATGAGAATTGAAAAACGATGCCTTCATTATTGTACATCCGAAATGAACGCATTTCCTACTCAACTATTCTTTTAAAACCCTTACAAAAGGAAATTGTGAAAAAAAAATTCGAGGCAATGTTTTCGCAAGGAACCGTCTAGGACAAAACAAAGAGGTTCGTCATAATAGAAGACCAGAAAGTTCCGTCAAAGAGGACCGGGCCTCGTGGGCAAAGTTGCCTTATCTCGACCAAGTTATATCGAATCACACTTGTCTACTCTCTGTATTGATTGGAATTTAGTGCTCTGATTATTGTATGGCAATACAAAGCGTTTATTATCTCGAGACTCTTCGTTCCATTCTGTAACATTACCTACGAAAAATAAAATATCTTTTCGGTTGACCCAAGGCGCTTTTCACGTCGCCGATCACACAAAAGTCAAACAAATTAATAAAGGACGAAGATCCTCGGTCTATACGAGCAACGAGAGGCATTTTCTGATGACAGAACAGTTCGGTCATATGAAAAAGAAATATTATGAAAATAAGAACGAAGAAATTGAGATTAATGTTTAACTTTTAATCATTCTTATCCAGATTTAAGAGGCGGTTAATTTTAATCACTCAAGATGGTTTAAAATGGCAACAAATACTGCTTAAGTAAAACGTAATCTTGCAATATAAACACATTTGGAACCTTATGTAAACAAAATCTAGACTTTTATTGAGCTAGTCAGACACATTACAATCGATAAAGATTTATATATGTGTTAAGCACCAATAAAAGATTACAGTGTTGTTCGCATATTGTGGTATGTAACGTAATAATACGCTCACAAAATATGAACACTTCCAACAAGAGTTCAATAAAAAAGAAAAGTACGTCATCAAAATCGAATCAGTTCTATATACGAACCAATCAGCTGGAAATCTACAACTATAACTCAACTAGTCATAAAATATATGAGAATGTTCGTAAAGTCTGAAAGAAAAGCCAAGTCTTTGACGTTTCATCTTAATGCGTAGTCTTGAAGCAAACTTTCTTTCGTTATAATAACCAGAGTACTACTATGAATATTTAATGTGTAGTTGCGTTATGCAAGACACATGAATATGTTACTGCGTACATGTTTTGGTTTCGAGATACAAAAATACGGTAAAATTTCACCTGAAGCGAAGACCATCTCGTGGGCTTATCACGTCAGCTTGGATCTGAGACTCATTAAAATATCAAAACACCTTAGAGACTTTACTTCGAAGAGAAGTTGAAAAATTGAATGAAAACAAACTCGAGATCGAGACAGATAAGAAACTATGGATTGAGAGAGGTATTTTTAAACTTGCATATTTTATAAGTACACAAACTTGAAGACTAAAACACAAAGTAATATGACCAGGGAAATTGAATTAATGCGTATTATTGAATTCGTGCATAAATGTGCATTAAATAGTTTAACATATTTCTGATTCATCAGCAACATTATAATTGGGGGACTTTCGGCCATTTCGTCAACATAAGTTTAACTATAACAGTATAAAATATGACCTCTCCCTTTTATACCTTACCTTTTGAACTACAAAATCGGCTAACGACAACTTTGAGGACTACATTTATAATTGGGTTGTTCGGTAACCCTAATAGGACCATTAAGGTTCCCACAACTACATCGCTGTATAAGGAGTGAACATGATTCAACTAATATGATGACGAGGAAGTAGCTAACTACTCAATACAACTTTACCATGTCTGTTGCCAAGTTACAAATGACCCGTCCAAAATGATTCATAGGAAAACTAATTACAGCCACCATAAAAAAGTAACCTCAGAGACGTCCAACTATGCCCAATTCCTACACAATAATTTCTTCTCATACGCTATCGTCGAATATGAGGATGTCATCTAGATAAACAAAATATTTTTTAGAAACACGTATGTGAGTATCGCGGTGCTAAACCCCTGCTCCTCGAGGATAATAAACGACCGCTGGATCATTGGGATCCGTACGTGGATACGTGCTCCCGGAGCATAAGGTGTGGATTCACATGTAAGTGAGAGATATAACTTGATGATAGTCTGGGTGTAGTTCCAGTGTGTTTTGAGACGCGTGATTTGCATTTTACCTGTCTTTGTCTCAAAAGCTTTTTCTTATTTGTAAATAATATAACGGTTAAAGCAGGTTATTTTCAAAGTAAGCACATATTTAGCGCAAATAAATATATTTTCTTTCTTTCTAAGTACACAAAACTTGTGAAAGGTTGTTTTTCACATTTCAGTTAATCCTACACAGCAGAAATTTTGCTGAACTTTACGGGCCGGTATAACTATAAATATTTTACAACCAATCCAAAACATAAAACTGAATATGATGAATTTTGGAAAAAGGAAACAGCAGGTTCTGTTCCGTGTACACATACAATAGGTACTTTCCAAAAAGAGAAACTTTATACATATGAGTTTGATATTGTTTTAAACTTACATGACTACAAGACCAAGGAGGTCTTTAACATTGTTAATACTCTCCCTAGAAACTCCCGTAAGATAATCTCCATTAACGACATGACCTCAACTTTACACTGCAATATGGGATCTAACCCTGCGGCTACCGAGCCAACTAATCAAGCGTGCATCGCGTTAACTAAGTTTGCGTTGAATATTAAATACATCGTGTACCTCTCCCTTGACAATGACTTCTGAATGTAACACAACACGCCGTTTTCTTTGGAGAATTGCTTGTTTAATCATTTCGGAAAGACAAATGTTTGAACGTTCTTGGTTTGCGATGTATGATTTCGTATGGAGTGTTTCGTTTAATGTATGGCTTCTTAATTACTTCGTCATTAAATTGGAAATAACAGAAATTTAAAAAAAACCGGCCACGTTCGAGGTGGACTTGCGCAAGATGGGTATTTTACCACCGTACAATATTGAACAAAAACACTGAAAATTTGAAGTGTCTACTTGTTAAGTTTCAAATATACAGTCCTGTGACAGACGAACATACAGCGGGGCCTTAGTAATAGAGTCCCGTTGGCTTTTGCCCTTAACAAATTAAAATGTACCGAACCGTAAAAAGTTGTATGTATTTCTAGTCAGAAACAAACCATTAATAATATCTCTGAATTAAATCAATTCTACTTCAATACAATATTTTCCAATCAAAGATCTCTGATAGTTACAGCAAGAATCGAAGCACATTCTAGATAGGGCTGACAGTTATAGAAATCGGTTGAAGCAAGTGGGTTATTGCGTCGCTTGAAGGCAATGACCTAGAAACCTGGTACTATTTATGTGTAAACCTAATATTAGGTACAGCTGCATGAGTTTCATGGGTAAATAGGCTCACATCGGTCGTTCAGGCTCACTTGACAATCGTTACAGGTAGTTAAAAGCCCAACGTGTAGACGTAATTGGTCAGACAATTGGATTTTAGAACTGTAACAGTTTGTTCTGACTAGTCGCCTGACAGATAGCTGATGTTATTATATGGAGTAACTGATGCTACCTTTATTTTAGAAAAAAAGATTAGGTTTCCGTGTAAAATCCTTGAAATTGTTAACAAAATGATACCGAAATTAATATTATTATAGTAATTTCACGCGGATGAAGTTCGCAGGAACAGCTAATTTAAACTACTTGTATGAATTCCTTTAGTCCACTGCCACAAAAAATAACCATACGATATACCAAACCAAAGAAAATTATGAGAAGTAATAATGTTTGTGTTAAGGGTCAGTACCTACCTACACAATGTGTTAATCAATAAACAAAGACCATGTTACATATTATACAGTACCAGTATAATAAGCGCGATATATTGAATTAACGTAAATGGAATTTAAATTGAATTGCATTAGTCCACGTCTTTGTATTGTAGTCTGTATAATAATAATTATAATCGATAATGGAATCACTCGCTTTCAATCTCCTATTGTAATTTTAATGTTTGTTGGAAAATCAGTTTTCCTTGGAAACATTTTTCTTTATATGAATAACTTTTCTGTTTAGCAGCGGTGGAATGGAGTAGAATTTTTGGCCCTATCTAACACACACATTAGGAATTGGTTTATATTAGGTTTTGTGTAGGTGAGCCAATATAGTAATTTGATCTGTATTTCCAGAGACTTTAAAAAAATGACCTCCATACAATAATACCCGCCGCGCCGCATGGTTCTCACAAGTTGACAAAAAAACTCGAGATTTTTTTTATTATTTTTTTGTAATTTTAATTGTATTTTACAAATAATCCTTCAGGGGTACCTACTCAAAATTTTGGTGAAAGACATACTAAATCTATTACGTAGTTTAAAAGAACAACGACCTTAAACACGCAAAGTAACTTTTATCTTAGAATATGTAGCATCTTAGAAGACGGACATTCTAACACGTAAGAGGATTATTTTTTAAAGAACGAATTCAAAGTAAAATAAAAAAAATTACAAATGTTTCAGCATATTAAGATGCAGTAAACCTACACATCGAGAGAAAACATGATTCACATTGATAGTAAGGGAAATATTGAGATTTAGCAGATATTGAAGGAAAAGTTATTTCATTCCTTTTGAAAGATGCAAATGTTGGTTTCCAAGTTCCTCTTGGCAGATTCCAATAGCTAGAATGTAAAGCGGAAACCTAAGTGGATTGCATGGAGTAGGAGCATACAAAGTACAAAATACGACTTTACTACATTAAAGAAAAAATATAAATACCGAATAACTCCTTTCCGAAATAATTTAGTTCCAAATAGCTGTATCCCGAAAGAACATAACGAAACAGTAATAATTGGAATGACCAGTAAACAGGGACAGCGTATATTTGTATAGTTCTTAAAAATATTATCACAAGAAATCCCGATTTTTACTAACGGTAACGCAGTGATAGAGCCACTGGCTGCTGCTGTACAAGCGGCAAGTTCGATTCCTGCGTCAAACTAATATTTTTTCGCGATACTGTCACTATTGTTTCTAATGATTAACTCAAAATAAAGAAAATGTGGGTAGCAAAATAGAAAATTATTACATTTTTTATATTTTTGAAAAGTACCCATTTTCCGAATAAAAAAAAACCTAACACGAATTATTGCTTTGAAGACCAATAAAGGTATTTTCAGCTACCAATTAATATTCTGTGGGAATCCTCATAAAAAAAATTATAATATGAAAATTTCATTAAATCAATGAAATAATGTTAATGAACTGCAATCCCTGAAACGCTGACGGACAGACATACGTCCAATGCCAAATTATAAAGACGGCTCTCTGAATACTGAATAACATGGTAGCGAATATTAATTACCTTTTTTCATTCCAATATGGCTAATACTTCATGTAATTCCTGAAACCTACTCTTTTAGGTTCGTGTGAGGGTTTATTCATGGAGTTTCCGCGTATTTAATTGATATAAGGGGTGGAAGGGACACCGACGCGAAAACGGTTACCACGTAATCAGTACATCATTCTAAGCACCTACATAGAAATTTTTCATCGGTTATTTAAAAAAATCAGCTGTTCCATACATATGACCACGTAGGTATTGCACTTTTGTGGGAAACAGTTGTTTTTTTTAATAACTGCTGAAAAATTTCGTACTGAATACGTGGTAACCGTTTTCGCGTCGGTGTAGGGTTCCACCCCGTACTTATTTAAGTGTATTTGTGTAGTTTTTTTGGACTGCACAACAAAGGACATTGTCCAGAATCGCCCTGTGCTCAAAAAATATCGGACATAGACCATAATTAATTGTCTATTTTATTACATTAGTTGAAAATACTTTTGTAACACGGACTAGCTGCATGCCAAAATGAACATTAAAAAGTATTTTACGCGACTAATAACATCAATCGCCGCCATCTTCGCCAAATATCATATCGTATCGAAAAAGATTAGGGATGGCCCAATCGATTGTAATCGCTCAATTGAATTTTTAATGCATTGTTGCATATTTTTAAATCTGAATCACATTTTGAATTTATTTCGAATAATGTGCAAATAGAAGCTATAATAAAAACATTCAATCACCATTCCATAAATAATTATTCCCTAAACGTATAATTTAAAATACCTACTAAGGGCATACTGGATTTTAAGTAGGTAGTTAGAATAATGCTGAAGTGAACAAAACATACATTTTCATCATGATCATTTTTCAGGGTTTCCTAATGATCGTTTAGAAAAGTGTGTGGTTTACTTCTAACTAAACGAATATTTACGACAATTAATAATATAATAACCCTTCTTTTGGGCTTCGGCGCAGTCGGGTAAAAAATACTTATCGTTACTGAAGAATACATTATAAATGTTTTCTTCAAAAAAACAATATTGCAGACTGGATACAGATGTTATTATGTATTAATATTATTACAAGTAGAGAAGAGTGCTATTTTAAGTAAAGTAGGACATTGCCATACTTGTAATGGTATTAATATTATCGTATGACAAAAGTTGATGTAATACAGTTTGTAACGTAAGGCCATAGTAAATCTTAGGAAATATCGATAAATAGTATCGAGTTTGCCACCTATATTTTTAACGTCACTAAATGGCCACTTGTCACTGTCAATCTTTCACCTGAGCTGTCACTGTTTACATTATGCGTCGCTTACTCATTGTAATTGTATCCGTGTGTTTTGGTGACTTTCGGGACTGTATTGAATATTACGCAAATATATTCCACAAATATTTTATCTCATTCCAAAACCAATGCTAAGAATACAGGTACCTATTTTAACTACATTCTATGCATTTAAACGTTACAATTACGGACACAAGCTTTAGAAAAAAAAACTCTTATGTACCTAATTATCTAGGCAGGTACTAAAAATAGTTAAATGTATTGTAATATTGTGTTTCAGTTTCTTAAAAATCACTCGGAACTATGAAAAACTATACCTAATATCGTTGTTATGGTTCGATTATAACCTCAAAATCTAATACTTTTTTTTTGAAATATATCTATTCTGCAGCTAGTCCGCTATAAAAATAAGACCTTATAGGAGTTTAATAATGATCGACTATACAACACATAATTTTCCGATGCTGTTGGTTCCAGGGCGAACAATGTATGGGAGCAGAGCAATGTCCTTTCGTGAGGATAGTTTTGAGTATGAATTTGAATGGGTTTAAGAGTAGAGGAAGACCAAAGAAACGATGGACTGTGTAAAGGATGATAATGCAAGAAAGGAGGTGTCCGATGAGATGCCGAGTAATAGAGAAGAATGGAAGAAGAAGACATGCTGCGCCGATCCCAAATATATTGGCATAAGAATGATGACGATATATGATATTTTCTGTGCCCGCATGCGGTTTAAGTGCGGTTGCAACTACAGAATCCTTAGATGTGGATGCATGTCATGTCCTGTACTGATAAATCACCGCAACTGTGTTACACATTTGTGTAACAAGTATTTTAAAGAAAATAATAGCTTCGTATGTTTGACAAATCGCCTGCTAGGCAACGTAAATGAAGCAAAGAATATTTTTATTTTAATAAACTAACTTTATACCTAATTAGAATTAAAAACGATTAAATAAACTAAAAATACTAAACTAACAACATACTATAAAAGAGCATCAAAAAACTCCTCCTCAACGCTGTCAGCTGGTAATGTGCCCAAGAGACTGGCGATGTCGCCACGTTGTGTGGCAACACTTAGCCTCTGGCCAAGGCAAAAGCCACCACTTGGGTCACGGGAAGCGTCAACTGTAGTAAATAAAAAAAATATACGGTCGAATTGAGAAACCTCCTCCTTTTTTGAAGTCGGTTAAAAATGGCATTAGGATTGTGAGTGTAAGTGTGTTACACAATTACCCTGCATGGCTGCATCCGCATGCAGACACAGTTTAAGTCGTTGGAATAGTTAAGAGAATGAGATTTCTGTTATAAAAAACTACTTCATGTTCATATGAACTACTTGGAGAAACATAAAATAAGAAATCTATTATTTTAATCATTGAACAGTGGTGATGTTTTACGCTTTGCATTTATGAACGTGTATTTTCAAATTTTATTCATTCTTTCGATTATATTTAATTATGTTTATTCATATTCAAGCATTTACACGCACTAGCAAAGCAGCTTTCCAGTTCCAGTTAAGCTTCTGTAGTAATTAGTATGTACATTGTTGGTTTTATACATTACGAGAAGTTCGTACGAGTATTTTTCCATGAATCGTTTTCATGAAAATTCCAGATTTTAAATCGGGTGGTCAAATTAATGATGAAAATGCTTGAAAACTTAAAACCTGAGAACTTTATTTCGAAATTTATCATATTGACATTGCATAAAACGAAGTCGCTCCCGCTGTTTGTACGCTTAGATTTTTTAAACTACGTAACGGATTTTAATGCATTTTTCAGCAATAGATAAAGTGATTCAAGAGGAAGGCTTATATGTAAGTCTATGTATACACATTGCACCCATGCGAAGCCGGGCGGGTCGCTAGTCTACACTAATATTATATAGAGGATTTTTTTTATTTTTGTGTGTGTGTATGTTTGCAATGAATAAACTCAAAAACTACTGTGCCAATTTCAAAAATTCTTTCACCATTGGAAAACTACATTCACCCTTAGTAACATAGGCATCCGTGCAAAGCCGGGACGAGCCGCTAGTAGGTAATAAATCAGCTAGTTATGATTACTTGTATTGTCTGTTACAGCAAACGAAAGTCCCTAAGGTCTAAATACTCTCGGTATGTAATGTAACCAGGTATGTAATGGGTGGTCACCCGTCCACGTACCAACCTACGCAAGCACGGATTAACTTTAAGGTTGACCCGAGTGGCTGTTATTATCTAGCCACGAGCACCTCCGTACAACAATAATTTGCAGTAATTCAAATGAAAACACTTGACTGTTTGCTCACTTCCAAATCACTATTCAGCTGCTATTCAAGAAATAAATTGAAATTGAAACAAAATTGAATGTAAATAATCTGCCACATCAAGAGATAGTGACCATTCTATAAAAATTTCGAATTGATTACAAATGCATGCATAATGGGTGTAAAAGTACCCTTAACGAATCCGAAAGGCACTTGTTCTCCTCGTCATTGCGATATATTTTATTGTTCTAATCCAAACTCAAACTCAAAGCATTTATTTCAATTAGACCATTACGGCACTTTTGAGTGTAAAAAAAAAACAAAAAAAAGCTAAGCTACAGCCCCAGTCGCAAGGCATAATAACTTGAGAGTAAATCGTAAATATCTCTATGGAGAAGAATGGGCAAGAAACTCCATGGACACTCTTTTCAATCAAAATATTGTCCATACCTGGGAACCTTCTAGTTACGGAGATATTGGGAGTCAAAGTTCCGACATTTTCATACATCACGCTTTTTTTTAAATACAAGTTTTTAATATTATAACTTTGTTTTAAATACCTCCACGATCCCCGCATCCATCAGCACAATGTTTTAAGGGCGTTACATTGAGTCCTACCGTAAAACGGGATTTTTCACCCCGAAAAAAAAGTCGTTTCCCAGCAATAATTTTTGCGTATAATTACTTAGTTTGATGAATAGAATGCTTAGTTGACGGCTTTGTGAAGGGTCCGTTTACACCCTGTGTTTCAAAAACATTGTATGCATATTGGCTCCATCCCCGAATAACGTCCGTCCGATATTAAGCAACAATATCAGCCGAACACACGCTTTTGATAACCAATTTATTCAAAGTGCTTACGGCTCACTATTACGATTCCTTCGACAAAAAATATTACATATTCCCTTGTTGGGTTAAAGTTACACATATATTATTTACGGAACCGATTTCAAGAGAAAATGTTTTGTTTATACATAAATAAGGATGCCTTATTAATAATGCGTTGGGATCGAAAAGTAGTTTCAGTTTTATGGGACCAAAAGGTTTTCGAAAATGTTTGTTTAATAATAGAACATGTCCTTAAAAGTTTATGTAGATTATTATTGGACGCATGACTTAATATTTTCGTAAGTTAAGTTCATAAATGGAGATATTAATAGCAGAGATTTTTGCAGTAAAAAAAACTGATTCATAGTTCTTCTCAAGCCATGATAATTGTTTTAAATGGTTGCTAGAAATATTTTCTACAATCTAAACAGATTGTCGTCGTTGTGGTAATAGCAATAGTCTTATCTTGGTGGCCTACAAAAAGCAGAGGAAATTTGTGAGACATGCTCTCAATGTGATTGTGCTCTCAATATTTCTAACTTTAAGCAAAGACCATTACTGCAACAACTTTAATTCTACTATATCTTTTTGAAGTATAGCTCGATGTCTTAGTCAGATTTTTTCTATGTAGATAAATACGATCACCAGGTGCAAAAGTGCGAAAAAAAATCTTCAAAACGTAAGAAAAAAATCCTGAAAGAAAATACAGATACAGTTTTTCTGCTTACATTTGTATTCAAGCCACACATATGTGGAATTTGCATCGAAGAAAATTGCCTACTCATAATAACAATGCGAAAATAAACTTCGCTTCATATAGCCTGCCTCGAAAAAGGTTGCCAAAATCGAATATTTAATTCTGTATTGTTTATTTAATAATTTACTAATAACAATTGGCTAACTGATATGGTCCTAATACCAGCCGGTATTAGGACGTCAATGGGGTCTTGACGTCACATAATTGCGGTTCGATTTCGGTGTTAGGGACCGATTTGGGGACATTATTGGGGTACCGACGGCATTTGTTCCGAAATATAATTTTAAGGGTAACGTAGTAAGCTATTTTGGAGTGAAATGAATTTCAAATCGGTGTTTGTTCGCTATGTTTTGTAAGCATTTTAATTATATTTGCCATTATCGTGAGTAGCAAGCGTGAATAAGTAGGTAGACTTTTGAATTAAATGGCATCTGTTTTACGTGAATTTATTTCTTAAAAAAACCTCTTTTGAGCTAAATATGTTTAGGCACACTGAAATTCATGTTCTTTTTATTCAAAGAAAGTTTAAGAAAATTTTCGAACTGTGATTTCATGCCTCATTTGTTTTTATGTGTTCTTTCTATAACAGGTTATTAAAGCTTTCGAGTATAGCCTTGGAAAGTTTAAGCTTTGGAAGTTTTACTTACGTTAAACTACAACGTTGAAATACATAGTTATATTCTTTTACCTATAGTTTGTGCATTCTGAATAAGATTGAACACTTCCCGAAAGTTTAAATTGACATTGTTGTGCGACTCCTGGTTTAAAGTGAGTCGGCCAAAGTTGTAAATAACGAAAGTATTACATGGAAATTACCTTGCTAAACAATTTGTTCTCAATATGTTATTGTAAAGGTCGGTAGAATATTATATGGTGTTGGGATAAAGAGCAAGTGTGCATGGTGTTATCAAAAATATTTCGTCATACTTACGTGTTGTGTTGTTGATATTATCTATGATAGTTTTAAAACTTTTTTGGTAGTTTTGCTTCAAGATTTTTTTTTCAATGAGACAGCTTAGTTGCTATTGCTTCGAGTAACTTAATAATTTGTATAAATAGTGCTTAAAAGTAAAAGAAACTAATCAATACCCACATCAAACTATTTACCTAAATTACATAAGACGAATTTTCATTCAACAAAAAACTTTTGAGACTTCGCGAAACTTTAACGAACTTGAAAAGTTTTTCAACTTTGAAAAAAGTATTTCCTACTCAAGTCCGGTCGACAGAAACTACTTTCTTCGTAATTATTCACTAGAAGACGACATGTGTTCAAGTTATGCAGAGGTGCATTTGGTTCGCGTCCGCATAGCACTGAGGTATCGCGGCGACTGCTTTGCTGTCCAGAGTCCGTTGTAGTTGCCGACAACGTCAGTCAAGCATTTCTTCGGCAGTCCCACCGCGCATGCGTCATTTAGCCCCGCCTCCTACAAAACTTTTTCAGAGAAAAGTATACGATCTTTTTTGTTAAAACTTTTCTTTCTATTTCCCCTTTTAACAGAAGGGATATTAAAAAGTTATAATTAATTGCTTTTATGTTTAAGCTGTTTTTGTTTCGTTGATGACAAGATGAGTGTAATGTGATCAGTAAAACAATGACGTTGACATTTTAATTAATTATTCGATTTTGTTTGTGATGAGCTGTTATTCTGATCGACTAAATACGAGTTAATGATGCTTAATGAGTTATCGCTTATCAAAATAGAAAAAACTTAGTGAATACATGATTTTAACTATACAGGTGCACTACATAAGAAGAATACTCTCCAAGGTGTAGGCAGAGAGACGCGTTCTCTCATTACATCGGTTGTTAAATCAATCCCCTATTAGCGGGGATTGATTTATTTCAAGTTGTTAGATTTAGTTGATTTTTCCTTTAGTTTAATTTTATAATGTTTAAATTAATTTTGCATGCCGTAAAAGCAGAATGTACAAGAACTCTGTAAGCATTGTAACACCTTATTTGTAATACCTACATTCTTTGCAAATACAGTCTTCTATTATACTCTATGGGCCGAAACTTTTGCCACGAGCCGGGAACAAATCAAGATTCTAGTAAGATATTGACAATTAACATCATGGTACGTGTAGGCAAAGGTATACCCGTAATGCACTCAAATTACGCTAGACATGTTTGACTGCCTCGTTGGTCTAGTTGTCGTAAGTGCGATTGCTGAGCATGAGGTCCTGGGTTCGATTCCCAGGTTGGGCTAAGTGTTAACACTGTGTTTTTCTATGAGGAATTTCTCAGTAGCAGCCACGAAGTCTAGACCTGCGCCCGGCTGATAGCAATAGGCTTGCCCTTATTACATGTGACTTAAACATAAGTGGCGAAATGTGGGTGTAACATTAGGTACAGTCACGAGCACACCAATATGTATACACTTTCCGAAATTTAAAAGCAATTTTCACGAGAAATAACGATTGCAACTTGGAAATAGGATCGTTTTCTTAAAAATATGAGTTCCAGAATACTGTGTTCGTAGAAACATGAAATTTTAATCAGAACAGTAGGACAAAAACACTTTTAAAAGTGGTTAAGTGTTTACATATTGGTGCTCGTTATTGTACACTTTTGTCTAACCCTTCAGAGATAACAGGCGTTTTATGTAATACCTAAGAACACATGAAAATATAAGCCTACGGATCCCAAGGTCACCCGTCATGCAGACGACCGCTAGAGTACTGGAACGTTCGATTTCCACTATCTACTCGCTTAAAGCGTGGGTTTTATCAATGGTCGGCGATAAACAATTAAACTATGGTATAATGATGACAGGGCAGGTCTTACATTCGGCACTATAATTAGCTAAACGCTTACCTAATGTGGTATCATATAATGGAGTGATTATACATTACCATTTACATATATTTGTATCGATGAATAGAGATGTTACTTTGATATCTATTACATATTCAAATTTGTGTTTCCATAATCATCATCAGCCTAGCCTTTTCACAATTATGTTGCTGTTGGCTTCCAGTTTTACCGGATGCGGCTGAATACCAGTATTTTACATGGAGCGACTGCCTATCTGACCTCCACAAGCCAGTTAGTACTGGGCGATACGATAGTGGTAAGACTAGCTGTCAGAATTTCGGCCCACTGACAACCTAGATGTACAAATGATCGTCTCGATATGTAATGCATAGTCACCCGTCCGGACGTCGTCGGACCAACCTTGGCAAGCGCTACTTAACCTTGAAGATCAACCCGTGCGGTTTTTATTATTTAGCCACGAGCCTCAACAATACATGTGAAAATTAAGTCAATATCAGAATAGCTAGTACTATTGAAAAAGCCATTAAAATTTTAGAAGTTGTAGCGCACACTTAAGAGTACGAAATCATAACATCACGTCGTTATCACTGACAGGTAAGCCAAAGCTACACCCACATTACCAGATTGAACCCAGATTGATTGATTGATTGATTGATTGATTGAACTTAATACGTGAGTACTAAAGTTTATTTTCCAGTAACACATATTTGTTTACATTTTCAGAAACTAAATTGCGGACGCAGCATAGCTGTAGACTCACACAGCTTCAACTCTTACATAATTGCTGTAACTGTAGACGTTGCTTTAGAATTATTTAGGCGTCTGTAATGGTAGCGACTTGTGCCTCCATAAGTGGTTATACCAAATGCTAAGAGTAATAACTACTATAACATGGATTGAAAGCGCCACACTCCGTCACGGGTTAAGCAGCACTGGGCCCACGTGTCCCAGCAGTGGGGACGAGGCTGATTAATTGATTATGCTTACGGTACTTTAACAAAAGTTGTGCAACATTGCCTCAACATGTTTTTGTGTTACGTGAAACTATTTGCTGCTAGCAGTACATTTGGTTTGTGGGAATAACTGAATTATACTAGGTGGAATAGACACCAACGTACAAACGCTTGCCACAATATATCGTGAATTTTTTTTTATGAAAAATTAATTTTTAGCCATTAACTCCTTTGTGGATATTTACATAGCTGAGTAAAAAGTCGAAGTATTGAGACACAAAACATTCACAACAATTTCAGCGACCTGTGTCGAACCAAAATAGCAAGAAAATAAGAAAACCTATCACCCAATTTATAACTGCTCACTAAACTACCCTCAGTTCCCCCGAGCACCTTCAAGCGTTTGTTAGCCAAAATTTTTGCAGAGTAACCATTCACGGCACGGGCTATAAATGTTGAACAACGATACCAAATCGCGAGTTGTAAAGTGTTTACAAATAGATATAAAGGTAACAATGACCCCGACTGCGACGGGTTAATATTTGCAGTCTTCACCGTTTATTTTTGGGGTAACCAAGAGGTTTTTTGTGTTGGAGACTTTCTTCTTACGTTTTGGAATTTTATGCAGTAGATTGTTGTACTTGATACTTGATTTTTCGGAAAATATCCAAAGTGTAGCTATCTGAAAAACAAGTAGACTAACTTAATAAGCTTTCTGGATAACTTCTGACGCTACTGAAGCCGATTTCTTGTGACCGCGAATCAGTAGTGTTAAGAGTCCGCAGATTCAACTAAATGATACCCCAAGCTGAATTAATTCAATTCAATACTTTATTTCGAACAACCAAGTCCATATGGGTTAGAGATGCTGAAGAACTATGTTAATAGTAATAATTTCATAGCTTTCATAGATACAGACCAAATAAGGAAAAGGAAGGAGGAGGAAAAAAGGAAAGGAAAAGAAGGAGGATAAATGACCTAAATAAGGTATAAGGTAGTTTAAACAAAAGAAACCAGAATCTCCAGACATCTGCATTCTAACAGCTTGATGGAAAACTACCGAAAAACGTATGTGAATTCTTATACTGTCACTTACGAGATATCTTCCGTGATTGTTCATGATTTCGAACTCCAAGTTAAAGTTAAGTTAGTGTTAGGTTTAGATTTAAACCGTGAAAGCTTAAAACAGTGTTAACAGTGTTAGTGTTCTGACCTAGCAAAAATTACTCTTTTTAAGGCCTATTGTCAGAGCTTTTACACGAGCAATCTATGGGTCAACTACACTAAGAGATCGCTGGATGTCCTGCGCATTCAATATAATAATGCTTTCAGGATGTTGTTGCGACTGCCTCGTTTTTGTAGCGCTTCTGGAATGTTTGCTGAGGCCCACACAGATGGCTTTCATGCCATATTACGGAAAAAAACGGCTTCGCTGCTGTGCAGAGTGCGGAGTAGTCGCAACTATATCCTGAGAGCTGTGGCAGAGAGCTATACTCCAAATATCAAGTATTTTGTGCGGAGGTTGATAAGGTAGGGAATGTGTTTTTCTGCCGAGTCATCCTTTGTTTTAATAATATATTTTTATCAATGTTACTAACACTAGAATATAAGCTGTGTGTAATATTAACAAAATATGGATCACTGTTGTCTGAATTAAATGAATTTTATTTTTATTTATTTTTATTTATGTGAATTCTGTTCAAAGACATCATTTGCCTAGCCTTTTCCCAAATTTATTGGGGTCGGCTTCCAGTCTTACCGGATGCAGCTGAATACCAGTATTTTTTTCATGAAGCAACTGACTATCTGATCTCTACAACCCAGTTAGTACTGGGTAATACGTTACCACTTAGTAAGACTGGTTGTCAGACTTTCGGGCCACTGACTACCTGTAAAGACTGTCAAATATCTACAAGTGACAGCCAGAGCCAACGGCTTAACGTGCTTCCCAAGGCACGGAGGAAATTCGGTATGTAATGATCCACAGCCAGACCTTGGCAACCGCGGCTTAACCTTGAAGATCGACCCGTGTGGCTGTTATTATTTCGCCACGAGCTCTTCAAAATTCTGTTCAAAGTCGTTTTAGAAAACTACTAAATGATTACAAAACGCCTGCGCCACTTGTTTTGGCTCTTGGTGGCATAGTTCAAAGTATGGCCACTTTACGGCCCCTTTCTATGTGACCACAGATTTCATTGGTACTTTTGAGCATAATAATGGCGGAAACTATCCTACTAAAAAGGAACATCAACATGCGAGTGCCAAATCTGTTCGTAAAATAAATTGCAGTGATAGAACATTATTTTTACAGCAGCTGTGAAACAGAGGTTTACCTGTCAACAAAAATAAAAATCGAAAACGTCGTGAAATATTTGCATTGTTTATTTGTTGTTTACAAAACGTATATCGCTTATAGATTTATGGTAAAGTGAAAACTTTAGCTCAGGAAATAGCCAGTGCCGGACAAAGCAATCGGAAATGTTTTTCCTGTTGACCGATGTGAAAAGATAACTAAATCTCATTTCACACTATTTAGTAATGTTCATTCAGATTTCATGTATTTATTTATTGCTTTCGGATTCATATGCGTATAGTATAATTATCACATGCTTGGGTGAAGGAAAACGTCGTGAGGAAACCAAACCAGCATGCCTGAGTGATATTTCTCGATGGCATGTAAAGCCCCCCGCAGTCCCTGGTGCGCAGGGTGTGGGGCAGCACCAACAGTATCCTAGGCATGATTGACAGTCGCTTGGACTGTATTTATGTGGGTCGCTGTTGTGCAGTTACTCATAGGTTGTCTCAGCAGTGATCCACCGTTATTTGTTGTGTTGTTTGTTTTTATGTGCTTACTTAGTCGTAAGTTTTACTAACAGTTTTTGAGTCATGGATACTCGATTAAAGATAAATTCTATTCTATTCTATTCTAAAGCCAAGTCAGACCACCAACCAAGCCACCACACCAACAGAAATTCATGGACGGCATAAAAACTCTGGCACCAGGTTAGACTCTGGCAGCAGGTTAGGCACTAGGAGACATGAAAAAATTTGATTGCCTAAAAGTTACTTTTTTTATTTACCATGCATTTAAAAAGCTACTTCAATGGACTGCTTTTTTATTTTACCATTGCAAAGGTCACGTGAGTATGCAAGTTTCAGACGCCCTTTTCAGCTCCTTGCATACTTCTGTGTTGTAATAATTGGTTACATACATGAGGATACACTATTCCATATGCGCACATAACCGCCAAAATGACCTCTTTAAAATGTAAAAACTTCGCTAAAGACCTGCATTGTCTCGCTTTCGACACACGATACGAGGCATTTTCTGAATTATCTTTCTCAGCTCCGTCCATCACATGACATATCAGAAACATTTTCAAGAAGCTCGTAGCTAAATAATGGCCGCACGGGTCGATCTTGAAGGTTAAGCAGCGCTTGCCAAGGTCGGTCCGTGGATGGGCGAATGGTCATTCATTACATACCGTGTCTCTTCCGTGCCCTGGAAAGCACGTTAAGCCGTTGCTCCCAGGTGTCATTTGTAGATCTGTGACAGTCGGTACAGGTAGTCAGTGACCCGAAAGTCTGACAACCAGCCTTACGAAGGGGTCTCGTATTACTCTGTACTAACTGGGCTATGGAGATCATATAGGATACCTGGAAATCCACCACCACACACACCACACATACACATGGCACACGGTTACCTGGTGCAGATTAAAATTAAATATTTGCACACCATATGTAATGGTAGAATGTAAAGGGCCCATTATAGTTTTAAGATCATACATTGTAAACCTACATTCTGGCAAATAAATAGATTTTCAGGCAGTCGCTCTATGTAAAACACTGGTATTCAGCTGCCGGATGCAGCTACACTGAGAGCCGACTACAACATAATTTGGCAAAAGCTATGATGAAGTACTCTAGTCCATATTATTATTGCGGCAGCTTGGTCGCACTACCTTTAGGGGGTGAAGGTTTGTGCATAAGTACCTACCAGCTGCCTTTATAACGAGCCTGCACGTTTTTATTGCCTAGCAGCAGTTTATGTATGTACACTGAAAACATTTGTCTCAGATTTTGTTACTCTAAAATATTTTACACCTGCCTAAGCTAACATTATACAGAGTGGCTATTTAGTCACATATACCACCAAAGCTATTCTATCCGTCATACTAAACATCAGAACCTTAAGGCTAAATAATATCAGCTGCACGGGTCTACCTTCAAGGTTAAGGTTCAAGGTTAGCTAACCATCCGAAAAAAAAAAAGAAAAAAAGTTAAGCAGTACTAGCAGGTCTGTCCGAGGATTGGATCCATTACATACAGACATCCCACCGTGCAGTCACTCCATATAATATGCTGATATTAAGCTGCATCCGATTCGACTTTAAGCCGTAACCAACATAGTTGGGGAAAAGGCTAAGCAGACGGTGGTGGGTAGAATTTATCCCCTTTGCGAATGCAGGTGATTAAATCGCCACCCTTTCAAAACTGCAAATGTATTTACTCTAATCAGCAGTTTAATTTTAAAATAGCACATAAACCTGCCCAAACTCCCATAATGTTTCCTAAAATAATATCCGTTTTGTCCGGCGCCATCTTGATAATAATTTAAAATGGCCGCCGAACGTAGCTTTGTAACCACAATGTATTGTCCATAATATTTAATGTTATACTTTTTGGCAGACCTCTCTATATCTAATATCGTTGAGCCGAGCTAGACTTTATAGGTAAAATGAAAAGATTTTGTTCTAGAACCTTTTTTGGTGTAAGCATAAAAATAATAAGACTTTTTTGTCTTTAGCTATGAGACATAATTTTAGATTTCTTGATTGATTTTCCGATATGATTTCCATGTGGAATATTTCTATTGATAGATTTCTAATTACAGTAACCTAACACGAAGCATATATCGAGGTTTTAGTTCGCTCACTCCGCTCGCTCACTAGACCCCACCATCCCCTTCGAACCTAACCTGTCGGGGTACCCTAAGTCCGGGTGTCTCCGCACCCTATGAACTTCCGAACTATTTATCTAACTGCCCATTCCATCATTTTTACTGGCCATTTATTTATTAGTCTGCTTACATATTTTTAGTACTGACATTGTAAGACGAAATAACCGGCCAATTGTTTTTTTATTACTGACTATGTTTTACTGTCGCACAAATTTTTACCAATCGTCGATAAAAAAAATAACTGCCCATTATTTTTTTCAACTGATCATAATAACCTCTCGAATGTTTAAATAACAGTTCAAAAAATTAGTTCTCCTAAAATAATATCAAAAACAAATTCGCATTGTTGAAATTCGCAGCACAAATTAGCGCGATAAGCAAGGGTTTACCTAGCACTTAAGTAATTAAATGAGCGTGAGATAATCAGCGTTCAATTCACGCATATTATTATCTGTTAGTACTCGAACTGACCTGTTGGTCTCGAGTTCAAAAGTGCGAGTGTTGCACGTGGTGTCCGAGTTTCTATTTCCAGGTCGGGCAAATTGCTACTGGGTTTTCCATTGATAATTTCTCAGTAGCAACCGGCTGAACCCGCTGTATGGTTGTAGCGTCCTTTTGTCTCGGAAAGCATATTAAAATGGAAGCGCCAGGGTAGCCCGCTAAATTCATTGCAATTTGCAGGTCCGTGTCGGGCTGTATGTTAAACAAATGATTTGCGACCGAAATGTACTTTAATCAACATACAATCTGACACTGACCTGAAAATTGCAAAAAAACTAAAGAAAATTTATGCACTTGCTCTCTCCTGTTGAGTCGGATTGACGTGTCGGATAATGAGAGCAAGGAAAAAAAAATGCACCTGTGTTGCACCCTTGTGCACTATATTATATGTCCAGCATCGATGGCTTGACTCCGCTAAGATTGGCTGCCAATCCTGAAAGGTCTAGAGAACTGTTATTATTAAACTGATATCAAATTCACACCACAAATTGGCGCCATATGCAAAGGTTTACCTGGCACTTAATCAAATGAACGTGAGATAATGAGCGTGCATCTGGTTATTGACCGCGGCTCAGTACAGTGAGCTGGCGGAATATCAAACAACATGCGTGATTAGAACCCGATGTATTGGAAGTGATGCGTGATGTAATGATACTCGTAACTGTCACTCGAGTTAATGCGCTGTTTAATTAATTTGTCGGAAGTTTAATGACAGCTTTACATATTATTTACATGGTCATCATCATCAGCGTAAGCATTATAGTCTGACTGTACTTTAAAAAATATTTGAACAGTTGTTGATATAAATTTTGTACAGGAGGTCCATATTTGACTATTTTCTGAAATCAATACTTTTTTTTTTCACTAGAGCCATGGGAATCGCCAAGCGGTTGGTCGACTCTTCACGTGACCAGAGGGCGGGCCTATTTTTCTTGTTGACAGCGATGCGGACGAATTTTTGTATACTTGTACATATTTTTATTACTATTATAGTTTTGTAGTGTAAATAATGTAATTATCATGAAAATAAATATATGTTTTCACTTAAGCTGGAACAATTCGTTCGTGAGATTTCTAATACTTCTCACCCTATAAAAGTAACTTTCACTTAACATAACATAACATAACACCTGCAATCCCCGAAGGGTAAGGCAGAGGTGTAACCATTAGTACAGCCACATTTCGTCAGTTTTGTTTAAGACTCATGTAATAGGGGCAAGCCTATTGCTATCAACCGTGCACAAATCCAGACTCCGTTGCTGCTACTGAGAAATTTCTGATGGACAAATAAAATAACACTTTACCCGACCTGAGAATCGAACCCTCATGCTCAGCAGTCGCGCTTACGACCGGTAGACCAACGAAGCAGTAGCGTCGACTTCTACCAACAAATTGTTGGGATTATAATATACAAAGAGGATTATTTATTCTTAACTCTTGTTTAAAGAGCATAACGTTTAAACAAATTAAACTAGTACTTAATCAGTGAAACAGTTATTATAAAATAATTTTATCGTTTTCAAGTGTTCTTATCGTTAAACACTCCAGTCAGTAATTTATTTTATCGTCTTGAATCAATTTCTTTAATCAATTCAATAACTTTAACTGTTGCTTTAATCAAAAATCAATCAATTTGATATTTTCGCTTTATTTCTAACTAAGAGAAGGAAAGTTTCGTTACTTAAATAAACTTGAATTTTTGGTAAACAGTCCTTCAAAGTGTAAAACAATAAACGTTTGATAAACAATGAATTTTCTTTACACAACGCTTAGGTAGTTATAGCAAATTGACTTACTGTATATTTAGATGAGAAAGCCATGCTGTTAATAGTTAATTAAAAGTAAAGCTAATCATCCTTTCCCAGTCACAATGATACAGTTACAATATTAAGAAAAAAAATCCGTTCGTTAAACGGTAAGCAAATTCTTACTATTCATTTTCCCTTATTCCTGAAGTGTGAACGAGTTCGTAATATGAACTTGGAAAAGAGAACTATTTTTTTTATGTTGTTGCACTAAGGAACCCAAAATATGGGAAAAATGGCGTGGGCATATAATTTCGTATGACTGAGACAATGTACTATCATTCTTTCGCCGTAGTTACAACACAGAGATACCCTGTTCAATCTAGCGTCAGTGCAAGCTAAAATGGCCTCTCTTGAAACTCCTCTATCATATTTTCCCACATTACATGAAGTTACACCTAGAAGACAGTTTCAAGTCGAGTGTCTTCAACGTTCAGTCATAGTCCGTGTTAGAGATATACAACGCATTGTCCCGCGTTCATTCAAGTTGAAGAGATAATCGGGTATGATTGAACTTAGAAATGCGGTTGGTTGCACAGTTGAAAATGTTGGCTAAGAATATGGGGAAGTAAACAATGTTTCGTTCCGTTTAGGGTTCCGTACCCGATGGGTAACCAACGGGGCCCTATTAATAAGCCTCCGATGTCCGTCCGTCCATCCATCGGTCTGTCAGCGGGCCGTATCTCATGATCCATAGTCAAAATCAAAATCAGTTTATTAATCAATAGAAAAAAAAAGTTGTGTCATAATTTAATCGGTGAGCCACTAACTAAGGATCGCTTGTCTTGTGGCTCGAGAGTGCGGATTTTACAAAATAGTAACATTGAATTGAGGACATTAAAATATAATAATAAACATTAATAGGGTAATTAGGGTATGAAATTAAAACGTTGGAGAGCTACTATAATATGCTCTGAACACAAAGTAATAAAATAAAAATAAAACAATGTTTAATAGGTAGACAGTTAAAATTTTCACAGAACGTGTATTTCTATTGCCGCTTTAAGAACAAATGATAAATTAAAAATTAAGGAAGGCTCCACTACTACGATAGTACGGAACCCTTCATGCGCGAACTGACTGAATTTCGACTGCATTTGACCAGTTTTTGTAGATTTTTGGGATATTTTGTCGTTAGGAGTATTCAAAAGTTTGTCTATCAGGGGGTACCATAGTACCCGGTAACTGAGTTCGAGGGCAGATATGCAGTCGCTCCATGTAAAATACTGGTTTTCAGCTTCATCCGGTTACACTGGAAGCCGACCCTATCTTAGTGGCGAAAAGTCTAAGCAGAAGATGATGTTGGCAAAAAGGCCTAACTAAAAACCGCCGAAATATCGGCAACTCAATACAAACATTGGACATGGTAAATATTCCGTTTCTAGTGTTAATGATAATGCGAAGACCAAACTTCTTCAGAAAGGTCAGGTGTGTTCTGGGAACCGACGTTTCTGTAGTATCAGATGGCCAGTATATTAACGTGAACGAAATAAAACATTACATACCCCATGAGAATCGTTGTAGATGGTGTTTTTTTGGGAACCCCATGGGGATAAGGTGTAAGTTTATGTAATGTAATGCATTGAGGGTCATTTTGGCTAAAAGGGCGACTCTATGGTTACTAAGGGACTGTCCCTTGGTAACCATAGCATCGTGTCAATGGAAAGTTGTAGCTCACTTACAATAAAGTATTAACCAATAAGTTGCCTTTGACACCAAGTTGAAATGGCAATTAATTGATCACTCGATGAGCACGCAAACAGGAAATTGTTTTCACTACTGGACCACAGCCCCCGTTTGTCAAAAGACACCAGTAGTTTACCTCCCGGCTCTAGTTCAGATTGATCTTCAAATTTCTGGTTTTGGAACATGTTCGCAAGTATGCCTGATGGACTGGAAATTTTCTTGACAGCTTACGTCGTCAGTTCTAAATCCGCTTTTAAATTATAATTTTCGTAACTAATACTATCAGAAGGTGTTCCAGTAAATCAGGGGCTCACATGCTTTTGTGGATGCGATTTTAAGCTTAAATCTCACGTGCCCTAACTGGTATCATAGTCACGACATTTAGGGCAGAAACCAATGACTCATCGAAGACATCAATCAGTATTACCCGATTGATAACAAAATTAATCACCAATCAACACCCAGAAAACCAAACATTGGACAAAATAAACAGCCAACTTAGACACTAATCAATCGCTAAAATAATCAGGCAATGCCAACAATGTTGACTGTAGCAAGTTGGACAGATTTATTAGTCATATTCGCTGAAACAGAAACCATCAAACATTGGACGTATAAACACGTTATGGACACTAATCAATAGCCAACACAATCAGCCAATACCAACAATGTTGGCTGTATTATGTCAGACAGATTATTGGCTATATTCGTTGGTCATCTCACTTGATCGGCTATCCGACTGCAAAGCAAACAAAATAGTACAACGTGTTGCTCTAACAGATTGCTGTTAGGATGTAGAAATTGGATTCGGGTACTGGATACGACATTGACAATAGAACTATGTTGGAACCAGTGACCGTTTCTTGACCATTCATAGTTCTATGACAATGGTTTGACCGGTTTTACGTAACAATTTACTATTATTGTGATTGCCTACTTAAAGGTTATGACCGATTATATCGATTTATAAAGAA
Organism: Eurois occulta; assembly: GCA_950022335.1. NCBI lineage: Eukaryota > Metazoa > Arthropoda > Insecta > Lepidoptera > Noctuidae > Eurois > Eurois occulta. Next base: position 4,820,280 of record OX465489.1, on the reverse strand, counting down.
ACCTTGTGTTAGGTAACTTGAAGACGGCCAAAAAAGTCTGATTTAAAAGGTGTGATCATACTTCGAAAGTGTATTCAGAGGCCCTATAGCATGAACTCGCAGTGTTAATGTAACGTAATTACGTCGATTTTTGAATCTATACAAATAAATAAAATTGAAGCGTCTGTTTGTGATATCAAAATAACAGCTTTTTACTGAATGTATATGAAAATATATGCGTGACTTACAAAAAAAAACACATTTTTTTTATTTTTTGTCTGTTTGTCTTTCTGTTTGTTCCGGCTAATCTTCGAAACGGGTGGACCGATTTTGACGGGACTTTTACTGGCAGATAGCTAATGTTATAAGGTCTAACATAGGCTACTATTATTTTAGAAAAAGAATTAAAATTCCGTGCAAAAAAAATACAACCTTGAAATTGGTAACAAAGACCGATTAAAAAGGGAAAGTAATATTTTTATAATAATTACACGCGAGCGAACGAACGCTTACAACAGCTAGTCGAAAATACAATTAACCTATCGCATTTTAGTCAAATTGTTTGCAACAACGTAATCAGTAGCACCGATAGTTATGAATACACTATTAAAACTATAAAAATAGTGTATGTGAAACGGGTTTTTTTTAATTTAAAATCGACCTAATAACGTTACGGTTACGCTTACGCCACGCGCTCGTGCCTTTGAAGCTTATTAATATATTGTAATCATTATTAAAGCTACGTAAATCTACGTAATAAAGTCGTACCTACGCTCACATATAAATATAACGTTCGGGATATTCTTAAAACTAGAAGCCACATCCAGTCAGTGCCTTACTTCTTCGCCAGGGGTCGTAAACTGAATGAATAACTCTTCAGCTGGCATGGCGTGGCACAATGTCGATTCCTAAGAAGTGTTTCAGAATTCGTCAACAAAAATTTTTAGTATAAGAACCTGCAATATTGTATGTGCCTTCTATGCTTTACTTAGTTGTGAGCACAAGATATTTTATGTGCCTCCCGTACTTTTCTGAGTTCATCATCATTATTAATCTGCCTAGCCTTATCCAACTAAGTTGGGGCCGGCTTCCAGTCTAACCAAATCCAAATCGAGTCCTGTTGTTTGTTCACTACAGGAACTGATAGACGCTATCGAAAGCGCTAAACTAGTAGCTCAGTTCTTTGCCGGCATAATTCAGATTGCCATCGATAGGCTAAGAAGAAAAAGATGATCCATATTCATTCACTGACAACGTCTCCAGCCTTAGCTGCTGGGTCCAGATCCATGAAATGCACAAGAATTTCTTATGTAACGAAACTTATGGAAGAATAGGAACTAGAGTAGGAAAGCCTGTATGGAAGTTTAAGGTTAGATACGTGCAAGTTGGTACTTGGAGGAGCTCGTGGCTAAATAATAACAGCCGCTCGGATCGATCTTGAGGTTAAGCTGCGCTTGCCTAGGTTGGTCCGTGGATGGGTGACCACCCATTGCATACCGAGTTTCCTCCGTGCCTCGGAAAGCACGTCAAGCCGTTGGTCCTGGCTGTCATTAGTAGATCTTTGACAGAACAGGTAGTCAGTGGCCCGAAAGCCTGACAACCAGTCTTACCAAAGGGTATCGTATTACTGACTGGGTTGTGGAGGTCAGATATGCATTCGCTCCACGTAAAATACTGGTATTCAGCGGCATCCGGTTAGACTGGAAGCCGACCCCAAAATAGTTGTGAAAAGGCTAGGCAAATGATGATGACGTGCAAATTGGTACTTGGAGTTCCGTTGATACAAGTAAGTTGTTACCTCGATTTTTAAAAACTCATCATTTAAGGCTCCTAAGATCCTACCAAGCGGAAATCCTCTCGGGAACACTTGGTCCTTGTAACAAATGACACACATAACTTACATACCCTATCACTTGCCACATGGATGCAGCATGCAGGCAACCACTGGGAGTATTTTCCACTTTTCCAGTACACGTCCCGCCATGGGCCGATGCGTGTGACAAATGGCCAGGTTGATTCAATAAGTTGGATGGGAAGAAATAAAAGAGGACGAATACGCATCTCTAATAGAGTAACAAATTAAATTATTTCCTGTTTTTAATAATATTTGTTCTGTATCACATTTTTTTTTGGTCCCATACTAATCTTCTATTAATAAAAACTTACTTCAATTTATTAAAATTCAGCCGATGTCGGTTCCATGAGTCTTTGACACCTAAGAGCCTGTTTACACGTCCGATAGCTCAGATGCTTTAAATAATGGGTGTAAAAATACCCTTAAAGAAGCCGAATTGTAATTTTTTTCTTCCCCTCATTACGATATTTTTTTTGGACCATACCTGATAAAAGTTGAAACTTTTTTTTAAAACATGTTTTTAATGTTATGACTTTATTTTTTCAATTGCCTCCATGACCCCTGTACTACTCAATTCATCAATCAGCACAATGTTTTGATTTGTTACTTTGAATCCTACCGCAAAACGTAATTTTTCACACTAAAAAAAAGTTGTTTCCCAGCAAAAATGTTAGAGTACAGTTAGGTACTTAGTTTGATGTACAGAATGCTTGGTTGACAGCTTCGTGATCGGTCCATTTACAACTTGTATATTGCCCTTATCTATTCATACCATTCCACTTCGATAACAAATCTCATTCGATAAAAAAAAACTGTTGTCTATGCCAAAAATCTGGTACATCTGTGTAAATCTGTATAAATGGCTGTTCATTCAGTTTATCCGGCCCCGGGGAGCTCGCCTTTAATATAGGAACGTTCAAAATATATGTAATGGCCTTATTGCCTTTACGTTACAGCCTGTCTGTATTTGTGAAGCTATGAATAGTATTAGCTTAGGTTTTAAAGTGTTGATTGTAAATTCCCTGGAGTGTATTTGGTACAGTACAGGTATTACATCTAACTGAATTTTATATTAATTTTCTGCAGTGTATTGTGTTTTAGAGGGTTGGTGTAGTGGCTGAGCGATCGACTGTGAACAAATGTTTGTATGGCCTATAGTTAGGTGTTCTGTGTCTGGCTATTTGTATACGTGAGTTTAAATGCACCCGCGATACAGGAGAAATTCCAAGTGTTTGTGGAGCAACGTTTTTTTTTAATAATAATAAAAATATGGAAAGGAGACAAGCATTAAAGATCATCAAAAAATTCGTCCACATTGCCGTCAACAGAAAAGTACCCAGAAGGCAATAATAATTCTTTGACCAAAAAAGAGGTCACGTTTTTATTTGAATGAAATAGAAATCGAATCATGCTGCGGCACAAAAGTTAAAACAACATATTTACAAGGTACAAGTAAGTAGGAACATAATTATTCGATGTTGGTGTACTATAAGGTAAACTCTTTCTGTCTATACATTCAGTGTATTTGTAAGTATTCAAGTCGGCAAATACCAATACTCTGAAAATAGAACTTCTATCAGTCTTTCTTCCACGATTAAATAAATAAAAAAGGAACAGCATTATGTACCTACATTACAAAAACTAACAACATAAACCACTCTAAGCCTACCTATATAAAAAGCCTATTATATCCGGCTGATTGAAAGTAACTAAAGAAACCGGTCACCAACAAATGGGCTTTCTATCGGAAATTATATTCATCGGAAACCTATTGAAAAATTGATTTATTTGCCTCACCTTGCTTACTATACCGTGTTAATGCATTGCTACAGCGTCAACATACTCATAGCTAGTGAGACACGGCAGACGGAAACATTTTTTTTTCTTTTTCCCAAACGAAAAAAAAAGGCCTTGTTTTTCGGATGGGAAATCATCAAATGACAGGCGTCATCCCGCTGGGCGGAGTGGAAGGGAGTGTCAAACTTGTACTGACTAAAACCCATCCATGTTCCTTCTTAGCCCTTTGTGTTCCAGGTCCGCGGAATCTCATTCGAACAGTCCCGCAGCCCTCGATATGTTGTAAACCTGACACAATGATTTAATAGGTCAGTGATGGTAGGACCAGAGGAGCCCGTGGCTAAATAATAACAGCCGCTCGGGTCGATCTTCAGGTTAAGCCGCGTTTGTCTAGGCTGGTCCGTGGATGGGTGACAACCCATTATATACCGAGTTTCCTTAGTGCATCGGAAAACATGTTAAGCCGTTGGTCCCGGCTGTCATTTGAAGATCTTTGATAGTCGTTATAGGTAGTCAGTGGCTCGAAAGTCTGACAACCAGTCTTACGAAGGGGAACCGTATTACCTAGTACTGACTGGGTTGTGGAGGTCAGATAGGCAATCGCTCCATGTAAAATATTGGTATTCAGCTGTATCTGGTTAGACTGGAAGTCGACCCCGACATAGTTGGGAAAAGGCTAAGTAGATATGATGACGAACTAAATATTTAACTCTAAAAAAACTTAAATTATTTTCGATGTTTGTGTATTTTATGTTCGTACAGTCCATCCAGAGGCTGTCTGGAAGATATCGCTATCAGCGATAGGACCGCCATTGTAACCATATAATTTATTTCTTTATCGTGTGGTTAGGGCCTAACCTGGTGTCAGAGTTTTTATGCCACCCATGGATGGGCCTCTGACTTGCCTTGCTTTAGATGCCGTCGAGAAATATCTCTCACGATGTTTTCCTTCACTGAAGCAAGTGATAATTACGCAATACGCACATGAATCCTAAAAATCAGAGGTGCGTGTCTTGGGTTCGAACTTGAGACTTATGACTTGGCAGCCTGACGGTCACACCCACAGAAATATTAAAAACAGGAGAAGTGGCAAGGGGGCGTGTCGGCGACCACGTGGTGCTGAGCGCCTCGCTCAGCTATTGAAAAAATGGCCGTCACCGCGAGTTAGTGTGTTGTCAACCGCGTTCGTAATAACAACGATTATTGTCTTGTTCGGTGGTTTCGTGCAAAAATCGAAGCCAAGACAAACATTTTAGTAGTCATGGCATCAGTTACCACAGGAAAGTACAAGTATTTTACAGTATTTGTCTTAAAAATCACGAAAAACAACAATCCCTAAAATATATCTGACTTGTACTACTTTATTTTTGTTTTCTTGTATTACTCCGACTGTATTGTTTGCATTAAATACATTGCTCTTTTACAACCACCTCAGTCTGTCACTGAGTGACTGAACAAGCAATGTAAAGCTGACATAACGAAACATCATTAAGGCGTAATGTCGCATGGTGCGTCCGCTGCTCCGGTCCGCCGTATTTGAGCGCGGATAGTGATGTGCTCGTGGAGGTTTGACAAAGTCTACCGACAAGAAAGTCGACTGCGAGTTGTTATATTACTATTTTTATTTTTGTCGATTTTTCTTCAATATGTTAACTCTTGTAATCCGGTTGGAAGACCGATGTGGTTCTATGCACATTTACCCATTTTTATTATTTTACAGCGTAGTAGTGCGTAACCAAAGATCGTGAAATAAGTTCATTAATGTTAGTTAAGTAATCTATGGAATGTCCTTGGGTTTGAATTATGAGCTACTTCGTCACTTGTTATGGTTATGGTATTTAACTGAAGTATTCATAAATGCACCATTAGCTTCGTTTGCATTATAATAATCAGCATCTTAGAGTCATAATTATGTAGGTACTATGCCGCAGAATTTCTAAAGAGGGTTTGAAGACGCTATATTGTGACGTCATGTACGCTTTTTTTAACACTTGCACGCTCTAAAATAAACAATTATAATATGAAAATTACTTTAATATTATTAAAATTTTGGCAATGGGTCAACATTCATGCTATTTATTTATTATGCATGCGTGTGTCTTTTTGTCACATAAACCCCTAGTTGCTAAAGAAAGAAGAATTTAATTTCTTAAAAATACTGCTTGCTTATGGGTTTTTTAGGAGCTTGCTTAACATACAAGTTTATGATTAGTTTATAATTCAGTAAGTCACTAACAAATTGTAATTGTAGTTTCCCAAAATATTTTTATTAATTGAATAATGTTTTGTTGGTTTCATATTGTTTTTATTAAATTATTTCTAAAACCCGATATATTTATCGATAACTCTTCGATTTTGTCAAGCACTATGTCGTATCCGCCCCCGTGTCCCGACAACACACAATGATAATTGTTTTAGTGTGAGTAAATTATACGGAAAAAGTACGCTGTGCTTTAAAGAATAAGGTTTATATTTAAATGACAGAGTTATCGATGGCGCGTGTGTGCACTTGTTCGTAGTATTGTTTTGACAGAACTGTGTGTGCAATATTAGCGTCCTGGAGGGGCAACTGTGGCTTCACTGGTTTTTTATACATTTTGAACTCCACGCCATATCTCCTTCTTTATTATATCTATGGTCACACCACTAGGCTAACCATAAATCATAACCATATAATTAGAAATATTGTAAAACAGTTGTTTCAATTTTGGTGTACAATAGAGTTGTCTATTCTACACTTCGATACGATATAGCAAATCATCTTTTTAATACCTTCTTAAAGTAACTAAACTATAACAGCGGTCATTGATTCCATTTTTTATCAAATCATTTCCTTTTATTTTATCATGTCTAGATACCGAGTTTCTCTAGCTAATTAACTTTGACCCCTTGTAGACTTGTACAACATTCACATTGTATGGTCATATAATGCATAAGGTCCACTGTACAGGTTTTTACGCCTGTTTCATTCTAAGATAGAAAGACGCTACGAAATACTCGTAGATAGAACGAAGGCTACGCCGCCCGCTACGGTCTAAGCTTTGGCACCGCTACGCCGACGTCTACGCTTCGACGACTCTATTGAAAATACACGTTTTTGTATTTAATTCTGCGGAATTACCGTGTATCAGTATACAGTCGGTACTCTCTTTGCTTTTATGAAAGTGGAATGAGTCAAAGGAAAATATCGTGTTTCTTGCTAGTTTTATTCTTTTAGGTTTGAATAAGGGATAGTTTTATATTTTCATTGGTCTCTTGTCGTAAATTAAAGGAATAAGACTGAAAACGTGAAAATCTGTAAAACAATTCATAATAGCAGTGAGGATTGAGGAGTCCTAATGCCCTAAACGCATTGATATTCTATTAGCGATAATAGTGACGGAAAAGTAAAAATTGATATCGTGCACTACGCAGAATGACACTTTGGCCGCAGAAGCTACGACCAGGAAGAAAGTTTGGTCGCGTAGTTGCGCGTGTGGAAAAAAGGCGCGCGAGTGTAAAAAGGCGCGCGTATACGTACCTACACGCGCTACATAAAAGGAGGTTAAATGTGCCTAAAATTCGCTATTCTTAAAACCATCATTGTTACGCTCATCGATTCAATACATTTTCATACATGTATGGTGATTGTCTTAGGACCTCTCTGGACAATACTCCAGAGAATACAACCTAAGCTGTTGTTAATTATCATGTCAGCGGTGTAGACCTAATTATCGTTGTTAATTAAGCATAGGATTTGACTGCATTTACGTAAGTGATGTAGGTGATGACGATTGGGATTGAGCAGTTGAAATCTCTTAGAGTTTTAACTGAGATGATGATTCATCATCAATAATTATCTGCCTAAAGTCTCACCGGATGTAGTTAAATTCCATGATTTTTTACACGCTTGTTAAGACTAGTCTGTTGTCAGGCTTACTTGCTTCGACCCGTACCGACTGTCAAAGATCTACGAATGATAGCCGGATCCAATGGATTAACGTGCTTTTTGAAGTATGGAGGGAACCTAGTTTGTATTGTATGGTCACCCATCCAAAGACCGACCTCGGCAAACGTTGCTTAACCTTGAAGCTTGACTCGTGTGGCTACTATTATTTAGCAACAAACCCCTCCACCTCAACTCAGAACCAAACACACGTCCTATAAACTCCCAACAGGCCAGTTCAAAACGAAAATACAAATCTCGATAAAAATTCAGTTTGAAAGTCTTAATCCACACAGCCGTTCTGTATGCATATAAAGCAATTTTCAATTTACGATTGGCTCCGTCCCGTTTCCTCGGGTACCCGGTTACCCGGATAGCGGCTGGAACAAATGGTGCAATTGGTACGATTGGTTCACCGCGAACGCTCTGGAGCCTCTGCGGGTACTTGCCGGAAAATTGACCTAAGTTTGGCTATCCTAATATTTTGTCTACCAAAATCATACCAAAATACACAATTATTGCAAACTAAAAATAATAATAAAGGCTATTTTTTTTAGATTACTACTACAATCGATTTTTTCAAAGTTTATGTCTTTGGTGGAGTACACTGCCAATTTAAGGAACTAAAATGCCATAGGTTAATAGAATGTATTTTCGATTGAAAATCGACGTATTTACCTCGAGATCTACGGAGAAAACAAAGAAACGAAATCACAGCTGGGTGACTTGCACACTTGCACAGTGACAGTACTGATGCAAAGAAAACAAGTGACACGCCCGCTTTTTTCCTGCCGTAAGTAGCATCTCCCGAGGCCGTGAGTGGGCTCTAATAAAAACAGGTCTTTAACACCAGAACACAATATAATTTCTCAAACACTAATTTCCTAACTAAGAAGGGAAGGTAAGACCAAAAAACATAACCCCAAAACGGCTTCTCTCGCCTTTTAACTTTGCTAGCATGAACAGCTGATACACTATAAACTGACCTAAAGCACAAATCCTTTCCAAGCAGCAACATGGAGCATGTTATATAACGTCTTACAACTTTCTGTAGCGCATTACATGCTTGTTATTTTAAAGTTTCTTGGGAAACAAACATTGTAGGAAGAAGAATAAGAAAGTTGTGAAGACCATTGATCAAAATAACGTTCTCACCAATTGAGCTGCTTGTAAAAGTGCTATTCACTTGAATGTGTTATCCGACTATGTATTACCATCAAAAGCATGTTCCATAGTCGCTCTGTCAGGTATCTCGCATTTTCAGAATAATGACAAAATAAAATGCTCTTGTTCTTGTACTAGTTCATTGATTTCGACTCGAAAACAATCACAGGCACGTAACACCTTTAACTAGCATTTTGACAGCAGTACTTTAAAGTGGTCACATTTCATCAAGTAGAATGTCGTCGGTAAGCAACATTAATTCATATTTTTCTAGAAAATTGTAGATATTTGTTACCCACCCTAAAACTTAAGAAATAATTTGACTATTATCCAGACTCAATGAAACTGTCATCAATCTCTATTAAAGCCGTCGAATGAAAAGAATTTTCTTAAGAAAGATAAGATAGGATCTAACATGGCTTCGAGAGGCTTAGATGAGAGACAAGTCACTCAAGAACATACCTTCTAACGTGGCATTACAGAATACGAGTCGAGGCCATCTTGTTTCGGTCAAGAGGTAACTTAAAGGTGAGTCAGCACCTTTTTCTAGCTTAGACTACATCAAAGATCACCAATCATTGCGAGAAACATGGCCGGTTTTAAGTGAAAGATACGATAAGTATGTGAAGACAGGGTAACCAAACTATCAACTTAAATGTGACTCACTGACTGGTGTTCTTTGGCAGTTGTAAAATTGCTTGTAACACGGAAAATGGTAGGGTGACGATTCCCTTAAGACTGAATTTCCTTCGACATACCAACTTGAAAACTAAAAAACCATCCCCTCTTTGGTTTAGTTGACGCAAGCGCTACTGCTGAGCATACGGTCCGTTTCGATTCCCAGGTCGGGCAAAGTGTTATTGGTTCCATCAGGAATTTCTCAGAACCAGCCACGGAGCCTCAAATTTTTGACCGGTTAATAACAATAGGTTCGCCCCCTCTGACATGCGACTGAATCAAAATTGGATAAATGTGGATGTACTAATGGGCCTCTGCCTAACCCGTCGAAGTTTACAGGCGTGTGATTATGTCGAGTGTTGTACTGAAAAAGAGATAAAAATAAACCAATGTACCCACCTACTTATCCATTGAAAGTTTCGCTCACCGCGAGCGTGAACGAGCCCCACGCAACGCAAAACAGCGAGCAATGCGTGCGCTTGATTGCTTTTCAAACGGATACGAGCAATTTGTGTTCTATTTACAATCAATATTGACGGACGGATACATAGTCGCCGCACGAAATCGACAATGAACATGTTTCACGGATTTTTTTCATTCAGAATTTGGTTCATTCATTTGTTTGTGTGGATTATCTTGTAACTTGAAATAAAGTGTTTTACCAAGTACGGACGGGTAGTAGTCTTGCGACTTTTCTTTTCGAAAACTCAAACATGAACTAATGGTAATTTCTTCAACTGAAATCTAGCAATTTAAAAAAAAATGCTGTAAAAAAGAGAACCGTAAAAAACAATCCTCCAACTATGCAAAGTTAATCAAAAGATATAAGGTTTGTATGCCATTTATGCGGAATATTTTGAAAATCGACAGTAAACCAAAACCTACGTAACTTACCGATGACCTAGAATCATGAAATTTGGCAAAGCCTTACAGCGCAAGTAAAGGAAAAATCGTTAATTTGTAAGACTACATGCTAAATCTTTCAATATTGCGCATACAGCGGCAACACTTTGTACTAATAACCTCGGTTTATAAGCTGTCATATTTTTTAACGTATAGTTGTCTTCATTTTAAATGCATTTCACAATTTTCATTTCTCATTATACCTCAGCAAAGAGGCGTATATGCAAAAATATTTAGGGCGTAAATATTTTTTGAATATTTAAATTGTGTTTATAAATGCTGCCTCGGCTGCAATAATTTGTTATTTGTTCCCGCACTTGAATCAAAATGTACTATTATGTTACCCTAATACACTACACATCACAGCGACATAAAACGGGAGACGGGACTTGTTGAGTGTTACCCTCCTCCTTTAGGAAGTCGGTTAAAAAGAGTGGCGCAATTAAAGATAGGCCAAAAAGAACAGACCAATTTCCAGCAGAAAACTGTACCAGTATCAACTATCAATCTGTTATAAGCTTAACTTGACCCAAGATCTAAGATATAACACTAATTTCAGCAACGCGTTAGATATTCCTGTGACTGTCGCGCTAGTGCGAGAGACGGGAATATGTCTAAGCTATGCGAAGTAACATATAGCGGTCATCGCTACACCGGCATTTAGACACTAATTTAAAACTTAAAACCTAAATTGTAAACACTGCACAATTCACAAGTTATTTTACCGAAACACAGAGTTTTACACTATGCTCTTCATACCCCAAACTAATGACCCTGAAATGGACGTCAGAGCAGCCTTCGAGCAACGTGACGTCATCAAGATCACTTCCTCAAGCTTTTGAGCAGCGAGTCATATAGCCAGTCAGCTTGAAATGGGTATTCCTAACCACCAGCATGCAGCGGAAGCTCATGTATGATGTCTACGACTGACGCCGTTTTGATTGATTGACGTCACAAGGGCGGTGAAGTAACATTCATCACTAAAAAATCATACCTATAAATTGCCAATATAAAATCTACTTTCGTAGTAATTTGATAGATTTTTACATCAGTTATATTGTCAAATCATCGCAAAAGTCGCGATATCGTGTAATATATAGGCGTGAAATTGATTTATATCGAATGACGCCATCAAATACGCCAAAATTTATAAGTTTTCCTCCACTGCTGTAACACAAAATTGCATTAACATTTTATTGGATGCAGTTGGCTTACAGGTCTACAAAACAAAATTCATATCGGACTCGATCATCGTAAAGTTAAGAATACCATGCAAGAGGTTCTGTTTGAGGAGCTTGTGGCTAAATAAGAACTGGGTACTGGTATTCAGCTGCATCCGGTTAGACTGGAAGCCGACCCCAACATATTTGGGAAAAGGCTAAGCAGATTATGATGATGAGGTACTGTTTACCAATGAAAAATTCAATTGACTGCAATGCGCTGGGGAATTATTTTCTTGCCTCGATTTAAGCTTACCTCTGCTTTTTTTTGGGGCTAATTATCATCGAGTATTCCTGGACCATTATTCCTAGACTTCTGGTTATTGTTCAGTTATCTCTTCTCGGAAAATAATAACATTTTTCTCGACCAGGTGTCTGACGTGGTGGAAGCTGGAAGGATGGAGTAGTAAGGATCTTAGCAAGTAGCTGTTGTTTACGCCCAAGTTTTTTCTAGCGTGCTCCACCCGAGGCCTTTTTTTTCGGATGGGAAATCATCAAATGATCCCTCCCGCTCTGGGCGGCGCGAAAAGGAGTGTCAAACTTGTACTGACTAAAACCCATCCATGTACCTTCTCTGCCCTTTGTGTTCCAGAGCCGCGGTATCTCTTTCGAACAGTCCCGTCGCCCCGAAGCTCCACCCTAAGCCTCATCATCGCTTCACATCAGGCGAGTTGCATCCAAACGCAAGCCTATTTAGTATAAAATAATATAATAATAAAACGTTTATTAAACGAAACGTTCAAACGTTTATTCGTTTTTCGTTTGTTGTTTAAAAAATGCTTCCTCATGTTTTGCTTTTAATAATGGTATTCAGCTGCATCCGGATAGACTGGAAGACGATCCCTGCATCGTTGGAAAAGGCTAGGATGATGATGATAACCACGTTTTTTCTTTTTAGGATTTTGACTCTAAAAAGCTCATCACAAATCCCAGCGATCAACTAGCATGCAATCCGAATCGTATTCAATCACCCAAAATATTCAATTGCAGGCATTGCTAGAACGGAAGTTAACATAACAATTAAATGAATACAAATTTAAAATAAAGCTAGAAAAACAGCAGTACTACACGAGGCAGCTGTCACCGGACCCCTGCTCCCCAATTACTGGGAAAACTATGTCCTAAGGCTAGAACCGGACAGTCATACCGAGGCTATCACTTACATTAACTGTGGAAATTAACAGCTGGTGCCTCCACAAAGAAAATGTTCGACCTACATAGCAAACAAATGGTAAAACATCGATTGCCTGCGCACTTGATGTAATTGACTTGCCATTGAACCCATAAAAACTTATGCATTTATAACCAGCCATCCTTGTTATGGTAATATATTTAAAATTCGTTTCGTAAATTGGCTCGTTGCGCGTTGGTGTAATGGTCGCAAGCGCTACTGCTGAACCTGAGGTCCTGGGTTCAATTACCGGGTCGGACAAAGTGTGCTTCTCAGTAAAAGCATGGAGGCAGGATTCTTGTCCGTTTGATGGAGATAGGCTCGTCCCCTATTAAATGAGACTATAAATGGCGAAATGTGTTTGTAGTGTACATAGAAACACCTCTGCCTAACCCGGGCATTAGAGGCGTGATATCACCCATTCTTGTTATGATAATTGAAAAATACATTTACCATGCCAACGTTTGTACCTACTTTTGTCTGAAATCCCATTAATTGAGTCAATTGGGAATGATTTCCCATCAGTTGAACTTCGATTGGATTCGCTCGATGTGAAATTGTATGGTGCGTCGTGTAAATTGAGCATTTGGCCATTTACCCGTTTTCCGATTTTATTTCCATTTAAAACTTTTTTTGGTTCCAGCGGGTGGTTTGACGATTGCAAATCAAGTAGTCGATGTGTTAAGCGCAAAAATTGGGCCTCCTATATACCTCTTATTAAATAATACGACTCACGTCTGTTTTCCATGGGGGTAGGCAGAAACCATAGAACACCACCTGCTACGATCCTTACATACTCCTTTTGCCTCGTCCACGTTCATACATCTGGTCATACACGCACGCCGGAATTTGTCTATTATTTGTCTAGTAAAAAAGTATTTTTGGAAACAGGTGGATTGATATATTAAGCATTCCTGCCAAGTTGCCGGTGAGGGATAGGAGTATTTCTCAGAGGGACTATAAATAAGGATACTACAAAACACTCTCCTGAAAGATGGTTTAAACGTATTTTTGTGTTCGTTCTGTTGGATACTTCGTCATTAAGTACTCATGTCAATTTCTGCCGTTAGACCACTTGAACCAACTGTTTAACAATTGTCATTTTTACGCATAGCCAATGTAAACATTGGCTATGCGTAAAATGTCGCTGAAACTTTTTTTAAACTCTAAATTATAAAATGTTTTGGGTTTTTATGACAAAGTGTATGGGTTGCCTGGCATTAACTTGTCTTAAAATTAACTGTCAAAATGTGCATGTATTATATGTAGGTTCCACTCTGCCTCACCCTTCGGGGAACCATGTCATGATGTATGTTGAATATTTTAACCACTACTCAATAAACAAACAAGACAAACTCCACCCAATTAACACTCTAACAACATAGTACCAAATAATCCTCTCCCGAAGACCTTTACCGCCCGATTAGGTACCTATTCAAGCCTTTAACTGTAAACACGCAGGTACCAACGCCCCCGGGGAATAAACAACTTATTGTTCTATGTCGAGAGAAACGGTCCAATTTGTCTCTGCGCTTCTGTCAACCCCATTTTATCTATGAGACATGTAGTGTGTAAAAAAGAAAACGGTTTCTTACTTTTTATGTTTTTATTCTATTCACGATTTCTTTGGTCGAAAATTTGGTTTGGATGATCCAATAAATGGTGGGTTTTGAATAATTCTGTGTCTACAGAACCACTCTGCTAACACAGAATTAGGGTAAAGTAAATTCTAGAAAAGTTTAGGTCAAAATTCGGTGGTCAAATGTACCTTTGTAGACAAAACTCTAAAATTATCTATAGACATGACTGAAATCAACGTATGCACAGCCAAACTGGTTTAGCTTGAGTGAATACGGTGTTTGTTTTAAGTAAGTTTTAATTTAAACTTATACTGTCACTTACGGCATATCTTCCGTGATTATCAATTATTTTGAGGTCCTGATACTTCGACGCTGTTGCAAGCGCCATGATCGTGCGCGAAGAGGTTAGACAAAAATGTGTACCCTCTTTCTTAGTCTTTTGCTACGCGCACTACTGGAACTCGACACTAAGTCACGGCAAAACCATATCGGGAGGTCAAAATAAATTATAATCACGGAAGCTATCCTGTAAGTGACAGTATAAGTTTAGTTTTAAACCGTGAAAGCATAAAGAAGTTTTAATTTATTTTAAAAGCGTTCCATTTCATCTTAATTCAGAACTTTTTTCCTTGCAACTAGTTCGTTTCATGTTAGTTAATCTCAGACCACTTACCTCGCTTTACTGCTAGTTATAAAGAACTTGTGTTAAAATATAATCTTTTATATACAGTTTGTAAACTCGTTTATATGAAAAGCACAAGAACTTTAAAGTACAGTGAAATACTAAGATTTTATGAACTGCATGGCTGCTATCAATGTAAATAAAATATGCATCTTAAGCATTTGTGTTTTTAATGGGTTTCAGGAGTTCAGGTCCCTTCAAAAAGAGACGTCAGATGATGGAACAAAAGTTTAACTCCTTTTCCTTTTCTATTTGGTCCAATAATTGGCAAAAGCACGAGGGTAACCACTAACCAGTATTTTTTTTTCGTATTTTTCAATTACAGAAAGTTGCATTGATGATTTTAATGATTAATTATACGTGATGATGACTTGTTCCATTGACTTTTTTGCCACCGACTTCCGAAAGTAAAGTTATTTTAGACTTTCTAGTATGTTTTTTTTTTTTTGGAAGTCAGTTTTTTTTTGTAAAAACGTTTTTTATTTTACCAGTTTTAGTTATACAAATTATTGTTATTAATACGCAAATTATTATAACACACATTATTATCATTTATTAATTTTACATTGTAACAAGAAGTTATTAACGGACAATCATGTGAGGCATTCACATGATTGTCCGTTAATAACTTCTAGGATCAACATAGGACAAAAAGAACAAATACGTGTTAAAGACAGTGACCTGCAAATTGCAAAACAAAGAAAAAAATTCAATTAAACTACGCGGGTAAAGAATGACGCAGTGTTACGAGGACCTTAAAATTCCTTAAGAATACTGAACTAATCTCGAATTTTACTGCTTATTTCTTTCTTAAGACTACTGCTACCCTTAAGCAGCTCTCGTCCATAAGTTTTTCTTAGAATTTATACTTAAAAGCGGTTCTTCATTCTATACAGCTGTACAAAGAGATACTAAAAGAAAAATAGCGTCTAGTTTGATGAACGTAGTGGAAAATTGTCCCCGCTGCAGCATTCGCTATATCATGCTTAAAATACAGGACTTGTTTGTAAAATGACTAGGAGGTTTTACCAGGATTTACTCGACAAAAATGAAAGTATGTAGAATTTCTATATTTTCTTTTAATAAATCCTGAAGTGACTAATGAAATACAAATCTTGATAAATGTCTTTGCCAACGCGTTTTCCAGGAATAAAAAATGATTTCCGATCCTGTAAAGAGAAAATGCCTTCAATAAAGACTGAGTCCACTATAAAACGTAGTAAATAAACCAAAGCTAGAGTTTAGCATAGGATACCTCATTCTTTTTAGGGTTCCGTACCTCAAAAGGTAAAAAAGGAAACCTTACACTGTCTTGTCCGTCTGTCCGTGTGTCACTACCGATTTTCTTAAGAACGGGTAGACCTAGGAAGTTGAACTTATACCAGATACTGAGGTCTACAGTCCCTATTAGGTGTATAAAATCAAGGTCCTGAGTTAACACGATAAAAAGATATGGGCAAATTTAGATTTTCGCGAAAACTTGTAAGTACCATTTACCTTAACTTTCAACTTTTTTTATTTTTTTCCCCTTTACTTGTGCTGTAAGACCTTGCTTATAAACAAAATTGACAATTCTAGGTCAACCAGAAGTACGCAATAGGTTTTGGGTCATGAAATTGGCCTTTGGTTGCCATTAAAGGGAAAAATCTGAAAACCATAAATAACTAAGTTTAATAACAAAATACCTACAAGTTTATACGGAACCCTCGGTGCGCGAGTCCAACTCGCACTTGGCCGGTTTTTTGTATACATATTTTACTTTTACCGTAAAATGGTGGTGGTGGGTTTTAAAGAAAACTACTTTGGGAATCTGTATAGATCTAGATTAGGTCCCCACCAACACAGAAATTAGTACCATGATAAATCATGCTGCAGTCTATTTTTACGACGCATATTTCAGAGAAAATCGCCTTTTACAGGAAAACCCTGCTCATGAGAGGAAAGTAATATGATTTAAACGGTTCAAACTTCTGAGAAAACCGAGAAAATACGCTTTCGTGTTGAAATGGTATTATTTTTATAACATTTAACACTTCTTTGAGCTGGGTGTGTGTCAGGGAATAGCAAATATTTTGTTGTAAAATATCAGATTTCAAATCAGTTGGAGAACTTGGAGATGATATTTAGAAGGTTCTTAGGGATGGCCATTAGTGAGCAATGTGAATTGGTCAATGTCATATGACTGACAAACATATTATGTTGTTTTTATTTTAATCAATGACAGCGAGCTATCAAAAAGTGACCAACTCTTAATGCTTTCCTCTTAAGTATATAGGGTGACTGGTAATTAGTGACCGATACTTAAACACGTAATTGTACTCATGATAACAAACAACTTTTTTTAAAAGAAACATTTTTTATACTCCTTCCAGTCCAATCACGTGTATAAGTATCGGTCACTAATTACCAGTCACCCTATATATGAGAAGTTAACGAATTTCTGCAGTGGGTAAACAATAATCTGATCCTGATAAGGTGGACCTATGTTATGGCCGCGGGAATCAGCTAGAAGCGCGAACCACAGGACCGGTGGAAGTAGAGATGCTTTATGGGAGCTTATGTCCAGCAGTGGGCTGTGTGTCTTATGACTGAAATAATTTTTGTTTTTATTTTATTGTGTTTGGGTGGCTTACAGCTAGCCATACATAAATTTATAGCGAGGCAAACAACGACAAGCCATTTACAAGCCTCCACAGATAGCAAATAACTATTGTTGCACAGACTAGTAAATAAGTATAATATCAATAACTAAGCAATAAGTAGTAATTAAGAATAAGAATAAATATAATATTAAATTAAATACCTGCACAAGCATGCATGCAGGTGCAACCACTATTAGAATTCATTTAAAACAACACAGCTTGTATACAATGCAGTACTAATTGTCGCTAAACTGCTTGCAAACAAATCGATTGAGGGGTGTTCCTTCATTACATAATGATGAATGATGATAATTAAAACTTTAAGCGGCTTTACAAAAAGTACTACAGTAACATACTACAACAAATATTATGGCGCCATCTAGGACACAAATGAAGAACTAACATCGAAATTCTGATCCGTACTCAGGACCATAAAGAAAAACCCGACAACAACTGTCGGGCAGTGGCCCACCACACACAACACTCGTCTGGTCGGAGGATCCTCGCTTTTCTATGGGGGACGAAGAACTGTACACCCTGTTCTTAATAATGTATCCCTATTAACTTATTTGATTAAGGTTCTATAGAAACAGTCCACAGTATACACACGCCTCGAAATCCCATCTCACTTCCGTTGATATTCATACCCGGAATACCAATATTTACCTTCAATAATATCATAAGATTTATGTCAAACGGCAATGGTTCCGCTGGGTGTGTATTATCATTTCCGATTAAATCTATCATGCAGAAAGCGAATGTAATTGAACAATAAAATGGCGTATATTGTGTTGGTTAACTATTCGTTATACGTTATCTTTTGTACCAATGGTTGGTCGTTAATGGAACTGATGGAGTGCTAGGGATATCTATAGTTTCCTGCGTTAATTGGATACCCTCAAAGACACTTAAAAGATAGACGGGACAAAGCTAACTACATAATATCTAAAAGAAATAACTAACTGGTTAGTGTCTGTGCAAGTATGACGTGTCAAACTTGTCAATTCTGTTATTTTGCTTTAATGCATCAGTCATACAGTTGATCGCAGTTTGTCAAGTTTTTCTATGATATTTCTTCTGATAGACTGTTTCATCATCATCATCTGCCTAGCCTTTTCCCAACTATCTTGGGGTCGGCTCCCAGTCTAACCGGAAGCAGATGAAAACCTGTATTTTACATGGGGCGACTGCCTATCTGACCTCCACAACCCAGTTAGTACTGGGTAATACGATATCCTTGGTAAGACTGGTTGTCAGACTTTTTGGGCCACTGACTACCTGTAACGACTGTCAAAGATCTACAAATAACAGCCGGGACCAATGGCTTAACGTAATATCTTTAATCTCATTGGGTACCCCTAAAAGTACATAAGATAACTAAAACAAGCGTCTGTCTTATTTTACGTGTGTGTATAAGTGCTGTTACATTAAAGATGCTTAGTCTTCTTAAACTATTTTACCCTATCGGAACCACTGAATGACGAATATAGATTATGATTTAGAACCCTAGCAGGCAACATACATAGTGTTATTTATTTCGTCAAAACTGCTGCGAAAATGACAAGAAAACACATCGTGAGGAAACCGGCATGACCTAGACCCAAATGTTGAATACATGGGACTTGATGGGACATCCACCACCGACACTTGGTGTGATGGATCATGGCCCACTCCTTCTCATAGATATGAGGCCCGTGTCACAGCTGTGGGAATGTTATAGGTTGATAATGATTAATTGTGGATATTAAACATGTACCCCAAAAAAACTTTAGGAATCATCTATCATCAGCTTTAACTTTTTTGTGCAAATACAACATCTACAAAAATAACATTAGGGTTCAAAATGTATAATTAAGGTGCTTACCTAGGCCAATAGGTATGTACCTACAAAACTCCAGACAGGTCTCGCCTCGAAGATGTCAAAGCAGTAAAAAGGGTAACAATTTCAAGGAGCCCACGTTTCCTCCAGTCACGGTCTGTGATAAAATGTACCCTCGTCTTGTACTGAAAACAAATATTTGCCCAAGAATTTATTGGTGTTAATTAATTGCAACTCAACTGAAATCTTCCAGGAAGTAGGCATATAGACATTATACACAGTAGGTAAACGTTAATTAAGTATTTATTAAGGGATAATATTTTTGTGTTCACCAAAAATCTAAAGGTACATCTATGTATGCATTTCTAAAATATTTATTCTTCCCCGAAAAATACTGATCGTGCACCAAATATTCCTGAATGTTACACAAAATATTGGTGTTTGCCATGATTCAAATACATTTTGCAGTGCATTATCTGAAATAAAACTAAAAAAATAAATGCTTGTTTTTAAAATTAGGCGTATTACAATTTTTACAAATTTGCAACAGTTGTTAAATAGATGCTCGTTATGACATATTTTAATGAACATATTTTGGTGCACATTCAGTATATTTGGAGGAACACAGGCAAAATTAGGTAAATGAAATGGGAATAAATTGAAGTACTTTTAAATACCATCCTTTATTAAGTACTATGTTCGATACAAAATGGGCTATAAAACCTTTATGTTATACTAACTTTTGCCCGCGGCTTCGCCCGCGTGGATATCGAACAATTCCCGACGGGAACGTATTACCGGGATTAAAAAGTAACCTATAGGTTAATCCAGGTTACGGTAACAAATATAGTTACACACATTCATCCCCTTTTTTAACCCTTCGGGGTAGAATTATCACAAACGCTGAGACACGTATAAATTAATTTTCAATCGTCAGCCTGAACACAAAATTTGAAGATCCTAACTTCAAAACTGACGGACATTCATATAAACTTCCATCCCCTATTTTACCCCTTTTGGGGTAGAATTCCCAAAAATCTTTTCTTAGTAGATACTTACTCTTCACAAAGAACACATCCTCCAAGTTTCATGTCTCTAGGACCAGCGGTTTGGGCTGTGTGTTGATATATCACCCAGTCAGTCACTCAGTTTATCAATTTATATATGTATATAGATAAAATCTTGCCTATTATCTCCGAAGGGTTAGGCAGAGGTGTATCTGTAATACACCCACATGTCATCAGTCACGAAGTGCCATGTAATAGGGTGCCATGAATGAATAGTCAATCGGAAATAACTAAGTAACTATGTTAATCCTATGATTTACTAACATAACTTTAGTTATTAATGAAATTAGAGACAAGAGGGTACACAAATGTAAAATATGTGATGATTACTTTTCTTGAGTTTTGTCAAAATACAAGGAGTTATAATGTTAGCTATTTTCAAAAAATTTAAGGGTCTGTGAACTGCAGTAAATGACACAGATTTTGTAAGCTTCATAACAACAGTTTTTTTTATACTTAACTTTTTTGACACCCACGTGTCCTTTAAAAAAATAACAGTAAAATGATAAGGACGGTTTTCTTCTAATTAAAACCTAATCCTTCGCGAAATATGGAGAACTAAATAACATCAAAAACTCCACTGTAAAATAAACTCTACCACGTATGTTTAAATTGTAGCAACTATTCATTCTAAAACACATTGCTCAAACAGTTCGCGTAGGCGCTTTCAAACAGGTAATTACGTCAGGTATTTATAATAACGTACGTATTCCCTTTAATTTACCAATTCCTCTTCATTGTCAACCGTCTATCATTACATGAAACTATTTACGCATGTTTCAGATCATTGAAATACCTGTAGCAGATCATTAATTTCCATTCAAGCTGGCTTCTAATTAGGTAGGACATACTATTAATAAACACTACTCAGTAGGTAGGCAGCCACATTATTTGGTTATTAATAATTTCACGGTGGATTTTTGACCTTGGATTATACATAACAAGTGCGACTACTGAGCATGAGGTCCTGGATTCCCAGGTATTTCCACATATTTGTTTCCGGTGGACGGCAATAGGCTCGCCCACTATTACAAGGGACTTACACATAACTGACGAAACGTGAGTGTACAATTGGGTACAATGATCGCTGAGTTCACATCCCACATGCCGACAACCTCGCGAGCCAAGTCAAGATACTTGATGTTCTTATCTTTCTCGGCTTTCACGAGGTTATCGTCATGCGAGACCGTTGCATCAACAAAAATCATACAAAAATCTATACTTTCGTTATTTTGACTGTTGTAGTAGGATCCCAAGTTCAGTACAACAAAATGATTCTCATACTCATACATAATCACTGCCTCCAAATATTGTTAACCCAAATAACTTCAGCCACCAACTATTTCGGGTTAAAGATTTCCAGAATATTGGGCATGTGATTTCGGCTTTGATTTTGAGGAATGTCAAATAGGATGACCCAAAATTCTATTCAGCTCAATTGCGTGACAATATTGCATCGTTTGCTTCATAGGGTCGAAAAATCATCTGATCAACAAGCAACGTAAATAACGCAAATAATGTGGTTGAACTTACACATTAACAGATTTTCAAAAAATATACATTTATCTGAAAAGGGTTAGGCACTTATAAAAAGGTTCGGTGAACCGAAAACGAGCGATCAGAGGCCATATGTTTTACTTTACTTTCATTTTTAGGGTTGTTACGGACGACGTAGCTCATTATGTAAATAGTAGTACTTATTATTATGTAAACATTGATTGATAAATAAACGATGATTTGGTATTAGGGACTTGTAAATAACAAGAGTAGGTTTGTTTTGATACCCCTTACACACACATGTAAACACAGAGTGGAAGTCTAGCATGGTGGAGACAGGAACGGACAGGTCGAAACCTGTCTGGGACACTAGCACGTAGATCTAGGAATTACGAACTCTCACTTGTAGATAAAAATCTGCACCACACTAGGCCCTCCACTACTTGCACTATGTTAAAAATATATATAAAAAGGGCAGTTTGTTGCAAGCTTGTAATCCTCTCTCAACACTCAAGCAGCAAACTGATCCTGGGAAATAAATGAAGAAACAAGAAGTCCGACGTTTCATTTCAAGATACATACAGTCCACCTCGTCAGCTGGTCCTTCGAGCGAGCCGGATCAAGAAAAACTGAAAATTCAAGATCGTCGATCGAAGTAAATCAAGATATCAAGCATGAAGACTAGAAGCGTTGCGGCCAAGGAAAGTGAATCGGAATCGGGCTACGATAGTCGACGCCCGCGCACGTTCGAGGAACCGCCAAGGTCGCCGTCGACCATCGCGTCCGCGTTGCCGCGCACGCCGTACGTTGCGCCCGCGGCTGGGACCGGTCCCGCCGCCTCCGCGTTCGCGAACGCACCACTCGCCACCGTCGCGGCGAGTCGAGTTGCGCCGACTACGACCGATAGCGCGACCGCCGCGCCGGCTCCACGCCTCGTACCGGCGAGTAGAGCCACCGCGCCCGCGTACGATTATGGCGAATCGCTCGTCACGCCATCCGCGTCGTTCTACCCGACTACGTCCGCCGCGCTTCACACACAGGATTCAGTAAGAACTATGACAGCTGCACACAACGTGTCTGTGAGGGATTCAGCAAGTACGATTCGGTCAAGAAGATCGTATAGCAGTGACGTGGCACGCATGAAGACGGCAGAGTACGAGGCACAGAGGAAGATCGCTGCGATACGAAACGAACAGCTGGAAATCGAGAAGGCGCTCGTCAACAAGCGATTTGAATACGAAGTGTCGGCAATTGAAGCAGAGGCAGAGGCCCGTGAAGAGGGCTCTGTGCACAGGAGTGATGACAGGGTGGACGAGTGGCTTCAAAGTATGGACCGAAGTCACCCCCATGTTACGGAACCGCCCCAGGAGGAACGGCCTCCACGTCCCGCTACCACGCACGCAGCCCAAGAACCTGCCACCTACGTCGAGCCCGCCACATGTGTTGATGCCATCACGCCTGCCAGACAAGACCGAAGAAGACAACGATCGGCATCAAGGTCACCCATCAGAGGAGAACGCCGAGTGGGAAGAGGAATAGAACAGCTGGCTGACACGCTGGACAAAATGATGCGCGTCCGCCCGCCACCACGACAAGTCACTGAGCTGCCGATATTCACGGGAACAGCCATCGAATGGCTGCCGTTCAAGGCGGCATACACCGACTCGTCAAGCGTGTACAAGTTCACTGCGATCGAGAACTTAGCAAGACTACGAAACTGCGTTAGGGGTGAAGCAAGAGAAGCAGTGTCAGCGCTCCTGTATACTGCGACAGACCCACAAGTGATCATGAAGACTCTGGAACAGTACTACGGGAGGCCGGAGATACTCATGGACCGAGTAATGGAAGACTTGAAGAAGCTACCTCGACTCACCAGTGCGGCCAGTGAATTAAATTCGTTCGCAGTGAAACTACAAAACATAGTGTGTGTGTTATCTAACATGGACAACCGCGGATACATATGGAACCCGATGTTAGTTCGTGAAGTAGTGGACAAGTTGAGCCCGCACATAAAATCAAGATGGTGCGACTACGCTTCTGAGGCTGTGGAATCGTCGCGCGAACCGGAAGTCATATTGTTATCCAGGTTCATGATGCGAGAGGCTGATCGAGCCATGAAATATGCCTTCACTAACACGACGAACGCGCCCCCTCCGAAGAAAGAAACTAGAAGTGTACCGCAAATTAATTTAAAGAAGAAGGCGAGCCGAGAAGTAATCTACACGACATCGGAGAAAGAGGAAGACAGAAAGCAGGTATGTTTGTGTTGCGGTGGTGATCACGAAGTACCTAAATGTGCGAAGTTCCTGAAGATGAGTGTCAACGAACGATGGGAGTGGGCACGTGCTGGAAGAATATGCTTCAAGTGTGTAACGAGGCGCCATCGACGTGAACAGTGCCGAGCGAAGCGATGTGGCAAAGAAGCGTGCAGCCGCCCACATCACGCGTTGCTGCACAAAGAACAGGAGACTCAACATAGTGAAAACCCAGTGAAGACGACCAACGTCGAGAATCAACCTTCAAAAGAAGCAGTGATGGCAGTCTCCGCGCCGAGCAACGCGTCGCAACGTGTGTTATTAAAGATGTGCCCCGTGATATTAAAAGGACCCGGCGGGCAGGTGTCAACGTTCGCGCTAATGGACGAAGGCTCAACGGCATCACTCGTCGACGAAGAATTGACACGGCGTATTCAAGTAAGTGGGCCCGTCTCTACTTTACGTATACAAGGTGTGACCTCACAACAACATGAAGAACGTAGCCAAGAAGTCAAGCTACAGATACGCGGTCAGAACGGAGAGTTTCAAGAACTACGCGCACGAACGATGAAGGACCTGCAACTTCATGGGCAAACGGTAGACAAGTCAACACTACTGAACTACGCCCACCTTCAAGACCTGGAAAACGACGCGTTCTTCAAGGAAGCCACACCGAAGGTACTAATAGGCGCTGACAACTGGCACCTGATAGTCACACGTGAACTACGCATGGGCAAGAAGAATGAACCCGCGGCTTCGTACACTCAGCTGGGATGGGTGATCCACGGCACGGCTCCGCGCGCGACTTTAAAGGAACAAGAGGGACAAGTGGTGCTGCATCTATACGACGTGTCCGCAGCGAGGCAGACAGATGACGTACGTCGTGTAGAAGAATTGGTGAAGTCACACTTCCAGATCGATGCCCTAGGAGTTTCATTAGCGAAGAAAGTCAAACCGGAAGATCAGAAGGCGATCGACGTGGTTCAAGGCACCATGAAGAAGATAGATGACCATTTTGAAGTCGGGTTACCATGGCGTGATGAAGATGCTGCAATGCCCAACAACTACAACTGTGCTTTGAGAAGATTGAAAATAATAGAGAGAAAGATGGATTCATCACCACACTTCGCAGCACAGTACGGCGCTCTGGTCAAGAACCTACTTGATAAAGGATACGCCCAGGAGTGCCAGGGAACGGAAGATCAAAGCAAGAAGGCGTGGTACCTGCCGCACTTCCCGGTCGTGAACCCGAATAAGCCGGGGAAGATGCGTCTGGTGTTTGACGCCGCACACCGATACAGTGGGGTGTGCTTGAATGACTACCTACTGGAAGGACCTGATCTCTTGAAGTCACTGCCAGGGATCCTGTTTAGGTTCAGAGAGCGGCCGGTAGCCGTCACAGCCGACATACAAGAAATGTTTCTCCAGGTCAAGATAAGAAAACAAGACCAAGCCGCACAGATGTTTCTCTGGCGAGACCGGGAGCGCACCGAGCCACCGAACAAGTACAAGATGACATCAATGATATTCGGCGCTTCGTGTTCACCCTTCATCGCACACTCAGTACGAGACGCCAACGCGAAGCTGTACTCTCAAGAACACCCTGACGCCGTGCAAGCTATAACATCAAGCCATTACATGGACGACTACGTAGACAGCTTCACCACCGAAGAGGAGGCGGTCAAGACGGCGAGAGAAGTCATGAAGATTCACAAGAACGCACACTTCAACTTGAGGGGTTGGTGCTCGAACAGACACGACGTGGTGAAGAACATAACAATGGAGAAGCAGGCACAAGACACAGAAGTAAGACTCGGACAAAGGGAAGAGAACACCGACAAGACGCTGGGTCTACTATGGCAGACAGGCTCAGATGAGCTAGGCTTCAACACCGGAATGAGTCGGCTGTCACCCGAGGTGAAAACAAGAGATAGAGCACCGACAAAGCGAGAAGCCCTGGGAGCAGTAATGGCAGTCTATGACCCTCTGGGTCTCATCAGCCACTTCACGATCACTGGCAAAATCCTGCTTCAGAACCTGTGGAGGCGCGACGTAGGGTGGGACGAGACCATTCCCATTTACTTCGAAGACTGGATGCGAAGCCTGAGCGAGGTGACGAAGCTACGCATACCAAGGTGCTACGGCAAGGACCCAGATGACCTCATAGAGCTCCATGTGTTCTGCGATGCAAGTGAACAAGCATACACGGCAACAGCTTACTGGAGGATCCAGAAGCCAGACGGAAGAGTGGACGTGAGGCTGGTAGCAGCGAAGTCGCGAGTGGCCCCCCTAAAGCCAGTCACCATCCCACGACTGGAACTACAGGCAGCGGTGATCGGCGCACGACTGGCGGAGACGATATTAAAGGAGCATCGAGACAAGCCCAGAAGCGTTACATATTGGACGGACTCACAAACCGTTCTGAGGTGGATACAGAAGGACGCCGTGAAGTACACAGCGTTCGTGGCGCACCGCCTGGGTGAGATCGCGGAGCTAACCAACTCTAGCCAGTGGAGATGGGTGCCCACCGAACACAACGTGGCAGACGACGCTACGCGCCCTAACTACGCCCTACGCATGAAACCAGAAGATAGATGGTTCACCGGCCCCATGTTCCTGTATGAAGACAAAGAATCCTGGCCAAAAGAAAAGGTCAAAGAAGACGTCGTCGAAAGCGAAGTGACATACGTGGTAAAAGAAGCCAAAGAAGAACGCCCCTCTCACCTACCCGACATAAGAAGATTCTCTTCGTATGAAAAGCTACTGCGAGCGACAGCGGTGCCCTTCCCATTCAGAGAAAAGTGCAGGGACAGGACCAGTCAGATGACCGTCGACCTAATAGAGAAGGCCGAAAAACTATGACTGAAGCAAGCGCAGGTCGAAGACTACGCAGAAGAAATACACTTACTTGAGAAGGGGAGACCCGTGCCCAAGTCTAGCAGCCTATACAAGTTGGACCCTTACATGGAAGACCAGGTCCTCAAGGTCAGAGGAAGAATTGGACACGCAGCGGTCACAAGCACCACGAAAACACCGGTAATTCTACATGGCAAACACCCGTTCACACGACTACTGGTGGAAGACGCACATCGCAAAGCTGGTCACGCAAACAACGAACGCGTTATCAACGACTTAAGGCAGCGATACTGGGTGGTCAGCCTACGCCCTACAGTGCGAGCCATCGCACAACGATGCCAGCTCTGCCGCATCAGGAAGATTATGCCAGTGAAACCGATCACAGGTAACTTACCCATAGAACGACTAATTCAGACGCAGCGACCCTTCACCCACTGTGGGACCGATTATTTTGGTCCAATGACGGTGGTCATAGGGAGAAGGCATGAGAAACGATGGGGAGCCCTCTTCACCTGCCTAGTCACAAGGGCAGTACATCTGGAGCTGGTGGCGAGCTTATCTACAGACTCCGCGCTCATGGCGATAAGAAGAATGGCGGCGCGTCGAGGTTGGCCCAGGGTCATGTACTCTGACAACGGCACCAACTTCAGAGGGGCAGACACCGAACTACGCATGGCTTACAAGGAGTGGGCCAAAGACTTCACTCACTTTGGAACCGAGCACCGTATGAAGTGGAAATTCATACCACCAGGGGCTCCACATATGGGGGGAGCATGGGAGCGACTAGTACGCTCCGTCAAGACGGCGCTGGGAGCGACCCTGCATCAGCGGGCGCTGAAGGAGGAAGTGCTGCTGACGCTGCTGACAGAGGCCGAGCACTCCATCAACTCTCGGCCTCTGACCCATGTCTCTGTCGATCCTAAGGATCCGGAGGCCCTCACACCCAACCATTTCCTCATCGGAACCTCCTCAGGCCTTCCCCACACTGGGCCTTGTGAGGAGGTCAGCCGCAAGCAGTGGAGAACTGCCCAAGCGCTCGCCGACCACTTCTGGCGGCGCTGGGTGGACGAGTACCTACCTACGCTGGTGCCCCGAGGGGCGTCAGATGACCAACGGCGCTCCCTACAAGTCGGCGACCTGGTCGTCGTCATCGACTCCACGTTACCGAGAGGGACGTGGCCCCGTGGCGTCGTGGAAGCAGTCTACAGCGGTCCAGACGGCAAGGTGCGGTCAGCAGACATCAGGACCACAGCGGGCACCCTACGACGGCCAGTCACGAAGCTCGCCGTCCTCTGCGTGGAAGATTAGGCTACGGTAGCCCTGCGCCGGGGGGAGGATGTTACGGACGACGTAGCTCATTATGTAAATAGTAGTACTTATTATTATGTAAACATTGATTGATAAATAAACGATGATTTGGTATTAGGGACTTGTAAATAACAAGAGTAGGTTTGTTTTGATACCCCTTACACACACATGTAAACACAGAGTGGAAGTCTAGCATGGTGGAGACAGGAACGGACAGGTCGAAACCTGTCTGGGACACTAGCACGTAGATCTAGGAATTACGAACTCTCACTTGTAGATAAAAATCTGCACCACACTAGGCCCTCCACTACTTGCACTATGTTAAAAATATATATAAAAAGGGCAGTTTGTTGCAAGCTTGTAATCCTCTCTCAACACTCAAGCAGCAAACTGATCCTGGGAAATAAATGAAGAAACAAGAAGTCCGACGTTTCATTTCAAGATACATACAGTCCACCTCGTCAAGGGTTCTGTACCCAAATGGTAAAACTGGACCCTGTTACTAAGACTCCGCGTCTGTCTGTCCGTCTGTCACCAGACTGTATCTCATGAACTGTGACAGTTAGACAGTTGAAAATTTCACAGATGATGTAATTATGTTGCCGCTATAACAAAAAACCCTAAAAAACAATGTAAAAATATTTAAGTGGTAGTCTCCTGAGGCGACGGTTTGGCTTAACCAAACAAAGTGACGGTGCTTAAGTTATGACTGGTTGTTTTAGGTTTAAACGAATTGCTCCCATACAACAGACATCTTTTTTTTGCCGATTTTGTATAAACTAGTACGGAACCCTTCGTGCGCTAGTCCGACTCTCACTTGGCTGGTTTTTAATAAATACTTGTATCTGCATTGGTTAAAAGAGCAGCCACCATGCGAATTCTTGGTTGGCAGTGCAAAATTCTACCAAAAAATATTAAACTTCAATCGCCATAGCAAGATTTCTATCTACTCAACGTTAATTAAAACCCTGAGCTCAAATGACCAGTAAATATGAAGTTCAAAGAAAATCTAAGCTCTGAAAATCCTGAAAATACGTCAAAGTTTTCAGTACAAAATCCTCTTCAAAAGCAAGGCTGCAGTGTGAAGTGGCTAATAAACAAATGTGATGTAAATCCTCATGCAGCGGGATTCGGACCTAATCCCGCACTCTGGGACTAATCAGGACATCGCTGCGGGATTATTAATTTCTACGTAGACAGTTATGTTTCATGGCCGTGGTTATTTAGTCGTATTTCGTTTTGTAAGTACCTTTGTACAGGCTGTACAGCGTGTACCAGATTGGTGTGATCGTTTTTCAGGGTGTGTTTCAGACCATCAAACCGACCGACCTACTAATGACAGCCGGGACTCACGGCTTAACGTGCTTTTCGAGCCACGCAGGAAACTCGGTATGTAATAGGTGGTCACCCATCCACGGACCAATCTAGGCAAGCACGGCTTAACCTAAAGATCAACTTGAGTGGCTGTTATTATTTAGCCATGAGCTCTTTCCTCCATGGGCTCACCATCGAAATTGCGAAAAAAATCTGCTGTGCAGTACAAAACTTCAATACCTATTACCTACTCGACCCAATTTGTATGGGACAGCTGATTTTTTTTCGCAATTTCGCTGTTGGTCCCTCGGTGAAAGTTGTTCAGTTGGATGGTCTGAATTTCACCCTGAAATATTGACCACACCTTTCTGGTACACGCTGTATAGATAGTATACGAGTAACTACCCAAATATCCAAAATATTTGTTTGTCTCATTTAGGGCAGTTTGGTTTTGGTTTGGTTTGGTTTGGTTTGTTTGGTTTTGGTTTGGTTTGGTTTGGGTTTGGTTTGTTTGGTTTTGGTTTGGTTTGGTTTGGTTGGTTTGTTTGGTTTTGGTTTGGTTTGGTTTGGTTGGTTTGGTTTTGGTTTGGTTTGGTTTGTTTGGTTTTGGTTTGGTTTGGTTTGGTTTGTTTGGTTTTGGTTTGGTTTGGTTTGGTTTGGTTGGTTTGTTTGGTTTTGGTTTGGTTTGGTTTGGTTGGTTTGGTTTGGTTGGGCTGTTTAGTTTGTTTGGCTATCACTAACTGGGTTGTGGAGGTCAGATAGGCAGTAGCTCCATGTAAAATACTGGTATTCAGCTGCATCCGGTTAGACTGGAAGCCGACCCCAATGTAGTTGGGAAAAGGCTAGGCAGATGATGATGATGATTTAGGGCTGTTTGGTCTGCTCTTTGCACATTAGAATCAGCTATACCGATAGCAACGACTAAGATCAATTTATGAGAGATAAGCACACATAGGGAAGAGTGGAAGGTTATGGGTTACACCTTAGCCCACCAATAGGACGATACGGGTTGACCCATTTACGACCAAAACTAAAGTAACCGCAGGAAATGAAATAACTTTTATCGTTTGATGGAGAATAAGGAGTTTGAAAATAAAACAAAGGAAATATTGTTTGTTTTGTACAAATAAAACATGCCGTGCTCAAATGGGGACACTGGACACATTGTTATGAAAGTATTTGATAACGGAACACGCACTCAGAACCTCGACAATAACGTAGATTAACATGTTAATAAAAAAAGTTTAGGGTAGATTTGAAGGTGTGCCCAATTGAGGATGGGTAACAAAAAATGGTTAAGAATGTGATTTCGGCATTATATTCTCAACAATGCTCCTTATTTATATACGTACACACAAATACTTAACAGGACAATATATTGCCACAGAAGAGTACAAAGCTACTGCTTATTTCACAAGAAATTTCTTCCAGCAGACCTGCGAGAGACCTCCTTCATTGTGAATCAACCATTGATTTATTTGATTAAGTATTTTTTACATGTTTTCACCAAGAAAATAAATATAAGATGGCTATTATGACCCACACGGACCAAGTTTCAGGGATGAACATACTAGCTAGATCAGTTTTGAGAAATCGATATTATAAGTAGTGATTAACTTTGCCCTTGATCTGAAACGCGTGAATAACTTATGCATGTATGTATTACGCGTGTTTCTAATAGTGTGTGTTTAACGAGATTGGGTAATTATTTCGCAATGAATTTAATCGTAAAACATAAACGTAGGCTCTATACTAAACAGAGCTAATAACAGGTACGACGACAGATAAATAATTATGTTTTAAAACAGTAATCTCAGCAATCTTTGCTCCACAAATCCACACGAACCAGCCTTTTCAAGTTACGAAAAAGCACATCCTTATTATACCAGCAATTAATCCCATGTTCTTAATTACAGCTGGTTTTATTTTTATCTGATCTCGCACAAAAAACCTAGTTTTAAACACGTCTTACAAGTGCTAAGTGTTGCAAGCATGTGCGGAAATATTTTTTAAAGTGCAACATTGGAATTACAAATACGTAGGTACAGTTAAGCAAGAAATGGTATGCGCTTCGGTAATGTTCCTGTTTCTGAATTAACACGAACGTCGCGACACGGAGACGCTTTGTTTGTCGGGATGCTTACCCCAGTCGCACGTCGTCACTGAAAAGTTTTTTGGATTTGCATATAATTTGTTGAATTTTATGCAATTCTAAATAACTGTTCGTATCGATAATTTTCTAATGGGAAAAACCGCACGGAGAGAAGAGTGGAAGTCTATGGGGGAGGCCATCGCCCAGCACAAGTGGGACACTATAGGCTAAAGAAAAAAACGCATGATAATACAAAAGAAGCAAGTGTATTTCGTACTTCCATGATTTTAACGGCTGTATGTTAGATCTCTATGTCTATAGACGATTTTGCCCGCAGTGCATTCTTTTCCAGGGATACCTGTACCGTATGTAAGCAGTTCAGGTAAGTCCCGTAAAGTTGTGTTGCGAAACATCCATGGAGTTAAGAAGTTTACACAATGTGTGGCAACATGTTCGAGTTTGTTAAAAATCCTCGTTTTTGCTTTCACATGACTGATATCAAAAATATGTTCCGTGTTTTCATGACTAAATAAAATATTGCGTTACATCGTTTGATACGCGTGAGCATTTGACGAATTTGTCACTCTACACTTGCTTCAAAATGTACATTTTCTCGAGTCTAGAAAAATTTAAAACGTAAGTGTTTTGTACTATTCACCGGAATTCACCAAAAAAAAACAAATAAAGGTAAGTATTTACGCAGGTACGCACTAACTTTTCAAAACAACTCGCAACAATAGATGTTATAAATACTAAAACATAATCGAACCTTGTTCCCAACTAAGTTAGTGTACCCATCAAGCTGCTGAGCCTACAGATAGCTAAGTAAGTCCAGCACTTTGATTGATGAAGCTGCCCCTTTATAAATCGATACGATATGTCACTTTTATCGTCAGGTGTTACATAGAGATGATGATACCATTTCAATTATATACAATTACATTTTGATAAAAAAATAGAATAATTGTGATATGTCGTTTCATATAAATTTTATTTATATTTTGTTAAAGTAGCGTCTGTTTACTGTAAACCCCCACGTCCATGATTGATAACAGTTAGACTTTTTCATAGAAGTGCTTTTGCGTGGTTGAGTTTGTTTCATATTTTTATTTTACAAATATGTAGATGTACTATCTTAAAGAACATTGGGGATAAACCTAAAACTTGTAGAATCATAAAAAATGAACTTCGCATTCGTGTCACGATTTGAAACTTGCTATTTGGACGAGATTTATTATTTCTGCCATTTGCTTTAAAAAAATCGGACTAAGCCACACATTTTTTATTTAAACAATATAATAAATCGTGTTTACTTCGTCTTTAAAAAACGTTACAATAATATATTAATCTAAGAATAGACTTCTTCCGCATCGATGTTAGTTGATTTACTCAAAAAATTCATTGCTAAAAAGACCTTTTTTTATGAAACTCCATTTACTTCTGTTAGTCAAAACGTTGGATGTTTCCAACGCTTTATTTCTTTCCTAAGAAATTAAGAAATTTTTGGCACTAATTTAAAGCGGCCGTTGTATATAGTAGTTTTGGTAAGTTAAAAATTACAAAATGCATATTTATTAACAAGGTCGGCAGTTAAAACTTAGCAGCAAAGTAAACAAAAATGAGTCGTAAAAAATAATAAAATGTGATTCATTTTATTATTTTTTACGACTCATTTTTGTTTCATTTTTGTTTAAATGATTTTTAATAATTATACTGAGCAGTAAAATAACTAAATGGGTAGTTACGAGTGCACAGTTATTCGCCTAAAAAGCGCAGTGAGCGTAGCCCTATTGGCTCCTATGTTCTGTCTGCAGGGTTTACAGTAACCTACACCCCCGAGTCGGGGTACCCCAAATCCGGGTGTCTACGCACCCTATGAACTGCCGAACTATTTATCAAACCGCTCATTCCATCATTTTTACCGCTCATTCAGTTATTGGACTGCTCAATTATTTTTAGAATTGACATTGTATGATAAAATAACCAACTAATTGATTTTTTATTACTGTCCATGTTTTACTGTCGCAATAATTAATCAACCGCCATTAAATAAAATAACTGCTCAATATGTTTTTCAACTGATCATAATAACATCTCGAATATTTAAATAACAGCTAAAAAAATTAGTTCCCGAAATTTTTAAGCCGATAAAAAGCACCGATCGATGGAACCAATTCATGTAAAGATGGAATTACAC
The DNA here is from genome assembly GCA_950022335.1 of Eurois occulta. Taxonomy (NCBI): domain Eukaryota; kingdom Metazoa; phylum Arthropoda; class Insecta; order Lepidoptera; family Noctuidae; genus Eurois; species Eurois occulta. The sequence goes on along the minus strand of OX465489.1, from coordinate 4,786,279 downwards.
GATACTTGACAATACGGGGTTACAAGAGGTCAATACAACTTACCCAAAGTATGTGTAAAGTGGGCGTCCTCGTTGACCACTACTCCTATTTATAGAACCATTCCGGGTTCAGGCTTGTTAATTTTTGACTCGTCTCATCTTACCTTAATTACTTCCGTAGGAAAGGAAAAAATAAATAAATTGATACATTATTATGAAGATCTGGTTACCCATGAGTCCCATGACTGATCTACGCAACGCATTTTAATTTATGCCGTTATAATTTAAGAACCTTATTTCTCAAAAATAATTACATTCACTTATATGTGAAAAAACTTATTTCTACTTAGAATATTAATTAGCGACGCGACGGTTACATAACAAAAATAGGTTAGATTAGCACACTACCCGAAGATAGGTTAAGATTTTAAATCCGCTAAAATGTGTTTCTTTAGTATTTTTAAAAGTGTATATGGATTTTTGATCTTTTACATGCCGAGGCAATTTGTTGTAAAGCTGTGCTCCTTCATACAGAATAGTACTCCTGCCGTAGTTTGTTCTAGGGGCCCGCAACGCTATGTCATTTGCTTGTCTAGTTCTGTATCTGTTTTTTATTTGTGAATGTTTTGTAAGAGTTATTTGTGTGGAATTTTGTGAATTTACTGCATGGATCTGTATGTGTGTAAGGTGTGGTGATATTTAAGGTAGTGAACCACTTCTTGCAATTTTTTTCGCAAATAACCTTCAACCTGACGGCACGGTTGGCGCAGTGGTCGAGTGATTGACTGCTGCGCTGCATGTCGCGGGTTCGATTCCCGTACGGAAGAAATATTTGTATGACCTACAAGTAGTTGTTCCGGGTCTGGGTGTTTTTCTATCTATAATATGTATGTATTTACAAAAAAAAAAAGTATATATGTAGTTTATCAGCCATCTAGCTACCATAACACAAGCATTAGGTTGCTTAGCTTGGGACTAGATGGTGCTGTGTGAAATGTCCAGGGATATTTATTTATTTATTTATTTATTTATTTATTTATTTTTAACCTAATGAAAAAAAAATCTATTAAAGAAATTTGACAGGTTGTTGTAGCTTGATGTTCTGGCGTCTGCGCCAGATCTAATATGACTACAGTTTTGTGATTACACTGCATAATTATTGTCAATTTTGTTTTTAGTATTTAGGTATAAACAATATGCTATCGCAAGTGTTTACGTATTTAGCACTATTAATTCCAATTAAAATAATAATGATTAATTACTCAATGCATCATCATTTGTGTGGGCTTGAAATGATAACGAATGAGAATTAATTTATTGACCTCGTATATTCAAACGAAGTTAGTTATTATTTATACATAATCAATGTCAACTAACAAGAAGTGTGTAATTGGATCAATATTTTTAAGAGGAAATGTAAAAATAAAGGATGACGGAACTATAAAGTTCTAGGTATTTAAATATAAAATACATAATACTTGGTAACTAAACTAGAAATAACCAGAAAATCGAGTATCGAGAGAGCTTATTCTGTACGTATGTATAACTAAGAAATTTTAAAATTTTCTGATTCAGGGTATTCAACAGCTCTATACAGATCCATCTCGAACACTTTGCTTAAAGTGGGCAAGTAATGAAAACAACAAAGTACGACAAAGATCTACGTCGAACTAGAGCCGGCTGTCGAACATCGCCTTATCTTCTGAAACTGTTTCAGGCTGTTTCAGACCTCTTTCCTCGAAAACAGCGGTACTCGAACTTTTCTCGGGCCGCATCTGTAGGCCTGCGTTTGAACGTTATGCGGCCCGCAGGCATTTGGAATACTGGTCATGTGTGTTAGTAGGGGACTGGGGTATCGATAAGTTCTATTGATATAGTAACTTACTGTGGATTGCTATATATGCGGTATACTCTCTCGCGGTATACTGATATACTCTCTCTGCTAAATAATGGGGTGTCCGGTGACTGATTTATGTTTTTCAAAGCAAATATCTCGAAAAGTTATAAACGGTGCGGGGGTAAAGCGGTGTTATTCGACGCATCAAAAGTGCGGATTGGGAGTCACAATGCCGCAATGGTCGGGAAAATATCGAGCGTACGCCTTTGAGGCGTTGTTCGTTATATACTCTGAAACACACTACATATTAAGGCAAAAATTTATATTAGTGTGAAGTTTCAAGTCAGATTTAAGCTGAATGAAAGTCTTAAAGTAAAACAATAGGTTACGCTCTATTAGGCTCTTATCCGTCCTTCATGCTGCCTAGCCTTTTCCCAACTATCTTGGGGTCAGCTTCCCAGCCTAACCGAATGCAGCTGAATACCAGTATTTTACATGGAGCGACTGCCTATCTGACCTCCACAACCCAGGTACCTAGTACTGGTTAATACGATATCCTTGGTAAGACTGGTTGTCAGAATTTCGGGCCACTGACTACCTGTAACAACTGTCAAAGATCTACAAATGACAGCCGGGGCCAACGGCTTAACATGCTTTCCGAGGCACGGAGAAACTCGGTGTGTAATGGGTGGTCACCCATCCACATACCAACCTAGACAAGCAGGGCTTAACCTAAAGATCGACCCGAGCGGCTGTTATTATTTAAACACGAGATCCTCTTCCTGCGTCGTGCATACCAAACATAAAAATGTTAGGTTGGTAGTTCAAAAGTTGCATAGAAAAGCTTGGAACTACAGGTCGCAATATTATAGTAACACATAACGTAACATAAGATCACGCCTGTAAACTCCGAAGGTTTAGGCAGAGGTGTACCTACCTAATATAACACATTTCGCCAGTTATGTTTTAAGCCATGGGGAGCGAGTCTATTGCCAAACAACTGGGCCCAAATTCAGACTCCGTGGCTGCTACTTAGAAATTTCTGATGGAAAATCCCAACGACACTGCTCGACATGGGAATAGAACACAGGACCTCTTGTTTATTAATTACGCTTGCAGAGCACTAGACCAGCGAGAGGGATCACAGAAGACCTTACCAGTTTTCTGTGCTCCAAACCCAGAATCAAACAGATACAGTTACCCAACAACACAAGATTAAATACAATTAATCTATTAATAGATTTATCATTAGTCTTGTCTATAAATAAACTAGATTCTTATTACCCACAGACATTTTTAGAAAGGGCATTCCATTCGGTCTGACCTTACTAAACTTGGTTTTATTGTGAAACGAAGGTACGAAAGGTAGATATTGTTTATTATACGTCCTACGCCTACGTCTTTGGAAACTGTCCCTGAGACTGTTTGTACTTTTGTAGTACCTCAATTACAATTTATTAGATCGAGTTATTTTAATATTTAGTTCTACATAATCAAGTGCAGCTAAGGCAATATCATTTAGAGAATCCTTAATTTGGTCTTTAGTAAACAATTAGTTATTTTGTAAAACATCAATATAAAATCCCCTAAGTAACCGCAATCCTCATAAACTTACATTGTCACTTACCTACGGGATATCTTCCGTGATTGTTCATGATTTTGAAATTTCTTCATTTTTTTTTTTCAGTTTTTTTTATTTGATTTTGATATTTCAACGCTGTTGCAAAATGACTGAAGAATGCGGGTGGATGGAAAATAAATTGTAAGGAGCAGACAAAACTGTCTATTCTCTTTCTTTTTCTTTATCGGGACACGGTTTTAAACCGTGAAAGCTTTACCAAGGGATATCGTGTTACCCAGTACTAATTGGGTTATGGAGGTCAGAAAGACAGTCGCTCCATGTAAAATACTGGTATTCAGCTGCATCCGGTTAGACTGGACGCCTACCCCAACAAGGTTGGGAAAAGGCTAGGCAGATGATGATGTAGGTACCCGATAAAAGTAACATATTGTTATGATAAACTAAGTTAAGTAAACTAAGTAGTACCTTCAAGACATAAATACCTAGGTGACGTGAATTTCATTTTCCATCCGAATTTTTAAACTTAGTAAGAGTAACTAATTTCTTAAGTAATGTTTAGAATTCAATTCTTATTAATCCAGGTAGCCTACCATGACGTCTCAAAGCAGGAGTAATTCCAGTGTGGGAAAGAGATGGCGCTAGACGACCTGTATAGCTCTGGCTCTTTCCCATACTAGAATTACTCCTGCTTCAAGACATAGTAAACCCTGATAGCAAATTCTCTCCACGGTTGCAATTGAAACTTTTTTAGAAGTAGGTTAAAAATGCGAAGATGAAATACAATACTAGTTACAGAAAAACTTCATCCACAAAAAGCCTACATACTTACCTACATATTTAAAACTACTTTAAGAGATAAAATCTGGTATTCCGTAGATAAAAATCTTCGTACATGAGTTGTATAACATTTAAAAAGTTCAATCAACTTTGCTTCTTAAAAAAAATAATTTAGGTACCTATTGTGGCATTCAGTTGAAAGGTAATTGTCTGAATCTAGAACTTTTTGCTTTCCAAACTGTGTGAAAAAGATAAATATGAAAGTCGACCATTGTTTTAAAAAAGAAACTAATAATTCGAGACAATTAACACTTTCAATGCAATACACGATGCACAATTAAAATTCGTACACAAGCAGATGATAAATATATAATTATATTGGTATTTGGATTTCAATAGCTGCGATTTATTTAAAAAAGTGTTTTTTTTTAATATGATATTTGAATGAATATTGAGTACGCATGAAACGTATGCGTAATCTTTGGACTTCTTTTAATAAGATATAACATTTTATTTTAAACAATTGAATCTTACAAGGACTTTACGCAAAGGAAGGAGCTCGTGGCTAAATAAGAACAGCCACTCGGGTGGATCTTTAGACTAGGCCCTGCTTGTCTGGGTTGGTATGTGGATGGGTGACCACCTATATCATACCGAGTTTACTCCGTGCCTCAGAAAGCACGTTAAGCCGTTGGTCCCGGCTGTCATTTGTAGATCTTTGACAGTCGTTACAGGTAGTCATTGGCCCGAAAGTCTGACAACCAGTCTTACCAAGGGGTATCCGTATTACCTAGCAGTCCTAGCACTAACTGGGTTGTGGAGGTCAGATAGGCAGTCGCTCCATGTAAAATACTGGTATTCAGCTGCATCCGGTTAGACTGGAAGCCGACCCCATCATAGTTGGGAAAAGTCTAGGCAGATGATGCACTGAAAAAATACAAATGTAGACGTTCCTTCTAAACCTACACCCCTGCCTGCCCATTTAGGCAATTCCAGCGTTATGTAATGTTTACTATAATATTTCTTAGTAACCAACTCTTTGTTAAAACAATATTTCGCTTTTTTTAATAACGAACGGCTGACTTAAATGTGAAAATGCTAAAACTGTGAATACTCTGGGAATAAAATATAAATAATTTATAATTCGTCTATTCTATTGAAGAAACAATGGCTTCCGTCACGAGAATATACTGTTCCAAGAATATGCACAATAGTCTATATCCCTCTAGTTATTATTGTATATTGTTGATTAATATTATATGTAAGTGTGTATGAACGAGTACTATATTAATATTCATGATGTAATATGTAATCAATGCTTATTAACAGCTGGTCATCAGTGCACTTAATGCTCGGCTATTTACTTGTAAAATATTGTAATCTGCTCCCAATTAACAGTGGGTCACCTACAGACTATTGTCTTATTTTATAATTAGTGTTCGTAGGCTGAGGGATTGTTTAATGGATGGAAAGATAATAATTAAAATGTAATATTGAATGGTTTTCTTTCCATCGATTTGTTACTTCGTTTTATTATTCCGATTTATTTATTTGTTTACAAAATGAGTCGTTTATATACTATATATAATTTTATACTAAAATTATAAATGCGAAAGTTTGTGAGGACGGATGGATGTTTGTGACACTTTCACGCAAAAACTACTGAACGGATTTGGATGAAATTTTGCATACAGATAGTTTATAACTTGGATGAATACATAGGCTTCTCTTTTTCCCGGTAGTATGATCCCGTGGGACAATTATCGAACTCCACGCGGGCGAAGCCGCGGGCATAAGCTAGTAATTAAATAAAACACATATTTTAATGCTTGTTTTCCCGTTCTTCATAAAACTACAAATCATTTGTTTAAATTATTCATACGTTTGTAATTTTTCAAAAATAAACTCATTAATATAATTTTATGTTGCTGTTTTTTTAAGTGAACAATGGTGCATATTATTAATTTACAAACATATACATAAACACACTATCACGCCTGTAATCCCTGAAGGGTAGGCAGACGTGTACCCAATAGTCCACCCACATTTTGCCAGTTATGTTTTATGTCCCATGTAATAGGGGCGAGCCTGTTGCCATCAAAGAATGTTATTATTCAACACAATGCGTGTCAGTGCACGGTTCTTTACCTTGTAAATACAAAATGACTAACCAACCTCCTAAAAGAAATAAACATAATTTCCGTGAGTCAAATACGGTAGAAATAAGAAAACTGCGTTCATTATTTAGATGTGATCCATGATAATCAGTGATGACAAATCTTACAGGCATTTTCTATATACAAGAGAACATCTGAGGAGCTCGTGGCTAAATAATAACAGCCGCTCGGGTCGATCTTTAGGTTAAGCCGCGCTTGCCTAGGTTGGTCCGTGGATGGGTGACCACCCATTACATAGCGAATTTCCTCCGTGCCTCGGAAAGCACGTTAAGCCGTTGGTCCCGGCTGTCATTTGTAGATCTTTGACAGTCGTTACAGGTAGTCAGTGGACCGAAAGTCAGACAACCAGTCTTATCAAGGGGTATCGTATTACCCAGTGCTAACTGTTGTGGAGGTCAAATAGGCAGTCGCTCCGTGTTAAATACTGGTATTCAGCTGCATCCGGTTAGACTGGAAGCCAACCCAACATAGTTGGCAACTTAGTTGGCTAGGCAGATAGAATAGAATAGAATAGAATAATTTGTTTTAAAAAAGTAGGTATAACAAAAGTGTACATTTAGGTGCAGTAGTGTTATTTCTAAACAATTGTATAAATTAGTGCTTATAAGATGATGATGAAGAGAACGTCAGATTCAGTAGATATGGAAATAGGTATGTTAAGCTAAATATTTGTCACAAATGCTTATTATTGGAAGTCGAGAACCCTTTGAAACGTGCTTAAAAGAGCCCATCAAACGGTCAACCCCTTTGCCACCTCCTAAAACCTAAGGAAAATGAAAAGAAGTCCCCATTATTCAGTTAAGTTTGATGACTTGGCATGACCCCTTGCGCGGCAATTGAAGCAAAGGCCACCACGAATATCAATCGATTTATGAGATTATTCACCAACGTTGGACACTCACCAAGAGTCCAGCAACCCTCTACCTAAAGTCCATCTTATGTAATTGCTCCCGGTAAACTCAAACTAAAGCATTTATTTCAACATAACACCACGCCTCTAATCCCCGAAGGGTTAGGCAGAGGTGTACCTAATAGTACACCCACACTTTACCAGTTATGTTTAAGTCCCATGTAATAGCGGGCGAGTCTATTGCAATCAACCGGGCACAAATCCAGACTCCGTCCGTGGCTGCTACTGAGAAATTCCTAATGGAAAAACCCAATAACACTTTGTTGTCCAACCTGGGAATCGACCCTAGGATCTCATGATCAGCAGTCGCGCTTACGACCCCTAAGCCAACGAGACAGTCAGTTATTTCAAATAGACCATTACAGGCACTTTTGTATTGGCATAACCTCATAACCCTCCTTTTGAGCTTCGCACAGTCGGGTAAAAACAAAAAGATGACGCTACAGTCCTAGCCACAAGGCATAATAACTGTGAAAGTACTGTAATTGCCCATTCCAAACCGTAGATCTCTATGAAGAAGAATGAGCAAGAAACTCCATGGACACAAACACTTAGTAACATCATTCATGTTGAGATTATTCATCATATTATTATTATTTGAGAACGATGTAGAAAGACCTGCAAGTTAAAAGCCTACAAAGTAAAAAGATAAAATCTATTTACAGTTCAAAAATATTAACCATGGCAGCTAAGAGATGACCAGTCCCCACTGACGGCACCCGTTCACGGACATGACGCATGGATCAGGACCATTCAGTTCAAAACTGTAGGTAAATGTGTGTATAGATCAGATCAGACTTTTGCAATTCCCCATGGCCATAGAATACTAGTTTACATAATCCTTTATAATTTTCTTAGTCACTAGACAGACTAAGGTGAGGTGTCAAAGCAAGGCCACTGAGGCAACATTTACTAGGAAAATCTAAGAACTGTCGTTTATCATGTATTTACCTATTTTTCAAAAGAAAAACCCCGTCACACTGACCATAGTCATTCTCACATCTGTATTCTGATTCATTTCTATTTCGCCAGTTATGTCGTAATATCACAGTTATAATACTACTAACTTATGTACGCGGCTTCGCCCACCTGGAGTTCGATAATTGTCCCACGGGAAAAAAAATTAAAACCCTTGAAGTTAACAAAATCTGATTTAAAAACCGGCCAAGTGCGAGTCGGACTCGCGCACGAAGGGTTCCGTACCATTATCTATAAAAACGGCAAAAAAATCATATCTGTTGTATGGGAGCCCCCCTTAATATTTAATTTTTTTTTAATTTTTAGTATTTTTTGTTATAGCGGCAATAGTAATACATCATTTGTGAAAATTTCAGCTTTCTAACTATCACGGTTTATGAGATACAGCCTGGAGACAGACAGACAGACAGACAGACAGACCGACAGACAGACAGACAGACAGCGAAGTCTTAGTAATAGGGTCCCGTTTTACCCTTTGGGTACGGAACCCTAAAAAGGGAAGTAATATTTTAATATAATAATTTCACGCTAACAAAGGTCGCGGGCACCAGCTATTACCCACCAAAAGTTCAAAAACGATATCAAATTCTGTTGCAGTGTTCAAGACACCAGTTAAATATTTATAAGTCAAAATAGACGGGTAAGTACAATAAACTACATTTTGCGTCTCTCAAGGCCGGTCGGTATGATTTTAACATATTTTAGGACAATTTGTATGCGTCGCTATGTTGTTATTACATGGTGTTATGAAGTTTGGGGGGTGGTCGACTCCTGCGCATCAATGAACGTGGACGGACGCATTATAATGGATTTTGTATTCGATTTCCTTGTTTTGTTATATCATAGTGGATGTAGATTGTAGAGTACCGTCCTCGAATAATTGATCAGTAAACGGTCTTTAATGATGTCAGTCGAAGATGTTGATAATTCCCTAGGGGTCATAAGCTGCCTAGCCTTTGCCCATTATGTTGTGGTCGGCTTCCAGTCTAACCGGGTGAAGCTGAATACCAATATTTTACACGGAGTGAATCCTATTCTCCTATACATTCACAACCCAATTAGTATTGAGTAATACGATACCCCTTGGTAAGACTGGTTGTCAGACTTTCGGGCCACTGACTGCACCTGTAACGACTGTCAAAGATCTACGAATGACAGCCGGGACCAACGGCTGAACATGCTTTCCGAGGCACGGTAGAATCTCGGTGTGTAATGGGTGGCAAGTGCGGCTTAACCTGAAGATCGACCCCGAGCGGCTGTTATTATTTAGCTACGAGTAGCAAATCACAGTTCAAAACAAATGGGCACACAATCACACAATATGTAGTCCAAGACTCCGGCGAGACGTAACTAGCGCATGCCGCTGAGTGTGACCAATGTTATGGCTCTTCTCACCGTAATTTCAGGGTTTCGGTTCAGTTTTCACGGTTTTGTGGGGCAAAGTTCTTTAATTAAGATTTTTATAAACTTAGTTTTGATAAATAAATACTAAATAATTTGACCAATAATTTTCATCAAGTTTCTTTTTTCTTCATGAAATATGGTAGGTACATTACAAATAAAAAGGTTTCAAATATTTCGCTTACTTCATTCAGCATCCAATCAGCTGATCTATCATCTTGTGTTCGCTACTGCTGAGCTCTAGATCTTGAGTTCGATTCCGGAAAAGCGTTGATTATTCTTTCAGGAATTTCTTAGAACCCGGGTTCTGGATATTACCTGGTCAATGGCAATGCTCACCCCTATGGTACTTACACATAACTGGCGAAGGGCGGGTGTGCTATATGTACACATCAGCCCAGCCCTTTTTAATTACAGACGTGATATTTTGTTAGTTATCTATCTAAATGTAAAACCTATTGATTCCAAGAATATCCTAACTAACCGTCTGGCCTACTTGAAAGGAAGTCGTTAAGTATACTGCTGCGTTTCTGTTCCACCTGATGATCTTTCATAGGCCCATCAGAAAGCGTTCGACCTGGGCACCCGTTTGCGTAATAGCCCATCTAGAATACTTAAAACAGACTCCACGCTCAGTATCACTAAAGCATAGACCAAGGCGCCCTGCCGTTGACCTTAACCTCAAGATTTTTCAGTATTAAGACAAACTTGACTGCCTCGTTGGTCTATCGGTCTCAATCGCGACTGCTGAGCATAAAGTCCTGGGTTCGATTCCCGAGTCGGCCAAAGAGTTATTGAGTTTTTCCATCAGGAATTTCTCAGTAACAGCTACGCTGGATTTGTGCCCAGTTGATAGCAATAGGCTTGTTCTCTATTACATGGGACTTAAACATAACTGGCGAAATGTGGATGTACTATTACTATTAACCCATCGGGACCCATATGTTATATCCTCAGGGAACCCCTTTGCCAAGTCAGAAAAGAGAGTTATATCACAGTCCTGTTCCTGACTAGCAATTGGCTTCTAGTTAATCACTACTAAGTTAGATCCTGTAATTGGTAAACCTACTGAGTTCGCGGAAACGAAATAAGTTAGCTATCGTAAAATAATAAATCGATAATGAGTAACATAAGCTATTATATACTTCTATTTTATATAACTAACTCGTATATAAATCAGTGCCCTCGTATTTTAGGTCAGCGGTACACCTGCGCCTGCGCTCGTAAACGTTCAAAACTAGAGGCAACGCAAATTTACCAACAACTAAACGAATCTTTACGACTATGCTTTGTGCTGCACATAAATATAATGATAATAGTGAATAAGGTTGAATTTTATTCTTCCTGTGTAATATTTATTTCAAAGATAATTAAATTATTTACAACCTTCAAAACTATAATAGTAATAAATATGTATAAGTAGAAAAAGGTTACAGGGCGTCCAAAAATTCGCCCGCATCGCTGTCAACAGGAAAATTATTATTCATCCTTATTTCCATTTAAAAGTACCGTAAAATCGTAATTAATATTGGGAAAATCATAAATAGGTACATCATAATAATAAATCGGTAATAGGTACAGGTATGTTTATATCATCATCATCGTCCTGCCCTTATTCCATTTTATTTGGGGTCGACGAAGCAAAGCAGTTTAAATACCTAATCCTAAATCAAAATAATTTCGTCTTTTGTTAATTTTGTTTTTCGTGACAGAATAAGTAAGAAGTATTCCCATTTGAGCACCAATACTAAGAGCACCAAAGATATTCCCATTTGAGCACCCATCAATATTTTTGCTTGATGCTCTTTCGGGAATAAAGTAAAAAAATCAAAATCATTTCCTTTTGAGCACCTAAAGTGCTGTAGATTCTAGCGGTGGGTAAATAATCAGCTGTTTTACTATTAAATTGAATTCAATTAAATTACACTAAATTAAAAAGAATCGTTAGAGTGCAGACTATATCCAATTAAGTGTAGACATTTATGTAAAGAATTGTTATTGTTTTTTAACTGTATCTATGAAATCTATGAAATTATTAGTACTAACATAGTTCTTAAGCATTTCTAATCCATATGGACTTGGTTGTTCGAAATAAAGTATTGAATGAATTTGAATTAGTAGTACTGTGTTAACGAAAACCTTTGAAAATCATCACCTTTTTGGGCGACCTATTTATTTACAAACTAGCTGACCCCTGGCCACTCCGTTGGGCGTTAACATTTTGACTTGTGATTAAATTATGAGGGTAACATGACCTAACGATTTAAATGATTTGTTTAATAATAAAAACAACTTTTTGTGACTTAAATATAAAAGTTAGACATATGCTGTCGCTGACTTTTTTGTAGGCATTATCAAGCTCTACAACTTTTCTCTAGAACTCAATCATATATGCAGCGTTCGTAAGAAACGTTTTCGTTCGACCATTTTTTCTCCGACCAGTAGGTCGGAGAAAAAATGGTCGAACGAAACTTGCAAATCCGACTACCACGAAAAAGTCTTTTAATTTTTCGGGTTAATATATAGCCTACGACACTCACAAATAACGTGGCTATTGGTAAAAGAATTTTCAAAATCGGTTCAGTAGATCCAGACTCTTTATAATATTAGTATAGATAATTAAGAGGTTATTCTTTTTTCGGGGAATAAAGAACCTATTTCGAGGCTGATTTTTCATTAAATTATTAATCATTAATGATAATGAGTCAATAAATCTAAATGATTTCTTAACCGATACTTTTCATCAAGTAGGTACAAGAATGGTTAACTGGAGAACTCGATAAACATCAGCACCACATTAGTTCAATACATAGCCCAATGGCACCACCTAGTAAACGACTATTTCTATTTTAAAATCACAGTTTCGTACATAGACATACACTAACATATTTGTACTTTTTACTCACAAAGCTCAAGGTGCGTGCAGGCGCCAAACAAATAAGGCTTTGCAAGAAATACCTTTGCAATGAGCACAGATAATCACGGCTAAGGAAATAAAAAGCGATCTGTCAAGTGGCACATAACCAAAAAGACGGTTGTTGATTGAGTTGTGTCCCAGATAAATCAATGTAACGATACGCACTCCCGAAACTGACCCAATTCACAACAACGAGGCGCGAAACAGACTTGAAACACATTCATAAGTTCATAACATTTATTTTAAATCTTAAAATATATTTACAATACTTAAAATTAACTTGTACTAAAAACAAATTAAAAGAAACGCTTTGGTTGAAAAAGTATGGAAGTTCAAAGACAGTTGGATCTAAAAGACAATTTTTTTCATCTAAGTACAATAAGCCAATCATAATTTTGCCACATTATGTATTTACAAATCAATGTTTATAACTATTATCGCGTGTTCTAAGCGTCCGGTGTCCAGAGAAACTAAAGTAGCTATAATAATCACTAATGGAAGAATTATCACAAGGTTATCACGGCAATGATAACCTTCGTATCACACGCTATACTACAATGAGACTAACTAGTAACTTATCACACTTTGGGACAGGTCGACCTAGCGTTGTGAACATCATGGGTATGATAATAAGACACTTGACACTTGCACTTCGTAAACTTGAGATAGATTACGGTAACTGAGACGTCAGTACAATCACTGCTACGAAAATAAATATCAGAGCACACACTAACGAAGACAATCTTCACATTATATAACAACAAAACGGTAATTAAACAAATGCTGTGATTCTAAGTTTTCTAGTAGAGATCATCTGTGAATTGTTGGTGCTTTGAACCAGTTCAACCCATCCTCATGATGTTACGTCTTCGGAGCAGGCGCTCCACTGCGTAGAACACGCGATCTGACCCTCAGTAGGGGCAAATGATGCCCCCGGCGCCCGGCACTGCTACGGAGTCGGGGAAGTGGACCCTGCAGATCTCCTTGTACGTCTTCCCCTGTCTGGGAGCACGCTCTACATTCCTCGGCTTGTATCCGTAGTTGGGTTGCTGGTAGCCTCCTCCATAGCCGTACCCGCTATACCCGTAGTTTCCATAGCCGTTGTACCCGTAAGATCTTCTCGCGTTGCCATTGATAGCATCGTAGATTGCGTCGAAGAACGGCTTGCACTCGACGGTCACGGCGAAGCACAGCACGGCGACTAGGAGCACTCGGAGAACAGACATCGCGGAAGGGTGGCAAGCAATTGTATCAATTCAGTTGACGGTCAGACTGGCCTCTGTCTGCGGAAGCTCACTCCGGTGGCGTTTAATCGCGAATGGTGCCGGGTGTACATGCCGACGGCTTATATATCGGCCTCGGATCATCCGACGGCGGACAAACACGGGTGCGTGCGCGCAGGGTTCACGGTCCATACCCTGGAATCGCATTGGACCACTGATTGCTGCGGAATATTCGAAGGGTACGTTTTGTAATACGTTTCGTAAACAGGAAGCGTTCTGCCCAGACTCTTTGTTCGCTTCTAGCTTGATAGTAATTGGGTTTTACAGTTATATTATATCAAAGTGGGGTAATCTAACAGTATACCGGTATAGTTTGTGCAGCTTTACAATTTCCTTATTGACTAGCTGTTGCCCGGGACTTCGATCATGTAGAAATTTTGATGAGTAAGAGTGAAAAAAAAAGTATCCAAATCAAATCAAAAATATTTATTTTTTAGAATATGGTACAAAGAGATGTTACAATATGGTTCCCGCATATCCTATCATATCCTATGTGCTATTCCAGACTATAATCCATCTGTGTGCCAAATTTCATAAACAATTTAATAATAGACATCCATTGCTAATACTTAACAGTCATAATAACATTTTTTGTTGTTTTAACTAATCATAACTAATTTATTTATTTATTTATTTATTTAAACTTCATGTACAATAGTGGTACATAGGCGGACTTAATGCCACAAGGCATTCTCTACCAGTCAACCTTTGGGTTAAATAAGAAAACATTGTGATAGGTACAATAAATATCTAAAAAATAACTTCTTGTTTTCGAAAAATTTATATCGTTATATTGATACTAATACACATAATATATAAATAAAATAAACTACTAAATATTCTAACAAATACTAAAATAAAAGAAAAGAAACCTAATAATAATTACCATGACTCGACTTCTAATTTATTGAGAGCTATTTATCCTGACTTAAGTAGTGGTGACGAACTTTTCTTTTAAAAGTGACTTTGCTTTCAGCTTTTTTAATGCCAAGAGGTAGCGCGTTCCAGAGCCTTGTAGTAGAGATGGCGTAAGAATTCGACATAAAACCGGTGCGGTGTGAAGGAATTTGGAGAAGCAGATTCTTGGAAGCTCGAAGGTTACGACTGTGAGAACTGCCCAACACTTTAAAATAAGTTTTTAGGTAATCGGGAGCACATGGATCGTTTATAATAGTGAAGAGCATGCAGAGAGATCTGAGGGACCTCCTGAGTCGGATAGGCAACCATTTAAGCTGAGAACGGAAGGAGGAAATGTGATCGTATTTGCGAAGGCCAAAAACAAAGCGAATACAATTGTTGAGAAGTCGATCCAATTTGTTTAGAAGTTCTTGGGAAAGATCAGAATAACAAACATCAGCATAGTCGATAATGGGAAGCACAAGTGACTGGACCAAAGTGAGTTTGGTGCTAGATGGCAGGAAGTGTTTGAATCTATAGAGGGATCGCAGCGAGAACGAGACTTTCTGGCTCACCTGAGCCACGTGTTTATTCCAGCTTAAACTGCCGTCAATGTACAGACCTAAGTCTTTTACGTGAGGTGAAAGAGAAATGACGGAGTTCTCGTACATCAGTGGCATAAGTTGGCTAGTGTTCACATTTCTCAAAAAGTACGAACTGCCAATTAGGATGGCCTGACATTTCCCGACGTTAACAGAAACCCCAAATTTGCCAGACCATTCCTCGATAGCTCGAAGATCAGCATTGAGTGATGAAATGCAATTGTCAAGGTTGGTAATGTCAGACTGAGCGTATAGTTGCAAGTCATCAGCGTACAGATGGTAAGAACATTTGAGAACAGCAGTAATGGAGTTTATAAATAAAGAAAATAAAAGAGGAGAGAGGATACCGCCTTGCGGAACACCAGCTACCAGGTCGCACCAGTCAGAGCAATTCTGATCAGCACGCACCGCCTGCTGGCGACCACGAAGATATGATGAGAACCAATCACGTGACAACGAAGAGACCCCAATCTGAGACAGTATGGCCAGAAGAATGTCGTGATCAACGGTGTTAAAAGCATTGGAAAAATCTATTAAAACCAAGACCGTTAATCTCGAATTCTCCAGGCCATCCCTTATGTCTTCAGTAACTTTAAGCAGAGCTGTGGCTGTGCTGTGGCCAGGCCGAAAACCGGATTGGAAACTGGACAACAGGTTATTCTTAAATACGTAGGAGGATATTTGATTAAGGGCAACTGCTTCTAGGATCTTAGAAAGGAAAGGGAGAATGGAGATCGGCCTGAAGTGATTCGCTAAACTAGGGTTGGAAATTTTAGGGAGAGGGATAATATAAGCTTTACGCCACATTGCAGGGAACACACCAGTCTGCAGAGATGAATTGATGATGTGCGTAATAATTGGAATTAGGTTCTCAATCATAAACGATAACATAGTTCGACTGACCCCATCACAGCCCACAGCCTTAGACTTAATTGAGGTGAAATATTTAAGGACCTCAACGTTAGTCACGGGAGAGAAAGAAAAAGAGTCAGGAGGAAACATTGGCTTGGAAGTAACATCAAGGATTGTATTATTCTTAATGCCAACCGCAAGTGTAGCAGACGTTGAAAAATGCTTATTAAGTTCGTTTAAAGGCAGATTAAGAGATACAGTACTAGAGGGGGACTTTGTTATGCCAAGTGATTTGAGAAACTTCCAAATATCAGCCGGTGAAGAATTGAGGACATTTTCACAAATGTATCGGCGTTTAGATGCTCTTACCATCTGGTTGCAGCGGTTTCTAGCCAACTTGTAAAGGCTCCAGTTCTCCTCACTGCGGTCCCGCCTATATATTCTAAAAGCCCGGTCACGTCGCCTCATTGCCATCCGAACTCCAGGGGTAATCCATGGAGCTGGGGGGCGCTTGACGCGAACAGCCCTCAGTGGCGCATGCGTGTCAATGAGCTGGAGTACATATTTATTAAAAACCTCCACTTTCTGATCCACTGATGATGACTGGGCAATATCGACCCAATCAAGAGCTTGTGCATCGGTATTGAGTTTTTCCTTGTCAACTACTAATGTCAACGTTCAATGACACAATTAAATATTAAATTCCAGAGACAAAAGTGGGTACTAATAAATAATATCTGCAAATAATCACCAATAAGTATGATTCTAAGACTTAGATACTTAAACATATTATTACGACTTACACTATAATAAGGGGCGAGCCTAACAGCCTATTGCCATCAACCGGGCGCAATACCAGACTCCGTGGCTGCTACTAAGAAATTCCTGATGGAAAAACCCAATATCTCTTTGCCCGACCCGGGAATCGAACCCAGGACCTCTTGACAGTAGTCGGGCTTACTACCACTAGACCAACGAGTCAGCCTTAAATAACAGTAGAGTAGAATCTAAAAACAAAAAGATCCAATCAATCAATCAAACTCCTTTCCCCACAAAGAAAAAACAAAATTAAAAAGGAATCACGAAAACGAAATGCGAACGTAATCAAGAGTTTCATCAAAATTAATGTACACACTAAGATGAATTTGCTTTGGCTTTATTCAAACTCTTTTCCGTGGCGAACTTTGTAGCGAATGTAGAAGAACCCCCTCGAAACCGCAAATAAAACGGTTGCAAAGGACGCATGATTAGATCATTTCCTTATATAATATCTTCACGGTACGCAGGCAATGTTAAGGTAAGCGCGAGTCAAGTTCAACGGGTGGTGCGAGCGTTCACCTCTGTCCGTAATTTACTGATCAGCACGACACGCTTCACCATTCGTATTCTGCTTTGGCTGACTGGAGTTTTGTCTCTGCCTGTTTGTTTTTTTTTAAGACTGTAGTGTCAAAAAAGTAGTCTAGCCCAAAGAGGTTTTATGAGACTCTATGAATTTTGAAATTAGATTGCATTTGCAGCTTTAAACTGTCATCTATGAAGACTCTAATATGAGAATTTAGCTCAGTTCTGGAAAAGTCAATCATCTTAATGAAGAAGTACTTGATATTTATAACTGATTGTATTTAGCCAATACATAAAGTTAAATTACAGAAGCTTAAGGCACACAAAAAAAATTACATCTCTCTGGAGAATAACTCCGATAAAAACAGCCTGCCATAAGAATAAAGAACAAATTATTCATACCATGCTGCGTTTAACCGACATTATAAATTCACTAGCATTCAAGTACTGGCCGCTAACGTATGCTAACCACGTAGTCTCTAAGTAAATTACTCAACCATTCACTAGCCTAATTCGTGGATAATGAAAACACATGTGGCCAGGATATGTGTGTTTTGTACCTAACTAGCTTGAACTATTAATTCAATTACTTACCTTATAAGTCATCGATATCGCTTTAAAATCGAGTTTCGTATTTATAGACTGCAAGGCTATAATTAGATGTAGTTGGTTGTAAAAGAACCGTGTGAAGGTATTTCTTTTCGTTCGTTATTTTTGGTTCCATTTTCAGCCAGATCTTTCAGTTGCAAGGTAATTAATTTTTATAATTTAAATAAGAAATGAAGTTTTAGAATTTGGAAGTCTAAAGTCGTACACGATTCCCTTCAGTAAATTCTTCAGGTTATCATCTGTCAAGCCTTTTAATATCTTGGGGTGGAGTACCTGTCTAACCGGATGCAACTAAATAGTTAAATACCAATGTTCTACTTGGAGCGACCGCTTATCTAACCTCCATAACCCAGTAACTGAATAATATGAAGAATAGTCGTCAGACGATCGGGCTTCTAAATCAAAAAATCAAAATCAAAGCATTTATCTCAAGTAGGCCAGTTACGGTCTCTTTTGAATTGTCGAAATAAAGACAATAATAAAATGAAGCTACAGTCCCAGTTACAAGGCATAATAACTGTGAAAGTACTGTAGTTGCCCAGCTTTTGACTTGACTACCCGTAACGACTGTCAAAAATAACTTTTAACGGTGCCTTGTTTAATAAAGTAAAACTGAAGTCAAAGGCAGCATACAACTTTTTAGCAATAGGTAACACAGCAAAAACGTCCGGCCGGGGAAGTCCTTCCATTTGCACTGTACCTATTTTTGTTTGCCAAGTGGATCGGAATGCAACAAAGCTACACTGTATTCCGGTTTGCAGAAGATCGGTGCAGGTAAAATTACAGACGCACGACAACACAGACAGGCAGATATTCCAAGGTTCAAATACCCACAGATGTGTGTGTAATATACTATTTGACTACAGTGCACACCTAGATACTACGTCTGTCTGAGTGCCTTGTTTCTGAAGGGAAGCCGGCAGGAATCGGCTTCTTAGGTGCCTTCGGCCCTGCAAAGTTGTCTCTCTGGTTGTAATAATAGTAAAGATTTCGATAAATCCCTTTGTGTTCCTCGTCTATAGATACCGATAACCCTTTTCTATCAGTTGGCATTTGGACTAATGACCAAACTATTACTTAACATGAAAGTCTGACTACAATTTAATAATATATTATTCTATGCAACCTGTCTAAAGCATGATTAATCTTGCAAATGGAACTAGTAAAGGTTTACAATTAACGGGTAAATATCGCCCGTCACGTGCAACGCTGCTGACTTGCAACACATGCCACGTAGGAGCAATCTACCAATCAACTAAAAGTAAATAGACGAAAAAGGTTGCAACACAAGCATAACAACAAGTCGTTGGGTAGGTACATTGTTTAGCTAAAGGCTAAAACAATCAATTGTTTGACAAGCTGAAATTGAATTTGAAATAGCATTTTTTTCAGAACAAGAACTGCCCGAAATATTACTGCATGGTTCTTTTTCCGCGAGGCCGTGGAACTGACCATCTTGTTTTTACAGTACACGTTCCACAAACAATTCCTCAACAGTGCCCTCCAGACAAAGTTCAAAATTATGCTGCACTAAACTTGCAATTTTATTTTAATCACGTTATCAGGCAAAGTCAAAGTTTAAAAAGAATTGCATACAGGCTGAATCATTGAATACTGTCAAATCAAATCATTTATTTTGCTTGAATATGGGTACACATAAGGATGAAACATAACAATAGTGCTCAGGGCCATATCCTATCCTAATAGGTGTGCAAAACTAGTACATAGTATTACTAAAATATAAATTTTAAAAAATCAAGGGGTTTTGGAATGTCAATAATTAAAAACAATCATCATCATCAAAATCATCTTCACTACATACTGTTCTAATTTCAATTTTTTTCTAACTCATAGTTAAAGGCGAACGTAAAAGAAAAAAATGTAAACAATTGAAATTAGAACTTACAAGTGAGTTGGCTCCAATAATGAATTTGTTCGACGCGCGACGTTACGTTGATTACTACTAACTGTAACTCTTTCCTTTAGGTTGCTGTATTTCATTTCTTCCCAAAATTTGATATTTAATTGTTACGCTATCGAATGGTGTAATGGTGTAATAATACAGTGTTTTTATTTCAAATCAACGGGTTCGATTCCTGTCAAGGAATGTTGACTTTCCAAAAATCCAATGATACAGTTTTAGTTTTCATTAAAATCGGGCCGGAGACTCCTTTAACTATTTTTCGCTATTCCCCATAGTTTCGGATTAGGCCAACCACACCCACTTGAAAAATTCACCTGTATATCACAGCTGCCACAAGTTTGATTGGTCTAATCTAGTTGCGGTTTTACTTCACACTGCACCACAGAAATAAGAAAATCATCTTTCTGCACAAACTTTCTCAAGCTCACACACAGACAATTAGAACTTACTATGCAAGTATTCAGTGTAAATAAATAGTCACTCATAAATCTAATACTTAACTGAATACATAGTTCGAACTACAGTATTCTGCTCCCTGCATTTGCTATTGATTAAACCCTAATTTATTATAAACTAATAGCCAACTGAACAAGGCACATTAATTGCCCTTCTAAAACACGTTGTAAAATCAATAGAACGGTTGCACCATAGAATTCACAAACGGGAGTTTTGCAATCATAGGCTCGAATGCAATGCGATCACGTATCAATGCAAACGAACGATAATTTTGGTCCACTAACCGACGGTTAGTCGCGAAATATGGCGTTAATTCCTGATACACAATACACATGGTGTAAACAGGCCGCGGTATTTCGTCAATAGTTCCATTTGAAATGTACATACAAACATGGTTGGTGCATTGTCTATGATTTCTGATGACATGTTAGCTTAATTAACTGCCTATTACATCTACGTAGGTACTAAATTTTAAAAGAATAGTGTTTCGTATTGCTTTATTATTTCGCGCCACAGAAATAAAGCTCTAAAAAACAGGTCCAGGTAACTTTTGGAAAGTGACATTTATATTTGACAAAGTGTAACTGGAATAGTTGTGTTCTTTTATGCGTTGACAATTCGATATCATCAAACTAATAGAATGCTCGCATTGAGTGACAAAATAACTAACACTTCTAAGACCCACTTATCGATACATAAATTAATCGGTCGTCATTCGTCAATCAGTGTATCGCACGCAATGTATCGCTCTCGTACACAATATGATTCGATTACATACCGATCTCCATTTTTGGGGCATTACTTACGGTTCGGTTTATTTTCATCGATATTATCTACTAGAAGCTTTTGGTTGTGCAACTTTTACTTGATACAAAGTTATTGATATGTAAGCATTTTACTCTCGCTCTTTCAAGTCTGTAAGTAATACCGTTTTTGTTTTTTTTTTTGAGGAAACCTTCAAATGATACAGAAGTGCCTTGTTCTTGGGGATACGAACCAGCAGTGTGGGATTTTTATCTCATTATAACCCCATGCACCATCAAGATCAACACATGAAATATGTTCAGGAGACAGGGACAGGAGCAATTAAGAAAGTGTGTACTAACCAATGTGTCACATCTCATCTTCGCTGTGGGAGCCACCCTGAGCGTCCGCGACCCTAAACCCTTTCACAATGCATCACAGTGCAAATCAACTAACTTTAAACTGTATTTAACATAACAGAGAGGTAAGATAAGATAAGATAAGATAAGATAAGATAAGATATATTTATTTGCTCAAACATGTGTCACATACAATAATAAAAGTGCATGTAGGATAACATATTATAAAAGAAAGAAAAATCGTTCAGACATGTTTGCCACATAATATGGCGTGCAAATGTTTTGAAATACTAGAATCGTGATTTTTACATATATCATCTCAGTCCCATAAAATTTGAATAATAAAATGATAGCAGAATAAAATGTCAACATGATACAATCATGTCAAAAATTATAAGAATAAAAAATAGAAAATCATAGTAAAAAAAAAAACAAATAGTAATAAATGTCAACGTAAAAAATTATAAAAAGTAAAATAAAAAGTTATAAAAATTTATAAATGAAAAAAAAGTTACGTCAAATTAATTAAAATAAAATGTCTAAAGTACATCATTTAAAAAGTCGGCAACATTATAGTAGCATTTATTTATCAAAAATTTCTTCATGCTTTTACTAAAGCTATTAATATTCAAATCTTTGTATGCCTTTGGTACCTTGTTGTATAATTTTGGGGCCATGCAGAATACACTCTTACCCATGAGAGCTGTTTTAGCACTATGTGAACGAAGTCTCTGTTTGTCACGTTGACTGCTTTCAGAACCATCTGAAGACTTCGGAAACAGTTGGGGATTCTTTTTAACAAATAATACCGTTTCTAATATATACAAGGAAGGAAGTGAGAGAATTTGATGTTTTACAAAATATGGTTTGCAGCTGTCTGTAATTTTAAGACCAAACATAGCTCTTATGCATCGTTTTTGCATTCTAAAAATATAATCTTTATGTGTGGAGTTTCCCCAGAAAATAATGCCGTATCTAAGGATCGATGCAACAAGTCCGTGATAGGCAGTAAGCAAAGTATCCGTATTTACGATTGGCGCGAGTTTATGCAATGCGTAGGAAGAACTACTAACTTTTTTACTAATTTCTTCAATGTGATCTTTCCAATCAAGTTTTTTATCGATAGTAAGTCCAAGGAATTTGGCATTACCAACTCTGCATATGGTGTGATTTTTATAACTTAAGTTAATATCATTTCTAACTGGTATTCTTTGACTAAAATGCAAGATTTGTGTTTTATTTAAATTAATTTTAAGGTTATTATTATTTTCCAACCAGTCAATTATTGAAGCTAAAGCATTATTAATGTCAAGTTCATAGGTGTCAGTTTTCTTACATGCTATTGTGACTGTGCTATCATCTGCAAAAAGAGTCATTGGATGCTCAATAGATTTAGGAAAGTCATTTATATATATGATAAATAATAATGGTCCCAGAACGCTTCCTTGGGGTACACCGAATTTCACTAGACGCTCTTGAGACAAATACGTAGTTGCTATTTTGTTACGATCTATTCTGGAGATTGCTGTGATCTGCCTTCTATTAGACATATAGGATTCAATTAATTTAAGAACATTGCCTCTTACTCCATACGAGTCAAGTTTATTTATTAAAATAGTGTGGTCAACATAGTGGAATGCTTGTGTCATATCGCATAGCACAGCGCAAGTGGGAGTCCTTTCATCCTTCCGTAACATTACAGTGTGTAGAAAATCATAGACCGCCATATTGATTGTCTTATTTTGTCTGAAACCTTTTTGTTCACTACAAAGAATATTGTTTTTTTCCATATACGTATATAATTGTTTGTAAATGTATTTTTCAAAAATCTTCGACATTATTGGTATCAGCGCTATTGGTCTATAATTTTCGATAAGGTCTCTGTTTCCTTTCTTAAATAGTGGTTTTACTATTGATGTTTTCATACCATCAGGAAAGGTACCCGTACTGATACATAAATTCACGATGTGACTTAAGTGGCTGCATATTATATCACCAACAGATTTAATTATTTTGGTCGAGACACCGTCATAACCCACGCTGTTAGTATTTTTAAGTTGTTTTATAATGTTTAAGATATCACACGGTAAACTTGGGGCCATGAACATAGATTTTTGTCTTTTCATAATGCCTGATGTAACATTTGTTCCCGACTTTTGTATAGGGATAACTCTGTCAATGAAATAGTTATTGAATTGATTGGCTATTGATTCTGGATTTGTAATTATATTGTTAGGAAGAACTGAGGTTTTACGTAGTATTAGGAAGAAATGAGGTTTTACGTAACACATGTCAGTTCTATGGCAAGGAGTGACAACTGACAATTGTGGCAGGTGGCGAGAGTCTCTTGTTGGGAATATCGCTCAAAGGGCTGTAAGATTTGTAATTTCCTATTTTGTGTAATTACTCTCTATTTTGCTTAACAATTACGTGTTAATTGAATTCGTTATGATTTGTGGCAGTTTAGGCTAGTTTCAGTGATTGATATTTTGTTCCAAGTTAGAATAAACGGTTGTATTCATTATTTTGTGTACTTTATTGTCTGTTTTAAACATTTCCGCTTCTGTTTGCTAAATTCAGAAGTGGGATAAAGGACTTAGATTGCCCACTAACGTATAAAACGTTCATGGAACAAAATAACAGTTATCCTGCAACCGATAGTCAAAATGACGATTTTTGACTTTTTCGCTTTATCCACATCGTTGTTGTTATTGTATGTGTGTTTGGTTGAATATCAAACTTTGTGCTAAATAGGCGTGACCGCCGTCGTTCACGAGATTGACCTGGAGGTGGTTCGCGAGACAGGTCTGCTAGTAGTGAAGATCTAACGTTGAGAACCCTATTCGTGAGGTCACTTCGCCTTCGCTTAGCCCCGCGAGCGATGTTCTGCAACGAGTTCAAGAAACAACTCATTCATACAAACGATCCAATTACTTACAGTTCCAAAGCCTGGTCCTCTGTAACCATTCTCGTGGAAGCTTTAAGATTTTTATACCCCGCGAAGTCGCGTAGCTACTGCGTATCTAATTTCGATCCAAACATTCACGCGTGTGGTTTGACAAAGTGGACCGTGCGGTAGTCATGAACGGACGCTGAAGTTTGACTTAATGAATGGGTCACCAATAACTAAACTTGGTCAAACTTTTAGCTTGAATTCAAACACCTTTGACCGCTGAAGTTGGAGCCAATATTTTATTTCAAACTATGAACATGACATCCGACAAATTCACAACGTGTGCCGAATACGCCTAGTTACGTTTTTAAGAAAAGTTAACGGTCATACCGACGAACTGCGAACTCCTTAAGTTATACGCGGTATTGATAACCACAAATTAAGGCAGCCGCGATAAATGAGAACTTGACAACTTCGGACATAATTTCTTTTTTTTCGATTTATGTAAAACCAAATCGCACTAAACTCGGGTCTCACGGTGAGTTGAATAAGAAGCACGCACTCTCGAACTCATTGTCCGACCGCGGACCTAAGTGCTACGTTTGAAATCAGCGCGGACATTTAGGTTGTGATTTCACTAAAAAGCATCGTAGGGAACCGATTGATACTTCCGTTGTCAAATCCGAGACACAGGCCCATGATAGTACTGCTGTCAAATCCGCAACGCAGTGCTCATTTTGCAAGAAAAAGGGAAATGCCCTCGTTTATAATAATGATGTCCTTCTTTTAAGCAATACCGTAGACGACGGTAACGCTTTACTCTGAAAAGTCCTGCAAAAACTCACAAAATTAGACTTTTCAATAAATTTAAAGAGATGCTTATTCTTGACTACCGAGGTCGAATATTTAGGCCGAATATTAAGCTTTGGTCAGGTGCGGCCGAGCCCACGGAATTTATCACTTGTGCATGGACACTCACTAATCATGTCCACTTCGAATAAGTTTTTTTTTTTTTTTTTTTTTTTTTTAAGAGCTACCAAAGCTGTAGCAGCAGAGAGAGTTCGGTGGTGGTCGTGAGGACATCGTTTGGAGGAAGCGCTTGTCCGGTCCACATGTTTCAGTCGAAATGACACTGTAGTCCGGTTCATGTTTGCGGATGATCGAAGGGTCGCAGAAGCCAGGTTCATTATGTGTTTACGAGTTAGATGACGAGATGAGATTTTGACGAGTTATGACGTTGGTCGAAGAGACTCAGTAGTCCGGTTCGTACGCTGGAATGGTCGAAAGGACGGTGACGTGTTCGAAGAGACGCTACAATCCGGTCCGTACAGTGGTATGGTCGAAGGGACGTAGTTGTCCGGGTATGTATGGGATTGGTTTGAAACATGCTTGTATGTGAACCGATTCACACACGCAAAGTTATGGAGATGCCCATCGGCATTTCACCTGCAAGCAGTGAAGACTCGGCATGCCAACGCTTGACACAGATCTTCAAAGCTAGAAGACGAAGGAGTCCGAGGACGGACTCCTGTCAGGAAAAGCTGAGATAATGAGACTGGATGAGACTGTCTGACTGTTGGTCGAACATGACATGATGAGTTTCTTGATTGTTGTTGCTGCTGTTGGTTGTTGGTTGTTGATTGTTGTTACTGTTGATCGTTATTGTTGATGTTGCTATATGTCAGGCTGGACGAGCATCTAGTATTAATAATAACGTGTCTTCCTTTTATGATTTTAGAGTGTCTGCATTAATTGTGCGCCCGAGGACGGTCGATTGTCAGTCCGGCCGTGACGGCGCCCCTGCAAGGCGTCGTCTGTGGTTAACATTACAAACTACACAGACGAGAGTAATGCTGGCTGGTATTCGCTCTGGCGGGACGTTGTGGCGTTTTGAGCAGCCATATGGCCACTGGTGCTTGACCTAGCCGCAAGCACTCCAGAAACCAATAGAGAAGCTTTACGGGATGTTTCTCGAAGTCGCGCTAGTGAAGTCCTGAAGAGGAATCAAGGTCAGCAGGATGTCTTGGCTAATCGGTCCAGACGCTTGCCACGTGAATATAAGGTTGATGACCTTACTTTTGTAATAAAGTACTCGCAGTCCACGGGCAAATTAGACCCTGGGAGGCGAGGACCGTACAGGGTAATCAAAGTTCTGCTTAACGGTCGGTATGAACTTAAACTGCTTAGTGGAAACTGTGGAAAACCACTCAAGCAGCCTCCCAATACATGGTGCCATGGAAAAGACAATGGTGCCCAGAAACTTGTGGTATATTTTTTGGAAGTGAGTGCTGTTTCTTAACGATTTATGGTTTCAGAGACAACGAGTGGGTGTGTTCCCAGAAGCGTATACCGCCCAGCGGGTGGGTGTGTTCCCAGAAGCGTGTGCCGCCCAGCGGATGGGTGTGTTCCCAGAAGCGTGTACCGCCCAGCGAGTGGGTGTGTTCCCAGAAGCGTGTGCCGCCCAGCGAGTGGGTGTGTTCCCAGAAGCGTGTGCCGCCCAGCGAGTGGGCGTGTTCCCAGAAGCGTGTGCCGCCCAGCGAGTGGGTGTGTTCCCAGAAGCGTGTGTCGCCAAGCGAGCGGGTGTGTCCCAAGGAGTGTCTCGCTAAGCGCGTGGGTGTGTTCCCAAGCCGTGTGTCGGCAGCGTACGGGTGTGTCCCAAGGCGCGTGTGACGCCAAGCGAGCGGGTGTGTCCCAAAGTTTGTCTCGCTGAGTGCGTGGGTGTGTTCCCAAGCCGTGTGTCGGCAGCGTACGGGTGTGTCCCAAGGCGCGTGTGACGCCAAGCGAGCGGGTGTGTCCCAAAGTTTGTCTCGCTGAGTGCGTGGGTGTGTTCCCAAGCCGTGTGTCGGCAGCGTACGGGTGTGTCCCAAGGCGCATGTGACGCCAAGCGAGCGGGTGTGTCCCAAGGAGTGTCTCGCTGAGTGCGTGGGTGTGTTCCCAAGCCGTGTGTCGGCAGCGTACGGGTGTGTCCCAAGGCGCGTGTGACGCCAAGCGAGCGGGTGTGTCCCAAAGTTTGTCTCGCTGAGTGCGTGGGTATGTTCCCAAGCCGTGTGTCGGCAGCGTACGGGTGTGTCCCAAGGCGCATGTGACGCCAAGCGAGCGGGTGTGTCCCAAAGTTTGTCTCGCTGAGTGCGTGGGTGTGTTCCCAAGCCGTGTGTCGGCAGCGTACGGGTGTGTCCCAAGGCGCATGTGACGCCAAGCGAGCGGGTGTGTCCCAAGGCGTGTCTCGCTGAGTGCATGGCTGTGTTCCCAAGCCGTGTGACGCCAAGCAAGCGGGTGTGTCCCAAGGCGTGTCTTGCTGAGCGCGTGGGTGTGTTCCGAAGCCGTGTGATGCCAGGCGTGCGGGTGTGCCGCCAAGCGTGCGGGTGCGTCGCTGAGCATGCGGGTGTGTTCCCAAGACGTGCTCCCAAAGGCGTATGTCGCCCAACGTTGGTATTTATCACCCGGATAGCGTGAGTCGCTGTGGTAAAGTATTTGACAATAATATAGGACGGTTGGGACGCTGACCATCTTATATTTTTGTCATTAGTCACGTTGATAAAGTTTTCGGCAATAATATAGGACGGTTGGGACGCTGACCATCTTATATTTTTGTTATTAATCACTGTGGTACAGTTGTCGGCGATAATATAGGACGGTTGGGACGCTGACCATCTTATATTTTTGCCACTCTGAACTTCGAATTTCTACGTGATCTGCATGCGTTGTTTACACGAATAATCAACGTAAAGTCTTTCAGATGACAAAACCGATGATGACCTGGACCGTTCTGAAAGTAACGAGCCTGTGCCTGTGGTGGTAGGGCTATCCACACCTGATCTCGATGCTGGCATAGGAGCAGTGCAGTACCAAGATCATCGCTTCGCAGATGCAACCTACAACCTACCAACCTACAAGTCGAGGGCGACTTGGAGTCAGGAGAAGCCGTGTTAGGAAGAACTGAGGTTTTACGTAGTATTAGGAAGAAATGAGGTTTTACGTAACACATGTCAGTTCTATGGCAAGGAGTGACAACTGACAATTGTGGCAGGTGGCGAGAGTCTCTTGTTGGGAATATCGCTCAAAGGGCTGTAAGATTTGTAATTTCCTATTTTGTGTAATTACTCTCTATTTTGCTTAACAATTACGTGTTAATTGAATTCGTTATGATTTGTGGCAGTTTAGGCTAGTTTCAGTGATTGATATTTTGTTCCAAGTTAGAATAAACGGTTGTATTCATTATTTTGTGTACTTTATTGTCTGTTTTAAACATTTCCGCTTCTGTTTGCTAAATATATTATTATTAACATTAATTTGAAGTAAATTATCCCGAGGTACTTTTAATTTTTTATTATTTATTAAATGCCATGTGGATTTAGTTTTATTCTCAGCAGTTTGGATTTTATAATTATTTTGAGCCCTTTGGGTAAGTCGTATAATTTTTTTAAATAATTTACTGTATTTAATAAAGTTAAGTTTATTGGTTTCAGACGGTTTACGTCTATATTTCCATAGGAGATGCCTCTTTTTCTTACTACAAATTTTAACACCACGTGAGATCCATTACGTCTTTCTACCTATGTTAATGGTAACAAGCTTACATGGAAAGCAAAGTTTATAAAACAATGTAAACTCCTCCATAAATGAATTATATGCGACGTTAGGGTCATCGGTATTATAAACATCAGCAAATGTTAGATTCTCTAGACAAGATCTGAATTTCAATATACATATTTTCTTGTGCATAATCTCTCTGGGTTTTTTTCCAGTATTTACTATTGCATGATTTTGTTACAGGACATTTTAACAGTTGTGCCGTATGGTCAGATAATGCAAATTCTATCACTTCAGTCCCACATCGATTTTGAAAATTATGTGCGAAATTGTCGATGCAAGTCTGGCTTTTTAATCTAGTAGGCTCATTAATGGCTAATTTCAGGTTGTAATTCAATAACAAACAAGTAAAATCAAGGCATACATTACTTTTTTTCATGATGTCAATATTGAAGTCACCAGCTAATATAATGTTGCTATATTTTTTATTACTTACATTTGTTAAAAATTGTTCTAATTTTTTTTTAAATAAACTAATATTTGCAGCTTTTGGTACACGATAAATACACACAATTAAGATGTTATACTCTGTCAGTTCAATTCCACAACATTCAAATGTATTAGCTGTTGACAATTTCGTAAGCTCAGGTACATCTTTCCAAGAATGACCATTTCTGACTAAAATACATGAACCACCTCTTTTACTATTAGTTCTACTAAAACATGAAGCTAAGCTGTAGTTTGGGATCAGTAGATGTGTTTCATCGCCTTCTGACATAAAATGTTCCGTAATGCACAATATATCAACTTTTAATTCCCTATCTATAAGTTCTTCTAAGCAGATTGTAAGCATGTCTGATTTGTTGATCAATCCTGCAATATTCTGATGTAATACTATTAATTTCTCATTAGTCACGAAAAAAATTCGCTTCTTCTAAGTTAGTCTGTAATTCTATGCTGTTGTACTCCTGTAAATCCTGCATATAATCGTTTAGGTCTCTGAAGACGGCGCGAATGCCTTTGTCATTAATATTCCAGTCTTTGTATAGGGAGGTGTTTCTAAAGGTGTGTAACATTTCGTCAGTTAAGTTTAACTCCCATGTAACAGGATGCGAGCCTATTGCCATCAACCGTGCACAAATCCGGACTCCGCAGCTGCTACTGAGAAATTCCTGATGGAAAAACCCAATAACACTTTGCCCTACCTGGGAATCAAACCCAGGATCTCATGCTCAGCAGTTGCGCTTGCGGCCACTGAACCAAAAAGGCAGTCAAACTAAACGAAACTGTAGTATGTTCAGCAAGTGGGTCGAACTGGCGTGACATTGGAATGCTGGCCAGTGGTCTGTAAGCCATAAATCTGGCTGTCAATTCTAATATGTGATTGAATACAGATTGACCACAGATTTATATATTTATATTATATTTATTAAGCAAGCTTGCATAAACTTCTGTAAATATGTAGGTATCTACATTTATCTACTGAAGCAATAAAATTATTGACGTAAGCAATTAATAAGTCTTAATCAATTTACAGTTAACTACTTCAAATGTTTTGAGGCATTGATAGGTATTCTAAGTTCGGCCATCATGCGCAAACGGTGCGCATCTATCATGTCTGATAACTGTCCCAGCACCATCCTGCGCGCGCTGGCGGACCGGTGGGACTCTCTGATGCTGGCGCGCTGGATACGGCTGCATGCAGTCGTATAGTGAGTGCCGCCACCATTGGGAAGTCCACCCGGACCTGCCACTTAGTCGAATTGAATGAGATATAATAAAATTGTTATTGAATGTTATTTAATTCAGCTATTTATATTTATTTTATCTTTAAAAGTCAATAAATTAATTAATTATTACTAACACTATAGTTTGTTAGCTCGCAATTCTACTAACAAATATGGATGTAATGAATCTGAAATAAATGATTATATATTTATTTTTATTTATATGTCAATTACAGGTAAACATTGACAACGACGCGAGGTTACCGCTTGGTTGCTAACTTAATTCTAGGTGTACAATCGATTTAGAAAAGGGGATGTAAATTTTGTTACAAAGAAAATGAAAACAGAGTAATTTATTCCTTAACAGTACAGAGAATTTATGACTGCGTTTCATTGGTGTGTAGGGTGGCCAAGATTCTTGATATAAACTTTACCTTATTGTCATTAAATATATCTACTTTTAGAACGTCAAAATATACAAGAGACAGACTTCCAAAACGCACGGCTTTCGCCACTTCCTAGTGTTTTAGCTGAGAAGAAGAAGTGTCTGAACAAACTCCCCAGCAACACATCTGTCTTATAGGTTAGAAGAACCAGATTCCATACAATAGTATGACAAAGAACAGACAACAAAGAACAAATGAAACAAACTAACTAACTTTCATATTTACAAAGAATCCATTACATTAAATTATTGTCACTTGCTAGCACACCACCACTTATAAAAAATATATATAAAAATTAATGCATATAGGGTGACTGGTAATTTGTGACCGATAATTAAACACGTGATTGTGCTTATGATAACAAACAACTTTCCCAAAGAAACATTTTTTGATGTGACAACGTCTAATAAATCGATGAACGCCGGCTGCATGCACGAAAAATAGGATGACTCATTGTCCCGTTACGCTCATTGTACGCTTGCGCGGGCGCCGCATCTATCTCTCTTCCACTCGATTGGCCTATGCGACGTTGTCACGTTAAACTATCGTCCGTAAACCAACTATACAGACAACCAATTTTTTTTTACCCGTTTATTTTTAACACAATAACACAACAGCCGTATGAAATTCTCGCGTGCGCGCCTTTGAACTATCAGCTGCAGACGCATGAGGCCGGTCTAGCTTATTACTATCATACCGTGCAACAGTGGGTAGGCAGAGCACCCGCGCGGCTCGCAAGCCCGTTCCGTAGGCGGCGCCCGCGCCACAGACTGGCCGCCACAAAAGTACACAAGTGTATAAAAAAAAATTACTTTGGGAAAGTTGTTTGTTATCATGAGAACAATCACGTGTTTAAGTATCGGTCACTTATTACCAGTCACCCTATATATAGCTCTTATAGCCAGAGCCACATTTATGATCAAAACTGTTCTTACACCCTTACCCTAAATGCCCTTACCATGACAATCGATTACCACACAACCTACGCATAAAACTACTTAGCAAAAGTATTTTTTACTCTTCATATCATTAGCCTATATTCAATAGATTTATAATAAGCCTTTAAAAAAAACATTTCAACACCGTCTTTCAGAATGCAAGCTTCGTTCTGTCGCGTCTTATAAACTATGCTTTCAAAACACGACCCAGAGGGACACTGAAATATTTATATAGGACCAGCTTAAGCCCGCATCCTGTTATTGATATAAACGCTCTATTGTCTACGCCACCAACAGAATATCGAACTGGCTGTAGAGGTGGGTTGTCTATTGGTAATCAATGATTTTCTAGTGGTAGGTATATTATTTCTGTAAGTAGCCTGGAGATTAATACGTGTTGACTTTGCAAATATACTAGCTAGACTAAGCACTTATTTTTTTTAATTGAACAGCCAATTATTTATAACTATTAACCCGCCCCTGGTGCGCACCGTTCCAATGCGACATCTAAGTTACATGGTATAGTCAATTTTGATACAAGTGGGCAAACTTTGTCATTGCAGCCGAGGCGGGATGACACCCGAGCCGAAGGCGAGGGTATTATATAGTCGGGAGCTGTGGGTGTGAAATACATGGTAAGAGCATTCCGAACGTAATAGTAGTGCGATAAGAAACAGTTTTCGAAGAAGTAGATTAAAAAAATTTTACATTAAAATTAACTAAAAAAAAAATATTTTGAACAATTACAACACACTATAATTTACAATAACTGTAACTAACAATAACTATGTAATAAGTAACTATTTAAAAAAAAAAGTTTTATTTGTACTGTCACCCTACTACATATTACTATGAAAGAATCTTTAAAGTTCCATTAAACATTAAATAACACTATTGAGACAAAATGTATAACTTATTCTGAATACAATCCAAACACATTTGTTGTGGATCTGTTAATTCAGTCCGTCTTGTTAGTAATATACACCATTATTTTTAGGTCGTTCTGGAACCGAGTACCATTAACTCGATCATCGAACTCGAAACGATTGGCACTATTTTTTTCAAAAAGTAACAATAAAAAAAAACAAGAAAGAATATTTTTAATGTTTTTTTTTGTGAAATAATGAGAATCGATCGATGAATGAATTTTTCAATGGGTATCGTTCGCATGAGTTGCCGATCGTGGATACGTTTTACACACACATATGCATTTGAGTTCTCATTATTTAAAAAAAAATACATTAAATTTATTCTTTCGTGTTTTTTTTGTTATTTTTTGTTATTTTTTGAAAAAAATAGTCCCAATCGTTTCGAGTTCGATGATCGAGTTCATGGTATTCGGTTCCAGAAAGACCTAAAAATAATGGTGTATATTTAAAAAAATATTAATTGTTATTAATTATTTTATTGTATTTAGTACTAGCTTCTGCCCGCAACTTAGCCCGTGTCGATGAAAAATAACTGTGTCACTCGCTAATTTAGTGTAGCTGAAAGAATTTATGAAATCGAATGAGCAGTTTTGGAGATTACCTCCTGCATCCAAACATACAAACTATAGCTATTTTCAATATTAGTGTAGAAGTTTAGAGAGTGTTTGACTGTGTATAACTTCTCTCTTTTGTTTATTTGTATTGTCAACTTCACTTGATAAAATTATAAAATAAATTAGACTCGCTAACCTCATAATATACCAAAGCAAATGTCTATAAGCTTCCTAAGTTTTAACTTCACGGACCAGTAACATGAAAAGTTTATGTAGTTTTGAACGCGAGTATACTACACATGATGTGTCCTAACTTTCTGAATATTACACATCTTATCGAAAATTATATTAGTAGTCAGTTCTAAAGTTGGTTTCAAAACATAACACAATCGAGTTTTAAGAAATAGATCAAATGAAATTTGAGAACCTTCCAAAACGCTAGAACGATTCTCGTGAGAAACTGTAATTTATCAATTATTACAACATACATAATTCATCATCAACCCACAGCAGTCCACTGCTGGACATGCCTCTTCAATCACACGCCACTTAATACTACTACTACACTACTACTATACTACTTGATACTTGGCAACTCGCATCCAGTTGCTACCAGCCACCCTGCGATCGTCTCTCGACCAAGCCTGATGGCGTCCCACGTTACGCTAGCTGATTCGCGGTCTCCGCTCAAGAACACGTCTACCCCAACGGTCATCGGTGCGCCGGCTAATATGGCCGGCCCATTGCCGCTTCAGAATATGTACTTATTCTCGTATAAATAATTATATGTACCTACATATTACGTGCTGTTCCGACTTCATGTAATATTGGATAAAGACGAGGAAGAGGTCTCTACTGTTCCCAGAATTTTCATCCGACTTCCAAAAGAAGGAGAAATAAAAAACAATTTCTTTAAAAAAAAAACACCAAAAAAGTGAGAAATATCTCTAGCTTCAGAAGTCGGTGGCAAAAATACTAAATCAAACAAACAAAAAGTCACCGACTTCTGAAGCTAGAGTTATTTTTAACCTTTTTTGTGTTTTTTGAAGTCTGTTTTATTTTTTCCAAAAAAGTTTTTTTTTATTCTTGAACGTCGTAATGAAACAAATGCCAAAGACCCAACCTGGCCATAATACAATGTTGTATTAAACAAAACAACTTAATAAACAAAGAACACGTCTTTGTCGTCAATTGCAGATAATTTCCATTTTCATTATGCAATTCCTTGTATATTGGCATTTATCATGATTTTCCAATTCCAGTATGATACGTGGATTTAATCCTTCCACTTCTTTGTCCCACCTGTTTGCTATTCATAAAGCTATTACTTAACCAGAAGTAATAATAAAGTCATAATGCAGTCATAAAAGTGCTGCGACTTCATTCATATGCATGTAACAGGCTATTTGATAGATATCAGCGTAATCGCATCATCAATGATACAATATTTGCGTATGGTAGGTAACTTCAATGTTGAAGTTGTAAACCGGTACATTGTGCATGACTCAGAAAATGTGCATAATTAGTTACCTCATTTCCTCATAGTGTAACAGGGTAAATACCTTCACACATTAGGTACACTGATTTGACGCCGACTCCACTTTGACTGGAATTACAGGTAAGCATTATATGAGAATTTTAAAATAAAATAAAGAAATAAAATCTTTATTTTCAGACCAGAGATCCATAGTAAATAAACAACTTGGCACTAACTAACTAAAACACGTAAAACAAACTCACTATAGCATCACACGCTGCTCACTGTAGCTATTTTCTACATGGCCGTATGTGTACAACGAGGTACACCACCGTACACTTCTTTCAAGTAAGTGTAGAAAATTAACGACGAATACGATATAAATAATAAAATAATATTTATTTGACTAGAGGTCCACTGTGTTAGTAACAATATAACTTAGCCTGTGCTAGTACTTAATAATCAAAAAATAAAGCTCACCTTTTAATGCTACACTGGGGGCCTAAAATGGCCGATTTCGCAGAATCGTAAAAGGATAATAATATGAATCACGTTAAAATTCTTAAAATGGTCACAGATGGTGATATTATGTATTATCACTTTAAGACCATTTTACGAATTTTAACGTAATTCATATTATTATTATCCTATCCGAGCATTTTAGAGCCCCTGTAAGTCAGTCGGAGTGGAGTCGATGTCAAGTCTCTGAAATGTCATGTAATTACTTACCACGTTGAATGGCAATGCTAATTATTTGGCCAAAGAAAGAGCTAGCCCTCTGGTCACGCGAAGTGTCGCCCAGACGGCGAGAGATTTCCTTAAATATTAATAATTTCCTCGTACATACCTAATTCTTTTATTTTAAGTTTTCTAGTATTAATGTAAATATAATTAAATCATGAATAAATGAATATGTTACTTATCTTAGAAATAGTGGATAATTTCAAGAGCAGCTGAATATCATGTAACTTATCCGTTTTCTATCTCAGTAGTTAGTCTTATTACTATGAAAGAAATCTTAATCTTAAAACTAGATACTATTTTGCATGTCCTACAAATTCCTGTTTATTATAGGCACCAACGTATCCAGAGTTATTTCCCCGCATGTCAGACCAGTTTCCAAGAAACCGCCGTGATCAAAGTCAACTCTGTCTCCGCGCGAATCGGACAGCGTTTATGCGCAAATGTGTTCTTTGCATGGCTCCAACTATTTATAATAAATTACCAAAAAGTTGGAGGGAACATAATGCGGTTTTGAAAACAAAATTAAAACTATTTCTGACGAGTAAAGCATATTATAATATTAAAGAATTTATGGCAGAGTCATTTACAAGAAGTTAGCATTTGGCTTGTTTATTAAAAGGTCTGTTGACATACCATGTTTGACATTTTATTGTAATATGGACATATTTTGATTGTAATTTATGACATTTGTATTGTAATTTTTTGAGAATTTGTTGTAAAGTTAGACATTGTTGTAGTTCAAAGGATTTATTATATTTGCACGTCACCTATGTGGCAAACATGTCGAACCAATTATATTTAATATCTTGCATGCATCAGTTCACTGTTTTTGTATGTATACACATGTTTGGAGCAAATAAATATACTTACTTACTTACAAATTTAAACGTAGAAAGACGTGTAAATGATGCACGCATTATTACATTAACATAAATCTTTACAGCTACTTGTCAAATTGCATTTACATAGCCATTCTTTTTTGTTTGGTAAGTAGGTGTAGGTAGGTATTTGTTTACCATTCTTTCCTCGTGCATGAGATGACTATTCAACTAAACCGCATGCGGTTGAACGAACTCCACAAAATTTGGCGAGCCCCGAAAAAGGGAAATAAGTTTTAATACGAACATCAACTGTCAAGCCTGTTCCCAACTATGTTGAGGTCTGGAGCCAGTTTAAACAGATACAGCCGAATACCAGCACGTTACATGGAGTAGACTACCCAGTTACTGAGTACACTTCAACTAACTTATCTGTGCAGGCGGGAAAACACAAAACTAAAATAAGTGTCTACCCGAAACTGTCAGATTTTCCCAACCAACCTTGAACCTAATGCTTTACAGATAAAGTAGAAAATCTATTAAAGAAATTTGACAGATTGTAGTAGCTTGATGTGCTGGGCTGCTGGCGTCTGTACTTTAAGTTTGACATATCGATGCAAATTTTCTTGACAAGCAGCTTCACGTTGAACTGCACACTTATAGCGGTCTTACTATAATACCATACCCGTTAGTAAGACTTGTTGTCAAACTTTCGGGCCACTGACCTGTAACGGCAGTCAAAGATCTACAAATGACAGCCGGGACGAACGTCTTAACTTGCTTTTTGAGGCAGTCTCGATAAGTTTAAGTACACAGACACACACCTTCTGAATTATAATAGTGGATACCTCAGCGGGCAACCACACAAGTGGAAATGGCTTACAACATGTTCAACAGGATTGACGTAAGCTTTTCGATAACTTATGTTAATCCGGTACAGATTAGACTCTTCTCACATAGTAAGCGTCCCCAGCTGGATACACTTCAACCAACTTATCTGTGCAGACGGGAAAACATAGAACAAAAATAAATGTACCAATTTTGACTTAGCTCTGCATATTTTCTTGACAAGCAGCGCCACCTCGAACTGCGAACTTAAAGTGGTCATACTGTACTTCTTAATTTAGACGTTTGGGTACACATTACTTACATCTGTTGTAACCAGCATAATTCATAATACCTCCAATAGTTACGTCTGACTCCGGCAAGTTTCTATTTAATAAGAAACATAAATCTTACAAAAAGTAGCACATGTGTTGTTAAAAAATATTAAGTTGAAGAATAATTTTGATAAATTCAACTCTACTCTACTCAGAATCAGAAACTATGATACTTGATATAAGTCATGTAATGGTTATTCTTAAAGAACAAAATGAACTTTTCGCACTTACTAACTCACTAGACTAATCACTCACTTACTTACTAATCATTAAGAACTGCTTCAGAATATCTATAGCTAAAATGTAACTGGTGAAATGTGGGTGTACTATAAGGTAGATCTGCCTAACCCTTCGGTTAAATAGGCAGGATTACAGGCATGATGTTATTTTATTTTACTTCGTTCAATCTGCAGTAGGTATCGGAATTAAAAGTAAACAATAATGATATAAGGAAACTAGCGTATCCTTTTTTTTTGGCATGGGAAATCATCAAATGACTCCTCCCGCTCTGGGCGGAGCGGAAGGGAGTGTCAGACTTTTACTGAATAAAACCCATCCATGTTCCTTCTTTTGCCCTTTGTGTTCCAGGACCGCGATATCTTTTTCGAACAGTCCCGCAACCCTGGCAGGCATCGGCCTTTCCGGGCCCCTCCTGTTTGCTGACATCTCTTTGAGGCGCGCGTGGAACACGAACGCGCCGTCGACACGGCCTGTCGTCATAAGACGGACGGACGGCGAGTTAGCCCATTACTCACCGTCCACAGGCCCGCGAACTAGCGTATCCTACATTCGAAGACATGTGTCATCTACCAACCCGTATTAGGCTTGCGTGGTGGATTATGGTCCATTGCCTCTCGCGAGGACGAATCCAGTATTCCACTTTTATCAGTGGTGTCATTATAGGCTGATTATACTATTAATTTAACTAGCTGTTACTCGCAACTTCATCCGCGTGGAATTAAAAAAAAAATTGTTTAATTACTCGACTTTTTTCTAAATTAATTAAATAAATTAAAGTTACTCCTTATAACATCAGCTATCTGCCAGTAAAAACCCCGTCAAAATCGGTCCAGGCGTTTCGGAGATTAGCCGGATCAAACAGACTGCAAGAAAAAAAAGAGAGTTATGTTAGAAGTACCGTATATACTTTCATATGCATTCAGTAAAACGCTGTTATTTTGAAATTACAAAAGAGACACTTTAATTTTATTTATTTGTATAGACAGAAAATGAGACTAGATCACGAACCGGATAATCCCAAAACAAACTTTCGATTACAAACAACTGCAGACAATCACAAAGACTCACAGCCTAGATAGCAAAACAAATAAATAAACACAACACTACACAAGACCAGCCAATAAACCAACTTCCCCTCTCGAAGGCTATGAAGTTAAAAGCCATATAGTTCACCTGCAGGGATGCATTATCGTTTTATACGTCATAATGTGCTCCTAGACGTTAACTGGCCGTTTGATGTCCACTCTATTGCTGTCTAGCGGTCTTGAGCGATACATAGCTTGTGTTTTTCATGTTGGGAGATGGGATGCGAGATTTAAGGGTGGATTTTTCTGTGTTTAAGAGTAAATCTGTGGTTAGTATTGTTTTTAAAGTGATAATAGTGAATATCTAAATGTGTCATGACTTTGAAAGGTGTATTTTTTATCTTTAAATGCAATAAATCCACCTCCTGAAAACATTTTCATGTAAACTTAGTTGGCCGAGTTGTCGCTGCGACGAGTATAAACAATATGAACTCGCGGAATTACATTTAAAATTCACGGTAAGCGTTAAAGAAAGAAAGAAAGAAACGTTTATTTGACACAGAAACATGACGTGAATTGACGTGCATACAAAATGACAAAAAAAAATAAACAATAAACCTACAACGCATAAGAAAAATTTACAAATACAACAGGACGGTACAATAAAAGTTGACAGCTTGCACGTCGTGACTACGACAAGCAGGGTACTGTGCTATGGGGGGCCCACAGCAAAGCGCTGGTTTTCAATGGTCACCTGAGAAAAAACGTGCAGAAGGCAAGACAGCATAGATATTTGGAATATAAATTCAAAAGTCCAAGCTCAAGGTCTGCCAACGTGCAATGGAGCGCAGCATTCTAGGCGTCAAACTTACCGACCATGTACGCAACACCACACTGCACTCCAAAACACAAATTACTGACGTTGCTCAAAAAGCCGCTAAACTGAAGTGGGACTGAACTGGCCACGTCTGCCGTATGCCCAATGAGCTGTGGACCAAAATAAACACTTTCTGGAGCCCTGACACAGCCAGAAGGCGTGGCGGCAAACCTCGTAGAAGATGGCGGGACGAGCTGGACAAAACCAACGACCAGTGGCCCACATTGGCCCTGGATCGAAACAACTGGAAGTCATGGGGAGACCCCTTTGCCCAGCAGTGGGATAGGGTCGGCTTTCAGTCCAACCGAATGCAGCTGAGTACTAGTATTTTACATGGAGCGACTGCCTATCTGACCTCCACAACCCAGTTAGTACTGAGTAATACGATACCTCTTGGTAAGACTGGTTGTCAGACTTTCGGGCCATTGATAACCTAGATCTACAAATGACAGCCGGGGCCAACAGCTTAACGTGCTTTCCGTGGCACGGAGGAAACTCGGTATGTTATGGGTGGTCACCTATCCACGGACCGAATTAGGTAAGCTTGGCTTAACCTAAAGATCGAACTGAGCGGCTGTTATTATTTAGCTACGAGCTCCTCTTTTACACAATTTAAACCCTAATATTCACTATTTTCCAGAATTTTCACTGTTCCTTCCAACCACAATTCCTATTTTACTTTACAAGTGTAGAACGTCCCACGTATACTGATCGCATTTAAAAGCACATTTACATAACAATAATTGTGAGCAAACTCAATTACTAGAACAGCCTTCTGCTAGCACACATCTGTATGTAAATCGTAGGGAAATGAAAAATTCCTATTGTCTTTCATAATAAGGTCTCAAGTGTTGATACTGGGAACCCTCGCGTTTAGGTTTCCTTTGTTTGCTGGGATTTACTCTGTATCTAGCCGTTCTGTTGTAAATTTTGATATGTTTATACTTTACATAATTAAACGTGGATTAATTGTATTGCCTCATTGGTCGAGTGGTTGCAAGCGCGACTGCTGATGAGGTCCTCGGTTCGATTCCCGGGTCGGGCACAGTGTTATTCGGTTTTTCTATCAGAAATTTCTCAGTAGCAGCCACGGAGTCTAAATTTGTGCCCGATTAATGTCAATAGGCTCACCCCCTATTACATGGGACTTAACCTTTTGACCGCCACGTCAAAAACACAAAGACGTGCCCTCAGCGCCAAGCTAAGAATTCATACTTACATGCCTACAAAATAGTAGTGAGTTCAGAATTATATCGATAAAAACTGACTATTCATTTTTTTACTATTTTTATTTCTTTAATAGACGGTAAAATACCACCAATATAATATACAGGAGTTTTATTTTATCCCGCTGTGTCCTTCTATAATGATCTATGTCAAAATTTCAGCGTCCTTTATCATTTATATCCACAATTAAAACAACAATCGATAAAATCAAGTCAATACCATCACAGCACTATGTTCAATCATGAAGTACTTTTTTGTCGTCATAAGATGACTGTGGCGTGGCTGGCACGGATTTTTAAAATTTGCTCGCTTCTGCACTAGAGGTGCACAACCGTTATTTATTAATAATATCGAAATAATAATAGAGATTTTATTTTATGGTTTCGTAAATACCCATGACGGAACGGAGTAGTAATACCTATACAGTGAAACTTGGTTAAGTAGGACCTGGTTAAGTGAGAAACCTCCATAACTGGAACTCATGCTGAGGTCCGAACACTTTGGCACTCAATTACCTCTGTTAGTGGGACGAAGCAAACCTCTATATCTGGGATTCGTTCTTTCAATTTTATCGTCATAGTTACCTCTCTAACTGAGACAACGAGTGAATTTTTTATGCATTAAACTCTGTAACTGAGATAACATCGTTTTGTTTTTAACTAATTTTGAGCATCAATGACCTTCAGTTTAAGTTTTGCTTTACTATCATACGGATGTTTAGGTGAAAAATGCCGAAACGAAGGCTCAAATTGTTATCAGTACGTGAAAAACTGAAGTTAATATCCGTTTAAGAAAGTGGGAAGACACGCGATGAAGTCTGTGTCGAATTTAAGATTGGAACCTAGCCACCAGCAACGACAATAATAGTCAACATTCAAAGATTTGTCGACGTCGATGACGATTTAATAGTTTCAGGAGAACTTATTGTAAGCGACATTGATCATACCTTCTTGTCTTCTTCATTGGAAAATGAAGAAGATGATGACGAAATGGGCTAATTGACGTTATGGGCGAAATTAAAATAAAAAATAAAAAATCTAATGATTCCGCACTTTCTTCCATTATGTAAGGGTCATTGTCGACTCCTTGTAATATATTCATTAACTCCTCAGTACTCAAATTATTTTCACACATTGTTATTATTAAAATTTAATAAAAAAAGGTGCACCTCTATTTAAAAACTTTCCGCGTATGACGTCAAAGGATTGTCACGAATAGATGTCTGTGGCGTTCCAGGCACAGACGATTTGACAGTGTGATAGGGATGGGCATTATGGTCATTATGATTTATCGATAGTCAACTGACACCGGCATTTGATGAGCAGGTAAATAGTTCGGTATTATAAAACATTCATGATTGCTCAATTATAAAACTTCAATATCAACGTTTGTATTTAAATTTTGTAGAATAACTTAAAGAAATTATCTATAACGTAGGTTACCGTTCAGGTCGATATTCTTGTTATATTGCCTGTTAGCTACATCACTAGTGTCGTCCTATGGAGACTGTGGCGTGGAGGGCACTATGTTTTTCGAACTTTAGAATTGGTATAAGTTTTTGTTTCTTTTGTAAATATAGATGAAATATAAAGAAAGAAGGTCAATTAATATAAATAAGAATGAGTCAAGGAACATAATTAGTTAGAGAAATAAAAAAATAAATGTTGTTTAATAA
This sequence comes from Eurois occulta, assembly GCA_950022335.1. Classification (NCBI taxonomy): domain Eukaryota; kingdom Metazoa; phylum Arthropoda; class Insecta; order Lepidoptera; family Noctuidae; genus Eurois; species Eurois occulta. Next base: position 4,743,394 of record OX465489.1, on the reverse strand, counting down.
GCTTTATTTAAGTTTAAAAGTCTGTCGTGTAGTCGCGACTGTGGCGTGCTGGGCACTTTTTGGCTTGTCGTCTATACACGACTGTGGCGGTCAAAAGGTTAACACATAACTGGCGAAATGTGGGTGTACTATTAGGTTCACCTCTGCCATGTTATGTTATGTAAGTGTATTATCATGCTCAGGTTGCCAGAACAGGTGACTTTCAGCGGCACGTCGTATTTGGAAAAAACTCCACAGCAGTACGTTTTTAGCACACTTTCAGCTGTTATTGGTAAGTACACTTTCAGCAGTCAATATACGCTTATACAGTAGGTGGTTGATTGTAAGCCAAATTACATTGGACCAGGGCATGCAGAAAAAGTCATCTTGATCTGCCTAGCCTTTTCCCAACAAGGTTAGGGTGTTATTCAGCTGCATCTTAACGGATGCAGCTGAATACCACCATAAATACCAGTACTTTACATGGAGCTGTCTATCTAACCTCCACAACCCAGTGTAACTGGCTACTACGATACCCCCTGGTAAGACTAGTAGACATTATTTAGCCACCAGCCCATTCAGAACAAAAAATGGTGCTGTACCGATATACCTATATATTTTTTAAATTCATTATCGAGACTTCTTCTCAGACGATGTCTCTATATTTTCGACATATAGGTAGGTACCTATTCAAACACCGCAGACAGACATAGAGGCCTTGTAGGTAAAGTAATTAGTTACCAATCAATAGCTGATACCAATTATTTTAGCTTGTTATTCGCAATTGAAACACCGCTCGTCTGTGATACGTATTTATGTTAACAAAACCGAAAGGACGGTGACAAATTACACGGAGAGAGGTAATAATATTAGACAGAAGTGGAATGGAGACTCTTTTACACTTTTTCCGATATATCAATGTATTAACTGTCGGCTATCGCAGTGTATTAGTATCTGAGTACTAGAAATACTGCTGCTGCTAGCCTGCTATATGTCAGCAGTCAGCGGAGAGGAATGGAACGATATAGGGAGGAGGCCTTTGCCAATAGGCACACAGACCAAAACAGCCGAACTGACACAGACTCAAGTCAATCTGAATGAATGAAAACTGGCTGTGGGCTTGTCGCTAACTATTAGGAGCTAAAGCAACTAGCCTATCTGCAATACCCTAACAGTTTTTAACCCAGAATAGTCTAAATAAATTCTCAATCATTCGAAGCTTTCAAAGCTAAGAGGTGTTTTTATATTCTTCCTGGATTTTTCCTTTGACTTGCAAAGTTACAATCGGAGCAGATACAGCAAAACCAGATTATGTTACAAGATCCGAGTATTGTATCATCTAGCACCGGTTATTGAGAGATTTGTAATATCAATGAGTCATACTCAGAGTTCTAGAAGACGTGATAATGTATTCTAAGATACAGCTATATTCACGTCGGTATGACATAAATATAGTCTATCTATGTATCTATATTATCTGAACGAAATAAATTAGCTTTATCGATATTGTAAGCTTCGACGAAACCTGTCGGTAAACTGTTATTGAAATGAAAACAAAACCGTTGATAATTTCTACTGCTCTGTGGTCTTCAATCCAATTGAAACAAAATGGTTTTCCGCGAAACTGAAATTATTGTAGAGTGATTTCGACTCTATTGCCTCTAGCAATTTCCATTTTAGATTAGATACCACAATATTTTACAGTTAAAACAGTGAGCTGCCAATTTGTGGTTTTTAGTTAACGAAAGGTTCTTGTGTAAAGCTTATTTAAGGTTTATAAGCTTTCATTTTGACAAATGACTTAGCTATCGTTACTAAGCAGTAACCTTAACTTGGAAAACTTGTAGTGAAAATGAACTTCCATTTGAAGGCTCACTACTAATTTTCAAAGACATTTTAATCTTCTTCATTTTATAGCCTATAGTTTTATTAACAATTTGCAAAGTGGTCGCCAAGGCAGGCCTAGGAAACACAGGTGTAATGTAATGACAGAAGCCTTTACAGGTGATTGGCCGGAGAAGTAGGCAAGAATGGAAAGCTATGGCGGAGATCTTTACCCTGTAGCGGGACAACACAGATTTGTAAAAAATAGTACATTTTTATACAAGTGTGGAATTTTATGTTATTGCACCCGAGGCAGAATTCACCCGAGCCAAAGGCGAGGGTGTAATGGAGCCGAGAATTACAGTAACAAATACCCAAGTGTATCAAACGACGGTTTTCAATATACTTTCGAAGAAATAATATTATTATAATAGAATGAAAAGTATTTTTGTCATTAATATTTTTGAATTTAGAACACAAATAAATGTTAAATTGTTTTTTTTTGAATGGTGTTTATTTATGATATTCTATTTACAAACACAATTTTAATATCCAAAAAATATTTACACCCGCCGCGCCGTGAAGCTTAAGGCTGGTTTTATAGTCACGCCGCTAGACGCGCCGTTGGGCAGCGCGCTGTTGAACAGGAACACCGAACGGCGCTGCTCAAGCGCGCGAATTTGAAACGCTACTACTACCCCAATACATATCCGAGCGCGCGCGCTTCCGACGGCGCTGCTGAAACGCGTGACTATAAAATCAGCCTAAGCGCCTCTTTCCTGAGATTAAAAAAAATCAATGCCATTGCCAACTAAGCCAATTTGGACTTAGTTTAAAGTTTTCTGTGGATTTTTTTATTTTTACACTAGTGTTGATAAATGAAAAAAAATCCACGAATGTATACATTGCATGTTGAACCTAATCGTAGTGCGGTAAGAGCCAGTTTTCGAGGAAGTGTATTGAAAATGCATTTTCCTCAGAGGGATAAACACAGGTCACAGTTCTCAAGTGGATATATGGGCTCAAAAAAACACCTGTACGAAAACAGACTTAATATTTCCTGCAACACAGAAAGCGATCTCACGCAACGACACGATTGAACTGACCTTACCCAAGTTCATTGCCAGCGCGTGGCGTAGACGACACGGCGGCATCCTGACAACTACCGGAGCGGCGGCGGGTGCCAGACTGCGTTTAACGTGTAAGGTTGAGGCCACATGTGTTCAAAGGTACAGGGCCAAACTGGCTTTCTTTAGTTAGAGTTATGGGTTCAATTCTGCACATGAACTGTCCCACATTGGTCAGTCCCCTCTTTCAAAGAAGAAGATGAAAAGAGGGGTCTGACTGTACAAGCATTAATGAACGGTCATCCAAGATCTGAATGATGCTAATTCTACACATATTCATCTCTTAGTCACTTTTTATGAGCCAATTTCACTATAGACCATCAACTACTTAATACCGGCAAGCGCATCATACGAAACTACGAATGGTTCGATAGAGCAAAATTAATTAATTACCATGGGGTTTGAGACACACACATTTAAGGGGCGAGCTTATTGTCATCAACCGGCAAAACACACACACACACATGCAAATGTATCACAAAGTTCTAAATACGAAATTCGCAGGACCTCATGTTTTTGTTTTTCAAAGAGTGCATTTTTTTAAACGTTATGATGAATGCGTCCAAAGATTCCTCAACGTCTCAGAAGGAAGTACAGTGTCAAATCCAATAAATCTGTGAGCCACTACAAAGCTGTTACGTAAGTCAGCACAACGGGACCCAATCATTGCCAAAGTTATTGTAGCATCAATCATTTGGCAAAACGGCCTTAAAACTATCATGTGCTGAATTCGGAGCTAATGGGACGACCTCCGAGCCGCTGACAAATTATTTGTTAATGCAGCTCAATGTCGTCTAACTGGTAGGGCTGGGTGTTACTGGATGGACATGTCGGACCAAGCCATTTTCGTAGTTAGTGGACACGTGTAATCTTATGGTGGTTTAGTCTTTCAGAGTTCGAAGAGAAATCGAGGATACGAGTAGGTGATGATAAGTGCTAGTTCCATAACTTTTCAGTCTTTGATATGTTAAAAAATATATCTGAGTAACAACCTGTGATATAGCTGTTCTCCTTTGGAACCTCTCTTATGAAGGTTGGGACATTATAAATTCTTTTACAAGTGACCTTCTTAACATTCCAATGCATGAGCATGACTCACATAGTCTTACATCACACTATTGAGATAAGTCAAGATATAATTACTTAATAAAGTATTTCGTATTAAATTCTCACATTGACCGCTAGTCTTATGAATAAGCTCACAAATATTCAAGTAAGAGAAAGAAAGGGGCAACCTGGCAACCCTGGAAGAGGTGGAGGCCGTCTGATATTCGCGTTACACTGACTCAATGACTCATTGACTCATCAATCGTCATGCAGATTCCATATCAACAGACCTATTCAGGCTGGTTAATCCTTGGTAGCGGGACCGGCCACTACCGCATTGGAGAATTATAAAATGATAGGTAGGTACTACCGTGTTATGATTGTACATACCTAGTACCTACACATCGTTTTCCTTATAGTAGTTTTATACGAAGAAACTTTATGTAGTCTTTGATACGGTTTGATCGTTAACTGATAAAATTATTTCAGTACCCAGCCAGTGATAGTAGGTATTACTGAGAAGGGTAACACAAAATTCCAAAGTACCTACGAGTACTTACTTACTTCTTGATATTTGGCACCTTTAGTTTTGGGAAGCAAGACCCAAGGTGCTGGTGCCGGTGAAGGGTGCAGGAGATTTTTTTGGAACAAGCGTGCCTATTCCCAACTCCTGAAAGCCAAAATTAACAGTGGCGACTACCACAAAAGCGCCGAGACAATGTCCTGGAGAAAGCGTTGCGCTCAGAATACGTCCTATTAAACTTGAATATTTAACTTGTTTGTGCGGTATAACTGTAAAATCAAATTGGTTTTAATAAATAAAACTATTTAATTCGGAAAACCAGACGCTAACAGCCTTAGTAACTTATAAACACATCTTTTTACATCAGCCTCGTTTGATCAATTCCTTTAATTATCCGTGAACTGTTCCAGTTATCAATGCGTTCCAATTAATGAAGGATATCTTCGTGTTGGAATCAAAGTCAAAGTCAAAGTCAAAGCATTTATTTCAATTAGACCATTACAGGCACTTTTGAAAGTCAAAAATAAAAAAGCTAAGCTACAGTCACAGACACAAGGCATAATAACTTGCGAAAGTACTGTAGTTGCACATTCCAAATCGTAGATCTCTATGGAGAAGAATGGGCAAGAAACTCCATGGACACTCTTTTAAATCAAAATATTGTTACAAAATCTTGGTTACATCATTCATGTTGAGATTATACATATATGTGAGAACGATGTACAAAGACGTGCACATTAAGAGCGTCCAGAGTAAAAGATTAAGCCAAAAATTTAAAAATAAAGTAATTAAAATAAATCGTGGCAGGTAAGAGATGACCAGTCCCAACTGACAGCGCCCGTTCACGAACATGACGCATGGATCAGCGCCATTCAACTCAACCATATTGAAGGGAACTAAATGACCCGACACACCCGCCACCATCAGCGAGACATTTGAGTGAGCATGACATTCTCTCAGCCACCAGGACACATTCCAGTCAATGAAAGATAACAAAATATAAATGGAAGCTTTACAGTACATAGTACTCACACATGTGCTATGCAATTATATAATACTAAGAGATGGAATCTATACAATGCAAAGATATTTTACAATCTTCTGCAGCTTCCACAATAACTTCACACTTTATAATCAATTAGTTTGCACTCACAATGTTGATATAAAATATACAATTCACACCCTAAGTTTCCAAAAGAGAAACGAGAAAGAGAAAAAAAAAAGAAAAGTATAATTAAAGAATTAAAGGGGGAGCATCTCTTCCAAACAATAAAATCTTAGTTCGTGAGCCCAAGTGGCTGTAAATACGCAGAAATTATATTGTAAATACATTGCTATCTGAGTTTCATTGAACATAGAAATATAGTTGAACTAAGTAAGTAGGTACCTACCTACTATATTATACGTATTGAATTTTCCTGTTACGTGTATAAAAAAGTTAATTAATAAATCCACTGATTTATTTTCTTGTAATAAAACTTAAAAATACAATTACTGTATTCATAATTAATTCCAAGAATATTCAACCGGGCATCCTGTGTTATGTAGGCAAATTATGAGTATGTATTTAAGGATATTGAACTAGAACTATTTTTGTACCTACTGCTCATCATTACCATAAACTTTTAAGACGGGACCAACAACTGTTCTTTTTCATGGAAGAATGTAAACATTAAAATACGGAGCAGTTGATTTTCATATCTAATGAGTGATGAGTACAATGACCCCTGACTACATTTTCTGATACCAGTTACATCTTGTAAATGTTGCTTCTTGTTATATCTGGCCTCGATAGAAATCGCTTGTATTTTTTTTTTATTAACCGATGATAACTTTCTTTGTAGGGGGGGGGGGGGGGGCTCAAAGTGATGTACTGAATACGTAACCGTTTTCGTGTCGGTGTCCCTTCCACCCCGTATTATTAGATACTTAGATAGAAAAGATACCTACCTCAGGTAGGTATCTTTTCTATCTAAGTATCTACCTGTCTTATCTTCGTACGAAGCACACTACACTAGTAGAGGATCCTCAAATGTATGCCTTTAAAAAAGCGCTACCGCTCGGCGCAGACTTCAAATTCTAAAAGTGCAATAATATTTGGGCATTTATTAAAGTATCACATAGTGTTGCAGCAAACGAACATTAGATACAATCATCTTACGAAACTCGAAAGCTCTAAGTGCGATTTCAAATGGAAGGTGTCGGTAAAGGAAATGCGGCGATGACCTATCACGACTAACATAAATGATGTTTATGGTGCTATCGAAAATGTGGCTGCGTACGTGTAGGGAAGAGGGCACGTGCCCTATTGATAGCCCGGCACCTTTGGACCAGACCCTTACCAAATAGGGAAAGGTGCAGGCGTGAATATTCTGCGAGTAGCTTCCTACCTTACTTACTGACGACTGTGAAGTTAACGACAATACCACAATGGAAGTAAATACGTAGTAATGTAGTTAATCATCGTTGTGGGGTTAAACATCGTGAGGAAATAGTCATGACCTGAAATCCGAAGACATGTGACATCTACCAGCCAGCACTGGCCACTCGTAATTTATTGGTAATTTTAAAAAAATCTGATGTTCCATACATTTTGACCACTTTTGTAGAAAAACAGCAGTTTTTTTTTAAATTACCGATGAAACATTTCTATGTGGGGGGTTGATAATGGTGGTGTGGTGCGTGGTAACCGTTTGTGCCTCGATGTCCCCTTCCACCCTGTATACTATTTCCTTTATAGTTCTATAAGTACTTATGTTTTATCTTACGTAGTTCAGCCGCACACTGATACACACACAGTCACAGTCGTACTCTGATATGTCAGTGTTCACTTCCTGCAGCCATATCATATTTCTGACAATCACACACACTGTAACTTATACAGGGTATTATTAGAAAGCTGTCGTCCACACGGGTTCAGTCTGCGGAATTTGCGCAATTTGAAAATACTCTGCTAGTTATGATCTACTGGGAATTTAACTCACTGCAAGTGGTTCACGGCTGTCTACCAAATGTTATCTTATTTTAAGCGTTCAGTTAGGTCTCCCTTAGCGTTGATGAAAACGGGCGATACGCATAGAGTTAGGTGTCCCTTAGCCATGGTGAAAACAGGCATTAGGCATTCAGTTAGGTGTCCCTTAGCATTGGTGAAATCGGGAGTTACGCATTGAGTTAGGTGTCCCTTAGCGATGGTGAAAACAGGCATTAGGCATTCAGTTAGGTGTCCCTTGGCGTTGGTGAAAACGGACATTAGGTATTCAGTTAGGTGTCCCTTAGCGTTGGTGAAAACGGGCAATAGGCATTCAGTTAGATGTCCCATATTGTTAGTGAAAACGGTATATTTACGCATTCAGTTAGATGTCCCTTAGCATTGGTGATATCGGGCGTTACGCATTGAGTTAGGTGTCCCTTAGCGTTAGTGAAAACGGGCATTAGGTATTCAGTTAGGTGTGTCCCTTAGCGCTGGTGAAAACTGGCGATACGCATTGAGTTAGGTGTCCTTTAGCGTTGGTGAAACGGGCATTAGGCAAACGCTCGCGTTTAAAAAACAACAACGCATTTTGCTGTTGTTTTTTTTGTTAGTTTGTTTGATTTTTGCGTTTATTGTTTTTTGTAAATTGTTTTTGTGTTGTTTTGACTTACGTTCAAATTTGTTTAGTCAATCAGAACTTGTGATTTTTTGGTTTTATTTTTTAATTTGATTTATCGATAACACTTTCTGGTGTGACGTTTGGTGTGTGAACTGACTGTTCATTAGGTATTTTAATATATCAATGAAGTTTTGTCACTGATAAAACTCATACTAGGCCCGAAGTAGTTCGCTACGGGTCGCTGGTCCACGGCCATACGAGCAGACGACCTTCCCATCACGTCACGGCTCACAATCAATATTAATATAAATCTATACGGCACCGTATTCCCAGGCGAAGGGAACAGGAACAAATAATAGAACAAACGGTGCTAAGTGAGACAGAAACCCTGAAAACTAACTGGTGTTAGCACCAGTCAGTTTTGTGTCAGTTTAGACATAAAACTGACCTCGAACCTCACTTGACCTTTTTTCGACGCAGTTCTTAACTGTTTTGGTGGAATAGTTACGTACAAGGCAGAAGAAGTAGCTGAGAGTTATGTTTATTAGAATAATTGACTGACTTGACGTCAAAGATAAAATTTAATCTTCCCTCCTTACTCGCCAACCCGACAGCCAAAATGCGAAAACGTAGATTTTCTCATTGCACTCTCAGATTTGTTATTTAAAACTTTTCTCTTTCAGGATAATCACAGCAAATATACAGGCTTAAGTTCCAACCCTTTTTTTTCGGATGGGAAATCATCAAATGACTCCTCCCGCTCTGGGCGGAGCAGAAGGGAGTGTCAGACTTTTACTGACTAAAAACCATCCATGTTCCTTCTTTTGCCCTTTATGTTCCAGGGCCGCGGTATCTCTTTCGAACAGTCCCCCAGCCCTGGCAGGCATCGGCCCTTGCGGGCCCCTCATGTTTGCTGACATCTCTTTGAGGCGCGTGGAACACGAACGCGCCGTCGATACGGCCTGTCGTCATACGACGGACGGACGGCGAGCTAGCCCATTACTCACCGTACACAGGCCCGCGCCTACGGTGGCCGAGAGCCATCACGACGTGGCCCCCGACCCCCGGTGCTTCTCCCGCGGCGGCTGGGACGTGAGGTTCTCTCCCTCTCACGTTCCGCCACCTCCTTCGCTAGCATGACTGCTTCGCAGATCTATTTACCATAGGGCCAAGGGGGCCATGGCCCGGGGCGGCAGGAAGCGAGGGGCGGCGAAGCCGCCCCTCGCGGACTTCTCTGGGCGCCTTATATTGGTCAAGCTTAACGAACGCTTCGAACCCAAAACCCAACCAATTGTTTACAATACCGTCAATACCTACTAACAAGTACCTAAATAACATTTGCGTTCAAGAATTCTCATACAATTATTACGCGACACGCGGCAATGCCTATATATAGCTATAGCATGACTTTTGTCAACGTCATCTATCGTGGTAGGTACCAATACTTAGGGCACGCCACAATAGTGGCGGTAAGTCCCCTCTTTGAGGAGTGGGTAGAGAGGCGCCACGGCACCCTCACCTTCCGCCTGAAGCAGGTCCTCACCGGACACGGTTGTTTCGGGAGGTACGTAATCGGGCGGGAGGAACCACCCGGGTGTTACCATTGTGAGGATCGCCCGGAGGAGACGGTGGACCACACCGTGGAGGTCTGCTCCGCTTGGGCGGAGCACCACCGTGTCCTCGTAGCGGCGATTGGCGGCGGCGACCTCTCGCGTCCGGCCCTGGTTCAAGCCATGGTCCGGGGCGAGAGGGAATGGGAAGCCGTCGCCTCCTTCTGCGAAGCCGTCATGCTAGCGAAGGAGGTGGCGGAATGTGAGAGGGAGATAACCTCACGTCCCGCCGCCGCGGGAGACGCCCCGGGCGTCGGGGGCACGTGGTGGCTCTCGGCCACCGTAGGCGCGGGCCTGTGGACGGTGAGTAATGGGCTAGCTCGCCGTCCGTCCGTCTTATGATGACAGGCCGTATCGACGGCGCGTTCGTGTTCCACGCGCGCCTCAAAGAGATGTCAGCAAACAGGAGAGGTCCGCAAGGGCCGATGCCTGCCAGGGCTACGGGACTGGTCGAAAGAGATGCCGCGGCCCTGGAACACAAAGTGCAAAAGAAGGAGCATGGATGGATTTTAGTCAGTAAAAGTCTGACACTCCCTTCCGCTAGGCCCAGAGCGGGAGGAGTCATTTGATGATTTCCCATCCCAAAAAAAAAAGGTACCAATACTTTCAAAGCACACAGCGCGGCGCGAGTGACGAAAGCCGTCACGTGACCTCACTCACTTGTATCGTTTCAAGTTAGCGCATCAAATTAACAAAATATTCAATTCAAATCAAATAGCCTTTATACAGACATCTTATACATGCTTATCTCTGAAGACGGGGACCACTAAACTAACAAAAAATGAATCATCGAAATCGGTTCAGAATTGGCGAAGATATCGCTGAAAATACTTGAAAATCCTACACAAAAAAAAACAGACGTATTGATAACCTCCTCTTTTTGGAAGTCGGTTAGTAAGGACTTAAAAAGAAGCTTTCCCATAAGTAGAGATTGCATTACGCATTTTTCTTTGCACCGCATTGACGAATTGCAGTGCAGAACGTTCGTTTTCTGTACTAATAAAAAGGATAAAAAATTATTTACGTTCCACTATAAGCGAAGAACGCTTAAACAGCTTAGCTGTTTTGAATATAGAAGCCGAGTTGACAAACGCTATAAGTTATGACAGCGTTATTGACGATTTTGTCAACCAATTTGTACACAGAAAAAAAATGTCAATATTCAAGTACCTATTATAGTGAATAAATGGTTAAGTTTTAAGATTTTGTTTTCATTTTTTAATTCACACCCATAACAGGTTTTTTTTTCTCAATGAATGGGGCGGCAAAGCTAACTGGCCCGGGGCGCCAAATCGATCGCGATCTCTCGCCCCGGACCATGGCTTGAACCAGGGCCCGACGCGAGAGATCGCCGCCACCATTCCACCCCTTACGTACTGTTGCCCAATGGTTTCAATAAGCTGCAGTGCTGGAAGTATCTGCCGACCTTCTGAAGCTGACACTACAAGCGTGACGATACTACAGTAACGACATCTATCGCAACAGTTACGAAACTAATTAAACTTACTTTGACGTACCATTACTTGACATTGCTAATAGATGGCTTTGTTTACAAATAATTCAAAATTATGCGGCCGTCATGGGGTTGAAAATATTTAGAAAAATATCCATTTAAATGCCGTTTAAGTAATTTTTATTGTATATTACTTACAATTCATTATCATAATCCATTATAAATATTGTCCTATAAGTAAAATGATTAAATGGTTATTATAACTAAATAATTAAAATCTTTTTTGTACAATGTACAGACAGACAGCTAAAAAGAATAGGAATGCGAAGAACATGATGACTTTGTCGGTGAACTCTCGTCGGCCATATTTCTTGAGAAGTTTACCAGATTCAGATATTGTGCTGGCTGTGTTCTGTAGCTCAGATTGAGTGCCCTGAAAAACAATATGGATAGTTAAATATATAGAAATAAAAAAATAATATGTTAATATGGAAATTAAATATATAGATACGCAACAATAGCAGCTGCGGAACAGGTTTATTTATGTTTCCAACAATGAACAATAGAATCGCATAAATGGAATCTGAATGCCATTGAATCCAGGCACAACGAAACTCATTCATAGGCTATTCATCCACTCAATAAAATTCTTATAATAGTATTTGCTTACTGACCAACATCGCATAACCTAAACCGCTGGGTCTACGAGTATGGAATTTTAGAAAACCAACTTACATGCACAGTAGAACTGGATGACACCAAGCTGTCTAATGTGTCCTGACTCCTCTGTGCAGTGTCAGCCAGCTGTCTGCTTATGGAAAGCAATTGTTCAGTCACACCTGTATAAAAAAAGAAAACATATTAAACAAGTTGAATAATACAAGAAGACGTGGTTTTCATGCGCCTTTTTTTTCAAAACAAACTGGAAACGAAAATCAAATAACCAGAAATATAACCTAGAAACCAGCCTAGTTGTGGGTCCTTCTTTACCTTGGAGGAAGCGTTCTTTATAAGTCATTAAACAGACATTATTAAATTATTATGTGATAAGATAAACCCCAAAAAGTTCCATGAATAAAATAAATACTATTTATTGTAAACAAACATCTTTAAAGTATGCTTTCACGGTCCACCCTTACCCATATTACAAAAAGTACGACGTAAAAAAGTCATAATATTCATAGCTGTTCTACTTTAGACCAGTTACAATTCATCTTCTTTGTCCTACTTATTGATGGCATACTACCAGTACACATGCTGCATATTTAAAGATACTAATTATCAACTGTTAATAGTCACCAACATAATATGGCTATTGGTATTGGAATTCCACACTCACCTAATTGAATAATAATAATACCACATACCAAACATAACCATAATTTGGTCAAATGAGAGGCGCAATTAATGAGATACTTATAAAATTAATGCACAATTCTGAGAAGTATTAAAACCGTTTTACGCCACTAGGCATAGGAATTTCATTTATGGTACCTAGCTACTATGATACTTTCAAGAGTCAGCCCATAGGGGTACGTAAAGCTATATGGGAAGATGTGGTAGGGACTGTTGAGTATGAGTATAGGGTGGAAAGGGCACCGATGCACAAACGGTTACCACATATTCAATACATCATTCTTAACCCCCCTCCCACATAGAAATTTGCCCCTGTATAAACAATGTTACCCATCAAAACAGTATGAATGTAGGTCAAAACACTACCTGAAGACATATTGAGCAGTCCATCTCTCTCCACTTTTGTCTTTCTGTTCCTCATACCAAATTCTTCTTCACCCGTTTTTAATAATTCTTCTCTTTGAGCCTTCTCTATGGCAAACATACTTGTTATGTTGGCATCCTTAAATTCCTTTAGAAGACTGAAACATACAATAATATTTATCAGATAGCTGCTTATAGAAATGCCCTGATTTTCCGCTACTGGGACATCAAGCAGAGAATAGGGTCTGCTAGATGAAGTAAAGGCAATACCAGTAGTCATAGTATATTACATTAGCATCTCCTTGTGGCTTTACTCCCGTTATGGTTGGAAATAACACAACAGAAACATTTTAAATATAGCTTATGTCACTTGGGTATAATGTAACTTTCCGAAAAGTGGAAGAATATTCGGAATCAGATCAGAGGGTCCAAAGATTATCCCTATATTATCAAAAAGATCATACAAACTTGACCTTTTTGTAATATTAAGTATACTTCTATATGTATGATGTTTAAAATAAACACAATAAACTCAAACTCAATGCAAATGCATTGAGTTTGAGTTAGTATTCAAAAGTGCCTGTTATGGTCTAATTGAAATAAATATTTCAATTAGACCATAACAGGCACTTTTGAATATCAGAAAAACAAAGAAGGCAATGCTACAGTCACCGACACAAGGCATAATAACTTGTGAAAGTACTGTAGTTCCCCATTCCAAAGCGTAGATCTCTATGGAGAAGAATGGGCAAGAAACTCCATGGACACTCTTTTCAATCAAAATATTGTTACAAGATCTTGGTTACATCATTCAATAGTGCCGCATACTGTTCTTTCATGCAAATAAATAATGGAAGATGGGTAGACGTAACTTAATTGTTACAGTCATGGCCTAAATAAATAAATAATGAATGCTATAAATCAGCAAGGAGACTGTTGGAAGGTACATAATTAAAATACCGCTTACGAAGCTAGCTGACCCCTCTGGGAGTCCAATTCAGAAGCATGTTTCAAGTTCCCTACTTCTTTTCCATAGAGTTCAAAATTTTCCATCTCTTCCCGCATTAGTGATATAGCTGCCCTTCCTTTTTCGTTGAGCTTGTTTAGAGTTTCCATGGAGTCCCGGCATGCTAGTATTTGCTGTAAATTAATTTTTGAGAACATTACAAAATATTTTCTAATAATATATACCTAAACCACTGGAAGTCATGTGAAGAGGCGTTTGCCCAGCAGTGGGATGACGCAGGCTATCACTCTAAGTAATGTATTGATACACTTTGGTGAAAGTTTTTTTTCCGGTATTTCCTTCCCCTAAGTTACTTACTGATGTGTGTGATTGTAGAAATTCACAATTAATTAAGGAAGTGTTATAAAAATCTTTGATGTTAATAAATATCAAAAAGGTGCCATTTTTTATAAATACAAGTATTCTGTTGCCGCCGATGTACAAGACAGCTAAAATAACTCTGGGGTAAGTATTTTTACATTTATAAATTGGTATTATTTTATTTATCATTCATAAATACCTGAATTATGTTTTTCACAACAAAATAATGCTTGCCAAAACCTGTCTCGTAGTGCTTGAGTAATGAATCTGGGTTGTCTAATTTCTGAAGATATGACTTGCCGAACGCATTGGTACTCAATTCTCTTTCTGCTCTCAAATTCATTGTGCTAATTGGAGTATAATTTTATTGATAAATAAAGCAATTCGATTTTTTATTTGAAAACTTTTGTGACTGATCTCTGACCTGTCATCTGTCTGTTGGACGTTGACGCAAGTGACGTTTAAAGAGTGACGTTCCCAGTGCCCAGTGGCATAAGATAAGACTCTACTACACGACATAAATGCATTGTACGAGTTAGACGCACCTTTGGGCACTAAACACCTTATTTGAGTCAACCCCTATGTATTATTATTTTAACACTTACCACCGTACCACAGCAATTTATGAAAAAAAATACATTGCATTACAACTCAAAATTTTGCATTTTTTTTTTCAACTTTTGGTTCATTAGGAATCGTTGTGTAGCTCATCCTACCATCAGTAATCTTCACTATTACTTTTCAAATTCTATAAAGCAGAATTGCAACCAAAATTATATTTTATAATAAACTGGTATATTTTCAGGCAATAAAAACTGGAATCACATTCATCGTTAATTACAAAAACAAAACATTTTATACTAAAATATTAACAATTCTAAAATGAGCCACACAATAATTTGTTAATCTTGTTTTAAATAGTCACAACACACTGTTAATACAAGCTGTTTGAATTGATATTATTGACCGATAGTGATATCGTCCATAAAGTCATCATATACATTGTCGTCCAGGTATAAAGTATGATAGCCCTGATAGCCTGTCAACTTTCTCCGACACGTAGGACATACAGGTTTTAGTAACAACGCCTTCTGCAGACAATTTCGGCAAAATACATGGCCGCACCTCGTAGAAACAACTGATTCTTTGCCCAAGTTGTTGAAACATATAGGGCACCGAATTCGTAGGAGTTGTTTACGTTTTGGTTTTGCCTGCAAAGAACATTATTTCAAATGTCAACAAATAATATTTAATAAGTTGTTGAAAATTAAGGCGCCATATTAATACATTTTATTGAAATTCTATAGCATAAGTAGATCATTGACGAGGCGCCTGATCTGTACCTACAACCGAGGTTATCGAAAGACAGTTTTTTATTCAAGAAGATACTTTTAAGACTATCTTACTTTGGTCTTTTGTTTCTTTATTTTTTTCTCTTTTGCGGGTTTCTCCTTTACCTCAGGTATTCCAGGCGTCATTCCTCCGTGCTGATATTGTATTATCTTAAATGTAATATTTATTTTCATTGGTATTGTAAAATCATTTTACAAATAATTTGATTTGTCAGACATTATTTTGACATAACATCTGACAGTCTCCCATGTTGGAAGACTGTTGTCTATTTCTTCTATACATGCTTGAAAGGAGATCAGCATTAATTGGTTTCTTAGTTTTAGAATGAAAATAGTAAAATTTTGTTGGAATTCTGGAAGGAGAAGAGGGAAGCCTTGACCCACCAGAAGTACCCAATGCAGACTAACCAAAAAAACACTGTTCAACTTCTGGGGATGTAATAGTAAACCAAAACCTTATCGTTTAAGTTTGCACTTAGTAGACACCATAATATATAGGTATTTTTTTACCCGACTGGCAAGGAAAGGATTTTCGGGCGTATCTTGTATGTTTCCTTGTAAATTTCTTTAATACCACGTATGCAAATGGCTGGATGGATTTCGACGATTACAGTATCATTAGATTCGTCTCAAAAAACCCAAGTGTCCTTAGATAGGTGTTAAAACACCTATCTAAGGACACTTGGGTTTAAAAAAAAACCTAATGGCGGATTTTTGGCGCTAAATGTTAAGTCGTTAATATTTTTTTCAACCAAACCTATCGAATAGGGTTTCCTTTATGGATGATAGATTTTGCCCGCGGCTTTGCTCACGTTATGTTCGATAGTTTTCCCACGGGAACGTTTTTAACATATACTCTAGGATAATGTGGCTTCACATTCGTCAAAGAATTTTCGGAATCGAGGCAGTACTTTCGAAAATTACCCCCTAAATCCAAATTTATACAAAGCTTTTTAATCACTACATAGTATAAAACAAAGTCGCTTCCCGTCTGTCTGTACCTATGTATGCTTAGATCTTTAAAACTACGCAACGGATTTTGATGCGTTTTTTTTAATAGATTCAAGAGGAAGGTTTATATGTATAATACATGCATAATTTAGTGGAGAAACACTGATCATTTTAGAGATTTCTAATGTGATCTCGTAAATAAACACATTTTTTGCGCTTACATTGCAAACGCTGGCTGAACCCTACGAGATAGTTTAAAATAATGTACTACAGTATAATTGTACACATTAAAAAGGTCTATAAAAAACAAAGAGAAATAATGGCTTATTTACGAAGCGATTGTACGCAATACAGCATTAATCCATACCCGATTAAGTACCTTAAATACATATTATTTAAATGAATATTTTCGAAGATATTAAAGATTTAATATGCAGGGACATAGTGGTTGCGGCGGTACCGGCAGGGGGTAGTATATTTAGTATCAGCATTGCACCCGTGCGAAGCCGGGGCGGGTCGCTAGTATTTGTATAAATTGGATGACGATAAAACTTTTGATATTAAATAAAAGAACGACAACCTCTTAATAAATGCATTTTATTTATAATAATGAGTAGTTACAATATCACTGATCAAGAGAAACCTTCGTGTACAAACGTAAACTTAGTTTTACTAGTCTTTGAAGCATTTTTACAGTTGTTTCTCAATAATTTCACTAATTTCTTTGGTCCACAGCAATATAGACTAAGGTGGTCCCTGAAACAAATATGAAAAAAAAATGTTAATATCCGTCATTATATTAAATAAGTATTTTTTGCGGAATAATATTGTGATTATTTAAACCAGTGTTGAGTGTCATCTATTTTAAGAATATCTAAAAACATTTAAGAATAGACCCAATAATGAACCTTGAGGTACTCCACGTACTCTTATACTTATGCAAATATAAATATAACCTATTGCATCAGTAAGTCAGGTTTATTCTAAGCAATCAAGAAATACATTAAATTCTCGTCTCTTATAAATTTAATAACAATGTTAAACATAAAATAAGCTAACATGGAACACAATCGAATGCTTATGTGCGGTCACAAAAACTGGAATATATTTTTTTAGGTACGAAATGTTTTACTCGAATTACTGTAATAATCTAAAACTATAATGTAAGCCAGACTACTTACTCGGGATATAAGTGCACCCAATATCCAAAAACTCTATCCCAGTACGGCCTCCCTCGTCTAACTCTACATCCAATCAAAGGATACTGTTTCGCTATATTAAAATTATTGTCTTCATCTCCTCCTGATTTCACTTCATTAACATTCCTGTTAAGATTCGGTGTCAGCAAAGTCACTCTCTCATCGTCTCTATCTCTACTCAAAACATGACTTAGACCTTTCTCGTTAATAACAACCATATGTGCTACTGGATTGTGTGCTTTATTGTTATCGATTTTAAGTTCATTTTGTGTGTTAGTGACGTAAAATTCTATGTGCAATCTATCTGGGCGGTTTGCGTTTCGTAATTGTAGTATAGTTTTGTTCGCTAGGTCTGCGAGCCATGTCAGCTCTTTTTCATGTCTTACTATCCAGAGAAGGTGGATTCTACCAGGCAGGCGATTGCGAGGGTTTCTGAAATGTAGGGAAATTGAACATCAGAATAGATAAACATTTTCTAGATGCATATAATTTCGGACAGAACGGTAATCTATCCGTTCATCAGGGCACAATCGACGTAGATATATGGCAGCAAAATTAAACAGCTTCATACAGTTGAATAATTAATCATTAATTGTGTTTGGGTTGATCCAAACACATTAAATAACACTTTAATTCTTTGAACAAATAGATATTAAGAAAAGAACTTACAGCAACATGTCATGCAGCACAGCTACAAACGGAGTAATCCCCACTCCTGCAGCAACGCAAATCGCCACATCACTACGACAGACGCTCTCCATGGGACTTGAGAACGGGCCGTCCACCAGTACACTGGAAATTATGAAATGCTTAGTTTGTGGCACACCGATTATACGGGGTGGAAGGGACACCGGCGCTATAACGGCTACTACGTATTCAGTACATCATTCTGAGCCTCCCACATACAAATTTTTCATCAGTAACTTAGAAAAATCTGCTGTTTCCTAAAAAAGTGCAACATACAAGGTCAAAATGTATGGAACAGCTGTTTGTTTTTTAAATTACCGATGAAAAATTTCTATGTGGCCCCCCCACATAGAAATTTTCCGCACAGAATGATGTACTGAAGACGTGGTAACCGTTTTCGCGTCGGTGTTCCCTCCAGCCTGTGTATGACCCTGTTTATAACTGTTTTGTTTCTATTGATTAGTAAATTTATTTTGATTTGAATACCAATTAGGTACAAAAAAATGAGAGTAAATGCTTCAAACTTGAAAGAGAACAACAAGACAGAGTTTAAAAGTAAAATGATCCGGTACTATAATGAAAAAAATAACGGCTGAGGGATATGTATGAAATAATAAAAATTAAAGACACTGCGTCGTCGTTTTCCGGCTAAAATGATGGTGATAACGAAAGACCGGCGACCTATACATAAAAGTAGTAGCTTAAAATTATAGGAGATTAATGTCTACCTTAGTTCACTGGGCCGTCTTTCTAATAACAATTTCTCTAACGATTCAGTCCAATCTCCCTTTACTCTTATCCATACGACGAAGCTTCTTTGGTATGATGTCGGAACCTGAAATGTTGAAACAGTTAGGGTATCACTATCAATTACACATTATTTGGATGAAAAGACATAAATATATTATCACCGCTCAATTGTTTTACAAGAAGGCTATGCCAATGGGATACACACGTAGATTTGGCGAATGAATTTAACGATAATACAAAACATTACCTAACCGATTACCTTAAGGTTACTTTTAGGTGGCTTGCTTAGCACCTAGAAACCAGCGAGTCTATTCTATTCTAGTCTAGTCTATTCTATTCTAGTATTCTTTTCAATGCTGACATAATTGGATGAGACGACATCATCCATCTAAATCTGTACAGTTATAAAACCATCTGATGTAATATTAAAATTACAATCTACCATTTTCAAATGCCACAAAAGCCATTGTCAATGAGCAAATACGCTTAGCGTGATTGCTAATGGGTCAACTACCTTATACGGAGTCTCCCATCCCACCCACGAGTTTATGGCTCTATGTCAGAATATTACTTTAACTATATTTCGAAGTTACGTCAGTTTTAGAGGGCATAAATAATTCACGACAGGTTGAGTGGAAGTACATGAAAGCGTCATATTTGGAAACAAATAAATTTTCAATACTCTATTGTTTACAGTTATTTATGTAAGAGTTAAGCGGCTCGGTATTCTGTCGTCATGATTAAAAAGGGCACAACTAACATTTTGTAAATATTGAGAAAATCGATGTTAAAATTACTAAAACGTAAAAAATGCTGCAGTTGTGCCCTTTAAGCTTTTGCTATCTCCAGTTAATTTTGTTGCTAAAAATCACAAAAAAATTAGGCAGATAGGCCTTTTTTTGCCTGATTCCGGATATAATATAACTCAATTTCATGAAAAATGTTAGTTGTGCCCTTTTTAATTAAAACGGCAGTATTAGTAACCGCAGATTTTTGAGGAGATTTTTAACTACACTATTCAGTGTTAGGTACTTTCAAAGAACACGCCAGGCGAACATGAAATCAATTGTCAATTTTTTGTGCCAACACTAGGTATTTAAAAACTTGAAAACTGCAAAGTCCTGTGTTCCAACTTCCACCTTAGTTGCAAACCTACAGCTAACCAATGGAGCTTTAAAAGGAGGTGAAGTAAGTAAGGTGGTTCATTCAATAAATCCTCTACCAGAAAGTTCCAAACTGCTGCTGACAATCTTGTTAAAGTTGTGCCATTCGAGAGCGCAATAATATAATGGTCAGAGGGACAGACGCAAGAAGATCGGAGAATACACTAAGCTGAGTACAATATTGCTGTTAAATAAATCCATGTATAACATTACCTTGACGACAGTGAAAGGATGCCACTCGATGAGGGACACGTCCAGACACTGCAGCAGCACATACTGCCCGATACGGCAATGGAGATCGTGCGGGCAGCTCACTGTGAGGCTCATGGTACGTCCCGCCATATGGTGCACCTATAACGTTAATGGTTTATCCGTTTTAGTTAAGTGTACTTAACGATTATGATGTAGAATTGTAGATAAGTACATGATTCTGGACCCACCAGCGTTCATATTTTTCATCGCTAGAATGATGTACTGCATTGGTAAAAGTTTGTGTCTCTTTACACCGGGTATTCAATCGAAGTTTAAGGCTATCAATTTTGACATCCTAAAAAGGACAAAGCTAATTTTTGCGGTAGTCCACACGTCAGAAGTACTAGTATTGAACTAAGAAGACCGTCCTGACTGCCACGCAACAAAGGCATAGCATAGTAAAGATCAAGGTCGTTTAATAGTGCTGGATTTATGAAATAAATTACCTAACTGCCAACATTTACGCTCATTATAATATTATTATCCTAATCAGTAATCAATCATTTATTAATGTTACTATAACCTATAATATTAGATGGGGCATCACGAATATTAAACACCTTACCAACACGCATTGTTTCTTTGCTAATTCAAAATTCTATCAATTTGTAAATAATCCCATTACCACCTCATAGATTACAAGAGCCCATCGAAAATTATACAAGCCAAGGGGAAGGGGTTAGCTCATTCATCCCAAACCGCTAATCCCATCAATGCGGAATTACCCATGGGACCATAACCTGTTAGCAGGCTGTTGAGCAAGAAATAATGGGGTTTGGCGTATTCAATCTAGGACAAGAGAAAATTTTAATAAAAATATTAAAGAGTAAAAACAGGTGCATGTAACAGTGAAACTTGAATTTAATTTTATGAAGGTAAGTTGAGCAATACAAAAAGAGCCAGACCAAAGAAATCAATAAAAGGAATTGTGAGGTAAAGATGTCAGAGAAGTAGGTATGGAAGAGACTCTGACACAATATATGCACGGGACGGGCTCCTTGACACCAAATTAGTTGAGATAAGATCAGCTGTGCAATAAAAAATCTGTGTGAGCAAAATTTAATACACGAAGCATATAATTTAATTAGAAAGCCTACTAACGTCCCTAACGATTATAAAATAGTAGAAGCCCTTTATAGCATAATAAAAGAGATAATACAAAACATGATAGAAATCTAAAATATGCAATGAATTCTATAGAATCCAATAGACCGTTACCCAATAAGAGGATTATGCAAAGCTTGATCGGTTATTGGATTAAAACTGCCCACGTGACTATTTTCATGAAAATTTTGCCTAAATGTGAACATAAAACCGTATTAACCTCGTATGTTCGAGGTTTATCTAGTTAATTAGCATTGTTTATGGCCACGATTGAACAAACACTAATTAATTTTCTAATTATGAAATTGTTGAATGAAGTTGTCATTAATATTATCAGTCTTAAAGGATGATTTCAGCGAAAATATTGGAACTAGTAATAATTCCTATCAAAGTAATTACGCACTTATATGATAATTAACTTTAAACTTACTTCCAATATATTGACTCTCGCTCTATTCCTAGTGCAGATTCGCCACAAAAAATCCAAGACATAGCACGTCAATGGTAAGGTCATCCACAGCCAAGTCTGAAAATAAAAACACCTCATTAAGTACCTACCTTGAAATTAGATTCTCGTCAACGAAACGAGACAAGAAACAGAGAGACGGCAGGTAGATAATTGAACTTCCATCTTAATGCCGCAAAAAAGAATGGTCTTTATATACGAAGCATTAGCTTAGAAGAAAGAGAACATTTAGAATTTTAGTAGCTTGAACATAAATATAAATATTAAATCGTTAGCCTAGTAAAAAAAAAACTGTAACGTGGGTTCAGATATTTTGAACGAAACCGCTTGAAATAAAGTGTTTAAACAGATTGATGCATAAGGCGATGATATTAGGCCAAGCAATGCACCATGATATTACAATAACTACCAAGCATTAGAAAAAGAGAAATGATGTAAATAAGTCTAGCTGATTTTCAACAAAAATAAAATATTTGTGGAAGAATTAAAATATAATAATCTTATGTGGCCAAATTCTATAGACAAATTAGGTTGAATTTGGAGTTAACTATCACTTGCTTTTAATCACAGCGATTAGCAGACCTTTTTTTATTTTTTGGAGGGTGGGAAATCATCAAATGACTCCTCCCGCTCTGGGCGGAGCGGAAGGGAGTGTCAGACTCTTACTGACTAAAAACCACCCATGTTCCTTCTTTCGCCCTTTATGTTCCAGGGCCGCGGTATCTCTTTCGAACAGTCCCGCAGCCCTGGCAGGTATTAGCAGATCTACGGTTAAGTGACCTGATGCCAAATACAAAATTGTAGTTTCAAGGATACCCTTTGCCACCGTTTATCGTACCTTCCCACGAAAAGAAATGAATCGGCTTATTGAATAGCGGTGACTAAACTGGTAGTCACGCAAACGCATTAAAATGAATTCTCGGTACAGACAGGTTGATGATGTCACATCAAAATTAGGTCATCTGAGTCACATTTACGACCTTTCCAACAAGATTCCTCAGAAAGTTGGCGTTAATATTTATGATTCTATTGTGTGTTTAACCATATAATGTGATGATGATGATAGCAGTTAAAAATCTTGATTTTAATGAAAAAGAAAACTTAGTTTCGAAGATTTATGGCACAACTCTGGTGTGGTAATTTAAGAAGCACAAACAGAAATATGAGAAGCTAGGTATAATAATTTCCATGAACTAGGGAAAATGGAAGAACTTTTAATTTTCCAAGTTAATTTAATGGGAAATGTCTGATAATTAAACTTAAACACGCTTTGTAACTAAAAGGTTGTCTAATATGTCTAACGCTAATTACTGCTGGATTTTGCTAACCTGCACCTACAATAAAATGTGGTCTGATTTTCGAATTGAATCACGCACTTACTTGCACGTCATCCTTTATTTTACATGATTATGAAAAACTAGGTGGATTGGTTCAACACCATGACGTGGGTGCGTGGGTTTCATTCGACTAAACTACTAAAGAAACAAACAAATTGAATTTAGAAATGGCGAAAATTTCTTAAAGAATAATTTTCATATATAACAAATATAAAATTGGATGGTTCTGAACTTCTGACTTAGGACTTCAAAGTAATTAGGTACAAAGTTACAATAAACAAGGACAAATATGTACCGTGTTTAATGGGGCTTAACCAAAACGTTTAACATCGTAAATCTATTATAAATCCAACCAGAGGACTGGCCACAGCTGGTCAACGAAAATTAGCCGCGCCTGCGATATCAATTTGAGTCCCTACAATGAACATTATGTGCACAACTGCACAGTAGTTACTATTGTGTGTTATTAGGTCTCAAAATAGAGCTTCGGTTGTCGGTAATTCAGAAACTAGGTGAACCCACGTTTCATAATAGATTCAAGCGATACATAGGTTATTAGGCTTCATGATTTTTCAATAGGTTAGTTCATGTATTTCTCAAAAATTCATTCACATAAGTTCGGGACTTCTTAAACTATAGAGATAGTAATAAAGAGCGTATAAATATACGATTGACTAGTATCTAATTAAAGAAACGTTAAACCAATGAACCTGTTTTGTTGCTCAGAAATAAAACACATCAGTAACTATTTTACATTATTCACGGTCAGGTGGTTCGATAATAGTTTTTGATAAATGGCAATTGTGGGCAAATCTTTTCACTCATGCTGACAAGAATGGATAAAGTAAGGAGTGAGTATATTAGAGGATGTTTGAAAGTTGCGCCAGCTACAGAAAATTTGAAAGGGAGTCGACTGTCTTGGTATGGGCATGTGATGAGGAGGGACGAATCGCATGTGATTAAAGAGTGATGAATACAAATGTTGATGGATGGAGAGGGAGAAGAAGACCAAAGAAACGGATGACTGGTGTGAGAAATGATATGAAATAAAAAGGAGTACAGGATAGCGTGACGGTTGACAGAGGAGAATGGAAGGATAAAACGTGTTGCGCCGACCCCAAGTAACGTGGTACAAGGGCAGGAAGATGATGATGTGGGCAATCATTTGCATTAGATGATAGACTGTAAAAATGTCTGATCATCATCATCTGCCTAGTCTTTTCCCAACTGTGTTGGGGTCATCTACCAGTCTAACCGGATGCAGCTGAATACCCGTATTTTAAATGGAACGACTGCCGATCTGACGTCCACAACCCAGTTATTAGGTACATGGCGAAACGATACTCCTTGGTAAGACTGTAAAAACGTCTGATATGGTATTGAAAAGCTAGGATCACGATCGTCTACCTAAAGAAACGAAATCAATGAACTTGCTATGTTGCTCAGAAATAGAAAACTGACTGATGTCTAGGACGGTTCAATGTAAATATAGTCAGTATTGGTAAGCCAATATGGGTAAATAGTTGACTGACTACAAAATTGACATGAATAAGTTGATATATATTTATAAATTAACGAGTTTCGTTGAGAACTTTATAACAAAGGTCCCATCTATGCAACTGAGACAAAACGCGTTTACAAAAAGACTACATTATGATAAGACAGAAACAATAAATAATTATGTTTCTTACTCGGAAGCACGTCTGACTAATGTGGTTGCTAGCTTAAAGGTTGTTGTACTAAATATAACAATTCATGTGAGTTAGCTAAACAATGTTCAGAATAGTTTTGTAAATATCAAAACAATTTTGATGATTAGTGATTGTGAAACCCAGGATGGAATGGAAGCATTATAGATTCGCCTATAGCCTTGTAGGTATTGGGGTTTTGTAATCATCTGTCACCTTTTCATTAAAGAGTTGCAAGGTGTAACAGAATATCTAAGCGCGATACATCGAGATATAAACGTTAGTACTTATATCTCGATGGCGCGATACCTCTTGTTGATGATTCTGAACTGGACAACTTTAAAAAAAAATACACTGTTAAAGTTATCGAGTTTGATGGTCTGGATCACCAACTAAAGGGGTATTGCGCTTATTCTGTTACACCCTGTATAAGTAGATTGATTAGCTAGCCATGTAGGGAATGCGGGTGTGTCGAATGTAATGTTAATTCGGAGAGAATTAATCAAATCATTGGATCGGAACACATACGTCAGTCCACACCTAGGATATTGTTGCGGTAGGTCTGTTAGATACGCGAAAGATTTAGAATATGATAAATTGTTAAAGAATGTAAATAAATGTTGTTTGGACGCATTCCAAAATTTAAACTAAATCAATATAGGTATAAAATAAAAAGATTTTTCATTAAACTTTTTCGTATTAGATCCTAGACTTCTAGCAATTGATTTGAAAGAAAAAAGACTTAGACGAGTGTTGCGGAGACACGAACGTGACACACGGCGGCACATGAAGCTGTTAATTTCCAGTATAACTTGGCCTCGCTTTGTATAGATTTCCTATACAATGAGAGATCCGCATAAACTGGATGTGTAAAGCTTGATTGACCGTCGTGCGTACAAATAATAAAATAACACTTTGTATTTAACAGCAAGCACAATTAAGAACAGAAATAATCAGCAGCTACAGTTCATGACTGCAACAAGAGGGCTTATAATCATACTGAGTGGAAGCCTTCTTGTTGCCGACGGTGTCGAACTATATGTAAGTAACATGATAACACCATATAGGACCACTCCACTACTCCAGAATACATTAGACGGAGTGAGCGCCCATCAATTAGGGACATTAATATTATTAGATTTACCCTCACAGACGCTTTCACGTCTGAATGAGAGTTCACTTAAGGTGCATTACAATGGTGTCCTCCCTCGAGAATGGAGTATGAAAAGGGTTAACGTCTGACGGTCTGAGACAGACGTAGTAAAGGCCTATGTAGTGTTCCTTTTCCAACATGTATATAATCAATCTATTAATAGCATACCATCCCCATCTAATGTCCCCATCTTAAGTATAGAAGACGTATTTATCTAAGTAGCTAGGTTCTGATGAGTAGTTTATTTATCAAAATCAATAGAGTAACTTTTTATTTACTCTAAGCCAAGATTATTTTTGGTATATTAAAATTATAGCTGATATTAGGTACTTACTTAACACTTTAATAAATATCTATGTTCACTTACCGTTGATTTAATGGGCACAAATTTCGGAGTATACGCTTTTGGACTATCCTTCAGACTACTTGCAGTTTCTATGATTTCTTCTTTCAGAACACCGCTGAAATAACAAAGGGCAGTTTAAATAACCTGTCTCTACGAGCGAGAGAATCGCGACGATATTATCGTCCGTGCCACGTATTTCTATACACTCTCGTAGAGGCCGTCTCCACGAGCGAGAGAATCGCGGCGATATTATCCCATACAAATACGTAACATCGCCGCGATTCTCCCGCTCGTGGAGACAGCCCCTAAATTAATCATAATAGACTTGCTATTGTTGGACATCCTTAAGACAAGAAAAAGTTTCAAACAACCAAAAAGCTTTCCTACCACCAAATAATAGCACTTCGCCATAATTTATCAATGCCAATATAATCGAATCCTGACATGTTTTAAGAATGTATAAACTGTAGGTTCGCAACTAAATATGGTCAAAGCTAGGTTTAAACGCAGTGAACGAAGTGATTCATTATTTTCATCTGACTCATGCATTCGATAACTTGCCGCCATACCATTGTGTCGGCTTTTGCAACTTTAAAACATCATTTAAATTCAAGCCTTTAGACATGGTTTGGAACTTAGAGTTTGAATTAAACAAGCTATATGAGTGACCGCTTCTGATGCAAGTTTTTGTGAAGTAGTAGAGACTATATATTATTTGGGTCTAAAGAAAATATTAAACTGTACTTAGGTAGGTAGGCCAAGCAGCTTTAAGATGATCTGACTATAAAACGTATTTTCCAAATAAGAATTGCCATTTACTTCGTATTTTCGAATTTTATCTATTTAACTCTCTAGTCACGTTCTGGCTTGTTTTAATCATACTCGTACTTTAAAGCCTAAACTTTGTTGCATTTGTGCTAAAAGCGCTAAAGAAAGGCGTTTCTTGCATTTGTGCAGCTGTTGCGTTAACTTCAGGGGAGCCATAAAGAGGTAACTTTTGATCGTAAAATACAAACTCGAAATTCAATATGGAATACACAAAGAGGCATACTTAAAAGTTTTTGGAACGAAGTTCCTTATCGCGCGTTGCGAAAGGGGGCTAGACGAAAAAAATTCAGACGAAAAGTTGTAACGACACTTTTTACCCGACTGCGCGACAAAGGAGGGTAATGGGTTTTGCTATAGTAAGCTATTGTAAGCCGTGCGGCGTGCGCATGTTTATCTGTCTGTCTCTCTCTCTCTCTTTTATAGAAAGCAAGCCAGATATTTTCGTTTCGTCTTTGGTCTGTGGATGGGTGATCAAGGTTAAGCAACGACTGCCAAGGTCTGTCTGTGGATGGGTGATCCACGTTAAGCAACGGTTGCCGAGGTCTGTCTGTGGATGGGTGATCAAGGTTAAGCAACGACTGCCAAGGTTTTTTTTTTCACTAATTAATCAAAATGAACTTCGTTCCATCCGGGTGTCCCTTGACACCTCTCAATTTTTTTTTTCATTTTCCTATAACGAAATTTAACCGTTTTAACCGTAACGAAATTTAACTTTTCTTAAGAAAAGTTGGCTTTCGATATTCATCACGACTGCAGGGTTCTGCTAGCTAGTTTATTATGACCTTACTTAAAAACAATCAACTTACCTCAACGGATGTATAATAAGTAGCACAAAGAATAGTAGATACAACTGGTGGGTATACCAGAACGTGTTGTAGACTCTTCTACGGACGACTCTCATAGATGTTAAACCCATGCATAGAGTTATAATAAGCATAGACACGCCAGTTAAACCTGCCGTACTTAGAAGCAGGCATAGAGGATTCTGAAAGCAAATAAATGATTAATATCCAAATCGTACCAAAACACATTTATCCACTCACAGCATGTATCAGAAAATAATGTGTGGACAGTACAGTATTTGCGAAAAAATAATTAGCGGTCCCATACATTTTTTATTACTCGATTATTTCGATGATTTCCATCCCATTCATTCATTTTTTCTTCGATTTTTTGAAGAACATTCTTCAGCTTCTGTATAAATGTATACGTGTCTAACAATAGAGATAGAGGATTAGGATTCTAAAGTAAAAACAAATTAACTACTTGGTAAGAACCACACCCTAGACAAAGAGCAACATTTAGACTCGGACACTCGTCTGCAAGCCCTCATAAAAGCTTTAGAAATATTTCCATCTCAGATAGAATCAAGGCTATCTTCTAGTCATATATCATTAGTTTAATCGTCTTACTAACCGAAAGGCGACCTAAGGTCACTGTTATTATGACCTACAGCCTACAGGATGTGGATGACGTCATAACTACGGTTGCCAGACAATATGATAGCAATCTGGAATTCTTAGCTGGATACATTTACTTTATTTTTTTATTTGCGAATGTCATGTAGAAACTCAGGAATTTAAAATAAAGGAACGAGTCTAGAGAGTTTAATATTCGTGATCTTTTTTATATCAGGATAATATTTTATTCATGTTATGGTCAAAGCTGGTTCGAGGAGGTACGGGAAAAGAGCACATGGAAGGAATTGGGGGAAGCCTTTGCCCAGCAGTGGGACAGTACAGGCTAATAAATAAATAATAATTAAAAAAAAAATTCAAAGCAACAGTTCTGTTTTTATACGGCAAAGTAATGATCGTCGTAACTTCCATATACTTAACTTCATATATTTCTTCTATCTACGAATTTAGCTACGACTTCTCCTATAACTCTCATGTTTACACCTCTGGCCATCTACTACTCCCTGTTACTTTCTATAGATATTATACGAACCTATTTACCTCAATTTATTAGGTTAGGTACATGGCTGCAATTAGTTAGATACTATTCGTCTCAAATTGCTCGGATATTACCAATAGACAGTATATAAATTATATAAATTAATGGCAATAAGCAGTCTAATTTATCTGCAATTCCATCAAAAATAATAGATTCCTGTGTTTGACTACATTCTAATTCCTTGCCTTAGATGATAAACTAAATTCTCTATAAGTACACTTACGTAAGACTTTCATATGCAGCAAAGGTTCTTGCCATACCTTTGGTATTCTGCATTAGTATCGTCCGTCACTTATTAGTAACCCTATTGACAGGTAGATTGTGGCAACAAAGAACGATGTTTTGACCTTTCAAATTCATTAAATTTTATACGGATCAAGTCATTCAGCATAATCTATTCAATTTCGCTTAGCAATAACAAACTTCTTTTAATGGCCTTTCATTGGATCTTTTCAAATATATGACTCCTGTGTCTTTATTCATTTTGATTCTCAAAATCTCAAGTCACGTAACACTTCTTCAAACAGAACTTAGTTTTGAATAAGTCCACACATAAAATAAAATAGGTAACTTAGATGTATTTAGTTTGTTTCTCATATAATTGATTATTTGAGTGTAAAGTTATAGTATATCTGTTATAGTGTAAACTAGGTTTTGTTTGACTAAAAGTTTTTAATTGAGGATTTCAACTAGCCCGACTCTTACATCTGGCTGAGTCTACAATCGTCACACCAAACATTATCTTATATAAGCTTTTACAGATATAACTTCTAGAACTTGAACTAGGACATTCGTCCCTAATATTATTCACTCTTCACTCACGACAATTCCACATACTTCCTAACTCCAAATAACCACTAAGAACTCTTACGCGACCATCTATACCAGAACAATTCCCCCACAAACCACCAGAACAGTGGTTACGTAATTCTAAACCACGGATAGTCCAAACTTTGTCAAACTAACCTCATTTCTGTACCTCGCGAAGTTAATCTCGGCGTGTTGTTGGTCGTAGCCTCTGGAGAAATTCCACAAGTTTAGCAGGTGGGAAATGGAATGTACAACTGGAAACAATAATGTACCTGTATTATACTGTTCGTGGGTTTAGCAGGTGTTACGGAGCCAGTTGTAAATCCTGCTACGGAAATTGTTAAGGAAGTTTTGAAGTAAATTATTGGCAGTGTTTGCGGTTATGTGTAAAGTATTTTTTAGAATGAGTTATTGAAGTGGATTAGGAGCTTTTTGAAGCTTTTAATGTAACATTAACATGTAACTATTTTGAGATTCAAGATCGAAAATAGACGGTCAATCAAAAAATTTATAAAGATATTCACGGAAACAGACTCAGTGGCGTATATAAAGAGAAGCCCCGTAAAATCGAATTTATTATCTTGTTGGATATTAATAACTTTTGACTCAGAACTACAAAATTGTCTAGCTATAATGACAGGTAAAACTAAAACCCACGGTCTAGCATACAAACAAAAGCTAGAAATCCTAACAGTGATGTTGGCAGCCATTAGCCTTCGTCTCAACAACTTAATGGTGCTCTACATACGCAGAGGGCTTTAACGAGCCTTCCACCATTTCCAATTCGCTTTGTGAATATTTAAAAAATGGAACCCATTGAAAACCTCCTTTTTTCAGTTCCTGGATAGAGACTGGCTGGAAATAGCTCCCAAAATATGAAAAAGAAGTGAAACTGTTTCCATGAAGTTTGATTATCGATCGTTCGATTTTTAAATAACACAGCTGCCTGGAACCGTTTATAGTTTTCATAATATACAATAAACGTTCTGTAATTCCTAAAATACATATGCCTAGTTTTCACTAAAAATATTTTCAGACTACGTTTATAAAACCCCTCTTTGTTTCAGCAACGCAAACTGTTTTTAATTACATTCCTTGTTACGTAAACACGCACAATTTAGTTGAAAAAAAATCCTACTGAGTTACCTACCTACATTGAAATTCCGAGTTCCTGGAAAGCATCGCACTATTTTATTTACCACTATTTCATTGGAAAAAACGTGACTGTTTCTGTTTCGTAACGAACCCATAGACCTGTAACATCTGTCCATCACAACTATAAATCTAAGTAATAGGTACATTGGAGGCATAACAAGTACACTTACCAGCAAAAACTAATAGCGTTATTGCAACAGTCATGTGAAAGCTCTTCGCTTTTTCTAGCCAGAAAAAGAATAATCCAGGCCATAATCTTGATAAGATTCTGTACAGCAATTGATTCAACTTCTTGCATAGAGGAAGTAACACCAAGGCGCAACATAAATTAATAACAGTTGCCGTTCCACGAGAGATGCATAGTCCTAACTGAAAATGAAAAAAATAATAAAACATAACGCCGACGAGGTTTATTCGACCTTTTTTCAGCCCGTATGCTGAATGCTGGCAGGTGAGAAAAAACTGCGTTTTATGAAATAACATGTTCTTTTTTTTTCAAACACTTCGTTTTTACATAGTGTAAAGGGTTGCCTCGTAAGCACGTTGTAAATAATTTGGACACTTACCCCTAATATCCTTCTTAAGTTATAAAACTGTTGTCCGATATTGTAATAAATAAATGTATCATAAAAAAGATACAACACTAATGAGATCCATAATATCTGCAACAAACCAAAAAAATCATAAGAAATGTTTCAGGAAAAAAGCTTTGAAGAATCCTATACCTAGATCATTAAAGGAGGATGGGCATTTTGGTATCCGAAAACTTATAAGTTATAACATCCATTAAAAATATTTTTATATCCAGTTTTAAAGGTCTAACTATGTGGAACAATAGTTGTTAATTGATACGATAAGTTCCATCAAACGCAAAAAAGTATATAAACTGTACGTTGCAGCTTACGGTAGGTACGTTGCAGCTTACGTTACGTCGGTCGTCGGTCGTGCGTCGGAAGTGTAAACGGACGTATAGCTAGCCACTTCAGACTCTATTCAGCGGCGTTGCGTAGACGGCTTTCTATACCCAGCCTTTGACAGCCGTGTTGTGCCTACCTCCATTGAACGAGTGAATGGAGCCGATGACAGCGTGAAGCGAGTGTGGGCCTGCATTAATTAACGATGTCGAACGTCCAAGCTGAGACCATTGAGATGTTGCTTGTATTATGTTAAATGATAGGATTTGTACGATTAGGCCAGTGATTTGATCTAAAACTAATGGTGTTACTCCATCTGAGAGAGGTAAAACCATATCGTGGGTGGAACTAAGGTCATAGCATAAGCTATACCTTACTATTTCTAAGAGATTGTGAGGGCAAAATACGGGTTTGCAAATACCAAATAGTCATAAAATACTTGGTAATTATGAAGCTCACGTTAAACCAAAGACTACTATATATATATGGAAACTAAACTGATCGTAAAACTTCTAGTATAGTACTTGAATAGAAGAAGATAAAGTTATGGGAACTAGCCAGTTGCGAGGTTTGAACATGTCGTTTGAAGATAAGATATTAATCATACAAAGTTATACAACGCACTGAAATAAACCAGTATGAACGTAAACTTGTATGGGCGTTTGAAGATGACAGAAATGCATGCAATAAAATGCAATTTGTTACTAGCCATTGCTAATCTGCAATATGGGGCATGCTGTAATCCGTTACTCACGGTCGAATGCTAAACCACGTTAAGATATGTCTTATTATA
Source organism: Eurois occulta (assembly GCA_950022335.1). Classification (NCBI taxonomy): domain Eukaryota; kingdom Metazoa; phylum Arthropoda; class Insecta; order Lepidoptera; family Noctuidae; genus Eurois; species Eurois occulta. The sequence goes on along the minus strand of OX465489.1, from coordinate 4,710,291 downwards.
TTAAGATTTAGCGTAATTTTTTTATTGTGATCGTCTTGATAAATGCATTTGGAAATAAATAGATTAAAAAAAATATATATGTTACGTACATATTTAATTTTTTATCCAGAGTAAAAATAGAATAATCTACTTCTCTATCTACTTTATTTCATTACGAAAGTTAAGAAAAATCTAAATAATCAATCATTTTCTATAACCTAGAGAAACCCACACAAGATTTTGTAAATCTCAAATTTTGGAATTAGTAGAACGCCTTCTTACAGTCCTCCATTAAATAAACAAACTTGAAACAAATTATTTTAATACTACCTGTTAATGTGCTCATTTTATTCACCTTCACCACCAACGCAAAACCCCATAGAGGGTACACCATAGAGGTACCTACATTACACGTATGAAGGGTTTTCCTCCTGAGTGCATTAATCCATCTTATGGGGTGATGGGAATTGATGGCTATCAATCATCCTATCCCTGTGGATTTAAATATATTAGGATTCTCGTGTAAGCATAATGCTTTAGGAATGTCGAATATTTGGCATAATGTTTATTTTGATTTATTAGGAACAGATGGTTCTCTTGCCAGAAGAGACGGCATTCATTATTGATGTGATCAAGTACGAACGTTTAGATTTAATAGCAATAGCAGGAAATATTATGAAATGTAAGAATTTAAGAAACACGTGTTTTGGAATACCTACCTAGGCTATACGTCAGCGCAGACTTTGACATAGCCAGTGGGACTATTAATTAAACAGTTATCATATCTTGCCTCACAAAAGATGTGATATGACGGACTCGGTCGGTACCTATAAGGATATCAGAAATACCGACCAGAGTAAACATTCGACTTATGAGTGGATTTCCTATTATAAGCAGGATGACGCGAGCAAGTCAATCCACGATACATTTTCTTTTATTTTCAGCCAGTGAATAAATAGAGCTGTAACAACAATATTATTTTGAGTTGTAATTCATGAGTTATTATTACAGTTCGACGACTCATATTATATTCCTTAACTAGTTGTTGCCCGCGACCTTAATTCGCGTAAAATTATTATTAAATAAAAATGTTACTTACTTCCCTTTTTCAATCGAATTTTGTTAACAATTTCAAGGGTTTTAATTTGTTTAAACCCTAATTATTTTTCTAAAATAAAAGTAGCCTATGGTAGACCTTAAAACATAAAAGTAAAAGTAGCCAGTAAAAGTCCCGTCAAAATCGGTCCAGCCGTTTCGGAGATTAGCCGGAACAAACAGACAGACAATCAGTCAAAAATTGAAAAAAAAATGTGTTTTTGTTATAAGTACCGTATATACTTTCAAATGCATTCAGTAAAGAGCTGGTATTTTGATATTACAAACAAACAGACACTTCTATTTTAATTATTTGATGAATAGATGTATAGATATTCATTCGTAGACTCTAGACACAAACAGCTAATCACATCGTAGACTATAGCTGTAGAGTGTAGTGTAGACACATAAATATTTAGATAAAATATCGCAAATTGAATTTCAATAGCACATTTCAACGCGTGTGGTGTTGAAATGGTTTTTTCAAAATATTTTATTTAAAGTTCTGAGAATGTATAAAAATATCTGAATGCCGATACATCTACACCAAAAGAAAATGTTATCATTACTTTATTAATGAAATCAGAAATATTTTCGACGTTCCGGGTTAGAGACGGGCTTCAATTTTATTTAGCAAAAAAATTTGCCCGTCACAATTTAAATACAGATAGGTCAAAAGAAATAAGCAAAAGGATTCCATGGAGCATGGACTCTAATATTTGCAAACCGATTCAAGATCTTGGACCCATAAAATGAACAAGGTAGTAAATCAAATAGATCGTCATCATAATTCTAGGTCAAGATCCAAGGTCTGGCTAACAATGGTTATTCTTATGAACCATAATCAATCCCATGCATGATATCGATGCTTCCATATTGTAAATAGACGCCATTATAAGTCAAGGTAATACCTACGCTGTTCTGTGCACTATGAAGAACTTTTGCCTGCTTTGGTTCCTAGAGCTATTTTTAAGGAAGGCGTTGACACTATATGCTAAGCGTGAGAGAAAATAAATAAATCCTTGTAAAGTCTAGCCATCTTGGCGACAAGATTCTCTGGGAGGAAATCTTCATCGAAGACATATTAATAATTCAATCGTAAGAGCTTCCTCCGAAGTAAAGGGCTTGAAGAAGTGAAAGGGCATAGACATAGCATACTAAGGGAAATGAGAATCGTGTTCTCAATAGATTTTACGCCTGCGTTTCCTTCAGGTACGCCAACTAATATCCGTATCTTTGACAGCATTTGTAATTAATAGTTTATCTTTTTGTTAAAAAGAAAATGAGATTATTAAGTAGGTACCTTTGAAAACCTTGAGACAGAAAAGTAGTAGATTTCTCTGAAAACTTCCGAGTCTTTTGGCAAGCTTTTATTTCACTTGCCTTGTTATTGTGTCCATACTGTCTATGTATAGACACTACTGCAGGCTGTAAGTCAAAGTTTATTCAGATGTAATTTCAAGACATGCATAAATTGGCTGTCAATTTAGTCACTAACATTTTTGTGTCCGTCATATTCATTTGGTTTAATTTAAATATTTGATATTTTCAGATGCTATACTCTCCAAATGGATCCTTAGGGAAACGCACTTTAAGATTATACATACCTACGTACTACAATAACACGGAAACAAGTACTAAAGTCGTTCTAATTTCATGTCACTTCAATTTTAAATGAGGTATGGCACCGTATGGCACAGAGTAGACTCTTAGGCATAAGTGGATTGGATGGAGCCCTGAAAAGTCTGATAATATGCGATTGTTGGTATCGTTTACACAGTTATTCGCGTTTTCTATAAAGTATCATTAATTCTCATTACTTGTGATGCTTTCGTTAGGAGCATAACTAACCATTACGTTTCCACAAACTATCAATCATTTTAACCATGGTTTTTTTTATCTAGACATCTGATTCAGGTAAAACAAACATTATTATCTACCTAATAACTAACTATGAAGAATTTGCTGAAGTAGGCGAGACGTTAGCAATTTTGGCATGCAGGTGACAAAACATACACACACATTGTCGTTTTAATAAACATTATCTAATTATGGCGAAAGGTCAATGTAACGTTATTTTTGGTAGCGAGACCGTAGGCCTGCTGACAGTGCTGAAAAAAGATATCATCTGACCTAGAAAGAAAATATTTGATTGTAATTACGTTATTTTGGTATAGGAACTAGGAACCGACCTCTACTTTTGTGCTATTCTTCGCCTCCTTTTGTCAAACTCAAGGGTGCTATAATCTGATGCTGCATTAACCTCATGCTAGCCCATGATTTCCACCACAATACAATCAGAATAAAACACTTCATGGTCTTATAAAAGGTCAGCTTGTATTGAGAAACACGGGACGTTCACTTCCGAACGGTCTTCAGAATCTGGTGCCTCTACGTTGCACAGTTGCCGATTATTCCCTAGTTGAGAATAATTAAACCTTTCAAAATTAACATCGAGATTGATTACCGAAGATCATTTCCAATTCATGCATAAGCAGACGCGCAGACAGAAGTTCATAAAGCTGAATTTATTTGAATCAGATTTAATTTAATAACGAACCTATGGATACATAAATGCAAATGCAGCAATGATCATAACCGCATGATTGATCGTACTCGGGTGGTTACAGATGATAACTAGAGCGAATAAATCATTTTTATTGGATTTACCCACACGGTTTATGGCTCTCATGGCACGTTACTTGCATTGTGTAAGCGTAAATTAAATCATTTACAAAATGTTCCAGTATTACGGCTGCTGTGCGTTTTCGGAATAAATCCAAAGTTAGATGAATCTACTACTCAGTGTTTAAAATCTTTCATACACCTATTGATTGCTCCCAACATGTTCCAGCTTCAATTATGTTAAAGCAAGAGTAAAGGCACAAAACGTAGAAATATGGGGAAATCCAATCTTTGGAACAATTTGGTGTCCTGTCGTTACAGGAAGCTGAATGCCTACACGATGATTTTATAAAACGGGAATACCGATGAGGTAATAGATTAAAATCTGTTGTAATTGTTCGTTCTATCAATTTATTGGTGTTAAGCAGGCTTATTGTCCATCAATACTTTTTTAAACAGAGGTAACGTTTGTAAGTTTGTATGTTAGGGTCATCTTTGGAACTGCTAATCCGATTCCGAAAATTCTTTCACTAATGGGAAGCTACATTATCCCCGACGGTCATAGGCAGGCTGAGGCTATAAGTATTTAAAATGTTCCCGTGAGATAATTTCCTATCATAACGCGAGTAAATCCGCTGGCAAAAACTATAGTACTTACATAATAATTGCCTACATAATCTGCCTAAACTTTTTCCAACTATGTTGGGGTTGGCTTCCAGTCTAACCGGATGCAGCTGAATACCAGTATTTTACATGGAGCGACTGCCTATCTGACCTCCACAACCCAGTTAGTAATGGGTAATACGATACTCTTTGGAAAGACTGGTTGTCTGTTGTCTGACTTTCGGGCCATTGAGCACCTACAAAAGATCGTCAAAGATCTACAAATAACAGCCGGGACCAACGGCTTAACGTGCTTTTCGAGGCACTGAGGAAACTCGGTATGTAATGGTGGGTCACCCATTCACGGACCAACCTAGGCAAGCACGGCTTAACTAAAAGATCGACCCGAGCTGCTGTTATTATTTAGCCACGAGCTCCGCACATCAGTACATAATAATTAAATCACGTCAAATTAGATAATGTTATGTAGGTGCCTACTTATTTAATAAAGTAACATTCGAAGTTGGAACTGTATCCTTTTTGGTGACTCATACAAGTATGTGCCCAGAATCTGTAATCGAGTTAGTTGTCAACGCGTGCGCATAGCGATAACCGATTTACACTCACGCGCATCTTAATTGGTGTTAAGTAAAATTTATTGGCCCTAGCCGCCAGGAATTTAAAGTTTTTTTCAAAACTTCTTTTAATCGCCTAGTCTGTCCCACAGCTGGGCAAAGGCCTCCCCAATTCCTTTCCAATCCTCTTTGTTTCGCCCTCTTCGGCCAATTAGTCTGGAACGAGTCTAAATCGTCACGCCCGCCATCGCCAGGCGGTTTAACTTAACCTATGCTATAGTAAAGAAATTATGTATAGGCACGGTCTCTCCTAAAAACGTATTTTTTCAAACTTACTGTTAATGAAATGTGAGATGTCTAGAGATAGACGGTCTCACGGACACGGAACAAAGTCTTGTAAGCTTGCTGGCTAGATTTACAGACCCTTATGCTTAGGTTTCCTTCGAAAATTCAGGTCTTTTGGGACTAGCGGAGCGGCAACATGTGTCATACCGAAGTGAGTATTTAAAATTAGGATGCTGAACAGATAATGTTCTTCCTATGTTTATTCTTCTATGGTTTAAATATCTTTTAGTTTAAATATTTCCTTTTAGATACAAAAGTAATTTTACTTAAGTAAGTAAGTGATAGTAGGGATATTTGCATTCCAAGCTCTTTTATAGTTTTTTTCAGCAACTTTACGGCCACGCGAGGCTAACAAACTGCAAGAGTTTGTACTTTACCGCCTGACCCAAATACTTTTAAATGTCCTGCGCGCTTCTGTGGCGTATTCTTGAAATAATTAGCACGCCATAATAGTACCTATAAAAAGAGGTTAGCGATGCATATGTAGGATACTTCAGGAATCTGGAAGGTTCTGGAATAACATAGGTTTTAAATGATGTGTTAAAAGACACAATTTAAAAACTTTTAATTTTATTTTCAGTGAAAACCCTGAATAGCTTAATAAAAACATTTCTTTCAATTAATCATTTCTCAAAGCCAAAAGTTACGAAAGATTCAACTTTGACTCTACCTGCCACCATAAAATTAAGTGAGGCAGGTGAATTGTGTTTCTTTCAAATTGCATCTTTTACATTGCGGCCTTACGATGTGCGTGTGTTCGTAGGAAGACGAACAAATGAAGTAATCTATTCTAAATTTAAATAGCTGTGTGGTATTGACCGTGATTTTGATATCATTTTAATTCTCGGAATTTCGCGAAATAACCCGCTCGCACCATGTTCTCCCAAGACACCGACGGAAAATGCAACATCTTATGAGTAAATTATTTTGCAAGTACATTAGACAATGTCTTCAATCGAAGATATTCAACCTTGTTTATTATAGATCACCGGATTCTTTGAGGATTTTAAAAGTGATAAAAAAAGTTTTGTACTTACCAAATAAATACGCCTCTTCACATAATCAAAACTGTCGCAAATAAGTGATGTTAACTTCATTTTAAATTAATACTTAGAAAGAAACTTTATTTACAAGAAATAATATTTTTTATTTTAAACTTCAAAGTTTCGAAATTTAAATTCGTGTCGAATAGAAAAAACATTTTCGCGGTCGTCTTCTTTTTTTAATTCACCCGTTCCTTGGCTCTGGCAAGATATGCCATGATGCCAGTGGTCGCGATGTTGTATCTGAAGCGGGCACCATGTGACTGACGAGTGCCGGCCGCTGTGTAAATACATGCGGCAAACCTGCCGGTCGACGCGGGTACGTATCGCCAAAACCCGCGCTGAGATTTCATGGGTCAACGCATTTTAATCCTCTCGAGTCTCGAATGCTCGCTTGATAGGCGTAGGAGTTTACATGTAATTGTAATTAGACTTAAACGAATTACTACTTAAATCAACAAAGCGTTGATTTAAATTTAAATTAATGTTTGATTCAATAGTTTGATTACATTAAATAGCTACCTATAAATGTAGATTAAAATAAGTATAAATAATATCATGCCTATTATTAAACATATTAGGTACCTATTTATGCGTAAAGATCTTGTAATAATAGGTAATTAATTTTATTTCTAGTAATACCTAAAGCTACAATGACTGTATAGTTACATTGTGATGTGATGATTTTGTTTTCAGTAGGTTCAAAACTCAAGAAGAAAAATTGGATGCTTCAGTTTTACTTAGGTTTTCCATAGGTCGTTGATTTCCGTTAAATTTTAAGTCTACATTAGCGATAGGAAAAAAAAATAGTTAGATTTCGCCACTACATCGCCGCCAGTTTTGTGCCCACGCCACATGCTTCAGAGGTCGCTGCAGGCTCACCTCATTCTGCGCCGTCCCATAACTGTCTGTTTGTGCCCGCGGACTTAGGCTAGTCACTATCTGTGTGTCCTGTCGTGATTTATAGTATCATGTTTCTGACAATCTAGCTTAATTTGACCGAGTAGAATTTATCGTTAAGTTGTTGGTTCTGAAAACATGCAGTTTTATTTCGTGTAACAAGGTCATAATTGTTTAAAATATTGATAAATTTCCATTCTGCACTGGAACACAACCTATGGTTGTCAACGAACTACTTCAACGAAGTTCTTTCATCTTTATGTTGGCAGCATTGGACTACGCAGTGTTTGATTTTGATTGATGTAATAAGCGCGTTTTACCAGGTGTTTTAGTTTATAAACAAAAATGTTTCGATAACTTTATTGAAAAGTTCTATGAAAGCTTAGGTGAAGTGAGAATTAAGCTACATTTCGAGATATTATTTATTTTCTGATATCATGGAACCCCCCTCGCCATGGAAGAGGCCAAACGAAGTTATGCAGCTGCACAAGCTGAAAAAACGAAAAAAGGCGTTACAGGTAATTAAACGTTCAAAATTCATTTGATTAATAAAGTAAAATTATTTTTAAGTACTGAAATATAATGTTCACTTGAACTATGACGCTAAACTCACCATGGCGTCAACAAAAACAAAACAAAACACATACGCAGTTTAACTTGGTTTGAAAGTTATTAGAACGAGTGAGCTTTCCTAACATTTAGCATAGTAGCATAATCACAACTAATACACATAAAGAGATGCCACTGACCTAATTATTTATGCATTGGGCACTAACCTAAATAGCATAGACAAATGCAAAACATGCCTTGTCTTTATTTATTACAACCACTGCCAACAGCCACTTTACATTCATTCATAAATGGGCAAAATCCAGTGATAGGTACAATGTCTCTAAATTATACAGACTAGCTATAAAAAACATGCAACAGGTGATGCCTGCCCCCAGTTGCATATGATTTTTATAGGTAACTCTAGAAGCCTAGAAGGCCACATAAGTTTACCCCCCAACCAATAAGTTAAAACTCATATCATGTCACAACTAAGAAACCTTTAAGAAGCATCAGTATTAAAACATTCTAAATGTAATTTTTTTGTCAACAGGAACGCATGAAACAACCATCCCAACCTGTTGTAGAAGCATCAAGCAGCCTTAAACATGTTGATTTAGATTTCTCAAGAATACTTGAAGGAGAAAAGAGGAAAAATCCATTTTCTAAGTGAGTTTTAAAGTTTGAAACTACATCATCCACAGGTTTTTAAATAGTCAGCTGTCTATTAAAGTCATAAGCCACCTTCTTAATTACACAAACCTCAGACTACTTTTAAATTCAACAGCTAAAGAGTGATCCAGAGACCATAATTTACAGTAATAAAATTTATGTTTCATAAATATTTTGTTCTGTTCTTTGCCATATTCCTTAATTTTGTTCATTCTGCTGCTTAACCTTATGAAATTTCATACTTGTTTATGTATCCTAGTATCCCACATACCTATACCGTTACTTCATAATTGTAGAAACAAACCACAACAAAATAAAAAGCCAAAACTAGAAGAGCAACTAGATGAGTCAAGTGACAGGACTCTGGACGCCTTACTGAATCGGCCAACCAAAGTTGAGAAGCCACCTAAGGAATTGGATACTGAGAAACTGTCCACATTCTCCAATCTCTTACAGAAGTTCACTGCTGAACATTCTGTAGAACCTGTAAGTATGAATAGGACTTACTACACTGGGTTTTTCATTGTGCTAGGCTTTCTAAGTAAAATGCAGTTGAAAGAGGCACTGATAATATTTACTTCATGTTACTATCAACTTTAAACATGTTTGTTTGTCCAAGAAGCGGAATAGTCCAACATCTGGTTAAAGAGGAATTAGATTTACTGTGTTTTCAGTTATGAGGACCACATTATAAATAAAATAAATACATAAATGGTAGGTATTAAGTACATATATAAATTTTTAAAAACAAGAAGTTATTTTTTTTAGATATTATTTTGTACCCTATCACAATGTTGTCCTATTTAACAATAATTAGGCTGACTGGTAGAGAATGCCTTGTGGCATTAAGTCCGCCTATTAACCACTATTGTACATTAAGTTTAAATAAATAACATTATTACTATGTGAATTCAACGTTCTCAAATCCCTGTCTCTAAAGTAAAATTATCCTTACTTTAACAGGACTTTCAAGGAAGGAAATGGTAAGGGTTTTTATAACAAAACATGAAATGTCATTTCAAACATGTGGAATTCAAGTAATAAAATAAATTTTCAGATACCAGAGAAGAAATACAAACATTTACCAATTGATTGGGCTTTAAAAACTAAGTTAAGATTGATGTCGCCAAAACCTTTTGCATGGACATCCAAATTAAAGGCTAGTGAAGAAGCATCAGGGATCACTGGGTAAGTCATTGTCATCATTAAAATAAGATGTTGAAAGCCTATAATTTTAGGAAGATCTAGTATCATAGAAATTCAGTTTCTAATGTTATATTCGAGATTCAGCCAAATAAAGATGAAAATCGTCACTATTAATATCTATACATACTCGACATCTATCATCATCATCTGCGTAGCCTTTTGCCAACTACGTTGGGGTCGGCTTCCAGTCTAACCGGATGCAGCTGAATACCAGTATTTTACATGGAGCGACTGCCTATCTGACGTCCACAACCCAGTTAGTGCTAGGTAATACGATACCCCTTGGTAAGACTGGTTGTCAGACTTTCGGGTCTCTGACTACCTGTAACGACTGTCAAAGATATTACAAATGACAGCCGGGACCAACGGTTTAACGTGCTTTCCGAGGCACGGAGGAAACTCGGTATGAAATGGGTGGTCACCCATCCACAGACCAACCTATGTAAGCACCGCTTAACCTAAAGATCGACCCGAGCGGCTGTTCTTATTTAGCCACGAGCTCCTCTATCTATACAAATAAATAAAATTGAATTGTCTTTTTGTAATTTCAAAATAACAGCTTTTTACTGAATGCATATGAAAGTATATAGATACAATACTTATATCAATAATTTTTGTCTGTCTGTCTGGCTGGACCGACTTTGACGGTACTTTTACTGGCAGACAGCTGATGTTATACAAAAGTAACTAAGGCTACTTGTTTTAGAAAAAAAAATATTAGTATATAAACAAATGTTTTTTTATTTAATTCTTCGAGGACGAAGTTGCGGGCAACAGCTAGTCCATAAATAAATTACGCCATTTGCTAAAATTGCATCAAACAAGAGGACATGACAGTGATATCAATGGTTTTATCTTACACCAACGGTTTATAAAATGCTTATCATTTTTTATCAAACTGCTGCACACAACATGTGATTGCATTTTGGAATGCATCATCTTTATCTATCTTTTTTTTAAATAATACAATAAAATGCTAACCTTCAATTTTACAACAAAACATTCTGGGTGGCAATCATACAAGCTGTGTAAAAATAAAGATAGATTTTTATAAGTGACCCATATAATTATCAAGAAATTATAACTCAGAAACTATTAAGAATCTTGGAACATACATACATGGGGTATTTTAGGATACATATGGGCACGAAGAATCTTAATTGTTTTTTCATGACGTCACTATTTGGACCACCCTGTTGAGAATAATGGCGGTGGGGAGTTTCTTGCACCATAATCAGTCAATTAGTTCCCACTACTGGGACATACGCCTTCTCTCTATGTAAGGGAATAGGCCATAGCAGGCCCAACAATTTGCACCACTTACTCCCAACTCGAAGCAGCACTGATGAAAGGTGGTCTATTTTGAGACTGCCTTTTGTAACTTCGACTATTTTCAGCCTAATTTGCATACATTATTCTAGATTCGTCCGCTGCCTAGACACAAGCACATCACCTACGCTAGACACATCTCCTCGTGCGCGGTTCCACCAAGCATGCCTATACTGGCAACACCCTCACTTGCCATGGCTGGACCTGTATCCTCGATCCTCGGGGAAGGTCGCAGCCACCAGTTTCATGGCGACTAATGAAGATGTCAAGCAGGCTTTACATAGAGAGTGGACGGAAAGCTTTAGATCTTTGTTTCAGGTGAGAATAAAAACTTTCGATGTTGCGTTTTAGCATGAAAATAGCAGTAATTGCATGTTCCCTTATATCCATTCGCACAAACCAAAAAATATAATCAATGTGGTAAAAAAATGTTGAGGATCACGATAGATATCGATTCGGGACTTTATAAGGCTTTATTTACCGTTTTTAGAAATGAAGAACGACAATAAATGCAGGTGGGTTTACGACCACAATAATAAATAGTCATGCCAAAATGTAAGAACTCAGGTTTTTTGATGGTAAAGGATTATGTTTTTAGTTAAAACAAAACTCAACCTACTTACTTTCAACCGTTTTTAATAATATTCAAACAACAGGCTGTTAAGCTTTGTCTGGTTAGGCTTTGTGGTGGCGACCGTGGCTAATGCAGCTTATGTTATACATACAGAAGAAAATATCAGTTGTTGCATCACGGTCACGACCAAAACCTAAGCCAAAAGAGAGTCAAACCTCTTGGTTGAGTAGAAAACAAAAGGTCTTCGCACGTTAGACAAACACGACGCCGCGCGCCGCAAAGCATTGAAATGGGAGATTTTTTAATCGAGTGCGCGACGCAAAGGAGGGTAATGTATTTACCAGCCTATGTATGTATGTTTTATCGTGTTCCTTACGGTAGAATTTTCAACATAGTCATAAGACACACTTCTTTGAAGTAAATGTCTGTGTAACTTGCGAAGACATTTAACCCCACCACAATACTAATATCTTCTACCATTTCAGTTGCTACGCGCTCTACACTGCCCGTACTTCTACGTGTGTGCGAACACGTTTACCTGTCTATTCCGCGCGGCTGGTCTGTGCGGAGTATCAGAGCCGTGTGCGTTGATCGCGCCCACCACTAGGGGCTTCAGGCAGATTTTGCGGCAAGAAGGTAGATATTATTACTTAAATACTTTCTTACTTAGTTAGACACGCTTCCAGCGTGGTTAGCTTACTCGAATAAGGCTGCGTTTCGACCAAAGATGAGCGAGGATGCGTAGCGAGGGATGTGTGTGGAACTAACCAATAGTAAAGCTTCTTTTTTACATTCTGAGCTAAGCTAGCTATGTGATTGGTTACTTTTATGCACATCTCTCGCTGTATCTCTGGTGGAAACGTATCTTTATCCTTTGCTTTAGGTAGTAAGTGACCACTTATCGATGTGGAATTGCATTGAACCAATCACGTTTCACTGCATTTGTCGCACGGCGCGGTCGAGTCGCATCGCCCGAACAGAATTGAGGCAAATGAAGTCTTTTTCGCTTTCGTTGCAAACATAAAGCTCTTTGACCGGCTCAAGTCGATTACCTTATTCACCATCTCTTGAACTAGTTTCACGTTTTGATGTCACAAGCCATATGAATAATTCCTTCCTATTTCCAACCACAGACGTAGAATACACAATGCCGCTACGGCCAGACGGTAAGAAGAAGCTAAACACCTCAGACGAGGACAAACCAAAGAACGCATCCTTCGACAGTTGCTACGACACCATGGATGACAAGAGCACGCAGGATGAACTGGATAGGAAGGAGGATGAGGACGACGAGGACCCGGACCAGTTCCTGTCACAGATGGGATTCGAGACTGAAGTTATTAAGAAGATTAATATTACACAGGTAAGACATTATCAAACATTTACCGTATTGGGTACCACATTAGTGCCAGTCAACATACAACACTTTGGCTGTGCTGTGCAGACTATAATATTGTCATCTCAGGATTTTGACAGCAATAACTTCAGCAGTAACAATTGAACTGCGAAAGCCTCTCTTACTGCTACAAAGTAAAAGTCAACGCACTCAAGCACTGCCGAGGATCAGCATCGCCGCAACTTGAGCAGTTCGAGATTATTTCTGTGAAACTCCATTCTGCAACACACTTGTAAGCTTCTAACGGCATCCCCTCGAATAGGAATCAGCTAGTAAAATTTAGGTGAGGTGATGCCGATCTGAATTGCGAAACTTAAGTGGCAGTGGGCAGGGGACATTGCCCGCAGAACGGATGACCGATGGGGCCGAAATTTCTGGAGTGTCGACCGCGGACCGGAAGACGTTGCGTTGGAAGGCCGCTCACAAGGTGGACCGATGACCTGGTAAAGGTTGCGGGGATCCGCTGGATGCGAGACGCACGGGACCGGTCTATATGGCGACACTTAGGGGAGGCCTATGTCCAGCAATGGACGTCTTTCGGCTGAAATGATGATGATGATGCCAATCTGGTACAGTCCTTATATGTGCATTTAGTTGTAGAACAACAAAATAAATCCATGCATGTTGAAATTTCTGTCAATAAAATCTAACGAGCCCATTTCGTTCTCTAATGTACTGCTTGTTATACTACAGGCCCGCATAACCCACAGTGCAGAAAGCAGCGTAGACAGCGCGGCTGAGTCCCTAGTATTCGTGCGAGGGGCGGATGCGCAGGCGCTGTTCAATTTTCTACTCAACTGCAAGTCTATCGTCAGTCCTACCGGGCCGTTCGCCGGGGTGCCGCCTACGTTACTGTCCCCGACGGCCTTCCATGGAGGGACGCTGCAGTCGTTAAAAGTGAGTTAATAATCCATTTGGATACTTTCTCCAAAAGTATTTTTCCTGCATCCTTTACACGTGTAAAATCATTTAGCCGCTCAAACAAGCCGAAGTTTCTAAAGTTTTCGACTACACGCCGAAAGAAAAAGCAGCAGCGGAGAGAGATCGCGGCAAAGTCGGCATTGCCCGCGCCGAACCTGATGATATAATCCGAATTCATCTAGGATTTGAGTGCTTTCCGAAGCTATCTGGCGATTCGTATGATTTGGCGCGGATTGCTGTTCAAGGTTTCATAGAATTGCAAAATTTGGCTCGTTCGACTCGGACAAATATCACTTTCTTCGTTACGTCTATAAGATTCGGGAAATTATTTGTTAATAGAACAAGGATCGTATATCATTTACTTTATTTTAACTTCCAGGTCCGCGAAAACACAATACATTCCGATAGCAATAAGTACTATTCCATAGAGCTGAAAGGCCCGATACTACCAACTACCCTACACACTCTGTTCAACGTTTTGAAGACCAGCTCGTCGGCGCAGTTCAGCGCCACCTTCGCGCATCATCAGCCCACGCTCGCATTCTCCTGGGCAGCTAGCAATATAGCTGAAGGTATGTAGATTTACTAAAATTACATTTAAGCCTGTACTCCTCAAAGAAGTAGGCAGAAGTAGGATCTAGTCTATTCAGCCAGTTGTGTTTGAATTCCACATTATTTCCATAAGCTGGGTCAACTCTATGGCTCGAACTCCACCAAAGCGGATATGAGATGAGACACGTAAGAGCTAGGCTGTATCCACCGAAGTTATGCGGAGATTTGCACCGCACGCCGCTTCTCATCACCACTATGCGTCGAGTGCGGAAGCTGGCATCTCCTCCCCTCTGTTCAACCGTTTCCACTAAAGCTAAGCGGAAACGAGAAGTGTAAATAACGAATTAGGGCTATCGTTTCGGGCTCACCAGATGGCGCCACTGTCGAGTAAGGTCCTGTCATTAATTCTATTTTATACTTAGTACCAATAACTTCATAAAAAGTGTATTTTATTTCGTTTAACAACATGGTGTAAAACTTCAGATACATACATGTACAAAATATTCAACAAGCATCAAATCAAATCAAATTTATTCGTAAATGTAGGTTTCATTACAATAGGATGTTATAATATGATGGTTATTATAATAAAAAACATGAAACATCAAAAAAATCATAAATCATTCTACCTCCAAGTACTAACAAATAAGATCAGATAAGTCATAATTAATCAGGAATGGCTCAATCTAGACCACAATCGTGAATATTAGTAAAAATACTAACGTGATAAAAAAGCACGCTACGTGCGAACATCTGTGACATCTGATATTTCGGAAGACCTTACTCTACACGAACGCCTCTAGCGGCGAATTCATGCGCGATAGCCCCCTTCTATTGGTGGTTTACAACACATCTCTCGTCTCGGCTCTGCTTCGGTGGAATCCGGCCCTAAGACTCCGGGCTGCTAGAAACTTCTTATGAATAAGCCACATTTTTCCGATCTAGGCATTGAACCCATAATTCCTCAATAAGTAATCGCGCTTGGGAATACTAACGCCTAGCCAATCTTCTGTAATTTTGTTTCAATATTTACAAATAAAACCTCTATTGCAGATGAATCGTCAAAAGAAAACGAGCCAAACCACTTCGCCAAAGCATTCAACAAAGAGAATCTCTCAGATTGCGGGATCAGTGAAGAAATGCTGCAACATTTCTGTTCCTCAGACCCCAATGTCATCAAACCTCTAGACTGTGTCAAGTATAACACAGACGATGATACTTACATGTGGTGATATTTTTGTGAACATTTTTATTGTATTGACTTTAAATCGTATTCAAATTGTGATCATGAATTAAATGATATTTTTGTACACGTGTGTTGTATTCTTATGGTAATTACAAGTGCCCGTGACTTTTATGTCAATAGTTTAAGGTTTATATTGTAATGTGGGCTTGTAAAATGCAGCAACCTTGCGATTATAGTAATTGGCTCGTAGCCAATGCTGCTGGTACGATGTTGGGTTAAAGTTCACACTTAGATGACACTGATAATAATTATGTTCTCAAAATACTATGCATATTGGTTGTTTATGTCGCCATTAATCAAGAGTTGAATTTAGACGTAGGTTTGAAAACATTCGACAGAGTGGCGCATGGCGCCATGTAGGTCTATCGCTTGTTTTCGTCCTTTGGAAAGATATGGTTCAGATACGGAAGTTTAGCCGTAAAGGATTTCGAGGGGAAAAATAATACGAAAGAAATCACTTAAAAGATACGATTTATTCAATTTTCATTTTTGGTAAATTAAAAATAGGTTTCATAATAGTCCACAATCACTTACACAATAAACAAGATTCATACAGATCAGGATGAAATAAATAATATTGTGAGTTCTGCATCAAAATGACGTAGTATTTGTATATGTTACCTAACATAACTGCACTAATACGCTATAATTATCACTTCAAACCCAAGGTGGAACACGAATCTTGGAAAGATTACATCTAAAATATTCATCTATGTGACCAATTAGCCGCTCACTAAAACAAATAATTTATATTTTAATATTACATAAACATTCTAAGTCATTCACAACTTTATTGTAAAATTAACTACTCACAAGTGTATGTTAATTATAAACTATGAATTGTCTATGAGAAAAGAGAGAAATTTAATACCTGCAAGTTTTCAAGTTGAAATAAGTTGTATAAGTTACGGAGCTTATGATTTCTGTAAAGGAAAGAATAAACAAAATTAATGTAATATCAAAAACGAAAAATATTAATTATACACATAATTATTATATTCATTCATATCTTGAATAAACATCTTCATACATTGGAAATTGATTATTTTTATATTATGTCCAAATTTTTATTTCCAAATGAATTAATACAGAATGTTGAAAGGGGTATTATTAAAATGTATGTAGATGGACTAAAGAAAAAGAAATGAACACCTTGGAAATAGTTTAAGCCTTCAACATTCTCTAGGCTACCTCAAACAGTGACCAACTAGCTCGGGATATCATAGATCTAATTTAGTAGTACTTACATTAGAGGATCCACTGGAAGCGGGTTGTCCGGGTACGGAGTACTGCGGGCGGAAGTTGGAGAAGTTAGCGGCCGCAGCCGCCGCCGGGGAGAAGCCTGGCAGAGATCCGCCCGACTGGAATCCCGCGGGGAACTGCGCCATTTGCGCTGCAACGAAAATATTTAATTAGAATCTGATGTATTTCAAAACACTCATTATTCCAAGAAATATTGAATGGACAGAACGAGGGAAACATCACAAAGGGTTAGGCAGAACTCTCAGTAGTTACCCACACCCACATTTCGCCAGTTGTGTTTAAGTTCCATGAAATAGAGGGGCAATCCTACTTCCATGTGATGAAAAAACCCAATAACACTACCTAATCTGAGTAAATGCCTAAATCAAATCAACACATGAAGTCGAGAATTAAAACTCTGACAGATGGCATCGTGACGATGAAAGCTGCTCTCTACATAGTCTTAGGGCTTTTCCAACAGGTTGGTGATAATCTAATAAATCGTTCAACATTCTCTTACCAGCTGGCACTGGGTTGCCGGCCGTAGCGGCTAGTCTCGAGAGGATGGACCGCTCAGACATCTGCAGACGCTGCGCGACGGGCGGGATGCGCGCCAGCGTGGCCGGCAGGCGCGACACGTCCGACTTCATGTCCGAAAGCAGCTCCTCCAGTTGATTCAGCACCTGGAGAAAAGATTTCGCTAGTTAGTTACATCAGTGGCACGCTTTTGAAGATAGCTATCTAGCTTGTGTCCAGCAGTGGACAGCTATTTTAACAATAGAAACAGGCTCAGAACTAGCTAAAAAAAATAATTCATTATTTTGTTAGTCAATAATTCTGGGTAAAACTTCGTTAAATTATTATTTTTATAGAACTTAAAAACTGAGTGTAATGTTGCAGTTTTTTCTTCATTTTAATAATTACTGTACGTTTTACGATAATACTACATAACTGCATGGTATGCGCTTCAGCGTACACGCGTAGTGCTTTGGTCTCGCGTTCGCCTTAGTATAGTTTAAAATCACACAGGACTTGGTCGAATATTAAAGTACTAAAGCTATCATCCATACCTTATGCAGCACGGCATTCGCAGGCTTGTTGCCAGCCAACGACTCCTTGCTGAGATGTTGGTGCGACTCCGCAAGACACTCCACCTCTGCGAAGCGCGCGTTCAGCGACATTGCGGGGTGGTTCGGATCCTGGGTCAGGTTCAGGTACGCCGCGCGACGGAGTTGCTCTTCGATTACTAACGCTTGTTCTAGGAGCTGGGGAGGAAATAATGGTTTCAAGTTAGTTGTAGCTGAAGTCAGTATTTCCATTGTTAGTAAACATTCTCGTATTGATTTCTTTACCAGAGCTTTATTTACCTTTTTGGTATATTCGGAAGCTGTTATATTTACGACTGCCAAAGACTCTTACAGATACACAGTAGGATAGTCTGTCATGAGTGGAGTTCATAAGGTGCCCCAGTAAAAAAAGGACACACATTTTAGAATTGATCAGGGCAAGTAACACTATAACGTTTATTCAAACAACGCTCACCTTAAAACGCCTTGCCAGGAACTTATTCTTGATTTCCAAAAAGTTTCCTTTACCGACATCCATCTTGAAGGGCTCATTGATGATAGCGAAGCGCAGGTCGTTCTGTATGTCCTGCCAGCGGCCGTAGCCATGCGTGACGATGCCGGCCAGCAGCCAGTAGTCGTGCCGCCGGTGCCAGATCTCGTACTCGCGGCCCGGCGCGGCGGCGCGCTCCTCGTTGAGCCAAAGCGTGTGCAGCTCGGTGAAGCCTCCGTCGGCGATGTTGAACATGAACTTGCGACGTTCCACCTTGAGATCTTCTTCCTCTTTTACTAGCACCACGTCGTCGTCGTCATCGTCCTGTAAAAAGCATAATATAATATTTAAAATGCATTTCAGACCTGACAGAAAGATGTACAATCAACGGATGCCAGAAGTCAGCATTTAAAAGTAACAAGAGAGAGATGTGAAGTAAGGAACATCTGTATTTTGTTCACAATTAATAATATGAAATAAAAGAAATAGTAACTTTGTAACCAGAGAGTTACATGAAGGAATCTGCTAATGGAACATGGATTGATAGATTAGATCATCCTTCAACATGAAGATAACGTTATTATAAAAGCCTTATATTTACCTTCTTTTCATCCTTTGGCTTCTCACTGGCTTCAGACTCGGCCTTATCACTCTTAGCGTCCTCTTTCTTATCTACATCCTCTTTCTCATCCTTCACCTTCACTTCCTTCTCCTCTTTCTTCTCTTCTGGCTTCTCTTCTTCTTTAGGGTCCTCATCCACCGACATACGTCTCTCACCGTCCTTAGAAGACTCCTCCGATTTATCCTTAGTTGATTCTTTCTCATCACCATTCTCTTCTTTAATGTCACTCGTGTCCATTGGTTCCTCTTTTTCCTTAATGTCCTTTTCTGATTTCTCTTCTTTAATTTCTTCCTTGTCATCTTTCTCTGAGCCCGCGGGAGTGGGAGCCTGTCCTGAAGTTTGTGTGACTTGTGTTGGCGCGGGCGACGGCGCGGCCGACGTTATAGGTGTGGCGGTAGATGGCGCAGGTGACGGCGCCGCACTTTCACCCGTAGCTGATTTCACTGGCTCTACAGGCTTGCGAATCATCTCCGGCATACTATAATACCCGTTAATATGCTCGAATTCTTGCACCTTTTTCCTAATAAGGCTCATGACTCCGATTCGGGTCAAAACATGCTGCCTTGATAGACCTTCTCTGGGTACGCCGTCAGCGAAGTTTTCAGCGTTATCCGCGCCGGGCTCGCAGAGATGCCGCATGAATAGGGATACGTAGGCTTTGAAGTTGCGTTCGGATTTTCCTCTGAGGTCGCGCACTAGCCACTGGGAGTTGAAAGCGTCCTGTGGAGGCATTCCGTAGCGCATGATAGCGTTGAGGAAAGACTTCCTCTGGCGTGCATTGAATCCGAGTACCTCCATGTTCCCTCCGACTCTCGCTAACAGCGGCGGCAGTGGCCGGTCTCTCTCCTCGCGCCTCTCCAGGCGACGCTTGCTGCGACGGCTTAGCAAGTCACCATTGTCATTCTTCTCATCAAAGTCGTCATCTTCCTTATCGTCCTCGCTGCCTTGTGAAAAGTCCGAGTTATAGTCAGAACCATTCTCCTGCCAGGTGGAGTCTTCTCTGTTCTCAGTCTGTGCGACAATACCGTCGTTGTAATTGACTTGTTTGCGTACTCGCTTGCCTTTACCAAGAGTCCTGGCCTGGTCCTCTTGATGTTGTTCATAGTGATGCCTGAGCAGTTTGATCCAGTAAGCTGGGTCAGTATTCTCAGCTTCCTGTTTGATAATTTCTGTGTCCACTTCCTCCTCGCCGTCACCTTCCTTCGTAGAATAGCTGGCGACTTTGAATGAACTAAGGTATTCGTTGGCCCAGGATTCCTTCTGTTCGATACCCTCCTTCGAACGATCGAGCAGTTCCCCGACAGCTCTGTCGTCATAATGAATGGCTTCTTCTTTTCCATCCTCTTCTTTGAACAGTTCCTCAGTACCAAACCTTAGAATATCGTCCAATTCTTGCTTGGTAAAGTTCGCGCCTTTTCCACCCATACCGGGTCGTACGACCAAGTGAGTCAACATCATTTTCCTCTTAGCTACTTGTGTGACCCTCTCCTCAACACTGTTGCGTGTTACGAACCGGTAGATCATGACCTTGTTGGCCTGACCGATACGATGCGCACGAGAGAACGCCTGGATGTCGTTGTGAGGATTCCAATCAGAATCGTAGATGATTACAGTGTCGGCTGTGGCTAAATTAATACCCAGACCACCAGCCCTTGTCGATAGTAAGAACACAAACTGTTGCGCGCCGGGAGCATTGAACCTATCGATAGCTTCCTGACGAATCGTACCGGTGATACCTCCGTCAATTCTCTCATATTTATAACCTTCTCCCTCCAAGAAATCTTCGAGGATGTCCAACATTTTCGTCATCTGAGAGAAGATCAGTACCCTATGCCCTTGTTCTTTAAGTAGCCTCAACATTTTGGACATAAGAACTAGTTTTCCTGACGCTTTGACTAGGGCCTGTGTGTCGTAGTTGCCATGAGGGCCGAGTGGGGCTTCTTCAGCCGCGACGGGGAATAGATAGGGGTGGTTACAGCACTTCTTAAGATCCATCATGACATTGAGCAGTGACACAGTTTGTCCACCACTCTTGGGGTTCAGAGCTTCGTAGTTCCTCGTCAGAATGTACTTGTAGTACTTCTTCTGCATTGGTGACAACTCTACTCGTACAATGAACTCTGACTTGGTGGGCATGTTCTTGAGCACATCAGCCTTTAGACGCCGCAGCATGTGAGGTCCTAACATCTCGTGAAGCCTCTTCACTTGCTCTTCCTTGGACACATCAGCGAATTCATTCTGGAATGCGGCGAGATCATTGAACTTATCCTTATTTAAGAAATTGAGGAGATGGAACAATTCTTCTAGATTGTTTTGAAGAGGCGTACCAGTAAGTAGTAGTTTGTAGTTGATGTGGTATCCGGCCAGAAGCCTGAAGAACTTGGACTGGTTGCTCTTGAGCCTGTGGGCCTCGTCAACGACCAGTACGGACCACTCGATGGAACCGAGGCAGGTGGCGTCGATGGATACTAACTCGTAAGATGTGAGGAGTACATTGAACTTGACTTGCGACTTGATCTTGGAAGGTCGGCCGCCTCTATTGGCGCCATCATCGAACGTGAGTTCATTCTCTCTGATAACAGCCCTAGAGTCTTTATCACCGACGTAGGTGATGCAGTAGAGGTCAGGAGCCCATAGCTCGAACTCTCTCTCCCAATTGATGATAGTTGAGAGTGGTACGGATACCAAGAATGGTCCCTTGCAATGTCCCTCCTTGAACAGTGAGTTAAGGAATGTGACTGTCTGAATAGTTTTTCCGAGACCCATCTCGTCAGCTAGGATAGTGTCAATTCCCTGCCCCCAGGAATACCGCAACCAGTTGAGACCTTCCAACTGGTATGGATGGAGCTGCATGCCGGTCTCATACACGTAGGGCGGTTGGTCTTCGTACTTTTTGTTCAGGTTAGTGGTGGGGCGATCTGGCGGTGGGTTGTATTTCTTGGGTTTCATCTGTAAGGCGCCGCTACTGTCATCTTCGTCGATAATGTCCTTGTTCTTGCTCTTGCGTCCCGCTTTTTTGCCTTTAGTGCCCTTTGTTTTGCCTTCAGATGTGATGTAGCCGCGCATATCCTGGAAATAGAAAAGTGTGTTACTACTTGTCTCCTCAAACGGTTTTTGAAATAAATTCTATAAATGTTTAATGCAGCGGGCTATACTGGTAACTGTCAGTTTGCATAATCCCAGTACTATGCAAAGCCCTCTTCGTTCTTTCCAGCATTTTCGATTCAGAGTTAATGTGGATGGCTTGTTGTTTCTTTACTAGACGCAGCTGGTTTCCAAAAATGATTATTGAAGAGAAGCACAGCAAAATCTTACTATGTGTACTAACCTGATAATAATCCATAGCATTTTTTAACCCAGCTATATCGGCATTCTCCGACTCCCAAGTCGCCTGGTCGTAGGACAGATCCCTCCATTTGACCAGGTAGTACGTAGTACCGTCGCGAGAGGTCCGGTGGTTGATCACTCGGTGTACGACCAGCCATTCCGGTTTCACGCCGTATCTGAGGTCATAGGTTGTTTGTTAGAATTGTCAATTGGCGAGAACAATAGTGAATAATGTTGTTTTTAAGGGGTATTATAAATCTGTTTAGATGTTTGGTTTAGGAAAATAATAAAATAAAGATGGTGGTCCTGAAATTGTTTTTGATGAATATAGACTTCTGAATGCAGACAATTTTCTGGAAAACCTTCCTTTATATATTTTCAATGTAGATACTGTTCAGCCGTGAACATATCATAGTTACACGCGCCAACAACAGCATCACAGCGTCAGCATTAAGAGCGACATACATTCGTTCCACGCGCCGGCAACACCAGCACACCGTCAGCGCTAAGAAGTGGCCTACTGAGATCTTCGCTTCATCGGCTCGATACACACACAGCACACATGTAAATAGCCATCAATGTGTATTTACCACAAAATATGTATATAATTAAGTTCATTATTTGTAATAAATTAGTCATCAAGCTGGAGTCGAGTGTGATTCATCTCCTATACCTCCTCTCACTGTGGCCAAGACACCTTTAGCCATCATCGGTCCTATGAGTCTGTGGGATCGGCAGTGAGAAAACCATTTCCTGTGTACATTGCACGACGTACACGAACCCCTATTCCTACCCAAGTTCCGTCTGTTACCGTAGGTCTCCTTGTAACAGACATCCCTCACGTAAACGGTTTGTATGGTAGGCTAGGGCGTTAGGTCAACTTAAACTAGGGTGATAGCTGAGTAGGTAATTACTATAGGACTAGGATTACTAGGGTGCTAGGTAGTTACTGTAGGGCTAGGTTTATAGTCAGTCGGGTTTTAGGTACGAACCAGGCTCAATTGTCTCGAAACCCAGCCACATCGTTCGCACTTGGAATAAACGGCCGTCCTAAGCTGTAAGTCCCGGTGCGTACAGATACGGAATACCGAATACTACATGTTCTCAAAGGTTCAGTGGCTATCATTTTGATTATAACCTTTACTAACAGACTTAATGAAAAATAAAATAATTACGATCCCTTCTGTTTCAAACAACCGAGGCGTGTGTCCCAGCAGTGGGAACATTATTGAATGATTTTTGTGGTCAGAATGTAAATGTAACTTATTAAAAATACATCTCACCTGTAATATTTCTCTTCAAGAATCTTCTCGTCAGTATCATGATCCTGTTTATCCCTCAGCCTCTTGACGCGTCCGTCGCGCTCGTCCAAAGGTTCCTCTAGTTTCGGAGGCTCCTCCACGTCGGATTTGCGCATGTAGTAACGATACATAAGTGGGTGGAAGACGTCCAACTGAAATGATAAAAAGGTAAGGTTTTAAGATTTGTTAGTTTATGAAAAGACTTAGATTTTTGTTTGTGGTCTTGTCTTGTGGATAATTTACAAACTCGACTATTCTACTGACTGTGTATGGACTAGTTCAATACTGATAAACAGAAATTGACTTGTCTAGTATGCCTTGCGAAATGAAATGACGCTAGAGAAGTCAATTAAAACACAACAAAAGGACAATGACCAAAGTTGGTACCAAAAAGTCTCGCGCCTCAAAACCAAAATATTATAGTAATTAGTTTCATATTTTTTTACGGCATTACGCGTCGGGGATTTGATTTTTGAACTGGAAATATACTTTTCGAGTTTAAAAGTACGAATATTGTTTTACTCCCTTTATATGACGTTCCGTTTCAACTGAATATAAATGACGTTCCGTTTCAATTGAACAAACCCTTGTCTGTCGAGCGGACTCTAAAATTAATTACAATTAAGTAAGATCAGTACACCAAATCGATTTAGTTTGGTTTATTGCTATTTGCAACAAAATAGATTTTCTCAGCCTAAAGATTTTGATTTATCGATTACATCCCTAAATCCCGACTAGTTTATAGCACTTACTATACTCTATGGTTTATAGTTATCTGTGGCATCTGACATTTGTACTGTACTGACTGACTATTGGCAATGTAAAGGTCTAAAATAAAATCGAGTTTCAGTCAAGCATACTGTGGATGTTACTTTAACTCGTAATTCTTACTAATATTAGTGTATTACGCTGTTTTTAGAGCAATAATGTAATGTATGTGTGTTAAAATACGTCGTTGGTAGCGTCGAAAAAATAGACCTACTTTTTAGGTTAGTTTCGATTTTATAAAATAACTCTGAAACGCGGGTTTTTTTTTCAAAAATAATTTTTGTAGGAGTTAAAACGATCAGTGTAGTCTATAAAAAACAAGGTTTGATTTTGATGCAGCATGGTACGGGATTCCATACTTCCATGAGCATTCTCTTTTAGTTATTTATGACATTTCACTACTTCGATTATGTTGAAAATTATATGGCACATAATAGTCAAATGAAATTATCTTTTAAATATCCAGTATTGATGTTTATAAAGGTCCGCGGTCCCGAAAACGTTACACAATCGAGCAAATTCAGGTTTTTTAAGTGATATGCAAAATAATGTCTGTCTTCTCTGTTTTACTCAAACTCACCTGTAGTTCCGATATCCAGCTGCAATGCCAATAGGACCGCTCGTGCCACTTGACAAAGAACTCCCGTGAGCGCGGAGCCTTGGACTTCGCCGACTGCTCTTTCCATCGCCATGTTAATATCTTCGCCACTTTGCCATCCAATGGTGGACACTAGAAGGAAAGAATATATTAAGATATTGTAGAAGTTTACTTTTTCAGAAACAATCTCATTTATAAAATCCATTATGACATTTGTAAGAATGACGATTTTTGTTAGTACCGTAATAGAAGTTCAAAATACATTAAAAATTCCACAAACGATATAAAAATACTATTTATTAGATCAAAGTAAGCAATGCTAAGAATTGTACTTTTTTCAGACTCGAAGCCATTGACCGACTATTGAATGAGCAATATTATTTTTTGTTAGCTTA
Organism: Eurois occulta; assembly: GCA_950022335.1. NCBI lineage: Eukaryota > Metazoa > Arthropoda > Insecta > Lepidoptera > Noctuidae > Eurois > Eurois occulta. The sequence goes on along the minus strand of OX465489.1, from coordinate 4,684,871 downwards.
GCAGGTTTTTGCTGCTTGAGGAAAACTTATCAATATAATCAGCATGTTTTTTTGTTTTCACTGCTTTGAATTTGAAAGTACTGATCATGACTTTACTTCGCTTTCACTTGACCATCATCATCATGTACCTAGCCTTTACCCAACTATGTTGGGGTCAGTTTTCAATCTAACCGGTTGCAGCTGAATACCAGTGTTTTTCATGGAGCGACTGCCTATCTGACCTCCAAAACCCAGTTAGTACTGGGTAATACGATACCCCTTGATATGACTGGTTGTCAGACTATCACTTTCACATGACTGTTAGCAGTTTTATCAAAAGGAAGAAGTAAAAAAGCTGATGCGTCTTCTTTAAGCGACAATAAACCTGGCATTGCATGCATTCGTGTTTAAAAATTACTATTTTATTAAATTGGCTTCTGACCACAACTTAGGTGAAGTTGGTCTATTAAAAAGCAAGGTATAAAGGTTAGTGAACACTTACACTACATCTAGGACATTTCCAGTCCCCGTCCGGCACCTCTTCAAGTGGTGGATTGAGGCAGAACCTATGGTACGCCGATGGACAAGAGTCACAGCATAACAGTTCACCGCCATCTTTGCAAACTCTGTGGAAGACAAGTAAAAAGAAAATGTGAGACTGGAATTTTTTTAAGACTATACATATAGTGGTAATAACTTTATAATTAGATACATCACTACATATTATAAAACAAAGTCGCTTTTCTGTCCCTATTTCCCTTTGACCGCTTAAATCTTTAAAACTACGCAACGGATTTTGATGCGGTTTTTTTTAATAGATAGAGTGATTCAAGAGGAAGGTTTTTATGTATAACACATGCACCCGTGCGAAGCCGGGGCGGGTCGCTAGTTTTAAATGTAAACAATAAAGAGTACCTAACGTAAAAGGCCTTACGCCTGCAGCAATGAAAACTTATTGTGTAGAAATGGATTCAGGGCCAAAGTTTTGCAGGGTAAGGCATCAAAGATAAATTAGATACTGACCAAACCTTTAAAAAACATTCTGAAGCAAAAACAAGTCCTCAGTGGCAGAAGAAGTCTGATGGAGAAGAATGTTAGGTTAGGTGTCACGGTCAGGAAAGACAGTCTTACCTGCAGAACTCCTGATGCTCATCATCATCGTCCTGCTCCTGGTTGCCCTCGGCCTCGCAGTGCGGACAGGACCAGCGACCCTCTGGTGTCTCTTCTAACTCAGGCTCAAGGCACACCAAGTGGTAGGCGCGCGGACATGTGTCACAGAGTATGATCTCGCCACCTTGTTGGCAAACCTGTTAATAAATGAGAAATAAGGTTTTACTCGTTATTTGATTGCTATTGTTTAGAAAAAAAAACTGCATTGTATGTTCATAATTCATTAGTAACTGCTTTCATAGTATAGCATCTCACTCGTTGGGGTGGTTTCGCGGCATGATCAGAGTTGGAAACTTCAAGATTGACAAAAATGATACATCCAAACTTTTAAAGACAGAAGTAAAGTTATTCTTGATAGAGAATAGATTGATGTAATAATAACACAAGTTACAAACAAATAGATAATGAAAAAAGGGTTACATACCTCACAATAGTCCTGGTGTTCATGCTCTCCCTCAGCGCCGTCCGGGAACTTATTTGTAGTTTTCAGTTTCTTCTTCTTTCTGGTCTTGTTTCCGATTTTTGTCTTTGCCTTCTTTTTGGGTAGCTAAAAAGGAGAAACATGTATTGTAAACTTGATGCTGAAAGGACTTTCATATTAAACGTTAAACTCAATTCAATGCATTTATTTCAATTAAACCATTTAACAGGAACTTATGGAACGAGTCGTTCAGTTGGATTGTCACAGTCTGTAAACTATTTCTTTCATTTCTTGTCTGTGCAGTCGCGGTCACAACGCGAATGTCGGTTTTTTTTAAAAATACTAAATAGTCTTGTGTTTGGCCGCAACTCGACTGAAGTGAAGCAATGACGCGGCCTAGGGCGGAGCACGCTTGCCTAGAAGAGACCGATTCGCTCGAACTTTGAAACAGAGAAGCCGGCAGAGTATTCCACAGCCTGGTGGTTTGCACAATAAATTTGGAAGCGCTTTGTTTGGGTCCATGTTAGTTCAACCAAATAACGGTGACGCTTCCCTGTATTTCTACTCGTCCGCTGATACAGTGGGGTTGGGAGAATTAGATTGTGTAATTCCAACGCACACTCATCAAAGTGTAACTGATAAAAAAATTGATAGGCAGGCCAAATGCGGCATGTTCAAGGGTTTGGCAAGCCTGTTGGCACGTCGCTAAATAGTTTGCAACACTTGCAGCTGGTCTTGACTGATCGCACGAGGCTGAGCGGTACAACATGATAACTTACTAGATTAATGGAAACTTGTAAATAGAAGCTCTGCTTTTAGGTATAAGTTTTAAGACTATGGTTTCCTTTTTTTGTTTAGTTTTATTAGCTGTAAGTCCTCCATGTACTAAATAAATAAAAAGTTTGAAAATAAATTAAAGCTCACAGGTACAGCAGGGTCATCTTCCTTCACCGGCGCGCCTTCCTCGGCGGCTGCGGCAGGTACAGGCTTCGGCTCCTCGGCCTCAGCCAACATCTGTTCAAATTCTGCATCCGAGTCTGAGTTCACAACACTACCTTCTTCCTCCTAGGCCGAAAAACAGACACTCCTATAGAAATCTGTCACATTTGAAGAAAAAATATGTGTATCTACTGATTACTACTTGGTTTAATAAAACTCTGGTTCAATTTTCAACAAGCAAATGCGTGTTTTAATACATTGTCATTATTAAATGGGAGAATGCTGTTCCATTTATTATTAGTCGCCCTTCACGTTTCCAAAATAATGGAAAAGGGGCTATATTTTATACCCAAAAACTGCTTTAAAACTTTAAAGAAACTAGACATATACAGTAATGTTAAATTAGCAGTTTCAATTATTAAAAAATAAAAAAGAATAGGTTCGTCATCATTATACTCACACTGCTGGTCCTCTTCCTCTTACTGAACTTGATCTTCAAGGTGGGCACCTTGGGCTTGCGGCCGGGCTTGCCGCGCGGCGTGGCGGGCGCGGCGCCGTGCTTGGGCTTGCGGCCTCGCTTGCGCGGTAAGGCGGCGCCCTCGTCGCTTTGCTCCTCTTCTTCTTCCTCTTCTGGTTCCTCTATTACTTCTTCGTTCTGTGGAAAGTAGTTTGTGGTATTTTGAGGCTTTTCGGGTCAGTACTAGCATAAGTCGCCTGTCGTCTCGCCAAAGAGAGAATGACTAGCTATTGATCGTACAATAGATAGTTGATCGCTGACTGTACACACTGCCGTCCAGCGAGAACTCTGCCTCCATTCACTCACTTAGTGCTACACACTAACAAACAACTAATTTCTAGTTCCTAGCTATCCTCGCTTTTATCCTCTTCCAAGGCGTCGACGAAAGTTAACGAAATTCTTCAACTTATAAACAAAGGTCTAAAATCATAATTACCTTAACCTCTTTAGGCGTGCGTCCAGGCCGGCCGGGCTTAGGAACGTAGTCTGATGTTGTGGACGTGTTTGTGTTGTCTTCGGAGCCCATCGCCGGGGTCCCGCTACTTAGGTGCGGGTTCGTCTCGCAGAACAGCCGCCATTTTGCTGCCACTAACATCATCAGCTTTGATACTGGAACCTGGTGGGGAAATGAAAGCTTGGTATAGTTAAGTTCATGTTAAACTTGGGAAGAACGAAAGTATGTGGTAAGCAACCCAAATACTTGAGTTTATGAATTGAGAATAGTGTCTAATTTTGCTTATGTAAGTAGATACTTGTATTAGGCAAGGTGTTTACATGTTATGTATCACATATTCTTGAATTCTTCATAAATGAATCACAACGTTTTTTTTCTCGTATTGAGAGCCAATGAAAACACGTCTATTAGAACGAGGAAGTTCCTAGTTATTCTATCTATTACTGACTGGGATGCTGATTTACTAGGAGGAAAAAATAAACTGCCAATAGTGTTTTCTATCCTACCTACTTTAAAGTTAATTGATATATAAATATCGATAAGTCTCCCTCTTTGAGAATTGCCAATACGACAAAAAGACACAATTTATGATCAACATGTAAGCATACTTATCTTAAGCATTGAATGAGAAAAGAACGAATTAATCCTCACTTATTATATACTACATAAAAATAGTCCTTATTTACAGCGAATTAACATAATCTTATAATCTAAAAAGTTGAACATTGAAAGTTTTCATCATCTACATTTTTAGTTATTGCATTGCTTTAATATCTTACATTCAACAGGCGCTCAATACAATATTTATACACGGAAAGGGTTTCAACACACAGAGTTTCTATTTCTGTTTAATCAGCAGTGATCGGAATAGGCTGACTATATTTGCCTAAATTTCGGAGAACAGAGACAGAAAGTGGAGACTTCCTTACGACTATTTTTTTTTTCTCGGGATTCGGGAAAAATCTTCAGTAAGTTGAAAATAAGCTTTATTTAAGATTTGTAAAGGCTACTTTTAACTAAACTTGCAACTAACAAATCATAGGAATTTTCACTAAAACTAATCTAACTTAAATCATGTATTAGAATAATTTGTTACAATTGTGGTGTTAGTTTAAGGATCGTAAAGATAATTCGAATACATGAATTAAAATTAGATTATTTATTTCGGGATTTTACGTGAAAATCCCGAAATTTGGTAATTGCAAGTTTAGTTAAAAATAGCCTTAACACATCATAAATAAAGCTTATTTTCAACTTATTCCCGAATCCCGGGAAAAATACATATAGTCGTAAGGAAGTCTCCACTTTCTGTCTCTGTTCTCCGAAGTTTAGGCAAATATAGTTAGCTTATTCCGATCACTGGTAATCAGTACTAACCTTAGGGTTCTCTTTAACAAGTAGTGGCCGCACATGTTGCTGGAACAGCTTGTACGAAGTCAAGTTCTCTAAGTCGGCGTCTGAATACTGTATATCCACGTCCGTGAGCCCGAATGACGAGCACACTTCTTCTACTGTCGGCATGCCTACTGTGGAAACATTGGAAATTAAGGATCGGTTCGCAATAGATGGCGGTTTTAGCGGGAAGTTTTCAACGTAAAATAGAAATAACATAAAATTAAGGCTAGTCCGATAAAACATCTAGAGGACATCATTTTCATCCTCATTGTGACAAAACTAAAGGTAGGCGTCCTTATGCCAATTCATTCGGGGTCGGCGCAGTCACCTCCTTTCTGTGTGTCAGCCAGTGGAAGAGGCTAGCAATTATTTTTTACGTACATAAAAACCACCCCGCCTTAACGCTCATTAAAATTATAAAGGGCTCAGAGAGCCAGAGCATTTAAATTCAATTTTAAAGGCTATCTTGGCATTTCGCTTGAACTGACTCATCTTAATTTCTTGACATTGAGAATTTGTAAATGGCTATGCATACTTATGGCGGCATTTGCATTTTACAATACAACATTGCATACAAATAACCAATCAATCTTAGTGCGTAATTTTGTGTTGTTGTTGTGAGAGTGATGTTAGAGATCACAATACTTTTGAGTTTTGACAAAAGTTTTCGCTCCAACACGAATATCGGCAAGTTCTATGAGGAATACCTAGCGACTAGCGACTCCCACTGGCCGGTTGGTACTTCACTCCCACGGGTTAGGTTGAGACAAATACTCTATAGATTAAAAAAAAAGATCGGATCGATCGAAATAGAGAAATATATCTTATCTCTCATAATGAGGGAATTAAAAGAAAAATCAATAAACCCAATCAGGACACTACCAACATGATAACAAAACATGCACAAATTATAGACACAGACGCAATAACGATCTTGATACATGAAGCAAGGTCATTATAAACTTGAAGAGGTCATTGCACTGCGCGTCGCTAGACTTCGATTAGAATACATCTAGGATATAATTATTCACTTCATTATTTGTGTGTACCGCATGTCCTGCATCCTAAAGTACTTTAGAAGTTTCGTTAGTTATTTTTCTTTCAAAGACTCGAGTGTTTAATATGCGTGCGTGACGCGTTTCTTGTTACGTAACTAATCAAGTACTTGAAATACGAATGCGTAAAACATATCAATAAATGAATATATTTACTTATTGTTGGTGTCCCATATTGCGCAAAAGCCTTTTAGTTATAACTTTTATATGTCTGTTTTATAGCCCTTTTCAGAATAACCTTGAAAAGTGTGTTTATGAAATATGAGCTGAAATGAAATTAGGGTTTAACCCAAACAATATTTTCCTGTTTAAAATGATGCATTCCATAACAACAGGGACTATACTTCTATGGCTTTTAAATTTCTGCTCAGCAAAATGTTAAATGAAATAAAAATTAAACTTGATGACCAGTAGTGGGGCAAACTGGGACTGACTGAGGCATACACAACAGAGCATTGGTCTTTCTTAATCATAACTGTGTATTTAGCATTTTTAATCCTACCAGAACCAAGATTAACCAATGATAGTTCATCGAAAGACTTGGGAGTGGCCTTTGCGCAGAAGTGAGACAGAGAATAAAGAGTTCAGTAGTATGAAGAGCCCAGACATAGAGAACCCTACATAAATACAACAACAAGTAATTGTACAGATAAATAATACTTACTAGACCCTGAATCTGAAGCTGCCGGTGTGACAGGTGTATTGTGCTTACTTCCTCTGCCTTTTCTAGATTTCTTTGTGGAAGACATAGCACTGAGTGCATAGTCACTGTCACCTTCTGCCTCAATCTCAACTCCACCAGCAGCTCCACCAAACTCTTCATCCTGAGTAAGAAAAGCCATTTAGAACTATTGTATAATGGTGCAACTTATAGCATGCAATTCCGAATAAACCAGACTTTGTTTGTCAAAAAGTCCAGCCACAAAGCATAAAAACTGTACTGAAGTTGTCCAATCCAAAGCTTAGAGCTTTATTGCAAAGAATAGGCTCCATCAAGTCCATGGACACTTATAAATCAGACCAAACTCATAGCCAAGTTCTGGACCAATACAGATTATCATTAGCATGCTAATTGCTAAAAGAATAACTTTTGGAGTTCGGAGCAAAGATATAAGTTACGCCATTAGGTTTATTGAAAGCTGAAACTGTTGATACTTATTCAAATTCAGTGCTTTATGCTAGCTGAGAGTTGGGACTGCAAACATCAAAAAAGGATAGTTTAAGCTGGGTAAGTGATGTACTTTCTTAATATTAGCCCATTTCTCATTGTAGTAATGTTTGTAAAAACAAAGCTGTGTTTAATGTTACCTCTACTGTTCATTTGTTTACTTAGATTTACAGGTATTAATTGACTCTAAGATAACATTGCAATCAAATGACTTTTTGTTTGTTTTAAAGGTCAAAGTACTGTGGGAAGTTTCTGTAAATAAAGTTTTTAACAGAGGAATATTCTAATACAAGACAAACATTATAATGAAATATTATAAATTAAAGATTTTAACTAAAAAATAATTTATGAGAAATCATCAGATCAAGATCTTTTATCAAATATGATCTAAGTTTCTCTCAAATGAAAAGAAAAATAATTTAAATCCAATAATGGAAAATCCTTATCACTTGTTATAGTAGTGGCACTGATTAAAACGTAAACACAATAAAACTCAATCTACAGGTAATTGAATACTTAATAATCTAACTTGATGTTATATGAAAACATATTGATTTTGGAGTAAAATCAGTCTATAAAATGCCAAGTAAGTTGTCTTCAGTAATTAGATCATTGGTGACATCACATATTTAGTCAATTCATACGAGTTTTAAAAACAATCTCAGTGATGTAATCAATAGAAAAGATTCTATAATGAAAGAGGTTTTAATTACCTTTTGGACTTTCTCTTTTTAGAGATAGTCCAATTAAGGCATAGAAGAAAGTTGTTGCAACTCATTTTTTTCCACATTTCACTTTGCAGCATGCTTTCAAGATTGGGATGTGTTAGATAATTATAATAAAAACAAAATAAAATAAATACTTCTACAACTAACCTCTTCACTCTCATTCTTACGCTTCTTCTTTTTCTTCCTACCCTTCTTCTCTTCTCCACGGGCTTTCCTTTTCTTTCCCTTTTTCTTTTTTCTACCATCTTCTGGTGAGTAGTCTTCATCTTCCTAACAACATCAATCATGGATGATGAGTTAACTTCCACATAACCATTACAAATAGCAGTAAGTAGGTACCTACATCAAATGTTTACAAATACAATCATTCACTGTGGAATAATACGAAAAACATGAATGAATATAATATTTTTCAATTACCTTGGGAGGTGCTTCATCACTCTCTCCTGAGTTCTCGTTCTGACCCTCACCTTCCTCCACGTCCTCGTCGCCTGCAAGTTCACAATAAACTGGTCAAACCAGTCCACCACTCCACCCTCTTACCAACACTCTAGCTAAACCTTTACGATACTGCATTTCGCCACATGAGCACACTCTTCACGCTAGGGTCACTAATCCCTTTGTTTGGCGGCGTCCATTTTGTTAAGTAGTAATGAGGGGATATCGCATGTTCTTTTCTGTCACAAACTGCCACTTAAAAATATTTACAACCACAAAATAACAAATACAACATTAACTCACTGGAAAACCACTTCTTTGATAACACATCACTCTGTTTAGACTAAATAAGTGGCAAAAACTAAGTCACGGAACCCAAAATTTTCTAAATTTTTAATTGCTTATACCGCAAGTAAACACATGATACCGCTATTCGCGGCTTACCTATGACATGCTAGCTAAATTCAACGTTTACCTGCGAAAGAACCGTCTACTTCATCATCCGATGCCATTTAGATCACTAATCAACACAACCTGCAATAAGATTAAAGATTTTGGTCTAGAAAAGATAAAGGACGCGCAGTTTTTGCGACAAATGGTAATTAATTCAGAAATTGATGCCGCCGTCACTACACGGCAAACTAGCGAGAATTGTTGTCTCGCTCGCACATACTCAAAAACATGGGAAAAAAGAAATTATAGGGTGGCCATACTTTAATGAAAAATTCGACTATATCAAACTGAAATCTACCAAAGCACTAAGACATTTGGTTATTTCGTGACACGTGCTTCTTCCAGTCTACGGTTATTTTTTCAACAAATTAAAAGATGTTGATAAGTATACATCAATTTTATTACTATTCATATCTGTTTAAGATGTTAGAAACATTTTTTGATGTATGATGTATTTTTGAGGACGCCTGTTGTACACTTTTAGGGTCCAATACATCTGTACGTCCGAATCGAAATCCTATGAGCATTATTCGTATTTAAATTTAGTTGTAATCAGTTCTCGAAAATGGCTATAACGATTTCGATGAAAGTTGCAACATAAGAGTTGCAACTTGTATCATATGAGACCTAACTAGATCGATTTTTCGCCCCTGTAGGGGCGTAAGATAAGTATTACAGTATAGTTAAGAATTTTGCCCACGGATCCTTTCTAAGTAGGTACTTAATTTTTAGGACAAAGTCTTCAGGTACTATGTCTTTCACTAGGCATCAGGATCAAACAGGGTCAGAGGGTAATTTTAAGGGTGGCAGGACAGACCTCACTTTCACATATTTTCAATGGTCAGATTTTGTCTGAGAATTAAAAAATGCGAATTATCCAAATTGAAATGAAGAGAAAAGAGAAGAAGTTACCAAGAGAAGGTATACCTTCATTCCTTTACATTTTTGTTTTTCTATTGTATAAAACTTGTATTTTGTTCCGAATGCTAATCTCTCAGCTGCCTTGGTTTATGTTAGTTTTTGAATGATTGATTAAAATGATATCTTTTTACTCTGGACTCACTTAACTTGCATGTCTTTCTACACCGTTCTCACATATACCTATTTATAATCTCAACATGAATGATGTAACCAAGATTGTGTAACAATATTTTGTTAGAAAAGATTGTCCATGGAGTTTCTTGCCCATTCTTCTCCATAGAGATGTATGCTTTGGTATTGGCAACTACAGTACTTTCAGAATTTATTATGCCTTGTGGCTGGGCTGTAGCTTCGCTTTCTTTGTTTTCTGACATTCAAAAGTACCTGTAATGGTGTTATTGAAATAAATGCTTTAAGTTTGAGTTTGATGTGTCAGGCAATGGAGATGGTTTGTCTTGTCAGGAGTAGAAATACACATTCTGGAAAAAACTTTGACCATGTGACTGTTCCTAAATAACCCTAGGCTGATTAAATTTTTATTTTTCCTAAATCATTTAAATATTAGCTAGTCCTTCGTCTACAGTAAAAACAAGTCATGGAGACAACTCGAAGATCATGTAATAGAACAGGGTAGGTATGTTATGTGGCAACTGGTTGGTAAATTTTGAGTTTAGAAATAAAATAAGACTTTTCAGGAGGGTAAGATTTATTTTGAAATTTAGACAGACACCTTCATAAATAATTAAAGATATCCCGTCATAACAAATAACAAAAATATGTAGAAAAGAAAGGACATATCCCTACATTTCATCCCTATCTGAAAGAAAAGTGAAATCGCTAGCGCTTCTGATTAAACTCGTCAAAACGGTTACGTTCTTGTAGGGCTGGGCTCGTATGGACCACCTAACCACAAAAGATTTTTCTTATGGTAATAATTCACTTCTTCTTCTAGTATGTTTTATTTATTAAGCCAAAAGAAGCTTGGCAAAGACAATATCGACAACAGTCCTTTGTGGATTAATACTATGCCAAATTACCGTGTACAAATGTAGCGACTGAACTGTTAAATTGAGGCCAGCTTCCTGTATCGTATTTGTTGCTTGCGTATTTTCAGAGGGTCTACAAGGCATGATCAATAGTAGAGATCGATTATCTTAACTTATTGCTAAGATAATTGGTGTCTATGCTGTTTTTTGGCAAGTAGTTACCTATACAAAAGCGAAACTTACAGGCGTCTGGTGTCAAATCAGTTTGTATGAACTTTGCAGCACGATTAACGATAGTGTTGACGACTCAATTCACGTTCAATTCGCATTTTAAATTTACCATTTCAAGCAGCAATTATTGAGTGGTAATATTGTTTGTCCAATGACAACTTTACAAAACTAAAATGTTGCCAGTATTTTGAAAAACTAACGATACATTCATTCATTAAATAATGTGATCTTTAATGAAAGTAAGATACTAAATAATATTTCCAATATTCAACTACACCAATGTGCATTAAAAACGTAGATTAAAATAAAATGTTTTAAAGTTATGACTGAACTTGGTGTGTGATTGCCGTAGAGGAATAAGCTATAGAAAGGCATGGCTGGGCTTACCCTTAAGCCATAGTACAGATTCAGTACATCAAGCTACCCGAAACTGTCAATTGTTTTACAACTTTAGCGCTAAAGCTGAAATCTATTAAAGAAATTTGACAGATTGTATAGAAATTTGTGTATTGAATTTTGACCATACGCGTTATATAAATTAAAACTTGCTCAAAAGTTATTTTCCATTTTTCATTGTTTTTTTTTTTGTTAAAACGCACAAGAAAATTATTTATCCTACTGAACCTACCAATAAGTTACTGATAACTTTTTTTTTTTTTTTTTGGAGGGTGGGAATTTATCAAATGACTCCTCCCGCTCTGGGCGGAGCGGAAGGGAGTGTCAGACTCTTACTGACTAAAAACCACCCATGTTCCTTCATTGGCCCTTTATGTTCCAGGGCCGCGGTATCTCTTTCGAACAGTCCCGCAGCCCTGGCAGGCACCGGCCCTTGCGGGCCCCTCCCGTTTGCTGACAACTCTTTGAGGCGCGCGTGGAACACGAACGCGCCATCGACACGGCCTGCCCGTCGTCATACGACGGACGGACGGCGAGCTAGCCCATTACTCACCGTCCACAGGCCCGCGCCTACGGTGGCCGAGAGCCATCACGGCGTGGCCCCCGACGCCCGGTGCTTCTCCCGCGGCGGCTGGGACGTGAGGAGGTTCTCTCCCTCTCACGTTCCGCCGCCTCCTTCGCTAGCATGACTGCTTCGCAGAAGGAGGCGACGGCTTCCCATTCCCTCTCGCCCCGGACCATGGCTTGAACCAGGGCCGGGCGCGAGAGGTCGCCGCCGCCAATCGCCGCTACGAGGACACGGCGGTGCTCCTCCCAAGCGGAGCAGACCTCGACGGTGTGCTCCACCGTGTCCTCCGGTCGATCCTCGCAGTTGTAGCACCCGGGCGTTTCCTCCCGCCCGATTCGGTGCAGGTACCTCCCGAAGCACCCGTGTCCGGTGAGGACCTGCGTCAGGCGGAAGGTGAGGGCGCCGTGGCGCCTCCCTAGCCACTCCTCAAAGAGGGGACTTACCGCCACTATCGTGGCGTGCCCTGCACGGGGTTGCGATAGTCGCTCTCTCCATGTCGCCATGAGATCACGGCGGAGGTCTGTCCGCCGCGCGACAATATGCCGCGGCAGCGGAGTTACCCCCCGGCTCTGTACCTCCGCGCGCCACTAGTGCAGGCGCGCGAGGACTATGGCCTCCAGATCCCATGGCGAAGTTACTGTAACTGAATTAAAAACATTTCACTTCCGTTGTCTCTGCTCTATGCCAAATCACCAAATTTTTAGCCCCTGTACTGCGTTTGACCTACCAAAGTACCACAATATTTTTCTATCGTTATGGCGGAAAGATTATTTCGACATTGTGCCTAAATAATACCATGTTAGTGCATCACATGATTCACATGTGATACGAAACACCACAGTTTTTCAGATATGAAGTAGCAGATCGATCAAACGTGTGCTCTCTAAAATGGTTGTTTGTGCAATTTCCTGTTGTATCGATCTGCCACATCATTCATCGATTTGTTGATGGATGTCCCCCTGTCTATCTGTCTGTCTCTGTCTGTATTTATTTTCCATCCACCCGCATCACGAAACAATCACGGAAGATACCCCGTAAGTGACAGTATCTTTTTTATTGTATAAAAACATACATTGACAAATTAGCGTAATTTGTCAATGTATGTAAGTTTCTTTATTGTGTGGTTGTTTTAGATTCATGTGCGTTTGTAGCCATAGAATATATGTCTCTGTGTGTGATTGTCAAACTCATGTAGTGTGCTGTATGTGTTTACCTCACCCCCCGCAATAAATGGCAGAAAATGTTTAGCTAAACATTCCTACCTTCTTCCATAGCTTATTCCTCTACGGTGAATGCCTCAGTGACGTCAACTTGAATGCAGGCATAACTATTGCTATCCTTTTCTTTCACATTCATTGATCGACTGGAATTTGACAATTTGTTATTGTCCCGCTGCAGTCAATACGAAGCATGGTTTATATTCATTGATTGTACGTAATTGTAATTACTATTCCAGTAGTAAAATCTATAATATTTTTACAACATCAGAAAAATGAACGCTTTACTAAATTACGGGTCATCCTCTAGCGATTCAGAGGAAGATAACGCGGAGCATGAGAGGTAAGTAAAAACTGCAGTTTGTAAACTTTATCGTAATTGATAATTAAAAGACGTTGTATAACACTTGACTGTGTTCGAATTCCAGATCTCCGACAGAGAGCACAAAGCCTAAACTACCAAAGCCGACAATCGGGGAAAGTAGCCTACAAACTTCTGTTTTTTCTAATCCGTTCGTGGAAGCTGAACTAGCGAAGGCCGCAATACTGGAGAAGCATGTTAAAATGGTATATGTTGACTTTCTATTAGATAATTATAATTAACAAGTCCATGACATAGATGTTTGCATCTATAAGTTTTTGTTTATAAACATGTGGATATACCTACTATACTGTTGTAGTTGTTGTGTACCAGCCAAAGACAAATAATATACAGGATATCATTGGTATCTTAGTAACAAATCAACAATCAGTAGCAACCTACCTGATTCTGATAATGCTGTCAAAAAAACTAATAAATACTGATCTAATAACTACTATGTTAATTGCATCAATATTAATATAAAACCCTGTCAAACTTACTTTCATTATTAATCCTTGCATACATTTCATGGTATCTAAAGATTTAAAAAGTATAGTATCGAGTGGTGCATACAATCGTCAAGTACATAGGCAAAACTGTAAGGTTCCAGGTAAAGACAACACACAGATGATAAATGGCAAACGGATATGCTGGAACTACCGGAAAGGCCGGTGCCGCTTTGGACACAACTGCAAGTATGCACATGACACAGATATACAGAAGTCTAATGATGAGATGGAAGCTGATAAACAGGTACAGTGTGAAGATATTAAAGCTTTCCATACTCGTTATCAATATGTTGATAACCTTTATATAACACCTTAAGTCAACCTATAGTTCATGGACTAAAACTAACCATAATTACTAAGTCTCAATAATAACTGATAACAGATTGAACACCTCATTCATGAAAAAAATCTGTGTTTTTTCATTTCTAATCATTTTGAATGTAATGTACTTAGATATAAGATTACATAGGTTGATTTTTTTCAGCAAAGTACCCTTTCAATTACAGAAACTGAAGTCAGTAGTATGTGAAGGTGCGGGCACAATGACTGCAGTGCCACCACCTCTAGCCGTCCTTGACACGGTATTGCCTACCGACGATGCCGTTTGGGAGGGTGCCACAGACAAGAAAAAACTAAAACGACCAGGACTAAGCCAGACTCTAGTGCCGGGCAAAAAAGTTATCAAAATGTATAAAGAACAAAAAATCAAAGATACTAATAAAAACTAATTAACTAATCCTGATAAGGTTGCTGTATTTGTGGCATGGTTGAAATTGGGTAGCTCTGATAGAGTGAGGTGTTTCATGTATATAAAGGTTATGTAGCCGCTTGGCAACTTCTGTAATTATGGTATAAATGTTTCTGCATTTGTAATTTAGTATCTCTACTATACCAGCCAAACTCTAGAACAGGTCTCAAGCATGAATCTTGATAATAACTGACAATAATTCATTGTTACTCTCACACTCTCATTCGGTCTTTCAAGTAGTCTAATTACTACTCAAATCAAGATTTAAGCTTGACTGTCGTTCTAGAATATGAATCTGATTCACAAATACTAACTTCACCAATGTGTATTTGGCGAAGCGCAGCATAGCATGTAAGTCACAAGCATCAACATGTTTACATTTACCTAAATTCAAATGTGATTCTCTCGTGTAATAATGATTGCAACTATTAAATAAGACCAATTTCATAGTAATAAGGGTTCCAAGATATTATGTTAGAAACAAAATGAAATTACAATCAGAAAAAAATTCCATAGAAGAAAATCCCTTTTAAAAGTTGCTTAGTGCATATATATTGGTGCTTGTGACTGTACTTCTCACTGCCAAACAAATATCAAATTTACGTTCTTATAAACAGCCGAAATTAAATAATTTGACTGTAACCTGAGACACGCATTTCCGAATTGATTTGAAGCGCTCTTAGGCTATTGGAATTTTATTTATTTTGAACTATAAGGTTGATCAATGCAAGGTTTACTTTGTTTGGTAGTAACGATCGCGCTGCTCTGCGCTTTGCTAGGCCTGCGCCGGCCGGCGGCCCTCTGTGGCAATATACATTTTGAAGGGTCGTGAACATTGGCCTGACGATTTGCGTTTAAAAATCCAGCCTGCAGACAGCTTCCCATTCAGCCAGTACCTATGTGTGATTTTGCATGTGTTATTATTGGTATATTGGTAGGGGATCCAAAGTCCCAGTTATTGTATCGAAATCGTCCAATTTTGTATAGAATTTGTAGCTGCGCCATAAGCGCGTACTTAAGTTTATGGTTGTCTTCACATTGCAAATAGATCAACTTGTGTGATAAGGGTATTAGGATAATTTGACATCAATACACCCGCGTTTTGGCGGCGACATTTACTATGCATAGCAACACTGTGTAGTGGACTAGTTACTTAAAAAATTCCCTATCCTTTTGAAAGTCAGCCTATTGTATGCCATTCAGGTCATTATCATTTAACCACGGTGCATATGCAGCAATCTTTATTTTAATTCCACTTATTTTAAGTTTTATTTGGTGCATTCCATATTCATGTAAAGTAGTTTTAATAAATAGAAAATGTTTCAGTAAGTACCTAATGTTAAAAAAAATAAAAAATATGATCATATAAAATAATTAAATGTCCTCTATTTAATGAGAAGATGAATGAGAACAAGCGAGGCTTTCCTTTAACGCTTCGTTTTTTAAACCGCGCATTGGATTTGAATTCTTAAAAATCCGACAGTGCAATTTTTAACGCACTAGGGATGCGCTCTATCGTATTCTCAACGCTCAGCTTGACATGGAAGAGTTGAAGATTAGCTTAGTAGGTAGACTACCTATGATAGCCGATATTGTATCCTGCTACAAGTAAATTCATTCATTCAATACAAGCAAATTCCTAGTCGCACTTATCCTCTTTGCGATTTCTGGTCACCTTTGCCCTGCAATCTTATTCAGATCATCACGCAACTGCCTTCGAAATATCGCTTATCCGTGTAGCAATTTCTGCCCTGCCCTGCAAACTTGTCATCAATCAAACATCGCCACAGTTACGACGCTGGTACTTTCCTCCGGCTTTCAATAAAGAGCGTTGCCTATTTTATCATTCATACTTAACGATGACAATTTTTATGCCGACACCACACCGTACATGCCACAGCTCGTTTCATATAGGTATTAGTAATCGAGTCACTCGACTCAATCATATGTCTCGTGTTAGTTGTGGCTGTCTACCAACTGTCTACACTCTACTGTCTGTTGGCTACTGTGAAGCACACCCCACAATCGGAAAGCGCTATCTGACCCATAATTTGATGACTCAGCTAATCTGTGCTTAGTTTTAACCCCAATGTGCGCAAGAAGGATGAAGAAAATAATAGTTTTATTATGATTGCACGTGTGTGTAAGGCTCACAAGTCACAGCACACATATCAACTCGGAAAGGGATCGGCACCGTATCAACTCGAGCCGTTAAGTATTCTTTGTATGAAACTCAATACTGCAACGCACACTTATCGGAATCGTAACGTAATCGCCTCGCCTCGGGCCTAGCTCACGAACTGCGGTGCGGTGCGTGGTCAACTCGCTTACGACTCGTCGTTCCCGCGCTTACGTCTCTCCGTACCCGAGCTTACGTACGTCTCTTCGTCCAACCCTTACGGACACATGTATATCAGAACGTTCGGCCAGACGAGATAGGGAGCTGGCTGCTACTCCACTTTTTAGTGACGATTATGTGACGCATAAAGATGCCAGCCAAAGAATTTGTGACAGAACAGTTCGTAAGTCAGAAGCATTTATTTATGGCCGAACGACCTGATATCAGAACGTTCGGCCAACCTGAATCTCCATAACTGAGGACCTTAGAGAAACTGTTACTGAATAAATATTTTGTGACGATTTAGTGACAAACAACCACTGCTTTACTTTTACTCGTAATGCCACCGGTTAAAAGTAAAATTAATTTTAGTTCCTGGAACATCAGGCCGTTCGGCCAACGTAAAATCTCCGTAACTGAGGACCTGAGAGAAACCGTTAACGAATAAAGATTTAGTGACGAGACTGAAACGTATTTTTATTGCTTTATTTTTTTTTGTGACGGTCCCTTTATATAGTAAAATGAAAATTTAACATATAACCTCAAAACATTGGGATTACCGATTCCTCCGCAAGGAAGAAGCCCAGAGAAACCGTTAATCAATAAAGATTTAGTGACGACACTGAAACGAACTTTTACTGTTTTATTTTCTTGTGACGGCCCCTTTTTATAGTAAATTGAAAATGTAACATATAACCTCTAAACATTGGGATTATCGATTCCTCCACAAGGAAGAAGCCTAGAAGACTCGTAAAACGCCTGATGTGTTATAGGTTTTCAGTGCAAACAAGATTAATCTTGAATTAACAAAAATACTGACACAAGTCAGTATTTTTGTTAATTCAAGATTAATCTATAAAAATGCACTATGGCGGATGGCGACTGAAATAGGGTGACCATGTATTCTAACGATACAAGTATTTATCGAATAGGTACTTAATTACCTCAACAATGAAGCAAAACACGTCGAAATAGTTGAAATAAGGTGACGATGTAGGTATTGCACCAAAATAAATAGATACGCGGACGGAGGAATATGAGGAGTGCAGATTAGTTACCAATATGTTCCGGGAAGTTACCGATCAGCGCCCTCTGAACGCCAAGCAATGAACTAAATGAATATTTATAATAGGTAGGTGCGTCTACTTATATCGATATTTATAGCTACGTATTTCGTTTACTGTGTTATTGACGTACATAATAATATGCGTATTGTTTTATGGATGTTTTAGACACACAAGTTTAAAACTTGTGTGTCTAAAACATGTAGGTATCTAATAAACGAAATAGTATAAATATATGTTGGGTAATGGGGTTATTGCAATGAGGCAATAATAAAACAAAAATATATTATTGAATAAATTTATTAAACATTAATTATTACACCTTTATCCTGGCCTTTGTGGGGTTCTGTTTTATTATAATGTACTCGAGCCCAGAGGAAGATGGAATCAGTTTCATTGCTTTCATAACAAGTAATAAATGAAAGGTACAAAGATATGTCTACACTGTGTTAACACTTTCACAAAGTACAATCTATGCTGGAATATCGGTATTTCTGGACTATACGCAGGAACTAAAGCTCATAAAAACACCAAAATTTACACGAAAAACTGCGCAAGGGCAAGCAAATATACTGGTGTATTTTTTTTCTGACGTTGAGACTACAGAACATATATACTCTAGCGAGGTAAGATTCTATCATCTAAAAAATCACTAATAATACAAAATTAAAATAATACGTGTTTTGCTTCATTGCAGTGCCGGCGTTAGGGGGGGACGCGATGGGGCGACGGCCCAGGGCGACAAATTCTGGGGGGCGCCAAGGTCTGGAGTTGAAGTCTCTGGCCTCCCCTGGTGCAAACCCTCAAAACTGAGCTCTACGCTCTGTGCATAAAAAAGAGGAGCTACAAAACTTTCTACGTCCGCGTTGTTAGCTCTGGGTAACGTTAGAGGAAAGATGAAATTGGTTCTTAATAAGTATAATTTTACTTGGGATCAGCAAAAAACTAACACTTGATATTGCTTCCCTCAAGTGGGCGCCACAATATTTTCGCCCGGGGTGTCAGTGGCCCTTACGCCGGCACTGCTTCATTGTTTAGGTAATTAGTACCCAGTCGATAAATACTTGTTATCATTAGAATACATGGTCACCCTATTTCAGTCGCCATCCGCCATAGTGCATTTTTATAGATTAATCTTGAATTAACAAAAATACTGACATCATTGCACTGAAAACCTATAAGTCCTATAACACATCAGGGGTTTTACGAGTCTTCTAGGCTTCTTCCTTGTGGAGGAATCGATAATCCCAATGTGTAGAGGTTATATGTTACATTTTCAATTTACTATAAAAAGGGGCCGTCACAAGAAAATAAAACAATAAAAGTTCGTTTCAGTGTCGTCACTAAATCTTTATTGATTAACGGCTTCTTCCTTGTGGAGGAATCGATAATCCCAATGTTTTGAGGTTATATGTTAAATTTTCATTTTACTATATAAAGGGACCGTCACAAAAAAAATAAAGCAATAAAAATACGTTTCAGTCTCGTCACTAAATCTTTATTCATTAACGGTTTCTCTCAGGTCCTCAGTTACGGAGATTTTACGTTGGCCGAACGGCCTGATGTTCCAGGAGCTAATATTAATTTTACTTT
Organism: Eurois occulta; assembly: GCA_950022335.1. Taxonomy (NCBI): domain Eukaryota; kingdom Metazoa; phylum Arthropoda; class Insecta; order Lepidoptera; family Noctuidae; genus Eurois; species Eurois occulta. The sequence continues at coordinate 4,665,222 of OX465489.1, read as the reverse complement.
TAACCGGTGGCATTATGAGTAAAAGTAAAGCAGTAGTTGTTTGTCACTAAATCGTCACAAAATATTTATTCAGTAACAGTTTCTCTAAGGTCCTCAGTTATGGAGATTCAGGTTGGCCGAACGTTCTGATATCAGGTCGTTCGGCCATAAATAAATGCTTCTAACTTTCGAACTGTTCTGTCACAAATTCTTTGGCTGGCATGTTTATGAGTCACATAATCGTCACTAAAAACTGGAGTAGCAGCCAGCTCCCTATCTTGACTGGCCGAACGTTCTGATATACATACGGACACTACTGTTGCCACACAGAGCAATGTGTCTGTGCTGTCACACAGAGCAATTCCAGTCGTGATGCCCGCGTGTTTAATTGAATTTGTAGGTTAGTTTGTAGACATATAACATAAGTATCTAACTACTAACTAGCGCCATACATTTTCTAGTTAGTAGGATTCAACAAACTGATCTGGTGCCAGCCAGGTCAACCAGCGGTCGGCGAGCCGTAAGCGCGGCGTCGTCGTCGCGTAGCCGCAGTCGAGTCGACGTATCAGAGCTGCTGATCCGCATGCTTACGTTAGGCGCGATTTATACAGAAACGGCACTACAGCTCTCGCGATTAACACCTCTCCTTCAGTTAACACACAATATTATCTTTGTTGACTTTGCGTTCGGTAAACAGCAAATTATAAATAGCCAACTTACCACATGTTCAGGTAGGTAATAAATAAAACCAAAAAAAATATCCAATGACGCATTTTCTTTATTAAGAAACGTTGCGAAAGTTTTTACATAGTAATGCAATTTTTGAGATTTTTACGCCCAAGCCATCAGCACGATGCACCAAAATAAATTACATTATAAATGTACAATATTCAAAGCCAAGTCTACAAGATAGTGTCAAATAATTCTGGCAATTTAATTGTACACTGCAATAAAGTTACCTTTTCATTTATCCTTTTGGTGCAAACGGCTTGTAAGATACAATTTCAGTTGGCACGCTCGCTGCCAACAGTTGCTCGTAGAATTAGAGCCCTCAATTGCTCAATTATAATAGCACAGCCATTAACAATGCTACCGTGGATCTTTGCCAAGCAATAGCTTTACAGCTATTTAGCAATCCGCTATACAGTAGATGTTGTCTTTAACACATTGAAATTATATTAAAAAGGTGGCTTAAAATACTTTTGTAAGTTATTTTTATGATTTTGCGATAAGTACTAATCTTCTTCGACAGCAAAAAAAGTGACATTGCAACGACATCAATTACTAAATCGAATTATTCTATGTCACATTTAAATATATTTCTTTAATAATAAAAATATATTTTATTTAAAACAAATTCAATGCTAAAAGCTTCGGGGAACCGCTCTAGTGCATATTGTTTACGAATGGTGTTGATTATCGTGAACATTTTCGACCCCCGTTAAGAAAAAAGTGTGAACGATCTACGTGACCACACAACATCGAGACATTAAAATTTCACGATTTAATCTACAAACTAAAACGATTTACTGAATGTCCTAATTATGTTTATTAACGCCGTCATTACATAATTAAATTAAGTCTATAAATAAAATGCTATCGCGCTAGGTTCATTAAAACCTAAAACACTAATCATAGTGTTTAACATACTGCAACAATACTTAAATTGATTAATTATATTATTGCAACACTTTAAGTACATACTATTAATGTGAATGACAATATTTCTTATTACATTTATTATTTTATGAAAAAGTATTTAAATATATTATACTGTGTAAAGGCACAAACAATACAAAACATTTCATTTTGATCTGAATTATTTTATTCAGAATGCTCGATATTATATTATAGGCTGTGTTCTTGGATGCGTTACCTATGTAAAATATTGTAATATTTAAGGAATACTACAAAAATAGTTATCTTTTGGCAATTTATACAATTAGTATGAATAAATACAATATTTATACGAGCATATAGGTACATGATCCATTTAATGATGGTGGCGATAATTAAATAGTTAATACATTTAAATTGATCTTAAAATTATTGGTAGTTCATAATTTGGTGTATATTGAAGTGTTACAAAGTGGAATTTCATAAAATTTCAAAATCTAAAGAAGACAAGTTAATATTTTTAAATCTTTACAGCGACCTTTGTAATCTTTGGTGAACCGAGATCCATTCTGTGGATTTTGTTGAATTCGTCGAGTTCTGTCTCGTGCGCGTCGCCGTTGACGCCGGCGCCGTTGGACTTGGGAGCGCCGTGCGGGTGGTGTCCGTTGGCATTGGTCGCGCGTGCGCCGGCCTTATCGCTGTACCCGTTAGCATTGTCACCAGAATGGCCATTCATTTTCCCAACGACATGACCATTCATTTTTTCACCTGCGTGCCCATTCATTTTCGCGACTCCATTCTGGCCATTGTGTTTGTCATCACTGTGGCCGTTGGTCAACCTTTTAGTATGTCCTGATAAACCAAAACAAAATTTCCTTTAACCCCCAAACTACGTTTCACATAGTGACACTGGCGCAAAAGTGTTAGTCACGTTTTCTAAGCTAAATGTTCTTTACGAAATATAAATCCTAAACTCTTGAATGGTAATGTTAGATCTGCAATTGTTTAGATTCATCGGATGAATCCACTTGAAATCGTCCCAAAATAGTAGTGCTCGTATCTGGAAAGTTATGTGTGACTTTAATATACTCGCGGGTACGCGTGGGGAAAGCTATACTCACACAGTGATAGTAACATGAATAGTATCGATACCTCCCGCGCGTATACAATTTACTTGATACAAATATACCTTTAATTTCTGATGTCTGTAATTTTAAATGTTCTAGCCAGGTTGTGTCGAGGAATGCCCGGGAAAGAAGAGTAACAGGAATAGCAAATGCTATACGGGGGAGATATTGAAGTGTTAGTGCGAAACATTCATGTGTGATTGTAATGAGACCAAAACAAGACAAATTTAAAAAGGTTCCTTTACAAACTAGTATAAAAGAGGTCTACCGAAACTAATAGGGGTGTACAATCTAGACTATAACATAACACAATTACGCCAGTGTTTACATCACAAAATATCGCATGCACAGAAATGACCGACGGAGAAAATAGAATGATTTGTCTGACCCAATAGCTATTAAAACCTTTGTTTCCTGCTCCAAATATAATTATTATTCGCCAAGTGTTTTAAATACATGAAACTTTAGTTTTAATAACTTTTGTAGTTTAAATAGTAGTTTACGTGGTATAAAAACTGGATAGTACTAGTAGTAAGTACTGGTAGTTTTATCTCAATTGCATACAATACTTTTTATCAAATCTCAAGTCATACTCGATAGATCGAAAGCAATTTTATTCACTCTTGCAGAATGCCCTGCTTGGTAAACGAGTCATTTATAATTCTTACAAATTAATCGTTGCAGCAAATCTTGTTTACTTGTAAATCACAGAAAGAAATAAGAGTTTAGATTGCGACCGCAAAGGGTTTGGAAAATGAATAAAATTGCTTTATTACTAAAAAGGTATTGTTGAGGTTTGTTCAATATTATTTCGTATGGAATGAGAGACGAGATCATCTCCTTGTATTACGTCAACAACATGTGCTTGAAATAGCGAAGCAAACATTTTCCGTCTTACCGTTCGCGGTCGCGCTCGATTTGGCCTTGACTTCACCACTTATGTAGTACTTTTTTGAATTCTTCCAATCTTCCTTCAAGGACAAGTTGTACATGGAGAAGGCAGGGTCGCCGGTCACCTCCCGCTCGATAGTGAGGAACTTTGGCAGCGACGCCAACAACGCTTCCTGGTCAAATATAGCACTGTACGTCTCCAACAAAACTAATCCCCGGCACCTGAAAATATTTCAATATTATTTATAGACAATTTGATTGATAGGAAAGAGATTCAATAATCGAATAAAGCATAGGTACATACGTATTATTACCATACAATTACTTGTATCTCTAGCTACAGGATAAAGTATAGATAGATAAATAAATAAGAAGAAGAAAACACAGCCATTTAATTTATTTACAACAATAAAGAAATCAATATATAAATAAATAGACATAATATAATTCTAATATTATTATCTAATCACCTGGGATGCGACGGTTGTCTATAAATGTCCAACTGATAGTACTGATTGTTGTAGATGAAGCAGCGACGCTTCTTGAAGATAGTGAAATGCGCCTCGTCGCGCTGCGGGAGCAGGTTCAAGTAGTCCCTGTGGGTGAGCTGCGTCCTCACTTCTACCGACTGCCCATTGCCCGGGTGGACCCTCCGCAACGTGTGGATATAAGACCAGTGGCCTTTCTGCCCACGCTTGCGGAGTCTGACTTGCGCCTTGCGTACATCGCTCTGCAAGTAGTTGTGAACGACGTCGAAGTCTTGGAAGGACGGGAACTCCAAGTCTGGAGCGATCGGTGACTTGATGAGGAACTTGCGCTTCTTGGAGTTGACGTTGAGCCTGCCGCCGGTGTCGATGCCGATCCTCTGGCACACGCACTCGATCAGCCGGTTCATCTTCAGGTCGAAGTCTGTGGAGTTGTCGATCACGTCGAAGTACGGGTGACCTATCCATGCGGCCGCCGCGTTGTAGTCGAGCTCCCTGGCCAACTCAACTCCTTCGGACCGGCATGCATGATCCTGTTAACAATACAAACACCTTCATTATTCATTCATTCAAGACAAGTCTGATTGTGCGTATCTGTCAAGGTTGGGCAAAAATAAGTACGGAAACAATTATTTAGGTCGTACGTTGAATTGTCGGATTGCGAATGGATAACGTCGTAAGACGATTATCTCTATCACATGACACACATCCATCATGATGATTTATTTAATTATATTTCTATTTAATCAGTGTTCCTTAATATTTGATCTTGGAAATTCATAACAAATCGGTAATACATCTTTCGATGACGTCATTCAATTATTATTGTAGGATTTATTGATACCACGCGCTTTATCACCATAGTTTCGAAATGGCACATTGCCAATGTTATTGCGAAACCACAAACAGTGAACCGGTTGCATGCGCTGCGGTCATTCATAAAGTTAGACATTTGAATAATATTGTTTTTATAGCTCAGAGCAATAGTTTAGCGAAATAAACAAACTCAAACTAATTTAGAATTTAATAGTTTTTGTTCGTTCTGAATGTACATAAAAAGGTTGTGGTTTTAGAATGAATAAACTAAGTTTATCGAAGTAGAGCCTTTATCTAATATAATATTAAGCACATTTTCCTAGTTTTAGAAAAATATCTATTTTATTCATTATTCAATTATTTTGCGTAAACAATATGAACTGCGTCTGTTTATGTCCTTTTATCGAAGATTGATAAATTTTCCATTTATGCATATATTACATCTAAAGATAACATGACGTGTCGAGATACACGTTAATTTAAGTATATATATATATACAGTTATGTATATGTAGTATATAGTTATTAAGTGTTAAAAATAAGTACACACTCATGATTGTGAAAACCCCTTATCTCTTTCTTTTGTAACAGCTTTTATCAGACAAAATTATAATTTATTTACTCAAAACAGTGTCCAGTAAAGTCAATGACCATTTTGCAACAAGCAACCGTACCATAAAATTAGAAACATTTTCATGTACCCTACACCTAATGTTTCGACATGTGTGAATCACGTGAATGGGAGGTACCGTGACACGGCAGGCAAACTTAATGCCAGTAGTTTTACAATGAAATTGCACTCTGAAGCATTTTATTATTTCAGTCACGTTTGCCACCACGTGTGTGTAATCGTGTAGCAGGCCGTCACGACAAATATACTCATTTATAAAAATAAATAACAGAAATTATTATGAATGAGATGCGAATTCAAACTAGTATGTATGATAATTAATTAGGCTCGTATTTATAGCATGATAACCTTACGGTAGGTACACTCATGAGCCTAAGGGGCTGTGTAGAGACGGTCCCTTAATATGAATACATATATCAATTTATAGTAATTTTCCTACTGTATCGATTGAAATTTTATTCTGGTACAAACTTGTGTAGTACTGAACCCATAGTATATTACGAAAAAGTTACGATCTCAACGTACAATCGATATTTCACGAAGAAATCGGTTTAGTATTTGCTACATGTATACCTTCATATTAGTACTCGCGACTGTACAATTGTCCACGTTAGACGTAATAGGGCCCCCATAGTTAATGTTAGCAGTATCCATTGTCTGGACTAAAGAGTTACTCAAATAACATGGTACTGACCACCTACATTGAATAGGTAGCGAGCACGTTTTGAGGTGTTTACTGTGTAATCGATAGCCTGAAAACGTGACTTGAGCCAACTGAAAAGTTCATACGCGTCTTTCAAACTGATTGATAGAAAGATGGGTGTCCATATGCTTTTCAACAACTTGTAATTGTATGTTAATTGTTATGACAGGTGGATATGAGAATTTTAATGGGTTTCTAGCTTTGCTACGACGTTCTACGAGTTTTCAATTTCACGTTATTTGCTTAATAACTATTTTGGTGTGTGGCTTGATGCTTGGTAGGAAATAGGTTATAACTAGTTATTTATTTATGCATTTATGCTTAGTTTCCAAATATGTAAAACATAAATGTGTTTTTGGGAAATAAATTAAGCTAAAATTATATAAATTTTGACATTTTTAATAGTATAAAGACTTTCGTTATAATCTTTTTTCTGGAAACAACTTTATTTACATAAGAATAAGGTTGATATTCGTTGAAGTGGAAAAAAAACATCCTATTGAGACAAGGATTTGAATGTGTCAGAACAATAATCAAATTACTGAAACCAAATCTATCTCAACATATAATGAAATTGTAACAGGCCGATGTCTGTACATTGAAGATATTGAAAAAACAACTATATATTTGTTTTTTCAGGGTCTTTATTACAGCAACAGAAGCCAAAACAAGTTTTTGTACGCGCATCACGCAAAAACTACTGCATGGATTTGAACGCATTTTTTCCACCGCTCTACTGCTAGATGTAGAGCGGTGAAAAATGCGTTAAACATCTAGTAGATGCTTAACTTAAAATATAGGCTACATTAGATGGTTTTGGACCCAATAGGTGGCGCCGTGCGAAGTAAGGGCGGGTCGCTAGTTTTAAATAAAGTAATTAATTTGTATGTAAGGTACATTGAAAACTTGTTTCCCCAGACATTATAATTGTTGACATATATTTATTAGTCACATAACTTATCTCGCGTTAATTATTTACTATGATGATGAGATATGATGTTATCATTATCAAAACATTAGTATCTCTACATAACGTGTAAACATATACATAGACTTATCACGTGTAAGGTACATTAAACAATTTAGTGACATTGAAATTAGCCGGTTGGAAGATAGAACGCAGATTCATATAAATTAACTGTGGGACTGTACCACATCTTAAAGCAGTATTATTACAACCTTAATTCCTATAGTCGGCTATGGTTGTTTTTTTTTACTCTCGGCAATGATATGCGTCTTTACGGCGTAAATATTTTTTGAATATTTAAATTGTGTTTAAAAATAAAATAGCATAAATAAACATTATTTATAAATTATTTACTTTTATGAACAAATTAACATTTATTTGTGTTCTAAACTCAAAAATGTTTGAATTTTTCATATTAGGCTGTTTAGGGGCTTGATACCTTTGCTTCTCCTTTAAGCTCTCGGCTCCATAACAACCTCGCCTGCGGCTCGGGTGTGAATTCAGCCTCGAATGCAATAACAAAAACAAAGTTTCCCCACTTATGTACATATATATCAAGATGTACTATTTTTGAATTCCGTTCTTTATGTTTCTTCTCATTTATAAGATACTAAGAAACCTTACACGCGGGTCAGAACCAAGGATGTAAGTGGATGACAATCTAGAAGTCCGAAATTTTTGGGTGATTCGACAGGTGTTAAGAATGGTGGCTTGTAGCATGCGTGTGTGAGCAACTGTAGTGTTGAGACTTAGTGTGAGAGATTTTGGTATAATACCAGTAGATGACAATTTTATTTAAATGGTGGCTTTTCGGAGCATGTAAATTGTATGTTATACAAGGTGATTGGAAGATGGGTGTAAAGCTTTAAGGTGAAAATAGTACAGACACTTTAAAACCATTTGCTCCGTACTTTGGATGGCAGGATAGAAGTTTTTGCGGCTTTTTTGCCTGCCCGGGGTACCTAGGTATGTGGTCGTAGAGGGGATGTCGGGAATCAGATTCTTGGTTCTTTTTTTCCCGCGTGCGATACCTGCTAGCGGGTACAGCTTATTGAGAGAGGTCGGTTTTAGGCAAAATTACTTTGTGTTCGAAAAGGTTGCTTAGTTGAATTCTAAGAATTTTTTGCAAATGCAAATTGAGGGGATTATCTAAACAATAGTCGACGCGCGCAGTGCGGCACATAAAAGAACCCAATTGAGGGGATTTTTTAAACAATAGTCGCAGCGCGCGGTGCGACGGCATTTCCAGGTAGAACGCCCAGTGAATAGAAAATAGCGATAAATACGTTGGTTTTTACAGCAAAATGGTATTGGTTACTAAGGCAACAAAGTCGTGTTTTTATTTTAGTCAGGGTCAGGGTTAGTAAGTAATACCATTTTGCTGTAAAAAACAACCAACGTATTTATCGCTATTTTCTATTCACTGGGCGTTTTATCTGGAAATGCCGTCGCACCGTGCGCTGCGGCTATTGTTTAGATAATCACCTCAATTCGGTTCTTTCATGTGCCGCACTGTGCGCGGCAGCCATTGTTTAGACAATCCCCTCAATTTGCATGTCCAAAAAATTCGTAGAATTCAACTAAGTAACCTTTTCGAACACAAAGTAATTTTTAAGCAAAAATGTTGTTTTAATTAGTCTGCCTAAAATTTAAAATTTGTCTCTCAAAGTGGTTTGTAGGTCCTAATTTCAATAATTTGTAAGAAATCCGCGTAAATGATACCTCAAAGGAAACAACAATTATCAAGCATGTTTTCAAAAAGTATTTATGAATTTTTAATTTTTTTATGAACTTTTAATGCCTTACAAAAAAATGTCTGATGAAGTGATGACACAGAGGCCTAAACCCTGTTTTGCTAGATTGCTTACACATTACTATAATTAAATAAAATAAAAATGAATTCATTTATCATTCAATTTGGCCATAAATAAGCAGTTTAGTTAAAATTTTGGGAATTTTCGAAAAAAACAAAAATTTGGTTAAAAAATAAATGGTAAGACTTCATCTACTAAGACAACCATGGCTTAAAAGGTTCTAAACTGTCTGTACTATCTTCGCCTTACAAGCTTTGCACCCACCTTCCAATAACCTTGTATATGTATCGAGTGTTGAGGCTTTGTGTAAGAGATTTTGGTATGATACTAGTAATTATTATGAAAGAATATACTGGAAAGAGAATTTATTAGTGTGAGTAGTAAGATTCAAAATAATACTGCTATAAGAGGCGATGGTATCCCTCCGGTAATAATAGACGGTGGAAATGTTGCCTCAATACACTGCTTTCGTTGGATCAATGCATTTATCTTTAAAACTGACGTAGCTTTAGCCGATAATACCCACCCACACCCACAGACGGAGTTATGATCTTAACGCTTGGATCGGCAATTTAAACAATGATAAATCAGTAACAATGTTAGATAAACACGCGGATATAAAGCATTATTACTATTTACATAGAACTTCTCGACATCATAACTGACAAAATGTTGTAAGCACCTGCCTACCTCTTTGGGAAATAGATTCGTGATGATACGTTTTTGTGTACTATAGATAAATACGACGCAATATTTTTATGATAAAAGCCATTAACACTCTTTGGACAACCTAAGTTGTACGTCGTTTATGATATTATCTTTTATGTTTTCTGTTAACCTTAGTTATCTACTTATGTATGTTTCGTTATTTTCAATATATTTTGTATGTATTTGTGAAACTTTAATTTTCTACCTTGAAATGTGCATACAATAATAGGTACTTACTAGTGTTATTTTAGTTATACAAGCAGGTTAAACTATTTTATTATCAGATTTTTGTATTGTAGAATAAACTTATGTTTAATACGATAACTGGCAAATATAAACTTTTCCATTGTATTGATTAGATTCAAATACCAGAAATCATAGCCGATTCTCCATTGAAAATTGGCGTAGAAAAAAAAAACGATTAGCTAACAAAAGAATACTTTATTCTTTGCAAAGGACATTGTATATGATTCGGGACACTAATCTACAAAGAAACAAAAATAGAATGAGCACATTATCTAGTGACTTTATGTAACGTGTATTTTGAACGTGGACTACTTTCGTGCAGTTTGGCCTGCATTTCCTGAGTACGTCTGAGAGCGGCGCCGGCGCCTAGTTTATCTAAGAGAAAGGTTATTGTGCTGCACAGATTCTTTGGCTCATATGAGATTGTCAAGAGGGCGCTGTAGGTAAACAATTGTGAAACTGTTTGTGGAAATTGTGAACCTGGTCCAGTGGGGGAATTCCGATGAAGCCTCATCACAAACCATGGCCCACATCCTGTCCTACTCTTAGCGCAACTCCACCTGCACTTGAGGGGACCTGTTCCAAGCCACTTTCAACGCCGTGGATGTGGTCGAGTTTTGGCGGCCGAAGCTAATTTGACTCAAATAATTATGGGAACCATTGCCACAACAAAGATGAATATTTAACAAAAAGAAGATGGCGGCGATAGTTCACGCGTCAAGATAGCCATGTACCCCTAAACAAGGTAATGCTCACCTCTGTGGAGTAAAAGTCTTCAGCGCCGTTGGCAGCAGAGAGCATGTGCACGATGTGATTGTACCGGTTGTCTCGTAACTCCACACAGTTCCAGTTGTTAGTTGACAGCATCGCCTCCCATTTCTCTCTCGATATAACTGAAAAGTTTAATAAATCTATTAGTTACTATTAGTTTTGGGTTAAAAATCAAGATTTTTCAGTAGCAAGCTACAATCATTGGGCATACATTCAGAATTTCAGAATACAGTATTCAGCATTGATGCCAATAGGCTTGCTTTTATTACATGAGACATAACAAAACTAACGAATTGTGGGCTCACTGAAACGCATAACTCTTCGGAGATTACAAGTGTGATGTTATGTTCTTGTTTTAAATCTATTAGGTATTTAGCTACAATCAAACATTAAGAAGTTATAAATGAACGGACAATTCGGCTGCCCGCCAATTCTATGTAACGCCCTGACATACTTTTGTATTTTTTTTTTACTTTATTGAATGACTACACGGAAGCGGTGTCTACAAGTCTAGATCTCATTGAGTGTGAGTCATGTCTGGAAAGAAATTACCAAAGAGTGTCCCTTCCTAAAAACATAACATCGCGCCTGTAATCACGAAGGTTTAGGCAGAGGTGTACCTAATAGTACACCCTCATTTCGACAGTTATGTTTTAAGATCCATGTAATAGTGGGCGAGCCTATTGCCATCAACCGGACGCAAAGCCAGACTCCGTGGCTGTTACTACTGAATTCCTGATGGAAAAACCTAATAACACTTTGCCTGACCCCGAAATCGAACCCAGGACCTCATTCTCAGCAGCCGCGCTTGCGACCACTACAACAAAGAGGCAGGCCCTTCAAAATAGTTACTTATTATGGTTATGATTAATTATAATTGGTGACTGTTTGATAAGCAGTCAAAAGCCATGTGACGCTAGTCATAATTTGTAATTACGACCCGGTATCACAGTATGTAAACAAAACTGGAGTTCGTATCTATCTGAGCAAATGACCTCCTTGGTGCGCGCGCGTGGCCGGAATTTACATAACAAGTCAGGATTGAATACAAGGAAATCATGAGTACCTTTCTTTAGGTAAATGTTTGTGATTAGGGTGATTACGGCTTATTTTGTTTGTTTGTATCTTAAACCTACTCATCATTATTTAATTATCAAGCATCAATGCTTTTTGTATAACTTGGAAATCTTGAAAGAAAATTTACCTTTCGATTCTTGTTTATCTTAGAGATTTCTATTATTCAGTAATAGTAAACATCATGAGGTTATTATCTATAGGTACATCTTCGCTTTACACTTCGGGGATTCTAGGCGTGCCTAATGTTAGTAAACAACTTATATTGTTAACCTTAATGTATGTAAAATTGTAAACCAAAACCATCCAGCGTTTGTCATTTTTATCTTGTGCCTGTCAGTCAAGAGAGAATTTACAGACTAACGTTATCAACGGAAATGCATTCCCAGCGGGTATTTTTCTTTCCAAAAATAAAATATTTGTAAACATGTTTACGAACTCCACATCATTCATATTTAAAAATATCCCGCGTAATGAAGGGAATTTTAAACTAGCAAACTGAAACTATTTTAGCCTTACTTTTTCCTTAGACTTTCAGTTTTTTTTTCATAGCTTACAAAAAATAAACAATGTTGGTTTTTGCTGTCAATTGTTCAGTTGTTAATAATTGCGAAAAATTGAAACCGCATTGTATTTAATTTTATATGCCCCAGTTTCCACTGCAAATATAATCGATACAAATAATAACAAAAACATTCGAAGTATTTTATTTATTAAATACTAGCATCAAGTACAAGTACTACCTACTTGTCTTTCCGACACATACAATAGGCGATCAATTTGTTGACAACAATTATAAATATGTCGTCCATTCATTTTATGAATCAGACAATAAAAGTGTTTGCGCAATCAATATAAACTATGATAAATGTAATAAGTAGCAAATGCATATCAACACTATGTAGCTAAATACCTAGATACAGGTAACAATGAAGCTTTTCTAATATCTAAACGTAGGTCATCAAGAGCTCAACCGTGTAATTTTAAAATGCGAGAGTGCTGTTGCTTTTCAAACTTTCAGCGCGAAGCCTAACGATGTAAATAGAATAGCATTCAATGACACTCGGAGTTAATTTTGCACAAAAACTAAGGAAATATATATTTTTTAGGAAAAAAATTGTATGAAGCTACTAAGAAAAGTTTTTCTTTTAAACAGAAAGGAAAACCGTAATGTTTGTACAAGTGGTTATAGTACTAATTATTTATTTATGATTTTTTGTCAAATTCGACTTGAAATTTGTCGAAGCCTGTGTCGAAAACTGTTGGAATGACTGGTTAGTGGATTTATCAAAATAGTTTCTATTGCATTCTACATCTGTATGACCGGCTGTGTGAACGTCATGTAAAGGGAGTAAAACAATATCCATACTTCTGAAACTTTAAAAATCCCTGACGCGTAATGTCGTGAAAAAATATTACTATTAAAAGTCTAAATTGGTGATTAAACTTGCCACTTTCCATTCTAAGATTTTATAGTCTCAGAGCAAAGATTTATTGTTAGCACATACACAGTTGTGAATAATCTAAATTATAATGCAAAATTTTAGCCCTTTATTGCAGATACTTAGTCAACTACCCTCATTAAAGTTTTAAAAGATGTGCTAATGAAAATTTATAATCGTCAAAAAATCTTATAACTCATAGCATAACTAAACTAATCAACAAATTAGCTTAATAATGAGGAAAAGGTGAATGTAGTGCATAGTTGGCATTCTTGCTCGATATTGCAAACCATTTAATCACCTATTCAGAATGATTAGAAGACTAAATCATTGTTATTACTTAATCACTTGCTTTCGACTCATTAGAAGACTAAAACATTTTGTTATTTAGTATTTTGGTTGTATGCAAAGTTTTAAAACTCATTGTGCTGATAAATATCTAGCTCAAACATAGTTGTCCAAGTGTGGGTGTACTACAAACCTCTGCCTACTACTTCGGGGATATAGGGGTGATGCTATTTTATGTTACGTGTTGTTAAAAGTCTGTGTTCCTCAACTTAAACACTAAAAAGAACAGTTTCTTTTGTAAAAATACCTAACTATTAAATATTTTGATGGTTTAAAAAAATACGACTTCGATAAATTTTATGTGGAGGATGACAAAAAAACATAAATAATTAGTACTATAACCACCTGTAAAGATATTACGGTTTTCCTTGCCGTATAAGAGAAAATTAGATTTTACATATTAGCTTCATACAAATTTTCCGTAAAAAAAATATAATTCCTTCGATTTTGTGCAGAATTAGCTCGGGTGTTATTTTTATGTATAGTGTGTGAAGGTCAGAAGGGCAGTCGCTCCATGTGAAATTCAGCTGCCTCCGGTTAGACTGGAAGCCGACCCCAACATAGTTGGAAAAAGCTAGACAGATGATGATAGGTTAATATTGGATTTTAACGTTCTTTCATCTGTCTATTTAGTATTTAGCTGACATTATAAAGCATACTTAGTCATTCATTTGAAAAGGTTGTTATTCTGCCTTCTACTGGCATGGCTCATCAAATGATCCCTTTTTAGCTAGTTTATGTTAAGACTCATCCTCAAAAAAACCCGGATAGACCCCAGTAGCAGCAAACATGTTCTGCATTCACTGCAAGATTTACCAGTAACATTTCAGACTGACAGAAACGAATAACTGCCAGTTTTATTCTACCATACGCTACAAAAACTATTTTCTTGTTTCTGACTCATTACCTAGGCATACTAGAAGCTTGTGTGTAAGTTTCCATAATAAAACTTGTTGAGAAACAGCTGAGGCTCCTTGCAGCAATGATAATAAACTTTACTAAAGTTAAACACTGTGCGTATTTAAGTACATTTAAGTGCATAATATTTACATTAGTCTTGTTCCCAGTTGACATTATTTCTAATTAAACGAATATTAACCTTAAGATGATGTAAATTGATTTTAGAATGATAAGAACTATTGAAAACTCATGAAAATGTTCAAAGTTGTGTGGAGCATTGAAGTTATTTTTCCAAAAACCTAGCCAACATAACATACCAACTTCCTTGTCTGTCTCTTACGTCTAGTTTCATGTAGAGGGCATGTGTTTTTGTTGTTATATCTTCCAGGTATAATCTGCTAGTATCTACATTGTTGATAATAATTATATCTTGAGTGAAGACGATAATGTGCTTATTTATATTCTTAGACAAATTGCCCGCCCTTCAGGCGTTTGTTTGTCTGTCTGTTCGTACTTAATCATAATCATGGCGTGACGTTGTTTTGCGGCCAGTAATAAATAGACGTGGTAAAGTTTCCGTTCATCTGCGTTAACTATGCAGTGTTAACCTGTATTAGTTAATTCAGACATGGAAAATCAGGTGTAATTCCATCAAAAACCTTATTTATTCTAATTAAAAATGCACCGTAACATGGAACAACATTTTCAATACAAAAAAAAACCTGAACTGTATGAAGATACAATGGCTAACCGAACAATCTTGCAGCCATCCCTAGGACAAATTAGACGTTAAACGTATGACTTTGTTAGGCTGAAAAGTAAGTACAAGATACAACTTACATGCACTGGCATCCATCGCTCCCCTATCGCATATAATCAGGCAATCCCTCTGGCAAGTCCTGCCTAGCTCGAAGAACGTGTTCTCAATCTGTATCATAGTCCTTAGAAGATTCTCCTGGAATTTTAATGCTGTAACAAAGAAAACATGTTTATGAATACAAAAGTTTCCGTCTGTGGCGTATGGGTATATGGTGTAGAATTGTAGATGGATGATGTCAGTGCAGCGATAAATAGTTTGCATCATTATAAGCTAATATGAGGCCACACAAATATGTTCAAAAACTAACATACTGAAAGTGTTTGAGAACTAGGTACTGTTATAAATGTCTCTGATACTATAACAGTTGTTTTACTACAACAAACATAACTGATGAATAGAGTACACTTGCCGTGAGAAAGCACAGATGATCAAAGTTTATTCTTGAAGGTATTCTAAACATGCTCAATAAGATAAACGTTGTACATGACGATGCTATTTCGAACGTGTACAAATTTAAAATTAACGGCTAGATACAAGAGAAATATGTGACTATAATAAATTCATCAAGGAAAAGTTTGAAGGATAAATTATATCAACTAATTAATACCTTCTCTCATAAATTTTTAATTAAGTAAAGAAATGTGTTCCTCAAAAAGTATGTTTTATTAATGAACTTTGTAATATCCGGTTCCAGTTCAAGAGTAGGCGTGACTCATAAAGGTCAAAAGAATGGGTAGATCGCTATAAAATTAAATATTTATTTTCTAGAATAATAACCTATGAAATGAAGTGTTGAATTGGAGCCAAACATACACGTGGTAAAGCGCAGTGCAACTACCTATATACGGTGAGGAATTAATGTATTTATATATAGTGACGTATCAAGCTTTTAATTAGTGGGAAAATGGAATTCCCCCAAACAAGCTGGCACTCGAAACTGTTATCCTTATATCAATTATGTACCTTGATTAAAGTATTGTACTGAACATAGGTACACACTTGACAATAAAATCTTGTCCAAGCAAATATCATCAAGTACGCTTTTATTGGACGTGTACGATCCCTAAGCTTGATAACACATGGCTTTGCGCGTGGATAATTTATACTATGTTTATGCAGCAGTAATTGGATAATCTTGCGGCTTTTAATTGGTCAGCAACTATGTTGGCCACATATTATTATGAAATATAAGGTAATGTTTGCGGAATAAACATAAAAATGCAAATAATGATACGGCGGATTTTATTCTGCAAACTTGCCACTATAGAAACCTTGATAAGTTACTTATCAGATAATACTTCAGGAAATGACTAATAGAATACAAATTGAATTTCCTACAGGAAATGAAGCAGTGAAAAGCTTCAAAGGGAATATTTGTCTACCAAACTCGTAACTCCAAATCACAAAAAGTTCCTTAAATATTCTGTTTGACTTGCAGAAAATGTTCAAGGTTAGCCTATCTGGCAAATTACTCTGCTGCATAATAAACGATGACAGTTAGGTTCATTTATCTACATTAAGTTATTAGGATAGCACAAACGTTTTGGAAAGACATGAACGTTGATCACGACAATTTACGGCACGACCTATACCAATTAACGTCGTATAAAGCGGTGGCACAATTAAATTTAGTGAACTACTGTCACGCACACAATCGATATGCATTTTCAAAATAAACGGAAATTGAATGTCCCGTACTAGAGAACGTGACTGAAAATCATAGTACAAGTACTCTTATGTTTGTAACACCTAATGAATAAAACATGAAAATCTATAAAAGCGGCGCGGTAGTCTTTTACGTAACAATATTCCATGCATTTGTAATTTTAATAAATTGAAAGATCTTTACTGCCCCGACACTTAACGACATGGACTTTAGTGTCGACAAGATGACAGTTACGCATTCAAAAATAGCAAGATTTTCTTTATTTTTTGGCGCTATAAGTGCGGACACAGAGATGAGAACCACGAGACATGTCTTTGACGCAAGAAGACACTGACGCCACAAGGCGCGCGGAACACATATTATCACCTACAAATCACTGTTAACGACCCCGACAGATACCATTTGTAATCAATGCCAAAAAATAAGCACGAATATAGATTTTCCAATGAAAACTTTATTTGCTAAGCTATTAAGCTTAATTTGTCACGGCGTATCTAAAAATCAATATCATGATTCATGCTCGTGATGAATCAAGCATCTAAAATAATTTAAATCATTCATCGACTGCTACTAATTTCCGAGTGATTCCGTTAGTAAGATGATACGTAGCTATCGTAGATAACGATCGTCTCCTTTGTCAATGACAAGACGCTGAAGCTGCTAGTTCGTATTTCGATATCCACGGCTTTCAAGTGGCAACGACCAATTAAGAAGGTATCACCGTCTATGAAGACAGTATCCTGTTTAAGTAAGATGATTCCGATTCTGACCGTAAAAGAGCGGCAATGTAGTCACGTTGAATACCACCGGTTTACACTGCATTACAATCAAGCCAGTAAATATTTATTCATACAATTGCCGCAACGAGTAACAGCAGGAAATGTGTCTAATAAGAAAGATAGACGGTAAATTGATGTTTGAGGAAAAACTTTACGAGTTTACAAATAGAAAATGAAGTTGTCTGAGTTGACAGGCAGTTGAGGCAGTTTGTAGTATAAGGACGGCGCCTTGGTGGTCTATTTAAAAAAAAAGTAAATTATCTTAGCTAGAGGCGTGTCGGGACTCGGGAGACGAATTCGGCCGTGATTGTTTGCAGCGTTTTATTTTCAGCGTCATA
The DNA here is from genome assembly GCA_950022335.1 of Eurois occulta. NCBI lineage: Eukaryota > Metazoa > Arthropoda > Insecta > Lepidoptera > Noctuidae > Eurois > Eurois occulta. Next base: position 4,647,100 of record OX465489.1, on the reverse strand, counting down.
CAAATGAACTCGCGCTGAATGTGAATAATTCAAGTTTTCAGCGGATTTTTTATTTAAACTAAGTGGGAGTAATTGTAGTATAATAATCGTAACATTTAAAAGTAGGACACGTTAGCGAAAATTCGAAATATAAAATACATTGACGTCTGCCTAGACGATTTACGAGGTTGATATGAAAACGAAGTCATTAACGAGTTTTACGATTGATAACAGTTACAGTAAACTCACAAAGTATCATAATATTTTGGACACGATTTCTACAAGCTCACCAAGAGACAGGTTTTCTACGCTATACCTAGTACCTAATATTAGGCTTTAGTCCCTAATAATTTACCATTCGAGTACAGCCTCTCATAAATACAACTTGTTTTACTTGTCATCGGCCATATTTATAAATTATCAACTTTAGAGTGGACACTCAGGTATCACATGATAGATAAGAAAAATCCATAGCCATGAACTTGATAAAACATTATTGTTTATGCCAAGCGCTTAGTTGAAAAAAAAAAAACATGATTTTGCAAAACCACGGGCAAACTTCTTCTTCGGTAGGTAGGTACTTGACGGGTTTCTTGCAAAGAGGATGAATAACGTTAAATAAGGAAATATCGGGTTTAATTGGATTTCCTTCTTCGAGCAAAAAGTTTTTGCTTTTTATTTAACAAATCCATCTGTCATTGTACAATACTGTAATCATTTTTTTTTCCTAATTACCAAGTCAACGTGCCGAGGCCAATGCTTTCGTACCAAGTACGAAACGGTATTTTATAGGTAAAAGAACAAAGATGTCATAGAAGTTATATTTATTTCATGTCTTTGTAAGCTGACAGTAGTTGGCTCATTTCTCCATAAAATAAAGATTTATTCTTTGCATGCAGCGAAGAAAGACATTTCATTGAAACCGGTTACATGTTTAAAGTCCAGTGCCAAAGGTGGAGATATAATAAATTAAAACTAAATAAACGACGATAACTCTTTCTGGCTTCACAAATCAGAAAAGTAATCAACGTATGTAGGTACCAGAAAGTTATTTTAGAACATAAACTTGTATTGTCGAAGATAGCGTGGAAATCAGATTTATTTTCGTATCGCGTGTTTTGTTTTCATGACAAATTTTATGCTCTATTCAAATTACATTATTCATCGTTATTTGAGCAAGCTCCTGATCGCTTAGCATAGAGAATCGACCATTTTTATGACTCAGTAATTTTCTATCATGGTTATTCAAAAACGAGGGGATTTTTGTAACAATTGAATCAATTTATTTAACTAGCATATAAATGGGTTTTAGAACGGTCATTATCATTTTGAGAATACTTTAAACATTCAAAGTCTTTTTTTATTCAAATTCCTGTCTACTTCACAAAATAGGCAGCTCTCTTGTGGACGTTGACCAACACGCCTCCACTGACGTCAATGCCTCATAAAAAAGAAAAGTTTCAACGCTTTTAGCGACGTCATCAGAAGCCAAACAAAGCTACCTGACTGAAGCTAATTAGTCGGTCACGCCTTTATTATTTGGTAATTACTACGAAGAAGAAGACTACTAATATAAATAACTCAATCTCTGTGATACGAGTCTTCAGTAAAGGAGGCTACGAAATTATTAAAATACTGTGCGGTTTAAATATGGTTACTGGCACGATACCAAACCCAACATATTACTGAGCACATGATCTCGAGATAATCTAAAGTGAAAACTTCTAAAAACCGCATTCTGCTTACGATCCTATTAATGCCAGATGTGCGTTGTTATCACTGCGACAAACTTTGATTACGTGATTTGATAAATTGACGCAGACTGGAATTCGTCAGTTAGCTTGTTTACTTTCCGATTGATATCTTTTCTAATAAATAACACTATTTATTATATCTATTAGACACAGTGGCTATAGTAGCTAGCTGTATCGTGTGGGTTACCTAATTTGATAAGAGCTGAGCGACATGTACCTATGCTTAGATAGATAGCTAAAGCAATTAGCGATAGATCGATGACCCGAACTGTTGTCATGAGATATGGTTGCATTTAGCGTTACAGAGCAACTGAGCCTCCATTTTAGCGTTGGTTACCGGTGGTAAGGTGGTTACTAACTCACCACTGACCCCATCTTGGGCAACCGCGGCGGCGGTGCACCATTTGCAATTGGTAGAGCACATGTCAACTGAAACACTTTTCTGCATAATTATCTGCCACATATTCAATATCTATTACTTATATGAACATGCTCGTGTTTTGGCGAACTGAACTGATTGTGGTGTTTAGCACACTCATGTTTGATCAAATGATCATACTTGGTTTTATCACCTAAGCCTAAGTATATTGCCTGTTTTCTAGCATTGATATGGAACTAATCATGATTGTAAATACAACCCGTTAGACTTATTACAATGTGATGCTATGAATATGTGCATGACAGATTTTTATAATTATTAAGTTGGTTTTAATGGTATTGATAATCTTAATGACTTGGCGTGTAGTAGATGTTATTCTAGGTGATTTATTGCGTCACCATTAAATGTCCAAGGGCCTGATAATGATACCTTTGCGTTATTATATTGACATGAAACTTCAAGGCAACTTCGTAATTGATACAGAAGATATTTAGTAGGTCGATATTACCTTCAACATTGAAACTTGGCCCGCCCTACTTCAGCACAAAAGGTTTTTATACAAACTGTTATTAACACTGTAGCTATAAAATTTAAGGACAAGAAAGCGAACGAACTGTTTGTTTCTGTATTTCGTAAGTTTAGTTATTAGATGAAAAAGGGCACGAGGTCGTACGGCCACTGCCTCAAAGTAATCATAAAAAGTGGTCATATACTACACGCTTACTAGTTTGTAATAATGACAAAAAATCGTATTACCGTTACAGGTTATTAACATTTCATAGTGACATTCATTGAATGAATCAATATCTGTTTGGTGAGGTCGTCCTGACCTTGGGCGATGTCTGTCCGAACGAACTTAGTCACCAACCCCTATAAAAGTAAGCTTTATGTGTTTGTCAATAGTACGCTGGGCTAGACACACGTATCTACGACGCCACTATGCACACTATTATTATAGTAAACTGAGAAAAGTCTGAATAGACAAGGTCGGGAAATTTTCATGTCTACTTCAGACGACAAAATAATAAATGGGTATTTTGTCAACACTCGTCTGCCATTAGTATTCGTTTTTCCTTAATATTCACACATTCAGATATTTAAAAATACTTGCAACGATTATAATAGCCAGAAGTCACATGGAAAGTGTACACTAATTCAACCGTGGAGGAAAACTGAAAGATATTATAGACAACATTGTCTTTGAAGATCTCTTTTATGACGTACAGGATGTCAGTAAACGAACAATTTTTTGTGCAAAAAGATAGAAAGATAAATGTAAGTGTGAGAGATACTCGTAAAAGTAGGTAATGCGGGCCAAAAGTAATTAACGTCAGAGATACATGTGACTTCATTTGTTATGAGTAAATATAATCAGAAGATATGAAATGATAAACATTACGTTGATGGATGTTTAGAAGCGGGTGGTGAACTTATTCAGGCATCGTTTCGGGCATCAAACGTACACAAATGTTTGCGTCACACGCTGCTGAAGTGCTGACAAACGGTTTGTACATACAATGTTATTATTAAGTACAATTATTTCGAGTTATATTCGGTTTATTCGAGTGATGGCTAACCGTTGGAGGCACTGGAACGGAAACTGCGGTTGAGTGGAACCGGGCACGATTGTCTATTTCTGTTTAATGGGTAACATGCGTAAATAATAAACGTTTGCAGGTAGATACGGTAGACTTGTTAGGGTTATAAACGGACGCACGCGGAGGACCACCCTAAGTCCGTTATAGCACGTGGTCCTCCGCGTGCTATAACGGACTTTATCAAGAGCCTAAAAATATTCTGTCGTTAAGTTTTTCAATGTTTATTTATTTATTTTATTCATTATCTCACATCCATTTATTTTAACAGGAAAGGGTAAAGAAGGGTTGTTCTTTGGCAGAACAAAAAAATTGGATCGATAACAGTCGGTCTCAGTATCAATCGTTCAAATTGTGTCGTGTCACGTTTTTCAATTATGTAAGAAACTACATTTTATCGGTATCAACTATCAACTGCTGCAGGCATTCAGGCGTGAAACAGAGCAGGCCAACAAAAAATGTGCAATAAGGAGCTTATCTAATCAATACTTTGTCGGATTATTACACACGCTAACGAAAACATGAATTAATATCACAGGGAGGTGGAAGATTTTTAAAAAGATTGTGATTTCGATTAGATTAAGTACATTTCAGGCGCCAGATATCGGCGTTTATCTACGTACGAATGCAATTCGAACATCAAAAATGATCGATTAGTTGCGAAATAAAACTTATTATCGATAATACATCCAATTCCATATGCGAGACCTGCCCCAGAGGCTCTCGTCATCGATTCTAGAACCTAACAATGCTACAGATAAGTAACTAGGTACGCATTCGATAAACAACGTGGTTCTATTGCCGTGAACGTGACCGTGAACTAGCTTATACTCGATACGTCAGCGACACACACATTAACATTCACGTGTCGAGAGCGTCGAGAAGCCTCATAACGAACCTTCCTTGCCTCCCTCACACCCCCCAGCTTATGGATACATTTATAATGAAATTTTTATAAGAAGATTATACCAACGGTTGGAAATATGTATTATTTAATGGGTAAACGCCAGACGACCTCGCTGATAATGGATTGAACACATTTACAAGCACGTAACGACTGAATACAATCATCAATAAGAAAAGACTAAGCCGAATTAATCTGGCTCTTTTCACTAACAAAGAAGATTGTTATTAAGAGGATTGGAAAGACTGAAAGCTATGTAATCAGAACAGAATGACAAATATGCATCGGCCGCAAGTATTCAGAAAAATAATTTATTTAACTACGATGAAGCTGGTGAAAATCAATAGCAAACGACCAGAAATAAAGTATCCTTAAAATAGACAAGGAAAGCGTCCCCAAGAGGCGATTCGAAGCTTCGCTTATAGGGGCTCGCCAATCGGTCTTCACCTAGAGCTTCTGGAGCAAAAATAAACGATGCACGTGACCGTAGCCAATGTGAAACAACCGAAAATACCGCGTAGCAGAATACAAATACGTTTGATGTTACGCAATATTATTATTGTCCGTTTTAAATTTTATATGAGTTTTATACAGATCTAGACTGTTTTATATTGGACTTTAGCCCGACTTTACGTCTTGGCAGTGTATGAAATTATACATCTGTCATATATGTTATGGTGACAAAGCATTACAGTACGGAATTTTCAGTGACGCTGACGTGCGAATTATTTGAACACTGAAAAAGTATCGCAGGCATGATTCATACATCTGCTGACTTATTACGATGCAGGTGGGAGATTCCAAGCGTCTTAACGACTTATACAATAACTTACAAGGTTTTGTCATGTACGATCTTTATCAATATTTGCACTCAGTAGCTGAAAACCCAACGGCCTTTAAAAGTAATTTATTAAAAAAAAATGTGTGCGAGGTAATTAATGAAGCGAAAAAAGTCTAAAGAAAAAAATCGAATGAGAATTCTTCCCAACGTTCTATATAAGAACAAAAAATCTTATCTTTACAATTAGCATGAAACCCAGGGGTTATCAATATCATTGTTCAATAAGTTGTTCCGTAACCTGCGAACCGTTAGATTTTATTAGTCGCTCAAATATCAAAACATTGGGGAACATGCGCAACAACGTGATAAATCAGAATTTTGTTTGATCGCGACCTTTTAATTGCTTAAAAGGTTTCTTCAACAAAATGGCTGTTTTGCAGAGATTTTTATTAGGATTCAGTGTAACCAGCTCGTGTTTAAAGAGTGGATACGGTACATGTTTACAGGATTGCCCCTTCACGAGGAAACTAGATGATAAGCATATTATGGAGGAAATTGTGAATTATGAATATTTTAAAGTAACTTTTTAAATATAATTTTTACTAAAATGGTCGTGCTGTTTGCACTGTTAGACATATTTCTAGACCATATTTATATATTTAGAAACCGCTCTCTAGTGTTATGTTCCCATATGAAATGTTCCATTTGTCCATCATCCAGTCACTTCAGTATAATTACTAGCATTTAGCAATGAAAATTCAATTACCACTTGGCAGAGCGTGTTGTCGACCTACCTCACGTGGTACCTACGTCAATAGCAGTCACGCCCCTACCAATATAAATATACCAATATCTACGTGAGAATTTCTACCGAGAAAGTCGATTTGACCTTGTAATGGCTGTCGAAGAAGGTCTGAAAAACTTTAAGGAGATAAAAAAACATGTACCTACCTAATATCTTAGATTAAAATCCTAAACAAGTTCGCTAGGTTTTTGATAACATCGGCTGAAATGGAATATGCCTCAGCTTTTGTAAGATTCGTAATTAATGAGATGTCATTGACACTGAACTTGAGCTGTGGATTATATTACATTCACAATAGAATTAGTTCGGTCGGTCTTGTCTAAAACTAAACAGGTTTGAACAATAAACATGCATCAGAATTCTTAGTCTAAACAAAACGATGTACTAGGTACGTTAGGATTGAAAAAAAAACGCGTATTAAGATTTTGGCAGCAGTCAATGCTAAACAATAAATGTACGTTAGTACTGGCAGAGGTTTCCGGTCATCAGACTTGCCAATGTTAACAAAAGCCGACATTTGGATATTCCTAAAATATTTTTTTTTTTATCGAGAACTTATTTGTTCTGCGCATTTATGGAAAATGGAAAAGACGTAAAAACGGACAATCTTTTATTCAACAATGCAATAAAACGTTACGGCAACTTGACATGCTAGTAAACAACTAAAATCAAGTTGCTGCTTACCCCCATTGTTACTCTGTTCCGTTAAATTTGTTGCTCGTCAGTCCAGTCGGTATACCATAACTTGGAAAATTCTGTTTGTAAATTCTATGGAACAATGTGGGTTGAATTGTTTGCATCCATAATCAAACAGGTTCTTGTAAGCACTACTCTTCATAATATAAGCATTTCATTTGCTTATGTAAACTTAGGTACCGCAAATGTGGAATGAAATAGTTTTATCACTAATACGGTATCAATAATGTCTACATTAGTAAGTTTACATAATAAATTGATGTAAATTATGTATTTAAAATAGGTTGAACATTAATTTTCCTATCAAGAATTAACATGTAATTTCATTTATGGGTAATTAAGGAAAACATTTTACCGAGAATAGCATCGACGTAGATAGTCCTATTCAAATTTCATGTATGTCTAAAATATGTATATAGGTTGATAAAAGCTGAAATGTGAATGTAATGAAACTAAATTACTACTTTAGCTGTGAAAGTTAGGCTGCCTTCCCATCTGGCGTTGGCATACGTCGCGTTAACGCTGCGCTCGCGTCGCGTTGACTCATATTGGCGGGATTTTTTAGAAACTTAAGAGGGTTTGGCACGGTGTACACGTTCGACGAACGCAAACGCTAAATGTGATGGGTGCCTTAAAGCGTGACTTATAGGGTAAGCAGGACATACAGCATGCAATATTTGGACATTAGTCTACTATATAATTTTTTGAGTGATTTCTGCAACTTGGCAGATTTTAATGCAATGATAGAACATTTCAAATCTTACCTTCGTCTGCGGAGAGATCTGCGAACTTGACACCACCACTGCAAAAGAAAAAAATATTCATTGCAGTACATTTTACATACAAAAAATTAATTGTATTTATTTCATGTTATCATTTTTATAACATCACTTATGCATTAGTTCCCAATTCCATATCTATACAAATAAATAAAATTGAAGTTTGAATTTTAAAATAACAGCTTTATATTGAATGCATATAAAAATATATACGGCACTTATAGCTAATGTCATAAGGTCTAACATACGTTACTTTTATTTTAGAAAAATAATTAGGGTTCTGTGAAAAAAAAATTAAACCCTTGAAATTGTTAACAAAATCCGATTCAAACGGCTAATCTCTGAAACGGCTGGATCGATTTTGACGGGACTTTTACTGGCAGATAGCTGATGTCATAAGGAGTAACTAAGGCTATTTAGAATTATAGTTCCATGTAAAAAAAAACATTGAAATTGGTAACAAAATTTGATAAAAAAAAAACATTACTTCCCAGTAATGTTTTTTTTTATAATAATTTCACGCTAACGATGGTCGCGGGCAACAGCTATTAACAAGATAAAAATTAACAACTACTGCATATTTGTGTTGTGCAAGCTTTTTAATTTCAAAAACTAAGGCATTTTCACAGTGCACACTAAGTAAATCAGGTTTTAAATTTACATTTACTTTCTTTACATAAATACCAACATTTTAGAGACAATCATGGAATCGGAAACTAGTTTAGCGCCAAAAACATAGTATAGTTCAATATAAATAAAAAAAAATAGCAATAATATGTATTATGCCATCAAAAAATAATTTCACTACTTATTCAGAAAACCACAAATGACGTGTTGAGCTGACTGGTGAAACTTTAATGTTTTAGATATAGGTACAAAATTGTGAAAATGTTTTGTGTCCACAATTATTATTCTGGTAGAGAATATAAATTTAAAAACTTGGATTTATGTTTGTGATGCACTGTGTAGTTTTTGTAGGTATCGCATTTACCTGAGGAGCACGTTAGCCGTTTCCGGCACCCGGAACACCTGGAAATAAACACATTGTGGAACCATGTCATATGATCTCCAGATGGAGACACCACAATTCAGAATTCGAGAGGGAAGCAATATTTTGCGAATATCTATTTTTTTAAGGAATATTATTTCACAATAAAGCAGGCCAAAATGATTACAGTTAATAATTAAAATTTAGTTGTGAAACAGTAAAACGATAAAAAGTTGCAATTATTTGAATAGCATTGTTATGAGCAATAGATAATTAATCATTATCATGAAGATTCTACTTTGTATCAATACAAAAATAGACAAGATATTCAAAATCTAAACATTGAACAACAATTTACTATAGGAACTTGTCGACTAGTTTAATTTAAATAATAGTTAAATGTTTTGCTCACCTTCCATCCTAAATTCTCAAAGAAGGTGCTGAGGCGGGACTGTCCGGTGGTTTTGCCGCCACACGGTCCTGAATAAAAATACAATGTGGTTTCGAGGTGAGCTTTACGTTGTTAAAAATCCACGTGTTGCATTTTTCATGACACCATTATCACATACAATAACAAATAAGATAACACAAAGATATACTACACTACATTAGTAAAATAAACCACATAATACATTTTACCAACATGGTAAAAAATCAAAAAATCACTACAAAATACAATATGAGTAATCCTTACCTCCAGTGAGGACGAGTTTGTAAACGATTTTCTGGGTTTGATTCGCCATTTTAAAGTAAACGCAAATATATTAATTAAAATTAAATTACACTAAGAAGGATACTAAGCACACAAATATCATAAAAATGTTGAATTTACAAAAGTGTTAAAAAGAGCCATCACAGTTTAACACGCATCGCCCGTCAGGCGTGCGCTCAAATGAAAGAGTGAGTGAAAGGGAGGAGAGTGATTGACTGAGTATTTTGACGCGCAGCATCGGGTATTGAATCGAATGATTCATAGACAATGTAGACAAGTTTCTAGAACCATAAACGTCTGTATGAAAATCTACACTTGTATGACTTGTACTGCCATCTAGTTGTTACACGCTTGTAGTGAAGTTGCATCAAGGAACATACTCTAGGGAGGCACGGTTTTGGCGCCTCCTGGTGGATGCCGCCGAAAACTTTCGAAAGCGGGAAATTCAAAATCCAATTTCTTTGAGATATTTATAAAGGTCTGCCCACAAAAGCAGAACTGGGAAACTGTAACCAATGTTAAAATAGTGTACAGTTTCACTGATCACAATTTTCCAGCTCCACTTTGGTGGTCAAGCAGCCTTATTATTTAAATTAACTTAACAGGTGAATATGAAATGATTCTTGCTTGTATAAAACTTTGAATTTTTAAGGTTTATTTGGAAAAAAGTCAAAGCTTCTTACTAGTATTTATTTTTATAATGAAAACAGTAGTTCATCTTATAAGTGTTCACAAGAAATAACATCAACATGCACTTGCCGGGTAGACATTTTTCTTGTCAACTGTTGTGGGGCTGCCAGGTTTTAACAAAAACTTACCAACCTAATTTTGTGAAATTAATAAATTTTGAAAATAAATAGCCTCTACCCGATCAATAGCAGTAAATTAAATTAATTACATATTTATTGACTTGATTGGTAACCCTTTTGTTTATTCATAGTTACAACCTACGCTACACGAGCGTATTTCTATTATATTATGCATTAATGATATTTATTTTTACTTAATTTTAATAATATTAACATTGAATAAATTAGCCAAATATAATATCGGCTAATAATTTCAACAAGAATGTCGCTAAAACTACCATATGGTAGCTTTCTAACATTTAAACACCCATTCAGTTTTGCTTATCTTGCCATCATTGAAAACGTTATTATTATAGACCGAATTTTTTAGGTCTCGCATAATAGAAGAGAACTTGGCAACATTGGTCTAGCCCCCGTAGGCATTCCAAGGCAAAGAGTATAATAATACTAGGGGTGATAAAAATACCCATCATATAACACAAAATGGACCACAGAAATGGACACACGAAACACAAGCAAGCGCAGGTGCAAGTTGCGGTGACCATTATGTGATGTTGCTAGAATTATGTTATACAATAAGGATTTCCGTGAAAAGGTTGCCCTAATTGAAAATACTGGACAGCTTTGAAATAGACAAATGTGATAATTTTAATGAAAAATTTTACAATTCTTTCGAAAAATACTATAAATTAAATTACAGAAAAAAATTGTTTGTTTTTCGCTTTTGCATTAAAGTTGGGATCATAGAGACATCTATCGAAAATATGAGACTATTTTCTCGGTTAAGTAATGTAGATGGCGACTCTTTCTTCACTGAAGTTGAGCCTGTTCTAACTGTCTCCCTCTGTTCCAAGGTTTACCCAATGAGACAACCCCACCTGAGTTACAGTCACAGACAATTTCAAGTTTTGTCTTGTTTTTCCTAGTTTACTTACACCTAACTGAACCAAATCTTCCGAATAAATGAAATTATGCAATTTCATAATTAAACAAATCTTTTATTAAGAATCAAGTAATACCCATTGAACTTAAGTTTAAAATACATTGACCATTTTCATTGTTGAATGCATTAGAACTCAAAACAGAAACTTTAATTTGTGTAGAACTTTCATTTTCCATAGAGCTTTCTTCGTGTTTTTCCAACTGTAAAACTAAAGCTGGTATCTGTTCCCAATATCTTCCTAGACAACGGTTTCTTTTCTCAATATATGTTTGTTCTCTGAAGGCAGAAGTTGACTCACCATCATCTAAAGAAATAAATAATTCCATACACATATTTTTTCAATATACCTATCAAAAAAATCAAAACTCAGTCCCAGACATTACCTTCCATATCAGTATTATCATTGTCTATCCATCTTGTTTGTATGTTTGTATAAATTATTCCCACATTAAATTCATTTGCTATAAATCTGCTATAGTTTACAAGGACATTCAATAGAGACAGCCCTGTAAAAACATAAATAGGAATTAGCTTTTTTAAACAATTTTCACAGTGCCTGATCAAGACATGGTTGCAATGCATCACATAAACACAATTTCAATATTAAATCTCATAAGATTGCATTATGATTACACATTTACACACATCATTACAAATGGCTAAATATCAATTGTATACTAAGCACCCTCTCTTATTACCTTCAGTAATTATTATTTTAAACTATTATCTATAACATAGTTTTTGCAATTAATTATTAAGTAGTTCTCGTAGAAAATAGTTTAACATTAAAAATTGTGGAAGTAAAACTTACCCATTTTATTATCATCGCCAAGATGTTGAAACATCAAACATGGCAAGGAATCAACAATAATCATTGCCAATTTTTCAATTACAAGTGTTTTGTTTTTAAGACTCTGGAATAGTTCTACTAAATCCTCCATAGTCCACATGTGAACTACTCTTATTCTGTACATTATTGAAGCCATATCCTGGAATGTTAACGAGTTCTTATTTTTTATTAAATTCAACAAAAATCTTTTCCAATGTTAGTTGAGGACACACAACCTGACACTCGACTTGCAAATTCCAAAAAACATTTGTAATTCGCAGAATTATTGACTTCCATCACTCTTTTTCTGGACAATAGCAAACATTTAAAGTTGCCACATCAATGTTTTTTAAATAATAATAAACATGAATGATACCTTATGAGAATATTTTTGTTGATCCAAAATTTTTTGTACTCGGACTGCAGAGAAATCCCCTTTAGTATCAACAAACAGGACAGTGCTTGTGTCATCTTTGACACAGTTTATAGCTAACTGAAATGACAATTGAGTTTTGCCTGAATCTGCAAGCCCACATATCTCTGTAATGTATCTTACTGGAATCCCACCATTGCATAAAGCATCTAATCTGTAATTAAATTTTAAATCTAAGTTAATAAATCACTGTCATCTACTTCTGCCTACACCTCTCTACGTAGACTAGGAGTGAAGCAGTTATGGGCCTTCAGTAAAGTTTACTTGATCTGACTAACGCTATTGTTATTCATAAAACTGTTCTACCATTGGATACCTTTCTATACCCGTACTTAATCGACTTCTTGTCTTGAAAACTTTTGTAAATAAATCCGTTCCATTTATTAGTGGTGCTGAATATTTAGTAAATATTTCATTTCTGATTGATAATATTTCAGGCAGGCTCAATTTAGTAAGTGCTGATAACTTCGAAACATCTTCTTGAAGAAAGTCTAAAATTGTTGTTATACGATTTTGAGCGAGAGTTTTTAGCGAGCTCTCGGAAAGGTTTCCCAAATTCTGGGACTTTAACTTAAGCATTTAAAAAAAAATTAACAGAAAACAAAAACTGAGTTTTTAATCAACTTAACCCTTAAATGCGCACTGTTGTATAAATACAACATTCCAAAAACCATGGATTAAAAAGAACTTCTTATGATTTTTTAATTATTTTGACATTTAATTTGTGTTTCTGAACGATATACGAAATACTTTTTTATCATAGGTCATAAAAAAGATTTCTTTTGTTTTTTAAATATTGAATGTCAAATGCCACTTTGACAAAAACATAGGTTTTGGCGCGAACGTTGTTTTGAAGCAGTGTCTAGACTTCGCTAAACATTACGTAAGTTTATAAATTTATTTATTTTGCTTGATTATATCTTCAAATACATGGTAAACGTATAAAACATAGAAATAAATTACACGTTTTGTAGAAAATAACACAAATCGGTATGTTGTATAAAAACTACATTGCGCGCTTCTTGGTAAAAAAAATGCATGATTGGTGAAGGGCTTTTCTTTTGGTTTTCAGCATGCCACGCTTACTAGAAAGCGAAATTTCTAAGTATTTAGAAACTCTTGATGACTCAGAAGATGGTTTAGATGGATCAGACTCCGAGGTAGAAGACGAAGGCAATTTCATAGCGCTCGAGACGTTCTCCGAGACCTTGAAAATGAAGGTGAAGTTGAAAATGAAGGTGAGAATAGAGCTGCTGATGATCCGGATCCCACTCTTGTAAATGATCTTGTTGAGGATATGCAAGACCCCCCCATTTTGGCAGATGAAGATGTCGTAGCAGTTTCATCGCATGGGACTTCCAGGCGGCCCATAAATCGACCTGTGGTCTGGCGAATATGGGAGGTGTGGACCTATTAGATTCATTCATAGGTCGTTACCACATCACACTGAAAAGCCGGAAGTGGACCATGCGTTTGTTTTATCACTTTCTGGACTCATTTCATTTTCTGGGTTCATTCAAGCCATGGTCCGAGGCAAGAGGGAATGGGAAGCCGTCGCCTCCTTCTGCGAAGCAGTCATGCTAGCGAAGGAGGCGGCGGAACGTGAGAGGGAGAAAGCCTCACGTCCCAGCCGCCGCGGGAGGAGAAGCACCGGGCGTCGGGGGCCACGCCGTGATGGCTCTCGGCCACCGTAGGCACGGGCCTGTGGACGGTGAGTAATGGGCTAGCTCGCCGTCCGTCCGTCGTATGACGACGGGCAGGCCGTGTCGACGGCGCGTTCGTGTTCCACGCGCGCCTGAAAGAGTTGTCAGCAACGGGAGGGGCCCGCAAGGGCCGGTGCCTGCCAGGGCTGCGGGACTGTTCGAAAGAGATACCGCGGCCCTGGAACATAAAGGGCCAATGAAGGAACATGGGTGGTTTTTAGTCAGTAAGAGTCTGACACTTCCTTCCGCTCCGCCCAGAGCGGGAGGGATCATTTGATGATTTCCCACCCACCAAAAAAAAAAAAAGAGATGGGTCTTCCTGCAAATAGCAATAAACGTGGTCGCCCCAGTGCTTCTTCAATTCAAGGGGAACTTGAATTGAAGAAGTTCCGAGGACCAGCTCAAGCTGTTCCGGCCAAGGACGTACGACTGGACCAATGTGGTCAGAAAAGCAGCAGAGGTGCAAATTTCCAAAATGCTCTGGTTTTGTGCTCTGTGTGATACTAAAAAAAATAATTGTTTTTATAAATATCATAATGAGACATAAATAAATAAATTATAAAATAACTTCTGTTTTTTACTTCATCCATACTTACGTAACTTCAATAGTCGCGCAATGTTGTATTTATACAACATACACATTTTTGAAAAAAAAAAAAAAAATTTGGGTGCTAGATTTTTTTTATTATTTTTCCTTTAATATAATACCGATCTTGCATTAAATATCATTTTTTCGAAAGGTTTGGAAAAATCACGCATTTAAGGGTTAAGTTACGTTAACTTAAGTTTTTAATCAACCTTTACTAGTTTTAACAACAACCTTTACTAGTTTTATTATGATCTTATTATTTTCAAATTGTGAACCGAATGAATGAAAAGAAATAGTGAATGAATGCTGCAAATGTCAAATAAAACGAAGCAAATACCAAAATAGAGAGGGGCACAAGGTCAATATTTTCACTCGATTGATTGATCAAAATGGAATTTCAGATCGTTTCAACATTTATTCATAATAAACAACAATTCAACAACCCTTCTTAGAACTAAAAGATTTCAGTGACAGAGATATAATTAATTTAAATAATATTCAAAACACTCGCTCGAATTCGTTGATCATAGACACCGCTCATGGATCATAGACAAACGTTGAAAGAATAGGCGGCAGGCACCTCCTCTACCGACGCCCGCCATTTGTGTTTGCTGTCAAAAGCGATGTAATGTCGTGGAGTCGTGAATAAATTGCGATCATTGCGGCGTAATTACGCAGAATATTTTATTTAGTTAAGTTTTATTATTATTTTCAACGATGTCTAATATATCGCTCGATAAAGAAACTTTTTATCGACGCATGAAGAAGCTGTACGCAGCATGGAAGGTCGGTAACTGTTCGTCAACTGATGTCACCGTTTTTGAGGGCCCGTTCTACAGTAATTGCATGTTTTACAGGCTGCTGCAGCGGATTCAAAAGGCGACGATGCCTTTGCGAAGGTCGATTGCCTGGTTTCATGCGTCGGAGTGGACGAAGACACGCTTTACAGCAAGTCAACAGCGCTACAGGTTTGCGCGACTTAAACTTCTTTCCATGTGCTTAAAAACGGAATTATAACTTATCGAATGCCTTTTCTGTATTGAATTAACAGTTGTGCCGTTTAAAAGGGTATCTTTGTTTAGTGTTTAGCTGGGTAACTAGATATAAACAGTAGAATTTCAGTAAGTTTTATTAGCCACAACTTATCAGAATGCAGGCCTACTTGTAAAATCCTTGCATATAAGAATAGAACATACATTATCTACTTGTGAACTTGATACATCTGATTGTATAACATTTCTATAAAAATATTGATATATTTTACAATTTTGTTTATAAAGCCAGGTTATAACATGACATAGGTTGATGATTTGTTCATTTAATTGGATGTGATCAAGAAAAGAAAAACTCTCAAGTCCATATTTTTTCGAAAATACATAATAGTTATCCAATTCTTGGCAGATAAGTTGAATGGGCAAGAAAAAAAAAACACAAATTTATCTATCTACCTTCTGTTTATTTCAATGATTCCTTTTATATTCAGTACAAATATGTAAATTGTTATTGTTTACAATAATAGATTTGAAAATTTTGCTTACTTCAAACTTTATCTTGTTTTGGAAATCATTTGAACATTGTAATCTAAAGATAACTTGATGCATTGTGTATGTATGAAAAGTATCAGAAATATCTAGCAAACTTCATGTAATATTCATTGAACTTCATAACTAAAATGTGATTGTGTGTTAGAAGCTATGCCTAGCAATAAATGTCAAGAATATTCTTTTATGATATTCTGCAAATTTTCCATCACCTCAATCTGTCCTCAGAATAAATTTGTCTAGAGTAACTAGCCAATCAAGAACAGATACTGAAATTGTAGATGTATTGCCTCATTTGGTTATTTATTGTGCAATAATCACAAAGAAACTGATTATAAAATCTATAGTAACCCTGGGCTATGATACATGGTACGTGTACAGACAGGTCTAACCCAAACAAACAATTTAAAATAACTCCGTAATTGTTTAATAAGATTGACAAGGGTTCAATCCAACCTCCATATTCCTCCCAGTTTTAATTGATTAACCACACCCAATATTTGGTAATTTTACTTGTATGTCTGAAAACTAAATAAGCGTCTCTCATTTTCATTCATATCAGTCACTGATTACTGTTTTCTCTTTAATTTGCTATATATTTATTTAACTTACTTTTTACATTTTTTAATATTCCTATACAAAATCTATTTAAAATACAAATATTAAAAAAATACTATTATTATTACATACTTTATTTATGCAAACAGACTTGGCTGTTTGGTTATGAGCTGCCGGACACGATAACAGTTCTCACAGAAAACAGCATGTGTTTTCTTGCAAGCAAAAAGAAGATTGAATTTTTAAGACAAATTGAAAATGGGAAAGAAGAATCGGAACTGCCACCAGTGAAATTACTTGTTAGAGATAGAGTAAGTATACACCTAAAACCATTTATTTTAATTTTATTGTGTACATTTACATGATCTATAAAGATATCAATGTACATATTTCTGGCTATGTATCTTAGTTGACTTTGCTTTTTATGGGTGAGTTTATATGCTCTTAGATTGCAAACAGAGAAATAGGATTGGGGATAGAACTAGGTAAAAATGGCGCCGAATTTCTGAACTAGTTTCTGTACATTTGT
This sequence comes from Eurois occulta, assembly GCA_950022335.1. Taxonomy (NCBI): domain Eukaryota; kingdom Metazoa; phylum Arthropoda; class Insecta; order Lepidoptera; family Noctuidae; genus Eurois; species Eurois occulta. Next base: position 4,629,794 of record OX465489.1, on the reverse strand, counting down.
AGCAGACTATACATGAGTCCAAACTTTAGCATTTGTACGTAAGTAGGGCAACTTGCATGCTTGGTGTCACAAATTATGTGTTTCGACCTTAGTCCAGGACAATTAGGATTTCGCTCCACTTAATGGCTCTGATATTGCTAACACAGTTATAACATAATAACACTCATTGAAAGAAAACAAAATCTTTATTAGATGATAAAGTTATTTATTGCGTGGTGCGAGAGGGTTGTGGTCACATGTCGCGAGAGCTCTTTCATTCGCGTGCTGTCGGTCATCAGCACTCCTCCCCCACCGCGCAGCTTCGTCAGGCACCGTCTCAATTAAATGGTCGGCCTGCAGCATAATTGTTACATTTGAATAAGGATTGAACCAAATCTATCAGCACGAAATGCGATTCCAGGCTGATAGATGTGATTCGACCCTAATGTATTAAATAAATTAAAGTAGGCTGCTGTGTTTGGTAAATCTATTTTTGTCGACTTAATTGATTACTGTGTAAATAACGGCGTGTCTGTTATGCGCATGTCTGAACACTAGTGATGTTTTGGTTACAAATTTTCTGACACTGAAGAAGCAAAACCATGAGGAAAATAAATGTACACGGATATTTTTAGGACATTGTACGTATTTGAACATAAAATAAACATAACTCAGGACGCAATTTTTCATGATCAATATGTTTTCAGAACGATAAGGATAAAGAAAACTTCAACAAATTAGTACAAGAGATTAAAAAATCAAAATCTGGCAAGACCCTCGGGGTTTTCGCGAAAGATAACTATCCCGGTGAATTCTGCGAAAGTTGGAAGGCTGCAATGAAGGGTGAAAAATTCGAAAATGTAGATATAAGTTCAGCTATTGCACACTTGATGGCACCAAAAGAAGATTCAGAAATTATAACTGTGAAGAAAGCTTGTATGGTCACAGTTGACGTGTTTACGAAATATTTGAAAGACCAGATTATGGAAATCATTGATTCAGATAAGGTGAGTACAGAGTGAGTCTTCGAAAACATCTGCTCTTGTTTTTGAGATAGTTACGAAAGCTAAGCTTCTCTTTTACAGAAAGTGAAACACTTAAAGCTCGCGGAGGGCGTCGAAGCGGCGATATCGGACAAGAAATACGTCACTGGTGTAGACACAAGCCAAGTGGACATGTGTTACCCTCCAATCATCCAGTCTGGAGGGAACTACAGTCTCAAATTCAGCGCTGTTTCCGACAAGAACCACTTACATTTCGGCTCCATTGTCTGTTCTTTAGGCGCTCGTTATAAATCATACTGCTCAAACATTGTTCGGACATTGCTCGTCAATCCAACAGATGAGATTCAGAGCAATTATAACTTCCTTTTGAATATAGAAGAGGAGGTTATGAAGAAACTTGTCTCTGGCGCTAAACTTTCGACGGTGTACGAAGCAGGTTTGGAGTTAGCTAAAAAAGAGAAGCCTGACTTAGTTGAGAATCTTACAAAGTCTTTTGGGTAAGATTTACGTATCACAATTCCTTAAAAATAAAACTAGTTTATAGCAAAACTAAGAGCGGTTTCAGACTATCGTATTATTGTTCGCGAGTTGCGCGTGTGTCAAAAAGCGCATGTCTACGCCCTTACACGAAAAACGAACTTATCCTTTTAACAGGCATAACGATCTGGGAGTCTGAAAATAAAGATAGGGATAGGTATGATTGGTAGAAAATAAATTTCGCATTTTAATTTTTCTTTTGTGTTCTTTGAGTAGGTAATTGATAAGTCTTTGAATAGCCTTTGTACAACAATAGAATAACTACCAGGAACACATTATTTTAATTAATGAGTATGATGGGAAAAATATTCCCTTTGCCGTATAAAGGGGTTATATGCGCCGAAAATACGCTAATCTGAAACCGCCCTAAGGAATCTATTACTATTTCCTTTATTTATTGAATCTATTATAAACCTTATGATTATTGTCTTGCAGGTTTGCAATGGGAATAGAATTTCGTGAAAGTTCAATTATTATAGGGCCCAAAACATCGGCAGTGGCTAAAAAAGGAATGGTATTCAATATTAACATCGGTTTGGCAAACTTATCGAATAAAGCCGCCACGGAAAAGGAAGGCAAGGTATGGATTCGTATAAGAATTAGCAGCTTTGGTGCATTTCTTTACGAATTGACGGATTCCTCTGTCAATTCCTAGTAAAAAAATGCACCAAAGCCGCTAATTTAATAGTCCCATTTCGCTGCCATCATTCACTATTTTAAAACATACGCCCAAATCTGATTTAATTTCGCGACTGCGAATATACACTTTAATTTCATTACTGCGAAAATACCCGTTCGTTTCAAAAATGCGAAAACCCGCGTCAATTACAGCGACTGCGTAAAGTAGCTTTGGATGAACAGTAGTTAGCCTGGAGTAGTACATTTTTATTAGCTTTAGTAACAGCATATTTCGATAGTAGAAAGCATTTCTGCCTGGCTTTCCAGACATACGCCCTCTTCATCGGTGACACAGTATTAGTAAACGAAGACCAACCAGCATCCCTCCTCACACAATCCAAGAAGAAAATCAAGAACGTCGGTATCTTCTTAAAGGACGACGACGAGGAAGAAGAAGAAGAGAAGGAGAACAAGACTGAAATACTTGGTGAGTCATTGTGATTGACAAGGAGCTTGGACTTTATATGTGTGGGAACAAGGTTGAAAAGATTAATTGCTGGAGAAAGGAAGTTGAGCTTTTTAGTGGGGGCTGGAAGGATGACAGTTGTGTGTAGTTGCGTTTGAATGATTGAATGTGACGCATATAAAAAAAGAACCAATTAGGTGGAAAAAATGCTTCACATCAACGCAAGCTGTTGTTGCTGTAATGACGAACGAATTTCAGCTTTATGGAAGATTGAAAAAAAGTTTAAAAAAAGGAATTTGAGCTTTGACAGTCACAAGACTCGCAATCTTAAATTTGCATGTTATGAAATGGTCAAAATCTTTACACAAAACTCAATTCTTTCATGCAAGATTGTTTCAGGCCCGCTTGCACCACAAAGCGCTGAATACATTTAACACTGTCATCTTCATACAATTGACAGAAACAGATGATTTAAATATGACAAATGTATTTAACGAGTTGTTGTGGGCCTTAAGATATGTTACTGAAGACTGGAAGATTCTTGTTGAATGTTTTTTCTACTTGTATTTCTACCTGTACAATATTTGTAAAAGCTTTCAGTATCAATAGATACTAAACTAACTACCTACAATATGAAGAACTGGAGTGTTTTATACTTACTTACACCTATTTTTTTTTCATTACATGCTATCGGAAATCTTTATAGAGAATGGAGGTGAGTTTCTATTTTTTTTTTTTACTATTAAACCCATACTTTTTGTTTATTAAAATGTTCAGATTTAACCAATGAAGGCTTAAAAATATATCTAGCTCGCCGTCCGTCCGTCGTATGACGACGGGCAGGCCGTGTCGACGGCGCGTTCGTGTTCCACGCGCGCCTCAAAGAGATGTCAGCAAACGGGAGGGGCCCGCAAGGGCCGGTGCCTGCCAGGGCTGCGGGACTGTTCGAAAGAGATACCGCGGCCCTGGAACATAAAGGGCCAATGAAGGAACATGGGTGTTTTTTAGTCAGTAAGAGTCTGACACTCCCTTCCGCTCCGCCCAGAGCGGGAGGAGTCATTTGATGATTTCTCACCCCCCAAAAAAAAAAAAAAAAGGCTTAAAAATATATGACCTCACGTCGGTGGCAACACCGGTTGACCTTGAGCTGGCCGAGCGAAGAAGCTAGTTTCAATAGAATGCGAGCCTAAGCTTTGGTTCTGACGTGCGGTCTACTGGACCATAATGTGAAAATAGATTTTTGTCTAGGCAAAACCATCTAAAATCTGCTGATCATTATTATTCATTTCATAAGCATTTAATGGACAATTCAGAACCAAGCTTAAAAAAAAATCAAGCTTCATTCAATTTTTCAAAGTACAATCTACCTTCACTCAACCGACTTACTTGCTAAACACACAGTATTATTTCAGGCAGAGGTAAAAGAACAGCAGTTATCGAATCCAAACTTCGTACGGAGCATTCTTCAGAGGAAAAACGTAAGGAACATCAAAGGGAACTGGCTATTACTCTAAACGAAAAGGCTAAGGAAAGATTAGCTAAACAGTCTAGTGGTAAAGAAGGGGAGAAGTTGAGGAAAAGCACAGTTTCATACAAGAGTACCAGCCAGATGCCAAGGGAAAATGAAGTTAAAGAACTCAAGTTATATGTTGGTGAGTGTATAAAAACTTTTCTGTAACTTTAAAACTCGCAGCAAGTACCAATGCTGCTTGCAGCTGTAATCATTTTTAGGGTTCCGTACCCAAAGGGTAAAACGGGACCCTATTACTAAGACTTCGCTGTCTGTCTGTCTCCAGGCTGTATCTCATAAACCGTGATAGCTAGAAAGCTGAAATTTTCACAAATGATGTACTATTGCCGCTATAACAACAAATACTAAAAATTAAAAAAAAAATATTAAGGGGGGCTCCCATACAACAGATATGATTTTTTTGCCGTTTTTATAGATAATGGTACGGAACCCTTCGTGCGCGAGTCCGACTCGCACTTGGCCGGTTTTTCAAACAGTACAGTACACGCCTGCTAGTATCGAATTTTAGAAAAATTTCTACTTTTTAAAGTATCGTCTCTGTCACTCATGCACGTTTTTGTACTGATGACTTTGATGCGTCAGTAACCGCTAAGCCCGCGGATTGTAGATTTTTTGTGCTAACGTGGACCACGTGCGCTTACGTCGGTCTCTTGTAACAAATCTTGACGGCATTGTGCAATAGGAACTAAGTATGTTTCCTGTCAAGATTTCAACCATTGACTTACTTTGTGTTTCCAGATCGCAAATATGAAACTGTAATATTGCCGATATTCGGTGTGCCTGTTCCATTCCATATATCAACGATCAAGAACATCTCCCAGTCTGTTGAGGGTGACTACACCTACCTCAGGATAAATTTCTTCCACCCTGGTGCCACTATGGGCAGGAACGAAGGAGGGAACTACTCACAGCCGGATGCCACGTTTGTCAAAGAAGTGTAAGTATCAGATATTCTGAAGGCTTCCATATCTTGTCTATTTCTATCTTCGAAACATTCAAGAAAGCCTTGCAAATACGACATTGAAGCCAAGCCATGTTGCTTAGCAAGTAAACAAAGTAAGGACTGAATTCTCAAAAGCAACTCAATTTTAAGAAAACATTAAATTTCATGCTGTCCTTGTCTTTTTACTGTGTATTTTTCTGGTAGCAGTCTCGCATGAGTACTCTTTGATGTGTTATTATTAGGTGCCCATAATGAACCATGTTTTTCACTTGATTGTAATTTATAAATTTACAGAACATACAGAAGTACAAACACAAAGGAGCCAGGCGAGATATCCCCTCCCTCCTCAAACCTCAACACCGGCTTTAGACTTATTAAAGAAGTACAGAAAAAATTCAAAACAAGAGAAGCAGAAGAGAGAGAAAAGGAGGATTTGGTCAAACAAGACACCTTAGTTCTCTCACAGAGTAAAGGCAATCCGAAACTTAAAGACTTGTATATAAGACCTAATATCGTAACTAAGAGAATGAGCGGGTCTCTAGAATCACATACAAACGGATTCAGATTCACTTCAGTTAGAGGGGACAAAGTGGATATTTTGTACAATAATATTAAGAACGCATTCTTCCAGCCGTGCGATGGAGAAATGATTATACTGTTACATTTCCATTTGAAGCATGCTATTATGTTTGGTAAGTTGACCCTCAAAAAGCATATTTTTGAGTAAACTACGACGCTCTGAATCTTGCGTAGACAGACGTCAAACGTATATGCCTTTCGTTTAGTTTAAATCATGATCACGCAAGTAAAGCGCAACCCCTAAGCGGCGTATACGAAACGTTACACGTACGTTTAGCGTTGAGCTAGATGCAAAGGTATCTATTGCGTCTGTGATTTCTGTTTTCTCGTAAACTATTTTGTCTAAAAACTCTTAATATATGAATTAAATTCACTCCTGTCTTTACATTTGAGTTCCCCCATTTCCAGGCAAAAAGAAACATGTTGATGTCCAATTCTACACGGAAGTGGGTGAGATTACGACGGACTTGGGCAAGCACCAGCATATGCACGACCGCGACGACTTAGCGGCCGAGCAGAGCGAGAGGGAGCTGAGACACAAGCTCAAGGTCGCCTTCAAGGTCTTCTGCGAGAGAGTCGAGAACACGACCAAGCAGGAGGTCGAGTTTGATACGCCTTTCAGGTTAGTTTAAAGTTCTATGTAACTTGGTTGCTAGGTAATCCGGTTACGACGTGTAACGAAGTCGTGCGAGCAGTTCCGAGTACGGAAGGCACTATCTGCGCATACGCATCGCTGTGCGACGCGCTGCTGGGCTAGTTCGACTTTAGATCTCGTTGCGTGCCCATACCGGATGAATGGAGAATAATTTGATGGTGTCAATATCCTATAACATTATCAACAATTTATAACATGGTTGTCTGAATAAATCGAATGCACAGTCCGACTTTACACACACGAGCAGGTCTTTGATTTTCTTGCTTGAATGTGATAATAAAACCTTTTTTATTTTACCTCCACAGAGAATTAGGCTTCCCCGGAGCCCCATTCCGCAGCACAGTCCTCCTCCAACCCACTTCGGGCGCCCTCGTCAACCTGACCGAATGGCCGCCATTCGTCATAGCACTGGAAGACGTCGAGTTAGTCCACTTCGAACGAGTACAGTTTCATCTGAAGAACTTCGATATGGTGTTCGTTTTCAAAGATTACGCTAAGAAGGTCGCGATGGTGAACGCTGTGCCTATGAACATGCTGGATCATGTGAAGGAGTGGCTTAAGTGAGTATGTGTTGAAAATTACAATTCACGAGCTTGACTCGTAAGTCATTAGGTATAAATTTCAATGATGCACGCTGGTGAGTGTGTATTAGGAATATTGATTTTTCAAAAATCTAATGATGCAGTTTTAGTTTTCATCGAAATCGGGCTCGAGACTCTTTTGAGTATTTTTCGCTATTCCTCGTAGTTTTTTTAGGATTTTTGGCATTTATTTTTAAAGTTTTTTGTTTCACTTTTTATTTTTTCCCAGTTTCGAAATTTCAATAACTATTTATTTTTTCGTACTCTAGTAGTTAAACTCTAAAAGCTCTCCCTCCTCTTTCTCCCCCAGCTCTTGCGACATCCGTTACTCAGAAGGTATACAATCGCTGAACTGGACGAAGGTCATGAAAACCATCACAGATGACATCGAGGGCTTCTTCGACAACGGTGGCTGGTCCTTCTTGGATCCAGAGTCGGACGAAGAGAATGCTGCAAATGTTAGTACCGTGTCTATGCTATTTTATATTTTGGTTGCACGCACTACTGGGGATGAGGTCTTGGATTCGACACCCAGGTTGGGCAGTGTTATTGGGTTTTACCATCACGAATTTCTCAGTAGCACAACATTACACGAGACTTGTGCTTAAAAGTTCTATAGATACAGTCACGAACACCAATATGTAAACACATAACAACTTTTAAAAGCGTTTTTTTCCTACTGTTCTGATTAAAATTTCATGTCGTTACGAACATAGTATTTTGGAACTCATATTTTTATGAAAAAGATCCATCTCCAAGTTACAATCGTTATTTCTCGCGAAAATTGCTTTTAAATTTAGGAAATTGTATACATATTGGTGCTCGTGATTGTACACCTCTGCAATACCTGTCGTGATGTTGTTTTATGTTTAAAAAGATATCTCCCATTGACTTCCGTCATCGTAATTTCGTATCACCTAGTTTAGTTCCACCCACTATTCCGCTCCTCTCCTCTAGATATGATTACTAATAGCATCTTACCTGTTCCAGGATGAATCGTCTGAGGAAGAAGACGACGCGTACGAGCCGACAGATGCTGAGAGCGAAGAAGATTCCGAAGGCTCCGAGTACGACTCTGAAGCTTCCGACGAGTCTGATGTGTCTGGTGAGAGTGATGGTAAGTCGTTTCTTTACTAGCGAATGAGCAAAGTTTAAGATGGTGAGAAATTACGAAATTGATGACATACCTAATTGTGTCCCTAACTGAAGTATGGCCGTTTGGTACTTCGTTTATGTACTACCGAGTTCACTGACGGTCGACCACTTTTCAACCTTATTACTTAGGGCATAAGGGTGTATAGTAGTAGACCGTCAGTGCACACGTACTGCCGAGTTCACTGATGGTGAGCATCTATCTACGAATGTTTTGCGTTGACGGTGTGAGAAGTTAAAGTTATAAGCTTCGCCACAAGAGAGCTAGAGCCATCTGAGATTCAGAATTTATAGACTCCAATGTGTGTGTATTAAATGTCGAGAAACTCGTTAAGCTAACATAAGAGGCTATCATCACTCGAATGATAAAATGAGTGTGTTGAACTTTCATATCTATTTATTTTTTGCTAAATCACGGTACTAGCTCTGACTTAGTATCGTAGGTCATAGGTGGGTTCGAACCCAAGCAGTCACGTTAGTTTCTGTAATTTATTTCATCACCATTGCACTCAAAACGGTGAAGGAAAATATCGTGAGGAAACCATGTCCTAGAGCCAAAAATTCAAAGACATTCACAACCATCAACCCGCACTGGGCCTGTATAGTGGGTTATATCCCACTCCCTCTTATAGAGAGGAGATCTGTGTCGCAGAGGGAACATTGGTTTGTCATTCTAATCTCCTGACATTAAATTCTCTTACAGGTGAAGAAGACGAAGAATCCGGCAAGGACTGGTCAGATCTTGAGCGTGAGGCTGCCGAGGAGGACAAAAAAGAGCGCATATACGACCGGGGCGGTGAAACAGACTTCGATCGTAAGCGCAAGGGCGGTCGCGGACGCTTCGAGGATGAAGGCCCAGGGAAAAAGGGCAAGAATGACAAAAGCTCCAGCAATCATAAGAGCTCGAGCAACCATAAAAGCTCTAGCTCTAATCATAAGAGTTCGAATCACAAGAGTCCGTCGAAGCATAATAACAGCAGGTTGGTTACAGTTTATTATGCCAATGTAGCATAGGTTTGTGTCAAGAAATAGACAACCCTATAATATTAAAGCTGCGGTCACCGATTGAGCGAGAGTGTACATAGTTCATATCAAAGTTGCTTGAAGTCTGCACGTACTGTAAGTGCGCGAGTTGAATGCAGAGCTTAGGAATGCGCACACGTACGACAAATCTAAGGACAGCACTACGCTGCGGGTGTGAGAAGTGAAGCCCTGGGAGATGCTCCCGCCCTTCACCTCAGGCTCCGACTGCATTCAAGTCGCGCACCAGCAGTATCTAATCATGAAATATCCTGGGTTCGTTCAATTAATTATTTTCCCAGCGCCGCTGTTTTAATGATGTGGCTTCGTCTTATAGAGAGTGTTCCACGATATGACGATATGTTTCTGACTCGGATGACTTTGTCCCCAGCCCTTCAAAGAACCGCGACAAGCATCACAAGTCGTCGCACCACGAGCGCGACCGCGGCAAGAGCGACAGCAAGTCCCACAACAAGTCTAACGATAAGAAGCACTCTAACGACCGCTCGCACAAGCGCTCGCGCGACGACAGTCGGGATCATGACCGTCATCCTAAGAAAGCTAAGTGAGTATACTCAATGTAGTTTTTATAAACTTGCGTATTATGATTTCCAGACAAAGGTTAGCTGTTTTCCCATGAGTGATAATTTCCTATGCAGCTTTTAGCTAGATAATAACAGTGTACTGGGATCATCAATTACATTTTGAGATGGTAGTGTGATGAGGTTTTGCCACTTCTCAGGTTAGGCAAGTCGGTAAACCAAACCATGTAACATGTTGGATGTGTTCCTAAAGTATTTTTGAACAAGTGATGTCTTGGCAAAGCCATCCAGGGAACTACAAAACTAAATTCTTTTTCTTGTTTCAGGAAATAAACCGCCGAGAACTTATGATTTCGTAAGGAGCAAACACGGGTTACTGTTGCCGCACGGCTCGTTTAATTTCACTGTATTCTCACACCCAATGTCCGTCTGTGTTGTTCAAAATCCAGGTCTGAATGTGTATGTATGTAGTTTATTTCTGATTCCAATGAAAATGTAATAAAATAATACCACGAAGAAATAAATGTAAGTTGATTTATTATTTGCTGATTTCATTTATTCTATTCCCGAGTCATGGACTAATTCATAATCAACTGATTCGATTCAAACTACAATGGTAGTGTTACCATAAAATAGCTTATTATAAACCAATTACTACTGTAGCAATTTCGAGACTATTTCATTTTAGAACATAATTTAAATTAAGCACACTGAATAAGCAGGCACATGCTACATTTCTTAGCACTGTGTCCTAATAACAAAATCTCCGGAGGTTAGGTCGTTATTACTAACTTACGAACATCTAAGTGAATCACATAATTATAATGTACATTATTTACATAAGTACTACATCTACTTCCATGTAGATTAATTAAGCATGGAACACTGATCGGCAACAAACGTAGGTATCGCAACAATACAATTTTACTATCGTTATATGGAACTTGTACCTACAGACACAAGTTTCATATAACCTCCCACTTATGCCCGATTTCACTTACTACTAGGCAACTCTTTAACGAATGCCTAAATAAAATCGTGCTGTTGGATTTTCAACGCTAGACTCACAGCCGAAAGTTAAAAACGGGCATTCTTACATCGACAATTTCGATGGGTATGACGCAACTAACAAACAAACGTGCGAATCGTACGACTCTTGCCGACTGGTTTTGTATTGCCGCCGAATTGACATTTAATAAATATTAACTTAAATTATAGGTAACAAATATGCGATATTGTGCCACCCGATTTCTTTTGATTACGATGCGTGGCCGGTTATCATCGATCAGTGATTCCATTTCTATGCGTCGTCAGACTCTTGCGCAGCCACGACTGGCCTACGAGGCAAGACTGATATCCTCGAGTCGGGAATCTTTACATCCTGCACCTTTGGAGTGTCTTGCTCCTGTGTCTCACTGTTGTACCAATTCTTCTTATTGACTAGCATCAAAATCATGAGTGCTGGTAAGTGTATTAGTGAAAACCTGAAGAGTTTCCTTGAACTTTTACTATCCGATTTCTGGTGAAATTGCCATGCTGAAAATAAAAAAAAAATCAAATAAGTTTTTTAGACCACACCTGCATATTCTTTGAACTAGATGATGAAAAACAAACTATACACCCGTACATCAATATTTACATACAAATTATAATATAAAAGATAATGATATCTTACCTAAGTACATAAAATAAATATTTAATGGTAAGGATTCTAGCGCGAACCACATGTTGGTCACTTCTAGATAGGACGAGGCAGTACATGTGGCAATGATCACTCCTGTATGCCTGAGGGCTACTTTTCGGCATAATGCTGAAAACATAACAGTGTTAGTTAGTTGAGTGACTTAGTAAAACTATTTTTTGGACTATAGACACAATGTTCAAAATCCCTATGATGATATCTATAAAAGAGCATAAGTCAAGTCGTAGAGATGTGCAAGGTTCTTTTGGCGCCTGGCCACAGTCGGAACTACCGCGGCCATCTTTTTTTTAACCTTTCCACCGCCAGAGCATAAACGCGCTCCTAGCAATGCCATTCAAACAATAAAAGCATCATGCAGCACTGCAGCTAACACAATATTCATTTGAGCTTGAAACTATTGTATTCCACAATCAAATAATGAATGGCTTTTATGTCAATGTCTATGACATGGTTCAAATTAGAAGTTAAAATGTTTATTTGCAAAATAAAATCTGATAAATCTCAGAAACAGCAATCGACTCACCAGGATCAGTGACCGACATCATTCTATATCCGGCCCTCGTGTAATCAGGCCGTAGGTTCCATGACAGCGCGTTGAAGTGCGGGAACTGCCAGGAGTACAGTATCACGCTGAGCACGATCGCGCCCGGGTCCAGCGCGCCTGCGCACCCCGCCCAGCCCATTAGAGGAGGAATAGCACCGACTGCAATAATAGAATAGGGGAATGAAGAAAATAAAATAATAGTGTTACTTGAAAAGAAGGCAAAAGTATCTTCTTCTTAGCGTATCGATGGCAATCTAAATTGTATCAGCCCAAAACTGAGCCACTAGTTTGGCGCTTTCAGTAGCGTCCATCAGTTCCTGTAGCGAATAAACAACAGGACACGATATTAAGTGCACCATCGTTTGTAGAACAGCACCACATTTTACACTCCAGGGCAGAGTCATTAATGAAAAGTATCTTAATACAAAAGGATTATTATGTTGTTTTAAGAAATGCACTAGTAAATGGCTTATTATTTTTAATAACTAATATTCACTTTCAGATATTATACGAGAGAAAAATTAAGATGGTCATTATTTGTGATTTCTTGTGATAATAAAGAATGATTTGAACTACCTTTCGGGTGCTCTCAATAATAATAGGAGAGCCAGACCAAGAAGGTCAATAGGGATTTCGGTCCCTCCCTTTTCTTAAACTTAGTAAAGTTGACGGTTGACCCTTATTGCCTTTCGTATTAAGGTTGAAAACTAAGTCAACCGCGAACTTTGCCGATCGTACATATTTGAAATCATAAATCTTCAGGTTGAACCTGACCAACTTATCCAGCAGTTTTAAAATAAATTTATTAAACAAAGCTTACCTACAGCCCCCACCCAGGTATTATAAATAGACATCCTCTTCATAGGTGTATAGATGGACGTGTAAAGTACTAGGTTAGCGGCGCCCAGGGCTGCTGTCAGAGGGTTGACGCCGAAGTAGAGCAGGCCCAAACCGGTGGCGCCTGTTAGGCCTGCGAAACCTACTGCGTGGACTGGCCTAAGGAAAGGAAAAAGCGTGTTAGGATAGTAGTACATAACATAACATCACGCCTGTAAACCCTAAGGGATTACGCAGAGATGTACCCCTAATAATTAATAACATAAAGTACAAAACTGTTTTACATCCGTCACATCATCTCAGGTAGAGTTGAAGACCAGCATCGGGCACTAGTTGCTCGGCAGTTTGCTGAACTGGGCCTATTTAGCGCAACCATGAGACACAATATTATCTTTTTTTTTGTTGTTTAGATTTAAGTTTTTTTTTGTTGTGTGTACTTGTGGCATGTGCCTAATAAATATGTTCTCTTTGTTTCTAGTACGCCCACATTTCATCAGTAATGTTAAGTCCCATGTAATAGACGGCGAGCCTATTGCCGTAAACCGAGCACAAGTCCAGACTCCGTGGCTGCTACTGAGAAATTCTGATGGAAAAACCCAATACTTTGCCCGACCTGGGAATCGAACCCTGGAGGTACTACGGCTAAGCATAAACGATGTAATGCTCAACAATAGCGTACAGTTTCAGTACAGTTAATTCTTATGGGGTCTTTAAATTCATTGGGAAACAATATTACCATATTTTGTTTCAACATGTTTTTGTGTTTCGGGGATCGAATTGATTGAGAAACCAAAGCTGAGCAAAAATTTACGTTTGATGACAATAATTATATTGGAAATGATAAAGAAATAAAATAAGGAGCTAAAGAAAACAAAAAAAAAAACGAAACCAAGAAAGATTTTCGAATACAAGAAGTAATTTTTTAAAATAGATATTTTTATGTACCCTATCACAATGTGGTCCTATTTAACTCAAAGGTTGACTGGAATGCCTTGTGGCATTAAGTCCGCCTATGTACCACGATTGTACATGAAGTTTAAATAAATAAATAATAAAAGCATAAAAAAATATACAAACTTAATACCTTTGACAATTCGATATAGCCTAAAATTAATCTTAATTAAGCTTACCTACAGGCGTACACACTTACACACACAGTACACACACAACTCCTCACTTGGTTCAGTAAAGTTAATTGCGATTTAATATTATCTAAATAAAGGGTCATAACTAGTCATAAATCACAATACACGCGCTGAATCTTTATTTAATTAATCCTTTCGCGACGTAGTAATAAAGTCATTAGTTAAGTAATTACTAGAATAACAAAACAATCTAGTATTCGATCTTTCTTATTAATGTTAGCTTTTGCTTGCGGTTTCGCTCGTGTTGTGATCGGAAATTATCGCACGGAAGCGTCCTGTTTTTTTTTCAATTACCCTAGGGGGTTGTCTCCACGAGCGACAGAATCGCGACGATATTATCGTCGTTGCCACGTATTTCCATACACTCTCTTAGAGGCCGTCTCCACGAGCGAGAGAATCGCAGTGATATTATCCCATACAAATACGTAATATCGCCGCGATTCTCTCGCTCGTGGAGACGGCCTCTAGGACTCTCGGGTATAATGTAGATTATCAATAGTGGAAGTATTTTTGGAATCAATCCAGTAGATCCAAAGATTACCCCCTGCAACTAAACTTACAAACTATACCTCTAAACAATATTAGTGTAGTTAAAAGAATTTACTAAAAAATAGCTTCTTTCCGATAATATCTACTCAAAAATGTTGTTTGTCTTTTGATTTCAAAATTTTGTTGAGAAAAAAAATTAATGTGGTAAAAAAATCTTTTAGATACTTATTAAATTAATATTATGAAACATGGTAGTCAAAAGGTTAGCGATTTCGAATTTTGAGACATGAGTATCCAAACTATTTTCAATTATTGTAAGATCCAATACTAGAGTATCTACAAACAACCTACCGTTATGTACGAAAATTATAAGATTATATAATAAGAGCAGAAATAATAAAAAGCGTAAATAGCGTTGGAAATTTTGTTTTTTTTTTCACTTTGTGGTATACCTACACACAGGCTATTTAACTTTTTGATTCCAAAAGAGGACTAAGCAAGTAATTTTTTTAAGAGACGTCCATATTTTATGATCCAGATCCTATCTGTGTCACATGGATGTCTAGCCAGGTTTTTATAAAGATCCAAAATAAGTACTGTCTTAGACTGCATCTATACAGAAGTAACTTTTTGTAGAGCATCATTGGAATGTGTTACTGGGCAACAATGAATGACAAAAAGTTTTTGCAACAGCTTTACCTGCTTGTCGCAGTCACGACGTGCAAGCTGTTACCTTTTTTTTTGTTACTGTCCAGTTGTATTTGTAATGTTTGATGCGCTTTATGATTTTTGTTATTTGTTTTTTTTTGTATGCACGTCATGTCCCTGCGACAAATAAATATTTTTTATTACTTCTTTCTTTAAAAGTTATGGAAAGTTATTTGTTAGAAAATATTGCTCTACAAAAAGTAACTTTGGTGTAGGTACGCACTACGACTACGACCAATCAAGTTATACGAAACCAGTATACGCTTAGGTATCTCTAATTGTACGTGAAGCTCATACAAAGCGAGGTCAGGTTATACTGGATATGTATAACTTGATGTGTCGCCGTGTACCTATTATAGCTAGATGGTCCAAAAACTACCAAAATTCAAAAAGTGTCTTACTCAAGTAATCCTTTGACCAGCACTCGATTCTTAGTCCTAGACATCTGTGCATCGAATGGTACTTCGTGGTATTGGTTGATAGAGTTAGCGGCGGCCGAAGTGAGCCCCGTTCCGATCGCGCATAACGCAAACGTCGTCAGGTCGAAGGGCGCGGGCGCGAGCGCGTACCCGGCCATCGAGGACATCACTACTAACGCTGGAACAAAATGGAACAAAAGCATTTATTTAGCACTATTATACAATAATGATTGTGATTCTAGTTTTCTGCCAGGTTGATAGCAATAGGCTAATCTTCCAGATTCTTTCTCTCCCAAATTCCAGAACCTTTCACACAGTCCATCCCATCCATCCTTTCTTAGGTAGGTTTTTCTATAAGAGCAGGGGAAGAATCCCCTACTCTTATCATCATTATCTTCCTGCCCTTGTCCTATATTACTCGGGGTCAGCGCAACACGTTTTTTTTTTCGATAGGATTATCCCAAAACTTTCCTCGTGACATTTTCCTCATTCCTCCGCATCGCATGCCTTTACCATGACTTATGGGACTTAAACATAACTGGCTAAATGTGGTTACTATACACACCTCGGCCTCCGGCCAAACCCTCGGGGAATGCAAAAATGATGTTTCGTAGAAATTTCACACTGACAAGATGTGGGGATCTTTCCGTGGCGGAAGGCGCATAACCCGAGGGCAGGGCCGCTTGACGGATCGCGAATAAAGTCATACGTGTACAAAAAATATTATTATGTGCCAGCTTCATAAAAAAAGCATCTAACAGTTTTGGTCCCATTCCTGGGCAAATGTCTCCCCATATTTTTCCAGGTAGTCTTTTTTTGCGCCATTTCGAACGGTATTTATCTCTTGAAAAGAAACAATGACATTCTTTGTCGTGTCGATGATTCCTATGCGTACCTTCGAGTAGAACCCTGCTGCTTATAATGCTTCTTTCTACATTTTGATGGTTTAGGGCCATGAAAGTATGAAGGAAAAATTGGAATTACTCTTCAAATAACTTCAGATCACGGTCTAACCTTTCAAAAGTCTAGTTCGAACCTGATAAAATCAGCGATCAGTACCTACATTGTAACCCACGTAAATACCTACTTACGTTTGTGCACGAAAAACGAACGAGCGCGCGCTTCGCCACGCGCCGGGGGTGGCGGCGGCGAGTACCGTAGCCATAAAATCAATTTCAAAGTAAACATGTTTCGTTAACGATAACTTTTTTTTTTGTACTAAGATTTTTCAAAATAAAACTCATTTAAGTTTAAACACTGTTTTAAGCTTACACGGTTTAAAACTAAACTTATACTGTCACTTACGGGATATCTTCCGTACGTTCGTGTGTACGGGGTATCGGGAGCTCAAAATCATGAACAATCACGGAAGATATCCCGTAAGTGACAGTATAAGTTTAATTTGTCAAAGTTTGCGAACTGGATACAAAATATTCCTGTATAGTACCTAGCATCTATGTTTTCAGTGTTATCTATCATAGAAGTTGATATCAATGTTAGTAAACTAGTGTCGCAGTATTTCCAAACAATGGGTTATCGGATTATACCTACCTACTGCGTGTACCTACTTATTACTGTTGCATAAACAGAATGTTTATTCCAAATTGCGACATTTCATCAGCTTCCTGCCCTTGTCCCAGGTTATTTGGGTTCGGCGCAGCACGTTTTTTTCTTCCATTCTGTCTTGTCAATCTTCTCGCTATAATTTAGATCTTTTTCCTTCATAATATTAATCACCCAATCCATCTATCTTTTCGACCCATCAAAATTCATCACTCATTTAGTCACGTGCTATTCGATTCAAATTGCGACAGCAACTTGACGCAATTGTCTACTTTTCTAGGAGTGTCTCGCACAGTCTGTGTGTGTCATGGATTTAAATCCAGTCTCATAAAAGTCTACCTATTTGGATTTTCCAACTAGAAAACATTTACTTGTCATTTTCCTCCTATTTATCGCTTAACTATGAGGTTAAGATATTATATCCGTGTCAACTCTTCACATTTGCGGGGGGATCTGCTCCAAAGGTTACATAGTGCACACAGTATTAAACGTGGTTTGTGTTATTACTGGCACGTCAAACCGTTGGTCTTGCACTTGATCTATCTCGAGCAGGCCGCTTTGTATTGCCGTCCTATCGAACTATGAGAGTGAGGGAAAAGAGATCTGTGTATGGACTCTCTCTCCTATTTTGTGTTGAAATTTGCCGCCATGTTCGTAAACGGCCAGGACTACAGCACTAATAATCCGCTATCAGAATACCTCGTGTGTTATGACCCATTATCTACTAAAGATATAATGGCATCGATTATCCAAGAAACTGATAAGCCACGTCAGGAATGTTAACGGCTACTAGAATTGTTGTTGATAATCTAAATACTTCAACATAGAATGTGGGACGGGCGTTTGTTTTAGAATCGATCGGACGACGTGAGAGTGTTTATACGAAATGGCGGCAAAGGGAATGCCCAAAGTCTAGACATAGTTGAATTGTTATTGCACTGCGTCTGTATCGATCTTGCATAGGTTGAGCTCAAGCTCAACCTATGCGTCTCAAGACGAAGTTAGGCGTCAATCTTTGGTTGCCCCGAAGCCCGAAAGACCTCGGATAGTCTCGCTATGATATAATATACTGGCAGAGTAGCAGCAATGCAGTATGTTTTGGTTGTACATCGGGGCGCTGCGCCGAGAGAAATGGTTCAGGTTTTTTGGCGCTCACGCAATATGAATGCAGCGCCAAAAAAAATACGGAAAAACGGGGCTGATGAATCTTCGGAAGATCCTTTACAAATTCCGTATACTAACATAACTAATTTTATTTTATTTTATATTCACCTTTGCGAAAGTTAGATAATAAACTAGGCTGGAAATATTAATTTACTTCTACTTACAACTTAACCGAAACTTGGACAGCATCATACAATAGTTCCCCATCTGATTTTTTCTGTCGAGTGAAGGAGTTTCCTTCCACATCCTGTTGTCCTTTGGCGGTACATTTTTGCTCTTTACCGTAGCCGTGGTTTGTGTCGTCAGTGGCAGTTTGCTGTTCCAACATTGTGACGTCGATATCCTTGCCAGTTGCTGAAGAAGTATGCCGTTCTGGAATTGGGAGGACGTTAAAGATAACGTTAACAGTTTAAATTATGGGTAAAAGACAACGGAAGTCGTCTTTTAGATAGATAAGCACTACAGAATATTCCTACATAACACGCGGCCCGATTTCTTCGAAAGTGTAAATATTATTTTAGTGAAAAGCTTTTTAAAAACAACCCGATAATTGCATGACCTTACCTTGTATACAAATAGGTACTACAGATTACGTAACTACGTAAGACATTACTGCAGGAAGGAGTTCATTACGCCCGTAACATAAGCAGGAAAATACCATGTTCCATTTATTTAAACAAATGACTCATTATAAGAATAGTGTTATCTTAATGAGTAAAGTGTTTAAATAAATGTATTTTCGCCTTAACTAATTTTGAAACGGCTAAATAATAATTTTCAGACAAAGCTGCTATGTTCAGTTTTTTAAAAATAAGCTATTGACCATAAACTTCGTTTATAGTCATTCGAAATTCGGTCTTTGAGTTGTGTTATCTTTTTAGGGTTCTGTACCCAAAGGTTAAAACGGGATCTTATTACTAAGGCTCCGCTGTCTGTCTGTCCGTCTGTCACCAGGCTGTATCTCATGAACCGTGATAGTTAGACAGTTGAAATTTTCACAGATGATGTATTTCTGTTGCCGCTATAACAACAAATACTAAAAAACAGAATAAAAATATATTTAAGTGGGGCTCTCATACAACAGACATGATTTTTTGCCGTTTTTATAGCTAATGGTACGGAACCCTTAGTGCGCGAATCCGACTCGCACTTGGCCAGTTTTTTAAAGTGTGGAATTCTGGATGGTAACATTAACATAACAGATTTGTGCCCAGATTAAAATATCCAGATAAACTATGATCTCTTTGAAATGTTAGGTTAGTCGAAAATACATTTATATGCATGCAGGTCAGCATGTTGCTCGCGAGGCTCACAGCCTTCTTTTTTTTTTTTGGGGGTTGGGAAATCATCAAATGACCCCTCCCGCTCTGGGCGGAGCGGAAGGGAGTGACTCTTACTGACTAAAAACCACCCATGTTCCTTCTTTGGCCCTTTATGTTCCAGGGCGGCGGTATCTCTTTCGAACAGTCGCGCAGCCCTGGCAGGCATCGGCCCTTGCGGGCCCCTCCCGTTTCCTGACATCTCTTTGAGGCGCGCGTGGAACACGAACGCGCCGTCGACACGGCCTGCCCGTCGTCATACGACGGACGGACGGCGAGCTAGCCCATTATTCACCGTCCACAGGCCCGCGCCTACGGTGGCCGAGAGCCATCACGGCGTGGCCCCCGACGGAGGCTCACAGCCTGGGGTGCGCTAGCCCAAGGTTTTATTGTCAATTTGTTACCACTCCTTGCGGCTATTTTCCCCTTATTACGAAGCCAATTTCGATTTTATTTTATTTTATTTATTGAGGGATAATAAACAACTACAACTTAAATAAAACAAAAGATTAACAAAACTAAGTAGTAATGTAAAATGTTGTAAAATGTTTTGATAAATTTCTTCAAAAATCACGCGAGTTTATTGATAAGTGTCCGTTTCATGTTTTTATTTTATATTATTAACCTTTAGCTATGACTGATGACATTTTTTTGGTTTTTTAATAACAATTTTGGAGATAAGGTACCTATCACGCTGAGAGTACTTAGTAGTAGGTAGCATGTCGCTGCTTAATCAATGAAGATAAGTAGAAGCACTGTTTTAGTTTGATTAAGATACCTTCATACTTGAGAGCCCAATCCTTGATTGCAGTTGCTACCTAAATTTAACTATTTAATCTGGGAAGAAATAGTCAATACAGCCAGTATATTAAAAAGAAAGGTCAAGATCATTCGGTCAAGGTCAACATCAACCAATGCAATTATTCTTTTAGTTGAAGATACTAAACCCTAAGTCACAAAGACCGTGAATTAAAGATTTTTGTTTCCCTGGCCCAGTTATAAATAAAATAAATAAATAAATAAATAAAATTAATTAAGTTGGACAATATTCATATTATTGATCTTGATGTAGCAGATGGCGATGGATGGATTCTATGGTTTCTGCCTATCCCCATGAGAATAAGGAGTGAGTTTATGTATCACTATAATGATACTTGATATAAAAGATTGCTTGTAAGCAATTTTTTTTTTAAATACTGAATATTTCACTGCTATTTTTGTATAACTATTATTTTTAATCTTTATTTAAAGAGATTTTTCGCTTATGCGAATAAGTCACTCTGTAGGGATAAACAAGACGTTATTTTACAGTTAATTAACTGCTGTCTAACTTCAAAAATACTCTTTTTAAAAACCGTTATTTTCGCAGGAATTTTAATTTTTAATTGGCTAGTATTTAAACCAAAAAATCTTCACTTGTTATATTAAAACAATTCGAATCCTAATCAAAAATACTGATTGCACAGCAAAATATTATTATTATAGCAACAATTTAAGTTCGTGATGCATCGCTATTAATTGAAAAGCGGAGCTTTTTTATGAATGGATCTAATAATCTAATGCTCAATAAACTTCGCAATTCATTTTTGTTAAACACAAAAACAAAATAACAATACAACAATACACAAACTAATATAACAATGCCTTCAGAATGTTATTGCGGCTCCCACGTTTCTGCAGTGCATCTGCCATGTTCATGGAGGCTCGTACGGACGGATTCGCAGCTATTTTGCGCAAGAAGGTCGCCTCCCTATTGAGCAGAGTTCGTGCTAGCAGCAATGGCATTCTGGCGGTTATTGCTGATAAAGGACAATGACCAAAGTTGGTACCAAAAAGTCTCGCGCCTCAAAACCAAAATATTATAGTAATTAGTTTCATATTTTTTTACGGCATTACGCGTCGGGGATTTGATTTTTGAACTGGAAATAAACTTTTCGAGTTTAAAAGTATGAATATTGTTTTACTCCCTTTATATGACGTTCCGTTTCAACTGAATATAAATGACGTTCCGTTTCAATTGAACAAACCCTTGTCTGTCGAGCGGACTCTAAAATTAATTACAATTAAGTAAGATCAGTACACCAAATCGATTTAGTTTGGTTTATTGCTATTTGCAACAAAATAGATTTTCTCAGCCTAAAGATTTTGATTTATCGATTAAATCCCGACTAGTTTATAGTTATCTTATCTGTGGCATCTGACATTTGTAGTCTGTACTGACTACCTACGTTAAGCTAACTTTGCGCTAGCGAAAACGACCGTCTGTGTTTTAAGAGTTGAGATTGAGATTTGTAAATTATTGAACTGTGTGTTGAGAAGTAGAACTTGTATTTTGTGAACTTTTTTCTGTGTATTCATTTGTGCAAACATGTTGAGTCGTGGAGTCAGCCAATTGACACCGTCATTATACATTCGACGATGTATCAATTGTTCATTTTTGATACCCAGAAATCTATCTACACATTCATTAGAGCACGTGTCTACTCCTATGATTAACTTGTTACAGTCGTGGATAACTCCTACTCAGGTAAGCAATCTTATTTTACTCTTTGAATATATACTGTCAGGCACCTTCCATTTCCTGACTTATCATCTCTGACTAATCTGACTGTACCATCTCCACCACGTACCATCTTACGACACATTTTATATAATGAAAAAATATTTTAGAATAGAATCGCACAGAAGATAGATTACGCCACAAAAACACCTTTTTAATTGATGGTTTTTATTGCAGTTGTCTTCAGAAAGTGTGCTCTGTACAGAGTGTTTGACACTGCTTCAAGATCGAGCAAACACAATCAATGAAGGAAGTTTATCTTTGCCTGCTATTGGTCATAGAAGATTATGTTTTTCTTGTGGCAAATCTATTCTACATGCTACTAGAACATATCCTGTAAGACAAGATCGACAAGAGAGAAACATTTTAGTTAGACATGTTCCGCTGCATTTGGTAAATGTTTTATTTATATTGAAATATCAAAAAAGTAATTCAATTTCTTATTACAATTACTTCTTGATCATTATAATGTATTCCTAACAGTTAGATCACACTTACATACTTTTATTAAATCTATAACCCATTGCAAAATGTTTTGTATTACATGTTTAATCATGTTATTTTTTTAGGTCTCAAGATTGGAAAGAGTTTGTGCTGCTTGTTGGAGGTCAGCTAGAAGAGAAATACAACGTCATAATCAGCATGACCATAATCGCCCTGGTCTATCAGATCATATTTTGCCAGACGCTGGATCAAGTGGGGATCTCAATATTCCTGAGCCGCCTCCTCTTCCACAACAAAACCTACACACTGCTCAAGTTAGATCAAATCCAACAATTATGTCTTCTGTGTATAAGCGTGCTGCTAGCACATCCAATCACTGTATATTTGTTAATTGTTTTGAAACAGAACGTTTACTGGTACCCTCATCTATAAAGGATTTGTTATTACTTAATTATAAATTCTATGTGCCGCCAGCAGCACGAATCTGTCGTCACCACCTGGATCATGGCCGTTGGAATGAATTAACTTCCCAGTTAAGAGATTTCACTGGTAGTCAATTTGACGCAATCATGAATATAATGCAACGAGCTGCCAATTACCATATAGATTTCTCAAATATTTTAATTATGCCTACATATTTATGTCACTTTTGGCTTGGCATGAACTCGGATCAATTTTATGATTTGTTAAACTGTATACCAAGTCTAGCAGGACAAGTACCGAATGCCACGATTGCATTAAGCATTTACTTAGTTAAGCTGAGAACTGGTGATAGTAATGAAAGATTGGCAACTCTCTTTAATAAATCTCGTGTCACCTTAGAACGCTTAATGAATAAAGCCAGACAATGTTTAATTAATGAGTTTCTTCCATTGTACTTAGGATTTAATCATATGACTGTTGAAGATGTTGCTTCTAGAAATAGAATAATACCAGAAGGATTATTTGGTAATCCTGATTTGCCACCTAATTCTAAACCAGCAATAGTAATATGTGATGCTACTTATGTATTTATTCAAAGTAGTTCTAATTACTTATTTCAAAAACAAACATACAGTTTGCAAAAACTGGATAATTTGGTCAAACCATTTATGATAGTGTGTTGTGATGGTCATATTGTGGATTGTCTCGGGCCATACAAGGCGACCACTAATGATGCTGCTATTACTAGTTTAAACCTACGTGATGAGGAATCTTGTTTAAGATCATTTTTCCGCAGAGGTGACGTTTTCATCCTTGATAGAGGATTTAGGGATGTTATTAATGAACTCCAGGGATATGGCTTTATAACACATATGCCAGAGTCTCTACTTGAGAATGAATACCAATTAACAACCCAGCAGGCAAATCGGTCTCGTCTTGTTACTATGTGCCGCTGGGTTGTAGAAGTGGTTAATGGGAGGGTGAAAAGGGATTTCAGACTTTTTCGTCATGTTTTCAACAATAGAGCAGCTATGCACCTAATGGATGACTTTAGAATCTCTTGTGCCCTTATTAATAAGTTCCATGTTCTTATAGAAGACCCACCAGAAGCCTTGGAATATGTTAGAATAGCTAAAGAGAGGCTTTCACTAACAAACCATTTGGCAACTTACGTTGAACAGGAAAATCTCAATAGAAGGAGAGTGAATTTTCAAATGATTAATAGCAATAATCCACATTTAGATGGATTTCCACAGTTGACAATAACCGATTTAAAACGGTTAGCTCTTGGGACTTATCAGCTTAAACAGGCTAGATCGTATTATGGGGAACATATCCGTCGGACTGGGATGTATTCAGTTGAGGTGAACGATAATATTGATGATGATATACCCTTGATTTTAGGTCTTAATAATTACCTCTTAAGAGGTAGGATTAAATCTAGACATGTAACCAGTCGTACTTATCATACCTATTTATTGATTAGCAGAGATGATGCTGTGGCCAACACATTAGAAACCATAGTAGGTTACTGCTGCAGCTGCCTCGTTGGTAAGCGAACAGTGGGCTGCTGTGCTCATGTGATGACCATAGTCTGGTATTTGAGCTGGGGACGGTATAATGACGTAACTGCGCCGGCAACGGCTTTAGATGATTTTTTTCAGGAGTATGATGAATGAATGCGTTAGTATAGGTAGGTAGGGTAGGCAGGTAGGGCAGAGGTAGGGCGGGTAGGTAGGGCAGGTAGGTAGGGTAGGTAGGTAGGTAGGGCAGGTAGATAGGGTAGGTAGGTAGGTAGGGTAGGTAGGTAGGTAGGGTAGGTAGGTAGGTAGGTAGGGTAGGTAGGTAGGTAGGGTAGGTAGGTAGGGTAGGTAGGTAGGTAGGGTAGGTAGGTAGGTAGGTAGGGTAGGTAGGGTAGGTAGGTAGGTAGGTAGGTAGGGTAGGTAGGTATATAGGTAGGTAGGGTAGGTAGGTAGGTAGGTAGGTAGGGTAGGTAGGTATATAGGTAGGTAGGGTAGGTAGGTAGGTAGGTAGGTAGGGTAGGTAGGTAGGTAGGTAGGGTAGGTAGGGTAGGTAGGTAGGTAGGTAGGGCAGGTAGATAGGGTAGGTAGGTAGGTAGGGTAGGTAGGTAGGTAGGGTAGGTAGGTAGGTAGGTAGGGTAGGTAGGTAGGTAGGGTAGGTAGGTAGGTAGGTAGGTAGGTAGGGTAGGTAGGTAGGTAGGTAGGGTAGGTAGGGTAGGTAGGTAGGTAGGTAGGTAGGGTAGGTAGGTATATAGGTAGGTAGGGTAGGTAGGTAGGTAGGTAGGTAGGGTAGGTAGGTAGGTAGGTAGGGTAGGTAGGGTAGGTAGGTAGGTAGGTAGGTAGGGTAGGTAGGTAGGGTAGGTAGGTAGGTAGGGTAGGTAGGTAGGGTAGGTAGGTAGGGTAGGTAGGTAGGGTAGGTAGGTAGGGTAGGTAGGTAGGGTAGGTAGGGTAGGTAGGTAGGGTAGGTAGGTAGGGTAGGTAGGTAGGGTAGGTAGGTAGGGTAGGTAGGTAGGGTAGGTAGGTAGGGTAGGTAGGTAGGGTAGGTAGGTAGGGTAGGTAGGTAGGGTAGGTAGGTAGGGTAGGTAGGTAGGGTAGGTAGGTAGGGTAGGTAGGTAGGGTAGGTAGGTAGGGTAGGTAGGTAGGGTAGGTAGGTAGGGTAGGTAGGTAGGGTAGGTAGGTAGGGTAGGTAGGTAGGGTAGGTAGGTAGGGTAGGTAGGTAGGGTAGGTAGGTAGGGTAGGTAGGTAGGGTAGGTAGGTAGGGTAGGTAGGTAGGGTAGGTAGGTAGGGTAGGTAGGTAGGGTAGGTAGGTAGGGTAGGTAGGTAGGGTAGGTAGGTAGGGTAGGTAGGTAGGGTAGGTAGGTAGGGTAGGTAGGTAGGGTAGGTAGGTAGGGTAGGTAGGTAGGGTAGGTAGGTAGGGTAGGTAGGTAGGGTAGGTAGGTAGGGTAGGTAGGTAGGGTAGGTAGGTAGGGTAGGTAGGTAGGGTAGGTAGGTAGGGTAGGTAGGTAGGGTAGGTAGGTAGGGTAGGTAGGTAGGGTAGGTAGGTAGGGTAGGTAGGTAGGGTAGGTAGGTAGGGTAGGTAGGTAGGGTAGGTAGGTAGGGTAGGTAGGTAGGGTAGGTAGGTAGGGTAGGTAGGTAGGGTAGGTAGGTAGGGTAGGTAGGTAGGGTAGGTAGGTAGGGTAGGTAGGTAGGGTAGGTAGGTAGGGTAGGTAGGTAGGGTAGGTAGGTAGGGTAGGTAGGTAGGGTAGGTAGGTAGGGTAGGTAGGTAGGGTAGGTAGGTAGGGTAGGTAGGTAGGGTAGGTCGGTAGGGTAGGTAGGTAGGTAGGGTAGGAAGGTAGGGTAGGTAGGTAGGGCAAGTAGATAGGGTAGGTAGGTAGGTAGGTAGGGCAGGTAGATAGGGTAGGTAGGTAGGTAGGGCAGGTAGGTAGGGAGAACGTCTGGCGGCCAAAGGCGGCGTTGGTGAGGTCCTCCGTCCAATGCAGGACGATGGCGTCCCTCGCCTCCTGCCGCACGGCCTGGAGTGGACGGCGCACCGGAAGGAGCTCGGGGAGCGCCCCGTCGCCGAGGAGCGGGAGGCCGTGCGGCAGGAGGCGAGGGACGCCATCGTCCTGCATTGGACGGAGGACCTCGCCAACGCCGCCTTTGGCCGCCGGACGTTGGACACGCGCGGTCCGGCCCTGCGGGGCTGGCTCGAGCGGTCCCACGGTTACCTCTCTTTCCGTCTGGCGCAGGTGTTATCCGGACATGGTTGTTTCGGATCGTACCTGCGCCGGATCGGGAGGGAGGAAACCCCGGCGTGCCACGACTGCGGCGCGGCGGAGGACACGGCACAGCACACCCTCGAGGTGTGCCCGGCGTGGTTCGAGCTGCGCCGCGGTCTGACCGCGGTGGTCGGACCGGACCTCTCGCTTCCCGGCGTGGTCGACGCCATGCTGGGGAGCGAGGAGGCCTGGTCAGCGGTCGCCTCCTTTTGCGAGGACGTAATCTCGCAAAAGGAGCTAACGGAGCGCGCGCGGGAGGACGATCCTCTCGCCGCGACGCATCCGCAGGCGAAGAAGGGGGAGAAGGCGTCGTGCCCTCCTCCTCATGGTGACGGGCGGGCGGCAGGTACGGGGGTGCCTTCGCCCGCATTGCACCCGTCACCTTCGTCGGTCATTCCCGACCCCCCACACCCATGAGGGTGTGAGGGGTTGTCTTGCGGGGCAATCGTCGGCGGAGGACTGGAAGTAAAGGCTGTGCCGGTTTCCCAGTCCCCCGCCACTCTGACGAAGCGGGAATGCGCTGGGTCGTTTTAGTGGGTATACCGGGTCCGCCCGGGGAGTCCCACATACCCCTCCTGTCCCCCGATGGGAGGGTATGCGTAATGCATTTTTTCCCAGCGTCAACAAAAAAAAAAAAAAAAAAACTGGTGCTTTGTCAGAAATCCTCCTCGGGGCCCAGTGGCTGCCGGTCCTTCTCGATACGTCTGGAGGGAACAGCAGCTGCTGGGACGGTGCACCCTGGGCGCGGCAGTATCCTTCCCCGATGAATGGGAAGAGATTCCTATTCCTCGGGGAATGTTACTGTCGTGGCCAATATTCTGACACGGTGGGGCGACCTCCGCGCGACCCTCTGAACCGCAGAGGGCGCAGTGGAGGAGCAGGGGCGGGCTCGGTGTGCCGCCGGGCGTTGGGCGCGCTCGGTCCGGACAGGCGGGGCTGGCTCGGGCGGTCTCGCGGGATCCTCTCTTTCCGTCTGGTGCGGGTGTTGTCTGGAAACATCCATGCGGGGGGGGGGGGGCCTACCGCGACAGCGGCGCGGCGGAGGACACGGCGCAGCACACACTCGAGGTGTGGAACAGCTAGTTTTAAATAAATATTTTTGAATTTGAATCGCTATTAAAAAACCCAAATAGACTTGTTTGTTTTATTTTTTCTATCACTTACCTAGTCGATTCACGACAACAACATGAGCATGAGGAATAGGGTCTGTCATGAATAGTATCCTAAGACCTATACCTGCCTCGCTTCAAATTACTCCAACGTGTAGGGCATACAATAAAAATGAGAAGATTATAGTTATTTTGTCTATGGTTAATTGGCCGTTCACAGAATAGTCTTATTGATGTAGAATGCAATGAAATCGATTTTTTGATGAATCGATTAACCATTAATCGTTTCTTTTGTTTATTATACATAGCTATAACGTTTGCTTGAAAAACACTTCAAGAATTACAAATATGTATTTGCTTTGCTTTCTTTGAATAACAGCAACAATTAAGTAAGATCAGTACACCAAATCGATTTAGTTTGGTTTATTGCTATTTGCCACAAAAAAGATTTTCTCAGCCTAAAGATTTTGATTTATCGATTACATCCCTAAATCCCGACTAGTTTATAGCACTTACTATACTCTATGGTTTATAGTTATCTTATCTGTGGCATCTGACATTTGTACTGTACTGAAGTGTACTGACTGACTAGACTACGTTAAACTACCTTTGCGCTAGCGAAAACGAACGACCGTCTGTGTTTTAAGAGTTGAGATTGAGATTTGTAAATTATTGAACTGTGTGTTGAGAAGTGCAACTTGTTTGTATTTTGTGAACTTTTTTCTGTGTATTCATTTATGCAAATATGTCGAGTCGTGGGGTCGGCCGATTGACACCGTCATTATCCATTCGACGATGTATCAGTTATTGTTCATTTTTGATACCCAGAAACCTACCTAAACATTCATTAAAGCACGTGTCTACTCTTATGATTAACTTTTTACAGTCGTGGATAACTCCTACTCAGGTAAGAAGATCTTATTATTACTCTTTGAATATATACTGTCAGGCACCTTCTATTTCCTGACTTACCATCTCTGACTAATCTGACAATACCATCTCCACCACGTACCATCTTACAAAACATTTTATATAATGAAAAAAATATTTTAGAATCGCACAGAAGATAGATTATGCCACAAAGGGTAAAAACAACTTTTTAATTGATGGTTTTTATTGCAGTTGTCTTCAGAAAGTGTGCTCTGTACAGAGTGTTTGACACTGCTTCAAGATCGAGCAAACACAAACAATGAAGGAAGTTTATCTTTGCCTGCTTTTGGTCATAGAAGATTGTTTTTCTTGTGGCAAATCTGATCTACATGCTACTAGAACATATCCTGTAGGACAAGATCGACAAGAGAGAAACATTTCAGTTAGACATGTTCCACTGCATCTGGTAAATATTTATATTGAAATATAAAAAAAAGTAATTCAACTTCTTATTCAAATTCAAAACATTTATTTCAGACTAATTAGGTCCATAGAGTGTTAGTAGTACAATAAGATGACTTAAAACTATGTTAGTAATTACACAAACACAACAAATAAGAGGAAAAGGCGCCAGTCAGCCTATAATATATGCAGCAGTAATATATGCGCCAGTCAGCCTATAATTATTACAATTACTTCTTGATCATTATCATGTATTCCTAACAGTTAGATCACATTACACTTACATGCTTTTGTATACATGTTTACTTAATCATGTTATTTTTTTAGATCTCAAGAATGGAAAGAGTATGTGCTGCTTGTTGGAGCTCAGCTACAAGAGAAGTGCAACGTAGTGATCAGCATGACCATAATCGCCCTGGTCTATCAGACAATATTTTGCCAGACGCTGGATCAAGTGGGGATCTCAATATTCCTGAGCCGCCTCCTCTTTCACAACAAAACCTACACACTGCTCAAGTTAGATCAAATCCAACAATTTATGTCTTCTGTGTATAAGCGTGCTGCTAGCACATCCAATCACTGAGAAACAGAACGTTTACTGGTATCCTCATCTATAAAGGATTTGTTATTGCTTAATTATAAATTCTATGTGCCGCCAGCAGCACGAATCAGTCGTCACCACCTGGATCATGGCCGTTGGAATGAATTAACTTCCCAGTTAAGAGATTTCCAGCAGGCAAATCGGTCTCGCCTTGTTACTATGTGCCGCTGGGTTGTGGAAGTGGTAAATGGGAGGGTGAAAAGGGATTTCAGACTCTTGCGTCTTGTTTTCAACAATAGAGCGGCTTTGCACCTAATGGATGATTTTAGAGTCTCTTGTGCCCTTATATTAATAAGTTCCATTTTGTTATAGAAGGCCCACCAGAAGCCTTGGAATATGTTAGAATAGCTAAAGAGAGGCTTTCACTAACAAACCATTTGGCAACTTACGTTGAACAGGAATATCTCAATAAAAGGAGAGTGAATTTTCAAATGATTAACAGGAATAATCCACATTTAGACGG
The DNA here is from genome assembly GCA_950022335.1 of Eurois occulta. Classification (NCBI taxonomy): domain Eukaryota; kingdom Metazoa; phylum Arthropoda; class Insecta; order Lepidoptera; family Noctuidae; genus Eurois; species Eurois occulta. Next base: position 4,599,587 of record OX465489.1, on the reverse strand, counting down.
ATTTCCACAGTTGACCATAACCGATTTAAAACGGTTAGCTCTTGGGACCTATCAGCTTAAACAGGCTAGATCGTATTATGGGGAACACATCCGTCGGACTGGGATGTATTCAGTTGAGGTGAATGATAATAAATAATTGATGATGATATACCCTTGATTTTAGGTCTTAATAATTACCTCTTAAGAGGCGGATTAAATCTAAACATGTAAACAGTCGTACTTATCACACCTATTTATTGATTAGCAGAGATGATGCTGTGGCCAACACATTAGAAACCATAGTAGGTTATTGCTGCAGCTGCCTCGTTGGTAAGCGAACAGTGGGCTGCTGTGCTCATGTGATGACCATAGTCTGGTATTTGAGCTGGGGACGGTATAATGACGTAACTGCGCCGGCAACGGCTTTAGATGATTTTTTTCAGGATTATGATGTATGATGAAATAAATATTTTTGAATTTGAATCGCTATTAAAAAACCCAAATGAACTTGTTTGTTTTATTTTTTCTATAACTTACCTAGTCGATTCACGACAACAACATGAGCATGAGGAATAGAGTCTGTCATGAATAGTATCCTAAGATTATTAAAGAGTTATTTTTCAAGACTCTCTCTAGGCTCAAGCGTTTTTTTCAGTCTGACTGTTCACCCTTATGATAATGTTCTATAGGTACTGGTGTGGTAGCGTGATCGTGGTGGCGTCCAATGATATAATACCATTATATACGTTACCCGCTCACAGTATTGGCAATATAAAGGTCTAAAATAAAATCGAGTTTCAGTCAAGCATACCTACAGTGGATGTTACTTTAACTCGTAATTCTTACTAATATTAGTGTATTACGCTGTTTTTAGAGCAATAATGTAATGTATGTGTGTTAAAATACGTCGTTGGTAGCGTCGAAAAAATAGACCTACTTTTTAGGTTAGGTTCGATTTTATAAAATAACTCTGAAACGCGGGTTTTTTTTTCAAAAATAATTTTTGTAGGAGTTAATACGATCAGTGTAGTCTATAAAAAACAAGGTTTGATTTTGAGGCAGCATGGTACGGGATTCCATACTTAAATGAGCATTCTCCTTTGACTGCCCTATTCTAAGTCATCACATTAGGGTGCTGACTAAGACGACTGTGTAAGTTGAAGAATGTTTAATTAATTAATGTATCTAAAATAATCAATAATCACCAAATTCTCACCACTAACATAGTTCTTAAGTACTTATTCACTAACACAGATGGACCATGTTGTTCGAAATAAATAGTTATTTGATTTGATTTAAAACAAAGCTTCTATTTTTTTAATGCATATGGCAATTTATTTAAGTGAAACCGAGTTGACGTAGCTCCACTGCGGTAAAGTAACCAAACACAACGTGGATGATGGGGTTTTAGTTTGCTCACTAGACCCCGCCATCCTCTTCGAACCTAACCTGTCCGAGTCAGGGTGCCACAAGTACCGAGCTCATTCTTCCATTCTATGTTTTCCTTGCCACAATTTATGTTATAAATATGTGTGAGTATTATATTTGTACGCTCTGGTAAATTTGATGAGCAATCAGTATTTTTGATGTAAAAATATTTATTTGATGTAAATAAATTGATAGGTGATAAGTTTTTTGATGTGAATTTAAAAATAAGTCTTTTTAATTGTTCATTAAGATGACACCCACAAAAACAGAAAGCAACAATACATTGTAAATATAACTAATATTAACATTGTTTAGTTTTACCATTATTTTCCTGTTAACTAACTAAGGATTGTATTTTGATAAAATATCTACTATTGTAATAATATGTATATGTTTCAGAATATTTATTTGTAAATTATAGATTGTAATTATAGATTATTAAACGGTAGTTTAATAATCTATAATTCATGAGGATATTTCTTTCTAAGGTCCTGTTTTTTATCAATAGTTTTGTTCAATTACATAATGTTATTTTTATGCTGTTTTGTAAGTCTAAATACCGAAAGTACAAACAAAGGAAACAAAAAAATGAATGAAGAATTATTTCAGCACAGAAACTTCAAAAATGTTGTTAAAATAAACAATAAACATTGGCATACTGCCACAAAAAATATTTCTAAGGGGGTGCTAATGCTTAACACAATAAACCTCTAATTCTCATGTTTATATCGTAGTTTCATAGTAAGATAAAGCTAATACGCAATAATCTATCATGTTAAAGATAACAAACAACACATCACCATTCAGCATTCACCTTTCCTGTCACCTGCAAAAGTTAAGTAATAGTTTGCAAAAAGCTTACCCCAGAAATGCCGCCAGCGCCATGTTTCAGGCAGATCGTGCAGTGCACCACTTTTTTATAGAACATCCTGTCGTCACAGGCCTTTTAGATCAACATTCTGAAATTAACAAAAATATAAATATTTGTTTTTGTGTTGTTGAAATATTTTTGGCAACAGTACAAGTACGACAACGTTCCGACGCAAGACTGTAACCAATACTAAACTCAAATTAAGATTACACTGGAGCTAAATAACATGCAGTTCCATCCAAAGCTCAAATTCAAATGAGTAAATATTTGCAAGTTATTTTGTTGAAGCACTAGTTTCGACTGATTGAAATACGACTTACGTGTTTTCAAATTGTAATCTAGTATTATAAATATTCTAAAAACCACTCTTATTATCACCACAAAAAATAATTATGATAAAAACGATAATATGAAAACATTTCAGAGGTTATCACGTTAAATTCAACATATGACATATGTGACGTAACTCTGTCAGTGCGTGCACGGTCATTTTTTTTATTTTCCATTTCACACAATTGAAATAGTGGATTTTCATGAAATAAATGATTCAACTTCTTTCAGCTGACATTTTTGGATCGAAACGAACGTAGATCGTAGCGATGAGATTATTTAGAATATTCGACTATCAGATTCTCACGACTCTCTCTCAAACGTAAGTTTTAATAGTACAGCTTGGCAAAAAAGAGTGTGGAATAAATGAGGTCGCCACTGCCACTGCTTCGAATAGTTTTATTCATTTTAACTAGTTAATTACGCAAGGAAAGTTGATAATTTTTTAAAATATATGAAAAACCACTAGGATATACGCACTGTTGACACAGAATGTACTAGCAGTTGACAAGTAACCACAATCATCGATATTAGTTCCAACTGTCACCGCGTCAGACTCTTTTTTGCCAAGCTGTACGTGCGTCTAACTAGTACACATTTAGATTTAGATACCTTATAAAGGACAAACTGAGATCTATGAGTTCTGTGACCCAATTATTGTTAAATTTATAACCGGCTTTGTAGTGTCCAATCAGTAAGTCGCTGTTTTAGTAGTAATAGCTGCAGACTGCAGACCCGTAGTGGATGAATAATGGCTGCGGGAATGCTTCGCGAGAAATGACGAAAAATTACCAGTTTACAGTCAAATCACAAAAATAACAGCGCAGCGTGAAGATGGTATGTACTTTGATGATACTTTGATAAGAACACATCCAAGACGTACAAATTCATTCTTTTTGGAACGCAAGCTCTATACTCGATCGATTCATTTGACTGAATTTTAAAAAATGGCAACATCGCTTTTTCAACAGTGCTGCCAGCTTCGTTACCCGTATAATGGGGAAATAATGTGGAACGAAAAATTGTTGACGGCTTTGAAAACGGAATTTGTGGCCGAAAGTTTAGCAGAAATAAATAATTGAAATAAGCGAGTCCTATAGAAAAATAAATTGCGATATTTAACGTATTCAATTATTCCCAATTCGTATTTTTTGTTTATTGATTATTAATTATAATTTTATTATAGGGTAATTTTAACAGTTGCTCAAAAGCACCATTTTTTTGTTTTTATTTTGATTCGATTGATATTCGAACGCGGAAGTGGTTTCGTGTATTGACGCTCGCATTGCGAAACATGTCCAATTGTTATTTTAGAAATATATAAACATGTCTAAATTATGGTGAATTCTTCTTCGACCCCGTAGTAAGAAAGCAAACCTATAATATGGCCTCGCGAGGAGACAAAGGGAATGGAAATGGCGAGGAACAGATCGTTGAGGTAAATCGATGTGGCCTACATATTTGACAGTTATGTTGAATTGACGAGAGTTTTGAATGGGATGATGGTTGCAGACATTGGCGGAGGTGTTCCGCTGCTTCATCTGTATGGAGAAGCTGGTGGACGCACATCTGTGCCCTCACTGCTCGAAGCTGTGTTGCTATGCGTGCGTGCGGCGATGGCTGACAGAGCAGCGATCACAGTGCCCGCACTGTAGGGCGTCCCTGCACCTGCACGAGCTCGTCAACTGCCGCTGGGTCGAGGAGGTCACGCAGCAGATCGAGACTATGCAGCAGAGCAATTCAGCTAGTCAGAGGGAGAGCTTCAGAGATAGGTGATTATTGCATACACTTCTGGCATCATACGTCTCTGACTGAAAATACTTAGAAACCCTAAGATGACCAAAATTTATATTCCAAAAATAACACACAATATTTTTTCCTGGCCGGCGTAATTTCTTTATTAAGATTTTTTTCATGAACAACATTTCAATAAATAATCAAACACTTGGATTCATGCAGTAATCTTTATTCTTCTTGTATAAGGATGTAATAAACACTTGTAAAGCACCCTGAACAGGTGCCCAACACATCAGGAGAAGCTGACGGTTTACTGCTGGACATGCCGGCGCTGCATCTGCCACCAGTGTGCTCTATGGGGCGGTACTCATTCAGGGCACACCTTCAAGCCTTTAGAAGAGGTGTATGAACAACATGTCACTCAGATCCGTGATGAAGTGTCCCAGTTAAGACGTAGACTCATGGAGCTGATTAGTCTGGTGCAGGATGTGGTAAGATTTTATTTCTAAGGTCCCAATTTTAAACGAAAAAAACATAACCTCTTGGATCGTTTTTATTGTTCCATTGTCACATAGGTTTTGTTGCTATGCAAACACAAGTGCATAATAAATTATTATTGTCATAACTATACAGTTTTGATATATCTTGATTGTTCTCGAGGCTAATTGTTTAAATAATGCCTTTTAGGGAATACTATATTTCACTGATACCTAAACATATTGAATGATGTTTGTTTCTGTAAGTTAGTTTGTACAAACACTTTTATAATATTATTCATGCTGATTGAGGGTAATCATACTGCTAGATAAGGCTGTATGGTTGTACAGCCTAAACACCAAAAGAATTTTAGGCTTACTTGTTCTAGGGTGTTCTCAAAAAATGCAGCTGTTTTGAACATCACATTCAGGCTTCAGTTTCTAATAAGAATCTAATTAGTTTTTGCATGTCACAAAATTCTTTTCTTACCATCCAAGTCCATGTCACTTTCAACACAATATATTTTTATTTACCACAATCAGCATTCACCAAAATTAACATTCACTCTTAGTGACTGTACTTTAAACAAATATGTTTCACAGGAACGCAATGTAGAATCAGTACGCGCAGCCAAAGACGAGCGCGTACGCGAGATTCGGAACGCCGTAGAACTCATGATATCACGCCTTGATTCCGCGCTGAAGGCCAAACTCCTCACTCTGATGGGACAGAAGAACACCCTCACCCAGGAGACAGAGCAACTCGAACATCTGCTGCAGGAGATAGAACATCAACTGCACTCCAGTACTAGGTAGTTATGTGGAATATGCTGCTCTGATAACTTAAATTGGTACCTCATTTTATCAGTTCTTACTCCGTCCCTTGATTAATAAAGCCCATAAGATGACCTTCTGACCGATTGTCCCTTGCAAAGCACACATGTTTATGACTTGGCAAACATATATCATACTGCAAGAAGAAAATCTAGTGGGATACAGCAGGGTACAGTTAGTTATCAGTTGTCTCAACTGCCTGGCTGATAAAAATAAATGTTAACTGTTATGTAACTACCATTTCTGTGAAATATTAAACTAGGATAATGAATTGACTTGCTTCAGTGGTCATGTTGATTATTGATATCTTAGGAGAATAGGGATAGAATCTAAAGATATTGGCACTGTTTAACAGGCTACATTTGCCACCATCAATATGAGGTACTACATTAAGTTAATGAAGTAGCAATCAAGAATTTCTTTTAACAATTTTATAATCATAATAAACTCATATTAATTGTGTATCTTCTACCTTCATGCTATAATCTGTTTTGGGATGACCAGAAAACGTACATCATCAAATATGTTAGTATTGCATGTAAAACTTCATTCAATCATGCATGTTTGTCTGTAATACTGTATTTGTTATTGTTTACGGTTTTTCCTACATGGCGTTTTCGGTTTCCCTCGACTTGTTTCCGGAAACAAATAGTTTGCCGAAAGCGGAGTTTTTATTCAGGACCTCTACCGGGCGAGGTTGTTTCGAGACCAACGAATAAGGATCCCGAGGGAAATCCAAAACAAACACGAGTAATACCATACCAATAATTAATAAGGGGCCATCCATAAATTACGTCACGTTAAGAGGGAGGCAGGGTTCAACAAAGTGTGACATTGTAGGGTCATAAGCTTCGTGACGTCACATGTTTTGTATTGCTTCTTCTTGTAGCTACGTGCTAAAAGTCATGTCTGTCGTAATTTGTGGTTGGTCCATAATTAATTGTCATCTTTTGCCCTTGTCCCATGTTATTTGGGGTCGGCGCAATACGTTTTTTCTTCCACTCTCCCTTGTACTGACAAGGGAGAGTGTAGAGAGTAAAGGAGTAAATGATAGCGTGACGACTGCGTCACGCTATCATTTACTCCTTTTTCCTTCATATCATTCCTCACACAATTCATCCATCTTTTCGTTGATCTTCCTCTCCCTCTCGATCCATCAACATTTATATTCACGTTCAATCCCTCCTCATCACATGCCCATACCAAGACAGTCGATTCCTTTTCAATAATCTTCCCTTATTATTATTTATTAAAAATAATAAATTCCCATAATTATTGTGTCTCATACAAGTACTGAAAGTAATGAAGTAGCTTATCTTACAGGTTTTTTTAAAAAATCGTAATGTTGGCAGGTCTGAATTGATATCCAAGAGTGGTGACCTCTCGAAGATGATTCACCAAGTTCGTAAGAAACCAATGGCAAGCTTCGTGACTGCGCCCGTACCGGCAGATTTCCACAGGCAAGTACATTTTGTATCACAACATAATATCACGCCTGTAATCCCCGAAGAGTTAGGCAGAGGTGTACCGGCCATAGTACACTGACATTTCGTCAATTATGTTTAAGTCATGTATTTGAATGTGCTTTTTAAAATATTTCGATTGCGAGCATCAATCATTGCAATTTAAACCTTATTTCAATGGAATAAATCTCTTGACGCTCATGACTGCAATATTTTCTTTCGCGTTGACTTTGAAAAGTCAAGTTGTTGGCTCCCAAACACATACTACTTTCATTTCTAGAAATATAATGTAATACTCTACTTCTACCAATCTATGGCGTAGGAGTATGATATATGAACGAACACGACCAACGTGTTTTGGAAGATAAAATAGTATGTGAATAATATTTCGACTGCTGCAGACTGTGTTTACAACAGACAGGCAAATGTTTTCACTAATACAATGACACCTATGAATGCCTAAACAAAAGTGCACATATTTTTTTCAACAACCGGCTCGTCGTCGAGTGACCTTTGTATGAATCACCGGATTAGTTTTTAATAGCTGACGAAAAACAATGAGGTTTAAACGTTTGGAATAGGAATTCCAAAGACTCAAGTACTTATTGATTATTTGTCGTATCGGAGTATTGTATCCTTGAGATTGCGGTGTGAACTGCTTCCTTAATCGTTGAACAAGAAGACGGTCTTAGAAGACTGTCCGAGATTGGCAGAAGTAAAGAGGCCTATAATCAGCAGTGGGTGAAACCTCTTTTCGTACAAGAAAAGTCAAAAAGCTTAAAACGATAGAAATTTAGCCTTGACATTGGTCAAGCCTAGGAAACTAAAGGAGTGACATGACATCATGGTCGATTACTGGATAGCGTGTGACGACGACGCATTCTTTTATGCTAAAAAAGGGCAGTGAATTTTTATATACTAGCACGTCCTCGACTTCGCTTCCAAAAAATGTGATAGCTCGGATAATATGCATGATATAAATAGTTTATAGCCTAATTAGCCTATAGTATGGAAAGAATTTTTAGATTTGGATCATTAGTTCTGCAGATTACCCCTCAAACAAATACCTCTTTAAAATATTAGCATACCGGTTGCGCTAAGTATTCTACAAGTATTGACAGTCCATACAACTCTTCCCCCCCTAGCGAAATCGTCCCGAGCTACGACAGCAGCACGTTTCCCCTCACAAACTTCACTCAGCTGCAACACGCGGCTGCGCCGGTGTACTCAGCACCACTACACGTCAACGGGCTCTGCTGGCGCCTGAAGGTGTACCCTGACGGTAATGGAGTCGTGCGAGGCAACTATCTCTCCGTCTTCCTCGAACTTAGCGCGGGACTGCCCGAGACATCCAAGTAAGTTGCATAAACTTTTTTAAATGAGTTTATCTGAATATCCGAATGTGATTTCTTTTTGTATTTTTTGTCGATCTGTTTCACCACAATATTACCAAATTAAGTCTCCAAATATATGCAGACATTTCAATACAAATTTTAGTTCAATTTACCCTTACAATAATTGCAGTAGTATGTATTTTAATGGCACATGTTGCAGTCACTAAATCCCTTTTTATTTCGCAAGTAAGAAATCTAGTAGAACACAAGACATTGGCACATCCTAGCTTATAAGTGGTGAAACAGTAACCTGAATACTTGACTTGAATGCACAACCCAACCCTGATAACCAGGGGTCGGACTAGGCAGATTGATATTTGGTACTTGCATCATGGACATGCCTCTTTCAGAAAATAACATAACATCACACCTTGTAATCCCCGAAGGGTTGGGCAGAGGTGTACCTAACTGTACCTACACCCACATTTCGCCAGTTATGTTTAAGTCCCGTGTAAAAGGGGGCGAGTCTATTGCCATCAGCTGGGCACAGCTCCAGTCTACGGAGTCTGGTCTACTGAGAAATTCCTGATGGAAAAACCCAATAACACTTTGCCCGACCCGGGAATGGAACCCAGGACCTCATGTCGCGCTTCGACGAGACCAACGAGGCAGTCTTTAAAAAAAATGTTATTGAAATATCCCATACAGGTGTCATGATGAATACAATAGACCTATTGGCCGAGTTATGTATCTAATACTATTATTTTATAGTGTAATTGTAACAATACGGAAAAAACAAAATCAGGTATTTGGTAGATCACATACCAGTTAAACAACCTAGCTCTATCTACTCTGATGACCAGAATGATATTATAGTCTTCATTATAATATATTAATGTTCCGAAGTAAAAAAAGTTAAATCCGAGAATCGCGGAGGCATGTCCATTGTCAACCAAATTATACTTCTCGGGTTATTGACCGTAAACCAATCTCCACCTACTCCGACCACTGCTGATAACTTTGTACCCTGTAATGAAGTGATAGTGGAATAACTTAGTGTTTCGTTATTGCAAGCACTGCTAAGTTAAGAGTAGGCAAGAGGTAAGTGCGGGCTGCGGGCTGTGGGGGTCGCTCATTAGATGTAGCTTCATGTGCTAGCTTGTTGGTATTTAAGTCGCCTTTTATAGTGAAGAAGTGGTTAAGACGGGACGTGGCTTGTCGCTGTGCTACTGCTTAAGGATAGTAGACGCTATGCCTGTGGCACAACCGGCGATTTTTTGCCGCACGGCATGCCGCCGGCTTAATGTATAGAAGCGTAGACGCATTAAAGCCCGGTTTTCATCAAAGCGGAAACAAGCCGAGTACTTATAGACGTTCAAGATTTGACCAATCACACGAGAGATATGAGGCGCGATGTAGATATAAACCAATGTGATTGGTCAATTCCCGGATGTCTCTTCTCTTCTTCTCGCCCGGTTTCCACCAAAGCGGAGACGACTCCGCTTTGGTGGAAACCTGGCCTAACGCGACATAGTTAACGCTAAAATAACGCAGATTTACGCGGCCTCGTCGCCTAAACTAGATTAACTTGGAAAAGACTCTGGGGTATCCGGCAGTGAGATATTTGAGTATCTGAAACCCTTTTTTTTTTGTCAACCAATCATGACTTAACACTAAACTTATTAGGCCCGATCAACCTTTTCAATATGCGCATAAATTAGCCTATTTTAGTTGGCTGTACATGACCTTACCGAAAAAGGTTTACCTCCTTTTACGGGTGGATTAAGTGTCGATGCTTCGGGAAAACTTTTGATTGTCTCGTCTCTCTAAAATACATATTTGTTATGTTAATCGATAAGATACACGACTAACGACACAAGACCGGTTAAAAAAATGCCTATGGATTCAAGTCCGTTACTGTACATTTGTGTGCTCACAGTATTAAATAAACACGCCACGTCCACGCCACTATCTTTTATATAAATCGTGTCTTATTTCTCTTCTGTGTGCTCACTTCAAATGCTCTGTTGCGATTATTATATTGTGATAAATTGACATGCCCTGTCAATAATGACTATCGGACATTATCTCTTCGATACAATAATTAATTCGGGCCACACAAGCACAAATTGTATGTCATAGTCAGAATGATGGTGTCAAATTATCACTTGTCAATTTAACAAAACTCTCTTTATATCAATCTGTGGAAAGTAAGCTTATCATTGTATCATAATTCATCCATTGGCGACTACTTAGTCAACTCGAATATAGACAGTGCCTTCCAAAAACATTTGTCGCGGAGTAAGAAATCTTCGAGGTCAGAGACTACTAATTTAGCGGTATAGAAACTGATGATAGGTAGGAAAATCGTATTTTCTCAAGATTTAAGCCCGCTTGCACCACATCATTAAATACATTTAACGATTTATTATTCTAGCTCTGTCATCTTTAAAAGATTGATAGAAATAGAATGATGACACGTTTAGCGTTAAATGCATTTACTATACAGGAAGTGATATCGACACACAAACGGTCACCACATATTCAGTACATCATTCCGAACCGTCTGGGGACATAGACATTTTTTGTCGTTCCCTGTACGGTGCAAGTGGTCTATCAAGATCTGTAATTTTTTGGGCCTTAGTCTATCAAGATCTGTAATTTTTTGGGCCTTAGTCTATCAAGATCTGTAATTTTTTGGGCCTTAGTCTATCAAGATCTGTATTTTTTTGGGCCTTAGTCTATCAAGATCTGTGATTTTTTTATTAAGTTAAAGCAAGATCTTCTTTTCGCCGGAATGTCTCCTAATTAATCTTTTAGCTCAAATACTGTTTCTAAACGCCTCCTGGGACAAATGTTTTTTGGTATCGCGTTAGTACTCATTCCTTTAAAAAATTCGTACTCCATCCATATAAATTAATCTGTAAAAAATTATTAGCAATTCTATTAATAAGTTGCAGCTGTATTAGAACTAGGACTTCAAATCAAACATTAGTTTTCGTTAGTAATAACTCAGATCTTCTATGTCGCCTTAGTTGTTCGTAAATCTGTCCTATCTGTTGTTAGCATTGCTTAAAACTTTTAGAGAGGAATTCAACAATTTAAAAGAAGAAGCTGCAGAAAATATGTAAGTAAACAATTCAGAAAAGGAGTAGCAGTTATTTCATTATAGTGGGACCACAACAAGTCCAATATTCGCACAGCTGGTAAACCGAATTATGAAAATACTTCATTTGCGAATTTATTTAAAGCATATACTCAACACCATAAATAAGTTGAGAATTTTTTCCTGAAATAAATGAGACAATTTTGAATACAACCTTTTATTTATTACGTGTATGGGAATAGGAATCTAAACATTTTTACATAGATCACTAAGGGTGTATTCACATAAGGCATTTGTCCAGCTTAGGCGTTCGTCGAACTTTTCGTTGTGCCTCTCTATAGGCAACTTTACCATCAATGCCTCCACTGGACAAACTGCTAAAGCAAAAAAGCTCGTATTCACACATCATAGTTCAAAAACCTTTCCAAATTCCCTTGAGCAGAACCTGTACGCCCAATGTGTCCCAGATACGAGTACCGAGTGGAGATGCTGCACCAGGTGTCTCGGGACCCCTCAAAGAACATAGTGCGGGAGTTCGCTTCCGACTTCGAGGTGGGCGAGTGCTGGGGGTACAACCGCTTCTTCAGGCTCGACCTGCTGGCTAGCGAGGGGTATCTCGACCCGGAGACTGATACTCTTATACTAAGGTATGTGTGTATACTAGACCCTTTCATAAACATCTATCTTAAACATCAAAGCTCCAATATTTCTCTCATATATTTGTATCTGTTTTCACGTAAAAGATTCCAAGTTCGTCCACCAACGTTCTACCAGCGATGCCGCGACCAGCAGTGGTATATCAACCAGCTCATCACGATGCAAAACCAACATGTACTGCAGATTAATGATCTCAAAGAGGTAAGTTTTACTTGTAATAAGCTCTTGAACTATTGTTGTTTTTAGTTTTGTGCAGAAAAAGAACGCAGTGCAAAAAAATTCATGCAAATCAGTATTGTAATGGCGTCGCGTCCCCTCGGGATACGCTATACTGTGTTCGTAATTTCGTCTGACAAATGTATTTGTTTTTGAAATAATAACTTTAATACCTTCGTGCAACAACTTCAAACAAACATTTTTATGATTTTTCTAATAGTACTTGTCATTTTGAGATCATCTTAATTTATATTAGCTTAGAGTTGTGATGAACACGGATTTGAACATGCTTTAGTGAACGGCAGTCACCGAGCTTACAATGCTGATCGTGATCTGGTGCCGAATTGCTGCAAGAGCAACTTTAGTTAGGCTAATCTAAATACTTTTAGGTAGATCAGCCAATCAGCCTGCCGCAAATATTTTAATGTCAATTTCTACAAAAACTCCCCTTTCCACAGCGTCTTTCCCTAGAGATGTCTCGCAACTCGATCGCGGCGACGCGCGCACAGAACGGCTCGAACACTTCGCAGTCCAACGCCGGCAACGACGCGGACAACCCCTCGCAGAACAATCCCGTCGATGGAAACAGTCTCAGCGACTCCATCGTCTTCGGCAACCAGTGGAAGTTCAGTGCGCCGCATAATATCATGAGTGGGCAGCGAATTACTAGTCCAGGTTTGTGGAAACGTGTTTATTTTAATGTCTTTTCACTTTGAAGACGTTTAAATTTTTGTGTGTGTATTTTTTTTATAATGAATGCCATTCATTCATTTTATTAGTATTATATATAAAATGGAGCTTATGTTAAACTAATGAATAAAGTGGAGATTAAGACTGCGTTTCCACCAGAGATTTGCGAAGTTGACTAATGAGGGATATGTGTGAAACTAACCAATAATATTGCTTTTTTATCACAGTCTGAGCTAAGCTAGCTGTATGATTGGTTATACTTCTATGCACATCCCTCGCTGTACATCCTGGTACATCTCTGGTGGTAATGCATCCTCAACCTGGCCCATATATTGATGTTACACTTGTGCTCAGCCCACAGCAACTACGCAGGTTCGCTCCTGAACACGGGCATGTTCGCGGACGAGTCGCGCAACAACGACGTGTCCAGTGCTGCGGCCGGCGCCTTCGGCTACGGCGACTACCCGCCGCTGGAGCGACGCGCCCCGCCGCACCAGCCGCATGCGACCCATGCGCTGGATGCGGGCTACAACCTGCCCTCTACGTCACGGTACGTACCATACGTTACTACGGCACTACCCGCCGCTGGAGCGACGCGCCCCGCCGCACCAGCCGCATGCGACCCATGCGCTGGATGCGGGCTACAACCTGCCCTCTACGTCACGGTACGTACCATACGTTACTACGGCACTACCCGCCGCTGGAGCGACGCGCCCCGCCGCACCAGCCGCATGCGACCCATGCGCTGGATGCGGGCTACAACCTGCCCTCTACGTCACGGTACGTACCATACGTTACTACGGCACTACCCGCCGCTGGAGCGACGCGCCCCGCCGCACCAGCCGCATGCGACCCATGCGCTGGATGCGGGCTACAACCTGCCCTCTACGTCACGGTACGTACCATACGTTACTACGGCACTACCCGCCGCTGGAGCGACGCGCCCCGCCGCACCAGCCGCATGCGACCCATGCGCTGGATGCGGGCTACAACCTGCCCTCTACGTCACGGTACGTACCATACGTTACTACGGCACTACCCGCCGCTGGAGCGACGCGCCCCGCCGCACCAGCCGCATGCGACCCATGCGCTGGATGCGGGCTACAACCTGCCCTCTACGTCACGGTACGTACCATACGTTACTACGGCACTACCCGCCGCTGGAGCGACGCGCCCCGCCGCACCAGCCGCATGCGACCCATGCGCTGGATGCGGGCTACAACCTGCCCTCTACGTCACGGTACGTACCATACGTTACTACGGCACTACCCGCCGCTGGAGCGACGCGCCCCGCCGCACCAGCCGCATGCGACCCATGCGCTGGATGCGGGCTACAACCTGCCCTCTACGTCACGGTACGTACCATACGTTACTACGGCACTACCCGCCGCTGGAGCGACGCGCCCCGCCGCACCAGCCGCATGCGACCCATGCGCTGGATGCGGGCTACAACCTGCCCTCTACGTCACGGTACGTACCATACGTTACTACGGCACTACCCGCCGCTGGAGCGACGCGCCCCGCCGCACCAGCCGCATGCGACCCATGCGCTGGATGCGGGCTACAACCTGCCCTCTACGTCACGGTACGTACCATACGTTACTACGGCACTACCCGCCGCTGGAGCGACGCGCCCCGCCGCACCAGCCGCATGCGACCCATGCGCTGGATGCGGGCTACAACCTGCCCTCTACGTCACGGTACGTACCATACGTTACTACGGCACTACCCGCCGCTGGAGCGACGCGCCCCGCCGCACCAGCCGCATGCGACCCATGCGCTGGATGCGGGCTACAACCTGCCCTCTACGTCACGGTACGTACCATACGTTACTACGGCACTACCCGCCGCTGGAGCGACGCGCCCCGCCGCACCAGCCGCATGCGACCCATGCGCTGGATGCGGGCTACAACCTGCCCTCTACGTCACGGTACGTACCATACGTTACTACGGCACTACCCGCCGCTGGAGCGACGCGCCCCGCCGCACCAGCCGCATGCGACCCATGCGCTGGATGCGGGCTACAACCTGCCCTCTACGTCACGGTACGTACCATACGTTACTACGGCACTACCCGCCGCTGGAGCGACGCGCCCCGCCGCACCAGCCGCATGCGACCCATGCGCTGGATGCGGGCTACAACCTGCCCTCTACGTCACGGTACGTACCATACGTTACTACGGCACTACCCGCCGCTGGAGCGACGCGCCCCGCCGCACCAGCCGCATGCGACCCATGCGCTGGATGCGGGCTACAACCTGCCCTCTACGTCACGGTACGTACCATACGTTACTACGGCACTACCCGCCGCTGGAGCGACGCGCCCCGCCGCACCAGCCGCATGCGACCCATGCGCTGGATGCGGGCTACAACCTGCCCTCTACGTCACGGTACGTACCATACGTTACTACGGCACTACCCGCCGCTGGAGCGACGCGCCCCGCCGCACCAGCCGCATGCGACCCATGCGCTGGATGCGGGCTACAACCTGCCCTCTACGTCACGGTACGTACCATACGTTACTACGGCACTACCCGCCGCTGGAGCGACGCGCCCCGCCGCACCAGCCGCATGCGACCCATGCGCTGGATGCGGGCTACAACCTGCCCTCTACGTCACGGTACGTACCATACGTTACTACGGCACTACCCGCCGCTGGAGCGACGCGCCCCGCCGCACCAGCCGCATGCGACCCATGCGCTGGATGCGGGCTACAACCTGCCCTCTACGTCACGGTACGTACCATACGTTACTACGGCACTACCCACTCTCAAGGACTGCGTAGGTGAGGGACTTATCTGGAGAGGACAAAAATTTCCAATGCATGGAAAAGAAACTGACATTTGGTTGATACCCCGCCAGCCGCGCATTGAGTCATTCGCTGCCGGCCCGTAGCATAGGCGGGCGTATAGCGAGCGCGCCTAGGAACGCTTGAAAACATCGAGCGCTATCCCGCTCAAGCCAATGGTGCTTAGCACCCCGCCTTAGTTCGCAAACGGTGTAAGTAAGGATTAATAGGTATCTTACTACAGTATAGACGTTTGGCGGGTGCGACAGCTGTACTCGAATATACGTATGCGTGTGTGCGTACTCTCAATCTTATTTTTTTTTTCTTTTAGGTCCGCGAACTCGCTGCACGTATCGGGCACCGACAACATGGCGCTAGTGAGCCTGCACACGCTGCTGAGCGCGGCCAACGCGCCCAGCCGCGTGCCCAGCAAGCTCGCCAGCAAGCGGCCGGGCGAGCCCCGACCCGACAAGCATCACGTGCCCGCCAAGGAGTCTACACTCACCGGTAATTGTGTCATCATCTCCTGCTCTTATACCAGTGTATTTGAGGTCTTCTTCAATACTTCACTGTTACTCTTCATCTCAGTACCCTTTTAGCTATTATTTATTTATTATTATTTATTATTCGCTTACTCTTCATTCACACTGCCTAACTGCTTAATTATCTTACCATCAATCGAATACCACAAACTTTCTGTAGCTTCAGATTTCTTCTTAGCGTCTCGGTGACTATTCAAATATTGAGTCAGCCCAAAATTTGGCGACGAATTTGGCACTTTCAGTAGCGTCCATCAGCTCATGTGATGTGCAAATGACATACAGGCAGGACTTTCAGACCTTATGGACTCCTTTCTTATTATATCACTACGTAAATACATCTGCTGTAAACCGTGCTCTAGGGTGGACCCGGCTACTGTTCTCCTTGAACCATCTGTCTTCCTGGAAACATGCCCACAACTCTCTATTCCTTACCTTTGGTTTGTCTACCCCACAGCGGTATCAAGCAGCCCTGTAACGGAAACAAACAACGCCACAGTGGCGAACGTAGTGCTATGCTCGTCCATCTCGTCCCCGGAGCTGAACGCGGGCGGCAAGCTGGAGCCCGAGCCCGCGCCGCAGCACCCGCTGCACGCCGCCTCCGAGAGCAGCAGTGATACTGGCGTGAGTTCTTGTTCATACCTGGTATGTATATCGGTGGAAATTTGAAGATGCTCGCTGTCGGATTTTCGACTTTTGGCCCTTACCTTACGTTGCAAATGTCCCTTACGTAATTTTAATCTTTCGCCATTGATATTCAGTAGTTGTCATTTTGAAACCCTTTTAATTGGTATTTATTATTGTCGCTTACAAGTCTAAGAAGCGTGAATAACAAGAAAATATCCACCAGATTGGATTTCGATGACTATATTTGGGCATCACAACTTATTAACATCATGAGAATGATACTTATAACGAATGGGTATAGCATTTGATGTCTGATATCATTTTTTATTAGCGAAACTGCGATGTGTTGAAAATAAATTGGAGATTTAAAATACGTTTTTCAGGACTTGATGTTCAGCGAATTAGAAGTGTTTGCCGATGAAAATAATCCAAGTCACGTGGACGAGAACTCTAACGAAGAGAACGATGTTGACGACGAAACTATGTCAGGTAACCATCTATTTTATTATACCTTTACCCATGATATTTTGTTTGTTGACTGATATTCCTTCCATTCATTTGAGAAGGTAGAATGAGAGAGAAGCCACATGGGCGTTGGCCGGTGCATTGCGTTGTCGCAACCGTATAATTTCAACGTATTGAGTGCCACACGAGCTATACAACACAGATGCGTTGTCGCAACGTAATGACTACGCGCCGCGTTATAAAATAACCTTCAATATTATAAATGATGCTGCGCTGTTCTGCATTGCCGCTCTGACCGCAGAACCCCTGAAAGACGCTTCTCTCTGGCCCGGGGTCGGACGGACACGTGACGTCGCCGCACTGCGTTTCAACGTACCGCGTGGCATGTCGTACTGATTGATATGTAGAACGATGCATCACTACTCTGCCGTCGCAACGTACCGACAACGTATCATGTGGCAAGTCTGTAAAGAAACAATATTAACATAATTTCTGCCGACCACTGTTCAAAGAGTAGTTACGGTAGCCTTCATGTTGGCCCCGGTAGGGTCGTGCCATGGCCCCCGGGCCGCACCTCCCCCCCGGCCGTCCCGCTTCCTAACCCTGGTCCTGGGGCAGAGGGCACGTCGGGCTCGTCGGGCTGCGAGTGGTGCGGCCTGGCCCCGCCCCGCGCCCGCGCGCGGCCCCGCCCGGCGCCCTACGCGCGCCCCGCCCCGCGCCCCGCCCCGCCCCCCGCCCCGCACGCCACATAGCCGCGCCGCGTGCGCCGACGCCGCACCCTACCTGTCCTCTCCCGAAAATTCCTCAAGTACACAATTTTCAAGACGTCGTCGGTAGCTTTTGTCACTGTTATGAGTAAGAACGTATATGGCCGCCGCGGATTTAATTAATATATAAACAATAATAAAGGATGAACCGCCGTCAAGTTTTTGATTGTAACAAGAAACCGCACCACGGCCGCAGTAAGTAGCGTCAGTATTGGGTTGAACCTCACTTGATCACACCGAGACCCACCGCGCCCACCGCCGACGATATGGCCAGTGCGGAATGAATTAACACACACAGCACACTCACAGCCTAAGACCACAGCCATGTAAAATGTTTACTCTTCAAATGTGTGGCGACAAAAACTGTACAATGTATGCGGCTTCGACTTCATTTATTTTATTATTTTTGACGCAGCTTACTGACGGTACACGTGTTAACTTTTGCTTAGGATACCACACTGCCGATTAAGGGCGCGGTGCGGTGTGATCAAGTGGGGTCCGGGCTATGAAGCCGGCATCAGACACAGCTTCAAACATTTGAAAATTTACCCATTCAAGGTGCCAACCACTACTTCTCATAGTAAGGATGTCAGGCTCGCACTTTTTCTCACACTGAAGTAAGATTGAAATAATAATCACAATCCTTATTTGGCTAAAAGCTGAATATGTAAGTATTTCAAACTTGACAGTATTGAAGATGTGTCTGCCACTGGATTTCCATCAAAAAGTTAGTATCGAAAGTTCATCACGTTCATCCACCAGGTGAGAACGACATAGAGGCCGCTGCGGGCGGCGCGGAGGGCGCGGGCGCAGGCTCGGGCGCCGACATCCTGCGGCGCCTGGTGTGCGCCGTGGCGGCGCGCGGCCCGCACGGCGTCACGCCGGCCGGCTCCGACGGCTCCGCGCCCGCGCACGCGCCGCTGCCGCGACACGACTACGACCCGCAGCTCTCCACTGCTGCTCACACGGATATGCTGCTGCTGAATCTGATGCGCATGAACGGACTTACGCCCAAACATTCTAGACATAGTAAGTGATCTTTTATTTCTTGGTAAAAATGTACTATAACTTTTTGACATTCATTATGGTGTTCTGTCACAAGTAGGAGGATGTGCCATTTGAAATCCGCAGACGTGACAGGTATCAATATCTAAACACGATAAAACAAAAATAAATTGATGATCTTTCTTCTGGGGTAAATAATATGACCACACTTAAACTATATTTCTTGTTATATTGTATACAGGGTGAATTTTCCAAGTGGGCGTGGATGGCCAAATCCGAAACTATGAGGAATAGCGAAAAATACTCAAAGGAGTCTCGAGCCCGATTTTGATGAACTCTAAAACTGCGTCATTAGATTTTTGAAAAATCAGTATTCCTAGCCAGCAATCGAATTCATTGATTTTGGAAAACAAACCACAAACTGCGTTATTATACCATTCGATAGTGTCGCTAATAAAGATCAAATTCTGGGCAGTAATGACATACGGCAAACTTGAAAAATTCACCCTGTACAGATATCAATACCTATTGCGTCTGCGGAGCTTCGTAACGAAACCAATATTTTTTTACCGTTTATAATAAACGTTGCAATAGAAAGCCGATTGACACTAAAATCTTGTCCATAGAATATTTATTGGGTATCGTACTTTGTGTTTCGGGCAAGAAGAAAAAGTCTTAATTTGAATTTATTGATTTGGATGTTATATTCGATAAAATTAATAAAACGAAACTTTTGATAGTTTCTTAGCACTTGTCTGTACGATGTCCGATAGTCATGTGGGTTACGCAATGCTATCCGCAGCCATGACGCGCGCTCTCTTTACGCTTGCGTTTCGTTGAAAATTGACAGCCGATTCTAATGATCCTTACTATAATATAAACGTTATTTCCAGCCGGCAGCAAGCGTCACTGGAGCAGCAGTGCGGGCAGCCCCGAGGCGGGAGCCAGGCGCAGTGCCGCCGCCGGGCGCTCGCGCGGCCGTGCGGCTACCTCTCCCGCGGCCCGCTCGCGTCGCCAGCCGCCGCTGTCGCCCGGACAGCTGCGGTACCGGCCGGACACCAGGCACCCCGCCACATGTACGTATACACATCCTACCTCTCCCGCGGCCCGCTCGCGTCGCCAGCCGCCGCTGTCGCCCGGACAGCTGCGGTACCGGCCGGACACCAGGCACCCCGCCACATGTACGTATACACATCCTACCTCTCCCGCGGCCCGCTCGCGTCGCCAGCCGCCGCTGTCGCCCGGACAGCTGCGGTACCGGCCGGACACCAGGCACCCCGCCACATGTACGTATACACATCCTACCTCTCCCGCGGCCCGCTCGCGTCGCCAGCCGCCGCTGTCGCCCGGACAGCTGCGGTACCGGCCGGACACCAGGCACCCCGCCACATGTACGTATACACATCCTACCTCTCCCGCGGCCCGCTCGCGTCGCCAGCCGCCGCTGTCGCCCGGACAGCTGCGGTACCGGCCGGACACCAGGCACCCCGCCACATGTACGTATACACATCCTACCTCTCCCGCGGCCCGCTCGCGTCGCCAGCCGCCGCTGTCGCCCGGACAGCTGCGGTACCGGCCGGACACCAGGCACCCCGCCACATGTACGTATACACATCCTACCTCTCCCGCGGCCCGCTCGCGTCGCCAGCCGCCGCTGTCGCCCGGACAGCTGCGGTACCGGCCGGACACCAGGCACCCCGCCACATGTACGTATACACATCCTACCTCTCCCGCGGCCCGCTCGCGTCGCCAGCCGCCGCTGTCGCCCGGACAGCTGCGGTACCGGCCGGACACCAGGCACCCCGCCACATGTACGTATACACATCCTACCTCTCCCGCGGCCCGCTCGCGTCGCCAGCCGCCGCTGTCGCCCGGACAGCTGCGGTACCGGCCGGACACCAGGCACCCCGCCACATGTACGTATACACATCCTACCTCTCCCGCGGCCCGCTCGCGTCGCCAGCCGCCGCTGTCGCCCGGACAGCTGCGGTACCGGCCGGACACCAGGCACCCCGCCACATGTACGTATACACATCCTACCTCTCCCGCGGCCCGCTCGCGTCGCCAGCCGCCGCTGTCGCCCGGACAGCTGCGGTACCGGCCGGACACCAGGCACCCCGCCACATGTACGTATACACATCCTACCTCTCCCGCGGCCCGCTCGCGTCGCCAGCCGCCGCTGTCGCCCGGACAGCTGCGGTACCGGCCGGACACCAGGCACCCCGCCACATGTACGTATACACATCCTACCTCTCCCGCGGCCCGCTCGCGTCGCCAGCCGCCGCTGTCGCCCGGACAGCTGCGGTACCGGCCGGACACCAGGCACCCCGCCACATGTACGTATACACATCCTACCTCTCCCGCGGCCCGCTCGCGTCGCCAGCCGCCGCTGTCGCCCGGACAGCTGCGGTACCGGCCGGACACCAGGCACCCCGCCACATGTACGTATACACATCCTACCTCTCCTGCGGCCCGCTCGCGTCTAAATAAATAAGTCAACAAAATAAAAAATCTAGTTGATACAAATACTCATTCTGTCTCGTTCTCCTCTACATACATTTTATTTCTGCCCCTGTCGTTACTCGATATCTTCGGCTTACCTAGTTCCCTTACCTCCCGCTTCCCTTATGCAGACGATCTTGACCATACCTGCAAAGCCACCACCTTTTAGGAGGTTAACTGAAATTGCCCGCCATGACCATAAAAAGTCAGGATGATAATTAGGATTAAAATCAGGATATATATTTTTTTACATTCCAGCCTGCCTAGGCCTCAGCTTCGCAGCCACCCCGCCCGGCACTCCCGAGCGCGCCGCCCTCTCGCCGGTGTCGTCGCTGGCGCTGCACGACTACTGGCCCTCCGTGTCCTCGGTCAGCGATGCGGACGACGTGGAGGCCGCCCTCGATTACAACGTAAATAACGATGTTCAGCTTAATGTAATGTTGTTTTGTTTTTTGTACATTCTCCTTTTTTTCTCACATTTTGCATTAAAGTGGAGATGAGTGGAGCGCTGCCATGTGCAAGATTAAATCAATCCTGAACCGTCCGGTCCCCGCTTCTCTACTCTTCACTCCGCTCAACTCCGCTTTAGTGAAGCCGGGTCTAACTTCACTCTAGTCTAGTGCCAATATAGAGCCTTCTTTTTTATTCGAGTCTTTCAACAACGACTAAGGGACAGTAATTGCCAATTACTTTTGTTGTTTGTTTGTTTTCGATTGTTTGAGTAGTATTGAAGTAGAATATCAGATACCGTTTGCATGAAATTCACATTTTTTTCTGAATTAGACACCTATCGTAGTAATACGTACTTATAAGTAGTGGCTTAGTTTATCTTCTTTTCTTTGAACTCTTTTATACCAAACAGACTCTAATTAGTAACATAATATTCCAGGATACGCTGTTCGACATGCTCCTGAACAGCCTGGCCATCGAGGGCGGCAGCTCGGCGGGCGACGCGCAGACGGCCCGCGCGCCCACGCCGCCCGGCCAGCCCTGGAGCCCCGCGCCGCCCCCGCCCCGCGCGCCGCCCGCGCCCCCGCACGCGGACTGACCGCGCCCCGCCCGCGCCCGCCGCCACCCCCGCTACCGCCGCGAGTACCACCACTAGACACGCGACACGAGCAAATACAGCGATAATGTGCACCAACACAGCTCGCCGCGGAAATATCTAATAATGCGGCGTCGCTGACAAATAACGATCTTCCTAATCTTAGTATAAAAAAACGCCAAAGGCATTTATTGCAACAACTAAAGGGAGATATTTGCACATTAACACTAGATTTGCTTACTAAGCACACATCGCAGTTAGTCCCACCGCGCCGAGCCGTCGCCCGTCGCGTGACGGCACGTGGCAGTGGCCGGGCCCCGGTCCTCCCGTACACTCGTTTCACACTTATTTTATCTCTGTAACATTACAATAGTCTTTATGTTGTTATGAAATGGTTCGTGTTAGTTTGCTGCTACTGAACACAAAATATAAGGTCGCTGTTGAGTTTGTGTTAAAATAATTGTGAAAGGATTTTAGTCGCGTCCCTCCCTCCCCCCGCTCCCGCGCACGTGTCACAGCGGGTGCGTGGCGGATCTGAGCTTGCACCTCCGCCTTGAGAACGTTTTTATTACATTTAATTTGGCACGATATACTCCTTATGATATTTGAGTGTGCCCCTTAAGTTTTTTGAGGGATTCGTGTCTCCTCGTCAAGTAGGTAGAATATAAAATCGTATAAAAAATACGGGCATTAGGAAAAAAGACTCAAAATTTAAACGATCTCTTATTTTTTTAGTCATTATTAACGTTTTATCAGTACAATTATTACTAGGGTGAGTTTGATTCGCCTGCCAAAAATATTAGAGTGCTATTTTTTTTTGTTCTAATGATATATTTTTATAATTAAATTAGATATCCCTGCATTGTCGGTCCTGAAATGCTTACTAGTATCGCATTTACGTTTACACCAATTCATACAGAACTATTTACACTTCAGAACACTAAAAACTGCCATTGCCATCGTGCCTGGAGTTAAAATAAGAGTTGCCAATTTTATCTGTACTTTAGAGCTTTGTAGACAGTTTTATCCATTATAGGAAGAATATATTAACACTAATTATTCACATAAATACTCAATAGTCGTTTTGGAAACTCCACTATGGTTAGACTCGGTTCTCGATATCAACCGGGAGAAAACATGACGCAGAGATAAAATCGAATAACAGATCAAGCCTTTACGCTATTTTTCGCCCTCTCTCGGTGGATAGATCGAGAGCACTCACTCTACTTAGTTTCGAGGTTCATTGATGTCGATAGTTCAAATAATATTGATGTTTCATGTAATCGTACCGATCTCCGGCCGCACCGGATGTAGTTGTCAGTGTTAAGTATTTAATCTATTAGTTACGTAGATTGACATGACTGAAAAGTTCAAAAGTGTGTGATTCTGTTAGGTAATTGAGGGTCGAGTATTGAGTAGCGTTAAGTCACGTTTTATGTATTAAATCAATTGATATGTTGACAAAATTATAATATTAATTTATTGAATTTAATTAACGAATTAGTTACATTATTTAGAATATATTTGTCAAAGAAAAACATTGAAAACTAAAAATACAATTCGATGGGTACAACTGAATTTCCGATAGAATGTTTAAATTATTATATTTTTGATTCCATATAACAAAAAGTTATGTATTGATGTTATGATTAAATGGATGTAATACATATTAATAAAATGTCACAAAAATGCATTTTGTTTATTTATTTGATTCCTTATTTTATCCCCTATACATATATTAGGTTAGACCAGAGGGCCAGACATTCTAAATCAACATTGGTGTACCTATAGCCAGTTCCTTTACCTTATGGTGGCTGTACATGCTCTCGCCGAGACACTCCCGGGCAGGGTGGGTGCGCAGTGTGAGGGTATATAATAGTAACGCTCGTCTAGCCTAGGCTACAACTACACCCAGGTGTACACTCAACTACACCACACAGCCATGGTTAAGGGCGTCTGCTAAACGCGCGTGTACGGTGCCAGCTGTCTAAATATTCTTAAAAGCCCACCGCGAGCATGCATGCACTCGCCTGTGTTTGACGCCTTTCAATACAAACATGTCAAGAAGATGAATCAATATTATTAATAGGGAGAGGGTTTGTCAGCAAGCATATTTAGCTTGAAAACTTGATAGTTGAGAAGATAGTAAGTAGGTATTGGGAGGCAGCGAGCAATTTATGAAAGTCAGCTGCCGCATCCATGGGGGAATCAAAAGTTATCGCACGTCAAAGTAAAAAAAAAAGATTAAATAAGTTATTCCATATCGCGCCAAATCCACAGAGGGCAATTATTGGGGTCACCTAAAACTTAAAAAATAGTCAGCTGCACGTACCTAAGTGGGGGAAATATTGTCGTAGAATTTTCGGTGGCGCATTTGGACAAATTTAAAACTAAGTATTCGTGTTAGGACAAAGTGACGAAAGAAACCATGACCGCAATTTTTAAGAAAATGAAACTGCAGTTTTGGTTTTTGAAAAAGCTTTTGCCTGAGCCAGGAAACGAACCTGATCTCTTTTGCAAAAATATCCTGTACCTATTATTACACTGGTCGCTAATGTCGCTGATAAGGACAATTGAGGAGGATTAAATATTTATGACAAAGTGACGAAAGAATTCGTCATCATCATTATTTCAGTCGAAAGACTCCACTGCTGGACATAGGCCCCCCCAGGTGTCGCCACATTGACCAGTACCGTGCGTCTCACACCCAGCAGATCGTCCAAGAATCATCCCATAAATATTTGACGCGGTATGAAATTTAGAAATTGTGGAACTTCTGGAGCAGCTGACGTGTAGAGCTCTGCTGTGTTCAACTATTATTTCTTATTATATTGTTATGTCTTAATATGCAATAAATATCACAATAAAAAGTAGGACATAGCAGGCGAATAGCTGCGGGAAGGTCCTGGTGACTTGTAATACAGGTTTTTTATAGAGATCTACTTCAAGCACCAGTCTCTCACAAAGTTAAGTCCGTGTTCGTGCTCCAATGTAACGGAGCATGAAAAAGGGCGTACCACCAAACGAAACGAGGCCTAGTAATGCCCCAGGAAAGTAAGTATCCAGTTTTCGCAAGTATATACGACAATATAAGAAACAATAAGCTTTCAAGGTCAAACTTGGAACTCCCTCGGATGCTCGTTCACTAAGAACGCTATTAATACAGCAGTGTACTTGGATGCAATAAAATTATCCTTTTGCCCACAAACTTCCCTTGCTGTAAAACAGCTAACAAGGGTTCCCAATGTAGTGCCTAAATCTTAGCATCAACATTAAACGAAATGTAGTCACCAGTGCCGTGTACCGACTTTTCAATAAATAACAACGCTATGATACTGTATCGGAACTGAATAGCTTCGTAAGTACGGGAAAAGAATGGTAGGGAAAACGTATTTATCATTATTTTTCGTTCCTACAGTACCTATTAAATAATCACGTGATCGTCGACAAAAATTAAAACTGTAATGTAAAGATAACATCAGCACTCGATACATGACAACACAATCGGAATTTAGTCGCTCTGCACCGCGCTATGGTTCGTTACCGGCTTACCAGTACCGCGATTTGTAGGACTCCACTAAAGCAGAGACGAGCGGAGTTGTGCGGAGCGGAGAGCAAAGGAGATGCGTAAAATCTAGGTGTATCCATCAAACCTGTGCGGAGATGAGCAATGCGGAGAACCGAGAGGAGAGGAACGCCGCTCACAGCACCTGGGGAGGTTGAGAAGAGACGGGTCTCCTCTCAACCGTTTCCATTAAAGCTAAGCAGAGACGATAAGTATAAATAACGAAATTCTATGGGTGGTTTAAAACATATCTCTTCTCGGCCATTGTACGCCGAATGTACTTCGGTATAAGTGCCTCTCTTTTCAAAATCAGACTATCATTTTTTTTTATTCAGCACAAATAAAGTTCTCAATAAGTATTCTTATAAAAATCAAATGCACATGCGGCTGTATCGACGATGCGGTCGGCAGCACGCAAATTACGAGTTTCTTTCTTCTCTGAAAAAAGCGATTCCGTGCTGCCAAGATGAGTTGCAACCCTAAAAGCTCAACTAACTGTTATACCGTGACGGTAAGATCAGTTTTCGTTTGACATTTGTTTACAAAATATTGAATTCAGGTGTTGCCACAGACATGCGGTTGACTGTATTATTTTTTCTTCTTTCGTTTTGCTTTAGTATTGTATAAATAAGACATTAGGATAGAAAAGAAAAACAGGTATAAATTGATTCAATATTTTATTTTCATTGCTCCAAAATATACACAATGACAAATATTGAAAATGTGGATTCATCCATATTTGCAAATGTCTTTAAAGGTGTTTATTTGAATTTCATAGCTGATTACACGAAGAACATGAATAGATTATTTGAATACAAATCTGTTGCAAGCAGACACTGGCGAGCCGATCGGCTGAAACATGTCTTTTATTGTGAAACGAGCGGCTCACTACTGCCACCTACCGTCTACATACAATATGATTCAGTAAAATTAGTAAATTCACTGTTCCTACATTAAACGATATATTTACAAATAAAACTTTAAAAGGAACGCTTTGCAAACATTCAACAAACTTGAGATCGTCTTAACGTAAAAGATGGTATAAAATTTTAAAAGTTCAAGAACGAAATTCTAAAACATCATTTTGCCGACGAAAATATTTACAAGAATAATGACATTTTTTTTTCCAAAATGAAATTGTGCCGAATCACGTTTTACATCTCTCACAAATAAATAACAATTGAATTTAGCCTAAAATACTTCTTTGATAAACAAAACAATAAAAAATAATTGCATTCAACAAAGCTACGATAACAAATTTAATATAAATTAATCATAAAAGAAATGTACAATTTTTACAAAGCTAAGAGGGATCACTTTTAATATTATCACTGTAATGTAGTGTTGGTCTGTTAGTCGCGCAGTTTACTTGGCCGATGTGGCATACACGTACATACAACTATTGTTACCATTAAAGTGAATATCTTTAACATTATTACATAATAATAGGTATTGCATTCATTATTTACAATTTAAACACCTCATTCATATATTGTAAATGAAATAAAAGCGTTTACAATCTACAAAATTCTGACAATATAATCTAATGAATCTTCGTCGTACTCACATAGTTTTGTCGTCAAAAGGTGACACAAGGTAACTTTAATTCGTAGAAGTTATCTATAATATTATAATTGAGAATTGTGCATCAAATTCGAATCAGCTAAAACTATTGCAAAGGCAAGTAGGTGATGTATGCATTTTATTTTCATAATTCCTTTCAATAATTACTATTACGAAACTCCAGGAGAACCTACAATACAATAATCCTATGTGTATGACTTACAACTAAGTGGTGTTACAGTAGTGTGGTCAGAATGTCGTGTACCGGTGGTACATCCAATCACTTATAATAGAGTTAAATATTAAGCCCGCGGGCACATATGTAGCTAATAAAGTTTCATTGTCTGCTCTAACTACATACTAGTAGCACTAATATTATGTATTATGCATTTGTTTTGCACTCTTCAACGTCATAGTTCCACAGCAACTCCGTAAATAGTAGTTGTTTATCTACAAAGGGAGTTACACTACAAACAAATAATGTAGATGTGTGGAAGGGCTCTCGGCCGCGGCACTGCTTCAGTACCCACTAATATTTTCATATTGGAAAGTGCGACACTGTGTCCTTGATGTGGTCAGTTGTGTCGTAGGGCGACATCTTAATCCTTGCATTCCGTTCACCGATTCGTTCCTTCACTCTGGTACGCTCCGCGCATGCGTTCTGTTACTACGTCAGTTTCATATCATTCTTTGGCATTATTTAGTGAGCTAAGGTCTTCCACTAGCAGATTTCATTCATGTTTTCCGATTGTTTCCATCTATATAGTCCACGCTTTTTAAAGTATTGCACTACTGAATTCATATTTTTTTATTTGAATCACTTTTGTTTTGTATTTATATACATATATAATAACTATAACCTACGCCTCGAGATAATAAAATTGTTTAATATTGTAATATGCATGGAATTTTAAATTCTGAACATGCTATAATGAAGTAAACGAATCTGAGTATTATATCATTCGTAATATTATACAATATTAATAGATAGATATTTGTGACCTAATCTATTCAGTCAATTGAATCGAATCAAATAATAGCCTCTCTCGAAATGAAGTTTCGAACTGTTAGTATCGACGTGGTAATGGGTAAATGTAAATCAGACTTCTGTTAGACGATTTAGAATAGTAGAGTACTATATTCGTTTTGCTATAATTCAAACTAATTCATAAGAAGGTTCGTTCTGCGTCAGCACAAAAGAAAACTATATCAAGTCAGCACCACTCGAACTGATAGGCACCGGGAAGGGTCGTAAACTAAGGAGACGTGTACTTTCATAGTCGTTCATAGGTTCGGTCGCGACCACTGCGGGCCGCGATACACCGCATGTAGCGTAATGTCCAGCCTGTCGACGCGCGCGTCTAGACAGAGCACGTGTGACGTCACACGTGCGACTCCAGCGGCGGGCGCGGCGGCGGCACGAGCGGCGCCGGCCACGCGCCGGCCAGCTGCCGGCCGGCCCGGCCCGGCGCCGCGTCCGACGACAGGTCCGGCGACGACGTGCGCGTGTGCCGCGCCGACCAGCCGTCCTTGTCGAAGTCCTTGGTGCCGCCCACCGTGTGGCGCCGCTTGATGCCGCGCTCCGGCATGCCGTTCTTGCGCTTCAGCTTCGTGGAGCGCCACGCCTGCTGCTCGCGCCGCCGCACGCCCGGCAGCTCGCGCCGCTCTGCCTTGTTGCCGCCCCCGCCGCCGCCCCCGCCCAGCGAGTCGGAGCGCGCGGGGCGCTCGGCGCGGCAGTTGAGGGACTCTGAGCGCAGCACTCGCGCGCCGCGCTCGGACTCGCGCCCCAGGGACTCGGAGCGCGCCAGCTTAGCGCCGTCATCGTCCGCGGTGCGTGTGGCTGGCGGAGCTGACTCCAGGGCAGCGCTATTGCGCTTGTTGTCGCGCGGGCTGGTCGCTTCGCTTGCGGGCGCAGGCGCGGGCGCGTCCGTCTCGTCCTGTCGCGGACAGTTCTCCTTCTCGGAGTCGTCGGGGTCGTCCCGGGCGTCGTCGCGCGGGTGGCGGCGCGGCCAGGCGCGCTCGGGCTCGTCGCTGGAGGAGGAGGAGTGCCGATGGTCGCGCGCGAGCCAGGCGGCCTTCAGTTCGTGCGCGCGCGCGGCGGGCGACAGTCGCTCGTCGCGCTCGCTGGCGCCGTCGGACGGCGAGCTGGCGGTCGACTTGCCCTCGTCGCACTCGTCCGCGTACGGGATGCTGCCGTCGTCGAGCGGCGACGAGTTGTTGAGCGTGCGCAACTTCTGGTCGAACGTGCTAGTCAGGGACGACACCAAGTCACCGGTTCCTGCGACAACATGTTACAGATTAGTGCGCGTCGATGCGGGTGAGGGTTGTTAGGCACAGACGGAAGCGTGTTAGGGTGGCTGCGTCGTTAACTGACCATGAGCTGATGATGGATGAGTGATGTCGGTATATACAGTGTTGATGGGGTGATGGTCACGCCGGCCTACCGCTATGCTAATGCACGAGCATATTAAAGCCGTGCTGTCAACAGCCGCCGACTGGAAGCGTTAGTTTGATACTACAGTTGTTCACATCTGATCGTCGTTATAGCGACAACGTTCCACTTACGGGTGAGACAGTGACACAGGTTATGATGTACCAGTAAGTGCAACGCATGAGCTCGCGGCGACAGATGCGCACAAGTAGTACCGAGTGTTATCGCAGCCGGCGCGTACACACATTGCAACACGCACGCTCACATTCCTCTACCTTATAGTGTGGACAAAAGAAAGGGATTGGTGTGTCTACTCTCTGACGTCAGTACTGGACACCTAGTGGGGCAAATATCGGACACCTTTATTGTACACGAATATAAATAAAAAGTATTATATCATTACATTCCCAGTTCCCTAGCTGAGGCATTTATGAGTATAGATAGGACAAGCTGCTAGCGTGCTTCGTCATTAAAACCGAGACTCTGTCTTAAATATTGTCTTATTCATACTCCAGGGAAATAATCATAAATATATCAAATTGCTGAAAACTCACCATCTATGGAGAAGTTGGTGAGCGCGTGAGTATGCCGCGAGAGTTCCTGACGACCGCGGCCCAGCGCTTGCATTGACTCCAGTTCAATTCTGGAAAAATGACACAAGTGGTTAGCTTTTCTGTTATCGATTAAGTAGGAGTATCTCGCAAACTAGCTCAATGATCTTTGAATATTGAAAGTTCGTTAATCCTACTACCTAATATTATAAAAGCGAAAGTTTGTGAGGATGGATGGATGGATGTTTGTTACTCTTTCAGGCAAAAACTACTTAACGGCTTTGGATGAAATTTAGCACACACACAGTTTATAACCAGGATTAACACATAAGATACTTTTTTATCCCCGTAGTATGATCCCATGGGATAATTATCGAACTCCACTCCGGGCGAAGCCGCGGGCATAAGCTAGTGCTAATTAAATTTCTTGACATTTTGACGAAGGGAACTACTGTCCTACAAAATTCAAAGATTGTAGAAATGAAATTTGCAATCTCATTTGGCATCCATCAATACCGTAAGAGCTCAGAACACTCACTTATTTCCATCCTGCGTCCTGCTGTACTTGTGGTTGAGGCCGTCGTAGTCTGCCAGCGACGTGGTGAGGTGGTGCGGCGGTGACGTCAGCGGGGAGCTGGGGGGGGAGGCGCCGGGGGAGACGTCGGAGCGCTTGTCGTCCGACTTCTTGTCGGGCTTCGAGCGCGGCTTGCGCTGGATCTTGCGGTTGGCGGCCGATATGATGGACGACACGATGTCCCGTGTCGACACGTCCTTGCCTGGAATATGGAAAGCTACTTTTAATGGTATTATTAGTTGCTAACATGGGATAATGGCTTGGGTAATGTTGGTGCGACAGATAGAAAAAAATTACTTCAAAGCCGAAATTAATAAATGTTACTTAGCGTGTCTATTGGCTAAGATGTTTCAACCAAAGCACGTACCAAGCAATGTTTATAGATCTCGACCTAAGTATTTCAACTATAGTATACGCCAACGTTCGTGTTTGTGGTCATGAATCGCAGGAGTGAAGTGACATGAGATTCGCCGTCTTGCTCGCACGTTTTATGACCACGACTGCCAAGTGCCACGAGTCTTGACGTTTAGTATAGTCAATAATTTTGAATTTGAAAAACATAGATTTACGTAAAAATGGTGCATACAACATTTAATACATCAAAATTTCTGTCACATTGTAAAAGTATTTCCTGCGTGTGTTGATATTTACCTTCAATCTTCTTAACGTTGTGTATGAGTAGGTCTCTAGAGGGCGCGGGCGCGGGGGATAGTTCCTCTGCGCTGGTGGGAGGGTCCATCGGAGGGTCGCCCTCTTCTTCCTCGAAATACCATTCGTACTGTAAAGAGCAGAAATTTATCTTCAGAACAGTTCTGTAATATTTCATATTTAGTTTCCTACACATTAGTGCCAACAATAATGAAATTATCTTTAGAATTATGATCGAGACAGGTGTCCTATTCTAGAACGACACTTGGATATTCTAAAGATCGTCAAATATTGTGATTTCAGTCATTTATTCATTTATTTTATTGAAAATCTGTCAACAAATTTTCAAATTATTAGTTTCTCAGGAACCAGTTTTAATCTACTCAATAAAAAGAAATGAAATGTAACAAGTCTTAAGATATACATGGGTCTACTTACATGTGTGAGGAAAGACTCGATAATTCGACACTGGCTGGACATATCATTGACCATGGCCAGCATGTCGTCGCTGGCCGCGCGGACCAACGTTGGGCCAAAGACTATGGCCAAGTTTCTCGCCTCCATCTTGTTGTAGGCGGAATGTGCGACCACTCGCCGCAAATGTTGGATCAGGTACTTGAGTGTTTCGTAATGCGCGTCTGGTAGCGCGCGGACGAGGCGTCGGAGTTCCCGCGCTCTTTCTGGTGACCGATCGGCAGCTGAAAGAAAAAAATATGGTGAGAATTTTGTTCAATTTAAGTTATATATACTCGAAAAAAGTACTATTTTACACAGTAATACAGTAATTTCAATACAATACCACTTTGATATGCTGTGGTCATTTCAAAGTATTTGCCAAAAGTAGATGAATCATGAATGGACCAACTAACTATACTTGAGGCCGAAATGATCACAGAATATCAAAAACTCAAACTCAAAAAACTTAAACTCAAAGCATTAATTTCAGTTAGAACATAACACGCATTTTTGAATGTCAGAAAAACAAAGATGGCGAAGCTACAGGCACAGACACAAGACATAATAACTTGTGAAAGTACTGTAGTTGCCCATTCCAAAGCGTAGATCTCTATGGAGAAGAATGGGCAAGAATGGGTCATCTGCATAGCCTTTTCCCAATTATGTTGGAGACGGATTCTAGTCTAACCGGATGCAGCTGAATTCCAGTATTTTAGATGGAGCGATTGCGTATCTGTCCTTTATAACCCAATTACTAGCTTAATGGCATGTTTTGTTCCCGTCGAAATGTTAGTGGTATTACGTTAATAAGAAAGTGAATCTAATAAAAAGTTTGTTGACTGGTAAGTTGTGTTTAACAGTCAAGCACGGTCGACTTTGTTTATTGAACGCGGATGTCACGATACGCATACAAATTAGTTTAAAGCCAGGTCTACTTGACTTTAGACAACTTAGGTCTGCGAGAATCTCCCATACTACGTAGTTCCTACTTTAAGCGGCTTATTCGCGAAAATTCTTATTATGAATTCGTGTGGTGTTCTAGTTTGAGGACCTTTGCCTGGACGGGCAAGATTTTTACAGAACCGTTGATGTGTAATTAATCTCTTGTGGACGTGCAAATCAAGACACGGCTTTTAATATCAAATCCTCGTAATACGAGTTCCTTTTTCATTAAATTCTGTACCACAACACCAGTAACACTTACCAATAAACGCAGGATACAGATCCGCCGTGAGTAGCGGGTCAGGCAGTCTCCTGAGGTAGGCCTTCAGTAGCGAGGAGGCGACGTGCACGTCGGCCCAGCGCGCGTCGTGGCTGGGGGGGGGCTCCCCGCGGTCCAGCGCCGCCGCCAGCGCCGCCACGCCGGCCGCGTTGCCGGGCACCCGGTACACGCCCACTGTTCGGAGACCGTAGGCCTACAACAAATTAATGGGTGACAATTTTAACATTTGGAAGTAGGTAAACGGGGGCTGTTCCTTTAAAAGACTCTGGTGGACACTTCAACATTGATGAACTCGACTCCTTATGTACGAAGCTATTAGTAGTTTTGCTTTGGGCTTTTTTCAAGTATGGGTACAAAAGCAAAGATGGTTTGTCCATAGTTTTGTGAAATATACGTATATGTCATGAAACTACGTTTATAAAGCTCCTCGCTCCTAAAGCGACTTTCCTGCTCGGCTCTGGTTGAAGTTCTCAATTTCTAAAGAATATTTCCGTCAAACGTAAATGTTCAAGTTCTTACCTCAACAGCATGTGCAGGCAAGGTCACAGCCTTGGGCACGAGCGGGTGGTCCGGGTCGTGCGGGCAGCGCTCCAGCGCCGCGCCCAGCCAGCCGGCCGCGGGCGCCGCCGCCGCCGCCGCGCCGCCGTGCATGCGCCGCAGCTGCTTCGCCATGCGACCCTTCCACGTCTTGTTCTTGGGGGACGAGGGGAGGGTTGGTGTCGGTGGGCCTGTGGAGACGAAGGAGACAATTAGTTTATTGTGCAATAAATGTCTGTGCGTATAAATAAGAAGAAGAAACAACTACTACCCCTATTTCTAACATATTCTTCATAATTGGAATTATTTGTAGTGAATGTTGTTGATCTGTCAAAATGAAACGTAATGCGATTGTTAGTGTGTTACGCAATCACCCCGTAAGACTCAATATGATATAGTGACAAGTTCATTGCTCACAAAGTTTCCAGAAAAAAAGAAACTATAAGCTATTAAGGCAAAATGGTCTAGTTAGTCCTACCTACGGCCAACTTAAGATATCACCTAAAAATTATGAAGGAACTGATGTTCCTAATCCTCTTTCAGGTCTCTATTGTTACAGGTAATCAGAAATATTGTAACTTGGCCGTAATTATATATTTGCCTTGTAATGTTTAATCACACTATACTCATCCCTGATTGTAAGAACATTGGAAGCGACTAACGTCTAAGATACAGGCTCGGCCTAGTTTAGACGTTAGGGTTCATTTTGATCTGATTACTTACATACTGTACTTGTGACAATATTGTGATAAGTGTAAAGTGTATTTGCTCTTTTTTAATAATAAAGATTATTCATTCTTTCAAGACTCACCAGTAGGAGACCTATTCCTGCCGATTTTCTTGCTGCGTTGCGGCGGGAGCGGCGAGGAGGAGTCGGGCGCGGGCAGCGGCGCGGGTGCCGGTGCTGCCTGTGTCTGTGGCTGTTGCTGTGTCTGCGGCTGGACGGGCTCGGCCGGGGGAGGCTCCGCTGAGTGGCGGCGCAGGGCTGCTAGCCATCGCTGGGCATCTGCTGCACCTTCAGCCTGGGAGAGAAAAAAGAACATGTTAAGTTAATAAAAGAGAAAGATCTGTTCAGGTCGCGACGTACCTACTGGTCGGACAGAATTTAAGTCATCACAAGAAGAAGTAAGGTTCATAAACAGAAAGATGTGTTATTTCTTCGAAAGAAACATATTTTAGGCGTAATATTTACCAAGACGTAGGTTGCCATATTAATAAAGCGACGTAACACTCTGAATGATTATAATCCACATTTGAATCACAGGAAGTTTTGCGTGAAATTGTAACAATACCATACGTCGTTGCTTCTAATTATAAAAGAAACATTCTAGCATTCAACAATTTGCCAAAATTACGTGTTCTGGCAAATTGCCGCCGTGTATGTATTGGATTGGTTAGAAAATGTAACAAAACTCATTGTTGTATTTTTATATTCAAATGTTTCGTAATTGGCAGATAAGGTTAATGAACGTTTGAAATAGACTTGTTTGCAATAGATAGTCGACTGGTACGTAAAAAACAATATGCAAATTTACTCAGTTAACTTCTTTCAGTCGTAAACATGCACGCCAGGCATATGCGCTCGACTGTTTTTGACAAGCTGCCATGATGAAAATAAAGATTTACGATCGAGAGAAAGGCATACCTACTGACTTTCGTAAATGGTAGCACAAAATATCCCTAGATAGTTGTATCTAACACGGAGGTGGGATGTATGTAACACGGAGGTGTTCTGGAGCCTTTAATCACTACCTTCGGAACCCATTTTCCATTTCTGGACTGCTATTTCAAAACATCTTCTCCGTCAACATACCTGTAGTAATAGTTCAGCGCCCGCTGCCGTGGTGACCCTGACCACGTGTTTCCTTTTGGTGTAGTCATCAGCGAGTGCTGCCAGGGAGTAACGCACGTCCAGGGTATCCCTGGAACCGGGCTGCGCCTCCGTGCCTCCGCCGCTAACTGCGCCGGGGCTCTGCGGGAGAAGAAAGGAGATGGTCAGACATCGATTTGGAAATGGAAGTAACTTCTGGTCATACTAGGAGACGACCTCAAGATATGTGGCGGAATAAGCTCTGGTTCAAGGTTTGGTTATAGCAGTACGGACAAATTGCGGATGCGGTTCCGGACACTGAACTACGGCAGATAATTTACTGAAGTATCTGTAAGTGTCCGGTTTGCTAAACCTTAATGAGGACTGAGTCCTCAGTTTCGAAAGATATGTTCCCAAATTTTTATGACACATTATATCTAAATTGAACAAAGACCGTTTTTAAAGAATCATGTGACATGCCATTCAGTTAGGTGCTCCCATAACAGAACAGTACAAGACGAAAAGACATGATTGTATGTTTTGTAAAAAATTGAGAAATAGCTTTTCTTTTAAACAGTTTACATTATCAGTGGTGAACCGTAGCAGTAATGTATAGCTATGACGCTAACGATCAGGAGTAACAATAGATTAGTTACCAGCTTATGTACGTGAATGTTTTATGTGTTTCAATGTCTTGGCTCCAGGCCATACTAGCACGGTTGAAGGAAGGAGACGGGCAGACAGGCTATTATGACGTACGATGAATCGCATCGCGTAATAAAAGATTGTTATCCGACAAATGAAAGCTCGAAATAATTGATAGTCAACTTTTTCATGGCCATCTATTAAGTCAAGGAAGTACCGTGTAATCGAACCGTTATCAAAATTATTGTAATTACAACACATTCTTAAAAACTAGTTGCTGTCAAATCGTGAGGCGACACAAGTCACGGAACTAAAATAAAGGCGTCTTGTCTGGCTTTCACCCCTCCTCTAATTATAGTATTTCGGAAAGAATAGTCGTGAATCAGACAAGTGTTCAATGTGAATCGCGTCAGCTTTATTGCAAAGTGAAGGCGGCAATCGAGATCGAAAGCTTAAAAGTTGTCAAGTTCAGATAGACAAAAGTTTAGCTTAATTGTTTGGTTTTGCAGTAAAGCTTGTTCGTCAGGATTTCATCATTCATTATCTTGTACTTAGGAGTGATCCTTTTGAACATTTCGGTATAATGCTTGGACGCACGCGCATCCCACTGGCGCCAATCTGACGGAAAAAACGCACCATCACCGAAATAATAGCTCGTCTGCCATCTGCCAAATTGATTTGTATACAACTATGTGCGATAAATCTTCAAGACAATATTCAACAAACCCAGGATTCTGAGGCATTCGAAAAAGTCTTAAATAACTCCTGAGACAACACTAAGTATTCGCTAGCAGATATTTCAGGCTGCTTTAAAATAGATGAGTAATTAATGCGCATGCCAAATGCTAATCACGACGACTGACAGGAAAAACTTTAACAAACATCAGAATAGTAACGGTTCAAGAGATTGACGACAGAAAAGTAGGTCGTGTCGTCAACAAGACGGAACATTTCTCTAGAGTTGCCTATATTTTGATAGTGAATAGGTTTTGTTAAGAAGTGTTTGTTTACTCGCCCGCGGCAGTGGCTCGTTACTCAGAGGAAATCGAAAGTACGAAGGCGGTCGCGTCTTCCGCGGATGCGTGCCACATTGTCACGGCACGCGATTCAAGGCCCTTGTCACGGCGCGCCATAGATTACCATCTACTTAACCGTATTTAGATTGAAATCTTAAATGAGTTGTAATGCTGGCCTTACAATGCTAAGCGTCTTTCACGATGCTGTATTTCACTCTGCATGTTAAATGACGCGCTGTTTGAGTTTCATGATTAATTGTAGCAGATACGGGCACGTTCCAGCCAACTTAAAATCGGAAACAGATGGTTTTAACCAGTGTTAGTATTTCACGGAAAAACATGCGCAAATAATTTATTTCTGACATCCAACCTATTAACCTTTAACCAAAACAACAAACGACATTAACTTGGAGAAGCGACTCGAAAACTGAGCACGACTCTGCATTTACATAAAAGACAATTCATTTATTTTACAGTAGAGCCATTTCGCTTATCGTGATCAAATGCTATTATACTCAATTTCGGTTTATATGAGAAAACGATCGTGCTTCCAATAGTCTTGAAAAAGTTCGGTCCACGATAAGAATCGACGATTTATAGAGACTGACCCACATTAACCGATTTCCGCATATGTAACAGTGAAGTAAAAAATCATGTTCGTCTGTTGGACGCGCGACGACAACGTTTAGCGATTGTAACCTATTCACATCAAACGCAATTAGTGGGTCAACGCCTCAAAGGCTTGTCAGAAGTGGTACGGTCGTACGGTGACGTAACGAACGAGCATGCAATACACCCAAGATGCTAATAAACAATTAACAGGGGAGCTAATGAGGAAGCTCGTTCACTCGTCCCGTTTGCGAGGGCGAGTGCGGTGATTATATAGAAAGTACTCGTACAGCGAAGAATGTCGGAGCTATCGAGTAATTGACCCGATAGATGCAGGCTCGGCGGCACCTCTATCGGTAATAGCATATCACTTTACTTGTAGGTCAATTGCCTATACCTTCCAATAATCGTAATTGCGAGGCGTGTTGTGTCTGCGACGCCTTCGCACGGACGAATTAAAAATGTAGGTAAACGATGCTTAGACGATTAGAGATCGAATGTGAACTCGATATTGTCTTTATTCGATACTTATTATGTTTATGAGAATTTAAACCTTGATTAACTCTTACTTTCTTATGGCTTTTTATTGCTCTATTATCTTTCTTTTTATAGCTTCAAATACACGCTTATTCTTCGTTGACTCTCTAGCTAATTGCTCATAGTTCAGCATTGCTGGCTGGTTAATGTTTTAACCTCAGCATCAGCTATTCAGAATACAGAGAGAACACAGCTTTGTAAACATCACTAGAATTTTTGATTTTCTTAAAAATAAACGCTGCACTTGAAATAACATCGGGAAACAGTGAATGCATGCTCACCAATATATCGGTGTACCAGAGTGTCATGACTTGGCGACTGTCCACAAACGTCACAGATGAGGGCGAGGCGTGGTGGTCATTGTCACCGCTTGGCACGCCACCGGCACCAAACACTATGCACTTATCCGATACACTCAACAAAACAACCCTTCCAGCGAGCACACGTGAATCCAGCACGAGGGCATTACCCCTAACGTCATTCGCGAACTTCCGAAATGTCTCACAGATAAATGACACCAATTCGTAGCCGTCGATAATTCATATCGAATTCATACAAGTGTTGTATTATATCAATCATCCGTCAGAGTGCTCGACCGAATCGATACCGGCGATAAAACAACAATGTGAAAATCGAATTAATTTCCGGAAATGTGCAGCAGTGAGGGGCGGGCGGCGCGCGCGCTTGTCTGAAGGACTCTGCCGGCGCTCCGCCGAACTGCGTCTGCGCAGAGAAAGTGCTCCCGCGCAGACTCCGCGCCGTCTGCCAAAATGGCTTTTTTCACGGTACGGAAACTGGTGATTTTTTCCGGATGACCCATTCACCACAATACGGCTGTGGTTTCTTCAAATTATTGCTGTCGCTCTCAGACTTTTATTTGGGTAAATGTTTTGTCATTTGGAGTAATTTCAAAAGTAAAATTTCAATTCGTTTTTGATGTTATATGCAGCATACCCGAATACGATTTACAGTTCTTCAAGTTTTGGTTAAGAAATGATTATATCTACATGTGAATTTACAGATTTTCTTTGACATGGCGACTGCA
This sequence comes from Eurois occulta, assembly GCA_950022335.1. Lineage (NCBI taxonomy): Eukaryota > Metazoa > Arthropoda > Insecta > Lepidoptera > Noctuidae > Eurois > Eurois occulta. The sequence continues at coordinate 4,559,519 of OX465489.1, read as the reverse complement.
ACGTTACTCAAAGCTTTCTGACCAGTGATTTAGTAAATATCTGCCAAGTCATTAGGTGCCTTCAACAAACACAGGTATTTAGGTGTGTCAAGCCAGAGCTAAGATCCGGCTACATCAATTTGCAAAGTGAATTATAATCGACGGCTCGTCAATGACCGTGTCACTCGTAATTTCTTCGGAACCGCGAACTCGAGGTAATCAGCGTGATTTGTCATACTTTTCCTTTGCGCTTAGAAATACAGGGCTGTCAAAATAATTCGGCACTTAGCAACGGTTGAACTTGGGAGTTCTTTAACCTCTTTTCCCGTCGGATGTAGGAAGTGAAGTTTCCCCAAATTCTGAGAAACCATTAATATTTAAAGAATTTTAACAGGATGTATATCAATTCGCAACTTATTAATTCACATACTTTTATCTTCGTTGGGTGACAGCCCTTCAGCCAATTTCCTCGGTTTGTCATTGAACTCTTTACGCGGAGTTTTCTCGCTTTCTGTTAGCATTGTGTCAAAGTGAAAGATTGGTCTGCTGAAACCGGTGAAGCAAATGCCCTACTTTCGTCAATGAACCGTGTCTTAATACTTACAAACTTTTCAGGGTAAGTCATTGCTCTGATACGCATGTTACTTTGCAATTAAACTTTTTAATTTTCGACGTAGTACTGAAATAGGAACCCCGGTGTGATTGCGATTGACGTCCATACTGACTTTCGATGCCTAGTAACCTCTCCGATTTCTTCCGTTTCAAAATGAATGATGTCGAATCAAATGACCCATTCACATGATACATAACAACGCTTTTGGTAAATAAGTTTAACATGACAGTTTCCGTAATATTTGCGTTTCTTTTTTACGTAACTTCTGTGTGCTGATTGGTGTTTTGCGTGGTCTAACTGCGTCGATCAAATCTACTTATCGTGACTAAGTGTCGAATAAACAATAGCTTGGTTGGATGATTCAGCGCGGCGTCTTGAAAGATTTATAGTGCGTGCAGTAGTGTAGATCGATATTTGGTAATAATGAGTCACTGTTGCATAACGCCGACAGCCAGACGTTGGCTGAACTCTTAAGAGGGCCATTTTGTACGAGTGATTGTGGCAGATATGACTTATTGCAATTAATTTAGTATTATGTAAACGCTAGAATCATAAGAGCTTTTGTTAGTGTTTTATTAAATTTTACGACCATAAGTGACGCTTAGGAAGAGATAACATCTATCGATAAAATTAGTTGTTTTTTTGCATGTTCTATAACTTCCACGCTGTTTTTTTCCATAAACTTTTCAAGAATTTTCTAAATTCGTTCGCATGCTAGTAATCAATTTTATCTCACATTACTTTCAAAACTCGATATTCGCCCAGTAAACGCGCTTTGTAACTTTCTACTTAATCGCATCCTGTATTATGAATATGATGTGCGGATTTGTGTATTTATCGTATAGAAAGTATAATGGAAACCAGATCCCGTCAGTCAATGGGTTGATCCCGATCCCCGCTTACGTTACCTTACGTCACTTTGACGTCATTCGCGTATTTGGGTCAGGCAGTTTCATATATTCATGTTTTATAACCTATTTTACTCTATTTATATCATTGTTTGATGAAAATGGAACGGATATGCGGCCTACGTGGCCATTAGAGATGCGTTTTATGATATTACGTAAGATATTGCAAACTGTATGCATCTTGACAACCCTGAGATGCAGAGTAAAGTTAATATTCATTCATTTTCATTGCGAGTCATCATGTTACGTGTGAGTAAACGAGTTTTACTTCACATATGCTTAATAGTATGTGCTAAGAAGGTAAATATTTGTCGGCCATACAAATGAGCCAAAAATAATTTGCAAAGTTGAAAGTTCAGTCGTCCGTGATAGCGCTGAGCGGTTTCTTCAAAGCGATGCGAGACTGTTTACTAAACATAATTCACACGTCTGCCGTACGTTTGTATATTATGTTCGTTTCTCGAAACCTTTTTTCTTATTTACTTTCCGATACGAAATAATGTAGAGATATTTTATATGGGTTTTTGGAAACGAACTGTTGGTATCACATAGACTTGTTTCTAATATATTAAGTATTTCTGGGACAAAAAAAACACTAAACATAACACCACGCCGGCAATCCCCGAAGGGTTAGGCAGAGGTGTACACCCTCATTTCCCCAGTTATGTTTAAGTCCCATGTAATTGGTGGCGAGCCTATTGCCATCAACCGGGCACAAATCCCAAATCCAGACTCCGTCGCTGCTACTGAGAAAATACTGATGCAAAAAGCCAATAACACTTTACCGGACCTGGGAATCGAACCCGACCTCAAGCTCAGCACTCACTTGCGCCCACTACACCAACGAGGCATTTAACAAAACAAAACTTAAGTATAACTGTTATGTGATTGCATTATTTAACCTGTTCCTTTGAAGGACGCAAAAGATAAATTAATGAAGGAGCGAGCATAATAATAACTATAGTAATATTAGTAATGGTGTCTAAACAAAAAAACACACACACACACACACACACACCCAATCCATCCAATCTCCAATCACAGGACGATAACACAGAATTTAATAATACTACACAATTACGTTACGATCTAGAAAGCTGATCAAATAAGAGTTGTGGGCGAAGCCACGGGCTACGGCTATGTCGGCTATCATAGTCTTAATATAGGTAATGATAGCCGATAGCCTACTTGCAAATAATGTCTATAATAACAATTGATAATGTTGCGTAACATAACTTTGTGTTTTTTTTGTACGCAACAGCGACAGTGACGTAAGATTATATTACATTAGAACCTCATTTGATTTGTATCTGAATAGGTGTGGTGATAACATTAGTGCGTATTTAACAGAAATAAATTATATAGGTAAGTTATGTAATGGTTGACACATTATATAGCTTTACTAGCTGTACCCCGCGACCTTTGTAAGCGTATAAATAATACTTCCCTGATTTGGGATTTTATTACCAAACAATTTCAAGGGTTTTAATTTTTTTTACACGGGACCTTAATCATTTTTCCAAAATAAGTCTAGCCGTTTCGTAGATTATCCGGAACAAACAGACAGACAGACAAAAATTTTAAATAGTGTTTTTTTTTTGTTATAAGTAGCGTTTAATATACTTCGATATGCATTCAGTAACAATCTGTTAATTGGATACAAACAGACACTTCAATTTTATTGATTTGTAGAGACAAGAACTGGGATATGCATCGCCTCTGCTCATTTTTACTAGCTGATCCGGATCCGAGATGATGCCGTTACAATACTTATAACTTTGCATTGCAGTATAAGGTCTCATAGAAAGAATCCTGAACGGCTCGAATTGAGGCGATGAAGACCTTTATTACCAAATTCTAAACATTTGTAAGAAGATTTGCTCTTTACAAGCTCGCTTTTGAAGCCGCAATGATTATTGCAAAATAAACATAAATAACTTAATAAAGATGTCTCGAAATTAAACGCGAAGCTCGCAGAAGCTTTTACCCTCATTCCGAATGCAGATTTATACCTTCTAACAAACGTATACGATATTTGTACGGAAGTATAATCATGATTGACACATCTGCTAATTTCTCCTCTTCCAAATGTTTTCTCAATTGTAAGTGTTATTGCATGACGAATTAAGCAGTCATGATACTTGTCGGGACCGATTCGTCGGCTTACAGATTGATCGCACGTGTATGCATGCCTAAAATGTTAACTTTCTATTGCAGTTAGGCTGGGTGCTGACCTAAGTCAAGAAGGTCTTTTGTTTGTCTTTATCGCTCTTTGGAAATAATGACAGCGCAATTTTCTTTTTTACACGTATTGTTCCATTATGTCAAATTATACATAATGTCATGCAAACTTAACCTAAATCATATTGTAAATTATATTGTATTGAATGTCATTGTAACCCGCCGCTGATCAATAATGCGATTTGTATTTGGAACTTCAACAAAAAATATCTATAAATAAAAAGTACTTACTGTTATTTTTACACCAGAAAAAAACAAAGCTGTTTTGGCTCTGCTGTACGCACTGTCTAACTAAGCTCGCACGCATCGATTCACCTTTTCGCGTCTTCAAACGTACGTCAACGTTCGATTTATAAACTGACAAGTGTGATAAGTCTGTTCCGATGACGTCTTGTTTTGTTTATGGTGTGTTTCGACCTCAAAAGGCAGCCGGGCGATGCTTCGTGCCGCTCCATCGGCCCCCGATCGTTCGGAACTGATCTGCTACTTTAATAACTTCATTAATTTCCTTCTGAATACTGTATTGTAGTGCAACGAGAGTAAATTAGTTATGTGCGATATTAATGACGAGTGGGGACGAGCAGAATTAAAACACTTGAAAATAAGCTTCATTTTGTGCGAGGTTTATTTATGGAATAGACCAGACCAATCTCTTGTTAAGTGCACCATTTTGAATTGGGAAAATCAATTAAGTAACATGAAGACTGTAATCCTCGGAGGGTTAGGCAGAGATGTACACACATTTTAAGTCCGAGCGAGAAAGCAAATGATTTTCATAGAGGTTATTTTGATGAAATATAATAATTATAGAAGATAAATCGTCGTTTTATGATGTCAGAAATAGTAATCATCTTTATTATTGTACATCAGACCTATCAAGTTGTGTGCTCGTCTGTCAATAAAAGGAATTGTAAAACCATAAGAGAAAACGCTATTAAAAGTAAATTGTACAGCAATTTATGTGTCTGTTATTTATTTGTTTTCCTATTACTTTATCTTAACTTGATAATAGACGTTGCCTTTCTTAGAGGTATGAGTTTTTTGTTTGTGATAGACTTCCCTGTAAACTAAATTCGCTTAAACTGGATACTCCATTATGTATTTCAATGAATATCAGTCAATAAAAGATGTTAGAAGAAAATCTCGTTTACTTTTCTCTTTGCTAACACAGATCATACTTTCTCAGTAAAAATGTTGAGCTTAATAAAAACATTTCGTTAAAGTAAATATTTTGCTGTTTCCACGTTTTTCAAGATGTCCTACTTTTCTCAATATTGGAGTATCTTACATTCTCTTTAATTTGGATGTAATATTTGTTTACATAATCTGAATTCGGAGATACCACTAAATTTGTGAAACGAGCTTTCATTCTGTCCAATATACTCGTTGATTAGCTCATATAAACTTCAGTAGAGGAACGTTGAAAGAGTTTACAGCGAAAATAATTAGGACTAGGAAGTTTATACTTTATAACATTAATTAAAACGAGTTCATGTATGTTATGTGTCGTTGACCGACACAATGGTAAAACAAATGTTCGTAGTTCAAAAGGAAAAAACGTTATTTGAACGTTTCAACTCAAATATTTGACAGTGAGTGACTTCCACTATTAATCAGAGTATAACACTTTCTATCGATCGTCCTGATGCCTCATTTACAAGTGAAAATGAGTAGATACATGTTATAAATGATGTCTGAGACATTGAGTGACTTTTGGCAAATGTGGGCAGGGATGGGCCAATAGACGAATTAGTTAGTTACTTTTTCAAGTCAATTAGTCATGTAAAAATAATTTGTTTCATCTCCAAATGTATTGGCAAATCAAAGGCGTAGCTACCTACGTCCTACAACCCCCATTAGCCCCCTGAATCACAGTTATTATCATCAATACTTCAGGTAATTTGACACTATGAATGACGTTAATTTCTGTTTAGTAAAATATGCTATTAGCGATAGAAAGTAAACAATAATAGTTGGCGTGTTCGTCACCCACTCGTACATTGAATGGGACACGGATGCGGAAGACTGGATGAGCCATGAGCCACGTGGGTGACATTGTCTAGGCGAGAAAGTACTGATGAGTAAGGCAATTGAGCAAGATCATAAGGTTACTTGACAGATGTAATGGAGAGTGAATATTAACACTGTTACTTAACAGTGATTAGTATTATGATTTATGAAGTAAGGTTCCGTGCGGATTTATGATTCATTTTTCGTATTGAGATGTTCGTAGTCTGGAAATGAGCAAGGGTTTTTCTTTATAGCTGTCAACGCTGCAAAACACTAACAGGTTTTTGTTTAAGAATATTGTAACAAGCTTTTAGTAGCCAAGAAAAATGTTTTCCGGTAAAAAATCTAGTAGCTTCTATACTGACCAAACTAATGAGCATCAGTTATCAGCTCATGCCACACCTAATTAACAGTATTTTTTTCCTTCTTGCCAAAATACATTATACATTGGTAGCAAGCACGTATGTGCTACGGCCTACAACAGGATTGCGTAGCCAAGCTGACACTCATAATTATCCCTTAAATGGACAAATGCAAATTTTCGCAATCATTTCCAGTGTTTCAATATATTTCCACGTCAGGCGTGCAAGGTCGTCGACCCCGGCAGCGTGCGTCGCGGACGGACGGCGCGGCGTGCGTGCGCGCATCTGACCGATCGCAGGATAGCCGATTGACAGCATAGACTAAGAGCCTACTGAGATGCACTATTGCGATATTCTGCCATTGAGAATACACAATGTTAGGCGTTTGATTTAGAAATCAATTCAAATGCCACGTGCTTTGGGTTCGTAATACCCCTATTCTTCTTTCAATCTATTAGATCTTTGTCTATGCTTGTAAGGTTAAACTATCTTCGATGTTTTAACGAATTCCAAATAAAAGCTAGTTAGGACGATATTTATTAGGTTTGAAAATAACAAATATTCTTGGAACGACTTCCGATGCGATAAAGAAACGTTTTACAGACTTCCTGCTAGATTATTTGTAACAAAAGCAGACCAATTTCTTTTACATAATTGCTTGCAAGTTAATATGTTCAGGTAAAGATTAATCTCGCTGTTGGACAGTGGGTCTATTCATAGAAATGTTCGTTACAAATTGAAAACTAAGATGTCAAATTGGAATCTCGATAAAAACCCGATTAATTTTGAAAGAGAGAGCGTGAAGAATTATGTGCATTTGTATTTTGTAACTAATGAGCAGTACGCAAGTGCTTCACATTTATCATTCGTATGTTCGTATGTGTTCGAAGCATTTCTTGGAAAGCGGACACTCGGTCTGCCTCGATCGCCATGTGGTGCGGCTCTTTGTCCGCACTTGCTTCGGCAATTGAGATGCATGCGCTGTTTTCATAATAAATGCACTGTTTACACTTAAGGAAAGTTTTCGTACTAAGCAATGACAGTAAATTATGTGACAACTTTTAGTTTCAAGAAGAAATAAGTGATGATTATGAAATGGTTGAAGATTTCTTGGTGCTGAAACCAAGTAGAGGTAGCATTCTTCAGAAATGGGGTACTTACATTTGGCAAAGCAAATGAACATGGGGAAATAAAAACCATTTTCATTTATTTTAATTGAAGTGACAACTTCTGCTTAAAACATGAGGATAGTGATGACTTTGAAATGGTTCAAGATTTTCTTGTGCATGTGTCAACTTGCTACAAAAGGCAGCTGAGAAAGATTTAATACTGAGAAGACGTATTTTCCTGTTGGACATAATAAGTGAAGTAGTGCGTAAGAAACAAGGATAAGATGTTGAGATTAATAGAAATGTGTTTGGGATTTTGACAGTATGAGACTTGTCTTGATATCGTAAAAACCCAAGAATTGGTAAATTCAATGACGTCTTTCTATTTGGCAATGATTTTACAAAGGACAGTTTATTTTGCTTTTATGGGTGTAAATGGCCCAAAACTGATTTATCAAGTGATATTATTAATGCTTTGCGGTTTTACCGGGTTGGTTTTTTTGTGGTATGTTGGCAAACAGGTCTGCGTTACACCTGATTTGTTACAGCCATTTAAAGATGGCTTCCTTCAGTTTTTGGGTTTACCGGTGACAAAAGAAATGCAATTAATAGTAATTGATATTCAATTATAAAGAAGTGTGTACACTCCGCACTAAGTGTACCATCGCATTATAGATATGGAACATATCAATTACTGGGACGTGTCCACATGATGAAAAGCTTTCCCCGCCGTAACGGTTCACGCTATGCACTTGAGAATACACATTCGTGTTGACGATTTAATGGTCTACTGGCCCGAGTAGTAAACGAAGCATAATAATCAAGAAGCCACACTTATAATAAAGCTCCTTGTTTTATTATAAGTGTGGCTTCTTGATTATTAATACGTTCTATTGATAACTAATGAATCTAATGGCCGGATATGAAATAAAGTATTGACGAGATTGCAGAGAAAATTAGAACTCATACAAAAACACAAACAAGTATGTATTTTCTTGAACTCTCATAGTCGGTTGAGGACAAAGACGCACCTGGAGTCCTGGACATACTATAAATACTGTTAGTGGTAAAACAGTGCAATTAACTGACCATTTACGGCACACTCTCAGGCACGCAGAGGTCTAATAGTACCTACGTAATGAGTGGACGTCCTGGGGCGCGGGAGCGAGGCATCCGTTCTTGGAAGCGCAAGCGCACGATCTTGACTGACAGACAGACGGACGCTTGTACAATGTTACAGCAAACTTACGAGCCCGATGGTCAGGTATGTACGTCGGAAACGGTAGTTCGACCAGCGACGGGCTCGGCCACTACGAAATAAATCATACGCAGTTTGGTGTAACATACTGATGACCGACGAGTGACGGACGGTCGGCGAACCGCACAGTAAACAGAAATAGCCATTTATTTGTAACTGTATAGGCTCAGCGAATTGTAAATCAGCTACTTCATACACTTGTCTACGTCATAGGCTTGTTTATGATAGTTACTGCTCTACTAACTAGATTTTACGGTATGTTATGGTAACGATATTTTATGGAGCTTATTAAACAAAATTATAAAGTATCATATCTGTAATTATATTACAAAAACCCACGCCCTTGCTCCAAAAAAAAGCCATAATCCTGTCCCCTACTAAAGTGTGGAATTATTAAAACAAAAAATATATCAAAGCTATTGGGTCAATGGCAAACGCAACAGGGCATAAAGCAAGTTTTCGAAATCACTGAACTATTTAATGAATTAAGAAATACTGAAAGCTGCCAAAGAGATGGCTGATATAAAAAGCGTGTAAAGTGTTAATTCGATGTGACTGACATTTAGTTTACAAGGGCTGAGGTTGCGAAACATTTTTTAAAGTCTACTAGTTGGTGTCGTAACTCACGTACGATGTTATAAGCATTGAATATAACATGAATCATCAGCTGCGAACAACCGACAGGCTGGCTTTCTACCTAGCAATACAATACGCACTTAGTGCGGGCCTTTATAGTTATTTATGATGTAAAAATGTACTTTACTGATTCATTTATAATGTAGCGGTATTCAACTACTCGATATAAATTTTCATGTTCTGTTTCAGAGAATCAGTTTGAATTAAACTTTATTGTTGGATCGATAGCGATGAAAGTAGTTTTCGATCGAATCAATGATATATTTACTTTACTTTGAGATCATGTGAATGTAAATAAAATATTGGTTACCACACAGCACGTTTCTCAAAACAAAACACTATCAGATAATCCTCTGGACTTTGCAAAAAGCACGTGAAAGATTTTCGCTCGCAGAATGGCCGTGATTCGACGGACGTGCTTGAATATCAGTCTGTGTTGCGTTGACCATGTCAGTGAGTAACCAATGAACTTTACGTAATTATACTTAACTAATAACTCGTTTTAAGACCCTCTGCAGACCAAATATGAACATACCGACCGCCATAAAGATCGGACGAAAAAGCTTCGAGATTTTTTCTCTGACGTTCGCGATGGTATAAAGTAAATAGACTCGGAATAAGATCAAGAGACTTGCTGAACATTCTTAAGTACCTACCCCGATTCCATTAGTCTGATCATATCTTTCAAGAAGAATATTTAGTTTTTCTTTTTTCGTTTTATTTGCTTACGGAACTTCTGAGTTTCGCCTTGAGACTTTGCTTCAGTTACAAAAAAAATATCGATAGTAGTAGTTATGACAGCATCTACCTAATAATTATTGAGTAGTGATTATTGTTTTAGCAGCTACTTCCTTATTAGAGCCTCTACGATAAAAATACCAATTATAAACGTGAATTATTATCTAATATTTAACGAGTCGTGATTATAATAGGTATTGGTAGGTATATAAAAAAGGGCGTTTAAATTGGTAATCCTAAAATATGAATATCGATTACTAACGTCTCGTGACTCAAGGTTAACAGAATATTTCCAATACAATAAGTATTTTCCTCGAACTAACAGTTTTATTGAAATACTAGCTTATGCTCGCGGCTTCGCTCCCTCTATGTACCTACGTAAATTACCCCCGGGAACGTTTTAAATGTAGCCTATGACACTCGGGGATAATGTAGCTTCCCGTTAGTGAAAGAATTTTTGGAATCGGATCAGTAGTTTAAAAGATTAACCTCTACATACAAACTTACAAACAAATTTTACCTCTTTGTATTATTAAGTAAGTATTGATCTACAGAAGAAACCATCAAAACTATTTTCACAAATGAAGCAGGTGATTTCTTGAAATCAATTTTATAATTTGAGCAGTTTTATTATTACGATAAAATCACAATATGCGGACGTATAAAATTACAATAAGCTCCATTAATTTAAGAAATCTCATCCGCTAATTTACAAATTCCGAAACATAATATTATTAAATAATCGATACAGATTCTTAACGGTTGATTAATATACCAACAAGTTAAAGTACCGTATCGGTTTCCATTGCAAGTGTAATGGTAAACAGCTCAAAATTGATTTGCGATTCGACACCGCCATCGTTGTGTTGGCAAAACGTAAGTGAGCATACAAACTATGGTTGAACGTAGTTATGAAATCAATCGCGCCGCCTGCGCAGGCCGTTTCAAATGCCACGCATGACATAACGCAGGTCGGTCGATGGTACCATAAGCAGACGAAGAAATCGATCGTTTGTTCGCATTGGACTACCATTAATTTGTTGAATAGTAAGTTGTGAAGAATTTTCCGTGTTTCGTATATGGAAAACGAAACTTTTCATTGTAAACGCTGTTTCTCTTTTATTTTTCCTTTCTGATAGAAGGAATGATATGCTGTTTATGAAGTTAGAAGACGTCGTCATGTCAATTGTTATGGCGTCCACGACTGCAGTGTTACGATCGCGAAACTCTATGTATTATTGCAATACGTGCTTCCAATTGATGCTAATGCTGCTAATACAACGATTGTTTATGTGCTGTCCTGAGCTTTAGCATTATCGAATTCTCTCGTAACGGATGCGACTTAATAACCATGTTATCCTAATCGCATCTTATTTTCGTCTTCAGACATTAAGGAATTTTAAAATAGCACATCCGAAACAAAAAGAACAAGACGACAAGCCAATTTATTTAAACGGCGAGTTCCCTGCTTAAGATGTACATATTTAATCCGAGACATTATGGAGGCCCAGGGTATTATATTGGATGGCACGAGCCAACAAATAACAATACAGTTTGTACCACAAACGATTCAAGGATGAATTGAATACCGTGCTTGCGTGCGCGCCTCATTTTGCAGGTGGGTCACGCTCGGACACCGACGTCATGGCGTCATATCCTCACTGAATTGGCCACTATAATTAATAAAAGAATTGCGCGCGCGCAAGGTAACGCTATGTTCGGTTATGGGCGGCGATCTTGTGGCATTGTTGAAGACGAATTGTTGGCTGACGTAAAGTTGTTGCGTTGGAGGGAACTTGATTTATAAGTGTATGTTATCGGAAGGGCGTTTCAATAACTTTCGTCTTTCGCCCTAAAAGGAAGGACAGTATTAATATCCTATCGGAAGACGCAAAGCTTGCATCATTCACTACTCATTCATAATTGTTCATAAATAAAATATAGAGCAAAGGGCACGCACCGCAATGAGATGTCCTCGCTGATATTACATTGAACTATCAGTAACAGGTAACGTATACTATGACGTCACTTCACTGGATAAGGCTCTTCGCGAAATCTTGTGAACTCAAGGTGCAGACCGGTTGCGTTACAATACAGGTACCATTATTGACACGTGTCATGCTATCCTGACAGGAGTTATCAGCTGTCATCTGGTGCCCATTATGAGCCAATAGACATGTGGCCTCACCTTTACAGCCACGAGGCCATGGAGCCTTCCCTACCTTTCCTTTTGTAAGATGAATAATAATAAATCATTGGTTATCGATAGGTTCAAGGTGGGCTTTGAGAATTTGTTGATCGATTGTGCTTTGTTTTCTGCTGAATAGGAAGTTAAATATCATTGTTTTATATGCAATAGTTGTATTGTCAGTCAGCCAGTCTTACCAAGGGGTATCGTATTATCCAGTACTAACTGGGTTGTGGAGGTCAGATAGGCAGTCGCTCCATGTAAAATACTAGTATTAAGCTGCATCTGGTTAGTCTGGAAGCCGACCGCAACATAGTTGGGAAAATGCTAGGCAGATGATGATGATTATATTGTTAGTACTTTTACTAGCGAAATCGTGTTGATAACTTATGATTTTCATTTCTGAATTTATACATAAATTTATGCATACAGTTCAAATCTGTGAATAATTTCAAGGTAAAAAAACTTTTGAATACCTAGATACTCGAATCGTTTACAATATATTGTCTTGTTCTTAAATTAAGAATAGTTTCTTTTCCGATGAAATCGCAGATTGCAGCAACGCGTTATTTACGATTCGTTACGTTGATTATCATCTGTGTATAGCTCTTTTTATCATTCTATCATGTATATGGCCGTACAGGAAGCAATGGCGGTTATTTCTATACCTCAGTGTCGTAGAGGAAGGATATTATGTACTGAGAAACTGTGTAATGGCATTTATAGAAAAATAATAGTTACAATACTTTCAAAATTTCGCAAAACTGAACGTTATATCAACAGCTATAAGTGCCAATATGCCGTAACAATGATGACACTGACAGCTGTTGAACGCGGTTTAAGAGTGTTGATCGCGTTAACTTTTTTGGGTGAAATTCGCTCAAATAATCTTACACTGTCTACTGACCTTTTAAAAACGTACGAATTAATCCTTAAAAATCTTTTATCACAGAAAAACAATTGACCCGCAACCTTTAACCTCAGACATAAATATTAATAAGGCTTGACGTCAATTTTCCATAATCTAAGTACAATGACCTCCTAAGAAGGCTTTACATAATGTTTGTCGCTAAGCGTGATTCTTTGAGCGGAAAAATTGAATAAGTAGGTTTTATGACGAGACTTCATTAAGGAGGTTGTGTTCATATTATAATATGATAAAGATTAAGTGCATTATTTTTCCTTTAAATCTCTTGAAGGGGAAATGGAAAGCTTTTGCGTAAAGGAATTTAATTAGGTAGCAGCAGTCTTTCATTATAAAATGTTATTTGTTGTAAATTCTGTAAAAGAATCTCTTGAACACGCATGGATCCTTTTACCGTCAACAGAAGTGGAAAACTTTCGACTTTCTTCTTATTTATAATGGGAGTATTTTTACGCTAAATAGGTACCATTTTGAGTCAGTGTCTATTTATAAATTACTTATTTGTATACATACGCCCTTCAGTTATCATCAATCATTTCCAGAGCCTCACATTTGATATGAAGATCGAACGATGTATATCTCTCAACACGGATAATAAATAGCTAATCTAATTGTGGAAAATGGAATACAAGTTGAAAAGAAAATATAATTTACTTCCCTTTTATACTTACTAAGCCAATCCTTCTTTGTAGATTTTTTGCTTCAAAAAATTCCTCAAAGGTTACTGACCTTAACAAGAATAATAAAAGATTGTTAGAATTTTTTTTTTCTGTTGTCAAAACGGCAAATTAGCATACGAATGGGTTTCTGAGATTTGCGATTGATTAAAGCTTATAGACGATTTTTTCTTCGAAATTCAAAGGTTGTTTGAGGTTAAGTGGCACAGATTAAACAATTATTGTGATTTTTGTTCTTTGTCTATGGTAATATTTACGAAAAAATCTACGTAAGGACGGCATTGAAGGAATCAATTGATTCCTACATAATGATTCCGAGTAGTAGTGATTCATTTGTTTTTTTTTCAGGTCTATGCCCCGCTTTCACAGTTGCATTACATGAAGTAACTACAGCATGGCGAAGAAAATTCTTTGCATAATTGTATGCCTCCAATAAATATTAGGGTCGCCACACACGGACTTGCGAAATGCGAGCGACAACTGGGCCGTGATAATAGGGGACTACACCGCACGGACTCTTGTGTAACTGGCTTTTCATTTGCTTACCTTTCTTGTTTACCCTGTTATGGTCAGAAGGTTGTAATATCATAGTCCATCGTGTTATTACATTGTTAGTACATATAGGCAAAGGGATACATAGATAGACATGCTAATTTGCGAGTTGTGTAATATCGAAGTATCAGTAATCAAATATCTATTAAGCATCAAATTCAATCAGACCACAGCTACTAGTCTATTGAAGTCAAGTACGATATAAAACCAATATCAACACAACCACTTAAATAATGAGATCAACAGAAGTCTCCAGTAGCGGCTACTTGCGTTCGTGTGAAAACCCTCTTATATTACTTAGTATTGTATGTAGGCGAAACCACAAACGTTAGAAATCGCGGACATACGTATTGAATAGGCGCTACAACGAGGTTGAACAGATACTGTGTAGTGTGTAAGTCAAATAAACATATTGATTATGTCAAATATATGCATGGGAAAATAGGTTTTATTTATAGGTATTCGAAAGGGTGCAATGGCTTTGTTTGCTTGTCGGGTTTGACGGTTGAAAATTCGTTTCAGCAATTCGTTGTTTTTAATATTAACAGCTTATTTTTTTGTAACCTATTTGAAATACGAAGTTGTGTGATCTTAAGGGTTTTTTTGTCCAATTGGCTTAAGTTTCGCTTTCTTGATAATCTGATTATACTATCAATCAAGATTACTTTCTTTGTGATATGATTAGTTTCTTTAAACATTCTCAATTTTACGTACCAGCTTAATCTTCAGATCTGCCCACAGGCAAAGATAGTATGGATTAAGTTCGAAAAAGAAAGTACAATTAATACTGTATAATTAGGATCGGTTTTCACCTTGATTTAATCCATTGTCAAGTAAACGAATTGCTTAGATTTCTCCTATAATGCGTAAAAGTCGGTCAGAGCCGTAGGCTGTAGGACAGTTCGTCAGTAGGCTGATCAACTGATTCTTTGTTAAATAAATTGATCAAATTGGTTTAGATATCATTATGTGATACATGGTGTTGCCATACTGGGTATTTTGTTTAACATTGCCTGTTGAATTTTAAGTTTGTTTATATCTTCATTCTCTTGCCCTTATCCCAATTTACATGTAACTTATTTGTGGTTGGTGCCGCATGTTCTTGTTCCATATTTCTTTTATACATCATTGTATGTCATTTGTATGGGTACCATCGGGTTCTCAATGGAGTTGCTGTTTACAATATGTACTTTGCTGGCTCAAGGAATTAAATGTTAGGAGGTTCCTCTCTCCGGAACCCTGATCGCCGCCGCCGCCGCGCCGGTAGCTACAATTTATTTTAAATGTTTTTTTTTAAATTAATATTTAAAAATGTAATTAATTTGTAAAAAAGAAATAAAGGAATAATGCACTGCACATATTGGTTCCTAATTGTAGCAATAATGATGAACATGTGAACCAGATGTTCAAGTATTCACAATGTATCTACGAGTACATAATCTTTTCATAACAACTTAACAGGTTCTTAAGCATCACTTTAACTCATAATTTCGACAGCAAAGATAAAATCTCCTGATTCAGAGTACAGATAGCAAAAGAATGAAGAAACGGACGTAACATTGCGCACGCGACTCCTGTGCACTGTACCAGACTGGTATTTGTTACTAAACCTTTATTGCAGGAAATTATACGGCCTTACAGTTTTTCTACACGAAAATAAATATGTCTAACTTAGCTAGTTATAATCTTATTGTTAATTTATTATTGAGATTCCACTTTTAAATTCCTGATTTAACATAGAAATAAACTAAATTTAACGCCAGTTTTATTTACGTCCCATGTGATTAAAAAAATAAATACAGGAATAAGGATTAGGAGGCGACCCTTTTGCCATCAACCAAGCACTATTAAAAAACCTGGGCTACTACTGATAAATTTCTGATGAAAAACCCAATAACACTTTGCACGACCTGCGAAACTAACCCAAGACCTAATGCTCAGCAGCAGAGCTTGCAACCACTATACCAATGAGGCAGTCATTATTAGGACTAAACTTCGAAATTCTTGATTAAATCAATCTGTATTTCACTTTCCTATTAAAACAGTATTATCTATGCACTTTCTTTTTGAAGCATGAGTTTCTTTTGATGTTAAGATAACATTATCTTTATTTAAATTTTGTAATTATCTATTTGCGTTGTTAATGTAATTTTAATTGCTTTCTAAATTATCTTTAAGTTTAACTGACTTATCTGGCGTGGGATTTTAAAATAAAAGGACTTGGCTACTTGAGTAAACAAAAGAGTTACTTGAATTTGAAAACGATCAACTTTAACTACGGACCAACCCAAAAATATGAAAAATCTGCTGTTTCTTACGAAATCCAACCCCTATGCGATTAAAATGTGAGGAATAGCTGATATATTTTTCATAATGGGTGTAAAAGTACCCTTAACGAAGTCGAAAAGCACTTTTTCTCCCCGTCATTGTGATAATTTTTTTTCGCAGTTTCCCAGCAAATTTTTTTGCGTAGAGTTACTTAGTTTGATGCACAGAATGCTTGGTTGACAGCTTCCTGAAGGGTCCGTTTACACCTTGTATTTCTGAGTCGGTCCCCGTAGTAAAAGTTGTTATATTTCTTGAGTAAGTACTACTCTACAAATGCCTATAAGGTTCTCGTTAGCCTGACAAACTGTAAATATTCAAAACCATATACCTATACAAAATGACGCCTTCATTATTATGAGGTATCTTACCGAACCCCCACGTAATCAAACCGCACCTTCCAAGTCCTAATAAACCCATTTACATAAGCGTTCCGTCTCGCTGAAGGCCAAGATTACTGATAGGGGTCACGGGGGACACCTGGTCCGATCCCGGTACACACGAATCGTAACCGACTGGAAACATCACAGACGGGACTGCTATTAATAGGAATTGTCAAATTATGTCGTAGTCGCTGGCATGTGGGGTGGGCAGGACTCCAAGTCTGCACTCTTAACACAGGTGCACAGAATGATGACAATACAGATCACATGTTTGAGATAAAACAGAGAGATTCGTGCCTAAATAACAGCCGCATAGAATTTATCTTTGAAGAAATTTATCTTCTAGGCGAAGCAATATTTGCCTAGGTCGTTGTGTTTGCCCGTTTACCGTTTGTCCCGGCTGTCCTTAGTAAATCTTTGACAGTCGTTACTGGTGGTCACCCAAAATTGTGACAGTGAGTCTTACCAAGGGGCATTAATGTTACCCATTATCTGGGTGGTGGATATCAGATAGGCAGTGTTCCATGGAAAATACTGGTATTCAGCTGCATCCTATTTAGTTGAAAAGGTTAGGCAGAAGATGATGAGATAAAACAGTATGAAGTAACATCGCAATCTCTCATTTGTCTCAACCTGTGTTCAATGTTAAGAATTTCTTCACTGAACTTGAACAATCGAATTTTTAAGGTCATGGTAAGTGATGGGTGGCAGTGATATATGAGTGATGGTAATCGAAATTGTTATTTACTCTTGATTGATGTGTTGGAACTTTCAATGTCAGATTAAAGTGTCACTTTCAATTAGTTAACGATGCGTTTGATTCGGGAAACTTTACTGTGGTTTCATTTGTAGAATTGTTTGTGATAGGAGGTAAATTGTTTTATAGTAAGAAGCTATTTGAAATTAATTTTAATGATTCGTTTGATTTGAATACAAAAAAGGGAAGAGCAAAATAGCGATGAATGAATCTTTTATAAAGAAAGACATTTTGCTAGAAAAGTTTAAAATAATACTCAGATGACAAATAGTGTATCGATGTAATAGATATGTAAACACTGTCTCACAGCCACAAGTAGTCAGATACCAACGAACGACAGGAAGGTAAAAGCATACCCTGGACTGGGGCTTGGGTGATGGTGAGCCTGTGATACCATAGTTAGTAAATTGTGTTATGACCCTATTAGCTCTTCTACAAGCGGATACTACATTATGTACGATAGAGGATGACGAAAGAACCAAAGAAGACATACAGCGCCGTCCCTAATTCAATTCGCAGTAAGGTAGGAGAATGTGGCTCTCGGCCACCGTAGGCGCGGGCCTGTGGACGGCGAGTAATGGGCTAGCTCGCCGTCCGTCCGTCGTGTGACGACGGGCAGGCCGTGTCGACGGCGCGTTCGTGTTCCACGCGCGCCTCAAAGAGTTGTCAGCAAACGGGAGGGGCCCGCAAGGGCCGGTGCCTGCCAGGGCTGCGGGACTGTTCGAAAGAGATAACGCGGCCCTGGAACATAAAGGGCCAATGAAGGAACATGGGTGTTTTTTAGTCAGTAAGAGTCTGACACTCCCTTCCGCTCAGCCCAGAGCGGGAGGAGTCATTTGATGATTTCTCACCCCCCAAAAAAAAAAAAAAAAAAAGGTAGGAGAATGTTGATGGATTAATTATCACTATTCCTTGCAAGTTTTACTCTACAGTACAAACATTGTGTCTCAAATAGGCTAACTATCTATCTGAAGATTCTCATTTCTTATCCAGGTGTCCAAAGAAATGTATCGTCCGAACAAATATAAAGAGAGATAAGTCCTTTTTTGTCGTAAATCAAACGGCTTTATCGTAGAAAGTAAACTTGATATTTGCATATTATCGACGTCTGCGCATTCAGCTGTTTACACTGATTTATGTGAAGCTAAGATTGTTTATCTTCTCTGTTGTGGTCATCGTTGACTTTCTTATGGATGTTTTCTTTACTTTGAAGTAAGTAAGAAAGAAAAAAATAAAAAAAAGGAAAGAAAGAAAAAACAAAAATAAAAAATAAAGTAAGTTCAATGTTATACTTATGTCAGTGTGGCTTGTAGGTGTCTGTCGATGTTTCTTGTTTAATTAATAAAACTAAGCTTGTTTTGTATTGTATAACAGGCTGGTGTCCGGAACTCCACGTCCAAAGCGCATATTTTGCCTACGGTAAGTGTTCCCTTTACCGATATTGGTTTTATAAGAAAAAACTGTAAAAAGTTTCGTTGATTTTTTCTCTTTGTATGTTATCACAACATTTACTACAAGATTTCTTTAAAGAATTTCTCCTTCAATGCGGATTTATAATAAATCCTCGAATTTACCGACTGGATAACTTCGAAGTTACTTGATAGCTGTCTACAAAACAATTGATATATTTGATGTAAAAACAAAGAAATGGCCGTACATCAGTTAACCCTAACATTACTGCACACAATGCCAACAATCAAGAACATTATTGTTCCGAGAAAACTTCCAACTGTTGCAAGTACTTGTGCAAGTGAAATTTATATGGGGACTCTATTGTTTTGATATTATTATGAACTTTCACTTTTCTGCATAATACAAAGGCAAGTGTTTCAGCTGGGGAATTGTAATTTATTATTGAATTCTTGATAACTCGACCGCCATTGTTTATTTAGATGCACTTGAAAATTGTTAAAGGAAATATACTATGATGGTTTTACTTTCTCCACAATTTAAATTCAATTTTAACCCGTGAAGATTTACGCTTTGTTTTGAAGGATTAGATATATTATTTTGTTATCTTTTCGAGTACATTTTTCTTATGCACTATCGGGCGTCCATATGACATTTGTCAGGTTAAAAACGACCAATTCCATATTCAAAAGAACAAAGCTTGAAAAAGGAGAAAAACTATGGTGAAAAAAAAAAGAAAAGCGTTAATGGAATGTCAATCAAATAGATGAGTTCAAAGCGGAATTAGTAAATTACACGGTGTGGACATAAATATACCGTGAACCTTGACACGTTGCTCCATGATGCGTGGGAGAAACATTTTATTTATAACATGTTCGGCTCATTACTTACTGGTTCGATGTGTTTAAAAATAAATAACTTGTACTATCGTCACACGTGAACAGTAAATGCGATACGATGTAAAGCGAGATTTTGTAGTCCTTATGTATTGAGTCCAAATAAAAGAAAGTTTAGTTCTCGTTACAATAAGGTTGCTGGTGGGTTGCTGCAAGGGTTGCTGTCAGAGGTAAAGTAACCGTGAATAAACTATAAAGGCACACGACCGGAATGGTCGAAATAAGGATTCTAAATTCAAAATTTACCTTTGGCGTGGGGCACTGCCCACAGCTGCCAGTATCATATCTATACAGTTTGGTATAGGTATTAGCAGAAACTAAGCTGTTGTTCGCATATGGTATATGTGGTTCGGAACTTACGCCACCATCTTATTTTTTCAATAAAAAACCATAGACAATTTCATAAGTGTTAACTAACAGCGCCTTCCTGACATATTTACAAGTGCCAAAAGAACTAAACTGCAATATATATAGCATCGCATGGCATTCGCATGTGGAACAACGCCTTTGTGTGTATGTCTCGATTAGTAGACGTTACGTAAACTTACGCCAAACATATATCTCTATACGCATTGTTATGGGTTCTAAATGTCGTCTGTGATTTACATGAAAATGTGTTCGCCTTATTAATTAAGTAGTTTGACGTATTTATGTCCGAAGGACACTGAGGCGTTTATAGAAATATCGCTATTTGAAATACATTATTCTTATCTCAGTCTGAAGTCTGAAATGTGAATGAAATCCTTCATTCTGAGATATTACGTTAGATATTTTTAGATCAAGATTTATCCGATACCCTCAATCATTTCTGTTTCTCCGGCCTATGAAAATGTTATGCAAAGTTATACGAATTCCGCAAACAAGTTTTGCGGGGTGGGCCTTGGAACCATTATAATATTCAACAAATTGATTTGAAAATGTAGGTAGGTACTTATCTACTTTCTAACATGAAATATAGGGAGAGAGTATGACATTCACATTAGTGATAATGACATTACGTCCGCGAAATTACGTAAAGTGTGGCCACTTGACGGCGGACGCGAAACTAGTCCTGCGCCCGCGCATCCGGACCAGTTTAGCGCAACAAGGTCCCGCGGACCCGGTCACTTGGGACCCGAGTCCACGAAGAGAGCGTTAGCCTCTATCAACCCGTTTATTATTTTTATATTTCGAACTTCGAACACGCAAAATGGCTGACTTTCGTGTTTATTAATTCTTAAGATAGACCTTAAGGAATTAATTTGTCTAGAACTAACGGTATGGATGGTCGGCTGAACATCACAAAGATGACCTTTATACTAAACAGGAATTAGAGGCGTTAGAAACAAAGTCCAAAACACAAGTCTGTTTAAAACTAAAAGCTTCCTCAAACATTACGAGTACTAACAACAAACATGTCTGCCGTTGTATACGCTCAGGAATACGATTTGGCAACTAATAGGTGTTGTAGTAACGCTACGAGGTAGGAGATTTATGATCCGACACTCTGTAGCGTCGGAGTTCCGCGTAATCGGAAGCCATGTTATAAATTGGCGTAATAAACGATCTTGTGATTATAGATTTTACATAACACGGGAATATTATAATAATATTACATCACGAGCGCATTTCCACTCTCATTTCGCCAGTTATGTTTAAGTCCCATATACTCGTAAAAAGGGGCGAGCTTATTGCCATCAACCAAGCACGAATTAAAACTCCGTGGCTGCTATTGAGAAATTCCTGATAGAAAAACCCTATAACACGTCCCGACGTGGGAATTGAACCCAGAACCTCATGCTCAGCAGTAGCACTGGCGACCACTAGACTAGCGAGGCCTACAATAATTAGGTACCGTATAAAACTATACAATAGAACAGACTTACCCAGCGCTTCACGATTTGCTTAACTTTCTTAACCACACACAAAAACCAATGCATTTCTTAAACTGTGAACTTCACCACATCACAAGCAGTTATGACAGATGAAAAAACTGTTTTTACGAGTCCCAAGTCATTACGGTAATCGTTTACAATCTTGACAGTAATCGCTCTTAGGAATAGCAGTAATTGCAAAGTAAATATTGAAAAAACGGGTAATATTGCTGTTAGCGTTATATAAATGAATTGTTTGTATCGTCGGCAGCTGAATGTGTTATTAGAATCTCATTTATCCGCGTGTTTTGTGTTTAAGTAGTTGTAGATATAGAAACATAAGTAAGTCACTAAGTGACGCGTTTTTTTTCTTAGGGAAAACGATAATTAAGATAGGTATGTAGATTACATTGCGTATAATTTAATAGAATAATACATTCAGCTCCAGCCTTAGGATTTCAATGAGGGCTTAAGTTATAAAGCCATAATATTAAATCAACAGAATATTAATAAATTATTCAAAAAAACAGCTTTCAAAGTCACTGAGCAGAGCAAGTCATAAGCAAACGGCAAGAGAAAGATTCCTACATCTGTTGCTAACCAAGACTAGATAGGGTTTTCCAGTCGGCCTATGTTATGTTCTATCTTGGGACGTTTCCAAAAGTCTAGTAAATGAAATCAATGCTAGAGAGGAATTCTTGTTAACCATACCTATGTATGTAAGATAATAGAATTTGTAAGCTCAAATCTGATTCATAGTTCGATAAAATCAATATATTTTGCGAAAGAAAAGTTCGCATTATGTGCGAGTTAACATTTTCGTCATTTTTGTTACTCTGAAGTTAAATATCTATTTATCTACACTAATATTGTTTTTTTGTGTGTGTGTATGTTTGTAATGAATAAACTCAAAAACTACTGTGCCGATTTCAAAAATTCTTTCACTATCGGAAAGCTACATTCACCCTGAGTAACATAGGCACCCGTACAAAGCCGGGACGAGCCGCTAGTCTATTGATAAAAACGGTACTGATGAATGGTAAAATAATAAAACATATAACAAATGGCTTCATAAAAGCCATCGCAGCTAGTTTATACCCTGAAAGCTCGTGATTTTCAGGTGTGGCGTCCTAAATATATCCAAATACCTATTATTACTGAAAGATTTGTATTACAGGTATGTAGATATTGAAGAAGTTGATCACATCGATACGTGATTGTGAAAGTAGTAGGGCAATGGAAGTTGTCTTTAATAATATGTAGGTAGGTTATCATAATAAAGGTTTTTATAGATACTTGATGTAAGTAAGTAGGACTAAGTGCTTAAAGATATAGTGCTTTTACGACAGGATAACTGAGCAAAGTCGTATAAAAAATTGCAATACCGGGTATGTAATTAGGTACTACTCTTTCAATAGTAAAAATAGATAGTTGAAACTGTGGTTTTTCTTTCGTTGCGTGAACAGAAGGTATTAAACTTCTGATACACCTAATAAGTACAAGAAACACCCTATTCATCCCCTACTCGTAGACATCATACCCCAGTACACTACACAAACATTACATAGCCCCGTCAAATCCAATCCAGCTCCGCGGTTATCTGATATAGCAATGTCCAGTCCAATCAAACCTCGTGGTTAGTCTGCAGGCTTCGTAGGAAATGACATGGTCATCCCGTGCCCGTCACGTGACGGTCACGCCAGCCATCAATTTGGGTTGGAGCTACATGGCTTCAGTCGTCATACAATTATGTTGCCGCTTGCCGATACTGTTTACGTTCGTGCACGAAGCTTTCGCATGATTCCGTTTGAAGGATAGCGTAAGGGTATATTTTGTTTGATTTCGCACGGAGTTTGATGTGTGCTTTACCTACGATTTTAGTAGAAAAGGAATGCAATTTCTAATTGTTTACAAAACTGTGACTTAAAAATGTTGATTCCGCGTAGATAAGAAAAAAAATACTGATCAAAGACGCAGGAAAAGCAGTCTTTCCTGTGCGTTTGATCAATTTCTTTCTCAAAACATATGTTCAAGGATACTATGTGCAAAAGCGACAACATTAGCGTTCAGTAGAGATGATTTCATTCCCGTTTTAGTACTTAACGTTAAAGACAAAAAACTCGAACATATGATCCATGATGTAAGCTTGCCATAGCGACAGGCGCCAGATGTTGAAACATTCCTGTTAAATCCTTGCAAAAAACTTCCAAGTACTTGCTAACATCCGTAGACATATCAACCAATCAGTATTTTAACGGTTTTTACATAATTTTAAATTACCGTTTCGTAATCCGTCATTTTAACACGCGATAGATAAAAGAAAACCGTAAATTAAATATGTTATGTAATTCACCGGTAAGCATGCATATGTTTGTAACTAGCTTTTACTCGCTGCGTCATCTGTGTAGAGGTAAGATTTTATCCCACTGGAACGTAGCAACAGGATAAAAAGTATCCTATGTTCTAACCCAGGTCATGGTCTACCAGTGCGACAATATTCATCAAAATCAGTTCAGTCATTAAGGGGTAAAAAGGTAACAAACAGACAAACTTCCGCATTTGTTATATCTGTAGTGGAAGTATGTATTTACTTAATTAAAGTCTATTCATAGATATTCGAGTTGATTGTATACATAAGTAGGTTATTATTGTGTAAGTGCCAAATCAAGCATGTAATACGCGAGATGTGATAGTACATAGACAATATAGACATTTCTTTGTTATTTATAGTGTTTTGTTTATTTCATTTGGGTAATGATGACATAACTCTATTACTTAATCAATAGATATGGATTTAGGATGGTAGAGGTGATTATGACTTCCTTATTTACTGTATTCATTTGTTTAAGATGAAGATTAAGAAAAATGGCTTTTTTAGAATTATTTTTAACAGGTTACTGTTTTAAAGTTTAGAAATCCCTCTAGTTATTGTTGTTTTGATTAGGTGTCTTTAAGTTGAATTATATTTAAAGAAAATATACTTTGCATTTTTCTAGTCTCTGAACCCAACTCAAATATTTTTAACTTAAAATGTATGCGTGATGTTTGCTATAATTAGGTAGGTACCTGATTACAAAATATATTATGAATTTTTGTCGCACAATTCAAGTGGTATTTAAGAATGAATAATAACAGAAAGCTTTGCCAACTTTAGCGGTAAACACAATCACATGCTTCGTGACAGAGAAATAAGTATTGAAAAGTAATTAGTACGTAATTATAACTTAATGATTATAAAAATCAACGATAGGATGTATGACTTTTTTTTTGTAATTATTATCTATGTTTACGAATAAATGATTCTGATTCTATGTGTTGTTTGATTCTAATAAACCAACGATAAATGAAGTATTCTGCTATCATAATATGTTGAATGGCCGTAACTACTTCATTTATTTATTATATATTTCGTCTTTTTTCGTTAGTATTTTCAAATGAATTCGTGACACAATACAAAGATGAAAAGACATAAATAACTACTATTTAAGGCTTTTCAATATAGGATATCGGAATCACTACAGATACATGTGTTAATATGTAAAGGACCAAAAATGAAGTAGAGCCACTACTTCATTTTTGGTCCTTTACATATTTCCAAATATGCAAACAATTTTTACTATTAAGAAAAGGGGTAATATAGAAATTATAGCTTTTCATCGTAGAAAACATCGTTTACGGGGCTAAATTACGCCTTTTTATCTAAGAGTATGTGTGGCTACGAGCGACTTAAAGCTATAGTACCTAGGTAGGAAGATAGAGATTCTTTGCTGACTTTGAATAAATTTTTAACTCATTTTTGATAAAAATGTTAGTTACGGCCTTTCACCGTATGACGGCAGTATTGTACTTACAAGTATTGTCTAGACCGTTTTGATTTGATTTTAAAATGAAAACGTTGCTTTTTTTAGTATATAAGTACCTTATTTCCTAGAGAATGAATTTCTGGTTAAGTTTTCAAAACATAAAAACAATCGGTTATTGTAATATAAACATTCGACAGTCCCAACAAGGAATGACAGTTTTTAAAACAATAATATTTATCTATTAACAATAATTGAATAAGGTACCCAAAGGTTGGCTGGTAGAGAATGCCTTGTGGCTTAATGCCACAAGGCCGCTTATGCACCACTATTGTACATGAAGTTTAAATAAATAAATAAGGAAGAGAGTTGCAACCAATGTTTCTATACAAAAATGTAGGAAATTCTCCAAGTTCTGCTTACCCACGATCCTGTGGAGCCCCAGCGCTTCAGTCTCTTCCCGAAAATGTTTTGACACTGAGAGAGACAAGACACCGAAGACGCCGGCTGTATTTTGTTAACAAAACTGTCACCCCTGTCTAATGTCATCTTACACTTTATAATCACTGTTCTAGAGTTCAATATTATTCATTTACACTTATTAATTGTTTATTTATTTGATTGTTCACTAAACACAAATTCACATGTGAATAAAGGCGTATTACGCCGTGATCCGTGAGAGCGCGTGCGACTGCTTTGCCGGCAGCCGAACGAATGGCAAGCGCTCCGTTTTTCTCCTATCTGCGGAAAGCCGCCCCGCCCGCCTAAACCGCCCAAACGTCCAATTAGAACATATTTTTTTTTTACAGGAATCGTATTAGTGTCGTTTTGACTGTCGCCGTGTGATGAATTCTAGAGAAAAGTGTCGTTAGGAAATCATAAATAAAAGAAAGAAAGTCATCTCTGTCGATTTTCGGAAAAGTTCTCTCGCATTCTTGGAATGGAAAGGAGCTTCTTGTATCATTGACATTCTTAAGTTTCTCAAGAAGTTGTTATGCTATTTTAGATTTACTATTCGGATGTAGTAAATCTAAAATTCAATAGTATAATATTTACGTTTATTTTTAAGTTTTATTCATGTTATTTGTGGTTCGTTGACTCAGACAAAGCTTTGTAAGCTACAATTCATTTTATTGCAAATATAAATTACCTAGTTTCCGACATGAACATGTAATAATTAATTTTACAAACTGAGGAAAGTTACTATTGGCGCTTGTTATGATTATCCTTAGTAGTTTACGTTCAGTAGTTTACAGTACTGGAGTAGTTGACAGACTGATGGCTTTCAATAGATCATTTGTTATAATATTGACCATGAACTGAGAAGCTCGTATGCAAGGAGTGGAAATTGCATTAGTTTTCCTCTCCATACCAAATAAAGGCATTGTGTCATGATTCTATTGTTGTAACCACAGATCCATTAGTACAAACAATGTCCTTCCAATCACAAAGAATGAGAGTGCGGAGAGAATCTTGTGCTAAAACAATTATGATTAAAATAAATTATAGATAAACTATTTTGTACTATGCAATAAAATAACCTGAGTTTAGCACCTGCCTTCCGTGATAAATCCCTTATGAATAGACATTTACGTAACTCAGACCTATGTAGGTATATAAGTGAAGTGAATTGGATCTGAATTTCTTATCTATGGTAGGCTCTCGTGCACAGGAAATAGCTTCCTATTGGCTCGGAACCGCCGCGCACCGTCCACATGCCCACATCCGGCCCTGATGCTGAATTATCAACGTGAACGTTTGACATTTTAGCTTACTATCATATTTACTACGGAGGGTTTGTGGTTTCTGCTAGGAAATTGGCCGACCCCTCTGGCAGCGAGGGTGAAGGAAGGTCAGAACTACGTCGACAGGAATGACGGTATCTGTATTTTGTTTTGAAGGTTAATAAGTAACAATATTAGGTAAGACATGGTTATCGCATCGCATTTTTTGAGGAATATAAATGTAGTTATACTTAGGTGTAAACGGACCGTTCACGGAGCCCTCAACCAAGCATTCTGTACATCAAATTAAGTAACCCTACACGACAATTTTTTTTTGGGTGAAAAATCTCGTTTTACGGTAGGACTTTGAGAAGTAGTAGTTCAAGGAGGTACTTTGTCCCCAATATCTCCGTAACTAGAATGTTCCAGAACAAAAAAATGATTGCAATGATGGGGTAAACAAGTGCCTTTCGGCTTCGTTAAGGGTCTTCTTACACCCATTATTGTAAGTTTAATTGCTAATGATTACGTGTTTTGTTGATATGAATATTAAACTCTTATAATTTCCTCAAGTAAAAGCAGAAATCTCTCGTTTTAAGTACGTGTGTTTTATCGTTTCTGTGACATTCAGGTTTTACGAGTGCGAATAAAATTACGTGGTAATGTGTTTCAAATGAGTTTGCAGCTAACATTATGTCGCATTAAATTGGATTATGTTGGAACGTAGGTGCGCATTCTCAAGTGTTGTCAGACTAATCGCCGTTTAGTGCAGTTTTGTTCTAGATCATTAACTTAGTTAAACATATTATCATCATCATTGCATGACGCAAGGATATATTCCCTTTACAAATAGGCAGGAGTAGTAACTGTATTTGTAAAAGAAAGTGACGTCATCAGTGACGTAATTATGTTGGGTCGGTTTCCAGTCTAACTGGATGCAGCTGAGTACCAGTATTTTATATGAAGCGACTGCCTATCTGACCTCCACAACCTAGTAACTGGGTGATACGTACGATAGGACTGGACTGTCAAAGATCTACAAATGACAGCCGGGAACAACGGCTTAAGGTGCTCTCCGAGGCACGGAGGAAACTCGGTATATAATGATGACCACCCATTCACGGACCAACCTCGGCAAGCACGGCTTAACCTTGAAGATCGACCCGTGCGGCTGTTATTATTTAGCCACGAGCTACTCCATCCATCAGTGACGTTCGATATTCCAATATTATGAAAAGAGATTAGTCATTAAATAAAAAAAACAAATCCAGACTTCATAGAAAAAGCATAATCAGCTTATAATATTCCCACTGCTGGAACACTGTCCTTCTCTCTATGAGAGGTATAGACAATTTCGACACCTACAAGAAACTATTTCTTGACTGGCAATCTACTAAAGAGGAAACATGGAAAAAAATTGTGTTAGACGAGTGTGGAGGCCTGAGGCAATGAGAAATGATTTTTGGGAATTCAATCATTCAGCTGGCCGAGTTTGTAAGTCCTATATAAAAGCTATCTAAGCATATGTAAACATGGATTTTGCTCGTGTAAAAAGATCCATGTTTACTATCCGTCGTGTAAATCAAAATGCAACTGGGACTTCATCCAAGTTGTGTGAGTTATGTATGTAATGTTACGACTATTGCAGCAGCTCTCGAGCTACGTTCTCTGAGGAAAACCTGTCATCATATAAAATACTTTGTTACATTTTAGATTCCGAAGTCTGGAATAGTGATATATTTTTCAAAGTAGCTATTCCGGGTTATGGTTTCCCATTTTACTTTCAAAAGAACTGTCCGTCTGTTACCTTTTTACACCTAAACGGCTGAATGGATTTGGATAAAACTGCTCTAAAGTAGGTAATGAAACACATGTTGACCATGACCTAGGTTATCCCGGTTTTACGTTGGATACTTTTCGACCTCCAACCGTGTGAGCTATAGCTAGTTAGTACATTAACAGAAATAATCACTTTCTATCATATGTTGCCTAAGTTTTTTTTAAATTTTATTAGCAATCTGACACAATTTATCAACAAAATCACTGTATACTGTAGCATAATCAGCCTATAATGTTCCCTGCTGGGACACACGGCTTCCTCTCTATGAGAGAGAATGAGTTACTTATAATCCACCACGCGGGCCCAGTGCGGGTTGGTAGCCGTCACATGTTTTCGAATTTTCGGTTCTAGGATAATTATGCCGGTCTCTTCACGATGTCCTTCGCCGTTTTTAGAGCAATGCAGGCAGATGAAACATATTACACAAAGTAATGCGCCTGCCTGGGTTCAAACCCACGACTTACTGTCCGTAAGTCGGGGTCGCCACCACTGGGTCACCGCTGCTCGGTATACTGTACTTAGCCGCTATCTCCTTGAAAAAATCCACGTGGGAAACACGGTAGAGCTGCCCAATTAATTAACGTTAGACTGAGCACCTCTAATTAATTCGATTAGATAAATCAGAGGCTTTCGAAATTCGCCACGCTGAGTGAAAACCTTCAGCTCGTATGCTTACAAAATCACGCAATAATGACTGATACGGCCTATCGGAAGGATCTTGACTTGCTATCAAGATGAGCCGGAAACACGTAATAACCGTCCCTGATACAAAAATAATAACAATCTATAAGATCTGAACGAAGGTTACCCCAGTTTAATAGCTAAAAACAAAACACGGTGTCATAAAAATATAACTTCTAATAATTATAAACCTTGCAAGAGCAGGGAGGTCACTAGTTACCAGCCATCAGTCAGCACCCACACATTCTTTGACATGACAGAACCAATCATAATCGTGAAATATTTACACAAAAACGCTTTTGTTATTAGCGCGAACTCTTAGGAAACTGATGTTCTCCTTACGGCTGCTCCGAAGGGTAAAAAAACACAGGAGATGCCTATAAAACAATCACAAGGCGAATCAAAATTAATGACAGGACAACCTTGGCCCATATTGCGGTTTCTGTACACTCAATAGATTTATGAAGAACATTTTTAATTAAAGCTTTGTGTGAATTTCTAACTGATAACTGTTAGCAGACACGTAAATCACAGTCTTAGAGATAAATCTCTTTTTTTTATTTTTGCAATTTCACCGCTGAAGGATGTTTAGTGTAAATATTTCCAGATGTTCTACTCGAAAATTGAATCTAAGAGAATCGAGTGATGAAAGGAGGTCGCAAGGCTCAATTCAGCATGTATTGTAAGACTTCCTAATATACGGAGTGGAAGGGACACCGACGCGAAAACGTTTACCACGTATTCAGTACATCATTTTGAGCCCCCCCCCCACATAGGAATTTTTCATCGGTTATTAAAAAAAATCAGCAGTTCCATACATTTTGACCGTGTAGGTATTGTACTTTTGTAGGAAACAGCTGATTTAAAAAAATATCCGATGAAAAATTTAATTAGTAACCGTTTTCACGTCGGTACAGTGTCCCTTCCACCCGTATGTCTACTATCTTGCTTGATATAGGAACTACTCATAAGTGATCGAATGCACACAAAACAAAACATTGAAGAAACAATTGGAACACTCAACCCCGAAGGACACCAGCTAAATCCATTCCACCTTAACACGTCTCAAAGACACCTGATGATAGATTCTATACGTGACTGAATGCAGACGTGGGCCTAATCCTGGCTACATCTGATCTGCGTAGGATAATACCATCATTAATCTTTTGAAAGACGTTTCTATCTGTTCAATGTTAGAGACTTACTCGCTGCCTTCTGAAGAGGTCAGGATGTATGTAGGTCAGTATTTTCCTTATGGGATGCCAAGGACTTTTCTGTGCACAAATAGAACAGCTAAGACATGACACCTTCTTTCTGTTCAAATTGTTTCTTACTATGCAGGACTGATCGAGAAAAGGTGTGGGTTGATATAATTTTTATTGCAGTCCGGAAACTACTGGAAAAGGCCACAGGTGCCTTCATCGGACGCTGCGTTGAAAAATATAGACGCAATTACATACTGTTGGCAAACATAGCAGGATGGTGTTGCCGATTCAACCTTAGGGGGAGCTAACTAATAGGTTTTGGGTTCTTAATTACTCGCATCATTACGATGTAATGGGAGAAGTTTATCTATCATATTCCTATCTCAAGACGGTGCATATGTGTGAAGAAGAACGGGCAAAATCTCCATGAACACTCTTTTTAATTCAGTTAGGTACAACAAAATCCTAGAATCGTTATTTTTGTTGCTTCTGTAAGTACAAAGTAGAACAAAAAATGTAAAAAAAAAACAATTCTGACGTATCTTTGCACGTGGAAAACAAAGCCCTACTCTCAGCCTGAAACCTGAATAGCCTTCTTAATGTCCTCTCGCCGAAAGCAGGTCACCTATATCGTTCAAGAAGGTATTAGCCGTGGGAGTTGAGTTACTAAGGCCATAAAGAGAGCTCAAATAAGAGAGGCTATAGAAATGTATCGGGAGAATGACGTCAAATGGCAATCACTTTGAGGTTAACATATTAAACTATACTTACAATAGGTAAACAGTAACATGAATAAAATCGTAATTTACTTGCAAGCCAGGTTGTGTTGGTATCAGTGTAATGTGACAATTTTGATTATTACATTGGCCTCCAAAAGCTAGTCGATTTTAGTTTCAAATATTTGACTTTGATTCACTTTAAATTCTAGTTTCAAATATTTTAACTATATACTGTAATAAGGTGTTTACTGAATAAAAAAATAACTGGCAGTAATAGGGATTTACTGAGATATTATTTTTAACCGTAAAACAAATCTGCACCTCCTATGGACTAAGTGATCACGATCACTTAAGTTTTTTTCTGGAGTACGTCGCGTCTTAAATAAGTTGTCTTATGGTTCTTTAAGACGTAAAAGTGCCCATTTTTTGTTAGTTATATCAAATATAGTAAGTATATTCGCAAATATTAAAACTTCAATTTTATTTGGGGACTGAAACTCATACATTTGGCTACTGTAAAATAAAAAAATAAAACAATCGGGATATTCCTTAACACAGATAGTTACTCGTAAATAAGACAGTTACACTTTTATGATTAATTTCGTTGCGGGATCCAAGACAGTTAAATTGTTTCTCTGGGACTTCGTCGAGCTTCATTGTCTTGGCGCTTTTCTGGTGGTTGCCACTGTTGATTCTGGCTTTCAGGAGTTACAGTGGTTTGTGAATAGTGTGGCGGGCTTGTCACAAAAAAAAATGGTAACAAAGCCATAGTGTACGTAGAGTTCACACAGCCAAAACTATGATTTAATATGATTATATTGCGACGAAAAATCTGAAGTGAAATTTTCAACTAGCTTTTGGAGGTCACTACTATAGCATGTCATTTTTCTCTAAAACGCGACTCAGACGTCGGATAATTTCTATGACATTTCTTCTGATAACCCCTTTATAGTATCTCATATATTTTGGCTTTGAGGTTAAGGTGCTATCGTTGTGTTACAGAAATGTAAGTGCTTTACTTAAAGTGGAGGCTTCGAAGGTTATAATGTAAATAGATTTTATTACCTTATGTTTAAGCAAAGCCCTGTTCGTGGGAGGTGGAAAGTGGTTGAAATGTAAATCTATATACCTATGTATGTATTTGTAACAGCGTTCAACTTTCAGCCGTACCTTGTGTAACAAAAGATGCAATCTTAATATGCAAAAGTAGAGCATATTTGTGCAAAGTTCCTTGTTCCTACCTCTGAAATGTTTTTCCTTGTACAGAGGAAAACAGTTTTTCTTTCAGATCAAAAGAAAGTAAAAGTTTCCTGAACTATAAGGAAAGCGAGTCTTAAGTGAACTACATTTATTTTTCTCATGAGTTGCGCGTGAAAGTAGGAAGTGATTGAGCGCTTATAAAACTTCGCACGCTGCCAATGAGCAGTTATTGGCAGGTATTTTAATAGTTTTCTACATGTGGAACTCACACTCGTGTGGAATATTTGTAGCGGTTTGTAGGGGTTGCGGGTTGAAGATTACCGTGTAAGTTTTCTAGTCATTGTGGTTGAAGGTGGCTTTGATAGTACATTTTGCTGTAGTTTATTTCGAATTTATATTTTATGGGCAAGAGTTTAAGGTTATTTTGGGAATAAAGAAGGTGTAAGGTAGGTAGGTAGGTAGACGCCACCACATCAAGCTACCCGAAACTGTCAAATTTTCCCAATCAACCTTGAACGTAATCATTTAGGAATAAAGTTGAAAATCTATTAAATAAATTTGACAGATTGTAGTAGCTTGATGTACTGGCGTCTATACATTGACGCTGATTGCTACCTCATGGTAGCAGTTTGTGTCCAGGTGTAATGAATCATGTGCTGAGCATGAATACATGATTTTAAAACACTTGTAATTTTTCGTCCCAATAATATGACGACTAATAATTCTTGTTAAAATAGGCCTTATGTTGAACGCCTTAAATTGCCATAAGGAAATATAATTATCTTCTTATGTAGGTACTATTAAGAATGTCTAATTAAAATATACTTAGTTTGCTTACTTAAAATTACGTAAATTCTTATCATTCAGTTTTGCGCCGCAGGATTATTATGCATACTAAACTATTATTTTTTACGGAAACAATGACCGTAAATCCGAATAGCAGTTATGTATAACTTCGCCTTGATCTGGTTAACGCTTCGTAAACAGTAGTACGTAAAACTAGCTATTATACTAAAATATAATATGATTTATGTGTTATAACTAATGTATGAAATGTTTGCCTCTAGTATCCTTGTATCAGCGCAGATTGCAACATTCAATTTTGTATTCATTGCACACGTATTAGGTTACTAAATTGTAAGTGCGATGTTACATAGAGCTTCAAAGAAAGGTGTAAAGGTTATATCATTATCCTTCAAATATAATAATGTAGTCGTTATCCTTGTCCTTCGATATAATATTTATTTCAAGAACTTTTAGTTTAGCCACTTTTCACACGCTATACCGTTGCCAGTTTCCCTACGGCTAAGTATGAAAGCTTTGGCTCGTCCCAGCACAAATTGTATCCGTCTTACTTAAACATAAATTCGTCTCAGGGCACCCGCCATCAACTACCGCTGGGTAGTTAACTTCTTTCATTTGTACTTTCAACTTTGTAAATGCGAAAGAAGACTCTGTTCTTTTGTAACTGGTTCTCGTCTTATTGGTTGTACGGTATTCGATGTTTGCCATACAGGTAAACCATCACCTGGACGTGAACACAAAATAGAATAGTTTTTATGTGGGATATTTCTCGACCTCCACCACGCGGGCAACGTCGCAGGCAAAACCTAGTCTTCCTCCCTAATACATGTTCACCTTTTAAAACAAGTGGCTTTTAGACATTGCACTTAAAATATGGTTTTATTCTAGAACTAAAACACAGAGAATAGTAACATTTCGACCTCGGTCTAGTTTGACATTTCAGAAATAGCGCTGAAGTGCGGTGTCCTCTGCAATAGCTGGCTGCATTTCTTTGTTTACCACAATTTATTGTAGTCTATGGTCGTAACTCTAAAAGTGCGTAACTGTGACCACACGGCAGCGAACGGTAAATCAGGCGACTGACACCGAGTAGGGTCACCATGGGTTCTGTAGGTAGGGAGGCACAGCATTTCTTATATATGCGTGGGTAAGAGTGCCACTGAAACTTTCCCTACTTTCATATCTACAGGAAGCTGTGAAACTTTTCCACATATTTTCCGCGAACGCTGGATAGATAGCAGCAGTGGGTAGTCTCTTTTATGATTTTTATACAAATACATTCTTTTGTTACCAGATGTTCGCTCTTAAATGTGAATTTGTTTATGAACATTGGTAAAGGCTTCTATCCCAGCGTGAACCAAAAAGGTGTTATGTATTGTATATTTCAGTCCAAAAGGAACAACTGGGACCACAATCGAAATCGCGAAAAAACAAGTACGAGTCGGATTCGCGCTCGAAGGGTTCCGTACCATTATCTATAAAAACGGCAACAAATCATGTCTGTTGTATGGGATCCCAACTTAAATATTTTTATTCTGTTTTAGTATTTGTTGTTACAGCGGCAACCGAAATACATCATCTGTGAAAATTTCAACTAACTATAACTGTCTAACTATCACGGTTCATGAGATACAGTCTGGTGACAGACGGACAGACAGACAGACAGCGGAGTCTTAGTA
Source organism: Eurois occulta (assembly GCA_950022335.1). Classification (NCBI taxonomy): domain Eukaryota; kingdom Metazoa; phylum Arthropoda; class Insecta; order Lepidoptera; family Noctuidae; genus Eurois; species Eurois occulta. The sequence goes on along the minus strand of OX465489.1, from coordinate 4,524,047 downwards.
ATAGGGTCCCGTTTTACCCTTTGGGTAAGGAACCCTAAAAAAACATGTGTCCAAAACTACCTACTCGACCCGAATGTATGGGATAGCTAATGTTTTTTCGAGATTTCGATGGTGGTCCCATGAAGATAGTTGTTTAGTTTGATAGTCGAATCACACCCTGAAATATGACTGCGCCTTTCTGGTACATACTGTAGATTTTACGCTTACAATTTAAAGTATGAAAATTTGTAGAAGCCGTTATAAATTAGTTACAAAATATATTACCCCTACGTTTGCTGTTACCATGTGAACATGATTCGTTTATAATAACCTGATAGAGGCATTTTACTTACAGATTTAACAAGTAGACTAAACATTAAACTCAGAAAATGCGCCGTTAGTAGTTTACAAATACGCGAAAATGAAACGCAAACTGATTGATTTATCCATTCGAAAATTATGAAAGAAATACATGGTAACCCTATTTCAGAGATCTTATAAATAACTTAAAGAGCATAAATATCAAAAGCACGCGTTTCTTTGTTTTATTTCAAGCGGTTGATTAATTATAAAACAGATATATCAAGCAACTAATGGATTTTTGTCCGTTTAGATGGGAAGATATTTGTCTTTTTGAAAAAGCTTAATGGCGGAGATAGAGCATCTCAATTATTATTAAAACGGAACATAAAGAATAGTGTTATAATTTTATTAGTTTGGCAGCCGAAAACAATTTAATTTCTTTTATTGCTTCCGCAGATTATGTTTTTGGTTGATTTATGAAGGGCAGAGACAAAAAACTTGCCAAAAGTCGAATGAGTATTAAAAAACAAAACGTGAAAAACAAAACTCTTAAACTCGACCAAAAAATGTGGGTATTAACATTATAAACACCATATTTGATTTTATGATCGTAAACTAATAAAATCTTAATAAGTCTACCTCGCCGATAGAGGAAAAAAAATGTATAAAATGTTAACATTTACGTTCCCGGAAAACTTCAAACAGATAGATACTTTCGTATGAAAAATATTATTGAAATACACTTGGGTTTTTTGTGGTTAATTTATACAAACAATTAGGTAGAAGCGTCATTAGGAAACAGTTATCGTCATCTGTTTAGAAAATGTTTAGTAGGAACTTGGGAAAACTGTTTTTTTTTACTGGCATGTCATAGGTCAACCTACGAGTAGGCTACGAGGCTGGCTTTTGCCTATCCGGAAGATCCTGTGGGTGCCTTGAGTGTAAGGCCTCCAGCCAGGGGCATACAACTTATAAAGTAAGCGACAGCGCGCTAAGGGCACCCCCTGTGGGGTACGGAAGCTTAAGGCGTCGCTGGGAAGGGCAGCAAAAGGACAGGCTCGATCTGAGTAAGATCAAGGGCCGGGGGGTGGGGGGCACAGGGACGTCCCGTACTTGTTTCTCTACTGCTTTCCTGGAGGAGGTTGATAGGGTCGTCGGGAGTGAGTAGGGTATGCCGTGGTCGACGAATCTTACTGATGCGCGAAGGTTCGTATCGGGCGGCGAAAAACTGATCCAATATCAATGAATACTTAAATCTAGTTGTATTATTGGAATTTCAACTCTCGACGCTAAACCGAACGTTGAAAATCCAGTGTGTTTCTTTTTGGGCATTCGTATGACATATGTCTTAGTGAAAACAGGCATTAGAGATAACAAATTGAATTCATTTCATGAGATGCGACATTAATGGTCAATTTTAAACCACTTAATAAGACATTTATTGATAAACCACAGATATTTATTCAAAACTGTGTCTTTTTTTCCTAAAAACTATATAATTAAGGGATTTGAGAAATTATGGCGGTGATAAATTCGTGTTACAGAGCGGTTTAAAATGTCACTTATGTAGATAAACTTTACTAATGTTACGTCGCGATTTATGTAAGTAATTTCATAATATACTACTAAATAAGTTTATCACTTCTTCTCTTCTTCCATTTATACGATTGCTTTAATGTTATAAATACGAAAGTAACTCTGTATGGAGAACGGTTTAAAGTTCTTCATCCCCATAAAAAGGGAGGATCCTCCGACCAGACGGGTGTTATGTTTGGTGGGCTACTGCCCGACAGTTGTTGTCGGGTCCTTCTATAGTCTTAAGTTGCGGATAACTTTACTTGTGCGATGTAGGATTTAGATGTATTTTGATGTTTGGTTCATCGTCGGCAATAGTAAGTACCTATTACATACATATTTAGTCCATAATACGTAGAACATACAAGCATAAATCGACTGCCTTTGTTACGAAGCTCGCTACGAGTTACGACCATCTCAATCTCAATACCATAAAGCGAAAATAATTTTTTACCCCTACATTTCCCACACCAAATAACACGTGTAGCCAAATTAAAATCGCGTAAGAGCCTCCAGTTCAAATATAAACTCCCCTTAGTCCGCTTGAATTCAAATGGTTCCGCTTGTTTCAGCTAAAAATAATAATTTCCGTATACTTTTACTAGCGGTAGCCAGTAATTATCGCAAGGTCGCCATCAAAGCTGTAAATCACAAGCTGACGTAGACGTTGGGTATAAATAGACTACTATTTGTAGGGAGGAGTGACGAAAGCCGACAGGTAACTGTAATAGTTGACGTGAAATGTGGCCAGCAGTGTCTATTATATTAGACGCGGCGGGGGATCGCCTTATTACGTCAACTTTTGCGTCAATGTCGTATTTTGTGACTTATGCAAGTTGTGATACTGGCTATTCGTGTTATTCTTAGGTACGTCATTCCTTAGGTTTTGTTATTTTTAATTAAGTGACTAATGGGCCTGTTCTTGATCTTATCTCGCTTGATGCAAAGCGATGGGTAAGGTCTACGATGGAACGAGCGTGCCCAGAAGATGGCTGTTCACTGTTTGGTTTGAGAACGATGATGGCCCAGCAAGGTCGTGGTCGTTTTAATAAATTAAAGTTGCATACATACGTCGCGACTTCTTTATAATATTGATGAAACAGCTTTGTAAACATACCTGTAACAAAATAAACACGAATATTAGTTTGCTTGAAATACACAAGCTAAGTACCAACCATTTATAGATTGGGCTATTGAATAGGTATTGCAATCATTAATAACATGGTGGGCATAAGATTCCTAAGGTTTGATACCTTTGTTAATAGTTTAATTAATCAATCAAATTGGTAGTGAACTAACCAATTACGCGATAAACAAATTCCAATCAAAACTGTACCAATTTCAAATTTTCAATTAATTGCATGCGAAGTATTGATTTAATTTAAGATATATAAAACGCATTTAAAATTAACTGATCAAACCGATTTTATAAGCAAAAAGACCAAAATGGTCATAAGGAACTATTCGACATTTGAAGTTATGATGTGTGACATTCCAAATTCAATCAGAGTTTGACATTTCACGAATTTCCCTGGATATTTACAATTTATTCCCGAAGGTATGACCTCGCGGACTCAAGGGATAGTAGGAATTCTATTTTGTATCCTAAAATATAGTTTCAGCTATAAATATAAAGTCACGTTTTCCATTTAAGGTGTAATTTCAATATGTATTGAGGTTGCGGCTTAGATTGATATAAGATACCTTTTGGTAAGCCAACTTTGACGACGTAGATACGTAAAATCAATATTAGGATCTCATGTTTAAATCGTTTGCTAAAATCGAGAAGGAAACTCCATTTATTTTAATGTAAACATTTAGAAAGGTAATATGGCGAGACCTTGACTGATAAACTCATGGATTACATTTTTCCTCCTTTGATCTTGGAGAAGCATCAGAGGATCAAATCTTCCCAAAAAATGGCTACCGGAAATATACCATAGTAACTCTGGCATGCTATATAACTTACAAAAGCTCATTTCTTTTTCAGATTCGCGATGGTTACAACATTGTCGGAAATTCTTCTTCCACATTGTGTAGGAGTTTCTGTCACTATTCTTTAGTACAGTTGCCAATTAGGACATAATGACGTACCTAACCTCACAGCCGAACTGACCGACTCCAAGTGCATTATTTTTGCCGCATTTTTTTCTAAGAAAATGATGATCAGATAGTCATTTAAGAAGTTTTTAGAGCTTTTTGGGTTGAAAGAGGTTCGCAGCTGCATTGGAATGGCGGACGTGAGTTCAGAAAAGATCGTAGGAGCCAATTAGGTAAACGGGTTTTAAGGTGTAGGCGATAGTCATTAGTGGAATGTTACTGTTTTGAGTAATGACTATTTCGTACTAATATCTATGATAAATTCCGTTCTATGATAGGCGTCGAGTTTGTTTGGAAACCATGATGGAAATGTCTAGAATGCTGTTTCAAGAGCAAAAAATCCAAAACCTTACCAAAAGAAGTTGCAAAAACGTTGTAAATGTAAAAATAGCTCAATCTGACTGACTATCCTTTCACGATTTAATTGGATCGGTACACGGATAAACCATGACTTAGCATATTTTTTTCCGGGCAGTATATTCCCGTGGAAATTTTACATTTACTTACACGTTTATGCCCACGTGAAAGTTAAGGTAAACTTTCCACGGACCATAGTTTAATATAAATATAACAATAGTTCAATGTAGTATTGTTCACTTTCGTGTCAACAAATCCTTAGAAACGTATCCAATTCAGAAATAAAATTATGACGTCCAAACACGCCAGGACCGTCGTCCTACGTCGCCAGTATCTATGGCAGCCAGCGTCTACAGCCGCTAGTGTCTATGGCCACCAGGGTTCAAGCTACAAGCGACCGTCTCGCCCCACTTCACGTCCACATTTCTCGGTAGCTAACGACGCTCTGATCTGATCTAACAACTCGTAACATATGTAACACAAGCTCACTGGAGCGATGCGTGTGCGCAATTATTTCTCTCAAAGATATAGGTTAGGCGGTAAACAATAAAGATTTCGTCTACACCGGAACATTTATTAATGTTGATACTGGTTTCTTAAGTAAAACGTTTAGAATGGAATTTTGGGTAAACTATTTTAAAGAGAAAGATATACCTATTAACTGTCTATCTATTACGGTGATGTTCTTCTGAAAGGTCAGGTGCCTAAGCACCGTGGACGAACCAAAAGGAGTATGTAAGGGTCGTAGAAGGTGGCGTTCTGTAGTTTCTGCCCATCCTAATGCAAAACGGCGTGAGGTTATGTATGTTGTATGGGTATTTTAAAAAGCTTCGTAATACTTTGAATCATTGAGTTGAATTTGATGACACAGCTTCAGCAGAAAATAAAGCGTTAACACGGTGTTGTTTATTTCTAGAAAATAAAGGCGAAAGGCCACGACTAATTAAATGAGAGGTACAGTAACGAGTTCCAAGATTTCTTGAAAGCTCGTGTGGTCTACTCTTGAGTTTCTTTCATCTTTGAAAAGTATTATGAGGATGTTTGTGACGCGGAATTGAATTATGACGTATGTATAATAGGGCCGTCATTCCGGTCACACGGGTTTACTGTTTGCGTTTTTATTTGAACTTTTATCAATATTATTGCAGCCTTCGAAGTTGTTTGTGTCCCTTTGTCAATGGAATATTAGAATTTATTCTTTAGGAATAGAACCAGCTGTTTATCAGGAACCGTATAAAAACCCGTTGTTAAAGTATCCTAGCTATATATGACCTGCATTTGTTATTAAAGATACAATTTTACAGAATGAAAATCTTAAATGAATTCATTCACTTGATACATGAAAATTCACAGCCTAAAAAAGAAGCATTTTAAGGGAGGATTTTTAGAATTGTACGCCTTAAGGGCAATTCAAATTTTGCTCCCGCTTCCTCAGCCTAGATCGTTCTATAGCTCACACTATCAAGAATATGTGTGAACTTCACTATTGATGGAACGATGACAAATACTCATCATCTGCCTAGCCTATTCCCAACTATGTTGGTGTCGGCTTCCAGTATAACCGAATGCAGCTGAATACCAATACAATTTGGGGTTATTCTGGCCCTTAAAGGAGTTGGGGCAATAAGGGATGAGAGTTAGAGAGAGAGAAATTCCATCTGACCATATCACCAGACTTGTTTATAATTAGCTAAATAATCGAGAACTGGTGTAAGTCTGTTTCGATGATCTAATAAGAAATTCGCCTACAGGAGCATACCTCAACATCTAAATTATTTCCAGCATAAACAGAGTGTAAATCTTACAATAAACAACTTCCGAATACTGCACGCTAGTGTTTGTGTAACTATTAGTTGTAACGCGAGTGTCGGTGATCTGTGGCTCCGATAGATATGCAGGAAGTGTTGGCTAAATGCGGGACTGTGTCTTAACCCGTTCACATGGCCAAATATGTTCGTATGTAGACGAGAAATAGACGTCTTTAGGTACACTATATAGCCAATGTTGGGCAAATGATATCAAAATTTTACTGGGGGGCTAAAATGGCCGCTTTAGCAGAATCTTAATAGGATAATAATATGAATCACTTTAAAATTCTTAAAATGGTCACAGACGCAGTTAATATTATGAATTTTAGCTACCCGAAACTGTCAAATTTTCCCAATCAATCTTGAAGCTTTGGCGATTAAGTTGAAAATCTAATAAATAAATTTGACAGATTGTACTAGCCTGATGGGCTGTCGTCTGTACAACACATATCCACATAGTAATGTAGTTACTCACTATGACGTATCCAAGAACAGTGTATCGTAAAAGTAACTATGAATATCAAAGCAGTAATTGTTCCTTCAAATGGCAGAACAGTAGCGAGTTAAGCATATGACTAGTGGCCTGTCAATACCCTGACTGTTATACATCATCATCATCATCATTATCAGCCGTAGAAGTCTTGTGGTGATCATTGACCACCCAAGGCCGTTATAATGAACTAGTTAGTTATTGCTATTGGCCTGACAGCTGGTGTGGTGATTGCAGTTCTCCAGTACCATGTTGCTTTTAACAGACAAGATAAAACTGGTTTTCTTATCGATAGGAATCGTGAAGACGTTGCAGAGCCTGCAGTCTCGACATAGATGCTGGACGCTGTCGCTTTCGATCGCTTAATAATAGCGAAAAAATTCGGTTGCAATAACGATGCGTCCAAGATGCGTTTCTCGCAAGCATCGTTATTGCAAACGAATTTTTTGACAGCGAGTTTTCGACAGCGTCGGTATCTATGTCGAGACTGCAGGCAACTCATTAGCGTTTTGAAAAGAAGAAAAGATCAGTTAAGTCGACCTTAATATTTGAAGAGCTAAGTATAAACTCATTTCAAGTGTGGCTAAGAACATCGTAATTGACACTACTTAAAAATATAAAGTTTTTAATATAGAGCTTTTGTATCTCAAGGACATACAGAAGTTTGAAGTTTCGAACATATCGAAACCCGAGGAAGGTTTACCTCCGCTTTATATACAGGGTGTTTGGCGCATGGACCGACACAATTTTTCCAGGGATTTGGGAGGTCATTAGCTAGGTTCTACCCATACACCCTTTGTCCCAAATGTCACGGTTGGTTACATATGATTTTTTTTGTTTAAATGAAAAAAATGCCCAAAATGTTTCCTTTAATTCGAAATAACTTTTTTGTTTGTGGGCATAGTGGCACAAAACAAATTTTGTTGCATTCTCCAAAGTCTTTTAAATCTAAAAACATCTTTGTTTTATACAACTGGTTTCAAGAAAATTCCTTACAAGCTTCCAAAGTAATTTTTTTTATTTAATGAATGAAATTTTACAACTTCTAAATTAATTATAATAAAAAATAAAAGTCATTTTGAACTTAGCTTTATTTTAAAAACTTCTTTAGTTGATACCCTTTCTAACGGTATGCTACATGTCATAGAAATTATTCATTATGTAGTCAAAATACTAGTTAGGAGAGTCAGGGTTAAGAAAAGACTTTTTAAAGTTATTTTGTTTTTAATAAACTAAAGTTATGAAAAGGAGGCAAAACACCGGGAGAGGTGGAAAGTAATGGGGGAGGCCTTTGCCCAGCAGTGGGACAGAATAGGCTTGTTAAAGAATAGGCAGAATAGGCTTGTTGTAGTCAAAATACTAGTTAGGAGAGTCAGGGTTAAGAAAAGACTTTTTAAAGTTATTTTGTTTTTAATAAACTAAAGTTATGAAAAGGAGGCAAAACACCGGGAGAGGTGGAAAGTAATGGGGGAGGCCTTTGCCCAGCAGTGGGCAAAGGCCTCCCCCACTACTTTCCTTTTCCAAACTATGAAAGAAGAAATGCGACTACGTACAACGACAGTTGAAATAAGAAACAGATGTCGTGCATGCATACGAAATGGAGGAGGTCAATTTGAACAAGATTTATAACTTTTTTTTTAACAAGCCTATTCTGTCCCACTGCTGGGCAAATGCCTCCCCCATTACTTTCCACCTCTCCCGGTGTTTTGCCTCCTTTTTATAACTTTAGTTTATTAAAAACAAAATAACTTTAAAAAGTCTTTTCTTAACCCTGACTCTCCTAACTAGTATTTTGACTACATAATGAATAATTTCTATGACATGTAGCATACCGTTAGAAAGGGTATCAACTAAAGAAGTTTTTAAAATAAAGCTAAGTTCAAAATGACTTTTATTTTTTATTATAATTAATTTAGAAGTTGTAAAATTTCATTCATTAAATAAAAAAAAATACTTTGGAAGCTTGTAAGGAATTTTCTTGAAACCAGTTGTATAAAACAAAGATGTTTTTAGATTTAAAAGACTTTGGAGAATGCAACAAAATTTGTTTTGTGCCACTATGCCCACAAACAAAAAAGTTATTTCGAATTAAAGGAAACATTTTGGGCATTTTTTTCATTTAAACAAAAAAAATCATATGTAACCAACCGTGACATTTGGGACAAAGGGTGTATGGGTAGAACCTAGCTAATGACCTCCCAAATCCCTGGAAAAATTGTGTCGGTCCATGCGCCAAACACCCTGTATATTCAAATCAATTCGACAACTAACGGGTAACGAAGCCACAATTATGCTTTCGTATAGAATTGGCCATAAACGAGTTATATCTGAACTACAATACACCATGAAAACAACAAAGTAGCCAGACGGCTAGCATTTTATGCGTACTACGGTGTTCCGATTCTTTCCTCTCGTTCGGTAGAGTAGAAACTAAGACAAAAGACAGACGCTCCTCGCTACACGGACGGCGTAATAAACCCGAAAAGGGAATCTTTATTATGTTCACTGTAGAGGTGGATCAGAAGTTCACATGTTAGTTTTAAAAGTGGGAGCGAAAATGTTGAAAACTAATCTAGAAAACATTTTAGAACAAAACAAGAGCGATTCTTATGGCGTCTACTCAGTTTAATATGTAACAAAACGAAAATATTGTAAAGCAACAAGATAAAACAACATTATCTTATTAGTAATTATATATTACACAATTTTACTAAGCGCTGCAAACTTTGCATTTATAACTGCAAATCCTGTACCTACTCCCACTTCGATTTGCATATATGTAAAGGACCGTGATTCTTGCTACATATCACTAAGTGTATCCTGCATTTCACCATTCTGTTTTTTACGAAACTTCTGCAATTTATTTCCTTAGCATGTGTACGAGACATCCAGTTCGTGAGCGCAGTCATAAAGGCCGATTCGGCAGAAGCTCTTTGCCCAAAGTGAATGAAACAGAGGACACAAATAGTCTTCCTGGTCTGTCCACGTTAAAAGGACTTGGCACTATTTTATTTATTTCTTAATTTCGGTGAATCAAAGGGAGTCTTGTTTCCGTAAGATAAAAGGATATTATGGGCCATTTTTTCCTAAAATCCGATAGTTAGATATGATTTCGAAACTTAAAAGGAATCTTTTGGTGCATTTAAAAATCAGATGTAACACCGCCTTTTATCAGATCTACGAGTACCACCGCCATTTTTTTTTTTTAAATACAATTGTTCCAATGTTTGCAATGTCATTCAGGCGCCAATTGATCCTTGTAGCATTTGCGTAGCGGAGTATGAAAACAGCCTTTATGCCTAAATGTTCTAGATTTCATTAGTTAAATATTTAGATCACTATTGGATTCTCGTTCAACAAATACCTAAGCCCTGAGAGACAGAAGTCTAGCTAGTTTCAAAATTAGTGCCTCACTTGAAGAACTTGAGACCCGTTGAGGCCGAAAATTAGACTGACCTGACAAGTTTCATTAATATTATATTAAGGCTACCATTGATCTTAAATGTAACTTGAAACTAAAGAAGAGGATAGATAAACAATAATACATCAGGTGTTGTAAATATTTGTAGGTAAAAACACAAAAAATACTAAATAAAACTCTCTCAATATTGTATTGAATGACATGACACTGTTACACAAAGTCAAACAAGTGTTGTTTGACAAAGATTTATCCTCGTATTATTGAGTTTTCATTCATGAATCTTTCAGTCAGATTAAGCAAATATTTTCAAATCAAGATACTAAATTACCTTCACCCGATTTATGTTGTTTTAAAAAGGTTAATACACTTTTGCAAATAATGTTAAAAAAACTAGTATTTGAAAGTCTGCACCAAGTTGTGACGTCATTGCATTTGACACGAAAGATTTATTTCTGGTGCAAAATATTTGTTGGAGATGGCTGTTTACAATGCGTTGCGTATTGTCGAAGACAAGTGGAAAAATAATGTCAGTAACATAGGAATATTTCTCTTTTTTCTAATGCAGGGAAAATTACAATATTGTCTGGATATGAATGCGGAAAAACTTCAGTAAAGGAACAATTTTCTTGATAAAACGTAAGTTTTATAATGTAAATACGATAATTTATATAATGACTATTTTATATAAGTAAAACAAAACATTGTCACAAAAACAGGCGGTCAAAATTACTCTGTTTAAAGCATTTTGCTCGTCATTTTACACGTGCAGCCTGTGGACTAGTTATAGTTTGCGTGCATATAGCGATCTATGGGTCCAGTATAATAACGCACTCAGGATACTGTTGAGGCTTCCATGGCGATGTGGCGCGTCAAAGATGTTGCACAAAGGCATGATGGTTTTGCGGCCATCACACGGAAGAGAAGCGCTTCCCTGCTTGCTCGTCTTCGTGGCAGTCCCAACAATATCTTGAGTTTATTCGAAAATAGATGGGAGTCTCCAATGCTGCGACATTGGATGAAACTCCACACTGAATAAAACATGTATGTCTACTAACACTAGTATTTAAGACCATTGTTACTAACACTATGGGCGTAGCCCGAAATAAATGCTACAATAAAATAAATAATAATTGTCTTAAAGAGGTTACGGTTACACAACGTAGGTACATATTTCATTTATTTTTAATATTTTCCTGAAAGAATACCCCTCATTTTCCGACGCTTTCTCATGTTGGATGGCAGGTGTCCGCTTTCAATTTGTGGAAATGATATGTTCAGTGTTTTGTTTTTACAAAATAAAATGTTTAACTTGGCTCCTGTCGTCCATATTGGCCCCAGATTAGCAATTTCTTAATCTATGTTTTTGTTCCCGAAATCCGATATTTTACACACATTCAAAATGTGGATTTTGGCTTTCGTTGTGGAAAACCAGTTTTCATTAATGGAAAAATTCCGAACAGGAAGCAAATCGAATATTTGTAAAAAATATAGTTTTGGGTAGCAACTTCATTCATTTGCCTATTATACCCATAAAAAGTGTGTTTTCAGAATATCGGAATATTTTCAACGATAAATCTTGTAAACCAAGAGATGTAATATTCTGTTTTTAGTTGACCTTATAAAAACCAGCCGTACAGACTTTACAGTACATTATTCTCAGATTTAATAGCAATTGATTGACGATATAGGGCAAAAGGGTGACCCTAAAACTTGAGCCTGTGAAGATAAATCGGCGTTGAATAAATAGCAGATTGCGTAGGTTTTACTTTAACCATTTTGCTAATGTTTTATTAATTAATGAAACTGAGTTACCTACCTAATATGAAGTCTGTCTCTTTGTTTAAGTTTTGGTCTTTGTCGTCGTCTTAATATAAGATGCCGAATGTCAATTATAAATTGGGAGACTTATTGACTTATCCAGAACCTCAAGTGCTGTAAAGATTTCAACAGGATTGATTTAAGCTTTTCGGTAGCTTATTTTTTTGTTGTGTTTCAATTACGACATCTTATGCCACAAGTATACTTAAATGAATTTAGTTAGGACGAGTTAGTCTGCATCAAACAATATCGTCACAAGGGTACTTCGACAGACTGGTTACAATTTTGGTACATATCCAAAACAGTCTTTGTTTTGGCCCTTCGAGCCGCATATTTGGTACAAATCGAATTCCTTTGAAAGTATAAAAATAACACGTCCCAAATAAATCATGTTTTACTTTTTCTGTCACCGTACAAAACTACAAAGTATGGAATAAAACGTGGCCGAATGTTGTAAAATAAAATGAAAGTTATGAAATATTTCATATGATTTCATGTATTACTGAAAGAATAGTTTTATTAGTTTCCCTTACATCGTGAACGGTATCAGATGTAGGTTTATAGTTTATCAGAAGCTACGGAACGATGTAGTAAACTACGATATATGTTCGAGGAACTATAAATTCCCAGTTTCCGCGATTCTGGAATTAATACATTCGAGGGTATCCATGGTTTTATTATCAGGGAATTAACTGGGTTGAAGGTCTTTTTAATCTCATTTGGTTGACCGTTCTGTTCCAAAACCCATTTCATTAATCATTGTTGGAGTTTTTCTCTCGTTTAAGTGAAGTCTGGCAATAACCCGAGTTTTATGGAAAAGTAAATGAGTAATGTTTGAATCGATTTAAAGCTACAAGCTTTTCTGTTCCCTATTATAACTGCCGACTGAATTATTCAGTTAAGTTACTGTTTATCGTGTTAACAGAATGGAGACGTTGAAATATATAAACGCTTTCATCTCCTTTTGAACAGGAAATGTCTCATTTACGAGTCGCTTCGGTATTGTTCCCACAAAAAAACGAAGGTAAGAATGTACTGTCACGTAAATATTTAGGCCAAATTCGACATAAAAAGTCTCATTTAAAATAAGAGCAGGCGGCCATGTCGATATTATGCGTGGGGTGAGGAAAGATGGACACGAAGTAAACAGGAATCTTTCAACTGCAGTACCCACTCACTCATCTAAACACTCCACGTTCCAAATTAGCAATATCTTTGTTTCGTCCATATTTGATATTGATGTCAGTAGGCCGCTGCTTCCTTACCTTTCTTCGTATTTTCATTTCTTTTAAAAGCCGCTATATCTTTCGTATGAAAAATGCTCACGACGTCCTTGATTTATCGCGATGCTTAATTTAAAAAGATCTCGTGGTCTGCGATATGGGGCAGCGGACAGTAGAAATGAAACATTCTTAGAAAATATTCGTATTACGTGTAAGACAGTAAGCTCTCATTAGCGGTTAAAGACACCGCTGTATAATTATAACGACGCAACATAAAATAAACACTGTTTATTTTGGATGGACGAATAGCGAGATTATTTATAGAGCGTGTTGCAAAATACATGGCCGAGTTATGTCAGAGTGCCCGAACATCGCCGACGTGTAGATGTTCACACTGTGCGCTTTCACGAAATTGGTACTGTCATCGGAATATGAAATGCACTGAAGCATACCCCCTGTATCATGTCGAAAGTTGAAACTTACAATAAAATCATTAATTTATCCCTTTATTCGCGTTTATCTTTGATCTTCTAATATTTACACTGTGATCTGCCATTTATGTGTGTAATTTGAATTTCGGAGCCGCTAATAAATGTATTTTTGGGTAAAAGCCTTGAGATATCAGGGTTCGGAGTACTTTCCGACCTTGGGACGTCAAAAACAGTAGGTGTTCGTTTCCCTGGCTCAAATTATTTGGAACACGAACTGAGTAATCCTTACCCTGTTCAATATGGAGTTTACCTTCCTAAATGGAGTCCACGAATTGCACATTGATATTATACAAACAAATGATAGGAAAACGCATTAGCCCTACCACAACTCACAAGAGATTTCCAAGATTTGGATCCAGCAAATGCAGTTGAGGTAAATAATGACTGTTCCCAATGACACAAGCTTCCTCTGTTCGATGATGAAACTCGATTGATACATGAGCTCATATAAATATAGAAATTCGTCGTATTATCCATGTTACATAGATTCTAGAAACATTTTTAGGGTTAAACCTCTAGGTGGGGTGAATTGGAGCTTCAATAATAGGTGCTTTATATCAAGTTTCCTTTGAAGAGTTCCCATACCTTTTTCTCTTACCTATATGGTACGGTTAACTGAACACTTAACAAGACATAAAATCTTCGGTTAACTTAATCTTCAGCCGCTTTTTAGTTAAAGACGGATTTAGATCAATCCGTCTTAAGCTCAAAAAATGTTTTTTAATACAGGGTGTAAGGGACAGCCCTTCGCAGACTGATGGGGTGGATTCAGTATATCATACTAAGATGACCGGTACAAGAAATTATTTCAGGAACGTTATGGGAATCCAATTTTGATTTGTTTTATTTCCTCATAAGCGATGTATCGTTACTGTGGCAAAATGCACGTAACGAACGGCAAGCGCAACGACGAGCAAACAAGCAAGAAGAAGTGAACAGCTGTTTTCACGCGTCGTTCGTTAGAGTTTTTCAACATCCATTGTTGTTTTTTTTTATTCTAGCCGTTTTATTTACATAATTGGAGTGTCGAGTACAGAGAATGTAACATTGAAATAAAGGAATAGTAACTGAAAAACGATAAAAAAATGAAAATTTTCCGGAGAAAAATTCCGGTAGAATATTATTCAAAATAAGGAGCTGAATGAGTCAGTTACACCCTGTATACAGAGTGGGGTAAAGATTCAATCTCGTTTTCACCATCGCCGCACACCTACGTATATTTTTCTTTTCTTTCCAATTTTTTTCTATTCTGTAGCTGCTAGTCTGTTCTACAGTTTCTAGTTTTATTAAAACTCAATAAAATACTAATAGGTATTTAAATTTTAACCGTTATAGCATTCATTAACCGTGGTTCAAAGACCTGGTTACCTTTGTACGTCATCAGAAATAATAAAAAGGTTGTATTGTATTGTATAACGGGCTGGTGTCCGCAATAAAAAAAATAAAAAGGTTATGAAAATATAAAATAATATAGAGAATGTTTGTAAGTCATGTTCCAAGTTTGTTTAAAACCTGAAAGACTATTGTACAAGTAGTTTGGAGTCGATTTATGAGACAGTTTAAACTGATATTTTTCATAAAAATAAAAGCGTTGAAAGATTGAAGTAGATAATGTAGGTTACGAAATATATAAAACGTTTTCACATCAAACATGAAAAGAAATTGTAACTAATAAATGTACCTATTAAAAATGAAAAATAAATTGAGCATATTTTTCGTTTTTAAAATGACAATCAGTGGTAACGATTGTAAGTCCTATATACGAGAATTTTCCTAGATTCATTCACAAGCACGGAGCATATTCCTAGAAAACTAAAATAACATTTCTTTACTTAAACATTCTAAATGTAAATTAGGCCTAATCTAAATTAGAACGCCGTAATTATGTAAAGTAGAGGTTACACGATACGCTTAGTAGTTATCTCTATGATATATTAAGTAGTTGGCACAATATTAAAGATATTATGTTTTTAACACATCGTAAAGACACGAGTGTATGCGTGCGATAATTTAAGAGGTTTTACGCTGAAACTGTACTCATAAATACGTGGGATTCATTGAGTACGATCTTGTGTACGTAGCTTTAAAAACGGTGAGATTATTATTACAGTTTAACTTAAAAAAACAATGGCAAAATAAAAACTTTTCATATGTCATTATGATGTGTTTGTGGAAAATCATTGTCAGACCAGTTCCTTTTAGGAGACGGAAGAAAAGTTTATCGTTTGTTTGTTTATTTACAAAATGGCGTCGCGTCTTTACGACTGTGAAGGTCGTTTTATATTGAAAGCTTAGATTTACTCGTAAATATTATTTTTATGTGATTGATAGGACGCAAACAATTTACGCGTAAATATGGGAAATAACAATGATTATACAATGGTTTACTTTATTTGAAAACAGAATAGTAAACAAGAGTATGAAAAATACTAAGCATGATCTTGCTTTATGTTAATTAAACAAAATTTTGAAGCAGCATGCATTTGTTACAGAATTTTATACATCAACTCTTTCCACAACACTAGGTAAGTACCTACTTTATTTCTCAAATCACCTAAAGACCGAACTAAGTATGGGCAGACTATGTGAAAGATGATATGGCTAGAAAGAGGTGACTACTGAAATGACGACTATTACAGAAGTTAAGTATAGGACCCCGAATAAATTGGGATAACTGCAGGAAAATGATGAAGTACTTACTTTATTTCCTATAACATAACATCATGCCTGTAAGCCCGGAAGGGTTAGGCAGAGGTGGACCTAATACACTCACATTTCGTCAGTTATGTTTCAGTCCCATGTAATAAGGGGCGAGCCTATTGCCATCAACCGGGCACAAATCCAGACTCCGCGGGTGCTATTAGAATTAGTGGTGCTATCGGAATTTCTTAGAAACTCCTGATTGAAAAATCCATTAACATTTTGCCCGACATGGGAATCGGACCCAGGGGCTCATGCTCAGCAGTCGCGCTTGACCAAAGAGTCAGACATGGCAGAAGACCCCAAGTAAACTAGGATACCTGCAGGAAAATGATGAGGTACTGTATTTCCAATCAGATTTGATAGACCTTGCATAAGTCGTCAGTGCGTCCTACCACAATAGCCGTTCCTGACCTTTACGATCGCGGGTTCACCATCGCTGCTATTGAAGCACTAATGTTACTTTTATCAGTTAATATCATCAGGAGCACGTGCTGCGGAATTTCGCTCCAAACTATTGCCTTCATGTTCAATAATACATAGACATGTTGCAGACGAGATAGTCTTATACCATACATAACTTATCGCCTGGATTCGTCGATGGGTTAGGCTGAGGTATATACCAACAGCACACCCGCATTTCGTTAGTTTTCCACCCATGTAATAAGGGGCTGTGTAATACGAGACCCTATATAAATAAATTTTTCACACTTCCTCGAAAACTGGCTCTTATCGCACTACGATTAGATTCAACATGCAATGTATTTAACACACGTGGAATTTTTCATATATCCCAACATGTGCGGAAATAAAAAAAAACATAGATCTATACTTATACTAAGTCCAAATTGGTTCAATTCTTATAGTCGGCGATGATCATTTTATTTTTAAAGAAAGAGATATGCTCCTTTACTGCGTAAATATTTTTTGAATATTTAAATTGTGTTTAAAAATAGAATATCATTAATAAACATGATTGTTTAAAACAAAATACTTTTATGAACAAATTAACATTTATTTGTGTTCTAAATTCAAAAATATTTTAATTTTCTATTTTCATATTAGGCTGTTTAGCGGCTTCATACCTTTGCTTCTTCTTCAACCTGGCGAAAACAAAGCGCGAAAAAAACGCAAATTAAATCGTAGTTTCCTAATAATTCATGACAAAAATACTTTTCATTCTATTATTTTATTTCTTCGAAAGTGTATTGAGAAACGTCGTTTGATACACGTGGTCATTTGTTACTGCAGTTCTCGGCTTCATAACAATCTCGCCTGCGGCTCGGATGTGTTTTCCGCCTCGAATGCAATAACAAAGTTTCCACACTTATATCAAAATGTACTATTTTAATGTTACTTTATGTAAAACGTTGAAGGTAACTGTTTACCAATTGTAGGAAAAAAGAACCTTCGAAAATTCAGGAAATCAATAATGGAGGCTTTTTCCGATCATCAACATTGTGTAACTAGTTGTGTAATATTTCCACGATGACAAAAACAAAAGAAAGTGCGCCGGCAACCCACGTGACTAAAATTAAACAATACTGAGAGTGTGGGTCGAACAAAATTGGTTAATTTCCAATGATTGGAACAAAATTAAAAAATAACGATGCAAAAGTTGTAAAAGAAGTATAATCTCGGCTTTTTAATTTCCCCAATTACATTGCGGCTTTGGAAAAGCTGTAAAACTTCGATAAATTTCGCTCCATAATAGCCAAAAGGTTGATCTCTCGCGGATCTCTTCATTACTTCATCGAGTACATAAAGCGCAAAAAAAACGTAAACAAAACATGGAAACGGGTCAACAGTTCGTTTTAACGATATTTTAACGTTTTACCGTATTTTTGCGCCTGTTACGCGAGTTTAACGGTTGTGTTCCGTAAACCGAGTTACGTGGATCCACGTCAGAGTAATTTCGTTCCCCTACTGTATATTTTCAAACTGTATTTTTGTACACTTATGTAAAAAAAACTGTTATATTTTCGTACCTAGTTTTCTTAATAAATCTGGTTAATGTGTATGTTGGCCTTGCTAACACTTGTCGTTCTATTTTCAGTTGATTCAATGAATTCCGATGAAATGTTGCATCGTATCACAACAACAGAGTGTCGAGACGAGAAGGCGGAGAAAAGTAGTACTTAACAGTTTTTAGTAAATTAAACAAAAAACGGAGAAGAATGTTTGTAGTACTTGTCCAGTACGAAACATGAGTCAGAAAAGCTTCGAAGATAGATTTTCAAAATTAACATTAACAGGCAAGCAAAACCACAGTAAAAACTAGAGAACTACATACCCAGTGGCCTCATATAACCTCTTGTATAACAGGCCAACTCGAGGCCCCAAACAATAAGTATTACGCTATTTTATGTCCCTAATAAAACTAAAAACATTGGCAGCCAACTAAATAGGTCTATTTTCGCATAAATTATATTTAAACGTTCAATGAGACATATAAGAACTCTTGTAATCATGTGAAGATTTAAATATTTGGCATACTTCTTGGTAGTAAATTCCAGTTTCATGTATAACATCGCTTTGAATTTTTTATTATGGAGTTATATCACATGGAACGCGATTTTTTTATGATGCTACATTTCTCTTTTACGATATTGTAGTCGAGAAAGGTATCCATGATCTGCTTTTTATAAAGTACTAGTTTTTGCCCACGGCTTCGCTCGCGTTAATTTAGAATTTGACAATCAATACTCTTCTTGTAATAATATAATTCAATCATGATTCGAAAGACACGAGGCGCTATCTATTATCATAAGAATGTTATTGTTGTTTTCCTCGGGAACTTTTTCGGAATGAAAAATACCTTATGTCCATTTCTGTACACGTGACAACGTGTAGGTTTCTAAAATTTCTGTATGATCGGTTCAGTGGATTAGGCGTGAAAAGGTAACAAACAAACTTACTTTCGCATTTATAATATTAGTTAGGATCCAGACTTTTTGATTGGTGATAGGTTTATTTAATTTATTTAAAGAACTGGGAGACTGTTCCATGCATGTTTTTTTCTTTGTCTGATTATGATTTTAGTAGAAGAATAGGCATTGCATTATCGTATCAAATTGTACCTATGTTACGAGAAATATCAAGAACTTAATTAAATTGATTTTAATTGACTGCCTCGTTGGTCTAGTGATCACAAGCGCGACTGCGGAGCATGAGGTCTTGGGTTCGATTCCAGGGTCGGGTTAAGTGTTATTGGGGTTTTCCCTTTACCAATTTCACAGTAGCAGCCACGGAGTTTGAATTTGTGCCCGGTTGATGGCAATAAGCTCGCCCCCTTTTACATGGGACTTAAAATATAACTGGCGAAATGTGGGTGTACTGTTAGGCACACCTCTGCCTAACCCTGATTACAGGCGTGATGATGTTTTGTTAATTGAATATTTTGATACGATCTAGCTTTATGACATTAAATTAATGTTTACCTACTAAACAACCGTACGTTGTGAAATTGATCCTGTATTATTAAAATGAATACCATTTCAAAACGTGGAAATTGCGTAAATATTTTAGGAAACAACTCAAATAGCCTTGACTGTTTACTTTTCTACACGAGTCTTAACTATTGTTTGGTATACATTGCGTAGTTTATTTTAAACTTTCCTAAAGTGCTTCTGACTAGAATATTCAATGGATGGCGTGGTGATAAAAATAGTGCTGTTACGATGACCATGTTCTTTTTGGATCATCCTTGGAGCTGTTCCGGTGGTCTGTAGATAATGAACTTGTTTCAAACATGTGTCTTAACTAATTACAAGCAGATTGGGCAATAGATTCTAACGTTAATATAACATCGCACCGGATTTCGCCGCAGGGTTAGACAGAGGTACCTATGCACGGGACATTTCATCATTTATATCCGTCCGTATTTGGTCAATTCCGTGTAATAGGGTGCGAGCCTATTGCCATTAATCGAGGACACATCCAGACACGTGGCTGCTATTGAGAAATTCCTATTTCTAATGAAGCAATGATATTGTATGATCAAGTGGAGTTGTAGTTACGAAATTGAATGTGATTTACTTGTCTACACTAATATTATAAGAAGGAAAATTTTGTATTTTTGTGTGTGTTTATGTTAGTAATGAATAAACTCAAAAACTACTGTGCCGATTTCATAAATTCTTTCACTATTGGAAAGCTACATTCACCCTAAGTAACATAGGCACCCGTGCAAAGCCGGGACGAGCCGCTAGTAGATTATATTTGAGCCTAGAACTAGGGTTTAGACATTGATTACATGTTACTGTAGTACTTAATGACTACAAACATTATTAGTGGAGCAATAATTTTCTATAGATACCATTGAGTCTTGCAAAATGTGATTCTATTTCCTACAGATTTGTTTAATGTTGTAGCTATCCATGTTTTTTATCATGGTAAGGCCTTTATTTTTGCAGGCGTCTTTCCTTTGGATGATTAAAACCATTAAATGAGGTTTTAATACTATTAATTTGCGGTCTCAATTTTAGGTCCTTTAAAATATCATTTACATAACCTGTTTTATTTTTGTACACATTAGCGATGTATATCAGTTTAAAGGTAAACAATAACACTTCCATCTTTGGTGCCCGAATCGCACAAAAGATGATGTCTGTCTTGAAGGTGCATTACTCAAGAAATGCAGACAGATCAATTTACAGCGATACTGACGGGGTGCATTTTAATGTGTTTTAAGTAACAATAATATTTATTTCAACGAAAAAAACAAAAAGAAAATGTCGACAAAAATAACAATTGAATACCTAATTAGAAACTAGAACTCTCAGCAAAAGGAGACTAGCGAAGTAAATAAGGTAACATGTAAAAAGATTCTATGAAAAATGAAGATTTCTACGTCCCATGTTGCATGGCAACGCTCTGAATAGCGTGCAGGCTTTGCAGGGATTTTATGTCGTGATATCTATAGAGCATGTCTTTTCCATACGCAGGCAGCTTTTGTTGGCAAGGATCCTTTCAAGATGGCTGAAACATGCTTGAGAATGTATACCGAGAATGAAGTGTCATTGGAAAATACGAGGATACTCGTTTTTTCTAAAAAGTATGATGCTCAATATTTTAGATGTCGTTTATCGTTGACAGAAAAATTGTGTGAAAAACCTGAGATTTTTCATCGTTTTCCTGTTCATCCACCAAAATGTTATTTGTACAAAATACTTGGAATAATTCTATTCTGCAATAAAATGTGCATGTAGCAAATATTCCAGAACAGTCAATTTTATTGCGATTTTGCGATTCCAGTGAACTGGGCTGTGAATTTGTTTTTGTGTATACTATGAACAAATTATTGCTAACAGAAAATAAACCATGACATCTTATGCACGCACTGGGCCAGCGTGGTGGAGTATGAGCCATTACCTCACAGAAAAAACACTAGTGCCGCAGTAATGGGAACATTCGCAGCTGATTATGTATGTTGATTCTACTGTTTTTCTATTTACTATCCCGTTGCATTCATGGGTCGTAGCTAATATGTAAATCAGAATACGTATTGGTATTGTTTTCCGCTTGACCTCGGCTACATATAGATTTCTTTACTTCCCATTGAGTTTTAACTAGCTTCCATGAGTGACGCATCTTGGGTAGTCTAGCCAGTCCCTCTTGGACCTTGGTAATTAGTCAATTTCTTCATCAAGGCATGAACTATCCTCGTTTGGTAAAGGTCTATCAGGATCTCCGTCTATGTACTCCACCTTTGTTTTACGCTCATCAAACCCTCGTTAAGTAAATACAGTAAAAGCTCGCGTTTAATCACTTTCCGTATAAAAACTGAGTTGGTTACCCCAAAATAATGGCATCAATAAAGCATCCGACAGTTTGAAGTTAAGCTGACTTGCCAGAAGTTTGTGCACAAAAACGTTTTTAACATTAAATTAGTACATAATAGTCTATTGGACCCAACGTAAGGTCGTTGCTCTGTAATAGGCAACATTTAACAACATAAAAGCCGCCTGATCCGATGGCTCGATGGTCCTGAACAAACAAAGCCTATAGAAATACATCTTAAATGGCGAATTTGCTAAACAACCGGCGATTACTAGGGGTGCGAAGTACCAAAACAAAAAGTAGAAATGCTTGTAGCTGCGCCGAAGCGTCTCACGATTTCCTTTCGGATATTTCAACAATCGCATGAAATGTGAACATGTTTTTACACGCAGTTTTCGATTCATTGTATCATTGGCTGTTCATATAAAAACTTTCACCCCTTGTTAACGTGTAGGTAACATTGGTCATTCACAACTTGGAGTTGCTGCTAAAGGAAGCGTTGGCCAATAAGACGATAAAAGCAAGGATTGATTAGATAATAACGCGTGTGTAGTTACATGTTATATCGTGTTACGACAGGACTGCAATTGCAGCCCATTTTGGACAGCTTATCTAATGCATCAACCACTACGAAACAAAATAATAATACGCACAAATATTTTCTATCAGGCTTTGCGTGGTTAAATTTTCCTTCATAAGCTAGTAAGGCTTTACCTTTACCAAATTGTATATTAATTTGATACTTTGTGTAATACTAAGAGACCTTAATCGCCATATTCCAGTAACATTATAAGGGTAGCAACCCTGCCTACTAGTTCGTTGCGAGAAGGGCAATGAACCCAGCATTAGACCCTTGTCTATAAAACATCAAATTTATTGAGTATCGATGTCAACGAATCAAGTGTACTGGAAACAAAGTACTAAACGACTTTCGTGAATTTTGTCAATACTTCTAAAATGAGAATAGTACATGAAAATGGTCATTATACTGAAAAAGGAAAGATTTTAGGAATACGTACGTAGTTCAGAAGCATGAAATTCCTTGACTTCATATACCAAAGAGAGATTCTGCTCTCGGAATCCAGCTTCTTGCAAAAAACTTTCGCTAACATGAAAAATAATATTGGCATCCATTACACAAGGTAAAAGGTTTGAAAGGGGAGAACCGTTCGTCATTTTTTCCAATGGAAAATCCGCTTGCACACGGCCTGTTCAAAAGAACTTTTGTCATGAAATTATATCTGCTTATTATAAGGTTTTTTTCCAGGAGGTTAGAAAAACACAGATTTATATTAGTAACGCAATAGGTACTTGGCAAGAGATTTTTCAACAATAAATGTCTGATTTTTAGTGTCATAGTTTTTATATATCAATGGTCATAGTAGTATAACAGTTTATGGCCAATATATTTTTTGTTGCTTTTTTTTAACGTATTAAGTGGGTATTTGGTTCCAGTAAAGAGTTTCTTGGAAAAACACTTTTCATTCAAGATGAGAATGTGAAGAAGATGTGAGACATAGCATGTAGACGTTGTCGTATTTATACCCAATAAAATGTTTTAGAAAATTTATTGTTGCACTATGTGGTTCCCTAGAAATAATATTTTTTTACGATTTCTAGTTTTTTGCGGATTACCTGTCGATAGAAATATTTTTATCAGAAAACTCTGACTAAAATCTAGAAGGATGGTTCGGGTTTCACCGACAAAATAAAATTGTAACTCAGAAACAACACCATAAAACCATGTTATTAAGACTTCAATTCGAAAGAACAAAAGTTAATTATTTGTTCTTTATAAGTCAACGAATGTCGTATTATATCGTGAAATCGGTGACGTCATTCAGGTTCTGTCGTAGTCATATTTCGCCGATAAAGCTCTATAAATATCATGTAATCCAGTTGACGCCTGTTGACGCGATATTTAGATGTAATTTTGTTGACGTAGATATAATTTATTGATTTTGTACAGGTTGAAAGTGGACCTGCTGTTATAAATTATATTAAATAGGAATTTTACTTAAGTACTGATTTCGAGTTGGTGTAAATGTGGCGCATTAAATAAGTTCAACGGAAAATCTTTGTTGATATTCTGACTGGTAAGGCAAGGACTTCTATTGAATCCTATATAATTACTAATGTTATAAACGAAAACGAGCGGTCTTCCTGTGAACAATAATTTCGAAAAGCTTTATCCTATTTTGTCGCAAAACATACGAATAAACACACCTACCACTGCTTGTCTCTGCATCACCCAAAGGTTGACTGGTAGAAAATGCCTATGGCATTAAGTCCGCCTCTGTACTTTGTGCTTGAAGTGTTAAATAAATTAATAAAGTCCCTTAGTTCATTGATTTAATTGTAAGCACACGAATAAAGACCCCCAGTTCACCTATGTACGTATCAGTCTCCACGTTAGCGTAATGCCTACTCGTACGTATATAAAGCTAATTATCAATTAATTATGCATTACGCAGACACGAGGGACCGTGTAAGGCGCTGACGACTTTCTAAACAATGCCTTCTATTAATAAATGAGACGCGCTATTTCGACGCGACGTTATTTTTAGGCACACGCTGAAAATTACAGCAATGTATGGAGCTACGTGTTTACTGATGTCTGATATCAGGTGATTGGGGCTATGTGTAGTGGTTGTTCTTTGTAATAAAGTTCTAGCTTCATATATGAAATGTTTTTTTTATTATGAACACCATATAAACAGGTATGACAAAAATAGTAGACATTTTACAGCAAGTGACACAATGGGCGGTCTTATCGCAAAAAGCAATCTTTTCAAGCCAACCTTTTGATGGATTAAGGTGACGAACTAGTCGTAGTACTCCTACGAATTTGAGCCTTGTTGATGGCAATAGGCTCGCCCCTAACATGGAACTTAAACATAGCAGGCGAAATGGGTACCTACACGTCTGTCCTTTGTCCTTTGGAATCCTCAAAGGGTTAGAGGACGTGATCTTATTTTGACGAAGCAGTACGCACGACGAAAAGTCAAGCTATGAAAACCAGCATAAGCGGATCTCTCATTGTATGGGAAATCTATATATTATATGGAAAAGCGATTCCATGTTAAACTGGACATGTATATCTTATATCGCCATGTCTACCTAGTAGTACCATGATATAGTTCCTAACAAATTTTGCTGTTCGCGTTTCTATTTGGCTGAGGTAGCAGCTATTGTGTAGAAAAGGAAGATAAAGACGGGAATAAATTCTACATAATTGTAAACGATTTTTTGAGGAGCTCGTCGCTAAATAATAACAATCGCTCGGGTCGATCGTCAGGTTAAGCCGCGCTTGCTTGGGTCGGTCCGTAGATGGGAGACCACCCATTACATACCGAGTGGCCCGAAAGTCCGAGTCCTTTACCAAGAGATACCGTATTACCCAGTAGTAGCTGGGATGTGGACGTCAGATAGGCAGTCACTCCATGTAAAATACTGGTATTTAACTGAATCCGTTAAGACTGGAAGCCGAACTCAACATAGTTGGGAAAAGGCAAGGCAGATAATTAAACGACTTTTAAAAAAATCCTGTAAAACGAGATAAAAAGCTTAAAAACTTGAATGAATTTCAATTTCGCTTCGGAAACGGTTAATGCAAATGAATTTGTCAAAAAACAGCGTGACTTTCCGCGACATCAGATTCTCAATTCAAAAACCAGATGGTGATCATCAGAATGTAACGGTAACACACGGAACCAAATCATTTGTTTTTTTTATATTTTCATGCTATCTGAAGATACGGCGGAACATCCGCATAAAAGACCTAAAAAGTTGATATTTTAAAATTGAAATCAATTTGTGATACCTTTGCAGCTTAAAGACTAAGCGAATCGGAAACGCATTCTATCTGTGAGCTATATGGCCTATATGATTTTAAATACACAAGGACTTTGTAAATCTAGCTCTTAAACTCTAGTGTCTGTCTCTTTTAATAGCTTAATCAATCAACTCTAATAATTCCAAACCATTGTATTCCAAATAAATTTATTTTATTAATAAATTTATTTATTTCAATAAAGTGAATAGATCATCCCTTAAAGCATATCAAGTGTCAAGTCCGATGTAACAATTCAATTACTCTGATACGAGCTTATTTGTCCTATCACTAGAACACGTGGTGAACGCACTTTCAAAGGTACTCCCTCAACACCCCCCACCCCCTTGTCTCCAACCACCCCTGCTATGACGTCATAACACACCCCTATTGTGTGCGACTTATTATCTAAAGTTGTCTTTTGTTTCTGTTGTAGAATGTTCTTACTTCTTGGCAAGAATTGTAGCGAACTTGGCAAAATATAATCACTTAGTTATCAAACATAAAATAACTCTGTTAAATGTAAAAATAGTACCAACAACCAGTGAATGTTCCATGGAAATAATCTCGAAGAATACCCTTGAATGTATTACTGCTTACTAAGTAAATAATAAGAAAAGTTGGCTGCCAACAAGGGGCTCTATTCAATTTCCGAATTTCTCGAGCAAAATGGTTGCAGCCCCTGGTAACAGACAGGTAACACGGTTAATTTGGTACGAGGCTCGACTATTTATAGAATGGCCCAGCTATTTCGATGCTTTATTAAAAATGGAAGACGTTTGAGGGGCATGTTGCTACCAGACATGGTCTTTCCTCCAGGTTTCTTACAAGTTAGTTATTTCTTAATACTTGACTAGTTTCTCGAGTCAAAATTTCTGAGCAACTACTTTTCTAAGAAAAATCTTGCAGAAACTAGAGGATACCCAAGTTTGGTACTAACTTGGGCTATTCTCTAGGTTTCTAACAAATTAATTATTTCATAAAACCTGAGTGGTTTCCTTCTTGAGTCAGAATTTCTGAGGAACTACCCAAGTGTCTACTTTTCTGCGAAAACCGTTTTTTGGATCTTTACTGTAGAGCTAAGTAGCTATTGTTGTGGACCTACTTTGTCACGATTGAGCCAATTTTTACTTTTAAGATTACAAAATCATGATTCATCATAGTTCTAAGCTTTTTTAGAGTAAATTGAGTCAGCATTGATAATTGTCTGTTATATGACTGACTCATGATACAATTGTTTGTCCTTACAACATAAGTCCTGAATTAAAAAATATATAAAAATACTGCGGTCAAAATATTAGTAAGTCATAGGAAAAAAACGTCAAGGCGAACAACCCATCGCTATGCTTTTTGAATATGATATTGCAATTGTCTATGCACGACAATAATGGCGGGAAATAACAATAGGTACTTGCATTTAAATTCTAAGATGACGTGGCAATAATAAATCAAAAAATTAGGAAACTATTATGCCTGGGATTTTTTGAACAGTAAAAGAAAAAATGAGAGCAATCTATAGAGCTGCATACTTTTATTCGGAGTAAGCGCTGCTGCAACTTTCTCAGACAATTCTCACATAATGATATGCCTGTTATAGTTGTAATAGCGAATGATAATGCCATTAAAGCTCCAAAAGAACCAAGCAGCATTTCCACAGTTCTTTTTTCAAAACGCCAAGATGGCCGCTACGTTTTTTTTTAACCTTATAGTTTTATTAATTTCGAAATTAGATCAATATCTGAGAGCTCAATAACGACGACTTTTAATAACAATAAAAAGTTTCGTGCAAAAGAAAATCAATTGTTACTTGCGTGACCTAGCGGTATCACGGCGGCTTTCACGCTTTGCGGACGACATTCTCGTCGCCCTTGACATTTTAGTAGGGATATTAGTTTCTGCGTTAATAGGAGGAGTGTATATTAGTTCTAAAGTTATGTTCGTACTGTTATATCACACTGGTTTTATAAACCACAGTCTAAAGATTCACGGAATACCGAAGTTAATGATGAAAGTTTCGGGGGTTAGGAATTTTCAAGACGGCCTGTTGTTAACGATATTGATAAACTTACATAACGAATCTAATACTTAGTAATCTGTAATGTCACAAATTTAAACTCGAGCTCGTATTCCTTTAAAAAAATATAGGAATAAGGGAGGGGGGGGGGAGGAAAAATCTTCGAATTTAAGCTCCATGTTCTCTCTTTGCCTTTTATTTTTCTCCGTTTATCATACAAATATCACAATCAATTATAGATAACAATTTTTGACGCTCAAAAGTGCCTTATAATGGCCTGATTGAAATAAATGACTTTGATAATGACATCTGATTTCCCTCCAAGATCATGTTAATTTCCGCGCCATTTTTATGCAAAGTAGGGAACGGTGTCTGTTTCAATGCCACGGCTTAATTAGCACAAGTGCCGGTCGATATATACCGACGCGGCGACGCTTCGAAAATAGCAACACTTTTCATTTATGCCCAGCTGTGGGAGTTCCTTATGATGGCTAGCGTCGATTGATGGCCATTTCATTGTTTATTGTGGTGATTAAGTCACGAATAGATTTATTGACGTTTTTGTAGCTGTTTTGCAAATTGGAAACGTCTAGAATTTTCTCTGTGATTCAAGATTAAAGGCAGGTGTTCCCTGTTTTAACACAAAGGGCTGAAGAGCAACCTTTAAAGAAACTGCGGTAGACTGTTGGCAAAATGTCAAGGATTGTGTACGGCGCGCGTAACTTGGGGGAAACTTTTAGGTACTCGACAGAAGCCTTATATAAAAATTTTGCTTGAGCGTGTTTATTTCCGCACAACTTGAAAAGTAGTCGATGGATTGACTGGCCTGTTGGTCTAGTGGTTAGTGACCCTGACTGCTAGGACGGAGGTCGTGGGTTCGATTCCCACACAGGACAAATCTTTGTGCGATGAGTACGATTATTTGTTCTGTATCTGGGTGTGTATTTATCTATAATATGTATGTATTTAGAAACATATAAGTATGTTTAGTTGTCTGGTTGCCATAGTACAGGCTCTGCCTAGTTTGGGATCAGATGGCGGTGTGTTGGTTGTCCCAAGATATTATTATATTATAAAATATATTACCTGATATTTTTAAGAAATGCACTGAGTTCAGCTAGTAGGTAGGTAACATGGAATAAAAATTTAAATCAAAATTCTGAAATATTTTTCTACTCATCACTTCAGCCGTAATTTACCCCAAAACCTTTGAAAAAATCAATAATCCTGGTTCAAAACCGCCATTAGACTCCCATGACGTGTTCCATAAACAAATATTGACATCGGAACTGTTCCGGTCAACATTAACGTAACGCAGTTACGATAGGTATTGTGTTACTAATTTGTTTCGGAAACGTTCTAAATATAGAAATAGAACGCTTATTTATCCTATTACTTAAGTATGGAGAGAAAGCGGAAATAAACGTAGTAATGAAATTGGAGTGCCTTGAGAAAAGAGTACGGTATAAAAGAAGTGTTCTATTTAATGAAGCAACATTGACCTTTTATTAACTAGCGACCTTCATCCGCGTGAAAATATCATAAAAATATTACTTACTTCCCTATTTGAATCGTATTTTGTTAACAATTTTAAGGGTTTTGATTTTTTTGCACGGAATCCTAATCCTTTTTCTACAATACAAGCCTAAGTTACTCCTTATAACATCAGCTATCTGTCCGTAAAAGTGCTGTTAAAATCGGTCTAGCAGTTTAGGAGATTAAACGGGAACAAAAAGACTTTTTTTGTTGTTATAAATACCGTATATACTTTCTTATGCATTCAATAACAAGCTGTTATTTTAAAATTACGAATAGACACTTCTATTTTATTTATTTGTATAGATTATAAGACTTAGTACATTAAGGTATAATTATGGAGTTACTTACGTTTAGAAGATTTCGTCTAAAAATAAGCGTTACAAACAACTAACACTAAATAATGTAACAAAAAATTGGGTTTATGGATAACCACAAACCACACAAAACAATGGATTACTAGCAGAATATTCTAACGGGAATCCTAGATACGAACTCGTAAATTATGTTATAGACACTTTGGAAACTTACGCAAAAACTCAAATTTTACAGTTTTGCGGTAACCCACTGACTAACAGACGATATGGGGCAACTGTTTTAGAATCGCGTAAAAATATGTAACGTTGCGGTTCGCGATATATTTCATAGAAAATCGTTAACACAATACAACTATTTTTAACTTGGGACTAATATTCGCTTAGTAGGTCAAGTGATTCGTGTTCTAAATTAAATGAATTTTTTGGCCATTCTTTTGTGAAAATAACTAGACTAAGATTATTTGCATTATATTGTATAAATAAAGGATGTGAGTGTTATTCTAAACTTTCATTCCGATCAGGAACTAAAACTAAAACAACAGAAATTAATTAATTTCTTTAAATTTCCGGTCCGGTTCAATTGTTTTTCGTCAACAACTACTGAACTAATTATGGGATCCCTTCTTTTCGCATAATGTTCTTTGTCCTAATATACTTCGGCATAACGATTTTGGCACAATTTTTTTTGGCATAATAATACTTCGGCATAATTTTTTTAGGCATACATTTTATGTTGGCATAATCATCTTAAAAACTAATTTGTTTTGGCATAAATTTGATTCGCATAACGTTAGTAGGCCTAATGACTATTAGCATAATAATATTTAGGCATACAAAATATTGTTGGTTAAAAATTTAATATGCTGTGCAACAAAAGTTAGTGACAGAACCGAATTGCTGCAAAACCGACTCCACGTAGTCTTGTTTGTCCTACCCCTAGAGTGTAATTTAAAATCGCGTAGGCGCGTAGGGGCGAGGCGGCCCGCGGGCTGAGGAGCAGGTGGCTGCGAGCAAGCCGCCGCGGCTGAGGCTGGCCGGCGAAGCCGGCCAACAAGCCGAAGCTGCGGTGGTGAGCGAAAGCCGTCTGCGACGATTAGCACGCGTGGGGCCGCCGGAGGCCTGCAGCGCCGGAGCCGTGACAGAAACCCTGCCTGCTGCATGTTGCATGCTCGCTTGAATGCTGCATGCTTGCTTGCATGCTGCATGCTTGCTTGTTTGCTGCATGCTTGCTTGCATGCTTGCTTGCATGCTGTATGCTTGCTTGCATGCTGTATACTTGCTTGCTTCATGCTTCCTACAGCGAAAAAAAAACCCACAAAATTGTTCAATACGGTATATTATATTAATATGTTATTTATTACCTGATTCAGGAGATATGGCTTTTTTCCAATCGTCGAAATAAATTGGATCGCGCTAGCTTATCCTCTTCGGGCAAAAAAGCTAGGGCGTATAAAAAAGTTATGCTTTAGAACTTTATGCTTAGTAAATTTATGCTTTAGAATATTATGCTTCATCATTATTATGGTTAGAGAAAATATGCTTAAAAAATTATGCGTAAGCTGTTATGCGTATTATATTATGCGAAAATATAATTATGCCAAAAAAAATTATGCTAAGTTATATTAGGTCTTAACATTTTATGCAAATGGATAGTGAACCACTAATTATGTATCCTGAATGCTCGGCAGACAATGCTCATCAGTAAATGTTGTTAAGAGTTTCTGAAGAATTTGAATGATTGAAAACAGACGCCTCTCTATTTTAAACAAACTACATGGAACATGTAAGTTTTTAAACTGACATAGTCCCTAACATTATTAACACTGAACACTGGTTATTTACAATGTTTACTGTTTTTATTGAGTTTATACGTGATCATGGTGCGCCGAAATATCGAGAACTCATAACAAACAGTAAACATGGTAAATATCCTGGAACATTTTGCTTATCTAGTCAAAATCAAAAACTTTCTGTAAAGACAAACTTATTGACTATTACCACTAAGTTATTAGTTGAAGGTGACCTTCCACCTGCTACAGACAATACTCAGCTTTATTAACGGCTGTCTGCACCGGTTGCCTACCAAAATCGTTTTGTTTAGACTACGGCCCTTTCCAGCAATCCCAGCTGACCTTTACTGAAACATCAAAGGAGGTCCAAACACGAAGAATGTTTCGAATACGTCCGACCTACAAAGGGTTAGTATGCCAAAGATTCAGTTACTGTGACACTGTTCCCTAAGGGTTTCTGGTGAAACCCAATACAAAAAATATGCTATGATTACCTACCTTTATTTTAGTCACAATTTGACCTAGATCCTTTGAGAGGACCTACCTATTTTTACGAATATTACGCGACGTCTAAATGCTATACTCAAATTGCCTATCTTATTTGGTCACCACGCCTCCTTTGGTTGGTGATCGATTAGACAAGACTTGTAAATGAGGTGACACCAAAACTTGACAAGTTCGGGGCACGTGGGGAATTTCAGGAATTGTTATGACGATAGAGAGTGTACCTACGTAAGTGAGATTGAGTCATATGCTAGGAAACGTTTACGTATTTTGAACGTAACCTACATACATCGATTCCGAAACTGAACACTTAGTATTTTTAACGTGTAATTTATTAAACGTTAAATAAGCATTTGTGACGTTCAGTTGTAATTTCTAGATTTTAGTAGTTGGTTTGGCCGGGACTATCAAGATGGCGTCGATAACTAATTGATTGGGGTGTACACCCCTAGCCAGAACATGAATTTGTACGTCAGTGTCCAGCATCACCTTCCTCTTACAAAGAAGAAGAAAGGAAGAGGGATCAGATAACAATAACACGGTCAAGTTTATGTTGAAGAAATCATTTTTGGTCTTATTGTGTCCTAAGCCACTAAATTAAGGTCGAAAATGAGATAAATTAAAAACATTCCACGTTTGTTTACTTTTATTTTCCTGCAAGGATCCCGGCATGATTCATCACACAAATGAAACCGATCCTGTAACTGCGCAATAAAATGAATCACCTGAGCTTCGATGCATTAAAAAAAAATGTCTGACACACTAAAAAACAACGATTCTTCTAACTAGACCACTACAGTTAGGGATGGTACCACACTCATTTGTATTGTTATATTCGTACTAGCAAAAAGGAACGTGCGATACACCATGTGTCTGTCGAAAACTGTATTGTTATATTAGATTCGGCTATGTTTGTTGAAAAAGATTACTACTTAGCCAAATTCGTTTTGTGCCGATCTGCAAACTCCGTTCGGCCTGTACACACGGCAGCACATCAAGCTATACATTTCCAGTAAAACATGGTCTCTCCTTTTTTATAAATTTCCCGTACAATGAGAGATCCACTTATACTGGATTTTTATAGCTTGATTGGACGTCGTGCATACCATCGCTCTTTTGCGTTCTGGTCGTTTACATACTTAAGCGGAGTGGCTTTTTCTTGAAGGAGTCATTTGCATGTGGAAACCGGGAAGTATGGCAGAAGAAAGAGGAGGGCGTTACTCAGAGGTACATTCTGGGCTAAAATGATGTTGTTTGGATTTTGCCGCCAGACTGTGTTCTTTCTTTAGGTTAGTGCCTAGCCTGGTGTCAGAGTGTTTATGCCGCCCATGAGCCTTTAACTTGGCTTTACATGCCGTCGAGAAATATCTCTTAGGCATGCTGGTTTTTTCGCGATGTTTTCCTTCACCGAAGCAAGTGATAATTATACAATACGCCGTACATGAATCCGTATAATCAGAGGTGCATGTCTAGGTTCCACCTTGAGACCTACGACAGGGCAGTGCGACGGTCACACGACTACGCTATCACTGCAACACTGACAGTGTTGAATCATACCGATGACCGATCCGAACATTTATGTAGCATCCTTAATATCGCCTATTACGCTTAGTAAACTAAGCGATACTTAGATAATAGTTAATCTCTTTCGAAATTGAATAATCGTTGGTAGTTTCAGAGAAAGTGTGAGATAAATGTTCCGCTGACAGAAGTATGCCGTGGTCTGGAAAGAGATCGAGAGGATCTTAATGAATGTCAAACTGTTGTGGCATTTTGTGGATGTGGCCTAAATGCAGGTCAACCGACGTCGCGTAAAAAACAATTATTGCGTGGTTTAGCTGTCTTCTTATTGGGTAATGATTACTCATTGGGTTGGAATGTGAGGAAAAAATATTTTTGTATTTTTGAACAGTTTTCCTCTGTCATTTTTGTTGGTTAAGGGAGGAATGACCTGATTTTTTGTGCAGACTCAAGTTACTTCACGCATGCTGAACTGTTTTAACCTTTTGAACGCCACTGTCACATATTGACAAGCACGCGCGTGTCACAAAAAATGCGGTGCACTATAACATGAAATAAATTAGTAGTAATTAGTGCGAGGTTAAATAAAATTTCAATGTCATGTCAGTAGTGTTTATTCGAAAATTACAAACAAAAATGTTATAATAATATTGTTTATCGAAAGTTTTGGAATCCCTATTCTTTTTTAAGGTTTTTGTGGTGAAATTGTGGCTTAACGTGGAGGGCACGCGCGTGCTTTTATGCTCTGGCGTTCAAGAGGTTCAAGTCAAGCAAGGTGCTGGGTATTTCATCAATTAAATGCAACTTTAATTAAGTAAGTACAGCAAAATATACAAATACACGAAAAGCTTCAAAGATTTTCCTATTTCACATAATTGTATATGTTTAGCAACTAATTAAGCAAGTTCATAAGTAATTTACTCACTTAGTGGTAATGTAAAATTAAATGTATTATTATTAAATACGAAATTAGAAAGCAAAAACTGGACCGACTGTAAATAAAACACAGAGAAGGAACAAAAATATAGGAGCAATTACTTAATAGTTTTCAGATTTTCAGGATTACCAAGAAAATTTTAAATAATCGCGACATCCTAAAATAAAAATCATGTATTTACACACTACATTCCACCGAAATTCCATTGAAAAATGTTACATTATTGTACCTATTGCAAAAGTCTGTGTAACAACATACATTATTCTCAATGTTCCCGTCAAACGCTGCGGCTGTTCCCGTCATTCATACTTAAACTATATTTCTACACATTTATAAACGATTTACGATACAAAGAACCCAGTTTCCGTTCCATGCAATTTATTTTAATTTAACACGACTATTACATGATAAACTTGTTACATGAAAAAACAATTTATGAATGGAGTTCATGAAAACCGGAAGGCATACAAAAATCCCGATTTTTTGGTTGACATTATTAAAAGACGGAATTTTCTGAAAAACACTTATGTTCAAGTAACCTATTCTAGTATTTTTTCGGCACTATTCTCCTGCCGTTATACCAATTTATTTGAGGTCGGCGCTGCATGGCTTTTGTTTCAATACTTCTCTATGACTCTTCATTTCAGCAGTCACGTTCCTTTCGAACCATTTCATCCTTCACACAGTCCATCCATCGTGTCTTTGGTCTTCCGTTTCTCTTCTAATCAAACGAGTTATACTCCAAATATAAGTCATTTTGTGCGGAGGTTGATTAGGTAGGAAACATGTATTTCTGCCTGGTCGTCCTTTGTTTAAATAATCACTATTTTTATATCAATGTTACTAACACTAGAATATAAGCTGTTTGTAATAATACTAACCAAATTTTATATGGATCACTGTTGTCCGAAAATTATAATTTTATAGTCATCCACTTATATACTACTTAAAACTGTTCTAGTTTTGTTTACATAACGTTAATGGTGCGTGGGATAACAAAAGATGAACCAATCCGTAGTCAAAGATATGTCTAAGTTATTTTCCTGTTCCCAATTCCATGGAAACCAATATACAGACCCAAGGTATGCAGTAAACACCGCCATTGCCAAATATCTCGAATACTTTCGCTGTTATTGCTTACCGATTCTAACCACAGATGAGTTATCGATAATCGATACTGATCTAATTGACCGATTAATCGTTAAATGTATGTAGGCCAGTCACAGTGACTGTTTATGTATTATGTTCCTCACAATTACACACTTATAAAAGGAGTTTTATTGCGTAAACAATAAAGTCGATAATATCGTTAATGGGATAGCTGAAGGCCTGATTTATTTATGGGGTGCTTAACTTCAGTCTACTTAGGTAATGAGTGAAATACGAGTACCATTTTGATGCGTTCCGTTCGCCAAATATCTGTCGGCGTTAAGTATTTGCTAAGGCTTCCGAAGGCACGTTGCGATGGAAATACGAGTGCTCAAGATTATTTACGTTTTGTGTCGAAATCGCCTTGCTTACCACAGGCTGATATAATATTATTCTTACCACTACTCTATTATTTGCTTTCGAAGAAGTTTCTATTCCGTTGTCTATGATTTGCCTAAGTACGGTATTATGTGGTGGAAATCCGTGAAGCTTGAGTGATCACTTGCAGGCTAGTGATGTACCATGTGTTAGTGTAACAGTAGTGTTGTTATTAAGGTTGTGCTTGCGACACCGCGCACGTCGTTTACAACAAATTGTCGCGACATTAAGTCACCCATTTACCTAGATGACTGTTACAACTCGCGTGGGAATGGGCAGCTAAATTAATTTATGTTTTTCTTTAATTTCTGGACCGCAGTGGAAGTTGACTGATTAAAAAAGTATTTTTATAATTGCACACGAAATTACAAGTATTTAGTCCGCGACGTTTACCTACATTCTAAATGTTTCATGTGAATGCAGCTTAGATATTTTGTATCTACCTACAAAACATATTTCCAAATATTTATTTACATCCTTATATGCCTCGGTTTCTATCCTCACTCCGAAATAAACACGTCTATAATAAGATTTATCACGATCAAAATAAAAACACATTTCGTCGAGCATTACTCTTCAAAGCAAAAAGCTTGAAAAGGCATGAGCACATGATGCCCATGCCTTTTCAAATTCAACAAAGGAGACATCTAAAAATAGCCAGAACGAGAAAAATATCATAAGTACCTGTTTCTAGTACCTACTCCACGTTACATAATAGATTCGGAAGATATGTAGGACGAGAGAAACTGAGGTTTTCCAGATGATTTCGCCGTTCGCGAACCCAATTTTGGGAGATTAAGCGATCACTCAGATCCTCTGATATATTGAACGTTTCTAGGACAAACCCTGGAGATTAGTACAACCCAAATAGCTTTCGTAGTTTCGTAATTATTTTCTATTCCCGCATTATTTATCGCTGGGCGTTGACGGCGCCATCTTGTTCGGGAGCTGACGGCCCAACATTGGCATTCAGTCGCGTGTTTTTATTGTTTTGAGGTGAACTCTTATGTAATTTGTATGGGTCAAGTTCATTCGTGATGCAATACACGGGTCGACTTTGAGTCAACAAAATGTGAGTAAAATTAGAGCTCGACCTTCAAGAAAATCTTGTAAAGAAAGCCCTTTGAAATTGAGCAATAAAAATGGCGTCGACACTTCAATAACTCTGTGCCCGTCAATTTCAGATTTAGGTCAATCCTATGCCAATATTATTTCTATTTCCATTTAGACTAAGTACACTGAATTTAAAATGGAAATGTCAACTCCCAATTAAGATGTTAAATAAAGCCCATGTTCCGAAGTAGGTCAACTGTCTGGAAACAAACTTCCGAAAGCTCGAAAGCTTTTATGTTGTCTTCGAATAAGGGATGCAGAATTTATTACTGTTTGTCAGATGTTTGGCAGTACACTTCCTTCCTGCCCTTTCTGTTTGAAGGGTTTGATTTAAACGTGTGGTTAGCGCTTACAAATTGGCAACCTTCACGCTCATGGAAAAATGGGGACGATTTTTCATTGTGACCTAAAATGGCAAAGACACTCCCTATTTGCTCACTCTATAAGGACCATTTTATTGGAATATCAATAAGGTAAAAGCAGTAAAAAGGCGTAATAACATGCAGTGACAATATTCATCGTAAAATATAGTTGAGTCAGATGGATTGTGCATCTTCAGTATGTACTACCGACGGAGACTTTACACCCTTATTACTTAAGGCATAAGGGTGAGAAGTGGTAGACCGTCAGTGAACTCGGTAGTACTTAATAAATTGCGTACAAATGACTGAAGTGCAGCCCATCGGGTGCATTCCACTTGCCCAACTTATTACACAAAGTTATAACACGTCGGCCTTATCACTTAACATGATCCTTGTGCTGCAACTGAGGCATTTAAAGTAGGTATTTTAAAAGCGCAATCGTGTTTCGTCTACGCCGACGCTCCTCGCAACACGTCAGCCTATTGTGTTAACAGCCCACTATTAACCCGCTTCGATAAGCTCATCGCAATAACGAGAGCGGCACAATAAATATTCAAATTATTGTGTTCGGAGCTTGTTAATAGATAAAGTGTCGATTACCGTGTGATGGCCGCGCCGTTGTTTTTGGGCAGTACTTGCGCTGCGGGCTCTGGCCTCACCCTATAAGGAGCCGCTCTGTCGCCACACACGTCGTTCGATTACGCAAAATCGAGACAACATGCTCTCAAATTAAGCTCTCGCCGCCGACAAAAGGACTTAACGACCTGTCTCAACGCCGTAGGAAGTGATTATTGTTTATTCTTATAATTGGCTTGCCAGGAAGTCGGAACCAGCCGCGGCGGTGTCTTGGATCAGGAGGCGCACCTCACACGCGCATGTAAATAAAGCAATTTCACCAATGACAGCTAATTGAGCAACACCGTCTGGGGCTGAAATATGGCCAATACACGTCAGCAAGCTGTCCTCATGCGAGTTACAGCTGATTATGCTTAATTCGGCAATTATCGATACGTAATTAACGATACGGCGAAATGAATACTGGTATTGTTAATTAAACTCGTTGCTGTTGTGTTCGGTGAACTGAACGTGGTTAGAAATCGAAACCTTAAGACGTAGGTTTTACATAGTTCCGCGAACCCTGAAGGGCAATGTCCTTGATGTGTCGAAATTCGAGAATAAACACAAATAGACCGAGTTCTAAGAGCACCTGGGTCCGGAGTCCCTAATGTTTGCTGTCAATAAAAGATCCTAGTTGACTATTGCTCTTCACTTGTTTCATCTTTGGGTAGGGTTCAACGTCCTCTTAAGGGGTTGTCAGTAGTCTGTCGACAGGGGAATGAATGACGCCTACGATCGTCGCTAAGAGCATTATTCATGCGTTTCAACAACAAATGAAGCGACAAATGAATAAAGTGTGTTGTGGTGCTTGGCGAAGGTCGGCCATGTTTATAAATAAGTATACATCCCGCTAGGAGCACTTGACTCGGGGTCCCGACAAGCACTGGACAGTTATACACTACTGCAACTTCCTTAGATATACTCGTCGCAAAGTATGTGGCAAAAATGCCAGCGAATATTCAAGTCGAAGAAGCGAGAAAAAGTTTGTAATTTGGACTCCTTATTAGAAAAGCTAAAATGTTCGTTGTGATCATCGTCTAAACTTAACAGCAAATCTCATATGGAGACCTCGAATTCGTTAATACAATCTCCATGGCGAAAAAACTGTAAATAACCGCAGTAGGTAGGTACAAGAAATGGAGATCTCCTAAACTCCAATTCGTTAATACAATCTCCATGGCGAAAATTCTGCAAATAACCGCACTACTAATAGGTACCCAAAACAAAATCATATTATGACAACAAGCTCGAAATACAAATCCCCTTTTCTTTACCCTGCCAGTATTCTTCATTTTCCAAGAACTCTCTACATACAGAAATAACACGTTTATATTATTATATTAATATTCAAAGCACCGTTGTTCTCACCCGTACATTATGTCATACCGCAAAGATAACCCTCTCTGTGTACAGTATTTCTATTTTAAAAGCCACCATTTGTAAATCTCAAGTACCTCAATTACGGTTTATTTTAAACGTGTTTATTTGTGCATTTCATTGGGACAATGGCGTGCAATTATAACAAAAGATGTTTATTTCTGGTGAGGTCGAATACCTACGCCGAAATTCCTTGCACCTGATGGTCTGACATTGGTGTCTGTGGGCAGACAATATATGTTTAAGGTGAAAAACTTCAAAAATATTGTCTATTCCAGATTGAGCAAATTTCAAGCTATGGGAATCTTTAAGTTATATCAAGGATACCAATACTAAAGCGAATAAGTAACTATCAATAAAAATTTGGTGTGGAATTCCAGAGTGCACCTACATAAAAATAACTTTAACGTTCACGTTTCGAAAATAAACTTTTCCATGCTCAAGCGCAAGCGTTTAATTTAGATCGTAAATTTTATTATTACGATACATATTCATTATTTCCTGTGAAGTTTAATTATACCTATACGAACTTTTAACCCATCACGATTGCATATATTTAACAACCTTTAGCAAGTACATATGAATGCGTTAGGAACCAATAAACGGTAACCCTGGCTTGAAACAATAGGGCGACACCTGCCCAGCAATGACCCGATGCCATTCAGTCGGCGCCCGCGCACCCAACGCCTTTTTGAGAATATCAAAGAAGATCATGATTGAACGCATTCATGGCTAATCTTAAACACCCACTGCAATCCTCTTCCGTTCAAAGAATAAAACAAAACAATGCCATGAAATATATCTTGTTTTCTTAAGTAGTGATATGTTTAAAGCATTAAAGTTTAAGATTACAAGCAAAAGTGGCTCGGAATTTGAGAAATGAGAGTTCGGAGACAATGGGCAATTATTGTGCTTACACCACCGTAATTTTACAGAGCTGAATTAATGTTTTATTAACTTCCTGCTCGGGTGTGTCATAATTCGTTGAATAAAGACCTTTGTTATTTACTGAAACACGTTTTTCTTAACTTGAAAAAAAAAACCTTAATTTGTCTCTTTTTTTGTTTATTTCGTAACCGACTCCTATAAAGAAGTGTATAATTGATCCGCAGAACACAGAAGCTCAATCCATCAAATATCAAAGGTGTTCAATTACGCAGTCACTTTATAATTCATCGGCTTGTGGGTCGTTTATCGTGTAATCGGATGCGCGGGCGCAGGATCGCGAAACGCGTCCCCCTATCGATCATTGATTGCGTGTGTGCGATCCATTACGTGTACCTACGATTAAGTTTAGATGCGAATTCCATTATTTTAGCCTGCATGTTTGATGATCTATCCTTTGTTTATGGAGTCGAAGCTTCTTTGAATACGAAGAAAAACACGGAAAAATGCAGGGCATTTTTTTTACCTTTCGTGTGCTAGAGGAAAAAATCGGCGCAGGCTTTCGGCAACCTCCCAACGTAGCGAGTAGTTTGTAAAGCAACAAAGTAAGAATATTAGAACGCTAGTACATACTTATCAATTAAAGTTACTCAACACATGTCTATGAAAATAGATATGCCATTATGTCTAAGCACAGCAGGCCCAATAAATAGCCACCCGACTGGCAATGTAATGCTTACTCGTGCGAAGCGAAAAAGGATTTATGCCGTATATTACTCGCACCTCAAGCAATAAACTATTTTAATCCTTAAATAGCCTAAACACTAGTCTATCAGCTGTCTATAATCGAATAACGCATTACCATAATGAAAAATACTTGTGAGTCCGCCAAAACATTGTAATAAATAAGGGGATATCGATAGCAATTTTCATATATTAATCCTGACGTGTTAAGAATATGCCTGAGGGTGTGTACGTGAGTGTACCTGACCTTGAGGTGCCTTGTTAGTGTTTTAAGTTGTTTGAAACCAGTTTTAAATCCTGATAGCAGCTGAAAATTTAAGGAACTATTTTTCAGAGAACTTGGCCCAACTGGCGTATGATTTAAGTTCCAAACTT
This sequence comes from Eurois occulta, assembly GCA_950022335.1. NCBI lineage: Eukaryota > Metazoa > Arthropoda > Insecta > Lepidoptera > Noctuidae > Eurois > Eurois occulta. Next base: position 4,482,549 of record OX465489.1, on the reverse strand, counting down.
TGTAATCTTTCATAATTTCTCACGCAAATTTTAAAATAGCTTCTACTTTTAATAATAATTTAAACATGTAGTAGGTACACATAGATCAACTTTACTTACATCACATGACAACCGAATTTCCTGTCAAAACGGAAACGTCGAACATCTACAAGTATTTTGCGTAAATAATGGCTGCCACAGTATGCATGGTGTCCTCTTGTTTCACATTAGCATTCTTCCTCGAGGCGAGGGCATTTATCCAGGGCAGGACGGGCAACACTGGCAACACTAGGTGTGGGTGGCAACACTGAGATAACAAGCCTTCTCGATTTATGGAACTATACGTTATTGTAAATAGGAGGACTTATTCCGTGGCGGGGTAATTGAAACAGACAACATTTTAGGTGTTTGATTGTAATACAAGGGAAATTGTGTTTTGTGTGTTCAAAAATAACTATAGAAATAGTAAAGAAACGACTTATTTAGTTCCCAAGGGACCACATATGACATTTCTCGTAGAACATAATAGCTACCTTAGTAAGTTATATATAGCGCTGCTTTTTCAATACAAGACAAGTCATCAAAATAGTCTGCCAGCGTTTCGATGAACTGCAGAAAAGTAACTTTTCTTGAACTTCATGTGATCAAAAAGGTCACTCACAGTCCTCTAAATTTATTTAAATTAAGTAGTTTAATATTTAATCTATATATTTTTAACGAATGATTAAATCTCCACCGGAATAAGATCATTGTCCGACATTGATCTGATTGCATTAGCATGCACCTTCTTACATTTTCGTTGGGTGTTACTTCATAAATATGTATTTGGTAGATTTTGCGCTCAGCAATATGCTAATCACTGTTTTGTTCCATTGATTTACTATCGGCAAATTAAGTGCGCTTAATAAATACCTTGAGAGTGTTAATGTAGGTTCAATAAATTGTTATAAAGTGTAGTGGAAAGTTGTTATTTTGATCAGACAATGTTATTAAGGCATAGGGTTTATAGACGTGTGTATCCTTCACACCTTTTCCAATAAATTTAAGACAATTACTTTGTGAACTTCAATTTAATAACATCTTATAGAGTTTTTATTAACTTGTATTCAGTCTTTCAGTTTCAAGATTTGTATAGTGGATTGAAAATTAGATAATACACTTAATGAAGCTGAAAGGCACTTGTTCTCCCCGTCATTGCATTCATTTTTTTTTTGTTGTAGACCATACCTGTGAATTTTCTAGTGACGGAGATATTGAGGGTCAAAGTCAATGCATTCATCAGCACAATGTTTTGAGTGCGTTACATTGAGTCCCACCATAATGCGTGATTTTTTACCAAAAACATAGTCGTTTCCCAGCATAAATTTTTGCGTAGAGTTACTTAGTTTGATGTACAGAATGCTTGGTTGACGGCTTCGTAAATGGTCAATTGATACCTTTTTAGCTAGCTTTTATACTGCTAGCATTACCTGTCTATCTTACTATTGCCGATATTATGTTGCTGGCTTTTTATAGAGGTTTGTTCAGCTTAGATGTTACTGTAATCTTATTATTTTAGGATTTTAAGATGCAAAAAAAATTTGGTTGTTAACAATTTTTATGACATGATATTACTGAAAAGCACTTATGATAAAATATTAAACCCTAACTTTACGAGACATTGACGTTTAATTTATTTGTTTTCGTAGCAATTTTTATTGCTTTCTAGGAAGAATTATTTGTGAGGAGAGATTTTTTTTGGGCTGGGGAAGTCCCGATCTCGATATCTGGTATTTTTAGTTATTTTACTGTCATCTTTTATGTTTATATTTCAGGGCCGGCCAGTGCACGTGTAAGCAGTCGCATAGGCTTATGAAATTTTAGCAAAGGACTATAAAGTCGGTACCAACGTTTTAAACAAGAAAGCGATACAATTGATCAGTTTGAGACTGTAAACTAAAAAAATGAATTTGATCAAATTTAGAACATTAATTAAAATTTCATACAAAAATTGCCCGACAAAAAATAAAAATGGAAATGTACCAAGACACTTTTGTTTTGCGGGAAATGGGGAAATCCGTTATAAGGTTACTGCAGATGGCGCGACCTTAGCTAGGTCAGAATCTGACCAAAGAAGTCAAGCTATTTTGAAATATAAAATGAGATTACAAGATTTTCAACCGATGACGATGCTTGGAACATTGGAGCTATGCTAGCGCCATTAGTTTCATTCACAGTTGCCATCCCCATTGGCATTCTGTACATTGTAATTTTGCAATCACACATGGTTTCAATTTTTTTATTTCCAGACAGCTTGACATAATTAATTATCGTCATAATATCCTACAAATTAAAACTGTATAATACAAACTACTATTACGGTCTCCACGTATACGCACCATAGATCCTATATTCGTTAAACTTTTTTTTTTATTTTGACAATATTAGGTCAAGGAGAGATCCCGCGTCATGTCAAAACAACTGACATTTCCTCCTGTACGTGTTCCGAGTGAGAATAGAAAAAGGGAGTAATACTAATAAGTCAGGATATTTGTAAGAAACGAAGTGAAGCGGAGTATTTTCGCAGTGTCGGCCCTTAAGAGTAAGAATGACATTCGTTGACATAGTATATAGAAGTCGCGAGGAAGGTACTACCGAGCTCACTGATGGTCGACTTTTAACCTTATTACTAAGGTCATAAGGGAGGAGCTCGTGGCTAAATAATAACAGCCGCTCGGATCAATCTTCAGGTTAAGCCGCGCTTGCCTAGGTTGGTCTGCCACTGGGTCACCACCCATTACAAACCGAGTTTCCTCCGTGCCTTCTGGAACTCACGTTAAGTCGTTGGTCGCGGCTGTCATTTGTAGATCTTTGACAGTCGTTACAGGTAGTCAGTGGCCGGAAAGTCTGACAATCAGCCTTGCTATAGGGTTGTGGTGGTCAGATAGGCAGTCGCTCTATGTTTAATGCTGGTATTCAGCTGCACTCGGTCAGACTGCAGGCCGACCCCAACAAAGTTGGTAAAATCCTAGGCAGATGATGACGACTTGGCATAAGGGTGAAAAGTGGTAGACCGTCACCGTCAGTGAACTCGGTAGTACAGGGCACGTGCAGAATTACGTTTAGGTGCTGAATTTCTAGAACGAATTTGGCCTAAAGTTTTATTAAAATTAATTGGTGTTGGTTGTGATGTGTGTGTAGTAAGCGTAAGTATAACTTACAATAACAATGTCTACTTATTCATACGTTTATTGAAAAAGTGATAGCTAATACATTTGAATACAGATATCCTAGAAAACGTATGCGCTTCGAAAATCACCGTCTGATATGTGACGTTTGTGCTAATTCGGAATCACGAATCATTTCGAAGCGCACGGCTTTTTTCGTTTAACTCAACATAATGTTCAGGGGTAATCAACTTAGAATTGATGTAAATTAAAATGCTTTTCACGTGACTAAGGTATATAATCTTGTAAACAACGAAGTTTCATGTTCAGTTCAAGGATATGTAAGTAATATAAATTAGTAGCATAATTACACTAAAATTAACAAGGGTAGGTTTTAGATGAGCGTGCGTTTGTAGCGTTAATTAGAGCAGCATGAGCGCTAATTAAAAACCTTGATAACATTTTTAGGCTAATGAGGCCGTTACAAAGAAGTAGCCGTTTTTTTTCCATCTTTGCCATATCAAGATTAGAAAATACTAATGGGACATTATTTTTTTGATCCTATAACACCATAGATGATTGAAACATTAATATTCTATATTTATCAGAACATAGGATTTCCGCAGTAGTCATAATATCATGATATATTAATAAACTGTAGAAATATAGAGGCGAGACTTCCCAGAATATCTAAATCCATTTCATTTGCGGAATGTCTTCCGTGAAAGTTCAGAACGTATGTGAAACAAAATAGCCTTTATTGTCTCCACAATACGGATGATTAAGAGTGGTTGAACAAGGATTATAAAACCAATGTTCGGTTTATTGTACTGAGAAATGTGTAGGTAATGTCAATAATAAATTGTAGGACATGTTTCGGAGAAACGCTTGGCTGTCGCGATGGAATCCTTTTGATCAAAGCATTTAGTTCAGGAAACTATGCTGTTCTGTTGTGACACTTACTTGAAATAACTTAAAAACAGACAGATAGACGGGGTCGCGGTAGACCGAGGAGAAGATGGTGGGACGCTTTGGATGGCTTCCTCGCGAATTGGCGTGAAGAAGCACATCGTGAGAAGGAGGAAAAGTGGAAGGAGAGGGGAGAGGCCTTTGCCCAGGAGTGAGACAATACGGGCTAACTAAAAAAAAACTAAAAACAGTTTGGCTTTAGAAAACTTAGATCAACTGACTGACTATTTGAACAACAATAGTTGTGCGTGTAAATGTTCCCACTGCTGGGACACACGTCTCCTGTCTCTATGACTATGTGTTTTTCTATCTATAATATGTATGTATTTAGAAAAAAAAAAAAAGTATATTATGTAGTTTATCAGCCATCTAGCCACCATAACACAAGCATTAGGTTGCTTAGCTTGGGACTAGATGGTGCTGTGTGAAATGTCCAGGGATATTATATTATATTATTATATATTATTATGAACGGGAATGGACCCACCCCGCGGACCCAGGGTAGATTGGTAGATATCATAACATATGTTTTCGTTCTAAGACACGCCGCCGATGCACGATGTTTTCATCACCGCTTTAAACAACAATACCATCGGGAAATTCTATAGTTACTTTATTGTCCTTCATTTAATTTGTCTTGAAGGTTTCGTGGACAGTCTTTGTTCCCACAATCACACTCCCAGCAAATATCAAGGAAGCTATAAACAATATTTTAAGCTTTACTAAGAAAGCACAAAAGGACGAGTCTAACTTCATTCGCATTCCAGCGCCAATTTATTTTAGAGTTCAAACGAAATTAATATATTCAGCAGCAGTAGGTGTGTGAAGAATAAAGGCAACTTCAGCTGTATCTAAGAAACCTGATTAACATCAAAATTAATGTTCAGACCAGAACATAAATTCTGCACGTCTACATGTGACATGTACACTTACGGCCACGAATCGCGCACCAAAAATATATCATTTTATAAATTTATTGCGTTTATATAGTGAATGAGTGACGTTTGCAAAAACCTTCGGAGTGCGCAAGAGTTGATATTGTTAGAGTTTTGACGTTTAGTGCGTGAGTGTGAGTGGGTGGGAGAGTGACACCTTTTATTACAAGAAAACAGTTGTTAAGTTGAAGTGTAGTGAGTTGTGACTTCCGGATTACGTACAGTGTTTTGTGCCGTATGTTTGTTGTTGGAGACTACTTGTAACAAAGCGTAAACTGTGCCAATATTCCATAATTTACTTGTTATTCTTCTTCTTTAACTGTCTCTATATCACCCACTCAAAATATGTTCTCTTATGTTAGACGATCTTTATTGAAGAGCGTCATCAAACTCAGATATTGTTTTGCATCGTTATTGTTTATGGACAGGCGAATGATGTTGATTATCCCGACCTAATAATAGACACTTTAACACGACAAGCAGCTGTATTTCCTATAGAATAATGTCCATAATTAAGAAAGCTACATATTAATTCAGTGACAGCTGCGGTTCCGCCTTTGATCACGTGGGTCAGTAAAGTTGCCGTTACTTGTACGCTTGGCTAGTTCCACAGAAGGTGTGGGTCGACCCAACGAGTTTAAGGGCTGAATGATTTAAATGTACTAGTTTTACAAAATACACACCATCTGTTTTTTGGGGTTGCCAAACTTTTAAAGCTAGCCAGCTGTTTAGACGCATAAGAAGTTAAATTAGTGGTGAGAGTGGTAAAATCTCACCTAGGCACTGTAATTTTCTCAGATGGTTTCCCATATTCGCACGAAACAGATAAATTACAAAAAACATGTTCCTTACTTATTAAAAAGACTGTCAAACCACTAGGGTAAGCAAACAATGAATAAGTCATTTTTTTCACCTCAGAAAGATTGAATCTCTTTACTAAATTATCTGTTCCATTATATCAATCAATTTGACGTCATCACCTCCATGTTAAGCCCAACAATTAAAGTCAACAGATCCAAATTCGATAATTAAGACGTTGGCAACCCTAAACTGTAGTTCAAACTTTAAACAATGAAGCCAGGTGCGCACGCGCTTATGGCTCGCGACAGGAAGCCGATAAGTTTATCTAGATGATAACCGCGCACATCTCTAGAATTCATAATGTGTAAACTTATACGGGTATCTCAATTAGTAATTAAGATTAGTTTGACTTAATTGGGCTTAGGGTATCAGTTGGTTTATTTATAATGGTGGTAATCATTGCAGTTTATAAATACGAGTGGTTAGACTTAGTGGGGAACCAAAGTTGTCGACATAGCTCACAGGATTAGTAAGCTGAAGTGGCAATGGGCTGCCCATATTACCCGTAGCACCGATGACCGTTGGGGTAGACGTGTTTTTGAGTCGAGAGCGCGAATCGGCAAACGTAAGGTGGGACGCCCTAAGAGTCGGTGGAGCGAAGATCTTCGCAGGGTGGCTGGTGGCAACTGGATGAGAGTTGCCGAGAATCAAGTTGAGAGGCGTGCAACTGAGGAGGTCTATGTCCAGTAGTGTACTGCTGCAGGCTGATGATGATGATGATGATGAGACTGTGTAGTTATGTGTACGTAGATGATGACGTTTAAAAGGTGGCTGGGTCTGACTGGATGTGGAACGTAGAGGATCAGGTGTTGTGGCGCACTTAGAAGAAACCTGAGTTGACTGACGTGCCCGCTGGTAGTTTATGGTCTAAAAATGTGGAGAATACTTTCGAATTTATGCTATATTTTTGGCTACTGGATTTTCTAAATATTCAAAATGACTCACGAAGTCTAACTTTGATCAGGAAATCAACAAATATTCATATCTATTTTAGTCTCCATCACATAAAAAAATCCCTAATCGCATTGTACATTAACCTGTCGAAGTATTATAAACAGTCTGGTATTTTAGCGCCATCGCCATAGTAATATTTGTGTAGCCGATGCCACGTAAGCAAACAATAGTCGTAGACAATAACAAAACAAAAACCATTCCGAGTAAAACAATATTCCATTACCTCACTGGTTCAAAATATTTGCACTACACTGTAGACTTTTGTAGGGCTGTCGATGTAATGTATTTTTCCAATTAGGTACATTTTTAAAAATAGAAGGCAGATAAGTTACACTAGGTAACTCAAAAATAAATAAGGAATTATAGATTATTTAGCTTTGTGACTTATAAACAAACGTAAACAAATAAAATAATTGCAATTTTTTAAGAAAAAAATCCATAGTGCTTTGCGCTGCCTGTCTGATTTTGATGAAAATCTGTACCTACTGAAGTACATAACTTCTACATTTATACCTGTAAAACATATGGTAATAAAGAATATTCTCTAACTACCGTCATCACCATTGAAAACTAATTTTTTGGTCATTCTGCCTACCTAAATTGAACAAATGTCATCATTTTATCTCAATTCGTGTATCCAACTTTCCTGTTTGCCTTTGCACAACCCTAAGCACACATGCGGACTACACTCTCGGCCAATAAAAAGGTACACCTCGAGAAAACCATACGTCATTGATCGCAGCGAGCCAAGGCCACATACAAATAGAACCTTCCCGTAAAGCTTCCATCCAATGTTTGACCTCACCATACAAGGATTTTCCGAGCTTTTTACATATTGGTTTTCATGTAAACCAAGGATTTCTGGAGAATTGGAGGGTTAAGATAAAGTAGGGGAATTTTTTGCTGAAAGCTCGCAGCTTTTGATGCTATTGTAAATGCCGTCATCCGGGGTGAGTTTTAGAATAATGGTAGGTTTCCTTTTAAGTCTAGTTTATCCTAGTTTGTTTTAGTATTTAATCGAAATATGAGTAATAATCGAAATAGATTTTCTTCTGAAACCTAGATGGTAACGACAAAAAATACATGACGAATTGATAGTTAAGTCTTTTTCAGTTCTGTACTAAAACTAGGAAACTATCTAAATCTGTCTTAATAATAATTATAGATTTTTATGAACTCTATTTTAATTTGTAACAGGATTTTTGATTATTTTTTCTATGAAACCTAGATGGAAATCACAAAAAAAAAAACACGAATAGACAACTCGAGGTTGTCAGTTGTCTAGTAAAGCTAGAAGAATATAAATAACATCTAGTACATACCTGACTGGGATGGTGTCTGTACAGGTACAGCTTGGTGCCGTGCAACACACCCCACACCTGCTTCCAGGATCTGTCACTCGCTCGCTGTACAACAAAAGAGATTAATTAATTTAGTTTATAATAACATCACGCCTGTAATCTCCGAAGGGTCAAGCAGAGGAGTACACCCACATTTTGCCAGTTATGTTTTAAGTCTCATGTTACAGGAGGCGAGCCTATTGCCACCAACCGGATACAAATCCAGACTACGTGGCTGCTACTGAGAAATTACTGATAGAAAAACCCAAGAATGGTTGAAGAAATTTATTTCTCAATGAGAAATTACAAAGATATCACTGACTTGAGAACATTTTGCAACTTCAAATATGAACACACACATGAACTTTGACATAAAAACTAAGAAAATATTATTAGTAAACAATACCTAATTCTTTATTACAAATCTAATAAATAACCTTTCATTTCGTACGCAAATAACATTAACGAAACATCAACATTTTCCTGCCCTTATCCCAATTTATTTGGGGTCAGCGCAGCATGTCTTCACCTTCTCTATTACTCGTCATCTCATCAGTCACCTCCTTTCTAGCCATATCATCCTTCACACAGTCCACCCATTATTTCTTTGGTCTTCTACTCTCATAGCCATCTACATTCTTACTCAACATTTTCCTCACTATATTTTCCCCATTCTTCCGCATCACATACGAAACAAAAAGCTTCATCATCATCATCATCATCATATCAGCCCGGAATCACTCACTGCTGGGTATAGGCCTCCCCTTTTTTCTTGCCACACTTCCCGGTTCTGTGCGGCCCTTATCCAGGTGTTTCCCGCGACTTTGACGATATCGTCAACCCAACGAGCTTTAGAACGGCCCTGGTTTTTTTAGCCAAACCTTGGCCACAAACAAAAAGCTTGAAACTTGTAAAACCACTCGCAAAAAAAATAATTACCGTGGTCGCAAATAATCATAACAGATAAGGTGCGAGCCAGGTGCCACAATAAAAGCAATAACACTTTGCCCGACCCGGGAATCGAACTCAGGACCTCACCACTTAGTTATCACTTTGCTTATCAAATCTAGTTATTAATTTTCTGAGATAATAAAAAGCCATAACGATTTTACAATTTCAGAAAACCGCTTTGGAAGCATAGAGATATGCTCATTTTGAAACACCAAGCTTGGATTTGTGAATCCGCAGCTTTACAAGGAAATCAATTAGGTAATTACGATTATGGTCACTACGTGTAATGGCTACAGATAGGTAAGACTGTCTTCTGAGTCCAGATATCTGCAGTTTCCTCAAGGTCAGGGTCATTTGTTGAAGCTACAGAAATCTCTCTAGGTTCTATGTAGTGTTTACACGTAACGTAAGAATATCGTAATACTTTAATAATTAATTGAACCCTACCTTGCCATTGCTGACCACCATCTTGATCTGCACATTGCCCTGCACATCTCCCTCCTCAGCTTCCACTGCATTCTCCGCTATCTCTTCTTCTCCCTTCTTCGTAGTGCTATATAACATTATTAACATTCATTAATTACAACAATATGGTATGGGTTTTCTATCTACCCCCCTGAAAAAGGGTAGACTTTATGTATACATATGTGTTTATGTAATTACAACAATGCTAGTGGATGTCGAAGGGGATTAGAATATTTCAAAAGGAAAATGGAGTCTTCAGTGTTGTCCTTTACTCTAAAATGAATTATATTATAGAGGAGTAGGTTCCAATTTTAGTTGAATGCTGGCACTTCAAAGACTTTGGAATAGCAAAACTAACAGTCAGTCAAAAGTTGTAGCTAGTAGCCTGTCCCGACGGGCAAAAATGGACCATCCATGGACACTTTATTCAGGAAAAATATTTGTAGGATTAATTTATCTCACCTTTTACCTGTCTAAAACTTAAAGGTACTTTCAAGTACTTATCATTTAAAAATACAATATAATACCTATTCTAACAACGAATAAGTTACACAAACATGCCGTATATACATTCAGACATTGAATTTTACGTACATACGAGTAAATAAAACAGTAGGTAAACGATTAACATTGAGCGTCTAACATCGAACATGCACACATCAAAATATTGACAAACTATCTCCATGCAAATATCTGTTATATTTCAACAATATCGACGTCTGTTCCACCGAATACGATATTTACAAAGCGCTCCCCAAACAAAGTTAATGTTTAAATCGATTGCGAATGAATTTGTTTAAAATGTGGGTAGGTACGTAGTACGCAAGATATGCTTCGTTATTGAATGGCGTCATTTATTCGTGATTTCCTGTACTTACCGGTGTTTCTCATTATTTAATCATGATTAAAGCAGTGCAATGCAATTTAATTCAATACTTTACACTAAAACATCGAAAAATCAAGTTTTTTTTATTCGGCTACTAGAGGCGCTATCTATGATCGCATTCGTGTAACTATTGCACACATTGCAAAAGCGCCATCTATGTGTGGGGCGACGTACCGCGTGGGGAGGACGGCTTGCGGGTCGAATATTCTCAGCAGCGGAGTTATGTCATCCGTGAACCGAGGGGGGCGCCACTTTCGCTGTCTGCGTTTTGAACCCAATCACATATACCCCGTTAGTACAATTTATATTACCAATTAAACCCTCGCTATGTTAGGTACATGATAATGTTACTTACTACAGACAATTTATAGTAACAATCGTCTATCTACAACATTTCTATGTGACACAGTGATATTAAAAATTGGTGCTAATCACAAATATTATGTTATCTGACAGGTATAAACGGTAGTTAACTACTTGGGTAATCTACTGGATAAGTCTAATACGATTAAACAACAGTTTTCACTTGTGTTTGTCACTTAATAAAAAATCTGTTTAGAAAAAAACAGCAAAATATTGGTCAAAGACAGAAGCGTAGGTGACAAAACAAATGAGAATTTCTATGTATATTTTTATAATTAAACTTATTTCTAAAGTGTGAATAAGTAAGTGTACATACCCTCTAAGGCCTTGTGGGTCGTTGTCAGGTTCCACGTCGCTATCGAGGTGCAATCGATCACCCCATGTGGCTTTCAAGTACGAAACCCTTCGCATGGCGCGTTCTTCTTCTGCTTGAAACGGAAATGAATCTTATTAATCCTGTTGTACGGTTTCAATTTCAATACCAGATAAGATGATTTATATGAGCAGTTAAATGATCAATTATGGACTTTATTGACGTGCAGTTAGAGTTGTTACGTTGATTGGTATACTGACCACCGAGTTGAGCATCTTTCTTTTGTCTTCTGGTCACCAAATCATCGGCAAAACCTGTCCAAAGAGAAAACTTAGTAAAGCAAACATTCTGAACGTTACTTGTACCACAATAACATTAGTATATTAGACATCAAATGAACGACGGTTAGTTCTGCATTAGTAGCACACCTATAAGCACACAGCATTCCTTGAAAACGTTTAGATGGTAAGACAGGTAGGACCGAATCGTCTCCTCCCTAGTTTCAAAACAACCTCCTTGGGAAAAAGACATTGCTTTGAAGCCTGATTCGTTATCAACTTATCACACTATGAAAGTGGGTTGATTATCGAACGGTTAGTAAACGAGCAGGAAATAAAGAGCAATTATTGTTGAATCGCGTCGCGTTTTAGCATTAAAGTAACAGGCATTTTGCAGCGTTGACGTCTTAAGTCCGTAAGGTGTACGGATTTACGTCGTCAATGAAGACACAGATTTGTTGCATACAGATTTTGGAGTTCACAACATTCGTCAACTAGTGAATAGGATATTGTGAATTAAATTTTGTATTACTGTGCCAGGTAACGAATGTTGGGCCTCAAGTACCTCGGCGTTAAAATGACACATCAAGCTTTAGAAAAAGACATCACTCTAATGAGTGAATGAGACAACGCTCTACAACGCAGAACTTTTTCGAAAAGTCGACGTGCCATTTTCCCGACCAGAGACTGAACTACTACCTCATATAGCAGTATTATTTTTAACTCACTTCAGTGTGAGAAAGAGATGGACATGTGAAGCTGCATCTCTTTCTCTCACTGAAGTAATATGAAAGACAGAAAGTTTGTATGGATTTGGCTAGAAAGGAGGTGACTGTTGAGCGAGATGTCGAGTAATAGAGAAGGATGGAAGAAGACATGCTGCGCCGACCCCAAATAAATTGGGATGAGGGCAGGAGGATCATGAATACTGATATAATAGGTAGCAGTAAGTCCCCTGGTACTACAATCTGTGACGTAACTAAGTTGCACATGCAGCGCGACATAACTCGGCAGGCAGGTTAGGGAGGACACGAGAGCATTCCGAGGACGAGACGTCGTCGCGGGACCTGAGTCGGCGGGCGTGCTGGGCGTGGGCGACGGCGACGTGGCGGCCGAGGCCGAGGCCGACGACGACGGCGGCGCCAGGCTCAGCTGCGTCGGCCGGACGCGCGCGTCTGCGAGGCCCGCGCCGCCCAGAGACACCCGGTTCATCGCCTCCATCTGTTCCTTGTTCAGGCCCATTCGTCGCTTCGCGTGACTGCCATCTTAGGGGCGGAACGGTGCCATTAGACGCGTGCGAAGCTGTGTACGTGTGTGTGTGTGGCCCTCTCATTGGTCAACGGCTTCAAGCGATTGGTTCGTGGGTTTATTCGAATGCTCGAGTTTCAAATATGGTCTACCACCACACCTTCTAGCAGTATTATTTAAATTTTACTCCAGCGTGGGAAAGAGATGGCACTAGACGTTCTTTACAGCGTCTGTCTCTTTCTCACACAGAAGTAACATTAAAGTAATACTGCTTTAGAAGATCAGGCAGTCCCTAGCGCCGATTTCATTGGTCTTTCGGTCCAGAAATAATTAGTGGACACAAAAAAGTATTAAGAACGATTAAGCAAAGTTTTGAAAGATCAGAAATTATTAGAGATTAGAAGAATCAATGATTTTTTTATCAAGTACTTAATGATTGACTTGATGAAAGCATTCAAATAAATGGGATTGTGAATAAGCATCGCCAACCAATAAGCCCAAAGCTAAAGACTTAGGAATCGCATTGTATTGTATTAACGGTATTATGTGTAATGTTTGATGTGGTATTTTAAAACACTGCGTTGTATGAGCGGAAAGTTCGTAACCCAAATGAATTAAACTGTGTTGTGTTAAAGGAACCACATTTACTTTTTAAATTGTGACATTTTACCTACGCAAAGTTGTAGTTATTTTATTTCTAGTTCTAAAGACGACTTTTCGGACTACAGTCTGAGTGTGTGCAGTTTGAAATATCATATCTTTTTTTCTACTTACAAAAACCTCTATAGAAAGAACCTCTGCCTGTCTTTGTCATTTTAATATCAATACACAACAATAACTTTTGAGTTACAAGTCATTTATGAATTTAATTAATGAGGTTATGGGAGGAATAAAGGCGTACTTTTTCTTGCCAATGTATAATGAAAGCTAAATCTAATACCATAGAATTGAAAAGGTGTAGGGAGAGTCTAATATCTCCTTTTAAGAAAAAAAAATCGATCTTTCCTCAACTCATACGCCGCTAATGTGATTGTGTAGTGATGTGAAATCCTGACTTCTAGTGATGTGATGTGATGTGTTCTAGTGATAACAATAATATCAAAGAAAGACAGTTTACCTGTGGCATGATGTCTTCTAATAGGTAATCCATCGCTTCCGGTACTATTCGACCTTGTTCGCATTTGAACCTTCTCTGTATCTGTGAAAAAAAAAACAGATTGAGATATTTTAAATCTGGTAATTAAAAAAAAACTCAGATCAATAAAGATTTTTGGGAGTATGAAGAAAAGGGTGTAAAGCTCTTCAACCCCCATAGAAAAGGGAGGATCCTCCGACCAGACGGGTGTTATGTCTGGTGGGCTACTGCCCGACAGTTGTTGTCGGGTTCTTCTATACACCGTGACTTTTTAGTCGTCTTACAACGGCAGCCCACTTCATGTAACCAATGACTACTAAACATTCACGAAAAAAAAAATTCGTATTTATGTGATTTTAATAATTTAAAAATAAAAATACTATTCAGTATTATGACGCATGACGTTGTTGAAACACCCTGTTGCGAGCGATGATCTACTCGACTCGTGTCCTCAGTGCTGGGTAGGTATGTTCTACCGTTTGACACAAACATTATTAACATGATGTTTCATAATTCTAATGTAAGTATTATTTATTTTTCTTTGTACCTAATGTCATAATTATTAAAGGTTAAAAAAAATCGCGCCTATAGGTATTTTATGTCGGATACATTGAGTGTACCATCTTTGTAAGACGACTAAAAAGTCACAGTGTATAGTCTTGAGTCGCGAATAACTTTACTTGCGCGTTGCAGGATTTAGATGTATATCGATGTTTAGTTTATCCTCTGCGTCATAGATGGCGCTGTAGTACTTTTTGTTCTATGTGGCTGTAGTACTTTTTGTAGTGCCGCTACAGATTGATTTAGGAAAGCAGGTTTAGCCATTTGTCCCAGTTTCCTGACACGAGTGCGTGCGAATGTTTAGTACCTATTAAGAAATTGTATACTTCAAGGCCATTACGAAGCGCTCTAAAAGTTGAAGTCCATGTCATCTTTAGATAGGTATATTGACACATTTTTCGCGAGACAGTGCGTATGTAAAACTGGGAGTCCATACTTTATATAACTTACCGGGCACATATCCGTCTGGTGGAGGACAATGTAAGTGTTTGCTGCCGGTGATCATCAGCTGATTGCCCGACAAGCTGCCGCCTAGCAATGACTCGTGATCCAACTCTGTAATCAAGTAATAGTAGATAAGTTATTAATTAATATTAGGTTACACGGGAGCTGGGTAGATAATTGAGGATAGCCGGATAAAGTAATTGGTATAACCATCGACGGTCGCTGTTATGAGTTCTGCGCCTAATCTAAGGGAAAAGAGTGACTAAATAACGATGAATGGTTATTTTCTGACAAAATAATGACCATCCAATTTAGTGGCGGTTAATATTTTAATCATGTTACGAGCTTAGCCGGTACTATAATTCTGCAGCAGTTATAGCTTCTGAAAAGCTCACAGCGATGTAATACTGACCTTGAGGCTGCACATCCAAGGACCTGGCTTCTCTCCGGGCCGCCCGGGTCTCGAACTCCTTCCGGCGCAGCGCCACGCTGGGCTGCAGGCGCGTGGTGCTGAGCCGCGCCAGCTCGCTGCGCGCCGCCTCCGTGCGCGAGCAGCCGCGCGCCTCCTCCAGCTGCCGCGTGCGGGCTGTCACTAGCTGGAGTTCTGCTCCGGGGTATCTTAAAATGAGAAAGATGTGGGTTTTTATTTATACTAGGAAGATCTTTGGTCCTTTGTGTGGAAATGTTTGGCCTATTGGGCCTATTTGGCGCAGCCGTGAGTCACACAACGTTTCCTCTTTTTTCTGTTTAGATTCAAGTTTTTTGTTTTTTTATTTTTATTTTGTGTTGTGTGGATTTGTAGCATGTGCCAAATAAATATGTTTTTTTTCTTTGGCGAATTTCGAGGGCTATCCTGGTGAGATCTGCAAAACCGACATATTCCAACAGACTGCGTCAGAATTAAACTGAAACGCAAGGACACTGCTCGGTGGTAGACATGTATTATAAGGATCTTAACCAGACAATCTCTAAGCTGTGGAAAACGTCAGTATGAATTTGGTAACTTACTTGTTATCTTGATTAGCATCATCCTTAAGTTCCATGGCTCCATTGCTGACCGTCCCCACATTCGTGCTCTGAATGCTGGGCCCAGACTCCTGTATCTTCGACAACGTCGACACGAACTGACTCTTGTCCTGCTTCTGTCGACTCTTGTCGTTTTGAGCTCCGTTGACTTCGCCATAGCCACTGAAAGTGCCGCTATCCACACTTGCTGAACATTCTTCTTTTCTTTCCTGGTTCTGTGGCGGGGGCTGAGGGGGTGGTGATGCGGCGAGGGGAGGGGAAGCCGCGGGAGGAGGCCACGCAGGCTTTTGGAGTTTCTGAGGCCTGGCGTAGAACTCTTTCTGCTTGATAGGGGGTGGGGCATCCGGGGTAACCCAGCCGGTTGGCTGGCTCGGTCTTCGGAGGAACGCCTCCTTCTGCTCGAGGCTTTTTCGTATTCGCGATAGGATTATCGAGTCGTCCAGCTCTCGCCCGGTCAGGGTTGAGTTCGAGTCGAAGGATCCGAGGCTGTCTTTGCTTTCCGTCGCCGATGATGGCAGAGATGTGTCCGATTCCCGTCTGCTGTGGAAAGTAAGGAAACATTTAAGGATATGTTTTGAAATAGTTTCTGAAGGTCAGATTAATTATTATAAAGATCCAGTATTATTAATCGCGATATTTTGAATTACTTTTATACAGGGTGTAAACAGACCCTTCACGAAGCCGTCAACAAAGCTGTACATCAAACTAAGTAACTTTACGCACAAATTATTGCTGAGAAACGACTTTTTTTTTTGGGGTGAAAAATCATGTTTTACTGTCGGACTCAGTGGAACGCAATCAACAGATTGTGCTGATGGATGTATTGAATAGTTCGGGGGTCGTGGAGGTGTTTAAAATAAAAATCTTTTATTAAAAACTTTTGAAAAATTTGGAACTTTGACCCCCAATATCTCCGTAATTAGAAGGTTATGGCAGGTATGGTCTAGAACTAAAAAAATATCGCAATGACGGGGAGGACAAGTGCCTTTTGGCTTCGTTAAGGGTCTTGTTACAAACCACTCTGATTAACTAATCGTGATTATACGTGATTCCTGTTTAAACTGAAGACTTAAACAAACAAACAACGCATTAAGAACTATTTACTAGGTATGCCAGTCACATTAATGATCTTACCCATCATGCATTAAATAGTGCGGTGGTCCAGGCAGACGGTTGCCGTCATATCTGGAGGGTGCCAGAGACGCCACGCTGGCGTACTCCGGGTCCTGGTGCCGCGCCGGGGCCTGTGGGGCCGGCAGCGCAGCCCTAGGCCTCCGGTATGCGTCAAACAGCCGCGACTCGTGTTCCGTTACCGGCGCCGGCATGTCTAGCGGACGCTGATTTGTCTCGGGGTTGTATGCTGCTTCGCTGAAATACTGAGAAGGCAGAAAGAATCAGAAAAATACTAAAAAAATTACAGTAAATGAAATAGAGATAATTCGTTTGTTCTTGACTGTTCACTATTCGGTATGACCTTAATAAGGTGCAACCTTGAGTTTGACACGCTTTATTTGCTGACGGAACTGTTGAATATTTGCTGATGTTGGTTTACTTTCTTTTGGTGATCCTACTGCCTCATTTCTTGGTTGATTTTGCATTTCTGTTGAATTTATTTTTATGCGAGAGAGAGACATTTATCGAAATTAAACAGACAACTCAAAATAACTTAAGCCCTAGTGACATCAGCAATATGGTAAAAGAGTTCTGTTACGATTTTGGGGTATAGACGCCAGCAGATCGACCTACTCGAAACTGTCAGATTTTCCCAATTGGTTGGGAAAATCTGAACCTTGAACCTTGAGATAAAGTTGAAAATCTATTAAAGAAATTTGAAACATTGTAGTAGCTTGATGTGCTGGCGTCTCTACAATAGTGTATTCTATCTATCGTTCTGCGGGCACAATTACTCGAGCATTCAACAGTTCAACTCACCCTTTGCAACAAATCGTGGTCCCTCGGCACGACAGTGAGCCTCAATATCCTTGGCTCCCTTTGCGCCAACTGCACGACCCTTGCGTACGGCGCCCGGGACCGGCCACAGGCGACCGGCTCACCGTTCACGGCGAGCACTCGGTCACCGGCGCGCAGTCCGGCCGCGGCTGCCGGTCCCCCGGGCCGCACCGACCTTACGAAGATCGTGTCCATTGGGGCACCCACCGCGCCCACCGCGAGGTGGCGCGCATCTTCGTATAAGTCCTGGAAGGTATATAGTAATAGGTTAGGTGGAGAATGATGGCATCGGTGTTAACAAGACGTATTGATCGGGATTTTGACACGTAGGAAAAAACGATACGGAGAAAAAGGCCTGGAAGGATATGCCTTTGTCCAGCAGTGGGACATTCACGGCTATTAAAAAAACGTTAGCAGATGTACCCAAATAACTATGATGTTAACGATGGAAGTTGACGCTTGTAAAATTACGAGAGAAGAAGTAAAATAGTAGTACTTTCTAATACGACTTGATATTTGTTTAGAGGTCGCGTTAAAACTGATGTCTGATTAGTGCAGTATACAATACTTCAAACATTATCTACAGGACGTCTGAATTATCAATTGAAGTATTGTTCTTATCTTTTGTGTTTGCAGACGAGTGTATCTATGACTGATTTACACGTGTAGTTCTGGTGTTGGAAATGAAACTGCTCGTCAATTATCACGCCAAAGTCGGAGAGGTCTATCTCTTCTTCAATAAGTTTATCTGGTTTTTCAACACGTGCATTTTGTCTGAGTTATGTCCTATGTTATAGCGACTGCCATC
This sequence comes from Eurois occulta, assembly GCA_950022335.1. Taxonomy (NCBI): domain Eukaryota; kingdom Metazoa; phylum Arthropoda; class Insecta; order Lepidoptera; family Noctuidae; genus Eurois; species Eurois occulta. The sequence continues at coordinate 4,463,937 of OX465489.1, read as the reverse complement.
AACCGGGTATAAATCCTGACATGGAGCTGTTAGGTACTACGAAATTACTGATGAAACAATCCAATAGGTAACACGTCTGACCTGGGAATCAAGCCCAGGACCTCGTGCTTTCAACATGAGACCAACGAGACAGTCTCATTAAATGACCTGCAAAAAAAACTAAAAACTACAAAAAAAAAAAAATGTACTCACACCCACCTGTAACGAATCCGGCGGATACACTACAAGATGCCTGAGGGTGAACCCGAAGCCGTGACGCGCGTCGGGACGCTGGATGACGATGGTGCGCGGGGCAGACGCGTGCGCGGCCGTCGGCGCGGGCGCAGAGGTCGGAGCGGGCAGCGCCAGCGGTGGCGGCGCTTGCGGTGACGGTTGGGGCTGTGGGTGGAAAAAAGTTTTGGTTAGTTACTTTTCTGTAAAGGGCACGTAGCTAAGTAAAAGAGGATCGATCAAGGGTTAAGCAACTCTTGGTAAAGTCGATCCCTGCGTCGTAAAAACGCTGATGCTGTGAGATGTTGATCTGTCATTTATAGATCTGTAATCAGAAGCCATCAGAAGCCCATAATACCCAGAACCTAGGATGATTTCAGTTTTATCTAGTTAAGTATAACATAGTTTTGAAAAGGCAAGTAAGGCAGGTAAGTTTGTTTCTGTCGGATGTAGGACACACTCTGCGCGTTCTAGATGGAACGAGAAAATTTTCGAGTCTGACGTTTAACTTTATTTTAACTTCAGCATTCGGAGAGATATATTCGAATGGAATTAACTGATGCAAAAAAAGCTGTCAGTTGCTATGTGTAACAGCACCAATAATACCACCGATATATCAGAAAAGGTGGTGTCATACTACGTTTGAAAGAAAATTGCAAAACACGTCAGCTTAAGCCAACAATATTCATAAATCACACCATACCGATGGTAAATCCCTTCAAATACACAGAACATTTCAGCCAGACAGTTCGTTAAGCTCATTGATGACAACCCACACCTCGTTAACGGCTGGGAGGCCAGCTACTCGTCTATGATAATCGAGGTGAAAATGATGCAAATCCTCAGAGAAACGTACCTCACACTGATTATATTGTGGATTTCTTACGTAAATCATGCTTTAATATTGACTGCCTTGCCTACTACTAGATGCTAAATGCGTTCTTGAATCGTCTGATATTTGAAATGAGGCGAGAATTGATGACTGTGTATCTTGTATGTTTGTTTGTAAATTTCTTAATTAACTTGTTTATTACACTAAACAATAAAAATACAAACAACATACAAACGATCAACACATTACCTATTCCAGCTTAGTTGTGTTGATTTGACAGAATCTAACATAATAGTTTTTATTTAATTTTTGAATTGTGAGGCGTTCAATGTAAGAACTTGTGAATTATAGTTTTGTTGTTTTTGTATTTCTCAATTATCAAGAATGAAAATTCGCAAGAAGCTCCGACAGAAGTGTCATTGTAGCGGCGGTGTGCGAAACGCTTCCGCACGCCGTCGCCGGCGCCTTTCTTTATCGTGTGGTTGGTGAATAACCTGGTTTCAGAGTTTTCATGCCACTCATGGGCCTCTGACTTGGCTTTACAAGCCGTCGAGAAATATCTCTCAAGCATGGTGGTTTCCTCACGATGTTTTTCGTTCACCGAAGCAAGTGATAATTATACAATACGTACATGAATCTGAAACATCAGAGGTGGCCTTGGGTTCGAATTCGAGACCTATGACTTGGCAGTCCGACGACAATCTACAACCATGACTGTTAGGGATTTTGGTTTCCGCACTTAGTCCTTAAAGTGGACCATTGTGCGTGAACCATGACTATTCACCAAATCAATTTAAGTATTTTCTTTCACAACCATCTAAGTATCTCAAAATATGTTTTGGAAGACCTGTCATACCAGTCAATCTATCTGGAAATAAGCAAGACTTTCCACTCTTAGCTCCGTAGGTAGACACATAGCATAGCCAAGCTAAATATTTTAGTGCTTCAACAAATTAACTACTATTGACGTTAAAAACACGTTTCTTAATGAGTCACAGTGAGAAGCCCCGCGGTGCATCGCGTGTCGTGTTACTGAGTTACTCAGATTATCGAGGATCGTATAGCATCAGACCGAACCTGATTTTTGTAGCGTCTTCCTGATTTACCAAGGTGGTTAATTGCTTGCAAAGAGGTGCAATTAAGATGCAATGTTAATTTAAAAGGTAGTCTTACTGAAATTTATTATGTCTTTTGTGACTTAATGGAAGGTGCTGGCAATAAACAAATCTTCAGAACAGTTAACTACTTTATTTCTTTAGCTTTGAAGACTGTTTTTGTTTATGTGTTCTTTTTTTAAGTTCAATACATACTTGATCCAGGCGGAGAACCCCCATCCTCAGACTAATACGTCGCGCAGTGGAATGCGAAGGGTTAATTATTTGATTGAAATACTTAGTTGTCTCTGACAACACTCGATCTATAGATTCATTTCAAAATCCTTAACCCAGCAGATAGGCCATTCGCACAACCAACATAAAAATACATAAAAGGAGCACAGAAAGTTGACCTAGTATTTACAAAGTAACAATTTAAAAATAACCTCATAAAGTGTGAGAGTGTCGAAGAGCAACAAGAAGCCCTATTGTGTCGAATTACCAAGAAGGGGGCGCTGTTGTCGCCTGACCAGATTGGGGACAACTCTTCCGGATTTATAGGGCTTGTCGCCGTTCGAAGTTTTATTTATTATTGACCCGATAAGAACTCTCATGAGACTCAAGAGTAACCAATAGTTATTATTATTGAAATTGTTCTTTGTATTTGCCATTGCAGGTACTACCGAGTGCAGTGAGGGTCGACCACTTTTCAACCTTATTATAAGGGTGAAAAGCGGCAGACCTGAGAGTGACAGTAAAGTCGGTAGTACCTAACAGAGTGGCATATGATAGTCTGTTCATGCTTCAGAATTAAGTGAACCAGTTCTGATTAAATTTATTTATATCGAAACCACCATCATAAGTTAAGTACTATCGACATATGACTTTGACCATAAAACTGCCTCCATACTTGAAATTTCATTTAGTTTTCTCATGGTAAAACTTACGAGAAACTAGAAAGCAGTCATCAAATCAACTCCTAATTTCCATTAGTTCACCATGTTAACAACAAGACCCCTGACTAATCTGTGCCCTGACCTCTTATGAAAGAGCCACATAGCCTTTGAGCCTACGATATTGGTAGACATACGAGCAATATCCACAATGTACGTCATTAATCTCAGTGAGACGGGAGCCAATAGATACATGGGAGACTATCTATTACCCTGTTGTAGGGTCTGGTAAGGTTGTGCCCACAGTTCAAGGAAAATAAATAAGTGTATGGTCAAGATTGCAGTGAAAATTATAGATTATAGCTGCCTAGCATTTTCCCAATTATGTTGAGGTCGGCTTCCAGACTAACCGAATGCAGGTAATACCAGTAACTATTCAATATGGCCGATTAAATTAACGTGGACAAGATGATTTTGTTCACATGTATTTCGAGGTATTTTGTTTAATTTTAAACCAAAGAAGAATGGCGAATGGACTGAAGTTATTATTGTGTGTTCTAATTAAAAACCGGACCAATGCGAGTTCGACTCGCGTGGAGAGGGATCCGTACTTATGTTAATTATCTAAATTCCGTAAGTTGTTTTAAATCTGACCCAAATTTGTTACCATAGCCCACCATTGTACATAAGCTTTATTGCAAATTGTATGTCCTGTAATCTATAGGCAAAGAACTATCTTTTGTAGTTTTTTCATTTTTTTCAAAATTTTCGGTCCTTTAGTTTCCGAGTTAAGGGGGTCAATTTTCGCCACAAAACTTTTTTTTTCATTTTCTAATAAACCTATCTTTAAATAACCTATAATAACGTTTTTATAACTACGAGCATGTACCTTCAAAAAGGAGGTGGCAATGTTTATGTAAACACTAAACTCTTTAATTTATTCATACACTTATCTATTAGATAAGCAAAGGGATAAAATGACGATGTAGATGTGAAAGTAACATAAAGTACTATGCAAAACTATAAAATCGTTTAGATTTGATCACAAGAGACCCTTTCTACATGAATTTGCAATAATTATGTAAAATACTAGATAATTATGTTAAATAATGTAACTGTTGAGAGCGTAATGTTGGCAAGATAGAGTTTTAATGCGAAATAAGCACTAAGAATCTATTAACAGATGTTGTTATGGTACTTTTTATGGGATATAGTTACCTACTTCGCTAAAGCGTTCTGTACACTTTATTGAGTCAGTATAACGATAGGAGTGGCGAAGGTTCCATACAATTCGATTTGCTACTGATCGATAGTTATACTAACACCTAAATAAAACATGATTTATAAATCCTGTAGGGCCTACGCAGACGAGGGACATTTTGTCCGTAAATCTCATTGTCAACGAAATAGAAACATGAACATTTTTGGCGTGGTCTACGGACTAAAGTCCTTCGTCCCGCAGGGCCTTATCTGAACAAGAAAACATCAAGATTTTTGTGCTATGTCTACTTAGGAGTGTAGTCTTTCGGGAAAAATGCTTTTAAAAATATCATACTAGGGATATAACGAACGTTACACGAATTTAAATTGTAAATGCAAATAAAATACTGCAATTCTGCAACTCTAGAATTTTCCACCAAACAATTTATTTTCACGAGCGTCGACATCCCTAAGCACGGTCATAAAAACTTATCGTACAATATTGAGCGGTGTAAATATTTACGATATTACTGAATGTCCGGTATTATTAGTACAGTACAGGGTACCGACTTGGCCACGACATATACGCGTAAACGACGCGCGTGTTGCCACTGCGACTGCGAAGAAAACAAAAGACAGAAAGTATGTACTCACGCGAAAGAAACAAGCGAGGCCGCGCGTGGCTTTGACGCAAGTTGCGTCGTAAGTCGTGAGGCAAGTGGCAAGTCGTGTCGCAAGACGAATCGCAAGTCGTATCGCAAATCGTATCGTAAGTCACGTCAATAGTTGAGTGATAAATCACATTGCATGTCGAGTCTCAAGTCACTTTGTAAGTCACGTTGCAAGTGGAGTCGTAAGTCGCGTCAAAAGTTAAGTCGCAAGTCGAGTCGCAAGTCACACCGCCTGAAGGCGCGAACGAAGCGTAAGAATAGCCTCAGTGGTCCCAGCGGTGTATGAATGCGAACCGCAGTGTGTGCAAGGGACCACCGGAACCACTTTCCTCGCTACGTAAACTTTTCAATATACTTTGATGGGTTTACCTTCGACTCGCGGAGATTAAAGTAAATGTTTGTAAGTGTTAGATATATTTAGATAAACGCTTTGGTTTGACTTTCACGGTTGACTTAAATAGGAATTCCTTTAAAATCATTAAGGAACTATTGAACGTAATGTGTAAAAAGTTGCTATTGTTAAAAAATTACCTGAGCCAGCTAGTTATGTCAATAAATGTGATATATAATAATAGGTGTATATTCTGCCGTGCTAATTAGAAACGCAGTAAGGAAGGATTTTAGGAAAATTGAGTTTTTCATATATTCGGAATCCTCGTAATGAGCTCTGTATAGTAATATAATCCTTATTTTGATAGCTGTCCCAGAAGTGGGACTTTTAGTAAGCCAAACTGCAGTATGCTTCTTGCTGAGAAGTAAATTACTAAGCACAACTGCAGTAAGACACATTACTGCTATTTGCCTTCCAGTATTTTTTTGAACATAATTTATTTCACTAGTAAGAAGCGCAGTAAGGAACACTTGTTGCTGTTATGATTTGTTAGTAATAATGATAAATAATAATGTTTAGTGAATAATTTTAGATAGCAAACGCGACAAAGATCACGTTATTTTGTGGATGGATAGTTGTTCAGCCCAAAACAAAAATTGGCCGATGTTGTCTTTCTTAGTTAACATAATTAACAGCAACTTGATTTCCGCACAGTTAAATTTTTCGAACCAGGGCATACATTTATGTCTGCTGACAGTTTTCATCACAGAGTCGAGCAATTTTTACAAAAGAAAGGAAAACAAAAGACTTTAAAGATTTTATTTATTGTTTTCTGTTTTAAGATTTATTTGGAATACATTTTTTTAATAAAATAGTTGTATCATTTACCTCTTCTTGATATATTATAGATATAACCAAGTTATTGTGGTTTTTTTACGTATGTACACTAATTGAAAAGCTATAAGTCACTCTTTTACTGCAGTTATGGTTTGTAGTCAGTCTAAGCTTTAAGAAAATATTATGTCACTAATAAAAAATGCAGTAGATAATTGTGTATGATTAAGATAGTTTTATTTGTCTACTTCAATACTATTTTTAATAGCTTTTTCTCACTACTGCACTGCGTTTTTAATTTGTAGTCGGAATGATAATAATAATTGAATTAAATGAAATAAGCGCAGTAATCTACATTTGCTAGTAGAAAGCGCAGTAACTCCAAACTTACTGCTGTTATAGCTTGTAATACTGGGTTTAGTCATGAAGACCCTGCTAAGCATAAATAGTTTCTATTGTTTTAAGATAGTTGTATTAAACTTATAGAAAATACGGTTAGTTCTTACGAAACAATGCATATTCAGCTATATATGTAACTAAAAACATTGTTGCAAAACTTCAAAATCATACCTAAAACAACCAAACAAAAGTAAAAAAAATTAGGAGCCATTTACTCGAAACTACTAATAACCTCCTTACTGCACTTCTAATTAGCACGGCAGTATTGTTGAAAGGTTATAAATAGGTAGGTACCTACTATTTATTTGTAATTTTCCGGAAAATATAAGAGTTATGTTTAACCCCGTTTCATAATAAATTAAAACAACAAAGTGCCATTTTCCGAGAAAATGTACACAAAAATAAATATTCCAGGAAATGTTTATTTTTAGACATCAATAACAAGTAACTTTCACGTCTATTAAATTAAGTAACAATAATTTAGTAAAGACATAAATTGGCCCAATCGGCACGAGTTGCCTGAAAATTTTCAAGTTCTATTCCAAGTAAGGGGTCTTGAGATGTTTCAGACAAGATCAATTTTATGATAAGATGGCCTTTTTAGATCATCAATTTTCTTGTGAGAATCTTTTTATATTTGGTTGCCTAGCTAAGAATAGATCTTTTTGTGGAAAATTACAGGGAAACTGTGCCTTTGATAAAAAAGCCTTATTAATCATGACACTTGATCTTTCTTATTTTAGAAAACTTGATTGCCCTGTAATTAATTAACTTTATTTTGTCGTGTTCGTTTTCTTACCCATAAATTAGCCCGCTGTGCCTTAGCTGTTAGGTACTTTTAACTTATATTTTAAAGATGAACTTGAGTTTGTTGAAGCTGCTGTATCCTGCCTTCACGCTATAAGACCATCGCAACTTTGTAACTACGATTAGTGGTGGAAGCTCCAGGGAAGCCATACATATAATACAACCTGACATGGACCTGCAAATTGCAAAAAACGTAAGAAAGTTTGAATTGCGCGGGCTACCTTTTTTTTTTTTTTTTTTTTTTGGGGGGTGAGAAATCATCAAATGACTCCTCCCGCTCTGGGCGGAGCGGAAGGGAGTGTCAGACTCTTACTGACTAAAAAACACCCATGTTCCTTCATTGGCCCTTTATGTTCCAGGGCCGCGGTATCTCTTTCGAACAGTCCCGCAGCCCTGGCAGGCTTGCGCGGGCTACCTGAAACGGCAATATAAATAAAGTCTAATTACTTACTAAAAATCTTAAATTCGTTTACTGAATATAGACTATGCAAAATCATAGAGAGTTGCTGAGAATCGAGTTGAATGGCGTGCGATGGAGGAGGCCTATGTCCAGCAGTGGACTGCTATAGGCTGATGATGATACAAAATCATTAATGGCTGGCTAGAAGCCTCAAATTTACAATTCTTTTTCTCGAAGCTTGAGATTTTTCATAAGAGTCCTTGGTGCTAACAACAAAGGAAGGGTTTTTGGAAATTCATCGCCTAAGGAGGTTCAATATGATGAAAGACGGAAGATACGAAATCTTGTCGGGCACACGAATTATATTATGGTCCCATTAATATAGATAGACAAATTTTAACACGGCGTTCAGTACGTCTAACCAAAGATCTCCAAGCAAAAAAAAAACACTGATTAAAGTGATTTTATTTTAACCTAAAATAATACATTTCCGGCACTAGAATAAACACATCCACAAAATGGTCAAAACAAAATCACTTTAATCAGTGTTTTTTTTTGCTTGGATATCTTTGTTTGGACGTATTGAACGCTGTGTTCAAAATGTCCATCTATTTTAATTATATATTCCCGCGCTCACTGACGGTTGACCACTTGTCACCCTTATGTCCTGAGCGAAAACTGTTCGACCGTCTGTGAGCGCGGTAGTACTGTGATTTTACTACGTCTAGCCTTTAGTACACTATGTATTATGTGTCCTATGTACAGTTATGTCGGAGAAAAGTCGTCGGTGAAGCCAGACGGAGACTGATTGACGTCAAACTGGTAAAGTGAACTGTATTACAGAGAACGGTAGAGAAATGCCTCGTAGACTCACCGGATCCCATCAATCTAAGACTTGTTAATAGAGATTTAATAGTTAATTAAATTGTTTACAACAGAAGACTGTGGGATTTAAGAAATATTTTATGACTGGCCTTCTCTACGTGAGCGAGAGGAAGTGGGTCGTATTCCACCACACGTGTCCAGTGCGGGTTTGTGGTCGTTAGTCGTCACATAATTGTATGATGCGATTTGAAAAAAGAACCAGTTTTTTTTCGGCTTTAAAAGCGAATATCTCTTCAACCATTGATTTAAGAAAAAAAAAATTGGAGGATTCTCGATATCATTTTTGAAAAGCTTTCGATATACCCCCACGTAGTTCTTTTTTTCAATCTTCAGTTACTTGAATGGATTAGTAGTGAGTAATTTCACATCATTTTTGTTTAGCGGTTCATAGAAGACACCTGCTCTCCAAATTTCAACTGTGTGTTGCCAAGAGTCTCGGACAGACCGACGGACAGGACGAATCTATAATCCTAAAAACGCTTATTATGATAATATTATATGTATTTTTATAAGTCTATTTATGAGGATTTCTAATTGGCTTTCTGGTGACTATGGTTTTGTTTGTTTTTATTAGCTGTAAGTCCTACAAGTGCTAAATAAATAAATAAATTATGTTGTATTCGTTAGTTAAAGTAGCGACGAACTTGTTATATAATAGAAAGCTAATCTTACTTACGTAACATTTGATATTCATAAAGATAAAAGAAGATGAAATCAAACACCACGACAGACCTAAACAGTAAGTATCGTCTTCGTAGCTATGTTAACAATTATTCACTTTTACTTCACAAGAAAACTTTATTAAGTCAACGACAGTAAATCTTCATAAACCTAATAATAATAAAAATTACTTACTAGAGAATATACAAGCCAGTTTAATAATGACATAAACATACAGAGAAACCGACACAAACGGCTAATAACAACAAATAATTTCAGTTATTCACATGAATCATAAAAGGTCTTAAACACAAAAATGTTCAAAGGAAAATAAACCGAATTCGAAAGTAAATTTTAATCAAAGTTTATATTTCCAATGCATGCTTAATCGACTTATAAGGTGGTTTAGGGATAGACAATGTTTGTAATTCTAGACGTCTATATCGGTAAATGACCATACTAAATGTTGAGGTATTCATTTGAATGCCATTAAACCAGTTAGTAATGAACGAAATATGTTTAGACACGAGAATGATGATGGCTTCATTGAATCATTCATTGAACTAAGCCTTGGCGGTCTGGTAAAGGAATTACATTTTGATATAAGTGGGGAAACTTTGTTATTGCATTCGAGGCAGAATTCACAGCCAAACCGAAGGCGAGGTTGTTATGGAGCTGAGAACTGCAGTAACAAATGCCCACGTATATCAAACGTCGTTTTTCAATACACTTTCCAAGAAATAATATAATAGAACGAAAAGTATTTTTGTCATGAATTGTAGGAAACTATGATTTTAATTTTCTTTTTTTCCGCGCTTTGTTTTCACCAGGTTGAAGGAGAACTAAAGGTATGAAGCCGCTAAATAGCCTAATATGTTTTTTTTTAAATTGAATTTAGAACACAAATAAATGCAAATTTTTGTTCTTAAAAGTAAATATCTGTTGTAAATATTTTTGTGTATCTATGTTATTCTATTTATAAACACAATTTAAATATCCAAAAAATATTTACGCTGTAAAGACGCATATCTTAATGCCGAAATTAAAAAAAAATCACCGCCGACTATAGGCATTGAACCAATTTGGACTTGTGGAAGTATAGTTTTCTGTGGAATTTTTTATTACCGCACACGTTGTGATAAATGAAAAAATCCACGCGTGTGAAATACATTAGATGTTAAACCTAGTTATGTTTAAGTCCCGTGTAATAGAGGCAAGATCGGGTACTGATCCAGACTCCTGCTACTAAGAAATTCCTGACGGAAAAATACAATTACACTTTGCCCGAACTGAGAACCGAATCCAGGACCTCATGCTCAGCAGTACCGCTTGCACTTGCTTTTAACGAGGCAGTCAAAAAAACTCTTCATAATAAATGCGAAATAGTGCACCGTGAAATACAAAAAGACAAAAAAGGTAACATTAAAACTTAATCTGGTTTACTTGCTGTAATTACTTCATTAGCCGATTACCATAAAAACGTGAGCAATTGCTTTATTTAAAAAAAATACTTTCATGACCGATCTAGAAAACTACTGTGGCATACAAACAAAGTAGTGTTGCGGCAAAGTAAATTACTAATTTAAAATCGACGCACATACTATTGCGAAAAACGAAAAAAAAAACTTAAAAACTGACTCATATAAAATTGTTACCTTAAGCGGTGACGGCGCTAATATGGAAGTGGTCGATGTCATCAATGTCATGATAATACCAATGGACGTTAAACACTTTACTGACGTATTTAATTAATTAAATAACGTAAAAAATGAGGTAACTGTCAAGTTTCACGATACACTTCCTTTCATTGATAACTTTATTAAAAGAAACATTCATGGCTAATTGTTCACTGGAACTAAAGGGCTTAAAAAAAGTGAATGGACGACGTTAATGTAGGACGGGTAGCTGATTCATAATGCGAATTTGCATAAAAACAAGACCACCGAATGTGCTGAGACAGGATTAATAAGAAATATCAATGAAATCTGCTTAAAGTCTCCGCTGTTCCATAAATCAAAAGGAATTACAGAGACCCAGAGTTTCAGCAAAATGTATATTGGACAAATGCTGTAGGGCCACTCAGGGCTTTGGTGGAAGAAGATTTAAGAGCAATGATTAATGGTAAAGACAGCGAAAGGATCAAAGAAAAAATACTTACTAGGTAACTTAATGCCAGTGGACGAGTATAGAACGCCGACTTCAAAGACAAATGCAATACTCACAACGTCTTTTAATTTACTAAGAGGTTCTGTTGTAATCACCAAGTATTTAGTAACAATAACAATGTTTTAAGTTTCTATTGTGTTGCTGTTAGAGAACTTGCATTATTTTCGCAGACCAAAAATGATAATTGGATCATAAGAGACACTTATGTTATGGTATACGACACTGCAAGTAATCTGAGAAATGCTTGGCACAATGAGTAAATTTCAAAACTATCACAGAGTTCGGAAAAGACAATGAATCATAAAGATATTATCACCAGGAATGTAATAAAGCCATTCACTACACACCACTAAATTGATTAAGACAAGAATAAGTACAGATAGATGCTTGCTCTACATACAAACACACACATTATAAATAAAAGAACAATACTTAATAATAAAATAAATGCACAGTTTATTCGCACAATCAATTTCATTCATCACACCACAGTTTATTTTAACGCTTACGTAACAAAAGTCCTTAATGAAATTTCAATATAAAAGCCAATACCAGCCAATTAACGATCAAAGTAAATTAGGGCAAAACCGTGAGGTCACTCAGACCCTATTAGCGGAGACGGGTTGAGGCTTGAGTCCATTCGAAAGTACCAGTAATTAAGGAAGGTCGATATAAACAATATAGCGATGGATATTACGAAGGCTATGGACTAACCCAAGCCTTATAAGGTAGTGAACACAGATGGGTGGGCGTCGGCGACACGCTGGCTGTCTGTAACATAATGCCGGCCAAATTGTGTCGGTATGGGCTAATAGACGTGACGTGATTTAAGGTGCTACATTAATAATGAAATTGCTGTATGTTTATAAACTGTAGAGGAATTTTGTGCTAATTTCAATGTCAATGGCAAACACTTATATAGTTTACTAGCGACCCGCCCCGGCTTCGCACGGATGCATGTATATAGCATACATAGGTATATAGGGACAGAGATAGCGACTTTGTTTTATACTATGTAGTGAAGTAAAATATTGCCTCTAATTTTGTTGCACATTCTTCTTAGTGCATATTACCATGGCAAAAGTATTACTTACCTGCTATAAGTTCAATAACTTTATCTTCATGCTTGTTTATAACACCTTTATTTAAAACAACACCGTAGTTAATCGTAATGTCCTACTTATTTTTTATGGTTTCTCTCATTATTATTCGCGTAAAGCCTTCTGCTCAAATGTCACGTTTTGCACCATTTAGTTAATCAGGAGACGTGACATTTTCATGTCTTACTTCGCTTCACAAGTAGGCTACGAAGCAAAGTTTGATTATTCGACCTTTACGTCTAAAATCTTCTAATTTAACGGGCTTCTCTAGTAAACGCTGTCTGGTAATACCTAAATATTATTTACGTAGGTCTACTTCAAAATGATCATATTATATGTCGTGTTTTGATTCTGTTCTATTTTTGTAAGTGAAAAGACAATCATTTTCAGTTCCATTTCGATCGTTACTTGTTTTAGCAAAGATTCTACGATTGGAGTCTGTCAAATTCTTCGTCATTTTGTAATGGGCTGAGATTTGAAAAGTTTTAGAATCCAGTTTGATCGCCATTTGTTTTATAGATTGCACGTAGACTGTCAAGTTCTTCATCAACGTATTGAATCGCTAGTGCTGTATCAGTGCTATGATATGCTTTTATTGTTTCATTGGTTCTTTCTTCCTCATCTTAACCAACAAACAAGTGGAACTCACAACAAGGTTACCTCCTCAAAATTCATTAGCACTGGTCCAATTAAAGGAACCAAATGTTTCCTAGACATTGAAATGTTGTTTATTTCCTAGTGTTAAATCAATCGTAAGTTTCAGTGATTATGCCATTGCGTGTTATTGATTAGCGGGTAGACCGATAAAGAGTCGTAGTCGTAGACATCTAGTGCTAGCTTTTCTAAGGAACATAAATTGTTATGTTCGTAAATTCTAGGTAGGTACTCGTAGATACATTCATTTCCAACTTGATCTGGCTTAGATTTATTAGTCAGGATGTTCTGCAATTAATTGAAGAGTTGATTAACATATAAAAAAATGGCTGTTGACTTGGCAGGTATAAGATACAGGACCACATAGAAATTTTTAAGCGATAATTTAAAAAAAAAACAGCTGTTCCATAATTTTTGACCGTATATGTATTGAATTTTTGTAGGAAACAGCTGTTTTTTTTTACGTAGTAAACGTTTGTGCGTCGGTGTCCCTTCCACCCTGTTTATTTTTTTTTTTCCAAGTGTGTCTGCAAATTTTAGACTAGGCTTCATAAAAATGGGTTAATTACTCCATGCCCGAAAACGAACACATAAATCAACGAACAGTATGCTCTTGCTGATACAGAATACATCTAACCCGAAGTTCGCTAAATCAAATCACTCTATCCCATTAAGGACAATCACTATGCTGAAAACTTTTAGCTACTCCACACTCACAATGATAATGAACTTTATTGATATTGAGTATGAAGGCCCAGAACTGTTTACCACACTTTTACCTCTAACCACGCTGTATTAGCTAGTTTCTAATACCACCGCTATCTAAAGTTCAAAAAACCAACAAAACATTATTATAACGTCCCTTAATCGACGCACCAACATCTCATTACCTCCCCAGCCACACCACGTAATTACCAGCATATTACTCGCTTGAAAAACCAATAATCTGCCGCAATCAACGGCCAACTTTCGATTTCATCCAATCACGTGGTCCGATCGCATTCTACTCTCACCTGATTGGACGATTAAATCTCACTGTTATTGGTATTAGGTATGTTTTTAGTAATTACCTACGGAAGAAAATTTTGATTTGACTCGGATAAGGTTTACGTTTCTTGAAATGGATAGAATTTCATTATTCTCAGAATTGCTTAATTAATATGGAACTTTAATAATAATATAATTTGTCGAGTCGAAAGTCTTTGAATATACCTAAATTTAATTAATTACTTATCTACTCAGAAAATCGTTATTTTCAAAACAATCTGAATTAAATCGTTCACAGACATTGCTATATTCACAAACAGAACGTGTAGGTTACCATCACAAACAACGAACAGCCATATAACCCTTCAATTACATTGGACATACATTTTAGTACATCAACATCACATCAACCAATTGCATTAGTCCGTGGTATCACGTGACGCAAGCGAATCAGCGTCGAGACCGCAATTTCACGGCGTGAGCAAATTAACCGTAATGCCCGGGCAGTTTGTATAATGACCGTACACACGCGTACCACGGGATGTTTGCTCAGACCGCCTCGTTTGGACGAGAAACTAAATTGTGGTGCGTGAGGTTATATTCCACTTTCAAGGATGACAATTTTGTGCTCATGTGTACGCCCTTAATGATAGCTGACATAGAGGTTTCTGTTCGGTTTCGGTTGCTAGTGATTTTGTAAGTTAAAAGCTTTTTATTTGTACTGGTTGTTTTCGTACTAAACATGAGCATGATAAACATTGGTAGTCAAGTATCTAATGACAGTCTTTTGCATTCGGGTATTCAGATGTCAAAACACTTCTTTTTTCAGTTCACTTTCCCAATTATGATCTACAACTAAACACCAAGGTGGTTATATGTTTATGTTTGTGAAAACCACGTATTACCGCAACGAAAACTGTCGGCAGCCCGATTAAACTTCCATCAGTTGTACAATTACGCGGCAATAACAAACACGGTTAACTTTGCAAACGCGCGTTTAATCGTAAACTTTCGTTTTCGTTCATTACCCCGATAGTAGCCGGTGTGGCTGGTCGATGCTGGTAATGCCCGCTTGGTGTGACTGCTGCTCATTACGGGACAATGCTGCTGTCACCAGCTAATGAACGCGATGGAGTCGTTACGAAAAATCTAAGGCTGAGTCCACACAGGTAGGCGTTTCGCTTATCGCTTAGCGTGCTGCGTGCAAGGTGACAAGCTCGACCATCTTGATCTTCAACTTCGAATATTTCTCCTAGTCTTATGCAAGACTTCAGCAGCACTCATGATCCCGGTTCATTCGCGAATGTTTCTCTGTGAATCTCCAGTAAAGAAGCACATTGCGTATTGACAGCTAAGATAAGCAGATCACCTAGAACCAGTCACCAAGTCACACTGCACGGTTCGAGCTACGCTACTAGCTCGAAGCCATTAGCTGTGTGGCTTGACCCTAAATACGCTTGGATTGCGTTTCCACGTAAGGGTAGGGTTGTGTTCGCGTGTTGGTGATCGCTTGATAACTTCGAGGAAACATTAAATGTAATCAATCAATCTGGCCGTGATTGTTGCGTTCATGATTCTGATGTAGATACAGCGTGTTCTGGTGTTTGTTTATGTCAACTTGTCAGTCATTATGTTGGAGTAAAAAGAAAATCTGACACACTCGGCAAGCAGTTGTATCCCGACTGCTGAGTGTAGTTTATAATTTCAATATTGGATTTAGGAGCCAGGTGCTGTGGTCCAAAATATTGAAAGATGAGGGGCAATGGCTACATCATTTTGAAATGGAGATGATGAATAACTCGACAAAGGTTAATAAAACAACAAAGAAGCAACAGTAACTGGAACACTAAAGTCTTATTGAACGTTCATAAAAAATAAATCTAAGCATTATTTAAATAAGGATTAAAGCTATTAAGAAATATATCATTATAACATAGATAAGAAAGACTAAAAACATTGCAAAAGAACCAGCAAAAATATAGGGGACACTGACATATTGCAAAAAACCACACGAATTCACTGTATGACTAACTTCCTTGTTACGCCATTCAAACAATATGAAGCAAGGATTAAGTCAGTAGAAACTACAGGCTGACATCTGTTGTCATAGTTTCTTTAAGCTTTATTATCTGTTCCATATCGAGATCAAGGGATTAAGATATATCGTATATTATTGTCTCAAGAAGTTATGTATTTCGACTAGTGCCGGTGGAGTTTCGTCACTGGTGTCAATCATGGTGATTTATGATCTTTTGGCAGTTGATACACTTTCTATTCTGGAGCTCTAGTATGAGGACAGTTTACTCTCAAAAGATGCTTTCTTTTGTTCTGTACTATTTGGATTAATGAGAGTCTAGGATTAGATAACCTTATGAAAAGGCTTTTGTATAATACACCCGCAGTAAAGGCATTGACACAGATAATAAAATTGAAGATGATACTACGAGTATCATAGAGAAATTGAGAGTCGACCAGTCTTACCAAAGAGTATCGTATTACCCAGTACTAATTGGGTTGTGGAGGTCAGATACGCAGTTGCTCCATGTAAAATATTGGTATTCAGCTGCATCCGGTTAGACTAGAAGCCGACCACAACATAGTTGGGAAAGGCTAGGCAGATGATGATAGAGAAATTGAGAGTACTGAACAGCGAATTATCGCTAACGCTAAACCTATGTCTGTTAAAGGCATAGCTCCTGTCATTAATCTTCATAGATATCATTATAAACCAACAGATATTAATAACCCCTTCGAAGGTATATATCAATATAAAACGATGCCATATCTATAGTCATTAAGAACTATCCTTTAATGCCGACCCGCCCTTGCAACTCTATCTATAAATTGTCTTGGACTATAAATGATACAGCATCAATTAGGCGGGTGGCCTGTAGTTCTGATCATGATGGAGTCGCAGATAGCTCGTGTATGTGATAAACGGTCGCCATGACTCCACTTCTTACTTCGTTAAGATATAGGTCTTTGCTTATTGGCGAGGGCTGGCAGGCGGACAGGATGCTTTCTGCTCTCTTTTTTTGCGTTCTGCTTGAGTTCTATTTAAGTTCTTTTTATTCTGGAGCTTTGTCTTTTCAGTACAGCTTTAATAGGTAGGGAATTATTATGTCCTTCAGATCAGAGTTGAAAGAAATCGAACTTCTCCCAAAGTCTATTTTTCCAGTCAGAATTCTATTCCTTACCGGATAAACCTGTCTCAACTAGCTTAATATAGGTGGCCTTCGAAAATATAAGAAAAATAGAGATCCGCAAATAGACAGGCCGAGATGAAAGCGACTCAGATCCCTTGTCAAACATTTGTAAGTCATCCGTCTGACAGATTTCAGACAATTTCTCATACAAACCTTTATTTTATGTGTTTGTTAAAGCAACCCTACGACTTCCCGGCAATGAATCACGCGTCGTGTCTCGTCGGGGGACTTCGGGGGAGTTCGGCCGGTGGAAGCGACTGCGTTCGCTGCGCCCGCGCAACACTGCGCCGATTTCGAAAATAGAACGAGTTGACACACATAAATAATATTAGCGTGATCGTAAATAACCAGAGCTTCGGTAAACGTCTAAATACTCAGAGTGATTGACGTGGAACCATGAAAGCCACGACAGAGTGATGCCAGGTAATGTTGTGGTGTAAAACTGTGGGTAAATTATTTTACTCCATTTTAACGATTTATGTCTTATTTTTCGCGCGCATGAGTGATTGATTGATAATTTTACGAGGGGTTTATTGCGGGCGTTATTATTTATTGTTGCATTACTTGCAATAACATAAATCAACTTTTAAGGAGTTCAGTTGCCCCATGAAAAATACCGATTTGCTCAGTGCGGTTAGATTAGATTGAAAGCCGATCCAGTCATCGTTGAGAAAAAGCTAGACGGAGGAAGATTTTAAGGACTTCGTGTTATATTAGACTAGCACAAGCCCGCGGCTTCCCCTGCGCTTTCGGTAATTATCCCACGGGATCGTACTATCGGGATCCTATATGTTAATCTAGATTATAAAATTGTATGTGTATGCCAAATTTCAACCAAATCCGTTCAACCGTTTTTGCGTGAAAGAGGAACAAACATCCATACATCCTCACAAACTTACGCATTTATAACAGTAGTAAGATATAGCAAGGGTAAATAGATAGCTATGGAAAGCAACCTATTTAAGGAAAACCAAACGCTTTCCGCATTTCTGTCCGATCTGAACATACGACCGAAGCGAAACGGGGCTGCCCACTTGGAATCAATACGATGGTCGTAAAAGTTCTGGAAATACCCCGCCAGCCGAGTCACAGAACTATTTCGACCATTTGCCAATTCTAACGGATATACTACGAAAACGGACGGTCGAAACGGTAAAGGTTTGCCTTTACCTCGTGAGGAAACCGGCATTTCCTAGAACGAAAAATTTCGAAAGACATCTACGAACCCTCACTGGGCTCGTGTGGTGGATTATAAATTATAACTCATTCATTCTCATAGAGAGCAGGCATCCCAGCAGTGGGAACATTATATGCTGATTATGCTATACCACGTACATACAGTATGACCACTGAAAATGTGCAGTTCAAGGTTCTGCTTGTCACGAAAAAATGCATCGATATCTCTTTGGTACATTTATTTCAGTTCTGTGTTTCCCGTCTGCACAGATATGTTGGTTGAAGTGTAATTATTTGTCGATGCATGATGGGCTGTCATTGGACCAAATAGCTGGCGTTTGGACCCTGAGAGTTACCTATACGTCATCATCTGCCAACTGTTGGTTTTAGATTGGTTGGTGAAGATTAATGACAGGAGCTATGCCTTTAACAGACATAGGTTTAGCGTTAGCGATAATTCACTGTTCAGTACTCTCAATTTCTCTGTCATCATCTGCCTATCTTTTTCCCAACTATGTTGTGGTCGGCTTTCAGTCTAATAGGATGCAGCTGAATACCAGTATTTTACATGGAGCGATTGCCTACCTCACCTCCACAGCCCACAGCCCTCCCAGCCCAGTTACTGTAATACGATGCCTTGTTTTTTTTTTGGATGTTAAATCATCAAATGACCCCTCCCGCTCTGGGCGGAGCGGAAGGGAGTCTCAGACTTTTACTGAATAAAACCCATCCATGTTCCTTCTTTTGCCCTTTGTGTTCCAGGGCCGCGGTATCTCTTTCGAACAGTCCCGCAGCCCGTAATACGATGCCTGGGTAATAGTTATAGGTATTGATGGATTTTGATTGCGCTTTTCACGCCTTATATTGTCATGTGAAGCGTTTGCGTCATTAAAAAAGAAGAATAGGTTCCGTTTGTTGATAAATTATTTTCTTGTTGTAAATCTCGTTTGCCTGCATACACTTATGTTTCTTCGAACTCCACGTGTTTGAACAAGCTCGTGCATTTACCAGTAGTTATTAATGAATGGTTTCCTTACGTGACCGAAGAACGGTAAGTCGATGACATAGTTGATTGGTACTGACCTGAAACAAGGAAAATTAAATTATTAGCTTATTTAGAACAAATATTCTTCTTAAGTATAGTGACGATATAACATTAGTGAATTACGAAGATTAAATCCATGTAATTCAAAACGACGATAATAGTATAACAGGAATTAGGTTAAATTGAAATATTTATCAACATATCATTAGACAAATCTACTTCTAAATCCATTCTAATCACCACAATTCACTGAAACTAGCGTGTTGCGTATTGTCAAATGCTGGTACGACCCACGAGAGGGCAAATCGCAGTATCATTGCTCTCTGGCAAATGGGTGATTGTTGATTGGAGTTACGCCACCGCTTACGTGGTAATTTATTGACTGCCGTTCGATACATTCTCTTGAATCAGGAGTTAAAGTCTACAGGATTGACCGATGACCTTAAGAAGGCAGCTAGGTCTATACATCTGGGTATACTTGGTCGATACAAAATGCTACATGAACGGGTGTTTGATGCAAATTAGATGGTTATTTCGGAGCTCTGACAGAAACTTAGCTTTCGGAAACTAAGGTAGGGTGGAGTGGCTGTAAAGGTAATGTAGCTTAAACCTTTGAATTTAAAAGTATCTGTAATTGGTTTATTTATTATAAATCCTGTAGGTTTGAGTAACAGCTTGGTTCTAAATTATTACTTACTAGGTTTGAGAACTGGTGTTTTCACCTGGCTTGTCGACATTTTGCAACACAATTCAATTCTTTGTAATTTCATCAAAACAATACCAATATGACTACATCAATATTTCCAACCAAACAGACCTCAACACTCCAATTCTGAGAAAACACGTCATTCTCGACACATCTACAATACAACACTGTAAGTAGCAAAAATACCACGAAATTGACAAACTCGGTCACTAAGTTTACCATTAAGTGCACTGCCAATGTTACCCTAGTTAGCAAATAGATGCAAATGTTATGCATCCACATTACACGGGAACCCACTTAACGTTTGCAACGGTTTAGAGTGAACTTCAATGTAGGACCTTTAAACTTTAGTACATGCAATAAATAGTGCTTCGGTTGACTAGTTAAATGAAGGCACGTAAACGGGGTAGCTGTTTAAATTATAATAGTAGTTTGAAATGTAAGTATATGTAGGAAAGCTATACTTTAAAGGGCGAATTTCACATCTAATCCACGTTCAAGAGCAATCAGTGTCAATAATACACAACAATGATGACACTGACAGCTCATCTACACTCCAACCAACTTATCTTTGTTAGCGGGAAAACACAGAACTAAAATAAATGTACCAAGTTTGACATATCGATGCATTTTTGCTTCACAAGCAGCGCCACTATACAGTGAGTAGCAACTGAGTAAAGTTTTATTGCTGAAATTCGCCCTTAGACTTAGACTTCTCTAAGTCTAAGTTACTAACAGAGATTAGTAGGTCACTGCTTTGTCATACATAAGTAGGTAAGTTCTAAATATTCATTCATAATTAAATTAATTTTGCATCATATTTTCCTTAAACAAATATTTCTAATACTTGCCTTACAAGCCACAAACAGGAAATCTCAAAAACTATCTATGTAATTGGCACTGACTAGTTGCGCGCAACCTCACACGAAAGCCAAATTAAATTCAGACATAACCCCAGCGGAACTACAGTTGATAAGCAGACATGTTTCTTTCAGAAAACTATCATAATGAAGTCTTTCATAGCCTTGTCAGTCATGCAAAATATTTTCACGGTCCGTCGCTTCTCCAAGCGTGTTTGACTAACACAGACTTTCAGATTTTTATAATATTTAGTATGTAGGCCAACGAAATGACGTCTAGCCGTGTTGATGTCAGTTACCATTATCTGTCAGCTGTCATAAAAAATGACATAAATAAAACTAATTTCTTTGAGTAACAGACACTACGGTTTTTATTTTCATCCACTGCAAGGTCAGGTGAGTCATATTTAGCTTTTTAGCGCAGGTAATGTTACTTGTGTTGAAACACTTTCGCTAGATTCTATTATTATGAATGCAAAAAGTTTAGTTGTCAGCAGCTTAATGCTGGCTGAATTTAATTACGTTCGTTTTTAAGAAGCTGAACTTCTTTTTCGGAGTTTGAAACGTCAAACTGTTTTGACTTTTGCTTAATTTATGGTAATTGTTCGGAATTTGAAAAATATGACAGACGTGTCTTTGCAATTAACCAAGATGAAGAAAGTTAGGCAGAATATAATAAAATATGAGAATATAACAGAGTTTTGCTCACAATGACTTTAAATAGACCTCGACCTCTGAACCAGCCTTAGTAGGAAAATCCTTCAGTCGTAAATTTTCTATCCTAAATCCTGGTTTACGACCACTACGGTGACATTTAAGTACTTTATCAGATACACTTCGGAAAATACTACCTTCCGACACTACTAACTCACTCGTATATTTATTAAACACCCTTTTAGGGTGTGGACGTAAACTGACTTCTGTTTTTGAGGTTGTTAAGCACTAATTGGCAGGTTATTTCAAACATGATATTTTCACGAGATTTTGGTCACGGCAACCGCCTCAATAAATAAAAAAATTGTGATATCGACGTTTTAGTCAAGTAGATATTACAAACAAGTTCATGCATGATGATCTATATAACCATGCACACATAAAGTCACGTTTTTTTTATGGGGATAGACAGAAACTGCAGAATGCAATGTGCTACGATCCTGACATACTCCTTGCGCCTCATTCATCTGGGCATACTTGACGATGGTTTCGAGATAAGTCCTAAATTGTCTCCTATTAAATCCACAGAGGCCTATTCTCAACATTGGCCCACACGACTTCCTATTTCGACACAACATTCTAAATTCGAAAACATTGAATTTCCTACTTTCGGAGGATGTAACATCCCACGGCGGCAATCATGTCATCATTCATATCATAAAGAAGGTTCGCCATCATTTCTCGCGATAAGTGTTGGACTGTATTCTTAATGATTTAATGTGTGCGTATTAATGTCAAATGACCCGCGCGTTGGAATGCGGAATGGTTCCGCGCAATTGATATTATCCACTTAACAGCTACTGTTGATCTGCTTGGCGGTTGGTGTAAGTGTGAAGCAGGACTGTCAAGAACAACTAACACACACTGTGACTGTGTTAAAGGTTGCAAAGAACACAATCTCTTTGTGTAGCAGTTATTCACACATTTTAGGTCGTTGGTTCCAGATACTATAAAGATAAAAGCTGGGACAGACTTCCATTTGGGTCTAGGGCTAAGGCCCTAAAAATGTTTTATATTATGACCTTTTTACTATAATTTATACACATATCGACCAATTTTTGCCATTCTTTAAAACAGTCTACCTATGTAGGCAATGCAATTATGTTCTATCATAACAATTATGTGGTTAACAATTCTCAAAATCCGTTTCAATCTTGTCACTTACACCACTCATCTGCGCAAGCGGCGAGTGTGAGCATCATACGTACATACATTATGTCGCAATATGATGTAGGGCTGGATGGCATAACCGACGTCTGATGTATGTATGAAAGTCGAGTGTTCTGTACCGAATCGTGCGAAACTAATCGACATTATAGCTGTTTAGCATTGCGTGTGCATTAAAATCACATGCACTTCGGTTTATGAGAAGCGTAGATTTAGTACATTATTTTAGTTGTTATACTTGATTTATGTAACATTAACGGTTGAAATGGCCGTTTTATCATTTATTATAAGCTCTGCTTCTAGAAGCAAATAGGGATAAACTTAAACCAGTCATACATAATTACGTTTACTCAGGAAATATAAATTGTTTAAGCAAGAAGTATGTGCAAGTACTTTGTTTATTTTACAAGACTTCAGATAATAATTATTGTTCATGCACTTATCTGTCGTAATAAAAACGATGCATCGCAATTTAAACGACAGCAATTAACTTGAATGATGAAAAATCCGACACCAATAAGACATTACGCGACCGATGAATCTAGGGCGACAATAAATCGATGCGACACTCCATCCGTTGCGCAAATGTCGCACGACAGGAGAAAGTGACGAGTACTTACTCTCCTGTAAAGGAACCTGCGACCCTATTTCGAATCGAACGGTTTTGAATAGAGCCCATTGAAAAGTGTGACTCCATTGTCGAAGTCGAGTAGCGATTTTTCAAATTATGAAAAACGACCGTCATTTGTTTCTCTTAAGATAGATTTGTGGGGAACAAATCTATCTTAAGAGAAATGAATTTAAATGCGGCAGTAACATTTAAATTTTTATTGTCACCATAACTATAGTCTTTACTCCATTCTAAGTAAGATTACCTGTCTTAAGCCATAGACATAAAACACAATAAAATCTTATTTATTAAATCCAATTCTGTACAGAAGCGAACGTAGGTACGCGGTGGAATGAACTAGTTTGCTCGTAATTTAGAGCTTAGAAAGCAAAACTTGTGGTGCCCTTCGTACTGTGGTCAATAAATAACTTGGACCGGTCATTATCCGTCTTTACTCCAGATAGTGATGTGACACTAATTCTCATTGTTGGTTTAACTGAGGACTGAGATATTGTACCGGTTTGCAAGTATTGCTGGGATGAAAGTACTCTTGGAGTAGATTAGATGTGTATTTTATGCGATACAAGACTGCTCATGGATAGTTTATTCCAATGGAAAGTACAGAAGATGTATTGGTTACATTCTTTTTTTCGTATAGTCCCTGACGACCAATGGCAAGACAACTAACGGTTGGAGGATATTACTCAATCTTTAACGTCTTGTTTTCGAGTATATCCAGAAGGTGTGCAGGATGATTTGGGACTCTTTCTCAAAGGATTGGCTTACAATCACATTAGATTGCGAAAATTGTAATAAGGAAGGGAAACCCTTTGCCCTGCAGTGGGACAATATAGGCTTAAATAATAATAATTTAGAGTAGATTTTAGCATTTTAGATCAGTTGAGCCAAGTAGTTGGCCACATTAATAACAGCGTCTGTGGTGTACAATTGGTCCTCAAAAGTGCAGTTGAATGGACACTTAGGGCATTCGTATAAATTGGTTCATGTTCTGAACAGCACCACACACATAACGAGTTGGATGGGTCTATAATCTCTCATTTTACCAAGTTATATTAAGCAACGAAAAACATTTTCAGGTATTACATATACACTAGAATAAATTGACGTCTAACTCAAGTATTTGAGTTGAAATTATTTAGTGAATCATATTCACAGACAAATAAAACACTCCAAATTCTCGTACTCGTGCTCGTAACTCGTGTTTTATCAAAGGAATAGCTTTAGGAGCACATTAAGACAGGTGTGGCTTTTCTAACAATACATTACAACGATGAGATATGTACTGCTGATTTATGTATGTGTGTGTGTGTTCATCTTTATTTTATGCTTAGTGGGATCTAAACGACGTTGATAGTTCATTTGGCCTTAGGTAAATGAAATAAGGTTTTATATCAGTTTGGGCTGTACAATAATGTTTGCTTGTAATGTGCATTCTCTTAGGCCACACACGTTATGAGATATTTAAGTATATTTTGGTACGTATGAGTTCCCTTATCTTGAGTCGCGGAACCTGATAAATTTATTTCAATTGTTATTTCTGCAAGTTATAAGAAATGATTGAGGAAAACCTGGCGATGAAAATCTAGATATGATAGTTTATTGCCGTCGTTATTGAAACTTTTTATTGGTAATGGACAAGCTATCTCATCAACTGAAGACATAAAAATAACAATAAAATGTGTGAAAGCTCGGCTTTGTTACCTCAACATCCTTTTAAACTTTTATTAAACAATCAATTGTTTGAAATTATTACTAGTTATATAAGATTTCTCCAGTAGGAACTAATCCGAAAACCGTGTCGGAATAATCGGACGATTTTCGGTATTATATTTGATCGTAAAAATAGTAAGTAATAATAACATGTTGCCACCACCGTCGCCGCGCCGCGGCGCCGTCGTACTTAAGGCTGCATTCACAAGAACGCATATATCTACCTAGTTAGTCACCAACAGTGAGCAACCAGAGGACATAGACAAGTTCACAATTGGCAATCGCTCAAAACATTTTGTATTTCAAAAGGATTTTTTCCACACTAACTTTTCTATAGGTTACGCCAGTCAAATTTTTCAGTTTTCTAGCATAGACCGTCTTGGGCCCCCTTATAAAATGTATAAAAAAAAACAACTTCAGCCGCCGACGGCCTTTCCTAAATTTCAGGTACGGTCAACCGTTACCGACACATTGCGGATGGGGTTCCTTACATTGGAACCTCCATACAAATGCTTACTGAAGTATCTGTCAGTGTCAATTTGTCCGTATTAATTTCTTTTGTACAACGGTATCTGTTTCACAAAGTTGGTGTGAACACGGCCTAAAGACCAGTGTTACGCAAGCGGTAATATGAACTTTCATTACGGTCAATGTCGCAGTGTGCCATAGATATTTGTTTATTTTAGATGGGGCGGGCTTGAGTGATGTCCTTTGTTGTTGAGCTCGAGGTTCAAGGATACAGGGGCCCGATTCTGCTATTACAATAGTGTCAGAATGGTCCGTCATTGATTTCATAATTGTTGATTTTGACAAGTTTGGTAATCTACTAATATAATGGCGTCATTATGACTTTCCAATGGTCAACCACTGACAGTCCATTGAAAGAAATGGCATAGAATGGTAATCTTGTACATAATGACAAATGAATGACTGACTTAGGCGGTAATCTGCTAAAATTTTGACAGTTCCTTTGATCACTGACCTACCATTAGAACGTCATCGTGCAGTCATTGCTTTTATTTAGTTACGAGTAAAGTGTTTGTGGAATATTGAATGGAGACAATGTATTCTCGAGCTAGCCAACGCAGTGGATGTTAGATAAAGAAGATGGGTGGAATGCAGAAGACGTTGTCGACCCCATAACTTGACGAGAATGAATACGAACCCATGATATACCCGAGGCGGAATTTGTAAAAACTTTTCGCCTTTGAAAGGATTCAGTAAGGGGGTTAATTAAAGAACTCATTCCCCTTATGGCCAGACCGCGCCGAAACGATAGCGTAACGGCAGAAATGAAGGTGAGAAAACTGAATTTGACATTGATTTATTATTCTATAGCTATATACACGAAATAGGTTGATTAATGTTGATATTTTTTATTGCAGATTCTAATAGCACTTGCATTTTATGCATCAGGGTCCTACCAAAATTTGATTGGACAGATTGCCCTCCATAATGTTTCACAAATTACTGTATCAGGAGCAATTAATGAAGTAACAGGCATTAGAGAGGTATTGAATGAATTTCTTGTTATAGAACTTTAGATGCAACAGTTCTTGTACCTATATGTCAAGAACAGTGAGTATATAAAAGTAATAAGACGTTCAGTAAAATGGGGTTGTATAAAAGTAAATTTATTTTTTGCAGGTGTTTGCTTGCAGCGTTGCAGCACATGCTTTACGTTATAGTCCAACAACTGCAGGCAAGATTGTGAATGCATGTTGCATATTGCACAATATTGCAAACATGGCAAGAGCACCGTTGCCACCTGCCTGATGAAGTTTATGCAGAAGCACTTGGCTTGCAATAGGTATGTGATTTCTATTTCATTATTTTGGAATATAATGAAGTTGGAATTTTAAATGATACTACTACTATGTTAAAAAATCAACATTTAAATTACTTTTTATTTATCATAAACTAAATATTTATTTAACAATATTTGACTTTCAAGCCAATTGAAAAATGTGAAAATCATTTAAATAATAAAACAAATCCAAGTTAAATTATCATAATATTTTAATCATCATTTCAAAAACAAATAACAAATTTTACCATATATAATGAAAATAATAACAGTCATGTCATTAATCACTAATCAGTCTTTTAATTTAGGAGGAAAATAATTAAGCAGCACCTAATCATCAAGACCATCAAAGGGTGAATCGGGATCTTCTTGAAGGTCGGGCACTGCAGCAGGCTCTTGTTGACAGACTGTGGAGAAATACATAAATTAAATTAGCAGATATGTAATGTAAACCCACCTCAATATTCTAGTGAAGTGCGAAAATGCTCTAATTATTATTAAAATGATTTAATTCTTTTTTACAGATCCACAGTATTGTACTAAATATGATTTAAAATAAATTAATACTATTTTTATAAACACTGTTTCATTTAATCATTTATCATTACAGCCATTTGGAATCCACTGCTGGACATAGACTCCTCCTTAAATAGATTTCATTTATCTTTTAATAATCTGACAAAACCTCTTGCATACTTTAGAAAACATTAGTCAGACTCAGAATCTGATGACATTATAATTCTGCGGAGTTTCTATGAAAACAAATTTAGCTTTAATACAATAGTTACAACACTTCAATAGGATGTGTAACCTAGCGCTCAGTATCTGATCTGAGTTACAATCAAGATGTCAAATTCTGCCCAATGTACTACCACTGATGTGAGTCTACACCTAACAAAGGTTTTAAGCTTAGCTGGAGGGGTTATATTAATTTTTATTGTATTGTTTTCAATGCTCCTTAATACTTATTGTGGGTATGTTTGTAGGTACATACAATGAGTAACCTGTTGCACTTATGTGACTCTTCTGTGATTTAATTTTCTTTAACATTTTACTCTTATATTCATTGTACTTAGAACTAAAAAAAGTGTAAATATTACAATAATGATACATTTTATAATGCATACCTAATTATACTGTATTTAGGTACTCACTGTGCGCCACTCTGCCGGCGTTTTATTGGGGCAGTCCACCGATACCCAATTTAAAAATTGGGCGCACTTCATACAATATCGTTTCGATGAACTTCGCCCTCCAAGAGTCGAAATTTGCTCAATTAGCACCATTTTGTATAAAATCAATAAATATAGGCTTCTCTGTAAAGGGAATTTAAATATACAAACAAAAATCTAATAAAAACACTTAAATGTAAAAACATAACAAAACACCGGCTGCTAGAAATAAATAAACAGATAAACGTCAAAGTAATGTCACATTTGACTTTGACAGCTAAACATGACATAAATTTAATGTTTTTTTGCTATTTACGAACTTCTTACTACTTCAGATTGCTTATAATACTAATAAATAATATGTAAAAATATATATAAATAAAATCTCACATGAATAGATGTTCAAATTTAGTAGTAGTTTTTCGAAAATCATTTCTACCAAGGAATTTTATAATAATGGCAATACTACAATGTCATTATAACACAATTCTATTACGAGACCACTGACCGACCAATGATCGACCATTATGAATTTAGCAGATTACGAACTTTAAGCAAAATGACAATGGGATCGTGTTGGAATGTCGAATTTTATAAAAATAGCAGAATTGAGGCCCTGGTGTGTAGTATCGACGTTTTATTGACGGGTGACAGTGTAAAGGTAAAGAGTTGTATTCTTACAGTTATCCCGATTTTGAAATGTTCGTGTCGTCGTCATGATTGTTTTGAAGTTGAATAATTTATATGTTTAACGTAGGTGCATTTTGATTTAGAAAACCTTGCAGATATACAAAAAGCTACGTTTTTCACGGACAAATTGAACGTCTGATAATATCATTGGTGGCGAGCTTTTATAGTTTTGGAAGAAACTATGATAAATATTAACTTACTAAATGTAAATCTAAATCGACCTACATATCTACTGACATAGACTTATTTATTTGTAACATTATTAGTCCTTCAACTTCATTTCTATTGTTTAAGATAAGCTATATTAAATTATTTTATTTTTTAATTTTAATAATAAATTGTAAGCTGACTATTTCATTACTATATGGATTGTATCTGAAATAAACGTTTTCTTATTTCCTTTATTCATTTTTCTAACATAGTATTTACATTTTTAAATATTTTTATTAACAAAAAATACATAAAAAAAACATTATTATATCTCTCTAGGTCTGCAGTTACTACATATTAGGCAAAGAAATTAAGCAGTAGGTTCATTTGAGCTCAAATCTTATAGGTAACGTTGTTTTCTTATGTTGTCTACTGTGTGTACAAATAAATACTTATTTTCTTAGACAAATCAAAACGGAAATGACACCCAAATTAGCTTTGAAATTGGTGTCTGATAGGTATGGCAAATAAACACTGATTTTGGCACGGCATATTTCCTGAATTTCCACCAGACAGATTCTGGACATTTTCACTCACTAATGGATGTACTTTGTATATGACGTCACAGGTATTTTCTGACATACACGGCCGAATAAACAAGAACTTCTCTTCCAGCGAGAGCCCTTGATCTACGTCAGGACTCGTCATATTCAGCCAATGACAACGCAGCACCACAAGTGTGTTCTTCAATGCTATTGGTTCATAAAACGTGGTCTTTGACCAATCAAGTCATTTAGATACCAGGCGTAGATCAATTCGCACTTGGATCGCGTGGTCGATTATGGCCCACGCTCTCTCGTAGAGAGGAGACCTGTATCCTAGCAGTGAGAACATTATAGTAAATAAACAAGCGTAGTTGAACAGCTAGTACCAAGTACCAGGGACACATACTGCTACTAAAAAAACTCCGTCAGCGGGATCAGTCCTCTCATTAATCACTCCGAATGTTTAATAAACCGGATTGCTAGTGCTGTAATGAAACGGTGACGGATAGTCTGTCACTCGCACTTGTTTCATGTAGGCCTCAATGAGATCGTTCACCTTTGGCTTTTGTTACCACCAGGTTCAGTGTTGAGACATAGATAATAGATGATGTAATGACACAAGGAAAATTGACAAAATCATACGGTTTATTGTGGATTTTGGCTCTGAATTAGAATTTGACGCAGAATTGACGCTGAGTGCTTTTAATAAGCATCTGAAATAAATCTCAAAACCAAAATTAGTTGCAAGATAGGACGTATGTACCTAATTTTGGTATACTTCTTCTTATTTATCGTGTGGTAGTAGTGCCTAACCAGGTGTTAGAGTTTTTATGCCGCCCATAGGCCATTGGCTTAACTTTACATGCCGTTGAGAAATATCTCTAATTCATGCTGGTTTCCTCACGATGTATTCTTGCACCGAAGCAAGTGATACAATACGCACATGAATCCGGAAAATCAGAGGTGCGTGTCTTGGGTTCATAACATACTCCTTTTGCCTCGTCCACATTCATACATCTGCTCATACACGCACGCCGGCAGCGAGTACACGAGTACTACGCTCCTGACCTTTCCGAAGAACCTCACCAATAATGGAATACTGTCAAACAGTAAAATCCTAACTATTATTATTGTTAATTAATAATATTAAATATTATAAATGCGAAAGTAACTCTGTCTGTCTGTCTGTCTGTTACGCTTTCACGTCTAAACCAATGAACTGATTTTAATAAAATTTGGTACAGAGGTAGAGTTGACCTTGAGAAAGAACATAGGATAGTTTTTATCCCGGACTTTTGAAGAGTTCTCTTGGAAACGCGATATAACCGAACTCGACGCGGGCGAAGCCGCGGGCGGAAAAGTAGTAATATTATAAAAGTGAAAGTAGGTTTGTTTGTTAACTTTTCACGCTTAAACCACTGAACCGACCATCCTTAAATTTTGCATATATACGTTGTCAGGTGTACAGAAACGGACATAGGTACTTAGAGTACCATTTATCACGAAAAAAGTATTGTTCCGCGCCACGTGTCTTTCGAATTATGATAAAATATAGTATTACATACAGAGTGCAACCCAGATTGATTATAAAAAACGCAATTAACACGAGCGAAACCGCGGGAAAAAGCTAGTAAAATATAAAAGGAGAACAAAGGACTTGCTTTTCATTTTCAACCCCAGCAGGATAAATCCAGCATACTTTTGTCTTGTTTTGCTTTACACAAAAAAGTAGATATGAATTAAAACACACAAAGTCACGGTCTACAACGAGTACAGTCTAGCGAGCGGATGAAACGCCTTTATGCATGAAACTCTTTCAGCACGCTTTTATTTTGAATGAAAGCTGCCATGTTGCCACTCCACCTTTGAGGTTGAAATGTTTTTATGGTGAGCTTTGTAAGGGTTATATTTCTGTCTAGACGCTAGTACTTTGGCTTTATTACCTAGATTGAAACGTGCAACGGTATCTTTAGACCTTGCTAACTTTTCAGTAGCGTTTCAGTTTTTATGGTCGTAAGGGAATGATTTCCTATACTTACATGTCCGTTTATTTATTTAAATCTAAATAGTTATTTTGGTTACCGTTAGTTGACTGGTAGAGGCCAACCCTTGGGTCAAAATTAAATATTGCGAAGTGGTACAGAAAAATCACAGCCCTTTTTTGGCACCTCTTTATAAGCTGCTGTGATCAGCCTTTGATAATAATTTATTTATTTATTTTAGTACATGGAGGACTTTTTTTTTTCGGGTCGAATGACTCCTCCCGCTTTGGGCGGAGCGGAAGGGAGTGTCAGACTTTTACTGACTAAAAACCATACATGTTCCTTCTTTTGCCCTTTATGTTCCAGGGCCGCGGTATCTCTTTCGAACAGTCCCGCAGCCCTGGCAGGCATCGGCCCTTGCGGGCCCCTCATGTTTGCTGACATCTCTTTGAGGCGCGCGTGGAACACGAACGCGCCGTCGACACGGCCTGTCGTTATACGACGGACAGACGGCGAGCTATCCCATTACTCACCGTCCACAGGCCCGCTACATGGAGGACTTACAGATTATATAATAACAGAACATACTCTTAATTACACTGCCGATGGCAGAATTCGTCAGATTTATTTTACGAGATTTTGCCCACGACTGTCTCGTTAGTGTAGTGTTCGCAAGCACGACTGCTGAGCATAAGGTCCTGGGTTCGATTCACGTGTCGGCCAAAGTGTTATTGGGTTTACCCATCACGAATTTCTCAATAGCAGTCACGGAGTCTGGATTTGTGCCCGCTTGATGGCAAATGCTCGCCCCCTATTACATGGGACTTAAAAACATAACTGGCGAAATGTGGATGTATGTATTAGGTACCTACACCGCTACCTCTGGGATTGCAGGAGTGATGTTATATGATTTTGCCCACAAGTTCACCCAAACCTATGACTATTTTCATGGACACGCTGCTGGTGCAAGATTCATTAAGAAAATTATCGCGAAGGTTGAACTTAAGCATAACTTTAACTGATGAAGTTCTCCTAAGCCCAATTAATATGCAATTTGCAGGAATAAAATCACACAGGATATAAAACAGACGAAAATACACGTGCAATCAAGAACGTCTGGCACAATTATAACATAAAAGTCATTAATAAAGCGCGTGTTTAATTAGTGAAACTATGTGGGGGGCGTACGTCGAGAATTAGTTTCAAGGTTAAAGTTTTTTTTTTACTAGCAAAGACTTGGCTTGCCTCCAGGTAGTGGCTGGCGTTGATTCATTCCGGTCTAGAACTTGTAATTAATATTAGAAGAGTAATGACCGTTTCCTATATTACTAAGCGACACCCAAAAGTGTGCCGGTGGATTTATAGCTTTCGGTGCAGAGCTTACCGTTGAGTATCTAATGGAGAGTTAAAAACTCTCTCTCAGCTCTGTAATGTTTAGGCATTCGTTTAGTTATCGGTTGGTGTTGGTGAAAATGGATATATTAGTATTAGGTTTATGTGATACTTGTTGACGTTTTTATAGTACTACAGTTGAACATTATTTCGTCTGGTTTGACTGGGTATTATTCTTGGTTTCATTGTGTAGTGCTGACGATTTGTGACCTTGTTCTTTAAGCAATAAAGACTACTTTAAGTTTTCATCTTATTTTACGGATGTAAATTATATACGACCGGTATGGGCTAGATTTTTATCTTAATTTTACGTGAGACACTATTAGGTACCTATATTATTATAATCTATTTATTTATTCATATCCATGTTATCGAAAACATGAAAATATTAGGGTGTTTTTCTATCTATAATATGTATGTATTTACAAAAAAAAATGTATATATGTAGTTTATCAGCCATCTAGCTACCATAACACAAGCATTAGGTTGCTTAGCTTGGGACTAGATGGTGCTGTGTGAAATGTCCAGGGATATTTATTTATTTATTAAAAGAGAATGCTCATGGAAGTATGGAATCCCGTACCATGCTGCATCAAAATCAAACCTTGTTTTTTATAGACTACACTGATCGTATTAACTCCTACAAAAATTATTTTTGAAAAAAAAACCCGCGTTTCAGAGTTATTTTATAAAATCGAAACTAACCTAAAAAGTAGGTCTATTTTTTCGACGCTACCAACGACGTATTTTAACACACATACATTACATTATTGCTCTAAAAACAGCGTAATACACTAATATTAGTAAGAATTACGAGTTAAAGTAACATCCACAGTATGCTTGACTGAAACTCGATTTTATTTTAGACCTTTACATTGCCAATAGTCAGTCAGTACAGTACAAATGTCAGATGCCACAGATAAGATAACTATAAACCATAGAGTATAGTAAGTGCTATAAACTAGTCGGGATTTAGGGATGTAATCGATAAATCAAAATCTTTAGGCTGAGAAAATCTATTTTGTTGCAAATAGCAATAAACCAAACTAAATCGATTTGGTGTATTGATCTTACTTAATTGTAATTAATTTTAGAGTCCGCTCGACAGACAAGGGTTTGTTCAATTGAAACGGAACGTCATTTATATTCAGTTGAAACGGAACGTCATATAAAGGGAGTAAAACAATATTCGTACTTTTAAACTCGAAAAGTATATTTCCAGTTCAAAAATCAAATCCCCGACGCGTAATGCCGTAAAAAAATATGAAACTAATTACTATAATATTTTGGTTTTGAGGCGCGAGACTTTTTGGTACCAACTTTGGTCATTGTCCTTTACTTAATTTCTTCCAGAAGAGTTTGCTGTGCTACCTTATCGTATCTATAAGTGAAATACCGACGGGTCACGTTAGTCGTAAAAAAATAATTTGCAATTATTCCAATAAAAAAGTCAATGAGACCAATGGATGGATGTAAATAAAAAAACCTACCTCAGAATGTCTCGCATTGATCTCA
This sequence comes from Eurois occulta, assembly GCA_950022335.1. Classification (NCBI taxonomy): domain Eukaryota; kingdom Metazoa; phylum Arthropoda; class Insecta; order Lepidoptera; family Noctuidae; genus Eurois; species Eurois occulta. The sequence goes on along the minus strand of OX465489.1, from coordinate 4,429,346 downwards.
TTCGGTTTATTCGCCATTTAATAAAAATTTAAAGTTTCATATACAAAAAAAAAAAAACAGTTATGGAAGTCCTCGGAAATAAAACAATATATCTAACATGTACTACGTAACTTTTAAAACAATCAATTTAAGGTAAATGAATTAGCTCGTAATCACACAGCGACGAACCAAACCAGAATCGATAAAACTTGTTAATATTTACTCACTAAATTAAAGTAACAGATCGTTAATCTGTCAAAACATAAAATATAGCAAATAAATCTGCATAAAAATAACTAATCCTATTATAAACGTTACGTATGTAATAACAGTAATATCATAACAAATCGCAAATAGTCGTGTTCATGCATTTTAAAAAGCAATTTATGCAAATACAAAATGTTTTCATCTAAAATCGATATGAGAAAACGGCTTTGATCCCAATCATTTAAAATAAAATCTTAAAACATTTTATTTTTATCTCTATTCATCATTTCTGCTTCATTTCTTAAAAAAAATATTTTTTTTAATAGTTGTTCGCCGGTGTCTGGAGCAGGGTCCAAGCTATAAGTATATTTAGTTTTATAACATGTATTATTAACTAGCGCTTTACTCGTGGCATTTCTCGTGTGGATTTCATAATTTTTCTAATCACTACTTTTATTAAGTATCTCTATTGACTCTCAAAAAATGCCTAGCCCTTCCTTGGCGTGCAAGTTATCTCTATAAAAATATCATCCATATCGGTTCAGCAGTAAAAAACTTTACACAAACAGACTAACGAGACACTTTCGCATAAATAAATTAGTATGGATTTCTGCTTACATAACATTTGTTAATTTTGTCTGAACAAGAAACGAAACGGCGCCAAAATATTATTTATATAACATTACTTTTTTAAAATCTGTCTGTTCGTCAGCTGTTATATATTAAATGATGATTTGATGTGATAGCAGCTTCCTTTATGTATGACATAATCTGAACAGTTTTACAAGTTCAAAGGAGATCTCTTTATTTATTTAAATTTAGATGTGTTACGATTTGTTTGTGGCTATTAAATGAGAAAAATGTTGTATTAAATGAAATCAGTTATGGAAGCTGGGACGTGATAAAGCTATTTGATCAAAATGTTTTTATTTTTAATAAAACTTACAAAAGTTAGAATCTTGCGGATGTTACAATAGGTGGTATAACATTAGTCTTTTTCATTAAACTGGTATATCTTGAAATACAGGGTGTAAACGACTTCACGAATCCGTCAACCAAGCACTCTGTAGTTCTGTACATATAACTAAGTAACTCACCGCGAAAATTATTGCTGGGGAACGACTTTTTTTTGTGGTGAAAATTCACGTTTTACTGTAGCACTCACGAATAGTACTCAATGAGGTATTTAAAGTAAGGTTAGAACATTAAAACTTGTATTTTAAAAAAAACCTTGTGAAAATGTTGGAAGTTTGACCCCCAATATCTCCGTAACTAGAAGGTTCCCAGGTATGAAAATCGAAAATCCCAGGAGAGAAAACAAGTGCCTTTCGACTTCGTTAAGAGTATTTTTACACCCATTACTGTAGCCTTAATAACTTTGCATAACAACAAACTAGAATTAACACTTCCTTAAAATTGCAATCGTAAATTAAAAGAGAGAGGAGCTGCATTATTGAAATCATTACAACCATTTGCATTATTAAAACTGCAATTTCAGCAACGTTGCAAAATAACTAACGAATATTTATACCAAAAATAACGTAACTGTAATTCAAATTAACGTTATAGTTACAAAAATAACGTAGTAGAAAAATAGCGTGTTACAAAATACAGAAATAACGTAACACATAAGATAATATTGTAACGTAGTATGGTAAGGTTAAAGAGAGACCCGATACCATAATGGCGTCGGGAAAGCCCACGGACTTTGATCAAAGAACAGGTAATATCGCAGAAGATATGGTTGATCCTATTCGGAAATTAAGATATTTTTTTGTTTCGATAAAATTCTAAAAAAAAAACCTGTTCGTAAAGTGGATTGAGAACCTGTGTTTAGTCGTCAAGCTTAGCTTTTAGCGGGTACAGGTAATACAATTAGAAAAGAAGACTAGATTGAAGTAAGATAGAACCTGGCGACGCTGTAGGCCCAGAAGGAGATGCCGTGATGAGCTGGACTTTTACCAAAAGGATTGAGCCCAAATAACCAAATACAGAGAAAAAATTAAAGAGGAGAGGCAGGATCTTAATGATAATAATAGATTAAAATCAGAGCATAAGCATATGCATAATACTTCTGAATTTAACTTCATTTATAGAGTAAACACGAATAAACAATGTTAAAATAGAGTTTCCATGGAGTTTCTTGCCGGTTCTTCTCCATAGGAAACGACCAACCCGAGCCGTGCACCTTTTGTCGACGTTTTATAAGTGCCCATGTAGGCTTATGTGAAATAAAATGTTTTGATTTGATTTCATTTAAAACCTACACAGTCGTGGCTCAATTGAATATTTATGACGATCACACTGTGTCTAGCGCAAGTACAAGTTAACACCCAAAATGGCTAAGAATCTTAATGTCTTCATTACGCTAGCTTTGGCGAGAGGATAGACACAGCAACGCCTTGTACGATACAGCATCGAGGTCTATGGGTATTTATTTAGATTAGTGGCTAGAATTTTAAGGTTAGTCTAACTAGATTGTCTAGAAAAGGTATTGTCTAGACGTGTCTGATAAAATCAATGTATAGAAAATAACCTAGAATAGGTTTGCCATTTTAGCTCAGAAATGGGAATCAGAGAGTAGTCGATAAAACCAAAACTGCACACAAAACTGGACCAATTCTGCCAAAGACAAACCTAATAAGTTACTCCTTAACGTCAGTATAACATTGCATTTCACTCCAAGCCCTCCAACCATATGTTTTGGTCCGAAATAGCGGCTCCACAACAAATCCCATTGATAAAGTACAACATTACCACCTAAGTAAGCTCTACAAGTAAGGTAAGAGCACCTACTATCGTCACGTGTTGATACTGATTTGTTCTTTCGTCAAGAATTGCGATACCATGTGTGGAATCCTTTCAAGTCAAATAAGGTTTTATAATAAGTTAGATAAAGTCTAAATTCAGGTGTAAATCCCTTAGTTAGTGGGCACACGCTTGCCAGTTACAGTCGATCCAGTGGCCGGCAATTGGTAGCAACTTTACTTCAAGTCTGATTGATGGATAGGCTGACAGCCGTAACCAGGTGTGTGGAACTGAGGAGACGGTTTCTCTAGAAACTGTGTGAGATAATAATTGTTTTTGCAATGTTGCGACAGTTGATTGTAAAATATCTGTGGACAGTGACGTTAACGAGGTCTTTCACCACAGAATTATGTGTGGTTAGGACGAGTAGACATGACAAACATGTTAAACTCAGTTTTGATGGCCGATAACCGATTCTCGTATATCACTTTTATTTAGCAAGTATAAGTATGTATGAGCGTGGACGAGGCGAAAGGAGTATGTAAGGATCGTGGCCTTCTGCAAAAGACTTGACTTTATGTAGGTATGTATACATAGGTTAGGTTAGGGGCTCGTGGCAAAATAATAAAAGCCGCTCAGATCGATCTTTAGGTGACCACCCATTACATACCGAGTTTCCTCCATGCCTCGGAAAGCACGCTAAGCCGTTGGTACCGGCTGTCATTTGTAGATCTTTGACAGTCGTTAGAGGTAGTCAGTGCCCCAAAAAGTCTGACAACCAGTCTTACCAAAGGGTATCGTTTTACCCATTCTTTGCCAGCCTTAGTCCACCTGTCATCACTGCGCCTTGCTAGGTGTGCTGCCCAATTCCATTTGAATTTCGTAATGCGATTTTCAATATCGAAAATATTTGTACGTTTTCGGATTTCGAGGTTAATTTAATCTACCACTCATTAATTTAATTAAACCAAAAACACGAACACCAAAAACAGGATGTAAAGATACCTTATCTTCAAAAAACACCACCATTAAAATAGTCACAGGAAAACCAAAACATGAAGGTAAACTCAGCTCAGTCAATAATTGATCAATAGGTGTAGTTCCAGTAAGTGGGTAAGATATAATAGAAAGCTAATCTGCGTGATCAATCGGTTAAGACACGACGCGTGCGCAGCGCCGGCGCAGGTGACGAGAGCCAGCGAGTGCGCGGGAACTAACAGGTGATGGACAACGATTGTGTCAAGTATGGGACTTGTAGGGATGTGGTGTTGCAGGTGTGGGATAAAGATAAGAGAGAAGGGATAGTGTTGATGACGGTTTCCAGCATAGGATAAACGGGTATTCCATTTTAATTCAGGTGATGATTATCTTCTTCTTTTTCGTGTGGTTAGTGCCTAACCTGGTGTCGAAAGATTTTATGCCACCCATAGGCCTCTGACATGCCGTCGAGAAATATCTCTCAAGGATTCTCGTTCCCTCACAGTGTTTTCCTTTACCGAAGCAAGTGATAATTATACAATATGCACATGAATCCGAAAAATCAGAGGTCCGAGACCTATGACTTGGCAATCAAACGGTCACATCACTAGGCTATCACCGCTATAAATGATGATGATGATGATTATTATTAGAAGTATAAATAAGAAGAAGACACGCTGTGGTGCTAACTCCTTATGTATAAGACAGAAGAATTATGATGACGACTTCTGAGATGTGCATCAGGCAGTTCTGGCTACAATCAGAACAAGAAAGACCAACGGCGTTAATTTAAGCGGAAGGTAGTTTGAGGACATGAACAAATAAACAAGTTGTTCTCTTTTCTGCGATTGCTCCAAACAACCCTACGACTATGACGTAGTTTTGGCGTTAATCAGGTGATCCAGGAGTAGTAGCGGAAGAATAGCAAGCGCAGCAATTGAATAATGTTCATGACTAAGCACAATTAGATTAACCCAAAACCGCCACTTTTGGTTTTCAATTTATGCTGTTTATGGGCCCAGTGAAACAAGCACAGACAAACTGCGGAATGACTGCCCGTATTAACGAAATGAGGCAAGTAAAAATATACTTTTTAATAAAGAAAAAACGAGATTATAAAGCTTAAAAAAGATTTTCTCATTTCCCGTAGAACGTTTATGACTTAAAGCTGGCCTATGTTGGAAAGTAGGTCGGATAAGTGTCGGTTGTGCCTTTTACCCTATACGGTGCGCCAGTTTCCGTTCTTAGCCTTCAAGATACGGCTTTAATCAAGAACAGTTCCCATCTTTAAAGACTGAGAAGATTAAGTATATTTCAGTGCGTATAAATAAGCCTTAGTTTTAGGCGAATTTCACCGATGAAATGAACCCGATCAGCATGTACAAACTGCGTTCAAGAGCTACCAGTGTCATCATTGTTGTAGATTCGTCATTATGGTTTAGAGATGTCAAACTGCGGAGTTTCGATATCGACGAATTATTATTTTATGACATCAACATACATTATCTTATTATTACCCAGCCGATTTCTTGGAAAATATAATTATTCTAGTCCTTTGAATATTACGTTTACAAATGTCTTCATTAAAATTTTAATATTAATTGCTGCTTTCCCAAAAGTTTTCTTTGCCAAATAACAAACCTAAGGTATGACTCATGAATAAATAGCGCATAAATATAACGTCGGACATTACAAGATTACTATCTTCATAAATATTATCACAAATATTTATCGGCATAAGGAAATTGACTGTTTGATTTCGCAGCAATAAATTCATAGTCGGAACAGACTACTAATATCTGACAAAGTTAATTGGGCGAAGCGTTTAACCTTTAAGAACTCGAAAATTCAATTTGGCTTATATAAGATGGTCGTAACGATACTAATTTACGCTTCATATCTGTCGGTTCGATACAGTATGAAGAAATAATTCTTACTGAATTATTATAGAGCATTGCAATCAGCCGGTTTTTAAGGGAGGAGTCGGTATGAGTGACTGCTCACGTCGCCTTGACAGAGACAACTTATTTCAGAGCAATTACGATCACACCGTGTATAAAGCTCACGCATAATTGCTTCTAGACGCCGTATATTAACTAGTATCGATTAATTACTGATCGTTTTATATCGATACCGTACTGAGTACCCGAGTAGATACAACACTAATCGGTGGGCCATTTGGAATGTAATGGGCGGTGATAAAAATTGTAACACGTGTTTTATGTTGAACAAAAGGTTTGAAAGAATGTTGTTGCGCAAGAGCAGCTAGTTGGACAGTTCAAGACCCTGGAGCGCGAATGACATTAAACATTATAGTGTTCTATAATGTTTGACGTGAAGGATGGTAGTAAAAAATCTCAAGTGAACTGACGGGCGGGCGGTTCCTTTTTAGTTTACATTGCAAAAAAATTAACGTTGAACAAGTCACACCTCCTACAATCTTGGTAACTCTGTAGGGCATTTCATGAGAACTTGTTGATAGTATTGCCACATTGTCGGTGTCTTTTGGTGCATAGCTGGCGGGTTACAAACTTAAGTTAAATGGCCAAACAGGGCATGTAGGTCACAGACTTACTGTTCTAGTTCCTGATTTGAATCAGTTTTTTAAGTTTTTCTGGCAGAGCAATTCAAATTATGGGTGGCCAGTAAAATAAAATAAAACCGTCTAGATTAAACTTTAAAAAGAAATTAAAGCATAATGGGCAAGTTTGGATGAAAATCACGTATGCTACAATTTTGTTCTCAACAAAGAATCAACAGTCTGACATTACGATTTTCTCCGAAGCGCAAACATTTTGCAAAGTGACTTTATTCTTCGGACAGCGGTAGCTGCCTTAGGCAGCTTAAAAACTAGTGTTTAGTGTCTATCTTCCGATATTTTAACGATATTGTAACTATCACTTAAGGTCCGGTTCCCACCAAAGCGGAGAGGAGAGGAGACGTGCGGGGATGGACCAATCACATTAGTTGAAATCCACATCGCGAGGGTCTCCTGTGTTCGGTCGAATCTTCGTCTCATTTCTCTGCACCGCTTCGTTCGTCTCCGTTTTCACCTACGTCATCAGCGCAGGAGCAAGGCGATGCGAAATACATACTATTGCCGAGGATAAGAAACAAAAAATAGATTTTTCTTTTAAATAAATTACTGACGTTCCTTACAAAGAATCTGACATATGGTTTTCCCGAAGTGCAAATATTTTGCAGTGAGTTTATATGTGATACAACGGTAGCTCAAATACAAAAGTATTTAGAGTCTAACTTCCGATATTTTAACGGTATCGAATTTCCTCGGATTATAGTGTAACATTGCGCACGCGAGTCTGACGTCATGGCGACTGCGCATTACAAACTATTGTTGAAGGTATGAAACGGAAAATCTAAATTGTTTTACATATTACTGAAATACAAACATTTTGATAAATTGTTATTGGTTCACTTGCAATGTGTGTTTATTTTTGTGTGCACTGTTAATTAATTTTGCTTTCGATTTCGCATTTTGTATTTCAACGCACTGTTTTTGCAATGAAAATAAAATGAACGATACAAATGTATTTGATTAAACATGTCAGTGGCAGAAAAACCAGTATAAACTGGCCTCTTAGGTAATTTGCATATATATTTTTATGGTGTCCTTAATATAGAGTATTCCAAGGCTTAACCTGAAGATTGATCCGAGCGGCTGTTATTATTTAGCCACGAGGTCCTCCATTCAGACCAATATAAAGCGCAGGCTACACCGCCAGCTAGCGAGCGAGCGGGCGAGCCTGGCGAGGCATCATTTGACCTCTTTTCATACTTCGGTTCACACCGCGAACTACCGAAAGAGCCAAAACGAAGTATGAAAGAAAGGCTCGATAGCTGGCGGTGTGACCTGCGCTTTACATCCAAATTCTCGTTACACAAAGCAACTCAAATTGTCGATAACATTAAGAAAAAAATCACCTTATGGCTGAGGCCAAACGAGCGTAATTTATTGAGCTGTGAGTCGAGTAAAATGAGTCGCGGAATTTACGCTGCATTCGATTTCATACTACAGACCTGTTTGTACCACACGGCGACGTAAAATATATTTATTAATGTTATCGTCTATGCCGTAACCATCACACGAGACAAGTACATAAGTACTTCGACCATAAACCATTGTACGGAGGTCATTGACATCCTGATTCAAGACGATCTATCACTATCATCTATCTGATCATGAGTGTTATCATTTGCGTTACGAAAATCGACCTTATTCCTTCGGCATAAAGGTGCTGACAATGTCAATTTATTACACTAACTATAGTACAGAAACGTGAATGTAAAAAAGCTAATCAATTGAGGTGATGTTTTTCGGTAAGTGCCCTTAAGTTTTTGCGAGGCTTTTTATATAGCACGATGTTTTAAGATGGACACACTGTCATAAAGTTGTTCTTACAATTTGTTTGTAAGCACAATCCTGTTTATAGTTTTTTTTTTTAAAGATAAGTAGATCCTGTATAAATCTCGATAGTGATGTTACGTTGTTGTAGATATTTTTTGTAGCAACTGCTCAACTTAACAGACGCAGAACTACATTTTCATGAGGCAGAAGTAGCTAATTTGAAATTGTTTTCATTGTACAATTGTTTATTCTGAAAAACACCGAGAATACTGAAAAATCTGTAGCTAACAATTACCAACACATGTTTCAGAGTTTTCTTATATTAAAATTTGTATATCTATATATATAAAATTCAAAGTCCTGACTGACTGACAGAGATATCAACGCACAGCCCAAACCGCTGGTCCTAGAGCAATGAAATTTGGAGTGTGTATTCTTTGTGAAGAGTAGGTATCCACTAAGAAAGGGTTTTTCGAAATTCTACCCCTAAGAGGGTAAAATGGGGTGTTGAGTTTTCTATGAAACTTTTTATTCTCGCGGTCGATGGACTTGAAAATTTGTGTACCTACTCTGCAGTTACAATTATGAGAAACGTGTATCAAAGTTTTTCCAAAATCATCCCTCAATATGAAATTCAAAGTCCTGACTGACTGACTGATATATCAACTTACAGCCTAAGCTGTTGGTGTTAAAGACATGAAATTTAAAGGGTGTATTCTTTGTGAAGAGTAGGTATCCACTAAGAAAGGGTTTTTCGAAATTCCACCCCTAAAGGGGAGAAATGGGGTGTTAAATTTTCGGTAAAACTTTTTATTCTCGGGTCGATTGACTTAAAAGTCTACATACTCTTCAGTTAAAACTATGAGAAATGTATATCACAGTTTTTCCAAAATCATCCCCCAATATAAAATTCAAAGTCCTGACTGACTGATATATCAACGCACAGCCCAAACCACTGGCCCTAGAGAAACGAAATTTGGAGGGTGTATTCTTTGTGAAAAGTAGATATCTAATAAGAAAAGGTTCTTCGAAATTCCACCCCTAAGAGGGTAAATTGGGGTGTTGAATTTTCTGTGAAATTTTTTATTCTCGGGGTCGATTGACTTGAAAGTTTGTGTACATACTCTACAGTTAACATTGTGATTTTGGAAAAACTGTGATGTGTATCACAGTTTTTCCAAAATCATCCCCCAATATAAAATTCAAAGTCCTGGCTGACTGATATATCAACGCAGAGCCCAAACCGCTGGTCCTAGAGAAATGAAATTTGGAGGGCGTATTCTTTGTGAAGAGTAGGTATCCACTATGAAAAGGTTTTTCGAAATTCTACCCCTAAGAGGGTAAAAATGGGTGTTGAGTTTTCTATGAAACTTTTTATTCTCGAGGTCGATTGAATTGAAAATTTGTGTACATACTCTTCAGTTAAGAAGAGATTAATTATGAGAAACGTGTATCACAGTTTTTCCAAAATCATCCCCCAGTATGAAATTCAGTCCTGTTTTTTCCGGTTTTTTCGTCATGGGTGTCATTTTCGTGGTTTTTGGGGCCGCCAATGACGAAAATGAGGTCAAAATATAAAAATTCAAGACGACGCCCATGAAGATTTTAGGTTTTTTCGTCATGGGTGTCATTTTCATGGCTTTTGGGGTCGCTGATAACGAAAATGTGGCCAAAATGTAAATCGATGATGGCGCCAGCAAAAAAATTCAGTTATTTCGTCATGAGTGTCATTTTCGTGGTTTTTGGGGTCGCTGTAAACGAAAATTAGGTCAAAATGAAATTCAGGATGGCGCCGATGAACATTTTTGGTTTTTCTTCATGAATGTCATTTTCGTGGTTTTTGGGGTCGCTGATAACGAAAATGTGGTCAAAATGAAAATCCAAGATGGTGCGGACGAAAATATTTGTTTTTTTCGTCATGGATGTCATTTTCATGGTTTTCAGGGTCGCTGATATGGAAAATTAGGTCAAAATGAAAATTCTAAATGGCACCAACCATTTTTTTTAGATTTTTCATCAGGGTTATCATTTTCATAGTTTTTGAGGTCACTGATAACGAAAATGAGGCCCAAATAAACATAGGACAAAAAACAATTCTCATTTTTTTCTTCGGTTTCCCCTGACTCAATTTTCACTCTTCGCCACTGGTACCTACCAGTGGCAAAGGGTCCACTTAGAAAGGGTTTTTCGAAATTCCACCCCTTTTTTTTGTTTTTTTGGAGGGTGGGAAATCATCAAATGACCCCTCCCGCTCTGGGTGGAGCGGAAGGGAGTGTCAGACTCTTACTGACTAAAAACCACCCATGTTCCTTCTTTGGCCCTTTATGTTCCAGGGCCGCGGTATCTCTTTCGAACAGTCCCGCAGCCCTGGCAGGCATCGGCCCTTGCGGGCCCCTTCCGTTTGCTGACATCTCTTTGAGGCGCGCGTGGAACACGAACGCGCCGTCGACACGGCCTGTTGTCATACGACGGACGGACGGCGAGCTAGCCCATTACTCACCGTCCACAGGCCCGCGCCTACGGTGGCCGAGACCCATCACGGCGTGGCCCCCGACGCCCGGTGCTTCTCCCGCGGCGGCTGGGACGTGAGGCTCTCTCCCTCTCACGTTCCGCCGCCTCCTTCGCTAGCATGACTGCTTCGCAGGAGGAGGCGACGGCTTTCCATTCCCTCTCGCCCCGGACCATGGCTTGAACCAGGGCCGGACGCGAGAGGTCGTCGCCGCCAATCGCCGCTACGAGGACACGGCGGTGCTCCGCCCAAGCGGAGCAGACCTCCACGGTGTGCTCCACCGTGTCCTCCGGGCGATCCTCGCAATGATAGCACCGAAATTCCACCCCTAAGAGGACAAAATGGGGTGCTGAGTTTTCTGTGAAACTTTCTATTCTAGGTGTCGATAGACTTGAAAGTCTACATACTCTACTTACAGTTTTTCCAAAATCATCCCGCAATATAAAATCAAAGTCCTGACTGACTGACTGATATATCAACCACTGGTCTTAATGACATGAAATTTGAAGGATGTATTCTTTGTTTTGAAATGGGGGTTGAATTTTCTGTGAAACTTAATATTCTCTGGGTCGGTTGACTCAAAACTTAATGTACACATCACTCTTCAATTAAAATTGTGAGACACGTGTATCACAGTTTGTGATATAACACGATGTAGTTTAGAAATATTTTTATTTTCATTTTTTAATTTACGACCCAAAAGTGGCTCCCCTGTTTAAAATTAATTTATACGTCCGACTTTGAATCAATGACTTACATATATGTACCAAATTTCAACTCAATCGGTCCGGTAGTTTCAGAGTAAATTGGCTGTGACAGACGGACAGGCAGACAGACAGACACGCGAGTGATCCTATAAGGGTTCCGTTTTTCCTTTTGAGGTGCGGAACCCTAAATACTAATATTACATATATATCTTACATAAACTATTTATTAATGCGAAAGTTTGGATGAATGGATCTTTGTTACTCAATCACGCCAGAACGGCTGATCAGATCTGGATGAAACTTGGCACAGAAATAGATTATAGTCTGATACAAATAGATGTAGATTACTTATTATCCCAGAAGTAGGCAAGATCCCGTGGGCAATTCCCGAACTGCACGCGGGCGAAGCCGCGGGCAAAAGCTAGTATTTAATATAAGAAAACGTAATACAGAGATGCAGGTAAAAGAAAATCCTTGTGATACATAAGTATTACCTGTAGCTAAAATTAGCTCGCTGAACGTTAAGACAATGTGTAGCATACAACAATGGGAAGACACAGTCACGAACTGCTCGGAGCACTCTACAACACATTACCTTATCACCACGCAAAACCCACACACGAAAATCCATCTTAACATATTTAAAATACGATCTAATATCCCGTGAATATTTTACACAACTGGTACAGTTCTGTGATGTTGATTGTACGCGACTGATTGGAAAGACTGGTGTGAAAAGTCACAGTTAAATCGCTAAATGTGGTGTGAAATATCGAATAAATGCAACATTCCTGAGTATATTAGTTTTCTGCTGCAGGAAAACTGTAAAACAAAGCACTGGTATTTCATCGTTCTCAGAAATCTGTGTTCGCGATGTTATCGATATGTGCAGGCAAGAATGAAATCACTATTTATGACTTCTGCTGAAAGAACAGCCTAACTCCTCCAGAGTTTATTTTCCTCATCAACAGTCGACAAACATTCATCATTTATTCGTCATATTCCTCACACAATCCAGTGTGGATTGTGTGAGGAATGATATGAAGGAAAAAGAACAAGTGATAGCGTGACGATTGACAAGGGAGAATGGAAGAAAAAAACGTGCTGACCCCAAATAACATGGGACAAGAGCAGGAAGATGATTATCTGTCGACGAACAGTCTAACTAACGGGTGTCGTAGTCCCCAGTAAGTGGATTGTGGACGTCAGATAGGTAGTTGCTACAGGCGGCTGCATCCTTAGACTGGAAGCCGACCCCAAACTAGTTGGGAAAAGGCTAGGCAGATGATGAGGATGAATGGCCACTGATTAAATTGACCGTCCAGTTCTCCAAATGGTGACATGCTACTACTGCTAGCAAAAAACCAGTCGAATCAGAACAAACTTTGTTGAAACTGGTTAAAAAAAACACTTTTGTTCAACTGTATGAATTTTATAAGTTTTTAAACTGTCATGGTCACTAACATTATAATTAACACTAGAAACGGGATATTTACCATGTCCACTGTTTGTTTTGAGTTCCCGATCGCGATCGGACACAGTGAGTTTCGTGTGTCGGGAACAGAATCGAGTTGCGAGTGACAGTGGTAGCGGTACTGAGTGCAAAAAACGAACAAGAAAGAGGGTAGACCGATTTGTCTGCTCATAAACACCCACCCGCAGTAACTTCAGTTTATCCGTGATCATGGTTCTTGCAACAGCGCCGAAATATCGGGAACTCAAAACAAACAGTGGACATGGTAAATATCCCGTTTCTAGTGTTAATTATAATGTATGATTTTTAATTAATTAGGACTTCTGATTATTATCTACAATTTTATGGCAGAAAAAGATGACTGACTTGGGAAAGCCTTATACGTTTCAAACTTTAAAACACAGTCCTTTATCTTATAATTAGCAGTAACAGATAACGTTCCTAATGTCAATTATAAAATCAAAATATTACCCGATACAGGCAGTAAAAAGTACGTGTGAAAGTATCCTTACTGTCTGCTACTTTCTAGCACATTAGCCTTTTACATAAAACATGTAATAACTTTAAATTATCTTTAAACTTTTAGGTCATAACACTGTTATAAGCTTTCACGGTTTCTAACTTATACTAACTTTACTGTCACTTACGGGACATCTTCGATGATTTTCAGCTATTATGCGCTCCAGATATCACGGAAGATATCCCGTAAGTGACCGTGTAAGTTTTTATGACATAAGTCTCAACTTTTTAAGTTCCTTATTATGACGCTAATATTAAGTCCTTCAAGTGTTGGTTGGTTAGTTTCTTCTAATGGCATCTCAGACGAGTAGATCTCGAAACTAGCTTGTTTGACCATGTTTTTCCGTGTTTAGTTATAGAAATAATAGGAATTTTACTGGAATTCATTGAAAACTGTGACTATTAAACTGTGTGTTTAAAAATAAACTAGTCTGCCTTTAGTTATTTGTTAAAAATATTCCACACAACCAAGGTACGTAATATGTACCAATTACCAAAGTCATTCTCCTAACCTACCCAATTTATTTGGGCTAAACGCTGTGTCTTCTTCTTACTTCTCTATTATTTGTCATCTCATAAGTCTTATAATTTATTTATTTATTAACACATTATGTACAAATAACTGTACAAAGGCGGGCTTAATTCCTTGGGCATTTTCTACCAGCTTTTCCGGGCAGTTTACCGGTCTTTTCTATTATCTTTAACACAGTTCCTTCTTTCTTTCTTTGGTGTGGTAATTTGTACCCAAGTGCACTAATTTTAAGATACACATCTAAAGGATAGATATTGTTTTTCTCAAATCCCTTTCTAAAAAAGGTCAACAAATAAAACATATCGTGAAAGCGCCAGTTATTCAACAGATGTCGGAAGTAGATAACCACATTTTAATTACTGACAGAACTGTCGATCAGGCAAAATTAATTAATAAGCAACTGTGACTCACAAATTAGGAACACGATTGAACTGTGAGTCTGTGACAAGCCACACCCATACATCTCAACTTGTCACTAATTACAAATTGATATATTTAGCTTATAAACAGCAGCTACATATTATGTAGATAGTCGACAATGATGTGCGTGCGACACGGATTTGTTCTCTATTAACCGAACCCCACTATCGTTTGAAAAGTGTTTTAAAATTAAAATTTCAGATATTTAAATGATCCAACCAAAGTACTCAATTTGTAAGTGTAGCACTACAAATTGGTATCTTCACATACGTTTTAAAATCCATTTATTTACAATTTAATCTAATACTTTCGGAATAGATTATACTACACAACAGTAACCAGAGACAACAACGTCACAATTTAGCGCGTGCGCCACGGATTTAGTGCGCCACGTCCGCTTTGTGTACCGACTGTACTAGTCTGACATTGATCGCATGATTGACAGCTAAGGTCCTGAATTTATTACATATGCAACTATGCAGGCTAGTATTAATAGGATTTAGAATAATATTCAAAGCATTTGCATTGATAAGTAGCATATATTTTCTTTTGTAGATGGAAAAATATAAGTTTATAAATGCAGTACACGATAACTTTGACAGAATTATATAAATCAATGTCTCATTCCTCCTTCTCAATACCTCTCAAGTTTATATAGCTCTAAGCTCCACATTTCCACATTTGATTATAAGCTTGGAATTTACAAACTCATTCAAATGTTCAACATTTGATCATTGTTCCATACGACGAAACAGCAACGATGAATGAACATCATTTTCCATTGTAAGCAGGTAACATATTTCATGAATCAAAAGTGAAACCCTCATACCAACAGTTAACAAAAGAACAATCATTTGTTACAAAACACCTCTGTGAATGTATCCCTTACAAAATTTTACATTTCATCATGGTCTTAACTCCCCATAAATTACACCGAATTTGCCGCATAATTGCTTGCTTTGAGGCAAATTGAAATGTACTTTATTTTTGTAAAGGTAAAGTGTGTGGTTAATTGAAGGAGGCATTAAAGCAAGTATGTTATTTGTGGTTGTACAATGGACAAGTACACCGTTTAAAGTGGCGTTAGAAGTGTCAAGGTGGACACCATAAAATAGGTTTATGATTCAAAGAAAAGTTATTAGTGAATGACATGTTTTTGTGATTAGGAAACATTCACACACACAACAGAGCATTGGCTTGCGACAGTAAAAGAGAAAGAGGGCAGGAATGACTAATCAAGACCTGCAGCAATCCACCGACCATTGAATAACATTAACTGCAATTTAGGGAGGTACTCCAGTCTGGGAAACAGACGGAACTATAGAGGACGTCTAGCGCCATCTCTTTCCCACTCTGGAATAAGATTAAAACAATACTGCTTTAAGACAGTCATCATGGTATGCCATTCTCTATAGAAACATGTTAACTATCGACATTAGTTTCACTCTCTTAAAAGGTAAAAAGCAAATATGTGAACTACGCAATTAGCTAGTAAAATAATTAGCGTTTTGATTGGATTCGCGGAATACACAATATAAAGTGTGTGCGATCGAGGTCGACCTGACAAGGATAGCGGGTTTGACGGGACGGGTTAGATATATCCATTAAGTAGAAAGTAGTACGTGGGCACCAGAGCCATCGGTCCCTTGGCAGGGCTTTAAATTATACAATGATTAGTTTTGCTATGCGACGCACATAGTGCTATCTCTTGATAGCGCTCAATATTGAAGTGGGTACAGCCTTTCCATTTAGAACGGCGGTACCCACTTCAAAATTGAGCGCAGTTCTGCCAAAATGTACTAACCCACATCACAATGTCTCCCATTTTCCGAAGTAATTATAGTGAATCTGGGTAGTTAACGGTGATTACTTTTAAAATATTCCAAGTTTACGTTTTGGGTGAATATGGCTTAAACTGGATAGTAATTACCACATTTAATTTTAGAATGTTCGATTAGTTTGAGGTACCTAATTAACTGAATGAATTATGTGGGTTGGTTCTTTATGGCAGAACTAAGTCCATTTAGTATTTTGGTAAACCATAATCAAACCAGTAAACATACCTAGATGGGAAATCGAGAGAGAGTATAATAATAACAAACAAATTGTAACTGAATCCAATTTAAAACATCCAATTACAAAAATAATTTCATTCAACATACTTGCAAGGCGTTACAAAGTGCATTAAGAGAAAAGCAAGGTCGACTAAATGAAATAAACATGGAAAATATTAAGTGGTGAAATGACAGCCGTTAATGACCGTGGCGTTATCATTAAAGCAAAGTTATTTTTTATATAATTTTACTGCCGTTTAAAAAAATAAAAACATACGTTACACAAAAGTAAAAACAAAAATATCATGAGAAAGTTCATTGGCCCCGCCACGTGGTGTGTGCGTAAACAAACTGTTAACATATATATAAATTAATAAACATTTCGAGCAGGAAACCCTTGAGAGGATAAATATAGGGTGTTGCGCAGACGCGGCGGCGGCTCGGCGCGGGCGCAGCCGTGCACGCATGCGCAAATGTTTATATCACTGGACACGAAATTCACTTAAATAATTTTCCTGGAGCCGTTATGTTTCACAAAACAACTCAAGATTTTTCCGATTCATTAAATTGTTCGTTCGTTGCCAAGGTTAGTCTAAACACATAAACATTCGAGGAATTATTGTAATTTTTCTCGTCACGGAATGGGTGAGATATGAAAATAAAACATCTGAGAATTGACGATAAATTGCGAGGCGTCTTTAAATAGCTAATGTTAAATGGATTAAAAATTCATGAACGTTGCTATGCTAATAAAGCGAAATGAAGAGAAATAGTAGTAGTAAGTTAAAATATGAGTTGGGCGTTTGATGTCCCAGGAGACCACCTTGCGGGAATATGAATGGCACAAGAGACAGCTTGTTTAATTACTAGTCTGTGAGCACACAGTAATTGATGCTCGCAAACAAGATCAATATTCTCAGTGAAATCCGATACGCTCAACCTAGATTTCAGTCCCTTCCTCCATTTAGCTATTGAAGAAAAGTATTACGTAAAGGTACTTACAGACAAAGTAAAAAGATACGAATCGATTCCAACGTAAATTTTGACTGATGGTGATATGAATTTTTTAACATACCTGAAATAAAAAAGAAACACAGAATTAGTTTACACGAATATGAAAGCAAATAATAAATACAAATCGACACGTAAGATCCTAGAAAGACTTATAAAACAATTGAACATAGCCATGATTCCTAAGCCCAGACTCAATGCAGTTATTGAACAGCTACTAGAAATATGTAACACAACCTTCAGTTTCATTTTCATGCTAAATCGAAATGATCCGCTAATCGCTGCTGCTCACAGCAAGGAAAAGTAGAATTGAAACAAATCTCATATAATATCATAAGTAGAAATAGCATGACGTTTGAAACCACGCGTTCGTATGACACACGTGAAGCAGGAAGACGTATAAGAGACATGGTTTTAAAGAGATTATGCCGCGGAATGTAGGCGGTGACAAGTTTCGTGATGATGCGTATCATGGATGTGGTAAAGGGTTTGTTGTGGCGGAAGATTTCGTGTGTTCTGTGAGTTTTGCGAAGAAGAAAGACGGAATATAAGACACGTGTGAAGTTTATTTGTCACTGAGCAAACTGTTATAGCCTTTCAATCTGGTGAGAAGGTAAATGGGTGATGTCAAGCATGGCACGAATCTCAAAGACAAAAATTTTATAGTTTTGTATCGACAAAGCTATTGAAATTACAGTTTTCGTATCTGCAACTAGCAAGAAAATCTCGCGCATCAATACTGTATACAATCAAACAAAAGGATCAAAATATAAGAATAAAGATAGTATAAGCCCCAAGGCTTTCTCAAGTGTCAATTTCGCATTCTATGATAATCCCGTTACAATTATTGCTGGCATAAATAACAGGCTTCCTGACGGCCCAGATTAAATACTACATACTCCTCTGTCGTCTGCTGCACACATATGCAATGTGCGCTCGTTTACAACAATCAAACGTTGAGGTAATGAGGGGACTCACAAGCGAAGTTCAACTTTTAATGGAGCAGAAACGGGCGGTCTTTTTGATGGTAAGTAGTCGGCGAAGTCTACTGACATATGCAATGCCAGAGCCATTCCTAAGGCCAAAGACAGAAATGTGACTGTAATTACAACAACATCCTTCAAACAGCAACACTATGTTATAGCAATCATAGAATAGAATATAATTTTGCTTACGTATTTACTAGATTGTTACACAGCTCTTTTACAATTTTGCCATTTCCATGGGTACAATGTCGGTCTTATCGTTGATAGCTATATGTTCCAGACAACCTTGAATTGCATATGTGTGGGTGTTTTAAAAGAGGAATGGTAGAAGTGGGATATTTCTATAACATGCTCGGTTATCGGGCGTCGTGGGAACGGGTCAGTGTCAGTGCCGGCGGCGCCTGCGCAACGGAAGTCGGCAGGACGTGCTGCACATTACGTTGAACTGCTATATATTTTGTATCCTTGGCAATTTGTTTTTAAATGTTAGGAATGTTTTTTAATGTGACTAGGACGGAATAGGAATTAAGTGCGTGTATCGTTGCGTTCTTTTAGTTCATGCAGGACTTTTTTTTTTTCTCAAGTCACGGTGATCAGAAAGTAGTGACTTTGACTAGTGATTGTGTATTATGAATTCTATTAGAAGCATTATAGATTGTTGATTGACCTCCAATTAAGGCAATGGCATCATTTGAAATGTCTTGTTCTCCCTTCTAAGCTATTTCATCTTAAATAAAATTAAGCTTTCATTAGTTTGCCTCTTCCCCAGAATGATGCAGAGATGAGAATGATGTAGTAAAACAATGTACGAGTAGTTCAATTCAAATCTAAGTTCGAAGAACTTCCATTATTTATGTGTGAGATGATTGATGAAAACAAGATGATCCAAATGATATCTGTGGGTATTCAGAACAAACACTGGATTCTAGAAGATAAATATTTTCATTTTCCGTTCCTATTTATGATTTTCCACTGATACAATATTTATGACAATGGATTGAGCTTTATTATTAATCGTCTACGTAGCAATAACGCGAGCGTTTCCAACACTACTGTTTTAGTCTTCAACCACCATTCATATTTCTGCAGACTTTCACAATTCTAAATCAAGGGATTAGGGATCATAATCCTTTGTTGCATCGTTTTTGTTGAACTAAGGCGTTACTTGATTGATATCTGCATCTATCCTGAATCCTACTCCAGTTACATTTAAGGGCGCTTTTGCTTTGGTCTATGTAAATGTTATATTTGCAGCTAGAGGCACGGACGTGAATATCTTTTGATCTGCAACTGTAGTGAATTCATTAGTCGGTACACACAATGTGTGTAAATAGAACGGAAGCCCTGTACATAAGTGTTACCTTTGCGATGTTAATTCTGAGCCACTTATATTCTTTAGTCGTGCTTTAACTGACACATTTCCGTTTAAATTGAATAATGTTTAGATTTTAGGTTTAAGCACTTCAAGCTATCGCTGTTCTAACTTAACTACAGCTAATCTGTACTACATGATTGAGTTAACTGTTGTGTCAATTAAATCTTTGTTGAGTGCAGTTAACGCCGGTTAAGTGTAAGCACATGATTACAGATTAATGTAAGCACATGATTACTCTTAAGGAGTTGATGACTACTTTTCCAGTTATATTACGCAGGAGTCTGCTACTTAAACCCGGGTTAGTTACTCGTTGATTTTCCTTACTTACCTATCGAATTTGCAATTTAACCTTCCCTTTACGGCGAAAACATATAAAAAGCCCCTGGGATGACCATTAAAATCACAAAGAAGACCCTTAGTAATTATCTGAAGCCTCGTTCCCATTACGTGAAAAATGCATTGCAGCGAAAAATGCATCTTTCTTTTCTACAACAGAATCGTACGTTGAGGGCTCTTGGGGAAGGCTTTGTGCAGCAGTTTTATCTGAGAGAGGAGCTCTTCAATGCAGTCTCGAGTCAGCACGGGGGGTGTTACTGGGAGATTGTCAAGTGGAACGTCGTCGGGGTGAACGACCGGTGTTGTCGTAGGTCGAGGAAATTGTTGCTAACTGACGTAGATAGAGGAAAACTGCTGGTGACTCTTTTGTTTATGTGTTGACTGGCGTATGAGACTGTTTTGAAGATCGTCTTTTGTTTCAAGATGTACTCGTATTTTGTATCCTATGTGACTGTTTTTAGGGTTGTCATTTGTTTCACATGTATACATGTGGAGGTTGTTTCTAGGTTCGTTTTCAGAACAATGGGATAGGTTGTTGGCAAGTATTTCAACTCGCTAAATTGCAAGATGAACTTGTTTATTTCTTTGATAAAGTTAATGTAGAAACCAAAACATAAATTACACTAACGGAGTAATATCACGACTGTTTACATTCAACAGTTTTGACGTCATTACTATAACATCTTGACGAAAGAGCTCATTATATCTATTGAATTATATACTTACATGCAAAGGGTTGGTGTCCGAGTAGGTATCAAATACGACGAATGGCTTTTGGTTATCCTTTCAAATGAGATTAAAGGCTTCTATTGACGTCATAGCAAGGAGGGTATAGGGCGGGGGAGGTTATTGACTGCAAAGTTTCTAGATGGCACGCTGTAATTTTAACTAAAATTCACAGATGTTTTACTAAAATTGAAGGTGCCAGATTTCAGTTTACATGTACTTCTGAACAAAGTTAGTGCTTGCCATCATTTTCTCGTCAAAGAAAATATTTCGGGGTTATTAACTTTAACGTCGTAGTTTGGTAAAATAATATTGATAGGAGGCAATTGAAGAGGTAAAAGGAAAGATAAAGTGTGAGTTATTGTTATTTTACACTTATTAAAACTTATCAATCTGTTGAAATGATGGATGACGACAAAGAATCTTGTGCAAATGTTATCGATATCAAATTGTATGAGAGAAATTTCAGATAAACCTCTTTCGAGAAAGAACTCAATTCTCAAAACACAATCATACAGAATATTTTTTTACCCGATTCATAACTGCGTTCCCAGCGATGCAATCACGAAATACATTTTGTCTGATGAGATAAAACATTTCAACTGAGAGGCAGAAGGAGAAATATATGAAGATTTCGACATGGTTTATCTGAAAGTTTCGCCAGTGGAAACGCACAGTAAGGATACCCATGGCAAGACAAGCTCAAGATACAATTTTCACCAAGCACAAAAGCAGGCTTAGTACAAACAACAGATATTTCACAACCTAATGCTAACTCACACTAAAATAATAACGAACGGCTTAATATAAGGCTCGTTACTCACGGGCGCACAGCAGGTGGACTTGCGCACAAAAAAAGTAATAACAGCCACTATCACCCAGTGGGACGCCAGTTAGTACGCACTGGATGTGTCGTTGTGTAGGGAGAGCAGTGGAGCGGGAAGCATTGCGAAATGCTTTTTGGATGAAAGAAAGTAATCATAGATGGGATTATTGTATTTGGTTTGAATACTGTGAATGTAGAAGATGGTTTTGATGTGGAGGTGAGAATGATAGTTCATGTAGTTTTGATATTGAAAGGTGCTGATTTTCAGCTTGATTTTAATAACTGATTTGATAAATCTATGAAAAATGAAACGGGAATCAGGTGAATTATATCTAATTCATTTTGCAGGAATTGTTAAGAATTTCAAATATGACAATTTGTCATTTTTATTTATTTCTCTATGATTAGAAATGGCCTTTGATCAAAAGAATTCCAAAAAATATAGTCCACTAAGGGCATATGATTGTACAATTTGAACAAAAGTGCTTGCTCAGCAGGGGAAGTGCCCTCCAGCCCTTTGTAGTGAACAGCACTACATGCGCAACAATGATGTACTTCAAAAGCTATATATTATGGGGTAGAGCACGACAGGGCATGAGTTTTAAGTACACTTCTGATAATAACAGTGACAAAAAATCGAAATGATGATGGACATTGTAATTAAGAGCCGATTAAAACAGCACTTAAAACATTAAAAGTTTAAATAATAGAAGATGTACTTTTTAACAAAGTAGCCGCAATACCTATAACAGAATTTCCGAGATTGAAGCCACACGTTTCCATGAAATGACTTCAGTCGCAGTTTCTCAATAAATTGACTATAACGGGAACCAGTGTTTCGTAAGTAAAACTCTGTATTTAGAAGAAATGTTGTAATTCTATAAATAATGGCGGGAACCCATGGTGCACGCACAAACAGACCCGCGGACAGACATGTTGCAGGAGAGAGTGCGGGTCAATGTGTTCTATACAATAGTTTAGGGGTAACACGCAAAGAAGAACTTTGGATACTTTGTAATACGACTAGGGTTTAAAGCCCTATTATGCAATATTCAGAAATGGACAAGTCTACGTAAAAACATGACCGAACCACATAAAATAATCAAAATTCAACAGTGGATGGATATACAGTTTCATTGAATGGTCAAATTCAAAGAATGATTTAAGTTTATTCGTAAAAGTGAAATACTATCAAGTTCAATGTAAGCCATACACAAACCAAGATACATAAAAAAGCTACAAAGAGTTTAGTACAAAGGGCAGCCCTGAGTAGAATAAACACGATGGATATAAACAAATTGCTGGCACCTGCCATAAAATTTACCTAAAACGGTCACGCACCGCCACATGAACCGTTGTTTGATGTCGAAACACTTGACACAGAAGTAACGTAAGTATCGAAAAGTTATAAAGGTGAAGTGGAAAATTACATCAATAAAATACAAAAAATAATCACAAATATTACAATACAGTTAGATAATGCATCATCTCTGTAGAAGAAAAAGAAAATTCAGCCATAAAGGATTCAGAAATACCTCAAATGATAATTGACATTCAAGACAAAGAAATTTTCTGTTAACAATCGTAGTTGTTTGCACATATAACGCTGGGTTACATTCGCACTATTTTTAGTAACACATTAATTCGCTTTTGTGACTCACAGATGTAGTAAAGGGTCCAAATGAGATTTCAATTCCAGCAGCGCAAAGTGAAAACGGACTTAAATTGTTGGTCATAAGGTTGGAAATGTAATGTTTGTTGAGGGAATCATTTCATAAGGTAATAAATAATAATGGATCGTCTTTGGCCTTGGTAAAATTAGTCACCAACGCGTCTCGGCGCAATAAATTGTGAATTAATGCCTTGATGTGACAGTAGACGCATATTACATATGAAATGCAGTGTCTTAATAAAGCAGAAAAATAATATGACCTCGGAATGAGATATTCGGTATGTAGCCAACAGATTGGCTAGGTTTTAAGGTCAAAATGTAGGTAATAGATTGTAGACGTGAATAAAACATGAAGTGAAGAAGAGAAGAAATGCTAAGTTTGTTCAAAAAGGTCGTCTTGATATATCTCATTTTGAATGTTCTGCTTATTAAACTTTATCCGCGTTGTATCGTCCGATAAACCATTAACATAGTTGGATGAACTTCTACGTTCAAAATTATTATTAACAATGACCTTACCAATTAAGATAGTGACTGGGAACACCATGTGAACCGGGACGCCTGTGCCTTTATCAATGGGAGCATTTGGCATTGAACTGCCCGTCAATTATAATGATACAAGCATGAGGTTACGTAAGATCCCGTGTTGATGTCGATTTAGAATTTATATGAATCAACGGTAGATTTTGATAATAATAAAACTTTAAAGGAACTCAATAAAGAAGACTATACGTAAAGGCTTAACTTTAAGAAGAACGATCCAACGGATTAAGTCGTTGACATTTCATGAATAACCATAAAAGTATTAAAAGCAGGCATGATCCTCGTTACAGTAAGTAGAAAATCCAATTAATCACAAATTGAATCCTGTGCCTTCCAATCATATGATTGATTCTGGGTCATTAAAGCTATTGTAGTCAATCAGATAACAATTGGGACACTTATAACCAGTATTCATCCATGAACGTGGTTTCAAAACTATTATTACGTTGCGTTTAAAGTTTCCAGAAGATGCCAATTTTATACCCTGGCCGTTGTCTCGTAAATATAGGTGGAGGCAATAAACCGCGTTTATTTCTTTTGCTCCTACTTCAGATTAATTTATTGCAGTTTCAAGAGAGGATATCCCAGGGAATATTACATTGTTTTGTGATTATGGAAGATGTTCATGAAATTGAAATTTTGTATCTATTTTTGATCTTTTCTTGAAAGAATTGTGTTGTGATTTGAAATTCTTATCTGTAAATAGAGATGTCGGCACAAAAGAATTCACAGCATTCGAAGCCAACTTCCTTAAAGGCATGAGAATTTGGAAAATTGCCATAGAATTAAATGAAAATGCAATGAACATTTTCTCAGAAAAACAACTAACACTTATAACCAATATTTATACTCCAATAAGCCTACTTACCGATTTTTATGACCAAATAACATACTAAAGGATGCAAGTGCCAAATTGTTATCCTTTGGCACAATGTTCGAGGCTGGCAGCGTGGCCAAGTGGCAATTGTAATCCTCAATCCAAACGCATGCCAGACATGGTCATATCAATTAGTTACAATGAAGAATGCCGCACAAAATCTGTTGGTTTAACAATTGGTTTTTTTATTTGATACTTTGCTTTGACGCGTAAAATGTTTAGCTAGTACTCATAAAGAATATTCTTTGCTAGTACTATTGCTTGCTCCACCAATAGTCAGACATTCTTTTTGATTCTTATAAGTCATTCATAATTATTGTCATTCTCATACACTTCATTATCGTTTTTACTTCACCGCTATCTTAGATTCTGATCGCGTCTTAGGGGGCGTGATTCTTAATAGCTAAGATGAAAAATATAGATAAGCTACTGTTATAATTATTACTAGCGTTATCTTAAATTAATCAGTGTTCAACATTAAGCCAAATTACTGCAATTAGCTTTTATTGAGCCATCAGAGTACAATTAAGTGAATCGTTCGCCATTACAGACACCTGCAATCATTGTGTCTCTTGTCACGTCAAGAAGACTTGCCGTTTTAAATATAGGAATACCTACTGTTCACGATTTTATCATCGGTTCTTTCTGTAAATTCATCAGCTGGATCAACTTTCACATCTCCAAGTCTAGAAGTAATGAAACAGTGTTTTTTTTGCACAACATTTAATTAACTTTACGAAAACACATAAACTTTGTTATAAATAAGAACATTTCTGTAATTATTAACGCTGTGTAAGCTTAGTTTATTCGAATAGAACCTTTCATAACACTGCAGTGCAATTTCACAGAGTACTGCACTTGAATAATTAATATTATAATTATAGTGAAAGCAGTCTCTAATAAATACAAAGCGTTCTATTGCCACTGTTGGTCTGCTATTTGAACCATAACGCGGTTTATGACAAATGCTACGCTGACAGGAAGCAGGGGTATTACAGAACAAAGATATATAAATATCCTCGTGCAACGTAATTCACACTGCAGTAACAAATGAATGATGGTATTACACAAAAATTTTGGGGTCAGAGATAGAAAATAATAGTATGATGTAAGAGTATCATGTTGTTAAAAATCAAAATCAAAGCATTTACTTCAAGTAGGCCAGTTATAGGCACTTGAACTGTCGAAATAAAAGACAACCATGAAATGTAGCTACAGTCCCGCAGTTGCCTATTCCAAAAAGTAGATCTCTATGGAGAAGAAATTATAAAATACTCCATGGACACTCTTTTAAATCAGAATATTGTTAGAAAACCTTGGTTACATCATTAACGTTGAGATGGTACATTATGTGAGAACGATGTAGAAACACGAACGAGAAACGATATGAACGATTGTAGAATAACATCAATATCAAGACAAAGCAGGTAGCAGTAAAGTATTTCTAAACAACAGTTATTGGGATTCCTAACACCATAAAAGCCAAGCCCATCAGGAAAATATTGAATATTCCAAACAAATTGTCAAGATTATAGCCGATAGTTGTAAGAGCAGATGTAAAATCTAGAAATGGATATGAGTATCACAGTAAATGAGTAAACAGAACTTGTTTCATACGAGTAGTCGTTCGACTATGTAAGGAAGCATGGAAATTGTCGACATCAAAGGTCCAGAGAATAGTTTCGATGATGTCATTAAATATGTGATAACACGGCGGCAATCAATGTTGTACACGGGGTACACTCCTATAGAGAGATAGGGACGACACTGACGACATCGCGATGTTTTCAAATGAAAAGCCTTGTCAACAGAATTTCGTAAGCAATTACAGTAATCAAGTTCAAGTTTCTGTACACAAGAACACGGATCAAATTCGACAAAGGCACAAAGGCTTTAAACTAGAAACTAAACTTTCTCTTAAAAGACACAACAGAAATACTATATTTAATTTCTTACTCCTTTGATCTGACGTAATCGGACACAGAGTTCTTTTAAAGACAAACTGTAGACGGACAAAAGGCAGACAGACGTCAAGATAGATGCATCTACAAAACAGCAGAGCAGCCCTACTATAAACATATAAAAGGAATGTCCCAGACTGTATCAACGTTCGTTTTGCATGTTACCTACTCATCGAATAAATTCTTGAAGCCATCGCATAATCAGAAGTAGTATAAATTCACATGGAATTTACATGGGAAATAGACATAAAGATTGTGGTTTACTCTGCGGATTACGGTACATGTATGTTGATATGTTTGTAATATTATTCCGTAATATTTAATCGGCTTATGATGAACTGTGTAATAGTAGAGAATATAATTTACTATGTATTTAATGATATGGAAATGAGAAAGGGATTTTATTGGTTGCTTATCTTTGGAAAGATCGACCGTTTCATGGAGTGTGTGGTTCCTTGTTACTTCTTCTAATTTATGTATATTAAGTCTATCTAAATTCAATGTTTTATTAGTTAAGGTTGTGGTAGCACCGTCCAACTGTCAACATCTCACCTGTAAATTAATTTTGTAGATATGGTGATAGAACAGTTATTCTTTCAAAGTTAGTGACTACTGATTCAAATTCAAATTTAATACAAGAAACCTTAAACCTTCAAACTGAATTGAACATATCAACAGTTTTGGTGTTCCATGCATTTCAAGTTGCGGTACAATAAAACAGAATTACATACGGATGGAAGAAATAATGCAATATAAAAGGGCTCGCAATTTTTTCCAAGCATTGTCGTCAACCGCTTCGAGACAAAATTGTACTGAATACAAATTCCTCGTCTATTTTTAGACAGCATTCAGCGAGTCCTTTCATACCAATTATAGTAAGCGATGCGTATGTAAAAATAGGCCTCCGCTGACCATTCTCGGAGACTTAAAAAAAGTAAGGTTCTACTATTCAAATGTCTCAGTTGTCTTGCAAACAATCGTTTAATTGAAGCTGCAAGTCTTGTTTCTCATACCAACACAGATACAGTCCAAGTTATTTTTATTGTTGACAATGAAAATGAGATCTTAACGTGTAATTAATATGATTGGAGTTGAACTAGCTGCATTAATTAAAACTAATGTGCAGTTGTAAGCGAATCTAGAATAAGATACAGAATTAGATCTGGCGTCGGGAGCTTCGACAATGGTCCTTGCAGCTTTCAAGATACGGATCATAAGGAACGCAGTTTATAGTGTTGTGTTTAACAAGATGAGACCTCGCCCTGCCACTTGGCGATTCATATGCGCGGCATCGCGACTCGCCGTCGCTAGATATTTACAATGGCAATAACATTGAGCCAGGAGATACATGTTACCACTTTAGGTTTTGTTACTAGTAATACGATCGGCCTAGTTTTCAGTATCTATTGAAGTAAAATTCCAAGATTTATGTTTCTTCGTTGGCCCCTACTTCATATCTTATTTCAACCTGACAACAACTCTCGATATGACCTATTTTGATGATACAATAAACTACAGAGTATTTACGACTGTTCCAAAACTGCATTTAATTTTAGCCATTCCTTCCACTTTTTCGAGGTTGCGCCTCTTCTCGCCAATTAACGAAAAACTGCTATTGAAAACTATAAATCCATTAAATTGATTATGGGAAGCAAATCAAGGCAGTAAAACGCTAATCAAAGAACTACACCAGACTTTATTTGGTGGCAACTGATTAACTACATTATAACGGTTATGTCTGTCAATTAGTAATCAACATTTTACATTAAATTGGGAACAGGGCTGTCGGGGTAGAAGAAATTCACGGTAACAGAGACAGTCATGGAAAAAGTATTGTTCTTAAAGGAAAGGCTCATACCCAGCATTGTGTGGAGACAGTCTCTGGATGATGAATACCCGGGTAAATAGATATCTAAACGAAGAAGATTTTTTTAATACAGCCGTCAACCAAGCAATCTGTACATCAACTGCGAATTGGATTAACTGCGAATTGGACTAACTGCGAATTGGGCCAACTGCGAATTGGACATTTTTTTGAACATTGGACTAGTCGCAAATTGGATCAGGCGCGCCTAAAGGAAACTAAGTAAGCCTACTCAAAATTTATTGCTGGGAAACGGAAAAACGGAAAATTTTAGGGTGAAAAATCACGTTTTGCGGTAAAACTCAACGTAACGCACTCAAAACATTGTGCTGATGGATGCATTGAATAGTAAACGGGTCATGGGGGTATTTAAAGTAAAGTTATAACCTTAAAAAACTAGTATTTAAAAAAATAACTTGCGAAAAAGTTGGAACTTTGACGTCCAATATCTCCGTAACTAGAAGGTTCCCAGGCATGGTCCAGAACAAAACAATTATCGCAATGACGGGAAGAACAACTGCCTTTCGGCTTCGTTAGGTTTATTTACACCTTTTATTTACTGCCTTAAAAGGAGAGTCTTGCTTGTTTACGCTCTATCTCTAGAATCTCTACCTGGCAGTGGCACAAAACCCAGGCTTTTCTGCTATTAGTTCCTAGTTCAATTTTACCAGTTGAATCGCCACTTCAGTGGCGTTTTGAGTCAAAATAGATTATCTAGATATCTATTTCCCAATTCCACTTGACCAACACGCTAGACAGCCCTGAAAAAAGTTCAATAACACGTTCAGCTACAATCATCACATATTTTTGTATCATATATAATATGACGTCATTTATTAGAGCCGGTGGGCGATTCCGATCTGATCTCAATGAGAGAAGTTAGAAGTTGTAAAACTATGACATAGTTTTACAACTTCTAACTTGCCCGCCATTGACCACCATCTTGTATTTAGCGATTACGGGTATTAATTTAACATAACATCACACCTGTTTCCATCTAAGGTGCAGACAAGAGGTGTAGGTACCTAATAGTACACCAACGTTTCGCCAAAAGATCTATGTAATAGGGGGCGTGGTTCAGAATGGTTCAGCATAAAACAGAAACAAGTGGAAATCCTTAGAGGAGGCCTTTGTCGAAAGACAAGCTGTTAAGAGGTGAGGTAAGCCGAATGACGAGAATATGTTTTTGTTTCAGTTAATATTGTTTTCTTCCCTCTACTCTTATAATTTTTTGGGGTAACTTTTGGTCAAATAAGTTAAAATCTAACTTCATTAAAGACTTATTTTATAACAGGGGGCGAGCCTATTGCAGTCAACCGGGCACAAATCTAGACTCTTTTTCTAGATCATGGCTGCTACTGCGAAATCCCTGATAGAGAAACACAATAACACCTTGCCCGACATGGGAATCGAGCCCGGGACTTCATGCTGAACAGTCGCGCTTATGACGACTGACACCAACGAGGCTGTAGATAGTAATTTGTACTAGTTAATTAGACATAACAGTATAAGCTTGATTAGGAATAATTTATTGAGTGGAGCGCGGAAAGTTGTTTCTTTGCGGAAATGCATTGTAAAAAGCAATGATTGAACATGCGTCCGGCTACATTTATCGATATCCTCTGAGTGCGCACGTGTTTCGAGAATATTGATTGGATTTTAATTAAAAGCAAAAATTTACTGGTACGAAAGAAGATGTATCCTGGCTATTAGGTTTATCGATTAGTGGTTATCTGATTGATGTAAGTAAATTTATTATGATTTAGGTGTTATTTTCTAGTAGTTCAGGCATTTTAGTTAGTGGGTGTTAAAGTCCCAATTTGGTGTCCTTTGAAATTGTACACTTCATCTTTAATATGTTGTCATTGCTCTACAGTGTTCTACGTCTATGATTGTTCTAGTTAAACAACACTTTGCGGAAAATAAATAGGATGTGGGTAGAATTCCACACGCGTCCTGTTGTGATATAAAAATTGCGTTACATTATCCACAATCATAGACACTTGTGTTTATGTACACATTAGGCACTGAGTCGACAAAACATTCCGCTAGGGCGATTCAGACAGGATCCTTCTCTGCACTGGATTATTAATTACCCGTTCAAGTTTGCAGTCCTTAATGGACCTGTAGAGGAACGCTGACGTATACATTGTGTGTTCGGTTGGAGTTGCCAGCGCAGCGAGCCTCAGTTTTCCCGTACCTCGCAATACTGACGCGCGCTTTTCGATCTTTGTATACTGTAAAGTATCTCAATTGAAGTATGTATCGTGTGTAAATTAAAGTAATAACTTTGAACTTTTGTGTCTCTGTTCACGCTCCTAAGAACATTACACGCATCCACAGACCCATCGTCTTTAATAGTCTTTATGCAATTATGTAGCTACCCACTTTCTGTGCATTGTAGCAGTAGTCGATTTGAATGGTGTTCAACACTGATCGTTTTGGTACTTTATCCAATAAATCATACTTTTTGCCATATTTCCGAACAAAAACGTGCACAAAACAGAACTATTAGCACCATCTCCCACGGCTGACGTCAAAACACTACAAACGCAAATGATTGATAGATTTCATTGATTCAAAACACATCCAAGAGCATTGACCACGTTGAATGAATCACGAGATTTTGTAAACACCTGTTAAATCAATGACATCGGTTAGGTTTAGTATATCCACAGTATTAACACCTTAAGCCGTTCAAAAATAGAAGTTATATTCGTATGTAGACTTACATCATGGCGGAGATTTTTGCACATGGCAGATTGTCGTAAATAGCTTAAACAAATAAAAACGTACATTCAAGTGTTCAACGTGTGAGTACAACTGTTCAGTACGTAACCTAAGAAAGTTTCCTAGTTTGAAAAACAATGTGTAAATTTCGTTTTTCTTTACATAGTCGATGATTCTAATTTAGTAAAGGCAAACACTTCAATTTGGAACGAGTCCGACCTTGCTCAGTGCCAAATTGTATTGTATTTCGTAAACAAGGTGCTTCAAGTCTTTATTATATTATTGTAGAAACTTTACTACCAAAGATAATAAAGAATATTTTACACACTTGTCTGAAATACATGTTATTGTGGCGCCTGTTTCGACTTATAGGTACTCACAATAATTTCACAAGAGCGAGAAATACGTGTTATTTAAGTTCAGTTTCCGCATTCCGTTTCCCTTGTGATGGGAATATAAATAATTACAACTTGATACTCAGGACACTGCTCGCAATGGTACTAGGATCGCATGAATCAGCTGGTTGCGTCATTTAGAAGCACGTGGTGGCCATACGTGATGCTACGACTCGTAAACGTGTTAACTAGCAATGTTGTTAGAGCAAATATATGTTAATGTTATGTAGATACAATGTGTTAGGTATTGTTTGTTTTGTTTTGAGATACTTGGGGCTACGGTTGTAGTACGAAGTTGGAAGAGCTTTCTATGGAACCTATTTGGAATAGCTCCACCATCATCATCAATTCATCACCATTCTACTATACCCTTATACTAATTCAATTGGTATCGGTGCAGGATGTCTTCTTCTTCCATACTTCTCTGTTAGTGGTCTCATGGGTCTCATGAGGCTCACCATGTTTCTAGCCATGTCATCTTTCCAACTATCGTTTGGTCGTTCCCTAATCTTAAAGCCATCCAAATTCATACTCAACAATGGTTCAACCAATTGAAAAACAAATGTAGGTACCATTAAAACACTGCATTAAAATATGTTTATCAGTTTTAAAGTATAAAGCCACTGTCAGGTAGAAAGATAAAGCTTGAAACATAAAGCACAGCGCTTGCCACAAAAACTATGTACTTAATGCTATTTAAATCAATTCAGCCGCCAAAGCTTGACCTGCATTTTCAAGTTAACACGGTCTTCAACTCCGCTTCGCCCGGTTTTCTGGCCCCATTGTATATACATAAATACATAATCACAATGCACTAGACATAAATACATACATACAAAAGTTGGTGTCAAACAGACCCGAACGTTAACCACGGAAGTTGGAAATTTACCGACACCCGTTAGTACTGATGCTAATTTGGTTAGGTTAATCACGTAACAGTTAAGCGAAACTGTTGCGGAATTTAGCTTGTTGTTGCAGGAAACTAGACTGGGATTAGATGTACTGAAAAACGTCGAAGAGCCGGCAATTGAGGCGCAACATGGGAAAGGTCTATGACCAGCAGATTATCAGATGGAATATGATAAATGATTATCATCCTACATTTACTGCACAAGGCCGATTTAATTGAATAGTACGAAACTTCCAGTTAAACACTATTTTGAAAAGCAAATCTCGACATTCCAAAGTCACACAATTTCTGAGAAGTTCAATGGTAAAAACAATTTTCAATCTCGACTTAAAAATACAGCTAAAGATTAAAAGAATCTATACTAATATTATAAAGCTGAAGAGTTTGTTTGTTTGTTTGTTTGTTTGTTTGTTTGAACGCGCTAATCTCAGGAACTGCTGCCCCGATTTGAACAATTCTTTCAGTGTTAGATAGCCCATTTATCGAGGAAGGCTATAGGCTATATATCATCACGCTACGACCAATAGGAGCGGAGCACTAATGAAGAATGTTTCAAAATCGGGAGATATTTTTCCTATTGAGAGCTTCCGCTGCGTGCGCTGCGTAAACGGTTAAAGTTTCGCAAAAATCATGTATTACAGAATTATTCCTCTTTAAAAGTTCTAAAAAAAAGTCCGCGACAGCATATGTCTATCTTTTAAGGTTAGCTCACTATAACCTTTTTTATGCTAACCAAATTTGTTCTAAAATAATGCACTATTTACGGAGGTGTTTTTATAAACATGATATTAATCCTTATCCAAATAAATACGTTACTCATCACAAGTATTTCATTTAAAACCAAATTGACCTTTACATCTTTCGATTTAAGTGAATATCTTAGGAGCTGTCGCAGTTTTAAAATAAAATCACAGCAAAATAATGATCGGGTATTGCGCGCACAATGTGCAAAGCCGGGCAGTCATGTTAGCCCAAAGTAACTATTCCACGCGGACGAAGTCGCGGGCGGAAGCTAGTATTATGATAAAATGCAGCTCACCTCTCACAACATGCCAAGTGTATCTTTAAAAATATAGTCGTCAGTATCGATATCGAAAGAATAAATAAATGTACTTTTGCAAAGAGTGCGTGAGCATATTGATTTTTATATTTGCCTTCATACGAGTATCTATGGTTGCCATCGATCGAACTTGTCCGAGATGTCGGCCTTTCTGGCCTTCAGTCGTGATCATTTGTCAACTTTTGAAAAATAACAGATATTTTTACGAAATAAAAAAGTAAGGGTGTAAATAATTACTATGATTTATTGGAATGTATGGATTCTTGCATGTGTTCGGCTTTTCGACAGAAAATATTGAAATCGTAGGTAACCCTATTCATATCTTCACAATATTGGTTTCTTCAATAATGGCAATCTTTTATAGCTAGGCTGACGCGGTGGATTGAGTGCTTTAGTCGGAGCAATGAACTAAGGCATAGATTGTAGACATTGAAAGTGTTAGTACATTTGCATGCACTGAAATGTTTCAATTGATGCGTTTCAAATGTTATTTTGTACCGGAAACAAATAATGGACATAGAGAAGATAGAAAAGAGAAACCAGGAAAATGTTCTTCATACTAAAATACCTACGTGTATTTAGTATATTATGTTGCAGTTAATGTATTATGAGAAAGCGCTCGCTGTCGTTTCTTTGGCCTAAAGATCTTCTTCTTAGCGTGTCGATAAATATGTTTGGCCCAAAATTCAGCTATGCGAAATCCGCTCTCTGATGCAGTTATAAGATCGTCAAGTACGCAGATGTTAGGGTATGCAGCGCAAGATGGAAGATGGGCCACTGTCTGTGGAGACACGCTGCATGCATATAGATCTGAGCCGTCCATGAATTCCCATCTGAAGAGATTGTCTTTGCTCCGGCCGACTTAGTTTCGGAGTCTATTCAGAGATTTCCAAGTCGACCACGGCAAAGCTTGCCTAGGTGGAAGGCTTTCAGACGTTGGTCTAAAGATTGATGAGCATGATGTTGATGATGATGTGACTATTGAGTGAGATGATGACTTATAGGAAAGGATGGAAGAAGCAAACATGCATGCGCCGACCCCAAATAAATTGGAATAAGAACAGGAGAATAGTGATGGGTAAGGATGACCTATTAGATTTAATACCACTGTCGAGCAAAATATTTAATAAATTAAAAAAAACAATAATAAAAAATAAAAAAAACATTGAATTTCTGATATGACCTACTTTTTGTTTCAATTTCCTTTTACTTCACTTTCAGAATAAATAACTAAAGATTTATAATAGCTAACGTCAAGCTAGACTGAAAGTAGACTATTATAAATTAGTGTGTACGTAACTAGGTGTGAAGAATCTCATTAATTTTATTGAATAAACACAGACAAGAAATGTAAAAATATTTGTATTACGTAAAGTTTCTCTATGTTAGAAAATATTGCTAGATCTTCATACACATCGATCATTTCAAATGGTGTTAAAATATGAAATGTACTGATTTTTCTGTTTTAGACTCGTTTTAAATTTGAAAACACGCTGGATGAAATTGTCGATCTCGATTATAAACGAACAATTATCATTAATTTTAATAAATAGAACAAATGTAGGGAACATTAAATAGATTCTATACAAAACAGATTGCAATTGTATTATAAATACCTTTTTTTTGGGATGGGAAATCATCAAATGACTCCTCCCGCTCTGGGCGGAGCGGAAGAGAGTGTCAGACTTCTACTGACTAAATCCATCCATGTTCCTTCTTTTGCTCTTTGTGTTCCAGGGCCGCGGTATCTCTTTCGAACAGTCCCGCAGCCCTGGGTATTATAAATACCTAACACATTATAATTTATTTTTATATCTAATATAATTACGATTAAATGATTATATTACGGCAAAATCCTGATGTTTTTATCTCTACGCCTTGCTACCACAATTGCTACTGCACTCCTCATTGTTAGAATAAGTGAAATACGAAATGTTCTATTGTTACGTTCCGACCAATTACGGAGGCATTACGGAAAATTTCCTCCGTCTATCGCGTAACGTTCGAATTTCGAAAACAATGCGTGCGCGCAGATCGATACCGCTTTTAGATAACGAGTACTTGAGTACCCAATTGAGTTTTTAACCGACTTCTATAAATGAGATGGTTACGTATTCTGCGTATCTTTTTGTTTGCTTGAGTTTAGTTGGTAATTACGTTTTTTATCTAATGATGTACCTATGTATGCTTTCTGACAAGTTGATAATATCTTGATTTTCCTTAACATTGTACCTAATTACGTCATTGATTACAATTAGCCTGGAGGCTTCAAGGTTAGAGTGATTCGGCATTTTGTGAACAAGTGCGGTTTATATTGAACTCATCTTCGGCTTCCATTGGAGAGTAGGCAAAGAGAGAAGATATTTAAGTAATAAGTTCTGATGAATAATATGTATCTAATTATTATTTATTTAATTGCGAATAAAAAAGTCAACAA
Organism: Eurois occulta; assembly: GCA_950022335.1. NCBI lineage: Eukaryota > Metazoa > Arthropoda > Insecta > Lepidoptera > Noctuidae > Eurois > Eurois occulta. The sequence continues at coordinate 4,393,144 of OX465489.1, read as the reverse complement.
CATCTTCATCTTCATGGGGATTAAACTGTATGTCGTAATAGTCATGATGATTTATTTTCGGCTCTGATAGAAAACTTTTAGTAACATTATACAGTAATTTACATCATCATGTCATAGAAAAGTGATGATATCACTACATAGTATAAAACAAAGTCGCTTTTTCTGTCCCTATATCCCTATGTATGCTTAAATCTTTAAAACTACGCTTTCCACCAGGCGTGATCGAGGTCAAGAGCAGGCCCATTTTGTAATAAAAAAAAAAAAAAAAAAACGGATTTTGATGCGGTTTTTTTAATAGATAGATTGATTCAAGAGGAAGGTTTATATGTATAATACATGTACCCGTGCGAAGCCGGAGCGAGTCGCTAGTTAGAAAATCAAACAAAGGTGGACGAGAATAAAATAGAATATTCTTTATTATGTACAATATGAGGCTGATACAATGGACGGTCTACTATTCAGATAAATCAAAAGCAACGGATGTTCCATAACCAATTTCACCTAACTTCTATCTCAAACAAACGTGATCTGGACCAATCAAACTGGTATCCACTTATTAACGCATAAGACGATTACAAAAGCAAACAGGAAGAGATGATTAGAAGCTAATACAGCAATTAACAAATAACAAAGTCGGCCATACGCGTCCATTCTTTTCTTTTTTAATTTTTATGTTAATTCAGTCCGCTGTCGGAAGTTTGTTTGATAAAATATGTTTTTATGTTAATTTTGTGAGAAAACAGAAGTAAGGTAAAGTATAGATGTTGTTTATGAGTTGTGGCAATTGAAAATTATTCGTATGGGGATAGATTTAAAGTGTATTATGTACGAAAGTGAAAATGTTGCTTGTTAGGTAATTTTGGAGAATTTATAGCGTATAATTAATAATTTCGGACGTATTTTATTTATGATATAAATTTATCGTCCATTGCTGAACACGCTTTTCTAAAGATAGGCGCTTACAGAGCGTTCCAAATATCGAAAACCGAAAATGCAATTTGAATTTCGAAACAGAAGATTTTTAAGAAAAATTAACCAAGGAATTTTTGCTGGTTTTGAAAGAATCCCAGAAGGAATTCGTAGGATAAAATACTTTTATTTCAGAGGGTTTAAAACTTTATAAGCAGATGAAGCAGCGGTTATGACTAGTACCTACCTTAATTGAAAGTAGTAAAGAGTAATAGATTTTTTTCCCCAAGTATCTGCCGAGAGGAAACGCTCAGTCACGGCGCTGCGCCGGCGCAGTAATAGGTACTCCCAAGTGCAATGACTCGACGTAACACAGGTTGCACAACCCGTACTACTGTTTACAGAACTTAATTGCTTGTTAATTTTTTATTTAAACACACACGCACACACACACAGTGATATTGCAGTTTCTTAGAAGAGCTTTACAATGTTGTAAGTTGTAACGGCTGTTGTTGTGATTGTAGCATTTTTTCGAGCTGTTAAGTTTAATTACAACTGTCAGTAGGAGGTATAATTATTTAAGATGATTTTGGGTTTTTTTTCTCATCTTAGTTAGCAAGTTTTAACCATGTAACAGAAAAATCTTTGCTGAATATTTACTAAATGAAAATACCCAATCAAATGGCCAATAAGGCACTAAACAGGTTTCCCAGAATTATTTTATTGATTTGAATAAATGAGCTTTGTTTAAGCATAGTTTTAAGAAAATCTTCTTCAAAAGTTTGATTTTAAAGAAGATGAGTAGAAAGAGCAAGAATCCTCAAAATTGCAAAAACGTAACTCCACAAAAAGATGTCACAACACTCCTGCCAAAATAACGCACGTCTTCAAACTTCACGTACTCCTCGTCTAAACATAACGATTGTACACGATTCTAGTTATGACGGAAACCAGAACAATATAACTTTACATTGCGAACATTTGCTTGGCTGAGCTCCAAAAGAATCCACTACGGCACATGAATTATGTATCCAGGGGCATTGTTAACGGTTCATAAGAAATTTAGACGGTTTTATGAAAACCGTGTAGTTTAGGATTCATTCATAAGTCTAGCCTGTGGTGGTTGGAATTCTGCAAAAGATTAACTTCTTTAATCGTCAAGGGATGAACATTTTTGATGTAATACCGAGCTCACTGACGGTCGACCACTTTTCAACCTTATTACTTAGGGCATAAGCGTGAAAAGTGGTAGACCGTCAGTAAAGTCGGTAATATCCAAATTTTTAAGATGATTACTCTTTTCGTTTTAAAATGTTATTGATTCGGATTTAGGAAGAGTATTCTGTTGTTTCATCAATATGTTCTTTTTGACTTTCAACAGTTTCAATGTCACATAGACTGTGGAACGTAATGTTGTAAGACTAAAATAAATCTTTTGTGCACGCAAAATTGCTAAATCCAGCCTGGATCAAAATATTAACACGAGTAAGTAAATATTATTTGTAAAATTCACTTTCCACCAGTTCTAGCACTTTTCATATCTCGTCAATCAAATTCAAAATGAGGAAAAAATATAGCGAAGTTCTATTTTGACGTACGTCTGCGTAAATGTCGGAAATTCTCAAAGTAAAGAAGACTCCAGTTAAACAAAAAACGTATTCCGTAAATTATGGAACATGACATCACGCCTATTTGCCCCAAAAGGTAGAGGCAGAAGAGGTAAAGCTGTCGAAACGTGGTGTAACATTTCACCAGATTTGTTTGAAGTCTCATTATCATGAGACTGCCATCAACAGGGTACTAATCCAGATTCCAGGGTGCTACTCATTAACGACGTCACTGTAACTATGACGTTAATCCACCCATCCGTAACTGACATCCGTGCCGACTCGGCGAGGGTGTATAAACATAGTACCTACACCCACACTGCCTGTTACCATAAATCGGCCCCAATTCTTACTCCAGGCTGATACCGACTTAGGGTTGCTCCTCATCTGGCAGCCCGCAGCGCACACGGCAGCATCGGCGATGCGCTCGGAAGCATGCTCTGTTTCTCGCTCTAACAAATGACTGTTCTGAGCGACAGAAAAGGATAGAAGTATGGAAAAATGCGATTCCGTACCGACACATGAGGTTCAACCCTTATTCAATATTAGGAAAAACCACTAGAAACAAGCCAGCTGACGTAACATTGCACAATACCCGCATATCTACATCTCACAAGTACTACCGGATTCTGTGGTGTCTGCTGAGATGAGTTTCTTACATTTTAATGAATTAGTCACAGCAGTTACGCGGTGCTTTCGTAAGGTCGGCCCTTGAGATGAAAGAAATATCATTAGTCACTTGGTAAATGCTGTTACGTGGGCTTAGAAACTATGCTGTAAGATCCGTCATCGCTTTTTCCATCTAGACTTTGTATTTTGATATAATTTCAACAAAGCTTTGAAATAATTTCGAGGAATGTTCCAATTTGTAGGAGGCGCCATCGCGGCGGTATGTTGCCAGTATTAAGATAAATTTACACAATACCTACACATGTTATTTCACAGCTTACAACTATGAAGATAAACACGTGCGGAACTGCGGATACATCAATTAGTTTCGGTCACTATGACCTCTAAACATAGTCGTAAATCGTTCTGAGCCAGTTTGCATCAAGAAATTCATTAATTTGACTTTCTTCTAAATCACCTAATTGAATTTGAAACAGTAGCATTATTAGCATAATAGACAAGTAGGGTAATGGGAAACAATATTTTATATCACGCCATAAATATGCCGTAATTAATTTATCTTCCATCATATGGCTGTCATAAATAAAACGGCGCTCCCATAACTTAACAGATTTTCACACTTTCCATATAAACAAATTAATATTAATGGAATAATTTCCGGGAATTACCATTACCAGGGTCGTCGAACTTTTGCTATGATCATTTGTAATAATCGCATGTAGGTACCACACAATAAGGTTCTACGACCTCTAGCAAAAGGTATAAAGGTAAAAAAAAAGTTGAACACCTGAATAGGCCCTCATCAATCATGAAGTTACGTTGAAAGGAGTTTTTATTCGGTTTGTTGCATCAGAACACTTTCACTGTTGCTCTGTTAGTCATAAATCATAAGTTTCGAGTTAATGCGTGACTAAAACAGTTTCGCGGTGAAATCCAAGGACATTATTACTGGCAGACGATTAGATATCAACAGTGTTTCTGGCTTGACAAGTTTTATTTCGAAATGAAAACGGTATTTACTTGGTGACGTGTCGAATATCTTGATTATTGAGAAAGAAGTTCCTGTTTGGTTCAGTTTATTCATTAGGTTTCGTTGTGATAAAACAAAAGATATAGCTGACTTTCCCAAAAAAAATTAAAAGTTTTTTAGTAATCTGTCAACAAATAAAAGTGACGTTTACTCATCTGTCAATTTGACATTACGTCACCATGACAGATGACATTAGTAACCGGACTGAACTTGATATCATAGTAACACGAAAAACAGCTTTAAATTCAATTTCTTTCACACAAAATGTGCAGAGCTTTTTTAACCGAAATGATTTCACAGATTCAATAAAAATAGACAAAGCCAGCTTCTGTCTGTCATTAGCAATTCCAATGTGCTGAATCATCGAGAGCTTACTGTTTCGGTTCTGAATACAAATGGTTTAAAATAAAATTGTGACAATAGTGAGTCATTGTTGGAAAACTGTTACAAAGTTACGAGTGACAGAAGACTGTCCTTTATCATTAACACTAGAAACGGGATATTTACCATGCCCACTGTTGTTGTTGTCCACAGTGGACATAGTCAATATCCCGTTTCTAGTATTAATGATAATGTTAGTGACCATCACACTTTAAAAACTTAAGACTGTCCTTTTTTGTTTAACTGTCCTGGAACTACAGGCCTAAATAAGACGGTGCCTGAGGTGGTAGCAGTGTGCAGGAGGGGTATGGTAACGAGTAAGGAGAGCTCTGTCAATCACCCGGTGTCAGGAGCCATTACCCCTATCGCATCTCGAAGTTACTTCAGGTACCATCTCAGCTAAACCATAGGTCATTATCAGCTTACAGTTCTTAAGCATTGGACTGCTTATGAGCACTATTAATTTAAAAAAACTCACTTAGGTTAGGTCCGTTAGGCTGCTGAAGAGCGCTAATTCGATCAATTGAATTGGATGTGATAATTACCTGAAACAAAAATATGAAATCATTAGTTTTATGTGAATCAGAAAACCAAGGATGAGTTGGGTACCTAAACCAATGAAATTGTTTAAAATAAATTAAATATGTATTTAGATCAAAGTCCAAAAACAAAATCATTACAAATTCATTCAGTAGAATCTTTTTATCTGTAAACCTTTTTCCCAAACAATAACGGACACTTTGCCCTTTAGACAGTCATTAATAGGGTTGGATACAAATTTAGCAACAATTGAAAGGCGAGTTCTTCGATAGGAATAAACCTCGAAAGGCAAGGCTACGCAAATCACAAAGTTATTTCGAAATTTATCAATCTGCAATCTCAATAATGCAAGGAAATTATCCAGAAATCTAATATCCAATTACAGTAATAACACAAATCAACTGACTTGCAATTTGTCAAAATGTTGCCAACATAACTTTGAAAGGGTTATTGTACATTCGCCACAAAGTAAATTCGTCACGAAATAAAGTATGTGTAAACTCGCCACAGCTCTATTTTCATGTATAAAAATCCGCCATATTGTTTATTTCCGTACAGACAGCAGAAAAATGTAACAATCTATATGATCCTATAAAAAGCTAAACTGACTGACTGACTGTTGATATATCAACACACAGCCCAAAGCGCTGGTCCTAGAGATATGAAACTTGGAGGGTGTGTTTTTTGTGAAGATTAAGTATCCAAAAAGATAGGATTTTTGGGAATTTTGATAGTTGCGCTGCACGAACGATTAGAACATCTCCATACACTTCCAAATTTATTTTCCCGATGAAAACTGTACATGTAACCATGTCTCACAAGCATTCGCCGTCCTCTTTCAGTTTTCGTAAATGTGATCTGAAAAGATCATATTATATTCATGTTTTAATTAAAGTGGTTTTTATGAGAATAAAATTATATTTAAGTAAAAAATATGACAAAATTGAATAAAATACACCTCTACCATCAACCTAAAAATTTGCAAATGGCGTGCTATTTTCCAATTTGTAAGGAAACATTAAAATATTATACCTCGTAAACCGTGAAACTCCGCAACTTGAAAATTTGTAAAAAGTTTTCTATTTATGAGTACTATCTCCAAAAAAAAAATGAACTTCCAAATCAACGGCCAATATTGGAAATTTTAGCCTTAATAATATATACTCTTTTTAAAAACAATTCTGCATTATATAATAATATACTTACACCATGTCCACCCGAGCTTGTGCCCGGCTGATTATGATCCATTTTTTCAGAGATGCACCAATCTAACTAACTAGCATCGATATTATATATTTAGCAATCAGAAGTGAAGATGTTTTAAAAAAGACAACAAGATACGTAAAATAATAAGCACAACTATTTATTGTAACTTAGGAACAAAACAACAACCACTGGAAACTGACCTAAACCACCACAAAACAAAACGAATTGAACTCATACGTAATTACATTTAAAAATAACGAGAAAGTAAACAAATAGGTAATTAAAAATCCTACTGCCCCTTGAGCGATCTTCCTCTACCAATCTGCCACCCCATCAACGACAATAAGAAGTTGTCACCCCTTTCCATAGAGCTAACATGACGTGCTGCGTGCAACCTCATTTTTTCCTAATGCAACGTACAACCTTATTTCTTCCTAATAATATATTATGTGCTATAACTCTTTGGTAACTAAAATATTAAGCAGATCACATTTGCAACAGAACACCCAAAGAAAACTATAATATTAGTCATTACGAACACCACATGCGCATCGACAAGGTCAAGTGAGCCACTGGATGACTGGACTGATGCATTGACCGGTACGGCTAGAAAGAGAGCGAGCACGCGCGTGATAGCATGTGCAGGAGCGCAGGAGAAAAGAAAGATTTTAGAAATCATTTTCATTTCAAGCGCTAAAAATCAATAACTTTGTTTTCTACCAGTACTTTATGCAAAAAATATGTACCTATGGAGACTTGTGACGAATTTACACATATTTTTTATGCATGTGGCGAATACACTTTCAATGTATGGAGTTTCCAAAATGTGACGAATTTACTTTGTGGCGAATGTACAATAACCCCTTTGAAACTGCGTACGATTTGACGTTTATCTGATGCAGACTGTTCTTAATTTGAAAGCTAAGGTACTTCTCTTCTCAAATGACGCTGGTAAGAAGTCATAGCTTACGGTTTTAGACCACTGCAGTTGTTTAGGTGTGAAATCTAGATTTAACACTCAAAGTAAATGCAGCAAGAACTTACGTCAAAGTGGTAGCACGTTTTGATTAAAATAGAAGCACGTTCTTAGCAGGGTATCGTTTATTAAAACTATTGTATTTTACCGAAAGTGAGAAACAAAATGCGATCGATTTTTTATAAAAAGTATTGGAAAAAAAGAAACACACTCCGATTTTGATGGAACCTAACCTGCCCGAATAGTTGCCAAGAGACCGTAGAAAGAGTATTGGGAGGCCCTAGACCAACAGCCAGGGTAGACGAATTAGAGAAGATGGAGAAAGAAACCTACACTCAGCGGTGGGTGGGAAAAAGCTGCCAATGATGAATGATGTTGACACTGATCTTAGTGGCGAGATTTTCTTTTCAACCGACTATTAAAAAAGGAGGATGGAGTGAAAAATAACTTAACTTTCGGAAGTCAGTGGTTGCAAAAAAGTGAATGAACAAACGTCATCGATTTCCGAAAGTAAAGTAATTTTTCATTTAAGTTTTTTTGGCAAAAATGTTTTTTTTTATTCCTGTTTAAGGCATCCACCAAATAAGTTATTTCAAAAAGCTACACTTCTCTTGGTAACATAATATTATTCTAAAATCAAAACATACTACGCCATATTTACGAAATACTACGTCTCAGTTAAATAAAACCTGCATGCAATTGTGCACGCCAACAAACAACATTGTAAGAATTGTTGTTGTTAAGGCCTTTTATTCGTTTCTGCATAATACAGTATGTACTTATTTTTACAGGTGGCTTCAGCACAATGGCCGTGCAGATTCGACGTAGTACTGATCGAGGGGCGTTTCCCCGTGACGTGACGAAATGGAACTGCATTGCAGAAATCATACTTTCATGCTAATATTATTAACACGAAATTAAATGTGTGTGTTAAGCTTTCACGCCCAAACCGCTCAACGGATTTGGATCAAATTTAACACAGGATAGACCATGGTTAGGGTAGAACATAGGGTAAATTTAAGCCAGGAGTATGTTCTATTGGGTGAAGCCCGGGGAAAAGCTAGTACTTAATATTTTCTCACTTCTAGTTCCAGTTTCCTTTGTCGTAACAATAGTCTATCTAACATGCACATTTCAAATAGTATAATCTTCATCAAAGTATAATTAAAATATAATCATTGTGCTTACCGGAACTTAGAACATGGCTATTTAAATTAATATGATGTAAGTAAATGTAAATTATCGAGTCATGCTTCTTTAACATTACATTAAGATAAATCTGTTCGCCATAGTATGATGCGTGTGATCCCAGGTAAAACAAGGAGTTTCGGCAAAAATAAACATAATAAACATCACACCTGTAATCCCGAAGAATTAGACAGAGGTGTATCCTAATAGTAAACCCACATTTCGCCAGTTATGTAATAGGGGGCGAGCCTATGCTATCAACCGGGTACAAATTCAAACTCCGTGGCTGCTACTGAGAAATTCCGGATGGAAAAATCCAATAGCAATTTGCCCGACCCGGGAATCATGCCCAGAACCTCAAGCAGTCGCGATTGCAACGCACTAAAAAAATGGACTTAAACACTGCAAGTGGACTAATTACTGCTCAAATCAATGGCATACCTACATTTCCATATCTATTCAATAAACTTTTGGTCTTATGGCAGTTTTATTTTTACTACCCCAAGAAAAATATGAATCAAATTAAATTATAGAAAACTGTTAATGCCGTAATGAGTGAAACACGTATTCGAACTTAGCCAGTTTTAGCTTAAGTGCTAAACGCCTGTTTAACGACGTAGGAAGCTGAAGTATCCGCTCTTAATAACGGTAAACGAGACGATATTTAACCATTACGTTAACTTGCAAATGACATAATTACACAAATTAGAACTGTAAACCAAGATTAATGTTTTTGCGATAATTTGCGACGTCAAGCAAGAATAAGAGTTTAGGAAATGAGTACTTGAAATGGAAATTGGAAAGTAGTTGATAACAATGACAATTGAGAAGCTAAGTTTCATGCATAAATAAAGGATATTACATCGCCCAGTGATCTGGATACATATCACTCAGTAAAGTGAATGAACTTATGAAACAGTCTTGTTTTTTATCAATGTATCTAACATTAGGCATAATATTTGGAAAAGACCTTGATATAAAAAGTAGCATAGAACATGATAACTGTCAGAAATACAACAAGAATATAAATAGCAGTGATGATATAGATCTCTTTATCAACAACATGAATGAACGACTGAAAACCTTTCATTCAAATAAAAAATGTGTTGCCTATGCAAAATAAGACGTAAATGACGTTGTAGCAGTAAGAATTGTTCGTAAACGTCAGCCATGAAAAACTTTTCACAACCATGTCTCCATAAAATAAAATTTGTTATCAAAGCCATCAGCTGACAAAGTGCCAACACCTCAACTCAATAGATCTTCGTATCACGTACTCCGTCAATCATTCTTCATTAGGATATCTACTATCTGTCAGGCCATAACGTTAGGCTACCAGTCTATTACGATAGCCTGGAGGAAGGTACTATCCGCTGAACGAGGAAGGGTAGATAACGTTTTGTTCAATTCAGTCTATTTTCCGGACTAATCAATCAGCTTACGCCTTAGCAAACCAACAAACTGCCTTACAAATTATTATGTTAGCAGATTGGGAAATTTCGATGTTCAGCAAAAATATGCGAGAATATCTTCTCCCTGGTATAATTAATCCCGGCTTTTGCCAAAGCCGTGAACGTGAAATGAGGTTTGGAGTATAAATTGCTGTTATAAACGGGGAGCTTCATCTTACTTTATTTGTATTTGAAGCAAAGTTAGACGATCTTATTGATGAAGGCGCTCAACACATTCGAAAGACACGAGAGAGAGAAGAAATTCCAATAGAAATATTTCAATAGTAAGAGAAATAACAGTAGAAACTGTCAATAAAACTAAAACAGTAAATACTAAAGAATACCGCAACACTACTGCTCTAAAACCAGCAGATAAAACAGCTAATCTAAACCCTCCAGTTAACTGAGTACATGTAGAAATAACTCAGGGATGTTCTGTTGGTACATTTGCGAGCAAGTGCAATCACATCAACTAACTGATAAGAGGTTTGCAGCAGACTAACACGTGGGCGAATGTTTATCTCGTCTGTCGGAGATAAAAAGTTATTTTCTGAATTTATTTCAAAGTATTGGATGTTAGTTTGTACTAGCTTAACGGGAGATAAGACTTGATTTATAGTTTTCTAGTTTTTCTTTATGCAATTTTGCACATCCTCCTTTAAATGACCATCTGCATCTTGTTCTAGACTGTTATACGATGTTGGTTAGAGTTGTAAAGTATCTTATTTTACATTTGTGTTGGCAGTCTCTTCCTTAAACAACGAAGTAGCCAACTTCCTCTACCAATATAATTAGCTTTCGTTTCGGAATTTGTTTTTCCTCCATTCCACGAAAGAACAAAAATACTTTAAAAGTTCCCACGTTTATTTATCGCTTTTGTTTTTATAACGGCTACCACGTCCACATATTTTTTATTATGACTGAAAAAGGCACTGTAATTATTAACTTCCGTAAATTCTGATTGATTCGGCACTTTTCACACTATTCTTTCACAAGCCACGCCATTGTTTACTTTACATTTTCTTTCCTAGTAGTTAGTTCAGTACCACAAATTCATATTGATCGAAAGTGTTCAATGCCATCCGCCTTTTCAAGGCATTCCAAAGTGCTAACAATTTCCTCAGGTTATCGATCCACTCCGCTGGGAACGCGCCATCTGGCATTTTCTTGACCGTCACGTGTGTATTTTCTAAAATTGTATTTTGGCTTTACATACGTCCAATGTTTCGTTTTAGACTTAGTTGTGTTTCTGGTACACAATTTTGTAGCTGTTTTTGAGAAGCTCAATTTACAGTTGAGACGAGTATTATGTTTATCTTTGTAAGTACAATTTTTTATACTTCGACCAAAATTTTCATCATGATTCACGTACTTAGAGAACCTTTTCCAGACTGTTTTAATTAAAACATAAAAGAACCAAGTGAGTTAATACGCGGAAGCGACACGCATAAATGGTGTACTTATATACCTACGAACATATAAAAGTACAACCGAGACATTCAAAAATATGAAGCGATTAAACAAAGGGTATTGTGCATTCGATATCTCGATCATGATACAATCGTGAATCATGAATTTCATCATCGATACATACATTGTGTTCAACAGTTTAATCATTGTTGTTTCCTTTAATAACGTATGATGGTAATTTTGTATCTTTTACATTTATCTTTTTTAAGAAAATAAATATGACGAAGAACTCGGTACTTCAAATAGTCGTCGTTGAACATTTTATCATCAATCTGGTAAAATTAAAACGCTTCTTTCACTTTCAGACAGACTACTAAATTGCAATTGTTCAGAATCGTACTGTAATTACATAATTTATTATAACCACTAATAAAACTGGTTCAAGTCAGATAGTATCATCCATTGCGTGAAGCATTGTAAATGCCTAAGAACCAACCAAATGGAAATGATAGATAACGGAATTGCAGTAAAACTACGGCCAATGCTTGATATAATCTTAGTTATTATAGAACACAGTCTACTAAATTAGCCTGTCTGATTTTAAAATGATTGTGAACTTTATTTGCTGATAGTAAAGTATGTCGTAAACAAAATTTTGCGTTGCACCAAAGAGATAAACAAAGAATATTTGCGACACGACACACAAAGAAGAATGTTCGTTGTGTTCGCAAGAATTCGGTCAGGTGACAACAAAAACTGTTTGAAATGCACTGTCAAATGTCCGTCCGTTTGAATCGTGCTTTTAGATATATTTGATATGAAACCAGTTACACGAAATATTTTAGGTTAGGCATTTTGTCTTCAGTGACAGGAAACTATGGAAGAAAAAACGTGTTGCGCCGACCCCAAGTAACATGGGACATTAGCAGGAAGATAAACATGATTTTACCTTCATTCGGGTGTATTTAACGCTTACTTGAAAATATGAAATCAATGACAAAAAAGAAAAGACTGATAAATAAAAAGACGATGTCAAAATTAAAATGCCAACGTTCAATGATTTAGAAAAGATTGTGTAAAAGATAAGAATAATTGAATTAGATAATGTGTGGAATGAGATAGAAAGTTAAATAAATAATAGAACAAAAGTATAGCGTAAGGAGAGCGCAAGTCAGCCTAGACAAAAGAATTGTTGAATGGGCACGGTCATGCAGATAGTGCAGATTTTAATGTAGGCTTTAATTAAGCTATAAGAGAAAAGCGGAACCTCAACATCATCATTAGCCTAGCCCATTTCCAACAATGTTGGGGTCGGCTTCCAGTCTAACCGGATGCAGCTGGATACTAGTATTTTTCATAAAGCCACTGCCAATCTGACCTTCACAACTATAGTACTGGGTAATACGATACAAATGGCTGTCAGACTTTCGGGCCACAGGCTACCTGTAACGACTGTTAAAGATCTACAAATGACCGCCGGGACTAAAGGCTTAACGAGAATCTCTATTCATAGGCAAGAAAACAATTATAAAACTCATAGAACAGACGCCAGCACAGCAAGCTACAACAATCCTTCAATTTTCTTTAATAGATTTTCAACTGTATCGATAAAGGGTTGGGTTCAAGGTTGATGAGGAAAATTTGACAGTTTCGGGTAGCTTGATGTGCTGGCGTGTCTGTACGGAGGTAAACTACAAGCCAAATGTCGGATGACTGGATGAGTTTCCAAAGGCCTTGGCAAAACCACAACGTGAAATCGTCTCGCTATTCATTATAATTCGGAAGCTAACTGAGCATAGCCATGTTTACCAGAGACAATTAGTTAGCTAAAGCTGGGTGTGTGGCTAAAATATTTTAATTGAATTCTTAGAAATTACTGACGTGAAGGCCGAAATAATCCTAATTCTGAAGGTCAAACATAATAAATGTTGAGTGGTATGACTATGACTCCTGAGGACTTTCAAAACAGGCAATCCCTTTTAAAGCGTTACAAATCTCTATAACGAATTTCAACAGAACAATAAATTTCTGACATTTTCATCATAGACTGAAGAAAAAAAAACGGACACCGTTTAAGGAAAACATCTGAACTACGACGGTCTATGCTAAAATCGATAAACAATGTATACTAAATCTTACACTAGCAAGGTAGACCTATCCCGCTGTATCTCAAGACTTAGTCCGCGCACATTCAGTTTGGTTCGATACAAAGATAGAGCACAATCGGTTACGAAATGGATCCGATACCATCGCACTTTCAAGATGTTTTGATGACGTAGCGCCACAGTTGGCTAACAAAAACTTTGGTTGCGTAAACCCACGGCTTTATCGACGAGCTTTCATTCAAAGCTTCCTTTGAACCGATCATTGATGGAAAACTAAAGTTGGAACGGGAAAGCTGTAAATCATGCATGAATGAATCATTTATGAATCATTGGTTGTGGCAAATGGTTGCGAGTATGGTCGAAAAGGCTTATAGATTTAAAGAGACTGCTCTATTCATGAGGTGGAAAAGCCATGCAGAAGAGATTCCAAATATAAAAGGTAAAAATAGATTTTTGAATCGTTTTTGAAATTTACACACACGAGAAGACTATGATTTCATAGTCTTCTCGTGTGTGTAAATTTTGATGGATGGAAAGGTACAGGAAGAACAAGGAAACGATAGCTGGATTGTGTGAGGAATGATATAATTTACTCCTTTTTCTTTCATATCATTCCATCCATCAGCGTGACGGTTGACACAGGAGAATGGAAAAAAAACGTGTTGTGCCGACCCCAAGTAACATGGGACAATGGCAGGAAGATGATGATGAGTCTTGTCCACGCATACTCTAATATAAATCGAATCGAAGGCCACATCTAATATCGCATTAATCAGAATGTATAAGATAAAAGTATGTACCAGGAAAAACCCACAAACATGCTTTTAGTAGCTATGAATGTATAATGATAGCCCAAAAAAAACTCGATCAATTACAACGGGACAAAAAATCTTTTAAGTTCGAGTAGGTAGTCCAAAGTCTTTCTTTAACAAGCTTAATGGTTTATCAATAAAAAGTAACCACGTGTGGTATTACTTTACTTTTTTGTATCTTAAGTGGTAATTGAGTTTCAGAAGTAAATAACTAGGAGTAAAAACAGAAACCATTTAATGCTTTAAAAGGTATAAAAGTGAATATGACAGTAAACAAAATACACCATTCAATACCACCTATTATATTGTTTGATACTGAATACACAAAACAAAAAGAGACAACAGAACTACTGAATCCTCAAGCCTTCAAAGTTTTCTGGAGAAGGCTCCAAAAAACTTGTTTATAAAAAGCGACAGTTCCGTCGGGTTCGATGGGGTGGAACACAATCTTTTTACGTCACTGTTGTTGTGACAAAAACTGGTTGAAGAACCTGAAGATCACTGGACATGCCGGAAGGTAGTCTGATGGGTTCTGTTCGAATTTAGGGAACTGAGGGAAAAAAACACGTTAAAAAGAGCAAGTCTAACGACTAACTGAGGAAGACGCTTTCATGGAGAAAGAGGAAAAGTAAAGAAAAGTTTATAAATAGAGACCATCCTACTAATAGAATTTCTAAAAATCTTTTCCGTCGCACAGGTTTTTTCCTGTTCACCACACAACATTATTTATAAGAACCATAACCATCCCAGGCTAAAAATAAAGTTAAAAATGTCACGTTAAAAAATAACACATTCCATTTTTAGTTTATCAGCCCACGTGGTGATGTAGCACGTGACTGGAGTCGTGTATCACGCGTAATATAGCCTTATTCACACTTTAACAGTATTTTTAAGGTCAAGTCCACAATCTCAGAGCAAAGACGTTGACGTTAGTTACTCGGAGATTAACTCGCCCACTCATTCATCATTTATACACAAATCTATTGACAAAACATAAAACCAAATATTGACATAGCGTTCGAGATTAATTTCTCGTTGGAAATTAGAAAAAAAACGCAGAAGGTTCACTTTGGCATGAATAACAAATAAACTCCCACTCGACATCACACGCAATCCAAATCTCTCAAACTCATGCAAATTGTGACCATCGATTCTTGCCGGATTCTATACACAGTTATGCATATCTGGTATCGTCGACTAATGGGTTCCATAATGTGTTTTGGCTTCGGAAATCGCCTTCTGTGCTCAGTTTTTGTATGGTTTATGTGAAGGCGGCGCGCGCGCACGGTAGCTTGTCGTGACTCACGCCAAGCAGCCGCATGGTAATGTGAACATGTTAATTGCTAGAAAATCGAGCCTATCTCATAAACCCTTTTTCGTGGGTAGGTAGGATTTTTGGAATACCGGTATTATAATGGCGAATGGGAATTCGATCGTTCAGCATTTTATTGTAATGTCGTAGGATTATAGAGATAGCTTGTTACATCCCATTTCAAAATCCTATCAATAATTTATAAGATGAAGATACTAAACACAAAATTTGAGTCAAGACAAATTTGAAACAAAAATTAATCAACTCAATAAACACGGATCCAATGACAACAAACATCCATCGATCAATGCACAGAACGTGACAAAAATAAAACACGAAGATAAGAACCGCTACGAACATGATAAGCAAGAACACAAATCTGAACGCATGACAAAACACACAGACATACAAACAAGAGATGAAACTGACGACGGGCCCGAACATAAGAAGTAATCTTAATGACATAACAATAAGAGATAAACGTTATGGAATTTCATTAATCTTCGGAACGCAGTGTTGAAAAACAAATAAGTTATATCGAATAAATTAATGTGTTTTGATAAATGCGTTGGTAGGAGTTAAAGGTTACGAGATAAAGGCAGTGCATTACGTATGAAGACGGACCTGCCGTATTTTCATTCATTAGTACTGGTCAGCGTCCTAAATTCCAATGCATTAGCCGATAATACACGATCACCAGACAGATGTTCATCGAGAATCGTGTCGCTTGCCAAATGTCTAGCTGTAAGGTCAAGGAAATGTTACATTTCATTAAACTTCTTTTAACTAAGGATATCCTTATTAACAACAGTTACCGCATGAACTATGACAATCATTTAATAATCATCAATGAAAATCCCATTCGCTTTATTTACGGTTAGCTTTTTTACCAATGCATAGTACTATCTGGTGACTGGTTTTGCAAGATAAACTAGGAGTGCCTCCCTTAAATCCATGAATATTTGAAAAAACATTAGACATACAAATAGGGCAGTAGAACAGGTGTTCTACTGTGCCTATTTCAATATCAACTGTTTTATAAATCAAATTTTCTCTAAATCTCACCATTGTTATCAGTAAGAGCTCATAAACACTGAAGGAACGCGACATTGTCACGACTGAAAGTAGTTGCCAGCGTTTAGTCGCAGTCGTAGAGGTGGATCATTTCTAAACTAGAAATGGACGATCTATTGTGATGTCAGGCGCACGCCACGATCCAAGCGTGGTTCCTGGCGATAAATCTGCAACACCGTTATGCTAGCAACACAATTGATGGTTGGAAAAAAGAAATTCCGATTTGAATGCTACTTGAGATTGACACATTTGTGGTTGGTGGTGGTGTCTAATCTAGACGGTATTCAGGAACGAAATGTTCCTGAATACCGTCTAGATTAGACAGGCTTTCGGTAATAATTAAATTCCTCCTTCCGTTTTGGAAAGTCGTCTATAAAGAAAAACTGTGAGTAAGTGTTTTTGACACAAGGAGCCCGGATGAAGATGGTTTCTACAATTTATTTTCTCAGCCATCGAATGCACCTGAGAGAATCAATCATTATCTACGAGTCATCGAATAAAACAAAAAGCTTACATATCAAGTAAAACTTTTACCGATCATCCATCTTCATGAGATACACGTCACACAACATGCACACTCGGTGGACCTCTGACACTGCGCGCACGCGTACGCCTCGGGCGTTTGAGCACGATTTTAGGTCAAGGCAGCACTCGCCAGGGATCGCAAGAAGATTATTACAAATTGCACTACACTGCAGTCGCTACGGCCCCTTTTAGTCGCTCCATCAATGTTTAATATCATTCAAATCGGCGTTATTATATAAACTTGTCTAGCTTGACGTAAACGATAACCCGATGAGAAACAGAAATCATACTGCTGATCAATTTATTACTGAAATGTAAATAATTTTGGGGGCATATGGCTTTGGGAAGAACAATTGGCGGGTTACGAAGGTCAGGCAAGTGTATATTAAAGCTAAAAGGGTATCTATACAAATGAAATGTTTCAATATTTATGAACCTGCACGGATTAATATTGTATAAATAAAGGGAGCGTTTACGAGTGTTTTCTAAAAAAAGCTCCTTTACCAAAACGAAATTTAGATTCTTACGCAACATCATTCGTAAATCTGGCCTAATCTCAAGGAAGTGTATATTTACACAAATTAGAACCATTAACGCTTAAACAAGGGCGCCCATTACGTCCAGACGAGCTCAAAAATAAAAGTAAATATTATGAACTCGAATTTGATTGATACGTGTTATCGTAATGTGGATAACGGTCCATTTTATTTACAGCTGTAGCTGGCAACTTTTCAATACCGGTGATTAAGCTATAAATTCAATCGGGCAAACCTTAAAAGAACATTATTGCTGAGATAAATCAGGTTGTAGCATTTACAAGATCTGAGATAATAGTTGAATCAGAAGTTGTTGCGGTCGTGGGAATGGTAATAATTGGCTTCATGGGAATGGTGGACGATCGTGATCCTCGCGATGGATTCGCCGGTGACGTGGCTAATGGCTACGAGTGATGAATCCCTGGCAATGATGTAACTGTGTCGGGACTATTATTTGCAGAATTGCAATCTTAGTCACGTACAATCTCAGTCATCAGCGGTTGTTTGACATTTGTCGATCAAGTTTCTGATCTTACAGAATATACTAGCTTTGATCAAAACACTCAGAGTAACTCCGGAAGATTTACGTTGAAAACATAAAGCTTGCTAGAAAAACCGACTACAATACAAATATTTGTAAAGGATCCCAAAGATTGCAACCATCTATTAGAGTGCTGACTTAAATATAACTTTCCCTTTAATATATGGCAGTTGTGTGACAGTCGTTAAGTTATGGGGGATGAACAGTACAATTTAAATACCGGGTTCCGTGGGAACAAAGACAACAGGTGATGTACGGACATGTGTAGTCACGGATTGTGAACACACACACAAAAATATAACTACACAGAAGGGACACACACACACATTAAAAATATAGATGTTGCACGTGCTATAGAGATAGGTCGAAACTGTTGAGTAACAGTGAGTAATACGGTCTCTTAGAGGTGTTTTAGAAATTAAATTCAGATGCTTATTAATTAGGACATGAACATGACCTAGACAATGATAAAAAAACGCTTCATGTTATAATTACGCTGCTTTACTGGACGAAAATGTTACTAACTGGCCTTCTGCAGATAGGTTCTACATTTTGTGTCATTGAGGTAGCCATGTTTTGAGGGGGGGCATTCCATCAGTCGGAACATTTGCGGGAGGGTGCGCGCCCAAGTGTGTCCCCTGTTGCATGGGGAGTTATGCCACAAAACTTTTGGAGTACCTACTGTCTTTGTAATCTTATGAAACATTCATAAATAAATTGTCGTCTGCGGTATGAAAGTTTACTTATATTGCACTGGAAAAGGATCGTTCAGATTTATTTCAAAGCAAATCTTTGTCAATTCTTATTTGCTGCTGAAGAACATTTTGTTATTTCTAATGCCGTAGTACTTAATAATATATAGAAGATCAAACAATACGCAAAAAATGTGAAAGCTTGAGTACGACTATAATTTTTTTTGCCGACAAAAAAAAGAATAGACGAGACAAAAAAGGGGATCCTTTTGAACACACAACACTAAAAACGGCTAAACAGTAGCGTAATCCTTGAAAAAAAAAGGGAAAAGGTCAGAGGTCTCGCAAATTTTAAAGAGTCCCCAAGGGTCGATAGCAGTAGTAATCTCGCGCATGTGTCACAGTCATGGTTTAGCGATTAGCCGACGACGGTAGCGAAAGAGACATTTTTTTGTATAGCTAAATAAGATTGATGAATGATTAGGGAGACAAATCATGCGTTTTTCCAATATTAATATTTTAACTGTGATTAAAGTATACATAATGAAAAAACGCCTTTTCTGAAAGGCCAAAGGAAAGATGGATGGACTGTGTGAGGAATGATATGAAAGAGAAAGGAGTACATGATGCCGTGACGTCTGACAGGGGAGAATAGAAGAAAACGTGTTGCGCCGACCCGAAGTAAAATGGGACAAGGCAGGAAGATGATGATGATCACGATGAATGAAAGAAACGCCAAGAAATTTTCTGGTGCTACCAATTATAGTACATCGACTAGGTCCTACAATCCTTGATTCATAAATACTGATTTTGCTTCGCCCATAGTTCTGTTTCTTAATCAACACACGCGATCAGCTATTTGGAGTTCAAATACTGAAAGTTTATAAATGACTTTTTAAATTCATTGATTTCATTTCGTTTATTTCAGTAACAATTTTTACACTGTGTCGAAATTTTACAGTAGATTATAAAATTAAAGAATTACATAAAACAGTAATTTATAAAACAGTAACCAAATAAATTAACAAAGAATTGCGTAGATTTTTTACTCACAACATAAAAGTAACACTTTATCCGTTTCATTAAACAACACATTAGATACAGAGCTTATTCACCCTAAATATTGCAAATCCAACAACCAAAACTAATGTCCAGAAACTGGAAATCGTCCAGAAGCCGAATCCCGTGAGAATGATCCAAGATAATAACATATCGCCGAAACCAAAGGGTGTTCGCTAGGGGAGCATTCTCCGCCCCATCATGCGTCCGACGTCCGCGAACAATGAGCATGCGCTCTTTCATTGTACTCAAAATTTGCCAGATTTTTTTTTTGTATTTTTTAAACAAAGCACTGCACAGTGGGTCACGCTTTACGACTTCCAACAATAAGGTGATGAAATTAATCATCATTTCGGCTGTGACGCTAACATCATTTACATCATCCTCTTTTAAATTTCACTCAGTTTCTTAAACGTTTAAATGTTACACAATCAACGAAATTTTTATGATCTGTCTCGGAGAATCATTAGCAGCCATTTCGCAATCAGTAACAGATACTGTATAACAATAGGTAATTAACTATGTTTTCTGTTTTACACAAAATTGGCATAATAGCAGCAGATATGTCTTTGCAGGCGAAATTAGAATTTGCTTAGATAACATTCCGGAAACATAATTAAATATTCCAATTAGTCTTTGTTTTGGGACTTTCCAAACGTATAAGTTATGTTTACATAAGGAACTTTTACTTTTATGGCTGTAAATACTAGAATTATACAAAAGACAATTAGTTTGTTTCCCCCTTTATGTGCCTAGGTACATAAACACACACACGTATAAATAATGAAGCTGAAAATTGCATTTTCGCTCAGTCTTTAATAAACACATCATGCTGTGGTGTGGGCTTTCGTGCCATCGGATGCACGCTCCACATATTCTGCAGACAGCACGTGACCGACACGCGCCCTCTGGCCCTCTCCGACCCTCCGGTAGGAGGGACAAGCCCTTGCGAACTCTCGTGTTGCCTTGGCAACAATGTTGTCCCGAGAAATTACGTATGCAGGATGCGCACCCCAATTATTTCTTGGAAGTCTCGTAAAAGTCTACGTTATTTTCGAAAATAATGGTCTCATTTTGCAAAGTACGCGTTTTCCATTATGTAACTCTAATAACGTAATTGGTAGGTACGTATAGTAAAATATATTAATGAGTTAGAGCTTATTTTCATTCACGAATTTTATTCTACCGAGGCTTGACTGATAATTTGATAATGCAAAAAGTGTAACTGATAAAAAAGACAAAATGGAAAATATACCGACTTATCATGAACTGATACAATGTTATCAATATCAAAGAGACGCAACATCCGCTTTCTATTCTGAAAAATAGGTTTATTTGGGTGCTTCACCATCATTGGATAATAAATACTAGAAAGGAAAATACTATACAACATTTTCACAGCTTCATAACTAAATTCTAGCGACCTTAGCACTAGACGAGACAACAATGTAACCAATTTGTCTAACAAAAGCAATTGTGGAACGTGAACAACTAAATAACAGAGCAACAGACCAAGCTTTAAATGTAAATCCCATTTAACTCTATAACTCATACCTAGTTCTATTGCATAGATAGGGACGAAACTAATCCCGCAGATTCCCGCATAGATAAAATCTATAAGCCCTCGGATTCACAAAGATTTCCATCGCTTAATAAACAGAATGAAATACGTAAGTTATCACGTTATAAATTTTGTCTACTATTGTAATAAAATAGCCAATAAATTGTCGGCCTATAACCTTATAATGTATAGCTGTAATAGAAGAGGGGAGTTTCCTCAACCCTTCATATTTCAAAAAGTTATTTCTGTGACCTTTTTGGCTTTATGAAGCTCTTTTGATGTTGGTTTCAAGTTTATAATGTAGCTTAATAGACAGTGTGAAATTTCTGTATAAAATTAATGATTTTATAGCTGCACCTGTCTCAAAGATAGTTATAGATACAATTGACTCTTATCAGCAAAACTTTCATGATTATCATGAAAGTTTTGCTGATAAGAGTCACTTAAATATTCTCTACTTAAACATTCTCTTCACATACTACATGTACATATTAAACGAGTATTTGTAAAACGTAATTTCCATCGATGTGGGTACATAAGTGAAGGGGGCGAGTGAGGCGACGTCAGTGACGTCGAATCGATGCAACACATGCAATATTTAATTACGAAAGGGGTGAACTTGGGGGAGGGGTCCAGTGATTGTATTTGCATAATAAAGCCTGAATAACGGACTTTAATACAGAGTTCGCACTATTATTTTGTGTGCAACTCGACAGTAAAAAAATCGGTAGAATTGATGACAAAAAAACAATACTTATGGTGTCGGTATAAAATAGGGAAAACTGGTGGCAGAAACATGCACTTCCGTCATTTATTAATCGATTTTACTTTACATTAACCGGCAATAGCTGATATTGATTGGCTAATTTCGGCTAATATTAGCCGAAATTTATACAACTATCTCACAGAACTCGAACCATACTGACATGATCGTCTTCCATTCGCTCGTAGATACATCAAAGTCAGGTTTCGCGGCAAAAGAGCGTTGGCTCGTTAAATTTTCATGTTAGTTTATCATGTCAACAGCAGAGAACAATAAACTGTCCCACACATACTCGCACCTAGTATACATACGGCCAAGCGTAGAACCGACTACAGTTGAGTGCAACCGAAGCACAGACTTGGAACAACTGGATCGGCTCATACAAACAAATGCAAAGCGTTTACGCGAGTTCTAAGCTCGCTAGACAGGTTAAACGTGAGTTTGGGGCTGTCGGCGTGGCGAGATAGACATCATTATTGCCATCGCGGGTAAAACCTATCATCGGAGTATGGAGATTGGCCCACACAAAGAGGCCTGAACCCAGCAGTGTGTGAAGTTGGGCTGTGGATGACGATAATAATCATGAAGTCGGCTGTCGCATCGAGACAAGCGGCTGCGTTTTATATGTATAGTGGAAAAAAACT
Organism: Eurois occulta; assembly: GCA_950022335.1. Lineage (NCBI taxonomy): Eukaryota > Metazoa > Arthropoda > Insecta > Lepidoptera > Noctuidae > Eurois > Eurois occulta. Next base: position 4,370,192 of record OX465489.1, on the reverse strand, counting down.
CATTCTAAGTTGACAACTCCACTCGAGTTTGATTTCATAAAAAAGGCCTGGTTGGATTACTGGTTGTCTGATACTGTGGCGGAAGCGTCGCGTGCGCATTGTGCAATTAACGTGAACCGCAGTGTATCCTGTCGCGCGTGCGCGGGACTAACTGTACTGTGCCAGTTACGTGTAGGTTAACACATAGACAACGACATTCCTCCAATAGATAGAGACAATACGATAAAAGTGGATTGGAGGTTAGATACTTGTCAATGTGATTCGGAGGTTGAGAGAAAAGTAGTAACAAAGTAGGAGAAGCACATAGCAAGGATTATGTGTAAGAACCAAAGCGGAAAGAGATGATACAGCTAGAAACAAATGAATACTCAGTCAGATGGCAGTTGAGAGAGATACCTGGGAGAACGAGACATGCTGAGCCAATCACAAATAAATTGGAGTAACATCAAGGTGATGACGATATCGATGAAAGTCCCTTCACATCAGCGGAATCAGACGGCTAGACTTTTGTAGTGGCTTTAGATTAGTTGTTGTTTTTTGACTCATTAAGGATTATTTAGTAGGTATGCATGTGAAAAACACAATAAACCGTGTTATTCAATTGTCTAAAAAGACGTATTTCCGATAAAAGCGATAAACATGCTGTATCGTTCAAAAACAATGATTAGATAATGTTAGAACTGCACAAATCATTCATTGAGCTCTTAGAAGATTACAAGATGGATATTTTGAAAACAGACGGGGATTGTGTCGACACACAACATTAAGACACAACCTTCAAGTATAGCTTGGAAAATCAAAGATTTTGTCTCCAGACATATTACTGAAAAACAAGGAAAGCTTTTTCATTTTCAGTTTCAAAATGACATAATTCAACCTTGGCATTGCTCCAGAACCATAAACGGCGTACCCTCGTTACAAAAGGGTAGCCCACAAGGGACTTATTTAGGTCCTCTAGTATAGAACCTTGAGTTCCACATGTAACAGTGAGTTTACTTTGTCTATAATTTAGTAGAATAATAACCATGGCCGTAGCGTGGTCGCAGCTTAGTATAGACCTATTACTCGTATACCTTACTAAACAGGTCACATCACACTTAATGAGCTAAACGGGTCACCAGTTCCCAAAGGAAGCGCTGGAGTGGAAAGTTATGACGACATTAAAAGCTTGTCCTTATCACAATAGTCTAAAGGTCATTTTACGTTGCACAAAATATAAAGGTGAACCGTTAATAAAGCTTTATTAGGAAAGTTGTGATACGTCTATGTTAGTCATTATTATATTAGCGGAGTGATGTGTGAGACTATAATGTGATTTTCTAGTTTGCGCTCCGAAACTCGGGTGGAGTTTGGAGCGGTTCGTATCAAAGTTTAACTCAATAAGTGGTTCGTGAACCACTTATGTGTGACCCTATTTATGCTGCTAATTGAATCATAAAGGCATTCGATATTTCCCAAGTTTCATGGCCAAAGATCTTGTTCGCGTTGCTGCGTCGTTTCTGAAAGACAATTTCTCGCATTCTATGAACCACTATTGATCCAGTTAGCAAGCCATAAATCAAAGTTTTCCTCTCGCTTTTCTATCAACATGCCAGCTAACTTCAATAAGAGCATTCCAACCAATAAATCTACGATTCATTTGAATAGTTGTTAACTAATTTGTATAGTCGTACAGGGGCCTGTCCTGCCCCGTATAATTTGTAGCCCGCATGTCAACGGCTTGGGGACCGTGATTCAATGGAAATTGAATAAGTGGAGAGCGATTGTAGCTCTCGATAGAGTACTCGATAACAAGATAATGTGAACATTGAACATAGTTGACAACATTCCGATTGTGTCGGGCAAGGTAGGAGAAAAATAGCGAGCATACCGACTGGCGAATAGCTTTAGAAATGAGAGATATTAAACTGGCGAGGTACGATCATTATCTAGTTATACTGAGCAATCATAACTCAGTGAAAAAGTAGGAAAGAGAAAAAAATGAACCTCGTTAAGGATGAATAATTAAGATGAATATTTCATCCAAACCACGAATCTTAATTAAAGCAATAAAAACGTCGTTAGCAGGCAGCTGAGACAATTAAGAGTAAGATCTAACTGTTCGCATTTTCGCTTAGCTCGGTCTCCTTGACATTCGATCGATCGTGCTATAACGTATTATTAAACGCACTCTGTCCCGTTCCTTCCTTCAGGTGAGAGGGAGATGTAATTATTTGGCAGTTCAACTGTTGAACGGGTGACAAATGATAAATTGGATTTGTTCGAGGGTTCATTGGGTCAATGGCAGGTTAAAGAATTATTTACCTTCGAAGGTTAAGATCGAAATCCTTTAAAGCAACTGGCGGAGCGTGAGTACGGGTAATCCATATAATATAACATCACGCCGACGAAGGGTTAGGCAGAAGTATACTTAATAGTACACCTACATTTCGTCAGTTTTGTTAAACTCCCATGTAATAGGGGCGAGCCGAGAAATTCCTGATGGAAAAACCCAATAACACTTTGCTCGACCCGGGAATCAAACCCAGAACCTCACGCTCAGCAGTCGCGTTTGCGACCACTCGACCAACGAGGCATGACATGACTACGACCAAATCATTGAAAGAGAAAGACACTTTTGTCGGTGTGGGATGTCATTATCCTCTGCCTTTTACTTGACAACAATCTCAACTCAATATATGGAAGCTTGGACATTTAATTCATTGAGTGATTCAATATTACATAAGATTCAAGTTCCAAAAACCCGACATCAAAATATCAGACTATCATTATCTCCATGTTAAATCCCCTATAGCAAATCAGCTTATGAAGAATCACATATTACAAACAAAACTGCATTCGCGACCTCGAAATAGAACTACTTGAACAAAACGTTCTCCATTCTTCGCAGAGAAAGTGACCAGAAAAAACATAGACCTACAAACATGTTCTGCATATCAATCGGTGTGTAAAGATTGATTGAACGATTGATAAGCTCCCGAACACTATGGCTGGCACTCTGCTCATGAAACGTCGGGTCAAACGCGATATAATCTGACATTGCGTGATACTTGGCCGAGAACTTGACATTGAAATAGGGTTCGCATGTTTCATAGCAGTAATTTCTAGTTTCTACCACAAATGGCCCAGATTCAGGAGAGGATGTGAGAGAATTATCATGCTGTATAATCTTTACTAAATAACAGTTTGGATTATGAGTTTCCTGTTGTTCTTCGGTAGCACTATTATTATGGAAATTTAATTTTATATAAGATCAAGAAGTAGAACAGCGTCGAGTAATAAAATTAACTTTCCAGGAAGTCCATTCTTCACTTGATAATCACGGAATCAAGCTATTACTAAAGTCGAAATCGCCAACCCTAATTTAGAAAAACATACAGCCCATAGAAACAAATGTACACGATAATGTATCTCTAGTTATTTTTGTTGCAATTACTATATCTGTTGGCTTAGTTTCAAGTAATTCGCGCTTTAGTATACTACTTCGTCTGTCAAAAAAAACTGTTGCAAATATGATTTAGTGCTTATAAAAAGTCTGTCTAGAAAAAGAAGACTTATTTCCCGAAAGATTTTATCATCGAAATAGTCAGAAAAGTTAGTGTATCTTTTGGTATCTATGTTTAATTTGCCAATAAAAGATACGAGGCTCATATAATGATTGATGTTGGCTTGTCTTTTTGGTGCTGAAGTTATAATGTGATGGGCAATCTGTAAGATTGAAGATGTTCGTCTAAAAGTAGTCGTAATGAAATTTGAATCATCATTCATTATAACGTCAATAGTAATTTTACGCAAGTTCTATTAAAACATAGAAATTATATTAAAAAGACTACGGGGCATCGCAATGTTGTAGCAAAATAGGAAAAATAATCAATCGATTAGCATTTATTGGAATTCAGTGAAAATTAGATCACAGTTCACACGATTCTGCTGCTAAATGGCCTAGTTCTAGTTTTGATACTAAATACTGGTTTAGAAAACTCCAACTGTTTGACCTACACCAATAGTCTAGATTGATAGATTCCAAGTCTAAACAATTAGATAGAAGAGTGAAAATATCGGCCATTACAGACTAGTAACGGTCTTCGCGTCCCGCTGCGACTGTGACACGACTAATTGACGTGACGTTTCAGTCGCGTCGTGTCGCGCGTGATCGGGGCGCGTCGTGCGGAACATCCCAATGTAAAATGTAAATGCAAGATGTCTGATGCGTTGAAAGGAATGTGATAGCATTCCTGCTGATGCACTGATGGCTGAAAATTTGGTTACTTGATCAAGCTGAATAAAACTGATATTATCGGCTATTTTTTTGGCAATTCAATGAAAGCTTAAGTATTTTATACATATATGATAAAATATGTAGGTTAATTTAAGTTTTTAAGTTTACTGTTTGTGCACATAGGTACCTATATCCTCTTCTCCAAATCTCGCATAATCGAAATAAGTTTTGCTGTAAGAAAACACAATTCTGGGTTCGATTCGAGCTTACGCCGTTGTACAGACGCCAGGCAGGTCAACCTACCCGAAACTGTCAGGTTTTCCCAACCAACCTTGAACCTAATGCTTTCGAAATAAAGTTAAAAATCTATTAAAGAAATTTGACAGATTACGCTATACGTGTATTGTAATTTTGTATGTATATATTTTAATTTTGTGTGCAATAAAGAATAAGAAAGTTCTTTGGTTATCTACAATTGCCTAAAATCATAAAACTTTACTGGGAATTACAAAAATAAATGATTATAGCAATTTTTACCAAGTGCCAACCAATAAACATGAATTCGATTAAACATCTTTCAATTGAGAACAAAAGAACAGCTGAAGATCAAAATAGAACAAAATTCACAAGAATTTCTTGTTAAAACTCCAGCGAAGTTTGATCCCGATCTAATCTTACAAGCAAAAAAGAAACGCCATTTTCCTCAAAGCTGAAGTTAAGACAATATTTCAAGAAACAAAATCCAAGTACGTTTATTTGATAACTTCATGCAGTTATGGTAATGTGACATCTATTTTCTGTTGCATAAAGTTCTAAGTGCAAATTGTGGAGACAAGGCGAAGTAGTTGCGCCGTAAATAACTTGGTAAGACGGAAATGTTATGCTTTGCATTCGTAGGTCAGTAAGTAGTTCACAACAATTTAAATTTATGCGGAAGAGCATCATGCGTGCGCGGGCTGGTCCAACGTAGTCACTTTCCTTTACTAGGTTCTTTCCTTATACAGCTTCATTTCCAAAGTTTAAAATCATCAGCATCCAGCTGCTCTCATTCCAATTTATTAGGGATTGACGTAATGTCTCTTCTTCCTTCATTGGTAGGGACTTCTCTAGGACTGACTGCCTCGTTGGTGCTAGGTTCGATTCCCGGGTCGGGCAAAGTGTTGAGTTTTTCTATCAGGATTTTTTTAGTACCAGCCACGGAGTCTGGACTTGTGCCCAGTTCATAACAATAGGTTCGCCTCCTATGGGACTTAAAACATAGTTGGCGTGATTAGGTACACCCCTGACTAACCCTTTCCGGAGATTACAGGCGTGATGTTATGTGTATATGTTACTTCTCTAGGTTTCACTCGGTCTTTATACTTCTTCTTTAATCTGAGCGATGTTCCCGTTTCTGTCATTGTAGTTTGACAGTTGTATGAGAGTGACAGATATACCTAACGCTTAGTCAAAGTTCTTGCTAACTTTGCTAAGTAACGTATACAGATCTCTGTGTTCTCTTCCTTTCTAGCTATCATAGTCTATTAATACTAATAGTTAAGTTAATATATTATTTATACCACTACTGCTAAACTACCGCGGTTTTACCAATCGACAGTACCTTCTAAATCAATTCTCTGTACCAGAAATGTATTCAGCCAATAGTTTGTTCGTACTCCCAATGGTACACAGTCCGTTACAAGCAACAGTTTTGCGTATCGTGACTACTCTACGTTAGATACATGAATTACTTTAAGATGTGTTTGTAGCACGGAGGAAATAGCGAATGGAGTCCCACAGGTAACGTGTAAACTCAGCGTGCCAAAATCGCGACACACGTGTTGCGACAACGGAGTAAACCAATGAAAGATTATGCCACGAGAAGAGCCAACTTTATGTGAGAAGTTGATTATCACGACGGCAATGTCACGATTATGAGAGTATGCCACGACTCCACGTGTCACCGGAACGCAACTTGCAGAACGACGGACGGAAACAAGTGACGATCGCGACCTGAGGTGATACGGGGCGGTGCCTGCCAGGGCTGCGGGACTGTTCGAAAGAGATACCGCGGCCCTGGAACATAAAGGGCCAATGAAGGAACATGGGTGGTTTTTAGTCAGTAAGAGTCTGACACTCCCTTCCGCTCCGCCCAGGGCGGGGGGGGGGGGGGGTCATTTGATGATTTCCCACCCACCAAAAAAAAAAAAAAAAAAGGTGATACGGGGCGTTATTCCCATTACCAATAGGAAATATGCTGTATGACGCAACGCCATCAATCATCCACTAAGACGTCACAGTACAAACGGACAGATTATTATGCTAGTCGGCGCTCCAGTTATTAATTACTCTGTGGTTAAAAGCCACTGGCCACAACTCTTCGCTTCCTCGGATGGCCCGTTATGGCCTCGATTGTGGTTTAATTAATGAATAATGGATGCAGTGTAATAATTCACTGATTTCACTGAGGTTCCCGAGCTGCTCCGAGCTATACGGGAAGCGAATGTGATTTTGTAAGTGAAAATATAGACTGTGTATTAGATCATTTCTTGCTAATTAAGTTATTGTGAAAAGGTATCTGGTATTACGAATTTTGTTGATTAAATCTAAAATAGCCAATTCGACGGTTATACGAGAAAAGCTCAAGTTATAGAGTAAATCATTTACAGATGGGTTCGGCATCGAGTAATCAATATTATGCGTATCATGACTGAAGTTTCGCTATTTATTTTTAATTTGATCTTGTATGGCGTAGCCAGCCTGCAAGTCTTGTTATAGTGCTATCCCTGCTAAAGCCAGCCGGTCCTAAGCTCATAAGTATCAGGGTCTTTTACAATGTACACGCCATTTACCGACAATTAAACACACATAATTGAATGAATCTCATATCTGCAATCTCTCTCATCAAAAATCCAAATATTTACAATTCCATATTAATATCACGTTTTTCTTGATACTTCAGCTATTAGTGACAACTTTTACATTCACGGTGATAGAGAACGGAATCTCAGTAACGCGGTCCAGTCCCGCAGCAAGGAATTTTCTCTTTTCCCGTACTTAAACTGTTGTAGGAAAAACGAGCAATGAATTTAATTAATTGGCCTACCACTTGAACACACAAGCGACAATTAACTCTATATCTTTGAGATAAGACTCATGTCAGCAAAATGTATTTCTGTTAGCAACTGCAAGGTATAATTCACTCGTGGAGTTGCCAATCTCATGTGAGAAATATGTGTTATGTTTATGCCAAAAACTTGTAGTGCAGGCGGTGCAGTTGCTGATATTAATTTAAGAAAATACTAAGGACAGAGTGGAGAGATGAAAATGATACATGAATGTGTCGACAAACGTGTGAGGTGTTTAGATTTTATGCTATTGAAAGTATTTCTATCCTTCGTTACATAACCAAGATGAAAACTTCCTTTAGAATTTGGACATTGGCATCTAAATAATCTGCTACATTTGGTAAGGAAGGAAAACTGCATATATTTCAGAAGCCTCGATAAAAAATTAAAACGCTTACATAACTGTTTGCTAACCATTGCGAATATTATAATGTGTTTTTGAATTATAACTTTCTATTTTTATACACACGATGTTTTAAAAATAAACCGTTGAGGTAAAATGGAAATATGAGGAGAGAATTACAAAATACATCTAGATATTGTCAGCTGATGATAACAGTAAAAACGCGTGAAATTACCAAATCATCGTTAGAATCTTGGCACATAATAAGCTGGCTGTGACTAATGCGATTAACAATAGGCACTGAGGAAACAACGAAATTAAAAAGATTAAACACACTGATGACGTGGTAAACACCCTAGTTTACTCTAAAATTAAGTTTTGTTTTCGCGTAAAATCATAGAAAAATCTATTTTTTTTCCATACATATCACTTTGATCTAACGTTAAGCAGAAAAAGAAGAATTCCCAATTCTTATTTCAAATTAAAAAAAAAACGCATAAAGGACTAAGCGCTTTATTACAAAACATGCGTTACTGGAGAACTCATAAAGCCTCAGGTCATTACTCTTGCAACACCTTTCGCTAAGATCCAACATGGGATGCCAGCTGCTTTTTTTCCATCTCCATAAAAGATCGCTCACCTGTCTAGTGCCAGTTTTTATATCTGATTTCGCGAGACTCGCTAACAAGTCAAAATGAATGAAAAACTAAGTTACATTAGATGAACATAACATAAAACTTGCACTTTCACACGCATGGCATTGACTGCGTTGTTGCAGTTACAAGTTTTTATGTTTATTAGGTATGTGTTATTTTTAATTGGATCACTCACACAATTTAGACATGGTCCTTTACAATCCTTGCTCCTTGAGTGTAAGTTAGTGATGTTTGTTAATGGGTTTCACAAAAACGACTGAATGGCAAATGGAAATTTGGCTCACCTTACCTGGGATATCTATGTTCTATGATATAGGGGATGGGTTCCACACTTGGTCTTTAAAGTAGACCATTGCCGTGTTGTACGTGGACTAAGGCGGTATTCGTCATTCCAAGACACAGATTAGGTCTATCGAAGATTTACATAATTATATGATAGGTACGTTTTTTCCAAGTTTTTGATTTAGTTCTCCATAGTGGCGGTACTTTCACTGCCTTACAGCTTCGCTTGCCTTTATAACCTACAACTCTTCATGATGTTAGGGTTTCTGAACCATCTGCTTGCCTTATGGGCTTGCCGTGGGCACGCCACTGATCACCCAAGATGCGAGTGAAACCGCGGACAACAGCTAGTCAATTATAAAAGCGTGGTCCACTACTACACAAACATTCGATTCGATAATGTGTTACATAATTCTAATTTGTAAGCCCCTTGGCCGGAAACTTGCATAAGCAAGCGTGTAATTTTTATCAGTCCATGTTTTATCTGAGTCGCTTTAGACAAACAAGACAAAGATTATTTACTTTGTAGATTAGATAAAATCGACGTTGTTATAAATAACAATTGAGTATTTGTAAGCTACAAATAATGTAAGAATATGGATGTGAGATTTATGGAACGAATAAACATGCTGCATCGACTCCAAATAAATTGGGATGAGGGCATGTCAATGATAATACAACGTATAATAATTAAATTATTTGATTGGTATAAAAGTTGATAATTATGGATAGATAGAGGTGAATACCGAGATGACGACTGATTGGAAAAAGGGCAGGAAGATGATGATGCTGATATTATAGTAATTAATACAACATGTACGTGTGGAAATGGATATCGTATTACCCAGTGGACCAACTGGGTTGTGGAGGTCAGATAGACAGTCGCTCCATGTAAAATATTGGTATGGTCATCCGGTTAGACGTGGAGTCAATCCCAAGATAGTTGAGAAAAGGCTAGGCAAATGATGAATGGTGTACGTGTGAAAATGTATATTTCAATCACTTAACTGACACTTACTACTTTTAAGCACACTGTAATTTCAGGAGTTTCTGTTATCTGAAATTATAGTGTCTGCCAATATTATAATGCCAATTTTAGTTTGCCAATTCCAAACATAGAATTTCACGAATTTCTATTTCTCATCCAATAATTACTAATGAAATCCGATCCTACATTAGCATGTTATAGGTTAAGTCTCACGCTTCTGAAACTGGGTAAGTAGCACTGTAACCGGCGCCCGCGCATGTTTAGCGCTCCGTTTAACGCCATGTATGGCAGTGCATTAAGTCCAAACACTATAATCGCTTGTAAGCGGTGACAGATTGTTGGGTCTACCACCAGTGTTAGATAAGTGTTGAGTTAATTTATTATTAATTAAATAAAAGTAGGTAGGTAGTCATAGAGTAGAATTCATGGTCATTTTGGGTTACATTTGTTTTAGAAATGAAAAGAGCAAAAAGAGCTCTACATTTTTTTTTTTAGAATTCTTATTCAATTATATAACTAACAACAAAAAAAGGTTATTTACTCGTAGATGCAATAATTAATATTAATTAAATAACCTTTTTCGTTTATGATCATTAAACAGTGCTTGAAAAATAGTTTACTTAATTGAATCTGAAAGCACGAAAGCGAAAAAACATCGTGTTGAATAGTCGAAAAAGTTCGTAAAATATTAATGAAGCCTTTTGTAACATAACGTTTTCATTCAGTGTACTTAACACAATATTCGCCACATATAATTATTTCTAAGACATAAACAAACATACAATATATCCAAAACGGTACAGTGCGTGGGGCATGACGCGGTCGATACAGTCAGCCGCAGAGACAATAAAATGAACGTTACGTGCGCATGAGTTGCTAATCAGACGATGGGCGACTCACGCGCGGTTCGATGATCCATTCTAGTTTGTTGATCTCGCGTGTTTTCTTAAACGATGCGTTGTCTTGAGAAATTAGGAAAAAATGCAGTGTTAGAATATTGTTTCCATTTTGGAATTATTTTTTCGACGTCAGATGGTTTTAATAATTGATCTTTAATTAAATTGGTGTCTGACAGTTTTTGTATAAAATAACTGGTCAAAAATACAAAATCATACCATAACTCAGTTTTATCTGGCTTTTCCATTTGGAAAAAGGAGAGAATCTGCCCTTTTTCCATTTGGAAAAAGGGCAGATTCTTCTTAATTTATGAATTGTTTTTAGTTCGAGTTTCAAGGTATGCTGATATTACTGTTTTAAAAAGTATATCTTAAGCGCAAGTGTAATAATAATATTTCTAGAAGCAACATCATAACTTAATTTACTATCTAAAGCTCAAGTTAGCTTTTAGTACTCACTTAAAGTTCATTTACTAGATCGTAACTATTAAACTAAGGAGGAAGAGTAAAACCTACGCATCGTTTATTATGTTCCGAGAATCATCTTTAGTAACGAGCATAAACTAAAATCGACGATATTAGAGGAAGCTGCGGCCACATATTTGTTTAGTCTGAACCATTGTGCATTCACCATGAACCAAAAAGTTTTCTACAAACTACTTCTAAATTAATCTTAAAGTATCATTTCATAGAAATTTTAGTTTTTTGATGTCAAGAAATGAGGGTGAAACGTCAACATTATGAGGTCTTCTAAGAAGCCACATAATTTTGACATACATTCCACGGATAAGACACCACATTAAGTTTTAAAACACCGAGAACGTTTTTAAGTTTTTATGGTGTAAACAGAATTCCGAGCAGCATACTCATAGGCGCAAGATCTGCGACCATATTCAGACGTAATGATACTGGATTTTTTAAATACTTTTATGGTATTGACAAATTGATGAATGAATCCACTACTGAAACTCCAATGGCAATCTTGAGGATTTTACAATTTAACTGGAAAAATGAAAATAAAGTTTTATACTATTTTTAATTTCGTTAGCGACTGCTGAGTATGAGATCCTCCGGGTTCGATTCCCAGGTCGGGCAAAGTGCTATTTGGGTTTTTTTATCAGGAACATCTTAGCAGCAGGCATGGAGTCTGGATTTATGCCCGGTTGATGGCAATAGACTCGCCCTCCTAAAACATGACTGGCGGAATGTGTTTGCACTTTATGGTGCCCTTCAGTGATTACATGCGTGATGTTGTTGTAATTTTCTTAATAGCGTCAATATCTAGTGGCATATGTTTGACATACATTCCTCGATTAACTACAGCTCGTTCGTAAGAGCAGGATGATGTTATGATTAGTGTACCGTTAAGCCACTCGGCTCAGAGTGGTAACCTTAAAAGAGCAGTCCCCGACACTAATTACAATGATTTAGATAACTTTACACACCATTTAAGTGCAGCTTAGAACCCAGCCTTTACACTGACAGGATAAACTTGATTATTGAATAATCCTATTAATATCAGGCGATAATTTGATATATTGGCGAGTTTTAATCAAATTGCAACACTCCTACATTTGCATTTGAAATAGATTTCCTATTACGGGTACTGATCGTTACCTTTGGCTTAGTGCAATAAATTTGAAGATAAAAACTGCCCATGTAGAGGATAATTTGACAACTAAGCAAGAAATATTTTTCCTTATTCTGAGATGTTGATGTTACCTAATTGAAATTCTATTTTAATACAGGCATCCGATGCGCCTTTTACGGTTGTCCGTCTTTCCTTTTGGGACACATCTTCGCCAGGCCACATTCCTGAGACCTGCCAATTACGCGGGAAACGCTGAAACTTTTTTTTACAAACTACTGACCGTTATTCGATGACTTCGACAATCGTTAAGAACCTGTCCCTTTGCCCATAAACGTCGGATCATGTTCCGATTTTCTAGCCTCATCGTATTACCACTTTTTTCCTACTTGCTTACTTTACGTACGTATGACAGATTGGTGTCAATGCAACAATAAAATTTAACATGCATTTATTCATAAGACCCACACAGATGCAGCACAGACTCGTGTTTGTTTTCGCCTTATTCACTGATTTCAGTCGAAGATACGTATTTGCGGACATATTTGACGAGTGTAGGACAATATTGTCAGTGACGGAGACCTAAATTAAACAGCACGCAGGTAAAAAGCGTTTGTCGGTGTAATGCGGTTCTGAAGTTTTTTGTCGGCCATGAAAACTGTCCTCGGCAACTCGAGTTTACCGATAGCCGACCTCATTACCAATATTTGGACATCTTAAATCTTTTGCCGAAACAAATGGTTATGTTGGATGCGAATCGATTTAAGTGTACGAAATTGAAAACAACAATTCATTTGGCGCAGTTCAGCGGCCAACAAAATTCATGATGGCAAAACAAAATCGGATCCAAGGCTGTTCACGGATTAGCTTAATACCAACAGATCGCAGGATCGGAAAGTGAAACTAAAACGTAACTAATTAGTTCGATTAGTCAAACACGAATAGGTCACTAAGACCGGTCGTCGCGGGCGCGGGTCTCAGCTCACTTTTTGGCGACTTGACATCATTAATTAAACTTCATTTTGACGTGCGCATTGTTCGCGCAGTCGTTGGCCTAATGGCATCGATGAAGATCCTTGTTCAAACCATCCTCTTCGCATTGTTACACCTTTTCTATTCAGTCAATATTGATTTACGCAGAACAAAGGCCGCGTAAGATTGATGATCATCAGTAACGAACAAAAATGAATTATCTGGTGAGTAATTACGGTTACAAAACATAAGCCAAGGTTACGAAAACTGAGGACCTACATACAGAAATCTAACGTAAACTGTTCATGGGAACTAATAATAAATACGCAACAATGAGTTGCTCCGCTTTTGATGTGAGCAAACACGTCAGAACCGCGGCTGGTAGGTACTCGTAAAACTAATTCAGTGCTGTAACTAGCAACAACGAAATGCTGCATAACGACAGCTCGAAATAAAAGAACACAAGAACACCGGTTCGATTAGACTCAAAGATTAATGGTCCACGTTCTGAAAATATTTGCTGGACGAGATAAATGTCGCCAAATCATGCTTTCACCGTCGTAAAAAATGTCAACTGGCGCCTCCTAAACATAGCACCAGGTCGCGACCGAAGACGTGGTACCATTTCGCAAATACGACATGCACGTAAATGTGGAGCGAACCTTGGCGACCGAATCCTGGCGGAAGGCCAACTGAGCAATTAAATGAGTGACGATTAGCAAACAAAAAATAACAGGGGTAGACGGACACGGATCGATCTATTTCGGGGAGGTCGAATTTTCTGAAGTACCTGAGTCAGAAGCAGTTCTGGCACTTGAGGATTGCGCTCATTGAGCTAGAGGAAATGCGTGTCTGTTTACGATAGTGGCGGTACTTGGGTGAAATATTTTAGGCTAGCGTGGTGTGTGGGGCGACTGTTAGAGAGAAGGAGGTCCTTTGAGTGTGTCAGACGTGACCTGGCTGCCAAAGGCGTCGTTGTTGCGGCACGTCCGAGTTCCGACGCGCTGTCTGAGTGGACGCTCTTATCGATGGCAGTTATCAATTGGACCTCGATCATTGCCTTCGTTACTTGACTCCGGATGACAAGAAACTATGGAATTTTCACTTATATTTGCTAGGTAAAAACTACCTCGACGATGGCCTTTTCTAAATTAACTCCCCCACATTTTTCCGAATTTCAGGACGAATCTTACAATTATGAGACAATCATAAATATTTTCAAAATATTCTGGCATGTTACCAAATTTTACGTCAGCAATCATAAATTACCGTCATTTGTATGTTCGAGCAAATACCACATCAGTAGATAAGGTTATACTACTCCATAATTATGTCCTTGGCAAAGTACAAGATAACGACAATGATAATGAAATATAAAACTTGACAGATAAAAAGTATATTTTCGCTGTGGACATTTTTAACGGTGTATGATTTTGCAATTGTAATTTCTGAAAAATTTATCGTTTTCCAATTTTCATTGTAAAAACGTTTGTAAATATTTCTTGCTCATACTTCTAATAAGTTAGCTTGTTCGTCATTGAGACAATCGGGATCCTTTTCAGCTGTTGTGGTTCGGTTTCTATGTGTGTGTGCACAGTATGCTATTGAATGAGAACTAATGTTGATGACAAACAAAACAATTCATTGCGGAGCGCACATCTGCTAATTGCTTTAAACTTTAAACAATAGCCCGAAGTAAGCGGGAATTAATGTGCCAGTACAAAATTACGCTGCATTAAATTCCGTAAAAATTTTTGTTATGAAATTCATGAATATACTGCTGTGATTTCAGCTAGAAATGTACCAGCTATTATTGAAACGAAAACAAGTGTTACGAAAAATTCTGATAATGTAGTTGAATTGTAAACATTATTGGACGGTATTATTCATTCGCGATCGCGACAGGCGGAACGTTTCAGATAAGCCGGTATTGTCCCCGATAACGTTAATTATGCCTATGTTCGTAAAAACATCAAAAGGTATTACCAAATTGAAATTTTCCCTCACCTTAGCACTGGAGCAGCTGGCGTTCATCCAACTTTCGGTGCTGACGCCTTGGCTGTCGCCGAAATTCGTATTCGAACACTTCAAAACATGCAATGAGTTTGTAAAACTCTAAGAAACGTCGATATCACCAAACGCACAGTACAGAACTTGGCACAAACTAAGCACGTCTGAACGAACACAAATTAGGACATTGAGTTTAAAAAACACCAGTAGGCTGAACCAAAAATGGTCTTTCACATCACGACAAATATTTGCGTGGTCACAGGTGCACACTGTGTAAATAACGCAGCGCTCGGTGCCGGCGACACGTGCGCTTGCGATGGCGAGCCGCGAATAACAGTTTAGAACGCGAGCGGCACGGAACGCCCCTCTACCACGACCGCCGTACGCACGGGGCACAGCGAAACTGACGCAGCCGGCCCGCTCGGCTCGATTCCACTACGTCGCATCTCAACCCCTCGGGCCTACACCCAGCACACCCCGCTCGGACCACCGATATTTTTTACCCCGAGAAAAACCTGACATTGCATCGTGCATCAGACTACTGTGCAAGCAATGGCATTCGACCGCTTTTTCTGACTTCGCGTAATTATTCAGACCTTTTACGGAACCCTGAATTAACGTACACGAGTAAATAGTAAGTTGAGGATTCTCGTGAGAATGCGAGGCATAGATTATCTCGAAGACATTTTTTAGTGGAAGCCGGAGTGATCCATAAAGTGATTTCTGCATATTTGACATTTTGCTGCAGGTACACTTTGTACGAGTTATTTGCCGCGAGTGTTCGAGATTGTTTGGCTTTCTCGCCGGCTTGTTGTCAAGTTGACACAATAAACACCGAAATAGAATTGTCTATTGAAATGCGAAAGTGTGCCACATCCTGAAGCCGAGTTAATGTGAAGATAATGACAGGCATCGATGTGCCGCTAGGCGCTAGGATCACGTAGAGCCAACGGTACCGCGTCTGTGCGACTGTATGCACCGGGGCTTATTTAAATAATCGTCGCATTGACGACTCAGGGCTCCAGGGACGATTTGTGGTGAGATAACGACGTCCACAGTGGTTATTATGTGTCGTTGTGGTGCTTAGAAGATAATACATCTCCGCACAAATACCGGGTTTGTTGACAGATCTCGTGGCCTAATTACTTAATGAAAGCTATCATTCTGGAAACATTTATTAGGTCAGGCTCAGACATAAAGAGTTTTGTCAACCATTTCCAGCCTTATATATTAACCCAAAACTTACTTCGTTCTTCAAAAGTAGAGCACGCTGTTTGTGCAAAAGCCAATCGGATCATGTTACCGGCAAAACACGAGCTATCACATATTTCATCAATATGTTTCCTCTTCCACTTGCACGGTTGCAATAATTAATACCATATACAAGATAAGAATGCTCAATTGGCTGGAACGATTGAAATTAGCGATAGCAATCCATACAGAGATAGAAGAAAGCTGATACAATTATATAGGAATCTAGAAGACCCGGTCAGTAGATTGTCGTTATTAATCAAGTGTAAGACGATAAAATAATGATGGTGCATGGTTAATCGATGTGGTTCTGGTTTGAGAGCTCCTTCATATGGTCGGCTGTCACGACATGACCAATGGAGGGAATCCGAGCGACGTGGAGCATTCCGTCTCGTTACAGTTTCCTGACTTTCTGTGTGATCTTGTTAAATTACAAGCAATTCCGCGGGTACAAATTCGTCGTCCTCACTTTAAGGGGCAGAGCGATAACTCGAAAGAAAAAATAAAATAGCTGAATTTATCTGCAGTACAAATAAGTGAACGGGACTCGGACGGTAAAAGAGTGTGAAAAACACAATGTAATAACTTCTTAAAGAGACAGCATTTGCTTGTTACTTGGACACCTGCCTACCCATTAAGACTATTTATATTTTCCTCGATTAACCAACTTGCAGTTTATATCTGTCAGGGCAGATTACAACGACAATACATATTCATTTAGAAAACAATACAACGGCAGTAATGAGCTGGTCGGTAAAGTTGCAAGATTTACGCGGATTTTTGTCCCGTCGCGATCTTGTGATATTTCCTTAACTTTCTCTTTCTCCATTGTAGTATCGGAGGTGTCGACCGCGATTTATCGCCGACCATCGTCCGACAACGACACGACACGGGAATCGAACCCCGAGACTAAGAAAGGCATAAACAAGTTTCACTCCGCCCAAGCTTACAAACTGTTACTGTAATTTAATACGTATTCGATTGGTACAGCGCAAAAAAATATCGTGGATTTTATCATTTGCGTAGTAAAAGCCGGTCCTGGATTGTGTGAAAGACAATATGGTTGGAAAGAAGGTGAATTCTGTGATGACTAATAAAGATAAATGGAAGAAGAAGATATGTTACGCCGCCTTCAAACATAAGAATAATGCAAAGAGGAGAATGACGACGAAGACAATGAATAAATGACAGTAAAGATTTATGAAAAATGAGGAAAATGTCTTGAGGAAAGTTTTGAGTATGAAAGTGGAATGTTAAAAGAGTAGAGGACGAACAAAGAAATGATGGGTGGACTGTGTGAAGGATGATATGGCTAGAGAGGAAGTAACTGCTGAGATGACGAGTAATAGAGAAGTATGGAAGAAGAAGACATGCTGCGCAGACCGCGAATAAATTGGGGTAAGGGCAGGAGAATGATAATGAAAGATTTATGATCAGTACAGTAAAGTTTTATGATACTAATTACTTTATAATAGTGTTTGTTGATAGAGAATAGAGAATAGATTTTCACATTGTGAGCAATAGGAAAGAGGCGAAACTAAAAATGTCTAACATTTAAATGCTTTCCTCAGGAAATCACAGTAAACTGCACCTAAATCTTCATCGATTACAAGTGATACAAAATCGCGTTCGTGTGGGGTTTTTACAACGAGAAAGCGTTCGCGGTGTAAGTTTAAGTTATATCCTACAATAAACATAGCAGAGGTGGTTTACAATGACGTTAATAGTGCTTCAAGTGGAAAAGCAATATCGTCAGGAGCCCACGACGCCATTTTATTTGTGCACTTAGTTTTATTCTTTTGTTGCTTGTATGTCTGACAGTGCCTACTATATGATGCAATTTCGAATTAGAGGGATAGACAAAATGTCTTTTTGTGCTTCGACAGAAAGCGATTAAGGCAAAGTTGAAAACTTTATAAATATATTGGTAGACCTTCTTAGAAATACGTAACGATTACCACTTGTCTTGAACTCTGGACCATCAATGTTGACCAAAAAAGGTAGAGTAAACAATATTCCCCAGGTCAGTAAAATCAATATACAAAAAAAAAACTTGTAAACGGACTCTTCACGAAGCCGTCCCAAACCACCAAGCATTCTGTACAGCAATTTACAGCATATGAAGAAACTCTATGCATATTTTTTTTTTTTTGTAGTGAAAATATTCGTTTTACGGAAGGACTCAATGTGACGCACTTAAAACATTGTGCTGATGGATGCATTGACTCGTAAGGGGGCCATGGAGGTATTTAAAGTAAAGAAATAACATTAAAAATTTACTTGTATTTAAAAAAATAAACATGTAAAAAGTTGAAAGTTGGTGTAACTTTTCAAAAACCTTTCAAAAATAAAAATAAAATAATACAATTTCAAGGAAAGTGTCGTGGGAAAATGCCTTCCGAACATAGCTGCATAGTAAACTGAACACGTGTGCACCATTAGGTAGTACCGGTCATACGGATACATTGACTGCCCGACTTTACGACTGCCACATAAAAATAGGTAGCTGACATGGTACGGCTTTTTAACACCAATAGAAGAACAGTAGATCGGTCGTCGATGGTAAGACTGACTTTCAGCTGACGAGCTAAAAAGGCAAGATCAGCTTTAACTGGTTGCCACTGACGGCGACCTACTGCACCAAAGCTGAAAACTTTTCAATTGTCCCAGTAACGATGCGCAAAAAAGCTAACAACTTTGTTATCAGAGAAATGACATCATGAGCATCAATTTTATTTATGCACGCAACACATTAGTCGACTAAATCATGTTAATTTCATTATAATTATCTGATCCTCCAAACACTCCAAGCTCTTTTATCATCGTCCACAGTATTGAGTTCACCAACTGCTCATCATAGACCTCGATTCAGTCAATCGCTTCTGCTCCAATTTCATCCAAGTTTGACTGATGGCAACATTCCAACCCATCACCAAAAACAGGTCGACCTCTTCTCATCCAACCATCTTGACACACACCAGCAACAGACGGAAACAGCATATCACATGCATTGATATAATCAATTAGAGGTCTCGTGAGCCAGCTATCGGTACATAAAGCCAACGCCGGAACGTTTCCAGTCGTTAATTGATATTTACATAGCTCGTTACATAAGGTGGGAACCGCGGAAGCTGGTAGTTACATCAGTGACCTTATAGATGATTCGTGGACGGGATTCTGCTGTTATGATTTAAGTTTGGATCGGTGCAGTGATGTAATTAGTGGTGGTGATACGGTTTTTAGGGTTCCGTACCCAAAGGTTAACAGACAGACCTTGTCTGTCACCAGGCTGCATCTCATGAACCGTGATAGTTAACAGTTGAAATTTTCACAGATGATGTATTTCTGTTGCCGCTATAACGACATATACTAAGAAACAGAATAAAAATATATTTAATTGGCAACAGACATGATTTTTTTGCCGTTTTTATAGATAATGGTATGGAACCCTTTTTTTTTTTTTTTTGGAGGGTGGGAAGATCATCAAATGACCCCTCCCGCTCGGGCGGAGCGGAAGGGAGTGTCAAACTCTTACTGACTAAAAACCACCCATGTTCCTTCATTGGCCCTTTATGTTCCAGGGCCGCGGTATCTCTTTCGTCTTTCGAACAGTCCCGCAGCCCTGGCATGGTATGGAACCCTTCGTGGGCGAGTCGGACTCGTACTTGGCCGGGTATTTTTGTGATTGCTTGCAGGAACAAACGTAAACTAAAGCAGCAGAAAATCCTATGCGTATTTATACAAAGCTCTGAAAGCGCCTGTTTTTAGGTCAATTGCCGATTTGAGAGAGTGTGATATAGAAGGTATTAAAAATGATTTACATGAAAGAAAAGAAGGATTGAAAATGAAACAATTAACCTGTGCTATCAGTGGCTTTAATTTCTAACTGCTTCGTTATTGCACCTCAAATTCTTACTGAGAAAAGAGCCCATACCTCTTTTTTCACACTATCTGGAAGCTCATGGTGGATATTGTATGGTATTGGAGTTACTTTCATGATATTTTGTGTCTTAAAATGGCTAGTGGGTGACTACAGCGATGCCAACTAATAGAGAAGTATAAGAAATGTTCCGCCGACCCTAAAATAAATTGGGATAAGGGCAGGAAATTGATAATAATGTTACTTTCGTGGCCATCATTCTGGGCACCCAAATGAAGTGATTCATTTATTTACGGCCTATATCAGGCTTGAAACATCCATGACACACAAACCAAACATAATTTTTCAGCATTAATACAACCATTTAAGCAAATTAAACACAGCATTCGAAGTGTCTAGTTGGTATAAAGTGCTCAAAGAAGCGTGATCTCCAATTAAACGGTGCCTATCTTTATATCAGCCGGCCAGTGTTAGGTCTGCGCCGTGGTTCCGTGGCTCACGATCGAACTAACTCACGACCCTAACTGCGATGCTGATATTTTTTGTGTGTTCAGGAAGTATCAATGGGATTTTGATTTAAATGTTACGAATTGATTAATGGTGTGGTTGATTCTTTGTTCCTTATTAGGGTTTGGAGTTGTTTCTTTGTTTGTATTGCAAGTAGTGGTAATCGTCTTCTACGCTTCTAACAGCGTAATGAGCCTATTAGGGGCCGTCTCCACAAGCGAGAGAATCGCGGCGATATTACGTATTTGTATGGGATAATATAGCCGCGATTCTCTCGCTCGTGGAGACAGCCCCTTAGGTTCTCACAGCTTTGTCACAGTTCCTCCTATTCTCTATAAAAAAAAACTCAACTCCAGCCCTTATGTCATTTTATTTGCGGTCGGCGCAGCATGTCTTCTTCTTCCATACTTCTCTACTCGTCATCTTATCAGACTGGATGACAAAGAGTGGTAGAACATAATGCTTGACGCGAGCCAAATGAGATTTCCATCATTCACCATTTCACTACCGGATTCCTCCTTCCTTCCGAAATAAATAACAAAAAGTAAATAAGCCTGTCTGGATTAGAACTCATAAAGTTTGGGCCAGCACTGCTCACTGTGTTCTCTTTTATATTTTATATGCAAGTCGCAAATAGGGGACGGATTGAGAGATACGAGACATGAATTTTGCGTTGGGGTATTCCCTGATGTTTTGACGATACTTCTCGCATATATTATGTATGATATTACCTAATTTCATCTTGCTATAACACTAGAGATCGGATATTCGGATGCATATTTACCTAAACTTTGAGTGTTGACTAGTACGGAGTGCGAGTTAGAGTATCAAAATAATCTTTGTTATAAGCTCAGTCATATTTTCCATTTTAATATTCAGCAGCAAAATTTGAATTCAGTTATTTAGCAGCAAAATTTTAAAGACGAAGTAATTTTTTACGTCTTTCTACAAATTTATGGTCTAGTTTTAAACAGAATAGAAATAATTATTATTATTCTCAGGAATTCTACATTTTATACACACTATAATACAGTCTTTTATAAAATCGCGCGAAATCGGGAAAAAATATATTATAAGAAGCCGATTCCACAGTTTTGTGCCCTTTGCCGGGAAAAAATGTACTTCAGGTAAATATGCATCCAAATAACCGATCCCTATATGTTCATTACACATACATGAAGTTGAATACAGAACATAACCTATGCGAGCTTTACTAGACAGTATTGATCAAGCTAGCTGGAAGTTCATTCACATTAATGAGTTTGACGGCACGGTTGGCGCAGTGGCTGAGCGATTGACTGCTGTGCTTCGTGTTGCGGGTTCGATTCCCGCACGGAACAAATATTTGTATGGCCTACAGATAGTTGTTCCGGGTCTGACTGTTTGTGTATGTGAGTTTAAATGTTTGTAAACGCACCCACGATACAGGAGAAATTCCTAGTTTTTTTTTTAACGAATCGGGAATATCAAAATTAAATAAAACTTAATTTGTTTTCTTATGATGACGAATCAGGACTTCTTGTATGGAAAAAGATTTGGTGACCAATCGGTACAGTGACGAACCAGGCATAACCCCTTATTTCTTGTATGGTTGAAGACTATACGACTTGACCGATATTTCGGATTTATTTATTCTCAAATAATATTATTTTGAGCCCACCCGTCAATTTTGTTCAAAACTCAATTACTTCCTAATTCCAATGGCAACATAACAAGCTGATTACCTATTCATGTTTTCTACTTCATTGAGCAATTTTTTCCATTTGCTTAGCCGTCAATAAACGTATCGCTTAGAACTCAATAGATCGTTATATTTTACACTTGAACAAGTTTTTTTGCTGATTATTTTATTTTGAACTGTGGTCTAATGCAAATAAGATAAAGATATAATGTACTAGGACTTTCTTACAAGTACGAATCATAAAGTAAGTACCTACCGATATCGAAACTGAAACAACGTAGTAAACCATCAAGCCTGTAATCTCCTAAGCGGTAGGCAGAGATAAGAAGGCTTTTACTTTATAATGAACTAGCGATTTGTCCCGGTTTCGCACGGGTAGAGTTAGAGCAAGACTTTTTCCGACACTTCCAACAATCGTCATATTTCAACCTATTTACACAAAACCTTGACAAATTATATACCTAAACCTTCCAAATGAATCACTCTATCTATTAGTGAGGGCCGCATGAAAATCCGTCCAGTAGTTTTTGAGTTTATCGTGAACAGACAGACAGTCAGACAGACAGACGCGGAACAGGACTTTGTTTTATAATATGTAGTGACAGTGATAAGTATGACTTCTGAACTTATTCATATTGTTTACTACTGGAAAATATTTTGTTATTCTAATACCAAAGCTATTATCATAAAATTAAAATAGCATTACATCACGCCTCGTAATCTCTGAAGGGTTAGGCTGAAGTGTACCTAATGAGAACACCCACATTTCGCCAGTTATATTTAAGTCCTATGTAATAGGGGGCTCGCCTTTGCCATCAACCGGGCACAAATCCAGACCCCATGGCTACTATTGTGAAGTTCCTGATCGAAAAACCCAATAACACTTCGCCTGACCCGGGAATCGAACCCAAGACCTCATGCTCAGCAGTCCCGCTTGCGACCACTAGACCAACGAGGCAGTCAGTGCCATAAAATTAATCCTGGTTTAAAATACTAATTCCTGAAATGTTGTGAGTTTGTAACGCAATTAGCCTGCTGCTATGATTAAAAAACATGTTCTGTTGAAAAGTCCTAAGCAATGTCAGGGCAATTCACTAGTACCTACTGCTTTAAAATTCGTGCAGCATATTAACATATGTTTTCCGTATAAAAAATATTGCAAACACTTATAATTCATGACAAGTGCTCTGAGAACTTTAGACATAATCACATGAACTACTGTAATGTGTCCTTGAATGTATGTTTTTGCCTTAATTAATATTCATATAGTGTTTTGTTCATTCAGGACGTCAACTAGAATCATTATTAAACGGACCTTTTTGCGAATGGTTAAAAATATTGTATGTTACATGTGTGTCCGTTTTAAAAAACACTAAGCAACAGTTTAAGTATCAAATATTATTTTTAGCAAATGCCTATATATCCTATATCCATGCCTATATCCTCAAATTATAACTCTCTTTTCTGTAGGATCCGGTCTGATCAAAGACATAAATGTTGTTTATTTCAATGACATTTTTATTTTGTATTGTAAAATGACACCATAATTCAATTTAACCACTTGCGATATTGACATGACATGATTGTAATTATTACCTATTCCTAATTATTGTTATTAGTTTATTCTACTTTTTGCGACCAATCTGACATAAATATGACTCTATGTGTGTTATTGTATAGTGTTTATTACTGTTAAATGTAAATCTTAACGACTTCTTAACATATTATTTCTGAAATGTATTGTATTGTACTGTTTTTTGATAAGTTTTGACTCAATTTATTATGTTAATGTTCATAACTCCATAAACTCAACAGTAAACCAACATTGTGCTTTGCAGTGCCCTGACAGGGTTCATGTACAAAAACCGACAGTAATAACTATTGTAAAATGTGTGATGTGCATGAGTGCAAATAAATAAACATATTATTGCACTATTCGGAATTCAACTTTAGGTAATAACAATAATATCGCGGCGATATTATCGTCGTACCACGTATACTCTCTCGCTCGCGATGTCACGATTCTCTCGCTCGTGGAGACGGCCCCAAAGAACTGAGCTGAATGTGTAATGAAAATCCAAAAGAGTGCTTTTATTGACGTTTAGGGGGTGTATGTAGCACAGCGTGTAAAGTTCTTTATTTCCCATAGAAAACGGTCAATCTTCCGGCCAGACAGGTGTTATGACTGATGGCCGGGCTACTTACTGGCCAACAGTTGTCGGGTTTTTCTATATGGTCTTAAGTCGCGGATAACTTTAACAGCGCGATTCAGAATTTTGATGTTAGTTTTTAGGGTTCCCTACCCGAAAGGTAACCAACGGGACCCTATTACTAAGCCTCCGCTGTCCGCCCGTCTGTCCGTCCGTCCATCTTACAGCGGGCTGTATCTCATGATCCGTAATAGGTGGACAATTGAAATTTTCACAAAATAATGTATTTCTGTTGACGCTCGCTATGACAGCAAATAATAATAAAAATTAAAGGCGGCGCCCCTACTACGATGGTACGGAACCCTCCATGCACGAGTCCGCACTTGGTCGGTTTTTTGTGTCATAGATGGCACTGTTTTATTTTTTGTAGTGACACTACAGAAAGATTAATTTAAGTGTTGTCTAGTGTTTGTGAAAACGGGCATTAAAGATAGTCGTTGCAGTTATTCAAGCTTAGGAAGTTTTAATGTGACACGGGATATCCTTACGATTTTGAGTATCTTAATAAAGATTACGAAGAGCATTATTTTCTTAAATAAAATCTGATGTTTTCTCAAAGAAGCCAAGAAATGAATGAACGAATTTAGACACTAACATTTTTAGTTTAAACCAATATGTATTTCCATGAGGTAGAAAACTTCTTTGACCTGTGATTACTATTTTTCTTACAAATAAAATGTCGCCTTCACTCATTTTTATAACTCATTAACTTTACCAACATCTGCTTCGATAGCTCGGACACATACCTGCAACAAAAACAACAATAAATTAATATAAAACCGACAGTTAGGTTGCACAACAAACACAAAGTATGGCAACAAAATAAAAGCGATCGCCGTATGTGTTGCCAGAGAGAAAACTCTGTTACGTCACGCCTGGCATTTTCGATCAGATACGTAATGACTTTTAATGGTCGAATTATATTGACGGACAAACCAATGAACAGCATCTTGCTTTTGGAGTTCGACTTTATGACCGTAGGATAAAATGGGACAGAAGGTTCACGGCTACAATTATCTCGCTACACGTTGTAAGATGGTTATGGCTTTTCCGAAAAACTTCCGAAACGGTATACCGTAGAATCAAAGTTGATATGTAGAGGTTCTAGAGGTATTAGAAAGTGTGAGAATTAGGGAAAACCATAACCTCCTTGGTCGAGTGGTCGCAAGCACGATCGCTGAGCATGACGCAGGACCTCATGTTCAATCAATGGTTCAGTTGCCGGATCGGGCTAAGTGCTATTGGGTTATTCCATTAGGAATTTCTCAGTAGCAGCCACGGAGCCTAGATTAGATAACAGGCTAGATTTTATGATTTATTACCAATTATATAGTGTTTTTTTTGGTAGCTAACAATCCAATACGTGTTTCACTTTTAAATAATCGTCATCAGTCACTGACTGTCTACAGGCCCTAAGGTTGTTTACACTGGTTTTTCTGTACATTTATCTTTACCCTGAAATCACCGGAACATTTCAGTCATCAGTCATCAGCCTGATCACTCTCAGTTTCAAAGTCATTATCATCATTGAAGCGACAGTGTCTTAACGGCTATGTCTTGATCATCGCTTCGATGATTACAATATTGACTGATGTCAATCAGATTAATATTTATTTCGTTACATTGTTGATGAAATAGATTCTTATTCTTGTTCTTTATTGCACACAAAATTAAAAGATATACACACAACATTACAATATATAGCTTATGTACAACGGCGAGCTTAACCCAAAATTGGGTTTATATGGGTTTAAATAGATAGGTAAATCATTAACAGTCATGATGATGAGCAAGCCCTGGGGATAAACCAGTGTTATGTTTGTATTAGAACAGGAAATCGCAATAAAAACTGAGAAGGGAAAGTATCACATCATCGCTTCACATCAGAAGAGTTTCGGCCAAACACAAGCCTATTTAGTCATTTAAAAAAAATACATTAAAAATCAAAATCAATAATCCCCGAAGGGTTATTAAGCAGCCTAATATTGCCCACATTTCGCCAGTTATGTTTGTATCATCTAACAGGGGGCGAGAATATTGCTAAATTAAATTAAAAATTATGCTTTACATTATTGTTAAAAATCAGACGAAAACTTTATTACTTACTAATATCTATATGCTTGCCTTCGTACTTCTAGTAATTGATTTGAAATAAGCATAATAATTCTAATTCTTTATTGAGGTCACCAAAAGTGATACATAAAATATGTTACAGGAAGAAGTGTATTACAGTACCTACTGTATGTCTAATAATAAGTTCCCTGTCCAACTGGAAAAGAACAAAACATGTGTTTGCACTTCATTAACATTTCCTAAAAATCATCATCTGCCTAGCCTTTTCTCAACTATCTTGGGGTCGGCTCCCAGTCTAACCGGATGCAGCTGAATACCAGTATTTTACATGGAGCGACTGCCTATCTGACCTCCACAACCCAGCCAGCACTGGGTAATACGATATCCTTGGTAAGACTGGTTGTCAGACTTTCGGGCCACTGACTACCTGTAACGACTGTCAAAGATCTACAAATAAAAACAGCCGGGAGCAACGGTTTAACATTTCCTAAAAATAAATTTCATAATTATTTCATACAAAACGGATGTTATCTCTTACTCAATAATTATTGTATAACCACAGACAACTGAATTCAAACCGACATTTTGTCAATCGTTCATAATAATTATTACTTTGTTTGTTCGCTGAGTTTTATTATTAATTACTTTATCGTGTCAATCTGGTGATTAATATATCCCCAGTGGTGGTCAACTCTGTTACATCACCAATTACGCAAATACGTGATTTCTAATTCTATTCTATTTGGATTGTGCTTTAATTTAATTTGTAGCGTTTGAATTAATATTCATTCGTTCTTGATTACTGAATTTATTTGGAATAGTAATTAAGCTTAGTTCAACAACAAACCAACCCACATCAACGTTTCTTCCATTTACAGAAAAGTTATTTTGGATAAGTAGTTAACACCTTAACCATTGTAAATCTACCATAGGTATGCATACATCTATACATATAAATAAAATTGAAGTGTCTGTTTGTAATTTCAAAATAACAGCATTTTACTGAATGCATGTGAAAATACGAGTTTTTTTTTGGAATTTTTGTCTGTCTGTTTGTTCCGGCTAATCTCCGAAACAGCTGGGCGGATGTTGCCGTGACTTTTACTGGCAGATAGTTGATGTTATAAGGAGTAACTAAGGCTTTGATTTTAGAAAAAATATTAGGGTTCCGGGCAAAAAAAGTTAAAACCCTTGATATTGTTATCAAAATCCGATTCAAATAGGGAAGTAATATTATTAAAATAATTTCATGCGGCCGAAGGCCGCGGGCAACAGCTAGTCTACTCTCTAATCATAAATTAGACACAATTGTCAGATTTTCCCAACCAACCTTGAACCTAATGCTTTAGAGATAAAGTTGAAAATCTATTAAAGAAATTTGACAGATTGTAGTAGCTTGATGTGCTGGCGTCTGTACATTAGGCTAGTTATTCCGGAACTTATAATATAACAATAATAATAAAACACATATGGAATATTAGATTAGTTTAACGTAATTAACTGAATTAATAAGAAATTGTGGGTTGGCTCATTTTGGCAGAACTAACTAACCAATTATTTTGTTTTTCCATTGTAGACTAAACAGAAAGTTGCCCACATTAAACCTACATAAACATCGATCTAGCTACTCTTTAACAAGCATGCTCTATATCGCTTTAGCAACAAAAACTACTCTGGATCATTATGCATCTCCATGCAGAAAACGGAGACGACACGCAATTGACGACAAATGCGCACTACAAACTTAGTTTTACAACCACATCAAGGAAATACAAACCTTAACACTGTACCTTAAAGTCAACCTGTGACGAAATTACTAACTTTGCTAAGTCAAGGGATTTTGAACTCTATCGGGTTAGTGATAAAGGTGTGTAGCTAACTTGGGAGGGTAAATAGACCATTGTTTCAGCCAAATGCGCATGTTACGCCTACGGGGTAGACAGTTGTAAACTCACAAGTATGGAGGCTGAACCAGTGACCTCACATAGATTCCATTGTTCCAGCTTTTTGTAGAAAACGAAACGTTTGTACATGCGTTTGTACTAAATTAAAATGGTTGAGGAATGTGGAGAACACCCGTGAATGTTGTGATCTATCTTAAAGAGGTAAATTTTTTTTGAATGTAGGGGGTAATCTCCTGAACTAATAATCCAATGCGAAAAATTCTTTCACTGGCAGAAAGCTACATTATTCATGAGTGTTATAGGCCATAAATTATATTTATATCATGCATATTAGCCAAGCTATCACAATTTTTGCGGACGAATTCGCGGGCGAAGTGCTGGTAGTAGATATTTTTATAGGAAACGCGGATTTTTTCCAAAGGGTGTTTTCTAAAAAACGACAAAAAGTTTATAACATAAATAACATCATGCCTGTATTTTGTGGAAGGGGCAGTTGAACCTACAGTATACCTATATTTCGCCAATGTTGGCTACTGAGAAATTCCAGGAATAACCCAATAACACTGTCCAAACTAGGAATCGAACCTAGGACTTCATACTCAGCAGTGGTGGATAGGAGGATATAGGTATGTTTTGAAGAAAAAATCTGAGTTTTGAGAAAATTATCAAAATCAGTTGCAATTTTACTTATCAGTTATTTTTTATTCATCATAAGAATGTTATAAGTACTTAATTAATGTTAATGCCACACCGATGTAGGTATAATCCCTGTTGACAGAATTTCGAGGCCAGCTTTCGCATTAGCTTCTCAGAATCATTTCAGTCTGCGCTTGCATCTAAATGTCACGCGCAAAAGAATGCGATCGGAATCCTAGCACCAAATGAAAATATACTTTATTGAAAATACTCAGAGTTGTTTTTTAATAAAAGTTGTAACAATACGGGTTTACGTTATTTTATTCGAGCAAAAACAACGTGCATATCTGGAATAACAGTGGAATGAATTTTTCGCAATGTTACCAAATAGGGTGGCACTGAAACTACAAATTGTGCGGCGATACCACGCCACCATTAAATTGAATTAAGTATATTTTTTATTGAAACATACCATTTTAAGTGAACGAGCCTTAAACAATAACAATATAATAACTTAACTACTCAGCTCATTTAGTATTTCGTTAATGGGCAAAGAATTTATATACAATTATTGGCAAGTTCTGAGAAATGTATGTATGACGATATAAACGATAATTAATCAAGAATTACGATTGGGTGTGTTCTTTATCGGGCTTCAGCGGCCATTTGTCGGAAATTTGTTTAAGACCATGTCTCCGTAGATGAGCCGACACGTCAGCCATGTTTTAAGTCTGTATATATTTAAATACATGAGAGTAAGCACCAGGAACTCGTAATTGAAAGCCCGAACTTTAATTGAAAGTCAACTGAAAGGTGATAATTCAGCTGATACTGGAGGCAATTACGTTTACCATCATGAAAGAAATATAAATTAAAAAGGTTTCAGTCAATGTACACTCGCACATCCACTGTTGTTGAAATAAAAGCTTTTGTTTTGGTTTTCAAATCAGCCTACCCTGTCCCACTGCTGGGCAAAAGCCTCCCCAATGGCTTTCCGTTGAGAATAAGTCCACACTAGGACAGATGAAGACCGCCCATTCAAAAAGCGATGAAGTTCAAAAAGTACTGATTTAACACCTTATTTGGGAAAGACTAGATTTTTTAAAACCAATCATCATCTGCCCAGACATTTCCCAACTATTTTGGGGTCAGCTTCAGTCGAACCAGATGCAGTTGAAAACCTGTATTTAACATAGAACGACTGCCTATCTGACCACCACAACCCAGTTAGTACTAGGTAATACGGTCCCCCTTAGATAGACGAAGACAATTTTTTTAATCCAACGTCTACAAAAAACTAACAACCCAATGCTTAAATAAATCCTCGTAAGTAAACAATGACTAATACACACAGAGATTTGCACGCGAATCGTTTAATTGGCGTATCGGGA
The DNA here is from genome assembly GCA_950022335.1 of Eurois occulta. Taxonomy (NCBI): domain Eukaryota; kingdom Metazoa; phylum Arthropoda; class Insecta; order Lepidoptera; family Noctuidae; genus Eurois; species Eurois occulta. The sequence continues at coordinate 4,339,598 of OX465489.1, read as the reverse complement.
CAATTGGCTTTTATATTTAGTTGCGCGATCGGATCAGCGCGTGCGCATGGTCGCGTGATATGCCAGCCGTGGTTGTTGGATCGGTGAAGAGATCTCACACTGATTTTTGGTCGTCAGACTAGCCTTTTACCTGGGGTGTTGCCTGCCTTTAGGGTAGTTCTGATGTGACCTTTATGTAATTTAGGTAAGTAGATACTTTTAACATGCTACTATTATAAAGCTATACATCTATACTTATTACTTATATATATATTATATAATAATATTATAAAGCTGAAGAGTTTGTTTGTTTGTTTGCTTGAACGCGCTAATCTTAGGAACTTCTACTTCTAATTGAAAAAATATTTTTGTGTTGGATAGTCCATTTATCGAGGAAGGCTATAGGCTATATAACTTTACGCTACGACCCTTAGGAGCCGCGCAGCGTGTGACACCGCGGGGAACAGCTAGTATATTATATAGGTCAAGTACTAGGGGGTCATACTCATCTGCCTAGCCTTTTCTCTACTACGTTGGGGTTCGCTCCCAGTCTAACCGTATGCAACTAAATATAATCATGGAGCGTCTGCTCATCTGACATCCACACCATCGGTACTGACTAAAGCGATACCTCTTAAACCAAATAGGTATTAGAGGTATAAATGTTTGAAGGTCAATTGCTTTGCTTCCTTCAAACATGGGACGAAAATTCAAAGATTATAGATCGTTGAGACCGGTTCCCGCGTAATTGGACACGCATTATCAAAGAAGGTCATTGGAAAATTTACTCTGCATTAACCAGTCTAACTTTTGGTACCAAGAATGGTAACCCATCCAATTCAAAAACGCATCATCATATGCAACTAAATATAATCATGGAGCGTCTGCTCATCTGACATCCACACCATCGGTACTGACTAAAGCGATACCTCTTAAACCAAATAGGTATTAGAGGTATAAATGTTTGAAGGTCAATTGCTTTGCTTCCTTCAAACATGGGACGAAAATTCAAAGATTATAGATCGTTGAGACCGGTTCCCGCGTAATTGGACACGCATTATCAAAGAAGGTCATTGGAAAATTTACTCTGCATTAACCAGTCTAACTTTTGGTACCAAGAATGGTAACCCATCCAATTCAAAAACGCATCAGCGCAGCTTAACCTCGCAAATCTCTTGAAGTGCACGCGCGCACGCGGTCTCGCGTGATATGCCAGCCGTGCGCTACTATCGGTAGCGCGATCTCGACGGGACTCTTATTGTTTTTAATTAATTGTGGAAGAGAAAGGTCAGGCGGTTAAGAGAACGAACACACTCATCGACGCAGCATTAGCTTAAGCCAGCCAAGAAGGGGCTTTATCATTCATCTGCCTAGCCGTTTCCCATCTATGTAGGGGTCTGATTCCAATCTAACCGGGGGTATTTGAATACCAGTATTTTACAAGGAGCGACTGCCTATCTGACCTCCACAACCCTGTTACAAAAAAGTCTGACTACAAAAAAGTCAGACTTTTGGGACACTGACTACCTATAACAATTGTCAAAGATCTACAATTGACAGCAGAGACCATCAGCTTAACGTGCTTTCCGAGGCACGGAGGAAACTCGATATGTAATGGGTGGTCAGGCAGCCACCAACACCAACACACCAACCTAGGTAAGCGCGCCTTAACCTGAAGTTCGACCCGAGCGGCTGTTATTATTTATCCACGAGCTCGTCTCCTTCGATAAGTGTGATCACTGCTTAAGGCATGTAGCACCTACAGTACCAACTCACGATTCGAACGCAGATTCAGAGACTTCTAAAATAAAGATAAAAATCACTACAGCTCTTAAGTTTTAAGATATTCTTTGTATAACAATAAAGTCTGGCCTTTAAGCCTTGAGAGACAGGTTAAACCTATTTTATTGGATTACCAAGTGAGCCGTTCTATGTGGGATGATATTGATAAATTGTGTGGGATGTAAATTATGCGTTCCAGATTTCCTGTCAACGCTCGACAGAATGAAAGGGACCGTTAATGGGGTTGGTGGTGTCCTCTGGTTAACTGTATTCTGATTATGTATTATTTGTCAGCAGTTTTTGACTGCCATGTTGGTCTAGTGGTCGCAAGCGCGACTGCTGAGCACGAGGTCCTAGATTCGGTTACCGGGCTGGGCAAAAAGTGTTTTTGTGTTTTTCCATCAGGAATATCCAGTAGCAGCCACGGAGTCTGGCAATAGGCTCGCCCCCTTTTACATTCCCATGTAATTGGGGGCGACAGGTCTTATAAAGAACTGGCGAAATCGGGGTGTACTATTACGTACACTTCTGCCTAAACCTTCTGAGACTACAGGCGTGATCTTGATGTCAGGTTGTTGATAATAATTTAATAAGTCTCCTGCATTTATCCAATTATTTGGGGTCGTCGCAGCATGTCTTCTTCTTCAATAGTTCTCTATTCGTCGTCATCTCGGAACGCCTCCATTCTAATCATATCACCTTTTACACAGTCCACCCATTGTTGCTTTGGTCACTCTTTTTTTCATTCATATTCATAACTTAAACTCACGACGCACTGGTATAAAATACAGTGCCTTAATGATTCCTATGTCAAAGTCAATGTGTTAAACAAAAATATGTTTAGATAACGATCACACAGAGCTAAAAACGCGCAACGGCTACTTGAAAAAATACAAAAAGAACACAATCAACGTGCGAAAACCACCACACCACGCCACCTCACTAATTACAACAACAATGTACCAAGCCCCGTCTCGCACTATAAATCATTAAGCGAGTTTTCGACAATTTCCCTTAATTGGTCTCGTTTCCCAATCGATACGTCGATACTGATCTCGCGATGTGTGGCCAGCCCTCAGCGAATCACCAGGGTGATCGCAGTGACACTGACCACGACATGAGAAGTAATTAGCACGAATAACGACCACACAACGTCAGCCATTAAGCCAAAAAGCCAATCTGAGGCGCCTGTTCAACTTTCATCCACGTGTTTAAGTCTGGGTCGTATGAATCACGAGTTTGCGATCGATTCTGTTTCGTTCACATGTTTCGATACTAAGATTTATATTCACTTGTAAACTACACGACATAAAGCTCACATTTCAATGCTTTACCAGGAGTCGGAGTGGAATCGTCCATTCTGTGTGCAAAGACCTTTAGCGATACAATGTGCGTTCCCCGTAAAGATCTGTTTACATGCGCGGGTAAACATCAGTTTTTTTTTCTGAAGAAAAAATATCTGTCACGCGATATCGTGTGCGTCGACGATGCAAATGAACATAGTCTAGTATCAGATACACGTGTTAAATTACAAAATACGCACTTTATTATTAGTAGGAAAAATACTGGTGATATAATTTTCAAGCTCATGCAAATCGCACAAGTAGCATATATGGCAGGATTCGAAGAGTCAGACTAGTGCATGTGTATTGCTAATCTTTTTTGGCACTTGTATGACTTTGACAGGTTTTTGAAAAAACAAGATGGCGACTTAGGTTCCAATTTTGCCCACCAGCCAAAAGATCCTTGTCCATTTACTAGTTAGCTTAGAACAGTATGAACACCTCATAAACAAAGATTGAAGTTGACATCGATATAAAATAGCTGTTCAAATGGTAACTAAGACGGAAACATGACAGGAACAGTGCTGCGAAGGTATTTTACTCCGTTACATTGCATGTTACACCGCCAACTGTGGGGGCCATTATCAATATAATAAATAATATCAAATCCGCTATGTTCGAATAACTTAAGACAAGCTTATAAGGGTAAAGTAAAATATGGAGTGTGAATTATTAAGACACGAAATGGTGCAAACAATACAATGTTTCTTAACACTGGAGGTTCTGGAGGAAATTGTAGGAGAGATTGAATATGACAATCATAATCAGCTTTAATGTTCCCACAGCTGCAGGACACAGCATCTACTCTTCGGAGAGTGAGTGAGCCGTAATCCACCGACGGCGACGGCCCAGCGCGGATTGAATGTCACATGTCTTCGAACTTTTGTTTCTAGGACATGTCGGTTTCCTCACGATGTTTTCCTTCACCGCTTTGCGAGCAGTGGCGATGAAATGTTTTACACGAACTATGTGCCCGTCTGAGTTTGAACCCACTAACTTCAACCGCGCAGCTATTACCACTGAGCCACCACTGCTCATCAACTATGACAAGACGACAAAAAATAGATTGACATAAATCATAATGCAAAACAAAACACGCCTTCAAATAATACACGAACAAAAAATTAGACATTCACTGATTAATCGCAAAATCGTACACATGATCGCGGCTTTAAAGGAAGAATTTAATGCAACAACGACTGGCTATTTAAAACAGGTCTAAAAATAAACACTTGCATAACCATGACCATAATACCTATAAGTGTTGTGACAAAAAACGGAACATTTTTCAGCGCGAATCGTTCTACCAAGCACTGACAGGCGATTAAACAATTATTATTATTAATGATCTACATACACGATCCTGTCCCAAGTTATTATAGTCCTATTGACCGAATTCTGGTCATAGCGGCCAGTCTCAACGAAGATTAGCCATTGACGCTACACGACTGGAGACATTAAAGTGCACAAAAATTTGTGTACTCTCTCATAGATTCATCCTACATGGGACGGCAATCCGACACGACCAGAGAGATCATGCGCTATACCAATAGCTTAACTTGCTTTCTGAGACACGGGGGTACCACAATAAAACTCCGAGCCGTTACTGAGAAATTCTTGATGGAAAATCTCAATAACACTTTGGCCGAGCTGGGCCTCGAACACAGGGCATTATGCTGTCCAGAGTTCAGGCGACCACAAGAGGAACTAGATAGAGTCAATGTATGTATATTTGAATGCGTCGACGTATCCTCAAATTGCATAATTGGCACCGAATTATCAGAGAAAGTATAGAATCTCTCACGAATGTTAATGCACGGCTTAATGATAGATCGCAACGCAGCGTAGAAAGCTCAGCGGTTATTTATTATTTACGATCAGCCGAATCTATTGTTGGTTGCGTTGAGTGATTTACAATGGCTGCACGCTCGATTTGACGACTTTAAAATGTCCTCCGTCTATTGTGAGCATTATGATATTACAAATTACTATTTTTTGTTCACGGCTTGTGGTCGGCTGTTCGTTAGAAATCAAAAGTATATTAGAATAATTCAGGTTTACTTTCACATGGGTTATGGTTACTCAAATTCTGTTAAGCAATGTCGTGTAACTAAAAGTCAAACCCTTACTAAAGAGATTACATACCACACCACAATAACGGAATCACTCGTAGGCACAAAAATAACTGAAATCTAAAGGAATACTCTTTTGAAGTTCATCTTCGTCGTGTCGATGATTTCCTTTTTAGGGTTCCATAGCCAAATGGCAAAAAAAACGGAACCCTTATGGATTCGTCACGTCTGTCTGTCTGTCCGTCCGTATGTCACAGCCACTTTTGTCTGAAATTATAAGAACTATACTGTTGAAACTTGGTAAGTAGATGTATTCTGTGAATTGCATTAAGATTTTCACACAAAAATAGAAAAAGAAAAATTGTGGCTTCCCCATACTTAGAACTGAAACTCAAAAATTTTTTTTCATCAAACTCATACGTGTTCATCTATGTATAGGTCTTCAAAAATGATATTGAGGTTTCTAATATTTTTTTTTTCTAAACTGAATAGTTTGCGCGACTTCTAAAATAAGAGAATGATAAAACTAAAAAAAATATATTATGATGTACATTACCATGCAAACTTCCACCGAAAATTGGTTTGAACGAGATCTAGTAAGTAGAATAAACATTTAATTTCATAAACATAATGGTACGGAGCCCTTCGTGCGCGAGTCCGAGTCACACTTGGCCGGTTTTTTATAATCAAATTAGTTTTGATCAGAACTTTGCCACCTCGACGACATTGGTGGTGGTGGCTTCGGACAGGTCCCTCAAAGTGAAGGTGGAATTACAGTGCAGGACAGGAGGTGAGCCATAGTTTGTGTTGAGACTTAATTGCCTATTGTATTTTGGTAAAGTTTTTGTCGAGTGATCGTACTGTTCACAAAATAATAACAATTTCTTTTGACTTAGTAGAATAAAATATGATGCTAAGAAATGCAGTTTCCCAGAGATTTTCCTGATGCTAAAGAACAAAACGTACGTATTTTCCGTTTTTCTTTAACAAACCCAGAAAGATCTAGAAAGCTCAACAAAGAACTTACCATCCCTAAGCCTGCTTATAAATGAGGTGACTATAAAGCACACTGAATAAAACAGTGAATGCATTTCAATTTTAAACTACGACAACTGGTTTTTCAGTCGTCAGCTTGTGTTGCAATTCAAAACAGCACTTGGATCTACATTCAATTTTTGAGATCGTATCTTAGGGATTGCATAAGAATGTGTACTGTATGTTTATCTTGAAAGTATGACATAAACAAAACATACCATCGCGCTAGTAATCCCCGAAGGTTTGGGCAGAGGTACACCCACATTCCGCCAATTATGTTTAAGTCGCATGTAATTGGGGGCGAGCTTATTGCCATCAACTGGGCATAAATCCAGACTCCGTGACTGCAACTGGAAAATTCCTGATGGAAAAACCCAATTAGACTTGGGAATCGAATCTGGGACCTCAAGCTCAACCGAGCTAGACCAACGAGGCAGTAACATTAAGATTAAGAGATCATGCAACACAAAAGAAACAATATGAAATGCAATTTTAAAAGCTTAATTCACATAATTAAGTAGTTACAGTTTAATTTCCACTAAAAGCAATTTATTTTCGTAACCCATTAGAAGGGTTTCTTTCCAATACAATAATTACTGCCTACCCACATTTCGAAACAGTTCTAATCATTTAATTGCAATAATGACGGTTGCGTGACCAAAGGGCGATTTTGCGAAACCAACCAACGATTACTAAACTCTATTCCCTAACATTGTACACAGAACTATGGGTCTTTTTAAACTGGACAGTTATACTTAACTATGGCTTTTAAATAAAAGAGTTCATGTCAAACGAGAAAGATTATAAGCTATCATTATAGCATTTCGTACACTGCCCTCATTATTAAACGTGTTAATTAGCAGTTATAAGAATAACAAGTTTAAAACCGATAGGTACAATGAAAGTTTAGGAGACGGTAATAACAGACATCATGACAAATGTGTTGTGACAAGCGACAATTTGAAGTTGTCAGGAGTTTGACGATAATGTTGCTAGACTAGAAAATGATTTTGCAGTCATCATCATGTATGCCCAGGTAGTTGGCCGATGACCTTAAAAAGGTAACTGAGACAGATTGGATGTGGAGAGGTAGCCATCCACAGGGAGGGTTTTGTGCTTAACCCTAAGTCCAGTAGAAGATTCGTTTTATGAACATAACATCATGCCTGTAATCCCTGAAGGATTAGGCAGAGGTGTACCAAATAGTACACCTACATTTCGCCAGTTATGATTAAGCCCCATGTATAGGGGGCGAGCCTATTGCTATCAACCGGGCACAAATCCGGACTCCGCGCGGCTGCTACTAAAAAAATTCTGATGGAAAAACCCAATAACACTTTGCCCGACCGGGGAATCAAACCCAGAATCTCATGCACAGCAGTCGCGTTTGCGACCACTCGACCAACGACCAGTCAAGTTTAAGTCGTAACCAAAACCGATATAAAATTATTCACCATAAAAATTACATTAATTTGTAATTTGCCTAACCCGAGCACAATAATCCAAACTCGTTTGATATGAGAAACCAATCAAACCTAAAAAAAAAACTATCTAAAAAAATCTAGAATTATCTTTCTACAGAAGTAAGATCATTGGTGTTAACGCCATCAGGAATTCAGATGAAGTCTAAAGATAAAATCTGACGATGCATCATTATATTTGTGTAGTCAATGACATTGCACTCATTTTAAATTAACTGCTGACAAAAAAACAAACTCAATTAACACTGTCACTCTAAATCTCAATGCTTCTAACATTTCTAACCGCAAGCGAATCAAACACAGAGCTAAAAACAAAACTTTCTACACGTCAGTTACTATAAATCGTGGTTGCATCATTTGTTATTAATGTTATCACAGTAATGGCAATTAAAATCTCGAGGTGCAAACAAAATTAATGTTGACTTTCGTTCAACGTTTTCCAACAACCGAACACAAGAATTGAAGCGTTCAATTGTCTTGAACAAAATCGGACACAGCTGAACACAATGAAACTGTGTTACTTTTAGTGTGTACATTGTGTGTTTACAGTAAGAATTTTGCAGTAAATCATAAGATTTGAAAGGTGATTGCACTCGTTCCAGTTTTTGTTGGTCTTATTGTTTCCATTATAGATTTTAATTAAAATTTAATTAGCTGCCCTGTTGTAATTGAATTTCAAAGGTATACCTTTAGGTACAAGTTTCGCAATAATGGTGGTGCACAGTTGCACACAGTATTTCTGCTGTACAATTTCGATTTAATTTGTAGTCGAGTGTAATATAATAACTGAACAATGTTCAGTAGAGAGTTCGTCTACTTATTAAACGTTAAGGAAGTTGCCTCTTTCGAGTCCTTCTTAAGTTTCTAAGTCTAAAGGTATATCAGAATTTTAGCATGATTGACTAGTAGTACTACATAGAATACCTAAACATTAAGCCAGAAGCCGACCCCAACATAGTTGGGAAAAGGCTAGGCAGATACACATCATTTCGGAGCATCTTTTGGAAGACGAGTTAGATTCTCCGACGCTGTCAGTAATTATTAACATACGCAGATAATGACACCCACTTTAAGAAAGGGTGTGTCTTTCATTACAGGAAACGCAACCCAATCGTCTACAACACAAGTGTTATAACAACCACAACTGACTCAAACGATTAAATTACTTACTGAAACTTTTCGCCATGTTCAAGCTTTAGCAATTTGTATCGAAATTAAGCATGACACGGCCCACACACCCCGGTTAAGTTTGCGCCACAATTCGTGGCTCAAGCTTGCCGCTACCGGGTTCGGTGCTTAGACAAAGGTAAAGTAGACATAATATAACCAATAACATACAGAATTACAACTAGGAACAAGGATGGACTATTGTAGATACCATGAATGAATTAAGGTTAAGCTCTCATCATCATGGTGTGTGATAAATGATATAGCTAGAGGGGAGGTTTTTTATATACTTATTAAATGGGCCTACTCTTGACCACAATCTTGTCCAGAGGACAGAGATGATGTCGACGATGGAACGAGCTGACCGAAAAGAAGCTTATATAGCTTAAGAAGCGTATACACCGTATTAACTGACGCAGGACGCTGGCAGGGAATTCCACTCCTTGGTTGTGTAGGTTACTGCTTAAATGAGATTATACAAAAGTATTAAAGGGGAATAGATGCTACTCCGACCCCAAATATCACGGGACACGGGCAAAAAGTGGATGAGTTCAACAAGGAAAAAATGCTCGGGTTCGGCTCATTCACACGATTTCTAATCATGATTTAAGTAACAGGATACTTGGCAGTAAAGCGGGGTTTTTATGTGTAAAGTTTAGTTGAGTCATGGTCACTAACATTATCATTAACACTAGAAACGTGATACCGGGATACGGGTTTATCCGTGATCATGGTGCTTGCAACAGCGCCGAAATATCGGGAACTCAAAACAAACAGCAAACATGGTAAATATTCCGTTTAATAGTCCTTGTTTAATTTCACAAAAACGACCTAGCTGGTTTACTGGTTATCTTTGTACGGTGACAAAGCCTTCAGTTTGTCATTGTTCCTTTTAATTGTTCTGCTTTGGTTGACATCTTTCGTCCTTTCACTGGTTGCCTGTTTCGTTGGTTGACCAATTGCTGTGATACACTGATAACGGTGGTTGCTATTTGTCTTGATAGGAACGGGAAGGAATGCTCGGATTGCGAAGGACCATGCCAAGGATAGCTAAGTGGTTTTGATAGCCTTATACCAAATTGGTAGGAATGGACTGGTCTAATCAAACCGAATGTGAGCAAAACGAATGAAAAGCGATCTATTTTTTAAAAATCACGAGCTTTTTGGACCTAAACGTGTCTCGATGGGGAAGACCGTTAAAAGCTCATTGTAGATGGCGCGACCATAATTTTTTGGGATGGGAAATCATTAAATTACTCCTCCCGCTCTGGGCGGAGCGAAAGGGAGTGTCAGACTTTCACTGACTAAAACCCATCCATGTTTCTTCTTTTGCCCTTTGTGTTCCAGGGCAGCGGTATCTCTTTCGAACAGTCCCACAGCAATGGCTTCGCGGGCTACCCTGGCGCTACCATCTTAACTACACGGTTAGCTAATTCTTCAATTCAAAGCTGCACTTTGAAATGCAACAGCTATGTCCATTAATCCATACATTTCCTACTTTCCCATTTATCAAAACAAGTCAAGTTTACACACAAATGGTAGTGTGATGTAACTGCCCAAAATGACTCAACGAGAAGCTATTACTATTAATATAACATTTGTTAACCTAATGCGATTATCTAATATCGATTTTCGACCTCCCACGCCGTCTGTCACACATCAAACTCGATTCTCGAATCGAGTTGGATCGAGTTGCTCACATTAAGACGGGCACAGTATAAAAATGTCCTCCAGTAAACCAACTTGGCCCTTGTGATCCGATCCAGCCTGTACCTTCCTGTCCTCCCCAAGCGATACTCTAAGCCGAGGTTCGTACCCCACAGGCCCTTAGCGTGTAGTCGCTTAGTTTTTTTTTTGCCCTGGTTGAGGCCTAACTCACAAGGCACTTGAACAAAGCGCTTCCACATTTATTGTGTGAACCGGCAGTCTGTAGAATTCACTGCCGGAGTCTCTGTTCCCTGGTCATTATAACCTGGATCTATTCAATTTACGAGTGAATCGGTTTCTTCTAGGCAAGCTTGCTCCATCCTAGTCCGCATCATCACTCAGGCGAGTTGCGGCCAAATCCAAACCTATTTAGTATACAAAATCAACAGAATAGCCCAGTGAAGCAGCAGACAACCTCCTAGGTCCACCTGCGAGATACACAAAAAGAAATTGGGTCAGTTTTGTAAAAAAAACGTATGTTTTTCTAAACTTTCTGCCAATGTGTATAAGATGTGTGACAGTTTATTGTTGTGAGCTGATTCCGAAAGTTTGTTCCTAGTTGAAATACTGTATGTGTAATACTAATATGTCTACTGTGACACAGGTCGGCGAAACAAGCCCAATGTTGTAGCCGCTGTAGGTGTTCATATCGATAATATCATCAATGGTTTGGAAATCGAAGCCGTTCACTTGCCGACTCGTATTGTTTGGCAAACAATTGGGTAATAATTTCAGGTTATTGTCAATTATAACTTTGTTCAGGTGTTGGGTTTTTTATTGCAATATTTTGACTGCAAGTTGCCTACAAGACAAAGGCAGGTCGTTTTGTTCTTAATTAGACGGTTCTAGAGAGAATGCGATAAGACCAATACATGTTTTGTAGTGTTTTATGTATGTGTTGTTACATATTTTTCTGATGTACACATCAAGCTACCCGAAACCGTAAACTTTTCCAAATCATCCTTGAAGCTAATGTTTTAGCGGTAAAGTTGAAAATCTATTGAAGAAGAAAAGATTGTAAGTAGTAGCTTGATGTGCTGGCGTCTGTACAATAAAGTAAGATACCTAATAAAAACTATAGTTCCGTTATTCTAAATCCCGATAATGATAGCCATAATACTAATAGTTTCAAAGAAGTGGAGGAAATAATAAAAATCTATAACGAGTCGACATCCGACGAGAGACTGATGTCTATCTAAACGCTTTAGCTTCCACAAACACTTCTCTCTGACTGTTTATTATCACTCACAGGAAAATATAAAGAAATGCAAAGTCAATAGTCAAACCTATATAATCAAATTATCTTTATCTAAACCAAGAAAAGCCGGACAGGGCTTGGTAAAATTGGTTGTCAGACTTTCGGGCCACTGACTACCTGTAACGAGTGTCAAAGATCTATAAATGACAGGTGGGACCAACGGCTTAACGTGCTTTCCGAGGCACGGAGGAAACTCGGTATGTAATGGGCGGTCATCCACGGACCAACCTAGGTAAGCGCGGCTTAACCTGAATATTGACCCGAGCGGCTGTTATTATTTAGCTACTAGCTCCTCTCTACTTTTCATACTATTTTGTATGGTGTACTTATTGGACAGTATTTTATCTATCTAAAACAAAAGAGATCTATGAAATATACAATTCTATCGATAAAATTGTACCATAAACATTGAGCACTATATCGATCGCCCTTCCGGCGGAAACGCATCGCGGACCGGTCTAAGGCGCGAGAGTGAAAGCACATGCGCCTGCGCACACTACTTAGTACCGAATTTGTTACCGCATCTGCATAACTTACTGTTTAGTGCTCTTGACTATCGAAAGTGTGAGTTCGAGTGAATAATGGACTTGACGTTTTGATGGCCGGGTATGTTGAACCTAGGTTGGTCGGATGTCAGTCTCCAACCATTTTATAGCCAGACAGACAGTCAGACGGCTGCTGCTCGCGTCTTTCGTCTACGTGAAATTATTATAACATTTTTTTTTACCATTTTTGCAATATTTTTCATTGATGCTCCGCTCCGGTCGTAGCCTTCCTCGATAAATGAGCTATCCAACACTATAAGAATTTTTCAATTCGAACCAGTAGGTAGTTCCTCAGATTAGCGCGTTCAACCAAACAAACTCTTCAGCTTTATAATATTAATAATAATACAGATCAGATCAATCGTGAGATAGTTAGATAGCAAAAAATATATGACCAGACCAGAACGCCTAGATATAGTGGCATTCTTTCAACGAAACGGATGATGAATAGTTCAAATATATGGAATGGATAAAGCATAACATAACGTCACGCCTGTAAACCCGGAGGGGTTAAGTAGAGGTGTACCTAACAGTACACCCAGATTTCGGCAGTTATGTTTAAGTCTATTGCGATCAACCGGGCATAAATCCAGACTCCGTGGCTGTTACTGAGAAATTCCTGATGGAAAAACTCAATCACACTGGCCGACCTGGGATTCGATCCCAGGAGTTCATGCTCAGCAGTCAGACTAACGAGGCAGGCAAATGAATGTGAATGGATTAAGATTGGATGGAAATAAACTAGAGACGCTCATGTCGATCCTGTTGGAAAAGACATTGTAACTAAAAACACTTTGGAACGAAAAACCTGTAGAAGCACAGACGGTATGTTAGGAGATGGTCTAAGTTCGCCACAGACCACTTGACAAGTGCCATTTTAGGTGCCCTCTGTATCAAATATGTTAGACAGAGTGAAGAATGGTGAGATATTCCTTAGTCAGTTGTAAAATGAAAATTGATTGATTGAATTATTGTATTTCAACACTGGTTAAGATTTCTTCGATAATCCAATTTGATTGCCCTATCCTATAAGACTTGACGAAATTAGCCCGTATTTCAAAATTGATAGTAGGTATCCACTATTAACTTTGAAATACGGGCTAATTTTCTTAAGTCTCCTTTTCTAAGCGAATGATACTCGTGAAGTGGACTATGTATGCTAATGAGATTGCAACAGTAACAACTACCCGAAGGCACCTTACTGAGTCATTTACACCTAGAAGGCGTAGTTGAACGAAACCGCAAAGCTAGACATAGCTCAGTCTATAAGTTTCGTAGCCATTCATAATTGATACAAATATGAATGTAATTTATGCAGATTTATTATTGTAGAACGTCCGCGGCAATTATACGTCTAGACTTTTGTATTATTTGTCTGGCTTTAATTATTTAAATATTAATATTCATAACCGACTACCTTAAATCGCGGACGTACAAAAGATATCCTGCTTTCTCCAGATTTCTATCAGCTTTAAAGTTAATGTAAATAAAAACCTAGATATAATATCTTAATTACATACTGCAGTCGGAATGAGTTAAAGAAATCTTATAATTCTTTTGTCAACCGATTATTTACAATGGTACAATGCGGACAACCACCCAGTGAGGCTGTATAATTACGAGTGACATCTACATACCAAATCACTGTTATCCTTCACTCTCGTCCAGCCGTAGATCACAGATAAAATATGACGCACCCGAAATGGCAGACCGATTAAGACGTCTCGTATCGCGGAACTCGAAAACAATAAGAATCGAGATAAATGTCTCGATTAAAATAATCGAATTGACCTTTGTCTCAGCCGATCCGTCATCCCAATATCTCTATATTCATGGCTGTAAAAATGACGTACGTCAAAAACCTTAAAAGGTGCGCAAGCGGCGGGTGCTGACAGAAAAATTGGTGGTGTACAGCCGTCCTATTGTTTGCACAGAAAGAGATGTATCGACGATGGTTTCGCTCGATGCCGATGTCGATGTTGATATGTGAACTTCTGCCAGTGATTTATTCGTTACGTTATAAGAAAATTATTGTTCTGAACACGGCAGAATAAATGGGAGTTTCACTTTGTCCCTTGTTGGATTTTGGGATCTCTCAATTTGGGTAGCTGACCTTACTGATGTGATCACACTCCTTACAGAAATAACATAATTGAACACGGCATCCGCAAGATTTATACCAGTAGGTAGGTGCAAAGCAAATCAAGATATGAGAAAGGACAATGACCAAAGTTGGTACCAAAAAGTCTCGCGCCTCAAAACCAAAATATTATAGTAATTAGTTTCATATTTTTTTACGGCATTACGTCGGGGATTTGATTTTTGAACTGGAAATATACTTTTCGAGTTTAAAAGTACGAATATTGTTTTACTCCCTTTATATGACGTTCCGTTTCAACTGAATATAAATGACGTTCCGTTTCAATTGAACAAACCCTTGTCTGTCGAGCGGACTCTAAAATTAATTACAATTAAGTAAGATCAGTACACCAAATCGATTTAGTTTGGTTTATTGCTATTTGCAACAAAATAGATTTTCTCAGCCTAAAGATTTTGATTTATCGATTACATCCCTAAATCCCGACTAGTTTATAGCACTTACTATACTCTATGGTTTATAGTTATCTTATCTGTGGCATCTGACGTTTGTACTGTACTGACTGACTATTGGCAATGTAAAGGTCTAAAATAAAATCGAGTTTCAGTCAAGCATACTGTGGATGTTACTTTAACTCGTAATTCTTACTAATATTAGTGTATTACGCTGTTTTTAGAGCAATAATGTAATGTATGTGTGTTAAAATACGTCGTTGGTAGCGTCGAAAAAATAGACCTACTTTTTAGGTTAGTTTCGATTTTATAAAATAACTCTGAAACGCGGGTTTTTTTTTCAAAAATAATTTTTGTAGGAGTTAATACGATCAGTGTAGTCTATAAAAAACAAGGTTTGATTTTGATGCAGCATGGTACGGGATTCCATACTTCCATGAGCATTCTCTTTTATGTCCTGACATTTGTGTTGCTATCTGATGTAGTTTTATAATTTACGCCTATCTTATTTATTTTAAGAGAAAAACGTAACACGACAATTTACGGCAACTAGCACGAAATATGATGAGCAGTCTAATACACTAGCACAACCTTTTAACGCGATATGAAACTCGATATTATTTATAACATAAATTATCTTTGATTAGCAATGAAAACGTTACCGTCGATTAAAAGCATTTTGTTGAATGATTCAGCCATCTCTTCCAAGAGTACTTTGGTTCAGCGAGGACAGGATGAGCATTGAGCAGGCAAGAAGACTCCGATCCGGTCACGTACCGCTCAATAGCTTCAGATTTATGATGCGCAAAATAGATTCACCAAATTGTGCTATCTGTGGAGTCATTGAAGATGTGCATCATGTCCTGGCGGAGTGTGTGAGTGTGGGGGTCAAAGGCGTCAAGCTTTTGTGAATAATTTTAATGTAGGCTTTTATAATAGCGTTCTCGCCTCACCATTGTCCGATGAGGCTAGACAACTTTATTTTATTATTATTATGGTCATATAAGGTTGCGGGTAGGCTAGTTTAGTATAGGTACATATTAAACGTAATTTAATTGTATACAATCATCGGGGTGACATAATCTACATAGAAAAAACGCCGTAAATAAATAAAGATTGAATAAAAAGCATTTTGTTATGTTATTTGTTGTCCTGTTTTGTTATCTCTTGGCTCTGATGCAAATATGGTGTTCCTTATCGGTCAATAAATTAAATTGACACTTGTACTTTCTATAATGTTGTGGGATTGACGATTTGTTTTTATTAAAATCGTACGGATAATTTTCTGTATGCTGACGTAAGTAACTAAGTGCTTTGAAGTGGATTTCAGTGTATTTTAAAAGTAATGAATGACTGAGGTAGTGAAATCCTCTATAATTGATATTACCCATAACAGAGACAACGAAAGCTCTACAAAGCGGAACTTTAACTGAACAACAGACATAGGTCCACCAAAATGTTACCAAAATAAAAATCTCTTCATGTAAACAAAATTTCTCCAATTTCTTGTAGATTTAAACAACAAAGAACATAATCGTCGATTTGTTTTACAAATTACATTCATTTGCATTTTCATGTGTTTTGGGAAAAGCTTAATAGACACATTTATGGAAAGAGTTTGGTTAAACAAAAGGTTTTATCAAGTGACCAATTACTTAGTAAATACACATGTTTTACATGCTAATTCGGTATCAATTGATTTAATCCATCAATTCGTTGATGGTAATCAGTAGATATCATCACATGTTTTCTCTCTGTATATGTCTAGGGGTCCTATTTATATACCTATATATATATATACTAGCTGTTCCCCGCGGTGTCACACGCTGCGCGGCTCGGGACCTAGCGTAATGTTATATAGCCTATAGCCTTCCTCGATAAATGGACTATCCAACACAAAAAAAAAAACAATTCGAACCAGCAGTTCCTGAGATTAGCGCGTTCAAGCAAACAAACAAACTCTTCAGCTTTATAATATTATAATATAAAATATAATAATATAGTATAGATATATATGTACTTTGTTTCTTCGATTCGTCTTTATCCTATATTCGATAACCCATTAGTTGAACAAAAAAGTCGACTTCTGTCTTAGCATGGACATGTTATGAGGAGGAATGAAACGCATGTGGCTGAAAGAGTGGTGCACATGAATGTTGATGGATGGAGAGGGAGAGGAAGGCCAAAGAATGGGACAAGGGCAGGAAGAGATGATCCGCCACGTGCCGATCGGCAAACTGTTCGGGATCTATCATGTCCGGGGCGAGGTCCGTGGCCGAGCTGTTTATTCCTGAAAAAAAAATTTGATTTTGCCTTTTGTCTGTACCGAAGGATGCTGACCTGCACGTCTATGTGGAACTACAAAGACATCAATTAAACTCCAATTACAGATGCAATCGCATTAGTCTGTGAGTTTCATCAAAACGACGTGTAATTTCTCCTTCATCGGATTGTCAAAGAAGAGATTTATACGTTATTTAATTGGCTAGTGACTTTAACGATGTGTGAAAGATAATTTTGCACTTATTAGGTGCATATCGTTATCTCTGAACGTGTGTACGTTCAATTTATGGACGTTATTAAAGTATATTGCTTGCTATTGTTTGTAAGTATATAATTTAATTGAAACTCATCATATTTAATAACCGTTGGTATTACGTATTATAAAATTACTAATTACACATGAACGCAACTGGGATTTTCTTCGCTCTCTCTTATTTATTACCTACACTTGTGTGATATTTCCATGTCTTGGAAATCAGCTTTTCTGGAATCTGCGGAAAAAAGAGCAGTTATGGTAAATCATGCTATTTACACTAACTGCACTTTTTAGGGTACGCGCCCACTCGACCTGCTTAGACTCGACCCGAAGAATAATATTTGGATATTTCTATTTTGGTAGGCGTAAAAACGTCGATGTATATCAAATCAAATCCATTTATTTGCCAGAATGTAGGTTTACAAAGTGCAATCTTAAAACTTTAAAGGCCCCTTACATTCTGCCATTCCATATGGTGTGCAAATATTTAATTTTAACCTGCACAATGTTATTATTATATTTAAGTACATTCAAATAGTCCGCAACCACAAATAAGATATAGTCAGATATAGTCAAACAGAAAAGTATCGATTTATCGCTTCCGCCACAGAGTGTGTAAAATTTAAGTAATGTTTGGATAAATAAATCAATAATACATCTAATTAGAAATTAATTAGAACTTATCCTTTTTCTAAATACTATATTAAAAAACGCTGATTTGAAATTAAAAAATATGGATGCAATGTTATTTTAAAATATATCGATACAAATATTATACAGATGAAGAGTTTGTTTGGTTGAAAGCGCTAATCTCAAGAACTACTGGTTCGAATTGAAAAATCTTTTAGAGTCGGATAGACAATTTATCGAGGAAGGCTATAGATATATAACATCACGCTACGACCATTACGAGCTGAGCATCAGTGAAAAATGTTGCAAACAAAAATATTTGTATTTTTTTATTTTTAAAAATAAATATTTTTTATATTTGTATATGTATATATTTTTTTTTATAGCTCTCAATTAAAAGTCGAGTCATGGTGATTATTATTAGGTTTCTTGTCTTTTATTTAGGTATTTGTTAAAATATTTAGTAGTTTATTTTATTTATATATGTGTATTAGTATCAATATAAGTACATACTCGTATATACATTTTCGAAAACAAGAAGTTTGTTTTAAGATATTTATGTTGTACCCTATCACAATGTTTTCTTATTTAACCCAAAGGTTTACTGGTAGAGAATGCCTTGTGGCATTGAGTCCGCCTATGTACCACTATTGTACATGAAGTTTAAATAAATAAATAATATTTTCATGCGGACTATGGTCGCGGGGCACGGGTAGTAATACATAAATTCAAGCAGGGATCTTTATACCCTATCTTATTTTCTGCTTAGTTTGACCGATACACGCAATTACCAATGTTAATTCCATTCATTAATATCCGACTCCAGTCATTAAGAGGACGCAGGCTAATGAGTTTCCATCCTTATATTAATGTTTTGTGAAGAAAATCAAGAGATATGGGATGTGAAATTGAACGTGTCTTTACGCTTGTCTGAGTTAATGATGACGTTTCGTGGTATGGATGGGGTTTCATTTAATTACGATAATAATTATATGGTTACTGATAGTTAAAATTAACATAACATAACCTCACGCCTGTAATCCTCGAAGGGTTAGGCAGAGGTGTACTTAATAGTACACCCACATTTCGCCAGTTATGTTTTAAGTCCCATGTAATAGGGGGCGAGCCTATTGCCATTAACGGGCGCAGATCCAGACTTCGTGGCTGCTACTGAGAAACTCCTGATGGAAAAACCCAATAACACTTTGTCCGATTGGGAATCGAACCCAAGACCTCATGCTCAGCAGTTGTAGTCAATAGTTATAGAAACAAAAAAATTGCATCAAAACAAATCAGTGTCAATCCAGTTTTCATACTTTTAATTTTCTATCTGTACCTACAAGCACAAGGGAAATAAAGGGACAAGACCCTTAACGAAGCCGAAAGGCACTTGTTCTCCCAGTCAATGCGATCATTTTTTTAGACCATACCTGGGAACCTTCTAGTGACGGAGATACTGGGGGTCAAAGTTTCAGCTTTTTCACAAGTTTTTTTTTAATACATGTTTTTGATGTTAGGTTTTTACTTTAAAGACCTCAACAACCCCTGAACTCCATCTATCAGCACAATATTTGAATGCTAAAGTAAAACGTTTTTCACCCCAAAAAAAAGTCGATTCCCAGCAAGAATTCTTGCGTACAGTTACATAGTTTGATGTACGTAATGCTTGTTTGACGGCTTCGTGGAGGGTCCGTTTACACCCTGTATACTTGTAATAAAAATAATACATATAATCAATAACGAGAAAATCTCAAGGCAAAAGGATGCAATAAAAATATGAATAATAAATAAATAAATTCATTTATTTCAGGTATATAACACCCATTGCCACACATAAATTGATAGAAATCACAAAAACATGACCAATATATCCATGGTTCCCCACTTTCCAAGGTATAAAATGCTTACAGTATCAAAGAAACTGCATTTTAAAGTAAATTATGTGCATAATGTACATTTTACATACTCGTGCATAGGTGTGAGGAATTGAGGACGTCCTGTTCCTAATACGATCTTATTCAAGGTGATGCATTTATACTTCTCGTTTTAAGTCAAGTCAGAGAAACTAGTTGACTATCTAATTGACGACCATCAAAAATTGCCCGTAGATTCCTTTATTCTATTCAAAATTGTCAGTTTGTGATAGTTGTATGAGGTTTAACATGAATTATGTAGTTTGTCAATTTGATAACGAAATAATTTCCTGAAGAAGGAAGACTTAAAACTAACGTTTAAGATCCTAAAATGGTACCTAAAATAGATTTTCGTTCAATACAACACATTTCATATAATAAATTAATGTTGCCCAATTTACTGAAACCACGTACTGCAGAATGAGCCTTAACTAACCAACTTTCTCTAGAGATGACACACACATTTACGACAAAATATACATAATCATGAAAACTTCATCAACACTTTCCACATTCATATTAACGATATCCTTAATACATTCACGTGAATTTATGGCATTAATAACGCAAGTGCTTAGTTCATTAATTTTGTGAATAGTGCTAATAGCCACTATAAGGAAGGAAGACTTTCAAGGCACTGTTGTTCCTACATAGTGTTTTGATGTGCTAGCTTATTCTAAGTGTTGCACATGCACGGAATACTTAAGCTCTTTTAGCTGGTAATATACAGGGTTACTGGTAACTCGACGTTTTCCTGCAGGACAGTCACCATGTTCTACTGAAAATCAGCAGTTCAGTGAGCGTTTTTAGTGAGTTAGATCGATGTTTACGTTATTTTTATGAAAATTGCCAGATTAAAATAAGTAAAGCCAATTTTAAATTATTAGCGGCGCGACTGTACTGAAATTTAAGTTTTTATTATCATAGTTGATGCCATAGCAGTTCTTTGTTAATAATAAAAGTTCAAACTTGGTAAACAATTGGCTTCAAATGATTTAATCTGGGATGATTCATAAAAAAAAAAATTGAGAGGTGTCAAGGGACACCCGGATGGAACGAAGTTCATTTCGATTAATTAGTAAAAAAAACCTTGCCAGTCGTTGCTTAACCTTGATCACCCATCCACAGACCAACCTTGGCAGTCGTTGCTTAACCTTGATCACCCATCCACAGACAGACCTCGGCAACCGTTGCTTAACTTGGATCACCCATCCACAGACAGACCTTGGCAGTCGTTGCTTAACCTTGATCACCCATCCACAGACCAACCTTGGCAACCGTTGCTTAACTTGGATCACCCATCCCCAGACAGACCTTAGCAGTCGTTGCTTAACCTTGATCACCCATCCACAGACCAACCTTGGCAACCGTTGCTTAACTTGGATCACCCATCCACAGACAGGCCTTGGCAGTCGTTGCTTAACCTTGATCACCCATCCACAGACCAACCTTGGCAACCGTTGCTTAACTTGGATCACCCATCCACAGACAGACCTTGGCAGTCGTTGCTTAACCTTGATCACCCATCCACAGACCAACCTTGGCAACCGTTGCTTAACTTGGATCACCCATCCACGGACAGACCTTGGCACTCGTTGCTTAACCTTGATCAGCCATCCACAGACCAACCTTGGCAACCGTTGCCCAACTTGGATCACCCATCCACAGACAGACCTTGGCAGTCGTTGCTTAACCTTGATCACCCATCCACAGACAGACCTCGGCAACCGTTGCTTAACTTGGATCACCCATCCACAGACAGACCTTGACAGTCGTTGCTTAACCTTGATCACCCATCCACAGACCAAAGACGAAACGAAAATATCTGGCTTGCTTTCTATAAGAGAGAGAGAGAGAGAGACAGACAGAGAAACATGAGCACGCCGCACGGCTTACAATAGCTTACTATAGCAAAAACACATTACCCTCCTTTGCGTCGCGCAGTCGGGTAAAAAGTGTCGTTACAACTTTTCGTCTGATTTTTTTCCGTCTATCCCCCTTTCGCAACGCGCGATAAGGAACTTCGTTCCAAAAACTAAAAATCTACTATTACATTAGTTTTTGCTATGTGGAAAATAGATGTATAAGTTAGCAAGTTTTTTGTTGGTCCTATTACTGCAGATACCTCTGTCTTGGGCCGCTAGTTGTTCCTTTATAAAATAATTAACAGTTTCAAGCCCAAAGCTAAATACAATTTATACAAACAACAATAAATAATTTCCACACAAAGTTACGTAATCTTTCAAATCAAAGCTTTCGTTTGTTGATTTGTCACAAAATTAATAAAATAACGAATTTCAGACCATCCTCAGTACAAATTACTATTTAAGTAAATAGTAAAACGGTCTTTATTCAATCAATGTCGATTAAAAATCCGACACGCCGCTTACACAGATCCGATGTAATAGGAAACTATTATCATCATTACAGATTTCCACTTCCATCTCAAGAGCTGTATCATTTTAATTATTTGCATAGCTAAACTGATTGGCTAATGCAGTATTTATTATATTATTGTTTTATAGAAACACAGCCTTATCAGTTTCTGTTACAGCTGCCTGGAACCCACATGAAGGATCAAC
The DNA here is from genome assembly GCA_950022335.1 of Eurois occulta. Lineage (NCBI taxonomy): Eukaryota > Metazoa > Arthropoda > Insecta > Lepidoptera > Noctuidae > Eurois > Eurois occulta. The sequence continues at coordinate 4,317,015 of OX465489.1, read as the reverse complement.
TACTCCACTTGCAATATGTATGGGATGGCACAAGTGTTCTGTGAAACGGGGGTGGACCCGAATGTGTTAATCATAACTGGCGAAATGTGGGTGTCCTAATAGGTACACCTCTGCCTAACCCTTCGAGGATTACAGATTTTATGTATGTTTCTGTATACCTATGTTTAGATTTAATGCCATTCTAACCCAGTCTTTTGACGGCTAGTTGTAACCAGCCCATTCCCATTTCAGTTTAGCGCTGAAACAGCCGGAATGTTGTGGCCGACCTCGTAGAAGATGGCTCAAGCGAGAGCTGGACCGAACAGTCCACATGGAAGTCATGGGGAAAAACCTTTGCCCATTAGTATACTGACGCAAGCTAACAGTAACAGATTTACTGCAGGTCATTAAGGAGTGGAAATCTGGGAAACATGTAGTTCCTTTTATCGCAACATCGCTTGCTATCAAACCCAGGTGAAAAAGAAGTTTTAACTAAACAAAAATAAGGGTCCTTTTACCATGAATAGGAACTATATTACAACGTCAATTTACTTGTATCCATCTAAATTATCTATACAAATAAATAAAATTGAAGTGTCTTTCAAAATATGCATATGAAAGCATTTACGGTACCTACCTATAACAAAAGATTTTTTTTTTTTATCTGTCTGTTGTGTGTTCCGGCTAATCTGTTTTGACCGGCTAGACTGTTTTGACCGGACTTTTATTGGCAGATAATGATCTTATAAATAATTATTTTAGGGTTCCAAGCAAAAAAATTAAACCCTTGTTTTTAACAAAAGCCGATTCAAATAAAAGTAATATTTTTTTAATAAATGTACGTGGACAAAGGTCGCGGGCAACAATTATGTTGAATGTTAAATATTTTTTCACCTTCATTACGCACTAAAATCAAGCTTCAGAGAAAACGCAATACTTCCGAAGTTCCGAAACGTGCAACAGAAATCGTTCAACATAAAATGAAGTCATAAGGAAACAGTGTAAACTTGAACTAGCACTCAGCACAATAGACCATAAAAGAGCCATTGATCTCTTTATCACAAGGGCATATATTGTTAAAGCACTTGAAACACCGTTGCTGCTTGGCCACATTCTACACACAAGCGACACGCGTGTTGCGGAAAAAAATATAGGACTTTGCTTAGACTATGTGACGCACATGTTGTTTGTTGACGCAATTGACGTCGTAAATAGCATCACCTGTGTAGTACACGACGTAAAGTAGCCGCTAATCTGCTTATCACAAGAGCATTGTATTATTAAAGCACTCTGCACCCTGTTACCGCTTGGCACGAGTTACACGCTCAAGTTAAACGTGTGTGGTGACTGCGAAAAAAACAAATGACTGTGTGACATGTCACTACTGCACTAGTCACCGACGCGGACGCGTCTTATGGAGCGGCAGCGCCGCGCCGGTACTCACGCGAAACAAACAAATTCGCGCGCGTCAACCAAGTCACGTCAAGCTTGTGATAAGTATGTTTACTTGTCATGTATTATTAGCTTTTTGGCTAAAGATTCTGTGTTTTTGACGGCAACGATACACTCGCGAAAGAAACAAATGACATTCGCGCGTGTTGCATCGCAAATCGCATCGACAGTGGTCGTGTCCGGGGCATAAAAGAGCCATTGATCTCCTTATCACAAGGGCATTATTGTTAAAGTACTCGAAGCACCGTTATGGTGTAAAAACATCGATTCCTGATGGCCCGTCGGTTTTATTGACTACAATTTTGTTGAGACTTAAAAGGAGTTATTTTATTGATCTTGTAAAGAGGTCAATGGGTTTTCTGATTGTGTTTTAAGTTATAAACGAGCTGTTTTGTACTTCCGATTACTTTGGAAAGTTTCTTTGTTTATTTTAAATAAAGATTTGTACAAATTACTAGCTCCTTCCTAAATTCTACCCAGATGAAATTATCGTACCTTTATATTTAAAAGAGTCCTTCGAACCGGATTGAAAGGGAAAAGAGGCTAGTTTACCTACGTCAATCATATTTTGGACTTACCGTCATCGTTACTCATTAATCATTATAGTCAACCAAATTTAAAAAATAAGATGTTTTAAGGGAATATTAATATTAGCGACCCGCCCCTATTTTGCACGGCGCCAGCTATTGGGTCCAAAACCAATCCTTTCTTTCAAGCTAGAACCAACTGGCTAAGTGGTTTCGGAAACTAGCGTGTAGGTACGAACATAGTAACATGTGTTTTTTTTTTAAATTAAGATTAGTAATTAATAATAATTGTTAAGATATTTTATTGTTAATGTGCCCCTTTTTATAAATAAACGACTATTTATTAAAAAAAATAAGAAAAATGAAAAGGATAATGTTGATAAGGATAATCTCTCTTTTTAAGAAATGAATGTGCACTCCGCAGTGCAGCAAGTTACGTTTACAAATCGCAGTCGTACGTAAGTAGGTAACTAGTAGTAAATTGCAAGCATAGCCTAGTTTCTTGTTCGAGCATCTGTGTAACCTGTGCCGCATTTGAAACGTAAAGTCTTATCCATACAAATCTTTAGTAGAGGACGATGGTTGCTAAAGTTCTGCTACTTGAACAGTGTAAACAACCAATTAGGAGTTGGTTGTTGTCGTTCTGAAGAAGCCGGTCGTGTAAATTGGCCCTTATAAAAATATTTATTGAGCACCTACAATTGTTTTAAAATCAATAATACTCTTTCAAGACTCTCTTTTAAATTGATACATACATAAACTCACGCCTTTTTGTAAGGGGGTAAGCAGAAACCAAGAAGAACAGAGGAAGACCAAAGAAACGATGATGATGAGGACCAAAGAACGACGAAGAGTAGGGGAAGACCAAAGGAACGATGGATGGACTGTTGTTATGGCTAGAAAGGAGGTGTCTGATGAGATGACGAGTAATAAAGAATTTTGTAAAAAGAAGATATGCTGCGCCGACCCCAAATATAATGGGATAAGATGATGAGAAGGCAAAAACCACAGAAACTCACCTGTTACGATCCTTACATACTCACTTCCTTTTACAATATTGATGACTACGAAAAATAGACATTTGACAAAAGCAACAAATGTAGAAGGATTGAGAAAGTTTGAACAACCACAAATTTTTTTACGCTCTTAAATTGTTGGAAGTCCAATGAACTTTACAATAAAAGAACTCTACTCTATAAACTTATTATCACAAAACTCCATTAGATAAATAATCTAACCTTTATTTTTAACCCAATCGCAGACGAGGAAGTGGACAGTCAGTCAAAACGTAACGCGACAAGTTTTTATCGTAAATCGGGCGACATCAAAGCCATGCGTGTGCGCAGAGCCGCTGACAAAACCGACGTTACGTGAACTGACGTCAACCATGAAGTTGCCGCGTTTGTTTATAAACAAACGGTCAGAATAGCTTATAAAATATCTTAATAAGCCCCGCTATTCGAAATAGGACAACACCCACTAGATACGGCAATGAAATGGCCTAAATGTGACGTATATTACAGGAAATGGTGTTGGATTACAGCGCTGAAACTAGAATGAGTCATTTGATGGCCGAAATCTGTTTTTGTTGTCGGCTGTACACAAACAACTGTGATCAATGATAGCAATTAAGCTTGGGGTCATGTAATTACGAAAATAACCGATAACAAATAGAACAATATTGACGCAAATGAGAAAAATAGACCCAAAATGTAATAGATAAGCTATTAGATGAGGACGCAAGTGAAGCTAAAACTTTAATAACAGAATGATTCGCGAAGGATATCGAATGAAACAAAACTACTGACCAATCAGAAACGATAATCTTAAAAAGTTCATTGAAACATTTCAATCAAACGAAAACATTACATAACAGAGAAGAAACCCTTCTCTACGTAATAACAAGTTAATGAATTTTAATGAAGATATTAACGATGGTGACATCAACATGTCCTAATCAAATGAAGTAAGTTATGACAATTCTAAATTCTGAGTGTAGCAACCTGCCTCAGTTAAAGCATTATTGCAACTAATATGACACAGCCCCACATACCCCCTGCCGTCAGTTAACATTAACACTATTCAAATCAAATTGATTGATTGATAGTAATCTTTAATTGCAACAGTAATTAAACACTGCAACAATACGGCTTTGTTGAACACAATCGAGATTTTGAAATAACTGAAGATCATTTTGAATGTGCAATGTTAAAAAGTGGTAAAGTTTTTGTGTAAAGAGGAGATGTAAACCGCAGAATATTGACACATCTGTGAGTTCAGGCGATGGCGTGTGAATTTATATCTAAACTGAGACTACGATAATGAAGATACAATTTAAAGGAGAAGTGCCAAGGTAGCCCGCGAAATTCAAATTTTGCAATTTGCAGGTCTGTGTCAGGGCATATGTTGATTAAAATATGACTATTTCATGAAAAGAAGTGAAAAGTCATTCTAGGGGATAAAATGAACTTAAAGGTGTTATATTGATGATTTTAATGATTATAACTCTGTAAAGCCATATTTATTGCGGTCGCGATTCATATTTTAATCAACATACAACCTGCAAATTGAAAAAAACTTAAGAAAATGTGAATTTACGGGCTATCCTGGTGCTTGCCCTTATTTGTATTGTATAACGGGCTGGTGCCCGCAACTCCACGTCCAATGCGCGTATTTTGCATGCGGACTGAGACCACTATTATGAAAATACAATTAAAGAAGAAGTATTCAGGGAAGAAGAAAATTTAATTATCGGTTGTTTAGAATTTAACAAAACTCAAAGGGCACTTTATGACACCTATAATCATCTTGGCAATCCTACTGCAGACGTTTGAGAAACTCTTACGACGAGTGTGGCGTAATCAGGAAGGCTTTTAGATAAAAGCATAGAGCATATTAAAACTCATGAAATATGAATAACGTATCCCATTTCATATAACACTTTACAAACCCATTAACTAGGTTTCCTTATTATTCGAGAAGTCTTAAAACTTTCATATTTAAATACTATAACGACTAAAACGTCCAACGATCATGTCTACTTATACAAGACCATTAAGAATCCGTGGTAGGACATTAAATAAACAGATACAAGTGAGTCCAGTAGTGTTCTGATTGCAGTATGCGATAATCTGGGCTCATTGGCTCATCTAGTTACAAAGTAAATGTCACTGAGCGCCCGTGAAAGCAACGCAAAATGGCGAAGGTAATTTCACTTGTCATACCGCAAATGAGTTTGGTTCATCATTTAGAAAGTCAATCCTTGGATTGAATTAATGTTGGTTTGAGTGGGTTTCACGAGTTCAGGGCGCTTTCGATTTGTGCCACTGTTTTCCCGTTCTCGTGTGGCTTAGTTTTTCTACGAGTGGGTGGTGTATCAGATTTTAAATAATCGACTAATGTTTGAACTGCCAATCAAATGTTTCTCGATGAATTACATTATGTTTATGACAAATCAGTTAAATTTATGAAAAAAAAGCATATGTAAGATCATATGTCCGGGTATGATTCGGCGAAGTCTGGCGGCACAATCGAATATAGATTAAAGATACGTTTGGGAAAAAGCTACTCAGCTTAGCTCAAATTGAAGATAGACGCCAGCGCGAGCTAAATGTGAGTTGCTTGGGATCGGCTTTATTGCTCGACAAAACTGCCGTACCGAACCTGGTGTAACACCCCTGACTCATACACGTTTAAGTGCGTAACAAAGAAGACATACAAATTATCCAAACGATCATTTCCTATTGGAAACCTGATGTTATATGTTTTACAAATTACCTCTTACATACCTACAAACATGTACATTCGCGAACCAAGTTATTGGGCTTACGCAACAAAAATTGTGAACATCAGCTGGTGTAGATAATACATATATTGGTACAGTCGACCTAATAATAACTCTTACACCCTAAGGTTTGTCACTTGCATGTCATTAAACGTCCAAAGGCCCTAGACATAATCATCTGCCTAGCCCTTTTCCCAACAATGTTGAGGTTGGCTTCCAGTCTAACCGGATGCGGCTGAATACCAGTATTTTAAATGGAGCGACTGCCTATCTGACCTCCATACCCCAGTTAGTACTGGCTAATACGAGCCTTTGTTAAGACTGGTTGTCATACTTTCGGGCCACTGACTACCTGTAACGACTCTCAATATTCTACAAATTACAGCCAGGACCAACGGTTTAACGTGTTTTCCGAGGCAATGACGAAATTCGGTATGTAATGGGTGATCATCACCCAAGAACTAACCTAGGCAACATCGATCCGAGCGGCTTACTAGGATCTTTCGCCAAAAGTGGTAATGCAATAACGAGATCGACAGTACCGATATTTACAGGTACTTACCCGGAAACGCTAGCGTTATTTATAGTTTGACCGGCGCAAACGCAGGTATAGCCAAACGCTAACCTTTAGGATTTGAAGGCGCCTCATAATATCTAGACTTGCCGTAATCGACGGTTACGCGTGATAATGGATAATGGCTGCATAACTTGTGTGGGCTAAATAGAAAGGAAATCAATTTAAACAATATCGTAGTGTGGATGCGAATTTTTGCCGTTGAAATTCGAAGCATCAGTTAGTAAAAGATTCGGGAAGATGATAATTATGAAGATTATACTTTTAGTGCACCGCAGTGTAGGGCGTGTAGGACTCGCATACTTAATACACCAACTTTGAAAAGCTACTAAATATGCAAAAGTCAAAAAACTGCCTCGTGAAAGCTAAGATTATTGAGAACCACGTTTTAATCAGGACACTTCTGGAAAAGAATGACAAGAAGAGGAGACTCAAAATGATGTTTAAAGCTAGGCTAGGCAGAGAGAAAGAGGTTTTAATCTGGACCATTAAATTATTGTAGTATCATAATAACTTATAAGGACGCCCACAGGCTAGGTGGAGCGACGATTTAGCAAGGTGACTGGTAGCTGGCAGCTTGATGAGCTTTGTCGAGAGTCGAGCTGACTGGCATGGGAATGGAGAGGCATCTGTCCAGCAGTGTACTGCTGTAGGTTGATGATGATGCAGAATGAAGCTAGGTCACCAATTTCAAACTGTCAAACACCACCAAAGCTCCGTAGTTTCAGTGGCCATTAGGCAGCGCGGCTATTGGTCGTAAATCAAAGCTGGCTGCGCGCGCGCACGCACCGGTAACAGAGACTTCGACGCCACTCGCGGCAGATTGCAGCAATATGAACGATTATATTGTTCGTTTGGGCAGTGGTACTGTGGTACTAACAAACTTAGGACATGCGTTTAACAAGTAGGCCAGTCCGTGAACTGGAGAAGAATCCACCTCAGCAAACAATTTACTTTTATAAGTGTTCATCTCTTTATCATCTCCTGCCCTTGTGTTATGTTGACCAGAAGTAACTTGGGGTCAGCGCAATCCTTTTCTTTTAATTCCATTCTCCCAGTCAACCGACACGCTGTCATTGACTCCTGATCCTTTCACATCGTCCCTCACAAAATCCATCCCTCTTCTCTTTGGTCTTCCCCTCCCTCTAAAAATATCCACAATTATATTCGTCACTATTCTAGTCACATGAGTTTCATCGGATGTTGGTTTCGATAAGGTGCACTTACACTTTTAATTTTAGCACACACAATCTTATATTCTTGCTACGTTCAATAGTATAATATTTGTGTTTTTTAACATAAAAATCAGGCTCACTGGCTCACACCATTACTCGAACACGTCAGACTACTAAATCAACATCAGGCTTCACCAGGTCAGTTCGTTTATAACCGTCCTACTACCGATATCTCTCGACTAACAGATAATATTCTATAATAAATAGAGCACAGTGGTGCACTATTATATTTCGTATCTATTTGCTACCGGTAAATAATCGCCTTATGTATTACTTGTTTCCCATGATGGATCGGCTGTCCGTGTCGTGAGATGGAGCAGATATTGCAATGGCAACACTTTAATGGCCGCCTGTTGTGATAGAAAACGATAATGGAGACAGTTCTTATAATTTACGTTAATTAATATTATCTGATCTTTTGTTCTTTGGACTTTCTCTTGATGATTTTAATGGTGGTTTTGATTAGAGAAAATGTATTTGGGTAGTTACAACTTAATTATGCATGGGAACTCCCAACAGTTTTATATTATAAACGTGAAAAAGTGCTTACATACGGGACCGAAACGTGGTCGCTCACAATGGGCCTCATCAGAAGGCTTAAAGTCACCCAAAGGGTAATGGAGAGGGCTATGCTCGGAGTTTCTTTGAGTGATCGAAACAGAAATGATGGCATCCGCAAGAGAACCGGGTTACCGACGTAGTCCGTAGAATTGCCAAAATTAAGTGGCAGTGGGCAGAGCACATTGCTGGCAGAACGTATGACCGTTGGGGCCGAAAAGTTCTGGAGTGGCGACCGCGAACCGGAAGAAGTTGCGATGGAAGGTCTCCCACTAGGTGGACCGATGACCTGGTGAAGGTTGGCCTATGGCCAGCAGTGGATGTGTTTTGGCTGAAATGATGATGATGAATGATGATATTATAAACGCCCCATGTTTAGCAGATTAATTCTTTTTAGAGTGTCAATGACTTTAAATTGAGTTTGCCGCCTTCAGTAGCGCATTATCTATACTAATATTATAAAGCTGAAGAGTTTGTTTGTTTGTTTGTTTGTTTGAACGCGCTAATCTCAGGAACTGCTGTCCCGATTTGAACAATTCTTTCAGTGTTAGATAGCCCATTTATCGAGGAAGGCTATAGGCTATATATCATCACGCTACGACCAATAGGAGCGGAACACTAATAAAGAATGTTTCAAAATCGGGAGATATTTTTTCCTATTGAGAGCTTCCGCTGCGTGCGCTGCGTAAACGGTTAAAGTTTCGCAAAAATCATGTATTACAGAATTATTCCTCTTTAAAAGTTCTAAAAAAAAGTCCGCGACAGCATATGTCTATCTTTTAAGGTTAGCTCACTATAACCTTTTTTATGCTAACCAAATTTGTTCTAAAATAATGCATTATTTACGGAGGTGTTTTTATAAACATGATATTAATCCTTATCCAAATAAATACGTTACTCATCACAAGTATTTCATTTAAAACAAAATTGCCCTTTACATCTTTCGATTTAAGTGAATATCTTAGGAGCTGTCGCAGTTTTAAAATAAAATCACAGCAAAATAATGATCGGGTACTGCGCGCACAATGTGCAAAGCCGGGCAGTCATGTTAGCCCAAAGTAACTATTCCACGCGGACGAAGTCGCGGGCGGAAGCTAGTGTTAATATAAGAAGATAATTATGACACTTTTGCAAAATCTACATAAAATTTTAATAAATTCGATTTGCATTTATTAATAAACTCGTTTAATTAATCCACTTGTGAGCACAATATCGCGGCAATATCCGGACGGATCAGCGCGGGCGCCCTTCCTGTTTACAACTTCATATTATACTCTTATCTAGTTATGATAACGGGTTCGTTGTTGCGAAGTTTTTCATTGTGTTCACGCGTAATTTTCCATTAATTAAGAGTGTGTCTTTGTTAAATAATTTCCGGATACCACGTTAGTATATCTACTACAAACATAGTAGCGGTCTTATCAGTCATTCTGCTGTCAAATCTTTTGCCTATTACAATATTAGCTGTTGTTTTTTAATAACAACAGCCGAAATTGCTTGACGAGACTAGGTTAAAAAATGAGACACCGGGGACCCCGGAATTTTAAGTCGATCGATGTTCTACGTCCCATGTTTTGCAAAAGATTACGATAGTTTCCAAAAATTGGTGCAACTTATTTAATTCCCAGAGCAACGCGAGACTTCTGTCCTCGACTCCCGACTTAGAACAAAAGATAAATATGAGCCATCATGTTCATTATCGCATGAAAGATTAAAATAGTTACACATAATTTGAAATCGGAATTTTGTCCATAAAGTTCGTTTTTTTTTTGCTATGTCATTTAGGCTATGTCAAGACTGACAGACGGTCCTATATAACTAACAAGAAGAAGCTGCTAGCTACATATTCCATTTACTAAAGACCTGAAGCTGAGTCATGATTAGAAACTTTTGTACGCAACGCATTACTTAGCACAGAGGAAGTAGACAGCTTTTGTTGCCAGTCCAGTATTCAGCAATCAAAAATCTATACCGGGAAATATTTCACGCTGGTAACACTAAACCCGATGGGGGTATCGATTTCACGGCCGAATAAATTGTTGCCACGATTAAAATATCAATGGGCGGCTTTCACTGTGATTGTATGCAAACTACTGTATTTAAATAAACGGTGTATTTTCCTCCCGTGTGGCCTGACGTGCAGTATTTCCTTTCTTTCAATAATCGCTGCTTAACGGGCGTCGATCCACACGCAACGATTTTATTTATGTCTAGTGTTGAGATAAATTTTTCAATTATAAAGCAATTTTTGTTTTCATTTTTTTATGGCTGTTGTGACCATAACTCTTTTTTTTACTTTTAATTGTATTTTTATCCTTAATTGTAAAGATTAAAGTGATCATTAGTAGATAAGAACACAAACTCGCACACATGTGTAAAAGAAAATGTCACTAAAATAATGTCAATGTTCAACAGTTGGCTCTAATACTAAAATAAATACATAGTTCCTTAGTCTACTGATAAAAACAAAACAAATAACTGTTTAGTAATTAGTTTGATAAAGAAACATAAAATAGTCGTAATCCTACTAATAATATAAATGCGAAAGTTTGTGAGGATGGATGATTGTTACTCTTTCAACAACTCTGCAAAAACTACTGAACGGATTTGGATGACATTTAGCACACAGATAGTTTATAACCTGGATTAACACATAGGACCCTTTTTATGCCGGTAGTATGATGCCAAAGGACAATCATCGAACCCCACGCGGGCGCCGCGAGCATAAGCTAGTTAAACAAAAAAAAGCCTTTAGTTTGTTTGATTCAGTTTTTTGGCACCGACTTCTGAAGCTAAAATTATTTTTCACTTTTTTTGTGATTTTGAAGTCGGTTTTATTTTTTGCAAAAAAGTTTTATTTTTTCATTTTTAGTTGCAATATCCTATACAAATATTTTCTATGCGTTCATTTTACATTGTAAACCATACATTTCATGGTAATAGGCTTATTCTTACTTCCTTACTAATATTATAAATGCGAAAGTAACTCCACAACAACAAACAAGTAACAGACTTCAGAGTCAAATGCTCATAAAATAAAAACTAATGGGCCTACCTGAATCAAATTTTTATGGCACCAATTCGAAACTATTCCGCATCAAACAAAAAAAGAATTACGTAAATCGGTTCAGAAACTTCGGCGTAATCGGGTTACATAAATAAAAAAAAAATAAAAAAAAATATACCGGCCGAATTGAGAACCTCTTCCTTTTTTTTGAAGTCGGTTAATAAAATAGTCGTTATTTAGCGCCATTTCTATGCTCCAGACCCAACTAATCCACATAACGTAATTTGAAGAAAGTGTCTACCATGGCCAGTAGCCAGTAATCGTGACAGACGAACCGAAAGGATGTGCATACCTTACATTAGTCGCATTCCTAGGCACTTTCACTTTGAGGAGCTGCTTCTCAAATATTTATTGCATAATTTGTGTATAGACTAGATGTTACTGCTTCGAGTTTTATAGTTAGCATGATAAGCATCACGGCAGCCATTGTTTCTGGTGGTGGTCGCTGAAGAGTGACTGGTAGTTTAACAGGTTCAATGTCCGAAGGAGATATCATAGTTAAACAATGGCTATGAATCATACAGGGAAAGGGATCCATTATTTTTTTTTATTTTCATTTAAGTTTATATTATGTCCCAAAAAAAAATTGTATGACTGTTTTTTTATGGACACAGTGTCTTTTAATACCTGTATCTGATCTAAGAGTGTAGACAAAGTTACACTCACGAAAGGATATCCATATCGATGATGGAAAACTAGGAATGTTTGGTTATTTAATAACTACCGAAATCCAGCCATCTCGTTGAAAACTGCTGTTGAAAAAGGAAACGCTTCAAAAACGATTCTAGTCCAGGTTCGCTGATATCTTAAAATAGATACCAAATCTAAAGTTCACCTTTCAAATCTTTGGGCGTAGACCCAAATTTTTTGCATCGAAACATTTCCAGCAACAGTAATTTAATTATTATTAATAATAAAGGTGAGTCAAAAGTGTGTGCTACTAAACCCGTCGTCATAACAAATTGCGCAGCGGTTATCAGTCGCGATCGGCACGCGGTTCCGCTGGCCTCAGGAACCTAGGGTTATCATTTCGAAATTTTGAAAGTCCTGACCGTAACTTGATGATGACTTCATGATGATGATCTCGTCATCATTCTGCTGCCCTTATGCCAATTTATTTGCGGTCTGTGCAACATGTCTTCTTTTTCCATACTTCTCTATTACCTACTCGTCATCTCAGTAGTCACTTCCATTCTAACCACATCCTTCACACTGAAGACAAAAATACAGATATTTTCGATAACATCGGGAATTTTACTTTTAAAGCTTTTTTTTTTCATTTACTTAAATAGTATCAATTTATAAATAAAAAAAAACTCTTTGAGTTCACGATTGCGGTAAAAGACAAGGCTGCACTAAGTCTGGACGGGGAGCCAAAAAGCCCGGAAAAATCTAGACGGATGGCAACCCAACCACCGGACACCCGCCACGCATTATTTAAAAACAAAAACCCATTTTTACTGCACTTTTTACGAACTACACTTCCTTTTATAACTAATGTATGCTCGAAAACAATACGCATATTGTTTTGAAGTTTGTCGACTTGGACTGCATAAAGTCTGAGCAAACTCACGGAGAAAAACTGGGCGGCTCTGCGGGCCCAGCCGAGCAGAAAGTAATAAATCGCTGCATAGGAACCCAGAAGTAGTGTTAACAACTTCATTGAGGCGAAAACCAGGAAAATATATCGTTGATACATGGCTGAAGACTAGTTACATAGTTAATGATGACCTAACCATGATATCGAAAGAAAAATAAATTTGGCTCGTCGAAAAAAGGCCACGGAATTCTTTGTTACATTTTTGCAATTTGTAGGTTAGGTCAGGTTAACAAAAAACCGCCGCCATAACAAATATATATTTAACGAAACAATCATTGAAATCTTCAATACAACTGTCTATAAGTATTGAAATTATCCTTTTGGATGACTAAATCATGACCGCGGACAGGCGGTGTAACTTAACGCATCCTCATTACCCAAATAAAGAAGAAATAATTCATACAAACACCATCTATGCCAAAAGAAACTTCACCAAAACTACCATAAACGGAAATCACTGGAAGAGACAAAAACATTCCGCTGTATTCTTTCGCAGTGATTAATAAAACATTTTTGCCAAAAACGTATGACGTTCGAGCGCATACCGTTTTTGCCGCAATACGACCGATCATTTATCATTACTCCTGTACATATGAATGCATGTATATCCATGTAGATATGTATTATGTATGTACTACTTCCGTGATTTGGAACTGACAGGTTGTCGGATTAGAGCTACGTGAACACTAATGATATACGGACTGCGGTTAGACCTCTTGACGCTTAAAATTAAAAGTAATTGACAAATTCAATGAAAATATGCAGAAGGTTTTAATTGGTTGTTGGCTTTTGTTAAAGCCTTCATTAATTTTTAATATTAATGAAGAGTCCGCTTTCAAAGGCATATAGTTTGTTTTAGAACTTGAAAGACCGAAAGTTTGACAAACAGTCTTACCAAGGGATATCTTGTTACCCAGCAATTTTGTTAGAGGTCAGATAGGCCGTCGATCCATATAATTACAAGTATTAAGCTGCATTCGGTTAGACTGGAAGCCGACCTCACATAGTTGGGAAAGGCTAGACTTATGGATGATGGTGATGAAGTTTGTTTTAGAAGCTCTAAGATTGATTGAGCACAGAGCGTTAGTTACGGTTTTTTGCATCCTATAATTTTTTGTGAGGAACCCCAACTACATGTAGGTCCCAGCACCATGTCAATGGGAAGTAAGTGTAAATATGAATAAAGAAGATAGCGTTAAATTTATATCATTAAATTCGCTTCTACAAGCGCGTTTTAATAACAGATGGTAATTTTATGCGCGCTCAATTTCGGTCGGGTGGTCGGCAGGTCGGAAATGAAAGAGAACGACGTGTCAACATGCGTTTTGTGTTCCGACTGCATACATTTTAGTCCAGAAAAATTGAAAAAAAGTTGATGATTTTAATCGTCTTCAGTTGAAGGATGGGGAACATCTTTATTGGGAAGACAAAATAGTTTGAACAGAAACGTAAATATAAATGGTGTAAAGTAAAAACACCCTTAGCGAAGCCGAAAGGCACTTATTCTCCCCGTCATTGCGATATTTTTTTTGTAGTAGACCATACCTGGGAACCTTCTGGTTCTAGATATTGGAGGTCGAGTTCCAAATTTTTCACAAGTTTTTTTTTTAAATACTATTTTTTATTAACTTTAATTACCTCCATGACCCATTATAAAAGAACGGGTGATATCCTCAGGGTGTTGAGAGGATTAAAACGCGGTGACTTCATAAATAGTGGACTGAATAATATTACTAATCAAAGCATCCATCAGCACAATGTTTTGAGTGTGCTACATTGAGCTTTACCGTAAAACGTGATTTTTCACCTCAAAAAACTAGTCGTTTCCCAGCAATATTTTTTGCGTAGGGTTTCTTAGTTTGATGTAAGAAAGAAAGAAAGACCTGCCAACAACAACCAACAACAACAACAATAACAATGATGCAATGATGCTGATAACAATGTATAATAGGATGACGATAAAACTTTTAAATATAAAAGGTTCATTAAAGGTCTTCCTACTTTCGCAGCAAGGAAGGGTCATGATGACAAACTTGTCGGAACTTCCAAAACAACGCGTGTAAAGATAGCACATACTCATGTTGTGTTAAAAGTATACACTTACCTTTATCGCGTCTTGAAGTACCAAGAAAATACTGTCGGAACTTTACGAGCAGCTACTTACCTTTAGGTTTCAGCAGCTTACTACCAGATGTCAAAAACACAATGGATCTCCATAAAAAACTCTCCAATATTCAAGTGACGCAATAAAAGCACTTACAGAAAGGGTCTCAAGTGATGAAAGCGACAGTAATTTCTTAACATCGTTATTGTTGCCTCTAAAAAGGCATGGAGTCGCCGATGGTACTAGATATGCTAATTTGTAAGTTTACCTTATAAATGAAGCGTTCAAAGGAAGTCTTTAAGTAAATTAGTCGGTAAACATTTGCGTAACATACGAACTTTCGCCACCCTGAAAGTCGTTATGAAGCATCATGGTTTCCCATTACGGAATGAATAGACACTAAACATGAAACTCCCGATGACGCATCATGCTATTTTCATCCTTGTACAGATAACAGATTACGCAAAAGGTTAAAACGACTTGATCGTTATCAATTAACACCAACGTCTAGGGTTTATACTGTTATAAATAAACGGGCAGAGATTGAAACTGAGCTTTACCAGGAGAACAAAAGATTAATATACCTTTTCTTTTGTTTTCCATATTTGTTATCTTGCCAAATCATTCCTTAAATGTCTTTTGAGAAGCATTTGTCGTTTACAGATCCTTTGGTTTTTGTAAAATTCTATCTGATTTCAATTTAGGGCATGCCATGTCAGAATTAAATTTTGCCACAAACTACACCACCATTCTCCTGCATTTAGTCGGCGTAGCATCCATTACGCACTTCTCTATTAGTCGTCTCAGCAGTCAACACTTTTCTTGCCATATAATCTTTCACCCACAATCTTCTGCAGCAATCTTCCTGAATCCTAATTAAGACAGCCAACCTTTAACACTATACCAAGCTAGGTATCCAACCGTTTTCTGTAACGAGGCCATGCGCAAACGCAGCAAATGCTAGTCAATCATAAAGTTTAATTGCGAGCGCTTTCCCTGCCCTTATGTGGTGCATCGCGTGATGTCGCTCCTATTAAGGGCTGACGATTTGCCGCCTGTCACCTTCCTTGACTTAGAAATGTTGTATTTCCCATAGCATATGTTTACGGGGACAAATGTTTAAGAGTAATTTAGAGCTAAGTGCTTTTTAATCCGTATTGGATCTGGTATGGCCTCTTGCGTCACTTTACTTGGTATTTTTTCTTGAACCCTTAGTGTACTTCATAAGTTCATTATTGTTACCTCAAGTTTTGTTTTGTTGTGTCTTACTTTCGTCTTTTCCCTTCCCTTTATTTTCGTAAGTACTATCCACCTCTAGGTCAACCATTTATCTTTTTGTAACATTTTTAAAATATGCTGTTGCCATGCACGTTTATACTTGACACCTGCATATTTAGACCACCGTTCTAAATATATCAAAACCTGCTCTTGATTCCTACGCCTTTTGATAACAATAAACCTCGCCATTTGGCAATATTATTTCCCAATAAGAATCAATCGACGATTCATTTGAATGAACCTTAGAATATAGACGAAGTAAGGTTTTACGAAACATTTGGTAACATGGTAACAGACACAAAGGTCAGGACAGTGAAATCTAACCCAAATCCAACAATGGGGAATGGCTGCCATGAATACTGTAAAGTGCAATAGAAACGCAAACGCGAAAATGGTTTCGCAATTATAAAACAAATTTCACAATATCCGTAAAAGAATATGTAAATCAAACACGGAAAGCATTATGGGGTTTCACCCAGTGATTTTCCTTTAATAAATTAACTGAGAATGGCTAACACCAACTATTTTCAACAAAGCCTATAAAGGCGGTTAGTAACAGCGAATTTTATCGTTCATCCTAGTAACAATTCGCCGAGGTCTAACTAACATTGTTAAGTAAGGTAATAGAGCAACACAAACCTAAATATAATTAAGTTACCTACTTTCGTCATATCAAGCAATAACTTCGCACACCAACATAAAATTAAGGGTCTCACGCGACCTTCTTTTATAAGGACGTGGAAAAAATATCAAAAACTAGTTTGTTTATGGCCATTGTCCATTGCCCTGCTAACAGAGATAATAAACTTTTTTTTTTTTGCTCATTACGCGCCAACAATGGCCGAAGTAAATGGTAAGCGGTACGCAGTATGCGAACCTCGCTTTATATTGTTACTGCCCTATAATCTCGTGATTTTAACGCGAATCTTATTTTTAGTACTGGTCTATAACGCTTTATGTAGACTTTAGGACTTGTAAAGTAATTCTCTCGCGTTTTTATAGGTACTTACGGCGGATCGCACTTGGATCCGTTTTATATTGGAAACAATTTCTGTTGAGGTGCTAATTGACCGACGTAGATTCTTAATCTTCTTAAATATGCATTTTATAATAACCACTTTGCTTTCGACACTAGTTCTTACAACAGGTTAAATGTTCTTTATTACACTCTTCTTAGGACTCGCGGGCTCATGAAAGATAGAAGTAGAGGGATGCCTTTGACCTCGTGTGGGACAAACTGGCATAAAACATGTCATCTTCTCAGTGTGCCGATGTCAAAAAATAACTAAAATAAACATACACCAACAAACAAATAGATATATTTCCTTCAACAAGCGCAATCCTACAAACCATTTGTACAGATAAGGCATTTCTCTTTGTCCCTCAGAATATCAGGGAAGTGTTAATTTCTCTGGGATTACGATCTCGGCCCCGCTGAGTGACTTATCTACAACAACACAGAACACAATGAGCTGTCTCGCTAGTTTTATTTTCGCCTTGTTCAATGTTCGCGGTACTTTCGACGCCATTTTGTTTGTTTTGTGTGGGTACACAAAATGGCGACGGTTTGGGTACTTTTGGTTGAATAAGGGATTGTAGAAAGTTGTTGTTTTTGTCGATCGCAGATCGATAGTGATTCTTTCGTTCACTTGAAAAACTTTTCTGATAAAATCATAGTACAAAATCGAGAGTTAAAAGTATTAAATGGATATTATATAGTTTTGGAAGCATGTAAAGAATAAAACTTGCTTCGTGATGTGTAGAAGTTGGAACAGTGAAGAAAAATATACCTATGTCCTTTAACCGAAACATTCGAAGATGACATGTAACCAACCCGCACTGGGCCTGCATTTTAGATTACGGGCCATTCCCAACTCCCAAGACTCCTAAGAATGGTAACAAAATAAATAAATACTGATCATGTTGTGGAAGTTTCCTGTAGCGATTTAAGAATATTTTCTTCCAAATGAATTATCACATTTCTTAAAATTTATTTCTACCCTTTATCTCAATCGCCCAGTGAGTAGAAAACAAAATATATCATAAATAACTTAGTCTCTTCGGGCTACTATTCCGTTGCTCTTCGTTATCAAGCGCCGGACAGTCGACAAATCATACAAGCACCATGAGAGACCAATAAATCGTTCGACATTCGTACAGGGGTGCTATTCATCTCGCCGCGGGCTCGACAAATTCTCGGGCGATTCGCAAGTACGGGATAAATCACGAGATATCGACCTTACTCGTGACAAACGACGGAAGACATTTTGTTATTTTGGGGGCTAAAAGTGGACTCTGCTTTGTGGATGACGCAAAAGTCCATCCAGTCTATTGAGTATCGAAAATCATTCTAGTTTTGAGGTACAATACAATATACACCAGCTTTGAGAAGCTGCATTGAAAATCGATGTAAGACTGCAACGATACTAAAGCAAATTTTGTCACAAGTTGAGAAATTCGATACTATAAGAATGTAACTATGACGAAGAAAAACATTGAAATGGGGGGTAACCGGTATAAACATGAATCATGAAATAAAAAATGATTTCTGAAACACCCTGCCTGGCAAAAGTTGCGTATCGTGCCCTTTTGCGAAAATTAGCGTATGATAACAAAGAAGGAACAGTTTTTTTGTTTGTTCAGTTCTTTATATATCTGAATTTGTATTCCCCCGCTTTTAGTTCCCTCACAATTCACAAGTACGGGCAATATGTAAATGAAAACTTATCTGTCTGAGGGAAATAAAATACGAGATTTAAAGTCCACTTTGTGAATAGCGACGCGGCAGATTTGAGTATGTTGTTTTACTTACGGATGGCATTGAGACCCATTGAGTTATTTTCGAGCAAACGTGAGCTTTTATAGTTATTCTACTAACTGTTATAAGCGTATGATTGAAGTTTAAACTAGAGGTACTGTTTTAGGCTTTCACGGTTTGAAATTAAAATTATACGCCATGATCGCGGGTTGGCGCTTGCAACAGCGTCGAAATATCGGGAGCTCAAAATCATGAACAATCATGTAAGATATCCCGTAAGTGACAGTATAAATTAATCTAGTAGTAGTTTTAAATTTTGTACTGACATGGTCACTAACATTATTACTAATACTGAAAACGGGATATTTACCACGTTTAATATTTGTTTTGAGTTCCCGATATTTCGGTGTTGCAAGCACCATGGCCGTAGATAAACTTAAGTTACAGAACAGAACAATAAACAAAACCATTAACGAATAGGCGGAATTAGTTACTTATTCCATAATGCTATCTTTAGTTTCAACATTATCAACACCAATGCTCTCATTTCTGCAAAAAGGAAAAACCCATAAGTGTCACGTCTAACTTTTATAACCCGTCCCAGCTCCTAGACCAATGAAAGCTTATGTAAATGACACGATACCCACAGTCGCCTATTGTTTTTCGCCCCCGAAGCTGCGGCCGCGCAGCTGTTAATGCGACAGTTATTAATATTGCCTTCTTCATGCCTGCGGCTACACTGACAACGAGCTGAAGTCGAAAGGACTTAACTGCCATTTCACAAGAAAATTGTTACTACAGCTGTTTTAGGGTTCCGTAGCCGAATGGCAAAAAACGGAACCCTTACAGATTCGTCATGTCTGTCTGTCCGTATGTCACAGCCACTTTATTCCGTAACTATTAGGACTACACAATTGAAACTTGGTAGGTAGGTGTATTCTGTGAACCGCTTTACGATTTTTATACAAAAATAAAAAAAATAAAAGATAAGGGCTCCCCATACATGGAACTGGAACAAACATTTTTTTATCGAACCTATACGTGTAGTGTGTCTATAGATAGGTCTTTAAAAATGATATTAATAATAATGGTAAGTTCCTAAAACCATTTTTTCTCAAAGTCAATCTTTTGAAAGATAGACACACAGTGGTAAAATGTGTGTGTGTGTCCCTCTAATTTCTAAAGTAAGAAGAGGGTTTGAATAAGATTTGATGTTTAGTTTCTGAGATATCCCTTGCAATGTTGATCGGTGCTACTGAACTGTGTGCGTGTGAGTACGCCTCGCACTTGGCCGGTTTTTTTGTGGTGTTGCATACGAGACATATGTAGTTGTATAGTCAACCGCACATCAGTGATAATGATATAAGTAATACACTTGAATATGAGCCAAATCGCCTTTTCCGTAATGACAAAAAAAGCGCTGTAAAAATCGAATAACCCTGTACTGGGAAGTACAGGGTTATTCGATTTTTACAGCGCGTTTTGTGTTTGGAATCAGCAGAACTAACAACGTCATCCAATTTCGTGGAATACCAACAAAACTTAAAAGTGTTTTTAAAATCTACTGTTGCTACTTTATTTTTCCGTTTCAACTTTATGTCGCTTACGCCTTTCTTTCCTCACGCTTCAGAATGTGGCTTTCTTAGTAATAAACGGATTACGAAGAGGAATGCTTTTGTAAAAAGTAAGACGAGACGGTTGTCAAGTAAGATGTCTGGTACATACCAGGGCTCGGATAACGGTATATTTTTCGAAACGTTTTCGTCTTATATACCTAAGAAACGATTTGTTTCGTTTACGTTCGAACAGAACGTTATAAAAAACGTTTTTGAAGAACAATTATAATTTAAATCGTTTTTGATTAATAAACGTTTTAAAACCGTTTTTTTTTTATTTTTGGGTTCGACAGGTATTAAAATGAAACTACGAATATCACGAATTTCATTCAGTTGATATTTTACGGCCGCGCGGCTTTGCCGTTTCAAGTGAAATTTATCTGTGAGTCTGTGACTGTTCTTCTGTGAGTACGAGTGCCTAGATAAATAGTTAGGGGAAGTGTAAGCATGGATGGTTCTGGTAAGTACCATTACCGTACAGACCTACGATTTATGCTTTTATAAGTTTTTATACACAAAAGTGCAAAGTGGGCTTAATGCCTTAGGCATAATACTATTATTATGCTTAAGGCAGTAAGCAATGGGGAATGGAACCGGCGAGAGATGTCGTGCGGTGTTCCACAGGGATCGGTTCTGGGGCCGCCCTTTTGGAACATCAGCTACGACTGGGTGCTGCGTGCCGACCTCCCTAGCGGCGTCAGCGTAGTTTGCTACGCTGACGACACGCTGGTGCTGGCGCAGGGGAGGTCGCACGAGGCGGCGGCCGAATTGATGACACGCGGGGTTGCGATAGTCGTTGAGAGGATCCGGCAATTGGGTCTCGAGGTGGCATTGCACAAGTCCGAGGCCATGTGCTTTCATGGGCCTCGGAATGCGCCACCATCGGGATCCACACTGACGGTAGGAGGGATTCCCGTCGGCGTCGAGGCGACGTTGAGGTACCTCGGACTCGTCCTCGACAGCCGATGGAACTACGTGGAGCGTGCGAATGTGTGGAACATCGACAAGGAATGGGTGATAACCCGCAGTACGTCTGGACTCCCGATGGAAGAAGGGAGATGGTGGAATGATCTCGTGGAGCTCTTGGGCACACTCACCGAAGTACAGCCTGTAGAAGACCGACAGACATGCAACTATGTGCCGGTGGGCCAGGCTATGAAGCTTGGTACTCACCAACTTATCGTCACCAATGAGCCTCTTGGCTCTGCGCTCAACAGAGTCGAGTGTGGCTAATTGGTATTTGGCTGAGCCATCCCAAAGGTGACAGCAGTACTCCATGCCAGACTGAACTTGAGCTTTATATAGGGTTAAAAGCTGTTCTGGTTTGAAGTACCGCTTAACCTTATTTAGGATACCCAGCTTTTTTGCCGCTGTTTGAGCTTTCGACTCAATGTAGGCACCGAAGTTGAGATTCGCACTCAACTTCGTACCAAGAAGCTCGAGGCTGTCGGTAACTGGTACAGATGTACCCCGGAAAGTAGGAGCCAGATTGAACGGACTCGTTTTGGCGGTGAACAGGCACACTTGGGTTTTGGTGGCGTTAAAAACAACCAGATTTTCGTCACCCCACTTGGAGACGAGACGTAAGGCTGAATTTGTTCGCTCTACCATGGCCTCTCTCAATGAACGCACTTCTTCACCGCTGGCTTTTGCGCTGGATGCATAACCCTCCATGACAGTGCTGTCGTCTGCGTACCCAACAATACCCGGAACCAGGAGGTCATTGATGTGCAGCAGGAGAAGTGTCGCGGAGAGAACAGACCCCTGAGGAACTCCGGCATCAATAGCGATAAGGTCAGAGGAGCAGCCATCAATGACCACTCGGATCGACCGTTCACTCAAGAAGTCAGATATCCAGCAGCAAAAGTCAACGGGAATGCCGTATGCAGGAAGTTTGCTCAGCAGGTTTGCGTGCCATACCCTGTCGAAAGCCTTCGAGATGTCGAGCGGCACGGCAAGGGCTTCGCCGTGTTTCTCGATGGCCTCGCCCCAGCAGTGCGTAGCATACACTAGAAGATCCCCAGTTGATCGTCCCCGGCGAAAGCCATATTGACGGTCACTGAGTAGGTCGTTTGCTTCTAGGTACGCCAGCAGCTTCCCATTGAGAACCTTTTCCATAACTTTACAAAGTATGGAGGTGATGGCGATTGGTCGATAGTTACTGGGGTCGGCACGACTACCCTTTTTGGGTACTGGTTGTACATTGGCAACCTTCCATGACTTCGGTACCGTTCTGGTTTTAAGAGAGAGGCGGTACAAGTGTGTCAACACAGAAGACAACTCAGGCGCACAGTTCCTCAAGACTCTTGCTGGTATACCATCAGGACCGCTAGCCTTGTTCACGTCTAGGCTATGGAGTACTCTACGAACCTCTTTCATGTGTATTGTGATCTCCGGCATCGAAGAATCACAGTGAGAAATCGTTGGTGGCTGTTTTGAGCCAGTATCTAGACGTGAATTGCTCGCAAATAGAGATGCAAACAGGTTTGCCTTCTCAGTAGCGGAGTGAGCTAGTGACCCATCCGGTTTTTGCAAGGGGGGTAATGTGGGCCGGCAGAAGTTGGTTTCGACCGATTTGGATAGGGACCAAAACTGTTTACTACCAGAGGGGTAGGAAGCAAGCTTAGCCCCTATGCGGCTGACGTGGTCGAAACGCGCCTTTCGGATCACCCGCTTACAGGACTTTGCGGCAGAATTAAAAGCTCTTTTCTTCGCGCGAACCCGTCGAGCTTGGACTTTGCGGTCACGGGCTTGCACCCAGGCTTGGTATGCAGACTGCATACGAGCTTCAGCACGAGCGCAGTCAACATTGAACCAAGGACGGGCTTTGTGACCGAGCGGTATGTCGGAGAATGGAATGAAGTATTCCATTCCCTGCCGTATCACGTCCGCAACCGCTTCAGCCCAACAAGAGGGGTCCCCCGAAGAAAAGCACACTGGATGCCAAGGGAAGGACGCAAAAAAGTGCCGCATCTCATCCCAGTCTGCTGACTCGTATCGCCAAACTCGCCTCTTGCCCCTAGGGCTATCATCAGGAGGAGAGCTGATAGATACGGACTTTACCAGACAGTGGTCAGATGTTCCCAGTGGGGCTGATACCGATACTGAGTGCCTGTCTGGGTCAGTGGTCAGCAGCAAGTCCAAGCAGTTGTGTGTGTGCCCGTCAACGTCTGGCACCCGCGTAGCCTCTCTCACCAGCTGGGTAAGATCTAGCGACAATGCAAATCTGCGCGCCTCTCTCCCAGCATGGTCAGTTTTCTGGAACGGGAACAACCACTCATCGTGGTGGGCATTAAAGTCCCCCAGAAAAAGAAGCTCCGCGGTTGGGTATCGTTGTTGGGCACAATCCGCCTTCTCCATCAGGTGCTCAAAGAGCCTGGTCGTCTCCTGGTCACCGCTGTGCGACCGGTAGACACCGACGTAGAGGGATTTCTCCACCCCGGTATCCACCAGTATCCAGATGGTCTACCATCTCATAACCCGGAATCTTCAAAGCAACGGAGACGCCGAAAGCAAATGTCATCGCGAACGTACACACAAACCCCAGCTCGTTTTAGGAACTTATGTTCAAGCGAGTAACCTGGGTAGTTGAGGTACGCCACGTCTGACGGAGTTGCAATCTGCGTCTCCGTTAAAAAGAATAGGTGCGGCTTCTCGGTCTCGAGGTGGTGGTGGACCGGATCGAGATTTGAGTGCAAGCCCCTGATGTTGGTGAGGTGCACTTTAAGTGGGAGGAAGTGCCGCCGCTTGAAAACCGTTTTCCTTTTTTGCTTTTTCATGGTGGAGTATAATTTTAGTGGTGAAACAGAAGAATGGTCGAGACGCGGCTCGGTTACCCAACGGGACTCTTCAGTTCATCTGACCTGTGGGAGACTCATCTGGAGACTGCGGGGACGCCCGAGCCCCCCCGAAATGGCCACCGGGTCCTCCCGCCCAGTCGCCAACTGGCACAGTGGAGCATTTCGGGATTTTTCGCGAGTTGGCGGGGCAGCCTTTCCCCCGTGGCTGGCGCAGTACTTGGGCCCCCTACTAACTGCGGTCGGCCAACGGCAGAGACCGTGCCTCGGATCCCGCTACCCTCCAGTATGAGTCACCCGGTACAGAATCACTTAGACACCCAGATTAGTCCGAAGCCGCGCAACTGACCATCTCCATCCCCCCAATGGCACTGGTACTCCCGCACACCGACGGAACACAGACAAGCTGTTTGGCGCCGGATTCCGGCAGGAGGGTGGTCGCGAACCAGGCGGCCGAAGCCTACCACCGCTGTAAGAGATCTTCAGCCGTCACCACAGTCCGTGAAGACGCGTGATGCCGTTGCCCGGGGTGGACCGCTTGGAGGTAGATCCCAGCCACCCCAAAATATTAAAGCTGTGGAAATATTAAAGCTAATACACAGAAACAAATATCGACACATGCCACTTGACGATATGGAAATCAAAATTTAACTATTGGTGATCTAACATAACACCACTTATTAACAAATCACTCGCAACGCAAGTCACAACACAATCTCGATCAATACGTTAGAAGCGCATTGGAATGACTGATGCAATGAAATCAAAATATAACATACTACGCTAGGCGGTACCCGAGCCAATTAAACAAGTTCATGCTTGTCGCCGCACACGTGCGCGGCGGCGTCCTGCGGAATAAACCGGTTTTTACCTTGCGGAAATAACGTTCTCATTTTGTTTTCGTTCCGAACAAAATGACGTACAAAGAACTGTTCAAAACGTTTTAAAAACGTTATTTTAAATAATGTTTCCGAGCCCTGGTACATACAGCCAGACAGACAGACCTTTATAGATATACTAGCCCCTCGGATTCACCCCCATATCAGTATTTTTTCCTTTTGCTCAGCCAATAAGGTTCGTAGCGTGACGATAAATAGCCTAAAATTTTCCTCAAGAATTGAACTATCAAATGCAACAAGATTTTTTTCATAGTTTCAGAGATTTTCTGGTTCAAACAAAAAACTAACTCTTCAAAGACGAGACGGTTGTTAAAATGAGATGCCTAGTACAGTCAGACAGACAGTCAGAGCAATATAGATATACTACGGTTTTTTTATGTGTGTTTCGCCTCTAGTCACAGAGTGTTTAATAGTCTTATAGTCTATAGGTACTTTCCTTGTATTACGTACGTCTGATACCTACTCTGGAAATATCACATTTCTACGTAGAGCTTATTACTTGCTTTGAGAATTGTGAACCTACTTCTTCATTTTTGCCACCATCAACTAGGAAGACATATTTTTTAATTTTACTTATACACAGGCAGTTGAGACAACTGATAGTTGCCTGTATCCTGCTGTTCCCCATAAGATTGTCTTCTTGCAGTATGTTATACGGTTGTCTAGTCGATTTTTGAATTGGTTTATATTTTAGGCTGAGATTACATCTTCTGGAAGCTTATTCCATTTGGTAGCGATGATTCAAAAGGAAATTATGTTGCTAACAGAAAATAAAAGGCAATAATTATAAGCGATGGCCTTTTTTCGCATAATATGTGGCATATAGATTTTACAATTACATACTTATTTGTTTTTAGAGGTACTACCGAGTCCACTGACTGTCGACCTCAACGGACGTTCAACCTTATTACTTTGGACATAAAGGTGAAAAGTGGTCGACCCTTGTAAACTCGGTAGTGAGGTAGTACCGAGTTGACTGAGAGTATATCCCTTATGAGTTTTGTAGTGCATCCCTATTGACTTTGGCTTGTAAAGTCAACGGCATCTAGCCTAAATATTACTCGACAGCAGCGTAGTCAAAAATTATCTTTCTATTCATTCTTTTAAAGAATATCCACCTATTACCGTATTATAATTAACCTAACGTATAACTATCGTGAAGTAGACAAGCAAGACGCAACCGTCTGAACTAAACAACATTAACTCATGGTTTAGATAACATTGGAAAATGGCGTCACGTAATACATTACGCTCAACAAGTCGGAACAAAAACATCGGCCGACTTATAATGGGTTTTTTGTATCTCTAATTGTTTATGTAAGTGTTCAAGGAGAAATATTTCACGCAGAAATGGCTTCTATTAGAAACTAATGTGCACATTGCGTGTAAAAGTAGTTTGTGTACTTTGTAGTTGCGATATTAGTGCTAAAACAAAGTTAGCTGTTAGGAGGCAAGGCATTATCAATATTATGTTCTATCCTTTTCCGGTTTAGTTTCCTCATTGTGCAAAATACTCATTTGTATAATAACATATTCGTGTAATAAAATAACCTATTCTTGAAGGACTCGTTTTTAGGGTTCCGTACCCAAAGGGTAAAACGGGACCCCATTACTAAGACTTCGCTGTCTGTCTGTCTGTCTCCCCTCCCATACAACAGACATGACATTTTGCCGTTTTTATAAATAGTACGGAACCCTTCGTGCGCGAGTCCGACTCGCACTTGGCCGGTTTTTAAATACCTGCCTGCTTTAACGTTAACACCAAACAATTGGTAATATCAAAACGCGGTTATCACATAAACCAGATATTTTCATGTATTGAAGAGTAAAACTTTCCTACTATTATGAATGTCATTTCTTTTGATCACTGATACACTTTTAGTAGACTTTTTAAATTTACACAACGGTAATGGCAATGTTTTAGTATGTTTGTCTGAATTTAAATTTGATTGAATTTGTCCTACATATCACTGAAAATAGCAGACCACAGCCCTTGAAAGACGTCCTATGAGATTTGAGGTCATTGGTTTTATGGATAAACGGATTCCCAGGTGCTTTGTATACTAAGATTGAATACTAAAAACGCAGGAAGCAAGTCTGAATTTTCCAGCAATAAAATGGGGTAACTGCGAATTTAACGACCAATCAAAGTCCATACTCTCGTAAATATGCTCTATAAAACCAACAAACAACCGTCCTTGGTTAATAAAACCAGAGGCTCTGAGGCATCCGTCCAGGATTTATTGCCAATGAGCTTCTTTGCAGAACGCTCTTTTAAGATTAAGGCGTCAAATTGTTTCTCGTTTTGAGAGTGTTCGCAATTGTGATCCCATTATACAGATACATCATCATCATCGGCCTAGCCTTTTCCTAACTATGCTGGGTTAGACTTTCAGTCTAACTAAACACCAGTATTTACCTAAAGTGACTGCCTATCTGTCCTCCACAACCACAACCCAGTTATTGGGGAATACGATACTGCTTCAGGACTGGTTGTCAGGCTTTGGAACTTTTGACTACCCGTAACAACTGCCAAAGATCTACAAATGATACGTGCGGCTATTATCCATACTTAATCTATACAAATAAATAAAATTGAAGTGTCTGTTTGTAATATCAAAATAACAGCTTTTTACTGAATGCATAAGAAAGTATATACGGTACTTATAACAAAAACACAATTTTTTCAATTTTTGTCTGTCTGTCTGTTTGTTCGGGCTAATCTCCAAACTGGCTGGACAGATTTTGACGGGACTTTTACTGGCAGATAGCTGATATTACAAGGTCTAATATCCTTTTTTTTAGAAAAATAATTAGGGTTCCGTGCAAAAAAATTAAAACAATTGAAATTGGTAACAAAATTCTATTGAAAAAGGGAAGTAACATTTTTTTTAATAATAAATTTTACGCGAATCAAGATCGCGAGCAACAGCTAGTAATATTATAAATGCGAAAGTTATTTTGTTTTCTCGCCTAATAGAAACCACTGAACCGATCATCCTGATTTTTTTCAGATACGCTGTGTGGTGTACAGAAACGGACATAGGGTACCTTTCATCCCGAAAAAAAGTACTGTTCCCAAGGAAAACAACAATAACGTTCTTATGGTAATAGATGGCGCCACGTGTCTTTCGAATCATGATCGAATTATAATTGTTACAAGCAGAGTACAACCCGAATTGATTGTCAAATTCTACATTAACGCGAGCGAAGCCGCTGGGAAAAGCTAGTTATTTATACATGAGCCCTCCAATATACAGATACAACATTACATGAAACAATATGGATATAGAAAATACGGGCAAAATAATAGAGAATTAAAACAAAACTCAGTCGAAGAACACTACTCACAGACAGCACCAGTATTGGTACTTTAATTTTAATTATGTACTTCCCGAACATAACACCATAGATAGTAATTTTAATTAAGAAGGTTTGAACAATGAACGCTGTCCCTAAACTTTTCTCAAGACTTCCGAAGCGATGGCGTGACCCCGTACCGAGGACGAAATTCGAAAGTAACAGAAGACAATACACCTTAAAATTGATACCATCGGCACATTTAATTAACGTAAGGGACACACGGCCGGGACGGCTGATAAGCAACGTATTGTTGGACACGGAGGGCTGATGCTGGACTACAGATATCTTGTAACGGATCTTGGAGGTGCTTAAATTGGCAATATTTTTATGGTTTAAAAATGTGCTGTTGTCGTCCAATACTGCTAATTATAAAGTCGATCCAGTTAACCAAAATAATACTACCCCGCTTCAACCAATTTCAATATTGATGGACGCATCTTTTGACGAAGAGATTAATACTCAAAGAGCTAGTAAATGCAGTATGACTATTCGAAATATCCAAAAAAGAACAAAATTTAGTTATAATACGGGTGTATGTTTACTATTTATTTTGAGTTTTCGATATTTTGGCGCTATTACAAGTGCACTATCACAGATTAACGCTGTGTTTATCCGTTAACCGTTAATGATAGTATTAGTGATCATGACAGTCTAGGGTGTCCGAATGACGAGCCATCACGCTCGGATTTCCATAACAGAGATCGTTAAACTCCCCGACCGTGAATCTCGTCCGTTACCAATATACGTTGATAAATTGAAAAAGGTACAAGCGCGGATATTAATTATAGCTCCTCGTACTGCGTCCGATCGTTATGGAATCGTTACCGGCTGAGAGATAATAAGCCCTGATTTATTGGCATGTCGCAGATCGCCCCTTTTCCGGGTGCCTCGAGGAAGATGACGCACACTCCTCACTCCAAAGATTACGTAAACACTTCGAGAAAACTGACGGGACTATATATAGTTTGTCAAAGTTTTTCTTTCGCTATTTGGTCTTATGAAAAATTGTGGTTGTGGAGTAAAAGTTGGTGTAGGTAAATAAAATAATCTTCAAATGCGTATTAAGATTTGAATGGGTATGGTAATGCTCTATAGACTCCTGACTGATAATTACTGGCAAATGGATAAATGCCATAATGTGGGTGAACTCTACTATTGGTTCTAACCCTCCGAATATGATTATTATCATGCCATGCCATGAAGATGATGCCAGGACTTTAGGAGACTTGTAAAAGCTTAACATAGCTTTGAAACAAAACACATTTATTCCAATTTTGTTGGTACTCAGTAAATCGCAAGGAATGATTTAGAATAAATTGACAAAGACACTTCGCTTGTCTAGAATACCAGTAAGATTATGCAGTTCAAAGAACAATGCTGTCGGTTGTACTGATATAGATTTCCTCAGTTCACTGTTACTAAACTCCCTAGAAGAAATGCAGCTTCCTATTCGGAGACCACATGGGGAAATAATAAGATATAATTGGCAATACTGACAATAGTGTTGCCATATGGATCGTTAGTAACGATTTAAACTAGTGCGGTCTCGGCACCTGTTACGTATTATATAACGATGTTTATCTCGATTTAAATCGGACACACGATTACAATCGATTGTTTCCGAGTATGGTTGGCAGAGTGTACAAGATTAGCGGGGTGCCCAAATATAGTTTTTATATCAGATCAAAAGCCTTTTTGTGAGCGAGCACTGTCATCATTATGTACGTAATATTTTAAGCTTTCTAGCTATTTGAGGAAAGCTAAACTGTCCGTGTTAATATGTATTGGGTCACCTCGTCAGGAAACAGACTCTAGTAACTAAATTATATATCACATCCTTTCGCCTATTTTGTATAAGTTTAAGATTATATTCTATTTTGGATCGAAAAAACCTGAACCTGGTCTAGCGGCGGGCGGGACTTCCATACAAGCCTAAAAGGCTGGCTTGCCCTTATAACCTAATACTCTTCATGCTGTTAGGGTTTCTGAAAAGTCTGCTAGCCTTATGGGCTGCTTGACCATCATGATGATGATGGATGGCATGATGCAGGCTAAAAGCAATAGTAATTACATCAGCTTCTTCTGAAAATAGGTCCACCCATTCAATATACGCTGAGCAAGTGAGTTAGTTTCGTAGCAACTAAGCGTCACAAACCAACTCATAACTTGGAAGGTAAAGATCATCTTGCCAACCCTACTCTGAACTGATACGTGTAGAGAGGGGGCGTACCTACTGGACAGCAGCTTACATGCCATTGTTGTACCCGTAAGTCTTAAATATCACTTGCTGCTTTCCTTTCTAGTGAATTATGTGCAACTAATACCATATAAGCGATATGTTGCGATAAATCTCTGGCTTCTGTTCACTTTCGATAGTTCTAGATATCGATCGATAGGACGATGTATTCCGATACTGACCCCGTAATATCGGCCCTCAGACTTGCGAGTGAACGTTACTTTGTGAAAATTTCATCACCACTACTCTCAAAATGGTGAAGGAAAACATCGTGAGGAAATCGCCATTTGCATATCCTAGAATCAAAAATTCGACGACATGTGGCATCTACCAAAGCGCACTGGGCCCGATTGGTGGATTATGCAAGGTACTACCGAGTCCACTGACGGTCGATCATTTTTAAACCTTATTACTTAGGGTATAAGGGTGAAAAGTGGCAGATATAACATAATAAACGTAAGATATCTCGTGTGGTGTCTCAAACTTTGAAACTGAACCACTTTCGTTCTAAATTTTGGTTTGTTTTTCTATATTATGTTGTTGTTCAGCTGATCTCGTCAATTAATCTAAAATCAAATCAAATCATTTATTCGCATAGAATGTAGGTATTGTGCAATAAAGTTGTCATAAAATATAGTGAGCCACCATTCTGCCTGAGTTTTGGCATACAACATTTTACAAATAATGTCAATATCAGTAATTTTATGATTAAGATTACTTATCAAATAAAAAAGAAAATGATTATTACAATATTTTAATAAGTCTAGATTAAGTACAAAATAATGTCAAACTACTAATTATTAAATACTGCCAATATAATTAAATTGCTGGAATGTCTGTATCAGAAAAGTATAAATAATATTATGAGTATAGAAAGTTCTATTATTTTTTGTTCGAATTTCGTGAACTCGTACAATAAGTTGTTCTTTTTCATGGTACAATATCACACGAGAGGTCTTGCGCACGTTGCACTTCCTTTCATACAGAGGAGGCCCGTATCCCAACAGTGGGGACAGTATGGGCTGATTATGCTATGTGCTACTAATTCCAAATAAAATGACATGTTGCAATAAATCTCTAACTTCTGTCGACATTAGATAGTTCTAGATACCGATCGATAGAGACGATGTATTCGATTCAGTATTATCAATTCTGCGGTGATTTATTATAGGCAGTTTTCCTAACATGGTATTTATGTTGTAATTGAAATGAGATATCAATATCGCAAGAATGTGGAGGCCCTAAGGCTACTGTGTGATATTATAATGGTTGTTGAATTTTGTAATGTTTTGGTTAGAAGATAAAATACATTCCGATGCTTTGTAAGTACCAATCTACGTGACGTATTTAGGTTTCCTCGTGCCTACCCTATTAGGTTTTCAAGACCAATCCTATACTATTAAATAAGCAATATTTGTATTTATAACCACGTTCTCGAGAACGCCTCAAACGATTTCAATTAAAGTTGCAATATAGGGGTTTGTGTTGGCGAAAAATCGATCTAGTTACGTCTCTTGTCTTGGAAAATTCGTTTTTCTATTTTCGTCCGAGCAGAGCAGAGAAAAATCTCGGTATGCGATTGACATATGCTCCTGTTCCTGCTTTCCTGATCCTGTTGAAAGACTTTGCAGAAATACGAAATTGCGAAAAATACTTTGAAAGCGATTACTACGTGTCGAAGTCCCCCTAACACCTTGACCTAGAGATAAAAGATTCCCATAAGTCTTCTACACGACTAAGCCACTAAAAATCAAAAAGGGAACTGCATCCCTTTGTGCTTTTTACCACTTCAAACAATTAAAACCGACAACACAATTCACATTGTTAAACTTATCTTATTTGTTAAAAAGAGCAGGAACCGAACGTCGGTTTACAAGGATGCTACATATACGGAGTGATTTCTTTCTTCTGCCAGTAAAGCGTGGGTGACGTTTAACAGGCCGTAAACCACGGCACATGCTGTCGATAATAAATAAATATTATCGTCAAAAGCACGTGCGATCTCTTCCTTGTATGAGTAATGTACTGAGGATAGTGATGCACGATCCGATCCGATGCTTTACCTTATCGATACATTAGGATGCGTTACTCCGATACTTGGATCAGTGCAAAAGTAACGGCACGATAACGATACGGCAACGATATGATCCATTCAGGATCATATCGTACCAAATTATCATAATTCCACGTTCAGACAATTTCAAAGAATATAAAACAAGAACTCAAAAGGAGTATAAAAGAATTCCTGGAATTTTGCTGGAGTCTTAAGAGGGATTAGTAAGTACGATACGATAATTGCATTTTTGAATCGATCCAAAGTATCGATATAAGCTACCCAGCACTGGGTGACTCCGAGCTGAAACGATAACGATGATAATGAAAGTATCGATACAAATGCAAGTATCGTACATCCCTAGACAGTAGCCGAATTTCACATAAATTCTCCCTTATGCGAAACAGCAACATTGTATTAATCGATGTGTATGTAGATTGGAAAGATATGGAAGAGAAAATTAGCATACTGGTAGTTTATCATCTCATTTTGTTTACTCTAGTGGTGGACTGGTGTTGGTAAGGGGAAATAAATCAAGATTTATCTCACGAGTGTCGTGGCATTGAAAAGTGGATCCCAAAGTAGGTTCTGATTTGATATTTTATGTTTATTAGATCGTTATGGCAATGAACGGTAGAAATGTTCTTAGACATCCATCTTCAATTCTAGGTCACTTTTTTTTTCAATTTGATTTCTAGACAAAGTTTCAACTTTCGTCTTCCATTTGATTCCAATTATGTTTTCATGTCTCCGAATGCTTTCGAGTCTTAAATCGCAGAGATTTCAATCGTCTTTAATTCTTTATGCTGATAGACCTGATTGTAATCTTACTGAGCGATTATTATTAAAGGAGTTCTGACCATTATAAACAGAACGTTTTAATAATTGAAGCGCCAGAATTGCCAAACATAAATTGGATCTTGTCAAATTAAACAATTTTATTGGTACATAATAACGCTTTCGTATAATAGTAGCCAAATTAATAGAAGAACATTGGTCAGAAATAAATCAATTTGATCTGATATTAATATAAAAGAGAAAGGACTAGAATTGTGGGTAAGGCGTTTTAAAAACGA
The DNA here is from genome assembly GCA_950022335.1 of Eurois occulta. Classification (NCBI taxonomy): domain Eukaryota; kingdom Metazoa; phylum Arthropoda; class Insecta; order Lepidoptera; family Noctuidae; genus Eurois; species Eurois occulta. The sequence goes on along the minus strand of OX465489.1, from coordinate 4,283,059 downwards.
AATGAATTTATGTGTTTAGAAATTCAAATGACAAAACTAGTAATGGTGTTTCCGCAGTACGAAAGAAGAGATTCTGGTGTTGATCAAATTAATTGGTGAACGAATTTATTTCCGATTAGCTTTCTAGTTTAAATAATCTTGGAGTCATCTTCTACCTGTTACGTTCGACGTGTTAATAACAAGTTTTTAACGGACTTAATTATATAATTTAATTAATATTTTTATAATCTCTTTCATTAATCAGCGAGCTGTTTTTTTAAAGAGATGAAGTGTTATACGAAGGCACCAGTTTTATAGCAGATCATAAAAATGCCAGTCTTGTCGGCTCAAAGCCCACAGTCCCACACCCATCCTGTTGGATCCCATGGCTACACTTATATGACCTTATTTGTACGGGAAATCAAACAGGTGTTATATTCACCGTTTTATTGAAACTTTAGACCCGACACCTCATTACTATAACAGCCAATAAACGCTATAGAATCTATATGAACTGCAGTCTAGCCCCAGATTTACATAGAAAATGACCATCAGCTTGTGTTATTTCATATCATTTATTAACATAGGTAACATCATGCTGGTTATTTTCAAAGGGTTAGGCAGAGGTGTACATTATAGTACACCCATATTTCACTACTTATAAGTTTAAAGTAGAAGCGCCAGGGTAGCCCGTGAAATTCAAATTTTCTTAAGTAATTTGCAGGTCAGTGTCAGGTTGTATGTCGATTAAATATGAGTCGCGCAAGTAACACTTTACAGAATTATAATGATTAAAATCATCAATACAACCCTCTAAGTTCAGAATGACTTTTTCACGAAATGGTTATTGAATGCGGTTAAATGAACTTAGAGGATTGCATTAATGATTTAAATGATTTTAATTCTGTAACTGCGAACGTTTTACTTGCGTTTAACCTGACACTGACCTGTAAATTGCAAAAAACCTAAGGAAATTTGTATTTCGCGGGCTACCCTGGCGCTTCACCCTTAAGTCTCTCGTACTAGCGGGCCTCTTGCCACCAACCGGGCACAAATCCAGACTCTGTGGCTGCTAAGCTGAAAATCCAATAGCAGTTTGACCGAACTTGGAGACCTTGGAGTCGACCCAGGATTTCATACTAAGCAGTCGGGACCACTAGACCAATGAAGCAGTCTATAAACGGTACAGAGTCTCTCGAATGTACCTTCTTATCTTAGTATCTGCATAGAGAATGGCCATCAGCTTATATACGGAAAACGGTTAGACCACGTATTTAGTAAATCATTCTGAGCCAGACATAGAAATTTTTCATAAAACCGATCACAAATTTCTAAAAAAAATCTGCTAAGTATTTCCTACAAAAGTGCAATACCTACACGGTTAAAATGTATGGAACATCTGATTTTTTTTTAATGACCGATGGAAAAGGTCTATGTGGAATTTCCACATAGAAATTTTTCAGAATGATGTACTGATTACGTGGTAACCGTTTTCGCGTCGGTGTCCCTTCTACCCCGTATGTTATTTTGGTCGTAAATAAAATACCGTCCTCTGCGTAAACCAGTGAAGGTTTGCGTTGCTTGTTTATTCATTGCCATAATTAAAATAATTAATCGAATTTCGTTTCGTTTGAATACGCAATTAATATATACGAGATATAGATCGAGTGATAAGCGCGAGTTAAGGGGCGGTTGTACTTGAAGCGGGTTCGTAACTCGTTCGACGTTCATTCAACATATTTCCTTCACTGTGCAAGAAGCTGGTATATGAATCATTTCTGAAACCATTCACTTTTACGATATGTGTTTTTTAAACATAAATAATACCTGTGTCTGCTATACGGGCGCTGTTATTGTTTGGCGGGAGAATATTACGTAAACGTATGTTCAGTAAAGATCAAAGATAATTTTCAAGGAAAACCTACATCGTTCCGAGCGCTGTAATATCTTGTAGAACACCCCGTTTACCTGTATCAACAACAATTTCTTGCTACTATATTATATTTACAATGTAGGTACATATACAGAAAAGAAAGTGCAGTAACACTGCAATTCTTTGAATAATGTTAAACACTCGGCTGTACTCAGTGACCCGAGATAACAGCAAAACAGCACCGATACAAGATAGAAAAGCGACTTTATCGCTTGACAGATAGCTGCGATTGTCTGACATGCTATTTCAGCAGCAAAAAGTGACATTAAGCTCGAACAAAAGGAGTGAAAGTGTATTAACAGACGCTGGGGGCAAGATCTTATGACAATGGTCTGATCTGAGCATCAAAGTGATTATGAGTACGCCCGAACGTGTTATTATGGCTTCGGCGAAAAAACGCGCGGGAAAATTGACAGTTGTCGCTGTCAAGATGGAGAGCGAGGGCAAAAAGCGCGGGAAAAGTGACATGCACGTGTGTAAATGTCATAGAAATCACAAGTTTATTTACCAGTGATTTATATTATAACGAGAGAAAATAACTGGTTCAAATAACCAATATGCTAGAGTAAAGATTATGCTATAAAGATGTTAGTGGAGCAATATTTATTACCCAAAAAATATTGATTGCGATTTATGAAGACTAATAAGATCTTTAATCAAAAATATGTAGGCATAAACATTATAACCGACCGTGTGAACAGATCTGCCAATAATAACATCCTTCTACACACGATCGGTTGCAAACAACTGTTACTGTATCATAAACTGATTATTAACCGATATTTTTCGCCGTTACTCTAATTATACTATTGAAATCGGAATCACGTTTAAGCGAGGCTATAACCGCCTAGTTAATAGTTTTCTCGTTGGTTTGGTGCGGCTATAGTCGACTGGATTTCTATCTGGTTAAGTGCAAAAAGGTTTTTGTACAATATAATTACAAGGGACTTAAACTTGCGCCTGCACCAACGAAATTTTGTTGAATTAAACACATCTACCAAGCCCTCTAGGGAATACAGCCTCATGGTTATGTTATGTCAAAGTGACAGTTCATAAATCGATCCACTGCGCTCGCGCAAGCATCATAATAAATTAGCAAGCGAGGCGCGTGCGCGGTGCTCCACGGGCATTCACGGCTCATTGAATAGTAAATGTTTTACGACAAACTGCTCTAAGCGTCGGCTTATTGACTGTGCTTGTACCTGTGCCTTCTAATGACGCATGACGTGCTTCAATTGGTTATTATAAACCTTTACGATCATTATTATGTGAAGGTATCGTAATGCGTTTGGAATATTATGTCTTATTAGGTTATGCCTGCGGCTTCGTCCGCGTTGAGTTCGGCTTTTGTTCCACGGGATCGTACTACTGGGACAGAAAGTAACCCATGTCTTAATTCGGGTTATAAAGTATCTGTGTGCCAAATTTCATTCAAATCCGTTTTGTCGTTTTTGCGTTATTGATTTACAAATATACAACCTTTCAAATTTATAATATTAGTAGGATAGGTTAGGGTTGGTTGTGGAGTTTCAGTTCAAGCGTGGGTTTTATTTGATGTTAGGAAGATCTTAGTAGTAGGTAATGTGATGTAGGGAAATGGCAAGACTCCCTCGCTATTACATGGAATTTAATATCGACATCAGCAAACAGGTGGGCGTACAACACTACACCTCTTCTACCACAGACAATAAATAAAAGCGCGAATTTAATTTTAAATTCAGAACAAGTCGTTCATATTTCAATTTCGATCCGTTTTCTAGTTGTAAGTTGTAATCATTGGTGCAAATCGGTAATAATACCGACTAACATAAATCTTTAGCCAATGAATAAACTCGCATACTTTATATGGGAATATTTATTAGTTGGTTACTTGACAAGCGTGACCCACATGTCGCGATCTTACTAACGAACTGTTTAACATTTTGCGGAGGAGACTGTTATAAATTTTACCCGCACAGAGGTTAAAACGTCGATATCTCTATGTACTTGTATTTATTTAAGTAGCGGACGTTAAGCTAGGTTCATATCGCGTTGCTGGTGAATCTGTGAATAAAACTTGAGACTTGATCCTAAAGTTTTACTAAGAAGTAAGTACTATTAATTCACATCTGTGGCTGGCTTCATTTTATTACCACTCAAGTCCACGGCCTAAACAGATAAAAGCGGTCGCGGCATGTTCTAGAATTAAAAAATCGAAGAAGTTTAGAAGGCATCAGTTGTTTATCAAATTGGTTTACACAATATAAATTTATCTAACCCTCTGTCAGATAAAGATTGACCTAAAGGTTGACTGGTAGAAAATGCCTATGGCATTAAGTCCGCCTCTGTACTTTGTGCTTGAAGTGTTAAATAAATAAATAAAATAATTCACATAATAAATATTATGGTTAAGTCCGCTTTGAAGAACAGGCCCAGAACATAGTTCAGATTGTTGATGTCTTATTTGTTTATTCTTCCTGTTATCCTAACCGTAAACTATTATTTTTATACATACAGAGTGTGGTATTCATATAGCCAAAAAACTTTAAAAAAAATGTTTACAAGGCGCAGAAGTGGCAGAAGCTATATCTATTTAAAAATGAAATACTTACAACTTTTTTTATAATTTTAATGTCTGTCTGTTTGTTCCGGCTAATCTCCAAAACGGTTGGAAAGATTTTGACGGGACTTTTACTGACAGATAGCTGACGTTATAACGTTATAAGGAGTAACGTAGATGTACTTTTATTTTAGAAAGAGGATTAGGGTTCCGTGCAAAAAAATTACAACCCTTGAAATTGTTAACTAAATCTGATTCAAATAGGAAAGTCATATTTTTATAATAATAATTTCACGCGAACGAAGGTACAACAGCTACTTGTCAGTTGTCATCATCATAATCTGCCTAGCCTTTTACCAACTACGTTGGGGTCGGCTTCCAGTCTAACCGAATGCAGCTGAATACCAATATTTTACATGGAGCGACTGCCTATCTGACCTCCACAACCCAGTTAGTGCTAGGTAATACGATACCCCTTGGTAAGACTGGTTGTCAGACTTTCGGGTCACTGACTACCTGTAACAACAGCTACTTGTATAATGTAATATTAATTAAGTACTAACAATTTAACAGACGTAAAGTTCCAAGTTACAGCCAGTGGCTGTCGCTATGTAAACCTTCCTTTAAGGAAAAGTTGTGATCCCATGACTTGTATAAGTCACGTCTTATTTCGAAACTAGTTTTATAGTTTATAGCTAATAATTGTGGGATCATATCAGCAGCCTGACCTTTCTTTTCATGTACAAACGTTATGAAATTAACAACAATTTTCATGCTTATTTATTTTAACTATAAGGGTGAATGTGAAAGAGCATAAATATTGAATATCGTGAACTTCTGTCGATAGTTGTAATTATTTAAATTTTTCACTGGAGAAGATGTTTTAAGGTTTCCAATCACTTGGAGCTAAAGAACATATCTTTATATTTATTTGTTTTACACTTCAGGCACAAAGTACAGAGGCGGACTTAATACCACAAGCATTTTCTACCAGTCAACCTTTGGGTGATGCAAAGACAAGCAGTGGTATTGTACTTATATCTTAAAATAATTTTAATTAATACTAAGATATATAAAATACTATAAATATACATCAAATACTAGAAATTTATATCAAAATATATATCACGTCTGTGATCCCTTTAGGTGTAAGCAGTGGCGTACTACAGTACCTACACATTTAGCCAGATATATTCAAGTCCCATATAAAAGGGATTACCTTATTGACATCAATGGGACACAAAGACATACTCCGTGTTGTCATTTAGAAATTCTTACTGAAAAATCAGAATAACACTTTTAGCCTGACCTAGGAATTACAATTATTTTAATTACTCACCGGATTTTCATAGATTTTGTACCAACTTCAGACTAAAATAAGCGGAAAATTAATATAAAGAGAAGTTTATGCGCAAGATTGTTCCTTATTGGTGTTAGCTAATCTATCAGAGCAAAAGGTCTTGTAATCTACGATAATCAATGGTTATTATAAGTGATTTCCCACTGACTAAGAACGCTGGCGAAACTAACAGATATTAAATTATTCCGCAAATGCATATTTCCCTTTATCATGATAGGATTGTAAACAAAAATCCTATCAATACCAACTATCTTCGTATCTTGTCTTACAGTAACTGAACACTGCAGGAGCCGATCAGTAATCGTAAACATAGTAAACAACACTGAAAGTGATAAACTCATAAACTCCAGCTGGCTTATCCTAGTGTATCGTAAGAAATGAGCAAGAACACAAAGTTAAATGGCAATAATAATAAATAGAAAAATAATACAAACTATATTTCTGATATACAAACGTAAGTATAGTTAGCGGTAGGGATGTGCGATCCGATCCGATATTTTATTTACAGTATCGATAGACTTCGAGTCTAATGGAAACCGATGGATTGTCTGACTGAACATAAGAAAACTAACACCTTAATATTATATTGATTTAATGAAATTGAAAATAAAAGATTTACTGTCTAGGTACTATTCGATATTTGGAGGGTCGAATCGAAGCCATTCAACACGATCTTATTATTGTTTCCAGATGCGGATTGATTCATGACACCAGTATCGTACATCCCTAACGTGACAGACATTCGATATGCTGGATCGCGGAAGGGATTGGCGCGGATAATAATCCCGCAGTCCCGCTGTAGCCATCCAATCGGGCACACATTACACGGGCATCAATCCGAGGCGGGGCGTGGGCGAGCCCACCAAAAGCCTATAAATTGACGGCTAACAGACCCTGGGACCTGCCATATTTGAGGCGCGCACGCATTAAGAGCTCAACACATTGATCGTAAGAAATTGCTCCGAAAATAACGGAAGGCAAGGTTCAAAATTCCTTCCAATTTAAATAACATGCCTGTAATTCCCGAAAGGTTAGGCAGAGGTCTGCTTATAGTATACCCATACTTTGCCAGTTTAACTGACGAAATGTGGGTGACCATGTAATATACGACCAGTCTAATGACATCAATGGGCTCAAACCTTGATCTCAGGATATTCTTCAGAAATTCTTGATGGCAAAACCCCAACACCCCTTTGTCCAATCTGAAAATCGACTTAGGTCCTCTTACTCAGCAGATGGACTTGCGTCCACTAGACAGGTAGCAAATTTAAATAAACCAACACAAGATTGGTTTAACCAAGATCGAAAACTAACATTGGATACTAAAATCTCGTCGTTTAACAGTAACTTAAAGCTTTGGCCATACACTATTTACAGTTACCAGCAAGAATATTTAGAAAATTAGCACAGCATAGGGTGCAGTGCGTCGCAGATTTGCATAATAACCGATCTACATTGAAAAGTATTGACCATACAAGTCCGTGATTACGGCGAAGTGTATCGAATGTAATTTCATAGAGCTATTCGTTTAGTTTGATTAATCGTATGTTTACTTGTGTGACTTGTTTGCACGTTTGGCGCTGGGGAGCTGCACACAAATAATGAAGGAGACTCGATATTTATTTAACATACAATGCTTATTGAACCAAACATCATCAATGGACTCGCGTTTCAATAAGCTATTTTTTTTTTAAAAAAAAAACGTCCCACACTAGGATCTCTCCTGTATCTTGGGTGTGTTTACAAACACACACATACACGAACACAAACAGCCAGACCCGGAACATAGTTGTTCCGGGTCTGGCTGTTTGTGTATGTGAGTTTAAATGTTGTCTGTAGATTCATACAAATATTTGTTCCGCGCGGGGATCGAACCCACGACACGCACCGCAGCAGCCAATCACTCAACCACTGCACCAACCGTGCGGTATGTTTTTATTTTCAATTGTACCTACTGGAAAATAAATGAAGGAAGAGTTTTCAAAGACATTGTCAAGACACCAGGGATTTCTTACTAAGACAGTGTTTCGATTTAAGAAACTCATTAAATAAATTGTTAATTTCGCGGATCATTTGACTTTAAAAGATTTATGTGTCGTATAAATTGTCGTATATTTTATGCCGTTTCTATTAGTTTATAGACAAATATAAATTACAGTGAAATTGTAATAAATTAGCCGCAATTAATTCCCGTAATTTCCCTGGTTATAAAGACGTTAAACCAAAACAATGACGACAAAATAAGCTGTAAAACGGTTGGCCGGCAGCGCGTAGGGAGGGGGAAGAGTCGACAAGATCTTGTCGATAATGGTGGCCATTTGGAGGCGACCGAAGGCGACTGCCCTCGTTTGTACCGCGTTAATATGTTAATACAGGCATCCAGTCACGATCTTGCATTTAGTCCACGTACTACTCTTGGTTTACTTACACTGTTTTCGATTCACTTTTGACACATTTATAACGTTACTTTATAGTGATGGAGGCCGATCAACTCATTGAGTATCGTCAGTCGTCCTAATTTAGTTTTATCGCTACTGTTATAGTAATTGCGTTCGCGCCAAAATACTTTTTGAATACATCATCAATGTTTACGGGGTTCTTCGAGTTATTTGTCCGTATCCAAAACGATATTAACCCAATTATAAGAGTACACAAACATATACCTATGTTAGTCAAAATCTATCTAAAACTACAAAGTTTATAGAAATTTAACTCCACAACAGGAAACGAGAACGACACAAATATAAATCCGCATTCTAAAATGTCGCTGTCCCAGTCTCGAAAGATAAAAGGACTCCTAATTGACCACACTGACCCACAGAAAGCTGGAAGTGCGATAACCACAAGAGTTGAGATACTGTGATAAGTAACTAATTTCACTTGCATTTCCAAGAATATTCATCTCTGATGAACTACAAAGGCCTGAAGGACAATAACAGCTTGTAAGAGCAAAGTTGATTCAGATTAGACAAGGCCTGTTGCCTTGTTAAGTCTCCTTTGCATTTTATATGCATGTTTATTTTGACAGCCTGCCATTTTGCATCCGTTAGTATGCAAAATGGCGGCCTACTTATACTTACTTACATCTCTTATGACTGTGTTTATGAGTAATTTTCTGTCAGCAGTAATGATGGGGATATTAAAATTATAACTTTTAATATGCTTAGAGCAATCCACGATGACAGTTATCTTCTTTTACGTTTATAATCTATCCGAAAAATAAAATATTCAACACTAAGTAGTTAATTCTTTGTAGATCAGCATAAAACAATATTTTTACGGCCGTTTACGAACAAAAACATCGATATACCACTAAAGAACTTTTATTCGCTTTAAAAACACACATTACATATAATTTGAATTCCCATAAACTGTATATTTATAGGGCAATAACAGGCCGATAGTAGAAAACAAACTCGTAATATGGGACGTTATGGGTGTATAACGGCTGGCAGCATCCATATTGTTTTCACTTTTATCGATAAAACGCCTCGATATTTTGCCAATACAGGTGAATCACTACAGATATACAAGTAGAGGTATCAGTGGTGAATACAATGCGATATTTTATAAGAAACTTAATGGTTTAATCAGCTTGGTCTTGTCTAGAAAGTGGTCTAACTTCTAAATCGTCTGGTAGATCTAGTACTTTTAAATTATGTAATTTAAAAGCTATGACCTTTTTGTTCCATTGAGATAGATAGCACTTTATTAGAGAAATGTTTTATTGTTATTTTCAAACGGCATGTCGTAAAGTAATCTCAAGTCTGAATCGTGTAAGAATTTAATTACATTTTATGAATGGAAGAGTCAATAAAGGGGTTGGAAGACTTTTGTATGCCATTTTAATTTATTTTCAAAATAGTGGCCACGCATAAAATCTGTATGAATCAATAGCTGGTATTATGCAAACAAATTTTGTTTTTAACAACATCTTCTAAAGCGTCACGTTTTCGGGATATAAGCCATCAAATTTACAATCTTTTTTTTTTTTTTTATATTAAATTGGTCTACTCTTGACCTCAATCTAGTCCTGAGGACAGAGATGAGGTCGACGATGGAACGAGCTTACCCAGAAGAAGCCTATTAACTCGCGACTTAAAAAGATTGGGGTTATATGAACTTGGGAACACTGACGAAGGCAGGGAATTCCACTCCTTGGCTGTGCGCATAATAAACGATGTCGCGAAGCGCTTCGTGCGAATGTGTGGAACATCGACAAGGAATGGGTGATAACCCGCAGTACGTCTGGACTCCCGATGGAAGAAGGGAGATGGTGGAATGATCTCGTGGAGCTCTTGTGCACACTCACCGAAGTACAGCCTGTAAAAGACCGACAGACATGCAACCCTGCGCCGGTGGGCCAAACTATGAAGCTTGGTACCCACCAGCTCAACGTCACCAATGAGCCTCTTGGCTCTGCGCTCAACAGAGTCGAGTGTGGCTAATTGGTATTTGGCTGAGCCATCCCAAAGGTGACAGCAGTACTCCATGCCGGACCGAACTTGAGCTTTATATAGGACTAAAATCTTAGCCATCACTGTGGCCGCTAATTTGGAAACAAAAAGTTAGGCAGGCCTCATAATTCAAAGCCCATTTACAACAGATATGTGAAGTAGAAGTGCATATTTGGGAGTCTCCTAACACAAGCTTATTTCTCCAATCACAAGCTGTTAAAGTTTACTTGTTGAAATAATAAATCAATTTTCTTATTTGTATTCAGATATAAATGCATTGTTAAAATAATATGACAAAGCGTTGCAGTACAAGCGATACGAATACGAAAATACATAAAGCGATTATTTCAAACGCACGCCTCGTAAGCCTAGACCAGAACAAGCTTTACTGCGTAAGCCAAGATAAATAAAACATCTCCACTTTACAAATGGCAGACAGAAGGAAATTACATCGATACTTTAAAAAAAATTGAACTTTGTTGAAAAGGTCATAGCTCTATAGATTTCAGATTTCTGACAGGCAATAGTGTAAGGAGTGTTTTATCTATTTCGTGACCGAATTACAAGTCTTTTTGTCCTCAAGGACCCTCGTTGTAACTCACTGGAAAGGCAACCTAAGTATACATTTTCTTTAAGACATAAAATTCATCTTCATGAAACCTCTCGTACATCAATCGCGTCTATTTGCGAACACTCGCTTATCTCGACTTGCCTGATCCGTAGATTACGAGTATCAACCAGTTACGTTACTAGGGATGTTACTAAGATAACCGGATAACCGGACCTACATATAACTGCATATAACGATTAGATTTCCTTTGCCCATCACTTATGACTCCGTAAGGCTCAATTCACATGCCCCGAAATGGAATGGAAGCGATTTTTTTTACGAAATCTTCGAAAGCATAATGAACTTAACAGACGAGATCATCATTCTCCTGCCCAACTTATTTGGGGTCGGCACAGCATGTCTTCTTCTTCCATAGTTCTCTATTACTCGTCATCTCAGCTGTCACCTTCTTTCTTGCTATATCATCCTTCACGCAGTCCATATATCTTTTCTATGACGTACAGGATAGATACGAGCCAAAAAACAAGCGCGGCTTCCGGAGAATTCTAGCGCATTCTCGGGAATTTCCGCAGTTATCAGCTCAATCTAGTTTGTACGTTACGCTATTTATATAAAGTTTATTGTGCGTTGTACAAAAAATCGCTTCCATTTCATACCGCGGCAATGTAAATTGAGCCTTATAACACCGTTAATTCGAAACCAATTTGCAACATCCCCGTACAAATGTGGCGGTGAGAGAATGTTATTGGACATTTCCTGATGCTACTAGTTCTGGAACCTGTATGTTTCTTTACATAGAGAGCAGGGATTAGTCGCAATTGGATCGTGCAATCATGTTGTTACGATCAAACGGAAGTATCGGAATATTTAGCGATGAATAGTTAATTAGAATTTCTATTTACTTATTTGTAAGACAATACTAAGTGTGTTAGTTTGTGATGTTACATTTTGTATAATCCAGAATCCGCATGGGACATTGGATTAAGAAGCGACAGTTATTGTACAACAGCGGACAGTAATTACCTAATTTCAGCCTTGTGCTCTTATGGAGTCCACACCCAAAATTTAGCGGCATGTAAACTGAACGCAGTTCCAAAGGCTTATCGTTCAGTTGGTGTACGCATCAACCCAAAACCACAGCGATTGCCCGTGGTTGTTCGCGGCAGGATCAACAACTATCGCTGCTGTTTAAACTATCTTATAACGTTTTGTTCTCAAATAAGCACTATGCACATAAAATAATTACATTTATCGATAAAGCTCCATAAATACGACACACCTAACCGTAGAGAAGAACCTCACAACCTACCGAACATAACCTATACCTACCGACAACAACTTAGTACCCGCAGTAGTTTCACCAATATATCGATCATGGCATGTAACAGCGACACATACAGACAAACGGGTCGAGTACTTTCTACGCATGCGTGGGCGAAACAACCGCTGAACATTAATTAATGCAACTGCACACAGCCGCGAATCGGGTGAAACCAGACCGTAGAGTAATAAGGTACAGAAAACCCAGTCTTGGCAAACATGAGAAAGAAAATAATGCTTTTTTAGAGGTGAAACAAGGTGTAAATTCTTTATTTTTCCAAAGAATTCTCCGACCAGACGGAGGTTGTTTACAAACTCAAAACAATGGTAACAGACTTTATGGTTAAAAAAGCGTACTTATTCCATTGGTGAATTCTTAACAGACAATTTAAATAAATAATACTTAGTATGTCGTTGTGTGAGTCAAATATCCGATTTATTTAATAAGCTAAATTCTATCTAAGGGAAATTATGTAAATTGATTTGAATTTTAATACCTAGTGTATAATTAATTTTAATAATACAATGCAATGGGCAAAAATTACCACTCAGTGGATACCCAATAGCAGGAAACGACAACGCGGCAGGCCCAGAAGGAGATGGCGGGATGAGCTGAACTCTTACGCAAGGGATTGGCCTACAATCGCTCTAGATCGCGAAATGTGGAAAGAGGGAAGGGAGGCCTTTGCCCTGCAGTGGGACAATACATGCTTATAATAATAATACAATGCATGATTTTTTTTTAATTAGTGTTATAAGTATCCAAAATGTGTATGCCTATTAGGTTAAACATAGCTATCCTGACATCTGAAGTAGACCTTATTAAATTGTACCTATGTTTCACAAATAAATAATTTGAATTTGTATTTGGTGGGCTACTGCTATGAGTCCCGTAAAATTATCGCGGATGATTTTGCTTGCGTGATGCAGAATTTTTGGGTCGTGTGTGTGGCGTCATAGATGTCGCTACAGTGTCATAATAAAGAAGTCTATGAAAAAAACAATAGTCACCGACTTCCGAAAGTAAAGTTATTTTAGACGTTTTTTTTTGAGTCATTTTTTTAGTGTCAGTTTCATTACTGGTAATTTTCATGAGGCCTTCTGTTCATTTCTGTTTAATGTCAATACAGAATCGTAAAGTGATACAAATAAATATGAAAAGCCGTGAGAAAGCACTGAGTCACCTGTCTACGCAATTGCGATGACTATGCGTTTGATACTTTATCGGCCTTACATTAAACTTTAGTTTATAATGGCAGGTCACCTGTAAAGCAAAGTGACTAGTTACGGTTATGATGGCAGATACATTAAATAGTGTAAAGATATTAACACTTTGCGGGACATAATTTGGCTTCGTTGCCACTAATACCATTAACAGTTCCATGATGGAATTACTGATGTTCTTTTTAATCACTAGTTCCATTTTAAAAGAATCTGAAAGTAAACTAATGTACAATTTGTTATCACTAGTTACACATTATTATTTTAGGCACTTGCGGTAATAGAAGTATAATTCTTACAAATAAACAAGACATTACGCCTGTATTTCCAGAAGGGTAATGCAGAGGTTTAGCTTATAGTATAGGTAGTACCTACACCCACATTTTGCCAGTTGTGCTAACATTCTATGAAATGGGAGTGACCGGGTGAGCCTTTTGTCATCAACTGAACTCGAATCTGGACTCCAATTTCTCAGTAGCAGCCTCGGCGTTACGAAGAAATTCGTGATGGAGAAAGTCAATATCAATTTGTCCAAGTTGGGAATCGAACCCAAGAACATAACGCTCAGCAGTCAGATTTTCTTCTTAGTCAGAAATCGTTCACACAATTCATGCATTTTTCTGGTTTGTAGAATGTTGCATCCATCGCAGATCAGAACAACATCAATGAAGAATAATGTGTTGGTGATGAATTGAAGATATTTTATACTGAAAACTATTTAAAGTTACTTGGTGAGTAAGAAGTGTAAATGACTAATGAGTCAATCAATTATACTTGCACGAATCCTTGCCGGCGTGGCGCCATTTAGAATTAAGAGGAAAAAATATTCTAAGTAAAGACATTTGACATCATCGCTACATGCAGGACAGCATCCCAATTAGAATATTAACATACTAGTTGACTAATTACTTAATTACCTTTAATTAGCCCCACTTGTACGAGTCTAGACTTTGTTTGGAAGTTTATTTGTTGAAGAAGCGAAAGTAAGGAGCAATTGCAGAAGCATTTCCTATAGGGTTTGTTTAATCAGACATTTGCCAGCCACCACAGCAAATAACAGAAGGTCTAACACTTACACGCTGATGTAAGTTATTTGCATGACCATCACCCATTACATACCGAGTGTCCTTCTTGCCAGAAAACACGTTAAGCCGTTGGTCCCGGCTGTCATTTTTTTGTAGATCTTTGACAGTCGTTACATGTAGTCCGTACCCTGAAAGTCTGACAAACAGTCTTACCAAGAGGTATCTTATTACCAAGTACTTGCTGGGTTGTGGAGGTCCGATAGGCAGACGCTCTATCTATCTAAATACTGGTATTCAGCTAAATCCGGTAAGACTGGAAGCCGACCCCAACATAGTTGGGAACAAACTAGGCAGATGATGATCACTACAGACACACCACACCTCTATTTCAGCCTATATCGTTTCCACAGTCGGGACATGGGTCATTTTTGTGAGAGATGGAATGGAAGGCCATCATGACCACCACATGAGCCTGTACCGTGTGTATGTCTCACGTCTTCGAACTTTTGGCTCTCGTAACTTCGTCATCATCAGCATTTAGAAGTCCCAAAAGGACTAGCGTTTACAAACCCACACCATCGAAGTAACATAAATCTTCAGTCACTCTCGTCCAGATGCTGTCAGCCACCCAGCGAAGGTCGACGCCCAACCAAGCCTAATCAGATGTTTAGGCTGATGATCAGGCGTGATTAGGCGGAGGACATCTGTCCTCCCATAAAAAATGAACACTTTCGCCTTGATATGATTTAGTAGCACTCCCATTGCCAATAGATATCATCTCATTACACAAGCCAAGCAGGTTTTTCCTTTTCTCCCCGATTTGGTTTAGGATTGCGCGCGCGCATCGCCTCTAGACACCGTCTCGTTAAGAATGTTTTGTTGCTTCTGACTCACTGGAATCAGTTACTACGCCTCGGGTGTGACGTCATCAGATAGATGAATGGGTTCGTAGCTTCATGTGGTGAGATTTCCGTGTTTCTGATTGTTAGGGTGTGGACAGATGTTGGTGACAAGTCGAGTTGAAAAAGAATGGGGTCCGCCAATTGCCAAGTTCGGTAAAATCATCCATCAGTTCAATAATCTCCAAAAGTTCGTTGAAATAATTCTCTTCAGATGTAATTGAGGAGGACCGCAAACTACCTGGATGACAGTCTGGAAGGACATGCAAAAGCTTGGCCTTACAGATGACGATGCCTACCAGCGAATTGAATGGCGCCGAAAGATTAAAAAAGGCGCCTCTCGTAACTGGAAGAGGCAAGGCTAAAGATGAAGAAAATGAAATGCCATACATTCTAATTAAAAATCGTAATTTTGAATGTTTAACTGTACAGTACACCACAACGGTTTTATTAACTAATCCAACTTTCTATGATTTGAGATTTCCAGACATTTTGCGTTTTGATTGAATTATTTTCATTTTTATTCCTACAAAGGAACTAAATTAAGTTCGTCTTTTCAAACATCAGTCAATACCGATATTTTATGATGGTAATAACATTTATTTGTAAGAACATGAAAGAACTCTATTAATAATAGGTTATAAAAGTCTAGCACAGCGAGAAAGCTTGGCCATACAAGAAGACACGACAAAAACATCAATATTTATACTGATTGGATCAACGTTTCTCCCAAAGAACTCATAGAAACATCCCCATCTTATTTCCTTTAATAACGGATCAAGTTTTTAACAAAAACCGTACGTAATAATATTAACGAAGTTTACGACTACACTCGAATGCAACTTCATTTACTTTTAAATTGCTAGCTAATAAAATAATAATGACTTCTGCAGTCCTGCTTTCACCAGCTATCTATGGGTTCATTTTACATTATAAATACTAATAGGTATTATAAATTCGACAGTAATTCTGTCTGTCGATCTATGTGTCCCTCTGTTACCTTTTCACTCCTTAACGGCCGAACGGATTTCGATGAAATTATGGACCCAGGTCGATCATAACCTGGGTTAGTAGGAGTTTGAATATATTTTATCCCGGCAGTACTTGCAAGCTTACATCGCTGTGGGATAATTGCGACATATACGCAGACGAAGCCGCGGGCTAATACTATTTTACCTATTTAAATTAAATTAAACGGCTTAAAAATGAGATAAGTATGTTTTGTTTCACCCCTTTTAATTTCTCTGATAGCATTTTTGGCTTTGACTCATTAAAATAATTTATTACCTTATTAGCGTCTAACTTCCGTAAAACTAGATAACTGAAGAGTTACATAAAACACTATTAATTTATAAACTGACTAAAAGTCTTCCTTATTGACAAATGTAAAATATTATACAGCAAAAGCTAAAGATAGAGTCCAAACCGCACTTAAGCCGCGCGAAAAAGTGTTCACACTGAGGAGTGAGCACACATTCAGTCAATTATCGGTATGAGTGAGCGAGACAAAACTATTCTAATGTCACTGTCAAATACATTTGTCGCATTATGGCGAGAGTCTTAAATACAAATGAAAAAGCTACTTCATTTCAACACTTTCAACCGAACCGTCAAGCAAATGTTTAATTTAATTCTCAAATTATTTGACATACACATTATGTTATTTAAAGTCAAAAGGTCAAACTCTAACTGTCAAACAAAAAAAAACTTTATCTATGGACAACAGTCACTTACAAATGTCAAAACCAGTAAGATCAGGTACTCAAACAACACAATTAACTAGTGTATGGTCTGTTATTGACATCTTGACAGAATAACCTACATTTAACACTGTTACATAACAAGGAACGATGGCTATGTGTTATATAAGAACGTTGCCAGGTTCGCACGGTCATTAATTAGCAGAAATGTTTAACAGCAGTGGTGAAAGCATTGTCTCTGACTCGACTTTGGGATAGCTAATACTGTGGGAAGTCAGTGGGTGGCGTGGGTAGTGCATAATTACGAATACCAATATACCCTGAGCTCCCTCACCCCCCGTTTACGTTAACTGATTTACCTATAGGAAGGGACATTGGATATCAGTCTATAGTTCTTCATAAAATGGTCAGTAGTAGTACAGGAACAAAGACCGTTAATTTGTCCGGGATCAAAATTGCCTTGTCTATGTAATCGATTACGTTTTTTTTTAATCGATGAATTTTTTTCAATCGTTTTTGGAATCGAAATAATGATACTAGTTATTTTGATTGCAGTTTGAATGAATGAGTTTATTTTCGAAATTCAAATTGATTGTCAATGTCAACGGAAAATTACCGTGACCTTTTTTAATGCTGAGGGCGAGTTTTAATATTTACGGTGGAAGCGCTTGGGTAGCCCCCGAACTTTTTCATGAATCAATTGGATTAAATGAACTTACTTAAGATAATTTTAATGATAATAACTCTGTAAAGTATATATGTATGTATGAGAACAGCGGTGGCACTGACTAACGAACAGTAAGTCGTGGGTTCGAACCCATGCAGGCGCATTACTTCGTGTAATTTATTTCATCACCACTGCTCTCAAAAAAGTGAAGGAAAACATCGTGAGAAAACCGGCATGTCCTAGAACCAAAAATTCGAAGACATGTGACATTACCAACACCGCTGGTGCCGCTGGCACTGGGCCCGCGTGGTGGATTATAGCCCATTCCCTCACATAGAGAGGGGACCGTGTGTCCTAGCAGTGGGAACATTTTAGGCTGATTATGCTATGCTTACGGCTCCAAAATCAAATTATGCAAAGTCTTCATTCTTATGAAAGAAACGAGTGAATGTGTAAGCGTAACTGCTACTTAGTTTAATGATAGGTTTATTCATATACCAATTAGTTATTAATATTACTAAAGGTTGTAAAACCATTAATCACAGAACTTAGCAAGGCGGTGCCCTATCCTACACTACCCCATTAAAGTCTAAATAAATGGTAAAATAGTAAGGCATTAATAAGGAAATAATTTAGCGAATAGTTAACGTCCCATAGATATAAGGGAGGCGATAACCAAGTTATTTACTGACACTAAAGCCATGAGCGTTTCGCTCTGAGATCGCAGTTAGTAAATACGCATTCTGGTTTGCTTGTATGGTGACACACTGGTTGGTAAAACACCCAATCAATTGCATTTTTGGGTTCTGCTGGGATAGTAAAAGAGACAGACCAACGTAAAGACTGGAATTTGTGAATATGGTAATGAAAGAAGTATTAAGTAATATAACATAACATCACGCCTATAATCCCCGACGGGTTAGGCAGAGGTATACCTAATAGTACACCGGCATTTCGCCAGTTATGTTTAAGTCCCATGTAATAAGTGAGCCTATTGCCATCAATCGGGCGCAAATCCAGACTCCGTGGCTGCTACTGAGAAATTTCTGTTGGAATAACCCAATAACAATTTGTCCGACCCGGGAATCGAACCCGGGACCTCATGATTGTTCAGATGTCGCGATATTAAGTAATAATGATCACGGCTGATAAAGGTTGTATGGATGAAAAAGACATTCTACGTACCCTAAATAAATTAAGATAGAGACAGGACGAAGAGGTAGATTTTTGCAGTTGAATAAGGGTCAATATTATTTGATCCTCTAAAATTTAATTGATTTATTGTGTATGAGCACTTTTAAAAATAAATAATGTATTTTTTTTGTTTAATCTTTATGTTAATTCATGCGTCTGTATTATTTTAAACTCTGCAGACAGAAATGGGAGCCCTACGTAGCGAGGAGACTACGTCGATTACGCCTTATTTCAACATTTTGATATTTGCTTTGACTTTTGGTGTGTTCGACCTTGACTTCTGGGTGAAATTTAAATTTAAATAGACCAAAAAGCAATTTAGATAAATCGAATTATATAAAAAGTATCAAAATATTTGATATTTAATGCTCATTTCTTTTAATTTTCGGGCCCAACAAGTAACTATCAGACGTAATTTCTACATCTCAAACATTTTTTGCGTAAGTCTAAACAGATTAAAATAACGATTTATTTGATTTATTTTATGTCTCAAAGAAATAGGACGAATCATTAAAAAGATAACAGTTTAGATTTTTTGTTAGCTGTTTTTGCAATGTTAAAACGATCATTTAAATACATGCCATCGAATAATACTTATTTCTAAGGGAAAGAAATGCGATAGTAATCTATTTGCTTCTCGCTGACCAGCGTCGATGTAATATAGTCAAAGAGACTTAAAATATTATAACCTCATCAACATCTTCATCGAAAACTGGTTCTTATCGCACTACGATTAGGTTCAACATGCAGTGTATTTCTCACGTGTGGATTTTTTACATTTATCACAACGTGTAGTGTACGGAAATAAAAATTTCCACAGAAAACATACTTATACTAAGTCCAAATTGGTTCAATGCCTGTAGGCGGCGCGCGCCGGCGGCGATTGTTTTTTTTTTAATTTCGGTAAAGAAATATGCGACTTTACGGTGTATTTTTTTTTTAATAATTTAGTTTTGTAATTTTGCTTTTTTAAATAGAATATCATAGATAAACATGATTATTTAAAACAAATATTTACTTTTATGAACAAATTAACATTTATTTGTGTTCTAAATTCAAAATATTCGAATTTTCTATTTTTCATATTAGGCTGCTTAGCGGCTTCATACCATTGCTTCTCCTTCAACCTGGCGAAAGCAAAGCGCGGATAAAAAGGCAAATTAAATCATAGATTCCAAATAATTCATGACAAAAAAATTTTTTCCTCTATTATTTTATTTTTTCGAAATTGTATTGAAAAACGTAGTTTGATATACGTGGGCATTTGCTTATGCAGTTCTCGGCTCCATAACAACCTCGCCTGCGGCTTGGTTGTGAAATTCGCCTCGAGTGCAACAACAAAGTTTCCCCGCTTATATCAAAATGTACTATTTCTTTTTAATATCTTCCTAGTTTAAAGCTAGCCAATCACCCAAGCAATGTGTACAATAAGTTGAAGGTGCAAGACAAACGGTTTTATGCGCGCGCGCAATTTGCCATACTTGATGTTACGGCAACAAATTGCCAATCGTCCATATAAGTCGATAATTAATTGTGATCAATGGGACAGTGCAATAATAACGTTATATACTGTTTCGCAGTGCGTGTGAAAGTGATTAAGAAAGAGATCTTTTAATTTATTAGCAGGTAGACTCATAGTTAAGGAAGGTGTCAATTTTTGTTTTTATACGTATACAAAACATAACATCACGCCTGTAATATTCGAAGGATTACGCAGAGGTGCACCTAATAGTACACCCACATTTCGCCAGTTATGTTTTTTAGGTCCCATGTCCCATAGGGGGCGAGCCTATTGCCATCAACCGGGCGCAAATCCAGACTCTGTGGCTGCTACTGAGAAATTCCCGATGGAAAAACCCAATAATACTTTTGCCCGACCTGGTAATCGAACCTAGGACCTCATGCTCAGCAGTCGCTTGCGACCACTAGACCAACGAGGCAGTCAGTTGTTTTTATATCTAAAAAGGCAATATATGAGAAAGGTATCTAAGAAAACAAGTGGCTGTTTGTTTGGGGCGCTTTCAAAACAGTTCGTATCTCTACAATGACTCACCAGAATTGACATAGAATTATCATTAGCTTACGTCTATTCAACGATACCGCTGACTGAAGGTCACTTTCTCTAGACCCTCAGGAAGATGATGATTTCTAGATAAATCCAGATGGATGGGAAAATTATGAATTCAGGAAGCTTCATTTAATCATGATCTTCCTGCCCTCGTCCCATGTTACTTGAGGTCGGCGCAATTTTTTCTTCCATTCTCCCCTGTCAGTCGTCACGCTATCATTTACACCTTTTTCCTTCATATCATGCCTCACAGAATCCATCCATATTTTCTTTGGTCTTCCTATCTCTTCATTCATCACACTTTCAGTCACAAGCTTCATTCAAAGCGCTATAAAAATAAATCTCTTAGGCCCACTTGTACGAAAAATTTAATATTGACAGTTTATCAGAGGCGAAGGTTCCACACAACTCGATTCCTACCAGCTTCGCTTTGAAAAATGGCACAGTCAGTATTCTATAGACAAATAATATAATCACATTAAAGATATATACTCCGGCTTACCTCTAATAAAAAATGACCCTTCACTACTGCAGTTTATCATACAATATTGTCAATGTAACTTCGATTTAGCATATAACTCTGAGTTATTTTCGTGCAATAAGCCCTTATTTAATTACTCTGTCTATTAGCTAAAGATAATAGGCACAGCTATATTATTGTAACTGAATTAAATGAAATAAATTACACGATTAGAAACCTTATAACCCTATAATGTAATTTATGACACCTACTCGTAAAATAAACCTTTTCTATCGGTTATAAAGAGTCATATAAACTTGATTCTAGAGTTAATTTCGCAACGTTTCGGCTGTTTACGACCGTAATCAAATAGTAATAGACATCATTAATAGTCACATGTGTATAATGGTTCAAGAAACTGTTATATGGTCGCGATACCATAAAAGTTACGTGAGACTTATGTACGCATTTAAATTGTCACCAGAGACCATAACACGAGCGCGCGGTGTAAAGCGCAGGCCACACCGCCAGCGAGCGAGCGAGCGAGCTGGGGTGTGAAGCGAGGCGATGGAAACTATATAAACTACGCGAAGATAATTTTTATGGCGACTATGTGGGTTCACACCGAAAACTACGGACGAACGGGCGAGCGAGGGGGCGGGCGCGGGCGAGAGAGTGTTCCGTCTCATTAATATATTTGCTGGATCAACTATCTTCGCGTAACCTTTTTATTTTTATTCTATGGACTATTGAGTACCGTTACCGATACAGCAGTAAAATAGCAACAACAACATGCCTCAGATGACAAAGAAGACAAAGAAGACATAAAAAGCCAAACCCGGCCTTTCGCGATCAAATGCGAAAACACACCCACAAATGTGCTACGTCTGAAGTTCATTGACTCATCGTTTAGCACAATGGAGCAGTGACGCATACTATTACGATATCGATAGTCGACTCGATAACTCGTTGTATAATCGAAATCGAGCGATATCGAGATACGATCGCTATCTAGGCAGACGCGTGTCGTGGGCGGCGCAGACGCAAACACGGAGTAGGTAGCAAATGAAGTGCGCATTTAACGGTGGAAGTTTTAAATGTTGTATGTCATATTGAAGGTGCTGTTCAATTTTCAACTTTATGAGTCAAGCAGAACGTTGAAAATTCAACAGCATGCTCAATGTATTCTTGCCCGCTCTTCTCAAAAGTGCCTGTACATATCTGGCCTACTTGAAATAAATGCTTTGATTTTGATTCTTTTACGGAGTTCGAGTCATGGACGGCGCAGGTACATGGAGTAGGAAGCAAATGATGTGCGCACATTGGCAGTTAAAATTTGAAATGTCACAAAGAAAATTAGGCCTGCTACTGAATTTTCAACTTTAGACCTTAAGCCAAGAGTTACAAATTCAATGGCACGCTCAAAGTCGCTTACGACATTAAAAAAATATTACAGACGACATATTTACCTGTCGGTGTCAGGTGAGATGAAAGATCTGTTATTGGATGATTGCCGGGATGTGGGATTTGGAGGTGGTCCATTTGGCGACTGTTTCTATTCATAAGTGTGATGAAATACTCTTATGATTTCCTAAGACATCCACCGCTTACTCCAGTCTCACCAAAAGGTATCGTGTTACCCTGTAAGAGCTGCGGAGGTCAAGCTGGGGCAAGTTTTTTTTTATGCTGCGGCTCATAAAAAAAACTTGTTATCAACTGCCTCCGTGTGACTAGAACTCGACCAAGTCGATCTCCTTCTTAGCGTGTCGATGGCAATCTAAATTGTGTCAGCCCAGAACTGAGCTACTAGTTTGGCGCTTCCGTCCATCAGTTTCCGTAGTGATCAAACAACAGTACACGATATTAAGTGATCCATCGTTTGTAGAACAGCACCGACTACATTTAGGTTCACAGGTCGAGATATATGTAGTAACGTTACTTAGCACATGCTTTGTCAAAGCCTTGTTCTCGTCTCTATCTTGCTCATTTAGTTTGACAGTTGCGCAAGTGTCAGTTATCCAACCAATATTATAAATACGAAAGTTTGTGAGGATGTCTGGATGTTTGTTACTCTTTCACGCAAAAACTGCTGACCGGATTTAGATGGAATTTGGCACACAGATAGTTTATAGCTTGGATTAACACATAGGATAATTTTTATCC
Organism: Eurois occulta; assembly: GCA_950022335.1. Taxonomy (NCBI): domain Eukaryota; kingdom Metazoa; phylum Arthropoda; class Insecta; order Lepidoptera; family Noctuidae; genus Eurois; species Eurois occulta. The sequence continues at coordinate 4,259,503 of OX465489.1, read as the reverse complement.
CGGTAGTACGATCCCGTGGGACAAATACCGAACTACACGCGGGTGAAGCCGCGAGCATAAGTTAGTAAACTAAAATGCGTAAGCAAATTAGCCTTTTATTCTGAACTTAATAGGGGCTTTATAATCTCTGCACTGAGCTACAACAAACCTCGCAACCTCTTGCCTCGCGACGCCAATTGCGCCAACGCAACCAGTTTAAGAAAACGAATAATTAACAAACAAAAATAATTATTTACTTTTTTTACTCAGATGTTACGCGTCAACATAATTGATAGTCGGTACCTTGTGGACGGAACTGAGAATTAATAACTACGTAACCAGCCGACAGCGACGGAAGTTTCGAAAGACAGTCTTTTTATTAATATTATAACATTAGCGAGCTGTGACTCATTCGCACTGGTCTAACATAGATATTTCCTGTCACTAGGGATGTCTGATACTTGCATTTGATTCGATACTTTGGATGAATCGAATCGATGATCGAATGGCTTCGATCCGATTTTCAAACTATCAAATTATACCTCCTCTGGGTATGAATACTTTCATACAAGCCTAAAAGCTTGGCTTGCCCTTAAAACCTACTACTAGCTACTTCATGATTTTAGGGTTTCTGAACAGTCTGCTTACCTTATAGGCTTGTCATATTGTTGGCCCCTAGATTCACCACTCTGGGATTACTATTCCCTATAAGAATTTAGGCAAAATTCCATTAATTCTTTTATACTCACATATTCAGATATCTGATAACTACACAAGTTTTATTTTTTACTTTACAAACACACATTCTAGATAAGTTTTATTAAAATAAACAATTATAATATTTTTAAACGATAGTAACGTTGTGTGTGATACCACATTTATATCGATACAAAATATCGAAGTATAGCATCATGTTGTATCGATACTGTTACGAATCGGGTCGTGCATCACTACACTACATACTATAATATAATTAATAAAATAAACTAATAAAGTTTTATACAGTGTTACTTATAAGGAAAGTCATTTGAAGCACTGTGCGGATATTCTCCCACGGGTGAGGTAAGGTCTAACTTACGACGTAGACATATTACCTTGGAGTTATTTATTTAGCGCTGGAGAAAGAAATCTTTCACTTATTTTCGTTATCTTGACGTAATGTTACTATTAATACTATTTTCGTGAACAGGATGAAGCATCCTAATTTTATAAATGCGAAAGTAACTCTGTTACTCTTTCTCGCCTTTACGGCTGTACGAATTTCAATGTTTGGCACACACGTACATATCATTGGTTTAGGACATTAAATATTTTAATCCTGTTGGACAGTGCGAAGTCATAAACAAGAGCTAAAATCTATATAAATAAAAATGAATCCCTACTTTCCTTGGTCACGGCATCACGCGTGAACGGCTGGACCGATTTCGCAAATTCTTTTTTTAGAATATTCCTTGAAGTAAGAGGATGGTTCTAACGGAGAGAAAAATCTTATCTTATATATATGAAAATGAATCCCTATTTTCCTTGGTCACGGCATCACGCGTGAACGGCTGGACCGATTTCGCGTATTCTTTTTTTAGAATATTCCTTGAAGTACGAGGATGGTTCTTACGGAGAGAAAAATTTAAAAAATTAGGTAGGGTAGGTAGGTAGGATAGGTAGGTAGGGTAGGTAGGTAGGGTAGATAGGTAGGGTAGTGAGAGTAGTAGAAAACATGCATTGCAACGCATGCCGGGCACAGCTAGTCCTATATAATTTTTCGAATTCTACTTAGTAAATTGACAATCTGTTACCTTAGGTACATTTTAGATAGTTTGTAGGATTTCTCTCACGTAGAATTTTTCTTATTACATTACTGAAGTAGGTACATACCTGTAACAAAAAGAAAAACATTTTAATGATCACTTGAACTAACACAACTACATGACATAATATTACGCCTGAAATCCTCGAAGGGTTAGGCAGAGGTACCTACACCTAATAGTAAACCCACATTTCGTCAGTTATATTTATGTCCCATGTTAGAAGGGCTGAACATATTGCCATCAACCGGGCACAAGTTCAGTCTCCGTGGCTGCTTCTGAGAAACTGATGGAAAAACTCATTAACGCTTTGCCCGACCTGGGATTCGAACTCAGGACCTCAAGCTCAGCAGTCGCGCTTGCGACCACTAGACCAACGAGACAGTCTAACAAAATAGGTAAACAATTTCTAAATACAAATAACTTCGATCTGACCATGACAAAAGTTCCACTCTGAAGCAAAACACCCGACTACAGTGACCATGAAAAGAAAAATATACAGTAGAAATAAAAATGGTCGGATATACTCGTACTCCCGCAAAGGTCGCGTGAAGGACGAATATTATCGAAGCCTTGAAGGTCAGGTTCAGGGTTTATAGCCGATGTCACGGTTCCAGTATTGATTTTACTTGACATTAGCGTGTGAAACGGAAGTAAATGTAACTTTTGAGAAAATGTTGACTGGTTTCTGTATTTGAAGCGTCCATGGTAACTGTTAAAGCAGGAATGTTTGTTTACTTTTAGCAAAAGCATTATAGAATATATTTATTTTTAAACAACCTTAAATAAATACAAAAACGATTTATTTATAAAAAAGAGACCAAATAAAGACTAAAACTGAGTATGTACCTACATTACTCACATACCTCCTCCGCATCGCTGTCATCCTGGAACGTGCCCAGAAGACTGTGTTGAATGTCAATGCTAAATAACAATTGCTTTTTCTTTGGCCAGAGAAAGATCCAGCCCTCTGGTCACGCGAAGTGTCGACCAGAAGTGGCGCTTAGTCGCTTATTTAAGAAGCTTCAAACACGTAGGTGCATAAATTACTCGCGTCATCTCCGGAACTACTCATGATTAAGACTCAGAACTGTTAAAGACCTTGTTTTGATAAAAGGAGAACATAGACAGAGACATAGAAGTAGTGGTACAAAGGTACGAAAATACCTGTGTTTATAGTCGTTTGAAGTAACGCTACAGTTCGGGTCCCCTCGAATCAATCGTTTTATGTCGCAAAAAGATTTATTCGAGTGCTATTCCACCAGTATCTTTCAGCGCTAACTCACAAGAACACTTTCTTTATTGCTTCTACAATATACCAATCCACGAGAAAGTTCTAGAATATTTAATGAAAAGCTTCTCATCGGACGAGTCCTACACATGTCAAGGACAGGCTGTTGATCCCAGGTCAAAGTCGACCCATGATTCAGCGCAAGGACAGGCCAACGAAATAGGTCGCATAGGATTTATGAGTTGGGAAGAATGACAGTTAGGGGTTTAAAATTAGAATTTAAATGTCGTGGTCTTGAGAGTTAAGGGTGAATGGTTGGGTGCGTAATTTGGTTAAGGTATTAAGGGTCACATACAGCGGTAAATAGGACTTAAATATGACTGGCGAAATGTGGGTGTTCTATATTCACATTAGCGTTACCCTTCAGGAGTCAAAGGCGTGATGTTTGAAGGATTGTTTCTCCCGCTTATGGCGAATAAACGCTGGTTAAATGAAATTATTGTAATTTTCAAAGGATTGCAATTGCTCCATGTTGGGACATGAAAAAAAAAGAAAAAAAAATACAATGGAAAAATCACTGAAGCTCTGATTAAATTAGCATAGACTGAACTTTAAACACGACCTACACCAACAACAAACACATAAAACCACTTCAATTACAATACATTTAAAATTAAAACAATTCAAAATTACTGAACTGTCGCAAAAAACCAACGAATGAATTGCATGAGGAGAATTGAGTGAGGGCAAAAACTAGTCTCGTAAATACAGAGGAGGTACGGCCACCCTGACCTCAACACTGGCTCATTTATATTCCTCCGTTCAAGAAAAACCTCGGTCATACATCAATATATCGATTTAAATTGTAATATGTTCTTGTGTGTTAAGGTCCAGCCTTCCGTCAGAAATCAATTGGTATTTTGTAAACATTAATTGTTGTTGAATAAATATTTGTAGGTTGCGTGTACAATTATTGTGGGACGAATGTTCAGTTGGGAGATTTTATTTGCGTTTTGCACGCGATTTGACTGTGGCCTTTGCCTTGTCTAGTTCTTAGTTCATATAGGTACCATCACGCCTGTAATCTCCGAAGGTTTAGGCAGAGGTGTACCTAATAGTACACCCACATTTCGACAGTTATGTTTAAGTCCTACGTTATAGGAGGCGAGCCTATTGCCATCAACCAGGCACAAATCCAGACTCCGTGGCTGCCACTGAGAAATTCCTGATGGAAAACCCAATATCACTTTGCCCGACCTGGGAATCGAACCCTCATGCGCAGCAGTCGCGCTTGCGACCACTAGCCCAACGAGGCAGAATATTTTATTTGCAATAAGTATATTATTTTGGAACTTACGATTCTGTAAAAGATTAGCCAAGGTTTTTTTCTGTTTATTTGCAGTTTTGGAAACTAAAACTTAAAACAGAACCGAAAGAAGCCTTACATAGAGGATAGTTTTAACTAAACAAAATGATGTGATGACGAGTAATATAGAAATATGGAAGAAGAAAACATTGAAATGGGTCTACTCGTAGGCATATACTTATGGTATTAACAACGATTAAGTCTTCATTCAAATCGATTAGAATAATACAGATACAATTAGGACAGATGATTGTAACGCACGCAGAAACACAAAAAAACTATATGTTACACCGCAGTCACTGACAGTCTTTATGGATTATTCAGATTGCAACAATGTTGCTACTTGTGGCAATATTTTTACTGAAGCCATTTTGAGTGCGAATATTTGTGATGACCAATAAATAGCTGAAACGAACTTGAAATTTAAAAAAGATGAGTTATCGTTTGTAAGAATTTAAAATGAACTTTAAGATGCTTAACTTTAATTAATATTTTTAAATAACCACAGCAGTACCAGACATGATTTGTTATGGATTTTTCAGGGTGAAAAAACATATAAGTATTCGCATAAACACAATGCAATAAGATGACCTCAACTGATATTGATGTTTGATGGATCATGACATTATCAAAGACCATCATTAGTGAATGCATATAACTTCTTTTTTTCGGCCCATACAGAATACACCTTGACATTCAAATAAATACTCACTAATAGAATAACACATCGAGAATTCGAGGCTCATTATAAAACTGACAGGCAATATCTTGATTTTCAAATTACCAAACCGTTTAAGCCCCAAAAACAGCGAGAAACAAAAACGAGCTTGGAATTCGTACAAAAAAACAATTTGGCAATACATTCAGACGAAATTATGGATTGCTTGGAACAATGGCCGATGCAAATTGTGACCGCATGCTGCATTTTTATTTTTTTAAGAGATGCATAAAAAAGACGCTCCGTGGACCGTGTTCAATTGAATGCACCGTAAAGGGTAAGCACCATAAGCATTTAAAGGCAGTGCCATTGTCTGGGAAATATTATTAAAAAAACGCCCCGGAAATGTAGAAGTTGTTGTACAAAACTAAAAGAATGTAGTGGTACAATCTGTACAAGAGGTCATGATACATGGCTGCATTTAAATCAGCTTAATTTCGTACTACACCGGCCAGATGGTCAGATGTGATCAAGAAGGCTGTTGAAGGCAGCATGTTCGGCGCGGTCCTCACTGCAGTAGCAGCAGTATGTGGTCAGGATCCTTAGCATTGCGGGATGAAGCACAATTTCGTGCAAAAGAATTAAAGAACTGTATGACAAAAGACAAAGAACTCAACAAAAAACGTCAATACAGACTGACACACAACCTAAAAATTCACTGCAAAAGCCACAAGTTCCGCAATAAATTGAAATACAATAGAAATCAACAATAATCGAAATGAGAGCCTTTCACTACAATCCCAGGCGTGCAGTGAACGCAGCCATAACCACAGATGCAGTAATAATTCAAACTATTAGTCGAATTTCGTGTTCCCAGGGAGCGCAGTGAAAGTAGTTCGCTACTGGGCTTTGCTGTGCCCTAGGCGTGGTCTGTGTGACAAGCGGCGAGCGTGGAGTAGATAGCGATAAGCGATAACCAATTAATTGGTAGATGTGAATGGTTTTCTGCCTTGAGTTCGGTAGATGTTACGATAACGAGTTTGGGATAACACTGAATACACAATTGATCGTTAACTTCGATTAAGCAACGTTATTTGGCGTAAGTATCTAATATTGAAAATAGAAACGGTTTTTATGCATCAGTATTTGGTCGAATATTAATAATGGATGAATAAACATTACAAAACACAAATTCACTAGACGTCACTTCGGAAACGGGGTAAAACACAAGCTTTTCAAAATTGCCAGATCCTGCGAACTTGCAGCAGTTGGTAGGAGCATTCAACTATGTACTTATTGAGAAACTCATGATTGAATACCTAACCAACATTTAAAACAATATAACCGTAAAATATACACACGGAACTCCTGTTAACATGTCTTTATCGAACCATTACCATACTATCTGTCTCCATTACAAGACATCTAGACAAGAGTACCAGATAATCTCACTATTACGTCTTAGCGACGTAACAGCCGCAGCTTACATCTTACACCTATGTCGGACAAGCGCGTGCTACGCTACAACCGGCGATGTTTATCGCCTATTTATTGCCGCATTAACTTGTAAAAAGCCTATAATTTAGCCTCTCCATCGTCCAACGGTGAAAAATGTCCTTAGGGCCGCACGCACCTAACATAACGAATCGATCAGATTATCGCGAAATTGGACATCGATAAAGCCCGATATCGATATAATTTGTTTCCAACAATTACGACAAGAATGACACTTAAGTGTTGAAAGTTATGTTATGGACAACTTTAATCAATGAACCTAATTGGTTATTATGCTGTTTAGCAGTTCGGAGCACATAAATGTTTATGGTAACGAGATATTTCCCAGGGTTTCTCTTGAGCTAGGGAAATCGCTCTTTAATACTGCTCCTACACATAGCAGCTTTAGAGTGAAGATAAATCTACCTACGCGTACCAAAAACAGACTCAAAAATTTGACAGACAGACAGATAGTCTGACCACATGACATGACACATTACAGAAACGATCTAACTTCAATTAAAGTCAAAGCAATCGAGTTCAGTACTGTCAACTTGATTTCTAAATCTAACTTTGAAATTGTATACGCTTGAGCTAAGTGGTGTTATTTCGTAACTTGAATTAGTGATCTAGTTAGGATTACCATATTATTCTCATGTGAAGCAAAAAGTATAAATAATAATGATGTAGTCAGCTCCATATCGCTGTATACAGGCTCTAAAAAATATCACGCGCCACGCTGTCGTAATGAGAACCATCGCAAATACCCATACTAAAACGTCTCTGTAACATTCCTTATCGCATGACAATCCTCACAATTACCATCGAGCGAAGCTCTCATGCCATAAATCTGCCAAAGATTCCGAGTTAAACCAGCTAATGCGCACAGACAGACGGTTGCTCGGTTAATATAGTTGGAGTCTAAGGCATATGAATCACGATCCGATGAAAGGCCGTGGGTGTCCGTATGAAACTTCCTGGCCCACCCACGGGTGAGCAAGGAGAGAAGACGAGGAAGCAAACGCCAATAAATTGCCCGTAGCTGTGCATTGACGTAAGACCTAAATGTAATTTTCTTAGAGGGAAAGCAATTACCTGGAATGTCGAGAATAATGTAACGGTTGAAATCTAATGTGGCAGGCGGCAGCCATCTTGAAAAATATAGGTTTATTGAGTTACAACTTCCTTTTACTTAGAATGGAGAGGATGGACGATATTATGTTTTAATGCTCGCGAATTCAGAGAAACAGTTTATTTATGAGTTTATTTATTTAAAATAGGTACGCTAATAGTACATACATTTGACAATAAAAGAATACAAATTGGTTAGGGTTCTTATGAGTTCCATAGCCCTCGCAAATCCTATACGAGTATTGTCAACCTCTCCTTCAATTACCACCAATTCAGTGCGTGTGTTTCAAAGAAAAAAAAAATACTTAAGGTTAAAACAAAAATCTTTTATCTTTTCATAGTTTTTCCTATATTCCCCAATCCAAACCTCTCATTAACTCAACAAATTACGTAAACCAACACCTTTTTTTTTTGTTTTTTTTTTGGTGGGTGGGAAATCATCAAATGACCCCCCCCGCTCTGGGCGGAGCGGAAGGGAGTGTCAGACTCTTACTGACTAAAAACCACCCATGTTCCTTCTTTGGCCCTTTATGTTCCAGGGCCGCGGTATCTCTTTCGAACAGTCCCGCAGCCTTGGCAGGAAACCAACACCCAGCACGCACACTTGCACATCAATCGTTACTTCACTTGTGAAACTACAAAGCTATTCGGTAACAAAAGCTGCGCCTACGCAGCACAGCTCGTCGAGACGTGTGACAGGTAGCCGAGATAAATGTTAGGAAGGTTAAGCTAATAGCTGGAGTGATGAAGTGTTTGCACTGGATGATTTGTAGGTAAGGCTGGTTTGTACGTAAAAGGAACTGGAAAAGATGACATATTTGATTTTATACATTTTTTGTCTAATCGGGAGTCATGATCAGCTATTGCTTGTTCTTAAATTCTATCAATTTCGGATGTTATATGTAGACATGCCAGAGGTGAAATTAATATATGGGACTTCTCAAATTAATATTAATATTATTAAATTATTATAAATTAATATTTGAGACTTCCCAAATATTAAAAACTACTTCCCTTCTGAATATTGGTTATTCTGTGCCACCAAAAATCCAGTGCTTGATCGGTAGTTCATGGTCCTAACTAAAATTTATCAATTTTAGTGGTTTTCTTTACAAGGTAGAAAGAAAGTGTTATCGGATGACACCGACCATCATTCTCTTGCTATTATCCCAATTAATTTGGGGTCGGCGCAGCTTATCTTCTTCTTCCATAATTCTCTATTACTCGTCATCTCATCAGACACCTTCTTTCTTGCCATATCATCTATTACACAGTCCATCCATCGTTTCTTTAGTCTTCCTCTACTTTTAAAATCGGATGACACCGAATTAAAAAAAATATTATTTGCCTTTAAAAATTATTTGTTTTAAACTTCAAGCTTCTTTGGTATCGCGAACCTTCTTCCTGTTTCATTCTAAGGCTACGAAGCAACTCAACCAACAACCGCAGCTGCTTGATAATAAGCAATTTACCTTATGATGCGTTTAATGTTTCTCTTAAGATATAAACAATTGAAAACGGGAAATAATAGATAGTACAGCAGGCACTCCTTGTTGCATATCATTATTATTAGAATTCCCAACGAGACTTTCATAAGTTTCACTGAGAATACATTCACTAAGCTGAAGATTACCATCAAGGGCAATTCGAAAGGGAACTCTATGAGATAGGGTCAGTTCCCTCAAGTGCAATGTTGAGTAGGAAGCGCCTCTGGCTACGGGGAGGCGTCGAGCGATTGTCGGCTTTAACACAATTTTGATCTATGAAAATTGTCTTTTAATTGTAAGTATTGCAAAATTGTTAACCGCAGCGTGCACAAAAAAATCCGATGCAATTTTTTATCTAGTTCCTTTCTAAATTGTTCCATTTGTCATCATTTATTCTGAGGATCTAGTGGCTAAATAATAACAGCCCCTCGGGTTGATCTTCTGCTTAGACTGGTCCGTGGCTAGGTGACCATCCATCAGGTACATACCGAGTTTCCTCCGTGCCCCGTGCCTCGGAAAACATGCTAAGTCGTTTGTCCCGGCTATCATTTGTAGATCTTTGACAGTCGTTACAGGTAGGTAGTGGCCCGAAAGTCTGACAACCAGTCTAACCAAGGGGTATCATAATTATTACCCAGTTCTAACTGGGTTTTGGAGGTCAGATAGGCAGTCGTTCTATGTAAAATACTGGTATTCAGCTGCATCCAGTTAGACTGAAAGCTGACCCCAACATAGTTGGGAAAAAGCTAGGCAGATGGATTGTCCCTAAAGATTCTGGAGTCAGGAGGGTGAGCTTGAAAGATAAGAGAAGCAGAGAGTTACCAAGACGATAAACACTGTCGGTAACAGCCGTACAAGTTAATCCGCTACACGCTCCGATTATCACAAGAACCGTACCCTGAAAACTTGGAATGGCGAACGGTAGATAAGAAAAAGCTGACTGCGATAAAACCGTACTCGCGCATTTCACTAAAGAAACGTTTATCTTATTTGGAAATGTGCATGTTACATTGAAACTTGAGATATTGGTGGAACACTTGGTGATGAACGAAAATGTTAACTAGTGGAATGACTTACTTTCAACTTGAGAACTTAGTTTTGAACTATGGTTGATGGACAATGCGATGGAGCAGTGGTGGCCCAGTGGTGGCGGGCCCGACTTACGAACAGTAAGTTGTGGGTACGAACCCAGGCAGGCGCATTACTTTGTGTAATTTATTTCATCAGCACTCCTCTCAAAACGGTGTAGGAAAACATCGTGAGGAAACCGCCATGTTCTAAAACTAAAAAAATAGAAGACATGTGATATCTACCAACCCGTACTGAGCCCGCGTGATGATTATAACCCATTCCCTCTCATAGAGAAGAGGTCGTATGCCCCAGCAGTGGGAATATTATGGGTTGATTATGCTTATGCATGATGGATAATGTAGTCTACTAAAAGGTGGACCAATTACCTGGTGAAGAAAGCGGGAATCCGCAGGATGCAAGAAGCATCGGACACGTTGAAGTGGCGATGCCTGAAGAAAGCCAGTCCAGCTGTGGACGTCTATTGGCTGAATTATGATGATGACGGAAAGATATGAATTTGAAAATAGCAAAAGGTAAGTGAAAGAATGTTGCCTTATGGAAAAATCAAAAGGAGTGTTATTACGAAGGAATTTCCTTAGTAAATGCAAATTATTTTCAGCACCAGTTTCCAATACATCATTTTAATAATTCAAATGATATTTCAATGAAAGCGGAACGAGGAAACTATAAAACGATTAACGGCATATCCTTTTGACGTGACAAGTTGTTGATCGGTGTATCATGTTTATTTATTTGTGTATTATTTATGAGGAATTTCTTGATGAAGAAATAAAAAGGGCAGAAGAAAGAGATTAGTAGTATAGTGTTGACTGTTGACCTTGAAGATGCATTAGCGATGGTAGAATTAGAGATGATTAGTTTTGTTTTAGGAGGTTGATTGATCATGATTTGGCATAACGAACATTATACATACACAATATTTTCAATACTATTTTGAGAGCTCTAGTGCAGCTTTATAAAAGTTAGACAAAAATCAAAATTATCATAATTTATTACAAAACAATAGCTCCTACATTAAATCTAAAAGCACGCCAGTGTACTGACGAAAGCACCTATTTGCAATCATTTGCATGAGGAAGCCAGATGCAGTGTAGTGCATACTCAGATAGCGTACCAGACCGAGGGTGGCCTCGATGTAGCCAGCTCTTTAAAACTGCCAGTGTTGCGACATTACACTTTCTAGATTAGGGTGCTTAAAACTAACACGAGTACCTGAACTGATATTGCAGTGAAGTTATCTGAACGTTTACAAGTAAAACGCTTGGGGTTCGTCTAGACAAAATCCTTTAGCCACGGAGCTTTAAGAGTTAAATAAAGAAAAAAAGATATTAAAGAAGAATAAAATATCAAGGAAAAGTATGGGGTTCTTAGGGATTGCCTACATATCTACCAGCGACTCTCACCGTCTCTCTTTGAAAGTGACATCTCACCAATCTCGGCACTATATTATCAAGAAGATGGTCAGTGTTGATCTTTATACTGATAATATCTTATTGCGAACTCTGGTTTCACTAAGTGCTATGGAGGTCAGATAGCAGTCACCCCCAATAAAATTAATAGATTGTCAACGAAGGTAGGTACCTAACAGTCGTGCAATAAGTAAGGACACCGCAATTTGTTTCCCCAACGTAAACGGACACAGGAATTCTAACTCCAACTCCATATATAATATCGAAAGGATGACGATAATAATCGAACAATGGATTCAATAACTAATCTAGAAAATCTGAAGGTGCAAAACTGATAACAGCAATAATTTGCCGAACATAAACACAATTGCGAGAGACAGAAGTTGATTTAAATACAATCCGATTCGATTATTGCAATATCGATAGAGCTCGTAAATCCTACACTCGTACACACATTAAAATCGGTAGCAACGACTGTGTCGACATCATAACATTATTTATGGTTTCGTTTTATCTCGGGAACATTACGCGCGCCATACGCGGCGGTTACTGCTTACTGTTGAAACAATAGACAGACGAAAACCGAACCGGACAGGCCGAGGTACCGTTGCATCCAAAAGTCTCGTTATAAAATCGAAATTGTAAATACGATGGGTCAACAAGATACGATCCTCCTTAAACCAACAACAAGAAGAAAGCTCCACTAAAAACACGAGTGCGAAGTTCAATTTATTACCGCTCGGAAGTGAGAACCAGGACGGACGAAGAAAACAAAATTTGGTCGTAAATCAACGTGTACTTAAAAACTTTAATACTTCCTACAATTACAGTGAGCCGAATTCTTAATGAAAGACTCGATGTCCGATGAGGCGATGATGTTCGTCAAATCATTACCAGTAATGAATATGAATCGAGCGGCGGCATTAATGACTCCCGATCATTATAGCTAGACGCCCACTTTGTGCCAGTGTCAGTGCCCAAGGAAATGATATAACAGCTTTTAAAGGTACGTTCGATGCTCAGCTAGTAATTTCCTTCTTATCGTATTTTAAAATACAGTTCTTGCATACACTGCGACCGTCATTAGATAATGTAGCCATAGAGTAAATTATAGCAACTTCTCCACCCACGTGCAGGTAAACATTTCCTTTATCGACACGGCTCACCACGAATCATGCATCTGTACCGCGGGGCACTGTCTTTACAAGCTTTACGTGTACTTATAGACACGATCATTGATTTTGCCGAGATTTATGCACAGTTTAGTTAGAACGACGTATTAAAAGATATAAAGATATGCACAAGATTACGTTCGTGATCGACTGCAAAATCAATACAACGAAGGGATCGTGCACAAAGTGGGCGTTTAACCTCTGACCGAGGGCGTGGACCGCGCGGGCGCACACGCCGCGTCAAACAATCCATCATGGCCGCTATCTGTGGCAAATTAGCCCACTAAAGATGCCACCGACGCTAACCGGCCAGTATCTATGATACCTGATAGTGAGCACCTGATACGGCGTTAGGGGTCATACTCTCCGGTCGGGTGCGGGCCCTGCTACCCGCGTGTGACGTGTACAAATCGCCCCAACATCGAGTACGTCACGGTTTCCAATTTACTTTCTTCCGCGAGTTGAATGGCGCTGACCCCGTAGACCAGGAGAATCGTGAAATCGATATCATGGGAAAAGCGTTATTTGCATGCTGATGAACATTGCGTGTTGCAAAACGTACAACATTGTACACCTTGATTGAAAGATTATAATTTCCCATTACTTTGTAAGACAAGTTCTTAACTAAATTCGTAGGACTACGAATGTTGGCAACGACATTATTTCCCAAAGAAGAAACATTAATCTTACAGTCTATTTTCAATCTCCGAATGTAAAAGTCACCCTTCGAATGGAGGCTAGTGGTTAATGAAGCGAAATAGTGACACTGTAAGCAAGACAAGCGGCGCAAGCGACACGTAACGTCAGTCAGGGTGACGCCTCGATCCCGGCGTCGATATGAAACGAGTTTATATCATCGGCAAACGTCAATTACGTGCGTAAACAATTACGCAACCGTAACGCAAGTGGAGCAAGCGTTCAGCGGGAATCGTGAATGAAATCAAATGATATGGGCAATTAAAGGCGCCTTCCAAGTTATATTGAAAATAAATTGAGTATCTATCAAGTCACCGTTCAACTTTTAGAAGAACGGTGTTTTTTTAACTTTGGAATAATTCAAGCTTTTAGAATCAGCTCGAATTTGAAAGTTCATTTGCATACATTTTAATCATGATATTAAAAAGTTAAACGACAAGAACTCCTATTTCGTAAGTATGAATTTATGTTGTACTCGGATGGAAATGTCCCAACATTGACAGACTAATCCAACAAGCACAGGAAACAGTATAATATTGTATACAACTTCGATACACGAGATAATGCCATACTTGCAAAAGCACCATGTTGAGCAATTCTGACAACCCATCCATTTATTAAATTGTTAATAGACCAACATGGAAGTACTTAGATACTCTTGACCTGTTAGCTAAGAAAATAATTTTAATAAGACAAGAAGAAACTTAAAGAAGACATAACATGTTATTTTACTAGCTAATACTGGTAGTACACCGCAATGCCATCAGCATAATAACACCAGATAGAATGACAAAAGCCTAGAAAAACAATAAGAGAATAAAAGCAAGTATATGGGATACGACAATACGACACGCTAGACGATAACTGAATTTTCTACGCCCGTCAATCAGAATAAACCTTAGGATGCGTACATAACTGCGGACGACCTACTTCTCGCATTTGTATTTTGCCTGTAAGCTCACACATGCCTTCTACAACAAGAATTGCGAACCTGCTTCTAGGTCACAACATGTGGTTCCCAAGATATGCACACAGCCTTACCACAAATAAATAAAATGGTTTAGTAAGATATTGCACACACCAGCTGTCTCCTGCCATTTCATTGCACATTATTAGTACTCGTTTTAAATGGAAATATTAATAAAGAAACCACGGTGGTCCGAAAACAGGATCAGGTTAAGTCAATTTCATTAAAATACGCGGCTTGGTAGACGCGTATTTTAATGAAATTGAGCCGTAGCCATAATAAAAGTGACGGCTTCCTGCTTAACTCTTTTTTGTAATTAAAACCTTCATTGTATAGCCTTAAGTAACAGACTTTTAATTACTGGCTAAAAAACTGCATAAATAAAATTATACGGTGAAGTTAAATCAGCTAGCAAATATACTGCAGAGATGATGGGTGTGGCGATAAAATAAAAAAAAAACACATAATTTAAATTACCAAACTACTATTTCAGCGGCCGTATACCCCTTTATCGTAACTTAAAACATGAGGTTAAAAATTTTAATCTTGATGTCGATACCTATAATTCTGTAGAGTCTCGTCAGCTAATTAAATTTGATATAATATGTACCTAACAGCAGCAAAGGGTCATTTTTTTAAGAGGTAAGCCGGAGTACATATCTTTAACGTGTTTATATTATTTGTCTATAGAATACTGACTGTGCCATTTTTCAAAGAGAATCGAGTTGTATGGAATCTTCGCCACTGATATGTAATAATAATGAGAAATAAAAGCTGGGCTTTCTAGCTTCATCAGGAGGTGACAAGACAGCGATTTGAACTGATAGGCGTATCAATGGAGCTTCACGGTCTTCAAGCCTGACTGACATGAACTTTCAACGTAATTAATATTGTGCCGATGCCATTTATATTTGCTGACCCGAGATTGCTGAAACGGTTCATCATATATTATTCGCGAAGACTCTTTAGGCTATAATATCTGTGATAAATTGGGTATGAGGAACAGGCTTTAGAAATTTTTAATGTCTGTGTTCGACGTCAATAGTCACGACTTGTGAAGAGGCTTTCCATTCACGATACTCCATAAATAACGAGTATTAATAGACTTATTCAACCCAAAAATATTGTTATTTTACTTAGTACTTATTCAAACATAGATAATCTCCGGTAATCCTGGAAGGGTTAGGCAGAGGTGTACACCCACATTTCGCCAATTATGTTTTAAGTCCCAAGTAACAGGGGGCGAGCCTATTGCCATCAACCGGGCACAAATCCAGACTCCGTGGCTGCTACTGAGAAATTTCTGATGGAAAAACCCAATAACAATTGGCCCGATCCGGAAATCGAACCCAAGCTCAGCAGTCATGATTACCACCACTACACCAACAAGGTAGTCCCTACTTATTAAAACTAACCTTAAAACAAAATATGAGTTCACTGAACTATAGAACATGGCACAAAAAAGATCAACTGAAGTTATATAATACAGTACAGAGAAATACAACAATTTCCTCAGCATGAAAACAATTGAAGAGTAACCACGAAAACCAATAAACACCAGCTCATAATGAACTACAGTACTATAACAGTAGACGTTATTCAGACAATCAGACGTGCAATATCATCAGCAACAGTGTTGCTAATGAGCCAATGAAAAGCGACAATTACGGCACTAGGGCTTGAGGAAACACGACCACTTCGAATGTATGGGCTAATGACTAGGTGTATTTCCACAGTGAATTTACTTGGCTTTGATGTTTAAAGATTGGCACGAAATCTCACTAGACTAAAAGGTTGTCTTAGGAATTTGAGGAAAGGATCGTAAATGGGATTTTTGGATTGATTATATCAATCGAAATTATTCAAGAGCTAAGCAATTTGATAACTGCAACAGATTCTAGTGCGATATTCGACATCTTTGGTGATTTTGTCATGGGTAGGTTTTGTTATGGAACCCTAATATTTTTTTCTAAAATAGAAGTATGTTAGACCTTATAACATCAGCTATCTTCCAGTAAAAGTCCCGTCAAAACCGGTCCAGCCCTTTCGGAGATTATCCGGAACAAACAACAGACAGACAAAAATTGAAAAAATGTTTTTTTGTTTTATGTACCGTATACATATACT
The DNA here is from genome assembly GCA_950022335.1 of Eurois occulta. NCBI lineage: Eukaryota > Metazoa > Arthropoda > Insecta > Lepidoptera > Noctuidae > Eurois > Eurois occulta. The sequence continues at coordinate 4,242,892 of OX465489.1, read as the reverse complement.
TTTATATGCATTCAGTAAAAAACTGTTATTTTGGTATTACAAACAGACACTTCAATTTTATTTATTTGTATGTAGTATGTATAGATGTATAGATAAGTCTGAAATCGCCAACCCCTCTTGAGCAAGTGTGGTGATCAATGCTCGTGCCTTCTCTGTATGGGAAAAGGCCTTTTCCCAACAGAGGGAAAGTAATAAGCTTTTATTATTATATCTTCTTGAAAGAAAGAATGGCTTTACTAGAAGATTTTTTGGCTTTTGGCTCGTGGCCCAGCATATTATCAAACCATTTATAATTATTCTTCTGGCTTCAAAAGAAATAAGTCCTATCCTAAACTCAACGATTCACAAATATCACATTTATACCGTTTTCTCTTACCAACAAACACTTGTTAACAAATAGCATCAGGTCCAAACAAGTCCTGTCTCCACAGACAGCTTGAGTAATGCCGTTACTATCGATTTAAGGACGTATTAGCTTTTATAGGAAGACAGACCAGCTCCGTGACTCGATGGAGATTGATCGGATCTCTCCCGTGTCCGCGTCGTAAGGTGCTTTATAAGTCTGCATTGGCCTTATCTGAAACGTTATTGCGTTGGTCAATCATCAAGCTGATGTATTGCGTTCAGTTGGTATGTTGGTGTGTTGAATTGTGTCTCTAAATGTTTTTGACGTTTATGTTTGTTTTGTGAGAGGTTTAGAGAGTCGGTGTTTTTAGGAGTCTCATTTCTTGTGAAAGAGTGATTTATGAGTTTACGTAAAAAACAATATGGCATGATCAGCCTATAATGCTCGTACTACGGGGACACAGGTTTGCTCTCTGTGAGAGAGAACAGGCCGTGGTTTACCATGCGGGCCCAGTGCAGGTTGGTGGTAGCCTGAAGTCTTCGAATTTATGGTTCTAGGACGTGCCGCTTACCTCATAATGACACCACGTGTGTTTGGCACCAGCTCTTTTTATAAGCTTTTATTTAACTTGTCTTGTTAGTCAGTTATATATTGGTCAAATCTTGCAACTGAATTTCAAACCAGTTCACCCCAACCGATTGAGCTGAAATTTTGCACACACCTTTGGTTTTGGTGACAATACATTTTTATGACAGACTTAACCCTGCAGCCAGGATCGCCTCCTCATGAGAGAACTCCTCAACTGTTAATAGCACGGACACGAAACTTTGTATACGCGTTCAATGTTGATAGATAAACCTGATTTTCTTCATTTCATTTAAAGAAAAGCTTGCATTAAAAAAATAACTTCGATAAACTTAGTATCAGTTGTAAATCAGTTACGCTCACCTAAAAAATAAAGACACAAATATGTCGCAATCAAATCTAGTCCAAAAACCGTAAAAACAGCTTCCTTATCCATAATCATCTAATCTCTACATGTCAACATTCTAATTTGCCTGTCGTTCCATTTTCTGTAAACTTATCGTGACTGGAGCTCCCAGCCCGCCGCGGGCACAAATCTTAATAGATTTCTTCATTATTGGACGACCGACGTCGATATGCATTGCAGATATTATGCGCAGTAAATTATGGGCGAGTTCCCTTCGGCTAATTGTGACGCCAGATCTGTTATCGGTGGATCGATAACGGTTTGTGATCTCGATTCTTTGAGCGGTTGTCCTAAAAATGTTATCAACGGGGTCAGATATTTATGCATTTTTAGCTCTGACGCTTTTTACAGAATCACGTACGATGGACAGAATATGTGAAGGCCAGTGAAGGCTGAAATGGCTAGAAAGGAGGTGACTGAGATGAAGAATAATAGAGAAGTATGGAATAAGAAGACATGCTGCGCCGACCCCAATAAATTGGGATAAGGGCAGCATAACGATGATGATGATGAACGTAAATACGTTTCCTACAAAGAACAATACATACGAGAAAGGGATATACGTTTTTGAACTGTCATGGTCACTAACATTATAAGTAATTAACACTAGAAACGGGAAAGAGAGACACCAACGCTATAAGAGCAAGGGACACCAACGCGCAGCCTGTTACCTAGAATTCAGTAGGTATATGAATCGAGACCCCGTTAGCGCTGAACATTTTTGCTAGTTAAAAACAAATCCATTGTTCCATAGATTATTACCGGAATTGAACTTTTCTATGAAACAACCGTTTTTTTTTGTCTTGAATCATGCACCTACTGTAGTCATAGGAACCGGTTGCATGTGAACACACTCGAAAGGTAAAAACTCAACAGCATCCACAATCCATTTGTTCGTAAATCAAATTCTAAAATAATTCTCCAATTTCCTGAATATAGGAGCTTAGAAAGTGAGTAATATTTCATAGATCCCATTTATAAATGGTGTGTAATAGGTCGCCGGTGAGAGCAGATCCGTTCGTTACATTGAGGGGTAAGTGAAAATGGCATAAATCTTACTTCGGATGCGCTCTGATTGCTAAAGGAACAATAAATAATTCAAGAGAGCAAAGCTGACGGGCGATGCTTTCACGCGCAATTTTAATGTTACGTTTACATTTACAGTGTTGTTAAGGTCATGCGATGATTTTCAACAAGAGACCATCCTTTAATCACTTGAGGTTTTTAGTCCACTTTTATAGCACCCCCTGCCCGTTGGTGATTGATACGTCGTAAGGCTTTTAGGCAACCCAAAGGATCAGATAGTTTTAGAATCTGTTGAATAAAAAAATATTTTCTATCGGATTTTTTAGATAACAAATCACTTGCTCAAGTTTTAATTAGTTATTTGGTAAAAAACAAAATATACATATATATGTTAATAACATAATTTTCTTTTTCGTCCCACGAAGAAATACACGTGATTATCACATTATCGCCACCCGTGATTAATCGTGATATTTTACTGATCCCCGCCGCCCTATTCAAACCTCACAAGAGACGACCCTTAGCGTGGCTAAACAGAATGGGTAAGTAGTCTATTTCAGTTTTTTGAACAATTATTTGTAGCAAACATTTCCTCCTTTCCTTTAGATTTCTAGTGAATGACAAAATTATTCTATTCTTTTAACGCTAAGTTCTTGTGTCAAAGATAGTGTTAAAAACAGATACCAATCATACGATTTATTTTACAAAAAATTCCAAGATGACATTTAACATAAAAATCCGTCTTGCACATCAATGACACCATTAATAACAATTTCTTAAAATATCTCTGAACACAACTTACATTAAAAAGATTAAAAAATAAGCATTGTATGTAAAGATAAGATCTTAAACGGCAAAAAATCAATGTTCCGATCGATTACTGGAGGCATAATAGTCCAATATGATTATTATTAAAACGACACTGTCCTCCAGTAGCTACTTACACATGATTGATGATGATACCATCTGTTCTGATGTCGGATATAATGATGGTTAATTTGATAAGAAAATACATACATAATGTTCGGGTAAATTGGTGGTTTAAGAATGAATGATAAACGTGATCGGAGGGTAAGGCAAGGAGTCGATAATTGTAACATTACACCTCGCCAGTCATCCCTGAAAGGTTAGGCAGAGGTGTACCTAATAGAACACCCAAATTAAGCCAGTTATGTTTAAGTCCCATGTTATAGGGGGCGAGCCTACTGCCACAAACCGGGAGCAAATCCAGACTCCGTGGCTGCTACTGGGAAATTCCTGATGAAAAAACCCAATAACAATTTTCGGGACCTGCGATTCGAACCCAGGAACTCCTGCTCAGCAGTCGTGATTGCGACCACTAGGCCAACGAGGCAGTCGATAAAAGTGTTGAATGAAATATGATCAAATACGGTTTTGTAATTCCGTCCTTTTTCCATCCTTTACTTAACACAAAATGGTAAGTGAAATTGTGGCTTGGCGTGGAGAGCACGCGCGTCCGTTTATGCTCTGGCAGTCAAAATTTTAAGTTCGTTTGAGGGTCTTTTGAAATGGATCCGAGGGACTACACAAGTGGCAATCGCTTTCATAGATTCTTGTATTTCTACAACGGCTTTGACATAAGTTTTTGGTAACTTACGTCGGTCACATACATTTTTGACGTTCCCGTCGCTGTTATCGCGGACAGGCACTGTGTCTAGGTCGTAACATAAGGCCTTGAAAGCCCCGAAGGGTTAGGCAGAGGTGTACCTAACAACCCATACACACACCCACCCACACTACCTACCAAATAATAAAATAAATAATAATTATTAATAACAATAATTATTGGTACATCTTGATCTTAAAGTTAGTTGAGCTTCCTAAGATGCAAAGCAAGTAAGTGGTAAGAAGTAAGTTACTTTTTATGTTTAAGCCTCATGTAATGAGTGGCTGCTCCTAAGAAATTTTGTGTCTAGGTGCGCTGGTCAAAAAGCGCACTGCGCCTCTATTAATGTGCGCAACGTTAGTTGCTTTGTATTTAAATTATTACGATACCACCGAACGCCCAAATTGTTTTATCATTTATCAGATATCAAAAATAATCTGGTCACTCAAATAACCAGTAGTGGTTTTAAAAATAATTAATCACATCACACGTGCTGCATTATTGAGGAAGTTAATTATAACGGCTCATGTACCGGAAGACATTATCGTCATCATCGATATGGCTTGTTCCATCTTGAACTTGTGCCACTCATAAAATATGGAGTTAAGATATGATTAAAGGTACAATTTTAGATTGATTGTGTTGAAATTATATGGCAGGACTGGAGTTCTGGATTGTGTCTTTAATTTTAAAAAGCGCTAGGAGGCTTTCATGTTATGGAGAAAAGATCGACTTTAAAATATTTTGTGTACGACCGTACATAATTCTGGAAGCTAAGTCGTAGGAAATTTAGAAAATCATGCCTATGGCTTAAAATTATCATTCTCCAGCACTTATTCCAATTTATTTGCGGTCGGCGCAGCATGTCTTCTTCTTCCATACTTCTCTATTACACGTCATCTCAGCAATCACCTCCTTTCTAGCCATATCATACTTCACACAGTCCATCCACGGAATCTTTGGTCTTCCTCTACTCCGTTATACGTAAAAGTTTCTTCACGACATTTTCCTCATTCCTCCGGCATGCCTATAGTTTAACTTTTTTTTATATATTAAGTGGACTTACTCTTGACCTCAATCTAGTCCTGAGGACGACGATGGAACGAGCTAACCCAAAAGAAGCCTATTAACTCGCGACTTAAATAGATTGGGCGCATATTATGAACTAGGGAACACCGTCGCAGGCAGGGAATTCCACTCTTTTGCTGTGCGCATAATAAACGATGTAGCAAAGCGCTTCGTGCGAATGAAGATAGAGATAAAATTAAACTTCTTCTTCTTTTCGAATGGTACTTTTGATGGTGCTCTTGGGTTTCATTGAGCTTCATTAATAGCAGCGACAGTGGTGTTTATTAATTCCTCAACCGTATAGTTGTATGGTTACTTAGGTCATTCCAGTAAGTGGGTCATATTTTAAACAGCACCGCACTTCATAAAACGTGTGATCCCATTTTGCCAAGATATTTTAAACATAAAACATTTCAGTCAGAATTCAGAGAGCGTCAAAATCAGAATACTTTTGCAATCACAAAAAAACCGCTTGAAGAAACACAAAGAATCAAAATTTTAACAATAGATACCCTAACAATGCGGTCTCCGCAGACAATCTGGCCAAAAGACTTTCAGTATTGATTAACATTTATTTAAAATCACAAATGTAGGCCACAAGGTGTTACAGCATCAGTGGACTGGAAGCAGGGGCATAGGGATTCAGCTGAGCAAAATGAGTGCATGTATTTTAGACGACTTACGCCTTAAGCATTGCAGTTTTGAAAAGCTTTTTGAAATAGCTTTGCTGGGTGTATGTTTAGGTTTAATTTTACATGTGAGGGAGTTGTAAGTCTATGAAGATTTTGCAGGATGTGTTGAACTGTTGATAGATACAGCAATTTGGTAAATACGCCAAACAGTTAGTCCGCAACCATTTGATGGACCAAAGGAGTGGCTGTGGGATAAGATACCAATTTTTGGATAGCTTAGGAGCTGCTTAATAAGATAACTCCTAAAGAAATACATTAGTATGTTGATCCGTGTAAATCAACGTGCAATTATATTCTACTTTCAAAAGGTCAATTATGTGCGAAACACTAACCATTCATTAGCTTGCTTACATAATAATGCAAATCATCGCCTTGCCAGCATAACAGATGTTATCCAGATAACTGATGTATACGAGGTACATGGTAATGACGTTGTTATAGCAATCTGCGATTGGGTTCGGTTCGTCTGGCCGTGTAGGCGGCACGACCGTTTATGGTACGGAGAAAGGACGTCGTACTAAACGAAATAAGCTCAAAATATTGTGTAATGATATTGATTGTGTTTAGTATATTAAATGTAATAATGTATCGATTTTTAGTTAAGGTGAATGCTCCAACCAACCCGCGAAATTCAAATTTTCTTACGTTTTTTGCAATTTGCAGGCCAGTGCTAGGTTGTATTGGTGATTTTGATGATTATAATTCTGTAACTACATATGTCTTACAGCCGCGAATAATATTTTAATCAACATACAACCTAGCACTGGCCTGCAAATTGCAAAAAACGTAAGTAAATTTGAATTTCGCGGGTTGGTTGGACCATTCACCTTAAGACACTTTTTAATTCAATGTTTACTGTTTACTGTCTAAAATAATAAGTCAGCTAAGTTTGCATGTGCATTAAGGGTTAATTTTTCGGTGTATTCCCGTTGTCCCCATAATCGGTGTCCCCATCATGGGGACAACGGTACGTCACATAATTACTTACCGTTGTCCCCATAATCTGTGTCCCCATCACGGGCACATCTGATCCTTACCGTTGTCCCCGTTATGTACATATGGGCAATGGGGACAACGGACAGTTAAGATTTCACGTATCGTTGTCCACTTTAAATTTTTAGTTATTTTTTAAACGTGGGTTATTTAGCGCGGCAAGTCTAAAACTAAAATGAAAGATATTTTGTACATAATAGATTTTAATCCAAAATATAGGAAGAAATAAGACATGTTTACACACAAAACACATCTAGATTTTTAAATGGAAGGCAACAAACGTTAAGTATTTAGTTCACACAATCAACATAGCAGCTACCCATAAAGTAATAAAAAAATTAAGTATTTAGTTCACACAATCAACATAGCAGCTACCCATAAAGTAATAAAAAAATTGTTTGTGGTTGGTATGTAATAATCAAAATATCGAAATGTCACTTGGGACATAAGTAGTCAATTTTTTATATTTAGACGTTAAATGTTTTTATGAATAACGCTACCTAGCTATAACTTTAATAAAGACTTGATTGACTTGACAAACCAAAGACACAGAACAACAAATGCCCTCGAAGGCTGGCATCACCGCATTAACAGACGTACGAGTATCCCTAAAAAATTCATACATAAATTACAACAAGAAAGTAAATACTGGGACAATATATATATAAACAATCTTTATTTCACAATTTCCGAGAATCGGAAAAGCAAAGACATCCATTTTGATGAACAATATAAAAAAATTGTTAAAAAAGATAAACGATAACCGATTGTCATTAGCAAAATTTCTGCGTAAAGTTATTTTTCTACAATTATTTAGATAGCCATTTTATAGGTTAAAACATAATTTTACGAGTATTACAATTAATATAATTATCATCAAACAGAACTAAATAGTTGATGAATCCTTACAATTTAAAAAAAAAACAATGACAAAAACAAAAAAACCAATGATATCTGTGCTTTTGTTCTGCGGCTGCATTGCCGCTCGGTGCCGGCGGCGGCGGCGCATCCTTTTCAAACGCACATATTTCATTACTCTTATACAACGTGTCCCAGAAATCAACGTCAAGCCGAAAACGGGCAATAGGCCAAGTCGTGACAGCTATTAGAAAAATATAAAAAAAAATCTTGGTCATGTACTTTTCGAATTATAAGCATTCAAAAATAAATCTCAAAAAGTGACACCCTGTGATGATTTTTCAAGTCCTGTGACTACATTATTAACATTTCGGTAGTTTTTTTCTCTGTGATCTAACCATGAATAACCCTTCTGTAAATTACAGTTAAAAGTTAAAACGTAACTGCCTCAGTTTTAAATTAAATGTTAGATTTTTGCCCAATATTGAATTCAAAATAATGACATCACCCAAATTTAACCGACTGTACTGAAAAAAAAATCTACTACACTATTTTGGCAAGTAACTTTAAAAGATGGCGCGTTTAGTCAGGATTCCAAAATGGTATAACACATACTAATTGCTACTTCTTAATTGAGGAAAAAAAGTACATTGTTGGTTTTAGGTGCATTTGAAATAAAATTCAGTCGTTGGATTTCTTTTATTATAATTTTTATTAAATCAGATTTACGAAGTTTTATAACAAATGTTCAAACTGTTTTCCTTCAGCTGCAATGCAAGTTCTACATCTCTTTAAAAATGATCGCGTAATAAGACGGGCGTATCTTCTTGAGTTGATGTATTCAGCGGCTTCTGCAATTCTTTGGCGCAGCTCGTCTAAATCTTGAATTGGCTTAGAGTACACTTTATCCTTTATCGTACCCCAGTAAAAAAAATTTATGGGGTTTAAATCGGGTGAACGGGCAGGCCACGAAATTGTACCACCCCGCCCAATCCACCTATCGGGGTATTCTCGATTGAGAAACTCTCGTACAGTGAGAGCATAATGCGCTGGGCAGCCATCTTGTTGATACCACATGCTGCCGTAAATGTTCAGTGGCACTTCTTCCAATAATTCTGGTAATTGGTTCTGTAAGAAGTTCAAATAACCCTGGGCATTTAAATTCTCCGGCAGCTCGATTGGACCAATAACTTTACCATTCAAAATTCCCGTCCACATATTTACTTTAAACTGGTACTGAGATCTATCTTCCCGCATCAAATTTGGATTTTCCACGTGCCATTCGTGCAAATTGTGGAGGTTCATGTAACCGTCCTTTTTAAATGTTGATTCATCGGACCATAGAATTTTTTCAAAGAATCGCGGGTCCTCTCGGTGCCTCTGCAACATCGTTCGACAAAATCGTACTCTCTCTGGGTAGTCTCGGGGTAGCAGACTTTGTACTCGTCGTACATGGTATGGGTGAAACTCGTTCTTTTTTAAAATACGATGTGCAGTACTTTTGGGGACTCCTATGCTCTGTTCAATTCCACGTACTGAGATACTTCTGTCTTCTTCAACTGCTTGCAAGACTTCGGCTTCGTAGGGCATAACGGGTCTTCCCTCGCTAACCATTTGGCTAGGAAATCGACCCTCTGATAATGACCGATGCACATTAATAAATACTCGATGATCGGGATGACGCTCAGCATTCGGGTATCTCTCATGATACACTCTTGCTGCAGCATTGGCGTTGCATAAGCATTCTCCATAAATGAGATGCATGTTGGCGTATTCCTGTGCGGTGTATCGAGATGGCATGATAAAACACTACACAAACACGGGGTTGCGATTAAAACAAGTCCGGGGTTGTCAGAAACGGTGCAGATAAATCCAAATCACAATGCAAATCAAGTCCAATAAACAAAGCCACAGTTGTAAGTACGAAGTCAATACGAATACAAAAAGATGTGCAGTCAACGAAAGAGCGTAACGTACTGCAGTATTGCACAATTTGCCGATGCATCCCTGTTTAGCCAGAGTAGCGTCTCTATCTGTTTCACTCACACATATGAAATGATGTGTCAATCCGTCTCCCTCTTAGTTAGATAAAAGTAGCGTCACTATCTATCTCGCTCCCACTTGTCAAAGTAGCGTCACCTCACATTAGTTAAAATGAATCTTTCTCGCTCACACTAGTCAAAATAACGTCACTCTTCGTCTCAATCGAACTTTTATGAAATACGGCTTCATAAAAAAAAAATGTTTTTTCTCAATTAAGAAGTAGCAATTAGTATGTGTTATACCATTTTGGAATCCTGACTAAACGCGCCATCTTTTAAAGTTACTTGCCAAAATAGTGTAGTAGATTTTTTTTTCAGTACAGTCGGTTAAATTTGGGTGATGTCATTATTTTGAATTCAATATTGGGCAAAAATCTAACATTTAATTTAAAACTGAGGCAGTTACGTTTTAACTTTTAACTGTAATTTACAGAAGGGTTATTCATGGTTAGATCACAGAGAAAAAAACTACCGAAATGTTAATAATGTAGTCACAGGACTTGAAAAATCATCACAGGGTGTCACTTTTTGAGATTTATTTTTGAATGCTTATAATTCGAAAAGTACATGACCAAGATTTTTTTTTATATTTTTCTAATAGCTGTCACGACTTGGCCTATTGCCCGTTTTCGGCTTGACGTTGATTTCTGGGACACGTTGTATATTCATACATATAAAACTATATATATTTAAACAAATACATTCGTAAATTATAAATACTTGTGTGGCAATCACATGTGTAGCTATTATTTAGATAGTATGTGTTTTTTTAATTTTAAATGTAGTCATTAGTTCCATTTTGTATTGGTACAATATTCTCTGTATTAAGGCACTCTCACTTCTAATTTGAACTCAACGGGGACAGCGGGCATATTTTGAGAAGCATATATTACAAGAAATTAACGGGGACAGCGTATGGGGACAACGGGCAGTAATTTTAATTATTTTATTAAATTCCCTCTGTCCCCTTTAACGGGACATGGCCTATGGGGACAACGGGCAGTAATTTTAATTATTTTATTAAATTCCCTCTGTCCCCATTAATGGGGACATGGCCTATGGGGACAACGGGAATACATCAATTTTTCAATAGCCTGATAACTAATGGCGGTAATTTCATACAAACCAACAAGCTTGGCTTCTCCTTATGACCTAATACTCTTCATGCTGTTAGGGTTTCTGAACAGTCTGGTTGCCTTATGGGCTTGCCGTATCTTTGACCACTAGGCACGCCACTGCAGTGATAACTATTATCTAAAGAGTAAATATGACGGTAAGAAATGAGTTCTGTACTAAAGCTTTCCGCAATGTTTATTCATCTGACAATAGATAGTAAATGCTATGAGGAGCTCGTGGCTAAATAATAACTGCAGCTCGGATCGATCTTTAGGTTAAGTTGCGCTTGCCTAGGTTGGTCCGTGGATGGGTGACCACTCATTACATACCGAGTTTCCTCCGTACCTCGGAAAGCACATTAAACCATTGGTCCCGGCTGGCATTTGTAGATCTTTGACAGTCGTTACAGATAGTCAGTGGCCCGAAAGTCTGACAACCAGTCTTACGAAAGGGTATCGTATTACCTAGAACAAACTGGGTTGTTCAGGTCAGATTATAACCAGTCGCTCCACGTAAAATACTGGTATTCAGCTGCATCCGGTTAGACTGGAAGCCGACCCCAAAATAGTTGGGAAAAGGCTAGGCAGATGCTGAAAAGATAGTGAATGCCAGAATCCATATCAATTCAAAATATGTACAATTTTTTTAAACCTATTTCAACCTGAACAAAGAACAGGCAACATTGATAAAGAACTTTCTGCATCGCTACACTGTCTTTCAATTTTATTAACCCAACTCTTTTACATAACCACTCTTAGATAGACAGGTGATCGAATAATGATCACCTTCAAATCAATTGCAGCTCATAGTCTGCTTCCATATCGAGATAATTAGCCAGACCAACAGACTAACGAACCGTTCGTGCCGCCATTTTTTTTCATTGCTTTATAATCGAGCAATCTTCAGACCCAATGGAGCCGTCATTTGGACAGACCTGACGCAACTGGGCATCGAAGCAAATATTAATTATAAACGTAATGATCGTATGGGTAGTTTTGTTAGTTTGTGGTGTTTTTTTGCATATTTTTCGGAATGACAACATGTAGTTACAGGATTTCTACAGTTGAGAGTGAAGGGACCAGTAAATCTCTGCGCTGGCAGGCCGTCATCTCTGTGCTTTGTGGGTTCAGGCTTATGGAAACCAGCCCTGATCAAGAATTACTACTATCTATATAGTAATTCTTCTCAATTTGTCTTTGAAATAGATAAAGGAGATCGCCAGAAATCCATACATCGTTGGGCCAAATATGAACAGTAATCATTTATGTATTATTTAATAGATAAAACACAAACATATTCATATCAGAAAGATTTTTTTTTAAATTCTATGGGAATTAGGAAGAAAATAAGTTTTTGGGTCACTAGGTTAGGTTATGCGGCAGATGGTAAGAATTGTACCTATATAACGCCAAAATGTATTGTAAATACCATAATCAAATAATTAATTGTATGAAAAAATATTTGTATGTTATTATTAGCATATTATTGCATAGCACAAAAAAGGAATTAGGTAGGTAAAATAAAAACAAGTTATTTTTTCAATATTTTATTCATCTTCATTTTCATTCTCAATTAATATATCATACAGGAATGGTGCAGGAGGTGTGATGGTATTTTGGTACCTTGCCACTGTTTGACGACAGTCCTTGCCCTTATTATGGAAAGAACTGCTTCATCATGTAAAGGCACACTTCCAGTAGCGTTGCTACGATCAGTAGCGATACCACAACTCACGCAATTCACCATTATCCAGTCGATAAGGAATCGGTGTCCAAGTCCGTAAAATCAATCCAAAGTCGTCAGAAAAATAGTAGAAATCGAATAAGTACATCCGCATGAGTACGAAAACGAATGACGTGACTTGACGGGAGTGACGTGACATTGACATTTTGACAAACATCAATATTTTTTCGTTTTGAAACAGTCAACCGATACACTATTTTGAACGATGTTATTGTTAAATAAATAAATAACTATTACTAAAACAACAATAATTTATAAATGATTATAATGTTCATGACCAATGCTAAAACAAAACAGATATCGTTTTTTTATTAACTTCTTTAGAACTACTAGATTTTAGAACGAACTCGTAATGACCTGACAGCTTGTTTACGGAGCTAGTATTAGAACTACATTCAATTTAAAACCATATTTCAAATTATAATTTTTACCTCATTCCGGTAGAAAGTTATTATTGTTACATGTTATTTTTAATCAGTAAAAAATCTAGTCTTTTTTAATATACATATCGTTTCTGTACATTTTTTGGCCCAAAACTGGCCATCTCCTTTCTTCAATTTGGTTGGCGAAATTAAAGCTTACTTTACTTAGGAAAACAGAATCCTAAACGATCACTAAAGTACATCTTTGCGAATTCCACATCGATATATTATCGCTTCATAGCACACACATCGCTTCACCAGGACAGCGCACCGACCGCCCGAACTCGTCTAATCACATTATGCAAGCGAATCGCACACAGCACAGATAATTCGATTCGATCTAATGTCCGATTTCTAATTCGATTGTGATCGCGTTCCGATTCGAACGATAGTGGGTCGAAATGGACCCAAATGGGTTTGACAGTTCATAAATACTGGCGCTGTTGGTAATTTAGTCACAATGGCCAGAGGGTGGCTTCAATGGAGTTTTTGGCTGTAATAATTATTGCTGTTACGTAAATTGTGTGGTCATTTTATTGTGCCCCAAGTGTAATGTAAGACATGTTATTAAAATAGGCACTGGAGTTGTGACTCGTAACTAATCGACTGACCTTTTTAAATTTTAATATATCTGACTGCTTAACCTAGATTCAGGTGATTGCTAGAATGCTAAAAGTCATTGCGTAGATGTTAATTAGGTATTACAATAGATGTATGATACAACATAACAACTTATAGGATCTGCTCTCTTTAACAAATTCTGATGAAAATGAAGATTCGAACAAGGGAAGCAGAGGTTGGGCTACTTTGTCGATGTTGAGGAATATGGCTGATTTTCCGAATGTAAACATTTTTTTATTGATTCAACCTTATGACATTATAATTAAAAACAATAATTCTGAAAATAATCAGCATTAGAGCTAAGAGCTGCTTAGTCCTTAGCACAACCAAAGAGTTCTACCACCTCTTTCTTAGTAAAAGATGCTCAATTGTTTTCAATTCCGTATCGTTCTCTAAAATGTCGACACAGTTCAGTGTCAATCTATAGAAAGTTTCAGCCGTGGTTAGATTTATCAACAATCCCGAGCACTGCCGAGTTCTGCCGATCACAGTTCGTGAGGTCGCGTTCCCCGGGCCGTGTTCCCGTCAGACGTGACGTATGCGCGGACGCACCTCACACCGTGTCCTTTCACTAATATTGTGCAATACAATGAAGCGACGAATTAAATAATGTGTAGTGTAATAGGTTGCGGAAACAATGGAAACGGGACTTGATTTCTTACTGTAATTCTTCGATGATATATTGTTGAGTTTAATTTGATTGATCCGTGATGTGGTTTTATGTGATTTGTCTTTAATAGCCGCGTTTTTTTTAAATGTACTTCTATTTACGGTACATGTTATTTCATACTGTGTAATCAACACATCTTTCAAATTAAACCTTTTGACAGATACCAGGAAATTAAAATGTACAACTCCGATGAGCATCCTAAAACCCCAAGTATCTTTTGATTGAAAACTGAATTTTGGCAAAAGAAATGACTTTAACTACTGGAGCCGTGGCTTATGCTTGAGCCACCACTAATTTGCTTGAAATTAAATATTTAACATTAATAAGGAATACGATCTCTTCAAATAACTTAAACAGGAATCATCCTCAATGGATTGCATAACATTCATGAAGGCGAGTAAAATCTCTCTAATTTCAAAGACATGTCTGCAGGCCAATTTGATTTACTACCAACATTCAAGTTAGTTTATCACAATCATTACACCGTCATTTGTATAAAACCTAATGCACATTAGCTTCTACCGTCGTCGCTCCGATAATTTATGGTATCAAGTATTCCCGGGAAAACAGGAGGATGTGCCTGTCCCATACTAATATATTATTATACCTACTCGCGAATTGAGTGGGCGGGTGAAGACAGATTTATCGTGGAAACTATCGGCAGATATCGGAGAGGTAATTTCTATTAGACATCGAGTAATTTGTATAAACATGTGGCGGAAATCAGGAGGCATTGTATTAATTGGATTTGATTTATTTTCTCTAATTAATTAAAAGCGAGATAATTAGGAATGTTATTAGAAAAATGATTTCGATCACTTGTAAATAAAGCCTGAACTAGCCGTAGATTCTGCAATCATTGGAGTTTGCAGTAATTTGATACATATTTGCTTTATTTTGGAACTGAGATATTACACATAAGGATAAGTATTTTCAACTGTAAATAGAGCAATTCTTAGTACATAGCATATCCTTTTCCTACACATAGGAGGAGACAGGAACCCGGGTCTGCAGACACTCGATTTAACAAAACTGGAGACGCCTGGCTCTTCTGATAAAACTTTATCAGCCAGACAGACGTCTTATCTTGCCGAGTTAGCCCTCTGTGTATTAATACCATGTCTACCTGTCTCTGTCTAACACTGAAAACGGGATATTTACCATGTTTACTATTTGTTTTGAGTTCCCGATATTTAAGCGCTGTTCATTTTATTACCAATTTTATTTTAAAAAAATATTAACGATTTACAATTTAGCGCCATAAAATCCGCCATTTTGTTTTTGTTTAAACACCTATCTAAGGACACTTAGGCTTTTGAAATTTACAAAGAAACAAACAAAGAAACATACAAGATACGCGCGAAAAACAAACCTTGACAGTCGGGTAAAAGCGCAATGGGTGTTTAAACTCACATGAGCAATTGCGCAGCGCGGTTGATATTGACCATCATAGCTTGTAAACAAGAAACATAGTACTTAAAAAGATTAATAACAACAAGTCCGTAGTAAAAACTAACAATGTATCAATCTTTACCGATCATAATGGCTGTCACATAAAACATTATTACTTTAAAAGTAAATATTTTTCTTTATCCAATAACAAAGACACGTTTCATTACAAAGTAAAGTATACCTTATTTATTATGAGAAAGGGCACTATTTCACCTTGGCAGGGTCAATGATATGACAGGGTGACATTTGAAACAAATGACAGACGGAAAACAATGTTGTATTTCATTGAACTTCAATTCGGACAAATATTTGGGTCAATTTTGAACTGTATTCTAGAGCATGGAAAAACGGAAATGTCAATTACGAAGTCATTTATTTATTGTCAACGTGCGTAGATTATATCAAAGTTGCTGGTAGATAATGTCTTGTTCGCCTTGTGTATCAGGGGCGAAGGTTCTATACAACTCGATTCCTGCCGACTTTCCTTTGAAAAATGGCACAGTCAGTATTCTATAGACAAATAATATAATCACATTAAATATATGTACTCCAGCTTGGGTCGAAGGGTCAATTTTTGGTCTGTTGTGTATAGACGTCGTATTTGTTTTACTTTTAATTCACAGTAAGCTTCACTAAGGTTAAAGCAATGTAACTGTCACTAAAACAGGGTGGAGAGCCAACGCACAAACTGTTACCACGTATGCAGTACAAGTACATCATTCTGGACATTCAAAAATTATGCTGTTCCATACATTTTGGCCGTGTAGTGTAGGCATTGCACTTTTGTGGGAAACAGCTGTTTTTTTTATGAAAAATTTCTTTGTTGGGTCCCGAATGATGTACTGAATACGTGGTAGCCGTTTGTGGGTCGGTGTCCATTCCACCCACATACCTTGCCGTTTTATAATACTTAAGTAACTTTTAACAGTATGGTGGTAGCCATAACCACTATCATTGTGCATAAAACTGTAATTAATTAAATAAAAAGATTAATAAATCGTCTGAACACTTATATTAAAACAATAAACTTATCATCATAAATTCCAATACCTCAAGAAGTATGTTTAAACGGATATAGAAACTAGAATGTATGTAAAAGACTTTATGTAAATTTGGTTCTAACTTTTATTATCACACTAACATAATTATTATCCTCTAAGGAAATGTTCACACTCACAACACACTATTAAACTGACGTAACGTTTACACGTCACGTAATATTTCGAGTAGATTGACATCAACTACAACTGTAACGAGTAAATTGATCGATTATAATCGCATAATACGGACAAGGACTATCGATAAACGTGTTTATTTTATATCGATGACAGATACATGAATATATAGAGTAGTGTCCGACCGAACTTTCGGCTTCGGCCACCTTCGGCCAAAGCTTCGGCTTTGGCTAAAATGCTGAATGGTAAAAGTCCGAAGCCGAAGGTTGCTGATTATGTAAATAAATAATATAATTGACATTATTTCGAAGTAATTTGAAGTGTAAGGTTAATCAGTCAACATAATTATACTTTTAATTTAAAAGTTAAAAATAACTATTAAAGATAGTAGATAGGTACAGTCGCCAGCACATCAAGTTACCACAAACTGTCAAATTATATAAAATAATGATGATTAAGTTCAAAATCAAATGATTTTTTTTTACAGTTTTTGGTAACTTGATGCGCTGGCTCCTGTACTATTCAATTCGATTACCGATTACTCGGCTTCGGCTTCGGCGGGAAATCAACCTTCGGTCGGACACTAATATCGAGGATCGAGAACTTTCGTTTAAATGATTGACTGAACAAGTGAGCGAGACAATAACAATGATTAATGTATGAATGGTAATGCTTGTCATTTAGATTTCGTTTTATTTACATTACAAAGGTTATGGAAATTCTGGAGAAAAACGGTGTAGATTTTATCTTGGCAGAGCACCTTAAGCGATGTCGAGGAATTGGAATATATGCAATCAACATTGTGGCATTGCTTTTGGAATTAATACATTCATAAAACATAGCTTTATATGGTTAAACTCTACAAAAATCGTTTCGTCGATTGTCTATTTATTGGCGATTTTGCTACCTAATTAGCTTACCGTAAACGTAGCTTTGGAGGCCCCCCACATAGATGAACCTCCAATCTAGGTATATGGGTGGCTGGGACAGCCTGGATGCGGATGGCGCGCGGAGGACGGGGTGCTGGGTATAACTATTATGGGAGAGGTTATGTCCAGTGGACTGGACCGGCACGCTTACTTAATTGATAAGATGATTTTCACACTATTTTCGCCGGTATATTTAAATATATGATTTATAATATTACACGTGCTCTGTAAGTATTCCTTCCATCTTGCACCGCATGCCCTATCACCTGCGCACGTGATGATCTGCTTACTACATCAGTGAGCGGGGTTCGCGTGGCTGAGTTTTGGGCTAAACACATTTGAACTTTTTGCCATCGATACGCTCAGAAGAAGTATTCGTTGTCTATTTGTAGTTCCCTTGAGCCACATGCTAGACAAATATGTAATGGTTAAAAAAAAATGACAAATTGTTGGGTTGTCGCCAGGCGCCCGGTAACTAACCTATTTCCTTCATTTGTCTTTCATAATTAGCAGCAGACGAGACACAAATATCATAATTATGTAGGTACACTCACTACGTGAGAATTTACTGAATATTTTGTAAAAGAACCCTTCAGAATATCAGGTATCACAAGAATAGCGTAACAATGAATACCATGATTGGGCCATTTACAAGGTGTAAACGGACCCTTCACCAAGCATTCTGTACATCAAATTAAGTAACTCTACGCAAAAATTATTGCTGGGAAACGACTTTTTTTGGGGTGAAAAATCACGTTTTACAGTAGGATTGAATGTCCCGCACTCAAAACATTTGCTGATGGTTGCAGTTACAGGAGTCGTGAAAGCATTTAAAGTAAAATGTGGAGCATTGGCCCCCATTATCTCCGTAACTAAAAGGTTCCCGGGTATGGTCCTAGAAAAAAAATATCGCAAGAACAAATGCCTTTCGGCTTCGTTAAGGGTATTTTTACACCCTTTATGTACATATACCTACTACTAAACTATAACAATTTCATTTTGCAATTATTTTTGGAGTTCCCGGATGCTTTTCCGGATTAATGTCCAACCGAAAACAATAAGTTATACGAATATCGGTATTTTCTAAGGGCCCTGCAACAGTAGCGCAAGTCTTTATTTCCACTCACACCAAAAAACATCTAACACTATCTTTGCAATGAGCTTACATGCTTTTCTTTCAAGAAAAGCCCACTCATTTTAATACACGACATATTCAAAACTAACACCGTAATAGTACCTAACCATACAAAACAAACTACTTTCATTAACATTTATAATATTAGCATATCAAAGGCGTTTTCACTCGCGCATTGGGCACGGCCACATGGGCCTTTATACGGGCATTGTGTGCGCCAGGCGCAAGACGTGCGCGTAAAGAAAATATTTGCATAATCATCGCGCGACGGATTCATTGCCGCGGGTTGGTGTCCAGTGTTTAATACGGTACGTCAAGGAATTTTTGTAAATAAGGGAAAACTTGGCATAGTAATCTTGATACATAAGTCCGTTGTGTCTGAAATTAATTACCTCCCGTCTAACAAAAAGAAGAAATGAAATAATCACTTTTCTCATTGCGATACGTTGAATGCATTGATTAAGTAATATTTTATGATTTACGGGGCGTGACCGCCGCCACCCCGCCGCGACGGCCGCAACTAGACGTGGCAAAGCAATGGTTATTACGGACAATCAGAGAAAAACTCCAATAACACTCAACTTCAAGTACATTCATAAAGACAAGAAATGGGGTCATCAAAGTCACCATGGGAGTACTGACTTCGGCTTCAGGATTTTACAGTCTTACAACTTGCGATCACAATAAGAAATATCACTTCTGCTATTTCCAGGAGTTCAGTGCTTGATACAACAAAATTACGTTGAAAAAATGCTTTTGTAAAACTTTTTAGTGATGTTAAACGACCTCCGACCTTGGTACTTTCAGGTCATTTCGATTATACAAAAAACCAAAAAATGCAGATCCTTATATTAGTGGTAACGTACTAGCATCATTTAAATCATGTTAATTTTATAACTAATAGCTCGCAAAACCTACAACTAGAATTTTAAGCTAAGGGTTAAGGCTAGGTTAAGTTAAGGCTTTTCTACTTAATCCGACTTTCATTTTTTTTTTTTCATATTAGTAATTGTCTTGTCAGTTTTAAACCGGACTAGGCCTCGAAGTCTAGTGGCCAATTGTTAAGCCCGGTTTCCACCGCGAGCGGAGCGGACCCATTAATGACTTCTTTTACCTTGCAAGAGAAAACTGCTTACATATTGTGTTTCTACCAACAAAGATTCAAGCGGAAATGACTTAGCGGACAAAAAGAGTAAAAATGAGCTCGCTCTGGGAATCAGACGACAAAACTTTTTCTTGGTGGAAACGCAAATTTCATGAAAACGAAGTCCGCTCATTTCTCTCTCATGGTGGAAAACGGGCTGTAGTCATCAACATCCAAGATATGCCATAAGAACATCCCACCATGACAACCATCCAAACTTCTATGGCGATAAGCCAAACATCCAACAATATAGTTTGACGTGACGTCCAAACAATGGACTCCGGCGCACCCGAGCGCAGTCAGCTGTCAATCAGACGTGCGCCGCCGTGGGCGTCGAATGTACGTTGACATTGGAAAGTGGTCGCGCTAACATTTTCGTGGTAAATTATGTATATACTTGCGTGATTACATATTAGATACAAATAGTAGAAAAATATCACTTGCGATAGCAATAATATCGTAGGCTTGGCTTGTCATAAATCACAAATAACAACATAACATCACGGCTGTATTCCGAAAGGGATAGGCAGAGGTGTACCTTTATTACATTCATGTTCCGGCAAGTTAAGTTTAAGTCCCATGTGGGCTTTTTTGTTATCAACGGCCACGAGTTTAGATTCCGGCCTGCTACTGAAAGTGATTGATGGAAAAACCCAATACCTAACACTTTTCCATTGATTATCACTTGGAAAATTTTCGAAAGTTTCATCGGCTGACACGAAAAGTATTTTTGTTCCTACAACAAAAATCAACAAGCCGAAAGTTTAGTATGTTCCTGACTGTTAACAAGTAATTTATGTTTTGGCTCTTCAGCATGTTCAAACCAACATAATAATAGGCAGTATATTAGAGTAAACATGATAGTGAATTCCGAAACGCGCATATAAAGAGCTAATCCTTAACGATGCTTTGTCGCAGTATATTCCCTGATGTTATAGTCTGTTGTCACTAGATGGTCTTAACAATTGGTTTTGGCGCTTCGTCTGCAATACTCGGTTCAAACCTTGAAGATTTCAGGCGCCAGATACTTTAGTGGATCGGTAAATTAAAGATTGGTTTTACGGAATGAGAAAACCGACCCAGTGCGAGTCGGACTCGCGCATGAAGGGTTCCGTACCATCGTAGTAGGCAAGCACCCTTTAATTTTTAATTTATTTTTATTATTTGTTGTTATAGCGGAAACAGCAATACACATGCTGTGATGTTTTTGAAATTTCAACCGTCTACCTATTACGGATCATGAGATACAGCCCGATGACAGACAGGCGGACGTACAGAGGAGGTTTAGTAGGTAATAGGGCCCTGTTGGTTACACTTCGAGTACGGAACGCTGGCTGTGCAGTCAGATGCATCGACATCACCGAAGCGATTGGTTGGAGAGGAAGAGATTCTTCATCACTTTTTATTAAGATCAGGACTACGCTGGGCGTTATAGAATGCTCTTGTGTTCTATATTAGAGATGCAATTAGGAAGATGCTTACGTCTGATCATGAATTTTGATGACTCGAAACCTCCAAACTAACATATTGACATATCGTTTATCGAACTAAATATTACGTATCTTTACATGGCATCCCTTATTAATCTAAATTTAATTTTGAACCTTCCCTTCTTTACCTTCTTTTTTTTCGAACCTTCGTTCGCGTGATATTATTATAAAATATTACTTCCCTATTTGAATAGGATTTTGTTAACAATTCCAGGGGATTTAATTTATTTGCACGGAACCCTAATCATTTTTCTAAAATAAAAGTAGCCTAAGTTACTCCTTATAACATCAGCTATCTAACCTCAAAATCGGTCCAGCGTTGTCTCAAATTAGCCGGAATAAACACATAGACAGACAAAAATAAAAAATAAAGTTTTGTTTTGGTATTTACTTTCATATGCATTAGTAAAAATAACAGCTTATATTTTTGAATTACAAACAGACACTTCAATTTTATTTATTTGCAAAGATGTATAGGTTTCGATTTACAACTAAAATAAATAAAACATAAGACAAAGGGACTTACTTGAGTCCATGCAAGCTGAAAACCGATACGGTTTATTGGCTCTTTAAGAGTTTTCGTCTTTTTTTACCGTGCGCACTTTATCCGTAGTCCCGGCAGTAGCCGGTAATCCCCGGGTCAAGTTTCTCGTCAATATTGAGTTTCAAGTCTGTCTGTAGTGTTTGACAAGCTAGTTAAAAAGAAAAGGGAATTTTAAACGATCGAGAAAGTTGCTGAGTCATTTGAGCCAATTATGTAGAGGAGGTTGTTGGCTTTCAAAGTAAAATCGGAAAAGGAACTGTGTCCTTTCATTTAAATGAAACATTAATTTTAGCCTCTGGCCGTCAACCTACAAGGTGTGTAAACGGACCCTTCACGAAGCGGTCAACCAAGCATTCTGTACTTCAAACTATGTAACTCTACGCAAAAAAGCTGGGCTTTTTTTTTTGGACTGAAAAATCACATTTTACATTAGGCTAATTGTAACGCACTAAAAACACTATGCTGATGAATGTATTTACGGTGGTCGTGGAGGTGTTTATAGTAAAATTATAACGTTAAAACCTTCTATAAAAAAACTTGTGAAAAAGTTGGATGTTTGACTTCCAATATCTCCTTAACTCTTTCAGTCTTAGTGGTTAGCGTTACTAACCACCTGTTTCCGATTTTTTTTAACAGTTTTCAGCGCCATCTAGCGATTACTCATTGAAGGACACGTCACTGTGCATCTTATTTGACATAATTTTAGTACCAAATTTCTCCGCATACGCATTACTGAGTCATTACGTCAACTTCAAATTACTGGACGCGCTCGTTTTTGTTTGTGAATTAGAATAAATAAGTTTAACAAGGTAAGAATGCACTTTTTGTTATTGTTTTTGTTTTGTTTTGTAGAAAATAGTAATCTTTATAAAATCATGGCACAATTGAATTAGATTATTATGATTTCAGTGTAATATCAAGGAAAATATAAGGTGGTTAGCCTTACTAACCACTGTGAATATCGTTATATTTTTTGGAATGTTTTATTGTAATCAGATATTTTACTTTTTTGCAGTATGCCTCGTCTACTTAATGATAAAGCTATCCAAAGTGTTTTGCTTGAAGACATACCGTCGGGAGAAGAGAGCAATTGCAGCGAGGAATCAGACCTAGAGCCCGAAAATGACCAGCAAATGGATGTGGTATTAGGTAATGTACCGGAAGACGTTCAAGAAATCTTTACTGACAGTTTTAGTAGTGATGATAATTTGCCATTATCTAACTTTGCTTCCTCACGGGTAAATGCTAACTCCACTGATAATTTTTCTACCAGTCACCCAATAAGAACCCCAAAATGGAAAAAAAATTATAACATGGAGCCAGTTGGCGACTTCAATGAAAGCGTAGGTATTCCACAACACATTCTGGAATTAGAAAACATTACACCTCTGCTACTTTTTCGTTTGTTTTGGTCTGATGACTTGCAAGAAATCTTATGTTTTCAAACCAACCTTTATGCCACACAATCAGGAAAGGCTTACACTCCCACGACATCTGAAGAAATGGATGTATTTATAGCTTTGAACCTGGTAATGGGAATAAAAAAATTGCCAAGCTACAGAGATTATTGGAGTTCAGCTCCAGACTTGCATGATGCTTACATAACTCGTTTTATGGCATTCAACAGATTCAGTTGGCATCTTAACTTCTTGCACGTGAATGACAATAGTCTGATGCTTAACAGAAATGATCCGCATTTTGATAAGCTTTACAAAATTAGACCATTGCTGGACATAATGCGACGAAATTTTCAGCGAAATTACAAACCTTCTGAGAGAATAGCGATAGACGAAAGTATGATTAAATTCAAAGGCCGAAACTATCTTAAGCAGTACATGCCCAAGAAACCCACCAAGCGTGGCTATAAAGTGTGGATGCAATGTGCGGAGTCCGGTTATTGTCTAGATTTTGATATTTACACAGGCAAGCAGGGGGACAAAGTAGAAACTGATCTTGGTGGGAAAGTTGTGAAAAAATTTTGTGCGAACCTCAAGGGCAAAAATCATAAAGTTTATTTTGACAATTACTTCAACAGCTACCCATTGCAAATAGCACTGAAAGAGGATCAAATATGGGCTTGTGGCACAGTTAATTCCAACAGAAAATGTTTGCCACAATTGAAGGAAGACAAAAAATTACAGAGAGGGCAACATGACTATAGGATTAGTGACGAAAAGGTGAGTTTACTAAAATGGAAAGACAAAAGATCAGTTTTTATTCTCTCTAATTACTTAGACCCGAAAGATATAGGTACTGTAACTCGCAGGGAACGTACAGGAGAAAGGATTGAAGTCTCTTGCCCAAATGCAGTGAAAGACTACAATAACAACATGAATTTTGTTGACAAATTTGATCAAATCAAAGGCAGTTACGCCATCGACAGAAAAGCTCATAAATGGTGGCATCGAATTTTTTTTCATTTCTTAGATTGTTCTGTTGTGAATGCTTTTTTGGTTTACAAGGAACTTCAAGCCACTTCCCGACCAGATCTTAGTATGTTGACTTCGAAGGAATTTAGACGATCTGTGTATCAAGGACTCCTGGCTCCGACATTCGTAAACAAACGAAGACCTGAATCATTGTGCAGTAGTGGCAGGAGCTCTGGAGTACCATCTCCTAAGCCCGCTTTCGTAAAAAAGCACAAACCAACCGTACCTGAAGAGATACGCTTTGAAAGTAGCCGCCATCAGCCCGAGCGAGGCTCATCGAGACGATGCTGCAAATGTAGCTCAAAAAACAGCCCAGTACGGACCATTTGGCAATGTACCACCTGTAAGGTCCCCCTGTGCTTACGAAAAGGAAAGACGTGTTTTCAAGACTTTCATAATAAAAAGTAGCAATCTTTTAATTTTCAATTTTTTTTCTAATATTTGTCACCTTTCATTCATAATAAATAATTAATGTTAACCTATGTTTCATTTATATCTACAGTCATAGTGGTCACCGTAACTAACCACCTTATTCCTCAAAAGCCTTAAACTTAAATTTTTTTATACATATTTTTTTACAATATTTGTCCCATGCCCATGACAGAAATAAACAAAAATGTTCAATTTTATCACCCATGTAAAAGTGTGACTGAAAGAGAGAAGGTTCCTGGTATGGTCTAGAACTAAAAAATATCGCAATGACGGGGAGAACAAGTGCCTCTCGGTTTCGTTAAGGGTATTTATACACCCATAATTTTTGAGCTATCGAAAAATCAAACTCATTTACAGCTAGATTCACTTTTACGCAGCTGATTTTTTTTTTGGTGGTTGTTGATACTAAAACGAATGTTCTTAAATATCAATAAATCTACGCAAACAGATTTCTTAACATAATCTCAGCGACTGTTCATCAAGCCTCTCTTAAACCGTTACACAAATTGCGCCACGATACCCGCAGCACCAACAAAAACGACAACAATAAACTACACCATTGTCTAAAGCTTTTTGTCACTCGTGTAAATAAATAACTGTTTAAAGAAGATTCATCGCTGCAGTTTTCCTCAAGCTACTTACTTGGAGACGAAAAAAAGATTTATGGCTTTAACTTTTTCCCTAGCTCAAAACTACACCAAGCAATATTTCAACAATTTTCCTTGAGCAAGTTATCTTTTCGTTTCAGAAACAAGGAATCAAAGCTGTAGAATACAGTTGTTTATAGCCATTTGTTGTGACTGACAGTTGACGTTAGTGACAACTGTCACTGTCAACTATCATGTTATGTTATGTTACCAATATAGTGAGGTAACATAACATAACATCATGCCTGTAATTCACTTAGGGTTATCCAGAGGTGTACCTAATAGTACACCATACCGCCAGTTACCTATGTTTGTTTTTATACGTGTTATGCAATAGGTAGGGGGCGAGCCTATTTTCATCAACTGGGCACAAATCCAGACGCCGTGACTGCTATTGAGAAATTTCTGACGGAATGACCAAAAACTCTTGGCCCGACTTGTAAATCGAACCTAGGAGCTCATGGTGAGCAGTCTCGCTTCCGACCACCTGAGCAACGAGACATTCATCAACTAGAGAATTGATAGTTTACATATCTATTGAATAAATTTCCAAAAAAAAAAACTTTTTTGCAAAAAATAAAACCGACTCCAAAAACACAAAAAAAGTGAAAAATAATTTTAGCTTCAGAAGTCGGTGACTTTTGTTTATTTGATTCAGTTTTTTGTCACCGACTTCTGAAGCTAAAATTATTTTTCACTTTTTTTGTGTTTTTGGAGTCGGTTTTATTTTTTGCAAAAAAGTTTTTTTATTTTTTTATTTTTAGTTGCAATATTCCATAGAAATATTTTTCATCATCAGACCTGTAATGGCACTTGTAACCCAGATGGGTGCAAAGTTTTGATCAATATAGGTACATGAATTAAGTCCAAACGCAAGGTAGCTAATGTTAACTGTTGAGGAGTTCTCTTAACTGTCCTTCGTCTTCATCATCAGACCCCTTATGACAGTCACAACCCATCTAGGTGTAAATTTCTCATCAATACAAATTAATCAAACCCAAACACAAGGTGACTGCTGTAAACCGTTGAGGAGTTCCCTCGACTTTCTTTCGGTTGCATCATCAGAGCGACTCCAGACCTTCTTTAAATTGTAGTGCTTTAAAATACTTAATCATAAAATGTACAAACGCACTAGTCGCCACTACAAGTTTTGAAAGCTCCCCTCAAGTTCTCTTGGATGCCATCATCAGATCCCGGTTTCCTTATCATGGGACCACCCTTGAAGTATCTCCTTTCCAACAAAAAAAAGAATATCAAAATCGGTTCATAAACGACGAAGTTATCCGCGAACACACATAAAAAAATATATATATATACGGTCGAATTGAGAAACCTCCTTTTTTTGAAGTCGGTTTAAAAAGCTAAATAAGAACATGAAACTCAATTCCAAGCAAATTTCTTTAACAATGAAAGGCAGAAAGGGGCACGCAGCGCACGCGCAGACAGATGATAATATAATAATGAATCGGTCATTGCGCAGTAAATCAGAGGCGCCGGAGGGCCCCACGCCTCTAGCCTCCCCTCTCTCCCTCCTTACACTTTCAGCGAAAGCGACAACCCTGTGAGGCTCCGGAGGGCGATACTAATGTGTGTAGTACGACCAGAATCCGTGAATTATAATGTGAACAGTAAAATTTAAAATTAATTTAAAGAAAGAAAATTACTAAAGTATGTAAACATTGACTGTATAGGGGGCGAGCCACGGAGTCTAGACTCCGTGGCTGCTCCGTGAAATTCCTGATGGAAAAATCCAATAACAAAGAACAATCAGATAGGGGATGATAAAGCTTTTGTTAATCTTACATCCATAAGTTTTTGGAGAGGAGACATCAAGATTACATTCAACAACCTAAATTGATTTACTTTGATACTTAAATGGAATAACTAGAACTAAACCATTCCATTTTGGAAAGCTCCAACCTAAAAGCTAAACGAACAACTCCACAGTTCAATATTTTAATCTTTACTGCCCGTTTCGATTGAAAACAAGCACTAATACGTAGTTTCTCGAATTGAAACAGCGTAACACAGTCCAGCTTTGCAAGTAATTGATGGTCACTGCGCTTGCAGCGTCGATAGCGCTTGCAGTCTTGCAGCTTTGCAGCCGTCAGCTATAGAATCCGACGAACAAATTATTGCAGAGGGCATAACAAAGATTGTAATGCGCTTTCTACGGAGGCCTCTCTTATTGCGAGGAGGTAATAGGCTATTTTTCAATTGCACGTTCGATTCCTTTCGCGTTTTACTTTAGTTTTGATTGTAAATTATACTTCCAGGTTGGATTCATTTTTCTTTTTGCTTGGGTAATGATTGAGGTGATCCGGTGAAAGGAAAAGTTGTAGCTTCCAGAGCCGGACTCTGCCCTTATCATTAAACTACGGGACAAGTAATGGTATTTTTATTTATTTTAGTAGGTACAGTCGGTTGGAGGACTTACAGCTAATAAAAACAAAAAAAAGGGAACCATAGTCACCAGAAAGCCAATTACAAATCCTCACAATTAATTGGATTGTTAACAAGAACACAATAATTGCACAATGTTACAAAATCTCGTTTCTACTTTTTGACATATTTTGACCGCTACCATAATCGCTCGCTTTCAAAGCATTATTTCAATAATGACTTTCAACGAGATTGGCATGACTTTTTCGGTAATGTCAATCCAATTTATTGTTTACTTTTTCTATTATCGTTATCGCAAAAAGAACGTCACTAGAAGTGACGTTACAGTATGACAACTTTATGTTTGCAGTTAAAGGAGGCGTTGCTTGTCAATAAAAAATGCATCGAAATGTCAAACTTGGTACATTTATTTTAGTTCTGTGTTTTCACGCCTGCACAGATAAGTTGGTTGAAGTGTACTCGTCTGTATTGTAAATCGATACAATTTCAAATGCTTCATTCGACAGATTTGACAGTCAGTTTAACTGTTTTGTCATTTATTAATCAAAAGCTACAATCGACCTCAAAACTTCAACACACAACAGACATTGTTATACGTTTTGCAATAGATACGTCAGTCACTAACAGATTACTAAACAGCATTAGTACCAGACCCTACATAGTCCGACGTGGGCGTTATCCCATATTCAATAATGCACAATTAAAAGGCTAATGCACTCGCTAATGGCAGGGATCGATATAAGTATCGATATGACAAAGTATCGAATAGTAAATCGATGAATACGAAGTCGCCTACGCTTCGGCGGGCGGTCTGCCGGTTGTGTTTATTAATATGCCCCATTCGGGACTATTTAAGTGATATTATGTCAATAGATGTTGACGCAGTTAATATTGTTTATATTAAGTATGGTATGGTGAACCGGTAAGAGTGACAGAAGAAAGGGGAAGCTTATATCCAGCAAGGTGGGAGACAGATGGGATCGCAGCAGACCGGGAAGAAGATAGTGGGACGCCTTGGATGGCTTCATCATGGATTGGCGAGAAGGAGCACAGCCGAAAGAAGTGGAAGAAACACACACTTTTGTACAGGAGTGGGACAGAGACGCAAAAATGAAAAGGCATATTAATAAGTGGCTTTGAAATTGATGATTTTACAGGCGTTATAAACACGAATACTATATGTTTTTACCCTAATTGCCATAATTTAGAAGTTATATACTTAGATATATTATTAGAAGTCGAGTCATGGTAATTATTATTAGGTTTCTTGTCTTTTATTTTATTTATATATGTGTATTAGTATCATTAAAATTACATAAATTTTCGAAAACAAAAGTTATTTTTTAGATATTTATTTTGTACCTATCACAATATTTGCTTATTTAACCCAAAGTTTGACTGGTAGAGAATGCCTTGTGGCACTTAAGTCCGCCTATGTACCACTATTGTACATAAAGTTTAAATAAATAAATAATTGAAACCATGCTTCCATTGTTTACAATTTTTTTTTTTTCTTTATGTTTGATGGGCCTACTCTTGACCTCAAACTAGTCCTGAGGACAGAGATGAGGTCGACGATGGAACGAGCTAACCCAAAAGAAGCCTATTAACTCGCGACTTAAATAGATTGGGGTCATATGAACTTGGGAACACCGACGAAGGCAGGGAATTCCACTCCTTGGCTGTGCGCATAATAAACGATGTAGCAAAGCGCTTCGTGCGAATGTGTGGAACATCGACAAGGAATGGGTGATAACCCGCAGTACGTCTGGACTCCCGATGGATTAAGGGCCAATTACCACATACATACACTTGAAAAAGATTTAACTCTAGTTAGAATCGCAAAAATGTTACACGGACAAAACTCACCCATTTCCTTCCTTTTAAAGTTCTATTTAAGAATCTCAGTTTTTTCCTCGGCTCCCGATTAATCGCCACCACATACATCGTACATTTAAGCTCGCAATCGGCATCTTAGCGTGGTATTTATAATTGACTCCTGTTGGCAACTCTGTGCTGTTAATTGGCACTACGCGATTCTCTCCATGCCGACGTAATTACGGAGCGAGCGGGAAATTGTCTCTACAGAAGCCGAGACCGCTCGGGTAAGTAATTGAATAACTTAGTCATTTGCATGCTGGCCTTTTTATGTATGGAAAAGATGGAACTTCGTTTGGGGGACATCACTTGTAGAATCTGGAAGTGCAATTTTAATCTGATTGAATCTAAGACTCCATGTATAATACTGATATTCAGCTGCAATCGGTTAGACTGGATGCCGAACCTAACATAGTTGGAAAAGGCTAACAGGTACATTAAGTATTGAAAACCCGCTAAAGCAGACCGAAAACTAGCCCTTTAACGCATTTAAGACAAAAAAACCCATAACGGAAACAAGACAAGACCATAAACACAATTTATACCTGCCTTACATTCTCAAAGGTGACAATGCAAATAAAAAAGATCAAAACACACTCCCGTTACTTGTAAAGCCACCAGTTTACATGGCCGGACAATCGCCAACCAATAAAAGAGAGACAAATGATCTCTTTCATATCTTTGTTGATTGCCCGTCCAACGCAGAACGCAGTACCAATACTCAATCAAACCGAAGTAGGCCGAGTCATTAGTGGGCCCTTAACTAGGTCGCATTGTGAATTGAATATTGTGATAATTTACCACGAGATGATGGAGATTACGGATGAAATGAGACAAGTAATAAGTGGGCATGTTGTATGGAATAGGACCGAGCCGGCCTCAGTTATGCTTGAGTTGTGATTGGAGTTTCAAATATGTCAGTACTCAGTTGCAGGTAATTTGTTTCGTTTGGTAGCTTATTAACTGTTTTGATTGTTGGTACAGAGAAGGCTCGAAAGCCGTTGACCCGGCTGTCATTTGTAGATCTTTGACAGAGTCTGACAACCAGTCTTACCAAGGGGTATCGTAGTACCCAGTACTAACTGGGCTGTGCAGGTCAGAAAGGTAGTCGCTTCATGTAAAATACTGGTATTCAGCTGCATCCGGTTAGACAAGAAGCCGACCTCAAAATAGTTGGGAAAAGGTCAAACTCAAAACATTTAAAAACTATTTACAGACACTATTGAAAGGTATCTATAGACCTCATACGACGTCACTAAACGATCTTGCCAATCTAAGCAGATGAATCATTAGGTTTCTGAGAAAATCAATAAAAAGTAACTGCTACTGCTAAACTATAATTGGTAAACAGTTTCAAACGCCAGCACCTACAGAAATCCATCAAAGGCTTCCGAGAAAGATTAAACTTAATACCACTTCCTTTCCAAATTGCTGATTCCCTTGCCCACTAACATCAGGTAACAGTTTTCATCAAAATTGCGAAAACAGTTGAACAGCATGACGCAAGGCAAGTCTCAAGTCCCATCAAGCGGAAAAAGCCTCGCGCACTTTAATATGACACTGATAAAGGACTGTATCAGTTTGCCTTTAAGTATAAATTTCAACGCAGACGAAACGTCTCCTTCCGCCTCCTGCTCGAGGATGTGCAAGGATTTTGGTGGAAACGGCCCTTAAGTTAAGGGCTATAAGAGGAACAGTAAGACCAAAGAAACGTTGGATAGATTGTGTGATACATGAATGAAAAGATAGGGGGTGAATACTTAGATGACAGAAGATCGCAAATAGAAATGATGTTGAAGATGAGGATATGCTGTGCAAATTCCTTATAGATAAAGGCAGGAAAACGATTATGTGAAAACAGTGACATACTCGTACAAATCCAAAGAGATTTGAAAGACAGAGCGGACATCGGAAATATTATCATACAAACATTTTAATTCCGAACGTTTTCGATTTTGACACACGAATGCTACTAAGCGGGCGTATGACACTAGGCTAGGCAGAACGATTTGTTAGTAAGTAGTAACAAGTTATGGATTACAATTCTCTCCGTCTTGTTCCGTCTACCGCTCGTAAATATTTGAATGGGCTTGTACAAATCCGATTGTTGGCCAAAGTTATCATACTCATCTCAGTCAGATTCACAGCTGGACATAGACGTCGCTACAACACAAGAGAAAGATCAAGTACAGTCCGTCATACATTATAATAAGTTTAAAAACACTCCATTCTATAAAGTGATAAGAAAAGTCAACCACACAATGTATGGCGTATTTATCAATTTAATATACTTTGACGATTATGTTATGGCATGTGTTATCGCTACACTTAATTGTAATTCGATTCATATTGCTCCTACTTACTGATAAGCACTGGAGTACCTATATTTTATACTAACTTAACATATATGAATAACATTTCTACGAAAATTTTAAATAATTCTGGATCGGATTGGAATAAATGGTAGGACACGATTTGGGACACCTCTTTTTGCAACTCCACCTGCACTTTGAGGGATCTGATAACGCTGTTGATGTGGCAGATTTCTGGATCACTATTGTACATCATCATCTGCCTAGCCTTTTCCCAACTACGATTATCTAGGGGTCGGCTTCCAGTCTAACCGGATGCAGCTGAATACCAGTATTTTACATGGAGCGACTGCCTATCTGACCTCCACAACCCAGTTAGTACTCGGTAATACGATATCCTTGGTAAGACTGGTTGTCAGACTTTTTGGGCCACTGACCACCTGTAACAACTGTCAAAGATCTACAAATAACAGCCGGGTACAACGGCTTAACGTGCTTTCCGAGACACGGAGGAAACTCGGTATGTAATGGGTGGTCACCCATCCATAGACCAACCTAGGGAAGCACGGCTTAACCTGAAGATCGATCCAAGCGGCTGTTATTATTTAGCCACGGGCTCCTCCTCCTCCTCCTCTGGAACACTATTGTACATGAAATTTAAATAAATAAATAAATTAAACTAAAAAAAAAAACTAAATCTTATTTCGTTTCATCCGTTTGGGAGCTACGATACACTCGTTTTTGTCACGGGTAAAAAAAAATGAGAATCATTGACACGACGAAGAAGAAGGTCGGACGGAACCCGAAAAATATTTTTCATGTTCATTTTTATCACTTACATAACTAACAAAAATGCGACAGAGATTTTATGCGAAAGCATTTCCGATTACAAGTTTATTCTTTTTTGTTCCGATTGTATATCATGAAGAGCGGATAGCTGTAAACCGTTGTGGTTTTAGGCCAAGGCCCGACTCCGCCCAGTCTCGCCGGCTATTAGTCGCAGCCGGCACGTTTGGATGAGCCCTTATCTGGGTCAAGCTAATATCAAACACACGCGTATAAACGTTTTATTACCAAAAATTGCAGACGATGTGTGTGGTTATTAAAATGTGACCCTTTTAAAATTGGCAATGGAGATATTTTCTCCAGATCCTTTAAATGAGTCACTCGCTATGACCGAGATGTGTCAAATATTTGAGACATAGCCGTTCGTATTTCGTTTTTATGGACAGCATTTGTCTTTCACATTATAAACATTTCGGATAAACAGAGAGAGCATTTATGAGTTGTATTTTATCATTTTTAATGCCACAATTACGCCAAAATTCTTTACGACTACCCAAGTTTATCTGAGACTTTATTCGACGCTTGAAGATCTCAATAAAATTTTCTAATAGAAACCTATCTGACGGGTGATGTCTGGAGGGCTACTACCCGACAGTTGTTGTCGGGTTCTTCTTTAAAGTCATAGGTCGCGAATAACTTTACTTGCGCGATGCAGGATTTAGATGTATTTCGATGTTTAGTTTATCCTCTGCGTCATAGATGGCGCTGTAGTACTTTTTGTAGTGCCGCTACAAATCCATTTACACGTCCCAGAACCGTCCATACGTTAAATCTAGCAACACGTCATCCTTCGCTATTGTGGTGCCAAACTGCCCAGCACCCACTTATGCTCATTATAATAAGAAAGCTGTCAATGACTCAAACCGGGAAGGAACTGCGAGCCAGTCGGAGAGCGAGCTCGGTTTTAAATTACATGCATTCCGGGTGGCGCCGGGGGCAAGAACAATGTGTTATTGTCAGTGGTTGTGACGATTTGGGTCCAATTTCATCGGAACTTTTGTAAAACGATGCAGTTCCGGTTCTTTCCAAAATTGGTGGGAGATTTCACTTTCGTTGATAATAAATTCACGAAATCCAGGCGTGCGTATACTTGACTTAGTGGTGGTGTATCCTGACTTAAGGTAATTGTTAGCCAAGACTAGCTCCACTAGAATGGTACCTACATTTTTCAGCGCCAGTGAATGACGGGATCCCAGTCAGAAAAAAATCATTATCACGCATCTTCACATTAACTTGCTTACTTACGTAACCGTTTTTAGTAAAAATAATCATACTCTTTGTACTTACCATACAAAATCTGCAAGAAGCATCCCAGTCTCTACCTACTCTTCTAACAATAAAACCACGCAAGACTCGGAACCCGCTCCACAAATAATGTAATATCATTCTTGTTTTCTTCAGTGATTGTTGTACGTGAATCATTTCGCTATCACTTTCGCATCGACGTGTATTGAGTAGGATACAAACATCAGAATAACTCGCGTCATCGTATTCAGAATGTGATTAGCATAACGAGGAAGAGATGGTACCGCCTACTCATGTTACTATTGAAATATTGTAAATGCGTTGAGGATATTATAGATAGACTAGCCCGCGACCTGCGTCTGCGTAAAATTATTATAAAATTACGTCCTATTTGAATCGGATTTTGTTAACAATTTCAAGGGTTTTAATGTTTTTGCATGGAACCCTAATCCTTTTTATAAAATAAAAGCCTCTGTTACTCCTTATAACATCAGCTTTCTTCCAGTGAGTCTCGCCAAAATCAGTTCAGCCGTTTCGGAGATTAGCCGGAAGCCGGAACAAACAGACAGAAGAAAAAAAAATAAAAAAATGTAAGTAAGTACCGCAAAAAGCTGATATTTTTTAAATACAAACAGACACTTTTATTTATTTGTATGTATGTATAGATGACTTGGATGTAGGGAGGCTCTTATGGCATTGTTGGATGTGCTAGATTGAAAAGGCTTATTGATGAGTATTTAATATTGGATGGAGGCTTGTTTGATATTATTTATTGATGTAAAGCGATGATGCTGTAGGAGTAGAAAGTCTATTCACTTGTGACTTGAAAAAATATTCATGATCATAGTCATGCATTTTTAGTTAAAGAAGAACTTGGTTCTTGGACTAAAAATGGCAAGAAGAATGACTGTTGTTTAACGCAAATGTCGGCTCCGAATTTTGATACAAATTTGGTGCCTTCAGTAGCACAGGACACGCAGGACATTATTGAAAGTGACCCATCGATTGTGGAACACAAATATCTACGGTGGGCATTTTATAATTGCGTTGTATTATGTAGAGTTGTGTATGCAAAGTTTTTACAAATTAGTTACGCATAGAACCGTTACATACTACCTACCTAATAACAAAGCAAAACAGTTTGCTTTGCAGTTCGCAATATGCGCACAAAAGTTTTACATGTTCGGAGCGCATTGTTTTTACAGTATTTCAGCGAGTTAGTATGAAAACACATTGTACCTGCAAGTTATGTAACGTGGGAGAGAATGCTATTCGTTCTGGTAGGCGTTTGCATCATAATGAACAACGTTTTAATTAACAATTCGTGGAGTACCTAGTCATAATAACCAGTATTGAATACTTATTGGGAGATCGCATCTTCATTTGAGATGGTTATCGTAATCAGTAAATCTAAAAATGTAGATCCCTTACACAGACGGAAGTCGACATGGCAGACCTCGTAGAAGTTAGCGGGATGGGCAAAACTAACGACCACTGGTTCACCTAAACCCTGGATAGAAATTTCTGGGAGTCATAAGGAACGACCTTTGTCCAGCTGAGGGATGACGCAGTAAATCCAGTAATTGATTGGATAATCACAATCGCATCTGCATTGAGAGACTAATCGTAATTAGGAACTTAGAAAACAAGCATGCAATCCTTACCTGAACATCTCTCCTAGGTGGTGGCCTCATCATCGGCGGTCCTGGAGCTGGCATCCTCATCGGTGGCGGCGCAACGTGCCTATAAACCGGTGGTTGCGGCTGTGGCGGTGGCAGCGGAGGCCTAGGCCCGTGCAGCACCGTCACAGCCGGCATTAGCGGTGGAGGCCGACGCTCCATCGCTCGCTCAACGATCGCCAGGTGCTCCGAAGGGCGGATCAACCGCGGCGGAGCGGGCATCCGCAGCGGATCCACCTGGATGCGCGGGTCGGAATGCATGCGCGGGCGCGGTTCCGGCGGGCGTACGGTTTGACGCGGCGGGGGCGCGGGCGCGCGCCGCCCCCTCGCCGCTTCCGATTCGTCTGCCATCGGTGCGCGCCAATCTGTTGACAAAAAAAATCGAATAATTAATAAATTTATAATTAAATCGTACTATATTGCTAAAAATATGGATTACGGAAAGAAGGTAAAAGAGTTGCCAGCTAGCCGATAATAATAACCGAATTAAATCAGTGGTCAATGAGACAAGCTTTTCCTATTTACAGTGCGAAGTGTAATTGATGATGATGGTTGAATCACAATTTATTTATATGACTATTCTTCACCACAACAAACGCAATCAATCTCACGGGGCGACAAGTGATAGCCTCAATTAATAGAAAAACAAGTCTCTTCGGGCTCCCCTAAACAAACATAGGAAAACGCATAGAGCAAGGTCCCCTTACTATTGACAAGTGTGCCCAAGGCAATAAAATAACAACGTGTCACGCAATCCCTCCTATCAATCTTGTTCACGCGTAAATAAAAGAAAATGTTGATGAAAACGTGTTTTATTTTTCTTTCCCTTAACATTTGAAGAGCGCGCCATCTATCCGTCGCGCGCGGAACTCGGTAGACCGGTAGCATACAAACTTACGAAGTGATTTTTACGTTGGACGCGGCGCTTTCCTTCGGCGACGCCGTGTCTGCGCTTGCGTACTACTGAACATTGAACTCAACATGGTAGTGTACTTGTTGGGCATTAAAGGCATTCAAAACGTAACGATACTTACAAGAGCTATTTTTAAGGTAATAAATGGATATTTTTCCTGATAGCTGTTTTGAACGAGCGTTGAATACAAATACAAACGCGAAATAGGATTCTCCTATCTACCGATCTAAATTCATGAGACAAGGTCTTTCGCGATTTAAAATGTCTGTCTGCATTTAGAAGTGTCTAAATTTAAACGGCTAGGTATTACAATAGTGTGAAAATAGATCTAGATAAATCCTCAGTACTGATTCAGTCTAATAGTCATGAATAAAACATGACAATCCTGATAATGTTACCTAACGGGCTCTCGTTTATGGTTTGCCGTTTTATAAATCATTACCGTTGCATTTGCATATAGGTATGATATCTGATTGGAGATTTGAATTATACTAGTGCAATAATGGCTTTACGATCCGTTATTTCATTCAGGTGTTAAAACACGTCAGGAATTATTGTTTGTGATGTCATTATCAGGAACTTGTGCAGTCTTATACAATGGGTGGTATATCTTGTGGATTTAGCCTTTCCTAGTAAAAGATCTCATTCAAGATTTAGGTTAAGTTGCAAGATGAATCATTAACTTCGCAGTAAATTGCATTTTTGAGCTGTTTATGTTCTTTTCAACGTGTCGATGGCCAAAAGTTCACTATGATGGACCCAAAAGGTATAACTTTAGAATAGTAGAGCAGGAGGGGGGGGCTGGTAGTTGGGGGGGAGGGGGAGGGTGACCCCCCTACCCCCCCGGTACCACTCCCGTGAAAAGGTAACTCACCGTTTTTGAGAAAAACAGATATTTGTAACCTAACCTCAAAACATTATTATCACCTATTTTGGTCGGGAAAAATCACGTACAGGTCTAAATTTGCTTCCAATCAATATTAGGAAAGGCGTCGTCGACGGAGCCCCGCTTCGCGGGGCTCCTACTTCTGGGTGGTTTTCAAAAAAAATAACCACGAAGGGTATGGCGGGGTCTTTGACCCCGCCATCCCCTTCTAACCTAACCTGTCCGAGTCGGGGTGCCCCAAGTCCCGAGCTCGCTTCGCTCGCTCTTGCATACTAAAGAGTAACGGCGGCATCTTTCTAGGTTTCCACATCTCTCTAGGTTGTTATAAAAATAAACAACAATACAAATGCATACTATACAATCAAAACAAATGTCACGTGACGCAAATACCAGAGACAGTTTTTTTTCTTTTTTTGCGTTCCTTTTCTCTAATTTGGTACGACATTGAACACCACAGACAATATACTATAAACATTCGGTTGTCAATCGCCCATTTTAACGTTCCGTTTCACCTAATAACGCAAACATTACGAATTTGAGGTTAGAAACAATTTTTGTAAATTTCTGGAAAAATACCCATTGCCTTGTAATAAGAGTGGTAGCGTTATAATCGGGGACCCAAGCCCTATCAGATTTGGCCCTTTTTAATCCCCATATCCTGCTCTACCAAACTAAAGTCAAGCCACCCAAAATTCACGCGCGAACCCCGCTCACTGACGCAGTCATAAAGTCACCCAGTGCGCAGGTGACAGGGCACGCGGCGAAGGACGGAAGGTGGGCCATTGTCTGTGGTGACATGCCGTACACGCACTTTAGTTCTGCACTGCACACGATAGTATTCAAAATTTACGAAATCCAGAAACCGTTCCCTTCCACAGCCGCGTGTACAGCTACAAATATTAGCAGCACTCGTATTTCAAATACCTGATGGCCTACCACGACGTCTTAAAGCAGGAGTAATTCCAGTCTGGGAAAGAGATGGCGCTAGACGACCTGTATAGCTCTGTGTCTTTCTCACACTGGAATTACTCTTGCTTTAAGGTGGAAGAGCCACGGTAGCCCGCGAAATGTAAATTTTCTTAAGTTTTTTGCAATTTGCAGTTCAGTGACAGTTTGTATATTGATTAAAATATGAATTGCGACTGTAACAAATTTGGCCACCTTTAGACGTCATAGTAATCCCCCTGATGGCATTCAAATTAAATTCTTCGTACATTTAACGCGTGTGTCTAGCACTAACACTTGGATAGACATTTTACGAGGAATATTATCAGCCCAGCAAGTGTGTAGGCCCAGCATATCTGACACATTTCAGCTTTCTAGTCGAACCGCTCGGACTTGACAAACTTGACCACAGACTGATATCGCTGGTTTTCTATCGATGCTGACGTTGGAAAACGAAACGAAACAAATCTATTACACGTGGGAATTGATATTGAAAGGAATACGAAGGATTTTGCATTTGAATAACAGCTAAAAAAGGATGAGATTGATGAGGATGATCAATAACAACACGTCATCAAAAATCATTCATCGCTAGTTGATGTCAGTGTTGTCAAGAATTTGAATTTTGAAAAAGTGGAGCCAATACAAAATAAATGAACGATGTTTTATTTGCAGGAAAGTACTCTTGACTATTTGAAACCAAAGCAACATAACTATCGATGTTCCCGTGAGGATTTATGCCAAATGTTTTCACTGAGAGGTCTCTTACCAGCGCAAATTAACCAGTACTTTCCGCTTTGTAACTACACCTTTTAACAACACTAATAAATCCAAAATTCAACATGCAAAACCCACTTAGGATTTACAATAACAACTGATATCGAAATTCAAGTACCCACCAATCCTTTCAAACCTTAAAATAAACCACAAACAATATCACTCGGACCGACTTCAACCCAAAAAATCCGGTTCTCACAAGATTTATATCCAAAAAGACAAAATAGAAGGGTGGCTCCGGTGGCTCGGCTACTTGACTAACAGGTCTAAAAGCCAGCAATTAACCGAACGGTTGAGTTGAAAGGTCTAATTGACAAACACAATACTAAAACGAAGACTGGGAGCTGGCCACGTACATGTCACTTTTAACTTTACCCCATCGGCGTCTCCCTTTCAAGGATTTCTTCGAGGATGGACGATTAATTACGTCATACATGCTAATTAACGTCTTACGGCCCCTGTCCCTTTGTTTACGGCGATTGAAATTTATGGATCGCGTTTGTACAGAGATATATGGAGGTTTTATTGTGCGGGGTAATAATGCTACTAACAAACTTCAGTGGATAAAGATGGTTGATTAACGCCGACAGATTTGCGGACCAGTTTATTTTTATTGAACTTTTATCGCCATTATTTCTTGA
Source organism: Eurois occulta (assembly GCA_950022335.1). Classification (NCBI taxonomy): domain Eukaryota; kingdom Metazoa; phylum Arthropoda; class Insecta; order Lepidoptera; family Noctuidae; genus Eurois; species Eurois occulta. Next base: position 4,202,775 of record OX465489.1, on the reverse strand, counting down.
GTATCTTTCACAGCGCCATCTTTACGGTTACCGTATTTCAACTTAAATTTTTGCAATCAAATTTTAACCCTCTCAAATCTACACCACAGATCTAGAAAGAACATCAAACAAAGACAATGGACATAAAAAACGGTATTGTAAAAGATTACGAGACAGATAAAACGCCTACTTCACACGTAAACAAACCTTGTGGAGTTCAATCACAACCGAGAACACTTGAAACAAAGGTTTTATTCACAACTATTTGCACAGCACCGCACTGACTAAACGGCTCTTGATAACCGATAGGGTTTCAGAACGACTACACAAGTGCAATGAACACACGGATAGGTGCAATATACACCGTTGCTATGGCAACACTGTATACGTTTTTCCCTCCAAAATGAACGCATGCGCGTCACTGTAAGCCTGCCTACAAAATCGATTAAAGGAAATTAGACTCTAAGCTGTTTAAATTAAGTTGTAGGTTCTAAAGAATATTGTTTGGCAAGGGGTCGCGTGTCTTGCCCCACGCAAACTTATTCCTTTCGAATGATAGCCTGCAGTAGCAATTTTCATATTATTATTAAAACATGTATTGGTATGTAGGGGTGATTGCACGGGGGAAGTATTGCTCATTTTCTACTTGCATTTTCACTACCGGTGTTTAGAGCACACTGTAGACTACCGTAATGGTGACTCAATCCATAACATAATAACTGACAACTACTCGTAGTACATGTACAAAGTGCATTGCTCTAGGGTTGTCAACACATCAAAAGCTTAGTCTATTTCGTTTAGAAGTCTCTTTATTAATTCAATAAGTGAATAACGCTGGTTTTGCTTGCCCTGTATTATTAAAATGTGCGCAGTTACCATTTCAAAGGAGTTTGTTTAAATTTAAATCTTCTTAAAACATTAGCATACAAAAATCGTTTTCTTGCACCCCTCTTTTCTTTTGATAACAGTTAAAAAGTTAAGCTTATCCTTCGCATTCAAATGCGATAAAAAGTTAGGGGACGGAAACCTAATATCTTTTCTGACATTATTCTAATGACTGATTTTATCTTTTTAAATTACCATAAAGCGCCATCTCTCCGTACAACCCTTGAACTAGGTCGTAATAGGATCTCAGGTATGTCATTATATTAACATGGTTTTATGTTTTTCCATCTGTCTTACTGGTATGTGCATAATCTCTATATAATCAGACAGATTCGTATCAGATGTTGTGGCGTTAGTCACTACCACATACTCGTAGTTCCTCCTATCTACAAGGCATTATGCATGGTTTTATTATAATAAATAAGTTGTATCGCTCTCGCTTGGCAGCTGGGTCAACGGCTTGATTCAGAAAGTAGTACTTCTGGATACGGCGCGTAGGTATTGTTAGGAGGTTCCTCTCTCAAGAGCCCTGACCACCGGTAGCTCGGACCGTTCCCGATGCCCGGTAGTCTACTATTTTCTATATTTTTAAATGTTTTTAGGTATATATATTTTTTTAAATGTAAAATAATATGTAAGAAAAATGAGTAGGAATAAGATTTTAGTAATGTTATTTTTTCTATTGCTATTATTTCTAAGACTTTTTAAATTGATAAGCGAAATCTCACCATCCACAAATCGGTGATTTTTTACTTATCCAGTAAAAAACCCTGTATTTACGACAGAGGAAACAAAAAACTATCATCTGTTAATAATATAATCTAGCGATTAAACAGTCTAAAAGCAATAATTTCATAGAAAACATCTCAAGGCTTTCTAAGAACAACTTTTATATGATTTAAATGTGAGAAAAGTATCTCAACTCAAAGTACGGCCGGATAAAGAACAAAGAAAAATATAGTGTCAATAAATTGAAGAGAATGATTTTGTATGCAAGGCAGAGGTAATTATCGCGCGTTCGTATCGTAGAGGTGTACATTAATGGGGGTCTGAGGGACCACCCTAGAGGATGTACGTGGGGCGAATGACACCGCGGCGGGCGAAGGGTTAGGTTCAAAATTTAATTTGTTGTCTGTCCAACAAAATGTTAGTCTATGACTAAACATATTATGATGAAATAAAGATGTAAACCTGTTTGTACTATAACTAATACTATAACTATAAAAAAATATATATATATTACCCATACAAACTTACAAACAAATACAGAAACGTTAAAAACGTTAAGTTTTTTTTTTGTAGAAGATAACATAACATCTTGTCCGCCTGTATTTCTCCGAAGAGTAAGGCAAAGGTAGTACATTACATTTCGCCAGTTATGTTAAGCTTATGCGTTTTATTTAGGCATAAACTTAGGTGTCACTCAGTATTCGTGAAAGCAGGCAAGTTGGCATTTTTTAAATTAATTTTGTTTAAAACAATGAACAGTTTAAAAAGAAACCGAATCGTATTTCAGCATTGCGAAGTGTCGAAACTCAATTAATCGCGAAGAAAGTTATTTAATGTTGCTATTTAACATATTTATGTGTCAAATAAACGATGGGTAATAACATAATTGCACGTCCAAGTGAAAATATCCTCATTTAATTAACAAACCTCCTTATATAGGGGTGAAACCGTCGGAATTAAGAAAATTACGGATGGCAATTAGTATATTGAGTGCACAATGTCAGATCTTATTTATGTTATTGAAAAAAGCTCGAAAGCTGGTAATTAATTTTCGATTCTACGTGTGGCATTCACGCATTTCAACTTTACAATATATAATTCGAGAGATTTTTTACCCATCAGAAACCTATTATCAGGACTTGATTAATTTGACCTATCAAAGTAACATCGTAGTATCACTGCAGAGGTGTACATAATAATATACCCATACTTCGCCAGTTATGTTTAAGTCCCACGTAATACGGGGTAAGCCTATTTCTATTAACCGAACACAAATCCAAACTTCGTGGCTGCTACTGAGAAAACGGAAAACCCAATAGCGCTTTAAATTAAATTAATTTATTTCAGGTCTTTACCCACATAAAACTAAAAAAGAATTTTACGATTGCTATGCTTGCACTATAAATGTTACATAAAACATACCTACAAAATTATTTCAGAAATTAAAATTGAATTTAGAATTATAAGTCAAATATAAAATATTGAAAAAAAAAATATGTATGTCAAAAAATAAATTAAAAAATAACACAAAATATCAAAACAAAATGTCAAAAATAAAACCCGCCTGCCTGACTGGGGAATCGAACCCAGGACCGCATGCTCAGCAGTCGCGCTTGCGACTAGACCCAAACAGTCAGTCTATCAAAATATAATCCCTTTTTTGTGTGTCTTCCCTTTTGATCTCTGTTACAGGTAATTAGGTACGGTTACTGACTAAAGTCACACGGTGTTCTTTAACTACCGCTAGCCAGAGTGCTGGAGCACTTACTCAGTTCGCGCTTCGCGCTGCTTCTTCGGCCAAGCATTCGCCTGCAAGAGTTTCATGCCCTCTGCGGCCACAGTTCCTCTGTACCGACAGCCCTTAGAGTAGTTCAAGCAAGACTAGAGAATATAAAAAGTTCGACTCCCAAAACTTACACAATTCAAATGCAAAATTTGCAAAAAAACTTCCTAACTCCTGTTACCAAACTATTCTTAACACCTCAACATTTACACAAACGATTCATCACAACAAACACAGTGAACGAAGCGTGGATTTCGCCCAGTGAAACCGCTGATCGTGCGATAAGACCTGTCGTCGGTGCGACAAAGTGGCTGATGTCACACAGCGAATATTAACAGCTTCATTCGCGAGACAGATGTCTAGATACACCGTGACCTTTGGCGGGGCCGCTTTATATGTATGTGAACATGTGCTGTAGAGAGAATGGGCGACAATAGTCATTTATGCGCTTAAGCTTTGTGATGGGAGAAAAAGCTGCTTCAAGCTGATTTTTTGATGGGTGTAACTTGCTGTTAGAAGCCGAGATCTATTATAAACGCTGCTGGGCACTTGGCTTTGGTTAAGAGACGATTCTGTCTCTGTCTTGCAGTTGTAATTTGAAAGGTGTGCGATAGTGACAGGAATAACGCTTAGCCAAAGTTCGTGCAAAGCAAGGTTTATAGATCTTGCCTTGAGACTGTTCTTTAAACTTCCTAATGCTCGGAAATCGCAAACTATGGAACTATGGAACTGTGTTATGTAAATATTGTTCACTAGCTTTTGCTGGCGGTCTCGCTCGAGTTATGTACGGAAATTAACCCACGGGAACGTTTTAAATGTATCCTATGCCACTTGGGGATAATGTAGCTTCCCGTTAGTGAAGGAATTTTTCGAATCGGATCTGTAGTTCCAAAGGTTACCTCCTACATACAAACCTACAAACTTTTACCTCTTTATAATATTAGTATTGACTAGACACCCCTTGGAATTAAAATTGTTTTTCCTTTTTGCAAAATTTTATAGGACCTTACGACAACCATAAAATTTTCAGTAGCACGAAACTAGAGGAAGTACGATATTCATCATCTAACAAGTAGCAGTAAAGCGGACGTATTTACACGTAACATCATAAAAAAACGGATATCAATCAATATCATAACGAAACACCACCCATATCTTGTAGAACAATTACAATAATTAGCAACTTCCTGCTTAAAATAAATAACTGACGTAATGTAGCAAAAACAACAATAGTTTTGTTCAAGGTCACTGTGTTAATCATCACTGTTGAATGATTGAGTGTATCGTAACGCTAATTGGTATGATATATGACCATAAATTAACCGTATATAATGTTACACCTGGAAGGAAGAACTATTACTGCATCTAAATACCTTGACCAGGTGTCTGTGAGGTGCACTGAGGTGTCTCCTATGTCACGCCTCATTAGTTATTCAAATGCACGTAACCGTCACGCGTCGATTTCCGAAGGTTTCAATACTTGTGTATTTTTGGATCGACTTTTACTATGACAATACAATAGATATTCGTGGGAGAAACTTACCAAGGAAAAGTCGGAAAAGAAAGTATTTGGGAGCAGCGAAGCAGAATTTCTTACAAATTGGTACAAATAAATAGATCATAACAACCAACCCCGGATAATTCCAGAAGATTTAGTGAGCACAGGCAATCATGACATATACATATTTAATTTAACACACACACAACCTACATAGGTCATTACTCATTACAGATTAACAAGTGACGAGTCGGGCATAACACACCCAGGGCATTAAAGATAAAAAAGCAATGAACGAAACATATTAGAAATGGAAACAGTAGAAATGAAATACAATTAAAGCAACAACAAATTAGAGTTAACCGCAAACCATAAGTACTAAGTAGACAAGCAACTAGTGCATCGCCTGTAGCTAGCGGAATGATTCCAACAAATTGCTGAGTGGTACCACTGGGTACAAGGCTTTCCTTTCATTTGAAATTACTGAAAGTGGAATTCATGGCGAAAAAGGAAATTATACTTGTAACAATGAACCCTTTAAGTCCAGCTAATTTGGTACCAGCTACCTTTGCCGATCTTTGACAGTCTGTCCACCAAGCCTGTTACCCAGTATAATCTGGATTGTGCGGGCCAGACAAGTTGCTCAATGTAAATACTGGGATTCCGCTGCATTCGGTTAGACTGGAAGTCGACCCTAACATAGTTGGGAAAAAGCTAGGTAGATGTGACTTATATAAACCCTATCTAAACAACAAACGATCTGTTCCTGATGATACGATTCTCAATCAAGAATTATCAGTCTTCTAAACCATTCAGAATCTCAGTTCAAGATCTTAATTACCGCTTTTATTGCAAGACTTTTATTATCACTATATCTCGTAAAGTAATCACATTATAGTTTATGGAGCCAGAACAAAGATGTTACTATTGGAGGAGTTCAAAGATTCCTAGCCATTACATAAAATATTGTTAGTGGTATTTAGCAAAGTGCACTGGTTGTTTTACAACTTTATTACCCTGACATTACAGTTTACGTTGCACGACATGGATACGTAATCCGCCATATTTCACCGATATTAATGTCACTCAGTTACTTAATACGCCCTATTTGTCGTAACCCATTCGCGAACGTACTGAAAGTAAGGACAGTTTCACTTAAATTGATGTCGTATAAATAATAAGAGGTATACGATAAATTAGGCGACTTAATTAAATGTTACGGGCCGCTGTTAATTGGCTTGAATTAACGATGGCTCGTTTTATATAGGACGTTTTACTACTACGAATGTTGACTGTAAAGGCGTTGAAGAAACCAAGTGTGAAAAATGTCGTTACGAGATTATATCAGTAGTAAAGAATGACACTGAAGATACGGAACAAGACTAACCTTAATGCGCACTTTCTCTGGAGATAAAATTTTTATGAACGCTATAAAAGGATGAAGGAGAAGAGAAATTGGGCAGACGGGTGATGCAAGTGGAAACGCTGACAGCGAAATGCACACGTAGAAAACATAAAGTGGTAAAAGCTAGATTAGGTTTATGATTGCAGCTGAGGCGTAGAATCGAACGCCTTTCTCTTGCAGCTAACAAATGAGTCGGGATGCGAGCGTGATTTATTTATTCAAATCCGATGGCCGCTGATGCTGGTCACGTCTGCACTTCGTTTGTAGTCTGAGCACGAACTGTAGGTGTCGCTGATTTGTGATGATACGAGCACCAGTTAACGTGTTTTGAATAATTGTCATAACTTCCGTGTTTAACATTAATTGATGTGAGCTTTCCTTTATTCATGGTGTCGTTCTTCTTAAAGGAGTTGTGTCATCCTTAGCTGGAAATGATTAGTCGGTACTTGACTTTCCCATAGAAGGCTTCAAATTCGAGTTTGGACTATGTTAATTTAAGCGTAGTTCTTTTTTGTGTTTGTGGGAGGAATCTTTAAGAATCCGAGCATAGAACTCAAGCAATCAGTCGTGTCTCAAGAAGAATGAAGCAGGATTACACCAACATAGAACGAACACATTACATGAATGATAATATTTCAAGTATTATGAGAATAGAACAGGTATAGGTATGGATGGACTCTCCGTACAAAGCGTTGTTAGAAATATATAAATTCTAGTCAATGAAGCCACACAACTTTACGACACCACTATCCCAACACAAAACCGATCATACTTATATCAAATGATTACAGAACGAGGAGGTAACAACGCCACAGACACCGAGGTATTTGATGAGTGTTGCGTTGCCAATGTTGCAAATGATTGCTAAAGTTTAGTCACGAGCGAGGATAATTTGCAAGTTTTGGCATTTGCACTAACCTCAAGCTAAGGATATGCACGGAGAGCAAAAACTTTGTTATTATATTGTGTACAGTTATTGTGGAGGTGAGGGGAGTGACCCCGGGTCCTTTAATGTTGAGACTTGAGAGAAAAATACGGTACCGGTACGGTCTTGTTTTAAAACAAAGAAGTGTGTGTTGCGCGTGATTTAGTGGAGGGTTATGTTTATTTTACGATGTGTGAATATTCTGAACTATTTCTCCAAAATCAGTCAACACGTCCAACACCGAATATCTCCCAGAAGAAGTCCGATGAAAGGTTTTTTTTGTTAGCCTGGTCTGTCCCACTACTGGGCAAAGGCCTCCCTCCAATTCGTTCCACGAGCTCTTTTCCCGTGCCTCCTCGAACCAGCCCTCGCGGTACGAAATAGCAAAAAAATAGGTGCTTGATTTACCCTTTAATTAAGGTTATTGTTTCCGATGCCATGCAGCCAGCATGCGAAATTACTAACAGCCACTGTCGTGGGTTTATCTTTTGCTTTAGCAGCTCCATCATGTTCTATCCGAGACCCCTGTTCTGTGTACTTTTACATTTTATTAATATTTCTATAAGCCTGTATTATAATTTTTGGCGCTTTGCACGTGGAGTTGCGGACACCAGCCCGCTATACAATATAAGCCTGTATTTATCTTTTGTATTCACAGTAAACCCCAGCTTTATCCTCTATCCAGAAATAGACGAGCTCACATAAATTAAAATAGCAAATGGACACACAGTTCAATTACGAATCGACAACAATACTCTTTTGTGAGATAATCCTTGTACAAATACGGCATTAGATGATTAGCATATTTCAAAGGGTTCCGTAGGACCCTAACCCTTTGCGTCATATAATCATGTTACTGCAAAAGGGTTGTTTGAAGCACGATAAATTGATGTAGTTACGAATGCTAATGAAAGCCGGCTTGTCTTTGTGGACTAATGAGTAGGAGAGCAATTTTGCACGGTTGGTTGATATTGATTTGAATATGGAGCGTGTTGTCTCAGAGGGCATAGACAATTGCTGTCAAAGCGTTTCGTTTTTTACAATGTCTTTTATGCTTTCATCGAGATTGACCATAGCTTTGCGGTAGCTTATTTTGAACCCAATTTTTAAATTGACTATCTCATCTTGTGTCGAATGTTACTTTATCAGGGACTAGCACTTCGACCGCGACTTCGTCCGCAAAAACTGTGATAGCTCGGATAATATGCATGATATAAATATAATTTATAGCCTTTATCACCCACGAATAAGTAGCTTTCTGCCAGTGAAATAATTTTTAGAATTGGATCATTAATTCCGTAGATTACAGACAAAATCACAAATGTTACCTCTTTATAATATTAGTATAGATATCAAATAATCCTGGAGATTTGTTAGGCACTCAAGAATGATCGTACAATGGAATTTAGGATCTAATTTTGGGAAATAGATGGAGAACTCAACCACATTGCGAGTTCACAAAACTTTCTGTAATATTTAAATGCAGACAGTCATTTGTTTGGTAGTCAACTAGTCACGCATAATTAATATTGGTACGGTATGTGATGTACAAACAGAACTGTCAGCTAGTAAGTCTTGTTTGTAAGTACATAATAAAATAATTCCAAGGATACTTATACTAGCTCTCAGACAAGAATTCTTTCTCAGAAACAGTTCGAGTTTACTATCTAGCGTTAATAATTACGTCTGGCTCATGTTCGGAACTTATCGGATAGTTTCGGCGCGAATCGGGCGGCTGCGCGGGCGCACCGTTAGCGTAATAACCAGCTGACTCGCGAAACAATTATCCAGCTGATGTTGCGCCAACGGGATTTCTAGTGTGTGAGACAGACAGACCATGGGACGAACTATAGCGTGTTTGTATGGAAATGTATGGAACGTTTTGTAATTTTTACGCTTGCCAGCATCCGTTCCTACTAATGCAACTCCCAGAACATAATGGCGGCTTTTTCGCTGTTTAATTGGCATACATAATTGCTGTACACGTTCGTTCGTATTACTAGACATAAGTACAATGGGAGTCATTTGAATACACGGCCGCTGAGAGCATGTAGCTTCAAATTCTCGTACTTACACGGAGAATCGGAGATATCACTATACTTTGGTTTAATGGTCGCTAGCGCAACGTTGAGATTGGGGTCCTAGGTTCGATTCCCAGGCCAGGAAAAATGTTACTGGGTTTTATTTTCAACGGGAATGTTTCAGTAGCAGCCACGGAGTCTGGATTTGAGCCCGGTTGATGACAATAGGCTATTACATAGGACTTGAAAATATCTGACGAAATGTAGGTGTATTTATTAGGCAGAACCCTACTACCAGACCCTTAGGAAATTACAGGTGTGATGTTATCAACTGTACCTACGTCTTTATACCTGCCTCTCTCCACAACAAAGCCCAAAACGCCATTGAGTCGTACCAACTAGCTAAAGTTTCGATAGTGATCTCAATCGTTCCAGTTGGACGTCGATCAGCCAGCATGGGCCAGCAATGTTATCAGATGGCAATGATGGCCGACCTAATGAAGCTGTCAGGCGAGCTGTAAGCAGACCCCTAACGAGCTCATCATTAGTACTTGAGTACAGCTCGCGATCCGATTGCGATGACTTTGAACCTTTGGGATGAAGGAAATCGAGGGGAAAAAGAGCCAATTGAGTCGTTATTCTAGTAAAGTGTCTAGTTGACTTTTAGATTTGAACTTTAGATACAGAATTTGAAGAACAGAGATGCAGATTAATTTTGGGGACAGAAGATGGCGACACAGAATAGACTGCAGTATTTCGAAAAGATTGTCAAACTGGCGAAATATGGATCTTCGATTCGGTATATTGACTATGCCCAAATTTACGGAGATCACAGGAGATGGCAATCATGGCCTGCCTAATGAAGCTGTGAGCCGTCTCCTAACGAGCTCGAAATTAAGGGGAATGGAAGAGACAATAATAGTCAATTGAATAGTTATTTAGTGAAGTGTCTCGTTGGCTTTAGATTTGAACTTTTGATCATTGAATGTTAAGTACAGACACAGGTACAAATGTGCACAGCGGTTTTAATCCGAAGGTGACAGAAGATGACGGCAAAGAATTGAATGAAGTTTGTTAAAGATTCGGTCAGACGGGTACGCACTTAGATACTTCAGTACTACCGAGTCCACTGAGGGTCTGCCACTTTTCACCCTTATGCCCCAAGTAATAAGGTTGGAAAGTGGTCAACCGTTAGTGAACTCGGTACCTAGTATACTATCAGCTAGAATCCGGTGTCCGCCGCCGCGTCCGCACCGCTGTGTTCGAACCTTGAAAAATATGATGTCAATTTATTGATACAAGCCTAGATGTAACCATGTGTGGCATGACCACACCCTTTATGTTTAGAGACGCATACATCTAAGAAAATAACAAAGAAAACTTATTATTTATCATTAGGTAACGATACCGTATTGAAGGTTAATATTATTCGAATGTATGAAAACATTTTCCTTTATATTTATAACATGTAGGTATAACGACGGTTGTCATTAACGCTATGTTTATGACTGTAAATATCAAGTAAATAATTAATTTCCAGCTGTACATTCGTTCCATCTGGTAGCGTTTTATTTGGACTCAAATTGACTATTAAAACTTTAATGTTGATATAACTTTACCGTCATCGACATCTTAGCCTAGAAAATATGTTATTAATGTAATAATAACTAGTTTATTTAGTCTCTGTTGCCAAGCCTAAACAGATGTTTGAGAACTTTTAAAATTAGAACGCAATCATACAAGACAATCATCATCGTCATCTCGAATAGAGGCATTTGAAATTCGAACGTATCTATAGGTACTTAAAGGATTGATTAGTTTAACTGATAAGGGCAATTTGCAGATCGGTAGCGCACCACGGTCACTTAGAGATACTGATTAGAAAGTTCGGTCAAAAAGTTACTCATCATCATCTGCCTAGCCTTTTATTTTATTTATTTATTTATTCAGAAATACATTCTAAGCTAACAGTTTTTTACCAAAGCGCTTAAAAGATAATAATAATCAACTTTTCCCAACTTCCCTGTGCTGGAGTGGGATCCCAGTCTAACCGAATGCAGCTGAATATAAGTATTTTACATGGAGCAACTGCCTCTACAATCCAATTAGCACTGGGTAATACGATACCCCTTGGTAAGACTGGTTGTGAGACTTTCGGGCCACTAACAACTTATAACGACTGTCAAAGATTTACAAATGACAGTCAGGACCAACGGCTTCACGTGCTATACGAGGCACGGAGAAGGCTCGGAATGTAATGGTTGGTCACCCATCTAAAGGCAAGCGCAGCTTAACCTAAAGATTGATCCGAGCGGCTGCTATTATTTAGCCACGGGCCACGAGGTCTTCGGTCAAAATGATATCGGATAAAATATCGCGGATGTAGTGCCTGGTGTTCGCAGTAATTCTGCTATTTTGCTGTACAGGTTTGACAGTACCTTAAAATACCTATAGTTATATCAGTGACCGTTGTCCAGAGCCACCTTCGCAATTATTCCGTTAGACCGAACCTTAACTCGACGATAATTTTCTAGCCAATGAAAGCACTATAAATCTTGGCCCAAGATGTCATCATGGATCTTTGAGATGACGTCATAATAATGTTGTTATCGTCTGTACGATCCTCCAACAATGATATAGGGCCCACGCCACCATAACTCCACCACCCCCGTAACACGACACTGCAGTAAATACGTCGAAACTTCAACGTTAGACTTAATAAGGCGCATGCATAAAATCGTTCAAATCTCCTGTACCATGCTTTAAACACAAGCGAAAACCAACTTTAAACCCCTAAAATAAACAACACATTCCTAATTCGTATCGTTAAATGAGTAAAATATGTCGAGATGACATCACTTTCACAAATTCGCATAAATAAGTTCCTTAAAAATGATATCACCAATATACAACTTTGTCCGCACCCACACACGCCCCTCCATGTACAGGCGGGGTGAGTCACCCGAAACTCGAAACATTAAATGCACTTGTACGAAATATTGCATTCATGTTCGAATGAATCAATTCTGGAAGTGACTGTACTTACTGCACTGTATTTAAAAAATTGGAAAATAAATAAACTAGTGTCAATGTGCTGCAGTTTCGTCTTTTTGTTTGATTTTGAAAAAAGAGTGATTAATATGTATGTTGATGAAAAAAGATGGATGGATTGTGTGAGGAATGATATGAAAGAGTAATGGAATCTTCCATTTTCCATTTTTCTTTCATATCAGAAAACGTGTTGCGCCGACCCCAAGTAGAATGGGACAAGAGCAGGAAGATGATGGTTTGAGTTAATATGTGTTGCAGGTACGTTTTACTCAATCATTCTGGTTTAGGATGGCATTAAAAAGAAGTAGATTACATCCTGGCAATATACTTAACAAACATCTTAACTTTACTTATAGATACTACACAGCCTAATCCGCTGTCTTTGATACACGAAATATTTCACATAAGTTCCATATATGTAAAAAGGTGAACTGTAGGGAAACATTTTTGAAACTACATCCCCCTAAAAGCTTAAACGAAACGAATGTTTGTGTGAATGTTCGTCATTTTTGCAAAGGAACTCACAGACACAAGCCTTTGTATAGGACTTTTCGTATCATGATTAGAAATCTTAGGCAGGAAACGTAGGCTCAGTTTAATTAAAGTTTCGATAAATAACATAGTCATAAATAACAAAATTCCAAAGCATTTGCCCCATTAAAACATATACCTAGGTCTAAGTCCTATACAGTGTAGTTCTCTTATAGGATATCTTATCGGGACTGTAATTATAATTAGAACCGTTTCGTACTTAATCAGGAAACATAAACTAAATGCCATTAATTTGATAAAATATCAAGTTTTACAGCACAGTACTACTGAACAAAAATGTGATAACACGGACCACCTAGAAAGCTACCGAAATTCTGACGAATTTGTTAAACTCGGATATTGATATTATAACTATTCCAGTTTATCTATATCCGTCATATCAGTTGCCTGACCTCAAAAAGTCGGCACAAGAACAGGGGTGCTACCCTACACAGGAGGGGTGGGTCCTAAGAGACAACATACCCCTGAATTTCGAAGATAAATGTTATTTATGAAAGTAAACTTACTCAAGGGGATGATAACAATTAATTATCTAGTGGTCTGACATTAATTGGGACTTAAACAAAAATATGTTAATTATTAAAAGCTGAGCATGAGGTTCTAGATTCGATGGGAATCGAATCGGTCGAGCAGTGTTATTGGAATTCCATCAGTAATTTCTGGATGGAAGAGTCTAGATTTGTGCGCGATTGACGACAACAGGTTTGACCCCTATTAATGGGACTTCAACATAACTGACGAAATGTGGCTGTACTGTTACTGACAGAACACCTCTGCCTAACCCTCCTGTAAATACAGACATGATGTTATAATGGGTTTAAAAATACCCTTAAGTGCCGTTCGCACTTTTTTTCCCGTCATTGCGATATTATTTTTGTTCAAGACAATACCTGATCTAGTTACGAAGATAGTTTATGGTGAAAGTTCCAATTTTTTCACAACAAATTTTTTAACATACAAGTTTTTAATGTTGTAACTTTATATACCTCCACGACCCCCATACTATTCCATGCATCCATTAGCACAATTTTTTGAGTGCGTTTCATTGAGTTCTACCATAAAACGTAATATTTCACCCCAAAAAAAAATTGTTTCCCAGCAATATTTTTTGCTAGTAGATAGTTATTTAGTTTGATGTACAGAATGCTTGTTTAAAGTCTTCGTGAAGGGTCAATTTACACCTTGTATTATTAAAGCTACGATTATCATTAGATAGGACTTTTAATTACTTCCAACAAGCACGTCATAATTTAATCATAAACCTTTAACCAATTATCTATTTATTTCAATAAAGTTGAATTAAGCGTCCATAAAATCCGTTTGATATCACAAGTATTAAAAACTTTATAGCCAAATAAACTATTAAATCGTCGTAAAGATCTCTTTGCAAGAGGAAAACTGTGTTAACTACAATTATTTTTGATTATTTTTATGATAGAGTCCACAATTATAACTCATAATTGTGGACTCTAAGCCAGGAGAATGATAGTACGAGGCACATGATTACAATCAAAGAAATTATGAACTGTTTGCATTGACAAGACTTTTTCATACTATAATATCAAGCTCAAGACAAGATCTAAGAATTACGGACAGCTTTTGATTAACTTTAGCAAACACAACACGGAGAAAGTTCCTTTTCATCGTCTTCATCATCGTCTTCTCCTTCTCCGGCTTGGGGTCGGCACAACACGTCTTTTCCTCCATTCCCTTCTGTCAACCGTCACGCTATCATTTACTCCTTTTTCTTTTATACCGTATTCTATACGCTAGATATTCAAAAACAATAATATCTGTATCATTAATGGCATCAAACTTAAACTCATCGACAAGCTTAATTCGAGAAATTTCTCATAATATGTGAGCAGTAGTCACTCAATCACGTTTCCCTGCGGTGGACGGTGCACGCCCAATGTATATAGTAACTATACATTATACAGAGTCAATCTCCCGACTTGCGGTGGTAAGCTCGATAGGTAATCATGAAGTATACTTTGCTGTGATAGAAAGTATAAGTATTAACCACATGACCACCACCGCTACCACTTCGTTCTCGGTTTCAGCAAAGCCGGGCGTAAAGTGTACCTCAGAAAAAACGTAAGTGTAAGCCGTGTAGAGATGATTTTCGAAAGATTTACAAGAAACACCCGTTTAAAATGCTCAGAGGGAGACTTTCGAAAAATCATTTTTTCCTCCGCCAATACAACCTTCAAAGAATGCATTGTTATCTTCCAGTTCCAATACTTCTGTGGTTTAGGTTGTCCGTTGTCTTGTCAAACTCAGCTGGATAACTATTTTATGTTCAAGACAATTCTTCTGGTAATTAAGCTGAACTAACTGCTGCTTGCACAATGCGTTTAGTATTTCCATTTAGCAATTTGTACGCAAGCCAGTGGTTGCTACCACCTGGGAGCCGGTGTCCTTCAGCCAAACGTTTTATTTAACTGTAACTTGAGTTATCTCCGCAACTGCTTGCTGCTTAATAGTTTCTTGTTACATGAACATTAGAATCAACTTACAACTACCTTTCCAATAATCCATTTTTATCTATCTCTTTTTTGTCATCCATGCTCTTTCTTACGTTGGTGTTTAGACACGTATGTCTAGAATTCTAGTTATCGAACCAATCCATCGTGACATAAATGTCTGGGACACCGGGCATTACTCAATTCTTTGAACCTAATTTTCTTTTAAATAAGGTAAGGTTTGCCGTAACCGTAAATAAAACCCTGGGACATTATCTTAAACACTAATTGAAACGTCGAACTAAAATCCCTGGTTCCCACTTCAACCAACGCTCTCCAAATATGGCTCTCAATGGTTACGTTTTAGCAATCAAAGCAGACGCTATTCCTGGAGCTAATAGATAAATTAAACTGATAAGAAGCGAGACGCCACCGGCAATTTGGCCCAATTAGGACTCGGCTGGAGAAAACGGTGGGCCACGATGGGCAACGAGGTTGGGGGCGCTACAATGGGGTTTTAAGATGGTCTAGACTTTGAAAAGTAAGATAGTATCAAGTTTGAGTTAATGGAGAAATGTAATTAAGTTGTTATGGGTTGAATGGACTGAGTAAAAAGAGTTGAGGGAGGCCTGAAGTTAACGCTGATGGAGACGCATGACGTATGAAATGACATACTAAAGTCATTCTTAAGGGAGAGCGCCAGAGTAGCCCGCGAAATTCAAATTTTCTTACTTTGTTTACCATTATTTGCAGGTCAGTGTCAGGTTGTATATTGATCTCGCGACCTCACGAAATATCACTTTACAGAGCTATAGTCATTTAAATCATCAATAAAACCCTCGAAAGTTCGTTAAATCCCATTGAATAATAATATAATAATAATATAATAATAATAATCGTTTATTTATAAAAAGGGCACATTTACAATGATTTGAAATTGTCAATTGATTGACAATTTCATGAAATAAAAGAAGGATTTCGCGGGCTACCTTACCGCATCCTCCTGGACCGGGAAAGGAGGACCATAAATAGAAGACAAAGATTTGCTTCCTCAAAACTTCTAGATGAATGAACTTCTTTCTGTCAAACATTAAGTGCGAATGTAATCTGCTTACGACGTATGGTGAAACAGCAGCTATGACGCGAGATGTAATCAAGAAAAAGATATATCGTTATCGTTACGCGTACACAAACATACGTAGATATATAATTAGGTACCTACACATACATAAGCGTCTCATGAATCATCAGCATCACGGTCAAGGCGATCTTTATTCTTCTCAACACAAAATTATTTGATTTACATTTATTTCTTATTTATTTTCTTTCTTCCTCAACACTTATTTAACATAATTCAAAAGTAAATAATTCAATGAAATCATACTTCTTTGTTTGTTTTACGCCGGGATTTTCAAGGGCCAATACCTAGAATGAAAAACACTAATATATTAGTGTCTTTGTGACGTCAGAAAGCCGTGCCGAAACCGTGAGCAAAGAATCTGCTCGAGCAAAAAAGCACGAACCTTTTTACGCTTACTTGAGCGACATGTAAGAGCAATTTACTGCTAACATACAGAATTATGTGTGGTCCATGTTAAGAGCGGCAGCTGTGATCAAAATAAATCATTAAATAATCTTGCGTTTTTAACGGTTACTTTTCGGAAACACGAGTTTTAACAGTTACATGAAATAGAATAAATTGTCAGCTCAATTTATACCTACGTGACAAGCAAGTGATAACGAGGATAGTTAAAACAAAAATGTTTGGATTGACATAAGCTATCGAAAAGCCAATGATAATGCTGTTGAAAGTCGGTGCAGAAACGTTTTGAAATCGATTGTCATCTAGTAGCGATACTTTCATACAAGCCTAAAGCATAAGGGCAAACCAAACTAAAAGCTTGGCTTGCCCTTATGGCCTCCTTCATGATGTTCTAGGGATTCTGAACAGTCTGCTTGCCTTATGGGATTGCCGTTTTTGGCCACTAGGCACGCCACTACCGGTCATCTGTCCTGATCCTAAAGCATACCATTAACCATTTTTTTTTTAAATAAACATCCGGCTCGAAGGACCATTAAATGTAAGGTCTCGCAGTAGTTGGCACCTTACACTTGCAGTTTAAGTAAGAAGTGGCAAGTAAGTTAATACGTAAGTAGATTTGGTAACACTAAAAGTTTATTAGAGTACCGATCACAAGAAAGTAAGAGTAGGTGGGATGCTAATCCGCGGTGTTCGCGTACGTATGTAATTTTTAAAGTAACAGTATTATATTAAATATTGTTTTAAATACGAAAGTGATAAGTAGGCTGCTGCGTTTGCAGCCTGACGGTACCTATATACGGAAACCGTACAAACACAATTGTTCTCAACTCTAAATTTTGTAAGCATTTTACATTCTGAATAAGAACAACTGCTTACGCACCATACCAGATGGACTAAAACAAAAAAAGTTCTGACCTACATTCCCGCCTTAAAACCATTAAAAAATGACTGCGTCCAGCGTTCTCTCGTAAATTGCACCAGCGGGACCGGTTTGCGGAATATCAGCCACAACGTTGAATTGAGGAAGCCCTAATAACTTAAGCGCTCCATATTCCGTGTCGTTTGGTCGCGTTCAGATAAATATACACGGCGCATTTTTTTAGGTTAGTTCTGTAGCTAATGGTCGAACTTGAAGTAAAGTATTAAGCTACCTAACTTTTAGAATGTTAGTTTGGTCGAAAACGTCCTTTTAACTTTGTTTAAAACCTAAAATTAAGAGCGTTGCTTGAGATGCTGCAGTTTCTACATATTCAAGTTATGCGAAGGTGTTTACCATGGTTCAGTGATTTCTTAGCTCAAGGAGGAAGACGTAAATGTTTGAAGCAATATTAGGAAAGAGGTGTCGAACTGGTGCCCTAAAAATGGTTTTAGCCCAAAACTCAGCCACGCGAATCTCGCTCACTGATGCAGTAAAAACATTATAAAAGATCATCAAGCTACTAGCTTACAAATTATTACTATTCACGACCAAAATGTTGCCATTACCACTTTATACTTCACTTTAATGATACACGAGCATCAATAAAGTGTTATCTTTGTCACGTAGGTAGTCCTAAAACCGGTCAAGTGCTAGTGTGACTCGCGCATGAAGGGTTCCGAGCCATCGTAGTAGGGGAGCCCCCTTTAATTTTTAATTTATTATTATTATTTGTTGTTATTGCGGCAAAAGAAATGACACTTTTTGAGGAAATTTCAACTGTCTACCTATTATGGATCATGCATGATATACAGCCCGCCGACAGCGGAAGCTTAGTAATAGGGTCCCGTTGGTTACCCTTCAGGTACGGAACCCTGAAGTAAACTAAAGTTTTGCGAAAAAAAAAACATGTTAATCCAAGAATTATTATAATAATCTGCCGGAAACCGTCGTAAACCCGTGCATTTAATAAGTTTACAACCTTCTTTTTACAACATAAAATTACGTATAGAAAGATCAATCTCGTTTGAAAAGATTCTGCAAAATATAATATCGTAAATGCTGAGATGGTCTAGCTAGTGTTCTGTGTTCTGGCCACCAACAAAAATCTATTTTATATGACATTAATAGATTGCTATCGAATTTGAAGCCATTGGATGCGAGCATCGATCAATAAATATCCTATCTTAGATAGGGTTCACATTAACGGAGTGAGCCTATGTAACTAATGATATCTAGACTTCGCATCTCAGATGATGTTATCTTTCTGAGGCCAATCACATTTTTATTGATCGTTGAAAATTGTGGTTTAAGTTTACTGAAGCTGTTTTTATCGGATAGTATGCAACTAGTTAAAGTATTAACCTTGACAAATAAAATTAACAAATCTGGCTAGCCTTTTCCCTTTTTATGTTGACGTCAGCTTCCAGTCTATCCGGATGCAGCTGAATATTAGTATTTTATATGAAGCGACTGCCTATCCGACCTCCACAAACCAGTTAGTATTGGGTAATACGATACCCCTTGGTAAGACTGGCTGTGAGACTTTCAGGGCACTTACTACCTGTAATGACTGTCATCTACAAATGACAGCCGAGCGAGACCAACGGCTAAATAAAATGAACAAGTGTGTGTGACAAATAAATTGAAATAAACATGAAAAAACTAAATGATTTGATTTTTGAGGTCAACAACCAACAGATTGTCGTTACTTCCTGCTAGCTTGTCCATTGGGTACTGCGACATTGATGGCTGGTTATTACCTGGAACAAAGAGTAAAAAATTATAAGCGTACTTTATTTAAGTTTAAATTTTAAAACTTTGCATGCACATACGATGGGCACTTAGTTCGCAATAAATGCTTTGACTTTGATATCAAGATATCGGTAAGTACTCGAGACAGTCTGCAGTTACGCTAGCTAATTCAATTTAATTTCGTAGATACAACGTGATTAATATTAAGGACATGTTTTAAAATTGTTAATTGATTGAATATGAATTTTATTTCACACATTATTTGTATACTTTTTACTTTACCCGACAGGGTCCGTAATTGTACCACAGCTTTAAGCCCATTGTTAGATGTCTTCACATTATGGAATGCAAATAAAGATAAATGAATAATACCCATTTTCAATTTTAAAATTGAAAATTGGAGGAAAAGTATCATAGAAACCACTTTTATTTGTTTGAAAGTTTATTTAAAAAAATCAATTCCTTTTGTTATTTTTTTCCAGTTTTATCGTATTTAAATATTGATACATATCACTGTTGCGGAGTTTCACTAGCTAACAGTTGGCTTTGATTAGTAACGAATTATTTCAGTTGTAAGACGTGCTTGCTCGAATAATAATTACAAATCACTACCAAGAAGTAAATACCAAAGAAGTATTTGTACAACATTAAATACACCAAAAAAACTAAAATAACCACGGGCTACGGGTATTTGAAATCATTTACACGCACATAATACAGACACAAAGCAATCTTTCCCTCTTTAAATATAGTAATATCGACGAAAAAACACATCAACACATTTTTACGCGAACACAATTACATTATAAAAAATCAATGGTCGATTTAGTGGCCTCGCGCACCATTAAACATAAGTACGAAATAGGGATGGACCGAATAACTGTTTTGCCGAAAACGAAACCGAATAATTATTAAATACGAAAAGTGGCAAATTGCGGGCGTTTCGGGACATGTTACATATAATTTTTGACATTCAAAAAGAGCTGATTTTCAGCCTAATTTGCTAAGAATAAATTGACTTTTGATTTTGAATATTCGCGTAATATGAAACCGAAAATCTAGACCTAATTTACTAGTTAGTGATTAGCTGAAAAACAAAAAGGAAATTCTACAAAACTTCGAAATTACACAACAATTTAGTGATATAAACTGATGTTTGTTGACGGTCAAGCTTAGAATAACTTACTGACTTATTCGAGCTTACTGTAATAACGATGTACGAGTAAACCTGAAGCTTGTCAAAAAATATCAACTATATTCTTAGCCGAAACCGAATTATCGACGAAATAAGTGGCAAATATGAGTCGAACTCACCCCAACACTAGTAGGTACAAAGCATTCGGGTGTATCTGATAACATCTGCCAGATAACGCGAGAATGGCACATTAATCATACTGAATAATACCACTGTCTATTATCGCGCTACGATGCTTTATTAAATAAAAATTATAGTTTTTAATGGAGAGTTCCAATATTTACTAAAGATTTTGGCAACGCTGACGCTAAAACATTAATATGAGTCAAGTATATAATTTTTTTACGAGTTCAAATTGACTGTAAGATGCCTTTGGGGTACCTCTTCCTTATGGTGGAAACAATAACATTGTTTAGTAATTCATACCTCTATATATTTTTTATAGAAATTAAATTCCTTCATAGACGTGGATCGCTGTTAGGGTGACCGTGGTAAGGTGTTTACCACTCGACTAAAATTTAAAAGTCACCTTTTTGTTGCATACTAGTTGAGGATATACATCCTTACAATACTATTCCAGCGGCACTCTATCGACGCTTAATATTTTATAACGATCAGTACAGCCGTTTCGGGGATATTAATTATAATCAAACATGAACCCGTCTTTCTAAGTTTGGTTAGGTACCACCCAAAATTAGTAATGTCGCTTCTGAATTTGCAGATCCATTTAAGGATATGCCAAAGTCAATTAAATGCTCATTCCAAAAAGTCTTTCGCGGTCCGATGGCTTTTTATCGATAAGAGTTTTAAGTTTTTTCGGTATCGTGGCATCGGTATTCGACAGCGAGTACGGAATTCTTAACATTGTTTTGTTGACATGTCTATTACCCACTTATACCGTTTGACCGATAAGAGTCTCGCCTAAGGGATTATTCATAAGAAATGACCGATTGCGCGTGGCCTAATTATGTAAAGCTAATGGAGTGAGTAGCATGACAATAGGTAGATAATTATGTTAATTAAACATGTCAAAAGTAAATATTTGAACCAGTTTGATAAGAAAGTTTTTTAATTCCCTGCGAAAAACAAAAATGATGAAATACGTTACGGGTTAACGTATTTACTTGATTGCGTTGGATTTATTAAAAAAAGAAACCGGCCAAGTGCGAGTCAGACTCCCTCACCGAGGGTTCCGTACAAACTTGTAGGTATTTTGTCATTAAACTACATATTTACGGTTTTCAGATTTTTTTCCTTTACATGTGCTGTAATGCATTGCTTTTTGCCAAATTTCTTGATTCTAGGACAACGGGTAGTAGTACCCTTTAAATTTTGATTCCCTTGACAGTGTCGAAAAATACGTTTTTTGCGGAATAAACGGCCGTATTTTTTTACATTAACTTAGAAGTTTGATCTTTTCACAGCTTCAAGGGACTGGACTTGAGTATATGGTTTTAATTTCTACTCGATACCTCCACGCGTTCTCGAGATAAAGGGTCTTGACAGACAGACGGACGGATGGACGGACAACAAAGTGATCCTATAATGGTTCAATTTTTTCCTTTTGAGGTACGGAACCCTAGAAACATATTTATCTTACTTATTTTCATTGAATATTTATTTTTAAATGTTATTGTGTAGCAGTTAGCCATATTTTAGTGAAAAAACATGTTTACGTACTTAGTTAAATCTAGTTTTCTCCTAATTTTACACTGTATCAGTCACCTTTGTAAATGCAGAAACGAAAGCAGTATCTACTAAACTACTACTAACTAACTAAACTATATCTTGAATGTAGCACTAAGTGGAGAATAATGCGCCATCGTCTGGCACTATAGCACCCTATTTCCTTCAGTCCACACATATTATTACCACACCACTTCCATTTATTTGTAGACGTTACATTGTTGCTAACATTACCTCTCTCTCACAAGACATCCTACCATTTACAAGGAAATACAGTCGTCCTTCGTATGCATAGTACAGTTAGCCAACGAAGTTGTCGATTTCGACAATGAACGCTTCTGTTTATTTCAGCATCAGCTGATCGATATCTACGTGGAATCGATATTACTACAGATAATCAAAACTATTTAACTATGGATGGAGAGGGAGAGGAAGGCCAAAGAAAAGATGGATGGATTGTGTAAGGAATGATATGAAAGAGAAAGGAGTAAATGATGCCGTGGCGTCTGACAGGGAGAATGGGAGAAGGAAACGTGTTGCGCCGACCCCAAATATAATGCGACAAGGGCAGGAAGATGATGAGATGATCATGAATCAAAACTATTCGCAAACGGTGCTTGGTAAACGTATTATTGGTGATTGATAGCTGAATCAGAACGCGGTTTACCTAATCAAAATTCTACAATGCTTGAAGCATTGTCCTATCCACTAATACGTTATGAAAAAAGGAAAAACTAGGACATTAGTATTTGGACAGTCGTATTTTCCTTGTGAATGGTAAAATAGCTCTAAATATGTTTAACATAACAATCCTCTTTGTATAATCAACTTGTATTTCCAAGCGTGAGCCTCAATCATGCTCCTAACAACCAATACATCAGCTACTTCAAATTACACTTGGTTAAGTCATAATGATATTTGTAACAACACCATACAAATCACCTCTCATACATTACATACATACTCCCATTACGTGGTCACGTTCTTTACCTTTACTTGATAATACAGCTCCAAATATGGCCGATGACATCACTCGACAAAAAAGAGAATAGTGTTTTAATGTTCGCTGAAAGCGCTCGAGGCAGCGGTGTAGCGCTTAATTGCTTTACAAGCTAAAGTTCGGTAACCATACGAAATTGTTTTAAGCACACGTGTGTTATGTAATGGATGATTTTAATTATGGCTAGGCTTGCTGGCCTGACATCATGCTGGATTATATATGGAGTGTTATTGACTTTGGGATCGACTTTCTTCATTTATTTATTTAAGTACATACAAAACACTTAATAGGTACTGAAAAAAAACTGCTTATTTCATTGTTCTTTTCGAGTCGGTTTCATCTTCTATTTTTGTGTAGAAATCTTGGCATGTCACCACATTTTCTTCTCCGAAATAAGGAGTCTCTGGAGACTTCTTTTCATAGACTAGAATATATTTTATTAAACACCAAAATTGAAACACAGCTGGTATACAGTATTACAATGGTGGTTTTATCGCTGATAGCGATATCATAGACATACTAAAACGTGCGGTTGCAACAAAGCAATCGTCTCGCACGAATTGATAGTAGAAAAAAAACACTCACACATGAACAAGTCAGACTAACGAATGAAAAAGCCACAAAGTGAAAAATGTCATTGACACACCACAAAAAACTTCAACGCCACTATGATAGCTAATTCGGCATACACCCAACACCATCAAAGCCATTGTAAGATTCAGATTGACATCAGCTATCGTAAACACTTTGCCATTCAATACTTGAAAATAAAAAGGTGTCCCTGAGAATACCAATTTGAAACGTGACTGATATTTTTTGTACGTTTTAGATATTCAATGAGAAACGTGGACAAGCAAATATTGTTCATTTTTCAAATAAAAGTACGTCTTTATTTGCTATCTATCTGTCAATAATTTAGCTTGAAGAATGCTATTAAAGAGATGGAGTAGAGACTAGGACTTCTGCTATGATGACGGAAGGAGAACGCAGAGGGAACCAGTCTTACCAAGGGGTATCGTATTACCCAGTAGTAAATGTGTTGTAGAAGTCATATAGGCAGTCGCTCCATCTAAAATACCGGCGGTTGAACTGGAAGCCGACCCAAACATAGTTGAGAAAAGGCTAGGCAGATGATGATGGAAGAAACCATACAGTGACATGCTGCGCTGACCCTGACTGAGAATAATGAAACGAGACAGATATATTTACTGAAAGCTGATGTGGTTAAAAAGGCAAACTACTGAGATGACTGCTAACAGAGATGTATCAATGGAAGAAGATGACTTCGCGCCGACCTCAAATAAATTAGAATCAGAACATAAATCACAAATAAATCATATGTATTTCTGAAAATTGGTTTTACAAAACACTTTTATACGTCACATCATGTTATGTTTTAAAACTAGATGTTAAGCCGTTGGTCCCGGCTGTCATTCGTAGATCTTTGACAGTCGTTACAGGTAGTCAGTGGCCCGAAAGTCTGACAACCAGTCTTACCAAGGATATCGTATTACCCAGTACTAACTGGGTTGTGGAGGTCAGATAGGCAGTTGCTCTATGTAAAATACTGGTATTCAGCTGCATTCGGTTAGACTGGGAGCCGACCCCAAGATAATTGGGAAAAGGCTAGGCAGATGATGATGTGGCCGGTGTATCGTACCCGACTACTCGGAGAAGGCACAGCTGTACAAACTCAGAGGTCACTATCTTTTTTAAAGGTCAGACATTGGTCAAGTTATATGAGGACCATGCATATTATAGGCATAGGCAGAAGACGAAAATGTATTTGTAGTTACAAGTTTCATAAGTACGAAACCGATCATGCACTAACTTCTAAATGACTAACGCCTTGCAAGTCCCGAATCAAAACCAGTTTAAACAGGGTCTAATTAGTACTCAAGCAAGATTGGCGCCAATTAGAACGTGTTATAAATCGGTAACGTTTCCGATTTCGTAACACATAACGCACTTAGCCAGAGGTAAATGACCTTAAAGAACAAATAGACTTAAGTACTCATAAAGTGCTAATTTTATCACTTGACTGGCACTTAAGTGTGGGACGCCTTTGATTCGATAGTTAAAGCGCGTATAAAAATATCGTTCGTGATCAATATTGACGTTTATCGCCGTACTGCGATCTTTAGCTACTACTTTGTTTGATAAACGGTAAGTAGGGAGTACAGCAAGCGTAAATATGACACATCGAACGTGAATGTCATACAGATATATCATACTAGCTAATGCACGCGACTTTGCCTGGGTGGACGTCGTAATTTACCCTTCGGGAACGTACTACTGTGGCCTATGTCATAAATTCATAATACAGGTTACGATTTACCGGTGTGCCAAAGAAGAGGGCAGATTTCCATGCATTCTGGGTATGGTAATCAAGTGATAGCACAAATGCCATCCGTCTTCCAGGAAAACCCGTTCAACACGTTATGTCGTGAAAAAGTAAGAGACAGCTAGAGCAGCTCTCAAATCTATCATTTTACTATCGATAAATGCCAGAACCAACGCTGTATACTTACAGCCGCAGTTTTTCTAATAATAGATGTCCCATATTTTAAGGCTAGTTACTGTAATGCCCCTCATTACTTTAAAGTCCGTAAAAGATATCGACATTTCGACACATTTTACCTTTCCCAAAGAAAATAACTGTACTTGGTTTATGTTTTATGGGGTCATGATGTTCCTAACTTTTGTCGTCAGAATTCTATCACTCGTTTAAGTGGTTATTGTATAGTGTATGTAACGGTGTATTTATCTATGGATTTTGGACCATCCATTAGATATAACTGCCATGTGGCGATGATAAGTGGGTTTTCCTGCTAGAAAATAATCATTGGAATAACTGTTGTGTAATGGCTTCTTATCCGAGAGTGCTAAATCTTTGAATTTTCTCTAGAGGAAGATAAAATTATCAGTATTAAATAACTATAAAGTAACTGTAAGATAAATATAAATCTTTGAGTATGCATGGATATTCTCTAAACTAAGGAAAACGATATTCAAATCAATGTAAATTAGAATGTTAATTGAGTGGTCATTTTAAATCCTCAGAAACTTATTATACCTTATTATAAGTTTCTGACGAAACAAATTATTCCTTACTTTTCTACTTAATAGACATTAAAAATACAGAGCTTAGCATAAGCATATTATTCACTAATTACCAAAAAAAATTCTACTCGTTCTACCAAAAAATATTCTCATAAGTACTTCTAAAAACACAGAGGAGCTCGTGGCTAAATAATAACACCGCTTGGGTCGATCTTCTGGTTAAGCCGCAGTTGCCTGCGTTGGTTCGTGGATGGGTGACCACCCATTACATACCGGGTTTCCTCCGTGCGTGCCTCGGAAAGCACGTTAAGCCGTTGGTCCCGGCTGTCATTAGTAGATCTTTGACAGTCGTTACAGGTAGTCAGTGGCCCGAAAGGCTGACAATCAGTCTTACTAGGGGTATCGTAATACCCAGTACTAACTAAGTTGTCAGGTAGGCAGTCGCTCTATGTGAAATACTGGGATTCAGCTGCATTGGGTTAGACTGGAAACCGACCCCAACATAGTTGAGAAAAAGCTGGCAGTTGTTACCGAAATAGCAATATCGATCACTTGTCTTTGTGCTTATACACCATGGTTCTTGCAAAACGTAATGGTGTTTCGTTGATGTCAAAAACTGACACACGCCGTGACCATGACAAAAACTACACAACGGAGCATAAACGAGTATTTTTTGTGGGCCCAACAATAAGGTACCAATTACCACATATGTATGTGCGCAAAGTATGTAATATGTATAAGAGCAGTCATACTAATTATAGTGCTTTGTAATTACGCTTTTGTATTTGCATAAAAACTTACGCAAATAGATATTATGATATCGTCATTGTTTTAATTAAATATGATAATTTTATACGAATTCAGGTCATACAGCAATGCCCTGATACGGGTTAAGCTCATCTAGATTCTGAATGCGATATTGTTTCGTATACCTAATGGGTGTAAAAACCAATGGGTGTAGAAGCTGAGATGCACTTGTTCTCCCCGTAATTGCCGATCGAGATATTGGAGGTCATAGTTCCAAGTTTTCCACCGAACCCCGTACTATTCAATGCGCATAATATGTTGAGTCTGTTACATTGAGTCCGACCTTTAAACGTGATTTTCACCCCGAAAGTCTTTTCCCAGCAATAATTTTTGCGTAGTTATTTAGTTTGATGAACACACATGATGCATAGAATGTTTGGTTGACGGCTTCGTGGAGGGCGGGTCCGTTTACACCTTGTATGTCGGACCACGAAACCATCCAGCACAGCACAGAAGCAACACTAGGCTACTAAATATCATTGTCTTGTCAACCCTGCCCTTGTGTTATTTACTTGGGGCCGGTCGGCACAAGACGTATCCTTCTTCCATTCTCCTCTGTCAACTGACATCGTTCACTTATTTTTCTTCCATATTATCCCCTACGCAATCCATCTTTCTCGTCTTGGACCGTTCTATCGATAAACATTTATATTCATGACTTTTTTAGTCACATCTAGAAGTGACTGAGACTGATGAAGATCTTGGTAGCTAAGGTAATGTAGATGCCAATTTATGTTCTTAAGTGATCCTCAGTCTGCTCATCTTGTCAGAATTTGACTTAATAACAAATTGCTTTAAAAAAATAACAAATGCTGTAGTGGAATAAACAAAATCAAACTAGACTGGTGATCAAAATGCTTTGACCACAACTACCTGTACAGAACTACAACTACTTGTACAGAACCCATGGCCGTTAATTCACCATTTGGTAAGTCTATAATATGACCTAGCAACCAGCAGACTGAGTTAAACCGACCTGACTATAACAGTAGGCGCGAAATAGCCTTACAATATCACCGCTGCAGATACAATCTTTTTTAATATTTATTGCCAGGCATAACAACTAACCCGGTTATTTTTTATACAGCCTATTAACCAGTAAAAACAATTTATATTTTTTTCCTTTAAAATTACATTGATTTCAACACTTTTATAATGATCGCGCAATCTATTGAAAGAAATAATGACGTTGTTAAAAGAAGTTTTATAGCTATTCTTTTAGTGGCAGCAGGTAAAATTAATACAAAGATTTGATAAAGTTAGAAAATGCAAGGCAATAAAATGAGCTAACTACGCCCAATACACAGAATATAGCCGGCAAGATTATTATAAAAGACTTCAAAGCACATAAGAGTAGAGGAAGACCAAAGAAACATGGCGATTTCGTGTTCCACGCGCACCATATAGAGATGTCAGCAAACTGGAAGGGGGACCCCTTATAGTTTGCTGACAGCAAGAGCCGATGCCTGCCGGGGCTGCGGGGCTGTTCGAAAGAGATACCGCGGCCCTGGAACACAAAGCGCTAAGAAGGAACATGGGTGGGCTTTAGTCAGTACAAGTCTGATACTCCCTTTTGCTCCGCCCAGAGCCGGAGGGGCCATTTGATGATCCCATTCGCAAAAAAAGACCAAAGAAACGATGGATTGACTTCATACCTCTTGAAGGATGATATGGTTGGAAAGGAGGTGTCTAATGAGATGACAAGTAATAGAG
Source organism: Eurois occulta (assembly GCA_950022335.1). Lineage (NCBI taxonomy): Eukaryota > Metazoa > Arthropoda > Insecta > Lepidoptera > Noctuidae > Eurois > Eurois occulta. The sequence goes on along the minus strand of OX465489.1, from coordinate 4,173,804 downwards.
AAGTATGAAAGAAGAATAAATGCTACGCCGACCCCAAATAAATTGGGTTACGGGCAGGAGAATAATGACTTTAAAAGCACACGGGTGGCATGCAAGGGCGTGAATAACAAGGGACTACTGATTACTGGGATTTGACAAAAACGTTATATCCCAGTATAACCCTTCATTCTCCTCTAGACGGAGGCTATTCAAGAGGATATCCCTCCATATTAGAAAATCAAAGTAGAAAGAGGCACAAGAATTCAAAAAGCTCTCAGCTGTTCGCTACTATTACTTTTCCTCCTAAAGACGCAATCTAAAACATGACATCCACACATATTTCTAAACTGACATCATCCCGGAAAGCCAAGAAACTCTCCACGCAAGCGAAGCAATCATACTAGTCATAGATCATATGGATTCAATCATTGATTGTTCGTTGCGAATGCTTGGCACTGGTGTTCCGAGTCGTGCCGATAAATTAACGTCAGCACTGACAGGTGGCGCTACCGTTACATTAGATAAATTATAAAGAAGGTGCATTCTGGATAATCTGCGAGTTTTGTGACCCAATTTAGCAGCAGATGCATACGCCTCTACGATAGCAAAATTTCTGATGATGATTACTAAAAACCGGCCAAGTGCGAGCCGGACTCGCGCACGATGGGTTCCGTACTATTATCTATAAAAACGGCAAAAAAATCATATCTGTTGTATGGGAGCGCCCCTTAATATTTTTATTTTTTTATTTTTAGTATTTGTTGTTATAGCGGCAATAGTAATACATCATTTGTGAAAATTTCAGCTTTCTAGCTATCACGGTTTATGAGATACAGCCTGGAGACAGACAGACAGACAGACAGACAGACCGACAGACAGATAGCGAAGTCTTAGTAATAGGGTCCCGTTTCACCCTTTGGGTACGGAACCCTAATATATTAATTAAGCTAAGACGTTGCTACAATGCGTTTAATACTAAAATTATCCAAAAGTATCATTGTAGACGAACCAAAGAAGGTGCAGAAGGCGTTCTGTGAGTCAAAAATGCTCACTTTAGCAGAATCATAATTTGATAATAATATGAATAACGTTCTTCTTCTTCTTAGCGTATCGATGGCAATCTAAATTGTATCAGCCCAAAACTCAGCTGACTAGTTTAATAACAACGTTAAAATTCTTAAAATGGTCACAGACGCAGTTTATATTATGAATTGTCACTTTGAGACCATTATACGAATTGTAACGTAATTCATATTATTATTCTATTATGATTCTGCTAAAGCGGACATTTTAAGCCCCCGGTACTGTCTGCAGACTATGTTCATATTAGCAAATATCAGAGCCACACTGAGACTTATCGGAGAATCCCAAAAGCAACTCAATGGTAACTAGCACAAGTTCTAGTCTTCAACGCACGTCCGTGAATATGCAAGTTGAATAAGCAAGCACGCAATTGAATATACAAGTTGCTTTTATAATAAGAGTAGACCTTTTACACTTTCTCCTACAGTGACCATTCTCAAGGCATAACACACGTCAAATTATAAACGTGTGGGTATCCCCGATGTTTTCCCTCGCCGTTCAAACGGAATCAAAGGAGCTTACACATGTTTCCCAAATTACATTATCAAGCTGGTCTATCACGAGACATCGTGTTTCTATGTGATTTGATAATGTGGTGACATGTATCTCTATATGTTCTCGGTCGAAAAGCATGTTTGATTCATTGGGTGGTAATTCTGGGATAGAAACTGTTATTTTGGAGAGTAGTTTGTACTGTTTGTTTCCGAAAACGTCCGCTTTCCCTGTGACTATTTCAACGTTGATTTCTGATTTTCCATAACTAGGGATAAATAGATATGCGTTGTGCGTCAGTGACCCGAAAGTCTGACAACCAGTCTTACCAAGGGGTATCGTATTACCTAGCGCTAACTGGGTTGTGGAGGCAGATAGGCAGTCGCTCCATGTAAAATACTAATATTCAGCTGCATCCGGTTAGACTGGAAGCCGACCCATACATAGTTGGGAAAAGGCTGGACAGATGATGAAGTAGATATGCGTTATCTCTTCAACAGGGTTAAAGCTATCTACTTCAGCTTCAACAATCAACGGTTTCGGTCAGTATTTTCTCTTCTTCTCCTTCTTCAACCTTTGGCCACTCAATGCTGAGTGTCTGTGATCTTTTCCAAATCTCTCCAGTTTTGGCGGTTTTGTGTCATGGCTATCCAGTTTCTTACGGTCACTTTTAAGAGATGGCTGTCCACCTGGTCGGTTGTCTTCCCACATTACTCTGTCCCGGCCGTGGTCTTCATTCCAGCACTATTTCAGTTCAGTATTTTCCTAGGCATACAGTCAGTCACTTTCGCATAGCATAACATAACTGAGAACTTTGTAGGCGTTAGACGTTAACTACACTATAATACTAGCTTATGCCCGCGGCTTCGCCCGCGTGGAGTTCGATAATTGTCCCACGGGATCATATTACTGGGATAAAAAGTATCCTATCTGTTAATCCGGGTTATAAACTATCTGTGTGCTAAATTTCAAGAGCAACAAACATCCATACAGACATTGTCACAAACTTGAGCATTTATAATATTATAGTATTAGGATAACATAACATCTACAGAATGGTGATGGATTGGAAACCTTTTAAAGATGACACAAATCATGACAACATACTAAATAAACCTCAATTCTTTTATGGCTACTATTTACCTTTACTATATTTAAAGCTTGGCTTTACTACACTGCACTTGTAAGCTGAACCAACATTGTTTATAACCGTCATTCAACCGTTAATTTTATAACGAACGAACATGCTACAGACTTGAGGAAATTGTCAACGCTTATATTGCAGTAAAGATTATTGATAAGGAGAGAGTTTATTGGTTTTTAAATATACTTATAAAAGTGTACCTATTACGGATATGGTGAGTAGTCTGACAGACTGGATGTGGCAGCGGGTTACAGACTGTTGTGGCGCAGCTTGGGTTTGTCCAGCAGTGAACGTGGACTGAGTTGATTGAAGTAGATCGAAGTATATAGGTTTATACATGTGTACATTATGATCATAATCTGCCTAGCCTTTTCCCAACTATGTTGGGCTCGGCTTCTATTGTAACCGGATGCAGCTGAAAACATATCTTACATGGAGCGACTGCTTATCTGACCTCCACAGCCCAGCTAGTACTGGGTAATACGATACCCTTGGTAAGACTGGCTGTCAGAATTTCGGTCCACTGACTACCTGTAGCGATTGTCAAAGATCTATAATTGACAGCCGGGACTAACGGATTAACGTGCATTCCGAGGTACGGACTACGGAGCTTTTCAAGTATGATCTAATTCGTTATTTGCTTTTTTTGTAAGTGCACAGTTCTGTGACTAAATGAGTTGTTTATACCCTTGAACCATAAATAGCGCGTCATCTAGGGGTCATGTACCATGGTAATCATAGATTCATAATCCCATTCATTTGAATTGATGAGATGGTAATGCTATTCATGTACTGACTAAGAGGATATTGGATTTAAGAGTATGATACCGTATTAAGGATGCTGCTGTAAAGTTTCTAAGGCTTTTGATTTGATCTAATAATTCAGATTTGAAGATTGTTGCAGCTTATTGAGTATTACACGTCGCATAAGCATTATCAGCCTCCTTTTCCACAGCTGGGACTGCCTCCTCTCTGTGAGAGAGAGTGGACTTTAATCCACCATCCAGGTCCAGACGTGTATGTGGCAGTCACGTTTGTCTACGAATTTTTGGTCCTAATGACATGTCACTTTCTTTCCTCCCGATGTTTTCCTTCGGCCCTTCCCTTCGTTTGTTTTAAAGCAGTATCCCAGTCTGGAGTCGACCCCGCGATCACGACACAAATCTGAAGTTTAGAGAAACAGCTAGCGTTTTTACACTGTCCAAACGGAACAACGTTCTCAAAACCAGACATCCCACTGTCAAAAGTAAGACAATACCTACACAAACCGCTATAAAACAATTAAATTTCTCAAAAGCATCGGTATTTAACATAGTTTCCCATGAAATCGACCTCAAGGTTAGTCAAACAAAATGGGTTATCGAACACTCTTCTCACGAAAGTCGATACAATCGTCGCAAACGCAACGCGTATCACGTACTTTGTAAACACGCCTACGATGATGGTAAAGGTGTGTCCACATTATTCACTTTATGAATAATTATTATTAACACACACTTTTATAAACTAGTAGTGATAGCTTAGTGGTTTGCTAAATCATAGGTCTGAAGTTCGAGCCCAAGACACGCTCCTCAGATTTTTCGGATTCATGTCCGTATTGTATAATTATTACTTGCTTCGGTGAAGGAAACCAGCATGCCTGAGAGAAGAGAGACAGAGAAGAGTACAAAAAAAAGAAAAAAGCATTTTGTAAATCAAAAGTTGCCCACTAGAAATATTATTCTAACGAAAAGTAACTGTTGTGGACGCACCATAACGAAGCTACGACTTACGGTTACGAGCCATTGTATGAAAATGACATACATCATCAGAGTAACTTAAATTGTCATCGCGATGATTATTTCTATGCATTTTAGACTTTATGAGCGATTAGGAGTCATTAGAATAACATAATGATGAAGGCTTTATAGTTCGTTATGAATTATGATTTGAAGTCAATCAATATAAATCTTAATAGATCTTGATAGGATCAGCTTGTTATCGTATATTGTACCGAGAAAAAAGGATATTATGCCTCGTCCAGTGGTCACAAGCTTGACTACAGAGCATGAGCTGCTGGATTCGATTCCCGGGTCGGGCAGTGTTATTGGGTTTTTTCGTCAGGAATTTCTCAGTAGCAGTTACGGAGTCTGGATTTGTGCCCGGAATAGTGTCGCTCCCTATTACATGGGACATAAAACATAACTAGCGAAATGTGGGTGTACTATTAGGTACACCTCTTCCTAATCCTTCGATGGATTACTTTGTGAAAATGTTTTGAGAAAATTGTGTTAAAACTTAAAACCCATAATGGCGGCATGCGGCATTAGTTTCGAATTGGCGCCAATAATGTCTCACTCAGTGTAATTTGAAAACCAAAAACAATGATTAGCTTGCTCAATGGAATAATAAAGAAAACATAAAAAAAGTAATTACACTATCTGCTACATAAAAAAAAACTGGATGTCTGACACGATGATAAGAATAGAAATTTATTGTAAAATTCCATTCTACACGAAACTGTTTTTATATTCTTGAATACCTCACAACTACACATGCCGATTTGATTGGGAAAAAATATCTAGACAAGTAACGATGCCCGTTGTATTTACATACATCTTGGTTCAGTTATCTATATTATCTATACAAATAAATTGAAGTATCTGTTTGTAATATCAAAATAACAGCTTTTTACTGAATGCATATGAAAATATATAGGTATATAAGGTCCCATTAAAATAGATGGACAATTTTTAACACAGCGTTCAGTACTTCTAACCAAAGATATCCGAGCAAAAAAAACACTAAATAAAGTGATTTTGTTTTGACCGTTTTGTGAATGTGTTATTCTAGAGTGCCGGCAATTTATTATTTTAGGTCAAAATAAAATCACTTTAATCAGTATTTTTTTGCTTGGAGATCTATGGGTAGACGTACTGAACGCTGTGTTAAAATTTGTCCATCTATTTTAATGGGACGGCACTTGTAAGAAAAACATTTTTTTTTTCAATTTTTGTCTGTCCGTCTGTCTGTCTGTTTGTTCCAGCTAATCTCCAAATAAAAAAAGGTCGTGAGCAGCGGCTAGTTACTACTATTACTAGTATAGTCTGGTCAAGAAGAAACCAGCCTTAAGGTTGACCTATGAGATGACCTTCGTTCGCGTAAAATATTATTTCCCTATCAGGATCGAATTTTGTCACGGGTATTTTTCGCATGGAACTATTTCTAAAATAAGTAAGTTACTGCATACCTAGATCATTAGCTATCTGCTAGTGAAAGTGTCGTCAAAATCGGCCCAGCCATTTAGGAGATTAGCCGGAACAAACAGACAGAAAGACAAAAATAAAAAATTAAAATACCTATGATTTTTTGTTATACGTACCGTATACACTTTCCTAAGCTTTCAGTAAATAGTTCTTATTTTGAAATTACAAACAGAAACTTCAATTTTATTGATTTGCATAGATATAGATGTATAGATAATAAAACCTACACATATTCATACATACACTAGCGACCCTTCCCTGCTTCGCTAGATTTTTACTACCTTCTTGACAAAACATGCAATTTCTTTATTATACGTAAATTAAAAATTATAATTATATGAACCTTCCGCAATTAATCCTCTAATTATTTCTGCATCCAAATCAGTTGCCCAGTGCGGTCACACAGAAAGACACGAAAAGCAACTTCAGCTTATATGTAAAGATACAGATAATAAACGAATTTATTCAACTAGAACAGAACCAAAAATATTTTTTTAAATAATATTAATAAATAAACAAAGAACGGCCTTCAAACAGCGCAGCATAGTCACGCGAATATAATAATACCAATTATTAATAACAGAAGTTATTTCTTGCCTAATTAACTGACGTCCGGTCGAATATCTAATAATGTAGGTACTCGTATTAACACCAAATGCAACTCATCAATCATTCTGACTAATTAAAAACGAATTAGGGCACAATGTGTTCCGAAATATGAGTTTTCAGGGTCACGTCTAAAGGACTGACCAGACAAGAAAAGATTGGCGGACGATTTTTCTAAAATTAATAATTCTCAAAAAGCTTGATATTTAATTTTATTAGATCATTAATTTAATCTAGATCATAATCATTTAATCAGTCTTGACCAAAACCCGCTCAGACACATTAATGAAGAAAAACTCGTAAAAGCAAGTTATTAAAATAGAATAAAATTAACCTAAATGATGTAAGAATTAGCGGCAAAAACGGTTGCATTTAAAGCGTTGACATCAAATGCACTGCAACACTTAAATGTTGCATCAGAACGGCAGAAACTGACCCAACTTAGTAGTTTACGCAGTTTGATAACTTTGGCCATTTCAACAACTTTATTATTATTCTACCATTTAGTATTATTATTTTACAAGAACAAGGATTTTAGTTGAAAAGGCTAATTTAATTCAATTTAATCCGTGGCAATCGCAATGATTGGTTTGTTTGTCGTGTGTTGTGTTGAAAAAAAGATGGCCCAATTTTTGTTTATGCGTAACACAATATTTAAAAGCATTATCCTTCTGGTGTAAATGACACAACAACTGCAGACGGGTATGATAAGTGAAAGATCGGTTTCAAACCGTTTGTATTTTCGATAGCTCCTCTCAAAATCTAATAAATTTTTAAGGTTTTTTATCATCCTTAACGCAGATATAATGCCACTTTAACTAGGTTCTTAGGTTGTACCCAGTATTTCTATTTGATTCACTCTTAGCTGCCAAAAAATGTGCTATGACAACTCGTAAAAATAGAAAAAACGTCCAATAACGTGAAAGGGCCCGATCGTCTGTGAGAGCCCTAACAAGCTATTAATCCATACAAATCTTGACCTTGTTTCAAAACCGGTGCATGAGTGTTCAATTTGTTGCGTGAAGATGCGTGTGATTTGCTTATTGTATTCTTTACTTGTTTTATAATACAAGATATTATTATTGATTAAAAAAAAACAAAAACAATGATCAAGCATTCATATAAAATGCTTATACCTTATCTGTATGAGACAAGCTTTTGAGCTACCATGAGGCAATTACAAGCTGATATTAAACCCCATAAAATATAAAGATCACTGAGGTATTTGCATGGATTATCGAGTTAAAAGCTTCCGCCATCTATTCGCAAATCGGCGCCAAGTTGAGAAGCTAAGCCGATATTAGAGCAATGCACTCGTTAACCAGGATTGCTGTAACTTCCTGCTAACCAATCCGTTGGGAACTACGAAATTGATGGCTGGTTATTACCTGGAACAAAGAATTGAAAACTATTTGGATTTAGATTTGATTCAAAATTACACACACAGTTATAAGTTCTTAACAAAAACTACTTAAATAAAATCGGTTTATCCGTTTGGGCGCTATGATGCCACCCCACAGACACACACAGATATTCAGAATATTCAGATACACATATCAAAGTAATTACAATCTTTATTGTCGGGGGTTATTAAATGGTTTTGGAGAAAGGAGGCAGTGAAAAACAACGATACAGATTATTGGCCAAACATCCAAACTTTCGATTAAAATCACCATAAACTAAGCGCTTGTTGAAAACCAATCTAACTTTGAAAAGGCCCTTTCAAACATGGCGTACCTAAAAAACTGTTAACCAGCATTAACATTGTTAACAACAATATTATCGTTCGCGCCCTACACAATGCAACCAATCAGGGCTAACAAAAAGCATACTTTAAAGTGCGAGTACTTCATCATCAGTTGTTTGGCAACTACTTGATGGCTGATACTGGCCCACTGGCCCCCACTGGAGCATTCCATCACGTGAGCCGGCGGCGATCGCTCCGCCACTTTGACAGCAAAATGATGCAAACAAAAACTGAGTTGGAACCAAGTTGGAACTCTTGGAACATTTCCTCGTTTAAATTATAGCTGACAATTGGTGCACTTTACGAATCACAGATGAAACAGTTTCAAAGGCCAATGCTAGAGGCTGAACAGATCTATTGTGAAACGGTGTTGCGGCGAGAACATAAACATACGATACATTTACCTGTTGTAAACCTGGCCAACAATAATCAGAAAATAGAAGAAAAAAAATAACACGTTTTAATGCGATCTATTTTCAATCAAAACAATGGACGGTAATACTGACATAAGGATATGTCAAACGTTACGTTTTTCAGTCATAAACGTCATCTGGGCACTGATTTTCATCACGAATTTCCCTAAATGTTATTTATAGTTGGCATTGTTACCATTGAGGTTGGGATCATGAAAGCGACAGTTTTATGTCGGTATGTAGGTACATAAATTCGTTTTGTGCCACACACCTGTTACATTTATAAACATTAGGAGCTGTCAAATAGGTATTTCCCGCCAACTAATTCCGCGTACATTTGACATTAGATGCTCTATGACGAACGTAGATGACGAACTATATAATAGATAAAATAGCGCCGATGAAAGAATTTTATGATCTTTGACGATTCTGACTTTGACGCAGGAAAAGCATGGACAACTATTTATTATCTACATTTTGTTTTTAAATCATCATTAGCGGGTATGAAATAAAAATGTCGTCGGCTAACTAGATCGCCGGTGTAATCTTATTTATTGATACAATTTTGTTGTGGTTAAAAAATATAACGGGCAGGTAATTCCGTCCGGAAATTCCATTCGTTTGGTAGCTTTATTATGGCTGTACGTACCTCTTAAAATTTATTGGTAGGAAACTGAACATGAATAGAAATACTCAATTCTACAGAATTAAGGCCCTTGTACCAAAATCTAAATGCATTTTACACTAAACGTATTTAAAACATCATACTATCTCTGTCATCTCCAAACGAAAGAGAAAACTGAACGATGTTTCTTTCATACGTTTTTCAATTTTAACTGCTGAGATGAGGTCCTGGGTTCGATTCGCAGGTCGGGAAAAGTATTATTGGGTTTTTCCAAAAGGAATTTTTCAATAGCAGCCACGGAGTCTGGATTTGGGCCCGGTTGATATCAATAGGCCCCTATTACATGGGACCATAACTGGCGAAATGGGGGTGTCCTATTAGGTACATTTCTGCCTAACCCTTCTGGGATTTCTGGCGTGATGTTATGTTGTTTTTTAATAAGGTAAAAAACCAAATTGACTTTTTTCTGTCTTACAAAATTCTTAAGCCTCAGCCCTAAGGTTAAGTTTCTAAGTTTTCCACTTGACTTAATGATGTGCGCTAGCGCAAACAAAAACCTCTGATTGCTATTTGCTAACAATTTGAAACTTTATAGTTGTCAATGTCAATTAAAGTCAATGATGATGAAGTATCTTCTAATGGCGCTGTTACGGTGTGAGGTAATAAATCTTGTAATTTTAATAATTTTCGAGTGGGAATGAAGTATTGTTTATCCGTCAGTTCCGTCATACTTCAGGTATCTACTTAATTAATATATTGGTTTTATTAATGTCAAGTGCCATTAGGAGATATCGGTGCAAAAAAGTTGTACGTAACTTCTTTCTAAAATGGATGAAAGTAACCATCGAGTAATAGAGTTACTATTTTATTCTTTAAAAAAGTTGGAAGTTTAATACATACATCATCTGACGGGGAATTCCCATATTTTAGAAAACATTCTAACCTCAGTCTCAATCGGCCAAAAAACCCTCTAATTAATAGTATGACCATTTTAAGTGTGCAGTTTAAGGTGGCGTTGGTGGTCAAGAAAATTTGCATCGATATGTCAAACTTGGTACATTTATTTTAGTTCTGCATTTTCCCGCCTGCACAGATAAACTTGAAGTATAGTTTTTGACATTGATTGTCGCTAAGATGAAATTGTGACTAACTTTTTTAAGTAAGTATATGAATAGGCCTTGTTGTTCTTTTCGTATAAAAGCTTTTATTTGGCTAAAGCTCTCGATATAAATCCCGCCAGTATGCCGCAGGATAATAAATAACTATGTTGTCAAAGGAACTCCCACAAGATCAATTCTTCAATGTTCAAAGCTACGTGGGTAAAAAAACATGGCGTCTAGCCTCATAAGCGTAAGCATGTCCATACATGTCACTCAGTCCTGGGACCGAGCTAATTAAAGGATATTCAAGGAGTGACAATGACAGCTTGCTTGAAAAAAAAGTGTGAGAATACACACTTCACTACATTTATATGCATCCATGCATTCAAATGCCTTAATAAAGCCCTGTGCACGTAGTGATGGCATGTCACATCATTCCTTTCCCTTATCGATAGTTTTTTTAAGGTATCTGGCGAAGTCTGCGCCTGCAAAGCTGCAAATTTTACGACATTTGTAACTTTTAGGGTTCCGTAGCCGAATGGCAAAAAACGGAACACTTATAGATCCGTTATGTCTGTCTGTCTGTCGGTCCGTATGTCAAAGCCACTTTATTCTGAAACTATGAGGACTACACAGTTGAAACGTGGTAGGTGGATGTATTTTGTGAACCGCTTTACGATTTCTATACAAAAATAAAAGATTAAGATCCCGAAACATGGAAATGAAACTAAAAAAAACGTCAAACCTATACGTGCGGGGTGTCTTTAAAAATAACAGAGGTTCCTAAATCCATTTTTTCTCCAAGTCAATCGTTTGAAAGATAGACACTTCCAAAGTTGTAAAATGTATGTTCGCCCCCCCCCTCCCCCTCTAAATTCTAAATTAAGAGGAGGAAAATTCTGAAAAAATGTAGCCCAGTTATTAAAGCATATTTTTACTTGACAAAGACGTACTACGATTTCAATAAAGCGGCAATTCGTAACCTTGAATGCGTGCATCAATGCATTATTCAAAACTAAAATGGAGCTGAACCAAATAAATGTCGATAATAAATTGGTCGGAACATTAATAATTAACAAACAACTAGGACATCGTTATCATTTAATCGTTTCGCCATTGGCAACAACGAGTTGTGCAAAATAGCAATTAATTATTGAATCACTGAATATTCAGACTCCGGCTTTATATTGTAAATTAATACTTTTCATTATAAGTTCTAATAAAAACGTTGGAATTAAATAAACACTCAATTTAATGCTACAATATGTAACTTTTTCATAACAACCTTGAATATCAGTCTATTGATGAAATTGACAAAACCGGCCAAGTGCGAGTCGGACTCGCGCACGAAGGGTTCCGTACTATTATCTATAAAAACGGCAAAAAAATCATATCTGTTGTATGGGATCCCCCCTTAACATTTTTTTTTTTTAATTTTTAGTATTTGTTGTTATAGCGGCAATAGTAATACATCATTTGTGAAAATTTCAGCTTTCTAGCTATCACGGTTTATGAGATACAGCCTGGAGACAGACATACAGACAGACAGACAGACAGCGAAGTCTTAGTAATAGGGTCCCGTTTTACCCTTTGGGTACGGAACCCTAATAAAAATCAACTAAGTTATCGAGTTTATAAAAGCGGATTTTCTTTCAACAACATTTATCGGTGCTCATATAATATTCGCACTTGATCTACATACCTTGGTTCATCGATTGCATTGATATCTACCGTTATCGATACTTATCGGGAATCCCTAAAAGCCTTGGGCTTAAAGCGAACATCGCTGCATCGCTTGAAGCGATCGGCAGGCGATGAATATCGCCAAAACGTTACGAAAGTGGCCCAATTGGAGCACTGGCCAGTGGCCACTGACATCTGAGCGAAGCGAAGGGAATTTAAAATAAGAACAAAAAGTGGCGGGAATTGTGTAAGGTTTCGAGTGGTTTCGGCGGGAAGCGGTTTTAACGGTCTTTTTCGAATTCCAAACTCAAAACTTCCAATGAGTTTATTGAAGAGAAACTTTTCATTTTACAATACCTAATTCTTCTATTTAATAATGTGCTGTACCTACTTAATTCAATTTAAAAGATTGACAGCAAATACTTAGGTAAGTTTACTATCATCATTTTATAAAACCAAAGGTGACTGACATTTCATTACTCATAGTTAGTCATACCAATAATATTATCCTTTTATTTTTTTATCTTAGCTTTTTTCTTGTTAATAGTCGACTTAGTCGTGAATATCTCATACGTCAGATAATACAAAAAGCATTTTGTTCAAGATTGACTCCGTGACAAGTTTGCCGACTAATTTGTTGATAAGACACAGAACTGTTATTCCTTAATAAATTAATTATGCGGGGTAAAATTAAATTAGTCAGCGAAATTCCACAGACGTGAAATTTATTTATTTATTAAAAAAATTATGTATGTACAACAACAAAAAACAATTGATTTGATGGGGTCAATGACCGTAGGTCAGGTAAATATCAGGAAGAAAAATCATTTAACGTTAACTCATACGTGATGGGTAGTGCCGTAGGGTGGTATCAATACTCAAACACGATACTGAAAAAAAAAAAAAACAACTGATTTAACCTTACTTGAGCTTTCATCTGGTTTTGAAATTCAATACTGCTGCCAGATCAGTACGAAACATTTCAATAACTGTAAAAGTAATAAACAAGTGTCCCACGATTTTATGGACAAATTCAGACCATACTTTCACATGATTCAATTTGTAGTATTTTGTTCTCATGTAATTAATACTTTCTACTTCAATTAAAGATCAAGTTCTGTACATGATACCTTTGATATACTTACTTCACTCGGGAACAATTAAACAGGTTTAATTATGATTTTATTTTCAGCAGTACATGGTAGACATTTTTTGTTTACTTAAACACAGCACATATACAGTACGCACACACACACACATGTAGGAACACGCACACACAGCACACGCACGCACAGCATTTTTTTAATGAACTGCCTAGTTTTCCTGCCCAAAATGAAAACCAAATGTGTGCGAGCCCTAACTGCCCTACTCTTAGCTAAGTATACTAAAATTGAACATCAACTAAAATATGCAGTTATAAAACCGTCAACCGCTATGGCAGCAAGAAACTGCAATAGCGTTAAAAAAAAGGCGCTAAGACACATGCACGAGACACGTTCTTTATTTAAAAGAAGTAATCAGCCCGCCATTGCTACACCACTCCGTACAGTCCCTTCACAGTTTTACTTCTGACAGTTGCAACCAGACAGCAAACTTTGTTGCAATAAGAATAAAGATCACAATCATCTTGATAGACTAGACAGTGGAAGCAACCCAATACCAACCTTATAGTTACCAAAATAAAGATCAATATGATTTTGACAGTAAAGCCAAGCACAGGTAGAATAACTGTGAAAAGACTATAAATAAGCACCTCTAACGTCGCCATCGTTTTTCCGATTATCGATAACTGCATTTTGTTAGCCAACATCGATAAGTGAACGATAATTTTATAGAGTTTAAACATCCTATCTGTAGTAAATAGTCGTTTAGCGTTATCGAGTTAGAAATTGGTGTTTACTGTGGGATATCGTGTTTGCGATAAAAAAGGACTTGGTAATTCATGTAACTGCATTTTAATAATACGATAAAAAAGTAGAGAATACGTAATGTATGAAGAGATGTAAGTATGGAAAGATTTTCCTAGCTTGAAAATACGTCTGACGATATTTGTTATTGATACAAAATTGGCACATTGAGGTAAAAATTCCGCCCATTGATTTATGAAATCTTTTATCTGATTGAGGATAAAAATATGCCTACTCTGTTACCGTTTGATGTCTATTCAATATGATTTATTTATTTATTTCATCGTTTCGCAACCATTTAACCATTACACAAAAGGCTATATCTGACCCAGTTTGCGCTGATATCATACTTAAATTTTGTTATTCGATAAATAATTACAGCCTATAAGAATTAAACTTGAAAGCAACACGGACCTTCGATTTCGATACTCAGATAAATACTTTATTGTCTTTGGTTCTCAACCTTGATTGGGATTTAATAAACATTATCGTTAAAACACGCATAATGTTGTTAAGTAAGTACTCAAAGTCCAAAATGTCACGGACCACGAGGTATTGAACTAAAAGTAAATAATAATTAAACAATAAACTTAGAATTTTATGCTTGGAATAAGGAAGTATCTGCTGTAGAACATATAGCAATAAAAGTTATTAAAGTGCAGCTTTAAGCATTGTGTTTCCGCCTTTCTAAAATCCTTTGGAAACACCACATGAGTAATGCGAATCCAAATACTCTTATTTTGAAATATTTACTGTAGAGTATCTATTTAATAAATATGTGAACACTGTCTCGCAGCCACAAGTAGTCAGGTAGCTGTGGCAAGTGGATTTACAATTGAGATTAAGGTTATTTTAACCAGCCCAGCAGTGCAAGGAAAAATAAGGGTGAGGCCAAACGAGCGAACGAATGTACAAACAGGACTTTAGTGTGAAACCGAATGCAGCGTAAATTTGGCGACTCACTGCTCAAAAAATTGCGCTCGTCTGGCCTCAGCCTAAAGAAGGAGAAAAGCCATTCAGATCATATATTCACAGATGATCAGAAAAAAATACGGAATTTTCTGAAATAGCAACACGACGAGTTGTCGAGATTCGAGATGAACCTGAAAACATCAAAATCATCATATACCTGCGCATTATGTGTCTTATCTCTTACGCTATTGGACTCGATCCTTAGCTATTCTTATTATATTGCAACCAGAAGCTGATCAACTTCAATATTGACTCCAAGACTAAAAGTAACTAACACACAAACTCCCCTAATTGCCTTCAGTCAGTCGTCCAACGTAATTGTAAACAGCGATCACAAACGTCAAAACAGATTGAAAGACGAAAAGCCCTACAGTCCTTTCACTGATAATTACCTCTAACATCTGCAATCCAACAGCAAATTTATGGTTACAATAATAAAAATCATTATAATTTTGGCAGAATTGTCAGTAATGTCAACCGAAAAAAGAGTTTAATGCTACAAGCACAAAGATCAGTGTGCTTTTGACAGCGGTACAAGGGCGAAGGTAAAAATCAGGGACAGGACTGTACAGTTCTTGTTGATGCCCCATTGTGACGTCAATTGGCAACCCGGTGGCGGTTACGTAAAACACGCTAAATAAGGGATCTCGGTAACAGAAATACTTTATAGTTTACACTCTTAGGGCGATTGTGCACTACAAGGAATTTTACTGTCCGAACATCCGATTTTTTACGGTCCGAAGTGGCATGAAAAAAACGGATGATTGGCTTGTGCACTTGTCCGTCTTTACTCGGATGATACGCCTCAGTTTAGGGTAGCTCTGTCTTTGAAACTACACGCCACGCAAGCGAAATTACTCTGAACGATGAGTTTCTTGGAACGTCGGCAGTTGCTTGCTCAACAGGTCCTATAAAATCTTCATTTCCGTGTTTTTTTTCATCTTAAGGTTTTTTTTTAAAAAAAAAACGCTTTTATTAAAGTTTTTGATAATGTAATATTATTCTTGCTTAATGTCTAGCAGATAAAACTAACGATATATCAGGATTAAAAATTTCGTGCCACGGCGATGAAACATGGTACGGCAATGAAATAAGCGTCCACGGCAATGAAAGAACTGTGCCATGGCAATGAGAGAATCAATCCACGGAAATTAAAAAATATTTTATCTATTGAGATAGACAGACAGATAGAATAAAAATGACTGTTCATAAGAGCCCGCTCATGAAAACGGACGTAGTGCACAAGCATAAACACGTTTTTCATTGCTGTCATTTCGGACCGGAAAAAACCGTTCCGGAATGGGGAAAAGTAAAATGTCGGACGGTAAAATTACGTATAGTGCACAAACTAGTATATACATTATATGGTGTGCCATATCGGACCGTAAAAAATCGGACTGCCGGACAGTAAAATTCCTTGTAGTGCACAATCGCCCTTATACCGTTTGTGAGCGATTTCTTTGTGAAGTTAGAAAAGATTTAGTTTGAAGAGGCTTGTTGTTTTACGCATCCGCATGCAGGTGTTGGTGAGACGATATACGATCAAACTGACCGTCTTGATTGACATAATGAATGGTTACCTGAATGTTATCACAGATAACAGCAATTATTTTCGTAAAGGAGAGACGAATCGAGAAAAAATATTTTAAATAAATTGTAATACTTCATTCTTTTGAAAATATTATGAATTTTATTTTGGAAACGCAGAAAATTGGAACAACTCAATGGGCGACTTTGTGTCAGTTTTACATTTTTCAATAAAATCTTTAAATAATCACTTTTTTCTGTCACTTTCACGTTCGTATTGTGTTAAAAAAATGGCCTTTTACCAGGACGTGTTGACGTCAATTTTCTTATCCATTCGATACTTAAAACTTTCCGAGAGAAGTTCCATGACACATGATAAAAATGGCCTTCAGTTAGGAACAATTGCAAAGCAACGATATCATTACCACCTTGTTAAAAATCAGTTTGAAAATTCTAAATAACGCAGACCCACTCTCCGTCTCAATGTCATTCTCATTAAACATAATATCCCTCTTGATTTCAGTCGAACAACGGAGGAGTGACCACAAAATGTGATATTAATGCTGCGGGTCAAACCACCGTATGCTCTTGACATTTACTTCTTCTGTAACATACTACGTTGTTACGATTGTGTACCACAACTACAAGTTCTCGATATTAATTGTTCATTATCCGCCAGCCTTTTTCCAAATAGATAATTACGAGTATGGAGGCTTCCAGTCCAGCCGGATCCAGCTTAAAATCTTTATTTTACATGAAGCGACTGCCTTCCTGATCATTCATTTACCAGGATCACAATTCACAACCCAATGGTAACACGATATCCGTTGGTAAGATTGGTTGTCGTAATTTCGGGTTTCATCCCCATAACGACATAGAAGATATACCACTAGGGATTTCACTACGCGGTCATGACTACGACTACGACTAGTACACTAGTGCATAACCGGCTGCTGTCAAACAAAACGAGTCGGACGCGGTTATGAGACCAAACTTTCTTTCTGGTCAGAGCTTCTGAGTTCAGAACGACCAAAAGTATGGTCCCTTATGGCTTATGGATGGTCAGTAATCCACCGTGGCAAGCGTAACTTAGCCTTGACCCATCGACCCGAGCAACTGTTACTTTGTTAGCCACAAGCCCCTCTCGATAGCAATCAGTATACAAGTTATATTTGCTCATTAATTGTTTCCATACAATGCTTCCACTGTCCTGCATCAAGTCGACCTTGCAGCCTGATCACGACTCCGCACACCTGCACAGGGGTTGCCAACTATTAGTTCTCGATTAGAACCTGATCAATTTAAATGGTTATTTCAATGGTAATCACGAATAGGTTGTTTCCGGGGTTTTGTGAGCACGAAGTCTTATGGAGTGTTTGGTTTGCCTTGATTTTTAGTATCTTTGAAGACGATCTTGCCAAATTGCAATTAAAGCCTTGACAGTAATAAATGAAGAAGCTTTAAAAGAGTAGTTCTTATTAAACAGCATCTGTGTTTCTGAGAACCTGTCTAACAATTCAGCTTCCTGTAATCACAGATAATAGCAAAACACCATAAAGACATTTCCAGGTTACCTGCTAACTAAGCTCAGCCCACATAAAGCAATTTCTTGAGCAAAATAAATAAAAAGTAAGGGATTTTCTTGAAACACGATAGTAGAGGTACGTTTAGGGCCCAGTTGATCCCCTGTTATGAGGAATTCACGATTAAGGAAGGATCTGAGGCGAATTCCTCAGCTCCGTTTAGGTCAACAGCTATAAAGATGGTGTTTTTTTTTTCGTCACTGGAATTGCATCGAAAAATATAATAAATAGGGTTTTAAAAATTAGGAGGAGCTCGTGGCTAAATAATAACTGCCGTTCGGGTCGATCTTTAGGTTAGGCTGCGCTTGCCTAGGTTGGTCCGTGGATGGGTGACCACCCATTACATACCGAGTTTCCTCCGTGCCTCGGAAAGCTCGTTAAACCGTTGGTTCCGGCTGTTATTTGTAGATCTTTGACAGTCGTTACAGGTAGTCAGTGGCCCGAAAGTCTGACAACCAGTCTTACAAAAGGGTATCGTATTACCCAGAACTAACTGGGTTGTGGAGGTCAGATAGGCAGTCGCTCCACGTAAAATACTGGCATTCAGCTGCATCCGGTTAGACTGGAAGCCGACCCCAAAATACATAGTTGGGAAAAGGCTTTAAAGGTCTTAAAAATTAAAACATCAAGGTTTACGAATATTTTTTTTCGTTATTTGTAAATGTTTAACAGTTTTTTAAACCAGATTCCTCGCCTTTCGATTCGATCTTCAACATTACACGTTTATGCGGTTATCATGTTCTCAATTATCATCTAACACCATCTAAGCCATGCACCATCTGGGCTCAAAAGGCATTCGGAGGCTTTTACTGGCCTGGTTTGTTCTCGGTTCGTGCACGCTAGGCTTGAGTCGAGGCCGCTAATGTACACGCTGATGTGTCGATAGTAAACAAGGTTATGTTATAAATTGTCATGTCGTATGTAGCCTTATCAAGAACTCTGATAAATCTCTGCAACATCGGTTTAGCAAGCACCGTTAATTTAATCTCCACTATCATTTAGGCATGCACTTTAACTGATTTTTTAGCAATTATTACAACCAATAGTTTTAAGAATTGATTTAGGCATATTTTTCTTATGCCATGGCGATGGTAAGTCCCTAAAATACAATAAATGAATTATCTTTACTAATTTCTAATTAGATAGTTGCTAGATAATTTCACACGAAGCAAACAAAGATTCCTACAAGAGAAAATGAATCTTAACTTGACATTGCCCTGGGGTCAAACAGAAAGATTGCACATGCTGTCTGTTATCGATTGCGAAACTCAATCAATTGCCAAACACCAGAACGTGCCGATTGATAAACACAATGTAGCGATTACCCGCGTTTGTAGCCCGGATTGTGTGGATGAGTAATGTGTGAGGCAATTTTTATATGTACACATAATGTTAAAAGGAACAGGGCTAGAAAACCGCCAGACTCTAATAACTTTCCCGAATGCAAGTTTGTTCGTACATATATCGCTTCATCATCAGCATCACCCACTGCTGGGTATAGATCCTAGGCCTCTCTTTGCATGTGCCAATCTCCAAACTCCGGTGCCAGCCTCATCCATACATCACATCAGTAACGAAGGGTCAATTTTGTAAGAGGTAAGCCGGAGTACATATCTTTCATGTGATTATAGTATTTGTCTATGGAATACTGACTGTGCCATTTTTCAAAGGGAAGCCGGTAGGAATCGAGTTGTATGGAGCCTTCGCCACTGCATCACATAATACATATCTTAATATAATTTATAAAAGTGATCATTTTAAAGGGAACAAGCATCAAAAACATAAATACTGACGCTACGCAGACTACGTAAGTGAAAAAATATAAGAACATCTTGCTAAACGGGAGTTTTCAGAGTTTTCAGAGTTGTCGTTTCGTCAATCTTTAGATAATACCCAGAGCTTCAAAAGCAAACAATTACTAACTTCTAAGCGACTGTATTAATTTCCGTCACTTGAAAGAGAAATGTAGTCTCGAGTACCGTAATCCGCTTAGAAGAAAGGTTTCTTTCTTCACCGGGGTTAACATACCCATTACGAAGATTAATTCAGCAACAATACAGCAAAAAATATACCTAGCAAATTACTGCCTAAGCATTAATTTATCATTTAACCCCGCCCTCCGAACAAAATAATAAGCCTTCGTGACTGTACCCCATGCCTGCTTAATTAAACCATAAAGAATGAACTCGTGAACACAAAAAAATAGAACCGGTCATCGATGAAGAACAAATTGAAATGTCAAAGTGAATATGTCAGAATTGAAGTTTCCGCAGCGCTTGCGTCGCATCAAAATTATTAATCTAGTAGATTAGCCTCAGGTCACATTACGCAACTCACAAACAACGGTTCGTTGAGTAAATTCATGCGAAAATTGCTCGTAATTTGTCCGAGGTCATCTGCACATAATACTCTCATTTGTATTGTACAGTCGCTACAATTTAGTGTAATCGAGTCTTAATATACCAGCCTTGTCAATTATAGCTAGGCAGTATTGTTAGTCATAAATCAATACCGACATCAGTAGACCGTAGTTGAATAATACATAATTTATAACCTAGAAATAGAAAACGGAAATTACTGGGACAATACATCTTACCTGTATAAATTTTGTACAGCGAATCCAATAGACCCTGCATCATTTTGAGTTGTTATTTGGGCACTAGTTACATCACAAAACACTTTAACAAAAACATGTCTAGACTAGCTGGCACACAATAATCAGCACTGAGCACTATCGCTTTATTATTTTTAAAATAACAAGACGTGATCAATGGCGAACGTAACTGAAAATCAAATTCTTCAAACTAAATGAGCAGTCATGCAGACAGCTAATTAGTCCCACATACGAACAAAAGCTTGAGCAGATCAATTGGTATCGGAAAAATAAATGAAGACACAAACGAGAAATTACTATAAGTTTCGAAGGTGAACGAACTAATAGACAGCACGGTGGCCAAATTGAAGTAACGGTAACAACCATCGGATCTTTATCATCAATCAGATTTGCGTAACAATCTTTTAGCAATTACTTCGTACACTTGAGTGGTTCAAATGACTGGTTACGTGGAATGCAGTCAACGTATACAATTATAAGTAGTAAGGACAAAAGAAATGTGATCTAGTTACAACAAATATTGAGACCACAAGACAAGGCTACTATTTGAACCCAACGAAGCGTACCTAAATATAAGTAGGTAATGAATGTAAAGATATCAAAGCAATAAGTACCTATATTATATTAAAATATAGAAACAAAATTCAACCTAGACCCCGATAACCATACAAGTCTCATGGAAAATGATGAAGTTAAAGTATTATGCAAGGTCACATAAGTAGATATAACAACCTGCAGTACGCCTACGGCACTAATGGTCGGAGCGGACCATAACACCATGTTTTACACGATGTAGTACAATATGGGCTTAATAGTGTCGAAAGTTTCGATGTAGGCGGGATCTCGGATGTGTAATAAATTGTAACAGGCGTAATACCAAGTCTACAAATGTCGTAACGCAAGTGGCAATGGGATGAAAAAAAGAAGAACATCAAGATTTTCATCAACCACGTCAAAAGAGAAACTTCAGATCACAAATCATTCTGAAACATATCTTCATTTCAAATCGTTTACGTTGTGTTTACTCTTAATAATTTCTTATATTTTGCAGCTCAACGTTATTAACTGGGATGCATTCTAAAAGTAACACAAATTATTCGCATCATTTGTTGGAGGTTTTTCTCGGCAAAACGTAAAAACACACTTCAATTTTATTAATCTTGGCACGGGTTTTAGCATAACAAATAAACTTAACAAGCGTTTCCTAAAATCATTTATCACTGGTCAAATAGAACTGAGAATGGTGTGAAGAGTTCGCAGAAGACGTAATAATAATTCAACCTTAGAAGACATTCTATAGCAATATTATTCTACATTTCTCGCAAAACAAACGATGACTGTGACATATTGGCAGTTAAAAAATCCAAATGCAATGTTAAGAATGATTATGGGCAAATTGATTTGATAAGAAACATTCAAAAACAATCTACTATACAAAACATTAATCATTAAAGATAACCCTGGTCTACCCACACGAGCATAGTCACAGAAAAGTAAAAGAACATAGAAACAAAGTCTCGGAACCTAAAGTGCTTTTGGCCAAAGTAAAAGCAACAGGTCCAAAAATAATAAGCAATGTTATTTTAAGTGAAACAATGCCTTGGAACGATTTACGACTAAAACAATGAATCGTAATTAATATGAACGAACTCAGAAATTTTACTTCTGAAGTCTTACGTGGACGTAGAAACGTGCCCGGTCAAAAATAGACTACAAGTAACAATGTGTTGTAAATGAAGACAATAATGACAAGTCCACATGATTGTAAAGTAAAATTAGTCACAGAAGAATGCCATTGCGAAATCAATGGGAAGAAACTAAAAGCAAAAGCGGTACTATTGAAACTGGGAAGTTTATAAAGATCTCGGCTTGTTGAAAATATAATGGATAGCTTTTGAGCATTTTTATTTTCATTCCATTCTTTATCATTTCATTTCTATAAAATACATCATGAATACTTGAATGCAATTGTTCAGGATCAACATTACTGACATACTTAGCCGTCTCGCTTTATTCGTGGACACAGTCTAGTCTTTTTGTTAAGGAACTAAAGCCGCGTAAAATTAGAATTTCAAATGCATTCACCCGCAGTAATTCATCTTTGCTGCAGCAAAAAGTAAAATTCTTATCCCACCAAGTTTCTGAAGTATAAAAGATACATCTTTGAAAGATTACTTCGAAAATAATACGAAGAAAGATTTGCGAGTGTCCCGAACAAACGACAATTTATTCTCCTGTAAATTGGAAGTGGCATGTCTGCGCTTAATCAAGCGAGCACCGGAGCAAAAATCTCGATGACCGGTCAAACGAACAAGATGAACGAAGTCTTCGAGAAAAGAAAGTTCTTGAAAGTTTTTCCATAACGTCAAATTCAAAACCTGTTTCAGAAAAAACGTATTTATTTTGCAGAACACATATTCGTACTTGCATTACAACAAACTGTCATCTATCGTTAATAGACGACGTTGATGGCAAATATTTAAAACACTGTCACTTTTGAAACCACATTTTGCACTCGCGGCGATCACTTGTGTGTAAACCACGTACTCGCGACTTCAGATGTAATTCCTAGCGATGTGTCTATGACTTAGATACAGGCTATAGTCAAATCGCAAAAGTCGATTAGGGCGGGCGCTCATTGCGGATCGCGCGCCCGCGCCGTCCGCGGTCTGCCGCACCGCCGCCGCCACTGGCGTACCGGGATTATTTATAAATTCATACAGACAGGGGGTCGTAGAATTTTGCACGAGTTTGTCGTGGTGTGCCAAAGCTAATGACTGCATCAGGTCAGACCGGAAACACATTGTCCCGGTACCTTCCTAAAGTTAACGAACGGATTTGTGTTCAAGATGTTTTTATTTCGTTAAGTAGCCAGTGATTTATTTTCGAATACCGGATGTCCTCACCTTTGTGTTGGACTCAATCAATCAATGTAGCTTTGTTTAATAAATGACAATTCTGATATAACCCAAATATGTATACAATCCCCGCCAACACCAGACCGCGAATTAATTCTAAAAAAATATTTCGCAAGATACTTGTAACTCAAAGAATTTTCCGTCGGCCCTGGCCATGCCGCCCACCTGGACAGGTGTCCAGTGCGATGGCTCATATACTAAGATATTACGTTCAACGTGAGCAAGATTTAAATTGAGCAGTATGAACGGTTTCTTGTTTGACGTTAAAATTTATGAAATGCTTACACATGACGTGCCAATGACTTGCGATCACTTGTTTATCGTACCCTGGTTATTCATTGACCATCTTTGACGTTTCTGCTGCTACGATTGAAGATTCTCGAACAAATGACGATCACTGTCACTGCAGAATCACCTGCAAGTAGAAAGACAAAATAGTTGGCGTTTGGCACTCCAAGCTATTCATTCCAAGTTTCTTGACAAATGACAGCTAAAATTAAAACAATTAGCAAATTCAATAAACATAACTGAAGCAAAGCCAAAAACAACTACCTGTACGTGTGCTGGTAAACAAATTGACAAAGGGAAAAATAAATCTGTGTGAATTATGTACTCACACTTTGTACTCACACACCAAGATTACAATCACAATGAACAGTTAAACGATGAACAACTTGTAAATGGAGACTGCGTAGGAATATTTTTGTCGGCGATTTCTATTATTTTAACAAATGTTACAGATAAAATCCTACACAATTAGAATATTCCATAATACACAACAATTACCCATCAAATTAGAGTTGAAATTCCGAGACACGTCCATACGCTTGACAGGCATCCAAAGAATGTCAACCATCTTTCACCGGAACGGCGGCAAGTCAGACAGAGATGACGCCCCTGACTATTTGTATTCTAGAATATTCATTACGCAGTATACATCAGTATTTACGGGTTCAGTCTCAAACAGCTGTCGACACTGACGTGGTTTTCATTGTGGACTTTATTATTGATCGTAAACTATCGTTAGAAACGTTTCTTTGACGTAAACGTTACGTTTCGAAGTAAACTGAAGCTCTTCATCTTGTCGGGTAATGTGAAGTTTTGTTTAAGTGCTTGTTTTGGACTGTTCTGTAGCTGTATGAGAATAGATACAACGATAAAATTGGGCAGTATGACGTTTGTAATTTCATAGCTTAGTTTGCGTAATTATCACGAATATTCACTATTCATTTAGATTGAATTTAGTGTATCCTCCCTCCCAAATTGATGAAATCTTCAAGATTAAATACTTGTTTTATCTATTGAAGTATTGTGGATCTTCTCAAACGCTTGCCTTTTTAACCTTACAACCTTACCTCAGCGTTAAACACTGACACGGTATCCTTTGAATGTGTACCTTGGAATAACGTAGCCTTCATCTTGAATTTCATCCACACGAAAATAAACGTTTCCAAATATATTTCCAGAAAAAGAAACTGGAATAAATAAACAAACGCAAACATTTCCAATAATACGTTTTCACCTAAGCGATAGTTTGTTTAATGTTTATGTAGTAGTATATTTGTAAGGTAATATAAACAATATATCCGTAGGAACATTATTTGGTAAACCTGAGTCAATGTTATTTAATAAAACACGTTTGAAACTTACCTTTACGGATTGTAAAAATAAAACTTTAGCACTCACGGAATTAAATGTGGTTGAATGTGTAATCTCAGGTAAATCCTCGGAGTCAAATTGATTTAAATTGCTTTTAACACCTCCAGACATTCTTTCTTAATCTATCGTTATAGAGTGTTTTACCTCAATCGTATATCAATCTTTCTCACCTGCGAACCACGTAAATGCTGCCCACATCACACAGTGGAAATTCAGGGAATTCTTTGTATTTATTCTGGGCTCTTTTCCATCAGCCCTTTTATTATTCTAAACTAAAATGTCTGTGTAACTAAACTATCCACTACGAACGATTGCTCTGTTAACATTGTTTTAAATCTTACTATTTCCAAGTACCTGTGTTGTATAATCAAATTGCCTTTAGCCTATTTTCATTACTCATTTCATTTCCTGAATAAAATGTTCACTCCAAAACTTATGAAAATTTTGAAGCATTTAAAACTACTGCATTGATGAAGACAAACAGCTTAATTCACTCTGGGGCGATTGGTATTTTATGTCACAGCAAACACTATGTTATAGAGCTCCTAGAAACAAATGCTAACAAATTGACAAACACATGCTAATAACTTATTAGTAAGTAGGCACACAAGCCTATAAATAAACCTGAAGTGAGCCAGTCTCTAACGGATACATTTACCGGCGACAATTGAGCAGCAGCGTGTGCCGGCTTCCTCGATGATCTCATGCAAAACCGTAACATTTCTACAAACCGCACCATTTAGGGAACGATATTTGGGTCAGGCCAATTGTGTCATTTAGATGAGGATGCCTTTGATTAGGACAAGCGACCCTTTTAATGGCTGGAACTAGGCTCTTGTAATGCGATAGCGTTTTGCTGATTGGTATCGTTGTATGTGGTAGCTTTGATAATGTGTGGATCATACAGAATTTAATGATTTGGATTTGTCTGAGGCTTTTGATACAAGTAATCATAATCGCCCTTGTACGTAATCCTTTGTTTTGCTTTACAATCGAACTGCTGGAATATAGGTCACTGTCGCTTTCACGTGAATGTTTTTGGCTGCACGAAAAGTGGGTGGTCTACTACATCAAGATTATCAAGAAAATACACCTATAAATAATTTATGATTAGATAGATAAGTAGGTACTGAATCGACATTTTGAACTACTCAACAGAATCCGATATGGTCTAGTGGCTAGGATACCTGGCTCTCACCCAGGAGGCTCGGGTTCGATTCCCGGTATCGGAAAATCTTTTTACTTTTTGAAGCAAGATTGAGCAAGCTGAAAATAAATTGAATTCTTTCAAAGAAAATCGTTTGGGTTTCGCAATTTCCACGTTTAGCAGACAAATTCAAATGAAATAATTCAGGAATTGATTAGATTAGTAGTATCTAGTAAAGTACAATAAATATTGAATACAAATATGATAAGAACGCGTAGATCTTGGTCTCTCGGAATTCTGAATTTCTTTTGACGCGTTTGGTAAAAAAACACAGTTAAATATGTTTTGGTTAAAGACAGCTGTCAACTTGTCAATTATATCGTGTCGCTGTCCTGAACGTTACTACAAAAACCGTTTCATTTCTTTGAAATAACATTTCTCGGAATTTGTTCTCATTAATGATTCTATTGTCCACTCATAACTTTGCTGTAACACCCCAGGTTTTTTGCATTTCCTTAAAACTTTTTAGTAAAAAGCGAAGGTGTGTATGCAGTTCATAATATGATTTGCGACCGTAACAAATATGTATAAATCACAGAATTATACAGAATTAACATTAAAATCACCAATAAAACACCTTAAACTGAACTCCAGACATCCAAAAGTATAAGAATTTTTGGATTTCGCGGGCTACCTTAAGAACTTCAGGATCGAGTGGGTTTATTACCTACCTCAAAAATGCTCTCACTTGCAAGCCATTACACAAGCACTTTCCTGGAGAGCTAAGAGGGCATTCCTCCCTCAAACTGGCGGCCATGTTGCGGTCACAATGGGTGCGCCGGCGCACGTCTTTATTAGCCATGAATGGCGACGGCAGTAAACAATTCGAAATAGACGCGCTTCCCGCTCGCGTTGCCGGACCGATCGTCTACGAGTTACAACTTTATAGCACGTGGTACTTTTGTCTACGATGTCCCTGCCCCATGCCATTAATCTTTGGTTCTTACTCACATTCATTGGAAAGGTCAGACTTATGTGGAATAGGTATGCATGATAAGTAGACTCCGTAAAAGGAGAAAGGTGTGATCGTCTTATTTGAAGAAGATTCTGGTGTTACTTGTCGCAGACGTAAGGTGTGGAATCCGTACTTAATTACAAACTTACAAGTACCTTCATCTGTTACTTTTTTACGCCAAACTTACTGAACATGTCGTTATAAAAGCTCATGGATAAGTAGCCTGGGATCATGGAATGCTTTTCATTCCATGGTCACAGCAGATGAAGTTGCAGACAACAGCTAATTAAGAAGATAATGGAAAAAAAGCCGGAGAAGTTAAACCGTGCGAAGCCACAAGAAAAAAGACCTGAAAAGTAAGAGTGTATAAACTAAAACGCGAAACACGTAATAGAACTGATATCAAATTATTAATATTGGCTCATATCTGATCTGCCAATCAGACCATTAATTATGGCAAAGTGTTTTGGCAGTAGTTTGTATTCAATTCTAGGAATTCAAGGTGCAAATTGCGATTAGTATGCATGATGTAGTGCTACCATCAAATGGTTTATGGCTTTTGTGATTATTCGAATCAACGAAAGTGAAAGGACTGTTGAAAGACATTGAACAGAAAGATAAGTTTTTATAGTCAGGTGTAGAACTGTAACGCTTAACCTTATTACTGCTGAACAAAGCTTAAGCTCGCAGCCATTGGATTAAGTATGACAGATGGCTATAACAAAAGAGGAAGAACTAAGAAAAAGATGGAATGGATGAAATGCAAGATGACATGTCTCAAAAAAGGAAGTAAACACTGAGATGACCGCAGTTAGAAATGTGGGTGACCAAAACGCATTGTACAAACCCCAAATAAATTGGCAAAGAGCAGATAGATTCTTATGAACAGCCTAAAGTTTGTGTGATGTTTGTTCACAACACTATCGGTTTTGTCCGATTGATGTACAAAACAAATACGATAAAAATCTTATCGCAAGTTTTTTGTTCTGATAACTCTCGAGTTTTTAGAGCGTGTCTTGTCTTGGAGACATAACATGTAAGAACGGGATCATATAATAGACCAATATCCGAGATAAACTGTTTGCGGGACGGGCCTATCTTACTGGGTCACAGATAACGAATGGAAGTTGAAAATAATGCTGAAAGTAGATTTCTTGTTATTGACAAACAGTTAATCCATTGAATGCTGCTGTCTGATTCGGAGGAGCTGGCTAAATAATAAAAGCCACACAGGTCGATCTTCAAGGTTAAGCCGCGCTTGCCAAGGTCGGTCTGTGGATGGGTGATCATCATAAAATTGAGTTTCTTCCGTCCCTCGGAAAGCACGTTAAGTCGTTGGTCCCGGCTGTCATTTGTAGATCTTTGACAGTTGTTACAGGTAGTCAGTGGCACGAAAGTCTGGCAACCAGTCTTAGCAAGGGGTACCGTATTATCCAGTACTAACTGGGTTGTGGAGGTCAGATAGGCTGTCGCTCCATTTAAAATATTGGTAGTCAGCTGCATCCGGTAAGACTGGAAGCCGACCCCAATAAAGCTGGGAAAAGGCTTGGCAGATGATGATGCTGCTGTCTGAGTCGGAATTGGACGTAGCGGAGGATCTCTGTTAAAATATGGGGGGAAATCCCCGACTCCGGGCTACTACTGAAATTCCTTATGGAAAATCCCAATAACACTAAGCCTGACCTAAGAAGTATCGAACCTAAGATTTCGGGCTCAACAGTAGCGCTTTGCGACTTCGCCTTCGTTTGTTTCCAAGTCACAAGTTTTATTATGTAAATAATAATCATAATTGTAATGATAGCAATTAATTCACCTGGAAAATAAAAAAGCAATACAATAATAAAGTATATGAATCAGTTACTTAATCCTTGGCCGACAAAATAAAAATAAAAGTGATGTAAACTCCAATATTCAGAAAACAGTTATTCTTCTCGATACCGACACTTCGATAGTAATCGATACTTGATTTACACTCGATAATAAGTGTTAATGTAATCGCATATCTGTGAATTTTTATTAAAATAATGGTAAGTAAGTACTACTGTGAAGTGAAGTGAAGTGGTAGTGTGAAGATACCTTTTTTTGCCAAAAATGGTCGGCCCCAACAAAACCGCTTTATAATCATTATCACTTAAAACAGCTTATTATTGCACCCACGCCATGTAAGTATTAGCAAAGTGGGCCGCCATATTGGCCCTTTATTTGAGAAGACAAGTCTTGCATGTATTATTGTTGTGAATTTAATTATCAAAGCTAAGCATTCTAGCTAATCGAGATGTCGCAATGCAGGGCTGGTTGGTATTGTTTACATAAAGCTATACATTGAAGCAGAAATGTAAGAGGTGGGTAGATATAAAATTGAAATACACAGCTAACTAGATTCTGTCCGCGATTTTGTTCAGTGAAAGAGTTTTTGTAATCAGATTTGCACTTTCAGAGATTACCTCTGAACAAGCTTATACTTTTCCCTGATTTAAAATATCTATTACGTTACACTGTAATCATTACCACTACGCTGGCCTAGGGTAGGTAGATGTCATAATTATGCCTTATCGAATTTTTGGTTCTTGGACATTTTAGCGTTCGCTGTTTTTCTTCGGGGTTTTGAGAACAGCGATGATGAAATAATTCACACAAAGTTAAGTTGGCCTTCTGCAATAATAACCTTTTGAAACATTTAGAGCATTTCGGAAAATAATGCCATTTACCATGATTTATTTCGTTTCAAAATGAAGCAATATAAAATCTGCCGCAAGATTTATTGATTAACATAAAGGTTTCCAGAACAGCTTAATTTGTCATGGCATTAAACCGAGGCAACGTATGAAGAAAACGTTACGCTACAGGTAGCCGTGTTAAAGTAAATGTCAAAATGAACTTTACCGTTCGTGTTTAGTGAAGGATTATATTAACCGAGATACAGTTAGCGTCAAAAATATAGGATCGAACAGACCGTTTATAATCATCGGACGCTAGACACACCAGCAGTCCCGCGAGCTGAGCCAGTAGCTTTAAATTAGCCCCTAAATAATTTAAACCAGATCCAGCATGTCCCCTTGCTGCCCTCCCCAGCGACGCCCTAAGCCGAGGCTCGTACCCCACAGGGGGTGCCCTTAGCGAGTGGTCGCTTAGTTTTTAAGTTTTAGTTTTACGCCCCTGGCTGGAGGCCTTACACTCAAGGCATCCACAGGACTTGCCCGGTTAAGCAGTAGCCAACCTCCTAGGTTGAACTGCGAGATGCCCTACCAAAAAAAAAAAAAAAAAACACAACAGCAGCTAGACCGATACTCTGGAAAGACAGCTAGGACAGACTGGACCCGAAGGCGGAGAGCTGAGTTTAATTGTGGCGCAACCTGGGAGAGGGTTATGCCCAGCAGTGGATTGCGAATGGGTTAATTGAGTGAAAAATGAGTTAATTTGATTATCATTCCGAAACACCCTCTGTATCATTGAGATTGATTTCGTCTGTTCTTATTACGAACGAACGGCGATTCGTCCGCATATTTTCCACGTTGACCGTACAGCAAACCAACCTTTTCGATGTACTCATGGCTATTGTTTCTAAACGATTGCTCAAGCACCTACCCCCAATGAATCGGTTCTCCGATCATGCACGAATCGATTCAACCGTGAATTGATTTAGACACCGATACGATAGTACAATCGAGCAGTGGCGCCTGCGCAGACGCCTGTTCAACATTACCATACAGGTTTTAGTTCGCATCTGATTGTTGAAATATGAGGTCGTGTTTGTTTAATATCTTGAAAGCGAGGAAAAAAACATACAAATATGATTTCCTCCGTTTCGAAATGAAACCCAAAGCATTTATTTTAGTCAAACCATTTACCTACAAGCATTTTTAATTTAAGGACTTGAATTCTTAAGTTAGAAAGTTGAAGGTATTGGGCCTGTTCCAAAACATATCTTTATGGAGAAGAACGGGCAAGAAACTCCATGGACATTCTTTAAAATCCGGTTAGTGTGTCTTGCTTCTGAATTCACTTAGACTTATAGCATTTGGTTTTGCCTGTGTGATGTAATAGGTTCTACAATGGTAATCCTCTTTGTTATGATTCATCAGTTAACAATAGCACATTAATTGGCAAGTTTCACTATGATAATTAATCCTAAATTACAGATTTCTTAACCCTTGCGTGTTGCCCACACACAAGGGTTCAGATATCCGAGAATTTTGAAGAAAACTTGAATATTGGAAAGTTATCAAATCTTGCCAAAATTTAAAACCCACGCAGATACTGCTGTTTATTGTGAAGAATGGTTATTAATCTACATAATGTTGTATCGATTAGCCCAATCCGGTTTTGTTAAACTTTTGATTTTGGTTAATGAAATTCGCGTTAAGATTTCCATTTTCAATAAAAAAATGGATGTAAAATTATTTCATCATTACATATTGTAGACATAAGGATTAACGATAGATTTAACTAAAGCAACAATTTCATTAATTGCGTTAAATAACTGTTAACTTTAAGAAGAGGATGGTATATTGTCGCCAGTTATCGTTAAATCTAATTAATTTACATTAAAAGTGAGAAAATATTCATTCCACTAATTAACTGCATGATAGAACCGCTCAACATGAGATCATAAATATTTCGAAAACATTATCAAAAGTAATGATCACACATCACAATCTCTATTATAGCATCTATTAATTTTTGTAACATAATGAATTCATGATCATAATCTGCATATTTTATGGTTTTTACAAATGAATGGCTACTAATATCGATGATTCAGATTTATAAGAGGTTATTAAAGCAGTTGAAGATATTATGTGGAATGAATTGTATAACTTTGCTGTTAGAGGATTTCCTCATGACCATACTATGTTATATCGACATACATTCGCTGAGCAACAGTATTGCTTTATCACCTTTTGGCAAGTGGTCGTCACACCCCCACCCCCCCCCTTTCACGACATGTAGTCTTTTCGTACTTTAGAGTCATCAGTTTTCTTTAATGAAATACTTTTTAAAAGACAAAATGCATAATATCTAGCAAAAGAAACGTTTTAAACACGGGCGTATCGCACGCCTAAAACCAGATACCGTAGTCTTTAGGCATAAGAGTTTCGCATCCATACAAAGTATTATTTCTTTTTCTTATGTCAGTAATAACTGCATTAACAAATGTGTATTACACTCACGTACTGCCATTTAGCTGTCAATAACACCGATAAGGTGTTTTATAATTCTAATTCTGACAGCCTGACAAGGTTCCGAAGTCTGACACTTGTAAGACTAGTAACATACGAGTATCATACCTGAACATAATAATAAGTTAGGATTACTATCGTGATATCGACCTTACGGTAGCGGTATCGGTATCGTGTTTAATGTCAGATCAAATTTATTTTTACACGGTCCACAATCACTTCTGGGTACTATTAAGATAATTGTGTGTTATTAAATTAACAATTTGCTGGTACCCGAGCAAGTTGTAATGTTTCATTACAATGGCAATTATGTCATGTCCATTTTAGAAACATCTAAGTGTGCCCTTGGGCATTATAAAAACAGGAAAGATACATAATTTCAATAAAGGACTCTAAGGCCGAGATAAATAGATGTCTGATATCGACGACTTGATATCGTGTCTTGCTTGTCCTGTTGCTTGCACATCACAGGGGCTGATGGACGCTACTGAGAGTGCCAAACTTGTCGCCAAATTTTGGGCTGAATCCATTTAAATTGTCATCGACACGCTAAGAAGAAGAAGAATAGACGTCATTTATCTTTTTTTATGGCTAAGCGTTTAATAAGATAACTGTCAAACTAAATGTCAAAGAAGGTGACGGAACCATATCAAAACCAAAACACGTGTTTAGTATTGTTTAATATTATCGGGCTTAGTGGTTAAGCAATCATCTACAGCACCGAAAAGTTAAAATATTCGTTCTCAATTTCAAAATAAAAACTTACGAATATAAACACGCGCAGCATATGGCAGCCAATACCTTTATCTGGACAGTTATGCGTTTTTAATACTCATCATACGTTTATTGTAAACAATTTGATAAAAACTGAACCTTGTCCGTCCATATATGGGGACAAGACGTGACATAAGGATCCAACTTTGAATAAAGATGGTACGATGAGACGATAAGTAATGTTAAGCCTTTGGACTCGAAAAAGTCGAATTACATGAGGTTGCTCTCATATATTTGATAATATCTGCTAATTTAGGCATGGTCATCACAATACACGTGAAAGTTGAAAGCAGATGGAACTTCTTACTATTCGGCTTTTGACATGAATAAAATAGAAGTTTCTTTTGTACTATTAGCCTGGACTAGAGGCTTAGATATTTTCTTTGCATCGTCAGATAGCTTCAAATCCTGGCAATTTTTAAGCTGCCAATGCAATTCCCCAATTTTGTCTTGAATCTTCCCAATTCTCATATTGCCAATTGTCTCTAAGTTAGAATCGATCACCCAGGAGCCAACGGAAACTAGCTACCCTTTATTCAAGCAAAGGAAGACAGAATAATAATATAACAGCTCTATGTTCAAAGGTAAAGGTCACAATCGTCGGTCAGTAGGTGTGCAATGCGTGTTAACTTCCATTTCTCTCCTTATACGGAGAGGTGACAACTGTGACACCGACCACACCCCGTGTCTCTGTAAGACGGTACTTTGTATGTTTACCCTTATGGGGTTAAGCTTTAAGACAAAAAGCGTGTTCTTCGATGATAAACCTTTCTAAAATTTAAATAAAGTTACTTTTTCTGCAGCGCTTGGTGTTTTTGGATTTGACTTACGCCTTTGACAACTTTACTAAGATTATGATGTATCTTTATTAGTTATGGTCTTTTCTATAGTCACCGCCATCAGACTATATGTGGAAGGTGAAGAACCAGGTGTTAAAGAACCACTTGGGATAGGCCAAAGTCTAGAAGTAGGCCGTTTTAGTTGAATTAAACCGATGCATATGTACCTATGAGAATTGGTTTGACTGGTAGATTTGAAAGCATTTTTTATCAAAACCGATCCTGTATAAAATCTGTAGTTAAGTAAACATAAAAGTACACTACTTACTTATTACAACGGAAAGTTGTTAAAAT
Source organism: Eurois occulta (assembly GCA_950022335.1). Taxonomy (NCBI): domain Eukaryota; kingdom Metazoa; phylum Arthropoda; class Insecta; order Lepidoptera; family Noctuidae; genus Eurois; species Eurois occulta. The sequence continues at coordinate 4,139,258 of OX465489.1, read as the reverse complement.
TCATAACTTTACATGTACGTACGAAATGTGCTAACAAATTGCATGTTAGCTAGAAAAATTTACGCCAATTTCTAAAAATATGAGGTGTTAAATAATCAAAAATGAAAAATAGATTTTGCTGATACATTACTCATACCTCAATTTCACTCGCGTAAATAACATTTTTCTTCAGTGCATCAGCCAAAAGATGTCTTAGGAAGAAGAGGATAATGCAGCTAAATTTATTGTCTCAATGAGTAATGTTCTTCAAATACCTAATACGAAACGTAAAATTTATATTGTTGTAAATTCTTTCGTGGGTTTAATAAATTCTGAAAGCTGAACTGGACTCGTTATTTTATTTCACGAAAAAATTCGACGTGGGCGAGCACATGGTCGAAAAAAGTTAATAAGAAACTGCACGCCATCGCAGTTATTCCTCCTTTACATCAGTTGAAATGATTCCGCTTTGGAATCGATGCCCGAAACAGAATCCTAAATAAATAAGTAAGCATTCAGAATCGTTAAAAAGATTCCGTCTGTTTCATCAGTTATCGTAAATTTCGTGTACAATGTGGGAAAGTGACGTCCCTGTTTATTTTAAACCATTTTAAAATTGTTACTAGCTGGCTGAAGAGAGAGGTGGAACGCGCCCGTGGGCTACTAACCTGTGATCTTGGTACTCGGTTTCTTAAAACTAATTATCGGCTGCCAACACGTTTACTTTTCAATAAAACGCATACCTATTGTGGTTTAATCTCACAATAACTGTTTTCAAGTCTCCAGCAAGTGTAAATCGGTCAATAAAGTAAATAGCAAATATAACTAAAAGTGCCGTATCATAGTGAAAAATCCAAAAGTGCAAAGAATCTTCGCGGTTGGGTGGACCATATAAAGTCGAAAGTCCGGCGAGTGCGCAACTGCCCCAGCGCTACCAACCTACCGACGAAGTTTTTGGCGAAGGCGTTCCAGCGCGCAGCGTCGAGCGCGGTGCGACTGTGTCGCATTGAGAGTTCACGCGCCTAGTGGCGCCACCCCGGCCATATCAAGGAACTTCTTTTGTTGTTTTATTCGAAAACAACCTACTTTGAAACCGTGAAATTCAACATAAAAACTAAGTGCAGCGAAAACACAAATAAAGGAATTGCAACTTAAAAACAGTGAAGTGAAAAAACGGTATTACTATTCTGCCAGTGACTTCTATGCGCAAAAAAGTTGTTCTCCATAATCTACGAATGACAATACGTAATTAAACAGTGATATTATTCAACAATAAAGTGAAAATGTATCCTAACCAATACAAAAATTACTTGCAATAACATTAGAATGACACATCAATATCGATCCAGTTAACGCCATCTAGATTTACTGAAAACTATCTTAGCTCGAGGCAGCCAGCCGTCAACAGTCTAAAAGTCAACGTTCCGCGTACAGTACCTAACCAAACCATTAGAGAGCAGCACAAGTATCAAAACAAAAGTATTTTCTTACTAACCGAAAACATAATAACGCGCAAACCATGGAAGAAGTAATGAATATGCTCCAAAAAATACAAAGCGAACTTAACGAACAAAAACTGACCATTGTGCAATCAGCAGACTACGTTACGCAACAAGTTACGCAAAACATAAATCTCAAACTAGAAGAAAAATTCAAAATAATGGAAGAAAAATACAATAACCTACATGAAAAACTAGAAAACCAGGAGAAAAGATTATACTTCCTAGAGAAGCAATCAAGACAGAGGAACATCGTTATATTCGGCTTAGCGGAGACCGAAACATCTTATGAAAACTCAGAAGACAACATCATAAATTTCATAAAACGCTACTTTTCTATGGAGCTAGAGAGCAGTGAAATACAAGAAATTAGGAGAATAGGGAAGAAAGGAGATAAACCCCGACCGATTACTGTAACATTCACTACACTGGGTACAAAAATAAGAATTTATAAACAGAGAAAAATATTAAAAAATACTGATTATTATATAAATGAAGACTTTCCACAACATATTTTAGAAAAAAGAAAGGAATTACTAGAACAAATGAAAATAGAAAGAGAGAAAGGAAACTATGCCACCATCAGGTATGACAAATTAATAATACGCCGCAACAACGCAGATGCATCAGGCAATAAGAAAAGAACCCTACCAACATCACCAGACATAAACGATCCTACAGGAACAATACAAGGTACACAAGTAAACAAAAAGAACAAAACTCAGACAAAACAAGGACTACAGAGATCGTCAAGTGTATCAGAAGGAGTTTATAAACCAGGAATACGTAGTTTTTTAACCAACAAAAACCCTGGAAACCCACAAAACGAACAAATAGATAAAAACTTAAAACAATAGCAATTACCGCCCCCCTCTCACATGAAAAATACGACAAGTACACAAATAAAGAATAAAAAACATCTTCCAAGCCGGCCGGTCACCGTGGAAGATCATGACCAAAACCCTCCAGAGAAAATAAAAACAAACAGTATAAAAAACAGTCAACATAGTACCCTATACATAATAACATACAATGTCAGAACTTTGTCGACATACTCACGAGTATTAGAATTAACAGAGAGTTTGAAAAATATAAAGTTTGATATTATTGGTCTATCAGAAATTAGAAAACTTGGAAACAAGATTGAAGAACACGATGAGTTTATTTTATACTACATTGGAGAAACGCCTGGACTGTATGGAGTAGGATTTATTGTCAAAAAACATCTAAAACGATACATCATAAGCTTCACAGGACTATCAGAAAGAGTAGCGTTGTTAAGGATGAATATCAATAACTTAAAATTAAGTATCATTCAAGTTTACGCTCCAACGGAGACGTCGAACGACGAGGAGTTAGAATTTTTCTACAGCACTGTCGACAAAGCTATACAACTCTCAGATAACAATATCATAGTCATGGGAGACTTTAACGCCAAAATAGGACAAACCAATCCTAATGAAGTCGCTACTGGCAACCACGGCTACGGAGATAGAAACTGTAGAGGAGATAGGCTCATTGATTTTGCGCACGAGAATAATCTGTCTATCATGAACACCTTCTTCAAAAAAAATAGTAAACAAAGATGGACTTGGAGATCTCCTAATGGCAAAACAAAAAACGAAATAGACTATATCTTGACAACTTTACATAAAAACATAAGCAATATACAGTCTTTAAACATCACTTACCCCTCGGACCACAGGCCTGTGAGAGCGACACTTAACATTCTTCCCATAACAAAAAGTAGGTGTATGTTCGGCCAAAGCTCCAGATCCCAATTAAAATACGAAGAAGAAATACAAGCCTACAAACAAACGCTGAATAGTTGCATAACAAACTTACTTAAGAATTGGAGAGACGAGGATACCGTTCAAAATCACTACGATAATATTATAAACGCAATAGACACCAGCCTAAAAAAAGCTTACGAGGTTTCACCCAGTATAAACCCAGGGAAAAACCAGGCACTATCAGCACGCACAAAGGCGTTAATTTATAGAAGACAAGAATTACAAAAGACAAAACCAAAATCAAGAACCATGAAAAACGAACTAAAAGCACTCTACAAACTCATTAGTAAACGTATCTACTTAGACTACAAGGCGCACCGCACAAGAACCTTCGAAAAACACCTTAATACTACAAACAGTGTCAAGAAGGCATGCAAGGAACTGAGAACACATAAACTATGGATTGAAGAGTTGAAAGACAAAACAAAAAATACCCAAAATAGAACAGAAATACTGAAAATAGCAACAAAATTCTATAAGAAACTATACAGCACACCGAGTCAATCTACATATGAATTACCAGACACAAATAGAGGAGAGACAAGGGCAAGCACAGATGAATCTGAAGTGATTAAGGGGATTAAAACACTAAAAACGGAGAAAAGCCCAGGCCCCGACGGTATCGCCAATGAAATCATAATAACTGGATGTGAGTTCCTAGCAAAACCACTAACTCTACTGTTTAATCAGATACTGAACAGCTCATATACACCCCGTCAATGGTCAGAGTCAAACATTATATTGCTTTACAAAAAAGGAGACCCTAATAACATAAATAATTACAGACCGATAAGCCTACTACCTTCAATATATAAACTGTTCTCCTCAATAATCGAGAACAAAATAAAAGAAAGCACAGAAAAATACCAACCTATAGAACAGGCCGGCTTTAGAAGAAGTTTTTCAACAGTGGATCACATACACTCGCTAGAGATGCTGATAGAAAAATACCAAGAATTCAGGAGACCACTCTATATTGCCTTCATCGACTACCAAAAAGCATTTGACTCTCTGTTCCATTCATCAATTTGGGATACGCTACTCTCACAAGAAGTACCACTAGACTACATAAAAGCCATAAAAAATATCTATGATAACAGTACTAGTAGAGTGAAGCTAGAGACTACAGGACCACCCATACAAATAAGAAGAGGTGTACGGCAGGGAGACCCACTCTCGCCAACTATCTTCATAGCGGTGCTACAGGCCATCATTGGAAAACTAAATTGGGAAAAAGTTGGCATAAATATAAAAGGACGTTACTTGAGTCATCTGAGATTTGCTGACGACATAGTCCTGCTCTCAGAAAATACAATCCAACTACAAGGAATGATAAACGCTCTATACGAAGAAAGTCGTAAAGTGGGCTTGGAAATCAACCTAACAAAAACTAATGTCATGACGAACCATACTGAAACACCAATATACCTGGAAAACTCACCCCTAACATATGTAAACGCCTACATTTACCTGGGAAAGCAAATTTCATTTAACCAAGAAAATAACAAACAAGAAGTAGAGAGAAGAGTCAACATCACATGGAAAAAGTTTTGGAGCCTCAAAGAAATACTCAAAAGTAAAATGACCATACGAATGAAAACGAAAGTCATGAACACCTGCCTACTGCCCTCATTAACATACGCCTGCCAAACTTGGAAATTTACCAGAAAAGTAAAAAATAAAATTATATCTAGTCAAAGGAGTATGGAAAGGAGCATTCTGAAAATAAGGAAAATCCAAAAGATCCGCCACTCTCATATAAGACAGAAAACTCAAGCCATTGACGCTCTCAATTACTCACAAAAGCTTAAATGGCGATGGGCTGGTCACGTAGCGAGGCTAAGCGACAGTAGATGGACAAGGGAGACAACACAATGGACAGGCCCACTAGGACAGAGAAAGAGAGGAAGACCAAATACACGCTGGGCAGACGACATCATAAGAGTAGCAGGTACTCATTGGTTACGAGCGGCAGAGAATAGAGAGTACTGGTCTTCTCTGGAGGAGGCCTTTACCTTTCATGGAGAGGGTTCTTGCTAAAAAACATAAAATTAAATAATGTTAGTATGTTAAGTCAATTACAACATTAACTTCAAATTAAATCTACAACTAATTAATATTACTAATATATTTTTAAATGAAACTACAAGAATGAAATGGACTTAAATATATTATTGTTACAATCTAATTATTTGATAATCATAATCACATTATTTCTAAATTTACTTTGCATGCACACTGTTAATGAAATTTTACTATGGAATGCAAGAAATAAAAGGCTTTTTATTTTTATTTATTTTATTTATTTATTTACTAGCTGGTTTGTTACTAAAACACAAAACAGAACACATCGCAAATAGAATAAAGAATACAAGTTATAGTCAAATATTTACACAGCAAATCGCGCGTGAACGAAAATTTGTGCGTAAAGTAAATAACAGCAGTTATTCTATTAGCGGCAGTTCACGCAAGTGTGATTATATGAGCACAAACAAAAATAAGCGTATCAACTACCGTCGAGGCCTCTCACGACGCTCGCAAATAACACACTCGAGGCGTGAAAGACGGCAACAAGTGTACATTGAGAGCATTGTCGAGTGAACCATTCAAACGACACTTTAACATCTCGCAAATCGTAACACCGATGACACGATCGTTCATAACTGATGACTAACTACAAGTCCATGCAATACAAGTGTCTCATTACGCTGCATTAACAAATGCAGTAACATGATTCTTGTGACACAATGCTCCACGAACGTAAAAAATAAATTAAATATTCGATGAAGCGTTGAATTGTCAACATTGTGAGTTTGTAGGACCACCCTGCGCGGGCGTCGAACCTTAAACCTGCCCGATCAAATAAACTGTTCCCGGTCAGGCCAACGATTTACGTTCCATTCGCAATAGTAAAGGCTTGTGAAGCAATCGCGGCTACACTGGCCACAATGAAACGAGTGCACGGCTAGAAACAGAAAACGGCGTACGCCTGTGCCCCGTGAATAAAAACGTTTCGCCATTTTACAATCCTATAAACGTCCACATCAAAGCTCTAAAACGACTTTAGGCGAACGATTACAACTTTCTGAACTTTTATATTTGTATCAAACAATGTTTGACACGATCTGTTCTATTTCAAGGCTGTCGCTGTCTCGATATTCTTTTCCTTGAGTTTTTGGTATTTATTGAGGCAAAAAATAGGCTTCGAACGTTCCCATGAAATGCACTGATCGAATCTCGAAACAGGTGAAGGCCCTTGGGTTTTTCGTTCTCCTTTTTCGTAGTACGCCTTTAATAAACATGAGCCGACCAAAATTTCTCTTAAATTGGTCGCCGCTATCAATGATGAACCCATTTTAAGAATATTGCACTTGTAATGTAACATTATATAAACTTTATAAATACAAAAGCAGTTCCTAGGAATTTGAAGCGTTTTTTTTACGGCAAACAGTATCGATTAATTTTTTTGATAAAAAGTGCGTCATTTCGCAGTAATCTGAGCTTAAAGACTAGGTAGGTAGGTATCATCAAAATCCATTCGACAGTTTTTGCTTCGTAACAAGAAATTGAAAAGATCCAGTTGTTTCCGTAATACGATTTCCGAGAACATGGCGAATTGTAGCACTCAGAGTAAATCGATTCCCGCTAATTCTTAGAACAAAGTGGTGTGTTGTTTCTACGGAACTCTCTCGTGCTACCGTGCTTTCCGACCCTATAATTAACATAGCTGTTTTAATTAACATTAAACCAATCTGCTCAGGGATCATGAAAACCATCAGTTTAAATAAGACTTTCAATTCAACGTCTCTCTTTATTGAATTCAGGTTTAACCCCGCCACTCCGATTGACTGAGCGATTAATTTATTTCAATTTAGTAATTTTCCAGTGACGGCGATACCGTAAATTACTTTAGTTGACAGAATTGAGGCTTGAGACACTTTTACGTTGAAACAAGCAAATTTAATTGCATGATTTAACATTGCATCTTACATAACCTTTAATAAGAATAACAAGGATATAAAATATGTTAAAAAAAACCCTGTCCGATGCGAAAGCGGCGTATAGGTATACGAATGACATTGCCAAATAGAATAAGAAACAGAATATTCATGAAAGTAAAATTATTAATGTATTATTGTTATTAATGTATAAATAAATATTAAAAACTACCATTTCCCTAAATTAACAAAAAAAAAAAACTTTTAAAACGTAAAAACAACAACACCATCTTCGGCAGGAGTATGTTCGATCGTCAATTGTTTTTTTTTTGACGTCACTACCCGACCGCTCGTGCCCGTGTGTTGCCATAGAAGTTTCCCCATTTTAGTACATTTTATTTAATTTTCGTCGCGGTATTTTTTTAATTGTTCTCCAAAAAGGTTTACATAAATAGAATCTAATCTCGATACCTAATAAATAGTATATCAGATTTCGGACAGACTTTAATTCCACCTTTTTACAAAGAACTTAATCGTATTTTAATTATATGCCCCGAAAGCGTATGTTGTACCTTCTTACAAACCGCGAAGCCTTGAAATCGATCCAACCACATCATAGTATGCTAACCTACTTTATGATGCATAAGAAGATATTATTTTCCTTTACCTCCGACCTGCGTTTTTCACCTTTAAAACAAAGGATGAGAGACTAGAATCCTTTGAAGGTAAGCTCTGTTGTAGATGGAGAGTGACTTGACCACCTATGCGACACAAATCCAGACATGTCGTTAATTAGACATGTGTCAACACTGCCTTAAATCGATATATTAATTGAAGTACTAATCAGATTTGATTTTGCATTTTTAACGGTCTACCAAATGGAGCACTTGTAGAAGTAGACCTTTCTCTTCACCAATCACAACTTAGCATTAATCCCAACACAGTAAGAACCATGTAGCTGAGAATATATTCCATTGCATTTGAAATTGTATATTCCGCGATCACCTTGAAATTGTCTGTGGTCAGTGTCAGTCTGTCCATCTAACATAAAGCTTGGATTCTGTAGGCGAGAGCCAACACGGGACAACGTAGGCGTGGGTGTCATGGTGTCACCCGCTGTATTCCGGCTATGGACATGAAAGCGAAAGTTGGTCAACACATTACTGAAGTATTCACAAACGAAATTATATTTTAAGATTTCCATACATCTGACGGTGCAATCATTTATCATTTCAACATTGCAATTAAATACCGATAATTCAATGATTCACGTCTTAAGTATTGTAACTTGTAACATTTATTGCTGAACTAACTGGGTAATAAATTTCATCAACATCAGTGATATTCTTTTTCTTTCATTACTAATCGAACCACATCTAGAAGACATTATAAAATTTATTAATTTACAAACGTGTTCTCCTTATTAAGGTTTCTGTGACTCTCAATAGAATCCGATAATAATAAATCAATTAAGATTTTCTATCTGACACACATTCATGAATAGATTTTAGGGATAAATTATTACGATTTGATAGAACGAGGAGTCATCGAACTCTATAAATAGCTGTTACTGCTTCACAATGGCCACTATCTGATCTATTGAGGTCTAACTCTAAATCGTATGACTGGTCTCTAACAGAAGGCCAATTCACGCCGTGAGCGGCTACAAAATGGATGGAGGTACTTACAGAATGGGCCCGTAATTGCTTTCAACATTTTATTGAAAATATTTTCTATCATATTTTAGATTCACGGATTTTAATCACCAGCAGTTCATGTAACACCTCCGAAAGTTTCAAAATGGAGACAAAATCCTTAAATGACAGCATAAAACACTTTCTCATCATGCCTAATTTCATCAATGCTTTACTAAAACCATTTTGAAACCATTTGCAAAAAATCATTATGGAACCCATTAGAGTTTGACTTTGTTGGTAACAAACGGCTGGCTGCCTTCAGATACCGTTACTTCTCGTGACGATGTCATAATTGAGCTTTTAATATTGACAAAGAATGATGTGAGACACGATTGCTATCGAATCCGAGTCTCCGAGATAGCTGGCCTAGTTAGCAAATGGATGTCTCCGATATGTGATTGGTAGACAAAAGTTACGTTTTGTTAACTGATACGTTTGATTGTTTAGTTGAATAACAATACGGTATAATTAAACTTAATGTAGTACATTGAATGGACACAGAAGAGTATCATGTATCTGCAGTGTTACATCAGAGGTAGTTTCATGTATTCCATCAACAATAAGATCTGTAATGTTATCAAAGTGAAAACAAACAAGTCAACGGCTTCTGAAAGTAAACTTTGTAACTATTTTAGTGTTTTTTTTTTTTTTTGAAAAAAAGTTGTTTTATTTTACCTTTTTTATTGTAGTACTTACACCACACAAATACTTGTTGTGAATTAATTTTACATTGTACATAGAAGTTATTAAGGTATCATCATGTGATCAACACAGGCCAAGAATAAAAAATACGTATTTAAGGGAGCTAACTCATAAACTAAACAATCGTTAATAAAACATTGTGGGAACACTGCGCGGGTTTTCTCTACCAAATGAAAAAAAAAACACGTAAATCGACCCAGTAATCACGGAGTAATCGGTGCAAATGACCATACATGAAAAATAAGATGCTGGTGAAACACATAACCTCCACCCTAAGAAATCGGTTAACCCTTAGCACCACTCGTGGGGGAGTAGGGTCCCCCAACACACACATTTGGGTGAATATTTTTTTTATTTTGGCGGTCAAGCGGTCGCGACTCCGTGTAATCCCAGTGCCATAGGAGAGCTCGTGATTGGCTGACGAGCGTCGGGCTACCGCATACAGTTCAGCAGGTACGAGCTTTTGCGGGACCTAGCTCCCCCACGAGTGTAGTTACGTAAGTAATATTTTTTAAACTAATTTCTTATATATTTGTGTTTTTGTGGATTTGTGGCGTACTACATACAATAATATTAATCTTCAACAGCTTGAAGAACTGATAAATAATCCAGAGTTGGTTGGCAGTGGAAATGAGGAGGTTTTATTGAAGCGTTATTTGACTTGAATGACGCGGAATTAGAGGTTAGCAACCTCAACACAAAAAGCTAGGCAGAGCTTGAAAGTGACTCGAAAAAGGAAGAATTAGAGAACACAGAAGAACAGGGTGATGTATGTAATGCTTTTTATGGAAAAAAAACCGGTATAAGTGGGCAAAAACGCCACCATCACGATCACGAGTTCGATAATTATTTGATAAGTGAACAAAGATGTACGTTACCCCTGTGATTTTGCATTTTATATGAGAATTATAGAATTTTATGATTGTTTTGTATTTTAGATTATATAACTGTTGAGAGAAAAGACTAAGTTTGTTTTTAGTAAGTAAGTTTATTTGGTATTTGACCTTTGAACTTGGCATTGAAAATGTGACAGTGTATTTTGGCAATATTTTGGTTAGACGCTAAGAACGTCGTTTTTATGTTTCGAATTTTAATAAAACTTTTTTCCCACATTTGTAATAAGCCTTTAATTTATTTTTCGAAAAGAAATCCAATTTTTATTTTACAATCAAGCTCGTAATAGTCGTTATATGAACGGGGGAGTTAGCTCCCCCACGAATGTAATTGTGAGGCTAGAAATAGCGAGTGGTGCTAAGGGTCAATCAGCAGGGTAGATGCCTAACACATTCAACATCCCAATGCATTTTGCCAGATTAACAATATCCATTGCGATGTCGAGCAGACGAATTTTTCAAACATATGGATCAATAGATTAGGCATTACTTTTGGTTTGTGATAGAAAGTGTGGTACGCAATATGGGTGCTGATGAGGGCAAGCTAGCAAAGACGACGTAGTTCGTTAGGATAAACTATTACCTGGTTCTATCATCTATCAAGAGGAACAATCACAATCTCTGCAATTTAAAACGTCGTTTGTAAAACAGAGCTCGTTACATCATATCTGACCGCAATGTCATTATTATAAATATAACTAGATGTTTACGTTGGAATTATCCCGTTTTACTAGATTCATGTACTTCTATGAAGGTAAATACTAATAGTTACATAGTAATAGTTTTATTACATTACATAGCTAGCAAAAACCGCGAACTGAAAGAACCTATCTAATGAGTAGCAAATCTGAAAGATACGAAAAACATCTTTTTAAACAGGCTTTTAAATATAGACGTGACGTCATTTATTGTTCTCGTATTCTTTGTAGCAAACCCTTTTAATTGATACACATATCATGGGGGTGCATAAAAATAACGAGTTCGCCATATTGGATTTAGAATGACATCACTTGACAACTAAACGTGTTACATGCAAAAATCGGTTGGGGGTAACTGTTTTTAAATTCAGTTGCAAGATGAGGGAGGACTAAACAAACATCACTATTTAAGACATTGCAAGTTAAATAAGAGCGAGCAACGGTGGCGGCCCCGACTTACGAAGAGTAATTCGTGGGTTCGAACCCAGGCAGGCGCATTACTTTGTGTAATTTATTTCACGACTGCTCTCAAAAACGGTGAAGGAAAATATCGTGAGGAAACCGACGTGTCCTAGAACCAAAAATTCGAAGACATGTGACATCTACAAAACCGCACTGGGCCCGCGTGGTGGATTATAGCCCATTCCCTCTCATAGAGGCCGTGTATCTCAGCATTATAGGCTGATTGTGCTAAGTTAAATAAAAACTTGGTAGAAGGTGGCTGGGTCTGTCTCGTGTCCCATGTACGGAGGACAGGGTGTTATGACACAGTTTAGGAGAGGCGTATGTCTGGCAGTGGTCTACAGTGGCTAGGTTGATTGATTGATATTTGCATGAAACACACAAGTGATAACTAGGACCGCTGATGCAGAAAGTTTCTAAAGTTTTTAAGAAAATCACCAGCCTTTTTGTATTATGTACTTAGGAAGGTATACTTAAGTGAAGCCATATGAAGACAGGGTGCGTCGGCGTTACTAAATACACTCCAGTTGGTAGACTCTAAGGTTCAAAGTTCAAAACCAGTTAATATTGCCTGCAGGCAGAGTAACCAGTTCTCCCACCGATCTTCAACAAGTTGTCCAAAATCCATTGAATTGGCTGTTGTTCTCGTGTTGCAATAAAATAGCTATTCAATTTCAAACCGAATCATCGTAATCGTGGAACGGGTAGGTCATGGCGACGAAGTAAAATGATTGTCTCGTGGGCAACTATGCATGCTTTGCAGATTCAGCCTGCACTTTGAGAAAATGTTTTAAATCTACTTGGAAAATAAACTTGAAATTACTGACAGTGAAGTCTCTAGAACCATACAATTTTGCACGGTTCCGAAACGATATATTTCTTAAATTCATCCCTTAGATGCGTTAAAACAGGATGCAGGTATGTATGAAAGTAGTACGTATTTTTGCCGAAGGGTAATTCCACAAGGCACAAGGCTTGTCAAACCATAATAAATCAAAATGCATTCTGTTGTTCGACAAAAAATAAACCTTAGTCGTAGTGTCGCAGATTGCACAACTGTGTGCCTTATCTCAGTGGTCTGGAAGGTAACATGAGCTGATGTGATAACATTCCACGAGCTTGCAGCAATAACTGCGAAGAAAACGCACAAATATGTTAATTACCACTGTTCATGCGAAAATGGTTACATACGGTTCTTAAAATACTAAACCCACTTAGTGAATAAAGTTAAAAGCAAATAAATACTTCTGCAGCTCTGTTCTACTTACCAGTCCTTAGAATTCCATTTCAGGTCACAGACCTCTTAAAAAGGGACATAATATTTTAAGCACATTGCGTTTAGTATCCACCGTAAGTAAATAAAGCGTTAAAACCAAATAACAGCGAGCCAGACACCGTAATTCTGCAAGAAGTGTTCCTAAGTAATAATAAACTTTAGCATGAAATCCATAAAAATATAATCGGGCAAATGTTAAAGAAAACTCATAAAGAAATAACAAGACACAAATTTAATATACGGAGTGAGGCCTATGAACTTAAATCGGATTATTGTAGTAAGGAACTTGAAAGGTTTCTGGCAGAACAAATGAATGCTGCTTCTTTAGCAGCGGACTTTTTGACACTTGAAAGAAATAGAACAGGTAAAACCAAAGGGTGTCTGGGTAAAAACTTCAGAAAAGAAAAAGTACGTATAGCGCTACTGGCTTACCACTTACCAGTAATAAGAAGTTCAAGAGTTGAAAACATCTATCAATACACGCCACGGTATCTATTCCCAACAGCATCGTAACGACGCAAGCCGATAACTCTTAACTAGACCTATCGGCCAAATAACTCGGCAATGACGCAACGCTTCCCAATACGGTTTGTTTTCACTCGATACCCAAATACGACTAGTTCTTAAATCTAATCGTAAGAATGCTTTCTATTTCATTGGAGTTTTCGACGAGACGATTCAGCCACATATGGAGTGGATCCGGTGGCCGGTGGGAATCTGGGATAGAGGAAGCAGAATTTAGACCGGACACCGGACGGACGAATGGCGGTTGTCAGCTGGTTAGATGGACTGATGACAATTGACATGGCCACAATAGGACTGGGAAACTAGATAGAGAATTCTTTACAAGGATAAAATGGAAAGAGAACCTGACAACCCTCGAATTTTAAATGAACAACAAGAAGAAAAGAGAAAGAAGAGTAGGTAGGACAATATAGTAATCGTCTTAAATTAACGGGACTCAAGTTCCATAATATATAATAATGAACGCTACTGAAAGTGCCAAACTCGTCGCCAAATTTTGGGCTGACTCAATTTGAATAGTCATCGACAGGCTAAGAAGAAGAAGCTCCCATAGTTACTTTGTGCAACTGAAGAATCCAACAAGAATATACGGTACACTAGTGGGTGTTCAAATACAACAGCACTATGTCATTGCCTGATAAATTAAATCAATTAATATTACAGAACCAATCAATGTGAGAGCCAGAATCTGAAGTATGCACTATAACGAACATAATGATATACTAATTGCTTAGGAACTCACATCTTCATTTCAATGACAAATAATGACAATGCAATTGAAAACAATAGTATCAAGATAAGAAATTCGTTTCGTGATGATATTGATTGATAGTTACAAACTAAGAATGTGATTTTACGCAAGATTCATCTGTAATTTACACTTACGAATAAACGAAGCATGAAATTAAAGAAATACGTATAATTGGATAAAAACGCGATGCAACACCGTATGGCGCGTATGGCGTAAACGTTTAAAGTAATAGCGGGGTATTACCGCTGTGCCATGGTTATAGCTGCGCGGACGCAGCGTTATCACGTCAAGGTCACACAGTGTGATGCGCACGAGTCACTCAGGTAAAGCTTTTGTGTTGAGTTTTGAACTTAGTTTCTATTGAAATTGAAACTGAAGGAGAGCTCAAAATTAAGAAATAATTGTAGTATTATGGTAATTATTTTCTTGCGTTTATAATTCAATAAGTTAACAAAATAATTAACGCGTTAAACTCTGAACTAGTTTTATCGCGAATCTCAACTCATTCTTACTTGACCCGAGCGTACTGGGCGCCAATGGATATCTAGCCATCTGACCCGCGGCCCGCTTGCTATGAATATTGATCGGGCCTGCATTAATATGGACGCCACGACCTTAATTATATCTGTTTACAGTATGCATGATCACGCACGTGGCCGCTCGACAACAGACTGGACAAACTCGGCTACTGTATTAGTGTTTCCTCTAAACAACCTTCTCAGTACGGCTTAGCCGTTAGCGAGAATTAAATTATGGATTTTAATGTTAATATTTTTCTTGACAGCATCAAGATGGCGGATGACCATATACGTTTGCAAGATTCATGATCTTAAATCCACGCATTCGTAGCCCCTTTCAAAATGTCAATCGTAATGGAACATTCATAAAATTCGTTTCAAAGTAATTAAAGCCGTTATTTAACCTCACAAACTGGCATGTCCTGAATAAATCTCAGATTACACGAAAACTTTCAAAGCATTTTGTAACTGCCCTACCAGGCTTCATAAGGGATTATGCGCTTAATTGCTACATAAATCCGAAAACCGTCTACCATAATTGCAGGTAAATATAGTAATTTACCTCGAGTCAAGCAAGTTCTCGACGGAGGCTGGTGCATGTGGAAGGCCAAATATTAGCGTGTGTGTCATAGCTAACGGAAAACATTTACTTAACAAGCCTTTTAAAGGAACTGGTCGCTTCTCTCGGGCACTACGGAATGATAATCTCGATGATACAAAGTTACTTGAGAGCGCAGTTGCAGATAGTGCGCTTTCATCGGCACGTTTCACTTTTGCTAAAAAGGAAGCCGTTAAAACAAGCACGAGTCGCAAATGATCGATGAACCTAAGAAACCTTTTAGTAATTTCCTGGTCCAGCCAATTACTCCACATTTACACTTCCTTGTTTGGACAAAAGTAACAGGCAGGACGTTCATTATTTACCCGTATCTTGACAATAGCGCCACTACTCCTATATAATAGAGCAGGCTTTATTTATTGACAGCAATAATAACTGCCAACATTGTCTTACAAACTACTTTCAGCTGTAGGGGAAAAGGATATCAGATTTTCCATCAGAGCTAAAATTGAATAACCTTATCATAGTTGCATCAGGATACGTTTCAGACTATAATGCGAGGGGATCCAAAAAAGTAATTGAGTTTTCGTTACAAAAACATACACGCAGGCAACACAATTCATCGGAATCGTCGTATGATTCATCGGCTGAATCGATTCGATTGATGTTATCGTATTCGTTTTATAAAAACAGTGTACACAAGGTTTGGGCTGTAAGCCCGTAATTGTGGACATGCAAAAGTGATTTGGCGCGGTCACTCGATAGGGATCGCTACAACCGGCTTCATTTTTGCGGCTTATCCGGTGTATGTTACACAACCACCAACCGGCATTACGTTATTCGTATTTAAAAGGCTTTGTAAAAGAATAAACGTCCTTTTTAACACTTTGTTGTACGTCAAAGTGTCATTAATTTTGGTTTATTTAAAGAAAGAGTTGAACACTAATATCGGCAAGGAAGTCGGAGCCGTCAGGGACTAATAAAGGCGTGTTATGCAGAATTTTACTGGAGCATTGCACTGCAGCGGTGCGCACTGTAGGATAATTAAGGGTCGCTGACCCGGTGCAAAGCTCACAAAGGGAGCTAGTGCTAAAATTCAACCTCCCACTAAACACGAGTCCGGGAAATGTGCAATTCAATAGTCGTTAGTCAGGTTTATAGTATTGTAAATACTTAAATAGTCAATATTAACAATATTCATACGTTCTCAGTTCGTAATCTTCAAGTGGGCCTTATTCTTTTGGTGTTGCAACATCTCAAACAATGTATTAAGTTCAGTTTCTCACTTATCTTTAGTCTGTTTTATCTGGTCGACCTTCAATATGGAACAATGAATGCTTTGTTTCTCAATTCCTCTTTAACAATTTGTACCATTTTTTGTAACGCTCATGCTTCATACTGTTTGGGATCGAGAAGAGGTTGGCTATATTCAAATTATGCGTTTAAAATTCAAAACATTGATCTACTGAAGCATTTATGGTCATGTCAGTTTTGGTAAAATGTAAATAAATCCACGGAAAAAACGAAGTTTCATTCTACTCAGAAACGAACATAAAGTTGAATCCTATCAGTTGACAATTTGTTTGAGTATAATCCACACAATACCTCTCGTATATTATGGTACCTTTTAAGGCCTTTTCTCCCCAGCCTACATTTCTGAACGTTTCTCCATGTTCGAGTAGCTATGTGATGTCACATGGTAAATGCATCGGCATTCAAGTGTCAGCCGGGTATTGTCCAAAACAAGTCGGCCCTGTTCCCGGCTCGGTTTTTGTTCAGATACGTGAGACTCTACGGCGCGTCTTAACGAGCATCAAACCAGTTCCACATATCATCGCGTCGTGCCAAATCTGGTAGTAAATACTTCGACACTCCGTTTGTTCTCGCGGTTTTTGAATCGCTATGAAAAAAAAAACAGCCGTTTGATGAACAGTTATACCACATGCAATGCACAAAATGAGCCTCAAAATTAAAATTCTCTACTGAATCGCGTGGATCTCGTTTATTGCTATTATGTATAATTATGGACTTTCACTTGTCTGTTAATGTGACCGATGCCATAGTAATTGGTTCCGATCCGAACAAGAAAATACAAGATTGGCGAAATTATTCTCATTACAATACCATAGGTGGTGTATAAAAAAAACAGTAACATGCGAGACTTTCGTTTCACGTTCGTGGAACGTAACCCGCTAATTACCGAATTCTTCGGTCTCAAGTTACATTTAAACCGAATTGAGAAGACCATTAGACTATTTATCATCGTCGGCTAATATTGTAAGACTACCTACTTGCTTCTTTTTGTTTCGTCACCGCTCCGCAGTTGAATGACGATAATAAACAAATCTGTCTGGTGGTTAAATGAGACTAATAGTAGCGATTTGACGTACCACCAAATATAGGTATTCCTACTACTTATTTTCCATGTGCACACGGAACCTATGTCGTGCAATACGGAAACTGGTGCATTATATGAGATTTGAACTTCAAAGGAAGTTATAATTTAACTTCAAATAAACTAATACGATTCGTTTTAAATCGTGGTTGCTTGACTAAAATTAGAAACAGAACACTTGAATAGGTGGTAAGTACTTGAAGATTAGAAACTCAACGTAATTTACGACAGACAATCACAGCAGCTTTTCCTCTCTCGCTTCTACTTGGAATCACTAGTTTGGGAAATGGTGAGTTGGAGACCGTCTATTATGTCTATGGTCTCATTACGCTTAGGCTCTTTAATATTATTGATGTAGAATATTGCAACGCAGACAGTTTAAATAGTTATTCAAGCGAAACAGGTTAAAACGGAAATCTAGGCACCGATTTAATGAATCGCATCCGTGCCTGTCGCAAGCTGCGATAGACAAGTAAACTTCTAAGGAGGACGAAGTAAGCAGCCTCATTAATCGATAACTGGTAGGCCAACGAGCGTTTATCTGCGGCTGATTTAAAGGACTTCTTCCTGCCAATCTTCCATAATCACTTTTCAATGAGAGGGCAATTTGTATCGGTCCAATGTAACTGTAATAAAAGGTAGTGTGTTTATCTCGATGTGATTGGAAATAAGCTTGTTTATGTGGTACAAGTTATTTAATATTTTTTTAAAGATTACCATAATTTAAAGCGTATTATCAGTGCCCACATTTTTGAAACTTTCTTTTAGCTCTAATTCGGCTATGGGCGCTTTTGCAATCGTTCTCTTCACTGCTACGAAAAGACATCTGCAAAGACGTGGAGAACTGAAGACTAAGAATGATTAACACTACAAATTTTACTAAAACATTACCACAGCTTTTCTTCTAATACGGTTTCTATGACAACTATGCTAACCAATTCTAAATAAAACATTACCACTAGTTTTCTATAATAAGGTTTCGAATTATACTCAGTTTATCTTCTACCATTGAAGGCACACGCGCTTCCAGCTAGTTAAGCAAACGCAGTTCACCTCGACGACGATACAGCACGCAATCTTTATCAAGAAGCTGTGCTTCGACCTTTGTCGGTTATTCGTTAGTAACTATGCCGTGACTTCCAGCAATTAGTTCGAACAACGATATCTAGATCTCCGTGTTATTGGTTTTGTCATGCCTGCAATGTTTAAGAATGATTGATTAGAGATTCACGGTTTGTTTTTTAGTGGAACGTTGAACGAGACTGTTGCTACTATGTTTAACTAACCTGTATATTCAAACCTCTTCATGATTACGAATTATGTTCTATGCATGCATGTATATGCTAATTTTGATCACTTGCAACTTCAATTTCTGCGAAAGCGAACACTCATGTATGTGGTCGCAACTGGTTGTGTCTTCATCTCATAAGAAAGGTACTTGCTACGCGATGAAGCCTTGAATTCTTGATATGAAATCAATTGATATCTGATCTGTACAAGAGAATAGCTGCACCTTTTAGATATATTATGCTGCAAATAGCCAGTACTTATTTAATGTGGTTAGAGCTGGGTGTTTTATTACAATGACGTCACAAGCTAGAAATCGAACGCCCACCGACAATCTAGAGTGGTTTTTATCTATTTCGATAACATGAGTGGACACCACAGGTTTTAGTGCTGTGTTAAATCCGATAAAGTACTCCATACTTAGGAAAGAAAACAGTTCGGTTTTAATCAATAACGGTTAAAACCTGTTTCGTACGTGTAAGGGTTATAAGTGGATTATTTAATACTTCGCCAATTTATTTTAATGAGTCTGTACCTGGTACACTTATATTATTATTATTTCCAGGCCGTATCATTGAACTTTGGGAATCATTTTTTATTTTTTAAAATATAGACGGCCTTTTTCCTTGTCCGAGCATGAAGAATGGTAGATCATAGAGTACAATCTGTTGTTTATAAAAAAAAATAAACATGTGACGCGCTAGGGGTAAATTAACATGAGAATAGACGAAACAGCCGACAGGAAGTTTGACGTAAAAAATAGAATCGACTGTTCTATTGTACCTGGCCAAGTAGATCATCTGGCGTATTGTTTTTAACAGCTACTCGCGTAAAGTTGTTACCTACATTACTCGCGTAAACAAAATGATTATGATCTTTATAATGGGTTTAATAACACCCATTCAAGTTGGATACCTACCAGATACTTGTACCGGCGTGACCTGATTACAACAGAGATAATGTAAGTATCTTACTTCTTACTTACAATCAAAACCTTTGAAGTATCTCTGAATAAGGAGATCAACCAAAAAGGTCGCTAATCAATTCAACTCTTCAATCTCATCAACCAGTTCCATCGACAATCTTAAACGTCTAACATCAGATCATAAAAAAAACATTGGGATAATCAATGCCTCGTCCTTGTTTCACTTTACTCCCTTTGTAATTCCTGTGGCGAGGTTGCATTCTCTCCGTGGCGTGGCGCGCCGCACGCCTTGCTTCGCTAAGGTGCAAGGCAAGCTTCGCGGGCCTGCTCCGTTGATCGCGACTTGAGACTTAACGCCAACGGAACGACCTACGTCTTTGTATTCTAAACTTACAAGTTAAGTTATGAGTTTATGACCTCTGTTGTTCACTGAACGTTATGTTACGAACGAGTTTATGTACGTTTGTTTAAATCTTGTATAACTTCCCGCGTAAAAACTTTTCGTAATTATCTTAGGTTAGAATGTCTGAACAAGTTAGCTCTAAGTTATTTCTTGTATGTTATAATAACAAATGTTCTTTCCTAAACGAAAACTTAGATGTATACAAAGTAGTCACAACAAGAATATAGGACAAACGATAAATAAACACCGTATTATCAGTACCGATAAAATAACTGGATGTCTTACTAACCTGATGGCTCGGCGCAGTCGCTCATAATCCAAGCTGCATTTTAACCTCAAAAGACACCTTTAGCACAGTCACGAAACGCGAAGGTCACGGTTATGCTATATTGCATAATATCACCAAGCCTTAACACCAGTAATTGAAGGGATTTACAAAAAACAATACACGACCGAGGATTACTGTTAATGCTGTTATCATAAACACACGAATGCACAGTTCGATGCACGTTTATAATTCAACAAACGACGCGAGTATCCATTCAAGACTCCATCAAATCGCATATTTGAAGAGTTATCTAAATAAAACAAGCACCAGTAAGGACTCGATGTCATAAGTTTTATGCAGTTTACGAATAAACATGTCACAGCCGTGCACTGCACTCCGTTTGACACGACGAATATGGCGGATGAATTTGAACTACGCTTGCGCGGCGCGGAGCGAACGCCCGTTGTTCTCCGGGACCGGCAGGTACAAAAACATGGGCGGAAGTGCTGCCATCTAACATTTTTATGCTGAACTTCAGTGTTATGACCTTAGATGGCTTAATGAAGTAGTTAGTTAAATGTTGGCTAGATGGCAGTAACTTATCGTAACAATTATATTGATGCAATTCAAATACTTTTTGTTTAATTATTATTTATTAAAATACATTAGATGGGAATATATTTTAAGGTTTTTTTTTAATGTTTGATTTGATTCGATTTTATTTCTCCAAAGTTTGTCTTTTACGATATTGAGTCGTGCTTAGGTGACAGAATAATTGCAAATAATCATCTTCACTTTTTGTAAAGTTACAAAATAATAATAAATAAATCTATTATTTTTAATAAGGTAGGCCTCATATTATTATTTGATCTCATCACTCACCTGATGTTAAATAAGCTATGAGGCTTTCCATGGTGGTGTACGTTTGCCCAAGAAGACACTTATTCACAACCCACAGTGCTAGAAACTTGAAAACACACTAAAGACAAACCCAGACTGGCTACAGAATGAATAACCCTGCTGGTACTCGTGATACTCCATTTCTGATCAGTGCCAAATAGCAACATGACGTTTCTACTGAGCGATAGATTTTTATAGCGACTGATGAATGATGCTGGCATGATGATATCATAACGTCATCTTCACGCCTATCTCTTCATTGGGATAGGTAGAGGTGTGATTTTTCGCTAGTAAAGAGATGTAATACCGAGTGAGTTTTTCTTTTACCGTGTTATTTATGTTATTTCAAACACAACGTAATTTTTTTGTGAATAAAATAAAATTCAATTGAATTGTGACCATATTACCATAGACCAGACACAACTTAATCTTTGTTTGAAATTGTGTCCCAGCTCCTGCAACTTTTTTTATCGATCTGATCCATCATTTTTAGGGTTCCGTAGCCAAATGCCTGAAACGGAACTCTTATAGATTC
Organism: Eurois occulta; assembly: GCA_950022335.1. Taxonomy (NCBI): domain Eukaryota; kingdom Metazoa; phylum Arthropoda; class Insecta; order Lepidoptera; family Noctuidae; genus Eurois; species Eurois occulta. The sequence goes on along the minus strand of OX465489.1, from coordinate 4,117,255 downwards.
ACCTGTCAGTCTGTCTGTCTGTATTATGTCCTCAGTCCTGTAAGGTTGATGACATATTTGCTTCTACAGTAAAAAATGAGCCCCCTCTAATTTCTAAAGTAAGTAAAGGAAACTTATGAAAAAAAAAAGAAAAATTTGTAGAACGTAAAATGAACTTATATTAATAAGCTTTCTAATTTAGTTTTTGAGATATGGGACTTTTTCGTCAAAATGCAGCAGTATCTTTGTTTTTCATTAAAATAGGTACTTAATAAGAAAAAAAAATTGTTTTGCTATCGAGTGTAAAATCACATAAATGGGTGTCAAAAATATTGTTATTATATTGTTTGGTGCTACCGAACCTGTGTGTGTGAGTCTGACTCGCGCTTGGCCGGTTTTTTAAACCCGCGTTGACCCGATCAGAGTAAGCTCGGACCGAGTGGACTCGGATACCTAGTCGGACGCAACTCGTATTGTGGCAACCCATAATCCGAGCGCACTCGGATGGGTTGGTATGGGTTGCCACGATACGAGTTGCGTCCGAGTCCTCTCGGTCCGACTATAAATACTCTGAATATTCTGATCGTGTGAACGCGGCGTTAGTTGACTTTTAAATTGTCTGAAACTCTGAAGACTCTGAACTGATGGGATTCGGTTAAACTCATAGCCGACCTGAACATGATGAACGCAGTCCGCAGAAGATGTTGAAGATGTGTTTCGTCTATTATAAAACTAAAACCACACAAAATCAGTACAATAAAATTCTTTATTTAAATTATTTACATCTCGCGGAATACACATTTATCATAGTAGACACCATACCAAAAACAATAATTATAAACCATAAATATTATAGACTTATTTTCTCCTAGTCCTGTACCTAAGGGCCAAGACGGCTAGGCTGTGGAAACCTAGGTAGAGGCCGAAGAGGGCCAAGACATCGGTCCATAGGTTGGCGCTTTTGAAGTCATAGGTGGTCAGGACTTCTTGACCGGTGCTGAGGCAGGGCATTCCTATTTCATTGGAGATGCAGGCTGTAACAAGGGAAAATGTGATGATTAGAATTTGTTCTGTAACTCTGTACTTCGTTGGGCCGGATCTTTAGGTTAAGCTACGCTTGCCTAGGTTGGTCCGTGGATGGATGACCACCCATTACATACCGAATTTCCTCCGTGCCTCGGAAAGCACGTTAAGCCGTTGGTCCCGGCTGTCATTTACCTATAGATCTTTGACAGTCATTACAGTACCTAGTCTAGTCAGAGGCCTGAAAGTCTGACAACCAGTGTTACCAAAGGGTATCGTATTACCCAGACCTAACTGGGTTGTGGAGTTCAGATAGGCAGTCGCTCCACGTAAAATACTGGTATTCAGCTGCATCCGGTTAGACTGGAAGCCGACCCCAGCATAGTTGAGAAAACGCTAGGCAGATGATGATGACACTTACTTTTACCTAATTGCAGAATTTTGAGATTTTGTTTAGCTACGTAGATTGTGGGGCGATTGTGTTCCGTAAAACCACAATTGATTCAGTTTTATTAATTAAACTAGCGACCCGCCCCGGTTTCGCACGGGTGCATGTATTATACATATAAACCTTCCTCTTGAATCACTCTATCTATTAAAAAAAAAACCGCATCAAATACCGTTACGTAGTTTTAAAGATTTAAGCATACATAGGGATATAGGGACAGAGAAAGCGACTTTGTTTTATACTATGTAGTGATTCATCCATACATTTTGTACCTACACCGATATTGAGCACCAAGTGTTATTCTCCTACCTACTGTTCTGATTAAAAAAATCATGTTGCTACGAAGACAGTATTCTGGAACTCATATTTTTATGAAAAAGATCTTACTTGGAGACAAGACAAGAGTTACAATCAAAAATTGCTTTTAAATTTAGGAAGTGTGTATACTAGTATACATAGTGGTGCTAGTGACTGAACACGCATGCTTTCATAGTACCTACGGACTTCATATTATCGACGTCACGTGTTTAAAGCGCTTTAAACATCGAAGACTCAAAGTCGGGTAGACTTGGCTCCCGGGTCGACGACCTCGATTTGTTAAAACCCCGATACGGTAACAAAGGCGCCATGCACCATGTTTAACAACAAGTTTAACTATGGGCTTAACACATTTGTAAATGCAATGGAGTTATTGCACCTTTTAAATACATTATTGTTATAACTTTTTGCCCCATTTACCTGGTAGACCCTTTTTTGTTGGGAATATCCCGGGCGCCATAATAGTCTACCTGTGCTTAGAAAAAAGTAAAACAGATGGTCTATTGCAGGAAGTTATATTAAAAAATGGGGGTTCATTGATTTTAGATAAATTATTAAGTGGATTAAGAGCGGAATGGGTAGTTTTTTTTCCATCGTATCATGTAACCTGTTTGAATTTCGAAACGGTATGGTTCTCAAGACGGTAAAGGAAAACATCGTGATGGCGACATGTCGACTTTAAACTCAGTGATATGAACTGTCCCAGTCTCAGCAGTGGAAACATTAAGGGCTTATTATAATAATATGGCTTACTGGCTTATACCCGCGGCGTCGCCTTCTTGTAGTTCGGGAATTGCCCACTGGATCATATTTCCGGAATAAATATTAGCCTTTAAGCTATTCCAGACTATAATCTATCTCTGTGCCAAAAGAGAATGCTCATGGAAGTATGGACTCCCGTACCATGCTGCATCAAAATCAAACCTTGTTTTTTATAGACTACACTGATCGTATTAACTCCTACAAAAAATATTTTTGAAAAAAAAACCCGCGTTTCAGAGTTATTTTATAAAATCGAAACTAACCTAAAAAGTAGGTCTATTTTTTCGACGCTACCAACGACGTATTTTAACACACATACATTACATTATTGCTCTAAAAACAGCGTAATACACTAATATTAGTAAGAATTACGAGTTAAAGTAACATCCACAGTATGCTTGACTGAAACTCGATTTTATTTTAGACCTTTACATTGCCAAATGCCAATAGTCAGTCAGTACAGTACAAATGTCAGATGCCACAGATAAGATAACTATAAACCATAGAGTATAGTAAGTGCTATAAACTAGTCGGGATTTAGGGATGTAATCGATAAATCAAAATCTTTAGGCTGAGAAAATCTATTTTGTTGCAAATAGCAATAAACCAAACTAAATCGATTTGGTGTACTGATCTTACTTAATTGTAATTAATTTTAGAGTCCGCTCGACAGACAAGGGTTTGTTCAATTGAAACGGAACGTCATATAAAGGGAGTAAAACAATATTCGTACTTTTAAACTCGAAAAGTATATTTCCAGTTCAAAAATCAAATCCCCGACGCGTAATGCCGTAAAAAAATATGAAACTAATTACTATAATATTTTGGTTTTGAGGCGCGAGACTTTTTGGTACCAACTTTGGTCATTGTCCTTTCATCCAGATCCGTTCTGGCGTGATCGAGTACAAAGTACGCGAAAAATAAAACGAGTAAGTAACAAAAATCCATTCATTCAAATTTTCACATTTATAATACTAAAAGTAAGATGGACGTACACAGATCCTCTATGCAAAATTCTCAAACTTGGAACAATATTTACTGTCAGAGGCCTGTAAGCTGTACTGTAAGCGATTTAATTTTTGACTCACTACCTACACCAAACGTACTGTCATATCACTGGCATACCATCCTAATATAATAAGGTAGACTTTTAGAAAATGCCCAAGGCATTAAGTCCGCCTTTGTGCATTATGCGCATAAAGTTTTGAGAAATAAATAAATTCACCACCCACTAACCTATAAAGATTCCTACGCACCTACGAACAACGCTCGTATGTGGAACTAATAATAAGACTCCTAATTATAAATCTACAAAGCATTGTCAGAATTACATCTATCTAAATACAAATAGTTTTTGATTTAGTGCCAAATGTCTTATGGGTATGGGGCTTGCTAAAAATAAAATACAGTGCTTCCCTTTACCTACTCTATGACGTACGGCCAACCGCACGTCATTGCGTCGTTGAAGTTCTAACCACGCAATTCATTTTAGGCGGTTTTGCCATTTTCATTTTTGATGCCGTTTGCTAGAGAATCGGAAGCCGCGTTGTTTCAGCCAATCACAGAAAAGCAACGTCTCTATCTAATTTGAAGTGAACACAAATTATAAAATGGTAAACTTCAGTTAAACACGCAAGTTACACACGAAACACGAAGTTAGCTACAAAAAAAAAAAAAAACTGTGGCGCATAGAAAGAAGAAGATAGCGAATAGACATAGACATTCTTCCAGATTAACCTAAAAAAGTTAAATTATAAATTAACATTATAAAGGGAATGAAAATCATACCAAAAAAGGAATGTAAACTATGTGGTTACTGTGTTGTATATATGTGGAGGTGGGGACGAGGTGTGTTATGGTGTGTGTGTGTGTGTACCGCGTTTAAGAAAAAAATGAAAAATGTTTATTTGTCCCAAAAACAGTTACATGGTGTAGAAATGAGTCCTCCCCAGTAAGTAATTTATAAAACAAAGTCGGGTTTGTGTATAAGTGTTGTCACTTATAAGTTTATAACTCGAGATCTGCTGGACCAATTTTCATGGTTTTTGATTCGTTGATTTGTCTCCGCCCCGAATAGCAGAATACATCTTAAAAACAATGGTAGGTAGGGTAGGTAGGGTAGGTAGGGTAGGTAGGGTAGGTAGGGTAGGTAGGGTAGGTAGGGTAGGTAGGGTAGGTAGGGTAGGTAGGGTAGGTAGGGTAGGTTCGGCATTCGGGTTGATTTGGCACAATTCGAGCTAAGCCGAGCCACTTTTTCTCGTACATACATAGGTACATGTTGATGCACATAATATTAAATATTGCCGTCTAGCTGTGCCCACAACTATATGCCAACCCGAATAAGATTTAACTCTTGAACTACGAAAACCCCTTATTTGACAACAAAAAAACGCTGTCAATGTCAAATTATTACTCTGGACGTGCAGTTGACTGTACTCAACCGAAAACTGGTACATCACCTACAAAGATGAATGGCATGAAGGATCTCTGCGCAAGCGACTATCGATTAATGTTGGTATTCAGCGTTTGTCACAGATGGCGACACTGTGGCAGTACTTCTACTAGTCACACTGCTTATCACGTCAATTTATAAGCGTCAGATGGGCATAGGATTTTTTTATTTTATTTTTTATTTTGCAACTAACATAACATAACATCACGCCTGTAATCCCCCGTAGGATTAGGTTGAGGTGTAAGTATGCCTAATAAATAGTACACCCACATTTCACCAGTTATGTTTTTTAAAGCCAGTTGCCATCAATTGGGAACAAATCGAGACTCCGTAGCTGCGATTGAGAAATTGCTGATGAAAAACCCAAAAACACTTTGCCCAACCTGGGAATCGGGACCCAGGACCTCTTGCTCAGCAGTCGCGCTTGCGACCACTATACCAACGAGAGATAGTCACTATCACTACATATTATAAAACAAAGTCGCTTTTCTGTCCCTATTTCCCTTTGACCGCTTAAATCTTTAAAACTACGCAACGGATTTTGATGCGGTTTTTTTTAATAGATAGAGTGATTCAAGAGGAAGGTTTTTATGTATACCACATGCACCCGTGCGAAGCCGGGGCGGGTCGCTAGTTAATAATAAATTAGATTGTATTATATTGTATAACGGGCTGGTGTCCGCAACTCCACGTCCAATGCGCGTATTTTACAAGCGAAGGTACAATACCTGCGACACCTAATTCTCCTTTTTGGGTTTACGGAGTGTCAAGTCCGTTTACGCTAACACTACTCACTAGGCGTCAACTAAACGAATGCCTAAATAAGACCGTTTTTGAAGTAGCGAGTTGGTTTATTACCGATGCTGCGGGTCGTTACCCTGTGGGTGCTAGCCTATTAATCTACATCGTGTGTAGAAAACTGTGACGAAACTACTGGATAATATATATTTGATTGAATTTATTGTAGCAGACTGGGAACGTCACGACGTATACGCAGTTTAATTTATTGTCGTATTGTCGTCGCAACCCTGTATAAATAAATAAATATAAATAAGTTTATTTCATAATATTTTGGCATACATTTCATGTCAAGTAGTCTCCTTAAAGGCATAGAAAATGCTTGTAGTTGAAGGCTCCGTTGTATATTCTATATCTTATGTGTATCCTCCAAGACAACGATTAAAAGCTATCTTTAAGTAATATGGCTTTATCAATGCCCAACCCCTATCTATAAGATAGCACAACTGCCGAGAAATAAAGTAGGTAGTCAATAAAGCTTAAAGGCATTAATATTTTGGAGACCAAGCCACTCGAATTTTAGGCGATTGAACTGCCCACGTTTATTAGTTTCAAATGGCAGGTTTCCAAGGTCGCTATTTCCGCACACCATCGGAAGGTAGGGTATGACACAATATTGCATAACAATTATTAAGGCTTGCTGTCTACTTCTAAAGGGAAACCAGATATTGGAATAGGTAGAGTGTTCCCGCAAGCAAAATACCCGCTTTGGACGTGGAGTTGCGGACACCAGCCTGTTATACAATACAATAGGCAGAGTGTTTTTGCCTGAACTTCAAGGAATTTAGTAACATTAAAAAAAAAATGAAAAATCAGTAACAATATTCCAAAAAAGGCTAAAACTATACTTATCCAAAAATGCTTCTACTTACTCAGTTAAAGAATATTTAGAGTCTAGTTTAAAATAACGATTTTCTCACATGTACAAAAGTGGCGGTCTGTCCTATACAAACAATAAGATTTAGTCTATCCTATTTAACTATATATAAAATAAAAATTTGTACTAAGTACCTGAAAAGGATGACTGTAATATTGCTAAAAAATTGTATTTAAATTCTGTTTACCATTGACATTTAATTTTGACATAACTATAATTTATTTATTTCATTGTACTATTATAAAAGAAAATAACTAAGTACCTAATAGTAATGTTTAATGCATGCTAATTTATGAAGATAAGGGCAGACAAATGATAAATTGCAATGCTTGTAAAAGGCTGCTAAGTCATAAGTACTAACATAACATAACACCACATTGTACACTTAGTTCGCAATAAATGTTTTGACTTTGACTTTGAAACGTGCAAAATACCTCCCTACAAAATTAAGGAATGATTTTTAAGTTCCGAAATCATGAACTTATACTGTCACTTATGAGATGTCTTCCGTGATTGAGCTTTGCGTCTTCTTCGGGTGTTCTTTCGTGATTGGGAGCTCAAAATCATGAACAATCACGGAAGATATCCCGTAAGTGACAGTATAAGTTTAGTTTTAAACTGTGAAAGTTTTAAAACAGTGTCCCAAAATAATCATCTTGCTGCCCTTGTCCTATGTTATTTGGGGTCGGCTCAACACGTTTTAAGTTCCGGAATAAGCTGTTAAATTAGAGGGACGTAATAACTACCTAATGCAATCTCTGGTAATAGTACCAAAAAAAATATATAAAGAAACATTTAGTTTTGCTTCCGCAATGAAACAACTAAAAAAAAACCCGACTGAAAACACTGAAAAGCTAAAAACTAGCACATTTTAAATTAAACAAAACTTGGAATTCCATTCCATTTTCATAATTTTATATTAAATAGGCCCCGCCTGCTTCCAAGTTTTATTTAATTTAAAATGTGCTTGTTTTTAGCTTTTCAGTTTTTTGCGATTCCGTTCATCCACATACATCCATATGTACATACATACATTCTCATATACAGGTAAAACACATAACCCTCCTTTTGGGCTTCGCCGCAGTCGTGTAAAAAATAGATGCAGACTAGGATGCAGAATGCTTGGATGCAGGATGCAGCACTGCTCTTCCGCCCGCAAGAGTAAACACATGCACAGGGTGCGATAAAATGGAACAATGCTAGCAATTACAATAGTACAAATTTGGGTAGCATTGTAATCATTCTAAATCTAAAATCGGTTTTTTATTTTTGTGGTTTTAAAACCAATTTTTTTTTTTCTCTTAATTGAATCCATAAAGTAACGCCTGTTACATAACTTGTGTAGTAAAACTCTAAAACTCACTTATATTCTGGACTCCATCCCACTGTAATATGCTCATGGCTTCATTCGAGTACATCAGCCAGGATAGATGGCGGATCCAGGACACATATTTTGGCATTGAACTGAAAATAAATGTTAAAACATGTCAATAAAATATGATTCATTTTATTATCTTGTCTAAAACCAGTCAAACTCATATGTTCCTAAGAGACACACGAGTTTGAGTTTTGTTAAATTTTGTATAGGCTTTGATAATGTATGTCTGATTTGTCTGTAGAGTTGGTTTACGGACGATAGTTTAACGTGACAACGTCGCATAGGCCAATCGAGTGGAAGAGAGATAGATGCGGCGCAAGTGTACAATGAGCGTAACGGGACAATGAGTCATCCTTTTTCGTACATGCAGCCGGCGTTCATCGATCTAATAGACGTTGTCACGTCAAAAAACTTGTTTTACCCGATGCCGATGTACCAAAGTAGTGGATATTGTTAAAGTCATGGCATCTAAGACATCCATCACGCCTGTAATCCCCGAAGGGTAAAGGTGTAGCTAATGTACACGATGCAAACTTAATCGGTTTGCAGGGCACACCACAAAGATGTTGGTGTGCGTAAAATCAACTGGTGTATTACTTCGCCTATTTATTAGTGTTTGCTACCCGTTGTCCACGCACACACAATAAAATTTCTTGTCACTAATGTTGCAGGGAATATGACGCATAAATTTAGCTTATCATACAATCGTCTCCGTGGCGCATTAGTCGAGCGTGCGATAAATAATTACTTACTGCGCCGGCGCCGTAGGATCGAATCCGACTGCCAACAGCTTAATGTTTTTGTATGTTTTAATAAAATATTTTACATTTGTTTGTTCAATTCATTGCTTAACTATTAGCAAGTCTCTTTATATTTGGGTTAGAATGTATTAGTTGTCTACCCTCTAAAAATGACAAATCATGTTAAAGTTAGTAGTTTAAGTTCATCGTCATAATGCTATTGACTATTGGGGTTTCGTTACGTTTTTAGACATTATACCCTGCGTTTTTTGAGAAGTGCTTTTATTTGTGAATCAATATGAATCATTGAACCACACTTTTATGAGCTGAAATAATTCTTTTGCATGAGCAAAATGTTTCAATTAGTGAAATTGCGAGACGTTTAAAGATATCGGTGAGTAACAAAATGTTATTATGATGTTTAGAAGTTTAATATGTTTAAATAATCCACATGTTATTGATTGTTGTTTTTTGTAACAATATTTTATTATTGTTCACAGAGAAGGACTGTGCAATTGTGGGTCCATCGTTATGCAGATTCGGGAAGCATTGATCCTTGCCGACCGGGACCAAAGGCTGGATTTGCATTCACAGATTGGCATCTGATATAGTTGCTACGCATACCGCTGAGCCCTTCCTCACTACTCGTTCCACGGCAACTAAACATGACGTGACATTACAAACTGTACGAAACCACTTGCGAGCAGCTGGTGTGAAATGTTGTAGGCCAGCCAAGAAAATTTGAATGTCAGATATTCACAGGCAAAACCGGGTACGCTTCGCAAGAGAATATTTAGATTTTGATTGGTGCAATAATATAGTTATATTTAGAGATGAAAAATGTTTTAAATCAGACAAGGACGGTCGCAAAATATTGTGGCGAAAAGATGGTGAGCGCTATCATAAAAAAAAATATTCTTCCATGCAGGTCTAGTGGAGACATTTACTTCGTGCATGAATAAGTCATAGATAGCGAAGGCGCACCAATAGGATATTAATAAAAATATCAGGGGGTAATTCGATTTGTTTTATGTGAGTGATGTTATTGTTAGTGAGATAACAATTTAGGATACCTGTATCTTAATATCTATCTTATTAACATGTTTATTCATTTCACTAATAAATAAATTACCCACTTGAATAAGAAAAGTAACGTTATTTCTTGTCCGACTTAGAATATTTGTCATGCACAAAACTTTTTAATTTGTGATTATAATATAAAAAAAAACCTAGTCAATAAATGTTGTTGATTTCTTAATACAAATTGTTTAATTTTTACTTCCATATTTTTTTTCGAATAATGTTCTTATTATCAGGTAAATTACAATAAAAATTCAACAAAATGAAAATAAAAGTTTTTTAATAATGCAAAAAGTTGACGCCAGCGGCGCAGATTCGATCCTACGACACTTGATTTACCAGCCGAATGATTACACATCTATGCCACGACACCGGTTAGTCATAGGGTTAAATTGATGCTTCATATTCTTTACCTCATATTATACATATACTATAGTGAAGCAAACACTAACAAATAGGCGAAGTAATACACCAGTTGATTTTACGCACACCAACATCTTTGTGGTGTGCCCTGCAAACCGATTAAGTTTGCCCCGTGTACACCCACATTTAGCCAGTTACGTTCAAGTCCCATGTAATAAGGGGCGAGCCTATTGTCATCAACCGGGCACAAACCCAGACTCCGTGGCTGCGTCTGAGAAATTTCTGACAGAAAACCCAATAACAATTTGCTAGACTCGGGAATCAAACCCGGAACCTAATGCTCAGCAAGTCAGCATTCGCGTTCGTCACCACTAGACCTACGAAGCATCTAAGACAATACCTGTGATTCTGCCTCTAAAATATAGGGACCTATAACTAGCGATGTGGATGAACAAACGAAGAGCATTCCGTTACAAATATTCCACTATAGTTTTCTTAATCATATGCCTCTAAAGTCGTTTGTAAATTAAATGATTATTACTACTAGCATTGGATTTGACATATTCTTGAACTTGTTAACATCTTTAACGATGGTAGGTTACATGTTGGTACATTAAAATAAATGTTTAAATAATTAAATAGCTGAATAAACAATTCACAGTTTGCCCCATAAACGTCTATAACCCATTTTATGGTATTGTTTACTAATAAGGTCACTATTAATAATCTAATTAATGGGCAACATCGTGAAACATATAGAGTAATAAATGACTATTACCATATTTATGTGAACAATTTTATTATTTTCGAAGATTTCCCAGCATAATAAGATCGTAACTGTTACACGTTTCGTGACATAGAAATAACAGCTATAAAATCTGTAGTTAATGTGAATTCTTTACCTTAACTTAATGAAGAGACCCGAGGTCATCATGAGAGCGTAGTCAAAGGGCACGAGGTACGCAATGGCTACTGGCATTGAACCGAACGCACACGAGAAGAACGAACCTGGAAAAACAAAGGAAAATAATGAGTATTATGAAGATTTCAACACAGAAACACAAACACACATCAAAACATAAAAAAAAAACACAAAATATACACACACATCCCCTGCATAGCCACCTATAACGAACATTCTTAGATCAATCAGCGATATTACTTAAAAAAGTGCACGGTGAAAATATAGACATTCGAGAATTTTTGGCGTGGTGATGAATTGTTGTAGTGATGACAACGATACAAAGTCAGGTGGAGCAAGTTAAGTACCAAGGAAACATGAGCCAGCAGAAAGCATTAGTGTTACTATAGAAAAAGGTCGGTATACAGATTAAAGTTTCATTGATAGAGATTACGGCAAAAGCCATCAGCAGTGATTACAAACAAATGCTTTATAGTATTGAACTGCGACCACCGTTAATAATGTACAAAATGTATAAATTTGCCGATTCGACTTCGTCTTTGACTAGTTTACAATAGTAAGGATCAACAACATTCGGACTGTAATGATAACGTGAAATGACTTACCACAAGCAATAGCCACATTAAGCACCAGGATAGCCAAGAAGACTGTGAAGCTGAACGCGTACAAGGAACCACGTAGACCTGCGATCCAGTACACCACAAGGGTAAAAATTGTGGGCTCTATCAGCAAGCCGGGCAGCTGGAACAAAAAATATCACAGTGACCAGAGGTATTCAGGAATTAAAAGACATCTCTTTAACTAAAACCAATGCAAAACCGGTAACTGCTCGAAAACGTTTCCGTAATCTTGGCATTTGTTGCCAAGCAGTATTTGACAAGCACGTGGGTATTCTTACTTACAAAATTAAAACAGAAGGTACAGTAACTTCTATTGAAACATAAGACTAATCTAGATTTGCTTATTAGCTACTGAATGAAAAAAAAAATTAAGTGGAACCAAGCGTTAGGGCACGATCGGATATGAGAATCAGAATCATTTATTCGTAAACATAGGTAATAATAAAATTACGAACAAGATCTTAAAAAGAATCTAACAGCAAATTTTTACTACACCAGATATTTTTTATCCGAGGATTAATTTTGCATTTTTACCCGACTGCCAATGAAGGATATGTTTTTCGCGCGTATCTTGTATAATTATTTGTTTGTTTGTAATTTGCAAACTTTATTACCTCGTATCTTCCAAACCGCTAGATGGATTTCGACAATTAAGGTATAGTTATTTGTCTTAAAACCCCAAGTGTCCTTAGATAGGTGTTTGAAATAAATAAAAAAAACAAAATGGTGGATTTTTGGCGCGAAACAGTAAAACGTTAATAAAAAAAAAAAACCAAACCTATCAAGTGAAAAATGAAGGGTTTTAAAAGGTGATTACAGACATAATATATACCTATGCGTACTTAATACAATTTGTAGTCGGATTTTTTGATACTTTTATTTAAATGTTACTTCTTGTCAGATATTCAATAAAAAAACCGTCGCATGTTAAATTTACTCGACGGATAATTATAATTAGTTTATCCTCGCAGAGTTGGCCTTTTGCATTAATCGATCGACCTCTTGGTTCTTCCACGTGCCATTATATGTTAACCAAACAAGTTTATAATATATTGGTCATAGTCAAATGTTTTGACTTGTAACTACGAACGGAACTCAGCTGGTGGTTATTTTATTAATTTAGAGCACCTTCGTATTTTAAATTGATTTTTAAAAAACCGGTTGGTCCGTTTATCATTACTTATATTTTATTTATTTTATTATCATTGTAATTTATGTGTTTTTCTTTGAATTAATTAAAAGGCAATTTGTATTCTGATACCCTTTAGTGTGACAGTAACTATTTAAATGCTAATAAAATAAATTAAATGAGGGCACTATTAGTAGGTATAGGTACGTAAGGGCATGTGTGGACTGTTCTACTAAGGGTCCAACTAACCTCACCTCACCAAATACTTCTTTGCAAAAAGATTGCACAACATTAAACAAAAACGAGTTGAAATGTTGGAAAAAAACCTACAGGCGTTACAATCAGCGGGCTTAATTGATATTCTCGAGGCAACGATTTTGTTTTTCTTTCCTTCAAAAATTAGAGAGGCACGTGTAAAGATTCATAATGGAATCCGGCAGTGCGGGTCGGGCTCGCGCGTAAAGGGTTCCGTACCATCGTAGTAGGAGAGCCCCCTTTAATTTTTAATTTATTTTTATTATTTGTTGCGGCAACAGAAATACACATTTTGTGAAAATTTCAACTGTCTACCAAAAACAACGTGTACGTGTGTATTACGGTTACTATTATTAGGACGGACGAACGGACGGATAGCGGAGGCTTAGTAATAGGGTCCCGTTGGTAACCCTTCGGATACGGAACCCTAAAAAGACATCTAATATCTCAAGCTTTTGCACTTCCTGAATTAGATAGATTTTTAGACACGGCTCTCTAAGCAATAGTAGGTATTTATGCAAGAACCCCAGCTTCGAGTTCCTGTCGAGCTAACATAGCTCTATACTACAGACAAGATATGAGTTGTTTTTAGGGGAAAAAGGCTTACTATAATGGAACAATGGTTTACAAAGTGATCAATGTAAATGATGTTATTTCCACAAACCAACACTCACCAGAGCAACCATCCTTGCAGTATAATAAATGGGCGCTGTGTACAATCCCGCTTTCAGCTCTCTATTCAGCAACGGGAATTCTTCAGGAAACATATGAAGAACAGAATACATGGGGCTGAAGGTGTTCTCTGCGATGATGATGAACAGGGCACCCTGGACGTCCTGGATTCCTGACTGAGTGAGCCGGACAGTACCCATGAAGCATACACCAGCTGTGAGAGCAATGGCCTAAAACAGAATATGTCGTAAGTTATGAGAACTGCCATAGCTCATACAAAAAAGAACTCTGGAAGCAGACATTTCGTCCCTGCCTTATTCGTAAATTAATCAGATGTCGAATACTAATCAGATGTCGAATATGTACCGATTGAATACAGGTGGCACCACCCGCTGGCTATATATCGAAATATAATTCAAAACATAACTAGAAATTTTGATACACTACAATACTACATACTATATTGTCCGACTCACCAATTTCTGGAATATCCTTACGAATTGAACACGTGGATCCCTGATTACTATAAGTAGATATCTGTATATTAGCCACAACAGCTTCGTCAGGAAGAATGGAGGTTCGAAGGTATCATGTGTTTCATTCGTCTAGGAAATAAAACAAAATTTCAATTAGCTTTGAAAACGAAGTAGAAACTCGGATCATAAGTGGGCCTAGAATCAAGTCCTGTGGTACACTCCAATTTACGAGTATATGGCTCCTGATGACAATTTATGTCAACAGACATGTAATAAATCGTAGCATTACACATGCTAGGCTCGAAAGCGGCACGGTCTAGCTAGAATAAATCATCATTTAGATCAATTTGACATCTATTAGAAGATTCGACAATTTACTCTCGTGTAATGACCAATATTTTTGACAGCATGTTCATTTGAATACTGAATTCTGACCTTGAGATTCTCAATATTTACGATGACCGTTAAAATATTAATTTTGAAGATACAATTATTATATAAGGTTCATATAATTTTTATAATTAAATACTCGTTCAATTTGTAAACTTACGGATCGTGAAGAATCCTCATTATTCATTAAATGGAATTCGAATTGTATTTCCATGTCAAGTTCTTTGGCAGCGTCACTGACTGCGTATCTATCGCAGACATTCTTGATGGCCTGTCGTGAGGCTGACTCCGAGCCAGGAGTGAGGGATAGCACCTTGATGAAGTAGTCAGTAGGGTTGTACATGAGGGGGCATTGGTAGCCCAGGCTGAAACAGACGAAGGAAGATTAGAATAAGAATTTATTGAAGAGGAGTTGCCGAATTATTTTAATCATAGTGATGCGTGATTCAGTAGCCTTGATTAACTATTTTTTGTAGCTATACTGCCAGTTAAGACTGATTTTGGAATTGAAGTAAGCTATAGCAACAATCAGGACGTGTTTAAACCTAACAGTATAGACAAGATTTTTTACAAAATATGCTGAATTAGGTACAGACAGCAAGCTACTACAATCTGTCAAATTTCTTTAATAGTTTTTCAAATTTATTGCTAAAGCATTAGGTTCAAGATTGATTGGGAAAATTTGACTGTTTTGGGTAGCTTGATGTGCTGGCGTCTGTACATTTGTGATTTAAATCAATTACAGGTGGTCGGTTCTGTCTGGACGATTCCTGCCTTAATTATGTATTTTAGTATGAATTTGAATAATTTCAAAAAAAAAATGTTTTACAATCAATTTGTTACGATTGCCAAATCAATTAAGTTTTTATTCAAAAGCGTCGGTTTTCATTAATCATACAATATTCTATCTGTAGGTACGTTTGGTGAATGTTTTAGGGTTCCGTATCTGAATGGCAAAAAACGGAACCCTTATAGATTCGTCATGTCTGTCTGTCTGTTTGTCCGTATGTCACAGCCACTTTATTCGAAACTATCAGGACATCACAATTGAAACTTGGTAGGTGGTAGATGTATTCTGTGAACCGCTTTACGATTTTATACGAAAATAAAAAAATAAAAGATTAAGGCTCCCCATACATGGAACTGAAATTAAGGTTCCTAAACCATTTTACTCAAAGTCTATCGTTTGTAAGATCCCATCACTTCCAAAGTGGTAAAATATGTGTCCTCTCCCCCTCTAATTTCTAAAGTAAGAGGAGGAAAATTCTGAAACAATGTAGGATTGTAGAACGTAAAAAAAACTTTCAACCAAAATTGGTTTGAATAAGATTTGATGTTTAGTTTTTGAGATATGGGACTTTTTCATCAAACTGCAGCAATAACGTAACTTTATTTTTCATTAAAATACTATGAAAAACAAATTTAGTTTTGCTGTTGAATGTAATACAATACATCATATAATGAATGAGCATTCAAAATATTTTTATTATATTTTTTGGTGCTGCAGACTAGGTACGACTCGCACTTGGCCGGTTTTTCGTCTTTGATTATGACTTTTATGATGCAATTAAAGTGAAGAAAACTAGTTTATGAGTCTAGGTCGGTAGTCTAGGTCTTTGCCCCCTCAGAAAATATGCATTAAGTAAAAGTAAGCTTTGTTTTACGCTGAATTGTTATTGTGGTGCAATTTATTTGAATAAAGCAATATTGGTAGAATTCTCAGAAGCATTTTGTTCATCATGTTTTTTTCCTTTATTAGTCAATAAATTTTGGAGCGATGACAGTATAGCTGTTCACACTTGGATCGCATTTCATCGCATAACTTACAGCGCAACACTGTATTTTTATAAGTCTAGCTTTTAAACAAGATTGCTGTGTCAATGATTTGAAAAATGAACGTAACCTCAAAAAATCTCATCCGGAACCGAATCTGCCGCCTTTCGAATACTTAGCAGTGGCTAAGGTTCCATACAACTCGATTCCTACCGGATTCCCTTTGAAAATGGCACAGTCAGTATTCTATAGACAAATAATATAATCACATTAAAGATATGTAGTCCGGCTTACCTCTTACAAAAATTGACCCTTCGCTACTGATACTTAGAGCATATTCTGTTATGTTTCTGTTGCTGATACTCCTACCTCTACGGCCTCCTTTCTGTAATGGTAGGGATGGGGCTGTTCCCAATCTACCTAGAAAGCCCAGTGCAGGTTAGTACATCTCAATATTCTCAATTGTCTGTGGTTCTAGGGCATGTTGCTGATGTCCTCTCGTCAACTAAATGCACTAGATGCAGAAAATCAAATGCACTGTTCTAATTTGCGACAGAATGCAATTGTGGAACGTTTCTAAGGAGTCGGGAAGTCCTATTAAGGTCACAGCCTATATTAGCCCACTTAAACGATGGGACGCAATTGTATTGGATCAATAGTGATTATGAATGTCTTGCCAAATAAAACATGTTCGTCTAACTAGATTTTGTTGCTATTACTATTAGGTAATGTCTGGAATGCTTAATTGGTCGGGTGCTCGATTCCCAGATCGCGCAGTGTTAATGGGTTTCTCCATCAGTAATTTATCAGTAGCAGCCACGGAGTCTGGATTTGTGCTCGGTTGTTGGCAATAGACTCGCCCCCTAGGTTTTGGATTCCCAGGTTTTTTTTTGTGTTGGCAGGAGTGGGAAATCCCCACGGACACCTCGACTGCCTCACTAGTTCGTGAGACAGTTGAGGTAGTGCCGGACTGGAACCGCCTAAAAACACTCCTGTCTAGCCAGTGTCCCTCTGACATGATCAGAGTCCTTTTGTTCTGACTGTTACCTTTTTTCGCTGACGGAGGCCGGAAATCCAAAGCCATGTTCAGTTCCATGTATTTACTTTTAAAATTTTTAACAATATTTTGGTTTCTCTACGCTATATATTATCATATATTATATATTTAACTTTTTTAAATATTCTCTTATTTACTATTTAAATATCAACTACTACTATTACTACTATTTACTATTGATAATACTATTTTACTAATATTTAATATGGTCTTTATGTCCTTTAAATTACTTCTACGATTAACTTACATTTATCTATTTTTACCTTATATTTATGCTCCTACAATCTACATTAATACGTTGCTTATTTTATTTTTGATTTTCTATTTTTACGTTTTTATTTTGTTTTTAAAGATTTTTTTATTTTTATCTCTTTTATTTTTATTTCTATATTTTTATTTGGATTCGCAAAGCCGTGTGTAAAAAAGCTAGTGCCTAATATTTTTTAACTTCGCCAAAGTTGTAGTACAACTTCCATCTTCATCGATAAAATATGTGTAGGTATTATCAGTTTCTTAATGATTAAATAGTGAATGAATTTATTGACATAAATGTGACTTAATTTTACTTCTCAATCGATGTTCTTGATAAATTGCAACATCATTGAAATGTGGCTTTACATTCCGTTTTTTTGGTGATTAAATCAAACATGAATGGCTGCGATCTTTAATTTAACGTTATAGTTTTTTTGGTGATTAACAAGCACCCAAACATAACAGTGACCTATTTTTGAATGAACTTCTGTCAAAATTGCAACAGCGATGAAGTGCGGTATTTTATTTTGGTGCTTAAAAAGTGTGAATCTAACGACTTTTTAATGACCATGAAATGTTTAAAAAAGTTCCAGTAAAAACACAAAATCAATCAAATAAAAAATAATTAAGAACTTACTGATGCTAATTATACGATACTGGCAATAATTTCTCTTTTACTTCACCAAAATAATCATTGTTCTTGTTCTGTTACATTATCAATAAAACCGAATTCAGTATTTTAATCTGTGGTAAAACAGTTAAATATGCTTATCATACGTTAATAAAAAGTAACGATTTTACCATAGAAGCTCTAATAATAAGACATCTCAATGCTACGCGTGCATTATGCTACATTGATCGGCATTTACATGCATGCACAAAGTAGGGTTCCGTAGTTGCCCATCAAAATATGCAGATACCTACTTCCTACGGTTCGATTTGCCTGAGAACGATGATTTTTACTTTAATAATAAAAAAAACAAAGTTACATTTGCAGTCAAAAATATTATGTTTAGGAAAATATGTAATTCAAGTACATTTTAAAGTTGGTTGACTATTGCACTTTCTAGCTTAATATTTCACAAAGGAATCCCGTAATCGAAAAATTATCTGAACAAACTCGCAATATTTTTTAACGACCTATCCAATGACATCCCACACTACGGGGTACGCAAGAAAACAAAATCCCCTTTTTACGAGTAGGTTACTGGAGATACCCGAGATTTTATTTCACCATGTTGTCGGCGTAACTAATCTGTCATGCCAAATTACAGCTTTCTAGTACTAAGAGTCTTTGAGCTAAGCTGCGGACACACAGACAAACAGATGGACATGGCGAAACTATAAGGGTTCCTTGTTTGTTGACTACGGAACCCTAAAAAGTAGGTACCTACAACAATGACGTACCTAATAAAAATATATCATTGATCTACAATTTGTTGTTTGCTTTCCTCCAGATTGTTATGTATATAGAAGTGAGTTACGCATTTGGTTTGGCGATTCATTAAGGTAGGTACGTAAAGGTGTAACTTGACATATTTTTGACATTTTGTTTATGTTATACAACGTGTAGATGTTTTCAGTGATTTTTAAATTTGTATTCCTTTACTGTTTTCACGTGCAATAAAACGAATGATCTTTCAAAACAAGCAATTTGAATGAATGTGTGATCAATTCTAGACATTTCTTCATTACGAAACGAAACAAATATGAACATAAACAAATTCCGTTTGTCCATTGGGTTGATAAGTATTTACGTAATCAGACCTATATCAATAAAATTGGCTATTAATAAAAACTAGTTTTTAAAGATTTGTGTAAGTTTTTCTTTTAGTCAATTCGATTGTTGAATTCGCACCTGTGACTTTTGTTATTAAACTCTTACTCTATATATACATACATAGAAATAAATAAAATTGAATTGTCTGTTTGTAATACCAAAATAAAAGCTTTTTACAGAATGCATATGAAATTATATACGGTACATATAACACAAACACATTTTTTTAAATTTTTGTTTGTCTGTTGGTTCCGGCTAATCTCCGAAACGGCTGGACCGATTTTGACGGGCCTTTTCTGACAGATAGCTGATGTTATAAGGGGTAACTAAAGCTACTTTTATTTTAGAATGAGAATTAGAGTTCCGCGCAAAAAAAATAGTACCTATCCTTGAAATTGGTAAGAAAATTCGATTCAAAAAAGAAAGTAATCTTTTTTAATTAATTTCACGCGAACGAAGGTCGCGGGTAATAGCTAGTAAATTATAAATTCGAAAAATCATCAAATACTCATCTGGTTAGGTTTTTCGTAACTATGTTGCGGTCGGCTTCCAGTCTTACTCGATGCAGCTTACTATCAGTATTTTTCATGGAAGATCTGCCTATCTGACCTCCACAATCCAGTTAGTACTGGGTAATACGATACCCCTTTGTAAGACCATTTTTTTTTTATAATAATTATTGTAGATAGATGGCCTAGGCCTAGTGCGTATGTAAAATTAATTAATGTAAATATATGTATATATTTATAGCATATAAGTTAATAAATTTAGCTATTTTAAAAACTAGTTTTAGAAATACCAAAGTAACGAACAGATTTAACGTAAGGTCTACGCACAAATTGTCCTAAAAATGACGCACGCCACACTAATTTAAATATCTGCATTTATTTAGAATTTAACTTAGATTGCTATTTTATAACTACCTGGTTCCATGTCTTATTTTAGGCTCAAGGTTTACTATTGGGTACTTATTAATTATGCCAAACACAGCTTCCTATCCTACCCTACAGAATACTAAACAACATGACGTCGATAGGATCATTAAAAAAAGAACATAATTACGTCAAATTCTTGTTGCTAGTCAAACCAAACCGGAGAGCGATAATGATTATGCAAAAGGCAAAAATGAAGCTATAGAAAAGCTTATATCAATCCTGTTCACAGCCGTTATTACGAAAAGGGAAATAATAAAGCTTCCGAAAAACATATTAACTTCCAACGATCTGTAGTTGACTGTAATGATAATCTTGGTTAAAAATAATTACCGGAAAATGAATACAAAATTAACCGACAAAAAATGTTGTATTTAACATACAAACATGAGCTTACTCAAATTACAATTCTACGAAAAATAATAAACTAAATTTCCAAAAAAAAAAAAATACCAAACTTTCGAAAAAAAAACTAAGTTTCCGAAAACATGTTCTGCTAAAAAAAAAAAGTTTTCTTAAGCTCTATAACTTAGGATGTAAGAGCGAGCCAAGCGAGCTCGGGACTTAGGGCACCCCGACTCCGGACAGGTTAGGTTCGAAGAGGATGGCGGGGTCTTGAGAGCGAGCGAAGCGTGCGAACTAAGACCCCGCCATCCCTTTCGTGTTAGGTTACTCTATACCCTGCAGACAGAAATAGAGCCCCGTAGCGGGGCTACGTCGACTACGCCTTATAACAACATTTGGATATTTATCTTAACGTTGATTGTATTCCTATTTTATTTATTTTATAGATTAATTCTAAATTGATAACAGGTGAATTACGATGAAAATGACACAGTAGTTTTCGGTAAAACGCAATTTAAGCTGGTGGTAAAATATTACGTGAAATGGTCGTTGCAAATGCTGTATTGATTTTCGGAATTTTCAGTATTTTATTCGGTCGTTTCTTTGTCCTTTCAGCTATCGGAAAATTAGTATATAAAGCAGTAAATTTCATGTTTTGAGTATATATAGCCCATATTTTTTTTCGGAGCTTTTATTACTACCCTTACGAAAACCTTGAAACCGATTATCACTTGTCTACGCTCTCTAATACTAGGGTACCCTACGCTAGGATTAGTAAAACAATACACTGAACAAACACATAACCCTCCTTTTGGGCTTCGCCGCAGTCGGGTAAATATATCGAATTCACAGAAAAAAAACAAAATCAAACCGAACAAAAGTCGACTTCGATACAGAAATAAGGAAATTAATTAAAAATAAATTCTAGATGCCTCACGTAAAAAAGCGTTCAAAACTTACCTCTTAAAAAAATTCAAAGCTTGCGTAGCAGTACCAGCAAAGGCCACCCTCCCTTCAGCGAAGAGTACCAGCTTATCGAACTGGGCCATCAGCTCCATGTTGGGCTGGTGGATAGTGCAGATGACCGTCTTGCCCTGGGCTGCGCTGGCCCGGAGGAGGGTCATCATCTGGTGGGCTGAGGAGGAGTCTAGGCCTGTGGTTGGCTCGTCGCAGAAGAGGAGGCCAGGGTCGGTTAGGAGCTGGGAAAGAAGGTTCTTTGTTAAATCGTTTTTATGTGGCAGTACTTTTACTGGCATTTGGGAAGTTTCATTTACGTGATTCGCAGATGAGTTCCTCTGGTGTTTGTTCTGCCACTGTGGTGACGTGTACCCATTTTAAAAGAAAGATAAAGTATTTATTAGGACTCGCACAGGACAATAATTCCATGAAAGTGTGAACTTTTTAAAGACTCTCTGTCATTAATGTTGATGTTAAAAAATCACTTTTCAACTTTGTCGCTCCATGTAGAATACTGAGCCGTATACTGCTGTGCATCCGGGTAGACTGGAAGCCGACTCCACCATAGTTGGGATTAGGCTAGGCAGATGATGATATTTATATTCAACTGATTTGGAAACTTTTGCATTCGAATGTTCGATGATTGAACTTGATGAGTTTTATACATATAAGATAAATGTCAATTAATAAAAATAAAACATCTTTTGACATGTAAAACTATAATAAGATGTAAAATATGCTTTAAAACGCAGATAAATGGCGCTTATAAGTAAAAGAAAACCTGTACGCAAAGTAGGTTTCTATATATATTTACTCACGTTTTGAATTTAAAACAATTTAATGCTTGAGATGGAAAAAATGATTGTATAATTCTATATTTTTAGGTACAATAACGTGTTGAAACGAGTATATACATTGCAAATATTATTACTAAAATTGAATACACTAAGAAAACAGAAGTGAAGTAGACGGAATGAATAGGAAAACTGTTACAGGTTACATAACTTAGTAAAAAAGTAGGTATCATTCAAATGAAAAACAACGCATAACCAAGCCAGATCTAGCTTAAACTAGCTTGTGCTTCTGAGTTCACTGACGGTCGACCACTTTTCGACTTTATTACTTAGGTCATAAGGATGAAAAAGTGGTAGGCCCTCAGTGAACTCAGGAGTACCTATGACCTGTTAACATTTTGAGACTAACTTCGGGAACTGGAATAAAATATAAAACAAGATATTACCTAGTCATCATTATTTTATCTGCTGACTAGCTTTTGCCCGCGGCTTCGCCAGCGTGTGTGTCGAAAAATATCCGACAGGAACCTACTACCGGGATTAAAAAGTAACCTATAGGTTAATGCAGGTTACGGTAACAAACATAGTTACATATCTTCATCCCCCTTTTTAACCCTTCGGGGGTAGAATTATCAAAAATACTGAGACACGTATAAATGAATTTTCAATCGTCAGCCGAAACACAAAATTTGAAGATACTAACTTCAAAACTGACGGACTTTCATGTAAACTTCCATCCCCTATTTTACCACTTTAGGGCTCCAATTCCCAAAAATCCTTTCTTAGTGGTTACTTACTCTTCACAAAGAACACACTCTCCAGTTTCATGTCTCTAGGACCAGCAGTTTGGGCTGTGTGTTGATACATATATATCAGTCAGTCAGGACTTTGAATTTTATGTTGGGGGATGATTTTGAAAAACTGTGGTACCTACACGTTTCTCATAATTTTAAATGAAGAGTATGTACACAAATTTTCAGTCAATCGACCCCGAGCATAAAAAGTTTCACAGAAAATTATTCAACACCCCATTTTACCTTCTTAGAGGTAGAATTTTGAAAAACCCTTTCTTAGTGGATACCTACTCTTCACAAAGAATACACCCTCCAAATTTCATTGCTCTAGGACTAGCGGTTTGGGCTGTGCGTTGATATATCAGTCAGTCAGTCAGGACTTTGAATTTTATATGTATAGATAGATACATATATATATAAGATAAGATCTTTGCAATAAGTATTCAAACGTTTATGTCTAAATAAAAATACTGACTTTTTACAATATTCTGATTATTCAGAAGTCTAACTTCTTCCAATGGAAAAAATAATATAAGAGGCTTATGTAATAAGTCATCAGAATAATGACTTACGCTAATGCTTTAAAAAAAGAACCTGTTGACTTAATTCATGCAAAATCGAAAAGTATGAAAGAGACACATTATTGTATCATGTAAAATAATTGTATTTCAATATTTTAACATGTCTACTTGTCTAATTAATTAATTGAACGCATCATAATTAAAATACTAATTATTGCACCAACTTCCGTCACATGTTGACAGTTCAAAAATATAAGCGAAGACATTAAAAAGATAAATAAATTATTAAAACAAATGGTGCGATGAGGTGAATAATGCTACTAATGAATCAATCACATTAGCTTTCATAGCTATAGTGATTGTTTGTGCAATTAGGAACTAATTATACCGAAAAACCACAATGACAAGAATCTTTCTTGTAACTAATATTACTCTGAGACTTGTAACATGTAAGCTCCATCTTGTGGCTAAATAATACAGCCACTCGGGTCGATATTCGGTTGATCCATAGATGGGTGACCCTGACCACCCATTGCATACCGAGTTCCCGCGTGCCTCAGAAAGCACTTTAAGCCGTTGGTCCCGGCTGTCATTTATAGATCTTTGACAGTCATTACAAGTAGTCAGTGGCCCGAAAGTCTGACAATCAGTGTTACCAAGGTGTATCTTATAACCCAGTACTTACTAGGTTGAGGAGGTCAATCCGGTAAGAATGAAAGCCGACCCCGACATAGTTGGGAAAAGGCTAGACAGATAATGACATCTACATGAAAGGAGAAGTTCATAATAGTACTCTTTTACTAAGGTTCTTTAGTCAGTCTGTGTTCTGCATGACCAGTACTTACCTACAATACAATACAGTATGCTTGCAACAGCGCCGCAATATCGGGAACTCAAAACATACTGTGGACATGGTAAATATCCCGTGTCTAGTGGTAATGATTATGTTAGTAACCATAACAGTTTAAAAACTTATAATACAGTATTTTCAGAAAAAAAAAATATCTTAACTTAAATAGATATCACGGTTGGACGTAGTTCTACCATAATGAGCCAAGCCACAACCGCTTATTAAATTATTTAAATACGTAAAACTTATTCATCAATCGAAATGTGTTATATTACGATTCTGTAAAATCAGTCTCTGATGCTTAGAACAGATTTAAAATTAATCAGCATTAACAGTCCAAAATCATTACAATTATTTCTGAAAATATAAGAAATTTTGGTGTGGGTTGGTGCATTTTATCAGAACTACGCTCAGTTTAGTTCTGGCCAAACAGAATTCGGATAGCCAAGCCCACGGCAGGCTATTCTCACACGAAACCGTTCGTACGGTCGGAGTCAGTGGCTGCAAAAATTTCTTACCTCTGTCGCAAACGCTAGTCTCTTCCTCTCTCCCCCCGACAAAGTCTTCCTTCCATCCAGGCCTCCTATGAGGGTGAACCTGGACCCATACAGGGAGAGCTGGCGCAGGAGTTGGTTTACTCGTCTCTTGCGAGCTAGGGAGGATGTGCGGCCGTCCATGCGTAATCGGGCCTAAGGGAGGAAATTTTGTTCATTATTATGATAAATGAGTTTTAGAAAGGCCAAATTTTATAGTAAAAACCAAACCCGTAATGAATGGTTTCTTTGACATTAATAATCTGTTATGATTTTGTAATCCCTGAAAAATAGTTTTTCAAATCTTATTCTCTGATTGATGTCGTATGTGTGCTTATGTCCATGATAGCTGTCGCATGGACTTCGACATTCGTATCAGCTAATGTGAAGCAATTAAAATGATATGAATGACTTTAATTAATTATAGAGAACAAAGAATATTGTTGTGAAAATACTCAAAAATAACGGTTAAACGCGTTCTTACAAAAAATAAGTTAGTTACTATGTACCTGCCTATTTAAATGTATCTGCGTTCTGTCAAACCGATACGGACAGCTGCGGACAGGCTGTGAACTCCGAAATATGACTGATATTTCAGTACATTATCTGGCAATATCCGGTGTCCTGAGTCCGGTTCATAATTTGTCCGTAAAGGTTTAAACGAGGCTTTAGTGAACTAGTTATTTGTACTTACCATAATAGTAAGATGTTCGATAACAGTGAGGTTTTCGACAAACAGGTCGTCTTGGTGCATGTAGCCGCTCTCCTGGTGCATGAACTCGCCCAGCTGTGTGCCGTTCATGGCTATTTCTCCATCGACTATTGTTCCCACTGTTGAATTAGAAAATAATTAAACGCCATCTTAGGATAAACCAAAGAATGAAAATAATTGATTGAATTTTCAGAGCCAAATAATTAAGTATGTCGTGGTATTTTTATTTAGCGAGTTGCAGCGATTCCTAAATATTATAATTCTAGAGAAACCTGAGTTTCCACTTAGATTCTTATTTAGATATCACACTTAGTGCCATTTAGAAATGAATGACATAATTATTTATTATTGAAATGTTGAATTTTCAGTTCGCGACTGATGAATCCAACGATTCTTATGTACATTGTACTTAGTACATTATTTTTTATATTCTGAGCTTAGCATAAATTTATCTAATTATAGCACCTTCTGAAAACACTCAGGAACTTTACACATTTAATTATGATAATTTATTCCAATTTGCTGTTTGGTTTTTTTCCAAATTCGAAAAAATATCGCAATGACGGGAGAATAAGGGCTTTTCGGCTTCGTTAAGGGTATTTTTACACCCATTAGAATTGAATAGTTCTAATAGATATGATACACCTACATTCAACTGAACATAAATTCATTCGTAGATACGGAGTGATTACAAGAAGATTTTGACCCTAAGTTTAATTTCTGTTCACGACCCTCATATATGCATTGCCAAGTGCGGTGCAGCAATAATGATCTAATTACCAAATGACAAAAAACTAATTTCTGTTGTATTGGATTATTACGGCTTAATGGCATTTAATTATTAAAAAAAACTTGTGTAATTATATTAGTGTATTAGTAATTTATTAATTATAAAAAAAACGTGATTCACCGCAAAATAATACGTAATTAAGGCGTAAACAAGCTTTTAATTGTTAGCAATTAAAAACTGGATTACCTACTTACGCCCTTTTTTTAACTTTTTTAATGGTACCAAAACTGACTAACAAAAAAAACGTGAAAGTTAATGACTTGCGAAAATCTATCTATAATGTGATTTTAAGCATTAAAAAAAATGCCGATCTACATAATAATATAATGAAATGACTATCCAAATACTCGGAGTATTCGGATCAAAATATTTATTAAATACTGTATTCCTTCACTTGTTTGCTGCCCACTATGTTTAAATAAAGTATTGCATGAAATATTATGACCAAGGCGTTAACGTGATTTTATTACTGTATGATATACAGAGGTACCTAATGTAAATCTCAGTACCCTTGATCCTGAAAAATTGACCCACTGAGTAGGTGGATTGACCCTTAAGGGGGAAACGACAGGGTAGCTCGTGAAATTCTTTTTTTTTAATTTTTACAATAAAACTAGTTCATGAAAAAGTCATTCAATGGGATTAAATGAACTTAGAGGATTGTATGGATGATTATAACTTTGTAAAGCTATATTTTTTACGGTCGCTAATGATATTATAATCAACATACTACTCGACACTGAGCTGCAAATTGCAAAAACCATAAGACAATTTGAATTTCGCGGGCTATCCTGGGGCTAACGCCTTAATGACCTAAGCTGGTCCAGTGAGGGCTGACAAAAAAAGTTTAACGTTGTTGTCTAAAAGCTTCCTGGTCAATTTGCGTCATCATTCATCCGCATGCATTTACTTGGGCCTTTAAAGAAATAATTTGAGGTCAAATACTGCTACAAAGTATCACGAATGAACGTGCGTCATTTAAAAATGTTATAATTTTTTTTGACGTATGTTAAAACATTTGACCTTATAAATGTATTTGTATGTTTATAAATAGATTACTTATTTAAAATATTTGAGTTTATTCGCGTAATAATATGCAGCGAACAGTGCATATTATTATAATATCTAATTAAATATATACAAGACAAATCTTAGCGCCACTTATATAAATAGGACGTAGTTCTGCCATAATGTGCCAACATACAATCTCTTTATTAATTCTCTGTGATTTCCCAATGCTGGGCAAAGACCTCCTCAAAGTCCTTCCAGAAGTTTTTATCCAATTTTTTAATTATTCAGTTAAATGCGTCAAACTAATCAATATTCGAAATATGGTTTAACATTATTATTCAATAAAATCAGTCTAAAATACATCCAAAACGTATGTTGAGAACAGATTTAAAATTTAATCAGCGTTTACTATCCAAAATAATAATTATTACAATTACTTCAAAAGAAATGTTGATGTGGGTGGTACATTTTGGCAGAACTACGCTCAACACATCAGACTCATATTGACGTTACCACTTCAAGACTACTATTAACAATCCATATAAAGTTTCAGCAGCGTATTTTTAAACGACATTTTAAAAGTCTCATAACTTGAATAAAATGTCAGTACAATATTTGAAATTGGATCCTTGTTCCTAAAATTGGATAGATCGACAAGTGAGATAGGTAAATTGTAAAAAAACAATACTTTGTTCGAGACATCGAAATAAAAATTAAAAAAAAACTATATATATGAACTCACCAGGATCTCGATGCGCCAATGCGGTCATTAGTGTAGTTTTGCCTGCTCCACTGCAACAAAAAAAAAAGATTTATCCCTTGGCAATACAAGGAGTATCTTGCTCTCTACAAAAATAACATAACGTCACGCCCCAGGAACCTCGGGCAGGGTCAGGCAAGAGATTGTGCCTAGAATTTTCACAGTTCAACAAAATTATCTAATTTTCTGATTTCGTCACTTTTCGGTAATTATACAACTAACAGTTTTTTTAATTTATTTATTTACCTACCTACTTGTTACCCAAAAAGTCCTAACTTTCCATAGAACCGTATCACAGTACAAACAAACATAATTATTATCATACCGTTGTATGTTGTTAAGATTATGTCCCTTTTTCGCTATCAGTAAGACACCTAAAACACACGCTAAGCCTAATGACCGAAATCAAACAAAGCACATTGTTTAGGCATTCTTTTACGTAACGCTTAGTGTTAGTGGAAACTGTAATAAAATAGTTTGTACTGTTTGTAGATTAGAAATATCTCAGATTTGAGGCCTAGACGTTGGCGCAGTAACATGAGATCTGATCAGAATGTAGATCATAACTTTCCAGTCTAGTTATTTGTACCGATAACTGTCCGTAATGAGGAAATATATACGTTTATATTTCAATGCTAGAATGTGTAGATTTGTAGTACCAAATTAAAGCGTAAATAAGTGTGAAAAATAAGTAAATGATGATAAAATCAGTAATTTCTAGAATAAGTCAAGTTACTGTAAAACGTTCTGTGGTTTCTGCCTATCCCCGAGGGAAAAAGGCATCAGTATATGTGTATGTATGAATGAAAAAGCCCTACGTCTGTTCGTCCGTTTTGTAAATATAAGTAATATTATTTTGATCTAAATTACCATAGTCATTTTAATATACGTACGGGTGATGCATATTTTGTTGAATGAAATAATTTTTTAAATTTATAATAAATTATTTAAATGACGTCCAAGATCGTATCATAAAATGTGACATGAAAGGACAAAAGAATTACTAAAATATTTTAAATAATTCATGATTTCATTGATGTGTGGCGTCATGACGCGATTGTCGTATATTAAAATAAATAAAAATCTAGTTTTATGAATGAAATATGTGACAATGTAAAATAATTTAAAATTCATGTCCATGCTAACACTATTAATTAATTGACGAATAAAAGCTTTTATTTTTAGCTGATTTCATTTAAATTAAATTTTAATACTGCTTCCTTTACATATTTTTTTAAATTATTCTGAGAAGCCAATTTAAGCGCCAATCGCTAATTCAGTTAACAATTTATTTTCCATCCACGCTCATTCTCCGTTTAACCCGGGATCATGGCGCTTGCAACAGTATGGAAATATCACGACATCAAAATAATGAATAATCACGGAAGATATTCCGAAAGTGACAGTATAAGTTTAGTTTTAAACCGTGACAGCTTAAACTATGCAAATAAATAAAATTCTTATTTTTGGCTGGGAATGTTAATTTATCGTAAAAGTGAAATGCAGATGCAGTATATTATTTAGAACTAAATAAGTAGGTACCTATAAGAAAGCTCTTGATTCAGAAAAAATCTTTGTGATAGTAGCTTTTGATCCCCGACAAAAAAGACGAGTGTTAGAGTGTATGAGTTTGGCATCGTGGCCCCCAAACGAATGGACCGATTTTGATGCGGTTTTTCCTGTTTGAAAGCTATCGTGATCTGGATGGTTCTATGAAGAAGCGTTTGAAGATCATCTACTCATGTTTAAGACGTATTATGTTTTCAAAACGTTTGTTACAAGTTATGTAAGCGGGGTCAGCTAATGCATTGATGTACCTACCAGAGGCGAAGGTTCCATACAACTCGATTCCTATCAGATTTCCTTTGAAAAATGGCACAGTCAATATTCTATAGACAAATAATATAATCACATTAAAGATATGTACTCCGGCTTACCTCTTACAAAAATTAACCCTTCGCTACTGGTACCTACTAAGAAAAACAGAATATTATCCTACCAGGTGTAGCCGTAGAGGATATAATGACCAACAAAATAGCTAATTTGACTTACCTAGGTCCCATTAAAGCTGTCATTGTACCAGGCTTCGCAATCCCGCTCACTAAAACAAACAAATATCATTAAGCAATTAGTTTTGTCTCTGAGAGTGATAAGAGTGACCGCAGAGTCTCTTGCTTGTTCATTTCAACCAATTGAAGCGCGCACCTAGCTTCTGGCGATTCATAAGTGCCCATGGATTTTTGTGGAAAAAATAGGTTCGAATTTGCTGATTGGACAGAGTCCTGGATTTTTTCGTTCACATTCATAGTGCGGTGATGGGATTGACTACTTCATAGCTGCTCTAGACGTTTCTGAGGCTTCCTTTTTCGTCATATACAAGGTGTAACATAATAAACGGAAAAACTCTTGCGTAGCATCTGGGACTATGAAAATGAACAAATTTTGTTCTATAGGGTCAATAAATATGCAAAAAAATGTACTAAAAACTGACGCTATCAGCTGATCAAGATTTACGGTAAACCTAAAATAAAGTTATGAATTTTCAAAAGTCATAAAATAAATGTTGTTCAGATTCATGATCTGTGACGACACGAGAGGTGTTGCGTTTATTATTTTACACCCTGTATCTCATTTTGCCAGTTCCAAGTTCCTGTTATTTACCTACAAGGTTATTCCTAAATTAATCAAATCACAAAAGTGGTTGTATTTGTTTAGAGAATACATTAAAACAACATGTTTAAATGTCATCAAATGATGTCATTTAACGAAACAAATAAATATAGAACACTAAGCAGACGTATTTTGTTCATGTTTCACATTAACATACATTTTAACCTTTAATAAATGCATTTTTGAACTAAATTTTATTTGTCTAAAGTGGCAACACTGACTTAAGTGGAAATCAAGCTGAAACTAAACTTTTGCAATAGGAATAAATTTTTAAATTCTTCTAAAACACTGTTTCAATTCTGATACAAGATGTAAACGGACCCTTCACAAAGCTAGTAAGTCTATGCAAAAATTATTGCTGGGAAATGACATTTTGAATGCGTTATATTAAGTCCTATCGTAAATCGTTATTTTTCACCCCCACAAAAAAGGGTCATTTCTCAGTCAAATTTTTTGCGTAGAGTTTCCATAGCTCGATGTATAAAATGCTTGGTTGACAGCTTCGTGAAGGGTCCGGTTGCACCTTATATAGCTATACAGAGAGACGGTAAGAGAAAAAAAAACCGGCCAAGTGCGAGTCGGACTCGCGCACGAAGGGTTCCGTACCATTATCTATAAAAACGGCAAAAAAATCATATCTGTTGTATGGGAGCCCCCCTTAATATTTAATTTTTAGTATTTGTTGTTATAGCGGCAATAGTAATACATCATTTGTGAAAATTTCAGCTTTCTAGCTATCACGGTTTATGATATACAGCCTGGAGACAGACAGACAGACAGACAGCGTAATAGGGTCCCGTTTTACCCTTTGGGTACGGAACCCTAAAAATAAGCAAACGCAAGACCTGGATTCAAAAATTCTAAGACATAGGACATCCACGAACGCTTATTGGATCCACGTGGTGGACTGTGACCCAATATCTCGGAGAGGCGACCGAGGACAGCCTAGCAATATGCTGATCATACTTGAATAAGAGGTAATATTCAGAGAAAACAATGTTTTTAGCACATGAAATCTTCACTTTCATAAAACAATGACGCTTTCGTCAACAGAAATTAAGATAAAGAAAAATGTAAGACATAGTCACAGAAAATTATAGTGTTAAATGGAGTGGAATGTAATACAGTAGCCAAGATAATTATCACGCATCATTGCGTCGCCGCCATTGATCGTGAAATCGATCCGTGAGACTCATAGGTAGGACTGTATTGCACCGAAACCGCTTTAAAAAAAACTTGATCCCATACAGCAGAAAATATATCCATATAAATACATATCATATTATATATCTACGAGTTGTTTCTCACGAATGTAAAGAAACGTCGCTATTTGATATGCGATGTGTAGATTTTGATTTTTGCCGCCCTTGTGCAATTCCTTTCCTATAGGTACTATTAAATGAGCAATATTATTTTGTAATCACATTCTCGAAAACGGCCATACTGAGTACGATGAAAGTTGCGACATATCGATTTTCAGTGTCAGAAAATCGATCTAGCTAGGTCTCACACCTGGGAAAATTTATTTTCTCTATTTTCACCCGAGCATAGCTCGGTCGCCCAGGTATATATGTACTATGAAAGGTTGACAGTAACTGCAATTCACGTAACACTCCTGTATTCTGTGAGGCAGTGGTGTTTCAGGACACCCACATTTCACCAGTTATGTCAATATCCATGTTATAGAGAACGAACCTTTGCGGTTAATCGGGCAGAAATTCTAACTCTGACTTAAAAAAACTAGATAGGTGTCAAGGGACACCCGGATGGAACGAAGTTCCTTTCGATTAAGTAGTGAAGGAATTGTAAAAAAAAAATAGGCACAAAAAAAACCACCACCACCACCTTGATCACCCATCCACAGACAGACCTTGGCAGTCGTTGCTTAACCTTGATGACCCATCCTCAGACAGACCTCGGCAACCGTTGCTTAACTTGGATCACCCATCCACAGACAGACCTTGCCAGTCGTTGCTTAACCTTGATCACCCATCCACAGACAGAACTCGGCAACCGTTACTTAACTTGGATCACCCATCCACAGACAGACCTTGGCAGTCGTTGCTTAACCTTGATCACCCATCCACAGACCAAAGACGAAACGAAAATATCTGGCTTGCTTTCTATAACATGCGCACGCCGCACGGCTTACAATAGCTTACTATAGCAAAAACACATCGCCCTCCTTTGCGTCGCGCAGTCGGGTAAAAGTGTCGTACACACTTTTCGTCTGAATTTTTTCCGTCTAGCCCCGCAACGAGCGATAAGGAACTACGTTCCAATAAATGACATATCGACCAATTTTTCACAAAAGGAGTGATGCAAATACTGCTAACTGCTAACACTGGTATATCAAAACCACCACGTGTATATTCTCAAATTCGTTGATTCTACGTGGAACCACGTGGTCGAAACAAATTAATCCAAAATCCGTTGGCAGTAGAGATTTGGGATATTATGTTACTTTTAGACTAAATTTATTGATGTCTCAATGACATAATTGATAAGCGTGAATCTAGAAAAACATAAATAAACATCAACATTCAAAAAACTAACATATCTGACTGCGCAAATGTAAGACAAATAATAACAATAAAACAAAAAAATATACTACGTATTAAACAAATATAGAACCGAATGAAAATCATCGTGAGGATCTTAGAACCTAAATTTAGACGACATCTGATTATACTCCCATCCACACTGGACGTCACGGAGATATAAGAACTGGGACTGTGACCCAGCTGCCGTTACTCTAGGACTTGAAACCTTAGTTAATACTTAGTACCTGGGCGACCGAGCTGCGCAGGTGAAAATGAAGAAAACGAATTTTTCCATATAAAAGACCTAGCCGAACCGATTTTCTGCCCCTGTAAACCGTCATATTGCAACTTTCATCGTAATCATTAGAGCCGTTTTCGAGAACGTGATTACAAATATACAAATATTGCTCAATTTAGTATATGATAAGAAACGAAAAACAGTTTTATTAAAACTAGCATGTAGGAAACTCGTGGCGATGACGTAGCAATTGGTGGAGCGCTCTATGGAAAGAGCTGAGTAAAATTCGGGCCCTAGCGACAGTTCAAATTACATGAAGCCGTATGAAGTTGAATATTGAATTAGGAATCAATGGTATAAAGTTTTGTTATTGTATTAAACAAGTACTTTAAATAGAATGATTTCCTATTAAAATGCTTAAAGAGAAGTATATTAAATATGTTTTTTTTTTTTTTTGAATAGCCTCTCGCAGCGCAACAACTCTCTAAGGTTGAAGCTGCTTAACCGGTCAATCCTGTGGTGGCCAAAAATTACTTTAAGGCCCCCAGCCAGGGCTTACAAACTAAGGATATAAATTAAATGAACAATTAAATATGGGAATATTTCAAGGTTTAAATACGCACTTTCGGAAAGGCTGATTAGAAAAAAATATAACATTTATGCCGAGAATAGCGACCATAGTCAAAATAGGGGTCGCCTACTAAGAGTATCATTAGACCAGGGTAGAAGCCTTTAAAAATAATAAAAAGTGAAAAAAAATAATAGTAGGATGAAACCCATTAGAAAAGGAGGGGAATATTATAAAAATGAAGGGAAAAATAATTTACGGGCGATCTGAGGTCGGGAAGGGGATGGGGGTGAGTTTTTAAGGGTAAAAAACGGTTTTTCTCGATTTCCGGCAAAACTAAAAGTCCTATCGAAAAAAGTTAAATGGCAAAGTTGTAGGTAACAAAAAGATCTAAAACTTTTGTATTTACAATTTTTTCACATAACCTCAAAATATATGTGAAAAATTCAAAAAACCAAGTTTTTGGTTTTTTATTTTTATCTTTTACAAAAATTATATTTTTTTAACGAAATTTGGTGAAGACTTGCCTTTTTATGTCCTAAATACGCTGTAATTTATTTGATTAAAAATATTTATTTTTTCACCTCATTTTGAATTAATATCGAAAAAAGCACCCTAATTTTCAATCGAAAATTCACCCGTCAAAATATCAGCTTTTTTCAAAAAGTTGATATGTTTTCTGTTCGTTGAAATCTCTACTTTCCGATGGTGAAAAAAAAAATATGTTACCATAGTAAATCTTCTCAGAAAATGCAAAAAATCGAAAAAAACTCGAATTCGAAAATTCTTTTTTAATTATTATAAATAATTTTGAGCTATTTATTAAAATTTACACTTTAAATACTCGAAAAACGTTAGATTACATACTACATTAATTAAAAAAAATTGCAAATCAAAATATACTACTATAATTAACAAGCAAATAAGTTAATAAAATTAATATTTAATAAGACATCTACAATATTTGGAGAAAGTTGTCGAATCTTTTTTAAATTATATGCGTAGATGCCTATTTATAACTATTTTAAGATAAATTATATTACCTGAGTGACCTACGAAAAATTGTAGCCCATCAAAAGGTATTTCATGGAGAAGTGGGGAAGAGGCTAGGCGGGTTTGGGTCTTACTACATACATACCTACTATTTCGTCATGTCAAAATGTATAAAAAATATATTATAAATATATTAAAAATCTATAATAAATGTATAAATATATTAAAAAAAATGTATAGTAAATATATTTTTAATAACTAACTTTTGGCCGATTTTCATGTATATTTTATATATTTTAAATATATTTTAGATACATTCAAAATATATATTAAAAGACATAAAAAACATAGCCAAAAATATAAAAAAATATATTTACGATATATATTTTGTATATTTTTTATACATTTTTAATATATTTTTTATGTATTTTGAAATTTTTTTTTTTCATGGGATTAACTAAATTTGTTTGTGCAAAATTAACGAGATTATTATTTTTTAATCTTGTACTAAAATATCATTTAATTTTAATCTTTAGGTTATGTTACGTTAATTAAGCATACTATTTTTTAAAGAAAATATTACCATTTTAATGTTTGAGTTGATTGCTACAGATAAAAATAGAGATAGTATTTACCTTCCTATGCAGATTCGAAAAGTTTTTTTTTTTAAATAAACTTGTCACAATTATCTTCAAGAAACTCAGCGTGCACGTGTATTTTTAGAAACGATGTTGTATACTGTACTGTATTTCGAATACTGGCTAGGCTGACGGTTGTAACAGATGCTACGAAATAGTAGGTGTGTATGTAGTAAGACCCAGACCCGCCTAGCCCCTTCCCCACTTCTCCATGAAATACCTTTTGATGGGCTACAATTTTTCGTAGGTCACTCAGGTATATAATTTATCTTGAAATAGTTATAAATAGGCATCTACGCATATAATTTAAAAAAGATTCGACAACTTTCTCCAAATATTGTAGATGTCTTATTAAATATTAATTTTATTAACTTATTTTGTTTGTTAATTATAGAAATAAATTTTGATTTGCAATTTTTTTTAATTAACGTAGTATGTAATCTAACGTTTTTCGAGTAATTAAAGTGTAAATTTTAATAAATAGCTCAAAATTATTTATAATAATTAAAAAAGAATTTTCGAATTCGAGTTTTTTTCGATTTTTTGCATTTTCTGAGAAGATTTACTATGGTAACATATATTTTTTTTTTCACCATCGGAAAGTAGAGATTTCAACGAACAGAAAACATATCAACTTTTTGAAAAAAGCTGATATTTTGACGGGTGAATTTTCGATTGAAAATTAGGGTGCTTTTTTCGATATTAATTCAAAATGAGGTGAAAAAATAAATATTTTTAATCAAATAAATTACAGCGTATTTAGGACATAAAAAGGCAAGTCTTCACCAAATTTCGTTAAAAAAATATAATTTTTGTAAAAGATAAAAATAAAAAACCAAAAACTTGGTTTTTTGAATTTTTCACATATATTTTGAGGTTATGTGAAAAAATTGTAAATACAAAAGTTTTAGATCTTTTTGTTACCTACAACTTTGCCATTTAACTTTTTTCGATAGGACTTTTAGTTTTGCCGGAAATCGAGAAAAACCGTTTTTTACCCTTAAAAACTCACCCCCATCCCCTTCCCGACCTCAGATCGCCCGTAAATTATTTTTCCCTTCATTTTTATAATATTCCCCTCCTTTTCTAATGGGTTTCATCCTACTATTATTTTTTTTGGTTTTAAAAATTATCGACCCTGGTCTACATGGGCATACAACATAAACAACTTCAGTCGATGAAATCACTTGAAGAAATGAGATCAACAAAAGTTTTTCAGCAACCATAGATTTAAAACAGTCACAGTAGAAAGAAAATACAACTAAAGAAAAATAAAAATAACTTACCATTATTTACCAGTCTCTTCAGCTTCCCATCTTTGAGTTTGATGTGGACTGACACATCTCGCCAGACCAGGGTGCAAGGTCTGAAGGTCGGCGCTGGACCCAGCACCTCTTCGATTTCAGGAAACAAGAGGTCATACTTCGAGCTCGTGATTTTTGTCGTCGAATTATGAGGAAACATTTCCTACAGAGTAAAATGGATACTTAATTTTCGTATTTTCACTGGCGTCATATAATACATAAAACCTTTTTTAAGTGTCGAATTTTTACTAGAGCCGTATTCAACAGGAAAACTGACATTTTAATATAATTCTTCTATGGATATTGATGTAAGTATACCTAAGATTTGAAATTAATTCCCATTTGCCAGTCAAGATTCTGAATAAGATAAAAGCTAATTTACAAAAAGAGCACCAATTTGCAAATTGAAACAGATCTTGTCTTTTTTGACGACTTATATAATGGATTGGTAAGGTTAGTATCGAGTCGCCTAAATGGGGGGGGGGGGGTTGAGGGGGGGCTGTGGTGTCGCCCCCACTTCCCCCCTCCCTGCCGGAGGTGCGTAAT
Organism: Eurois occulta; assembly: GCA_950022335.1. Taxonomy (NCBI): domain Eukaryota; kingdom Metazoa; phylum Arthropoda; class Insecta; order Lepidoptera; family Noctuidae; genus Eurois; species Eurois occulta. The sequence continues at coordinate 4,079,212 of OX465489.1, read as the reverse complement.
TTTAGATTTCTGAGAAAAATAGCCTTAATACACGGGGGAGTGGAAACAAACAATAAAAAAACCGGCCAAGTGCGAGTCGGACTCGCGCACGAAGGTTTCCGCATGTCTGTTGTATGGGAGCCCCCACTTAAATATTTTTTATTCTATTTTTAGTCTTTATTGTTATAGCGGCAGTATAAATACATCATCTGTGAAAATTTCAACGGTCTAACCACAGATTAGTCGTCTAACTATCACGGTTCATGAGATACAGCCTGATGACAGACGGACAGACAGACAACGGAGTTCTTTTTACGCATTTTGAGATGATTTCGACAGATGCAACGTCAAAAACGTTAGAATTTAATTAAATTTACGTTCTGTTTCAAGTTTGGTTAGTTTACCAATATTTCTAGAAAATACTTCGATGCTGCTCTGGCAGCTAAAATCGCATGGGGGCGCTTCAGATAAACCCCCTTGACCTCCCCACAGTGACAGAATCCTCAAATTCAGGCGACTCGATAACCTAACTCAACCCAAGTTTTCAACTAGTAGGTAGGTACAACTATTTATTTATTTAAACTTCATGTACAATAGTGGTACATAGGCGGACTTAATGCCACAAGGCATTCTCTACCAGTCAACCTTTTTACTATTCTGATTATTGATACATCATTAATTACATTAATCACGTAAAATGTAAGTTCAGGCATGTAGGTCTGTCTCAGATTTGGAACGCCATTAAAAACCACCATTTATGAACAATAAGAAAACAAATGAAAGTTTGCCGTTTAGAATCTTGCGTACCATAAACTGCGAAGTAAATTATGGTTTGAACTTGGAACACTGAAAAATTGGTAACTTTGAAGTTTCAGATCCACTGAATTTGTTGCAACAATTAGAGCAGAAATAAACTTGCAGTTTTTTACACTAACTAAAGCTTTTATAAGTTAAGCTATTTTTTGATTATTAATAATTTTGACATGATTAATGGTGATTTTGACATTATTGTTAAAGATTTCGACATTATTATTATTAATTAAAAAAAAATATTTTGACATTATTAGTAACTATTACCATAATTTTCCAAATATAATTATGTACTAACACGAGTGTTTAAAAAAAAAAAGAAAAAAAAATATTTTGACATTATTAGTAACTATTACCATAATTTTCCAAATATAATTATGTACTAACACCAGTGTTTAAGATGTGTATGTATTATTACTAACAAATTGGATTGTATTATCTCTTCAATAAGTAGATGATTTGATTTTGATTTTTGATTACGGATTACTGATTTTTAACGGATAAACAACAAAATCGCCTGACCCACGGAATGACGAAGCATCTCTAATGTAAAAATTGAATTAAATCTAAGATGATTATGTCTTGTACTTGTGATACTTGTTTAATTAAAAAGCCGAGAAAAGCATTCATGATTAGCACATTCAATACAAAAATATTCAAAACTAAAAGTTGATTTTATATATTCACCTTAACTTGCACTAAAAAAACACTTTTACACTTTCCAAAGAATTATATCGAAAAAAACTTAGTAAATAGAAATGTTATCTACATACATATGTCTCCTCAGGGGTTTGTTCCGTTGTGAAACTCAATCTGTCTTCATTCAACTTTGGGCTGACACTCATTTTCTATTGCACAGTCTCGTTTACTAATTATAATTATTAAAAAAATAACAACGATTAAGTTTTTTTTTTTTAAACTTGTAATGGGAGCGCTCTGAACGGTATTGTCAGCGCGTTCATTTTACCGATTGCTAAGAAGTTTTGGCGCCGGAACATAGCGCGTCTGTCTACGAGTGTAGCGTTGATACTTTGACGTTACGATTTCTGTTAGAAAGGGACAGAGGTGGATTAGAGAAGGACGAAGGTAGGCCTAGAATTGGAAACAAAAATAAAATGTGCTGGCCGGATAGTAGTAGGCTTCATAACGCATTGATAAAAAATTGTGCCATCTTAGTTGATGCGATCATGTTTTGACCTTACGTTTTAAAAGAAATGTGATGTCAATGTAACTCTAGGTAATTCAAGTGAATATAAGTATGGATCTGCGTTTACAAAATTCTGTTTTGCATTTATCTTTTTTTAAGTTTAACTAGAACTCTTTAAACTAAGATGTTAACAGTTTAAAAATTGAAGTAAAACTTTGCATCCAAACTTGAACACATTTACAGTTTTCGTTGAAATGGCAGCATTTCTTAAGTTTTAGTTGAAATTCTTTCTTATTCATTTGTCCGTTAAAATGTAATGACCTAATTAGGCTAACAAGTTACACTAAAGCCAAATGTAAAATATTGTTGTGAAATAACAAAGCAACTTATGGTTTTCGAAAAATAAAATAGTTACTATAAAGAGGAGCTCGCGGCTCAATAATAACAGCCGCTCGGAACGATCTTCAGGTTAAGCCGCGCTTGCCTGGGTTAGTCCGTAGATGGGTGACCACCCATTACATACCGAGTTTCCTCGTAAGTCGTCGTTAAGCCGTGGCTCCCGGTTGTCATTTGTAGATCTTTGACAGTCGTTACAGATAGTCAGTGGCCCGAAAATCTGCCAACTAAGTAGTCTTACTAAGGGGTATCGTATTACGGTATTACCTAGTACTAACTGAGTTGTGGAGGTCAGGTAGGCAGTTGCTCCATGTTAAGTACAGGTATTCAGCTGCATCCGTTTGGACTGGAAGCCGACCCCAACATAGTTGGGAAGAGGATGATACAAATTTTTACTATAGGTAATTACCTCTATTTTAAGTTTGACGGTAGTCTTGCTAAAACAGTACCTAAAATTAAGAACTATCGTTTTTGCCCTCACTTTTGCATTACAGTTTTATGACTTGAAAAAAAAACATTCATATTAACAATAAATTAATACACACCTTGATCTTAGCGGAATAAGTTCTCTCAAAGCTGGCGAAAACTGCATCAAAATGTGTAGCATTATTTACATGAGCAAATCCGTCATTTAAATAGACACGACGAGCGATTTTATTTTTGGTTTCTTTAGATTTAAGACTTGGCTGACAGGAAGGTTTTATAATAGATACTTTTTAGCTTAAAATGATAATAACCACTTATCTGTTATCTGATGCTTATCTAGAAATCTACATATCTACCTGTTGACCTGTAGAAAATTAATTAATTTGTTTACCTAATGGTGTTCGCATTAGTTTAGACTTTAGTAGTGGATATACCTGCTATTTTTATTTAGATTCAGAAACAAAATAATCGATTTAAAAAAAAAAAAACGTTAACTACCTAATCGTTTGGTTAGGTGCTCTTTAATTTTAAACGTTTCAAAGTCAATTTAAAACTGGTTCAAACTGGCACTTGTTTTAACCCCCGACAAGCCGAACAAGCATTCTTCTCCTTCACACAAGATTCACCTACAAACCTACATTTCTTAACGGACAACCATTTAATTGTGATATAAAGTGTCACTTACCGTAGTAAGCACGTGGTGTTGGCCAGTCAACTCGAGTCAGTGCTTCCTTCAACTGTTTTGCGATGGGAGTGTATTTTTTCTGGTTTAAGATCATTTATTCTCATAAGAATTACACTATTCACTTACCTACATGAGAATATTAAAACTAAACACTTAAAAAGAACAAAAGTTGGGGGTCTTACAAAAATTAGACATCGACAATATAAATGTTTTGAGGGTGGATTACAAATCATCGCGGACACAAAGTTCGTTCGATACATGTTGTAAATAATATCCGTGTAACAGATAAATGGTAACTGGATGTGGCTCGACACTATTGTAGGGAATGTGAATTTTTAAGGTGAATGCTCCAACCAGCCCGCGAAATTCAAAATTTCTTGCGTTTTTTGCAATTTTCAGGCCAATGCTAGGTTGTATGTTGATTAAAATATTATTATAATATTTTTCGACGTATGTAGTTACAGAAGTATAATCATCAAAATCACCAATACAACCCTCCAAGTTCATAAAGGCGTAGGAACAAAAAAAAAACAGAAAAAGTCATTCCTACAGCTTTATGAAGTTAGAGCGTTTTATTGATGATTTTGATGATTATAATTCTGTAACTACTATAATAATATGTCTTACAGCCGCGAATAATATTTTCATATATTTCATATTCTCATGCAATAGGGGACCAGCTTATTGCCATCAACTGGACACAAATCCAGACTCCGTGGCTGCTACTGAGAAATTTCTAATGGAAAAACCAAATAACACTTTGTCCGACCAGGGAATCGAACCCAGTACCTCATACCAGTTGCGCTTGCGACCACTAGATCAACGAGGCGTGTCAAGCGATATAATATTGATAGCTATTAGATATCATGCCACTACCTAATCCAACAAGACATCCAGTCATCCATACAAATTTGGAGTCCATTCACCTCCCGTCATAATCCCTCGCAAATTGGATAGACCTTGTCTCTGAACTTTCTTTAGGTTCAACCCAACATACAGTACAACAGTTACAGTCGGCGACAACTAGACGAATGACACCAAACAGTTCGATTTTCAACCCTCAACATAGCCATGAGAGTTAAAATTCCTACAGTGTATTTGTTTAGGTGTCGTGAAATCGTGCAGTACTGTGCTGTATGGCGATCGCTGATTGGTTCAGGCGGAAAACGATGTGACGGCGATTTGAAAGGTTTCGGTTTCCATGTAACGTATCCGAGACATGTGACACCGCCCTACAGTCGGGTCACTGCGTACAGCCACAGGATAAGAATATCAGTATGCTAACACCGAATGATCAATCGATGGCGACCACTTGCCGAGTTCAAATTGTTTATTGTTTTAGGCAAAATTCAGGTCTACTTTTTAGGGTTCCGTACCCAAAGGGTAAAACGGGACCCTATTACTAAGACTTCGCTGTCTGTCTGTCTGTCTGTCTCCAGGCTGTATCTCATAAACCGTGATAGCTAGAAAGCTGAAATTTTCACAAATGATGTATTACTATTGTCGCTATAACAACAAATACTAAAAATTAAAAAAAAAAATATTAAGGGGGGCTCCCAGACAACAGATATGATTTTTTTGCCGTTTTTATAGATAATAGTACGGAACCCTTCGTGCGCGAGTCCGACTCGCACTTGGCCGGTTTTTATTCTTGCACGGTCACAGGATAAAAAGCCTAGATCAGTATGCTAACGCCGGAGTGGAGGAACTAGTAGCTAAGTAATAACAGCCGCTCGGGTAGGTCTTCTGGTTAAGACGCGCTTGCCTAGGTTGGTCCGTGGATGGGTGACCGCCCATTACATACCGAGAGTCTTCCGTGCCTCGGTAAGCACGTTAAGCCGTTGGTCCCGGCTGTCATTTGTAGATCTTTGACAGTTGTTACAGGTAGTGGCCCGAATGTCTAACAACCAGTCTTATCAAGGGGTATCGTGTTACCCAGTACTAACTGGGTTGTGGAGGTCAGATAGGCAGTCGCTTCTTGAAAAATACTGGTATTCAGCTGTACCCTGTTAGACTGTAAGCCAACCCCAACATAGTTGGGAAAAGGCTAGGCAGATGATGACGCTAACGCCCGGCGACCACTACCAGCTACCACTTTCAGAGTTCAATGGGAACTTCTTCTTTCGCATCGATAGTACGTCTTATCAAATCACTTGAGCCTAGATAATCACGATGTTAGTTAAGTTTTTTAAGCCATTTAAACTTTCAGGGATATTTTTGGACACCTCAGCAAGTTAGAAATGATCTGGTGGTCTAAAGAAGTCTTAAACCAGTATTGTTTTAATCTTATTCCAGAGTGGGAAAGAAATGGCGCTAGACATCCTGTATAGCTCGGTCCCTTACCAACTGTGGAATAAGAATATAATATACATATACAGCTTTATGACGTCATGATAACCCCTTCTGGTCGAGAGCTCCGCATTCACACTGAGTGTCCAAAAGCTGTTTAATCCCGCAATTTCCAAATTCAATACCTTTAAAATAATGGTGTAAGAACACATCGAAAGACTAACTCTAATATCGTGGATTAAGTACATGATTCTGAACCCGAGCAAAGAAATTATTTTCTCTTCAGTTATTAAAAAGTCTGCTGGTCCATACTACACTACGCTGTAGATATTACACTTTTGTACACAGATAAAACCTCGTTGTCTTTACATCGTGTTTTTTTTTTTGATAATGTTTCGCAAAATAGCTTGTAATTTCGTGAAGATTGGGCTTCGTTTTGAGATCAAACACAAGTGTTATTTATTACTGTTAGTACCTGGGCGATCGAGGTCTGCTCGGGTGAAAATAGAGAAAACTAATTGTCCCAGATGTGACTCCTGGTTAGGTCGATTTTACGCCTATATTGCAACTTTCATCGAAAACGTTAGAGCCGTTTTCGAGAACGTGATTACAAATATTGCCCATTTAATAGTATATGATACTTTCTACCCAAATGTGGCCTCAGAGATCCACTTTAACTTATCACAAATATCTAAAAAACAAGTGTTAACTAGACGAATGACGATCGTTCGCGCTTGCTCCCGCACTACCCATCAACAGATTAATTCTAATAAATTGAGAAACGAAATAAATTAGTAAGCGAAACTTATGAATGAAATTAAAAACCTACCCATGATTTTACATCAATACTTGCGATAAACGATTAGATAACATCAATGATAACATCTACATCTTTATAGTAAAGATGGTAATCTTTTAACCGTTAGAATGATTTATTAATGTTAATGATCAATTAAACTTACATAAAGTTCAGATTAAGATAAGATAAGAGAATTGTCATTGACCCTTCTTAAGCGCAGGACATAACGCCAGCTAGCGAGCGAGCGAGTTGGTGGACGAAGCGAGGCGTCGCCGCGTCGAGGCGATGAAAACTAGATATTATAAACTACGCGAAGCTAAACTACATATGTGGGTTCACACCGAAAACTACGGACACACGGGCGAGCGAGGGGAGCGATTCGTCTCATTCCTCCAGCACCGGGAGACGCGACGTGAACGAATAGCATCACTGGCATCGTCGGATATTTCGATAGCATCGTTTGTATCGCTAACGTAGCTTAGCTCGATAGTCCGCGGCGTAAACCAAAGTATGATAAGAGATGAAACGACGCGTCGTTCGCCCGCTCGCCCGCCGACAGCTGGCGGTGTGGCCGGCGCTTTATTATGGTGACACATACCTTAAAATTTAAATTATTTATTTAATATATTATAATAATATAGATGTAATAGTCTCCTCCAATGATTTCCACTGTTGTCTGTCTGTCTTTAAATTCAATTTTTATTCTGGCTTCCCACCTTCATCATAGCTTATCCTTTTCCCAACTATATTGGGGTCGGCTTCCAGTCTAACCGGATGCAGCTGAATACCAGTAAGACGGTAGTCCCACCTTATGTTTTATTAAATTATTTATTTTTAAAACAAAATATGAATCTCCTAGCCATTACAATAAATGACCTAGATTTAGGAAATTGAGTTTCTATAAATAAAAAACATGCTAAATAATGTACTACCATAAAAGGATCTCATTAAAATTGATGGTAAATTTGTATAAAATGATAAATGTATTTTATTTAAATATTTGGATAAAGCATAATTATAAAATTTACTACTAGTGAATTCAGAAGTTCTAATTAAATGATTCTTGCCTAGTATTACATAAATTAAGCAAAGTTATTCAAAAGATGTCGGTTTATGCAGTCAGGTTCGCGAATGCTGACCTCGACCGAAACGTTGACCTTATGCGAGCTGGCCAAATTCTTTAGTAACTGTGCTACACGTGGATGCAAGGGGGTTAAGGATCTTTGGAAAAGATAAACGATTATTTCGAGTATCTGTCACTCGAGCCTCCGGCCCCGGAGTAGAACTAGAAACTTAAATAATGAAAATGTCCAGTACTTAATTTATAAAAATACTAGCTTATGCCCGCGGCATCGCTCGCGTTTTTTTAGAATTTAACAATCATGATTCGAAAGACACGTGGCGCCATCTATTATCATAAGAACGTTAATGTTGCTTTCCTCGGGACCAGTACTTTTTCCCTATGCCCGTTTCTGTATACCTGACAACGTATATGCAAAATTTCAGGATGATCGGTTCTGTGGTTTAGGCGTGAAAAGGTAACAAACAAACAAACAAACCTACTTTCGCATTTATATTTTTTTTTCCGTGTTAAATCGACATTCGAATTGCCAACGGGACTAATTTCAATAAGAAGGACGTTGAGTTGCTGGGTTTAAAACCATTTTAAGTATCTGTGCTATCATCAAAAAGTGCCCTACCAATCTGAAGATTACCTCAGCCTCCGTAAGAAGCATCATATTTTACCCCTAACGAACCGTCGAGAAATTTCTGACTGTGTTCTGTTATTTAAGATTTTAAATAATAACGTTAATAGATCCGAGATTCTATCCAAATGTTACTTCAACGTCCCCGGAAGGTCAAAGCTATGGTATCCACCGCTACGGCTACGTATTCCATTTACTTCCACTAATTACAGGCAGAATTCGTTTATTCTGCGTGCAATCCGGAACTTTAATGAAGTATCTAAACGGCATGATTTCGATCCTTTCTCGACAAGTGTGTCCACGGTCAGAAGGTGCCTTATTTTTTTTTCGGATGGGAAATCATCAAATGACTCCTTCCGCTCTGGGCGGAGTGGAAGGGAGTGTCAGACTTTTACTGACTAAAAACCATCCATGTTCCTTCTTTTGCCGTTTATGTTCCAGGGCCGCGGTATCTCTTTCGAACAGTCCTGCAGCCCTGGCAGGCATCGGCCCTTACGGGCCCCTCATGTTTGCTGACATCTCTTTGAGGCGCGCGTGGAACACGAACGCGCCGGTGACACGGCTTGTCGTCATAAGACGGACGGACGGCGCATTACTCGCCGTCCACAGGCCCGCGCCTACGGTGGCCGAGAGCCACCACGTGGCCCCCGACGCCCGGTGCTTCTCCCGCGGCGGCTGGGACGTGAGTTCACGTGAGGTTCTCTCCCTCTCACGTTCCGCCACCTTCTTCGCTAGCATGACTGTTTCGCAGAAGGAGGTGACGGCTTCCCATTCCCTCTCGCCCCGAACCATGGCTTGAACCAGGGCCGGGCGTGAGAGGTCACCGCCGCCTATCGCCGCTACGAGGACACGGCGGTGCTCCGCCCAAGCGGAGCAGACCTCCGCAGTGTGGTCCACCGTGTCCTCCGGGCGATCATCACAATGGTAACACCCGGGCGTTTCCTCCCGCCCGATTCGGTGCAGGTACCTCCCAAAACAACCGTGTCCGGTGAGGACCTGCGTCAGGCGGAAGGTGAGGGCGCCGTGGCACCTCTCTAACCACTCCTCAAGGAGGGGACTTACCGCCACTATCGTGGCGTGCCATGCACTGAGTTGCGACAGTCGCTCTCTCCATGTCGCCCTGAGATCGCGCCGGAGGTCTGTCCGCTGCGCGACAATTGGTTATGTTTGTGTGGTTGAATAATTATGTAAATGGTAATTCAATTGACATTTAATTCACATCTATTTGGCATTTCATTAAATTTTGTTGACATTTAATAGTTTACATCTAAGTGCCATTTAATTTACATTTAATTCTCATTAAGTTTACCTAACATAGGAATAGACATGGTTGTGTTTTTGAGCTTTTTATGGTTGGACATATAAACAGTACCTAACTTAATTGACATTAAAATTCTCCGTTGATTTACGTAAAATCACAGACAGCGATATCAGACATGGTTGTTTTTGTGCTTTTTATGGTTTGCCATGTAAACGATTTTTGATTGATGACAGTTATATTTTTGTTTTTTATTTTTGTTTGCTTTATATGTATTTGATTATTGACTCTGTTATGATTTGAAATGTAATTATCTTGTAAAATTCGAACACAATGTTAATTGTTTGATGAATGAAATAAATAAATAAAATTTGCCGCGGCAGCGAAGTTTCCCCCCAGCGCTGTGCCTCCGCGCGCCACTCATGCAGGCGCGCGAGGACTATGGCAATCCGGCAAGGAGGCTCGCTGCCTCGCCGGAGATCGTGCGGTACCCACGGATCAGCCTTACGGCCACCACCTTTTGGGGCGCGTTCAGGTAGTGGGCGGCTCGCCGCCTCAACGAACGCGCCCACACCGGGGCCCAGTAAAGGGCCATGGACCGCACGATCCCCGTGTAGAGCCTCCGGCAGGAGGCGTTTGGACCCCTCGGCCAGAAGGTGCCTCAGCCTGAGCTTTTTTAGTTTAGATAAGTAGTTGATAAATATTGTAGGTATGTGTGATGTAAGTTTCTAGTTTAAGAAGTTGTTGTGGTCCTGTTTTTTTTGTGTGCGTACTGCTGGGCTGTTCACACCGTCTTTTCCAGTCTATTTTTTAGAAGTGAAGACTTGTAATTGGCTCTCAGTCTCACTCACTATTTTTATACTGTTTTCTTTAGCTGTAAGTCTTCCAAATGTCGTAAATAAATAAATAAATTAATTAATTTCACACCTTGAACATCAGCACTTTGCGTGACGAGAAGGCTGGCTCTTTCTTTGGCCAAAGAATTAGCATTGTCCTTCAACGTGGCAATGCTGCCAGTCTTCTGGGCTCGTTCCCGAATGATAGCAATGATTATATTAAAGCGAGCGATGATGGAAATATATTTTCAATACACTTCCGAATCGAAAACTGGCTCTTATCGCACTGCGATTAGGTTCAACAGGCATAATACTAATGCACATAAACTTATAGTAAGTCCAAATTGGTTCAATTCCTATAGTCTGCGGTATTTTTTTTTTAATGTCGGCTTATATAGTCGTACATATGTGTCTTTACGGCGTAAACAGTTTTTGAATAAATAAAATTAATTTTATAAATTGTATTTTTAGATAGACATGATTATTTAAAAAAAAATGTTTACTTTTATGAACAAATCAACATTTATTTGTGTTCTATAGGTACCTTTTAAGAAATATTTTAATTTTCTATTTTCCATATTAGATTCTTTAGCGGCTTCATACCTTTGATTCATCCTCTACCTGGCGAAAGCAAAGCGCGGAAAAAAACACAAATTTAATTTAAAATATCATGACAAAATTACTTTTCCTTCTAATATTTTATTTCATCGAAAGTGTATTGGAAAACGTCGTTTAATACACGTGGGCATTTGTTACTGCAGTTCTCGGCTCATGACAGTTTCCCCACTTTTATCAAAATGTACTATAAATACAAGACCGTATTTCTGTCTACTAATGGGCATTGTTATTTGAGATCCTTGTATTGTATTTTATGTGTAAAATCATATTAAAAAAATAAATAATTTCTTTCAGCCGTTCCCATACCAGCGAGCTATATTTTTGATCGGCGCTGACTATCAAGCTTAAGTTATACACCGAACTTCGATGGCAACTGAGAATGTCATAATAATATTGGTATTGCGTATCACATTGAGTGGATATCACGTTACGGTGACTAACAGGCCGGGTACGTACGGTGCTCTTCGTCTCAGTACTTGACGGCTCTATTTTTTACCGACTGTTATGCGGCTAAGTTGTGTAGCGCCCTTTGAGCGTTACAATACATCATTTTAGGGAACATTTTATATTTAGCGGTTTATATGACACGTGACACATGAAATGGTTATTGTAAATTATTTTGTGTTGTCAGTGTTTACTTCTGAATAACTTCTTTAAATAAAAGGTACTTTACTTACGTTAGTAAAACCACTTAATCTAATTATGTATGATTTATAATATGTTAAGTTGTAAACGTTATATAAGATCAATTTCTAAATTTTAACTCCATCTTAATTGAGTAAAAATAGGGTACCTTATTAATAGTTATTTGTAATTTTCTAATACCTGGATTTAATGTTTTATTGTTGTTGAATATCCACTTTTATGCCTGAACTAAGAAAGAAGGGGACTATCATCTTAATCTTAACCTTAATATCATCATATCATATCATTTATACTATTATAAATGTGAAAGTTTGGATGTATGAATGGATGGATGTTTGTTACTCAATCACGCCAGAATGACTGAACGGATCTGCATGAAATTTGACACTGAGATAGATTATAGTCTAGAATAGCACATAGACTATATATTATCGCGCTAATCATATCATCATAATATACTATTATAAATGCGAAAGTTTGGATGGATGGATGTTTGTAACTCACTCACGCCAGAACGACTGAACGGATCTGGATGAAATTTGACACTGATATAGATTATAGTCTAGAATAGCACATAAGCTACATATTATCATGAGCGGAGCACTAATGAAGAATGTTTCAAAATCGGGAGATATTTTTTCCTATTGAGAGCTTCCGCTGCGTGCGCTGCGTAAACGGTTAAAGTTTCGCAAAATCATGTATTACAGAATTATTCCTCTTTAAAAGTTCTAAAAAAAAGTCCGCGACAGCATATGTCTATCTTTTAAGGTTAGCTCACTATAACCTTTTTTATGCTAACCAAATTTGTTCTAAAATAATGCATTATTTACGGAGGTGTTTTTATAAACATGATATTAATCCTTATCCAAATAAATACGTTACTCATCACAAGTATTTCATTTAAAACAAAATTGCCCTTTACATCTTTCGATTTAAGTGAATATCTTAGGAGCTGTCGCAGTTTTAAAATAAAATCACAGCAAAATAATGATCGGGTACTGCGCGCACAATGTGCAAAGCCGGGCAGTCATGTTAGCCCAAAGTAACTATTCCACGCGGACGAAGTCGCGGGCGGAAGCTAGTGTATATAAACAGGGTTATTTGTAAAACACCAGAAACCTCTTAAGAGGTCATTGTACTCATCATTATGAACAACTTTTACTATGGGACCAAACCTGAAATCGCGAAAAAAAAATCAGCTGTTCCCTACATTTTGACGAGTTAATAGATCATAAATGTAGGGAACAGCTGATTTTTTTTTCGCGATTTCAGGTTTGGTCCCCTGTCCCTTTTTTCTAAACAAAAGATCGTAAATTTAACACACTCTAAAAGGAAAACATTTATCTTATATCTCTTTGTCACCAAGATAAGACGCCCTGACATTAACAAAATGTGGTTTGTAATTTTAAATTGAGTAACTTTTCCTGATAGGACCCTCACATTTTGATAAAACAAAGGCTTTATTGTACTCATGAGGACTAATACTCAATCGAGGTCAGGGTGCAGATATGCACTACAAAAAGACTTTACACGAGTTTTAAACGTCCCCGTCACCAAATAACTATCACCATTCCAAAGTTAACACAATCATGGTCAAACTTTGCATTTTAAATGAGTGACATTTGTTTTGAAACACGTGTAAAGTCTTATCTTCAGGATATATAAGATGTATTTCGATACTAGCTTTTGGCCGCGGCATCGCTAGCGTTAATTTAGATTTCGGGTTGTACTCTGCTTGTAATATATTTAAATAATATAATTAATACGAAAGACACTTGGCGCCATCTATTATCATAAGAACGTTATTGCTGTTTTCCTCGGAAACAATACTTTTTTTCGGGATGAATGGTACCCTATGCCCGTTTCTGTACACTTGACAACGTATATGCAAAATATCAGGATGATCGGTTCTGTCGTTTAGGCGTGGAAATGTAACAAACAAACAAACTTACCTTCGCATTTATAATATTAGTAAGGAAAGGAAGTTAGGATAAGTATTTCGTTTTACATCATCAACAGCATACCGGATATCCCTGCAGCTACTGCGTTACATCGATTCATCATCTGTCGCTTTCTATGTCTTAGTTTTCTTTTAAACTTCACAACGGGTTTTGATGCGGTTTACATCATATATATGTGGACTGAGAGTAATGGGATAGCTCGCCGTCTGTCCGTCTTATGACGACAGGCCGTGTCGACGGCGCGTTCGTGTTCCACGCGTGCCTCAAAAGATGTAAGCAAACCGGAGGGGTCCGCAAAGTCCGATGCGGGGCTGTTCGAAAGAGATACCGCGGCCTTGAAATTGAACAAGCCGAAGGATAACATTTCTTCCATAAAAATAGGTGATAAAACGGTAACTCATCCACAGGAAATAACAAATGCCTTTAACATTTTTTTGTTGATAAAATTAAACCTTTATCGGATTCAGGTGAGAAAGTAAATTTTAATATTAACACATCAAGTCAGTCTATGTTTATGGCACCAAGTACACCTTACGATATCCTTCAAATAACTCGATCGTTGAAAAACACTTCAAGTGTCGGGCATGATGGGATATCCACAAAAATTATAAAATATGTCGCTTATGATATTTATGATCACCTAAGCCATATTCTAAACATTTGTATAAGCACAGGAATATACCCAGAAAATCTAAAAACGGCAATAGTAAAACCATTATTTAAAAAGGACAATAAAGAAAGCATGAACTCTTACAGACCCATAGCTCTTATTCCCATACTATCTAAAGTCTTTGAAATATTATATAAAAATGTACAATTATTTAGAAAAATGAAACATTCTAACAGACAATCAAAAAGGTTTTCGTTTTTTTTATAAAAATAATACTTTTAATATGGCCATTTTTTATTTCATTAATCATGTCATGGCTAACGTAGACAAAAAGAAGCCGTTCTGTGCAATCTACTGCGACATGTCCCAGGCATTTGACTACGTCAATCATGACATTCTGATCAGTAAATTAGAAGCGTATGGCATGAGGTGAAACATACAAGATCTCATACAATCATACTTGAAAAACCGTAAACAATATACAGAAATTTCCAAAATAAACACCTCCACTAAAACAGAAGAAATATATAAATCTGAAGAACGAATAGTAAAATATGGAGTCCCACTGGGGAGTGTATTGGGTCCTTTACTATTCATTCTTTACATAAATGATTTATCCAGAATAACAAATTATCCCATATCACGTTTTGCTGATGACAGTACGGTCACTATAAACTTTAATAATAAAGATAATTATGAGAGCGATATTAATGAAGCAATAACATCAATAATTAAATGGTTAAATAACAATAATTTAAAAATTAACCTAGATAAAACAAAAGTTATGTTTTTTAGTCAACGTTTAACAACACCAAACCACAGATTACTAAATAGTTACCAAACCTCAATATCAATTATCAAGGATCAGTTTTAAAAACAGTAGATTGATAAAAGTCTTAATTGGAAAGAACACACAGAGCTATTGAATAAACGAATAAATTAAACGCTTATTGTGGGTGCAAGTTTGTAGAGCGCGTACTCTACAAAGTTGCTTTTACTTTTATCAATCGTTACGCCTTGAAAATTTGTAGTCTACTGTTTTTAAAACTGATCCTACCATGGTATTGTCGGTTCCATATTAAGGTTTGGCGTTATTTTCTGGGGAAACTCTGTCAATAAAGAAATCCTACTAATATTATAAATGTGAAAGTTTGTGAGAATGGATGTGTGGATGTTTGTTACTCTTTCACGCATAAACGGCTGGACCGATTTGGTTGAAATTTGGTATGTAGATAGGTTATACCCTGGATTAACATATAGGCTGCTTTTTATCAACACACCACGCGGGCGAAGCCGTGGGCGGAAGCTAGTAATATATATAAGTCACAAAAAAGGTGCTATCGGTTACAAACTTACTTTTGTACGCCATTCATATGGCAAGACATTTAGCCACTTTCTTTTATTTATAAGACCTGGTATAGTGTATATGTTACGGCTAAAGATGGGTGTGAACATAAACTTAAGATTAGCCGGCTAAACTCAGCCTAACTTACCGAACCTCGGGGTGCCCCTGACGTCAACCGTCTAGGGTTAGGGTTTCCGTCAGCAGGTTGACGGAGCCCCGCTGCGCGGGGCTCCTATTTCTGGCTGCAGGGTTTACAGGAACCAAACTAACCGAACCTCGGGGTGCCGCTTAGCCGGCTAATCTTAAGTTTATGTTGACACCCATCTTTAGCCGTAACATATATACATACCTACCTACTCATGTTTTTACAAAATAAATATATCTTTATCTTTATGATACTCAATATACTAAACTCATATAATCATATTCTGTTTCTCAGACAGTCTGTTACCTTTTCACGCCTAAACAGTTGAACGGAATTTGATGGCATTGGATGGCATTAGAATTGGATGTATGATACTTTTTATCCTGGTGGGATGTGCCCGTGGGATAATTTAAAAACAACACGGCGAAGTCGCAGTCAAAAGCTCAAAATTTTGATAACATTTTGGAACTCCAAATAATTGATCAACATCTGAAATATCTTACAGGTTTGCTGGTACAGGAACAAAATAATGTAAAGTTGATCATTTTTTTTTTAAATATAATTTTGAAACTAAGTATAGTCTCATGTTGGAGCAAGTTTATAATAAATTTATTAGGTACTAAGGAATACGGCGTATGCTCATTTTATTCATTGATGTATCCAACCCTATTTGTCTTGGGGTCGGATATACATCATGAACTAAGGGTCATGAGACAACTCACACTAGTGACTTATATCCTTCTTTATTATATCTATGCTTATATATTTAAGGTAATAATTAAAGGGAAGATACACAATGCGGATACATGTCGGTCGTCGTCGTCAGCCGCGGTTGCTGATGGAACCACGCGCGCGAAGTAACTTGTTGCGGGAGGCGCCGCTCACGAGCGCGCTCCAGACTCTCAACCATTGCTGAGAACTTGGACATATTCTGTTGCGCTTTGGGTGAATTTACAAGAACAGCTACGTATCGAATTTGCTATGTCTGCTACAAGCAGGCGCGGGCCCAGCCTAAGACTTTGGGGCGGGTTACACAGGGCCGTAGCCAGGAATTTAGTTGGGACGGGATTTTGATCAAAAATTTCTATGGGACCAACTCAGGTACTAAAAAATTCAGAAAATGTAAAATGATTACGCGTCTGTCTACAACAATACGCGATTGGTCAAAAATATCAAATCAACAATGCAGCTCATTGAAGCAGACTATCAAAGACCAGAAGACAACGTGTTCTCTGTTGAAAAAATACCGAGAATTTTAGAACTTTGACCCAGGTTATATTTTACGGAGATACTGCACATATTTGTATATACCTTTCATATAGATTTGTTACTACCAAATTTTGACTAGATTATATAACACCAACATTTATTTATTTATTTTTCCTAAGTTTATTTTTAGGTAAAAGCCAGGGGAGCCCGCGAGAATTAAATTTTCTTTCCATTTTTGCAATTTGCAAGTCAGTGTCGCGTTGTATGGTACAATTAAAACATAATTCGCAACCGTAACAAAAATGGCGAGTCAGTCGATACGGTTGATTAGCAATGATTAGCAACCATAAAATTCAAATTATTAAAATCATCGCTAGAACCCTCTAAGTTCATTGATTCCCATTGAATGAGTTTTTCATGAACTAGTCATTGAATGGGATTAATAATTATATTTTATTTAATAACAGCCACTCATTTTTCATAGGTTTTAAACCTATGAAAAATTGAGTTTCGCGGGCTACCCTGGCGCTTCGTTTTTGCAGTTTTCTCTAAATGATGATGTAAACCGTATCAAAACCCGTAGACAGACATAGAAAGCGACTTTATTTATAACAAGTATATAATACAGATACATATTAATTTTTAAAGTTGTTATCCCACCTCGCTTTCTTTAAAAATTTAAATGTCTGTTTGTAATTTCAAAATAACAGCTTTTTACTGAAAGCAAAAAAAAAACACTTTATTTAATTTTTGTCTGTCTATCTGTATGTTCCGGCTAATTTCCGAAACGGCTGGACCGATTTTAAACTGAAACTTAGGCTATTTTTATTTTAGAAAAAGGATTAGGGTTCCGTGCAAAAAAATTAAAACTTTTGAAATCCGATACTAATAGGGAAGTAATATTCTTATAATAATTTCAGACGGATGAAGGCTGCGGGCAATAGCAAGTTTAGTATATTATTCTTCCATTTACCAATTCACAACCATTAATCATAGGGTATAGGGCATAGGAACCAAACGATTTATTAAAATCACACCCAAATGGATCTATCGAATTGACGACAATCACCACATCCTTTGCGGAGCAATAGCTTGCGACATTACAATGGATGTTACCTGCTAATCTTCGAACGTTATACACCTCGTAAATAAATCAAAAACACATAAATGTATAAAGTACATAATGCATTCATACATAAACTCAGGTTTTTTCCCATGGGCTGAAAAACAATAGATCGCACCTCCTACGATCCTTACGTACTCCTTTTGCCTCATCCATGTGGTCATACACGCACGCTGGTCATGTAATCATGTTATATACACGCTTTTTGAGAAATACTACAATACGTATTACTACGTAATCTTTAACATTGTTTATTTTTTCCTTAGAAAGGAGAATGGGCGTAATTGCCCCAGCGTCCAATAGTGTTAAGATATATATACCAATGGATCTCTTCAAGAAGAACATTTCTTATTATGGTGACTGTTCTCGATTCAGAGTCAGAGAGGAGCTACAGAGCACTAAATGGGAGTAATTAAGTAAAAGAAAATACTGTTATTTCGTCAATTTATTGACTTTTATCGACACTGTACGTTTCAAACATCAAATAATAAGCATATGTACGTCATTTTCAAAGCATTGACATGTTAAATGTGTTTTTAGGTTTTACAAATAAATCCTTTGGACATATCGCTAACTCTGCCCCAGCGCCCAATAGCGGTAAGATATGCATGTATTAATGGATTGATCTCTTCAAGAAGAATATTTCTTGCTTTGAAAACTTTTCTCATTTGAGAGTCAGATAGGAGCTACAGTTCTGTGCCCAATCAAATACCTAACCGAAGAGACTACGAATTAGCAAAAGTACATTAGCAAATACATTAGTAGCAAATGTTCTCATTGAAAGGCTCTTTCGAATGGTGTACATATTTTATTGCTATTGTTTACCCAGAAAATCTTATAGTCACATATTTAGGTCCATAACTCCGAACGGGCAACGAATTGGCGAAAGTCGTGTTACTGGCAAAGGTTCTACTTGAAAAGCTCTTTTCAATTATGTACATATATCTTATAGCTATTGGACCTTGGGGCAGAGATGCCCATACTTCAATGCCCATTCTCCTTTGTTTGTAGCAGCCAGGAATTAAGTGGCAGTACGATTCCCCCGTGCCTCAGAAACCACGCTAAGCCGTTGGTCCTGCGCCTGTTCTCTCTCCTGTCGTGTGGAAATGCCGTCGGACAATGATAGTGAAGGAGAACCGAAGAGAGAGTGGTCCTGTGTTTGCGTACACACTTGTGCAGTGTAATATTTCCTGCCCCGATGGCTAGTAAAGATTGGCTGATGACTGCAAATGGTCCTGAAGACTGTTTTGTATATAAGGCCCAATTATCACCCGAAATATGTTCTCGATTTAGATTCGTTATTCCGGAGTCCCAAATGAGTTCTCATATTCATTTCACTCAACAGAAGAATCCATCTGATTTCTACAACCTCTTGTAGTGATGAATCTGTATTTTTAATTGCCTATTTTATCCCAGTTTAGATAGTAAAATATTTTTTTACAATGCATTTTTTTTCAGAGGATGGTAGAATTGTTTGGTACACAATTGAAAAAAAAAACATTATTTAAAATATGTTTATTTTAATACACTTTTATGAACTAAAAAAACAGTTATACATTAAATTTTATTAAACTCTTTTTAACAGAGCAGCTATGATCGAGTTTCATAAAGTGCATTCGGTAAATTCCATGGTAGGTACTTAGAGTTATTTATTTATGGGAAATTGAACTCATTCTTACACACAATACACTTCATTCTTTCAGATTTCTATTATTCAATACATTTTTCATGTTTGTTTTATTAAAATGGTTTAAAAAATTTGCAGTAATGAGTTTGGTGTACCGGTGTGCCAATTATACAATCGTATTTTATATATTCGTTCATTACATTTGAGTGTACGTTAAATATTCTGTATTTCAGACATTTTAAAGAAAGAAAACTCTGTTATATTTATGAGGTAGTGTTAGTTTAATATTAGGAAGTCAGATTCAATGTTTACAAATAACACATACAATACACGTATTAAAATAGCCATGGATATAACTTACCAAACATAATTACACTACTTAAATATACGTATAAAATGACATAACAACAACACATTTATTTTTCATTCTTACGAAACTTTGAATAAACTAATTTAGTAAATTGGCCAATTTTAAAACATATTTCTATTGGTCAAATACCATGCGTTTATTCCACGTTTACATGATTGGAAGTAAAGCTGAGTTCAGATCAAGTCATTTCGGTGTCTCTATACGTATTAGCAAGATATGTATGTATATGAACACGTTCATTATTATTTTGTGAATAAAGTGACTTATCTTTTCTCACATCATTCCAATATTCCCGAAGATTTAAATCGCTCGATGTGCCCTCAGCACTAATATTTAGTTCGCGCGTAAAAATATTTAAGTACACTGAGGAGAGTGAGCTTTTACATCCCGCATCTATAGAATAGATTTTGAAATACCAGAATGTTTTGTGAGCAAGTTAAGTAAGTCGGAATTCATCATGGAAACTTTAATTTTCTAAACTGATGATAGCTTCAATGTGGACGGACACTGATTTACAGAAATCCGACCTCTGTAATTTAACAATACCTTAAATACTTATACTAGCTACCCAAGTTTTATATGGCCAAAGAATTAGATGGTCTATGGTGTGATAAGAATCACTTTCCCCTGCGCGCGCGGTATAAAAGGGCGAGATATGCAAGAAATCGGAAGCCGATGAAAAGCAGCACCATGCTGACCACGTCCATTGTGAAGTCATCCTAGGAAAGAAAAACGCATTTGTCAGTTATTGGCTACTAAATCAAATAGGGTAGAAGGGACACACACGCACATAGCGTTGCCAGGCGTCCGGCTTTAGCCGGACATAGTCAGGCTTTTTGATTGCCTGTCCGGCCAAAATAAGCGTCGTCCGGCCTGTCCGGCTTTTGTTAGGCTTTTCGCGCGCATCGAGACCGAATTCGCGAATGAAAGAACCAAAAATATTTAGAATAATGTTTAATGTCTAATTGAAAGATAAGAAGTCTTTTTTGTTTTGTTTATTTAAGAGAAGAAGTGTCGAGTTTATATTATTTAAAGAAGTTTTGTTTTGATTAATAAGAGTAGAGATTTGTTTTGGTTATTAAGAGAAGAAGTTTTGTTTTGTTTTGATTATTTACAGAATAAGTTCTGTTTTGTTTTATATATTGAGAATTTAAGACACATAATTTAGACTGATGTTGCATTTAATTTGAATTAAGGAAAGAATTATTGAGACTGATTAATAATAAAGTACTTTTAGACTAATTTGGCATTAGTTTTATTGTAAATTATCAAAAAAGCTTGGTTTTCATTAATTTTCTACATTAATACCAAAAAATCCCCTAAAATGCAGTGTCCGGCTTTTTTACCACAATGTTAGGCCAAAAAAAAAATTATTTTGTACACGAATATTTAAAATTGTTGAAAATGCAGGATGTCCGGCTTTTTGACCCAAATGTTAGGCCAAACTCACAGCTCTGTCCGGCTTTTCGGTATGAGGACCTGGCAACGCTACACGCACAAACGGTTAATACATATTCAGTACATCATTCTGAATCCCCCCCTACACCATGTAGGTTTGTAGGTATTGCACTTTTGTAGAAAACAGCTGTTTTTAGAATGATGTACTGAATAAGTGGTGACCATTTGTGCCTCGGTGTCCCTTCCACCCTGTATATAACGGTGTAAGGGACATCTAAAAATGGTCACCATGGAATCAGAACAGTACATGATTCTAGATCAACCAGCCATAAAAATTTCGTTGTAATTAAAAAAAAATTGCTGTACCATACGTATTGATCATCCAGTTAATGCACTTTTATAACCGGCTAATTTCATCGCTGGAGATTTAGTACGATCCCTTAAAACCCTTATAAAAAATCATGATTTAATATTGATTTATCATAAAAATGACAGAAACACTAGATCAGAAAAAAAACAAATAGAGTAGTCTTTAACACAGTTACGTGTACCCTAGCTCTTTATCATTTGCCGTCAATAATAAGGAGCTTGCCGATGGCCTACTCCCTTCAAGAAGATTATCGGTATCCTGTTTAACTATACAGTACATGTGTAACACGTCGATCAAGAGTGTCCTTCCTGATTAAAATAGATTTTAGGACACTCGAACACAGACAAGCAATCACTTTCAAATCGTTTCGTATTTCCACGAAGGCGTCGTGGAAATACGAAGGTGAATCTTTTTGAAAGTCGCGTTGATATAATTTTTTTGAAGATTTTTTTTTTCTTTTCACGATTCAACCGATGCAGTGCTCCTTAGAGCCTTGTTGAAATCAAATTTTGGATAAGGTGAAGTCGAAATTCTAATTTTTATTCGTGTACACTGCTAATACTTTCAAACTGATCTTAAGAGAACATTTTACACAACTAATTACACCCCTCTTCAATGAGGCAGCCGATAGAGCTGTCCAGGTTGCTACATACTGATCGGACAAAATCTCAGTCATCAAAACGAGAAGAAAAACATTTTGGGGAGATTTTCTTTTCTCCTTTTTTTTTCAGATGGGTTTCCTTACCTCAGAAAAGCTAAGCGTATCAAGCACGACCTGCCCAGAGGCTGGACAGGTGAAGTTCTCTCGAGTGCAGGCGATGGTCTCCACACCTGCCCACTGGTTGACCAGTAGCGCCTCGTTGCCGTAGTGGAACCAAGACAGGTACGATATCCAGCCCAGATACGGGGGTACAGAGCTGTTGGAGATAAGGTGTTAACTAAAATATTGTTTGTCAGTGAATGGAAGTTTTAAGTGGGCAAACCAGACAAGAAGATTCCTAGTCTTTACCCGACTTGCGGAAAGTCAAAGGAGGGTAATGATTTTAATAGGCTATTTAATATAAGTTTCTTTCTCAGCTGTACAAGTTTAACTAGAAAGAATGTGTGTACCTGTTTTTAGGATATTAACAACAGCAACATTTTTTAAGGCCAAACAGCTTATTTTTTTAACTACAAAGGAAATTTTTGCAACATTTTAATATTCATTGCACAATATATTTACAATTTCGTTTTGCCTTTGGTTTTTTGGGCATCAGTTGTTTTCTTTTTTTGCAAACAGTAGGTATTGCAATTTTAGTGAATACAGCACAAATTCATGCACTATTTAAATATGTATTAGTTACTGGTTTCATACTATTTAACTGGATCGAACGGTTCACTAGTCGAATATGTAAATAATAAACGCCTCAAAATAACTGGTTAACACCTCCCACGTTTGTGAGAGTAATATGAAACGTTGGTGATTCATAAACATTTTGCAACGTGGTTTTCTGACCTTGTAAGTCCTTCAATAGTAAGTTAGGTATTTTTTTTGGTAATAGGGTGAAAATATTGTTTGAAGAGATTATGAATACCCCACTGACTGCCTCATTGGTCGCAACCGCAAGACTGACTGCTGAGCTTAAGGTTCTGGGTTCGATTCGATTATTGGAATTTTACAAAAGGAATTTCTCAGTAGCAGCCAGTTGATAGCAATAGGCTAAGCCCCCTATTACATGGGACTTAAAACATAACTGGCGAAATGTGGGCGTACTATTAGGTACACCTCTGCCTAACCCTTCAGGGATTACAGGCGTGATGTTATGTGTAGATTTTGAATTACATAAAACCAACAAACATAACTGTTGAAATGTGAGTGTTGATTTTTAAGTACTGTTATGCTGTATGCATTGTTTCTCTCCGATTTGCTTGATGACTTTACTCGCAAGGGCAAAAAAAACAAACGAACTATTTTGTTTGCGAACCGCGTAGCATTATGAAAAGGATCCGTAGACCCTTGTGGCGTAGCACTCCACAGTCTACGTTTTTTGGCGATGTGTGTGTGAGTCGACTTAAAGTGGAAGCGCCAGTGAATATAACGAATATCCAATTTTCTTACGTTTTTAACCATTTCATGAAAAAGTCATTCGATGGGGTTAAATGAACTTAGATTTGTATTGATCATCATTCATCATTTACTAGCCTCTTCCCATCTATCTTGGGGTCGGTTCCCAGTCTAACCGGATGCAGCTGAATACCAATATTTTACATGAAGCGACTGCCTATCTGACCTCCACAACCCAGTTGGTCCACTGGGTAATAAGATATCTTTGGTAAGACTGGTTGTCAGACTTTCGACTATCTGTAACGACTGCCAGAGATCTACAAACGTGCTTTCCGAGGCACGGAGGTCACTCGGTACGTAATACGGTCACCCATCCACAGACCAACCTAGGCAAGCACGGCTTAACCTAAAGATCGACCCGAGCGCCTGTTAATATTCATATTAAACCATTTGTATTGATGATTTTAATTATTAAAATTCTGTAACTACATACGTGTTACTTGCGCGACTCATTTTTCATCAATATACAAACCTGACACTGACTTGCAAATTGCAAAAGAAGTAAGAAAATTTTAATTTCGTGGGCTACGCTGACGCTTCCATCTTAGAATTGTGCTACGCTAATGTGCAGTGTGGTTCTAGAAGGGTTAATGTACTCTACAATATGCTCTAGAATATTCCAGAAGTCACTTACCCAGTGTTGAGGAAGAATCCTCCGAACAGCATGAATGGAATGATAATGGGCGGCCCCACTGACGCTGCCATGCTGACGCTGTTGCTGGCACACGATATTAGGTAACCTGGTGGAGAAAATATTGAATGAATATAAAAAATCGGTTAAAGTGTTGTGTCCGGACAGCTACAGGAAGAAAGCCTTGCAATTAAAAAAAAACTTGTGGGATTTTTGGTAAACGCTGCTTCGAGGTAATAAGAAACGTTTATACGTCAAAAAATGAATAGTTAATCAGACGTTATACGTTTTATAAATAACCCTATAAAATGTAAATAATGATTTATGACACGACACTAATCCATCGTAAAATAAAGATCCTGGAAATTGACAGAATGGAAAGATTTCGTAACAAAAATCTATACATATACATACAGTTGAAGTGTCTGTTTGTAATTTCAAAATAATAGCTTTTTACTAAATTCGTATGAAAGTATACACTACTAAAAACAAACAAAAACAGTGTATACTTCTAACAAAAAATATTTCTTTAATTTTTTGTCTGTCTGTCTCCGTTTGTTCCGGCTTATCTCCGAAACGGCCGGACCGATTTTGACGGGACGTTACTGGCAGTTGGCTAATGTTATAATGAGTAACTTAGGCTTTTATTTTAGATCAAAGATTAGGGTTCCGTGTAAAAAAATTAAAACCCTTGAAATTCTCAACAAAATCCGATTAGGGAAGTAATATTTCTAATAATTTCACACAAACGAAGGTCGTGGGGCACAGAAATGTTTAATTCAACAATCAATTTAATTACTCCATGGTTATTTAAGTTTTTATGACCGCTTGAACACCATCAATCAATCAATGTACTGTTGATCTTACATAGACGTGGGTTGTATATATTATACTGAATGGTTGTTGAGAAGCGGAAGAGTGTTCGTTGACCCACAGCCAGATGCGTAGAAAAACTTCAGAAAATCATGAGGATCACCGCAGGGCCTAACTGCTGGACATAGGCCTCCTCAATTGCACGCTAGGGCCTCTAGCAGGACAAAATCCTAGTCATAGATTCGAAAAGAAGAAGAAGCGATAAATATGATGGAACAGTCAACATCTTTCGGGTTGACTTATACTGCTAAAAAGCTTATGTCACTTGCAGTTGCCACTAGCGTAATGTTTAGGCAAGCCCTCTGGTGGAGACTTGCACAGTCCAGGGAAACATGGCATGGCACAATAGTAAAGAGGAGGAGTATAGTTAACACTCAACAGTGGATCCGACAAGACTGCTCATGATAATGGTAATCATCTGCCTAGCCTTTTCCAAACTATGTTGGGGTCGGCTTCCGGTCTAACCGGATGCAGCTGAATACCAGTATTTTACATGGAACGACTGCCTACCTGACCTCCACAACTAGTTAGGTAGTACTGGGTAATACGATACCCCTTGGTAAGACTGGTTATCCGATTATTTTTTTTATGTAAAAGAAACAGTCAAGGACAAACATAAAGAATGTTCAAAGTATTCCTATCACACTAACACTTATCACACTTTCTGACGCTGTGTGTACCTTGTTTATGTCAATTGTGGAAAACCACCTATCTGTGTTGTGGTAGTATTATATTGCACGACACGCGAGAAGCTGCGGTCCGGAGAAATTTGTCTCCCGTTACATGTCATATTGAGCAGGGGAAATCGCGAGAAAACTATTAAATTAACTGTTGTATAATGTTAGCGGTTTGTACGTATAATTTTGACGTTATGTTCATGGAATTATCTATACGATTCCGTAGGAAATAGACGTCTCGTCGTGTTGTAATTGGCATGTAAGAGCATTAGAGCATAATGCGTAGGTGTTAATTACTTAGAAGCTTTTTTACCAGTTCAAAACTCTATAAATACTCGTAGTTCTCGAATATCAAGGTCGTTGATTTGAGATCGGAAATGGTAATCAGTTTATGTTATGCTAATAAGCACTGACCAAACTTAGTCATCAATCATCATGAACGGATGTAGATCTAAAAACTATTCCATGTAAAAGAAACATCATCATCTGTCTAGACTTTTCCCAACGATGTTGGGGTTGGCTACCAGTCTAACCTGATCATCATCTGCCTAGCCTTTTCCCAACTATGTTGGGGTCGGCTTCCAGTCTAACCGGATGCAGCTGAATACCAGTATTTTACATGGAGCAACTGCTTAACTGACCTCCACAACCCAGTTAGTACTGGGTAATACGATACCTTTTGGTAAGACTGGTTGCCCGATTATTTTTCTATGTAAAAGAAACATTCAAAAACACAAACATAAAGACTGTTCAAAGTATTCCCACAGTAAGGATTATCACTGGTTGCCTTAATCCGACCGCGGTACAGATGCTGTACCCACTGGCAGTAATAGCGCCACCAGAAGTTCGCAGACATGGTTAAAAAAAAAATAACCAAAATGGTTTCAGACACACGACACCCTTTACATCTAAATACCCTCGTCTCGCAAAGGCTGAAAAGCCAAAACCGCTTTCTGAAGTGTGCCCCACTCACTGGCGAGCGGTCTACGGAAAGACTAAAGCTGTGGCGAGGTAGTGCATCCTTACCTAACCCATTCGTTCCACCTGCTGAAAATCTTCCACCTGGACATGAATTGCCATGGCTGACCTAGAAGTCTTTAAATTGACTCCAAACTCAGGTTGGTCGCAGCAAGGAAAACCTGCTCAGGTGGAGATTCATTAACGACTCTGCCCTGGAGTGTAAATGTGGTGCTGTTCTACAAACGATGGACCACTTAATATCATATCCTGCGTGTCCTGTTGTTTGTTCACTACAGGAACTGATGGACGCTACCGGAAGCGCCAAACAAGTAGCTCAGTTCTGGGCTGATACAATTTAGATTGCCATCGACACACTAAGAAGATTCCAGAAATTATTATATATAAGAAACAGGAAATAACAGAATTCTTCATACATTATCTCCGGTTGACGATTCAAGGACACACCAAAATAAAGCGACCACAAACTTCTGAATAACTACATAATCTATGGCAAACTCAGCATAGTGGAGTTAGTAAAAAAGATCGAAGATAAGGCTACATTCTTAAAGTCTTCTATTCCGTAATCGTTGCGCAATGTTAAAACCCGTTTCATAGAGTAAAAAAATGTGGTCATGTGGATCGTTAAACGTTTTATAGAGGTCTAATAAGGTACCACATTTAGCCATGGTTGCGTTGCGGCTCGACATTCGAGTTTATTTCTAAAAAGGTGGATTCCTAGGGTGTTACCTCATCAAACAATCGATCGTCGATCGAGGCCATCGATCGTTGGTAGAATGGATAAGTCGAGGTTGATCCACAGTTTCTACACTTTCTACTAGGTACACCAATTTCTACCATCGATCGATCGGTTAAAGTGGTAACACCCGCAATCATTCAAAAATCTTAAGATGAGTATACTTTGTCTCGAGCTAATCTCTAAATTATGATTATTTTCATTTTGTGACTTTTTTGGTGGGATTGTTTTTGTTGATTGTAGAAACACATTTTCGAATGCATCATCTACTTTCTGCCCTTATCCCTGTAAAACAATGCATACTAATCTCTTTCTCTTTTATACGGTCTCATATTTTAGTTATCGCACGATAACTAAACAGTGCTGTGTTACTTCTGAAACGCAATTTAGCCAAATAAATAGGTGCCTCCGCGACTCCGCCATTAAATTCTCGATTTATATTAACTAGCTATTGCCCGCAATCTTCGTTCGCAAGAAATTATTTAAAAAAAATGTTACTTCCTTTTTTTAATCGAATTTTGTTACCAATTTCAAGGGTTAATTTTTTTTTCACGGAACCATGAAGGTTCCGTGAAAAAAAAATTAAGCTTATTCTAAAATAAAAGTAGCCTATGTTAGACCTTATAACATCAGCTATCTGCCCGTGACTGCCTACTATCGAGATGTTATAGTAGCTCCTCAGTCAATTAACTACTTACAAATGATTGTGAAATTGTCATTCAATAAAGGCTTTCATCAAATTAGTGGCTGTATTTCTGGTTATCTCTAATTAACTTAATTAATAAAACCTTTACTTTAGTAACAATAAGTATTTTGATAGTAAAACCGCAGGGCTGTTGCGCAATATTTCTTAAATATTGAGTTATCAGTAACCCGGTTTCGACTATAATTGGACAGCTATGTTTTTATTCGTTTTTTTTGTTGATAGCGTGCATAACGTTTTTATTGTTGTTTGTAGGTAGACATATTTAAAATCCAGTGTAGTAAAAAACGACAACGTCATCTCTGCCTACCCGTTTCAAACTCAAACTAAAAGCATTTTTTTCAATTTGACCATAACAGGCACTTTTGAATGTCAGAAAAACAAAGATGGCGAAGCCACAGACACAAGGCATAATAACTTGTGAAAGTACTGTAGTTGCCCATTCCAAAGCGTAGATCTCTATGGAGAAGAATGAATGAAGAAAACTCCATGGACACTCTTTTCAATCAAAATATTGTTACAAGATCTTGGTTTACCCAACTCTGTTGGGGTCGGCTTCCAGTCTAACCGGATGCAGCTGAATATCAGTATTTTACATAGAGCGACTGCCGTCTGGCCTCCACAACCCAGTTAGTACTGGGTAATACGATACCCCTTGGTAAGACTGGTTGTCAGACTTTTTGGGGCACTGACTACAAATGATAGCCGAGACCAACGGCTTAGCGTGTTTTCCGAGGCACGGAGGAAACTCGGTATGTAATGTATGGTCACCCATCCACAGACCAACCTAGGCAAGCACGAATTAACCTAAAGATCGATCCGAGCGGCTGTTATTATTATGTTCAGTATTATTATCTTTTAGAAAAAGTGGACCAAATAGTTAGGAAAACTCTAACTTCAATACTTAATGTGGCCCTGGACGACCGAGCTTGGCAGCAAGCCGCACTTCCCATTCGTTTGGGTGGTCTCGGCGTCCGCAAAATTTCAAGTATAAGTTTACCAGCTTTCCTCTCCTCGGTCTACGGTACCGAAAAATTAACCAGGGATATTCTGACGTCCTCACTGGTCGATTTTGAGGTGCCGTATTTGACAACGACAACCTGTCCTCCCAGAGACAGTGGGACGTGCCGCTCTGCAGTATTGTACGGAATAACCTTGTAAACACGTCAATCAATACTGTGGAGCGTGCCCGTCTGCTGGCCGCACACCTTGTGTTGCTCCGCATCGGTGTCATTGTGGTGAAGCTGTCGACAGCCTCGGACACTATGGCCTGTCCTGCTACAGGAGCGCAGGTCGCATTGCACGGCACGCCACCATTAACGACTTGATTCGTCGAGCTCTTGCCAGCGCCGGCGTACCAGCGGTTTTAGAACCAAACGGCTTGGTACGTGACGATGGGAAGAGACCAGACGGCATGACGTTGGTGCCTTGGAAGGTGGGTAGGCCTTTGGTGTGGGACGCAACTTGCGTCGACACCCTTGCGCCATCCCACGTTTCAAGCACGGCGGGCTGTGCGGGCGCTGCTGCTGCGGCTGCTGAGATCCTCAAGCGGCGCAAATACTGTAACCTTATTGGTAACTACAGTTTTGAGCCGTTTGGGGTCGAAACGCTCGGGTCATGGGGCCCGAGTGCGCGTCTCCTTTTCAAGGAAATCTCTCGCCGACTAGTCGACACTTCGCGTGACCAGAGGGCTGGGTCTTTCTTTGGGCAAAGAATTAGCATTGCCATTCAACGTGGCAATGCTGCCAGTCTTCTGGGCACGTTTCCAGATGATAGCGATGCGGAGGAGTACTTTGACGCCTAAGACGTGTCATATTGTCATCGTTGTATATATATAGGTACTTTATTTTAGTCTTCTTTTTATATTTATTTTAGTTCTATTTGTAGTCTGTATATAATGTACATAGCAATATGAGGTTCAGTATTTGTTAACGCAATCAAAATAATGCTGTAATTCCTTTTTTTTTAATTATCAAAAGAGACAATCGTGTTTGAGTTATGAATTTCTTTTTTCCGTGTGGTGACTTGATGAAGATTTGGATAAGACTGGCTAAAGCCTCAAACTACATAAGGTAACATTTTCAGACAAGCATAGGCCTCCAACCAACAAGTCTCGTCATATCGACCGGTTCTGTGTTTCTCCCATTCAGCAGATTCATGTAACCTTCACAAAGTCATAGGTACACCTCGTGGGAGGCCTATGGAGGTCAGGTAAGTAGGGTGTACTTACCTGACCTCCATATATCCCTCCTTTTTTATATTACATCTAGCTGAAAAATAACTCTATATAATTAAGTTGAGGTTACCTCACCGTGCACTGCAGTAGCAGATTTTGAAAACAAATGTCCTTTCAGGTTTTTTTTTGTCAAATATCGATCATTGTTTCAAAGAAAGGAGAGAACTGCTTAATATGGAGCTAAAAAAATATGTTTTAATCGTTTTACTAAATGTTGACAACGACCAGCCCTCGCAAGTATTCAACATCTTTCCCATCAACGAACCGTTCACAAACTCAGAAGACTTGGGACGTCATTTAATTATGTCAATCGACACGCGCGTGTTTCACTTGTTGTGTGAAACACGCGCGTGTGCTCTTCGCGTTAGTACCAGCGCGGCAGAACGTCACAACTCATGTCGTTATGACTCGTAGCATGTTCTTAGTAAATTCTTTCATTTGTTGTTTCCGCAGTTACAGTAGCTATCACAAAACCCATGTCAACTGAGCCTGTAACTCGTGGACAAGCGGTAAAAGAAGAGAACTAATACAAATCAAACTCACCAAATGAAGTAGCAACATTAGTAATCAAGGCTGCCAATCCAGAAGCAATGAAGAACCGCTTCGGTTCAGGGTTGAGCCCTATCATGTAGTATGCTATAGTGGTGAAGACAAGAGGGATGGTCGCGAAAACCGGTGCCTCTGCTAAAGTCTTCGATAAGAAGTAGACGTCGGCTCGATACATCCCTGAATGGTGCTCTCGTATGAAGATTGGTAGTTCAGAGCAGAATACCTGGAGACAAAAAAGTTTGTTTAAAGGAGGTCTAATTTTGACAAAGAAGATTAAATGGTCAGTCGTCACCACAAAGTTCGCTGGCGAACTGATTGCTCAAATAACGTCTATTAGGAATTTGGGAAGTAAGTCAAGATACACACCAGACACTTAATAAAACAAAAAGTAGCCAACAAATCAAAAAACAAAAATCAAATAAAAAAAGTTAGGTTTAACGCGTGGAGCCACTTTTTAGAATTTGCTTATTTGCAATTTGAATCGAAACAATAAAAATAGTAGCCAGCCAGCTGCAGCAGCAGGAAATGACTGTCCAGGGTATGCAATGACATCACATCTTTATTTGCAATGCAACCCAGAGTCTAAAACGTACACTAGTTAGGTAGTAGATGTGGGTCAAGGGTAGGGTAGGACAAGAACCAGCTAATGAAAGATCCTTCATCTATCCATCCCATGCCGATTCAGTAACGGTGACTTTTTTGTTTTAAAGCGACTAGCGGTCACGAGGATGTACTCTCAACCTATCTTGGCACTGAAGTTACATGCACAATGCAATATAAATGAAGAGAACGGATACTTACGTTAATAACAGCGAAGATGTTCTGGAAGGTCATGTTGGTGAGGAACATGAAGATGGCGCCGTTGATGTTCATGACGCCGTCCTGGTCCAAGTGCTGCCCGAAGTAGATCACGCCGATCAGGATCGACACCATCTATAACAATGCAAGAGCTTAGGTTAGAGGCAATGATCAGAAGAATTGAGGAAATTATGTAAAATTGCGATGTATCTAAATTTTTGGGATTCCACATTCCATTCACCTGGCTGCCATGTAAGCTTGTGTATATGGAAAGTTCTATCAAACTTCATAGGAGTCACCCAAAATCATCCAAAGGAGAAGGTAGAGTGAGTCTTATTTTTAGTACCGAGCTGTGGTGTCGAGTAAATTGTTTTTAGTAGACCACGGTTTCTGAAAGACTGTGATCTAAACAAAATGTTCTTGGTGTTCAATGATTGGTCGGCTAAAATAGCAATAAGTTTGATTTGCACGGCTTTCAGACAAAAGGGGGTACTTTAATACTTCAAGTAGTTTTGGTGCTGTTCTGCAAGCAATGGAACACCATGTTACTAGTACTTAACCCTGCGTGGCATACTTGCACGTTATAGAAATTAATTGACCTTACTGACTGATAATGCTAAGCTAAGAAAAGGTTCTAAACGTGTAAAATACTCACAATAGTCTGCAGGAACCGCACTTTGATGAGCATAGGCTCCTTAGTGACAGAGAGCCAGGACCTCCACAATACTGCGCGGAACTGTGCGCACCACGACGCCTTGTAGGGCGAGCGACGCGCCCGTATAGCTGTAGCATCTGACCATGCGGGATCTGCCCAGCCTGACGAGACCTTGCGCTGGAGAGAAAGTTAGAGGTTATAAATGCATTTGACAAAAAAAAATAGAATAAAGAAATATTGATGATGTGAAACTTAAAATGTTCGAAATTTTTGAAGCTTTTTTTTTACAACGATCAATCGCCTTAAGTAATGGGCAACTTCCAGAGAACGTTTGCTTTTGATGAACGATGAAATGAAACCATGGTCATAGCTCGGTATTTAAAAATAGGTGCTGTAGTACATCTTGGAACACCAATAAAGAAACACAATTTAAAACATTTCAATCAAACATACCTCAGAATACAGTGCATTTTCAGCTTCAGCGGCTATCTTGCAGCCGACCTCAGAGCGTGCAAAAGCCGTGCACACTGTGTCGATGGTTGTTCTAGTAGTCTCCTCCCTGCCAGGTACTCCCGCCAGGAGCTGGATGAAGTGGTCTGCTGGGTTGTAGTTGGGAGGACACGCTGCTCCCAGGCTGGGGATGAAGAAGATGGTTAAGATTTTGAATCCGAGAAAGAACAGGTGTAACAAATGTACTCCTCTGGTTTATTGATCCACCTAGGTTCCAATAATAGGTTCAGAAAAAAAACTTTAAACACTATTGTGAGGTTTACTATTTCAGTTACAGATATAGTATATCTCATAATAACCATGGCATGAATATTGTCGTCAAGATTTTGCATTTGTATCAAATATGCTTTGACTGTGGCTGGTCGGAATGGTCAGGAATTCAAACTTGGAAAATCTGGCAAGATAATATATAGCTAATCCCACATATTTAGTTATTATTATCGCTGACTTAGCAACATACATAAGGCCCACAAAACGGCTGATATGAACGTGACTAAAGTAGTTCGATTCTACAGCTTATGTGGAATAATGATTTAAGTCAATTATGGGTATTATGTTACGTAACTGTGTCTTAAGAGGTTAAAACATAGTGACACGAAATACTATAAGAATCGTGTGTGTGTTCTTCAGATTTTTCAACAGGCTAAGTTACCACGTACCTATGTACTGCAGCAGTTTCATATTACATTCCGAAAGGTACTCTGACATCTACGATGTCTACGACGAGGGAGGAAACCATTGTTTTGCGCACCACTAGAAATGATTTAGGGACCTACCCTCTGATCCGGTCAGAGACCTCAAAAAGAACTAAAAAGTCGTGTGACTGAATATAGAGCCAGCTAGTCTCATCATCATCTGCCCAGCCTTTGCCATTCCCTACTATAATGGGGTCAGCTTCCACTTTAACCGGATGCAGCCAGCTACCCTCAACGAAATCGTAATCCACTTACTCTTTGAAGAAGTCGTTAGCCTGGTCCGGCGAGCCAAGGAAGGCGACCTTCCCGTCCGCCATGATGAGCAGCTTGTCGAACATGGCGTACAGCTCCGACGACGGCTGGTGAATGGTGCACACCACCGTCTTACCCTTCTGAGCTAGACCTTTCAGTACCTGGAGATTGGGATAGATACATTAGAATTCATTTTGTGGACTAGCTTATATTTTGACGACGTACATCATGAGCTACGTACCGTCAGTGGTAACAAAATTAAAAAACCAATACAAGATTATTCTATGAGAACTTAGTACTACACTAGGTGAACTCAGGGTCCAAATTCCAATGACGGTACGGTCTACTTTACGCCGTTTATGGCGTTATGAGATTTACGAATTTTGAGCTGCAGAGAGTATTTATGTGATTCAGTGAGTGGAGTAGTAGATCCACTACAGAGGCTACACATTGTCATTCAAATAATGCATTACTTTTGTGTGTTAGTTACCAAGAACCTTCATTTTATTGAGTGCTTTTGTGGATTACCGATTGCTACGAGATCTCGTAGCATGCTACGAAACGCAATTACGGATATTTTTATGCTTTCAAAAGGTTTTTGATTTCACCTACTCCGTTTATCATAGTTATTTTGTGCCAATTATTTTTCTCTCTACATTTTTTGATGGTACTGTCCTAACTGTTCCTTAAAATACAATGAGATGGCGCTACTACACATTCGATTTTAATTCAATAATTACCATAGTGTTAGTGTTTCTAGAGGATTTTTTGTCTCTGCATCCGCCATCGTGTTACACATCATTTTACAATAGTTATGGCGAATTGTAAGAATGTCATGGCCTTAAGGCCTTGTAATAATAAATTCAATTCCGACTTATCCGGAGTTTTATTGTAAATGTATCGGACATCCTGATAGTAGTAAAAAGATACTGATAAGATTCCTACTTTTATAAATCGCTAATTAAACATACCTGCAACACATTCTGTGCCATAAAGGAGTCCAGTCCCGAGGTAGGTTCGTCGCAGAACATGAGGGGAGGATCCGTGAGGACCTCACTGGCGAAGGACAATCTCTTCATCTCTCCTCCTGAGATACCCTTCAGCCGACCCGGGATGCCGATGACGGTGTTCTGGCATTTTGTTAGCGCCAACTATGGAAAAAGTGTTAGGTTAGACATTTAGACAAGTTACATGAGGTTGTTGACTTGAAAGTAACTAGTCCTAGTAGGGCCCTGTATCCATTTTTTGGGGGGAACCTTTGAACCTGAGTGCGGCGAAGCCAAAAAAGAGAAAAAATCATAAACAAATGATTTTTGCAAAACTAAGAAAAAGCATCCAGCATTGTGATAATTTATATTTTCATTTTATTACCCGGCTACGGCTGAGCAAAAAAGAGGGTTAATAATTTGCCAGACCTGGGAATCGAATCCAGGGCCACATGCTCAGCAGTCGCGATTGCGACCAGTAGACCAACCAGGTAATCAACATGGCAATAAATTTGACAAAACATATAATAAACACGTGATTGAGCATAAACGAAAAGTCTCTGAAACCATTTTTTAAGATGTTTCAAGGACATCATCTTTCAACAATAGGAGCATAACCGGATGTTGATCAGACATTTCATTTTCATAAACACTTGTATGCAAATGAAACGAGTAATAATACAGACAGGTGCGTATTATAACGTAGGTATGATATTTGATGTGGCAGGTTTACAAAGTAATTAAGTGCCTAATTTTATCTTGATAAGAAGTCTCTGACAGATAAAATAGCAACCTACACTAAATCCTGCGAGTTTGAGAATCTTAATCAAATAAGATATACATATTATGTGCATGACACAAACATCAACAAAACTGTTCAGAGTGTTTTGACTGTCTGTTTTATTTTTAAACTGGGACAGTTTGGTGAAGATAATTTAGTTTAGAACCTGTAGGTCTTTTTTCGCCACTCACGCTTAACTAAAAGTACCAGGGCGACCGAACTCTACTCGGGTGAAAATAGTGAAAACGAATTTACCCAGATATGAGACCTAGCTAGATCGATTTTTCGCCCCCGTCAACCACTATATTGCAATTTTGATCGAAATCGTTAGAGCCGATTTCGAGAACGTGATTACAAGTATTGCTCATTTAATACGTAATATAAATATTAAAAAGTATAGCATTTTTTCCATAAGGTTTTTTTGCCTATGTTGTCCCAGTTAAAAAAAACATTAGATCCAACCTCACTTATATTCTAAGACCGGTTTTAAGTCAATTGATCAGCTCAGTAAGACTCGGTCGTCATGACAACGGTTCAAAACGGCATCATTTCGTATTCTTAGCCGCAGCCGCAATAGTCGCATTCTTAAATTTGACAGATGATTTCTTATGAATATCTCCAATCGTGGGCGATTATGTGACACCTATGTTATATATATTTATAAGCAAACTATAGTGGCCAATGTATCGAATTTAAGGCGTGTTCGAGCTGGACTTGAGCTGAGTAAGCGACTAGGAATATCATTATATTAATTATATAGATACTTAAGGTGGAGGTGAATTACGTCAGCAACTACTAATTTAATTGATTCCCAATGTCATTTCGTTCGAAATAACTAATGAGTTAAAAAAAATGGCAGAATAAAAGAAGAAAATTGCATTTGGAAGCAGGTTTTTTCAACGAAGTATTTGTAAATGATAATTGAAATGTTTATGAGTTAAGTTGCGTTAAAATAAATACTAAATTATAATAAAGTCTACTTTATTCTGGTCCTATCAAAGGTGAACAAATGGCAGCCGGGACCAACGGCTTAATGTGCTTTCCGAGGCACGGAGGAAACTCGATATGTAATGGGTGGTCATCCATCCACGGACCAAACTAGGCAAGTGTGGCTTAACCTGGAGATCGACCCGAGCGGCTGTTATTAGTTAGCCACGAGCTCCTCAAGCATCCTATCATTCAATATATTTATAAGTTTTTAAACTGTCGTCACTAAAATTATCATTAACACTAGAAACGGGATATTTACCATGTCACACACATAGTAAATATCCCGTTTCTAGTGTTATTCAACATATTGTTTAAAATACCGGTACCTACGATGTTCATAGCCCTGTTTGATATCTCACCTCAGTAATAACTTCTTGAACTCGCCGCATCCGCTGTGCGTACGGTATGTGTCGGTCCATCCGCACCAAGGCCTAGAGAAATAAAATAAATAAAATTAGGTAACATCACTGTTTCACAAGTCAAGCCTATGTTATCCCCGCACGGTTGGGCAGAGTGACTTAAAAAATAAAATTATTAGAATTATATTTCGCCACCCGTACTTAGACATACCTAAGTGCTAAGTGATAAGGGACGAGCCTGCAAGCCCTTCACACTGTTCCCAACCACTGTACTGTACACTCCTGAAACTGGACGAGTCCATGCCCATCAACCTGGCACATATCCAGACTCCGGGCAAAAAAATCCCTGATGGAAAAACCCAAAAACACATTGGCTGCCCCAGGAATCGAACCCAGATCCCTCATGCTGTCATGCACACCACTGATTACGACGGCAACGAATGACGACTCGTATGAGGAAGTAAAAAAACTAAGTTCCCATAAACACATCACAAACATTTTTCACGGTTTTGTAGACATAAAGCAATTATTTCTGTATCATTAGTTTTTTGTTTGATCATGGTGTCAAGGCCCCACTGGTTTTGACTGCCATGGTATTTTTAACAAACCGGTTTAAAAATGTTATTATGTTTAGAAGAGACACTCTAGTTGTAGGCAAAGATGGAGCCATCGTTATATCGGTATTAGTTATAGTGAGTGATAAATGTGATTCGAACCTGTCTTCTCATTGATGTGAACGGTTTTTTAAGTAAAAAAGTGTGTTTGTATTGCGGTATGACTGATGTTATGTAAGATCTTGTTTATGTCCGACATATTTTGATAACATAATCCTCACGACTGTAATTCCCGAAGGGTTAGGTAGAGGTGTACCTAATGGTACGATAATTCACATTTCGCCAGTTTAAGTCCCATGTAATAGAGGCCTATTGCCATCAACCGGGCACAAATCCAGGCACCGTGGATGCTACTGAGAAATTCTTGATGGAAAAACTCAATAACACTTTGCCCGACCCGGGAATCGAACCCAGGACCTTATGCTCAGTAGTCGCGCTTTCGAACACTTAGGCCCGTATTACAGAACGTCACTCAATACTCAAGCATCATTTAAAACTAGTTTCAACCAATCAAATGGCTTGAATCTAGTTTTAAATGATGCTTGAGTATTGAGTGACGTTCTGTAATACGGGCCTTAGACTAAGGAGGCAGTCATACGCATATAGTCGTATACATTATGTTGATAATATATAATACGTCGTAAGTTTCAAGATGTTCAATTTTCCTGCCCGGCTGTGCGTAATGACACGATGTTAGGGTCGGCACACCCCTTAACAACTATCTCAAAATGTTTTACAACTGAATCTGAATATAGAAACACTTTCATACACCACAAGAATATTTAATTTAAATTTACTCGACTTGAGTATAGCTCCATAACTCACCTGGAAGATCAAATGCTCTTTAACCGTCAGCGTCCCAATGAACAGATCCTGCTGCTGCACATACGCTGACAGTGCTGAAAGCGCTTCAGGGGTAGCTGGCTGTCCATTCAGTGCTCGTGTTCCACTGGACAGGACTCCACTAGGAGTACGGAAGGTCAGCGTGTTGAGGAGTGTGGTCTTCCCGGCTCCTGAGGACCCCATGATGGCCAGGAGCTCGCCGGGGTAGGCGGCACCATTTACTGTAGAAGAAGATAATGATGTAATCAATAATGGAGACAAGATTAGAGTTGTCGGTACAAAGGA
This sequence comes from Eurois occulta, assembly GCA_950022335.1. Taxonomy (NCBI): domain Eukaryota; kingdom Metazoa; phylum Arthropoda; class Insecta; order Lepidoptera; family Noctuidae; genus Eurois; species Eurois occulta. Next base: position 4,040,205 of record OX465489.1, on the reverse strand, counting down.
TTAGTGAGCTATGAATGACTAAAGAATCATTTGGCATGGCTTTCTCGCGAATTGGCAAGAAGAAGCACATCATCGATTGAAGTGGAAGGAATGGGGAGAGCCCTCTGCCCAAAAGGCTCATAGGCGACGAGACGTTTCTACAGACTGTACTTCGGATTGTGCGCAGGAGCTCCACGATTTGATCCCACCATCACCCTTTTACCATCGGACTAGCAGGCGTACTGCGGCGTACCATCCACACTTGGTTAATATCCCGACGAGTCGTAGTCAGCGCTTCTCCTCCACGTTTATCTGTGTTCCCTCCCACATTTAACCAAACCTTCAAATCAAGAGTGAACAGACATCTTCTGGGCACGCTCGTTTCATCATAGACCTCATCCATGGCTTTCCAGGCATGATCGAGGTGAAGAGCAGGCCCTTTTTGTAAAAAAAAGTGAGACAACAAACACATTTAGGATTCGCGGCGCAGAAAATCTTTACCATATCATTCTAGACCCAGATTCCAGAAATCAAAAGTCGACCCCTTGGAAGAGTGAAATTCATACTTAGGCTTGCTTTATACCAAAGCACTGCGCGAAAGCCAGAAAATTTTCCACCGAAACCAGTAAGACCACTCTTCCAAATTCGTGTTGTGTTCATTAACTCTTATCGTATTTCTAAAGTTTAATGGTTTCTATCATCGTTATGTCCAGAAACGTCAAAAAACGGGCCAAGTACGTGACTGTCTGACAGACTACATACAGTAAGTAAAGGATTCCGTAGTCTAGGTGACACGCTCCATATGTATTTTATCGATAGTTAGAAATATAGTGTAATTAGAATAAGTTTAGATTTCTTCGAAAATCTCAAAGTGAATGCAGTTTTTTTAGGATTCCGTACCCTTCTGGGTTACCAACGGGACCCTCTTACTAAGCCTCCGTCAGTTCGTCCGTCCGTCCGTTTGTCTGTCAGCGGGCTGTATCTCATGATCCGTAATAGGTAGACAGTTGAAATTTTCACAGAATGTGTATTTCTGTTGTAAAGTAATTTAAAAATTAAAGGAGACTAACTATTCTCGGCTACAAACCAAAAAAAATACCGTATCGTAGTATCCCTAATACGATGGTACGAATTCCTTCATGTGCGAATCCGACTTGCACTTGGCGGGGTATTTTTTTGGTTTGTATGAGAAACTAGTTAGTTAGAAAAAATCATTTTTGTCGTAATTTCACTACCTACTCCATTGTTTACAGTTGAATACAACTTCCATCCTCATCGATAAAGTAGAGCCAATAGTGTCTGAATAAAAGCGGTGTACCTATAACATTCGGATGGACGCAAAGACGGACAGGACGTAATTCGAAGGTTCCGTTTCTTGCCATTTGGCCAACGAACTCTAAAAACTATTGACCTTGACATAAAGCAAGGCTTTCAAGTGATGCTAAGCTACCTTATCGGACTTTTGCGATGTTGATCTATACAAAATAGCATTCCAAGATCTTATAACTGATAAGAATCAATCAGTTGAATATTGTAACTTGATATTAACCAGACATTCTGCGAGAAACTCTGACAATTAGTTGATTAATATTCAATTCTCAGACTGTTATCTTGACTGATCTCGCTATAATCATTATTTTATTCATCTAGTCTTGTCTATCTGACTAGATTACACGGAGGTGAAGGCATTCGATAGTAGCTTAAGATTATATTCCGGTTTTACGAGTACAGCATATTAAAATGAGCATATGATACTGGGCATGGGCAACAGGGTATCGTAGAATTAAGAAATTATGTGCCAGATATCGTCTACCACTACAGTATTGAGAACATCCTGGGTCATTCACATCCGCCCGTTACGAGCTGCCTTGAACATTTCGTAAGTACAATTAGTCGGACACCGCGTCCTAACTAAAGTGATCGGTCGCGAAAATCCGCGGTCACCGCGTTCTCGTCACTCATTTCTTCGGTCAATCAAGCAAAAGGCGCTCTCTGTCGGCGCAACTAAGCATCTTCGTTTGGCGATCAAAATGAACGCGGCGCTCGCGTATTCACACAACTATCGCTCGCTATGGTTGGTACGCGGTGTACCAAAGTCAAAGTCAAAGCATTCATTTCAATTAGACCATAATAGGCACTTTTGAAAGTCAAAAACAAAAAAGCTAAGCTACAGTCACAGTCACAAGGCATAATAACTTGCGAAAGTACTGTAGTTGCACATTCCAAATCGTACCCACGATATTTGAAAGGTGGCTGGAGAGTGCCCCAAGAAAACAAGGAATATTAATCCTAAACTTACCATTTCTCAACAGCTGTTTCCTCTGCTGGAACATGCCACTAGCGCTAGGTTTCCAGAAGTTCCAGATCCTTCTAGACCTAGACCTGGACTCAGTAGCAAAGGCATTGATGTCTGCCCAGGTGTAGGTAACCTTCTCGATGCCTCCAATGGCTCCATAGTTGCGGTGGGGTGGTATTGCCAAGGTCACCTCTCCACCGCTGGCGCGAGGCGACAATTCGGGTGTGTTACCATCCTGGGGAAGAACGAAGAAGATTTTATGTTTTTCTTACAGATAATTTTCCGTTATATGGTTTAAGACTAAAATTGGGGAAAAAAACATGGTATTTAGTCAGGTGTTTAACCTTTTGACCGCCATAGTCACATATACGTGACAAGCAAGCGCGTGCCTTGTACGCCAAACGACACAAATACCTGACAAAATGATAGGTGAAATTGTGGTTTGGCGTGGAGGGCACACGCGTGCGTTTATGCTCAGGTGGTTAAAGATAAACACATAGGCATCAAGAATATCTAAGTGGCGATTCAGTCGCACTCACTAGCCATGGGGGTGATTCTCGTCATATGCAACAACTTTCGCTATGAAGCTCATCTCCAATTCTAGAAATAAAACAAGTTTGCTTGAAAAGAGTTTTTTTTACGTTTCTGATACGAGTTTCATTATAGTTGTTTAGTATGACAGATAAAATCACCCCCTTTGATGGGTAAATCGCCACCCTGATACTTCCGTGCATATTTTAGCTATGTGACTTTTACAAATTCATCATCTGCCTAGCCTTTTCCCAACAATGTTGGAGGCGGCTTCCAGTCTAACCGGATACAGCTGAATACCAGTATTTTACATGGAGCGACTGCCTATCTGACCTCCACAATCCAGTTAGTACTAGGTAATGCGATACGTGGCTCGCATCAATCTTCAGGTTAAGCCGCACTTGCCTTGGTTGGTCTGTGGATGAGTGACCACCCATTACATACCGAGTTTACTCCCTGCCTCGGAAAGCACGTTAAGCCGTTGGTCCCGGATGTCATTTGTAGATCTTTGACAGTCGTTGCAGATAGTCAGTGACCCGAAAGTCTGACAACCAGTCTTACCAAGAGGTATCATATTACATAGCACTAACTGGGTTGTGGAGGTCAGATAGGCAGTCGTCCCATGTAAAAACTGGTATTCTGCTGCATCCGGTTAGACTGGAAGCCGACCCCAACATAGCTGGGAAAAGGCTAGGTAGATGAAGATGAGCTCCTCCGACATTTACAAACTAATTCATCAAAAACCATGTAAGTTGTTTTTAATGCAAATTTTTTAAGTGCAAAATAATATTATGCGGCAAAACTTCTAAATACATTTATTAACATTTAAACAATTGGTTTGTGGGCCAAAACTTGCGTTATGCCACTCACCTTTATCTCACACCTGCTAATATCGCATACAAAGCATTTTATTAATATGTATTTTACTAGATTCAAAAGTTGACATTTAGAAACGATTGTTACCCAGTGGGAGATAACTAAGACAAATCTAGTTTTACACCTGCCTCAACACAATCTTCTGTAAAAATTATCTCACAGGTTCATTCAGAAAAGACTATTGTCTAGCATAGAAATACTACAGGGTGTAAACGGACCCTTCACGACGACGTTGTCAACCAAGCATTCTGTACATCAAACTAAGACGTAATTTTACGCTAAAATTATTGCTGGGAAACGACTTTATTTATTGAGGAGAAAAATCACGTTTTACGGTAGGATTCAATGTAATGCACTCAAAACATTGTGCTGATGGATGAACTGAATAGTCGTGGAGGTGTTTAAAGTAAACATTTTACATTAAATAATGTATTTAAAAAAAAAACTTGTGAAAAAGTTGTAACTTTGACCCCCACTATCTCCGTAACGGTACGTAAAGGTATGGTCTAGAACAAAAAAGTGATCTCAATGACGGGGTGAAGAAGTACCTTTTGGCTTCGTTAAGGGTCTTATTACACCCTCTATGTGCCTCCGGACTAGGTAAGTTCAAAAGATGGTTGAGTATAAGCGGCCTAAGCAGGTATTGTATTAATAACAAATAGAACCATGATACATAGACTACCTCGTTGGTCTAGTGGTCGCAAGCGCGACTGCTGAGCATGAGGCCCTGGGTTCGATTCCCAGGTCGGGCTAAGTGTTATTGGGTTTTCCATCAGGAATTTCTCAATAGCAGTCACGGAGTCTGGATTTGAGCCCGGTTGATGGCAATATATGCTCGCCCCCTAATAATGGGACTTAAATATAACTGGCGAAATGTGGGTGTACTATTAGGTATACCTCTGCCTAACCCTTCGGGGATTACAGGTATGATGTTATGTTGTGTAGAAACATAATCTCAGTTATTTTTACTTGTGCATAATTTTAATAAATAAAATAATGTAAACAAAACCAGCTGTTCCATACATTTTGACCGTCGTATTGCCCTTTTGTAGGAAACAGCTGATTTTCTTTTTTTTGAATAACCGATTTCAAATTTATATGTGGGGGGGCTCAGAATGTTGTAATGAACACGTGGTAACCGTTTTCGCCAGTGTGTCCAAAAAAAAACAGTTTTTCTTCTGTATTTCTTACGATTTACGAATCCTAGTTACAACTTCACAAATAGGTAACTCATGTTTATTTATAATCAATAGCTCTGATACCATTCACAAAACAATCTATGTACTACATTTCTGTACGACAATCTTGTAATATATACCTAGCTGGGTATTACATACAGTAGTACATGCAGGCAATTCTTGATAACCTCTTACTCAACATATGATACTCAGTTTCTGATACATATCTCATTCCGTGTTCCTTGTCCTGAGTTATTCGAGACAGCGTCCTTTGTTTTTTTTAGGGACTAATTATGTAATATGTCGTAAAAACATGGTCGTTAAAAAATTTGGGACATCTGGCAGTCATTGATAAGTATTATAATATGACTCTTCAACATGTAATATAGATTTGGTAATCTCTTATTATTAGGTAATGCAATGGCTTACTGAATGAATGAGTAGTTAATTAAGTACTGCTGTAGGTATTTAATTAAAAGTGTATTGTATATAACGTGCAATTGAGTCGCACATTGTAATGTTAATCGTAGCAATTTACTGTAATCAATAGGGTTACCGTCGTCCCCTTGCCGAAGTATCGGTTTCAGGATTAGCGTAGTTAATGCTATTCATTTATGCGCCCCTGTCCATGTGCTTTCAGAGGCACGGAGGAAACTCGGTATGTCATGGGTGGTCACTCAACCATAGACCAACCAAGGCAAGCGCGGCTTAACCTGAAGATTGATTCCTCCTCCTCTAGGAAATGTCGGAGGAGCTCGTGGCTAGATAACAGCCGCTCGGGCTAGCACTAACTGTGTTGTCAGATAGGTAGTCGCTTCATGTAAAATACTGGAATTCAGCTGCACCCGGTTAGACTGGAAGCCGTCCATAACATAGTTGTGAAAAGGTTAGGCAGATGATGACGTTTCCGTGGGATAGATAATTCCAGAACTTAACGCGGATGAAGCAGCGGGCAAACGCTAGTTAGTTCCTATGTTATCCCACGATCAATACAATGAACTCCTAATTAAGAAACCCGCCGGTAAATTCGGTGTTTTATTACGACGGAATTAGGGGTGGGCGATATCCGGAACCAGTGTCAGGTTACCAGCACGTGGGAGTTACGTAACACCCTGTATAAGCCGACAGGTGCCGAAGATTAGGTGCTAAGTCTGTCGCTACGTGAAAATATTAAAAATATGAAATATCGCCAAAGAAAATATAATGTAAACAAAGACATGGAAAGGGCAAAAACCTGTTGCATCTGATTTAAAAATCTGTAGGATCTGTTGAAAAATGAAAATCTTCCCTTGATTTTCATTTTTCTACAGATCCTACAGATTCTCACAAGTTCCTTTGCATCTACAAAATAGATTACAGCCTGAAAATCAAAACCGATATCAAGCCTTTGCCAAAAATGTGCTCCTTTACTAAGTAATCATATCCGCTGAATTCATTATGGTGGACGCCACCACAATATGGTGGATGTGTTTTATTTTTTCCGAAGTACTTGTATTTTAACTGAATAAATACTTGTATTTTAACTGAATAAATACTTGTATTTTAACTCAATAAATACTTGTATTTTAACTGAATAAATACTTGTATTTTAACTGAATAAATACTTGTATTTTAACTCAATAAATACTTGTATTTTAACTCAATAAATACTTGTATTTTAACTGAATAAATACTTGTATTTTAACTTAAATACAAGGTGTAAACGGACTCTTCACGAAGCCGGCAACTAAGCATTCTGTACATCAAACTAAGTAACTCTACGCAAAAATGATTGCTGGAAAACGACTTCTTTTTTGGGGTGTGAAATTACGTTTCACGGTAGGACTCAATGTAACGCACTCAAAACATTGTGCTGATCGATACATTAAATAGAACGGGGGTTGTGGAGGTATTTAAAGTAAAGTTATAACATTAAAAACATGTATGTATTTAAAAAAAAAGTTGTGAAAATTTCGAACTTTGACCTTAGAATATCTCAGTAACTAGAAGGTTCCCAGGTATTGTCAAGAACAAAAAAATGATCGCAATGACGGGGAGAACCAGTGCCTTTCGGCTTCGTAAGGATATTTTTACAACCATAATGTTGTTAAGTGAACTCACAAAGTATGCGTCGAACAAGTTTGTACTAACGTCTATATGGTGACGGTCACAACCAAACTTTTAAATCCATGGCATTGAGGTCATGGGCTACATTAACAACGATGTTAATTGGGACAATATCAACCTCATCTGGTTATTTATACCTATTTTCATAATCTCTACACTATGCCAGTGGTAAGTAGGTTTTGGTTATTTCGCCGATATATACATATGTGGGATTGTTAGGTATATTAAGATAGGTAATGAATAAACATGGCGATTATTAAACGGATTATCCCTCAATTTATGTCTTAATTTTTCGTAGCTTTGCTACGCCAACTTCTACGACGCGTCGTAAGAAGTCTTTTGATGTGATTTTTATTAATGTATTTTAAAATGTTTACCCAATACTTGTTACAAAAAAAATAATAAAGGATACATAAACAAACTAATAGAGAGCCCTTACAAATGCGTACTTCGTGTATTATTTATTTTTGTCCTGTTCTAAATACTTGTTTTATCTTAATAAAATCAAGGCAAAGGCATTATAAAGTAAATCCACAGTAACTTGTTTTTGTTTCAAGTGTTGTCGACCAACAATATGTAGATAAAATTAGGTGGGCTGATAACAAGTTTCACGCATAGACATCAGACTGCTGACGATGAACGAAAGATCCGTGTCAACATGTGTTTCTATTCAGTCAGTAGTGGGAGGAAAAGGTATGCTTTACGTACGTCTTTTAAAGGTGTTCGTAACCAGCCAACATCAAAATACATTAAAAAAGCTAAACAGTAAGTCCGGAATCTGGCCCTATGCTAGATTTTATTAACTAGGTATTTCATTAAAAAGTCATTCAATAGGATTAAATGAACTTATAGGGTTGTAGGTATTGATGATTTTAATGATTGTATCTCTGTAAACCATATTTGTTACGGTCGCAAATTATAATTTAATCAACAAACAGTCTGACACTGATCCGTAAATTAGAAAAAAAAACTTTCGCGGGATACCCTGACTCCTTAAAAACTTTGGTCCGGTACTATGTTTTTTTTTAATCATTTCTTCTTTCTTCGATATTTAAACAGATATGTTTCAATATCGTTTTTCAGTTGTTCTCATTCAAGTCTATATTTTCATTATTAGAATCGTTCTCACGCACGTTAGTAGCAATGTCTTTTTATTTAAAAATATTCAATGCGAAGTTGTATAGATAGATATTAGTCTACAAAAAAGATGACGCGATAAAGTTTGATAAGATCTGAATAAAAATAGCTTCTTCATCATCTAAGAAGTCTGTCTAATATAGAAACTTGTAGGCAGCTAATAACATTATAATATATCTGATCATTATAAAGTTGACGGAAATCTTATTTGTAATTATGATTGTCTGATGATACAGGATCTAGATATTGCTCATAGCAACAGAAAACTTGGAGTATCGACCTTTATGGTGGGTCCATTTTCTTGTGCAATAGGAAGTAACCTATTGTACTAAATTGAAGGCGATCAAAGGAGTAACAGATCAGAGAGTAGACCTTACTATACTTAGTTTAAGAATAGGAACCTACATTTATCAAAATTAGTGTTGCCATCCTACTTGCGCAAAATCAGTGTTTGAAGTGATAATTTTCTAGACAGTAAAAACAAGAATTAATAAACCTCACGTGCATCCGAACGCGATTTGCCGCTTTTGCGCAATCGCGTTTTTTGCGCGTATTCAAACTCGTTAAGTGTCTACCTAAACTAGAAACAGCAACAAAAATTGTGTTTAAAATTAGTTAGTAACTTGTCTTTCTTTACATATTAGTAGCGAAATTAGCAGTTGTTACTAAAAAAAAAGAGATCAACTTAATTAATCAGCATTGATAAATTATCTGATTATTGTTCGATAATTTTGCGATTATTATCACATAATTATAAAAGAAAATAATAAAATTATCTTGATCAGTTCGAACCCTCAGCAATATAGATCCCAGAAATACAAAAAAAGTTACATTTTTAGTTACTACACAAAGCTCAAGATTTTTACTGCCGACTTCTATTCGTACAAGGTTTTCATAGAAACCTTTGCTGCCCGTACAATATTTTCTAATAAAAATTCATCAATTAGGTTGCTACAAACCACATTCGTGCCTCCAACAAACAGCTGTTGCATCATCACAACTTAACTGTCTATAGGTCAACAACTCCACAGCGAAGGGCGTGAAGGCCCTACTTTAATAATCATGAAGTTTTTTTATTCAAAATGATGTCGAAACTCTTACAACACCAACTTCTAAATGTATGAGCTACTTAACTTAATAATGAGCCAGGAATCTTTAACTTAATTGGGATATTTAAATCAAATTAGAACAAAGTTCGAACTCAAAAAAACCGGTGCGTTAGGAAACCAGTTCCAACTTTTTATATGTTCGTCTAAACCCACGGAATCGACGATACAGCCTTGGTAACATTTTTCTTGTAGGTATTGAGCATAGAGTCCGGTTTATTTTTCTTTTCGCTTGAAACATTAATATTATAATCATGTCGTTTGAATACAGCATGGAATTTTTGGTAGCCATCTTGTTAATGGTTTATAGATAAAATGATTGTTTAGCAATAAATTAACTTTAACTTGGTTAATTTTCCTGATTATTGAGCTGTAATTCGGAAACAGTTCAGACAAGAAATCTACTAAAATCTTTCAAAAGAGAATGTAAAACAACCTAAAACATTTTGTTACACAATTAGGTGAAACAACCTACCTATTGGTGAAAAATCGAAGAATCAAATGGAATGGAGCTAACGCCTGACTTCTGACCTTTGACAAATTGTTGAAGAGCCTTTTAGAATACTTCTACGGTATGTTAGAAAGGCCATTAACTAACTCTTGAAATAACCCTTGAAAATACAACATCCCATAAAACCAATAAGTTATTGCGTTAAACTGCAGCCAATCTATAATATTTTATTTTTCCACGTGGTAATCAAATGTAGCTTTCTGCGCTACGCCACACCCTATAAATGTATAGAGATATTCGTAGCTTAGAATACCTTCCAAAATTCATGTAAGTAATAAATTATTTATAGCGTACATAAAAGTACTTCTACAGTAAGTATAACCAATATGTATTTTAGCCATCATAAAAATTACCTACCGCTAGCTAGAAGACAGTTTCAATTGAATGAATGCGCTTCTAATATAGCCGAACACTTAAATTGACTGGATAGATGTATCTGGGCCTATAGTAACTCTATTACTGAATGGACTTAGTAACTAGTTCTACTTATCTCTAGCCTAGTAATTTATCTAATCAAAACACCACAACATCTGCTCTGCTAAATTGCATTTAGTTTTGTAAAATTGTTTTATTTTACAACTTACTTCTTTGAGAATTAAACAAAGAACGTTCACGGGAACCTAGGTTTTTTTTTTTGTAAGTAATTCTTTATAAGAATATGTTTTGGTAAAAATAATATATTTTCCAGACTAAATTACTTACAGGTGGCGTATTGTATGCAACACGCTGGTTGTCAACAGAAGATGTGATCAGGGGCTCATGCTCCTCATTCCCGGCCGTCATTTTTAACTTTGTTCCTTTGTCACAACAAGTTTTTCAATAAATTAAAAAAAAAACACTGTCATATTTACACAGATCACCGAAATTTTTACGTCACAATTTTTGGCGGGAGATGTGAAGCGCGCTTGGGCAGGTTACGTAGTGGTGTGGCTGCGCCGCTCCGAACGAACACACTAAAGCTGGCTATTGACTAACCAATGTCTGGCGGACATTAAACTATGTTTTGTCAGTCTATCTCGACCACTAAGCATTCTTGAAGTTATACGAACACGTGCAATCTTATTAACTTAATGATAATTACCTACGTTGGTTTAACGTCGATTGTAATAATGTGAAACGTTTTGAATACAAAGGCTTTCGTCTGTGGTGAGAGTAAAATGACACGAATAAAAGTATGCAAAGAATAATGATAAAGGGGATAACTACATAGTACATAGGCACCAAGATAAAGACGTTATTTTTCTAATATAATTTTGTTTTTTTCCAGCATTGTTTTTGTGCTGCTGCGAAGTAGATAAATAAAGTTTTTCTTTCAGTAGGTACATATTTGAATTTTCAATTTTTCCAGCAGCTGCCAGTGCTTCTAATGCCAGTTAATCCGAAGTAAGACTTATTCAAATGGAAAAGCTATTTCTAAATGTAATGAAATTGTTAAAAGAAAGGCCCACAGCCTAACAAAAGAAAGAGTTCTTATTCGAATAAGTTTGAAAATCGAGAGCGCGATCAAAAATATTTAAAGATTTTCACAATGCTATATTGTTTTAAATTCTAATTTAAGTATTTATTTTATTTTATGAAAGGTAGCTTCACAGTTTAATTAAATTATGTTTTTAGTCCCACATTCATGCCAAAATCGAAAACTTATTTTGAATCATCTGAAATAGTATCTAAAGAGAAACTCCTTGTTAAATTCACAGAGCAAAGTTGTGCCCATTTCAAACCTCTAAAAATGTATGATTAAACTGAAGCTAAATACCTCCTGGTTATATTTGACCTTATTTGAGGTTTATTAATAAGGGAATAATGCCTGATCGTACCTTATGCGTAACTCGCGCTGAGAGGTCGATCTCAAACATTTTGAATACATTTACGTTACGAATGACGCGCTCGCGCACCAAATCATTGTAGATATTTTTTCACAATGCCACGCACGTGAATATATCTTTAGTTTTTAATGCATTGTGATAAATCCCCCCCATAGGAGAGGCAGAATTGATTATTGAACCCGTTATCTCACCTTTTAATAGCATGACCTTTGGCAAAAAAATATGCGTACTTTCTAATTAGGCGAAGTTTTCAGTACAAAGGACTATGGGCATTTTTTTGCGGACTCTGGGCGTAAGACCAACAGAATTCAAATACCTATATCTCAAATAGTAGCTTAGACATTATGAGGACTTCAGCTCATTGTATACAATAAGTACCTAAGTCGCCGGAAAACTGAAATAGAGACACTTGATATAAGTATGTTGCCTTTTCCTGTATTTTGACAAAGATTTGACCTAATATTTAAACTAGGTAACCCTAAATATAATATAGTTTAACAAGCGGCTTCCGTTACACAGCCATAACAGTAAATAATCATTTCTAGGATTTCGCTGGCTTAGTTTGGATTGATTACTATGTGCTTACGAATGGCAGTTGTGGTCAAATCTTCGACAAAATACACGAAATTCCAATATTTTCAATTGACCGTAGCTCTGGGGCCCAATTCTGCTATTACAATAGACGACAATAGTGTCAGAATGGTCTATCATTGATTTCATAATTGTTGATTTTGACAAGTTTTGACAAGTCAAAATCAACAATTATGATATCAATGACAGACCATTCTAATGGTAATTCTAATGGTCTGTCATTGATTTCATAATTGTGGATTTTGACAAGTTTTGACAAGTCAAAATCAACAATTATGAAATCAATGACAGACCATTCTGACACTATTGTAATAGCAGAATTGGGCCCCTGGTCTCCGGCGACTTTGGTGCTTGTTGCCATAGTAAGAATTGGAGTTCTAATTATGAGCTATAATTTATGACTTGTTTCAAATCTGTCGGTCGTACGCCTATTTGACCATGAATTTCCATACCAATACCCTGCTGTTTCACTAACTAAAGATTTTTCAAAAGAAAACTATATTGGAAAAAAGTCATTAGAGTATTTTGTTCTGCAACTAGACAGCTTTAATTAAGTCCCTAGAAACTAACAGGTTTTCCACAGCCCATTCGTACTGGGGCAATTTGACTGATTTTCACCGAAGTCTTATTTGAGGAGTTCTAAACATTTTATTTTTCTTATGATTAAAAAAATCTCCCGTTTAGATGTTTGAGTTGTGTATATGCACATAAGCCAGATAATAAACAATATGAAAATGTACTAATAAGCAGTTTAAAGCTTTATTACATCGCTGTTAAAGCTTACAGGATAGCTAAATGCTGTATTAAAGGTTTTTGTGCTACGTTTATTAATTAATCTTAATAAATTCTATAAAGCACCTAACTTTCTTTCTTAAACCTGATTATTGGTCATGAACAGAACTCTTAAAGATACGCTATTCAGTTTAAGACATTAGAGACTGCTGAATTCCGGATAATAGCTGATGTGGTAGCATTTATCTGTATAACTTTGAAATAAATTTCCATTATAGTGCTGGACGCTGGATAACCTATTTTCTATTATCTTCAAGCTGTATTGCACTTTAATCATAGTCAGTTATTCAGTATAACTGAATACTTTGCTACATCGTTTATTATGCGCACAGCCAAGGAGTGGAATTCCCTGCCTTCGTCGGTGTTCCCAAGTTCATATGACCCCAATCTATTTAAGTCGCGAGTTAATAGGCTTCTTTTGGGTTAGCTCGTTCCATCGTCGACCTCATCTCTGTCCTCAGGACTAGATTGAGGTCAAGAGTAGGCACATCAAATATAAAAAATAAAAAAAAATATGTGAGATATTTTTCGATTTTGTTAAGCAACAATCTGCATAATTGAAAATTGCTCTATCAACTAAGTTAAAGACTGATGCCTGTCGAGTACTATATTTTAAGGCGTACCTATAGCGATAACAAGGATTTTTATACAGAAAATAACTTAGTATAGAAGAGCCGTAGGGCTGTTATAATTCTGCGGATGTAGATTGGCTGCTTATCATTTTTACGGGGTGGAAGAGACACCGACGCGACGCAAAAACGGTTACCACGTATTCAGTACATCATTCTGACATCAGCTTCCCCCCACATAGATTTTTTTCATCGGATACAAAAAAAAACAGCTGATCCATACATTTTAACCGTGTAGGTATTGCACTTTTGTAGGAAACAGCTTAGTTTTTTTTTAATAACCGATAAAAAATTCTATCCCGCTCAGAATGATGTACAGTCACGAGCACCAATTATGTTAACACTTGAGATGTTTTAAAAGAGTTTTCCTTTTACTGGGGAACTGGGGACGGGACACCGACGCGAAAACGGTTACCACGTAGGTACCTAACCGTTTTCGCATCAGTGTCCACTGTGTGCGCAGCTAATATTCAACATTAACATCGTCATTACATAACCTCTTTGATAAAAATATAAACGATACCATATTAATTTAATCAAATACGGCGTTTTATTAATAGAACCACTTTTAAAATGGTGCACACTGTGCCACGTTGTTTTTGCACACTGATATTATCAAAAGCATTGACAATTTTAAACTCATCAAAACCAAGCTATTTATAAAACACTTGCTTACTTCCTGAATGCGGGATTTATCATGGGGCGGTTTAAAAAAATACTATAAAAATAATAATATATGTGATAATGTTTATTTATTTATTCATGAACACATACATTTGTTTTAACAGGTATGACTCAATCTAACAAAAGTAGTCATGCATTGCTAATTGTCCAGTCTCAAGTAACGGGTCAGGGTAGAAACACAACCTCACGTCCCAGCCACCGCGGGAGAAGCACCGGGCGTCGGGGGCCACGTGGTGGCTCTCGGCCACCGTAGGCGCGGGCCTGTGGACGGTGAGTAATGGGCTAGCTCGCCGTCCATCCGTCTTATGACGACAAGCCGTGTCGACGGCGCGTTCGTGTTCCACGCGCGCCTCAAAGAGATGTCAGCAAACATGAGGGGCCCGCAAGGGCCGATGCCTGCCAGGGCTGCGGGACTGTTCGAAAGAGATACCGCGGCCCTGGAACATAAAGGGCAAAAGAAGGAACATGGATGGTTTTTAGTCAGTAAAAGTCTGACACTCCCTTCCGCTCCACCTAGAGCGGGAGGAGTCATTTGATGATTTCCCATCCGAAAAAAAAGGGTAGAAACACAAGTTACACAGTGGATAACATACTAAGTGTCACCCTCTGGAATTCCGCCAAAGAGCAAGAAAATATGTCCAAACGCCGAGAGACACTATTGAGTATTCTTACTGCACGAATCACTGGTGCAAACTTTAATAAGTTTGTACGGGTTGCCGGAACTTTAAAATAATATGTATATTCACAATATAATTACATGCGCAATAATAATTCACTCCCATAATGATAATTATGAAACAAAACTTTTATCGAAATTCAATAATTCACCGATTACAGAATATGGAGAATACATTTAAAATTTCACAATTTTTCAAATGTAGTTTTCATAATTATTCTCTCCATGAAAGTACGAAAATAATCTAAATGTTGCGAATTAACCCAATAACTGGATTTTAACAGTTTCAACTGGATAAACACCGTTGCTGCTGGGCTGCCTATGTCCAGCAGTGGACATTTTTCGGCTGAAATGATGATAAACTGAATAAAAGTGTTTATACAGACGATATTAAGCTTTTTTCACATATATTCAGCTGCTATTTTGCTATTATTCAAATTAAAGGATTTTATTTTGAGCCCAAATTGTTTGACTTACATGTGTGTTGGCGCTTATCCAGACATTAACCAGTCCACTATTTCATCCTGAACTTTCCAGAAATGCCTTCAATGCATCAACTCTCTACTCTCTGCATCAACTGCGATGCACCTTTTTCAAGCAAGGGATCCAGATATGGCTTGAACAGTCATACTAACTTCCTCAGGAGTAGCAGGATAGCCTGTAGGCAAAATGAAGCACGGAAATCAAGCAAATCGCCGTCGACTTTAGTGTACCAATAGTGCCTACTTAACTTTTTTTTTATTTGAAACAAAATAAGACCTAAATACATAAAAAAAAAATATTGACGATGCTGGGCCGACGTGGGAGATTACTGCCCATTCCATCTTGAATGATGAATCCTATGTCGCTGCAGTGCATGGGAAAGTTATAAATTGATTATGTTACAAAACTTGTGCCAGTTCACTGGAATTCATAAGAGTAGATACCTACTCTACTAACTCCAGTGAACTGGTACAAGTTACTAAAGCTTAAACCAGTTCACTGCTGAACAAACGCCTTTCTAATCCCACACCACATACATTCCTCGAACCCCTGCTATTTTCATCCAACTGCAACCAGCCACCACGCGAAGATTTCTGCTAAGTACACCTAGCCTAGAACCATGGGCGCTTGAAGTCTGTTCATGTACCATGCTAAGATGCAATTAAACGCACTTCTAAGAGCCTGGGACGCCTGTGATCCCAGGCAAACAAAAAGCCTAGCTATGAAATTATAATATTTGTAAAAGTACCCTTAACGAAGCTGAAAGGCACTGTTCTCACCGTCATTGCGATCATTTTTTTGGTCTAGATCATACCTGTACCTAGGGACCTTCTAGTTACGGAGACATTAGGGGTCAAAGTTCCAAGTTTTACACAAGATTTAAAAAAAATACAAGTTTTGAACGTAATATTTCACCCCAAAAAAGATTACGTTTCCCAGCAAAAATTTTTGCGTAGAGTTACTTAGTTCGATGTACAGAATGCTTGGTTGACGGCTTGGTGAAGGGTCCGTTTACACCTTGTATGTATATGTTACGGCTAAAGATGGGTGTCAACATAAACTTAAGATTAGGCGGCTAAACTCCGAACTAACCGAACCTCGGGGTGCCCCTGTTGTCGACCGTCTAGGGTTAGCGTTTCCATCAGCAGGTCGACGGATCCCCGCTGCGCGGGGCTCCTATTTCTGTCTGCAAGGTTTACAGGAACCTAACTAACCGAACCTCGGGGTGCCCCTGACGTCGGAGTTTAGCCGGCTAATCTTAAGTTTATGTTGACACCCATCTTTAGCCGTAACATATATACTGTAAATGGGATGCCGGAATCAGTTTGCATGCAAGAACCCGGATTGGCCTTTTGAGGGAAGTGCCGGAGACAATTTGTGTATTTGTTCCCAGAAAATGGCACGCATGCATCAGTCAATTAGAGCTCAACTCTATCTGATAGGTACCTACTACTTATAGCCTTTGTGGATTTGTTATCATAACCCTCCTTTTGGCTTTGCCGTAAGTAGTTGGGTATTAAAACAAGGATACTCTTGCGCCTTCAGATGATGCTGGTGACATAGCCGCTGTACTTTGTAGATACCACTTCATAGCAAAAATAATCTATAGCATCCCGTATCTACAGAGAGCCCTAACCGTGTACTAGTACTCGTATGTATTCTGTGCCCTAACCTAATACAGTGGGAAAGAGATACAAAGTGCTATAGGTACATTCTGTAGAATTTCAATGGCACTGCTTCACACAAGCTGGACTCGAGCGTGAACAAGATTCAGCAGTGGTTCTTGTCAAGATTTCAGGGAAACATTCGCATTGCCCTTAATCAAGGCAATGAAGTGGATAAGAAAGTAGGCTCGCTTTGTTAGATTTTTTGGCATCGTAATAATATACTGTTAAATAAAATGCCAAAAAACCATAGGTACACCTTTATATTATACCTTTAATTAAGAAAGCGTGCGGTCAGTGGGTTGTCTTAGGGACCGGGGCGTGTAAGATGAATGGACGTGGACGACGACGCAAAAACGAGTATGTAAGGCCTCATTTACGGAGACGCGGGGCGTCGCGCGTTGCGTTGAGCGG
Source organism: Eurois occulta (assembly GCA_950022335.1). Lineage (NCBI taxonomy): Eukaryota > Metazoa > Arthropoda > Insecta > Lepidoptera > Noctuidae > Eurois > Eurois occulta. Next base: position 4,022,726 of record OX465489.1, on the reverse strand, counting down.
TGCGGCCCGCACTGAATTCAAATATATGGCGTTGTATGAGTGCGTTTACGGAGAAGCGATTTTAGACGCGTTTGTTTGAATTAGGGCGTTTTTTGCGGCCGAGCCCGCGTATGGCACCGACGCGTCCCACGCGGCGTTTATCGCGGCGGCGCACGCAGCGGCAATTCTCGATGAAGCTATCGTGCGCTCCCATCTCTCGCCAACATAAAACTAGTCGATTTGATCGAGGCGAGCGTGCGCCGCCGCTATGCCCGCCGCGTGCTTCGCTACACGCTAGAGGATTCGCCGCGAGCGCCGCGGCGGGCACCGCCACGCTTCCCGTCTCGCTTCTCTATGAACATGGTCGTATATTGCTATAAGTTTGTGTTTACGCGTGCGATGATGCGTGCCGCTTCACGCGCCGCCCCACCGTAAACAGAAAAAACGTCCGACGCGCCGCGAGACGCCACGCCACACGCGACGCGAGACGCCCCGCGTCTCCGTAAATGAGGCCTAAGGATCGTAGCGGGTGGCGTTCTCATGATTTGTCTAAAAGCCTGCGTAAAAGGAATTTATGAATGTAGACTTACTTACCTATTTTTTATTTGAGCATTTTTATTCTTGCACATCGTGCATGTTTCTACCGAGGTTTACGTTCGCCTCGGGTTTTCAAATTTTTATTGTGTCATGATTGTCTCCCTTGATTTAATTATAATTTCCATCGATAGGTAGGTTCGCTAAAAAGATCATCTCCCTGCCCTTGGCACGTCATGTAACTTGCGGTCGGCGCAACAATTTTCATCTTCCATCCTCCCCTGTCAACCGTTAGACTATCAAGCACTTCCTTTTCTTTCAAATGTACATGTTGCGTGTTGTGAAAAAATAAACACTTTCCTTCTGGTGTCATTGCGCTGAAAAGACACAAAACAATTTGGCACTAAGGCAAAAGAACGCTAGATTACATCATTTCATGATTATGTTCATCAGTGCTTAGTGCTACAGGAAGGCCAAGGAAACGATGGATGGATTGTGTGAGGAATGATTTGAAAGAAAACGTAGGTAAATGATAGCGTGACGGTGACAGAGGAGGATGGAACATGGGACAAGGGCAGGAAGATGATGAGTGCTTAGTGCTACAGTACCTACTTGCCATTTACCTAATAAGCCAGATTTTCGTTTGGGTATGTACTTAGGTATAGAGACGAACCGTCCAAAACTAAGCGTTATTCGACACTTACAGACGAGACTGCTCAAATTCATGCATTTTACAGTCGCTTAGGTTAGCGTAGGTGAATATTTTATAGGAAACGAAGGTTTTGACCTGTCCTGTCCTGATACAACATTTATCCTACCTGAAGGAATGTACAATTATTTTCATAAGACTGACTATGTAATAGTTGCATGATAAATTTGGGTGGTAAATCACGCTTACACATATCGAGTGGTCTAAAATTAACTTTCTGTCTAATTACTTTCAAAATGGCGGCGACATATTAGTTTCTGTGTATATCGACGCCATTTTAGCTACGTAGCATGTCATAAATTAGCTAATTATAGCGAAGCCTAGATATCTAATTTTACACAGATAGTTTCTTTTAGATTTTTAAGACATTTACACTAATCAACGCAGAATAGGAAAACATAAAAAAGTTTGATTGATTTTAAGTAAAAAGTTACAAGGTGCCTGAATTTAGACCTTGGCTAGGCCAAGAGATACCTGCAAAAGGTGTTAGTAACTATTTACAAGAGGGAGATGCTCACGTAGGTAATTAAAGCAAGTTTTTCTTGTTTCAACATAGAAAACATCCCTTAATGTGATGAAAGTATGCCATTTCTTACAGCTTCTTAGCCATAAAAACATTATTTAGACAAAAATAGCACCATGTCGCAATACAAAAAAAATAGCACTTTGCCTTGAAAAACTTTTTGGTTTTGAGACACCTAAAATTTAAAAAAAAATTGTACCAACCTACCTTTTTTGATAGACACTAGTAACTCCTTTCTCGAAAAAATATGCACAAACATGACTGTAACTAAACACCTTTCGAAGCGCACTGACTGAATGGCGCGAAAAACGGTCACCGGTTTTCTACAGCCGAAGCAGATGAGATGACGCACAGACCCTCGAAGGCTGCACTACCACTGAATTCACGGATTTATCAGCTGTTTTTATATAGAAAACTGAATTTGTTTGTCAATATCCATTATATTATGGAGGAAGGCAAAGTTGCATTTTCCTTGCGGACACTAGGTGGTACTGGGCCATCTTTGCGCTCATCCAAGTCATCTGTTTGAGTATAATGGAAAACGAGTGGATAGTGTACTTCTTCACGTCTATAAATAATATATTATGTCGAACTACGAGTATGTGTGTTGTAGGTAAGCCTTCATAATAGTTACTTACGCATGTGTTTCCTTCGCGTTGCGCTGGACAGACAAGTAGCAAGGACCTTGGTTTTTCTTCCAAATATAACTTGGTGGAAAGTTTAAAAAGGGTTATAAAATAATACAAAGAAGTAAGCGTAATATAATAATTTTAATTTATTCTATAAAATGACATTTGAGATAGATGCAAATATTTTCAGTAAATTACTTTATACAATATTTAAACGAATCTATTACACATTCTCGTTAGTAGTATGATTACAAAAATGACACATGACAAAGGAACTATTGAATGTAGACTTGAGATGTATCGTGATTCTTAACTATAATAATGATTTAGGAATATGGCTAATTAATGTTTGTATTATTTAATATTAAACTCGATGACAACCCTCTAACACTTATTCCTTCAATAATATTTGGTGACAACTTACTGGTGATACCCGAGCTATTTCACTGCTTTAGTATCACAATAACCCAACTTCATATACTCATTCATTTCAAACATTCACGTACGCCCCACACGCACTCGCAGACGTTCTTGACAATTTTCTCGTTATCACTCATAAATAAGACGACGGTAATATTTACATTGCACAAACGGAACTTGTGTAAATTAAAAAAAAAAGTATTGTGACGTTGCGCGATGTAGAACTGAGCTGTTTACATATGGCTGACAACTTTACAATAAGTCAACATTACCCAAAACTTAAAATAAATAGTAAATAGCACGTATTTATTTCATTTATAACTTCAGGATAAATTGTCTCAGCCAAGCATCTTTTAATTACAAATTAATGTTCTTCTCTGACAAACACTTAATAACTATAAAAATACAAAGTTTATCTAAACAAAAGTAACATCGATACATCAGAACCGCTCCGCTCGCGCAACGCTACAGTTACAAACTAATTGATATTTAGCACTACATAGGAAGCAATATAACTTACTTACACAGTATTCCATGAGCCGTACATAACATAGGCATATAAGTGCACATAACACAATACACTGAGTGACTTAAACGGAACAAAAATAATCCTTAATGAGTACATCTTAAGAGTTCTATTTGATTTGCATATTGTTTCAAGAAATAAAAACATTTTCATCAACGGTTGTATATTTTTTTTTATCTCTGAAATGTACAAAAAATCTATTTATTTATAATTAATTTTCAATCGGAAATATCTTTTATGTTTAATCAGCTGCGTTTACGATTAGTCTATTGTTCGTTAACCCTAAATTCAATACAGGTAGATATATTATGTAAGACGTAGAAATGAGGACATAAAGCTATGTAAAATGTCAAATTGGATGAAGAACCAAATTAACCTTCAGTTCTTAATACTACGAGATTTCCTAGCATATTTCTTCCTATTCAATCTTGTCCGCAATTGAAAGACATGCCTAGTACCAAATATGTAAATAATGCAACATTTCCAAGGTAACCGATATGCCCAATCATGCATAAAGAGACTGGTTATGCACTTTCTAATGAGGGGACATCTAGTTGACCGGGCACGCATCACTTACCCCACATATCAAGACGCATGTGAATATTGAATGAACCCGAAACACATATATATTGTGTGGATAACCTTACAGGCTTCCAAAAGTCGAATAGACCGCCTGTAGGGACAGAACCAAACATAACATTTTGATTAATGCGTTTTTTGGAAAAGAGTCTCTGCATCTTTGGCTTCTATCGTTGCCAAAGTCAAACTTTCGCTATCTGACTTTGACTTTGACAGAGGTATTGATAAAACCTATTTTCAACACCAATATGTCCTCATCCCTAAATTTAAGTTATAATGATGACTTATTAATGTTAATTTTGACTATTTTACTTAACAATCTGTCATATCAAATACGATTACTATACGTTTCATACACTCTTATGGGAAGCTACAGTTTCTAACGGAAGTATTTATGTTAAGCAAGTATATGGCAATGAGAGGCTTATGGAACTATATTTTGTGAACTAGAAAACTGTATCAACGTTTTTGATTTTTTCTTATAGTGCCGTTATGCAAATAATAAAAAAACTAAATCAAATCAGCACGAATCAGTTTAAGTCCACTGTTCCTCATTGGGCCAGTGTGGTGGATTACGGCCCACTCCCTCTCATAGAGAGGAAGCCTGTTGCCCAGCAGTGGGAACATTATACGCTGATTATGCAGTACAAATCTATCAAGAAATAAATAATAATTTCCTCTCAAAGGCTTGACCAAGGGAAGATACGTTGATATTTTATTTGGAATAGCCCAGAGCGAATTCAATCCCTAAAATCTCTTGCGTGTTTAATAGCCCATACTTAAGACAGAATGGTAGATTAATATACCATTTGAGACTGTCCATAGCCTTAGGTTTTTGTCTAACGTATCCCATGCTTCATGCATGCATTTTTTTTGTAACATCAGCAACAATAACCAATAAAATTTTGCCCTATACATTGACACAGTTTCCCTGTTCAAACTTGTATATTTTTAATAATAACACGGCGTTGCGTATCTAGCGATTAACATTAACTGAGTTTGAGCTACATATGTACCATCTATAATAACTGTATACATCTATTGCTAACTAATATGAGAAGGCGATCAGTCTACTTTTCACTTATTGGCAGTGTAATATGGTTTATTTTAATAGGTACCGTTGCAACAAATAAAATATAGTACAGATTCTCAATTTCATTTTTTTTGCGATTGGGATTTTATTTCCTGAAGTTTTTCAAGGCAGATATCTGAATTGAATTAAGTCTGACAACCCACACAGAGTTAAGCCATCTAGTATGTTAATTTAACTATTTCGGTCTACGCATTTTTTTAACATTTACATAAGTTGACTTTTAAAAACTAACTTTATTTTTGGAATTCTGCGATGTTATAATTTTTGACGTGCATGCATGAATTGATGCCGCGTGATGTCTCAAAAGAACCCTGACTGAAACTAGCTTTTTGTATGATTACCATCAAAATGACGTGGATTTTTACCTTCTAATAACATGTTTATTTTTGTATTTCCTGCAATCATGCTGTCTATTAAGTATATTTTAGAAGATCACTAATCGATTTTGTCGACCTTATATTAGGTTTCTATATTTGCAACGCAATGACGTCGGTGATCAGTTGCATGCGTCATTCCGTTACGTTTAGAACCATTTCCGAAAAGTAAAAAATGTTAAAACGGCTAATTTTAGATAATCGTATTCAATAATCAACTCGATTGGCGCCTACTTATGTGTGTATTTATTATAAATATGGAAGACGTTTGTTACGCAATTGCGCATAAACGACTGAACTAATGGATAATTTAAATTCGTGTTCGTCAAGTTGTTCCCCTGAAATTGATTGAGTTCGCTAGAATCTAAAATGAAGGAATTACATCATAATCTTTCCAGCATTCATTCATCTGTATTGGCGCCAATAATGATATGTACGTATAAGCACTGACACAGAAATCAATCGAATATCGCATAGCACAAGATATTTGATCTGAATAAATACAGTGATAATATCTATCTATCTTTTGTGGTTACCGCAACCTCGCTACAACAAACTGGTTATGGGAAACAGAAATTCTAATATCGATATACTTCCTTTACGGCCTAAGATTTCTTCTACATTGGTCAAGGAAGGAATATTTATTAGGTTGGTGACCGGTTTTTCACCCTGAATAATCAACAATTAAAAAAAAAAACCTTATTAATAACGTAAAAATGGAACTGGGCATATGGACCAGAATCGTCACACAGTGCGCGCCTGTAGACGGTCGTCATCACTGAGACAGGCCTAAGAAACGCTGGCGTGACGATTTGAACTCGTTCCTGACTGATTGGCGAAACACCGAGAGAGTTGAAAAGGAATGGGGGAGGTCTTTACCCAGCAGTGGACTAATGGAACTGAATAGGTTAAAAAAAACATAATTTTAAAAGAATTAAAGAAAGTTCGTGGTGACTGCAACCAGATATGAATATTGAGCTAATAACTAAAACCAAAGGATCGGTGTGTCAACCGCGGTATTCAGCTCAAGTTCCCGACTTTACGCGTCACTTCAAATGAACTAGACTTGTCTAGAATACTAGATGGTAACACTGTGTTCGCAACGGTACCTTTAATTTTGGTGTTATCGACCTTTGACGGTCAAATGATTTTGTCTACAGTGTCAAATTTCCAAGTCCAACAAATCTATACTAATCATATTATAAAAAATTTGTTTGTAAGTTTGTGTGTAGGGGGTAATCTTCGGAACTACTGATCCGATTCCAAAAATTCTTTTACTAATGGGAAGCTACATTATCCCGAAGAGTCATAGGCTACATTTGAAACGTTCCCGTTGGTCAGTTTCTGTGCAAAACGGGAGCGAAGCCAAAAAAAAGAGAAAAAGCTAGTAAAAATATTTTTGTCGCTCTAAAACTAAAGATAAAGCCTACAGTAGTCATGTCGGCTACTGCAACCCATTTTGAGACAAATCAAATGGTCAAGTTAATTTAATACAAATTGACAACTTAACCACATTTTTATTACATAATTGGCTGTTTTAACAAACCTGTCGTTAAAAAAAACTGTGACAAAAACACTTGATCGCCCAAAGGTATTAATTTCTTGGCTATCTATAATTATCTATTGCATGGCTTAATTTGTGATATGTTTAATATTATTCGGTTTAAGGCAAAGTTACTGGATTTGTCTTTTGTTAGCTTTAAGAAAACGAATTTTATGAAAAAGAGTAGTTTTTTAATAGACTGTATTTGAAACTAAACTTGCTTAAATGTATATTCTATATCTGCCAAATGAATGTTTGATCCTAATAAGAGTTTAAATATGTCCAAAATAGTTTTTTTTTTTCATAGGAATTTAGTAACATTCGAAAAATAAATATCCATAGATCTAAGGTGATACTACATGAATAAATGATCTGATGATTTTTGTTTGTTTTATCTTTTTTAATACATCTGAAGAGTTTCGTTTTTCGTTAGCTATTTACATTTAACTGCGTTAACCGGATAACAAAACAGTGATCCATTATTTCAAATTCCAGCAATTTTTCATGACACGAAATGAAAGTTTTTTTTATGGAAACACTGAACGCACCAATGGTTTGGGAAGAATTTATTATAATCGTTGATCTGCATCCTATTATTTATTAAATGACTTATCTGTAGACTAACCGTTAAGACTATGACATGCATTAACTGTATGACAGGAACTAATGAAGAGCAACATTGAACATTCGCTTATGACAGCATATTTGATGGAGATCATCATCTTAAAATATGCTGGAAGAATTTGCGGGAGGCCTTTGCCCAGCAGTGGGACTTATAAGGCTATTGAAAAAAAATAGCATCATCGTAATTAATCACAATGCAGCATGGATCTTTCGACCCTCAAATAACGTTGATACACGCTGTGACAACGTGTTAGTTCCAATGTTGGCCGCACGCCAAAATATACTTGTGCACTTATATCATCATGTCGACGAGACAATTACTCGGTCAACAACGTTTAGGTTTAAAAATACCTTGCCTGTCTATCACTGTTAGACTTTTTCGGAAACTATTAAGTGAGCAACTTCTTTTTCTTTTTATTTTGAAGAATAAAGCATGGCAGCTTGATAGGTACAGACGCCAGCACATCAAGCTACTACAATCTGTCACATTTGTCTAATAGATTTTCAACTTTATCACTAAAACATTAGGTACAATTTTGATTGGGAAAATTTGACAGTTTCGGGTGGCTGTCTGTACATTCTCTATAAAAAGGGTGTCGTTTTAACGCCTTTTGTACTCAACTTTCCATTCTCAGGCAAAGGTTATAAAAAGTCTGTCCTTAGCGAGTTTAGGGTTTTCAGTTTTATTTTTATTTTTTAATTTATGCTGTCTCTACGTTTACGTCAAAACCAATGGAATTTTTCAAGGTTTAAAAATACAGATTACCTAAGCGAATATTCAATGTATATCACCTTCATATTAGCAATGCAATCTATAACTTGACCTAGCCGAAGTCTCAATTATTGTATAATAATTAATAATATTACGAGATCGGTGCAAAATACCTTGCATTAACGATATAATTTGACAGTAAAATGATCAAGTAATGACCGACCATTGTCTAAATTGCAGTGTGACTAATTTGAGAGCTATGTGTGGTTCAATTCTGAATCTTAGAACCTTTACACTGATTTGCAGTTATTCAACTATCAGCTTTAGCATTATGTAGTCTAAGTCGATTTTTGACTGAACATTTGTAATAAAAGATCTTAAATGAATTTTGGATGCGATGGAATTTGAACTTTCTCGTATGTTGCATTGAGTTTATTGTTACAAAACCTGCACCATGCCTAAGATTCCGAGTTCAACTACTGGGTTATGTATATAATCACTAGTATATTGGGCGATATAACACTATACAATTTCACCTAAATCGTTCACAACTGCCGTGTAGCAAAAACTTAACTCTAAACTATAATGTTAAGGCATTTTTATTATAATAAAATTCATATCAATCGACTTTAGGTTGTGTATATTTTCACTAGAGTGTTTCAACGAGTGCAACTTTTTATTCTCTATGGTTAATATGAGCTACGGTAATGTCACTTTTTTTCCTGGGCAAAGATTAAAGGGTAATGATTAAACTTTGACCGTCTTTTCCAATATGGCGCGGGCCTTTTCGACGATTCAAATATATATTTGTTCCGTAAAGTTACTAACATATTTCGATACTTGGATTTCAAAATGGGGCAAATAAATTGTTTTCGATTAATACACGACAACTTGAGGTAGCGCGAAGTTATACAAAAACTTAAAAGCAAGTGTTTAATTTGATTACGAACATATGACAATATAATACTGCTAAGCCTATAAATTTTAATTATATCCCAGTAGCGACAAGATTCATTTTCGAATAAATCGGATCGTAATTTTGATAATCGAATATATAAATCGATGAAAGAATGTCGTCGCTGTAAAATCGCGAGGGACTCGAAATAAACGTGTAAAAATTATGTTTTCACTAATTACATCTACGCTTAAAAATGAGAGCAATTCGCCTAATATAAGGTTAGGAGGTTCACTTTTAAAATGCACGATATTTTACCATAAAACCGTTTGACGCAACGCTCAATTACATAAGCCCATGAGCCTTAACCTTTTGAACGCCATTGTCACATATACGTGACAAGCAAGCGCATGCCCCGTACGGCAAACGACACAAATATGTGACAAAAAAATGCGGTGAAATTGTGGCTTGGTGTGGAGGGCACGCGCATGCTTTTATTCTCTTGCGTTGAAAAGGTTATATTTTTGTAAACTTATTGAATTGTGGTATTATTATACCTCTTCCTCCCTTATTTCTCTTCCGTTAGCGTTATATTTTCGTGCATTATAAAAGTGTCTATCACTATATTTCATCAGGCTTCAGGAGTGCGGCGGCCGTCCTCGTCATCTCTTTTTCCTCTCAACAACACTCTTGTTACCATTAACTAGTATACGCAATCCTTAATCTAAAGAGTAAAATTAAAATTTTGATCCGAACTCTAACACCTAACAAAACTAAATACAAAACCATACAATTTTAACATCTATACCGTATATTTTAGATAGATAGTTTAAACCCGTCTTTTTATCCTCTTGAAGGAGACAAGATATCATGCTAGTCCAACCAAGAATTATTAATAATACAAATCATGACTGCCAAATAAGACAGATATTTGCATCTACTAAATTCCTTTACTATTCAAATAATAATTTATCATAAAGTTTAGACTTATAAGACTTAATTTATCAAACATAATCAGTTGTTTGATAACTAAGTGTGTGAAGACTATAATTAACCTCAAGTCCGAACTAAACATCTTATAAGCAAGTCCTTCAACTAAATGCGCACACGCAGCGCGATATCACAGCCAAATCTGCCGCCGCACGCCTTACTACCATCCGAAGGCTACAGACGTGACGTCACTAAAAACTGCAACAATTTTGACATTTCGAAAACCCATTATTTTTTATTTATTTAATTAATTATTTAAAAAAAAATCGTGGGTAATGACGATCATTAAAAAAACTATAAGCGGTTGCTATATTTCTTCACTAATCCGAACTAATGCGCGACATCGGAATGTCTGGGCCGCAGCTAAACGACATAATAGCAATACATTTTAGAAGTTTATAATTTTTTTCGAAGCTACTAATTTAAATCGTGAATTTTCTATATTTAGAGCGCTGAGGTCGAATATATCGAGACAAAATGGTTAATGTACATCATGAATGTTTCATTGGTCGACAGCAAATTAGTGCCATTTAACATCAATACAGGGTTATATAACCCTACTAGCGACACTTAACAGATATGATAAGTTTACAAACGTCAGGTAAGTAACAAGAGCAATTTTATGCGGCTTAAACATTGGTAGGTTTCATCTTGACACTACAAGTGTCTTATATCGTAAGTATAAAGGGTGTAACAAGACCCTTAACGAAGCCGAAAGGCACTTATTCTCCCAGTCATTGCGATCATTTTTTTAGACCATACCTGGGAACCTTCTAGTGACGGAGATATTGGAGGCAAGTACCAACTTTTTCACAATTTTATTTTAGAACTTTACTTTAAACACCTTCACGACCCCCGTACTATTCAATCCATTCATCAGCACAATGTTTTGAATGCATTACATTGAGTCCTACCGTAAAACGTGATTTTTTACATAAAAAAAGTGGTTTCCCAGCAATAATTTTTGCGTAAAGTTACTTAATTTGATGTACAGAATGCTTGGTTGACGGCTTTGTGAAGGGTCCGTTTACACCCTGTATTAGCTAATGTCCAACATAATATCTTGCGTCATTGTGCACAACTTTTCATTAAAAATTTTCAGTCTTGAACAACCTCATCCCGTTCACAAGTTTCAAGAGAATTTAGTTACAAAATAAAAAATGTTCGAAAATGCTTAAATTTTCTGCGATAACCTTTTTCTCAATACAATCCATACCATTGTTTTAAATAAAAACAATATGGCGACAAATAATGTTAGAATTATAGACAAGATTAACTTGTTTAACAGGATTCATTTACCAGATAAATAGAATGAACAACTGTTTTATGCAGAAATTTTTTATTTATCTTTACTAAATTTAAATTCTGAGACATGGATTGTATTTTTGGCCAGAATTTATTAAGTTCTTGATACAAAAACACAAATGTTAAGTCATAGTATTTTTAAGTAGATATAAAGCTAACATATTTCCGTCAAACATTTCCAAATTCTTCTTACAACCGTTTTACTTGTTATCAAAATTCCGGTCTAGCGATCTAACTAATTTGAAACGTTTTTCACTTATATGGGTAAAACATGAAGTACCTAGTTCTATCCTTGCACAAATATGTAATGTTAATCTATGTGAACGGGATTAATCCGTTAGTGTATCAGTTCATTCAAGAAAAAATGCAGTGAGGGCGAGTGATAACCACTGTCTTTAAACGTACGAAAAGTTGTCTACAGTCTCGATTTTAAACTGTGTATCGTTCTGTTCAAACTTTACGGCGGCTCGGAAGTTAGCTGCGAGTGGGCGTGCGCAGGTATACCGGTTCAAACTTCATGGCGGTTCGGAACATCTAACGTAAAGCTGCGCAGAACACAATTATAGGTGTGAGCGCGGCGCAGAGGACAAATCGTCTTGACTGTCCGTCCGACCACTCAGCTAACTTGCGAACAGAACTATAATACTCGTATCAGAATCGAATACAGGCGAAAAGGGCCATAGAACTTCCATGGATATTCTGTTATGTCAAATGTCCATTAATATCATTAAATCACTCGCCCTATCTATTCGAAATATCGACTACCTATGGTTTCGTCACAGCAACAATGTTCGCAATAATTGACCAACATTTTATTTACCACAGCGCAGTAAAATGATTCCGCTAGTTCATAAGCTAATTCATCGCTAAAGCCGCGTTGCCACTCGGACGCAACTCGTATTGTGGCAACCCAACCGAGTGCGCTCGACTAATGGGCTGCCACAATACGAGTGGCGTCCGAGTAGGTATTTGAGTCCACACGGTCCGAGCATATCTACTATTGTTTCTTGGTGTATATATTGTACAATTTCAAATATTACTTCATTTATAAGGCATGACTAATTCTCGTCTAACCGCTATAGTAATTAAAAACTGATCTAATAATAATTACACATTTAAAATTGATAGCACAATCTGTCCATTAAAAACCTCAAAAAATGTATACTAATGAATGGTAAATGTGAACTGATTAAAATGCCAAAATGATTAGTTTTCAATTACCTCGTATTTTATCGCAGTTTTTATATTGAAGCAATTATAAGCATTGCAACTTATGTACGTCCACTGTAAACTGGACCTTATTTGATGTTAATACCGTTTAATATTAATCAGCGACATATTTCCTTCACACATTTTTACCACTTTTTACACTAATTTCACCGTATTTTATATACAATTAGGCGAGTAGTAACTTTACATGTACGGTGGAACAATTATGTGTGGTAAAAGTGTGTGTATACAATTAAAACCTCTTTTTCCAGGTAGGTCGGCCATGTTTGTTAGGGTGTGGTGTTTGATGGCGGGAGCCGTCGGCTCGCGGGTCACTGTCAGTTGTTCTTGTCGATGTTGTGGATGGCCCAGTTGAACGATGTCGTCCATCTGTTCTTCATTGCTTCGTTGAACTTCTGTCTGAAGTGCTCCATGGCTTTTTCCTCTGATAGGTCCATTACCTGATGAAATGTTCAGATTAGAACATAAACCTATGATAGTGGCATGTAGGCCGAGTTGATTGATTTGCTTTTTACTGAATGCATATTATGAAAGTTGTTTATGGTACTTATAAGAAAAACATTTTATTTTTTATTTGTCTGTCTGTCTGCCTGTTTGTTGCGGCTAATCTCCGAAACGGCTGGACCGATTTTGACGGGATTTATTATTTTAGAAAAAGGATTAGGGTTCTGTGCAAGAAATTAAAACCCTTGTTATCGTTATAAAATCCGATTCAAATGAGGAAGTGAAAGACATCGATTTTTAAAAATTCACGCGGACGAAATTCGCGGTCAACAGATAGTTTTATATAATTATGTAACTATTATTATCTAGGAAGCTTTTAAGGCAAACGCCGTCGTCTTGGAAATTAATAGTCTACCCGTCTTATTAAACAACTTTCCTTATGAAACTATATCCGATTCGTTTATTTGGGGAATATATAATATAATAAAATGCTTACCAAAGTTTCACGTAAATATTGCAGATCCTTCTCCGAGCTGAGCTCGGGCAGACCCGTCGAGATCATCATTGAGAACAGTGACAGAATTAGGTGCCCGTGCTTACGGAGGATTTTGAACGCCTGCGAAAAATATAAATTGTTAGTAATTGTTGCTTTTGCAAAACTGGGAAAGATGGATTGTTGTTATTGTTTTAAGTGAGGAATGTAATATGATTCTAAGAATAATGTAAGGTCAATTTGGCAATTGTAGCAACGGTAGTTCAGCGTCTCAGGCCGAGATCTAGCAACGTTTCTTAGCTCTTGATTTGATTTAGACATGTTCCCGTTTTTAAATTGCCCTGGTACGGTTAAGAGTTAGCACAATATTGTTTTTCGTGTGGTTAGTGCCTAATCTAACCCCAATCTATTTAAGTCGCGAGTTAATGGCCTCTTCTGGGTAAGCTCGTTCCATCGTCGACCTCATCTCTGTCCTCAGGGCTAGATTGAGGTCAAGAGTAGACCCATTTAATATAAAAAAAATCTGGTGTCAGAGTTTTTATGCCACTCATGATCCTCTGACTTGGCTTTACATCCGCCGAGAATTTTCTCACAGACATGCTGGTTTGGTCTCCTCACGATGTTTTCCTTCACCGAAGCAAGTGATAATTATACAATAAGTACGTGAATACGAAAAATTAGAGGTGCGTGTTTTGGGTTCGACCTCGAGATCAACGAAAAATGTATACTAATGAATGGCTAACGAACGTTTGTAGATGCCAGCATTATAATAATTCGATTATTTATTCAAGTAACGTAACTCATAGTGTTAGTAACAATTTGACTTATACCTATGTTAGTAAACTAAATTATATAAAAATAATGAACAAACAATTAAATGAACCCAACACAAAGAAATTATTAGGTTCATTTCACGGCACATCGTTATTATGTTGCAGGTCCAGCAGACATTTTGCAGCACCTGAGATCATTTTTAGGATGCTGTTGGTACTGCCCGCACCCTGCGTGCCGGGGATGCGCAACTCTTACTCCTGACTGTAAGCAATCGGCGCGGGCTTCTGCCAACATCCCTGAAGCACTACAGAAACGCGGCAACCCCATCGGCACCCTAAACGCGTTGTTATATTGGACTCGAAGGGCGCTGTACGCCTTTAATGTAAAATGAACCCACAGTCTTCACGCGTAGAATGAAGTACAATATGCACAGAATAATGCGACTTTGACTTCACTCGAACAGCGTGCAAACCTGCGAACTATCATGTTAGCACGTGCAGACAACGCCCTTCGCTCCCGTTCGATGTCATTATCATCCCTAAGCATTAAATCTAGGTATTACAAATTAGGATCTGTCATTGATATCGACCCATCTCCATAATTGACCGTACTAGGTGGTACTAGTTCATTTTAATTTGATCTGTGGTCAAACCTCACGTCATTACAGATCAAGCTTACACAACCTGGGGGTAAAACAGTAGATCGATCATAAAATTTCACTCACCGTCTCACAATGCTCCCTAAATATCTTGAAGTCGATGGGCAGGTTGTCGCCCGAGCCCTTCTGGCCCTTATTGATGACGTGTATGAAGTCGTGCGTCAACACGAACGGCGCCCGCTCTCGCTTGAACCCGTACCACTGCTTGAAGTGGCCCAAGAAGTGACCGAAGTCTATGTGGAATAGCTGTAGGAGATATAAAGATGTTAGCATGAGCATAGCATAATCAGCCTGTAATGTTCCCACTGCTGGGACACACGGCCTCTTCTCTATGAGAGGGAATGGGCTATAATCCACGCGGGCCCAGTGCGGGTTGGTAGATGTTACATGTCTTTGAAGTTTTGGTTCTAGGAACTAAAAATTCGAAATTTTTGGTTTCCTCACGGTGTTTTCCTTCACCATTTTTGAGAGCAGTGGTGATGAAATAAATTACACAAATTAATGCGCTCGCCTGGGTTCGAACCCACGACTTACTGTTCGTAAGTTGGGGCCGCCACCACTGGGCCACCGCTGCTCTCGATACTATAATAATAGATGTTAGTTAGCCATAAATGGTGAATAACTTAGCTTGTATTTGGTGATGACATGAGTTTTATTATATAGTTGTTTCGTTGGGTAGCATCTGCTAATGAGTGGAAGTTAGGGTTTGATTCCTGAGTAGTGTTATAGATAATTTTTGAAGCAGCTCTCAGTTTGGGTTAAATTTATTGGTTGATTTGACGTTAATGTAAACTAGGGGAAACATAACACAACATCAGCCTGTAATCCCCGAAGAGTTGGGCAGAGGTAGTACACCGAATTCAATGACAGTCGGCCACTTTTCACCCTTATGCCGTAAGTAGTAAGGTTGAAAAGTGGTTGAAGGTCAGTAAACTCTGTGGTACCTAATAGTACACCCAAATTTCGCCAGTATGTTTAAGTCCCATGCATAGGGGGCGAGACTAGGGGGTAACATACTCGAACTTAATACGACAAGGCGTTCTCTACCAGGCTATCTTAGCGTTACATAGTGATAAGGTACAAATATTAATCTTCCAGGTTAATTATAAAGGCTCACTTCGTGTTATGGCCTTGATAAATGTGTGGTTGTTCTAGGACTATCTCACCTGGCCACTAGTCTTGACCATGATGTTGTCCGGGTGCCTGTCCGCGATACCCAACACGTAAGTCGCGACGCAGTAGCCGGCGCAGCTCATTGTGAACTCGTCCACTGCTTTGTTGAATGCAGACTCGTTGTTTTCTGTGTTTCGTCGTAGCCATTCTGTGTTTGAGAATAAAGTATATAAGTTGTGCCCAAAATTACAATTTATATATGTTTTTTCTGATAATATATACAAAGCTTAAAAGAAATACACGTAGAATAAATAGCTCGTTTACGACAATGATGACATAACTCAAAAAATTAGATTTTTCGATGTTGTTTATTGTTGATCATGAACTTAAGGTGATTGCGACGGTCTGTTCCCAGCCAATCTCCCGCTAGATGGCGCTGAAGTCTACATTTCTAGTTTATTTGAGTTTTTGCTTAATTGGAAAACTATTAAGTCGTAGGAATAGTCTTTGCGGTTACTGAATATTATATTTTATTGAAATATGCCATATCATTGCCTTAAAATCCACCCAATTCGGTAAATAGATGTGTTTTAATATCTGCCATTGCATACAGGGTCGTTTACACACACAGACGTATACAAAAATGTTTACTAAGATTGAACACTAGATGGCGTGAATGTAAAAAACAAGTTTTCCATTTTTCTGTATGGGTAGACAAACTTCAAAACGCCACCTGCTACGGTTTATATTATGAACGATTGTTATAAAAATAAAAGTTATATTTGTTGGCGTAAACTGTTTTATTGATCAATAATTTTGGGAAATAAATAATGTCAAAATTGATTACAATAAAACGCAGTTTTATTTTATTACATTACACTTGTTTTATTTATCAAAACATGTATTTGAAGTAGCATATAATATGCTGATCCATGCCTATTCACTCAAAACTAATAACACTAATGATTTGTAACAGTAACAATTATTTCAATATTAAACATTTCATAACCAACACGTAAGAATAAATCATAAACAAGATACAACAACAAATCTAAAACACTATTTATTATGTGATAATAACCAGGAAGGTGAAAAACATATTTCCGATTTCGACGCACTCAAAAGCTTTTAGTAAAACATAGTAACATATGGTTTTGCTTTTAGTTAGTAAGCATGTATAATCGTTTGCATGTCAAAGATTGCTGTCGTATTCTGCTCTGCTCCTTCCGTTTTATGTACTTTTTAAAATGTGTCCCTGGGCTCTGTGTGGTCTGCTTTTTCCATGCAGTTTCATGCCTTTGTGTCCCTTAGCAAGTGATAGGCCTGAAAACATATTTAAATGTTATATTTCAAAAAAGAAATGTTGCATTATTGCATATAAATTGGAATAAATAAGGGCTGGAGAATGATGATATTCCATAGCCACAATCAAAGAATTTTTTACTGGTTCTAATAATTTCTGACTGTTATTACTGTATATTTACCTGCCACATGAACACGCCGCTGGTAAGAACCCCCTTTTCCTAAACATATTCGTTTTCCACAGTTGAATTTGTTTATTACGCTCATAGTTTTCTGCCACATTTGTGGTCTCATTAGACAAACGACCTGCCTTCAAAGCAATTTTTTCATTGGCTGCATAAATCAGAGCCCACACCTCTGGAGCATTATTTTTCAGACTTTCTACATGATTTTCTTCCTTTTTTTCACTTCCATCTGTTATTGTTTTATTGACATTGCAGTAATAATCCTTGCAGTTTTCATGTACTCCGAATACATGAAGCGGGCCATTTCTCAAATCTGCTGCTAAAGCAGTATGCTCACTGCTACACATGATAATTTTCCGTGCTACTAGTGTAAGCTTCATCACCTTCGGCTTCAGAATATTTCGCCCAGAAAGAGGGAGTTTAGTGTTGGCCAAGATCTAAAAAGCACAAAATATAAATACAGAATAATATGCTTCACTGATCTTGAATTGACTTTACAAATTTGATTTATTAATTTACCTTGTAGAGTGCACTGGTATAGTTTTTGATAACATGATTCTTGCATTCAATTTTTTTTATTATGTTCCCATATGACACTTTCTCTTTCAATTTTGCAAACACAGAGGAGTCTCCGTCACCAATAAAACTCAAATAGCGAAGTTGATGTATTTCTTCACTCTTTTGAAAACCTTCCACAATATTATCTGATTCCATTGCTGTATATGGTCCAGTAAAATTTTTGCAGCAGTTATGTGCTTTCATATTCAGGTTTCTCCTCTCATAATATTGACATGTATAACAATATTTGTTTCTAACACCAAGAAATAGACATTTTTTAGTTTCTTTACCAATAATGCAGGCCTGGAAATGAAAAGCAACACTTGTAAAAATAATGCACATAGGTAATAAAAATGTCATAAAGAACTAAATTTGTTTTTAGTAAAATATTAACTTACCATACCAGATGATGAATCAAAGTTATGCCCATATGACCTTTTCAACCATCCTCCATCTACATATACAGTAACAAATGGAACACCGTCTGAAGACACGTGACCTTTTTGTATTGCAATTGATCTTTCTTGTTCACCAGATATTTTAATTTCCTCTGTCAAATGTTCAAACCACACACTGCCTAATTTTTTTTCAACACGACGAAATTTATTAGCTGACATTGTTGGAATATCCATAAGACTTGTTATATGAGCTGCTTGAGTGTAGAAGCTACCAGAAGTGACAGTTGCCCACACAAATGCAGTATATAATTTATCACTGCTCTCCGTAAAATGCCTCCACGCTTTATCACACATACTGCACTTGAAAATTAATTCACTTCGAAATCCATCAAGTCTTTCACTAACAAATTCAATTTGTGAAGATTCACACATATTTCGATGTCTTTCCATGAGAAATGCCCACTGTATTACCTACATGCTTCAAGTCCACAATGCGATACCCAGATATTCCAGATAAACATTTATTTGGACCAGGTTCCACAATTGAAACGAATCATTTCCGAACAGACATTGTAGACGTAATCTAAATCTGAAATATAGAAAAACAAATGAAAAACGAAAGAATATGTTCCTTTTAGACACTCAGTATTTGAATAAAATATAATAATATCGTAAGTCACAACCATGTATTGAAAGATCGCAATGGTGCAGAACTGCAGATTCTATGAAACTTATGAAAGATGATAGTCAGAATCATAGATCAATCTTTGATTGAGTTACGTTCTGAAATAAAATCTAGAAAAATAGAATATAACAGTAAAATTTACTTATCTTTATATTTCAATGTTATCTTTATACACCTGGTAGAACTGGCCGACGAATAAAAAAAAATCGTATTAGATTAAGCGATTTATTTTTAAACAATAAATTACGGAACAAAATAAAGGATTGTAAGTAACTGAATTATGTTTGTTTCTGAACGCACCATAAGTTTTCAACGACGCGCGACGTGAACGAACCTACTTTGATAAAACAAACTAATAATATTGTGTGTCTGTCTGAAAATTCGGAAAAGCATATTTTGCCAATGTTTGAAAGTTTAATTTTGTGACTACTTTGGTAGTTAACCGATTTATAATAATTGTATATATCGTTGTTTAAAAAATATTCAAACACATTAAAATATGATACACTGATTTATCACTGGTTTCAGTGATGAACTGATGAGTCAATGTTAGCCACAATACTAATCACTTTCGTCATACGTGTGTATGATTGATGTGATTAGCAATGTGGTGATATTTCAGAAAAATCACGGGCCAATTTGTTGTTTTTAATCCCACCGAAGAATAATTGCGTTATTAGAATAATTAATTACTATACCTACAATAAATTACAATATAGTCTCAAATGCATACTAGATAAATATTGCAATTTGAATCAATTAAAATGCACAGCATACAAAAATAAATTCACAACACAAGAAATTCCGCGCGCAAATCATAGCGCGTAACAATGAAATCAAGAATGTAATTTTATATCGAGCCGACGACGAGTACCTACGACTCGTAGGTAACGGACGACGACGGAGCGGAACATAAGTACCTACAATACATTGACCTCTGAATCTGAATAGAGGTCAGTGTACATACAATACAGACCTACGACCACGCTACGAGTTGCCACTCAACAATAATGAGTAATAAAATTGTTTACAAAAAAAAAAACATAGATTTCTAAGGTCATTAGTTTTATTTTATTTTATTGTTATTTTTTTTTGAACGATTGGAAATGAAATTACTCAATTATTGCAGTTAGAACTTTGATTTATTAGAATTATAAGATAACGAACGCGAACGCGCACGACATCTAGCGCGTCAATGTTTAAACATCACCTTTCGTTTGCTTGTCAAAAGTCACGCACACTACTGTAGAAGTGTCAAATTTTGCCGGTATTTCACTGTTGTTTTTCTGAGTAAATAATGTAAGTTATTGATTAAAAAGGTCGAACGCGGACACATTTCATTGTACAGAAGTGATAAAATGATTAGTTTTAAAGAAAGAGTGTCTGTGTTTAGTGTATAAAGGTGTTCAAAAATGTATGGACGGAGGGGCGGCGCAATCACCTTAACGAAAGTAAGCATTAAATTAAGTAACAAAATACGTAAAAATCTTAGATAAAAGGTTTCTATGCAAAAAAAAATGCTGTCAATAAGTATAATGAAAGTATTATTAGTCCTACTTTAAAAAACGCTGTTCTGTATTTCACATTTTTCGAGTTATGTCTTTATTGTCGCAAACAAGCGTAAATATGTTTTCGTAAAACAGCCTACATTGCACTTCACTTCAAGGGGTTAATGTTAATGTTTTAATTGTGTTGTTTTGTTCTAATTCAGTGTTTCAGGCAGGACTTTGCGATAGCCAAGAAACTGTTTTTACAGGACTCATAATAGTTTCCACTGTTGTCTCGGTCAGTTTGTCTTGGTATGGACATTTAATGAGGAGGGATGAAACGCATGTGACTAAAAGAGTGATGGACATGAATATTGATAGATGAAGAGGGAGAGGAAGGCCAAAGAAAAGATGGATGGATTGTGTGAAGACTGACATGAAAGAGAATAGAGTAAATGATGCCGTGACGTCTGACAGGGGAGAATGGAAGAAGAAAACGTGTTGCGCCGACCCCAAATAGACTGGGACAAGGGCAGGAAGATGATAATAGTTTCCACTGTAAGTCAAAACACGCAAATAAAACCCCGACTGTTGTGTTGTTTGTTGTCGACTGTTTATATGCCCCTATAAAAATCATGTAGAAATCAAACAAACATATTCAAAATAAATAAAAAAGCGAGGAACAAATACAATACTCACGTAATAACGTAGACTTATAGATAGTGGAGGCGGCGTTGAAGAGCGCACTCTGCTTCTGTATGTAGGCCACCGTCTGCGCGTCCTCTACCACCTCGATCATACCCACGGCGTACTCCATCGAGATGCAGTTGTACGGGTTCATTCTGGAGGTAAAATGGCAAAAAATAAATAAAGGTGTATTGGATAATGTTTTTCATACGTAACAGATCTCTACTATAGTATTAATATCAATACTGATGTTATAAATGTGCAAGTTGTCTGTTATTTTTCATGCCATTTAGCACTAGGAAAGGCCATGTTCTGGGTTACAAATGTTACAATATAGAACACTTTGTATCGTAAGGACGAAACCGCGGGCTAAGCTAGTATCATTATAAAGCTTGTGTATGTGGGCGTATTCTCGAATGGAAGTACGAAAGACATCACTATTCAATAGATGATAATATTGCGCTTTGTTATCGGGTTAACTAACACCATTAATAAATAAACATCTTCTTTTACACACTATGTCTACATCTATTTTTTACTATCTCCTTTCGCAGGTATGCTAGAAGAGATATCTTTAGAAATGACCATCATCTATGTACTATTTTCTGTACCTTTCTTCTTTTCTATATTTAGTGTGTATATAAATTGTTAAATAAATAAAAACATAATGAATTATGTAACAAAAATAGCTCGGCCTTTTCGAGTATCGAGTGCCGAAAGCATTTCGAAAACAGATTTTGGAGTGGTCGAGGATGCCATTGGACTCATGTCGACGGCACGGTTGGCGCAGTGGCGGAGCGATTGACTGCTGCGTGCGTGTCGCGGGCTCGATCGCACGGAACAATTATTTATATGGCCTACAGAATTAGAGATACTCGTTCCGGGTCTGGCTGTTTGTGTATGTAAGTTTAAATATTTGTAAATGCACAAACAACACAGGAGAAATTCCTAGGATTGGGAAACGTTTTTGTACAAAAAAATTGGTACCTTACCTAAAATCATATCCATGGTTCTTCCACAGCCTGTCCATGATACGTAACATCTGCAGCGTGAACATGTCCTGTCGCAGATCGTCGCCGATCTTCAGTATGATGCTAATGTCCGCCCCTGAAGGGTCCGCGTTCTCGAAACGAAGCTGTAGAGGCCGCATCTTACTGTCCATGACTCGGCAGTCGTCCGGCCTAAGATATGAAACTTTAGTAAGAATAATGTACTGGAGAGTACCTATGAAGGTGAGAAATTTTGTTCTTATTGTGTTTATTTTTTATTTTCTTGCTTTTAAAAAATGGAGTAAGTGGTTGCTGACATTGATTTTCAAGGGGCTACATTAAATTTGTTTTGTCAATTCGTATTCGTCGTTTTTAGCATAATTATACAGTTTAAAAAAGCTGGAAAATGTCTCAATAATTATTTCTTTCTTTATCGTGTGGTTAGGGCCTAACCTGGTGTCAGAGTGTTTATGCTGCCCATGGGTCTCTGACTTGGCTTACGCATATGCACTCGAAAAATCAGAGGTGCGTGCCTTGAGTTCGCACTTGAGACCTATGATTTGGCAGTCCAAAGGTCACACCACTAGGCTATCACTGATTAATGATGACAGAAATGTACAAAACCACACATAATTTGTATTGCAATAAACTAATATTATTGTCTATAATTCACTTGAATCTAAAACTTGTTACAAAAATCGTGTCTTCCCAGCATAACGTCAGTGCCAGCTACGTATTTCATTTCCACTTACTTGATCCTCTTGCACACAAAGCTAGGGTTAAGCGGCGACACAAAGTCACACAGAGTCTCCACACAGTGCTGCTCCTGCAGATGCTGGATGAGCGCGGCGCGGGCTTGCTTGATCTCCTTCTTCTTGCGTACGCACTGACTCGCCCCTAGCACAGCCAAGAGTATGCTCAGACAACTGTATTACAGGTTGATTTATGGAAACGATCACGAGGTGACTGATGGAAAATTTTCAGTTTATGCGCTCTGTAGCGTCTGCCTACCCCCCTGGGGAGAAGGTGAGTTTATGTATGTATCGAGATACCTATTAGCGCCGCAATCCACCAGCCGAAATTGAAACAGATTATAAATTATTACAATAAATTAAACAGATATGTCAGTCACGATTATCTGGACTAAAGGTGAGAGAGATTAAGAAGAGAAGACATAATGATATTGGCGTTTTTTATAAATATTTCCCTCAAGTTGAGCAACATTATTTCAGTAGTTCACTCATACTTCCACATAAGATTAAAATTGATACAAAATTACAGTTCCAATATACGGGGTGGAAGGGACAAGGACGAGACAAAACGGTTACCACGTATTCAGTACATCATTCTGAGCCACATAGAATTTTACCGTGTAGACTGTTCTTTTTTAATAACCGATGAAAATTTTCGCGTCGGTGTCCCTTCCACCCCATATAAAGGGACACTCAAGAGTCTTCGTTATTTTACTAATGGATCTGTTTATCAAATTATTTATGTTTTTGCTGGTTTGGTGTGTACCCAGCGCAAGATACATTTATCACAACTTGTATTTTACTGCGAAGGACGTTTTTGTTTTCACAAAGCTTTACACAAATCTCAACGAAACAAGTTCCCAGCGTAATGACCAAGTTCACCCTAAAAGACAGATAATACAAAGTAAACTTACATTTAAGTTTGTCGAGACATGTGATCTGCCGGGTGAGACTGTTGATGTGGTCCTGGCAGCCGCGGCAGTACGCCTCCAGCAGCAGGCCGAACCGCACAGCTACGGCCGGCACGTGCATCTCCGACCTGAGGGGACGGGGATGTTACACAAATGTATATGAACTCCATTGTTCGCATTTAGAACTCACGCAGTCCGTAGTGCTGGGTGCCTAGCTCCGCCCAGAAGCAGAGGCTTCCTGGGGGTTCCACAGGCTTACGCGTAGGTAGATTATTTGAACGACCACGGTATGATATTGATAGCGCCTTTATTTCATAACGGTAAAGGTGGTTTTCGTAGTTCTAGTAATGTGACGTGCGGTTGACTAAATGTTACATGATACAGGATACACGTTCGTTGACCCCGGGATCAGCAGTAGTTATTCCATTATTTTATGTAGAAAATCAATCTTGATGTTTGACTGTTTAATCCGACTGTGGTAGACCCGAAAAAGAGGCTAATGTTTTTAGTTACGATAATGTCGATATCACATTTTATTTTTCATGTTCTTAAGCAATTAGTATAAAGCTGCATAAAGCAGAGCAAAGCAGCATCGCTGATGCGAAGGGTGAGGGGCGGTCCCGACAGCTACCTGAGTGTAATTGCAGACTACATCCATAGTCCTATTTGGAGGCATTGGATTGGGCTGCACATATTGTAGGCAGACTGGCGCTTTTTTAGGGTTCCGTACCCAAAGGGTAAAACGGGACCCTATTACTAAGACTTCGCTGGCTGTCTGTCTCCAGGCTGTATCTCATAAACCGTGATAGCTAGAAAGCTCAAATTTTCACAAATGATGTATTACTATTGCCGCTATACCAACAAATACTAAAAATTAAAAAAAATATATTAAGGGGGCTCCCATACAACAGATATGATTTTTTTGCCGTTTTTATAGATAATGGTACGGAACCCTTCGTGCGCGAGTCCGACTCGCACTTGGCCGGTTTTTCTCTTATTGTATTTGTGAATTACTAACATAGTTTTAAGTCATCTTGATGTACTACTAACACTCTATGGACCTAAAAGTCTGAAATAAATGTTCTGAATTGAATTTAATAAAGCTTAGAATAGTAATTAACATGATATTACCTTAAATGCCAAAAGAGGTAGTGTCCGATGGTCATGTTCTTGAAGGCCCGCTTCAGTAAGAACACGGAGAGGTCGCACATGAGGTACGACTCGTGCTTCAGCGCCTGCACCAGTTGCAGCAGATAGAGTAAGAGGTCGTTGTCACTGGAAAATAACAATATTTTATATTGAACTGCAATTCAGAGGCGAAGGGTCTTTGTGTAGGGGGAAGCCGAAGAATAGAATGAGAATTGAACATTTTTTTTTTCGTCAACCGCGTATTTTATTTTTCCTTTTGATCTCATTTCCGTTACAAGCGAACCCGAAAACCATGAAAATGACACCCATGACAAAAAACCGAATATTTTCGTCGACCCCATCTTGGATTTTTATATTGACAACATATTCCATATCTTCGACCCCGAATACCATTAAAATGACACCCATGAGGAAAAAATCGAAAATTTTCTTCGGGCCATGTCTTGAATTTTCATGTTGACCCCATTTTCGTTATCTACTACATACATACTTTTTATTTCTGCCGCTGTCGTAACTGTGATCATCATAGATGTGTATGTAATATACTATATAATTACAGTAGACACCTAGACACCACGTAGAGTGCCTTGTCGGCTTCTTAGATGGCTTCATACCTAATCTTGCCGAGGCACTTGACGGCGAAGCTCCGCACGGCTGCGTCGGCGTAGGCGTAGTCCAGCAGCTCGAGCGCGGACTCGACGCGCAGCATGGGCCAGTCCGCCAGCATGCGCCGCACGCCCGCCGCCTCGCCGCGCTCGCCCCACTCCACGCACGACAGCAGCTTGGGGAGCAGCTCGGGGGCTTCTTTGCGGAAACGTTCCCTGGAAGACACGTAAATAGAGGTTATTTTTTGTTGTTGCTAGTTTTTCTGAAACGTTAAAGCTAAAACCACCACAAGATGGGTCAATAAAAACGTCCTTTAACATCGTGGAAGACTAGCCTAGACCGTAGATTGCGGGACGACCTTGGAATAGAAAAGGGAATGGCTTTGTCCTATAGCGAGACAACACAGGTTGATTATAATAATAAGGTCATAGGTTTTTGTCAGCACAGACAAAACCGTTGAACTTTACTTCCAGTTTTTTTTATCTACTCTACTAGCCAGTTTGGCATATTTCAATTCTAAACGCTCATACCTTTTTTGGTCTTCCTAACTAAGAAGCCGTAATGATTATCCTTAAACCTTTCCTAATATTATAAATGCGAAAGTAAGTTTGTTTGTTACCTTATTATCACGCCTAAACCGCTGAACCAATCGTCCTGAAGTTTTGCACATACGTTGTCAGGTGTACAGAAACGGACATAGTGTACCTTTCATCCCGAAAAAAGTACTGTTCCCGAGGAAAACAACAATAACGTTCTTATGGTTATAGATGGCACCACGTGTCTTTCGAATCATGATTGAATTTATATTATTACAAGCAAAGTACAACCCGAAGTGATTGTCAAATTCTAAATTAACGCGAGCGAAGCCGTGGGCAAAAGCTAGTAATTAATATTTACGACATCTATAAGTTCATCAGAAATGTAATTATATTAAAACTTCGAATTGTTTATTTGGGATGTCCGTAGCTTCATTATTCTGGCGCCTTTGTTGTTGGTTCACCCTTATGCTTGTGGCTCTTGACTTGAGTCGACCCTCAAGATGTAGACACGTTTAATGTTCAATCAAGTTTAAACTCTGAGTCGTGGTGGTTAGAATTTAGTATAATAAACTAGGAATACAATACGAACTAGGAATATATCGACAATATCTTTACCTTGAAGCCCAGATGTCTTTCTTGTCCTGTTCGTGCATTTCATACATGGGATCCTTCTCTGCAAAGGCTCGTAGCCTCTCATAGTCCCTGCTTAGCCTTTCCATCGCATCAGGGGACACGGTCTCGATGTGTTCAGAGTAATCCTTCACGGTCTCTTCTTTGGGGAATAGTACGGGGTATTGGCAATCGTAGCTGAAAAATCAAAGTATTATGTTATGATAAATTGTGCGTCTAACTTTTACTCGGAATGTGTGTCAAAAAAAGTCAAAACATTTATTGCGAACTAAGTATACAATGTGGTGTTATGTTATGTTAGTACTTATGACTTAGCAGCCTTTAACAAGCATTGCAATTTATCAGTGTCGCATTAAACAAACGTATGTTTTCAGCCTTTCTTCCGTGTTCGGGTTATTTGAGTAGAGTGACTATACCAATCCATTGTAAACGGATGAGCAGGGGGTCTAAAATGGCCGCTTTAGCAGAATCATAACAGAATAATAATATGAATTACGTTTACGTAAAATGGTCACAAGGTGACAATTCATAATAATAGGTACGTCTATGACCATTTTAAGAATTTAAACGTAATTCATATTATTATCCTATTATGATTCTGCTAAAGCGGCCATTTTAGACCCACAGTTGAGGTTTCGTGTACCTACGAGAACAATATTTAACTAACCCATAGCGGCAATATCGTTATTTTTTAAAACGTAATTTCAATCCTAGATCGCCATCACTCGCATCTTTACAGAGATTTTTCGGCAATTTTTTTTTAATTTTTCATATCTTGTATTTTTGATGAAACATTTTTTTAACCTTTTTCTAAGTATATCTTGGAACCTGTAAGACTGCGCAGGAGTCGGTGTTAGTGTTAGCCACGACAGTACCAAGCGGGTGTAGCACGAGGTCATCGACAGCTGATGTTATGTTAGTTGGTCTTGTTTCACTACACTTACTTGGAGAACTTAACCTGCAAGGCTGCGCAGGAGTCGGTGTTAGGGTTGGATACGACGGTTCCTAAAGGATGCAGCACGAGGTCATCGCCCTGCGTGTCGTCGGCCACGTGCGTCCACATCGACAGCGTGACGCCGTCGGTGCGCAGTTGTTCTTTGTAGTCGAATATCATTGTATTCGCCCACGTCAGTCTATTTACACCCTCCTGGAAAAGAAGATTGTAGGTTTAAGATATTGTTGCGATGTTACTGGGAACATTGTAGAAGTGGGATAGTTGTGGACTTGATTGGTGTGGAAAATTGATCGATAATGTCTACCTATCACATAAAAATACTACACAAAATACTTGTAAACCTATCATATGAAAAAACCAGGTCCAACTGCTTCATACCTTATTTGAGTCTTTCCCTCTCCTCTTGCTCTTGCTCTTGGTAACCTCATACACTCCGAAGCAGACCCTGGCCATGCGCGGCAGGTTGCAAACCTTGATGGGGAAGATAAGCTCCTGGTCCCACACAGCTACTCCGTCCGCCATGACAGCTGCGCTTGTCTTCTGCGTCTCGCAGAGAGGTTTGCCACCGTGGAAGATGCCAGCTTGGCATATTACCTGTGAATATCAATCATTCAAATAAACTCTGCGTATCGTACGAGCGGCTGTTATTATTTAGCCACGGGCTCCTCAAGCGGTGGCGTTATATATGCCGTAACAAAATCATCAAAGGAAATGTTTGATCCAATTCATCCATTCACTGAAACTCACCGAAGCACCATTCCCGGGGTCCACGTTAAGTTTGCCGACACTCTGCACGATACATGAGTAGTCTTTCTGAATGTTCCATGCCGACTCGTTCTTCTTCCGACGCATCGTGTTCGAGTGCTCTGACGTCAGTCGTCTCCGCTCCGGCAGGCAGTAAGGGTAGTAAGGTAGGTCGCGGTTTACTGTGAAGTGTGTTTGTGTTTTTAATCTTATAGCATAGGAGTGATAGCCTACTGGTGTGACCGTCGGACTGCCAAATCATAGGTCTCGAGTTCGAACCCAAGCCACGCCTCTGCTTTTTCGGATTTATGTGCGTATTGTATAATTATCAGTTAAGAACCAGCATGCCTGTGAGATATTTACTTAGGAAATAAATAAATATTTCTTGACGGCATGTAAAGCCAATTCAGAGGCCCATGGGCGGCATAAAAACTCTGACACCAGGTTAGGCACTAACCACATGATAAAGAAGATCTTATAGCCGTCATTACATCATCATCTACTATTCAATTATAATAATAAAGCTTAGTCACAAATGTAAC
Organism: Eurois occulta; assembly: GCA_950022335.1. Taxonomy (NCBI): domain Eukaryota; kingdom Metazoa; phylum Arthropoda; class Insecta; order Lepidoptera; family Noctuidae; genus Eurois; species Eurois occulta. Next base: position 3,993,460 of record OX465489.1, on the reverse strand, counting down.
TTAAAAGAATTCTATAATATTAGAAGGTTAGAAGTGAACTTCAGAACAGTTCTTCACTTGGACAATAGGTATAATTGATAAGTATAAGGCAATGACCACACGCATAGACACGAAATCGGTTTGAGCCAATCAGAAAAAGACGTCAATCGTCTCGTTTCGGATGACCCGACGAGGCTCGACACCGCGGGCTATTTGCTTTTATAATCCTTTTTTGATCAGCTCAAACACATTCCACGTCTATAAATCCGGTCACTCCCTAAAACAACACAGATCACCAACTCACGTGTCAGCGGCAGCCTGTCCATGCTAACAGTCATGACTTGCGGCACGCCATCAGTAGCCAGCATCTCTTGGATGTACAGGAACTGGATGAGGGGGTAGTCTCCGAACAGGTACTCTTCACGGCCGCACACTTTGAGTACGTAGTTCTGGGGGTGCTCCCCCCGCATGTTGAGGGAGTTCGCTAGCTTGCGCAGGATTACCTCAATGTGCAGTTGGGGCGTGCGCGTCGCGGGGACGCTTGACGAGAATGATACCTGAGGATGGTAAAGTATAAGTGTATAATGGGTGTAACCATACCTGTAAACCGAGAGATACTTGTTCTTTTGTTTATTATTTTTTTTTTGTTCTAGACCATACCTGGGAACCTTCTAGTTACGGAGATATTGGGGGGGGTCAAAGTTCCAAATTTTTCACAAGTTTAAAAAAAAAAAAAAACCGGCCAAGTGCGAGTCAGACTCGCGCACGAAGGGTTCCGTACCATTATCTATAAAAACGGCAAAAAGAATCATGTCTGTTGTATGGGAGCCCCCCTTTAATATTTACTTTATTGTTATTTAATTATTTATTTTGAAAGGTAATATACAAGTAAATATTCTGTGAAAATTTGAAGCGTCTACCTGTTACCGTTTTTAATAATGAGCAAAAAAATACGAAAAAAACACGTTTATTGTATGGGGACCCCCTTAATATTTTTTATTTTTATTTTAATATTTGTTGTTACAGCGGCAACGGAAATACATCATTTGTGAAAATTTCAGCTTTCTAGCTATCACGGTTTATGAGATACAGCCTGGAGACAGACAGACAGACAGCGGAGGCTTAGTAATAGGGTCCCGTTTTATCCTTTGGGTACGGAACCCTAAAAATACAAGTTATTAATGTTATAAGTTTACTTTAAATACCTCCACGACCCTCATACTATGCAATGCATCCATCAACACAGTGTTTTGAGGGCGTTACATTGAGTCCTACCGAAAAACGTGATTTTTTCACCCTAAAAAAAGTCGTTTCCCTGCAACATTTTTTGCGTAGAGTTACTTAGTTTGATGTACAGAATGGTTGGTTCCCGACTTCGTGAAGGGTCCGTTTACACCGAAGGAGGAGGTTCTGGTACATGGTATTTCAACATAACTAGCGAAAAGTGGGTGTACTATGCGTACAACTCTGTCTACCTCTTCCAGGATTTTAGGCTGATGTTTTGTTGTTCTCAAGTTGTTTATTAATATTTATTTGTTATCGTTGGTTTTGTTAAGTATGAATAAAACCCTGTCTTTGCACTAACGCTTACTGCCGCAGTTTTATTGCGAAACGCGATAATTTTTAACACTTTAGATTCTTTTCGCTTATTCGGCTTCAGTGCGTAAACAAGGTAAATGCAAATGATCAAGAAAAACTAAAAGAGTACCAATAACGAGTCGATATAAAACTTCATTCTTAAAATATTGTCACACCAATGCGTCAAAACGTGTCAGTCAATTTTCCTTGACAACTTCAAACGTGTTTCGAAAGCAGCTTCATTTAGACAAAGTTCAAAAATGTTGAAATCACGTTTCAAACTACAGTTCGATGAAGAAGAGGAAGACGACGTAGATCATGATCATGCAGTCGAAAAACCTTTCAAGGTGCGGCGCAAAAAAGGCAAGTTATGAACTAGATCATCTTCCTGCCCTTGTCCCATGTTACTTGGGGTCGGCGCTACACGGTTTTTCTTCCATTCTGCTCTATCAACCGTCTCGCTATCATTTACTCCTTTTTCCTTCATATCATTCCCCACACAATCCATCCATGAGCTAGATAACAGAGTTTATAGTTAATACTTTATATACATCAAAATTACATAGCCCCTTTACAGCATTTTATTACAAAATTAAGGGGTACAATGGCCTTAGCTTAGGCTTAACTAAATCACCTCGGACCGAAGGCAATAATTAGTGTTAATTTTTTTTTTTTAGTTTAATTTGTTATAAATTGCTATAACAGGCTAGCTTATTGGAAGGTGTAGCTCTAATAATTATTGCTTTCTCGGAGCTAATTTAACTCAATTTCTGTCTTTATGGAAAGGTACATTGAACATTTGTTGAATTCGATGGATTTTATTGCTGTAGCTCAGGGGGCCAACTAGATAGAATCATTTATCTTTGACAGCCTCAATTATATGTTGAAAAATTTTGTAATCGCTTTTCTATATAATAGTAAGTGACGGCGAAACGGGGGAGGAAGAAGAGATTGTTGAGACTCCGAAAAAAGAAGTCTTCCCTTATAGAGGGCTCAACGCAACAGAAATCTCCAACAGATTGAGCCTGCTTGGCAAGACTGCTGAAGGGGATGGGTAAGATGACTATAATAATATGTGTTTCCAAGTTAACTTCTTACTATCGTAAGCTATACCAAGAAAACAGTATTTAAGGCAATGTTTTGGTGTAACAAAGTGAAACTGGAAGGTAATGTGAAACTTGAGTTATACTGAAAGTATTCATGATGATATAATGGGTAGACAACACAGGAAAATAAAATTATAATATTTGAGTATACAGGTACTGCTCATTTCTTCTGCCAGCAGAATTGCAAAAGGAGAAATGAAAAAAAAAATGTAGACAATAGCGTGTGAGAAAAGGAAGAGAATAATGTGTTTATGTGCCTTACGTAACCTATAATATTAAATATAAATAGAAATACAGATATAAGTAAATATTAATATAAACTCAGTCATAGTGATAATTGTTTTGTTCTAGACCATACCTAGAAACCTAGTTATGGAGATATTTCGGGTCAATTTTCCAACTTTTTCACAAGTCATAAAGAGTCGTTACCCAACAATATTTTTTGCGTAGTAGTTACCATCAATTTATGTATCATCATCCTACGAAAAAGAACGAAAATGCGAAAGTTTGGATGGATGGATGTTTGTTACTCAATCACGCCAGAACGGCTGAACGGATCTAGATAAAATTGCCACAGAGATAGATTACAGTCTGGAATAGCACATAGGCTACTTTTCCTTTTTCTTACACATTACAATTTCAATGCGAACGAAGTCGCGAGCAACAGCTTTTTATTTCTTTGTCATGACTTGTCTTTTGCCACGATGAAAACAGCGTCGATGAAGTTACACTTTGTCAACAGGTACACATATTTGAAATGCACCATCAATGGATTGAAGTTGACATCCATTAAAGCAATAAAGCGCTTTAAAAACCTGATGTTCGTCGACGTTTCTCAGAACCTCTTAGAATTAGACGCGTTACAAACCATTACAGAACTACCGTACTTGATTCTTATTCAAGCAGATGATAACAAATTATGTTCGGCAGCAATAAAACCAATGAAATATCTGCAATGTATCATCATGAACAACAACCAACTCACAACGGTGAACGACGTGTACCAGAAGGAACTGTGCACTTTAGAAGTTGGCGGCAATCAAATTGAAACGGTAGCCTTCAATAGCAGGATGCATAAATTAAGAGTTTTGGATTTCAGAAAAAATATCATCAAGGACATCTCCAATTTTGACTTTCCTCTTTTAGACAGCTTGTATTTGGAAGGAAATAAGTTGAAGACTCTAATTGGTCTGGAGAATCTGGTGAATTTAAGGATTCTTCATGTACGTAATAATCCTATAAAGCTGTTGGACGGATTCGACGAAGCACTCACCAAACTTAACTACGTTAATCTGAGGAGTTGCAAAGTTGGAACATTGATACAAATCAAGAAGCTGAGGGTAAACATAATTCTTTATTTTTACAAGATTTTATTTAACTTGCAGGTTTGTATGTATGTTTGTTTGTTTAGGTAAAATCTTGCAACTGAATTTTGAAACAGTTATCCTAAACCGATTGAGCTGAAATTTTGCACACATTTAGTTTGGATGACAATGCATGGTTGAGCAATCTATTATGGTGGACTAGTTTTATGCACCCCATGTTGTGGGTATCATTAAAAGGCTTTGCTGAGAAGAATACAAAAAAAAAATACGTCACACCTTTAAAGATCAATTATTTCAATGAACAAGTGTCTTTTTGATGTTATTTATTGCAGGCTTTGCAGTATTTATATACATACAACACGTGGTATTGTTAGATGCTGACTTACCAAAGCTGGTAGAATTTAGATTCAGTTTTACATCTCCGAATTTTCCTAGATTTTATTCCTTCTTGTTTAATCTTTAAATTCCTTCATGGCTAGGTGGTCATATTAATCTAACATAACATCACGACAGTCCACAAAGGGATATGCAGTGGTGACGTCGTAGTACACCCAAATTTCATATGTTTAAGATTATATTTATAATGACATGTAATTATTTTTAGGTACTAAAAGGACTAGAGACGCTCATATTAAAAAATTGTCCATACATGGGAGGGTCGGGCGAGGCGGAGACAGATGTGAAAGGCGAAGAGGACGACGCTCAACTGAGGATCGAGGTCCTAGCAGCACTACCAAGAGTGAAGAGGCTTAACAAATTCATTGTTACCGATGAGGAAAAGTAATGATATTCACATAATATTACGCTTGTATTTTCACGATTTTTTTTAATGGTATCTCGCAGGTCAACCTATGATGCTGGCTTCTGCTTAACCGGACTATCCTGTGCCTTGAGTGTAAGGCCTCCAGCCAGGGGCATACAACTTATAAACTAAGCGACAGCTCGCTAAGGGCACCCCCTGTGGGGTACGAGCCTCGGCTTAAGGCGACGCTGGGGAGGGCGGCAAAGGGACAGGCTGGATCGAATGACATTTTCACGAAGGGACACGCACAGGTCTTATCTACACTCATGTTTCGCAAGTTATGTGTGTCGGAAGTCGAGTCTATTGCCATCAACCGGGCACATATCCAGATCCCGAGCTACTCTTGAGAAATTCCTAATCGAACCCAGGACCTAGGCTTAACAGTCGCTCTTGCGGCCACTACACGAACAAAGCAGTCGCAATCTTTCCAAGTCAAACTTCGCACCATATTTTATATGTAGTTCCATTAAGACAGTTATGTTTAACATTTCAGAGAGGAAAGCGCAAATCTGATGAAGCAGTGGGCCGAAGAAGGCGAATTAGATGAAGAGGAAATAGAACCAGAGGAAGAACAAGCTGTTAATGAGGATTCCTTATAGTTTTAAACTATTCCAATAGCCCGTAGCACTCCGGGTAAAGGGGAAGGGAAGATTCAGCTGAGATTAACAGAAACTTCGTTCTCATTTCTCGTTTATGATTGGTCAGGCAAGTATTTACGGACTTAATAATTATACTATATCTGCTGAGCTTAAGGTCTTGGGTTCGATTCCCGGCCCGACCCGACCCGACAGTGTTATTCGGTTTTTTTTCATCAGGAATTTCTTAGTAACAGCCATTGTGCCCGAAAATCAACTGTTCATACAGTTTGACTGAGTAGGTATTGCAGTTTTGTAGGAAACAGCTGTTATAGAAGGTGGTTTGGTGATTCTACCAAAAAGAAAACACCAGTATAATTATTTACGTTAATATTTATCTTTAATTCGAGGATGCTTTAGTTTTTAGATTAGTATCAAAAACATCGTTTCCCACAAACATTTTAAACGACATAAAGAATTGCTGTAATTCAAAAAAACGTTCCGAAAAATTCCTCGGATAAATTAAAATTATACAAATTGCTATGAAACAGAATTATGAACAGGAAAGCCGCGATTTGTTTCAATAAAACTGTCAAATGAGCTACTGGGCCATTAGATTTATGAAGTGAGTTTGTTTGGTTGAGATATGAGGCATCTGCCCCACCGCAAGCGAGGAAGCGCCGAGAAGCTATCGACGCACTAGCTCAAAAAACTTAACAAAACAAAAGATTGTGTAGGTCCCGTAAGAGTAAAGGCATCACACAATACGTGTAACAAGACCTTTAACGATGCCGAGAGGCACTTTTTCTCTACGTTATTGCGATTTCGGTCTACTCGCTAATCGCCGCCGGTAAGGCGGATGCCTGCCTTTAGAAAAACATTGGCGATTTTCATTGTCATTGCCAACGAGAGGCGCCGACAGTTATCATGTCTAGACAAGTCTGGGATATTTATATATTTTATATCAACAACAGCTGATCAATTTCTTGCACCGAATCTAGATTATGGCACAATTTTCGGTCAGACCTACTTTTAATTGGGGTCAATGTGAAAATTTACGATTTTTTTTATGAATAAACTCAATTTGTATTAGAATTTGTTTTAATTATTTCATACAAAATAAACGAGCGCATTTTTCCCTATGGGGGTAGACAGAGACCGCAGAATGGCACCTGCTGCGGTCATAAATTTATTTCATGGATGTCTATAATAGGGTAAACCAATTTTAATGACGTAAATGTATGGTTCACATTTTTATGTAAGTACAACATTTTGGTTAACTTTCCATTTGTTAGTTAACGATAGCTTAATTATAAAATTTTCCTTATTACATGAAATTATCGTTATTATTTAATACTTAAACGTTATTGTAGAGTATTATTTTATATGTACAAAGCAACGAGTGAATTGTAATGGAATGCTCGCCAAAATACCTACACTAAGTAAGCATTAAATCAGCCTATGAATATTTCCATTTTTGGGAAAAAAGGCTACCTCTTTGTGAGAAAGAAATAGCTGTTTTGTATTATATCTTCTTATCTAGGGATGATTTATAAGCATAAGGGTTGACAAGGACAAGGGACATACATATATCAGTACGGAATCGCATTCTATAATGCATGCTGCCGAGCGCATCGTCAATGTTGCCTCGTGTTACAGCAATCCCGCTCTGTTTTTTAACAAATTACGGTTCTGAGCGACAGAAAAGGATAGGTGTATGGAAATATTCCGTGCTGATAGATGTGGTTCAACGCTAAATCGGCTTTAGCATAATCAGTTAATAACATTTCCAATGACGACGGGACGCAGGCCGGGAGTGGGCCGGTCCACCAACCGGGCCTCGTACAGATGATACTTGGCCTTCGAATTTTTAGTTATAGACTATACCAGTTTCCTCTTTCCATTTTTGAGAGTGGTAGTGGTGAAAATAATTTACACAAAGAAAAATTAAAAGTACCTACAACTGTAAAGTCGCAGCCTTTGCCTGTGGGCCAACACTGCTCATCACTCCCCAAATAGGCAACACCACCTCCTAACCAACTTCGAAATGAGCACAATCTTCGCAATAGAATGATTTACTTGTTTTTCTAGCTCTAATTATACAGTAAAAAGTGCTCAGGTCAAAGTACAGTGTGTATTCAAAGTATCGTAAACATGTAGCAGGTTGGCTCTCAAATTGCATGCAAATTACTTCAAATTACATAAACAAGGGGAAAAAATATGAGATTCTCGTTACTCGCAACAGGATTAACAGTCTGATGGACTTAGGACTTTGCAATATTACATAATTATAATATGTACAGACAAATATAATCTATCACACAAAGTCACATGTATGTTACATGTCATATTGACAGCACGGTTGGCGCAGTGGCTGAGCGATTGACTGCTGCGCTGTGTGTCGCGAGTTTGATCCTCGCACAGAACAAATATTTGTATGGTCTACAGATAGTTGTTCCGGGTCTGGCTGTTTGTGTACGTCAGTTAAAATGTTTGTAAACGCACCCAAGATACAGAAGAAGAGTTCCAAGAGTGGGGGCAACATAAAAAAAAAACTGATGTCATATAACTTAGAAAAGTCTATAACCACAGCTAACGGGCCAAGAAATATAATCAAGTCGTACCAGCGCCACGAAAGAAGAAGATTACACACACAGACAGACAGTTAAAGCTACAGAACTGATTCTATTGACAGAAAATCCCTATGAAACAAAGCAGATTGCAAAGCTAATTCGCAATGCGGATTTAGCAGTCAGCCCTAACTGAAATATGGAGATGTAAAACTGGTTATACCAAGTGTTGCCACCTACTATTATGTTGAGCTGAGGCCTTTTGGCACAAGCATGTTTTTCAATCAATTTTGTAAAGTGTTTTTTTGTTTAAAGCAACTGTCTTTCTAAAAAAAAATCAACATCATGGTCATTAATCTTCCGCCCTTATCCCAATCCATTTAGGGTCGGCGCAGCATGTCTTCTTCCTCTTCCATACTTCTCTATTACTCATCATCACAAACAGTTCAAATCTCCTTCCCTACCTCTGAATTCGGGACTCGTGTGACAAGAAGAAAGCAGTGTTGGTTCAGGTTGGTTTTCAGGGTCGTCGGTGTGTCGGGGTGATCTGCCAGTCTTGGAGGGCACTGGTACCGCAGCCTCTCCAGGCGGGTGCTTTGTGCACGCCTGATAAGACTCTCCTCCGCTAGGTAACGCATCCGCATCCGAAAGTCATTCACCTCTGAACTTCGAATGTTGTCGAATTCGTTGAGGCCTGTGGAAGAAGAATATTATTTTAGGATTTTGAACTTTATAAAACAAGGAATACAGACTATAATTATTGTTTCCGGAACAATTATATCATCATTTGTCCATATGAACGCATTCTGGGTGCGGGAGATTTCTAAAACGCATCACATAGATATGGTAGGTTTTTTATTGATTCGATTTGGAACGAATGGTAATTTTGTAAAATCTTACGAACTTCTAGTTCGTTTTTCAGAAAGCTTAAAAGACATAAGTATGCGTTGACTTTTTTGCATTGATTCTGATATTGCGTGAAGGAGGAAACTCGCTCACATTGTATGCATCGGGTAACCGACCAGCTTTCTAGTTGTTTTCCTGTCGATGCAGGGGAGTCCCCGAATTTTCAACCCGTTAATTTTAGTATTTGATTTTCCTCTGCGGACCACCACTGGATGCGTATCGACAGAGTTAACTCCAAATGAAAATGAGCTTTAAAAGGCCCATAACAATATCCATAATTAGAAAATTTCCACAGCTGGCCTCCTGGCAAGGGAGTGGGCCATGATCCACCTTGTGGGCCCAGTGCAGGTTGGTATAATTATGTCACATGTTAACAATGGGCCACTGCCATCCTCACAATAATATTGTTTAACATCAAAGATGCGCTTAGTGATAATGTTCGGTTTAACAACATTTTTTAATAAACTAAACAAATAAAATTCTGATGTAACAAGGCCTTATCAATTCAATGTTCAATAAACAATTGTATAATCAGTAGTTTAGGTTGTCGCTCAAACGTTACGACGGAAATTAGATACACATTAATGTACACAATCGAACATGTAAGAGGTCAACAATCTTTAGTGGGAGGTTTGTCGTTCATTCATAAAAAAGTTATGTAATTAAGGAACGATAAGTATTTGTAAATCTGGAAATGGATAAAGTAAGGAACGAGTATATTAGAGGAAGTTTAAAAGTTGCGCCAGTTACAGAAAAGTTGAAAGGGAATCGACTGTATTGGAATGGACATGTGATGAGAAGGGACGAATCGCATGTGACTAAAACAGTGATGAATATAAACATTGATGGATGAAGAGGGAGAGGAAAACCAAAGAAACGATGGATGGATTGTGTGAGGAATGATATGAAAGATAAAGAAGTAAATGATAGCGTGACGGTTGACAGAGGAGAATGCAAGACAAAAACGTATTGCGCCGACCCCAAATAACATGGGACAAGGGCAGGAAGATGATGATGAAGTATTTGTAAATCTTATTGGAATAGATTTATTGTATTTGATACTTCTGTAGAAGCTGGCTTTATATGATCAAAATATAAAGCACAAAATAAAGATTATTTAAGAGGTGAAGTTTTGAAACCTATATTGGATAGGTTGTACTGTACTTCTTTACAACTGTAATTGACATTCATATAATGGCTGCATTAGTGCCTTTTTACCATTATTCAACCTTCAGAACAGATTAAGGAGATCTATTTCATTCAGCCAAAACAATTTTATCTGATTCTGATTGACATCTAATCTAAATACATGGGGGTCTTTTTATGTCCATAGACAATGTGTGACATCTCTCACATTCATATTCATATTTATTTGTGTTCCACAAGGTAAACAAGATATTTACAAAAGGTTTAGAGCTAAGAGCTTGTAGACCCTGTCAGGACACAGCAAAAGTTAGTGTATAATCTAATTCATCCAAGCTTAAAATTAAAATGAAAACATGAAAACCAAATAATTACAGTCATAAAAAAATTGAAAAAAAAAAAACAAAAATCTAATCTCTTGTGTGGTGACTCATACCATGATACTGAATAACTTTTGTTCTATGACTTTTGGAAATTCATAACTTATTTTTAGTTTTACCATACATGTTGATCAGTTGATCACGTCAATTCCTGTACAAAGTCCAATTTTTTTGGTTAATTTCAAGATTTGTAGAAAAAAAGTTGTTCAGTATCATGGTCCGATACACCACACGAGAGATTATACATTATGTTAGACTTTGGTGTAAAATTTAAATTATGATTACTTAGGTAATCTAGTATAACTCGCATTAAGAGCCATTTCACGTTTTCGCTCAAATATCTAAAACTTTAGTCGCCTAACTTACCATCTTAGGTAACACTCTGGCATTGTTGAATACATGTTAAAAATAGATTAGTCTTTCGTATTGATACTTTTAGTAACACATTTACAAAAACTCATTTGTTTACTATGTAGTAATTAATCTCCCACAACTTGTTTTCTGAAAAATTATCGCTGAGTCAATTTCAGACTCCTATATCTATCATTAATATTTATAAATTTCATTGAATAAAATACATAAAGCATCAGACATATAATCTTGTCGACACATATAGTACTAGAATATCGATAATTAATAACATTAATTAGTAAAAAAGCAAAGCCTTAGGTAAATTTTTACGTTTTATATCGCTATTTTATCGCGATTTTTTGGTTTGAATAAAGCGTAATTACATTTAAAAAAGCATGTAAACATAAACTATGTTCCTTTACTAAACTAATTCCAAAGTTTTATTAAAATCAATTAATTTAATCAGACATAATATAATTTTTAACATCACTCTAAATTAGAATAAATTACGATGCATAAGCGGGCACCGGTTAGTATGGCACGAGCGCCTATCGACGACGGACCTGTGTAATTTTTTCCCGCGTCCCGATTTTCGAGCGCATCTATTGTGAACGCATTTTTATACTACGACTACAACAGTTTGATTCTCTTTGTACCAATTTTTTTTCAAGATCAATGCCTTTACGACAAATATTCATTTAACAAATTAATGATAGTCGTTATTACTTGAGAATAATATGTAATTGTTTCCGTTTGTGTTATTTCTATTATATACTTTACATAACATTTTTTGTGTTTTTTTTATTAATCTAGAAAGCTTTAATAATAATGATAAAATTTTATTACAGACCAGGTCCATTTCTTGTTAGTAACAAACAATGTACTTAAAAAACCGGCCAAGTGCGAGTCGGACTCGCGCACGAAGGGTTCCGTACCATTATCTATAAAAACGGCAAAAAAATCATCTGTTGTATGGGAGCCCCCCTTAATATTTTCTTTTTATTTTTTAGTATTTGTTGTTATAGCGGCAACGGAATTACATCACTTGTGAAACATTCAGCTTTCTAGCTATCACGGTTTATGAGATACAGCCTGGAGACAGACAGACAGCGGAGTCTTAGTAATAGGGTCCCGTTTTACCCTTTGGGTACGGAACCCTAAAAACTAATCAAATAAAGAGAGGAGGAGGTTAATAGATTAATAGACTGAATAAATAATTTATCATTTTGCATAAATCTCAAACCAAGGTGCATTACGATTATAACGGCTCAAGATTATTTAGTCCGTCTCGACACTCGCGCTACACTGTTTGCGTTGTGTATGTGTGGATAGCTACGCACATATGCACAATGCCGCGGTCTTTTACCTAAACTCGAGCGTTAAAATTTTGTGAAATGGCTCTTAATACCGTCTCCGCCTCTGTACTTTGTGCTTGAAGTGTTAAATAAATAAATAAGAGCATTTTTCATCCTGTTCTTCCTTAAACGTACCATAACGTTTACATGTGTCTAGATTTATATATTATTTATTCCTACACATTTAGGAATACATACACCAGTTAAAACCAGCAAATTAACATAAATTTTAAGAAACGCGGTTGAAGACGCTGGAAAAATGTACCTGCTTAAAGATGGAAATTCTTGAGGACCAAAACAATAAAAACTACAATCATTTGACCCACTTTTTGATAATAATAATTATGAATAAAGGTTTTCTTAAAGTATTGCGAGCTTTTGTTATTGTCAAGTAGTAGGTATGATGTATGTCTTGAGGTCTTGAGCCACCAACCATTTAACACATTTAAACGCGTATTTTGAGTACAGGTATGAAGGAATAGATTTACTTAATCATTAAGTTTCTGATGAGTTATTTATGTAACAAAATACTTACGTTTTCCAATTAGATGACTAATATGTGTATTCAGTAACTGTTCTCCAGGTCTTTCAATTGACTTTTTTACTATCATAAGCACACCGCATACTGGTTTTATGTCACGGATGCGCTTGTTCTCATCATCAACGTCCTCTGGCACCGCAAGAGAATTGACAAATTGGAACACATAGCTGGACATCTCGTGCAACATCCCGAAAAGGGGATAGTTGACTGCCCGGTCCCATATGTCCTGCAAATAAAGAAATATTGGTCATCATCATTATCTTCCTAGCCTTTCTCATCCATGTTGGGGTTGGCTTCCAATCTTACTGGATGCATCTGAATAGTATATTAGGCAGTTGCAACATAAGTTATTATTCCTGGGTCATGTGACGATACTTCTTGGTAACCATTGGTTGTCAGACAGGGCATATTTCAGACTACAAATGACTAAATGATGACTTCCTAGCAGCTTTCTAGCCTTAATTAGATCTGAATTTGTGTGAGTTTTGATTGTAATGACTAAACTATAGAAGGTTTCTTGACATTAAATGTTATTCTTTAGATGTTGTTTACTTGGCCTGCATGACATCTGTAGGTGTACATCCAGAGCAAAATTGCCTGTAAGTTTTGGCTTTTGGTTTCATAGTAAGTTATTGTATTGTCTCTATTATGGTTTGACTGCCTCGTTGGTCTAGTGGGGTCATGAGGTCCTGGGTTCAATTCCCAGGTTGCGCAGTGTTATTCGGTAGCTCCATCAGGAGTTTCTAAGTAGCAGCAAGGAAGTCTAGATTTGTGCCCGGTTGATATCAATAGGCTCGCCCCCTATTGCATGGGACTAGACGAAAACAAAAACAACTGGCGAAATGTGGATGTACCATATTAGGTACACCTGCCTAACACTTCAGTATTGCAGGTGTGATGTTATGTGTGTGTCTATTATAGTTTTGTAAATGAGCTTTGTTCACAATTAGTGTACAATAATGAAGCATGTTATTCTAAAACTCTATACTTTTCTTAAATAGTAATATGAAATATCTAGTCAACCTAGTAAATAATGATGATTCACAATCATATCAGTAATAGTTACCTCATGTTGTTATTCAATACATATAGATGTAAATAAATGGGATGAATACCTACATCATCCCATTCTCTATATTTAGCAGATATTTTGTAAATGTTGTTTTCCCTATACAAAGTGTGAGTATAAAAATATAATAATGAAAACATTGACAGGAAATGTTATATTGAGAATGATAAACTGAATTTTCTAAAAAGGTGTTTGTTAAACACATATTATGGCTACACAAGGAATTATTATAAGAAAAAGGTTTTTTATATTATAAGTTTGGAGAGATATACTCATAAGCAATGAAACAAAAACCAAAAGAAAAACCTATGTTAATACATAATATGTGAGTGAAGCTGTAAACATGAAATTATATTAGTATTTCTGGTGTCAGAATCAATTCTAAATCCTTATCCTGAATGTTACTTAAGTTGGCACCACAGTTTGATGATTAAACAATAAAATACAGGATTGTAGGTTACACATGTTTCTCAAAAAATCTATGCCAGAAAACTGCTTATCACATATTCTAGAACATGTATAAATCCACCTACATGATAAAAAATAGTGCAGGGTATTGTAAACAATGTAAACTACTTTCTAAATGTACCTAACAAACGTATCAGTAAACATGTTACTCAATACTTTGACCCACTTTCCAAAAATGCAATCAAAATATCGTCGGCGAGAGGTGTGAGTCACGCCAGGGTGTACCTCTCTCACACTAACCTCTTTGACATCCTGAAGAGTGGCATCCCAGCTTATCCTCAGGGGAATGTAAACAGAGTTCGGCAGCAGACACGTGAGTTCCACCACGTCCGACGGCGAGGTGTTCCAGTAGTCCCACGTAAACGGACAGCTCGGTGCAGGAACCATTGTTTTGGTATTATTTTCCCAGGTTACTCGAATTACCCCCGCAACATTTTACAAACTTTCACTGATAACTTGCGTCTACAGCGACCTGGTCGCTGTTCCCAACTGAAAATAATGCACAGCACACAACACATCAGTCACTGTTGTTGAAACCGCAGCGATGTTGAATCATAGCATTTCCTGGTATTTTACGACGAGCATATCGCCATTCGAAACAAAACTGTCAACGATAATATTACACAAACATCACAACAAGCGTGGAAGACTTATTTAATTAATTACCTCTTCATAAAATGTTTACATAATTCATACGATTTGTAAAATGTGCGAACGTAAATTATTAAAATATGTTTTTGTGAAATTGTAAATAAAGATTACGTGCAACAAACTATGAGCAAAGTAAATTGTTTATGGTATAGTTTTAAATTGGATTTTATATTCAAGTCGCTAGTCGTAGTAATACATTTTTGATAGTTGGAAAAATAAGATGTTAAAAAAAAATAAGTAGCTTTTTATATTTAGCATTTTTAGTTAGAATTTTCACAGTATTGTGATAATTTTGCAAATTACGAAATATTTATTTATGGACAGTAAAAACTCCAACACAAAATAAATGTTCAAAATAAATGTTGGAACGCATCCGGAACGCGATATCTATGGCTGTTTTGCATTGGAACTTTGGGTACGTTCAGGTTTATTGACAATAGTTTCATAGAATTAAAAAAGTAGTAGACGGATAAAAAAATATACTTTTTCAATAGAACAGTCAAGAAAGCAGAATCAAACATTTTTAAAATAACCAATAAAGGAACATAACATGTAGGAAATAATAAAAAAAAAACGTTTGAATACATTAGATAAAGGATCAAAGAGAATATTAACATATATGAAAGGATGAACGAATTTTAACCTCAAACCAACCAGAACCATTAAATAAATGAATAACTTGACGTTTGTCTCGTGACAAATATTGGGCAATAGTATTTAGCAATGAAAATGTTTTAGTACATATATTGCCCTGAATAAAATGTTTGAACATTCAGTCAAGGTACCAAGACATTATAAAATTGCTGCAAATATTTTTAAACAAGTTTCTATTGAAGGCGGCAGCGTCAAAACTTTATTGTACGACGATAAACTTCGGCATTTTGTAAGTATTTCACCAATACAATACATAATATTTTCTTCAAACTCTGTACCTTTACTACCATTAGTTTGTCATATTTACAGAGGACGAATGTGCTCTTCGCACTGATAACAGAAACGATCAAACATACGAGTGATATAGACAAAATATTTGAGAATTGTAAAATATTAGAAAAAGAATCGCGTTTAGATCCATGGCTTGCCAAAATTCTCACAGCAGAACTCCTGTTCGGCAAAAAGGCTCTACCTGGCAAAAGCAAGCCGGAGCAAACAGTCCTCTCTTACAAAGACCAGTTTGAGAAATATACATCTGACCATCAAGACGACTTGAAGACAGAAGGTAATTATTAATGGATATTTTTCTTTTTCAGATCTAATTCCGACATTTACTAAGTACAATGGCAGACTCGAGCGATAGCACCTACACTATGTTTCGTTTGCGATCCCGACAGTCAAAACAAATTGTGCATGTGTTGGGAGTTCTATTCCTGTTCAGTGTTGCTATGTTTACTCTTCCATTTTTTGCGTTTTTCGGTGTACGATCTGTACTTACTACACACTTTCCTGATGATAAATTTTTTATAAATGCTTGGTCAGTAGGTGCGGCAGTACTGGTAGTGAACATTATAATAGGCCTTTATGCCTGTAAAGCATACTACGAGAAAGAATATGATGAACATGGTAACGAGATAGACCAGTTTGCACATACACCCTTGCCATCATTAGCTAACGCTGAGAGGAAAGCCACTTTGAACTTGAAAAATGATTAATTCATTTAGAAACATTCCTTTCAAACACAGTATTACAATGTTTACTGCTTTTCTGCTTAATTAATAAAAAAGAATATATGTCTGAACAAGTACTGAATTACAACTAAAGCTGTGTTGACACGATTAGAGTATGCTCGGACCGAGTGGAGTTGGATACCTACTCAGATGCAACTCATATTGTGGCAACCCATAATCCGAGCGCACTCAGATGGATTGGTATGGGTTGCCATAATATGAGTTGCTTTGATCATGTTAATGCGGGTTTAGTGTTTTGCTGGTGTGTAATGGTTATTATAATATATGATACCAAAATTTCATAGTTAGTTATTATTAAATATAGAAGATAATATAAATTCCTTGTTTTTATTTTACCTATAATACCTGCCTTATACAACAATCCAGCCAAGATAGTAACAAAGTACTAGCCTCTGCCAAAAAAATAGTCTAACAGCTGTGCAAGTGTGCTTTTACTTATCTTTTAAGCAAGATAAATAAACAAGATCACCCAAGATAATCTAATCATCCTCTTTCATGTCGTTCTATAATAGAAGACAGGTTTATTTGGGTTTAAAAATTCTGTACTTACCTATTCTAAAAAAAATACATTGTTCACTTATTGAATAAATACATAGCTAAGGTAGTCCAGTAGTTAAGTTTTGTTTTCTTAATGTAGGTAGGTACTATGTCGACATTGTTGTGTGAAGGACTAGCTTATATAGTTACTTACTAACTTAATAGTTCTGTGTTGTTAGTGACATACTGCTTGAGTTTAGCTTTTTATAAAGCAAAGGGAATATTTTTCCCACCATAATTTTCAACTCTTAATTTAAATAATGAGTTCTTGGTAGGTATTCCATTGTTGTATAAAGGTTATTTAAACACTTATCAATCACTCATTAAATATTCAAAGAACATAATTTTTGGTTTAAAAAAGTGAAGTTTATTATCTCCCAATAATACCTATGCCTATTTGGCATTATTTTCCGATTCCCAGATCGTTATGCCTGTTAAAGGGTTAAATAAGTTGAAAGATCTCCCTAGCCTTTTCACAACTATGTAGGGGTCGGCTTCCAGCCTCACTGGATACAGCTGAATACCAGTTTTATTTTACATGGAGCAACTGCCTATCTGACCAGTTAGTACTGGATAATAGAATCCCCCTTGGTAAGACTGGTTGTCAGACTTTCGGGCCACTGACTACCTCTACAGACTCAAAGATCTACAATTGACAGAGATACAATGACAGATTACATACTTTTCCGTTAACATATTCATTTACATCAATATAATTTGAAATAACTTACTGAGAATTCTCACTTATATGTTTTTGTCTATTATGTTAACAACTGATAAAAATGAAATCTTTTTTCTGATAAAATAATCATCTCTTCATATTTCTATTGTTCTGCTGACCTAGTTGCTCCCAGACCGAGATATGTCCGCATCAACACCAACCTCCTCACAACTTCGGATGCCATCAGAGCGTTCCAAGATGAAGGGTACCGTTTCATCCGGTGCACCTCAGGGTCCTACTCTGACTACTTGGAACAGATACAAAACTTAACGGAGGAAGACTTCACTCAAGACTATCACGTGAAGACCATGTTTGTGTTCTCATCTGGGACAAAGTTGCATGAACATGAGTTGTATTTGGAGAATAAGATTATTTTGCAAGATAAGGTTGGTAATTTTAACTGTTTTGAAAATTTTTAAGTAATTAATTGGCTTGCATGTCTAAGTCAAAATCATATTTCTCTAGCAACTTCAACGCTCGCTAAATTACCTAAGTAAGTATTAAGGAAAACATTCATTTTTGTGAAAGCAGGCATGGGTTACTACGGATTTACTTTAGTCATGGATAGAATAAGTCCAGTCAGAGGATGATCCCAATATTGAATATTCTAGGCTCGTTATGCTACGGCCAAAGACTTTCCAAAGCCTATCAGAACTTTTATACAAGATTTTTACCCTGTAGTCTTCTCCATTTTCCAGGCTACTGCAATGGCGGTACATCTACTGGCTCCGCCACCTGGTAGCGTAGCCCTTGACATGTGCGCAGCCCCCGGCATGAAGACGACGCAGCTGGCGGCCTACATCAGAAACACTGTATGTAGTAACAATGTGATGATCTGTAATCTAGTCTCGTATCTCATCGCTTTTATACAAGATCAAATTGAATTTGATAGTAAAACTTGACAAACATAACCGGTAACGAATTCCAAACAAAAAAAAATTTAATTTGACGATAAAATTTCACCTTGTAAAGTGACGCGGGGTCACGTCGGTGGCTGAATAACGACCACCACAGAGCAGGGATACGCCTTGGCGGCTGCTGCTAGAGGCAACTTTGATAATACTATACAAACCAAGCAGGTCCGTGTACAGTATCATTTGCTCATACATTATGTGACGGCCGAATTTGCGCTGAGCCGTTACTCCGAGAGTACGAATATTGTAAGTACCGCCAGTACTTATCGCAAGTCGCTGTCGTCGCGGCGGTGTTATGCTTTATACACACTATTGTCGATAGCAAAGAAGGAAAGTCGTTGTAAATACTTGCAAGACATGTTCTATCGGTAATAAACTGATTAGTCATTATGTTTAGCGAGGACTAAAAAGACGCCTGCCTAGACATACTAACCTTCTCTACGAATCTAGTAACAAACACAGTTGACGCCAAGCTATTAACATAAACTAATAAAATTAATATAAAGGCAAATGTATGAGGTAATAAAACAATGAATACACAAAAAGTTTAAAGAAAATTCTGTTAGTAGAACAGTAGAACCGTATTTGCCTAACATAATAAAAGAATAGTGAAAGCACGACATACAAAAGATTTATTTTATGTTCCCAGCAAAATAGGTCAACTAAGTACCCAGTTTACCTTGCAAAGGACATGGTTAAAAGGTCATAGACTAAAAACCAGAATCGCCAGCAACGAAACATATAAAAATGGGTTTACTATAGTAAATCCATTCATCATCTTCCTGCCCTTGTCCCATTCTACTTGGGGTCGGCGCAACAGGTTTTCTTCTTCCATTCTCCCCTGTCAGACGTCACGGCATCATTTCCTCCTTTCTCTTTCATGTCAGTCTTAACACAATCCTCTATCTTTTCTTTGGCCTTCCTCTCCATCAATCAGCATTCATGTCCATCGAGAACGACACCGAACCGGTTGCTCTTATATGTTCAAAGCAATAAGATTTCGCCAGTAAATGAGCGTTTTTTTTTTAATAGCTTAACGCAGACGATGTTTCATGTATAAATCTGCCCTACTAATTGTACTTGCAGTAATCGACATTTTTGAGAATTTCACTTTTTTGCAAAAATGACATCCTAAGGATATATTCTATACGTAAAAAATATATTTAAAAGTTTTTTCTTATAAAAAACGTGTTTTTTATCTAACATGAAACGCAGTATTTGCACCTAAATGTTACTTTTACTAAAAAGATCTGCAGCATTAAGCATATGCTACAAGATTATGCAGTACTTGCTACGTTTACTGTATATGCTTTTAGCATTTAACTTTTTGCATCGAATACTAACTAAAGCCAAACGCAGTAGTCACCATTACTGCAATTGAATGTAGCAAAATAACAAAAACCTACTCTTGCGATACTAAGCCTAAACGCAGTATTCTACAGTAGGACTGCGTATAAGAGAAGGAAGAGTGAGAGCGAGCTATGCATGTACGAATGCCGAAAATTATTATATCTACCTTTCTCTGTCTTATTTCGTTTCTTAGTCATTTATACATTTGACAGAAGCTAAATTTACCTACATTTTAACTAGTGCCAGCCATCAAAATATAAAATGATTGCTAATTACAAACGCAGTATTGAGCATGTGCTAGGTAATTTTGCAGTAATAAACACAATTACTGCATTTAGTCTTAGTAATACGGTAATGCTCGCAAGCCCAGAAAGTTGATGATTATGCAGTACTGAACGTTTTATCAAAATAAGACAATAAAGTAAAGAAAAAAATATATTAATAGAAAGCTACATTTTTTAACTATTTTTAAGTCACACCTCAAAAGTTATATAACGGATATTTCTCCATTAGATGTAAAGAAATAAGTTTACCGCGTTTATCTCCAAACCGCCATTTTGCAAGTACTGCGTTTGCAATAAGCAGGGCAGAAATATTATATTACATAATGATTTTTTTCGTAGAATATAATATAATACTCCCGACTCCTTAATAACAACATTTTTATATTTACAGACCCCAAAGAATTCGTAGATCAAGGCTACAATAGATTTTTCAGAATCGAAAAAATATTTGTTATTGTTTCCTTGATCAAAAAATATCTAGTATACCACGTCGTTTTTGCAATACATTATTGTATATTTTGTATGTACATATTATACCTATAAAAACGGCACATATGACATTTCTAGCGATTCTGGTTTTTTTTTAGCCATCTCCTTTAAATATGAGCAGTTACATTTCTATACATGATGTATGCCTTGCCACCTTGAATTTGTAACCTAAGTATCGCTCCATTAAATGTATAATGGTGATACCAATATTTCAAGAAAGGCTTTTCAACATACAGTTAACTGACAATGTATTTCATTTCCAGGGTCGAATATTTGCAGTTGAAAGAAATGAGAAGAGATACCAAGTACTGCGAGATTTCGTTGCAAAGACTAGCTCCACTTGCGTGGAAACCATGCATAAAGATGCTTTGGAAATCAAGAGGGGTGATATGGATGACGTCGAGTATATCCTTCTTGATCCGAGCTGTTCGGGATCAGGTAAAAGCAGTCTTAAGTTGCTGATGTTACAGTTCAATTTTCAAAAGTCAGTTTTAACCAAGTTTTTCCTTTTTACTTAGGTATGGACTTCTGCGTTCACAAATACATAGAAAGTACAAGACTCGCCAAACTAACATCTCTCCAGGAAAAATTCTTAAAACACGCAATGAACGCGTTTCCGAAAGCCAAACGTATTGTCTACAGTACTTGCTCTCTGTTCCCCGAAGAGAACGAAAGGGTTATCACTAACGTAGTGAAAACCTCACGAGCTAAGTGGAGGGTTCAAGATGTGAAAGAGTTGCTTAAAGGTCAATGGAACAACTTTGGCTCGGGAATGTACGGCAGTATGGGCACAAGATGCTTGTACTCTAAACCTGAATCCGACTTCACCACAGGATTCTTCCTGGCCGTTCTCGATAGAGATCAAAAAGACATGGAGAAGAGTTTAAATGCGGAAAAGAAAATCGAGAAAGAGTGGAGCATAGTAAATAAATCTAAATCTAAAAATAAAGAAGGTGAAGACACCGGTAAGAAAAAGAAATCAAAGAATGTTTTGGATGAAAACGAAGAGGTTGAGGATAATACTGAGATCAATCAGGAGGATGTCGAAGTAAAGCCTAAGTCCAAAAAGAAGAAACATAAATTTGATACTGAAATCATTGAAAATCCAGAACCCGATCCAAATGACTCATTAATAACGGAAGACGTAGATGAACCTTCCAAAAAGAAGAAAAAGAAGCTTAAAAATGACGAAAATAATCAACCAGTAGAGAACATTATAGAACAACTAAGCGATTTAGTTGTGGAATCGAACTCCGATGAGGTTCCTAAAAAGAAGAAAAAGAAAGATAAACATAAAGAAATACAAGCAGATGAAGAAAATACCAACGCAGAGGAGACTTCCAATATAGAACATGATGTTGAAAAGAAATCAAAAAAGAAAAAGAAACGGAAAGTTGATTCAGATGAAATAGAAGATAAGGAAACTCAGATAACACATGTATCTGCGAACATATCTGATGATGACATTCTGCAGAGTGTGACTAAAAAGAATAAGAAGAAAAAGAAAGATTGATGGTTTTACTTGTATTTTTTTTATTTTTTACTAATAAAGAATCATGAATTCACATGGATTTTCTTAATTTATTGACCTTCTTCAGTATTTTTCCATCAGGTTTTCAGTACGAAAACGAATTGCTTAAAATTGACATGAACATATTTTAAAGACTATTCTAGGAATATTAGAGTCCAAGGAGATCGCCGGTCCTTTCAGTACTTTCATTTAGTCACTCGCGAGAAAATGTGTGGGTAGAATGGTCACAGCTGAGCCACTTGTTATCCAGCGAAAGTTACTCTGTCTGTCACCTTGTCACGGCTTGATGGATCACGATGAAATTTAACAGACTGGTGAATCATGATCTGGGATAGGACATACTGACAATGACAGTAGGATTATGGCTCACTTCTCGTAGAGGGGAGGCCCGTCTGTGTTCCTGCAGTGGGTACATACGTCATAGGATTATAAATTAATAATACTTTTCGTTCTATTATTTTATTTCTTCGTAAGTGTATTGAAAAACGCCGTTTGATACACATGGGCATTTGTAACTGCAGTTCTCCTCTCCATGACATGCTCGCCTTCGGCTCGGGTGTCAATTCTGCCTCGGCTGCAATGAAAAAGTTTCTCCACTTGTATCATAATGTACTATATCCTTGCTGATATACACAGACACAGCTACACTCCAGGCCCTACTCGGTAGCTTAAATGAGTAAAAAACAGCCAATTTTCTGGCTTTAGCCCTACCTTAGATATTTGCTAGACCTGTCTAGGTACAATGCTTATGTGAAGATACGTATAAGGTATACCATATATTCTAATACGTACAAAATTGCACAAATTAAAAAGATTCCATCGTCTAGACTTGCAATTACCTACTGAAAAAAAATCACTTCTCGTCATACTCGATAAATCTTGGACATAAGTGGGCCAAACGTCATAAGCGACGTTTATTTCGTCTAGCCATCGTTTCTACGAAATACAAGTACACCATAATTCTTTGTGTTCTCGCCTCTATTGCAATTTAAACCGTATTTGTATAACGTTAGATGTTAAAATTAGAATTTAAATATTCAGATGAATTACACGCTATGCCGTTATGGTGTCACGAATGTGTCGTGCGCCCTTATTTTCTTTGCATATTTGGCGGGTCGTATGAAATTACGTTTGATAAAATGGGTTACGATTTAATGATATGTATGAAGACAAAGAAACTTGATAATGTACTTTCAAGTTTCAGCAATAATGTGTTACTTTATTATCAGTAAGGGGTGATTATATACCTAATATTAACTAACATAACATCACACTTGTACGCAGGTGGGTTACGCAGAATTTTACCTAACAGTACACCCATATTTCGCCAGTTATGTTAAGTCCCAAGTAATAGGCGGCGAGTCAATTGCTATCAACCGTAAATCCAGTCTCCGTAGCTGCTACTGAGAAACTCCTGATGGAAAAATCCAATAACACTGCCCGACCTGGGAATCGAACCCAGGACCTCAAGCCTAACAGTTGCACATGCGACGGCTAGACCAATGAGGCAATCAACCGATCCCTAATATTATTTTTAGGTATCTACTACTACGACTGCCCCTTTTATCTCGTGGTCGCACGCGAGGGCTGAACCCAGAACCTTCCAGGCAGGTTTTTCCTACAGGAATTTCGCAGTAACAGCCAACAGTTTGAAACTTAGCGGTATCATACCTCCGTGCCTCGGAGAGCACTTGAAGCCGTTGATCCTGCGTTTGATCTCACTCCTGTTGCGTCATTTGTGCACTATAATACTCTTAGGGTCAACAACTCGAACGAGTCGCGTTTATGGAATTCCCCGGAATTCCTGCGGCGCCGCGGGCATCCGCGCGACTCGTTCGAGCTTCTCATGCGATAATAAGTATTATGGTAATGATAATAAAGTTAAAATTCATATGAAACTGAAACTGCGCTCCGCTTCGCTGCCCTTCGCCGCTCTTTCGGTGTGAGTTGACCCTTATCTCCCGCATTGATGGCTAGTGTCCGCTGAGATTGGTCGCGATGACCGGAATTCAGTCACTCAAAATACTAGGTAGGTGCCTACTATTAATTCCCTGGCATTTAGAGGAGGCCTGTGTTCCAGTATTGGGAACATTAGACGCTGATTTGCACCTACTGTTGCAATAACTACTGAGAAGGTACAATCGGCAACGAAAGTTGATTACACTTAATCTTGTATGCCTATTAAATAATTTTAGTACTCGCCTAAGTAGTTGTTGGTTCACCTAAAAATCTACAGATAGGATCAAAATTAACCTTTTAAAAACAAATTCTTAGAGGTACTTAACTCCTATTACTTTTAATCTACGCGTAAATCTGACGTTCTATTACATAAACATGACCAATATTGACCACATTAAGAACTTAACTACCTTAAGTATTCTCTTAGCACGACACCGACCAAAATTAGTTACCGTACTAAAATAGTAGTGATTGATAAGGTAGGTTAGGTGTAGTACCTACTTACTGACGGTGACGACTCGACAAGAAACATAATAAGGTATGTAATCAATATGCATTCCAAAAACATTATATTTCAAACACCTGAAGGACCCCCTTTTTTTTTCGGATGGGAAATCATCAAATGACTCCTCCCGCTCTGGGCGGAGCGGAAGGGAGTGTCAGACTTACTGACTAAAAACCATCCATGTTCCTTCTTTTGCCCTTTATGTTCCAGGGCCGCGGTATCTCTTTCGAACAGTCCCGCAGCCCTGGCAGACCTGAAGGACCCCCTGGCTATATCAAAATAGGTTACTCGAAAGAGGCAGAAAGGGTCCAAGATAACAAGGAACATTCTAGAGTCAAGAGCCTTTGCGAGTTACGGTTAAGATGAAAACGCCATGGTTTTTGCAATTTGCAGGTCGGTGTCGGTTGAATGTTGATTAAAATATGATTCGCGACCCCTTCCGACCATTTGACCCCTTGCCACTTCCCGCCTAAGAACAGACAGTTAGCTACTTCTCAGGTAAAGATGTTTTGTCCTAGATAATCTGTACTAAGTAGATAACGTCATACGTGCCAGGTCACTGAAATACGTTTGATATTTCATTTTTATATTAGATTTGATACTTGATAGGCCAATCCTTATATTGTATAACTCACATAGATTGATTTCACATTACACTTCTCTGTTTTTCATGATTTAAATTTATTTGTGTTAGTCACTCCTATCATTTTTACTCGGAAAAAAAACGCCGTTACTTTGGTATTACGCGGCGTTGCGTTTTAAAGCTGACTGTTTCCATCATGTCTTTATTTATGCAAGATAATCATCATTTGCCTAGCTTTTTCCCAACTATGTCGGGGTCGGCTTCCAGTCTAACAGGATGCAGCTGAATATCAGTAATTTAGTACTGAGTAATACGATATGGATATTGTATCTTGGCAAGACTGATTATTTCTGAAAGAGTATCAATCTAATGTAGATTGATACTGATTTAAAAAAACTTCTTAAAATTTAAAATTATGGTACCCTGAGCCGACGAGAAACGACATAACAGGCAAAACTTCTCCAAGATAGAATTATCTTGGACAAGATTAAGCAAGAAGGGATACAGTAAAATAAAACAAAACAACGGCCGCAATTTTTTTTTAAGTTGTGCCTGTTTAAGTCGTTTTGGTTCAAGCCCCGTACGATGAGATTTTTGAAAACTGAAAGTAGGCCCCTGCCCGAAGGGCTCCTGTCTGAAACTTTTGGTAGTATGTGTATGAAGAATAGGGTGTAAAGTACTTCATCCCCCATAAAAAAGGGAGGATTCACCGACCAGACGGGTGTCGTGTCTAGTGGGTTACTGCTCGACAGTTGTTGTCGAGGTTTTCTATATGGTTTTAAGTCGCGATAACTTTCAGCGCGGTATAGAAAGTTGCATGTTAGTTTTTTATTTGTGTCATAGATGTTATACTTTTTGTACAGTAGTGCTTTCTCTCATACCCCCTACCTAGTCAGCTATCAAGTTTTCATGCTGAATATGCTTGCTGAAAAACCCTCCCCTTTTAATGAATATTAACCATTATGTAGGACTACTTAAAGGTCAATGGTCCCCTACGCAGTACGCTTTCATAATCTTTGGATTAAAAACTTTCAAAACGTTTAGTGGGTCAAGCTCTTTGGGTCATTATTAAACATTACTTACCTACCTGCCTACCCCGGCGGGTAGGTAAGTAATGTTTCCTTATCGCCTTTCTTAGCCTTGAGCTAATAGGTAAAACAACTAAGTTATAATGTTGGCCACCAGAAGCATGATTAGATGAATTGATTAAACATAATGATTTGAGTGTTTTCTTTCTTAAAATTGGGCAAATAGGTTTAGGTTAGGTGACTATCTGATTTCGTAGCACGATGCCTACTTTCGCACTATGACTACTTTTTTGTACTTTCAAGTAATCGGATAGCACAATGCCAACATTTTGAAATCACCATACATTTGATCGCATGAAGCCAACAATCGCATATTGACAAAAAAAAACTTAATACATTATTCTAATCGCAGCATGCCTACTTCGGATATCGTCAGTACATTTTATATGTACGAGGCCTACAAAATGTACAGTCAACACAAAATTTGTTTTACTTCGGGTGTTTCGTAAATATAAGTAAGTGGGTGTGATGGTAATATTAGTTACATAGTTACGTTACATAGTTACTTTATGGCTTAAAACTGTTTTATAATAAATAGGCCCTGATTGATTTTTGTGGTTTTGTTTTAAGTTTTCTTAATTAGTTGAATGCCACGATGGTCCAGTGTTCGCAATCGCGACTGCTGAGCCTGAGGTCCCGGTTTCGATTCCCGAGTCGGGCAAATTATTATTGGGTTTTTCCATTAAGAATTTCTCAGTAGTAGCCACGGTGTCTGGATTTGTGCCCGGTTGATGAACATAGGGTGGCCCCCTTTTCCATGGGACGTAAAAATAACTGGCGAAATGTGGGTGTACTATTAGGCACACCTCTGCCTAACCCTTCGAGGATTACTGGCGCGATGATGTTATGTATGTTTTAAGTTAAAGTAGGTAGTTTTATGTACCTTATATTAAAAAAAAAAAACATGGCGTCCTGGGTTCCATCATCATCCTCATCCACAAGTAGGTTGAAGTGTTGGGATTTCCTTTTAGGAACTTTTCAGTAGCAGGGCGGATACTCACGGATACTGAAACTTACAAACTGATGAAACTTGCCACGTCTACCTACCCGTTTAGGGATTACAGGCGAGATGTTATATGATATTATACAAATAGCAAAAAAAAAACTAAAAAGGGGCATTCCCTCTTGATATTACCATCCAGTAGAATTCAACAGTTCCTTGCCTAATAACAATCTCCGTTGCTAAGCAACCCCAGTTTTATCCTCCAACTGGGCGGGCGTAATTCGGGCGGGCGGGCCTACATCTGCCCGATATCCAACCAATCAGCAGCCAGATGCCCGATTATTATGACAGCGGTGTCACTCAGTGCCTGTCACACAAAAAGCCTGTGAACTAAAAACAACTTTACGCAAAGTCAATGGAGTTGAAATTGGGTTGGAGGGTGAAAAGTAAATGAGCTTCCGTTATTGGCTGTTGATATTGATGTTACCACCTCATGAGCCATTGAAGGCTTTTTATTTTGTTCGTAAAAAGGCTTTATTGATTTTTATTAGGTATTTAGTGGTTATGAAGCCTGGAAGTTATCATTAACACTAGAAACGGGATATTTACCATGTCCACTGTTTGTTTTGAGTTCCGGATACTTCAGCGCTGTTGCAAGCATCATGATCACGGATAAACTGAAGTAATTTCGGAACAGTGTTTATGAGCAGATAGATCGGTCTACCCTCCTCCTTGAACGTTTTAAGCGCTCGGTACCGCTACCACTGTCACTCACAACACGATTCTGTTCCCGAGACACGAAAATTCACTATGTCCGCTCGCGAACTTTATTCGGCACTTTTTCGGTTTTTACACAGTTGAACCACTAGATTCAACAACAATTATAAACATGGTAAACAAATGGATGCATATTGTGATGGGTGTTAACTAACATAGTGCGTAAGATATTACTAACACAATAGGTACTGTAATTGTAATAATTTAATTTGATTTATTTCTTTGTATTTTATTTATTTCTCTTTTTTCACTGTATTTTTATAATTTGAAATGTATGGATTAAGTTAATCTGAAATAAACTGATTAATAATTAAAATATCCCGTTTCTGTGTTAATGATAAAGAATATCAAAGCTACTCCTTCATTAAAAGAAAATTACGTCTTATTTAAGTAATTTTCTTTTCGGTAACAAGGAAGTAAAAAATGGCCGCGTGTCAGTGCGTGTTGCCCTCCATAAAGCAGTTATCGCTAAACAATCTGCGCGATACGTTATTTATTAACGTACATTGTTATTATAATAAACACGTCTCACTGTATTATTATTTCAGTTATAGGGTTAAAGGAAATTATTCCTACCAAAAATTGCGACACTTTGTAGCTGATATTTCATCAACTGCCTAGCCTTTTCCCAACTACGTTGGGGTCGGCTTCCAGTCTAACCGCATGCAGCAATACCAGTATTTTACATGGAGCGACTGCCTATCTGACCTCCACAACCCAGTTAGTGCTAGGTAATACGATACCCCTTGGTAAGACTGGTTGTCAGACTTTCGGGACACTGACTACCTGTAACGACTGCGAAAGATCTACAAATGACAGCCGGGACCAACGGCTTAACGTGCTTTCCGAGGCACCCATCCACGGACTAAACTAGGTAAGCGCGGCTTAACCTAAAGATCGACCCGAGCGGCTGTACTTATCTAGCCACGAGCTCCTCCTGTAGCTGGTATTTATTATTTAATTATAATATTATGATAACGCCGGTGGCTATGGAAATGTCTGACGTCAGCGCCAGCATCAGACATTTCACACAAAAATATAGTAATTGAAAATGCGCCTTAAAGTCGAGTGCAATTAGACTAAAAGTGAAACGAAGTTCATAGTGATCGGATTTTACAAGGGACTTTTTATTGAGTTCCAAGAGGTGGGGAGAAGAAAGTTAAAAAAAAGGATGGTAATAAAATAAAAATAAAAAATATTCAAAAGGAAATTAAAAAAATATATATTAAAAAGTCGCGAGCGATGAAATTTTTTTTTAAACTTTCGTCTCCACACATCTATAAACTCAATAAAAGTCCCATGAAAATCCAAGTACTTAGAACTTCGTTCGACCTCTTGAGTATTTTTTGACTAATATTGCACTCGCCTATAATAAAATAAGCATTACACGCAACTGCAAATCTTTAACGAAACCAGACATTAAAACCTCCTTTGCAAATCTAACCAATTTACAAAAAGGAAGAAATTCAAAATACGTATCAACTTTAACGTAAGTATGCATCACCGCTACGCAGAAGTTCTACGGCGTAGCGCGGCTACGAGTCGTAGCACCAGCTACAATAAGGCAAAGGAAATACCAAAGATTTGAGCTTTTTGTGACAAACCACCATACAACTAAAATCGGGTCAAGTACGAAACGGGCATTTTAATTGTAATTGGAGGTAACAAGCGCTTGTTTGTTCCTCAAACGGCTGAGCAATGAGGAAAAATATAAGCATTTCTGAGGTGCCGACACGACACTACTTACCATATATTATTAAGCTTCAGTACTAACTGCAGACAAATGGTGGATGGATTGTGCGAGGAATGATGTAAAAGAAAAAAGAGTAAATGATAGCGTAACGGTGGACAGCGGAGACTGGAAGAAAAAAACGTGTTGTGCTGACCCCTAGTAACATGGGACAAGGGCATGGCAGGAACATGATGATGATGATGACTAATTGCAGACGTATAGTATGAAAGTTGAAACATCTCATGCGATTTTTAACGAGGTGAATTAATGTCCGAAGTTTTGATAGCTAGAGCTACGTAACGCGTAGCGCTACGAAAGTGCTACGGAATATTCGTAGCTGGCTCAAAGTGATACAAACGAAAATTAATAGTTAATTTTTGCTTGTCTATGGCACACGGATTGTGACTTACAGGTTATGACAAGTTTATTTATAAACTTCTATGATTTCTGGTGTTGGTCCATCTATCTATGTGGAAATACCGTATCAATTCTAAATTCCGTGCTTTTCGCCTTCAATATTGGTCTATACTAGTATAGATACTTTCTTTTTCTTAGTTTGTGTCACTGTGTGTTTTTCTATGATACTAAAGTTGGAAAGCAACCAAATATTTTTTTCGATTTTATGTTTTTTTTTTGTCAATCTACGTTGAGTCTGACTCCTGGACAAACGTCTCTTTTCAAACTCAACTCAAACTCAAAGCATTTATTTCAATTAGACCATTACAGGCACTTTTAAAAGTCACAAAAAAGCTAAGCTACAGTCACAGTCACAAGGCATAATAACTTGCGAAAGTACTGTAGTTGCACATTCCAAAGCGTAGATCTCTATGGAGAGGAGAAGAATGGGCAAGAAACTCCATGGACACTCTTTTAAATCAAAATGTTGTTACAAAATCTTGGATACCTCTCTTGGATACCTTTGTTCTTCGATACCTCTCTATACGAAATGATCTCCGGCCACGATTGCCTCACAAACAAAGATCGTCACACCACCTTTACCGCCAGCGACCTGAACGGCGATACGATGCATTTATAATTTTATTAATACCATTAATTAATGATCATAATCTCATGCCTATAATAAATAATAAAGTAGCTTTGTTTGCATAACATACATAAGCATCGAATCACGCGAGAACACAATATTTAACGTCTTGTAGTTTATGCAAATCCACTGAGCTTGGAAATGTCACATGCATTATAGCATATTTACTGTAATTACTATATTTTTGTACCAAATTATGGATAATAGAGCTTAAAAACAGAAAACTCGATATTCAGTTTTAAGCATAAGATATACAGGAGTTTATAATTCTGATCATAGAAACTTGTATGGTCAGACGAAAAGATTGTTCCTGTAGCGTATCTAGTAGATATTATACTGTCTTATGATGAGATGTTGGAGAGGGCGGGTCAAAGCGGGCTAAACTCAGCCAGCAACAAAGATTACTGGCATTCCTTGGAGGAGGGTTTTACTGGTGGGTCCGTACAAACAACTTAAAATTTTAAACAAAAAAAAAATCTAACTAAAGTTTCAAACTTTGTTATACATTTCTTTTTTATGTTTTTAAGCCATTACATTGTAATATGTACGGAATTAAATAAATCTTTCTTATTCTTTATTGCACACATAATAACTAATTTACATTCAAATTGCAATAATATAGATTTAGGTTTCAGGAGCAGAAATCATTAAAAAAAAACAATAATCTTACACCTTAAAACTTATTTAATTACCAAAAACAAAATACTAGTTAGCAATCTCTCTTTAAAGTAATTTTACATAACCTTAAGTCTAAAATAAAACACCAATCTCTTATACCAACAAAATAATCATGTACTTACAGATTTACCAGCACAAATTATAATTATAAGCACTCACAAATCGCGTCGACAACTACCGTTCCCTACGAAAGTCAGCGAGCAAATGACCGATTCTCGGGCGGGCACAGCCTTTTATAGACGTTGTCTTACAATGGAAATTAGTTCCCTAAATCGGCCTATCCCGACGAAGCGTCGTCCCCGACGCAGTCTTCATGGTGATCGGCTGGTACTGGAGCCAATCCTGCAGCTGGAGGCTCGCCACTGGGCCCAGCACTCTCAGTACCGGGTTGAAGGGACGCTGACGGCTCTGTGTTTGGGTCACATACTTCGTTATCTGAAATATGAACACAATTTAGACATTGCCATTACAGTTTTCATAGCGTGTGTGGGTCGCACACAACATCCGACTCTGTTTAGGAAAACGTTAGAATTCGTGAGAGCTCTCATGATCGTATCCCTGTCTTCGTAGCGAGTTTTCACCGATCCGAAGCTGCATCTGTAAACAAATCAGACAGAAGGCGTCCCCTCTGTCTGAGGTTGACGGAGGCATCTCTGAATCGCACGTCAACACTTCAGCTACTTAGTTTATACACCAATACCTCTCACTACAGGTATGAGTGTGTCTGTTTGGACGTAGGCATCTCTGAATCGCGCGTCCAATGTACAGCGCCACAAATAGTTACTTATTTGTTAAAAATACATAAATGGGTTTATATACTTAGTACGGAGTACGGACGGAGGCATCTCTGAATCGCACGTCCTTTATATAACGCCACCAATAATCACATATCATAAGTACAATTAATTGTGTGAATGGAGGCATCTCTGAATCGCACATTCAACGCAATGGTTCATCATTTAGTTAAATGCATCGATTGACCAGCGAGCTGGTTCGCCACAACTTACTCATTTAAATGTTGAAATTGATTTATATGTGGCAGTTTTATGTAAGGAAAGCAACGAAGAAAAATAAAAACTAAGTGCATGTGGAAAGTTTATGGCGAAGCAACCCACCAATTCTCCGCATTACACTAATTCAATACTCACCCTCGAAAAAGGCTGCACAGGAGTCTGGACACCATTCTCCGTTCCAGGGTATCATGTGTTCAGCAGCTGTTTGCGTGGTTTTGCCATACGAGCCACTGATAAGTTTCAAATGGTAGCGACCATTGGGTAGCACTTTAATCACCCGATAAGGTCCGCGCATACCGGGGTCTAGTTTCCCTGTAGACTGAGAATATTTGATAACGAAAACCAGGTCGTTAACGACATATGCGCGTGGTGCTCGCCGCTGTTGGTTGACACGAGAATCTTGTTTGGCTTGATTTCGTGTTAACAGTTGATGAGCTCTTGTTCTGCACAGCTCTCGCCAGGCTTCGTGGTTTTCAGACCTCTCAATTGCGATGTCACGAATTAATGTTCGAACAATAGTCGTCGGTGCCCATTAAGAGCTTCAGTGCTGAAGCTTGTGTTGTCTTCTGCTTAGTTATATTAAGGGTGAGTTGGAGTCTCCATAGCTTATCCGACCATTCCGCACGCCTATGGTTAGTTTCAATACGGATCATGTTCAGAACGGTTCTGACGTATCTCTCTACCTGTCCATTAGCACTGTGCATTTCGGGTGTTATAAAATGGATATCACAACCGAACTCAGTTAACAGAGTAGAAAACTCAGAGGATTCGAATATTCGGCCGCGGTCAGCTACTAAAAGCTTCGGAACGCCAAAGAGTGATATCGCGTTGGTGAACGTGCGTTTAAGCTCACTTACATCCTGCTTACGAATTGGGTACAGCAAACTAAACTTTGTAAATGCGTCTATTATTAACAGGACAAATTTATAGCCGTTAGATTCAGGTAACGGCCCGAGTGCGTCTATATGCGATGTTTGGAAAGGGAGACTGGGTTTTTCCCAGGATGTTATCGGTTGATGGGGGGCTCTAGGTACACGTTTATAGGATACACAAACAAGGCAGTGTTTTATATACTTTGCTACAAATTGGCGAAGTCCGGGAAACCAAAAATGTTTGAGGATTAAGTCCACGGTTTTCTCCGCACAAATGTGGTCGTGTTCGTCATGAAAAATCCTCAACAAGCTTAATCGGTGTCCTTTGGGGATAAAACAAAGAAGTCTAGGTTCTTCACCCACTGGTGTATACCGATAATAAAGTAGTTCATTTTGACGTACATATTGCTGAGAATCTAGTTCCCCGTCCTGTAATTTCTGTAAAATGCCTTGCGTCTCATTATCTGCTGACTGAGCAATTTGTGCCCAGTTACGTGGCCTAGATATCTGATGTACTTTGGTAGTGACTGGGTTTCGACTTAGATAGTCTGCATGTGTCATCATGGTGCCTTTTCTATAATCAATGCTAAAGTTAAAGTCTTGTAAATAGATCCACCACCTGGCAACGCGTGGGAGCAGATCCTTTTTCTTTTCGGTGGCCTTGAGGGCATTGCAATCTGTGATTACTTTAAAGTTTATTCCTACTAGATAGTGACGAAAGTTTTGCAACGCCTTCACGACCGCCAAGGTTTCTAACTCGTAAGAGTGATACCTGCTCTCGGCACCCTGTGTGGCTTTACTAAAGTAGGCGACTACATGCTTCGTACCGTCAGCCTTCTTCTGCATAAGTACAGCACCATAGCCAATGCTGCTGGCATCGGTGTGGACCTCTGTGAGTAAGGACTGGTCGAAAATGGCTAATATAGGTGAACTAGTTAAGCAACTTATTATCTCCTGCCTAGCTTTCTCTTGTTCCGTACTCCAACAAAAAGTCACGTCCTTCTTCATCAAACGTGCTATGCATGCGGTCTTAGTTGCGTAGTCGCGAATATACCTTCTAAAATATCCCGCCAAACCCAAAAATTGTCGTATTTGTTTTACGTTACGAGGTACCGGCGCATCGACTAGGGCTTGAATTTTATGTGGGCTCGGCCTGACCTGACCTTGACTAACTACGCGCCCCAAGTATTCGACTTCCAACGACAATAATGAGCATTTTCGTAAATTTATTGAAAAACCAGACCCAGTTAACGTTTCTAGTACCCTTTTTAACAGGCAAATACCCTCATCTACGCTGTCACTCATACAAAGGACGTCATCAACGTATACTAAGACATTGCCAGCCTCAATGTGACCGCGAAGGGTGTCGTTAATAATTCGCTGATAAACTATAGGCGAGTTCGTCAAACCATAGGGCATTCGGAGGTACTCAAAATGTCCTTCTGGTGTGACGAATGCAGTCTTATGAATTGAACCTTCTTCAATGGCGATTTGGTGGAAGCCTGTGGCCATATCAAGGCTGGTGAAATGTTTAAAGTTGCCTAACCTATCTTATGATCGTGTATTAGTGGTAGAGGATACCGGTCCCTAACAGTCAGTCGATTGAGTGCTCTATAGTCTACACACATCCTATCGGTCCCGTCCTTTTTCTTTACCAATATTATGGGACTCGCATACTCAGAATTAGACTCGCGGATGATACCTTTATCTTGTAGATCACGCACGATTTCTCGAACCTTAAGTTTTTCTGAATGTGACAGCTTGTAAGGTCGATACGCAACGGGTGTATTGTCCGTTAATTTGATAGACATCTTGCCGGTGGTAACGGTAGTCGATGCAGTACCCGAAATTAAATAATTTGAGATTTTTTTTATTAATGTTGTGAGACGTTCAAGTTCGGCACCCTTAAGGGGTGTATTGATCTGCGAACCCTCATTAATGGACACTGCATGAACCTCCTTCCCGTCGGCTCGAGTCAGATACTGCCTATCTTTGGTTCGCACGTATGTGATACCATCACGGTTAAGTATATCAGTTCCTATAATTACGGGCGTAGTCATACAAGACCCTGGTACTACCACCAAGTCGGCCTCAATAGAGATATCATCAAACTCAATTGTTAATGTTACAAAAGAATCTGCATGTATGGCAGCGTCACTAATTCCCTTCAAAATATAATGTTTTGGCTTCCGTTCACATGTAAAATGTTTCAATGCTTCGGAGGAGACCAATGAGATGTTTAAGGCACCACTGTCAATTAGGACATCTACAGGGATGCCCTGTATAATTGCAGTTTTAAGGTCATTATTTTGCGGAGAACCAGCCACGTGTGAGCTACATAAATTAATGTTTTTCTTATTACGAGAGCCTGACCTTTCCTTTGCGAAACATTTATCTTCACTATGTCCCGGTTTTTTACAAAAATTACAGACTAATTTACTAGCATCGTTAGTAGAGGGGTTAACGTTAGAAGTCTGATCGGTTTTTGGCTTTTTGGGGCAATGGTGAGATTTATGCCCATTTTGCCGGCAAATAAAACATCTCAGAGGCACCGATCGATTTGGAGGCGTTGATTTAGAGTCAGAATTTCGATTCTCTGGTTTAGTGCGGGTAGGTTTCACATAAATAGATAGAAATGAAACTAGGTCATAGATTTGCAAGTTGGCATTAGCAGCCGCGGCCCTAACTTGAGGATCCGTAATTCCGCGAATAACTATCAAGGTTCTCAGTTCGTCACTTAGTCCTTTAACAATTTTAAGGCGCAATAATGTCCTCCTTGCGTATTCAGCGTATGTGTTGTATTTATCAGAGGTAGTATGCATCGCATCATATAGGATATTCGCGTAATCGAGCTTTCGTGGACACAAAGGTTTAAATTCTTTAACAAAACTGCTCCATGTTCGGTCGCTAGTTACCCACTCGTTCAGCCAAGTACGCGCGTCACCTTTAAGGCATACTGATACGCGTGAGAGGCACTCCGAATCGCCCCAGTTATTAGAAGACCTAGCCCGTTCAACTTCCTCACACCAGACGTCTATATCAAGTTAGATACGAAGTACTTTTGCGTTCTGTCCGAGTTTACAGATCTAATTGCTTCGGCTAATATTCGTGCTGACTCCGATACTACCCTAACGTCGTGGTTGTTTGTATCGCTACTCGATCCCTCAGGTGCTGCGATCTCGGACGCGGGTATGTTTAACGCGGTGATAGAACTGGGTAACGGTGTTTCAGACAGCGGCACCGTGGCCTGAAGGGCCTGATTATTCTGATGTGGACCGGGTGGGGGAGTATACGATCTTATGGTCGCACTGTTTTGAACTAACTGGTTATTAGTTGCGTCACGTAAAGGAGAACGTTCAGTTTCTAAAGTATTTAGGCGAGCCAGGATTGATTGTAATGTTTGCTGCATGGCCCCGTTTTGATTACGAGGATAATGGTTTGACCGCGAACGCGTTCTACTTCTTGATCGTGATCCGTATCGAGAATTAGTTCGACTCCTAGGACGAGTTCTATCCCGAGAACGAGATCTGTACCGAGAACTACGATCCCTATCGTGTCGACGCGACTTGCTACGAGAGTTATGCTGTCTATCAGCCATATTCACACACAAACAACAATTAGGAACCAGAAAAATAAACCGTTAATTGGTGTTTTATTTTTATTTATTTTTTTGCAAATCAAGAGGGTAGATGTACTATGAAAAATCAAATCGTGGGCGTTTTTTTTGAAAGTAATCCCACTTCTGAATTTAGGTTTCAGGAGCAGAAATCATTAAAAAAAACAATAATCTTACACCTTAAAACTTATTTAATTACCAAAAACAAAATACTAGTTAGCCAATCTCTCTTTAAAGTAATTTTACATAACCTTAAGTCTAAAATAAAACACCAATCTCTTATACCAACAAAATAATCATGTACTTACAGATTTACCAGCACAAATTATAATTATAAGCACTCACAAATCGCGTCGACAACTACCGTTCCCTACGAAAGTCAGCAAGCAAATGACCGATTCTCGGGCGGGCACAGCCTTTTATAGACGTTGTCTTACAATGGAAATTAGTTCCCTAAATATAGCTTATAATGGCGAGCTTAACCCAGATCTGGGTTTTCTTACAGGAAACCTAATTTTGACTGCGAGATTTGCAGAAGAGGGTATACTTATGGTGCAATAACATTTACAAATTAATTAATTTTATAAACTAAACTACATACATACAATATAATAAACGTAATACATACAACTTCTCAACTTCGTTCTTTATTATTTATCTCTGTGTATATGGGTAATAGAACTTGCATGATATGCAGAGATATCGAAAGTTTGCAGGCAAAAAGAGAATTCTTTTCGAGCATTTAGAAAAAGTTAAATTGTAGAATCAGGCGTTAATTCACGGAAATTCGTGACAATAGGAAATTTTGATCCAAAATATTATCCAGTTTTAATCCCGCGACATACAGCAGCGGCAAAAGTGTTAAAAGGCGGGGGGTGCTGCTACATCCTGCATCAAGGCCGGGATCTTTTTCCCGGAATTAAACTACATTAATATTTTGCATAAAATTTAAGTTCTTAAATTCTCGTAGTTTTAGATCCTCTTCGTTGTTCATACATTAGCAAGTAAATGGTATTTTTAATTACCTTTGCTGGTTCCCCACAGAATCGGGGCCAGTATAACACAATATTCCGAATCACATGCATATTTACGTGTTCAACAAAATCGTAGGAA
Source organism: Eurois occulta (assembly GCA_950022335.1). Taxonomy (NCBI): domain Eukaryota; kingdom Metazoa; phylum Arthropoda; class Insecta; order Lepidoptera; family Noctuidae; genus Eurois; species Eurois occulta. The sequence goes on along the minus strand of OX465489.1, from coordinate 3,955,226 downwards.
TTCGTCACCACTTATTATTCACACTAGTATTAAATGAAAGGCAGTAATTACTTTCCTAGGCTAATAAAACTAACTAGACGAATAACCTACTTAATTACTTTCTTTATTAAGAACAAGCTGTGCCCGTGGCTCTGTCTGTGGTAAAAGATTTAATTTTTAAGCGAGGTGCTGAAAATATCTCGTTTTATTGGAAATATCGTAAAAGGAACCCAGGTGAAAAAACTCGCGGGGCTGTGGACGGTGAGTAATGGGCTAGCTCGCCGTCCGTCCGTCTTATGACGACAGGCCGTGTCGACGGCGCGTTCGTGTTCCACGCGCGCCTCAAAAAAATATCAGCAAACAGCAAGGGCCGATGCCTGCCAGGGCTGCGAGACGTTGAGAGAGATACCGCAGCCCTGGAACACAAAGGGCAAAAGGAGGAACATGGATGGGTTTTAGTCAGTAAAAGTCTGACACTCCCTTCCGCTCCGCCCAGAGCGGGAGGAGTCATTTGATGATTATATACCCATCCCAAAAAGAAAAAGGTGAAAAAACCCTATCTTATCTTTTTACTATTAAAGTTAAAAATTTAAAACTACCTCGACTGCCTCTTGGTCTAGTGGGCGCAATCGCAGCTGTTGAGCATGAGCTCCTGAGTTCGAATACGGGCAAATTGTTATTGGGTTTTTCCATCAGGAATTTCTCAGTAGCCACGGAATCTGGACCGGTTGATGGCAATAGGTTAGCCCCCTATTACATGGCCCTTAAACTTAACTGGCTAAATGTGAGTAGATACTATTAGGTACACCTCTGCCTAATCCTTCGGGGATTACAGGCGTGATGTTACGTTATGTTATGTATGTTCTTTTTACTACTATTATGAATGTTTGTTACTGTTTTACGCAAAAACTACTTAACAGATTTTGATAAAATTTGGCACACAGATAGTTTATAACCTGGATTAACAAATAGGATACTTTTTATCCCGGTAGTACGATCCTGTGGGACAATTTCCGTACACCACGCGGGTGAAGTCGCGCACTTTTATGCGCGACTTGCTTTTGTCAGTTAAGTCAATTAATTACAGTGAATATTTTTAAAAAGCCAAAGCTTCATTCACTAACACGCGATGGATCCAGGTGGTGGAGCATGGTCCACTTTCTCTGATAGAGAAAAAGGCTTGCAGCATTTAACAGCCCATAACTGTCCCACAGTTATGGGCTGTTAAATTTTGTTAAGGATGCAACTTGCATTTAACTTTCGCAAAATTGCCTGAATGATTTCACATTTCATTACTCCCGTTAGGCAAGTATATATACTTGAAATCCATGTGTGCCTTGGCTTGGCTTTTGTCCAAGTTACTCCTGTTATCCTTACAACAATTAAACTTGGCTGCAATAGAGCAACTTACGAATAGGTAGTATGTGAGTACCTCTTTGTTCATGTTTTGGCACGGTATGCATGTTTGGATGTTTGCCGTTTTCACGGAGGATAATAGTTTTACAGTAGGCAATGTGAAGTAATAATATGAAAATGGCATTGTTATAAAAGTACTACTTATAGTCACGTTACTGTTATCATAACAGAAAATTTGCACGAGTTGATGTATTTAAATTAAAAAATACTATAAAAATCAATGAAAACTTAATTTCCGGATTAGAACAACTTTCTCGAAAGTAGAGCAACCAGTTTTCGAATTACACAACATTACGATGTTCGTATAAACATAAATAATAATTAGAAAACGTAATTGGGTCTCATAAAAACGCGAAACATTGCCCAAAGTAAGAGGTGAAAAAATATAGTCTTAACCTACATAAACACGCTGCCACGATGCCCACGATATGCTTCGTTGACCGGCGGGCAACCGGTGTGCGACAGGGTGGCAAGACCACTTCGAAGTTTCCAAGCAATAAAAAAAATAAGTTTTCTTTTTAAATTAAATATTCAAATATATAATTTGGTATAAAACAGTTCTATAACTGTACTTCACAGAACAGAAACACTTCTTCTTATTAAAAAATCTTAGTACTCAAAAAAAATTCTGTCTTTCAAATTAAAATCTTTTTTTTTACAACCAATTTACAAGAAATGTATATCATTTCATACTCGTTTTATTAGCGATATAAAAAAATACAATAATTATTAAAGACATCCCTCAAAACGGACATAAGAACGACTCAAGGTGTGAAACTTCGTACTTGAAACTGCCTACGGCGTAGCACATGGCTACGGCGTAGCGCAGCCCTACTATAATCTATTTATTCAGATAGTCTATTTATTCAGATAGAATTACTGGTGCGAAACATGTCTGTTTTTAATTAAAGTACATGGGCTGCATGGGCATGTCCAGTACCGTCAAAGTTTTTTGGTTTTCAGTTTGTTTTTTTCATGCAATTTGCTGAGTACAATATTGATATACTTAAGCAAAATTAATCTGCCTCCTACCACTCGAAATTAAACTAGCTACAATCCTGTATTTCAGTGTCCTAGATCCTATATCGATTAATTTCTCACCTGGCCCCGCCACACTAACGCTCAGGGTGCGCTGGCCGCTAGCCGCCCGTTGCCGCCCATTCGAGCAGCCGTCACTCTGTTCCGTTAACAAAACATAACCGGACGACTACCACATACACAACAAAAACAACCAAAGACTCTAATGAAACATTATTTAAAATTTTAAAACCTCCTCAAGCCTTATGCAAAGTGTTTGCATTATGCAAGATTAAAAAAAAAACAATGTGAATGCCTTTAAATCTGTCGTCGCGAACCTTTTCGTAATTTAAACATCGAATGTTTTTACCCGGAAGTTACGAACGCTGAGGCGAGCTCGCGAATTGTAACTCTGAATTTGAATTTATTCGAACTGGATTTTAGTGCTTGTGATTGGTGTTTCTTATTTTTTTTTTAATTTAGAATGGCGACGGAGGAAGCCATGCCTGCGAACGCAACGGTAAGATTATATTTCTATTTTCCTATATTATTGATTGTGGCACAAAAAAGGTGATATTATACTCTATTTAAATTTAAAAAAAAAAAAATAATTTAAAGAATTTTGTATGCATTTGATGCTGTTACCTGTTGACTAATACTGCTTATTTTGAATTAATATGTTTCTATATTTTCCGTAAGTGAATAGAGAGTAGGATAGAGCCATGCGCTTATTAGTTACAGTTTGACTTTTGACTTTTGAAATGACTGATTCATAAAAGTGCATTGCTCCCAATGGGTAGCAACAAAAACTACAATTTAATAAAGACGATATAATGATATCGTCTTTAGAAAATTGTGCTTTTTGGAGTCTGATGTTAATTTTTAACGAAAGTATGTAAATCACCTAAAAAAGCCATTTTATATTAAAGCTAACTTCACAAATTCAACAAAAGCCTGAAAAAAATTCACAAAAAAAACAAAGGAAAATCAATTGTAATTTCCTTAGATTCCCCGAACTTTGACTCACACCAATCTACGTAATCATAAGCACACTCAACTTACGATTGGAGCCATAACTTCCATAATTACGTGTGACTAAGTTATTACCTTTACCTACCAAGCTGAATCATTTTACAGCTTATATTATAACTTGTAAGTTAAAGTTACTCGTCCATTCGATGGTCGTGACTGGGCTTACTTAGTCACGCAGTGGGCTGACTCGTTAACCGTTATCTCGAAGAATATCTAACGATTTTCTAAGCCTAGGTTAAACTTTAACAAATCATTAGTAGTTGTGAAGAGTTGAGTCAAGGTTTTGTGATGATTTCGGTTGTATTGGATTATTGTGTGAGTAAATTTTAGCTTTTAGTGTCTTTGAAAGAATAACATAACATCCCAACTGTATACCACGAAACTTTGGCAGAGGTGTATCAAATAGTACACCCACATTTCGCCTGTTATGTTTAAGTCCCATGAAAAAAAATGGCGACCCTACTGTCAAGTGGAGAATAAATTCAAATCGAAAAAATATCCCTTAACCAGAGATCTCTAAGCAAATGACAAGGAATAGTTTAAACTTAAAGTGTGTTCTTAAAGTGTGACTGCCTCGTTGATCTAGTGGTCGCAAGCGTGTCTGCTGATCATGAGCATCTCCTGGGCTCGATTTCCAGGTCGGGCAAAGTGTTATTTATTGGGTTTTTCCATTTCTCAGTAACAGCTACGAAGTCTGGATTTGTGCCCGGTTGGTGGCAATAGGGTCGCCTCCTATTACATAGGACTTAAACATAACTGGCGAAATGTCTGTGTACTATTAGGTACACCTCTGCCTAACCCTTCGAGGATTACAGGCGTGATGTTATGTGTTCCAACTTCAAATATTTAACAAATTATTTCGTTTTTGTTTTTTAATATCATTCGAGTATTAAAAATATACTTCTACTTCATAACAAGAGATACTCTCGATAATCAATAAGAACTATTTATCTCTTAGCTGTCTCTCTAAAAAGTAGACACTGTGGGTGGATAAAGGAATTAATACTAACCGCCTTATAATTTACATATTTCGGTAATTAGCGAGCCAAGCCAGCACAAGCGTGTGGATAGACGCCCAAAATTCGAGTGTAATATAATTAATTCATTGTTGATGATAAAGCTTCATAAAATACGCAAAAAGGATGCTTCTTTAAGTCTTCCCTTCAAAATATGATTGACCTAGCATTTCTAACTACAATTGTCTGACCGGTTTGGTCAGTGCATGCCTAGCTTAAGTGATCATACGCCTACTCCCAATCAATCAACCACGTGGCGGCATGAATCGTCAATTCATGAATGAACATAGACAGTGGTATCAGTTGATTGGAAGTGGGTGGGTCTGTGGGGCGCGCGGCAGTTCGCGGGCGGGCCGGACCGAGGGATGTCGCGTCGCCCGCACCCCCGGCCGCGCCTACTGACGCGTCCCTGTCGCCAGGCCGCTCCGGAGCCCGCACCGGCACCCGAACCACCGCCGCAGCAGCCCCCAGAACCGCACTCCGACGACGAGAGGGAACCCGGAGACTGGCGCCCCTCCCGCCCCGGTACACCACCACAGCGCAACGAAGACGTCTCTGAAGGGTCCGAAGCAACTGCTAGACCCACCAGAGCAGAACCAGCTAGCCGATACGCTAATCTCAATTACTGGAAGGCTAGAAGAGTCACCTTCTACAGAAATGGAGATCCTTTCCACCCTGGGGTCGAGTTTCGCTTCAAGCCGGGCCGAGACCTGGCGTCAATGGATGCACTCCTCGACCGGCTGTCAGAGAGGCTGGAACTGCCTCGAGGAGCTAGGTTCATATTCGGCATGGATGGTGATAGAAAGTACAGGCTTGAGGAGTTGGAAGACGGAGCATCATACGTCGTATCTTCATATAAGACTTTTAAGGTAAGACTTAATCTCTCAATTGTTAATCCCCCAATTATGTTCTACATTCCCAAAATTGATCCAAGAGACATACGCGTATTCCATTACCTATCATTTGCCAAGATCATGAATTGCCATCCAACGATTCTTGAAACTTCAAGCCCAAATGCGTTTGCTCAAGCTCTTAATTATCGTTGGTCAGTAATTATTCAAGCGTAATCGTTGAATCGCTACACGTAGTGCGTAAGGCCCGAATTCTTGGTTATTTGTGCTATGTTTTAAGAATATTCAGGTTGAGATATGGTTGTAAGAAATAACATACAACCTCCGGTGGCCTCGAAATAGAATATAACATAATGGGTCTACCAGTTCACGTAAAAGTTCTCAATCTTTAAAACACGAGATCGTATATTTTACATATTTTTTCTCAGATGTGAGATTAAGATTACTCTTGCCTGACTCTAACTAACTTTATTAATTACTCTAACATCAAAATTATGCCGCAAAATAAGTATAGAGTCTAGACGAGCAAACCCCGCAATATACAATTAACACCTGCCCCACTTTTTAAACGCGAAAAATATTCAATTACTACCATTCATTTAAAAAACAATTGCGGGTTTCGTGAACGCCAAAATGTCGTGGGAGACCAACCTTGCAGATGTGGGTCACAGGATAAGAACCACGCACCTTCTACCTCTTATTTGCATTTTGATTACATACAACTTTGTTTTGTAACATCGATAACATTAATTGCAAATAAATTACGTTTGGGAAACAAAAAGGACTTAAATACTGTTTTAACGTTGGGTACGGAAATTGGTCGAAAATTCTAAGGGTTTTCCAATGTTATAAGTTTTGATTTGCGTGTTTGCTAATTTCTTTTGCAATTGAATTTGCTTTATGGTTATGGGATATTGTTTTTAAAATCTAATCATCGTTATGTAAATACGTGCTGTTATCAAACCTAGGTAGTAGTAGTAGTATGTACTCTTATTTACTTCGGACAATTGTCTTGAGATACATGCACCTACCTACTTATAAAAGACATTCAATATATATTTCATTTCATTTCATCAAATGAAATGAAATAAGGCATACATACAATACAATAAATTACATATAATAATTAATAAATTACATAATCACTCAATTATCGACACCGTACGTATATCTCAAAACCGACGACATTTTCCATCATGGCCGCCGTGTCAAATGCCTACGACCGCTACCGACAACGACATCTACGGGGCAATGCACCACCTTGCACTTAATATGCACCAAGGCAACGCGTGGATTACCTACCATTAGCATTCGAGACTGGCTGTTGACGGCAGTGGACGTCTTATCTCGAAGACCGACGTAAAGTAAGACATTTCCAGTGTATATGTTTGGTTTGGATTTGGGATTAGCGATGGGGGTGGTTTGGTTTGACGATGCGTTTTATTATGTAGCTGTTTCTTTGTTTTATCTTTGTTAGATTACTTAGAAAAATAAAATAAAGAAGAACCAGGAAAGGGAAACCATACCCTTAGGTTTTTTTAGTAGGGCAACATAGGCTTGCAATGATAATGATTACATAGAGACAGTTTATAATACATCAGCATTTATTTATATTAAAAAATAATAATAATAATAATAATAATAATCTTTATTACACAAGAAAGTGGTTACAAAATTATTTGAAGTCCCTGACTCCTGTGCTAGGTGATAGACCTAAATAAATGGAAGATTTGTTTTACAATTGACTTTGCATTGGTGAATCTATGAGCTGTGATAAACTGTTATTGTCTTCACAAGATCTTATCATATCATCTCTGTCCACCCACTTAATTTAAATTCTAGTGCGCCAAACTTAATTGATTTTCTTTTTTGTCTCAAAACAGCGCTACAAAGAGAAATACTTCTTTGACCGTCCGAACCATAGCAGTTTCGTTAAAAATTTCAGTACACAAGGGTCAATATTAGCATATACACATAACGTTATGCTCCGAACACGACCGCTGGCGATTTGACTTGCGACACAAGTTGCGTCAAACGACACGCGCGTGTTTCACTTGTAACCTCCACGTGAGTACCGCGTCGCGTCACTCGTAGCATACATTGGTCAAGTGTTTAGCGAAGTAGATAAGTACAGTGAGTAAGGGCAGTGGTGTAAACCTATCGGAAAGTAGCTAGTAAACACTCACTGTCTAGGTTTTCGTCACCCGCCAGTGTATGTGTTTCTTCATCATCTGCCTAGCCTTTTCCCAACTATGTTGGGGTCGGCTTCCAGAGTAACTGGATGCAGAGGAATACCGGTATTTAACATGGAGCGACTGCCTATCTGACCTCCACTACCCTTAGTACAAATGGTTGACAGACATTCGGGACACCGACTCGTAACGACAGTCAAAAATCTACTATGATAGCCGGGAGCAACGGCTTAACGTGCTTTCCGAGGCACGGAGGAAACTCGGTATGTAATGGGTGGTCACCCATCCACGGACCAAACTAGGCAAGCGCGGTATAACCTAAAGATCGACCAGAGCAGCTGTTATTATTTAGCCACGAGCTCCGCACTGTCCTTGACCAATCTAAATGGGATTTTAGCAATTTTTTTCAATCGTTGTCTCTGCAGTCGCGCGTACAGCGAACTACGAACTACATGTATTTCGTGGCCAAGCGGTTACAGTATTACCCTCGTATTTAATACCTGTCTAATTCGAAGGACGTTCGCAATAGACCACCGAGCTACATGCTACTTAGCATTCAGTGCGTCCACGACGCTCCACGTAAGTAATCAGTCTTCCTTTCATATCATATCGCTGGATTTACATATTGACCTGGAAAATCAAAGTTATGGTAGATAGGCGGTGTTATGCTAAGGACACGTCTTTGTATCGTAAATTGTACAGGCGAGGTTTCTAGCTTCTGAAGTTAATTTTATCTTTCTAAGGAAAGTCCGAGGATTTAAGGCGATCTTCTTCTGCTTTTCGTGCCAACGGTCATTTGCTTTGACCAGTTTAAATTGTTTGGGCCTAGTAGTGGTCACGTTGATTGCAGTATGAGGAGCATTATTTCGGTCGTTAATCATGGAAATAAACAGGCACTTAGGACACCCCATCATCTCAAGAAGCACTGAACGCACACTGATTGTTTTTTTGGGTCATTTATCCTCAACTTCATCAGCTGTGTTACTGTGTGTTAGTAGGACATTATTAGATGACGTAACAGCAGTTTTATGTCAAATTAAATTATGCATTGACCATGCTAAATCCACAAACCTTTGTTAGCTAAGCAGGACAAAGGGCACAATTTCAAATTCGTCACGGTACCTTGACCTCAAAATTGTTTCGCCAAGTCTTTACGAAAAACATGCGTGAGAATTTTCGTCGTAAGATTACAATAATTTCAGTAAGGAAATGAATACGCCATGTCGCGTAACTCAATTATTCGCATTAAAAAAAAACAAATTATGTTTTATTTCCTCATAAAAGGCGTAAACTGTTATTAAGATAAGCTTGAAGGACATAATGAAAAATCTAAAAGTATTATAAAAGTAATTCGTCTTTGCCAGTTTTAATATTTTCCGCGTCGTTAATTTACTTTGTAATAATTATGTATTATTACTCATACAGGGTAATTGTAATGTATACGTCATTTTGAAAAATGATTCCGTATGTTTTTCTTCATGGTTATTGTTTTGTTAACTTGCATTGCCAAGTTGAAAAAAAATCTCCTTGTACTTCCAAAAAGTGACAACCTTTCTTTCAACTGCTGTAGCAGGATAATTCCGCGTCTTTTGACTGAAATAATATTAAAAAAACAACTTCGCGAGATAATTGGCTCTCTATGTAAAAACGCCATTCAATTGACAATATTTCATACAAGAATTTAATCTATCTATTTCAAGTAGTGATCTTGATACAAATACGCTCAAACTAACATCATTATTTTTTGTAACATCTAATAACGTGCTTAAAATTTATAAATAATAAAAAAACATAAAAATCCTTTACACATAATCACGCATTACATTCAACCTACATTCGCGCCATTTTTTTACAAAAAACAAACTGTCATCAACACTATCGATAACGAGTGAATAAATGAATAATAAGTAAATAGAATAATAGTCGGTCACCGTACACCGTATATAATGTATGTAAGAAAACCTTTACCGAAGTATATGTGATCACGCGATTAAAAACCACTTCTTTGTGTTTTTAACGATAACTATCGCAAAACGTGGCGTAAATAATTCAATTTATTATACTTTACTAGCCAGTGTTGTGTAAGTTTGATTTATAGAGGTTTTATTAAAGATTTGTCGTTGATTTGAGCATTGATTACGCGAGATTATGGTCACTGATTTACTGGCAGACGAGGTCGCGAATGGCGAAAATATATGTAGATTTTTTGGCAGGGTTACGTTAATTTAGATTTGGTTTGGATAACCTAATTTTACTAATGCCTTTCAGAGAGCGAGATTTTTTGAAGCTGTGAATTATAAAAGCAAATAAATGGGTGTGAACGTACTCTTAACGAAACCAAAAGGCACTTGTTCTCCCCGTCATTGTGATCATTTTTTTTGTTCTAGACCATACCTGGGAACCTTCTAGTTACGGAGATATTGGGGGTCAAAGTTCTATTTTTTTTTAAACACATATTTTTAATGTCATGACTTTACTCTAAATACCTACAAGACCCCCGTACTATTCAATGCATTCATCAGCACAATTCTTTGAGTTGAGTTCATTACAATTGAGTCTTACCGTAAAACGGGCTTTTTCACCCCAAAAAGAAGTCGTTTCCCAGCAATATTTTTTGCCTAGAGTTACTTAGTTTGATGTACAGAGTGCTTGGTTGACGGCGGCGTCGTGAAGGGTCCGTTTACACCCTGTACAAAATACTACTATTTAACAAACAACCTGATTTAAGAAATTGACGACGGCGCGTAGCTTGCGTAGCTTACTTCGTAGCAGTTCGTAGCACTTTCGTAGCACCTTTATGTGAACTCACAGCAGTGGCGTGCAGTGGTTCTCCACGGAAGGTAGGCCACGCATACGGATACCCAAAAAAAAAACTTCGCGCAACATCACAACGTCGCTCTACTTATGATGATGACCCTAAAGTAGTCACATTTATTGATTTATAATATTTAAAAAAAAAAAATTGAAAAGAAAGCCTGTAAAAACAACAGTATGGTGGGGGTGTAGGCTATCCAGTGAAAGAAACAATAGTTTTATAGCACAAACGAAATCAGTTTATTATGAACACACAACTTGTAGAAGCTAAGGATGTAAGTACATTCACGAGATTATTGCCGAAAACGCGTGTTATAAAAGTTATAAATACAAGAACTCACCACATTATTCAAGGTTCAAATCACGATTTTCTGAAGATTCAAACTCAGTCACAGTCACTCAAACTCGTCTCGTATCTTTATAAATAACTTAAAATCATCAAAATCAAATCAAGTTGAATCTTAACATTAAACGATAATGCGAAAACTTACTACTTTGAACTTCTAACAAACACACATTATCAGCGCAAACTTCACAACAGAACACCATTTTTAAGTAGATAAACAAACAATAAACAACAAATTACTTTTAATTGAGTACGTTAAAAAAAGCAAAACATTCAAGATCGCGGATACCCAAATATGGCTTCTTAAGAAACCAAATAATAATTGCATCATTTTGCCGGATTGCCACAGTTATTTTCCTAACTTCCCAAAAATCAAAGCGAAATTTCACAAAATTTAAAATTCATGTATTTTTTACTATTTTAATAGGGCTTTTGCTATTCCTTATAATTTATATTTTTTTGGAAGGTTTATATTCGACAATACCACCCTGTTTTTTTAAAGTAGCAAGTCATTATGGAAACGATCGTTTCAGTGTGTAGTCTGTTTCTCGAATTCCCCGCGATCCGGGGAAATCTCCACAAATTGGTAACCCTGCACTGCATTTCATTCATCTTGACTGGCACTTCTGATTGGCTGGCCTTCAAGGCCAGCCAATCAGAACTGCGCTGACGGTCTCCTTACGGCGGAGTTCCCGCCCATAATCTATACATGTGTGCCGTTCATACACACGAAAATATGCACCAGTGTGCGTAAATTCATCAATGAGTCGATGAGAAATGAAGGCAGTTCGTTTGGTGGCCTAAGGAGTAGTAGCGTGTGCCCGTGTGACGTCACACGGGCACACGCACACGCGACAAGTTGCTATAAGTGTTATAACAGGAGTTTTAACTTTCTTTTTATATTTTGTATTTTTTATTAAGTACATGATTGTTGATTTGTTGTAATAAATGAATTTGGCTAAGGTAGGCTAAGCCTATTTGCCTGTATGGACGGCACGCCCCTGACTCACAGAAACTTTATAACATCTTCTTCAATGTATCAATGATACCGTACCATCATAAAGAATCTTATTACAATGGGTTTAAAATACCCTTAACAAAGCTGAAAGGGTACTTGTTCTCCCCGTCATTGCGATCAATTTTTGTTCTGGACCATACCTGGGAGCCTTCTAGTTACGGAGATATTGGGGGTTAAAGTTCCAACTTTTTCACGAGTTTTTTTTTTAATATAATTTTTTAATGTTATAACTTTATTTTAAATACCTCCATGACCACTGCACTATTCAATGTATCCAACAGCACAATGTTTTGATTGCGATACATTTAGTCCTAATGTATAATGTGATTTTTCATCCCAAAAAAAAGTCGTTTCTCAGAAATATTTTTTACGTAGAGTTAGTTTGGTTTACCGAAATAAGAGAATTAGATACTTACTTGAAGATGTTAAAAACCCATTAACCATAATGAAATTAAACGCGATGATAAGAAGAAATCTAATAACCTCAAGTGTTTCAAGAACAATGTTCCATACAGCTAATACAATACTGCGGAGTCCCTAACGACTTGGGCGCGGTTCGTACAGTCACGATGTAAATTACTGTGACTCGAACTTGTATGAGAAATGCATTATTTTATATTAATATTTATAAGGTAAATTAAATGTAGGAGAGGTAGCAAATGAAGCTGTTGTGTTGTTTTAGTTTGAAGTTTAATGCAGTTTTTGTTTAAGACTAGCTTTGCCCCGCGGACCTTCGTCCGCGTAAAACTATTATAAAAGTACTAAATCGGATTTTGTTAAAAACCCCAACCGCGTAAAAAATAACTGACTAATAACTTTAAATAAAAACTGAAAAAAAATACAAGTTCAGTCCAGAAGTGACAGTGAAATAATAAATTCTAATACGGAATATGTTGACTGCAATAGTCGGGACCCATATTAGATAGAATGATTTTAGTGTAGATTATTTTAATCGTAGACTCAATTTAGTTAAAGGAGATCATATTATAAGGTTTTAAGAAATACTTATTTTTGGTAGACGGCAGGTCGTTCGATAATAAACGGTGCAACAAAACAAGTATCAATACACTGTTGCTCAAGATTTTAAATTACATCATTTTTGATACTTTTAGTAACTTGAAGGTTACAAATTTAATCGTACATCATTATTTCTGCCGGTCTGTATGTTGCCTTTTGACACAATTTTGATGAAAGTTGGCACACTGATGCCATTGGGTCTTATCAAAATATCAGGTGGGTTACCATGAAGTCTTGAAGTGAGAAAGGGATGGAGTTATAGTACACGTCTAGCTCCATCTCTTTCCCACTCAGGAATAACATTAAAACAATACTGCTTTAAGATTTCATGGTAGAATATCAGCCCTGTGATATTTTATTTAAATGTTAGAGCACCATGCTGAGATTTGGGCCTTTTGGCCTCATATAGAACCAATTTAGTTTTAATTTTGTTTTATTGTTTTGTCCAGTGAGAGTTTAATAAATACTTTTTTCTTTCTTAGATCAAATTAATGACTAGTTTAGGTCTTGAATTACTTTTTTCCCGATTTTGAGTTCCCCGGGATAATTTTCGATCTTAACGCGACCGGAGCCGCGGGCATAAACTAGAACCTATTACACCCTTTTTCGACCCACCTGTACCTTCAGCAGGAAATGTCTAAATTGCACTTTTGTTCCGCTGTACGTCGTTCGTGATTTCAGTGTAGCGTATCGAAACATTGTAAACTTAGCTATTGAGTGCTGAACCGCTGACCAAATTGGGGATGTGGGTCAGTGTGTTGCTAACTTATAGCTAAACGTAAACGTAACGTAATTTTGTGCGTTTACGTTACGTTGACAGAGATGTGCGTTGTCATTGTTTTCGTATTTTTTTCAGTGACATGAAGAATAGTTAAACACGTTTGTAAAAATATGAAAAATTTAGATTTTGTTGTTGTTGTTTTGTTTTTAAACACAGTGTAGTAGTTAAGATAGGGTCAAACTTTTCAGTGTAGGTTGTGTTTTGACTAAAATACCACTTAACCGTAGTAGTAATAAGTATGGTTTTAATTTCCTCACATGTCAATTAAAGCGCACTTGCATGCTTCAAATAATAAATTATTTAAAGAAATGAAAGTCCTATAAAAATATTTGCATAATTCTCATAAAAACAACATTTTCTTCCCGAGCATGCAAAGGGTTCAACAATAGCAACTATTTAAAAAAAAAGAACATAATCCGACTTTGACACACTTTGCGAAACTTTCATTTTGCTTCATGTTATTTAATTACAATTTGCCTTCCAAGAATTATTACGTAAAATAAGTACCAAAAAATTAGATCAAGGTCGGTAAGTGAAGTGGCCCTTTTTGTTTACGTTACCTTTAATGAACCATTTTACCGAAATTCTTATCGGTTGCGTGCTTCGGTCGCCTGATCGGCCACCAGTGGGCATAACAGCTCATAATTGCTTCACGTGAAACATAAAAGAGCTTAAACCGACGTCTGGCCTGATGCATATCTACCTGTACTTTAGTTACATTGCGTGGATTCTACTGAGAGTGACCTTGGCCCCCTCCCTCCCAGCCCTAACCCTCTACCGACTAATAAAATTTCGAATAGTCTGCTACATCCAACCGTCGTAATCGTACCTCCAGCATTCGGTGTAATATAGAACCCTATTTCGTTCATGTAGGGTATCATCTCGCGTGTCCTTCGCGTGTCTTGAGCCGTTCCGCTGTTGCGATGGGCTTTTGTTTTGTTGGTACTGCAAATTAGTTAGTCAGCTGTTGCGAGTGGGCCTAGTACCATATATGGTGGCTGAGAATAAGGACGTGTTTTTTCTGTGAATCTGGATAATAATACGGGAATTCTTGATATAACTGAGGACGTCCCTCCGGTTATCTTATAATAATTTGAGTGCATCGAAAGTGAACTGGCTTAAATAAAACACTTCATGTTTTCAAGTTTATCGAAGTAAAATCGATTAATTTATGACCTAGTTTGTATCTGTTTGGCGCATTTTGATAAACTTTTAGGTATGTACTTAAATATAAACTTTACTAACTGTGCAAATACATGCACATCATAGGTGAACTACTGAACACTTCACACATTATTGTCTATTTAAAGTTAGTGAAAACCCTAAAATCACGGACTCATCAGTGAAACCAAATTGATCTCACACACATTTTAACTACCTACAGTTATTCTTAAATCTCCCCCAGTTTCTTTAAGCCAATTGAAATTACTCTGTCGTCAAATATCTCATGATTTGATCCACTGTTCGTGTTCAGCTAATCACAGCAGTCCACATGAGTTTGACAGCGTATTAGTTAATTATTGAGTTAATTAGCGTTTCAGACACTAGTTCCCCAAGCAAACCTAATCTAATTACAATAAATTGCTTGTTATAATGTGTTAACCGCATATGAACAACAAACCCATATATGGCCTACTAAAATAAAAAATAACTCTTGCATTTACTCTTATAAAACCTTTACGGCAGCACAATAAAGTTCTATGTAATCATAAAATAAATACAATAATGCTGCTTATAGCAGGGGGTTATTAAGTATTGAGATCACGCCACGGTAACGTAAATGCTTTAATACTTTTTATGGCTGTATAAAGCGCATGGAGTCGCGTGTATGAGATTCGATCTTCGTTGACAGAGCGCGAATGACGTGAACGCCTTTGCTCCATTAAAAAAAAATGTGCATTATTTTTTATTAGCGTGACCACTGCGTTTAATAGGTCGCACATTTGCATTCGCTTGCTGCTTCAATTCGCGTTTCAGATTCGATGGGCTTCAGAAACTAGTGTTGTGGAGTTAAATAATATTTTTAAATAAATATTAAGTTGTGTGGAATAACAGTGCAAGTTCTATTTGTTCTCAATTCTGTGATGGTTCAGGTAAAATGTTTCAATTATTATTAAAACTGGAGAAATAGACAAGCTTCATTTAGATGCAGATATGCACTTTATTGCGACAGACAGAGGTTTCACTCAGTTAGTGTGTTAACGTGGTCTTGCTCTCATAGCATTTCTTTGGGTTTACTGAGTTTCAGTATATAATAGTTCAACTGATCATAACCGAATTTTGGAGACTAACCATCGACCCATGAGATACAAGTGTATGTGTTTTGGTCACAACGCGTTATCGATACTCTCTTTAATCCCATAAAATTAAAAAAGAAATCTCCAACCAAAAACTCCACACAACGAATAACTTTAAACGTGCAATTCGCATATCTAGTTTAATGTAAGTATATGCAAATGTATGACCGTAGCGACCGGACAGACGTCACCCCCTACGTTACGGGCACGGCTATCACTGTAGGCAAAACGACGCGCGGACACGAAGACACACGCGTTACTAGCTGTAGGTACTTGAACTTGACTCGAGGTGTTGAACGCAAGTGACATTTACGGTCTAAAGTCTTTGACTCTCCACTCAGACATGGATGAATGGGACGTCCCGTACGTCCTTGTCTTGCCCCTATCCCAGTTTACTTGGGGATCGTTGCAGCATATTTTCTTCATCCAAACATTATTATTAGCTGACTTCACAGCAGTCTCTCACGAACTTGACTCGAAATGTTGATCGCAGTGTAATCGAAGTGCTTTTACAATCAAAGTCTTTGACTTCAACACTCACACGAATGTAACGTTTCATAATTCTACTGTCTTAATTTAGGTACCTACAATAGTCTCGTGAAATTTCAACGAAATTGAAGACTAGTGCCGTCGGTGACGTGTGAACTGTGTGAAGCCTTATCCCAATTAATTTGGGGTCAGTAGTCAGTGCAGCATTATTATCTTTTTCTCCCATACACTTCGATTAGCCCTCTTCTCAATACTCACTAACCCTTTATTAACCAAACAATCTCTGAATGAATGAATCGAAGCTTAAATTAAGAGCATGAAATGTTTTATTAGGCCAATTAGCTCGTAAAAATTCCTCAACCAACCTATGACGTCATAAGTTTCGCGAGTGAGCTAGAAACTTTGGGTAGTTGGGTTTTCCTGGGGTGAACAACAGCTACGAAGGTGTGGCGACCGAGCCGGTACCGGTGGCTTCAGGCTGCTGACAGCTCAATGCTGGACAGCGAGGAGGAGTCGCCGTTCGTCGTCGTCTCCTTACCTGTGTACTCCACTGAGCCTTTCGTGAGTTGCTTTTTGTTTGACTGATCTTTAGATTTAGATGAAGGAGCCTACAAGGATCGTAGCTGATGGAGCTATCTAGTCTCTGTTGCCATCCATGGGAAAAATGCGTGAATTTATTTGGGTATGTATGTGTTAGTATTCTCTGATACAGGCGATTGGAAATCGTCGTGCGATGTGCTTCAAAAATACAGTCGAAACAAGGTAGTAAAGTTGAATTTTGAGTAACCGTGGAATCACAAATAACCGCAGCACATAAAGAGACCATGTTGGGAAGTTATTGCAATTTTGTTTTAAGTTAAATATTAGCACTTTTATTCGAAAACGGTTATTTTGGAGCAGAAGCCAAAAACATTATGTTAGTGGACTGAAGAGGGAAAAACCAAGACTTGTTAACGCACAATTTTATAACAAGGTATTTATTTTACTTACTACCTAGCCCATCAGAGCTCATTAGCGTGCAGGTATACCTGTACGGCATTATTATGTACTTTACATAAATACATACTCATAATAACTGCAGCCATTACAATTTTACTTAAACAGCATCGGTCAATGTAGTTCACATTAAAAATCAGTCTTAACACCTAACTGCAAGTCATTTGTGCTTTTGTTGTTGGAAAAATCCATGAATATTTTCCCAAGATCATTACTAAGGACTAACAAAATCCATTTACAAGGAAATGGAATAGCTAATGTTCTCTTATCAATTACATAAGCCAATGTTTTCCTTGCGTATTCAAATGAATTGCGTGATTCAGCCCCGGTTGTCGAAACGCCCCTTCAAAAAGTGAGGTAATGTCACAAATGCCTTAATGAATGCGTAGTATTTAAATAATTTCTAGTGTTTGTTGTTGCTAATGGTAGTTATTAAGTTCAGGGTAAAAGTAATGGGTACTAGAGGTTTTTGAGAATGGTTTAGCAAGGTTTTTATTAGACCTTAACATTCTAATGGGATTCTGTCTTAACTTTCAAGCTTAGTGTGTTTTTTTTCCGGTAGTTGGAATGAGCTATCAAAACTTTATATAATGGGTGTAAAGTACCCTTAACGAAGCCGAAAAGCACTTGACCTCCACGTCATTGCGATCATTTTTTTTTTGTTCAAGACCCTACCTGGGAACCTCTAGTTACGGAGATATTGAGGGTCAAAGTTTCAACGTATAGACAAGTTTTTTTTTTACATACGAGTTTTTGTTATTATAATTTTACTCACAACCCTTTTACCGACCACTATACTTACTTTAATACCTCCACGACCCACGTACTATTCAATGCATCTATCAGCACAATTTTTTAAGTGCGTTACATTGAGTCCTACCTAAAACGTGATTTTTAACCCCAAAAAGAAAATCATTTCCCGGATTTTTTGTTGCGTAGCGTTAAGTTACTAAGTTTGATATACAGAATGCTTGGTTGACGGCAAATCAAAAAATCAAATCAAAATATTTTTATTTCACATAGGCCTACATGGGCACGGCTTCGTGAAGGGTCTGTTTACACCCTGTATAATTAGTTTTTTTGTGAAAAAAAAAAACATAATAAGTTACCCGTTGTGTAACCTGTCTATTATTGCCATTGATTATTATTTTTCTTGGAAACTAATCTCGAAAACATCCGGTTTCCTTTTCGTTGTCGTGTGTTTTTTTAATACCTGGTGTACCAAGTATTAAATAAAAAACACACCTTATACACCTATAAAATGTTCGCGAGCCCTTTCTAATCCAACTTCCTTATGGACACGAAATACAATTTACTTCGTAAACGACAAAATGACTAACATTTTCAGACATATTAATTTCAAACGCCGCAGTCCACTAGTTATGCAGCAATTTGAGACGTGACCTCGACGAAGCGTAGCCCACACGTGGTGGCCGATAGATGTGTACAGACCAGTTATATAGACCCCCAAACCATCACTAAAGGCCCCAAGATTCGCGTGAATGCAGAACTTTCGCGAGGGGGCGGGGAGGTCAATCTCGGCGGCTTGTACGTTATTCTAATTGCACGCACAGACTTGCGATAAGGCTGTCCTTGGAAGACGGTCAGTACCACGGGCCAAGGACTTCGGAATAATTTGGATGAAGCAGGGCTTTTGTTTACACGGTCAGTGGTCGGTCGGACGCCGGTGGTGCTTGTCCTCGGCGGTGACAAGTCCTGACAGACAAAATATCGCGGATAAAGATTCGGTATTGCGCGAACAGCGAGGAAGATTTCAGGGTTTCTATCATGGTGAGCGCTGGTTTTCGTTAAGTTTTTCTATTATTCATTTTCGTCATTTGAAAAGCTTCTTAATTAATAAATATGTTATTAGTTGGATTCAACATAATGTTAGAATTTGGCAAACATTCAAATAAAATTTTCGTCTGTAATTTTATTTTACTGTGCAATTAATTATCACGCTGTAAAGTTAACGATAGTAGGCAGGTACCTACCATTTATTTGAAATTATAGACATCAGAATATCCAGTGTTGGTTATCGATAACTTTCGTTTGCACAGCCGTATTAACACATAATCTTAGCAATAGGTATCTTTATCACAACCAAACAAAGCAGTTGAAGTTTTAAAATATTTCAATATTTGCCGATATATGTCCAGCTTGGATTTCAAACAAAATCAAAAACATTCGAGGCCCATAACAGAACTAGGTTAAAAGCAGTATTCGCGGGAAACTAAAAAATAACGGTCAGCAACGGAACGGAAGCGAGGGAATTTACCAAAGAACCATAAAATTCTGAATAAATCCACTTTCCTCGTTACATACCACACACGTCGGCCATTGTAAAAACGTTAAAATGTTACCGTTGGAATAAACTTGCATTACCATGCATTATGTTTTATCGGAGAAGTCAAATAGTCCAGTGGTTTTCATGTTTCATCGTTTTACTCAAGTTCTTGTTTAGTTTTCATAAATAATTTCTTGATTAAGAGGGAATAGAGGCTGCGATTCTCCATACAAATGTATTCCCCATTTTTCTTCCTAAATAATGCCTCTAGAGCAATCTTTTTTTTCATAAAATCAAGGTCTACTGTAAACACGTTCCTGTCATTTCCTTTTTTTTCAGAAACTAAGAAGTAAAGAAAATAAGACCCTCCAAAAATGACAAAAAATGCCCCATTTTTACGGCCATGATTAAAGGACTACCAGATAAATTCGAAAAGTTTTTAACATAAAAGAAATAGATAGAACTTCTTAAAATTTACATGTCAAAAATAATTGAATCGTCTCAGTTTTCGAGGCGAAAAAGGGGAATACGAAACGTCGAACGCGTCATTTTTTTGTGATATAATCGGTCTGAGCTGCAGCTGTTCCTATCGCACTCTATGGGGCAGGCTTGACGCAGCGCGACGGCAATAGTTTCTTCAAATACCTATTTTTCAAATTCCTTGCAGCTTGTTCCCTCTTAAACCTTTGTGACTGATCTCTTTCATCTGAGTTTCATTTTTTTGTCGACGAATTGGCATTACATTTTAAAATGACAGCCCATGAAGTGGCAGACTAACCACGAATTTAATTTAAATTCACATTACAAGATCCACCAACGATAAAGTCATATTCATCTAAAATCATAGCTTTTGCAGGTTCTTTTCCTATGCATGTCAGTGGAAATTTACTGAATTTTGCAGTTAGTTTGCACATTCATCAAACAATGTATTCGTGTCAGGGGCACAAAGCTCCATAGTTTTAGGTCGGACCGCTTATATGCCGAAATAACTGAAAACATTTACTTCTCATGACGTCATTCGAAAGCCTAATAAAAGCACTTGAAGCCTAAATTCGGAAGAATGCTGTACCTTTCAACCAGTTGAAAGAAACACCGACTCCCATTGACCTAAAAATAACTCTAATATTTCTTCGGTATTTAGTTCGTTAAATGGTATGCTAGCTATGTCGAACCGTAAAGTTAATAGTTTTTAATGAGCCATTCATTTGATTTTAATAATTCTATTAATGATCGTAGCATATAAAACAAGTTTTAATAACCCAGCAACCGATATTTCCTGTCTTTTGTCTTTAAAAAACTTATTTTTCACAACAGAAAAATTCTTACCTTGCCGTCGCGTCGGTACCGAGTGAAAAGAAACAAATGAATAAGGTAACTAATGAAGCTGAAGCATGTGTCTCATTAGGCTGTAGGCAAGTCATCTAAACTTTGGCACGAGTGTGTATTCTAGGAGAAACACCGATTCTATGCCGTTTTACTTCTTCTCCATAATAAGTTGCACTAGTCATTATAGGCACTGGCTATGTAACATTCTTCCTTTCTCTGCGTTTTTCTTATAGCAACAGGTTCTTCTGCTTACAGCTGTAGGTAAGTTTTCACTTTGCATAATCTATGCTATATCTATCTAACTTTTCTGTAGCAATTTGCACTTTCTATAACATAACATTTTGACTTATCTTATTGCCAGACTATATCTTGCTTGGCATTTAGTTGCAGCAATGAATTGAACTCTATTGATATACAATTTAAGGATGATACAACGTTTCAAGGAGTAAAGATTCTGCCTGTAAAGCTTGATGATTTCATCGACGTATTTTAACTCCGAATTCAGCTCTGCCCTCCAAATCCTAACCATGAAAGATACCGTCACTATATCTCTTTAAAATAACGTTGTTGTTTCACAAACAGGCGGCAAGCTACGGCAAAAAGAACGGCATGTGGTACGGTGGCACAGCGACCGGCACGACCAGTGCTTGGACGAGAGCTGGCACTCGCAAGCAATCGGTCGCAGAGTCCGATGCGCCTCCCCCGGGCGGCGGCAAACCCGCCAGTGGTCGCGTCATCAGGATCATCAATAATATGGATCATTCTATACAGGTAGCTCGTCATAGGTTGACGTACTAGTCATCATTATCTTACTGCTCTCATCTTAATTTATATGGATTTGTTTATGCTGCCGAAGATGTATTTTACGTCCATTATCAAAGTTAAATTCCTTCAATCTATTTTTGTTGATTTTCCTCTTTTGTTAAAGCCATCTGCTTATTTAGCCGGTAATTTTCCCATTGCAAGGTCTTTTAATAGAAGAAAAGAGAATCATAATGCATTTTCACTGGAAAAATGAAATATGACGTGTTTTCATTTCGGACGCCAATTAGAAATTCTGCCGTTGATTCCTCCTAAGAAACCGTCCACATTAAAGTATTTCAAAGGTAGTATATATATTCAAAACAAACGTCATACATTTCTATAAGTTACTAAGCGGAAAACTGTATTTAAAATTAATATAAAACCCTGTTTTTAAACCTACAATGAAAAGCATCATAGATTGTGAGGTTCTGGTATATGTGATTTCAAACCAAAACGATTTGTAGTGTAGTAATAATAAGCTTTCAGTACAAAGGCCTTGGGTAGTAAACACTGGTGATTGCCGAAGCTTTGCGAAAGCCGAGGTCGGGTCATAAGTGGCCATATTCGGTATTAGAGAACTATTAGGGCCGTTTGCTAATGTTACGTTCGGGAAAGTTTTTAAAGGGTGTTCTGGAAACTGAAAAATAGGTACCTACTTGTAATGTTTTAGTATAGTTTAAAGTTTATTATTTAGTTCCTTGATTTTCTATTATATTAATATGGTTTAAACACAGTTTGAAACCGTTATTAAGGTAAAGTCAAGGAAACAAAATTTTAGTATCGACTCGAGACTCGACATAAAATTCAGATTTTAAAATAATTTATCCACAGATTCGAAGCTTTAATTCTTATTCACAATGTATTTTATAAGTGCAGCTTTACATAACTTTGATCAATTGCATTGTTGGTAAGTTTCCGTAACGTTTTTATGAAAATATTTTGTTTGCAGTGTCGTGTTTTATTAAACTTACGTACAACACAGCCGTTTGAGGAGGTGTTGGAAGATTTAGGTCAAGTATTGAAGATGAGCGGAGCTAAGAGGATGTACACAATAACTGGGCAAGAGGTAAAGATAAAAAATATGCAGTAAGTCTCTAGAAGGAGGCTAGCTACGCCATATAGTAGCTAACATACATCACTGCAATTGGTGGAAATATCTGCTGTCATCTTTGTTGCTTATTTTTTTCCAAGCAGTATTTTTTTGTCCTAAAATTGGATGTTCCCAAACTCATGGGAACGATCACATCTCCCTTAGTCTACGAAGTTACTTTAACCAACTTACATAAAAGGAGGTTATGTATTCCACCAGCAACTTTTTTTTCATGGATACACTGATTTGTCTGTGATTACTGGTCCTATTTTCGTTAGGTATTATTATTTTTGTATAAATAGGTATTTATTGATGATATAAACATTATTAGTTACTTAACAATGTCCATATTTTAGGTGAGAAGTTTCTCCCAACTGCGAAACGAGTTCGCTGATGTGGAGACGTTTTACTTGGGCTCGCTGATGGTGGTCCCGGCCTTGAGCCCTGGAGTCAGTGCACCGTTACCTATTGAGTCGCCTATAAGAAGGTTTGTAACCTGTTTCAACGTATTTGTCTCTATCAGTTAGGTATTTTTTTTTTCGGATGGGAAATCATCAAATGACTCCTCCCGCTCTGGGCGGAGCGGAAGGGAGTGTCAGACTTTTACTGACTAAAACCATCCATGTTCCTTCTTTTGCCCTTTATGTTCCAGGGCCGCGGTATCTCTTTCGAACAGTCCCGCAGCCCTGGCAGGCATCAGTTAGGTATCAGATGTTAAAAAACATGACCAGCTCATACCTCTGAATGCTTTTTGCCCACTTTTGACCTTAAAACGGTACCCTGGCAAGCAACTAACATCTGAAAAACATGACCAGCTCATACCTCTGAATGCTTTTTGCCCACTTTTGACATTAAAACGGTACCGTGGCAAGCAGTTAACATCTGATACCTAACTGATCAGATGTTAGTTGCTTGCCACGGTACCGTTTTAAGGTCAAAAGTGGGCAAAAAGCATTCAGAGGTATGAGCTGGTCATGTTTTTTATTCCCTCAGTTACACTATTACATCATTCTACACGCTTTATTGTACACTGTGTGAGGGTTATCGAAACGCAATTTGTTACCTTAAATTTAGCAGATGACCTCCACAGCAGTGGCGAAGGTTCTATATAACTCGATTCCTACCGATTCCCGATTCCCTTTGAAAAATGGTACAGACAAATAATATAATCACATTAAAAATATGTACTCCGGCTTACCTTTTACAAAAATTTACCCTTTGCTACTGCTCCACGGGGTATACAAAAATATGATGTTCATTACACCCTGTATATCTAAGCTTGAAAACAGTTAAATCAAAAAAGTATCTGTTTAAAATGTAGATGCCATAAGATAATACCGAACAAGCATGAATCATAATATCGTGAGTTGTAGATCTCGATCTCGAGGCAACGTGGCGGCGCCTCCGATGGCGGAGGACATGCGCGGGAGACGCGCGAGGAGCAAAAGTCGACCTCGAGTGCTGTATGCGCCGGAGGGAGAGATTGTTCGTAATTCAGGTAACCCACAAACTAATAATAAACTAAAGAAAAGTCAATCCACAGCTACTTCCTCCTATTCCTCCTAAAAAAAAAGTTAAGAAGATGTTTTTTGTGTGTTTTTTTTCTGATTAAGCTATGTTCATTGTAATACGGAACATTGACTTCAAAATAGTCTGCCAACCTTATTGTATTTTTTTTTATTGTGACTGTAATAACCAGTCGACTGCCTCGTGCGCTGTGTGTGTATTCGATTGATATTGATTGATATTTGCTCAAAAGATGTTTCCCAGACTGAGATTAAGAGAGAAAACTAAGCGTATAAACTTACTCTTCAATCTGTGCAAATGCACAGATTTGGATCTCGGCGTTCGCTAAATTTTGGATTATCTTTGTTCGTTAGATTCGAGCTTTTCGATTGCAAGCAAGAAATATTTTAATCTCTCTCATTTAACCATTGTACAGACTACACCCTACTAGAGGTTCTCAAAGAGGAGCCGATACGGGTGACTATCCGAGGTCTGCGGCGCACCTTCTACCCGCCCATACACCATGCACCCATTGACAACTCACCACCAGAGAAGAAACTACAACTTGATTGGGTGTAAGTTTTAAAATACAAACGTCAATTAATAATCAGTTCTTGAACTTCTGTTATTAATTCAACATCTGCCGAGCCTTTTATCAACTACGTTGGAGTCGGCTTCCAATCTAATCGGATGCAGCTGAACATCAGTATTATACTTGGAGCGACTGTGTATCTGATCTCAACAAAAAAGTTACTTGGCAAGACTTTCTGGCTTCCGAGTTCTGACCCATTATGTCTATCAAAGATCTGCGGCTTAGCGAGTTTTCCAAGGAAGGAAAATCTGTCTACAGATGTTTATTTATTCCAATTCTCACAGTTACGGTTATCGCGGCTCTGACTCCCGTCGAAACCTGTGGGTGCTACCAACAGGAGAGCTACTGTACTATGTAGCAGCCGTCGCCATCATGTACGACAGAGACGAGGAGTCCCAGCGGCACTACATCGGCCACACAGAAGATATCCAGTGGTAAGACGTGAAACTTGATTCATCATAGATCAATGTGCTAGATGCGATGTTTAGGAATAAAATTGCGGTATGGTTTCGATGGCAAAATTCTCTGAACATTTGAGTGAAGTCTTGTTCATCTGGAAGTAAATGATTCAGGAAGTAGTAGCGTCGTCTTTGTCACTCGTTCTTGTGTTAAAATATCTTTCTGAAATTCAAGGCGGTGACGGTCCTCGATTAGGTACCTACCTTCAGTACGTAGTATTTTGAATAAAAGAACTAATGGTTTAATGACTCCAAATTCTTTAACTTATGATTTTAATAGATATTACTTATTCTGTTAGTATGGAGCTGCATCCATCCCGCGAGTTGGTAGCAAGCGGGCAGCGCGCAGGACGCGGCAGACGAGCGCAGGCGCACGTGCGCATCTGGAGCACCGACACACTACAGACGCTGCACGTGTTCGGCATGGCGGAGTTCGAGGCGGGAGTGTCCGCTGTCGCCTTCTCTCAGCTTGTGAGTGCCAAAATATTGCAGATACAACTGATACAAGTTAAACCCTGACTTGGGTATCGCATTAAAATGAGTTCGTGTTTGGTTTTACGCAGCAAACGACAGCTGAATGGGTTCAGCTGTCGTTTGGAACGAGAATACTATACATTTTAACATTGCAACTCAAGTCTTTGGAAGTTCCATTAGACTCCAATGCTACCAGGTTCTCTTGCTGGTATCTGCTTGACTCTGTAACGCCATTTCAAGTTTAATTCCACAGGCTCTCGACGAGTTTTTTTGGTTCCATTCGTATGTGCTAAATAATTGTAAATATTTAATAAGTGGATTTACATTTTTTTCAGTTGATTCTGAAGCCATTTATTTAACAGATTGTGGGTGATTGTGACGATTATTATTTTCAACAGAATGGCGGTAGTTACGTGCTGGCAGTGGACGCTGGCCGCGAAAGCATTCTGTCAGTGTGGCAGTGGCAATGGGGACATCTACTCGGCAAAGTTGCTGTAAGTAGAAACTTTTCATTTAAGGAGGTATTCATTGACTATTCCCAATTTTCGGTATAAAATCGGTGAAATACTTTAAATAGTTGAGT
This sequence comes from Eurois occulta, assembly GCA_950022335.1. Lineage (NCBI taxonomy): Eukaryota > Metazoa > Arthropoda > Insecta > Lepidoptera > Noctuidae > Eurois > Eurois occulta. Next base: position 3,928,845 of record OX465489.1, on the reverse strand, counting down.
ACCAAGTTGTATATCATGACTCATGAACAAAGTACAAAATAATAACTTCTTAGTATTGCGATGTACTAATACCATAGATTCATGAATGTCAAATATTAACCTCAGATATAAATAGCTTATTAAACCTATCTGCATTCAGGTATTCAACTAACTAATATGACATTACGATAAATTTAATAAAATCTAGATAAACCACTGAATGTATAATATGTGTATGACGTATTGTCTTCAACCTTGTGCACCCCAGTCCAAGGTTGAGCAGTACATTAAGATGTGGTCGCCATGTTGGTACCGATGGCAACAAATAAACTTTGTCCCCCAACCTGGGGTTGCCAGCGTTCGTGACGTTCGTAAAATGTCCCCCGCTTTTTAATTTATAAAGGAGATAGAATCTGAGATATGGGTGCTGCAGAATGCATTAATTTTAGGTGTGGTCAACGCCGTCGTGGAGGATTTTAAAGAATGTTTAAATGTTTTTGATAAAAGATAATGTCTTTTTTACATCAGCACATTTTCATGTAGAACATTTACACATTGTAATCTGTTAGTTAATCTACCCTGTTGTCTTGCTTACCCACTGTTATTTTCTGAAATGATACTAGTCAATGAAATTATATTTCCAAAGAGATTAAAAAGACTTATAAATATTTTAATCTCTTTGGATATATCTTTGCGTATGCATTATCCCATGGCCAAAGCAAAGTATGAAAGAATCATCTACCAATAAAAATAAATAATTTGAATTGTGGAAAATTGGTACGCGTACTTGCGTACCTAATTAATTATTTTAGGAAACAGCTTGATCAATAACTGAACAGTAGCAAAGTATGAAAGCAAGATGTTACTTAAAGAATAAGCTGAAAAATAGTCAACCAAATAATGTATGAGCTCTACCATCAGTTAAAGAAAATACTCTTTGCATTTCTTTCAGAACTAAAGTGCAACTTAAACAAACAAACAATAAACTCAAAGAAACCCATTTTTCGCAATCGCAAAGAAACTAAAAAACTCCATCCATAGATTACGATAAGGCGTGCAAATGCAAGCTCTACGAAAGCATAAATCAGTTCGTAGCGTTTGGTCGCAACTTCGCAAGTTCAACACACTTGAACGACTGCACATAAACACGCCCCCTGGCTACGAGCTACGACACGGCTACGAATTACTGAGTGCTACGAAATTAAATAAATAAATAAATAAATATCCCTGGACATTTCACACAGCACCATCTAGTCCCAAGCTAAGCAACCTAATGCTTGTGTTATGGTAACTAGATGGCTGATAAACTACATATATATATATATATATATATTTTTTGTAAATACATACATATTATAGATAGAAAAACACCCAGACCCGGAACAACTACTTGTAGGTCATACAAATATTAGTTCCGTACGGGAATCGAACCCGCGACATGCAGCGCAGCAGTCAATCGCTTGACCACTACGCCAACCGTGTCGTCAAATTAAAATATAAGCATCTACGTGAAGAGTCGATCAACCGCTTGGCGTTTTCCCGAAATACTATAGGTGGGCACTCGGACCCCATGTCCCTAGTGTTGTCCGTCTGTCCATCTATCTGTCCGTCTGTCAAGACCCTTATTCTCAGGAACGCGTGGAGGTCAAGCTGAAATTATTGTAAAATACTCAAGTCTGCCACCCCTTGGAGCACTGATAAAATCAAACTTGTACGTCAACGCGATCGACAGATATGACCGTATATGTCGCATAGTCTGCGATTTCACAAAAGAATCAAAACCTATAGGGTACTTCCCGTTGACAAATCATGAAATTTGGCAAGAAGAAATGTTACAGCACAGGGAAAAATTTGAAAACCGTTTTTTTTGTTGATAATTTTCAATTCATTTGACCAATACCTAGAGGAGGCTCTCGTTAGGCTGTTGGATCAAGGGCTTGATTCAGAAAGCAATACTCCTGTACACGGCACGTATTGTTAGGAGGTTCCTCTCTCTGAAACCCTGACCACCGGTAGCTTGGACCCTGTTCCCGATACCGGCGGGCTACTATTTTTTATATTTTTAAATGTTTTATTTTTACATTAATTTAGATTGAAATCATAACATTTAAAAAAATGTAATTTATGTGTATAAAAATAAATGAAGGAAATAATTTTATAATAGCCAATTTTATAGCTTGGGTAGTACCTAGATGTGGTTAGACGTCGCAATTAAACTGTTATTATTTACCCGTCATAAAACTGAGCATTTTTTCAAAATGGCTTCTCTATGGAAATAAACACCATGCTAAATAACACTCAATCATTATTAAATAACCGCGATTGATCTTAAGTAACACCTATTTTATGACTAGAAAATATTATAGTTAGAAAATATTATTTTTCTCGGTAACTTAGGTAATAATTCTTCATAATTGTCAAGTAACATCTTATCGGGTCACGCGACGACTTTAGAACATGGTTGGTACATTACCGTGTAAGGAAAAAGCGTATCGCGTTCAACTTTTGCTTAGAACTAGTTTTTTACTGATTTACGGTTTATTTAGAATGGGTAAGTATTTGAAAGACAGAGTACAGACTATTGACGAAATAAACACTTTATTCCAGAGGTATTTCTTAGAACGTTTGCATTCTAATTTCAGTCGTTTTCTTGAAAATTTGCTCATACTTTGACAAGGTTTTGCAATGAATTGTCGCCGAGATGAGATTTGTTTTCTTGATTATTCACAATTATCGGTGTTAATATACGCTGAACGCTCTAATACTGGTAGTCTTTGGAGTTTTGACATCTCTTTAACGAGTAACCAGCTAACTAATTTTTCATTGACGACTTGCAGACTTTGCAAGAAGAGCTCACTGGTGCTGCTTTCCATCCTCTTGATGACAACTTGCTCATCACTCACGGAAAGGGACACTTGGCATTCTGGAATCGTAGAAAAGACGGATTCTTTGAACGCACTGATATCATCAAGCCGGTGAGTTTTGTATTTATTACAATATTATTTCCAAACTGAGGTTCTATTTGATAATTGAAATATGCTTAATATGTCCTACAACGCAGATAAGGAACGCGCGAGTCGTTTCCCGCGTAAGTTGTAGAGTGGAGTTAAATCAATTAAAAAAAAACCGTAAATATCGGTTTTTCATAACATTTTTTTTAATTTTACAGCCGTCTCGTACACACGTAACTGCGTTGCAGTTTGAGCAAGATGGTGATGTTGTAACGGCTGATAGTGATGGTTTCATCACAATATATAGTGTCGATAGCGACGGAGCCTACTTCGTTCGAATGGAATTTGAGGTAAAAGGCTAACAAATGTTTACAAGTAAATTGAGTTTTCATTTTGTTGTAGGACAATATTGATTGATGTATCTTTTCTAATATTATTCAGGCTCACATCAAAGGCATAAGCTCTCTAGTTATGCTTTCCGAAGGCACATTAATATCAGGTGGAGAAAAAGACAGAAAAATCGCTGCCTGGGATTCCTTACAAAACTATAAAAGAATTACTGAGACGAAGGTTGGTTGGTAAAACTACTTTTTATCTCCTTCAAAGTAAATATTAATAATTCCATTAAATTCAAATATTGTGCTTTCAGTTGCCTGAGTCTGTAGGAGGGGTTCGCAGTATTTACCCTCAGAGGCCAGGCAGAAACGATGGAAACATTTACGTTGGTACGACTCGAAACAATATCATGGAAGGTTCTCTACAAAGAAGATTTAATCAGGTATAACAATTGTTTTTATTTAGATGATCAATGCTGATCATCTTATATTTTAGTGTGTTGCTTCAAGACCCAAGTCGGATTAGCTTAAAATTCCGAATAGATTGTTTACAAATACTCGTTCTTTGACTCAGGTCGTGTTTGGACATCACAAACAGTTGATGGGATTGGCTGTTCACCCTGACGATGAAATGTTCGCCACAGCTGGACACGACAAGAATATTGCCTTATGGAAAGGACATAAACTGGTGTTTGCCACTCAGGTAACGCGATGAAACCGGTGTAACCATTGTTTTCTAGGAACTGGGGAGGTAAAAGACTTAAATATACTGTTCAACTATTTTCAGGTTGGATATGAGTGTGTATCTCTGGCGTGGCATCCAAGCGGAGGAGCACTGGCTGCTGGTAGCACTGAGGGACATCTTGTAGTTCTGAATGCTGATGCTGGTGCCCATGTAGCCACTCTAAGAGTCTGTGGCTCACCCCTTAGTTGCTTGGCTTACAACTCTGGTAAGAAAACTATTTAAAGCAGCCTTTAAGTCCTGGCCTAATGTTATACGAACACATCGCGAATTGATTGATTATTTTCTAATTATCAATGGAATCCGAGACATTACCTTCGTGTCGCTCCTAATAGGTAATTAACTAATCTCATACTTGATTTCAGCTGGAGATACTCTAGCCATAGGATCACAAAACGGTAGCATTTATTTATTCCGTGTCTCCCGCGACGGGTTCTCATACAAAAAATCAAACAAAATCCGAGGGGCTCAACCTCTCGTGCAGTTAGACTGGAGTCTAGACGGCAATTACTTGCAGACTGTTACTGCTGATTACGATTTGGCCTTTTGTAAGTTTACCTCCATTACATGCTATTTTTTTTCATATCTGTAAACTAATTATCTTGCAGGAAATTTTATTCTTTATTTATAAACTGCACATTTTTCTTACAGGGGACATTAAATCCTTATCACCAGAAAAAAGTCCGATCGCTATGAAAGATGTAAAATGGTCTACATATAACTCGACTGTTGGATTCCTTGTATCAGGTACGGGTATTTATCTTATTATGGTATCCCTTGATACGTAGCATTTTAAGGTTGGATTCGAAGGCTGAATTTCTTATTTTTTTAGGAATGTGGAACAACCGATTCTATCCAATGACGACCCTGATATCTACGGCGAGTCGTTCGGCTGCTCACGACCTTCTCGTTAGCGGTGACTTGGATGGATACGTTCGCTTATTCAGGTAATGTCATTTATCCATAAGACAGCCTTGCCAACATTCCACTAAACTCACAAACACTGATTTATGATTCTTCTGTATTTTCCTCAGGTACCCCTGTGCAAGTCCGAAAGCCGAATACAATGAAATGAAAGTTTACAGCGGAGCGATATACAGCGCTCGCTTCTTATTCAATGACCGCTGCATGATCAGCGCTGGAGGAACCGACGCCGCGCTCATGCTGTGGGACCTGGTGGATGATTAGCATCCATTAGCGCCGGGACTGCGGCCGCCAGCGGTTGTGGTAGCTCCGCCCACGCCCTCGCCGCCGCCCCTCGCGCTGATTTCCCATCCCACTTTCAAAGTGCTGGATTTCGATGAACTTGATTGAAACAGTTTTTGAAATTCTTAAGGTTTTAACTGATGACATGGATAACGTTGTCTGGCGTTAATCCGATGAATTTTCACACGAAAATGAATACGTATTTTTTTAATACTATGACGGAAATATAAGTCTGTCCAGATATTCCTGACATGATATATAGGACCCCACACTTTTAACTACTTTTTATCCCGTAAAATATCAGTGGTTATAATAATAAGAGAATCTCTATTATATTTTAGTTACGTAGGTTTACATAACACTGCCATTCAAAAGTTGCGAATAATTATAGGAGCATAGTTAGTTATTAATCACGCTATGATGTGTTAAGTATTATGATATTGGGAAATATTTATTCTAAAATATAGCGCAGTTAAGGTAAAAATGTGAAACATTTTATCTGAAATAATGAAAGCATTTCAATATGTACAATTGATTACCACTGGTGCTGATATTTTAAGTGATTTTAATGAAATACTGGAAAATTTATCTATACAACTTGCAATATTTATTTCCATGTTTATGATTCACCAAAAGAAATTACTAATTATTTTAATTTAAGGCAAGCGACACTGCACATTTATCATTAAGATTAATAAAAATATATTAAATCGTTGTAGTCAAGAGCACTATTTACATTCTAGTATTAATATAGATAATACGAGGACTTCCGGAATGTGGCAGGCCACAGACAAAATTTTTGAATGTTATCCTCTTTTTATTTGTCACTTTTACACCAAATATTGTATCAATTATTATTGTATTTTATATTGCTAAAAAAACTTTATTACTTAGTACAAAATAATCGATAGATTTATTGAAATATTATATAAGTATATAAAAACAAACATATTATGCATTTGTTTATTTTAATATCATAATAATATTAAATTGTCATATTCAGTCGATATGATGGAGTAAAAAAGGCAACCGTTACTGACACTATTTCAACCTGATATAAACAATATTGATCACCGCTGTCAAATACTGCTGCTATTAAATAAAGCTACCCAGGTATATGTTTTGGTAAAAAGACAAATATTCCAACAATTCATTTATAATGGACTTACCAACTTTTTGAACAGTTATTGGGATTGTATAGTGTCAAAAACTGAATTTTGTGTGGATGAAATGTAGCTTTATATAACTATTCGTGTAGGTAGCCTAAAATTTAGATTCTCGTTCTAGTAAAACTAAGATCTTATAAAATGAATACTAACACATTTCACAAAGAAAAGCTTGTCAAACACAATATCATAACAACCTACTCATAATATACCTAGCTGTAGTTTTAATGAATTTATAAAAATTACCTACATTTCATAAATATTTTGTTGATGCCATATTTGTTTCTGAAGGTTCCAAGAATAACTAGGTACAACTAATGCGGTTTTAGGTAGGTATTTATGGTTTTAAAGTACCGTATTTTGTTACCACAACGAGTACCTTATCTATTTAGCCCTACTTTTGTCATGGTATCCAAAAGTAATAAAGAAAAGAAAATAATGTCCTTACTTTGTTTAAATTACACATATGTATATATATATTATAAATTAATTGCAAGAAGCGAAGCGAATTGCACGAAGTGATATAAAATGACAGAAAAAATTAGTTGCTAGAAAAATTATAAAGCTTGCTTAGTTATTGCATACCTATTATATGAATACCTACTATTGTTTAATTAATATTTTAATATTGAATATAAAACATTTGGAAGAAAAACCTGTTTTTATAAACATAATAATTGATGAATCAATAAATTAATGTCAGTTATCATTCAACGTGATTTTATTTCATATTCTATCATGTGCCTTTTAATAAAAAATGTCCCTCTACTTAAACTTGCCTCGCAGGTTTTTAACAAATAAGAAAATAGAAATAGTTAGAATGAAAACAATCTGTACATAGGTACAGATGTTATTTCATAACTTGGAATAAAATAATGTTGGAGCAAAAAGTTAGCTCGCCATCCAGAACGGCAGCGGTCAGTGTGTCTCAAACTAGAGCTACAAAGCTACCTAGTTAGTTATCCAAGGCAGTTGCTTCGGGGTAGCCGGGTCGATAAACGTTTGTCCGTTTTCACTAAAACTACCCAATGCCTAAATGCTAGTACTGTAGCAACAATAAAGACCTGAGTTGTAAAAATATTGTAGTTAAAATAACTGTGAAAGGAGAACTGTACATACGTACGTGGTCGTACCTACCTACATTTCGGTTTCTAAATTTTCGGCAAAAGCCGGTTTATGCATGCTCAAGAACTAGTAAAATGGAACGATCACTATACCCCTTCATTTGTTACGGTAAAAACCGTAAATGTCAGTTTGACAAATTGACATTGGCAATTTGGCATAGATAAAAATAAGATAACACACGTAGCTTCGACCAGTCACAGTTTGCGCCGGAGTATCGCGAAATCAGTTGAATTGAATGGTTTCATAAAACCACAGCGTATTACTATTCATTGTGAAACAATGACTAAGCCGCGTCCATGTGGTTGCAAAGGTTGTAGAACATGTTTGATATGTGAGACACAATATGGAGCCGAGAACTTGAAACTACAGCTGGAACTTGACAAAGGCAAAGGTTATGTTTATTGTCCGTTTTGCAACAAAGCTTGGCGAGGCTGGGACCTAGACTCCTACAAACAACATCCTAACCATGAAGGACACTCGATAGAATACCCAGGCGTGTACATACAAATGGATTTCATATCAGAGGAAGAAGAAAGATTTCTGATGCAGAACATCGATGAAGTGCCATGGGACGTGTCACAGAGCGGCAGAAGGAAGCAAAATTATGGTCCCAAGACCAATTTTAAAAAGAAAAAAGTAGTGGTGGGCAAATTCGAAGGATTTCCGGCATTTTCTAAGTATTTGCAGGAGAGATTTGACAGTATAGATTTGCTAAAGAATTATTATGTTATTGAGCAGTGCTCTTTGGAGTATGATCCTAGTAAGGGAGCGTCTATTGACCCTCACATAGATGATTGTTGGATCTGGGGTGAGAGAATAATCACTGTGAACTGTTTATCCGACTCTGTACTTACTATGACTAAGTTTAAGGGTGACATAAAGAAGTACAATCTGTATTGTGCTGAACAATATGGCCCGGTGGTGGCTAATGATGGTAGTATTATAACAGACAACATTATGGAACAGTCAATGTTGGAGGCTTGCAAATCTGTGATTGATGATGACGTTATAATTAGAATACCTATGCCGAGGTGAGTTTTGTTTATAGTTCTTTTAATTAGTTATTCCCTTCGCTCTAGTCACATTCTGTACATGAATAGCCACATCATCATGTATCTGACCTTATTCTATGTTACTTAGTGTTGAGGCTTTGTATTGTTTTCTTCCACTCTCCCCTGTCAACGGACCATCTTTTATTGGATTGCAAAATTAATAATTTATATAAGTCCAGGTAAAAAAGACTAGGTAGATGTTAAGGTGCAATATTACACAATGATAATGTTTCATGAAAATAGTAAAACATTGTGCAATATCTATGTCTGGTGAATAAATAGTTTGAGTACTATGCAAGGTCAATTGTTGAAGATTCTTGTTTACACAGCTGCTCTGTTGATAATTATTCATAACTAATCTTGTGTGTGTAAATAAATATGTAATGATATTCACATCACCTTTTTTACAATTCTAGGAGATCGCTAATAATCATTTATGGAGAAGCAAGATACATCTGGGAACATTGTGTTCTACGTGAAGATATCACCTCAAGAAGAGTCTGTATTGCATACCGGGAGTTTACCCCACCCTACCTGTGCGGTGACCAACAACAGATAGGAAACAACATCAGGGAAATTGGTAAACACTTTTGGGATCACAAAACTAAAATATATGATAATGTAGAAGACGTGAAAGAGAAGAACGAGAAGGAAATAATCAATGGTCATGAAGGGTTACCTAATAATGGTATGAAATCTCCGGGATTGAGCCTATCACCCTTAATCGGACAAAACAAAAAAGTAGAAAACCAAATAGCTTAGAATTAGGACGTTGTGAAAGTTAGTATTTGTTACCACTAGACAAATGACGGAACATGACTTATTTGTAATTTTTATTTATTTATTATACTTGGTATTTAAATAGGTCATGTTGATAAGATGAAAGAATGCAGATTTAAAAAGTAATAGTATAGGAATGTTGTTGGAAACATTGTAAAGCGACACCTTAGAAGGATGGGTACATTAACCTTACTGGTTATGTCCTTCAAAAAAGTAGAGGACGAACGTTGTTGTCGCAATCAGTGTGCATGCATGACCAGATGTATGATTGTGGAGGCGTAAAAGGGTATAAAAGAATAGCATGTGATATTTTCTAGTTTCTGCCTGCTCCCTCAAGTAAAAGGCGTTTATTTATGTGCATATTAAAAGGTAAAATTCAGAAAGTAGTTTATTCATAATTTAGTATCAAGCCACTAGCTTCATACGGTCTTAAATTATTCGTTTTCATTCTAGTATTACTTTTTTTAATAATGTGCTGGTTGAGTTTTTGAGTGACCAAATTCTAAACAAGACAGAAATGTTATAGAAAGTATCTGCTCAATTTTGGAGTCAACAAAAACTATTATTAGACTGGGCCTCATTAATTCAACTGTATAATATGGCTATTAGTTTTTTCTAAACTAAGATTTAAGACATTGTTTCTTTAAACTATTGACAGGAGTAAAGATTAATATCAAGACTGTGTGTGACTGTATGCTATTTAAATCAATCAATTATTTGTGTGTTAGAAGAAGTTTTGAAAGTATTGCAATATTGATAGTTGCTAATTATTAATATGTTTTAGATTACTTCACTATCATTTTTTTTTGGTCCTATTTACAAGCTATTTTTATAAAATTGTGTAGTCCATGTGTATAATTCTAGTTGATATAGGTTGATGTAATCAGGCTAATGTCCACAAAGTGTGGATGATGTCAGTATACACTTCAAAAATTCCTATGTATTTGTTGGATGAATATTCACATTGATCAGTAAACAAGTTATTCATCCAAATGAGTATGTGTAGGTTTAAAGTATGTATGTAAATCAATATGTACCATACATATTGATCAGATCTTTGAATAAATACACATATTCCTAGTTAGCACTTTAGTTTGGTGACAGATAGTGTTTTTGTATATTTTGCAGGCAAAATAAGTGAAAATTAAATTATAAGTATTCATAATTTTAATTGATATTGCATATTCTGATTGCTGAACATTGAACTAATAATTGTGATGTTATTTTGTTAGCGCAAATTAGCTATCTTTTATTAATTGCTTTGACCTTATGTCTGTAGACATGCTTAAATATAAGTACCTACATTGAATGTACTTATCAAAACACGTTAATTTTAATAGTTGTGAGCTATTGTAGTAGTGGCAAAAAGTTAAAAAGAATGAAAGAGATTTTAATGTTGAATTAATATGTTCATGTTGCCAACAAGGTCACATTTATTTATTTGTTAGGAACACAGGTCTCTGATTAAATAATTAAATAAAATAGTGTAATAAACCTGTTGGTAACATATCATAAAATTCAATGTTAAAAACCCTTTTAACATTTTGTCTCTGTTCACCCGAAATTACCCAGTATGGAATGGCACCCTGGTCGCTATGCGAATAAAATCTATGGCCGGCTGCGTGACCAAGCGAATCCCAGAGGGGCAATTTCCGCAAGTTATAAGTCTCAATCTGTCAAAAATACAACCGGATTTTAGACAAGTTTTGAATTATTTTCTGAGTTGTGATTGCGACATGAATTTGAACTTTTTTAGGTACGTAGAATTGGCCTCAATGCAAAGTTGTTGTATGCATTTTGTTAGCATCACGACCTGCATTAGGTACAGCCCTGATGCTTCATCGAGTCTGTTTTTTTTAAAGGCACAATATAAGTATTTATAACAATATCTTGTAATTGAGGTCATATTTATTTAATATTTTATTTATTAGTTATGCCGTTCATACATGTTCGTCAATATTTATGACGTTCGACGTAGATAGTGTCCTCTAAAAGTCTAAATCATCCCAGTATTACTTAATAAATCAAGGCTCAGTGTTTAAAATGACTTGTTCCGATTAATATTAACATACACTAAATTTAATGTCTGCCTCCAATGATCGCTTATCTCTGTTTCCTTTATGTATATAATCAAGTAATTAGGTTGAAATCTAGCAATAAAATTGTTATCATTTGTATTATTTTGAGATAAGTAATGATTATATACCTTGTTGTTTTAAAAGCTAATTGCTTACATTGTAAGGTGCGTAATTAAGCTATATTTCAAAATATTCGTTCACCCTGTACAGTCGCATGACTATACAGGGTTATTTGTAAAACACCAGTAACCTCTTAAGAGGTCATTGTACTCATCATTATGAACAACTTTTACTATGGGACCAAACCTGAAATCGCGAAAAAAAATCAGCTGTTCCCTACATTTTGACGAGTTAATCAATCATAAATGTAGGGAACAGCTGATTTTTTTTTAGTAGTAAAAGTTGTTCATAATGATGAGTACAATGACCTCTTAAGAGGTTACTGGTGTTTTACAAATAACCCTGTATACACATAAAAAATCGATTTTCGCGTAAAAATTACGGTTTCTACTTTGAGTTAAGACTTATTTTGTATTAGTTATGCTTTCAAAATACTGTTTGTGAAACGTTAATCAATACAGTAGGAGAATATCACTTTTAAAAGTTCCTGCCAGAGTATGTACTTGTGCTGTACACAAAAAAGGTGGTTTTTCTTTCATTTTTTTTTTAATATAATTATATTAAATGGGCCTACTCTTGACCTCAATATAGTCCTGAGGACAGAGATGAGGTCGACGATGGAACGAGCTAACCCAAAAGAAGTATAACACCCAATATTGTAATCAATCACTCAGATAAAGTTCGATATTTCGACTTTAAAACCTTTTATTTTTTCTATGATAGTCTGTATGAAGGTTGCATGTAGGTATTGGCTATGTCCGCAATTCCAAGTTCAAGCTTTTGCTGTTTGAAGGTTCTATTGTATAAATACAGGATGAACCTACCGCGAAAAGTGGGTCCCTTCCAGTTACCTATTGCTGTTGCTCAGCCTGTATAATATGTAATGTACAGACGCCAGCACCTCCAGCTACTACAATCTGTCAAATTTCTTTTATAGATTTTCAACTTAATCGCTGAAGCATTAGGTTCAAGGTTGATTGCCAAAATTTGACAGTTTCGGGTAACTTGATGTGCTGGCGTCTGTACACTCATTTATGTATTGATTGCACTTTTCTGTGAATATTTTTCTTACAATGTTCCTACGCTAAGTTATCTCATAGTAATTCGTAATAAAGGATTTTTAAATAAATGCCAAATATTGCAGTCCAACTTGATAGTTTTATTTATGTTTTTAAACCTCATTTTTAATATTTTAATTTTTATCATCTAACAAGTTACAACTGCGTTTGCAATAATTTTATTTAAAAAAGTTTCAATTATTGGTAACAATAAACTTTCTACGAATCACATACACTTTTTGAAGCAGTTTTATTTACAAAATGTTCGAAAATATAACAATAGATTTGTAAAAAATATAATATAGGCAAATATTGTGTTTACCCATAATTTACCTACTTATCATCTGTAAAAACAATATTTTAGATAAAGCTGTTCGAAGTGCGTCGACCTCTCGGTGCATGACTAAAATCAAAACCAATGCCATATTGTTTCTCAATAAATTTTACAAAACAATTTGCACAAATGTTAGCCGCCCCTGCAACGACGTTTTATCGTTTCGCGCCAAAAGTTTCATGTATATAAAGCCTTGTCTAAAATCATCATATAGTATGACCACAGACTTCATTGTATAATAGTATGACCTTGGTATGACCCATGTAGTGTGCAGTTCAAGGTGGCGCTGTTTATCAAGGAAAAATGCACCGATATGTCAAACTCGGTATGTTTATTTTAGTTCTGTGTTTCCCCGCCTGCACAGATAAGTTAGCTGAAAAATCAAAATCAAATGTCAACTATGCCAGTAGGTCATTTGCTTGTTTTGTCCAAAAAAGCTCTATTGTTTTATTTTAATACAAATGCGAAACAACATTTATTTTAGGTACCTAAAAATAGTAATAAAGTGCTGGATGGTTCTTTTGGCGCTTAAGATAAGATTTGTGAAATTGTCTCTGGAAATTGTTTAGAAAAACAAGATGGCGGCTTTAGTTCCGATTAATGCCACGCGCCAAAAGAACGCATGTAGCACTTTAAGCGTTATTCTTGACAGGACATTTACGCCTGACTCGACTCCTGTTGTTCAATGTAGACCTGAGTCTCGTCCTTCTGCTTTTCCTCAGCCTCTCTCTGCATGATCATGTTCTCCCTGAGTTTCCATGTGATCAGAGCCCTTGCACTCTTCATCTTCCTGATGCAACGGGCCAGGAGCAGGGCGAAGATAATGCCGAGGAGCTGCAAAATTAATGTTTTACGAGTTAGCTTTCGTTCGCGTGGAGGGCCGACATTATACCACGGGATCATAATACACCGAGATCGAAAATAGGTATCATATTTAAGTACCTAACCAAATCCAGATGATTCTCAGGCGTAAAAACGCCGAAGAATCATCTCGAGTTTCTTTCGCATTCATAATATTTAGTAAGAATCCATGCTTCATAAAATGTGGATTCAAGAGTTGTACAACATCTTTTCATGTTTCAGCAATATGTTGTGTTGAGCGAAACAAGTTGTTGGAAACAATTCATACATTTAGTTGTAACAACATCTAAACATTAATACGGGGCTGACAAACATTGCTCTTTTTTGGAGCGAACAAATAATATTTTATCGAAGACTGGTTTCATGAACTACCTTCTTTGCCTAAACAAAACATAAACTAAGTACATAGTGTTATCAATTAACCTCAAAGTCGGATGTAACTAGGGCACGTATGTATCCTTGCAAACAACGCTAAGTATCTCTGTCCAATAACTTTTTTGGTAATAAAGTTAAAGTAATAATAAAAATCTTGCTAGGATCTAGCGCAAAATAACATAAAAAGCTTGCATATAAAACTACGGATGTCTAAGTAAATAACTACCAGTTTCTTTTAAAAGCTAACTGTAGGTAGGTGGGTACTGCGATGACGTTGGATTTTTCCGGGATTCTATTGTACCTATCTATTCTATCCGGAACTGCCTGCTTTCTATTCTTGATCCATATAACCTACCTATCTCCATAGAATTCCTAAGGTAAACACCAGACTGGTGGTTGAAAATTAACAATGAAAGTACGTTTACTATAACGTACGGTACATAACTATAGTAGGTTCTAAGTTCTAACTGACTTGCTAGGTATGCGTCAGTTGAATATTAGAATATTATTGCACTCATCGATAAGCAACTAATTAAATAAACCTGCTGTGAATTAGAAACAAGAGTAAGTAAGCAAAGAATAAGAATACTCACATTGATAAACATCACAGAAACGCCGAGCACACCGATGACAGTGGAATTCTGTATCAGCACATTAATCAAGGCGTCTTTACAACCAGTGCCATAGATCCGGTCGCAAACCTCAATGTTGTACCTTAACTCGCAGCAAGTTCTAGGCACCATCATGGACACAATGTCTCCGTCGATCTGTACATTAGCCTGAGCTATTCTGTCTTTTTCGGTGAAGTTAAAGTCCAAGTAATCCATAAAGGAGTTACTGCCGCAGCAACTAAGCTGGAATAAAATAATGAGAATTAAACACATTACTTCTTGGTTTCTGGCTCGTCTGCTATACCTACTATCGGAATTTCTCATCGGTAATTTAAAAAAAGAACAGCTTTTCCGTACATTTAGCCCGTGTAGGTATTGCACTTTTGTAGGAAACAGATTTCTTTTTTAATTACCGATGACCAATTTAGAAGTGGCCTCGGTTCAGAATGGTGTACTGAATGCGTGATAACCGTTTGTGCGTCAGTGTTCCTTTCTTCCACCTTATAATATACCTATATAATATATACTAGCTTTTGCCCGCGGCTTCGCCCGCGTGCAGTTCGGGAATTGCCCACAGGATCTTGCCTACTTCTGGGATAATAAGTAATCTATATCTATCTGTATCAACCTATAATCTATCTCTGTGCCAATTTTCATCCAGATCAGATCAGACCAGATTATGTAAGTCAGTGATCCAAAGACGGACGTGTAACGTAAATTAATGAATTTTAAACATGGGAGCCACTTTTGGGTCGTAAATAAATAAATTAAAAAAAAAAAATTGTAAACTATATCGTGTTATATCAAAAACTGTGATACACGTGTCTCATAATTTTAATTGAAGAGTGATGTGTACATTAAGTTTTCAGTCGACCGACCCAGAGAATAAGTATTAAGTTTCACAGAAAATTCAACCCCATTTCAACCTCTTCGAAAAACCCTTTCTTGGTGGATATTAACTCTTCACAAAGAATACATCCTTTAAATTTCATGTCATTAAGACCAGCGGTTTGGGCTGTGCGTTGATATATCAGTCAGTCAGTCAGGACTTTGAATTTTATATGTATAGATTTTAAATTCAAGACGTGCGTACGCAAAACCTCGAAAATAGCTCGGCCGAATTGGCAGTATTTTCTTTTTGTTGTTTTGAATTGTCAGGACTAGGTTTACTTAAAACAGGTAGGTTGGGTCTAGGTTTGTAAATTGCGCCCGTGCGAAGCTGCGGCGGGTGGATAGTCAAGAATAAGTAAGATAAGTAGGTAACTAGAATACTCCTATTTTGTCAATTTATAGAAAGAATAGAACATCATTACTTTGCCAAAATTGTGGTACTTACTTGATTAAATAGTACAATATATGTTTTTCACATGATTACACCATTCCTTTAATATTATTTTTATGCCAGTCAAAAACAACCTGCAACCTTTTTCTATCTAGACATTTGTATCATGGTCCTTAATTTCAGAATAAAATTAGATTATACTTTATACTGTACTTATAGATGATATTCTAAAAATTTTATGATTCTTTGTAGGTATACTAAAAATACACGTGATTTTGGGTGGGGGGGGGGGGGTTTAAAAATGCTAAAAAAAAACATCACGTGATTAATGGACGGCCCCTTAGGTAAATTTTGTATTTTCTTTGTTGTGAGATCATTAATTTGACAAAAATAAACCATTTTAGGTTGTTTATTGTGGGACATTACAGCAACCACTCAAAGATAAAACGAACTAACGCACATCCGGTGCAATGAGGAAGAGGCTATAGCTCAGAGGCACATTTACTATCCTAAGCCTTACATTGACCTCGCGCCGATTCTATCAAATCTTTGTGGTATTTCGAATAACAAATTGTTTATTAACCCTGGTAACAACTACAAAAAAAAGCCCGCGTAATGCAGTATGGCCCTCTCCCTCTCACATCTCTTCTCCCATTAGGATTAGGCTCTGGGAACCATAAAGGCTGATTATCATAAATAAACTCTATTTATAGGTACTTACAGTATTTTGTAGAGCGTCAATTTCCTCTTGAATTTCGGGATCGTTGTAGCCCCACACTGGCACGTTGACGTAATGCATTATCCTACCACTGTCCATCGTGAAGGCAAGGATTACTGCCGTCAACTTAATTATGAACACCGTCATCAAGATGCATGCATACTGAAAAGAAAAGCCTTGATTAAATCAAGATACTGCCGTCAAAAATTTCCCATGTGACATATTGGAGGGAGTCGCTATTGCAATCCCAACAAAAACAGACTTTAGTTGCAGAAGTTAAATGGCAATATAAGTTCTCGGTATCACTAGGGGCTGGTATACCCCACACATAAGCGAATAGTTGGGCTTCTTCGGTGGGCTCCGCGCAGCACCGAGAGTTGAAACTTCAATAGGGCAGCAATATTTAGGCAGACGGTAAATAAGACGAGCTCGAGGCGAAATAATAACAGCCGTACTTATCGATCTTCAAGGTTAAGCCATGCTTGCCAAGGTCAGTTTGTGGATGGGTGACCATCCGTCATTTCATACCGAGTTTCCTCCGTGCCTTGAAAAGCACGTTAGGCCGTTGGCCCCGGCTGCCATTTGTAGATCTTTGACATTCGTTACATAGGTAGTCAGTGGCCCGAAAGCCTGACAACTAGTCTTACCAAGGGGTATCGTACGAGTATTAACCAGGACTAACTGGGTTGTGGAGGTCAGAAAGGCAGTCATTCCATGATAACTACGGGCATTTAGCTGCATCCGGTTGGACTGGAAGCCGTCCTCAACATGGTTGGGAGATGGCTAGGCAGATAATTATTCGACGGTGTCGACGGACGGTGTTATAAAACTAGGCTGATTAGGTGATGTAAGGACATAGATTGAACAGCTTTAAGGCTATCTAAGAGTTAACAAAAATAATAAGAGTTGAGTTGATAAAATACAAAATATCCCTTGAAAATAATGAAACTTCCAGGAAGTCCTTTTGTTACAAAAAAAAACAAATTAAACAAGTAAAAAGTCATACGTACCACATTGACCATGCAAGTGCTGAGCTTCAAACTGCCGAAGAAGCCGAAGATGGAGACGATCAACAGCGCGAGCCCAATGAAGACGCTCATCGCTGACGGGGTCATGAGCCCGCTGACCTTGCCGTCGAAGAAGGACGAGTAGCCATGGTAGTGGGAGTACACTGAGATACCCAGGACCACCATCAGAACGCCAATAACCTGAAATAGTCAATTAGGTTAAAATATAGATGTTATTTATTTATTTATTTCAGGGTTAGGGCTGGGCGTTGACGAGTCAGTCATTCAGTCAGTCAGTGAGTCAGGACTTTTCTTTTTATTAATATAGATTGCACAATGTACAGACCGTTGCAAGCTTGGCTTAAACAAATTAATACATTACCCTGTTAGGGTGCAGCAAAATAACTTAAGACTAGAATATGTAAAGAACAGTATCAATTCTCAGCTCTTACTTTCTACTGATGAATTATTATTGTTTAGTACCTAATATCACAAAGTTTAGGAACTTTCATAAACATACACTTTATTTGACGGCACGGTTGGCGCAGTGGTCAAGCGATTGACTGCTGCGCTGCATGTCGCGGGTTCGATTCCCGTACGGAACAAATATTTGTATGACCTACAAGTAGTTGTTCCGGGTCTGGGTGTTTTTCTATCTATAATATGTATGTATTTACAAAAAAAAATGTATATATGTAGTTTATCAGCCATCTAGCTACCATAACACAAGCATTAGGTTGCTTAGCTTGGGACTAGATGGTGCTGTGTGAAATTTCCAGGGATATTTATTATTTATCTATTTATATAGCTAGCCTGGCTACTAACAATAAAAAATGAAATGACAGCGAGCAATGCAACAAAAGAGATAACAGTACAGTGTGACGCAGAAGTACTAAGAGGCTGACCGCAAGATCCCAAAAGAAATTGGGATAATAGCCAGGAGAAAGAAGAAGATAGATATTAGAGCTAGCCTGGACTGTCCCAATTGTTTCTTGTCCCGGCAAGGACCGGGATCCAATCCATCCATTGGTCCCGGTTCTACGCCTAAAAGGTTCCGCCATCGCCTTCGTAGTGAGGTTATTTTTATATACTGCTTCGATGGTCTATTATTCGCAAAGGCTGAGTACTGCAGAGAATGAGGACCTGGATTCGATTCTCAGGTCGGGCAAAGTGTTGTTGGATTTTGCCCCGTCTACTTTGTCTATATAATTTAGTTCCACATCGCGTCATTTGGTAATAACCGATCTTACTATTGTAGAACCAAATTAAATTCAAAATCAAAATATTTTATTTCACATATGCCTACATGGGCACTTATAAAACGTCGACAAAAAGCTGCCCGGTTCGGGTCGGTCGTTTCCTATGGAGAAGAACCGGCAAGAAACTCCATGGTTACTCTTTTAAAATGATTTGATTTAACAATATTATCATGTTACAGCATAACAGCATTAGTACTTAAGTATGGGGGGACAGCATAGGCCCGACAATAAGTCGTTGCTTACTACACAAAAAGCGGAAAACAAGATAAGAGTTTAACAAAAGTCAACTCGCATCTAGGAATCTACAAGGCCTAAACTGGTCTCACATTCACAAAGTACCACTACCTACCTACATTCAATCAAAGTTAATTTGCACCTCCTTTCGTCGGACCCCTAAAAGACAACACGTAATATCAGGCCTGAGGAGTTTCTCACTAATCACTATCAGCACTATATCTGAATTTGTACCTGGTTGATGGCATTAGGCTAGCCCCCTGTTACATGGGGCTTAAATATAACCGGCTTAGAATGCTGTGACTGCTGCCTTTTTTGGAGTTTGCTTTCTTGCGCTTGATGGCCTTGAAAACCATCCGTACGCGCATTTAACATGGCAGTCATGGAAAATAATTAAAAGATCAAAAACTTTAAAACTCTTGGTGCGCAAGTCCGACACGCACAACCGGTTTTATTTTTTTCAATAACAATGGTTTCGTCATTCGCTATCTTAAATGAGTAATTCCCAGACAATTTTCCGCCCCAGATTATGATATTCTTTTTTATTCAAAGTACCTATAGATAAGATGGTTTTTGCGATCGAAAACTTAACAATCAACTTTACTTTTCTCTTCAATTGATAACGATAAACGTAGCTGAAATATAAAAATCCTGATGAAATCGAATAACACGTACAGTCAGCATCAAAAGTTGATGACCACATTTAGATTTTCAAAATCGCTGTACACCGTATTATACCTAAATCGCTGAACATGACAAGCGCCAGAAATGAATGATTATAATAAAAGGGCATAAGTAGGTGATCATCACTTTTCAAAAGTCGCTAAACAAAGTTATAGTAAAAAAAACAAAACATTCTTCGTCTGTAAAGTCTCTGAACAAATTTTTGACAAAAATAGCATACCATCGTTTATCTCTAAAGTCCCTGAATAAAATGAAATGTTTTTTGAGTTTAATATGTGTGTGTATTTTTTTTCGGTAGGTATATGTGTTTGGTAAATTAAGTAGACACATGCACATGTAAATCGCCACCCTTTTATTTATTATCAACAAAATTTAATTAAATGTTCGATCTTTAGGTTAAGCCGACTACCCATTACATACCCACCCCACCCCTACTTAGGGCAAACATTCGTGTGATGATGTGATGTAGATGATAAATAATTGCAACCGCAATGGTCTACATCCGATACAAAGTGATAATTAAGTAGAAATATTATTTTTACATTAAAGGGTAAACAGTTTTTCAAATACCCACAACTATGTTTCCCTAAGAATTGAATTTAAACGGAATTTTGAAAATGACTCTTATATGTATACAGATTAGGTTCTAATTCAATCGTAACTATAAAAATCATAAACTAAGGCTGGGTTGCACCATCTTACTTTAACAATAACAAACATCGAAACTTCAGTTAAAGTATGGGTTAGGCCAAAAATGAGTTGCACCATTTGACAAATAGTTAAATGACGTCATAACTTTAACCCTAACTGTAACCGCTCACTTTCCGCTGGTTAGTGCTATTGTTTGTGTTAAATTATCCGTCAATTGTCAAACGCGTTGAATATAACCTCTAAACATCATGTCCCTGCTCCAAGAAATACTCGCGGAAACCAGTTCTGAAGACGAAAGCGATGATCTTGTCAGTGTTTGCAAGAAAATTGTCGTCCATGTATTTATTTTCTAATATATAACTCACCGGAATCCGAAAAAGTATGGTAAATTAGAAATTAAAAAAAGCTTTCTTGAATAATTTCGTTGTTTAGATAACAGACTAGCGCGGTGACCCTCATTAGGTCGTCCATTGAGCGCAGCAAAATGATGACGTGTCATTATGTGATTGAATCATGAATAGCAGGTAAAAAAACAGATTTTTTTTGTGCCGAACTGACGCGTAATTGAAATGAAGTGACACTGATGACAGCACTAGACAAACGAGTTTTTACGGTTATGTTTAGTGTTGCCATATTTACAAATGTTACCCGCATCGAATTTGGGGTAAATCACGCCTCATTTGACTTGCAACCCCTTTAACTTTAACAAAGCTAATGAATTCGCTGGTGCAACACATTTTGCTATACCCGTTAAAGTCAGCGTTACTGTTAGTGTTAAATTTGACACAAACCTTAAATTTGACTTCTTCTATCGTGCAACTCAGCCTAAGTCGACGGTATGAATTTGAACTGAATCTGCGTGATTTTTTAAAATGAGTCTTATTGCTTTACAAATAAGGTTATAATTCAATCGAACTAAAAGAATCATTAATTACGTCGATGGTATAAATTCAAACAGAATCTGCGTTATTTTTGATTGTGAGTCTTATAGCTATACAAATAAGGTTACTAATCAATAATAATACAGAAAGCTTAGATGACGTCGATGGAATAATTTTTAAGCGGAATATGCTTATGCACCCACTTCTAATATTTCTCGTTGATACTATGACAAAAAAACAAAATTATTTTGGAAAGTTACATTCGAAGTTTACATCCGTATTTTTTTTTGACATGATTTTGTTTGGATAGGACAAGATTATATTTATAACTCTGAAGATAGTAACGAGCACTTTTTAAGTTTGCAGTTCAGCTACTTTTGATAGTATAAGTTTACACGCTACGTATCCGAAACAAACTAATGTTCAGTAACTTTTGTTATTTAAGATGTTAAGTTATTTTTGGACGTTGTCGTGATTACACTAGATAACCAAAACAAGCATTCTATATTGTTCAGTGACTTTTGTAAAACTGAATGTTATGATGTTTTCGGATACTATAACGATCAGCAATTTTTGACAAAATGGTGTTCAGTGGCCTTTGACGAGTAGTGTTCAGTTAATTTTGAACTTTAATGATGTTCATTTAATACTGGCGCCCTTCTTGTTGAGCGATTTATGGGTGATATAATGTACAGTGATTTTGAAAATCTGAATGTGGTCATCGACTTTTGATGCTGACTGTACACACACAAGTCTCACACAAGTATCTTTCTTTGAATCAACTTGACTTTTCGTTTATAACGTGAAAAGTATACTGAATATAATGATACTCCTAGGCTGCATCATCCCACTGCTGGGCAAAGGCCTCTCCCCATGACTTCCAGTTGTTTCTATTCAGGGTTTATGTGGACTACTAGGACCAAAAGTACTTACCTAAAACAGAATAGATTTTTTGTTTGTGAATGTAATTTAAAAAATTATCTCTACAACATACCCTTAGGATGTACAATAATAGTTAGAAATAAAATAAACGAAAGAATAATACTGACAGTTATTAACTACCTATAAACTAAAATTGATAAACTTAAAACTAAACTTAGACAAGAACTATTTTACGTATTCTAGGAAAAGATAGTACCTACTTAATAGGTATAAATAAGTAAGTAACTAGGTAGTAACCTAGATCCTACCGAGGTCCATGTCTACCAAATGCCATTAATGGACTCACTGATATGATAACCCTCAAAAATCCACTCGAATTAAACTATTATTAGAGCCATGGCAGAGCCAATCGCATTCGTCAGTGATAATAGTTAGTCCTTGAGATAGAAAAAAGAGTATGTATGTTTTTAAATAGGTAGAGTTTATACCAACTAATATAAGTTTAAAAAGCAGGGCAAGGAATTCATCATCATACACTTTTCGTAAATAATATTTGTTTAACGTACCGGGAAATTACAACAAGGAGTAATAGGGTCAACGTTGATTAACCGATACCATTATGTAGTGATGTCACTAAAAACATTTACACATTGTCTTCCTTTTGTTTTATGCATGTATACCTAGGCATAAGCATAATCAGAGCGGATTGTTGATAGAGTGGTGTTTATTTAAATACTACATAGAATAAAGAGGCAACGTATTACCCAGTACTAACTGGGTTGAGGATGTCAGATAGGCAGTCGCTCCTTGTAAAATATTGGTATTCAGCCGCATCCGGTTAGACTGAAAGCCGACCCCAAAATCTAGTTAAGAAAAGGCTAGGCAGATGACAATAGAGTATAAGGTGCACAACATAATATAATTTTCAAGCATCACCCATGATTAGACAGTTTAAAACATAATCCCCCGTTAAGAAAACACCACATGAGCTTAATTATAATTAGTACCTAGGTCAATCAAAAATCATATAAAATTTATTTCTGTAAATCGGTTTTACAAAACACTTTTACACATCACATCATGTTATGTTTTAAACCTAGATGGGGCCGGTGTTTCATACTCTAAGGAAACAGCCGGAACAAACTCAGAGGTCAGTGTCTGTTTTAAGTCCAGACTTTGGTCATAACTGGACTATACAGATTAGTGTCTGAGAGTCTCACATGATCTTTTGAAGAAAAACCACACAGACGTGAGTGGACCTGCCCAGTCAGTGCAAGAATTTGTCAATCATGTAGCTCGACTCATAACTCAAGGAGCTCAACGATACGGAGCTGTTGAGCAATACCAAAGAAACCAAATACGCATAGATTGATGATAACCTCCACAGCTGGAACTCCTCAAAGCGATGGTAAACGATGGCATAATGCAGGTGCAGGGGCTAAGAGCTAGTGGGGACTTACCGAAAATTGACATTTCTCATTGTCTTCCAAACTTATCTACATCCTTCGCGACTTCGATTACGGAAGTGATAAATCGAATTACATGATAAAATGGCTAAAACGGTACAGGCAAAATCAGCCCGCAGTTTTAATGGTTCCGTAGCCGAATGGCAAAAAACGAAACCCTTATAGATTCGTCATGTCTGTCTGTCGGTCCTACCGTGAAACTAAAAAAATATTTTTTCATACGTGAGGGCTGTTCAATAGAGATACCGCGGCCCTGGAACTCAAAGGGCAAAAGAAGGAACATGGATGGGTTTTAGTCAGTAAAAGTCTGACACTCTCTTCAGCTCCGCCCAGAGCGGGTGGGGTCATTTGATGATTTCCCATCCGATTAACCATTTTTTCTCAAAGTCAATCATTCGAAAGATAGACACTTTCAAAGTGGTAAAATGAGTCCCCCCGCCTCTAATTTCTAAAGTAAGAGGAGGAAATTTCTGAAAAAATGTAGGATTTTAGAAATTGGTTTAAATAAGATTTGATGTTTAGTTTTTGAGATAGGGGACTTTTTCATCAAACTGCAGCAGTAACTTGTTTGCTACGGAACCCTGTGTGCGTGTCAGTACGACTCTCACTTGGCCGGTTTTTCTAATAGCCAACTAACATGAACTTCAATAGATATGTTTATATTCTATTTTAGACAAGCCTAGCATAGCAAAAAGGTTTACTAACATCTAATATGTTGACTACACAATTATTGGCACTGATAATGTTATATCAATCACTTTTTTTATCAGCTGACGTATTTTAGTTGACGGGTACTTTACCCACACCAATTTCCAATTTAGATAATAAAAATATTAGTTTTCGATCTGTACCGTATACCTACAAACAAAAAGTACGTATCTAACAGGAATGGTAACAGGAATGGTACTAGATACCGACACTGTCGCAAACTTTATGAACGAAACAATTCGGTTGCAATAACGGTGTTTGCGAGAAACGCATCTTGGACGTTGAGACTTGCATTTCTCGCAAGCATCGTTATTGGTTATTGCAACCGATTTTTTCCGTTATTATTAAGCGATCGAAAGTTTGCGACAATG
Organism: Eurois occulta; assembly: GCA_950022335.1. Lineage (NCBI taxonomy): Eukaryota > Metazoa > Arthropoda > Insecta > Lepidoptera > Noctuidae > Eurois > Eurois occulta. Next base: position 3,903,929 of record OX465489.1, on the reverse strand, counting down.
TCGGTATCTATGTCGAGACTGCCGGCCCTGTATGAAAGGGTTTACGCTCTTATTGTTTACACTCTTATCAGGATGTCCCTCTGTCAGTGAGTTAATTGCGCAATATGATGACCGTCCGAGGCAGACCGGTCTTGCACAACATATACAAACAAGTCTTGTATGTTACAGCCCCAGATTTATAGCAATAGTTAGGTACGATAAACAGATGAACGATCAGAGAATGAGAAATCATCTTGCGCATTTGGTACCGTACAGTTTACGGAAGATTACCTAAAATAAGTACCTATTGTTCAGGAAGTCCATCAATCACTTTGAGCTAATTCACGTGTAAACACTTCACACTTGTATTCCTAAAGGGTTAGGCAGAAACCAGACTTACGAACAGTAAGTTGCGGGTTCGAATCCAGGCAGGCGCATTACCTACTTTGTGTAATTTATTTCATCACCACTGCTCTCAAAAACCGGTGAAAAGAACATCGTGAGGAAACGTAAATGTCCTAGAACTAAAAAAAATCGAAGACATGTGACATCTACCGACCTGCACTGGGCTCGCCTGGTGGATTATAGCCCATTCCCTCTCATAGAGAAGAGGCCGTGTGTGAGGGAACATTACAGGCTGATTATGCAGTAAATTGGATATGATTGACAATGAACTCACCAAGAAAAATTGAAACAAAAGGTAGAAAGGTTACCGAATAATGATGAAGGTGAAATTGGAGCCCTACACAGAGCTTTTTGCAGTTTCATATTCATTGCTTAATTGTAATATTGGAGTCCACTTTGTTAAGTTACGCAAATACAAAACAATACAGCTAATAACTGCAGATATATATATTCCTAACGATTACAAAGACTAGTTTTCACTGTGGGCAGGTAAATTAAGAGTAAATAAATAAATACTTACAATAAACATAGCCGTGATGGTCAACAATAGAAATCTTATAGACTTCATATTGTACTCCGTTTCCGTCTTAGTGAAATGCATCCCAGAATTATTGGTCACCACTGGACCCACCGGTAAAGGAGCCGGAGGGGCGGTTTGAGTCTCGCCCGTCATTTTTTTTAATTTTTAAATAACCACTTAAAACACGACTAAACGATTCCTTAGCCGATACGTTACAGCTCAGTATCTTAGTGATAACTGAAATGGAATCTGATGATAACGATTGTTTTACACATAACGAACACAGTGTGTTTTCCAACTGGCTACGTAGTGCCTTTCAAATTCACTAATTCGTGTCCAATTTCGGTCTCAAATGAAGCGTGTTTTACTGTAGATAATGACGAAGGAGCTAATTATAAACAACTTTATTTTGTGTCACTAGCAAAGTTTTTTTATTCTAATCGTTCAATAGATTAGTATCGGATGTTATCTTTTCAATTATAGTAATTAATGCACTCGGACGATCTAGAAATATTATCTTCTACCTATTTATGACATGCAAACACAATTTTTACTGAATTTTCTTTGTTTTTCATGTTAAAATGTCCACTTCACATAGTTTTACGACTACAGTTGCTGGCTGTAATCCACAAACTGTAATGGTTAATATCGATTACCTACGTGTTATATTTGACCTTCATTCTTTCAGTTTATTAAATATTTACTATTGAAGCCGCGATTGTTGTATATATTGAGCAGGTTGGATGGTATAGGCAGAGAAAGTGTATACTGTTATACTCTGAGAGTAGGTATCTACTACCTACTTAGCAAGTGACGATAAAGGTTTCTATTTTCAGATTATAGACGAGCTTATCATTAGATATATAACGGGCAAACAAAACCTGATAAATTGCCAAAGTGAAATACAATTTTCTCTGAAACTATCGATGTAGGAATTTTATGTCACCTGTAAGCTTATGTGATGAAAATGTTTTGGTTTCCTCCGTGCCTCGGTAGGCTCGTTAAGCCGTTGGTCCTGGCTGTCATTTGTAGATTTTTGACAGTCGTTACTGGTAGTCAGTGGCCCGAAAGTCTGACAACTAGTCTTACCAAGGGATATTGTATTATCCAGTACAAGCTGAGTTGTGGAGGTCAGATAGGCAGTCGCTCCATGTAAAATTATTCAATCAGCCGCATCAGAAGCCGAGCCCAACATAGTTGGGAAAAGGCTAGGCAGATGATGTATGTGATGAAAATCCGATTTTCAGTAAAAACTGTTTGTGTGTTTGTTTGTGTGTGTTTGTGTTGTGTTGTTGTTGCGTTTCTTTTAGATTGATAATTTTCCTAGACGAAGCGACTGATTAAACATAAGTCTATTACAATCATAAATGTAATCCTACAACATTCCCTCCGCTGGGCCGCCTCTCCGTGAGGTTTAGTAGGACATAATCCACCATGTGACCCAGAAAATTATTAATTGCTTACGTCTTTTATTAAATAAAAAAACAATCAATAGGTTATCTATCAGTAGGATATTATATCGAACCCACAAGTACAAGAGCCAAGTAAATATGTACCTATCTATCTACATATATAAGGATTTCAGGACGATAACAACATCCATTCGCTTATCGCTTAAGCCCTATCGCTGATATCATCGTATATTTTTCAACAGTCGTTTAGATAATATCTATCTACAGACTTTGATATTTTATTCATATTTCTTTGTTGTTTTCTGATCCGGTTTTTTTTTTTTTTGTAATCCTTATTTATTGATATTGACAAGGTCGAAGGGACACCGACGCACTAGCTCGCCGTCCGTCTGTCTTATGACGACAGGCCGTGTCGACGGTGCGTTCGTGCTCCACGCGCGCCTCAAAGAGATGTCAGCAAACCGGAGGGGCCCGCAAGGGCCGATGCCTGCCAGGGCTGCGGGACTGTTCGAAAGAGATACCGCGGCCCTGGAACACAAAGGGCAAAAGAAGGAACATGGATGGGTTATAGTCAGTAAAAGTCTGACACTCCCTTCCACTCCGCCCAGAGAGGGGTCATTTGATGATTTGCTATCACCAAAAAAAAAGGACACCGACGCACAAACGGCTACCACGTATTCAGTGATCATTCAGAACTGTTTTTTTTAAATTACCTATGTTTTTTTTTTGTGGGGTCATAGAAATGGTTCATCGGTAATTTTAAATAAACAGTCGTTTCCTACAAAAGTGCAATACATGGTGAAAATGAACAGCTGTTTTTTTTTTAATTACCGATGTAAAATTTCGATGTTCGGGTTCCGAATGTGAATACGTGGTAACCGTATTCCGGTTTATATCCGTGCGTGTCGGTGTTCCTCCCACCTTGTATATTGTAGCTGTGTCAATTGACATTCCCTTGTCGTTCTTGATTAGCTTACTTCTTAACTTTAGGTAAGTATATGCGCTTAGAGAAATCGGCGTAGGTGCCCCTTAAAACATTGGCTTGTTTTAATAGCTAAGCAGGATTTCGAGCCGAGGTGGCCAAATGATATTACACCCTGCCTTTAGGCGATGGGTTCGAACCCAAGCCGGAAAGGCTTGGGTTCGAACCCATGTGCCATTTATTTCATCACCACTGCCTTCAAAATGGCAAAGAAAACGTGAGGAAATCGGCATGTAGCCCAGTTCATCATGATCTGCCTAGCCTTCACCAACTATGTTGGGGTCAGCTTCCATTTTAACCGCATGCAGCTGAATACCAGTATTTTACATAAAGCGACTGCCTATCTGACCTCCACAACCCAGTTAGTAATGGGTAATAGGATACCCCTTGGTAAGACTGGTTGTCAGACTTTGGGGCCATGACTACGCCCATAAATTCCAGTCAAGCGCTGCTTAACCTTGAAGATTGACCACAAGCGGCTGTTATTATTTAGCATGTGGTCCAGATCCGGAAACAATAATAATAATTATGCAAGCAGTCCGATTATCTACGTTGCTGTTAATAGTTTACGATCAGGTTCTTTTTCTGACTTCCATAATCGAATCTTCAAGTGCGCATGCGGCGTTTTCCCACAGAGAATGGCCCACCTTCCATCTTGCACCGCATGCCCTATCACCTGCGCACGTGATGATCTGCTTACTACACCACTGAGCGGGGTTCGCGTGACTGAGTTTTGGGCTAAACATAACATTTTAACTTTTTGTCATCGATACGCTAAGAAGAATTCGATACACTGAGATCTATACGTACCTAACATGGTTTTAAGCACAGTAGGGTTTCAAATAAACGGGCTTCCAAACGAGAATTGTGGAAGAAATATTATGAGTGTATGTTTAATTTTTAATCCACTACCAGCAGAAGTGTCGAGTCAACCATCAAAATAATTATTACTGATACTTCTTAAAGATGCTGCGAGTATACTGTGATTTACATATGCACATAGATCAGTTACAATACCTTTTTGTCTGTTTTGGCAATTAACCTTTTGAACGCCATTGCTACTTAAGCGTGACAACTTGACAAGCAACCCGACGCCAAATGACACAAATAAAATTAAATGTGACAAAATAGTAGCTGAAATTGTGGCTAGACGTAGAGGGCACGCGTGTGCTTTATGCTCTGGCGATCAGGAATTTTGCTGGATGGTGAATAAAAACACCAAGATATTGTATTTATAAATAAAAATATTTCTTTCTTTACAATACTGTTCATAATACCTAAATTTAATTATTTATTAAAATAGTGACATTATATATTAAGTAATAGAAAAAGTATAATAATAATATAATATTTATGTTGGGACAACCAACACACCGCCATCTGATCCCAAACTAGGCAGAGCCTGTACTATGGCAACCAGACAACTGATAAACATACTTATATATTTCTAAATAAATACATATTATAGATAAATTACACACCGAGATACAGAACAAATAATCGTACTCATCGCACAAAGATTTGTCCTGTGTGGGAATCGAACCCACGACCTCCGTCCGGTAGGGTAGGTAGGGTAAAACTTTAAAACGTACTTTATTAAATCTAAACCAAGTACTATCACAATAATCCGGTTCAATCAACTTATTATTTTTGTCGAACCAAGTCGACGGCATTTTTGACAAACAGCCTCTTAGGCGTTAGTTTGTCCATGGAACGGGACATACACAACTGGCGCCTTTTTCTCATCGTTCGGGTTGAGGGAAGTGTAGGCGTTGATCACTCGTTCCTGGATCTCCCACCTTCTGCGTTCTCGTTCTGATTTTGCCTTGCGGATCGAACTGGCCAGCGAGAATGAGAACACAATGCCGATAATCTGAAATTCGATAAGATAAATGTGAATATTTATGATACGGGAAATGGGTAGATAGGTATCTAGGTACTCAATTTTTAGTGTGGTGATAAAACCAAACAATCGATTTGAGCATGTTAAAAATGCCCTCATGACTTTGTACAAAGCGCGGCAGAACGACGCTACTGCTAATTTGTTTATATCCATGAATGTCACATTTGGTTTTATTAAAAGGATTTATCAAGAAAGACATCATGGAGCATCAAAGTCACAAGTAGGTATTTTAGAAACATCACAATTATGTGTGGCAAAATGGTTTTGCATAACGAAAATCAGTAGGTAAATCGATTCAGCCATTCGCAGTCCCTGAGCTCAGCGTTATCCTTTCCTCATTTAAAACACAATATCGAGTATTGTACATGTAAATCCTTTTTCATTTGCAAAAACTGACCAGTATAAAAAATGTCACTGGCCACTAAGACTCATTTTGTGAGAAGGCATCTTCGGAGCACGCTCTTTCCGTTATGGATCTTCTGCATCGCTGTCCATCAGCCGAGATCGAGGTCTAAAGCAGACTGATAAGGCAATGAAAAACATAAAACTAACCTGAATGAAAGCAATAGTCATGGCCCCAGCGCCCAAAAGTCCTGCGCTCTGGTATACCAAGTAGAATACCCTGGGGAGGCATCCATTGGCGTATAACTTCGTGCATTCGTCGATTTCAAGGTCCCCGATGACTTCATAGCGGGATTCAGCGCAGCACGAGTTGGGAACGGTGATGTTGTTAACGGAAATGCCACTGACGCCTTGAGGAGGTGGCACGACGCTCCAGTCCATGTAGTTGTCCACACCGCAGCAGTTCAGCTGGAAGATGGTTAGAATTAGGTTAGAGTAACAACAAGAAAGACTAAAGAGATACGCAGCCAGAAAAGTTCGGGTTGGAAGGGACCATAATAGACATAGACAAATTCTAGTTAATTTTTAACACATCAATATTTTTTAAAACAAGTCCTCTGCAGTCTCTAAAATTAAAACTCTTGGCTATTCAAATAATGTAAGTACCTAAAACAAATGCTGATAAGCAGTGTTTCAAATAGTTTTGTGACAGTATGCCTAACAGTTTAAACAATTTCCTTGCTTCAGTCGTTGCGGTTGACTGAGTACAATACTAAACTATTAGAACTGGAAAATACCGACTAATAAACATTTTACAGTTGAATAAGAGCGGTGGTGGCCCAGTGGTGGCGGCCCCGACTTACGAACAGTGAGTCGTGGGTTCGAACCCAGGCAGGCGCATTACTTTGTGTAATTTATTTCATCACCACTGCTCTCAAAAACGGTGAAGGAAAACATCGTGAGGAAACCGGCATGTCCTAGAACCAAAAAATTCGAAGATATGTGACATCTACCAACCCGCACTGGGCTAGCGTGGTGGATTATAGCCCATTCCCTCTCATAGAGAGGAGGCCGTGTGTCCCAGCAGTGGGAACATTTAGGCTGATTATGCTGCTGCTATGCTTATGCAGTTGAATAAAAATGGCTTTACACAATTATTACGGGCACTTAAACTTCTAGCGTTATGTAATTTGTTTATTTTGATGAAAAAAGCCTTAGCTGAGCTGACGCATCCGATTACCTAATCAAATCAATTGAACGCATTCAAAAATTTCAAGATTTAAATACAGGAAAACCAACAGCAATAAGAGAAGAATAACACAAAGCCAATATTATGTACGTACTAGTTTATTGTATTTATGTACCTATACACACCTTCGCATACTAAAGTCATTGTCATAAATAAAGTCGATTTTCCTCTATTTCTTTATTTACTGTAAACTGATATTTTTCCATAAATAAAGTTTGATGTGTATATAAAATGTCCTCTGAGGATATTAAGGGGACTACAAGAGCTAAACGCGAGTTTTATAATGCTTAAAAGTATATGATTCACTGCAGTTAACACATTCAAAAAAAAAAATGTTATTCTTTAGGATATAGTCTAGCTAAGTAGTGTGCTGAAAACATAATAAAACTAATTTTAATCGATAGAAAAAAATCACAAAGATACCTGTAAAAAAATCTTTTAACGAACAAAAACCATATTAAAATACATACGATCGTTCTGATTTTTTGACAAAACATTCAACAAACAACATACTAACATAATACTGTTTTAGTTTTTTAATCCAATCAATAGATTTTCTGTAAATCGCGTTTACTTATTTCGCAATATAAACGTACGCATGTGTGCGTAAACGCCTGTGCACCGACAGTGCCGGCTAACGCCTGTTACAATACGGACGTGCGTTAATGTGCGCGTGCATCAGTTGGCTCTTGTAGTCCTCTTAAACTAAAACACTTGGCTTGAGAGGGCTGAGTCTACAATAAACAATTGACTCAAAATTTAAGGTACATACCTAATACTGTCCATTAAATTTTAAATTAAAGGACAATGACCAAAGTTGGTACCAAAAAGTCTCGCGCCTCAAAACCAAAATATTATAGTACCTAATTAGTTTCATATTTTTTTACGGCATTACGCGTCGGGGATTTGATTTTTGAACTGGAAATATACTTTTCGAGTTTAAAAGTACGAATATTGTTTTACTCCCTTTATATGACGTTCCGTTTCAACTGAATATAAATGACGTTCCGTTTCAATTGAACAAACCCTTGTCTGTCGAGCGGACTCTAAAATTAATTACAATTAAGTAAGATCAGTACACCAAATCGATTTAGTTTGGTTTATTGCTATTTGCAACAAAATAGATTTTCTCAGCCTAAAGATTTTGATTTATCGATTACATCCCTAAATCCCGACTAGTTTATAGCACTTACTATACTCTATGGTTTATAGTTATCTTATCTGTGGCATCTGACATTTGTACTGTACTGACTGACTATTGGCAATGTAAAGGTCTAAAATAAAATCGAGTTTCAGTCAAGCATACTGTGGATGTTACTTTAACTCGTAATTCTTATTAATATTAGTGTATTACGCTGTTTTTAGAGCAATAATGTAATGTATGTGTGTTAAAATACGTCGTTGGTAGCGTCGAAAAAATAGACCTACTTTTTAGGTTAGTTTCGATTTTATAAAATAACTCTGAAACGCGGGTTTTTTTTCAAAAATAATTTTTGTAGGAGTTAATACGATCAGTGTAGTCTATAAAAAACAAGGTTTGATTTTGATGCAGCATGGTACGGGATTCCATACTTCCATGAGCATTCTCTTTTATTTTGAAGACAAATGTTCCATAGTTGTAAAACAAGTTATAAATATAAATTGAGTGCTCTGCTCAAGCGCATCGCATGAAAACGGCTTGACTTTTACGTACTTTCGATTCCGTACTTTTTTTGCGAATTATCGTAATAGTGTAAGGTTCTCTAAGACTTACTGTCTTAGAGAAAGAGCACTTGGAAAAGATGACCGCGCGGAAAACTGAAAAATTCGGAAAAAAAACTGCAACTGATCGAAACGGGGAAGAATTGAATAAACGCCACGGCGACACTTGCGAAATGTTTAACTCCACACTCCGCGCACGCATGTTCTGGTTCAGTGGGCAAGACAAAATTTGATGAATGAGCACGCATTTGCGTTAGTTGTGGGCGGTTCAATTTGTCGGTTTTTGTTTTCAGCAAACAATTCAGTTATTTGCTATAAACAAAAACCGAGCATACTAAAGCAGGTTGGTTAAACCTTTCGTGAATTAAAATTGAATGACGAAAATTCAGGAAATTGGGCACTATGTTTTCACTTTTTCAGTGATATTTGAGTGAGGACTTCTTTTTTGGGGTGAAAAATCACGTTTTACGGTACTCAATGTAACGCCCTCAAAACACTGCGCTGCTGAATGCTTTCAATAGTACGGGGGTTGTGGAGGTATTTAAAGTAATGTTATACGTAACATTTAAAATTTCCTTATAACAAAAAACTAGTAAAAAAGTTGGAACTTTGACCCCCAATATCTCCATAATTAGAAGGTTCCCAGGTATGGTTTAGATTCTAGACCTAGGTATCTAGACTCTAGAACAAAGAGAACAAGTGCCTTTCGCGCGGTTTCATTAAGGGTGTGATTTTTCACCGCAAAAAAAAAAATCGTTTCCCAGCAATAATTTTTGCCTACGGTTACTTAGTTTGAGGTACAGAATTCTTGGCTTCGTGAAGGGTCCGTTTGCACCTTGTATTATCAGGAAAATATGAAAACAAATAGAATAAATTTAAGATAAAAAGCAGAGTAAGATCGAGGCCCAGATACCTAACCGTGTAACAAGGGGTAAGTGAAGGTCACGATCAAGTATACCCAACTGAATAGATACTGGTCAGGTACAACAAAATACACCTAAAGACAATATGGAGAAACGATACAAAATGCAGCACAGAATACCACAAAGACACTAAAAACCTCATAAAATAACTTACCCTGCTCTGAATGAAGTCGAACGCATCCTCGACCTCTTCGTTCTGGTAGTAGTAAGGCAGTGTGACCCTCAGCTTCTCATCCAGCATGCCGGTGACTGACGATCGGAGGCTGTAGGCGGCGATGGCGGCTGCGATCTCCAAGATGAAGACCAGACTGAGGATGACTGCGAACTAGAAAAGGATGGTTAGATAGAAGGTTGCAAGGTGAAGGTGGATAAAGAAATACGCGGTGTTGGTATGCATTTGAAAATCAGTCAATTATCATAGTGTCGTCAGCAGGAATCTTTTGGCGCTCGACAGGGTGCCACTGCAGTAGGTTAACATTCGTGAAAATGGATTAAAAACAAAAATGGCGGCGTTAATTCCGATTTTGTTCACACGCCAAAACATCCTTGCAAAGCTAGAAAGTTCTTTCAGAAAAGCCCGAGACCCAGAGGTTTGACACTGTTTGTTAGCAGGTTTGTAACAAAATGTAAGTAGCTACAATATCTTTGTACTTGACTGAACAGTATCTGGAAGTAAATATGGCGCATCGAGTAGGTAGGTAATAAACAGATAAATTGGAGAGCGTCGTCTCTATCAGTCATGCCACTATGGCAGTCTGTTTCTAAAGTTTCATGAGCCACACCTACTGAATAACCAGCGGACACGGGACAATAACCATCGATGCAAGAAATATTAGTACTCAAGTGTGCGCGCAGACACACATGGACACTCTCTAGTCTCTCTTCCCTCATCACACTTATACTTACAATGTTAACCAAGCAGGTGCTCTCCTTCAGTGCGCCCACGCAACCGAAGAGGGACACGAACAGCATGATGACGCCGATGACAATGACGAAGGTGGCGGGGGAGAAGAACTTGTCGTCGAGGAAGAAGGACACGTCATGGTATATCGCGTATATCGTTGTGCCCACCGATATTATTAATGCTGAAGTTAGCTGGAAAGAATTGAATGATTAATTAAAACAGGCAGGTGTAAGAAGCATAAGTATATGATAAATGATGTTTATTTTGCAAATAGGTTTTTACAAACAGGTTTTATTTTAAACTACAGGGTGTCAGAGACAGCCCTCCGCAGACTGATGGGGTGGATTCAGTATATCATACTACGATGACCGGTACAAGAAATTATTTCAAGAACGTTATGGGAATTCAATAATTTTGATTTGTTTTATTTCCTGATACGCAATGTATCGTTAGCATGGCAAAACGCTCGTAACGAACGGCAAGCGCGACGACGAGTTCGATGAACTCTGAACTCTGTAGCTAGGCAGGAAGTGACCAGCTGATTTCACGTCGTTCGTTAGAGTATTTCAATTTTCAACATCCATTGTCGGTTTTATTTTTATTTTAGTCGTATTGTTTACATAAATGGAGTGCTGCGTACAGAGAATATAATTTTACTTTGAAATAAAGGAATAGTAACTGAAAAATAAATTTTCCTGAGAAAGATTCCAGTGAAATATGATTCAAAATAAGGAGCTAAATAGGGTGCATTCAGCTCCTTATTTTCAGTTTGGGGAGAGCTGTCCCTTTACCCTGTAGATGAGATGAGACCGATTTTTCGTACTTGACTACCGAAACAAACTCAGAGGTCATAGTTTCTTTTAAGGTCCACACATTTAGTTGGTCAACAGTCAACACGACACGCATAGTATCTGAGATGGTCTTTTGAAGTCCAGTCCAGTCAATACAAGCATTTGTCAGTTATCGTGTAGCTCGATTCCTATCTCAAGGAGCTCAATGACTGGGTATAATCGGCTTGAAACGTTGCCACTGGACACCGGCCTCCTCTATGTGAGAGTAACCCGTAATCCACACCATGGCTCCAGTGCGAGTTGGTAGATGTCACATGTCTTCGAATATTTGGTTCTATACCACGTCACAATGTTTTCCTTCATTGTTTTGAGAGCAGTGGTGATGTAGTACTTAAATTACACCAAGTGAAATGATTAGCTGGATGTCCCACGACTTGTCACTTGTAACCGGCCGTGAGCACTTTGCGACCTCTGCTGTTGCAAATAGGACGCCTTCATGAATTACTGTTTTAAAATGAATGAATGCTTGGTACAACTTACAGAGCCATCAGCATCGTTGCCACCTAATGCTGTCTGACTGACAAATATTCCTAAACCTCAAGAGCAACATTCTCATAAGTCTTGAAACGTGTCGATATGAAAGAAGATGAATTTATATAACATCATCTGCTGGCTTGCACGAGATGCGTTCTATACGATTACGGTACTTGGTACGGGTGTAAGCGCTAGCGTAGCTCCCGAAATTCAATTTTTCTTACTTTTTTTTGGAATTTGCAGGTCTGTGTCAGGCTGTGTGTTCTACAAAATATGATTCGCGACCGTAACTTGTATGTATTTTCGGAATTATAATCATTAAAATCATCAATACAACCTTCTAAGTTCGTTTAATCCCATTGACTGACATGAAAAACGTTAGAAAAACAAGCAAACAAACAGACAGAACAAACAAACAAACAAACAGTGGACACGGTCAATATCCCGTTTCTAGTGTGACGAATTTTTGGACGCCCTGTAACCCTTTTAAGTGTACATATTTATTACTATTATAGTTTTGTAGTTTCTAGTGTTAGGTAATTACTATAACGTTAGAAAATTTTAATTTTGTGGGCTATCTTAGCGCATCTACTGAAAGAATACAATACTTCAATAGTTTGTTTTCTAAACCAGAAACACATGACACGCAGGAGAACCGTTTGTAGCCAGACGAGGCGGAAATTGAGATCAATTAAACAATAATAAAATTAATAGGTATGAATCATCAAAAAAATTGCTTCAGACCACAGTATAATGTTGAATTTTAAAAATCCTCTTAGATGGCAACCGAGTGACAAACGTTGACTTAGGTATTGTTATGATTTAAACAAATACTGATCCATCATACCGACGTATGTGTTGTTATTTAAAATAACGAGGCAGGTAACTTAACCAGCTCTAAAGAGCCGTCGTCATTTAAAATTTAAGACTGTATTTGTTCAAGTTTTCTACTGTTTTGTGTGGTTCGAGTTCAAAATTGCGACTAATTTAATGCCTGTAACCTCCGTCGGCTCCATGGAACAGTCGACCATACCTTATCACTCTTGCAGTTCAAGTTGCTACTTTATGTAGAGTGATTATAGCAAATTATCACCATCTGCCTAGTCTTCTTCAACTATTTGTATATGGTCGACTGGTTAGACTAGTAAGTTTACCAGTCGCAGCTGAATGCTAGTACCTATTAGGACTGGCAGAATGACCAATTTACGGACTATCTGGCAGTCGGTATATTGTTTCCACAAGAAAGTAAATTGATAATACAATACCCCTTGATAAGTCTGTTTGACTTCCGGGCCTATGACTACCCGTACTGATTGTTAAAGCATAACATAACACATAACATCACGCCTGTAAGCGAAGGTTTAGGCTGAGGAGTACCTTTTAGTACACGTACACCCACATTTCGCCAGTTATGTTGTAAGTCCCATGTCATAGGGGCAAGCCTAATGCCATAAACCGGGAACAAAACCAGACTCCTTGGCTGCTACTGAGAAATTCCTGATGGAAAAACCCAATAACACTTTGCCCGACCCGGGAATCGAACCCAGAACCTCAATGCTCAGCAGTAGCCATTGCGAAAACTAGATCAGCGAGGCTATCAATTTTAAGTCATAGGTTATTAAATTGTATTAAATTCTTAAAAATCATACTGAACGATGGAACGCATATGAAACTCCATTATTGATTGGTTCATTATAAAGCCAAGTGGCCACGACCGAGCCAAGGCCTTGACATTTGAGTGGACGCTGAAAATCGATACACTCGTGACCAACCGCTTAAGTCATTGCAGAGGTCGAATAATTTCTTTCAGTTTAGTTCAATGTACCTATGTAGCTGAAAATATCACATCAACTTAAGTACTATTTTTTTTTAAATTAGTAATGAATATTATTCTTTAATCAAAATATTAATTATTTACAAACTATAATAGAAATAAATATGTACAAGTATAAAAGGGTTACAGGGCGTCCAAAAATTCGTCCGCATCGCTGTCAACAGGAAAAGTGCCCAGAAGGCTGGCAGCATTACCACGTTGGATGGCAATGCTGATTCTTTGGCCAAAAAATAGGCCCGCCCTCTGGTCACGTGAAGAGTCGACCAACCGCTTGGCGATTTCCCGAAAAACAAGGTGGGCACTCGGACCCCATGGCCCTAGTGTTTCAACCCCAAACGGCTCAAACACATAACTACCAATTAAATTATTGTATTTGCGCCGTTTGAGGTTTTCAGCACCTGCAGCAGCCGCCCCAGCGCAGCCCACTGTGCTAGGAAGATGGGATGGCGCAAGGGTGTCGACGCACGGCGGCGACCTCTCGCGCCCGGCCCTGGTTCAAGCCATGGTCCGGGGCGAGAGGGAATGGGAAGCCGTCGCCTCCTGCGAAGCAGTCATGCTAGCGAAGGAGGCGGCGGAACGTGAGAGGGAGAGAACCTCCTCACGTCCCAGCCGCCGCGGGAGAAGCACCGGGCGTCGGGGGCCACGCCGTGATGGCTCTCGGCCACCGTAGGCGCGGGCCTGTGGACGGCGAGTAATGGGCTAGCTCGCCGTCCGTCCGTCGTATGACGACGGGCAGGCCGTGTCGACGGCGCGTTCGTGTTCCACGCGCGCCTCAAAGAGATGTTAGCAAACGGGAGGGGCCCGCAAGGGCCGGTGCCTGCCAGGGCTGCGGGACTGTTCGAAAGAGATACCGCGGCCCTGGAACATAAAGGGCCAATGAAGGAACATGGGTGTTTTTTAGTCAGTAAGAGTCTGACACTCCCTTCCGCTCCGCCCAGAGCGGGAGGAGTCATTTGATGATTTCTCACCCCCCAAAAAAAAAAAAAAAAAAAAGGGGTGTCGACGCAAGTTGCGTCCCACACCAAAGGCCTACCCTAGCCTAACTTCCATGTAATCAAATGTTTTTAAGTACTTCAACTTAAGTACTTAAAAACATTTGATTTTAATTTGATTACACAGAATTGTACATCTATACAAATAAATAAAATTGAAAAGTCTGTTTGTAATTTCAAAATAACCGTTTTTTACTGAATTTACAAAAAAACATTATTTTTGTCTATATGTTATTCGGTCTGTCTGTCTGTTTGTTTGTTGCGGCTGAGCTCCGAAACGGCTGGACCAATTGTTACTGGCCCATAGGTGAAGTTTTAAGTAGTAACTTAGGCTACTTTTATTTTAGAAAAGGAATGAGGGTTCCGTGCAAAAATATTAAAACTTTTGAAATTGTTAGTAAAATCGGATTCAAATAGTTGTTTCATTGTCCAATTTTAATTTATCTAATTGAATATTGGCGCTTAGCTTACTAAGTTAGCTTATTTTCTGAATTTATTGTTTAGTGCATGTGGTGTTTACCTTTAAGTAATTGTTGCGCTATAATTTATTTTTAAGAATAAATCATGTCGCTGTATCCAGTGTGAACAATTGTTGGTAGACCTAATATAATAAATAAATATTTTTTTGTGTATTTTTTAGTTATATTTTTATAATAATTTCCCGCGGACGAAAGTCGTAGCAACTACTAGTTTCAATACTTTCAATAATAAGCCATCCAACGTGGCAATGCTGGCAGCGTTCTGGGCACTTTTCCCGTTGATAGCGACGTGAACAAATTTTTAATGCAGTGTTGAATTGTTGGAACCAATGTGTTCCTACTACGTTCTATCAATATATTTAACAGTTTTCCTGATTGGTGAAACAATCTGAACATAATAAACTACTGTAACCTCAATATACCTACATGTTTACTTCTATATTCCGGATAGAGGAGGAAATTTTTAACTTTTCCTTACATACATAGTAAAGCTCGACGGATATTACAATTTTATAAGTATTTAACATTTAGTTAACATAAAAATATTATCTGTTGTGGGTACAGACGCCGTCAAATTTACACTTAAATGACTACCGAAATGTACTCAAGTCAAGTCACCGTTATAATAAAACAACAGTGCGGTTTTATGGAATTAATTTGAATTCAGGTGTGACTTGGGTCAAGTGTTATTGGGTTTTTCCATCAGGAATTTCTCAGTAGCAGCCACGGAGCCTGGATTTGTGCCCGGTTGATGGCAATAGGCTCGCCCCCTATTACACGGCACTTAAACAAAACTGGCGAAATGTAGGTGTACTAATGGGTACACCTCTGCCTAACTCTGAGGATTAACCGCGTGATGTTATGTTTATGTCATTCTGGTGTCACTTGGTATATTTTAAAACTGGCAAAAGTGTGTATTATATACGTGACAACTAACAACCGAAGACCATATCCTTGTGAATAGCTATTGTATTTTCTTCTAATGACTTTAATATTCTGAACCATTGTGTAGTTTCCTACAAGTACTCATTGCTTCGAAAAAAATTAAGCTAAAATAAACCTAAGGAGCATTAGCACAGAGGCGTTAATGGATTGGGTATCACGAGGAATTCCCTCGATAGATAAACTTTACATAGGTATAAATAGTCTGAAATCAATATTACTGATAAAAGACTGAAAACAATGACAACACGACCTCGCTCGAGTTATGAACTGGGGGTTTAAAATGGCCGCTTTAGCAGAATCATAATAGGATAATAATATGAATTACGTTTAAATTCGTAAAATGGTCACAAGGTGACAATTCATAATAGTAGGTACGTCTATGACCATTTTAAGAATTTAAACGTAATTCATATTACTATCCTGTTATGATTCTGCTAAAGCGTCTATTTTAGACCCCCTGTTTATTTTATGCAACGCAATTATAAAGTTACAGAAGCTTCTTTTTCACACTTACGTTGTAACCTATTTGACAGAAGGTTCTTTAAAACCATTAAGCCTGTCGATCACTGCATACTCATCAAATCATAGGTCTCAAGTTCGAACCCAAGACACGCACCGCTGATTTTCCGGATTAATTAATTATCACTTGCTTCGGTGAAGGAATACATCGTGAGGAAACCAGCATGCTTGAGAGATATCTCGACGGCATCTAAAGCCAAGTCAGAGGCCCATGGGCGGCATAAAAAGTCTGACACTAGGTTAGGCTAAACACACGATAAAGAAGAAGACTGCATGCCCCTGCTTTCCAATAATGTTTAAGACCAACTCCACGACAGCAGAATTAATCAAGAAATGATTGCGGACAGAGGTGAAAGGGGCATACGGTGGACGTGGAACCTGTCAAATAATCTAAAGGCCAAAAATGACGCGAGTTTTCAAGAGGTCTCCCGAATTAAATGGCTTGCGACATTGACGAAAAATCGTTCGGCTAAGAAAGATAGACGAACTGAAACAGATAAGATAGAGAGAGCTACGAGGCTACCAAACACCTTTCGTATTTGCACAGACAATTAGACAAAAAACAAAATTTCGGCTTGTTTAGAAAAAGAGGATTCAGAGGAACTGCGATGATTTCAGAAGGAAATGCAGAACCCCTTAGTAGCCAACCTCTAGTAAGTAAGTAATATCAAGAAGAGGTAAGATGAGAGAGGTAAGGTGGTAAGCAAGAGATAGGGTATTCAAAAAGAGGATCTTGAGGAACTCCGAAGATTTCAGAAGGAATCATTGAATGCCTTAGGCAACATGTACAGTAGGTAACACAAAAAGACCAATAAAATATTATAACTGCAAACTATGACTAAATTCCAATCACGAGTAGATCTTGAACAATATAATACACGGCTCATTGTTCTATGGCACGGCCATTGAAATATAGGTAAACATGGTGAAACGTAACCGGCAATAATATGTCAATTAATTGCAGATCACGTTTCTATTGTGTCTTAGAATATTATGTGTTCGTTTCTTCATCATTCTCCTGCCCTTATCCCAATTTATTTAGGATCGGCGCAGCATATCTTCTTCCATACTTCTCTATTACTGGTCACCTCATCAGACACCTCCGTTCTTGCCATATCATCCTTCACACAGTCGATCCATCGTTTCTTCAGTCTTCTTTCACTCTTAAACATACCCATCCACATTCATATTCTAACTTTCCTTACGATATATTCCACATTACTCCGCATCACATGCCCTTATCAAGCAAAAATACGTGTTCCTTTATGAATACAATAGACCACTCTGCGCCGAAAAGCACGTTGTATTTTGGTAGATCTTGGGCAGAAATCTGTAGTCAGATGCCCGAAAATCTAACAAATGACCCAGCAGTCACTCCATGTTAAAATTCAGCTGCATCCGGTTAGACTGGAAGCCTAACATAGTTGGGATAAGGCTAGGCAGATGATGATGAGCAATTCTCATTGATCTGCTAACACTCTTTAGAAGGCAGGCATCCATTTTCTTTATGGATCTCAAGAATCTCAACACTCCGCTTTACATATTCTAGTGTCGCAGTGTCTTGTTTTTTTGCGTTGTAATAATCTGATAGCTGCTAATCATTGTGATATAGCAGTATCTGGTGTCAGATATGATAGATACAAACGAAAATATCAAACAGTTATTTTCGGAAAAGAATCCACATCATCTGCCTAGCCTTTTCCCAACTATCTTGGGGTCGGCTCCCAGTCTAACCGGATGCAGCTGAATACCAGTATTTTACATGGACCGACTGCCTATCTGACCTCCACAACCTCTTAGTACTGCGTAATACGATATCCTTGGTAAGACCGGTTGTCAGACTTTCGGGCCACTGACTACCTGTAACGACTGTCAAAGATCTAAAATGACAGCTGGGACCAACGGCAACGTGCTTTCTGAGGCACGGAGGAAACTCGGTATGTAATGGGTAGTCACGCATCCACAGACCAACCTAGGCAAGCACGGCTTAACCTCACGAACTCCTCGGAAAAGATTCCACAATTTAACTACATGTAAATATAATGATGAAGGTATGCTGTAGGTAATACACAATCTCCTATATGCAAAATAAACTTCATTATCATATCGTCAAACAAAAGTACTTTGGCTGTACTACAATCTCTTTAGCAAATTGACCAATAACTTTGATAGGACACTGCCGATACCTATCTATTACAGTTTTATATACAAGGGATTTACTTAATCCGGTAAATGGATGGTAAAAATACAAAGTATGTATCCGTTGCCGTTGACGTCATACTCTTATCTTGTAGAGAGAAACATAGCGAAAGTGATTCCATTTTTTCTTTTCCTTTATAAAACTCAATGGGCGAAATGACGGTAACTGTTGGACATGGGTCTTCCTCTAGGATAACCTCTTTTACTACATGTAACTTTGTTTTGTAGTCTATCGAACTCCAGGGCGTGATTAAAGCTTACAACCAGGCGAAAACGCTCTTGGGATTAAAGTTAAAGCTTGTGAAAGCCGAAGCGATTCGTATTCAAGGTTCCCCTTGAGACCTATAAGGAACCTTTTATTTGAAGTTGTATGAGGTAACTGTGTAAGCAGTTTTCCTATTGGTGACTGGGTCTTTCAGTGGCTTCCGCAATTTTAGGGAGGGAAATGCCAAGTGTATTGCATGGTCCTCAGAAAATCTTTTGTTTTAATTCTTTGAATCATCATTATAGCAGTATTGGTGACAGTTCAAGGACAAAACTATGTATATAGGATTAAGGCCCAAGTTCAGAAGTGATGAGTGTATTAGGTAAAACTATTTGAGGAACCCTATCTTTGAAAGTTGTATGAAGAAACTGGTGTCCCGGTAAGTAACTTGAAATACGGGGTACCGACGCAAAAACGGTTACCACGTATTCAGTACATCATTCGGAGCCCCCCCCCCCCCCCCACATATAATTTTTTCATCGGTTATTAAAAAAAATCAGCTGTACCTTTTGTAATTTTTTTTTTGTTCTCATGTTCTTTCAACTGAAAGTTTCAAGAATGAAATGAGAACAGTATCGTCTGAAAAATCTTTGCGCTACATCTTTGAGTCATCATTACGTGTAGTAGTATTTGCTACGGTTCAGGGTCAAAACTATGTAGGATTAAGGATTATGGATTTCAGAAATGATGAGTATGTTATAAAATAACTACAGACAATTGTTTTTTTTTTTGTAAGATCTCTGGCACTTGTATACTTGCACAGTTACGTCAGTTACCATCGTAAAGTAAATAAACATTGTGTACTTTTTGACTTTATCTAACTCAAGGTTGAAATAAAATATGCAACAATTTAAGCCCAGCCGCAGTTCTATAAATCTTATAGGGACCAAGCTATGGCTCTTCAAAGATGGTAAATTTTTCCCGAGAATTTATTGACAAAGCATTGATTCCCTCGCTGTCATTGATTCAATTTTGTGCACCTCATTTCAGCGTGACTTGGGAAGTTTCTTTTGGAGCTGAAGAAACTCCTCAGTGCTCAAGAGATTCATAGGGCCTCTTTACAACATATTAAAATGCATAACTACATCATGCTTTGCGATTTTAGCCTTTTTTAGCGTCGATTTATACTGGGCTATGACGTGGATTGTACTAAAAAGGTACATAAGTGGGCGGCAGACTGGTCATTCAAAATATATCTATACTTATAGCTTGCGATAACGATAAGTTTCTTCAAGTGATTACTAGCTGCAGTACGCTGGCTGACGCACTATTATTGTTTATTTTTCTTCGAATTGTTGATTAGTCTAGTATTCTTTAACATATATCAGGAGTTTCACAATCATTTCGTCATCATTTCCATTGTTTAATCTACACACTTATAGGTACAGACAATTGTTTTCCTTCCTGTTTCGCCCAGCTATGCATTATTATCAGCCCTAATGGTCCCACTACTAGGCAAATGCCCCCCCACTCCCACTTCTCTCAGCCTAGCGATGCATAGTTTTATTATACGTAAATTGAAGATCCATTAGTTTCCCACTCAAGAAACCAAGCTCTATTCCCATAAAAGGTTTCTTGAAAGGCGAATAAGCCATTAAAATCAATTATGAACGAAGAATGGTCAACGACGGTCATTTCAAACCGCGCCAACACGTAACGTGATCGATATTCGAAATTCAAAGCTGAATGATACCTTAAAAATGTTGCCAGCCTTCAAACTCGTGTAGATAAGCCGCTTATATGTATCGCTGGCAACATTTTGTGTAGTACAGACGCCAGCACATCAAGCTACGCGAAACTGACATTTTTTTCCGATCAACCTGGAACCTAATGCTTTAGCGATAAAGTTGAAAATCTATTACAGAAATTTGTCAGATTGTAGTAGCTTGATGTGCTGGCGACTGTAATACACAACTAAACCGTTAATTAGCCTTCAACGTTATCATTTGGTATTAATTACACCACTTAGTAACGTTATCATAAGTGTTAAATGCCAGTGCAATGATATCCTGTTAGTTTCCTTTGAAACAATTAAATAGGTACTTTGATAATAAAGTTACATTAGTTTCATTTGCATTTGTTTTAGTGGTATTTTTTTAATTTTATTTAAAGTTAATTTGACACCTATTTGCAATGCAGACTTTAGCATCTCTAAATTAAAACTTGTTATAAAATAAAATTGGGATTGAGTGTAACTATAATCGTTTAGCGCCCACTATATTATTTACATACACTTTATTTACCAACAGAAATTTAGTAAAAATAACATAATACATTTCTACTCTATCCGAAAACCTTTAAAAGTACCTATGGAAACAAAAGGTATCATCGCGTATCTAACAAAGTTGATTCACATCTATAAAACACAGATAAGACCTTGCAAATAATATGGCGCAATTACACAGAACGACATAACTACAGAAAAAAACACCATAGATTTAAAAACTCACCACAAATATAGCTGTTATACACAACAGCATATATTTTATGCACTTCATTCCTACTTCTAGACTGTTTCGCGTCATTTTTGTTGCACAAAATTTACGGGTAATCTTTCCTCCTCGGTAATCGGAACTATACTGAAAATTTTCACTAGCTCTTATCAAGTTGATAATGTATCGTTCGCGCGCTACGTCCAACGCTGACTGTTTTGTCGTAACCATTTGGAGGCAAGGGAAATATGACGTTTTCTTTCAAGCGAATTAGCCACTTCGCTTTCGAGTGAGTGCTAATGTAATGTCAAATAGCTTACGCTATGCGTCGGTCGGCGCTAAATGTTATATGAGCTAAAAGGTGAAGTATTATGTAAATTTTAATTTAATAATAAATAATTAGTTACTGATTTAGGTTGAGGAAAATAGATGGACCAACCATAATGTGGTTAATATAACCGTTTGTGTATGCAGGATAACAGATTTTATGTTCCAATTATGTTGTTATTTCAAAGCGGCGCGTTTAATACTTGGGGAACAAGGTCAGTGGCGATCAATAAAAAGCGTGTGGTTAATAATTCAATAATGTTGTTTGTTTGCCTGTTCTTGCATGCATGGAAACTGCCCTGCTTCATAGGATAGCTGAAAGCAATGACCAACAGTTAATTTGGCTTGTTGATAGCTTTCCCACCACTAACACTTATAGCTACATCTACGCTAGGCAAATGCTACTCCACCGCTCCAGCACTTCTACGCCGCCGCTACGGCAGTGTTACACCGTCGCTGCGTTTACGCTACGATAACGCCACGCTACCACCCAACTGCTAGAGCAGTGCTACTACTTCACTATCGCTACGCCACTGCTGCGCTAACGCTACGTCAGTGCTTGGTAAAATTGTCAATGATTGAGAGAATAATCTTGTTTACTTTTTCGGAACTCAATGTTGTTTTAAATAATGGAGATCCGTTGAAGTAGCCCGCGAAATGATTTTTCAATACACTTAACTGGCTCTTATCGCATTATTATTAGGTTCAAAATGCAATGTATTTCACATCCGTAGATTTTTAATTTATTTCTACTAGTGTTTTATTTCCACAGATACACCAACAACTATAAACAATTGTTCAATTCGTAGAATCGGAGGTGATCGTTTTTTTTTAATCACAGCAAAGATGCAGGTGCATGTTTTTAAGTCCTTATAATATTGTACGAATATTTAAATTGTGTTTATGAACCATTTATAAACAGAATAACATAAATAAACATTAGTACAATTATAAAATAAATTTCATATAGCAAATTAACATTTTATTTGTGTCCTAAATTTTTTTTTTTTCTTTAAATAAGTTCGTATAATAAAATATTAATTATTTACAAACTACAATACTATAATAGAAATAAATATGTACAAGTATAAAAGGTTTACAGGGCATCCAAAAATTCGTCCGCATCGCTGTCAACAGGAAAAGTGCCCAGAAGGCTGGCAGCATTACCACGTTGGATGCCCGCCCTCTGTTCACGTGAGGAGTCGACCAACCGCTTGGCGATTTCCCGAAAAACTAGGTGGGCACTCGGACCCCATAGCCCTAGTGTTTCAACCCCAAATGACTCAAACACATAACTACCAATTAAATTATTGTATTTTCGGCCGTTTGAGGTTTTCAGCACCTGCAGCAGCCACCCCAGCGCAGCCCACTGTGCTAGGAAGATGGGATGGCGCAAGGGTGCAGACGCAAGTTGCGTCCCACCCCAAAGGCCTACCCAACTTCCATGGCATTATGGTCATACCATCTGGTCTATTTTATTTTGACAGTTTTCATGAAAAATATTCATTGAACGACACTAACCTGAAAATTGCCAAAAACGTAGGAAAATTTGAATTTCGCGGGCTATCCCTGGCGCTATCGCCTTAATGACAAAAATACTTTTCGTTCTGTTATTTAATTTCTTCGTATGTGTATTGAAAAACGTCGTTTGATTCACGTGGGCTTCTGTCAGTGCTGCAGTTCTCGTGAATTCCGCCTCGGCTGCAAAATTTACTAGTTTCACTACTAGTACCTACTTTTATCTTTGAAGGTTGCAGTATCCAGCACTCATCCTAATATATTTGGATTCTAGTATGTCTTTTTCTTCCTAACAACTTTGGGAATCCGCCATGTTCGATTTGGAATGACATCACTTAGCTAACCACGCATTGTCATGTAAACTGAACCTGTATGCAAAATTTCAGCTCAATCGGTTGGGGAGATTTGACCTAAACAAACATACATGCTACAAACATTGCAAGTTAAATAAAAGCTTATAAAACCGGCCAAGTGCGAGTCGGACTCGCGCACGAAGGGTTCCGTACCATTATCTATAAAAACGGCAAAAAAATCATATCTGTTGTATGGGAGCCCCCCTTAATATTTTTTTTTTAATTTTTAGTATTTGTTGTTATAGCGGCAATAGTAATACATCATTTGTGAAAATTTCCGCTTTCTAGCTATCACGGTTTATGAGATACAGCCTGGAGACAGACAGACAGACAGACAGCGAAGTCTTAGTAATAGGGTCCCGTTTTACCCTTTGGGTACGGAACCCTAAAAAGGGTAACATGTGAACAGACACTGCCCTTTTTAATCATGCCATCTTTCATATAATCTGTCCTTGATTTCTTTGGTCTTCCTCTAATTTTACTAGTCTTCAATCCCTGTCTGCAAGAAATGATAGAAAAAAACACTATTATTTTTAAACTTTTATTTGCGTACCACAACACAAAACACTTATAATATCAATAAAATAAATTGTATAACAAATTGGTAAACAACAGTATTTCCTAAGGATCGGGCTTTCTAGCTTATATTTAAAAGTTCTGATAAAAATGTGTCCAATAATGTGTTATTTCCAAGGATTTCTACATCATTTGGCTGAACTCCAAACGGAGGTTTTAGTATCTATACATTAAGGTTTTTACAACTTATCTCATCTGCGTAGCCTTTTCCCGACTATGTTGGGGTCGGCTTCCAGTCTAACCGGATGCAGCTGACTACCAGCATTTTAAGCTGCGACTGCCTATCTGACCTCCACAACTCATTTAGTACTGAGTAATACGACACCCCTTGGTAAGACTGGTTGTCAGAATTTCAGGCCACTGACTACGTGTAACGACTGTCAAAGATCTACAAATGACAGCCGGGACCAACGGCTTAGCGTACAGGCAGGGATGTCAAAATTACAGATATTTTTACAACGTATTATAAATAACTCGTTGATTTTGAACAATGATTTCTCGTATTTAAAGTACCAACCTGTAGTAAAAATAACAAACATAATATTAATAACAACAAATAATATATACCTTAATTTCTATAAAATAATAAATGTACGTAATATACAATTAATATGACTGGCTATCGGGAACTAAACCACAACATAATTACTTATTTACAATAGGTATGTACTCATTAGGTACAACAATTAATTAATAACAAGTGTAGGTACCTACAACATAAATTAAATCAATTAAAACAGACTGACTCTCAGACACATACAGCATGTATCAGGAAATTATTAAGATTGTGGTATAGTTTACACCATCAAACTGAAATACTTTCTTCATGGGATCTTAATCGCGAAAATATTATCAGCGGTCTCATGCAAAACATCGATACCTACTCGGTCAACCTAAATGTACGGGGTAACTGGTTATTATTTGCAATTACCATGTTAGTCCCCTAAATAAAGTTAGTTAAGTATGTACCCTTAATTTAATATGACCACACGTTTCCGAAACACGCTGTATACAGGGTGTAAGGGACAGCCCTCCGCAAACTGTCAGGGTGCATTCTGCTCTTAATTTTGGATGATATTCTACCGGAACTTTTCTCCGGAAAATTTTCACTTTTTTATCGTTTTTTCAGTACTTTTTTCAGTTCCTTTATTTCAATGTAAAATTACATTCTCGGTACACAGCACTCCATTTATGTAAATAATAAGACTAAAATAAAAATAAAAAGAATAATGTATGTTGAAATACTCTAACGAACGACGCGTGAAATCAGCTGTTCACTTCCTGCCTAATTACAGAGTTAATCGAACTCGTCGTCGTGCTTACCGTTCGCTACGTGCATTTTGCCACGGTAACTATACATGGCGTATGAGGATATAAAAAAAAAACAAATTAATTGGACTCCCATACCGTTCCTGAAATAATTTCTTGTACCGGTCATCTTAGTATGATATACTGAATTCACCCCATCAGTTTGCGGAAGGGTGTCCCTTACACCCTGTATAGAAATTATTTGTTGCTGAAACTGCGTCGTTGGTCGCGCTACTACTGAGCATGATGTCCAGGGGCCCAATTCTGCTATTACAATAGTGTCAGAATGGTCTGTCATTGATTTCATAATTGTTGATTTTGACTTGTCAAAACTTGTCAAAATCAACAATTATGAAATCAATGACAGACCATTAGAATTACCTACCATTAGAATGGTCTGTCATTGATATCATAATTGTTGATTTTGACTTGTCAAAACTTGTCAAAATCACCAATTATGAAATCAATGACAGACCATTCTGACACTATTGTCGTCTATTGTAATAGCAGAATTGGGCCCCTGGGTTCGATTCTCGGGTTGGGCAAAGTGTTATTAAGTTTTTCCATTACGAATTTCTCTGTAGCAGCCACGGAGTCTGGATTTGTGCCCGGTTGATGAATATAGGCTCGCCCCCTATTACATGGGTCTTAAAATAACTAACGAAATGTGGATGTACTATATATTAGGTACACGTACACCTCTGTCTACCCTTCGGGGATTACAGGCGTGATGTTATGGTACAAGTAAGTATGGACCTTAGCAACTATGTGGACGTACGTATGTCATCTAAACAATTGAACACAATTCATTCCCTAAGGGCATTATGTGATAATTATGTTATGTAAATTCATTGATTATTAAAAATTGATAATTAAATCTACATTTCTAAAAGGGAATATGTAATTAGTTTCGTTGCTGCCATTCTTTAAATACTTCAAAAAAATAGTAAGGTACATTTTGATGATAAAGTTTTAGCACATTTAAATTACAGCATAAATATCAATAATTAAGTAGGTAGCCCTCATACTAATTAGTAATCAGAAACTAAATCATCATCTGCCTAGCCTTTTCCCAACTATGAAGCTGATTTTCAGTATTTTACATGGAGCGACTGCCTAACTGACCTTCAACCACTATCATCAATAAAATATTTTAATAGTCCTGAATACATTACATAACTCGTACATATAACAAGTATATTATATTTTACTCTTGGAGCATGTACTTGTACTCAGATTTTCCTTTGGTATAAGTAAGTTTAGGTTACTGTTTTTTTATTGTTATTACTACATAATTATGGCTTTAGGTAGGTAAGTATTTACCAGCAAAAAGGAAAAATAATTTATAATATGTAGATAAAACAAGTAAGTTACATTTTATTGTTTTAAACTATAACATAAATAAGTAGTTAATTTACAAATGCTTAACTATAATTTTAAGAAATGCATACGTAGGTAAGTTTTTCTTGTATTTATTGATTTGTTCTGGATTAACAATGTGATCGACACTAATAAGTAATGTTATTACTGCATAGTACAGCAGTTATGTACTTTTACCTAGAAAGTATTCCGAAGTTAATGGAACTTTAACAGGTTATTTGGGGGTTCACTAGGAAGACCATCCTAAGTTTTCAACCTCGAGGACCCTTTGCTAACTTGGGGGGGGGGGATAAAAACCTCATATTTTCTGACGTTTTTCAGTTTTTCGCTAAGCACATTTAGTTTACCACATTGTACGACATAGTTGAAATTTCCTAGAAAATTGAATGTTCCTCGAGGTCGATAACTCATGATTTTTTCTTTTTTGTCATATAAATTTTATTAAATATTGTGAGCACTTGTGGCATATGCAAATAAATGTGTTTTCTTTCTTCCTAGTGTAGGTACCCCCAAACAACCTGTTAAAGTTCCATTAACTTCGGAATAATATCCAGCTACCTCACCTTTTTTGACGTGTCAACTGGATTAGCAAGGATCTTTGTCACCTAAATCACATTATCAGGAGGGCGCTGCACTGCTGTAGATATTTGTGAAATTCTATTGAAAAAACAAGAAGCGGCGTTGGTTCCGATTATGAGCACGCGCCAATTGATCCATGTACAACTATACTAAATATACTAAATCAAACTTAAGGGTAAGGTCCGCAGTTAAGGGTACGCCCCGCGCTCTTCTCTAGATATCTTTGCCATCCATAATGCTCCCGCTACTGCTAACGCCTGAAAAAATAAAACAAATATTACAATCTATATGCTCGTGCCTATATACTTAGGGGCCGTCTCCACGAGCGAGAGAATAGCGGCGATATTACGTATTTGTATGGGATAATATCGTCGCGATTCTCTCGCTCGTGGAGCGGCCTCTAAGAGAGTGTATAGAAATACGTGGCAACGACGATAATATCGTCGCGATTCTCTTGCTCGTGGAAACAGCCCCTTAGGTACCTACATATTATAAATTAAAGTCACTTTTCATGTCTGCCTTTGTAACCACCTTGAAACTAAGGATGTGGTATTCACTCTTTATCTTCATCATCTGACTACCTTTTTCCCAACTGTGTTGGGGTCGGCTTCACGTCTAAAGGAATGTCGTTCTTTTGGCAAGATGTAGTCAGTTAAAATAGCATCCATGAAGTTTCTTGCCCATTCTTCTACATAGAGATACACACTTTAGAATGGGCAACTAGTCTACAGTACTTTCACAAGTTATTATGCCTTGTGACTGGGACTGTAGCTTCGTTTTTTTTTACATTTGACATTCAAAATTACGTGTAATGGTTTGATTGAAATAAATACTTCGAGTTTGAGTAAAATCGTAACCTTTGTTCTGCTTCAATGACCATTAAGATTACATTAGTTTATCAAATTAAAATAATAGAATGTTATGGTAATTTCAATGATTAGGTTATTAAAATACTTTTGAAGTCACGCATTAATGTACCTATACCTAATTAGATTGTATTTTTAAAATGCAGTGCGTGATTTGATTCTACATTAAAATCCACCACATCTTTTAAGTAGGTACGTAGGTAGGACTTGATGTGCGAAAGTCACGCTGTAAAGACCCGTCACGTCCTCACACGAAGCGATTGCGACTTGCATCAAGCGTCACGTGCACATTGTCACTTGTTTACTTCGTAAGGGTCGTCATAATTACTTATGTAATTCATAATTTTGTTTTTCCAATTGGAAATGTTTTTAAAGTAAATATAATTACAGGATGTTTAGATGAAAACACAATTTTAGGTATATTTCATAAAAATATTTATTAATAAAACCAATAAAAATACAAAACAGGTAAATACAAAAATTAAAACTAAACAAAGTTAAATAAAATATTCTATTCTAGTTAGTTTTTCTTTTTTCGGGGCAATTTCCTGCTGGAAGTGATCAAAGGATCTGAGTTCAGCAGAAGTCTGTTTATAAGGTCTGTGTTAGTGCAGACTCGAGACATTCATCTTGTTTCGGTCATTCTTCGTACTAGACATTCTTCATACTTCGTACTGTAAGTCGCAAAATCCTTTTTGGTCGCCCAACTGCACCTGCGGTCCCCGATGATGATGGTTGGTCGGCAATATCGTGCGAACTGTTTTCTATGAAAATTGATGTTCTCTTATTAAATACATATATCTATAATTTATCAAAAACTAGATTTTCATAAAACGACAAGTCGATCGCAAATATACTTCTCAACGTTCTCCATATTGCTGATATCTACGTTATCTGCATCTGGCATCATGTCTATTAATTGCCGTATCACTTGCCGGCCGGTATTTCTATGCCTGAACCACTCATAGATAGCCACAGTTCAAATATAAAACCTCTTTAAAAGGTTCAGATGAACTTAACATCTGAAAGAAAAAAACATATTCAATAACTTTTACAATACTTTCGTAGCGTTCGCCTACGGAGGCGTAGCACGCTTATCACTATCCAATCTGCAAAATTCCGCAGACGATGGCTTAAAGCCGTCATTTTAGACACATGTGACTTCTTGATCAAGAAAAAGTTAGCATTCAATTTGATTCCGAACACCGTTAAAAGTCTAAGTAAAGAATAAGCCTCCAGATTTTTTAATACAATTTGGTCGTTGCGTAGACCCATCGTTATTTCAATATTATTCAGAAAAATGTCAAAAAGAGTATAAATAGCAAAACAACATACCTGATTCTTGAAGTTCCATTATAAAAACATCACTTCAATAACAACAGTCTAGGGAAAACAACCACTAATGACCGGTCACGTAACGAGTCACTGAAAACGGAGCGCGTGAAACGGGAGATGTGTTCACTTTCGAGTTTAATCAGAGAATAAAAGTGATTAGTTTTCAGGGATCTATATATGCTTAATTATAGTATATGTATCTGCCAATGACATGACAGCATTCGTTATTTAAAAATGCGTTTTTTTTTTATTTTGACCTTTTGCGGGACCACCTTACCGCGTCGAGTCGTAAATTGCAACCGGAGTGGATCGCAGCGTGTTCTTAGCAATTTATATCATCTATTTACTCCACGTCGTGATGCCCCAGAGGTTAAGGCCTCACCTCTAATGCACGAGGTTGTGGGTTCAAATCTGGGCAAGTACCAATATGAATTTTTCAATTAATATGTACCTTCTGTTTATCTTGGACACCACAGACATCGGTGAAGGTAAAACATCGTGATGAAAGACTTGAAATCGCTAACTCGTCTTGAGCAAGCATGGTGATCAATGCTCGTACCTTCTCTATTTGAGAATTGGCCTTTGTCCAGCAGTGCGACAGTAATAGGCTGGTATTATTATTAATGGTCTGTGGCATTAATTTTAATGGATGGAGAGGGAGAGGAAGGCCAAAGATAAGATGTGTAGCGGAACTACAAAGAGTACTACAGCAACAAAGACAAAAAGTACTACAGCGCCATCTATGACACAGATGATGAATGAACTAAACATCTAAATACATCTAAATCCTACATCGCACAAGTAAAGTTATCCGCGACTTATAAGACTATATAGAAGAACCCGACAACAACTGTCGGGTAGTAGCCCACCAAACATAACACCCGTCTGGTCGGAGGATCCTCCCTTTTATGGCGGATGAAGAACTTTACACCCTGTTCTTCATACCCCAAAGATATTTAATTTGTGTGAGCCGAATGATATGAAAGAGAAGAAGAAAACGTGTTGTGCCGACCCAAGTAGAATGGGACAAGGGCAGGAAAATGATGATAACAGTGGCTGTGGTAACGCGCGCGTCTCTTCAGCGTGAAGCTCGTGGGCAAGCCGTTACTGTACCGTGTTAAAAAAAAACAAAGACAGATCCACGCTTCCAGTTTACTCACCTGCATTAAAACTAAGAAGATCCCAGCTATGCCGATCCCAGCTACGTGGGACTGCACCCAATTGCCGAAGGACGTCGCACAGCCAATTCCATGGGCTACACTCAAGGTGCAGTTGAAGGTAGCCACTGTTCCGTAGATGTGGTTGCAGCAGCTGACGGGTAGACCCTGGGTTTCTGTCGTGCCCAAGGGTATCAACCAGTCACTGGCGTTGTTTACGCCGCAGCATTGGAACTGAGGATGAGGAAATGGGTTAATGATTTGGTACCATATTATAATGCTGACCCCAGCAAGGGGTGCCGATTAATAAAATTGTAGATATTTATTCAAATAAATTCGAAAGGGCTTCGTACACCCAAGGGGAAATGGGAGCGCAATCATTTTCAGGCAATGAGACATCCGATTTGTCTAGTTGCAGCCATAGCAGCTTGACTTTTTAAGATTGTCTCGACAGTTCAATGTCTGTGGTCGTAAGTCTTTTGCGACTTCTCAGTGCGTGGTCAAGCAATAGAAAATGTTCATTAGCAGCATGGAGACTAAATTTTTGCTCAGTTAATATCAATGATCTTACTCCCTATTTAATTGAAATAAAAAAAAACCAGCTAAATGAGATAAGTTTTGTGCACCTCTGACTCCATATTGATCTGAGGAGGGCAGCGGTACTGACGATGGAAAATAAAAAACTCTGAATAAAAAATCTGTGTAATTGATTTATAAGGAACCGAAAATTTTGTGTCAATCCTGTTGAACGCCGTTTTAGAATTATGAATGGTACCGATTTAAGGCGGCAGTTGTATATTTATTAGTTGGAAATTGGAATTAGTCTGTAAGAAATCTCAATCTAAGCGGTTCTATAAACAATGAGGGGGTAAAATGTATTCCTCGATGTACTCGTATATTCGCTTTGATTGATAGAATATTAAAAATATTGTAATAAGGCGTAGGCGTATTTTAATAATACAAAGAATACAATTTTTTAAATTAGTGTTATA
The DNA here is from genome assembly GCA_950022335.1 of Eurois occulta. NCBI lineage: Eukaryota > Metazoa > Arthropoda > Insecta > Lepidoptera > Noctuidae > Eurois > Eurois occulta. The sequence continues at coordinate 3,872,228 of OX465489.1, read as the reverse complement.
TTATAAGTATCTAAAAGTAGGTATGCCCCACAAACTTAACTTAACTTTATGGTATGGTACTTAATATAGCGATCCTGAAATCCGAATTAGAGCTTATTACATTGTACCTATGTTTCACAAATAAATAATTTGAATTTGAATTCGACGTAGCACCGCTACGCGGAGCTCCTAATCCTGTCTGCAGGGTTTAAAGTAACCTAACACGAAGGGGATGCCGCGACTAGACCCCGCCATTACCTTCGAACCCCGCACTTTCCCGATTTTTTATTCGTAATTTTACATCATTTTTGTGAAGCAGTTCATAGAACACACCTGCACCCCAAACTTCAACCGTGTTGTGCCAACATTCTCGGAGTAAAATGGCTGTGAAATACACACGGACAGACAGACTGATGGATAGGAAGAATATATATAAGGGTTCCGTTTGCCGTTCCTAAAAAAATGTTGTTTCGTGCAACGGTGAGCCGTACCGTACACCGTGTATACTCGTAAGTTGCGTGATAACTGAAAGTATATTATCTTATCATGTGTTGCGTGTCCAAGTTGAAAGTCATGAGATAATAGTGGCAAACCCTATCATTATTAATTAAAGGCTTTAAGGCTTGGTCCCACCAACCTTCACTTAAAATTGAAAAGGTTGTACATTATGGACCAGTGTTTTTTTGGTTTGGCTTTTCGCTGGTCTCAAGCGCGAATTTTGAGCTTAAGATCCTGATTTCGATCCCCAGGACTGACAAAGTGTAATTAGGTTTTTCTTTAAGAATTTTCCCAGTACCAGGCCGGAGTCTGGATCAGGTACCCGGTAGACGACAATAGTCTCGGCCCCAATTACTTGGCGAAATGTGGGTGCTATTTTTTTTCTTTCTTGCTATTTGCTATTGTTCCTCTCCCGAAACCATTGGGGTTTCGTGATGTTATGAAATGTTAGGATGCTGGGATAGTTTAGAGATAAAATTAAATAATCCTCCTGAGGATAGACGTTTTCTTTCTTTCTTTCCGCCAAGTGTTCCGTTCTATGACTTACGCTTCCATAATACCTTAATTACAATATTCTCCCACACGAGGATTTTATGTATTCTTACGTAATAATTCTGACTCATCCATAGTGCCGCCAGCCACCAAGTAGATGTGAACGATTAGAACTAATCAACTGCAATTGTTTCCTATTCCATGTTGTGTTATACTTGTCTAAGAAATTACTTGTTTATCAAATTGACACCCAACCTCTTTTGTCCGTGTTTATTATAGCTACTTCATAGACAACTGTTAAGAATTAAAGTGAATAGAATATGCGGGAAGTGGTTAGATAGAAACAATTTATACGTTACTAATGAGTTTTAAATCGTCTTCATCAGCTCAGCCTGTAGCAAATCACTTCTATATGCACTGCATATCGGTTTCACAAATCACTAAATTAGCTATGGTACCAGTGAACCTGACCCCTAAGATTCTAGCTCGGAGCTACAATGTCCTTCTAATTGGCGGATTTCCCTATAGGCCGAGTAGGCCCGGGCCTAGGGCGGCAAAATTTGTTTTTTTTTAGTATTTGCCCATGCGCCTACGTGTAAGACAATTTATTTATTTTTTTTGAATAACTATTCATTGTTACTCACAAATAGAAATGGTAAGAATCAGTATCTGAAATACTGATTGAGATAATTAAATCATTAACTGACTATCGTTTTTTTCGATTTTAATTTAATTTCTATAGTTTATTTAATTGTTCATGCTTTTCAGCACATAGAGGGGCGGCAATCTTTCGCCTTTAGGCCTAGGGCAGCCAACGTATCAAATCCGCTGCCAGCTGCAGCCAGGAGCTACCAGTTCCACCTATTTCAAAGGCGTCTTACCTGGCGTCTTAAAGCGTAATTAATTAATTTAACACTCACATCCTCCTGAACCTGGTCCCAAAGCTTGGTGACTTCGACGCTCTTATTGCCATACAGTTCCATGGTCGAGACGAGCTGATGCTGGACTAGTGCGACGGTGTTACCCTTCAGCACGTACCCGGCGATGCAAGCCGACAGTTGGAAGACGAACATCAGAATCATGGCGACCGCGAACTGAAAATAGTAAGGTGAGATGGTCAGTTTCTTTGGGGATCATTTGGTGGATCTTTGGGCCGTTAAAGCTGTTCATTACTATAATTTGTGATGAGATCCCGATCGGGCAGTGTTTTTGTGTGGTTTTCCATTCAAAGATTGACAGTGGAAGTCTGATGTCAGAAGGTACACCTACTAGGTAAAAATCAATAAGCTTGTCCAAGATAGTTTTAATGTCCGAAGTGATTTTCTACTTGGGAAAAGACGGATAGACATCGACGTGCGTGATATGGTGTATTTAATTGTTGATAAACAAAAATCACCTTGTTCAAAAGATAATTATATTGATATCATCAGACTTACAAATATACTTTGTAAGTAATTAAACAAAATTAATGATAACACAGTATACCTAGGCCATACACAGCTGAAAAAACTTTTTTTGTAAACATAATACTTAGTTTGAATCAACGATATTTTTGTGTTTTAAACCATAATCCATTTTCTTTTAAGAATTATGATATATACACCTAAGCTAAATATGTATTCAGGTGTAAGTCCAGTGTGGTCTATCTTATCTTTTCGTTCGTTTTGTTTGCAGATAATAAATATTTTCAAACAGGAAATCATAGTGACATTGCGTGTGTAAATCTACGAAATAATTCCTTTTGTTGACTAAATAAAAAACCAAAATATGATTAATTTACTTAAACGCCACGCCTGTAAACCCTGAAGGTCAAGGCAGAGTTGTACCTACATTTCGTCAGTTATGTTTAAGTCCCATGTAGTGGGGGGCCAGTCTTTTCCTCTAGAGCGCAAATCATTGACATCAGTGACATTACCCAATAACACATGCAGTCACTGACCTGGGAATCGAATCCAGGACGTCTTGTTCCGCAGTCGTGTTTGCGACGACTAGACCAACAAGGCAGGCAATCATTTTATACTCTAAGTAAATTACTGAGTTATAGCCAACAGCTAAACTAATAATGAAATCACAAGGGAAAAATAATAATAGCGCCTTTCAAAACATTTTTCAGGAAACAGATATAATAAAAGTCAGTCATGCATGAAGAAAACAATGAAATGCAACGAAGTTTTGTGTAGTTTAGTGAAGTTTTACCATGACGTAGATTAAGGGACCTTAGGCTATGTCAATTTTTAATTGACTGTGTGCAATTTGCATTTGTATTGGACCGCATTTTTAACCGACTTCCAAAAAGGAGGAGGTTCTATGTTCGACTGTATATTTTTTTTATGTATGTTTACCGTTATCTCAGTCAATTGTAGACTGATTTAGTTTTTCATCATCAGTCATCAATTCATCATCAGTTTTTCATCTCAATATTAAAGACTATACGGGGTGGAACGGACACCGACGCGAAAACGGTTACCACGCATTCAGTACATCAATCTGAGCCCCCCCCCCCCCAACATAGAAATTTTAATTCACAAATTTTACAAACAAAAGTGCCATAGCTACACGTTCAGAATGTATGGAACAGTTGTTTTTTTTTTTAATAACCGATTAAAAAATTCTATGTGGGGGGGGGCTCAGAATGATGTCAATCTTTGCCTCCCCGCTCAGATTGATGTACTGAATACCTACGTGGTAACCGTGTTAGCGTCGGTGTCCCTCCCACCTTGTAGTCTTTTAAAGAGTCTTTTCTCTAACCTTACCTTCCTATCTCATTTATACTCAATACTTTCTTCGTCACCAAATCAATAAGTAGATAACTATCTCTAAGTATTGGGATCAAACAAAGATTACTGCATTTACATACCTTTACTGCATGATGATTCATGTAGGTAGGTAGGTACAGTAGGTGACATATGTATCTTGAAGTGCCCATTTTCTTTATCAATAAACAGAACATCTTCAGAAACTTATTTATCATTTCCGATTGTACGTAGTTAGTTTCTTACAACGCAATACACTTTCTTTCCTTATTTACTAGGTTACGTAATTTAATGAATTAAGTACCCATAACTACCTTATTTCGACTTGACTTTCGGATTTAGAAAATAAAGAGCCGACACCAATTATTATCATGATTCTCCTATTATCCCAATTCATTTGGGGTCGACGCAGCATTTCTTCTTCTTCCAAATTCTCTATTAGGCTTATTTCAGACGTACCTACCACAACCACACCATATGGGCGGGCGTAATTTTTTATTGAAAATGAATAGTAGAATTTACACGGACCACATTTTGCCGTTATTATCGGATGGGTGATACCGATCACATCGCAATTACCAGCGACATACACCGGGAACTAGCGTCCGACCACATCGCAGACACAACGTTGCGTCGAAGCAACGGCGCGAAAACCTCTACGAAAGCCAGAGTCATCTTGGATGTTGAGACTTGAATTTCTCGCAAGCATCGTTATTGCAACCGATTTTTTCCGTTATTATTAAGCGTCGGTATCTATGTCGAGACTGCCGGCCCTATCTGTCTGCAAACACTAACGACATCGCAACCACGTCCTTATTTTGTCGGTACTACCTACAACGCAACTGCACAAAGCTGCAGCGACACTATTCACACGTAACCACTGCTTGATCACCTTTAGTCGCTGCATTGTGGTGTGGTTGTGGTACGTGTGAAACAAGCCTTACTCGTAATCTCAGCAGTCACCATATTTCTAGTCATATCATCCTTCACCCAGTTTCAGTCTAGATACTCTTAGCCATCCACATTCATACTCAAAATTTACCTCACCAAATTATGCTCATTCCTGGGCAACTTCTCCCATACCATGACAAGCGATAACCGCATAACTTTTCAGTCAACGGCGCTACTTTCTGACTTCTTCTTATAAATTTATTTTCTTCGACAGGCTTACAATTAAGACGATCTTTCTACCGCTTAATGACTTGAATATCTAATAAAGAGAATCCAAGTAGTTATTGCAAAAGTTATTGCAAGTGTTATTGCAAAAGTTATCTCCCAATTCTAAACTACAAGCTAAAATTTCCGTTGACCATACATGAACAACCTTCACACAATATGTTCCCAAATTATTATTCATAGAATCTAGCACCAATTTATTGTCAATTGGAGCTGGGTCAATAACCAACCATCACCATAGTAACCGACGCTCGGTGTTAGATATCTTAGATAGTACTTACCTAAACGAATCTAGATAAAAGTGTGATTGATGAATAATTGAAAAAAGCGGCCAAGTGCGAGTCGGACTCGCCCATGAAGGGTTCCGTAGCAGCAAGTTACTTAATATAAAAGTTCTTGTAGTTCGTTGTAACTTTGATCGATGTTTTAATAATAGTGTATTGTTTATATTTGTGTTGATTGAATGAAAGGTAAATAATTGCGGTTCACGATTTATGACGTATTCAAAAAAACTACCTATCATATTATATTTTTTTAGTTTTATCATTCTCTTATTTTAGAAGTTAAAGGGGGGGGGACACACATTTTACCACTTTGGAAGTGTCTCTCGCGCAAACTATTCAGTTTAGAAAAAAATGATATTAGAAACCTCAATATCATTTTTGAAGACCTATCCATAATTACACATACGTATGGGTCTGATGAAATTTTTTTTTTGAGTTTCAGTTCTAAGTAGGTATGCGGAACCCCCAAAATTTATAATTTATTGTTTTGTTTTCTATTTTTGTGTGAAAATCTTAATGCGGTTCCCAGAATACATCTACTGACAAAGTATAGTTCTTATAGTTTCGGAAAAAAGTGGCTGTGACATACGGACGGACAGACAGACAGACAGACATGACGAATCCATAAGGGTTCCGTTTTTTGCCATTTGGCTACGGAACCCTGAAAAGTGCAAGAACCCGTTATTAATATTGTTGTCCTACCAATACACTTGATCCACTCGATCATGTTCTTTTGGTAAGTCCTTCATTTGTGTTTTGAAGTAAAAAAGTGCAACATAGATAGTGTCTTTGTAGCTAAAGTGCAATATGTTGTGCCATTGTAACCTTAAAGACTCACGACTAAAACACCTACTCATCCCCACCTTATCACTTATTTAAGGTGATTCGTTCCTCATACCAAACACAAAAATTTTCATACAATTTAAATCTAAAAATGAGACAAACAATTACAGTATTTGCTTTCATTATCTCTGAAGATTAAATGCGTGGTAATTTATTACTACTGACATTTCTTTGGGACGTTCCTTCGAATCAACGATATGTAGGGCAGGCGGCCGGTACTTCGAACAAAAAGTAAACTAAGATCTAATTCCGTACATCCCAGGCCAGCCTTGCGTTAACATCGGAAGTTTTATGTCAAAAACGTTATGTTCTCCGACAAATAATGATGTTTGTAATTATCTCGTGAATATCGCCGTGATCATGATAATTGTGTTTACTTTCCAGCAGTGACGCAGCCTCACAGAATATTAGCATTACAGTGATAATGTGCGTCTAGAATAGAACAAAAGGTTCTGCTGACATTGGGATCAAGCTGAAAATTTACGACCTGTGATTAGGAACTAAATTACTGTGTAACTTAGAAGCTAGGTGTCAGTTATTTCAAATGTCTGCCTATACATATACTTCCGTATCATTAACAAACAACAATTTCATCAGTTTCAATGCCATGGACCATCAATTAATAGGCTTCAATTATCATGAATGAATCACAAAAAAATCACTACAGTTTGCACGAATTGAAACAGAACCCAGACTATGAGATAACAGGCTTTCACGGCCATCGAATGACATTAAGATAACAAATGTTCCACTTACCGCCATGTTCATCATGTAGTTCTCCATGAAGGCTCCATAGAAGCCGAAGAACGAGATCAGGAATATGATGATACCAGTCGCGATGCAGAACGCTGGCAAAGAGAAGAACCTGTCCGTGAGGAACGGGTGGTAGCCATTGTATGCTGATTGTACGGACCCGCCGACCGCAAGAATAACAATGCCAGTGATCTGTAAATATCACAAGCGACACTAATAATATTGAACTACCTCCAGTAGTAACAATAACAGCGCACAACACACACACTACTTACCAAAAACAGAAAATTGACAGTCACTAATATGTACTTAACAGTAGTAAACAGTTTCGACCACATTTTGTTGTAATTTATTCAAATTGCTACGTGTGCGCTCGCGTGACAGCTTCCAGCGTCGTCGTCTTAACTGGCTACAGATATTTTTATCACTATAGGTAGGTATATTAATCTTGATAAGGAAAACAAGCGGATTTATCTCATCGGAGGCGAACGTCGCTCACTCTTGCACGATACGTTTGAAACTGAACCACACAGGTGACACGGTTTATGAAATTTTGAATTTCGAATTGTGTTCGGAATAACAGATTATTATTTATCGATAGAAACGTCACTAATAAATAATGTATGAGTACAAAAATCTTTAGAAACCGAGAGAATTATAGCACACAATAGCTTCGCTTGCAATTTGCAGACGATATGACAAAATGTGTTAATTTTAACTCGCTTCGTGGAGCTCGTAACGGCTACGACTTTAGTACTTACAGTTAGCGATAAGAAAAACACATAGGGACTGTTTTTACAATTTAAATTTCATTTTAATCTGAACTTTCTATTCATACTATGTAGGCGGGAAATGACGTCAACTGTCATTTTCCTGAGCAATGGGGTGGAATCTATGAATAGGGAAAATTGCGCTGGTATTTTCCGACATAACATGCTACAGTTTACCTTAGATTGCGTTTTACTTACCTACATAGGTAGGATTTAGGAGTTATCAAGGAGGTACTAAAACAAATTCACCTTTACTTAGCTTTTTTTATTATTTGTCATTAACATGTAGGTACCGAATTAAATACAACCTACTTACTTATAGTAATGTTACACAATATTAGTAACTATAACGTATTCATGTCTTAAAACAAACATTCAAATTAAAATAAGTTAAACTATGATTTGGAACATTATTGTTTATTTAAAAAAATCTTATCACTATAATGCTGAATTTAAGTTTGAATGCCTTAATTTCCTAATTATTTTATTTACTTACATAAGTAAAATAAACTGTTCTTACACACTAATGAATAATGGGTGTAACAAGACCCTTAACGAAGCCGAAAGGCACTTGGTCTCCCCGTCATTGCGATCATTTTTTTGTTCTAGACCATACCTGGGAACCTTCTAGTTACGGAGATATTGGGAGTCAAAGTTCCAACCTTTTCACAAATTCTTTTTAATGTAAGATTTTTACTTTAAACACCTCCACGACACCCGTACACCCGGAATCCATCCATCATTACAATGTTTTGAGTGCGTTACATTAACCCTACCGTAAAACGTGATTTTTCACCACAAAAAAAAAAAGTTGTTTCCCAGCAATAATTTTTGCGTAAAGTTACTTAGCTTGATGTACACAATGCTTGGTTGACAGCTTCGTGTAGGGTCTTGTTACACCCTGTATAAACTAAAACATAACCTGAATTATATTTATTTAAGACTCCAACTCGACGACTTGAACCTTTGCCCTATAAGCTAAGTAGCCACCCATCAGCGAGAGAAGAACCTGAAACGAAAACCAATTAGGTATATTATTAATAAAATTATCAGTGTCAATCTTATTTTTTTTTTCTTTTTATGCTGTAGGTATAGGATAGAACGTTTCCTGGAGTGCAAATATGGTACTGGCTGTTCCACAACTGTGTCACACAGTGTGAAGGTAGCTATCAAAGCACACAGGCTGCGTGCTTTGATGCCTTCACGCTACAAGAATTGATGGACGCTAGTGATAGCGCCTAACTCGTAGCGAAGTTATACGGGCATACGTACTCTTTATAATTTGCCATCGACACTCTTAAGAAGACCTAAGTATAGAAAACCTTTGGAAAAATGACCTAAGTATGGAAAAACACGTTTTTCACACGCGAAATTCGTTATTAAGTATCAATCAGCCCATAATTTGATCGAAACAAAACAACTTCGTGTGCTACGTCCAAAACGAATCAATTCGTTAAAATTCGCCCAAGTTTTTAGTAACAAACCTGGAATTATAAATATCCTTACACCACATTATTTTAATCTAATACAGCTCATAGGCTACTTATTTGAATCTAAGTTTCAATATTGGAACCGGTCACTATTGTTAGGTTAGGTTAGCTTAACTACCTGTCTAAAAAATACTCAGTCGAACAATCAACAAAATAACATTTTGTATTTTTTTTTTAAATAATACTGTGTTTGGTTTCTTATTTAATCATAGCATAATTTGTAAGGTAGCTGTTTAGCTAGGTATATATATAGACTAATTGAAAACGGTCAAGGCCAGCAATTTTAGATGATCTTAATTAACTCAATTGACACGACTGGCGACACGGCGAATCCAGCGATATTTTAACAATGGTAGACGATTACGTCGACTACGTAGGAACTGCATTTATTTACGTCATATCTTAAACTTTTTTTAGCGTTTACGTATAGGCTTGAATACAATAGAATACCATTTCGTTCAAGAATATCTTCAGAGCCTCTTTCCAAAAGAAAACAGGAAAACATTACTCAATTCTCCGACTGCGAAGTGGTAACAAGTAAAGATCAATTTTTAGACATCAGGCGATGCATTCGTCATTGCTATTTTTCGTTCTGTTAGTGCCTAGATTATGGTCTAGACTCTAGAAGGCGAGACTCTATCGACCCTAGAGAAGATTCAAAATACCTAAAGTTAATAGGGGTCTTGATCTTTTAAATGAGTGGGACCCTTAGGTAGCCACTTCAATCGCGGCATCTCAGGCGTTTTATCATTCTAGTAAGGGCCTAAATATGCACATAAGGGGTATGGTTTGGCCAGGACGACCGCATAAACAGGAAGAAAGAAACATAAATAACAGGTACTAACATTACTGACCTGCAAACAAGTAGCAACCACGGCACAGACAGCAATGACATAGGCATTGTAGGACAACCACTCGCCGAGAACAGTGGCGCAGCCGTCTTTGTTCGCATTAGCACCGGTGCATTCAAACGGAGAAATGGTGCCGTAGTCGATGAAGCAGCAGCTGACCGGGATCTGGTTGCCAATCCAGTCGTTACGACCAACTACCCCGCAGCATTTGTACTGGAGAAGATTAAAAGATTTTTGATGGGCTTATATTATTAATGGTTTTGACATGATTAATGGTAATTTTGAGATTATTGTTAATGATTTTGACATTATTATTATTAATTAATTTGATATTATTAGTCATTATTACCAAATATAATTGTGTACTAGCACTATTGTTTAAGATGTGTATGTATTTACTAACAAATTGGATTTTATGATCTGTTAATAAATTATTTGATTTGATTGATTAATTAGTTGATTACACAAGACATAATGGGTCAGGAGTCCTATACATTCTGTCAGCGATTAAACATTATATCAGCGACACATTGTTACTTTGTCCGAAGAATTTGGAATTTTGACAGCTAATAGAGGAGATGATATACTGCAATTTGAGATTAGAAGATTTGTTTATAAAGGTGGGCACTAGATATTGGCCGGTACATCATCAGCATCATCACACAGGAATTTTATGCCTACCATCATATGTACTATGATTAGAAATAGATAGAATTTGATCTTCAACAGTAAATAAATTTAATGAATAGTCATTTTATAGTGTTGCCGTTTTTGTTGTATGGCTATAATTTTGGACGTGTCGCTATTTGATTAAACTTTTAAAACATGATTATTAGATACATTGCTCTCAGTTTCTGATCAGGAGAGCACTGACTGAACATCTCGGTCACCTGAAGCACCTAGTTTAGTAGGTTATGTTACAACCTTACTTTTCGGACATTTGACATTTCTCTTACTTCTTCAAGTTATTCTCCATTTAAAAAACTTATTATTACTTCTTCAAAAAGCTTATTCTACTCACTTCCATCTGTAGATCATCCCACAATTTGCTGATTTCCGACCTGATTCCGTACTGGCTCATAGACTGCACCATCGGTAGCCTGATCTCGTTAACTGTATCGTTGCTTAGAGAGAAGGCTGCTATGATTATCGCAATCTCGAAAATCAGCGTTATCAGCAAGAGCACCCCATACTGTAAAAGCGACTGGATTCAAAATTTTGACGAAGTAACGTTGATTCCAAAACGTATGCATGCATAGGTAGGTAATTTTCGTGAAGGACCTGTACAAGAAAGTTTATTAAAATATTTAGAAAACAAAACATTCAAGTTGTTGCAGTATGTAGTACAACTATTTGTAGATTAATTGAAATTTCAATTAAATCCTGTATACTGGTTTTATATGTACAGATGCCAGCACAAAAAGCTACCCGAAACTGTAAAATCCCAATCAAACTTGAACTTAATGCTTTAGCGATAAAGTTGAAAATCTATTAAAGAAATTTGACGGATTGTAGTGGCTTGATGTGCTGGCTTCTGTACCAGGGCTACGTACAGACAAGGCTAAAAAACTAACCAAAAGATACTATTTGGTGGGTATCGCACTTGTCCCTCGCAGCGCATCTTGGCAAGTCACTGGTGGAAACGCACCCATACTTTAGAATCCTCTCTTTGTACAATATTCCTAAAGCTACAAGCAACTGATTTCCAGGTTTCCTCGTCCTATCTGTTTTATCATCATCTGCCTAGCATTTTCTTTCCCAAATAGTGTACATGGGGCAACTGTCTATCTGACCGCCACGAGCCAGTTACTAGCGATCCCCACGACCCCGGTTGGCAACCTCTCGGGCTCCAGACTAAGCGTTATGACTAGTGACGTAGGTAGGGGTGGTGTGGGGGATTGGAGGTTCAACACCCACCCCTCCCCCCGAAATCTCAGGTAACTTTTTGAGAAACCAACCTATCCGAGGCTGGGAATGCAAAAATATGAGCTCTTGAATGCTAATCTTTTTCAATTGATAGGCTATTCTATTCAGTATATATCAGTATATATCAGTGATCGATCGACTTCCGCTTAGAACAGTCGCGTCGCACACGCTCGCTCTTGTGCTAGTTAGTGTTCGGGTATAGCGCTGACGCAGCACCATACCGCTCGTTACCTCTAGCCGTGCGCGGTCGCCGCGATGACCCAGTTACCGAATGTATTTCGCAACTATTTGAGTAAACAAAGTGTTAAGGTGAAGTTGTAATTTTTTTGTAATAATTATGGCTTGTTCATCGTCAATTAAAATAAAAACTGAAACGGAACATCTGTTGTATAAATATTATACTGAAGAAAAGTTAGAACGAGAAAAACTGCAAAGTTTAGTAAATGACCTCAGAAGTCAATTAGAAGATCTTCAGCACCAGCTGGATAAATCCCAGGAGCAAAAAACTGCAGACCTGGAAAATAAAAATGTCACTACCGAGAAGCCTATGCCAATTGAGTATGAGACAGACGAAGAGGAACTAGCAAAGGAAACAGAGTGGGTACGGCAGAAAAGCAGAAAAAAAAGGAAATTGAATTCATCATCACTGTCCTCACCACCCCAACAAGGAGCTGAATCCAGCGAAAAGCCTAAACAGAATGTGAAACCGAAGAAACAATCTTCACCGCCACCTATAGTAGTGGAAAATATTAAGAACTATCAACAGTTCTACGATCTTCTTTCGATTAATATCACGAAAGACACGTTCATTATGAAAATGCTGAATGGAGAAAAAGTTAAAATTAACTCTAATAACGATGATTCATATAGATCTATTACCAAGTTATTGTTGCAAAATAACTGCCTTTGGTACTCGTATGAAAATAAACAAGACAGGCCTATCAGGGTAATGGCAAAAAACCTGCATTTTTCTTGCCTGCCAAACAGAATAGTTGAGGACCTGACTGCTAAAGGATATAAAATAGAGGAGGCGGTTAACAAACTGAGCTGGAAGAGCAAAGAGCCTCTCAGTATGTTTATGCTGTCATTCCAAAAAGATGAAGACATCAAGAAGATTTACGGAATTAAATCTATACTGGGTTGTAAAGTAGACATACAGCCACTGAGAACTTCAAAGCTAATCCCTCAATGCAAAAGGTGTCAAGCATATGGCCACACACAAAAATACTGTTCCAAAGAACCCCGGTGTGTGAAGTGTACAGGTAAGCACCTAACTAGAGACTGCAATAAACCAGCAGAAGCAAAGCCAAAATGTGTTCACTGTGGTGAGCCCCACCCGGCTAATTATAGAGGATGCATAGTAGCTAAAGAGCTACAGAATATTAAAAACAAAAACATCAGAAATAATGTGTCGGTACCAAACTCTCAGGGTCCAAGTGCAAACAAAGACAAGAGACCTATTGCCAACAAACATGTTATTAAAAATGTATCGTATGCACAAATGACAAAAGGAGTCCAACCACCGACACAGTCACAAGTTAAACCAACGAGCCCTAACATGAATGAAAAGATAAATACAATTATTAATCTTTTAACAACTTTCGACGAAAGGCTAAAAAAACTTGAAGGTAGTACTAAAACAGCTACAAAACTAAAACACAATGCATAAATGGCTAATTTATTAAAAATTATGGCATGGAATGCGAATGGACTGCTGAAACATCAGAATGAACTTACGGCAGTCCTAAACATGGAAAGTATTGATGTGTGCCTTATATCAGAGTCACACTTCACTAAAGAATCTCACATTAAAATTAACGGTTATAAAGTATATCATGCATTGCATCCCAACAACACATCGAGAGGTGGTAGTGCTGTCATTATAAAGGAGAATATCTATCATTATGAAGAACATAAATCTGAAGAAGAAGAAATACAAGCAGTAGCTGTCTGCGTGAAAACGAAATATTGTTTTGTCACCATATCAGCTATATACAGTCCACCTAGGTATTCGCTAAAAGTAGATCAGTACAGGACCTTTTTAAAAGGTCTTGGAAATAGATTTATATTGGGAGGCGATTTTAATGCTAAAAATACGTATTGGGGATCTAGACTGACCACAACCAAAGGAAAAGAGCTACTGTGCGCAATTAGAGAAACTCAATGCAAAACTCTATCAACAGGTAAACCCACTTATTGGCCTACTGATCAAAAAAAGATTCCAGATCTTATAGACTTTTTTATATATAAAAATATTTCACCAAATCTTCTCCGCATTGAAGAAGGTTATGATATGAGCTCTGACCACTCACCTATAATACTTACTCTAAGTGAAACTTTAATTCCGAAAGAAAACTACCCCACATTAGTAAATAAGAACACTGATTGGGAAAGCTTTAAAATAGACGTGGACTCTGTAATAGATCTAAAAGTTCCACTAAAAAATCCGGAAGACCTGGATCGGGATATTCGTCAGTTTATTACACAAATACAACAATGCGCTTGGAAAAACACGCCTACATTCAAGACAAAAAACAGAGTTACCTACTACCCAGCATATATTACAAAGCTCATAGCCGAAAAGAGACAAAAGAGACGAATATGGCAACATACAAGATTTCCTGAAGATAAACGGATTCTGAACAGCCTTACAAAACAACTAAGAAGGGCAATTCAGAAGTTCAAAGATGAATCAATGAACAACTACCTAAGTCAATTAACTAGCGATCACACGACAGATTATTCCCTGTGGAAATCAACAAAAAGTTTAAAAAAGCCTATTATGCATATCCCACCCATCAAAGATACTAACGGGCGGTGGGCAATAAGCAACGAGCAAAAAGCTATTAGGTTTGCACAACATTTGGAGCTCATTTTTAAGCCTAATGAAGATGATGAAGACTGCACTTTGCCGGATGAAACATCAAATAATGAGGAGCTAAAAATAAAATTCGTAACACCTAGAGAAGTATTCAATGAAATCAAGCGTTTAAGTCGAAAGAAATCACCTGGCTACGATCTTATTACTGGAGAAGTTCTTAAAAACCTCCCCCGTAAAGCCATCGTTAAACTTACCACTCTGGTAAATGCTACGTTCAGGCTTACGTATGTACCTGATCTGTGGAAAGTTGCCGAAGTTATAATGATACCAAAGCCTGGTAAACCACCTCACGAAACAACATCATACAGGCCGATCTCTCTGCTGCCAATC
This sequence comes from Eurois occulta, assembly GCA_950022335.1. Taxonomy (NCBI): domain Eukaryota; kingdom Metazoa; phylum Arthropoda; class Insecta; order Lepidoptera; family Noctuidae; genus Eurois; species Eurois occulta. The sequence goes on along the minus strand of OX465489.1, from coordinate 3,857,202 downwards.
ATGTCAAAATTATTTGAAAAGCTTCTCTTGAAACGGTTAAAACCCATCATAGAAGAAAGAAATTTAATCCCTGACTACCAATTTGGATTTAGGGAAAAACATTCGACAATAGACCAAGTACACAGGATTACTAACATTATTGAAAAGGCTTTAGAAGAAAACAAAGTTTGCACAACAATCTTCCTGGACGTAGCGCAAGCATTCGATAAGGTGTGGCACAAAGGGCTCATTAACAAACTGAAAACTATGCTCCCAAAACAGTTTGCTGACATCTTAGAGTCTTACCTATCACAGCGTATGTTTAGAGTAAGACAAGATGATGCATACTCAGAACTCAAACCGATAAAAGCTGGAGTACCGCAAGGAAGTGTTCTAGGTCCCATCTTGTACTTATTGTACACTTGTGATATTCCTGAGCTAGAAAACAACACCATTGCGACATTTGCGGATGATACAGCTATAATGGCCACAGGTGTCACTCAAGAAGAAGCAGTGGAAAAAGTTCAAACAGCCGTCAATACCATCTTTGACTGGACAAAGAAATGGCGTGTGAAACTCAATGAAACGAAATCCGTTCACATAGACTTCACAAATAAAAAGCCAAATTATCATCCGGTATACATAAACAGCCATGTCATACCGTACGAAAATACAGCCAAATACCTAGGCATGACATTGGACACAAAGCTTCGCTGGAAAGCTCATGTTAAAAAGAAACGCGACGAGCTAGAGCTTCGCTACAAGACGATGTACTGGCTAATAGGAAAACACTCCTCACTGTCAGTACACAACAAAGTACTTTTATACAAACAAGTCCTCATGCCTGTATGGACTTATGGTATCCAGCTTTGGGGCTGTACCAAACAAAGTAATATTAAAATCATACAACGTTTTCAAAACAAAGTACTCAGAGGAATCGTTAATGCGCCCTGGTACATTCGAAATGACGACCTTCATCGGGACCTCAAAGTAGACCTCGTCATAAACGCTATTCAAAAGCATGCAGAAGCTCACGAACGAAGGCTTCATCATCATGTGAACGTCGAGGCTATCCAGCTCCTCGATAACACGGACATAGTGAGAAGACTAAAAAGGACAAAACCTTTTGAGTTAATTTAGTGAAGTGTCAGTGTAGTGTAGTAAAGTGAGTGCTACCCATAAAGAACACAAGAACAAAGTGTCTTCCCCTTAATAGAGACAATAAGAGAAGTGTTAATGGACACATTCTTAGGTTTACTCTACCTAGCAAATTAAGTTCAAACTGTATTACTCATTAGCTTTAGTAATTAAGCTAGATCGTAGTTATTTATGATGTTACCGTATAGGGTCCATCATATAAAAAAAAAAAAAAAAAAAAAAAGGCTATTCTATTGTTGCTGTACCTATTGGATTACTACTAAGTATATCTGCTTTTTATTCAAGGTAAAAACTCCCCGAACCAAATTCATCGCTACGGCCTACCGGACCTGGACCTACCGGTGCCGGTACTGGTTCTCATATAGATGATCCAGGAACAGTTCTCGTGGCGTGGTCTATCCTAGATGATCCACCCCAACGGCCACTAGCCCTCGTCGTCCTATTTCTATCTACACTAATATTATAAAGAGGAAAAATTTGTATTTTTGTGTGAGTGTATGTTTCTAATGAATAAACTCGAAAACTACTGTGCCGATTTCAAAAATTCTTTCACCATTGGAAAGCTATATTCACCCAGAGTAACATAGGCACCCGTGCAAAGCCGGGACGAACCGCTAGTCTTCTATAAAGAATAATACTTACACCAGCTACAAAGTAGAATTGTTGCGAGATGGCGCTGTAGAAACCCAGCCCGGATCCCACCAGTATAATGACGCCCGTAGCCAACACGAAACGTGACACTTTGAAGAACCGGTTCGTGATGAGAGGCTCGTACTCCGAGTACTGTACCAGAACTGCTATACCCACGATGAGGAGTAGAAAGCCTGTTAGCTGGAAAAAAAAATCTTTCAAATAGTCTTACCAAGGGGTAAGTATATCGTATTACCTAGTTCTAACTGCCTCGATGGTGTAATAGTCGCAAGCGCGACTGCTGAGGATGAGGTCCTGGGTTGGATACTTCGATTTCCGGGTCGGGCAAAGTGTTATTTTTCCATTACGAAATCAGTAGCAGCTACGGAGTCTGGATTTGTGCTCGGTTGATGACAATAGGCTCCCCCCCTATTACATGGGACTTAAACGTAACGTACTTGTTAGGTATACACCTCTGCTTAAACCTTCGGGAATTACAAGGCGTGATGTTATGTTATAACTGGGTTGTGGAGGTCAGATAGGCATCGCTCCATGTAAAATATTGGTATTCAGCTGCATCTGGTTAGGCAGGAAGCCGATCCCAACATAGTTGGTAAAAGGCTAGGTGATGATGAGACATCTTAAGTAATTGCATGTCAGTCATGGGCCACTGTACATCCAATCCCTCCAGTCCAGTTCTTAAAGCCTTTGATTTTCCAAAGTCAGTAAAATGGTCGCTAGACAGATAATTTGACCAAATTCTGTCTGGCTGGAGAGTTATATATCCAGAGGCGGTTTGAAATATAGGGTGGAAGGGACACGGACGCAAAAACGGTAACCAAGTATTCAGTACATCATCTATGCATCTATAAATACAAATAAATAAAATTGAAGTGTCTGTTTGTAATATTAAAATAACCGCTTTCTATTACATGCATATGAATGATATTTATTTTTCAATTTTTGTCTGTCTGTCTGTCTGTTTGTTCCGGCTAATCTCTGGAACGGCTGGACCGATTTTGACGGCACTTTCACTGGCAGATAGCTGATGTAATAAGGAGTAACATACATCATCATCATCATCTGCCTAGCCTTTTCCCAACTGTATTGGGGTCGGCTTCCAGTCATGCCGGATTTAGCTGAATATCAGTATTTTACGCAGAGCGGCTGCCTACCAGACCTCCACAACCCATTAACTGGGTAACACGGTAATAAGGAGTAACATACGCTACTTCTATTTTACGAAAAATAATAAGGATTCCGTGCAAAAAAAATTAAAACCCTTGAAATTTTAGTAATAAAATCCGATTAAAAAAGTTTAAGGGGAGTTATATTTTTTTTATACAATAATTTCACGCGAACGAAGGTCGTGGGCAACAGCTAGTCCTGTATAAAACAGCTCTTTCATCCTACAATACGTACTCGGTCAAAATGTATCTATTGTATAACGGGCTGGTGTCCGTACCTCCACGTCAAATGCGCGTATTTTGCGTGCGGAAAAAATGTATCTAATGGAACAGTTGTTTTTTTTTTTTAATAACCGATGAAAAATTTCTATGTACAGGTACAGAATGATGTACTGAATACGTGGTAACAGTTTTCACGTCGGTGTCCCTTCCACCCTACCTACCTACTTACATTATGCATTACCTATGTAGATACGCGATATAAGGATAATAATATTTAAATAAGTGACATATAATTAGATTATAAAGATTCCGATTCTCCTTTTCAGTTCGAAACCTTAAAAAAGACATAGGTTAATACCGACTTATGTCAAGCGTACTTATAAAGCTTTTAGGGCTTAAGTTAGTTAATTTAAATGACGACAAAAAGTTTTTACATGAATGGATCTACAATAGTTAAACTTGAGCTGAAACTTTTCAGTAAACATATTTACCGGACAGCTAAATATACCTAATCTTAGAAAAAGTTTCCGGACACCTAATCTCTTGTTTTGCATGCCGTCATCTTTTTTTTATCAAACCTTCCTACGTTGTTAAATATTTTCATTATTTAGTTGTCGAACATCACGCCAGTAACCTAGGAGTTAAGCTTAGACTAACTACCCACATTTTGCAAGTTAAGCTAGTCTGCTCAAATGGGGTGAACTTAATCCAATCAATCATTTACAAATACAGACTCCAGGCTGCCAGTTCCATATATATGGATGGCTGTTTGTGTATGTGAGTTTAAATGTTTGTAAACGCACCCACGATACAGGAGAAATTCCTAGGGTGGGGCAACGTTTTAAAAAAAAAATATAGTAATAATAAAAGTACTCTGTGGCTGCCGCTCTCTGTGCTGATTTTTACCAGACCTGAGGATCGCACCCAGGAACCACTGATTCTTCACTCTCTACTGCTTCGTCCACGACATTTCACTACATATATTATAATAAAAAGTGGCTACGGAAACAGGGTAAGTAATCTATACTAATATACCTACTATTATTAATATTATAAAGCTGAAGAGTTTGTTTGTTTGCTTGAACGCGCTAATCTCAGGAACTGCTGTTCGAATTGAAAAATTATTTTTGTGTTGGATAGACGTCCATTTATCGAGGAAGGCTATAGGCTATATAACATAACGCTACGACCCTTAGGAGCCGCGCAGCGAGTGACACCGCAGGGAACAGCTAGTATATGATGATATAATTACAAAATCTCTAATATTACAAAATGTAACAACTGAATCTATAATTTTATTTGATATAGTGATCAGTTCTTAGATGAAACGATTGTACGGTTGTTTTAAAATAATTATTTTTTATAAGCATAACATACATTGAATATAAAATTGTTTGCTAAACCTTTCTAAAACCTATTTAGTCTAAAATTATAAAACCGCCTACTTAAAAACACAAAGCAAAACTGCATATAAACACATTATAACTTATAAGTTGTACAACAAATATCATTGATAGTTGTCACTTGTTGTTATTGTCACCAACAATAGAGGGGATCTGGCGCTCAGCTCCGCTCCCGCCTGAGCCTTCTAAACTAACCAATCCAAGTCGGATTGCTCTGAATCGGGGTGTTAACCATAATGATGGTATCAATATATATTTTAAACGATAGACCTAATGATTTTAGATTAAATAAACGTTTTATCCAATAATGTTATACGAAATAAGTTTTAGAGTAGGTATATAAATGTTATATGTAAAGAAGTTATATCAACGGTTGGTCATACTTATAACTCACGTTTGTTACATCTTGTGAACGAAAATATACAAAATAACTTTATAATTATGATATGGAGATACACCCACGAAAACATAGCAGAGTGTGATCACGAGATCGTCAAAACCAAGTCCTCCAAACCACAAGAGACATCGATAAACAACTTGTCATCTCGCGGGCAAAATTGACAATGAAGAAATTCGAGGTCAACACCTGAAAACTCACCAAGAACACCACATTTACTGCTGCCAACGAGTACCTCACTGACTTTAGAACCTTAGGAACTTTAAAATCAAAATCGAACCCCATTTTTTCAAACATAATAAATTCAAAATGAAACTTAAAACAATAAATGTAGAGCTATATCCGCCGAAAAAGATAAGTTGACTGAAAAATGAGATGATGCATTATCAATCATTCGGCCAATATCTCCATTATCTCGACATATCCATCTAATCTCTGAATATAGAAACTGTAAGTCTTAACATTCGTGGTTCAATATAAATTATTAGACAAACAGATTAGATGAAGGACGTTGTTGTATTATTATAATAAAACCTGTAAATAAATAACAATGAATTCTGTAGAAATACAACCAACCAAAGTATGTAACAGTTTTTGCCCCCCACCAGGCCCCACTAACTAATCGCTACTTGAATCCTAACTAACTCATCTAGCAATGAGAAGTAGCCAGTCTTATGTTTTTCTGGCGTATCATGAATTCATTAGGCACGGACTGTGTGTCAGTGTATCAAAATGTATTACAAAAATAAAATCGATGTGCTCCGACCGACCATCAACAAAAATCTACCATTTCAAACTATAAAGTTCAATAACTAGCAACATTGACTCATCTCAAAACAGTTGACTTTTGTAAATATTTTGTGGCAACACAGACATTCGCTATTTTCGGCGTAAATCGGACGTCGTTTGTGTCGTATTGTTTTATTAAAAGATAAATTTTGGCGGTAAGCTTTGTTTTGATATTGTCGGTATATAAATAAACGGGAAGCGGTATTGCATAGCTATTATTAAAAATACATGATGTGCGTATAGACAAAAAAGTGATTCACCTACCGTGCCGTCACGCAAAAACTCCAATCGATGTTTACCTTGCGCGACCGTATGGATAGAAAGGAATTAAAATATTGGTGTCTTTTGTTCCAGATCTAAGTTTTTATAATTAGATTAGAAGACAAGATTTAAACATGGCTATCGGCGCAGGAATGTCTTGTGTGAAATATCTGCTGTTTTGCTTCAATCTTTTGTTCGCGGTAAGCAAGCATTTTTTTTCTTGAAGGCTGTATGTTGTCTTGTTCACCTTCGATTTTTTAAAGCAATGCGCTTGAATCACTGTCTTACTCCTTAATAAAAGTACTCTAAATATAAATATTTTCTGTTATAATGGAGCAAATTTATTGCGCTGTTAAATTAGCGTGATTTTATGTTATTGTGTAAAAATTTTAAAATTCCACGCAGTAACATGTACCCTCACACCTGTTATGTTATGAACTTATTGGTGACTCATTAGGTACTTGTTGAGAAATATTGCACAACTTAAAACATGCTTTTGTCTGCATAATATCTGTAGTATTTTAAAATAAATGAACCATATGGTCACCAAAACAATTGGGTTTTTCGATAAAATATAAGAAAAATAAATCTAAGTATGTTAGTACCTATAAACTTATTATTATTTTTTTATACAGCATGTAGCTTAGGAATATTAATAAGTTAATTCATTTTATTAAGTTCAATACTAAAATAATGATAGATTAATAGCAGTTTATCCAAAAATGTACTACAACAGAAAAATTAAATTTTATGTGGGTGGTTATAAAATTTTGTTACATTATTTAAATGTTATGACTTATGATTTACACCTCATTTAAACTCATTCCTTAATTCTAGATCACGGGTCTCATAATCCTGATCGTGGGCATCAAAGCAGAGGTCAACTCCTCACCCTACATTGACCTGACTGATGAGAACTTCTACACATCAGGACCCATCGTCCTGATCATCGTTGGAATTATTGTGTTCATAGTTGCTTTCTTCGGATGCTGCGGTGCTGTCAAGGAAAATCACTGTATGATAGTGACAGTGAGTATTTATATTATAAGCACATTATTTGTCTTGTTTATCAAGTTTTGTTTGTTGGTTGTATAAATTAATACTCTTGAGAAAGATTGTTAAGCCTTGAAGTAAGTAATTTTTTAGATGCATCATAAGGAATATGCCACTAAATTTAATTATGCACAATCCTTTTGAAAAATGATTAACAGAAAGAGCAAAGAAAAGTGAAATAATCGTATAGATTATGTCTTACTTCGTATTCCTGTCCTCATTTGATTTTCCAGGTATCAAATCTGTTTACTCAATTTGTCATAGTTGATGGTGTCTGATCATGATTTTGTAGATAGGACGGTAGTATTGTAAAATTGCATGTTTACATGTGAAAGAAGAAAAGCCATTCATGTTTTTAGTTCTATTTACGTACTGCAATCAGGATGATGCAAGTAAATGTAAATATTCATATTTGCGGCCATCAACCTTTGCATATCAACTACGTTTTTTTTAGGGTTCCGTACTCGAAGGGTAACCAACGGGACCCTATTACTAAGCCACCAGTATCCGTCTGTCTGTCTGTCAGTGGGCTCTAACTCATGGTCCGTAATAGATAGTCAGTTGAAATTTTCACAGAATGTGTATTTCTGTTTCCAGTATAACAAGAAATAAGTAATAAAAGTAATAGGGGGCTCCCCTACTACGATAGTACGGAAACCGTCATGCGGGAGTCCGACTCGCACTTTGCCGGTTTTGATAACAAACCAACGACAACATAGCTAGGTTTTCCTCGTATGATGAGGATCTTTATAAAACTCAAATAATATTCTAATTTTATTTCATTGATGAATAAAATTATTATTTGATGTAGCAACTAATATTTGCGTCACTAATCGTAATCACAATGTTGAATGCCAATAATAGACTGTGTTTTAGTACTAGGCATAATATTCAATCTTTATTCACTTACTGGCTTACCAACTAAATACATGTAAATACTATTTGGCTAAAATAGTAGTTGCAACCAAGTCAGCAACCCATGTTCACAAACCTAGTTTGTTCAACGGCAAATTACGTGCAACTAGGACGATTCGGTAGAACCAGTTTAATTTAAATAATATTGAAGTTATAATGTATCCAAACCATGTTCGTTGAATGACAAAATCCAACATCCAACTCTAGGTACATCAATATCTGACAAGACTCACTTAATCCACCAACTAACCCATCTTTTTATAAAACTGCTATGTCACACGTTACGACAATAGGTAGGTATATGTATTATCGATCGAGCGGTACCATCGCACCTATTGTTCTGCCACTCTCGTTACCGGAACGAAAGGCGTGAAGGACTTGTGACAAGTACTTCCTACTTGCAACTGGATTCCGTGTTTACAACGTTTTCTCTACGACACGAGTCTCGATGTCGGTGGTTGTAAATTGATACTCGTAGGGTCGTTGCGCCGGTTTGCCGGCCGGGTCTAGTTTTCGGCCTTTGGCACTAGGTGGTGCAGTAAATTTGATTAAATAAAGATTTTAATAAATATTATTGCACGAAATGAAGTTGAATATATTTGCAGATGGTTGCATTATATCTGGCAACATTACTTGCTCGGGTAAACACAACACGCGACTTTTAATAAATTGTTTAGTACGACGCCAGCACAGGAGCTGTCAAGGCGTGTGGGAACGGGCGAAAAATATAGTGGCGCGCGTCCTACTCAAAAGTAAGTTTTGTGCGGTTTTTACTATGATTATCTAATAATGTGCATATATTCCACTACATATATCACTTAGTATTGTATTTTTACATTAATTAGTGCAATATTTTATCAAAATAGTTGTAAAATTAGGTGGCCGGAAAGTGACTTAATAAATTGTCCAAATGTTTGGTTGTCGGCCAGGCGGCCGAAAAGTAGCTAGCGTTCAGCCTTAATATTTTTGACTGTTTTATTTAATTGATTTTACGAAAGTCGACTTCTCTTCGTTTATTATGAACCGTATTCTTGTGAATACACTAGTTTTCAGTTTTCGGCCATCAAAATACTGTAATTCTAGCGGTTATTGATGAAACTAAAATACGCATTTCGGTAGTGGCCGAAAACTAAAGTAAGTCTATAATTATTATTCAGTTTTCGGCCAACTTAAAATTGTATGAAAAATAGGGCGGCCGAAAACCGAACGGCGCTTTGATTTTCAGCCATTTCATGAAATGTAAAGTATTTCACTATTCATTTTTAGGAAGATCTTTCAATTGGATATTTTTTTGCTGCAGATGGCCCCTCCACAGAGTAAGGACATCGTTAAAAAACGAAAAAGAAATGCACCGTAAACTCAAGATACCATTAACCAGGCACTTAGAGACATTCGCGAAAAAAAGCTTTCCATTAGAGAAGTTTGCCGAAATTATGGAGTTCCTAGGGCAACTGTACAAGATCGATTTTGATTATCTGGAAGAAGTAGTGATTCGATAAAAACTCGGGGTCCTGATCCTATACTTACCCATGAAATCGATATAAAAATAGTGGAATGGCTAATTGACATCGCTAAGTGTGGTTTTCCTAAAAAAAAATCAGAACTGCTAGACACTGTTCAGAAAATCATTAAAGACTTAGGCATGCAGACCCCTTTCAAAGACGACCGTCCTGGGCAAACCTGGTTTTTGAAATTCTTGAAAAGGCATCCGGAAATTTCACAAAGATCCGCTGAAGGAATAAACAAGGCGAGAGCTAGTGTAACGAAGGAGTCAATCAAGCTCTGGTTTCGAGAACTAGAAGCGTTTCTGGAAATATTGGATGTGATTTTTGCACCAAATGGTATCATTTAAGATGCACAGACTTCGCTGGACTAAAGTATGAAGAAGTACAAGACAGACCCTTTAAATGCAATGCTTGCATTTGTAATCAGTTTAATTACAATTATAATTAAGCATTTTTGATTGCAGATTATTATACAAAAAGCTGCCATATTTAAGATTTTTGATATTAGATTTTTATTGATAGAAATAAAAGAAAAGAAAGGAAAGGATAGGAAAAAGCCAGGCAGATTGATTTTTATTGATAGAAAAATGTTGATTGTGATAAATAAGGTATAGTTATTATTTTGTATGAAAACGAAGTTTTTGTTGATATTATCAAACTTATAACGATCGTTGCCAAATATTTTATTAATCAAAGATTATACGAATTTATGTTTTAATGATTAGAATAACTTTATGATGACTCTTTGTTGAGCAAATTTTACTGGTCCTTAAATTATAATTATTATGAATAAATAAGAAAAGACATAGATAATATACTTGCATTGTTGTCAATTATGATGGTACCTGATTAATAATAATTTGATTAATGTTATTGTAAATAAAAAAAAATACAGGAAGAAATACATTTTATTGTTATTTTATTTAGTTTGTATTACCTTTCTATTATATTTAATCCGGTGGCCGAAAACCAAATTCTTGTAGGCCGAAATCTAAAATTTGTGGCCGAAAACCGGCGTTTTACCCATTTTTCACATTACAAAATAATATAAAAAAGAGGTATATTTGTAGGAACCAATGAGTTATAAAAACGAAAACTACATTATGTAGGCTATATATTAACAGCAATAGCACTAGGCTAAAATAATGGCAATATTTTTTTCTAGTGCCTTAAAGTTGACAACTCCACTAAAAGGCCGAAAACCGGCGCAACGACCCTACCGTTCCATACTTGAACTATGCCACAGTTTTATTGAGACTGTAGATCGATGCTCAGACAGGGATCTATATATAAAACCGTGAGATTAGATCGAAATGTTGTTTAAAAATCTAGATTCATCGTTCTGGAATTTGGGCCTTACATTAAACATTGCTCCATCTTAACTTTGCTAGAAAATAAATTACCTATGTTAGAAAGGCAGGCTTTTTAATATTAAAGCTCCATCCGAAACACGATGATTTTTGATATTTTTTCAAGTCATTACGGGTTTTCAGCAGAAAATCTGACGACCAGTAACCAGTCTTGGTTTTGATGTTGACCAAGGAATCTCGTATTACCCAGTTATTGAATTGTAGAAGTCAGATAGACAGTCGCTCCTTTTAAAATACTCGATTCCGATTAGACTGGTAGCCGACCTCATCACCCCAAGATACGTGGAAAAATACTAAGCTGATGATGACCCGAAGTGTGTTACAAAAACTTAATTTTTTTAAATAATGTAATTAATACAAAATGACAGTTTCTCACGTTTTTATTAGAATTTCAGTATATACTCATTATAATTCTTGGAAAAAGATAATTAAAGTTTATTTAGGTAGCAAGCAATTTATTAAAGGTCCTGCGCTGTTTGCAAAATCCTTTACACCAATAGGTATTTAGGTACTTTATTTTACTTAACATTCAACTCGTGATCCGTGGTTGTCACTCGTATGTTAATCAAGTGTTGTACAGTCACCGCTCACCATTACAATTTGACATCATTGACAGCGCCTTACGTCGTAGCAGTAAGTGTGATTTTCGTAGTGCAAGTGCTGCCTGTGTTGTGCGGTTGAGTTTACCCAGACCAGCCTACGCCCGCATTTCTTAACGGAATATATTAGCACTAAGGATCCGTTTTGCAAGTATAAGATCCGTTGATTTATGTTACCTGCATTTTTTGCAAGCTATGAGTAGCCTAACTAACGTAAAACTGTGATGCGTGATGCCACATTATTCATCTGCTACATTTTACCATTAGCTTCGCCCGCGTGGAAGTCAGAATTTATACCAAGGGAACGTCATACCGGAATTAAAAGTATTAGTTTATGGTCTGACCAACTGCCAAAATTCATAAAAAATAAAAATCCATTCAGCCCTGTTAAAGAAACAGACAGAAAATGAAAGAAAGAAAATACATTTATTTGGCGCATGCCACAAGTCCACACGGTAAAAAAAACTTAAATCTAAACCAAATATAAAACAATGTGTGCCTGACGGCTGCGCCAAATAGGGCCAGTTCAGCAGAATGCCGGACAACTAGTCCGACACAACAACCCGACGCTGGTTTTCAACTGGACCTGGATTAGTGAGGTTACGGATGTGAAGCAGTTTTATATTTGTCTATGGTGGTGGTAAATGGGTACTAAAATTGAAATAGATCTGTATACAAAAAAATAAACAAACAATAAATTATTAGTAAAATAAACTGTGAGTGACGAAAAATATATAAGAAAACAAACATGCATAAATAGGACGGACGCATAATAAAAAGAACCTGTTTAGCACGAGGCAGAGCTATTTTCACGTTCATATTAATAGTATTGATAATTTCAAATGCGCAGAAAAAGATGCATTCCAAAATAAAACACAAATATTTACGCTTTTATTGGAGCAATAACTGATATGTACTTTAAGTAGTCCTTATTGATTAGTAATCACGAGGTTAAATGTGCAATGAGTAATTAAAAACTGCAATGCAATACGTCAGTCAGTCAACCAGACGCAAGTTCAGAGGCATTGCATCCAGACTTCCAGAGTACCTTTTAAGAGCAGGAAAATAATTCCACAAAGTGCACACTCAGAGAGGGACAGTAACTTTGACTAAAATATCGTATTTTGTCGTTCAGTCAAATCGGTACTGACACTGACAGATCGTGCTTCTGGCTTCAATCAAGAATTTTTCCCATTTCAGCTAACTTTTAACCGTAGTATAAAATAGACGACTGACAGGTTCTTATATAAAAACTGTTTAACTAAAATATCCCTCGGATTCGAAATAACGGCCCAAAATAAAACTTTTTGCCATGTGAATGTCCCACTGTGATTCTTTTCATTCATCAAGTTGTCAAAGAACATTGCTAGACTTTTTCACCGTAATGCGTCTATCAAAATGTCGGAAGTGGACAGCAATTAATTTGTTTATCAGGTCAGTAATTTATCTGAGATAGTACAATTCCTGCCGTAACTTTCCGCGACCGGCACCGCCGAACAACACGTTACTCACTAAGATCTCAGGTAGGTACTACGAAAAACTCTTAATTAGTTCGTAAAACCATACATCCGTACAAATTATCGTGCCTCTATACCTACGTGCCATATTGGCACCGAACACTGCTAACAAACCATTTGCTAGTTTAGCGCACATTGTAATACAAATTGCAGTTTTATTGCATAACTAGTAGCCATCACATGACTGTGTAGCTGATTGATACCTACCTGAAATTGTGGGCGTACTTGTGACGTTCTTCTCAAAGCACATAACGTTTACTTCGGTTTATTTTGGATTAGTCACAGACGTTAGTTGGGTACATCATTATCGTTAAGGGAAAACCCCCCATTCCAACAGTCGGTGAAGCCATCACTAAATACAAAGAGCATAAAAAATATCATTGTATTTCTTAGAACCGACTGAGAAATTAAACTTCTTGAATATATCAGCATTTATTTAAGTTCCACCCAAATATCAAATTAAGTGCTATTTTAGGCATGCTTATCCGGCTAAGCTCATATAAACCTTTGCCCCAATTTCAATAGCTATAACTAAATGCCAAGCAATTGAAGACCAAATAAACAAACACAAGTACAAATTAGTAGTGCAGCCCTGCGGTCAATTGAGTCAGATGAAGTCAACCTGCGACCTTTGACACGCAACTGTCGTCTCATCCAGTTAAATGGCCACATCCTTTTCTACTTATAAACCAACTATTATATAGCTGCGTTCCTAATAGACTAAGATTTTTCGACAAGTGTGGGTAGACAGACTAAAACGACAAGTTTGTTTTCGTAGGCGGAGAAGAAATAGTCCAAAAGGTCGTGGCCTAATGGTGTGCACGCAATCAATTGAATCATAGTGCGCTGGTATTTACTTTATTGACATTTAATTACTTTAATCCATACACTCATTAATGTTTCCAATCTGGCTAAAACTGCGTCAGCCAATCATTTCACAGAACTTAACTGACCGTCGGCGTCGATTCGTAGAAATATCACGAGAGAGATTAGGTTCGGTTTTACGCTTCGTCCACCGGATGTTAACTTTTGCGATAAGCTAATTCACATAATCCGTAGCGAAGCGTCCCTTGCCAAACATACCTCGCCTCATGGACTACCCAAATATAGTAGCTTTTGGCCGCCTCTACCTGTTAGCCTTTCATTAGAATAGGAGGGAAACGGTAGCAGATAGATATTATACAAAGTTACTTTCGCATTAAATAGTTTTGACTCAGCATTTGTAACTTTTTAATATTTTAGAAGTATTTTATGTCTTTAAAGAACCGTAGCGTCTATGAATGAAGGGGAATAAAGACATTCGTCTAACAATCACAATGACGATCTAACAAGTCCGCACACATCAGCGCTAAGTGGCCGCGTTTGAAAAGTCTAGAATGTTGACAATGCCACAGTTTATATCCAGTTGAGTCACCTGCGAGCTGGCACATTCGCTAGCCGCCTCGTTGATGATATCTTATCTTCCTGTTGTGGTTCCTAAACATCCACTATTACTGCTGTAGTCATCACAAACGGGATTAACAGAACAGATAGTGAGGGAAGGAAAATCGTCTATAATAATTAAATAAGGAAAACCAAAACTGTGTATTTGTCAAAGTTGACTGAATTAGATAAGCAAACAGATAAGATTTAACAATAATAATATCGTGAAAATATATACAAAACACAAAAGTAAAAGTGGAAATAGCCAGAATTTTCGGTACAGATTAAATAACTGTGAAAAAAATCAGTGTTTTAATCAAAACTATTACAACAATGTACGGACGTGATATTCAGATAAAGTAATTAGCGCTAGTACAGTTAAACCTGCTTACAGCGCGGCAGCGGACATGGTATTTCCTGTTCGTTTTTATTAACACAATTAAACAAGAACTGTTTGCAGTAATAAATTGTTTGCCTGATGACGATTTAGCGCAGGTCCAGCGGGGCTGCTCAAATTCTTGTAGGATGACTGATATTAGTGACCGATTCTAACACGTAATTGTAATTTGTACTCATCATTATGAACAACTGTTACTATGGGACGAATTTACATTTTTTTTAGTACACTTTTGTGCTCACCTACATCGAGAAATGTGTAGTGTGGGACGCCAGATTTTTTGGGCGGTGTCCGAGTAAACGTTTTTCATAATGTTGAGTGCAACCGGTAGATTAAAAGTCCTAGCAGACGCTTCCTATTTGACAATATCTAGCTTGGTCTTAAATTCAAACAAAACAGTAAAAGACGATGGTCCTTTTGGGCCAAAACTAAAACAGTTTAACAGTGACGAGACATATGTTATTCGAAAGCTTATAATGTGCCCTTCACTTCTTTCTATTGCGCTTAAATCAAAAACAAGCGCAAAAATGATGTTGAACAAGTCTTTTCCGTCTAGACAAGCTTAATTGGCAGACAAAACTCAATCAATTGTCAACGAAATCGTTCAATTATGTCTACAATACCAAACAAATTATAAAACGAAATATATATTTCTTCTTGGGCTAACGTGCATTTCTAAATGTCAAAACCTTTTGTGAACGTGTCCAGCTGTCAAAAACAGATAACTTGGCAAGGCTGCTCGGAAATAAACTATGCTTCGGAAAACGAAGAGTTTTCCTACGTAATTTGTGGAAAATCCACCTTTAACAACTAAGTTTAGCAGCTCTATCGAATATCGACCCGTCCTAATATTACTTGGGATATTTCTGGGAGACGGAGTGTAACATAGCTTCCCCTTTTGCTTGTCATGTGGAAAAAGATATGCCGACACAAGTGAGGCAATTTATGACGTTACCTTACATACACACGAACAAATGTACAGTAATTCTCTTTCACGAACCGTTACCTCGCATGTGTCAGCCTCATTAAATCGCCCTACTAATTCACCAATGTGTAAGGGTCCTACTTATCGCTGAAGACTTGTTGTGTGACTGCAATCAGACGGGTACTGACCGATAGTCATTGTAATGTGTATAAATTCTAGAAAGCAAATGTTATTGGTTTCGTTTCATTTATAAATAAGTACTAAAAATGAGTCACTATTGTTTTTTTGCGCGACATATTATATTGTCGTTGTATCTAGACGACTCGTGTTCCAATTCAAGTTTGTTATCATAATAATATCAAAAAGATTTGGAAGCACATGAGGAAAATGAAAACTTATTTAAAATTGTACCGCTTTAATTACATAATATACATAATATTATTAACTAATATTTGATCCATCGTGCATATGTACAGAGTTTAAAAACTGTAAAAAGACCCATCACAAAGCCGTAATTTAAGTGTTCTGCACATCACTAGCTATCACTGAGCAAACATTTTTCCTGGGAAACTAATTTATTTTTGGCGTGAATAATCGATGTTTTCGACAGCGCGCAATGTTTAGCGCGCTTATGGGTGCTAAACATTTCAACATTATGGATACGACGATGGGTACGACTTGCAAGGATCAGGGGAGTTTTTAAAGTTCAGTAATAACATTAAAATACGTTTACTACAAGTAAACGTACTCGTAAAAATAAAGATGAAAAGTTGGAACGTTGATTTTCAATATCTCCGTAACCAGAAGATTTCCAGACATGGTCTAGAACAAAGAAAATGATCACAGTGAATGTCGGGAAGAACCTTGAAGACTTTCGGCTTCGTTCAGGGTCTTTTTACACCTGTTTTATACATAAAATTCTTCGTATACGTCTTGAAACATGCTTATGCAAAAATGTCAATACTTAAATTAATTAAAAGGCTTCCCTATTACGTCAGCAAAAATATGTGCCGTCCATTATTTGTTTTGAGAACAGTTTGGGTGTCCCAGACGATGGAAATCTCTCACAGCTCTCGTATTCACATAACTAAACAATTTATTGTAATATTTCAACATTATCATAAATATTGTTACATACCGGTTATCGCGTTGGGTGGTGAGTCAAGTTGGCATAAAAATATCCCAGCATTGAATCATTTAAAGCATTGTGAAGGCAGATTCATGCCATCAGTAATTGCTACATTGTGTGTCGTGGGTTTGTTAACGCAGGTCAGACGAATTGAGTACTTCAGGGAAATATTCAATTAATTTAACACATACCTTACCTAAAGCAGCTTATTTTCCTGCACGTTATTACGATTTCAGGAAAACCGCAAATTAATTTTGATTAAGTGTTTGTTAATACTGCACGAGTTTAAATAACCCTACAAAAGTGGACTTAATTTCTGGGATGTTTTCTTCTTGTTTATCTTTTAGAATGATGCAGAGACAAAACATAGTATTTGCACACTAAAACATGATTGATTTACCAGAAAATATTACAAATCTTTACCAGCTTAGTAATTCTAGAACTCTCGATTTAATTGACAGACTACCTATCTAAAAGTAAACTTACATTTAAAGATACATACATAGCTATCTATCTGTTCTGCATTCAAGATAAGTAATAACTTCGTACTCATGATCGCTTAATTGCACTCCCGATCGATTAATCCAAAGGTCGCGCGGCCAATAACATACGTTCAGACTGCCTCTAAAGAAAATAACATTATACAAGAGTATTTCAGAGGTTAAAATGTTTTGAACTTAGGGCTGAGTCGTAGCCCGACCAGCCAGGCCTGGCAGGCGCCTTCATGAAGAACGTGTGATCGCTGGATAGGTCGTACTTGGTGATGGGGCCCCAGGGAATAGCTGCTGACACCAGTCGGGGGTGCACGCGAGAATGTGCTTGTATGATATGTCCCGGGCCCCTGACACATGGTAGTAGTAAGAACAGTGGGTTTTTAGTCGGTCGGAAAAAAACATCCGCTTGCCCCAGACGGAGAGGTACCTATCCATGATGATTTTCCCAGGTAAAGGGTACTTCGAGAAGGGGAGGACTTTGAAAACCACCATATAAAATCAAAATATTTTTATTTCACATAGGCCTACATGGGCACTTATGAAACGTCGACAAAAAGGTGCACGGTTCGGGTTTGTCGTTTCCTATGGAGAAGAACCGGCAAGAAACTCCATGCATATAGCAGCCAAGCAGCGTTGTTAAAGGCTATGGGTGTCCTGGGCAGATGAGAAAATTGAGCTTTGTCTCTGAAATGGCAACGAATCTACGATGCCGATATTACTGATAGAGATCCGGCGAAGTGATTACATCATTATCATTAACGTGAACGTCAGATGGTCTGTCAGAACGATTTCCATTCAGTAACATATAAAAAAACATGATATAACAGTCTATTCAGATCTGTGAAGGCTCATTCACGTGCCTAGCAATGTGCAGTTAGTTGCCACTGTTATAAACAAGACGAGTGTTAGGTAATCTGCGCCGTAACAGCGCTAGAACTTTGTCCGGAATGTGCAGTTAGTTGCCACTGTTATAAACAAGACGAGTGTTAGGTAATCTGCGCCGTAACAGCGCTAGAACTTTGTCCGGACTAAAATCCTATCCGTATGTTTAAATAAATATTTATACTGGTAGCTAGATTCTTGATTAGTCCGGGAAAAGTAGGTATACGATTGTTAGTTAGATAGTTGGAGAATTTGAAGCCAGCAAGTTTGTATCTTGTGTATCTCGCAAAAGTAGCAGATTGCATATCCATCAAAATCACGTAACTTTCTTACTCTGCTGCCAATTATTTCACTGTTGAAATTTGTCACTTGTTGTTTCTACCTTCTAGTACCTAATTGCATAATTGTGCTTATGTTGATATAGGCAATATCTACTATGTATGTATGTCGTATGAAAAAGTGTCGTCTTCATTCATAATCATGTGTCACTTGTGTCTTAGAAATGGATGTTTGGATTAGAAAAAAAGTGTGCTTTAGTTCACTGTGTAAGTATAGGGTGCGGTTTCTTAACACTGAAATGTTATACAGCTCTCATTAACACCTACCCAAGAGATCGAGGTCGAACGGCCATCTTGCTTAAATTAACCGGTTCAACTATCGCATAACAACCAAAGGCTGGAAAAGCTGTCTTTAATCAGGAAAATCTCCAACACCGAACTAGGTCAACTTTCATTAGATACTGCGCGTCCTAAATAATTTAATTACCAGTAGCTATTATAACCTAGACAAACACCAGTCTTCCATTAAGGCTCACAGTGGGGTATGAAAGCAATATTTGTTGTGTTAGTTCAGGTCAATGAATAACATTATTTTGTTCCGACCTTGCAGTGGGCAGCGATAAAGCGCGGCTGTGGTCAAGGACTGACCGGTCATGCTCACGCGCATCGATTTTCATTATGAATTTAATTTTATTTCAGAATCAGAATCATTTGAAACTGTATACTAAACGGGTTTCGTAGTTAGAAACTCAACAGAAATTAACATAAACTATGGGCGATCAATTTTATAATGTTTTCATCTAACGCTCATAAAATACATCATAAGGTTCTTAGATACTTGACTGTAATAATTATATCTGTTAGTGTCCGGTATCCGAGTTTCCTCCGTGCCTCGAAAAGCACGTTAAGCCCAGCTTAACAAACGTTATCAGTGGCCCCAACGTCTGACCACCAGTCTTACCAAGGGGTATCCTAGTACCCAGTACTAACTGGGTTGTGGAGGCATTCGCTTCATGTAAAATATTCAGCTGCATCCGGTTAAACTGGAAGCCGACTCCAACATAGTTGGCTAGGCAGGCAGGTCCGGTATCCAGAATCAGTTCACATTTTATCCGTACCAGTTTAGCCAATCCTTAACTTAGTTATAGGTTCAAAATCGTACGTTAGTCCTCTCGCAATTTTCGGTTAATTAAATTACCCTCTCGCCTGAAAGCGACAAGTGGCTTTTGTCCTGAAGAGGGACAATCACAGGCATAAATTAATTACCCATGAGTAGAGGCACCCTCCTCAGCCAGACGGACCTGCGTCAGGCCTACATTACGTCAAATTTAAATAACGGATCTTCACAGCCTAGTTACTGCTAACATAAGTTTTGAGAAGAAATTCCACTTTGCCAATATTGAAACTGGTTGCCGACAGTCGGCACACGCGGTCACAAATACCTGTTTTTCGTTTTCCTCAATGGGTTTACCTGTTAAATGATACATTCACTTTTTGCATCTCGTCTTGTTGGGTTTTTGTGGCTACAAAGAGGGGGCCGAAAAGTTCTGGAGTGGCGACCGCGAACCGGAAGACGTTGAGTTGGAAGGCCTCCCTCTAGGTGGACCGATGACCTGGTGAAGGTTGCGGGGATCCGCGGGATACGAGTCGCACGGGACCGGTCAATGTGGCGACACTTGGGGGAGGCCTATGTCCAGCAGTGGACGTGTTTCGGCTGAAATGATGATGAGTTAGTGACGAGTCTTGATTCACGTGACGAGGAAATCAAAACCAGCCAATTAACTCCCAGCCAAATGTAAATACATAAAAAAAAAACTATTAAAATGACTTTATATATACAATAACATAATTAATTACCCTTGTTGTCCTTATTTACAATAATAAAATGAGCGTTCTAGAAAAAATAAAGAACTGCTATTTTTCAAACAAAAGCTATGCTGGTCACGTATTTTTAGACAATATAGGTTATTGGGCCACTTTAGAAGCCCACGAAGCCCCTCACACGAAGTCTACATTGCAGGAATCAATAACCGATTAACATTGTGGCGGAAACGGTATTAGATAGCCACTCACTGTATCTACTTGTAGGAAAATTACTAATGTATGTAGCGCATACGTAAGGATTTATTTATTACTAGCTGACCCGTGCCCACTTCGTTGGGCATAATGTTCAAAAATATATATGTGTCGGCGGCCTGCGACATTTCTACTGTACAGATATACTAGAGGTGATCTACAATCTACCCTATTTAATTATGTCCACGACATGGTCTTTGTATACTTAGGTTCCGTCGCCAGTGCATCTAGTAACCACAAACTGTCCATTTTTAGGGTTCCGTACCCAAAGGGTAAAACGGGACCCTATTACTAAGACTTCGCTGTCTGTCTCCAGGCTGTATCTCATAAACCGTGATAGCTAGAAAGCTGAAATTTTCACAAATGATGTATTACTATTGCCGCTATAACAACAAATACTAAAAATTTTAAAAAAAAATATAGGGGGGCTCCCATACAACAGATATGATTTTTTGCCGTTTTTATAGATAATGGTACGGAACGGGTTTTTTCTCATTCGATTTTGAACTTAAATTTCAACAATATTTGGTTTAAAATCATTTGGTCATCGTCATCTTTTCACCGACGCGATGAGAAAATCACATGTCATACGTATTTTCTTAAATCATAATCAAGGAAAACAAAAATAATTATTATGATGCAGTATTTGTAATCTCGTGTAGAAGAAATAAAAAAAGATAAATAAATGTTTTTAATCTTAACCAGACACAGTTAATTCTGAATTTACAGCATGTCGTTCAACCTGTTGACTATTTTGTGTTTAGTGTTTGAGATTTCTTTTTAAAAATTTTACTGATAAAATAACAACTCATTTACATTCGACGACGACTCACAATTAATTATAAGAAAAAAAAACTAAAAAATAATGTTTTATAAATTAGCACATTTGAAAATCTTGCATTCCACAAACTAAACGTCCTTTGGATCTCATTGGATACGTAATTCTCTTCTAAGAACAAACAAAAATAAAAACTAACACTACTTCACACACACACACTTCTACTTTTTAATGAAGTAATTCTTCTTTTTGATTATATTAACTTTAGGTATTAAATTTTTTGCCGACCGTTCCTCTTGTTAATAAAATAACTCTTGTGTAAAAACTGCTGACCTGTAAACATAGGTACTTGAGTTTATAATGACTTAGGGCAATTTTGTGCTCACGAAGCGTGAGCTATTACCATAATTATATTTTGCAAACAGTTTCCATCAGATTACCGAAAATCTATTGGATTTGTTGTCATGTCCATTTAGGTTGTAATTACTTTGATCAACAACCTGACATCGGGTAAACAGCAGTTCATAATCAAAAACAGAAGTTTACAAAAAAAAAAATTGTGTTGCCTTCGATATTTTTGCGGGATTTATCATTTAGAATTTAAGAATAAAGTCATTAGTGTGCCAGATCAGCTCTAGTTTTTTAGTTATTAGGGTATGTGTAGGCAGTAGGGTATACTTGGGCTTGTTGGGAATTACATGTTTAGTTCAAATATGAAACTAAGGCAGAAGAATTCATTGCCCAGCAGTGGGATAATACAGACTAGATAAATTAGATAAGTTTTATATAAGTAGATATTCATTGGAAATAATAATCAAAAATATATTTTTTTTACTTTTCTTGATGCTCCTATAAAACAGTCGCAATTATTTTTTTTAATATTATTTTAATGATTTTGTAAAATACTCAAGTGATTTCCATCATTTTTATAAATAATTATTTGTTTATATTATTTTTATATTATACATAATTGTTCTATCTCATTGAAATTTCAAACCGTAATTTTAAAAAAATTGAACTTATTTCTAAAAACTGTTAATTTCTCGTTATTCCCGGGTACAAGGCGAACCGAAAACCACTCTCATATCAAGCGCAACTAAAACACAGTAAACTAGTGAAAATCAATCAACTTATGTACGTATTTTGCAGTCCACTGCAGGACTTACGTGGAACTATCCCAAGCATCATCTGATCATCTCTCATCCGTATTTAGGTTGTCCCAGGCACAGCAGTTTTTTTTTTCCGCACTAGTTCCCATGACGCACTAGTTACCATGATCCCCGGTGCAAGTGTGGGAAGGGAACACCGGGGTGGTTTTTAGTCGGTTAGAGTCCGACAGACCCCTCCGCCTGCCCCAGGGCGGAGGACATCGGTGTGGATTTTCCACCCCGGGAACAAAAAAAAAAAAAAAAGGCACAGCAGTTTTACTGATGGAGACTAGATAAAATAGGCTTTCGGAAATCGCAAAACAGCGTCACACCTGTTTTATTTTTACTAAATAGGTATTCTTGCATTTGTTACGTACGCCTGTCAGTATAGGTACCCCCAAAGTGGAAGGTGTGTGTGTATCCTGTGTTTTGTCTGAACTTAGCACGAACTCGAGTTATTTTTTCTTCACTTTATAGGTACTACTTACCTATTATAAGTCGGTTTAATTTTTTTCATTATCCTGTACGCTTTTAGCAACTAAACACGACGTACTTTTCGCCCTCGTGTTAAATTATCCTAAAAAATAATATGGGGCGTTCAGCCAAAGTTAGCTGCCAGAGATGACGTCAACTCCTAAGAGAGTTATTACTAAGAGTACTTATAGACATGCGTCTATATACAATTACTAGAGAGATAAGTAAGATGTTCTAGATAAACAACAAAGGACCGGAATTGTTATAACTGGGACAATCAGATAGGCGTTCATTTTGTAGATCGTGGATTGTGTCGTCATTTGCACACATTGACACATGGCAATCAACACCACTCGGCAGTGGGTAATCAAATTGTTATTTTTATCTCGTCGTGTTATATTCCTAGAATCCTTTGACAACCTTTTTAGGGTTCCGTACCGCAAAGGGTAAAACGGGACCCTATTACTAAGACTCCGCTGTCTGTCTGTCTGTCCGTCTGTCACCAGGCTGTATCTCATGAGCCGTGATAGTTAGACTTTTGAAATTTTCACAGATGTTGTATTTATGATGCCGCTTTAAAACAAATACTAAAAACTCTGAATAAACCCATACAACAGTGACATTTTTTTGCCGTTTTTATAGATACTGGTAGGGTTCCCTTCGTGCGCGAGTCCAACTCGCACTTGGCCGGTTTTATTATTTAAACATACATAATGAAATGATAAGAAGAACACACTCGGTTCCAATAGTACCATTAATAATTTTCCATGCTCGGTTGTTATTGCAATTCAACTATACAAGCATTGAAGCAGAATAACTGTCCGTCCTTTTCTCAGCTATTTTCCAACCATGAGAAAATTCAGCTACCTACTTTTAATTATAACATTTAGTGTCAACTTAGTTCATCCAAGAGCAACTCACCTCATCATCAATATTAATCATGATTATAACTAAACTGAGACACGTCCACTGCTGTACGTACAATATACATAGACCTCCCTCAAGCATAGCTAAAGATAAAGGGCCTAAGGGTATAAGTGACAAGCAAGCGCGTGCCCAGTACGCCGATCGACACAAATTATGTGACAAAATGGTAGGAGAAATTGTGGCTTGGCGTGGAGGGCACGCGCGTGCGTTTATGCTCTGGCGGTCAAAAGGTTAATAAGTAGCACATTCATGATAATTTGGTTTGATCAGTTTTGAGGTAAAATCAATCGGCTGGAATGAATGTCGCCTTCATTTATCAACGTTTTATTCCAATGCATAATGTAAAATATTATAGCAAGGTGGCTTGTAAATTCCTCGTAATTTGGTATAAATTAGAATGATTAATGAAATTTACTGATAATTTCATTTTTTTTATCCCACTTGTATATGTATAGTATAGAAAAAACTTTCTAATGTTACTCTTAATCCGCTGCATTCGAGTCCAAAACCTAACTTTATATCCTTCTATTTTCCAGTTCTCAGTGTTCCTGCTGCTCATCTTCGTGGCTGAGTTGGCCGTCGGCATCGCAGGCTACATGAAGCACCAGGATCTAGAGAACTCCATAGTGGACCATCTGAACAAGACCATCAAGGAGTACCCCACTAACAAGGACGTCGCCAAGACATTCGACATTGTTCAGACAGACGTAAGTACAAACCAGTATTTGTACGAGGCGTCGCGCCGCAGTGTCGCCCTGCTTTCGTCTGAGTGAGGGTGGAGGCGACCCTACGTATTTAAGCGGGTAGTTGGCCCGCCGCCGGGCGACTGCTATTTACAAACCGAGGCACACGTTTCGATGTTTACTCGTGCGTGGAGCTTTATTTTATTCCTGAAGTAAATACGTCGATTTTAAAAACAAAAATACTCGTTTCACATAATAATTATTTTCACAATTTTAAGAATTTATTTATGTCTATGGATGATACTGATTTTGCTTGTTGCAAGCAATTTAATTAAAATGCTATAGGATAATTGTATTTCCGATTAAAAACATCGATCGAATATTTACGGTACGTTCAAACCGCGCGCACGTGCTGGGGCCTCAGATCATAGGCATAATTTCAAATAATTTAAAAGTTTAATGTAGGTACGATGTATAAATTTCTTCTGTTTTCGACAATATGGTAAGAAGTTTAGTCGTGGTAAAAAAAACAGCCAGTCAGCAAGATGGTAGCGGGATTGACTGCAAAGCTGCGCCGGACGTACCTACTGTATTTATTTTGTTTATTTGGTACACCAACAGCAGTACATACTAAGAATTAAATGTGAAACAATAAAAATAACATAAAAGTGCTTGTATGTATGCCTATTATAAGTACGAGATACGCAGCATTCACCATAATTATGACACTGTACCTCGTACATTACGGATTCAGGGGCCGTTTCCACGAACGAGCGATTATTCCGCCAGCGTATCGTCGCGACTCAACGGAATCGCCGCGTGTCCGCTTGGCAGACAGGCAACGCAGAAATGAAGCGGGCAAGACGCCTGCGTTTGACAGCGCGTTCGCCGCACTCTCGCTGCGAGAGCGCGCGGCGATACGATTGCGTTTCGCTCGCACTCAGCCACCCGTATCGCCGTGTGTAGACACGTTCTAAGAGAGTGTATACTGTATAGAAATACGTGGCACGACGATAATATCGCCGCGATTCTCTCGCTCGTGGAGACGGCCCCTTACAGGTGTATCGCCACACGTGGCGATGAAATCCTTCTGTTGTAGATAAGTAAAAGTAATACGTTTCAAAACTTAAATAAATAAAACGCTAATCGGCGAGGTAAGACAGGCATTACTAATTTCGTTTACATTATTCTTTCAACGTGAGTCTGCTCGTGGGGCTTCTTTTGTCCTGCAGTCATTTAGTATTCGTAGCCGTAAAGCTTTTTCATGTAGCCATGTGGACTGCACAATACTTTATGTTAATCTGAATTATACACAGCAACATTTAAAAGAAGCAGTCGTGACTGTACATTTATAGGATTAGCCTGTACCGATGATGTCGTTTTAGATCCCATGGAAATAAGTCCCGATTGTGGAGAGCTTTGTACAATAAAATTATACTTCCCGTAAAGCTTCGTATGAAATTCCAGTTACATTTTTCTGGAGCAGGAAGTGCTGTGGAACTAGGTTTTTAACACCTAAATAACCCTAATAATTCCTGTCTCCAGCTACAATGCTGCGGTATCTACGGCCCTGAAGACTGGGCTGCCAACAACATCACGACCCTGCCCAGCACCTGCTGCTCCGGCCAGGAGATCACCGGTGGAATCGCTGTTCCCTGCACTGAGAAGTCCGAACACTTCCACAAGGATGGCTGCCTGAACAAGCTCGTTGCTTACTTCAAGGAAATCGCTATGGTGCTCGGCGGCGTCGGTATAGGTGTCGCTGTTGTGCAGGTACATACTTCAATACTAATAATTCTACATCAACCTATTTATCTCCTGGTGACAAGGCGTTGATGTGTTGGAGCGATCATTTTCCCACTCGCGGGTAAAACACGCGCTTTTTATGTGGAGTTGCGGACACCGTCCAGCTCAGTAATTGTAAGAGAACGCACGAAATATGTATCCCTTTGTACAGCGAAGTATAATTAATATGAGTTTGCCATGCAATATTTGAATATTTAGGAGAAAAGTAGCTAATATTTGACTAAAGTGATGATTCACAATTGCCTGACACTTCGTCAGGCAATTGTGAATCATGTAGGAAGGCCTATGTCCAGCTGTGATTGGTTGATGACGATGATGACTTCGACACTAACTCAATATGGAATTGTTCAGTACAAGTATTATTGCCAACTTGACCTGCCCTGATGGTTATGGTACGGGCTATGATCTTATCAGATTACCTTTCGTTATTTAAACCCTAATGAGATGAGCAAGTAAATAACAAAGTATTTTTCTCTTTTTCAGCTGCTTGGCGTGATATTCGCGTGCTGCCTCGCTCGGTCCATCCGCAGCCAGTACGAGACCGTATAAACGGTATCTTTTGCATAAATTTCTAGATCTTTGATGTTAATAGCAGTGCTCATTATTTTCCACAAATACCTACATTATTTTTTTACTAAGTTGTGATCAAATACACCTCTACGATGTCTATGTATATTTTGAATTAATTTATTCTATTTTTGTTATTCCAGATAATTTGTTTATTTTATTGTAAGATTTAAATGTTTACGTAAAAGATCTAACATTAGTATCAGGAGTTACTGTAATACAATATAAAAAGTGTGTAATTTTAAACTTTGCCATATGTATTTGCAAGTGAGGGAGTGATAAAGCACAATGCACAGATTCTCTTAAAGTTCACAATGAAGTGTGCTCAGTGTAGAAGACTGATTTTTCGAATAGAAATGGATACATTATGCCAAAAAACTTTATCGGAATTTCCTACTTTTTATACTTACCTACCTAAATCTCAATTCAATTTTCTAGTATTAAATGAATTATTGTACCTTTTACTATTCATATGTAACCAATGTAGAAGTGGTGCACATTTATTATCTACTTATATTACTATATTAGATTTGTACGATTCGTTTGTTGATTAGACGCAATGTCACAAATAAGATTACAAGATGCGATATCTCTCTTCGGTTGCGAAGTTCGTAAGATATTTTCTAAATGAAATAAAAGAATTGCATCTAATTTGAAAACGGAAACCATTCTTTGTAACGTTTGGAAAGTGTTCTAGGTCGTGTATATTTATAATAAAATCTGCATTATCCAAACTTGAGTTTTAATCAGGAATATAATGAAACAGCATTGAGTGTCCTAGTTACACACATTTTTATTTTCCTATTTTATACCATGATATAAATTGTAATAACGAAGGATGGTTATTAGGTATCAGAGCATGAACATTGAATTTCGAGGAACATCAGTCGTGTTAAATACAGCTGTTGTCTAACTAACTAAAAGATCACAATGCCAAAATATACCAGTCCCGAATACAAGTCAGTATCCATCTGCTGTATGTCGCAGGCATCTGAATCTCACAGCACCAGTTCCGACACTCGCGATATCACCCAATTTATAAAATCTTCATTTTCACGACGGTATCACCAAAACATTCATATACGCGCGACATACATACACCTTTAGCTAAAATCATTACAACGCTAAAATTCTAATTAGTTCTAAGGTTAAGACATACATTATACATTATCTAGACAATAAAATAACTTACACCTAATACTGTTTACATACTAAACGGAATATTTTAGAAAAGTTGGAGATGTCAGACTGGAGCAGAGGCCAATGTGCCTGAGTTTTGGCACTTCATGAAGATAATGGTAAAAGTAGTCAAAATTACTATAACAAATAAATTAAAATTGAATTCCTTCGTCCGGTTACATTGATATGTGATAACAAGTAAAACATGCTATGGACTTGCCATAGTCCGCTTGCTTACATGAAGACGCCGCATAATACATATTGTCGAATCACTTTATATTAAACGAT
Source organism: Eurois occulta (assembly GCA_950022335.1). NCBI lineage: Eukaryota > Metazoa > Arthropoda > Insecta > Lepidoptera > Noctuidae > Eurois > Eurois occulta. Next base: position 3,828,764 of record OX465489.1, on the reverse strand, counting down.
CATAACGAAAACATATAACATAGTATGTAATGTATACTTTCATAAGTCCATATTATAAAAATAAATAGGTTATTATTATCCCAGAATAATATTAATAGGTCACTAATTATAATCAATGTCAAAATCGTATATTATAGTGAATAATGTAAAAATATAACTCAATTATTTTATATATAAAACCACATTAGATTGCACAATTAAAAACAAAAAAATAATAAGTCCCCAAGAATCCTTGTTACGAAGTCCTAAAATTCCAAATAATTTGACTATCTAAACCTTAACAAAATGGACCAAGTTGAAAAACCTATCTAATGTAACTTTCCTTCGTTTTCAGTCAAATAAGGCTTTTTTTGTAAAATTCAGTTGGCCTTCAGTAATAATATTAAACCCAAACTAGATTCGATTAATAAATACAATGTAGTACTTCCAAGTACCGGCTGACGTTAAATTTGACCCTCAGACATAAGCCGTGCTCTAATTTGTACATTCACTAAACTATAATTTTGCATTGATTCTTCAGCCTGTGACATCTCACTAGAAAAATAGCAACTGATTTACCTCGTCTTGAAATAAGAGTTCTTAATTATAATTACAAAACAAAGCATTAGGGTCGATAATGGATTGGGTGGTTGTTTCATGAATCTTTTAAACCATCTTTGTTTGTACTTGTCAATGCTGCCAGCTATATCTAAGAAATATAAGTACTATCATACCATGAATTACAAAATTGTATTCACAACAGGATAAGAAAAATTACAACCATTCAGTAACTCATTTGAAGACATGTGGCGGAGGTAGACAATGTATGAATGTCGTACATAGAGTGGAGGTAAACTGTTTGTGTCATTATTATTTTCGAGGTGTGAAGAAAATAACCTGGCTGACTAACAAGACTTCGATTTAAATCTATGTAAAATTAAACTAAGTGGGGGACACTGACAGCAGAAAAATATTAATCTAAATCCAATACGACATGCAAGTTTTACCCTGAAATTAAAAACATTTTATTGGACAAAAATGCGATTTATTCCCAAATATAATAATAGTAGGTATCGCAATAGTCCAGTCATACTTACACATAAGTAGTAACAGTTGAAGTGTATGAGATCATCGCGTTACAGCGGCAAAATTGACTCAAATCACTGGTAAAGCCTACGATACACTTTCATTAGTAAACTTATCACTGTATCTATATAACACAGAGCTAGAAACATTAACAGAAATTCATTCAACTCACAACTAAATCGTTCATCATTCTAAAAATATTTCAGACCGTCGATATTTCATTAAGCATGTTGACATCACTTTAATTGCAACTAAAAATTAATAAGCTGTATAAACATCGTGCGCTAGATGGGGCACGTTTGTTACGTGTAGTGAGTTGGGGGTTAACAAATGTGTCCCAAGGAGCGCGTAGTGATCGGATATAACATTATAAGCTTACATTTACGTGAACAGGATGGATTTAGAACAGAATGGTATTGAGTATGATACTGCAGGTTGTTCCGTGGCGGCGGGGCGGGGGCAGCGCAATCATGTCGCGTAGCGCTTGGTCCAGAGGCGCGCAATGCGATCGTGCTCCTCTCTGTTCTGGAGATACTGCGTCGCGATGCTGCCTACTAGAGGATCCGCTGAAATTGGAGAAAAAATAACCATTAGTCACTATATTATAAAAATGAATAAATAGCCCATAATATCTCGAACGGTGGGTAAAAGCTTGCAAAGCTTGCAGAATAGAGAAGGCTTCAAGTCAAAACATTTACGACACCACACGTAGACTATTACGGATTTACTATAAATCCGTAATTGTCTATGCGTGATCACAAATATAATAGAAAAAAAATCTATTACAATTTTTATGTCAACCTTTTATCTCTAATGAGAATTCCGATTCCATCCATCATTGGTTTTTAATAAACGACGCACCACAAACTAGTATCGATATAAATAAACACGGACGATAGGATTAATACATGAACAAAACATCAAGAGGACATTGAGGACGAGAGGGCTTTGACCTGTCGAGACTATGCAGTCAAAGCTTTTGTTAGAAACTTTACAAAGGATGGATAATATCGATTCGATGGTAAATGCTTGCGACAACTAACAAGCTACTCGCATCTTCACGACTATCACTAAATAGCAGAAGAAAAGCTCATTAAAAAAATACTACAATAACTTCTCTCTTGGTGGGTAAAGGGGCTCATAAATTATATTGATAAGGGTTTAAACGCTGCTACCCTTATCTAACAATAAATGGTAAGTTAACTTGTTATGACAACGAGAACAATACGATAATTGCATCAGGCCAGACAATATTGATAACAATTATTGTATTTTTTTTGCACATAAATTGAAAAAAAAAATCTTCATACCTGGATTGCAGTCAGTAAGCAGGGAGCATATTGATAGTAAAACTTTCGATATTGTCAGCGCCGGTGACCAGTTGTCTTTGAGAATATCTAGACATATCACACCCTGACTATTGATGTTACAATGATATATCCTAGTCCGGAATGTCACCTGGAACAGAAAGGTAAATGATTAATATGGTGCCACAAATTGTATAAAATTGTTTTTTCACTACACCATTGAACTGGTAACAGAATACTGTGAGTGTACAGCCGCTTTGCAAGTGTTGAGTATTCAACATTTTTGTTGAGGGAGAGAAAATTATAAGGAAGAATGGCACCGTCATAACTGAAAATACCAGTTCTTAGATAGAGTTACTTAAAAGGTCAGCAAAATCTAAGAAAACGATTTATAAAGTCGGAATCTCAACAGATCTACGTAGACATATCCAACGTCAACGTTTTAAGAAATGACTTTTCACGATACGCTTCGTCTATTTGAGATCCGTATCAATCTAGTCAGGATATTGCCCCACAACGAAAAATAGCATGCCGAGTTCAATCACGCGAAACTCGTCCGAATACAGTCCACCTCACCGAGATCAAGTCGTTTTGCGGAAATATCGAAGTATTAGGATACAATACAGCTACCTCAATGGTGGGATCACCAGCTTCTCGAACGTGAATGATAACGAAACTTTAAGGTGAATGCTCCAACCAACCCGCGAAATTCAAATTTTCTTACGTTTTTTGCAATTTGCAGGCCAGTGCTAGGTTGTATGTTGATTAAAATATTATTCGCGGCTGTAAGACATATGTAGTTACAGAAATTATAATCATCAAAATCATCAATACAACGCTCTAAGTTCATAAAGCTGTAGGAATGACTTTTTCTGTTTTTTTTTGTTCCTACGCCTTTATGAACTTGGAGGGTTGTATTGGTGATTTTGATGATTATAATTCTGTAACTACATATGTCTTACAGCCGCGAATAATATTTTAATCAACATACAACCTAGCACTGGCCTGCAAATTGCAAAAAACGTAAGAAAATTTGAATTTCGCGGGTTGGTTGGATCATTCACCTTAAAAAGATATAAATTCCTCATCTAATGATACATCAAAAGGGAGTTCACTGTAGGCCCATGACCCGAGTTAAGTTTGAGAAAATCTATGACTTATAACCAGCTAATAATAAAGTACAAAGAGCATTGGCAATAAAATTCGCATAAAGGAAACAGCATCACGGAAAAGGATACAGGTAGTTTTGGTGACGCAATCAGCTATTTATAGGAGGGACGAAAATGAATCTCTGAATCTCGTCTCACGCCATTTGTAAGAGAATTAAGGGCAATGAGTTATAAAAGTTAAAAGTTTATAACTTATAATGATATGATACCGCACCACCTGCCATCATTTCATGGTAAATCAGTATCATCTTTCTTAACTATCAGTTGAAAACAAATTGCATTAGGGGCTTAATGATGTACACCCGTAATACTACACCCTAGGAGAGTGGGTCCATATAACAATACTGTTAACGAGGGAAACCCCTCTAAAACTTTGCACAACGCCTACATAGTTGCGAAAGTATAAACCCACATGGCGATAGTTCCGAAACTACATACTAAATCCCCCAAAGTATCTTTGTGTATTAAACTCGATTCAATACGCTTGTAACCACAGAAAAAGTGGTTTGAAAGTCGAGGTTTAAGCCAAAAGTATTTCTTAGAACCTGCCTGTTCCGACATTTAACAAAAACTACAATTAGGATCCAATTTAGAGGTACAGAATAAAGATACGGCCGAGATATCGAGGTGAATGGGTGCAAAAATCGCGGGTCTGTAAATTAGTTATTGTCTGTCTACACAGACATCGTTTGAGGATAAGTAGGAGTCCAGCTGAATACATTTTGATGAGTCAAGAAAATGATGCGCGACATTGATTGATTGATGTGATGCGCCCGCGATGTATTTTTAGAAGAATGCCCTCGTCCTACATTCTAGCGACTATTTTCTTCTGAAGTTCATTGAAATTGCAGATGGAGGGACTTGTAGTTTTTGAAAACATCCCTGAATATTTTATACATAAATTCACGATTTTTTCTCCCGAAGTTATAGGCAGAAGTATAACTACAACCACATCTCGCCAGACATGTTTTAAGACCCATGTAATAAAGTCAATCTATTGGAAAAACATCATAGCGATTCTCACGTTTCCCCACACACGATGTGCAGTAATGAACTTTGTACTGTAGGCATGTCTGGCATTCCCCGATTGATTCGTCGGACATTGGCGAGTGAGGGATGTCTGTACTAATTAAATACTAGGGGTGCCTCGCGACCCCTCACAGGGTCCGATCTTCGGTTTAGGGCGTTGCTAGACAGGGCCGGCTAGGGTTTGGGGAGACTCGAATTGATTCGATGTTATAGGTGAGTGTGAATGGGGTGGGAATGGATAAATCATGATTGATATTGATGTTTCCTTTAAATTGCGTGAACGATTTTATGGGTATTGGATTAAGGTTGTCTTGAAATATTTTAAGTTTCTTTTTAAAATAAAAATACATTAGAATGTAATGTATTTTCAAGTTAATAATTTGGATTATTATTATTATGATGAGCATTGTTCTTTCTAATTTAAGTACTAACAATAGTTTTCTAAGTCTTGTATTACTAATCTTTGGATCTAGTTGTCCCAAAATAAATGAATTGGAATTTAACATAAACTTCGTAATGTGATTCATATTAACATACTTCCTAAAGCTTTAAATAAAATTATGGCTTAGGCTGACTCAACTCATAAACAAAATAACACAGTTTGTTTATTACATGGGTCAAAATATGGGCACATATCTGCCCAAGCATCATCCCTTTTCCCAATTTACTTGGTGTTGGTGCAACATGTCTTCTTCTAGACTTCTCTATTACTTGTTATCTCATCTGTCACCTCCATGCCTTTACGGTAATGCAGGCATTATGTTTATGTGTGATTTTCAGTAAGGAAGCTTTGTCAATTTGTCAAAAACGTTAAAGGTATGAAATCTTTGCGTTCCTCAGTATGTTTGGGAATTTAATCATTCTCATTTTCATTAATAAATTACTTTGTCATCATCTGCCTAGCCTTTTTCCAACTATCTTGGGGTCGCCTCCCAGTCTAACCAAATGCAGCTGCTGAATACCAGTATTTTACATGGAACAACTGCCTATCTGACCTCTACAACCCAGTTAGACTTAATTTACTTTGTATGGGCAACTAATCATTTCCTTTTCAATACTTATATTTAGTTCCATTGGATTTAAAAATATTGAAATGTCTGTCTAGCCAGTATTTAATCTATACCATTTTAAATACAACATAAGGCATTTCAACTTTGTTTGAATTTAAATGGAAGAGATTGAAATCTATTTGTCTGTTCTATATTAGGACCTTTATTAAATATAAAAGAATTTAAAAAAAGACTAGTTTCCTAGCAAAACAATTCCCAATTATTGTCCAAAATATATTATGATTATACAAATAAGATAAAACTTCATAACTACTATTACTAATTATAACACTAATAAATCTAGTTTATTAGTGTTATGGCACACAGTATACAACACTAAGAAAACTACCAACCTAAAAGACCAAGTATGAAATGGACTTTGATCCAGTCCATCTTTGATGAGATTGTATAAAATTTTAATGCATGCAGACTTGGAATATTACTAAAATGACTACAATGAAACATTAAACATCAACGTTTTAAAAGTAAAAAAGTACCCAAAAAAATTACCTTAGGAGGTTTGAATGGATATTCTGGTGAGAAGTGGATGTCTAGAAAGAAAACTCCTCCCTCATAAACCGAACCAGGCGGGCCTAGGATGGTGGACACCCATTCATACAGGTTATCTCCTTTTGGCCCCGCACTGCAGTTTGGTGGCGGATCCAGTGTAATCTCTGCAAGTTCCTTCTGGATCCTCTTAGCTGATGTCCCGAGTGCCTTCGACATCTTGGGATTTGGTTTATTCTCTTTTGTATCTGGTTTACTGTCTGCAACTGCTGCACTTGAGCCAGAACCGCCTCTGCCGCGACCCGTACCACTCCCTGATGAACCAGACGCACCGCTCATTATCTAAAAGCACCAAACGTCTCATTCCGCTACACCAAAAAGCTGCTAGTTAAAAGCTTGTGAAATGAGTGTGATGATTGATGGGGAAACTTGCAACAATGACTGATGAACACATGCTCTCGTGATTTACTAATGAATAAACATTGCAAAATTGCGAGCAAAATTGAATGAATATTCTTAAAATAATGTTTCCAAAAATAAACAGGTTTGATGACACAACATTGTTTTGCTAACATGCAAATAACTCTGAAAGTGCAATGACATGAAAATAAGAAGTAATCCACATCAATCATAGTAGAATCATTGATTGACAGTCATATAAATGCAGCTACAACAACATTGCAAATCATTTTTAGTTACAAAATCACAAAATAAGAACATGTTTTTTTTTTATTTCAAGCAAGAACAAAATCACTAGAACAAAGACATTCCTAATGGCTTCACATGATACACCGAACATGAGCATTCGAACAAAAAAGAATTACTATCCTCTACTGACAATTGCTGAACTATTGAACTCAAAATAACATTGCAAAACGTAATGGAAAATAGATTTATTGGTACCTTACGAATAACAGTCGGCCATCTTGTGGGCTAGCGTTATCCGATAATTTACAAGTTTTTGATTCACCAGTGACCCAAATGAATGAGAAAGACAGCTCCCAATACCTTTATGTTAGTATTCAAGGAAAATCATCCACAAAATGTGCAAAATTTGTGCAACGCTAATAGTGTAATCTCCGTGTAACGATGCCTCGCACTGCAAAGCGTAAATATGCAGCCTGTTACTTTCCGCACTAATACCGCTCAGTGATAAGAGATAGGTGAATTAATTTATACCTTATTCAAGATAAAACTTGAATTTGGCGTGTTCCGGCAAGGTTTTTCAGAGCTTCAATCCACTTCTACCACATTTCATCCATTTGTCTGTCACCCTCACCAACACAAACAACCACTGAAATTCACGGAATGCACACAAGCTCAGTTATAAAACAATGATATGTAAAATGTACCTCAGGTATTTGAATACTTACAGATTGATAGTTTAAATTAACTATACTAGATTATTGCTAGGAAAATAAGCAATACTAAATTACTAAATAAATGAAGTTAAGAAAAATTACACAAAGCACAACCACATTCCGACATTTAATTTTTCAATATTTTTTTAGAAGGATGGTGTTGCCAATATTGCAAAAATACACCATGTTTTATTTTTATTTTACATGCTCAACCATAAACTAAAAAGAGAGAAAAGTCTTATGCCGAAGAAAACTTAGCTAAAAAGAAAAACGTAAACAGCATTTTATTTTAAGTCTACGGCTCCCACTAATTCATTTCATTTCAAATAACATGTTATCTTATCACATACATGACATTCATGCGAAGCAAGACTAGAGTTTCAGATATCTTTTTCAATAACAATTTTCTTAGCCCAATAACCTTTTTCTCAGCCTTTCAAAGTCCATAGCTGGAAGTTTTGTTGTAATTTACTCATGTCGCATGTCGTAGGAGCAATGGGCAAAAATTACCACTCAGTGGATACCAAATACACACACATCATGCATGACATCATGGCAGGCCCAGAAGGAAATGGCGGAATGAGCCGGACAGCCGGACTCTTTCTCAAAGAACTGACCTACAATCGCACTTGCTCGCGAAAAGTGGAAGCGGGAAAGCCCTACAGTGGGACAATATAGGCTTATAATAATAATATGTGAGTATCTCCAAGAGTTTGCTCATAATGAAACTGATACAGGTTTGTCTATGCTATTTAAGCTCAAATTACCAATATTTTAGCTTCTGGGAATGGACCACACCGAGTGTAATGTGACTTTGACACATGACATTGCTATCTATGTGTTTGTGACATGTTTGTGAAGTGTGTGTTTTGAGTTTGTGGTTCTCTGCCAGAATTATATTTGTTTCGGAATAAATAGAAACATTTTCCCAACAAACGCTCCAAAACAAACAACAAAATGGGTAAACGACAGCATCAGAAGGATAAGATGTAAGTTTTACACTACGCAAACCTTTCTTCAGTGTTTTATTCATGTTTTTTTTTTAAATATTTTGTTATTCTTTTTTGTTAATTACTAGGTACCTTACGTACACGGAGTGGACCACTTTGTATGGTGGCAAAAGATCAGGCACTGCCAAGGAGGAGGATACTACTTTCAAGCGCTTACCATACGACCACTGCTGCTTATGTCTGCAGCCATTTGATGACCCTTACTGCGATTCAGATGGAAATATATTCGAGTTACAGGCCATACTAGAATTCGTGAAGAAGTTTAAAATTAACCCCGTCACTGGGAAAGTAAGTAAACTCATTTATTTAGCAACTAGCTGTTGTACCTTATGATGTAGATGTTGCACAAAACTTGTTCCCAAAGAGTGAAACCAAACATCTTTTCAAGTTTTAAAATAACATGAAACCTTCTTTTCAGAAACAAGACATCAAAACTTTGACAAAATTGAACTTCTTCAAGAATGCAGAAGAGGATTACCACTGCCCTGTTCTGTTCAAACCATTCACAAAGAACTCATACATTGTTGCCATTAAAACCAGTGGCAATGTGTACTCAAATGAGGCTGTGGAACAGCTTAACATTAAAGGGAAGAACTACAAGGACCTTATCAATGACACTCCATTTGCTCGGACTGATATTATTACTATACAGGATCCTAACAACTTGAACAAGTTCAATATATCTACTTTTCATCACATCAAGAATAATTTGAGAGTGGAGACTGAAGGTAACATTAGAGTTTATGGTTGTCAATTATATTTTGTTCACTTAGTTGCTCTTCTGAAAATTCAGAACAAGTGCTATCATTCTCTTGATCTTATCCAAATTTATTTGACCTTGGCAAGTGCGAGTGCTGAGCATGAGGTCCTGGGTTCGATTCCCAGGTCGGGCAGTGTTATCGGGTTTTCCATCAGGAATTTCCCAGTTGCAGCCATGGAGTCTGGATTTATGCCTGGTTGATGGCAATAGGCTCGCCCCCTATTACATGGGACTTAAACATAACTGGCGAAATGTAGGTGTACTTATTGGGTACCTTCACCTTTGCCTAACCCTTCGGGGATTACAAGGCATGATGTTGTGTTATGTTATGGCCATCTTCTTCCATTCCATACTTCTCTATTTCATCAGAACACTGATTGTGTAACTAGGCTCTCACGTCAAACATTATTTTCATATAATCTTACCTGAAGAGCAACTTCACCATCTTTATGACATGAAGATTGGCGGCCTAAAGGAGACAGATGGACTGCTTCAAATCTCCAATGTTTGTTTTCAGGAACACAATTTTATCCAAACTACAATATTTATAATCTGAGTTTATTTTACAGAGGAAATAGCAATGAGGAAAGACCCACATGCAAGGCTAAAGACTGTATCAGCTGAAACAAAAGACATCCTGCAAGAACTAGAGAAAGAGTACAAGGCACCAGAGAAGAAAGAAATTAAAAAAGAGGTTTGTATTTCTTTTTGTAATTTTTTAGGGTTCCGTACCCAAAGGGTAAAACGGTACCCTATTACTAAGACTTCGCTGTCTGTCTATCTCCAGGCTGTATCTCATAAACCGTGATAGCTAGAAAGCTGAAATTTTCACAAATGATGTATTACTATTGCCGCTATAACAACAAATACTAAAAATTAAAAAAAAAAATATATTAAGGGGGGCTCCCATACAACAGATATGATTTTTTTGCCGTTTTTATAGATAATGGTACGGAACCTTTCGTGCGCGAGTCCGACTCGCACTTGGCCGGTTTTTTTCTTTGCCTTTGCCTTGACTAATCTCCAGTGAAAGTAGTGGGGTGCTTTAAAATGGCCATCACATGTAGCAGTACTAAATCAAGAATCCTTTATTTACAAAATGTAATTTTAGACAAATAGGATGCAGAATGCATGTAGTAGGAGAGGAATCATTTTTTTACATGGAGTATTATATATTATATATATTTTTTTTACGATTAAACACAATTGAATTAGGAGTAGTTTATTGATGCTCTCTCTCTCATCTTAGGATTGTAATAAGATATCAAATTTTTAAACTCAAATATTAAAGGAATGTAAATGAGTTTTCAATTAATTAACATTTAAGGTTAAGACATTTTCATTTAGTTCATTTTTCATTAGTAGCTATGGAGTTTGAAAGTGAGCCTGGTTCATGGCAATAGGCTCACTCCCTATTACGTGGGACTTAAAGACAACTGACTAAATGTAGTACACCTCTGCCAAACCCTTCGGGGATTATAGGCGTGATGTTATCTTACATCAGAATTCTCCAGACAGTATGCTAAAGTCAACATGTTAAACTATATCAAACAATTTGTAAAGCACCAGTTCACAATAGGTTGCAGATAAATTCAATGCAGCTCACTATTCCACTGGCATGGTGGCTGCCAGCTTCACCTCCACTGCCATGATGCCAGAGACGGTCCACGAAGCAGCCATCATCTGTGAAGATGATGTCAAATATGATATGGTCAAGAAAAAAGGTTGGTAGCAGGATTCTCTTGTTTTTACTAATTTTGTACTAAGATGTGAATTGGAAGCCATGCAAAATTAATGTAAAATAAGTAGCTTTTCTTCATATTTTCATTTAATTCATTAAATACATAAACTTTTTATTTCTTATTTTCTTCATAAACTTCATTCTGGTCCAGCCAGCCATCAGCCCATCTATTAATTGGGATTCCCCTACTAATATAGACATCCTCATTCGTACTCAAAACTTTCCTCACAAAAAATCTCTTTCCTCTGCATCAAGTGGCCCGTACCACACAACATCCAAGTACCTTTTTTTTTTAGTAGATGGGAAATCATCAAATGACTCGTACCGCTCTGGGCGGAGCGGATGGGAGTGTCAGACTTGTACTGACTAAAACCCATCCATGTTCCTTCGTTGCCCTTTGTGTTCCAGGGCCGCGGTATCTCTTTCGAACAGTCCCGCAACTCACAACCAAGTACCTACCTCACAAACAGATCTCTTGAACGAAACATAAATCATAATCTCTTTCCTCAGGATATGTGAGACTGGTAACAAACCTGGGACCTCTAAACTTCGAGTTGTACTGCGACTTGACGCCGAAAGCGTGCGACAACTTCATAAGACACTGCAACAATGGATACTATAACGGCACCAAGTTCCATCGATCCATTCGGAATTTCATGGTTGGTTAATAATTAGATCTTACTTCTTAATCTAAATACACTTCTCATCAAAAAAATCGAAACACTTTCGTTTTTATTGTTTTTGTCCTAATTTTTTACAAAAGAGAATTAATTCCATGAAAAAAAAAACATTATTGTGTAGCTGGTAGTTTGGTCATTACAGTAAGAAGAAAAAAATCAAAATTCGAAATTAGAATTTCATTTGTTTATCCTATAAATGAAATTAATCACTGTTTTGAGACAAATGTGTATTTAGGGTTGGAGTACGTTTTTCGTTTAAAAACTAAAAATTAGCGCTTGTCTTTAAACTTTTTGTTTCTTATTTCATTTACTGTGACTTTGGGACGTCTGAAAAAACTTTTTTTTCTAAAACATATGGATACTTCGCCCGCAGAAGCCGCCCAAGTGGTGGCATTGCTGGATTCTGGACTTAGTCAGCGTGTTGTGGCTGCAAGATTGCATCTAAGCTTATCATCTGTTCATAGAGTCTACAAACGCTATCGGGAGACTGGTTCGTTCACGCGCCGTTCAGGATCTGGCAGGAATCGGGTCACTTCTGAGCGAGATGATCGATTTATTGTAACAACTTCTTTACGAAATCGACGCCTTAACGCTTTTCAACTGCAGCAGCAGCTTCGCGTTGTACGAAGAGTAGCTGTAAGTGACTCTACAATAAGAAGAAGGTTGAAGGAACGCGGATTGGCACCGCATAAGCCAGCGAATGGGCCGAAATTAACTGCAGACCATCGAAGAGCGCGCCTTAACTTTGCACGCGAGCACCTAACTTGGTCATACCTTCAGTGGAGCAAAGTACTGTTTTCTGATGAGTGTAAAATTATGCTGTATGGTAACGACGGAAGGAACAAGGTCTACAGAAGAGATGGAGAACGCTTTGCACAATGCTGCATTGAAGAAAAGGTCAGCTATGGTGGCGGTTCGTGGACGGTTTGGGGAGGAATCAGCGCCGACGGTAAGACAGAACTTGCCTTTGTGTCTGGGCCACGGCTGCCTGCACTAAACTCTCATCGGTACATCGAACAGTGTCTTGAACCTCATGTGATGCCCTATGCACATTTTATTGGCAACGACTTCATATTCATGCACGACAATGCTAGAGCTCACACCGCGGGCGTCGTACGAGATTATCTTACCGAAGCCGGTATCTCCATTATGGTATGGCCAGCAAGAAGCCCGGACATGAATCCCATTGAACATCTATGGGATGAATTAAAGAGACGAATTCGAGCAAGAGATCCAGCCCCAGAAACACTTAGCCAGCTGCAAAATGCAATCCAAGAGGAATGGGATAATATACCACAACATGTGATCGTGACTCTCATCCGATCGATGAAGAACCGTATGGAAGCAGTAATAAGAGCTCGCGGAGGGAATACAAGTTATTAAATAAACGTTTCTTACATTTTTTTTTCATTTACGCGTGTTGTTTTACCCATTTCCTTCATATTCCATACAGGGTAAAAATTACTCATTATACAAAATACGAAACCTATGAAGACTTAATTTGAATTTAGAACAATAACATTAGGATTTAAAAACCTCATACTACTCACTATTAAATGACATTTTACATTTATTCCTAAATATACACATTTTTCTGATAATCCTTATCAAATCATAAACTGCGAGGTGTTTCGATTTTTTTGATGAGAAGTGTATTATTATCTTGAAGTAAATTAAAAGTCTGTACTGTTTTTGTTCCTTCTTGGTATAGAATAATAAAACATCATCGGACAAGCAGAGACACGGCGAAGCGTCACCGTTATATTGTTGAAGTTCCTCGAACCCGAACAATGCTTCCACATTTATTGTGCAAACCTGGCTGTCTGTAATCTATGGAATTCACTGCCGGCTTCTCTGTTTCCCGATAATTATAATCTAGCTCTCTTCTAAGTTCAAGTGAGTCAGTTTCTTCTAGGCAAGCGTGCTCCACCCGCGTCATCGCTTCACATCAGGCGAGTTGCGGCCAAAAGCAAGCCAATTTATTATGAAAAAATAATAAGATTATCTGTGCCATTGTTATAAGCTAAGTACCTACTTAGTGAAATGTGACAGTACTATAGGTACTGATACACCTCTCCTAGCTTAAGACGTTGTGTTGTTATGTTATCTTTACTATGGGGATGTGCAGACCCAGTTATAAAGCTTTGAGCTTTGTGGTCATGGAACCACTTACGGCAAACAGATGTTAAAGCTGTTTCGTTATTCACAATTTATTGTTGATTTTTATTGTTTAATTTTCAATTTCAGATACAAGGTGGCGATCCAACAGGTACGGGGCTGGGTGGCGAATCAGTGTGGAAGAAACCATTTGAAGACGAAGTCAAACCAAATCTACATCATACTGGCAGAGGAGTGCTGTCTTTGGCGAACTCTGGACCTAATACTAATGGATCACAGTTGTTAGTACATTTTGTTTTTCTATTTAACTTTTTTATTAGCCAGAGAATAAGGCTAGCAATGTGCTAGGTTCACAGTACGCGCACTAATCACTGCGTACGCAGTGTATTGTACAGTTAACAACCGTGTCTGGTCGCAGTCTTGGTCTCGGAAGCTCCGACCAAGAAGACAGGTTGGCCGTAATTGGTGCGCGAGTATCCGTAGTAGTTCTGGGTTCTCAACACAATTATTATTTTTCACACTTATATCACAACTGCAGTATCCACGTTTGGAACACAGGCCTGCTCTTTGAGAGGGTGTGAGCCAGTGCGGGTTGGCGCCCTCAAAACAAATCCAATTATAATAGCTTCATTAATTTTTACTGTTACTGCATCATCCCACAGCTGGGCAAAGGCCTCTACTAAGAGGTTTGCCGCATTCCCTTCTTTAATTTTGATAACTTCTTCATTCCAGTTTCATAACCTTCCGTTCGTGCAAGCAGCTGGACGGTAAACACACAATCTTCGGCAAGCTAGTGGGCGGCATGGACACGCTGACTGCCATGGAACAGATAGAGGTGGACAATAAGGACCGGCCCATACAGGACATCGTGATCGAGGTCGCGCAGGTCTTCGTGGATCCTTTCGCCGAGGCTGAAGAACAGGTAATATTCATACTTGTTCTCTCTTTTGCCTTGGCTGACTTTTAAAAAGACTCCGATTCCATTTTGGCCAATACAAGGAAAACACCAGGTGTGGTGTCCTGGAGTACAAATGAGTGTTGTTCCACAAACAATGGGTCACTTCATATCGTGTCCTGTTGTGTGCACATAACAGGAACTGATGGACACTACTGAAGATGCCAAACTCATCGCCTGATTCAATTTAGATTGCCAACAACATGCTAAGAAGTAGAAAATAAGCCTTTGAGTTTTGACTTAAAGATTCTGACCTGACGATTTTATAATAATTTTCTCTAAATTATTTTTGTTCTGTTTGATTGTTACAGCTTGTTAAAGACAGAGCAGAGGAACTGAAAAGGAAAGCAGAAACTGAAGGTTCACAAGTGAGACCAAAAAAGGCAAAACAGCCCCTAAAAGTATTCAGAGACGGTGTGGGAAAATACCTTAATTTACAAGAGGTGGCGCCACCTGCAGCGCCAACCAGCAGTAAAACTACCAAGACCCAAGAAGGTCCCGCCAAAAAGGTTAAAAAGGAGGGACAATTCGGATTTGGTGGTTTTGACAGTTGGTGAAAAAGTAAAATAAGTAACTATTTAAGAAGAATTTGTAAATGTTAGTAAATAAAAATATATTTTTATAATATTTACTTTTATTTTTACCTCCTAAAATACTGACAACTTTAAATAAATTCATAACAATTTTCCCTTTTACAATTACACAATTTGTTTATATAATAAATTCATCAATTAAGTACTTCTAAAATGTTAATTTAATCTAATTTAATGAGTTAAATACCCAATGTATTTAACTTTACACTAATTAATCCATCAACACAATAATAGGTGCAATTATTATGTATATTTATTTACCCCTTAAGTCTTTTTTATTTAATATATGAGTATAACTAGGTAACACAAAGATGCTTCACTTGTTCAAAGCAACTAAAATAATATGAAAAGGCTGATTTACATGGAGAGAAATTATAATCGTTATAATCGCTTCATAAAACATGCAAGAAGCTTTCTTGCCTGTATCTCTCCATGTAAATGAGCTTAATGCATTTTGGTGCACAGGAAGTTCTTGATTTAAATACAATATTTGTGATATCAAATACCTTCAATATATGCCTCTAATTTTCCCTATCATGATTTTGGCAACAAACCAAACTTTTTGTCCACTTTCAAAATTGGTGACATACTTTGAGCACATAGGAATAAAGCAGAGTTAATTACAGAAAAAGTTGCTTATAAGTAGACTAAGTAAACAACATGATCTTTCTCTAATAAAATTATACAATGTTTCAGTTTTAATTACCTAAATAGCTTTCTGTAACAAATTTGGCTTGAAAGACATACTCGCACTGTGACTATTGGCGCAAGCATTATTATTGCATGTACCTAGGCTTGAAATAATCAATAACTTGAAGCTAATTAAGCAAACTTTAAAGTGAGTTTAGAAAGAGAATAATGTACCATGAGGTCGACATAGTAATCAGCAAACATTATTGATGCAGCACAGTCCCATTTATTTCCCATTCAGACATAGTTTGTCTAGTGTTAAGGCTGTCTCATGGATTGCCATGTCTTATCATATGCTTATAGCCTTATTGGCATCTTTGTCGAAACATCCCATACAATTATCGATCATAGCCTGTCTATGCATCATTGTCTGTCAATTCTTGATTAGTTGTAATTGGTGCGCCGCCGTGCAGTCCTCTGTTTGTCAAATCTCATTTCCATCTCTTCTAAAACCTTTGGAGTGTATCGAACCACCAGCTTCACTGAACCAACCGCTTGCTTTAATAATTCCACAGCTTTCTCGTGGTTTTCACCTTCTACAGAGACGCCATTGACTGACAACAGCTGGTCACCTCTTTTCAGCCCTCCATGGCGATCAGCAACACCGCCGGGAATGATTCTTGATATGTAAATAGGTGAGTTTTGTTCTTTGCCACCCATGACGTTGAAACCTAGACCTTCCTCTGTCTTCGGAAGCTCGACAACCCGTGGATGTGCATGGCCTTCAGCCGCAGCGAATGCGGCCACTGTGGCCTTGGCTGTAGCGGAAGCTCTTATATCCGCCGAGCCCTGAATGTCAACAGTTTCGTACACATGCTCATACACCTCACGTACAGCGTTCAAGAAGTCACTTTGTAGCACTTTCTGTAGCGCTGCAAGCTTCGTAGCAGGGACTTCACCACTTTGTTGAAGTTTTTCGAGTAATTCGATAGCTCGTTTTATATCCCTAGCCAGGGTTAACTGCTCCCCTGTACTGCTCATGTTATTTGAAGTCGTTTTCCCCACAAATAACTAGAAATTAAAAGAAATTGGGCGTATTATAAACACGAAAGCAACCGCGGTGAATCAATACAGCAAGTAAATCACGTTCTTAAACTTTGTATGACAAAATATCACATGCGTGGCTCATTTTGAATTTATATTTCTTCTCTTTGATTTCAACTATTATTAAAATGTTCTCAATTATATTTTCAATTTAATTTTTTTTTATACTTCTAAAGGTACTCAAAATTATTAAAATAAAATGTTTGCAGTAAGTACTAGTTTCAGAACGTTCCTCATTTGACATTACACCTGTGCAGTTGGTGCACCTGTTTTCGTTATGAAACAAAAAATTTTGTTTCACTTTGAATTAACAAATTACTAATATCTTTTTACACTGAGCTGTAATTGCCGCTTTCGCAAGTCATATTAATTCACTCTTAACTAAACAAAGAATTCATGAATATTTCAGTCGTATCACGTCTTTAATATTTCAAGTTTCGATTATCTTTCTTACGTTCAGGAACAAGAAAACAAATGTTTTGACAAGTTTTCAGTCACGCCAACATTCGCCAAAAAATGCTAAATATCTAAATTGCCATAATTGGGCAGTAATTTTCAACTTTGATTTGCAGTATTATTGTAGTATTTTGCGGCTTATATAATTTAACGTAAGTTTAAGAATAGTGTTACGTATAAAGTATAGTGTAAGTGAGTGTGAGGCTTCGTATTTGCAGAAACAATGGATGATTTAGGTGAGTTTAGTCTTATCATAACCTGTTTGGGTTGCTGTGTATAAGAAATGACGTGTTCTGCTAAAATAACTTGTTAATTTGCATATTTGCTCCTTGTTGGACCTTCTAGTCGTATCCATGGCTCTGTAGCCCAGAGTAGGTGCGAACTTTTATGCACTTACTGGTTATAATACTAATAACTTGTCACTTCCTGAGTTCAATTTTTTGTTTGTTAAACTTACACATATGGATCCCATGATTCAGATTATGAGATGATGATCATACGTGATGATTGTATTGTTGCCAGGGAGATTGACTAATAGCCATCTTTGTAACTCAGTGACAATCTCTTTATTTACTTTTCCTTATCTGATAAACAGAGTTTGACATAAAATTATGTCAGTGACCTGTACAAGTATCCATCCAATATTATCATTTTATTGTTTTGTGTGACCTGTACAAGTATCCATCCAATATTATCATTTTATTGTTTTGTGTGACCTGTACAAGTATCCAATATTATCATCTTATTATAAATATTCAATATTTTTGAATAAAACATTAATTAAACCTAGGAAATAACTACTATTAAGTAGTTATTTCCTAGGTTTAATTTATGTTTCAGGTAAAGGAAAATATCTATATAATATTTGCATTAGAATTATATTTCATTCATGACTAAAATAATGACTGTGACCTAAATGAATCATGATATACTTTAAGGATAAACTTTAAAATTCATGGAATTTTGTGAGCTTTATTATATTTTTAGTTAAGTTTCATCGTATCTTGTTCAGTGGCAGATAGGCGACTTAGCCACCAGGGTGTTTCTATAGCTACCCCTTTGCCCGCAGAGGGGTAACATAATTTAAATTGTAAATTGTTTCTCATTAGTCAAGTTTAGAAATTTAGAGGGGTTGACCAACATTTTCAAATGGTTTGAAAAATGAAACACCTCTCAAAGTTTAATTCATATTATTCATTCTGTTATATGGTACAGTTGCAATACTTTTATATCTCCAATAAACAGGTTGAATAATTAGCCTATGGAAGTTAACTATGGAATATGACAAAAGCAACAATGAATGGACTGTGTGAAAGATGATGTGGCTAGAAAGGGTTTGACTACTGATATGAGGACTTATTTAGGAGATGTATGGAAGAAGACATGGTGCACCAACTTTAAATAAATTAAAAGCTTCATCTCTTTTTCATATCAATGTTAAGTACTTCCATATTATACATTTTGGGTAGGGAGGCCAGTAGGTGTCATGTAAGGCTGATTGTAAGAGCTTATTTTCACTTCCATTCATAGATACAATGCTACTATTGTGTTTAATAACATACAATTAATAGGCTCAGAACGTCAGAATCGCAGCAGTCACACGCAAAGTGATGCTTTTTCAAGTTACACTTTTAAGACTACATGACTCATGGGCTTGTGTGAGTTTCGGCGAACGAAATTGCGTGCTGCTTATGCACACATTCACTGTGTTGTTATTTTAACTTTGAATGGAATTTTGAATGAAACTATCGCTCCGAGTCTAATTACTGTAAGTTTAATAAAAAAATTAAATACATTGTGTTGTTGTTTGAAGTCCTATTGCTGCAATATGTATTGCATTAACTGATACCACAACTAGTTCTGCAACACAAATGTACCACGTCACGACAGCGACTGCTGCTAAATAAATCTACGAGTCTCGCAGCACAAACCTTCGCTGCTTCAGAGTATAGAATCGCGACTTCATGTTTCTTTCCATTCCACCCTAGACTGAAACCGCCTGGATCGCGATTTGTATATATAGTACCACTTGTTTTGAAGACCATTATGCCTTTTTTTTTTTTTGGGATGGGAAATCATCAAATGACTCCTCCCGCTTTGGGCGGAGCGGAAGGGAGTGTCAGACTTTTACTGACTAAAAACCATCCATATTCCTTCTTTTGCCCTTCATGTTCCAGGGCCGCGGTATCTCTTTCGAACAGTCCCGCAGCCTGGCAGGCATCGGCCATGCCTACGTTGTTAATAAAATCACGTTTTACTTCGACTTGTGTCATAGGCCACAGCATAAATTACGATATTAGTGTAGGTGGTCATATTTTGTATTGATGGCAATTCGCTTGCCCCTTATTACATGGCAGTTGATAAGAACTGTGTGAAATGTGGGTCTTCTTTAGGTAAACCTCTGCTTAACCCTTCGAGGAATTACAGTCGTGACTCGTGATGTTATGTTTCACATAGCACATGACGATTAACTTAAGATTAAGGCGTTGACGCCTTAGTCTTAAGTCAAACCATAGCGACGCTATCATCGTCTATTATTAATATTAACGCCCAATTTAATTCGTCACCATAAATTCGAGTAGGTACATAAATGGCGCTAATCAGTAAGTTACATAACATCTTGAAGAGAGGCACGAAACACTCAAACGGGTCTGTAGGAATGCGGCGCAATAAGCCATTTTACGCACATGCCATAAAATATTGACAACATAATATCCTGAATACAGTTACAATAATATCGATTTTTATGGGATATCTAACGAGTTCTTTGACATTCGCTAGACGCTAACACCTATCGAATTATAACTAAGCGAGATTAGTGGAATTAATATTATCAATTCCGTAATTGAGAAGCACGCGAATCGTGATAGAGTGCGTTTAACATTTCATGTCGTAAAAACTAAAGCCCAAATAGCAGTTCCCTAAAGGACAATGACCAAAGTTGGTACCAAAAAGTCTCGCGCCTCAAAACCAAAATATTATAGTAATTAGTTTCATATTTTTTTACGGCATTACGCGTCGGGGATTTGATTTGAACTGGAAATATACTTTTCGAGTTTAAAAGTACGAATATTGTTTTACTCCCTTTATATGACGTTCCGTTTCAACTGAATATAAATGACGTTCCGTTTCAATTGAACAAACCCTTGTCTGTCGAGCGGACTCTAAAATTAATTACAATTAAGTAAGATCAGTACACCAAATCGATTTAGTTTGGTTTATTGCTATTTGCAACAAAATAGATTTTCTCAGCCTAAAGATTTTGATTTATCGATTACATCCCTAAATCCCGACTAGTTTATAGCACTTACTATACTCTATGGTTTATAGTTATCTTATCTGTGGCATCTGACATTTGTACTGTACTGACTGACTATTGGCAATGTAAAGGTCTAAAATAAAATCGAGTTTCAGTCAAGCATACTGTGGATGTTACTTTAACTCGTAATTCTTACTAATAATAGTGTATTACGCTGTTTTTAGAGCAATAATGTAATGTATGTGTGTTAAAATACGTCGTTGGTAGCGTCGAAAAAATAGACCTACTTTTTAGGTTAGTTTCGATTTTATAAAATAACTCTGAAACGCGGGTTTTTTTTTCAAAAATAATTTTTGTAGGAGTTAATACGATCAGTGTAGTCTATAAAAAACAAGGTTTGATTTTGATGCAGCATGGTACGGGATTCCATACTTCCATGAGCATTCTCTTTTATACTCGCACTTAAGATGGCGCTCTGAACCATGGATTTAAGCTAGAAGCTATTCTACTAAGTCTTAATTTCAGTTTCTTTTTTTTTACAACCATCAAAATTTTTACTCTACATTTAAAGTCGACATTTTTAAGTACCTACAACAGTAAGTGGTTATAGCTCGTACAGCTAGCTACATCTACCCACAAAACATGATAGCTTTTATAAGATTGCAGGGTGGGACCCGAAACCGCCGGTCATTAATCACGGCAAGGCGATGGGGTGTCATCAAGGGGTTATTTCTAAAGCCATTAACTGGTTAGACTAACTATCTGAGTTATTATTTGATAACAAAAGTAAATAAAAGTTCCGTCAAAGATTTGGTTGTTGGTGCTGATCCTAATGACCACTCTGACATGGACAATTTCACAAGATGACCGATTCTGGATAAAAATATGAGAAATAGCAACGCATTCCAAATAAGTATATTTCCCAAGAGAAGATTGAATTAAAAGAATCATCATCATATCAGCCCGGAATCACCCACTGCTGGGTATAGGCCTCCCCTTTCTTCTGCCACACTTCCCGGTTCTGTGTGTCCCTTATCCAAGTGTTTCCCTCGACTTTGACGATATCGTCTACCCAACGAGGTTTAGGAAGGCCCTGGTTTCTTTGGCCAAACCTCGGCCACCACTCGGTCAAAGCGTTGTTCCATCGCCCATCTCCGCGTCCAGCCAGATGTCCTGCCCAGGTCCACTTGAGGCGCACCACCCGGTCCCCGACCTCGTAGACCTTTGTCCAACGGCGGATTTCGGTGTTACGCACTCGATCTAAGAGGGTTATTTGTTCCATAAGAGTTAAGGTTTCAGGTGTCAGTTTACTTTCCTTTTTGCGCAGTTTTCCAAGGTGTTTTTGTGTTGTTTCAGTTATGGCCTTTCATAACAACTCGTTGAGCCGATTGGCAACTAAAAGAATAGGTGAAATAATATTCATAAACACGCTCACGTCACCGTCATCCAATGCCTGTGACAAAAGCGAGATATAAAAATAATCTCACACACGCTTGAATGAACAACAAGACTATTAACTTACAACAGATGCAAATACAAGGGTGCTCTTATCATGAATAGCAATTGCAGATGGACATTAGAAAGAGACCGACGAATGGCATGAGAAAGTTCTCAATACTCTTTCCAACTTACATCCTAATATTATTTATAGAATACGACGATGCAGTCGACACTCGACTGCTCCCACTAACTAGAAGATTAAAATGAGATATTGCACCAGTCCATCAGTATAACTTATATTATCATACCACACAATATGGCGCGCAATTTCCCATTAAAAACCAATCAACGTTAAGTGGTTCGGCCATATCTTAACAAGCTATGATGTACGTTAATTCCTCCATAGTCCCATACCTACACGTATATTCTAAAAATATAGCTGTAGGGATTAATCAGACACTCGAGAAATATCCCAGAGGGGGAATGCAAGAAATCTGTTACATGTCAGTGTGGAATGTCCATGTGAACTGACAGTCCGATAAATCGGATTCTCGCATTGAAATCGAGATAAATGTGTGTTGAGCTGTGACGAAAATAATCGATTAATTAAATGGAGCAACTCGGTGAGATCTCAATATGTGTGTGCTATTGAACTGTCTGAAGCTATTGATGAATTAGCATCAATAGCTAGCAGAGTAGCAGCTTTCAATAACATGATTACCGAATTTGATATCATAGCCAAAGCACGTCAATCTATACTAGTAAACATAAGCTTCATTGGAAACTCAACCAATAAACTTGTGAAAACGTTGAAGAATCACCTGACCTTTGCCAATGAATGGATTTACTCAGGTGGTTTTATCTATCCTTTCACCAGATAAAACCAGAGTATTTTTAACATGCAACAATAACATCGAAGGAAGTTAACGATGATCCTTTGCGCAACTGTGACAATATCGTCACTGATCCCTAAAAAAAAAAAAAAAAAATGATTGTATTAATTTATATTAATTTAATTTAAATTTTATTTTGTGTTCAACTACTTATTTGAAAATAGTATTTTGTGGTGTGAATTTTGTCTGATTATTTACTAACATTATTTTTAAGTATACTTACTAACTAAACTATGGATCGTGAGTCTGATGCAAATTAATAATTATTAATTAAAAATGAATGGTTAAATTATTGCAATTGAATAAATACACTGCATTCAAGAATGCAACAAACGTGTTTGTGGGCTATGTAATTGGTTGTGCTCTTTATCAACACACTACTACACTACTATGGAAATTTTATCGAATAATTGTGTTTTTGAGTCGCAAATTAAAATGCCTATCTTATTAACACTCACAAGTAGTCACTGGCCCGAAACTCTGACAACCAGTCTTACCAAAGGGTATCGTATTACTGTGGTATTACCCAGAACTAACTGGGTTATGGAGATCAGTTAGACAGTCGCTTCACCTAAAATACTGGTATTCAGTTGCATCCGGTTCGACTGGAACCCGACCCCAAAATACTTGGGAAAATGCTAGGCAGATGATGATCTTATTAACACTCTAAGACTACCATAGCACATTTTGATATAAGTGGGTAAACTTTGTTATTGCATTCGAGGCGGAATTAACACACGAGCTGCAGCCGAGGGTGATATGGAGCCGAGAACTGCAGCAACAAATCCCCACGCGTATCAAACGACGTTTTTTCACTTTCGAAGAAATAAAATATTAGAACGGAAAGTATTTTTGTCAGGAATTATTAGGAAACTATGATTTAATTTGCTTTTTTTCCGCGCTTTGCTTTTGCCAGGTTGAAGAAGAAGCAAAGGTATGATGCCGCTAAACAGCCTAATATGAAAAATAGAAAATTCATATATTTTTGTATTTAGAACACAAATAAATGTTAATTTGTTCATAAAAGTCAATATTTGTTTTAAATAATCATGTTTATCTATGATATTCTATTTATAAACACAATTTTAAAATTAAAAAAATATTTTCGCCGTAAAGACACATAATCTCTTTGCCGAGATTAAAAAAAACAATCACCGCCGAATATAGACATTGAGCCCATTTGGACTTAGTATAAGTATAGTTATCTGTGGAAATGTTTATTTTCGCACGTGTGCGGAAAAATATAAAATCCACACCTGTGGAAGTACATTGCATGTTGAACATAATCGTAGTGCGATAAGAACCAGTTTTCGAGAAAGTGTATTGAAAAAAACCTTTTCAATGAAAATATTGCCCTATAACAAGCTTAAAATGGCGTAGGACGTAGTATATAAAACTTCCGATGAAGGAACTCCTGACCCGATGACCCAATAAAGCGTTGTGGAACGGATTTATGATAGTGGGAACAGCCACTCAAGTTTAGATAAACACAAAGATGAAAAAGGTGCAGGAATCGGAATAATATGTATTGTAAGTATTGGTTCTAGTTTCGAGCATTTAAAATAATTTAATACCTATCTAATTTGGCATTGAACACGATCCCTACAGAGTATTTAGACTTTCCAAAGGCCTTCGACACACTAGACACAAGTTCCAACTTAAAAAAATGCGGTGTCATTACCATAGCTATCACATTTCCACATTTACACGCACAGTTCACGCTATACTACGCTTAATGTGCTTCGTTCCCGTTCTGCCTAATTAATTTAATTAGTGGTCCGAGGACCACTGGGGAATGTTGTAATACGGCGACACACCTATCTTGTGTGATTGGAAACACGTAGCTTTGGACAGTGGATCGATATAGTTTTTTGATGTTTTACACTGGTCAAGTAGTAGGTAGCAGTTTCGTTTGGAATATTTCTTCAACCTTAGCAGTATAAATCGACAGTTTTAACGTTTTTAAAATATTTGTCAAGATGAAAGGCTTATGCAGATTTACATGCTTGCTAGTAATTTTATAGATATATAAAATTTATCGCTTTAGTTCAATAAGCAGTAACTGATTTGTGATCAAGTCTTGTAGAGCAGTTATTACACGCACGGAGTCCTTGCACACCATGACATTGTTATTATATCCTCTAGTTATCTAGTTCAAGAATTGTTAATGGAGAGTTTCCGTGAATTTAAATTACATCACGCTTAATACAATACACGAGTGATCTCAGAAACCTTGGAACCTTTATGATCTCAGAATTACTTAGAAATTACAATTTCAGCCTTGAACTCAGTGTTACAACTCCCAGCTGATGTAGCGTCTGCCAATTTTGTTTTAATACCATTAACTTTCCCTGTCTGACCTAAATCGTATCATTTCGGTCTGTTCATGGATAAGGCTGTAAATACATAGGTTAGTGACGTCATCATGCCGTCACTGACTACGATGAGTTGCGTGTTACGCGTTCCCGACATCTGTCAGTCGCACGCGTGTACCCAGGCTAAACGTACTGGTTGGAAAAAGTTCTATTTGTAACGTTACCTTTATTTTAATTTTGATACATTTCGAAATCAAAGTTAAAGTTTAGAGATTTTGCTTTTTAATTCGGTCGTATTTGAATGTATGGTCTGTGGTATGGTGCTTACGTCCGTTCCGACATACGTCGATGTAAATAATAAATACTATAATGTATTTGTTGAAATTAATTGTGTTTATATACGAAGAATATTAGTTAGCGAAAGTAGTATTAAAACATTGGTGACAGTTTTTCCCGTAGCTCTTCCGTTTTCAATTTTTTCATTTGTGAAGGTGATTAATTTCCACAAAGCAAGTTGTAAAGTTGTACAGATGGGTTGTTTATGTGATTGTAAACTTTCATTAATGTTTTTTTTCTATTTTTAAAATAAAATACCCTTGGCAGTTAGAACGATTGTTCTTGGCTTGCTTTCAAACTTTTAATCGCGTTTAGGGACCGTAAGTTCAAGACCTATCAAGGTTGGAATAGTCGTAACGATTGATAAAAGATTTAATAATATATTGAGGCCAGAAAATTATGTGTATTTTTAGGATAAAAATTATTTATGTGGTGCAAAGTAAGAATGTATGTTTAAATAAACAGCTGTAGAGGCAATAAAGTTAGTCATTTAAGCTTCAGCAAACAGTACAGCGGTTAATTCTTTCCTCTGAACGATAGTTTGCTATGCAAGTGGGTAGAGTTGAGTTAGCACCGAGCTAGTACCACTCAAATATTTACTTCCTTATTAGAGACCAGTCAGGGAACAATAGAACAGTTAACGCGATCGTAAAATGGACAAGTAGTAAAATGCACTCTGCTGTACAAACTCTTATGTCCATGTTTAGCAGTTATTCACGTAAGAGCAACGATTTAAGAACATAGGTATCATTTACAAAACTAACAACTTCGCAAATTTAATTTCTCACACACGATTTCTATTAATGTTTGAGGGCTGTGATTAAACTTTATAGCCCTTTCTTTTCAAATACATCAAAGTGGTAGCCGCTACCTCTCTAATGACAATCGTAAACTTATAGTGAAGTGTGATGGAGTGGAATGATGAGCCGGATGTCTTAAGTCAAGAGACTCGTGCGCATCGTATTCCTGCCGGATGTGGCTTGGGTGCGGTAAAATTTGGCGGGAACGAGGCACGAAATTAGATTTTTTCTTGCCACGGAATCCATGATTGATCGCCCTCTCTCTGGCTTGCTGACAACTCTACCTCCAAACTGAGAATTATAGGAATTCCTTCAAGACGTATTGATCTACTTTCATTATTTAGACTCTGTCGTAAACATATTATCGCTTCTTTTGATCTGTTTGAGCATTTGAATGATTGAGATTTGCCATATCGCTAAAGTCAGTCTAAGTCCCTTTATGGCATCAAATCTATCATTCAAAGTAACGCACAGTGACAATAAAGCGATTTCTAGTCGTATAAGATCTAGTGCGTGATCCTAAAAGAGTTTATTGTTCATTTTATGATTTTCCTCAATAAATTCAGTATAGGAGCTAGAATCCGGAACAATCGGATCGATTTTGACAAATGAATTGATTTGTTACCGTCCCCGCGTATAAATAATACTGGAAGTGTAGCCGGTGTGGCTGCGCGCGCGCCGGCACTGGCATCACCACGCGACAGTTGTTACCGCGCCGCCTTAACGAATACTCTACTCGGAGCACCGCGACCTCGCCCCCGTGACATTGCCTTATCTCTTATCACAACGCTTATCGATATCAAAGTGAAAATCATCGATATGACGATCAATACGACTAAACAATACCGATAGCGTTCAGTCGCATCGCGTCCTTTTGGTAGCCCAATATCGTGTGTGCATAAATCATTAATTGTTCACAACGGGATGCCCTGTATAGTAATTGCAAGTGTTTTGCATTTCCTCGCGTAGGACGTCGTTTACGCGGATACTGTGTAGGTTGTGATTATGGTGCGCTGACGCCGGTGTTGTTCCTGTGGGTGTTTTAATTCTCCAAAGACAGCTGTGATTGGTCGAAGATGGATCGAACAATGTATGGCAAGGTGCTGCCAGGCACTTACTATCCGTTCCGCTGCGCTATGAAGGAGAACGGAATATCGCCCGGCTGTGAGTATTAATCGATATTAAATAAGTTTTATTGTGTAAAAATGGTGTAACGGATATTTATCGGTGTCTATCATCCATGTGTTTGTTTACCGTAATAACGAGTGCGGCTACAGCTGTGTTGGTAACATTATAACTACATACGTCCACACTATCATTTCCCGGTGCTAGTGTTTGTTTTCTCATGCGAGTTCCTCGAGTGCATCCACGTCGAATCGTGAGGCTGGTCTCTCAACGTGTGTTTATTTACTACGAAGCGTGAACCGTACAGATGTACATTTATCTTTTGTAATTCAAGTGATGTTTGCCAGCCGGCTATTTTCGGAGTGTTTAGCGTCTAACGGGTTGATGTGTCAACACGATTGTATATTTTTATGATTAGTTCGCACATCAATTGTCCCAACTAAAACATACGGTCGTTAATAGTATTCAACTCAATTAAATTTTAAAAGCTGTGATGTTTTAGAGTACTTGTAGTGAAGTCATCCATGTTGTTTGTAGTCAGGTTAATTTGGTTTCATTAGCATTAGTTGACGGGTTTGCGGTTTTGTTCCGTTCTTTTATGACGGTGGTTTCTATTCCTGGAAGACCTCGTGGGTGGTGACCAAACTGTTCGGAAACTTTTAGTGTCTCATCATCAGCTTTATTGTGTATTTAAGAAGAGACCTTGTTGTAAACAATTTATGTTACGTTATCGTATGTTTTAACATGTGTATCTCGTGTAAGTTTTATGCAGTTCTCTTAAGCACTTAGAATATAGGGCTACTTGTATCTTAAGTGGTCGTGCAACTCGTTTCATATATCAAAATTAACACAATCTATTATGGCCAGAGTCGGCGTTGAAGGCATTACTAAGTTATCATTGTAGCCAAGCCCACGTCTGCAGTTTAGAGTTTAGCTGCTAAATACGGTATTTCATCACTGAACGGAATGTGGTGCGGTGACATTGTGAGGTCGCGCTATGTGCGAAAATGTTCTACATTGGATTATGTTGTCAGAGGTCTAATAGAGGTGGTGTGCTGGAAATGGTAATTGAAAAGGGTACAAGACAGTGCAACAATAAGGTGGAAATGATTAATAGTTCAGTAAACCTGTTAAATATTCTAGTACTAGTGGTCATAAGCGCTACTGCTGAGCATGATTTCCTTGGTCCGAATCCCAGATCGGGTAAAGTATCATTGAAGTTTCCATCAGGAAATTCTGAGTAGCAGGCATGGAGTCTGAATTTATGGACATTAACTTGCGAAAGTCAAAGTCAAAGGTTTATTTGCAGATAAATATGGTTACAAAAGTTCTTGCAATGGTAGTATAATAGTAGCTTAATATATTCAATCATAACATATGACATGCAAATTGTTGGTATAGGTACAATGACATCATTTAGATTTAAATTGAAGGAATTCTTTTATATTATAGAACGGATTCTAAATTAACCATCTGTGTAAAGCCCTTCTGAAGCGGACCATTGAAAGTTCTTTAGTTTGGTTTGGAATCTTGTTATGAAATGTGGGTGTACTACTAGGTACACCTCTGCCTAATCCTTAGGGGATTACAGGCGTGGTGTTATCTTATGTAGACCTGTTAAACAATCTAGGAATAAAACCAACTACGGTGTTTACAAATGCATTCGCTGAAGATGTTAGTACGTCCACTCATGATTTAGGTGGGTTGTCCCATCCCATCTGCTTGTCCTTCTTAATTGCCCACTATAAAGGGCGTGAATTTGGTATGCCAGTGACAAATAGTTATTGGTCGTATGTCTTTGATGTTTAAATCCAGGAGTAGTATTCTTCATGTTGTATCTGATGTATTATTTTAATTTGGAAACGTGTATTGCAACATGTAATGATAATATAAATTGGTTGAATTTAGTCTATCTATGCTTTATCAAGTGCAGTACTGATTTAATTACTTGATGTGACAATCGTTATTAAAAATAGCTTAACATATCAACAATAAAACTGGAAATGTTGTTTCTCGTTCAAGTATCGTGAGGCGTTGAAAATCCAGTATTTTTATTGATTTGATAATTCCATGAATAATTGAAAATTGCTGAGGCCCCAAGATCGTATGTTGGGTTCGTATCCCTTGTCCAATAAGAACTCCTAAGCCTTGTTTTTTTCTGCAATTTTTGTGATTCATAAAAAGGTTTCCCACTAGGCACCAGCATGGGTACAAGATATATTATTTTGTATTTATAACCCAAGATTTCTAGAAAGCTGTCATTTTTAAGCATTATGAAGCAACACTGTAAACAAAGGCTAATAATTCATGATATGATTCAAAAACTCGTAACTTTATAAGCTAGATACTTATGTGGCATATTATATTTAACTAACTTGGATTGTTTCTAACAATCCCTTCAGAAACGCGAAGTTTTAAATGTACAAACAGTAACAGCGTCGCCTATGTATTTTTTTTTTTGATTCATTTATCATTCTTATGATTTTTGTAATAACCTTATAACCCAAGTGATTGATATAAACGGTATTGATTAGTTCCCTCAGACCCTCACATTAACATTGTAATATCAGGTTATCCCTAGTCTTATTAACTTCATATTTTTTATATTATTAATCAATTCTTTTATTCGTGCTCCTCCCCAGTCTTGTACACCATAAACCAACTTTTCATCTAGCATTTTACGATGCTGTTCAGAATCTGTGACAAACACGTTTTATATCCACTTTTATAGATACATAAACGATATTGGATTTGCCGTACCACATATTAATGTATTAGTAATTAACGCAAGGTCACGACACTCATAAAGATTACATAAAGCCACCAACGCCATGTGATTTACATATGTGTGTCATGCATGTGAGTACGCATTCGTTTGTGTTATTAGATTTAGTATAATCTGTATTATTGTAGTGGTATTAAATATCGAGTTTTTGTTGGAGGAGCGTCATCAATCCATTATGATCATCAGTCTACATTCTACAACAATCCATTCCTGAAGACGGCTTCTCCAATCGCACACCATTCTTCTCGATTCTCTTCTAGGTGCTACCAGCATAGCCAACCTGCATCGATCGTCGCTGTTGTGAAAAATTATCCAAACAAGAATAGATGGTCATCAAATTTAAAATGTCTACTTAACTTTCTCTTTTCATTATAAAATTAACGCATGAATGAAGCATCAATAAATATAATTAAACAGAATGAAAACCTTGGCACAGTCGCCAGTCGCCACTTCGAAATCGGAAAGACAGACATCTTGAGGGAAACAAGTTTTCATTGAATCGAGAATGACATAAAATATAAATGGTGGATACAATCGCCTCGACACCGACCTTTGCGAGGTCATGACTGACATAATGTCAATTGCGCAGATGGATACAATTAAGAATCAGGTCCTGAATGGCCAGCTGCACCTGGGTGGTAAACAAGTGATACGGAAAAGGACAGTGGATCCTTGACTCCAGATGATTCAGAGGTAGAAATTTATAGAATAGTTTTAAAACGTTGAGGAAGTAAACGAAGTGCCAAAGTTTTTGGATTTATCACACACTGTTGTTTGCCAATATTTGTTGGAACACTAAGAGCAGCGCAGCATGGCATGTGAGTGCATTTGAAATGATGGAATGCCAATATTGTTGTCAGGCTGGTTCGCAGCTTCATCCACTTGGAGGTTGAACCTAATCTCACGGGATCGTACTACCGGGATAAATAGCATCCTATCTGAATCTCCTAACTCAGGTCATGATCTAGGGACCCGTATGTCATCGAAGTCTCGAACGGATTTGCCGACCGTAAAAGTAACAAATAGACTAACTTTCGCATGTACAATATTAGTACGGATTGGAAATGTCTATTCTGTTCCTTTTACACCGACAATACTGCGGTAATAGTAAGGCAACACGTTTATGCAACCGTCGGCCATATGTTATTTCATTGAGTCTCTCAACTCGATTGTTGATTCACAGAACGTTTTCATATCTATTTCTATGTTTATAGCAGTACCATAGGCTGCCAGTAGAGAATTCATTATCATTTCAATATTTATGCAGATGTTGTTCATTTATAATCTGTCCTAAAATAGAGTCTAATTAAAACCGTAATACATAAAGATTGATCAGTACAGAATAATTTGTCGTTTGCCTTCATTAGCTTATCTGCGTTATTTGAGTTTGTTAGTCTTAAAGATTTCATAGATCAAAAATTTACAATTTTTAAATTATCCAAAGACACAGCTGGATTAATTAAATGCACTTGAGTCAAACAAGCTGAAACAACGTAAACAGAAACTGCCTTGACAAAACAGACACTAGGTACTAATAATGAAGTCAAGGCATTCGCTATTTTAGCAGCTTAGTCTTAAATCTGTTATCGTTCGTAATTAAAATGTAATAAAAACACAATCATGTGGCAAATTGTCAAGTTTACACCATTTTCGCGCCATACTTGGCACGTTTAGTTTTAAATTACCATCGCCATCGGATGAACGAGCATTCCATCTAGATTTTCTTATTAGTGGCCAGTATTACGACAATACACGTTTACAGCCGGCCTCTGACTCAGGTCTCTATGGAAGGCCAAACGAAAGCGTCCGAATATGGACTTACAGTAAATGGTCCGTAAATCTTTC
The DNA here is from genome assembly GCA_950022335.1 of Eurois occulta. NCBI lineage: Eukaryota > Metazoa > Arthropoda > Insecta > Lepidoptera > Noctuidae > Eurois > Eurois occulta. The sequence goes on along the minus strand of OX465489.1, from coordinate 3,796,432 downwards.
CCGGGTTTTACATCACCTTCATACCAAGGGAGGTCTGTTTTCAAGATCACTACGTGGTTTAATTTATTTCTTGAATACTGAGGTTAATTAATGTTGTTTATGTTACTTGTTTTTTCGATTCCACTACCAGGCGAAAGCCAAAATCTCATTATGTTTTTGCTTGATAAAAAATGTATCTCATTAAACTTCTTTTCCCCTTATTTCCATACTCAGGTTTCTATACAAAGTTATCAGGTGATTTTCGGACTCCAGTCTAATATTATTTCAAACCAATCTTCCATGACGGTATCATCAGAGCTATTATTTTATCATTATTTCGTAATTCTGGCTTGAGAAACGATTGTGACGTTATTACGTTAGCGGCTTGCAGTATTGTGAAAAGTTTGTGAATCATCGTCCTCTAGCATTTACACCAATTTGGGAGATCGGCGCAACATGTTCTTCTTCCATACGTAACGTAATTCCAGTAGTCATTATTTTTACCCGACTGCGTCAGAAGGAGGGTAATGTTTTTGTCACACAATCGTATTACACAATTCATACATCTTTTCTTTGGTCTTTCCCTACATACTCTCTTGGGTCTCCAAAGCCTCTTTCGGATTAGTGTTATTATATTTACAGAAGTTTTAAAAAGAGTTAAAAATGTTTAAATAATTACCTATAAACTACTCGTTGACACAAGCACTTATGAAAAAGTAGGTTAGTTCACTTAATGCAGTCTTTACCTCATTGTTTCCAGACGCTAATCATAATTATCCAGTTAGTACAAGTACCTGGCTAGTTGACACCAAAAGTAAAAATTACAATAATGTTCAAATGTTCGATTCTCATGAACGTTCCAGTGAAGGATAGTCCAATAACGAAAAATAACTAAACTAAGAATATTGTCCTCTGGTCATCCTTGTCCTGCCTTTATCACAATCTATTTGGGATCGGCGCGGTCTTCTTCCATACTTCAGTCGTCATCTGACTAGTCACCCCTTTTCTTGTACTATCATCTTTCACACTTAACACAATCCTTCCGTCGTTTCTGGTTTTGCCTTTCATAGCCGTAGAAGAAGCGCATATTATGAAAATATACGTGCGAGGCATACGTGTTTCTGTAAGTAGAGAATCGAATACATTACGTGACGATTCGTCTCCGTCATTACAAGTAACGGTACCCTACGTGTAAGTATTTGGAAAAGTATTCACTTCATTAAGTTCATTGTCCAAGTCATTGTTGACTGTGTTTTACCAAAAATCATAAGATTTATGAATGGCCCAAATGAATAACTTCAGTGTTATTAAATGAGTCACCATGTTTGCTTAACATTAACCCATATTTAGTTTCAATTCCCAAACTTTTGCGTGTTCAATGCCATATGTTGTTTCATCGGACAGTCGCTGATGTGTAATTATGGGTTGGTTATAAAAATATGGGCTTGTTTTGTAATACATATAATCATTAATTAAATAATTACTGTTAAATATTTACAACAATGTTTCTTACCTATACAATTCATATTGATAACAATTATATGAGGTCGACTGTTGTGATACCTGTAATGAGGATAAACATTTTGTAGCCTTAATTAATATTGACTCCATGTTAAAGAAAAACAGCGTTTGTTGTCAATTCGTTATGGTATCTCCTCTCGTTTATGCTGATTTGCCTTTCAAAAGAGTACAATACTAAAGCTTTTGTATACCCAATGTTATGCTGTATTCTATATTTGGATTACAAAGACCCCAAAATTAGCAGTATACATGAAGCCAATATTTGGAGATACGACATTGAACCTCCTCCTGACAAGTTCATTCAACTATCGAAGAATTTAGATTCATTAGTGCACTCTCCTCCAAAACCTTGTGCAAACAGAAAATCATTCACCGTAGAAATTATCGTTTCATTTGCATATGTTGTTTAACATCTAATTCCGCTAATAGAGGCTTGATTCAATCTTCCGTTTGACTCGCATTTCCACACAATGTTACTCTTCAGGAATTAATTAGTGCGCATGAGTTACCGGCAGTGGAACTCCTGGTATGCGAGCTTGTTTGCACCGGGCTATTTTAGCTCCAATTTGTACCTGAATCATATTTCCTCAGTCCATATTTGTTCCTGTGTTACGCCTTGATGTTGGTCTAGTGTTAAGTAATTAAACTTATTTAGCTTATAATAGCGATTTATTAAAGGTAATTACTACCATAAGTAAAGATTACGTGTTGTCTAGACCGTCACGGATGACCACATTCAACTAAATCAGAACACTGGCGGCTGGTAGTTGCCAGTACTAAATAGGATGGCGAATTTGAATTGGACCCAGAAGGTCATTACAAATTGCACCTCTCCCACAAGTGCGGAGTTAACTGAGGGAAGCAAGTAATTTAAACATAAACGCTGCTCTATCATCTCATCCCAGTTTTCCTTTGTATGTTCTCGATTGGGCACAAAAGACCTATTTTCTTGTAAAGGGATATTATAAATACACTTCTCCATACAACTCAAGAATCTTAATAACCCAACTTCAAAAGCTGTCCCTACCAGTAATTTATTCAAAATTCTGTTTACCAACATTGTTAATCCCTTCGATATTTACGAGTGAGATCATTAGAAGACTAATGGGCCCAGAAATAAAGTAGGTAGTTTAGTTTGTCCTAGTTCCTGGATCCAGCTGGCCAGAAAAAACACACGTTGCACAAATTGTTATCTAACGTTCGTTTCACGATATTTACAGTATCGTTAATGGTGTTTATATAGATGCCATGTTGAAAGTCTCAAGAGTCCGTAGACTCGATATTTATTGGAACCTGACTGGATAGTTTTGAGATATTGGATGTCCTTACTAAATATTATTTTAGAGCCATTTAGTTTTATTGGTGGAAGTGATATATGAATATTAGATATTATGGTGATTTAAGTGTAGGAGATGGCTATTTCACTAGTTTGCATGTTGTTTTAACATCTTAACCAGATAACACGATATTCAAGAATAAATGAGCGTTCATAGATTTCGTATTCTGTGTTCACAGTTTCTTCCATTATTCTGGTACTGTTTGATTGATAAGTCTGTTGTGGGATCAAAGAAATTTAAAAATTTTGATCCCTAACATTTTCGGTTTTGACACACGAGTGCTACCTGACAAGCGGGTGTATTGACTAGACAGAAAGATTTGTTACCAAGTCTTGTAGTAACAAGTATTGGATTACGATTTTTTTCGTTTTGTCCTGTATATCGCTCGTAAATATTTAAATTCTTTGTGTGGAAAATACTAAAAACTGTAAAATCTTAATCCTCAATGAAGCGATTATGAAAAACTCGTCAATGAAGGGTCATTGGCTCCGACATCATGTATCTACGTGCGGCAATTAATTGTGACAATTGGCAGACTGCCCATTGGGTTTTAATTTGTGACAATCATTTGAATATTTTGCTATCTTGCAACACTGTTGCTTTACGAGCCAAGATCAAATTTACCAGTTTCAAAGACACTATTCTTTAAAATGATGATTCAGAAAGCTTTTTCAGTATTTAGGAGACATTGAACTGTGTTAAAAGGTTTTCAACTCTTTCGTGTTACGAAACTATTACACAGAAATTGTTTTGCTAATCGTATTTTTTAACATTCAACGCTTTCATCATTATCAACACTGCGTATATCTTGACTATCTTTAATATCGTAGAGTTACATTATTTATTCATTATATGTCGCAAGGGGATTAACTAATTCCATTGATTAAAATTCAGTTGCCAAAATGTAATGACTCCCTACATCCGGCTGTTCATCATATTCCAATCACGTGTGTCTATGTACCTCAAAAGGAAAGTTAATGGTCTAATAGTAAATAATCTATCAGTAATCCGATACATTCTTGCATATTGATTACCGAATTTATTTGTACTTGTATTTTTTCATTTCTTCTATTTGTTTATTACATTGCGTTACTTGAAGTAATTACTTATTTTATAGTCGATCGTATCTATATTATGTTTATTTGTCTTTCGAATAAATGTTATTATTAAAAGTCATGATTCACTCTGACAATAAGAATTCATGTTTGATATTTGCTTCTTTATCATTTATTATTTCCATACTATCGTATTCTTCTAATAAAATCTCGCGTGTAAAGACATAGTTTCCTTGAGCTTCTATAACGTCAGTTTCTATAGATTCTGCTATGGTTTTTTAGATTTGCTATCAGTTCAGTTCAGTGGTATCCAATCAGGCTAATATGCTTTTGCTTTTAGTTTTTAGCAGAGCCCTGACCCAGCCCTGCCTTGTTAATCTAAATGAATCGCGTCGAGGGATCCATTATTTGCATTTGACAAATTGTCCATCTGTCCTCGACTAACCTTTGATTTGCCCGGTGACCAAGGCCGCATTTTATTGGATAGAAAAAGTGATTTAGGGCTTCTACAGGCAGAATAGATCGTTTACTATTTTTGTTTAGTTCATGATAATGATCTGTTTAGATTTAAAATATCCCTCATGTTCTATAAATAAAATTGCTCCCATTTGTCAGATAAATCTTATGCTATGGCATCAATGGCTATGGCTGAAAACAGGATGTCCCCAAATTAACACAGCACACTGTTATAAATCACAAACCTTCATTCTGGAATTTTACCGATCTGTAGTCAATTCTCATAAAAAAACTGGCCAAGTGCGAGTCGGACTCGCGCATTAAGGCTTCCGTGTACTGTAGTAGGGGAGCCCCCTTTAATTTTTAATTTATTTTTATTATTTTTTATAATTTGCGGCAACAGACAGTTTCATTCTGTTTAAATTTGAACTGTCTACCTGTTACAGATCATGAGTTTACACTCCGCTTAGTAATTGGTTCCCGTAACTCTGGAACGAAAAGGAAACTAGTTATTTATATAAAACCTCAATTTGCCAACATTGGTATAAGGATAATGACTTAAATAAATTGAGGATGCAAATATAATTATACTCAACAATTCAGATAGACTAAACCTGAGATTATTTTCTGCCAATTTTTCTGTTTATTACAAAGACTAGTTAAAGATGATTCAGTGAACAACCTCATTTCGTTGTTGCCACCGGCCAAATGTTTTCCGCTGGTCCCTTTATTTTTGTCGCCAGTTATTCGTACATCTATAATTGGCTTCGTGAAAAAACATAATTTGTCAATTTTCCAGACAACGCTTTCCGTTTAATATTTCATTCTTCAGCTGTTGTTGTTCAGGAAGATTTTGAAGGGTTCTATTAGTTGACTCTATTTTTAATGTTTCTCATTATATTATTAGTTTTTCAATGTGTAGCTTTTCGGAAGCCACAATATTCAGAGTATTTTCTGAATAATCATATTTCTGATGGAGTTTGCATATAACGCCATCTATGCTTGCCTAGTAAAACTACAGCCTTTACGCACACCACAGCATGATTCATACTACTATATTATGAAACCGTCGGCCAATTCGTTCTATCTTGATCCAGCAGGTGGCGCTTGTAACTTTTACTTTAAAAATTATTTTCCTTTAGCTAATTGCTTTTCTTCTTTTACTTCCTTTTCAATTTTTTCTTCTGTGTAAAAGAAGATAATGTATGGCATTTTGATTGTTTAGTACTGTGTTTAGTTAATTCGTGATCGATCGTTATCATAGTGGCGCTATATCACGAGTGCATTAACCCTTGCAGTGCCGCGTCGATTGCACCCGCCCGCCCACGTCCCCGGGAAAACTGCAATGTCAGTCGTGGATCCTTGAACCCTAGCGGGAACACAGTTTCGTGTTTACACGTCTCGTAGACAAAGTTTTGGCTGAACAAAAGTTTATACACTGTAGTACAAGTGTTTTCTGTAACAAGTTGTTTGGTCGAATCAATTTGCTAAACATTCGGCCCTATGATTAACGCTGGATCTGCGGGAAGTTCCTTTGCTCTTAGCCACCCACACGTTTCAATAAAGGATGGTTCATAAGTACATGGTTACGCCCGGTTGCCAATACTAGTTATCCCGACTTATACGAAACATATGGCGGGAGCTCGCATTCCATCGCGAACATTCTGGAATAACGCAGTTCTGTTATAATCTTCGTGGAAAAGCCTGTGTTTGAAAGTATCAGTGACTTCGGAATTTCTCTAAGGTAGTGACGTCATCAGGGCCATAATGACGGGTAAGTGACAGCCATTTTAGGTAAATAGGAATGTCGGGTCGTTGAATGATTATGCTAATTAGCGTTTCATGTTTTCATTTCATTATTTCGTATTAGGATTGCTGATGGGCTACTCAGCTCATTATGGGAAGACCTTGGTAGCATTTATGGGGTTTTAAATCGGTATCTGTTCTTAAAATGTTTTATGAATAGATTATACTAATGTACTCATTTTATTTGATAGTTTCTTATAGCTTTCTGACGCAAACTACTTACTACAGTGTTTCGATTTTATGCGATGTGTGGTTTTAGTTTCTTAGCTGTTTTAATGCTTTTAAACGCTAGTATATTAACGTATATTTGTATTTTTTTCTGTATACTTGACATCACTCGCGTTTTCCCTATGTACTTATTTAATCCCCCCAAGTTGTATTTTTGTAGCCAATTTAAAGTGATAAGTGAAAAAGGAAATAATTAATTCAAATAATTATATTTCTAACAACAGGGCCCATATGGGTTAGTACTAGTGGCAAGAAGTTTTGTGATTCATGGTTACAAGATTTTTCATAATTGTTGGTATTTAAATATTATTTTAACTGTAAAGGTTTCCGTCAATTCGTAAGCATTTTAATATCTAGTGAAATGCCTTATCGTAATCAAAACAAAGAGAATTTTCGAAATGCACAGCCTGTCACTAATTTGAAACGCTTGATCCTCGAAAAATAACGGACAGCGAAAACATTAGTACCTCAAAATATTCTTCACTTATGAAGGGTCCATAACTCCATACACCATAGAAAGTGCATCATTTAACTTTCAAGACGTCCCTGATGTATAGACCACATTAATACATTTCCTACCTCCTACCCGCCAAAGGGCGAATGATAAAACATATTGCCGAGTCATAAAAGATAATGATCTACTAATAAATAAACGTCCACCTGTCATGGCGGCAACTCGGCTTTGAGAAATAACAGCAATCAGTGTGTCAAACGCGTCAAATCGGTCCGCGGATCCGCTGTCCCTCCAAGTATGGGTGCGCCGGCGCAGGCGGACTCACGGGAAAATGCGCTCATTACCTCGCCTAGATCGTGCCCTTTATTTTCTGGAGACGTGTTTCAATGCGCAAATTGTTTTGTGGCGCATTTGGATTGACTGTACTGACGGATTCATGCAGACGTTAGTATCGAAGGTTGGAAGACCTTTTTATGAAAATGATTTTCTTCAGCAGTGATACGAACTTATTGAAATCTTAGTTTTGTTCCGGAGTATTGCAATTTCCTTAATTGTAACGGTTAATCGTGGGTTGTGTCCACGGTTCCTTTGAAATCACTGTCGGCAGCAACTGGCGGAATTTTGGAGTCTTTGTAGGAATACCAGCTAACTTGGCGCTAACACCCAAGTTTGCTATTTTCTAATATTACGTCTAAAGAGTTAGAAACGTTAATGTTTTTCAGTTCTTATCAATTTCAATTGATCAAAATCTATTTTTTTCATTTAAATAACCATTGTTCACGATCATACCACGAAAGTCGTAAACTTCGCTACAATTCGCAATCTTCAATTTATTCGTTTCTATGAATCATCTTTATATTTCGAGCACTAGTATTATTGATGCTTTTAACCCTACATGTAAAGTAAGTGTATAAACAATTTGTATCTTCATTGGGTATATTTTCTTTTTCTCGTTTATAATTATTCTAACGGGTGTAAAAAGACCCATAACGAAGTCGAAGGCCGAAACGCACCTTGTTCTCCCCGCGTCATTGCGTTATTTTTTTTTTGTTCTGGACATAAGTACCTGGAAACCTTCTAGTTACGGAAATATTGGAGGCCAAAGTTCCAACTTTTTCACAAATTTTTAATGTCATATCTTTTCTTACTTCCATGACTCCTGTACTATTAAATGCATCCATCAGTTATCACTATTTAAAACTTCAGTCACACCAAATCTATTTTAATTCTGTGCTATGTATGCGTACTTTGTGCATTCTAGAACTTGTATGTGTATTTCTTAGGAGTACTAATACAAATGGTATGGCATGGCTGAGTCTAAGGCCAAACTTCTACATATCACCCCAAACGATGCCCGTCATATCTCTTAGAATATTAATCTTATCTCCACTTCACCTAGGTTTAGTATGGACCCAACAGACTCTCGCAAACATTAAATTTTCACCATTAGCATTAGAAAGAAGTCTGCAGCCATCGTCCCGTGAGCCAACGGGGGGTGAACTGTATACGGCAAAGACGACACGCCTCCCTTGATATCACAAACGCGTTGTGTTCCCAGCCAATTTGTACCGCTGCCTTTTAATTAGGTAAAAAAACTAACGTTACTTACCTGTTTTCATGCGATCGAGTAGTTCTCATGGGACCAGCATGTGATCGTGATCATATTTGGACGTCATTAATTTTTTATTTATTTATAACATACGTTTACATTCCGGTCTGTTGAAAGTTTTGTATAGTGGTTGGTTGGTTTGATCGCTTGATTTAATTTTGTTATTGAGTTTAGACAAAAACTTTCAAAAGTGCTATCGATTATTTTTGTTGAGTTTTCGAAATCTTATGCTACTTTTTCTTTACAACCATTCTCAACTTTAGAAGCTTCAAAGATTTTGTAACAAAAAACATTCAGAGATTCAGAGCACTTAAAAGCAACACCGATTCTCTCTGCACTTGACCACTCGTCTACTATATGTAAGTCAACTATTCCGATAAATGCATCTAGTTCACACTTAGTAATGCTCACATCGATATTTGTTTTATGTATCCTGTCAAAGGAAGTCATAAGACCTATTGAACCTCTCGTCGTTATAACAGTAACATTATAATGCTTCTTCCAGAGAAATACCACCAATATCAGTTTTCAACGCACTTATAATATTGCAATTACAGTCGGCTACTTTATTCGTTGGTTTAGACGATAAATTGTTGTGCATTAATCGTATATCTGGGAACAATTGGCTATAAATTGTCGTATCTGTTAGCTGCAATATATTCAAGGCGTAGAATGAATGGAGCTAACTAGTGTTGTCACTCAAGATAACGCTGTATATATTAATGACCTCACACTGTGCTGCTTCAATTAAAAGCTTAGTGCATCACTGTGTATGGTCAGATTGTTGTGTAAGATCTGCGACCGGCGCCTCTATTGATCTGTTAACAAAACTGTTTGTTTTGTTCCATTAACTATCTCTTGGACGTCTAGGATTTTTATTTACTGATTTATTTTGCTTTGCGAATTTAGTTTAGTGTTTTTATTGTGTATTTCGCTGTTTATGGGCACTTTGTCTGATTGGCTTAAATATTTATTAAGTGAATTGTTTGAAATTTTGAACTTCTAATTACAGATGTATTTAAAAAAAAAACTAATACATTTAATGACTGCACCATTTCATAGACCTGCCTGACCCTTGTATCAAAGTAATGTTCTGACATATTTTAGAAACCCAAATATGTAGTTTTATTGCTTTTAATGTTAGTCGGTATATTGAAGAAGCTTTTCAAATGACCACGATTATTCCATAGTTAGATATCAGTGTAGAGAGTGGTCGTAAAACTTATCAAAACAAATGACTTGGCGATTTGGAAGAGTATTGATGAGAATGTCTTCTTTACCCGTTTAGGCAATCAGAATTTAATAGTTTTTTGGAACCAGACATTAAATTCTTGTAATTGAGAAGCTCTAAGAGGTCTAAAACTACCGTATCACTACGATAGTTTTAGACCTCTTAAAGATTTTGTTCACACATTATCTCTTCTTACTTTTTATTCACTAATGGAACTAATTCCACAGCTATAAAAACATGTAAAAGTACAGTAAGTACTTCTAACATATCATTAGCATCGTACAAAAACAAGTGTAGATAACAATCTTCGCCTTCAACTACGGTTGCCCTACAATTTGCGCGGCTGACCAGAGGCAAGTTACCAAAAATAGTGGTCACCCACTCGTTGTCGACCAGGAAACGAATACAGCTCATTATGGATAAGTAATACTAATCGGATATTTGGAATGTCTGGTTAGTGTACTACGTTGACTATTTTTTTGGTATTTTGGATATCAGGTTGGAGAATCTGATAAATACTGACAATAAATATGTAGGTTTGGACTTCTCTGTTCACATATTTCTTACTGTCGAGTCTTCCGTCTTTTTTACTACGCACTGCTTCATTTCAATATTTTGTAATGTATGATTCTTGTGTAACAAGAAAGGTCCTTTTCGCCTCCATCCTCAAATGGATTAGATTTTTCATCGATACAAAAAAATATTATGAAAAGCATGATATTTTATTTTTAGGCGGTTTTCTAGAAATTTTACATTGTATTATTGTTCTATATTTAGTGTTTTTCAAGAATTATTGACAATGCATGAATGCATCTTGTCTTGTCGTTTAGAAACTTCAAGACAATAATGCTTTGCCGTGCTTTACGCTTTGTTGAGTTCACCATGAATGGCATTGACCACGCGATTCGCTATGGTATGTACCAGTGTACCTCGTCATCGTCGTTAGCGATCTTTGTTTGGTATTTCGTTTTAACTATAACTTCCTCAGCTTGTTTTCTTTTTATGGTAAGCTCTTAGCGAACATGACTGTGACTATTCTTTAGACTTTCATTTGTGATTAAAGTATTATTTATAACGCGAGTTCAGCCATCCATAAATAACATTACAAAATATTAATGAAAATCTTGACTTTATAAATAGCTTCTGCCAATCGTTACTCAAGATAAAAATCAAGGACAGGGCTTTCTCCGCAATATTACGTTTCTGCAATAATTTTGCCACGAGCTAGGAAGCAATCTGCTCAAGCCAGCAGCATTCCTGTGTTCGCCGACCGCGTCCTGCATTCCCATCCGTGGCGGCTTCCGAGAATATTGCGATCCGCTAGGCCTTCTTACTAGGCAATCCCCTGCCTCCCTGGACACGAGTTGCCGATACGTCCAGCGCCCACATGTGCCCATTGCAAGCTCATTCCGCACCACAGTCCACAATCAAACAGATCATTAGACACCGTCCCACAGTTGCGTCTTGGCTCCGCGACAGTTGTCAGTCGCTGCGACGACACCCATCCGATCAAACCGCTGCGACCGAGCGCGGAGCGTTCGTTGACGATCGACAGTAACTGTACGAAACTAATGCCGTGTTTTTAATTTGAACGTTTTTCTCCGGTCCCTGTGAATCAATTGGTAACGGTTGACGTGTCTAGTGTGAGACTAATTCGGCGACTTGTGTTCGTTAGTGCGGTGTGCCCTGTGAGCTGATGGCCATTTGACTAATAACCCTTTGATGTAACAAAGCAGTAATTAGAGCGTGCATTTAAAAATAACTGCGCCCACTCGTTCTTGTGCGTGCTTCTTTAACTTGACGCAAATTAAGATTGAAATATAGCTTTACTTTAATAATTTGGAAAAAAAAATAGTAGTGTTGGGAGTAAGACGACGTGTGTTTAAACATCGCAGCTCAATATGTCAACAGTCAATCAATTGAACATGAAGCCGTAGTATTAGACGCCGCAAACATCAGTGTTAATTGCCTATAAATAAAACAGGGCCATCGAACTGGCCAATTTAGAGAGATCCCTGTTTGCTAATAGGCGTAGTAAAAGGACGAATTGTATCATAGAATTCGGACAACCAATAGAGATCGCGTTAGATTGGTGACAAGCAAAAGTTATTGGAGTGTTTCCAGGATTAAGAAGTTTATAGATTTCTTTGTTTACATGCAGTCATTATGCCATTTAGGTTTTTTGTTAGAACAACTTGAACTTAGTGCAGTCTCTTTCAAACTCGATTAAAACATAACAATTATCATTAAATCCAACTAAGTCGACCATTTCTATCACTACCGTTATATCTTGATCATCTTTGTGAGCACGTTCGCATTCATGTTTTTCATATTTTTCTGTGATATGTATTCCACCATGTCCATTTATGAAATATGCATAGCATGATTTGTATGTCACTCAACATGCCCACGTGCTACGATACTTGGAAAATGGAAACTTATGTTTGTCAACGACTCGGTTATGGCGTGAAATTTTGATGTCAAGCTGTCCCTTGATATGCTGCATTATTCATTCATTGTAAAGGACGTTTTCCATCAGGTTTTCATCCAAGTCATAATAATTTTCTTTAACCATTTGCATTTTCTCTTCCGTACTTGGCTCCAATTAAGCAATGTTCCGTTCCACTTGCTGCGTACACTTTTATTTCATTGTGCGTATTATCTCTTACTTACAAAACTGTTATTATACCATTTACTGGTTGAAAAAAGGGTCTATAACCAGTCACAGTATCTCTTTAAATTCAATCGTTAACTTTAAAAGGTTGACACATTTGCCTTGTTATCAACAACTGAATCTATGTTTTAGTGCAACTCGCTTTAAAAGTCGTATACTTCATTCCATGCCATAATAGTTAATGAATGCAATTAATATACTCGTGTTATGTCTTCAACAGAATTAGTTACAATCGAAGGTACTGTAATTAATTAATTTCTCATACTATGGCTTGCACGTCGAATGAAGAACAGAATGTTGAAATGATTGATTATGTTTTTTTTAAAGCAAGCTCGTATTGTGTTGTGTCTAGACAATGTTGTGGGTGGATGATCCGATTATGTTACATTGTATTTGGTAAAAGAAACTAAATTGAAAGCACCGATTTGTGATATATGGTAGAGAAATCTTTCATTACTGTAAAAGGTACATCTTATTTGTGCAAAATAAACAGTATTTTTCTCGTTAGTTTGTTATAGAATCCCAGAAATCCTAGAAACGTCTTCTATGTTATTTTTATCTGATATATTTTTTTTTATAGGCTGGTTTATACATCTACATCCAAGAACTCCATTGTATCCTATTGAGCCATTAAACTGAACCCATTGGCCTTCGTCGAAGTCATAATTCTGTCGAACACTTGGCCTTAGTTACAACCATGATAAAGACATAATTCTGCTGCCAATACGTGAATTACGGTTTAATTGTTTACATGTGGCTGTGTCTTTAGCAATTTATTAATCGCAATTGAGTGTTCACCTACTTGTATTTGAAAAAAAACATTTTTTTTTTTTGTATAAACTAATATAAATAAGGTTTTTTAATTTTCTTTTACTTACTGTAAAAGGACAATCAAGTTTTAGGTGCGAACATTTTCTACCTGCACAGTTACTCGTAGTAGTGCCATCTGTTCTTAGAAGTAGTTGGGCTTTACTATCAACAACCTTATCATCATCATCATCATTATTTATTGTTTGTGTTCGATATTTTATTCTAAAATCTCTCTGCACAGTATCCTCCCGAAGTGTTGTAGGAAAAGTTTGGTTCCTATTCCGCCATTATTGATCTATTTTCGTCCACGTCAAATCTTATCTATTCTCTATTGACACCTACGTGTTCGCTATCTCGTTGGCTTTGTTATCTGTACTTATTAGGGTACGTTGTTTAGTGTGGAAAAAATCACTACACCTTGATTAAATGTGTGATTACTTCTAGTAAAACTTTTACCAGTTCTAAATACTGTCGATGTGGTGTTCGATTTAATCATGTGTGTAAAAGATCATTGATTCACATGATCTAAGCCGATTTAAGTACCTTTATTCTTGTCTATTTCTGGTCATCATCTATTAGCAGCATCAATTCCACTTTACCCTATTTACCTATGAATCTATGAGTAATGTGATTGCCAAACACAATTATCATCTAATAAGAGTATCCCGGTAATTGCTAGTAATTGCAGGATTTGAGTCAGAGGCTTCTAGGCTTGTTAAGAGATGACCTACCTTTTCAACCGAATTTTCATACCTATTGAGTTCTTATTATGCTGATTAATGCTCATAGTTCATCTTTTCTTGGATATCTTTGAGACCCTTGTGTAAACAAGAATATGAGATAGACGAAGGACCTGTTTCTTCGTTCAATATTTTCACAAAAGAGGTGCTCAAAATGTTTACCCTTTCAAAGAGAATTTAAATACGGTAGTGCTATAAGCAAAGAAAATCTACACAACCCATCGTCGTAGGCATGGTTTTATGTTACAAGATGAACAGTAATCATTGATAATCCCATACAAATCTTACATAATAAACAGATTTCTATTGATGTAGAGACTACGCTTCGTAATTAAGTGTGGGATTCAAATGTTTTATTAACGACTTGGTTATTAGTAGCTGGACAACCGTCGCCCACGACCACCATAGGCCTTCTTCTAGCAATTTACTATGAAGATGGTAATTTGTGCTACTGTTGGTATTAGTTCACCAAACAGCATTTATTTATTTTAAATACGAACAAAGCATGGCTTCTGAAAGAATGCTTCTGTCACAAAAATGAAATCTTAAAACTTTGTTTGGTGTGCCACAAGGAACTATGTAGCTCGACACAAAATACCAAATTTTAATTTAATTATTCTTCAGTGATATGGCGGCGGTCAGAGGAGGCTCGTGGCTAAATAATAACAGCCGCACGGGTCGATCTTCAAGGTTAAGCCGCGCTTGCCAAGGTCAGCCTGCGGATAGGTTACCAGCATTACATACCGCGTTTCCTCCGTGCTTCAGAAACCACATTAAACCGTTGGTCCCGACTGTCATTTGTAGATCTTTGACAGCCGTTACAGGTAGTCAGTAGCCCAAAACTGACAACCAGTCTTCCCAGTACTAACTGGGTTGTGGCGGTCAGATAGGCAGTCGTTCCATGTAAAATACGGGTATTCAGCTGCATCCGGTAGGACTGGAAGCCCACACTAATGAAGTAGGGAAAAGGCTAGGCAGATGATGAGTGATACGGCGGGCAGAACAGTACTCTGAAGGATCTTACGATAGTGATTTACTGCCGAGACAATCCCAGTTGTAAACGCAGTTGTTATAATTGCAGGTACTAAGATGTTCATTGCTTGCGTCTTTATCTAAGGTATCGCGGCCTTCAATACTTCTACTATGGTCTCACCCACGGATGGGCGTCACCCACACGCTAGAGACAATGGCAACAATATCGATACGTTTTATACAATTTCCTTTTAAAACGTCTTGGTGCTTATTTATCTGAACAAGATACTCCACATATGGTTTGAGAAATCTTTGTTCGTTTCTCGCTGATCAAAAGAATCATAGCTTTCATTTAGTTCAGGCAAGTACTCTTGGGTACTTATAACCTTGTCTGTCCTTTAGATTTATCGGCTAAGAAGCCTTAAAACTAGACTCTGATCTTATACGAATTTTTTCATAGTCCTTGCTAAGGCTTCAACTTTTATGCTGTTGGATGTGTAGTTGCCTGCTGCTCTTCAACGGAACTAGATTTGAATTACATATAAAATTCTCTCATTAGATTATTATTCCAATCAATTGCATGATGCACTACTTCCTCAATGAGTTAGTTAGTAGTTATTGAGTTTCTCTCATCATTACCTTTATGCAAAGTTTCATTCGCTGACGTTAATATTTCCATGACATGGTTATGAAAAATATTATATTGGAAAAGTTTCTGTTCTAGCTCTACTTCATCAATATGATTTACTCGTTACGGCTTTCGTGTGAAAATGGAATAACTCAGTTCCCTCTTATTGACTTGATTAAAATATCAATGTTTGCGTTTCTAGCAGTTCTTTCAAACAAAGCTTCTATACTATTTTAAGTATAACAGTCCACACCATTGTTTACGAAATAACAAACATAAACGTTAGTAATGTTTGCCCTACTTCCACGCGTGCTACTAATGTCTATACATCATTATATGTAATCTACTGTATAATAGCGTAATTGGCTTCAATGGGCCCTTATATTTCCGTCGAATGTTTGTGTTTTGATACATTGAAAATAATCTCTAAGCAGCCAATTTGGTTCTTTACTGTGAGAAAACAGGTTAATGCTGTTTACTCGCGGCAACCACGTGAGTTTGACGTAGATACAGTTGTAGGGCGCCGCCCGCCCACATACCCGCCAGACATGTTTGTGTCACTTACATAACCTACTGCTCAGACATAACCCTACGCACATTCATTATATTTTTTCACGCTTTTTACAAAGAGGTTAATGAAGTCGGTTCGCGATCAGTTGTGAAATACATAACGGCGGAAATGACCACCTGACGGGAATAGCGCGTCGCGCAACTCTGTCGCCAGCTCACAGTGTGACCGCGCTATCACCCGGCGTCGCTCGCGCCGCAGATAACCCTGCATCACACCGAAAATAACCAGTCTACTCTTAGCCGCGGTCCAGCCACGACTGTCGCCAATTTGACCCATCCCGCCTTATATACCGATCAGAGGGATGGCATCCGTGCGCACGCGCTCTGCATCCCCAAAATCTGTTTCGTTCTCCCCGATTTTGGAGCGAAAGTACAGTGTCGAGCGAAGACCAGCGAGTCCTCCCGAGCTGAAGTCGACGGACTGGAGGAAATACTTTACCGATTTCAGTGCATATCTTGGTGAGTGAAATAAATGAGGTGTTTGGGACTAATTCATGAGTGAGTCAGGTCGCTTTTATTGTACGGCCTTGCGCTATATCGGTTGCGTGTTAGTGGAGCGTTCGGGACCGCTGCGTAAACAAAACTTGCGTAATCGCGTCTATTGGTTTTGTGAAGATGTTCGATTTTATCACGTCGCTCAAGTTATGCTCTTTGTTAGTCAAATGCGAAAATATTTTTCTTTTGTAAACGAGAATTCTTTTATTCATAACTTGTAAATGGATGACTTTTGGCTCTGGAACTGACGTACTAAGCACTAATTTATTTTATTCGACTTCAAATAATATAGCTCAATATTTTTCGTAGAAGCAATACTCGTGCTATGCGAAATTTACGAACATCTAATTCAGAAACAAGCGTTTCTAGCTCCCATCCAAAACATTTCGTTACCAACGTAATAAAAACTCCATTATTCTCTACAACCACAATAAAACCAGTCCTAGTTTTAGTTTTGGGTTAATTCACGTTATTATGAGAACAATTGAAAGTGTTCGGTATCAGTGACCAAGGCGAGGTGTCAGGTACGATAACCTTGTGGTCTGTGGTCAGATGTGGTCAGTACCGCAAAATACTCTGCCGACACTATATCTCATTGTTTACTACTTGTCCCGTCTTAGAGCACTATTATTAATAACTTTGCATCTAGATATGAAACTGATTTAATCTTAGTGAGATTTAAAGAATGTAGAATGTCATGCATTGTTTCCTCTCGACTGTCATGCGGTCAATCAAAGGTTAGTTATGGGCAAAACTGCTGCCTTTCAACCTATTCCAATATACTTACTATTACAATTAACCTGGTTTTAAGCCGGTACATAACCAGAAGGCTGCGTATTTTAACTGCAAAAGTTTTAGCTGGTATTTATGAGTGGCCAGTGTTGTGTTTATCTTAGTATCCAATGATCGTCACATTTGTAAGTGTGCTAGTTGATCTTGCCCTCGTCTAATGCAGAGTCTTAGTCAAGAATTTCCCTTCCTGGTTTAAGAAACCACATGAATCTATTATTAGCCGTTGCATGTTCATACATGCGTCGCTAAATAATAAGTTTTATGAAAAAAGCGAGGACGTTCCTTTTGATCGTGCTAGAACGAAGGTCTTATTGCATCTTTCTGAGACTTTTGTTAATCACGATTATAGGGCTATAGGCGACAGTAAAAATAATAAATTAATGTGCTCATCCATAATTTCATCAATCCCTTTGCCAAACGGGGCTTGGCAGAAAGTCACTTCGAGGGGAAGGGAACTTGTTTCTTCTTCGTCGTGTTGATGATTCCCATATTTATGTAATTAAAATAGCTTCGACCAGAACTCAGCCACGTCGACGGAGTTGGTATTGGTTTCGGACAGGTCCGTTAAAGCACAGGTGGAGTTGCGGAAAGAGCGGGTCAGAAGGTGGGCCATGGTTTGGCATGAGGCTCCACAGTCGCACTCAGTTCCATTGGAATACACCTGGCTTCGCAGTCGGTTTATAGTCTTCCAGATGAGCCATGGAGTTAGTTGCCCGCTAGGAGCTCTTTTACAGGCTCAACGTAGTGAATCGGAGGTCAGGGAAGCCACAACTTTTTTCAAGCCAACTCTATTGTTGTTTTTTATATCTGAAGACCTATTATTCGCTAAAAGAGCTTCCAGGAGTGAAGATTATCCTCCTAACTGACTAGCAGCATTAATCAATACATCAACAATTGAGCTTTTGAAGTGAAGTAGGCTTTTGCCGACAATCAGTGAGAGAGAGAAATACGGGATCGACCTTTTATTGATACGGTTTAATTGGGTTGGTTGCAGTCTGATGTGTTGGTGAAATATGAAGGTGCTTGCGTGACTAATTAAGCCATTAATTTAATCTTAACGCATCTTAATTAGCGCGTTTCGCTTTAGGAAGTGCCTTATTTCCTGTGATTAGTGATCATTTTGATTCGATACGCTGCGGTGATTTCCTTAATCACCTTTATGATAATGTTCAGCAATCTATTTTACTGATTATTGCAATATCAAAGCTTCAACTTCTTGTATATATGTATAATGTACTGCATTGTTACTATTTATTAGGTCATTAATTTTCTAAGGTTTAAATGGTTTTTTGAACTGTCACTCTCTCACACACCTAATTTAGAATTTTTCAAATAGCTCTACTTTTCTATGCGTACTAGCACGAGTATAGTACAACCAACGCCATCTAGTTATACAAACCAGCAACGTAACAAGCTTTACGTGTGCTATGCTCATAGATAGAACTACAATCGCATTATTTTTCCTTATGCTATTTAGTGTGAATGTTTTTGTGTTTTCACGATATCTAAAAATGTATTCGACAATGCGCGTGCGCACATTCGCGGTTTTATTGCGATTCTATAAACGTATTCAAAAATACGCGTGCGCACATACATACGCCTTGTAATAAAATGATAGCAACGTTTTTCAATCACACAAATGCTTGTTGCTCTTGAAATTTGGTGAGGCGTTACAGACTTAATGCAGAGCAAAGGCTCCATCTCACATAAAAAAGCCAAAAGATTAGGCACTAACCACACGATAAAGAAGAACATAGAAAAGCAATGATCATTGATCACAAAGCTTGTTCACTGCACTGCGTGTGTAATTAATGCGTTTTAATTTATGGTCCCATTTTATAATGGTGTTCTTTCACTAAATCGGTAATGTGATAACCAAGATGTACTTAGAAAGTTGTTAATCTTTGGGTCATGAGGATGATCCAAAGGTTACTGATAAGATCGAAAGTAAATTATTGTTGTTTTATTGAGATTTTCGAGATAAAAACTAAATAAGAATTCACCTCATCACTTAAATTGATAGACGTCCACTTTTTCGTCATAGGTGACCACTTTTTGCAAACTCTTAAGGGAACACTTTCTAGGAGCTGATTGCTTGTGACGGTGGTTGTCCTATTTTCTCTCGGGAATTCCAGAAAATAATCACTTACACAAATTCAATACTTTTAGACACTGGATTTTATGGCACTGTTTTCTATGAGGAACTGTGTTCACTAACCTGCTAATAAAATACACTGTTAGGTTGGTACCTAAGAGGTATTTTGTCAAATCAATTGCCTAGAGGATAATCGAACTGGATTACAAATCAATAGGTAATGTGTTGTTAACAAAACAAGGAAATTACATTTTTTGTTTAGGTATTTTCCCTAACAAAATGTGTCGATTTGTCGCCCGATAATTTCTAAACAACAATAAACTTCAACTTATTTGACCTCGAAGTAACTAGATTAATCTTTATTTAAGATCCATTTATAATCGACATAATTACACTTCTGGACACATCTATTGGCCCACCTTGTATTTTCAGTTTCGTTTGGTCCTAGCTAAAATTTTATATTAGGTCGAGCAAAAAGTTTTTATGCAGTTTTGAACCTGGCACATTCACAATTTCATTCAATATTCTTTTTTTGAATTTCGAACACAGAATTTAAAGAAACAAAAGACAATTTGGAGCCTGTTTGTTGATATCAAACAATCGAATACTAAGAAAACTTGGTTTTATTGGTTTACTTGGATATAATTCTTGAAAAAGTGATTGATATCTTTGGTTTTGCAACAAACATTACTTATTCTTAACATTAAGGTGAGGCTCTATCAATAATCTATGGATACTTCACCTGAAGTCGCCGCCCAAGCTGTGGCAATTATTCAGGCCGGACACAGCCAAAGAAACGTGAGTGCTCAAGTTAATTTAAGTCGATCTGCGGTCCGAAATGTTTATCGGAGGTACCTAGAGACTGGCGGCTTTGTTCGTCGCCAAGGAAGGCCACGATCTCGGGTCACAACTGAAAGGCAGGATCGATTCATCGTGACGACCAGCTTGAGAAATCGTCACCTTACCTCCATTGAGATACAAAACCAACTTCGCGACTTCCACGGAGTATCTGTGAGCGCTCGAACTGTTCGGAGAAGGTTCAAAGAACGCGATATGGTACCACACAAGCCAGCTAATGGGCCCAAACTAACGCGAGCCCACCGAACAGCGCGCCTTCATTTCGCACGCAGTCATTTAAATTGGACACAGCAAGATTGGAGCCGTGTACTCTTTTCTGATGAGTCTAAAATTGTGTTACATGGCAATGATGGAAGGAAGAAGGTCTACCGACGTAAGGGAGAGCGTTTCGCACAATGCTGCTTTGAAGAGAGGGTTGCTTATGGCGGTGGCTCATGGACTGTCTGGGGCGGTATATCCGCGAGCGGCAAAACTCAACTTGAGGTTGTTACAGGACCACGGCTGCCAACATTAAATGCTGAAAGGTACATTCGTGAGTGCTTAGAACCTCACGTGATACCATACGCGGACTATGTGGGCCCAAATTTCCTTTTTATGCATGATAATGCAAGAGCCCATGCGGCCGGCATCGTCAGGGAATATCTTCGGGATGTGAACATCACAGTTATGGACTGGCCAGCCAGAAGCCCAGACATGAACCCCATTGAGCACATGTGGGACGAGCTAAAAAGACGTGTTAGGGCTCGTCAGCCAGTTGCCCAGACGATGCAGGAGTTGAAAACTGCCATAGACGAGGAATGGGAGATGATCCCTCAAAATTTCATAGAGCGGTTGATAAACTCTATGCCTAATCGTATGAGAGCTGTGGTAGATGCCCATGGAGGCAACACGCGTTATTAAATTAAACCTTTATTTGATAAAACATGTTTTTTATTCAAAAATCAATTGCCTTTAACAAGGCGCATATCCGACTTGTTAGGCGTAGCTCCATGTCGTATGGTATTCTGAATTCAAATTTAAAACAATACGATCGAAAAAGATGGTAAAATGTATCAGGTTTAAAACTGCATCAACAGTTTTTGTTCAATCTAGCAATCATATTTCGGTAGGGGCCATCGTCCAGAAGTGTATAATACCTACATTAGTATCGTATTATAAGCTTTGCTGCATGTGCATACCTTTAAATTATCTCAGACTGACCGCCAGGCTAAAGTTCAGTGCTTCCACGAAATTCCAAAAGTACTTACTAATCGCCTTCTCCTTTCCCGCACAACTAAACGGAACTTCACGACTTGCCAGAGAGGGCTAGCAGACAAATTCCACCGCGAACGCGTCATCCTATGACGCCTCGAGTCCGTATTATCAAAGCGGCGTCAGCGGGTTCATTGATGGAGCGCACCATAAAGCACTTTCAGCGCTACATTTAAAACATTAGAACATCGAACATCTGTTTTACTTTCTGTCTAGTTCTAAAACGGAGTTAGTTTACATTGTCCTAACATACACAACTAACACGACCGAAATACTAATTCGTGACCTCATCTTTCTCAGCGCTTCCACTAACACGGACGATTAAAGAATCACAAATATTTATGTGAACAATATGTTAGGCTGTGAGCGATTTTTGCGGTCAGCGCTTGTGGAGGTGAATCAGTACTGCATTAGTCCATAAGAGAGTCGCCCGCGCCTCTTTGCTCGCACGAGGGCAAAGGAGATATATTTAAATTTAGAATCCCTTCCTCCGCCCTTGAGGCGAAAACTTTTTTTTTACTTTTTATGGCGATTCGTGCAAATTCGTCGCGGCCAGTTCTTGTGAACCGTTTTAAGTGATGCCAAAAAGTTATAATTTGTAATATTGAAAATGTCTCATTCATCACATCATTATACAGTGAACGATGATATTTACGGGAAAATATTGAAAAAGCCTTCGCCACAGAAAACACAATACGACGAGGTTTATGAAGCTGTTGGTGGATTGGGTATAATAACTATATTTTTACTTGTTTGATATTTCAAGTTGTATTTACCTCCTTGTATCTAATGTCGCATTCTTATTATTCAGTGAACGATGATATTTACGCGAAAATCTTGAAAAAGAAACCTTCGCCAAAGAAAGTACCGTGTGAGGAGGTTAATGAAACTGTTGACGGATTGGGTATATAGATATTTTATTTCTTACTAGATATTTTAAGTGTTTACTTCATTCATATCCTGTTCTTAGCTATATTTATTTTGATTCACTTATATTTGTTATTGGCATAACTGTTTCAAGTGAAACCATAAAGTTGTTATTTAAAATACTGAAAATATCTAATTTTAATTATACAGTGAACGGTGATATTTACTCGAAAGTATTGAAAAAGAATTCTTCACCAAAGAAAATACGAAACGAAGAGGTTTATGAAGCTGTTGATGGTTTGGGTATATTTATTTATTATTTTAAATATTTACTTTGTTAATAATAATATCGTGTTCTTAGTTATATTGACTTTGAATCACTTATATTTGTTAGTGACACAACCGTTTCAAGTAATACCAAAATTAAAGTTATAATTCAAAGTATTGAAAATATCTCATTCTTTTATACAGTGAGTGATGACGATGATACTTACTCGAAAATATTGAAAACGAATCCTTCGCCAAAGAAAATACGAAATGAAAAGGTTTATGAAGCTGTCGATGGATTGGGTATATTTTATTTATTATTACATATTACATTTAAATATTTACTTCGTTAATATCTTAGTTGTTAACTTTGAAACACTTATATTTGATTTTGATTTTCTTTTTAAAGTGATACCAAAAAGTTCAAATTCAATGTATTGAAAATATCTCTATTCTTATTATACAGTGAACGATGGTATTTACGAGGAATTATTGAAAAAGGAACCTTTGCCAAAGAAGAAACAATACGGAAAGTTAGCTGGTGGTGGCTGGGGTATAAATACATTTAATTTCTTATTCGATATATTATGTATTTACTTTGTAAATAACATGTTTTTAATTATGGCTTTGAATCACTTATACTTGTTAATGACTTAGCTTGGTATTGAGGTTACTCATGTTTGAATATAATAGACTACATAAAGATGCTTTGTACTGTTGGTGACATCCATATTTTTTATCAAGCAAGTCGCCTATAATTATCACAGAGGCTTCTTGTATCAATATCTTATGAAATATTCCTTATCTCATGGTGGTAGCCTATTTGCGCATCTTGGCCGATAAGGAGTTACACCATTATGGTCGTTAGGAGGTTTCTGGTGAAGTGTATTCTTATTTAAAGACTTAAGGAGGCATTGAACTCCGAAAAGCAAACTAGTTCCTCACAAACAGGCTTGAGGTACTGTATTGGCTGGGTGCGCGGGCGCTGCGAAATGTATCAATTTTTTAATTATGCAAAAACTTTGGACCTTTTCATATGTTTTGGGGTCGAAAACTCAATAATATTGCAATTTATTAATTGGTATTGTTTATTACTGTGTATATCGAATAGGTTTATGTCATAAATAATAAATGTTTATATAATACTTGGTGCTAATTAAATGTTTTGCTAATTAATAACTGTAACTAGATCATTAACCTTGATAATGAAGTCCCTAATGTCCCTGGTAATAGACTCGCCCTCTGTTACATGCGCATTATGAGTGTAGGTACTATTAGGTACACCTAGAGCTCTGCCCAACCCTTCGGGGATTACAGGATTGATGTGATATTATGTGTAACAATGTTATAATTGCTGTGCTATGAGGAAACCACATAATGATTATGAAATGTAAAAGGTATTTATAGTAGTTATTTATATGGCCCATCCAAATAACTGTAAACATGTCGAATAGTTATTATGAGATATTTCCGCTTAACAAATTAATGATAAATGTTGAACACTTTTTCCTACATATTAAAATACTTTTGAAAGGCCATTCGTTCTTATTCCAAAACCAGCTGGATTGGATGTAAGATAGAATACGCGCGTTAGGTAGGTATCATGGACTTCCACAACACGAAAAAAGTCGGTCAAAAAAGGCTAAGATAAGGGCCTTCTGTGCTATTTTTCCTTGATCTTTCTATGTCTCATCTAAGTTTTTCTCACAATCGGTAGCTCATCCTCATATCCGGGTAGGCAATAGAAAGCCATTACCTAGAGTTAGCAGTAACTCCGACCAAATTCTGACTGTGATAAATAGACAAGGAACTTAGGACCCATTAATGATAATATTTATCCGTGGTGCTAGGCAACTGGGCTTATCCCAGTTGTAAACGTCCCTTTGTGCTTATTGGTCTTGTTTCGTTCTGTCTCCTGCTGATATAGAGGGAAGTGGATTTTTCCTACTCCTCCGCTATACTTTTCTGATAAATTTCGTTGCGGGATCCAAGACAGTTATTTTTTTTATTTTTTTGGTATTGGGTAAAGGACAATGACCAAAGTTGGTACCAAAAAGTCTCGCGCCTCAAAACCAATATTATAGTAATTAGTTTCATATTTTTTTACGGCATTACGCGTCGGGGATTTGATTTTTGAACTGGAAATATACTTTTCGAGTTTAAAAGTACGAATATTGTTTTACTCCCTTTATATGACGTTCCGTTTCAACTGAATATAAATGACGTTCCGTTTCAATTGAACAAACCCTTGTCTGTCGAGCGGACTCTAAAATTAATTACAATTAAGTAAGATCAGTACACCAAATCGATTTAGTTTGGTTTATTGCTATTTGCAACAAAATAGATTTTCTCAGCCTAAAGATTTTGATTTATCGATTACATCCCTAAATCCCGACTAGTTTATAGCACTTACTATACTCTATGGTTTATAGTTATCTTATCTGTCATATCTGTGGCATCTGACATTTGTACTGTACTGACTGACTATTGGCAATGTAAAGGTCTAAAATAAAATCGAGTTTCAGTCAAGCATACTGTGGATGTTACTTTAACTCGTAATTCTTACTAATATTAGTGTATTACGCTGTTTTTAGAGCAATAATGTAATGTATGTGTGTTAAAGTACGTCGTTGGTAGCGTCGAAAAAATAGACCTACTTTTTAGGTTAGTTTCGATTTTATAAAATAACTCTGAAACGCGGGTTTTTTTTTCAAAAATAATTTTTGTAGGAGTTAATACGATCAGTGTAGTCTATAAAAAACAAGGTTTGATTTTGATGCAGCATGGTACGGGATTCCATACTTCCATGAGCATTCTCTTTTTGCAGAAACTATACAGGGTCTGCAATTTGTTGACGAAACGCCACAGACATGATAGATACACCTAAACAATATCAATCGAAAGATAATGATGACTTTTTGGGGACAAAAACACATTTTTGCCATCAAGTTTCGCTAGATAATTTATTTAGACCCTGTATACAATAACATTGAGTATATTGCACTGCACCGTTTGGTGCCATAATATTAATTCCGTCCAATTAGAAGGACCCCGTTCTGCTCCAACAAACATGATGTCATTTGACAAATGGCGGCTCGCTGTATTTATGTTAATTAATTGTTTAATAGTAATAAATGCTTGCTATTAATTAGTTATTATTTAATACTAGTCAATAATATTGATCTTGTTATGACGTCTAATTGTAGTTGGTTGAAAATAACAACAGCCCTTTTTGCTAGGTTTCATAATTATGGGATTCCCGTTCTCCTGTCTTCCGCTAGACTCATTAATTGTATAGAAAGACTGGACTATATAGAAGCACGTTGGATTGTTTTAGGAATGATGTGACAAAAAAACCGTACAAGTGCGAGTTCAAATTCAAAATAGTTTATAGAGCTTAAGATTACTATAACTAGATAAGTTTGTGAGAGACTAGTGTCTGCACTAGGAAACCCTGTCTTAGCAGATCACGAGGGTCCCGCCACACGGTATTCAGATTACATAATATATTATAAACATATTTAAATAATTTATTTAAAATGTGAAGGCAAAGTGCATAAACATGAAAGTATGATAAAATAAAAGGAATGACAAACATAAACCATAATACGCTAGATTATCGCTAGTCCGACTCGCGTGGAGAGGGTTCCGTACGTTAATTATCTAAATTCCGTAAGTTGTTTTAAATCTAAGATTTCTAATAAGTTTTCCTGTAAGGTATAGGCAAAGAACTATTATTTGTATTTTTTTCAAAATTTTCAGCTGTGTATTTTCGGAGTTAAGGGGGGAATTGTCAATTTTTGCCTTTTTTCTTAAATAACTTCAAAACTATTTATTTTAAAATATATATATTTCAGATGCTCACAATGAGCCCTTTCATTTGATATGTACTTAACACAATAAAGTTTGCAAAACTTTTTTTTTCATTTACCCCCCAAAAGTGGGGTTAAATAAAAAAAGCCCTATGTTTAAAATTCTTTAACACGTTACACGTCCGTCTTTGGGTCACCGACTTACTTAAGTGTACCAAATTTCAACTCAATCGGTCCAGTAAATTCGGAGTTAATTGGCTGTGAGAGACGGACAGACAGACACGCTCTTTTATGGGGTTTACGTTTTTTCTTTTGAGGTACGGAACCCTAAAAATACGGATTGATAGTGGAGAATAGAATTTGACAGGGCAGAATGGAAGACGAAAACGTGCTGCACTGACCCCAATTAACATGTAACAAGGATAGGACGTTGATGACTCTATTTTTTTTTAGTTTCAGCAATAATTTCTCGTTTTTTTCTTTCGTCGACTACCACGAGAGTTTAAAAGAGATACTGAAATAAATATCTCAAGACTGGTTTCCCATTATCTTTTTTATTTCGACCAAAAACGTTTTATCTATTGCAATTCTTCCAAAGTTTTATGAGCAAAAGCTACCGGCCTTGATAAAGTTGTAACAAAATAAGATAAAGTAGAAAACTTGACATATTCGCGATAACGTGTGGTGAACTTGTACTAATTAAAAGGTCACATACTGTCATCATTAACTATGTTATAGTGACTCATTGGTATATTTACTGATAATTACCTGGTACTGATGATTTTGTAAATAAATACATAACAAATTAGGTTTTGCTAGCGGCTTGGCCCACGTGGAGGTCGAGTTTTATCTCATGGGACCATACTATGGAGATAAAAAAAAAAATATCCTATGTCCTAACCAAAATCATGGTCTACCTGCATGCCGTAAGGTCTATTGTGGCTTCATTTCCGTCTTTCGAGATCCGAATCATGAAGGTGAGGAATTTATAGCTATCCTTCTTGAATGTGAACGGATCTTCAAGCCTTCAACGTTACATTGTTTCGAATTAGACACAACAATCGGTCTGACCGTCTCAACAAGTTCCAATATCTGTAGTTTCTACTCGTTTCCAGTCATTCGTTTCTTCTTAGTCACGTTGCATTGCAAAATTGATTTGTCCTGTATCCCTCTCTTGGCGGTATTAATCACCGTTGTCATTCAGCACATTTACATAACAAGAATTTGTGTATCTATCAAGATTTTTTAAACGTTTGTACTAAAGTTACCATTACTCTTGATTCCAGATGCGCTGCTCGCCGACCTTCAGAACTCCATCAACCCTGGCGCCAGGGTAGGCAGTCCAGGAGGCAGGAGTTCCCCTGGTGGAAGGACAGCATCCCCTGGCAGAACCAGTTCACCGCTTGGCAGAGGAAACTCGCCCGGTCGACTCAGCTCCCCGGGTGGCAGTTTGAATTCACCGTCATCTACGGGATATGGCTCGATAAATGGATCTAGGAATATATCTTCAGATTATACTAAACCTGCTTCGGTAAGTGACAATGTAATCCTACAAAGATTTAGTAAATTATGTCACTACTGTATCATTAGATAGTGTTATTTCAATGGGGACATTGGAAGACATTTTCGTATTACTTTGAATTTGCTGTAGGTACACAATCAGGTGACCTAGGCCTACCATGCCGTCTTAAAGCAGGAGTAGTTCCAGTGTCGGAAACGACACAGCGCTAGACGACCTGTATAGGTCTGCCTAACCTGGGGGGTTACTATGACAGTAACCCCCCAGGTTAGGAGCACGAGCTAGGCTTTAATGCTAAAATGTATGGACGTTATTTAACACGATCTTCACTAAACGTTATTCCTGCCACTTATGCACAACAACCCAAGTCGGCCGGAGCAAAGACAATCTCTGCAGATGGGGGTTCATGGACGGCTCAGACCTCAAGTGCGTATGCGGCGTCTGCCCACAGACAATGGCCCACCTTCCATCTTGCACCGCATTTCCTATCACCTGCGTACCTGATGATCTGCTTACTGCATCAGTGAGCGGGGTTCGCGTGGCTGAGTTTTGGGCTAAACATAACATTTTAACTTTTAAGATTTCTTTAAGATGCACAACGGTCAACCTACAAGTACTCAAACCAAACCACGAGCGAAGTTACTTGTATAAATCTCGGCCTAAGAACCAAAACTGCTGTTCTTAATATCCACATGGGTCACCATCAGATTAAAGTTGATTTACAGTATATCCTATTCTCAATTGTATATAGAATAGCTATGGCGATCACAGTAACAAGCAGCTTAACTACTAGTTAATGCATCGTTTAAGTATTAGGACGGCCATGCCCAACTGACCCAAATTACCATCTTTTACGAGATAGCCCATCGTTTAGTCGATGATTCCACAATATAGCGATATAGTTCTTTATGTACTTACTTATATAAACATTATGTATGGTAGAAGAAGATAGCATTATGACTTTACGATATGTTGGCGAGACGATATTTGTATGATGAGATAAATAATTAAATATAGGTAATAACCATAATAATAACCAACGGATAGGAAGATTGCGAAACTTGTTACAACTAAAATTTTTACAGAATAGATTTGTCAATTAAAACAAAGAGTTAGAAAAGTTTGATCAATTTCCAGCAAGAAAATTGATTCTTGCTGGAAATTGATCGAACTTTTCTTTATATGCTTAGTAAAGCAATTACCGATTGCATCTCTTGAGAAGCTCCTGACCAGCATTTTTTTTTACCATAGGGACATTAGCTTCTCATTCTCACAATCAATCAATCAGTAAGCCCTTCTTCCTGAACCATTCAGTATGTTGTTTACATTATGATGGTACTAAAAAAATGTCTCTTAGTTCAGAGTGTCTCCTGGCTTAGGCCTCCTCTAACGTCTTCCACTGCTTCCTATCTCGAGCAACCCTTCTTTAGTTGGAACCGGCTGTGAGTTTAAGCTCATCCTTCCATCTCCCGTCTTGCCGTCCTCTTTTCCATTTACCATATCTGGGATACCAGTCAGTAAAAATCTTGCTCCACATTTCTTGAGTACTACGCAATTTATGGCCCGTCCATCTAGTTGATTCACAGTCTCACAAATTGAATCAATATCCTCGGCCTTGGACATGGGTCTTCCCCAAGTTGCTTTACCGTTTATGTTTTTAGTTTACCTTATACGGCTATATTTCTATTGAAAACACTGTCTGTTGTTTCAACAACATATTCTCAAGGTTTCTTTGGGCTCAATCTCTGAAAGTTTTCATTAAAATATTATTACTGACATTCGTGACAACTATAAGTTTGTTATATTCCAATTAGTAAGTACGTAAGTAAAATTTTATTTGTGTAAACATGGTGTACATACATTGCATGCAAGATAATAGTGAGATCCAGAAAAGTTCTAACATCATAACATGTTTAGCCGCTTAACGTGGTGTACAAAGTAGGAAGGTATGGTGCATATTCCGTGATAATATTCATAAAATTGCATTATTGAAATTATGTAGTTACTTATTATTCATTAAAGATTGGTATCATCATTACAATTCAGCAAGCATATTTTTAGATGAAATTAAATGTCAAAGTAGTAGTTAAATAAATTAGTCAATAAAAAATAGGTACGTATTAATTCATAGAATTTATTCATCAAAGAGATCCACTAATTACTTGTTGACGTGTAGATGAGTATTCGCGGAGTTATGGATAAAAATAATTGCTCAAAGTCAAAGTTTACGCAATGTTTGTATAGTAATCCGTGGTTCAAGGAATCTGCGGACATAAAAGCTTTTGGGATGATGCGGTTAAAGCTATTTATAATCAATGCCAGGATGGCCAGGCTAGGAGTCGAAGATGAAAGTAAAAATTATGATAGTTTAAGTTGTTCTTAACATAACAATCAGGCATTTTAATCCCCATGATTAGGCAGAGGATTACCTAATAGTACACCCACATTTCGCCAGTTATGTTTAAGTCCCATGTGATAGGGGGCGAGCCCATTGCTATCAGCCGGGCACAAGTACAGACTCCGTGACTGCTACTGAGAAATTCCTGGTGGAAAAAACCAATGACACCTCGCCCGACCCTGGAAAAGGCCCAGAACCTCAAGCTCAACAGTCGCTTGTGACCACTAGATCAACGAGGCAGTCACTGTTACAAGAACAAGTATTTAACTTGTTTTTTCTGCTTCGACTAGAGTTTACAAGACTGATGATTTTTTTGCTAATGACAGTAACATTATCAATGTAAGAGGAGGGGATTTTGTTTTCTAATCATTTATTAGTTATCCGACCAAAGTGACTCTCGTAGTCTTTTGTAGAAGACTTAATAATGCAAAACTTTGGTATAATTTTTGTATTAATTTGATCCACGTTGTCAAGAATAGCTTATACTATTATGCATGATTGTAATACATAGTTTAACCCACAAACAGTGGCCTACTGCACTAAAGTCAAGTACAACTACTCCTCATTCAAGTCGTGATACATTCCTTGTTTCTATAATTATTGTCAAGTTGATTATTTTATGATTACAGATACAACTGTTTACCTAAGAATGTAGAATTGAATTGAGAATGTTGTATTTGTAATTGTCTTTATCGTCTTATAAATGACCTGATTCAGTTGTCTGATTTGTTACTTCTGTAAACATTATAAAAAAACAGCTGTTGCCTACATTTTGACGAGTTAACCGATCATAAATGTAGGGAACAGCTGATTTTTTTTCGCGATTTCAGGTTTGGTCCCATAGTAAAAGTTGTTCATAATGATGAGTACAATGACCTCTTAAGAGGTTGCTGGTGGTTTACAAATAACCCTGTATAGTTTAGCGAGAAAGGTTATTTTAATTCAGCGGGCAGTAAACGTAGATGATCATTAATAACTTCAAAAATTCCAACTCTTTTAGGCTTTAGAATCCCAAGCTAGGTCTCGTCATTCTCCTGCCCTACTCCCAAGTCTTTTGGGCGCAGCTGTCTTCTCCTTCCATACTTCTCTTTTACTCGTCACCTCTTTTCTAGGCATACTATCTTTCACACAGTCCATCCATCGATTCTTTGGTCTTCCTCTAATCTTATAGCCTACACTATTCAAAACTGTCCTCAGGACAGTTTCCTCATTCCGCCACAACACACACACACACACACAATATCTCAATTTGTACATCCCTAAAACCATAGTATACATGTTGGAAGTTTTGTGATTTTCCCCTTTCACTCCATTTTCCCTATCACACAGCCGGTTGTCATGGTAGGTATGTATGTGATCTACCACATAATTTTTTTTTTTTTCGTTTTTCCTAAGTATCGATTGTTTTCACAATATTTATGCAATGTTGACTGAAAAAAATCTTCTATGAATAAAAACTACCGGTCAATTGCATCTTTGCTGTCCCAAATTAAGCTGATTAAAGGCCGATCACAGTTTTTAATATTGATATTGCTAGAAATTTTCTTTAAAAGCATGCAAATGTTAAGTTTCAATTTTCTAAGCAAATATACACCATTATTTTTAGGTCGTTCTGGAACCGAATATCATTAACTCGATCATCGAACTCGAAACGATTGGGACTATTTTTTTCAAAAAGTAACAATAAAAAAAAACACGAAAGATAAAAGGACAATGACCAAAGTTGGTACCAAAAAGTCTCGCGCCTCAAAACCAAAATATTATAGTAATTAGTTTCATATTTTTTTACGGCATTACGCGTCGGGGATTTGATTTTTGAACTGGAAATATACTTTTCGAGTTTAAAAGTATGAATATTGTTTTACTCCCTTTATATGACGTTCCGTTTCAACTGAATATAAACGACGTTCCGTTTCAATTGAACAAACCCTTGTCTGTCGAGTGGACTCTAAAATTAATTACAATTAAGTAAGATCAGTACACCAAATCGATTTAGTTTGGTTTATTGCTATTTGCAACAAAATAGATTTTCTCAGCCTAAAGATTTTGATTTATCGATTACATCCCTAAATCCCGACTAGTTTATAGCACTTACTATACTCTATGGTTTATAGTTATCTTATCTGTGGCATCTGACATTTGTACTGTACTGACTGACTATTGGCAATGTAAAGGTCTAAAATAAAATCGAGTTTCAGTCAAGCATACTGTGGATGTTACTTTAACTCGTAATTCTTACTAATATTAGTGTATTACGCTGTTTTTAGAGCAATAATGTAATGTATGTGTGTTAAAATACGTCGTTGGTAGCGTCGAAAAAATAGACCTACTTTTTAGGTTAGTTTCGATTTTATAAAATAACTCTGAAACGCGGGTTTTTTTTTTCAAAAATAATTTTTGTAGGAGTTAATACGATCAGTGTAGTCTATAAAAAACAAGGTTTGATTTTGATGCAGCATGGTACGGGATTCCATACTTCCATGAGCATTCTCTTTTAATGTTTTTTTTTGTGAAATAATGAGAATCGATCGACGAATGAATTTTTCAATGGGTATCGTTTGCATGTGTTGCCGATCGTGGATACGTTTTACACACACATATGCATTTGAGTTCTCATTATTTCACAAAAAAAACATTACTTAAATTTATTCTTTCGTGTTTTTTTTATTGTTATTTTTTGAAAAAAAAAAATAGTCCCAATCGTTTCGAGTTCGATGATCGAGTTCATGGTATTCTGTTCCAGAACGACCTAAAAATAATGGTGTATATCTATTAGTTCTTTGTACGTAAGAAGATGTTATGTCACAGATGACCTTACAAGATGAGAAGATGACTGTGTTGCGGTTAGTATTAAAAACGGTTAAATCATGAGTTCATGACTCACGATAACAATAATGGAGACAAAACAAGGTTTAGTTCAATTCTTTATTACTACATGCTTTGTTCCACGTTCATACATTTATTTTTTCGTAAGTATCTTTTCGTATTTTTTACCGTAATTAGGTTTATTAGGCCATGTAAAACTATAAAATCTTTGCCACCAGGTTAGGCACTAACCACACGATATAGAAAAGGGTTTCTTAGGCATGTTGCTATCTGGTTACTGAAAGTTAAAACTAGATAGGTATTTATGTAAAATAAAATCAAATCATTTATTTTATAATGTGAAAGTACACACTACACATAAGGATATTAAGGATGAAACACAACAACAGAAAGTTAATAATTCAATATCTACTATTTTCCCCAGTACATAAAATAAAACTAACATTTTTGTGTTTGTAACTTAAATCAGAAACTTCGGCGTAATCGGTGTACATACTGTACACACATAAAAATAAAAATAAAATGTATACCGGCCGAATTGAGAACCTCCTCCTTTTTTTGAAGTCGGTTAAAAAGCTGTTACCTTGATGTTATAAACAGACACTCAATTTTATTTATGTGTTTACTTAGATAACTAATCTTAAATTACATTTTATTCCATTGTATTTACACTTACAGATCATCGTGCTATTTTCCTCTATTCCCCAATTTATGATTGTTTAAGACTTCTCCTTTTACTGGTGTACAGCGCCATCTTGATTCAAACATCGTAAAGTCATCGGTACTCAGTATTTGAAATGGTTCCAAGAAGTATTGCGTCGAGTGTAGATGTCGCTACCAGTACTTCCTATGTTTAGAAACTTCTTGTTTTCATTTCATGCGACGTTCGTTTCTAACGTCATCAATCTTGTTTTGTTGTAGGTACTAAAGTCAAACAACAAGGTCAAGGTCAGGTATAATAACATAACATTGCCTGTAGAGGAGGGTAGAATCACGAATCCTGACTCGGTAGCTGCTATTGAGAAATTCCTGATGGAAAAATCCAACAACAATTTACCTGACCCGGGAATACAACCCAGGACCTCATGCTCAGTACTCGCGATTATTATGTGAGGATATACATGTAAAGAGAGGGCTTACAAATGTTATGGAGATGGCTTTAGACAGAATTTTTTGGGAGATCTAGCAGATTCTTTACTGAAGAGTTTGACGCATAAATACAGACGCCAGCACATCAAGCTACTACAATCTGTCAAATTTCTTTAAAAGATTTTCAACTTTATCGTTATAGCATTTGGTTCAAGGTTGACTGGAAATTTTTGACAGTTTCGTGTAGCTTGATATGCTGGCGTCTATACGTATAGACTCCATTGTCTGCACTAGACTCTCATTCGGTCTGTTGTGCTTTGTAGGTCCTGGCTAACATAGCCTAGCTCCACTTAGAAGTACATAAGCTGAAGCAACAGCTAGCCAAATAACAAACCAACATAATATTTTAATATGTACTATCAAAACTTCTGTATGCGTATCAAGATCATAAATAACATCTGTCACTTGCTGCATCCATTTATTTTACGATGCTAACACGAGACTCGTGTTTTCCTCGATGTTAATTTTCCGTGGAAAATTCAGGCGCTAGCCAATCATAATTTAAAGTTCTTTACAATTTAAATAGTGTTTAGATGGTCCACATTTACAATCAAACTTTGGCGTTATGTATTTTTACAGGTATATACGGGGTGGAAGGGACACCGACGCGAAAACGGTTACCACGTATTCAGTACATCATTCTGAGCCCTCCACATGAAGGAGGAGGAAATTTTTCATCGGTTATTATAAAAAAAAACCGGCCAAGTGCGAGTCGGACTCGCGCACGAAGGGTTCCGTACCATTATCTATAAAAACGGCAAAATAAATCATATCTGTTGTATGGGAGCCCCCCTTAATATTTTTTTTTTAAATTTTTAGTATTTGTTGTTATAGCGGCAATAGTAATACATCATTTGTGAAAATTTCAGCTTTCTAGCTATCACGGTTTATGAGATACAGCCTGGAGACAGACAGACAGACAGACAGCGAAGTCTTAGTAATAGGGTCCCGTTTTACCCTTTGGGTACGGAACCCTAAAAATCCATTGTTTCCTACAAAAGTGCCATACCTAACGGTAAAAATGTATGGAACAGCTGTTTTTTTTTTAATAACCGACGAAAAAATTATATGTGTAATTTATATGAATGATGTACTGAATACGTGGTAACCGTTTTCGCGTCGGTGTCCCTTCCACCCCGCATTATTGTATACTTTTATGTGTACTTACACGTAATATTTAGGTGTAGACATTTTCATACTATGCATGGTATTCTCTTCCTGTTCTCACACTTACTGTTTACATTTCTTTTTTCATTTTTGCTTTCACAGACCTGCTGGTACAAATTTCTTTTGAATAAACTGACCCTTTGTACTCTAAGTTTTGTTATGATGTTTCCTTATGTTCTCTCTTGTGTGTACGTAAACGAAAAAATAAATAAGCTATTATTCATGTTGTTATGTCATATTTTATTATAATATTACGCGTTTCGGCGTAACCATATCAACGTTAGGTCATTGTGCAGTCATACTGCATTAGCCGTGCGCTTCTATGGATTAACGAGTGGCTGCCTAGTTTAGTTGCAGACAGCTTTGTGTACGACCTACACCTCGTGACCATAATTAAATTTGTAAACGTGCTTCTGTCAATAACATTCCTTTTTGAGGTGACAATCAGAGCTAGTTAAGATTTCTTCGCATTGGCAGAACGAGTACGACCATGGTCAGTCATTAAAAACGCGTCACTGTTTTATTCATTACACGTTCTAATACCAGAATACGACTTAGCTAGATAGATACCCCAGTGCACCTGATTTTTTGCCTTCATTAAAAGGATTTGTTAGCAATGAATGAACCACCAGCTAATTGAATAGTTTGCAACAAACACTAACGAAATTTTCTTTGTCCACAGCCCACCTACCAAAACACATCGTTGCTCAGAGAGACCAAGAAGGTAGCCCCAGTGGAATACAGCACAACACAGACGACCTACAGTAGCCACTCACCCGGTTACAACTCAGGACAAAACACCTTCAATGCAGGACAGACCAACTACAGCTCCACGCAGCCCGTCTATGGCAGGACGGGGTCGGACAAGAGTGGACGCGGTAACCTGACGGAACTGGACACCCTGCTCGATGACCTGAGCAATGCGAGATACGGGAACTATGTAGACAAGTCTGCTACGTACAGTGAAAGAAATGGTGAGTCTATGATTTTTAATTTTTGAGATGGCAAGTTATCATGGTGTTATTTTAGAAGTTTCTGCTAAACATGGCAAAAAATACGTACATAAGGTCGCACATGTAGATAGAATTTCAACAGGCCTTTACAATGATGACTTGACGTGACTCTAGAAGGCATTATAAATATTGCTATCCTTAGATTTAGAAGGAACAAGCTTATGCTCTCGGCTTCCTCCGCGTGGATCTCGGTAATTGTCCCACGGGATCGTATACCGGGATAAAAAGTATCCCATGTGTTTATCCAGGTTATACAACCAATCTCTTTGCCAAATTTCATCCAAATCCGTTCAGTAGTTTTAACGTGAAAGAGTAACAAACATCCATCCGTCCATCCATCCTCACACACTTAAGCATTTATAATCTTAGTAGGATAAGTAGGATTGTCACCGTGAGCCGTTGAGTGTTATTCTATGATAGCTTTGTGATCATTTTAAGTCAGTATCATAGTGAGTAGGTATGATAGAAATAATTGTTACGAAAGTTTATTTGATCATCTTCAAATTATTAAAGTGGATAATAATTTTGACTGAAAGCACAAATCACTGCCACTTAGCTGAAGAAAAAAAAACTACAAGGTTAAAACACGCGTTTTACTGCTAAGAGGCGGATGTGTGATGAATTAAACGTCTTGGCGAGTCAGTGCATGACGGGAAGAAAACCAGGAAGAGTTCAACTGGCCAACATTGTATAACGGGCTGACGAGAAGACGGAGTTTACCCAACTGATAACAAACAAAAAAGTGATGCTAGTAGTATCAATGATACTACTAGAAACGTTCGTTTCATAGTGGAGTGTCCTAATACAGGCATTTACTTACTTAAAAGGACACTTCTATCACTAGCTATGTAGTACAAACCTTGTTAAAGAAACAAACTATTTGTATTGTAGTTGTAAATATAAATTAGTACAGTCGACCGCACGTCGCACGTCGGTGGTAATGGTAACCCAGTAGTAGCCTAGCGCAATACAAAGTTTCAATAGAATAAGAGAATCAGAATCATTTATTTGTTATACATATTAAGGATCTTTTAAGTAGTAAATGTTCTTGTTATATTTTGTCATTTCTGACATACACAATCCATACTAATAGAATCCTCGAAGTGAAATTCGGAAATTTAAGGTAAGAGTACAGAAAAATCACAGAAACTAACAATACAAGCCAAAAATACCATTTCGGATTTGAAGCATTTGTAGCAGCTGATAAAACCAATTAAACATACAACCACGAAAATACACCTTAGCATTATCAAAACCAATTTGTAATTCCTAAAGTTGAGATAAATATGATTTATCAAAATCAAGCGCTGCCATAACTCGTGGCTCGTGTAGGATGCGAAGATTATTTCATGTACGCCGAAACGATTCATTTACGTTTACGTTGACCTCGGGTGTAACATGTCTGTAATATATTAGCCCTGTAACCCGAATTTCATGCTAGAAAGCTACAATTATAAAAAATACATATTGACCTAGATATTGTAGCGATGATAGCTGGTACTGGCTGGCTGGACATTTGGTAAAAAATATTTAAGCCGTCAAAAGAGAATCCGAAATAACTAGAAATGTTATCGTAGCTCGAAATGGAAGTAACTTGTTGTTTACTGTCTTAGGATTGTTGTCACTAGCACTATTCATTATTGTTTCAACTATTGCCTTTAAAATCGGTTCTGCATTTTCTCTTACTGCTTCTGCTATTGTAGGTTCTTTAATTTATTTTCTATAGTTTCATTGAGATCTCTTTTCACGATCACTTTACCAATCTCTTTAGCCAAAACCTTTTCACTAAGCCATACGTCAACAAATTCATCGGCATACAGTAATAAATAGTATGTTTATAGCTGCAAGTAATCGGCAAATGTCTACACCAAGGCCAGTCTCCCCATCGGAAATAGAACACCGTTCCAGATTGTTTGGTTTACAAACTAATGCTGTATTACTGCCTTTGAATATATGTATTTTCTTTCTTGGCTTCTAAATATTGGGTATGATCATAATACCCAATGTCAAGTCTTTTTTAAGCTTTATTATCTTTGTGATGATTGTTCTGTTGTGAAATTGTAGGGAAAGTTTTTAGTTTGAAATTGAAATTAATACTTATCTCATGATCAAGGCGTTGCTGGTTTTTCTTGAGGAGTTGTTCAATTTTCATACCCGTACGCAAACTACGCGACTTGGACGTGAGTTGCAGATTCCACCACCAGCTCACCAGAACCAGCTCGATATAAAATACAGTACTTAGCAGTCAAACATAGTTTTTAGCAGTTCAGGTTTATCTTTTCCATCAAAATGTAAAGCAACATCTTTTCTGCTCAGTCTTCACACTTGAAAAGAATGGCAATCATTTGTCTTTCAGAATGTTGTCGGCAAACATTTCGTAATCATTACAAGCTAGTCCAATTAGTGGTGCATGATGTCTTCAATCCAATAAACTTAAATTACTCGGTCATTTAACGACATTTGGCATCACTCTGACACTTGTATTCAGACATTTGGATCCGATGTTGTATACAAGACCATATTTTATAGAAAGCACTATTACTTCTCATATGTTTTGGCAAAATCTCGAAAACTTGTGTGTTTAGAAATTGTGTGTTGCTATCTTCGTGTCCAGTGATCTAAAGATAGTAGTGCACTTTTTCTGTGCGTGTAGCAATATTTCACTCTCGTTAGTTTCAGCAGTTGCTTTTATAAATGCGAGATGCAAACATTTTATTTAGTCGTCTTCTTCTCAAGTATATTCACGATTTGGTGTAGTAATTTTCACTTCAACAATTAGGCGTGTTGTAGATAAACGAATTATTCCAGCTTATTTAATTTGCAAGCGACTGTCGTTCTTCAAACTCTCGTTAACGTTTTTATCATCAAACTCACATAAATCAATTTTGACATCGTTTTAATTCCGTTCAGTCTGTTCTTTTCTGAAGACATCGATCATAACTGCCCACAGACTACCATTCTCTAGCTGAGTCTAGTCGTGCCTTACACTCGTGACTTTGATCTTCAAACGTGCGAAACATCTCTCAAACTCATCTAGTTGTCATCGCTTCATCTGTCGTTAGTTTAGCCCCAAACTGTGAGCTTACATCATAGGCTAGATTCAGTTTTAGCATTCCGTGTTCAAATACACTGAAGCTTTCAACTTTACTAATATACTCACTTCATATACTATATTGGAAGTCAATCACACTAATGCTTATATCATTTAATTCAATACTATTAGATAAGCCAATAGATTTATCTTCTTGTACAACAATAAATAAATCTTTAGGGCCACTTAACCTTAAAGGTCAACCGTTTAAAAGTTCAACATCTGCTTCTAATAACTCAATAATTTCCCTAAGGCAATTTTCTTCGTAGTTCATTACAGAAAACATTGATATATTTGTAGCCAAAGGCGAAGAACCTTAGACGCCAGACTTACTGGCAAGCGATCTGTGTCCCGCAAGGGCCTGCACTCGGCATTGAACGAATTCGTTAAGACTATGCCACCTGTCTCTTTCTCAAAACAAACGTTATTTTTGACCAAGTTAAACGTTTCATAATTTCAGTTGTGCTTGTCAAAATTGTATGTAAACAAGCTGTTAACTAGTGCAAAGTAGTGCTAAGATTGTTTGTTAATCATAAACGCTGTGCTGTTAAAGTTAATGAACCTAGAATTATTTGTTCTTAATGTTAGTTTCGTTGCCAGAAGTTTCGGTATGTTTTGTACACGTTGGATGATTAGCAAGGTTTCTTGGTCGTAAATAACGTTCTTTGGAGCAATTTATAAATCTGCAGTGTGGATTTGAGTTTAGACTGAAAATTTTGAGCGCTCATGCTGAAAATGTTCGTGAAAGGTCTTGATTTATTCAGATGTCCCTGGAAAGTCACCTGATTGCTTTCAACAAATGATTATTACCATTTGCAGATAAATAATCAGTCGAGTGAAATGTTTCAAAACTTCGAGATCCATAGAAGTCGAATTTCCGTGTTAAACAAACGAGGTCGCTAGTATTTTGGTGTTCTTCTTACTTTATAGTGTGGTTAGTACCTAACACTAACCTGGTGTTAGTTTTTATGCTGCCCATGGGCTTGGCTTTACATGCCGTCGTGAAATGTCTCTCCGGCATGCTGGTTTCTTCACGATGTTGTCCTTCACCGAAGCAAGTGATAATTTTACAATATGCACATAAATCCGAAAAATCAGAGGTGCTGGGTTCGAACTCGAGACCTATGACTTGATTGATTGATTTTGGTGTTGAATAAAGTATCTCTAGCTGTCTAACGTATACGAAGCCAGTGGCAATGTCCACCACGTAGTTTCCTACCTTTTATAAGTAACCTTTTAGATTATACTGCGATCTCTACAAAAAAACTATTTTTGTTCTAGTTCAACAAATAGGTACGAACTGGTATTTGCTTGAAACAATCAATTAACGAGTTGAACAAACGCTCGTATTTACGATTGCAGTTCTGATAAACACCGTGAAAGATGTAAAATACGTAACCTGAAACTTTGTATTTACAGATTTTATACATTTCCTGCGCTAGCATTCTTTGAGAAACATAAAATCTAATGTTTCCACACGTATTTAAACAGTTACCAATACATGTAGGATTCCGATTGTAAATAAGACCTCTTTCCAGGAATATTTTTAGGAATTTAATGCATCTGCAATGATACCTATACAGGATCGACAAACAAACGATTACCACGTATTCGGGCAATCAATCCGAATCCCCCCACATTTACATTTATCATCGGAAATTGAAAAAAATATCCGCTGTTCCATACATTTTACCCGTTAACCGAGTAGGTACTTATTGCACTTTGGTAGGAAACGGTAGACTTTTTAAAATTTCCGATGAAAAATTTCTGTGCTAGTAATTCCAGAAAGCAGTAATTTCCATACTTCCGAATTTACTGACTGTGTTATTTCCTCCACAGTATCCGATGGATATGCCCGCACCAATGGCACTGCCAGCCCAGCTTCGTCTAGACCTACGGTGGACTCTCTCCTCGACCAGCTCAGTGCAGAAATTCCCAATGGGTGAGTAGAAGCTAACTGATGTTTACTATGAAAGTTTAAAATATATGTCAGAATTGTGTGGAACGGAAAAGGAGCAACAATGTGCACTTTGCATTTGCCATAGTTATAATGCAACCCACGTCAACACGTGTTCATAGTTATTCGATTTACGCTTTTATCGTCTTCTGTTAACTGAGCAAGATAATTTTCAAGTTTAGTCTGATTGCGTAAGCTGTCTCCGACTCATTCTACGTGATATATTATACAGGGTGTTTGGCGCATGGACCGACACAATTTTTCCAGGGATTTGGGAGGTCATTAGCTAGGTTTTACCCATACACCCTTTGTCCCAAATGTCACGGTTGGTTACATATGTTTTTTTTTTTTAATGAAAAAAATGCCCAAAATGTTTCCTTTAATTCGAAATAACTTTTTTGTTTGTGGGCGTAGTGGCACAAAAGAAATTTTGTTGCATTCTCCAAAGTCTTTTAAATCTACAAACATCTTTGTTTTATACAACTGGTTTCAAGAAAATTCCTTACAAGCTTCCAAAGTATTTTTTTTTATTTAATGAATGAAATTTTACAACTTTACACGTTATTTCGAATTAAAGGAAACATTTTGGGCATTTTTTTTCATTAAAAAAAAAAACATATGTAACCAACCGTGACATTTGGGACAAAGGGTGTATGGGTAGAACCTAGCTAATGACCTCCCAAATCCCTGGAAAAATTGTGTCGGTCCATGCGCCAA
The DNA here is from genome assembly GCA_950022335.1 of Eurois occulta. Lineage (NCBI taxonomy): Eukaryota > Metazoa > Arthropoda > Insecta > Lepidoptera > Noctuidae > Eurois > Eurois occulta. Next base: position 3,754,088 of record OX465489.1, on the reverse strand, counting down.
ACACCCTGTAGATAGGGTGGAATCTTGATTTTGAAGACTTACGAGTATTTCAAAGCCTTTATTTTTACAATGTTTTTTTTTTAATTCGTCTCTTGTGTTGATATTACTCAGAAGATGTTGGTAACACCTTCGTCCTTCTTTCACATGAACACGGAAAGTTCGTCACATTATTCGAACAGTGTGGGTGGGTGGGTGGTTCGAGCCTAGTAGAGATGGTCCCTACCACTTCTACCAATGACCTTAGGTGTTAAGTATAGATTAGCAATAGAGACAATTTATTGGCAGCGTGTGGGCTTTCCCACGATATTTTACACCATAAACACAATTTATAGTGTTTGAAAAATAGATCGGGTTGTGAGCGACAAACAACTTTTCTACTGTCGCTTTTCAAATAACTGATCTATGGCATCTGAGGAAAAGAGTAATTGGTATGTACTAAAGATAGGGCACGTTCGAACCTATAAGGACGAATTGTGGACACGATCACTTCAATACAATTCCTACTAAGTCCGCAACGGTTCTACAATTTGTCCGTACAACTTTGACTGATCCTTTGGCTAAATAATAACAGCCACTCGGGTCGATCTTCAGGTTAAGCCGCGCTTGCCTAGGTTGATCCCTGGATGGGAGACCACCCATACACACACCGAGATTCCTCCATGCCTCGGCTAGCACGTTAAGCCGTTGTCCCGGCTGTTATTTGTAGATCTTTGACTGTCGTTACCGGTAGTCAGTGGCCCGAAAGTCTGACAACAAGTCTTACCAAGGGTCTTATCGTATTTACTCAGTACTAACTGGGTTGTGGAGGTCAGATAGGCAGTCGCTCAATATAAAATACTGTTATTCAGCTGCATCCGGTTAGACTGGAAGCCGACCCCAACATAGTTGGAAAAAGGCTAGGCAGATGATGATGACTTTGAGTAATCCTTTACTACACAACAATTTAAGGGAAAGTTGCATTGATTCCTCTCTCAATAAAATATGTTTATGTCACAAAATTATGAAACTGTTTCACAACATTTCATCTACAACATACTATATTCTATTTATTTGTGTCGTTGACACACCCACTACGTTTTATATCCGTTCTACGTACCGCCAGAAAACATTATCATTCAAACTAGCCAAAAGTCAACAAGAACGAAGAAAAAAGTTTCCACTTGTTGTCGGTTATAGAAATATCGAATTCCAGAAACTGTTTCTACCATAAATAAAGACCCTCTAGTGTTGCGAGACCCTCTAGTGTTGCCAAGTACTCAAATGCGTTAAAATTGTAGTAAAGGAAAACTCTTGTTGAATTTCTAGATACTTTTAATAGCGACCCCCTATTTTGTTTGCAGTTTTTACGACCTCGCAAAACATCGAGATATTTTTATTAATGCAAGTTTACTGTTAATGTATTATGCAATAAAACCTTCCAGAAATACCTTTTGAACGCCATTGTCACATATACATGACAAGCAAGCGCGTGCACTGTAGGCCAAACGACACTAATATGTGACAAAATTATTGTGGCTTCGCGTGGAGGGCACGCGCGTGCGTTTATGTTCTGGTGTTCAAAAGGTTAATCCTCCAAATGATCATGAAAACCACATCTAAATCCGTTGCGCAGTTTAGTGTTCTAATGTCGCGGTCACACAGACAAACAATTCTTTATTTTATATATCCTCATATATTCTAATAAAAAGGAAGGAGGAAAGCTCGTGTTGTTTAAATAATATTCTTTTACGCCAGTGTTAAAAAGTATGGTTTCCTTTGATGTATTTTAACAAGCACATTACGTGGCCTCAAATAATAGGCTAACAGCCATAAACATTTCCAGCACTGGCTACAAAGTTGTTTTTATTGGAAATACTATGGAAAAGTTTTAAATTAAAAAGCTAATTATTTCTCAGATTTTTTGTTGTGTTCCTTAAATATCAACCTATCAGTGGCGAAGGGTCCATACAACTCGATTCCTATCGGTTTCCCTTTGAAAAATGGCACAGTCCGTATTCTATAGACAAATAATATAATCTCACTAAAGATGTGGGACGGCTTACCTGTTACAAAAATTGACCCTTTGCTACTGCAACCTATTACTAGTATTACCACAAAATGTTCTTATTAACAAAACTATGAAATCGTCCTAAATGATTTGATCTGCTATAAGAAAGAACCACAATGTCTAGTAATTTATTAATAGAATTAATCATTCAAACTAAAATAATTCATTTTTAACAAGAGCAGCATGCTTAATAATTAGTATATCGTTAATCCCAAAATGATTTTACATTGACACTAGCCAGAACAATATACAAACAGAAGTAGTACCTAGTACCTACTGTAATTATTCCGCGCAAGCATGTACAAGTAAATAGCCCATCTGTTAGAATGTGTAATAAGAAAATGACATTCGATGGCTCTGCCAATTCTTGTAGAAATTATAACGTCTCGCCTGCTATAAATAATTTGGCATATCGAACATCATATTTGTTTCTTAGTAATAATAATAATAATAATATCCCTGGATATTTCACACAGCACCATCTAGTCCCAAGCTAAGCAACCTAATGCTTGTGTTATGGGAGCTAGATGGCTGATAAACTACATATATACATTTTTTTTTTGTAAATACATACATATTATAGATAGAAAAACACCCAGACCCGGAACAACTACTTGTAGGTCATACAAATATTTGTTCCGTACGGGAATCGAACCCGCGACATGCAGCGCAGCAGTCAATCGCTTGACCACTGCGCCAACCGTGCCAATAGTAGGTTTAATGACATGTTTATTGAAGCTACTGATGCTATTTCCCCATCATTAAAAGCAGTATCGTATAGCTCCGTTAATTACTGGACAATGTCCTCTCTCTCCAGTTGAACGCCTCTGAGCAGCTTGCTTCTTGCTTATATTCAAGCCTTTGAGCTATTCCGTCCTGCAATAGGTAATATTTTCCTACTTGCCACTAAGCCCGCATCGGGAAGACCAATGTCGTCTAAACAGCCCAACCAGATTACGGAAATCATCGCTTTACCTAGCATGAGTGCGTATTATTATCACCATCAGCTCATACCCGTCTTTTGTTGGATATGACAGCTGTAATTGAAGACCACTTAGCTCGATCCTCGGCTACTCTTTCTAGCTGCTACCTACTTGCCATCCTACAAAGGTCCTCGCTCCACTTTACCTGAGAGCTTCTCATCCTCATCAGACTGTATGAGAAAGATATCTAACCTACAATCGCACACCATTAAACTCGATCCTCGGCATATTTTCGATATTATCCAGTTGCTACCAGCCACCTAGCCTCGGGACATCTTTCACCAAGTTAATTTTATCGTTAGTTATATTAAATTGTGTGCCTCGTTGAGCTAGTGGTCGCGACTGCTGAATATGAGGTCCTGGGTTAGATTATCAGGTCGGGCAGTGTTATTGGGTTTTTCCATCAGGATTTTTTCAGATTTTTACCCGTTTGATGGCAATAGGCTTGCCCCTTGTTATTATACATGGGACTTAAATTTGGGTGTACTAATGGGTACACCTCTGCCTAACCCTTCGGGGATTACAGGCGTGATGTTATATTTAATTGTGGTACTGTAATTTTAATTGAGCATTTTACACCCACGTAACTATTGTTTATAGAATTGGCAATCACGACATTACGGATATAGGAACTGTGCATTTGCTAATGAGCACAATCATGTGGTGTGCAGTATTATGCAGTTCCTTTGCAAAAGCAATAGGCTCGAATATTCCGTTGGCAATAAGCCCGAAAAGTGATAGGACTAAGAAGAAGAATTGTTATGTGCGATTGAATTTATGAGCTTTCACGCAGATCGTGTTTTAAAATGTTTAGAGCTAATGTTTATTTCTAAATAATATTGTATTTTAGTACGTAAAGGTGCTTACAGATTTGCGATTTCGACGATTGCCGGAGATTTAGTAAAGTGTTCGGCGGTCAATCTGTCGAAATCTATGAAAAAGAACCGTCTTTCAGGACAGTAAACAGCTTGAGTTTATAATCCGCAGTCGCTAGTCGAAAATTTTAGCTTCAGTTTCAATTTGATACAACATGTATGTATGCCAGTTTAGCCACCCGTGGGTGCTTTCCACCGGAAATTCCATTTTCATTAGGGTTTAATCTAAATTTTCGTTACCGATACAGCAAAGAATATCACTATGTCGTTGCTAAATTTCTTCTATACAGATGAGATCAGTGGTGGCACAAAGATACAGCCCAGAAGTAACCTTGTGTGTCGCAGATCGTGAGTATGACCCTGGATAAGCACTTTGTGTAATTCATTTCTTTACCACTTTTCTACAAAAGGTGAGGGAGTCCTAGAAGTAGACTGATTATTAGTTAACTTGTTGCATCTCATGAAGGTGGCTAGCGTAATTATACATGCGAAAGTTTTTGAGAATGGATAAATGTTTGTTACTCTTTCACGCAAAGAATTCTGAACGAAGTTAGATGAAATGTGACACACAGATAGTTTATAACCTGGACTAACACATAGCATACTTTTATGGCGGTAGAACTATTCTTTGGGACAATTACTGAAGTCACAGGCATAAACCAGCCTATAATATGTACTGGACCACAGGCGTCCCCAAAGGCTGGTTAGCGGGTTCTTCAATTTTTTAAAAGCTTTCACGAATTTTCCTCTACGGAACCAGAAAAAATAATCATGACTAGATAGTGTATCGGGCCGTGGGCCGTCGACTGGGCCGTGTGAAAACTTACCTATTTTTGTACGGCGCACAAATAGCATGGGGTGACGTCAGCGCAGTGTTTTGTTATTATAATCGCCCCTTCGGTGTGGCCACGCGCCGGAGTCTGGAGGGACTGTCTGATTCCCGTAGGAATGAATTTTTTACGTATTGTATGTGGAAGAAAGTTATTGTTTCTTTCGCAATAGATCTGTTTTCTTGTTTTAACATGGTATTCATTCTCATCATTTATTATTACTTTACCAAAAAAGGGTCCACTAGTGAATACCATTTTGAAGCTGATACCTAATTCGCAGCAAAATACGAGTAGTTTGGAATAAATCTAGGTAAATGATGCCATAATTGTCAGTTTTTATACTGAAATATTGTTACAATCTAGAAATAAATACTGCGACCGTTAGTTCAGCCAGGTGCAAAAACTGTAAATCGGTGTTGTAAAGTGGATTCAGTACTTACAATAATTTCTTTTCAGTATTTTCTAATCATAACATTGTAAACCAAACTCTTTGTTAGAAATGTTAAAAGCATTCAAGAAATTTAACTTTCAATTGCCCTCGGGAACCATTCAAATTGATAGTTCGTGTGCAAACAATGTTATAATAATATCCTAATTAAACTGAAAATGTGTAAAAGCAGAAACTAATTTAATAATGCATTGAAATTCTTAGCTTAGTCATAGTGATCAGCGCCAACATAAATTCGTACCATGTTGGGTTTATTTGCGTAACCGGGCAATGCAAGCAATCTATGACTTCAGAGTTTATCCCTCACGAGCAATAAATGCGTAAGTGAAGATGGATCTTTATTGCTCGACCATGCAACGCGTTTATGGGTTTAATATGTAGGTTCCTTTCGTATTTATACCTATTCAAACGATATATCGGGTGTCTTGTAGTAAAATAAATGATATTCGGAAAAATATGTGATCATCATCTTCCGGCCCTTGTTCCATGTTACTTGGGGTCGGCGGAACACTTTTTTTTCCAACCCCTCTGTCAACCGTCACGCTATCACTTACTCCTTTTTCTTTCATATCATTCCTGGTCTTCCTCTCCCTCTCCATCCATCAACATTTATATTCATCACTCGTGGTGTTTCAAAAATATGTGATGCATTACGAATTTTTGTGAATCCAAAAAACCAAGTCGGGATGCATGCATTTTTTTTTTGTATTTGATCGTTCGCCAGGATTATTTTCATATTGCATCAATTTTATGCAGGCAGGTGGGAGTTTTTCTAGAATATTAAATAAAGACTAGCTGTGCCCGGCATGCGTTGCAATGCATGTTTTCCTACCTACTACCCTACCTACCCTACCTACCCTACCTACCCTACCTACCCTACCTACCCTACCTACCCTACCTACCCTACCTACCCTACCTACCCTACCTACCCTACCTACCTACCTACCCTACCTACCCTACCTACCCTACCTACCCTACCTACCCTACCTACCCTACCTACCCTACCTACCCTACCTACCTTACCTACCCTACCTACCCTACCTACACTACCTACCCTACCTACCCTACCTACCCTAATTTTTTGTGAATCTAAACCATTCCCAGATCCCCTTGAACACACACAAAAAATTTCATCAAAATCGGTCCAGTCGTTTGAGAGAAGTTCAGTGACATACACACTCACAGAAGAATTATACACTTCTCATCAAAAAAATCGAAACACCTCGCAGTTTATGATTTGATAAGGATTATCAGAAAAATGTGTATATTTAGGAATAAATGTAAAATGTCATTTAATAGTGAGTAGTATGAGGTTTTTAAATCCTAATGTTATTGTTCTAAATTCAAATTAAGTCTTCATAGGTTTCGTATTTTGTATAATGAGTAATTTTTACCCTGTATGGAATATGAAGGAAATGGGTAAAACAACACGCGTAAATGAAAAAAAAATGTAAGAAACGTTTATTTAATAACTTGTATTCCCTCCGCGAGCTCTTATTACTGCTTCCATACGGTTCTTCATCGATCGGATGAGAGTCACGATCACATGTTGTGGTATATTATCCCATTCCTCTTGGATTGCATTTTGCAGCTGGCTAAGTGTTTCTGGGGCTGGATCTCTTGCTCGAATTCGTCTCTTTAATTCATCCCATAGATGTTCAATGGGATTCATGTCCGGGCTTCTTGCTGGCCATACCATAATGGAGATACCGACTTCGGTAATATAATCTCGTACGACGCCCGCGGTGTGAGCTCTAGCATTGTCTTGCATGAATATGAAGTCGTTGCCAGTAAAATGTGCATAGGGCATCACATGAGGTTCAAGACACTGTTCGATGTACCGATGAGAGTTTAGTGCAGGCAGCCGTGGCCCAGACACAAAGGCAAGTTCTGTCTTACCGTCGGCGCTGATTCCTCCCCAAACCGTCCACGAACCGCCACCAAAGCTGACCTTTTCTTCAATGCAGCATTGTGCAAAGCGTTCTCCATCTCTTCTGTAGACCTTGTTCCTTCCGTCGTTACCATACAGCATAATTTTACACTCATCAGAAAACAGTACTTTGCTCCACTGAAGGTATGACCAAGTTAGGTGCTCGCGTGCAAAGTTAAGGCGCGCTCTTCGATGGTCTGCAGTTAATTTCGGCCCATTCGCTGGCTTATGCGGTGCCAATCCGCGTTCCTTCAACCTTCTTCTTATTGTAGAGTCACTTACAGCTACTCTTCGTACAACGCGAAGCTGCTGCTGCAGTTGAAAAGCGTTAAGGCGTCGATTTCGTAAAGAAGTTGTTAAAATAAATCGATCATCTCGCTCAGAAGTGACCCGATTCCTGCCAGATCCTGAACGGCGCGTGAACGAACCAGTCTCCCGATAGCGTTTGTAGACTCTATGAACAGATGATAAGCTTAGATGCAATCTTGCAGCCACAACACGCTGACTAAGTCCAGAATCCAGCAATGCCACCACTTGGGCGGCTTCTGCGGGCGAAGTATCCATATGTTTTAGAAAAAAAAGTTTTTTCAGACGTCCCAAAGTCACAGTAAATGAAATAAGAAACAAAAAGTTTAAAGACAAGCGCTAATTTTTAGTTTTTAAACGAGAAACGTACTCCAACCCTAAATACACATTTGTCTCAAAACCGTGATTAATTTCATTTATAGGATAAACAAATGAAATTCTAATTTCGAATTTTGATTTTTTTCTTCTTACTGTAATGACCAAACTGCCAGCTACACAATAATGTTTTTTTTTTCATGGAATTAATTCTCTTTTGTAAAAAATTAGGACAAAAACAATAAAAACGAAAGTGTTTCGATTTTTTTGATGAGAAGTGTATATATAAAGATAATTATTGAAAAAAATATGTTTTACATCGATGCTGAGGTACGTTTAACTGATTATTCTAGCCAAATAATTATGCAGATGTTACTAAAGTATCTAGTATCATCATGTTTTCCAGCCAAGAAATCTCATATAATCCAGTTGCAAAGATAAACATTTCCTATCCTTCACATTGACATGGAAATACTACAAACGTGCGAAAGCTAATATAGGCCAACTGCACTACATCTTATAATTAACTTCCTAGAGGTATGTGATTCTTGGTGAAAGGCAAGTACTCCAACCTCGATGATAGGTCTACCTACATAGTTTTACCTCGATGAGAGCAATTGTAATGTTTTGTGGAAAGATTTATTCATAACTAATGTTACTAAAGTGAATTTACATATATTTCCTTCTGCACTACAAATTGAGATTGGTGCTATGATGTAAAAAATATTAAAGTTCTTCTCACAGTAGGTCAAATCAACATTACCCATATAAAAGCTAGTTACTTGTGAAGTAGAAGACTTACCAAAAAAACTCACACAAAGAAAGACTTTTGAGTAAGCTTTATGATAAAGAAAACAGTCCCAAACGCTATGATCACTTTTTTACACTATGACCAGAGACCAGAGACAATCCAGGAATAGGTCTAGGCCGCAGAAAAAAAAAGAAAAACAAAAAGGAGGATGCACCAAACATCAATAAAAAAAATCTATAAAAACTATTACGGTTAACATCAGTTGATATCCGCTTGATTTTAATGTTACTATCGTAATACCATCGCAAAAGTACGATTCGAGGGCAACGCGTGTATTTTTTTCAAGCAATTTTTCATCATCGGATTTTGGCAGCGATCCACTACATCCGTTGAACGTGAATATTTTTATATATCGACTGATATACTAGAGTCTAGTGGTTGTAATAAATACACGCTCCAAGGAACACCATGGCAAAAACTTTTACCATAGATTGCAGACTGTTCAGATGGGGATTCATAGATGATTCACAGATTCTTCCATAAATTATGGAACAGTTAATATCGTGCTCATTGCAGGAACTGTTGGAATCTACCGAAAGACGCAAAACTCGTAGTTCTGGGCGAACTCAATTTAGATTGCTATCGACACCAAGAAGACCATGAGATTCAGTACTGACTCTTTGGTACACATTTGTGTCATGACACGATTTACACCGTGTATTATACAGATTGTACCGTGTATTGTACAGTTGACAATAATGAATTGTGCAGTTGCGTCAAGCAGTGTAGTGTAGAATAATATGATGGTATCCAGATGATGTAGTTCGAAGAAAATTGATTCAATAATTCATTTGATAGGAAGGTAATTGAACTCTGAATGGATGGGAGAATTCATTTATAATTCATAGATAGTATTATTGGCATTATTGGCAGTCAATGCGCCGTCAGATACCTATCCTAATATAAAGCTTTGGAGAAGGTGACGAAAATATACATTTTCACTACTGCGTTATACTATGCAGTAGATGCTACAAGTAGTACTGCAAATCCGAAAGAAAATTCTGCATATGGTTGAGAAGGGTTTCATTAGATGCGGCAGCAGCCAGTTAAAACAGCAGACATTCGGTAGACAATTTAAAATAAGACTTATAATAAGGTCATAAGGTCTTCTTTCATCACCACTGCTCTCAGAATGGTTAAGGAAGAAATCGTAATAAAACCGGGCATGTCCTTAGACATGTGACTTCCCCCAACCCACTCTTAGCGTGCGTGGTGAATTACGGGCCAATGACTGGGAGCAGGCTGTTCCCCAACAGGAACATTATAGGCTGATTATGCTTATGAAAAGGGAGCTAGTGCCTAAATAATAACAGCCACAAGATCGATCTTCAGATTGAGCCGCACCTGCCTAGGTTGGTTCCTGGATGGGTGACCACCCTTTACATACCGGGTTTCCTCCGTGCCTCGCAAAACACGTTAAGCCGTTGGTTCCGGTTGTCATTTATAGATCTTTGACAGTCGTTACAGGTAGTCAGTGGCTCGAAAGCTTGACAACCAGTCTTACCAAGGAGTATTACCCAGTACTAACTGGGTTGTGGAGGTTAGATAGGTAGCCGTTCCATGTAAAATACTGGTATTCAGGTTAATCCGCTAAATCATCAAATCAAATTCATTTATTTCAGGTACGTAACCCATATTGCAAAAAAAAACAAATACAAAAACAGCAAATCTCAATACACAATTAATTAATAAAAATAATAATAATAATTAATTTACAATTTTGTTAGTCTCTTACGGGCGACACTATATGTGACTTGTCTATCACAGCAGTGTCGCACATAAGGACAGTCCAACCTATCAGCAATCATTCTCAGAACGGCATTGGAGCTGGCACGCACCCTGCGCACAAGGGACGCGCATCGCTTCCGCATGGTCGCATGGAAGCAGTCCGTGCGGGCCCAAGCGAACATCCCTGAAGCGCTGCAGCAGCGAGGCAGGCCCAATACCGCCCTGAAAGCGTTGTTAAATTGAACGCGGAGGGCGTTGAAGCATTTTTGAGTGTAATTCGCCCACAGGCTACAGGTGTACATAGACGTACAATAAGCTCTGAAAAGAGTTACTTTTACGCCATCTGAGCACCGTGCGAACCTGCGGGCCAGCATATTAGCTCTAATGGACAACGCCCTCCGCTCCCGTTCCAAGTCAGCATGATCCCCGAGGTCAGCGGTGACTATATGCCCTAGGTATTTAAACTGATGCACCCTATCTAAGGGTACACTATTCAAACTCAAAGGTGGTACATAGTCCGGGCATCTAGCACCGCCCGCCTCAAACACCATGTACTGACTTTTCTTAACGTTATAATTAAGTCCATGCGAAACAGCGTAATCCTCACATGTCACCATCTAATTCCTTAGGCCACAGATCGACGCGCTCAGCAAAACCATGTCGTCTGCATAGCTTAAATTGTTGACACACACGAAGCACACTCACACACACGCTAAGACTGGAAGCCGACCCCAACATAGTTGTAAAAAGGCTAGGCAGATGACGCATATCAAAATTCTTAGGTTTTACTAAAAACAATTCCATCATATTCTTTCCACATTTCAACCTTCTAGTCTGTACTGTAACTGCTATCATTAATGTCATTACTTTGAGCTTTATATCATCAACGCTACGCCAAATGTAATGTCTGCGTGTCGTAAATTTCAAAGAGACTGAGGGATTAAATTAGTTGGATTAGCAGAATTTGCCTTGACATTGATTTCATTATAATATTGTGTTTCGCAGTCTTGCCAGACGTTTTGATAAATCTTTCTTTTTCTTCTTTCTTTATCGTGTGGTTAATGCCTAACTTGCTGACAGACTTTTTATGCCGCCTCTGCCTCTGACTGTGACTTGGGTTTGATGCCGTCGAGATATCTCTCAGGCATGCTGGTTTCCTCACGATGTGGTGAAAATCAGAGGCTCATGTCTTGGGTTCGAACTCGAGATCTATGACTTGGCAGTCCGACGGTCACATCACTAGACTTCACTGCTTCCTTTGATAAATAATATCATCATACAAGGGTCGAGGTTGTAATGTTTATGGCAGAAGTTTATAGAACCCTGTTCTGAAGTGGCTCTATTATTCATTTGTTGGGCTCGAATGGAAAACCGCTGTAAAATGATGTCATTGCTACACCATTAGGCCATGTGAGAGTTAGGTGCATAATAGTAGCTTGTTGTTTTGCTGACTATGTTATCTAGAGTTTCTGCATCACGTAAACTGTTGCACGCACTCAGTTCTTCTTCTTAGCCGTTCAAAGCATCGCTACTTTGAAAGAATGTACAATAGGACAATTCCTTGGAATCCTATACGCACCGTTTATCTGCCGATTCACCAGCAGTTTTCTTAAATCCTAAATATTTTTGGATTAACATAACATCACGCCTGTAATCCCCGAAGGGATCTGCAGAGGTGTAGCTAAGAGTTTACCCATATTTCGCCAGTTATGTTTGTTTTATTTCTGGATTAGACAGCTTAAACATACATATTCAAAACTGCTGAAGTCCAACTGTAACATACAATTTTGACATTTAACACATCGCACCTCAGTCAAGCATAAATCATAGTTTAGAATACCCAACAAAGGTTGACAATGTAAAATAATTGTTTTTGGCATGCCCGACCGACTCTGGCGCACGTTTCCGCTCACTAATTAGTATTTATGTGCTAAAAGACGGTAATCACACCTGCCGCAGAGTGTCTACCGTGTATATATGTTGTTTTATTTACTAGAATACATTATGTGGGTACAGGGACGGCATGAGAAGATGTATTGAGGGTTTAAAAGCTGTTGAAAGAAGTTCCGTCAAGAAATCACTCTTGTATGATCAACCGCATCCCACATTGATTGCAAGGTCTTGACTTTAACTACGGTCTTTATTTCGTAGCAGTTTCGTTGTCTTACTGAAGTCCGGCTACCGTAGTTTTTCAAGAATGAAAGACTATTCATTCTTAAACTCCATTTTGTGAGATGAATCGATTTTATGAAGAGTTTTTAGGGGTAACACAAATACAAAATCATGCTTCAATGTCTTGGATTGAAATGTTTGTAAACCACGTTGGACAGGGTAAAAGCTTTTGGCGATTCTATATAGACACTATAGTTGCTCTTAGATTCTTGGTACATTTACCAAATTGATTTCCTCTGGTACTAATCTACTGAAATAATCTTCTTTATTTTCTTTCCTATTATTAAGTCAGCAAGTGTGTTGCAGCTTACTGATTGTTATAAATTAACATTAGGTCTTCTGACTCCGATTCTTCAGCAAAATGTAGTTTGACGAGCGCGAGCGTAGCCAGGTCTCCATTTTCTTGCAACGGAGGGGTTAAAACTTGACAGGTTTTACACATAGCAACAAGAAATAAAACAAGAAAAGCTAATTAACATAATCCATCCATTTAAAATGTATAACCATGCTCAGACCACCCAAAAGACAACTCTATTCGTATTCAAACAAAATACACGATCTATAATTCCTTTTAATTGCTTCTGTTAAGTCACTCCCTGCCCAGTAACGAAAGCACACATGACACAGATAAACTACTAAATAAATAATCGTTTAGGAAGGACAATCGGCTATTTAGGGAATTAAGACGCACTGCATGCGCCCGCGCCGGCCAAACTCTAATAGGTCTTTACGTACTGGAGTAATTTATAACTGGTTTCTGTAAACACAAGAGATGCATGACATGTGGACCAATCAGGGGCCGTCGCGATTCTCGATAGTGTCGTCATTTCAGTTTATAGAGCAGTTTTCATTTACTTGGTGATCGGGGAAAATGTAATTGATAAGGAAGCTGTATTGGATTACAATTAGAAAGCTATATTTGTTGAAATTAATGACAATCAGCCGTCTAAAGATTTATCTATGATCTTTCATCACAACTTTGAAGATTTCCAAAGAGGTTTTGAATAAAAAAAAACAAGCTAATTTGGACGGCATCGTGAAGAATCGGCCAAAATAGGTGAAACAGATACATAGGTGTCAAAACCTTCTGGATGATCTTGTCATGTCTGCAACTCTTAACTGATAGCATAACGAATGACGATAATTATAAAAGCAGCTCGCTAACATCTTTTGACCATTCCTTTTCTATTGCCCCCAGTCGCGCTTCAACATCGCCAGTGCCCCCCTCTCAAGGTGGGACCCTTCCTCGCCCCGGCACCAAACAAGTGACGGTCACGGTCCAGGAGACGGTGGTGGAACCAGCCCAGTCGCAGCAGCAACCGCCTCAAGTGCAGGCGCCAGCTGTGCGTCATCATCATCATGCTTCAAATGCTACCAAGGAGCTGGACGATCTGATGGCCTCGCTCTCTGACTTTAAAGTAAGTACTTCAACAAGGGTTTGTTTGATTTTATAGTATGGTATAAAGGATAGTAATATCGTCATCAGAAACTGCAATACAAATATGTTCGTTTGATCAAATTTTAGGACACTGACTGCTTAAGTTTGTCCCAAAATAAGTCGAAATAGCCTCGCTTTCTTATCAGGCCACAGAACTATTTTTTCTTTTTAAGGCGGCAATGTCAGTCTATAATGGAGTCGGCCAAGAACTTGGTACTCGAGTTTGGCACTATCGCTAGCGTCCATCAATTCGTGTCGTGTATGGGCATCAAGGCACGCAGGACACGATATCAGGTGTCCCATTGTTTGTGGAACAGCGCCACTATTTTCAACATACTAACACATATGCCTTAGATCTGAAAGTGAAATTAAGGAATATAACAGTCTTTTGGCGAGCAAAAGCATTTCAGGAAACGGTATTCCTTCTTACTCACGCTGTCACAAAACTCACAAAATTATCAGAAACTCTGGCTAAAGTGCTTTGCAGATACACGTGCGGCCATCTTTTCGTTTAAACCTAAAACCCTTAGTCGTAATTCACAATAATCATAATGAAGAGTTTATGCGAATCCACCGAGATGTATCTCACTACGGTAGCTTGTTTACTCTAGAAGTTGTTAGTATAGAGGGCTTTTGAAGTTTGATGGACAGTCATAATTCTGATGTTACGTTAATCCATTTTGGCATCTTCATTATTCTCAAAATTTTCCCTTACTTGCCAAAAAAATTACGTACTGACGTGGACATGGTATCAAAACAAATCTTTGGCATGTGCCTCATTTTTATTAGATTCAAACCGTACATATTATGTTCTCTGCCACATAGCCACGTTTCTCATGTCGAGGCATCAAATATACAGTACTTAAATAAATCGATCCAGAAAAACATTGCGAACACAATAACCTAAATACCACTGTCCTCAAGATGTACGTTTTCGTCTAATTGCTAATGTATTAAGTGAAACAAATGGCTATTTATTGCAATTTGTGTACTAATTACAGTGCACTCCAAGATCGCTTGTAAAATAAAGGATAGTTGATTGTCCACAAGCTGCCAAAAAGATATCGGAGCTGGTGGCGTCGCAATAGCAGCATCTTATGCCATTGTTTATGTCCTCGTATTATCACAGTATTTTTCATTCATGAAACATGAATTTACTGAATAAACCCAGAATTTATAATCTGGTGGATCGTTTCGGTTGAGTTTACGATTCGATTCTGTAGTAATATGCGGGCAGGTGTGAGTCATCGCCACCCTAAGGTCCAATATCGGTCGGCATCTGTCACGGCCACCTCGGCACACTGCACTACAGCAGTCTCCTCTTTTCCGTTTATTATAATATTTACAACTCGCCTTTCTTGGTCCACGGCTATTTCCAGCCGGGCTAGAAGCCGTCGCTCCAGCAGTATTGCCATCTCCCTCGCACCCGCGTTGTGCCAGGCGGCTAAAGATAGTTCCCAGCGTTACATCACAGGCGTGGTGGGGGCTTGAGCTTATAATATTAGAGTACATAGACAAACATTTCACTCGGACGGCATTCGCTCCAATCCACCACGACCGAGCGGGTTTACTTTTGTACGTTGGGATTACGATGAATTTTCGATCTTTTACTTGGACTTAGAAAAATTTTGTCATTCAAGTCCAAAGCAAAAGATTCAAGTTCAATTTCAACTCCATTTTTCGAATGTTTCTATTTTGCCATCAGTCATAAAGTAGATTCTATTCATCGAATTTGACCTTTCGATGGCAATTTAGAAACACCACTCATAAACATTTTCTCAATTCCTCAGGTGAGCGGCACTGGCACAGGAGTTGAAAGCGGTACCCACGTATATCGCGAGAAGCGTGCGTGGCAAGAACACTACCGCAGCAACCCGCGGCAACCAGAGTCCGCCTCTCTAGAGCATATGCTCGGATCTCTCCGTGCAGACATGAGCCGCCAAGGAGTACAAACCCCCCAGAAGGGATGCTGCAACGCCTGCGATAAGCCCATCGTCGGACAGGTGGATATCCAACCGTGGTGGGAGCAGAATTCGACCTCAAGCACCAGGAAACAAGACAGAAAATCCCAGTGAAATCCAATTCTGCTCCCAGTGTGTTCAGTGATTTTTGTCAAGTAGTGAATGACGAACTGTTCTGTGTCAGGTCATCACGGCGTTGGGTCGCACATGGCACCCCGAGCACTTCACCTGCGCGCACTGCAACCAGGAGCTTGGCACCAGGAACTTCTTCGAGCGCGACGGCAGGCCCTACTGCGAGCCTGACTACCACAACCTGTTCTCGCCTAGATGTGCCTACTGCAATGGACCAATCCTTGATGTTAGTTTCGAGAAATTCGATCAAGAAAATTTCGACTGTAAAGCTTCCTTGCTAAGGTGTATTTTCTCATTTCAGAAATGCGTAACGGCTCTCGAAAAGACCTGGCACACAGAGCACTTCTTCTGTGCTCAGTGTGGCCAGCAATTCGGGGAAGATGGCTTCCACGAGAGGGATGGCAAGCCTTACTGCCGCAATGACTATTTCGACATGTTCGCGCCCAAATGTGGCGGCTGCAGCAAGCCCATCATGGAGAACTATATCTCAGCACTTAACACACAATGGCACCCCGACTGTTTCGTCTGCAAGGTCAGTATCCATCTCCTCATCACAGGTGTCAGCTGAAACCGTTTATTTACATATAATGCTCCAATATGCCAGGTCAAGTATAAAAACCTCTCCTAAATATTCAAAAGTCCCCAAAACTTTTGTATATTCAGGACATTTCTAATATAAAATTTACCTCACAGGACTGCGAAAAGGCTGTCAAAGGCAAATCTTTCTATGCCATGGAAGGGAAGCCGGTATGCCCCAAATGCGTCGGAGTCGATGAGGATGAATAAAGGATGACGTCACCAATGCCCCCCCTCTCAATATGCCCTCCCCAAATTTTTTTTACAGCTATGCTCGTCGTTATGAACAACAAGGGAATGATCTAAACACACACACACAAACACAGATGTTATTTACACACAAAAAGAAAGAACAACTAGTCGTTAGTACTTGGTAGGGAAATTAATTTATCTATGTAATATATTTTTGTAATATTATTGTAATGCTAAGATTTATAATAAAGAGAACAAAAATAAAAAGAAAGAGAAAATACAACAAAAAAAGAGAACAAAAATAAATAAAAACAAATACAACAAAACTATATGAGATTGCGGATGTGCCCTCTGACAGGGATTCAAGGTCACGTGCGTACGCGCACGACAATGACCTTTTAACGGGTCTCATTGTTGTTGCATAGGGAAGGACGTGAAACAAAAATGCAACGTGATTGTGGAGCAGGTCAAGTGCCGAGTATAGGGTTTCCCGGCTCCCGAACTTTCTATAAATATCGTCAATGACGTCATAGAACGTCTGCGCCATACCGGCTGCTAGTAATCAGAGAGTTTTGTTTATATCTATACCATCGGATTTACTGCTATTTTTAACACCCACTGGTCTATTTCCACCCAGTCGTTATGCGGACAAATATACCGAGAAATAAGAGTAATAGTGCAAGTTTAATGCTCAATAGTTGTGGCTTCATAATGTTATAGTTGCGAAATGAAACGCGGGAGCTTGCCAGGCCTATTGCGTAATATAGACGAAATACTAAGAAATGTTTCGAGTACGCAGCGTTCATTTGAAACGCCATGAAATAATGGGACTATTAAGGAATTATCCTTGTTGTAAAGTCTGGTTTCAAAACAGTAAGCAATGAATGCGGAAATATGATTGCACTGTTCGAAATTTAATTCTCGAAGTTGAGCCGAATTGCCACTTCATTTAGGCATTCATTCAGGTATCCCCTAGTATTAGTGAAAACGTATTTAAGTGCCCATCGCTTAGAGCTGCTCATTGCTCTAGATAGCTAGTCCAAGCCAATTTATTGAAGTTAGACTTCGAATGTAGAGAAAATAGGTTAGATTAGGTAATATCCAATCAGTATGCTAGCTCGTTGTCAGTCATTCGACTACTTCGCTGGTCTTGCGGTCGCAAGCGCGACAGCTGAGCATGAGGTTCTGGGTTCGATTCCCGGGTCGAGCAAATTATTATTGTGTTTTTCCATCAAGAATTTCTCAGTAGCAGCCACGGAGTCTGCATTTGTGTCCGGTTGATGGTAATAGGCTCGCCCCCTAAAACATAGGACTTAAACATAACTGGCGAAATGTGGGTGTATTATTATGTACACCTCTGCCTCACCCTTCGGGGATTACAGGGGTGATGTTAGGTATGTCGGCGATTGGGCCTAGCCTAACATAACAGCTCATAACAGATAGACGGACTGGAAGACTGATATTTTTCTTGCATAACTAACTTAGGTACTGTAGTATTCGAATATAGAAAAATAATATGTAAAAAATAAATATATAACTCTTTGTAATGTAGTTGTTTGACAACATAATTTCTCACGTCATTACACTATGAAACACATCTTGTATGTTTTTTTTTTGTTTTTTCGCTATAATGTGACACTTCCATGGATTCACGCCAAATGATAATTGTCCAGCAAATGAAAATAACACTCAATGACGTAATTATTCATTCGTGGATGTTAACTGTATGGATTTTGACAGCTAGTATTCATAGTCTTGTTGATTTTGAGAAAATACGTGCTCATTAGCAATTTACAAATTGAAAACTCTATTACTAAAATAAGTTCCTGAGATATGGAATCAGGTATTATTTTGAGAAAATCCACTACAATGAAATGTAATGCGAAAATATTGCGTTTTAAATCCGCAAAACCACTACAAAAGTTTCTACCGAAATATTAACCAAGAAGTTATCTTATTTAATTTTTTTAAACCTGTTATATATATTATTATTTTTTATAAAACTGTGTTTTCTATCTTTTTCCAACATCAACGTTATTACTAAACTTGAACGACACAGAATAACGAATAAGCCTATTAGATGCTAAAGCGTTCTCCTGTATGTATAGTTCAGTTTCTAAATATGTGCTTTTCCAAAAACAACTGTGAGAAGTTACATCCAACAGTTTTATGACTTTTGCAAGATAGAACTATTGTCATTCTGAAATCAACAGAATTTACAAAATCATAAAGTTGATATTAGTTTAACTGGAACAAACAACAGTTGGAAGCAAGGATTAGGTACAAATGGTGTAGTAACTTTGTGTACACCTAATAATTCATAGCACGTCATAATAATACATAAAACGATTTTGATATAATACAGACCAATTGTGTGTACTTATTTTGTTTATAAACATTTATAATATCAAAGAATGTAAACAGGTAGGTACATTTATCAGCAATATAATTCACGGTAACTATAGTTCACTCAGTTTTATTTCTAGTCAAATGTTTATAAATTAGGGAAGGTTATGGTGTGTGGGCCTAATATTGAAATAGATCAGGGTTAACGTTGTTATTGTACTGAGTACACACACAATATATAATTTCCTACTCCACATACAATCATTGAAAATTAACAGACCACAAGCGTACGCAGCGCCCTCTGTATACTCGTAGAAGAGTAAACTAGTTTTGAGGGAAAGCAAGATAGTGTTTTTTTCTGGAATCAATCATCTAGGCCACTTTGGCCTTTAAAACTCAGTAAGACTTTACACATAGGAATCTATGCATAATTTCCTGTTTTGTCTAATACCTGTTAGGCCAATGACATTTAAAAACCAAAAATTTTGTATATTTTTCCTATTCCGGGTTTGTTGTTGTGTTCATCCATTAAATGATAACAACAAGTAATATCTCAAATGACATATATTATCTTATCATGTTTAGGATCTCCAAATAATTAATAATCATGTCTCAAGTCCTATTTTACATCCTCATCGAACCGACATCATCTTCCAAAAGTCTTCCAAGTATTTGACTACAATACACCTGTTCTTACTTAAATAGAAAGAGAAAAATATTAAGATACACCACAGATAGGTACTACCGTGTTCACTAAGGGTGGACGCCTTTTCACCTTTATGCTCTGCGTAATAAGGTTGAAAAGTGCGCGATAGTACCTGCAGTATTTCTCACCATCCCTTTAATTTTCCTTTTATTTCATTATAAAAATGTCTTTACAACGATTGTTTTTAGCGATAAGACAGCCCATTTGGTCTGGCTACTTGAAATTTCTCTTTTTTATTTCTGTAATTACTATGTTGTACATAATGAAAGCTATTCTATACTAAACAGGATGTTTTCTTCTTTCCAGGAATGCCGTGAGCCTTTCCACGGCGGCTCATTCTTTGAGCACGAAGGCCAGCCATACTGCGAGACCCACTACCACGGCAAACGTGGCTCCCTCTGCGCTGGCTGCCACAAACCCATCGCCGGCCGCTGCATCACGGCCATGTTCAGGAAGTTCCACCCCGAACACTTCGTATGCGCTTTCTGCCTTAGACAACTCAATAAGGGAACTTTCAAGGAACAAAATGATAAGCCTTATTGTCATACGTGCTTCGACAAGCTGTTTGGTTAAGTTTTCTTGTGTAGTCACAGTGCACGAATATCGGTTATAGTGTAGCATGGTTCTTTTTGCGCTTATTGACATTGACAGGAGAGGTGGGTCTTTGTCCGTGGACTTTTCAAATTGTCTATGGAATAGGTATAAAAGATGACGGCGTTGGTTCCGTCTTTGGCCACGCTTCAAAATAAGTAGCCATGCAGCACTTTATAGAAGGTTATTCGATATTCAAACTTTATTAGTAGATGAAATCAATTTGGGTTATCGATGGACTTTTTTGAACTGTGAGCGTTCGAAATATAAATATGTAATCACGAATGGCGCTGTGACTGAAAATCGATAATATTTGACTAATGATTACAGTATTTTTTATTGTAAAAATGTTCAAATTATGAAGGCAAAGGTTCTAATTATTATAACTAAGTGTCGACTATAAGTCGTACTAGTGCCATACGTCTATTACAAGAGAAATGTATGATATTATATAAATAAATTCTGTTTACGTCGTAACAGGTCAAGAAATACTAACTTTGTTTATGTTATAATAAAAATCAGTTTCGAATATCAATGTAATGACTTTATGACACAAATATGATTCGTCTAGATAATGTATGAAAAATGAGATTATTTCTTGGTCAGAAGGATCATGCGAGCAAATATGTCTGTATCGAAAAATAGATTAAATTAAAACATATTATGCTTTGTCAAGATAAAATATTCATGACGTATTTTGGAATTTCCTGCTTTAATAATGCACAGATATTTGCCTACATATGGCGCTTAGTGACAATTTAACGAGAATTTTCTTACATACGCGATAACTGCGTACGAGCGGCCTTCAAGGTATCTGATAATACCATATAGGTATTTTATGATAATTTGAGTGCTGTTCGATATGATATTGCGTGTTTATTTTAATATTTTTAGATGGTGAACATATGTATAGATATACTCACGCCTTTTGTTGTAGCGTTAGCAGAAATTATAGAACACCACGAGCTAAAACCTAGCAGTAAATTTTAACAGTTTTATTAATACATTCCTCATTGGTTTAGTAGCCGCAATCGCGACTGCTGCTGAGGTCCTGGGTCCGATTCCCGGGTCGGGAAAATTGTCATTGAGTTTTCCCATCAGGAATTTCTCAGTAGCAGCTACGGAGTCATTACATTCGACTTAAACATAACTGGCAAAATGTGGGTGTGGGTGTACTATTAGGTACACCTCTGACTAACCTTTCGGGGATTACAGGCGTGATGTTACACAAATAAATTCACGCTTTTTCTTCAGGGGGTAGGTTGAAACTAGAGAGCGCCAACTGCTACGATCCTTAATACTCCTTTGGCTTCGTCCAAGGTCATACATCTGCTCATACAAGTATAGTTTCATACACACGGCCTAACAAAGCCTTTTGCTTGAAGAAGGCTCTTATTTGGGCTATAACTCTAACCTATACCTTATGAATGAGGTCATCGATCCGTCTGAAGGGGCTTCCCTATACGTCGAACGGTAGATAGTCAATGTCGATTCATATCTTAAGATAACGCCAATAAAGTATAGTGTGCATTATTAAAGTCTGATTTTTATGACAGTTGGCTGTCTCATTATTTCTAGAACGTTCGAAATGATTTTTAATTTAAAAAAAATCGAGAACGAATTTCTTTTCACAGCTGTAATTGATGATGTACTTCAAATAACTATTAGTAACTTACTTTATCAAATGATTACAAATAAAATAGACATAAGTAGAGTCTATTGGATTATGTCTTAAATTAGAATAAAAATTATAACTAAAACGTACAAAAATGATCACAGCCATACAAATATGTATAGTAAATTAAAAAAAAAACAGAATTGTATCATACAACTTCAAAGTGAGATGTGAATATAAAGATTTATAACAAAATTACATAAAAAAAAGCTCACATTTAACATTCTAGTATTTATCGTTGTAGTCTAACTAGTGCATGTGATTTAAACTAATTAAGTACCTAAGCATAGTGTTTATACTAAAAAATCGTTCTACGAATAGATAGGATACAAATTTTGAAAATGTTATTCCGAATAGTGCTAAATAAACGGTCTAAATGTCTCAGACATTCATTTTAGTTGGTACGGCTTAGATTGCTGCAAATTTGAAGGAGGTAACTACGACGGAATCAACTATTGATATCGAGTAGGTAGATAATGGTAGATGTAGATAATAATAATCCTTCTTGGAAACTAAACAAATAAAACGGCATAGGTACACTTCGACCAACTTATCTGTGCAGCTGGAAAAACACAGAACTAAAATAAATGTACTAAGTTTGACATATCGATGCAAATTTTCATGACAAGCAGCGCCACCTTGAACTGCACACTAAAAGTGGTCATACTACATAAAAATATTTGACGGGTCCGGCAGTGTTATTGGGTTTTTCCGTCAGGAATATTATCAGTAGCAGCCACGGACGGACGGATTTGTGTCCGGTTGGTGGCAATATGCTCGCTCCCTATTACATAGGACTTAAACATAACTGGCGAAATATGGGTGTACTAGGTATATTTGGCTACAGGTCTGCCTAACCCTTTGGGGATTACAGGCGCCATGTTACGTTATCAAACTATTATTAGACATGAAACTAAACTGCCCATGTTTGAAATAAGACGAGGAATCCATTATGTTTCCAAGAAAACACAATTCCGTCGTAGTTACCTAAGGAACGACATATTCGTGCTGCTTTGACAATCCGATAGTTTTTACATGCATTTTATTTATGTTATACACTTTTCAGTAAATATAATCGATTTGACTCAATTATATCGATAAGTTGTGTATCTTCCATTAGCGTTATGCTGTACAGTTATTTGCTACGTTGTTATTATATTTTTATTACTCCATTTTACGTTATTGCTCGGAGTTCGTTAGAAAGTGCCAAACTTATCGGGCAGGCTTTTTAAGGCCAGTGCTCACGGTCTAACGCTTTTATATTTTAAATGGACGCTAGGATTATTAACTCCAAACATTATTAACTGTAACCCCATGCTTTTTGGTGCTATTTTGTTGGAAATAATGTATGAAAGTACATCATTTCTTTTGTAAAAACATTATGCCAAAATATTATAGAGGAAACATCTGTGCAGCCGGCCCTGTTAAACAAATTAATACAAAAATAAGACCAATGGGAAAAAAATATCTCTTATCGCTATAGCAACTTATAAAAAGTAACAATAAAATTATTGTAATTGGATATTTGCACGGTTGTTGGCCCTCTTTTATATGGGACTTAAACATAACTGGCTAAATGTAGATGTATAGTGATACACCTCTGCCTAAACCTTCGGGGAAACAGGTGTGATGATGTTATTTTATGTTATGTAAAATTGTAACCGAAAATAAGTAATGTGCGTCCATGAGTGCTGGCTTTAATTTTATCGCTTCTGTTAGTTGATAGCAATAGTAACGAATGTTGAAGTGTTGGCAACATAACCTCGCTCGAGGAACATGTTGGTAGGTAGTAACGTACCACGAGAGTATGTAATCTATGAGACACGATTTTATTGAATCTGTAATATTTTAACAAATATATTTAATGTTTTTTTAATACTGGTGTTTTATTCTAATCATTTAGTCACTAATCGGTTGTCGTGGTATGGACATGTGATGCGGAGGAATGAGGAAAATGTCGTGAGGGAAGTTTTGGGTAAGTATGGATGGCTATAGGAGTAGAGGAAGACCAAATAAACGATGGATGGATTGTGTGAAGGATGATATGGCTAGAAAGGAGGTGACTGCTGAGATGACGAGTAATAGAGAAGTATGGGGGGATAACGGCAGCAGAGCCAGCAGAATGATGATTTAGTCTCTGTAAAAAGTAATAGAAGTAAAATTTATCAGGTAGGTTCCCTGTCCTTATGGATCATAATTACCTTCATAAGTTGACTGAAAGAATCCAATCGCTTGTCATTGTCAGACAGACTAAATTGCAATTTAAAGATAAAATTTTGTGGCACAATACCATTAATGAAACTGCTAACTCCTACAGATAAAGTTACCTATTTGTTCGTACCCAATCTATCTACTTGCTTATCTCATCATCTGCCTAGACTTATCCCAACTATGTTGGGGTCGGCTTCCAGTGTAACCGGAAGCAGCTGAATACCAGTATTTTACATGGAGCGACTGCCTATCTGACCTGCACAACCCAGTTAGTACTGGGTAATACTATACCTCTTGGTAAGACTGGTTGTCAGACTTTTTGGGGCATTGACTACCTGTAACGACTGTCAAAGATCTACAAATGACAGCCGGGACCAACGGCTTAACGTGCTTTCCGAGGCACGGAGGAAACTCGGTATGTAATGGGTGGTCACCCATCCACAGACCAACCTAGGCAAGCACGGCTTAACCTAAAGATCGATCTGAGCGACTGTTATTATTTTGCCACGAGCCCCCATCTACTTACTTATCTATACATAAATTAAATCATGATTTATAATAGAACATCTTCCGGATATTTTTTTACCTTGCTCAGGACTTGACAGCGTTAAATATTAATAACATTCTCCGTCTGAAACGTTACCTCTGCTGGGACATAACATATTGTCTATAGCTGGGACACATCAAACAGGCCTCCTCCTATGACGGAGTGAGCCGTAACCCAACTCGCGGGATTTACAAAATAATACAAGGTGAAAGGGAAATTGACGCACAAACGGTTACCACGTGTTCAGTTCATCATTAACCATGTCAGAGGCCATTGAGGCGGTTGAGAAACTCAGACACTAGGGTGTGTGGGGTCGTTATACCTTATTGCCCACACGGAAGTTCATCATTCCGAACCCCCCCACCCCCACATAGTAATTGTGAATAAATAATTAAAAAAAAACCTGCCAAGTGCGAGTCGGACTCGCGCACGAAGGGTTCCGTACCATTATCTATAAAAACGACAAAAAAAAACGTCTGTTATATGGGAGCCCCACTTAAATATTTTTTATTCTGTTTTTTTAGTATTTGTTGTTATAGCGAGAACAGAAATACATCATCTGTGAAAATGTCAACTGTCTAACTATCACGGTTCATGAGATACAGCCTGGTGACAGACGGGCAGACAGACAGCGGAGTCTTAGTAATACTTTTTACCCTTTGGGTACGGAACCCCAAAAACTATTGTTTTCCTAGTTTTCCTACTAAAGTGCAATACCCAAGTCAAAATATAGGAAACAGAAGTTTTTTGTTTTAAATTACCGATTACAAATTCCGAACCCCTCGGTTCGGAACGAGATGTACTGAACACGTGGTAACCGTTAGGTGCGTCGCGTCCCTTTCACCCTGTATAATACTGTATAATATTATAATTAAAAGATCA
Organism: Eurois occulta; assembly: GCA_950022335.1. Taxonomy (NCBI): domain Eukaryota; kingdom Metazoa; phylum Arthropoda; class Insecta; order Lepidoptera; family Noctuidae; genus Eurois; species Eurois occulta. The sequence continues at coordinate 3,728,386 of OX465489.1, read as the reverse complement.
ATAACTCATTTATCATTCAATCGACCTACAAAGTTATCGAAGTAGCACAGGTGTGTGTGCATAATTTATGTCATTATTGATTTTAGGACGTCCTTCATACCATCTGCCTGCTCGCTACTAAGAAATACGCCTTGGAAGATATTACTGTTTTATAATAATACCCAAGAGTTATATTAATCTATACAAATATGTATAATAAATAGATAAAATCTATTTGTTACTTTGTATGTACAATAATCTCCGGAACTATTGATCCAATTCAAAAATTCTTTCATTGGCTGAAGCTGAAAGCTACACATTATTCGTAAGTGCTATAGGCTATAAATTTTATTTAGGTATATTATGCATTTACAGCCGAGCTTTCGCAATTTTTGCGGACAAATTCGCGGCGAAGTGTGTCTATAATTATAGGGAATTCCGAATTATACGGGGTTATCATAAAAGGTCAACCTATATCGTACGTACGACATAATTATTATTAAACATTGTTTTACCTGTTTACGAACTTGTGTTAGGATAAGTATAAAGGTACAACGGGTGGACTCAAACTCACGACCCATCGTCTGTCCATCCATTAAATTGAGCTATTGCGGTTTCTAAGTACTTACATGTCAATGTAATAAGCACAGAAACTAACTAATCAGTACCTATCTTATCTATATTTTATTCTCTTGCTTATATAACTTAGTTAGGTACCTACGTAATGGTTATATTTATGCATTCGTTTTGGTTAAGTAACTATTTCCTTATCAACGTTGAACATTATTAACAATGTACTAAACACTTAGAACGGAATGGAATTTCAACGTTTTAACATTTGTATATGTTAGATAAAGGTTTTTATCGGGAATCCCATACCTAAATTTTATTTATGCACCTTATTAATAATATCAGTACCTACACTATACGAAATGCGGTAGGTACTGCTGAGCATGGGATCCGGGGTAGATTCCCAGGTCGGGCAAAGATCTATTGGGTTTTTCCATCATGAATTTAGACCTAGAATTTAGATTTGTGGCCGGTTGATAGTGTTGATAGCAAAAGGCTCGCCTTCTTTTATATGGGAACCATGGTTGATGATTGCTTTACATAGGTAGGTGCCTAAACTACCTAAGCACACCTATACTTACACAACTCTTCGGGAAGTACAGACATGATAGTTCGACGAGGTACTTCAGGTAAGTACTTGTTCTTGTACCAACACTGTCCATCTGCCTGCCTAGCATTTTCCCAACTGTGTTGGGGTCGGCTTCCAGTCTAACCGGATGGCACTGAATTCTGAATACCAGTATATTTTGCTTGGAGCGATTTCCTATCCGACTTCCACAACCAAGTTATTACTGTATAATACGGACGGATACTTGTTGGTAAGACTGGTTGTCAGACTACACTGTCCATCAGATTATTTATTTTAATTACCTTTCATATATTTATCAAGCTACCTGAAACTGTCAAATTTTCCCAATCAACCTTGAACCTAATACTTTAGCAATAAAATTTAAAATCTATTAAATAAATTTAACAGATTGTAGTAGATTATGTGCTTGCGTCTGTATACATACTTATGTAGATGTGTGTTTGAAACTTTGAAAAAATCGTTATAATCATACAATCATCCAAATAAAGAACCGTGCTTGACAAATTCCGATAAGCTAGCACTGATTACTTTGTGATTTGTGCTCTTATTGTACCTACCATGTGTTATCAGCGCACAGCGGCATCGTTAGCGAACGGTGCGCGGTGGGCGTACGTATCCAAACGTTTCGAAAAACTACTCTTCAACTGTGTTATTGATTCATGCATGACTTCTAATGTCTCATAATTCTCAGTTCCAGTTGAAAACCAGCGTCGGGCAGTCTGAACTGGCCCTATTTGGCGCTGTCGTGACACAATAATTCACTTTTTTATTTAATGTTCTTATTATTTTTATTTAATTTTGTGTGCACTTGTGGCATGTGCCAAACCTATTTTATTTCTTTCTAATCAATAAACTGACGCTATGGTAATCCACTACTGCACACAGGCATCTCCCAAACTACTCCTCAACACCCTCCAACCTTTTAGAGATCATCGGTCTATCTTGTTCGGGGGCGTCCCACACTACGCTTGCCGGTCTCCTATCCAGGAGGACGCATTTGCTCCGGCCGTCGCTCCTACGACAAACAGCCAGCCCCCTGACTCTTGAGCTTGCTTACTCAAAGATGCAAGCCATTTCGGTAACTCTAGTTAATACGAGACTAATATTATAATACCTACTTGTATATGCCACTGAGTATTGAGCATGAGGTTCTGGGTTCAATTCCCAGGTCAGATGGTGTTATTAGATTTAGTCATTAGGAATGCTTCAGCAGCAGCGTATGCTAGTCTAGACTTATGCCCGGTTAGTCCGTAATGAGGATTTTCTTTATGGTTCTACCTCTCCCTACCCCTTTTAAAGTATAGGTAAGAAAGTACTTAATGTTCGACTTATTGATCACCTTGAAATAAAAACGAAAGAGTAATAACACTTGTGTATCACAAGTGTCTGTCTGCATTACTTTGTGCCTATTCTTGTTACTTAGTTAATAAAATGTTGCTTATCATTATCGCTAATTACGTTTTTATCATTAATTTATGTATACCAGCACGTTCTTTTCGTGACGGCTGGATAATTCCATTTCGAGTTTTATCAACAACAAAGTTCACAAATAAATAGATATTACGGTTTTCCTAGTAGATAAGTTCAAGAAACGATACTTAAATGATGGTTGATTTAGTTTTGAAGTCTACTGTATTGGGAATCCCAAGTTCTTATTAAATTATTCATAGTTTGACATCATTTTTTGTATGAGTCAGCCCATCTATCGTAGTAGGTAGTGAGATTTTGGTCTATTTGATGACGTCTCGTTGTCCCTGACATTTTAAACTACCCACTATTCAGGAAATAGTTATTGTAATGAATCATAGGAAAATTTATAGAGCAATTTCTACTTTTTCACTTTCTACATGAGTCATTTTATTGGATTGGCTATCCAACGAAAGTAAAAAAAATGTACCATAAACTGGTCTATGTAGTGGGGTACACTTGCTTGACTTCTGTCAGGACACACTACACTTGCTTTCATTAATTTTAAGGAAATCTAGAACCTGTTCCAAGTTGAGTTTTATTTTTATTAGAATTCAGTTGATCAATTCTTGATGTTTTTCCTTGTAGGACTGGTTATTTACACTTCAATTTTGTTATTCTCTTAGGTATTATTTAGTTTGTTCCGAGTTTATAGTAGACACTAAAATAATGGTGTTATTCCTTGACAATGATTTTGATGACTACTATGATTTACTCGTCACACTTGGGACTTTTAAAGTTTTAACCACATGTAAAGAAAACAAGAAAGTCCGACAGAACATTGTTTAATTACAATCTATGTGCATCCTAACTAAACACTAAATTATAATTTGTTATATATTAAAAAACATTTATTTAATAAATAGGTAAAGAAACACTAATTAAATTGTCATTTCACAACTTAACAATATAGATTCAATGACTTAAATAGAACTTAAAACTAGTCAGTCTTTGGTGGGAGTCGAGATGCAGAAAAATTCTACGCTAGTCCAGGGAACAGTTCTGAAAATGATTCGCACCAAAAGTCTGACAAGTCCATGGATTCTGGCTCGCTTAGTGGTGACGCTAATGACTCGTATCCCAGGTCGGAGCTGAGGATCGTGTGCGATGGAGACAGGCCTAGATTCTCCTCTACAGATTTAGGTGACATGGTCATGGGGGAAAGCATTTTCATGTCACACTCCAGCGTGATCCCTGAGCAGTTATCTGTGAGGGTGCTGAAGTCTGTCTGAATCTGTAAAGGTGTTTCTTCTACGACGTGTTCTTCACATGGCACTTCGATCGTGATGCAGTCATTGGCTTCATCACAGCTGGCATAGAATAAGTCTCCTTTGTCATTGTTCTCTTCTTTAATTTGTACTTCTTCTGTGTCGGTGACAACAATCTCTGGTTTGTAAGGATGCGCATAGGAGTGTTGGGACAATATCCTGTCGACGTCGTGCTTGATGTCTACGACTGAACTTTCACTGGATTCCAGGTGCTTTGCTGCGGTCCCCACCACTTTAGGTCCTTCAATGCACTCTCCAGTTTTCCTGACTGTGTCCTGTAACAAGAGAAAACTTTGTTTAAGTACAACTAGCTTCTTATTTTAGGAACATGAGAGCTGACTTTGTTGTTTAAGGGCCGATTTTTCAATACTCAGATAAACAGTTAGATAGCACTTATTAGACAGATAACCAAATATTGCATTTTTCAATCGTCAGATAGGCTCTATCTGGTCAATAACGGCCCTAACTGAGGAATAAATCTATCTGCCACTTTGACGGCCAGATAAACGTCTATTCAATAGATACAACTAGATCCAGTGACGTTTAGTTTGAGGTTATTTCTTCTTTTACCAAAGTAATATCAAAATTATGGAAATTTTCGATACTGTTGACGCTCTGGCAATTGAAGAAGAGGCTATAATGTATGAATATTTAAATACTGAAAGGAAACAAAGAGTAATTAGACCAAGGCCCGACCAGTTTGCTATGTGGGATTCAAAGAATTTCATCGCCGTTTCAGAATTTTAAAATAATCTGTACTATATTTGCTTCCCCTGATAAGTGATAAAATTAAACACGTACAAAGGTAAGTTCCACCTAGTTTTTACAATAAATAATAGTGATCTAAGTAGGTACCTATACCTTCCTACAATATACAGTTGTAAATTGTAATGTCCCTAACTATGAAACACTTACCAACACTTTATTATTGTTCACCATGTGCACCATGGAAAAAAAGGTGATATGAAAAAAATGTCAAACAAACGAATGTCAAAGCATTTGCTTAGGGCGAAGGAAAAAAAAACAAAGCATTTGCTATCCTCTTCTAACACACATTACACCGTATGCGTGTTTCACGCTCCCACAATATTACAGTGAAGTTGGCAACTAAAATCCACAGATAACTATTCGCTTGCTATCTGGCCATTGAAAAATGCAACAATTTTATTTGTCCTTTTAACAGTCAGATAACTTAATTCGCTAGTTAGTTATTTGTTCAGTTATTCGATGATTGAACAATCGGCCCTAAGAAAATGGTCACAGACACTGTTAATATTATCATTTGTCACTTTGTTATTCTCCTATTATGATTCTGCTCAAGCAGCCATTTTAGGCCTGCAGATCTGTATATAGATACAGATAGGTAGATCAGTATTGGCTGATTGTTTCATTAATGATTTACATAACAGACCAGTTTGAGACTAGTATTTGACAACTACAATAGTAGCCGTCTATGATGCAACACTTGTTCCACATTGCATCATCCGTGTTGGTCCATTCTAGATAAGAATATGGGTTAATAGGCACATGCTTGTCCCTTGTGGAACCCAGTCACAGACAGTATGCAATTTTATCTTATCAAAGTATTTTATCTGTTGACAAGCTGGTGAATATGTATAATGGGGAAAGTGTAAAGTTTCAAGTCTGATTATTTTATTGTGACATGATTCATATACTACTGACCTAAAGGAAATTAAGTTTTAGCCCGACAAACAGGAAATTGGCCAACATTGTACAGTCAGCTACTGAAGTAGTGATACACAAGTAATTTTTATGATATTAATAATATGGTTTAATTCATAATTAACTTACATTTTGAGGCGTTCCTGAAGAACTTGCATCAATTTCTTTGAAGAGGGAGTCTGCAAGTTGAGTGAGGGTATCGAGGTACTCGTCTGAATCGAAGTGTGCGAGGAGGTCTGCGAGAGGAGACACATCGCCAGCAGCAGGCGCGCCGCGCGGATCGCCGTCGGGGGCCCTTCCTTCTGCTGAGGAATAGACTCTGCCGGTCTGGGGGCCTCCGCGACGGTCCGCGCCGCCGCCGCTTCACTGCGAAGCGTTGCGTTCTCGCTCAACAGACGCTCGTTCAGCGCCTTCAAGCTCTCCACCTCACTGGTCAACTTCTCATTCATATCCATAAAGTATTTGATGCGGTCCTCCATCTCATCCATCTTCGCCTTCTTCCTGTCGCGCGAAGTCTGAGCCGCTACGCGGTTCTTCAGTTTCCTGATAAACAAATATTCTAGATATAACAATTTTCTATCGCTAACAATGACGAGGTGCTAAATTTCTGTACGTAACTGTACATAACGGAACGTGAGGTCAATATACTCCGGTATTTACGACAATTCAATCGCATGTTACGTTTTGTGACTGAATTAAACTGAACAAAATTACTAATTCACAGCGATTGAATGTGTATGAAAAGTATGTTATAGTGGGCATTGATTATCAAACTGGCTAATTCACAGAACAATGAAGAAATATCTAGTAACGTCGACGTCATTAACCGATGTCCACTATAAATTGACCTCCCATTTACAAAAGCATTACGCGACACGCAGGCAATGTTTCATCAAAATCATGAATGACAGACTGACTCACTTTCTTTGCATCTTCTCCTCCCATGTTAAGTGGTCCAGGCGGCGCTTCCTCGAGGGGGCGGGAGACGGCAGGTCTACCACAACCTTGGTCTCCATCTCCTCGACCGCCTCCATAGCCAGGTAGTTGTTGGGCACTGTGATGATTATAGGAGCGCTCATCTTGTTGACTTGTATAAACACAACTTATAAACAAACACTCCACAACACTGGTAGTTGGCGATTATCTAATGGCTTAACTTTAGCATACTATCAGAGTTCCGTATCAACCATTTGTTAGAGCACTTTTATATGATATTTCCGTGCGGGCGAGCTATTAACGATTGCGTCGTACATGTTCGGGTCCTCAGCGAGTAATAAATATTTTTCATGATTCTCGAAAATGTGTATGTGGTGCAATGTGATTGGTGCAACCTTATCAAGGGGGCGTTGACAAAATGACGACAACAAAATGAAAGACAGAGACGGGTATATTAACAGCATTGGGAAAATAGAGATAAAAGATGTGAATAGAAATGTTGGGGCCTGCAACACACTTATGATAACTTGCATAAGCAAAACAAAGACAAAACTTCTAAGCAAGTATGGAATGGTAATTAATCAATGAATTAAATCATTTACGATTGTCATCATCTTCCTGCCCTTGTCCCATGTTACTTGGGGTCGGCGCAACACGATTTTTTCTTTCATTCTCCCCTGTCAATCATCACGCAATCATTTACACCTTTTTCCTTCATATTCCTTTCCATTCCATTCCTCACACAATCCATCCATCGTTTCCTTGGTCTCTCCCTCTCCATCCATCAACATATAATATTCATCACTCTTGAACTCACATGCGATTCGTCCCTCCTCATCACATGTCCATACCAAACTTAGAGTAAGAAAGCTAGGTATTTGTCTAAGTTAACAAGACAGTCGATTTCCTTTCATTTTGATTGTTGTCATTGCAATTTGATTTTGATTGTCATTTTGATTGTAAAAGCAATAAACAAATGTAGAAGCAAAACATTGAATGGTCATTTGCTATGTTTAAATAATCTTGGAAGTCTACTTCCCTTTGTGACTCATTTTTATAATTTGTATGATGAAATATGTTTACAACCGCATCGTCGCGCCGCCGCCGGTGATCTTTGATACCGGTAAACAAACGGCTGATGTAAGTTATTAGAAAGCAAGGTAACTTGGATGAGTATTGTTTCTGATGTAACCAAATGATCATGTTGAGTGCGACATGGTTGAAGGCACTATTAGTAGCTAATAACTGTGTCCAAAATTAAAAAAGCAGTTGAAGAAATTAAAAAACCCGACTGAAATAACTGACCCAAACCCGCTATTTTTCTTTGTTTTTGTTTTTTTTTTATTTTTAATATAGCCACAGCCAGTGACGCTCGCGTCGTATAATGTATAAAAATCCGTTCATCCGTTTAGGAACAAAGAAACTGACATACAAAGGTATGTACCTACATTCAAAAATACAAGTACTTATACCTATACAGGTCAAACATATAACCCTCCTTATTATGGGCTTCGCCACAGTCGGGTAAAAAGTATGCCACTTCTAAAATGTTTATTGCTGATTGCCTGATTTCCAGATAATTTGGAAGAAAACAGAAACCACAAAATGATGAGATTATTTAATCATTGGTTAGGTACAAGTGCTACTGCTAAGCTGCTAAGGGTTCGATTTTGCAATGGGTTTTCTATCAGGTATTTCTGAGTGGCACAAATTCAGACTCCATGGCCCATGGAGTCTGAATCTGTGTCCCAGTCGATGGTAATAAATAGGCCCGCCTCCTGTTACGTCACGTAACCTTTGCCTAACCCTTCGGAGATTATTCTGTCTTGTTTCGTAATCATTTACTACTCCAAGAATTAGGTATTCGTATTCACCATCATTACTATTCCAACCCAAAAATCCAAATTAATTTAATTTTGAGATCAAAAGAGCCAGAAGCACGTTGTATTATACCATCATCATTCCCCTGCCCTTATCCCAATTTATTTGGGGTCGGCGCAGCATGTCTTTTTCCGTTCTTCTCTGTTACGTCTTGGCCGACATTGCTTTTCGTTCATCCTTTTTGTGGCATAATATTCTGATCCATACAAGTTATCATGCTGTCTTGTACTGATATTATGTTAACGCTTATCTTGGAACTAATGAAGCTTCGAATTCTGCCTACCCCACTTCGCCGGATGTGGCAAAAATGTTAAAAGACCCAGTGCTGAATCATTGAAAAAAAGTCAAATATTTACTGTCATCCATCTGCTGTCAAACGAATGTCAAAACGCTGCCATTGTGCGTTTGCGTTTCTTGAACTTTTGTTTTTACTACCAAAATCTCAACTATATTGAAGGTGTTTAATAACTTTTGGGCAAGTTTTGGGTGCACGTTCGACTTATCTCAACAAATAGCACATTAAATTATTAAAAGTTCTGAAAAATGGCATCTACTAGTGCCGATTCACAGTCGTCCATTGCTCAAAAAACATGGGTGATGTCGAATAATATCGATACCGTCTCCAGTGTGGACGAAATCTATCGTTATGATAAAAAGCAACAACAAGACATTCTTGCTGCTAAGCCATGGGAGAAAGAGTAAGTTTCTTAAAACATTTCACACGTTAAAATTATAATTTTTGCCATGACACTAATGTAATTCTTCATTGTTTCAGTCCTCATTTCTTCAAAGATATCAAAATATCTGCGTTAGCTTTACTCAAAATGGTTATGCACGCAAGGTCTGGAGGCACATTGGAAGTCATGGGACTACTTTTAGGTACAGCCTACTTCCAGTATCCCCATTATAAGTGGTTAAAATGCAGACCTTAGCTTCTAACCAATTTTCCAACTTTTGTCACAGGTAAGGTAGATGCAAACACAATGATAGTCATGGACTCATTTGCACTGCCAGTAGAGGGGACTGAGACACGGGTAAACGCTCAAGCACAGGCTTATGAGTACATGACAGCCTACATAGAGGCAGCAAAGCAGGTGAATGATATTTATTTTCTATTTATTATCAGAATCAATACAAACGGACTGTGTGAAGGATGATGTGGCTAGAAAGTAGGCTGCTGAGATGACAAGTAATAGAGAAGTATGAAACAAGAAGATAATATGCTGTGCTGAACCCTAATTAATTGGGCTAAGGCCTGCGGGAGAATGATGATGAAGATTAATCAACATTAAATGCTATGTAAAGATCTATAATTTTTTGTCCTTGGATACTAAGGGGTATTGTCCATGTAACATACTGGGTTTAAGCTGCATCCAGTTAGATCAGAGGCTGACCATATAATGGCAGATGAAAGGCTATGTAGAAGATGATGATGATTGATGATTGTTTTAAAATAACATATTATTGAAATACAATCACAAAATTAAAAATAATTTCTTAATTTCAGGTGGGCCGTCATGAAAACGCCATAGGTTGGTATCACAGTCATCCGGGGTATGGTTGCTGGTTGTCTGGCATCGATGTCTCCACTCAGATGCTGAACCAGAACTTCCAGGAACCTTTTGTAGCCATTGTCATTGACCCAGTCAGAACTATCTCAGCTGGCAAAGTATGTCTTGGTGCTTTCAGGACATATCCCAAGGTTGGTATTGTGGAATTCTTGAGAGAACAATTCTGTAGAGTCAACTGCATAGACAGAATGGGACACTGACAACTGATGAAAAATATGAATTTGTATGCTTTTTACACTTGTGGCCAAGTCTTATGGACTATACTGGAGTGGTGTTTAGTTCAAACTTATTTTACCTTGATTGGATTGTGTAAGGGGATGACATGGCAAGAAAGGAGGTGTCTGATGAAATGACGAGTATTAGAAAAGTATGGAAGAAGAAGACATGTTGTGCTGACCCGAAATGAATTAATTTTGGAGGGAATCTTTTATTATATTCTTTAACATTACAGTTATTACATTAACAGTACTTGAAGTAACTGTGCAGAAGTATCCTACTTTTATTGTAGAAGTATCCTTTACTTTTGTTCATATTATTATAATAGGTACCCGCCATAAGTCCTTTATAATATTTGTGATTTAAATATTTCCAGGGCTACAAACCAGCTAATGAGGAGCCCTCCGAATATCAGACAATTCCCTTAAATAAGATAGAAGACTTTGGAGTCCACTGCAAGCAGTATTACTCACTAGAGGTGTCTTACTTCAAGTCCTCCCTAGACCGGAGGCTTCTGGACTCTCTCTGGAATAAATACTGGGTGAACACGCTGAGTAGTTCCAGTCTTATCACCAATGCTGATTACACAACTGGGCAGATATTTGACCTGTCGGATAAGTTGGAGCAGAGTGAAGTGTGCCTTGGTATGTTATAGTTAATTATACACTTGATTATGATTGTCATCATTCTACTTCTAAGTTGGCTGAGAATGTCTTTATATTCCACCAGGTGTTGACCACGGCTTCTCTCGCGTTATAGTTGAAAATAGTTCCACGGGAATGTTTTAAATATAGCCTACTAGCACTTCGTCCGCCAGAATTGTGATAGCTTGGCTAATACACATGATATAAACATATTTTTTAGCCTATAGCACCCATGAATAATGTATATTACTAACAGTGAAAAAAGTTTTAAAATTAGATCATAAGTTCTGAAGATTAGCCCCTACATACAGACTATAGATGACACTTGGGGATAATGCAATGTAGCTTCGTAAAAGTTATTAGCGAAAGGATTTTTGGAAATGGAATTCTAATTTAGTAGTTTTCAAGAATACCAATTCAAGCTTTACCTCTTTAAAATATTAGTATCACATCTGCTGCCATCTCTATATATTAACACTTCTAAATATGGGTTATATTTTGTTTGTTTTTTTTTATTATATTTGCCCCACACTAGGAATTTCTCCTGTATCGTGGGTGTGTTTACAAACATTTAAACTCACATATACAAACATCCAGACCCGAAACAACTACCTGTTGGCCATACAAAAATATTGGTCCATGCGGGAATCGGACCCGCGACACGCAACACAGCAGACGAGTGTCTGCTGTGCTGCGTGTCGCTCAACCACTGCGCCAACGTTTTGTTATTTTGTCTAATTATTGTTGAGTAATTATATCGCCTGAAGCTGTTTTATCACTTGGCAACTGAATTTTGAAAATAAATCTTTCTAGATGACTTAGGTCAAAACATATTATGCCATTTCTCTTGTAATACACCCCCCGGGATAGATGATGGATGACCTTATGTGACTACCTGCACCTAGGCCAAAAATTCTTGTTGGATTTACAGTTGTCACAAATTCAATCTAGATGTTTTGGCAGGGCGCGGCGGTTTCATCGTCGCTGGTGCAGACCCACATGAGAAGCGAACTGAAGACAAACTTGGCAAAGCAACTAAGGACGCTTGCAAGACTACTATCGAAGTCATCCACGGCTTGATGGCGCAGATGATCAAAGACCGGCTCTTCAACAGCGTGAGCGGACGGCCAGCTCCCGCGACACCCATGATCGAGTAACTTAGAAACTGTGTTTAGCTCATGTGTATTAAATGTTTGTATAAGTTAATAAATGTATCTGTGAATTTTGATATTCGGTTCTCTTTATCTCTCATTTTTTTTGTCCTCAATGAACCTATCTCTTTTTGTAGAATACCTAATTCACCTTTTTCAAAAGTAGGAAATAAAGTACTTGAAGGGAGGGGGGGGAGTGGTGCAATGAAATGAAACCAACAAATTGATTATATAAACATTCTCAAATATTTATTAACCAATTTACATAAAATCATTATAATCATTATGTACATCTTTCACATAGCTTTAGTTATACACAAAATCATAAACATCTCACATTGTGGAGGGCCTTCTATTTATCAGATATAGTAAAACGAAGCACCAAATTGACGATATAATCTTTTGCCAAGCTCTCTTTACATAATCAAAAATAAAATATATGCTTTCATGATTGTTACATGAATGCTTTACAGAGAATATAAAAACTATTAAGAGCACGTGCAACTTCTATATTTCCAGTGGCTTCCAAATTATATCTAAATGTACATACTCCTACGATATTTCATTAGAATATGCGGGTTAGTCGATAACCTAAATATAAATAGGATGAAAATAATAAAATATGATATAACTAATCTCTAAATGTTAAAAATGTCCGGCGGGTCGCCGAACGAGTGTAAAATTCTTACAATAATCCATAATTTGCGTAACTACGTGTTTGATGAGATGTATTTATCATTATTTACATCGTCGCAAAATATGAAATTCTCAATAAAAGGAACAGTACTGTCAACTAGACTGTTTAGCAGAAGCGGCTCACGAGGTGTCGTACACAAATAACTATTCTTAACAAAATGCGTAGTATAAGTTAGTAGTCTACGTCCAAACTAGTGACATTGAACACAGACTATCTGGAAATTAAAATATCTGATACAAAATACAATGACGAGCAAAAAATCAAGGCACAAACAGTAATTTATAAATAATTGGGTTCTAAAACAATTTATACAGCCTGAAAAGTTCATAATAAAACTTCATAAATACCATACTAATATGCAAGAGTGACTAGATATTTTAGCTCGCCCGTGTATTTCAGACAACTGACTACTGCCACACAAGGCCAATAGTTTGGCTTGCGTGCTAAAGTGCATTATCACACAAAATTTATCATAATTAGTGATTCATTTATATTTTATTAAGTACATTCCATACAGCCCTCCAATTCACAGGTTGCTTACTATAAACCGTTTATACACACAATCTCAATTTATGTACAGCGCGAGCGACACAAAAAATTCTAGTACATCAATTTATCAATCAAGGGCAAAATGTTCGAATTCGGGAATGTTCACAACGGCTCGAAACCACAAGATAACACGACTAATGAATAAATCTTATTGACAACGTTTTTCATTTGTGTCGCAATGCTAGAAATTTTAAGAAGAAGCAACTATTTTGGAAATCATTTTATTATTTCGAGTGAAGAGTTGGTAGTAAAGCAAGTCTTAGTAAATGTGCCGATCATTGTGATTGAGTGATAGATCGGTTTGAAAAAATTGCTTTTTCATGACAGAAGCAGTAAGTAGACCACACTGGTATTAGTTGCTTTGAGATTGTAATAATACTGACGCAATGTGTCCAGAGAAATATAAAAGCAAAACCTCTACTGACCTCAGGGTTTGAATTACGTAAAAAACTCGCATTTCCTTCTCTGGTCACCCAACGATAACAATCTGTATCCTTCTGGACATAAACTTTAAACACTACGTAACACGTCACACATGGAATGTTTCTCGAATCTCAATGGGAACAGGTGAGCTATATAAGAGCTGTGCACATCTCGACATGACGGCTGTGTCGCGGGTAGTTTGAAAAGTGGCCTGTGGTCAGTCTTTGTCGAGTAGGGTGGAGGCGCCATCATTAGAGACGTAGTTGAAAACGGTCATCGATTGTTGTGAATGCATTTTTTATTTTTGAATTTTCGGATTTCATAAGTGGTCGATTGCACTAGAAGCTTATGAAGTGCAATGAAGCATAATTATAAATTATACAATAAAATACATTAATGAGATCTTATCAGCTATCCAGATCACAACACCGTTGATAAAGCTAGATTAATCTCAACATAAAGTATTTTTTGTAAGACTATTTGCGAAAAGGCGTAAGTGACATGGGTGGACCATACAGAGGGCGTATTACATGCTGTAACATGTAATACGGCCTCTGATAACCGTGTTGTATGCAAGAGAGATGCGACCTATATAATTCGGAAAGCATCATCCCTTTTTCGCAACAGAACAAAGATATTTTCCTTGGCACTTTAAAATACCCGGCAGGTATTGTTTCTGACCAGCAGAGCGAAACAGATGCCGTAACCGAAGTGCCAAAGTCAACATTGTGTCCGCGCGTAAAAGAGATGGTGCTATGCATCTCAGAACCATCCCTTTTTCGCAATGTTAACGGCCCCTGCAGAATTACCAACGTTCATGGTACGTCCCTGAATGATGTAACAACAAATATTAAGTATTAACCGAACAATCGATGACCGCGTAACTAGTAACTACTGCTAGTAAGACTTGTGTCGGTGCAGGTCGCTAGAGGCAGTAGCCGGGCGGGGAAGCCCCTCGTCAGTTGAACAGGTCGGGCGGGAAGCTGTTCACCTCCGCCTGCTCCAGGACCGGCACGCCGTCGACGTTGTACGATACGCGTATCCGTAGTCGTAGGGTGGACTGGAAACACAAATGTAACATTGATGAGCGCATGACCTTTGTGACTAGTAGACAAAAGCTCGTATTTTCTAAAACAGGTATTAGCATCGGTGTTTGACATTACGGTGTCAAAATATACTATTTGACTTGTACCGCCGTGGCTGTATGAGGTGGCATCTTAGTAAACACTGGCATGAAATAATCTTATTTTTCGAAAACGCTATCACATGCATGAAGCAATTTCTATTAGTTGAAAGAACGCCAATACACGGATGCAATGTCACATGAACGTATATTTTGTATTAGACTTACGCAAGTATACACCTACGTGTAGTATATCGTAACTTTAGACTTGGATATTACAATGACTATGATATGATATTATTGGATACAATGATGCTGCTTACCCTGGATGGATTAGTGATTTTGAGTACTTGAGTGATTTCTCCTTGGGGCGGCAGAACAGTGCCGGAAGGTGACATCATGTCTAGCTGGAACGTCTGAAAGATGCGAAAATATATTTTTTAGTACCATTTGAGATGTCTTTGAAGATATGTTTAAACCCCGATTATTCTCTAAAACTTCCCAATTTGGGAAACAAACAAGATCTGTCATGCAAACAATGGTATGGTTTGTAAACATAAAGAGATAAAAGATACAAAGGAAGTTGTGGTTCGTACGTTTCCAGTATTTTTGCGCCCAACACACGAACATGAAGTATTCCAATACCTGAAATTCTAGAAAATATAGGTATTGCTTACCCTGGGCACAGCGGCTTGGAACAAGAAGTCAGTGAGCGTGGAGGATCCCTGAGAGTGCGCGCGCATGGTCAGAGTCACCGTGTCGCCGCCGCGCTGCACGCCGAACACGACGCGCAGACCGTTCTTCTCGAGAGCTGTCACAGTCGGCAGATCGACTGAAATCAGTTTAAAAATAAGTAGAAAATGTATATTTATCAATGTAGCCTTAGTCTTGATGTGTCCCATCCCAGAAGTGGGAACATTATAGGCTGATTATGCTTATGCTAGTCTTCAGTACGTTGAATATACCGGCGTTATGCGAGTTCGCTTGTGTTGAAAGATTATCTACAGGGTCACTTTTTGAAATACAAACTAAACATTTAACATAGACACACGTGGCGTACTTCAGGGTACAACTCTGCTTTACCCTTCGTGAATTACAGGTATGGTGTTATGTTATGTTTTTTTTTAAATGAGAAATCAGAAACTATGAGTATTCTCTCTGAAAAATCTTGTCACTCGTTTCACTTCTCACAGCTGTTTGTGCTACAATCATTAATGAAGGCGGTCTAGTTCATCTTACCTTCCTCGTTTGGTCTTTCACGTCGTTGGTTTTGGTATTTTATCAATCATCTAACTTTGTCATTTCTTTTTGTTTTCGATTGAAGTGAACTTGTGATAATACTCGTCGTCTTGTGGTTTTATTTTGTATGTATACCTTGCGTGACTGGTGTGTTGATATGCGCGGGCGCAGCGAACAGTCCGTCGAGCAGTAGCGAAGCGGGCGCGGGCGCGGATACCGGCGTGGGCAGGTTGTTGTTCATGACGCTCGTCGGCGCCGTCGGCGTCAGGTCTAGGCCGCTCAGCAGGTCTAGGATATCCTGGGAAAAACAATAGTAGCATAATCACATATCGCTTGGTTGTGCGCTAGTTGTAAGGGCATGTGATGAGGAGGAATGAGGAAAATGTTGAGAGGAAAGTTTTGAGTATGAATGTGGATGGCTATTTGAGTAGAGGAAGACCAAAGAAGGTGATCACGATATGAGGTCACGAGTCTTAGAGAAGTATGGAATAAAAAGAAATTCACGCTGCGGCGACCCCAAATAAATTGGTTTAAAGGCAGGAGAATGATGACAATGTAGTTGTAAGGAAAATGAGCATGAGTACTCACATTGCTGCTAGTATTATTGTTGCTGGCAGGCGGCTGCGACGGTTTGTGGTCCACGTCGCCGTTCGTCAGCGAGTCGGAGCCGATGATCAAGTCTAATAGCGCATCCTGAAACATAAAACCAAGAATAAATATTGGGTACTACTGACAGTAAACAGAGCAGACTAGTTTTAACAACTGATGTGAAGTTTCATCACAATTTTTATATCTTTGATATAGTGGCTAAGAATTATCACTGACTCGGGTGAAGGTACACTTTGTCTCAATGTTCATGCCTTCTCTGGATGAGAAGGGGCTCTCGCTCTGCAGTGGGGCCATAATAGGCTGGCATTATTATCTAAGAAGTGTGTAGTACTGACCGCGACCTGGTCGGGCTTGTGGTCGGGGCTGGTGTCGGAAAGGTCGTGCTCGTGGTCGCTGTCGTCGCGCGCGTCGGGCCCGCTCGTCGGCGCCTCCATGGCCGGCATGCGCTCCAGCAGGGCCGGCCGCAGGTGCGCGTAGTTCCTATGGAAATTGATACACTAATTAGCATGAAAGAGGTAAAAAGATTATCTGTCTTTTATAAATATCTCAGTAATATAGTCCACAAAATTGCGAAATCGTGGGGGCATAAAATAGGGTTTTAAGTTGCTTAAATCCGTTTCTTGCAATTTTGAGTCCTGTGTTTCGTGTTTGTTTTACAAGTTCACTTAATATCTTTACAACTGTTGTATGACTTTCAATAAAAAATCACATGGGACTTTAGGATAGACATATTTCAATTTGAATGCTTACCTATACAGTTGCGATAACTCAACGCCTCTCTGCTGCAACTCGATATGAATGTGAGAACCAAACGTATCGATGATCACTCGGATTTTACTGAAAATAAATCAAAAAATGGTTAAAATCCACACACAATGATTACTTAGTTTTTTTATTAAACGGCAATCAGTGAAAGAAGAAGAAGAACAAATGATTAACCAGCATAAATAATGTGACTTAGTAACGTATCGTGGTAGTAACTCACTCCTGGCTGGGCTGCGTGGTGAATCTCGTGGACAGCTTGGCGAGCGAAAGCAGCAAGTACTCTTTCGTGTTGATGGACAGCTGTGTGGACCAGAGCAGCTTCTGGTACACGTCGATCACGTACTCCTCGGAAGGACGGACGAAGTCGTCTGAAATGAAACAAGGGAAGTATTAAAAGAATGAAAGATTTTTGCCCTTAAACGCACTCATGATACAGATGAATCTAGTCGTTATTTTTACATTATACAATTGCATTATTTGTAGCATATTACGCTAACACAAACAGTAATAAATCAAAAAATGTTATCCAAAAAAAAAATACTCTCTTTCTACCCATTGGTGTCAATGGAGCCGAATCAAGAAAAGAGTGAATGCAAATAACTTACCAACGCCGTCTTCATCGACCATGGAGATGGCGTTACTGGCTTCAGATACCAGCAAGTCACCGTATTCACCGATAGTCCACGCTGCCACCTATAACCAGAATATTACTTTATCGATATCAAGCAACTAATATTCGTTGTAGGAATCTACATGATATGGTTGGTGTATTAGTATCAATATAAGTATTTAAATTTTCGAATACAAGAAGTAATTTTTTAGATATTATTTTGTACCCTACCACAATGTTGTCCTATTTAATTCAAAGAGAATGTCTTGTGGGATTAAGTCCGCCTATGAACCACTGTTGTACATGAAGTTTTAATATATTAATAAATGTGGACTTGATTCATTGACATCGTTTAACACTTATGAGTTATTATAAAACTTTTAATTAGTCAGCCTGTTTTATTTATACCCAAGATTATCTAGACTTCTTTTTGGTTTAGCTGGGAATACGTGAACCAAAACTCCCCAGCAACTAGTCTCATTAAGTTACAAGATCGATAATTTTCTCATAACTAATGCTTTTATGATGGATCGATGCTGTGACAATTTTAGTTCTGGATTATGATCTCTAATGTTACCTGTATTAGGGGCTGTTTCTCCGTGGCGTCGGCGGAGACAGCGGATCGCTCGAGCGAGGTCCACAGCCGCATGGCCGCGTACGCCTGTCTCTCCGGCGCCGCTGATGATACGATCTGGAGTGTGCTGGATACTGTGTCGTCGCGGAGATAGTTTCCAGCCTAGAATGACAAAAATATTAGTTACCAGTGGCGTAGCGTGCTTTGGCGGGGCCCCGTATAAAAATTTGTTTGGGGGCCCTTAGGAAGGGTAAAGATTTCTCACAAAAGAAAAAAAAAATGTTTGCATAAAGTCACTTTTTCCAAAATTTTTACAAACAATTTAAATTAAATATACACTTTCCTTGCCTTTTTTTCGGCAAACTGAATTATTAAATCATTTATAGCAGATGATGACTTTAGTTTTTCTAAAGTTTCTGCCTCTATGAAAGAAATTGCTTTTTTTGATTATTGTCATTTCTGAAATAAAATAAAAAGAGAATGCTCATGGAAGTATGGAATCCCGTACCATGTTGCATCAAAATCAAACCTTGTTTTTTATAGACTACACTGATCGTATTAACTCCTACAAAAATTATTTTTGAAAAAAAAACCCGCGTTTCAGAGTTATTTTATAAAATCGAAACTAACCTAAAAAGTAGGTCTATTTTTTCGACGCTACCAACGACGTATTTTAACACACATACATTACATTATTGCTCTAAAAACAGCGTAATACACTAATATTAGTAAGAATTACGAGTTAAAGTAACATGGCCACAGTATGCTTGACTGAAACTCGATTTTATTTTAGACCTTTACATTGCCAATAGTCAGTCAGTACAGTACAAATGTCAGATGCCACAGATAAGATAACTATAAACCATAGAGTATAGTAAGTGCTATAAACTAGTCGGGATTTAGGGATGTAATCGATAAATCAAAATCTTTAGGCTGAGAAAATCTATTTTGTTGCAAATAGCAATAAACCAAACTAAATCGATTTGGTGTACTGATCTTACTTAATTGTAATTAATTTTAGAGTCCGCTCGACAGACAAGGGTTTGTTCAATTGAAACGGAACGTCATTTATATTCAGTTGAAACGGAACGTCATATAAAGGGAGTAAAACAATATTCGTACTTTTAAACTCGAAAAGTATATTTCCAGTTCAAAAATCAAATCCCCGACGCGTAATGCCGTAAAAAAATATGAAACTAATTACGATAATATTTTGGTTTTGAGGCGCGAGACTTTTTGGTACCAACTTTGGTCATTGTCCTTTGAGACGTTTTTATTAATTTTTGCTTACGCACGTTGGGGGCCCCCGTGGCTCGGGGGCCCCGTATAAATGATACGGCAGATACGGCGTTAGCTACGCCCCTGTTAGTTACATGAGTTAATTAAAAAAATATTACAGTAATAAGAATAATTTAATTTCATATGTACAAAAAGTAAATAAGGTCGAGTTCGGTTATATCGCGTTTCCAAGAGAACTCTTCAAAAGTCCGGGATAAAAACTATGCTATGTTCTTTCTCAAGGTCAACTCTATCTCTGTACCAAATTTCATTAAAATCAGTTCAGTGGTTTAGACGTGAAAGCGTAACAGACAGACAGATATAGTTACTTTCTTTTCAGCATTTATAATATTACAAGGGATTAGTAGGGATATAAAAAATAAAATATATATATAATGTTGTTTCTGTAAATATAACCTAGATTCCGATAAGTATAATCTAGATTCGGATGGGTAAATATTTTTAGTCAAAATCCAACGACCAGTAATCATTTAAGGTCTTCAGAAAATGGGCACTTTCTTTCCTAATTGAATAATGTTGGGGTTAATTTCCACGGTGCTTATGGTCTACATGGTCGATCGGACCAGTTGCCAACCACTCTGTCGGCTTGTCGATATGCTAAAAGCCAAGTAAATTACGCGTAGTAGTTCTTAATTTCCCGTTTGGTGAATTATTGCCCGTCTCTCTCAGAGTGAAGACCTGTGTCCCAGTCATGGGACCATTATAGGTTCATTATGTTACATTCTCACCTTGAGCAGTACTCTAAACAAGGTATCAAGATGCCACTTGTTGGAGGGCGCGTATCGCTCGGCAGCTAGCACCATGGCGCTGGAGCAGTGCGCCTTGAACTCGGCATCGGAGCGCTCCAGGAACGCGAGGAGCTCCTTCATCATGCTGCGGATGTTTTGGCCGTTGATCAGGGCGAAGGACAGCTCCATTGCACGGCGACGGATTGAGACGTCTGGGTCCTGGAAAAAAGTTACAGATTTTAAAAAGGGGGCAACAAATAATTCGTTTATCTGGTGAACACCGCAGTGAATGGCTAGTTCTTTGGCAGTGTGATTTGACGTCAATTTTGACGTTCAAAAATGATCAGCACTTTTTGAACATCGTATTATCAGCCTAATTTGAATAAATAACTTTTGATTTTCATTGTATAATATTTTGCGTCTACTAAGTAACTAAGTCTGAAAACTTTGGTGGAAAAAAATAGTATTACAAATAGCGGTCGACCCTTTTGCATGTTACTAAAACCTGCTAATAATTTGTACAATCTACATGGTACCTGATAACTTAATAAGACAGATTCTTGCAAGATTTTGGCAATAATTATAAACTTTTGTAGCTATCATCGTTTTCTTTGTAATTGTGCCTTGTATATGTTCCAAAATAAAAACTTTTTACTTTTACTTTACTTACTTACTAAGTTCGCACCCCCAGCTACAATGGCATGCCACCACGGCTAGAATTTCAGAGAGGAATATTTTTTTCTCTTTAAATGATAAAACCAACCTTCAAGCACTCGAGTATAGTGGTCCGATGCCTCTGCACGGCCGAGGTGTCAACATGCACGGTCCTCAGCAGCGTGTTCAGAGCCACATATCTGATGTTCTTGTCGTTGTTCAGCAGGAACCGGCCCAGGATGTTGATGGCCAGCACTCGCAGACTGCTCTCCGATTTTATGTCCATGATAGACAAGACTGTCTCGTACAAGATGGTGTTGCCGACGTTTTTGCTGGTTTCCGTGTTGGTCGCAACCTGGGCTAGGATGTCGTTCATTGCTTCTGAGGCTTCAGCGTCGTTCTTGCCTAGTATTCGGAGGAGACGGAGGATTTTTACCTGCAAGTTTAGTTGTTTATTTTAGAATAGGTTACTTATAATTAAACAGGCTGGAAAGGACATAGACACACAAACGGTTAGGACGTATTCAGTAAATCATGCTGAAACCCCCACAGAGAATTTTCATAGGTAATTTACAAAAAAATCTGCTGTTCTATAAATTTGATGTGAGGTTGCAGTTTTGTAGGAAACAGCACATTAAAAAAAATGACCTATGAAAAAATTCCAAGGGGGGGGGGGGGGTTCATAATGATGCACTGAATACGCGGTAACCGTTCGTGCGTTTGTATCCTTTCCACGCTGTATATTTTTCTTAAATCTACCGGTAGGAATTTTCGATATTCTTAATCGGGATGAGACCAGTGCAGAGCGCATGTCTACCTTTAAATTAGTGACAGGATTATTTTTACAGGGAATATAATTTATTTTAATAACAATGATAAACTGGAAACAAAAAAAATATTTTTGCTATCATTATAATTATGTCGTTTAGACACGTGATTGCAGAAGGAAAATCAGATAAACGTTATTAGGTATAATAATTCCTGATGTTCTAGAGGAAACATACTTGATTTAATGATGCAAACCATAAGTCAGTTGTTCAATATTTGCAAGCGGGGCAATAACTATGTATTTGGATTATCCGCGATAGTTACTTATTTGAGAGGAAATGAATAATGTGTTTGCTAACAAACTGCGATTATCGAGTCGTTATATGGATGACTTGTAAAACACCATGTGGTAGTTAAGGATAAGGAATCAAGTTATCGGTAATTGGATGACGACAACCTTGTGTAAATATATTGGCGCGTTATTTGATTAGCTTTGTCCTCATTTAAATTTTGGTAGGGTATCTGATCAGTGTTTTGAAATTTATATTAATAACTTCCAAAATATCTTTTTGATTCATAGGTACAATAATTGGTTTAATTTATTTGATTCATCAACATGAAATAGGAAACTTGTCATCTATAAGTACTAATATTATCAAGAGGTAAAATTTGCTTGAAGTTTGTATGTAGGGGGTAATCTCCGGAACGAATGATCCTATTCTAAATATTTTTTTCACTGATAGAAAGGTAAAGGTAAGGTTCTTATGAAATAAGCAGTACCTTTGTGCTCTTCTATGTTAATATAATTTGTCCTGTTAAGTATCTGTGTGTACATAAATAAATAAATTATTTGTGGGTGCTATAGGCTATAAAGTATTTCTATATATCTCACAATTTTTGCGGACAAAGTACTAGTATTTAATGAAACAGTAATTTTCTATTTCATGTTATTGAATTCTGAATTATGTTCCAATTTAAACAAAAAAAAAATGACATTACCTGCAAGAACGGGTCCGACACTCCACTGACGTCATGCTCCGGTGAATATCCGGCTAATATCAGGTTTTTCAGTATCCTCACCAGATTCGGTACGATCTACAAAACAAACCCATGCTCTTACATGTACTGACCACAGACAAATCGCCCAATGCACATAGACAAAGACTGCGAAGCGATAAAAAAAAAACAAACATTTTACGTTTCAGGCAATCATTAAATACACTAAATACTGTCGGAGGATATATCAATGAGTTTACAGGCTTACAACACGATACGACAGCGAATATACATGGGACTGGGCATTTACATCGACAATAAAATAAAATAATTAAGAATTAAAGAAAATAATTATGACCTTCAACCTCTTTGCAATAATTAGTCACGTTTACTCTCTGGTGCTGAATTCATACTGTGTTTTGAGTAATTAGTATAATGTGTGAGATGGAATTTCCAGATAAATGCATACAGGAACTTAACAAACTAGGGATGATTTTAAATTGACTGTATTTTTTAGAATGCGTCCATTCATATTATGATGTGAATGTAGATATTTATGTCTTTGTTTCGATAATATTAATTCAACAACAACAATGATTATATTTTCTTTTTCAAAGAGTTCTTGAATACTTATATTCAACTTACTTATTATGATAGTTGTGACCGACAGCAAGCTTTAATAATGCAATTATTGTGAAATTAAATCAAGACAATTTGAATTAATTTTGACAATGAGATTTTTGTTCTTCTACTTATCTAATTTAATTGATGTTTGAAGTTCTTATGCTGTAGATACCTATATTATATGTAAATTTATTTATTATTATTTATTAATCGTTATTAATAGTTAAAATTAATTAAATAATTGACCAAATGTTATTATAATTATAATGTTATTATATTTTTGTACGCCGTAAAGGTAAAACATGACTGTGATTCTTTCTGTAATGTACTTAACATCTTGCATGCTTTGTGTGTGCATACTCATGTTTCTGACAAATAAATGAACTCTGAACACTGAACAATTTACTTGCATTAAAAATGAGTGATGATCATAAAACACATATCGTACTATATACTATTAATTTATGTATGTTCTCTGGAAATCCCATGTGTTATCAATACAATTACATACATGGATAGAATAGTCTATAGAAGAATCGAAAATAAGAGAACTACCAAATTATTATAAGGTAAAAAAGAAAGTGGAGATGAGATAGTATAGAAGTTTTAAGAATATTATCAGTCATCTGGAACATTCTATGAAACTTAGGGTGACTACAAATTATTTACGAAAAAAGAGACATTTTAAAAAGAGAAATCATTTTTGTCAATTCAGCTTCGTAATAAAAAAATAATAAAAATGTATTGAACAAAATAATTTGGTAGTTACTAGAAAGAGTAGTTTGTATCTAAATAAGAGAGTTTTTCAGAAAGTTCTATCTACCTAATATTTATGATATTAAGGATCGCATAATATGTATGTGCCTACTGCGAGTGCTATTCACACAAGTTCTTACTTCTCTATCACTACTCAGATGGTTGAGAGTTTTGTATTAAACCTTTATGATTCTGTCCCATGATTTTACGAAAGCCATATAGTCAAAAAGTCATTTAAGGAAAAAAAATCACCTATCACTATGTTCATACACGCTTATCTCCGAAACCAATCAAACGTTTTCAATGAATGTGTAAGGTTGGTTCCATTTGAACTCAATAGGTGGCGCTGTTGTTAGTAAATTGGACCCGTGTGAAGCCAGGGCGGTTCGTTAGTAATTACTGTATTTATTCATTATTTTTCTAAGTTTTCATTATTTTTATCATGTAAAAATGTTATACTAATTCCTTAATGACATGACTTAGTCGACTATAAGGCTTCCGACAAACAGCTTAATAATAAAACCCACGTATTAATATGGTTATATAACCAACACAATATTACAATCATGCTTTGTTATGTAGTCTGTTGACATTGTATGTGATATTTACGGATAATTAATTATTGTCTATGCAAAAAATAATTTGTCCCATTTATTTGTTTTTAGATGGTCACCCTATTATAAAATGTTATTTTATCGTCAAGACAATCAATTTCTTAGAACATTTGTGATCACAAGAATTGATCAAATGCTTAGAAAATATAGTTATAGAATTTATGTATTTGGCAAGGTTGTTTTTATGGATCGACCATCGCAAATCATATTAGCACTTTGGTGACATCATTTGAACTGAATTTTTAACGGCGACACTTTTATGCAAACAAAATACACATCATCATGCTTAAAAAGGCGTGTATTAAAGGTTGAAATTCGCTTGATATCATTTGAATTTGATGGTATGCTCTAGCTAGACTATTGTCGATGTTAAACTGATGTAGGTAAGGTTCAAAATACAATGTCATCAGACTACCAACACTTATAAAGTGCATGGATCAGCGTTTGTATGTTACCTCGCGCTGCCCGCTCTCCTACGGGACAACACAAACACATCATTAGTGTTACATCATACTTTACGAACGATTTATTATAATTACAACTAACATTATCTCAGTATCCGGCCGTAAACGAAACTATGGTCAAGCAAACATCGGTAGTAACAATTAAACTACACAATTCGTCGTTTGTGCTACGAAATAATGGCGTTGTAAAAGTCAAATTGTTACTATGGACGTATGGTTGCCTGTACAACCCAGATTTTAAAAAAACTTTGCAACAATCCTTTTAATTATAATATATCTGAATGTATATCACTGTTAAAACCACAGAGAACTTTATTCGCGTTGATGTTGTGTTTCTGCTATCAGAGGTAAAAAATTAAAGGGACTGTGACATGTTTACGGCCGGGTACTGTCTGTACCTAGAAAAGATTTTAGTATAGCTTAATTAGCTAAGGCAATCACATTTAAATACACGCTCCGCTGCATAATTAGTCGCTTTAGGAGTTTAGGCTAAGCAAACTATGTCACACACATTCTATTTTGTCGCCGTATAAACGATCAGGTAAGGCTGGACTCACACATTTTAAATTCCTCTCTGAATTCAGAGTCGGTATTCATAATTTGAATTCCGGCAAGCTACGGCTGGACTTACACATTCTGAATTGTTCTCTGAATTCAGAGTCGGAATTCATATTATTAATTAAGAAAGCCCGGAAATGCATACAATTTCATAAAAATCATTCATTCATTTCATTTTTTTCATTTGGCTTAAATATTATACAGGATCTGTCCTAGTTCGGCATCAGAGGATTCCATGTTAAAACTTGAATACTAAGCCAATTACTTCTACTAGTATTTTATTGTATAATTTTTTTGGTGAAATAAAGATTATTATATTGTATTGTTTATTTCCTATACTTATTTCTAGACTGCTTATATTGTAGAACCATTGCTATGAAAGAAACTGACTAGTTTCGAGAAAATAGAATAATAGATTACCAACAGTTTACATAATATCACACCAACTTTCACCTAAGAGTTCGGCAGAGTTGTGTGTGTGTGTTTAGTACGCGCATTTCGCAAGTTATGACTCCCTATGGGATGAGCCTATTGCCATCAACTGGGCACGTACAGGGTCTTATCTATACGGCTGCTACTGAGAAGTTTCTGACGGAAAAACTCAATAACACTACCCGACCTGGAAATCGAACCCAGATCCTCAAGCTCAGCAGTAGCATTTGCAACCAATAGCTAGTCCAGCGCGCCAGTCAAAAAGCAATAAATATATTATAATACCTACATTAGAAAGAATAATAAAACAAAAACAATAGTTTTCCAAGATAACAAACGGTGTACACGTTGCCATTACGATTGATATAATAAGGAGTGATAACAACTGATAAGGCAAGTAGGTACTGGTATATAAAACGACGCGACTTTGATAAGCACATGAGGTGTATTATTTACATTGCTATTTACGTGTCATTGGAATATTATAGAGGTGTATGTATTTATAGACTTGTTTTGCATTAGAACATGCTGGCCCAGTGATTATGGCCAGAACCACAAATTCGAAGATACCCCGTTGGTCTATTGGTCGCAAGAGCAACTTCTGAGCATGAGGTCCTGGGTTCGATTCCAAAATCGGACAGTGTTATTGGGTTTTTTAATCAGGAATGTCTCAGTAACAGCTACGAAGTCTGCATTTGTACCCGATTGATAGCAATAGGCTCGCCCCTTATTACATGGGACTTAAAATATAACTGGTGAAATGTGGGTGTACTATTAGGTAGACCTCTGCCTAACTCTTCGGGGAAGATATATGACATTTATCAAATCGCTTTAGGCCGCGTGATGAACAGTCTGTCTCAGTAGTACAAACATTATACGCTGGTTATGCTAAAGGCTATCATCATTCTCTTGTCCTTGTCCCAATTCATTTGGGGTCGGCGCAGAATGTCTTCTTCTTACATACTTCTCTTTTAGAATAGGCCTGTTGGTCTAGTGGTTAGTGACCCTGACTGCTAGGATGGAGGTCGTGGGTTCGATTCCCACACAGGACAAATCTTTGTGCGATGAGTACGATTATTTGTTCTGTATCTGGGTGTGTAATTTATTTATAATATGTATGTATTTAGAAATATATAAGTATGTTTATCAGTTGTCTGGTTGCCATAGTACAGGCTCTGCCTAGTTTGGGATCAGATGGCGGTGTGTTGGTTGTCCCAAGATATTATATTATATTACTCGTCATCTCATCAGACACTTCCTTTCGTGCCATATCATTCTTCACACAGTTCATCCATCGTTTCTTTGGTCTTCCTCTACTTGTATACCCATCCACAGTCATACTCAAAACTTTCCTCACGACATTTTCCACATTCCTCCGCAACACATGCCCATAGCACGACAACCGATTACCACACAACTTTTCAGTCACCGGCGCCAGTTTCAGACTTCCTCTTATGTACTCATTTCTTATTTTATCCATTGGTGTAACACCACACATCCCCTTAGCATTCTTATGTCAGCCACGTGCCTTTCCTTTTTGGAACGAAGTTCCTTATTTTTTTTTTGCTAAAAGCTACAGATATTATTATTATTAAGGAAGATTCGTTACACAGGTTAAGAGCTGAAAATGTTAATATTATGAAGTGGAATATCAGCTCATTTTATCTATGAGATAACATATTACCTAACCTACCATTAATATTGTTCCCGGGAGCCTAATCGAAAGCAGTATGCTATATGCAGCACGAATTATTTATGTCCCCAATATTGGCTTGCATTGTATTGTGTATTTTGTTTTCGCAGCAATTAATATTTAGACTACTTTATGATGAGTTCTCTACTAGTTTTTAGTTAAAATGGGAGTAAACTGTTAAGAAATATTCCATAGTAAACACACAATCATGAGCAAAACGAATGACAGGTTCTTCATGTGCAATGCAATCTTTTGCTGCTTCTGTTCGGACCTAACTTAAGTTAAAAATCAGCAAATAATGTTACCACTGCTGGGACAAAAGCCTCTGTAAGAAGGAATGAGCTGTAATCCACCACTCGGTCCCAGTGCGGGTTGCAAAAAAGTATAAATGAATGATAAACGAAAATTAACTTTAACTACAAAGTACTCATGTCTCTTACTCTTAAAAACCACTTATAAACAGTTCACTATTAGCAACATATCGAATAAAATCAAAACCTGTATTACAACGAACAGGTTTAACGACCGCGATTACGGTTAGATATCGAGTTATATGTAATTATCGGATGCGTTCGATAGAGATAAGGTGGGATGTTGTTGATGGTCAGGGGGCCTGGTAGGGGAGATTTTTTATTTCTGTCCAGGAAGAGATAATGCATTGGCTAAAAATGTTCAACTTGAAACAAAAAAATTGAAAATTGCGATTGCAATAACTATCAAATTAAATTTTGTTTGAATAAAAGTAAAGCTGTCTGAAGTCCTGAGAGTGAGACAGCTAGACGGGGTCGCGGCAGACCGAGGAGGAGATGGCCGGGCGCCTTGGATGGCTATATCGTTAATTGGCGAGAAGCGGCGAAACATCGAGAAAAGTGGAAGGAATTGGGGAAGGTCTTTGAACAGGAGTGGGACAGATCAGGGTGGAAAATGTGATTTTCTATGAGACCTAGACACGAAAATATTTTGGTTGCAATTTTACAAGTAGATGGCGCCTGCTTTTCGCTTCTGCCTCAGATTTTTTTTTAAAATAAATTCTCGTCCATCCGCGACGTAAAAACCGCACAATTTGAAAATGGCGCGTTAGTTTTAAAAAAGAGGTAAGGTTGATAAATTCATCCTTCATGATAGTAACAAAAGATTCTTTTTTATCTGATTATGTTGCATTTCTAAACAAATATTCATCAGTTAATATCATAAATCAAAGTTACGATAAATATGCAAGAAAACAATTTCCAAGAAAACTCATCATAGCAAAAAGTTATCCTCAATATAAAAATATCATTAATCAATTTCAAAGGACGGAGTGTTACTTCAAGTTATAAATCAATCAATATTAACTGAAGTAAGACTCGTAACTTCGCAAGTCTAGAATGTAAACAATATGTAATTATCTATTTACATACGTACGTAGAATATTAGTATGTACAACATCTAAAGCGGTACTGTATTTACACCTAGTTTATTTATCGCACGTGGTTAGTAAAAGACGTGGATGCTTTATACTCTGTTTGGAAAATATACTTCATAAATGACGCTGTATGATTTGATGTGAATATTACAAGCCCACGTGTAAGGCTATATCATAAAAGGCAAGAGCGAGACGACATGAGCAGAGTAATTTGAAAAATCTCGTTCTAATATGCACGGTCTTGCTCGCACGTTCTATGACCGCCAGTCTTCGCGTTTGGGTAAATTAATGTCACCATAGCGTAAAATCTTTTCAAACATTAGCTTAAAATATTTTTAGTCATATCATCTACCACTTAGCCAGTTTCCGTAACAATGGATAGTGAATGACAACCCTAATTCTTATATGTAACGCCTACAAAATGCAATCTTAACAGTTATTGCATAAGATTCATATTTGCACAACTATTATTATAACCTTATTTTTATTTACATTCCTAACTTAAATAATATAAATATGCAGATATCAGAACGTCTGCTAATTAAAAATCCGCATTATTCTAAAGCGAATAAGGTTGATTTCCGAAGACTTACCTTCTTGAAGTGGTTGAGGGTATCAGGGCTGTTCTCGCACATCTCAGTGATGAGGGTTACGCCAGTTATCAGCACACCTGGTGATGATCATACAATGTTTAATGAGTTTGTTAGAAATGTGTGATTGTAATAAAAATAAAACCTTTATGTGCTGACGACCACTGGTAGGATTGTTTTATGATGTTGGTTGTCCATCAGAATTACATACACAGATAGTACGTCTTCTTAGAGGCTGGTTTGTACTTTTTCTTACTTATTAAAAAATCGTTGAGGAGCTCGTGGTCGTGGCTAATTAATAACAGCCGCTTGGGTCGATCTTCAGGTTAAGCCGCTCTTACCTAGGTTGGTCCGTGAATGGGTGACCACTGACCACCCATTACATACTGAGTTTCCTCCGTGCCTCGAAAAGCACATTAAACCATTGGTCCCGGCTGTCATTTATAGATCTTTGACGGTCGTTACAGGTAGTCAGTGGCCCGAAAGTTTGACAACCAGTCTTAACAAGGCGTCTCGTATTACCAAGTGTAACTGGATTGTGGAGTTGAGATAGGCAGCCGGTTAGATTGGAAGCCGACTCCAACATAGTTGGGAAAAGCCTAGGCATAATGATGATGTTTTGACGACAATTGGTAGGGTCGTTTTATGTTGTGATTGTCTATCAGTAATACCACAGCTAGTAGACCTTCTTAGAGGCCGGTTTTTTTTTCTCTTTCTTATTAAAAAATCTTTCGTATAAGCTGCTTATAGTCTCAATAGAAAAATCACGACCAAAACCAATGTTATGATTGTTTCACATTTTAAACTTCGAGGGAACAACCCTGCACACACTCAACAAAATTCAAACATTCCTTTTCCACAGTCGTTGTACGGAATTTCTTATAGCAAAAGAACGCAGGTTCAACATGTTATAACTTAATCTGATAACAGTTATTAGAAATAGCTCGCAAGGGTGGAATTTGAACCAGCTAGTAACCAACAAAGAATTGAATTGTTAGATGTGCTCTAACGTATGTTGATAGGCTCGCCCCTTATTATATAAGTCTTGAACAGAAGTGGCGAAATGTGGGTGTACTAATAGGTACATTTCTGCCTAAATTTTGAATGTATGTTATGATGTTATATGCCTGCGGCTCCTTACGACGCGCGAAAGAGTGTTAACACTGAAAAGAATGCACTTGCTCGCCGCATAGGACAAAAAATACGATTTACAGTGTAGTGGTGGTACTTTCATACAAGCCTAAAAGCTTGGCTTGGGAAAACCAAGCGTAAATTGAGGCAGATATGTACCTATTAGTAGTACACCCACAATCCGCCCCTTCTGTTCAAAACTTTATCTTATAAAGGGCGAGCCTATCAACATAAGTTAGTAAGAGTTTCTGAAAAGTCTGCTCGCCTTTGGGCTTGCTGTATTGTTGGCCCTTAGCCACTAAGCACGCCTCTGATTGTCAGTATGAGTGAGCGAGACAGTACTATTCAAATGCCACTGTCAAACGAAACCGAAACGTCATATATTTTTTGACGCAGTGGATCCCGATCTAACGCGATAAATGAAAATAAGGAACATTTGCCCTGCATTGGCATAACGATAACGTCTGCCTTTTCCCTACTACCGGCTTCCGGATGCATTTGAATACCTGCGTTACTGTTATCCATGGAGCGACTGCCTATCTGACCTCCACAACCCAGTTATTTATTTAACACTTCAAGCACAGAGTACAGAAACGGACTTAATGCCATAGGCATTTTCTACCAGTCAACCTTTGGGTGATACAGAGACAAGCAGTGGTAGGTTAGTGCTGGGTAATACGATACCCCTAGGTAAAGACTTTCGTGCATAAAGTAGGCTTATCATAAAAATCTTTGGCAACCAAGTTAATTTAGACGCTATACGAGCCACGAAGGTGCGACAACCTTATTAGTAACATAGCGTGACAAATGTGGGTACTCTATGCGTGCTTATTGACATGTCAGAATCAATATTATGTTGTAACGTTCTGTGTGTGTCTCGCAATAACAATTTTATGAGGTTCTATGTTTACGCTAATGTACGAGATGTGCATGCAAGAAGGTTTTTTGAGGTGAATCTATGTTTTCCGTACTTAAATGTTTTTAGTCTCACAGGAATAGCCTCGCAGCATAAAAATGCTAAGGTAAACGTTGTCTGATCGAGAAGTCTAGACATATTAAACGTTTTATGTCTGTCTGCCAAAATTTGGCAAAGTGATATGGATCAACCAATCAAATTATCTCAAAGTACACCAAGAATTTTTTTAGGCGGTTACCTGAATTACAACGTGGTTATACATCAAATTATACAGAATGTATAAGGGAATTGACGCACATTCTGTTACCATGAATTAAGTACATGATTCTAGCCCTTTTTAGGCCGGTCAGCTGTATTTTTTACATAACCAACGAAAAATGTCAACGCTGAAATTACTAAATCCTTGCTAATCTTTCTTCGTTTTTTGTTAAGTTCTAGTAATTATAAATCTTGGTCATTTCTAGTTAGTGTAGCTTAGTTCTCACCATGATTCTTCTCCGTCAGCAAGCTCCTGGTAGCAGGCAGGAACATCTCCATCAAATCAGGAACTCTTCTGATGATGCGGAAGGCGCATAACGCGGCCTTCTTCTTGATATACGCGTTGGGAGACTTGATGAGGCGTTCTACTTCTGAGGCCAAGTCCCGAGCCATCTCGGGGGACGCTATGGCTCCTAGTGTACACAGTGCCAGGCCGACTACGAACTGGGTGTTGCTGTTGAGGTCACTGTTGACAAAAGATTTGGGAAGTTAGAAATGGAGTTTTTCGCTGGTCAACATCATCTCTGTCTAACCTACTCCCAAGTATGTTGTGGTCGGCTACTAGTGTATCCGTATCGGAGGTGAATACCAGTATTTTATAATTAGCGTCATGAGCGAATCTCTATCTGATCTCCGCAACCCAGTAACTGGCTAACACGATATTCCTTAGTAAGATTGATTTTGAAACTTTTCAGTAGATTTTCGTAGGAATTGCACGAATAAGTAGGTGCAGGGAGTCTAAAATGGCCGCTTTAGCAGAATCACAATAGGATAATAATATGAATTAAGTTTAAATTCTTAAAATGGTCATAGACGTACCTATTACGTATTATGAATTGTCACCTTTTTTTTTTTTTTTTTTTGGAGGGTGGGAATTCATCAAATGACTCCTCCCGCTCTGGGCGGAGCGGAAGGGAGTGTCAGACTTTTACTGACTAAAAACCACCCATGTTCCTTCTTAGGCCCTTTATGTTCCAGGGCCGCGGTATCTCTTTCGAACAGTCCCGCAGCCCTGGCAGGCATCGGCCCTTGCGGGCCCCTCCCGTTTGCTGACATCTCTTTGAGGCGCGCGTGGAACACGAACGCGCCGTCGACACGGCCTGCCCGTCGTCATACGACGGACGGACGGCGAGCTAGCCCATTACTCACCGTCCACAGGCCCGCGCCTACGGTGGCCGAGAGCCATCACGGCGTGGCCCCCGACGCCCGATGCTTCTCCTCCCGCGGCGGCTGGGACGTGACACGTGAGGCTCTCTCCCTCTCACGTTCCGCCGCCTCCTTCGCTAGCATGACTGCTTCGCAGAAGGAGGCGACGGCTTCCCATTCCCTCTCGCCCCGGACCATGGCTTGAACCAGGGCCGGACGCGAGAGGTCGCCGCCGCCAATCACCGCTACGAGGACACGGCGGTGTGCTCCGCCCAAGCGGAGCAGACCGCCACGGTGTGCTCCACCGTGTCCTCCGGACGATCCTCGCAATGATAGCACCCGGGCGTTTCCTCCCCCCCCGATTCGGTGCAGGTACCTCCCGAAACAGCCGTGTCCGGTGAGGACCTGCGTCAGGCGGAAGGTGAGGGCGCCGTGGCGCCTCTCAAGCCACTCCTCAAAGAGGCTAAGACTTATCGCCACTATCATGGCGTGCCCTGCACGGGGTTGCGATAGTCGCTCTCTCCATGTCGCCATGAGATCGCGCCGGAAGTCAGTCCGCTGCGCGACAATTTGCCGCGGCAGCGGAGTTACCCCCCGGCACTGTGCCTCCACGCGCCACTCGTGCAGGCCCGCGAGGACTATGGCCTCCAGATCCCATGGCGGCAATCCGGCAAGGAGGCTCGCCGCCTCGCGGTGGATCGTGCGGTACCCCCGGATCAGCCTTAAGGCTACCATCTTTTGGGGCGCGTTCAGGTAGTGGTTGGCACGCAACCTCAACGAACGCGCCCACACCGGGGCCCCGTAAAGGGCCATGGACCGCAAGATCCTCGCGTAGAGCTTCCGGCAGGAGGCGTTTGGCCCCCTCAGGTTGGGCAGGAGCCGCTTGAAGGCAGCCCCGGGCTTTTCCAGTCTGGGAGCCAAACGTCGGAAATGCTCTACGAAATTCCATCGGCTGTCGAGGACGAGTCCGAGGTACCTTAAAGTATGAATTGTCACCTTGTGATTATTATCCTATTATGATTCTGCTAAAGCGGCCATTTTAGACCCCCTGTAGTTACAAGGTATAAAGTCATTCAGTAAGGTTTTTACGAGGACCGACCTGACTAAATTCATTGGGCGATCTTAACAGTGTATTTTTCAAATAGCTATCATTATAAAAACACACTTAGCGAGTCTTTCTCAAGAAAATGAATGACATAATGCTATTTGATAGCCCTTTCCGCTTAAAGAAATAATACATAACATTTTGTTGGATGATTCTACTCCTGTGCGTGGGAGCGCAAATATCTCAGGCTTAAAACATGATATTTCATCGTAGGTGTAACAACAATGACTATCCGTAGATAAGTACTTTGTATATTCTCCGAACAAAAACATATAACTAAGACCAGAATAGCAACGTCTTGTTCCGGTTGTCACGTAATAGTAATTAGCTATTTCAAAACAAAACTTGACTAAAGCATAAGACCCAAGACAATCACAGAAGGCAAGACATAAAGGACTAATTAGGCATTCGTGCGACATCGGTAGGCCAATAAAGATGGGCTTTTCGAAAGCCGGAGGGATAAGGGCCAATCAGCGTGTAGCATTTTTTAGCCAAAGTTGGCACTTCTGGTAGGTACCTAATTGCAGGTAACTTCGCAGTGAAAAGTAATTGGCGATCTAGTGAGGCGGGACCGGTAGTGGAGTTAAGGAAAGCTCGTATAGCTTGATGATTTTCCTTTAATTAGCGTATTGAATACACCTTTGGTACTGGAACGAGGATCCATGCAATCCAGCTATACTGCCGGAACACGGATCCACGACAAAACGACATCTTTTTTTAGGTGACTATTTGACTATTCTAATTCGCGGATCCATGTTATATCAAAGGTTATAAAATAACTGTCATATAAGTGTCAAATCAGCCAGCGTTATAGTTCGTATTTTCTTCAGTTCTCAAGCAATTTTAGTAACCTTGTTTTATTTTTACACACGATTTCACTTCGCTACATGTGCTAACTGTTACTATGCAATTTGCAACGCACTTTACATTTTGTTTCCCGTTTTATTTTTTTCTGCTCTACAACGGGTACTCTACGCAAAACATAACTAGTTTATTAAGAAGTATTTTTTCTTTTGTGAAGTCAAAAATGAGCAACTCATTAAATAAGAACAACTTCCATTGATGCAGTAGTCATCCTACTTTTCCTTTTAAGGCGAGCAGGAAAGATCCAAAACGGTACGTACAGCTTTTATTGTAGGTAACGTTTATCTCTGGATCCAGTCGAGACTCTTCAAATGATTTAAGGAAAAATATAAATAAAATTACACATTTTAAATATATTTTTCCTCAAATCAGTTGTAGTAAGATTTTAATAAAACAAGGAAAATCCTGTGCCATATTTTGTGTAGACATGCCCAAACATTTGTTCGTTATACAAATGCTAATGCGGCCAAAATTATAAATCATACTTAAACGAAGTTCTATAGGGGATTGGAAAGTTTTAGACATACCTAATCTCAGTTTTCCAAAGACAAAGCATTTATTTTAACTTTTTATCGAACATCAAAAATAATATATGCATCACGCTGTATTTCTTGACGTATTTTTTTTTCAACCCATTTAGGGGTTAGGTGTCGAGCGCTATGTTTGGAAGTGCTTCATGTTTGCCGATGGGAAAGCCATCCAAAACACAAATAAAGTAAAAATAAAATATATGTTTTTGTCATAATAAATGGGGTAATAAAATCATAAGTGAAGCTTCTGAAACCTAGTTTAGGGTGAAAAAACCTGTATGTCAGGAGCCAGCGTCTCATGCCAATATCATCGAACAGACGCCACCACATAAAGCTACTCCAATCTGTCAAATTTATTTAATAGATTTTATCGCTAAAGCATTACGTTCAAGGTTGATTGGGAAAATTTGTCAGTTTCGGGTAGCTGGTTGTGCAGGCGTCTGTACAATTTTTGACGCCAAACACTAAAGCCAGATGGTCTCAAAATACGAGTAAACTCCGATCAGAAAACGCGTTTTAATAATATCTTCATCAATTTCTATTCATAATTCTTTACTAAGGTAACAGAGACAGTATAACACAAGGCCATATTCACGATGTCAACGACACAGCGCAATCTGCTTGCCGATAAATAAGGCAGGTGGAGGCGTTATCAACTAATTTATGGAAATGTAAACGTAATAGGTTATGTGCACTTTTTGTGTTATAGTTAGGTGTTATATGAGCTGTATTTAGTCTAGGATATATTGTGATACCGGATAATTAGGAGATTCCAGAAGTTTAATGAATATCTACACACAGTTCGAGTCCGGTGCTGTTCAAAACATGACCCATTAACTGGACTGCCTTAAATGTCCATACAAGTGCACTTTGGGGGGGTTATTTGAATGCCACGCTAATTGCAGGTTTAGCGTGGTCACCTACTGGGTCCAACTGTTCTGAAGAGTATCACCGACTCGTAAAGAAGATGTATATCCCTTTTTTGTGAGGTTATCTCCCTCTCACGTTCTGCCACCTCCTTCGCTAGCTTCCCATTCCCTCTCGCCCGGACTATGGCTTGAACCAGGGCTGGACGCGAGAGGTCGCCGCCGCCAATCGCCGCTACGAGGACACGGCGGTGCTCCGCCCAAGCGGAGCAGGCCTCCACAGTGTGGTCCACCGTGTCCTCCAGGCGATCCGCACAATGGTAACACCCGAGCGTTTCCTCCCGCCCGATAAGATGGTCACATTTATACCCAGTAGCATTACATAACTGAGGAAAAGTTGAGTGTGGAAAACACCTCTGCTCTCTTCAACAAATACAGGCGTATCGCTTGATGTTATGTTATTACCTAGAGTTAAGAAAATTACTTAAGTAACTTCCCGTGGGTGCCAGACAAGACTTAGGTGAGTCGTGGGTAGAAAACACCTACACAAACAAACTTATCCTGTGGAATCCCGATATTTCCATTTATAGGGTTATGCAAAGGTCTAGAGACAACTACATTAGCTGTGATTAAGCCATAAATTGGCTAGGTCAATGTTTACTACTAATAACATAATAATTACTGCCATAAAATTATGATGCCTGGTTCCAGTACCTACATCGATAACCATAATCCTTCAGCTCTTGCCGTTATATGGCACCATTTACAAGTATTGAACATGACAGATGATGCAACCAATCAATGATAATGTGGCGAGTGTGACGACACGTTTTTATTGGAAGACAGGACTTAGAACAAAAGACTTTATGCATGATACGAATGAATCAATGAATACTTAGCATATCTACGAGTATGTAGACATCGATTGTAAGTTTTGTAACATCGATGCAAATTCGTGATTCGCATTGATGTAACATCGTAGATATGAAAAATAAAGTCTCAAATATCTGTCTGAGAATATTTGCGAATGCATTGTGTTCACATTTTGTCTTGCTTGTATGTCTGGAACTTGTTTTTTTTTTTATTTGAGCATGATTTGGGATTCATAACTGATAAACATCACCCCTTGCAATCCCCGAAGGATTAGGCAGAGGTGTATCTAACAAGTACACCCACATTTCGCCAGTACTACAGTACAGTATCCATAAATTAATCTTTGAATATACTGAAATGAGGGATTTTTTTGTGCACTTGTACACTGATTTATTCTTTGCATTTCAATAAAGCGATGTTATAAAATTTGCTTGATAAAACTGTAGACGAAATAAAAGCAGATTCCTAATCCTACTACAAAATGCAAATGGCCATCTATTAAGCGCAGTGAATGCAATGAAAATGTAAAGTAAAAGCCTGAACAACGTAGTCGTAGGTGATTGTTAGCAGTTTAGTTCAGCGGTGCTCAAGTTGCGGCCCGACCCCAGCTTATCTATGCAGATGCGGCCAACAACTTTTCGGTAGGGGCCGCGGATAGGAGTATATTTATGAGCTTGTCTTATATGCAAAATTCCCAGGAAAGGAGCTTAGCGAAAATTACCGACTTTTACAGTGGCTGGCTATACACGGGCAACTCGAGCAGCCATAAACATTTGCTTGAGGAGACAGTCATCTGACTGCTCAAGCGGTCACGTATTTATGTGAATAGAAGATTTAGTTTTCTACGCAGTCTCAGTTTAAGGCTGCCAGTGTTCGGCCGCCCTCAAGTTTTTTGATTCGATTTTGTTTATCATTAAGATTCTGCTCAAGAAAAGTACACACTGTCAGATCATCCACTGCGTAAAACGGCCAGACATTCAAGATAAGCTTCATAAAACACAAGAAAACTCTGTGAAAATAAGGATAAGAACTGTAGCCAAAATAACAAGAAAAAACTTCCTACAGTATTCCCCAGAGCTTCATCAAAATCACTTTGAGATAATGTGAAAGAGCGTTCTAACGACCGTCGTTCTAATAAATAATTCTGTTTAAGTACGCAACTACTTTACTAAGGTTCAATTTACATTGCCGGAATGTAAGTGAATTTTTGTAACGAAATCTTACAAAGCATAATACACTAATTTATATCAATTGTGTAATATTCAAATTAGATATTTTTATTCTAGAACCTATGAGTCAGATTTTGTCCAACTAGTACGTATAACCTGGACAGCTCGGTCGATAACGAATTAGATAAGAGCTGCTCTTACTGCGGAATTTCCCGAGAATGCGCGAAAATTCTCTGGAATTCGCGAGATTTGTTTTTGGCTCATATCTTGTTTGTACATCATCATTAGCCTACAGCAGTGCACTACTGGACATAAATGTCTCTCCACTGCAGGCTACTTAGGGTCGTTTCGCCGGTATCGCGACCACCTTCAGTAGGCGACCATTTGACGGACTAAGTTTCTTTAAATCAAGATAATAGTATTTGTAGAAGAAACTTATATAAAAAATAAATCTAACGTGCTTTATGAATAATTAGGAAATAAGAATTTACACAGTTTGAAACAAATGGGTTAACCCAGAGCCGAAAAATAATTACTCAATGCGCGTCTTGATTCAGTGGTGCCTGGACGTAGGTACCGCGAGTTAGAAAAAAAATAACACGACGCGCGGCGTTCAAAGGTAAGTTTTATTACTTATTTCATGTTTTACACACAAGTTAGTTGTTAAATTGTACAATCGATAAGTTTTGGATAGTATTTAGTTTTATTTTGCTATTTTTTAACTTATTATTAAGATAAAATCAAGTGGTCGGTAATCGAAATGCTTATTTATCAAAAACGTTAGATAGCGACCACGTGGTCGCAAACCGACGTGAACCGCATTATTTTGTTTTGATTAGTATGACCCTAATGCTTTATACAGGACTGTTACAATTTTGAATGTAGCATTGTAAAAGTATTTCGTTTTAGTTCTTTGGTAAGCGACCACCAGTTTCTTTGAAAGAACTTTGTACACAATTGGGCTAAACAGGTGGTCGTAAATCAAAATAATCGAAATAAAAACACTGGTTTTCGGCCACCATCGGAGTTCCCAAATAATTCAGTCAACTAAACAAAAAGAAAAAGACTGTCCAGTACACTGAAGAAACCCTGAAAAAAGTTCTCGATGATATACGAAAAGAAGGGAAGGGAATAAGAGAAACACAGAGACTGTATCAGATCCCAAGGACCACGAAACAAGATTAGCTTAGTGGGAAGAGGTGTATCATTAATAATTATGAATAAGAAACGCGGAATATGATTTCTAAAATAATATTAAACCAGATGATTAAAAAATATTAATGTTGATTATTTTTAAATGTTATATACTACATACTTTACTACATACAACTATGACTAAGTTAATACAAAATGTAAGATTGTTATTTTTTATTATAAGAAAACATTACACCAAATGATTACCATATTTGTTTTTATTAAGAGGCAAAAATTAAAATATTTTTAAAGCGATTATAATTGTTTTAATGGCATATTTTTCATATTAAAATAGTGGTCGCAAACCAGCTCACTGGTGGTCGTAAACTGATAAAAATGGTCGCAAACCGACGTTTTCGCTATATTTTCACTTTTTCAGCATTTTATAAATATTTTTGTATTAATGTATTTTATTTTACGTTTTATATCCAAACTAGACTATATTTGGGACAAACTCACATTAACATATACTATTTTGCGTGTAGACAACATTTTTTTTTTCTCATCGTTTGTGGGCAACCCAGCTAACTGGTCGCTAACCGGCGCAATGACCCTATCTCGATCTCTGATCTAGCTGCTACCAGCCACCCTGCGGATATCATCGCCCCACCTAGTCGTAGACTACACACTTAACGTAAATTTCAAAATGCTTTGTAAGATTTCGTTACATAAATTCGCTTCCATTCCATTCAGAGGCAATGTAAATCGAGCCTAAAGACAAACACAAACATTGTACTGACTTCAAAGACAAAGAACAGGGGGCAAAGTTACATAAGAATTTAATAATCATATGCGGCCAACATACGGGTCACAATCTCAACGCAAATTATGTGGGCGAATGTCATTGTTCGGAATTGTCTATTCATTTTTGTACTCGCCTACATTGCGTAGTTACTAATGTAATATTGTGATTGTTAAATCATGAGCCACCGGACATGGCTGGATTACCGCACTTATAAGCGTTCTGTCACAGTATAAATATGATCAGTAAACAAAAAAAAAGCTTTTCGTGACATCAACTCTTTGTTATGTTGCACTACACACATGAGATGTACCCAAATACCTGAATGCGACAGTACTCACGAGTCACGTATTACCTAAAATATGCATAATATTCTTGCACTTTGCATTCGCATGCGTATGCCAGACGATTCCGACAATTTGTTCCCAGTTGAAATACTGCATGTTAATACTATTACGTCTACTGTGGTTCAGTGGCGTAATCCCTCACTTCCTGTTAATGTAACGTTATTTCATAAGTAATAAAGAAGAATGGAGCCCGTTAGTTTTGTCTACATTTATATAGGAAGTGTTTTCGATTGTGTTCCTTTATCTATTGTTTGGATAAAATGGTTCATTTACTCCTTCGTTTTCATCGTAGAGAAGGGTTAAAGGTAAAGCATCTATTCCGTGAGGTTTAAGCGCTAATTGACGCTAAACATGAAGCTAATTCAGGTCAAACAGTCTCGAGATATCCACTAACTAAACCTCTAAGATAAACTTAAAACTAGATGAAACTGTGTCTCTATTGACTAAGTTTACAGCAAGTTACTTTATTTCAGGAAGCTACCCACCCATTTATAACAGTTAATGTCATGAACTTTTAACTTGAAAAGTTGTTAGAAATGGTCGTTGTCCCGAAAATACTGGAAGACTGATAAGAGGGGATGGTTTTGTTAAGAAACCTTACATTTTTGAAGTTCCCAAGTTTTTTTTTAAACGAAACGCGGTTTGTTAGTCTACGCGTAATTTAGGCCAGTATTTATTGATCTCCCGACGCCGTTTCAAAGTTCAAGGCTCGGGTTATTGGAAACGGAACCGTGGGCCTAATCTCATTTTCACTAACGTCGTTCGGCCGAAGTTGTTTTGTAGATCGGGGAACGAAATTGAACGTATGGGAATTGAGAAAATAGGCTTACTGAACGTGAATAATTGAATTTGATTCTTTGATACGTAAACGGATAATTCGCAAACAAAGCAGAGACTGGTTAGGAAAAATATAGCCGTAAGCAAAACACGCGCTTTGGGCGTGGAATTGCGGACCAGCCCGCAATAACATATTCTGTTATGATTATATTTATATTTTGTTACTGCGGCTTTATTTAATTTATCGAAATATATTTTTTACTAACTATGTATACAGACGTAAGTATTATAATTAATATGTATCAAAAACAGAAAAGGCAGTCAATTATCGCTGCTATTGTTTGTTGGAACAATAAGTTCAGGATCTTGGCACAAAATAACAGCAAACAGCGCGAAGTGTCCTTAGGGGGAAATACGCCTCTTTCATATTCAAGGACTACCAAGGACCGTCAAGGGTCTCTTGGTTGAATTGAATTACAGGAAAAAGGTTAAGAGGAAAGGCGACAACGACCATCATATTGTGGCACTAGTGGATGGAGGAAGAGGACACCACTTCACCTTACCCAACGACTGCAAGGGTCCTTGGTTATATTAAATGCAAAAGGTCAATAGGACAAATCTTTCTGCTAACATCAACGAAATACGACCAACAGTTTGGTGGGCAAACAATTATGACTAACAAAATATCCTTTTCTCGATAATTAAAAGACTTATGTTATAATTTTAACAGAATACTTAAGGACTGCAATGTACCAAAGAGCTGAAAGAACAAAATTCACGCTTACGCTGCTATAATACCATCGCAAAAGTGATCTTATTCACTTACTCAAACTTTTGACCGCCAAAGTCACATTTACGTGACAAGCAAACGGGTGCCCTGTACGCCAAACGACACAATATGTGACAAAATGGTAGGTGAAATTAGGGCTTGCACATGCGTGCGTTTATGCTCTAGTGGTCAAAAGATTAAAGTTGTCCTGCAATGGGACACATTTTATCAAAACCATGCTGTCGGATTTTCAACCGTCAGCTTAGCGACGAAAATTTAAAATCCAACAGCGCGCTTTTATTGAGTCACTCAACAAGGAAAATCTAATATTATCGACTTACTTCTTCAAACAGTTGGTGATGAGCAGGTGGACGTCTTGCCGCTCATCCAGCAGCAGCATCGCGCCCAGGTACCCGACTCGCTTGTCCGTGAACCGCGGACTTGCGATCAGTTTGAGGCACTCCAGCTGGCCGAAGTGCGCTGGGTAGCCCAGCATGTGGATGTATAGGAGTTTCGCTATGTTCCGACATCTGATGACAAGGAGATTTAATTAGAAATGAGTTTATATTGGGTCTTGGTGTGAAGCTAAAACACTAGGATGTGAGCATTTTGGAAGACTGAAGTAATTTGACGTTTGAATAAATTAGTTCTGTTTT
This sequence comes from Eurois occulta, assembly GCA_950022335.1. Taxonomy (NCBI): domain Eukaryota; kingdom Metazoa; phylum Arthropoda; class Insecta; order Lepidoptera; family Noctuidae; genus Eurois; species Eurois occulta. The sequence continues at coordinate 3,684,918 of OX465489.1, read as the reverse complement.
TGAAGGAACCTATTATTATACGGTTAAAATTGTGATCATCAATCCTCGTGTAACCTAGGTAACCCTGTCCCTGCAGATCAGCTAAAAACTTCCTAACAAGCCACGTCTCTTATTTCTGAACGGTAATGAGCTTTGTAACTCGAGTACTGCTAATGCGATTTAAGTTGTTCAGAGTATGTTCTCAGAGTAGATTCACGGTAAATCACACACAGTACTGTACTACATAATCATCCTTCTCCTGCACTTAATCCAGTTTACTTGCGGTGTGCGCAGCATGTGTTCATCTTCCATTTACTTGTCATTAGGAGTCACTTCCATTCTAGCCAATATCCATATAATCCTTCACACGGCCTTATTAAATTAGGATTGTACTTCATAAAATAAATGAAAGTATCTACTGTACAAAACTAAATTAACATTGACCTTTTGCGTCAGTCGCTCCGGTATTTTCCCTTACAAACAACTTTTTGTCCAATCGGATTTGTTGGATCCTAAGATAACATTATATTGGCGATCTCAAAGATCACGAAGTATATTATTTCTACCTGTTATTTTAAACCGTTTACTTAGCAACTCTCGAAAAACTAGTACACAGTTTCAACGTAAGATGGATGGCAATTTATTACCTGAGTGGCTGATAAGGAAAATCTGTGTCGACGTGTCTAGTGGTTAAATATTGAAACGGTAAGATTGAGATCTTGTCATCATTAAATTCCTAGTGTGCGAATTACAGACTTGAGGTCTACAGAAGAAGGTTTACAATCAGTATTTAATCTAGCTAGTCAGCTCCCCACAGATAAGGAGACTTGATTTCCTAATGAAAACTAGGTACCGACATTTCCAGTGAAGGAGGGTCGACTCCGGAATTTACACTCAGTGTTCGATTTCCGGTCATCTCTTCTAGGGAAAAGGAAAATGTCTCGAGCCTCGGGCCTCGGTCTTGGGTAGTTTCATTGCGAATGTTCTGTCGGGGTAGCTCGGATACGATAGGAGAAACGAGTGATGTAGTAAGTATAGTACTATTATACACTAGCGACCTGCCCCTGTACGGTTGTTATGACTAAACAAAACAATGAGTTTTCGTTTTTTTTATATGGTTACATATTTTACACCATCATCATTCATCATTTGGCTAGCCTTTTCCCAACTATCTTGGGGTCGGCTCCCTGTCTAACCGGATGCAGCTGAATACCAATATTTTACATGGAGCGACTGCCTATCTGACCTCCACAACCCAGTTGGTACACTGGATAATACGATATCCTTGTTAAGACTGGTTGTCAGACTTTCGGGCCACATATTTTACACATAAAACTATTATTTAATATATACTCTAAGTGATGGTGGAAACTGCATCTAAATCCGTTTTGTAGATTACACGAACTAATCGGTCACGCAGACAGACACAAAAAGCGATTTTGTTTTATACATAGGCAAAGGCATACATTAATTGTTGTATCAATGTTATGTATATCGACTGATTTAATTCTAGACGCCTCTGTTGTAAGAAAATTTAACCGCGCCTTAGGTATGTATCGTTATGTAAGTTATTTAACTAATAAGATATAAGTACTTAAATATCATGATAATGTGACATAATAATATATAATGAATAACACGTAAACCTTTACTGACCTGAGAGGACTAATAATGGCGTTATGTGCGCAATATTATATACACAAGTACTTTATAACCGATCACCTGTTGCAAATTAGTTTGCCGACCACTTTGATAACTTATGTAAATACATTTTAATGTGTTTTACTGCGTGCTGTGTTGGACTATGGGTTGAGATAAAAGGGTGGTTGATTTACCATTGAAACTAATAATTTAAAGGATTAAATTAAAATTTTGTAAATTATTTGACTGTCTAACAGTATCTCATTATTACAGAGAAAACTTTGTAACTTTTCGACATTATTCATTGCATATTTTAACACAAGATGGTGTGGTGAACGCCCTATCCATCTCAAAAATGGAGTGTAGTGTATATTACATAGAATGAAATTCATGATTATTTACTATGCTACGAAAGCGTACAAAATATGGCAGCTATTAAAGATATCATTCTAATCTGAATTTATAGCAATCGCCGGAAGACTAGGGCGTGAACTTCCGTTGAAACAAGGGATCGGCAAATTGTATCACTTTAGGCGATTGTGAAAACCGAAATGTAACTATCGACAATCTTTAAAAAAAAGTTTTGATAGTGTTGCATGGACCTTTTGGCGCTTGAATGTCACACAGGTGGGACAGCGCCCAATGCTAAAGATTTGTGAAATTGTAATGAAAAAGAAAAAAAAGACAAGATGGTGGCGGTATTTCCGACTATGGCCACGCGCCAAAAGAACTATGCAGCGCTGTATCTAATTGTTATATCACTTAGCAACACCATTCTCCTGAATTCGTCATCTCAGCAGCCACCTGTCTAGCCATATCATCCTTCTCAAAGTTATCCTTTCCTTGGTCTTCCTCTGCTCTTATAGAGATCCACATTCAAACTCAAAACTTTCCTCAACACATTTCCACGTTGTTACGTCTATTAGCACCGTTAGAGAAAAACATATACCTAGTGTTAGTGTACATAGCCTGGGATTCACATTTTACTACTCCATTAAGTTTATGAGACAATCTTAATGAACGCAGACTGTCTGTTTATGTGAGCAAGTCTTAAAGACGAAAGGATTGATTCAGTTTTAGCTTTACGATCGCGAACTAGCTTGTTTTTGTCTTTGTAATAATAATTGTGACCTATAATTGGAGAAGACAAAAACATAATTACATTTTGTACCTATCTTTAGTTGTGTTCGTCTTTTTTAGAGGTCCACAATTCTGAGTAATACTTATTTCAAGGCTTAACGATATGTCCTAAATTAGGTCATGGGACACTTTTTACCCCGTAGGAAATTTCCGTAGAATAATTTACGAACCCTACGCGAGCAAAGCCGCGGACAAAAGCGAGAAATTAAATATAAAAGTTTTTGAAGAGGTGCACGGACACAAAATGGCTTCCATAACTGTTGAAAATGAATCTTTTACATTTATCAAAAATACTCTAGAGAATAGCCTGCTCGGGCTGCCCCTAATAAAGACCGGACTAATTTCAGCGAAAATGTCAAGTATATTTAGGGACGTTGTAAAGGCCAAGTGATACTTCTACAAAGGTAGGTAAATACTATGCTAGTTAATTACGTCAGCACAGTCGACATTTGAAGTAAGGGAGTTTGTTTGGAGTTACATAAATGTTTTAAATGAAGTCTTGCTAAATAAATTACTGTATTTTCTTACTGTATATTCAATTTCAAGGGTTTAATTTTTTTTGCACAGAACCCTAATAATTTTTTGAAATAAAAGTAGCCTATGTTACACTTTATAACATCAGCTATCTGCCAGTATAAGTCCCGTCAAAGTCGGTCCAGACGATTCGGAGATTAGCCGGAACAAACAGACAGACATACAGACATTTTTTTTTTGTTATGAGGACCAAGTATATACTTTCACATGCATTCAGTAAGTTGTGTAGGATAAGTATTTTATTCCTGAAAGACAGAGATGATTAAGTTGTAACTTTAGCGTCCGTATTTGGCTGTGGCATCGTACCTCCAAAACGGATAAACCAATTTTGCTATGAACACTAAGTCCAACTAGGTTGGCTGGGAAATCAGCCCCAAGGTCGCATTGTATTGTAATGTAACCATAAGCAACTGAATCTATCAATATTTATAAAAACGACTAATGAATGATGTTTGGCTTCCAAGATAAGAAAAAGTATAGAAATATTCGTCGCCTTCGTTGTTAATTAGTCAACTTTTGTCCGCAGATTCGCTCTCGTGGACGGAAATTATCCTACGGGAACGTCCTGGTGGGGTAACAAAGTGTCCTATGTAGGAGGACATACGACTCTTTTTTGCCATGTCAAGTGCTATCCGAAAATTTCATCGAAATTCCTTTAGCCGTTTGGGTGTGTAGAATATTTGTTAAGATTTATCGCCGTCGCTGTTAATTTATTTATGTATTCAGTAAATAGTTTACGCTGCAGCCAAGTAACTCTGTACCTTGCGGTTTTGTTGTGGTTTTCGAACAACCTTCAGTCGACGGTATCAGTGTTAGGTCTTATCTGATAAAGTATGAATATTTATCGTGAAAAAAAAGCTGCCCTGAAATGTTGAGTCAAATCAATGCAACGTCAAGTGTAAAGGTGTACAAGGATATTTTGGCCCGTGGTGTAATTGAAAGTTTATGTCGCCACCTTGGTTTTTTAATCAACTCACAAAATATAACATAACATCACGACTGTAATCCCCGAAGGGTTAGGCGAAGGTGTACCTCATAGTACACCCACATTTCACCTGTGTGTAAGTTCCATGTATCCCAATCGGGCAAAAATTCAGACTCTGTGGCTGCTACTGAGAAATTCCTGACGGAAAAACCCAATAATTGCCCGACCTGGGAATAGAACCCTGTACCAAATTCTCAGTAGTCCCGCTTGAGACCACTAGACCAACAAGACAGTCAATTCCACAAAATTATGTTTACTTAACTTTGATTAGAAACTTGACATTTTGCGTTTGCGCCAAAGGTCACAACCTCACGACTCTGTTTTTGTGGGAAGAGCGTTGTGACTAAGCATTTATTAAGACTGAAGTTAGGTACGCTTATCTATCACACACATCAATTTGGAAGATAGGATATTGAACACATTGAATTTCGCTTACTAAGAGGCAGTTATGTTAATAAGCATTCGCATGTTGCTGTATTGTTGTTACGGACAAACCTATCAATGCTTGTTGTTAGCATGTTCACATTACGCTTCGATTTGTGGTAAACCCTGTTTTGATCGATAATAAATCAAACAAAAAAAAAACGTATTGATTTTGGTCTATCTACTTTTCTCTAACGATCTAAATATAAAGGGAAAAGTGAACCAAACAAAGAGCGGCAAAAGTCAAACTAATGATAAGCGTCGAGTGCTAAGTCCGAGCCACCCTACTAAAATACGAATGTACTACCGTCCATCTGCTGGGTCAGGGCAATTTTAGTAAGAAAATCGATTGGGCTACTCCACCAATAAACGACTGTTGGAATAGTTTTCAGTATTCCTCAGACTTTTCGATAAAAGTTCTGGTAATAAATCCACTCATGCGAGGCAACTGGTCTGCAATTATTTCAGCATAATAAATCGCCATTTATGATAACGATCTGACGCCTTTTTTCGTACACTTTCGTAACATTTTTATGTAAGAGAATATTGACTGGGCTACAGGCCAATAATGAGGTTCAATGAACTGGCGAAACTAAGGAAGCGAGACTTCGTTTGTTTATTTAGTCGTTTTTGGTAACCGGATTACAGGTGACTCACACTTGACCAAAAAGGAGGTACTCCTCTTGACATATTCAAATTTTAACTTAATAAAAGGCGCAAGCTGAAGACGGTTCTTCTGCAGTATTTTTAGAACCGAGTCCCCTTAAACCGCGTTCACATTAATCGTAGATTCAGCCGCTAATGGTGAGTAGGCTCACTATTATCTTTTGAGTTCGTAAAGCGTAATGTCGGATGACAATACGTTTGGAGTAAACAAGGGCAAGAATCGAGTAGGCTGAAAAGAAATACAAAGGCATAGACACGAAACTCACCTCCACACACTGTCCTCTTCTCTGAAGGTAGACCGTATATACGCACACTCCTTGTTAACGACGCTTCTCTCTTCGGCAGCCGTCCGTGCGGCTCTGATCTGCCGGATTAGGTCCCGGAGACGAGTAGGAGTCGGCATCCGCACTGAAACCGGCGCGACTGTTATGGACGACACACACACATAGAAAGCATTGATCAGTGCTTGGTTGAAGTGCGTTATCTTAGACTAGGTGATGTCAAACGTGATTGGTGAATCATTGCCGAATCGATTATGGAGAATGCTCTGATTGGTGACGGAAATTTGATCAATAGGCTGTTTGGAGCCGATTGACGAGTATTGAATAGGTTATCTGATTGATTTTTTTAACTGCAGAAAAAAGAATGGAAACGGATTCTTTATTAGTTATTTTTCATTCATAAATAGATTGCGTTAAAGTTTAATGTTGTTTCTAAGACTCAATAACTGTTACTAAGTCGATTTTGGAATTTTCACTCACGATTTGCTTAACCGCACAACTTCCTCAGTAGGCCCGTTACACAAGTGTCCAAGTATCATCGTTTCCCGTTCAATTTGAGAGAAGCTCAAGTTTAAAAGCCTTTTCCTACTTAGAAAGTGTTACGAGAAATTAACTGGGTACGATTTGGTTACAACGCGCTAACTTCGCAAGATAGAAATTACAGCATTCGCGAGGCGAAGTAACAAGATTAACTTAATGAAATTGACATTTCAAGTTACGATTCTGAATTTGAAATAACCTTATTTGGTTACGAAAATATTGCAAATTTTTCTACCTCTTGAATAGTTCAATCAAATGAAACCGTATAAAAGCCTCTCAAAGGTCACCCCGATTTCAAGATATTTATTTTCTACACAATTTTCTGAGTTCTCGATAAATGTTCAGTTAAGGTAATGCCTTTTTATAAGGTCTATATCGATTTCGACAGTAATTCGATGTGATTAATTTTATTTGTTAGTAAATAGCTGAAAGCAAACTTCAACATGATTGAAAATGTTATTTTATATTAAATACTAAACTAATATTAGTATTACTATAACTATATTCGTCAAGGTGAGAAGGCTATGTATTACCATGTAAAAAGTAATTCCAATAATTTTCAATGCTATTTATTCATGCTTGCAAATTGCGTCCGTTTAAATTTAGTTCCAAAGTGCATTTCAATGTTTTCTTTGCTGTTTATAATTTATTGACGACTGTACTCGACAATCAATTTTTCTCTTTCCTGATTGCTGCATTAGGAGCATCTCTAGTAAACTGTATCCATTTAACGAAAAAAATAAATACTACACCCCAAAAATTATTCCATAATAATGTATCAAGAGTTTGATACCTGAAAATATTTGATCTGATAAAAATAGGATAGTTTGTTCCCTGAATATTTCCAACCAGCTCACTGTATGATGGAGATTAATCATCTGCCTAGCCTTTTTCCCAACTACGCTGGGGTCGGCTATGATGAAGATGAAGCTGCCACTTTCAACTTGGTGGCAGTTTTTCAGATGATTCCAAACTGACTGTCTTATGAGAAGATTAATAAATAGATGATCCAGATAGATGGATAATAAATATTTTAATTATTTTCGTCCAAATTTGAGATTTTATTGAACAAATCGCCATCAAATAGATCTAGCAACTTCAGTCCTCTGTCTACAATATCTTTACCTGACTAATAACTATTGTCTGAACATGCCAACGTTAATTACAAACTATCCTTACCTCGTTCTATGGCCTCATTTACCACTTGCTTTATAGTGGCTATGTTAAATGCCGGGTTGAACCTGCAACAAAACACTGAAGTTAGATCAGGCTGGTCGGGAAAGGCTGGTGTTGACTTGCACAGGACGTATGCACAGCAGTGGACTGTGATTTCCTGATTTAGCAAAATCAGCATATCCAACTGTTGGGGACATTCTCCCTCTCCCGGTTCCCTCTATGTGAGACGGGATGGACTTACTCCACCTTGGTGGACCTGTCATTAACAATCTCCTGCCCAATCTATTTGGGGTTGGCGCAGCATGTCTTTATCTTCCATTCCTCTCTATTACTTGTCATTATGTCTTCGTGGACCTCATACATATTTGAATTTTTGGTTCTAAGATCATTGTGAAGTCACCGGCATGGGGTCACTTCACGATGATGTTTATTTGATTAACATAAATCCTATCTACCTGTCATGTTTTAATTAAGTGTTTTATTAATAAATCTTTTCCCCCATGATTGTTCATAGTTAAGTCAAGGATAAGTAAGGTGAAATCAATTTTATTATACTATTTCCTCAATAATTACAGTATATTACAATATATATAGATAGTTACTGCACAGCTTTTGATTTTTATTAGCTAGATGACTTGTGTAATGTTTTTGGGTTTTTAATGTGTGGAATTTCTAGTTAGGCTGTTGAGTGTAGATGGGTGGCATTTTGCTTTGTTTACACTTAGTAAAAAATCATTTTATTCTATTTTTAAGGACTTTTAAAGTAATAAGAACATACAAAACAAACATAATAATGAATTTACTCATACTTGTTACTGCTCACACAAGTTCCTAAAATGAATTTATCAATCTTATGGCTAGGCCATCCCTGAATTAACTAGATCAAAATTTGATGATATCATCGACATAGTTCATAGGAGTCAATAATTGAGTGTACTACTAGATTGACAATTGATAACTTCATGACTTTGCAGTGATCAATTACCAATTGGAATTATCAGACGTAATACAAAGCGCTGTTTACCTACTGATAATAATTATTATGACACAGATTCATGCATGGAGAATTTTTTGTTTTGATTGCGCTATACATATTCATTTTACTGAACCTACTTTTTCGTTTAAAAAGAAATTTACATCTGCTATAAAAAATTCTGTTTGATTCTGCATAAAATATTGCTATTATTGATACTCATTTTACTAATTGATGCTGATAAATGTGGTTAAATTAGTGAGTCCATATTCTTAATACAATATAAAAAAAGAAATCTATATTTAAATCAAAGCAGTTAATAGAGTATAAAAATACAGTACAAGGAAAAATCAATACGAGTCTCATTATAATATTATGTTAGATTAAGTTATTAATAAGACATTAATCACCATACAATAAGTATAATAAACACAAATCTGGCTATAGCCTTAGGAGTCTTGGCTAGTCAATACAACTCTCATTATACATAACTTCACTCAAGACTCAAGCATTACTTAAAACTAGTTTCAACCAAGTCATGCTCGAGTATTGAGTCACATTCTGTAATAAAAGCCACAGTCTGATATCCCAAATATATGTTTGGGTAATACCGCAGGTAGGGCTAGTCAAGCTATTATCAGTTTTATAATTCAGGTAGAAGGCTTAATGACCTCCTGCCCTTTCCTCCATGAATGAAACATGCCATCAAAGCTTTGTTTACTATAACAATACCTGTATAAAATGGCTGGCAGCATTGTGTACGTACTATAGATAGTTATAAGACAGACAGACTGGTACCTATAAAATATTATGTGTGCTACTTAAAAGTTGATGAATTATAATTAAATTCATAAACGAGTTTGTATGTCTGTCTTTTTAATTGATGTGTGGGAACAATTACCAATCCCTAGCTTAATTTAATCCAACCTCATCTAGCCTAAATTAAAAATTATATTAATATTGTAAATTGATTTTAAAACAAACACTTTTATTGTTTTAAAATCAATTTACAATATTAATATAATTTAATTTATGGGACTTTTTAAAGTTGTTTCAAAAAAGAATTAATTTGCAATCAGTAATAAACATATTTTAGCAAATTTGTAAAAAAAATATCTTCAGCAATTAACCTGTAAAAGTAGAACGCCAGAATCTTCCATTTAACAGAAATACTTGAAATAGATAGAAAAAAATTGCACTACTCAAATAAATAATTTGATTTTCCTTAGTTTTATCTTGGAGAGTAATAGTTAAATGATAGCAAATTGTATTAGATGATTGATGAAATCTACAAAGTGAGTGTCATACAAATAAACTGCTGTGCTGCTGCAATATTAACATTTTGTTGATGGAAACATACTATTACATGAAAGAATAGTTTTAAGCTGACTGTGGTCTGCAACAATATATACAATGAGATCATAATCAACGTTTGTAGCAACAAGAATTAAACATTACTGATGTTAAGTACCAATAAATATCATAAATCTGTCAGTTCATAGTCTTTTATTTACTTGTACTATCGCAGTATAGTGTAAACATGTCTCACATGAAGTGCACAATTTATGCTGAATGTAATTCATCAGGAATTCTTGCATTGAAGGTAAATGTTCAGCTCTAACCTATTTGGCGAGGAAAATAATAACAATGTAATTTACCCGGATTCAGAGCCGTTCATCTTGTCCGTTTTATCAATCCTCTACAGGCAACAACAGATGTTTCTTGCGGTTCACGAACACAGGTAATCTTACTTCACGGAGTCAGGTGCAAAGAACGAGAGGTCAAAAACCAGTCAAACGAAAAACCACTCTGATACAAAAACTATCACTGGAATACTCTTAAAATCATAACGTAAGGAACTAAAAAGGAATTTACACGTATTTAGTTAGGTCTGTGAACATTTTATTTCGTCACAAACCATAGAAATGCAAGTGAAATCGCATGCCACCTTTGACTAACTTCTGTCATATTTTCACTTCTAATTAAAACTCAAATGCGGCATTTGCTCAGTTTTATGTTCACTTATTATCACAGAAAAAGTGCTTTGTTAAAACTTTACGCTTTATTTTATTAATTACAAAGAAATAATACAATTGCCAGCTGACATTTCCGTGGTGCGTTGCAAGAAATTCAACATGGCCGCCGTGACTCGCACATGACGTTTGCTTAATTTTTGATCCAATAACTTTCCTTATTCTTTTCCGCTTAGTTGATCATTTATAATTTTAGATAAAACGAAATGTAAATCAAATATATTATTTTCTGCGTTTATTAAGAGTGAATTACTAAATGATAAACAAGTTTGAATGAATTGTGAATGAAAGCAACTGGCAACTTGTGAATCCTGAACGAACGCTACGTGGAAAACCTTTTTGGAAAACGGAAAACTATTTCCGCTTAGCTCCATTTCTGCCACTGTGCATGATTGACATGTTTACACGGTTGAATTTATTCAACAAATTTCACGAGGCTTTATCATGCATGATCTATATATTTTTTAACATTATCAGCCATTATTAATCATTAAAATGTCACCTACCTTCTGTTTTGTTCTGGCGGCAATACACTCCAATCAACTTCATACATAGGATATGCCATAATTAAATTTTAAAAACAACACTATCAAAACGTCCTAAAAGTTCTTTAATAATAACATTTCACCAGATATGCCACAATATTCCACGACGGTGTAAACTGTACTGTTATCAGAAGTGTTTTATCATGTGCAGGTACCCCTCAAATATCCAGTCACAACGTATCTCTTATCAAAGGTACAATTTATCACTGAAAAAGGATAGCAATAGCAATACAGCACCAGTTCTAGTAATGTTTTATTCTTAAATGTCAATACTGTATGTACAAAACAATGGGCCGTACGAGTCACATCATTATCTTAATAGGAAAACTAATTATTATTCATTGTATCGGTAGTGTCGTTCGGCCGGGCGTAAGACATATTATACATGCGCCGGGTGTAGGTGTCGCCTTTATAAGTTATCGTCGTGGTTGCGCGCCGGGCGGTCGACGCTGTTCCTCTTTATACAGTCAACCAGCCATCTGATGCCTTCATCAACTCCATCCCTGTAAAGGAATTATTATCATGAATAGGAATACAAAATTAAATCTACATAAACAAACAAGTGTTTCCTGTTTATTGGAATTTGTGTCTTAATGATTGCTAATTACACATTTAATTTCAAATTACTTTTTTAAAGATTGCAGTGCCATTTCTTTTTTATTTATTTAAATTAGATAAGAAAAGAAATAGATTTTAAACAATTTTATGTTCAGGGAGAATTTAATTTGATTTCGTTTGAAAAATATGAATTAAGTTTATTAACGTTAAAATATTTGTACTACTTATAATTTTTCATTAGACAAGCGTACTATGAGCATTTAGCACATACCAACCACTAAAAATAATCAAAAAATAGAAATAGCGCGGACGCAAATATTTAGCGTTTCTAAACTATAAATGTGCTGGGAGCTTAAGAATAATACAATTACTACAATAGACATTTCTATAATACAATCGAAAAATCATACAATCACGTTCACATCATTTATGCTTATGCTATGTCTAAGTTTTTAAACTGACATGGTCTGGTCACTAACACTAGAATTAACACTGAAAATGGGATATTTAACATGTTTACTATTTGTTATATACCTAGTTTAGAATTTGATTGCGTTTGTACTATTTGTGTTTGTATCGGGAACTCAAAAGAATTAGTACACAACATAGTTAATATCCTGTTTTCAGTGTAAATGATAGGCCGTATGTGTAACCAGTTGGACAAAATTTCAACAGTTGACACAAAAAGTAATTATCAGAGTGACGATTTTTTTCGTTATCTATGACTCAGATTACATGTATCAAACTCGATAATAATAATTATTATCGGAAACGATCAAGAGGCTTGTCAATTGGAGAGGGGAGGGAGTTGCCAGTTAATTTTTTCGACTTTTCAAGTCCGCATAATAGACGTTTGTCTATTTAGGCAACATTTATTTAAAAACTGGGTCAGCTATTTTCTCGTATCTTAAAAGTGAACATAAAACAGAACAGTAACATATAATGTGGATGTGGATAGGTTGACTGGTAGAGAATGCCTTGTGGCATTAAGTCCGCCTATGTACCACTATAGTACATGAAGTTTAAATAAATAAAAGCAAAAGAACCCGAAAGCGCCCTGGTGACCCGCGAAATTCAAATTTTCTTACGTTTCTTGCAATTTGCCGGTCAGTGTCAGGTTGTATGTTGATTAAATGATTCGCGACCGTAAAAAATACGGCTTAACTGAGTTATAATCATTAAAATAATTTTGAATGAAATAATCAATACAACCCTTAGAGGGTTGTATTGATTATTTCATTCAAAATTCAAGCCCATTGAATGACTATTTCATGAAATAGCCTGCAAATTGCAAAATATATAAGGCAATTTGAATTTCGCGGGCTACCGTGGCGCTTACCCCTGAAGTGAGGAAATGGTTAGGGGAGTGACCACACCTATCGACGCAGAACCCGCTTGAGCTGATCAGAAAAATCATTGTCTATGCAATAAAAGTAAAAAAGACGTCATTATCAGCTTATTTCGCTGAAATCAACAAATCTGATTAAAGCTCCGGGTCTGACAAACCTTGCTTCGGTTCAAGCCGATTCCACGTCGTCAATAAGTGTGATTACCCATAACAGTGCATTTCGAATGCATTTGGCAAAATAGTTCAGCCTCCTTACAAACTATTATAAATCTTTGTCTATGCATTTACCCAGTAAGAGCAGATATGGCCATGAGCATAATGTCCCTCGCTCCAATGAGGTGAGCGTTCTGGTTGAATATGGGTTTTACGGTGTGAACTCCCATACAATCTGGAATGTCTTGTTTGTTGGCTAGCACCAGCAGTGGGACCCCGGACAGGTGCTCTGAAGCTATCATTCTATCTGGAACATACAATGTAAAATGCATTTTAGAAAGAGTGACAACAAAAATAATATTGAGTATTTTTTTGTATGAAGAACTACCTATTGGACTGACTTCATGAGTGACATTCTTCAGAAAGTACATGCATGTATGACCAGACGCATGAAAACATGGATGAACCAAAAGGAGTATGTAGGGATCTTAGCACATACCACATGCACAGGATTTGAAGTCATAACCAGTATATACTGGAATCTTATAGTACTGAAACACTTTACAACGCTAAGGGGCCGTCTCCACGAGCGAGAGAATCGCGACGATATTATCGTCGTGCCACGTATTTCTATGAGGCCGTCTCGTCTCCACGAGCGAGAGAATCGCGGCGATATTTTCGCATACAAATACGTGGGACGACGATAATATCTCCGCGATTCTCTCGCTCGTGCAGACGGCCCCTAAGCCAGCTGAAGGTCAACGAGGTACCACTGATGTGTGATCTGTCAGTATTAATTATAAATAACAAAGGTTAACCAGTAAAATTGCTGTTTAATTTTACAGTTCCATGAATTACCGATATCATCGAACAATATATGCTTGAGTCATTAGACTTTTGATAGCATCATTAAAAGTAAACAAGTTAATAAGTCCTAGACGGACATACAAACTTTATTAGTGATATGTTTCAGAAAATTTTGGTTTGTAGCCTTCGCAAGCCATGTGCGTGTATAATCGGGTGTATGGTAGTTTTTTTGTGGTTTCTGCCCACCCTGTATGAAAAAGGCTTGAGTATATGTGTAGTAATTTAATTAGCTTCCTTCCACATTTCCATCTTACTTGGGGTTTGGGTTGGTGAACTCATTCTCTTCTTCCACTCTCCCTAGTCTAGTGATTCGTTATCTTTTGCTCCCTTTAAACCCAATTTCATCATCATCTGCCTAGCCTTTTCCCAATTATGTTATATTTTACTTGGAGTGACTGTGTATGTGGCCTCCACAATACAGTTAGTACTGGGTAATTATTTATTTATTTATTATTTATTATAACCACGGTCAAAGATCTATAAATGGCAGCCAGGAACAGTGGCTTAACGTGCTTTTCGATGCATGTAGGAAACTCAGTATGCAATGGTTGGTCACACTGGTCACCCATCCACGGGCCGACTTAGGCAAGCGCAGCTAAACCTGAAGATCGACCCGAGTGGTTGTTGTCATTTAGCCACAAGCTCCTACTCTAAAACCAACTTCATTTATAATATTAGGGGTTAAAGTAAGAAATTGTTGATTTATATTGATAATTTCATGAAAAGTGATATTTCCATACTAACATTTTGGCATTTTTCTAGGGAAAACGTCTGAACCCATTATATTATGTACTAGCGACCCGCCCCGGCTTCGCACGGGTGCAATGCTGATAATAAATACACTACAGAAAAACAGCCGGCCGGCCGGCCGGCTTTTGGCCGGTGCCGGCGCAAACGCTACGTCCCGCAATTTTTAAATCTGTAATATCTTCGAAAATATTCATTTAAATCATATGCTGTAAAGGGCCATATAGATCTATATTAAATCAACAATGTATTTAAGGTATTTAATTGGATAAGGATTAATGCCGTATTGGTTAAAATCGCTTCGGAAATTAGCCATTATTTGGCGTAAAAAGTAAATGACAAAAACATGTTATTGTGGGATATCCATATGAGATAGACATATACCATCGCGGAGTTTTCTGTAGACCTTTTTAATGTGTACAATACTTAGTACATTATTTTGATAAATCTCGTAGGGTTCAGCCTGCGTTTGCAATGTAAGCGGAAAAAAAATAAATTATTTACGACTTCACAATAGAAATCTTGAAATTATCAGTGGTTCTCTAATATATTAAGCATGTTATTATACATATAAACCTTCCTCTTGAATCACTCTATCTATTAAAAAAAACCGCATCAAAATCCGTTGCGTAGTTTTAAAGATTTAAGCGGTCAAAGGGAAATAGGGACAGAAAAGCGACTTTGTTTTATAATATGTAGTGATGACGCAATTGCAAACTATAGTGTGAAAAGAGGCAGATGAAGGCTATGCAGATGATTCTTTTAGTCACGTTCACGTCACAAGCCCAATGCTAGTTATGTAAAGTATTTACTAACCAAATGTCTCCTTTGACTCTGAAATTCTTTCTCTGTCAGACGAGTCTACTATGTAAATGACAGCGTGGCATTCTGCATAGTACTGAAAATTTAAGGACATTTCATTTATTATGTTGTATATTTTTGTTTTGGTATAACAGAAAACAATTTGAATTATCCGATGTTATTGCTGATTTCGGCTATAGCAATAAGGAATAGATATACTGGCTGATTTTAAGATTTAAAATTGTTTTCTTTTAACATTGAACTACCAGCCTGTTAATGGACCTAGTCTTTTTCATGTGGATAATATCAACCAAAACTATTTTCTGTGTTTAATAAATTTCATGTTCTGAATGATTAACATTTAGGATTTTCATCAATGTTTTAAAATGTAAATGAGGTATATACTTTGTCCCAAAGAGACTGCAACTCCTGCTGCCCGCCGAGGTCCCAGAAGTTTAGCCTTACACCATCCACATCTATTTTGCCTATATTAAGTCCAACTGTAGTTGTTATCCTATTGGGATTCATCGCTTTATATTTCTTGGTAAATTTGGTTTTAGTAGCCTCCAGATAAGTCTGTAAAATAAGAATACCTCAGCTTAAAATCATTTAAAATTGTTTTTGGAAAACTTTCATGAGAATTCGTACTGGTTGTACATTTATTTACCGTTTTCCCTGCATTGTCAAGTCCTAATATTAACACACAGTATTCGTCTTTTTGCACCAAGTATTTGTAAAACCCATGTAGTAATGTGTACATTTTATATCATTTTACAATGTATTTTATTTGCTAAAAAAATATTTATATCTCAAAATAAAACAGCAGTTTCACTTAAAATGTCAGTCACAGATCACTAACACAGGTCAAAATCAACAAATTTTCTATAATCTTTAACATTAGGAATTATTATCTCTTTTTAACACGATGAAACAAAATGAGGAAGGTAGAAAATCAAGCTTATACACCAAACCAACGTGAATGGAACGCAACGTCATGAATAAACGAGCTTGTTGTCGTATAACCGTCAGAAATGACATTATTAGCCGTCAAAGCTCAGTTGCTAAGAAAAAACATACGTTCTGAAATGCAAACTAAAAAGAATTATGTGACCACCCACCAATTCTTGCCGCATGACCGGCCGCTATAATCAACAAAACTGGTTGGGCGCACGATTTTACGACCAAAATTCCTGGTAGAAGCTCTTGTGACCAAACAGGCTAAGTAGATGATGATGATTTGAAAGTGATAATGGGTCTGTCTTCAACGTCAGATAAAAGCTCTAGCTAGGGATAATCCATGCATTAGAGATGAGGGGCTGCTGGAAGATGCATGTATGATTTTGTCCACGATATTGAAAAAACCTTTTGGTGGAATCGCACCATAATGTGGTGTCAAATCGCGACACTAAAACTATTCGAATGACGTCTTTTTCGCTTTAAACTTCAATGATTGTCAAAGTCAACCGGATTTTATTTGTAGTTCCTGAACAATATGGTACTTTGGACTCCAGTAAAATCACAAATAAAGAGTTCAACTACGAATTAAAATTAATTTGAGGACATTTGCTGAAAATGGGTGGTAAAAGGATTAAAACTAAAAGTATTAAAACATCATCATCTCAGACTACTGATTTATTATTAATAGAGTCCAGTGCTGAATCCCAAACTCCACGTAACGTGAACCTTACCCTAATTTTCAAAGGTACCCCACCTGGTCCAGGAGAATATGATTTGATTGCCTACTTTAACGGATTGAATTTATTATCAGAACAATGGATTCCTGACAAGATTACTGAGTCGGAAACGATATCCATTATTAACCTTAACGACCCAAGTACTCAAGCATTAGTAGCGAATACGCCTTTAATTCTTATACTGCGTATCGCTGGAGGAAAAGGTGCAAAGGATCCAGATCCTTTAGCTCATTCAGATAACCGTGCTGGTGCAAGTATAGATTTATTTCCACTGATATTAGGTGAGCAAAAAGTATCGGTAACAACGCCGTTAGTTTCTATAAGCACAGGAGAAAGAACCGATTGTTCAGTTATATTTCACGCCAGCTCAGAGGGCACAAAAGATAGTAACTTAGTTCCTTTAACACTTACTATGATTTCAGTTCATTGTTTGCCTGTAGTGAAAGAAAATACATTTTATGTGAGTGCTATTGGATTAAATGAAGTACACGAACCAAAGGCTATAAACTTTAACTTATCTCTGAGTACACAAAATGCTGAGAAAATTGTGTTCGGATCTGTCAGTACTGCCGGTTATGCTGCAAACACTGCAATGAACGTCCACAGTGCAGATAAGTTTGTACCGAATGATTTAAAATGTCGCCATACAAAAACCTGTCGTTCTGCCTACTGGAACGCTATGAGACGAGTGTTAGTTGATCCTGATGAACTGCGTGAAAGATTATCTTCACCATTTATGATCGAAGTGGCGGGTGTACCAAGATTGGGAAAAATAGATATACGAGGACGTTATATGGGAATAGTAGATGCAAGAGTGTTATTAGAACCAGGTCAGATGGGCGTCACTGTTTGTTCCAAGTTGTTACTATATGATGAAGCTAATACGCTGGATAATATTGGCCCTCTACTGCAGCTTCCCCCCTCGAGTGCTAAAAATACTGCGCGCGACGTGGATCCAAATATATTAGATGAATTTGGTCATAGTACCTATGCTGTAATAAGATTTGATTTAACAGAATCTTTAGTTCCAAAATCTAAATTAGAAAATCTTTATCAAATAATGGGGTTTCCTCCACTAGATGACGCGAATGGCGAATTGCATGATACAGTATCCGATAGTGTCCATGATGATACTATTGATGCGAGGGCTATTAGAAAGGAAGGAGGTGCTCTAGCCGTGCATAAAGAGCTAAGTGGATTAGCTTGTAAGGGTATGATACCAATGACCCAGGGTATAAAACGAACTGCGGCAAATCGTCTAATAATGCGAGTAAGAGCAATGCTCAAAAGTTTCCCCCCGGGTGAATGTTCCTATCTAGATTATGAAGACACGGTGACTGGCCAACACGCTGCAAGTAGACGTGCAGTGACAGCATCTTTTGCTCCGCAACCACCGCCACCTCGTCTTCCGGACAAAGTCGCTGCAGCGAGATGTCGAATGGCTGGAGATACCAGAATTGCTAACAGTCATTTGGAGACTAGCTTAAATGTACCAGAAAATCATGTAAGCGCATTGATTTCTAAGGTTTTACGCTGCTTAGAAGAACCCAGTTATGACGATGCTTTGAATTACTTGCATGAAGCTTTAGGGATCCTAACTACAAATAGATACCTGCTATGGATTTTTGGTGGCCTACAATTTGATAAAGGAAAGGTGTGCTCAGAAAGAGCGGGTGCAGCCCTGCGCATTGCAGTTAAAGGCGACTATGGAGACGGAACAGCTAATTCAATTGCTTGGGCGGCCCTCCATACATTCCATCATTGTAATGGTCATGCCTGTGCTGCATTTGTTGCCGCAAGGAAAATGAGAAAAGCTTTTACGCTTCCCGTAGACTGGGATCTGATTATGAAGCGATGGATTGAAACTAGTGGAGAGGAAGAAGTTTATTGGATACCAGAAGTCGTATCAAGTGATAATCCTTTATTGATTGCAGCTGCGTTTTTTCTTTGTCTTCGATGCTACAAATTTTCCGAACAACTTTTGCGTTGTGTTGAGCAGGAGTGTGTAAGCAGTGGTGTGGGCACTGAATACATAAAAAGCAAAATTTCGATGGATGTGTACTACTTGCGAGCTGCCTCGCTTGTTTTGAGACGTAACTATAGCACTGCTATGGAACAGATTCAGAAAGCAATCAATAAGTTCGGACCTACGCCTAAAATGTCTCAAATGCGTAGTACTTGCCTGGCTTGTATGCGTAACTGGGACCATGAATGTGAGAAATCGTTGGTGGAAGCTGAGAACGCCGGTTCCGTGCTATGTTCCTCGCTTCTGTATTCATCAGCTTTATCCGAATTGAAGGTAAATCCCAATTCGGCACTGCAGCGAGCTGCGCGTGCCCATAAAAGAAACCCTTCGGGTCATACAGCTCTTCTTATTGGACGAATTTATGTTGCGTTGGACAAGCAATGGATTGCTGAACGATGGCTGGCCGTTGCTGTTAACACTGAGCCCTTGCTAGCTGATGGATGGACAATGTTGGCTCTACTGGCAATGTACGACAGGAACTTGAACAAAGCCAGAGCTATGTTGCGTACGGCAAGGCAGGCGGGACCGGTCAGTCCAGATATAGAAAAAGAATTGAAAATTGTTATGGAAAAGGTGGAACTTGACCAATTGCCAGATTTCCTTGTAGATAATCTTTGTCTCTGCGATCATATTGATTGAAGAATTATTTTTCTTACTCTAACAATTTTTATTTCATTTTTCCTTATTCTTAATTTATTTCAATTTGTTAATAACTAGCTGTGCCCGGCATGCGTTGCAATGCATGTTTTCCTACCTACTACTTTCACTACCCTACCTATCTACCCTACCTACCTACCTACCCTACCTACCTATCTACCCTACCTACCTACCCTACCTACGTACCTATCTACCTACCCTACCTACCTACCTATCTTCCTACCTACCTACCCTACCTACCTACCTACCCTACCTACCTACCTACCTACCTACCCTACCTACCTACCTACCTACCCTACCTACCTACCCTACCTACCTACCTACCTACCTACCTACTTACCTACCTACCTACCTACCTACCTACCTACCTACCTACCCTACCTACCTACCATTGTTTTTATGATGTATTCTGCTATTCGGGGCGGAGATAAATCCAACGAATCAAAAACCATGAAAATTGGTCCAGCAGATCTCGAGTTATAAGTGTTGTAACAAACCCGACTTTGTTTTATATAATTGTATAGATTAACTCTATTAAATTTCTTTCTATGCATGAGTATGTTTAAAAATTTTTCCACTTTAAATATTATTAATTAAAAGACCAAAAAAGTAATGTTTATTTTTCTATCACCAAAATGCGGGTAGGAGCGACAAGGGATGTAGGAAGATAGGTACACTTACCTCAAAAATTGTGTGGCGGGGAAATTCGAAATTGGTAAGTTCGTTTTCAATAATGCTGTTAATGTTATGCTGTAGACAGCAAAGAAAGATAGCTTTAGGTATATGAATAGATGGAATAGATAACAATTCGTTATTCGATATTCCTACGGCTATGGTTAAAGAGAAACAAATAAAACAAAGATGGCAAGAAAGCTGTCCAAATACCTAATGGGTAATTGTAAAACCTATAGGTACCTAGTATTAACTTGTAGCAATTTAACCGTGCACGACGTCACAAACATCAAGTGTCAACTGGTTATTTATAACCACTAGCTCGTTGCAGAACGCAAACTTGTGCCATATATCTATCTCAGTCGGAAACTAGGTTAGATTACAACAACAGTTTTACGCTGTTATCATGATAAGCTGATAGCGCCCAATCGACATCAATATGAAGTCATTTTCTCAGAAGCTTTAGAATCTTCGGCATTTAAAAATGACGCGCCTTTTTCTGTTAAATAAATAAACTGATAAGTTGCGTTCGAAAGATAAAATGTCGAATGTTTAATTTCGTACGGTTAGTGGTGTCGTGGTTGCATCACTCGAGTCGAGCCACTACGGCCACTACACTGCTGCACAGTGTACACAAACATTCCCAGTGCGGAACGAGCGCTCTTTGTTTTGAATCAAGTTTCAAACAAGATTTCTGACATGTGAACACACAAATTCACAATGGGACTCTCAACGAATTGCTGGAAATATCTCGTTCTAACCTTCAATGTGTTATTCGCAGTGAGTATTTTATTGTTTTAGTGAAAACTTCACGTTTATTTCTATGGAATCAGCTGTAGAAGTCAATTTCCCCCTTTGTTGTCATAACAACTATGTTAAAACATGTACGTACAGGTCAATAACTTCACTTTTTTAATTCTTATCGCTCTATTTTTTACTGATGGTAAAATATGGCATTAGAGAGGCTGACACATATTTTATTCATTGCTGTAATTGCAGGGACTTTTTCTTGTGAGTGCATTGTACGATCAATCAACATAACCCAACAAAATCTGATAGCAAATTACTATTTTGACAGGGGCGCTAGTGGGCCATCCTTATCAATGATTCAGAGTAGGACAAAAATTTTGACGGTTAAAACCATCGACGTTTTAATTCGGTCGGTTTATAATAGTTTTCCCTAACAGTTCCATTCATTGTCAACAGATGTCAGCAGTTGTGCTGTTCGGCGTAAGCGGTTTTCTTATTTACAAGCTTTTCGTATACCGGCATTTCATTGGGGTCAATGTGGAGTACCCCGCCATCCTTCTGTTGATGATGGCTATAATCACGTGTTCGATCGCATGGATCGGCTGGAGAACTGCCAAGTCTATGCACCAGATTCATGTCATCATTGTAAGTATTCATTCAGTTTCGTGAGTCACGAAGATCGGCTGGCTTGGCGTGTCAGTATTTTATAATAAACGCGTTGTTACCTAATTGATCCCAGAGTTAACAGATCAACTGTATGATTGGAGTACAAAGGCCGAATGATACCTACAATTCTTGATACTAGCTTCGTATGAGAATCTAAACATACACAAAGTACCTAGCGTCTGTACCTACATAATATAAATACTTTAATGTCTAGTCGCACGATCATTTAATTGGTTAATTAAGGGTTATAGACCTCGAAATCTAGAGGTAATTTTTTTCATTGAATTCATTTTGACACGTTGATCTCCTCTTCTAACGCGTAACAACTTGCAGTTCCCAAAGTAAGGTCAAAGCTGGATATTGGATGGATAACTGAAAGGCCATTGCGTGTTTTGACCACTTTTATCATTACATAGAGAACCCATTTGCCGACGAAATGGGATGTTGGCTGTTGCTATTCCTATCCCTTAACCATACACATGGAACATGACCTGAAGATTGAAGGTCGTTGCCGAATTCATTTTGTTTTGAATGACTGCTGAATGGAGGCCCATTCATAATTTGAAACTAGATTAGAAGACCAGGCACTCTTATACCTCGAACTCGCCTATTGGAAAACAATAGACTAGAGGATCTTATTAATTTTGTAATGGTGCATGTTTCCAGACTGGTATCCTGATAGTCCTAGTGGTGGTGATCGAGTTCTCGTGCTTCGTTTGGGCCATGGTGGTGTGGGACAACGTGGAGATTGACATCAAGTCCACCATTATGCACTACTTCGAGCATGCCCTGGAGAATACTGACAGCAGTAATGTGGATACAATTAGATGGGACAGGTTACAAGTTAAGGTGAGGTTTGTTTTAAATACATAACTTGAAAGAGTGAAGAAAGAACCTAGAGGTTCTTTCGGTGTTTTTTTAATGCCGAAAAAACATATACATAGTATTTTGTCAGAATGACTTATAGCAGATTTTTCTTGCTAACCTAATGTTTAAATGCCGAATCATTTAATCAGTCTGAAGGAAGTAGATTCTGAAGGTCGCCATTTTTTGGAATCGGTCCTTCCTATTAAATGGAGATAAGATGTTTTAACATAGATTTCGAAATTACCGCTGAGAAACTGTAGCTGTGAGTGAATTAGACCAGGTATAATTATGAAGACGTACATTTTACGATCCTTTGCTAAGGCCTCAATTCATCCGTCATATAACGACAGGCAGTGGCGTGCAGTGGTTCTCCACGGAAGGTAGGCCACGCATACGGATACCGAAAAAAAAAAAAAAAACTTCGCGCAACATCACAACGTTGCTCTACTTATGATGACCCTAAAGTAGTCACATTTATTGATTTATAAAATTTGAAAAAAAAGCTTGTAAAAACAACAGTATGGTGGGGGTGTACGGTGTAGGCTAATATCCAGTGAAAGAAACAATAGTTTTATAGCACAAACGAAATCAGATGAACACACAAAGCTAAGGATGTAAGTACATTCACGTGATTATTGCCGAAAACGCGTGTTATAAAAGTTATAAATACAAGAACTCACCACATTATTCAAGGTTCAAATCACGATTTTCTGACGATTCAAACTCAGTCACAGTCACTCAAACTCGTCTTGTATCTTTATAAATAACTTAAAATCATCAAAATCAAATCAAGTTGAATCTTAACATTAAACGATAATACGAAAACTTACTACTTTGAACTTCTAACAAACACACATTATCAGAGCAAACTTCACAACAGAACACCTTTTTTAAGTAAATAAACAAACAATAAACAACAAATTACTTTTAACTGAGTACGTTAAAAAAAGCAAAACATTCAAGATCGCGGATACACAAATATGGCTTCTTTAGAAACCAAATAATAATTGCATCATTTTGCCGGATTGCCACAGTTATTTTCCTAACTTCCCAAAAATCAAAGCGAAATTTCACAAAATTTTGGAAAAAAATAAAATTCATGTATTTTTTTACTATTTTAATAGGGCTTTTGCTATTCCTTATAATTTATATTTTTTTTGGAAGGTTTATATTCGACAATACCACCCTGTTTTTTTAATCGTCTCTAGTAGTCATTATGGAAACGATCGTTTCTGTGTGTAGTCTGTTTCTCGAATTCCCCGCGATCCGGGGGAATCTCCACAAATTGGTAACCCTGCACTGCATTTCATTCATCTTGACTGGCACTTCTGATTGGCTGGCCTTCAAGGCCAGCCAATCAGAACTGCGCTGGCGGTCTCCTTACGGCGGAGTTCCCGCCCATAATCTATACGTGTGTGCCGTTCATACACACGAAAATATGCACCAGTGTGCGTAAATTCATCAATGAGTCGATGAGAAATGAAGGCAGTTCGTTTGGTGGCCTAAGGAGTAGTAGCGTGTGCCCGTGTGACGTCACACGGGCGCGACAAGTTGCTATAAGTGTTATAACAGGAGTTTTAACTTTCTTTTTATATTTTGTATTTTTTATTACATGATTGTTGATTTGTTGTAATAAATGAATTTGGCTAAGGTAGGCTAAGCCTATTTGCCTGTATGGACGGCACGCCCCTGACGACAGGCCGTGTCGACGGCGCGTTCGTGTTCCACGCGCGCCTCAAAGAGATGTCAGCAAACCGGAGGGTTTGTGCAAGGGTCGATGCCTGCCAGGGCTGCGGGACTATTCGAAAGAGATATAAAAAAAAACGTTGCTCTACTCTAGGAATTTCTCCTGTATCGCAGGTGTTTTTACAAACATTTAAACTCACGTACACAAACAGCCACACCAGGAAAAACTACCTGTAGGCCATACAATTATTTGTCCCGTGCGGGAATCGAACCTGCGACACTCAGCGCAGTAGCCAAATCCTTAGCCACTGCGCCAACCGTGCCATCAAATAAAAGAACAAATAGATACCGCCCCTGGAACACAAAGGGCAAAGAAGGAACATGGATGGGTTTTAGTCAGTACAAGTCTGACACTCCCGCTCCGCCCAGGGCGGGAGGGGTCATTTATTGATTCCCGCAAAATAGGCACCAATTCATATCGTTCTAATGTCAAAATGTCTCCTTCTTCATACACAAACCCAGTTTTAGACATACCATGATACCATCAAACAATCAATCCTTCTTTCTTTATTTTTTTCAACCTACTTTATTTCACCTCTCATTCCAGTTCGAATGCTGCGGCGTGACAGGTCCCAGCGACTACACCTCGAAGGGCCAGGTCCCCTTCTCCTGCTGCGGGCAGGGTCCCTTGGACGCCCTGCACAAGCCCTACGCGTCTGACTGCTCCATGTTGTACCAGAGAGGGTGCGGGAAGCCGCTGCATGACTACGCGAGACAGCAGATCCTGTTGGTCGCTATGACGGCGTTAGCTGCGTCTATTTTGCAGGTAAGTTAGTTATGTTATGGAGTTTTAACGTACCTAGTTTAAGTGGATCAGTATCAGCATTTAAAGTTTTGTCATGCTGGAGCTTTGAAAATCGTAGTAGGTTATGATGACAGGACTATCATAACGCCGAAACCATCGGAGCGGAACTATCTTTTGATCCTATTAATTTACTTTGTCTAAATGTCAAAATCAAAACTCAGAGTGATCATTATTTCCGATGCAATAAGGTTTTTATTGAGTTACTGCCATGAACGTACTCTAGACTCATAATTTATTTTTGGAAACAGATAAACCCAAACGGGGTTTATCCAAAAATTAAATGTTTTGGTCTCCTTGCGAGCAGACAACTCGTTAATTGAAAAAAATCAAGCGAGTTAATTAAAGACTCTTTCTATTGTCTTCGCATCGCGAAATAGCGGCTAAAGAGTTGGCAGTCCCCTCGATGTCCTGTCAACGGACCACCGGCGTTTATTTAAATTAAATTACCGTATTTTAAAAACAGCAACGTCTTCATTTGAATATAAAATGTTCATTTCGATTAGAAAGTATCTTTATTTACGAATAAATTTCGTATCGAGACAGAATAAACGAGGGGTAGAGAAAACCGGTCCTAAATGTCCTTGAATCCCCCAATGTGACATCATTCGTCTGGCAGAGACTATAAAGAGGGGTCTTGATATCAAAACAACACTATTGTTTGGCTATAATATTTTTATTAGAGTTTCCGAAGGCTGCCAATAGGCCTCTGCTACTAAGAGGGTTTATAGGGGTATGAAGAACAGGGTGTAAAGTTCTTCATCCCCTATAGAAAAGGGAGAATCCTCCGACCAGACGGGTGTAAATTCTGGTGGGTTTTTCTGTATGGTTTTGGTTTTTTTCGCGGATAACGTTAATAGCGCGATTTAGAATTTTGATGTTAGTTGTTCATTTGGGTCATAGATGGCGCTGTAGTGCTTTTAGTAGTGCCGCTACTCGCCACTGACTGTCCATTCATCCGTCTATCACAGGGCTGTAACTTTTGAACAGTATATAGACACTAGAAATTTTCACAGTGTACTCGATTATATTTAGTATGGACACTATAAGAATTAATAATTAAAATTAAAGGGGGTCCCCGTTCCACACACAACAAAAATACAAGAAACAGGTTTTTTTTTCGGCGTTTTTTCTTAATTAGTATTGTGCGGTGATACGGTCCTCTTCGTGAGCGAGTCCGACTCGCGCTTGGCCGGTTGTTTTGTCTACTTTAATCCCCTAAGGACTAGGAACATACTAGGGTCGGTATTTTCAAGGCTAAACGAAGCATTAATCTTAAGGGTGCGAAGATGCATACTAATGTCGTCTCATCTAGTTGGAAACATATTCTTGAGACTTTAGGAGTATTACAATCGATTGCTCTGAAGCATATTGATAGGGCTTTAGATATAATAGTTCTTGAACGCAGACTTTGTGTATTATATCGATAAAATGAGGATTTAACGATTTTGCAAGTCAGTCTGCTCGCCATTTTATCTTATTTCAAGAGTCTAAACTGTTATAAACGTGGTTATTCTATACTAGCTTTTGCCCGTGGCTTCGTCTGCTTGGAGGTTGGAAATTATCCTACCTGAACGTCCTACCAGGTTATTAAGAATCCTTTGCTGAACTTAGAACATAGCTAAGCTTGAATATACGCTTTATTAGCTGCACTAGAGGGTTCTAGAGTCTCGTTTTTGCCACATTTTGTACCAAATCTACACCAAGTGCGTCTGCCTTCTTCAGATCGTTTTCCACTTGCCTGTATAGCGTCCCATGTTTCATACAGGAATTTCTTTAAATGATAAATCAATCATTCTATTCCACCAAAAGTTTTTTGAAAATGCATGTTGTAAAAAATCCTTATCCTGAAATCTTTCTGCTCTTGTTCCATGATACTTGGGGTAGGGAGAACACGTTCTCTTCTTGCATTCTCTCCTTTCAACCGTGAAGCTATCATTCACTCCTTACAAAACCTCAGACAATCGATGCATCCATTCACAACATGCATAGCAATACAACCAAAAGCGTTCCAGGTTCCAGACAAAATGACAGTGCGTCCCAACCCCAAGTATAAAATACTCTTATCTTTTCCTTATAAATATTCTACACGTGTCTCATGTCCAAGCGACCTTTTAAAACTTGGTCATAGACAAAATATAGCTGATCCCAAAGGACGGCCGGCCTCGAAACGTCGGTACATTATGGTTACACTCTGAATAACAATGGCGGCCTTGTCATAAGCAATTGCGCGCCATAATTAAACGTCATGTCGTCAATAGTGTCCCTTGGGTTGAGGCTAATGAATCATCGTTTGGTAACGTTATATTACCGAAGGATTAGCTGGTAAGGCATCAATGAGTTTTGAAAAAGAACTAAATATTACCTATGGTAGGTATTACTATTCCACCATGAAAATGAGACAGGACGTGAAAAAATACTGAAGTAATGAAACTATATAGGCACCTAGGTACCTACTTAGTCTTTGTGTCATGCCACCATAGGTCATTCCATTTTGCAAATTCAGCTATTATGATGTTTTCCTGTAATTTATGGAATAGTAAAACCTAAAAGAAGGGATTTCTCTGTGGAATTTAAATACCTCAACGCAAGCTTGCCTTATAGTATTGTTGTAGTAGCTTGATGTGCTGGCGTCAGTACTTTCTGTCTTCCTTTTCACATACTAACTTGAAGCTAGTAGCTTCTAATCACTTGAAGTTGGCACATGCAAGCTTCAAATTCAAGCTACTTTGCACTTGAAAGGTATTTAAGATTCCTAGGTACCTACCTATTAAAGATGTTTTTTTAAAAGTACTGTAAGATTTTATCAGACGTAAGAACGACAAGGTCCTAATCCTTAAACCACAGTCTACGAGAGGATAATATACCTACCTACGCAAAGGTCAGACAGGTCGCTCCACTCAAACCAGACTCGCATTTGACTTTCAAGGATAAAACGGGACGACCGACGTTATCGTTTCGTGATATGATAACGCTTTTGAAATAGTTAAGTACAAACAAAAAAGGATAAACATAAAATAATACTTGTGTCATTTTTTACAAATTAAAAAGAAAACTGTTTCTCCTAATGCTCGTTTTTACCCCCTAAAGAAATGCTCAACTAATGGACTTTCATCGTTCGACTGAGCGCCGAGAGATGAATTTTAAACATTGCGATAATATTTAGGAATTGATTTCAATTTTATTTAGGTAGTTTTAATGGGCATTTGTCACACTCTAAGCATAAAACCCAATTAACACTGCATGCAAAATTATTACCACGACAATCTACCTACTAGTTCGCCACTAAACACTAAAATTGAAACTGGTGTAAATAAAAATTTGTGTAATATCTATTTATAGTGCCCACTCATGCATGGTGGTGCGAAGGTGACTGGACACGTGTCGTTGGCAGCCGATTACAAATAAACGAGCATTTTCGTCGAAAACTTTAGTGTTTTAGTTTTTATTTACATGTTGATGTGGTTGAGGACGTGACCTATTCGAAAAAGAAAACGTTTAAAAAATCGCAAACCTATTTGCATTTGAAATACAACCTGGTGGCCTACCATGAAGTCTTAAAGCAGGAGTAATTCTAGTGTGGGAAAGAGATGGCGCTAGATGACCTGTATAGCTCTTTCTTTCCCACACTGGAATTACTCCTGCTTTAAGAATTCATAGTAACTCCCCTTGTTTGGTAATAATAAAGATTTATTTGTTCTTCTGACAACTTTTTATTCATACCATACTTATTATTACTAGTTAGCTGTGCCCCACGGTTCCACATGCCGTTGCTCTTTTTGCTCGGCTCCTAAGGGTCGTAGCGTGATGTTAAATAGCCTTCCTCAGAACTTGGGCAGTCCGACTGGTAGTTTCAAAGGTTAGCGCGCTAAACACACAAACTATTCTGCTTTCTTATAATGTTATAGTATTCTTAGACATAACCCTCCTTTTTAATTCGCCGTAGTCGGGTAAAAACATATCCAGTCTCACCTTTTTCCCATAGAGCCAGAGCCCACAGAACACCACCTACTACGATCCTTATTGGTACAATGGTACAGAAATATCCATTCTATCAGTCTATTACATTTAAATTTATTGAGGAAAACAAACAATTGCGCAATAATGCTTAATTCTACTAACAAACATAACCTCCTCCCTCTTTAGAAGTCGGTTCAAAATCTTATAAAAACATTTAAATCTACTTGTTGAAAAGCGATTGACATTTGACATGCAACACAATTATCATGTTGCACCCCACTTTAAAAGTGCATCAAGTGCATGCCATGTTCCCCACGCCATTCTTGCACTCTTGAACAGTAACCCGTTTTATTTTTATTTATTTTCTCATAAGCATCTGTTGAAGGGTGGAGGGCTCATTGTGACCGTGAGTAGCTTTTCAGGGACTTCCCCGGACCTCCTATGTTATCAGTTCACGAAAGGAGTGGGATGTCGTCTTTTTAGCTTTTACAACATGAAGACCTTTCTGGCCGACTCCCTTACGTAGGAGACTAGGAGATAACAAACATAACATCACGCCTGTAATCCCCGAAGGGTTAGGCAGAGGTGTACCCATTAGTACAGCACATTTCGCCAGTATGTTTAAGTCTCATGTCATAGCGGGCGAACCTATTGCCACCAACCGGGTACATACAAATCCAGACTCCTTGGCTGCTACTGAGAAATTCCTGTTGGAATTACCCAATAACACTTTGCCCGACCTAGGAATCGAACCCAGGACCTCATGTTCAGCAGTCCCGCTTGTGACCACTAGACCAGAGGCAGACGTATGAGATATACGAAGATTAAAAACTGAAATATCTTTTAAAATAATGATTTAATGACATATCTACTGCTTATTAAGCAAAAACTCCACGTAGTTTTACTAATGATAAATAATTTAGTCTGTCATGCATGGTATGACAATATTTACTTCTTTTTAAACCTGTCTCCAGACAGCTCTCTAGTGTATGTTTGGATATAGAAGTATGTAGGAAGATATCACAAACTCAGAGATCTTGTCCAATTTATCATTAGTTATTGAAACCAGTTAATGAGCTTGGAAAAATCTACTTATTTGTAGAATTTCCAATAACGACATACATTTATTCAAAGACTATAACCACTATGTGTGTGTGGTTATATTCTCTATGCATTTATTATACCTAAATTATTGACGTACCTATTTGAAAGTGGTGCAACATTCGGGTTATCAAGGGTCGCAGTATAAACTGAATGTCAACGGTTACTCATCGAAGAAAATAATATTTTAATAAGTATATTTTGTTGATAAAAATTTACAACATGTTTTTTCTACATTACTAATCATATTCATAATAAGTATTTTGTTTATCTGGACCGCAAATAATAAATTTTTAGTCACGGCATCCATCTCGCAGGTCCACTATGAGGTTGGCTTCTGCTAAACAGGAAAGCAAATATTTATTACTAGCAGCCCGTCCCGGCTTCGCACGTGTGCCTATGTTACTCAGGGATAATGTAGCATTCTAATGGTGAAAGAACTTTTGAAATCGGTCCAGTAGTTTCTGAGTTTATTCGTTACAAACATACAAATCTTTCCTCTTTAAAATATTAGTATAGAACATCTGATTATTATTTATTATAGAAGATCTGCTGTGGTTGAAATACACAACACAATACAACTAATTTTCGCATATTAGTTTAGTCAAGCCTCCGTTTAATTCTGCTTTATCAGTAATTGCTGAGCTCGTAAACAAATTGGCACGGTTGTCGCAGTGGTTGAGCGATTGGCTGCTGCGCTGAGTGTCGCGGTTATATTCCCACATGGAACAAATATTTGTATGGCCGGTAGTGGGTTCCGGGTCTGGATGTTTGTGTATGTGAGTATAAAAATGTTTGTAAAACGCACTCACGATACAGCAAATATTCCTGGTGTGAACGGTTTAATCGTTCAAGTCTTTCTTCTCTGTCACGTAGCTTAATCAGCCTTTTAGCGTTCCCATTGCTGGGCCAAAGACTCTGTGAGTAAGTTGAGAACGACACTGGGGCCACCGATGTGATTACCTAATCTAATACCTACTTAAGTGACAAAAATGTTAGTAATTTGTGGTTTTTAATATCACAGCATGACGTAAATGGCAATTATTGTTGCACATAAATGATAAAAATAGACCTTAGTAAAGTCAGTGAACAACAAAGATGTTTTATTGTTGTATATTCACCTCGTTTAAATTGCGAGTGACATCATCGTAAACGCCAGACGGGTTTAATTCTGTCTCTTGTACAGTCAGCATCAAAAGTCGATGACCACATTCAAATTTTCAAAATCACTGTACATTATAACACCCATAAATCGCTCAACAAGAAGGGCGCCAGTATTGAATGAACACCATTAAAGTTCAAAATTAACTGAACACTACTCGTCAAAGGTCACTGAACACCATTTTGTCAAAAATTGCTGATCGTTATAAAAGCCGAAAACATCATAACATTCAGTTTTACAAAAATCACTGAACAATATAAAATGCTTGTTTTGGTTATCTAGTGTAATCACGGCAACGTTCAAAAATAACTTAACATCATAAATAACAAAAGTTGCTGAACATTACTTTGTTTCGGATACGTAGCGTGTAAACTTATACCTACTATCAAAAGTATCTGAACTGCAAACTAAAAAAGTGCTCGTTACTATCTTCAGAGTTATAAATTCAATCTTGTCCTATCCAAACTAAATCATGTAAAAAAAAATGTAAATTTCGAATTTAACTTTCCAAAATAATTTTGTTTTTTTTTTCATAGTATCAATGAGAAATATTAGAAGTGGGTGTTCAAGCGGCAAGCACATTTTTAAGCCTATTTTTCAAAATAAGCTCGCAAGCACGATTATAAAGATTAGCATATTCCGCTTCAAAATTATTCCGTCGACGTCTTTCTGTATTACGATTGGATAGTAACCTTATTTGTATAGATATGATGAGATTCTGTTTGATTTTATACCATCGACGCAATTAATGATGTTTAGGGTTCCGTACCCAAAGGGTAAAACGGGACCCTATTACTAAGACTCCGCTGTCTGTCTGTCTGTCTGTCTCCAGGCTGTATCCCATAAACCGTGATAGCTAGAAAGCTGAAATTTTCACAAGTGATGTATTACTATTGCCGCTATAACAACAAATACTAAAAATTAAAAAAAATAAATACATAATCGTACGGAACCCTTCGTGCGCCAGTCTGACTCGCACTTGGCCGGTTTTTTTTTTAGTTCGATTTAATTGTAACCTTATTCGTAAAGCAATAAGTTTCATTTTCAAAAATCACGCAGATTCTGTTCAAATTCATACCGTCAACTTAGTTTATGATTTTCATAGTTACGATTGAATTAGAACCTAATCTGTATACAAATAAGACTAATTTTCAAAATTCACATAGATTCCGTTTTAATTCAATTCTTTAGGAAACATAGTTGCGGGTATTTGAAAAACTGTTTACCCTTGAATGTAAAAAGAATATTTCTACTTAATTATCACTTTGTATCGGATGTAGACCATTGCGGTTGCAATTATTTATCTATTTATCTATATATATAAAAATGAATTGCTGTTCGTTAGTCTCACTAAAACTCGAGAACGGCTGATCGGATTTATCTCATCTTAGTCTTGAAATGTTCGTGGAGGTCTAGGGAAGGTTTAAAAGGCGAGAAAAAATCGAATAATTTCCGGGAAAACCCTAAAAACAGCCCTTTTCTATTTCCCATACAAACGTTTTCTCGAGTCAATTTGAACTTTATTGCTATTCTATAAAGTTCATATTATTATTAAATTATAATCACTCACTGTTGTCTAAGCAATTTAGGTGTGTTCCTAAAGTCAAAGAGTCAATTTGCAATTTATTACCACTGCATAAAGTTCAAATTCAATCATATCTATATAAAACAAAGTCGGTTTTGTTACAACACTTATAACTCGAGATCTGCTGGACCAATTTTCATGGTTTTTGATTCGTTGGATTTGTCTCCGCCCCGAATAGCAGAATACATCTTAAAAACAATGGTAGGTAGGTAGGGTAGGTAGGGTAGGTAGGGACGGTAGGTAGGTAGGTAGGGTAGGTAGGGTAGGTAGGGTAGGTAGGGTAGGTAGGGTAGGTAGGGTAGGTAGGGTAGGTAGGGTAGGTAGGGTAGGTAGGTAGGGTAGGTAGGGTAGGTAGGTTAGGTAGGGTAGGTAGGTAGGTAGGGTAGGTAGGGTAGGTAGGTAGGGTAGGTAGGGTAGGTAGGATAGGTAGGGTAGGTAGGGTAGGTAGGGTAGGTAGGGTAGGTAGGTAGGTAGGTAGGGTAGGTAGGTAGGGTAGATAGGTAGGGTAGTGAAAGTAGTAGGTAGGAAAACATGCATTGCAACGCATGCCGGGCACAGCTAGTCATCTATAAATATTGTATTAGTTATCAATTGTTACACATATACCTACCGAAAAAAAATACACACACATATTAAACCCAAAAAACATTTCATTTTGTTCAGGGACTTTAGAGTTAAACGATTGAATGCTATTTTTGTCAATTTGTTCAGAGACTTTAGAGACGAAGAATGTTATAACTTTGTTTAGCGACTTTTGAAAAGTGATGGTCACCTACTTATGCCCTTTTATGATAATCATTCATTTCTGACGCTTGTCATGTTGAGCGATTTAGGTATAATACGGTGTACAGCGATTTTGAAAATCTAAATGAGGTCATCAACTTTTGATGCTGACTGTACCAATCGAAACTAATAATGCACCGAAAATAACAGATGAAATCATAATGTAGAGTAATAAACGTTATCACTAGTAAAGAGCGCCCACTGTGAACTGGAAAGCGGCGAAATCAGGAACTAAATTTTTGTTATAGAGATCTGAAATATTTCAGGATATTTTTCGCAATTTTGAGTGCTTCGTTGGTCTAATGGACGCTTGCGCTACTCCAGAGCATGAGGTCTTCGGTTCGATGTCCAGATCGAGCAACATTTTATAGGGATTTTGCATCATGAATTTCTCAGAAGCATGGTTTTGGGCCTGGCTGATGGCAATAGGCTCGCTCCCTATTACCTACAACATTATTATACTACTTAACATGGGACTTAAACATATCTGGCGAAAATTCGGTAAACTAGGTACAGACGCCATCACAAGCTACTGCAATCTATATATTAATAAATTTTCAACTTTATCGCTAAAGCATTAGGTTCAAGGTTGATTGGAAAAATTTGACAGTTTCGGGTAGCTTGATGTGCTGGCGTCTATATATCTCTCCCTAATCCTAAGGAAATACCAGGCGTGATGTTTAGTATGTTTTTCGCATTTTTAGTTACTAACATAATTGCGTCTCCATCAGACGTTAGGTGTGGTGAAAAAAATTAACATAGCAGCCAGCATCCTAGTCGTGGGACCGTCGGACTGCCAAGTCATAGTTCTCGAGTTCGAACCCAAGACACACACTTCTGATTTTTCGGATTCATGTGTGTTAGGCATTAGGCACTACACGGAAAAGAATATAATGAAAAAAAATTGTAGATACAGATGTGTATGTTCCATAATTCTCTCTGTACCTTACCTAGTCGATCGATCGTATATTTAAAATCATTCGTTTGATATCATCAAAGCCGAATATCGATTTCGATGAATAATTTACGTAGGCATGTTTACTTTCTGTCAATCTTAGGATAAAAATAACTTGTTCATGGAGTTAGTTACTTCAATTTTGATCGTCGAAGGGAATTATCATTGACACTAGAAACAGGATATTTACCATGTTTACTGTTTGTTTTGAGTTCCCCATATTTCGGCGCTGTAGCAAGCACCATGATCACGGATAAACTGAAGTTAAAGTCTTTTTCTTGTTCGTTTTTTTAGGGTTCCGTACCCAAAGGGTAAAACAGGACCCTATTACTAAGCCTCCGCTGTCTGTCTGTCTGTCTCCAGGCTGTATCTCATAAACCGTGATAGCTAGAAAGCTGAAATTTTCACAAATGATGTATTTCCGTTGCCGCTATAACAACAAATACAAAAATAAAAAATATATATATTAAGCGGGGTCCCCATACAATAAACGTGTTTTTTCGTATTTTTTTGCTCAATATTAAAAACGGTAACAGGTAGACGCTTCAAATTTTCACAGAATATTTACTTGTATATTACCTTTCAAAATAAATAATTAAATAACAATAAAGTAAATATTTAAGGGTCCCATACAACAGACATGATTCTTTTTGCCGTTTTTATAGATAATGGTACGGAACCCTTCGTGCGCGAGTCCGACTCGCACTTGGCCGCTTTTTTGCACTCATTACCGCTAATGATGTGATGCTGTGTGATGATAATGTTAGTGACCATGACAGTTTAAAACTTACATCGTCGAGGGGAAGTTAGTTTTTACACGACTACACGAGTGCCCAAAACAAACAGTGTTTATTCACTCATCTATTTATTTTTTACAAAGACTATATAATATACCTAACCACATTTTTTACTAGCTTATGCCCGCGGCTTTGATAATTATCCCACGGGAACCGTCTAACCGGATGCAGCTGAATACCAGTGTTTTACATGGAGCGACTGCCTATCTGACCACCACAACCCAGTTAGTACTGGGTAATACGATATCCTTGGTAAGACTGGTTGTCAGACTTTTTGGGCCACTGACTACATACATCCAGACAGCCATACAAACTTTCGCATTTATAATATCTGCTGCTTCCTACAAAAGTGCAATATCTACACGTTAAAAATGAATGGAACACCATTTTTTTTAAAAAGAGTTCTAAAAGGGGGGTTCATCAAATTCGTCGGATTTTTTTTTAAAGTGTTTAAGTATCGTTGAAAAAATTCTATGTGGCCCCGTTCGGCTTGTATTGAATACGTCGGCGTCGTAATCGTTTGTGTGTGCGTCGTTGTCGCTTCCACGTTCCACGTTTCACCCTGTGTACAGTTTTACAGAAATAAACCACGAGGCACCGGAAAAATAATAATTGAAATTTCAATTATTATTTTTTCCTGTGCCTCGTGGTTTATTTCTGTTAATTCAATAGACATTGTTGATTTAAATACTACGCTCTAACCACTATTGTTAATAACTCTGTTAACTTGAGTGAGTTCAAGTGTGAATGTCGAGGTCAAGCTTAAAGGTCATACGTAACTTGTGTAGTTGTGTTAGCTTCAATTCAAATTATTTTTAGGCTCTTTTTATCTCGGTTCTCTGAGTAAAACCTTCATAAAAAGCCTCTAGTTTGTAATACTATTTCTTATGTATGAGATTCATGGAATCTTTTTCAATTAAATAGCCTAAGAACTTGTTCGAGTTTTGGGAAGGTAATTTAGGCTTAGCAAAAATCCCTCATTGAATCCTGGAATGAACTCAGACGTTCGCCAAATGCGGGTCGTCATAACAAAAATCAAAACGATTAGAGCTTTGGAATCAACACCGTGGTACATTTCTTTGTAACCTATAAACCAAATGGGCGCATGGCGATTCCATACCATGCATTGTAACTACGGGTTACAAATCACAGAACGTAAAAAAAGTTGTCAAACCGGTCTCAACGAATGGAACCATGTTGGAATCTTGCGCAATCATAGAAAGCTGCACCATTCGCGTCGCCTACGCATGACTAAACCAAGACCTCTGTGACACCATCACATTGCCCCTCCGACGCCCTTTTAAGGGAGGCGAGAGGGGGAACAGAAGGTCTTCCAAAATGGTCGATATTTTACACTTATTTTGGTAGTAGGCTGTAGTGCTAACATTTGAAATAGTGAAAGTGATTCGGTTTTGTTTATCGTGTGACGTAATAATGTGATAATTTGTATGTAGGATCCATATTGGGCACTTGTTTATTTTATCTATCTGAGTAATTTGTGTCTGCATATTTGGCCCGCATCTGCCCACTGTGAATTTAGACTCCGAGATACTTGCACCTCTGGCTATACTAATCATGAGTGGACATCCATAAGTCCCATTTAATGAGCCTATTGCCATCAACCAGGAAGAAATCCAAACTCCGGGCAACTACTGAGAAATTCCTAATTGAAAAACCCAATAACACTTTGTCCAACCTGGGTATCGAACTCAAGACATCCTCATCAGCAGCGCTTGTGACTATCAGACCGCCGAGGCTCATTCATAATCCTAGCTTATTCAAATCAGACTTGAAAGTCTCCACTAAGTCATTTCTAAGTTATTTTCTCCTTTGTCTACTATGACGTTAATATCAAGTTGTACATACCTATGTTGGTAGGTAGGTACAGGTACCCCTGCCTCTTGGATCCCGCGACTGTCTGAATCAATATTAGAGGTTCATCGTACGATCTAAAACTATTATCTTCTCTATATTTGCGTGCTTAAGTACATCGTCCTTTTACCCTTGTAGAGGTCGTTTGGAGATTGGTAAGGAACTTTTAAGGACTCTGCAATCATTGACCGAAAATCAATCAATTTGGGCGAAGTACTAGCGTTGAGTTATGTATATCGTGCGATTAGTTTTGTAGGAGGCTTGCAGTACTTAGTTCAAGTAACTAAAGTTAGCAGAATCAAGTACAGAAGAAAAGGTGCGATTTAAATAAAGATCAGTCTTAAATTTATTCAAGACCTTGCAAGAAAACTTGCTCAGTGGTGAGTTTGATTGCTCGGTGTGCGGATGACCAGGGGGCCTGCGGCATTAGCAGCATCATGCATAACAGGATAACAATTTATGAATTACGTTACAATTCGTAAAATGGTTACAGTGTGACAATTCTTAATATTACCTGCGTTTGTAACCATTTTTAGGGTTCCGTACCTCAAAATACACAAGTCTACAGTCCTTTGAAGCTGTGAAAAAATCAAACATCAAAGTTAACGTAAAAAAAAGATACGGCCGTTTATGCCGCAAAAAACGTATTTCGACACTGTCAAGGGAATCAAAATTCAGGGTACTCCCCGTTGTCCTAGAATCATGAAATTTGGCAAGAAGCAATGTCTTACAGCACATGTAAAAGAAAAAATCTGAAAACCGTAAATATTATGTTGTTGTGTTGTTATGTGTGTTTAATTAATGACAAAATATCTCCAAGTTTGTATGGAACCCTCGGTGTGCGAGTCCGACTTGCACTTGGCCGTTTTTTTTTAAGAATTTTAACGTGAATCGTATTATTTTGATTCTGCTAAAGCGGCCATTTTAGGCCCCCGATTTATTGAACATGACAAAGCAAAAGAGAACTGAGTAGACTGAGTAGAGAATTGTGTAGACTCCAGTGGCGAAGGTTCCATATAACTCGATTCCTACCGGCTTCCTTTGAAAAATGGCACAGTCAGTATTCTAAGACAAATAATATAATCAATTAATCACATTAAAGATAATGTATTGCGGCTTACCTCTTACTAAAATTCGACCCTTCGCTACTGGTAGTCTCTACCTCCCATGAGAAAGGCGAGAGTTGTATGAATGTGTAGTGTATGTAAGTAGTTAAACAACGAAAACCATAAAAGCACGTTTACCTGATCTCTTTTACAGTTTATATCGAAATATGCCCACCACAATGCATGGTTTCTCAAGGCATTTGGCTGCATATAAGTTTGCACGTGAACTGAATGTTACCTAGTATTGTATTCGTATGTCTAGACGTATTGTGCTACTTCCTTATCGCAAAGTTATAATAAAACTAACAACGAAACGGTTACCTTTTAATACCAGCTAACGTTGTTTTTGCTTATCTTGACCATCATATTTTTTCAATATATGACAACTTTTTTAAATGTTTCGAGTCTAATGCTCACTAACGCTAAGATACGCCTAAATGTGTACTTATATAAAAAAAAACATTGTTGAATTTTCAACGCTAGCAGCACCGAAAGTCCAAATTCCCATATTGCAATGTAGTTTTTAGGCAGTCCTTTTTACATTAGAATGGCTGAACTGAAGTGTCTTCCTAGAAAACGATAAGGATACGAAATGTGGCCATAAATTAAACTATCCTACTGATTTAAATGTGTTAACGTTTTTTTTCTTTATTTTCAACATTTTTGTTAAAGATATTATGAAGTGTGAGAATCTGACGGCCACTTATACATTTTAGGTACTTGATTAAACGTCTACTTTAAGAAGTGTTAAAGTGTGTACACTTATACCATGGCGCGATGGTACTTCAGCAAGAAACTAATAAATTACGACATGACCATAAAGGTAGGAACGACACAGGGCAACAAAAACCTTATCTCGATGTAAACAATAACACGTTCGGGCGCGATAAGCCAGTGTTGACACGCGATGACACGACTTTGCCCTGACATTTGTCGATAGTTCTGTAAGTCTGGAGTAATTGGATGTTATTTATTCGTGGTTCGTGCCTAACCTGGTGAGTTTTATGCCGTCCATGGACTTGGCTTTACATGCCTCGAGAAATATCTCTCTGGCATGTTGGTTTGGTTTCCTCACTATGTTTTCCTTCACCCAATACGCACATGAATCCGAAAAATGAGATGTGCATGTCTTGGGTTCGAACTCGTAACCTATGACACCACCAGGCTATCACTGCTGATATACTGCTTATTTATACTTATAAAATCGTTTGTCCTGACTTAAGCCGCATTGACACGATCAGTACCCGTAACGTCCTCCTATCCGAGTCCACTCGGTCCGGGCATACTCTGATCGTGTCAACGCGGCTTGACTCTCATCAACGCACAGTTCAAATAACTGGACGAATGAGGCTAAAATATGGCAAACAAA
Organism: Eurois occulta; assembly: GCA_950022335.1. NCBI lineage: Eukaryota > Metazoa > Arthropoda > Insecta > Lepidoptera > Noctuidae > Eurois > Eurois occulta. The sequence goes on along the minus strand of OX465489.1, from coordinate 3,644,958 downwards.
TAGCTATGATGTGATGACGTAGGCTTCCGCATCCACAAGAAAGATTTTTGAAAATTCAACCCAGCGGGTGAAACGGGTTGAGAGTTTGTATGAGAATCAGTCACCGTGCGAAACTGGTGCGGGCCGGCTGGTCCAGTACGAGTATAAAATTATCGCAATGACGGGAAGAATAAGTAACTTTCGTCTTCGTTAAGGGTCGCTTTTCACTCGGTATATACAAATTACTGGTTAATCAAAATGAGGACACGTGACACATGATTCATGTTTAGTGAACAAGCTTCAATGTTCTACAAAATCGTAAGCAGCCAACTTTGACAAACCTTTACATCGAAAAATCTGAAATCCAGTGTTGAGGACAAAGGCTACTGGCAAAATGTAGCCATCGGCCTCACGCTGAATATTTCTTATTACCTAAGCAAATAGGTCACTCATGACAATGACGAATTGCTAGAATAATGACTACATATTCTGCGTCACTATCTAGTTATTAAACATAGTCATATTAGTTCGAAACCAACATAATTAAAGTTCTGAGTACCTATATGTTGGAGAGTGTGGCCACTATCTATGTTCTCTGAAATGGCATAAATATGGATAAATGCAAAACCAGTGAGATAGTCTTTCCCTAAGATAAAGCTGTACAGCGTCATTAGGGATTTACTAAAGCCCTAGCTTTGGCTAATGTACTGCTTCCCTTGATGCATAGAAAATAAGCTTGTCTTCTTTAGAGTGGCGAAGGTTCTACACAACTCGATTCCTAACGGCTTCTCTTTGAAAAATGGCACAGTCAGTAGGTATTCTATAGACAAATAATATAATCACATTAAAGATATGTACTCTGGTTTATCACTTACAAAAATTTACCCTTCGCTACTGCTGCTTTATCTTAATACTAGACGGGTTGGCCAGTTTCCAAGATTTGCTTGCTTATAGACAATGTAACAATCTTCATTCCCCAAAAAATGTTACTTTCTACTTCTGTCACAAACTAGGTACATTATAATTATATCAAGATAGCCGAATACTTCCTGTCACATGAAATAAAATAATTAATAACCTATAACCTACACTAAAACGTAGATGTTATCCTATCGACACACGCACATCCCTATTTCAACATCGAACGTAGTAAAGCTAAATAATTTATGAATTTACGGTGCTTGACCTAAATATTTCTTTGTGGTCATGACGTGAACTGAAAAATATGCCTTCCAACGATCCTTGGAGTTTGAGTGCTATGTTATTTATGAAAGGACTCCAATGTTTGTCCTGATTTGTTTAGTCTATGCACATTTTTCGTGTTTGTGTTGGTGACAAAGAAGTTTTGTTGTGTTTAGAACACTTATAAGTAACAGTGTCAAACTTTTGTGATGCATTGCAAAACAATTAATAAAAAAAAAACTAAAGTACCTGGAACCTTGGCTCGCTGGGCCGTTAAAACCGCAAGGGAACGAATTCAAAACGCCAACTAAAAAGACTATAGGCAGAAAGTAGATACTACTTACTGTACATCGTACAATTACCAAAGAACAATACAAACAATGAATGTACACTTTGAAAACACTCATGTACTAGGCTCTATTGGAAAACTACCTACCTACCAAGAACTTTATCTTTTCATTACTTGGAAACATTACCTTACCTTGAAAGTTAATTCAGTAATCACCAGTATTCAAGACAATGTGAACTGTGCTGTGTTGCTAGAGCAGAAATATTTGTAAATATTTTTTTATAAGAAAGTAACAATGCAATATTTCTCATATCATTTGTTATACATAATATTTAACACGCATTATCGCATCCTCTATTCTGTGTCCTCTCTCCTCTGTGTCTCAAAACATGCAGTTAAGGTGACCTCTGCGCTGCCTCAGACGATGCCGTGAAAGTGACAAAGTTTTAGGTTAACAAAATGTATGTCATTGAATAAAGGACTGTATCTGTCATAGGTATAATAGTTTTTTTTTTATATTTCTATGGTATCTGTATTACCTTTAAGTATAAAATTCGTCGCAGACATAAGGAGGGTTGCGCCTTGGTTGCGCCTTGGTTGCGCCTCATCTAGCAGCACGGAATCGCATTTTTCAATGCTCCTATCCTTTTCGGTCGCTCAGATCAGAACACTCATTTGCTAGACGGCTTGATGGGAACCCTCCGAGACAAGAGAGCGGTAACTATTAGAGCCTAGATTAGAATAAAAATGTTTTATGTAAGTAGTTTAATTGCCAGCATTGTAGTTCCACTCGATGCTATAGTTTCACACCTGTCACACTATTAATTATTTATTATTAATAATATCATTAACGTTAACGACAATGAACCCAAAGTTATTTTAGTATCAAAACACAAGCATATCCAATATTAATAGAATTAAAAAAAAAAACTATTTGAATAAGACGCTTCGTGTTGTTGGCAACCCAGAACATTAGGCACCGCGATGGATGCGCGGCAGTGAGGTCATTGTATTATGTAATATTTAAATGGCCATTATCTTGTAGCTATTTTAAATTCAGCACGTAGTAACAAAGAATTTGACTTGTACGCCAAAATATTGACTAAACTTGTCTTGTTGTTTTGTGTATTTTGTGGCAATGTTCACATTATTGTTGGTCTGACTGACCAATAGTTCAGTCGTTACATAGGTGATAGACGGCCCATCAAGATTCCTTCCTCTACTTACAAATACACAATAATAATATGGATTAGAGAACTTTTCTAAATTTACTTAATCACCTCATTGAATGTAATAAAATAAAATAAGCCTTTATTACTGTTTTGCAATGAATAGAGTATTTACAATACACATATTTGTTTATCTTAGACGATCGGTTTTAATCTTCTTTATTATATCTATGGTTTTAATCAACAGCTTGTCCAAAGCCTCCTCTGCAGTTTTCCATTTATGCCCGTCTCTCGCTGTTCTCGTTCACTCTGGACCAGCCACTTTTTTGAGGTCTGCTTCCCGTCGTTTCGTTTGACGCCGTTTGCTTCTTTTTCTTCCAGGGATACTCTGATATTATTTTTGTCGGTAATGGAGGTAGACAGGGCATATTATACTAAGAGAGACGAATGAGAAATGGACATTGAATGTAATATCCATATTCACACAAAATGATTTAACTTGAAAGAACAGCAAACTGCAAATCTTTAAAGGCTGGTAGCACATTTCCCAATGCATTTCGTTAGTTGGTCCATAGTTCCATACCAGAAACTGTCTCTTCTCCATAAAATATACAAATAGAGCCTGATCCTGACCACAAATGATAAATAAACTTATCTTTTTTCGTTCGTATTTCATTAATTAAAACAACATTTTCCGTTTCGTGTGTTTCTCGTAGCGTATCACGGAAGCACATCGTCTAGCGAATCCGAATGGTGCGTAGTGAGTCGCGTATCGTCTGATATCAGTTGATATTGAAATAAAGCGTAATTCAGATAACTTGGAGGTTCCCACTGTCAGCCTCCCAGTTATTGTCATCCATCACATTTGCTGGGAGGAAGACGGTAAATTTTATTGTTAATTTTATTAATCTCTGATAAATTCATTCATCAAAGTGCGGTTTTTGTGTGACCTATATTATTCTTTGTTCATACTATTTGACAAACTGATTCCTACCTTTTATGTGGTACCTATTTTACATGCTAGGAATTATTGCTAAATTATCAACATGTCATGCATTAATGTCCATTAAACGCATTTAATTTGGTTTTTGTTGCGAACCATTTAGTTGGCACTTATTTACATTTGTTTTTCACAATAGAGCTATTAACTACCGAAATCAAATGCGTTGGTTCTTGGTAGTAAAATAATCAAAAATCATAACCAATATAATGGCCAAACATAGACAAAGGTATCAAAAAGGTAAAATATCAATAAAAAGGTTTAGTGCAGACTTGCACAAGAGCCTTTAACAAAGTTTTAAAATTATTTTTAATGTTGATCGAAAGTTTCCGATCAGTGGATAAAGCTCATTTAACATGAACCCATAAATATTTACATAAGTAATCGTGATGGCTGTATTTTTAGCAAAAGTTATACCTAAGCAGTTTTTTTTTGCATAGGTAATAAATTCGTTCGGCCATTCGTTTTAATATTGCAATAAAGTATAGTTAATTATTGGTGTCATTCACCTGCAACATACTTAATTATTCAAGCAAGCGTATAAAGTTGAAGGACGAATCAAGTATTTTCTACTACAAGAGTGACGCTTGGGTCTATTTTCTGAAGCGGGTCTCGCTTTCATAGTTTCAACTAATAATCGTTGTCAGCTCTTCGCAACAGAATTAAAGAATATAGAGAGAGGGAGAGAGAGAGAAGGTAGGAGGGACTCCGAGGGACCCTCTTTAAATTTGTTAATTTTACCGAAGCTACGTGAGAAATTACTACACCAAACTTAAAGACGCTCACGCGTTGCCCAATAGTACACGTTGCTCAGTAGATCCAAAATCTGCTAACAAGCGACAAACGACGAGGTGTAAATCAGGATTAGAGCAGTTATCGAGTAGCAAGGAGCGCCAACGGTCCGGGTAACCTTGTTCTGAATTTGTGCGCCCGCGCAGCGCCGTGGCAGATGACGTCACTGACAGCGGGCGTGGTCGCTGTCACGACGAGATTCGGATATTACGAGGTGCGGGATGTCATAGATATTTTATGTAGATTGTAGGTAGAGTACACTTTATTGTACGCCAAAAATGTTAAGTACAAAGCTCTTTTGGAATGTTTGGAAATTTATGGGTACACTGGCGGCCATTTAGCTGATAGAAAAGAAAGAAAGAAAAAAACCAAACTGCGGTTAAAAACTCCATTTGAATTTGAAATTATAAAAATGAAATGGGTCGCGCAGTCCCGCTTCCGACTTTTAGGGTGCTTGTTTTTGCTTTTCAGTTTTTTTAACGGCAGTCGAGTTTTTTTAGTTTAGAAATGTAGAAGATTTCGCAGACGATTTAACTTTTCATTTACAAGAGATTTTCTCTTTTTTATACAGTTTGGCATTTCAAATAAATTTATCGCATAAAGGGCCTCATAGCAATTGGTTTCTGGCCCTCGGACGCTTTCCAAAGGTCTGGGGGGTTAATATGACGTCTTAAAGCAGGAGTAATTCCAGTGTGGGAAAGAAACAGAGCTATACAGGTCGTCTAGCGCCATCTCTTTCGCATACTGGAATGACTCCTGCTTCAAGACCTCATGGTACGCCATTAGATATGTATTAATACATAGGTACTATGAAAGGTCGGTAAATACAGCTGGTAGATAGACAGGGTGCTCAATTATTAGCAGAGGTTAGGTATCATGGATGATATGAAGGTACTACCGAGTTCACTGACGGTCGACCATTTTTAACCTTATGAGTGATAAGGTTGAAATGTGGTCGACCGACAGTGAGCGCGGTAGTATCAACATCTATGGTAGGTGCGTTAGGTCCATTGGGGAAAAGGATGTTATTTATTTTAGTTCTATACCTACCTGCCTGTTTTTCCCATTGCTAAATAATACTTGCGTTCCTTTTGAAATCATTGGTTTTTCCGCATTATTTGATACGTGCATAATGATTTACGACGCCCTAGAAATGTGGGCCTAGAGAAGAATGCTTGGCATAACCTGGACACAGTTCCGAACCAACGTCTCAATCCTCCAAGAACCTCGAATCACAAAGCGTCTTTCTTCCATCGTCCAATGTCGTATTCTCAGTTTTTTTGGACATATCACACGTCAAAGACAGCATCTGTGGAGCGGCTTGTAGTACAGGGAAAGGTTGAAGGCACAAGAGAGCGCGGAAGGTCACCAATGCGTTGGACCGACTAAGCCAAAACTGCACTCAATGGTCCACTCCACGAATGTACAAGAAAAGCCACAGTACGGGAGGAACGGTGACGGATTGTGAAGCTTGCTACCACCCCTGATGTGACGACCACGACCACTCTGCCAAAACTGTGACGAAGAAGAAGAAGATACTTAATGATTTAACTCCGGAAAAATTTAAATAATCACGTAGCCAAAACTACGGACAAATAAATTAAATTACTAATGTATGTCACATGCGTGGCTGCTATTTTTAAAATAAAATAAAATTGTAGAAGTTAGGCAGGCCAGACTTCTAACAAAAATATTCCTAACCCCCTTGAAATCGCTACAATAGAATGAAGATATATATTATTCTTATTAATTTGTTGTTCATCTTGCTAGCACTTTTATCGGGATCCCTTCTTTTCGCATAATGTTCTTTGTCCTAATATACTTCGGCATAACGATTTTGGCACAATTTGTTTTGGCATAATAATACTTCGGCATAATTTTTTTAGGCATACATTTTATGTTGGCATAATCATCTTAAAGACTAATTTGTTTTGGCATAAATTTGATTCGCATAACGTTAGTAGGCCTAATGACTATTAGCATAATAATATTTAGGCATATAAAATATTGTTGGTTAAAAATTTAATATGCTGTGCAACAAAAGTTAGTGACAGAACCGAATTGCTGCAAAACCGACTCCACATAGTCTTGTTTGTCCTACCCCTAGAGTGTAATTTAAAATCGCGTAGGCGCGTAGGGGCGAGGCGGCCCGCGGGCTGAGGAGCAAGTGGCTGCGAGCGAGCCGCCGCGGCTGAGGCTGGCCGGCGAAGCCGGCCAACAAGCCGAAGCTGCGGTGGTGAGCGAAAGCCGTCTGCGACGATTAGCACGCGTGGGGCCGCCGGAGGCCCGCAGCGCCGGAGCCGTGACAGAAACCCTGCCTGCTGCATGTTGCATGCTCGCTTGAATGCTGCATGCTGCATGCTTGCTTGCATGCTGCATGCTTGCTTGTTTGCTGCATGCTTGCTTGTATGCTTGCTTGCATGCTTGTTTGCATGCTTGCTTGCATGCTTGCTTGCATGCTTGCTTGCATGCTTGCTTGCATGCTTGCTTGCATGCTTGCTTGCATGCTGTATGCTTGCTTGCATGCTGTATGCTTGCTTGCTTCATGCTTCCTACAGCGAAAAAAAAACCCACAAAATTGTTCAATACGGTATATTATATTAATATGTTATTTATTACCTGATTCAGGAGATATGGCTTTTTTCCAATCGTCAAAATAAATTGGTATATAATTATCCTCTTCGGGCAAAAAAGCTAGGGCGTATAAAAAAAATATGCTTTAGAACTTTATGCTTAATAAATTTATGCTTTAGAATATTATGCTTCATCATTATTATGGTTAGAGAAATTATGCTTAAAAAATTATGCGTAAGCTGTTATGCGTAATTATATTATGCGAAAATATAATTATGCCAAACAAAATTATGCTAAGTTATATTAGGTCTTAACATTTTATGCAAATGGATAGTGAACCACTTTTATCAATGGCGTACTGTAACGTAAACAGCTGACGCAAATATTGTAACAGCTGTTTTATTATTATTATTAACTAAGTATGGGCTGTAGTGATTTTGCACCTGGTGCAGTAGCAGGATTTTTCAGTATTTTAAATAAGTACCTAGTTTTGATTGCTGAGACTGGTCTGTAATCTACCTCGCGGGCGCATAGGTTTGGTAGGCTGATGTTTTTGTAATACATTACCTCCTCATTTTCTAGAAGTCTGATATTAACCTGCCGCTGCTCCATTTGGCGTAAGGGAAAGTATTTCCCTGAGGGCTAAGAAAGCGCTACGAGGAAAATTCAAATAGACTCTAACATTCAATCATTCAGTGATGATTCAATAAAAGACACTATTTTCTTCGCATTAGAGTTCTAAATGCAATTTCACCTCTCGTACACACAGCGTCAGTAAGTTTAAAATGTTAAAGCTTGAGGGGCTACCACTTAATGACGCTGTGTGTACACTGTACATTGAAACTGAAAGTAAGGTCGTGCTGATTATAGTACGGACAGAAAATTAAGACTTATCTAGATTACTGTTTTGATCGAGATATCGTTGGGGGCGTAGCTCAGATGGTAGAGCGCTCGCTTAGCATGCGAGAGGTACCGGGATCGATACCCGGCGCCTCCAAATGGAACTTTTTTTAGGTAGGTATTTTCAAAAATATTTTTCATAAGGTTAGTATGAAAATCTTGTCATCATTATTATGGCTATTTAAAATGGCATCTCTGCATCAGTATCATTTAAAATGTACATAAATATTTTTACATATTTAACTAGAACATTTTATTGAGATCAAAGCTTCAAAAATCTACATAAGAAGTAAACCAAACCTCAATATTTTTTGTGCAACTTTGCCAAATTAACATTTAACTTGACACAAAACAATCGAAGCGACCTTCGTTTTATAAAAACGTCTCTTTCGTTTAACAAAAAAAAAACAATTCATATTTATGGCAATACAATAAGTATAAATGAAGCATTTAAAATTCGTGCACAAATTCTCGTTTGTCGCGTTTTCTTGCACAATTTACCAATTCTGTTCACGGTCACTCAATAAGTATAAACTTATAATTTGTTGGTTTTCACTCATTTTGTGCAAAATGCTCTTATTTTTTTTAAATTAACGGCAAATAAACAAAAACCGACATTCACAACTTCAAAATCCAATCGAGTGCTCCCTAAATGTCATAATTATATCAAAATTATGGAATTATTAAATACTTTGATTAAAAGTTAAGTGTTTCTCAAAAATCAAAATATTCGCCTTTTCACCACGTAAGTACAGTGGTCACATTAATAAACCTAATATTTTGTCGTTTTAATCTATTTAAAACAGCACATTATATCACTGAGCACATAAATGTCAACCGGGAACGAAATGACATTGAAAAACGGCCACCTTAATATGAAAATTGCCGCGGTGTAGAACAGGGAGGATGTCATCTAAATAACATGTCATTAAATGCAATGTACCCGCCGCTAGTATGGCCTAGTACACTACGCAACACTTCCTAAATCGAACTCCTAGAAAAAGGCACACGATTCTAGACTGTATAACCAAGGAGTTATATAGCAAAATTCCTTAATAGCATTGAATAGATGGAGCGTTTTTTGTTGAACGGTGTACAGTAAATATTGGAACTATTTCCATCTTGAAAATGTATCCTTGAGGCCGTAATATTGGATTAAAAGGTTAAATTGGGTTTATTGAGCTGTGAAAAGAATACTAGTTTTTCTAAGCTTTTTTCACGTGCTCGGAAAGTAAGTCAGTTTTTTTTGGCTATTTGATAAAACATCCTGGTTAACACCATCATCATTTTATTCGGTTGGCGCCGTATGTCTTCGTCCATACTTCTGTTTTACTCGTCATCTCATCAGTCACCTCCTTTCTATCCAGCTATATCAGCCTTCACTGTAAAGACTTCACACAGTCCATCCATCGTTACTTTGGTCTTCCTCTACTCTTAGCCATGATACTCAAACCTTCAAACATTCTGGCTAACCTTGTGTCGATAATCTGAAAAGTAACATCAGTCAGTTACAATTCCTGATAGGCCTGTTGGTCTAGTGGTTAGTGACCCTGACTGCTAGGACGGAGGTCGTGGGTTCGATTCCCACACAGGACAAATCTTTGTGCGATGAGTACGATTATTTGTTCTGTATCTGGGTGTAATTTATCTATAATATGTATGTAGGTATTTAAAAATATATAAGTATGTTTATCAGTTGTCTGGTTGCCATAGTACAGGCTCTGCCTAGTTTGGGATCAGATGGCGGTGTGTTGGTTGTCCCAAGATATTATTATTATTATTCCGATCTCATCCATGTAGTTTCTTAAAGGTTTTTTTCTTTTTTTTTGACATTTAAAAGTGTTAAAAAACAGTGTGCACAATAAATACCTCTTTCAATTTTGACAAAAATCGCTATACAAGGGCCAGAATAGTGACAAGAAAGCGTTATTCTCATAATTTTTGCAAAGAATATTGTTAGGCGCAAAAATAAAAGTTATTGTTGGGATTACATGGCTTTGTTTTTTTACTAGGTAGGTATGTATTTGTTTATAGGCTGTAAAAGGAGGACAAAAGAGGGAAAAAAGCTTCACAGCATGCGTAGCATGACCACCGTAGAAACGGCTTTTTTCGACGGAAGAATCGACAAAATGATAGTGCTGTGAAGCTTTTTTCCCTCTTTTTTTCGAAAGCAAATACAATGAAAGTACAGTCCACGTAACATGAATCATTTCGACGAAGATATTAATCATCTAATTATCTCCAATGAGCGTAATTACGACGGTCGGGTCACTAGCGGAACATATAAACTTTTATCATATAATTTATTATCCGGACATAGCAATGAACATACACATTTAGTTTCTTTGTGAGCTATTAGAAAATATTTATTAGATAAATTAGATTACTTCCTGCGGCTTGTTCGACATGACCTCATTTTTTGTAGGAAACAAAATAAAAAATCCTAAACAATAATGTCTTTAACATTATTGTTTAGGATTTTTTATTTTGTTTCTGTGTTGCCAATTTACCAATTACCTGTACAATTATCACTTGCTTCGATGAAGGAAAACATCATAAGGTCATTTAGTGTGTATACCTTTTAATTTTCTGTGCAATAAAGAATAAGACTATGGTAACCAGCATGCCAGAGAGATATTTCTCGACGGCCGGGGCCGGCATGAACAGCCAAGTCGGGGCCCATGGGCGGCATAAAAACTCGGACACCAGGTTAGGCACTAACCCCAGGAAAAAGAAAGATCTATGACCTACCCACTGAGGCACTGAACGCATTTGTTACCTAAATAGGTACTAACTTATTATTCTCTGTTGTGCCACATAAAAATAACAATCCACGTCGGTATTTCGGTACTCGGTAGGTATAGGTACCTTCATATTTAGTAGGTAGATGTAACTTTACTGAATTGTACATTTTGATACAATTTCCCCATTTGTATCAAAATGTACCTACTATATCCATATGCATTTCATTCAAAATGTTAGGTACCTACCTAGTTAGGTAAATGTAAACAGAAACAACCTAATTTACCTATAATATTATCGTAATGCGGTTTAGTATTATGAGGTAAATTGAATGTAAGTATACAAAATATTATGTGCTAATGTGCTTTAAAACTTCCTACCTATTATATTCCGTGCTTTGACTGAATTTACAAAATATAGCGAAATGTTATTTCAAAATTATTTACATAGTTGGTTTATCATTATCACCTTCCTGCCCTTGTTATTCCACTTGGGGTCGTTTTCTTCTTCCATTCTTCTCTGTCAGACGTCACGGCATCATTTAGTCCTTTCTCTTTCATATCATTCCTCACACAATCCATCCATCGTTTCTTTAGAATTCCTCACATCGTTGGTTTACTCGGCACTTTTATAATAATATAGGTAGGTACCTACCTTAACAGCCAACAGCTTCAGGAAAATGCTTCACAATTAATTGTAGGTGTTCGTAGATATACAATATTTGTTATTGTGATGAACAATTGTTATTTTTAATCAAATATTTTCCTCGAATTATGATGACAAAATGCATTGTCTTATTTCCCATTCCATTTATACATTAAAATAAATATAGTTTTAATTTATTGAGTTCGAGCATACAGTCATTTAGGTACCTATGTAAGTATGTAGGGATATTTCAGTTTTAAATAATTCTAAACTATATAGGTACGTAGGTACACTATATATTACTCAGTTCATCGACGGTCTGCCACTTTTCACCCTTATGCCCTAAGCGTAGTATTATATTATATTATCTGTGCCCTAAGTAATAAGGTTAACGGGCGCTGTCAGTTGGGACTGGTCATCTCTTAGCTGCCACAGTTTATTTTTAACCGACTTCAAAAAAAAGGAGGAGGTTCTCAATTCGGCCGGTTTTTTTTTTTTTTTTTTTTTTTTTATGTATGTACACCGATTACGCCGAAGTTTCTGAACAGATTTACGTAATTCTTTTTTTGTTTGATGCGGAATAGTTTCGAATTGGTCCCATAAAAATTTGATTCAGGTAGGCCCATTAGTTTTTATTTTATGAGCATTTGACTCTGAAGTCTGTTACTTGTTTGTTGTTGTGGAGTTACTTTCGCATTTATAATATTAGTAAGGAAGTAAGAATAAGCCTATTACCATGAAATGTATGGTTTACAATGTAAAATGAACGCATAGAAAATATTTGTATAGGATATTGCAACTAAAAATGCAAAAATAAAAAAAACTTTTTTGCAAAAAATAAAACCGACTTCAAAATCACAAAAAAGTGAAAAATAATTTTAGCTTCAGAAGTCGGTGCCAAAAAACTGAATCAAACAAACTAAAGTCACCGACTTCTGAAGCTAAAATTATTTTTCACTCCTTTGTGATTTTGAAGTCGGTTTTATTTTTTGCAAAAAAGTTTTTTTTTAACTACTCCGTTTTTAGGGTTCCGTCGCCAAATGGCAAAACACGGATTGATTCGTCATGTCTGTATGTCTGTCCGTCCGTAAGTCACAGCCATTTTTTTCCGAAACTATTAGAACTATACTGTTGAAATTTGGTAAGTAGATGCATTCCGTGAACCGCATTAAGATTTTCACACAAAAATAGAAAAGAAACTTTTTTTTTTCTATTTTTGTGTTTTTTTTTTCATCAAACCTGGTACTTACAGTTTAACACTGGTAGGAAGTATAGAAACATAAAACTATGTAAATGAATACCTAAGACAATAAAAATAAAGGTGGGATTAAAACACAGTCACTGTTCACATATTTACAGACAGCTTTACAGTTTACAGTCACAAGACTCTGAAACATCAATCACTTTTTGTGAATCATTTGTTTTCGACTTATAATTACGTCATAGTCATACCGCTCGTGAAGACAGCATGTAATTTATGCAAGATCGCACTTATTCATTCATAACGCTAATAAGTAACACTGAAAAATTCTTTTAGACTGAATGCTGAAGGATACTTAAGAAGAACAAGAAGTATTCTTAACCCTTAACCACCTAACGTCGGTCACAGTGACTCGACGCGATATATTTTTTCAAATATTTCCGTTTCTACGCGGGCCACACGCCTGTGACTCCATGTACTTTTTCCCCTCCCTCTCCAGTTTGCGCTCTGCGCTTGACCAAGCAACAAGTGCGCGCAGTGAAAAAATTCAGGTAAATATATTTCGTTTGCGGTCATGGTGACCGACGTTAGGATGTTACGTTACTTTTTGTGTTAACGTTTTCTTGTTAATTTTTAGGTTTATAATGTCTGTCCGTGATCAAAATATCAGTAGATGGTTGGAAGAGTGTGATTCAGATTCAGAGGATCAAAGGGACGTGCCGGAAATACCAAATGAAGATTGCAGTGACGTAGAAGATGTACCATTAGACCGAGAAATTGTAGAAAAATTGTAAATGTTTGGAGGCTGTAATTTTGTAATGATTGTGATTTGATTATGCCAATGATAGTTTAATATAAGAAGTTACATATTTAAGTTAGTAAAATAATTAAAAACTAAGTAGTTTTATTTATTGTTATTGCTTAGATCTCAGCTCAATTAAAAAACCTATAGTTTGTTAAAATATTTGTTAGTCAACTTTCATAAATAATAATAAAAAATAAAAAGTGTTAATTTGAAGAGTTTATTAAAACAATTTAAAATAAAAACAACTGAAAAATATGATGTAGTTTTGACTTTTACCAAATTATGACCTTTTCACCTTCTTAATAGTACTTATACGCAATCGGTCACCATGACCGACGTTAGGTGGATGTGTTACTAGAATACACGTAAGGTGGCTAAGGGTTAATAGTACTGCTTCACAAAATATAGTTTTAAACTTTTACTTTTAAAAACGTCTACACGAAAAGAATGGAAAGTAATCAAGCTAGAGTTATATTTAAAAAAAGGAAGACCTAGTTATTAATATGATGAAAAATGCTGAAAAAACCGGCCAAGTGCGAGTCGGACTCGTGTACGAAGGGTTCCGTAGGTACCATATCTATAAAAACGGCAAAAAAATCATGTCTGTTGTATGGGAACTTGAGAACCCCACTCAAATATTTTTTTATTCTGTTTTTTAGTATTTGTTGTTATAGCGGCAACAGAAGTAGGTACATCATCTGTGAATATTTCAACTGTCTAACTATCACGGTTCATGAGATACAGCCTGGTGACGGACAGACAGACAGCGGAGTCTTAGTAATAGGGTCCCGTTTTACTCTTTGGGTACGAAACCCTAAAAAAGGGATCTAGTATTCCAACAGCACTCTTGGAATACCTAGTTCCCTTTTCCCCTCTTCTGACTCCCCTAAACTATGTGTTGATTCTGTAGGGTTACAAAGCAACAGTCGTTGTGGCCGAATCACGTGGAAATCCTTGACCATCTATGCAGCTAAGATTACTATTATTTCTTTAAAAACAATAGGCGTAATTGATTTTTAATTATAAAATAATCGTGGTGCTGCTTATAACTGGAGGTTACATTTTAACGTAATACCTTACCTTGAGCACGAATAGGTAGGGTTAAGGAATAAATAATACTTAGTACACTCTTGCTAGAGATTCAGAGGGTAAATTCATATAGATACAGACGGACGCCAGCACTTCAAGATTCTACAATTTGTAAAATTTCTTTAATAGTATTTCAACTTTGTCGCTAAAGCATTAGGTTCAAGGTCGATTAGGAAAATTTGACAGTTTCGGGTAGCTTGATGTGCTGGCGTCTACACCTACTCAATAATGCTCCGCGGTACCCAAAGACTATTTATAACCATATATTGGTGTGGTTATATTCTCTATGGCGGTACCTATAGGTACACATTTATGTACATGAAGATGTCACCTCACGACTTATGTGCTTGTTTAAACTTTTTCGGCAATTTCAATCTGGTGCTGTTGTTATAGTGTTGCCATTATTTGCCCGAGATTATAAACGTTACTAGCACGTGTTTTGTAGTATCATACTCAGGGGTTTGTGTGATCTAGAAAATTGAAATATCTGTTGTAATTTCAAAATGACAGTTTTTTACTGAATGCATATGAAAGTATAATTAGTATAGTATAGTTATAATATAACAAAAAACAACATTTTATTGTTATCTTTGTCTGATTGTTCCGGATAATCTCCGAAACGGCTGGACCGACTTTGACGGGACTTTTACTGGCAGATCTAACCGATGTTAGGAGTAACATAAGCTACTTTGATTTTTAGAAAAAAAAGGATTAGGGTTCTGCAAAAAAAGTTGTTAACAAAATCCGAGTCAAATAGGCACGTAATATTTTTATAATAATTTCACATGGAGAACCGAGGCAACACTCGGGGGTAGCTTGCACTGCGGTGCGAGTGCGGCATGCTTAAGGACGCCTAGTCATCCCTAAGAACGTTGCAGCATGCCAAGACATAGTTTCCGACAGTGTGCGCATGCATGTAGGAATGCCGAAGGATCCCTTTTCTTGCCGATGCCGATAATGAGCGCCGGGCCTAAGCCCCACATCCATCAATCCTATGCTGTAGCCATAGGATTGATGGATGGACACTTGGATGGATACCATAACAATATTATTTATAGTGTCTATGTCTACAATCTTTTAGCGCGCTGCATCTGAGTCATTGGTATTCACAAATGATTCTGTACAATGTAAGGTCGAAGCTCCTTGTAGGTAGCGTAACATCACCGCATGTGACGAAGTGACCTTTGGCGCTCAGATATTAAACTGAAGTGCCTTCGAGTATGGCGTGATATTGAGGAAGTTTATTTTTATTTGAGCCGGTAACAAAAGTTATCGGTGAGTTTGGCTTGAAGGAAAAACTAAAAGTATTTGCCAAGTTAGATTGAATTTATCAATCCGTTTGTTGTTTACCTCTACCTATGTACCTACCTACTTACGAACGAAATCTACATTTAGATGCTCCATTATAAAAATTAAATAGGTACAAGCATTAACGTAATAAAATAACATCCACAGACACATCTAATTACTGAAGTATTTATTTTTTCGAAAAAATATGTTTTTGTTACTTTAAGTATTAATTTTCCATCAAAATAATGAATAAGCACAACAAACATCGATAATGACTATAACACAAGATACATTTAATTAAGTATATTAATTTCTTAAATCGGTAAAATTTGTTAACATATAGGTACGTTATCATATGTTTATGATGTAATCCAAGTCAATGCTATTAAAAGTCGCACTAGCTAAATCAATTAGCAATGTATAATATTTAGGTAACGCCTAATCATTTCAAGGAATGTTAAACATTGCAGAATTACACTTCCTAGTTACGTCACTACGTTACACGAATATTTTTTGTGTAAACTTTGATTGTTATTTCTAATAAAACCATTAATAAAACTACAATTTGTTCTAAGTAGGTAAATATTTAGGTACCTTTTTGGACGTCGCATTTCAATGTTATGTTATCATGAAAATAAATCTAATTAAATATGGCGTTGACAGAAATAGTCGTTCCGTTAACCGGCAGCGGCCATTGTTATTATTTCGAATTTGGAGCATGTTTGGACGGTGCGTAGCCATTGGAATCGTGTTACAAAATATCTCAAATGTCTTTCTTGCGTGTGCTGAGAACATGCTGAGAAGTTTTAAAACTGGTGTTCCTAAATTACTCGGAATAATGCTGGCCATTTCATTAATTTTTTATTATGATTAGGTAGAGCCAAATACAGTGTGGCAGGGTTCTTTTTGGAACTGGAATGACGTTTTTTGAAATTGTTGGGTGACATGTATTTAGGTAGGTATTGAAAAAACAATACGGCGGCGGTAATTCCGATTTTAAACTGCTACACAAACTGAACAAGAACTCAGAATGTAAAACTAATTTTATGATTAATAAGTAGTAACATAGGTAACATCATGCCTGTAATCCCCGAAGTGTTTTTATGTGTTATGTAAAAAGGGGCGAGCCTATTACCATCAACCGGGCTCTAATCCAGACTCCGTGGTTACTACTGAGAAATTCCTGATGGAAACACCCAATAAAACTGCCCGACCCGGCAACTGAACTCAGGACGTCATGCTCCGCAGTCGAGATTGCGACCACAAGTAAACTAGACCAATAAAACTATTAAATTATATGATGAAGACATAAAAAGAAATACATACCTACTTACTCTGTTTTATTTCAGTTATGGTCTAATCTGCCATCTTCCGCCACTATTCTGCCTGCTGAATGTAAAACCTTTTACGACTTCTTAGTACTAAAGCTTCCCGTTTCGTACGTGTTCCTTCCTCTTTGCGTGTGCCGATGTGCCTATCATTAGTGCTATTAAGGTCTTACATAGTTGGATGACAGGAGGAAACCGACCTCAATAAAAATATTATCATGATTTAGGAACAACGAAAACTTTATCAGCCTAGGGTAATTTAGGAACAGTCACATGTGGAGGCTGATAAAATCTTCGTTTTTCCTCCGAAGGGGGAAAGGCCGTGTGCCGCCGTCAAAATCAACACAATGTGTTCCAAAAAAAAAAAACAAATGAAAATCTCATGTACTCATGTCTCTATGGATAACATTCAAAATTCGAACGCTGCACCGCATCGTGTGCATCTTGGTACACATTGACACGTTTACGCTTACTTACATCGTGTTCCCATCATAATTTCCTCAAGTTTTGTTATAAAAACGCATGATCCGTTCCGACATAATTACACGAAATAATGATGTGACTGCGCGGTGACATAATGCCTGAAAAGTGAAAACATTCTTTACTCCACGATATCTCTGCCGCAGTGGTTACTAAGCAAACAAAGAAAAATACAATGAACACTCTATCTTTTGCGGTTTGATGCCGCAATATTTAAAAAGGGACTTTACCTACAGATAAACAATATATAGCAAGATGTGAATGAAAGAAGGGATAGATTAAAGTAGGCATTCGTAATCATTTCGAAGAAAAGGACAAGTAACATCAGTCATTCATTCAACTTACCAAAAATTTAAATCGTTAGATTCCGCATATGAAAATGGGTTCCTTCTTAGTGATCGAAGTTTTATGTGAACTTTTCTAAGGACAGTGTATCTAATTCCTTTTAGGTTATCGGAGGAAATTACTTTTCTTTGAATAGCATGATCGCCCTCACTCATTTTGAAAATCGCATCTATCGTTATGAACTCACTTTTTTCAATGTAAAACTTCTACGCGCGACCCAATTACGGTGAGAACACATCTGACAGTTTAAATCCGTGTAGGTACCGTAAGCGTTATTCTGAAGACAATGTCACTTTGTGTCATGGCGGATTCCTTTGACTACCACGCTGACAAGCTAACCGCTCTTCCCCATTGATAGCTAGCAGGATGTTTATCCAATGGTTACAGAGAATCTTTGAATAAATAAATATACAACGGATCAAGTCACATGGGAACTTTCGAGTCTTGGACATGGATTTCACTGATTGAGTTTGCTTTGATAAAAGTGCCAGTTCGGTCAAACCATTGAGCTCAATAATGGCGGACAACAGACACTGGCAGATAATCTACAACTGATTACTGAAGCATCTGTCTTAACCCGCAATTTTCCCGTGCTGGTTGGAAAGTACGGAAAACCAAAGAAACGATGGATGGACTTTGTGAAGGATGATATAGGCAAGCAAGGAGGTGTCTGATGAGATGACGAGTAATAGAGAAGTTTGGAAGAAGAAGACATGCTGCGCCGACTCCAAATAAATTGGGATAAGGGCAGTGATGATGATGGTTGGACAGTGGACCCAACCTTTATTTATTCAATACAATTCTTTCGATGGTTTATAATTTGTATTTTAAAAATAACCGAAATGAATGAAACCATACTTACATGTTTGTTTGAGAATACAAAAATTCGCTCTTCAGAACAATGCTGTGTAAAATTCTTAAAATTACACAATGGGACGATGACCAGCCACGGACCACTAGTTCTTGAAGCGCGCCGTCATCGTCACCTTGACGACACACCAAGCTGTTACATTTCCCGAAGGGGGAAGCGCCAGGTTAGCCTGCGAAATTATTCAAATCTTATATTTTTTGCACGACCAGCAAAGACTTTTCCATAAAAAGGTCATTCAATTGGATTAACTGGACTAAAAGTGACGTATTGATGATTTTAATGATTATTATAATTCTGTAAATACATACGTGTTACGGTCGCAAATCATCTTTGGTTCAATATACAGGCTAAAAAACTGACCTGCATATTGCAAAAAGACGTAAGAAAAATTGAATTTGACGGGCTACCCTGGCGCACATTGTTCAGAAAGCCGGTGTAACAGTTAGTTCCAAAAATTCCATAGCCCTCTGCCAGCGGGATTTAACCATTGGCAAACATAGACGAACTACCACACAAACTTGCAAGTCAAGGTAAATAATAACAGCCGCTCGGATCGCAGAATGCATAATAGTTCATTAGGTTAAGCCGCGCTTGCCTAGGTTGGTCCTTGGATGGGTGACCACCCATAACATACCGAATTTCATCCGTGCCGTTAAACCGTCGGTACTGGCTTTCATTTGTTGATCATTGACAGTCGTTATAGATAGTCAGTGGCTCGAAAGTCTTGACAACCAGTCTTACCAAGGGGTATCGTATTACCTAGTACTAACTGGGTTGTGGTGTTGTGGAGGTCAGATAGGCAGTCGCTCCATGTAAAATTCTGATATTCAGCCGCATCCGGTTAGACTGAAAGCCGACCCCAACATAGTTGAAATTCGCGCTAACAGTGACGAACGAAGCGGAAAGCTTCTAATCTTTGCAAAATCTATCTATAATATGTAGGTATGTATTTACAAAAAAAAATGTATATATGTAGTTTATCAGACATCTAGCTACCATAACACAAGCATTAGGTTGCTTAGCTTGGGACTAGATGGTGCTGTGTGAAATGTCCAGGGAAAAAAAAAAAAACATTAGACAATAGTCTTTTAATTAAAGTACAAACCACACCAATCAGCACATTCAGCACATGCATGCTACAATGAGATTTTTTTTTCTTGATTTTATTCAGCGCTTGAGATGTTCCATTGTTGGTAATAGCTAGATAGCTTACGATGATAAGAAATGATAATTAATTGTTGACGCATTCACTGCTGTGATTATTGTTCTGTTTTCAACAGTTTTAATAATTATATGTAATTAACTAATTATGTACAGGTACCTACGAGGTAGTGTTTATATTCCGGCCTGATGTTATCTATCTGGCAATCCCGACTCGTTTGTTTTCGTGTTTAACCAAATTAAACAACAGCTTATTCATCAGGAAAAGTTAAATCTCTGGGAACATCGGAACATGATCGACCAGGAACTCTAACACCAAAGTTAAATTATAGCTAAGCTATAATTGTTTGGTTTTAGCAGGGCAATAATGGTAATTAGGAATTAATTAATTAGAATTTTCTTGTAATGACAGCAGGGTTTGTGCTAAATATATAATTGCCTGCCGCAAGCGCGTCGCAAGCACAACTGCTGAGCATGAGGTCCTGGGTTATTGGGTTTTTCCATGTGGAATTTCTCAGTAGCAGGCACGGAGTCTGGATTTGTGCCTGGTTGATGGAAATAGGGTCGCCCCTTATAACATGGGACTTAAACATAACTGGCGAAATGTGGGTGCAGGTAAAAGTAGTTCATCTACTTACTGATAATTTGGTGGTCTTGTTCTAAACCCTAACTAGTGTTTCTAGTAAACACCACACTATGTTTTTAAACCATAGAAGTGTGTCATGACAACGCTATAACACTGAAATAGAGACAGCATGATATTATATTATTATATCTTTCTCAAGTAGTACGATCCCGGTTGAATCGCAGCGTGCAATTGAACACCACCCACGAGTGTAGCAAGTGAGCTAATGACGAGAATTGGAGACCCCTCCCTGGATAACCACATGATCTGATTCTGTTATATTCTCATGTGGATTGAATTCAATTTTGAAATAAACGACGTTATTGCAGATTACTTTGACATTTAAGATACAAGCCGTGTGTGCGGTGCGATTGGTAATTGATAAAGAACTTCGGGGGAATGATTTGACAAAACGATGATACAATAACATTTACACTTTTGGAATATAAGAAGCGCCAGGGTAGCCCGCGAAATTCAAATTTTCTTAACTTTTTTTTTGTAATTTGCAGGGCAGTGTCAAAAAACTCCTCCGTTCAAATTGTATGTTGAACAAAATATGTTTCGCTACTGTAACAAATATGGCTTTACAGAGTTATAATCAATATAACCCTCTAAACTATATTTTCGAGCCGTTTGGGATTAAACCTCTAGGACCGCTTTGCTGACACTTCTCGTGACCCAAGGGCTGGCTTTTACCTTGACCAGAGGCTTAGCGTTGCCATACAGCGTAGCAACGCCGCCAGTCTCTTGGGGACAATGGGACATTTACCAGTTGACAGCGCCAGCGTTGAGTTGATGACGACTTTTTGACGCTATTTTTTAGTGTATTTTTAAGTTAGTTACTTTAGGTTATTTTAATTTATAAGTGTATAATAATATTGTTATGGTTTAATAAAGTTCGATAATATAACCCTCTAAGTTCATATAATCCCAATTTCATGAAAAATCATTCAATGGGATAACGGGCTACCCTGGTGCTTCCCCCTTAAAATTCTGTCATGTCACTAAATCTGACAAAAAGCTCACATACAATATCTTCGTCAAGTTTTGCCTGTCGTTTGGGTTCCCGAACGATAAAAATATTTTTTGTTAGTTTTTTGAAATCTTAAAGCGGGGCAATGCCCACAATACTCCTTGCTGAAACTTTTCAATTAAGGGGAATGCTCCAACCAGCCCGCGAAATTCAAAATTTCTTGGGTTTTTTTGGGACAATTTGCAGGCCAGTGCTAGGTTGTATGTTGATTAAAATATTATTCGCGGCTGTAAGACATATGTAGTTACAGAATTATAATCATCAAAATCATCAATAAAACGCTCTAAGTTCATAAAGCTGTAGGAATGACTTTTTCTGTTTTTTTTTGTTCCTAGGCCTTTATGAACTTGGAGGGTTGTTTTCACTTTAAATATGCTTGTTGAAAAATCCTCTGGGCTCCGTGCACCGTAAATAGATGTGATGATTTTATTTTCGTTTTTGGAATTGCCGGACTATTCAAGCTAATGGGTCAAGCGATAGGTCGTGTCTCGAAATAGCCGGGCATTTCCCAAACAACAATTGCCATAGTTAAAATCGTTCGGGTTAATTTGAGTTGAATCTACATGGCACGTGGTAAATTGTTTATTTATGTCAAAATCATTTGAATAATATTCACATGAATTTAAAAAAATGCATAGATTAATCATATCAACTTTAGTTTTGCATTTTAATGGCAATAGCGTTCATTGACCCGCCTGTAAATGACCCAAGTGAAATAAATGCTTCGCCGTTGACTGACATGACACATTGCACTCATTAAGATAGTCAGGGTTTTCTGGGATTCAAATTAACACGTCATTTCAGCTTAAGTTCGAATAATTCAATGCTGAGTGTGCTGAGTCATGTCATTGCCATCGGGGGTTCTCCAAATTGATTTTCATACAGTACGCTACAAATTAACGACTATTTATTTATACATAATGTTTATTGAACTATAATTCTATTAGTTTATCTTTTGTAGATAACGTAAGGATTGGAAGTAAATATTTGTTTAGCAAATTGGACTAGCAGCTTGAGCCTAGGTAGCCCGCGAAATTCAATTTTTCTGATGTTTTTTTTTTGCAATTTGCAGGTCTGTGTCAGCTTGTATGTTGATGATGATTCTCGTCCATAACACGCATGTAGTTACAGAATTAAAATCATCAATACAACCCCTTAAGTTCATTTAATCCCATTCAATAACTATTTTGATGGTTGATTTTTTTTATTTGAGTTTTTAAACTGTCATGGTCACTAACATTATAATTAACACTAGGAACACTGGTTTTTTTATTTGATTTTTGATTTAATGAAAAAGTCATTCAATGGGGTTAAATGAACTTAGAGGGTTTAAATACATACGAGCTACGGACGCGAATATAATATATGTATTTAATGGCTATTTGTAATAGCGTCATTGTACAGCAAGTTTAACAGTTACTCTACCTCCGAAATAAACCTTATGGTAACGAGAATAAAGATCACTACTGTAAGTAAATAAAATAAAAGGTAAAATAACAATGAAATGACAGTACATGGCAAATTGATGTAGCATGACAATTTTAAGATACAACTAACTTCCTTGCCTTTTATATCAGTCACAGTATCAATTTCTCAAATTCTAAGCTTACTCCTATGGGACAGCTTACCCCACTAATGAAGATTGCGCGGTAATAGCATACCCTGCGTCCATTAGTGCACTTATTGTGTTAACCAAGCCGTGGGTGGTGACAGCAGCTGGACTCAACTCAGTTATTATGAACAGTACATGGGTATTTGCAGAAATATTACTTGGTGTACGTGTAACGGAGACGGACGCACGTACACACGGCGACACATGAAGCCATGCATTTCCAGCGTAACATGGCCTCGCTTTGTAAAGATTTCCCGTGCAATGAGTGATCCGTATAAACTGGTTTTTATAGCTTGATTGGTCGTCGTGCGTATACTTGATTTCCGTGGTCGTGACGTCACTGCATTAGCGTTTGCCCGAGTTCTGCTCATCATGAATCTCCTGAAAGTAGTGCAGTGCAGTTAAGGCTGCATTCTAGAAAACATTTGGCGATACAATGAAAGTACCTCTACGCATGACGGTACATAACTGCCCAGTATTTCCTTACCCCTCTTGGCACCAACACAGTATGTGCAGAAAACGGGGGCACTAGTCTTCTTCCTTGAAGAGGGTTCAGGTAATATAAGGCACTGACAACAAACAAGCACGACACAAAACAACAACAACACAAACAAGCACACGGATTTACACAGCTGTAGGCTCGCCTCTTTTACTTTAGGTAATTAAATATAACTGGCGTCTTTGGGTATGCCTATGATGGGACACTCTGTATCAGTACATGACTAGGTATACCAACATCACTTCGGGAAAAAACGTGCGTCAATCATGTTCGGTAGTTGAATAGATTTTCTGGATCTTATCTGCGTGATGTTGTACAATGTTACATAGTGATTTAATTTGATACGTCGTCGGGAACTTGGCGCCTGTCTGCCCTCGATAGGTTTATATAGATTAAAGGGACAGTAAGACGGATACAATATTCTCTATCTCTGTAATAAGGGTTTGTGAGGACAATTTCATATTATGTACGTTATGTTATCCCAGTAACTAGTCACCATCTGCCTAGCCTTTAGCCTTTTTCCAACTACTTTGGGGTCGGCTTGCAGTCTAACCCAGATGCAGCTGAGTACCACCAGTATTTTACATGGAGCGACTGCCTACCTGACCTCCAAAACCCAGTTCGTACTGGGTAATACGATACCCTTTGGTAAGACTGGTTGTCAGACTTTCGAGCCATTGACTACGTGTAACGACTGTCAAAGATCTACAAATGACATCCGGGATCAACGGCTTAGCGTGCTTTCCGAGGCACGGAAGAAACTCGCGTATGTAATGGGTGGTCATCCATCCACGGACCAACCTAGGAAAGTGCGGCTTAACCTAGAAACCGACTCGAGCAGCTGGTACTATTTCGCCATGAGCTCCTAGTAACTAGTCGAAAGCCCGAAATTCTGATAACTTGTCTTACCAATATTGAAGTGTCTTATCGAGTTTTGGACATCAGATAGGAAGTCGCTCCATTTATAATGCTGATATTCACCTGCATACGGTTAGACTGGAAGCTGAAGAGCCGTCCCTAGCAAAGTTGGGAAAAGGCTAGGCAGATGATAATGAAGATATGGGGTATTAGAGATCCTTGTTGGTTCAGATGTAATTCAGATGTAATTGATTGCACCTTTCATGTAGGTTGCATTGGAAAATATCGATGTGTAAAAATACTTGACCCTGAAACATTCTCAAATAATAATTGATAATAATTCTCATATTATTTTGAATTTTTCTTATTGCATTCCGTGTCCGGCTCCAGTGTGAGAGAAAAATGAAATTATACAGAAAAAATTAATTCATCTTTCTCTTACACTGAAACCGGAAACAATGATCTCCAACACATCACAATATACGGCTTAAGACGTCATCAAACGGTCGGTTCTATGGAAAACCCAAATCACGCATAATTCTCTGAGTAATCAGTCTAATAGTGAGGAAGATAAGATTCTTGAGATGACACATACTTTAAAAGGTGCATTCACACCGGAATTCCTTTTTTTGTAGAGGTTTGCAAGTGTTAGTGGGAAACAAAAAGTTTTTTAATGTTGCCATTTTCCTGTGGCATTTCAAACCCGCCCGTCATGGCTGAATACACGCACACTTCATTCTGGTCGTCTCATTTATAGTCTAATTACAAGTATATAAAACCTTGCACATAACATGGTAACAAAGTATTGCCAAATTTTAAAAACAGTCAACATTTTGTTACAATCTCGGTATGATATGTTATACAGGGTGGAAGGCACACCGAAGCTTAAACGGCTACCACGTATTCAGTACATCATTCTGAACCCCACATAAATTTCTATGTCCGGTAAGGACGCGATGAGCAACATCCAATAAATAGCAATGGACCACAAAAAATATTGAAAACTAGCGACCTGCCCCTGGATAGAAAGCTGACCAAGCGCCTTCTGCGCCTGGATAGTGATAGCCCGCGACTGGCGGCGGGGACCATCACTGGACACTGCTCACTAAACAAACACTTCCACACCCTAGGTATCACTGATAGTCCCCCGTGCAGGGCGTGCATGGAGGCGAAGGAAACGGTAGCGCACGTACTCCTCGAGTGTACTGGTGTCACCCAGATCTCTTGCGGATGTCCTGAGAAGACCGGGAAGTTTTGATCTGCTTCTGGAGGGAGGTGGGCTGGTTGGAGTAACAGTCACCATGGCTCACGCACAATGGTCCACTTTAGGGACTAAGTGCGGAAACCAAAATCCCTAACATAGAACATAGACCCCTGCTCCGCATGGCACGGCACCACCTATCGGAACCAAAACTACGCGGGATGCAACCATACACATTCACAAAATTAAAGTGGTTTCGAAGATTAGTGCGTACGAAGACGAACATAGTGACACGTGATTTGTTTAAATTAAAATTATCATGTCGCAAAATATTTCTCTACAACAACTAACTTCGGTGCTAAGCATCTGAAGTGTCAAATAGGTTAATCACCTTATAAAACATAAGCAAATATTATAAGTCAGATAAAAAACAAGATCATTTGAAAGTCATGTTAATTTCATCTAGCTCCAATTAATTCGAGTTTGATCGTCTGATATTTAAGATGGTGAACTTGTTTAAATGTGATTTGGTTGCCAAACTGGATTATCTACTTTTACCCTGTTGCCAGTATTTTATTGCTTTTAAATTGAATAAAAGAGAGCATTGGGTATCTTTTGAATCAAACATCACCGTTTGCTCCTAATTTCCGACTTATGTTGCGGCTTCAGTCATATCAGATCAAATCAAATTAAAATCATTTATTTGCGTAAATTAGGTTCAGATGGATCTTAAAGATAAAATAAGTAAGTATATAAGTATATGTATAAGATAGGAATGAATCTGTTATTCTGCCATTGTGCCAAAGTAATGAATTTCATAATCTGCCATTAATTTCGTCGTGCAATTTTTTTTTATTGGTTTTTTTTTCAGATTTTTAGTTTTTACTTTTCTCTCATTTAGCGCCCGTCAGTTGCTTTCTACAAATAGCTTAACAAATTGAACGAAGTTTACTTGCTGGTGATAAGTAACAATCTCTGCGCAATTTCGTTTTTTCTTGACTGGCAGGAATTAAACAGATAAGACGTAAATTGTGTTATCATCTACGCGTGTGGAACCTGTGACATTTTTTTTTTCATATTCTATGATCTCTTTATAACTTATAAATAGGAAAAGCTTAACTCTTTAAGAAGTTTCAAAAATTCTTCCCATGTCAAAATCAGTGGCACTCAACCCTCAGTCAGGGTAAAAGATGATAAAATTATTTTTTATATTTCAGCATCTACTATCCCATGACTTTTATACAAGGAACTCATATGATTCTCTTTTGTTACAGAGCACAGGCATCTTCTGCACATTTTTCCTGGCACAAGCCATCAAGGAGAAACGAAGAGCATCCATCAGGAACTCGACAACTATCAGAGAGTCGACGTTTGCGAATCCTGACGATTCGCTGTTAGCCTCGCCCACTGCACCGGCGACTACCTTGCCTAAATATTAGTAGAATAAGCCAAGAAAAATGTGTGTATAGATATAATGACATGAGACGAAGTACACAAGACTTACAAGGTGTTTTTTTTTATATCCCATAACTCTAGACTCTAGCTAGGGTATGAATGAGACCATATCAAAGAATCAACTGGGCTTATGAATTATTTAACAATATCTTTTTTTTGTTTTCATTTTTAATACAAAATAATTCGACAGTCACGATTGTTAATGTAAAAAAACCCATACGTGAACTTTGACAACGTCGCATTTTCTTTGCTTTAAACATTTAAAATGATTGGTTTGAATGAATAATCCTAGAGGTATGATGATGAGTGATGTGATGAATATAATCCTAGAGTTATGGGCTATAAAAAAAACACGTTGTATAAAGTATGATGAGGGTGACTTCAAAAGAACGATGGTTTTCAAAGGATGTGTTTTTCACAATAGAATAGAAAGTTTTTATTTCAGAACGGAGTCCATAGGGTGTTAATGTGTCCAGTAATTATGTTTTAAATATGCCTAAGTTTATTTGTAAGTCAGGGGGGTTCTACAGTGGGAGAGAGATGGAGCTAGACGTCCAGTATAGTTTCATCTCTTTCTCACTCTGAAAAAAGATTAAAACAAGAAGTCTTTAACTATAAATACGTTATTTATGGTAGGCCACTAGTTCAAAGACTAGGTGCCTATGTTTGAGTAAAATAAAAATGCAATCCTACCAATCTTTCTTTGTGTTTATATAAAATTATAGATTTATTCACAGCGGCAACTAATACTTGTAGAGAAATTAAGTTGTAATCTTACTTTATGCTTACTATAAATGAAAGCTTGGATGGATGGATGTTTCTTACTCAATTACGCCGGAACGGCTGAACGGATCTGGATGAACAGAGAAGATTATAGTCTGGATTAGCACATAGGCTACTTTTTATCCCGGAAGTACGATTCCCGAACTATTCCCGAACTCCACGTGGGCCGAAGCCGCGTGCATAACCTAGTTTTATATACTGAAGTAGGTAGGGTGTAGAAGAGTTTATTAGAATAAGTGTAAACATACTAAATTACTAAGTATATTGTTCTTGCCACAAATTATTAGTAAACTTATCATATTTTTTTATAACAATGCATTTTTAAATAAAACAGGAAACCCCAGTACGCTACTATCTTCCAATAAATCAATTGATAAAATTAATGACTGTAACAATGTGGTCTACTAGCACATTATTAGTTTGTTTTTACCATTGCTGATAGTGATAACACTTATTTATTTAATACGATAGTTGCAGCTATACTTCTAAAAATGGTTACAGCTTCATATTACGCTTGTTTGCGACAATGACATAACTCGAAAAATAGGAAATAGGTACAGGACAGCGTTTTTTTAAGTTAAATTAAAAATATTTTCATTGTATTGCCAATATTTTTTTTGTTTAGTAGCCGTTTATCAAAATATGAAATGTTTATTTTACGTATTTCGTTACTTAATTCAATACTGACTTTTATTTTCTACTACAAAAAACATCGGAAAAATCTTAATTTTGGAGTTATGTCATCCTTGTCGCAAACGATTTATTTGTTTATAAAGTAACACTATGCTAAATAAATAGTAAACGTAAGCGTAGGAGCTTAAATTACAGTCTTACGAAATGTTGGCGGACCCACACACTAAATGCATTGTTGGCCTAACAATGTTTATAATTTTGTATGAGTTTTTGACTACGCTTAATTTGAATACAATGAACACTTTTATTGAGTACAAATTAGGCCTGTTTTGCTATTAAGGGGTCAATTAACCTTGGCAATGGGGGCTTTGCATCGCAGATAGTCGGTCTTTCACGTGAGGTTTATATCAGGGTCTTTTGAAACAACGACAATGCTAATAGTGACTAAGCCAGGCGTCATCTTCACCTGCCTAGTCTTGTCTTTATGCTAGGGTCGATCCAGTCTAAACAAATGCAGCTGAATACTAGTATTTTAATTGGAACGACTGTCTATCTGATCTCCACAACCCAGTAACTTTAGGTACTTAATACGTTACCCTTGGCAAGACTGGTTGACTGTACCAGGCATATGACTTGAAAATAATATCTAAATACAAGACTAGTGGGGTATTTGCTATCGAATCTATTGAAACGTCTATTTCAAATCAGAAAAACGGTGGTTGAATAAAAACTTCTCTTATGTATAATTTTTTTGTCTTATTCCAAGACTCTCTGACCAAAAGGTTGAGAGCCTCTGAGTCATAGACAATAAGGTCCGTGCAAAATCCGTCCCGTCCAGTGAACCTAGTTACCAAATATGTATTGTTATTTGTTTTTTATAATTCAAAGCCTTATGTTTACGTAACAAGTTCACCTGGTCAATTACGATGAATTGAGTAAATTCATCACAACGGAGGATTCAATCAATACGTAACGTTAGCCATACTTTCATAATTGATAGTTAATGGGTTCACAAAATATGGTTCTTTAGACAGTGTACGAATTTATTTAGTTTTGCTTTTTGGCTGTAACTGTAGCTTTCAGTTCCTACCTATTTCTATAATCATAATAATATTATTTTTTACATATTTTCCAAATCAACAGGTATATTTTTATCCGCTTCCCACTCGCACTAATGGAAAAATACCCAGCATTGTCTAGTTTTTCCTTGCGGTAAATCTGTGATTGAACTATATTTATAAATGACGAATAGCTATTCAATTCTGTTTCGACTGTGAGTCTGTGACGAATAGGATGTTCCATGACGTCACTGATGACTTGTCTTGACTTAACGATATTAATTAAATTATCTACAAGAGTCGAGTGTTATAAGAGCCATGAACAGTTACAAGGTAAATAAGCAGTGCCTTGTTTCCTCGTGTTCACTGTGTTTTATTTTTGACTTTAAATTGACCTTGGTCCATTTTGTAACGTATTTAGTTTTTGTTTAAACTATATATTTACAATTTATTGCTTTGTTGATAGTGAATAAAGATTAAAAATAAATAAAATTATTAGGTAATATTCAAGAAGTTAGTAAGAGTAACTATCACACCGAGAATGCAATTCGAATAAAGACTAAAGCAAGAATGAACAAGTTCCACAAAAGTATCGTCACAAAATATTGTCATTCACTCATTCTTGGTTTAAATATTGCGTTTTAAGCTTGTAAGCAGTTTGATAATACGTAAGAAAGAAAAATTTGTCGCAGGGATAGGGTCATGTACGAATATACGAGTCTACAAAAATTAGATAGGTCGATGATTATGTAAACTGAAAAAAGTTTAGAAGTAGGTAGGTACCAAGTTTCTTCATCAAATCAAAATCTAAACAACCAATATTGAAATAAACTTGTTTGCCCAATGTTTACAGTTTCTCCCATTCCGTAAGCATATTCAGTAAATTTTCAACGAAACAAACTAGTTTCAGGTAAAGTTAGCTTCGTATTTCAACATGTTATTATTCCTCGTTTGCTCATGTTAGTCTACGCTACGTTCAGACAACAAGGCAACTCACAATATCTGAAGGAAAATATTTATCCTCAAGTTGCAATTTACCAAGGTTGTGCAATAGAATCGGCACTAAAGGCACAAACAACATCTGACGTCAGTATACAGTGTCACTGGACATGTGAATCAGTCTGCACAAACCTGAGTCAAGGCTGTATTTACAATACTTACACATTAATTTACCTATGTACTTCGGCCCTTGGCAGTGATTTTTATGTCTATAGCAATAAGGTTCTTGTTAAGTTGCTATCACCAAGTCTGACAAAATTACTGTCATTTTTATTTAGATTGCGGCTGTCATAGGATAAACGTCAGACTATCGCTCTATTAAAATAATGATAGCGCGCACACTAACAACAAAACAGTGTTGTACCAAATCAAAGTTATCTAAAAACAATAAAAAAAAAGAAATAAAAAATATAAGTAGTTTTTTTATCTCGGATAGCTATCGGAGTAAATCGAGTCATAGACAAAAATGTTTGTAATTCCTGGCACAAAACAGTCTGATAGGTCACGCACGATGGCGTCCGAATTTTTTGGGGTTAGTCTTGAAATTGTATTCATTTGCTAAAAACATAATTATGCGTTTACTATAAGAGCATTTTCCGAAAATTTTATTATAGACTAAATAAAATAGGTCCAGCCAAGATTACGAGTTTTCGAGTTTCAAAAATTACGGTGGAAATTGTATTGAAAAAGCAACTTAGCATTGTTAGTTCTGAATAGGTTCACGCCCAAACAGAACCATGCAGTGAATTCGATTTGACAGCTTACGTCACGAAATCCAAGATGGCGTGTTCATGGTGATCGCATTTTACGCTGTAAAGAAGGTAGTCATAGTGATTATTGGTTGTAATTATTACTACCTAATTAAGTATACAATTATTTATAATAATTTTAGAATAGTGATTGTGTAGGTTGTGTGCATTCAATAAATGTGATTTATTCTACCCGAAACCTAGTACCTACTGACGAATTTGATATAGCTAAGATTTTCTTAGAGATATTGTATTTTTTTTTTTACGTTTTAATACCAATAAATGATTCAATATATTTTTTTGTCTTTTATCTACAATTTCCCCATTTTCTTTATAATAAGACAACCTGGGTGCCTATGTTAGTATTTCTTGTAAACAAAACAAGACATGCAATAACAAGCTAAACAAGAGGGGTTATGTAGGATTCCTAAACTTTTTGCAATGTGAATGTGTGTGGATGATACAGATTTAGATTTCGTCATTATCGTCGGAATCAGGCCTTAAAAGAATACTATAGGTACCTGTGTCACAGAATACTTAATAGTACAAGCCTATGTATTAAGATATCCTCTTCTGCAAACGCAAACGAAATTTGGTTTGCTGTAAGAAAACCCAATTCTGGGTTAAGCTCGCCATTGTACAGACGCCAAGCACATCAAGCTACTACAATCTGTCAAATTTCTCTAATAGATTTTCAACTTTATTTCTAAAGCATTAGGTTCAAGGTTTTTGGGAAAATCTGACAGTTTCGGGTAGGTTGCCCTGCTGGCGTCTGTACATTAAAGCTATATTATTGCAATTTGTATGTATTTGTAGGCATGTATATTTGTATATTTGTTTGTATGTATTTTTTTATTTTGTGTTCAATAAAGAATAAGAATTGCCTCGTTGGTCGAGTGGTGGTAAGCGCAACTGCTGAGCATGAGGTCCTGTATTCGATTTCCTGGTTCGATCAGCAATTTCTCAGTAGCAGCCATGGAGTCTGGATTTGGCAATGGGCTCGCCCCGTATTACCGACATGGGACTTAAAACATAACTGGCGAAATATGGGTGTAGGTACTATTAGGTACAGCTCTGCTGGGGATTACTGGCGTGGTGTTATGTTATCTACACTAAAATTATAAAGAGGAAAAAATTGTATTTTTGTGTGTGTGTATGTTTGTAATGAATAAACTCAAAAACTACTGTGCCGATTTCAAAAGTTCTTTCACCATTGGAAAGCTACATTCACCCTGAGTAACATAGGCACCTGTGCAAAGCCGGGACGAGCCGCTTGTAATATATGTATAAAGATTTCCAAAGACTGATAAAATACAATACCTACTTGGAAAAACGTACTCGTATCAAAAATATTTGCGGTTTTCCGGCACCTTATCGTTATTGTAGACGTAACAGAAATAATAGTTATTGTACTACGCCAAATTTTTTTTTTTTTTAATAATTCTTAGCATTCAATTTTCAGCTCTATACAGTTTCTTTAAAATCGAAAGTGTTTTAGCTGAGACCTGAGTACCAATCTAGCAACGTGTTTCACTAGTAAACTAGTCTTTTACGTGTTTCATTAATTTAGTTCGGTGTTAAGCTTCCTTCCTTCCCTGTAGATTATTAAATGCCCGATTATATTTTAATGTAAATTTATTCATTTTTTTTAAACATGGGTACATAATATTCGGTTTGTCTACAATATACAGAACAGTGTCCCACATATAGGAGTTAGGACTCCTGGCTCCCAAACTAAGCTTCCTACCTGTGACTTGGGACACAGCTAGTATTCCTCCATTAAAAAGTCATCTCAAAATTCAAAAAGTCAAATTGTATACCTACCTAATTCAATTTTGCATAAAAGCAGCTAGGGTTTGTCATCTCCGTAACCCGATGAATCGATAACATCGAACAATTGAATCGAATGCATTAGGTACAGACGACAGCACATCAAGCTACTACAATCTGTCACCTAAGTTAAAGCAATAGGTTCAAGGTTGGTTGGGAAAATCTGACAGTTTCGGGTTGGTTAACAAGCTGGCGTCTAAAAAAGAAAAAAAAACTGAAAACTTTTTATTTAAAAAAAACAACATTAATTTCCCACTTCGCTTAATCTTAATATGAAAGATTATGTGTGAGTGAGGCGTCTCGCTTGTTTAAATTACAATATATTGTTTTAAAAATACATGATTAAGTTATTTGTACCATTATTTCGATTAACGAGTTGACCTTGATCAATGTAAAGATACAACAACGTTGTCTATTAAAGAACCTGAGATCAATAAGGTTTCAATTAGCTAAGCGTCAAATAAAAAAGTCCTAAGACAAGATTTCGATTGATTTTCGTCAATAAATTGATTTATTATTATTTGAAGCTCAAGGAAAGTCATAAATTTTTGCTATTTGCATCGAACAAATCATTATTCTTTTGCAAATAGCAATTCTTCAATATTTAGGATGACAGTGAAACAGGAGGAGGAATAAGTGAGCTTCTGCTAAAATAGCTCATACCAAAAAAATATCATAAAATCAATAGGTACTCCCCGAAGAGTGAGGCAGAGGTGCCCGTAATAGGACATCCGTAATAGGACACATTTCGCCAGTTATTTTTAAGTCCCATGTACTTATAGCGACAAGCCTATTGCCACAAAATGGTCTCAAATCAATTTCAGAAAAAATCTTACGTAAAGTTCTGTTGTCTTACGTCAAATAAGTACCTTTTTATTCTCATCTCAACGCAGCGATACAACCGAAGGGCGTAAATACGCAGCCTATTGGAAAGTGTTCGCGGGTTCTTTACAAACTTTCTCCTCTCGTTTCTTGTTTATGGTCAGGGCACGAAGCCTCAACTTTTTGCTAAGTCCAATGGCGAATCGAAAGCGAAATAACTACATGTCTAGGTACGATTGGTATTCGTAATGTGGACTGACTGTCTACCGACGAAATTGCGAAAATGAATTTATTGCTTTTTGTAATGGAACCAGTTTTGCATAACCGTTGCTGTAAAGAATAAAGTGATGATATTTTTTCCCGCTAAAAATTCCGAATTTCTTCAACGGCCACGATTAAGGCAAAGGTATTAAAACGGAGGGCTATTTGGCATCAATTTATGGTGCCTGTATCAACTCATGTCCTTAAAGTTTTGAACAAATATCTCGTACGTATGTTTTGATCTTATTCTGACTTTAGATTTGTGGTAAACTGGTAACGTAGTAAAAATGATGATTATTTTTTTTAAATAAACAAAAGAGATTGGTAATTACTTAGGCAAATGAAAAACATTTATGCAAAGTCGAATAATTCCATAAATATTTAAACGAAAACGTTGAATGTTGTATTTTTTTTCAAGTTTAGGAAATCTAAATATTCATCAAGATTTGGTAGGGTTTTTTGCTCTGAAATGGTTTACCTAACTAGGTACAGTTACACCACAAAAGGTATGGGCTTTAGTAATGTTCAAGTTTCTGCATAAGTAAAAAACGACGCAATTCGTGCCACCGAGTAACCACCAAAGACAATTTATTTATTTATGTACACAGAAATACTTAACAGGACAATATATTAACATAGAAGAGCATAAAGGTGGTGGTGGTGCTGGTTGTTACCTTTTTCTCATGAACACATCTTGGGGAGGTTTTTGCTTAGCTTTGGAACAGTGTCAACTTCCTAGTAAGTATTTAATTTAAAGTAAGTAAAAAATAATACTTAAGGTATTTTGGTAGGCACACGGAAATGGCACCTATTTAAAACAGTTTTAATTTTCATACCAAAGACCACAGACTTATTTGGTGTTGGACTTTGATATGAAGCAACAAAATTAAATAAGGGAAGTACAGACGCCAGCACATCAAGCTACTACAATCTGTCAAATTTCTTTAATAGATTTTCAACTTTATATCAAAAGCATTAGGTTCAAGGTTGGTTGGGAAAATATGACATTTTCGGGTAGGTTGTTCTGCTGGCGTCTACACTACATAAGTAAGCTATATTTAACCTTATTCTGAAATATTTCCTGTCGTTGTTTGCGTCATACAAGTTACAACCGGCAAGGGTCCACACACATTAGGTATGCAGGACGACCAATCAAGCTTTACAAAATCAGTTTATGCGGATCTCTCATTGTACGGGAAATCTGTACAAAGCGAGGCCATGTTATACTGAACATGTACAGCTTGAAGAGATGCCGTGGGTATAGATATACATATTTTAACAAGTATGAAAATTTCCCGGTCGACATTATTGTATTTATTAAAAATTCTCCCAAATCTGATTTACTCAACTTGTTTTTTTTTATAAGGCTTTGAGGATATGAGAAAACATCTCGGTAACTTGGCTTGGTATATAAAAATAAACGTATAGGTACCTACAGGTTTTCCTGTAATCTATAGGCAAAGAACTATTTTTTGTATTTTTTTTTAAATTTTCGGCCATGTAGTTTCGGAGTTAAGGGTGGTCAATTTTCGCCTATTTTGTTAAATAACTTCAAAACTATTTATAAAAAATATTTATTTCAGATTCTCACAATGAGCCCTTTGATATGTAACACGATATAGTTTGCAAAACTTTTTTTTTCATTTTCTAGTTTACCCACAAAAGTGAGCTCCATGTTTAAATTCATTAATTTACGTATTTGGGTCACCGATTTATATGTACTTACCAAATTTTAACTCTATCGGTGTAGTAGTTTCGGAGTAAATTGGCTGTGACAAACGGACAGACAGACACGCGAGTGGTTCCGTTTTTTCCTTTTGAGGTACGGAACCAGTCGCGACGATACGCTAGCGGAATAATCGCTGGTTCGTGGAGACGACCGGACCCGACGACGATAGGAGCGCGGATTCGTCACGATTCTCTCGCTCGTGGAGATAGCCCCTAAAATAGTCAAAATGTACATAAATGTTCGACGCACTGGATTTTGGACCTCCAGATTGCGAGACTATTTAGAAACCCCAACATCATGAAGAATAGTAGGCTATAGGGGCAAGCCAAGCTTGTAGACTTGTATGGAAACAGTACTTCCATTCCACTAGTGGTTAAATGTCTAAAACCATATTCAATGCTGCATAAAATTACCAGTCAAATAAAATCAATTTCATATTCTTTTCCTTTTATAAAGAGTGGTGTGAAGACCCATAACGAAGCCGAAAAGCACTAACAAAAAAAAAATTATCGCCACAAGGGGGAGACCCCTTGGCGATAATTTTTTTTTTGTTCTAGACCACACCTGGGAACCTTCTAGTTACGGAGATATTGGGGGTCAAAGTTCCAACTTTTACACATTTTTTTTTTTAATATAATTATGTTTTTACCTCCACTACCCCCGTACTATTCAATCCATCCATCAGAACAATGTTTTGAGTACGTTACATTGATTCCTACACGGTAAAACGTGATTCTTCACCCCAAAAAAAGTCATTTCCCAGCAATGATTTTTGAGTAAAGTTACTTAGTTTGATTTTGTTTGTATGTCTGTATATATGTATTTATTATAATATTTTATTCTTGGTAATTTTCTGTATTATTATTGCACCTACTGTTTTGTCTCTGCATCACCCTAAGGTAGACTGGTAGAAAATGCCCAAGGTATTAAGTTCGCCTTTGTACATTATGTGTATAAAGTTTTAATAATTAAATAAATAAAATCAATATTCTGGTACCTACTAAAAATAGTCAGTTTTCTTGGCTGGTTACAAACAACATTAAATATGGCAATCAAACGGTGTACCTACGAGTATTTAGGTAGAAATACCTAGCGCAATAATTTGCTCATTAAAATTTGGTGATCAAATTACTTCTGGTTTCATAGTACAGTCACGACTAAAATAACTAGAACCGTTGTAATTTTAGGTTTTCATTTTTTGGTTTAGGTTCAATTTTTTTGCTGATTGGTACCTATATATTTTAGGTCATAGGGGTTATGGTCACAAAGTTAATTTTGGTGGTCATAATATTTATCCCCAACTAGCTGTTGCACACGACTGACACGACCTTCGTTGGCGTGAAATTAATGTATAAAAAATATAACCCCTTTTTTAATCGGATTTTATTACCCAAAAATTTCTTGTCAAGGGTTTCAATTTTTTTTTGCACGGAACCCTAATTATTTTTCGTAAAATATACTTACCTACATATACATTCATATGCATGTAGTAGAACGCGGTTATTTTAATATTACAAACAGACAATTCAATTTTATTTATTTCCTAGATAATAAACAGGTGAAAAATTAAGGAAAATTTTTAATTAAGTAGGTATGCACCAACCTAGTTAGGTACTTAGATGCTATATTATTAATTAGCCCTAGGCACCTTATTAATTAAATTAATCAATTAAATACGTACCTATGCTGTTTAAGGAAAGGTAGTTACCTAACCTATTATACTAGTAATTAGATAAAGAGGTCTAAGTACCTACAATGAGGAAAAAAAAAAACAGTGACATTGACTGACTACCTACCTACTTCTAAATTGATTCCTGTTATCACGTTCACAACCATCAGGTTCTTTATATTGGTACTACTGGTCAATACGAAGCCTATATTTTTTTAAGTTGGCTAATAAACATTCACTCACAGTACACAACTCCCAA
Organism: Eurois occulta; assembly: GCA_950022335.1. Taxonomy (NCBI): domain Eukaryota; kingdom Metazoa; phylum Arthropoda; class Insecta; order Lepidoptera; family Noctuidae; genus Eurois; species Eurois occulta. The sequence goes on along the minus strand of OX465489.1, from coordinate 3,607,041 downwards.
ACATTCGTGTTGGTCGGGTAATGTTTAAAAATGTAGAAGGTAATTGCACTATACAATAAACAAACACTAATGTAGGTACGGTAGCTACCTACTTGAATTATTTACGTAGGTCCTCCGTCTAGAAACTTTACATTAATTAAAATTTAAGAAACTATAATCGATATTTCAACGAAATTACATTGAAAATATCCAAATCCAAACTGCTCAAGTTGCAAAGCGAATGATCCTGTTGAGCTTGAGATGAAATATTAGAGCGGGACGGAGAATCGCTAAAGGTGCGCGCGTAATGGTGTAAGCGAGATAGATGACAGGTGAATGAGGGGTCATGAATAGGACCACCATACCGCGCGGGCTTTTATTGGGACTTCGGTCGCACAAAGGACAAAGAAGTTTAACGTAACGTATTGTGTTGTATTGTATACCTATGGAAAGGCGAAGGCCTGATTTTTTTAAAACATGCAATAGCTTACTTGTTAATCATCCCATACTTAAAAATATTTCAGCATTTACGAGAATGTTGCCCTTTAGGTACATGTGTCGTTCTTGTACAATCCTCTTCCTCTTCTCACTAGTAGTTGTACTCGTATTACCTATAAAACTACCGGGTCTTTGTCCGAACTGTCCAGCCGTAGAATGCATGCATGCTCATTATGGGAACATTTTTCTTAATAATTTATTTAAAAAAATAAGGAATATTAATAAAAAGACTAAAGATTAGTGTTGTCTTTTCATTTATTTTGATTAAACCCTCATACAGCAGAACGCCTTGGATGGCGCCTTTTTTGTTAATTGGCGAGAAGAGGCGCAACATTGACAAAAGTGGAAGGAATCAGGGGAAGAATTTGCCCAGGAGTGAGACAGTCCAAGCTAACAAAAAAAAACCTCAAACCATCGCCACGTTACTAACTACGCAGGTACTGACTCAACGTAAACCCCCCGATGGTCACCCTAACCATGATTCATGGAACCCGAGAGGGGTGCGGGGGGGACGCGCCGCCATCGCGATCTTTTGCTTATTTTCTTTAGTAGCATTTCCAACGTCGAACTCGGTGGGTCACGCTCGCGCTCCGCTCACATAAACAAGTATCCGCGAGTGACATAGTGCGATTGTGTGTGAACATATTATACCAACAGTGTATAGAAATTCATTCAAGATGGGATGTGGAACGAGTTTTGTGAAATACGTGCTGTTCTTCTTCAACTTGGTTGTCGCGGTGAGTAGGGGAAAGGGCGGGCTTGGTATGGAACCGGTTTGCTTGACTTTTGTTCCGGTAGACGACTGATGGCTTGACCAGCGAACAGTGAAACTGACGCCCTGCGTTGACCACGAACTATTGAGTTCTAGTCCGAATCGGCCATGTGGTTTTGGTTTTACGAACACGAACTTCTGTAATCTTTTTAAAACGGTTTTCGACGATTTTTTTTCAGAAATTAGGTAGGTAATCAATTACATGAATAAATCTTTCCTTGAAAGCTCGCATTATTGTATTTCGAGGTTTTCTACCGACTTCATCAGAACATTATTCCTGGCAACAATAATAATAATCTTAAAGAGTAGGTAAACTTCAAAACGCACCACATCTTCTATTTCTGTCTCTCGCAAGCATTAAGAAAGAGATGGGGTACGTCTTCCTTCTCCGTCTGACTGGATTCGAACATAGAATTCGTAGGGTGAAACGCACTGTTGTTGTCTTCCATTGTTTTTGCATTATAATAAATAAGTTTTATTGATTAGTGATATTAATTTATTGTTCTGACACTTGCGTACATTGTATTGTAATAGTTGGTATTGTACTTATTTAATTTACTCTACACAAAAAAGTAGGTTCCTAAAGTAATTAACTACGTTAATTAATTAATTACCTACTCAATTAAAATTGTAGCCGCATGACATAACGAACAATGTAGGTATAAATGTACGTCTCATAGTAATTTCGAACTACAAATCCCCATGACAATAAATCCACACGCAAAGGGAGTAAATCGCTTTCAATTTCCGTCACAAACATGATGATAATCTTTGTGTTATTTTAAACTAATAGCGAATTAAACGAAACATTTACTATACATTGTATGGCTAGTGATAAAACAGCAGTATTTGAATGTAAATGAAACAATATCTATTATTACTTCATAAACCGTGGTCGATTAAAAAAAAAAAAAAATGAAAAAAAAAAAATATTTTTCCTTTACCATTTTGCCCACATAGCTCATCGGCAAGTTTCCGCTCAAACCAGTTTCTAACGTAACACGTTTTAAATAGTAGTGACCTGTAAAGATGAAATCATGATTCACGAACAATGCCGTCAGATATTGCTTATTGCATTTTTTACCACCATAACAGGCATGCACTCAATGTCGCAAAGACAAACAATATGACATCATACATGTTTATAGTGGCAGTACATTGGAAGGAAGCTGCCTACACTATAATAGGGCTATTAAGAATTTGATCTGATGCTTTATCTGCATCTTTGCGCATTTTTGTTCGTACTGTTTTACGTACGTGTCTTCGTGAACGACGTTTCGGTTGAGTATCACGTAGCAAATAATGACTGACGGTCGTTGTTTCGTGGGTGGGCGGATTTCACAAATGTTGTTTGCAAGGAAATTCCGTGTCTTATGACTTTCCACTTGTTTATCGGAGATGCATTGCTTCAATACATGTGTTTTTTTAAATAAATTGAAATGTTTTATATTAATCTAAAAACAAAATCATTTATAATAACTGCAAATCCTAAATTAGATTAAAAAAATATTAAATGAAAAATAAAAACATGCCCAATCTCAAGTGTCCACACCACCTATGCAGATTTAAATGCAGCAAATTTTTAATGTTATTCTTCTGTATAATATTGATACGATTGTTATTTTAAAAGATCATATGTCCAATATATTATAATTAAACTGAATGATAGGTGATTTAGAGTTTAAAATTAAAATAAACACATTATTTGCCGTCTCTAAAAATCGTTCGCGCGGAAATTCCGCAATACGTCACTACGGGTTTGAACAAGTTTTAATGAAAAATATTACTAAAATACGATTTCTTTTAACAAATGGCAACATTCTTAGACCATAGACAGCCGCCATGTTATATTTTTGACAGCAGTCTAGCCGGGAAATCGAGCAGAGCGGTCGCTCCGTAACGTGGCATAAATTGTGATTCAATTACGAACGACTGTTTTTGAAGGTAATATTCCTATTTTAGGTAGTTTTTTGTGAGTTATATGTTAGATGTTTTATTTAGTAATGATGCAATATGAGTAGAATATTCAAATTCGCATTAATTTAGGAGTAATTTGCATTTGACTACCGACCGGTAGACATACGTCACATCCATTACGTTACGTATTGTATATGGGAACGCAAAACGTGACGTAATGGAATTCATAGGCAGTGTCTACATTGTATCTATACAAGTACTATAGTACTTTTAATAGGCTAATATTTCTTGTTTTTTATTTTAATTTGACTACCAATTTTCACACTGTCTGCCGTTTTTAGTCTCGTATTATTCTGATTAAAATATTAAAAGGATGGTATATGACAGAAATGTTTAATTCTATTAAACTGATAAGCATACTATTTGGTGCAATAGTAAAAAACGTTATATTTAAAAAAATCCTTGTATTTATACGTATACATGCCTAGTAATACTAATCGTTAGTATCCTAGCAGTTGATGCCATTGTAAGTATTGATTGATTGATTGATTTTTATTTGATTTTTTTAATATTTAATTTTTATATGTATACGTATTAAGTTTCGTTTTTATTTCATCGTCTAGATATTGAATTATTCACATTATTACAGACCTGAAGAATGGCGTTGACTGCTGCTGAGCGAGCTAAAAGATATAGAGAAAAAATTAAACAGAACCCGGAAAAGTATGAGCAACATAAAAAGAAAGAGTTAGAAAGGCTAAAAAAATCCCAAAAAAAGATAAACGAGCTTACCGATGAAGAAAAAAATGAAAAGAGAAAAAAATGGAGGCAACAAAAAAAAGAGCAAAAAGAAAGAAAGAAAGCACTTCAACAGAACACAGTAACTGTACCCCAAACTATTCAAACAAATTTAAGTACAGTTCCTAAATCATTTTCAGTCAAATACCGTAACTTAAGCAGAAACTTAAAGACATCTAAGATAAAAATTCAGGAATACAAAACTGCACTAAATAATGTGAGGAAGAAACTTTACCGGGAAAAAAAGAAACATGAACAAGAGATGATGATGTTGAAGGCTGAAAATGATAAACTTAGAGCACGGCAAGAATTATTAGAGCTATCACTGCGTGAAACATATTCTGATTGTAAAAAAACGGCCAATAAACAACTAATCAAAAAGATAGGTCTAAAATTAAACAAAAGCATGAAAAATGGTTCTAGTAACAAACTTTTAGGATTAAAAGGCAAAATAAGAATTGTAAGCAAGAGTAAACGGGTGCTTTCGAACAAAAAAATCGTGTTGGAAATGGAAGAATTTTACAATAGAGACGACATAAGTAGAAGTACGGCTGGTAAAAAAGAAACGAGAACAGTAAAGAAAAAAAAAATGCAAATCAGATATCTGGTAGATACTTTAAGAAATCTGTATCAGATTTATAAGAATGAGGGTGGCAAATACAGTTACACCACATTCTTCAGATATAAGCCATTTTATATTTTGTCACCAGGTTTAGCTAGCAGAGACACATGCATGTGTATTAAACACAGCAATATGGAGTTTATATTTATGGCTTTAAAACTAAAAGGAGTGATTATCTACACTAACACTGGCGATTTATTAAAGAATGTTGCGTGTGATACGAAATCGTTTCGCTGCATGTACAATAAATGCAACGAGTGCAAAAGTTATGTTCAATACAGCGGAAACAAGCTGGAAGATGAGATTATTTGGTATCAATGGGTCAGGGTTAATCACAAATATATAAAATCAGGCCAGGAGCATGTTACTAAAAAGACCGTCAAACAAGAAATGAAAGGGACTGTAAGCGAGCTTATTCTGGAATTTGAAAAACAATTGAAGAACTTTAAAATACATGTTTTTAACTGGTGCGAACAATATCGCCAGTACAGAGCATGTGTGACGAATCTTACAAGCGCAGAAATGATAATATTATGTGACTTCTCGGAAAATTTTGACTGCAAGTACAGTAAAGAGATACAGTCGATGCACTATGGTGCGTCCAAAAATTCCATAACTTTGCACACTGGAGTCATTTTTGGAAAGGAATGCAGTACTTCATTTGCGACTATATCTGATGATAACTGCCATGAGCCCCATTCAATCTGGGCACACCTTATACCAGTTATCAAAGAGGCAAAACAAATAAATCCTGATATGAAAATTATACACTTTTTTTCAGATGGGCCAAGTAGTCAATACCGACAAAAGAAAAATTTCTTTCTCCTAAACTATTTCACCAAGAAATTAGGATTAACCCATACTACTTGGTCATTTTCGGAGGCGGGGCATGGTAAAAGTTTAGCTGATGGCGTTGGGGGGTCTGTGAAAAGACAATTAGATAAAAGAATATTATATGGCGAAGATATTACCAACGCTACTGATGCTCACAAAATATTGGTAAGAACAATGAAGTCCGTTAAAACATTTTATGTGTCTGCCGATGATGTTAAAAATATGAAAACTCTCATCCCCGAAGGAATACGGGCTGTACCCGGTACAATGCAACTCCACCAAATTATATCTACAAATATAAATCAGATAGAGCACCGGATATTAAGTTGCTTTTGTAATGGAATGCAGGGCTTGTGTAGATGTCATGATCCTCAAACTCATATTTTGATGACTAATTACAAGATGCAGGAGCCCCCTCGTACTGGAGTACTTGAATCATCGACGAACAACATGAGTGATATGGTAGTTCTTCCATATCTAGAGCCATCAGAACCATTTCCAGCTGGTACCAATGATGCGCTTGTTACAGGCCATGTAATAGGAAGATCACTGGTTTCTTTATCTCCCGAACCATCAGAATCATTGGTCCCGAATTATACGACCCAAGTCTTTAATAGTGAATCTATAATAGAACATATTGATATCTCACTTATTGATTCTACCACTGCTGATGAACAATTTGAAAATTTATTGGATTTTCCTTTGCATTCAGACAAAATAACGGCGTCTCAATTTGAAAAACAAGATACAATTGAATATCTTGAACCTATCAAAGATATAATCAATGATAGTGAAAATATTCCATCAAACCACTTACCAGAACAAGTGTCTGTAATGTTGAAAACAGAATGTTCCGTAAATGGTCAAGTTCAAGCCACCGTCCTGCCTGCAAATCAAGTTAAAATTTTAGAACCTGGTGATGTCTACCAAACTCCTAAGCTCACTTTGCCCGCTAAACGAGTGAAAATTTTGAAACCTACAGCTGCTTACCAATCAGCGGTCGTTAAACGAGTTAAGATTCTTCAACCCCTAATAAAAAACGGAGATCAAGTGCCCCAGAAAAAGACAGCGTATACAGGACCATCTACCTCAAAGACTTTTTTATGTTGTCTTTGCAAGACTCGCCAGCCATTCATTCTTCAAAATATGGTTAAATGCATGGTTTGCAAGAATTGGCTGTGCTTTTCGTGTAGTGGAACTACCTTTTTTGATTACATTTGTCCTATTTGCTTAGAAGATTAAGAATTAATTTTCATTGATGACTGATTATTGTTTGCCTAGATCTGAAATGTTATTTTGTGTTTAATTTTATTTAATAAGATTTTTTTAAGCACCTAGAGTTTATAAATGACTGAACTATCTTTAATTGTTGGTACTAGATATTTGTCCTATTTCTTAGAAGATTAAGAGATTCTCACTGATGACTGATTATTGTTTGCCTAGATCTGACTTAATAAGATTTTTTTAAGCACCTAGAGTTTATAAATGACTGAACTATCTTTAATTGTTGGTACTAGATAATAAGTATATTGTTTAAAGATTTTGTGTGTTTTGTTTTAATGTTGTAAACTTAGCTTAATAGTTCCTATACGTCACATCTCATTCCATTACCGTTACGTGTCCTACTTTGGCTGTGCTATTTCAACTGATTAATTATGTATAATTATAGGTAAATATTTGACACTAAGTTAATTAAAAAAGAATATTTAGGCACCTGTTTGATTTTATCATATAAACATATCATTATGGATCGTATGAACCACATGAAAGACGTTGGTGTAAAGTACTAAGTACCAAAAAGTGACGTAATGTTGTTTAGTGGTCTAAATTACATTTATTTATGTAGTTTAGGTTAATGTGGTACCTCTATCCTAAGACTGATTATAATAAATATTTGAATAATAAATGCTGTCATTCATACCACAAGCTAGTTTTATTTTATAGTAAAGTTTATTTAGTGTCGTAATGGAACTCCTCATGGACCGAGTACACATTGAACTTCAATTAACGTGAAAACTAATGAATTTTCAAAGTAAAAAGTAGTATTTTCTTTTAGTGTCATTATTAATAAATAAAACAAAACATATTTAACCTTAAATTTAATACTTTTGAAATAGTGGAATTCCATTACATCACGAACAAATTTCTAGAAATCCACCCGGGTACGTCTTAATTGAAGGCTGTTGCTATGAGAGTTGGCGCGTTAATGAATCAGTTTCACCCGATTTGGATCTCACAATATGTTCCTTACAGACCCATCTGAAACTTGATGCGGTTTATCTTCTACCTGAGCGAAAGGTAAGACCCCAAAACAAGTCTTTGAGGTACACCTGAAGGTAAAATGATGAATAAAATGTTCCTCAAAAACAAAGTAATTCTTGAGACTTAAAGCATTACGTTAACTAACAATGCCATTCTCTTTGAATGAGCTAAGTAATGATAAAGAATCTGGTGCCTTGACAGTAACAGATGTACAAATATTAGTACGTACTACTGTCATCTTGCTCACAGCTTACGTTTCATTGAATGTAACATGTCTGACCTTGGCTCACAACTGCTTGGTACTAGAATAATTACATTTAATACTAAGCTACGCTCTGGTGCTGCTGTGCATGACAAAGACCTGTTCTAAGTGCTTATTCGATAAGAAATTTTAACGACGTTTCCTCCACTAAAGGAAATTAGAATGCCGATAAAGTAATTACTTGTTAAAACGGGTATTTCGATTCAATATTGGCATGTCTCAATCTAAAGGCTACCTTTAGATTCAACATCAAACCACGTCGGAAAGAAGTAAAAAGTCGTAAGACAGCTACCTAATCAATAACACTGATGTAAACTAATGGTTTCCGCAAGCCTCAGAATATTTATTGACCCAAAAGAATGCGTTGACCCATTTAGAGAAACTAACTATTGATGTAAGACAAAATGGTACCTATCCTATCCCTAATGGAAGAAACTTGTTTCATTAATTACGTCTAAAAGCTTATAGTTGTGGAAAGAAACGTAACGCTAGTTTTAGTCCATTAGTTTTGCAGTTTAACGTTATTACAACATTGGACTTACATTTGTATTTAAAGGTGAGCTGGTGGCCATCTCCGTGGTAAAATAGGTCAACAATGATGTTTGCGTGATAAAAGTCAATTTTCCCCACTCATTCACCCTCCGAAAGTCAACAGGTGAATTCATTGAATAATTAATGAAGAGATACTGTCTTGTTTTGGAAATTTTGTGTGGGAACGTTGCCATAACAGTGTGACTCAAATACAAAACGTATGACTTCATGTCGACGAATAATACAGGTTTTAGTCTCGACAGTACAGCGTAACACCAGTAGTTTTACGATTAACATCAAGGCCAGTAGATTTTACGTTTTGCAGTCCAATAAAATCAGTTAGTTCAGCTTTTATGAAGGCCATATTACAAAGTCCTTGTGTTTTACTTTTAAGTGGGTCAAGGAAAAGTCCCTGGTCTGACTCTGAAGGATAACGGCGAACGTGCTCGTGACTCAAGGCTAGAATTCCCGAAGCTTATCCTCATGCATGACGTAACCTGAGCTGAGGCATGTATAATCCTTGCATATTTGCCATCCTCTTTGCTTACATGCATTTCGAAACAGTCAAGTTTTATACTGTACAACAAAAGACTAGCCTGTAAATTCCCCAAGGTACTAATTACGACCAACAGTTACGACTTTGATGATAATATTGATATCCTAAGAAGGTTCTTCATGCCAATAAAGTTAACTGCTAGTGATTAATCTGGTCATTTTGCCCATTGTCGAAGCAATAAAGTCATCGTTGACGATACAGCCATAATCCATGATATTCAAACATGGTACACGTGACCTGGCCCCGAGGTGACATCATCGCCACGACCGCTTTTGCCGCCAAACTGGCGCCCGCAACACTTAACATGCCTGCCCTATTACTTACTTCAGTTGAGGTACGTAAGCCATATTTAGGACATCTTCAAGGAAGAAAGAATAGCAAAGAAGGATGGATATTTTCTATAAAAAATAAACAACGCTTTATCGTGGGCCTGCTAACCCTTGCTTCGTAAACAGTCATTTCCGACTTCAATTTTAAAAGTTCCATTCGTGTCCTTAAAAACGGTTAGTAGACGCCGAATAATTTCGTTCCGAGTCCAGAAAAAACTCGTTTTAGAACTGGTTTCACGAATACCAGCGTTACTAACATCCAGCGTTGATGCAATAGTTTTTTTGTAACAAACGTACACGTCCGCGGATGTTGCGCACCACAGCCTTGCCAGTTTGCCACTAGTATTTGCGTTTCTCTTTGGAAATCCTCGGGATTATTTGATAAAGTCACACTCTATTCGCTTCGGTTAATAAAGACTGTGTCCTTGTCACATAACGCATGATAAAACGTTTGCTTCAGAGGCTTAAATTTATTATGTGACAGAGAAGACCTAGTGTTCTGCAAATTTACAAAAATACGCTACCTGTACGCAATGAAATTCTTGTCTCGAAATTAAAATAGCTGTTTAATTGAATACGTAGAATTTGACTCATTCATAGTATCATGGTGAGATCACGTCCTATTATTTTATCTGCCTATAGTATATTGTTCGTATCGAATCTCTTGTATACTCCCAGCCGAAAGTATATGATTTATATAATATGCCACCCACAGTCGCACAGGCGACCTTTAATGTTCGGATGACGTATGCTGTTTCAATGTCGTTTAGGATATCCAAGGACCTTCTCGTGGAATACAACTTATATACCGTCCATATTTTAGCCATCGTCTACAGATTGTTTTTCAGATGAATTTGTTGAGATTGCTCGTCATTAAACTGTTGCAGAGCCTGGAGTAATTATTTCTGACTTCTTTTTGCCCTAGAATTGCCGAGTTTATTCGGCCATTCAATGGCGCTTGTACTCCTTAAAATGAAACAGTAAAAGTATTATTCAAACCTCAACTTGAAATGGTTCTATCTGCGATGGCATTGGAAGTTAACGTTTGGTTCAGAATAGTAATGTCTGTTGTGTACTATTCAGTAGCTCAGCACCAACACGTGATCTGGTTTTAATTAGATTAACTTCCTGCTATATTTGCTTTGATAGGCTACACATACAACATCGGCAAGTTATCAGACCTTAATACGAATGTTTCGTTTGAAACATAAAAAATATGCCCTTGAAGAAATAAGTGAAAAAAAATGGTTTGGGAAGATTTTTCCACTGAATTCAAAACTAGAAGCTATATCTAAAACTATCCACGATCTCCTGCATATTATATACATCACGTCACCAATCAATAAAGGAGGTGAAGATCAGGCAACATGCCCTCAATCCATAACCAACTCTACCCCAAAAATATCCCAAGATTATTCAGCCCGCGTGTTAGACGTCATTTAATGACTCCACAGATCGCCATGGCCTGTCTGTCTATGCCCTTCCGCCCTCAAACCTCACCTCCTTCCTCGTCATTGTCGCTCGGTCATCGACCTTACTTATGCAAGCCTGCCATAGTTGTACACCTGGTAATGGTATTGGCTGGGTCACGCACGTTGTGTAACCTCGCAAGATTTGCTCATGAATTTCTGGCTCTTGTAGCTGTGTGCTGGCGAGCGTGAAATTATGCGGCGAAGATTGATTTGGAGTTGAGATTATAGCTTATATGGTCTGGTATTTAGAAGCTCTTTATTATCTACAATATTCAAATTTTTTTTGGCTAAACTGAAAGCACTAGGAAAGATGTTGGAACTAAACTTGTTTAAATCCTGCAAACTTTTACATACCTACTTCTAAATATCTAATCACGTTGAAAAGTTTAAAGCCTTTGTTTAACGCACAAAGCCACTCACTGTTTGACAACTTTCGGCTATTCCCAGAGGGTAAAGAAAACTCATTATAGCACCAGTGTTGGCTCGTCAATCATAATCATGGCGTCAGTCCTGTACTTCATCGTTAAATTGATTTCGATTTGATCGACAGCGGTAAATCTGCGCAACATGGTTTACGAGATGTGTTAGATAAACAAAGATTCTGGAATCCGATGAATTGCCAGAGGAAAGAGGTTTATTTTGAGCCTAGTGGAATTGGAGTGTCCACAATTAGTGCTGTAAAACTTATTTTTTCTCCTTTTGGATGTTTTCGCTTCCCACGCGATCGTATTTGATACGATATTCCATCAATCTCGATCTAAACAAACAAGCTTTCTTTTAAAGTCACGTACAGAATTGTTAACAAATGGTTTCACAGCCACTGTTTGGTATATATCTAGGTCGCTGTTGTAAAAACATTCGATATCTAACACACGGTCATAAAAGTGTGTGACGCCCCATTATTTAAAAGCAACCTGTGATTATTATGGTGTTCAACCTTCCGTAACTGCTAAAGGGTGCTTAATGGCAAGTTTGAGGGAAATAGATTTGTTTTGTGCTACCTGAGTTGCATTTTAAACATAGAAATAGTTTGAACAAGCTTGTCTTAAATCAGGGCAAATCGTGAGATGACGAAACTTTAAAGAAAATAAAAATATCAGAGCCCAGAGCTTCAAAGCAATTATTTGCGTTATTCCGCGTAACGCTCGTAGTAGTGCGAATTAAAATAGATAATGCTCACATATCCTCTTTGTCTTCACTTGTTATTTTGTGTGGGAATGACTGATGGTCAACAGACGACAGCGACACTGCAGTGTTGGAAAACTTAGGAAGAACGAAAAATCACCTCATAAATGACCTGCCAAGCTCATTTATGAGATGAAGATCAGCAGCTGGTATTAAATAAAATCACTCTATTTAATACCAGCTGCTGACCGCGTGTTTTACACAAAGAAATAAGGTGAAAACTAGCCTAATATCCTTTTGAAGGCTGCATATTTAAACATAACGATGGTTCAGTAGTTTAGGCCTCAGAATAACAGAGAGACAGGCTGAGTTGCTTCGCATTTATAATTTAAGTAAACATGGAAGTTTAGCATGGATTGCAAGCGACAGAAAGTCTGGTTTTAATTGGCGAGTAATGGGTTGTTGTTAATTCTCTACTATGTGTAGCGTGGTTTTGAAATCACTATATGATAAGTGCTGCAGTCAACCGTGTCAAGTCCATTTAGGTCAACTAATCAATACCAATCTGGGCAGTCACTGTACAAACAAAAACATTTAATAATTATGGCAACTCCACAAATATAACAAAGCCGATGCTGTTGGCAAACTGCCGATCGGGGAATTCCGGGATTGGTGCTCCCATGAGTCATATATGATTCAGACTGGTCTATCTGCCACAGGTAAATGGCCTAGGTTTTAAGACTAGTTCAGTTCAGTAACCGGTTGAAATGTTAATTATATTGGCACGACACACCGTTATCAGTAAAACCGTTATTCGGTAAGTAAATATGGCGGTTTAAATGCCTACGAAAAGGTAACTTAACTTGTTCACAATTTTCAATTAATGTTATTTGTCGTGAAAAATAGGTACTTTATTTGTTCTCTTTCATGTGGAATTTACTTTTCATTGAGTTTTAAATAAGCGTATGCAATCGATAAAGCTTAAATTATTATAATAAATGCTCTCAATACTACAATCTTCAACGTGTAGGTATTTAATGTTACCCAAATGCATTAATAAAAATCATTACATAAAACATAAGTATTTCTTTCAAGTGAATGCGATCATGGCTGCCATTTCATTACGTAACATGTGCACAGGATTACTCAGCTGCCGTACATAATCTATACAGTGTGTGCTGTAGTTATGCAAACGCAACCGCCTGTGAAATATCTCGGCCACGGTATGCATAACCATACGACTTTTAAAACGAGACGCGTTATAAATTCACGATAATGAAAGGGGGTCGGCAACTGGGGCGTTTACCTCACGCCACAGCGAAGTGTTTTTAAAATTAAAAAAAAAAGTATGATGAAAGGGCGATAGTTTTGTTTGTGGACAGCAATGCGATGTCGTTGGGTTCAGTACGACATTTTTTTTCTTTGACAAACTTAGTTTAAAGGAAAATGTTAGGAGAAATTCCAACATCGATGTTTCTCCTAATCAGCTCCAGAGTATATACTAGCCAACGGCACCAAGTTATGTTATTCCTTCGCAAAATATATAGAAAAGCTGGTTCAACGTACGCTGTTACGAGTAATTCGCACTTGAAGTAATCCATCCCTTTTTACATGCCTGTGATGCGTCAAGCGAGACGCCTTCAAGTCAGTTTGACCAATGACCTGAAAGAATGCAAGAGTAATTGGATACGGAAAGCGAAGAATCGACTATACATCCGTGTTTTAGTCCGAAGGCTTGATTCACTCTCTGGTCTGGTCCGCCATCCGTTAGGTTAGGATTAGTTGCAATTACTGGATAAAGCTGGAAAAGGTCAAGAAGTTTTGCATTTTGTGACGCAAATAACGCTTAAGAATTGACACTCGACTTATTTACCTTCCATTCACAAACTAGATTCAGTCTACCTAACTCCTACGTATTACAACCTTAAAGAGACCTGTTTTAAATGGGTTAACAGCCACGTATGATTGATCAAGTACTTAGCTTGGCGTGACAATTTGCTGTTCGCGGCATTTTAATGGCGTCTGGGTCCCACAAGTCGCAATGGCGGTCTTGTTCGTTGATTAGTATTAATTTTACTTATCGCTACTGTTTGTAGATTTCTGTTTTAACGTCCAATTTAAAACTAAATTGAGGAAAATACCTCAGATGTCTCGTCTTGGGTAATTTATTTTTTGTATTTTATTCAAGGATAAGAAATATACAGCATATTCTTAACGTCGTCGTGCAAATATATACTCATTGTTCTATGTGAGCTATCAAGTATCAATTAGCATACTAAGTTGGTAAAGGAGCTAGATTGCGAAGAATCCTCGTCATTTCCCTAACACGTCAACAGCTCAACTATTCGAAGGTTATAGCCATAACACGATAAAGTTTATCTTCGATCTCTAGTAAATAATTCTAACCAATACAATGTCTTACAATTGTGGGCGTAGTTCATAAGTAATTCAAACAACAAAAAATAGATCAATAATATTGTAATGGCCGAAGCATCCTCAGATAGGGAGACATCATGACATATATTTGATAACCTTTAACCGATGAGTGGGCTCTGATCGAATGACGGCCAATTGTTCAGATAACGATTAATAGCCAGCTCAATAACGTAATAATAACGAACGGTCGTTAATAAATGTCATATTAAAACGCCTCCAATCGATAGGTATTTGCGGAACGTAATGAATTTCTGACATGGAACTGTATTTTAAACTGACTTGAAAATGGATTTTAATGAAAACAGTATTGATACGGTTGTAATAATCTAAACATTATACGATAACATGGTCAGCAATTGGATACTTCACCCTAATATTTTGAAATAAGGAATGCTTGAGTAGGTACTGCTACCAAGTGAGATAGAGACGGAGAGAGCGTTCTCTTTCTTTCTTGCTCTTCTGTAAATATTGCAAATTGTTGTTTCTTCCACATTGAAACTAAATTACTATGCACACATAAAATATTTTCATCTGTTTAGCAACTAGGATACAACTTCGTGATTTTCTTTTTATCTCCTATGAAGTCTTTCAAAAGTTAACTGTAAATTGTGAAGTGCTAAAAGTGATATTTTTGGAGAAATCGCTTTCCATTAAATATTTTAATATTTCTGTCCTTGATACTTTCTGTTTCTCTCTTCCATACTAGAATTATGTGTATTTTTAATGCGAGGTCAAAGTATCTAAGTAGTATGTAAATAGGCAATGTGCTCATCGTTTCCAATAAAGGTGCTTCATATATAATAATATAGACCATTTTACCTTAAAGTGAGATCGCAGTATCAAAATAGTAGGTATTTTTTTTCGCATATTGATACTGCGATTATATCTTAAAAAATAACTAAAAAGGTTAAGAGAAAAAAGAAATAACACAATCAAATATCTATTTATCAAAGATCAAAGGTGAGTTTCGTATAGATTACATATTCAACATGCGATTCTTTATGTTACGTAAAAGTTAATAAGTTACGCTTCAATTGCACAAATAAATAATGAAATATGGAGTCGATGTCTTTGGCTACCCCATCTATTGGCTGGTTGAAGTCATCATCAGCATTGGTCAGCATTACACTGCTGAAAACATGACTCCAATCCAATCACAAGCTATTTTATTTGATCGTAAGCTTCTCCCATTCAGTTGTGTGTTAATTTTTCAACTACATCTCATTGAAAGCTCAATAGAAGCTTCTTTTCTTGTACTGGAATCTGTATCTGGAGGTGGAGAGGCATGTGCCCAGGAGTGGGAAAAAAAAACAGTGTCTCTGTAAGGTACAGGTTTTCATCCAATTTCTCACCGTTGCGCTGGTTGCTTTCAAGACCATTTTTTTCCATAAAACTGTCCAGTACATCTCGCTATCTTTGTCTTTGGTCTAGACCCCTACCACGTCTTTGGTTCTCTACTCTTTGGGTTTTATTCATATTATTTTAAATTCAGGGAAACTCTAGCATTCGGAATTCCACTATTCTCACTGGCGGCATTTTCTCCCCACTGCGTTTTCGCCCGACAATTTGCTTCAAGGAACCCGGCTTTCTCCCTCTGCTACGATTTGGCCTTCCCACTTAGCTTAGTTAACCCCACTTGGTAAGATGGCAGGTGCATTCATGATCGCAGATGCCGCACGCGAAAATTCTACATATGCCCCGAGCGCATTAAAAATGTAAACGTTTTACAGACATTGTTTTGTAAACACAAGGAGCAGGAGCAGATGTTAACAAACACGTGTTATTGGACTTTTGCTTTCTCTTTTGCTGTACTATAACAGTTTTTTTACAACCATCTGGGTGGAAGTTATGCTTTCAGACTCATAACTGGTGGTAATTTAAATGATTAAACTTTATCAGCTCTTGTTATTTTCTAAAGTAACTAAACTGATTCTTATTTTGACAAGCTAAGATGTGAATCTGATGTAACCACCACGGCAATGCGGTAGAGGTCCACAAACAAATCGGTTACAATTACAACGTCATCGCAGAAAAACTGATAATTAGCTCATGGTCTTAGCATTTCGACCAGCTCTAAATTGATTAGTGTTTTGGGTATTTCCATCAGGAGTTTCTCAGTAGCACCTTGGAGTTAGGATGTATGCCCAGTTAACGGCAATAGGCTCGGCCTCATTTCATACCTTGAACATATCTAACGAAACATAACGTGTACTATAAGTAACCTTTCGGGGGATACTACCAAAACCACCAATTTCTTCAGCTTCAGGCGTAGTTAACACCGATTCCTGCACAATTCTTTTATTTTTCATCCTATGAGAATTCAAAACAGACGTGCACGAATTAGTACGGAAATAGTCCAATCATGTTTTCAGCCTGATTCGAGCTCACGCAGAACACGCGTGAGCTAAAGGGGTCACTCACATGACGTCAGAGCGTAGGAAATAACATGCAGCTGAACTGAAGTACCGTCAACCACACGTCCATAAGACAAATTGACTTCCACAGCGCCACGACTTCGCAGCTCTAAGAGCGGTTTTGGTAGTTACAATAGTGGTTTGAGGTGCAGTTGACTGTAGGTAGTCACGTGAGGAGTGGTTGGGGCATTGATTGATGCGTTAATTAGGTCGTTAATACTGTTTAAGCATTGTTATGTTGATGAAACGAGAGGGAGAAAAATAAGATGGATGCATTCTGTGACATGATTATGAAAGAAGGTTGGATGGTAACGGGACATCTGATGGTGGAGAATGGAAGTGAAAATCGTTTTGCAACGACACCATCCGAAAAGAGGTCTTAAGTCTATATGTATAAGTGACAATCACTTTCAAAACGTATCGTTTTTCTTAAATGATTTCCAACAGGGTTTACATGAGCTTTTGGGTAGCATAAGCCAAAGGAGGAGCTCGTTGCTAAATAATAACAGCCGCTCTGGTCGGTCAATCTTCAGGTTAAGCCGCGCATTACATACCAAGTTTCCTCCGTGCCTCGGAAAGCACGTTAAGCCGTTGGTCCCGGCTATCATTTTGTACACGTAGTCGTTCGTTACACGTAGTCATTGGCCCGAAATTCTGGCAACTTGTCTTACCAAAGTGTATCGTATTATCCAGTACTAATTGGGTTGTGAACGGTCAGATAGGCAGTAGCTCCATGTAAAATGCTGTTATTCGGCTACATCGGGATAGGGGCCGTCTCCACGAGCGAGAGAATCGCGGCGATTTTTTCGCATACAAACAAATACGTGGGACGACGATAATATCGCCGCGATTCTCTCGCTCGTGGAGACGGCCCTTAGACTAGACATAGTTGGGAAAAGGCTAGGCAGATGATGAAGTAAATGCCATCCATTTTTAACTTTTCCATCGTCATTAATAAAGAATACTGTTGTAGTACTTCATTTTTACAGTTCATCGTTTCCGGTCATTTCCATGTCACACGGGTAATGAAGTCATGTTTTCACACGACTTTTATGATATTCATAATAATTTACCAAAACAATACAATGAATTCCGTGTGACAATGACACGTGCCGAATTTCCTTCCGGTAACATTGGTGGCGGTGTGAACTTGACTGCGACGGGAACTGGTGGAAAGGCCATCAGTCATGTTCTGACTGGACGAGCTAACGTGGTAAATGTGGGATTACTTGAACCACATTTTGCCTTTCTGCAACGACTTTCTACAGGATTGACATAAGCTTTCAGTGGCGAATGCCAATCCCAAATGTTTTTGGCTTCTCCATTATCGATATTGCAGGTTGATCTATTAGATACTTATTGAAAGCAAGTCGATTCTGGGTAGGTTAAAAGGATAGGTAAAATAAAGACGACTGGAAAACTTAACCAAAGAAACAGTGAAAAGATTGATAAAGGGTTACTATTAATTACTACTGAACTGAGATGACGAGTAATAGAGAAGTATTGAAGAAGAAGACATACAGCGCCGACTCCGAGTAAATTGGTATTAAGTACAACTTGGCAATGAATTTATGAATGATGACCGCATAATAATCTATGACTAGCACTACGCCCGCGACTTCGTCCGCAAAAATAATGATAGCTCGACTAATATGCATGATTTATATATATTTTGATATATGTGGGGAAACTTTGTTATGCATTCGAGCCGGAATTAACACCATAGCTGCAGGCGAGGGTGTTGTGGAACCGAGAACTGCAGTGACAAATCCCCACGCGTATCAAACGACATTTTTCAATACACTTTCGAAGAAATAAAATATTAGAACGGAAAGTATTTTTGTCAGGAATTATTAGGAAACTGACATTTAATTAGCTTTTTTCCGCGCTTTGCTTATGCGGTTGAAGAAGAAGCAAAGGTATGATGCCGCTAAACAGCCTAATATGAAAAATAGAAAATTCATATATTTTTGTATTTAGAACACAAATAAATGTTGATTTGTTAATAAAAGCAAATATTTGTTTAAATAATCATGTTTATTTATGATATTCTATTTAGAAACACAATTTAAATACTGAAAAAATATAGCCTAACTCTTTGCCTAGATTAGTCCTTGAACACATTTGGACTTAGTATAATTATGTAATCTGTGGAAATTTTTGTTTCCGCACGTGTGCGGAAAAATATTAAAAATCCACGCGTGTGAAATACATTGCATGTTGAACCTAATCGTAATGCGATAAGAACCAATTTTCGAGAAAGTGTTGAAAATATACATATTTTAAAGCCTATAGCCACGAATAATGTAGTTTTCTTCGAGTGAAAGAATTTTTGCAGAATTGGATTATCAGTTCCAGAGATTACTCCCTTCATACAAACAAATTTTACCTGTTTATAATATTACTATAGATAATTATGTTTGACTCTTGAATTTACCAGCCCCAAATTACGATATCCATTTACCCGTACCTATCACTCATTGAACGCATAAACAGTTATTTTAAGAATTAACCTTCTGACATTGATAACATCTGTTCTGAGTCTTAAGCTTTCTGACCTCGAATGAGATAAGAATACGAACATAACAATCTTTTCACTCTCTTGTTTTCATTGGACGAAAATAAAATGATGACTGAATGACTTTAGTGCCTCGTTGTTCGCAAGCGCTATTGCTAAATAAGTGGTCTTTAATTCGATTCTCGAGTCGGGCAAACAGTGGTTTTTTCTCTCAGAAATTTTCCAGTAGCAGCTTAGTCTGGTTTTGTGCCCTGATAATGGAAAAAAGACTGACTGACAAAAATGTGGGTATGCTTTAGGAACAGCTACACCTCTGCCTAATCCTTCGGGGATTACAGGCGTGATGTTTGTTATGAAAATAAAATCTCGATGTCGGACGGACCACGTGTCTCCTGCTCGGTTCTAAATCTGGACACACCTACTTCCGTCATGTTTTTGCCTAGATTCTGACTATTCTGACACGGCAATTAGGGTATAGACGAGTATTACTAGATGTTTCGGGGATACTGGATTGGAATGCTTATGAGTTGTGGTAAATGATGTTTACAAAAATAATTTATTTTACAAATTAGAAAACGTTGATTCTATTATCTCCCACGATGCGAGTTGCAGAGATAGAAATGGGATATGCTCTTTGTTTCGATACCTATGACCTACTCGGTGCTGTGGAGCATTTCATTCATGAAAACCGAACCTAACACAATCAGAAAAACATGGTAAAATTATTTTAATAAAAGAAAAATGGAGGGCACTTGAAGTTGCGGATTCTGGGCATCTTTTATTTAAATAGAATAAATTCCAATTTCGAAATTATGGCATTGACAGTTCTTAGAATTTCACTCGTTCGTCATGTGAACATCATCAGTACCTACAAAGCTTTTACTCACAAATTAATAATGCCTACTCAGTACTCACTATCAAAAAAACCCACCAACCATTGTATTATGGCCATGACCCGATAGATTGGGTGGTCAGATAGAACGACCAAATGATTGAGTCACCGCAACCAATGACTTGGCCAAGTCGCCACTAAAATAAATTACTTACTCGTAAAATAGTTTTTTCGCGGCATTTGCTACCGATATTTGGCACATTATTTGGCTGTTAATTATAGCATTTTTTATAAAATGTATGTCTATGATCTTTGACAGTCGTTACGGGTAGTTAGGGGCCCGATAGTCGGACATCCAGTTTCTCAAAGGATTGTTTTTTTTTCAATAATATTGTGTTTGCAAGGTTGCAAATGCAAGACAGCCAACGATCGGAGTAAAAAGAGACCTCTTCTTTTTTCCACTTAGCACGGATGGACACTTAATTATCTTGAAACTAGTCCTCAAAAAATATTCACAATGCAAGCTGTCTTTCGTCTTATGGAAGTCCAAAAGCACGAATTACGTAATCTTTAAATTAAGTTTTGGTTTTTCTACCGATCTTGCACAAGACCGCCAATGCGGACTACAGTTTTTGCACTAGCACAGATAATGTAATAACCTACATCTACCTTAAACATCCTGAGCTGATCTGTATTTTTTGCTATAACGGAAAACTTTTTGAAAAGACCTAATAAAGAAGAATTTGCATCTCAATCATTCTTAGGTTCGTTTTCGGTATTTAAAATTAATTTGCAAACGAATGATAGAAACAGATCGACGCGACATTTTAAATTCGTTTAGCGCTATTTTTTCATTTATTTGTGATGCAATCAGGTCTTATATACCCAAGGCCTGATTTCCACAAGAGACGTAGCTCTGCAAAGACGAGCAAGATACGACCAATCACAGGAGACACGACAGACGCCTTGTGCATTTCAATGTGAGTGGTCGATTCCTCTGTAGCTCTCCTCTTCGCTTTGGGAGACACTGGGCCTTATAAGTTAAAGGAAAATATCATGTTTTTTATCATCCAGCTTGTCTATTCCAACGACTTTACTAATACTGTTCTCTTTTTTGTCCACAGCTCCTCGGCCTAGCAGTCATAGGCATTGGAGTGGCGGTCCAGCTCAATTGGACGGTTGTGAAGGATGAGCTCAAGACACACTTGACGGTCGCGCCATGGGTGTTCATTATCATAGGCGCTATCATGTTCGTGATAGCCTTCTTTGGTTGCTGTGGCGCGATACGGGAGAGTCACTGCATGGTTGTCACGGTATGTACCAATAGACAAGTTTTTTTCGTAAGAGATGTTACAAGAACATAAAGGCGCTCGGATCACCGGAGCATTCGCTTGTGATGTAACAACCCAAGATTCGATTTTGTACAGAAACAAGCGTTTGTTA
Source organism: Eurois occulta (assembly GCA_950022335.1). Lineage (NCBI taxonomy): Eukaryota > Metazoa > Arthropoda > Insecta > Lepidoptera > Noctuidae > Eurois > Eurois occulta. Next base: position 3,585,441 of record OX465489.1, on the reverse strand, counting down.
CAAATTGTAACGTTACAGATTGAGCACTGTAATGCTCGGTTATCCTCACTTACTGATGTAATACTCGAATCTGAACTGTTACATTACTGGCGAAGACCTTAACTATAGCGCACGATTGCATGGCTCGTGGCGTTTATCTGAACGATCGCCGCCATCTGCTTTTTTTAAATAAAGAAATGTTTATCATCAGCGTCCTCCTGTCAATTGCATTCAAGTGCTTAAAGAACCATTCAGCACAGTAACTGGGGTCTATATTCTCGTCAAATTCCCAAGGGGAGCTGACAAACGGCAGCGTGATCCTGGCGAGATTAATATGACATTCAAAGGACAAATAGTTTTAAAATGCCTGCGGTGAGGGGACGAAACAGCACACAGATCATTTTATTAGATAGAAGCAGATCAAGATTATATAGTTATGTTAAAGAGCCGGTTGGTCTCCATAAAACCAGTTTTGGGCATTTCAATACCTAATCTCGGTCGAAACAACATTTTAGCAAGTCCGACGCTTAAATACATTGGAATAGATTGGATCAATTACATCCCACATTTGGCAAACGCAATAAGAACACGAAATATTTCTTCTTCGAATGACAAACAACAGTCAAACAATACATTGCTGTGTCATTTCAAACTTGGAACCAGCGTTCTTCTTCGAAACACGCAATGGAATGTCAACTATGGTAGACATCCGTTTGGTTTTCTTAGTATGATGTACGAAACTCTATTGGGTGGTTCGTTATCTGCCATGAGCAAAGGGCCTTTGTTGAAATTAACGTGAAACGGAAGCAGTATAACTCATAAATCATAGCAAATCTTCAGACGACTGACACAGTTTTGGTAAATGTATTTGTTTTTTTTTTCTTAGCCTCTTTTGTCCCACTGCTGGGCAAAGGCCTCCCCCATAGCCTTCCACTCTTCTCTCCGTGCGGCTTTCTCGGCCAATCTCTCATAAACGCCTCTAGGTCGTCACGCCAGCGTTTTCTAGGCCTCCCTCGGCGACGACGCCCGTCTGCTGGCACCCACTGCGTGACGACTCTGGCCCATCAGTCCCGATGCATCCTATAGACATGACCCACCCAATCCCACTTCAACCTAGCCGTCTTTAATGTATTTGAGTATAACTTTTATTTGGGCGTTTGGCTTTGTCTATCCCTGTAACCTTCAAATAGTCATACGATTTTATTGACTCCCCTAGAAAGGATACGATAAGAGACCTAAATAACATATCATCAGGTCTATAATCTTGCACCGATGATGGCAGAAGTCCCTGAAGGCAGAGCTGTACCTAACATATTTCCGCCAGTTACCTGCTGTTACAGGACGTGCCCATTTCTCATACTACTTACTACACTACCAAATCTGACATCATCAGATACAGTGTGTCTTCATAATGTGCACATATCGAAATGAGGGAAACTGCTTAATTTCACCGAAGGAAATGTTCGCTGTTTTGCCTCTTGTATAAACAATAGGGTATAGACTTTTAAACGACCTAAACGATCCATCACGATGAAACAAAATCAGTTATGATTGGAATTAATCACGCCGTTTTTCATCAAAACTCAGGTATCATTCACACTGTACATCCGTGTACACCGCAAAAAAACTACAAAGAAAGGAATAATGCCTTAAAAGTTCGCCTACCATTATGTACAGACGCCAGCATATCAAGCTACCCGAAACTGTCAAAATTTCCCAATCAAACTTGAACTTAATATTTAGCGATAAAGTTGAAAATCTATTAAAGAAATTGACAGATTGTAGTAGCTTGATGTGCTGGCGTCTGTACATGAAGTTAAAATAAATAAAACTTGGCGAAGGAATAGATTCCGCCCTCTTTCATTACATCCTGCAATGCAGTTGTCGTAATATCTTTTTTTTTATCAAAAGAGGACGACCATCCTGTTTTATGCAAACGCTTTTATAATTATATTTGTTGCATTATGATGTCCGATAATGATAATTAATCATTGCGATAAAACTGTCTGCGTCTAGTCCAGGGTTGGATCCCAGGTTCAGCCAGTGTTAATAGGATAATCGTTAAAAAAAAAACAGCAAAAGCTCTGTCCCTGATTTGAATCAAGCTATCTCCAGTATGCTCGCCCCTCCAACATCTCTCTCAAAATATGCGTGTACGATAGAACTCAAGTCAGTGATAGCAACAACTGTAAATGAAGCTGGCATCTTACTATTGAAGCTCCATACTGCGCTAGGCTTTCTGAACGTCATATTGACCACGGATGTGCACTGCAGCATTCTGTTCGACACGTTCCACGTGCGCCTCTTTTAGACGTAACAGGGGGAGTCTTACACCTCACTCCCCCCCGGGACGAGACCCGCAGGTCGAGCGGGCCGGCACTAGTCCGGGGCAGCGGAAGTCGCTTCAGATCCCGCTGCCTTGTATTTATTTAAACTTCATGTTCCTACAGTAGTGGTTCATACGCGGAATTCATGCCACAAGACTGCGTTAAATAGCCACATTGTGAGGGGGTACAAAAGTTTAAAAAAACATCTTTATTTTTAAATGAATGTGTTTCTAACAACAAAATCCTTGTTATTCCAGTACGCGATCTTCCTGCTGGTGATCATCATCGTACAGGTGGTGATAGCAGTACTCCTGTTCGCCTACGGAGAGACCATCAGGCAGAGTCTGGTCAAGTCTGTCAACTCACTGTTCGACAAGAGATCCAGCGCTGACGTCGACAAGGCTACTGATGCTGTCATCAACAATATTCAGCAACAGGTAAATTATTTGTTAAGTACACATATCTTAGGCCCTCGTTGGTCTAGTGGTCGACCGCGACTGCTGAGCATGAGGTCCTGGCTTCGATTGCCAGGTCGGGAAAACCTTTATTGGGATTTTTATCAGGAATTTCTCAGTAGCAGCCACTGAGTCTGCATTCGTGCCCGGTTTGAGGCAATAGGCTCGCATCCTTATTACAGGGCTGAAACATAACTGGTGAAATGTGGGTGTACTTCTGGGTACACCTCTGACTAACCCTTCGGGGATTACAGGCGTGATGTTATTAGCGCTAAACGCTGCTATCTGCAGCACAGAGTGGTCATTTCTGTCTGGCAGACTAGTCCATCGTCTGGTCAGGGATCTAGGAAAAAAAGTTTAATTTAAAAGAAGTTATAATATACAGACTGTTGGGGACTTAGGGTAGATGTGTTCTTAAAAGGAGACAGCCAGTTGGCAGATTTAAGATAAGGTGAGATGTTTTACTAACCTATAGTAAAACAATGGTACAGTTGCATCAATTTAGAAGTTGCAGTTTTTGTTATTATCCAATTAGTAATTCTGTCTCTATATTCAGTACTAGCTTTTGCTCGCTGCTTCAGTCCCCGTTATGCATGGAAATTAACCCTCGGGAACGTTTTATGTAGCCGGAGTTAATGTAGCTTCCCGTTAGTAAAAAAATTTTCGGAATCGGTTCAGTTTGTTCCGAAGATTACCCCCTACATATAAACTTACAAACAAATTTTACCTCTTTATAATATTAGTATAGATTTTTGATACATTTAATTTGAATTTACAGGTAAGTACTTGATCGTTTAAATTAGTACCTAGAGGATACAGTACCGTCTCCTCTAAACCACAACACGCATAAACATACTGTGATTTGGAAAATAATTAAAAACGCAGGTTAAAATAAGCAAACGACCCATTAAAAAGATTGACGTCATCACACAGAATAACTAGTCGTTATTGTTTTGTACATAAACAGGAAAACAAACAATTTACAAAAATAGGTACCTACGTTAGGTCCCAATCCTTCGTCTACCACTGACGACACGATACACGGCAAACTATGCTCTAGTAAATCACCATTAAGACACATTTTCTTCTTTCCAGTTCGTCTGCTGCGGTAAAGACGGTGCTCAGGACTACGGCGTAACCCTGTCCCTGCCCGACTCCTGCTGCACCGGAACCAGCGCCATCGGTAACGTCATCGGCGGCAAGTGTACCTTCGACAACGCCAACCGAGGCTGCGCGGCCGTCATATCCGACCTGTACGAGAAGTGGAACAAGCCCATCGCTGGAGTCGCTATTGGTATAGCCTGTATTGAGGTGCGTTTTTTTTTCTACTCACACATACGTACCTACCGAGTTCACTGACGGTCTGCCACTTTCCACCCTTATGCCCTAAGTAATAAGGTTGAAAATTGGTCGAATAACGTCATTGACGTTTTACTTCTTCGTTTTTAACTTGTAAAACTCCTTGAGTATTTCAGTTCAGAAGTGCTATCAGTAAACAATGTTTATCTAGATACCTTATTCTGCTTTGTAAGAGAAGTCAAGTAATGCAGGGCATTGACTGTATTTAATAATTCCATGGTTAAAACAAACTCGGACAGGCCACTGACCCAATTTAAAAACGTCGATGATAGTCAGAGCAAGAATGACTAATCGATGCAGTCTCTAATGTGTAGTACTTACTGTAACTGTAATTATTATTGCCATGCATCATACATTCATGCAGTCCCATGAGATATTTCAACATTGTCTGACACACCCATGAGCAATTTCCCATATGTAGGCGTCGTCGGTAACCACTTTCCATCAAGTGGGCCGTCACTCCGTCAGCTTGTTTGCCGACCTATTACATAAAAATACGACTTTCTCCAAACATTGCAAGCTTCGATACCATATATGTATGTATACTTTGCACGTTTGCACTGTGCATGCTTCAACATGTATCAGCTGTGTATCTGTAGAGGTATGATTCAGAATCAGACAAAATAATCAAATAATACGTGACCAATCAAAGAGCCAAATATCGTGTGATTTAGACACGTTTATGATTAAATGTAGCTCAGTTATGGCTGTCGGTATATATACACTATGTTAAAAAAAAAACTGTCCGATCCGTGAGGGTATTATTAGGTATCGAGATGAGATAAGATTCTATTTATGTAATCGTTTTTGGAGATCGAGTAAAAAAATACCCCGATGAAAATTTCAAAATTGCATAAAATGTACTAAAATGGGGAAATTTCTATGGCAACACACGAGAGCGACCGGTTGCTTCTCGGGTAGTGTAACGTCATAAAAAGACAACTGACAATCGAACACACTTATGCCGAAGTTATATTATGTTTTATAATATATATAATATAATAAAATATTTTTTATTTTTCTTATTCTCTTTGGCCAAGCCATTGATATACGCCTCTGTATACCCCTTTCGGATCAGACAGGTTTTTTTTTAACATATTGTAAAGCGGTCTAGATATTTAGAAAGGTCTGAAGTTGGCGCAGTTCGACAGTTTATTTTAAATCGGTGTCTGAAAGATATAATTTCCCATTGAAAACTGTTGATAGTTCAATAAAAAAAAAAACAAAAAGAGTATCGCAAACAACCCATTATAATCGGCCTAACAAAAGATGACAAAAATAGAACATGATGACGTGACATTCCACATCATCAATCGGTCTCAAATAATAATCGTAGGTCATCGACAAACATCGGTTTGTGTTCGGCTTAGTAACTAAATTATATTTTTTTACATGTTCCAGGTGGTCGGAGCGCTGTTCTCGCTGTGTCTCGCCAATTCCATAAGAAATATGGACAGAAGGTCTCGCTACTAATATTTTGTACATTAAAACTGGTACCTATGAACACAATTTTTTTTGGTTCTTTTTACTTGTTAACTAATTTTGTGAGCGGACTGTACACTGCATGGCTGATTTACTTTTTTTTTGGGACACAATGACATCAAGCACAAATGCTACTTTTGGCGTCCATTTGTAGTCGATTTCATTCGATACCGATTTATTAATCATTTTGATTTCAACTTACAAAACTTTTTTTCTTTTTGACGATTGCATTAAAATGCATTTTTATAGTCATTAACGATTTTCAACGCTACAAGTAGCATGTTAAAAAACGCCTTTTGAATTTCACTTGAGATTGTGTCCAAAGGGTTTCGAATCTCAAAAAATTGTATGCCATATTAATTGCTTGATTAAATCAAGAGGTATTCATAATAAGGCTAAGTTATTACGTTTATATGAAAGTGAGTTTGTCAAAATTACGCACTACAAACATTTTAAAATAAAAAATAAAAATAAATTTTAAGTTTTTATTTTATAAAAAATATATTTATGAGCCTGAAGATAACCTGATGGCAATAAGTAACACATAAAAGTACATAAAGCTATTAAATTAAAGTAAAAGCGATGTTCACTTCTTTTATGAAAAAAAGGGAAGCATCACCGTCTGTGTTCGAGCCCAGCTTAACTCTAACGCTTAATTTTATATTCACTAATTACGTAATTTTGACAATGGATAAAAAATTCTATTGTATATTTAAAAAATAATAATAACGCTTATGTTTGGAATATGCTTATCTAACATTGTGTGCGCAATTAACACTAAATTAACGCAAACATTTTGATTACATTAATGTGCATTAGGGACATCAGTAACCATACTATGACATGTTGCGAAAAAGAGATGATTATATAGCTCCATCTCTCTCTAACGCCAACACAATGACATTTTAGTTTGACCTCAGGCTTAGGAAGACTGGTATTCGCCCAACCGTGGCATGATGTCATTTAAAGGCTTACAGACAAAGAAACTTCTTACTACTTAGCTTTTTTTTTGCATCACAGGAGGTTTTTTCTAAAAATAGAATCTAATTGTCATCACAATTATGTCAAAAAAACTTTAATCTTATAGAATCATCTACAGGCTGTTATTAACTTTTGAGTTAGCTTGTTTAATGTCGCCTAGCTTGTTATTGTATAGTATCTGACAATTCATGAATCAAATACCTTTCATTTCTAACAAAAAGAAAGCTGCATTTCACGTGGGTAAAAAAAATATAGGTAAAGTCTTCATTGGCATTCCATTATTAAAATAATTAAGATATTTCTGCATTTATTTTCAAAAGTAATTATTAAATAAAAATATTAACTCTTGATGCTTCATACATATTTAGCAAAGGGTTTCGGTTTCTTTACGATTATAATAACATTGTAAATGATAAATTATTATATCATTTAATTAGATCATTCATTAAAATATTAAATAAAGAACCTCTTCTAGATGTTAAAACTTACTGAAAATTATCTCTATTTAAACGCTTCGATTTAAGGAATCTCTATTTATTTTTATATGTATAAACATTTAGAATCTTGCTATGTGATATTGTATTTTCATAAAAAAAAAACTTGTTTAGAAATTTCTAGGAACGTAAGTTTATTGATAAAAAATATTGACAAAATTTTGCTACTGTCGAGTTTTTTTTAATTTTGATTTGATTATATTTTTTAAATATATATTTGTGTCCAGTTTAGAATTTTTATAATAATTTTGTTAGATATTTATTGAAATGATGGCACAGACTCTTAAGTGTTAATTAGTAATTTTCTTCATATGTTTGTGCCAAATTGATAAAAAAAACCTATTCAAAGGCATGATGGTTAGATTGGTTTTCTTAAATGAGGAAGAAATAATTAATAAGACGAAGAAATAGTTGTGCCTTGCACTGATTGATTGGATAGAGTTTTGTAATCAATAAAGAATGTGTGTAATAAAATAATAATGTTTGTTTCACTAATCTCACCCTAGTTTTAAGGCCAATACGCAGCAAAGCCCCCAAAGCTTTAACATTGCACAAAATTAAATGTACCTACTTTTATTTTTGGAAATGTTTGGCCAAAGCATGATACTTGGGTAAGTCACCTTTCTGTAAATAAAAATACTAATCTGCATGTTTGTGGTTGTTTTTAAGCTATTTTAGCTGTAATTATTTCATTATGTAATTATTTCATAATGTAATTATTATTTTTGCTGTGGGATGAAGCGTGGAAGTTATTTCTACTATACAAAACTGAATAATTTCCAATTTCTTAGAAGAATATTCGTTTAACAGGATTTAAACTGTTCCTGTAAAGAGTGTTTGTTGTAATATTGTTGTAAATTATTTTGTACTAATGATTTTCGGTTGGCATGGGAGGGTTAAAATTTTAAGCAATAGTTTTTTTGTATAATATTTATGTTTGTACCTATAATACGTTTGTGTTTAATTTTCTATGGTACCAGTGTTCTTAGTTCAGATTTTTATGTTTTTATATGTATTTTCACTGAAAATCTTCCAAATACTCATTGTTTCATTTTGCCAATTTCAGGTACGCCTAAAACGAAGACATCACGAAATTAACATTCGAATAAGAACAATAAAAATCAACGACAGATACAAAAACATAAGTTACTTATGTACAAGTTTAAGTTAAGGTTAGCTCGGTCTAGCGCAACTCCCACCTTTTTCTAAAATACAACCTGGGACAAGTTTACTTTTGTTTTTGATACTAGAAAATTGCAAAATCATAATCGAGGTGAGCCTATTGAGTTCAGCTTGTAAACCTAACACACCAGATTTTTTTTTATTCTTTTGACTTTGACCTTAAGCCTCAAGTTCATTAACCAAGTAGAATTAAAAACTTAATTACTTATGGTTGTTAAACTCGAATAATATTTTGCGAAATCACCAACCCGCACTGAGTAAGTATGGTGATCAAGCTCATTCCTTCTCTGAATAACAAGCAATAAAAAAATTTGTTAAAAAGACAGTAGTAAACTTTTCCAGGTCAAGTTATCTCATTTAAGACGGTACGTTGTTGTATTTTACTGTGTATCTTCAAGCATCAATGTAAACTTGATGCCTCGTAGATGTCAAGACGCGCTGTACCTTACCATTATAATTAGTTATTCATTCTCTTTTGTTGCACCATTTTAAAATATAAAGTTTAGGTACTGTTAAGTTAGTTAAGCGACTGTTTGTAATGTTGATAAACAATAGAAATTATATAAAATTAAAAATGTATTTTCATAAATCGGCGTTATAAAGTTTAAGTACGTCCATTTTTACAAATTAATATTATTAAAGTGTTAAACAATTTGATATTTATGCATTTCTATTATAAAATATTATGTGATTTATTACTCGTTTCACATGCCTGTGTAAATAGTAAATGTTATCGGGAGCAAATGTCTGTTTATTGTATTTTGAATCTCTTTTTGTGCATTTCTGATGAAACTGCTTTTGTGGATGAATTATATTGTATTGTATGGATTAAATAAATTTTCTACTTCAACATTATTTCTATTTTTATTTCTTTGCTTGTAAGACTCCCAAAGTCCCAACATAATTAAATTCGGGAGTGTTGAACGGACATTACAATATTATTGGCTGAACCCAAGGTAAGCACAGCTCTTTCGAGAACTAAATCGATGAAATACTAACTTCTGCCCCTTTTCGTTCAATCTGACTCTAATTACTCGACTATTGTTCTAATTACTCGACTAGCAAATTAGTACCTAGCTACTGTACATAGCAAATGGTACCTAAGTATATACTATAAAGGTTAATCAAGCAATCTGATACTCTCTGATGATACCAATGGATCTAGAAGTGCACCTAAGTATCTTGAGTGAAACGACATGGTAATAAACATGCATGAATCAAGTAGGTAAATGCATTGTCTTGATGGGGAGTGATAAGAAGATTCGAATGACGTTATTGCGACGCACGCTATTTCGAAAAAAATTAAGAGTGGTACGCCAGTTCGAAAACCGCTATATCGAATGACTGGCTGTGACTGGCTATCAGTAGCGAAGGGTCAATTCTTGTAAAAGGTAAGCCGGAGTACCTACATATCTTTAATGTGATATCTTATATTATTTGTCTATAGAATACTGAATGTGCCATTGTTCAAAGGGAAGCCGGTAGGAATCGAGTTGTATGGAACCTTCGCCACTGCTGGCTATAATGAATGGCTTTCGCGTGGACCAGATGCGGTCTAAAACCGTTGTGCTTGCCACTTCCTAACGAAGCAGTCAGAACTTAAATTATAAATGCGAAAGTAACTCTGTCTGTCTGTCTGTTACGCTTTCACGTCTAAACCACTGAACTGATTTTAATGAAATTTGTTACAGAGTAGACCTTGAGAAAGAACATAGTATAGTTTTTATCCCGGACTTTTGAAGAGTTCTCTTGGAAACGCGATATAACCGAACTCGACGCGGGCGAAGCCGCGGGCGGAAAACTAGTCTATTACATTCGCTTAATACAGAACGTACGACGAGTCGGCGACCAATCAAGGTATACACAACCAATTTATGATGTATATCAGAACGTTCGGCCAGTCAAGTTAGGGAGCTGGCTGCTACTCCAGTTTTTAGTGACGATTATGTGACGCATAAAGATGCCAGCCAAAGAATTTGTGACAGAACAGTTCGAAAGTTAGAAGCATTTATTTATGGCCGAACGACCTGATATCAGAACGTTCAGCCAACCTGAATCTCCATAACTGAGGACCTTAGAGAAACTAAATATTTTGTGACGATTTAGTGACAAACAACCACTGCTTTACCACCACCTCTTAATGCCACCGGTTAAAAGTAAAATTAATTTTAGTTCCTGGAACATCAGGCCGTTCGGCCAACGTAAAATCTCCGTAACTGAGGACCTGAGAGAAACCGTTAATGAATAAAGATTTAGTGACGAGACTGAAACGTATTTTTATTGCTTTATTTTTTTTGTGACGGTCCCTTTATATAGTAAAATGAAAATTTAACATATAACCTCAAAACATTGGGATTATCGATTCCTCCACAAGGAAGAAGCCTAGAGAAACCGTTCATCAATAAAGATTTAGGGACGACACTGAAACGAACTTTTATTGTTTTATTTTTCTTGTGACGGCCCCTTTTTATAGTAAATTGAAAATGTAACATAGAACCTCTAAACATTGGGATTATCGATTCCTCCACAAGGAAGAAGCTTAGAAGACTCTTAAAACCCCTGATGTGTTATAGGTTTTCAGTGCAATGATGTCAGTATTTTTGTTAATTCAAGATTAATCTATAAAAATGCACTATGGCGGATGGTGACTGAAATAGGGTGACCATGTATTCTAACGAAACAAGTATTTATCGACTAGGTACTTAATTACCTAAACAATGAAGCAAAACACGTATTATTTTAATTTTGTATTATTAGTGATTTTTTAGATGATAGAATCTTTACCTCGCTAGAGTATATATGTTCTGTGGTCTCAACGTCAGAAAAAAAATACACCAGTATATTTGCTTGCCCTTGCGCAATTTTTCGTGTAAATATTGGTGTTTTTATGAGCTTTAGTTCCTGCGTATAGTCCAGAAATACCGATATTCCAGCATACATTGTACTTTGTGAAAGTGTTAACACAGTGTAGACATGTCTTTGTACCTTTCATTTATTACTTGTTATGAAAGCAATGAAACTGATTCCATCTTCCTCTGGGCTCGAGTACATTATAATAAAACAGAACCCCACAAAGGCCAGGATAAAGGTGTAATAATTAATGTTTAATAAATTTATTCAATAATATATTTTTGTTTTATTATTGCCTCATTGCAATAACTCCATTACCCAACATACACCATTATTTTTAGGTCGTTCTGGAGCCGAATACCATGAACTCGATCATCGAACTCGAAACGATTGGGACTTTTTTTTTCAAAAAAAACAAAAAAAAAACACGAAAGAATAAATTTAATGTTTTTTTTTTGTGAAATAATGAGAATCGATCGATGAATGAATTTTTCAATGGGTATCGTTCGCATGTGTTGCTGATCGTGGATACGTTTTACACACACATATGCATTTTAGTTCTCATTATTTAAAAAAAAAAACATTAAATTTATTTTTTCTAGTTTTTTTTTATTGTTATTTTTGAAAAAAATAGTCCCAATCGTTTCGAGTTCGATGATCGAGTTCATGGTATTCGGCTCCAGAACGACCTAAAAATAATGGTGTATATTTATATTTCGTTTATTAGATACCTACATGTTTTACACACAAGTTTTAAACTTGTGTGTCTAAAACATCCATAAAACAATACGCATATTATTATGTACGTCAATAACACAGTAAACGAAATACGTAGCGATAAATATCGATATAAGTAGACGCACCTACCTATTATAGATATTCATTTAGTTCATTGCTTGGCGTTCAGAGGGCGCTGATCGGTAACTTCCCGGAACATATTGATAACTAATCTGCACTCCTCATATTCCTCCGGCCGCGTATCTATTTATTTTGTTGCAATACCTACATCGTCACCTAATTTCAACTATTTCGACGTGTATTATAAAATTAGTAAGGAAGTAAGAATAAGCCTATTACCATGAAATGTATGGTTTACAATGTAAAATGAACGCATAGAAAATATTGGTATAGGATATTGCAACTAAAAATGAAAAAATAAAAAAACTTTTTTGAAAAAAATAAAACCGACTTCAAAATCACAAAAAAGTGAAAAATAATTTTAGCTTCAGAAGTCGGTGCCACAAAACTGAATCAAACAAACTAAAGTCACCGACTTCTGAAGCTAAAATTATTTTTCACTTTTTTGTGATTTTGAAGTCGGTTTTATTTTTTGCAAAAAAGTTTTGCTTCATTGTTTAGGTAATGAAGTACCTACTCGATAAATACTTGTTTCGTTAGAATACATGGTCACCCTATTTCAGTCGCCATCCGCCATAATGCATTTTTATAGATTAATCTTGAATTAACAAAAATACTGACATCATTGCACTGAAAACCTATAACACATCAGGGGTTTTACGAGTCTTCTAGGCTTCTTCCTTGTGGAGGAATCGATAATCCCAATGTTTAGAGGTTATATGTTACATTTTCAATTTACTATAAAAAGGGGCCGTCACAAGAAAAATAAAACAATAAAAGTTCGTTTCAGTGTCGTCACTAAATCTTTATTGATTAACGGTTTCTCTAGGCTTCTTCCTTGTGGAGGAATCGATAATCCCAATGTTTTGAGGTTATATGTTAAATTTTCATTTTACTATATAAAGCGACCGTCACAAAAAAAATAAAGCAATAAAAATACGTTTCAGTCTCGTCACTAAATCTTTATTCATTAACGGTTTCTCTCAGGTCCTCAGTTACGGAGATTTTACGTTGGCCGAACGGCCTGATGTTCCAGGAACTCAAATTAGTTTTACTTTTAACCGGTGGCATTAAGAGGTGGTGGTAAAGCAGTGGTTGTTTGTCACTAAATCGTCACAAAATATTTAGTTTCTCTAAGGTCCTCAGTTATGGAGATTCAGGTTGGACGAACGTTCTGATATCAGGTCGTTCGGCCATAAATAAATGCTTCTAACTTTCGAACTGTTCTGTCACAAATTCTTTGACTGGTATCTTTATGCGTCACATAATCGTCACTAAAAACTGGAGTAGCAGCCAGCTCCCTATCTCGACTGGCCGAACGTTCTGATATACATAATTTATGCGGATCTATCATTGTACGGGAAATTTATACACAGCGACGCGCCATAAGATGATAGGAATCGAAAACAAAGTCAAAATTATTTTTTGCGTTTAATGTGGTACAAAAAAGTGGTAAAAGTAACATGTAGTGCAATGACACATTTCGCCTTAAAAGATCATTACTAGGTATTAGTTAACACAAACATTAAAAATAAATTAGGTAGGTACTTAACTAAATAAAGTAGTTTTTTTGTTTTCAAATAAATTAATATCAAATTATTTATTCGCTTATTATGGGTATTCAATTCAATTCATTTATTCAATAGGTAACGATTTTTACATCGTGACTGAATTCCTATACCGAAATATATATGTTGCAGTCAAAACTCTTAACCAGTCAAAAGTACTTTTAACTGAATAAAATAGGCAAAAGTAATTTTGACTGAACGTTGGTCAAAAGTGGTTTTGACTTAAAATCATTGGTTAATAGTGCTTTTGACTGCAAATTTGCGGTTAAAAGTTATTCAAACTGACGCTCTTAGTCAAAACTAGTTTTAACTGCTAAAGTATCAGTCAAAAGCACTATTAACTAGTTAGAATCTCCTATTTGGATTCGGTAGGGGCTCCTATTTCTGTCTGCAGGGTTTACAGGCACCTAACTAACCGAACCTCGGGGTACCCCTGACGTCGACCGTCTAGGGTTAGTGTTTCCGTCAGCAGGTCGACGGATCCCCGCTGCGCGGGGCTCCTATTTCTGTCTACAGGGTTTACAGGAACCTAACTAACCGAACCACGGGGTGCCCCTGACGCGATGACGTCGACCGTCTAGGGTTAGGGTTTCTGTCAGCATCTGTTAAATTTCAATTACGTTATATTAAGTCAATTTGTGTATTGTCCAAACGTTACCTACTTATGGAATAAAATTAAAAAATAATGAATTGTTTGTGAAATAATACGTTATTAAATAAAAGTTTATCGGATAATTATTTTGCTAAGTGAAATATTTGGTAAACTTGTTGTTGTAGAATGATGAAGACAAATAATGTTTTTGCCAATCGTTGCTTGTCAAGTAAAAATTTTTGAATTAATGTTTGGTGAACTGACTGGTCACCGTCAAAACTACTTTTGACGAAATAAGTTAGTCAAAACTACTTTTAACCAGCTCCATTGGGCAAAAATACTTTTAACTGTTATTTCAGTCAAAAGTAGTATTGTCGAAAGCATACGGTTAAAACTACTTTTGACTGATTTTGCTAGTTAAAAGTACTTTTGACTGGTTAAGAGTTTTGACTGCAACATTTATATGAAACATCAAACATGCAATAATAATAATTATTGCTGAATTGTGTCGCTAGTGATTAACAACAAGTGCACAAGCAACAGCCAACAAGGTGGTTTTTACTACCAAAATCAAATCACGAATATAATTTTATAATGATGTCATTTGTCCCTTTATGATAAATACAAGAAAGTCTGACAAGGTTATAGGTTTTACTTTCATGTAGCAATTTTCGCCTGTCGGATGATCGGATTTTGTAAATATTTTATCTTTTTGAAGCAATTCCAAGTTTCCATGGTATCGTTTCTGCAAAGAGTAATACTAATAAGAATATCATCCCATGATCAAAACAACGAATCTGATTGGTTCACGTCACAATTTTGCCAGTGACGTCGTATGTCATTCATGCTAACAGAGCAGAGCAATTTCTTGTAAACACCCTGAACGCGCTTTGACATTGACATTACACATGCTGCATTGATTTGTCAAATTGTCATCTAGCTGTCAATGTCAAATCAGTCCGGAATCATGAAAGGATGAAAAGTGCGAACGCTTGTTTGAGCACGTCCTACCTTTTCGTCTTCGGTGTGTTGAATTTCACTTTCACCTCTTCGTGATCGTGAATACTCATTCATTCGTATCAGTTTCAAATGTGCTGTGATAGAACACGGTCGTCTACTTGCTATATTTATTAGAAATACTCATGCCATGGCGAAAGTCGCTACCGAAATGGCATACAGAAATTATTGTGTAGTGTTTATAACATTCGCTTTAGTGATAGTTCAAGCGGTCGGTTACAACACGGAGCTGTATGAAACAAAGCCTTGCGACAGCAATGCCTGCTTTGACGAACTCCACGGGTCTCTGGGCGACTGTTCGTGCAATGTTGACACCATCGATTACTTCAATAACGTGAAGTTGTATCCGCGCCTCCAAAGTTTAATAAGGAAGGACTACTTTCGTTTCTACAAAGTGAATTTGAAGAAGGAATGTCCATTCTGGGCGGACGACGGCAAATGTGCGATGAGGTATTGTCATATTAAGACTTGTTCTAAGGAGAGTGTCCCTGGTGTCGAGAATGGTTACGAGAACGATCACATAGACGAGACCCCGGCGACCAAGTACACGAAGGAGGCGCAGGGGGAGCACTGCGACACTGATTCAGATCACGACCATGACCTGGGATACCTGAACTTGACCATCAGTGCGGCCAGTCAACATGACATCGCTAAATGGAAGGTTCATGATGATGCCCTCGAGAATTTCTGTGGCTACGATGACAAGGATGTAGATGCTGACTATGTGGACCTGTTACTAAACCCTGAGAGATTTACCGGGTACAAAGGGCCTTCAGCTAACAGGATCTGGAAAAGTATTTACCAGGAAAATTGCTTCCGACCCAAACCTAATCCTTATGGATCTTTCCCATTTGTGATGACTTCAGATCTTGGCAACATGTGCTTAGAAAAGAGAGTGTTTTACAGAGCAGTATCTGGTCTACACACTAGTATAAATGTGCATCTCTGTTCAAAATATTTATTGTTTGAGAAAGGAGCAGGATTTACAGCTGATGGTGAGTGGGGGCCTAATTTAGAAGAGTTCCAACGTCGTTTTGATCCATCCCAGACATTTGGCGAAGGGCCTAATTGGTTGAAGAACCTATATTTCGTTTATTTACTAGAAATGAGAGCTTTGGCTAAAGCTGGACCTTATTTGGAGAGAGAAGAGTATTATACTGGTAATCCTACAGAAGATGAAGAGACACGAGAGGCAATTCATAACTTGTTAGGTGTCATATACTCCTTCCCAGACCATTTCAATGAATCTTCTATGTTTAATGGAGGCAGTCAGGCAGCAAAACTAAAAGTGGAGTTCAGAGAACACTTCCGTAACATTTCTAGGATTATGGATTGTGTTGGGTGCGACAAATGTAAATTATGGGGAAAACTACAGACGCAAGGCTTGGGAACCGCATTAAAGATATTGTTCTCTAGCAAATGGAACAGTCCTGAAAGTGACCCGAACCAAGGCAAGTTGCCCGTTAGACACAAATCTCATGAAAGGCTGCAAAGGACAGAGGTTGTAGCCCTCTTCAATGCATTCTCTAGACTCTCGGAGAGTATTCGGCAGTTGGAACAATTCAGAGTTATGCTAAGGTAAGAATTAAATTTGATTTTCTGCTTTTGTTGTATATTGGTGATGGATACAGTAAACATAAATAAATATCCTTCCAAACTATTACGGCATAAGTTTAGTACTATAGTCAACCTTTATTCATCTTTATACAAATTCATTACATTTTTAAATATTTATTAAAAAAATATATTTAAAAAACATTTAAAAATATATATTATCAACATTCTTACTGTAATTTATTTCAATGGAAACCATTTAGAATTTCAAGGATACTTATTTATTTAATTACTAGAGGATGTGTAGAAATTTCTTAATAATCTAGACATAAATGCATGAAGTTACAGGAACCGATAAGAAGTAATAGTCCATTCATAAAGCTATAACTGATATAAAAATGAAGCAGAACTGTTTAAATCATTGGTTACAAAGACATAGTTCAAAAGTTATTTAATTTTTTGGGTTTAATATAAATAAAACAAACCCAAGCTTTTTCCTTGATATTTTGTAACCTGTAGTTAAATGCATTTATAAATTACAATAAAACAACTTAATATTATTTGCATGTTCATACAATAATTATCTAATCTATTTTAATGCTTCTAGTTCTCCTAAATACTGTTGTAAGTAAATTTTTCTGCTTTTGGTTGGTGTGAGGGTGTGGGGTGTGTTTTTGTGCATGTTTTTGTGTGCTTTTTTTGTAAAGCTGTGGGGTATTTTTTAATTTATATGTCTAGTTGTTCATTTCAAAAATAATTTGTGTTTGTAGCACATTCCATCTAGTTATGATAGTCAGAGTTATGCCTGTTAATTACAACAATACTTAAAATAAACCCTAAATTGTGCTGTTGTACTTTTATGTAGACATTTATTTTGTTATAATTAACACTAGAAACGGGATATTTACCATGTCCACTGTCCACCACACACACACACACACACACACACACACACACACACACACACATATACCACACACCGCCACAGCGCCGAAATATCGGGAACTCAAAACAAACAGTGGACATGGTAAATATCCCGTTTCTAGTGTTAATTATAATGTTAGTGACCATGACAGTTTAAAAACTTATATTTATTTTGTTATCACTCAATATTGGTTAAAATGGGCATTAGTGATTGAATTTATCATATTGTCTATCACAAGTGAAAATAACTTTGAAAAACAATATAAAATAAGAATGTCATTAGACAGTGACCTAATGGCATTTAAATTGACCAATTAGAGCCTAGTGTGAACTTTGAATGTAAGAAAAGTGAAATTTTGTCACACACAATAGAAAGCAGATACTTATTACAATTTGCTTTCTTGGAAACAAAATATTTGTGACATAAAATGGCTTTTATACATGATCTTAGATAGGACCTAGAAGAACTAGAATCTACATTTATGATAGCTCATGACGGATGGAAATACAGAATTAGTATCACGGTATCACCACCACAACCGAGCTAGCCGTTTTCCTGTTGCATTACACCATAGACAATGTAGATTGTAGATCATACATGATCTTAAAATAGAAACAAACAAAAGAAAAAAAAGTGTAAAAAAGGTGTGCAAGGCAATTAACTTAATCATAAGTTATTCAAAGGTGTTAATGCACCTACATAATTATTATTACTATCTGCCTACTTTACTTGTTTATTACTGGCGGAAGACATTACTAAGTAATCTAAAAATGGCAATATAAAACTTCGTAAAGACACGTTTGTCAGCAAAATGGTAAGAGACACAGTAACTTTCATATCAAAAAAGAACTATTAAAAATCAACTTTGTTGTCTAAAGGTAGAGTTCAAAGTTGAGTGTGTTGTAGATGTCGTGTAATGTGGCCTATACATTCTCTTTATCTGTATGTGACGTAAAAAATAGATTGTGCAAGTGTGATATAAGTTTAGTAGTGTCATCTATCGGAAGTTGAACTAGATCTAATAACGATCACGCTTTTTTATTTAAAAAAAAATCATCATCTGCTTAGCCTCTTCCCAACTGATGTTGGCATGCAACCGGTACATAACATGTAGTGAATGCCTATCTGGGGGCCAAAGATGGTAGCTAGTACAATCATAATACTATAGAATAACGATATGAATCTCGTTAAAATTCGACCATTTTAGTCCCTCTGAACTTCATTACACGATACCCCTTCAGACTGCTTTGACTAGACTAGATATGGGGGGTCTTGGTACGTTAGGGGTGGTCACTAAGCCACAGACGGACCTCGGCAAGCTATGCTGAACGTCGACCCGTGCGTGCCGTTGTTATTATTTAGCTACACTCGTCTTCCATCTACGAGTTTACTAATATTAGTGATAATAAAAATAAAATTGGCTGTTTGTGTTTGAAACAGCTGGTATTATTTCTTTTATTCCATCATTTAATTGCATACGATATTTTCAAGTTACTTTTCGGTCACACGTTCAATTTAGCAATTAATCCATCAACCATCGTAACTATTTTACAACGATCGTATAATAAAAAATATTATCTATTTATTGACTTTCCACATAGGTACTGTTAGGACACGTTTTAGAAATCCCTTTTTAAAAAAACTATTTTAGAAGGTTAATTAAATATATTGGTTAAAAGGCACAAATACAGTGTCAAAAGGGAAACTTGGTCAATACTCTGACTTGCGACCTATCCGGAAGGAGTCTGAACCCGAACTGACGCTATAGCCTGACCGATACACTAAGTCCATAACTGAATGATGATGTGGTGCTGATTAGGCACATAAGGGTGTATTCTGGGGATGTAACAACCCCCCCTTTAAGAGGAACTTTACGGTTTTCATGGAAAGTTACGAATTTATTCTTAGTCTTGGAAGAGGAATTATCTCGGGTTCCGGATCGTTATCTGCGATATTATCGTTCTGTAATTCAGGTTTTGTTTTGCAGCCAGAGTATTTTCCAAACTTCTTACAAAGTTTATAACTAATGAAAATTAAAATTAGAATGAATACAATATAAGTTAAAAGTGGATAGTGAGAACTATATTCAATTAGATTAGGACTAGGATTGTTTATGATTTTATCAACATCTGACAACAATTGGTTGTTGATAACACTAGGGAGTTTTTCTAAGTCTATATTCGACAATTTAGAAGGTAACAATTTGGGCTTCGACATATTAAACTTTTCAAAATTACAACAGGCTTCGTTAATTAGACTAAAATCGGAATCTATAGTTTTGACATTTATTTCAATGTTGTTTTTTCCAAATAACTGTTTATTTCTACAATAAGCCGTACAATGAGGTCTAATATTAAGGACACCAGTACCTAATATTTTTAACTCTGTTAAATCGGATTTACACTGGATGGAAAGTTTAGTCGGTTCAGATTGGACAAACATCCATTTGTTTCCTTGCAATTGTTGCCAAATATCTATCTGACCATACATTAATTTAGTTTGACAGTACATAGGTATTTTTGTAACAATTTTTGTTAGTATATCGGTTTCACAGGTTGGTGTTTCTTGAAGTGAGAGTGTGTCAATATTATCACAAATATAAATTCTGTTTACGGGCTCAATACAGGATTGTAGGTTACTTATGCAGGTGTATGTTAGTTTATCTTTACTAATACCAACATAATTACAAGATGGTACAATCATAGCATAGGAATTTGGTTTTTCCATGTTGTGCGGTATAGGTACTGAAATAGCTTTAAATAGATCTAACTCAAAAGAGTGTACAAGGGGGATTTTGATGACAAAGACTAACTTATTGTTTACATAATAACATGACAACTTTGATATATCAATCAAAGCATGAATAGTATCTAAATCTAAAGGCAATTCTTCATAATTGGGTAATTTTCTAACGTTACTTACTAGTTCATAATACAACTGATTTGGTGTCATTACTGAGGGGTGAAGAATATTAGTTTTAGCGAATAACATTGCATTTACAAGGTCGTCTAATTTAAATGACAGGGTAAGTAGACAGGACGATAGTTCAGTATAGACATCATTCATTCTTGATTTTATGTACAACTTATCAGATATAATTGACAGATTACTAAAAGTATTAGATAGATTAGTAATGACGTCATTCAAACGGACTTCGTTTGTGGTTATAGTTTCAAGAGTTTTGTTGTAACGGGAAAGAGCTGTGTTTGTTACAAGGATGTTATCTTTTAGAATAGATGCAAGCTTAATATTATTAGTATTTAGGGTTTGAATGGCGTTATTATATCTTATAGCGTCGTCTTCATCCATTGTGCCAATGACTTGTTTGAAAAGAGAGCCAATTCCTGCTAACCAAGCGGATCTCTTTTCTCGCCCAGATATTAAATGAGATATGGCACTGTAGTCTTTCAGAATATCAATAAGTCGCAAAGCCAGAGGCTGTAGTATATTTGTACATTCGGATTCTTTAAGTACTGTATTTTGTTGACACAAGAGCGTAGAAGTTTTTAATGCATTGTTTATATTATCTATATGGGGTTTTATGTATGTGATATCTATAGGTACAAGTAAGTGAATATGATCTCTAGTCTTTTTCATGATTCCTATTGGGTCGAAGTATATGCCAGGGCTTTCAGTGACTTGTTCGACGATATCAGATGTTGCAAGGGACAGGAGTGTAGATATTCTGAAATACATTAGACAAAAATATTTAACTAATCTAATGCTATTTTTTTATATAAATATAAAAACTAGGTTTATCAAGATACTATATATTAGTAACGATAGCGATAACTAAATGTTAGTTGTTTCCGCCAGCTTTAATTCGTCATAGTGATACTTGACGTGGCGGCGATTAACGAGAAGGGTCAACGTATTGTTGCCATTAATTTTTATGACCTTATGTGGCCCTTTCCAGATAGGTGACAGAGCTTTATTCTGTCGCGGATGGTGTTTGATATACACCATATCGCCTGTTTTGTATTTCATAGGCCTAGTTCTTTTATCGTAATAGTCTTTTGATGTGACCTTAGATTTAAGAATGTTTTCTACGGCTTTCTCTCTGGAGAGTTTCATTCTTTGTTGGAGTATACGGACATAACTGGGATATGTAGGTTCTAATACTGTATCGTAAATAGAAGTGGGTATAAATGGTTTGCAACCGAATAGTAACTCGTATGGTGTGTAATTTGTGGTGCAATGGACTGTGGTATTATAGGTTAACATGGCCGTGTAAACGTATCTAGGCCAGTCATTTTGATTGTCATCGACGAAAGATTTTAGATATTCCTTTAGAGTCGCGTGACTTCTCTCTAAGGCACCTTGAGTTTGTGGATGATAAGGGCTGGACCATAACTGCTTAATTTTCAAAAAGGTACAGGTTTGTTTGAATAGTTCTGCTGTGAAATTGGTTCCTTGATCTGTAAGAATAGTCTTGGGGATACCAAACTGGGATATGAAGTGGAGTAAACATTCAGCAGTTTCTTCTGCCGTAGCATTTCGGATAGGATAGCCTGCTGAAAATTTCGTAAGGTCATCCTGAATTGTTAAAATGAACCTGAGCTTAGCGGTGCCTGATTCGGGCAATGGTCCGACAATGTCAAGTGACACGCGTTCAAAAGGTTGTGTAGATGTCGTTGTGATCTGCATGGGAGCTCGGTTGGTTCTACGCAGAGCTTTATTGGCTTGACACTGTTCGCATTTTCGGACATAGTTTTCGACATCTCTGCGCATATTGCGCCAATAGTATTTTTCTTGGATTCTACCTAACATTCTATTTGAGCCTAAATGACCCGATATGGGGATGTCGTGGTTCTCCTTTAGGATTTTTGTGATTTCGGTTGGAGAAGGATAAATTATGAGGTTTTTGAAAACATGGACAGTGATTGAAGTAGTGTGAAATAAGTATGTAATTATATTATTAATCTTCATGAAACTGTGTGCGTCGAATGGATTGCGGAAGTCCGTTATAGCGAATTCAGTTGCGTTATTATTAATTAATTTAAGTTTTAAGTTTTTAAGGCTCTTAAAAATGTCCTCATAGTTACACTGATCGAAGTGATGGACTTTCACGAAAAGTAAGTAGAATTCCACATTGTTAATTTCGAAAGAAAGGAAGGAATGTAATGTTTTTTCTTTTTCAAGGATATCCTTTGGTTCCGGAAGTTTATCAAGGACTTCCAAAATATAGGGATTCGACTCGTCAAGGTCGATGGAAGTTGGTATAATAATAGTTTTTAATTTTGTTTTTAATAAGGTTTCATTATGTTCATGAATTATAGTATCAAATTGATTTAATTTATTACTTATTTTTTTCAGGCACTCAGAGTAAGTATCGTCGTCGTTTTGGACTTCAGGAGGAGTTGGGATGTCAAAATCTTCAGGGAGTTCGAAGTCATCGGGTAACTCAATATTTTCAGGTAAGTCAATAAAGTCGGGTAAGTCCGGAATTTCAGGTATACCCGGACTTTCAGGATTAACCGGAGGGATTTCAGGCTGCTGAGGTGGAGGTGGAACACTCACGGGTGGTACTTCGTCGGTAAGTACGTGAGCGGTGTTTGATGATCGAATGGATTTCACAGGGTAACGGGAAAGAGCATCAGCGTTACTATTGGTCTTACCTTTTTTATATTCGATCTCATAATCGTATTCCTCGAGTTTTAATCTCCATCTAACTAGCTTGGAGCCTGGTTCTTTGCAATTGAATAGCCACCTAAGTGGTTTATGATCAGTTATAATTTTAAATTTGTAACCATAAAGATATGGGCGAAATATTTTTGTTCCAAAAATAATAGCCAGACATTCTTTTTCAGTTACGCTGTAATTCGTTTCAGCTTTATTTAGCGTGCGGGAGGCGAACGCGATTGGGCGGTCTTTTCCCACCTCACCTTGAGAGAGTATAGCTGAAATAGCGTAATTTGACGCATCACACGTCAGGATGAAAGGTTTAGTAAAGTCAGGGTATATTAAGACGGGAGCTGAGATTAACTTATTTTTTAATGTTTCAAAGGCAAGCTGTTGACTATTAGTCCAATCAAATGGTGTATCCTTTTTTAACAAGGATGTAAGAGGTTTAGCTAATTTAGAAAAATCCTGTAGGAACCGACGGTAATAGGACACCAAACCTAGGAATGATTTTACGTCTTTCGGACATTTTGGGATAGGGAATTCACTTACAGCTTTTATTTTCTCGGGGTTAGGTTTTAAACCTGCTTCACTAATAATGTGGCCAAGATAAGTAACTTCTTTGCGGAGAAACTCACACTTGTCCGGTTGCAATTTGAGGTTGAATTTTCTCAATCTCTCAAACGTGTAGGATAATTTCTGGACATGGGACGTTAGATCGTAGGAATATATTACGATATCATCTAAGTAGACATAGCAATGTATACCTTGTAGGCCTGATAGGACTGTGTTCATGAGCCTCTGAAAAGTTGCAGGGGCATTTTTAAGGCCAAACGGCATTCTGATAAATTCGTAGTGACCTTCAGGTACACTAAAAGCAGTTTTAGAGACGTCTTCAACTGAAATCTCTATTTGGTGGAAACCTGACGCTAAATCAAGAGTTGTAAAATATTTGCTCTTACCTAACTGGTCTAGGATCTCGTTAATTTGAGGAATTGGATAGCTCTCACCAATAGTGATGTCGTTGAGCTTGCGATAGTCAATCACTATGCGCCATTTCTTTTTTCCTGAAGCATCAACCTTTTTGGGCACTATCCAAATAGGAGATGACCATGGAGAGGTAGATGGTTTAATTATATTTTGTTCCAGCATCTTACTAATCTGGGTTCTGACCTCGTCTTTATGAACTTCTGGAAATCTATAAGATTTTACATTTATAGGTTGCGAGGAGCTTGTTTTAATTTCGTGCTTGATCGCGCTAGTTGAAGTGAGTTCATCGTCGGGAAGGTGGAATATGTCTGCGTAATGACTACAGATGTCATAAAGAGCTTCAGACTCTTCAGAGTTTAAATGGGAAGTTCGTAGCTGTTTAAGGACCTCTTTTGTTCTCTCATAGCAATTGGCATTAGGTTGAGATAGGCATATTACGTTTTCAGTTATTGGGATTAATGTCAAAGAGAGGTTAGGATTTATTGAAATAGGTTTTTCAGATATGTTCAGGACCGATACATTTATTCGATTATTACTTTTTATTGTCACTATTGAATTAGCTACTAATAATTTATCAGAAATATGTTGGTCCAAGATTATACCTTCTTGAACTTCTGGATTTTTAACCGAACATTCTATGATGGTTTCGGTTCGTGGTTCTATTATGTAAGATGGATGATTAAACGACAACTTTATATGATGATGTGCGATTTCCAGCGTACCTGAATCATAATTTATTCGGCAGCTGTTTTTAATGAATAGGTCATTACCTATAATACCATCGTATGGAAAGCCTAAGTTATCAAATATGTGAAATTTGTGTAATACTGTGTATTCAGGTGATAGGCTTAAGTCCAGGGTAAGGTTACCGTGACTTGTAATGGGGTCTTTTGAATCAATACCTTTTATTTTGACAATGTCATCCCCTAACTCTGGGGTTTTGGGTAAGCATGATTTCTTTAAGATACACAAGGAGGCTCCAGTGTCTATCAAAAGGGTAAGTGGTTTCTTGCTGACAGACGACTGGGCGATGATATAAGGTAAGTATGTTTTTAGGTTAGTATTTATTTCGTATACTTTATAATCATTGTTGTTTTCTTTTTCAGGGATAAATCTAGTTTGAGAAGGATTAAGAATGTCTTCAGTTTGGGGCTGGTTACCCTGTCGCGTGACATTATGAGAGCTGCCAGTTTGGGGCTGATTACCCTGTCGTATAGCTCGAGGGAGAATGTCTTCAGTTTGGGGCTGGTTACCCTGTCGCGTGACATTATGAGAGCTGCCAGTTTGGGGCTGGTTACCCTGTCGTATAGCTCTAGAGGATGAATGGTGGTTGGATATAGGATTAACGGCGTCGTCTTTTGAAGTACGTCTCGTGCGACACCCTGTCGAGACGTTTAATAATTTAAATTGTCCTGATCAGATTCTAAGTCGTTTGTAAGAGAATTTTCTTCGTTGTTCACGAAGTTTACATGAGGATTTTTGGGCTTAGACGAATATTGTTGCGCGGGAGAGTTGAATTTATTATTATATTTTTTATTATTATATTCGCGCAATTTACATTCGGCTAAGGTGTGACCCTCCTTCTTGCAGTATCTGCATATTGATGAATCTCTAGAGGAAGAAGGTTGACTGTTATTATTAGGTAGATGTGGCCTAGGTGAAGGTCTATTATTGTCTTTCTTAAGATTAACATTCTGTTTGAATGAGTGTTGCTGAATCTTTTCTTCAGAGATTGCATAGTTGACAGCCTCGTTCAAGTTTTTTGGATCTCTGCATCTTACAATGTTAGCTATACGAGGATGTAACCCTATGTTAAATGTATGAAGCGCTAGATCCTCCATCGCAGCCACTCTACCAACGAGTTCACTTTTTTTTGTGTTGGATATTGTTACTTCCGTAAGTAATCTGGATAAGCAAGTTTCGACTCGCAGGTGAAATTGGCTAACCGTCTCCTGGTTGGTTTGATGACACTCTTGAAGCTCGGTTAGTAAATGTGCGTAATGTTTTCTCTCACCGAATTGATTTTTTAAAAATTCTTTGAGAGATGACCAGTTGTCAAAGTCTTTGATGGAGCACGCGCTTTGTGCTTTACCATCTAGTTGGCTGATAATAAATTTGAGGATAATATCTTCTTGAGATGATGACGATAAGGATATCGCATTATCACAATTTACTAAGAAAGCATTTAATTTTTCTCTGGAACCATCAAATGGCTTGATAAATTTTAAGATAACATTAAGAGGTATTTCCTCATCTTTTAACTCTCTAATGTCTTTTTTTGAATCTGATTTACTCATTTTATCTAACTAAAATAACTTGCTGTGAAATAAAATATGATAGCTAGGTTCACGATATTAAAACTTTTGTCAACTGGTTTTAGACGGCTTATCAGTATTCTGAGTACTAAGTAACCGAATGTGTGGGCGAAGGATGTTTAGACTACGGTCTCGGCACAGTGATAAATCGACGGATACAAAGTACTAGGAATATAAAGTAACTTATGCTTTGTTAATAAAGCGAATCTATAAATAGAATTAAAATTAAGAACACTGAACTGACTCACAGGACACAAAAACACTTCATTTTGTGGAGACACGGAAGACGTCTGATCCTGGTCGGTGCTGGATACGAGCAGGTCCGTAGAATGCGCCTGCAGCGCGCTGCCCAGTACCACTGCAAGGTAGACAGGTGACGACTTGGATGAACCTCAAAGGGGCCCTGGATTTGGCCTCTTGAGCTGGGATTAGCCTCTCGTAGGCTACTGGAGCTGGCCTGACTTAGGCCGCTGGAGCTGGCTGTTTTAGCCAAGGTTGGCCTCTTATAGGCCGCGGATAGGTCTTGAGTTCGGGTCGTAGGTTTATGAAGCACACAAGATACACTTGGCACAGGGACACTTTCACCAGATAACACTTCGCGAGACGTTCTATGGGATATAAATCCCTTTACCGCTGCCACCAATGTTAGGACACGTTTTAGAAATCCCTTTTTAAAAAAACTATTTTAGAAGGTTAATTAAATATATTGGTTAAAAGGCACAAATACAGTGTCAAAAGGGAAACTTGGTCAATACTCTGACTTGCGACCTATCCGGAAGGAGTCTGAACCCGAACTGACGCTATAGCCTGACCGATACACTAAGTCCATAACTGAATGATGATGTGGTGCTGATTAGGCACATAAGGGTGTATTCTGGGGATGTAACAGTACGATAGCTATTAAAAAGTTCGTTTCCCTACAGTTTGAAAATAAACTCTTCTATTTTTTTCCCCCAAATGTATCTCAAAAGAGTTTTTACCCCGAAAAACATCACCTCATCTTCTGCCACTCATTTAAGATGAGAGCGACATGGTAGCCAGAGAAATTTAAATCTTCTTAGTTTCTTTTTGCAATTCAGTGTCGGGTTGCATGTTGATTCAAATATGATTTGCGACCGTAACACGCATGTAGTTACAGAATCATAATCATTAAAATCACCAATACAATACTAAGTTCATTTAATCCCATTCAATGATTATTTCATGAAAAAGAAGTATGAAAAAGAAAAGAAGTAAACCAATAGCACCTCAAGTGCAGACCAAAATATTCGTACGTATAATAGTTCGAAAGCCACGATTACAGTAAACGTTCTTGGAGCCATAAACAATGGTTCTGCCATGTGGTTTGTAAAACAAAGGTACCAATTACCGCTCGGAATCATAAAGGCTATTAAACGGTATAATTTTAAACAAAATGTGTTACATAGTTACGATGTCGCTAGCATTGTATTTCCTATTTTCCAGTGCTTTTGATGTCTGAAAATCAACCTTGACACACTTTTGCTGGAAGGGAATAGAATCAGGTCATTAAAAAGAAAACCGAGTTAGTTAGTTACCCTCTTGTTACTTTGATATAATCGAAATCTTTGAAGTTAGTTTGCATTTGGTTAAAACCCAACAAACAGATTTTATATCCCATTTCTACAGTTTCCAGCCGCAGTATGGTCTATGCTAAAAAAAGAAATCAAAATTCAAATAAGGAATTCAGAGACAAAATATTTTGTAAACATCAGATGGGCCACGTCGTCCCAGTCACGTAGGTCGAGAGTAGGAGGTAAACGCGTCTTCGTCATCTGCCAAAATAATGGTGTTAGGCCCGGTATCCACCAAAGCGGAGAGGAGAGGAGACGAGAGGAGATGTGCCGCGAAGCTGGCAGGTTATTTCCACCAAAGCGGAGAGGAGATGCGTTGCGGAGAGGAGATGTGAGCTGTGTGTAGCAGAGATGTGAGCTGTGAGAGATCGAAAACAGTCAAGTGCTGTCTACGAAAGGAAGACGTCATGTCGTTACAAAAGTTATATCTGAATTGCATTTGTAAGTGCTTAAAAGTGTATTCCAAAGACACGGATATTTTTTAACCACTTCAATGAAATGTTCGTCATCCATTTTGCAAACTGAAAATATAAAAATATGGACGACACACGCTTGCATTCAAAGCCAGTCGAATGACGCTTCCGGGACGTGTGAGGCGCGCGGAGAAGGCAGCGGGGTGAGGGCTGCGCGAGCACGTGCGCCGCCCGGCCGCCCGACTACACACTTCTCCGCTCTACCGCGCCGCTTGCTCGCTCGCTGCACAAAATTCTATAGAAAAATGAGACATCTCCTCTCCTCTCCGCTTGACCCATTTCCACCAAAGCTAAGCGGAGAAGAGATGTGGAAATAACGAAATCGGATTGGTTTATTCAAACACATCTCCTCTCGTCTCCTCTCCTCTCCGCTTTGGTGGATACCGGGCCTAATTCCCGCCTGGCCGGTGACACCGATTTACGTCTGTTTCATACTACTGACGTGGCCTTTTGTAATTTTAGCATAACATCTTGCTGTATAAAAATACAAAGATAGTATAAGTACTGATAATTTGACTGATTGCCAGTTTTTTGTTTTGATAAAATCGGTGTTTGTTGGCTGATTATGAAATAACATCTTCTATTGCATGCCTGCAACCTACTCCTTCAGTATAAAGTTAACCCAGTAGATGACAAAGCCTATTCTTTTGTCTGTGATTTAGTTAAGGTCCTCTATGGTCTTTGGTGCAAGCATAAGGAAGAAATACTGAAGCAGATGAAGTTATTTGTTCAAGACTTACAATAATTTTGAGTCGGTTTTATGAAATGATCCTCTATTTTACCAGATTCAATTCTGGGCTTCGGTTCCCAGTTCCAGTTGAGCAATAACATTCAATATCAAGATGGAAGAAACGACTTCCAAATCTTTGTTTTAAGGCGTAAATCCCACATCCTTGTTCTAGATTATTGGATTTATTCCTTATTTATCAACCGCCAACGAATGAGTCATTATTGGCCGAGACAGACTGTGCTTTGTTTGGTTTATGATTTTGGCTAATGTTAGCCGGAAAAATATACAAACATTTATCCTCATACGATTTGGCAATACAAATAATGATAAATCGGTCGGCTACAGTAGTGAGTTCAGGGTTACTGCCTACTTTCTGTAGTTTTTTTTTTAGAATTTCCAAGACCAAAAATCCTTCGTGTTTGATTTTTAACTTTTCAAATTACTTTTCGACTAACAATGCATAACTTAGTCATCTATTGTTGCTAGACTCCCTCGATGTTTGCGTTATTACATTCAGCTATAAATATCTAAAATTCTACAGAGTATAGACCAACCGTGTGGTTACCAAAATCAAATCTAGCAGTTTTGGAATAATGTGGTTAAAGAATGGTTTTAATTCTTAAAAGTCTGGGTGTCAGCCATTATACCTAGTCTTAGGTGTTTTTGTGCCTGCATGTAAAGATAACAGGTAATTAAGGCGAGCTTATCCAGAAAAACGTAGTATTGTATTGTGTTTTATTCGTAGATAGCACGGATTAAAATTCTGAAAAAAAAAATTATATATTTCACCCTTCGATCTAGATGCCTCGGCCGTGCGATACACGATTACTTGCACTTTACTGCATCCAATTAAATCGCAAAGACAAGTCTAAATGATGGTTTAAATATCATTTCATTTGAGTTATATTAGGCTTTTAACAATGAAACTTAAACCATAATAAAGGTCGCAAAAAATGTGACGAACATCGGCCACCATCATGTGAAATATGAAAATACCTAAACCACCATTTCCAAAATCAACTGTTTTCATCGTTTCGTGCGCTCGCATCGCTGCTTTAGTCCCGAGCGGAACGCGTTGGAGGTCGGACGTGTGCCAATTTTGCGAACCCGCCACCCCACCCCGCTGTTATACGCTAAGTTCTGTTACGAGCTGAGCCGAAAATAGCACAGACAATAGTTTGTAAAAAAATACCTGTTTAAAATTTAGTTTTCTTATAGTTATAGTTTTTTATTAGGTACTTCCTTTTAATTTTGACAAAATAAAAGAAAAGGATGCTTTGACCATATAATTATTCACCTACATTATATTATTTAAATTTTCTGATCCACATATTACTAAGTAAACACCGAGCCTAGGTTTATTTGAAACGTCATTTGTTTACAAAAGTACAATACGCAATAGGCAACGTAGTCGGAACAGATTACGCAATACTCGTAGAAAGGGAGGCAGCTTGTAGGTGAATATTATGTAGACTGTAACTGTAGGTAATTAGCTCTGTGCGGCCTCAACTGCACTTTATTGTGTCGTGGCAAAACTCGCCATTTATGATTTCGCATTTGAATTTTGAATCTTCTGTGCTTGTACACACAGCGGCACATGAAGCAATTTCCAGTAAAACTTGGCCTTGCTTTGTATAGATTTCCTATACAATAAGAGATCCGCATAAACTGGTTTTTTATAGCCTGATTGGCCGTCGTGCGTGCGACAGTGTGACCATTTCGTACGAATATTATTTATATTTTTCGGTAACGTTTAGGCTCAAGCTCGTTTATGCGCAATAGGTACACTAGAATCAACTCCCTTATATCAAGTTATGCCAAGGTTATAAATAAATAAATAAAACTATTTGGCTAGTTTGGCTATACATATAGACTTTATCCCGTGCATAACTTTATTCAGTGTTTATTGGCAAGAGGAGAAGTGTGTAGACATTGTTAAATAAAACATAGAGGAGTTTCACAAAAAAAAAAATACCCGGTCATACACAAAAAAGGAATTGGTATTATCAAGTGCAAGGTCAACCCCATGCAACAGGAAGAAACCAATGCATTTTTGGAATATGGTCCGGTTCTTTTATATTTTATTTACTTTACTCAAATAAATGAAATACAAAAATTCAATCGCTTTGTATTCTAAAAAATCTCAACCATCTATGCAAAAGGTGGGTCAGCTAATTGCTATAAGTCATTGAACTATTTATACCTTTATTTAATTTCCTTACATATAATTTTACATTTTTAAAACATTTCTTAGAAAAACATAGGTAATAAACTATTTAAAAAATAGTAGATCCATACAGATCTACGCTTTGGAATGGGCAACTACAGTACTTTCACAGTTATTATGCTTTTTGACTGGGACTGTAGCTTCATTTTATTGTTGTCTATGACTCGACATTTCAAAAGTACCTGTAACTGTCCTACTTGAAATACATAAATGTTTTGCTTTTGAAAAGTGTTTACTTTATTAGAAAAACTATTTGATTATAAAAAAAAAAAGTTTTATTTGTTTATAAAACATATTATAACCAAGATATCACACCCTTACGAAAACCAAATGGCACGCGGCGTTTAGTTTAAAATCGTACCCGTATTCATGATCTTAGTGTCAGTCAGTCATTTTAAATTTAATTTATTCACAAAAATAAATAAGTATACCTAGGTACTTATTTTTAATTATTAGTAATTAGGTTAAGTTCATACAAAACGTAGGTTCCTAATTTATCTATATCCAATACATTCTAGAAAAATAATTCAAGTGGATTTACTGCATTGCTCTACTCTGTAACGCAACTTAGTAACCTACTCGAGTCCGTGAACTCTTGACCAGTGCGCTTAGCGCGCGTTTCCCGCGCAGCGTAATTTGTTACGTATCGCGTCTCCTTGCGCGGGCTGGGGTACGCGTTAAATGCCTACGGTGCGCGGGTTAACCTCGCCTTAATATAAGTATAGTTCGCGAGCTTATAATTTTCCTCATAGCAGAGTATTTCAAGCCAAATGCTTGAAATACTCTTTTGAATGTAGTTTTGTTTGCCGCTAAACAATAACTTGGAATCGTGCAAAGGTGTTATGGCGATACTAATCCTGTCTGAAACACCAAAATAGAACGTCAATTCCATCCTTATTTTTTTCAACACTAGCTTTTGCACGCGGCTTCGCTCGCGTTTATTTAAAATTTGACAAAAAATTCGGGTTGTACTCTGCTTGTAATAATATAATTCAATCATAAAGTGAGACACGTGGCGCCATCCATTATCATAAAAACGTTATTGTTGTTTTCCTCGGTAACAGTACTTTTTTTTCGGGGTAAAAGGTACCCTATGTCCATTTCTGTACACCTAACAACGTATGTATAATGCAAAATTTCAGGATGATCGGTTTAGGCGTGAAAAGGTAACAATAAAAAAAACAAAGTACCTATCTTTGATATCTTTCGCATTTATAATTAGTTAGGGTAGGAAGTTAGGATTAGAATTTTACACATTTTTTTTTAGGTTTTATCTTCCAAAACCAAAGTTAAGTCATCCTTTTTAGGTTTTACATTGTGAAGTTCGTTGTGTTCAGAGTTCTGAGAATCCAACATGGTTTACCTATCCTATAACTTCAGGATTCGATTGCCTAACACGATTCCGATTTCTGTAACTTCAGCATGTTAATCAGGTGTTTTACCCTTATCAGTAAAGCATATGGTGTTTACGTGTACCGAATGATAAGCCTCTAATTGCATGCCGAATGGGCGGAAGTCAGATATGTATGTTGATAAACTGCACATGTGGCATTTAAAATGTGAAAGTTTGTCGATAACCGTCATCATCATTCATTTTAGCCCTTAGCTTAATTTAATTGGGGTGGTCGCAATATATCTTCTTCCATACTTCACCGTTACTTATCATCTCAGTTATCTTAGTAGCCACCCCCTCTCTAATCATATCTATCATCGATCCTCCGTGGTTCCATAGTCCATCTTTCGTGTTTTTGGTCTTCCCCTCCATAATCCACCTTCATACTCAAAAACCGTCAAACAAAAGTTATGGCAAAAATGTCTTTGCAATTTGATGGAGATAAAGAGTTTGGGTTACATTTAAATCTAATTTAAAATTGCATTTCAATTAGTAGTAATTACGGTTAAAGCTTTGTGTACAAGAACACAAAAAATGCGTTTTGTTTAAGCAATGATTTATTCAGGGCACCTCAGTGTAGTCGTGCCGTAAAGAAAACTGCTCGCAAAGAAACAAGATATTTCCTTTGCAAGAGGATGGAAACACAAAAGTGATTATAATGTTTTAGTGAAAACAATAGACACTACAAAGTACACTAAGATATACTACACACAACTACTACTGTTGATACTACTAAGTATTTTCATGAACAAGTTATAGTTGCTTTTCAATTCGCAATTCACTAACCAAGCACAATGGTTCTGGCAATTGACGCCCAAGATTATGTTTTGCAAAGAAAATCCTTGTTTTGCAAGCCATTTCTATTGTTGGAAACTAATGTTAATTCCGCGAACTTTATGAGTAGGAATTATGATGTCAGCTGCAAACATTATTACCAGGTCATAACTCAACGACCATTAACGGAATTCCCAATAAAATTGATAACGGCTGATAACAGCGAGTTATTACTTTCGCGCTGTTATCAAATTAATAAGCTGATAACAGATACGGGGAAGTTCATTTTGTGGGTCATTATTGAAATTGCATGTGGAGAAGTACCTGATAAATATCAGGTCGCCATATTTTTTGTTAGTTTTAGAGCATAGGCAGATTGGAAGGAGAAAAGGCTAGGCCGATGATGATGATAGAGCAATAGCAGAAACGGGATCTAAAGCATGTCTTAAGGTGTAAAATACAATACCTTTGAAGGCCATTACTACAGAAATTTTACTTTCAAAGTCTCCATGACGCTTCTCTTTGATCTTTGGAGGGTACTCCATTTCAAAAGGTTATAAGGGCCCAGGGGCCCAATTCTGCTATTACAATAGACGACAATAGTGTCAGAATGGTCTGTCATTGATTTCATAATTGTTGATTTTGACAAGTTTTGACAAGTCAAAATCAACAATTATGAAATCAATGACAGACCATTCTGACACTATTGTAATAGCAGAATTGGGCCCCTGGTCTGCTGTCGAATATTTTGCAAGAAGTATTTTAGAAATGGTTTGGAGAATTTTTGGAGTTATCCCATGTCAATGTCTATCGTTACGGGTGGCCAGTCTTACCAAGGAATACTGTTAACTAGTTACCTTGCGAAGGTCAGATGTGCAGGTGCTTTATGTAAATCACTGGTATTGAGCTGCATCCAATTACACTGGAAGTTAATTCTAACGTAATTTGGAAAAGGCTAGGCAGATGATAATGATAATGATTTATTTTTCTAGGTCCTTTATGGGATAGTAATGGTTGACTAAATATTAATAGGTTTCTAGTTTATTCAATAAGACTATTCACATTAGATTTCCAATAAACCGATTAGTGATAACATTCATACATTGTTCAATAGAATGGTAATATTTATTATTCTTTTCTCTGTTTACACAAATTAATGAGACCAATGTTTTCCTTGATTGTTTATCGATTGTTGATTCGTATACTTAATAGAATTCTATAGTGAAACCCTTTGCCGATTAGTCTATGACGTGTTTTTGGCGCCATTTTCGCTAATTCTAGAGTAAAAAATAGAGAAAAAAAAAACGTTATTTCTGCTTGTCATAAAGATCTCACGAGTTGTTTACAAATATTTTTAGTGTGAAACTGCCGACGACGCTTCAATTTACTTTCAGTTACCGGTCATCCGGTTTTTGCAACGGTATTATTACATATAATTCTCATTTTATGTACCAAAACAATATATTTGTTACTGGAGTATCGTGGGAAGCGCTCAGGTGTTCGTGTTGACAAATGCTTGCTTTGTTTGGAATATTGATTGTCTCTGCCAAACCATCTTAGTTTGTAGCATTGTGTTGCTAAATTGTACACGTGTTTTTTTTCTTTCAAACATCTGGAATGTGTATAGAAATGTGTTGATTAATTATGCATGTTCGTTTAGAAATGTAAATATTTTATTGAATGTTTGTTCGCATCTATTTTTTATCTACTTCGATTCAGTAGTGGGTTAGTCGATTTGGTATTGGGTTTGTTCGTTTAGGCGCAAAATGTCCAATTCGCAAAATGTCCAGCGGTCGCAAAATGTCCAATGCAGAAATGCGTTTGGTCAATCTATTATTCTTTTTAAACAAATTCCTAATTCCTACCATAGAAAATATTTGTACTTAGGAAAGGGTAGTCCATGGGAAAATTCCCGGGATTTTGCATGTCAGTAAAAGACGAAGGGAGCATGGTAGTTTTAAAACTTGATTAAGGGTAAGTTCAGATAACTACAGTGCTGTAATAACAGCAATGAAATTTTGGGAAACCACGTTTACAACAACGGATTCTTTGTTTTTTTTTATGGAAATCATACTTCACTTGTTGTCTGTACTTAGTCTTAAGGCTGTATATAGATTAGAATTAAGTGTAAATTAAGTTAAGTTACTCTAAGCAACGGAGGCTCGGAACCAGAAATGGAATCGTAATGCCGGGTACAGATTGGTGAACAAAACATGAAACGTAAATAAATGAGTTGTCCAAACTTTGCAAAGTTTCAACTTGTGTTACATTTCACCAATCTGTACCCGGGATTACGTACCTAATTCAATTCCAAAACATCTTAATTAGGTACACATTGGAAGTAATTTAGTAAAAACTAATTTGGGCGCCATCTTGCTTTTCATAATTCTATAACATGGTACGCCCAGCATGGTTCGAATTTCAAACAAACACGTTTTGTTCATTGCACGAATAAAAATTTTACTTTTTTTTTGTCACACACAATAATTTAAAAAATATTTTACACAGCTCTCAAAAAGAAGGAGGCCAGAAGCAACCCCTATTTGGAAGCAGTCGGGACATGAAGTGAAGAAGATTAGAAATGTTCTAGAATAATCTTTTTGGCGTTATTAGGAATTAGAAATATGTACTATTAAATGTTCCTTGAACGATTATCTCTGTTTAATATTAGAGATTCGTAATTTATTGTGGAAGGAGGAATTGGTCGTGCTTTATGCATGGAGGTTTTAGGTATAACGATGTAGAAGAATAGTCTATCCTGACTTTAATAGGAGTGTGACTGCTTTTTAGTTTTTACTTTGTGTTTGTTTTTTTTTCTCTTCGAAGAAGTTTCCCTAAACAGCGATAGGGTCTTTCCTCACTAGGTATTCAGATGTTAATACTCTTTCAATGAAATTATCAAAATCGACTCGTAATCCTTCAAAATAAGATTGAATTTTATTTTTTTTAAAGTCATAGTTTTTGGACTCCCAAAAAGCAATTATTATCTTCAACTTAAACGGTTTCCTTTTAACGCCAATTTATTTTAAAATTCATCACAAGACTTAAATATTTATTGAAAATCCAGTGAAGTGCTGAGCTTAATTTTTATACAGGGTAAAGCTAAACATCGATTCTTGTCTATAATTACACTTTTGTGACAAACCATTATTTTAATATTCACTGTGCTTGCGGTCATTTTACTTAGTAATTATAATGGTAATTTGCCCTTAAATTACGGCTTTCAACTTGCCACCACTATTATTATGGTAGTCTTTACACGCAGTGTATATTTTCACGAATTTAATAGCACAGAAATGGAAACGAAATTTCCAAAAAGGCGTCATTTGAACAGTGAAAAGCTATTTACTCTTTTGCATTTGATTTTTAATCGTAAATTGCAGAAAAAAATGTTTCCTAATTACCACTTTGGCGCTTGAATGAACAATACGAACAATCTGTCTTCCATATTTAAAACGAAAAAAATCTGCGCCAATCACAACTTCTTCTTTCTCTGTCAACTCTTTAGATGTTCAGCTTTGCCCTCTGATTTGTCTGTGTGTAGAATAAGGTTAAATGATAAGTAAAATAATGCAAAACTGAGAAAAAAACTAAATTCATTTGGAAAATATTCTTTTCTAATGACATTTCTTTTGTCTTGTCGTTTTTTAGGACTGTTCCGTTTAATAGTATTCGTTAATTAAATTAAGGTTACTGTTATAAAATGATACGCTTCTGTTTCTTAAAATAATCATAGAATAGAACAAGAAATTAATGTTTTTTTTTTTATAACTGTCACGGTCGAAATCAATGAACAGTGTACGCCTACGGGGACTGGCTGCAAATCTGCAATACAAAATCTTTTATTTTAAAGAGAAGACCAAATCCAGCCAGTCCTTAAAATTGATGTAGTATTTCATATGTCGTTTGTATATAATGCATGTTCTACTTATCAAAAACTATGTTATTATAGTCATTTCCCATTTAGTCTAGCTTTTAAATTTAAGACAAGAAGATGTCTGAGCTCTGCTTGCAACACAAATCACTAGCATTTAGCGCTAAATGAATTTAAAGTACTCTTTATTTTTTAGTTATCTTTTAAAAGATGGCGGAGACAAAATTATGTTTTAAAACTATGTTATAATTATGCTAAACACATTTGGTGTTTTGTGGTGCAAGCTGGCCCTAATGTTAGACTATTGTGTATTTCATGAATTTAAAAGACGAGTGAATGTCTCAAATACTTAAAAATATCATATTTGTGTCGAATTAGTATAGAATTTGACCATTTCATACTTTAAAACTCTTAATATTTCTCTAGTCATGTATGGGGAATAATAAACTAACGTGCAATAGTTACTGCCTTCCATTTTAAACATTCAACGTTTATTTGAACGTGGAACGAACGATAGTTTTATTGCTTTCTATAAATTCTGAGGCACTTTATATTTTACTGTGCATCCTAACATTTTCAGTTCTCCAATTTCGATTGTGAAGAGGTTTTATTCACGTTGAACATAAAAAAATATAGATTGCTTTGTTATCTATGGATCATTGTATGAGATAATGATCAGAGCCCTGTTATCCTACCATTATGTTCATTAGTATACGGTAATTTCCAGATTCGTTATTCATTTATAATTCAAGGTTAAAATCACTCTGATACAATCCCAACAGTAATTGGCCGCTACCCAAAATAACAAAATTAACTAAAATTCATTGTAGTTTTGCGTTATCAGTAAAATACAACAGTTGATCTACATTTGGATACCATAGAGATTTTAATGATAGTTTTTTTTTTCATACTCAGAAACAGTTTGATGACGAACGATGATAATTTTGTCATTACTGAAATAGGAGTACCCATTTGTGTATACTCTATAATAATGTAAACTAAATTGATGTGGTTTGTAGCGAAATGCTTATAATGTTTTCTCGTGTGCAATGCCAATGTCTATTAAAAACAATCCTCAGTATAAATTGTTGAAATATTGTTATTAAATACCCACCTACTTTTAAGTCAATTGGGTCACAAACGAATCGGTACAAGATTAAGTATTATAGATAAAACAATTATATCTGTTCTGGCAACATTACAATAATTCAGTTCCTTTCGCAGTTATTTGTGATCGGTTCAATAACAATGGCTCGTAGTGGACATGCTTCGATAGTTTTATTATTCGAATAATGTATATCCAATCCGATATTCATATTTCGATTCGATTATATTATCAATTTGTCCACTGCGTATAAAAGCCATATTGATTAAGCCAATTATATTTTTTGTATGCGTTTTTATTTATTTTTGTTTACATTATTATCATAATGTGTTTTATACTGATTTATTATTTTACTGTATAGTCTTTTGTTTTCGTTAATTAAATATTGTTTCCAACTGCTCGTTATACTCGTATTCATTTTTTATATAAAAAGATCTTTAGGTCATATTTTTGATAAACTATTTTTATACTTCCGATTTTTTCTTAGTTTGGTATGCAACTATACTTAACATTACAAACTAAACTAAAAACGTTTTCCGTTTAATATATCTACTTATAGTAATATAAAATTAAATCTATAAAATAACGACTTTTCACTCACTTATGCAACGAAGAAATAATACTGGAAAATCATTTAACTTAATTGATTTAGGGAAATAGCAACAATCGCCTCTGAAGATTGACTTCAATGTCATTTGCATTCCATGTACTGTTTGCTACGTTTAATGAATCCTTATCGGTACAATAAAATTCACTGACCGGTCGATTTACGACCGCCCTAGTTATTTTTAAAATGCATGCTGTAAAATTTCGTTAAAAAAAAAGAAATAGAGTAAACTAATTATACCTGTGATTCTAGGTTCAAAATGTCATGACCATTTAATTTTTTTTAAATTATTTTTAAAATAAATGTATTAACTTATTTTTTTTGGTTTTTATTCTTGTCTATGAATCCTATGATAACCCATTTTCCTGATCCTAAAATAAATGGAGTACAAAAAGTGGCTAAGTGTGACACGTTCTCAAAATGATTTGTGTTAACAATTTAAAAAGTATATAACAGCTGTTGTGTGTTTTGCAGATTTTAGCACTAACACGATGTTTTATATCGCTTGGGAGTTTTCGGCAGTTTGAATTTACATCGATTTGGTTTTTCAGGTCTATCTTCGATTCCCCAGTATTTCTGGCATGCGCACAAGGACCTGATGCACCAGCACGATGATACTGAATTATATTTAAAATTTATGCTTAGGATAGATATATTTTATAAATTTTCAGTCAATATATACTTTACAGCGTTTATACCGTTTTTCAGTTACTGTAAGTTTGTTATATTTTTAATAATTCGGTATTTAAGGTCTGCTGTCTCATTTCTTTTTAAATGCCAAACTTACGACATTATTCCTTGTTAATTTATTGCCTTAAAGGCCTCTGGGATAAAGGTCATTGTATTTACAGGTACTCGTAGCTAATTGGGCGTTCCTTTTCTCTTTCGTAGGAGAATCCTCATCGACACTCTCCGCCCGAGAAGATTGGGAGGATTATACTTTTGACGTTCAATACGGCCATGGGTCCTAAGGTGCATATGCGATGAATTTTTATTGGATTCTCATAAAAAGCCGAAATTTGTCAGTTTTGACAAAGGGCGGAATTCACCTGTTTCTGATTACGACCACCACACGTCATGGTTAAAATAATTTAATTTGGCAGGCTGGACCAAGTTAAACTTCAAAATTCATAATCCACCTAAAAATAATGAAAAGGGAGATAGGGAGGGGGAAGAGAGAGGTCGACCAATGCTTCAGAATGATTATAATAAGTACTTCACAACATAATCATAAATATGTAAATAGGTACCTACTGTTCAAAATAATTAAAAAAAAACTGTGGGTAGCTGTCAACTTTGATGTTTATTTTCAGCATTAAGGTAAATAAACACACCTAGATATTATTTGTATCGTAAGTATTATGAACACATATTTGTATTAATGATTTTCCTTTAACACTATTGCACCTTGTAAATTCCCATGTATGTCGTAATAGCAGACTAATAATAAATAGGAGATTATTTACTACCTCCTTGGTGTAGTGATCGTAAGCGCGACTGCTGAGCATGAGGTCCTGGGTTCGATTCCCGGGTCGGGCAGTGTTATTGGGTTTTTCTCAGTACCAGTCACGGAGTCTGGAAATGTGCCTGGCAATCGCGCCCTATTACATGGGACTTAAACATAAATTGCGAAATCTAGGTGTGTTATTAGGTATACCTTTGCCTAAAAAATTAATGGGGTTCCCCTACTACGATGGTACGGAGCCCTTCATGCGCGACTCCGACTCACTTGACCTGTTTTTCATATTTCAGGGTTTGTCTATAGTAAAAGTTGTATAGAATGATGGGTACAGTGACTTCTTATGAGGTTTTAAGTTAGGTAAGTATTTCAAACACACATTGTAAACCTACATTTTCCTTGTTAGTAGCAACAGTTTTCAAATATAATGCGTATTATAACACTTTTATCAGAAATACTGTTATTATGACTTATGCGTCATGCCATAGCAAAGCAGTCTACGTGTCCGTTGACAAGTGCGCCCTCTATGGTGGTTTATTTACCCTAACGTAGTAGAAATGACGTATGATGCAATTGCAACAACTACCCATACTAGAGATCAGTGGTGGTTGTGGGTTTGAATCCAGGCAGAAACTGAATATTACAGCAGCTATACTGAAGCTGCCTGAAGCTGCGGCGTCTGGCTGAAGCTGACTGAAGGAAAATTCGATGTAACACCACAAAATAATGTTCCTGTAATGAAATTATTGTTGCATCAACTTTTAAATTGTAATTAAGTAGAAAGTCATCTTTTTATTTCTGGGAACATCATTGGAATATAACGGGACGATTCCAAGTACTTAATACAAGCGTGCGAGTCGTGAGAAGCTCTGAGCTAGATGGAACGACAACCTTAAAAATGCGGCTGAGATAGTCTACAGAATCTAGACTGTAGAGCATCTAGATTCTTAGATGGTCGTATTTCGTACCCCACATGAAGTCATCTTAGCGTGTAGTCACGTAGTTTTATTATACAATTTACCTTGCAAGCCTTTTCCTTACGGCACCGACAGCATAGCCCGATTAAGCAGGAGACAACCTCCTAGGTAGACCTGCGAGATGCCATTCACAATAAAAAAAAATATGCGGAAGGAGAAATAGGTATTCCACACCACCACCACCACTTGGGACAGATATAAATAGTAAGCAATAGGCTTAGGTTGAAGGTAAAAGGGTACCTACTTTAGTTATAGCAAACAATTCGACGTGAAAGGCGTCTGAAAGGCACTAGATATGTAGCTACCTAACTTTTTTTTAAATTTAACAAAAATTGTTAGGTAGTAATATTTCTCCTCTAGGTATTTCCTCCCCCCTGTATCGTGAGTGCGTTTACAGACATTTAAACTCACATACCCTGGAACAACTACATGTGGGCCGTACAAATATTTGTTCCGTGCGGGAATCGAACCCGCAACATACAGTGCAGTAGTCAATCGTTTAGCCAGGGCGCCGACCGTGCCGTATTTCATCGGTGCAGGTCTAGACTTCCTATGTCATTGTACTGATTTTATAGATGAAGTAGGTATAGGGTCATTGAACGCCGTGCATTTGCGCAAGTCACGCGTTACCGCGAAGTGATTCGCTATTGTGTCTGTTGTTATGACGGAAATGTTTCCTAGGTAATCATTAGAGCTATCTAGCAAACTGGCAAACACCGGTACACTGACTGTCACTGGTCGTGGTCTTGATGATTTGGTTAGCCAGTTAGACAGGCCATACGTTGTGACTGCCTCGGTGGTCACAACTGGTGAGCATGACGTCTTTGGTTCGGTTTCCAGTTTCAGTAAATATGGAAATTGTGAGTAGGTTAGTCAGGAGTCTGGAGATGTCCGGTTGGCTTGCAATAATTATGCTGGCGTTCTTTAACATGAGTACTTAAACATCACTGGCGAAATGTGGGTACTTTATTCGTATTTACCTATACTACAGCTCTGTCTAACCCTTCAGGGTTAACGGGCGTGATGCTATATTATGTGTATTAAGTAAATACGCACCCATCACAGTACCTACATACTACATTATTGGTCGATTGTCAGAGTTATGAGAAGTAGAAGTAACTCCTAAATATTGTTGCGTCATTCGTTTCGTAAAATCGAGGATCCGGTTTTAAGATCTGGGTTGTTGATTCACGACCAATAAGATTAGTTTACTGAGACGCAAGAAGATATTGTTTCAGATTACGGGTTTGTACGTGAACATTAGTGAATCATAGTTCACCTCTAGACTTTCCTTAGTCGAGCATAGTTCAAAGGTTGGACTCGTGAGTATTTCCTTATTACACATAATATATTAAGTATGTAATAAAGAAAAAAAAAACTTTTCTTATACGATATTGTCTAAATAGCACGTGGAGCTCGTGGCTAAATAATAATAGCCGTTCGGGTCGATGGTCAGGCTAAGCCGCGCTTGCCTATGTTTGTCCATGGATGGGTGACCCCTCACACACCGAGTTTTCTCCGTGCCTCGGAAACCACGTTAAGCCCCCTGGTCCCGGCTGTCATTTGTAAATCCTGTAACAGTAGTTACAGGTAGTCAGTGGCCCGAAATTCAGACAACCAGTTTTACCAAAGGAT
The DNA here is from genome assembly GCA_950022335.1 of Eurois occulta. Taxonomy (NCBI): domain Eukaryota; kingdom Metazoa; phylum Arthropoda; class Insecta; order Lepidoptera; family Noctuidae; genus Eurois; species Eurois occulta. Next base: position 3,542,045 of record OX465489.1, on the reverse strand, counting down.
ATCGTATTAACCAGTACTAACTGGGTTGTGGAGGTCAGATAGGCAGCCGCTCCTTGTAAAATACTGGTATTCAGCTGCATCCGGTTAGACAGGAAGCCGACCCCGACATAGGAAAAGGCTGGCAGATGATGAGAAACAAACCAACATAATTTAAATCGATCTTTCGGCCAATGCGGCCGAAGTGGCTGAGCTGCATGTTGCTTTTACGCAAATGATAAAGTGACTTGGTTTATTTGGCACTCAGTTCGAACAATAAATAAAGAGAAGGTGATAAATAAGAGACAGATGTACATGTTCTACATGCAACCATATAAGAGCATTTATACATAAAGTGAGCAACGTCGCAAATAGTTGTCAAAGATTTCGCTGTTTTGATTAATTTGGGGATTACTGTATGGAAATAAGAAATATGGCTAACTAGTGAACTAAAATATTGATTATGAAATGCAATAATTGATATCGTAACACCGAATATTTACTTTTAGATAAAAAAAAAATATTTGGAAACTTTCCAAATATTTTTTTGTCTTTTTTATTCCTAAAACGGATACAACATAAAATTCAGTGTTTTATTTGATATTCATTATTAGATAATATTCGAGCTCACTAGTTAGCCATATTTCTTATTTCCGTACTATAATATTGCCAAATTAATTAAAACAGGCAAATACTAGACAGCTATTTACGACGTTGTCAACTTTTTGGATGAACGCTCTTAATCCTAACAAATATCAACCACCTCGTTGGTCCAGTGGTTGCAAGCGCTACTGCAGAGCACGAGATCTTAGGTTAGATTCCCAGGTCGCAGTGTTATGGAGATTTTCAATCCGGATTTCAGTAATAGCTCGAAGGCTGGATAAGTTTCCGGTTAATATTAATTGGCTCACCCCCTATTATAACAGACATATCGTCGGTGGAGCGACAATACTCGCAGGGTGGCTGGTAGTAACTGGATGAGAGTTGTGTGGCGTGCCGCGTGCGATTGAGGAGGCCTACGTCCAGCAGTGGACAGCTGTAGGCTGATGATGATGAAACATAACTGGCAAAATGTCTGAATACTATAGGCAATTACACCTCTACCTTACCCTTCGGATATAACTGGCGTACGTGACGATGCATATCAACTGAGTACTTACGTAGTATCATAAAAAATCTGACGTCAGTTTTAATTGACGTCACTTAGCAATTAACAGAAAAAAGCTATAACAATTGAATCTGTCATTATTTATAGGTAAAACAAAACCTACATCACTTGCAATCGGCGTCAGTTGTAGCTAATTGTTACACGGTATACCTAGGTACTTTCTTATCACCGTTTTTTATCAATGTTTAGCTAATGGCTGTGTGGCTAAAAGCCTACTAAAGGTAGCATGATGCGGGTACACGGGTCGTTAGAATGTGGTATTTTTGAATATTGATTTGTATTGAATGTTCTTTGTTACTACTTATCTGATATTTTTCAATAGGTAAACGTTTTGTGCATTTGTACATTGTACAGGACTTGGGTACCTACTCCATCCATTACATACCGAGTTCCCATCGTGCCTAGGAAAGCACGTTAAGCCGTTGGTCCCGGCTATCATCTATAGATCTTTGACCGTGGTTATAGGTCAGTGACCCAAAAGCCAGATATTTTTAGCTAGCTAAATATAATCAGAGACCTGATGAGGCAGTCGATCCATGTAATCTACTGGTATTCAACAGTTCAGCTGCATCCGGTTAGACCCAAACATAGTTGTGAAAAAGCTAGGCAGATGCTGATGATGTACTGGACTTCGGTCGACAGTAAAATTTGGTTTCCCGAATAGGCTTCCCTCCGATCCTTTCACAGTAACCTTCTCCATGTTACTGTCTTCCCTAAGGTAAAATGGATAACTTTTTAAGTTTTTTTGAAAATATCTTAAAAAACCGGCCAAGTGCGAGTCGGACTCGCGCACGAAGGGTTTCGTACCATTATCTATAAAAACGGCAAAAAAATCATATCTGTTGTATGGGAGCCCCACTTAATATATATTTTTTTTAATTTTTAGTATTTGTTGTTATAGCGGCAATAGTAATACATCATTTGTGAAAATTTCAGCTTTCTAGCTATCGCGGTTTATGAGATACACCCTGAAAACAGACAGACAGACAGACAGCGAAGTCTTAGTAATAGGGTCCCGTTTTACCCTTTGGGTACGGAACCCTAAAAAGGGCGACGGCAGTCAACTTATACTCCACCTTGCATAGCAATTCCCAGGATGAATATTTTCAGATGCATGAAGGACCTTTAGACCTACCATGGCCTTTGTCAAAAATTGTTAGTTATTGTAGTGCGCGCAATGCACTCTTGTCCTATGAATCTTATAAGAACTTGAGAAGTACCGCCTCTGGTCTCTGCGGCGGCGATTCCGCTCCGAATGGAGCACGTACCTAATAGTGAAGAAAGTGTAAGAAAGAAGATAGGCAGTATCAATTAAAACAAAATAAATAATTTGGGAACGGAATCGTTTATTGAACCCATCTGTAATAGTAGATAATTAAATTATACTGTTACTCTACACATTTTGTACTGTTCAAAGTACCTACCTATGTCAAGTATTCCTATCTCTTAGGTTAAAATGTACCGACAAATGCACCCAATACCAAGTAATTACCACATTTTATTATTAATCTTTTAAATTTTCCAATTGTGCTCCAAAATTCAGTGGTAGCTACCAATCACAGTACCATTTGGATCCTACGATTAACACATGGACATCCTTATTTCCCATGACAGATGTCAAGTTGACATTTTAAACATTTTTTTTTAATATTATGACAATGACACTAATGTATGATAGGGTAAACAGATTGGTCGTTTGAGAAAAAAAAAACATTTTGAAACAACTTCAAATACAACTTTAGATACAAATACAGTTGTTATTCAGATTATTCTGATAAGATCCAAGAATTTTACTTGTAGTAACTTACTTTAATAAGGATTTTACACTTCTTGTTTGGATACAAACACTGCATCACTTTTACATAGTACACATTGTTTACAATTGTATAAATTCGTTACTTTAATAATATAAGAGGAATTGAATATAAACATTAGTATTAAAACATTAGATAATCATGTCGATAGTAGTTATTTTAAATGTTTTTTAGCAAAACTTCATACATCAGTGTGTGTATCCAAAACAACTAAAGGGGACGTCTTTTAAATTTCAAATTAGGCATTACATCGTAGCCATTAGTAGCTTACACTAAATAAGTTAATATTTTAGATAATATCGATCGAGTCGTCGCTTCGTTTACATTAATTAATAATAGGTATAAATCTTCCTTTATTGTCTTCATTCTTCACCATTAAAAAAAAGCTGGGTATGAAATAATTGCCAATTAAAAAAATAAGGAACAGTGTTGTAGCGTAACAAGTGGCGGCGAAAAATTGTTTCGTGTAAAATTGCTTTGGTTCAGCCATTAAAATAACAATATAATTAAAGTGTACATTTCTGCCAAGGTTTATAATCGTGTCCAAAGAGGATAATTTTACAGATAGCATAATAGCGAGACGCTATATAATTGTCTTGATAAAAATAACAAGCGGATGGTATCTTTCATTATTTTCATGCAAATTCACCAGGTTTTACAATTTTCATTATTGGTGGTATTTAATAACCTAGGTAGCCTGTTTTATGGAAAGATGTAAGATATAGTGATGGGCACAATAATATCAATAAAATTATCGATATTGATAGAATTATATTTTATTTGAATCACCATCATCGTTTGCTACTTTTACCACACATTAAAATTAGGTATAGTGTATCGTTGCCTTAATAAATAATACAAATTCATGATATGTACCTAAGTATACACAGAAAAGATCGACAATACGCAAATGATACAAAATAAATAGCATATCGATGACGTCATAATAATTATATACATACACTTAAAATACTTTAGTACCCTTCGATTTTAATGGATCTTTATAAATGGTTATTCGATTGTTATAGATGACTATTTAACCAATAAGTAGTTTCTAGTTCGATAAGTAAATTGTAATCGATATTTACATAAGTACCTATTATTATGATTATTACGCTGCGATCGCACGATTGGATCATCCGTCCCTTTCTGATTCGTTACTCAACACGTTTGTGCAAAAGAGAGGGCAGCAGTGATCGATTCGCGCGATCGAGTTTACGTGCCAGGTGCACAGACTCTGCTAAACAGAACTCCACCCTAGTTCCAACGTTAACGCTTCGTTCGGTTAGAAAGGAATCCATTTAAATGTATATGAAAATAAGTGGGACTTACAGTATATACAAAAATATCACATTACTTCGAGGCCGCAGCTTTCAATCACTTAGTCAATTAATTATTTCGTCTTCTTACCTAAGTTGTCGGTCGTTGGTACGAAGCGTAAGCAAGTTAACGCAGGAAGTAATCGATCCAAATTAACATTTTATTGATTTTGAAGCTGTCTTCGCTCGCCGGAAGCCTTCTTTTGCTAAGCGCAAATCACTCAATAGCTCCGATGGCTCACGAGATACATCAGTAACTTTATCATTATTGCTGAACGAGTCAGTCGCGTATAAACTAAACAATTGCCAATTATACAATTATCATCGCATCCGTGCCTTTAATGCGTTAGTCTTCCCACACCTACTAACGAATATCTAGGAAGAATTTATTTCTTTTAAAAGACTAGGTGCCTCGTCATAGACCTACTAATCCAAAGTGAGTACTACGACACCTACGAGATCTAGTTTTCGAAGCAGAAGTATCTAAAAAGCTGCAGCCGGCGGATCGAGCAGTCGTCGTCGACGCTGCACTACAAACATACTCGGCCGACACGCGTCGGACGGTGACGCCACACCGTCGGCACACCGCCGCGGTCTATCACAACGACATAGAAAAATATAACGATCTGGGACGCGTTTTATTGCTAAAAATTTAGGTACAGTCTTTGGGGGCCTCCGGGGAGGATCCGCCGGAGAAGTCGTCGAGGAAGTCGAAGGTGGCGACGGCGGCGCGCTCCGGCTCGCCGTAGCGGACGAAGAACCCCTCGCGGCCGAGGATGGACGGGCGCCGCACGCGCCCGTGCACGCCGCCCGGCCCGCGCACGCGCAGCGCGGCCGCTGCACCAACACGAGCGTCAGCAATACTCTACAAGCGAGCGCCCTCTGGACGAGACAACACGCGTGAGCCACGCGCCCCGTCGTCCAGCACCGCTCGCACACACACGCGACGCAAGCCACACCACGCTCACACTCAGTGTGATCGTATCCTGAAGTTTCACTTGTCCACGAAAATGGTGAAGAGGAGAGACAAAAGGGAATTCGAAGGGTTACATTTTAAATGTAATTGTTAAAACGTTTAATTGAAAACAAATATTCAAAATATGAATTTGGGACGCAGCTTTTGTCGGTCCAAATTCCAAAACCTCAACATTCTTAAGTTGACTTTTTACTACTAAAATAATTTACACCCCGATTTGAAGACATAACTTCAAGATACGATTGTAGAAACACATTTTTACATTGATACTTGACTTGTTTTGATTCCAATAGACAGATTGACAGAGAAAATGAACCCCGTGTTTTATAGATAGACATAGTAATGAGCGTGGCGTCGCCTGCTGATGACAGTCTACTCGGAATGAGGCGAGAGAGTGAGATGGTGCGTGTGAGTGAGAGCGGAAACGAGTGACGTGGCTGGTCGTGACGACAGACAACATGAAATGACATGACACATATACGTCAGCACAGATCTTTGGCGGTTTGTCCTCTTGACTTGTCCTGCAAGGCAGTTCACTTAATACAATTTTAGATGATTGATTGATTTTTTTCGATTGACTCATGAGGTTTCAAAATTTTTGTGCGTATTATATTTAGTGAACTTTCATGCAGCGGGTCCTAACCTTTCAGCAGGTCTTAACCTATTTTATTACTGAAAAAATTAATAAAAAAAATCTCCAAGAAAAATTGCGATAAACGGATTGAAAAATAATTAAATATTCTAAACCATGCAGTCAGATCTGTGCGGACTTAAGAGAAACGTTAAATGCAGAATTAAGATTACAGAAATTCGTGTGCAAAATTATAATTTGTGCTGTTTCTATTCACATCCAAAAAAAATAAACTTTAAACAGTCTACTTTTATATCGTAATGCAATTCAGATTAAATAAATCAACATCTAACGTTTGACAAAAAAGCAAAATTAAAAACAAATGGTAATGTAACTGAATTAAAGTCAGATATGGAAGAGCATTGTAATGCTTGATTTTATGAAATAATAATAAATTATTTAAACGGAAAACAGAATTAAGTCATAGAAAAAGGATTGGTTAAAAATAGATCGCCAGGTACTCCCGAAATCATCGATATTGAAATTGAATGCCACGATAGCACCGCACTAGCGGTTTGAAATTATGCTGTCAATTTGGCACATTCAGATCATGATATCAGGAGTAAGGCTGGACATATACAAACGGAATACCTTTCTGAATCTATAATCTGATTTTGCAAGATTGTTACTTTTCAGAAATCCGATTGTTCAGCTAAATATTCAGTGTGTGTAAGGCCAGCCTTAGCCGACGTTATGCCTCCGGTTGAAACTGACCCATGATTGGAATTTCTAGATGAAAGTATTGAAGGACAAGTGAGTCAGTTTATACCAGAGTCAGAAAAAAAAACATACTTGATGGCAATTAATGGCTGATTTATGAATCTTCTTTGAATATTTTCAAGGGTTCTAATATGGCCAAGTACGACCATAATTATTTATGTTTAGGAGACGAAACTGGTATAATAATTCAGCCATTAATTTATGGGATTGGACTCTCATCGTCAATACATAAAACTATTGTTAAACCAAGTTTTTTATTTGGATTTGTCACGTCGATATTCTAATTTTTGCTTTGATACTGACTTATATACCTACTAGAAATATCAGTAAACAAATATGTTTCTAATAAAAGTAACTTTGCGAGAGCCCATCCCAGCCACATGCCCATCCCAACTACTATGTATTGTAATACAGGTTTAAATTAAATTAGCAAGTGAGACTTCAGAGACGTGATGGATATCGAGTATTTAAGTAATAACAGCAGTGGCCGTTGACAGCTATCAGTAGCAATTTTAAAAATCTATTGTTCCGATATCAGGCGTAAAGTCAGTACAAAAAAAAAATAAACAAGATGGGTTACGATACTCTGCACCTAGTATAAAGTAGAAGAAGAATAATCACATCTCCGAAGTTTTGCTAGCTGATTTATTTTAACCCTGTGCAAAAAAGATCATAAAAGGTTCTAAGGTCCCGTATATACAGGGTTATTGGGGATATAGGGGAGTAATCAAGGGGAGTAATCAAGGGGAGTAAATTCAGAGTTCGATATGACATTTAAAGTTTTTTTCAAGAATACTGCAATGCATATGCAACTGAAAATTACTCGGAAATTTTTGACATTTTCAGAGGGGTCATTCGAGCTGATTTGGTTGCAAATGACCTCCCTATATCCGCGTAACGGACTGCCAGCATAATTATCAATAACCCTGTATATCTATTTAAGGTCATATTCACCTGTCTTCTGTCTCCTGGAGCGATGCAGTCGATGTAGCCGGGAGTACGGAGGCGGCGGTTCGGCTGGCGAGGATCCGCATGATGATGGGGAGGAGTCGCTTGAGGCCAGCATCACGTCGAGGAGGTTGGCTCGGGCCTGGAACATTATGTTGGTCAAGTCATGAGACTATTAACGATTCAGGAAAATCGGAATAGGCAGAATCTTGACTCAGGTCATCTACACTTGAGCGTAATGGTTTGGGCTGTGAATTTGAGACTTAGGTTACAACTAAGAACAGTTGTAAAAGATTGTATTTTGAAATTTATTCTAAATGCGTAGAAAGAGTTCAGTTCAATTCTTGACCGTCAGATTTATGTACAAAGATTGTTTTTCTTCCGCAGCAATTTATGAATGCCAATATTAAAATGACAAGTCAAGAGAAGTTTTACCCATACTAAGACAATAGCCATCAAATTATTTTCAATCCAACTGCTAAAAAAGTTTTGTTTTTACATAGTAACCTTTTTATGTCTGTGCACTAAAACTATAAATAGATAATTTGTTATAACAATAAAAACAGATTATCAAAAGAAAAAATCTCTAAAAAAGAAAAATGTTTCATTAAAAATGAGTGATTCTCCATTAGAACCTACCACCTACCTACTGATACAAAATAAACAACAATCCTTACCTTCGGATCACTAAAATCGATGTCTTTCTCCACATGCACCCAGCCGGTGGGCGCCCACAGCGCACTATCCTTGTGCGCGTGCGCCCTCTCGCCGCGCTCCCCTCTCTCCTCAGTCTTCACCTCCGCCGCGCCCGTCGAGCCTTCACTCTGACGAATCATTCTGAAAATAACAACAAGTCATTATTAATGACGATAAGACTACAACTAGTGACACGTGGCCAAAATCGGAACTAAATCTGCCATCTTCTTTTTTCAAAACAATGACTACGGCCATTTTGTCAAATATTTCCCAACAACGCGCTCCTACCAATATCGTTAGAAGATTCTTGTAGAAGTCTATGATAATATGGCACTTGACAAAACAAAATAGCTTTCACTGACTGAAATGTATTTTTTTACCCTATCATGGAAAAAATCAGACCATATTCAGATCATATTCATTAGAAAACACGAAAAGAAGTCGGTTTTTAAAATTGAGTAGGTAACTTTAACTGTAATTCTGGTTTATTCTTCACAAAGTCAAAGTAACTAAATATATTATTTGTGTAAATCCTAATCTTAATTATTCCCAATATTAGATATCACTTATCTTTTTCGATATAAGGAAAATGCGTCACCTAAACTGATATCTTTGTTATCTTGGCCAGCTGTAACAGTTGCATTTGGCGAGCGGCAATCATTGCAATCTAAACCCTATGTCAATCACATAAATGCCAAAAGCTCGCGATTTGCAACGACTATACGTAATCTTAATGGTTCGATGTTTTGTTAAAATGACTATCGTCAAAACAAAAATGATATAGCGTCATAAAATACAATGATTTTACTAGAAAACCCAGACCCTGATGTCTTCATTTTCGAAGGTTCTCTCTAAAATATAAAGATTGAATCTGTTCAAGAGCATGCACTCACCTATTAAGTTCCTCAATAACATCTTTCGAAGTAGCAGCCTCGTGGAAACTCAAAGTGTGTTCTTGCTTCACTATAATCGGTTCCGGGACCGATGCTTGCGCAGTCCCGGGCTTGTTCCTCTCCACCACGGGAATCTTCGACCTGGTTCTACTCGGCGATGACGGTGGCCTCTTCCCTCCCATCAGCGTCGGAATCCGGCTTCTCTCCCTCAGTTTCCCATCTTTAATTGCATCGTTCTTATTACTTACTATCACAGTTTCAGCCGTAGACGTGCTAGTTGTATTGGATTCAGTCATTTGTGGGGAACCAGTCTCGGGGGACGAGCCTTCTTCCTCTTCAGGAACAGGAACTAAAGCCCCTGTGCTTCTTCGACAAGCGCTTAACACTTCTTCCACTAAGGATATCTCTTCGTTACTGGCGTACGGAAAGCTGGATGATTTCGTTAGACAAGGCTCCACGTCCACCCTCTCTAGCGGTGATTGTCTGTTCAACATTATATTCACAGTATTCTCTTTCAGTGCTGAATTGTGGTCTAAACTTCGACTAGATTCGGTATCACTCGGCCTTTCTTCCTTCACAGCAACAAAAGGCTGGTCTTCAACTTCTACAGATTCGATCACATCAATGCTTTTATTAATTTCGTTCTTTCTCTGCACTTTTATGAGATGCCGTTCATCTATTTCGTTCTCAGCGTTTTCAACTCTCGAAAATTCCTCAAAGAAATCTTCGGATTCAGTGTAAGGGTCTTCGCGTTCGATGAATCTCGGCGTGGACCGTGGCTCGGATACAGTATCACAGAAGGCAACCCTGGGCCGGTCACCGTGGTGGACGTCACAAGAATCATTTTCAGAGAAACTGCCGAAGGAGTCCGGTCTCTGTCTGTCTTCTGACACTTCACTACGAGGGCCAACTGAGTCATCGTCGAAATCCGCCGTCGCGTAAGGAGGTGGTAACTCCCTAATCTCCGACAGAGGCCGCGATGACACAGAATCGGACTCTTCTCTATCTCTACAATATTTCTGCTGCTCAGCAATGAAATGCAGGACGTTTTGCAACGCCACCTCTCTGTCCTGTAGAGCCATTGCTTGTACATCGTGGATCCTTAAATGACTGCTCGTATCCTGCGCAGGGATACCTCTGGACGAATTTGATGCTAAGCTCTTTGTGCTTTCATATTTAACGAGACGGTAGAAATCTCTCGTGAAATCTAAGCCGACATTTGCACAGTCACCGTCTTCGCTCAGTGCTGTACTTGATCTTTTATCAGGTGCGTCTGATGCGCTGGACCACGAACCACCGGGTGAATGAGTCCCTGTGCAGTCCCACCTTTTCTCTGACGTATCGGGATCATCTTGTATTCTACATTCGTCTATTTCTATCGTAGCAAACCCACAGTCATTCCAAAGGCAATCTCCGACATCTTCCTCTAATTCTAACCCATCGTCCTCCCTGATGCTGGGTAACGTTGACAAGGATATTTGGCCAGGCGTCGTTATTTCGGCAAAGGGGGACTGTCTGTCCCTGAGATCTTCGCATGATAGTGATAAGCTCCAGTCTTCCAGTTCAGCTCTATCGTATTCTAAATCGGCTAGATCTCTGTGCCTCTGCTGTAATGCTGATCTTGCATCATCTAGTTCTAGCCAATGTTGGACGTAATCAGCGTCGTATTGAGAGCCATCAGCGCGGTCATCTAATGTGCTACCCCACGATACCCTTTCGGAGCTTGTTGTAGAAGCGATAGCCGCTCGCCTAAGCGGTCTTTCAGGGGCAGGCTTCAGATCTAGTACTAAAACTCCAGAGCTAGGCGTAGGAGTGTCTAAGCAGCTGGTTGGGCAAGTTGTTCCAGCGATTAGCTTCAAACACAGATGGGAATCAGAGAAGCTTCGCACTACATGCTGGAAGGGCAGCACTGGTCGCGAGGGAGGGTAGCTGCCTCTAACCCCAGCGAACGCGACTCCTAATGGGAAATAGATGTAGTCTGCGTCCGTTGCTAAGAGTCTTGCGTGTCTTCGAGATTCTCTAGGGTTGATGGAGACGATGGTTTGGTTGTCTGTTTCGTCTGATGCCTCGTTGAGGTCTGGGAGAGCTCTGTCTGCTGCGTGGTCACTTTGCCTGGAGGCGTCGGCTTGCACGTCACTAGACATGGTGGAGTAGCCCTCGTCCTTGGCGCCACTCTCAGGAGACTCAGCGCCTGCTTCGCCGACCTCACCGCTTTCTTCCTCTGTTACTTTTTCTCCACTCGCCCCTGGAATTATAAATAAAAATTTCAGCAAACAAAAATCAAAAGCGACAAATACTGAACGCAATGCTCATGTTGAACTTGCACTTTACGAAGAAAAAAAAGAATTTATGAGTCATAGTAACTTTTTCTAACTCGAAACTGATAGGTATAATAAGCTGTTATGGGCCTCTTTCACCATTCTCAAGAAAAGTGTCGAGTAGGCTACTCGCCAGTTAAAATCACACGTAACTTCACAAATGTCATATTTTGCTGATTTCGCCGCAGGTATTGAGAACTTCCAGGAACCGAATGCTAACCACGCAGATTGACCAATGGAATGACCATCCTTAACTACAGTAATTCCTTCGGTTAAGGGGTGTATTACCTCTGACAGGGTCGGTGTTGGGCTGCGGCATGCTGAGGCTAAGGGTGTGGGGTCTAGCCGGCGGTGCCCACAGCGTGGGGTCCACTGCAGACAGCGCGCGTGCTAGGTTCGCAGGAGTCACCTCCAGACCCTGGAAGATAAGAGGAAAATTGCGATATTGTTGGCTACTGGAAAGGGTGATATCAGTGACAGAATTAGAGTCATCATTGACTCAAGGGTATTTTCGCAACTTTAGATAATTTATTCAGATTTGTATATTCATCATTTTAACGACGAATATTAATAAAACTGGTTTCGTATCCTTACTTTCAATTCAGTCCAGATATCAGCCAGTATCTGGTGGCGCCGCTTGTCGTCGTGGCTGAGGGGGTGCGGGTGAGGCACGGGCGGCGCGGGGGGCGGGGAGTCCCTGAACGACACCAGGGACCCGCAGGAACCGACGTCTACCAGGTGCACTGGAATTGAGGACAAAAATTAGTTTAAAGTTTCGAATGATGAAGTTTCTTGTGGCAAGCCTGAATGCACTGGCTTAAGGTATAAGTATTGAGGAGTATACGGGTTGCAGAAAGGCAGGCGGCATAGTGGCATTTAGTTCACCTTTGTAACTTGAATTTTGCAAAAGAGTCCGGGTCCGGGTTTCAGCGGGAGTAAATCACTCTACGGATTTCTTTCTGAATATCTAGCCACACCGCTGCAAATCCCGAACGGAATACGGGTTTCGATGGTGTACGTCGATTGATCCAATGATTAACAAGCCACGCAAGAATTTGAGCCAGTTTGAACACTTCCATATAAGCTATAGTTGACGGGTTCGGTTCAGGCGAATGTCCTTCCGCATCTTGAGCTGGATTTCTTTCAATCTCAATTTCAGGCCGGTATTTAAGAAACCTGCGCTTCTTACCTTGGAGATCCCTTGGTGTATGAGGCGTGACAGGCGTATGAGGCGTAGCAGGTGAAGGCCGCGGCTGTGGTCGCAGCTGTCTTACCAGCAGGGCACTCAACGCGCGGTTTTGTGCCTCCAGTTCGCGGATACGAGCGCGCGCGCATCCCAATTCTTCGCGTACGCTCTGTTAAAAAGGAAAAAAAAAAACGATTATGAATCATGTAAAAAGAACAAAACGTACCCAATGGAGAAGATGGGCATGTACATTTGAGTAATCGAAACAATTTATTGCACAAGGCGTTTTGACGAAAAAACCATCAAAACGATTGCACAAATCTACATTATCTTAAAAATCGAGACTGATTCTGAGTCGATTCGTGAATTTTTTATGTCCTACAAGTCATACGAATGACAGCTGACAGTGGACGAAGAGAATCATAGCTTTTCAACAATGGGATGAAATGCGGCCTTGTGAATGCATCTCATGAAATTCGACAACCATAAACAGTATCAATCTCGCCCAATCTTTACACAAAAATATCTCCAAAATCTACATCTATTACCCCAATAGCTATCAACATCAACGTAGAAAACTTCAGCGTATCTCTCCCCCCTCAGCCCCCATAGGATCTCGTCAAAACGCCGCCGTCGAAATAAACGCGTACATTTTAATTATACTTCATTAGTTAAATTAAATTCGAGTAGGGTAATTATAGGGGGTCTCGGTAACATCCTTATTTCGTATCCGAGAATCCGAGATCTCGGATACAAAATAAGGATGTTTCGGGACAGCCTCGGACCTTGTTAAGGAAGATTTGGCCGATTTAAAGCGCTCATAACTTAGTTAGGGGGATAGGTTTAGTTAGGAACTTTGAGCAGCTTATACGAAGTTTTGGTGGCAGCTTAGCTTTGAGAATGCTTGGGTGTATTGTGTCTCTAGTAGAGACGGTGCATTTTCGTGTGCTTTCAATAAAAAGTGCCTTAAAATCCGTGAGTAACTGCGCTGCGTGTTTCTTGTGCGTTCTTTTGGCATATAAAGAAGCTGATGTCTTACCTACTAGTACAGAACACCTAACTTGAAAAAAAAATTGTTCTGAAAATTGTCTTTTCATACAGCACCATTTTTACTAAGTGCCACCTACCTTATAAATTCGGCGAACCTCACCAAGCATAATGCACAAACCAAGTTTAATTAAACATTTCCACGAACTTCAGCAACAGTTTTAATAAATTTAATAAAGCGTAAATAATATTAATGGAGTAGAGTTATAAATTCTAAGTGATTTTCGTTTAGACAGAAAGGATTTAAATGTAACGGTAATGTGATGTCGAGGGGTAGAAGATAAAGTTTCTTTGAAGATAAAATGTTCAGATATATTTGGGAGGAGACTGAATTAATTAGAGTTGATTTAATTATTTTAAGGAGTCAGATTCATTGTTTGTTTTGCTGCTTATGCTGTCCTGTATCTTGTTTTCATTTTAATTAATAAATCGATTGTGATATTTTAGAAATACAGAGGAAGTTGTTATCCACGATTTCTATATAATACAAAATTTAATTTCCGACCTCATTAATTTTAACAACAAACAAACACATCACTTCGTAATATTGTAATTTTGACATCATCTCCTTCGAAGTTCGTAATAACTCACTCAAAATTACTCTTACGTAAACTAATAAACTTCCCTGTCGCTTTTCATCCCACAATGTCCCACATGTGATGTCTCTAATTACTTCAGAAGGAGTCTACCTATACAGCTAGTCTATATGTTATCAATAAACTCAAAGGAGACAAGCATTCATCATTTCTAATCACCATATGACGTTAATTGCCTGATAATATCCTTAATGTCATCTCAGAATTTACACGGCTGAGCAGCTAATAGATTTAGAATATTGATGAAGATTAAACGCACCAAGTTTCCTCGTAAATTTAATTTATAGCTCCAACTTGACCATTTGCGGTGATAAAACAATTTAGGAAACATTTTATGACGTTAATCTTTCCAGTGACTGTATAAGTTCATTCTTTATTTTACTGGATAGTTCAATGTGCAATAATTTCTTCTCCATTTTTTTCGCAGCTTTCTTTATATATTCTAGTCTTAAGTTATTTTGCTGCGCCCTAACAGGGTAATGTATTCTGTACATTGTGCAATAAATAAATATATATTTCAGAGATTCAAATAGTTTTAACAGCTGGCTACATTTACTAAGCGTCGTCGTATCAATATTTTTATGCATACGACAGTAAAATACTTCACGCTGAAAGAATATTTAACGACTTAAGTTTGTCATTAACATTTTCCAGCATTATGTGAAAACAGGAGCGTCAAACTTTTTGAAAAACAATCAAAAGCGGTCGTCGCTTGCAACCGGCGCCATCTTTATCAGGAAAGTTGGCGCCAAAACTACAGCAACATGGCGGACATTCACAAACTGGATTTAAACACAAACGGTCGCATTATCGGACAGATTATGCCCAGATTATAGTGGGCCAGGCCTTCTGAAATTATTACGGTGCCAGCTAAGGCCGAAGTGTCCCATTTCGTGCGATTTATGTGCGAATGTAGGCACCACATAATCCACGGACGCGGATACAAGGGCGACTATAATTATGAGAAAACAATTTCCTGGATGCATCTTAATGCCAGCGGGGATTACGGTAGACATTCCCTTTTTTGCGGATTAACATTGCCGAGTGTTTCTTTGTTTTAATCTTTTAAGGGACTCGTCGACTTCCGGATGTAAATAATTGTCCACAAAGTAACTTGGTTAGCTACGAATAATTAGTAGCGAAAGTTAAAATTATTTATAAGACCAGAGAGAAGTAGACTACAATTCCGAAGACCAAAGCCAGTACTTTTCTAGACAGAACCGACACAGTTTTATGCTCTCTTAAGTATGTAGTAGCAAGAACAACGACAGACAAGCCTGGTGACCCTGGTGTGCTTCAGTGCTTGTTCACCTGTGTGCCTCAGACAAGGTGTGTGTGTGTCACAAACAAGAGTGATGTGTCTCTATAAACTGCCGAAAGGGTGAGAACTATAATGAATCAGTGTTGCAAGACCCGCATACTGGAATGTTTGAGTGTCTTTTTAACTGCACTATTCAGGACCTAATTAACGCCAAAGATATTCTTGACGTGGCCACTATCGACTCAAAAAGAAGAAGAAGAATGCTGCAAGATCTCACCTTCTGCGACAGAAGCGCGCGCACGACCTGCTGGGCCACATCGTCGAGGCGTCGTTCGTGTTCACCCGCGCCCAGGCCGGCGGAGAGCGTGGATAGTTGACTGCGCAGCCGATCGTTCTCCGAGCCTAGGGTGGACAGTTGGCTCTGATAATGGGCCGCAGACGCCTGCAACAAGCACTGACCTTCAAGGCAACGTTGGGACATTTTTCGGGCAAAACAAGCAAGGATTTGATGAAACACCTTAATGGGGAAGGCCTCTCAAAGTTCAAAGTACAGATGGCGTGGCCTCCAAACTGAGGTTCTCCCTCGCTGGGTTCCAAACTGACCAATGAGGTCAAGCTAATTTTGAAATTCAAAATGACAGTAACAGATTTTAAGCCAATGGCGATATTTGGAACTAGCTATGCTAGCGCCATCAGCTTTCATAGTTGCCAGCCCCATTAGAGGAGTTTTTTGGGGGTAAACAAGATTGTTTTTTACGAATATAATTTGCTGTGTCAGTTTGGTTTTTGGAATTTTGTTTGTAGATACCCAATAAGGCGTAAAATAAAGCAGTTTAATAATAAACTAACGTCCAAAAAGAAAAACAAGCGTTTCTATCACCCACAGCAATATTTTTTCAGTCTCACTCATCAAACTGTCATGGCCACTCCTGTCGTCGGTTCTGCTTCACTAAAAAAATACCCCCGAAAAGGGACCATCGTTCACACTCTTAATTAAGCTGGAATTCTCACAACAAAACAAAACCAGTGTACATTGACCTACTCCGCCCCCTTTGGCCTTCAACCACGACATCACTTCAGGGCATTTCTATTCCGAGTCACGGGTCTACTGATGATTGCCGTTCTGGAGTTCTACAAAACTTAAAGGACTTTGAATCTTAATGACCCAGCAATAAAGTGTATTGTAAAAAGTAGTATTTATGCGGTGTGAGGTTTTCATTAGTCATCAAGTGAGGGCGAGACAGCAAATCTGTTTGTCTGTATGTCTGCAACAACACGCGGTTGATAAGCAATGAAAGGGTTAGGTTTGAATGGCGCGGCCTTTCAATTTGGACATGCTTATAATTATGACTGCGCCGTTTTAGGTGGGAAAAGTCTAGACGATTTTATGAATTGCATAAAAGTGGAGTTTTACTTACATGGAAAATTCAAATTAATTAATTGGATACCTTTGAAAAATATAAAACAAATTCAACTTGAGCTCACACCACAAATTTGTCGATTTTAAGTAAGTTAACCAGATAATAATTTTGTTTTTCAATACACAATGGATGTTGACGCTATCTATCATTGTCACAGCGCAGACTTCAAATGAAACAATCTTTGTTTTTAATGGAAATACAAAAAGGTTTTATCCTTTCTGCCAAGGAGGTTTCATATTTAAAAAAAGTACAAACGTATGCCATTTTGATTCTACTGGATAAAAACATAAACAGCTGACACCTCAATGATTTATTCAAGTAAAGATGATATACCTAGGATATCATCTTTAATTAAATACCTAGCTACAGAGATAGACAATGAAACCACCATTTACAATACAATGATATTTACAACAATTCGACCGATTTAATTAAAATTCCACGTGATTGACGAGCAAATCAAACACGCATTTATTTATTTAATTATTTTCCAACCACCGCTGCCATTTTGCCGTCTGCGTACTTAATTTAGTGAATTTAATTTATATTTCGAATTGACGAAACCGCAGATGTTTCGCGAGATCAGCTAATTAAAGTGAAGAGCCTGTTCGCCATTTTTGATTGCTTTCCCATCGAATCGTGGAGTGTTATAGGACTCCATTTATTAATTCGCTTTTATTTGTTTTCATGCCATGTTTAGATCTGCCAATGAAAATGGCGGATTTCTGATGGTGGCAGGTTTTTTTTTGTCATAATGCGACTGCGTGTATAATACTTTTTGTGTACTTATTCAAAAGTTATAGATTGAAAATACAAAATGATCCCAGTTAATATTTAAATGGATCACCAATATGAATTATAATCATGAACATGCAGGCTCTGGATGGCCCACGCATTTCTCAAACATGTTGAGGTCGACTGCCTGTCTGATCTCGACAACTCAGTAATCGAGAAATAGTATTTTACCCCTTGGTAAGTGTGACTAGCTTTCAGAGTTTCGGGCTTGTGACCATTCGCGACGACCCGTAATATTTAAATAGATATCTCCATATGTAATCGTAGCTGGAACATCGCTTGTGCTTGTTGCTTTGTAAGTTAGAATCCACTAATTACATTCTACAGCAAGCATTTTTCAGAAAAAACTAAAGTAACAAAAATTACACGTCAGTTCAAGAAAAACTGACCATTAATAAAACTTATTTATGATATCAATCACCGGCTTACTATTACGCTTTCCTTAGTTTTATGTTTGGTAATAACAGCGCAAGTTTGAGCATAAATCACAACCCTTTGCATAGCAGGCACGATTTGTCAAATGTCATTTTCTTTGTGTTGCTTGTAATAGTGATACGTCTTTTGTATAAGGTTTAGGTAATGTAGCACTTTGTTGTCCAGTGGTTTTATTCATACCAATTATTCATGTAGCTTATTCACTCCTTATTCACTTTTAGTTTAAAAGACATGTGACATTTACTCAATCCGCTCTGGGCCCGCGTGGTAAATTATGGTCCAATCTCTCTCCTTATGCCCCAGCAGTGGGAACATTAATAGGCCGATTATGCTAATTTAAAATCCGAATGAAACACTAAATAGGTTAGAAAGCACAGTAATATGTTTTTCCACACGTTGAACACGTCAAAATACACACGATCAACTAAATAAACCTTAACACATTAATTAATTCAACTAATTAAATTATCCAATTAGGTATCCACACAACCATGACAAGTAAAACCACTAATTAACAATTACGTAACATCATAGTTTTGCGATACTAGCGAATCATAAGATTAATGATGTATAACAGAAAATCGGAATCGTGGTGATGCCGAAAATAGCTAAAATAGTCATTGTTTCGTGGGTTCGGAACGACAGCGGCTTTCAGCGAAGTGATTACATTTACGGCAATAACTAGAATTAAAGCGGGGGTTCATTAATCATGGCCTGCAGTGTAGACATCATTAGGTTTGTTCGGTCACGCGGCACAAATGTTGGGGGCCCACGTTACTGTTGTAGTTGGTATCAGTTATCGGGTATGGAATGGCTTGTAATATACTGCTGAAATTAAGTAAACAGTTCGTCTACTGTTGGTAAAGCCGTTCTTAAAAATTGCCTTCAAAACAAGGGGGTTAGTTTCAAGCGTCTGAAAACAGGAGTTTGACAACGCCATAAGGAATTATCAGTAGCAGCCTGGAGTCTTGACTTGTGCTCGGTCGATGGCAATAGGTTCGCCCCTAATATTGCATGGGACTTAGACATAACCTGTGCTCGGTCGATGGCAATAGGCTCGCCCCTTATTACATGGGACTTAAACATAACTTGTGCTCGGTTGATGGCAATAGGTTCGCCCCTAATATTGCATGGGACTTAGACATAACCTGTGCTCGGTTGATGGCAATAGGCTCGCCCCTTATTACATGTGACTTAAACATAACTTGTGCTCGGTTGATGGCAATAGGTTCGCCCCTAATATTGCATGGGACTTAGACATAACCTGTGCTCGGTTGATGGCAATAGGCTCGCCCCTTATTACATGGGACTTAAACATAACTTGTGCTCGGTTGATGGCTATAGGCTCGCCATATTACATGGGACTGAAACTTATCTTGCAAAATCTGGATGAAATATAGGAACATCTTTGCCTAAGCATTCAGAGTAAATTAGAGTTGATGACTTTAGGAACATGTGTCGTGGTGTCTTATTATTTTTTACCGAAAGGTCAAGGAAATGTGAAATTAGGTCAAATAAACACAATTATGTTGTTTACAGACTACATAATAATCATCCAAAACCGAATACTGACTTGTTACGACTAAACAGATTAACTAGTCCCCGTCAGTGGAGCGGCAACCATTTATTATTCTATCAATAATTCATATCACCCTATCGGTTGGTTAATAGATGGCGCCAGTTTCCAATTTCGTCGGATTATCTTATCGTGGAATATGCGCCGAGTTAGTTTGGCATCCTGTGCCTGTAACAGCTACCTCGAGCGGGTTTCCATTGATAAATTCGGCTAGTTTAAAGGGATACTTAAAGGTTGAATATTTTTCTTTTGAAGTTGTCTTTGTTTTAGACATCTGAAGTCTATGCGGGACAGATGCATATATGCAAGTTATGTAGACTACTTTACCGAAGATTCATCAATATTTTCCTGTCCTTATCGATATTTATTTTTTACGACTAGAAGGTTTTCAGAGTAAAAAACGGAACAATATGCAGCAACGGCAATATGGCTGACACCAAGAACAAGAGAGTTATGACCACTGAATTATATTTTGTATCTAATCGCGGGTTAGGCACTGGTTTTCCTATGTCTAGTTCGCCAGTTATGTGTGAGCCACGGGGCGAGCATTTTCCAATGAACTAGGCTCAAATACAGATTTCGAACTGTTACTAAGAAATTCCTGATGGGAAATACCACCAACACTTTGCCAGATCTGGGAATAGAACCCAGGTCAAAATGCTTAGCTGCAGGGATTATGATCGTTCAAAAATTACCGTACCGTGCAACAACGGACACTCACTAATTGGTTTCGTTAGTGCACAACTATGGCGGGCCGGGTGGCGCGCTAACGTAATTATGAAGATACCTCCGCCTCTGCCCACCCGGAAACTGTAATGAATAACTTGCCTGCTTGCAGTTTAAAATCCAACGAATGTTGCAGATGCTGGGATGCTGGACGTATTTTGGTTTAGGTGGGTCTAATTAGTAGTAGTTTTAGCTGATGTTACGGATTGAGGTATCTGTTACAGGATTTATGATTCGATAGGTTTTAATTAGGGGTAGCTCTTATGTGTTGCTCAGTGCTCTATTTGTTGATATTGTCTAAATTAGATATCAATTATTGAATTCTAGCAAAAGAGATTTAAAAGTATTTGAAAGTCTTTGATTGTAGCATAACCAGGCCAAGTGCGAGTTATAGGACTTGCACATGAAGGGTTCCGGACCATCGTAGTAGGGGAACCCCCGACTATTTTAAATTTGTTGTTATAGCGGCAACAGAAATAGACATTCTGTGAAAATTTTAACTGTCTACCTATGATCCGTATCATGAGATACAGCCCGCTGACAGACAGACGAGCGGACGGACAGCGGAGGCTTAGTAATAGGGTTCCGTTAGTTACCCTTCAGGTACGGCACCCTAAAAAACGAATAAATGAGTATGTCGTAGATGATCGCAGTTTTCAAGCAAATATGTAAGCTAACAGATCTTATTCATCGTCAAAACACGGCATATTGAGCGACAATACCCAATAAGCTTTAGTCTCACACAAGAAATGCTTGGTACGAAATTATTTTTAGCTATTATTGTCGTTCAAATGGCAAGGGTTAGAAGCAACGAGGCTGCGAGACTTTGTATTAATACTAAGAACCGTGTATGGTAAAGATCAATGTAATACAATTTGTTTGTATAAGCGACATCACTTATGTTTGCTAAACAAAAGCTCCAAGAAACTACATAAAAACAAACATTTTATCTAAATAACAGATGCACATATTTACTGGGTCATCTTGTAAATGGAGCACGAACCCAACCTACTTTATATACTTTGTTTATCTTCAGATATTTTCCCATTTTCCTCTTTTTCTCTTTATATAAGTTAATTCTCCAGTTGGCGGCGACATGGCGCCTGACTAACAAACTGTTTCATTATGACAACATTTAAGCAGTCACGGACGAGATATAAAACGACATTTGTAAGGGAAATGCAGGGTTTTTTGTTGCTAGTCATTTGATGCTTCAAGAGAATTTGGCAGTAGTTTCTTAATGAATGTTGTACATTAAGTCTCCACGAGTGGAGGCCCATCGGTTATCGTGGTATGGACAATGGGCATGTGATGCGGAGGAATGCGGAAAATGTCGTAAGGAAAGTTTTGAGTATGACTGTGGATGGGTATAAGAGTAGAGGAAGACCAAAGAAAAGTTGGATGGACTGTGTGAAGGATGATACGGCACGAAAAGAGGTGTCTGATGAGATGAAGAGTAATAGAGAAGAATGGAAGAAGCCATGCTGCGCCGACCCCAAATTAATTGGGATAAGGACAGATAAAAGATGATGATGAGTGGAGGCACATCCGACTCGGTGCAATCCACCTTGAGCTGTCTACTAACTAACCTGGTCGACTGGATAATCTTTTACTTTGGAATAGGTACGTTAATTAAGTCAAGTTAATTACAAGTCCATGTTGTAATTTGGAACAAAGTATGATGTTTTTGAACAAACGTTTTGTGCTGGGCGTTAAACTTATCTTTATGAAATATTTCTAGTCTCGTTAGTCCTGAGAAGTGTTATACCTGTGACAAATATTACGTTGCTTACACATTACCTAAGTATCACTGTCCTATACTCGTGCAGTACAATGGTTTATTATAAAATACAAAAAAAAAACACCTATGACAAATCCTTCGAGTGATCAAAGTAAATTGTATATGAGTATAATCGAGTTAAGTGGAGTGCGATTTAAGAGGCCCATATCCAGCAGTGGACTGTAGTAGGCTGACTAAGTGATGATGATGAGATATGAGAAGATATCCTCGATTTTTTTCCCTTTTTTAGGGTTCCGTACCCAAAGGGTAAAACGGGACCCTATTACTAAGACTTCGCTATCTGTCTGTCTGTCTGCTGTATCTCATAAACCGTGATAGCTAGAAAGCTGAAATTTTCACAAATGATGTATTACCATTGCCGCTATAACAACAAATACTAAAAATTAAAAAAAAAATATATTAAGGGGGGCTCCCATACAACAGATATGATTTTTTTTGCCGTTTTTTAGATAATGGTACGGAACCCTTCGTGCGCGAGTCCGACTCGCACTTATTATGTTTAATGGGCCTACTCTTGACCTCAATCTAGTCCTGAGGACAGAGATGAGGTCGACGATGGAATGAGCTAACCCAAAAGAAGCCTATTAACTCGCGACTTAAATAAATTGGGGTCATATGAACTTGGGAACACCGACGAAGGCAGGGAATTCCACTCCTTGGCTGTGCGTATAATAAACGATATAGAAAAGCGCTTCGTGCGAATGTGTGGAATATCGACAAGGAATGGGTGATAACCCACAGTACGTCTGGACTCCCGATGGAGGAAGGGAGATGGTGGAATGATCACGTCGAGCTTTTGCGCACACTCACCGAAGTACTGCCTGTAAAAGACAGACAGACACGCAACCTTGCGCCGGTGGGCCAGGCTATGAAGCTTGGTACCCACCAGCTTACCGTCACCAATGAGCCTCTATGAGCCCTCCATACAAACTTAAACCCAGTAGGGTTTTCTTACTTATGCCTAGATCCACTAATCCTAAAAACGTTCGTTAACAAATAACATAACCGCGTAACAGACAAACACAATTAGTATGTGAGTGTAAATTCGTGGCGCGGGCGACGCCGGGGGGCAGCATGCACCCTAGACCCCCGACCGTGATCCGTAGGGGTGCAGCCGTTTTAAAGTAATGTTCACAGATAGACAGATAGCCACTATGTTTTTAAAACGATGTAATTTATACGTGCACAAGGTTTTGGTAAGTTTTTGGGGACGTTTCTAGTTTTGGATTTGTTGTGTTCAATTCACGTTTTAGTTTTTACAAGCTGTGATTAAAATCTTTGTTAAAAGTATATATGTAGTACCAATAGTAGTTAGAAACCAATATAGTCATGGGTTTGTTATTCACTAGAGCATTCACCTTTATTAGAAATCCATAAAATAACTGGATTATATTGTTAAGTCCGTTTCTTTACGAGAACATTCCAGATTACGTGTGAGTCTCGAATGTTCTAGTAAGGACTTGTCTGTAAGAATAGAGTCTAGAATGTTCCACTATAGAACTATCTAGAAGATTCGAGAGAGTTGTGGTACTTTTTCAAAGGATGATGTTCGACTATGAACTGTGGAGAAGGTTCCTTAAGGTTTTCGAACCTTCTCAAAGGATTGGTCTGCATATAAATAGCGGTCGTGTTTGCGGGAGCAGCCAGTCTGATTTTGGCTACACGACGACGAAGCGAATCGAAGTGAACTAGAAGTGCGATATCTAAGTGAATAGTGATCAGTAGTGTATTTGTGATTAAATTTTAAGTCTTTTGTAATTAATAAATTTATATTTCGTGCTCAATCGGTAGTATTTAATTTATCCCATACCCGGCTCGTAACAATATTTTTGACTGTTCACAAGTATTAGGCATGTCCACCAGTCACCAGTGATGCTATAACATGTTTCCACAAGATATTTTCCTCTATCGGAAATCTGGAGTATCCTAAATCATTTTACAAATTGATAGACCTCACTGTTAGGCTATGATACCGTTTTGAAATACATGCTACAGTCAAGCCATGAGACTGTAACTTTGAAAGTCATTGAAATTATTTAATTAATTTATATTTCGTGTTCATTCGGTAGTATTTAATTTATTCCATACCCAGCTCGTAACAATATTTTTGACTGTTCACAAGTGTTAGGCATGTTCACCAGTCACCAGTGATGCTATAACATGTTTCCACAAGATATTTTCCTCTATCGGAAATCTGGAGTATCCTAAATCATTGTACAAATTGATAGACCTCACTGTTAGGCTATGATACCGTTTTGAAATAGATGCTACAGTCAAGCCATGAGACTGTAACTTTGAAAGTCATTGAAATTATTTCTCTGCTCCATATTTAACGAACAGAACATGAATAGATACTCCTGTCCTACTATTAACAAGCATGTCCCAGCTAATAGCAAAATAATACCATGTATCTCCTTTACTTTTTCTCCATAGAAAGTAAGGTCAGAGCTTAATTACCCTTTATTAACGGCAATCGTGATGCTAATGGCAATATCCACCAATCACAAGACAGTGTGGGACAGTCACGAGGAATAGTCGACTTTCTCTTGGTAATAGTTGCCTTACCTAGTGGTTATTTATTTTCTTTAATGTGTGATTATTAGATCTTGATGTGGATTAATAACCACGTGAAAATTCGCATTATCCTGTCTGGTAATAACTGCGAACTATGATCAATCTTACGGGCAATAAGTCGTGGGTTCGAACCCAGGCAGGCGCATTGCTTTGTGTAATTTATTTCATCACCACTGCTTTCAAAACGGTGAAGGAAAACATCGTGAGGAAACCGGCATGTAGGTACTAGAACCAAAAACTTCGAAGACATGTGACATCTACCAACTCGCGCTGGGCCCGCGTAGTGGATTTTAGCCCATTCCCTATCATAGAGAGGAGGCCGTGTGTCGCAGCAGTGGGAACATTATAGGCTGATTATGCTTATGCTTATGATCAATCATCTAACAAGCGTAGTGATTAAGAAGGTAGCCTAAACCTCCGGCCACAGTGAGGCGAATAATTCCGCGCGGGATGAGGAAAGCGACAGCGAGCGTCGATTGTTTTAATGATTAGAAAATCATGTTTGAACATCTTCATACAAGTTAATTGACATAATCGAAGAGAGTGAATTTCGGCCTGCACCTTTGCGGGATTTCCTTGAGTTTAGCAAAATATTAAGATTAGTGGTCGACTTATACGGACTAATCAATGACAACTGAGGTGTTAGTAAAACCTGTAAAAGTTTACGACCTTGAAACACTAGCAGAATATAGAAACGAGGAGTAAATCTTAACAAAGTAGACTATTTTCGCTCGTTATCGATAGAAACATTACATTGCCATTAGATATTGAACTTTTAATAGATGATTGACGTACGTATTTTCATAACTATTTCCACGAAACTTCAAATCTACCTTTCCACGAAACCTCAACTCATTTATTAGGCAGGTTAAACTATCGATTTTTGAACCGCAACCCTATCCGCGCCCTCAGTAACTGCGCCCTTGCACTTCACTGGGGTGTAGCTGAATTATTGTTTAGAGGGGGTGGCCTTTTAAAGCGGGAAACCCCAGCTATTGTGCATAGCCGATTTCCCGCTATCCGCCATTTTAATGTCCTTCTAGCGGGCTTGCTTTGTGCGTGTGTGTGAGTGATTTGGTACAAGAGTTTTGACAGAAAGCCTTTGCGCTGTCAAGTTTAATAATTTCGTCTGATGCAAAGAAGATACCAAGTCTTCATTAGACTTGGTATGTTCTACGTCAGTAGATTTATTTGTAGACGTAATGGTACTAAAATCAATTTTCTACATCAAATGGTTTATTTGTAGGTGCTATAAGCACTAAAATTTGTAGTTTTCTCCATGTTTATGATATTTTCTCTTGCTTCGCTATTTGCATTGTTTGGAATCCAGGCATATCCTATTTTGGAGAGAAAATTTGATGAAAAAATGACGATAAACCTTGTCTGTTATTAGGGAGAATATAATTGATAGCCTATGATGGCATGACAAAGACGTGCTTGGCACAAGCAAAGAGAGGTCTATACCCAGCAGTGGGCGAAGTCGGGCTCTGGATGATAATGATGATGATAGGGCATGAAACAGAGCGTTTTGATTTGACATAATGCCCATCGTTCGTCAGCTTTGCTTTAATCGCCATCAGCATTTAACTTGCGCCACGCATAATTTTTCAGTGTGTTTAACATTAAGGCATGAACACAGTCGTGTGTGTGATCACTCCACAACCTTTATTACTGTTCAGTGTATTTCCCTATTGTTGTCATGTCCGCCCCACAGGGCAACCCTGAGCCCTGTGTCATATTTAAGCATAGAACTGCTCTTTTCTAAGTGCCTTTTTGATACCTGAGTGGTTTTTTAGTTCATGTTTTACTGAGGAATACTGGTGCTTTAGATTTTAGTTCCAGTTGAAGGAAATAGTTTTGTTTAGTGAAATTTTTCGTTGGTTTATTGGACACAATATCAATGTGTGTCTGTCAATGTTTGTCAATCGTATCTATGTTATATCGAAATGAACACAAAGTGCCATTAAAATATTTGATTAGCATAATCAGTCAATAATGTTCCCACTGCTGGGACACACGGCCTCCACTCTATGACAGGGAATGGGCTTTAATCCACCACGCGGGCCCAGTGCGGGTTGGTAGGTAGATGTCACATGTCTTCGAATTTTTCGTTCTGAGACATGCCAGTTTCCTCACGATGTTTTCCTCCACCGTTTTTGAGAGCAGTGGTCATGAAATAAATTACACAAAGTAATGCGCTGCCTGGGTTCGAACCCACGACTTACTGTTCGTAAGTCGGGGCCGCCACTACTGACCCACCGCTGCTCTCAAATATTTGATTAAAGCAATTGAATTCAACTGAAATATCGACGCTTCAAAAATAAAAACAGAGCATTTTAAAGTATTTATTTTTGAAAAAAAAAAAAAACTAAAAATATCGCCTAATAAATAATTGTCATAAATTCTACATAATTCTAACGTAAAACGTACTGTAAAGTTGCCGACATGTCGCTTGGTAAATATG
This sequence comes from Eurois occulta, assembly GCA_950022335.1. Lineage (NCBI taxonomy): Eukaryota > Metazoa > Arthropoda > Insecta > Lepidoptera > Noctuidae > Eurois > Eurois occulta. Next base: position 3,514,704 of record OX465489.1, on the reverse strand, counting down.
GCCTTTTAAGCGTCGATATGTTAAACTGGAAGACACCTAAACCGTTGAGAAAAAGGCTCAAAGGAGACATGATGGTTTACCGAATCGAAATCTATACTGAACTCTGATTGCTGTGAACAATAACAAAGATCTGTTATGGAACAAAAACCTGACTAAGTGCAGTGTCAATCAAGTGTTTTTTTAAGTTGATTTATGCACCTAGGTATTCGAAAATACAAATCATCATTGCGCTACATTTGCACAAGCTTAAGTTCAAAACAAAACTCCTACATATAGATATAACGCAGTATGTGATACTTAAAGCATATTAAACTATCAGGGGTTTGTCAGTCCGTCATTTAGCAGTTATTACGAGGGTGTCTGTAATCTTCGCGGATGACTCTCAAACCTTTGGTGGTGTATCTTTGTTGTTATATTTTGGATCAAAATATGGAATGACGTGAATAGTTAGGCTGTGCGCACACCAGAACAAAACATTGCGGTGGAAATATGCTGTAAATGTTTTTTTGTGGCGGCAGTGGACAGAACTGTTTTAAGATATATCTACTAGCTGTTGCCCGCGAATTATGTCCGCGTGAAATTATTATAAAAATATTACTTTCCTATTTATTTTGAATTAGATTTGGTTAACAATTTCAAGGCTTTTAATTTTTTTGCACGGACCCCTAATCTTTTTTCTAAAACAATAGTAGTTTAAGTTACTCCATATAACATCATCTGCCAGTAAAAGTCCCGTCAAAATCGGTCCACCCGTTTCGGACATTAGCCGGAACAAACAGACAGACAAAAATGTAAAAAAATGTGTTTTTGATAAAAGTACCATAAAGTACCGTATGCATTCAGTAAATTGTTATTTTGAAATTACAAACAGACACTTTAATTTTATTTATTTGTATAGATTAGTTTAGATCTGCACACAGCCTTACACAAATAAAAAGAAGTTAGGCACTTTCATAATTAATTTTGGTCTTGATTGAAATGCGGCAACGCTCTTGAAACTAACCCATTTGTGTTACCTACTTGGTTTATTTAGGACCTCATTTTGTTGCCTACTAAGTGAAAGAATAACAAATGGTACCAATTTTAATGATTCGGCTTTGAAACCTAAACTAGAATAGGGTTACTTAATTGGGTCTGAAGTTAGTTTCATTCTCAAACCAAAACAATTTGAAACCGTACTTAGATCTGAAACTAGTCTAGCTTGGATCGCTCCTGGAATACCAATTTCAAATAATTAAAATAAGAACACAATTTTAGAACACCAGCTGTATAATAAGTACAGTCCCAAGCACCAATATGTATATACTTTGAAAAATTCAAAGGCGATTTTCTCGTGAAATAACGGTTTCTACATTAAGATAAGACCTATTTCGTAGCACTATGGCATCCAAAATACTATGCTTGTGAAAACGTAAAACGTTAATCAATCAAGTACATGAAAATCACTTTTAAAAGTTGCTGCGTGTATACATATTGGTGCTCGTGACTGTACGTCTGGAATAGTCTGGATCATTCATAGTTAATTATTAAAACAATTATTGCTGGCTAAATTAATGTAGTAACTCAATTTGAAAATAGCGTCATCAACTGAATCAAATTTTGGTTATAGATAAAGTATAAGTAAGTATACTTTCACACAAATTTAAACCATAAAACTCAATGTTTAGGAAATCAAAAGGCGTTTAACGGAAAACAACCAACAAACAAGGTTTGTCCCCGCTGGACCGGCCGTTTAGCCACATTAAACGGCATTTATTGACCGGAGGGGGACACGCGATCATTTTTGGATTATAACTGCTCCAGATAGACGAATTAATTAACGACATAAACCAATACATCAAGATCCCTGTCACTTTAAGAGTCCCCCTTTAATTTCATCATTATTCTTTGATCGCTGCGGGGCGAGGCGGCTCAAGCCAGTTGAAACCGGCTCAAACCGGTTATGGCTGGTTGCGCCGGTCATAACTGGACGTTCTTTGAGGGATTATGGACGGAACGTGTTTGTGAAGGGGGATGAGACGTTTTTGCGTAATTAGTGGCGCAAGTGGATTTCTTGATAAGTGCCACTTCGGTGCAGTGTGGGTGGGAATAGATATTTTGTAAGAGGATTACTTTACGTGCGGCAGAAGATACAAAATAAGCTGCTATGAGTATATAAGTCTAACTAGACGCTGTGAGAGACGACTATAGATGTACCTAGTTACTTACATGGATGTTTTGGCGCGTGGTCAAAATTGGAACTAATCCGCCATCTAGTTTATTCATGGAACACTTTCATTAACATTTACTAACAACGCCCTCCTACTAGTGTCAATCAAGCGTCAAAAAGTCCTTTTAGCGCTGTAGGGTGCACTGCACTGCACTTTTAGTGTGCAGTGCAAGGTGGCGTTGCTTTTCAACATTTGCATCGATGTGTCAATCTTGGTACAGTTATTTTAGTTCTATGTTTTCCCGCCTGCACAGATAAGTTGGTTGAAGTATAGGTTGATAAGTGAATAAAGTAGAGGTTCCTACAGACAGCAAAATATGAAAATTCCACTATGTTCAATGTTCATTCAACCAAACACGTGGCTGAGAAATAAAGTTGAAACGCGATTTCGCACACATTTTCAGCAAATATAAAAATTTCTCTCATTTCAACGTCTGACCGTACCTACCTACCGTTAAAAGACGTCAATATTAAAGCATAGGGGTTGCTACACAATGGCGAACAGGTACGAAAGGCACGAATATCATTCAAAAAGTGACGGGAAATGGAAAAATCAAAATTCTCATCCGCCATTGAAAACAGATAGCTATGACGGGAAGGGGGAACGCACAATGTGCAACGGTGTAGCGAAACGGGAATATACCGGGTTTTTGTATTATTTTTCTACTTTTTTTTAAATGCGAAAGTGAATGGAATTTTGAAGCGGAAAAGTTCAGGTAAAAATTGTTTAAATTATAAAAGGGAAATAAGGTACCCTGTATATTTGAGATGGAGTTTATCGTTAACATGAGGTGTGTGTAAAAAAATCAGATGGATCTAATTGGTTAAGTTTTGGTGTCATCTATTTTATTAACATCTTTTTTTACTTATACTAAGCACCACCTTAATGGATGTCTAAATATTAATTATAATTACTGACTGTCTCGTTGGTCTAGTGGGTTCGATTACCGGGTCGGGCAATCAGCCACGGAGTGTGGATTTGTGTTACATGGGACTTAAACATAACTGGCGAAATGTGGGTGAACTATTAGGCACACCTCTGCCTAACCCCTCGGGGTTTACTGGCGTGATGTTATGTTAATATTGAACTGTGTTGGAATTGAATCTACTGGAGCTGAGCTAAGCGTTGAAAAAGAGAATGCTCATGGAAGTATGGAATCCCGTACCATGCTGCATCAAAATCAAACCTTGTTTTTTATAGACTACACTGATCGTATAACTCCTACAAAAATTATTTTTGAAAAAAAAACCCGCGTTTCAGAGTTATTTTATAAAATCGAAACTAACCTAAAAAGTAGGTCTATTTTTTCGACGCTACCAACGACGTATTTTAACACACATACATTACATTATTGCTCTAAAAACAGCGTAATACACTAATATTAGTAAGAATTACGAGTTAAAGTAACATCCACAGTATGCTTGACTGAAACTCGATTTTATTTTAGACCTTTAAATTGCCAATAGTCAGTCAGTACAGTATAAATGTCAGATGCCACAGATAAGATAACTATAAACCATAGAGTATAGTAAGTGCTATAAACTAGTCGGGATTTAGGGATGTAATCGATAAATCAAAATCTTTAGGCTGAGAAAATCTATTTTGTTGCAAATAGCAATAAATCAAACTAAATCGATTTGGTGTACTGATCTTACTTAATTGTAATTAATTTTAGAGTCCGCTCGACAGACAAGGGTTTGTTCAATTGAAACGGAACGTCATTTATATTCAGTTGAAACGGAACGTCATATAAAGGGAGTAAAACAATATTCATACTTTTAAACTCGAAAAGTATATTTCCAGTTCAAAAATCAAATCCCCGACGCGTAATGCCGTAAAAAAATATGAAACTAATTACTATAATATTTTGGTTTTGAGGCGCGAGACTTTTTGGTACCAACTTTGGTCATTGTCCTTTGAAAATGTAGCAAAGCGCTGTTGGATTTTCATTGAGGAGTCGCCTAATTTTAGTACGACAGGCATTAAACAAAGATTTCTTTACATCTTTTAAGCTACAATTTTTAAAACATGTACAAAATTATCCACAATTGTTTCGTGTTCACTGAACATCTCGCACAGCATTTATTTTCTATGCTTATATTTTATAAACGAGACAAAAAACATGGTTATGGTTGAAATCTGATCGAAAACAAACATTACGGCTGGCAGAGTCCATTGTAAGTCCATCTTACTCGTTCCTCCCCTAAGTTTTCATCGAAAAATGGGGAGAGAACAATGCACCCAGCCATAATGAAATATTTTGAATATTTGTATTTGATTCCGCTTAAAAGTCTATATTAGAAAACCAATTGAACAGGACCTCGCGAAATAAACTTTTTTAATAACAGTCTAGGGAAGGCACGGTCCATTTTGCGCTGGACAGGGGAGAATAGGGTCTTTCGTGAATTTTTAATTCCACAGTTTAGAGGATATTTGCTCAGGAATTTGCGCTATGAAGATAAGTTTTTATTCGTATTTTATGGTATCGTTTCCATATACGTGAGCACGCCGTCTCCATAGGGCTCGTAAAGTGTGGCTTGTCTGGCCATGGAATGCTGTGGTCGAAGAATCGATTTTCGTGCATATTGGGATTTTTATTACATTGGTACTTGGCCCCGTCTATCAAAATGTACATAAAGTTACTTAAGATAAAGCTAGAAAATGTTACGATTTTTAATATTGAGATACGGCAGTTTTTGGCCTAGCGCTGGCCAATAACGGCACCTCATCATCAGCCTACAGCAGACCACTGCTCGACATAGCCTTCTCCAATACAGCTCGATTCTTGGTGACTCTCATTCAACTGCTAGAAGATCGGCGTCTCACTTTACGCTTACCGATTCACGGTCTCCAGTCACGAACACGTCTACCTTAACGGTCATCGGTTCCACGGCTAATATAGTCGGCCCATTGCCACTTCAGCTTGCTCATCCTGTGAGCTATGTCGAGAACTTTGGTTCTCTGTCGATCACCTCAATAAAGGAACAGCTGATAATAAAAGGTGCTCACCTCAAGTGCTGATGATAATGACGCCTTCTCCTGCTTCAGAGTTTCCACGCGGCTCTTGTATTGCAGCAGCGATCGCACTGTTTCTTCCATCCTGCAACAACAAAGAGGAAATACCATGAATAAGGGTTATTTAAAGCGTCAAGGATCCTATTAGTCAAGTTTTTAGGTTGTTTGTTAGTAAATGTTTTTTTTTTTACAGAAGGCAGCACGAAATATGTAATCTATCTGAAAACACGAGCTGCATTTAATAAGAGGACACCACAATTCTTAAGTTTCCCGGTGAAACTTGGATACTACGTGTAATAAGTTTATGTATCCATTTGTATGCCTGGTTAAACATAGCGATCCTGACATCCGAATTAAACCTTATTACATTGTACCTATGTTTCACAAATAAATAATTTGAATTTGAATAACAATAACTAGTAAATGCACATTCCGACGTGTTGTTTGTATTACCAAAGAAGAAAACAATCACTGCAAACCGCCCTTATGGCGACACTTTGACCGATTTTTACGCAAAACATCGGTAAGCACATAACAAAACTATAAAATGTGTATATCTCAAAAGTGCTACTTCTATGTTGCGACAGTTTCTTGAGGCCGTGCTATATACTTATTACAGTTTCAAGATGAGGTAACTTGTAACTTTGACCGACTATCGCTCAAAGTGAAAGTAAGTTTCTGATAACGGTCGTATCAAACACTCAGTAGATCGTCGGGCAAGTCTTCCAAGTTGTCCCACGTGCTTAGCATGTACAAGTTTCACTTATTATGTTATTTTGTTCACATTATCGGCGTTAACATATATTTGATCTTGTTTTAAGTTAGTAATAATCTTTTAAAATAAATTTGCGTAACAATATTTTGATTAAATTAAAATCCATAGACACTCTTTCCATTCTTGACCATGCTTCTCCATGGAGTTCAGTACTTTGGATTACAATCCGTTTTTGCGTATGTTACTTAGGTTTATTTGTGAGCCTGTGTCGATTGTTTTTATCAAATTAAATTATAGGCACATCAAAAAGATGAAGAAAATGTTGTAAATTATTTGTTGCCAGTAATCCATGTTTCCTTTGGTTCTATTTCAAACCTAGTTTTACAACATTGTATTTTCTTTTGACAAACTAAGTGTTTCATCAAGGAAATTATACCGAAGACAGAATAGATCAAAAACAAAAGGAGACAAACGGTCTTACGAAACAGTTCATTATGCAGATGGATCAAACTGGCGAGCTGAGGATTTGCATACTCTGCGACAGAGGGAGACAAAAGACTTCCGTCAAGAGTAAGAAAGAGATGAAAGAAGTACACTTGACTCATGTCGACACTTCATTAGACGGAGACGTCCGTTCGCGGGAGGGCATCAACGTCAAATGACGGCTAAGTGAAGAAAATTGCGACGTGTTCCTTTTTTTGTGTTGCGGTTTTAGATAATCACTATAATCAGCGTATCATAATCAATGTGGCGAGTTTTTTAATACTTTTTCAGTAAATTTTTCATCCTAGAAATTTAACTATTGCAGCAAACTTACCTGTATCTTGACCACAGGTCTTGACTAACCATTAACAAATAATTTCAAGACACAACTTGTCTTTAAAATATTTTTATTTTAAGCAAAATATTAATTATTTAGAAACGACAAAACTATAATAGAAATAAATATGTACAAGTATAAAAGGGTTACAGGGCGTCCAAAAATTCGTCCGCTTCGCTGTCAACAGGAAAAGTGCCCAGAAGGCTGGCAGCATTACCACGGTGGATGGCAATGCTGAATAAATAGTTAATTTATTGAGTGGGCCAATTAGTGACGTCAAAGGTTGCTATTGCAATAACAAATCTATGGCAGAATCACGTTTAGACAGCTATATCAATTGATTGGTGGTGTCAACTGTCAACTACCGGACAGGAAAATAATTATAATTGATTGTCCAACTTCGTTTTAATGCCCGGCCAGAACCATAACTCTTTTATTTTTGTTCTTGAAAACATTTTCGAAGTAAATAGGAATCTTAATCGGATTTCCTAAACCCCATTTTAAATGAACGTAAACAACCTGAATTATGAAAACGCTCATCGCGAAGCCACAATGCCACTGTTTTAATCTCAGAAATTAATCAACGTTGAGTTGCAATTTTAATACTTAATTCTGCCGAAGCTGAATTAAGGTTTTACATCACAAAGGGCCTTGAGAGCCTTCTTAGGAGATAATGCCTGAAACAAAAACCCCTCGGAATGATTATTTCACCCTCTTTTAATTATTAATACACCGTTGAGGGCCAAGATTACAGTATTAAGGGACGTAAAGGGTATTACGGGGTAACACTAAATATTACGTTTAGTAACTGGTCAAATTGCTGAGCAAATAGACCTGGTATTGTCTGGGTGATTTGGTTAATTAATTTAATTTGAGAATTAATGGAGTTGTGCTTTCCATTCATGGGGAGTTAACAGGGGAGGTCTTTGTCCAGCAGCGGTACAGAAGAGGCCGAAAAAGAATGGAATTTGAGGATTCTTTCAGAGCTAATAAGATGAACAGAGAGATTTTTAGGACCAGCTTTAATATTAGTTTACCAAAAGTACGTGTGCATTTCAGTGTAATAGTTTTAGTGTGATTTCTCGAAAATCTTATAACACTTAAGAATTTTTTATTAAGCCATGCCTGCTTTTCATAGTATGCCTTTCAAGTCAAGTCCTAATAAAAATAGCTTTTGTTACATCGGCCGATGAAAACCACATGAATCCTTACTCCTTACAATTGAAGAATTGGGACAATCCGCGCTTGGTTGCCACCCCATTATTAACTCGTTCCATAACGAATCCTTTTATTATAAAGCTGGCAACGGAATCCATTCCACAGATCCTGAATAATGGAACTTTTTCAATAACTCTGAATAGAATGAGTTCCCTTCAACCGCTGTAAGAAATTATTCACTTTTTTTTTCGAACTGGCAACACAGTATTCTTTGATTAGAATTTTAAAGTTCTAAAAGGTTGTGTTCGGTTTTTAATTTCTTTGTGTTTGGTTTGATTAAATGTTAGCGTTTAAGGCTGAAGCTAAGGATACCCGATGGTACTGGGAAAATATACTTCATTGAATGTGGAAAATGTATGAACTTTTCTAATCATACTAGTGACTAAGTAATGATCTAGTAATTTTTAGCAATTTTTTTTGTTGTACTTTATGTATACCGGTACAGCATTTTAAACTGTTTGAGTATAAGTTTTTACAGATAGGCCCATAAAAGTAACACGAAAAAAAAAATCCTCGTTTTTCAATAATACAAAATAACATGTCGATGTTTTGGTAATTATAATCTACACAACAAAAGTAACCAAATCAAAAAGCTCAAGCTAAACTTAAATAAAATTAATCATACAAAAATTAATTTCTGGAGCAGCTGAAAGCAATTGAGCCTTTTTTGCGTATTTCCCACGTGGCATATCTAGTTGGTCGGTTCGGGGGTCGATTACCTTATACCAAGCCTTATTACAGTGTAATTTAATGTTTTGTTTTTTTTTTTCGACGGTGTTTTTTACACGGGCAATGTTTTACTGCGGCCAGTCACGGCAGTATCGACCGGGGTGTGTTCTATTTTTGATTAATATACCCACATGTTTTGCGGGTAGGAGAGGAATTTGTTTTACGTGAAGGCATTTTCGGGAAATTGCTTGGGGATGATAGTTTTATAGGGAGAAATCAGTTTTTGTATTTGTTGTATGAAAAGAGAAAACTGGGAACGAAAACGACTCCAAACAAAAGCAATGAAAAAAGGCATTCAGACAAAATCACTGCTGTTGAACCCAAAACGATCTTTTAACTACGCGAAATAAAAAAAAAGAGTATTAAAACCAGAGTAAACAATTACCATATTTTACCGAAGCTAGCCAAACATGGCGGCTTCGTCCCCTGGTCTCCCCTCGCGACAAATTACGTCGCATTCAACCCTTGACCAGATGAGAGCTCGTAAATCTTATCTATTAAAACCTGTGTCGGTAGGTACTGTGGTGTGTTGCAAGGCAAGAGTATAAAGCGGTACGTGGTAGTAATAGGATGTATTTTCTTGGGTAGTTACAACGGAAAGTTTGGTCCTTAGGGTCGGTTGACATAAACCAATCGAAGGTAGCCACTTTTGCACCAGCTCAATAAAAATAATACATAGCGAAAACTCATCAAACATAACCATAGTTATGAATAAGCAGATTCACTTTGCACTAGTGCCATTATTGAACGTGAACGTATAATACTGCTATAGATATGCTGCATTACTTACACAACTTAATTGCACTCTCTCGCAGATAAGAGGCCTGTTTCGTAGCAGTAAGAACATCATAGGATTATTATGCATAGTTCATACTGAGAAGCATACCATTCAGTACCTCACACAATCGACCATTGTCCTCAAATCAATGACACTAATCCTCTTAAATAAAAGAATGAAGCGAAAACTTTTACATTTACTACCTTCCTACATTTCCGTTACTTCCTGTTTTCTATCGGCAATCGCTTTCCGCCCTTCCATTAGCCCACAACTCCCCCATATCGATGTATTTGCCTAAACGCGAAGCTTACATTCAAGCCACGCGCCTCGCATTGTCGCCGACGCGCCACAGAATACCGGCCGCACTGGGCACTCTGCTAATGCCGAAGTAATTACTCATCGCTTATCAGTTAGTATGTGGCATTTGCATGATCTCCCAATAATTGGTGGGTTGACGCGTGAAAAAATGTTTGTAAAAAAGAAGGAAGATATAAAAATGTATGCACGAGTACAGATTTGAAATGCATATTTTTAGTGTCATCAGACACAAAAATATTGGATAGATGGGGTATTTGCCGCAAGGTAATTGAATTGCTAAGCAAATTAACACTCTACATCAATTTTCCGAGTTATGGCCATTTCATAAACATTTCATTTCAATTCATTTTTTTTTTCATTTCATTCATAATACAACTGTCATTCCGTAACAGTAATAATTTGTATCACCGGACTATTTACGTTGGTAGTCAAGTTGCTTAATAACGTATTTCTCTGTATTTTAAAATTGTGGCAGTCTGAAGTTTTACAGTGTTATAGGCAAGCAAAACTTTCTTTCTCACAATTGTTGTACACAGTTTAGTAGATTTAGGACTCCTGGTGAGCATATATACCTAAGAAGTGTCTAAATTTATACAGAACTTTGTAAGAAATATCTTCAAGTTGGTATTTATTTCAGTAGGTAACCTCTCAAAGACTTTCGAGAGGTTTTAGTACTCTTTCGACACAGTTTAGCAGCAACTTTCACAAGATACTAATCAAAATTCAGCTCATATCTAGACTTAACGAAAACCCCTTTTTAGTATGACATAAATAATAAACTTTATCCACGTTTATCTAACTCCCTTCAGCATAAAACAATGAAACATTTTCTAGATCCCACAGGGTTGCTAGGAGGGTCCAACTTTGTTGTGAAAGAGCTCGATCAATTACTGAGTACTAGGTGGGTTAGTTTACTTAATAGTACTGCCTTTTTTTAATGGGCTCTTCAGCTTATCAGGCTTCGGAAAATATTTGTGCTATTGCGATAGTCAAAATAAAAATCAAAGCATTTATTTCAAGTAAGCCACTTACATGCACTTTTGAACTGTCGAAACAAAGACAACAATGAAATGTAGCTACAGTCCCAGTCACAAGGCATAAAAACTGTGAAAGTACTGTAGTTACCCATTCCCTAACGTAGATCTCTATGGAGAAGAACGTAGTCTCTTGCTTGTCCTCCTACTATTTTGCTGTGTCAGACAGAGTCCATAATGGTCTATTTATATTTTAAGTTACCATATGAGAATACATTGTGAAATGGAATAAGTTATTGACTATCATAATTCTGAGTGTTATCATATATGGACACTACGAATTCAGCTAAATATTGAAAAGATCAGAAGCCGAAAAAACAAGTTGTTTAAAAAAAACTATGTTCTGATTCAACAAAATTTTTAAGCGACTCTTTTGAGCAAGGCACGTTCAATATTAAGATAACGTAACGTAAGCAGATGCAGCCTAATCCATAATTAATCTATGTAAAGTGACGATGCTACCTCAGCTTATTAACACGAAAAAGCCAAGCCACGAAGTTCATCATCATCATCAAGATACTTCTTAAATATTCAACTTCATTTTTAAGCCTCAAAATTCACTTTGATAAACGGCCTGTTGTTCGCGTAATTTACGCGTTGGTATACCTTCTACCAGGAGCACAGAATATTACAGAAGGTCCATTCTATACAATCAGCGAAAATATGGGTACACATAGATGCGAACGTACGGCGACCTGCGAAACAAATGGTAGTCGCGAGCACAATTGCACTCGCTATAAGTGAAGTGGTGATTTTTTTACTCCAATCGAATAAGGATGAAGTAAGAGATGTTATTGATAAATTAAAATATTTTTCATTTCATTACCATCATCCAAAATCAGCGCTATTTATATTTTTTGTAAACATTTGAATGGCAAGAGAGGACTAGAAGTCGATTCGAAAATTTCAGAATTCATGAGGCTCCACCCTGGTCTCTACATGTGCGTACATTTTTGCTCACTATCTAAAGCTAATCTTCTGTATATTTATTTACCCTGTTTTCGCAGGTAGGAGTTTTACCGACGATATGCCTTAGTGCGAGCGATGGATGTAAATTTTTAATAAAACGCAAACGTAAGTAGCTGACGCACCTGTGTTGGGGTAGATGTGTATTGACAGTTATATTTTTTTGACAGCGACACCCAGTCTTTTGGGGGAGTTTGTATAATGTTACGTTGAGAAAGTTTTTGGGTTAAAAATGTTGCGAGGTAAATGAAGAACGATGCGTGTAAATGTTTCAACGTGAGTAAAGTTATGAAATCTTGTTATTAATCCATGTCCATGATGTTAAATTCATGCTTTGGTTTAAGACGACAAAGGATAGGTTTGTAAGAAAATCCATTCTACATTGAACTAATAATATAAGTACGGTAGCATAGCAGTGGTAAAAAAACATTATAAGCTGACCTCATATCAAACACAATTGAAATTTCATACAGCCCTAGGCCAACCAGCCAGCTCAAGGTCAAAGTAATAAAGTAACTGACCTGCGGCCTACTGTAAAAAAATATTACAATATTTTACGTACAAAACCGAATTTCTCTGTACATTTTCTTACAAGTTCCTCATAATTGCTTACACCATACATCGTCACTACACAAGAAACCCTACAAATGCCCACATTTTCAGCTATAACCCCTCCCTGCACACATAAGGTGGTCAGCAGTATTTCTCAGCTCAATACATAATGGTTGGTGGCAATATTTCTTTTTGCGACACCCAATTAGAGCCGGGTTGCTATAACGAGAGGTCAAAGGTCAAAGGTCTGAGGATTATGAAGACCTTTTGTTGCGATTACGTATGGCTGGTGGGGTATAGGCCTATATATAAAGTCGAGGAGTCGTTACATCTGGTATTACTTCATTACGTTGGTAGGTCAATGAAAATGACTACGTTTAGGTGTATACCTAGTTTATTTTTTGAGTATACTCTAAATTTTGGTCAGTCAAAGATTGCTTTCTCTCAAATTTTTTAAACCTGATGTACCTGATATACCTCAGATGAATCGCTGATAGCCGAAATACACAGGCTCTTGCCTAGTTCAGCTACAGATGTTAAACTCTTTTGCATAGTGAAAAATATAGCCTAAGATATATTTGTTTAATTCTGTGAAATGAATAAAATTATATTCCGTTTATTCATCTTTAAACATACTGTTTACATTTTTAAATATAAAACAATATAAAAAAAAACATTTAAAAATATAAAAAATAGTAGCCCACCGGTATCGGGAACAGGGTCCAAGCTACCGGCAAAAACTTATATTATTATTATATTTTATTAATCAGATTATTACAAGATCATTAAGAAACGCATTTGATATTTCGCTCTGCAACATAAATACCTATAGGTTTAAGCTGATAAAATATTTACGTCAAGAGACGTCTCTCCTTTTAATTTCCCGTCAGACGAAAACTAAACGTCTTAAAACCGGATTAAAAATACAATTTTCCTACAACCCTTCTCCCTTGCTATGAATAACTGAAAGGCAATCTATTCTCTGTTGATGCGTGACCATTTTTCACTTTTAGGTTTAAGTAAAAATATAGGAGGAGGGAACGAAATCATTGTTACTTTCGATTCCGAGACTCACAAAGTTTTAGTTTATATTTTTTGGAGTTTTCCTTTGTACCTGAAAAAATAACAATGAGGTCGCTTGTTTTATATAAAAAAAACTAGCACTTGGCCCGCGACTTCGTCCGCAAAAATTGTGATACCTCAGCTAATTTGTATGATATAAATATAATTTGTAGCCTATGTTACTTCCTGATGATAGTTAGTAGTAAGTTTCAATTGGTGAAAAAATAGTTCAAATCGGTCCAGTCGTTTTTGAGTTTATTCATTGCAAACATACAAAAATACAAATCTTTCATCTTTATAATATTAGTGATAGCTATCGATTTGTAATTTTTTTTCTTGATTTCGAATAAAACTGTTCTGTGTTGACTTTTTTTTAATTTTGTTCTGTAAAGAAAACAATTGTACGTTTATCTGGCTACCCCAGCAAATTCTATGATGTTGTTATACTTCAGCATTAAAGTCTGTAGGTTGAACAAACAGAATGTCAGGCAAATATCACGGGGTCAAGGCTTAGCATTTAGTGAATCGTTAGTAGGCTGGAAGTGTGTTAATGTGTAGGTACGTAATTCATACGCAGAGTAGGAAAATGTTACTCTGCTTGTGTTGTTGTGTGGCAAACAAGCAGGCAGCCAGATTGTAAATGGTTACCAGCCTAATCAGTTGAATCAGGTAAGAATGGAAGCCGACCCCAATATAGTAGTTGGAAAAAACCGTGCAAATGATGATGGTAGTATTTCCCTGGACGCAAGGGCGAATCCGGGGGGTCATGGGGGTCATGACACCCCCCCTGGACTGAGAAAAAAATATAATTTTAACATTTTCTATTTAAAAAGAAATATTAAGTATAATTTTTGGTCGCTACACTAACTGGTAGTGAAGCTAGAATACATAAAAAAACATCTAATAGTGGGATATATTTCAATATCACAATTTAATATAAGATTATAAATCGACTGAGGAATGTTTTGATTCCGCTGCCATTTTACCTTCCACAGCCGATATTGTAAAGTATTTTGATGTATAGCAATAAAACACTTTCTTCTTAATTTGAATTATTATTGTAATCGAATTCGAGCCCGTCATGACTAGATCACGACTATGTAACCCCCCCTTGACATGAAAGCTGGATCCGCCCTTGCCTGGACGAGCACTTAAAAAAGAGTTCTACTCGTAGAACTTCTGTAATATTTTAAGATTATCGATAATTTACAGCAGATTTGGAGACTAAATATAGTGCGTTGCTAAGACCTGTCTTTGGCCATTGTATATTGCGAAGTTGAATGTGAAGTAGGTTCAATGCTAGATTTATTGGGGCTAAGCTTAGAGTGCCTGAACTTGCTATTGTCCAATGCATGAATAAAGACACTGTTCCGTACCTGGATAGCTCGTTAAAAAGATTTATTGTTAGACTTTGTAATCGTAGACACTTTTAGCACGCAGAATATTGACTACAATATTGTTATAATGACGTTTCTTTCAGAGGTTGACTTTCATACCATTTAAGTGAAATATCGACAAAATGGTTATTCTGGCTACTACGGTACTGGAAATTGTTTCCTAGCAAATTTTGTAATATCAGGTTAAGCAGCCATTGGACTTGTAGAATAGAATGAGCGTTTATTTAAAATATTAATTATTTACAAACTACAAAACTATAATAGAAATAAATATGTACAAGTAAAAAAGGGTTACAGGGCGTCCAAAAATTCGTCCGCATCGCTATCAATATATTATTAGAATAGAATAGATGTTTATTGTCTCCAGTACTATAACCAGTATTGGCCCGAGACAATATTGAATACCGGCCAAGTGCGAGTCGGACTCGCGCACGAAGGGTTCCGTACCATTATCTATAAAAACGGCAAAATAATCAGATCTGTTGTATCGGAGCCCCACTTAAATATTTGTTTATTCTGTTCTTTAGTATTTTTTGTAATAGCGGCAACAGAAATACATCATCGGTGAAAATTTCAACTGTCTAACTATTCATGAGATACAGCCTGGTGACAGATGGACAGACAGACAGACAGCGGAGTCTTAGTAATACGGTCCTGTTTTATCCTTTGGGTTCGGAACCCTAAAAAGTATTGGGGACGCCTTTGCCCAGCAGTGGGGCAGAACAGGCTAAAACAAAAAAAAAATAGAACTAGTAATAGCAGTAGGTACACACACCCTATAATATCGGATCCAAAAGGTTCGAGTATCAGTAACTATGCTTACCTCCCTAAGGAGATTGCTAAGCGCTGGATTTGTAATAAACTTTCTAGACTACCTAATCAAATACATATGTGGTCAATGGCTTCTATTTCCAGATTTCATACAATCAAAAATCGTACCAAAGCACCTATTAAATAAAGCATTAATTCCTTCACAATTTCACAGTTAAACACTTTAACAAAGCTGAAAAGGCGTTTAAAAACCGGTGGCCGTGTAACACGGGCGCTATTAAGGCCTACATCGACGGAACAATGTATGAACACAGTGCCGTGCGGGTGTACCCATTCCGAAGTGTGGAGAACGCTTTTAGTCGCACTGAGCTCGAGAGTTTATGGGGTGTGGTTCCAGTCACCGCTGCGTTTGTCTATCGGTCTGTTTGTTTCGGCTAATCTCCGAAGCGGCTGGACCGATTTTGACAGGACTTTTACTGGCAGATAGCTGGTGTTATAAGGAGTAACTAAGGATTTTATTTTAGAAAACGGATTAGGGTTCTGAGAAAAAAAATCCTTGAAATCTATACTTATATATTATATATAATTATATAAAGCTGAAGAGTTTGTTTGTTTGTTTGCTTGAACGCGCTAATCTCAGGAACTGCTGGTTCGAATTGAAAAAATCTTTTTGTGTTGGATAGTCCATTTATCGAGGAAGGCTATAGGCTATATAACATTACGCTACGACCCTTAGGAGCCGCGCAGCGTGTGACACCGCGGGGAACAGCTAGTTGTTAATAAAATTCGATTTAAATATGGGAAGTCATATTTTTATAAAAAAATCACGTTGATAAAGGTTGCCGGCAACCTATAGTTGTGAATATAAAGATTCTATTTATTTTTATAGGCCATCCCACCTACCCGTTGACCTTCCAGAAAACGCCACCAAAATCGCTATCGTCTATGCCAAAACCCGCAGCCTCAGCCCTTAGACTAGCGCTGACTCGGCTTGGATATTGATGTAAGCGATAAGCGTTTTATGAGGCGCACATGTGCCTCTTTTAACAACACCTGTAAATGAGTTTTTGTACACAATATGTGAATATGTTGTGTGTGGGCTGTTGTCGTAAATCTTGGGTGTGTTGTGGCTTGGCAACATGAGATAAGTTAGCTGTAGGATAGACAGAAATACTTAAAATATGCTTTATTATAGGTCTATTATACTATAGGTTTAGTGGTTAGAAGCGCGACTGTTGTGCATGAGCTCCTGACTTCGATTCCCAGGTCGGGCAATGTATTATTGGGTATTAAGAATTTCTCAGTAGCAACAACTGAGTCTGGATTTGGGCCTGGTTGGTGGCAATAGGCTCGCCCCCTATTATATGGAACTTTTTTGAGCAAGCGATGTTCTCTCATCATACTGTATCTACAACGATATCAAAAAACAGTCTGGGTGCCTATACCCTAGATTTGTTAATCTATTGATCTATTGATAGCATAGCCAAACAGTCGTTACAGCTGACATGTATTTGATAGCACAATTTCTTCGGTTTGAGTCTGAACTTCTAGACCAGTAAATGCTAAATAACCAAAAGCTTCATCAAATATCTGAGATTTGATGAAAAGAATAGCGGAGTGGTAGGAAAAACATAATTTCCACTTCTCTCCGTATCAGCAGGAGACAGAACAAAACAAGGCCAATAGGCACAAAGGGACGTTTACAACTGGGATAAGCCCAGTTGTCTAGCACCACGGATAAATATTATCATTAATAGTTCTTTCTATAATAATAACTTCATATTAAATGTATAAATATCTAAATCCGGTTTTCTTCAACCTCTTTATAAGCTATCGTTGGCTACAAAGCGACCCAATGAAGCGTTTCAGCCATTCTCATAAGACCGGTAACTGCTCATTGATTTGTTCAAATACAATGAGATTTCTTCAGCTTGAGGGGTCAACGTGAACTGGTTTCAGATACTAGAATCAATTTAATTTCGACAATGGTTTCAATTTACCCCTATATGTATCTTGGTAAGAACTGTTATTGGAATAATATTCATAATTTTGCAATCATTTTTCATTGAAGAAGGATTTACTTAAACGTAATGTGAAGTTTTGTTTGTTTTATTTGTTGTTGTATGATTTAAACGTAGTTCAGGTATCTAAACCTCCAGAGGGGCGCGCAAGGGCCGATGCGTGCCAGGGCTGCGACACTGTTCGAAAGAGATACCGCGGCCCTGGAACACAAAGGGCAAAAGAAGGAACATGGATGGGTTTTAGTCAGTAAAAGTCTGACACTCCCTTCCGCTCAAGCCCAGAGCGGGAGGAGTCATTTGATGATTTCCCATCCCCAAAAAAAAGGTATCTAAACCTGACTGGCAGTTTTTAAATGGAGGACTGCCTATCTGACCTAAACAACCCAGTCAGTACTGGGTAATACGATACCCCTTGGTAAGACTGGCTGTTATACTTTCGGAGCACTGACTATCTGTAACGACTCTCAAAGATCTCGAAATGACAGGCCAGACCAACGGCTTGTCGTGCTTATCCATCCACGGATTAACCTCAGCAAGCACGGCTACACCTTGAATATGCGGCTGTTATTATTTAGTCACGAGGTCCTTTTTAGGGTTCCGTACCCAAAGGGTAAAACGGGACCCTATTACTAAGACTCCGCTGTTTGTCTGTCTGTCTGTCTGTCTGTCTCCAGGCTGTATCTCATAAACCGTGATAGCTAGAAAGCTGAAATTTTCACAAATGATGTATTACTATTGCCGCTATAACAACAAATACTAACAATTAAAAAAAAAATATTAAGGGGGCTCCCACTCCCACATACAACAGATATGATTTTTTTGCCGTTTTTATAGATAATGGTACGGAACCTTTCGTGCGCGAGTCCGACTCGCACTTGGCCGGTCTTTTTAAATCAACAATTACAAACAAACACAACATTAAAATATAAATTATTGATGTACTCAGTTTCGTATTTCTTAGCTTGTTCAGTACGAAACCCTCATCATTTTTACAGCACCACTTAAAACTAAAATTCTTATAACCCTCCCCCATCACGATTATGTCCCAACAAATCAACCAAGATCCAATAGCCATTAAATGATATCCCATAAGTCCCCACCTGTTTGGCACATCTGCCGCATAATCTATGGTTACCGGCCACTTCGGATCACCGGAATCACCGGCGATTAGTAGCCTAATAGCCTCAGTAATAGCCCATGGACATAAATTGCTAGACTATGAATTTGCGGCTAAGTTATGGTAGTGTGTGATGGGTATTAGTGTCATAAGTATGAGGGGAAGTAATGAAAGGGGAGGTTTGTTTAGATGGTTTCTTGGCTTCTGTGGAGTCTCATCCTAAACACGGCCGCCTACTGACCAGCTCTTTGTGCAACTCCACCTGCACTTTAAGGGACCTATCGGAAGCCACTACCAACGCCGTCGATGTGACGGACAGACAAAATGAAATAGCAGGACCTAGCACCGGCCTCATCTTATTTTAATACAAATCCTAATGTAAATAAATATGAACAAATTATAAAGTCCGAAAAAATCTTTAAATTGTTCATTTTACACTATGTATATTATTTCACTCAGGCAGACTTTGCCTTACTTTAGACCTATTAATAAATATATGGTAGGTATGTATGGTAGGTATGGTATGGTGTTTTTTTATGGCATTTTTAAGTGTATTCTTATTGTTTTTTTGTTTCTAATGTATTTTTGTTTTATACATTTGGTGGTAGTTACATCGCATTGGTGTTCTAGCTGTTAAGGTGTTATTTACGTAATTTTAAATAAATAAATATTAAAAAAGGAGTATGCTATCAAATTATCAAATCTTTCGTCAATTTTACCATCTCACAACCCTTTAAATAACACTACAATTCCGAGGTCCACTATACCCAGCTTCTTACCTCCCCCCGTCCCTTACCTTCCCCTTTCGATACAGTACCATAACTTACCCTGGAGTACAGAACACGGGCTTCCACTCAGCACCAACATTTCCATAGCCGATTGACTTATCGGCCAGTTAAGAGGTCAGCCTGATTTATGGACTCCCATTCAATTGTAGCCTTGTGGACTGTGGTACTGTTCGAATTTGAAGGTGGATTTTGGGTGAGTTAGGTATAGATAGGATTGTTAAGTTGTAGGTGTTGTATGTAAATTAAGTTGGTGTAGATAGTGATCTGGGTAAATTATTATTGTTCTTCATAGCGTGGCAATTTAAATTGTGTCGGAAGTAAGCCACAAGTTTGGTGCCTTCAGTAGCGTCCATCAGTTCCTGTAATGAGCAAACAACAGGACCGGCAGTTGCTCATTGTTTGTGGAGTAGCATCACACTTACACTCCAGGGCAGAGTATACTCATAGCTATAAGGCAGTGTGTAGGTTAAGTTTACTAACATAGTTGTTAAGAAATATTGTTACTAACATATTGAGTTCTGTTACTTGTTAATTAAATATAAATAAATAAATATTAATTAATGATTATTGAAAAAAGCAACTTTGCTATCATTTTTTACCTTTTGTGTTCAAAGACATTAAAATTCTGGCCCAAATGTAATTTAAACTTTGTACCCACTAAGCATGGCTTTTATCGTGGCCAGAGGCTAAGTGTTGCCATGCAACGTGGCAACGCCGCCAGCCTCTTCAGCACATTACCTGCTGACAGCGTTGAGGAGGTGTTTTTGAAAACCTTTTAATTAGTTTGGTGTCAGTTTAATACTTTTTAATAGTAATAATATATATAGTTCGTTTACTAAATCAATTGTGAACTTTAATTCAGGTTCAAATAAACTCTGTACAGTTGCCAGCGCATCATGTTACCAGAAACTGTCAAATTTTCTCATATGATTTTGAACTTAACCATCAACATTTTATGGTTTAAAATAATTTGGAGAAATTTGACAGTTTGTGGTAACTTGATGTGCTGGCGACTGTACCCCTGCAAACGCCAAGTAAAGTACCTACTCCGGTCTCTGCCGAGATATAAAGCTTACCAAAACGACAAGCAACTAATAAATCCCATCTGTTCTCATACCACCATTTTATTCTCCATCCAAAACTCAATAACACGCAGACACGGCACTTCTTATTAAACTCTCGCAGGTATAAACGTTCAGTTTGATCGTATCTATAAAAGTAACTGACGGTTCAAGTTGAACCGTTCGTTTTTGTCACACATTACCGTTACAATGAGATTAGAGTTACCGTGAACTTATTAAACTGAGCACGTACGGTTCTACGGTAATATGTTTTATTGTAACGATTAAGAGAGTTAACACACTGTTGGAAAATGTAAGAGGAAAGTGATTTTGAGTTCTAAGGGCTAAGTATCAGGTTACCTTTGCAATTTTTAGTATTTTTGTTATTTAGGACCTTTCTAGAGTTTCAAATTGCATCGAGCATAATCAGTTGTAATTTTCCTACTGCTGAAAGTGGCGCCGGTGACTGAAAAGTTGTGTGGTAATCGGTTGTCGTGATATGGGCATGTGATGCGGAGGAATGAGGAAAATTTCATGAAGAAAGTTTTGAGTATGACTGTGGATGGGTATAACAGTAGAGGAAGACCAAAGAAACGATGGATGGACTGTGTGAAGAATGATATGGCAAGAAAGGAGGTTTCTGATGAGATGACAAGTAATAGAGATGTATGGAAAAAGAAGATATGCTGCGCCAACCCCAATGAATGAATTGGGATAAGGGCAAGAGAATGATGAATGTTCCCACTGCTGGGGCAGGTCGCTTCTCTTTGAGAGGGAGTGGACTGCAATTCAGGAATGTCATATGTCTTCGAAATTTTGGTTCTAGGACCAGCCAGTTTCCAGTTTTCCTTTACAGAATCTTCACTGACGGCATCTGTAATAGATTACATCTAACGAAAGCAGACTTGTACTCGTTATAAGTCTTTGGGGAGACTTCAAAGTCGGATTTATGAAAATACAGCTAAATTCATCATGGATTTTGGGGGTGAATAAAATACTTTAGCCTAATACTTCAGAGGTAAGTAAACCCGAGAAATTACAAAACCTCTTGCGTGCATCTAATCCCTTCTTCAAACCTTTAATCCTCTCACGAAATTTTATCCCCAAACGCGGCTTAAATCTAATTTATTTTCGCTACCTTGCATTACAGTTTAATTACTCACATTCGACCTTTAAAAAGCCTTGATCGCGTCACATTTACGTGACTGATATTATTACGCACGACAGCGCGTGCCGTGTGTCAGTGCTCTTATAGAGCGCGGGAATTAAAGCGGCCGCCATTTTGGAGAAAGTTGGCGAAAGATTGCTTTAGTAATGAGTGCTGTATGTGTAATGTTGGGCGTTTAAGGTAAGACGTTTTGTGTTTTTCCTACAAAGGGTTGTTTTAAAAATGTTATTAAGTAGATGAAAGATATATTATTCATTATTGTAATTTAATGCTTCTTTCTTTATCGTGTAGCTAGTGCCTAACCTGGTGTCAGAGTTTTTATGCATTTATATTTAAAGAAAGTGCTGAATATAAAATGTTCATCCATAATATGTTTCTTTATAAAAAAATGTTAATAATTTTAAATTGTAATTACAATATCGCCCCAGTCATGTGTCTATAAATTCTGAGCTTTATCATTTATACAAAAACGGATTACCTCATACAAGTAAATTATTTTTTGTACAGAGAAGAAACAAAAGCATCCCCTTCAAGCGTTTGACTAAATGTGAATTAGTAAGAAGAATTTCTCCACATTCATCACAGTTACGGTTAAAGTTCAAGTGAAATGTTTTTGAGTTTAATGTAACGTTCAGGATTTTGAGTTTTGTTATTGTTTTACGGAAGAAATAAATTTTTCAGTGTGTATCATGTTGTAAGTAGAGGGAGGGACTATGCTCTGAAATAATTTGGGGCATAAGTAAGATATATTTAACCACAATCTAGACGCTATTAGTTAATAGGTAAGGATCGTTTCAATTTAGGTACATATGTTGTAGAACGGGCCAGTTTGGGTTGACTTTGTTAGGGTTTCGCTTTCCGCAATTAGTCCTTAAAGTGGACCATTGTACGTGAACCATGGCGGCCGTTATGCCCTCCAGAAGCAGGTCAATCTTCCCAGTCTTCTCAAGAAATCCGCAAGGGATCTTGGTATTCCAAGAATTTCCTTGCAGATCGGGTGACGCCGGTGCACTCGAGGAGTACATGCGCTACCGTTTTCTCCACCTCCATGCATGCTCTGCACAGGGACTGTCAGTGATACCCAGGGAGTGAAAGTGTTTGTTCAGTGAGTAGTGTCCAGTGATGGACCTCGCCACCAATCGCAGTCTATCTCTGTCAAGGCGCAGAAGCTTGACTTTCTATAATATTTTTTTGTTATCAATTACTTTTTTGACTGGCAAAATATTATCCTCCTATTTACTCTTTTTTCCCGTATATAAAATTACAGTACAATAGCAACCGTAAAGAAGACGACATGAAATGACACTTTCTTGTCATTTGACCCATTTCTATTCGCAATCAACCACACTATTGTCACATCTCACTTTATGACATTATTGTACTATCACCTCTAAATCATTTTAGTGCCATTTTATCACCTTTTTCCTACAAGGTTGTCACAAACCGGAACTCGTGGGAGCGGAAACGAGCCATCCCGACATCCGGATGTGACGTCGACTGAATGGCGCCAGAGATTAGCGGCGCCATCTTGAATCTTCCACTTTTCATATGGAAATTGACTTTGAAAAACTTTCGCGAAGTTATTTTTATGGTGGTCTTAGGTAACGGGTGAATCTAGGATTAATATTTTAGTGGAGATGGGTGAAAAGTGTTTAGTGTTTTGCGAATGGCAGTTTGTATAAGTATATAATATGAAGACGGTGTGTAGAATACTGTTATTCAGCTGAATCCGAAAAGACGGGTAGCCGACTTTACTTTTTTCAACGTTTACAACGGTTTTTTTTTTTAATTACTTTATTTTTAAATTGTTAGTTTAATCTTTTACTCTGGACGCTCTTAATGTGCACGTCTTTGTACATCGTTCTCACATAATTATATGTATAATCTCAACATGAATGATGTAACCAAGACTTTGTAACAACATTTTGATTAAAAAGAGTGTCCATGGAGTTTCTTGCCCATTCTTCTCCATAGAGATCTACGATTTGGAATGTGCAACTACAGTACTTTCGCAAGTTATTATGCCTTGTGACTGTGACTGTAGCTTAGCTTTTTTGTTTTTGACTTTCAAAAGTGCCTGTAATGGTCTAATTGAAATAAATGCTTTGAGTTTGAGTTTGACAACGCTTACTTACTACATTAATTTGTTTGTGTTTTAACATTCTTAAACTGCCAAATTTATTTTAATTATATAGGGGCTTAATTTGTCAACTTTATTGTGCATGCTGTGGTCTTCTTTAAGTGAAGGAGTACACCTACGTAATACCTTACGTTGTCCATTATGTAATAATGTTTTGTGTAGGAATATCTTTTGTTGGAGATCCTAAAATAAATAAACATGATGTAGGATCACGTCTGCCATCCCCGATGACATGATTCTTTAAGGTCGATATAGAAATAAGTGGCTTAGATATAAGCAAGCTGTAGGTTATCCAAACACAATTTGGCTTAACTGACACTAATCTAATTGACGTTATTCTCATACCCGTTACATGTAAACACCACTAAATCAAATCAAATCATCATTTATTTGTCAGAACATGGTCGGTATGTATAATACATGGTCTTGAGTTTATGTTGTCTCATCACATTCTACCACATGGGCATACAAATTTTACATACATAAATTGTTACATTAGTCATACTGATAAATTATAATATTTTTAATAATTATAGTTAAATTCAAAAAGGAATGTCAGTTTTGTACGAATGAAATAATTAATAGTTGAATTAAATTAATTGTCAGTGTCATTTAAGTAGGCATTCAAATTATAATAGCATTTATTACATAAAAAATCCTTAAATTGCTTCTTAAATCCAGCCAAACTACAACTAATAAGCCATCATCAACGAATCAACACCATGCTACCAAGATCCCAGCTTACCACACAACATAATAAATCTAGAATAATCAGCTCAGCATCCCAGCTCCATCATCCATCCATCGATTCAACCTGGATTGGATTACCTCCAGTCTAAGATGGGCGGCCATTAGACGTCGTTTATGGAAATTGCACCACCCCGCCCCTTACCCCCTCGTCTCCTGCAACCCCCTTGTCTCGTCTGTCCTCATTAATCATCAGCTGTCTATCAGGTTGGCGGGATACAGTAGGATGGATGGTGGGAAAATGCGTGTGGGAACATTTGAGATGTAGTGAGTAGATGTGAAGTAAACGAAAATTAGCAGGTGTCGTGAGATTTTCGGTTTTGTAGAAAAAACTGCGTATCGTAATCACATTTTAACAGAGTTACACAGACCAGTGGTCGACACAGGCCCTAGATCTAGATTTGGAGGTCATGGGGGAGGCCTTTGCCCAACAGTGGGATGACACAGGCTCACAGTAACGCACAGATTGGCTTTTCTTGGTTGAGTTTTATGTTTAAAGATTACCACTGAAGTTACTTTTTGTGCAGCATTATTTTGCAACATAACATTAAGTAACTTTTGAAAACTTTTGCGGTTTTAGCTTTAAGTTTTAGTTATTTGTTATCTGTCCACTAGCAAAAGTTGCTCCAAAAGCGTAACTCCAGTGAATGCATCTTAAAACTATACGAAATATTATATTTCGAAATAATTACTTTTCATCCTGTATAATATCATTTTAGGATAAACCTATTATAATTTATTTGAATTCAGTGTGTACATTATTAACTAATTACAAATAGACCTAAAATAATAATACAAATAAAGGGTGTATAAAAAGGAACCCTTAACGAAGTCGAAAGGCACTTGTTCTCCCCGTCATTGCGATCATTTTTTATTTAGTTCTAGACTATACCTGAGAACCTTCTAGTTACGGAGATATTGGGGGTCAAAGTTCCAACATTTTTACAAGTTTTTTTTAAATACTTATTTTTAATGTAAGATTTTTACTTTAAACACCTCCACGACCCTCGTACTTTTCAATCCATCCATCATCACAATGCGATGTTTTGAGTGCGTTACATTGAGTCCTACCGTAAAACGTGATTTTTCACCCCAAAAAAAATCGTTTCCCAGTAATAAGTTTTGCGTAAAGTTACTTAGTTTGATGTACAAAATGTTTGGTTAACGGTTTGGATGCCACGTTGGATGGCAATGCTGATTCTTTGCCCAAAAAAAGAGGCCAGCCTATTACAATTGAGATTAAAGTCAAAAAAGCAAGTCCCTCCTGTAAGCCAGTAGATATTGTATATTCAAATATATTTATATATCTCCAAGCAAAATACCAAACACTACCTAATTACGAATACTCTCAAAAAAGAAACACAAGACGGTTATATCCGGTCTTCAGACCCACAAAGGCATTTTTATCGGCCATTGACAACAATAGATTGAGGTCAGACCGCCATTGTCAGAACTACAGCGCTGAGGGTCTGAGGGTCATTGTTCTGACATGGAGTGGTCGTAAGGAATCTTTGGCTGTAGTAGCTAAGTGGGGGATGAGATGTTGCCATGTTGGTTAGTGAAGATGGAGATTTTTTATGGATAGAAACTGGAAAATCAGTTTGGATTTACATAATTGGATAAAAATATTGTCAATTGCACGAGTTCGATTAAACCTTTATGGACAAAGCTCGTTATGCAATCTGCGTTATATAGTACCCATTTGTTTGATTTTTATTGGACAGTACAGGAAACTATAGTTTTTTGATAGATTAATTTTGTGGATTCAATTTGAAAATGTCATTTTAAAACATAATTTATTTACGATTTCATCAAGTTACAAATTCATTTTTCAAGGTATAAGAGATATTTATTCATAAACGCTATCTTAGGTTAAGTAATGATTAACGTCTATTTAATAAACAAATTTCATTTTTAAACTTCTCTCAACTTTATAATCAGTGTTGATTATAAAGTGTGAATAAACCCTCATATATTATATAGATACGATTGCCCTTTCGCTATACGGAAGGCCCTTTGTGCTAATTTCCACTAGCAAGCATGACTACACACGCATAAATCAAAATTGATATTTCCACGCACCGAATATGCCTACGCCGTAGCTTCGTAGCTGCCTACGAAACTCGTAGCATTTGCTACGTCGTAGCAAGGCCAGCGCTACGGTTGATTGGGTCAGCGTAGAACTCAGTGAACTGTAAACACTACTGTGCATGACATTTGGCAGGAGACCCTGATTGATATTTGTTTCTGGAAATGATGACGTTTCTCAGAATCTATGTTTCCAAGTTGGTGGTGTTATATTTCACGTCATTTCATGGAAAACGGTTTTTAAACTACGATTTTCCCTTATGGTCTGTTATTTTTTATTCCAGGATATCGTGTACAAAAACAGCTGGCACGTCGATTTCCTTGGAACGAAATAACCACGCATCTATCAGGCCTACTTTTAGATGAAGTTACAATTTACTGTTTTAAGTGAATTTACCGTTAATATCGCAATACTGTTTGGCTTACAATTATTAAAGAAACAGAAATATATTGCTTATTCTTTTTCAATTTACTGAAGGTTCCAATCATAGAACAATACCCACTATATAAATTATCCTTCAATTTGTCACACTACCCACATATTCTTCAATACACTTTTGTCACATTTTCTCCGTACATTTTTATCTTCATCCTGAATTCTCCGATGAGATCAATTTGACGATCATTTTCGTTCGCAGCTCGTCATTAAGGTGTTTCAGCATCTGTCAGTGTTCAGTCCCCTCAGGTGGATGGTAATATATCACTGCCGTCAATCATTTAGGGGTTGTGGAGGTGCGATGTATTTTGGATGTGGTATTTTTAGAAATGAGCACATGGGTACATTTGTAAACTCACACCTCTTGTATATAGGGCTATGCAGAAACTGTAGAATGCCAACGTATACATACAAATAAG
Source organism: Eurois occulta (assembly GCA_950022335.1). Lineage (NCBI taxonomy): Eukaryota > Metazoa > Arthropoda > Insecta > Lepidoptera > Noctuidae > Eurois > Eurois occulta. The sequence continues at coordinate 3,487,134 of OX465489.1, read as the reverse complement.
TATTATTAGCACATTGTTTTGATTTTTGTTTTTGCAAAAACTTCATTCAATTTCCTTTTGTCTGCTTCGTTGGTCTAGTAGTCGCAAGCACGACTGCTGAGCGTGAGGTCTTGGGTTCGATTCCCGGGTCGGGCAAAGTGCTTTTGGGTTTTTCCATCGGGAATTTTTCAGTAGCAGCCACGGAGACTGGATTTATGCCCGGTTGATAAAAAAAAAAAAGTGTTTATTCACAAAAACAATTTTTTACATATTATATTTACCTCCGCCAAACTGCAAAACAGTTTGTTGGCAGACGTAGCTCATTTTTTTTAACTATTAACATATTTAATAATGGCAATAGGCTCGCCCCCTATTACATGGGAATTAAACATAACTGGCGAAATGTGGGTGTACTATTAGGTACACTTCTGACCTTTCGGAGATTACGACGACGATTAACGTCCCTTTGTGCCTATTGGCCTTGTTTCATTCTGTCTCCTGCTGATATGGAGGGAAGTGGCAATTATGGTTTTCCTACTTCTCCGCTATTCTTTTCTGATTAATTTGGTTGCGGGATCCAAGACAGTTAAATTGTTTATCTGGGACTTCGTCGAGATTCATTGTCTCGGCGCTTTTCTGGTGGTCGCCACTCTTGATTCTGGCTTTCAGGAGTTACAGTGGTTTGGCAATAGTGTGGCGGGCTTGTCACTTCGGAGATTACAGGCTTATTTTAATAAAGAAGTTATAGTTTTCCTTGCTAGAATTAAGTCGTCTAAGCTACTAAATTTCAATCTTATAAAACCTTACAATCACACAGAGCACCTGCCGTCTCCATTCTTCAAACATTCCAGTTCTGTCACACATTCACCGAAAATTGTCTGAAGCCTCCCCCCGTCCGTATAGACATTTATTTTGACGTCCATTTATTATTCCAACGTGAAACGTCTAACAACGTTCGACCTTGTTTTGTCGTATTTGAAAACTTTATTTATAGAAATGCACTAGTTGACCTTCAGTACTGTTACTATTTATAATATTATAAGCGAAAGTTTGTGAGGATGGATGGATGGTTGTTACTCTTTCACATGAAAACTACTGAACGGATTTGGATGAGATTTGACACATAGATAGTTTATAACCTGGATTAACATATAGGATACCTTTAATCCCGGTAGTAAGATCCCGTGGGACAGTTACTGAACATCACGCGGGCGAAGCCACGGGCATAAGCTATTTATAAATAACTAATAGGTTTTGGTTTAAAATATTTTTTTGTATATTGTTTAATTACCACTTAACTTGCTTATCATGGTCTCAAATTATTCTTTATGATGTAAATGTGTCTCACAAAATGCCATTTATTACGAAAAATATATCTGATTTTATTTTTTATAAGTCTGCCAATCGACAGAATATTATGTGACGGAAGAGTAAACACTACGTAATAAAATATGTTGTTTCGCATACCACCGTTAACAAACACAAAGAATTTCGTATGTACAGAGATATTGCTTTCGAAGTAACAAATCGCACGTAATATTTATAAAAACGTGTCGAGGACATTTTATAAATAAAATGTTAATAAATAAAATTCATTCTAATAAATAAAATTCATCTGATCATGTTTTTTCAGGCCGAAAATTATTGAAACACGTTTCCTTGGCTTTTATGTATATATGCTTTGTACAAACATACCATAACATCAAGAATGTTTTTTCAAAGGGGATAGACAGATGAATACTTAGTACACCTACATTTCGCCCGATACGTTTTAGTCACACGAAGTCTCTTTAGACCAGGGTCGATAATTTTTAAAACCAAAAAAAATAATAGTAGGATGCAACCCATTAGAAAAGGAGGGGAATATTATAAAAATGAAAGGAAAAATAATTTACGGGCGATCTGAGGTCGGGAAGGGGGTGGGGGTGAGTGTTTAAGGGTAAAAAACGGTTTTTCTCGATTTCCGGCAAAACTAAAAGTCCTATCGAAAAAAGTCAAATGGCAAAGTTGTAGGTAATAAAAAGATCTAAAACTTTTGTATTCACAATTTTTTCACATAACCTCAAAAGCTATGTGAAAAATTCAAAAAACCAAGTTTTTGGTTTTTTATTTTTATCTTTTACAAAAATTTGTTTTTTTTAACTAAATTTGGTGAAAACTTACCTTTTTATGTTCCAAATACGCTGTAATTTATTTGATTAAAAATATTTATTTTTTCACCTCATTTTGAATTAATATCGAAAAAGCAGCCTAATTTTCAATCGAAAATTCACCCGTCAAAATATCGGCTTTTTTCAAAAAGTTGGTATGGTTTCTGTTCGTTGAAATCTCTACTTTCCGATGGTGAAAAAAAATATATATGTTACTATAGTAAATCTTCTCAGAAAATGCAAAAAATCGAAAAAAACTGGAATTCATTTTTTTTTTTAAGTTATTATAAATAATTTTGAGCTATTTATTAAAATTTACACTTTAATTACTCGAAAAACGTTAGATTACATGCTACATTAATAAAAAAAAATTGAAAATCAAAATGTACTACTATAATTAACAAACAAAATTAAGTTAGTAAAATTAATATTTAATAAGACATCTACAATATTTGGAGAAAGTTGTCGAATCTTTTTTAAATTATATGCGTAGGTGCCTATTTATAACTATTTTAAGATAAATTATATACCTGAGTGACCTACGAAAAATTGTAGCCCATCAAAAGGTATTTCATGGAGAAGTGGGGAAGGGGCTAGGCGGGTCTGGGTCTTACTACATACATACCTACTATTTCGTAACAGCTGTTACAACCGTTAGCCTAGCCAGTATTCGAAATACAGTACAGTATACAACATCGTTTATAAAAATACACGTGCACGCTGAGTTTCTTGAAGATAATTGTGACAAGTTTACTTTAAAAAATCATGTATATTTGAATATATTTTAAATACATTTTAGATACATTCAAAATATATCTTAAAAGGTTCACTATCCATTTGCATAAAATGTTAAGACCTAATATACCTTAGCATAATTTTGTTTGGCATAATTATATTTTCGCATAATATAATTACGCATAACAGCTTACGCATAATTTTTTAAGCATAATTTCTCTAACCATAATAATGATGAAGCATAATATTCTAAAGCATAAATTTACTAAGCATAAAGTTCTAAAGCATAACTTTTTTATACGCCCTAGCTTTTTTGCCCGAAGAGGATAATTATCCTCTTCGGGCAAAAAAGCTAGGGCGATCCAATTTATTTCGACGATTGGAAAAAAGCCATATCTCCTGTAATAAGTAACATATTAATATAATATACCGTATTGAACAATTTTGTGGGTTTTTTTTTCGCTGTAGGAAGCATGAAGCAAGCAAGCATACAGCATGCAAGCAAGCATACAGCATGCAAGCAAGCATGCAAGCAAGCATGCAAGCAAGCATGCAGCAAACAAGCAAGCATGCAGCATGCAAGCAAGCATGCAGCATTCAAGCGAGCATGCAACATGCAGCAGGCAGGGTTTCTGTCACGGCTCCGGCGCTGCGGGCCTCCGGCGGCCCCACGCGTGTTAATCGTCGCAGACGGCTTTCGCTCACCACCGCAGCTTCGGCTTGTTGGCCGGCTTCGCCGGCCAGCCTCAGCCGCGGCGGCTCGCTCGCAGCCACCTGCTCCTCAGCCCGCGGGCCGCCTCGACCCTACGCGCCTACGCGATTTTAAATTACACTCTAGGGGTAGGACAAACAAGACTACGTGGAGTCGGTTTTGCCGCAATTCGGTTCTGTCACTAACTTTTGTTGCACAGCATATTAAATTTTTAACCAACAATATTTTGTATGCCTAAATATTATTATGCTAATAGTCATTAGGCCTACTAACGTTATGCGAATCAAATTTATGCCAAAACAAATTAGTTTTTAAGATGATTATGCCAACATAAAATGTATGCCTAAAAAAATTATGCCGAAGTATTATTATGCCAAAAAAAATTGTGCCAAAATCGTTATGCCGAAGTATATTAGGTCAAAGAACATTATGCGAAAAGAAGGGATCCCATCTTAAAAGACATAAAAAACATAGCTCAAAATATAAAAAAATATATATTTTGTATATTTTTATAGATTTTTAATATATTTTTTATGTATTTTGAAATATATTTTTTTTTCATGGGATTAACTAAATTTGTTTGTGCAAAATTAAGATTATTATTTTTTAATCTTTTACGAATATATCATTTAATTTTAATCTTTAGGTTATGTTACGTTAAGCATACTATTTTTTAAAGAAAATATTACTATTTTAATGTTTGAGTTGATTGATACAGATAAAAATAGAGATAGTATTTACCTTCCTATGCAGATTCGAAAAGTTTTTTTTTTTTTAAGTAAACTTGTCACAATTATCTTCAAGAAACTCAGCGTGCACGTGTATTTTTATAAACGATGTTGTATACTGTACTGTATTTCGAATACTGGCTAGGCTAACGGTTGTAACAGCTGTTACGAAATAGTAGGTATGTATGTAGTAAGACCCAGACCCGCCTAGCCCCTTCCCCACTTCTCCATGAAATACCTTTTGATGGGCTACAATTTTTCGTAGGTCACTCAGGTATATAATTTATCTTAAAATAGTTATAAATAGGCACCTACGCATATAATTTAAAAAAGATTCGACAACTTTCTCCAAATATTGTAGATGTCTTATTAAATATTAATTTTACTAACTTAATTTTGTTTGTTAATTATAGTAGTACATTTTGATTTTCAATTTTTTTTTATTAATGTAGCATGTAATCTAACGTTTTTCGAGTAATTAAAGTGTAAATTTTAATAAATAGCTCAAAATTATTTATAATAACTTAAAAAAAAAAATGAATTCGAGTTTTTTTCGATTTTTTGCATTTTCTGAGAAGATTTACTATAGTAACATATATATTTTTTTTCACCATCGGAAAGTAGAGATTTCAACGAACAGAAACCATACCAACTTTTTGAAAAAAGCCGATATTTTGACGGGTGAATTTTCGATTCAAAATTAGGCTGCTTTTTCGATATTAATTCAAAATGAGGTGAAAAAATAAATATTTTTAATCAAATAAATTACAGCGTATTTAGGACATAAAAAGGTAAGTTTTCACCAAATTTCGTTAAAAAAAAACAAATTTTTGTAAAAGATAAAAATAAAAAACCAAAAACTTGGTTTTTTGAATTTTTCACATAGCTTTTGAGGTTATGTGAAAAAATTGTGAATACAAAAGTTTTAGATCTTTTTATTACCTACAACTTTGCCATTTGACTTTTTTCGATAGGACTTTTAGTTTTGCCGGAAATCGAGAAAAACCGTTTTTTACCCTTAAACACTCACCCCCACCCCCTTCCCGACCTCAGATCGCCCGTAAATTATTTTTCCTTTCATTTTTATAATATTCCCCTCCTTTTCTAATGGGTTGCATCCTACTATTTTTTTTTTTCACTTTTTATTATTTTTAAAGGCTTCTACCCTGGTCTACTTTGCTAGAAACTTAGCACTAATCTCACTGACTGCCTAGTTGGTCTAGTGGTCGCAAGCGCGACAGCTGAGCATGAGGTCCTGGGTTCGATTCCCAGGTCAGGCAAAATGTCAATGGAATTTTCCATCAGGAATTTCTCTGTAGCAGCCACGGAGTCTGGAGTTAATGGCAATAGGCTCGCCTACTATTACATGGGACTTAAACGTAACTGGCGAAATGTGGGTGTAGTATTAGGTATACCTCTGCCTAACCCTTCTTTTCAGGTGTGATGATATGTTATGTTTATGTTAGCACTAATCTAGACTGCAGGAAAAATCCTAAAGGCCAATAATACTTTACAGCTCTTGTATGCCAACTAAGGATTTAATGCTTACTAGCCGAGTTGGTTGTCACTAGACTTACGATACAGGTGTGATGTTCTGTCAGAAGATAGAAGCGTCTTGGTTCCCTACATCCAGAAGTCTGTTGTGGACGGATTGTTTTACAAAACAGTCCCTCTAGTATAAAAATATCTGTACATCATAAATATAAATGTACAGCGTAAACATTTGACTATCGATCTGCTACTGGCAAACGTTCCAGTTGATTATTCAGCGTATTTTCCTTTATGCTTTATGTGGTTATAAATCTCTGACGACTTCACGCGTTCGTGTCGTGGTGGGGTCGCAGTTGTGGTGGTTTGTATTACCTATATTTTGTTTTTCATTGGGAATCGCCAATTTACCTCGAGCAAGCATGGTGAAATAATAATGTTTTTTTTTTTGATAAATGTTGATTACAAAAACTTCATATAGGTACACTGAATTGTGTTTGTGTCTCGTATTATTTTTAATGCGAGCGGAATAAGTTATCAAGTTAAAGTTCAAGTTATTTTGTATCTTAACAATAATACATTTGTGTCGAAATATTTGCACAGTAGGTACACAAAAATGAAGCATCATAAACAATTATATTAAATAAGTAACCTCGTTCCTGACCCATTCGAAGTTAGAACGTCCATCCAAAATTAAAACTAACTATACAAACATTAATAAGTAGTCATATTGATACAGAGTCCCTAGCACAGTTTCACAATTTCAACCATTCGATTGGTTTATTACTAAGAGATTCACTAAAACTAATTTATCTATTAAGCATGATTAAAAAGGATTTCTGGCTTTTTATAGAACTGTTACGGATTACGAAACATACATGCACTTATAGTGGATACACTTTTAGAAAATTGTTACAAAGTGTTCGATGAATGCAGTATTTTTTTTAATAAACTCGTCACTAACTCTGCCATTTTATTTTCCCAGTTCCAGAATGCCACTGCTTTTACAAACCATTTCGTCAAAATTCGCTTTCACTGCTGCCCCACCCAGATATTTATGTAAAAGCTTTATGAGTCAATCCAGTGACTTACGCTGGATGTTATTATGCGTTCCGTTTTTATGTCACTTTCATTTGGCAGCAGGCACGACATCAACTATTTTCGTACGATCGACGCGCTCGTAAAACGGAACGCAACGTTTGGTGTCGCATTGAATTTTATGAGAATTAAGGTATTTTATTTAGTATATGTGTTGTGGTATCAGCTTTTATCTTTTAGAGCGGTGTTTGGTCGTAAGTTATGTAGACCTTCCGGATTTACTGTTTGTGAAAGTGTTGCTTAGACATTTTATAAAAAATGGGCTGTCTCCTTTTTCGTTCTACTTTCTGGTTTTATTAAAGTTATTGAAACTTAAGTTTTACTGTCAGTGTTTAGAAGTGGAAGGTTCTTATATTAGGATAGTTCATTTGCAGTTTTAAAGGTATATTTTTGTTAATTTAGCAATACATTTGCAGCATACGCTGCTCACTTTTGCCTGCACCACTGAAAATTTCGAGAAAAAACCTGGACGAAAAACGTTAGTGAACAGGCGTGTTGAAACGCTTGTTCTTTTTCTGTCAGACTTGGCCCTGCAGTGGGAAAATCACAGCCAAAACTCATTATTCTGATTATCTCACAACAACAGACATTTCGACATTTCCTCCCCACCAATTTCAAACCAATAGCAATTCTACCATCCCCATAAACCCACGCACCCAAATCGTGCCCAAAGCTATAAATACTAGCGTTTCGTCAAACTTCAAAGCTGCGATTAACTCATAAACATTCGGCTTAGGTTCGTGTCGCAGATATGTCGATTGTCACGCCAACCGAATATTTGTGAAGTATTGAGATTCGGTGGTTAATTTGAGTGATTTTGGAAAGTAATTGTGATTATTTGTGGGATATACAGGGTTATTTGTAAAACACCAGAAACCTCTTAAGAGGTCATTGTAAAAAAAAATCAGCTGTTCCCTACCTTTTTTACGAGTTAATCGATCATAAATGTAGGGAACAGCTGATTTTTTTTCGCGATTTCAGGTTTGGTCCCATAGTAAAAGTTGTTCATAATGATGAGTACAATGACCTCATAAGAGGTTGCTGGTGGTTTACAAATAACCCTGTATAAATGTGTGATATGGGAGATATTTTTTAAATTAAATTGAAAAGTTACTGAATCATTCAGCGAAAAATATGATTTGAATTTTCATTGTGAAACTACATTGGATCTCAGATAAACGACCGATTAACTCTGGAAAACTGCTCGTCATCATCATCTTCCTTTTCTTTTCCCATGTTATTTGGGGTCGGCGCAACTCTGAGAATCTAATAACTCATACAAATTGCGAGTATTTCAACTCATCTTGTTAAAACCGTCAATATGTTTTATGAATATCAAACGCGCGTCTTAGTTACATTAGTTGTCTACGAACACATCACTTGATTATATCTTCCGTTTACGTTTTTATAACTCTAAAATCTCGCCCATCAAAAGTGGCATACATCCATTTCCAACATTAAATCCTCAAACATAAATTGAGTTATCAAGCCACTCCGCATTTCAAGCCAGAGTAAGACAGCACTACTTCTCCATGCTTCGATCTCATTCTTCCTTCACAAACCACTGGCCAGTTGGTCAAAAGATTTATGTCCCAAAGGTTTATCACCTTGACCATTACATTTGGGGGCTTACAGAGATAAACTCAACTCTAAACTGGCATAAATTAGGCTCCTGTGTGAATGTGATAAATGGGAAATTATGAGGTTTACGAGAAATCCCCAAAGAGGTGGTTGTGTAGATTTTACGAGTAATTACTATGGTTTGAGTGGGTTTGTGTGTTGTTTCATTGCTTGAAGTCTGAACTGATACTCGTTTGTATTTTTACACTTTTTCTTGTAAATATTGTTGTATTGTAATGAAACCCACAAGGGATTCATTCTAATGATGGTGGGGTGCTGAGGGATTCGCTGCCTCAGCATTATTTAAAAGTGAATAATGCTGGTTCACCTGCAGTTTTAAAGGTAAAACTTTTACAAGCTATGATTTTTGTCTGCACCACTGAAAATTGTGAAAAAAAATCTAGACGATCAGTTAACCTTTAAAATGAGAATGTATATGAGCTCTTTATATAAAAAGCTGTTATTAAAGTGCTGAATTAACATCATCATTGTTTTATTGTCATTAACTGCCCTTTTACTCATTCGAAATACAGCAGAGCATTTTTTTCAGTGTATAATGTTAACAAGCTTAATTTTTCACTTCAGCTTTTTCTAAAATACCTGCCTTGTCAGGGAAAACTTCACAATTCTTCCTTATTAAACGTTCACAGAGTAAATTTTCCATTCAACCTTATTAGAGATAAGCTGAGAAGAACGGGGAAGAATGTCCTCTCCGTGAGTATTCTAATTAATGTTATACATCAAGCCACGGTTCTTCTCCGACAACGTTACGACTTTCGCGTCAAAGTGAGGGTGGACATGAATTTGTGGAGGATAGGACTTTCGGGACGAGAACTTTATGTTTGACAAATAAGTTGGGTAGGCCTTTGACCAGCCGTAGACACAACATGGACTAACCAAAAAAGAACTGGTACTGACTGATAGTTATGCGAAATGGATATAAACAGGAGCTCGTGGCTACATAATAACAGCCGCTCTGATCAATCTTTAGGTTAAGCCGCGTATGCCTAGGTTGGTCTGTGGATGGGTGACCACCCATTACATACCGAGTTTTCTCTGTGTCTCGGAAAGCACGTTAAGCCATTGGTCCCGGCTGCCATTTGTAGATCTTAGTCAGTGGCTCGAAAGGTTCTGGTGGTCAGATAGGCAGTCTCTCCATGTAAAATACTGGTATTCAGCTGCATCTTGATAGACTGGAAGCCGACCCCAACATAGTTGGGAAAAGGCTAAGCAGATGATGATGTGTAAACAGTAAATACAAAAGAATAGCGCTCTTCTACTCAATAATGTTATCATTATAACGTCTACTATAACAATCTACAGTTGATTTCATGAAATGATCTATCAGATAAGTTCATTCATAATGAACTAACAACTGGGCGTGTTCTTCAAAGACTCCATTTAGTGTTCCAATTATTAACATTCAATATTAAGTAACCCAATCTTACAAAACAACAATGTTTCCAGTAGTTTCCTACTTAACAAACCAACCAATAACATCGAACGTCTTCAAAACTACCGGCAGACGGGTCCTACATTAACCCGGATTGATGGCATCTCTACAGAAGGTAATTCGTTTACGTAGTTAGACAGATTACGTCGGGAAGTAAAGAGATTTGTTCAAGACGAGACTGTGTTCTGATGTATTACGTGTAGTTATGTTATTAGCGAATCTCCATAACTTTGGGAGGATGGGAATTGTGATGGTTATGTCTTCATTTTGATTGTGAAGTTTTTGTAAACAGATTTAAAAAAAAAAGCCCACTTGAATAGTTTTTACAATGAAAACCCATACAGTAACATCACGCTTGAGTTTACCAGAAGTTTTAGGCAGATGTAGACCTAATAGTACATCCACATTTTGCGTTATCGAATTAAATCTTCATGGTTATTGTGGAAGATACTAGTAGTAGTTTCTTTACTTTATAAACCCATGCATAGTCGGTATGTGTTAAACCAAACAACAAGTTTTTATAATATGAATTATATTAAATACAGAATCATAAAATGAAATAGCAGATTTCTTTACTCAAACACACATTCTACTCAACACTTCGTCTGAAAATCACTATAATATTAACTCGAAATCCCCAACTAACAAAAATAACATCACAAATTCACAGCTAACAAGCTGAATCAATTACGCAAATTGGAAGCATCTTCGTGAAGCTAATTAACTAAACCACATTAGTGCAATCATTGGATTATTCAAATTAACTCCACCGAACCAGTCCCCTCACCGCTGCCAATTGATTCAGAATTCAATTCAATTGAAAAAAAATCGGGATTTAATAGAACCCTTGTGAACCCTTAGTCGTCGAAATTTTATTTATTTATTTATTTATTTAAGTACATGGAGGACTTACAGCTAATAAAAACAAACAAAAAGGGAATAACAGTCACCAGATAGCCAATTACAAATCCTCACGTATAGACATATAGTAAAAAATTATGGTGTGAGCACAAACACAGGAAACACACCGCTCAAATCAAAGTAAGAAAAATATACTTGGTTTGCAACTAAATGACTAAAATAAAGTAAAAGTGTAAATAATAAAACCATAATACAACCTACCGCTACTTAAAGAAATTGAGGCTTAAGCACCTTTTGGCCGAATTCACACTAACTGTGAATGGGTCAAAATCAAATTCCTTGCATATGTCATTGAAATTTCTGCTTGCGCGCACAATATAACTGTTCTGCCTATAATTCGAAGATGAATGAGGTACACGAATGGGTGGATTAAAATAAAACTTTGACAATAATTCACAGAAAAAAATAAAAAAAATAAATTAATTCAATTATAAAATGGTACCTTTAATAATTGAAGGATGGTTGTTGTATGGAGTGAAATATTTAGTTCAGCTAGATGAGTTATGGTGTGGTCCATAGTAAAGAAGAATAGCGCTTTGTCGAGAGTTCCACGTGCAAGTAGTAAACAAAATGTGTTTTGTATCTTAAAAAGATTTTAAGGCCTTCTTATGCTTTGTGGTTACTGATTTTTTATCAAAAATGGCATGAAACAGAGACGTGAATATATGTATGCTGCTTTTCGTTTAGTCACATTAATTCACCATTACCATTATGCATCTACCACTACATTAGTATTAAAAGTATTGATAAAATTCAACCTGTGTCCAACATCATTCATTTCATCTTCTGTATTCATTAAGCGGTATCATCGCTCTCGCTACATCTTGTAACTTAAACTCCTCTAAAAGGGTTGTCTAAACTGACAGCTGCAGCATCAGGAACAAGTAATTAAATATTTCATCTGATTAACAACACAAAGAGGTAAGCAGAGCTTTAGGGTGCTCACGGGCCCGACTTTTAATTTCTCCTTGAAGAATCCCAAGATTTGCGACTGACGGGTTGAGAAAAAAAAGATTTAATGGCCGAAGGGGGTGGCGGGGTATGAGTTATTACGTTAAATATTAATCGGTTTTGTCGTTTTTTCGGTTGGATTAGGAAAGTAGAGGAGTTTTTAATTTGATGGGCACCGTGATTAATTTTTTTATTAATGAATAGGGAAATTAAAGAATTAGATTTTCTCCATTATTCCTTATTATTTGATTTTAAATCCTTCTGGACTGGGCTCAAAAACGTGTTTTAATTTATCTATTCAAATGCTAAATAATGCAGTAATAGTAAAAAGTTTATCCATCAGACCTGATGGTCTGATCGATAAACTTTTTCTTGTTTCTACGAATTCCTCTACGCCATCAAAAACTTTTTAAAACCCGACTTCTATAACACATTCCCGATAACATTGTTATTGTCACGAAACAAAAAAAAACGGAAAAAAAAACAAAACAAAAACATAAGACAAAACGACACAAATTAACATTTTTACTGTTAATAAATTTCAACAAAGAAACTTTAGGATTTCATTTGCTTGTAACGAAACGGTGGACAAAAGGGTTTTATACTTCGGAACTTCCGAACTTAGCCGAAGTTCCCCTCGGGTTTTAATGACAACACTTCTAGTTGTACCGCTGTAGTGGAGCAAAGATAATTTCTTACAGCCTATTCGCCTTCAAGGAGGGTTTGCGTAAGGTAAGGGTATACTTTAGCTTGAAATGGGGACAAAGTTCTTGATGAAATTTCTTGATTAAAATTTTGGATTTTTGTTCGTGAGAGAATGTTGTGAGGGTACATGTTAATTGTAGCTGTAGTTATGAAGATAAGTTCTCCATTTTTGTTTAAGATTTGAGTCTTATTTGAGGGTCTTAAACCAGTGGCAATTGCTTTTTAAGCGATTTCTATGATGATCTTTAACAGAATTTTATAATGTAAGCTTTTGACGATCAAAATTGTCAACTTTTCGATTATTATTAATGCTGACAGAATGTCAAGACTCTCTGATTAGCATGAACACCAAAAGTTATAAGCAACTCAGCGCATCACATCAAATCAACTGAATAAAATCTAAAATTCCCCATCTACATGCAAAGAAAACCATTGTTTTATGTGTTAATAAACACGAGTTCATGATGCCCACCCTACAAGGAGCGGCCATATTTAATCACGGCGCCACACCGGCCGATAAATCGTGCGCCCAAATTGTGAAGGATCTTGCCTTCTATGAGTTTATGGAGGCCTAGTACTTCTTGGGGAACGTAAATTATATATAGGGTTGGGGGTTCATGGGGTACTGGACCAATGTGTGAAACTGTAACCATAAAATATGGTATTAGACAGGCCTAGTGAAATTTTCATAAAATATGGTAATTAACGGTTGTCTTTTCTGCATGAGAATATTTTAACTGATATTTTTCCTTCAACGAACGAAAGAAGTAACATTTGATTTATTAATTGAAGTTTTTATGGTAAAATAACATTCAATTATTATTTTGAGTCCTTGAGTACTAAGCTGCCTCAAATCGCATTGTTTTTACCTCACATTTTCCGTCAGCAAACTGCATTGCAAAAATTACCTGCAACAAATTATGAGAACGTCATTAGAACACGACCACTATAATTTCATTAAAAAAAATTCGCATTTAAACTTCAAAATTCAATCGACTAACTCTCAATTTATACCGCTATTAGAAAATTTAATTTCCTGTCGAACTTCGAATAGAAAATTATCCAACATTTGTGCGAAATCAAACGGGAGCCAATCAATATTATAATAACTGCTCAGGTGTTGACCAGTTTCAGGAGACCCTTGATTTTCATACAAACTCTCTTCATGTCATATATTTGAAGGGCATGAGAGGGACAAGGAAGGTCTGGTTGGTTTGGTCAAATTTACGTGTTACATCGCCCAGCTTTATTGAAAGGCATTTTTGTTTCGTTGACATTTTATTATCGCATGAAAGGTGAATTAATTAAATGTTATGAACAATGTTAAACAATATGGTGTGTTGTGTAGCTTTAAAATGTTTGTTTTTAGTAAAGTGATGCACTGAATTTTAATGGCAGTGTTCATTGATCTATGACTGCTGGCAGACTCAATGTACCCAGAGTCACTAACTACTTTGGTGACAGAACCCTAAATAAAAGAATACCATATCTATATCTATAGACATAAGAAGTGAAACGAATAAAAATAGCTTTAAAAATAAATTTAAAAAAATATTATCTAGAAATGTGTAAAAGTGCTACATAAAAAATAATAATTATTTGGTTTTAAGTACGTGTAGTAGAGACTCGCTGACCCCACAATCAAACCATTACTACGGTTTTGTGGGGCTTAGTTTATAAGATTACCTTCCATTTTTGAATATAAATAAATAATAATAAAGTAATTATTATTTGGGAACCTAATTGAATTATCTAGTCGTTGTGTTTTTTTGACAAAATCCTTAAACAGTGATATGTTACTATACAAATTATTACTTGGTATTGTTCAAAGCTTTTTTAAAACTTATTCATCCTCATGAGTTTCAAATAGGAATGCATTAAAGTTCCAAAAAATAATGATGGTAAAAAGCGAGGCTACTTGAAATACAACTGAGTACAAAATCATAGCTCGCAGTAATATCGAGGGGTCCTTATTACGCGTAAAAAGATGTTCAATGAGCCACGTAAATAGAATTGTAGCTTAATTATAATCACGTTACATTTCTATGTACGTAAATAAGAAAGATTCTTAAAAAAAATCTTTACATAAGAAACCCTGCATAATATATATACACTCACAAAAATCTCAAAAAGCAACGTCAATTTACAAAATTAAATAAGAATCTTGAAGCCCTCTTTACCGAACAATTTCCTCCATTTAAACCTACTAAAGTATCGGAAAGCATCCTTATTAATTTATAAAAAAGAAGCAGTTCTGCGTCTCCTCTGTTTACCATCTTCCCTTTAAAGAGGGTGGCCCATGGGAAAATAATTAGTTCACAAAGTTTCCTATTAAAATTCGGTTTATTTAGCCATTAAGCCATTTGACGACGTATAAACCGTTTTGCCTAAATATTAAGATTATGCTGTATATTTAAAGGAGTTTTTGATTTGTTTGCGTTTGGTGCAACTTATTGTGAAAAGCGAGTTTGTTCGGCTCTGAAGATTTGCATTTATTTTTAGTCTTATTCTTTGGTGGCGGTCTTGATAAGACCGCCACCAAAGACCGCCATTGTAACCATAAAAATAGCAATATATGTAAAATCATTTGTGTCTCAATTATGGTGTACAATATTAAATTGCTGAATTCTTTTGACAAAGACAGTCTGAATGCAAAAAAAAAATCGTTTAGTTAAAGATTCCACTTTAATGTTTAATCTTGACCACACTTTTACATGGATGGAGGTTTTTTTGCATGGATGTTCTGTCACTACATTATCAAGAAAATTTTGAGACACATCTAATGGAAAGGAGAAACAAATATATATTTGGGATTTTATAATTAGACGGACAGAGACCAATAACTAAATGCACATTTTACTGGTAAAGTATGTGTTGGAAATTGCGCCAACCGATTTTTACTAACCGCCCTGTTGATTTTGTGTTTTAAAATAAGCTGATAACTTAAACCACTTGCTGAATCTCTCCTGGGAGATCAGCAGCTTATTTAGCTTCACTTCAATATTCATGATTTGTTGGTTAAACTCCGCTATAAGAATGTTTAGGGACTTAGGAAACTATGTCAGAAGCTGTGGGAGTTTGTCTCTTGAGTAAAGTATTTTAATAATCAATATTAAAAGGGACTTATAAATTAGGTTTGAAAGTCTTACATGGGATTTAAAAAATGATTGCTTCGGTTTCAGATCACGTTTTCAGATTGCATAGTTTGGGTTTTTTTTTTTTTTTTTTTAAAGAAAGTTAACAAAAATCTTAACTTAAAAAACTAAGCCTCACAAAACCGTTTTCACGGCTTATAAATATACCAAAGACTACTTAAATCCTAATATGTTGTTTTGAAATATTTTTTTATTATTTTATTTATTGAGGGATTTTAAACAACTACAACATATAAAACATAAGATTAACAAAACTAAGTAGTAATGTTGTAGTGCACTGCATTATCCACAGATAAAACATATTTAAAGATCAGTGGTTGCCACTAGATGGGCATTACCAAAATTAACAAATGTTTTGAATTTATAAATTTTGCTACAACCTCATATTTCATAAGATTATAATTAAATTAGGTAGTAAATTATGTATTCTGTTGGATATTTACATGTTCTGCCAACCAAAGCAGTAGATAATAAGCAACTTTGCTATAAATTGTATATTAATACAAAAGTTCGTGATGGATAGGCCATTGCAGTAGGAATGTACATTGTCGGGCTGAAAAGGTTAATGATGTCCTTTTCAGCATTCCTTAAACACTAACTCAGTTAATATCCTAACCTACAAAAATTGAGTTTTCACAAATTAATAGAGTGACGTTTAGAATATGATTGTCAACCCTTCTCTTCATTGTCTGTCATAATTATAACCCTTGCGCGCTCGCGTGACAAATGTGCGCCTAAATGGAGATACGTGACTCTCATTCTTCAGTGAGGATTTTTTTTTATTATGAGGCATATTTTGAATAGCCAATTAGGGTTGGTAAATAATTTCAGAGCACTAAAGATTTAATAGACACACGAAATCAACACACATGCATTGCTTCTTTCGACTATACAGAAACATAAATGTGTAATTGTAACATCTTATTTAAATGAGATAAGAGTCATTATTCAGTAAGGATTCTTTTAATGCAGACATATTTTGAATACCTAATCTTCTTAGCGTATCTATGGCAAAAAGTTCAAATATGTTTAGAACAAAACTCAGCCACATGAACCCCGCTCACTGATGCAGTAAGTATATCATCAAGAGCGCAGCTGATAGGGTACCTAATAATACCTATTAATGTTAATAATTACAAAGCGTTTCAGGTGCAATGAATGTGTGTCGATTTCTTTTAAATTACTACCCCGAAAAATGCAGACAGCTGTAGTATCTTAGTTCTATAAGTTTTAAGCTATATTGTGGAAAATAGGCCGCAGTTACTCAAGTATAAAGGCACGACAGCCGACATAGTACCTATGATGACAAGATTTTTGGGTTGTGTGTCAAAAATGGAACCATGGCTTAATTTTTGTAAAATGCCATTAGAGATTAACCAAAAACACAATACAATACACTTTTAAGAAGCCACTGAGAGTAATATCATAAAGACAAGCAGCAATAACCATTTCTGTTTTCAACCCTACAATACACCCCCTAGGTCTTACAGTCAAAAATATCATCCAGAATTTCTTAGCTATCTTAAAAGCAGGCAATTTAATTTCATGCATCCTGATTCGTAATAGCATCCCCTTAGAATGCTCCCCTAAACGTAATATCACATTAGAGGGGTAATTATACTCATATTTGTGTTTGGGGTCCAGTGGGGGTGAAAGGGGGTCTTCACAAAACGGCCGAGAACCTTTCGCTTTCCTTTTGGACGTTTCAAAATCAAAAGCTAATTTGTGCAGAATTTTATGGGATTGGGTTTTATTTTCTTATTAGTTGTTTAGGGTTTGGGCGTGTAGGGGTTGTCTTGAATATGTCTCGTCCTTTTTAGCAGCAAGTTTTGATTATATTTTTGGGATCGTCAGTTAATTCATTAAAATTATGTAGCTCGCCCAGTGGTGGCGGGCCCGACTAACGAACAGTAAGTCGTGGGTTCGAACCCAGGCAGGCGGATTACTTTTTTTAATTTATTTCATCACCGCTGCTCTCAAAACGGAATTTTCCTTCACGGAAAACATCGTAAGGAAACCGGCATGTCCTAGAACCAAAAATTCGAATGTGACATCTACCAACCCGCACAGGGCCCGCGTGGTGGATTATACATACACATTCCCTATCTAGAGAGGGGGCCGTGTATCCCAGCAGTGGGAACATAATAGGCTGATTATGCTATGTAGGTAATTGCCAATGGTGTTCTTAAATAGATTGCTAGTTAAATTTCTTATTTACATTCATAAGGATTATTTAGATGGTGGTTTTAATAAATATCTGATGCTCGACAGAGTCAGAGTAACCTGTGCTATCGAATAAGCACAACAAAACGATTTCAGTGTTTCTCAAAGTCCGTCTCTTATCGTCCGCACTTTCGTAACTTACGGAGAAATTGCAACAGCGTACCATTTTTCACGGAGCCAAAACGTTTTGTCTTATTCCCAAACTAGGGCAAATTGGAGGTCTGTGTGCTAGGAATCAGTTTCGCAACACACCCTAATTCCGTATCTAGGCTACCTTCCAAAACGGAGCCAACTTTTACATAAGCTCACAAGGAAAACTGCCACCAGTAGAGCAGTGTTAGCACAAAATACCGAAGCCGCCACATATCTGGGTTCCGTATATCTGTGTATATCTTGGTTCCGTATAAATAACGTAAATACGTTAAGCGGGGAAGAGTAATGTTTCTTGGATAAACTACTTACGGAGATACTAATGTATAGCGCTCTTGTGCTTATTTATTTGTTATTTTTTCCAGGCTTTTTTATATTGTGGAGTTTTTATGTGAGAAATTTTAGGTTTTTAGTTGAATGCTTATAGTTGGATTATTATTGTCGTTATTATTTTCAAATTGTCAAAAGATAAATGATGTTTGTTTTGCAAATAGGTTTTTACAAACACTATTACAAAGTATTTTTTTTAACTAAATGTCACTGTCTCTTTTAAGGTCCAGACATTATCTTGGTCAACTCACATGAAGTTAGGTTAGGTTGGCTTGCATAATACTGTTGTCGGTTGTAGCCTAAATGATATTATAGCAGGGCAAAAGATTTCCTTTTGAATCTTCTATAAACGTTTCAATCTTGTGTGTATTTTTAATCCTGCCTGACTTATGCATTCAACTGTTATAATTTTTGTCAGCTTAGAAAAAAATAATTACTTAATTTACGTTTTACATATCACTACATAGTATAAAACAAAGTCGCTTCCCGCTGTCTGTCCCTATATACATAGGGACAAACAGCGGGAAGGTTAAGTTCTTTAAAACTACGCAACGGATTTTGATGTGTTTTTTTTAAATAGATAGAGTGATTCATTCCGTGCGAAGCTGGGGCGGGTCACTAGTATACACATAAACTTTGTTTTTTCATACGCTATTATAGAACGAAGGATAATAATATGAATTACGTTTAAATTCGTAAAATGGTCACAAGGTGACAATTCATAATAGTAGGTACGTCTATGACCATTTTAAGAATTTAAACGTAATTCATATTATTATCCTATTATGATTCTGCTAAAGCGGCCATTTTAGACCCCCAGATGGAAAAAACCCAATAACATTCCCAGCGATGAAGATGTGTGATTCTAAGCGGACATTCCTGAAGGAATGGGAAAGTATTTTGATGTGTTTTGCTTTTATATTATTTTCAGTGATGTTTTTTTGTTATGTTATGTTTTTATGTCTTGTTGGGTTGTAAAGTTGTTTGTTAATCGAAGCAAAGAAGGCGTTGATAAATAAGAAGTTGGAATAACACTCGTGTATGTCTACGAAGTTACCATTATCTAATATTTACATACATAAACTCACGACATTTTTCCATGGGGATAGGCAGAAACCACGGAAAATCATCAAATGCCTCCCACTCAGGGCGGAGCGGGAGTGTCAGACTTGTACTGACTAAAACCCATCCATGTTCCTTCTAAGCCCTTTGTGTTCCAGGGCCGCGGTATCTCTTTCGAACAGTCCCGCAGCACTTACATACTCCTTTTGTCTCGTTATATTATTTTCAGTCTAGCAGAAGTGTGAGTGAATATAGTTACTAAATAAGAATAAGAATAATTGATTAAAAAAAAGTAGGTATTACAGTGTACATTTAGGTGCAGTAGTGTTATTTCTAAACAATTGTATAATTAGTGCTTATAAGTAAACTATTACTAAAATAAATATAACTGTTGCAAGTTACGATAATGACGAAATCAAATGTTAGGTAGCGACCTGCCTGATCTAGGTTTATTTAAACCTGTGTTTCAGGCCATCACTTTACATTGCATAATTTAATTAGGACAGGAACAGTTTTGTGTGTTTCTAAAACTAAAACTAAATGTGTTTCTAAAACTATACAATCATCTATAGGTAGAAGTTATATAACAAACACAACAATAACCAACAACACACATAAACTATTCAAGAAACTAGTTGGCTTAATGTGGCCTGACTTAGGCTCAACTGATCTTAAAGGTTTCATAGCTAGTTGATAACAGAGCGGTTTTTATATGGACTGGGTCAGACGAAAACATAAACCATAGAGACAATCACAGTCTCAAATTCCTGTTACAAGAACCCCTGTAAACACTACTTACTCAAATCCATAAAATACTTACAAATCTACCCATACTTCAGCCAATAAGAACTGCTTCTTCAAACAAATATTACCCTTCGACCTTCTACAGGAGCAAATCTAAACCGGAACCTTGCAGGGATCGCAAACACAGAACGATAATAATCCGGACGAATTTACGAACGTCCAAATAGACATTGGTACCCAATTAAATGGCTCCCAAGTTGTGTGCATAGGACTCTTTGATACAAAGCTGGCCGTAGCGTCTTTTTATTTGTACATGGAACTCGATTTTATTGGTTGAGGTGTGCGTTCCATACGTTTTGATTGGCTATTGGCTTTAAATCGGATGGGGATGGCTGTTATGGATTCGTTTTTTGAATTTTTGTTAAGCTGTCTGTGTTGGCACTTAACGAAATTGTTGTGCAGTTAAAAAAAAATTGAAGTGTTTCTTGCTGTGTTCGAAAGTGGAATATTTTTTTGGTGTACATTCGATTGTTTCAGTGTCACTGTGATTTTATTACATGAAGCTTCGCTATGCTAAATGGTTAAATTGCCATCAAAGAGATTAAAAAGACTAGCTCGTAATATTTGAATGTCTTTGATTGCTATATTTCAAAACAATCAGTAGATCGTTGGATATGTGGGATATGAAATAAATAGAAAGAAAGAATGATAAAGTAATTATTAGACTCGCACAGGACAAACAAAAAAAAAATGGTTTAACACATTAAACAAAATTATATAAAAAGTAAACATAAGAAAAAAAAAAGAAACAAAATTGGTCCTGTTCGAGGCCAAAAGCCTATCTCAGCATGGTGCCGAAACATTAAAAAAAATGTAACAGCGCTGGTATTCTGATAGGGCTCAAAAAATAATGAATACGAAAACAAAACGAAAATATTAAGTCCATATTCATCAGAAAAATCTTGTCTTGGATATATTGAGTCTCAGTAATCAGAATTGTGACTGAGAAATAGTTCGAGCAAACACTTTTTTAATATCCCAAAACCATAATCCACCGAAACATATTGTATACACCACCATTTTAAGACCACCTCTAGCAATAATCGTCGTACTGCAGTTAGAAATAACACTGGCTATTATCTGTAGTCCTCATTTTTGCTAGACTAGAGTCCATCCCTGCATGGCTGGGGGCTAGCAATATCCTGCGAGACCTCTCAAAGCAAACTGGGAAGCGTCCGAGCGGGGAAAAACACCTACGAGGCGTGTGCAAGTTCGAGTAATGATGGCGTGTTTGATGCTACGCTGCGAATTTGTTGCGATAATATTTGACACGTCTTTACGAAAAACGTGTACATGTTTGATAATGGCATGGTATGCAATATTGCTTACTAGTTTTTTATATACATATATGAAGGGAAATAATTTCTTCTGCCTAGCAAGTAAACTAAGAATAAGCATAAGCTATGCTCTCAACTTTTTAACACGTGTTATGTTTGCAAAGAAAACTTTTTAGTTTTTGAAGAATAATTACATTTCCGTTGGTAACCAAGAGTTACACTATTAATATCTTATTGTAAGTGGCTAAAATCCCTTCCCTCAGTGATTTCTGCTAACTAAAAATGAATATAAACAAAGTATAGACAAAAGGCATTGACAAGATCAAAACATACTAACCTAGCTTTGTATATCGAACCCGTTAAGTATCTAACAATTTACATAATTATCTATAACGAAACTTAAAATAATAACAAATAAAAACATTCATACAAATTTGTATCTATAGAAAAGAAAAAAAGCGTTAAAGGTTGTCAAAAATTCGTTCGCACCACTGTCAACAGGAATAACGGTCCACAATTCAGTATCTAACACGCTGTTATCAACGAGAGTCCACGAACAGTCCAACATCCAAGTTGAAGTGCAAATGTAACCCTTTGCAAACGTTTGAAGCAACGTTTGCTTAGGACCAATTAATTATTGAAATCGTTTTAATTTCTATTTGCTTTACCGTCCTCTTGGATGCAGTTCAATCCTACTTCTATAAGTGGATCTTATTTTTATTTGATTTGGTTATGTTATTAGTTGGATACGGTTTAAAGGGTTTAGATTCTCGTGATAAAGCGTAAATGAAATGAAAAAGGACGTTAAATTATATGTCATAAAAGTAAGGCTGTATAAAATATCTTTTGGATCTTGTTCAAAATAGGAATTATCGGCGCTATCATGATTTTTCGATACACCCCTATTAGCGGCTTTAGAGCGCCAAAATATCCTTGTACAGCTATAAGCACATAATATGAACGCTACAACAATAGTTCCCGTCATCATTCTCATGACACTACGTCAAAGCAATAAAATATTATGGACACTTATTTTTTGTCTATCAGAACATAACATCATATTTAAATAAAAACAAGGAGTATCTTAATTTAATAACGCGCACTGAAACTTCAAAAAAGCAAACACAAAATTAAAATTTAAAACTCCCAAACATATTCTTCCCCACCTTTCAAGTAGATACGTTTCAAAGTAATTTCGCGTCTCTTTTATATGGTCGGCGAAAATTTTATTAAAGCTAGCACTCTCGCTTTCTTCATCATACAGATTAAGATAAAAATTGAGATGACGTTCGGGCTTCGTCGGCTGTTGTCGGGAGGAGTCGGGAGCGATATTTTTTTAATTTTCTCTAGCAAGATCTTGAAATTCGATTATTTTGTTGCGTCTCAGAGTTATTAAATTTTGTTTCGCAATGGGGGGTGGGATTTTACTTATTTGTTTACGATGTGATGGCGGTTCGATACTTTGTTGATACTTAAATGTATGGGGCTTTGAATGGGAGTGATTTTGACGTTTAATCTTGGCTTTCCGTTTTGAAAGAAAAACTGTTTATTATGCAAAAATAAAACCTACATTGCAACAATAAATGCTTCACAACCAGAAGCTTCGTGTGGCGAAAGTATGAAATTCTTGATATCATTAAATACCTACGTGGTTATTGTTCGATATTGGAAATGGCGTTACAGAACTCAAATGGAGTTGGGCAGGACATCTAGCAAGGCGCAGTAATGACAGGTGGACCTAGACTGTCACCGAATGGCGCCCAAGAACTGGGAAAAGGAATGTGGGTCGTCCGGCGGCGAGATGGGCAGACGACATAGTTGCCATCGGGGGAAAAACCTGGATGAGGCTGGCACAGGAACGTGGAGATTGGCAGAAGAAAAGAGAGGCCTATACCCAGCAGTGGGTGAATTCAGGCTGCGGATGATGATGATGATGTGGTCATCATAAATATGTTATATATATAGATACATACAGTCGAAATTATAGCTGCTACATAATGTAATATTTGTGAGCGTATTTGTAAAATATACTTCAGTTAGCAATTTATGTTTCACTTAATAATTAAAATGACTGCACCAAATTCGAGGCAGGAAATAATTCGGTAAACAATAATTGTTCGAGTAAATATCCAACATATTCCACCACGATAACTATATTTGAGTTGACCCAATTTCAACAGCAATCAAATTCAAGAAACCGCATTCTCCTGTGCGTATCCCAATTAATTTGGGGTCGGTGCTGCAGGCTTCTTCTTCCATACTTCTCAATTACTCGTCATCTCAGCAGTCACCTCCTTTCTAGCCATATCATCCTTCACACAGTCCATCCATCGTTTCTTTGGTCTTCCTTTACTCTTATACCCATCCACATACATACTCAACTTTCTTCACTTCAAAATTCAAAAATGTGATTCAAAATCAAGCTAAGTAGCACAAATTGAAACGATAGACGGAACAATATCAATTGTCCCTTACATAAAACCTATAACTTAACACAAAGAAAAAAACCCCGAACGCAAGAGGAATATAAAAAAAAGTTTTTAACGACGAAACTGGAAACTTCCCATCTAAGCCGCGCCAAATAATTGTAAAACCTACAAAGCAGTTACAATCGGGCTCTCCATTACTACAAAGAACATAAATACATATTTTTTGTTCTTTCCACTGAAATTTCAGCTCCTCTCTTTTAATTTCTACCCCAGTTTCCCTCCGTCTTTATGAAATAAGTTTTTTTTTAACAAGATTACGGTTTATGAGCAAGAAATTGAAGGATAACGAATTTGGAAGCGGCTGTGCGGTGTTACGTACTTTTTTTCTAAAGGCTGAATGTTTTTTGTCTTTGACTTCGTTCTTTTTTAACTTTTTAAGAGGGTAAGCTACTTAGGCTCATATTTGTCTATTGTTAAAATGCGAGGGAAGAAATATTTGAAAATGGAATTGTTTTTGATTCCCCTTTGTTTGATATTATGCAATAATTGTTTGATGTTTCGCATACTCAAAAGAGACTGGCAGGCAACAATTCAAGTGCACGATTTATATTGCCCATTATTAAAAACTGTATCTGGAAAAAGTTGTAACATGTTTTAATGGAAAAATTATTAACCGATTTGTAAAGTCGGCCTCGTAATTATAAAACCACCCTTAAGGTTGACTATCGCTTGTACGCCATTAAACATGTATATCTATTACTGCTTTAAAAGCCTAATGTGACAGTGATATAGGTTAGCAACCTTAGTTTCAATTTACTGAGAGTCGTCAAAAATGATGTAACCATTACAAGATGACTATACGTTTTATAACAAACACTTATCTAACAAAATATCTCCTTCTCTAATAAACTAATCAGCCAGCACTTCAACTTCAACAAACCGGCGACTCCCAAATCAAATTATTAGTACCTAAATTCAAATCAATTGGTTTCCCCAAGCAATATGCAAAGCATTCATCCCTCACCCTTCCGCATGTATTATTGCTCATATACACTAAACTTCACAATTTGCCTAAACTATGAATCCGTCAACCATAATCTGGTGGACAGGGTGCATAGAATAAGAATTTGTAGATGCGAGGTTGCAGCTATGAATGTTTTATTAATGCCTACAGGTTTGTGTGAATCGTAGCAAATTCGTAGCAGGGTCAAAGTTTGGTCGTAGCAAGAGTTCGTCCGTAGTAGTCTCAGTACCCTACTGAGACTACTACAGACGAACTCTTGCTATATAGCAGTCGTAGTACGGGTGTAACAGGGTCAGATTAGTGTCGTAGCAGGGTCATACTAGGCTCTTAGCTTGGACGTAGTAGGCTATGGTATTGTCACATCAGAGTCGTCGGATCGTAGATGGAAAGTTTGTAGCAGCGTTGTAGCAGAGTCATAGCAGGGCCTGGGCATAGTCGTAGCTTCATAGCACGGTAATAGCAGATTCGTAGTATAGCCGTAGCAGAGTTGTAGCAAGCTCGCAGCAGTGTTGTAGCATGGTCTAGTAAAGAGCAGGGGGTAGTTACTTTGGCAGTACACAAGTTTCGCTTCTACACTTACTTTCTTATTCTATGGCAGGGGCTAGGCTAGACAGATTATCATATCGCATGAATATTTTATAAGACGGTGTGATTCAATTAGACGGCGGTTCGAATGCGCAGACAGCAACGAGAGTTACTGAATAATGTAGATAAGTTAAAGTTTTCAGTTTGATTTTATTTTTTAATGAATTTCGAGGACGGTGGAGGTTGTACGAATTATAATTTTCTGTGTGACTTTAGAAGTCTCTAGCTATTGGTGACCTCACATTTAATGTTATATCTTCAGTTTTTCTTTAGTTAACGTTCATCAAATACGAAAAGTCCTAAAGTCTAAGTCTAGTCTTACTGCTTTGTGGCATTAAGTCCGCCTATGTACCACTATTGTACATGAAGTTTAGATAAATAAAAGTCATCCTACTATTTGTTATAATAAATGTAAAAGTTTGTATGTTTGTTACTCAATCACGCTTAAACGGCTGAACGGCTGGGTTTGGACGAAATTGGGGACGGAGATACATTATTACCTAGATTTTTACTTTTATTTACTTTTTATCCCAATTCTGAAACCAACAGAGAAAAATTCGCGGGCCCGAGCTAGTAAATAATATGTACTTACATCTGGTCACACATTTCATTGATCGTCTTAATCCTAAAGAATCTCAACAAATCAAGCAAAAACAAACTTACAAACAACACTTTATATTCCGTACATAAATTGCGAAATAAAACAAATGTATTCAAGTTCGCCCAACAATAAGGAAGTCGACACAAGTGTAGATGTATGTATCATCCAACACATGTATCAGTGCTAGTAGGAGATTGTCGTGTGCGAGCAGCCTAACATTGCCGTTTGTACGATGAGTACAGAACGAATTGTGTCTACTCATACTAGCTCAGTTTTATGTACAGAGGTTTTGCGATGTGTAGGGTATGAGAGGAAGCGATGACTGGATGGACTAACAAGTAAGGAATAATTTACTTTTGGCTTATTTGTTTTTATTCTTGAGTGGAAATATCATCTGAAAGGGTTTTCAGTTATTTTACACTAGCTTTTGCCTGCGGCTTCGCTCGCGTTAATTTAGAATTTGACATTCAATTCGGGTTGTAATCTGCTTGTAATAGTATAATTCAATCATGATTCGAAAGACACGTGGCGCCATCTATTATCATAAAAACGTTTTAGTCTTTTTCCTCGGGAACAGTATTTTTTTTCGGGATGAAAGGTACCCTATGTGCGTTTCTGTACACCTTGGTTCCATTTGATTCAGTGATTTAGGCGTGAAAAGGTAACAAACAAACTTGCTTTCGCATTTATAATATTAGTTAGGATTATATATAGAAATTTCGAATTTAAAACAGTTTATATAAAGTTGCGCTCGATGACGGAAAACTGCATCACTTAACAAATTCTGTATGTCAAGCTTGGTGTAATCACGCCAGAACGGCTGAACGGATGTGGATGAAAATTGGCACAGAGAAAGATTATAGTCTAGATTAGACCATTGGATATATTGTTTTCTCCCACTTACACATCAAAATTTGACGCGAACGAAGTCGCGGGCAACAGCTAGTAGGATATAAGTAGGTATTACCTATATACTTATCAGTGGCGAAGGTTTCATACAACTCGATTCCTACCGGATTCCCTTTGAAAAATGGCACAGTCAGTATTCTTTAGACAAATAATATAGTCATATTAGAGACATGTACTCCGGCTTACTTTTTATAAAAATTGTCCCTTCACTACTGATACTTGTATTATTTCTTTCTTTTCTACTATAATTAACACCTTAACTCGCTCTCCGCTCCCGCTTCCGCTTCTCCCTCACATCCTTAGCTCTAAAAGCCGTTGGAACGGAGCAGTAAATCAGCGCGCGGCGCCAGCGACCTTCCGCCATCGCTGCTATGTTTATTCATGATATTGCTCATCTAGTGAAAGTGAATCTTTGTTTATATGCGCCTTATTCCACTGTATAGTGTGTTCGTACACGGATTTGTGTTCGAGACAATAATGGTGAATTTTGGGAGGATTTTGGGAAGAAATTGGTTTATAAAAGTAATTAATAGATTAATTGTTAGTTTGGCAGTAAATTCCGATTTTTTTCAGCTGCATAAGATCATCAGTAGATAATTCGATTTTGTATGTGGCTGGCTTTTTAGGGACAAGTAGTTTATGTAGACATCATAACATTAAATTCCAAAACATGACGACAGTGATGCAGAGGTGTAGGTACTTATAGTACACCTACACAAGTGTCGGCCATAGTTATATGAAACTTTTGTTTTTCTCATCATCATTTACGCCTATGCTATGTTGGAGTCGGCTTCCAGTCTAACCGGATGCAGCTGAATATCAGTATTTACACGGAGCGACTGTCTATCTGACCTCCACAACCCGGTTAGTACTGGGTAATACGATACCCCTTGGTAAGACTGGTTGTCAGACTTTCGGGCTTCGAGGAAGCTTGGTATGTAATGGGTCACCATCCTCGCACCAACCAGCAAACGCGGCTTAATCTGAAGATCGACCTGAACGGCTGCACCGACTGTTATTATTTGACCACGAGCTCCTCAAAATACTGTTTATCTGCTAAAACATATTTATGTGACCTTTCTTTTTTAGTAAGATCTCTGCTATTACATATTTTGACTTATTTGGGCGTAGATTGCAACTGTTTTCAAATCATATTTCTTTCTTAGACCAAAAAGAGCATTCTTTTCACGTTTTCTTGAGTAAAAACTATTTCTAGATGTCCCACAACACCACATTTTCCCACGAGCACAAAGCACAGTGAAAATGATAATACCCCATAAACAGACCGTGGAAACAATTTCGAAATGCACTGAAAAGATTCCCACACAATGCATGTGCCCACTTAACCTATTTCTCGCACAATTGTTGGTCTACTTCAGTACATTTGAATGTAAAACGCTCCATTTCAAGCAGAGCGTCGAAAAAATGCTTATGCAAAGTGTTATTATTTTTTTTTACAGTCGGGTGGAGTATTACGTAACTGATGTTGGGGTTTGAGGTTGTACTGTCAGCGATTAGCGGGTTGCGTCTAATTAGGTATACACGTCTTATTTTTCTAAAGATTTTTGAATAGGAAGCTGGAAGTTATTTTGGTTTATGAGTGATTAACAAATCAAAAGATCTATAACAAATAACTTCAAGCTTCCCATCAACCTGTTGTTTGCAAACAAAAGAGAAGGCTGACCGCATACTAGATCATAGTGTGCAAGCGATCGTCTGAAGCAACACCCGAACTAGGAAATCCGCCCTTACAGCTAATGAGCCACTGTCGAATTTAAAAACCATAAACGTGAGATAGTGTGTCCTCCAACAGAACCAGTTATAAAATTTAAGTAAAACTATAGTTATAACTTACGAACGAACTTAGTTATAACTACCTTTGTCATTCTAACTGAGCTTTACAGTTGGATGTCTAAGCCCTAAGATTGACTTTGCTCACTTCAAATACATTCAAACATACGTTAAATGCAAAACATTAAGTCACTACCTTTAAAAACTGTGAGTACTCTAAAAACAACTAACACACTTTTTACAGTTAGCACTGACTTTGCAGTTGCAGTATAGCACATCCTTATACCAAACGTTCTTCTGCTGCATTCTTAACATAACAACAAAGCGCAGCACTCTTCTTGCAGCAAATACTTGCCTTTACAGTATAGCATAGCCTTATACGCTCCTTTTCCGCTCTCAGTACCACCTCGCTCACGGAAGTTTCCCGGGCAGCATTAGGCGGCTCCCAGATATAGGTCGCGCCAGGATTTGGGCGCAGCTTACTGACGACTGATTTAAATATAACGCAAGATGAGGGGATGTAGCACTCGCTTTATGAGCTACTGAGGCTAGTCTACCGGATTTCTAGTGTATTTGTATGTTTTGGAAGATGTGTTTTTCGAAGAAACAAAGGACTGTATCAGAGGCAATGATATTCCTCATTTGTCTGTTGTATTGGATAAGACGTGAACTCGAACACATAAATTGGTGCCATTCCTTGAAGTGGGTTACAGCTATGGAACAAAATATCTAGTCCACTCTAGACTTTAAACTGGTAGTTTTCTGATAACTAATGGAGGAATGAATTTCGAAATTATTTCATCAAAAAATCACGTTTTGCGGTAAACCTCTATGACAGTATCAACAACTTTGCAAAACTGATCATCTACATTGAGCCTGATTAAATGTTTGATCAATTATTATTAATTACTATTGAATTTTACCAATGCATTATTACCTCAAAATTGAAATTCATGTCTATATTTCATGCTCAATCACCGAAATCCATCCAAATTGTTAATGGCACACAATTTAGTGAAGATCATGTTTATATTTCATTTTCAATTACTGCATTATATCCAAATATCCAATAATTTATTGAAATACATCACGAGCTCATCAAAACGTAGGAAACACAAAACCATTGGTTTGTTTAAAACATGATAAATCATTTCCATTCCTTTGAATATTCATTCACAGAAATGTTTTTGTTTCTATCTGTACCTGACTGCTTGGAATGTTAATGGTGGCCCAATTTTCTGTATTGTTTACCAACATCTTTGTTTTCGCGTATTGTTTTAGAGTTTTGGATGGATGTGGTATTGTGGTGCGACAAGAATTGGACCGCCTGAGGAAGATTTTGCGGTTTGAGATTTGAAAGGAAATAATGTAAGTGATTTTCAGGAACTTGGGTATCGTTGTTTTGTTTATTCAGATGGAATGAATGATTTTGTGGATTCGCTTATCTAAAAGATCTTTGTGAGGTTCTAACGATACCACGAAACACAGTTATAATTACAATAGTACGCAGCGCTACTGCGAGCATCCTGAGATCTTTCGATTACCAGGTACGGTACCAGAAATTTCTCATCCTAGAAACAAGACAAGTGCCCGGTTGGTGCCAATAGGCTCACACAATTACGTTACAAGAACTGGCAAAATGGGAGGTTAACTATTTATGTAAACTTTTGTCTAACACTTCGGGCATTACAGGGTGTTGTTATGTTATGTTATCTCAATAATCCAAAATCTGTTTTAGGTTCTTATCAATATGTGAAATAAAATATTTTGATTTTGATTGTTTTCCCCTAAGAAGATCATGAAATAACTTATACTTACACATCTAAGTACAAATACCCATAAATAGCTAACAGTATCTACGAATGGAAACCGATTTTTCTTCACAACCCGAGACGCTCGCAATCAAAAAAACTCAGCTAAAGCATCGAAAGTCCCTTATAGCTCGTTGCGACTTCCCAAACGACTTTTTACTGGACCCTTTGTCTCCGTCCCTTTGTAGGGTTGTCCCGAATCGGGGGATTATTCTTTTGAGAAGTTTTTTAATGATCAAGATTTTGGCAAGACTGTTTTTTATGAAGGAGTTGATTCTAAACAGAAAATTGACAAGTATGGCTATATTTTTGGGGGTTGTGGAGGTCGAAAACCAGCTGCTCCATGAAAAGTATTGATCCTCAGCCACGTCCCGATAGTCTAGAATCTGATCTAAAGGATACGCAGATGATGACAGTTAACTTCGGTATAATTAATTTTATTGGATAAGACTTTTGGGATAAAACGTTTGATTTTAATTTCTAACGGAACAAAACATACACTAGTATTAGTGATTTGTGGATAATATTTTTGATGTGTAAATCTGTTTAGATAGAAAACAAGCTACCTATCATAGTGAAAAATAATGGGAGCTAACTGAAAAAGAGAATTTCCCTTTCCATGTCTCGAACAGCCCTGGCCACCCCCTTCCGGGATAGCAGTCGCAATGGCGACAACTTATGTGACGCGCTGACGACGTCTAATTCTACTCGATCTCATTAGATGCGACTAAACGCGCAACTATTCACTTAGGACGACTTTTTTGCCGGACAAAAAGTGTTCGTTGGTCTTTAGTATGAACATGATTTTAATGGTTGCTTAAATATACGAGGAAGTAGATTAAGTCCATGTAAAATACTGGTATTTAGCTACATCTGGTTAGACTGGAAGTTGAGAAAAGCCTAGACAAACGGTGACCTAGGCAAAAATTTAGGTACTTCCGTACCAAAACTATTTAAACTTTTTTAATAATTAAATTAAAAAAGTTTCAATAATTGGCGGACTACCTATGTACCTATCCTATTTTAATCATGCTCACGGACTCACAATCCATCCGAGTTTTTATCCTGGTATTTTAAGTCAGCATTCAGTACTTATTTTGACTTGTTTTTACGTAAAATAGGGATGGCTGTGTCAAAAATCGTTCTGTTAATTATTTTTAGCAAAGCTTTTGTTTTTTCCGAGAAATACTAATGGCCTTTTCATACAAAGACAGATTTACGCCGATTGGGCACAAGAAAAGGAAAAAGCAATTAACACTTACACGACTTTTGCTTTCTTCTCATTCCGTTCGACAACACAAAGAAAGTAAGCCAAGACAAGGAAAGAAAATAACATCTGTATAATCAACTAAATGACTACCATAAAATAATACACGCATTGACCTAATTGATGGCAACACATATCCTAATTAAAAAAAGAAACGTCAAAACAAACATTGACATTACTTCATCAACTGTTTACGACAATGTTGCCATAAAAAATATACCTATCCAAACGACACATGAACGTCAAAAACTAATTTACTTGGCAACTCTATAAACTTTATACTTGTATGATTCCGTTAGATAAATTCGTAAATTAAATTTTTTGAACACGCAATGTATTTTGGACTTTATTTTTATGTTGTTTTGACGTAATCTTGCGTGTTGGTGACGTGGGAATTCGGGCGGGCCTTAAAATAATGCTTGCTTGAAAACTCGGGAATGAAAGGTCATTGCGCCTTGCCCTATGTAGGTCAGATAGTAAGGACTGGCTGATTTTTTGGTTTATTTTTGAATAGATTAATAGTGAATGGAGAGAGAATATTTAAAGCATATAATGGAGATGCTTTATTTTTAGTTGACGTGTCAACCATTTGACAGCGATGTAGAAGTTTTTTTTTACATTTAAATATTTTTTTCCTCGTACATATTTTTATAATTATTATAAGTCTATTTATAATTTGTAAATATTATGAAAGAAAAGAAAATAGTAAAAAAAATCAAACAAGTAATATTATTCTTCAACTAAACACTAGTACAGAATTAATGAATATTTGGAAAAAAAATACACCGATTCTAAAAAACAAAACAATTTCATTAGCATCCTATACAGCTGTATTTTACCACTTTGTTACGGAAAACCATTACACAAATAATACAGCAATGACCTCAATTAAAATCATGTATTCATATTAAAATTCCTGCCCAAAATGGTGACATATCCATCGGGACATTCGTGTCTAACAAGTATAATCCTGGCGCAATACCTAATTAACTTAACTGCTCTGTCTAGAAAACAAACAGCGCGACAGCCGCCATTTTGAAAATAAAAACAAGTGAGTAACTAGTTCACGGGGACACTTAAATAAAATATATTAACCGACTGGGAGGAATTTGTATTTAAATTAATAAATGATTGGGCTAATTGTTGAGTCTTGTTTGTTTAATAAATAGGTTATTTTTGAGGCAATTCATATAGACATTCTTTTGTACATTGTTGTGTTTCCGACTAAAATTGAACGAAATTGTTGGGTAGCAATCAAGCAGAATGAAGGTTCATAACTGCTTCAGGACATTTGAAATATCCAAAACCATCCTAACTTCCTAACTTTTAATATTATAAATGCGAAAGTAAGTATGTTTGTTTGTTTATTACCTTTTCACGCCTAAACCACTGAACCGATCATCCTAAAATTTTTCATGCACGTTGTCAGGTGTACAGAAACGGACATACGATACCTTTCATCCCGAAAAAAAGTACTGTTCCCGAGGAAAACACAATAACGTCCTTATGATAGTAGATGGCGCCACGTGTCTTTCGAATAATCGAGTACAACCAGAATTGATTGTCAAATTCTAAATTAACGCGAGCTAAGCTGCGGGCAAAAGCTAGTAGCAAATAATGTCTAGTGTGCCTGTAACTATCAAACGAATACAGTTTACAGTTTTTTTTCTGTCTTAATTATTATTGTATCGTTGCAAGGTTCCAGGACGTCCAAAGCCTGTTTAAGTCGAGATTCACAGATGATTCTAACCTAGAGAGTAAAATGGGTGTAAGTACACGAACGTTCTGACAGTTATATGGCCAGAAAGTCTAGTCTAGTCCAGTCTTAGCAAGGGGTATCGTATTGCCCAGTACTAACTGAGCTGTGGAGGTCAGATGGACAGTCACTCCATTTGAAAGATTGGTATTCAGTTGCATCCGGTTAGACTGGAGGCCGACCCCAACATAGTTTGGAAAAGCCAAGTAGATGATGATGATGTTCTGACATTTAATTACGTGTCCCGTTGTCTGCACTGTAGAGGGATTGAAGGTGCTAGACCAGCCAAATTCTGAGCCGACTCAATTTAGATTGCCACGTTACCATTTGTCAACGTCTGCTGCAAAAATAAGCACTATCTGTTGCAGTATAAGTCACAAAATACTCCTTATTGGCAATCCCTATACATTGTGTCAAGTTTCTAGGTCAGCGCCCAGTTTCAGGATGTTTTTCAGCACAAATGAATTATATCTTCTAGTTTGTGTTACAATGGCTTTCAGGATTTATTGGCGACAGATTTCTATTTGCTGATTAAACGTGAAAGGGAAAGTTG
Source organism: Eurois occulta (assembly GCA_950022335.1). Classification (NCBI taxonomy): domain Eukaryota; kingdom Metazoa; phylum Arthropoda; class Insecta; order Lepidoptera; family Noctuidae; genus Eurois; species Eurois occulta. The sequence continues at coordinate 3,452,867 of OX465489.1, read as the reverse complement.
GAATGTTGGAAATTTGCTGTTTTGGTTTATTTGGTTTATTTGCTTTGAAAAGTTTGGGATTTTATTCTAAATTTGCTAGCTTGATTTGAAGTTAAAGTTTATTTAATACAATTGCCTAACATTACAGAACTATGAAATTAATTAGGCAAATAACATCACGCCTGTGTTCCCCGAAAGGTAAGGCAGATGTGTACCCATTAGTACACCCACATTTCGCCAGTTATGTATAAGTCCCATGTAATGCACAAATCCAGACTTCGTGGCTGCTACTAAGGCATCCCAGATGGGAAAAAAAAAATTAATGAACGGAATGAATGAATGAATGAACGGTGGATGAATGTACCATATACTCAGAAATAAATAAATCTTATCTTATCTTATCTTAAAAACACAATAACACTTTGCCCGACTTGGGAATCGAACCCAGGTCCTCATGCTCAGCAGTCGCGCTTGAGACCTCTAGACTAACGAGGCAGTAATTAGGCAGATACTCATATTTTTATCTGAAATTAGTCTGTAGAGAGAAATAATAATTCCTAGTTAGTGTACGAAACACAAATATTCATTGTTTTAAATAGCAAACAAATTTAGAAAAAAAATCAAAAAAACTTGTTCTCAAGAAAAAAGCTAGACAACATCCAAACCTATTTACAAACGAAGCAATGCGACAAATCGCAGCGACTAGAATCCGATTTACTAACAAACTAATAAGTTGCGAGTCGTTCCGTTTAGTCGACTTACTCGACGTACTCGTAGAAAGCAGTCGCCTTTAGCAATGCGGGCGAACTTCGCGATACAAGATTGTCATTCAGTTTGGATGCGCTATATTTTACACTAGCTTCTGTCCCCAACTTCGTACGCATTAAGTTTCTTGTACAAGGTGGAAGATCCAGATTAGCGCGCGAAATTCACAATTTTCTTACGTTTTTCGCAATCTGCAGTACAGGATCCGGTTGTATGTTGATGAAAATATGATTCGCGCAAATAACACGTATGTAGTAACAGAATTATAATCATTAAAATCATCAATACGATCCTTTAAGTTCATTTAACCCCATTCAATAACTATATCATGAAACATACAACCTGACACGGACCTTCAAATTGCAAAAAACGTAAGATAATTTGTATTTCGCGGGTTACCCTGTGGCTTTCATTTAACACATAAATATACATTCTATGATACTCTATGTCTTTGTAATACTAGTGTCGATTGATTTTGATTAGGGTTTATTTATTTGATTTCCTCAAGTTCCTTTGGATATCTCAGAAAAACTGCTGCAATGCAAATGGCAAATGTTTCAAATAAATCTAGCAATAGCAAAGGGAAAGTCTTTGATTTACTTCATTTAAAATTAAGTTTACAATTTATTAGTTACAAATCATCATCATCATTGGGGTCGGCTTCCAGTCTAACCGGATGTAGCTGAATACGAGTATTTTACATGGAGCGACTCTCTCTTACTAGTTAGAAATCATATTAAATAAATAATTTATTACCACAAAGTTCAAGTACATTGCACTGTATGCAGAAAGTTTTTAATTTAGCATTAGGTAGATACGTACAATGTTCAACCCTGTCTCCTAAACTAGGCCTGTACTTTAGGGGTAACATTTCAAGGAGCTTTCATTTATCTAAACATTTACCAAATAGTAAATTGGCATGTCCTTTTAAACGTCCAATACCAACTAGGACGAGCGTACATACTTATGAATACATGTCTTATTCAAACAGTGAATGTTCCCCGAGCCGTGAAGGCCGGGCCTTCGGCAGCGGGGGCGGAATCCAACTTAAATTGTTGCGCAATCCGAGATCTTAGTCCGCAGTAATGTAGGGAATCTGCCTCTGAACGGGATACCATGAGAAATGACGGGGTTGGGACAGTTTCTTTATAGCATTTCAGGAAGTTCAGGTGACTTTTCAATTCAGTCAGATTTTGTTTATCTAAAGAAAAAGTAATTTTGTTAATAATAAAGGAGATGGCCAGTTTTGGGCCAAAGTATGTACAGAAACGATATGTATATTAAAAAAGACTAGATTTTTTACTGATTAAAAATAACATATAACAATAATAACTTTCTACCGGAATGAGCTAAAAATTATAATTTGAAATATGGTTTTAAATTGAATGTGGTTCTAAAACTAGCTCCGTAAACAAGCTGTCAGGTCATAACTAGTTCGTTCTAAAACTAGTAGTTCTAAAGAAGTTACTAAAAAATCGATATCTATTTTGTTTTAGCATTGGTCATGAACATAATAATCATTTATAAAAGAAAAAAGGACATTTGATGAAATTATTGTTGTTTTAGTAATAGTTATTTATTTATTTAACAATAACATCGTTCAAAATCGTGTATCGGTTGACTGTTTCAAAACGAAAAAATATCGATGTTTGTCAAAATGTCAATGTCAGTAATGTCACGTCACTCCCGTCAAGTCCCGTCATTCGTTTTCGTACTCGTGCGGATGTGCTTATTCGATTTCTGCTGTTTTTCTGACGACTTTGGATTGATTTTACGAACTTGGACACCGATTGCTTATCGACTGGATAATGGTGAATTGCGTGAGTTGTGGTATCCCTACTGATCGTAGCAACGCTACTGGAAACTCGCTCTGCCTTTACACGATGAAGCAGTTCTTTCCGTAATAAGGGCAAGAACTGTCGTCAAACAGTGGCAAGGTACCAAAATACCATCACACCTCCTGCACCATTCCTGTATGATATATTCATTGAGTATGAAAATGAAGATGAATAAAATATTGACAAAATAACTTGTTTTTATTTTACCTACCTAATTCCTTTTTTGTGCTATGCAATAATATGCTAATAGTAACATACAAATATGTTTTCAAACAATTAAATCAATGTGTTTATTTGATTATGGTATTTACAATACATTTTGGCGTTGTATAGGTATAATTCTTACCATCTGCCGCATAACCTAACCTAGTGACCCAAAAACTTATTTTCTTCCTAATTCCCATAGAATTAAAAAAAAAATCTTTCTGATATGAATATGTTTGTGTTTTATCTATTAAATAATACATAAATGATTACTGTTCATATTTGGCCCAACGATGTATGGATTTCTGGCGATCTCCTTTACGACATATTTGGCATTACGGCTTTAAACTGTTGGAATACAATAACTGGATTCTCCCGAAACTAGAAATAAACCAGTATTTCAAGAACCTAACTCTCAAATGTCTGTTAAGTAATAGCGTTTTTGAAAACTAACTAACTGTGTTTTTAACTACAAAGGCACCCAAATATCTCGATACACGTTAGGCACATATTATTTCAGCACTAAATTCTCTAAATGTGCTAAGTACTCACTGATTCCAGGTTTTGAAAATCCAGTAGATTGAAATTGTTGACATCAAACTATTTGCAAGTACACTATCCATTGATATCGTGTAACTATTTTGCACATGGCCACCCTACAACACCCTGAGGCTATCGGGTGGCTCCATCGGCATGCGATACTGAAAATAAGTTCAGTTTCCACAGTTTCGTGTCGAAGCATTTAAAGCTGGCTCTCGTCTTTCGGCTCTCGTCTTTCGGCTCTCGGCTCTCGGCACTCGGCTAACAGCTCCCGAGGGTCTCAATGGCAAATGTTTGCAGTTTGTCTGTCGTTAGTTTTGTCTCTATTAAGTTTGTCTCCTTCGAACGTGTTTTAAAAAGAATTTTCAAGCTTTTAGACTTACAAATTTTAAAATACATAGTTATCTGGTATAAAATTATGAAAGTATTTAAAGTTAGTAAATAAAAAAGCTAGAACGCTAAAGAATCTTAAAAACTGAGCAATACTTCTAGAATTATTTTTTTCCCTTGCTTCGCTGAAACTTACTAACAGAACTTGAACTAAGGAAAAAAATGGCTTGAGTTTCTTTCAAAGTTTCGCAAAGCTACGCTTTGCTTACTTATATGTTATGCAAATCCTCAGATTATATCTACATCATAATACTGCTATGACCTGAGACATTAATTACGAAGAATCGTATTCTAACAAAATGAAAAAAGGTCATTAAAAACAAGCTCAAAAGTATAACACGCAAGTAAAGATTAGTCTGGCTGGTACAGACAAACAACTAACAGACAGTCGGACACTGACAGAAACTGTAGTTCCTCAGTATGTATATAGATGGAGGTGTCCATGTCCGGAACTGTGTCTCCAATTTGTCCGTTACAATTTGACCGAGCCTTCACACAATCAATCGCGATAAGGTAGGTACGTCGTACCCAAAAGAAACATTTCATAATCACAAAATGTAATGAAATGTCAAATGAATTCGGAAAATCCATGACTGGATAAAAATCAATTGGATTCTTCAAGTTAGGCGGAAAGCCAAGTTCTTAATAGCGATTTGATATGCACATAAATTGTCGCGGAAAACTTCTGAGATAGTGAAATGGAGAGAAAGGGAGGGTGTCTTAAGATGTATGGTCCTTTTCTTTCGCTATCAGGAGTCAAGACATAAGTAGGAAGTTACGTAATAATCCCAAATTTGGTAGTTATTGAACGGTGGCAAGGGTTTTTCATTAGATAATTCGATATCTATCAGGGAAAAATAAAATAAATCTGGAAAAGAATGACAAAAACCATTTGAAAAGCAATGCTATTTTTAAGGACGACTTTTTTTCATAAAGTACCTATTAGGTAACAACCTAATTCCGCAACGGTAAACAAATATTTTTATCACGACGAAAATTTGCAACTCATTTTCCAAATACCGAAGCAAAAGAATGTAAAATGCTAATTGTTACAAACTCCGAACTTGACTTAAAAATTTTGAGTAAACTTGGCTTGAACTCTACTATGCACGATAACGTAGACATTTTTATTGTTATGTTGAAAGTTTCGTCGGGTACCGATGACATAATTTCTTTGAAATTGGGTTTCATTGCTGCCTCGTGAACTGTGCCAATGTTTTATTGAAAACAATGTAAATATTCTGAAAGAGAAGTACTCCAGTTTACTTTTTCCTTTACTTTAACAGATTTCTGTTGTGTTGTTGTATTTTTTTGTAAACGTTTAAGCGATTCAGTGACCCAGTTTAACAGTTTGGGGGAAAATGATTTTATTGAGCTGAGTTTTTCACGAAAATTTATAACAATGGTTGCTGAAGTACAGATTGGGAACCGAAAAATTGAATGGAATTTACCGAATTAAATACCAGCTAGGTTTAATTTCGCAAATTATTGTAAAATCTTTTTTTTCTGATTTTAGTTTCTGTTTCAGTACCAAAATAGATAACCACGAAACAAAGGTTTTTTCCACATTTATTCCCAAATATTTTACTCTAAACAAAACCATCGAACCTAAATACAAACTGTCCAATACATTGAAATATCGAAATATTTTACTTCAAAAGCTTTTCGCGAGTAAGAAAGTGGCTTTTTACAGTCGAAACTTTGCCTTTGAGTGCATCGAGTGTCATTCTATCGTCAATATTTCCCGCAATTCCATTCCGAAGCGGTTGGGATTGCGGCGATACGATGAAAAAAACTTTATCGGTTCAAACTTGAGTTTGAATTTGAAAAAACGAACATTCGAATAAGTGTTCGGCGCGTTTAGGCGTGGATTTTAAAAAGTATTTACAGGATGCAATATTTCGTTGGTTAAAAAAAAAAGGTCTTTCACACGTTTTTGACCATGTAGGTATTGCACTTTTTTAAGAAACAGCAGATTAAAAAAAAATGAGCAACTAAATATTTCTGCGGTCATGAAACATTATTGTGCTGAATTCATCTCCCTTTCATGTCCATGTCCCTTACACCGGGTATGCCAACAATTTTTTGCTTGACACTCATGAAATTGTGTATTTCAGATTTATAATTGACAATTTGATCGAACAAAAGTCTACATGCATCCTTTGATGACACATGATGGCACAGAATAAATAACCCTAAAAGGAATGGCGGGTATAAAAATAGCTTCGACATTTCGAATTCAGAAATACCTATATTTTCGAAATTCAAATTCGAATTTCGAGCCGATGGAACGGAAGCGACGGGAAATCTGCGATCGGAACGGGTTGGCCGGCCATTGTCTTCCGGAAACGAATGGCGCGTGAGGGTTGGCAGAATTGGTATGACCGGAAATAGTGCGTGTGACCAATGCAGAGTAATCAATTACTTATTGTTGCAGATTGTTATTGATTTAGCAGTGCTTGCAGGTGATAATAGATATATGAAAGAGATTGACATACAGAGAAATTAATAAAGGTCGACATAGGTTTCCTACTTTAAAAAAACGCTTTCAAAAATATTATTTATTTTTAATTGAAATCGAAAAAAACCTATGAAACTACTCCATGAAAGAATACAATTCTGTGGAATCTTTTCATAGTGATCAAATTGTGTTGAAGTATAAAAGTCATAAACCATTGAATATTGAAGACAGGTGAGCAAAATATCGAGTAAAAATTTGAAGGACGTGATTGTCCCAACAAAAACTATTTCACACACCTTAGTTATTGAAACTAAGTATTAATTCTTCAAAAAAAAAACCTAAAAGAACCATAGCTAAAGTAAAAAAAGTCCAAAAACGCAAGACAAATGAAACCAGCCACATTTAAAGCCGACTAACGACCGCCACTATTTTTCACCCACACTTAGACGTAATTAGGAGCGTCGCAATGCGCAAGTTTATGCTATAAAATACTTTCTCCCATCGGGGTAATGGATCGAGCTGATTCTTTTCGGCCAGTCATCATGTAGACGAGCATGTGTTTTTGTTATGTTGGTAGTAGATTAAAGGTGTGCTTGTGAAGTTGGTAGGCTGTGTGTGTGTGCGAGCGTGCGTGAGCTTGGGGAAGGAATAGGTGTGATGGTGTGTGTGTTGCAGTTAATAATCTTTATCTAATGGGTGTAAAAGTACTCCTAACCAAGCCGATAGTCACTTGTTCTACACAATACCTGGAGACTTTCCAGTTACGGAAACAACGGTTACGGTTTACAAGTTTTTTTTAAATGCAAGTTTTTGAAATTGCTACTTTAAATACCACCACAATCCCCGTACTATGCAATGCATCCGTCAGCACAATCTTTTGAGTGCGTTATATTGAGTCATACCGTGGAACGTGTGTTTTCACCCAAAAAAAAGTACTTTGCGTAGACTTACTTAGTGTGGCAGAGTAAAAAATTTTTTTTTCTTGTCATATTTCTAAACTAAGACCCCCTCAACCTTCAAGGAACAAAATGCCTACAAAAACCTCGCCACCATGCCCCACCATATATTTAGTATGAAGCGAGCCGAGACAATCGGGCCATTATCTGCAGGCAGAGGGTTAATGGGCCAAACTGGACTTGTTCACAAAGATAGCAAGCGGGGCTTGTGGGGTGCACTGTCTTCGCCATGTAACGGCACGGTTAAGTGCGGGGGTACTTTAGACCTGTTTAGTTTTTGTGTTTGTGATGTTGGGTATCGAGTCATTTTAGTGTTATGAGGGAATGAGCCTTGGCGGCAATCAAGCTAAGTTACTTAAGTATAACTATTAACTCGCGAAAATAAAACACAATAGTCGCCATTTCTTGATGAAGTTGCGTCTGTTTACAAAGGCATCTATCTAATTGTGTATAAATGCAGGTAATGTACGTATTCTTGAATAGATTTAACATAGTATGGTTTTATTTTTTAGTATTTTTCTGTGTGTTCGATTTAAGTTTTTATTATTTAATAACAAATATCCCTCCTGCTTAAGATTTACCACCGACACCGTTATCACGAAGCAATAATTCAACGATGACAATAAAAGTTTGGCTTTTATACCACATAAACAAAAATCGTCCAATAAAGACATCGGGGGTGTTCGGAGGAGTTCGGGGGACATCGGCGTCAACCACGCGGAATTCTGATAACCAAACGATGGTATAGGGATGGAGGCGTTGAAATTGTTTAGAATGTTATGCTTAAACAAGACAATTTAAAAAGAGAATGTCTCGATTGTAGTTATGACACAAATTATATTATAAGTATCTTGTCATTAACGATACATTGTATTATTAATACTTAGAAAATGTACCAGGCCTTGATATCTTCATCATTTATCTTGCCCTTATCCTAATTTATTTGTGGTTGGCGCAGCATGTCTTCTTCTTCCATACTTCTCTATTACTCGTCATCTCAGCAGTCACCTCCTTTTTAGCCATATTATCCTTCACACAGTCCATCTATCATTTCTTTGATCTTCCTCTACTCTTATAGTCTCTCACGACATTTTCCTCATTCCTCCGCATCACAAGTCCATACCACGATAACTGAAAAGTTGTGTGGGAATAAAATCGTAACACCCAACTTTTCAGTTTTGATATCTAACTTTTTGTTACTTAGCGAACCTTAACTTATAAACAAAACAGATAATACGTATAAAACTTGTGTAAAATCGGTTTCTCTTTTACATCTGTATAATGTTTTATACACCAACGTCAAACATTCGACAGCCCTAAGCCACCGTCATCAATGGGAAACCATAGCAAACCTACAGTGTGGTGAATATTGCCGTCTATACAGCAATAATCGTAAAACACGGCACTGGTAAACACGCAATGTATTGGAAACAGGAGATTAGTACCGATGCAGGGACTTACGAATCGGTGTGAGGCTGTAGTTAAGTGTTCGCGGAACATACCTGAAACAAAAGAATATAATTATTAGATTTGAAAACATTTTGCATGCAACAGTACGGTTTATTAAAAAAAATACGAATTTCCAAACAAATTTCATCCCCTTTTTAACACCTTTAGGGGGTAATTCGTCAAAAATTCCGAAACAAGAAGTTACTATTTAGATATTTATTTTGTACCCCTATCACAATGTTTTCTTATTTAACCCAAAGGTTGACTGGTAGAGAATGCCTTGTGGCATCACGTCCGCCTAAGTACCACTATTGTAAATGAAGTATAAATTTACACTAATATTGTAAAGAGGAATTTTTTTTATTTTTGTGTGTGTGTATGTTTGTAATGAATAAACTAAAAAACTATTGTTCCGATTTCAAAAATTCTTTCACCATTGGAAAGCTACATTCACCCTGAGTAACATATGCACCCGTGCAAAGCCGGGACGAGCCACTAGTAAATAAATAAAATTCTTCCCAAATGCTCATTTACGTTGTAAAAGTAACTCGAATGCACCTGTATGGGCTGTGCGTTGCCTGTTCATGAATTTAATTTTTTAAATAAAATAAAACAGAGGCCCATGGGCGGTATTAAAACTCTGAAACCAGGTTAGGCACTAAACACGAAAAAAAAACCAGTTAATTGAATTCATTACAACTGTTCACTTCACTGAGTACCTGGATAGGTACTTAGTTAACCCAAACATGCTTAGAGGGACCTAAGCATGTTAGGATTAACTTCTCATCATTTTATTAGACTCAGCTGTTTCATGATATATATTTAAAAAAAACCTGTTAATTAAACTTTTTTTTTGTATTCGAATAACACTTTATAGAGTCTAAATGGTTATGGCGACAGATCTCATTCGAAAAAGTATTCTTTAAACCATTAAACTTCAGAAGCTCGAAAGTTAAGCAATGAGAAATATCAAAAAAGTAAATACATCCCATAAAAAAGTAAACTCATAATCCATTGTAAATCTTATAATGATACCCATAAAATTGCCAGGAGCAATGCGAAAAATATTAAAAATTCTCAAGCAAAGGAAAACAAGAAAGTGCCTAAGGGCAGAATGTAACAATATCACAGTTATCTGATATCCATAATATTGTAACATGTCAAACTTCTCAGATATGGCGTCTCATGGCGCTTTATGGCGTTTTGACTCCCATGCCGGTGTTTTTCGCAAAGTCGTCAGTTTTTTTTCGCTATATCTTATGGTGCTGTTTTTCGGTGCCGCAGGCGGGGGGTTCGAATTTGACGGTATGAAGATTATTTTATTTTTGTTTTGAAGTGTTTTTCATATTAAGTTGATATGTGAATGTTTTATATGCTTTTAGTGATTTTTAAATATTTTTTAGGATCGTGTGGTAAGTTAATGCTTGGGACGGAATGAAAAACAATGAGACTTCACGCAAAAACAGCGAATATTTTTATTTTTGAAGCCTCTTTGTTTTTAAATTTTCTTACTTTTTTTGATCTGAATCTTTCAATTCTTCGTAATCTTCCTAAAAGAGAATGCTCATGGAAGTATGGAATCCCGTACCATGCTGCATCAAAATCAAACCTTGTTTTTTATAGACTACACTGATCGTATTAACTCCTACAAAAATTATTTTTGAAAAAAAAACCCGCGTTTCAGAGTTATTTTATAAAATCGAAACTAACCTAAAAAGTAGGTCTATTTTTTCGACGCTACCAACGACGTATTTTAACACACATACATTACATTATTGCTCTAAAAACAGCGTAATACACTAATATTAGTAAGAATTACGAGTTAAAGTAACATCCACAGTATGCTTGACTGAAACTCGATTTTATTTTAGACCTTTACATTGCCAATAGTCAGTCAGTACAGTACAAATGTCAGATGCCACAGATAAGATATCTATAAACCATAGAGTATAGTAAGTGCTATAAACTAGTCTGGATTTAGGGATGTAATCGATAAATCAAAATCTTTAGGCTGAGAAAATCTATTTTGTTGCAAATAGCAATAAACCAAACTAAATCGATTTGGTGTACTGATTTTACTTAATTGTAATTAATTTTAGAGTCCGCTCGACAGACAAGGGTTTGTTCAATTGAAACGGAACGTCATTTATATTCAGTTGAAACGGAACGTCATATAAAGGGAGTAAAACAATATTCGTACTTTTAAACTCGAAAAGTATATTTCCAGTTCAAAAATCAAATCCCCGACGCGTAATGCCGTAAAAAAATATGAAACTAATTACTATAATATTTTGGTTTTGAGGCGCGAGACTTTTTGGTACCAACTTTGGTCATTGTCCTTTCTATGTTCGTAACCAAGGATCAAAAATCTCGATACAACAAAAAACACACAAAACACATCATTAGACAAAACATCGAAGAAAATTATTATCATTCAACAAAACATTTCCAAGACTATAAAGAGAAAAGAAAACTCCAAATAACTGCGAAAGAAAATGTACAAGATATTCATGTTTAAGATGTGTCCGAACTACGCAGAAAAAATCATTTTAAGATCAAGATTCCATCATTTGAAAGTGAACTCTATGACTTAGAACACAGAGTTGGAAATTGAAGTTGTGTCAGTCTTTTTTTGTACTGAATGAAATTCTGCAAAGCGTTATAGAAGACAATGGCTTCAAGAATGAAGGAAATAAGATGAGTAAAATATTTTGTATCTGCTGTGTGATGGGCTTGGTCTTATTAAAGATTTCTTTGTCTATCTTTAGTATATTTTCTTATAATGGAAAAGTAACCAAAATACCGAAAGTACGTACAAATTTACCTTCTAAGATCTTTTTTCATAGTTAGTTACAGATGAAGCTAATGAACGCGTGTTACAAAAGTCGAGGACAACTTCATTTTGGAGACAATTGATATGACTGGACAAAAGTACCTATTGATTATTTCTTTAATAGTCTAATAAAGTATATCAAAATACAGGCCTACATGAATTATGTTCCATAGATTGTACACTGTAAGGTCAATTAAACCGACCCACGTAATACTTGAAGCTATCAATATCGTAATAAGTATTGTAACAAAGAAAATCTTTTATGAGACGAACGTAATACGGTCAATTGTCAGTAATGAGCCTGTTTGAAGGATTATTGGAAAATTACGTCGAAATGAAATCATCTGAAGAATACTTCAGAAAATATTTAAAAAAGCATATTATATTCTTATTTTGCATAAGAACTTATTAATTGACAAGCCAATGTGACTGATGGAATTTCCTATCCGCACAAAACATGCAAACATAACATCACGCCTGTAATCCCCGAAGAGATAGGCAGAGGTCTACCTAAGGGTGTTACTACACCAATCGAACGATCGCCGATCACCAATCGTTCGATGGTAGAAATGACGACGATCGATCAATTGGTGTAGCAGAAACTGTCGATCGACGTCGATTTATCCATTCTACAATCGATCGATGGCCTTGATCGATGATCGATCGATAGGTATGGTAACACTCTAATAGTACACCCACATTTCGCCAGTTTTGTTTTAAATCCCATGTAAAGGGTGCGAGCCTATTCCTAATGGAAAAACCCATAAACACATACAAACATTAGTCTCCTACTACACTTTTAGCGATATTTTTTAATAAGGCTTATATGGAATTCCTGTGCAAAATTTCATGCTTCTAGACCTTATGGTTTCGTATTTTATGTGCGTTGTGTCTCCGTGAATTAATTTAAATTTTAAATTAGAAAAAGATGATACTTAAATGTTAGTACTTATTTTGAGCTCTTTTTTTAGTTAGTGCTACTAAAGGTAAACGCACACTTATCAGAGCCGACAGAAACGAAAGAATCGAATTTTAGAATTACTTGTATGCAATCCTATGAAACCTCGCACACTTACACGCGACGAATCGGACGAATAGATAACGTAACACTTATGATAGAACAATCGTTCGGCGAAGTCGACTCTTTCGGCGAAATAGGCGTAATTCTTAGAGAGTGAGATTTTTTAATTGAATAAGTAGGTACTAAAATGTTATCTTAAAAAAGCGTTTAAGCTGACCTATCATTCTCTAAAGCAAAAACATACATAAGTCGCGTTACACCCGCATCAGTCTGAAAGTGACATTTGTCTACCCAAGCGTGAACCTGTATGAAAAGGCCAGCTCTACAGATAAATTCACGAACATCTATTTTTAAAAGACACCGTCAAACGGAACACACATGGCTTTGTGGCAAGCCAACATTAATCTTAAGTTACGGAAGATAAGGTTTAAAGTTGAATGTAATGCCCTGTTCACTTTACAGGCAAAAGATTTAATTTGACCAACTAGATTACGGCATTGTTTCCGACCAACACATGTATTTCTGAAACGAGGTTGGAGTATAAAACCCAATTTGAGTCGCCTCGCTTCACTAGAAAGTGCTTAATTTATATATTTTTTAATTCTATTTCCTTGTGAATGGGGTTAATTTTATGCTCGCCAGTGTATTCGTCTGGAATGAAATCGGGAATCGTAAATAATGTGAACTGGAGTGCATGATGATTCGCCGGATTCTCGTATGTTAAATTAAATTCTTTCCGTTTCTGTTTTATCGCGCGTGATTTCAGTCCATTTGGATAGTACGAATTTAAAAAAAAGTTTCCAATGTGGCTGAGTGAAATAATTCAAATGGATGTTTTTTTTGTGACCTTCGGTAGGTACTATACGCATTTTTACCAGTACTTTTTGGCTTCGTGAACTGTATTAGGAACTCATATTCGAAATCCGTGGTATCCGTTTATGAACACGTTGTTTTCAATTATTTAGTTTCAATCTCTATAAGAACCAACTAAGGTTCATACATTTTTGTCAACCTTATCTTTATACCGTTTTCATTTTAGACGAGCTTGATTTTACAGGTACCTATGTTTTTACCCGACTGCAGCGGAGGCTAGAAGGAAGGTAATGTTTTTTTCCCATTTACTACAGTCTTACCCGGCAACTGACCATTACACCCCAACATCAAAGACATCACTACACTACACACCCGAAAAACATCGGAAATCGTAATCCACCGGCCGTTTTAATGACCGCAGACCGTAAGTAGTCCCTCTTAAGTCCAAGATGCTCCTAATGCCTCCCGAAGATCATCCACGACATTAAATGTACGTAATACTGGGGCAATGGACATGGAAAGGGCGGGGAGTACTTTCGATCGAGTGTTTTGGAGATATCGCCTTGGGTATTGTGATGGTGAGGACGGGATGGGTCGTAAAAGAATTGGGGTATTTAAGTGGCGATAGTTATTAGTTTTTTTAGGGTTCCGTACCTTAAAAGGAAAAAAACGGAACCCTTATAGGATCACTTTGCTGTCCGTCCGTCTGTCTGTCTGTCAAGAGCCTTTATCTCGGGAACGCGTGGAGGTATCGAGTTGAAATTAAAACCATATACTCAAGTCTATAGTCCCTTGAACATGTAAAAAAAATCAAACTTCTAAGTTAACGTAAAAAAAATAAACGGCTGTTTATGCCGCAAGAAACGTATATTTCGACACTCTCAAAGGAATCGAAATTTATAGGGTACTTCCCGTTGACCTAGAATCATGAAATTTGGCAAGAAGCATTGTCTTATAGTACAAGTAAAGGAAAAAATCTGAAAACCGTAAATATGCAGTTTAATAACAAAATACCTACAAGTTTATACGGATCCCTCGGTGCGCGAGTCCAACTCGCACTTGGCCGGTTTTTTTATGGAGTATATCGTTTAGCCTGTTATCCTGGGTGCTCCAAGAATCGACGGTTTTTATTCTAGCTTACTAACATTTATTTTTATGCTAAATACGTTTGTTTTTGGCCGCAACTTGCCTGATGGCCTAAGCTGGAGCACGCTTGCCTATAAGAAACCGATTCACTCGAACTTTTAAGAGATCTGTATTATAATGATCGGGAAACAGAGAAGCTGGCAATGACATGGGAGTGTTATGAAAAGCCTGAAGCGGCACTACAAAGAGTACTACAGCAACATAGAACAAAAAGTACTACAGCGCCATCTATGACACAGCTGATGAACTAAACATCGAAATACATCTAAATCCTACATCGCCCAAGTTATCCACGGTTTAAGACTATATAGAAGAACCCGACAACAACTGTCGGGCAGTAGCCCACCAAACATAACACCCGTCTAGTCGGAGGATCCTCCCTTATCTATAGGGGATGAAGAACATTACACCCTGTTCTTCATACCCCCAAAAGCCCTTGGAAACAGGTTTAAGAAAAAATCTTTTGCACGTTGATCCTGGGGCCTCTGTACTCTGTGTCAGTTAATTTTCTAGACAAGCAGCACCACCTTGAACTGCACATTTAAAGTGGTCGTACTATATTTAGAACGTACTTTGGCTTTATGTTATATGCTTGTCACTGTCGCACAACTGTCAATCTACAGATGCATGATAAAGATGGGAACATGTCTAAGATCAAAACACAAGCTAAGTAATATTTATAGTTCTCGTCCTTAGAAATAGAATTGGTTTCTGCTAGAAATCGTTTAAAGTAGAAACGATTGCAAAAGAAGAAAGAAATTTGCTTTAGTGTGGGACAAGCATGGCAGTAATAAGTACACCGCAAGGAGCTTAGTACTTAAAGATTCCATAAGAGTGTTAAGTATGCCAATGTTACATATTGACATGTAGAAAGATACGACCACACCGGTACTGTAAGTGGTTAATAAAAACTGTGCTCAATTTAATGACCAGATACATCAAAACATTTTGTTTACCACGGAAGTAAATAATATGTCCTCTTTAGTTACAAGTCTCCACTTTTAGCAGCGTTGTAGGAAGTTGGACGCGAGCCAAAACATCATACGAAGATTGATAGCGTCAGAGCTTCCATAGTAAATATTATCCCAAGGTCGTATATTATGTAAAGAGGATGTATTACACGTATTACATAAGCTAATATTGTTACACTAGAAGACAACGCTAAGACGCCGAGCAAAGATGCGGTCACGGCACACCTAACTTCAGAACAACCAACCATTATAACTAGACCCATCTCCGACGAACAATCTCCATATAGCCTTAACCAAGTTAAGTAAGCAAGGGCGGGCAGGAAGGCCAACTAACACTGACTGTATCGAAGACATGACCACTTGAAGGAGCCTTATTTGAAACTCAAGCAGTAGCCATTTAATCAAGACCCTTCGTTTGATGCAAATGAAAGGACACAACATATCTTGGAGAAATAGTTTACGAAGTTTATCTACCCAGTTTAGCTGGACCTGTAAGTGGGAACAGTATAGTAGGTTTCAGAGGTTTTTGGTACTGGTTGTGGCATAATAGATTACCGTCAATAAATAAGTAGCATTAACATTATGTCTGAGTGATGGTGGAGCTTCATTTGAGCCGATTTTGGTGGAATTTGGGTTAGAATAGGAGTGGAGTGTATTAATTAGTCATGTTGCGTAATGTTGCTTGCCTATATTAATTACTGCGTGGATTTTATAATGGATCCTATAATGGCTTTTAATTATGGATGAGGTGTTTGCATGTATTGTATGGAGAGTGGGTGGTTATTATTTGAGGGAAAGATTACAGGTGAAATTAGATCTGGTGTTAAATTTGAAGGATTTGTTACATTATGAGTTGGTACGTAAGTACAGCTTACTGATGATATGATGAAATAAACATAATAGTAGAGGTGGATCCTATAGTACACCTAAATTTCGCGAATAAAGATTAAGTCCCATATGTGGACGAATAATAGTGGGCCAGCCTTTTTCCATCAACGGCAATCAAATTCTCCTGAAAAAAACAAATTGGCGAACCTAACCATCAGTAGCGAAGAGTACATTTTTGTAAGAGGTAAGCCGGAGTACACATCTTTAATGTGATTATCTTATTTTTCTATGAAATACTGAGCGTGCCATTTTTCAAAGGGAATCCGGTAGGAATCGAGTTGTATGGAACCTTCGCCACTACTAACCATAATCCTACTCTAAAAGCTATACCAGACTCAACACAAACTAATACCAACAACAATATTATTAGTATCAAACATAAAATAATTACGTTTAACAATAGAGCAGCGACTCTACATGCGCCTCTTGTAGCCGAGTGAAATTAAGCTTTACATAGAGCTCGCTCTCCATGATAATTACGAAATAACTACTGCATGGAGTTTGTAATTGAAACCGACGCGACGCGAGCTCTACGTCTAGTGAACAGGACAGGAGTAGAGCTGATAGAGTTGATTTCATTTGACACAGCTTTGATGGGAAATGTTTGGCTTTATATTTTTGGTTGTTTTTAGTGTAAATTTGTGCAATTCGAATGCAAGAAATGTACGCATATCTAGATGTTCACAGTTTTTATTAAATTAGGATGATTGGTAGGAATTCTGAGCCAAACCAACTTAGATTGCCATCGATACGCCTTGGAAGAGACTAAAATGTTTCAATTTGATTCTATAAAATAGGAGTCATCTATCCTTTTTCCAACTATGTTGGGGTCGGCTTCCAGTCTAACCGGATGCAGCTGAATACCAGCATTTTACATGGAGCGACTGCCTATCTGACCTCCACAACCCAGTTAGTGCTGGGTAACACGATACCCCTTTCGTAACACGGGTTGTCAGACTTTCGGGCCACTACCTGTAACGACTGTCATAGATCTACAAATGACAGTCGAGACCAACGGCTTTTCGTACTTTCCAAAGCACGGATGAAACTCGGTACGTAAATGGGTGATCACCTATCCACAGGTCAACCTAGGCAACCGCTGTTTAATCGGAAAATTGATCTGAGCGGCTGTTCTTATTTGGCCACGAAGTCCTCCTGTTATTGTACCTATAATTTAGCCAAACAAAACATAGTAATCTTCCGACACACTACTACATTTCAAAACATCACATCCGAGTATCCAGCCGGTTGAACGTAACAAATCTCCACAAGGACCAGAAGGCCAGACACACTCGACGCTTGACGGCACTTTGAACTGCACGAGTTAATTAGCACCTTAAGTGGCAATCCGCTTTTTGCTATCCCGAGCTAGTTACACCAAGTGCCAAGTGGGTTAGGCGTTTGTCTGTGTGAGTATGGATGTGTTGGAGATGGTATGTAAAAGTTCGAGTATTGGAAGATTTTGGTTGTAGTAGCAGGAATGAATGATGCAAAAATAAAGAGATTTAAGATACTATGGAAAGGGTATCACAAGAAATGGCATAGAAGAACTGTGATCCCATGAGTGGGGACATATAGTAAAAGTTGTTTATTGCAAGTATGTCTCGATATTGAATGTCCATAGATGTCT
Source organism: Eurois occulta (assembly GCA_950022335.1). Classification (NCBI taxonomy): domain Eukaryota; kingdom Metazoa; phylum Arthropoda; class Insecta; order Lepidoptera; family Noctuidae; genus Eurois; species Eurois occulta. The sequence continues at coordinate 3,434,983 of OX465489.1, read as the reverse complement.
TTGTAAAAATGGCACTTGATGGTACTAAAACTAAGCTGCAAATCACAACAACGAAAATGATGATGGATTTGTTTTTAAAGCAACAACGTTTTTGAAACATTATTTTTGATTCTGTATAAATATAAAACAAATACAACAAAATACATATAAAAAAAAGGGCTGTACAAATAGAACCAACTATATAGGAGGCCTTTAGAACACAAGACATAATATTATTTACGGAACACTTCGCGACAATTCTTCCAAGCAAACAAATCCAATAAAACACGCACTTCCAACAGATCCAACGTGCCTAACAAAACAATAAAGAATCCCACTCCAGTAACATTACCACAAAAAGGAAAATCAAATAATACGAACCTTGAAATCTCAGCATCGTGTAAATCAGTTCGGTGGTCGAATTAATTCATTTCCTGGAAAGGGGGAAGCACGCGCAATGTACGTGATGGCCGACCAAACAGATGGCAATGGATGGTATGAATGTAAGAGAGTTTTTGTAGCAGACTTGCGATCCTTTTTTTGTTTTGGAATGTGACGTCTCGTAAACAATGGATGCAGTGGGACCACATCAGGCCATCCCATGCATGTAGAGTGCACTGATATGTCCTGTGTCCGTGGATTTTACAGTTAAAATGTGCAGCAGATATACTTTGTCGTTTTGTTGAGATCTGATTTAGTAATGTTTTTTAAAATTGGGTGTGGTTTTTGATGAAGCGTTTGAGTGACAAGATCACATCATTCAGCTTGTCTCTTGTTATTATGCTACTTTACATTTCTGTTTCTAATAAATTGTGTTACACTAACAGAAAAGTGTAAGTAATGAAATCGAAAGTTCAACGCAACTATAACCTTGTTTGACCTAGGTTACTCACACCTAACCGTTACGTGGTCCCACAAGGTAACTACTAGGTCCCATTCCTTTCCATCCATCAGCTGGTAGAAAAGCCTGATTTACGAGCCAACCAACTTTATATTACGTCTTAAACGACGCCAATAAAAAGTTGCGCTATAAACGACAAAGCTGGAGCACTTATAGCGTATACTTTTTTATTGCCCGACTGGTATACATAGTAAAACAATTCGCTAAGAAAATGGGGGAATGGAGAATTTTCTACGGTTCGTAATTTTCTTTGAATATTTAATTCGAATGATGATGGTATGGTTTTATGTTTATTACGTTATGTAAATTGTTATAAGCTAAATTCTTGTTTATTTAAATAATAACAAAAATTTACTACGACTGAATTTGTCGATAAAAGCTGAAAATTCATCATACTTTGCATATTCCTCTAGGTATTTTCTGATAGTTCTCCAATAACTACAATCAATCCTAGTGCTAATGGCGGAGTAATAATATTCACATAGTTTAATCACTATGTTGATATGGCTCACGCTAGAGAGTTGACTCAATTCAATGTAGAATCAATATTATAATTAATATTTTAGGTAAGCGATGATAACATAATTTATAATTGGAAAATTATACTGGTGTAGTATATACTTTACTCGGGCGGCTATATGATACATAGAGCTTTGGGTCCTAGATATAGACTGTCACAAACAGGTAAAAAGGATGGAGACGATGCTCTACAAAAGTGAAGATTATCAAAAACTAGATAATTGACATCAAAGTTTGTAACTAGCTTTAATGTCGAAGCAGGAATGCTCAACATAGCTATGTAACACAACATCACACCTGTTTTTCTCGAAGGGTTAGACAGAGGTGTTTCTCACCCACATTTCGCCAGTTATGTTATTAAGGGGTGAGCTTATTGACATCAACTAAGCACAGACTGCTACTGAAAAATTCCAGATACTACGATCATTCCAGATACGATTCCAGAGAACCCAATAACACTAGATTATATTTAGAAAACATATTCGAGGAAAAGGACATGGATATCATTTTGAAATTGATTCAGATAAGGAAGCAATCCCGACTGTGCTGAACGACTGTTAGGAAATTGCGACGTCTGCCAGACTGGTAACGTCAGAGGAAAGAATTTGTAAATAAAATATCTAGACAACTTATTGATACATATTTCTGTGCCAATTGATGAGTGGATTGAATATCTTCAATACTGAAGTATTATATTACGGTAAAGCAACATTTAATTTTGGTTGCTTACTGAATACTCTTGCAAAAATGCAACGTACTTAATTACTTATTTAATATGATATTTTCTACTCGCAAACTATTAGCTATTGTGTACCTTTATTTTCTGAAACCAGACAATAGGTTTTGCTTTTGGATTCATAAATAAATTCCAGTCTTACAAACTACTGTAATTATCTGTTTTGATATATTTTTTTTAATTTAACAAGCTCAAAAATCTACTGCAACTTTACACAAAAAATAAGTGTTATAAATGTTTTCTACTAAATCATCCATATCTTCTATAATTTTAAAGGCATTGTGCCATGGTAAGCAGATAGGCGATAAACGGTGCGATGGTGTGGAACCGTCTCCAGGGAGGAGCCGCTAATCTGTTCAGGGGTCTTTCGTTACCTTACTGTGGTCCCACAAGTCTTGTTTGGAACAAGAGTTAGTGATTTATGAAACACAATTTTGATAAGAGATAAAAGAAAACACATAAAAACAAAAGATTTCGATTAATAAGAACCTCCTCCTTTTTCGAAGTTGGTTATAGAGTATCTACAAGTAGCAACTGTTTCAAATTATTTCTTACAAGATGAAGATAGTATCAGATTGTAGGAAAATCAAAGTAGTCAAAATCAAAATCAAAAATCAAAATATTCTTATTTCACATAGGCCTGCATGGGCACTTATAAAACGTCGACAAAAAGGTGCAGTCTAAAAGTGTTGTCCATCTAGTCGATGATATCAATGGTGTTTCTTCTATTGAAGCTCCAGGAAATACTCCAAACATTGAACTTATTTAGTCCTGCAAGTATAAAAGTAATTTAGAATATTCTTAGGCGTGTAGGTCATAAATCCGCTCCTTTCACGTTCCCGTTTAGTCTATCGCGTTTTCACTAAACCGGATGAATATTAAGTCTTAAACTTGGCTTAAGACTTGGCCATGAACTTCTATCGATCTTGGCTTTTCATTACGCGGTTGGCGGCACTCCAAACGTAACCCGTGCAGGAAAGGGTTTCATTTGAAGGCAAATAAAAAGTTTAAGACACGCTACTATAACGATTTGTTACTAGATTTTATTGGGATCGTGTTTTTTATGTTCTTGCTGGATCTATCTCATCGAGAACTAGATTGGCAAAGGCGGAGTTGAGATGTTCGTCTATCTGTTCATAAGGTTCTACAGCAGGTATGAGAATGGTGTGGTCATGGTCATGTTTGAGGATGTGATTCAGACCATCACAATGAACAATTTTTTCTATGGGACCAACATCGTTATCGCGAATAATAATCAGCTGTCTCTTACATTTGTATCGAGTTGGTATCAAAGTTTTGTATATGAAAGACAACATCAGTTGGTTCCATTCTAAATACCAAATCATCGAAATCAAGAAAAACGTTATTCATTTGATAAAAATCATCTGCTTTGATTACTTCATCTTCACCTGGATTTGTTTCAACACACTCAATTTCAAGTAACTCATTTTACTCCTCTCTCATTGTAGGTAATTCCATTCATCTTTTTTTTATCTTCACCGCCCATAATCACACTTACGTCCATAAACGTATAAACACGAACAAAAGGCAGGTTTACATCTGCGGCACGGACTCCTTATCGTACGATAGGACCCTAAACGGACCCGGCGACAGATTTACGGATCTCGGACTCGAGTGACCCCGTAATTTCGGACCTATCTCCCGTATCTTTCGGTTTTATTAGATTTTCCAGGATTCCGAAGGTGAAAGGTTCGAGTTCTGGAGAAATGAGGATTGATAAGACTGATTTGTGTGTTGGGATTTTTTGGGAATAGATGTGCAGAAAGACGTTAAGGAGAGTAAGAAGTGTGTCTGTAGTTAACTCTGTTTTCCATGCACGTTTACCGTTAGAAAACTTAGAGTAAAAGTCACCTCTGCATACCTGTGTACCTACAAAAATGCGTTCTCTTAATGTGAGTACTGAAGAAAAAGCTGCTTTTCGAATGCTTTTCTCAACATGTATAGATACAAAAAAGTTTTAAAATGGTGGTAGCAGTAAAAGGGCAAATATTAAATTTTCCATAATTTTCTCCAGTTACAGTAACTTTGAGCATTCTCAGTTTCATTCGCTAAAACGTAGAACATAATTGCCAAACGACCAAGAAAGAACATCTATACCGTCTAAACGGCCTACCGCCACCTGTTCTGCAGACATATTGATTCAAACCTTAGCTATTAATCCGCTAGTGTTGTAGCTACAACAATTACACCAGTCTGCGGTCGAGTAGTGTTGTGCACACGTTGTGCTGTGTGACTAATGTTTGCGGAGACGAGCCTACAGTTCGCGCGTCTGCTGCTGCCTAGTGATGGGACACACGGGATTGTTGGTTCACGGACTGATTTACGTAGTCATGGAGTTGAATAATTTATTATTAACGCTTGGACATGTACATGAATAATTTGGTGTGAAGATGGCTCAATCGTGTGACAATTATGACAAACTATTCTATGCCCGCGGTTTCGCCCGCGTCGAGTTCGATAATTGTCCCACGGGAACATACGGCCAAGATTAAAAGTATCCTATGTGTTAATCCCGGTTATTAACTACCTGTATGCCAAATTTCATCCAAATCCGTTCAGTAGTTTTTGCGTGAAAGAGGAACAAACATCAACACCATATTAGTAGAAGTAGAATAGTAGAATGTTCAGATTTGTAACTATTGACGAAAAATTAAGAGATATTAAACACAGGTATAGTGCTAAGCATACACCTGAAACCTGGCTAGAGTTTTTCAGTATTGTAAAATCTTCAGCAGTAGTTGCTTGTTATACAACAAGATGAAGTCACTTCAAGTGAAAGAGATTTAAGATACTAAAGAGAGACTAAACTAATAAGAAATGTAAGTAAGTATATTAAAATGTCTTTGTTTTAAGTGTTGATTATTTTCAAAATTGAAGTGTCCAGTCCATTATGTCTATTTCCAATGTTCAATGCATTGTAGTACAGGATATTCTAATGACGTTCTGAAACTCTAAACAGAGTTGCTCACCAAACTTAACAGCCGTGAGTGTTAAGGTGACAGTCAATATTTATCTTCAAGCATATTGTAGGCGTTGCTGACATACACAAGTACTCGAAGGTACAGTCAAGTCGTAATTACCGAGACAATTCCAGAAGCTTTGTATTTCGTCTACGTGTTGAATTTCGTCTATATTCGAGAAGTTTAAATTAAAGCATCACTATGAAATAAAAAACTATCTATTACCTATGTGTCTGATAAAATCTTAGCTGTATCTTAAAATGTATTCAAATAAATCTTACAAGCCGATACTGAAAGTTTCTCAAAAGAATACAAAGTTGTGATTGAGCATCTGGAACTGATTCAACTTATTGCAACTGCATAAAAACTTAGTGGTTTAGATAGAAAGAGAAAAGCAGTATTTATTGGTCAAGTTAAGTATAAGCTTATACTGTCACTTACGGGATATCTTCTATGATTGTTCATGATTTTGAGCTCCCGATTTAAGCTTAAAACAGTGTTTGAAGTAAAGTATAAGCTTTCAAAGCGAACTAAGACTAAAACATCACGCCTGTAAACCCCGAAGGGCTATCAGAGGTGTATCTAATAGTACACCCATATTTCGCCAGTTATGTTTAAGTCCCATGTAATAGGGGGCGAGCCTATTGCCATTAACCAGGTACAAATTCAGACTCCGTGGATGCTCCTGAGAAATTCCTGATGGAAAAACGGACGGCACGGTTGGCGCAGTGGCTGAGCGATTGACTGCTCTGCTTCGGGTTGCGGGTTCGATTCCCGCACGGAACAAATATTTGTATGACCTACAGGTAGTTGTTCCGGGTCTGGCTGTTTGTGTATGTGAGTTTAAATGTTTGTAAACGTACCCACGATACAGGAGAAATTCCTAGTGGGGCAACGTTTTTTTTTTAAAAAAAAAACCTTAAGAATACCCGCCCGACCTGGGAATCGAACCCAGGATCTTAAGCTCAGCAGTGGCGCTTGCGACCACTAAACCAACGAGGCAGGAATATATTAACATGACTGGCGAAATATGGGTTTTCTAATAAGTGGTACATCTCTGACTAACCAACCTTTCGTGGAAAACAGTCGTGATGTTTTGTTCATATCTTAATTAATTTCTAATTCATCAAGGTATTCTAACAAATCAAATGCTTTATTAGTACAGTCAAATATCGCACACAATGCTAATCTAAATCATTGTTCAGTGAACAATTTCATCAAGATATATCAGTGTTCACGATTCGTGGACGGTTCCCTTCACATTCCATCTCCGGCTGAAATGTACCCGTATTCATGTTGGTCCTCCATTTGTAAAACACAATACATTTTCGCCAGAATTCACGATTCTTAATTTTTTTCTTACTTCGTTATTCTTGAAGTAACATTTTGGAATTCTGTGTTATTTTTGGACGAAATTAGGTCTGTTTATGGGCCCAGTGTATCACAGGCAGCTTAGTCAGAATACTTACAGCATAACGATTATAAAAATTAAAAATGTATTGGGTTTAGCCAGTTGTCAAGGTTCACTGGAAAGTGAAACCCTTCTTACTAGCTCGTCGTCCACTTCGTAACAAGCTTTCCCTTCAACTTCTTTGAATAATTCCACTATAAACTAAATAAAGTTCCAATGATTTACCCTGTTAACTTAAACACATCACATTTACTATATAGACCTAAAAGAATAATAAAATACGTCCATGTATCAAAAGCAGAAAATAATTAAAGGGCGTCAAAAAGTTTGTTTGAAGGCTGGAAGCTAGAAGGCTGAATCAGCATTACCTCGATGGATGGCAAAGCCGATTCTTTGGCCGTGAAATAGCCCAACCCTCGTTAAGAGAAGAGTAGACCAACCGTTTGGCGATATCCCGAAATACTAGGTAGATATTAATAATGGGTCTCCCTTGTTTGACCGAAAAGAAATTGCCAAATTATCACTTCCCAAACAAATTTTCGCATAATTTCATTTGCCAAATTATTACTTACCAAAAAATCTCTTTACAAATAATTGTTACGAAAACCTATGTTTGGCAAGTGAACGTTTGAACAATAACTTGTTCACCAACTAGTACTTTTACCATTTTTTATCTAGTCAAATATTTCAGTTGGTATAACATATTTTACGCAAAATTACATAAGCCAAATATTTGGTGTCGTCAATTTTAAACTTACCATTTCAGTCAAAAGCACTATTAACTAGTTGGAATCTCCTATTTGGATTCGGTTGGGGCTCCTATTTCTGTCTGCAGGGTTTACAGGCACCTAACTAACCGAACCTCGGGGTGCCCCTGACGTCGACCGTCTAGGGTTAGCGTTTCCGTCAGCAGGTCGACGGATCCCCGCTGCGCGGGGCTCCTATTTCTGTCTGCAAGGTTTACAGGAACCTAACTAACCGAACCTCGGGGTGCCCCTGACGTCGACCGTCTAGGGTTAGCGTTTCCGTCAGCAGGTCGACAGATCCCCGCTGCGCGGGGCTCCTATTTCTGTCTGCAAGGTTTACAGGAACCTAACTAACCGAACCTCGGGGTGCCCCTGACGTCGACCGTCTAGGGTTAGCGTTTCCGTCAGCAGGTCGACGGATCCCCGCTGCGCGGGGCTCCTATTTCTGTCTGCAAGGTTTACAGGAACCTAACTAACCGAACCTCGGGGTGCCCCTGACGTCGACCGTCTAGGGTTAGCGTTTCCGTCAGCATGTCGACGGAACCCCGCTGCGCGGGGCTCCTATTTCTGTCTGCAAGGTTTACAGGAACCTAACTAACCGAACCTCGGGGTGCCCCTGACGTCGACCGTCTAAAGTTAGGGTTTCTGTCAGCATCTGTTAAATTTCAATTACGTTATATTAAATCAATTTGTGTTATGTCTTCATTCCGAAATTTTTGCCTTTATATTTTTTGTCATAACAAATCATTTGACTAAACGTTTATTGTCTTAATTTTGTTTGCTGTAATAAATCATTTGGTTAAAGACCAAAAGCCTTAATGACATTATCCTTAGTAATAATCTGCCAAGTAAACATTTGACCAAATGAAAATGTGCGTACTAAAATTATTCCAAATATTACATTGGCATAAAAAAAGGTTGCTAAAATTTGTTTGGGTAATGAAAATTTGGCAAAATCTTTTCGGCAAAACGGCAGGATCCCATTAATAATACCTACCTTATCTAATATAAGATGCACCGATTGCTTTAAAATCGATGATCCCACTGGCTTTTACCGAAATAGCTATACTTTAACGATGACGTTTTAAAAGTACCTTGAGAAATATTTTCGGCAATAATATTATCGCCGACCCTACTCTACTGACGATGATCTGTTTTAATATAAATGCCCTATTAATTACCAATCACAGCCCCTCGCTATGGTTATTGCAGTGTGCAGGCGTTAATTAATTTATCTCTATTCGTTATTCAATGACCACGATACGTGATGAATTCTCGATAATGGCGCCATTGGTTGTCAGTTTCATTAGCTGACATGCCAATTGATTTTGAGCTGGATGGTTGCAGTACTTACTGAGTGATAGGAATATGTATTTGGGGTATTTTAATCTGAATCAATAGCTAATAAGGGCTAGGTTTTACCTTGGCCAGAGGCTAAGTGTTGTCATACCACGTGGCAACGCCCCCAGTCTCTTCGGCACATCACCAGCTGACAGCGTTGAGGAGTTTTTCGATGACCTTAGTTTGTTGTTAGTTTATTTAATAGTTTTTAATTAATAATGTATGTAGATAGTTTACTCTACATAATAAATAATGTCATGATTTCAATCAATGGACAATTTTTAGGTTGTCAATGGTTGGTTTCAATTAAAGAATCAACCGACGCGACGATCATCCGACGACCATAAAAAAGATGACTGGGTCAAGCTGCAGAAGGTGGAGGGGGGGTCAGGGTGATTTGTCGCAGGTTGAGAGAGGCCTATCTCCAGAAGTGGACTACGATAGGTTGTGGCACAAATCCAGACTCCGTGGCTGCTACTGAGAAATTTGGAAATGGAAAAACTCAATAACACTCTGCCCAACCTGGGGATTCCACATTAAAATCGCCAATAAACTTTTATTGTAAAACAATTCTTCTCTAATCACTCCAGAGTCCACACATGTTGCCAATACGAAACCTTGCCACCACATTAAAACATAGACATGAAATAAATAAAGTATTTATCGAGCCATTTGTATCAGACGTCTGCTCCAAACCGCTTATTTCGCTCACACCGCTCACTTCGCTTACTTCGCTCACTGTGCTCGCCGCGCGCCTCTGTAAAACACTGAAAGCCTTTATCTGAAGCCGCGACCGCTCTAGCTTGTGTTGTGGCTATTAGGTGAGCGGGGATTTATAAGCGGTTTGGTTGCACGTACGTGTGCAAAGTATCGTAATTTGTACCTAAGACATTTTAATAGGATTGAGTATTTTATAGATAAGTTTTGTGCAAGTCTAATTGTGTATATTCTTAATGAAACAACAATTTCATCACACTCATCTTTCGGTGGATTGGCAAATTTTCTTTCTCTTTTATCTATACTATTATAAAGAGTTATTATAAGTTTGTATGCAGGGGTAATCTTTGGAACTACTGATCAGTTTCCGAAAATAATTTCACTTACGGAAAGGTACATTATCCTCGAGTGGCATAGACTACATTTAAACCGTTCCCGTGAGTACATTTGGTACATAACGGGAACGAAGCCACGAGCAAAAGATAGGGACACAAATAAGACATTTGTAATTCAACCTTACCTACAGCATTATATGATATAGTTTACTTATTGTGTCCCTTTCTACAAATGTCAAAGCTATTTATAAGAATTCTTAATCCCCAATTATAGCTAAATCGCTTTCTCCTCGGCCCCTCCACCAAACTTATGGAATCATCCGTTCGGAACTGTTGCTCCAGGCTGCACTCTTCAACAGTACAGCCAGATTGTATGGCACCAATACTTCAATCGATTTCTTTAGCCAGACCGCCAGTCCGTCTGGCAAAGCCGCCGATATGTTTTGCCAATTTGCTGGCGACTTTGAGGGTATTCGGGGATTTGAGAACGAATTTGTTGAAGGGCAGATAGTGATTTCATTCAGGTGTGAAAATGTCTGCGCTTTTCTGTGGTGAGCCTTTGTTTGGGTGAATACAAGTTGGTGTTTGTGTTGGCGAAATTAAATATTGAAAGGTTCAGTCAAAGCAGTGGAAGTATTTTAGTGTTCGTAGACAGTTCTAAACTAATAAATTATATCTATACTAATACTATAAAGACGAAAAATTTGTTTGTAAGTTTGTTTGTGTATTCCGGAATTAATGATCCAATTCTATTTTTTTTTTCACTGATGGAAAGATAATCATTATTTGTGGGGGCTATAGACTATAAATAATATTTATGTCATGCATATTAGCCGAGCTATCACAATTTTTGCGGAAGAAGTCCGGAGCGCGGAGTACGGAGTATTATTAAATTGATTTCAACATTTGCCATACAAAAACTAGATCAGGTTGGTGTTCCCTATCCGTGAAACTCTGAGGAGAAACACTCGAAATAAACACAGAGTAGGTACATATTCTTATTTAAAGTTCAGATCTAGATCTTATCACCAAGTTTGTTTTATATTTTAGAAAATATGAAAATTACTAATAGACTTATTTTCACATTTTAGCCAGTTCAGCTGCCCCATTCTAGTTTATGTAAAACTTGCCTTTTGTCCCCATTCCACACTTATGGCAAACAAACTTATTAAATATCTTTAAAAAACCGTCCAAGTGCGAGTCATACTCACGCACGAAGGGTTCCGTACCATTATCTATAAAAACGGCAAAAAAAATCATGTCTGTTGTATGGGAGCACCGAGAATTTTCATAGGGGATACATCATCTGTGAAAATTTCAACTGTCTAACTATAACGGTTTATGAGATACAGCCTGGTGACAGACGGACAGACAGACAGACAGACAGCGGAGTCTTAGTAATAGGGTCCCGTTTTAGCTTTTGGGTACGGAACCCTAAAAAAACTAGTCTTTAAATATCGCTAAAGTTACAGGCTCTTACAATACATGAAAAGCCCATAATCTTCGATTTTTATATCGAAATATCAATTGTAACACAAAACCCCTGAAATCCAGAACTGCACCTTCAGTATACCGTTTTCCATTTCTTAATACAATACCATGTTTTTACACATGGACACGGAAGGCGAAGACAGTAAAATTGCGAATCATCGAATTAGGGAAGGGCCAAACGATAAGCTTGGTCGTAAATTCGGCGTTCGGCATTCGGCTTTCGGCCTTAGGGTTCATCGCTCGCACATTGTTATAAAAATGTCAGCGTTGGCGCCGAACGTTTTAAATGAAGCTTTGTTATTAAAACAATAGATGGACTTGGGTGATTGTTTAGGCATAAAAGTTGCTTTTGGTAAATTCTTTGTCACCTTTATAGGTATGTAGGTATGTACCTTCAGGGAAATTAACTGTTAAGCAAATTGACACCTAACGTGCAATGTTATGGCCATTTTATTCAACTATTAAATAATGACATTTAGTGATCGGAATTCTACTATTTATGTTTGTAGTCAAATTAAATTTTATATGTTGTATAGCAGTTATCATTACACGTTACCAACTTTTTAATATTTCGTTTTTTTCTCTTTTTCGGATTTATGAGCGCGAGTTGCAAATTAATTTCTTACAAAAACATTATCTTAATACCTGAAGTTCTACACACCGACATCAATCAAATTATTACAGCGCTATTGCACTATCACCCAATTATCTACGCACCTACAATCCTACATAAGCCTTCAATAACACACTCACACCAAAATATGCATGGGCAAGCAAACAACGATACAATCCCATCATGGCGGCTGCCAGTGACGTATGCAGAAAACCTATTGTTTTGCGCCCGACACCGCCTGTCTAATTACTGTCAACGCAAGTTATGGGGTGCGCGTGAAACTGATTTGCGAATTCTGAGGGTAGTTTTAGATAGTGGGTCAGTTATGTTATGATTTTAATTCTAGGTACTGTTCCTGTTGGGTGTTGGGTCTGGAAGAGGAAATTGGGAAAAAATACTATTTCATGTAAAAGTATGTAACTGTAGTACTGTCTGTTATCATTTCGCGGCTAACGGCTGAACGGATTTTCGGAATTTCGACGATACAGAGCTGGACCATGGTTAGGAAACCATGGAAAGTGGAAGTGGGCGGGCCATATATGCCGTAGACTGGATGGAAGATGTGGGAAAAAAGTTCTGGAGTGGAGACCACGGACAGGATGGAGGAATGTGGGAAGGTAACCGACTAAACGATCTCATTAAAGTAGCCGGAAGAAACTGGATATCCATGACACAAAATCGCCAAAACTGGAGACCTATAATAAGCATTGGGTGGCCACAGGTTGAAGAAGAGAAGAGAGAAAGATGGTTAGGACATACGCCAGTTTATATCCCGGCATTGCGCTCCCGTGGGATATCAGGATACGAGGGATTCTTACCTTGACGAAGGCGAAACCGCGGGTAAAAGCCGTATAAAATAAAGCAAAAAAGTAAGGTACCTTCTTAACACTAAAAAACTATTAACCACCACTTTCCAAGATTTAAAAGTGCAGCAGTTTCTATATAAAAAAGTGCTATATTTAGTGACAAGGGTACTTCTCAACGTCTGGTAGGATGCTCAAGAAGACGTCTCGACAGAATTTACGACCCAACACTTTTACTCGCTGAATGCAAGTTGTAGTGAATTTTAAAGTTTCCATCGTAAATTAATTTTGTATAGAAGTCGTGTTGCAGATTCTTTTAGAATATTTACTGGGGTCATGCGTTTTGATTGAAGAACATGAAAGTTTACAGTCTGTTTTTTGATTAGTAAAAGGAAGGGTATGCCTGGAGTAGGATAGGTAACTGTATAAGAGTGACCAAAGATCAAGTTTGTTGGCTTAGATGATGGTAATATTTTGCTGGTTGGTATCTACAGCTATGTTCAAGGGTGTCCCATGTTACTTGGGGTCGGCGAAATGCGGTCTTTTCTTCCATTCTCCTCTCTCAACCGTCACGCTATCATTTACTCCTTTTACTTTCATATCGTTCCCCACACAATCCATCCATCGCTTTCTTGGTCTTTCTGTCCCTCCCTCACTCTCTCAAACTGATAGCGATATAATGATATAAATGCAATGCCCACAATGATTACACAATGCAACAAAGAACGAGTTTTTTATGTTCCTTCAATATCAACAGATGATAATATTATGAGGCAGAAAGGCTCTCTTGAATTCAATTAAAAGTCCAATAAAACGCTTCGGAAACAAAATAAAATCGTTCCTAAAAACAAAATGTAAGCAGAACACTCTAAAAGCTCCAGTATTTAAACTCTGCGACGAAGGTCATCATAAATAACTAGCAAACGAGTGTCGAGAGTTCAAGCGAAAATTCTGTATCCTCCTCTCTTTCACCCCCATACATTTAAGCCTCTGTCTCTGTCCCACCAGGGTGTTTACCGGTAGACGGGCGAAAAAATTGAGTTTATGGTTATTGGATGGTAAGAAATTTCTTATGGGACGACATTTTTTACCAAAAGCCAGTGTTGCGGAGACAATGATGATAGTTGATGTTCTTGTTTATGTTAATGGTGAGTACAACGATCGGTAAACTGTCAAATAGAATACTATAGAATCTTTTTGGCCTCTATGGTTGTGGTATTGAGTGTTAACAAGCATTTGTAATCCTAACTGCTGCGCTAAGAGACGTCCCATAAATTGATTAGTACTGACTGAAGTATTTTTGTTGTTAAATTAAATAATTAATGGATTTCGAGTGGAGATTAAATGAATTATAAAAAATAAATAAGTAGTACAGCCGTAATATAGGTAAATATCTGCCTAACCTTTTGTAAAAATCGGCTTGATGTTATGTACCAGGATTCCAAAATGTAAAGAAGTAATGTACTTCATCCACGAATTCTTCTTGCACTGGTAAAGTTGTTAGGTTTGACCAGCCAGGTGTCTTAGTTGGCAAACTCATTCGCAAGTTATTCTGCCATCTGACGTTCAGATGCAAGTGTCACAGTTGCTAAACTAAATGCATTAGTGACGGTTGAAATGAAACCACCTGTGGTGGGGACATTAAAATTAATTGCTCTTGCAGGAGTTTGATTAGTTGCATCAATTTTGAGTAAACTAAGTAAACATATTCAGCCCAAAATTTTCCTGCACTGCGGGAACGTGACTAGCAAACATTTTCCATAGTGAACAATTAAAGTATTGGATTCAAACGAAGTAGAATAGAACTGTGTAAGAGACTACATATTAAATAGTCAAATCTAGAGAAGAAGAAGCATACAATTAACTGTAACTTGTGCACAAAAACTAAAAAAAAACCTAAAAGATGCCTTGAACAAAGAAAATTGTATGTGGTTTTTATACTTAGATGACATAAAAACTATTTGACCTAATTCCCAAACTTAACTTAAGGGAAAAACAACCGGCCAAGTGCGAGTCGGACTCGCACACAAAAAGGTTCGTAGCACGAAACCATATAACAACTACAGGCCTTTTTATAAAAAATTGTTGAAAAGTTGATAAAAATAATAAGATCTGAATCCAATTTCAATAACAATAGCAATACAAATAAAAATCCAATAAAAAACCTGTCGACTCTTCGCAATACAAACACAAATATAAAGTGTCCAGAGTGCTTGTATTAGGAATTCGACATTAATGCCATAACACGAAGGCTAACAAAGGGAATGGCTATTGTGATGTTAAGGGCACTTGGAAACACTTGATATGATAATATAGAAGTAGGAATGCCGGGCGGTGTGGTGTTTGTTGTTACGGTCATTTAGAATAAAAAAGGAAAGGTCGTAAAAGTAAAATTCACGAAATGAAACAGAATAAAAGCAATATGTGTAAATGATGAAACAACGCAAATTCACAGATGTTCAAAATATTATATAGAAGTAAAAAAATTCAAATGTGAGTAAAATACCATAAAGGTAATATTTGAGAATGGAAACAATAACTAAAGATGACAAAATATCTATAAGAATAATAAAAATACAAAAAAAAAATCGAAGTCGAACATAAAACTTTTTACGGCCTTAAATATTAAGAACCCATTAAATAAACATGCCATTCAAACACCCTATTAACTCTTCCAAACAAAAGTTACAAGTCAATCCCTTCCTAATTACCGTTAAATATTTAAAAATGTTGCCCCAAAAGGGTTTGCCCAACAGAATAATCATCAGGAATCTGCACGCAGCGAAAATTACAACTCAGATGCGGAGTCACGTTCTGCCTGCAATGGCGGCAAATTTTTGCAAATACCTGCAAAATACACGATAATGCTTTGAAAGTCAGCTTAACTTTGTTTGTTTGGGGCTGCACTGGGACTCAACTTTCATCCTTAATCTGGGATAATTAGTTATAATTTTGAACCCTTATTAAATTAACCTTTCGACGGTAACTTGGAAAATATTAAGGTTTTCGAAGGCCTGAGTTGGCTTTAGTTAGGGGGGAGGAGAGAAATGAAGGTAAAGTAAAGACTAATAATAATAATTTTGATGATATCTTGGTTTACCATATTGAAATAATACATAAGGCTGAAGAGGAAATACAATATAGTAGTAGGGTTTATACTCCACTAAAAGCGAGCATTACCTGAGCATTGAGGTAGACAGACCGGAATCCCTTTGCGTGAAACTAACGGGCACCTAATTGACACGAGACGGTCAGCTTTCCTTCGTGTGACAACAAATTGGAGTATCCAATAAATGATTTAGAAGCAGTATGTTTGTCAGTATAGGGACTATGTAATGTACATTATTCTTTTAAGATTCGGTAAAAATGATATGGGCTATTGGACGCGGCGCCCCACACCGAACTCCAACAAATACTATACTAAAAGTACCTATCTATGAGTCTCCGGTATCCACAACCGGCCCTCAGTTGGTACGTGTCAATTAGACTGTCCTTTCCTTGGCACCCAAATGAATGAATCTTTGGTTTGGTTTTTCAGACAATATTTTGTGGATAAGTACTATTTCAACACTTTATTTACGTACATAAGTGCTTACATTATGAATGTAGATTGCGTTGTCACGTATAACGATGTTGATAAGATAGCAAGTGAACTTCGCGACCTAGTTACTGAATGTAGATATTAGGTGTGTGGTGTAAAAGCAACATTTTAGCGGATGATAGGAACAAAATACAGTGGCTTAAGTAGTTGACAATGGAAGTGAATTCTAAGTAGTATTTAGATTAAGGTACTAGAAATAGTTTGACGTATTAACTCCGTGTTACGACCATTGATATTCACAACAAAAAACCTAGCAATAGCACCTCAGAAACGCAAAATAACAAATCGAAGGCAGATTTAGAGAGCGCGATGTCAACATTTAAGAAAAAAAATGACAATTTATCCACGCATAGTGAAGAAAGAAGTTATCATGCGACGTACTCATGCTGTTCTATATTCAATGTTAGTTTTGTTAAACAGATGACTAAAATACACAAAGTTCATTGCCTAGTCTTACCGATCTATATTAGTTTCAGTCTGTGTCTTGCCCCACACAACTAATGAATGAAGTCGATATGCGAAGGTAATGACGCAAACAAAATATACAAAGTACGCAATGTTTACTGATAGGCTGTAAGATTTTAAGCTTCCAGTATGTGGCGTGTACGTAATGTATGAACATGAGTGGCATTCTATGTTGCAAACCTAGGAGACATTTTGTGATGCGTGGAAAAATTAGGAACATCAGTATGTTTTGTAAAAGGGTAGTGATGAATATTTAGGAGGTACAGCAGTTATAGTTCTACACCATTATTTTTAGGTCGTTCTGGAGCCGAATACCATGAACTCGATCATCGAACTCGAAACGATTGGGACTATTTTTTTCAAAAAATAACAATTAAAAAAAACACGAAAGAATAAATTTAATGTTTTTTTTGTGAAATAATGAATGATGAAGAAGACATTGAAATATTTGATGCAAACATGTTTCTCTACAATAAAATCAAGAATATTTTGCATAATAGTAGTTAACTGTTTGACATACAGAAACGAGGTAAACAAATTATATAAAATGAAGCCCGGAAGTCTAAAGGTATATTTGCAAACACCAAAATAAACTCAAAATTTTCAGCAGCAAACTATTTCACTTTAATTCAGTAATAAGTAGCGGGTTCTTTTGATGTTCAGGGACGCGGCAACCTCACAGAATACCCTATTTGGATATCTCTTAGAAATGACGAGTCCGATCGTGGAATGAGATCTCTTTATGTGCACCACTGGAAATTGTGAACGAAATAAGTCCGGGGAATTTCGTAAATACGTGTATATTTGGCTGTCGCAAGTGTTGGAATTCAAATAAGTTTTTCACGTGTTCAAATTTTTGTTAAAATGTTTTTCGTACGTTTTGTGGGTTTCTTAGAAAAATCCTGTTGCTTTTATGAACTTGGAGGCTTTTCCATATTAAAGTGTTCTCTGTTTCTGCTTTTTCTTCATGGAAACGGTGTTTCTTTGTGTTTTCTAGACATTAATTCGATTTAAAAACTCTTGTTTCTTAGCCGATGAACCTTTTGATTCTAACATGTGTGATGTCTATTCAGAGGCTCTCACAAGAGAAACTGAAGCAAGACATAGACTAGACATCTGATCGTTTCCACTAATTGACAGACCATAAAGGGTCCTAAGTACAGTAACTGTATAATACAATTACCAACATCCATCCTATTACTGGTGGCCACAATGATCATGAACCTATATACATATTATACAATATAGGTACTGTGTAAGGTGTTTATACAGGTTGTATGTTAGAGATGCCGACACACTACCGACACATTTTTGAAGAATGCGGTAAAAGAATGGGTGGATGACATTCAGAAGGTCGCGGAAAAGACCTGGTCGAGACTCGCGCAGACATCAGAATGATAATGATGATGATCCCTAAGAAAACTGTATACAATATATATCTGCAGCGTGTATCGGAAATTTTAGGTTACATTTTATATAATACATTTTGGCTAAGTAGGGTTTGAAGTTTTTTATGAGACAGCTGATTATTTTTTCGCGTTACGATGTTGGTCCCATTCAAAAGTTGTGCAGTTTCATGGTCTGTATTACACCCTTGAATATGATCACACCTTTCTGAAACACGCTGTATAGTGTATTTCAATACAATATGTATACTGTATACATTTATTTGTTATTATCAGTGATCGGAGTAGGTAGAGTGATTTTACGTACTTGCATCATGAATAGTCATAGAAATCATAACATGGATAATCCTTTATTCCGGGATTTCATTTTCGTATTTACGGGATTGAATCAAATATTGTGAATGAAGATTTTTAAACTAATACATTTGAAATGTATAGATTACTACCCGCTGATACCTAGAATTGTTTTCTGCGCAGCGACACGCGCGATGTTCAGTGACGACAAAAAGTATTGCGCGAACTATACCTATCCTTTTCTTGGAGTCGTTGCAATGTCCACCTCTTCTATTCTTTACTGTTTCTCTTCATTCATATATGTATTTTTATTATAGAAGGACGATCACATATTCTATAAAAAAGACAGCAAATGGGTAATACATTTCTTATTTTTATTGATATGTTATTCATCCTACACATTACAATGTTTGAAATTCCTAAAAAAATATTTTTTACGAAATCCCGGGATCCCGGAGGCATATCCATATTAATATATACGTGCCGGAGCATTGACCGCAAATCACTCTACCTACTCCGATCACTGGTTATTATGTACAGTTTCTGTGGTTGACAGATGCTTTGACTCCAATAGCTATCGAGCGGCCTTTGTTTCATTGTGATAACATCGTGTTCTGATTCCATTGATAGTTTGTTGTCGTGCTTATTGAGTGTAGTGTTTAGTTATTAAACTATAATACCATAATATAATCAATAAAATCAAGTAATTGATCAAAAGAATCGGTAAATAAAATAAAAGGTATTGTTTTTGATAAGATCTCTTTCCAGTTGTATAACTAAGCACAATTGTGAAGCCGGTTACATCGTTCCTACTTTAGTTAACATCTTAAATCTTAAAAATTTCATATCCATTCTCGTTTTTGACTTGCATATCTATACGTGGGTGAATGTATTTAGTACAGAACCCTCACACATAGACATTTTTTGTCAGTACTTTATTAAAAATAAAACAGCTTTTCCACACATTTTGACCGTGTAGGTATTGCACTTTTGTAGGTATCCGCTGATTTTTTTTAATAACCAGGGGGCTCAAAATGATGTACTGAATACGTGGTAACCATTTTCGCGTCGATGTCCCATCCATCCTTTATATAATATATTTTATTGTACACCAAAATTGTTACAAAGCTATTTGACAATGCTGCAAATTCTATTTGTACAAGCTGTTATCACTACAACAATGGTTTTTCTTATTTTCCCATTACCTATTTGTAGTCTTGACTCAAGTTTCACATGCATTTTAATTATTACCCCTTAGGCTTTCATTGATTTAAAACTTTGTAGCCCCCTCAATCCTTTTCTAATCTTTAAACATCTTCTAGTTTTTCAAACGAGCCATAATTGCAAACTAACCACCAAAGCAACACGTCTTATCTTTACTATAATTCGTTATGTAAGTAAATAGCCCAGCAAACTTAAACATACCTAAGACTACATCGTAATTAGGGAGGTAACCAGCGTGGCAAGTAAACAAGGGGTTGCTGGTGGTTGCTGTAACCATTGGTGCGAACATGTACTAATTAATAGTGACTGGTAAATCATTATGGATTTGTTTGGTTGCCGGGTTGTTTGTTATATTTTAATTGACAACTTAAATGCGATGTGTGACGACTTTATGGGCGATAAGGTTATTTAGTCATGGTTTGATATCATGCGGATTGATACTTGATTTATCAAGAATACCTTTATTAGATTTCTCTTTAATATTTCTACTGCGTCGATCTAATTGTTTTGCGTTGAGTTTCATCTACGTCATTACTGTTAGAAAGAGAAATAGAAATAATATTTATTTGCGTAAAACATGGTCAAACATATTAAAGTTTTTTTTTTTTTTTAAAGCGTTACCCCACACTAGGAATTTCTCCTGTATCGTGGGTGCATTTACAAACATTTAAACTCACATACACAAACAGCCAGACCCGGAACAACTATCTGTATCCAATACAAATATTTGTTCCGTGCGGGGATCGAACCCGCGACACGCAACGCAGCAGTCAATCGGTCAGCCACTGCGCCAACCGTGCCGTCAATATTACAGAGCATACATGTTTTGCTTATAATATATCATAGCATTCAAATATTATTGGTTACGTTAAACAATGAATTTTGAATTCTAATAAATGAAGTTGATTCGATTGTGAGGGTATTATAAAAGCGGGATGATGGTTGGACAGTTTTTAATGTGTTGGCATAACTGTGAGGTTTGACTTAGACCAATGTGTGAATGGTTTCTGTATAGACGACATAGTATGCCAGTATGTAACATGTATTCATTGGTAGTGTATTACGTACAATACGTACATACATTGATTTGAGCCTTACGTTTACTAATGTACCATTACATTAATTAGTTGAGTTACGCATGAATTAACTGCCTGTTAAGATTAGAAAGACAAATTATTTATTAAACATATTATTATTGCAGAAGTTAACATTTTAACCGGGGTTTTCAGATATCTTACCATAGAAAGATTAACAAAAACACTAAGCCCAGAATCGCTTCTTACAACAGTCCAAACCAAACGTATCCAGCAAAAATATTCTAACTCACACTAAACATTGCAACTTTTCTAGCAGACAACAAAAAGGCGGTCCCAGACAGTGGTGTTGGCTTTCAGTTTGCTAGAGTACAAGTACAAGGAGTACAGCAACACAAAGAGTACAAGAAGTACAACTATACAAGCACAAGACAGCACAAAGTTTCAGCACAGACTTCTTGTTTGAAATGGAACTCGATCTGGGCGACATTTGCGCAACTGTAACGAGTGTGGTTATTTCTTTTTCAAAGCTATAAAGTTGCTTAAATTTGAATACAGTTCGTCGCTAATGGTTGTGAAGGTAGTTTTGTGGGGTTAACATTAAGATTTTCTGGTATGTTTTGCAATATAAACTTCAAAGATCATCAAATGTTTTTGTAATGGCGACGCATGTTTCTTTTCAGAAAAAATCTGCATCATCATTTTATGCGGAAGTGCTGATTTTAGAGGAAGATACTCTGTCTTTACCCTACGTAAAAAGAGTACCTACTTCGTCTAAAAATGTTCTGTCTCTAGTAGATGAACAGAGCGCTGAATATCGAAAAGCATGTTTTAATTTATGCATTTGTTTAGATTGCATCTATAGATATGAATACTCCTAGCGCCTCGTCCACGTCTGTCATACACGTCTCATCTCGTGTATAATAGAATGAAATATGAAGTCCACGCCCGTACTTATAGAGTTTGTTTACCCAATTACCTCGATTGGAATTCTAAAGTGCAATAAGTAATATTTATGAGATTATAGACCTGGCCTAATAAACTCTCCCATGTCTTAAGAAAATAAAAATGGCTAGAATTTGTACCTTTGATACGGTAAGCTATACAAAGAAAGGAAACATTACCGGGCCAGGTCAGGTCAGGTCAATACAAATAAAGCAGCAATTTAAAATAAATTATTGTACATTATTATATTCCGTTTCGCATTAAAACGAAACAATTATAACAGCTTTTGATAACTTCAAGGAAAGCGGTAATAAGGGTACAAATAATTATTTGAACAATTTGCGTAAACCAGAAATTCGAGCTTTTTACAAGGCACAAAAAATTGATACTAAGGCCAATTTGATAATTAAAGGATGAAGTAGATGAAATTATAATTGTTATATTAAAATAATAATAAAATCTTTATTTATACAAAAACCTTCAACATAGCTTGAAGACTAAGTCACTTGAATTTAGTGAATTAAAGGTCATACAGATAGAATAAACCCTGACTCTCAAACTAGAAGATCCTGTGACTTAGGAGTCAGTGTTCTGCTGTCGCTATGATCCCAAAAAAAAGAAAAACCTTTTACTAAAAAGTGTGTTAGTTCGGTATACAAAATCTTGGCAAAAACAGGTTTGAAAGTACCATTCAATTATTTTAATAAAAGATTAAACTAGGAAAGATTGAAACATCTATTAAAGACTACGACATTGGAGTAGCTACTATTGAAAATTCAGAACGATGCGTGATTTATTCGTAGAATGAGGATGCAAAGAAATACAAACTTAACCTATACACTATGTAATATATTTGCAAGAGAAGGATGGCCTCATTACGCAACACATACAGCAATATATCAAAAACCAGATAACTAAGTACACAGTTGCCATCCAAAACCAATTTACACTACAATAAAATAAATCATAGCAGAACACTGAACAGTGCCAAGCGAAACACCCGGGATATACACATAAAAAAGTTTCCCAATCACACTTGCTTGTTTCCTACTACGTACGTAATGTTCCCTATTATACACTAGTCCTATATTCACCGCTGTAATAGTCCGTGGAAACAAGTTCAGTGGGTAGATTCTCTCGAAATTACGTTTGATTTATAGGAAAACATCAATGTTAGAAAGTTCTTGTATTGTAAGCCTAATCGATTTTGTTTCTGGCTCAACGATGTTTTTGGAAGAATCGAGAAAGTATTTGGCCAATTGTAGTAAGAGATGGGATTTGATTTGCGGCTCGTCTATAAATCTGGGAATAAGATATTTTCTTGATATTGATTTATTTTTGTGCTTAGTTAGGAATACACACAGCGGAGAACAGCCAATCACTTTTCCCATCAGCACCAAAGAAAACTTATTCAAATAATTTCTATTTTCATTCCTAAGCTTAAAGAAAACACCGTTTCTATTTCGTTTTCATAAGTAAATTCAGGAAACCAATGACAGGCTTGATCGACTAAAGCTCAATCAACATCTAAAACACACAGAACCAGAGGGAAATGAAATTCGCCATTTCTGGTTATGACAGCAAAAGATTTAGGTATAATACTACGTTCAAAAGCCGCGGTATATTAAAAATAAATAGGGGGATACAACCGCCAGACAACGATGTTTATTTAGCTTATACTTTACTACTGTTTGTTAGTTCTGCTTGTGACAGAAAGGTAAAGATTCATATTTTTTATAGTGCTATGAAAATATTTGCGGTGAAATAAAACGTGGAAATGTTTTTGCTGCTGCGTCGTTTTTGCGGACAGTCTGAGCTTGTTGAGACCTTGATATAAATGATGTAGGTTTTAGCCATCTTTCTTTTGGGCGTTTTTTACGCCTGTTCAAAGAGCTCTAATGAAACAACTCGTACATCGGCCGTGCTAATGATAGGTAGCCAAAATATGTTGAAACAGATAATATTATACGAAAAGTAGACCTTCATTCTGATAAAACCAGAGACACGGAAAGGACAATCAAATCAAATAACAAAACAACGGACCCAAATACGAATAGTGATAAAGCTAACAAATTGCGAATTATGCTAAGGCAGCAAAAAACAATTTTTAAATCCACCCCGGAATATCCGGCCTGGAAATACGGCCTACATATCCGAGGCTCAATTTGCATGGAGATGGCGCCAGAGCGACGGGCCTGGGGCTTCACACTGTCATAATCCGAAACTCGGCTAAACTGATTTAAATTTTCACCATACAATGACTTCATGCTTTGGTAGCTGTTCATACAAAGTTACTGATGCTGCCCCCAAAGCTGTATTTGCTTTTATTGCAACGGATTAAGGACGCGAATGATTGGGCTTTGATTTTGCCAGCTTCGTTGAACGGTTATTGTTTATTAAGAATTGCTCCTTGGAAAGTTGGGAAGTATAAAAGGGGTCTAAATTTAAAATGTAATAATATTTACTGTTTGTTATTATAAAACAGGAAATACTTTTAAACGGATTGATAGTCGAAAAAAATATGATCTAAATAAATTAATGTTTTAGTTTATAAAACATTTGTAAGCTAAAAATTAAAAATTTAAAAACGAATTTCCAATACAAGAAGTTATTAACTAAAAGCGTAATATCTAACTCGTAATTTAAATTTTCAAGTAACTAATATTTGCGTACTGAATTTGATCAAAGCCTTGCTCTAAATCCAAAACTATAAAGTCAAAGAGAACCATTTTCAATTAACATTACTCAAAGTTTACAATTTCACTAACATAAATTCGTGTTATCCCCAACCCTTTCATATTTTGAGAACACTTTCACAAGCTAACATCAACTTTAATGTCGGTGTTAAAGAAAAAGTGTAAATAAACTTCTGAGTCTGTGAAATGGATCTCTTGGAGTCCGCTTTGCTTGCTCTTGCTTTAATGAAGAGATTCACAGCTTTTGAGTTTCCAGCAAAGTATGCAAATTCTTTATATTCCGAGTTACGACTTTGTGGACTTCTTTTGTGTAAGATTATTTCGTTTATTTTAAGGGTTATCGCGATTAAGGTTACGTAACCCGTAGGTATAATGAAAAACTTTTGCTTTTCATAAATGGTAGCGTATTATTTGTTTTTAATTTAGTAATAATTTTGACATTGACCTGGATTTTAATTTTACATAAGCAGTTTTTCTATTTTCTCCTTCATAATCTTTATGCTTTTACCGAGAAAACTATTTCAGGTTTTCTTGTCTACCATTTTTATTTTAAAGTTGCAATCGCCTAGACAGGATCCTATTAGTTTCTGTCGGCAAGGTTTTGTCATCTGTCTGGAGGGATTGCTTGCTCAGAGGATGGCATCTTGAGCTCTAGGTTTTCCTATTTTCTGCAAAATATTTGTTTAAATAAATTGTCGTCAAAGACAAAGCGAGTCTCAAGGGCTTGGGGAAAACATGAATGACTGTATACAATTTTGCTGACCGAGGTTTTAGTTGGTAGCAAAAATGTCGTCCCTAAATCAACGATATTTATAACATTCCTTTTTAAACCATCCACATCAGGAATGCCAGTTTAATATCTAAAGTTATTCCGAAAATCCTTCGTGAAAGTTGAAGCAAATTCAGATTTTATATTCCACCACATTATTGCGGTAGTCAGACTCGAATACACTCGGCTGGGGTAGCGGATTTATGTCATATATTTATTTCGCTGCGGCTGTAATGGCGCATTAATCTTGCGGTGCCTTTCGAATGGCATTTGACATTTCGCCTCTTCCCTAGGATTGAGATTTGTTGGTTATTTCGCCTGTTTGCTTATGTGTAGTGACCGTTATAGATAGAGGGGTTTTGAGTTCATCTTTGGTTTGCAATCTTTGGAATGTTAAAGGTGGAGCACTGTCAAATGGGGTTAGTAATCCTACTTCTTTGTTATTTACGTTGTGTTCAAATTCTTTATGTTTTGACTGCCTCGTTGGTCGACTGGTCGCAAGCGCGAATGCTGAGCATGAGCTCCTGGGTTCGTTTCCCGGATTGGGCAAAGTGCTATTGAGTTTTTCCATTAGGAATTTGTCAGTAGCAGCAATTGGCTCGCCCTCTATTACATGGGACTTAAACATACCTGGCGAAACGTGGGTGTACTATAAGGTACTCCTCTGCCTAACCCTACGGGGGTCAGGCGTAATGTAATGTTAAGTAAGTAGAGACTCTTTTATATAAACCTGTTTTATGATTTCGATATGTAGTGGACTTTCTTTGTGGGCCATACCTGAAACAAATGAAGAGAATGGTTAGTATTATATAGTAAGCATAATCTTGATCAACATGACTAGTAAATAATTAAGTAATTGAAAGTGACTGCGAACCAAACACACTCATTCATAAACTACCCAATATTAAACATCTTAGAGATAAGAATCTCCACCATATCAAAGGGCATTGCTAGTGCATTATCATACACGAACAGTTGAAGGCTACCATGCTATAACGCATCAACTTTACGAGCATAAGCAGCCAATATAACAAATATAGCACGCCATTCTCGCGTTACAATTCGAATTTATAAAAAGCTAGACAGACATGGGTGACGGGGCAAAATCAAAATCATTGGTTATAGTTTTTATAGGCTATTTAATCGGTGGTAAACAAATATTTGCGGTACTTTTAGTTGTTTTGGTGCGTGGATGGCAATAAATATTTTGTGTTTACGCTGTTTCAATTGGGATTTACAATTTTAGTGTATTTGTGTTCGTTTGTATTCATGATTTGCTTTATGTAAACAGTAATGTAATATCATTGCATTGGTTTATTACATTTATAACGCTTTGAACAAATTATTTATAATTAAAGGACATCGCACACTACGCGGCCATAACTACGGCTCTTGGCTGGACCGACCGTGATTTTGAACAAGTCGTGGTCGTGCCTGTGTATTGCGCAAGTTCCCCAAATCAGCTATCAGGTTCATTTTCGGGAGAAGGTACAAATGAAACTGTTTATTGTACATTGTGAAATAAATGAATAAATAGCCGATTACCAAACAGACACTCCCATAATCGTGAACGAGGCACTAGGAGTATGTAAGGATCAGCTGACGTTCTGTGGATTCTGCCTATCTCCATGTCAAAAAGACGTGAACATATGTTATGAAACGACGGCTAATTGAATTTAATTGAATAGAAATCCATCACCATCATGTGCAAACTATGTTGGGGTCGGTATCCAGTCTAACCAGATCCAGCTGAATATTAGTAATTTAAATGGAGCGACTACCTATCTGACCTCTACAACCCAGTAGAAGACTGGCTATCAGACTTTCGGGCAACTGACTACCTGTAACGACTGGCAAAGATCTACAAATGACAGCCGGGACCAACGGCTTATCGTGCTTTCTGAGGCATGGAGTAAACTCGGTAAGTAATGGGTCACCCATCCACAAACCAACCTAGGCAAGTGCGTGAAAATTGTCCCGAGCGGCTGTTATTATTTCCTCAATAGAATTCTATGGTGCATGGTAAAACACACCATAACGTTCATGTCTGTATCCTGTTAAATATTGTACACTCAATAAGACAAGAACTACTCATTAGAAACCTGTACAGTGCTAATAACCTTAGCAAAGACCGTCGATCAAAATTGATAAGTCAATGGTTCCACGAACAAATCAACAAATTACCATCAATTACGCTGTAACGTTAATTTTCCCTTTTTCAAACTTCATTAAGTCAAAGTTAATTTCAAAAGGTGATTCTTTTGACATGTAAATTGGACAGAAAGCGCTAATTGATACAGTCGTCGACACCTGAATTGTCAGGCATTTAGCAAACTCAGTTTGAGCGTAGTATCAACGAATGTTCGCGCCCGGTCCGTTTAAACCGAATTTCGGTGGCTATATCCAGTTATATCCAGTTTCGTTAGTTCGCTTTGACACTTGATTTTGAAAAGGACGCTGATTGACGTGTAAATATCCTTTTTGAGTAATGGATATTTGGCTTTTGGGATACGTATCAATGATGGCGTGATTGGCACATTAAAATTTATAGCGATAGTTTTATTGCGCAATTGTTGAAAATATGAAAAACTGAGTCAAGCTTTAAAACGAATTGCTATGCTTGACAATTAGGTGTTATTTACGTAATTATACATAAATAAATAAAAATAAATAAATAAATAATAAATAATTTAAATCCAACACAAATTCCCGTATGTATTACGGATCTCAGGATGCAGCTAAATCATCGTCTGCTTAGCCTTTTCCCAACAATGTTGAGGTTGGTAGTCAGTCTAACCGGATGCAGCTAAATACCAGTATTTTACTAGGAGCGACTGCCTATCTGCCCTCCAAAACCCCTTGGTAAGACTGGTTGTCAGACTATCGGGCCACTGACTACTTGTAACGACTGTCAAAGATCTGCAGCCGGGACCAACGACTTATCGTGCTTTTTGAGGCACGGACGAAACTCGGTATGTAATGGGTGGCCACCCATCCACGGACCAACCTAGGCAAGCGTGGCTTGAAGATCGACCCGAGCGGCTGTTAAATTTATTTAAAGTACAAAATAATGCTTAAGGTAGACAAGACAGTAAATGATAAATCTAAAACATATCGAAGTTAAAAGCCACATTCCACATCAGATTCCACAAACAAACAATATCCTGAAGGAATCAAACTACTCCAAACAAAAATCTAAAACATCAAAGATGATTTACGAACTACAGGGTGAATGGAAATAAGTGTTACATTTCATACAATAGCCACCATGGACATATTTCATTTTGACGTTTAGAGTCTCAAAAGCAAAATATTTCAGAAGGTTCACTTCTAATGGTTCGGTCAAATATGGACAGACTGTGGACTAGCTGCGGACACTGAAAGGTCCCTGTAATATCCTTCCAGGAACTCCTTTTTTCTTTTTTTTCAGTGCATTATTTTCTCGAGGCTGGTGTCTAGAGCCGTGTACCCTTCTCATGGAGCAGAAATTTTAACTACGATATGATAACCTAATAAAATCTTCTGAATATTAACACGGTATGCGATGGCACTTACCTTTATTGTTTTATTGAGTTAATGAGATAATTGTCTTCAATTTCGTGGTAAGTAATTATTTTACAACGGAGCAGAAGACAAGTATAGAAATAGAATTAGAAGACTGTCTGATGGCAGTCTATATGCTTCCTTAGGTTTGGTTCCGTAAGTTTAAACAGTAAATTCCTAAATTAATGAAAATCGTACGTGCTACACATGTCAAAATTATTGAACAAACTAGATTTTCTGTTTCTTTCCATTTTATTTTGAAACAAACAGT
This sequence comes from Eurois occulta, assembly GCA_950022335.1. NCBI lineage: Eukaryota > Metazoa > Arthropoda > Insecta > Lepidoptera > Noctuidae > Eurois > Eurois occulta. The sequence goes on along the minus strand of OX465489.1, from coordinate 3,406,162 downwards.
AGCTATTGGCTTAACGCATATCGAATGACTGCGAAGCCACTTAAAAGTGCCCGTAAAATATTTAATCTGTTAAGTTGGTCATAAATATTCCGGCATAAAATCGGAGAAGGGTCCAAGTTCGGCTTTTGTTTTTCTTTTTCTAATGGAAGATTGGAATAGGATATCGAAGCCGTATTTTTGGGAGAGTTAAGTGATTTTTTCGGAGTTTAAGATTGAGGTTTAAATACCGCTATTTTAAAGTTAAAAACTTAACAAAAGCGGACAAGTGCCTTGATCTAGTAGATTTCAGACAATCATCATTACGAAAAAGTTATCTCATTATCTGCGTACTTACAAACATACATACTCATGCAATTTTCTCATGGGGGTAGGAAGAAACTACACTTCTTTATATTCTGTTGAATTTAAATTAACTGAAATTCATTATTTACCTTGATGACTCATGAAAAGCATAACTACATAAGCTAATCAATTAACACACTCAATATCCAACAGAAACATCAAAATAAACTCCACTCTCATCCAAATATATTCCTAAAATCAATAGTGTTTTATTTTAAACTCTCTCAACGTGAGCAAAGCTACTGTTATTTAGACTGAAATTCTCAGAATTTAACTAAGCATCGGATTACCACGTCAATTCTACCTATTACGCAAAACTGACCCCGATCTACCAACCAAATTATGAAGCGGGAACGAGACACATAGATCTATAGCTTTCCAAATGAAGGGGAGTGACAGGGATGGTTCTAGTTTTGTTCCCTCCGTCGTTAACTGGATTATACTGTTCTGGGAAAACTATTTGTGACGGAAAGTCCTAGTTTAGCGTCAAAGCAATTTGCATGCGTAATTTTCTGTTAGCTCTTTAATTTATGTGTCGTTTTAATCCGACAGGAGCTATTAATGTGTGTCTGTTTATGAGTGCAATACGGATGATGTTGGATTGTTAATTGCGTACTTTTTCGTTCAAATCATTTTCTGTTGTAGGCAACACTGATGTAATGTAACATGATGAAAATGATGTGATGGGTGTACTCAGGTATGCCTCTGCCATACCTTCTGGGGATTACAGGTGTGCTGTTATGCTTATGTTATGGATTATGATGTCACAATTGATGATAGTGGCTGAATGACTATGTCCAGTAGTGGACTTGCTAAACAATATGTAACTTTACCCTTCACGAAGCTGTAAACCAAGCATTCTGTTCATGAAACTAAGTAAACTCTTCGCAAAAAATATTGCTGGGAAACTATTTTTTTTTTGGATCAAAAATCACGTTTTACGGTAGGATTCAATGTGACGCCCTCTAAACATAGTGCTGATGGATGCATTGAATAATACAGGGATCGTGTGATATGCCTAGTATGAACCTAACCAGAACCAGAACCTAGCCAGATCATGACTGAATTATTTAAATACTTCGCTATTAAGCCTCAGAAGCAACCTGTTGAAATTACTAAACAGATGGGTGTAAACAAAGCTAAATATTTGATCCTGAAACAGATAACTAATGCTGGTTTCAGCTTCTTTAAACATTTCTGTAGCCAGAACATCTAAAATGAAATCAAAAACATGACCACAGCAACTTCCCTTGCTACCAAAATTAGACAAAGAATAAAACAAAGCATTCAAATGTTAAAAACAAATGACTCCTGCTGTAAGACCTTTTGTTTCACGAATAGATGACACGGCTCGACAAAAATAATTGCCATCGTTAAATAGTATTAAATGAAGAGGATTTTATTGAGTAACTCCCTCTCTAGAGGGTCGTTGTTTGTCGAGGTACATGAGCAGAAAGGTCTAGTTTTAAATGGAGTCGTTTTGCTTCTTTTTTTAAAGACTCCGTTCAGGCGCTTACACAAATATACCATTAAATTAGTTCTTTTTTAATTCGTGCCTTGTTAGAAACTGCCTAGGTTAACTGTCTGACAGGAATATTTGTCTGTCTTTAGTCATTTATTTGGTTTCAAGTACTGAGCTAATGGGTCCTGGAGTGGAGACCGCGTTTAGTCAACCGCAGTGTGTGGTATCTCTTAGCAAAATGGACTGAAGATTTTAAAAAGTGGCTGCGTCAGCCTGTAAGTGGAGGACTGAAGACATGTGTTGTTCCGCAGCTTGGTAGAGACCTATTTCCAGCACGTGGAGTTCGATAAGCTGAATTGAAGCACCAAGATGTTTCTTCAATAAAAATATAGATAAGTGTCAAAATCCACCATACATCAAACCAGCCCGCAGTGGGCCCGCATGGTGGATTTATAGCCCATTACTTCTCTACAGAGGAGGCCGTGTGTCCCAGTAGTGGGAACATAATAGGCTGATTATGCAAGTCTCAAAATAATGTTTTTCAATTTCTACTCCTGCGCCGACCCCAAATAAATTGTGATAAGGGCAGGAGAATGATGATGATTTAAAAACAGGTATAATGTGTAATATTAAGGTTATTATGTACTTTATATGTATACATAATCAGCCTATATTGTTCCCACTGCTGGGACACACGGCCTCCTCTCTAGAGAGGGAATGGGCATCCACCACGCGGGCCCAGTGCGGGTTGGTAGATGTCACATGTCTTCGAATTTTTGGTTCTAGTACATGCCGGTTTCCTCACGATGTTTTCCTTCACCGTTTTAGTGAGCAGTGTTGATGAAATAAATTATACAAAGTAATGCGCCTGCTTGGGTTCGAACCCACGACTTACTGTAAGTCGGGGCCGCCACCACTGTGCCACCGCTGCTCTCATTATTATATGTATACTGACTACAAATAACACTAAAATAATAATACAAATTAAGACTAAAAGTAAGTACCATCATCTATACAACGACGACAATAGGACACTTCGGCGTCAAAGTACCCCTCCGCTTCGCTGTCTTCCAAATCTCAAAATCAAAATTATTGATACAAAAATCGGGTAAACAAATACATTTATTATTAAAATTACCAACTCAAACACAAACATCTTAATCAAAGCACAAATTGATACCATTCACCCCACGATAAAGGTGGTCACACATGAACGGTAAACAATTTTTCAATAATCGTTGTCTAGACGGTGTAATGTGCGGGAGACGGTGGCGACACCTAACGGCTAAACAACTACCATTATCATTACAATACGAGCGTGATAAGTTTCATTAAGTTCGACGTGGAACGGGAATTACTCTATTGACAGAAAATTAAAAGGACGGGCGGCCTAGGACTAATTGTATTTAATGAAGGAGATGAGAAGGGGTGTTGGCTGTAGAATGAATAAGGAAGATTTTTTTTCTAAAGGAACTTAATTTGAAAAAGGAAGAGATGTTATAGTGGAAAACGTATTTAAACCAAAGAGATTTAAAACACTTATAGAGCGGACTTTGAGTATTTTTGTACAAAAATTTAGATCCCGAACATTTTCGATTTTGACACACGAACGATACCTTTTTTTTTTCGGTTGGGAAATCATCAAATGACTCTTCCCGCTCTGGGCGGAGCGGAAGGGAGTGTCAGACTTTTACTGACTAAAAACCACCCATGTTCCTTCTTTTGCCCTTTATGTTCCAGGGCCGCGGTATCTCTTTCGAACAGTCCCGCAGCCTACAGTCAACCGGGCGAATGACACTAGACAGGCCGATTTGTTACTAAGTAGTAACAAATATTGAATTACAATTTTTTCGTCTTGTCCCGTCTAGCACTCGTAAATATTTGAATGTCTTTGATCAAAACAAATAGGTACAGACGCCAGCACATCAAGCTACTACAAAGTGTCAAATTTCTTGAATAGATTTTCAACTTTATCGCTAAAGCATTAGGTTCAAGGTTGATAGGGAAAATTTGACAGTTTTGGGTAGCTTGTTGTGCTGGATCTGAACGTAAGAAGACAGACAGAGAGAATCTTATTGACACATAGAGTGGTATATAATCGAGACTGTTTTTTTAAAGAGTAGAAAATCGACCGATACGATAAAAATATTTAATGATGGTAGGTAGGTTGTCATAATTATAGAACCTAATTTGATTTGTGACTATCTAACGGGGCAGCTACCATCCCAGAAAGCATCCGTCGATTAATAAAGCGACGCGACTTTTGACCAGAACAGTCCGTGCGAAGAATGACTTCGAAAAGATATGCCAGACTGTACTGGGAGTGGCACACAACACGCCATCCGAACCATCTCTTATAGTCTGAAAGAATGATCGCAAGACTAAACTGGAAAAAAAGTGATTATTTTATCGTTGTAAGGCAAACAGTTTCTTTTGAGGAGCCTCAGTTTGTCTATTTACAAACTGAGTGTCTCAATTAACTCTTGATTACAACTTGTTATTTTTCCACAAATTCTCACTCCATTATAAATAATAATAGTACAAAGTAACGATGATGTATTGTGTCATAGATTTTCAACGCACCTATTATTTGGACAGCGTTATTGATATCGTCACGCGACCGTGAGACGGGGGCATAATGGCTTAAATTAAGAGCTATGGTTGGTTCGGTTAATGAACTTTAAAATTTCGTTTAAAGTTGAGCTTGGTTCTTGTCTCGAAAATTCGAAGATATGTATGTTACTTCTACCAACGCACTGAGATCGCTCAAGAGCCCACTCCCTCTCATGTTAGGAAGACTGTATCGGTTCAGGATGACCATGTCTGTTCTTTAAAAGCTTATTATAAATATATTTAAAAACTATTCTTCGTTAGCTGTAGCATTTTGGTAGTAGATGATGGATGTTGTAATAGTCTTTCCATTAAAAGTGCAAGTTTTTGGACCCATCTAACAATGAGAGCTAAGTTCTTAACCGGATCCGAAGATATTTAACTTAATTAAATTAAACCAACAATTAATAACGAAAACCAATGCCTGAGAGATATTTCTCGACGGCATATACATGCATGGTAAAGCTAAATCAGAAGCCCATGGGGCCGCGGCATAAAAACTCTGACACCAGGTTAGGCACTAACCACGATAAAGAAGAACATTAAATTAATAAGTAGTTAAACCAAAAGATTTCTTTATCCTAAATATTTAAAAAGATAGGCAACTGTCACACAAAACTCCTAGAACTTCCGCAACACACTGTCCAAGGAAGACTTAGGTAACTTGCATGAAAATTATTAACATTTTTCACAAAAATCTAGGCACATTACTTTTTTTTCAGGCAACTGTATGAAATTTTAAATGGCATGGTGTTCTAATAAACGTGGTAATTAACATAGTATATCAGTCCCTGACAGTTATGGGTTTTAAGGGTTTCCAAAAACCATTAACTTTTGACTCGCTATATCTACCATCTTAATTAGGTGGTACTAATGTTCTGGTAACACGATGTTTTTCGGTGATTTTTGATTATAATGGTGATTACCATCATGGACAGGTAGCATTCTGATACTAGTGCTGCTTGTTCAATTGATGTTTTTAGATTAAATATTGTAAATTTGTAGCCTAACCAGTTGGGTCTTGTTTTAAGTTTTTTTTAAATAAAATATGTGCGCTCTTCGTCTATCATCCCTGACATAAGCATAAGAATAATCTATAATGTTCCCACTGCTGGGACACACGGCCTCCTCTCTAGAGAAGGAATGGACTATAATCCACCACGCGGGCCCAGTGCGGGCTGGTAAATGTCACATGTCATGTCTTCGAATTTTATCATCTCTTTCTACATGACGTAAAAAATACTCATTAATTTACTCTGTATTCTAAAATCTAGGAGATACTTATAAACTTGTTGTTATTGTTTGGACTATTTTGTACCAATTTCATTTAACCCTATCCTGCTATTTCGAACTCAAAATCATATTCCTAATTAATTTAAAATTAAAATTTCGCAATTAACTAGACATCTTTATTATTTGTGATTCCATTTTCTTGTTAATATGTTTATAAGTAATTAATTTGAATGTTTTAACTAACCTAATCTTAAGAATAAAAAACTAACCTAAATCATAATCAAAGAATATGTAATAATAATTAATTTTGTATGTTTAATCCGTTTCCTGTGCATGCGGTGTTAGCCTTTAAGTAATTGTTACACTTGTCAACGTATACCTGGCAATCTCAATGTAATGTTACGTGTAAACAATTGTTGGCTAACCTTAAGTAAATAAGTAAATAAAAAATAAATAAAATAAACCAAATATGCAACACGAAAATACCCAAACAATATCGGAAAATAAAAATTCTCGTTAACCCTTTACACGCAGCGTGACGGTCTATGTCGACGGCACAAGTTTTCGACAGCTGCAAATTAAAATGGCGGCCGGCCGTGCGTGATCGCTCCAACCGAGCTCACCGCGTAATCTCTTGCGGCGACGTGACTCGAATGTCGCGTAACATTTCACCTTTGTCTTGCCCAAAAATTGAGAAAATTTTTGGTGTTTGATATGCTTAAAAGTTTGGCATTTGATGGCTGCAAATGAATTATTCCGGATCAGTATTAAACCATATTTTTTCACATTAAAGGTCCAATTTCATAAAATGGTGCGAAAGCATAGAATAATAATATAGTAAAATAAGACGGACATAATTGTCTAAAATTGTCAACAATTTATTGTTGGTATAAACGTTTTGCCTAGATTTATAAGTTTAATTTCTAACTTAGTATCAATATGATGCATTGTTGTTTATTTCTCTAACGTACAGTTCAAAACTGCTTCGCTAACAAATATCCAAAATTCAGCCCCAACTAGCCTTTAAAGTTTAACCCTCTCGCCATAACAAGCTACACCAAATATTGTCAATATTTACCGGAGCACTAGTTCGCCTGACTTCTATTGAAGCCCGAAGGGATACCGTAATGGTAACTACGGTAATCCTAGGTCTGAGATCGTGAGCGCCTCGAGACAGACGGTCGAATAGACAGACAGACAGCTTAGCTACAACTATAGACTTAGATTAAAAGGGTTAGACCGAAAGGTGGAAATGCAGAATTACAAGATGTCTGGAGCAAAGAATGATTGCGGAATTTAGTGTCTCATAGGAGAATGTTCTCCTTGTTGTTTTATTACTTGCAAGTTGTAAAGAAGGTTTATTTATCTAACAGTTAATTCAAATGAGTAGACTGTTTTAGTTCAGTAATAAAATCTTAATAGATGCAGCAATTAAAGTTTATTGAAATGCGATTGCAGTACATGATATATTTTCTCAATTAGAACTCTTTTATGGACCTTTCGCAGTATCTATTACAATAACACACTCTTTAAGCAATAAATACATGATGATTTCCTTCCTTAGACGCATATTAACAGTCAAAAACTGTTGGAGAATATAACCATGAAATTGATTCCATCATGCCGTAACACCAAAAGTTTACGACCAACCAATAAACCCTAAAATTAGCTTAACACTAAACGAATACTTAAAACCGAATAAAACCGGTTTTAACCGCAATAATGTGGCCAAACAATCAATTTTCCGGCTCAGTTCATCTTAGTGTACGAACACTGCAAACAATAGGAGCAGCCTTAAAACCGGCAGAGAAGTGTTATTTACTCGATGGAATCACGGCACTTGGTCGCCGCGACCAGAATACCAAGTGGTGTACGGTTACAGGAGGGTTAACAGAAACTGAGGGAAAATACCCGATATTATTGTATTTTGATCGTGCTCTTTTGTTTCTTTTTTTGTGTTTTAAGGTGTTGTGTTACGGTCAATGTTTGTGTTGTAATCGGATTTTGGGATATTTGTCGGGAAAAGTGAGAAAAATGGTCACTTTTTTCTGACTTCATTTTTCATCCTCTATTTCTGCATCTGCATAATGCATCTATGATAAAATCATCCATGTGTCCATGTTATTATACTCCATCGGTTTAGGTAGTTAACTAAAGGTAAACAATCTTGATATGTCTTTTTATGTAAAATAAATCGTATAAAAGACATACAAAGATTATTTAAATGAAGTTAATTACCTAACATCTATTTAAGTAAATACCTAATTGTAAACATTTTTAGATACAATTTTTAGTCATTTTTTTAGATAAAAGACATGCTAAGATTGTTTACATTTAGTTAACTACCTAAACCGATGGAGTATAGTTTACTCATTAGTGACATTATCACGAGCGAAAAATACGACTGTAGCTTTTAAAATAATAGAAATTTCAACATAGCTTAATAGCCATATCCATTAAATTACACATAAGTCTGTTCGTTCCCACCAACAATTACACGAACAAAGCTAATCCCTTTAACAGCGAATTTTTATAAAAAACAAAAGAATATGACAAGCGTCCGACATTTTTCTCTTTCACATGGTGACGTTGTAACAGAATCACAAAAGTTGCGCGGCGCGGACAAAACGTCGCACACGACAATGCACTCACACTGCATGGTCTGTCAAACACAATTAGCGCTAAATTCGCTTAACGATGGCGCGCGTCGCAGTTGCAGGGTTGGGGCCAATTTGCAGAGTACGCTTGTTAGGCGTACTAGCGTCGCGACGTTGTTGGATTTTCAGTGGAAAGTAGTGGAAACTATTCGTTGCAGACTGGGATATTAGTTAGGATGATTTTTTAGTTATGGCTGGAAATTGTTTTTATTATTTTATTTTAATATCCGGACTTGATAATGTCGCCATGATGAAGAATTTCTTTAATTTCCACAGTGCTGTATAATTATACTTAATCGTCTGTGCATGGGTCTTGTGAGACATCTTAACCCCTAAGTTTGTTTCGCTATTTCTATAATAAAGGGGTGTTCACCCATTTGTTGAAATGTTTTTAATTTTGTAGAACTGGACAGATAGGAAATGTCCACTCATCTACCTTTTTTTAGGGTTCCGTACCCAAAGGGTAAAGCGGGACCCTATTACTAAGCCTCCGCTGTCTGTCTGTCTCCAGGCTGTATTTCATAAACCGTGATAGCTAGAAAGCTGAAATTTTCACAAATGATGTATTTCCGTTGCCGCTATAACAACAAATACTAAACATAAAAAAAATAAAAATATTAAGGGGGTCCCCATACAATAAACGTGTTTTTTTTCGTATTTTTTATAGATAATGGTACGGAACCCTTCGTGCGCGAGCCCGACTCGCACTTGGCCGGTTTTTTTAAACATGACGTGCGAAAGTGATCCCAATATCCCATTTACAGAATTTACATTTAATTGCAAAAAAACAGTACTTCTTAAAATCGATATTTCTTTCATTTAAGCTAGCTTCAAAAAGAAATGGCAAACATAATATCTTCAGTTGATATCAGAATTGAAAGCTGTGTATTACATTTTTAACAGTATACCTTGTATCAAGTAAACGTAACACTAAACTGCAGGCTAAGTTCCGTACGTCTTGGTGTTGCAGGCAATTTGCAAAGTGCGCTGTTCCGACGTTTGATATGACTTGAGAACACGTTTGCTGCTTACCGTAAACGCAGTTGAAACTTATAGTTTTGAAGGAGATGTATGTATAATGTAGATGGATAGAATATTTTAATGTAAACAAAAATGGTTACACCGTTCTTTTACAATATTGCTAATTCAACGGGAACAATAGAGGTCTTGTAGCTAATAGAGACTTTCAGGTTCGAGGTTGATTGGGAAAATTTGTCAGTTTCGGGTAGTTTGATGTGCTGGCGTCTGTAGATCTTATGCTGTATGTTTTCAAGAATACTCAATAGGCCCATTTTTCGGTGGTCTTGCATATTTCAAGCATTACTGACGCATGTTTCGACCAACATAAGTTGCATGTCATCTGGGCTCTGATAAGACTGTTACACGAAACTCATTCGTACCAGCAATGCTGCTTGAAAGTTCTCGTAGCAATGAGGAATGGTCGTTACCAATTTCTTCCCAAAGAATTCAACTAATAATAAAATTTAAAAAATACAGCTTTTTTGTCAAAGTCAAAGTCAAAGCATTTATTTCAATTAGACCATTACAGGCACTTTTGAAAGTCAAAAACAGACACAAGGCATAATAACTTGCGAAAGTACTGTAGTTGCACATTCCAAATCGTAGATCTCTATGGAGAAGAATGGGCAAGAAACTCCATGGACACTCTTTTAAATCAAAATATTGTTACAAATAATAATAATTCATCGTTCAATAATATGTGAGAACGATGTACAACGAACATGACGCATGGATCAGCGCCATTCAACTCAACCATATTGAAGGGAACTAAATGACCCGCCACACCCGCCACCATCAGCGAGACATTTGAGTGAGCATGACATTCTCTCAGCCACCAGGACACATTCAAGTCTGTCAATATGAGAATTAAGCTTTTCATTCCTAACATTAATGTTAAGTTTACTAAATCTGAGACAGAGTATATTTAAGCACAAATGTGTTCCTGTTAGACTCCCCAAAGAAAATGAACAAGGTAAGATTCAAATTAAAAATTAAACCTGCTTGTTAACAAGGGCGCTAATTTTCTTCCTGGAACACGAAGGGTTAATATTAATGAGCTACATGCTCCTAATGCGTACGGCAAACATTTTGTTCAAATCTGCACCGCCATCTTAACGAGACCCCTTTCAATGTTTTTGTCAAAATTATTTGGTAGGAGGTAAGTAAATGGGAAATTTTTCACAAAATTATAATTAAATAACTCTTTTCTGGGTTCCGTATGCGAAGGGTAACCAACGGGATTTATTACTAAGCCTCCGCTGTCCGTCCGTCCGTCTGTCTGTCAGCGAGCTGTATCTCATGATCCGTAATTTTTTTTTGTCTTTTTTTTAAAAAAACTTTGCCCCAAACCAGGAATTTCTCCTGTGTCGTGAGTGCATTTACAAACATTTAAACTCACATACACAAACAGCCAGACCAAAAAATTACTAATTGATAAATAAATAAAAAAATTGAAAAATTGATTGATTGATTATTAATTAATTATTAATTGGTAGACAGTTCAAATTTTCACAGAATGTGTATTTCTGTTGCCGCTGTAACAACAAATAATCAAAATAAACTAAAGGGGGCTACCCTTCTACGACGAGTCCGACTCGCACTTGGCCGGTTTTTTTAATGATATCTAAACAATCGTTAGTAAAACAACACTATACTTTGCCCTACCCAACTATTTTAATTATCCTGTTGTCTATTTAGTAATTAATGTATATAAATCTATGTTTTAGTGGAGAAATTACCTATGTTTTTTAAGTGTTTCTCTACCATCTTTGACCTATAGGGGTTACTATGACGTCTAAAAGCAGGAGTAATTCCAGTGTGGGAAAGAGACAGAGCTATACAGGTCGTCTAGCGCCATCTGTTTCCCACACTGGAATGACTCCTGCATTATGACGTCATGGTAGACCACATGATAATTATGTAAAACACTTTTCTCTTCTGATCATGCAAGAAATTATAACGTTTTATGTATTCGTAAAATCTGATAAAGACATCTGTTAATCAATCTGTATATTGCGACAATGCAAGCCTATGGCAATTACAGGATTAACACTTAAGTACCCTTGGACGCAAATAGAGGTCGGCCTCTTTTACTAAGGTCTGCTATATGAAATGCTGCGTAATCAAAGAGAGTTTGGTTTTATAAAACTTATACTAATTATGTAGACTGTTTCCGACTCATATTTAACCATAGCAGATATATGTATATTCCACACAGGGTGTAAAAATACCCTTCACAAAGCTGAGATTTTTTTGTTCGTAGACTATACCTGGGAACCGTCTGGGTGAGATATTGATGGTCAAAATTCCAACTGTTTCACAAGTTTTTTTTCAATTTAATGTTGTAACTGTACTTTCAATACCTTCACGACGCCCGTATATTCAATGCATCCATCAGCATAGTGTTTTGAGTGCATCACATTTAGTCCTACCGTAAAACATGATTTTTAACCCCAAAAAAAAGTCGTTTCCCAGCAATTGTTTTTGCTTAGAGTTAGTTAGTTTGATGTACAGAATGCTTTTATAATGTATTTCGTAAAAGCGAATTTTCGGCGCTCCTAACCCTCTGGTCGATGCCATAAGATATAGAGACAATGGGTATGTACCATTCCCATTGTCTCTAAGCAAACAGAGGAAGATTGACAGAGGAAGCTAGTTAGTATCTGTGTGCATTTGATTACAATTTCTGACTATATTAGCCGTGTTTGCTGACTGATTAGCTTGGCTATATGTATTGTATTATTAGACGATATTATTGTATTATTGTAGGGTTATTGTGCTGCCTGCCAGGGCTGCGGGACTGTTCGAAAGAGATACCGCGGCCCTGAAACATAAAGGGCAAAAGAAGGAACATGGATGGGTTTTAGTCAGTAAAAGTCTGACACTCCCTTCCGCTCCGCCCAGAGCGGGAGTCATTTGATGATGTCCCATCCCAAAAAATAAAAAATAAATAAAAATGGTTATTGTGCTGTGTGTGAAGATATTGACTTCAAGTTAAGTGTTTTAGCTAAATTGCGTATTTGGAACAGTAGACATGAATTATTTGACATTTGCAATAGTTTTTATATGATTTCTAGTTGTTTCCACCTATTTATTCTTATTCTTTATTGTTTTTTGTTTATTGTTTAGATAGGCAGTCCCTCTATGTAAAATACTGGTATTCAGCTGCATCCGGTTAGACTGGAAGCCGACCCCAACATAGTTGGGAAAAGGCTAGGCAGATGATGATGATGATATTACACACAAAATTACAATATATAGCTTATACACGTAACGCGTAGGGTATGGAGATAAACATACATATTAAATACTATCACGATTTATTAATTAATATTATTTTATTTTATTTCATTGTGTTTGGGTGGCTTATAGCTAACAATGTCAAAGTTATAATGAGGTAATCATCGACAAGGCAAACGGTTGTATTTCTATAACTGAGTCAACATGTTTTTACTTAAGTTTTTCATTTTGAAAAACCATTCAATTAAATTGAGATTGTATAAAAAAAAGCATATTGAGTATAAAGTTGTATCGTCAAACAAATATGGTTCGTAAGTTTAAGGAATAAATACAAACAAAAATATTATTAGGTAAGCACATTCCTCCCATTTATTACACACATCCGTTGCCCTTTACTTTACCATACTAAAATAAAAATCTCATAAAAAAATCTCCAATTCAATATATTCAAAATAAATTGGTGCGGGTTCCGTAGTTAACTATAAAGCGCCACCTAACATAATGAAATCGTATATCTTTCACTGCGTAATTCAATTATACGAAGCAATCACACTCGCCCACTGTATAACAGGTGCGTTTTATACTGCCGCCAAAGGAACCCTAGTGCTGTACTTGGGCTGTGGTGCAAGGAAGAGGAGATAGAGGGAAAACGTGATTGGTTAATTTAAACATAGTTTTATTGGTATACACTAAGATGTATACCTATTCAATGACAGTAGAAGATGTTAGCTATGTCATTTGATGATTTAAGACATCAAGGAAACTTCTTCAGATGATTATTAGATGTATGAAGAACAGGGTGGCAAGTTTTTGACCCTCTACAGAAAAGGGAGGATCCTTCGACCAGACGAGAGCTGAGTCTGGTGGGTTTCAGCCCAATTGGTGTTGTCAGGCTGTTATGAGGAGGTATATCCTAATTTCGCGGATAGCTCTACTTGCAAGATGGAGGATACGTAAAAATCCTAGATATTATGATATTTAGATTGTAGTAAATGTCGCCACATGCCCATTTCTTCTCTTGCAACTAGCCATCTCTTTTCATCTAATTTTTTCTCAACAGCAATTCAAAAGTTACCATATGAAGTTACCAAAATCTCGCTCCCATTCACAGCCCACACATCCTAGCTCTCGTCCCTCATACCACGCACTAGAAGCATCCATAAATCGCGGAACCCTCCGGTCTTCACCGCGGCCATTAACACACCCGACTTAGACTTTATACCGCCAAGAATAGAGTAAACAAAACTGGGTAGTAACGCGACACCACGTTTCGGGTGACGAAGTGATTTTTGGAAATGGAAAAATGCCCATAGAGTTTTGAAATGAATGAAAATTAGACAAATCTTTATAGTATTCGCAGATATGTGACCGACTCCAGTTATTAGAATTCCGTTACTTGCATCAGTCCGTAATGTTTCTCATGGGATGTTATTGATAATTAAAAGAATGAACGTGTATTGTATTGTATAACGGGCTGGTGTCCGCAACTCCGCGTCCAATGCGTGTATTTTGCGTGCGGAATGAATGATTGAATGAACTTATACTTCTTCTTTCGTTTCGATGGGTCATCTTGTCACATTACTTGGGCCCAGTAGATCGCTATTTGATTGGCGTCGCCACCTGAGCGTAGGCCACGCCAATCGCGGCCTCAGTAGTGAAAATTGATGTTTTTAAATCGATTTATGTTTATCTTTAAGGGATTACGTTTGGAATCCCATTCAAAATCTCTTAAGTGAATAGTGTTCTAATTTAGATATATGGACAAAATCAAAACAACTGTCTCAGAAATTATGAGGCGGGGAAGTAACAGATCAATCTTTGAATTAGAATTAAGCCAATACTGCTCTTGAAAACCAGATATTTGATAGAAGATTTACAAGCCTTACAGTTAAAACACAGCCACATCGGCTTACCCTACATCTCCCAAAAACAACAACCTATACATAACCTTACCTCATACAGCAATAACTCGCGTTCCCAACAGAACTGTTCCACAAAATCACTGAGTAAAAAAAAACAAGAACACATCGTTGTTCCCTGAGACACCTGATGCTCTATTTATGGTGAGGGTCCAGTGATGGAGGGGTTCTAGAGCAGTTGACACCTGCTTCTGGGATGTTGCCGTTGTTTTAATTCGCTATAAACAATAGGGGAGATGTGTGGAGGTTTATGATATATGTTTGAGGGAATGGAGGTAGATTGTAAAAGATCTGTGTAACAATTTAGGTGTGCTATAATGCTATTGTTTTCTTGTTAATGGGTGAGCATATATTGGAACGAAGTTCCTTATGGCGCGTTGCGAAAGGAGGCTAGACGGAAAAAAATCAGACGAAAAGTGTGTACGACACTTTTACCCGACTGCGCGACGCAAACGCGCGGTGGTTTTTTTTTTACAATTCCTTCACTACTTAATCGAAAGGAACTTCGTTCCATCCGGGTGTCCCTTGACACCTCTCTAGTTTTTTAGTTTTTTTGATATACTTATTCTTTACGTTATGTCTCTGCCACGAATTTACAGTTAAACTGAATATTGGTATAACTTTACTCCGGGTTTATTTATAAGATGGTTAGTTCTTAGTTAAACGAAAAGGGAGTCTGAGGTTCAAATAATTTTAAGTACAGACACACAGCACATCAAGCTACTACAATCTGTCAATTTTTTTTAATGGATTTTCAACTTTATCGCTAAAGTATTAGGTGGTTTATTAGGAAAATTTGACAGTTTCGGGTAGCTTGATGTGCTGCCGTCTGTACATGCACATATTATAGATACAAAGAGTTTTTTTTCCCTAAAATGTCCCTATATTTTGTGACTGATAAGTCGTAAAAATGTACGAAAAAAGAAGGCAAACGAAATCCGTGATGAAATGGCTAAATCAAATTCGTCATGCATGTAAAAATTGACGATGGCCATCACATAAAAATAGTCCCATCGAACCATCATCGTTAGCGAAAAGCAATATGTCCGCTGCGATATTTTTTACATTTTCCAAATTCTCACGTCCGTAGTCAGAGTAATCATCATCCCAAACATTTCCAGTGTTTGTCAAATCCGTATCGACCATCTGAACAACAAATCCGATGCTGTACCAAGGGAAATCTTATCGCACGAGCACGACGGATAGTTACGTACGCGCTGATACGAGAAAAACGAAAAGACATCTGATTCCGATATATTTACTGCTTCTTAAACATGGTAGGTTTTGTAAAAATTGGCCTTTGTAGTGATTTAAAAAAAAAATTACACCTATATAAAAAATTACATCCAAAGACACTGGGTTAAAATAGGTATAGGTTTAAGTTAAATTGAACTAAGCACTAATAACACTAACATAGCATACAAGGTCAATCTGTTACTAACCACTAACAACATATGAACTGATGTGGGTCTGAAATAAAGATATATATATTTTTTATTTTTTTATTTTATTTATTTATTTATACTATGGTACGCAATATCACAGTCACGATTTGTAGGTATATATCGTCTGTCGAGCTTTTTCCACCTACTCGTATCTTGAGGTCGGGTTCCAGCCTAATTGGTTACAGTTTAATACCAGTATTTTCCATGGAGCGACCGCCTATCTGACCTCCAGCACCCAGTTAGTACTAGAGTTTCCCTTCTTTTGTTTGAGACTTCAGACTGGTTGTCAGACTATCGGGCGATAGTCTGATAACCAGTCTTACCAAGGGGAACCACGGACTACCTGTAACGACTGTCAAAGATCTACAATTGACAGCCGGTATGTAATGGGTCGGTATTAACCCACCCACGCGGCCACGGACCAATCCAGGCAAGTGCGGCTTAACCTGAAGATTAAACCGAGCGACTGTTACTAGCCACGAGTTCGTCATATTAATGACTTATGATAAAGTATGTTTAACATATGCTAGTGGACCCCAAAAGCCTTCAATTTCCTATAAGCACATTCAATAGAAAGACAGTTACAACTGACACATGATTCTCATTAAAAAAAGCTCAAGGAAGGAACTCAAAAACCTCACAACCTAAAGGTGCATTATGAAGACATCTTAGCACTCGACTCTTGCCAACAAAAGATGGACAGAACAATGGTATCGACCGCCATCTTGAAACCTTCACTTGGAGTTTAATATACTGTTCGCGTCTATTGTTCCAGAAATGCTGTGAAGCAATAAAAAGATGGAGGTTTGGTATGTGGGAAGGAATAGCAGCGGTGTGAATGGAAAAAGGGCATTTTATGAAAGATGTCGGAAATGTGTAGTTCCCAGGGGCTCTTGGCACTTCTCTTTGGTACTGAGGTTTTTCTATTGTCTCTATGATAAGTTTCGCTGCTCTATTTATTTCTTACTGTATTTAAAACTTATAATTTTACTAAATAGATAATGTAACGCAATTAACCTTATCATTAACACTAAAAACTGGATATTTGTTTATTTGTTTTGAGTTCCCGGTACTTTCGTTTTTATTTTATTTTAAGTAGCATTTTAAATACCGGTTAATTTTCTTCTATGAACTTTTTATTTACACGTTGCATGGTATACAGGGTCAAATCATTTTAGCTAGCGAAACATATCGCGTCTGTCGCGTTTTGCTTGCTAACATAATTCAACCTGTGTAAGGTTTTGCCGAATTAAAACATCGACAAAGCTGATCACGTCTTTGGCACATATGTCTTTTTAAGTTAAGCTCCCGCTTACGCTCACAGTTTAAACTGACTAAACTCTCAGCAGCATAAAATGTATCGATGGCACGTGAGTTCAAATTCATTCTGCGCGCGGCCACAAACCGATTAAGTTAAGGCCTACAAAAGGCCATAACCCTTAAATGCTAATGGGGTACCAAAGAGCCCCACATACAAAGAACACAATAGGTACCACACCTCGGGACTGATAGACTCAATTCAGGTAGAGGAGGTTAAGATTATACGTGATGGTGTTAATCGATTTGGAGCGTAATAGACATAAATTGTGTTGGTCTATGGTTTCCATGGGGTTGGGTCTTGATTAGACATTAGACACATACATCCTCACACAAACAGTAAGATAAGGAAGTATTTATTAGTTCTATCAGCTGTGATACTGCCACATATTCGAAACAGAAGTTAACAATTGTTTTAAGCCACTTAGTAAATACTTGGTTATGTGAACTGTGACGAAGCCCTTTTTTTTCGGATGGGAAATCATCAAATGACTCCTCCCGCTCTGGGCGGAGCGGAAGGGAGTGTCAGACTTTTACTGACTAAAAACCATCCATGTTCCTTCTTTTGCCCTTTATGTTCCAGGGCCGCGGTATCTCTTTCGAACAGTCCCGCAGCTCTGGCAGGTTTCGAACAGTCTCGCAGCCCTGGCAGGGACTGTGACGAAGCCCTCAAAAATTCAAAAAATAAGGTTGAAAACAATATTGAATCCGGATTTACATTCATCATACATGCAAATGCAATTTTGGATATGCGAATTTTGCGCTAACACTATCAATTTGCTTTTTCATCTAGCAAAAGTGAATTGAATTTTTATGTGAACATTTTAACAATTCTTTCTATTTTGGAAATATTGGCGACTGAAATATTATCTAACTGTTTATATTTACAAAAAAAAACGGGAACCTAAATGAATTGAGTTTAAAATAAACACGCTATAATTGAATTTTCTTGTAATGAACAAAAAGGAAGACAACGACAATCAAGAGCAAACACTCTTGTTTATTTTCAATAAACACAGTTGACACAAATTTTCTTTTGAAACAAATTTTCCTTAGCGATTCTTTGAAAACCGTCACCAATTATAGGAGCGTGAAATGGGGTCGTTTGTACCCCGTTCGTATTAAAGGGTTGAAGGTGTTTATTTTGGACTTAACACGTTATACATCGACTGTTTGAAGTAACAGGTATACCAGTGAAATGGAAATTTTACCATTCGCTATACCATTTTACCATTCGAGCAAAGGGTTAACATCAAATAAAGGTGAGCGTTTATTAGTTTTTTGGGACTGTGTGCCTTTTGAAATTGTTAAATCAGATAGGAAATAGTAATACCTCCCTACAGGTTTGGTTGGCAACAGAGATTTCGTGTCAAGTGTTATTTGTGAAACAAATTGTGAGGCAAGAATTTTGCGGGTCTTTACAGTAAAATGTTTATTTAAAAATCTCTTGTAGTAATTTCTATTCAACTCTGGTATATGAACACCCACACATACCACACCACACCTACACTGTTCCTACTGCTGGGAGGTAGGCCTTCCTTCTGCCAGCAGGAGCGGTATAGCCAAAATCCACAACGCAGGCCCATTGCGGGATCAAGGGGTTTTCAGAAAAACTCGAAACGGACCCCAATAAAATATTTTGTCAAGAAACCAAAAATAATGTACTAGCAGTCTGATTTCAGTTAAATATAGCGATCATTCTTGAAAGCTACTTATTTATCATCGTTAAAATATAAAAGCTCTGTCAATATCTGTCTACCTTCTGAACCCAAAGCTCTTATTACTAATAAGGGGTACATCACACGGGGAAAAACACACACAAAAACATACAATGTCAAGCCAAAAACCTATACAGTTTATAACTCATTATTTCGCCCGAAACTTGAGAGGAACTTCAAAGGGATGTACCTACACTTTCAATATTTGAATAGCAGATTCCCTACTCAAATAATTACCCAAATTAGGGGGAGAATTTTACGCACGCGTAAATAAATGATGAGCGAACTTACCTGTAGGGTTGCAAGATAAATAAAAGCAGGATTTTAGGAGATATTTTAAGATAAATTTTAATATGTGTGTGCGTAAGTCTTTAAGAATGTGGTGAAACATGAGTGTTGTGGAGAATGTTATTATTGACATCAGCTGCTTGCTTGATGTTTTAGAATTAATCATGTGAATCTCCCTAAAAAGTTATTTCTTTATTTGCGAAACAATAATCGTTAGCTTTGCATGAAATTCAAAAAGGTCAAAAACGTTAGTTTGTCACTGGTTATCAATTTTAAAAGAATAACTATGTAGTTTCTTGCCCGTTCTTCTACATGACATAGGAAACGACCAACCCGAACCGTGCACTTTTTCTCAACGTTATATAAGTGCCCATGTAGGCTTATGTGAAAAATATTTTGAATTTGATGAACAGTCATGCCAATACTACTTTTACGTTGTTTTTTTTATCGAAAGTTCTACACCCATTTTATTACAAAAATATGTAAAGAAAAATTGTAATCATATTACCTACTTCTGTTTTATCCCTAGTGCTTTTAGTTTCGCCTAAAAGGTAGCCAGCCCTACACAAAGATGTCAGAACATGTCTAAGTTATTCATAGCCCAGGAGATTATAAACTTGGTTTGGATGGCTACATACAAGACTTAATAATGTACACCAGGTTTTAGTGCAAATAAATAGAGGGATGCTACGGGGTTATGGTGAAAATTGAGAGGCCTTTTTACTAGCCATATCTTTGTAACGATTTTATAGAAATAAAAGTTAAAGTGCGCTTTGAATAAATAAAGGTTTACGCTAAGAGAGTTTTTATAACGGTGGTACCTACTCCTTAAAGTTACCTTAAGAAAATTTATTTATTTATTTATTATTCGCAAAATCCACAGCTCAAATCAAAGCATATCTTGCCTTATTACCAGCTTCGTTAAAAACCTAGTGACTGTTTTACGAAAATAGTCACCAATTAGACATCCTTCAAAGTAAAATAATTTTGTTGTTGACGTCATCGCAGTAAATGGTAACGATTATTTTTTATGAATTATTATTATTTATTTAACAGTTTATGTACACACTAAATACAGAAAACAAGAAAGGAGCCGAAAAAGTAGGTACAAAGGTGATGCTTATTTCTAAAGAAATCTCTTCCAGCATACCTGCGAAAGGAGAGTAGAAAAAAAGAGATGTAGACATAGTGTGTAAAAGAAGAAGAGAAAATAGAATACATAAAAACAAAGCAAATAACGAATTTAAATATAAAATACAATACAAGAATATACTTACATATTTACTAGAACTACATAAACAATACTAAACTTTATTATAAGCAGCAATGAAACGTACAAAATCACATTGCAAAAATTATGCAAACCGAATCCCTTTGCAACAACAACCAATAAAATTGCAAAATGCAAAAACGATTTCCAAATTCCATTTTTGAAAAACAGGTGGGTACAAAACTACGTTACGGTGGGCATAGAGGGGTATTCCCACTTAATCTGCATACGATAATCGAGGGGAGCAGCGACATCTGTCGTGGATCTACATAAGTTTGAGTTTCGCCCAATTTGAGTGTGCACTGCCCTTTTGAATTTATCTGTGTGCTGTATACAGGGAGTTGTCGATAGTTTAGATTATTTGAACCTGAAAAATACATGAAAACTAACATGTTTTCAAATTGTAACATATGTACATATATCCTTAAACCACTACCACTATTATAAAACATAAAATAACATCAAACCTTGTAATCCCCAAAGGATTAGGCAGAGGTATACCTAATAGTACACCCATATTTCGGCAGTTATATTTAAGTCCCATGTAATAGGGGGCGAGCCTATTGCCATCAACCGGGCACAAATCCAGACTCCGTGGCTGCTACTGAGAAATTAATGATGGAAACACCCAACAATACTTTGCCCAAGCCGGGAATCAAACCCAGGACCTTATACTCAGCAGTCGCGCTTGCGAGGACTAAACAAACGAGACAGTCAAACTATTATAAAACCATAGCAATATTCGATTTCACTAATCAATACTTTGCTTATTTCCAGCCGGATTGCCAATAGTTACTGCTGACAGTTTTGGAGCCAAATCGAGGCCAAAATATTACACTGTTATTAGATCTTCTGGCATTGTACTTCATTTGACACATACGTTTTTGTCGTTTTAAAGTAAAACACTGCTATCATTCCCAACAAAAGCGTCAGCCTATATTACCCCACTCGACCCCTCTATTATTGCGAGTTTTCCCGAATTTTCCCCAGGTTTTCATTAGCAGGGGTGCGTTTAGTGAGTTATGCAAACAATGGAAGGGTGCAAATGATAACAAGTTGCAGCCTGCAACCGACGACTGTTTATTACGATTCGTGTGTAAACTTGAATAAATCATTTAGATTTTGTACTTTTGTGTAACTTTGGACTTTAACGGCGTGGCTTGAATTAATTATTGATGCTTAAGGAAACAAACAAACCCTAAGCAGTAAATTGAAATGAGAAGCTAATTACAACTAAAATTATTCTGTTATTAAACTATAAAAAACATAACCCTTCCTTGGCAGTCGGGTAAAAAGGCGAATGCCTAAATACCATTTCCGTCCTAGAACCGAAAATTCAAAGACATGTAACATTTACCAACCCGCATTGGGCTCGCGTGGTGGATTTTTTCGTTTCCTCTTGTGAGAGGAGGCTTCTGTCTCAGCAGTGGGAACATTATAGGCTGATTAAGTATGTAGGTTGATCTGTTACAAGAGAATTTCTAGGTTCATCAGTAGGTTAACTTAACTGACCTATGGATCATAAGCTACATTTTTTGGGTCTAATAAGCAAATGTAATTAGGTATCTACTTTCAATTACCTACTTTAATCTTGACTATCAAAATGTGGCTAAAGGCTTATTAACTCAAGTTTCATACGTTTGAAAGACTCTCAATGTCTGCCATTTAAACTAAGAGAGCCTTTTCAGTTCTTGTACCTATTATCATAACAATTGAGGTTTTTTACCCGGTACTAAGGAGAGCTGTTAATTTATTGAATTCGTAAACGCATGTAAATCTCAAAAATATTATCAAACATAATTGAACGTTCAATTAACATGTTAACACGTTAAACTTCCGTAACACAATGCCAGTTTTCACCACACACAACCACATTGCAATTCACAAACTTTTTGCAGAACTCAGAATGTTTCTAGAAACCGCTTAAAATTAATAAAGCGTAAATTGAATTGTACGGCCAACGGAACAATTAACTAAACAATAATGTTTAGGCTTTTGGAATGCAAAGCGAGCGTTTACTTCAAAAACTTTGGGTTCTAAATACCCCTAAATGCCCCTTGCCCTTTTGTATTGGCGGCCATCTTGGATTGTGTCCGAGTGATTTTACTGATGTATATGTAGTTATAGAAATTAAATTAGATTTTTTTTTGGTTTTGTAGGTAAGTAGGTAACTGAATAATAAATGTTCTTTTTTTTAAATAAGTGTCATAATTTTATTTTAGTTTAATTTCATATTAGCTGTCTGCTATGACAGACAGCTAATATGAAATTTATGAGTTTTAAGACAAAAAGTTTTTGTTCGACTGAGAGCTTCTTACTTTTAGCTCACCAATAAAATAATGTACACATTGTGTGAAAGAACCGAAATTATTATTATACATCGTGGCTTTTCAGTCGTCTTAGAAAGGTGGTCCACTCAATGTATCCGACATAAAATATTATACTTACCATTAATTAAGATAATAGGTACAAAGAAAAATAAATAATACGTGTCAAACGGTAGAACATCACCTACCAAGCGCACGAGTCAAGTAGATCATCGCTCGCAACAGAGTATTTCAACTACGCCTTGCGTCATACTTAATAAATAATGAATAACATTTTCATTTTCAAATTATTGAAATTTCATAAATGGCTATTTTTTTTATGAATGCTTAGTAGTCGTTGGATACATGAAGTGGGCTGCTGTTGTAATACGACTAAAACGTCACGTTGTATATGGCAGGATATCACTTTATAAGCATCTTAAAAAGCAGACTTCATTTTCAAGATACAACCCCCCTTAATCAATAAACAAAAAATAATTGAAAAGCACACAAAACAGCCGAAAACTTTTTCGGAAACATCCCCTCATTTACATCGAACAATATTGGAAGAGCAATAAACAGGTTGTATAGCGAAATAACCGTTTGCTGAAGTTTAGAAAAGTAAGAAGAATTGGGGGGTGAAATGGGGAAAAGGTTTTTAATAGGGGGGAAGTTCGGGACAGACTTTTTTCGATGGACACCTGAAGTCTAGACTCTATGGGGGAAGTCGGGGGCACAGTTTGTCGCTGGAAACTTTTTAAGTGGGGTTTTTACGTAGTTTCTAGAGTTTAGGTGCCGAAAGTTTTATTTTTTAACTCTCAGCTGTCAATTGTGCCTTTTCGTCGAGGGTTTTAGTGAAAAAACGGCTGTGTTGTAGTGTACTGTCAATATAAATTTTTAACTATATAGGGGTTAGTTATTATTATTTTATTTTGAACCTAGGCAGGCGCATTACTTTGTGTGATTTAGTTCATCACCACTGCTCTCAAAAACGGTGAAGAAAAACATCGTGAGGAAACCGGCATGTCCTAGAACAAAAATTCGAAGACATGTGACATCTACCAACCCGGACTGGAGACAGTGAGTCCCAGCAGTGGGAACATTATAGGCTGATTATGCTATTATGCTAGGGGTTAACAAAGTACAGTAATTTCTAAGGCCACTTGCACGAAGCTAACACAAGGTTAAATTGATAATATTATATGATAAACTGTCAATTTAACCTCGTATTAGCAACACCTAGTTAAGTTTTTCGTGCAAGTAGCCCGGATTGTGGTAAAAAGCATACTTTTATGAAATCAGTTTTGATTTTGTTTGGTAACCATCAAATTAATTATCTGATATTTTCGTAAATAAAACTGTCAGTAGGTACATGTACCTACTGTAATAATTTACACTACTCACACAAATTTTCAGATCTGGGATTTCTTGTGTTGTGGGTGTCATTATACACTCAAATCACAAGTACAAACTTACCCACACTGTCAGACGGAACAAACAGATTGGTCAAACAAAACGTTTGTTTATTCACTGACAGGTATCCTTGCCACCCAAAAGGTGAACACGGCACACTACGCCAACGTTTCATATTTACCTGTAAAGAAGAAAAAAATGTTGATTGAAAGCTTATTAAAAACCGGCCAAGTGCGAGTCGGACTCGCGCACGAAGTGTTCCGTACCATTATCTATGAAAAGGGCAAAAAAATCATGTCTGTTGTATCGGAGTCCCACTTAATTTTATTACTTCTTATTTTTTTACTCTGTTTTTTTTTAGTATTTGTTGTTATAGCGGCAACAGAAATACATCATCTGTGAAAATTTCAATGCTTTAACTATCACGGTTCATGAGATACAGCCTGGTGACAAACGGACAGACAGACAGCGGAGTCTTAGTAATAGGGTCCGGTTTTACCCTTTGGGTACGGAACCCTAAAAAAATGATTTTGACTTCACACTACATCCGCGAAAGCGTAGGCAGTCATGTAGTACTTGTACCTTTAGATAGTACACCCACATTTCGCCAGTTATGTTTAAGTCCCATGTTATGTTGGGCGTGCCTATTGCCATCAACCGGGCACAAATCCAGACTGCGGGCTACTACTGCGAAATCATGAAGGGAGATTTCAACACATCTTTTCCCGTCCTGGAAATCAAACCCAGGAGATCACGCTCATCAGTAGCGGTTGCGAACAGTATAGAGCCACGAGTTTATTTTGCAAAAATACAACTTGGTAAAGAAAATAACCGAAATTCGATGCAGTAAATGCTGGTGGGATGCCGGGACTCAAACGAAACACGAAATTTAAAATCAACAGCCAACCCTCATTACTTAAAGTATTTTAAATTCGAATAAACAACACTGGTCACTCAAAGGGTTAAAACACAGTAACATGTGAAATAAATATTTTCAATTCGAACTTAATTTCGAGGCGTTATATCGAATGCTGCGACCACCTTCCGTTGCAAACAAATCTATATTCAGTCACACACACTCTTATACCAACTCAATAAAGTCCAGTCTCTCTTATATCTTCTGTAAATACAAAGCTTTGTGTTACCAAAGAGTCGCCAGCAGTAATATCCAGTTTTATGCCAACGTTTTAAAGTGCATTTTCAGCTGTTTGGTGTGCATTATGTGATGCAGTGTTGATCCGCCGTTGGCTGTCTGGGTATCAAAGGCTATCGGATGGAAGCCCGATGAATTTCACGAGCCATTCAATTTTGGATCGGACGTTTGGTAAAACTAGCTTTGAGGACATGAGACATGTGTTGTATTAACATGCTACTTAGGTGTGATATTTGTTTGGCTGCTTATTGGAATTTGCAGTTCAAAGCTATATGTTCAGGAACTATGTTCAAATACTAATTGTATTTTATTAAGAAATCTTTGTCGAGGAATGGAACCCGGCTTGTAAGTATTACAATTACGTTTGCTACTCCGTCTTGTGTCAAATCTTAATCAGCATTGCTTGCTTCAGGAATTTTATTAATGAACGCTAGCGATAGTGCCGAAATCGTATTTAAGTTTTTGAAACGATTCAAGATTTTCATCGACACTAAGAAAAATAATGATTTTTAGCAGGAAGATTAGGTTTCGCTATTGACCACATTACGCAGCAAACATTACTCATAATATTTTCTTTATATCACAACATAAAAAGTAAACAAGGAAATATTACCTTGCTTGACACCAATAAAATAAGTCCCACTTCCCACAATGCCCTCAATTCCCTGACTTCCTAATTCCATCAATAATTGTGACAGGAAGTGGTAATGCGCCTCGGTGCAGCGGTAAAGTGACCAATTGGTGGCCGGCGGGTGGTCCTCGGTCCTCAATGATCGCAAATTGTTCTGGAGGAAGTATCGTGGGGGATCTCGGCTCTTTGGGCTTGAGTGGTCCGGTTTTTGAAAGGATATAGGGGTTTTTTGTTCTTTAGTACTTTGTGGTGAGGGTGTGTGACCATTAATTAGAAGGTACATAGACCCGCTCTCTTTAAAGTACCCAAATATACAAGGTGGAAGGGGAACCGACGCTAGAAACGGTTACCATGTATTTAGTACATCATTCTGAACCCCCCACATTGAAATCTTTCGTGTAAGGTAATTTAAAAAAAATCTACTGTTTCTTACATTTTAACCTTGACCTTCTTGTATTGCAGTTTTGTAGGAAACAGCTGTTCGCTTTTTTTCAGGGGGCGCGGGGGGGGGGGGAGGGGGGGTTCCCTACCAAATAAATTCGTCGGTTAGAATAGGCTCAGAATGATGAACTGAATACGACGTGGCAACCGATGATGTTCAAACACCCTTAACTTTACAGTTATACATAGATCTTTCTCTGAATTTTATACATTTTAGCGTCTACTTTTTACTTATGTTCACAAAATAAATGAATTTTAATTTTAGTCCGTGCCTATTTTCGGTACTGAATCCGCCATCTTGTTTATTACATTCAATTTTGACAGACAATTTCTTAAATGGTAACACGATCTCCTAACAATGAGATCAAGCGCCACAAGATCTTTGCTGCGCTTTATAATATGATATAGTAGTCGAATTTTCTTTGTTTTTCTCGCCATGTGCAGCGGTAAAGTGACCAATTGTCAGCCGCGGGTGGTCCTCGGTCCTCAATGATCGGAAATTGTTGTGGAGGAAGTGTTGAGGGGGATCTCGGCACTTATAGTTTAAGTAGTCCGGTTTCGAAAGGGCATTGGGTTTCTTTTTGTTCCTAAGTAGTCTGTGGTAGGGACGGTTGAAGACTATTTAATGAAGAACGGCGTGTAGGTCTAGTAAAATATGACAAAGGTTAGTGAATTTTTCGTTGAAAATATTCGTCTTTTGTTTTTTCTTGCCGTATTTTGCGTGGCGTTAGCATAGAAATCTTTTATGTTTGCATAAACAAACACAACCGCGAGCAACCATTTATGGCTAAACAAATATTTTTTTTCGTGTGTGCGGGAATCACAATTCCGTCAAAAGTAGTTGAAAGGTAACAGCATGATTTGATATGATTGAAAAAATAATGATGAAGAAAGCAGATTAAAATATATTTGGAAACGCAATGAGATATAACAATACTTTATAGTTACTTTTCATGTTTTAGCGTTTTCTTAACACAATCATGTAGGTACAGTCGCCAGCGCATCAAGTTACAACAAACTGTCAAATTTTCTCATTCGTTTTTGCACTCAACCATCAACATTTTATGGTTTAAAACCATTTGGAGACATTTTACAGTTTGTGGGAACTTGATGTCCTGGCGACTTTCCTCTCTTAAACCTTTTCAATATTCATAGCAAAAACATCTTATTACCACCTCTAAATCCTCTCATAAAATCTAAAAACGCGGCACCTACGCAGTACCTATAATTCCCCCAAAATTAGGGTTCCTTCGGTTATTACGCCAAGTCGTTGTCAGATGCAAATCAACTAGGGTTCCGTCTTTTTCAGGGGCTGAAATATGACGGTAATAAACAGTAGCTAGGGACGTTCCGTACACCTGACGCGGTATGGTCACCCTATTCGATATGGGAAGTCCGTATTTGAATATTTTTATGGTAACTGTATGAATATTAATATTTTAATGGGGATTGGATCCGGATTTTTTGGTGCGTGGACCATTTCTGTAGATGAGTCGTCCAGAAGTTGCTGCGATTGTGCTTAATTAAAGTTTTGTTACACCTCGCAAAAGAAATGAAATATCCGGAGTTGATGGCCATATTCTCTGAAGAAGAAAGTTCAGTTTCCTATAGTGTTAAGTTTTTTTTTTACTTTATTGGTTTTTATAAAATGTTTGAAGATAATGTACGAAATATTTGCTCGCTTATTTATTCATTGCTTTTTCCCATAACAACGCTGAATTGCGTTGGAACATCGATTTTTTGTATCTCTCTCGGTGCTTCTTTTATACACGAGAAGAAGCTCACAGCATAACAAGCAAATTCTGCTGATAAATCTCTTCGACACACATAAAACATAAAAGTACGTACCTAATAAAAACAAATGATGAATACTAAAACGTACTTGAACCAGTAGCAGGTACAGTAATATTTGCAAAATTATCCTTATTACTTTTTTAATTTAGAGCGGGGGCCATGATAAATTTGGCTGTTAATCAAATGCCTAGAGGGGTCACACGTCGCCAAAATTGGAAAAAATGAAATTCAAAAATTGAACGAGTAATTGGATCAATTTTTTTTTAACTCTTTTGTAGATGTCGCTTGGAGCGATTGTGCCCTTTATGAATTTTCATATTAGTCAATCGTGATGTATTGTTTGCTTTGATTCCCTTTTTTATGTGCTCGGGCATAAAATTAGATTGGATGTTATCGAGTTGTGTGTCCGTCCTGTTTCATTGGGGATCAGTATGGTTTTAATCCCGTTGTCAGTGTTAATGATAACATGAAGTTCTTAAATCTTATTAATACAATCCCGCACGCAAAATACGCGCTTTGGACGTGAATTTGAGTTAAATATGAATTGTATGATTGGGTATATGACAAAAATTGTTTGATTGGTGTCCAAACAATTCCTTTTTTGTTTGATCACAATGGCGGCCCCGACTTACGAACAGTAAGTGGAGGGTTCGAGCACAGTCAGGCGCATTACTTTGTGTAATTTATTTCATCACCACTGCTCTCAAAAAGAAGCTCGGTGAAGGAAAGCATCGTGAGGAAACCGGCATGTCCTGGAACCAAAAATTCGAAGACATGTGACTTCTACCAACCCGGACCGGGCCCGCGTGGTGTATTATAGCCCATTTCCTCTCATAGAGAGGAGGCGTCCGTGTGTCCCAGCAGTGGGAACATTATAGGTTGATTATGCTATCTTGAAAGGTTTCTGAAATGTTGGTTTGGTAAAGGTACCATAAGTTGATTCGTAAGGTCCATAGGTGTAAGTTACAAAAGACATTCTTATTGAAATATCATAGACATATAAGTAAGTCCCTATAAATGAGTCATAAAATTCTACCGTACGATTCCGGTTTCCACATCCGAAGCACAAGATTTTCCCTGCATTTTAACAATTATCATTTTCAAACAAAAGAGAATTTGAATTTTAATAAAATAATACTTATGCCGATGGTAATAAAGGTCATAAAACTTCTAAAACTCTAAGCGGGTGCGATTAATTCTGAAATTTGCATGACAATTGCATTAAAACAAACCGGTAGAGGGCGTAGTTCCGTTTTGAACCCTCATGTCGCCCCTTAGTGTTTGCCGTTGATTTCATTCGGGATATTTCCTAATTTTATTGTATTTCTGATGGTGTCTCTAACGGTTTCCTTTCTAAATATTTTATGCCTTTGTTGTATTTTGCTTTCTTATATTTTAATACTAGCTGTGTCCCGCGACCTACGTTCGCGTGAAATTATTATAAACATAACAGGTATTCGGGGTTTTAATTTTTTTGCACGGAACCCTAATCCTTTTTCCAAAATAAAAGCCTATGTTACTCCTTCTAACATCGTCTATCTGCCAGTAAAACTCCCATCAAAATCGTTCAGCCGTTCCGGAGATGAGCCGGACAAACAGACAGACAGTGAAAAAGAAATAAATATATTTTTGTTATAAGTACCGTAATTAGTTATTCTGAAATTACAAACAGAAACTTTAATAACATTGAATTTTCTTTTATGTATATGAACAGAGAGTATTGTTTTTAAAGTAATGTCAGAACTAAAAGTTTGACCATTGAACACTCCACCTAATCACAAAGTCATTAAGCACATAATAACTTATAAAGAAAAGAAAAAAAAAACACCAGTTCTAAATCACTATTAATAACAAAAGTAGAAAAGTTCCAACGCTCAATTAACTTAAGAACACACAAATCCGCCACGAGAATGTAAAACTCACGCAATGGAATCATTTGCGTCAATTGTTGAAAGTCGCTGTATGACAAATTGCGTTCACCCCCTATGCAGTTTTTAGTTGACGACCCCAGGCATTGGAGGGCAGAGTTAACTAATATAGTTAGTGGCTCGCTTGTTTGTTGGGAGTGGAGGGATCAATGTATGGGTCTAAAATGAGTTTTTGATATTTTTTTACTAGATTTATTCGTTTTTGAGTGTTCATGGTCGGAAATTACAAAAAAAATTAAATCTATTTATTTTCAAAAGTATTTATCAAGACTATTACAACTAAAAAATAACGCTCAATCCTTCTGAGGCAGGAATTGTAAATGAAAGAAAAAATTCGGAAAAAAAAAATGGGAATGGCAAATTGTATTTGGGAATTGTATTTTCGTTTACGATAATTTTGATTAATGGTAATTAAACATTACATTGATCTTTGGTTTTTAGTGATTAGTCTGAGAAAGACCTGGTTTCAAATAATTTTATTAGAGTTCTACCAAGCTGATCTTAGCCGTGGCAAAAATAATATTTCCAAATTCAATTAAATGTTCTAAAGTATGGTACTAATTACTCAGTTAAGTGCTAATGTTACCGGACCATAATATGTCTTATAAATTGATAAACCGATATACAGGGTTATTTGTAAAACACCAGTAACCTCTTAAGAGGTCATTGTACTCATCAGTATGAACAACTTTTACTATAGGACCAAACCTGAAATCGCGAAAAAAAAAAAACAGCTGTTCCCTACATTTTGACGAGTTATTCGATCATAAATGTAGGGAACAGCTGATTTTTTTTTTAAGAGGTTACTGGTGTTTTACAAATAACCCTGTATAATATCGGTTGATCAATTTATAATTTAGCATTATATACACAAAACTTTAATAATTATACTCAAATGATCCTCACAGACAACCCCGAAAACACCTCAGTTTGAATTCCCTTAACAAAATTACCTCAACTACCATCACATCATCAATCCAGTCTAGTTTACACCGAATTAGCACGATCCTTGGTCTCTCTCCGGTAAACTAATTTATACCCTCGTCTGTTGTCCATAGTGCACTAATTTCATAAGACCCCGCTTTGTTCCAACAACGCCCAGAACACAGCTATCATTTATAATAAACATAAAATGTGTGGAAGATTGTGGTGTCTGGTGCTACACGAAATAAATGTTTAGTGCAGGTTTGGATGAACATGTGTTCGGGAAAATGTTAGGTTGGAAAGGAAACAACTGCTCTGGTTTGCGTCAGTACAGGTGTTAGTTTCTCGAGCCCTATAAATTTTATAAATCCGATTTTTCTGCTCAAAATCTCAAGTTTCAAAATCTGTAGTTTTTAGTACAAAATTACATAGTTCATAGGGCTTTATGAACTATGTAATAGTGAAGTACGCATCATTTTTTTTAAATTCCTACAATTGTACAAAAAAATTTGAAGACTTGATTAAAGTGAAATTATTTTAATAGAGATTTGCCAAAGACACTGAACAATTACATTTCATTTCATAATTTGTAACTTGTAAAAGTATTGTTTATTTTTTTTCAGCGGTAATAGAGTTTTTTAACGACAATATTCTTACAAATTATGTTTTAACATCAATCCCAAGGCAGGAACTACGGTTCGGTTTACTAGATTATCAAGAAAAAAAAAACTACTTAAAAACAAGAAGTCAAATAAAGTCGCAGCCATAAATCTTAATATTTTCAACTTTGTAGTCTACTGTCACTAATATAATTATTTGCTCTGTTATAGTCTTGTCTAACAAATAAAAGGGAACTTTGTTGCGAACGAGAAGTTGCCAGCCAGACAATATTTAATTCAATTAAACTTGCGCTGTCCCTGCTTATTATCCAGGACAAAGGAAAAGCTTCAGAAAGAATACTAAATGAAGCGTGTTTTCAATATGATCTACGACAAAAGTGAGTGCTATTGAAACGTCTGTGGGTTATCTTCTTGCATTATTGTGCTCTTGATGAGATGATTCATATTGCAAGGTGGTGTGTTTTAATATGTTTCAATTTTTTTTTTTTGCAGTCATTAAAGTTGGTGTGATTGTTGGGTTAATTTTGTATTTTATTTATTTATTAAAACTTTATGCACATAATGTACAAAGGCGGACTTAATGCCTTATTTTCATCATCTTTTTATTTATTTTTATTTTTATCATCTTGCTTTATTTTCATCAACAAAAATATTTTTTCATCGAGAGTACATTCACTAAGGGAAACGTCCACATGCTAAGATTCTTACTTAACTAATTATGTTTGTTTTACGGCATTTTGTATCAAGTTTCATCTCAGTTATTTTTTGTATAAAACTCCGTGAAATAGTTAAACGATCGTTCAGTCAGATCAGGGAAAAGGTGACCTGTATAGCCAAATTCCGTATAATTTCCAAAACAAACTTAATCTCCCAAATTAATCATATTTCAAATTATAACAAAACAAGTATCATCCGAAATTAATCCTTGCTCACGCGTATGACGACTAATAACTTCCTCCGGCTCCGTTTGTTAAGAAACCACTGCACCCGCTGCAGTCTCAATAATGGCTTGTCACTCTCGCGGTCGCCGCCATATTGTGTCGCCATCTTGGATTTGAGGCTTCTTCGCGAGCTGTCATTTTGCGTTTAGCTCAAACATGGCTTGCGATCTATGATGTAGCAAGTCTTCACC
Source organism: Eurois occulta (assembly GCA_950022335.1). Lineage (NCBI taxonomy): Eukaryota > Metazoa > Arthropoda > Insecta > Lepidoptera > Noctuidae > Eurois > Eurois occulta. The sequence goes on along the minus strand of OX465489.1, from coordinate 3,373,299 downwards.
ACCAAAGACTTTTACAGAATCTCCAAGATTCTCTAACGTTAGGCCGTAACTTTTTGCAGTTATCAAAAGCATAACTTTTTATTCAGTCATGCAGCTACTTCTCCTGATGCAAAAATCTGAGAAAACCGTTATTTGCTCCATAGTAACCAAAATACTTGAAGAAGTTTCATATTATATTCAAAAAGTTCCAACTATTTCCATTTTAGTTCTCACTTACTTTTAATTCCGAAGTTTCAACACTGTACGGGTCACATTCAAAATTTCAATTCGCGATCGTGACATTTTCTCCAAACTGCCGCCTCGCTCATTTCTCGCTACGTTTCGCCAACTTCGCAAGACTTTCGCATGACGTGAGATTAACGCGTACTTTAATTACTACTTGAGCAACCAGTTTCACAAACAGCTGTTTTTGATTTGTTCTCATGTAAAATTTTGACGGGCGTTAAGATTTTCGTGCTTATATGCACGTTTGCTTTGAGAATTTGGATTTAAATTAAGACGTTACGCCAGTAACATGTTGTGTCTCACTTTGGGGAAAGGAAAGGAAAGCTCCTTTTCTCCCCTAAGGCCAAATTACAACAAAAAAGTACTCAAGCCGAAAATTCACAGTCGAATTCCGAAAACTACAACAGACATCTTAAATCCAAAAATCAAATAAAAGGAATTCCTTGACACGAAAAAAGGTCCTCCAGTCCTCTTTGAATACAACATAAGAGTTGGCATATATCAAGTGGCCCTCACAAATGAAATAGCTAGAGGGACAATTTCTCAAGACAGACAGCACTCAGAGGGACACTCTGAAGGTCTCGCGTCCCTCCTTACCGTAATCTTAGCGATTATTAAAATCATATATCTTTGGAAAAAGGCTGGGGTGGAATGCACCCTGATTTCTTGAGGGTGCATTCTGTTCAGTTTCTGTTTTATGCATAGATGCTATGTTTATTTATAAGGAAGGCCGTAAAAATGATTGCTAATCTTTATTTATACTGATGTTGTTATTGGTGTGGGTATTTGTGTTATGACTTCTTGTTATATTATAGCTGACGCAGCAGGTTTGGTAGTTTCGTTTTACGGTCTAAGGTATAATATGAATAGTTCTCACAGTTATGTTGCACACATAAATTTCAATAAACGACGGCAATCATTTTAGTAAAATCCATTACTCTAGACTGGCTCAAGTTAATACTATTGGTTTACTTGCTGAAAATTATTAAGATTACTTACCTACCGTTAAAACTTCATCAGTCATCACCTCGATAACTTCAACATATCCCATATTATCAACATTTTAAAATCAGAATATATTTCAAACCAAAAATAGTTCATTCTCGCAGTCAATCATCCACGAGTACGTCACGTCTTCGAAGGCATGCGACCCGTCACAATATTATTCTTACCGCCCGCGCCTTCATTCCTTCCTTCACTCTCATTCGCCGCTCATTATCATTCACTCATTCCTCGTAGATAAGAAAAACGCCGAGCATTCGTGAGATTATCGCTGAACTTCCGACTTTTTTTCAGGAAATGTTTGGCAAAATGCCGGTGAAAGAGGTCTTGTAGGAAAATAGGGGATAAATATAGCTTGAATTCTGTTAAGCAGTGGCCTCATTCTTGCTGAAGTTAGTAGGTTCATCGGGTTATGTAATCACAATTTTTGTTGGCTATCTAAAAATATTAGGCCGGCTAGTCTTAACGAAATTTCAAGGACAGGGACTGATTTTGTCATTTCAATAATTCTTGATTACTTGAGATTAGTCTATTTTCATTCCTTACAGCGAGCAAGGCAGTAGTGACTAGTTTTGTTGACGTCAAAATAGGTCTTTTCTTAAATCCCCTAAAGAAATTTCTTCGAATTCTCCCACACTCCCACACTTCCAGCAATAGAAAGCCTCTTTCTAAGGCTGTCGGGTGAAGGTATTAGATCTAGTCGTTCCTATCTCCTGCCATATTACGCTTGAGTAGTGTACGTTTCAATTTGAAACGAAGTGGTTATAACAATTTGGTGGTATGTTGAGTACAAACACGTGGAATTGAAAGAACTGAGAACGTTTTTCAAAGAACTATTGTTGTCGATATTAAGGCTGATATTGTAGGAAATGAAGCCCAGAAATTCATCGATGATGATTTCTAATGCATAAATCAAAAGATGCGAAATTGACCCAATAATGTGCGAAAAGCAGGCGCAAAATCGGCCCGAGTGGAAACGTAATGTGCATCGGCAGGTCACCGTCTTTAAAGAGAGAAGAAGGTCGCAGTTAGATTTAAAACGTGATGACCTTAAAGCAGGACCACCTACAGCTATACAGGTGTTCTCACATGTCTGCTTTGTGTTCGGAGTTTTTCGGCCAAAGTTGGATATACCAGCTCATTGAGAGCATATAAACTAAAATAAATAAATAAATCAATCTTTATTCAGAATCCCCGAAGGTAAAACACAATATGAATATAAAACTAAAAATTTGGATATAATAATGTATGATCTATACTAGGATAATCACAGGCTGCAGGAGCTCTAACAATATGCTATGTGTAAGCATCTTATTTTGATTAACGTAAACTCTTTTAACTTAGAACTAAACACATAATTATTACACGAACATATTTGCGTCAGCAGAATTATAAACTTGAACTTATATGAAAGATCAGCACACCATAGCTCTCGACAACCACCCTAGAAAGCCATCGAATGACCGAAACCGAAATCGGCTAGATAATGGCATCATCATCATCATCAATGTCACCCATTACTACATGTCGATATTAGTACGGGATTCTATCAGATTCGTTATGAAAATCAAAGTTCCTAACTTGTTTACAGGTACACAATTAAACCTTCTTCTGAGTTTTGTCTTAGCATGTCATGGTACAAGATTTAATCTACGAAGCCAGATGATGATACATTTCGATTTGATAGATTGAGATGCCAATTAAGTACCTATTACATAGCTGACGTCTTAATACCAGCAAAAACCGTTTCACTTTTATTTCTAAGCAAACAACTGCAACTACATTATAATTAACACTAGAAACAGGACATTTACCATGTCCACTGTTTGTTTTGAGTTCCCGATGTTTGTGACCATGACAGTTTAAAAACTTATAACTGCAACTACATTACATAAAACACACATAAACGACGGAATCTTAACGAAGCAAAACACACAGAGCGCTATTAAGCAACAATCTCCACACATCTCTCACAAAAGGTCACGTTGCTCGTTACACAGCACTGCAATCTCGAGACGACGCCGTACTCATGCGAGCCTGGTATGCAAGCCGCTATTACTCACAAGTATGACAGTTTTTTGTCTTGGTTTTTTCGAGGTTCTTTGCTGTTTTTGCGTGGAAGGATGGAAGTGTATTTGGGTCATTAAACTTTTGTTACAAAATATGCTGATGAGTTGCATTTTCGACATTAAACAATTTAAGGCTAGTATTATTTGACTACACAGTCATATTAAAGACAGGAGAAGAAAGAAAAATCTTAAAGAAAGAACAAAAAAAATTGTCGCAGGAATATGACGTGCATACAAAATGACAAAAAAACAATAAACATACAACGTATAACAAATAAATATTTATAAATGCAACAGGACGGTACAAAAAAGTTGACAGCTTGCACGTCGTGACTGCGACAAGCAGGTTACCACACAGCATGATGCTGTGCTATGTGGGGCCCACAACACAGCGCGGGTTTTCATTGGTCACCCGGGAAAAAACGACGAACGCGAACGGAAGCCAAGACAGCATAAATATTTGGAATACATAAATAAGAAAATAAAATAAAGAGAGTTTGTTATTCACAATTTACGCAATCTTTGATATTGTGTCTTAAAGACAACAACAGCAAAATGTCGCATGTTGTTAAAAATAGAACGATTCATAAAATAAAAATGACATTGATTCAAATCACATTTGATTTTTTCACCACCGATAATTATGTTAATGGGCCAAAAACATCAATCAACAGAAAACCATCTCAACCTCAAATATAACGCGAAATAAAACTCAGCTATTGAACATAAGAAGTAAGCAGAGGAGCACCATCTGGTTGGCGTAAAGATTCTCACTTTATGAACTGACAATGTACTTCGGAAAATTCCTACTTTTATCGGAAACTTATAAGGAATGTTCGCGTCATATCCCTTACAACTTTTCTTCGAAGACTTTTTACTTCAGCGGTTACATCATGGAAAATGCGGAGGAGCTTTTCGTGACTACATAATATACTTTTTCTTTTTCGTGTGGTTAACGCCTAACCTGGTGTCATAGTTTTTATGCCGCTTATAGGCCTCTGACTTGGCTGTACATGCCGTCGAGAAATATCTCTCAGGCATGTTTGGTTTCCTCACGATGTTTTCATTCACCGAAGCTAGTGTTAAACAATTAAGCACATGAAGCCGAAAAATCAGAGGTGCTTGGATTCGAACTCGTAACCGATAAGTATCGATATCGATAGAGACCGCGGATATCACTGCTTTTTTACGTAATATATTTGGTTTATGTATCAGGCTTCAACAACGTCTAGTATATTTTCAGCTTATTGAATAAAAGGATCAGTCATGATTTCAGTTCGATGTGGTATAATTTTAACATAATATTACGGCCGTAATCCCCTCAGGGTTAGACTGAGGTGATACACCCACATTTCGCCAGTTATGTTTTTTTAAGTCCCATGTAATAGGCGGCGAACCTATTGCCATCATCTGGGCACAGATTGAAACACCGTGGCTGCTACTGAGAAATTCCTGATGGAAAAACCCAATAACACTTTTCCCAACCCTGGAATCGAACCCAAGACCTCATGTACAATTTTATACATGATTAATAACATAACAACACCCCTGTACTCCCTGAGGGTATCATCATCTTTAATTTCCCTTTAAAATCACCTTTCTTAGAGATTAACAGTTTAAACATGAGAACTGAGACCAACAAAGAGTAAATGAAAAATAAATTAGTAATGAAGAGACATAATATGCTTAACTAGCCTGCTGTCTTCTTACAGATTATATGGGATTATCTTCGTAATTGATAAGCTTTACTACCCTTATGTCTTCTTTGAGTTTGCCAATACATCATAAACCCTACTCTCTTATCCCTAAAATCCATTCCCTAAATAATACCTTCCAGAAAAACATCAGTAACGAAAACAAAACCACGAACTTGCCGAAGGTCATCGTGAGGGATTCCCGCAAAAAGTATAAAACGTAGGATCGATGGAAGGGTAGGTCGCGGAGGGCCGCGGACGGAATACGAAGTAGGGGTGGGCGAGATATATCAGTCTGTTTCGTACCGCTAGAGGTGAGGTTCAGTGTCGCCGTGTTTAAAGATTTTAGAGGTATTTTGTAAACTACTGTTTCACACTTGGAGTTTTGTGTTTTAGTAGTTTTATTTGCCCATATTTCACACACAATAATGTATAGGCTCGGATTGTTTGTACTGCAGTAAGTTCAGAGGTGAGGTTCAAAGTATCGATGTCGCCGTTAAGTTTTGCAGGCACTCGGTAATACGGTCTGCGGTAAAAGTGAAAAAATGTCGTTCTCGGATTTTTCTAGTATCATTCTCCTTTTAATTGCCAAAATCCCACAAAGTTGTCGGATGCTTCTATTATAGAGCTTGTTTTATTAACCCCAGACCTTTCGTTAAATAAAACGCAGACTCGGATTATCGGTTCTGCTGTAAGTTCTTAATTACTTAGCCTTCATGATAGTTTTGTCGACCAAGACAGGCCGAAATATTCTTAATAAGGTTAAGTAAAGGTCAGAAGGACTAATTCACGACATTGGATAAAGCTTTGAGGATTATAAATATCATCATCATCATTTCAGCCGATAGATGTCCACTGCTGGATATATGAGTATGCCTCCTGACCGGTCCTGTGTGTCTCGCATCCAACAGAACCAGCAACTTTCACCAAGTCATCGTTATAGTATTTTATAATACCTAAAAAAAAAAAATTGTGTAAAGTTTATAAAGTTGCTCGCAATAAAAAGATCTAGAATGTGCTGAACCAACAAGAGTGTATAACTTTGAGAAACCAATCTCACTACAAAATAAGCAAAAACATAATAAAATAAAATTGGTCGTTGTTTATAAAACGAGAATCAGTTTAAATTTAAATTTCATTGTATGCAAATGCATTGCACCCCTCAATAGGGGAAGTTTATAGTGTTCACCCCCGCGTTTATAGGACTGAGGTATTACCTATAGGATATATTTCAACCCTTAGGAAAAATATTATGTGTCAATTGCAAATGGCGTAAAATGATTAGGTGTTCATGCTGTTACAAATTTAATATTAAATTTTGATTTTTACTGTGATGTCTTGCTGGGTCATAGAAGGAAGGTTTTGATGGCAATTATTCTATATTATGTAAAATAGAAAATACACTAGTAGGACATTCACTGACCTTATTGGTGAGGTTGTTCAGAAAGGTGAGGTGCTTAGTACTCGCAACCGGTGTGCGTGTATGACCTATAAGATAAGATGTATGAACGTGGACGAGGCAAAAAGAGTATATAAGGATCATAGCAAGTGGCGTTCTGTGGTTTCTGTCTACCCCTATAGGAAAAGGCGTATTATGTATTTAAGAGAACACAGAGTTTATAGAAATACGTACGAGTATAATAATAACGCATTTACATATTTCTTGTGTAAGACAGCTTAGCAAAAAGGGATGGAAGAACTTGAGAACATGGGGGAGACCTTTTCAGGTAGACAAAGAAAGTAGAATAGCAATGGAAACTTGAAACTACTTTTAACACAACAAGCTGTTAAGAAACTACTACTACCACCCTACTGCAAAAGGAGCAAAGGTCCCGCGACATCACAGACAAGACATATAAACAAAAGGAACACGTCTAAAACATGTCATCTATTAAAAACGTTCCGTTCCACTCTCTGAGCTAATTGCGAACGTTCCTACAAACATAGAAATGAAAGACCTGTAGCTAAACATCCTCCACATCTTGCTATAACATTTGAAACGCTAACACATAGCAATAAAGCTGGTTTTAGAATTGGACTTCAGTTCAAGCGGTAATGTCAGAGCGTTTAGAGCAAAGTTAATTTTGAAGTTCTGAAACTAGGGTGTGGAGTAATCGATATCGTATTTCCGAGACATAAGGTTGAAGTTAGAAAAGTAGATGGATTCTTAGCTGCAGGGTGTGTTGGTAGAGGAGATGTGACAAAGATGAGGGGGTGTTCCGTTTAATTTTCATTGACAAGTGGTGCGCGTTGCAGGGCATAGGTTATTTAGACGATATTGTTATTTTGGAATTGTAGATTTTTCATCTTCATTCGGGAATTTAAAAAAACGGAAATATTTTAATGTTGTTAATGACAGGCAATGAGAAGAGAAGTAATAATTTGAAGTACCTAATTGCGTTCGATGGTGTAATTCTTCATAATGGCAAAAAAGAAAGACACAAATTCGTAAGCGTACTAGGTTTTGATGTAATTGAAATCAGCTAAACCTCCTTTAAGAATATGATAGACACCTGAACTTCAGGTGTCAAGTTTTATTTAAAAAAAAACCATACCCAGGACGCCATTCTAAAAGCTACTTTCACAGAAATGAAAATTAAAAATAAAACCTCCCCTGGCAGTCAGATATCATAAACAGTTGTTAATAAAAGAGCTGCAGATGTTCGCAGTGCAACATGTCTGCTCACCCCCCTCGCGTTCACGGTCCACGGTTCACATTGAGACGGTATGACGAGTGTGTACCGTGTTGTATTGTTTTTGTTTTCAAGGTACGTAGTAGTATGAATGAAGAAGTAGTAAATAATGTACTAGTTGATAATGTAGTAAGTAAGATAAATATGAGAGCTGTTTTAACTAATTCAAAATTTGAAAATGACAAACATGTTATGATCGATACTCATAATGAAATAGTTCAAAAAACCAAAGTGAACGGAGTTTTGGAGAATCGCACAGGAAAAGTGCTTCAAGACCTTTGCAAGTAAACGATGATAAAAACCAATTTCGTGAGGCATCATGACGATACTATGAATGATAGATATCAATAAGCTGATTTCAAAAAGTTCAAGTGATTGTTGTACCCATGGCACCAAATAATAAAGAGAGCTACTTTATTAAAACAATTTTGAGAAAGGAACCCGGGGACATTAGTTTAAAAATAGCGACCACATCTTCACTCATTACAAAAATAGGAAACTCAACAGAAGCTGCGCACAATATGTTTCTAATTACGGATAAGTAATGACGAACATGATTGGACGATTGTACAATGTGAATAGAAATAAAGTGAGAACAAATTCTGTACGGTAAAAATACTCGTCGAGAATTCGAGAGGTACGGAGGACTAAATTAATAACACTTTTTGCTGGTACACTGGAAAAGAAGTATTGAATCGAATTCAGATTATTTTGAACTGAAGTCTCGATCACTCTTCAATTAAAGAGAGTGCTGTATAAAAGCGATTGTAATTCCCCTAAAAGGGTTATGGAATTTTATAAAAAAAAAATAAGATTTCCTAAAATACATTTTTTTTTACGACCCGAAAAAGGATTTGTGAGCTACCAATTCTTGTGGTACTAATGATGTGTCATCGTCAAAATTCACTATTGATTCAGTCACCGCAATATCATCTATATCATCGCTCTCTTCTATCTCAATTTCAACTTCGTACACTGCTATAAATAAAATATAATCTACTTCTACTAATACTAATTCAAACTATTATCCGCATCGTACAGTAGAGAACACATGTTGATCATTAATATGTTCAGTAAGCGAGAGAGCGACTCACGTACTTGAGTGGTGTTTTATCTGCGTTGTTATAAATCCTCTTCTATTATCTTAATGGTAATGTTTCCCTTGTGAGTTGTTGCTGTTTACCTGTGTGTGTTAAGGTTTAAGTAAGTTGGAGATTTTAAGTGGAGTATTTGTATTCACGGTAGTTACATCGTCTTAGTTTCTTTAGCCGTTTACTGACACTTCTTGTTCTGGAACTCCTTAGTTTTAAATTCCTTTAGCTACAACTTTTTGTTTTCAAATGAGTCCCTATTTTGCAGAAGAGTATTTTAGCTACAGATTTTTGTTGTCTCATCTTGTCTTTCCCTAGATACTTACAAGGATTCTACGAAACAGCCCTTACTATACACAAACACAGCTTTTCACTACTCCACTTGACAAGCAACACCCAGTATTCCTTACATTCCGGGAATCGAAATAATTCCACGTCCACCAGTGTTCAGTCTAAAATTACACCTAAATTCGTTCTTCGAGTGAAAAAACAAGGGGCTTGAAGTCCTCAGTGTCAGATGACAAATAAAACAGACAATTAGAGAAGGGAGGGGGTGAAGGGGTCGAGGGGGTGTCATTATGTGCTGGTATCGAGTTGCAATGACATCTTAATTTTGTACGGTAAGCGTGAAATTAAAGTAGAAGAATGTGGCGGAGGATATAAGAGAAAAATAAAAGGGGAGAGAGTTTTTTGAGAAAGATTATACTGGGAAGCTTTTATACTGTTTAGGTTGGGATGTGTTTTTTGTGTTGAACCACTCAAGGAAACACATATAATTAACAGCTGTCAAATGTTAACACTGAAATGTTTCGGTGATCGCCGATAAAGTCACCAAGGCTTCTTCATAATAATTATTATCAGTCAATGAAACAAAATTGTTAGCTCAAGTAAATCTATCTCCAAAATTCATCCCCACCCATCAACCTGTCACTCAAAAACATTTTAAAGGAAACTTCAGCAAAGAAATTCAAAATCAAAATATCTATGGTGCTACATTCCCTTCAGGGTATGTACACAGGGAGACGGGTTTCGGGTGTCTTATTATTTTTAGTCGAGTGCTCACAAGCCGTCAAACGATGCGACAGCTGCTTCAATATTTTACTAGAAATATCACATAGCACTTGGAATTTTATTGATTTTCACTCCAAATTAATTGTGTGAGGAGTGTCAGTTACCAGTTTAGGGAAACGGTTTCGAATTATACTGATATCGGACATATTATGTTTTTTTGTTGTTGTTGGATGGGAAACAAGTACGAAGTAGCTATTTTAATAGCTCATATCTGATGGAAAGTGGTCACTGTCGCCTTTGCACACCTGTAATACTAAAGAAAACTGTGGTGCCATAGAGACAACATTCAAACTCAAATGCCTGCCTGTGATTCTTTCTTTTTTCTTTGCTGTGTGTGTGCCTGTGATTCTTTTTGGTCTTTTGAAAGCAGAACTAGGAAGAGTACAGACAATTCTGTCACAAATGTGGCTAAAGATGTCAAAGTATTTCTCCAATGAAAGCATAGTTTATACTGGTTATGATGCGAGATCGATTGACATACGATCGTCAATTGTTTATAATTAACGGAAATTGATCATCAGTGAAGGAAAGATGAGTAATGTGTGCTAGTAGAGGTCATATTGGTTGGCTTGCTATTAATATTAACTGTCTGGATTCACTAACAACACAATATCCAGAGAAAAGGAAGGAACGAGAAAGGCCTTTTCGCAAGGGTTCGACAGTCCAGGCGATCAGAAATAAAAGTTCTGAGGTCATAAGGATCATTTTTCAGCGACAGTTGTGTAAGTTTTCTTGCCTGCGGTAGATACTATTATTCTTTTACAGTCAACTCATGTATTTCCGTTCATCGTACAATAAAATTGCCCCGAAGAGACGTGACACTTAATACACACATAAAATCATAGTTTTTTTTTCGTCAAGCTTAGCCGGAGACATAACATTTTTATGGTCCAGATAAGGGTGGGACAAAGCTGGGCTATCACGATCGTCAAACGAACACATGTCTAATGATCTATGTGATAGTATCACATAAACTTGTATCTCCCTTGTGCAGCTGTTTGCCTTTAATTTTAGGGTTGTCGATGTCGAGGAAGTTATTTTTTGTGGAGATGATATGGTTTGATAATTATGAATTTTAAAACGTATCGTGGTGTTTTTTTGTAGTTGTAAAAGCTTGACAATAGACAGTAAGGAAATAACGATAAAACTAAAATTAATCTATATATATAAAATTCAAAGTCCTGACTGACTGACAGAGATATCAACGCACAGCCCAAACCGCTGGTCCTAGAGCAATGAAATTTGGAAGGTGTATTCTTTGTGAAGAGTAGGTATCCACTAAGAAAAGGTTTTTCGAAATTCTACCCCTAAGAGGGTAAAATGGGGTGTTGAGTTTTCTATGAAATTTTTTATTCTCGCGGTCGATGGACTTGAAAATTTGTGTACCTACTCTGCAGTTACAATTATGAGAAACGTGTATCAAAGTTTTTCCAAAATCATCCCTCAATATGAAATTCAAAGTCCTGACTGACTGACTGATATATCAACTTACAGCCTAAGCTGTTGGTGTTAAAGACATGAAATTTAAAGGGTGTATTCTTTGTGAAGAGTAGGTATCCACTAAGAAAGGGTTTTTCGAAATTCCACCCCTAAAGGGGAGAAATGGGGTGTTGAATTTTCGGTAAAACTTTTTATTCTCGGGTCGATTGACTTGAAAGTTTGTGTACATACTCTGCAGTTAAAACTATGAGAAATGTATATCACAGTTTTTCCAAAATCATCCCCCAATATAAAATTCAAAGTCCTGACTGACTGATATATCAACGCACAGCCCAAACCACTGGCCCTAGAGAAATGAAATTTGGAGGGTGTATTCTTTGTGAAGAGTAGATATCTAATAAGAAAAGGTTCTTCGAAATTCCACCCCTAAGAGGGTAAATTGGGGTGTTGAATTTTCTGTGAAACTTTTTATTCTCGGGGTCGATTGACTTGAAAGTTTGTGTACATACTCTGCAGTTAAAATTGTGAGAGATGTGTATCACAGTTTTTCCAAAATCATCCCCCAATATAAAATTCAAAGTCCTGGCTGACTGATATATCAACGCAGAGCCCAAACCGCTGGTCCTAGAGAAATGAAATTTGGAGGGCGTATTCTTTGTGAAGAGTAGGTATCCACTATGAAAAGGTTTTTCGAAATTCTACCCCTAAGAGGGTAAAAATGGGTGTTGAGTTTTCTATGAAACTTTTTATTCTCGAGGTCGATTGAATTGAAAATTTGTGTACATACTCTTCAGTTAAGAAGAGATTAATTATGAGAAACGTGTATCACAGTTTTTCCAAAATCATCCCCCAGTATGAAATTCAGTCCTGTTTTTTTTCGGTTTTTTCGTCATGGGTGTCATTTTCGTGGTTTTTGGGGTCGCCAATGACGAAAATGAGGTCAAAATATAAAAATTCAAGACGACGCCCATGAAGATTTTAGGTTTTTTCGTCATGGGTGTCATTTTCATGGCTTTTGGGGTCGCTGATAACGAAAATGTGGCCAAAATGTAAATCGATGATGGCGCCAGCAAAAAAATTCAGTTATTTCGTCATGAGTGTCATTTTCGTGGTTTTTGGGGTCACTGATAACGAAAATTAGGTCAAAATGAAAATCCAAGATGGTGCGGACGAAAATATTTGGTTTTTTCGTCATCGATGTCATTTTCATGGTTTTCAGGGTCGCTGATATCGAAAATAAGGTCAAAATGAAAATTCTAAATGGCACCAACCATTTTTTTTAGATTTTTCATCAGGGTTATCATTTTCATAGTTTTTGAGGTCACTGATAACGAAAATGAGGTCCAAATAAACATAGGAAAAAAAAACCATTCTCATTTTTTTCTTCGGTTTCCCCTGACTCAATTTTCACTCTTCGCCACTGGTACCTACCAGTGGCAAAGGGTCCACTTAGAAAGGGTTTTTCGAAATTCCACCCCTTTTTTTTGTTTTTTTGGAGGGTGGGAAATCATCAAATGACCCCCCCTCCCGCTCTGGGCGGAGCGGAAGGGAGTGTCAGACTCTTACTGACTAAAAACCACCCATGTGGCACAGGGTCAAAGCGGAGCAGACCTCCACGGTGTGCTCCACCGTGTCCTCCGGGCGATCCTCGCAATGATAGCACCGAAATTCCACCCCTAAGAGGACAAAATAGGGTGCTGAGTTTTCTGTGAAACTTTCTATTCTAGGTGTCGATAGACTTGAAAGTCTACATACTCTACTTACAGTTTTTCCAAAATCATCCCGCAATATAAAATCAAAGTCCTGACTGACTGACTGATATATCAACCACTGGTCTTAATGACATGAAATTTGAAGGATGTATTCTTTGTTTTGAAATGGGGGTTGAATTTTCTGTGAAACTTAATATTCTCTGGGTCGGTTGACTCAAAACTTAATGTACACATCACTCTTCAATTAAAATTATGAGACACGTGTATCACAGTTTTTGATATAACACGATGTAGTTTAGAAATATTTTCATTTTTTAATTTACGACCCAAAAGTGGCTCCCATGTTTAAAATTAATTTATACGTCCGTCTTTGAATCAATGACTTACATATATGTACCAAATTTCAACTCCATCGGTCCGGTAGTTTCAGAGTAAATTGGCTGTGACAGACGGACAGGCAGACAGACAGACACGCGAGTGATCCTATAAGGGTTCCGTTTTTCTCTTTGAGGTGCGGAACCCTAAATACTAATATTATATATCTTACATAAACTATTTATTAATGCGAAAGTTTGGATGAATGGATCTTTGTTACTCAATCACGCCAGAACGGCTGATCAGATCTGGATGAAACTTGGCACAGAGATAGATTATAGTCTGATACAAATAGATGTAGATTACTTATTATCCCAGAAGTAGGCAAGATCCCGTGGGCAATTCCCGAACTGCACGCGGGCGAAGCCGCGGGCAAAAGCTAGTTAAGATATAAATATCTAGCCAGAGGACCTCTAGGTGTTAGGGCTCCAGGTGCTGGTTTGAATTTATGTGTTCCATCTTGCATCATACAACGAGCTGGAATATGTCAACTACAGGGAGTTGCTGAATCAAGTTAGATTCCAAATTTAACAGTACTCGTATATTGTCCTTTAAATTATGAAAATGCCCAAAAACAAACAGACAGAACAGACGAGTTTAGAGATAAAAATATTCTAAATTCTCCACCAAAAAAATTCGAACGATCCAACAAATTCTTTCTTCTGAACCCAACCCCCAGTTGATGGCCGTGGGTTTATTATTTATAAGTTTTACGATGCAAGGGGCCTACGTAAATAGATATACATGGATCATACCGGCCCAGACGAAGTTCACGGTTAAATTCAATTATAGTTTGAAAGATATTAGTAGCAGTTGTTTTGAGAGCTAATAGCGTTATTAAAAGTGATGGATTTACTGTTAATAGAGAGGCGAGGAAAGAAGTTGGTTTTAATTAGTGTTTTGTTTTTTCAATGTCAGTTGGTAGGGGTAGATAGTGGAATTTCATATAATTATGATGGATGTAGAACGATGTTTCAAGTTATCAGACCATTTGAATTTAACAATAATTGCCTTAATACTTTATTGTATTACAGTATGTCAGCGTTTTAAGCGGGCTGTCATTGTTAGTATGGAATCTTAGGTATTAATACCTACATTTCTGCTTTAATTGCATTTTGTGCCCAAAAATCAAAAAGAATGCGCTTTGAAGACCAGATGGATTGTGAATTATACAACACTAAGGAATCTAACTTGTACGAGTATCTAGTCTCAATTAACTTGACAGTGTCGTTGGTGTGTCTATTGGTCGCAAGTGCTACTGATAAGCATGAGGTCTTATAGGTTCGATTCCAGGACTGGCAAAGTGTTATTAGGCTTTTTCATCAGGACTTTCTCTATAGCAGCTCGAAGTCAGGACTTATGCCCGTCTGATGGCAAAAGACTCGCTCCTTTTACTCTGTATGACTTAAACATGACCAGCCAGATGCAGCTGTATTACGGGTACACTTCTATGTCTAACCTTTCGAGGCGTGATGTTGTTTTAAGTCTCAATTTACCGAACTAGCCACAAATCATCTCCCTGGATAGACTTGCAAACGTTCGCATACAAATTCAACTCGATATGAAAACCGATGAATCGATATAAGATTAGCGATTATGAATATTGATGGCGCGACGTGCGGTGTTTGTGAATGGAGCACGTGACTACAGCTCGATCTGTAATCGATACCTGCCGATATTGTCCGGGATTTTCTGCACACATAATAATACCGGACTGGTACATACATTTTAATATTATAAATGCGAAAGAAACTCTGTCCGTCGTCGGTGTTACCTTTTTACGCCTTAACATATGAACGGAATTCAATGGGAAGCACACAGGTAGACCAAAACTTGGGTTTGGATATAAGTTATCCCTTTTCATCCCGGTAGTTTCCTTCCGTAGCATAGAAGGATTGGATTTCTGAAGCTACGAGCACAGGCCTTTTTTGTTTTGCGTTTGGTGTAAGAATCTTTTCAGCAGTAGACCAGTGCCACATTATGTAATGATGATTTGGTAATTTCAGGAGCTCGTGGCTAAATAATAACAGCCGCTCGGTTTGATCTTCAGGTAAAGCCACGCTTGCCTAGGTTGGTCCGTGGATTGGTGACCACCAATTCCATACCGAGTTTCCTCCGTGCCTAGAAAAGCACGTTTTAAGCCGTTGGTCCCGGCTGTCAATTGTAGATCTTTGACAGTAGTCAGTGGCCCGAAAGTCTGACATCCAGTCTTACCAAGGGGTATTGTATTACCCAGTACTAACTGAGTTGAGGAGGTTAGATAGGCAGTCACTCCAAGTAAAATACTGCATCCGGTTAGACTGGAAGCCGGCCCCAACATAGTTGGGAAAATGAAGATAGCTAGGTAGATGATTTGGTCCTTTTTGGAAAATTCTATTGCAATCTTTAATGGTGTTCTGTTTAGGTACCATTATCGTCTTTCATCCTATAATTGTCTTTCGTTAACCTTGACCTTTACCTTTTCGACCTATTTTCTTTCCTCAGGCCGAAGGATCAGCTCATAAAGCATCTCATCTTCATGGTTCCTAAAAAAAAATTCACGACAAGATTTAAGCATATGCGAAGCCGATTTAATACGAGTACCGATGAATCGGTATAAGATTACCGATTATGAATATTGATGGCACAACGTGCGGTGTTTGCGTAAAGCGCACGTGCCGAGCCTCGGCGTGTAATCGATACGAATCGGTATTGTCCGTGAAAGATGAGATATCGATGAGGTGTTGTTTTATTTATTTGCTTTTATTTTTTTATTTTTTTGGTCAGATTGTGTGTGTGGTCTTTCTTTAACTATCTACATGGTAGGGCGTGCAGTGAGTAGCGTACTGTGCCTTTGGCTCCCGTACTGCAGGAACGTGGTGTAGATGCAGCCCCGTGGGCGCCTTTGCGGAGCAGGGCGTGCAGTGAGTGCACCATTATTACTGCTGTTAGGTATGGGTCCTTGGTTCGATTCCCAGGTCGGGCAAAATGACATTGAGTTGTGTGGGAAAATAATGCTGAATGATGTACTTTTAGCTATCTACCTGAGTTAAGAAATGGATACGACTTTTTGTTGTAAATAATGGGTAATGACGATTCAGTTAATTATTTTCGTTGAACAGCAGCCGATTTTTTTTTTCCTAGCCTAATCAGCCCCACTCCTGGGCAAAGGAGTCCTGAGTTTTATTTTAGTTTTTGATTTTAATTTATTTTAGTTTTTGATTTTAATTTATTTTAGTTTTTGATTTTGATTAATTTTTTTTTTTTATGTTAATTTATTTTTAATTTCTGATGTTGGTTTCAATGTTAATTTATTTTAGTTTGTTTTAATTTAAATCGCACTGTATGGATCAAGTTATCTGAAATAAATGTTTTTTTTTAAAGGACTTCATATACTTCTTCCATTTTTCGCAAACTCGCACGTTCTTTGCCAACATCACACAAAAATTGCTATTATATTTTTGTACGAGAAGATATACTGGTGGGTGTTCTAGACGGAAATGCTAGATCGTCTGAGCATTGCATCATGGCTTCATTTGCACTCTTCCGGTAGATCTTTAAAGTAATGAATCGATTAGGTTTTTGATCACGATTATATCCTGTTTACTTATAGATGCTGTTTGATCTCTATCGAAGCGTATTGCATAATCGATATCGGCTGTGACTAATGTCGCAATCATTGTTTTTAATCGATGAACCAGCTTTAGAATCATAGCAATCTTAATCTTATGTCATCACAGAAAAAGCTCAAATTCTGATTTGATCGAATTGAAGTAATTTTATTTGCATCTTACTTATTTCACATAAAAATCTAGGCATGTACCCACCAGAAACAACTAGGGTGGCATACGTTCAAGATGGTGTTTCAATTATTCATGTTATGTAGTTAATATAAATACCCCTTGAATTTTTGCAAGACTAGTAAAGTTTAGATGTGGGAGGTGGTCTCCGAAACTTCTCATCCGATTTAAACAATTCTTTCATCATTAGAAAGCAACTCTATTGCCGAGTGTCACAGGATAATGTGTTTATGTTAAAACAAGAACTTGACGCGGACGTCGCGGGCAGAAGCTATCAAGCTAGTCATACATATTAACAACCTGCTCGCATTCTAAACATCAACACAATCTCTCAACAAGGGTCAGAGTGATGTATCATAGTTTATCACACCACAGAACAGCGTTTTATAAATCGATGTAAGAGCATCAGTTTCATACAAATTGGAGGCAAGGGTCGAGCCTACCGCATCTACGTGCCTCGAATCATGAGAGACTATGATGTAGGTAGATTTGATGGAAAGATACCTTTATAGGGGTGTATATCGTATATTTAAATCTCCTATAAGTATTTTCAAAATTAGTTCAAACTCAGCGAGAACCTTGATCAAAGAAAACCGAGTGAAAAATGCGTGTGTTAATGGAATACAGTAATATACTAGTAAATGGTTTCAGTCGACGTCGCCTCAGATCAAATTATCGTTTTTTCACTTGTCTATGAACAGTTTTTGGGGCGATTAGCTACTGAAACGTAGGTAGCTAGGTGCGTATAATCAATAAATCATCAGCAATAATCTATTGATGCCAATAGAAAAAGTCTATCAAACTAAACAGAAAATGCTAGCAAACATTTTTTTTTATTTTTTTTTTTAAAAACGTTGCTCCACACTATGAATTTCTCCTGTATCGTGGATGCGTTTACAAATATTTAAACTCACATACACAAACAGCATATAAAACACTTCTAGCGAGACCAAAATAACCTATTATCGTCACATGACAGAATAATAATTCCAAAACAAAACTTCCCTCCGATTGCACATTACGTTTAGATCGGTTCAGATTAATCTGAGTATTCCTCTTTCCTCTCTACGTCCTTATTTCACTCACAATAACATTAAACGTACCTCACAGACTAAACAAACAGACATTCAGACTGTATCAGTGTTTTTTAGACCGCAATAATCCTCTTATGGCCCTTAGTACAGTCGGTAACACAAGTGCTTGCTCTCGTTTCTTAAGTTTGTTTATATTTGAAAAATTTGAACTTATAAATTGTAACTTAGGATTTGATTATTGTTGATAATGCCTTCAGTTTGCTGAAAGTTGTATTATAATATGAACATAATATCGCGAAGCAAAGAAAAAACCTTTGAAACTTTGAAACGGAGAAAAACATTAAGAACATTTGTTGTGTCTTGTTTCTTCAAAATGTTTACTCAATTGCAAGGAGCATTAATTTGTACCTACATTCATGCTAGCCCAGTCTAGCCATGTGTTGCACAGAAGAAAATTTTCTCTTTCTGAAACCATTTTTCATCACTTTGCACATTTCTCCTACTTTTGTCGCTATCTGTACATCGCGAAACGAATTTGAGTTGCCTCTGAGGTCTTTATATAAAACCAGATGTTTGTTCTCACGTTTTTTGATTGACATTGGATATATTTGAGTGCGGTTCAATTGTTGTATGATAGAAGAGGAAAATTGGAAAATTCTCGGGGATTTTGCTGCGGTTAGCTCGGTAGAGAAATGTTGTGTTTTGTTATTTTTGTCGTATGGCGGGTGTAAAAAGATCCTTTAATGAAACCGAAAGGCACATGTTTTCCCCGTCATTGCGATCTTTTGTTTGGCCTGGACCATACCTGGAAACCTTCTGGTTACTGAGATATTGGAGGTCAAAGTTCAAATATTACCACAAGCTTGAAACTACTTGTTTTTGAGGTTATAACTTAACTTTAAATTCCTCCATGACCCGTTTACTATTCAATGAATCCACCAGCATGATGTTTTGAGTGTGTTTTCATTGGGTTTTACCGTAAAAAATAATTTTTCACCCAAAAAAAAAACAGGCGTTTCAAAGCAATAATTTTTGCGTAGGGTTAGATAGTTTGATGTACAGAATGCTTGGTCGGAGGCTTTGTGCAGGGTCCATTTACACCTTGTATGTTAGAGATTTCAGGATTTTTTTAGTCAATACAACTGTAATTGAGTTCGATGACTTAGGTATTTCCATTCAGGCCAGTGTTGCTCATTTTTTAAAAGTGGTATGACCTCCTTCATATTGCTGAGTTGTAAAAGGCCAATACCATTAGAAACATAAGGAAAAGGAGCAGCCGATAGTTTCGGACAATATAAAACAATTGACACCGGCACTATCCTCCTCTATCCCAAACTACGAAAGACGCAGAATAAGCGTCGAGCAAAGTACCTTTTAGTCAACAGAGAACCTCATAACCAATAAATAGATGGACGGTACGGTCCAAAAAATCCAATTTCAATTCGAGTCCCGAACAAATTGGGTCAAATCCATAACGGACTTTGGACCGTAAATCCCGAAGTTCGTATTCCCGAAAAGTTACGGTCGATCGGCCAATCGGACGAGCGCTTATCGCCATAGAATGACACCGGCCGATTACCGTGCCGTACCGTAAATTCGAAATTGGAACTCAACTTCGTTAATTACCGAAGTGAGCTCGATAGGCATCGCTCGGATTCTCCCGATTCTAATTTCTGATATTAAATTATCGAAAATGCGAATTATGTATTTTTTTCGTTTGAATTTGTGAATTGTTGGCGTGTTTTATCAGGATCAACAGATTTTTCTGCAGAGAAGGCATGATTCGGCGTTTATTTACGGAGAAATTTTATCCTGTCTGGAGCACGAACGCAGAATATGGTGTTGTTTGCTATCTTGCGTATTTTTAAATGGACAAAAATACTTGTTTCCGTGGGAATAGTTCCTTAAAGGATTTCTTATTATCATTACTTTTTATTTCTTATTAGATATTTAGAGGCCTTTATGCAAAAGCAGCAGCAGTTTAAATGAGTTGATAAAAAAATATATCTCGATGGTCTAATATCAGATTCATTTTCGGAGTTTTTCTCTGGCCATATATTTTCAGAACTTTTTCCACTTATTTCAATTAGGACCGTAACCCAGAATACCATTGTTACACAATCAGACAACGCCTAAGTACCGTCGTATGTGACTTGATATAATTTGGCAATAACATCGATTGTAGTTCTCGATTTAAACGGCTCATTAAATCGAACAGTGCCATAACATCGGTTATCGATATAGCATCGAAACGTAAATGCCAAATTGGTATGGCTTCATCAATTTACACGGCGGTGTTCAGGGTCGCAATTAGAGTGTCTAAAAGTCACTTGCTACAGGTGAAATAGTTATTTTCCTTGATATAAATGGATTATTACTGTACGTTTGATGATTTTTAGGATGTTATCAATGTGATATCTAAATGGATATGGAAATCGTATAGCATAAAAGTGTGAATATTAATGTAGGTACTTCTATCCTCATAATACAGATAGCATTTTGAAGACCACAAAAGTATTTAGATTTAGCAAGAATTCATTTCTCTCTTGTCTTACCAACGTATAAGTAGTAAATGTTTATTTTATAAGCCTCAATTAAAACGACCTACATTTAAGCAGATTAGTGCTGAAAAGAATAACTTTTGAATCACATGCTCGCACCAATAAAAACTTAAACTACACCTACTGCGCCCTGAGTCCGTCCCTGTCAAAAATCACAAAAGTTGTACACAGTAATTACCGAGTCCGTGCTAACGAACCTAATATTCTGAATTTCTGTTTCAGATATATCCATGGAATTGTTTGCAAAAGGCAATATTTTAATTGGTATTCTGTTTAATTATCAACTATGGTGTGTCCGCAATCTCGTTAGTGGTTGTTTGCTGTTCAACGAATTATTGTCGGCTTTGGGTCTCTGCTTTTTGGAGTTGCAAATGCGATTTTGGTTTGTGATTTTTTCTTTGGTTTATACTTAGTGTTATTTGTCTTTATTTGCAGTATTGAGGCTAGATGTAAATGTGAATTATTTTCAGAGGATTACTTGCAGTACAAGAATTTTACAAATTTTGTGTGGGGACTGTCTTTGAATATAGTTTAATGTGTAATTAAGTTTATAAATAAATTGAGTCGACGCAGCCGTCTTATGATTTGGAATTTCATCTTTTCTTGTCGACGATCCCAACATCTATGTTGCATTACTGGGGCCAAATGTCATGTCCAAATGTCATGGGGCAACGGTCATTGCAGCATTAGATGGCGTTCTGATTAAAAGCTAGCAGACGACGAAAAATTTGCAACAACCAATGGACGTCCACCAACGGATAAAATGATGAAAACAACGCAAGGCCCAACGGACAATATTCATTTTACCGGTCATGTCTGTCCGGCGGAAAAATAATCCATTGTCTGCTCAGCGGTTACAGTTATCCTATTACTAGCTCCTGCTTACCTGGTAATCTCACGCTGGGCCGCATGGAGCTTGGCAGCGAGCCTGGCCGCATCTGCCTCGGCGACGCGCGCCCGCGCCTCCCAGTCGCCGCGCGCGCGCCGCTCGCGCTCCGCATCGCTGCGGGCAGCACCCTCACGCTGTTGACAAAGGAATAATTTATTAATATCAAAGATAAGACGACATTAAAAAGATAAGTCCACCAATAAAACTAAATAGCAGTGCCATTATTCCATTACAATGCTGACACTAATAGCCTTATATGCGATCTAGATGAGCTAATAACATAACGTCACGCCTGTGATCACCAAAGGGTTAGGCAGAGGTGTACCTAATAGTACACCCACAATGCGCCTGTTACCACCAGCTCACAACCATTGCTGGATCTAGAATTCTAGGTCTAGACATTGACCACTTAAGGTCAGCGAGCAATTGTGTGCGGTTACTATTTTTGTGTCACATAATTACCGACCAACCTAATTTCAGCTTTATTAACTAATGCGTTAGATAACTCTTTAAGGACACTTGCTTCTCTTTCTTTTTGACTCGGCGTATGATTTCTTAGTAAAAGATTTGTCTTCTCTCCCACTTAAAAAATCTAAACTATCCATATGGCACTAAAATTCTATAAGTACTGTTAGACGTCTATCAAATTTATCGATATCGTAGCAATCAGTCAACACCAGCATTCTCCTGCAATTATCCCAATTTATTTGGGGTCGACGCAGCATGACTTCTTCTTCCATACGTCTCTTATCTTCTCTATCGTAGCAATCAATGTTGTTTTAAATATTCCAAAGACAAACTATCTTCTGAACACAGAAACTAAAGTGTCGAAGTGCCATCAAACTAGCTAGATATTCATTTATCTCTCATACTGCCTCACAGAACCCGTCAGTACCTTCTCTTGAAACAATTTCAATTTCCTACGAAGAAAATTTTATAATATTCAATGTGAAACTTGAACAACTATTGCGGATGATTTATAGGTAAGAGGTGGAGTTTTAAAGAATATGAACTTAAGTTTCAAAGCAATGTTTATTAATAAAGATGGATAGCATTTGCCTGGATTGTTTTTAGTATTCCATGTGATTTTAAGCACAGATTTCCGCTCTGGAAAACAGTGTTTGCTCCACCAAAATATCGTCAAAATCTCGCATACCAGAATGATGGAGTATTCTTCTAACTGTTTTCATTGTCATCATCAACATCGAAATTTATCCGAAAGCCGTATCTCCTCTGGACATCCTGGATAAAGGACTTCCTTCACATTTTCGTCGACTGCAAAGTAAATACAGGTATTTGAACACCTAGTCAGGTGTTTCATACAAGTGGATCGAAAATAGTGTAACTGTTCTTTTCTACTGAACTAACCACTGCTTTAATGAGTTTACTTAGTAGGAATTTGCTGATTGCTTCATAAATAAAGTCTCTCAGGAAACTAGCATCTCAACAAAACTGACTACATCACTATCTTTTAATTCTAAAACACTGCATAAAAGCTTTTATCAAAGAAAAACTTTAAACAAAGACATCTTCAGAACAAAAACAATTTATTCTCAGCTTCGACGTAACGGAAGCGACGTCGCAGGATCGGATAAAAATCCAATTTGGACCGGCCGACCGACTATGACGTCATATGGTACGACATGACGTATCGGATCCATGTCGTGACAAACGACAGATAGCGCGACGATATTGAAAATTGGTGTGTATTGTTTGAAGGGCTCAGTTTTACGGTTGAAAAATGTTGAGGTGGAATTTGATTTTGGAATCGTACTTATCAGTAATGTCTAATCGTTTCTTTACAGATGGTGACCTTATACTTAGGTAAAGAACACACCATTTAAAAAAGTGTCCCATCATTTAATTAAAAACTAAAACTCATCATCACTCAGAAAGGACTCATCTATGAATCTCCATCTGAGCACTCTGAGCAGGGTTTCCTTGCTTCGACTAGCCGGGTGTGGAGTCTGTTTAAAGATTTCTAGGTTAGCCAGGTTTTCTAGCTAAATTTTAGTAACTCCACACAGAGCGAATATTAAATCAAAAACAAAAAACAGCCAGCCAGCTTTGTCTGACGACGAAGTTCATTAAAACTATAATCAAGGTATTAAACAAAGTCTTAACGATTAATGGCAAGAAGTATATAAACATAAGCCGTTTGCCACTAACCGTGGTTCAAAGTTACCTGTACTTGGTTTAGCGAAGATCTTATCTTGACTGTGGTTCAAGCTATGGGCTTATGTTAAGTTTGTATTGTGTGGTAGGAATAGATGAAAATGTTTAAAGTTTATACTTAACTATTGAACTATCCCGAATGTTGTTAAAAAAATCAGTAACTAAGTTAATATCTGGTATTCCCTGGCTATACAGGGGTGGTGGGACACCGACGCACAGACGGTTACCAGGTATTTGGTTTTTTTTAAAGAATCAGAATGATGTACTGAATATGTGGTAACCGATTCTTCGTCGGTGTCTCTTCCACCTTGTATAGCTAAAATTCTTATTTGTAAGCAAGCAAGTCGATCACGTAACAGATCACATAAACATCTTGCTTTATAATCAGTCTATTTTGTTTTCACTGATAGGACACAGTCCTCTCTGTTTTACCATAATCCACCGCGCTGGGCCAATACTCACCTTGCTTTTGTATTTTTACCATCATTAACATTCCGTGTTTTGTAAATTACATATCAATACAATAAAGAAAAATAATAAAGAGTTGTTTTATCACAAAACTTTCCTTTGAAAATACATGCATTTCTAAACGTTAATATTGCAAGCATAACAAAAACCTCTGCTCCATCTGAACATCTAAACAACATTCCAAATACGTAATATTTTTTAAACATTCACAAAGTCCATTAGCAACGTTCAAAAACCAACCCATTGTTTCCCTACCTTGAACCACCACCAAACTCCGTACTAACTTAAACTTTGATGAAGTTTTAATTGAAAATTAGTCTTGGCCGTATCTTGCTGGCTCCAGTTCATTTGGGCCCAGCAGACCGGGCCAAGTTTTGTAAACGGCCACAAAAATCTGTGTTTATAGATAAGATAGGTACTTATCCGAAATCTTACAAAGACCAAAGTATCAAGAATGTTGGGTCGGAGTAGAGTTTTGTCTTTGAGAGAGGGGGTCTGGACTGGCCTTTGGAAATGGAGGAGTTGGTTATTGTGGTGAAGTTGTGACGTCATTTTAAAATTAAATAAATAAATAACATGACACTGTTGATGAATATTGATATAGTTAGATGATGATGATTAAAAGAGTAACCATGAAGTTTCTTGCCGGTTCTTCTCCATAGGAAACGACCAACCCCGAACCGTGCACCTTTTTGCTGTCGTTTTATAAGTGCCCATGTAGGCCTATGTGAAACAAAATATGTTTTTGATTTTGATGGGTAAGAAAACAGTCATAATCGTAGAACAGTCACGGATCTAACTTGAAGTTGAATGAAACATGTGATTTTTCAAGAAAACCGTATACTTATTAGTTGTTATTTTATTTCAACTTAAAATAAATCCCATTGATCAGATGTATGTAAATGTTCAAAATTACAGTTTTCATATTAAAAAAGTAATATATAAAATAATAAAATGGCGGCCCTGTAAAGTTTAACATCTCCAGATTCGTTACTGTTCTACGATTATGGCGAAATGGAGCTAAAGTGTGCTTGTTTCTAGATAGACTAGTACCTAACGTATTACATCAAAGGTGCGAGTCAGCGATAACATACGAGTATCATTGACATAACAGCTGAATGAGATGTTTAACTAGAAGAAATAGACACGTTGCACAGATCCCAAATAAATTTATTCAAAGAAAAAATAATATTAGAACTACTTTTAGATATAGCTGCAATTAGTGCACATGAATACACAACCTTTTAAAAAGAAATCATAAACACAAAAATAACATTCAAAAAGTATGAATGCTAAATTACATCTCTTTTCAATATCATAATACTTTCAACGACAAGAGAAATTGAAAACTCAGAACAATTGATTCGATATTCAAATCTAAAGAAAAACAAACAAACCATAGACATCGAAACATTAACATTAAGTGGCCGTTAATGCACCTAATCCTATTCCGATACTAATTCTTGAGATTCAGAAATAGATCGGAAAGGGAGAAGCGAGTTTCTGCGTCTATTTACGTTCACACTGTTTTTAAGTTTTAAGTGAAAAGAATTTCAAATGACACCAATTTTAGATGAATGTTGAATGAAATGCCGTTTCTCTTTCGGTTTGTTTACTGAGATACTGGTATTTTAGTTCATAATGATGATAAATGGTATGAACCATTTATAAACGCTAAAAGCCAAAGTACTAAAATGCTAAAATAGGTAGTTTAACAGCGAAATTCTATATATGTATGCTATAATGAGTTTATTTGGCAAAAATCATTCGATATAAGTACCTGCCAGACACATTAAAATAAACAAGCAAATGATTCTTTAAGATTCGAAGATATCAACCAAAGAATATTTATTCTAAGGCCAATTCCTTAATCAATAAAATCATAACAGTTTGTTCAAACTCTTTGAATTTGGAAACTCTTCGAAAGTTGGAAGACGGCCACAAAGAA
Organism: Eurois occulta; assembly: GCA_950022335.1. Lineage (NCBI taxonomy): Eukaryota > Metazoa > Arthropoda > Insecta > Lepidoptera > Noctuidae > Eurois > Eurois occulta. The sequence continues at coordinate 3,347,073 of OX465489.1, read as the reverse complement.
AACTAGCAATTAATTAAAAAGAACTCTAAAGCATTCTGAACATTACAAACCAGTATCTCCCACTCAAAACTCGATGCTAAACATTTAACACGCACCATAACTTTCCAGTCTCATTTACAGACAAAAATAAACCCTAAAACATATTAAAAATGGTCCTCTATTAGCAAAAGAAAACCACAAATTAGTATGGCAACCCATCCGTGCAAAGTACACAAGTCTTTTGAAAAACAAAATGAAAAAGAAGGTGTAGAAAAGGAAACCGTTTCGGCTATTTTCGTCTATTTCCGTTAACGCTCGGCTCACTAGCTAACGGAGTTTCGACATATATTTTTATAGCTGAAGACGCTTTGGAAATGTTGTCGAGACGATTAAGGGAAAGTAAATATGACAAAATTGTATATTTTTGGGCATAATGTTTACCAAAGTTTATTATGAAAAAGTTGATGTTGGTGAGATCTTTCTTTATCGTGTGGTTAGTGCCTAATCCGGTGTCAGAGTGTTAAAGAAAGAAGGAAAACTGAAAAAAGATTTCTAAGCCAGCCAGTAAACTGAAATGTTAAGTGATTTTTTGTTAAGTTTTAAAACTATTACTATACCTACATATAAACTTTTAGAGCCAGTGTTTAAAAACAGACCGACACAACCTTTCCTCATTTAAAATTCAATGTAGCAGACAACACACTCATACTTTATTGAGCACTTCATACCCTTAAACTTCTAAGAAAACGATTATTTCCCACAATAACACCCCAACCACCCAATAACTGTCAAAACACACCACTATTCCACACCTGTCAACTTGTCAACTGTCAAGTAGACAGCTGTCACTTTGACAGCTCCGTGACGTTAGCGGTAGGGACGTGGCGCGCCCTTGAGCCAACTTTGGTACATAGTAACACTTTGGTAAGTGGTAAAGCAAACAAAATGTTTAATTTGTAGCCGTATGGTAAGTTTTCTGGTGATTAATTGGAGGGAAAAGTTTTATTGTGTTTAGGATGTGGATATAAGTTAAGTGATGGAGTTTAATAAGTTTGTTGGGTTGATAAATCTTCTTGGGGTTGTGCTAAAGTTTTGGGAAGTGATTATGTGTGTAGAGCATTATCAGATTAGGCAAATTACAAGCAGGCAAAACGTTTGGGCGTCTTCGATGTCTAAAACCAGGGCAGAAAAATAGAAAGACTCGTGTTTTTATAATTTACTCTCACTAAATTTTATCTAATTTAAATCTAGTTGTCAAATTGTACTCAATACAGATCACGTAATAAATCATACTAATGAAACGTTTGCAAAATGTATCACACGTCTCCATTTGAATGAAAACCAGTAATTGCTTTGGCGACGATCAATCAAGAGTTTATATTGCTAAAGTTCGGTGAACACTTTTGCGAATTAGGAAGTGTGCATCTGTGCATTGACTACGCATTATAACACAAAAATTATAGAACTGTTACCTAACCCAGTCTTGGCTCTTGTAACACAGGTTAATCACTCCTGACTTGAGTCATGAAATTCGCAGAATTTGTAACAATTTTTTTGTGTAATAAAGATTATTGATGAATATTAGTAGTGGATAGGTGTGGACTGAATTCTGCACTGTTTACAAATAAAATACGGAAATGACATTGTGATTGAAAAAGCCTATTTCTAGCGAGGACTGCTAACGTAAACGTAAGTGCTGGTTAAAATTAAATTGTACCTTTATTATATGTTCGATAAACGTTGGTACCATTCCCTGAAAATAATAGAAACCGTGATAAAATTCGGGAATGGTTTCTGGCAATGACTTTAATCACATTGTGGAATGGTGTTTTTATTGTGTTAAGGAACAGTCCTTTACACAATAAAAACACCACTCCACAATCTATAATTCACGACAAATTCAATTTCAAAGAATAACACTTAACTTTCGCATTATATTCAGGTAGAGCACATTACACTCCTAGCCACGTCCTAGGAACGTACGTGGCAGAGAAACTACGAGGCTAGAAAACCGTCTAGTGTGTACGTAGCGTAACGACCAGCCAATGCACTTTCCTACAGGAATGACGAAATAAGTGGAGAGCTGTGCTTATGGCGTATGTCATTATAGAAGTACGGGTTTAAATTTTTATAGTGCTTGATTTTCTGTGACATCACATACTAAACTCTCATTACAGTCAGGCAGTCATAGCGATGCCATTTATTTAAATGTTTCAGTGGAAGTTATTTGTCTGTTTCTGTCGTAATTGGTAACATTTAGTATAATTTGGCAAAGTTCGATTAGGTATTTGATAGTTTTTCTAGACAATGTACCAGAATACCATAAATGAATAGGCGATTACGGTCTGATTGACCTATCATTCCATATTAGTTCTAATAAGCCATTCGATCTGAATTAACAGTGGGCAGAACTATTCTAGCATTGTGATTGTGATCATCGGTCTTTTTGCGAAGATTGATGGCCGAATAGTAATCTTTATTTCGGTTATTTTAAGGTTTATTGATAATCGTTGTTTGAAGTAATGTTTGAAAACGAGGTAAATGTCGTAAGAAAAGTTTTGAGTATGAATGTGGATGGCTTTAAGAGTAGAGGAAGACTAAAGAAACGATGGATAGACTGTGTAAAGGATAACATGGCCAGAAAGGAGTGACCGCTGAGATGACGACTAATGGAGAAGTATGGAAGAAGAAGACATGCTGTGCCGACAGAAGAATACTCAAGTTCCGTTCATAAACGTAATATCGTTTAAAATTAGGTCGCTAACCCAAAGAGGCGGTTAAAAATAACTTGTGCACGTAACAGGCTGATCTTCAGTGGATTCGACGTTGATTGATGATGTTCCTTATGTAATTATTAAAAACTTGAGTTTAATAAAGTGAATTCTGTTATTTACGGAACGTTTCAGCTATCATCTGGATTGAGATGGTTGAATTATGATTGTTTATTTTTTTTTATATTTGATTAGTTTTCTTCTCAGATAGTGGTGCAAAAATAGAGAAAAGAATCGAGTAATCTTTGTTATGTACACTATAAAGTACATAGAGCGTGGGTATAGGCAAACAATGATCGTACTTTAGTTTTTGTCTATTACCATTTTGCAAAAATTAAAAAAAAAAAATTGTATCAGGACAAAAAAACCATTGGTGGTCTTATTTATGTGTTACTATTTTTTAATTGGTCGGCCATTTATTTTTCTTGCCCTTTTTTACACAAACACTTAGTCATCGAATTTCCCCAAACATGTCCCCCTAACTTGTCGTTCAGAAAAAAACATTCTCGTTTTTCTAAGACCCTTGCATCCCTTAATTCGTCACCAAACATCCCTTATTGACAGCAGCCGGGTACTATCACAGTTTGCTTAGGCGTTAGGTATTAAGTAAACCCTTCGAAGGGGACTTTACAGGGGGTGAACAGGGCACACAAATAAATAGTGAAGATCAATATTTGTTTGATATTGTAAATCAGTTGTGTACTCCTGTTTTGGATGTTGTGTGCAGTCATCTGGAAATGGGGGTTTTACAAACAAGAATTAATAACGTTTATAAACGTTAGACTTCATTCTAAACGATAAGTACGACTTAACAAATCACTACAGGCAATCATCATCAGGCTATAATTTTACAACTATATTGGGGTCAGCTTCCTGTCTTACCAGTTGGAGCTGAATACCAGTATTTTACATGGAGATTTTTGGGATTTTTCATGGCTATATAACCCAGGTGCTGAGTAACACCATCATAGTGCATACCCACAAACAAACAAAAAACTATAAAGTACAAAAGACAATATTGCGAGAAAATAGCAGAAAATGCTCTCTGTAATAGTTTAATGTCTAATTGGGTATACCCAATCAAACTGGAGTATTACAATTACGTACTGTAAAAAAGCGTGAATAAAATAAAAGGACTCACTGTCACGAGCAAAATCGTACGCCATTTAGCGTTCCGGACACAATTAAACTGCCATTTTTCGAATCACAAAATGACCCGTTTAATCCAACAAGGAACGATTAACATAAAACTCTTTGATTACCCAATCAGCGTGCAGAAATGAAAAAAATATGCAAATTTTTCCTTTATTCAATGACATAAAACGGGTACGATAGGTCGCTACCTCCCCGTCTAATTTCGTAAAAGAGTTGCCACGTGCCGGTCACGTGACTCCGTTTCAACCAATGGGAGGGCTTTGTTGGACTATGACGTCATCAACGGCTAGTTCGTGAGAGAGTATGATTTACGATACGCTACAATTGATGGTAATTTAGTTTTGTTCTATAGTTCTGACCCTCGGAGTGTGTCATATTTTGTTACAATGGAAGATTATTAAATCGTGTTTTGTTTTGGAGAGGGTGTGAGTTGGGTACTTCTGAGCAAATTCTGGGCAGAACGGGACTCAAGAAAAACTATGGAGGACGAAGAAAGAAAAAATATTGTTTCTAAACTAGATAGATCACATGTACATTTATTTGCAGGTAAACCAATCTCGAAGGGAGCAGCTCCAACAAAGATTTGTTTTTTCACCAACGAACAAGTCCAGCACCTAACCAATATTGGTTTAGACTTTAGTCATAAACATAAAAAGGATTACCATTAGTGCATAGTCCAAAAACAAATCCCTCTAAACTTCAGCCCATGCATCATAACCCCCTAAAAATAGGGACGTCAAATAAAATCAGCAGCTGCCCAAATCAATAAGTTGTACTCCCAATTATCTGGTAATCCCTTCGACCCTAAAATGACTCATCACCCTATGTTACATGAACATCTAAGGGCGGTTTCCCATGGCGAGTTTTGTTGCGATTTTTGTAGCGCATTTCTTTAATGCGCGTTTGCATCGCTACTTTGGCCATTTGGCCAGGGACAGAAACGATACAACCACATTGTATCGATTCAGTATCGCTTCTGTATCGTAACTAATGCGCAACAGTTTCGAAATACATCATGTGGAGAGGTAGACTTCAGTAGTCACTAAAGGGTACGTATGTGCATTATGCAAATACTGCATCACGACGTCATAGCATAATTCGCTTGTAATTTTCCCACAGCTGGGACACAGAGGCCTGGCTGTGAGAAGGAGTAGGTCGCGACTGTAACGCTATTAAATCACGACTAAGTTAGTAGCGAAGTAGAATCGTGGTTAGTGTGCGAAGTCTTTTATTTAATTAGGTCAAATCTTGCAACTGAATTTTAAAACATTTTCCCCTTACCGATTGAGCTGAAATTTTGCAAACACGATTAGTTTGGATGACAAGCATGGTTAGTTAAGTGAAGTCGTTCTCAATCCAATATGGCGGACTGCCAAAGATGGCGGAATAGTAATTTTTTATGCACTCCAATTGTATGGGTATGAATTAAAAGGGTTTGCTGAAAAGAATATGAAAGAAATTACGTCACACCCATATTTAAAAACTAGTTTGCGATTATATTGCTGAAAAATATCACCGTGGGCGACCACCCTAAAGCTCAGATTATAGTTATAAATAATTCAATAAACAATTTCGTATCGTGATGCAGAATCGATGTCTGCACTTAGTTTGTAATCTGCTTAGTATAATCCAATATCGTATGGTAGGGGCTTTGGCATTTAAGAAATTGAGTTGGTTGGGCGAAAAGTGTTGTAAATTGGCTTTTGTTGGACAGTGAAAAGCCATCCCCGAATATAGGTATAGTTAAAAACTTTAATTGGATTCCCTTGCAAAAATAAATAACATACATAACATCACGCCTGTAATCGCTGAGGGGTTATGCAGAGGTGTACCTAATAGTACACTCGCATTTCGCCAGTTATGTTTAAGTAAGTGCAGACAATTTTCATTATATTACAATAACTGCGGACATTTTTAATTTTCATTATTTTATTTTTTCTCACTACACATTATAATTTATTTGATTATCTAAACGACACTGTTCAGTGTGGTTGTTAATTCTTAATGCTATAGATGATCTAATTTATTTATTTGTTTATTGGTGGTTCATATAGCTATATTATTTGCTTGTTTTATTTGTATTGCATGTATTACTACTTTTGTGCGCCCTAGAGGTAAAACATAGAGCCCTCAATGTATTACTAAATAAGGACTTATAATGTACCTATGTTTAAGAATAAATAAATGAATCTGAATCTGGACAGGATTTAGTCAAAAACTAATTATCTCAAAGCTCGAACTAGTTACAGCAACGGCCTGGAATGAAACCTCTAATCAATGGCAAACGTTCAAAGGCTGCTCAGTGCAGGTTCGATTCCGCTCCGGGCAAACTCGACCGCACACAACGCAATGCATTTTGGAACCAAATGAGGTGTGCAATTGTGCGTTATATATAACTCATAGCACGGAATTCGGTACTCGGCTCGTGAATTGGTTTTGAACCAAGTTTTGAAGACGTAATAAGTTCACCGTTTGTGAGATGGTTCAGTAGTTTTCAATGTGGAAAGTGTGTGCGAGTTGGCAATATGAGGACGTAAGTTTTAAAAGTATTGATTTATGACAGAGCGATACTACCTTATTCATATTTACCAATATGTGACAGTTATTTATTCGTTACATAAAGGATTGTTTTCCAAGGCAAATCATCATCTGCCTAGCCTTTTCTCAACTATATTCAGGTCGGCTTCCAGTCTAACTGGATGCAGCTGAATACTAGTCCTATTTTACATGGAGCGACTGCCTATTTGACCGCTAAAACCCAGTTAGTTAGTTAGTACTGGGTAATACGATACCGCTTGGTAAGACTGGATGTAAGACTTGCCAGCCACTGACTACTTTCCGACTGTTGTTTTCCAACGCAAAATATTCCTCAAATTGAAATTGTTTATTGAAACAATTCAAATACAAAAATATTTACAATATGGCCTTAAAAACAATAGGTATACAATATGTAATTGGATTCTACCTGAACTAGGAATAAACCGGTATCTCAGGTAACTCACTCAAAGTGCTTATATCTAAATATTATCTAAGATCCCATAAATATTGGTTTAGCAGTAGCTTTAAAAGCTGCAGTTCTGCTATCAACCTGCTGACTGGTTAGTCATTTCACCATGCCATGTATCGACTTCCTCATTGGTCGAATGGTGGGGCAAAGAGTTATTGGTTTTTTCCCTCAGGAATTTCTCAGTAGCAGTTACAGAGTCTAGATTCGTGCTACGTTTATGGTAATAGGCTTGCTCCCTTTTACATGGGACTTAAACATAACTGGCGAAATGTGGGTGTACTATTAGGTACTCCTGCCTAAGCCTTCGGGAATTAGAGGCGTGATGTTATGTATTGACTTATAGTACGAGTAGTTCGCAGCAGAAAACGAGATAGTAGACCTATCTATTTAGAGAAGACCTTTATCTATAATTTTATTATCAAATTAATAGAAGGACTAGCCACTCTAGCTAATATTATCCTCCAAAATGCCAAAACCCAATTAACCTTACTATTTACACTTCTCTAAAATAAACAAAGAGTGTACCTGATTTGACGAGGAAACCAAAAGGTCTACAATTTCGTTGATGAAACCTTGTAGTAATTTGTTCGGTTAAAGGGACGAGGCAGGTCGCTTTGACCCTTGATTTGAACGGTGAGCGTCTAATTATCGTGGAATTTCTGCTCGCAACTACTGGTTAACTAGTTGGGGTAGTGCTGTTATGATTGCTTGTTTGTAGGATCGATGTTACAGAAATGTTGTAGGTAGATTTGAATTAAACAAGGTAGGGCTGGACAGGATGAGAGAGTGAACAGGCATCTTCTGGGCACGCTCGTTTCATCATAGACCTCATCCATCGCTTTCCACCGGGCGTGATCGAGGTCAAGAGCAGGCCCATTTTGTAATAAAAAAAAAAAACAGGATGATTTAAGCTGCAGCTTAGTAACGTGCAAGTTGGAGAGGTTTATTTTCAGAAATCCATACTAATATTATAAATACGATAGTAGCTCTGTCTGTTACTATCTTTTTTTCACGTCATAACAATTTAACAGATTTCTTTGAAATTTGGCACACAGGTATGGCCTGGGTGTAGGACATAGGATGCTATTATCCTGGTGATATTTTACCGTGGATTTGTGTTTAAGTAACTTGAGAAGATTTCCTACCCAATTTTAGTGAGTCAATTCTTTATCCCAATTCATTGATGATAATAGCATTAATATACTTGTCAATCCACGATTAAAATTATAAAAAAAATATTTTTATTCTGTAGATATGATTCAGAATTACTTTCAAACATGCTATTTAAAAAACAGCAATGCACTCAAAACTTTTTATCTGATTACCACTGAGAAAAATTAGCGAAACAAATCAGCCTAGGGGTCTAGGCGCTAAAATAGATACAGATAGATATGGTAGGAAAATAGCCACTTCGATTAGTTGACGGCCCGGTAATGTTGTCATTAGCCAAACTGTTAATCACTTTAGCATCCCTGAGTATAACTAGTACCTACATCATAATCGATATGGTGTACATCACTAGCACTTAATAGGTAAGTGTGCGCATCCCTATCACCTAATAGCCAAGTATGTACCTATATTCTATAACCCCGTCAGTCCAAATTGGATTAACACTGGAGACCTCGAAGACCGGCTTGATTTAATGAAACCTATCCACGGTTATATTAAATTAGATTTAGCAACCAAGTTTTGGCAAAGAGGTCATAGTTTGGATAAACTGATGAAATTAAGTTATGATTAAACTAGAAGGTTTATTCAACAGTACCTTTGATTTGTAATTTTAATTATCTAATTTGGTACACCACAGACTACCTTAAAGTATTTATTGTGTCTCCTCCTCGCTCAAATCCATCCAAAAGTAGTCTTGAAAATATCTCTTACAGCCATAAGACGTCCCATTGTGTCACCCTATGAACAATTTTTACTTTGAATTGATACCTGTAATTTGTATGTACATTGCCATTATTCTATTTATCGATTTGCTTTTAAATTACAAAAATCTTTTTGATTTCAATTTCGCAGGTCAAATGTTGTTTTTGTTTAGAAATATGTACGTAGGTAGATACATAATAAGTATATGTTAAATATATTGTTAGGTATATGTGTACATTATGTATTTAACTGTACAGGTATTTTTCAAGAATGATCTAACTGTCATTTATTCACCTTTAGTCTAGTTTGAAATTCAATTAACAGAATGAGAAAAATTCTCATCGAGTTTTTCGAAAACCCAGTTGTTAAAAGCTAGTTTTCCAACGAAAATCACATTGGAAAACCCGATTTTCTCCCTCTCACGTTCCCTATGCGTGTTGATTCACAATTCCTGGTACAGTTGCTACTATCAATGGGTATAAAAACTCCATTTTATGATTATGCAACGTGAACGCGTTATCAGAAGTTGTTTACATTGAAATTATGCAGGAATTCCGAGCGTTTGCGTAGTTCAGATAGTTTTTCAGCATCGAGAATTCAGTTTTAATGAGAAGTATTCATGGTATGCAGGTAAAGGAAAATGCTTTGAGAAATAATGGTTTCTGCTGTGCGTTAATTTCTTTAATTAGAAGTGGAAGTGTCAAGAATGGATAAAATAAGGAATGAGTTTATTAGAGGAAGTCTTGTTACAGAAAAATTTCAAGGAAGTTGTTTGTCTTGGTATGGACATGTCATGGAGGGATGAAAAGCATGTGACTAAAAGAGTGATGGACATGAATGTTGATGGATGGCGAGGGAGAGGAAGGCCAAAGAAGAGATGGATGGAATGGATTATGTGAAGACTGATATGGAAGAGAAAGGAGTAAATGATGCCGTGACGTCTGACAGGGAAGAATGGAAGAAGAAAACGTGTTGCGCCGACCCCAAGTAGAATGGGACAAGGGCAGGACGATGATGATGAGAAGTGGAAGTTAAAAAAAATATAAAATAAATAAAAATCTCCGAAACAGCTAAATTTCGACCGGACTTTTACTGGCAGACAGCTGATGTTATCAGGAGTAACTTAAACTTTTACTTTTACTTTAGAATAAGAATTAGGGTTCCGTGTAAAAACAAATTAAAACACTTGAAATTGGTAACAAAATCCGATTCAAATAGAGAAGTAATATTTTTTTATAATGATTTCACGCTAACGACGGTCGCGGGCAACAACTAGTTCACAATAAAGTTTTGGTTGCGCTGCTTATAGTAAAAGCAACTGAAATACCACAACATTAAATGTGAAACTATAAGCAATAATACCTTTTGCCAAACCATAAACAAAAAATCTCTCCTAACACAAAAATAATCTTAAGAAATAAGCTTTCCATTATGCTGCCAAAAAAATAAAAGATAATTCTTCTTCTCTTGGGCATTTATTCATTCACCAGCAATGCTATAGTAAATCCTTTGGAGTAGAATGCCATTGGTTTTAGGGTAAGAAGAGGGAAGGGAGGTTACACTATTTACTAAGAATCCTCAGCCTGTCCAGAGGGTTATAATCCCAAGGGAGTAGGGATTGCAAAAAGACTTTGTTTGTGGAATTAATGTGATGCACTAGTCGTGTTTTTGTTATTAAATTTTGTGGGTAAAGATAATTAATAAAGTTGCTTTGAGTAGTGTTAGAAGGGAGTTATTTTGGTAAGCTGGAAGATTTTATTACGAGCGATGTGGAACGGTTGCAAGGCTATGTCAATTCTGTGAAAATTTTGTGAGGAAAACAAGTAATTTAAACCTATACGTTGAGTATTTTTGATTTCTCTTTTTTAAATTCCTGTTCAAAATCAAAACAAAAGCATTTATTTCAAATAGGCCAGTTACAGGCACTTTTGAATTGTCGACATAGAGAACAATAAAACAAAGCTACAGTCCCAGTCACAAGCCATAATAACTGTGCAAGCACTGTAGTAGCCCATTCCAAAGCGTAGATCTCTATGGAGAAGAATGGGCAAGAAACTCCATGGAAACTCTTTCAAATCAGAATATTGTTACAAAACCTTGGTTACATCATTCATTTTGAGATTGTACATTATGTGAGAACGATGTAGCAAGACGTACACGTTAAAAGTGACATAGTAAAGACAATTCAAAACTAAAAATAAGAAATTCAAATAAGCTGTGCCAACTAAGAGATGAACAGTCACAACTGACAGCGCTCGTTCACGACCATGACGCATCATGGATCAGCACCATTCAACAAACAAGTCTAACTTATTGATATATACGAATGATTATTATTTTTAAGTACAATTTGAGGTTTCTATTCAATAATAATCGGCCTTATTCTGAAGGTAGACCGCACCTATCAAGAACAGTATAAGGACAATCGCTCATCGGTACAAATTCTCATTTTAGTTGTCAAAACTTCAAAGGCAGTTTATCAATTGCGGCCTTTGTAAAACAATCGATGGCGGGAACTAGATCACCGAGGCGTTTATAGCCGCATTTTCAGACTAGCATTACTTATGCAGTTGGGATCGATAAGCCTCATATGCATACTCATAGGTGTGGCTTTGAGCCTTTTATAGGGCGACTGAAGCTTTTCATCAGTTTATGAAAGGTGAGTTTTGTATTAATTTACAGGCATACATTGTGAAGATTTTACATCCAGTCTTACCAAGGGGTATCGTATTACACAGTGCTAACTGGGTTGTGGAGGTCAGATAGGCAGTCCATGTAGAATACTGGTATTCAGCTGAATCCGGTAAGACTGGAAGCCGATCCCAACATGTAGGAAAAAGGGTAGGCAGACGACATTCTGAAGATTTTGAGAGATGGAGAAAAACACATTATGTTTTCTCTCTAGGTGTGTGGTATTTTTTGGCTAGGCAGATAATGTACGTATTTTTTGGACCAGAAGGTACTGAAACCTCTTTGTGAATGAATTGGACAACCTATACAGCGTGTACCAGAAAGGTGTGGTCATATTTCGGGATGTCATTTAGACCATCAAACTGATTAACTTTCTCCATAGGACCACCATCGACATCGCAAAAAATAATCTGCTGTCACATACATTTGGGTCGAGTTTTATACAGGACAGCTGTTTTTTTTTGCGATATGTGGATGTACTACTATTATATACACCTCTGCTTAATCCTTCGAGGATTGCAGGTGTAATATTATGTTACAATAGCATACGTCTATCTCTATCCCATCGTATATTTATGTACGTCAAATAAAATACCACCTTAAAATTTTAACTAAAAACACCCCACCAAACTTTAAAAATTATATTCTGCTGACGCTACATAATCCAAACTTTGAGAGTGGCTTAAACAAGGCGAGTTGGTCTTTCGCGACGCGTCCGCTCCGATGCGTATTTTTAACGAGAGCGACAAAGTCGGGACAATACCCTGTTTGGATACTAATTGATGATTTTTCTCTTGTTTTTTCGACGTTTTACCGACGTGAAATGGGAAAGGGATCAGCTGTTTGTTTTAGGAGTTCGGGGTTTGTTTCAATTGTTTGTTTTTTAGGAGGATAGGTGTGAATGAGGTTGTTGCCTCTCGAAGTCAAGTGTTTGTGTGTAGATTTGCGGTCTAGTAGCTTAAAATTCGGAAAAAAACCGGCCAAGTACGAGTTGGACTCGCACACCGAAGGTTCCATATAAACTTGTAGGTATTTTGTTAATAAACTACATATTATTATTTAAGGATTTCATTTTTTTCCTTAACATGTGCTGTAAGAGATTGCAAAGTGTGATTGGGTTTTTCTATCTGAAATTTCTCAGAAGCAGCCACGTTGCATGGATTCGTGCCCGGTGATGGCAATAAGCTCGTCCCTATTACATGGGACTTAAACATAACTGGTTGTAATATTAGGTACACCTCTGCTTAAGCCTTCTGGGATTACAGTCGTGATGTTATGTTAAGTAAATCAACTTGATCTTAAAAATACCAAAAAATCCCTAATCCACAGGAAAACGCAACCAAAAATCAAAACAACACTATCCTAAAATCTAACTAAAGCAAAACAATCCCATCCCTAGTCACGGTGGCCGAACAGTATCGATATAAATCTTCACGCCAGCACATCACTGGGGTGGCCAGCGATTTACATAGTGGACAAACATAAAACTGTCACCGATATATCTAATGTGCTGACAGAAAGATGGATAGTCCATTTTATTGTAATACATGAATGTGAAATGTTGTCTTTTGATCTTGGTGTACCTTTGAATGGGAAGGTATTGGAAAATGTATTCAATATTTTTCTTGAAAGCATTGTGACTGAGTGAAAGGATTTTCTGCGTGATTTTATTTTCAGGAATGACTTTAAAATGTGCTTGTGATTTATTGAAATGGTGTTAGATTTAGGGTATATACTCATAGGTACAATTCGGTGATAAAATTCTACTTATTACTATATACCTATTAGAGTAAATTATATATACTAGAGTAAATACTTCGTAAAACCAAACGTCGAACCAAATATTGATTGAATTAATCTAATTAATCTAACCAATCTAGCATTAATTAATTAGTAAGTTTTTCATTTGTATTTTGTATATCGGATTTATGTAACACTTAACAATTAACTGTATTTATGTAACCAAATAAGTAAAATCTGTTTTGTAACTACATTTCCTACTCCACTGTTCAATGCATGCCGTGGCACCCTATAATTAAGGCTACACTATAAAATGTAAAAACATGCGTACTTTAACATGTACTTTTGGTGTATGCTTTGTTGGTTGTCCTTAAATAAATAAATAAAAATTAAAAAAAAAATGGGGCGAAATTCCTAATGGAAAAACAACACTTTGCCCGATCCGGGAATCGATCCCAGGACCTCTTGCTCAGCAGTCTCGCTTGCGACCACTAGAGCAACGAGGCAGTCCAACATACATCATTAATTACAAAAGAGTAATTTTTAAAACCAAAGTAGCACATTTTTCCTTTTTCTTAAAATTAAACTTAATTGTTATGCCAAAACAAAACTTATAAAGAAGCTCATGTAAAATCAAGTTGCCTTAGTCTTCGCAAAAGCTTTCCGCTTTATTTTGCTTACAAGCCGTTCAGCGCTTCAGCGGCTTTTTTCTTAAAGGACTTAGTTTTTTGCCCATCCCCTGGTTCGTCGCTTGAGTGTCTAAAAAGGAGGTTTTAAACTATCTACGTTCAAGCTTCAGATAGAAAGTGGGATGGCTGTAAGCTGTTTTAAATTGAGGACTTTTTGCGAGATTTAATTAATTTTTAGATACTTGTTTATGGTCAAGGAAAAAATCCTTGTAACGATCAACAAATTGTAAATACTGACACGGCTGCGTACCTTCGTAGCTAGTGAACAAGTTTCAATCTTCAGTCTAAAACCGCAAGTTAATATTTATTTTTACATTTTAGAAAAACTAACATTATAATAACAAAAATATATAACTTAATTGCTAATTATAAGCCTCCACAGATATCAACTGTTTGTCAAAATTAAGCTAACTTTTAAAATAAACGGGTCAATTGTGGGTGCCTCCTGTACAAAAAAGGCTTTGCTAAGAGTTTTCTTACTGTGCTTGCATTGGTGCAGAATAGGTCAATACCGGGTTCACAAGAAACTTCGTTAAAACTGCGACAGGCTCTTGGAAAGTACGCATTACACCTGTAATTACTGGTCTATCTAAGGTACATGTAGAAATGGTCGCTGTCGCCGTCTCATCTGACTATTAAGTACCTACTTTCTGTTTTTGTGAATCCTCATCTACTGCTTGATCGTCAAACACTCACTTCTTTCAGTGAACTAAGATCAAAGTAGCAAGCCGTTTCCTTAGTCAAGTCTGAAATTCTGTATCAGCTTGAAGCTGTTATTTAAATCTCCTACTATCGTACACTATCGCGATATGCTTGTGTATTAAAAAAAATACCTAGAAGGTAAAATCTAATGAGATTTCATATTCGAGGCCTAAACCAACAGGCAACAGCTTGGATAATGATGGTACTGATTACATAATCATAGCGAAATAAACGAACTTGCTATTATGAATACTAATACGAGTATTGCTAACCGCACGGCAAATGTCCGATACCGCACATAGGTCGTACCCTATAGACGATACAATGAGCAATCCTGTGGGGTATCCGCTCGTGGCAATCATTTGAATTGTGGTTGAAAATTTGTCAATATTAATATTTGATGACGATATAACACTGCTGATAATAATACGCCTAGACGCTGTACGATGTACATATCTAATGCTTCAGTGGTAACAGTTTAAAGTTTACCCTTAACCCCTACTAATTATACAAGCGAAAATAACTGTGTGTCAGTAGCGGAGGGTAAATTTTTGTAAGAGGTAAGCCGGAGCCGGTATTATTCGTCTATAGAACTGACTTTTCCATTTTTCAAAGGGAATCCGGTAGGAATCGAGTTGTATAGAATCTTCGCCATTGCTGTGTGTTATTATACCTGTGTTTTGTGGTTACCTTTTAATGACAAAGCGGCTGCGCGAATGTCGATGAAATTTGGTACACAGGTCGACTGTAATACGGTTTAGGACATAGGATGACATCCTTGTCTAAGTAGCACGTTCTCGTAGGATAACATACGATATTTAACTAGCGGAGACGAGGGGGAAAAGCTAGTATATCAATATATGACAACAATACGCCTATACACCCCCGCTTCTGAAGTGGAAGTATGTCCAATATTGCTCTAGTTTAGAGTTTAGCCTAAATAATTCAATAAGTGTAGAATTTCCAACAATACCTGCCTGAAAATTTCAACATGAAACAGTTCAACAGTGCCCAAACTATAGAAAGTTACAAACAATAATCGTGCCTCAAACGCAGGTTCTGTCCGAAACATTGTGTCCATTACAGTCGAAAGTTTGACAAATACTCGGGAGGATCAAAACAAATTAGTTCTCGAGGGAATTAATTGAATAATTCTCAACTAAACGCTTCAAAACCGACAGTTGTCGAGTATTGATTTCTAGTGCCCTCAAGTGGTGAGTGGTGGGTGGTGCAAGGTATTAGCATTGGGGTGAAACTGTTCGAGAGTGGATGAAGATACGAACTGCATCATATTATCATTAATCTTTATTTTATGCAAAAAGTACGAATCGTAGACAATTATAGAAGTGTACCTAGATAAAAAATGCTACCTACAATCGTTACAGTAATGGGTCCTACTTAAAAGTTTGATGAAGAATATTTCCGACATAAACTGTGTCTTGCTATTGAAATGGAATGGATTTAAAACATTATCCAAGATATTGAGCGCTCATTAATGATTCCCGACCAATATTTAAAGCAATATGGCACCTTAACAACCCAGGCACATTTTACAAACACACCCAAAATCGCTGACCGCCCCTAACTTGTCCCTCAAACGATGGCACCCCACAAAAACAAGGGTGGATTTGCAGAATTAAATAAAAAAGTGCACCTTACTGGACATAGAAATGGCGTTAAATCTATTGGATTTTTTTCGTAGACAGCGATTTTTTCGACGAAAAGCATTATCATTTGAACATTATGGTGTGGGGAGCAAGTTTTTGTCACTTTTGATTGTATGAAGATGTTATGTTATTGGAGATGAGTTGGCGGCTTTTAGGAGTGTCTGCAAGTAATAGTGGGGTGTCAGTTTAGAGTATAAGTAAGTACCCACTTACATACATACATAGAGTGTAAGTAAGTACCCACTTTCAGCTGAAAATATAAAAATTGAGTCGATAGTTGCAACTTTGTCACTGTGTCAACGTACTGACAACGTAAAAGCACGGATTTTTTATCGTTTCTCATGAAACTCTTTAAAAGTAACCTTTTCATATATTATTATGCAAATTGCCGAATCAAAATAATAATTTAATTTGCAAATAATTACGGATACTAATTAATTAACGCCCATTACTTTCAATTAACAGCCACCGGATTAAATTCACCGCACTATACAGCGTGTTTCACACTCCCGCACCTCTATACAGGGTGTTTCATTCCTGAACTTGGCGGACAACTATTCATAAATTACAGACGTACAATTGCGCGTTTACGCTTAAAATCTGACCACGTCGCATCGTATTATTCAGTCGCCTGCGCACATAAATCTAACTAAATAAATCAATATTTGCAATGGCGAGCTAAAGCACCCCTTCTATTTGTACAAATGCAATTCATTCGATATATACATGATGCATTGGCTGCCGGTGGTCGTTGGTCCATAAATACTGCTACAATGGACATTCAACTTTGTGACGCTTGATTTACGGTTGGATGTTTTTCGTTTTGTTTGAGGGCCATGTAAATAATAGAGAAGGCTTAAGATTATTTAATTCGTGTGCTTTTTGTGTTCGGGAGTTACGTTCAGTTGTTTTGGAGGCAAATAAAGCAAAAATGGCGGACGGTAAATTATGTTTGACTGGCAGGGAATGGCTTTTGGAATTAAGTCCGCCTTATGTTTGTACATGAAGTATAAAGTATAAATAAGAAAATATTTTCACTACTTTTTTCCCCCTGAAGTCCTTACACTCAAGACAGGGTACAGGATAGTCCGGTTAAGCAGAAGACCTGTGTGACCAGTGCCTCATAGGTTGACCTGCGAGATTTTGATTTTTTTTTATTTCAAAAAGACATCTTTTGCTCAGTATTTGCAAAATAGGCTAGCAATAATAAGAATTTGGAGAAGAATTCCGGTCTACGTTCAAAATCCTCACTTGATGCTTAATGTTTTGTCTAATGGAAAAAGGATCACTAGAAACTTGCTTACGTCTCAAGCCATTTGGTAAGACACTATCTGAAACTCAGAAATCCTCTTTAAAGTCCTAAGCAGAGCTTGAAGCTCAAAGCTAAACCACACCAAATAAACTTCTAACTTAAACAAGATACTAAGAACTTAGCCGATTTAGGCTAAAACCAATAACTGAATTAAGGCTCGGGCAAACTGCCTCTGACAAAACGTGGACGCTGCTCCGGACAAGGACATCCAAACTTAAGGATTAAAAAAACTGGTACGGACAAATTGAAAACAGATTTTGGACACTGGACACTGAGGGATACTCCAGTCATACAGGTACCTAGAGATAGAAGGTGACCGGACAATAAGAAAGGAACAGCTGTACTGGTACGGACAAATTGCGGACACCGGCACTGCTACTTACTAATTCAATAAAAGAGCAGTTATACAGGTACCTAGAAACAAACTGTGGAACGGCTGCGAACATCAGACGTCGAGAGATATTTCAGTAAAGGACCAGTCATACTGGTACAGATAGATTTCAGACTGGCTGCGGACACCGGTGACAGAGACCATACAAATATCTACCAGTCTGCCGATCTATAATGAAATAAGACACGACTGACAGCCCTAAGCCGACACTGACGTCAGCGATGCACCCTGACATTTTATTGGTCGCGCGACGCTTTGATCTCGCTGCGGCCGTTTTCAATTACCAATTAGATGCGGCATACGATACGTGCGAGTGCGTAGGGTTGGCACAGTTGGCAGGTTGACTACAATGCCTGTGTATGTTGGTTATCTTCCGAGTTGACATGAATAGAGGTATTGGTTACCCGACATTTGTGTTTTGCTGATTATTGGAGCAGGCATCACACAGATTGGCCCATGTATAATATGTAGTGTTGTGTATTGGCAAGGCATTAGGTATTTTCTTACTGAAATGTTTCTAGCAGAACCTTAATTGCGTGTGACAGTTTCTGTTGCAATCTAAACCCTTGAAGGATCATCAACAGTCTCTTGCCCTTGTCCCAATTAATTTGGTGTCGGCGCAGCATGTCTTCTTCTTCCATACTTCTCTATTACTCGTCATCTCATCAGACACCTCTTTTCGTGCCATATCATTCTTCACACAGTCCATTCATCTTTTCTTTGGTCTTCCTCTACTCTTATACCCATCCACAGTTATACTCAAAACTTTTCTCACGATGTTTTCCAAGGGCATGGAAAGAATCTAATCCATTGCTTACTTTGTCTGAAAACTTCGCCTGTTCGACAGTGTATAAAACACAATGAATTTCGTCGAATTTTTAATTTTAAAAGACCTAATTGTATTACGTCGTTATCCTGCAGTTGCTTAAAACATGCGAAAAGTGGGCAATAATTAGAAAAACAAAATCATCATCTGCCTAGCCTTTTCCCAACTCTGTTGGGGTGGGCTTCCAGTCTAACCGGATGCAGCTACTGACTGACTATCTGACCTCCACAACCCAGTTAGTACTGGGTAATACGATACCCCTTGGTAAGGCTGGTTGTCAGACTTTTTGGGGCACTGACTACCTGTAACGACTGTCAAAGATCTACAAATGACAGCCAGGACGAATGGCTTAACATGCTTTCCGTGGCACGGAGGAACTCGGTATGTAATGGGTGGTCACCCATTCACAGACCAACCTAGGCAAGCACGGCTTAACCTAAAGATCGATCTGAGCGGCTGTTATTATTTTGCCACGAGCCCTTCCTTCCGTCCTTAGAAACACAAAATCATAATTAGAAAAACAAAATCATTTTGAAAAAAAAAAAATAACTTTGAAAAAGACAAGATTATCGCTGTCTGTCTTAAAACGATACTATTTACCTAGTATCATGTGTTACTGGTGGACGCTACCGAAAGCGCCAAACTAGTAGCTCAGTTCTGGGCTGACACAATTAAGATTGCCATCGACACGTTAAGAAGAAAGAATGTGTTACTGAAGAAGACATTTTTCAAATGCATCCCCACAAACTGAATAAAGCAAGAACGATCTTGTTTTTAATGAAACAGCTGGACGCGTTCATAATGGCCGCCGGTCCCAACGTGATCAAGTTACGTTCAAAATAAATTACTGAAACACTGAAACTTTCAGCTATCCAGCGTACATTAGTTAAACAGATGTTGAACACTCTTTTATGGGGTATTTTTTGAGTTTTAATGTTCTTTGTCGTGTGGTTTAGGGATGGAAATAGGTAGAATCGTTTTAGTTAGGGCAAGAAATGAAAACTGGCTTAGACCGAGTTGGACTCGCGCACCGAGGGTTCCGTATAAACTTGTAGGTATTTTGTTATTAAACTACATATTTACGGTTTTCAGATTTTTCCCTTTAATTGTGCTATAAGACAATACTTCTGGCCAAATTTCATGATTCTTGGTCAACGGGATATTACCCTATAAATTTTGATTCCTTTGAGAGTGTCGAAATATACGTTTTTTGCGGCATAAACAGCCGTATCTTTTTTTTACGTTAACTGATAAGTTTGATTTTTTTCACAGCTTCAAAGGAATGTAGACTTGAGCATATGGTTTTAATTTCAACTCGATACCTCCACGCGTTCCCGAGATAAAGGGTCTTGACAGACAGACGGACGGACGGACGAAAAACAAAGTGATCTTATAAGGGTTCCGCTTTTTCCTTTTTAGGTACGGAACCCTAAAAGGTTCAGAAAAACTCTACTATTTTTATTAATCGGGGTCTTTTTATAACATAACATCATCACTGAATCCCCGAACGGTTAGGCAGAGGTGTACCCATTAGTACACACACATTTCGACAGTTATGTTCAAGTCCCAACTTCCCAAGTAATAGAGGTCGACCATATTGCCATTAACCGGGCAATAATCCAGACTCCGTGACAGCTACTGAGAAATTCGTAATCGAAAATCCTAATAACACTTTGCCCAATCTGAATCGTACCCAGGACCTCATGCTCAGCAGTGGTGCTTGCGACCATTAGACTAACGAGGCAGGACATAATTATTATTCTCTTTATTCATCTTTCTAACATATTATTTACATTTTTAAATATTTGAAGTAACAAAAATTATTTAAAAAAAAACATTTCAAAATATAAAAAAATAGTAGCCCACCGGTACCGGGAACAGGGTCCAAACTACCGGCAGTCAGGGCTCCAGAGAGAGGAACCTCCTAACAATACGAGCCGTGTCCAGAAGTACCGCTTTCTGAATCAAGCCCTTGATCCAGCTGCCTAACGAGAGCCTTCTGAGATATTGGTCGAGGCTCTTGGCAATTAAGCCATGGGCTGACACGACTATCGGCACAATGATCGCTGAGTCCACGGTTAATTATTATTATTATAGATTTTGATTTTTAAACAGAACACAATATCATATTACCTAACTCTAGGTACAGTAATTTAAATGCCATTGCTGCCCTGCCAAACTATCAAAGGATTTTCTACCTAAATTACATACCTATATCAGTCTTTAATTTGGTTGTCTATTTGTTACCTGTCTCTAAATGGTAAGATAGTACCTAACCGCCTATTAGTCTCTTATGTATTAGCCTTGTCAGGATAAGTATACCAATTGGCTTCCAATTGTCTTTCGTCATTGATTGACGTCATGTTTTAAGTGGATTTAATTTAATGAAGCTTTCATTATCTTATTCAAGTTTGTTACGGATTGATTATTCATTGATTGACGAATAAGTGATCTTAGTTTCGTATGGTTAAAGTTGGGTCTTAATTTGACACTGGACTGTCAAAGAGCTTGAGTATAAAAATTTACAGAAAATGGTGTAAAATATGTAAATTATATTCCACAGTTATTCTGTGAACAGCGTTGTGGGCTACAATACTGTTCCAATTTTATGTGTAGGTATGCTTTTTCTTATACTATATATTGTAGCTGTTTGCTGTTCCTTAATAATAATAAAAAATAACCTTTTATCATTGTGATTAGTTGGCGGAAATAAAGAAAAGTCTTTGATATACATACTTGTGATGCCATGCGATTAGATGTCAAGTGATTTTCACATTTAAACCGAGTTCAAGTGCAATGACAGCTCTTAAACTCGGTTTGGATGATCATCGTAGTTGTGGATATGCTGATTGCGTATGATTTTTACCCCCGGCTTCGCTTGTGTTAATTTAAAATTTGAAAATTAATTCCGGTTGTACTCTGCTTGTAATAATATAATTTAAACATGATTCGAAAGACACGTGGCGCCATCTATTATCATAAGATCGTTATTGTTGTTTTCCTCGGGAACAGTACTTTTTTTCGGAATGAAAGGTATCGTTTCTGTACACCCGACAACGTCTGTGGTTTAGGCGTGAAAAGGTAACAAACAAACTTACTTTCGCATTTATAATACATATTAGTAAGGGGTAGTAAGGATAGCCCTCAATGAGTTGATTCTGATTCTGAAAAATTTTCTTTAAGTTAATAATAAGTTTCAACAGCTGCTGTAAACTGGGCCTTGACCAAAACCACAGCAGCGAAAAACCCCTATATCCTTTCCTCCCGGGTTTTTAAACCGCCTTCGTCCGGGGAGACTGGGGTAATCCAGACCCATATAATCGACTGATCGAATATCTCACCGGATATTGAATTTTCCCGCGCACGTACCGGAAGTCGTCGCGGCTCAATCCGATTGGTCGGCTGGCCGGCGCCATGTCTTTTTATCTTGTTTATGTTGCTAGTAAACAAACTCCGTAACTGTATCTCTTAAGTTTTACTTTGTTTTATGAATTTATGAGTTTTATCTTTCTTTTGTTGGTGTAACTGCGATATTGACCCCGTTTGATCTATTCGTGATGAAGCAGTAAACTTGAGCTGTTTAGTATTTCAGCAGATGATTTAGTTACGAAAGTGATTAGGAATTTGAAGGCCTAATGTTACTATTGTTCTAGCTTTTGTACGTGGTACAAAAATTGAATGATATTTCTGATAGTGAAAACATGTTTTTAGGGTTACTGAACCCTAAAAACATGTTTTTTACCTCAAAAGGAATAAACGGAACCATTATAGGATCACTTTGTTGTCCGTCCGTCCGTCTGTCTGTCTCTCAAGATCCTTTATCTCGGGAAGGTGTAGAGGTATCGAGTTGTAAGTAAAACCATATATATACTCAAGTCTACAGTCCCCTGAAGCTATGAAAAAATCAAACTTCTGTAAAAGTAAAAAAAGATACGGCCATTAATGCCGCAAAAAACGTATATTCCGACACACTCAATGGAATCAAAATTTATAGGGTAGTTACTTCCGTTGACCTAAAATCGTCAAAGTTGGCAAGAAGCAATGTCTTACAGCAGATATAAAGGAAAAAATCTGAAAGCCGTAAATATGTATTTTAATAACAAAATACCTAAAAGTTTATACGGAACCCTCGATGCGCGAATCCGAAGATCGCATTCAGTAGAAAGAAAACATAACTAGGAGGACTAATTAATTAATTTAAACTTAATAGTAAGTTCTAATCATAAACTTTAATGAAAAAACATCACGATCCCATGACACCAGCGAAAAAAAATCCATCCATTACCAAAAAGAATATTCTCCAATTCAATATTTTTAAAAGCTCAAAACCGCTGCGATACGATAATCGTTTTTTAATCCGCTTATCTTCAAAATCATCACCGACACGCGCGTGATTGACGTACGACAACGTGCGATGACGTCACGCGATCATGATCGTGATGTATTATCAGTTATCACATCACATCATATCACATCACATCTGAGGCCGGTGACGCACACAATTTCGCAAATTGCTGCGCCGATGATGAATGATTCTGATAGACTGCGCGTTAGACACGTGTAATAATATTGTTAGGAGAGTGGAGTGGGAATATGAGTCAACGGCTTTGGAGTTGTTTTTTTTTGTTTTATTAGAATGTATTGTTTCTTTTTGCCGCATTACAAAATCTTAATTAACGAGTTATTTAGTCAAATTAGGGTGATAATCAGAACTTTTTGTGCTTAAAAATTACGATTTTATTGTGGAAATTTACAGTTACCATATTAAATTTACAGTTACCATAGTTAGTTTATAGCTATTAGTGTAAGACTAACAGCTTTATTTATTATATTCACGATTTGGGTTGTCCAATTGTTATTATTTGTAAAAGTGACAGGTATCTGTCACTGTCATAGACACGTAAACAGTCTTATATTTTTCGTCTAGTAAAATGGACAGATACCCGTCACTTACGTAGTAATCGACTAATTTAGAATAACACTGTTCTAGGCTGTATAGAGTTGAGACTTTTGCCACGATCATTTTTGTAAGAGTGATAGTTTGACTTTGGTTCGTTTTGCTTGTCACTTGATTTTGAACCGTCGAACGAACGTTGATATTTTGCTGTTAAGATTAAATAGAAGAATATTTACAATCGTCGTTTAATTTCTGAGTTGAGGTTGAGTTCCTACATTAGTAAGTACTAATAAAGAAATATTTTGTAACATGCTTGTTCTTATAAACGCTTTAATTACTACATAAAATTGTATGTACCGGTGGTTCGATATGCTCACAAATAACTATTTGTAACTACAAAATATTGGCAACGCTGTCGACCAGCATATAGCAAAATTACACATTACTTGCAGAACGACCACAGCTAGAAAATTAACAAAATGTTTATTACAAACGTCATTCACAGATAAACATAAACAAAAATAATACCCATATCCATACAATAAATAACTTTAATACTCGGGCGTCTTCGCCATTTTTGCCATTAAGTATGGCAACACGATTAGCGTGGCACATAATAATGTTGC
Organism: Eurois occulta; assembly: GCA_950022335.1. Classification (NCBI taxonomy): domain Eukaryota; kingdom Metazoa; phylum Arthropoda; class Insecta; order Lepidoptera; family Noctuidae; genus Eurois; species Eurois occulta. The sequence continues at coordinate 3,322,748 of OX465489.1, read as the reverse complement.
CAGACAACTGAGTTATGGCGCTCAGTAATGGCCGCGAGACGAATAAAACGGATAAAACTGCCTTTGCCAATAGCTATTACAATTACGTTCAATAGCGCAGAGGTCTGTGAAATAAATTGTTTTTATACATATAGGCTTTGAACATATTGACGGATCGTAAGCAATGTAACAAGGATTTTATGTGGTTTACAGCAAAAACCGTCAAATGCTGGCTGATTTGAATCCAAACTCTTACAAAATAGAGCAGGATTTACAAAATTGAGTACGTATATTAGTCTCGAATTGTAAAGTTAATTGTTTCTTTATGTGCATTATGCTTGTTTTGATTAACACTACATGAAATCTAAAAACTACATGATTGGATTTATCGGTTCAACACCAAACTATGAAAAAAACAGTGCAATATTTCGCAATAATTCATTGAAGTGGCTCTTGAAAACGTGAATTCGTCACACTCCAAAATAATGCCGTAAACCAAATATAAACACTGAAAAATAAGTAGTAGACTAAAAAGATAAGTATTTTCAACACTGCAAAAGACACGGAGAACAATTTTAAGATGGCTGCGACGGCAGTTTGTCTTATGAAAGTTCCAACTTTATGAGAACATCTCGAGTGTTTATAAGATGCTGAAGAATATTCACTGTCTACTTGGTTTTGAATAATAAATTCAGTCGATATCTTCTATATCACTTTTTTTCTTCTATATCGATTTTGATGAAGTTTATTTTAAGAATCTACTACGATGGTAGTCAGGCTATAATTATCGTACTGTTGGTTTAGATCAATAATTTTAATATTAGGCACCTGACTTTGGCTGAATATGAAACTATACAATAAAATGAATGAGCTTGGGAAAAACCTAGAAAGTTTTCCTTCAGTCGAAATTTAGACGAATACTTTTTTTAATGTCGTAGTGTCATTCCGAGATAGAAGACACCTTGGGTACCTATTTTTTTTTGTTTGTTTAAATTTTTGGCAGAAGGCGTCGCGGCAGACCTCGTAGAAGATGGCGGGATGAGCTGGACAAAATGAACGACCAGTGGCCCACATTAGCCCTGGATCGAAATAACTGGAAGTCATGAGGAGAGGCAATGCCTAGCAGTGTGATAACACAGGCTAACAGTATCATTATCAGTAACTTTTCGGAAATTCCTGGTTGTGTCTAAACTTTAATATTTTTCTTCCTTTCAGCATACCCGACCACGTCTGTTCACCGGCACCTAAAACACCGCGACAATAACTTCAGCATACATCATCTTCAAGGTGAAAAAAATGTTTCCTCGACAAATAACACTGATTTACAAGCTAAGCCGTCGCATATAACTCTCTTTTTAATGGTATATGTATCATCGAGGCGGAAATGTGTGCAATAAAGTGGATTTATACCGTGGCCTGGATTATTGGGATATAGCTGTTTTGATCATAATTGTCGTATGTAAAAATATTGTGGAAACATCATTCTGTAGATTTGTCATGTTTTATGTTTGTTTTGACGTTATTGATTTAAGTTCTGAAATCGAGACTATGTTAATTGTTAACAAGCGTTATTTTTTCTATAAATCTTGTTCATCGGAGTAAAACGTTTGAAATTATTAACAATGCTGAAAAATGTTTTCTTTAGAATAATAACTAACTACAAAGGTTAAACGCTAAGGAGATTTAAAACAAGATGTGCCGTATTATTTGAAGACACCGTAAAAAGGCAGCGCAATTAAAACACATGACAAAAAGCAAAACAAAACCGTCAAAAAGCATAACATTTATAATTTAAAAAATGCCAAAAGATACTAACATGATTGACACCGGAGACTCTGGTCTTGTTCAATTTAGATAAGTTGGTGCCCATTCGTAGCCATTAATGCCGGTCCTCCCCAACAACCTCTAATTAAACTTGAACCTTATTTTCGTACACATAGAGTCTAAATTTTCAGTTTGTAGTGTATAATTTTAACGAAATATTTGGCACAGTTTAGGACACAAAATGTCTTGGACAATCACTATCACAATAGTCTTATTATATTTTGAACACAGTTTATATAATTAATTGTTAGTAAAAGCCACTTTGGTACAGTCAGTTCACGGAAGAGCTGAAATGGAAATTTAGATTTTTAATAATTTTGTGGTTATTTCAGGAAAACAGGAACAAGAAAGTGTCAAAACAGTAAAATTAAAATGTAATGTAAAAATAATTAAAGAAGGAAATATAATAAATTATGTTAAAACATAAAAAATATCCCTAATTCACATCATCATCAAATACCTACTCATACCTAAACTTTTACTAAAAGAAGCTATAAATAAGCTATAGGTATAAGGTTTATTTTTCATTTGATCTCTTATTTAAACTGTGTTTTTTAATCAATCAGCAACACAACCAGTACCAACATTCACACGACAAAAAAAAACATTTCATTACTACCAACATCAACAATAATAAATCTGTCAAAATTACCACATCATGGTACCGGAGTAAAGATGTGTCAATATCTTATCACTGCTTACGACATCGCCCTAAAAAGGGCAGGTCTCGTTCATTCAAGCCCACGTGCGAGTGGGCGATCAAGTATGAATCGAAGTATCAATGGCTATACTCTCACTTTGCAATTTAACTGTGTTTTGTGAATAAGATACTGGTTTTTGAGTTTATTTGGTCAGAGTTACTTGTCAATGAATTTTGTTTTTTTTATCATTGGAATTCACCAGTTCTAAACTGTAAACGTTAAACTATTGCAGACTTTAAAGAATTTTCCGATTTTATGTTCCATAATGATTTGATCGTTTTAATTTAACAAAGAAACACATACATAGTCTCCGAATCATTTAAGTAATTTTTGTTGTACCTACCTTTTTGAGCAATAATTTTTTAATTTCAATTTAGTAGTCAACTTTAAATTCATCAATTTACACCCCGAACCGTGTAAATTTTACAGATTATAATCAGCAATCTAGAGCACATGTCCGAATAGGCCTTGTTTCCCCTTATTATGCCGCGGCTCGGGGGGTAGGCAGTAAAACCAGTGAGTCATCCTGCACCGACCTGCATTCGGTTTAGTAATCGATAAAGTTAGCTTGTTTTAGATTTACCAAATGTGGATGGTTATGTTCGTATTGAATATTTCTTGCTTTGATGGTCTCATGTTACTGAAATGTGGTCAGTTTTGACAGCAAGGACACCTATGGTTAATGGGAATCTTACCATTTACCAAGATTAAACTGGTAATGTTTCATATTAAAAAGTTACAATTAAGTATCGAGTTTAGACTGTATCTATGCTGGTTCTATATTGTATGAGCGACTAAAGCCATTTTTACTCCATTTTTTTTTAAAATAATTCCAATAATTAGCAAATAGTTCGCTCCCTTCCTCAAAAACTTTCTATCATTCTATCCATGCTACACCCCTGATAATTATTTGGTGTAACCCAAAAGCGTCATTACCAGACATGTGGCCGAGTGCATAACGGACCACAATACATGGATCGATATAGGAGTTTGCGTAGTTTTAAATACGGCAAGCGAAGGGTTGGGCCCTCGCGTACTAACTGTTCTAATATAGATTAGTTTTGTGAATGATACGTTCAAATGGACGGCAGTGAGATGAATGAGTTTTGGGTAAAACGTCTGTAGTTTTAGAGTGATTTTAGTTTTGTGTTGTTTTGGCGTTGTACAGATATCGTTGAACTTATTTACAGACAGTGTTATTTTGAAAATTAGTATGAGTAGCTTTTATATAGCTGTTCAACGAACGAGATAAATGAGTTTTGGGTAAAACGATGTTAGTTTTAGAGTGATTTTAGGTTTTTGAGTGAAGTTATATAGAAGTTTGGTTCACTCAATTGGTATTTTAGGAGTGTTTGGCAGTCCTACATTGAAATATGAGTGTCGGCATGAATGTGTTTAGTTTGGTTTAGTTTTAGAGTGATTTCAGTGTTGAATTGAGTGTTGTTTAGGCATTGTGGACAAATTAATTTAGTTGGTTGCTAGGTATTTAGGCATTGGTTGCTTTTGAGTGTACTTTTGTTGTAACTTAAGCATTTGGAGACAGTGTTACTCTGTGAATTAAGTATAATGAGTTGACTGTTTGGCTGAATAATTGTCTCAACACATTATTATAATTTAGAGTGATTATATATTTTGGTAATAGGCTCGCCCCCTATTACATGAGACTTAAACATAACTGGCGAAATATTTGTGTACTATTAAGTACACTTCTGCCTAACCCTTCGGGGATTACAGGCGTGATGATATGTATCTGTGTTAAGTATTATGTTTCGTTTAGTTGCGATGTTCTAAACCTCAACATTATTTTTGTGATTGTTTTGCAGTACAACCAACCAGTAATGAGTTTTTGCCAAAATATAAATTACATAACTGTGGCAGTGCTTCGGTGCAGCAAATAAACGTCTGCTATGACCATGTTTAAAGATTTTAAGCGACTTTTGGCTGATATAGGCGTTCTAAATACAGCTCCGTTTTGTGAATGAAATAAGCGGACTGTTTGGCAGCGTTAGGATAAATGAGTTCCTGCCAAATACTGCTACAAGTAGAGTCAGTTACGTAAGATAGATTGGTCAGTTATTTGGAAAGAAGGATCATTTATTATCTGTGCTTTATCGAATTTCATAAAAAGTTGCAGTTTATTTTGCTTGTGTAACCTAATCCTATCAAATTGTTTTGTTAAAACGCACGTTATTGTCATGCAAATGAATTTATCTGACATAGATTTGATGAATTACTTATTCAATGATTTTTGAAATTTTTTTGGTCGTGCTTACAACAAATAAGTTTTACGTTTTACACATGCTTGGCAACTATTATCAGAAAATTGCTATTTTAATTACAACCATAAAATCTTTTAATTTATTGCTTTATAATTGCATTCATTATCGTTTCTCCTCAAATGGGAGTAAGTATTTAATTGCGTGATGTGGGTAGCTGAGTAATGTTGGTGTTGCTAACAATGATAACAATAAAATACATTTATATACAACGAGAAAAAACATAACAACAGAGGAAATTATAAAATAAATAATAGGTAACCGAAAATAATTAGTAAAAATATAATTATGAATTTACTGAAGAAAATAACAAAAAAAATATAAGAGAAATCACCTTGAAAAATTGATATAAAATAATTTTTGACTCCTTATCGTTTCCTTTCGTTTGAAAACCACACGCGACTTGATAAGAGGAACACGTGATGCACGGAAACACGACAGAAACTTCGACAGCGGGAAAATAATCGATCAAAACACGTAAATGTTTGTACACTATCGTTCTTACAAGGTCACTTCGCACTAATTCATTCGGTTATGTCTGTTCGCGATCCATCCAGCGCTTTACCAGCTACGACTGAACACACGTCCTCTCTCTCCGGGTTCCGACCCCACACTGAATAGGAGTGCAGGGCGAAAGGGAACTCTCGCTCACTCCCAAAGAGAGGGCCAAACTTATTTAGCCTTTGTTGTCCTTAAGAGGGATAAATTATTACGGTTTTGCGATAACATAATAGAATGGTGCACTAAATAATTGAAAGGATAACACTTTTTAGTGTTACTATACGTTAAATATTGAATTTGGTTAATAGTTCCATATTTTGACTGCGTATTTTGATAGAAACTATGGTGGGAGGGAAAGAGAGGGCGATATGGTAACCAGCTGTTTAGTGATTGTTGGTATTTGTTTACTAACAAGACTAACGTCTTGGCTTCTGTAATCATTACTTACTTATGTCAAGGATAATAGAACGGTAATGATTTTTAGATGAAGTGAATCCGTGTGAGGAAAATGAGGGAATGATGTCAGTGGAGGAGGAGGAGGTTCAATGCCGATTCAATAATCCGATAATAAGTATACTTATTTGCAAAGAGTTTCTTACACATGGTGGGTTGGAGGGATGGTTTGACAATCATCACATCATAACATCATCCCTGTAATCCCCGAAGAGCTGGCAGAGGTGTACCTAAGAGTAGGTAATCCCACATTTCACCAGTTATGTTTTAAGTCCCATGTAAAAGGGACGATCCTATTGCCATTAACAGTTTGACAAACATCTTATTAAAGCGAAATGTGATCAAAACAACAATAAACATAACATTATCCCTGTATTTTCCAAAAGGTTAGGCAGAGGTGAGTAGGCCCATATTTCTCCAGCTATATTTGAGTAAGTATCATGTAACAGGGGTAAATAAATCTTGTTTCGCCAGAGTCGTAAGAATGGATTTTGTTAACATAGATAGGAGATGGCCAGTTTTGGGCCAAAGTATGTACAGAAACGATATGTATATTAAAAAGACTAGATTTTTTACTGATTAAAAATAACATGTAACAATAATAGGTAACTTTCTACCGGAATGAGCTAAAAATTATAATTTGAAATGTGGTTTTAAATTGAATGTAGTTCTAAAACTAGCTCCGTAAACAAGCTATCAGGTCACTACGAGTTCGTTCTAAAACTAGTAGTTCTAAAGAAGTTACTAAAAAAACGATATCTGTTTTGTTTTAGCATTGGTCATGAACATTATAATCATTTATAAAAGAAAAAAGGACATTTGATTAAATTATTGTTGTTTTAGTAATAGTTATTTATTTATTTAACAATAACATCGTTCAAAATCGTGTATCGGTTGACTGTTTCAAAACGAAAAAATATTGATGTTTGTCAAAATGTCAATGTCACGTCACTCCCGTCAAGTCACGTCATTCGTTTTCGTGCTCGTGCGGATGTGCTTATTCGATTTCTACTATTTATCTGACGACTTTGGATTGATTTTACGGACTTGGACACCGATTCCTTATCGACTGGATAATGGTGAATTGCGTGAGTGTATCGCTACTGATCGTAGCAACGCTACTGGAAGTGTGCCTTTACATGATGAAGCAGTTCTTTCCATAATAAGGGCAAGGACTGTCGTCAAACAGTGGCAAGGTACCAAAATACCATCACACCTCCTGCACCATTCCTGTATGATATATTAATTGAGTATGAAAATGAAGATGAATAAAATATAGAAAAAATAACTTGTTTTTATTTTACCTACCTAATTCCTTTTTTGTGCTATGCAATAATATGCTAATAATAACATACAAATATGTTTTCAAACAATTAAATCAATGTGTTTATTTGATTATGGTATTTACAATACATTTTGGCGTTATATAGGTACAATTCTTACCATCTGCCGCATAACCTAACCTAGTGACCCAAAAACGTATTTTCTTCCTAATTCCCATAGAATTTAAAAAAAAATCTTTCTGATATGAATATGTTTGTGTTTTATCTATTAAATAATACATAAATGATTACTGTTCATATTTGGCCCAACGATGTATGGATTTCTGGCGATCTCCTTTAACTATTATTACTTTAAAATCTACAGACTAGACCGAAGACCCATAAAATAGATAAGAAAATAAAATTCATAACGATGAAAAAGGGCTCAAAATGTTGCGAAAATAAAAATAAAATGCAATGTACCTGGTACATACTAAAAGTGAAATATGCTGCAATAAATCGTGACAATTTGATTTCAGCTGCATTTTATTTTCAAAAAGTAGACAATGTGGCTATTCAACTACTTTGGGTAAATAGCCCGAAGTAGTTGAATAGCCACATTGTCTACATATTGGGCAGTCGCCATTTTGGGAATACCCTAGGTACTACTAGGAGGAACTCGTGGCTAAATAAGAACAGCCGCTCGGGTCGATCTTTAGGTTAAGCCGTGCTTACCTAGGTAGGTCCGTGGATGGGTGACCACCCATTACATACCGAGTTTCCTCCGTGCCTCGGAAAGCACGATAAGCCGTTGGTCCCGGCTGTCATTTGTAGATCTTTGACAGTCGTTACAGTGGCCCGAAAGCCTGACAATCAGTATTACCAACGGGTATCGTCCTAGCGCTAACTGGGTTGTGGAGGTCAGGTAGGCAGTCGCTCCATGTAAAATACTGGTATTCAGCTGCATCCGGTTAGACTGGAACCGACCCCAACAGAGTTGGGAAAAGGCTAGGCAGGTGATGATGACCCTAGGTACTACTACTTAAAGTCTGTGATTTTCTCTGCGATTTTTTTTTTTTTTTCTGAATTTGTACAAAACATTTTGGGATTATCATTGACACTTAAAACGGGATATTTACTATTTATAAAAAAAAAAATAGTTATCTTGGTAAATATCCCATTTTTAGTGTTAACTATTTTTAGTCGTTTTAGAAACTCATTTTGGCATTTGAATAATTTTAAAGCATGTTCAAGTTAGGCAGGCACAATTCAAAGGGTAAGGTAAAATTGAGTTTTCCTAGTTCACTATTGACTTGCCAAACATTTTCAGTCAAATATCACAGGCTTTCTGAAAAAAAAAAACTAAGTTACGTTTGTTGTTTAACAAAATCGTAATTTCCAAATCGCAAACTTGCTGCTGTTACGAACATATATCTACAAACAATATTACATGTACTTGAATAGAAAATGGAGTCGCAGTTTGCAACTAAATTAAATTCAGTACCTAGGTAGGTAAGCACTTAGTGCGCTCCCCAAATTCTATTAAATATTGCTTAGATCCAGTCTAAAGAATTCTAAACTCAATAGAATTGGAAATGTCAAAGTGCTAGACGAAAGAATTTCGTTGTTTACCTTAGTTTTAGGAAAACGGCTACGTTTTTTTGTAAAAACTTACCTTTTGGCTGGCTATAAGGTCTTTGTAGCACTGTTTAGTTTATAATCTAAGGTTAGACTTACTGTACAAAGGGCAAAAGAAGGAACATGGATGGTTTTTAGTCAGTAAGAGTCTGACACTCCCTTCCGCTCCGCCCAGAGCGGGAGGAGTCAATTGATGATTCCCCATCCGAAAAAAAAGGGTTAGACTTACTGTAGTAGACTATAATATGAGGCTAAGTCTTTTATTCTCTCTGAGGTTTTGTCTCGAGCTATGTACTTAATTGATTACCTGTAATCAAAGAAAAACAAAATTAGTATCTTGTGTGGAAAAAATCATGAATCTAAAGGTACAAAACCTCGCGCAATTTTTCTCGTAGGCAGAAATATCATTTAGCGATATGTTATATTTTTTAATTTTACTTAACATAACATCAACCTTGTAATCCCCGAAGAGTTAGGCAGACGTGTGAGGTGTGTTTTAGTATCATATAATAGGGGGCGAACCTATTACCTTACCTATTTATTTTTTAATTTATTTGTCCAGCAATGAAAAGAAATCATAGTTGATTAACTATGGACTGCTAAAGTTTCTAAACGCGAAATATTAGTTTCATTGTCTACGAAGAAACGCTGACGAATGGTCATACATGGCCCACTGTGTACAGACCACACCACGTCTAATAATAAAAACTTTATGAATGAACAAAACGTAATTAGTCTACCAGCTGTGATCGAAAAGCACGCAACGAAAATAGTCATCACCGTGGGACCCCCGCACTGTTACATAATTATGATTAATTTATTTATAGGTACTGTCGAATAAGAGAATTGGTGTACACGCAGTTAACTTGCAAGTAGTGCTTTGTATTAAAACAATGTATTGAGTGTTTAACCGACTTCTAAAAAAAGAGGAGGTTATGTATTCCACCAGAATATATTTTGTTTCATACTGGTATGTTCACTGATTTTTCTGTGATTACTGGTCCGATTTTCGTGATCCTTTCTTATTTGATAGAGGAAGCTCGCGTGGTGGCTCCATATAAATTTTATTAACTTTACTTAAGTATGCCATAAGGTTAAACAGTTATTATGAACACAAATATCTTTGGATATCTTCAAACCTCTCCTCCTCCGGTCATGCTTGTATGAAATTATAAGAATTGTAGCAGATGGCGTTCTGTAGTTTCTGCCTACCCCATGGGACATACCCGTTAGTTTATGTACCTATATGTGTAAAAAAAAATAGCCATAAAGATTATATTAGCAGTGCAGTGGAAAAAAGAATATTTTTCCCTATATTATAATTAACACTAGAAACGGAAACGAACACGAACGGAATATTTTTCCCTGTACACCAAACAGCTTTCTCAACTGTACCTACGCGTTTGTTTATGAACATGTGTTGACGTACTTCTTTAGTCTATGGAATAAACATCGGTGCTTTGTTTAGTCTCATTTCAATGTCTCTCTATTGAGGGCTCCAAAAATCTTGAGATTGGGAAAAGATAAGATGGTCTAAATTGGGTTTTGTTATGTTTTTTCTTTCGGAACCTTCATCATGCCCCCCTGAGTTAACTCATATCCAGTATTATACGGGGTGTAAAGGACACCGGCGCGACAACGGTTACCACGTATTCAGTACATCATTCTGAGCCCCTCCACAGATAAATTTTTCATCGGTTATTAAAAAAAAACAGTTGTATCCTACAAAACTGCAATACCTACACGGTCAAAATGTATGGAACAGCAGACTTTTTTAGAGATGACCGATTAACAAATTTCTATGTTGGTGGTTCTCAGAATGATGTACTGATTATGTGGTAACCATTTTCGCGTCGGTGTCCCTTCCACTCTGTCTACTATCCAATATCAGTAACGCCCTATATTAGACTATTTATATCATAGTTATTATAATATCTCCATCCAGAATGAAGAGTATAAATAGTCTGACTCATTGTTTCTCTGTGGTATTTTTTATAAGGACCTTAAGGACTGTTGTGTTCACGATTATGGAATAATTTGGATTGATGATTCTTAAGAAATGGCATTAAAATCGATTCAAAATTCGCTTCTCAACCAGCCTCAAACCAAAAATTTACAAAATTATGCACTTCCCTGTCCACCCCGCTACGGATCGAAGGCGTGACGGCACATACTTCCCTGAACATTATCTCCCCTAACTACCGATGGGCAGGCATCCATCAAACATCAACCCGGCAGATAAAGCCGTGATCTCACTCATTACGCTGCCGGTAAAACTGGCCGATCCATCACTTGCCAGTTTGGCACACTCTGCCACCTCCCTGGCATTATGTTGCCAGAGTAATGAGATCGTTTTGTAAGTTCAATTTTGTAGGAAAGAGGAAACTTCTGGAAGGTGATTGCAACAATGTAAGATGTATTACTGAGTTTTATCCGTGAGCTCGACCCCACGACCCGATTAACTTTGTATGTTATTTGAATTGGATATTTCTCGATGTTTTGAACCGAGGTTAAAGATTTTTGAGAAACTATACAGGGTGCAAATGGACCCTTCACGAAAACGTCAATCAAGCATTATGTACATCAAACTAAGTAACTTTACTCAAAAATAATTGCTGGGAAACGACTTTTTTTGGGTGAAAATCACGTTTTACCGTAGCTTCTTCTTGTAAAAAAAGTTGAATCTCCGTAACTAGAAGGTTCCCAGGTATGGTCTAGTACAAAAAAGCAATCGCAATGACGGGGAAAACAAGTGCCTTTCGGCTTCGTTAAGAGTCTTGTTACACCATTTTTACAAAACTTAACAAGTAGTTGGCCGGTCTTCTGTCGGTAATATTGATAAGACAAGCTCGTAATGTCACAAATCAAATCAAATCATTTATTTTGCTCAATATGGGTGGGTACATACAAGGATGAAACACAACAATATAAGCTCAGGACCATATCCTACCCTAACAGGTGTGCAAACATAGTTCATTATTATAATTAAAATTAAATAGCTTAAACTAATAAAATAAACTTAATTAAATTAAATCAAAATTAAAAATCATAGGGAATTGGAATGTCAATAATTAAAACAAATGACACCTTACATACTTTACATTACATTCCATACAATATACATACCTACATTACAATATGACGTCAAAAATTATAATAAATTATGAAAATAAAAAACTAATATTATTATCACACATTATTAAATAATTCTAATTCAAATAGTCAACACATTAAAAAAAAATAAGTATAAAAATAATAAATTCTAATATAAAATTAAAAACAAAACAAACAAAAAAAAACAAAAAGGTAGTTATAATGTGTCAGTTAGGTATTCATTCACCGTATAATACGCTTTTTCAAATAATATTTTAAGGAAAGCCTTTTTGAAATCGTGTGTGTTTTTAATTTCTGTAATTTGTTTTGGGATCTTATTATAGATCCTAGGTGCCATTCCCAAAAAACTTTTTTTTAAAAGAGCAGTGCTATGTGGCTTAGCGCATATCATATCTCTCTGCCGCGTCGTTTCGATCTCAATGTTTCAAACAGATGGAAGTTGGATTTGACAAATACTGCTGTCTCAAAAATGTACAAACAGGGCAATGTTAGGAGTTTAAATTTTTTGAAATATGGATTACAGCTTTCAGTTGGTTTCAGCTTAAACACAGCACGCACACATCTTTTTTGGGCCTTAAACGCAATTTCTTTGTCAGTGGAATTTCCCCAGTATATTATTCCAAAATGTAATGTAGATGTAACATAGGCCTTGTAAGAAATTAGAACAACGGACTCATTTACTAACTTTGTTAGATTATAGAGTGCATAATTATGAGTACTGGTTAAGCTTTTTACAAACAATTTCTACATGACATTTCCAGTCGAAGTGTGTGTCCAAGTGAAGTCCTAGGAATATAGCACAGCTTGTTTCAGCTATTGTTTGATCTGCATAAGTAATGTTTAAGTTAAGTTTCTTTGATCTTTGATAAAATGTCATAAGCTTTGTTTTATCTATGTTAATTTTCAGTTTATTCATAAGTAACCAATTTATAATGCAAAGGATGGACTTATTTATGTCATCTTCGTAAGTTTCTATATTTTTACATCGAATAATAAGTGTACTATCATCGGCAAACAAAACAGTTTGGTGCTCAGTGCATTTTGGCAAATCGTTAATATATACATATGAGAAATAACGGGGGCCCAAGGACACTTCCTTGGGGTACACCACATGTTGTTTCTCTAATTGATGACACATGAGTAACTCACGGGACGCTAATTCAGAATCAGTACAAATTAAAATTAATGTAAAGTGTATCGAATATGTATAAAAACATACTCTAAGCCCTTTCAAACTTAAGGATGCAGACAACAGCAACCATCATTTTCAAAAAGAAATATTTTTTTCTCAATGTTTAAAACTAAAACCACATCCCATTATTTGATCAGAGTAAGATTGCCCAATACCACTTTCTCAACACCACAACAGACAAGTGTTTGATACAGGCTGTTACCCAAACGTATCGTATGACACGAGTACGAGATGTCAAGTGGAGTCAGATCAACGCACTAGTCACAGTGTATTCAAGATCACTCGCGTCAACTTGTCAAGAGTGTCATCCTGTGTCACTTGATAATGTGGTACTATTTGTTCTCGATATGCAAACAGCTAGAGATGAAAATAAATAAATAAAGGTAGGTAGGTGAAGATAATTAAGGAAGAAGGATTTTGACAAATAAAGAAATAAATTGACCAGCGGTATAGCTACCTAAGAATGCAAAAATAATATAATGCGTTTCAAATGAGAATAGGACTGACCTTGCACCATGTTGTAACATCATACTTTCAAGTGACAGCTGACAGAGAGAGTCATTGACGTCAGAACATGTCAGTCCTATTCTCATTTGAAACACGTTATAAGTAACAACCAGCCTACATCCACTGTGTGGACACAGGCCTCCTCTCTATGAGTAGGAAAGGGCAGTAATCCACCACACAACCTCAGTGCGTGTTGGTTGATGTAACTTTCTTCTAATTTAATGCAATAAGATACTGGAAGATACAAGCACAAGTGACGCGTACATTTAAAGATACAACATAAAAAGATTTTCATGATGTTTTCTTGTGTCCACAACAAGCAGAAATACCTACACTAACTGATTTAAAACCGAAATCGTTAATCATGTTTACATACGACAGGTACTTACTATCGAAGTACCACACATCTTTATATTTATTAAACAAAATCATCCCGACCTGTACTCTCCCCTTTCATGAGCATTTAATTAAACATGACGTTTCAAATGTGAGCGACAGAGCTACGGGCAATATGAAGTGGGTACAGTTTGCTCTGTCAGTCGCGGGGCTTGTCATTTGTGACACTTGAGGTACTAGGGGTTCTCGATATACAGCGGGCAGTTATAATTTGCATTAATTTAATTATATGCTTATTTCCTGAAAGAGCTGAAATAAGGAACTGAACTGAAGTTTACTGATCAAAATTGTTAACTACATACCGGTGACTTTGATTTTGTTGCTTATTAAAACCATGAACAATGGCCATGAGCAGCCGAAATTCTTTTGATTTCTTCTAAACAAGATGAAGAAGGAGACGAAAAATTTTGTTGTCTACTAAATTGGTTAAATTTTTCACGGTTAATTTAAGCAATTACGTAGGTTTGATCTTTAAGAATTAATTAAACCTCGCTTAGTGTTTGCGTCTATTTTGAAAAACTTAGCCTACCCTAGCTTAGCTTAGCCTTAGCTTAGCTTACCTTTTAATACACTCAACAAGTTAAAACTTGTGGACAAACTTCCCTAATCAACAACTAACACCTGCCATCATAACCTCAAACAATGAACTCCAATTAAAACTAATTTGACCTTTCTAATCAAAGTCTGATATAAAACCTTCATTGAGTCTAGACTAAAGGCTGGCTGGAATGCAGGGGGGTCGGTACAAAGCGGCAGGTCCTAGGTATTCCATAGAAATCTGCAAACATCTCTATTATATGACGCAGACGGGCAACGGCCTGGCGCAGAAAAGACGGGGCTGTTCTATAGTGGCGGCGAAAGAATAGGTAAAAAGTGCAAAGGTCGTTTACTCGTTGAATTTTGAAGAAGAAATTAACATGCGATCTTCGGAAGGTCTATTGAGAATACATATTTAATTATCAGTTAAAAACAGTTGCATTTTTCATACTGCAAAGTTCTATAATACCGTAGCTTAGGAGCTCGTGGCTAAATGATAACTGCCGCTCGGGTCGATCTTTAGGTTAAGCTACGCTTATCTAGGTTGGTTCGTGGATGGGTGACCACCCATTACATACCGAGTTTCCTCCGTACCTCGGAAAGCACGTTAAACCGTTGGTCCCGGCTGTCATTTGTAGATCTTTGAAAGTCGTTACAGGTAGTCAGTGGCCCGAAAGTCTTACCAAAGGGTATCGTATTACCCAGGACTAACTGGGTTGTGGAGGTCAGATAGGCAGTCGCTCCACGTAAAATACTGGTATTCAGCTGCATCCGGTTAGACTGGAAGCCGACCCCAAAAATAGTTGAGAAAAGGCTAGGAAGTTGAGATGAGGTTTTCATATTAAAATGTGACTGCTGAAGTAAGTGTATACTAATAGGAGGTAAATCTTCAGAACTAATGATCAAATTCTAAAAAAATTTTCACCGATAGAAAGATACATTATTCGTGGGGGTTATAGGCTATAAATTATATTTATATCATGCATATTAGCCGAGTTATCACAATGCTTGCTTGCGGACGAAGTCACGGGCGAAGTGCTAGTATTAAATATAAAATACAGAATAGAAAACAGTGAAGGAGATTATGGGAATATATGGACGTACACAGAAGATTACCCGAGCGGTCACATGGAACAAAATCATATCCAAATAGGTATTGTAGTTTCCTAGAATATTTTATGAAATGGTTAGGGAACTTTATTTAACATAATTTACACCCACTTATAAATTGAAATAACCTAAAGTAACTAACTTAAAAATAAACCAAAAAATGGTGTCAACGCTGGCGCTGTCAAAAATAAAATAATAATTTTACAAAAGCGCAAAGATAGCTACCATTATAATGATGAACACAATGTAGATAGCCGTCTAAGATACCTATTTACTGTACACAGGTGAAAATCACCGCTCAGGTGATTTGTTAGAGAACCATCTTAATGTCTGTTGCGAGACTACCACGGGTTTCGAACTCACTTAACCAACTGAACATCAATTCTTGATGGCAGGGAACAATCACATATTCCCTTACCTATCTTTGCATTTCTTAGACCTTTAGGTTATTTTCAGTTGTGTTAATGCAGTTATGTTAATTTCTTAATATAAAAACTGTTTTTAAGGGATTCCGGAAGTATTTTTTAGGGTTCCGTACCCAAAGGGTAAAACGGGACCCTATTACTAAGACTTCGCTGTCTGTCTGTCTGTCTCCAGGCTGTATCTCATAAACCGTGATAGCTAGAAAGCTGAAATTTTCACAAATGATGTATTACTATTGCCGCTATAACAACAAATACAAAATTAAAAAAAAAATATTAAGGGGGGCTCCCATACAACAGATATGTTTTTTTTGCCGTTTTTATAGATAATGGTACGGAACCCTTCGTGCGCGAGTCCGACTCGCACTTGGCCGGTTTTTTTTGAAATCGTGTCAGTTAGATTTTTTTTTATCGGTTTTCTTTACCATAGTTGATTTGTCTAAGTGAAAAGCGAAGTTAGGTCGAGGAAAATTAAGCCAGCCATCCTTTTGCTTAGAAAACTCACACTAAATTGGACTTTGCTTTGCTTCTTCGTGTGGTTCGTATCAGAGTTTTTATGCCGCCCATCCATAGGTAGGCCTCTAACTTGACTTTACTTGCCGTCGAGAAATATCTCTCAGGCATGCTGGTTTGATTACATCAAGATGTTTTCCTTCACCGAAGCAAATGATATTATACAATACAATACGCACATGAATTTGAAAAATCAGAGATGCGTGTCTTGGGTTCGAACTCGAGACCCATGACTTGGCAGACCGACAGTCACACCGCTAGGCTAGGCTATCGATCTCTAAATATAATAAAATAGCTGCTAATATCTAAATTGGACTGCCAAACTCCAAGTGACAATAATCCGAGAATTTCACTAGTACGGTCTGCATCCCAGGTCCCATACAGTGTGTACGTCCAATATTTTTATTGCACCGTCAATATCGAACCTAGACAATTTATGTTGGAAAATATTAGCTGAGATATTTATCTAGTTTCCCTGAAGCAAAGTGCTATGGCGTTGTAAATCTTGTAGATTTAAGTTTCAAGTGGATTTTAAATTTGACAGATTAAAGTTTCTTTGAGTTTTAATGTAGGAGTTCGAATATTTTTGTGGGAGTTAGGTAACTGATTCGTTGAAAGTTAAAAGTGTTTTGTGTTTTTTTTGGGAATCGTTTTGTGTATTTGTGTTCGATGGGGCTGAAACTTATCACGTCACGTTAAATGTGTTTGTATTGTTACGACTGCCTCGTTCGTCGAGAGGTCCCGAGAGCAACTGCTGAGCATGAGATCTTGGGTTCGATTCCCGGGTCGGGCAAAGTGTTATTGGGACTTTCCACCAGGAATTTCTCTGTAGCAGCCATAGAGTCTGGATTTGTGTCCGGTTGATGGCTTGATGGCAATAGGCTCGCCCCGTTTTACATGGCTAAAACATAACTGGCGAAATGTGGGTGTACTATTAGGTACACCTCTGCCTAACCCTTCGGAGATTACAGGCGTGATGTTATGTTATTGTTAAGCCGTTGTACTTATGTTTCTAGAATTCCGATTTCTGATTCAGTCAAATGTAAACTCCACATTAAAATAAAAGAAACGAATAATTTTTTCGCCTGATTTACATAGCCAAGGAGTTTCAGTTGTGATACAGCTATTAAAACCTTCCGTAAGCTGTACGTATCCCACTACCTCCCAACCTTGTGTATGAATATATTTACCATAAAATCTCACAAACATAAAAACCATTAAACGCACCTTTGTCCACACCATAAAAATATCCCTCTAAGCGTTTTCGTCACCCACCGTCCGTCCCTCATTTTCATTCAAAACGCTTTTTTAACAAAACACACAATTTCGCGAAGAAACCTCTCAAAGCTATAAAAAGCACCATAAAATTTCCATTACTATCCGTCCGGGCAAAGCGGGTAAACTGCATGTCAAAGGTTAAAAATGTCGAAATAAATTATGAAAAGTTGAAAAAAACTTGCCAAGTTTAACTCGCATCGGTTCTTTGGGTTCCGTATCGCCAAAACTATATCGCTCGCGTTCGTGGCAGTACGTGGCATGGTGCTTGTAACAGCGCCGGAATATCGGGAACTCAAAACAAACAGTAAACATGGTAAATATCCCGTTTCTAGTGTTAATGATAAACTAAATCTTTATTAATATTTTTGGTAGGAGTAAAATTATATCAGGCTAAACCTCGGAAAATGTATGGATTAGTCGAAGTTTGTATTGTTTTAACTCCGGATTCATTAATTAGTTGGTTTTAGATTGTTTTCTTGTTATTTGCTTTTGGCACGGTTGGCGCAGTGGCTGAGCGATTGACAGATGCGCTGCATGTCGCTGTTGCTCCATGCTCCATGTTCGATCCCCGCACGGAATAAATATTTGTATGGCCTACAGATAGTTGTTCCGGGTCTGGATGTTTGTATGTGAGTTTAAATATTTGTAACCCATGATACAAGAGAAATTCCAAATGTGGGGCAACAGTTAAAAAAAATAATAATAATGAGTTGGCCATTCATAAGAGCACATTTCAATTAAAAAGAGACAACCCCATCACAGACTGACACATTATTAAAAATGTTCTATTAGCACATTTTGGTACGGAACCCTAAAAAATAATAAAAAAAATAGTTGGTAAACAAAAGCCGATATTAATGGGCGTAGTTGATGTCGGATATTTTTCAAAATAACCCCCTTTTGTGGGCGAGATAGACTGGAGACGTGTATGGATTGGTTTTATTGTCAGTAAAATGGGAGTGGGTGTTCTTTTTAGCGATACAGTATGCAAAGGATCTGTCTTATTCATCTGCTTTAGAAGAGGATAATGGTATGACTTTTGACTCCATTGCTTTGTAGTATCAAATTAATAACTTGGAACATTACCTAACATCACGCATGTAAACCCCGAAGAGTTAGTCAGAGGTGTACCTACTACCTAGTACACCCATATTTCGCCAGTTATGTGAAAGTCCCGTTTAATAGCTGGCGAACCTATTGCCATCAACCGGGTAAAAATCCCAATAACACTTTGCCCGACATGAAAATCCAATCCCGGACTTCATGCTCAGCAGTCCACGAGACCAACGAGACAATCAATACTTGTAGACTTGGAACAGGAAAAAAAATTATAAATAAATAATAATAAATATTTTTTATGGGGTTGGCATATCCGTATGGACAAAAACCCCTTTATGTTCAAAAGAATAAAAAAAAATATTTTTTAATAGAATACTAAAGAAATAATAATAAAAAATAAAATAAAATTATACAAAAAAAAAATATATACATAATGATTATTGTTTTATTTTGTTTTGTTTTTTTTTATTGATTTTATTGATTATGATGGTTAATTTAATGATTGATTTGTTTTTTTTTTAATATTAATATAATGGTAATTTTAATGGTAATTATTTTATTTCTGGTATTATTTTTTAATGGTAATTATCATGTTTTGAATCTGTTATTGTTATAATGGCATGACTTTTGAATTGCTCTTGGAACTTGAAATAAGTAAGCTTTATGAAAAGGTACAAGACCAGTCAACATGGCGATACATGGGGAAGGCTTACTGTCCAGAAGTTGACGTCTTATGAGGCTGATGAAGTTAAAGGTCATGAAGTGTTTTTTTATTTATAAGAACTGCGATGTGCTTGTGGAAATCAACGATACAGTCATGCACAAACACCAAACTAAAACATTTATTCGCTACTATGCCCAAGTAGACTCCGGAAATCGGCTCTTTTTTTCCAACATCCACCCAATTATAAACTTTTCTTATAATGTAGGATTTTTCCAGCGGCCATGCAAATATAACCAAGGCAATAACCTTTGAAAAAGTTTAGTAGTCTAGCAACTCTGGCTGCGGATAGTTGGCAACACTTTCAATTTATATTCATGGCATTAGGCGGGAAATTGGGTGCCAATGAAAAAGCGATATACGCCCCGCTATCGAATAAACTTGATACTCCTTGTAAGAAAGTGTACAAACAAGAATTTTTCTTGTAGGTACATAAGTAGTTTTAAACTTACCTACTTATGGAAGTATGACATTTTCATTTTCTATTGCGGTTTAATAGGTAACATGGGATTTGACGATGTATTGTATACCAACAATATACCTTAGGTATTTACTAGTATTCACTATTTTAGAATTGTTAAGTTATATTATAAATATCTTCGGCCTCGTTGGTCCAGTGCTCGCAATAGCGACTGCTGAGCATGAGGTCTTGGGTTCGGTTCCCGGGTCGGGCAAATAGTTTTTGGGTTTTGCCATCAGGAATATCTCAATGGCAGCCACGGAGTCTGAATTTGTGCTCGGTTGATGGCAAAAGGCTCGCCCCCTATTACACGGGACTTAACCAAAATTATCAAAAATAAGGATTAAGTTATTTTCATTTTCAGATTCAACATCTTGGATTTACTGAATGAGCATGTTTGTTAATCAATTTTGCATAACATGCTGATTTTAAAAAGGATATAAAAT
Source organism: Eurois occulta (assembly GCA_950022335.1). Taxonomy (NCBI): domain Eukaryota; kingdom Metazoa; phylum Arthropoda; class Insecta; order Lepidoptera; family Noctuidae; genus Eurois; species Eurois occulta. The sequence continues at coordinate 3,302,359 of OX465489.1, read as the reverse complement.
TTCTAGGTGTCGAGTATTATGAAGTTTTAAATAATTACTTACCATTTCCTTTTCATGGTTAAATAGCACTATCCTATCTTCTACATACCAACAGTTTCAACTACAAATACACTCTCAGCAAAATTAGGTAAAATTCCTCAACATGTACCATTCAAGCTTTTAACTAGGAGGCCTAGATAACCTCAGCTTTGAGACCTTTGTTCTCTCCAATAGCTTTTAAGGCAGGCGAGTACAGTCAAAGGATCCAGCGATTTGTTGTACCAAAGCCCCCGACCAGTAATTACTGCGCATGGAATCACCAGTAACGCTGAGCAGTATTAGAGTGATGACACACAACGCGTTGTCGGTGCGGTGACGCTGTGCCGTTTCACATATCAAATCGACGTGCCGATGCCACACGGTGCATTTAAACGACGTGCGGCGACGGAAGGCTGGTGCGTCAAAAAAGTGAAAAAGCGGGGAGGGAAGCTGCGGTGCGACGCCGGAGCGGCAACGCAGCGCAGTAGTGTGTGAAACGATGCGACGTTGTAGCGGCGTCATTGCGTAGCTCCTATGGAACTCATTATCAGCCAATACCGATTCCACCCCACACAACTCCATTTTCGGCAACTCTCAGCCACCTGCTACCAGCTAACCTGAGAAGATCGTCGGTCCACCAAGCCTGGGCGTCCCACATCACGCTTGCTGATTCGCGGTCTTTACTCAAGAACACGTCTACCTTAGCGGTCATCAGTTCTACGGCTAACGGCTAATATGATCGGCCCGTTTCCACTTCAGCGTGCTTATTCTTTGAGCTATGTCGTCAGCTTCATTCTCTACCAGATCACTCATTGCGTTTCGACGACGCAACGCTCCGGCAATACCCGTGTGGCATCCCTCTAACCCAACACGGCAGTATATCCCTACCGTCACAAATGACTGATACGCAGGTTGCTATTGGCAACTACGCACGCCTCATTTGCTAGCTATTTCATTACCTCTGTCTGTACCAGAGTACGTTTGATGAGGGCCGAGCGACCCCAACATTTACAAACTTTTCAAACAACTGAAACAATCGAATATCGACACTATTTTTTGGCTTATACGAGTTGGGTGTTACGCATTTGTAAGTGTGCAGATCAAGTTTGGAGTGTTTCGAATTTGGTTTAAAGTTCGTACATGCAATTTTCAGTTTTATTACAAGTGTGTAAAGGTAAGTGGAGGTGCTTTATTAAGTTTGTTCGATTTTGAGAGGCATCAGGTAATGTTAATATTAATATGTTTGTTTTTGATGTGACCTCAATTATACAGGCGTTAAACGTGGAACAGAGATTAATGATTTGGGGTCCAGTTTGTGAAATATTATGTAAGTCTGTAATGTGTCTTGTTTATTTATCGATTGATGTATAACAAGTCACAGCTTTTACGACACAAGTGACTTAAGACGAAATTCACTACTGGTACTGAACACATCAGCACATGCCACGTTTAAGAGCTGTTGGTGTCATCATTTTTGTGGATAATTGAATGTGGCAGTTGGCAGAGGAGCTCGTGGCTAAATATTAACAGCCACTCGGGTCGATCTTCAGGTTAAGCCGCTCTTGTCTAGGTTAGTCCGAGATGGGTGACCACCCATTACATACCGAGTTTCTTCCGAGCTTCGGAAAGCACGTTAAGCCGTTGGTCGCGGCTGTCATTTGTAGATCTTTAACAGTCGTTCCAAGTAGTCAGTGGTCCGAATGTCTGACAACCAGTCTTACCAAGGGGTATCGTATTACCCACCCAGGGTTGTGGAGGTCAGATAGGCAGTCGGTCCATGTAAGATACTGGTATTCAGCTGCATCCGGTTAGATGGAAGCCGACCCCATCATAGTTGGGAAAAGCCAGGCAGATGATTGACACTGGCAGCTCTTGAACGCGATTAAGACGTGCCGATTGCGTTCAGCCTCTTTGATGATATTCGCGTTTACTAAGTTTAGAATAACACGTAATACCCAGTCCCTGACCTTCAGTTTCTTATAGCAAAGCAGCACAGTGGTGCGAGTGACGGTCTGCGCAAGGTTCAAAGTTTATGGTGGTTTGGAACATTTAACGTAAACCTGCGCAGAACACAATTTTAGATATCAACGAGGCACAGAAGACGCATCGTCTTGACTGTATAATGTGCAGAGCGTCTCTCGCAGCTGACTTCCGAGCCGCCATAAAGTTTGAACTGAAGTATAGTTAACAGTAGGAATATAATGCTATATACGTTTATAATACACCCATTTTTTTTCGGATGGATGGTCATCAAATGACCCCTCCGCTCTGAGCGGAGCGGAAGGGAGTGTCAGACTTTTACTGACTAAAACCCATCCTTGTTCCTTCTTTTTACCCGACTGCGCGACGCAAAGGAGGGTAATGTGTTTATCAGTCTATTGCCCTTTGTGTTCCAGGGCCGCGGTATCTCTTTCGAACAGTCCCGCAGCCCTGGCAGGCATCGGCCCTTGCGGACCACTCCGGTTTGCTGACAGCTCTTCGAGGCGCGCGTGGAACACGAACGCGCCATCGACATGGCCTGATTGAACCAGGGCAGGACGCGAGAGTTCGCCACCGCAATCGCCGCTAGCCACTTTTTACCCTTATACCCTAAGTAATAAGGTTTTAAAATGATCGACCGTCAGTGGACTCGGTAGTACCTTGTATAATCCACCAATCGGGTCCAGTGCGCTTTGGTAGATTTTTGGTTCTAGGTTTAGTTAATGGCGGTTTTGTCACGATGTGAAAAATATAATACACCCATCACGAAGTAAACAAACCCAGAGGGAGAGTATCTGTAACCCAATAACCGAATCATAATAAAATGCAAGAAATACGGTCTCCTATCGTATCCTCCTTTCAGATGACGTATTTTTTCGCAACAAATCGGTGCCTAACGGTGGAAGTTAATCATCTGGAAACTATTCTCTATTCAGAAGCTTGAAATTTTACGAAAAAACGGTCCTAGGGAGATACGTTCCGGGTGAAAGGACCAGTTTCGCCTGGTCCTTCGGTCTTCATAGCTCCAATGCCCCTTGTGGTTGCATTTGTGGGTATTAAAAAGGGGGTGGAAGACCAAGGTATCTTGGTTTTAAAGCACAACAACGACGTGCTCGCTCAGCCATTATTTCCATGTGATTAGACATGTCAATGCCACGGATGTGAGATAATTTTTAAAAATAGGTAGAGTCAGGTGAAATTATTGTATGCTGTTCTGGCTATTATTATTTTTATGGGGAAAGTTGATGCAAGGGATCATAATTTGGGAGGTTGGAATAGTTTATTCATTTTATGTTCCATAGATAAAACCTAAAGCTTATTGATAATAAACAAAACATCTGAGTGAAAGCTATTTGAAAGTATGTATATTTTACTCAACAGGTTTATTGGCATAGGTTAATTTGATGAAAAACAACAATAAAACAGCATAAACAAACAACAACACAACACAACAACACATAACATAAATAAATAATTGCATTTGACATATGAAGTTGTGTCATTATCGTAGAATTTTCCAGATGTAGATCTCACGAAGTCTATCTAGTTAAAAAGTTGACACCTGATGGCCGTCGAATCGAATCGTTTTGAAAGAGATTAACACTTACTTGTCTAAAGCAAGTGGTAATTAAAACGATTCGATTTTAAACAGGATAGACAGGCTTTCAGGTAGCTTAATTTAGTCCTATATCTAAATTTTTACCTTTTCTATCATCGTTATGGCTGATAAAATAACAATACCTGGGCAACCGAACGCTGCTTGGGAGAAAATAGAGAAAACGAATTTTCCAAAATAATATGAGACCTAGCTGAATTGTTTTTTCGCCCCGATAACACCCGTCTTCCAACTGTCATCGAATTCGCTAGAGCCATTTTCTGGAACGTGATTACAAATATATCATTATTCTGCCCTTATCCCAATTTATTTGGGGTCTTCTTCTTCCATACTCGTCAGATCAGCAGTCACCTCCTTTCTAGCCATATCATCCTTCACACAGTCCGTCCATTGTTTCTTTGGCCTTCCTCTGATCTTATAGCCACATTCTTGCTCAAAATGTTCCTCATTACATTTAAATATTGCTGATTTAATAATATAGGATTTTGTTTACGCTTCCTAAAGATACCGTTCTGAACTTATCTAAACCTCACTCCTACCCTCTAAAAATATACAAAAACGACTAGATGAAAACTGGAAAATATGATGTGAAAAATCCCCGATTGCTCTCAGCATTTCCCATGATATATCTTCCTCGGTGCGTGCAGACGACGTTTTAGATTAACATGGCTGGATGTGGCAGGCCAGGACTAATGCCGGCATTTATCATACCCCATGATATCTTTGAAAACAATTTTCTTATGGGAGATTTAGTTCTGTGGTTTGGAGTTTTAGGTAGGGTTCTATGGCAGTTTTAAACCACATTAACCGACTCACGGTTATTGTGGTTTAAAATCATGATTTTTGGCTTTTTGGTTCAAATTATGTTAAATTGTTCTAATTTGGAAAAAACAAAATGGCAAAAAGCTAAAGTACAAGCTAATAAGTATTTGAGAGATCAAAAAGAATGAATACTCTTCTGACTCCAAGGTTAATTAAAATAGCCTTCATAAGTGGAATATTAAATACACCTAGGTACGTTCGGTGCACCTTAGGCGAACGGGGAATCAGGTCGTATTTATGTCCAGAACTAATTCGTATTAAACTAAAGGGGTGTAAAAACACCCTTAACGAAGCCGAAAGGTATTTGTTCCCCCCGTCATTGCAATATTATTTTTGTACTGGACCATACCTGGGAACCTTCTAGTTACGGAGATATTGGAGGTCAAAGTTACCAATTTTTAACAAGTTAGTTTTTTGTAATATTGGTTTTTACGGTAATAACTTTAATTTAATTACCTCCATGATCCGTTTAATATTCAAAGCATCCATCAACACAACGTTATGAGTATGGTACATTGAGTTTTACCTGACGAGAGATTACATCCCAAAAAAAAAAATCGTTTCCGAGCAATGATTTTTGCGTTGAGTTACTTATTTGATGTACAGAATGCTTGATATACGGCTCCGTGAAGCGTTCGTTTCCACCCTGTATAATAAGATTATTAGGAGAAAATAATCTTCAAAATCTAACTAGCGCAGGCCTTAGAAAGGAGTCACACTTAGCTACCAATAAAAACGTGACGTCACATAAATGCCTGCACCCACAATCCCACCTCCATCTAACCACACTGAAACAAATCAGTGCTGATACAAGCATTCAATATCCCCCGCCAAGGGACAAGGGGGCAACGTTTATCCCGATCACCCCAATATTTCTATTGCTTGAACGCGTCAAATGGGGACACTTGCACCCAAATTTATTAACGTGATTCAGCGCTTCTGAATTTGACAGATTTATTTTTTTCATCCCCGTATAGATTTTCGTTTAAGGAATAGTGATGACAAGTGTGTATCGTGTAATCATGCCCTTAGCCTGAGGGATGAGCCATGTGTGGTGAGAAAGTGCTGTGTAATGTATACGAGATTGTCACCTAAATATATGAAATACTCAATCGGTATGGGAAACCCCAGGATGTGAATTTTTCTACCGTTTTGCGATAGCGGCTCATTATGGCTGCCTCGTTGGTTAGTCACAAGCTCGACTGCTGAGCATGTGGTCCTGGGTTCGATTCCCGAGTCGGGCAAAGTGCTATTGGTTTTTTTCCATTAGGGATTTTTCTGTAGCAGCCACGGAGTCCGGATTTGTGCCCAGTTGATGGCAATAGGCTAGCCTTCTATCACATGGGACTTAAAATATAACCGGCGAAATGTTGGTGTATTATAGGTACACCTCTGCCTAATTCTCCGGGGATTACAGCCGTAATGTTATGTTATTTGTCGTCCGGTGTCGAGAGCTGGTCCGCGATATGTCTAAACCATTACTTAAACTTACGCAAAAACGCCAAAACCCGCATTTTCTACTATCACACTTAGGCATAAAATATCTACAAAAAACCACCATATTTTTAATTCAACACGCATCCTATACGTCGTGATGTTATCGACATTTCAGCCTGCGTTCGTCCGATAGGGTAGCGGGTTCGAGCCCGAGTCGTGCTGATAACGCAGTGATGTAGGAGCGCGTGCCCCCGCATATGTTCCCAACATTACCGATAACATATAAACATACAGACTTTTGTTAGACGAAAAGCAACCTTATGAAGAGGAGATAAGGTTGGTGGTAAAGGTAAGATGTTCCACTCATTGGTTTAGCTATGCGTCCATTATTTTTTAAGCATGGTTTAGAATGAATGGTGTTATGCAAAGTTGATGAAAATTAAGTTGTTGTTTTAGTCGAAAATTGGTAGTAGTCATAGCCGGGAAAAGTAAACTAGTAGAATAGGTTTTCTCAACGATTTCAGGAGTCTCTATAACGGTTAAGATTCCAGGTAGCACATAGGTTTGAACAAGGTGTAAATGGACCCTTCACGAAGCGGTCAACCAAGCTTTCTGTACATCAAACTAAGTAACTCTACGGGAAAATCATTGCTGAGAAACGTATTTTTTTTTTGGGGGTGAAAAATCACGTTTTACGGTAGAAATCAATGTGACGAACCCAAAAAATTGTACTGATGAATTGAGCGCATTGAATACTACGGGGTCGTTGAGGAATTTAAAGAAAAGTTGTATCATTAAAAACTCTTATGAACAAAAAAAACTTGTGAAAAGTTGGAACTTTGACCCTAAATATCTCCGTAACTAGGAGGTTTATTTATTTATTTAAACTTCATGTACAATAGTGGTACATAGGCGGATTTGCCAATATGCCATAAGGCATTCTCTACCAGTCAACCTTTGGGTTAAATAAGAAAACATTGTGATAGGGTACAAATATAAATAAATATTTAAAAAATAACTTCTTGATTTCGAAAATGTATATACTTATATTGAAACTAATACACATATATAAATAAAATAAACTAATAAATATTTCAATAAATACCAAAATAAAAGACAAGAAACCTAATAATAATTACCATGACTCGACTTCTAATTTAGAGCTATTTATTCTGACTTAAATAGTGGTTACGAACTTTTCTTTTAAAAGAGAGTTTGCTTTCAGCTTTTTTAATGAAATAAAAGAAGGTTGCCATGTATAGTCTAGTGTAGAACAAAAATGATCTGACCTGAGTGGCCTGTTGGTCTAGTGGTTAGTGACCCTGACAGCTAATACGTAGGTCGTGGGTTCGATTCCCACACAGGACAAATCTTTGTGCGATGAGTACGATTATTTGTTCTGTATCTGGGTGTGTAATTTATCTATAATATCCCTTAACACCACTCGCGGGGGAGTAGGGTCCCCCAACACACACATTTGCATGAATATTTTTATTATTTTGGCGGTCAAGCGGTTGTGACTCCGTGTATTCCCAGTGCCATAGGAGAGCTCGTGATTGGCAGACGAGCGTCGGGCTACCGCATACAGTTCAGGAGGTACGTGCTTTTGCGGGACCTAGCCACGAGTGTAGTTACGTAAGTAATATTTTTTTAACTAATTTCTTATATATTTGTTTTTTTGTGGATTTGTGGGATACTACATACAATAATATGAATCTTCAACAGCTTGAAGAACTGATACATAATCCAGAGTTGGTGGATAGTGAAAATGAGGAGGTTTTATTGGGTGTTATCCGACTTGCGTTACGCGGAATTAGAAGTTAGCAACCACAACACAGAAAGCGAGGCACAGCTTGAAACTGACTTGGAAAATGAAGAATTAGAGAACACAGAAGAACAGGGTGATGGATCTAATGGTTTTTATGGAAAAAACCCGGTAAAAATGGGCAAAAACACCGGCATTACGATCACGAGTTCGATGATTATTTGATAAGTGTACAAAGATGTACGTTACCCCTGTGATTTTGCATGTTATATGAGAATTATAGAATTTTATGATCGTTTTGTATTTTAGATTATAAGACTGTTGAGATAAAAGACTAAGTTTGTTTTTAGTTACTAAGTTTATTTGGTGTGTGACCTTTGAACCAGGCACTGAAAATGTGACAGTGTATTTTGGCAATTTTTTGGTTAGACGCTAGGAATGTCTTTTGTATGTTTCCAATTTTAATAAAACTTTTTTCCTACATTTAAAATAAGCCTTTAATTTATTTCTCGAAAAGAAATCCAATTTTTATTTTACAATAAAGCTCTTAATAGTCGTTATAATATAAATCGGGGAGTTAGCTCCCCCACAAATGTAATTGTGAGGCTAGAAATAGCGAGTGGTGCTAAGGGATATGTATGGATTTAGAAATATATAAGCATGTTTATCAGTTGTCTGGTTGCCATAGTACAGGCTCTGCCTAGTTTAGGATCAGATGGCGGTGTGTTGGTTGTCCCAAGATAATTATTATTATTTTATTTTTTTATTTTAATGATCGCAATGACGGGGAGAATAAGTGCCTTTGGCTTCGATAAGAATACGCTATACCCATTCTTGTTAAATCGTAATTTTTTGTCAAAAAAATGAGGTTTAAGGGTTTTCTGTCCAATATTTTTGGACGGAGTTTTGTTACCTGACTGCTAATGTCTGTACAAAATACACAGAGCAAACAGGAAAAGTAGGAAAAGTTGAAGAATATTTTCAATGGCATGGCGATTAAATACATAAGTATAAAAACATTTAATTTCAAACAAAGCATAAGCATAAGCATAATCAGCCTATAATTTTCCCACTGCGGGACACACGGCCTCCTCTCTATGAGAGGGAATGGGCTATAATCCACCACGCAGGCCCAATGCGGGTTGGTAGATGTCACATGTCTTCGAATTTTTAGTTCTAGGACATGTCGGTTTCCTCACGATGCTTTCCTTCACCGTTTTTGAGAGCAGTGGTGATGAAATAAATTACACAAAGAAATGATCCGGCTGGGTTCGAACCCACGACTTACTGTTCGTTAGTCGGGGCCGCCAACAATGGGCCACCGCTGCTCTCCTATTTCAAACATAATTTATCAAAATATGCCACTGATTAGTTTGAACTGTGAAACAGGGTATTAAAACCTCTAAAAAAATAACTTAAACCAAATTTACAAATCCCTCATTAAAAAGCTACAGAGTAACCGTTTTAAAATTCATCCCATAAATCATTTCTGCGTCACGAACTTAGTTGACTAAACAACTATTTTTAATAGTCAGTCGGTCCGTGGTAGGGGGTCTTAATAGTCAATAAAGTGATAATTACAGGGGTCTGCTGATGATCCATCATCATTATGAGAGGCAAGTTACTAGGGAGTGTTATGGACTGTTTTTTATTAAGAATCATCAGTTTAATTGGGTAGTGAGATGGATAGAAATTGCTCTATATTTTTTTTCTTAGTAATTTTTTTGTTGTTTCTGTAAGATTTTTAACATGAAGCGAACACAGTTATTTGCTTGCCCTTTTTAGTATTCTGCGAGTATTGTGCACTTCTTTAAGTGACGAATTCGTTTAAAATTGTTTGTGATTTATGTTTTAGTGAGTAATTAGTTGAAGTGCCATTTTAAATAAATAAATGTGAACATTAAATCTCTGTACATGGTAGGTGAATTTCAATCGTAAATAATTATAAAAATAGTTTCAATGTAGTGGTACCCATGTGTACCCAAAGATGTAAACTGTTTATAAAATCAAGATTAAGAAAGAAATGCTTACAATAAATATTAAAAGTTATTTCAAATAGAGCTCTAACGTTGTTCATATGATGACGTGTACCTACTACTGAGTTTAAAAGTAACCATTTAATGCACAAGCTAGGTTCTTTAGGTTCTTCATTAAGAATTTACTTTAAAAGAACTGATATCTTTGTGATTCCAGCCAAATATCTGTAGTACCCTTAGCTTGGTAAAACTATTTATACGGAGAATTTTGCGAAAATCACATGACCATCTCAAACACAGAATACAAACTATTTCTGCTTCACATTCCTCACTAAACTAATGACTAAATCATAGACGAGTTAACCGTTCACTGCGCGCCGATCTTATTAAACCCTTTGTTGCTCGAAGGGTCGCTAAGACCCAGCTGCCGAAGAAACTACCCTCACTGATATATGGCAGAATTAATACCCACTTACACTTAAGTCTAAGGAATCTATTGTTGTGGAAATTTGGAGTTTATAGCCAAGTGACAATATGGACACGCTAGAAGATTTAGTTGTAAATGGGAAAACAATGAGTTGGTATTTGAATTGTCGCATAGCCAAATTATAGCATCGTGCTCAGTCGAAATAAGTCATAAATTAATTATAGGAGTTTTACACTGAAACATACCGAAAACAGTGGCTAATTTCAAAGTATTTTACGTAAGAACCTTTTCCAAAGGCCCAAAACAAAATGTGTCACGTTTAGGTCTAATAACAAAAATAAAAGACACATAAAAAGCCCGTTAAAGGCTAATTTGACCAAAACAAATTAGTATTACACACGATTTCTTGGTCTAACAGTTTTTATTACTATAAAAAAAAACTTGTTAGTACTTACGGCCAGGTCTTAGCACCATTAGTTATAATTTATTGTTGTACATACCTGAAAATAAAAGAAAAACAATTTGTAGTAGGTTCGGTATCACGAAAAATCTAGCCTAAATAAACGTGAACCTTATAAAGCTAAATGGCTTACATATGAATTATGGCGGCGACCTTGGTCGTAAGCCAGCTACAAAGCTTATGAAAAAAGTATTTATTCAGGTACTTTCCAGAGATTTCTAGATTATTTTATGTGATTATTAAGGTTATATAGGAATGTCTAATTCACGTTGCAATAACAGATATTTATAAATTTTGTTCAAGAATGTACAAAAAAAAAACAACATAACAAGAAATACTTTGTTTTTTTTTTTTCAAAGATTATTAAATTATTTACAAACTATAATAGTAATAAACATGTACAAGTAGAAAAAGTTTACTGGGCGTCCAAAAATACTTTTAAATATTTACTAGTTTTATTTACCCATCTGATATTGAGATTACAATAAATTTCAAGTTACGTTTGTCCTGATTTGCCTGAAAATCCTTGAAACCAAAATGTACCTACACTTATAGGTAAAATTCCCTTACTCCTTACTTAAACTACAAAATTAACAATATACCCCGTGAATATTACAAGCATGTCTCATATACGTTCCATAATCCGTTTGAAGCAGGCTTAATTCCTCAGCCAATAATATTTCGAGAAATTAATACCTACCTACCATGTTTGTGCTCAAACCAAAGTGCGTTGGGTCGAAAGTACCCCGGTGGTTAGTTAAGGGTTACGCTTTGCGAAATAGAGCATTTTGTTTGTTCGTATGTGTAAATGTTTATGTATAGAATGTATTAGTATACGATTTTGTATATTTCAGCCAGGATAGGTTTAAAGTGTGTTTAATTGTTCGAGTCGCTAATCATGCCTATTAAATTGGATTTTGGCGGTGCTAAGTAAATTGCAAAAACTAGGTATTAAAGGAAAATCGCCAGAGTAGCCCGCGAAACTCAAATTTTCTTAGGTTCTTTGTAATTTGTAGGTCAGCTTCAAGGCGTATGTTTAACAAAATGTGATTCGTAGCCGTAACACGTATGTAGTTACGGAATTATAATCATTAATCTTCAAAAACCGGCCAAGTGAGAGTCAGACTCGCGAAGGGCTCCGTACTCTAATCTATAAAAACGGCAAAAAAATCATGTCTGTTGTATGGGAGCCCCACTTAAATATTTTTTTTATTCTGTTTTTTAGGTTTTGTTGTTAAAGCGGCAACAGAAATACATCATCTGTGAAAATTTCAACTGTCTAACTTACACGGTTCATGAGACAGCCTGGTGACAAAAGGACAGACGGACAGACAGACTGACAGAGAGAGAGTCTTAGTAATAGGGTCCCGTTTTACCCTTTGGGTACGGAACCCTAAAAACAACCCCCATGAAAAATAATATGGCGGGCTTCCCTGGCGCTTCACTTTAAGCAGGTATGCACTTGCATGACATACTTACTAGGTCGCTGTGCAAAAACTCGTCACAAACGCAGATAGTAAAATTCGCTCTAAGGACAGATATTATATCTAATTTTATTATATTAATATATTTTTGACAGCCATATAAATAACAGCTGGTATGTTAACAAATCCCTAACACGAATTTTTCCACAGGAAATCTGATCCACGTGAAACTCAGAATTAAATAATATTACGTCAACGTTATTGATCTGAAAACATCACATTGGCGGAAATACGCAAATCTATGTTAGTTACGTAAAAAAAGTTGTTTACAACCTTATATTTACCTGCCCACTTCTGTGTGTAGGAAACATCGTAATTATTGTAGATAAACTATGAAAAATCACTGTACACTATCTATGGATAGATCTTTTCCTGTATCAAGTATCGATATGTAGATATTAATGTTTTCCTGTAGGTATCATAAATATAAATTAGTTACATTCAAATATTCTGACGTATTTATCGAGGTATGTGAGCATGTGACACATATTTCAAAGTCAAGGTCAGTTACAGAGGGCAATAAAGAGCCACACCGTGTAATAAGTTGCGACAAAAATCTCCAAAAACGCCACTGAAAACAATTTTAGATGCAAAGATACTGTTAGCGAAGCCATAAGGCAGTTGTACTCCCCGTTTTTTTTGTTCGGAATCATACCTGGGAGCCTGCTAGTTACGGAGATATTGGAGGTCTAAGTTCCTGGTTTATGTTTTGTTTTTAAATATCAGTTTTTATTGTTATAACTTTACTTTAAATACCTCCATGACCCCTGTACTACTACAATGCATCCATCATCAAAATGTTTTGAGTGCGTTACATTGAGTCCTACCGAAAACCGTGATAATTATTTCACCACAAAAAGTCGTTTCCCAGCAATAATTTTTGCGTAGAGCTACTTGGTTTGATATACAGAATGCTTGGTTGGCGGCTTGGTGAAGGGTTCCGTTTACACCTAGTATTTTTATAAACATAGTTTAACCACGAACTAGGAAACCATGTATAACACTAAAATAAACACAAGAGTTCAATCGAGCTTTTGAGATAACTTTCATGTTAAGATCAGAGTGAGAATTTGGTCTCTAAAAATATATAACCTAGCTTTGACACGTTTGTGACACCATTTCCTATATTATGTCGTTAATCATTGTCTTAGTTTACTCAAACGTATGTTCTATAATTTCACTAAACGTTTGTTTTTGGAAGCTTCGGATATTGAGAAAATGGCCTTTTTTTGTAAGGTCTCTCTCTGGTTCCAGCTCCTCAAATACGAAAAACTTAATACACTTTGAGGACTAACTCAAAAACTCTGCGTTATCATAAAATGACACCCTAAACCCGAGTGTTTTTAACCCATAAAATCCCGCGGTGTCTTTATTAGAACAATTTTTATGGTTTCACCTACCCTTATGTTATCCGGACAAATCGAATCGCATGCCTGAATTTACGATCACACATTAAATTTGATACCTTGCACTTTTGGCAGCGTTTTAGTGTTAATCATAAATGAGGGAATTTAATTAAGAGGGCTCTTGAGTTTCAGTTTATGTAAGCTTGTGCAATAATACATTGGGACTTTACAGGAATATATATTAATGGATTTTATGACCTAGAGGAGGACCTACCTACCTAGCAAAGCAATCGTTGATCATGAACAATTCCTTCGATGCAGACAGTGAGAAAAAATATACTTAAGGTTTAGATGAACTTGGCGGGACCCTTTGCCAAGCAATTGTTTCAGCAGATCGAAACATTAGGTTGTGTAAGAAAACATTTAAAACATGAATGAAAAAAAATAGAGATGCAACACAAAAATGGCTACGTGTATTTAATACGCAAAGACCTACCAGAAAAACAATAATAGTCGTAGATATGAAGTCATGTGAAAGTAAGTACTCGGTGCAGTTTACGGAAGGACCGGAGCCGATACCCATGTAATCATAAGTGCCTCAACTATTGCTGACATGACCGATAAAGATAATCATCTAGACTTCAGATAAACGACTAAATCTCGAGTGTAAAAGTCAGTACTTCTAGTGCTCAGTCACTTCAACACCGCAGTGAACACAACACGTTCAAAATGACGGTCCAAATCGAAGGTGAACCAAAAAACAGCGTGTTTCGTAGAAAAACTAATAAGTGTCTCCAGAAAACATGCAGCATGGATTTCGTGAAGAAAAGACTGCCTATTATTGGATGGCTCCCGAAGTATAAATCTGAATACTTCATTCAGGATGTCATAGCGGGTATTACTGTGGGACTTACTGCTATACCCCAAGGTATTGCATACGCGGTCATCGCTGGATTACCACCCGAGTATGGACTGTACGCATCTCTGACCTCTGGAATTATTTACGTGATCTTTGGAAGCTGCTACAATGTTACCGTTGGACCCACTGCTATTCTCGCCGCCATGACAGCTAAGTACGTTGCCGATTACTCTGCCGATTTCGCCATCCTCACTGCCTTCTTATCAGGAGTGTTCATCTTTGTCATGGGTATTCTCAATCTTGGCTTTCTAGTCGAATTCATTTCAATGCCAGTGATAAGCGGATTTACGACCGCTGCTGCTCTACAAATTGCAGCTGCACAGCTGAAATCATTTTTCGGATTGAAAGGATCTTCGGGAAACTACTTTTCAGAGTCGATTCAGAACTTTTTTACGAATATAACCACAGCAAGACTTTGGGAAGCAGTGCTCAGTACTGGGACTATAATAATGTTGATATTGCTGAAGAAGATGGGAGAGGGTTGCAAACGGACAGATGGATTTGTAAAACAAGCGAGATGGTTCATTTCTTTATCAAGAAATGCTGTTGTCGTGGTCATAGGAATGATAATTGCCTACGGCTTTAAAGCAACCTTTGGCACGGAACCATTGTTAATAATTGGTGACATTGGCAGCGGACTGCCAAAGTTTGGTTTACCGCCATTCAGCACAGTAGTTGGCAATCAAACATACAATTTCGTAGATATGTTACAAGTACTGGGCGTGCAATTAGTTGTGATACCTTTTGTGGCGATATTAGAAACAGTGGCTATTGCTAAAGCTTTCGCTGATGGAGGGAGGATAGACGCTACTCAAGAAATGATCGCCGTCGGGCTCTGTAACATTGTCGGGGCATTTGGACAAAGCATGCCCATCACTGGTTCCTTCACAAGAACAGCCTTGAACCATGTTTCTGGCGTCAAGACACCTGCTGGTGGAGTCACTAAAGTGTTACTCCTCTTTTTTGCACTAACCTTTTTGACTTCAACGTTCTATTACATACCAAAAGCATCTTTAGCAGGTCTTATTATAACTGCCATGTTTTCAATGATCGATTATAGTATCTTTGCAAGTTTATGGAGAAATAGTATAAAGGAGTTGCTGTTATGTTTAGTGACTATGATTGTTTGTTTACTAGCTGGATTAGAATATGGAATCATAACTGGGATTGTGCTCGAAGCCTTATTGTTGTTGTATAACGTAGCAAGACCTACTGTCGAAGTTAATAAACTAAAAAGTGAGAAAGGAGATCTCATGGTGGTAACGTTGTGTGAGAATGTTTCATATTGTGCTGCTGAACACGTTCGTCAAAGAGTAATGAGAGCTACCTCTCATGGTACTGCAGAAATGCCAGTAGTCATAGACGGGGTTAATTTAAAGAAACTGGATTTTACAGCCGCATTCAATTTGATGGCTATCATAAAAGATTTAGATAGGACCCATCAAATCGTGCTGCTGAATTTTAATGTCGAATTGAAGAAGCTGTGTCTGGATATTGATCCGAGATTTGAAACCAAGTTTGTATATGCTGCAAGACCTGAAGAATTGACTGATATTTTTCCTAAAGATGTTTGAGAGAAGAGGGAATGTGTTTCATCGGGTAAAGTTGCAAAACCAGTAAAACAAGTAATAGAGAGATTTACTTTTAGATTTGGTAAAAATGGTAATGTTGGAAAAATTACTGTATTATCGTTTGTGTTACCAAAATTGAATAATCTTCAAGGTAATTGAAATAAAGGAAATAAGTTTTGGCGACTAAAGGTCATTGTGAAAACGTGGGATTATCGGATAAGATAAGGTAAAGTGTTGAGATGTGTTATCAGTTATCACATTTTTTTTTCTTGATGAAACTTTTGAAGTGTCAACGTTGTGTAAGTTTATCTTCTTCTCTCAGTTGAGACTTGAGACATTTTATACTGTGATTATGGCGATAAAAATGTCGGAATTACCGAAGTAACAGAAGCCGTGGAGTACCGATGTAAAAGATAATATTGAAATTAAGGTGTGTTTTTGTGAATTTCAAATTATTCCTAGTTTTGTAAGGTTTGGCGTGGCGGGCGTCTTTATGATAAAAATCCATTTTTACATGGCTGTTGTTTTACTACTTTGTTCTTATATCCAAATAGTTGAGGCAGATGAAAAAGAATTTGTTTTACTTAATGTTTTTTTAAAGCCGCATTTTTGTTACTTCTATATTAAGTCTCTCTTAATTCTAACCAATTCTCCAATTAAGATGTCGTCACAAAATCTTCTATACTATTGTTTATCAAAACACACATCACTAAAAATACATAGTATCAGCTTTAAGGAATTTATTTTAAGATAACTCATTTCTGCATGTAATGCAATATTTACTGCTATCTGATACCACTTAGACATTAGTTTGACAGGTCGGATCAAATGTACCAAAGGTTTTAGTCAAGCTTTAGATAAGTGGGAAAGGTCTCCAGAGCAGTATTTTGCTTATTAAGAACCTACTTCTTTATCGTGTATTGCACTTGTACTCACGGCATCACATCCAGCTATACATTTCCAGTATAACATGGCCTCACTTTGTATGGTTTTCCCGTACAAAGATAGATCCGCATAAACTGGTTTTGTATAGCTTTATTTGTCGCCGTGCGTACATGGATCTTTAGGCACGGAACTCAGGCCGCCATTTTGTTTTTTTTTTCAGTACGAGTTCCTCAGACAGTGTCACATTTATAGTATGACCACTTTAAGTGTGCAGTTCAAGCTTGTCAAGAAAATTTGCATCGATATGTCTTGTTCTGTGTTTTCCCGCTTGGACAGATAAGTTGATTGAAGTGTATGTTTAGTACATTTACCAACAGTGCCCTCCTGTCAATGTCATTCAAATGTCAGAAAAAACGTTTAGTACAGTGTAAAGTTCGACCAACTTATCTGTGCAGGCGGGAAAACACAGAACTAAAATAAATGCACCAAGTTTTCCATATTGATGCTTTTTGTATTGACAAGCAGCGCCACCTTGAACTGCATACTTAAAGTGGTTATACTGTACGATGATGTTTTTGACCTTGGCTCGGAATTGACGACATGCATTAGTCAGTTTGAGTTTTCAAAATAGCAAAAAATAGCTGCTCTTCTCATTTCGAAGTTTTTAATTATAATAACGTCTCTTTTCATATAAACACACCCAAAAGTAATTAAATATTCTCGTACTAAACAGACACAAAGGCGAAACTCCCTTAAAATTCAATATAATAAATACTCGCTTTTGTGAATACGCTGCTCGGTCGTTTTAAATTTGTTATTTTGGACGTGAACCAACGTAAGGCGTATAGAGAGGACACGAGATCACTTTTATTCATTGGCGAAGTACAGTCGAGCTACAAAGTCATACACATAAAAATATGGGATACCCATACATATCCTAAAACATAAAATAACAAAATGCCCTTAACCCCCGAGGTGTACCTTATAAGTACACCCATATTTCGCCAATGATGTTTAAGTCTCATGTAATGAGAGACGGGCACAAATTAAAAATCCGTGACTGGTACTGACAAATTCCCGAAGGAAAAAGAAAAACACAATAACACTTTGCCCGACCTGGGAACCGAAACCAAGACTTCATGCACAGCAGTAGCGCTTGCGACAACTTGGTCAATGAGGCAATCGAAAAAAATATGTACATTTGAATACGGACATGAAAATTTTTGTAAGTACCTACTGAATATTCGTAAATTGGAGTACCTATCTAGTAATGCTACTGAAATATGTTTCGAATATTGCCTTTAAAATGCCAGGATTTCAGTGAAAATATATTTTCCGAATTTCCCGTTGGTTCGCGTTATTCGTTCTATATTTGTTTTGCTTTTGGGCATTTTCCAGTGTGGGTAATGAACCTTTAATAATTTTAGCCGTGCTAGTTGGAATCATACCTCTAGGCCAAAGCCCGAAGATCTTTGGATAAACAATTTTTTTAGTACTTTCCTAACACAAAAAGAGTAAAAGGGCCAATCCAATTTAGATAAAACGCACCAAAAAGCTACAAAATAATACGCATAAACCCACACAGACCAGCCAATTTCAAAAACGGAATATTCCCATTTTCTCATTTCAATATAGTTATGGAATATTACGATGTTTAAATCGACTGTACTTTTCAGCGTAGCCTTGACTTTGCCAAAAATCAGTGTCTAGACGGGCAAACGACTGCAAGTATAAATTATTTAAATTATATGAATATTAAGCTAAGATAGGAACGTGTTTTGTATGTAAAATGATTTATGGGATGGAAATAGAGGATGCAGTTGCAAAAGGCTCTGAGGGTTTTATTTTTCCATCTTAGTTTTGAAAAGGACCTATTATCAATTTTCGCAGCTATACAGGGTGTAAACGGCCCCTTCATGAAGCTTTCAACCAAGCATTTTGTAACTGTGTTTAAATCAAACTAAGTAACTCGGCGCAAAAGTTATTGCTGGGAAACGACTTTATTTTTTTGGGTTGAAAAATCATGTTTCACCGTAGGACTCAATGTAACACACTCAAAGCATTGTGCTGACGGATGCATTGAATAGTACGGGAGTTGTGGATTTTTTTGAAGAAAAGTTATAAAATTAAAAATAATTAAAACAAAAACTTGTGACAAAGTTGGGATGCAGACGCCCAATGTCTCAGTAACTATTAGAAGGTTTCTATGATTTATTTTTACACCCATTATTAAAGGGTTTCTATGCAATAATGAGGTAAATGACAGTTCTTAGTCGCTACTCTTAACAAAGTGGTCTTGGTCGACACATCAGGTGTGGTGGCACGGTTCACAATCCGACGGTTCACGTCACCATTTATCTGACACCAAGAATGAACCACCGACAATGAATATGTCAGTAAAGTTGAGAAAAAATAAAAAACGTTTAAACCAGTTTTCAAACAGTGGTAGATCATTATGTGGTAGTAATAGATAATCATTGGGACATAATACTTAGTTACTGTTACTAAAGTGATGCCAAGTTGTCGTGTGATAATATCATACCTAGGTAAGTATGTTACATACACGCGTAGCACCTAAACCGCAGACCCCCTTGTACCAGCGGACACACGAGGCGCCGACGCAGCTCAACGTGATGCAGCCCAGCACCGGACATCGCGGCCTTCGCGAAATCGTTAATTTTGGCACAGCATCGGCCAACTGCCGACTATCTTTGCTCATAATTAATATTGTAATTTTCATAATTATATTAAGTTTCAATAAATTTTGTATTTTTTTCAATCCTCCGGCTACAGCCTTCGTAATTAGTATGTAAATAATATAGGTACAAAGAACTTATTTTCAATCCAAAATAGACCAAACATGTTATAGCCCCCTATATTCGCTTGTCGTTTGAGAGCAACTCAACGCGCATATAACTGAAATCAAACGCGATTTCCAATTAACTATTGTATACCAAAACATTTCACTTTGACGTCTGGTCAAAGTAATGTTCAAACGTTCTGCGTCCCCCACTGTACCGACATCACACAAGTGTCAAATGTGAAAAGCGGTGAACACAGTCATAGATGAGGAAACAATATTTAAATAGATGCGACACTCGTCTTCTGCTCTGAAAGACCTTAAAGAATGTTCTCTGAGTTTGTTACGGCTGTTTCTTCTCAGCCGGCGCCATGTAGTTTAAAAACAAAATGACATGTAAAAGTGTTTGTAAAAACCTATTTGCAAAATACTTACTTCAATGGTTCTACTCATAAATGATGGTTAAAGCTGAGAGTCGATTTAACGTCCAAAAATGTATGGCTAAATTGGTAGTAAAATATCTGGTATTATGCTTCGGGTCGAGTCTAAGCGGGTCGAGTGGGCACGGACCCAAAGATACGCGGTACTTAGTTACATTTAGTTTTCGATAATGTTTGTCAATTGGATTTTGAGAGCGACCAGCAGTTTCTAAATACCCGAGTGAAAAACAGGGGTAAATTATTATTTTAGCGACAACATCTTATGCACAAAGAACCCCAAAAATTGTTAAGGCAATTCGAATTTTAGAATTAACATAAAACACAATTGTAAGAGACAGAAACAACGCAATCCAAAGCCGGAGTTTCTCTTTCCTCGATGAACTTTATAAACAGCCAGATACTACACATAATTAATTTTCGCATCTATCGTTGACCACCTACTCTATAGCACAGTGAATACGGTGGAACCGGTGAACAAGGTGAACAAAAGAGGGGCGGCGCCGCGCGGCACGCTTGTTTATCGGCGACGCGTCAATCAACGCTTCCTGTAATCGGAATGAGATGTTGGAAACTGTGGAACTGCGGAGCCACTGTTGAACATACTGAAAGTGAGTTTCATTTATTTCTCTCGGTTGTACGTTTGAGTGTATAGTAGTTGAATTGTTTTAATCGATACTTGGAAAGTTTTGAGTATGAATGTGGATGGGTACAAGAGTAGAGGAAGACCAAAAAGAGGAAGACTGTGTGATCTTTCACACAGTCTATCTATGAGTCTATAGTATGATCTTTCATTGGCAAGAAAGGTGGTGTCTGATGAGATGACGAGTAGAATACCTAGAGAAGTATGGAAGAACAAGACATGTTGCGCCGACCCCAAATAAATTGGGATAAGGGCGAGAGAATGATGATGATGACTAGTATATTTACACGTCTTGTGAGGTATTATAGTATCTATATCTACTTCAGTTGTTATAATGACTTGAACTACTTACATGAAGCTTTATACATGATGATTTTTCATCAAAAGACTTCTTGTATAGTCTGTGCCTTGGATTACTTAATTGACTCCTCTGGCCTTCTTCTTCTTTGTAACTCAAACTCAAATCATTTATTTCAACTAGACCATTACAGGCACTTTTGAAAGTCAAAAAAAAACAGGGGCAAGTAATGCGTGGCCAATCAAAATCTATCCGTTACAACCTATCACCTAATTGACAGCGGAGATATGGTGGTACAGAAATCTTGCCGCAGTATAGATGCTGGGAAAAACGAGGCATTTAAAACTCGAACCTTAACTAGAATCTCAGCTGTTTTAAGCGACAACAGCCTTGTATAAACAAACTTATCTGATCCACAACTTGATAAAAATTAAATATGAAGGATATCAAACGTCTCTCGGCCACCATAGGCGCGGGCCTGTGGACGGCGAGTAATGGGCTAGCTCGCCGTCCGTCCGTCGTATGACGACGGGCAGGCCGTGTCGACGGCGCGTTCGTGTTCCACGCGCGCCTCAAAGAGTTGTCAGCAAACGGGAGGGGCCCGCAAGGGCCGGTGCCTGCCAGGGCTGCGGGACTGTTCGAAAGAGATACCGCGGCCCTGGAACACAAAGGGCCAATGAAGGAACATGGGTGGTTTTTAGTCAGTAAGAGTCTGACACTCCCTTCCGCTCCGCCCAGAGCGGGAGGAGTAATATGATGATTTCCCACCCTCCAAAAAAAAAAAACAAAGGATATCAAACGTCATTTATTAAAATTAGGGTGAGAATCAGCACTTTTCGAACTTCAAAATTACAAAAGAAGGGTCCGTTAAAACGCCCACCCTTTGCCAAAGGAGTGCGAGTACACACGAAACACTGAAAATTCCTTCACAATTCCTTTCTGAAATCTTCGAAAAACACCATAAAACAATAAAGCCCATAGCTATTTATTCCTTGCGGCACTTCCACACTATTACGACGTACCGCCGCACCGGCGCCTGTGGGGCAGGGGTTCAAAACTGAAAGGTTCTGTGACATTTCGCGATGTTTCATATTTAGTTATCTTTGGCTTGTTTCCTGTGAGGGCGAACTGAAGTACCGATAAATTAAATTATTTAGTAAATGTAGGACATCAAACGTGTTATTAAGTCAGACGAAATGAAAAGAAAAAGCCCAAAATAAAGGAGCAGGTTATGGAGCAGAACATATCAGAATAGGAATTTAAGTAAGTCAACGGTCAAGGCCAGAGCCGTACTATACACTTGCACAGTACGGGATAAGCTGGGAGCTGAGGTGAGCTCAGCTCATATTTGCTGATCCTGATTCGTAGCAATGCCGGAAGAATACTAAGTTCTCAACACTTAACGCACACTTATAACACTATAAACTGTATTAAGTTTTCGCGGGCCTGTGGATGGTGAGTAATGGGCTAGCTCGTCGTCCGTTCGTCGTATGACGACAGGCCGTGTCGACGGCGCGTTCGTGTTCCACGCGCGCCTCAAAGAGATGTCAGCAAACGGGAGGGGCCCGCAAGGGCCGATGCCTGCCAGGGCTGCGGGACTGTTCGAAAGAGATACCGCGGCCCTGGAACATAAAAGGCAAAAGAAGGAACATGGGTGGTTTTTAGTCAGTAAGAGTCTGACACTCCCTTCCGCTCCGCCCAGAGCGGGAGGAGTCATTTGATGATTTCACACCTTCCAAAAAAAAAAAAAACTGTTGAGAACTTAAGTTTCGTATATCATCCAGAACGACTCATATAGAGGTGAATGTTATCCCTTGCTGCGCTTATAACTGCGCGTTAACATTCGCAATTAAACGCCAGAAAAGATGTGACATTTTAACGAAAAATAAAAGTTTTCAGAGTTTTATTATTGTCATTACTTGGCTTCAGAACTAACTTGATGACCGGCAAAATCATAATAATTAGGTTTTTGTAGATAGTAGTTTATGTTCAAATAACACTTACACTTTATTACACCAGCTACCAATTTTCAGTCAAGCAATCAACTAAAACGGTGATAGATATAGGAAGGCTTTCCTAAGATTACTAAACTTTTCTCTTCTCAATCGATCTAAGTGCTAAAATAGGCCTCAAGAAAGCACTTTTTCCTAGCTTCTACACGAGTCCCTAATCTAGTTTCAGAAGCTTTTGCCGAAGGTCGTTCTTACCAAAACAATGTAAGGCCCCGTCCACTACCTCAAGGCCGGCAGTCTCGACATACATACCGACATTGTCGCAAACTTTCGATTGATTAATAAGAAAGAAAAAAATCGGTTGCAATAACGATGCTTGCGAGAAACGCATCTTGGATGTTTTCAACCGATTTTTTTCTTTGTCGAGACTGCCGGCCCTGGTGATATGACTGGCGACATACAAGCGTGAGAATTGTTTCATCAGTGCCGTCGCTTCACCAGTCGCGTCACGTTGACTCGGGGCAAGCCCTTAACAATTTCTTTCAAGCGGAATTTGACAGTTAATTTTAGAACAATATCTGTCAAAATCTCTTTGTCCGCACTTTCATTTGTTTATTCCGCAGTCGTTCTCGCAACACACGTGTCACTTCAGCTCACTGAAGTTCGTGGCCAAGCGCTTACACGTGCAGGGTTAAGGCCGGCCAGAAGTACCTCATCCTATGTCCTTGGAGGGTTATCGGGCTTAGTAACATAGTCCTGGGTATGTGCCAAGCCCATGTTGTAATAGATTTGGTGCCTGATTTATTATTCGGGAAGAATTTCCCGGGATCAATGACTGTTGCTTGTTATTATGAAGATAGTGCCAAGAAAATCAATGAGTTTTGTTTGGTAACCTTGGACTGTAATAAAAATAGACGGATTGGGGATTCTATTAAAATAAATTCAATATATGCCAATCTTTTGAAATGTCTACATCAATATTTTAAGATTTCATGATTTTTACACCAATCTTTCTTTAACGCTGCGATGCTATTATACAAATCCAGCATCATCTGCCTCGCCTTTCCCATATATGTTGAGGTCGGCTTCCAGTCTAACCGGATGCAGCTGAATACCAGTATTTTACATGGAGCGGCTGCCTATCGACCACCAGAACCCAGTTAGAAATGACAGCCGGGACCAACGGCTTAACGTGCTTTCCGAGGCACGATGGAAACTCGGTATGTAATGGGTGGTCACCCATTCACAGACCAGCCTAGGCAATGCGATGCTAGAAATCCAATACATGAGAGACCTTGACCACCTTCACGCTGCCCTAAATACAAAAGGTCAACTAATTACACTTGAAGTGTACGTAAAATAACTACATAATTCTAATCACAAAACCAACCGTCTGCCCAAAATGTCTAATATAAAGTGCTCTAGATATTGGAACCCCAGAAACTGATCTCGCAGACTCCATTACAAACTTTTCACTTAACCTAAAAAGTTTTGCCCAAAAAACAATCTCCATTTCCGTAACTCCAGGGTCGGGACGAAAATAAACCAGGTAAGCTAGACGGTAGACCGTCCAGATATAGCTGACCTTGAAAGGTAAGACCGTATCGATTGCGCAGGCCAGACCTCGCGGCGTCGGGCGCTTTCACTCTCAATAACACATCTATCTATCATGAACTTCAGATGTTTTTAGGTCGAAATGTTCGGATATTTTGTCCACGTTCAGTTTAGAAATGGTCCGGTACTGCTGATTCTGTATGATTGATTGAATGTCTTATTCGGATTTGTGAAAAGTAGGATAAAGTTTACTCTTTTGTTTCGTCTTTTTTTTTACAATGCCTTTCAACTGGATTAGTTATCATTCCGAACCAGCCCGCTTAAAAACTTTTAATCAGTAATTTAAAACAAAAAAACAGCTGTTCCATGAGTATGACCATGTATTGCACTTTTGTAGGAAGCAGCTGTTTTTTTAAATTAACGTTGAAACATTTCTATGTGGGGGGAGGAGGGTGCAGAATGATGTACTGAAGCGTTTGTGCGTGGATGTCCATTCTACCCGGTATAATTATGGTCCGTCAAATTCATTTTTGGCTTTTCCATCTTTGTTACCGTTGATAGAATGTAACTTTGTCAAGTGTATATTTTGAAACGTTGGCTGTGGAGCTTTTGTAACCGAAACTGGTAGGTTTCAAACAGTTATCACGTAACAATGTCACAATAAATCGTTTCTCAATCCAACACTAACGCATGATTTATTAACACCACAAAAACTGCGCCAAATATTGCCAAAGCTAGTGTAAAATTCGTTTGTGCGAAATGCGCAAGCATCCGCAAAGATATCGGCAGGTATTCAAAACTACCCTCGAAAAAATAACAGTTTATACGAGCACAAAACGCCATAAAATGCAAGGTAAACCCATTATCGGTGGCCGGCCGGAAATGCAGCCGACGCCATTTTTCATAGCCACCGGATGTGACGGCAGTACACGTCACCATTCCGGGTTTTCAGCTAGTTTTTCCACCGGGGAATTATTTAAAGTTATAAATGTTGTTTACTTGATAGTGTGGTGAAAAACAAATCATTTTTAAAGCTGTTTGCTGAGACGTAACAGGTTGTTAGCCTGCAATCCTAGCTAAAAATTTGCTATTGTTTGAGATTCAAAGTTAGAAAAATATGCGGTTCATCAACCCAAAGGCAGCGGCACGGTTGGCGCAGTGGCTGAGCGATTGACTGCTGTGCTTCGGGTTGCGGGTTCGATTCCCGCACGGAACAAATATTTGTATGGCCTACAGATAGTTGTTCCTGATCTGGCTGTTTGTGTATGTGAGTTTAAATGTTTGTAAACGCACCTACGATACAGGAGAAATTCCTAGAGTGGGGCAAAGTTTAAAAAAAAAATGGTTACCTATGACTTTGCAAGTAATCATTTGTTCAGCAGACAGACCATGATTGGATACCAGAAACCTCTTTTCAAATACAAGAAACATTCAATTGGTGTTTGAAGGTCGTTTTAATAGTGTTGATGACAACAACATGTTCATAGTTGACCAATTTGTTATTGAGTCATTTGATTGATTGATACTTGTAATTCACGTGCCACTTCCTGGGTGAGTTATCATTTCATTTCACTGTGTTTCTAAATAATCAATTTCCTTCCAATCATGTTAATCCCCTCAGACTTATTTTTAGTAGTTCTCTCAGTCATTTGAATCCTAATAACTTTGTTCTTTTCTCGCCACATTTTCTCAGATAAGGTCCAAATAAAGTCCTAAAACCTTCCACACTAAACATACAGACCACAACGTCCCCCGGATTTTCCCGGATCATAATTAAAGAAGAAACCTTTCTCTGAACATAAAAGAGGTTTTAATGCAATGTTTTATTATACAGAATAGTTCATTATAAGCCCACAGGGTCTCAATGTTACCGGTGCTTAATGCTTTCCTGTCAACGTAGGTAGGATAGCAGTTAAGCCGGAAGATTTCGGCAATAAAAGCATTGTACGCCAGGATTTGAATGCATTATGTGTTATTTAAATAAAAGTTTACTAATTTATTTATATGGAGTTCATTGTTACTGAGTGTGGCTTCTTTATATTTGTGTTAAGTGACTTGTTTAGTAGAGTCTGCTTTTAAGGGTCTACAAAGCACATTTAGAATTTAACAATTAAAAAGGATTGATGTTAATAAAACGATATAGAACCAACGGCGGTTTCACTCAATTTTTTCGTTATACAATAGGTTGGAATCTCATTTGTTTAGGCACCTCATTTCGCTAGTGATATTTAAGTCGATTACCTGTAAAAGAGGTTGAGCCTATTGCCACTAACAAGCCACAAATCCAAACTCGAGTCTACCACTCGAGTTCGATTCCTGGGTCGGGCAGTGTTATTGGGTTTTTCCATCAGGAATTTCTCAGTAGAAGCCACGGAGTCTGGATTTGTGCCCGATTGATGGCAATAGGGTCGCTCCTATTACATGGTACTTTAAACATAACTGGCGAAATGTGGATGTACTATTAGGTATACCTCTGCCTAACCGCTACTACTCCAAAAATCACACTTCAATAGCTCCTTTTCCTGGATATCGAACCCAGGACCTCACGTCTTGAGACCAACAGACCATCTATCCTTATTATTCAAAAACAAAGCCTATTTTAACCACCCGATATCCTCAACCCATTTGAGAACCGTTAAACCCCAACTAAAAAGCACGATGGTAAGTCATCCACGGCGCCATTCCGTCGTCATAGCATGCCATTTTTTATGCACCCCATAGACATACCATAGACGCTTGATCCCGTATACCGTTAGAGGGTTGAAATTGGTATTTTATGAACGGAAGCGAGTTATATGGCATAGAAAATTGGTAGACTATTCGACGGTTTAAAAATAGGTCTTTGGAGTGTGTTTGATATGATTATAGTGCGATATTTTTCTTATTTCGAATACTGAGACGCTATGAGAGCCACATTCAGGATTGAAATTATAACTTTTGAGTCCAACGTCAAACAAACGTTCATGCAGCCTAAAAAAATAACATCAGTACAATTTCATCTCCGAACTGAAGCTCATGTTTTTATATAAAATCAAGGAACTGTTTATTAGTTTGCGTGTGTTGTGACAAGAAGTATCACAGCAGTGGGAACTCCCAGTAAATATATATAAGCTTGACTGGACAGGACGCAAGTAACTTGGAGGTAATAAATTCCTTTCTACTAGCAAGCCTTCTGATCGTTGCAGCCTATTCGAATATTTATCTTAGGCTGCCCCCAAATCCTGCCAGGGCTGCGGGACTGTTCGAAAGAGATACCGCGGCCCTGGAACATAAAAGGCAAAAGAAGGAACATGGATGGTTTTTAGTCAGTAAAAGTCTGACACCCCCTTCCGCCCCGCCCAGAGCGGGAGGAGTCATTTGATGATTTCCCACCCGAAAAAAAAAAATAGGCTGGCCCCAAATGTGTGAAGGCATTGTTCCTCGCACAGTATAGCTGAGTGTTACCGAGTCTACGCAGGTGGTTACACGTGGTGTATGCTCAATTCTAAATAAATTGCAGTTAAATCCTTACGCTTTTGAGTCTCTCCTTGGACTGTCCTGTTGCTTCAGCCCAAGGAGATACTCAAACTGTTTAGAAACGGTAAAAATGTTAGTACAATTATCTTGGGATCGGCTGCCAGTCTTACCGAATTCAGCTTAATATCAGTAATTTACATGGAGCTACTGCCTATCTGACCTCACCAACCCAGTTAGTAATGGGGAATACAATACCCCTTGTTAAGCCTGGTTGTCAGACTTACGGGCCACTGACCACGTGTAACAACTGTCAAAGATCTACAAATGGCAGGCGGGACCAATGGCTTAACGTGCTTTCCGATGCCTGGAGGAAACTCGGTATGTAACAGGTGATCACCCGTCCACGGACCAACCTAGGCAACCGCGGCTTTACCTGAAGATCGACCCGAGCGGCTGTTATTATTAAGCCACGGGCTTCTAATAAAGCCACTTAAATCAGGAGTCCAGACGTACTGCGGGTTATCACCCATTCTTTGTCGATGTTCCACACATTCGCACGAAGCGCTTTGCCACATCATTTATATGCGCACAGCTAAGGAGTGGAATTCCCTGCCTTCGTCGGTGTTCGCAAGTTCATATGGCCCCAATCTATTTAAGTCGCGAGTATATATAGGCTTTTTTCGTTAGCTCGTTCCATCGTCGACCTCATCTCTGTCCTCAGGACTAGATTGAGGTCAAGAGTACGCCCAAAAGCTTATTGGAAAATTATGTTAAGCATCTTCATCATTCAGTAGATGCCAACAAAAAGCTGAAGCAAAATCGAAGAATATTCACAGAAAACATATTTTTCCCATTCTCATTTTTAACGACACTCTTGACCAACGTTTGTCATAAAAGCGAACCCTAACGTTTAATCCTTGTTGGCCCAACACTTGGCGCCAACGAGGCGAGCAATCTCCCGAGTGCTCGCCGAGAGTTATCGACTGTCTTGCCGATACATTAGGGTATCCCTTGCAATATCGTAAACACCCCATAAATAATAGCGTGTAGTTTTTTCTTGTAATATCTTATTTTCGTGAAATTGGAAAGGGAAAACATGAAGATTAAGATTGGTCAAACCACAGCTTTTCCCAAGATTTTCTTATGAAAAAACTAGTGATAACACATTTGAAAATTGAGAAAGTAATTAAATTACATAACACTTTTTATCACACCGGGAGGGGACGCCCTAGAAGGACATACATACACTAACCTTAGTAGTGAGGTTCTTCAGAAAGGTGAGGTGCGTAGTACTCGCAACCGGCGTGCGTGTATGACCAGAGGCCTTACCACGAGCTCTTAACGCGATCCAGTTTAGGCTGTTGGAAAGAGACAGAGCTATACAAGTCGTCTAGCGCCATCTCGATCCCTGAGCGTAAATTGAATCGCGTTAAGAACTCGCGGTAGGCCACCAGATGTATGAACGTGGATGAGGGAAAAGGAGTAAGTATGTAAGGATAGTAGCAGGCGGCGTTCTGTGGTTTCTGCCTATCCCCATGGTTAAATGGCGTGAGTTTATGTATGTACATTTTATCACACCTGTACAATTTTACGTTTAGGTTGATACTTTGAAATATTTTAGTTCCTAATGTCGCGATAGATGGCGTTGTTCATTTAGCACTCTCCGCTGAATCGCGGTGTTAGGCCCGGTATCCACCAAAGCGGAGAGGAGAAGAGACGAGAGGAGATGTGCCGTGAAGCTGGCAGGTTATTTCCACCAAAGCGGAGAGGAGATGCGTTGCGGAGAGGAGATGTGAGCTGTGTGTAGCAGAGATGTGAGCTGTGAGAGATCGAAAACAGTCAAGTGCTGTCTACGAAAGGAAGACGTCATGTCGTTACAAAAGTTATATCTGAATTTGCTTGAGGAAGAAGAATTAGAGGTTGAAGAAACACAATTAATTCTTCAACATTTAAATTATCGACGGCAACATAGATTCTGGATAAGAAACCATATAAAATGTCACAGTCATGGCGAATATGCCACACTGTTTCGAGAGTTTGATGATGAAAGTTTTCATAAATCTTACAGGGTAACAAGGAATAATTTCTACCAGTTACATGATTTAATTAAACCGTATATCCAAAAGCCAGTCAATCGAATGACGCTTTCGGGACGTGCGAGGCGCGCGGAGAAGGCAGCGGGGTGAGGGGTGCGCAGCGCGTGCGTCGCCCGGCCGCCCGACTAGACACTTCTCCGCTCTGCTGCGCCGCTTACTCGCTCGCTGCACAAAATTCTATAGAAAAATGAGAAATCTCCTCTCCTCTCCGCTTGACCCATTTCCACCAAAGCTAAGCGGAGAAGAGATGTGGAAATAACGAAATCGGATTGGTTTATTCAAACACATCTCCTCTCGTCTCCTCTCCTCTCCGCTTTGGTGGATACCGGGCCTTAAGATTCTCCGCGATAACATAATTTTTAAATTCGTGTATATCAAAATAATTTGTCTGCGTTCAAGTAACCATTGGCTTTCTTAGGTTCACTATAACTTGTCGCCAGGTATGTTTAAGTCTTGTGTGGTTTTCAATCCGAATGACCAAATAAATGGCTAACTTTGGGTCGACAGTATACGACAGTTTTTCCATTGGAACTCGGAGAAATGAAGAAGTAATAAATTACCAACAAGGACTGAAAAGCTCACTGACTGAGCCTAATTTGATTATTTTACCCCACTGCCCCAGAACAGGAAAGAGGTTCTTACGAATAACATAAATCAAAAGAAAGTTGTTATTATTTTCATGATTACAGTAATTGTGTAGGCATGAAATTAATAACAAAAGAGTCCAATATGAAATTATTTTATTACCAAAACACAACAGATGCCATTAAATTACACTAGCATAATGGTCCAAATCCATTGGTACTTAAATCCTCCCCCTCGCAGCTCAGTCCAACCCTTTCAAGATGCGCCATAAAGCATTCAGTTCGACAAAAGCGGAGACTTAATTCGCATGCGCGCTACGGAAGTCCTGTGACCGGATGCGTAGTGTGTAATGTGCAGTAATACAAGTTGGTCTTTGGACGAAACAAAACACACTGTTCTAAGCTTTCACGGTTTGTAACTAAACTTACAATGTCTCTTACGGGATATTTTCCGTGATTCCAATGTTGAGCTCCCGATATTTCGACGCTCGATAAGATGATGACGTCATCCTGCGATCATGGCGCTTGCAACAGCGTCCCGTAAGTAACAGTGTAGCATCGCATCGCATCGGCGATAAGGCCGCCACTGTACTCGTACATGTATGAATATCGAATATCGTGGAATTAAGTGAGTAACTGTGTATCAATTTTGATGTACAATAAAGTTTACATAATTATGTACTATTCGCTAACTAAAAGTAATAACAATAGGTATTAGCAAACACTGCATTAATTGGGTCTTTCATTCAGTTATGACATGCGATGCACTGTAAACCATTTTCTTTTATTTCAGCAAAAGAACACACTTGATTCACTGTACCCACTGCCCTGTACCGGAAGCAGACACGAGATTTGGGCGAGCGCCGTGCACGCTTCCGAAATACATTTGCATATGCGACAAAATATTCATGCGTGGGGGCGGGCTAGCAATTTGTCCTAACATGCTTCTCTGTAATTTTATTAACCAGACCTAGATAAATGCGAAAGAATATGTTAGGACCTCCACTCCTATTAATATAAACGTTCCTAGCGTTTACATTCCTCGTGGATCTGAGCATGTGGTCCTGGTTTCGAGACCCAGATCATAGAAAGTGTTATTGGATTATTCCATCAGGGGCTTCTCACTAGCAGCCACGGAGTCTAGATCCCAGTTGACGGCCATAGGCTCACCCCCTAATACAAGGGATTTAAACATAACTGGCGAGATTAACTGGAAAGATTTATTAACACGACCTAGATAAATGCGAAAGAATATGTCAGGACCTTTTAGGAACTTTTGGAGGAACAGAAGGGAAGCTTTACCTTGCCGAGAGCTGTTTGTAGAAAAATGGTTTTGTTACCTGCAACAAAATTAAAAGTTTTTTTAGAATAATTTTTTGACACGAAAATTGCAAAATACTGATGAATAAATACTGTGACTTGTTACTTTCTCAACTTAATTCCAAGTACCTGGAAAAAATATAAGAAGTAGAAAATAGAAAGAAATAATTGATTGAACAGGTCAAATGGATGCACCATTTGACCTGTTAAATTAACTATTTCTTTTCCTACCATTCTTATTGATAACACTAGCTGTGCCCGCGACTTCGTTCGCGTGGATGTCGGAACTTAACAATGTATTTTTTTGTGCGAAGCGCTGTTGGAGGATTCCGATACAAATCATTTTTTTTTATTTATGCTAGTGCTTCTTTATAAACAACATTAGCTGTGGAACCATCTGGGGCGTACACAAAAAGGTTATTGGGGTTGTTTACGCGAGAAAGAGCTACGTATAGTTGACCATGGGAAAAGCATCCAATACTTAGGTCCACCCCCGCAACGGATAATGTCTGGCCCTGAGCTTTATTAATCGTCATGGCATAACAGAGACTGACTGGGAATTGCACTCGTTTGAAAGAGAAAGGAAAGTTGTTAGGAATTATAGGTATTCTTGGAATAAAAACAATATCACCAGCGCCGCAACCGGTTAATATTTCAGCTTCGATTATGTTTTGCTGCAGATTTGTGACTTTGAGCCGAGTGCCGTTACAAAGTTTGGAGGACATCAATTTCTGAGAAGAATTATTGGTACACCGATTTTTAAAACTATTTTGTGGGCTGGAAGTCCGGGTGTGTTGAGGGAATCCAAAAATTCTACCGGGTAGTGCATGGCGTCATCTTCTTCCATAACTGTATTTATAGAGGTGTATTCTCTACTATTCCCGGACACATGAATCAATATTTTTAAATTAATTGCCGTAGCTTGGACATTGCGAGGAGTCAAAATAGCTCGCTGACATAGCCAAGAACCGGCTTGATTTCCCATGTTTGTGGAATCTCCGTACACAGAAGAAATTAGCTCCTGTTGTGATGTAACGCAAGAACAGAGATTATCAACCAAAATAACTTTGCCATCTTCTTGTACGGGGTATGTGCCATCGCCTATTTGTAACAATAAATTGGGAAACTCCTGTGCATTTTCGCAGCCTCGCAACTGTGCACGCATATGTACACTCAGGTGTGTAGATGATATATTGCACCATAAAACAGAACTCTTCAGACAGGCAGCAATTTCTCCGGCTCTCGTTCCTCGGGGTACTATCGGGAGTGTCTGCCGAAAATCACCGCAGAACCTTATGTCCTGTAAAGTTCTATTCACTGCTTCTACAGCTTTGCGGTTTGCCATAGTGCACTCGTCCCAAAAAATTAAAACACAATCGCATAAAACCCTTGCTTTATCGCTATTTCGCGATATGTTGCAAACCGGGCTTTCCGTGCGGTCTAAGTCGATAGGAATTATAAATGTTGTGTCTGCCGTTTTTCCTCCAGGCAATAATGTGGCTGCTATCCCTGAAGAGGCGACGGCAAGGGAAATTTTATTTTGGTTCTGTAGCGGCACTACAAAAAGTACTTCAGCAACATAGAACAAAAAGTACTACAGCGCCATCTATGACGCAGAGGATGAACTAAAACTCGAAATATATCTAAATTCTGCATCGCGCAAGTAAAGTTATTTGTGACTTAAGACTATACAGAAGAACCCGACAACAACTGTTGGGCAGTAGCCCACCAGACATAACACCCGTCTGATCGGAGGATCCTCCCTCTTCAATGGTGGTTGAAGAGCTTTACACCCTGTTCTCCATACCCCCAAATTGGTGACCCCGAAATGGACGTCAGCGCAGCCTTCGAGCAACGTGACGTCATCAACATCACTTCCTCAAGCTTCCTCAAACTTCCTCAAGGTTTCGAGCAGCGAGTCATATAGCCAGCCAGCTTCAAAATGGGTATTCCTGACCACCAGCATGCAGTGGAAGCACATTCCTGGTCAGCACCCTCAGCCTCATAAAGCTACCTTGGCACTGCACTTTCGGCCGGTTGAGAGCTGTACCTCCCGGTCGATGCGAGCAGTCAGCCACATCGCGGCGCTGTACCACGTCCGACGCAACGGAGCAAATGCAGTGCCGACCCCGACTAAAGGGGTTCGCACTACCGCCGCAGACAGTTCCGACTCACCGTGAACAATGCGGCAACGACTTTCCACTGGCCTGGCAATCAACGACTCATTCTACTACCGACCCTAGTCTCCGCGGGGGAGTGATGTAGCGGCACTACAAAAAGTACTACAGCGCCATCTATGACGCAGAGGATAAACTAAAAATCTAAATATATCTAAATTCTGCATCGCGCAAGTAAAGTTATTCGCGTCTGGTCGGAGGATCCTCCCTTTTCAATGGGGGTTGAAGAGCTTTACACTCTGTTCTTCATACTCCCAAAGTTTTACCTGTTCCGCCCGGTGCGTCTAAAAACAGGATTTCACCCGAGGCGTTTTCTACACTGCAACATACCCTATCAAACGTCTGGCGCTGATTCTCTGTCTTTGCGCAGCCATTTTGTAAAATTTCTGCGAGTTCCACGGGATGATAACTAATTTCTGATACGTACTCTCTGTTAATACGTTCCCCATCGACTGTCGGTGTGGGCAAACCGTATTGACTGATCGGGTTCCCTGGTATACTTATAACTATCTCTTTAATAGCCAATAAGGACCTGTTGTGACAAATTTCACGTACCCTATAGGTCAGGAATTTCTCCATCAGTATTTAGTTAAACATGCCTCAATCAGAAAATAACGTCACACGCACAATGCCATCTGTCGAATATCTATATTCAATGCTGCACGCAGTTGATGTCTAGATATAGTCCAGTCTGAGTTCGATAGATGGCGCTGTTTTAATATTTTACTTCGGAAACACTATTATAATTTTATTAATTTTCATTTTTCTTTTATAAGGTGTGAACTGATTACGATGAATCAAAAAACTTAATGTTCAATTACTTCAATTTACGCACATATTGTTGTGTATAAAAGTTACGGGAAGTTGTGAGACCAACTGCACATAACCCTAATTTTACTTCTGTAACACTTTATTTTCAAATATCTTTTGATAGACTGAACCGATTGCAATGCAACAAAAACTAAATGTTACTCCAAGTTACGCTCAATCGTTGTGTATAAAAGTTATCTACATTGCTTTTGTACATTTTACGTGATGCCCGAACAAATACACAGACAAACAGACAAACAGACAAAAATTCTAAAAATGCTGGAAATGGGTTCTATTGGTTGTCCTTTAACATCCTGGCAATTTTTTTTTGAATTTTTTTCGATGTACAAAAACGACTTTTCTACAGTTTTATTATATGTATAGATAAGAATAGAAAATATCCCATTTTCCTTACAATCCTTTATCAATCGGACATCCGCTATAATGAATAACATCACGGTTCCTCATTTCTCACACATTGTTCCCTCCCTTACGAAGGTAAACCTCAGCACGGTTACACCAGAAAATATATGCGCTTCAATAATCTTCGTGTTTCAGAGTAACAGTAGCGAAGGGTCAATTTTTGTATTATTAGTGATTATATTATTTGTCTGTAGCTAGGAATCGAGTTGTATGGAACCTTCGCCACTGCAGAGTGAAAAATGTAGCTTTGCCTCGCTGAGGCAAAGCTACATTTTGTATTGCTGCGCTTTTAGTGTAGTTCGCTAGCAGTGCACCAATCATTAAGCGTTTGTAATGTAGGTTTTTCTCCGTCCACTTACTCCCATTACGTCTCGACATCTGTCACTTAAGAAAAGTATTTTGAAATTGCAGGAATTGCAGAGAGTTATAGTTAATCTATACTTTTCTAGTCATGGTAATACAAAATACGTAAGAATACTTCCACGATTATAACAGCTCCAGCTATAACATCATCACACGACTGTTTTTCCGACGATTTACGACGATTGCCGAAGCGCATACTTTTCCTGGGAGACCTACAATTCGGAGCGAGTAAGTTATACCTTAGTATATGGGGCGGGCTTCCGCTCTTCGTCAACTTTTCATATTATCTCTTCTACACCATTAGTCGGGGCGAACTTATCAATTATTTATTATGTATTAAGAAGGTGAAGTTGTTATGGTGTCTTTAATGGTGTGGAGGTATGTGTGTTTTCATGGTATTTCTCGACGTGAAGGATCGGATTTCTGAGATTCTTGCTAGCTTGTTTCTTGTTTCGGCTGCTTATTAGTAACATATTATTTTTACGTTGCAATTCATTGCCTATATAAAATTTACGTTAACGCATTGTTAATTTTTGCTTGGAGTTTAAGTAGATTGGTCCGAAATTATATTACATAATCTGGAAAGATTGCTTGTGACTTTACATTACACACTACATCTTATGAAACCTACGCATAATTTTAGATGAATCTTTGAAGATGAAGATTTCAAAATCTTAATAAGATTACTTTCGCTACATGATACTTAACAATAATTGAAGTTTAAGAACGAGAAACATTGACACATACAAGAATCCAAAAAGTGACAAACACACAATTAAAACACCAATCTATTTAGTAGCGAACCATCCAATAAATCCTGATTATAACTGACAGCTCAATCATCTAACTCAAAACAGGTTATGTAATATACCACAGTCAGGTAACATTCGTTAACCGGTTAACTGAAAATTCGTTCAGTTACATCAAAGCTCAATCCCGCTGACAGCGTCACATTAAGAATGTATGCCGTCCACCCTTCCGGTGCATTGCTGTACAGGATGTTGTCAAACTTACAAATTAACTGGTGTTTGAAACTTTGAAGTGAATTGGTATGAAGATCACGAATTAATTAATTCAAATCTCATGTATTTGTGTGTAGCGGCACTACAAAAGTACAACAGCAACATAGAACAAAAAAAAAGTACTACAGCGCCATCTATGACGCAGAGGATAAACTAAACACCGAAATTATACATCTAAATCATACATCGCGCAAGCAAAGTTAATCGCGACTTAAGACTATATAGAAGAACCCGATAACAACTGTCGGGCAGTAGCCCACCAGACATAACACCCGTCTGGTCGGAGGATCCTCCCTTTTCTATGGGGGATGAAGAGCTTTACACCCTGTTCTTCATACCCCCAAATGTGTTCCTGTCAAGCACCGAGGCAAGAATGGAAGAGAAAAACGCGTTGGCCTCGAGCAAGGCAGGAAAATGATGCTGAGCATGACGTTTAATGAGTCATTGACGTTAAAAAGGAAAAAGAATGTTGTATTAAGATGCCCCAACATCATTTTTAACCTATTTTTACGATAGCTTGCAGTTTCTTTCGTCAAGTATGTCATGGCTAATTTATAAAAATTCTTATGTTACTCACACACCCATTTTTGGAACTCCTCAGGCACAGTCCTACACACTCATCCACGCTGTACACTTAGCAATGTATTGTACAGCTATTAAATTGTAAATCCGTAATTGGCTGTAGGATTAGTTATATATTTTAAGATATAATTTCAAAGAGCTGTGGATTTTGTGATTAATTAATAAATAAATCTTAGCAGCAATAATCTTCCACTTTACTTCACCACTTATTTACTACACCCTGTACACACGAACCCACCTTACGCTTTAATCGCATTTTGTGTAGTTAATAAACAATGAATTTGTGAACTCGTTAGCGGGGCGTGGTCGAGTATTCGTTTATATTGTTGTCAATAATTAATGATATATGTACGTGTTAGAAGTGACATTGTGATGTCATTAACATGAAGGGTGAGTTTCAGGTAAGCTGGTGAACGGCATAGAATGCAGCTTGTTTCTGAAAACGACATTGGGGTAGTAAAATACTAACGTTGCTTCTTTACTTGATATTAAATTATATTTTCTCAAAAAAATGTCCAAAGTTAGTGCTGATAAAGAATGTAATGACTTTTACTTAGATTATTATTTCACAGTGAAGGGGTAATATTAAGGATATCTTTTATAGGCTTTTTTAAGGTTTTTATTATTATTATAAAAAAAAACATATGACTATGATAAATATATGACAGCCTCATTGGTCTAGTGGTCGCAAGCGCGACTGCTGAACATGAGGTCATGGGCTCAATTCCCGGGCCGGGCAGTGTTATTGGGTTTTTCCATCTGAAATTTCTCAGTAGCAGCCACCGATTCTGGATTCGTGCCCGGCTGATGGCAATAGGCTCGCCCCTTATTACATGGGACTTAAATATAACTTGCGAAATGCGGATGTACTACACCTCTGCCTAACCCTTCAGGGATTATAGGCGATGTTTATGTATGAAAAAATGTTTTCATTCCAAGTATGCTTATACATAACATGAATACTTCTTATTTACTTTCACAGCCATTACCAATATTTCTATCAATAAATTCAGTGCTCATTAAATCAACATGTTGAGCTACAAACATGGTCCAGTATTTTTCGCATTAAATTAATTAGTACAAAATATGTACATAAATTTCCGCCATAAAAGTATTAAACGTATTCATCTTGTTTTTCCGTGTGCCTGCATGCTGTGTTAGCGTAATTTCAGCGCAAAATATTTCATGTTTTTTCCAGAAATTATGCATTCAACATTGAATTTACGATGTGTTAAGTTTATGAATTGCTTGCTATTCGTGAAATCTTTTTAGGTTTTTCAAAGTAAATTATGACGCGGTTTTAAACATTTGTAAGGAGAAAAAAGTGACCAAAATGAATTAATTTCACCTAAATTGTGAAATAAACTTAATGTAATTGGTACGTAATAGTAGGTACACCCACATTTCACCAGTTATATTTAAGTCGCATCTAATAGGGGGCGAGCCAATTGCCACCGACACAAATCCAGACTCCGTGGCTGCTACTGAAAAATTCCTGATGGAAAAACCCAATGGCACTTTGCCCGACCCGGGAATAGAACCCAGGACCTCATGGTCTACAGTCGTGCTTGCGACCACTAGACTAACGAGGCATCATCATCATCTGCCTAGCCTTTTCCCAACTATTTTGGGGTCGGCTCCCAGTCTAACCGGATACAGCTAAATACCAGTATTTTACATGGAACAACTGCCTATCTGACCTTCACAACCCAGCTAGCACTGGGTAACACGATACCCTTTGGTAAGACTGGTTATCGACTTTCGAGCCACTGACTACCTTAACGACTGTCAAAGATCTACAAATGACAGCCGGGACCATGCCGGGACCAACAGCTTAATGTGCTTTCCGAGGCACGGAGAAAACTCGGTATGTAATGGGTGGTCACCCATCCACGAACCAACCTAGGCAAACGCGGCTTAACCTAAAGATCGACCCGAGCGGCTGTTATTATTTAGTCACGAGCTCCTATCCAAGCAACATTGCTATGTCCAAGCAACATTGCTGTCTCCAAATTTATAGAGAGTCAAATAGAAATAATGACACGACAGAAATTTTACATTCTAGCATGTCGCAATCGAGTCGGACCCCGTCATTAGAACGGACATACTTATAATGAATCTCAAGCGCGCCGCGATACCCACACCCACAACATGCTTCTACAGAATCGCGATGTTTTAAACTCGTAGTGAGGACGACATTCAGTGTCTGATCGCAGCGGAGTTAAGACGTCTCGGAACTGTTCCCGATTAATTGTGCCCAGTGTTAATGTGTTTAATTGTTATATCAAGTAATTTGTTAGTTTAATAAAAGCAGTGTATCGCACCCATCTTCTGCCCACATGATGTCCGAGTCTAATGGAATAAATCCTGACAATCCGAGAAGCATATTATTGCCCATGAGATCTTACCTGCCCGATGCTATATATGCAACTTCTTACCCATGTTCCTGATCATCATATAAGGTGAAGAACACTAGTCTCTCTAATGTGGAGGCTAGTGACATTCTGTTTGAGTAATGCTCTCTTGAACAATCATCATTATTATCAATCGAGCAACTGCCTATGTGACCTCCACAACCCAGTTATTATTGGGTAATACGATACCGCTTGGTAAGACTGGTTATCAGACTAGAACATCAAAGATGGAGGAGGGTCATCTGTCAATGTTCTTTCCAAAAAAGCTTTCAAATTTAAAAATATTCTGTATTTTAAGCAACCAATTTTTCCAAGTAGCACCTTTTTATTTTACTGAACAGCCATTCCTGCTCACCCTCAGCCGTAAGTACAGGATCGTAATGATGGACGGCGCGAGTACATGATTAACGTTTATTGATAATAATTTAGTGAACAAACAAGCAATTTATTTGATATATTGTAATTATCTTATGTAATGGCCCGTTTAGTTTTATATTAGGTTTACGTGAAACAAGTGTCAGAGGATACAAGTAAACAGAGATAGTGATATGTAATAAAATCAATATTATGATAGGGAAAAATGCAAATGTTGGAAAAGAAGAAAAATAAAATTGTCTGTGACATTCATTGCTTATAATAAAATTGTAAAATATTTATTTATTGTTGTTGTAGGTGGGTGACAAAAAATAGGTGGTGAAATACAAAAACTGGCCAAGTGCGAGTCGGACTCGCGGCACTGAGGGTTCCGTATAAACATGTAGGTATTTTGTTATTGAACTATATATTACCAGTTTCGTTTTTACCGGTTTTCAGATTTTTTCCTTTACTTGTGCTATAAGACAAACATTGCTACTTGCCAAATTTCATAATTCGAGGTCTACAGGAAGTACCCTATAAATTTTGATTCTCTTCATACGTTTTTTGCAGCATAAACGGCCGTTTTTTTTTACGTTAACTTAGAAGTTTGATTTTTTTACAGCTTTAAAAGACTGTAGACCTGAGTATATAGTTTTAATTCCAACTCGGTACCTCCACGCGTTCCCGAGGTAAAGGGTCTTGACAGACAGACAGACGGACGGACGGACAACAAAGTGACCCTATAAGGGTTCCGTTTTTTCCTTTTGAGGTACGGAACCCAAAAAATTGCCTAACAGAGCAGACGAGGAATTACGTCCAATCCGCAAGGGCAATTTGGTAGCAGGCCTCAAATCGATACGTCTCTTGTAGTTAAGACTACGTCCTCTCTGTGCTAGACGAACGAGGCAGTCCAAACCGAGGCGGGCAGGTGGGTTATGAGAATAATTCTCATATCCCAGCAACATTCCGTCAAAGTAACTAAACCATTTGCTACTATCAAACACTGAAAATGATGAGAGCTCAATTTGGAAACCTGATGCTGCGTACAAAGGGAATATACGAAACCTCATTTTAAGCCAATCTACGGGGGTAATGGCTAGAAACAGGCAACAACCAAAGTGGAAGCTGGATTTAGGATTGGTGTTTTGGGACCTAGACTGTCCTACTACGAAATTGTGTGTACTGTAGTTTAGACTTAGGGTTTAAAATTTAACACTTAATATGCTAACAGGTAGCCTACCATAACGTCTTAAAGCAGGAGAAATTCCAGTGTGGAAAAGAGATGGCGCTAGACGACCTGTATAGCTCTGTCTCTTTCCCGCACTGAATTTACTCCTGCTTTAAGATGTCATAGTAACCCCCTGGCTTTTAAGCCGTTGGTCTCGGCTGTCATTTGTAGATCTTTGACAGTCGTTACAGGTAGTCAGTGGCCCGAAAGTCTGACAACCAGTCTTACCAAGGGCTATCGTATTACCCAATTATACTTACTGGATTGTGGAGGTCAGATAAGCAGTCGTATTGAGCTGCATCCGGTTAGACTGGAAGCCGACCTCAACATAGTTGGGAAAAGGCTAGGCAGATGATGATAGAGCTAACTATGTAAAAAATATTTTGATGAAACTTTTGATTTTATTTTGAAAAGTGATAACCAGTGCGTTTTCTTTGGACCTAAACATTTAAACACAACTATTTTCACATTCGTGTGAAAAATATGAAAAGGAGCAGTATTTTATTTTAAGAAAATATCTTCTTTTCTTGTTGATTTTACCACTCCTTATACTATAATTGTAACAATGGCCTATAAATATTTAAATTATGAGAATCGATACGAAAAAAGGAACACATTCTAATTCAGTTAATAATATAAAACTCACGTACCAAAGCAATTACTGAGAACTAAGCGCCATTTTATTACCCATGCCGCTAACTTACTCGAATTTACTTAATTTTAATCAGTCTAATATCATCCTTATCACGAGGGAGTAGAGTACAAGCTATTTGATAGCTAAATTTATAAGGCTATAAAGTATATTCGTTCGGGGAATAGGTACCTGCTTTAAGTATAGGTTGCACACTTGCATTTTAATTTATTTGTAGAAAAGAGAAAGTGTTGCTATACACGGAATCTAATTTATTTAGACTTGTCACTGAGTTTCGGCACGAAAAAACAAAATTAGAATCATTCCTTAAAGATTTCATATTTAGCTGTAAAATTAATAAAATACTGATAATATAAACAATACTCTGCCCGTTACTTCGGCTAATAATAGATGTAAAAATACCCTTAACGAATCCGAAAGACTTTTCTCTCCGGCATTACGATATTTTTTTTTTGTTTTAGAGCATACCTGGGAACCTTCTACATAGTTATGGATATTGATGATCAGTGTCAAATTTTTCACAAGTTTTTTTTTTGTAATAGATGCTTCGTTTAGTTTCACTGGGATATAAGGCCACTTGCTTTTCTTTTCTTACATTTCACGAAAGTTCCCAGCCACACAACATGGTAAAGGCACTTAATTCCAAAATTCCCATAGTAAATAACCGCTTACACAACT
This sequence comes from Eurois occulta, assembly GCA_950022335.1. Taxonomy (NCBI): domain Eukaryota; kingdom Metazoa; phylum Arthropoda; class Insecta; order Lepidoptera; family Noctuidae; genus Eurois; species Eurois occulta. The sequence continues at coordinate 3,259,808 of OX465489.1, read as the reverse complement.
TTCACGCAAAACCCTTTACAATGGCTGAAACATTCAGCGCTGGAAATATGAAAATAATGCAGGCGGGTACTTCCGGCACTGCCGCAACACGAACGTATAGCGAATTTGAATCTCTGTATGTAATTTTAATGTCTGCCATGAGCAACCGCGCAGATTTAATTTTGCGTAAAATGGGGTATTTAAGTTAAGAGATAGAGCGGGCAGGGTTAAGAGTAGAAAACGTTATCATAACCTGTGGTCTTGTGCTATAATGATTTTACCAAAAGAACGTTAGCGAATTCTAAAATGACGGCTCATGGAGGTGTATGAAAGAAAAAGCCAATAATATGCTGCACCGGTTTCAAACATTTTTGTAATTATTGTATTGTATAACGGGCTGGTGTCCGCAACTCCACGTCCAAAGCGCGTATTTTGCGTGCGGAATTTGCGATTAATTTGGGCAGGTGTAAAGTGAATTTTGCTACAAACATACGAGTACTGGAGTGGAGAACGCGTATTTCAGCAATCCTATCGCCGACCTTAAAAAGGTAGCTGGGACAGATTGAACGCAGAAGGCAGAGGACAGAGTGTTGGGGGGCATTTTGGTGGACCTAACTTAAATCCAGCGGTGGACTGCGATAGCCTGAGTTAAGGAAGCGCCAGAGTAGCTCGCGAAATTCAAATTTTCTTAAGCTTTTTGCAATTTGTCAGACAGGCTGTATGTTGAAAAAATTATGATTCGCGACCGTAACAAATATTGGTTCTACAAAGTTATAGTCATTAATATTATCAATACATTACAACCTCAAAAGTCTAAATTCATCGAATTCCAAAATTTTGAATTTCGCGGGCTACCCTGGCGCTTTCCCCTTAATATTGTTTTTTTTATTTATTTTTTTTATTCCAGCCGCCTGTCGCCAGCACAAGTGCCACAATACAAAACGAGCACATTTTCTGGCAACACAAATGTTCTTACTCTAATAATGTTGTAATTAGGATCTGAAATATGAAATTGTTAAACCACTTGGATTTTAATGCGACAAACGATAATGTTTGTTAAATACCTGTACTTTAAGTGCATAGGTACATACTTTAATTACTAATTAGGATTAACTGGGCAGAACAACTTTTCAGGGGTTTCCCCTTGTATCTTTTGGTGTGTAATAATGTGCTTTGGTATGTATGTAATAGAAGTATACACCATTATTTTTAAGTCGTTCTGGAGCCGAATACCATGAACTCGATCATCGAACTCGAAACGATTGGGACTATTTTTTTCAAAAAATAACAATAAAAAACACGAAAGAATAAATTTAATGTTTTTTTTTTTAAATAATGAGAACTCAAATGCATATGTGTGTGTAAAACGTATCCACGATCGGCAACACATGCGAACGATACCCATTGAAAATTCATTCATCGATCGATTCTCATCGATGATCGAGTTCATGGTATTCGGCTCCAGAACGACCTAAAAATAATGGTGTATATATGTACAATAACTGTAAGATAAATATATAAAATCGTAGCTGTTTTACTCGTTAATGGACCATCAACCGCACATCAATGGGAACACTTACACTGTGTTAGTCACGTGTTGAGACGCAAAAGCGCTGTCAATGTAATTTTCTAACCATTTGTCAATCAGTGGTTTACTGTTCTATAAATGTATTGCCAGAACCAACTGGGTTGTGGAGGTCAAATAGGAAGTATATGTATGTGTCCTTTGAATTTACATGAATTTTCACTAGAGTATATGAGCCTATCCATGTCCGTGTCCAGTCCAATCCGTCACCATAATCCTAAATTTATCTTTTTTGTTTATTCCTTAAGCCCACACAGTGGACATTACGGACAATAATTAATCATTTGTAAACGCGTCTCGTTCAAACAGTTTACGGGATCTATACAAGCAGGGTCCTTCGGCGTCACTTGTCATTTGGGTAGGGTATCATTTGTAAAGGTATTATTCACACCTGCGGCTGCTGACCGCGGGCTACGGAGGTGGGCGATATAAATTAATATTTGGATCATGGGTCCGGATGTAGGCTAAAATGTTGCTTATTGACGATTATGGAAACGTGTAATGTTACCTACTCGACAAAAATGAGGGATTTACGATCTTCCTGGCACTCAGTGTTGGTGCGGTGCTCCCGATCAGACCATGGTCCATTTGCCAAATTGTCCCTACACTTTAGAGAACTTATATGACATTTTGGTTAGCGTGGCCACCACGTGGATAAGACGTACAATTGATTCAAAAGAAGAAGAAGACTAGTATATAAGTGTGTACAGAAACCTAAGTTTGATTAGTTCATAAGCAGACTGACAGCAAAAATAATCAGGGAAGTGCCATTTCTAGGCAAAAATAAATAATAAAACTTGCAAACTTAATATTAATAAAGCCATCACTAGTATCCATAAAACTTGCAAATAAACAACAACGAGAAAATGCTGTGAAATAAATGCTTTCAATAAATATTACCAGACAACTTTAAAAAAACCGTTAAAACTAATCAATCTCTAAGCAAATAGCGTCATAAAATAAACATTTAATTCCCAATAAACTTGTAAACGTGCCTGCTCATCACCTACGTGCTGAAACAATAGACGGCCAGCGAAAAGCGACATCTTAGCGGCCCGGCAACGTCACCCTACCTACTCAAGCGGTCACTGACCGGAGCTCAGATGCGCAATTTACGACAATATCCGTAAAAACGTGTATTAAATATAATAACATAATTCGTTTTCGACATATGCAGATAAAATTATACTTTTGATATTGAAAATGCAGTATGTAGGTGCAAATTTTATGTCTTTATGACTTTAAAGTTGCTGAAGGCGACATTTTAGGATGCCAAATAACAGTAACGTCTTGGTTGTAATTTTTTGGTCTTCTTTATCGTGTGGTTAGTGTCTAATTTTTTGGTGAAGTTATGATTATTTGGGGAGCTTTTAGTAAAAGTGTAGTAGTTTATTAAAAAAAATGAAGCAAAATAAAATGGCACATGAGGAAGAAAGATAACTTCAAATATATTTATTTTAAACACATGGTCCAACAAAAAAAGAACAGTCACAATGATTGGAGACGACACTCAAAGCTAAATATCTAAAGAAAGCAATAAAATGATAAAGAGAACTGAAAAACCCAAAGGAAAAAGGTGTGAGGTTATGGATGTATGTCCATTTATGTAGGCTAAGTAATTTTCTGGATTTTCTCGCTTCCCTCATAAAAAAAAAACAGATTCTTGCAAAACACTTTCATAACGGTCTCTATACCTGAATCACCAAAAATTGCCTGAAAATCAGTTTAAAAGAAAAAAGAACCATCATGTAGCCTATTTGACCTCACCAAGTAACAGATACACTCCCCGATTCCGGAACCAATCTCTAATTAAAACGACATATAAATGCATGTATAATGTTGCGATTAAAGCAGGTGTGTACACCCCTTAATTAAGGCACGGTGCTATCGGGGGAGCTCTTCACTTGAATAAAAGATACGACACGTGTAACCTCTGCTTAACCTCGTTCTGTTGTGATGTGTGATGGTATGGGTGGTAAGGATTTTAGAGATATCCAATGTCTTTTTCACATGATTAGAGTTAGCATCTGTCCGAATTTGTTAAGCTTTACTGTCTCCTGTCCGGCCTGGTTGTTTGTCCGGACTTATCAACAGGTAACTGATTTTTCCGAAATAAAAAATATTTTAAAGAGTCATGTTTGGATTTTTTTTTGCAAATGTCCGGCTCTTTGTCAAGACTTGTCGTATTTCTAAATGCTAACCCTACATTCGGTTGGAAAGGATACCGATTTAAATATGTTACATTTTAAACCCAGATAGTAATTATCTTGTCTTTACATTCCACCCATAAAATTAAATAAACCTCATAACCATATTAAGTCCCAAGATTTAAACACCCATTTTAATGTCCAAAAAAATATACTCCGCAAAATTATTCCCAGCCAGCTGTCATTTGACCGAAAACAAACCGTTAACATATAAACGGTGGACCTCACGAACCTTAAAATTCTGCCAACCAAACACATGTGCCAAAATGTTGTGTATTAGCAAGTAAAATTACCTAAAATTAACTGAACCCACCCTTCATTAATTTGTGAAATTAATTGTACAAATCTGGGAATGTTGGAACAAGACTTACCTTGTTTATGGTCAACTCTTATGGAAGCCATTTTGTTTTATGGGACACCATGGGATGTTGCTGTTTACGTATTTAGATGTGTTTCGCGTGTGATTTGCATTTTTGCAGTGTTGTGTGTTTCAGGTTTTTATTTTTGAAACGTGGGACTGTGTTTTGTGACCAGTTACGCCACACAGTCATTTGATGTAGGTACTGTCTCAAAATGAAAAGCAATTGTCACAATATTTAATAAATATTTTAATGCAACTCAAGGCAATATTTTACAGATCCAATTATTATCTCTTATATTCATCCTTTCTCTTATTTTATACATTTTTAAATATTTTTAAAACAAAAGTGAATTGTTATAATTATTATGCTAATTAATACTAGCTGTTGCCCGCGACATAGCCCGCGTAAAAATTTTGATGTGTACAAGTGACAAAAAAATAGACTACCTATATTTAATTTCATTACGATCTGATCAGCCGTTTAGTCGTGGAAAGGTAACAAACAAACAGACAGGGTTACTTTCGCATTTATAATATTAAAAGTATGGATAGTATGGATTGATTACATACGAATAGCGAAATATTTGACAGCTTTATGCGACGTTGCCAACTTTCAGAATGCATAGCCTTAACCTGCAATATGTTTAGGTGCAACCCTGCTCTTACATACTTAACACATACCAGAAATTCCTAAGCACAAAGTTACGTTGAACTCCTCATATTATGATGATGTGTTGTCGTCTCAACAATTCAAGCCTTTTTTTTTTTTTTTTTGGGGGGTGAGAAATCATCAAATGACTCCTCCCGCTCTGGGCCAATTCAAGCCTCAGACAGTGAACTGTCGCAGGGGTTTACTCGTAGTATATTCCTTGCATAATATTTTATACCAACAATTCCTACTACGGTTCATACGTGCATGTATAAAGCTGAGACGAGACAAGGCTAGGCCATGGATATTCTTACCGCTTTGCCACGGGCTACACGATCTACGACACGACGAAACAAGGACCGCAGGGAGCCCGGGCCCGGGCCCGGGCCCGGGGCCCGTAGGGAGTCGCGTCGCTAGTCGTGTCGCAAATCACGTCGCAACTCTTATCACTACCACTCGCTAGTCGTGTCGCAAGTCGTATCACCTGAGGTTATGAACGGATCGTAAAGACGAGAAGAAGTATTATATATAGTTTGTCCCGGACGATAAGCAATGTCCGAATAGGGAACTACGTATCTGGAAATGCAAAAGAGTTATTTTTTAACCTGTGCCCCTAACATGTACATAAATATACATAAAGGTAACATTGTAGAACTATGTATTTCTCACTAACCTGTTCTTTGGGGAACATTTGACAAGATAATTATATTACAGTATACCTAGGTATACCTGAATTTACATGAAAAAATTAAATGTACTCGCGAAACTGCAAACATGATGGATATCGATATATTTTTGGGAGTCAACAACTACACATCTAGCTAGCTTATTTAATTAATACTTTTGCAGTTTCTATTATTTTCTAATGACAACATGAAACTTAGACTTGAATGTATCTTAACATACCCATGTATCCTTCAAAAACTTTTGATCTTAAACAAAACCTGGTTATTTCACTCCTTTTCTATGGTTAATTTTGGTTAAAATGTTAACCAAAATACAATAATGAATTCGAATATTAATTGAAACCAAACCATCTCGAATCACCGCAGAATATTTTTGATTATTATCATTAAATTCAAAATCAACCCTTGCAATTATAACTTGTATCTGTTTACAAGTTTATTTAAAACAATAAATGCGGAGTGAGGGGTTAAGCGTGCCCCTTCTTCGGTCACGCTCATTTACCTTGTAATTATATGCGGCGAGTAACTTCCATGTTTTGAAGATGATAGGGAAATTCAGGATTGGGTATGTGGCAGTAGCGAAGGGTCAATTTTTGCAAGAGGTAAGCCGGAGTACATATCTTTAATGTGATTATATTATTAGTCTATAGAATGACTGACTGTGCCATTTTTCAAAAGGAAGCCGGTAAGAATCCAGTTGTATGGAACCAAAGCCACTGGTATGTGGTAAAGGATCTTTAGATATTGTATTTTTTTTAATTTTCGTCATATTATAGAAAGAAAATTATCTTAATGACAAAGGAGTTTCTGATTCTAATTCTTTATTGCACACAAAATAACAAATATTAATAAAAATTGCAATAATATAGCCTATGTACAATGGCGAGCTTAACCCAGAATTGCTTCTGCACAAATGTAAAAATAAGTTGAAAATAATGTGTTTCTTTGCTTTATAAGGATAATTCTAGAGCAACGACAGAACTGCATCTCTGCATTAACCACCTACTTTGTTGTAAATATTACAGTTTGGAAAATATTAACACGAATACAAATAGGTATGTTTTATTTTCTTAGAAATGCTGACAAGCTTTACTAAGTTAACTACAAACCGGTTACAGTTACCGTACTATTCATACGAGATTAAAAGAGAAAATACGTTCTCTTGAATAAAGCCTCTTGTATCGCAATTAAACAGGATATTTTGACTGACATTTAAGTGATGTCAAAAAAATGCCACCTACCGCGTTCTCTTCCTCAATACAAAGGCATGTACCCTTCTTACCAAAGTTTCTAATGTTTTGATTTCTAACGAACGGGACACGTCTAATAATTTCTTACTGCCCGTGCTTCACAAACATACCTTGGAAAAACAACGTAACTTCGACCTTACTGCTCATAACATAAGGTAGAGACAGATGTTATATTAATTCGTTCAGAAGAAGGTATTTGCAAGTTTTATTGAATGGAAAAGTTCCTTTGAAATGTAAGGAGGGAAATGTTATTAATTAAAATTTAAATTCTGGTATAGGAGGAGATTTCTGTACATAAAATGATTTCCAAGACTTAGAACTTACGGCTTTATTGGCGTGGCATAAAGTAACTTTCAAACTAAGGGAAATACACATAAATGCTATAGATAGACAGAGTATACTTTAATCCATACTTCCCTACTAATATTATAAATGCGAAAGTAACTCTGTCTGTATGTCTGTCTGTAACGCTTTCACGTCTAAACCACTGAACTGATTTTAATGAAATTTGGTACAGAGATAGAGTTGACCTTGAGAAAGAACATAGGATAGTTTTTATCCCGGACTTTTGAAGAGTTCTCTTGGAAACGCGATATAACCGAACACGACGCGGGCGAAGCCGCGGGCGGAAAACTAGTGTACAATAAAATTGTATGCATAGATTCTATCAATGATTTATTCGACACAAAAAAAAAGTAACCTATCTTCTTAAAAATATATAGCGTATAACGATACGCATAAATAGGCTAAAATCGAACCGAGATTCATTTGTCTTATAATAACAAGACAGTGAATCCGTTTATATTCAAAATCTATTGTCGAAAGACGAGAAGATAGTATCTTTCTAGTCAATTTCATCGCGCACAGATATATTATGTAGGTCGAAATTCGAAACCAGGGGGTCTAAATGCACCGAATCGGGCGGGAGGAAACGCCCGGGTGCTACAATTGCGAGGATCGACCGGAGGACACGGTGGAGGCCACCGTCTAGGTCTGCTCCGCTTGGGAGGAGCACCGCCGTGTCCTCGTAGCGGCGATTGGCGGCGGCGACCTCTCGCGCCCGGCCCTGGTTCAAGCCATGGTCCGGGGCGAGAGGGAATGGGAAGCCGTCGCCTCCTTCTGCGAAGCAGTCATGCTAGCGAAGGAGGCGGCGGAACGTGAGGAGGTTCTCTCCCTCTCACGTTCCAGCCGCCGCGGGAGAAGCACCGGGCGTCGAGGGCCACGCCGTGATGGCTCTCGGCCACCGTAGGCGCGGGCCTGTGGACGGTGAGTAATGGGCTAGCTCGCCGTCCGTCCGTCGTATGACGACGGGCAGGCCGTGTCGACGGCGCGTTCGTGTTCCACGCGCGCCTCAAAGAGTTGTCAGCAACGGGAGGGGCCCGTAAGGGCCGGTGCCTGCCAGGGCTGCGGGACTGTTCGAAAGAGATACCGCGGCCCTGGAACATAAAGGGCCAATGAAGGAACATGGGTGGTTTTTAGTCAGTAAGAGTCTGACACTCCCTTCCGCTCCGGCCAGAGCGGGGGGGGGTCATTTGATGATTTCCAACCCTCCAAAAAAAAAAAAAGGTGGTCTAAATGGCCGCTTTAGCAGAATAAAAATAGGATAATAATATGAATTACGTTTAAATTCTTAAAATGGTCATAGACGTACCTACTATTATGAATTGTCACCTTGTGACCATTTTACGAATTTAAACGTAATTCATATTATTATCCTATTATGATTCTGCTAAAGCGGCCATTTTAGACACCCAGTCTAAGGAAGGAAAATTCGTGAAACTTAGCTCTGTGAGAAAACATTTAAATAAGGATAAAATCTGGCTACATTAAGAATACACAGCAGCTGGCCGTCTCCACAGAGAATCATAAACACTCAGGATTTGCATATCGCTCCTTTGAGCATAAAGCTTGTTAGAATAAATAAGACCTGGTTTCTAGTGCTAAGTAGCGAATTTACATGAACAAACCTTTTCAGAGGCGAGAAATGGCGGAACATGTATTAAAACTGAGGTTTGTGTTCAAGTTGAACAAAATATATTATAAATGTTAGTAAATAATGCGTCGTTGTTGGTCTGGTGGTTGGGTTCGATTCCCGGGACGGGCCAATTTTTATTGGGTTTTTCCATCAGGAAATTCTCAGTAGCAGCCACGGAGTCTGGATATATATTCAGACTCCGTGGCTCCGTGTCTGCTACTGAGAATTTCCCGGTTGATGGCAATATACTCGCCCCCTATTACATGGAACTTAAAAACATAACTGGTGGAATGTGGGTGTATTATTAGGTACACCTCTGCCTAACCCTTCGGGGATTTCAGGCGAGATGTTGTGTTATTATAACCATGGAGTTTCTTGCCGGTTCTTCTCCATAGGAAACGACCAACCCGAACCGTGCACCTTTTTGTCGACATTTCATAAGTGCCCATGCAGGCCTATGTGAAATAAAAATATTTTGATTTTGATTTGATTTTGATTTATTAAATTTTTTTATAAGTTAATAATATAGATGTAAAAAGATTAGAATTATTATTTTTGTTGAAACACCACAGAGATTGGTTGATTGAATACTTAGTTAAAAACAATATTCATCTATCAGTTACCAATTTTCGATCTATTGGCGTCAAACGAAAGGACAATGTCCAATTTTGTATGGAGTCCGGCTGTTCTTGTGTCTCGACTGAATCATCGGTAAATAACAGATATATATACACCTACTAATATGTACATAGATAGGTACAAACAAAGAGACAAATCACCTATGGTCAGACCACTATGAAAACTAACGCATGTAATCTAGATGCAGCAATATTCGGACCCTCAATACAAATGGCTGGTCAAGCCCCGTAAGTGATGGTGCTCATTTATCATACATATTATTGCACCTATGTGTATGTACAGATAGGCAGACGTGTACCCTATGCGTTGATGTAGCGTTTATACGAGACAGGAGAAAAATTGCGCGATTATGTAGGTTTAGTGCACTTATTTCTGTGAATGATTATTAGTAATAAATTGTGTGTATCATGGGGTTATTATTAAAATTGCAAATAAGAACATAAAACCAAGAAGCAAAATAAAATGCTTTGCTAAGAAAATGGCTAAGCTATTTCGGACTTTGTCCATTGCAATTGCAACTTTCAATTGTAAGAATATCAGCAGTGATAGCCTTTTTTTTTGAGAAAAGAAATCATCAAATGACCCCCCTCCCGCTCTGGGCGGAGCGGAAGGGAGTGTGCCAAGACATAGGTTTCGAGTTCGAACGCACTTCTGATTTTTTGAATTCATGTACGTATTGTATAATTATTTCATGCTTCGGTGAAAAAAAAAACATCGTGAGGAAACCAAACCAGCATGCCTGCGAGATATTCGAGGCGGCATAAAAATCCTGACACCAGTTAAGCACTAACCACACGAAAAAGAATTGTACGAATTGGCATTGCCTTTTCAAATATCCCCTGTATTTAAATAAGGTAGAATCAACGAACTTATCAACGAACTCTTATTTTAAACAACAATGAAAGAATACAACTTTCAACGGGACGTACCCCTTTCTACCCCATTCACTCACGAAAATAGCACACATCTGTCAACCAACCACAGAAACCACATCAACTCTTCATCGTGGTTTTTTAAAGACGAACTTCTCAGAAACGTCCAGTAACAGGTGCAAGCAACGCCGCGTAATATAACTAGTATTTATTGATTTTTCTTTAAGAACCACTTTGAATCTTTTGATGTTAAACGGAAAGAGCGACCCGGATGGCCGGCTGAGTTTAATAGGTTTACAGAACGACATCTGCCTATGACTAAGAAAAGAATTGGTAATGATTTCCCGTATGAACTAGATTTAAAGAACAACATAACAACACATCACCCCTGTTGTCCTCAAAAGGGGTAGAAGTGTACCTAATAGTACACCCACATTTCGCCAGATACGTTTAAGTCCCATGTAATAAGGGGCGAGCCTATTGCCGTCAACCGGGCCCAAATCCGGACTCCGTGGCTGCCACTGAAAAATTTATGATGGAAACCAAAAAAAACTACTTGTTTTTTATTAATTTATAATAGATAGATAATAATAATAAAATCTTTATTGACATGTGATTGCTCAAACATCCGTTTAGACCTGGCTCTTGTTCTAGAGCCAGACTTCTCAATTTACAGAAAATATATAAAACCAATAGACAAAAATTTGATACATTATAAGACATCATCATCTGCCTAGCCTTTTCCCAACCTTGTTGGGGTCGGCTTCCAGTCTAACCGGATGCAGCTGAATACCAGTATTTTGAATGGAGCGACTGCCTATCTGACCTCCACAACCCAGTGAGTACTGGTTAATATGATATCCCTTGATAAGACTGGTTGTCATACATTATAAGATATGGCATGCATTAAAAGGAATCGATCATTTAGACATCTATCAATAAGTTTATAAACTGTCATGGTCACTAACATTATCATTAACCCTAGAAACGGGATATCTACCATGTCCACTGTTTTGAGTTCCCGATATTACATGACATGACAAACATCACACAACATGATGATGATGAATATCTCATTTCTAGTGTTAATGATAATCTATCAATAAACCTCACCATGATCAACACACATGCCATCAAGCTCAATTCCCAAAGAGCATCTACATAGAAATAACTCCGGAATGTAAGTCAATAGCGACATTGTTACATACTAATTAAAGTGCCGATCTCTGTCTGCAGTCAGAGTAACATTGTTTACGAAACGACATAAAGAGACGAACTAGACATACGTTTTATTAGCAAGTCTTAGCAGAACGGAATGTTTAGGAGTAGGGTTGATCCGAGAAAATGTCTTTAATTGTAATGAGAATTGTTAATTCGTATTTTACAGCTATCTGATCTGAACGAGAAAAAGCACAATAAGCCCCAAACATTTTGGAGACCTTTTCTTTTTTTTTCGGATGGGAAATCATCAAATGACTCCTCCCGCTCTGGGCGGAGCGGAAGGGAGTGTCAGACTTTTACTGACTAAAAACCATCCATGTTCCTTCTTTTGCCCTTTATGTTCCAGGGCCGCGGTATCTCTTTCGAACAGTCCCGCAGCCCTCGAACAGTCCCGCAGCCCACATTTTGGAGACCTTACGTTAATTTTTTGTCCCTCCACCCCATGATTACGTCCCACTTCCTCTAACAGAACAGCAGGCATTTGTGTTTCTTTTTAATCTGAGTCCCAGTAAACAGCAGTTATATGTGCAATCACACACACATTTGATTTTCGTTGCCATCGATACACTAAAAAGAAGATTACACTTGGCAAACGCAAAGATTGCTTTTGTCGTTGATTTTATGTAACAAGACTTTAAAAAATAAATAAAGAAAGGTTGGTGCCATAAAAGATAGCCTGGGAGGACGTCTCGTGATCTTAAAACAGTTGCTGCAATTTGCAGCTACGACAAAGAAACTTTCAAAGTGCTGTGCAGTCTACAAAAGCTCATAGAAAACTCATATTCAACAGAGGACATCTCCAGACTCTTAAAAGAATTTAATTTACTTAAAATCTTCACAATCATATTATACAACAACATCCTGTCATTACCCTCTACAACAAACAGCAAGACAAATCGTCAAAGAAACTATACAAATGAATCAATCCCTCTACTAATTAGCCAAGGAAGCGGCGTGCGCGCATCTCAAACGCAGCCGCGCGCGCTGGAATGCGCGTGACCAATGCAATTAGTGGGTCCTTCAGCCGGATGCCTTACTTGCACTACGTGAAGTATTTAACTCTACATTTTCTGTTTTTAACCCTTCAATTTTAAATTCTGAATGTTTGGATCTAAGGTGCAATTTTCATTGGTAATTGATTTTGAGTGTCTTTGTAACAAAATGTGTTAACGGCCCAATTGGTGGACGGAATTCTCGGTTTAATTATCTGGGAGTTAAGGTTGGAATTTCAGTGGTGAGTGAAAATTGCAGTTTCTTTGGCTGATCTCCAGAGTCCAGGATGCCATTCCTCACATTTGCAGTCTTATATTTTGATTGCAAATTTGTGACACCTTCAGACATTTGTCATTGTTTTTGATGTTATAATACCTTTCGTCCACTCTGTACGATTTATTTTATTGTAAGCGTAAATTGCGGAGTTTATTTCTGGGTCGGCAGTTTAATTTCAGGAAATATTCTAGGCATGCTATAGGGAAATTATATGTTCATATTGTACAACGGGGTTACGCGTCAAGATGGTCGGTTTAGTTCTCGTGTTTTGAATAAAACAAGGTAGGTACCTAAAATTATAACGATTTTTTATGCCTTTTCGCACTCTTCAAATTATCATTTTTTTTCCGTTGCGAAAATAATCGCTTATGTAAATATGCCAGTACTTTATCAGGCCCCTTTTACGTCCTCGAGCGTGTCGACATGCGACACGACTTGCATCAGGCTCGGACTCTACCGAAGCGGAGACGTGCGGAGACATGTTCGGTTGACTGGTAGAAAATGTCTATGGCATTAAGTCCGCCTCTGTACTTTGTGCTTGAAGTGTTAAATAAATAAATAAATATGCAAAACGGAGACGAGAGGAGATACTTAGGATCAAGGGTGAATCCACCGAAGCTGTGCGGAGATGCAAAGTGTCAGACCGGAGCACAGATGTGTGAAAAAAATTTCAATGAAAATAATTAAGCAAATTATGTTTTCATAAAATTCCAACGCAATCAAGCACGAATTAACTTATTTACAATAAAATATTTTGCATTTTGAGAAATCTCATGTGAGAAAAGGTGGTCATTCAAATCTCACCCATAGGAAAAAGAGGCACGAAAAATGGTCTGACGTAATTTTAATGGAAAATAGTTTCCTGTTTCTACCAGTGATTGAAAATGTCAGTCTTGTGAAGCAGAAATAAATCGTGTTATATTTTCCGATTAATTAATTTCTTAATTACGACTACCTCTAAATTAACGACGCCCTATCCATATCTCGGATCGAGTATAGCAATAATCGTAACATGTCCTTGCTAATCAAACTTAGGGAATTCAATTAAACAAGACGCCGTCGGATGACCCGACACCCTTGTTTAAGACAAGATCTTTATGCGTCTCCGTCCCTTCTGTGTTCGCACTGGGTTGGTGAAACGCTGCGATTGTTCGATCTGAAGCGACGTTGTTTTGTAGAAAAGAAAAAATATCTAAATCGTTAAAACTATGCAATTAATTCCGTTTGTGTTTGTGTGATCTAAAACGATTTTGTTTTATGGTAAAGAAACATCACCGTACTTTTAGAACTTACCTTCTCCTAATAAGCTGCAATTTTACGTGAAAGCTCTTGTGAAAAAAACATACAGTCTGTCTGTACCTTATTAAGACATGAACAATTGCAATTGTTCGGCCTGTTAGGTTGGTGTTTGAGTTTACCAGATTACATTTTTATTCTCAACGTTTGATTTTGAAATTGTTGATCAGAACAACTTCAAGGCTAAAGTTGCATAAAATTGGTTTTTACATGCATATATTAGGTTGATATATATCTATATAGTGCTTTTAAATATCTACTGTTTTGGCTTTTAAAGATGAACTTCTCAGATGCGTCCATACAACAAGTGTAAGCAACGCTGCGTAGGTAACTAAACTATAGTTATTGATTTTTGAGTCTGAAAATATCTACCGTGTCGCAATAATTTTCTGGACCACACAACAGCAGCGTTTTTCCAACGCAGTGCGTCCCAGTTCGTTGTCAATTGCGATCTTAAGCACGTCCTCTCGTCTTGTAATTGTTTCTTATTCGGGCAACACATCAAGCGACACGGGGGGCGGCCATTTGTAGCCAGCAATTATGTATGGACGAATATAATGCCGTTATAGATCTATTGGGAATAATTGAATATTTATAGGTTTTCGGCAATTTTATGTTGGGGTTCTGAAATTATATGGGATTAGCTGCAATTAAATTCTGAAGTAATTTTGTCTAGAAAGGTGCAAGATTATGAACTAAAACGAACACTAGTGACGATACTTTAGTTCGGAGGCCCTAAGGCATTTAACCCTGACTTGCTAACTATATTTTATCACCCGGACTATATTAAAAAAATATCCGGTTTGGAAACTGAAACCTTTAAAAGACTGCAGACATGAAATACCTGAAAGTTCCATTCCAGCTCTCTCGGTGTTTTGCCTTCTCTAACCAATCAGTCAGGAACACAGGTTGGGATTTCAGTGGTGGGTGAAAATTGCAGTTTCTTTGACTGATCTCCAGAGTCCAGGATGCCATTCCTCACATTTGCAGTCTTATATTTTGATTGCGAATTTGTGACACCTTCAGACATTTGTCATTGTTTTTGATGTTATAATACCCTTCGTCTACTCTGTAAGACGATTTATTTTATTTATAAACGTAAAGTGCAGAATTTATTTCTGGGTTGGTAGTTTAATTTCAGTAAATATTCTAGGCATGCTATAGGCAAATTATACAATTACCATATAAAAAAAAAAATATTCGATTTTAATCAATAAATCAATCAATCAAACTGAAACCGTTAAAAGACTGCAGACATGAAATACCTGAAAGTTTTTTTTTTAGCCTATTCAGTGCCACGGCTAGGCAAAAGCCTCCCCAATTAATTTCCAGCTCTCTCGGTGTTTTGCCTTCTCTAACCAATCAGTCAGGAACAAGTCCAAATCAAAGAAAAAAATTATAGAAGAAAAAACAATTTTCAATACATCTTTAAAAATATTACATTTCATTCAAAAAATGATTCTTGCAGCCGACCTAAATTGTGTGCCAGTAATGCTTTGGTACTGCTGAATTCTCTCCCATATCACACGCCTATCTTAATCAAATCCAATTCCCATACGTGGATAGTGCCGTTCGAGTCTAGATAAATTTACTTTATTCCTATTTTAGGTCACGCTAGATCGGATCCGATGCACTTCCAGCAGCAGGTTTTAGCTAAAACATTTAGTGAACGGCGTAGCACTATTTTCGATAATATTTTTGCGTGTAATCCGAAAGGAAATTAGTTTAGGTCGCTTTTTATGCTTTTAGTTACAATGCGATTATGACGAAATTGTATTTTACGAGCCAAAGTGGGAAATAAGTGAGGCTTTTACGAAACAAAGGAAATGGTTCAACTATATACAGGATTTAAAAGGAACCATCACAGAGCTGATAACCAAGCTTTCTGTACGTAAAACTAAGTTACACTGCGCAAAAAATATTGCTGGGAAACGATTATTTTATGTGTAAAAATCAGCTTTACGATAGTGATCAATATAGCGCATCAAAACATTGTGCTGATGGTTGCATTGAATAGTACAGGGGTCATAGAGGTATTTGAAGTTTAGTAAAGTTACTAAATTGAAAACTACTGGAACTTCGACTTCCAATAGCTCCGTAAGTAGAATGTTCCCAGGTATGGTCCAACACAAAAATAAATCTCAATGAGGGGGAGACGAAGTGCCTTTTGGCTTCATTAAGAGTCTTTTTACACCTGCTAAACTGTCTGTTACCATTTATCGGATTTCGATTTTTGGTATGTACACAGATAGACCTGGATTACCACATAGGATATTTAATATCCCAGTAGTACCACGGGATAATTTGCGCCATACAAGTGAGGTGGAAGCCGTGAGCAAGCCAGTCAATTATAGAACGTTTAACAACAATAAACTGCACACAAACACGACCACCTTCAAGCTATATTTACCAGACAGCTCATTCGTATTCACATGTAAAACACTATCATAAAGTTCTCCAGACAATCCATAATAAGTACTTCCAAGTCCATTCATCTCATTGTCTGCCTAGACCCTAGTCCAGCCTTTAATCCTAACTCCATCCACAAGAGGGGGAAGGGGGGAGGATGTTGGAGGAAATCTAAACTTTAACGCATATATCGTTTGCAAGCGTTTTGTGCAAGTTGTGCTTGTCCAATCTGAGTTGAAGGAACAATACGATTTATTGGGTAGTCGTGGTATGAATTAGTTGCTAGTAATTTTGGGGTAAGCAGAAATGGTGGTGTTGTTTTGGTTTGGATGTTCTCACAGGCTGATATTTTGTAATGATAGAATTACTTTTTTTCAGTTTATTTTTTAATTTATCATAATATTTTACGGGACAAGTAAATATGCAATTAAACCTATATTGACAATTTACGAGCGAGGCTCCGGACATCCGCCCCACCATACAAATGTTTACTGAAGTATCTGTCAGTGTCCTATGCCCGCAGTTGATCTGATTTTGACGGCACAGTTGACGCAGTGGCTGAGCGACCGGCTGCTGAGTTGCTGACCGTGTCCCCGGTTCGATCCCCGCACGGAACGAATATTTGTATGGCCTACAAGTAGGTCTGGCTGTTTGTGTATAAGTTAAAATGTGTGTGAACGCACCCACGATACAAGAGAAATTCCTAATGTGGGGAATCGTTTTTTAAAATAGGAATTTGTCTATACCAATAAGACTGAATTAAAAAAAAAAAATTGCGCTCTCGTCTTTCTTCTAGACAGCTGATATTATAATATTTACGGAACGATCTATCCGTCTCGTACACAGTCTCAGTACAAAACTAAACACAGACAGTCGACAAACGCAAGACGCTGTTTACCAAGACTTGGACCCCGGGGCCAACGGCATTGGCCCCAAGTTTTAACGTGCAGCTAATGGAATCTGCATGTGGAAATAAATGTTTAAATGTTTGAACTTCGCTAAAACTAGTGTGGGATGTAGGGGGTGAAACGTAGTTAAGATTTAAGTGAGTAATATGGTGGAAGGGGTGAAATGTAGTGTTTGTGGGGAAGAATTTGTTTGAAACAAACATGGGCTTGGAATGTCCTCCATTTTACTTGAAATTGTATTTCAAAAAGATTTGGACGAATATTGAACCGGAGAAGGTTCAATATTCGTCCAAATCTTTTTGAAATACAATTTTTTTGGAGTTGGTTAAAAAAGAAACACTGCTGCTACAAACGGACAACGAGTTAAATGTGTTCTTAATTCGTTCAAAAAACTCTGATAAAAAAAATAAAAACAATTTAGTTAAAATAATTATGAATATTTATTGGAAGGAAGGAAAGGACAGGAGAAATAAAAAGAAAAATTTTAACAGAAAAAAATTATAGTAACCCAACTTTGTATTGACACTGAAATCTATTTCAGCAACTACTGATTAACAATATCAATAAAATATTTTACACGGGACATTTTTGTTTCCTTTGTAAATGTTTTCATTCAAATCTAAATATTTGACGCTTTTTGGTGCTGCAAAAGGTCTAAAAATCTAGCTTTTTCCTAAAAAAATATACTCTACACCCATCCTCGATGCGTTTTTCCGCAGAAGTGCACTACAAAAAACATCCCTTTACTTTTGTGCGGTGCAAAAACCCGTTGTGATAAATCTGCTGGGAATTCGGCCGCTGATTGGCTGCGTCAAATTGATCGGGAGCCGTTTCCATCGTTTTGTGTTCACGATCTATTATTATTATCTGTGTTCGTGGATTCCACTGATTTTGCGTTTGCAAGTCTTTTGGGATTTCATTTGTGGGTTTTAATTGTAGGTATAAAAGATTGCAATATATTTGAGATCGAAAGAATGTGGAAAATAAAATAGTTTTTGAATTACAATAATCCGGTGAAGGAAAACATCGTGAGGAAACCAGCATGCCTGAGAGATATTTCCCGACGCCATGTAAAGAAAAGTCGGCATAAAAAATCTTACACCAGGATAGGCACCAACCACACGATCAAGAAGAATATAGAAGACCTAGAATGGCAGTTTGGTAAGTTGGAAATCAATTTGCTTAACAATTTATTTTTCCGTCTGACGAAATAACAATAGTAGTAAACTCTTAACATAACATCACACCTTGTAATCCGCAATGGCTTAGGCAGAGGTGTACTAATAGTACACCCATTTCGCCAGTTATGTTTACGTCCCATGTAATATTAGACTCGTCATGCAAAATCAAAATCAAAGCATTTATTTCAAGTAGGCCCGTTACAGGCACTTTTGAACTGTCGAAACAAAGACAACAACCATGTAATACTAGACTCGTCATGCAAAATCAAAATCAAAGCATTTATTTCAAATAGGCCCGTTACAGGCACTTTTGAACTGTCGAAACAAAGACTACAATGAAATGTAGCTACAGTCCCAGTCACAAGGCATAAAAACTGTGAAAGTACTGTAGTTGCCCATTCTCTAACGTAGATCTCTATGGAGAAGAACGGGCAAGGAACTATATGGACACTCTTTTAAATCAGAATATTTTTACAAAACCTCGGTTACATCATACATGTTGAGATGGTTCATTAAAAATAAATCAAATTGGATGTATACTACCTACAGTACCTACACTAGACACACCTAAGTTTGTTGTCTTTAGTCACTCCAAGTTCTCTCTGGTGATACCACACAGAATCAAACAACACAAAGACACAGAACTATAAACAGATATACCGGTACACAGTACGGTCTGTCTCGAAGCGGGAATCGAACTCACAACCGCAGACACTGCCACTGCTTTAATTGGGTCGTTACAAGTTACTATAACTGCGGTAAGGCGACCCAGTCAACGGTAAGACAGGTTCATATAGCTTCTGTGTCTGACTGGTAGTTGGCTGCGTTATGAAGACAACCTTCGTTTAAGTCTATTATATACATAATCGATCTTTTGCTAGATTTTTAATGTACCCCGGTACCCTAATTGCGTATCTCACTTTCTATTGTATTCTCTTGTGCGAGTTTTTTAGTGTACAGTAGGTAGAATATTTCTATCAAAATCCGAAAGATTTTAAAAGTACTGTTTCCTCGATATAGTTGTCTTATGGTGTTGGATTGGCCAGATAAAGGAATTTCCATCTTAAGGGTGTTACGCAGCTTTCACGATTTAAAACTAAACTTATACTGTCACTTACGGGACAGTAAGCAGTCAACCCGCGATCATGGCGCTTGCAACAGCGTCGAAATATCGGGAGCTCAAAATCATGAACAATCACCGAAGATATCCCGTAAGTGACAGTATAAGTTTCGTTATACTTGTTATTCTACTGCTACTAAATTCCCAACGAAGTAAGGTTGAATTATCAAAATATTCGTCTTCCTAACGTACTCTCTTTCTTCTAATACATTCATGCATCCCTTTCGCTCACTCCTAGATTCCGTTTCCCACAAATATATAAATAAATATTTAACCGCTTTTTCCGAAACATCAGTTCTCGACTCCTAGATAGTACCCAAATAATAAAAGGACAAGTGGGCCCCTCAATAAACGAACACCCATTTTTCCATCGCTTTGACCAGAGTACTCGCAGTTGAATATTGAAAAATGCGCAAATAATACATGGTTCCGATGCAAACATTCCTGACTGTACCAACGTCAACCCCTTCTGTGGTCACAAGCAATACGAGTACATAATATTTAAACATTATCTGCCTAGCATTTTTTGGGGTTGGGGTGCAGCTAGCATACCACCAGCATCATATCGTATTGTCTCGAGTTCGTACCCAAGACACGCACCTCTGATTTTTCGAATTCTTGTGTTATGTATAATTATCACTTGCTTACTGGGCCCAAGAAATTTGAAAAAGTTGCACCTACCATCGATACAAAAGAAAAAGATCACTTGCTTGGGTGAAGGAAAACATCGTGAGGAAACCAAACCAGCATGCCTGAGAGATATATTTTCTGGACGGCATGTAAAGCCGAGTCAGAGGCCCAAAGGCGGCATAAAACTCTGACACCAGGTTAGGCACTAACCACAGTACAAAGATGAAACAAGAAGAAGACCAGTATTCAACAAGTGACTGCCATGTGACCGCCATAATCCATTCACTGAGTAATACGATATCCCTTGGTTAGACTGATTGACAGACTTTCGGGTTTCTGACTACCCGTAACGAGTCTACGGGCAGGCCTCAGCAAACGTTGCTTAACCTTGTAAATCAACCCGTATGGCTGTTATTATTTAGCCACAAACCTACACTAAGCAAGCACAAAGCGATTTTAACAATATGATGGGTTCTTAAATACTGTATTTGAAACAACACAAAATTACATTAAAAACAGTGAACACTGTATCACACAACAGTGAATCACTTTTAAAGGTTGCTAACTACATGTGTAAGTGCTCACGACTGGACCTACGTGTACTCCAATTGTGGAACAAATGTAAACAATTCATGTTTAAATACCAGTGCAATTTCCCGACAAATATCAATAAAACGCAGTCAAAATGAGTATAATCGGTATTTCTCGCTTATTGCCTCTCGAATGCTTCGGCGAGCAAAAAAGTATATTCTGCTGAATTTTACCAACACCATTTTTAATTGAACAATCGATAGAGGCTGGGTTATAGAGCAAGAAAATATGATAGACTGGACAGTGACGGTTGGGTTAAACATTCCAAAGCATGCTCTATTTAATATTGTTACAGAGTTGAAGGTGTTTTGTAGACCCTAACTATACTTCGTTATTCTTAGATATAAATACCTAGGTTTTTCTGGTACCTAGTTATTTAAAAAAAAACCGAACCCTTATAGATTCGTCATGTCTGTCTGACTCTTTCCAATTAAATTTTCCAAGTGACTTATTCACCAATTCTTAAAAATCGAATATCAATAGGCGAGTCGCGGTAATTCAAATTCAAGGAGGAGTTCGTGGCTAAATAATAACAGCCGCTCTTGTCGATCTTTAGGTTAAGTTGCGTTTGCCTAGGTTGGTTCGTGGATGGGTGACCACTCATTACATACCGAGTTTCCTCCGTGCTTCGGAAAGCAAATTAAGCCGTTGATCCCCGCTGTCATTTGTAGAACTTTGACAGTCGTTACAGGTAGTCAGTGGCTCGAAAGTCTGACAATCAGCCTTACCTAAGAATATCGTATTACCCAGAACTAACTGGGTTGTCGAGGTCAGATAGGCAGTCGCTCCACGTAAAATACTGGTATTTAGCTGCAGCCGGTTAGACTGGAAGCCGACCCCAAAAATAGTTGGGAAAAGACTAGGCAGACGATGAGTTGCGAAAATTTAACAAACATTAAGTAAGTTCCTAGCTTTACGTAACAGTTTACTTAATAATTGTGCAGTTACAGCGCTACAATACCAAGGCTACATAACGTTTAGCTGATGACAAAGAACGTTCCATTTTCAGCAGTTTTACATGCTGCCATTTAGTCGTGTCTGCCCTCTTATTGCTTTAGTCCCTGACGGAAGGTACGAGATTCCTCGAATCGGCCGCCAATAGGGGGAGAGCTTTAATTAATAGAAGCCAAATATTGACAAGTGTCGGTCGTTAAGGTGGAGTTTGTTGAGGCATGTTATTCACATAAACGGGTTCCATGTAACGTAAAAGTGTAGGAATTTCGATGAGGATTTTTCCCCAACTATGTTGATGTTTTATTACCAGCACAATATAGCTCTGTCTAGACTGTACCTGTAACTTTTAATGAATAAGACGCATTTACAGCATGTTTAAGCAGAATCTTACATCCTCTAATTATTAGACTCAAAAAGAGAAAAAGAAGAGAAGGAAAAGGGATCAGGAAGCGATGGCCTCGGCATGAAGAACGGGACGAAACA
This sequence comes from Eurois occulta, assembly GCA_950022335.1. NCBI lineage: Eukaryota > Metazoa > Arthropoda > Insecta > Lepidoptera > Noctuidae > Eurois > Eurois occulta. The sequence goes on along the minus strand of OX465489.1, from coordinate 3,237,543 downwards.
CGACAGATAGATAAATAGAATGGAATATCCGTGACCATTAGGCCAAAAGCACGTACAGCTGTAAGACGTATCAGGTATCATTTCACATAAACTAGAATGAATGAAATGGCATTAATTCCGCCTCTGTACTTTGGGTTTGTGGTTACTAAATAAATAAATGACACGTTAAAAAATTAAGTACATCACTAAAAAATATTTCAAAGATAAACATACATAAACGTAACTTTCCATTATCAAAGTCAACACATTTACTACAATCAAATCAGTTACTTAGAAAGTCAATGGAGAAGAACGGGCAAGAAACCCCATACACGCTCATTAAAATCAAGTCAGATAGGCATTAAAATTCATGTGTACTATTTAATACTTTTTGGTACACATTGCCATTCAAACACCATCAAACCTTCTCCTTAACCCAGGTAACCATAGAGACAGCCTCCCATCACAATATAATAATTGTCTCCCTCAAACAGCTATATTTAACGTTCCGGATTACGCTCCCCAAGAGATTGAGTGCAAACGAAAAATTCAATCAATTCTCCTCTCACTCATACCTAATCCTTTAAAAGGTTTCAATCAGCTACCTCGTCTTTTGTTTCGAGTGATAGAACATGATTGAGAGGTAGACAGGAGTGTTTGCTTTTGTTTTAATGCAGTTTCTGTTTTGATACAAATTGGTGAGATGGTTCTGTTTTAAAAAAAAAATAACAAAGAGAGAGCCGTGTGGCTCCAGTTATTTTCAATTATAAATGCAAAAGAAATTTGGTACAGAGATAGAGTTGACCTTGAGAAAGACCATAGGATAGTTTTTTATCCCGGACTTTCGCAGAGTTCTCTTGGAAACGCGATATAACCGAACTCGACGCGGGCAAAGCCGCGGGCGGAAAACTAGTTTTCAATAAAATTCCACGACTTTTAAAAACCCTGAATAATAATATGTTTAAAAAGAAATTGAAACAATCTTTAATCCATAAAAGTTCCTACTCCATAGCTGAGTTTATGGAGGTCACTAGTGACATTTAGATTATTATTTTTGACATTTAATTTAATGATTTTATTCTCTTCATTGGTTCAGATATTGTTAAAATGGTGGTTGTTTCTTTTGTTTTCAATGTAGAAAAAATTGTTTTCAATGTAGTAAAATAAATTGTTAACATCAGTTCTTCACTTGTATACGATAAAATCAAATGAAAAAGCGTTTATTCTTGATCACATCCTAAGTATTACAAAAAATGTTACTTTTGCCAAATTGTAAAGCAGTTTGTTGGCAGATGCAGCTCCCATATATACAATATTACCTATATTTTTATGAAATTACTCGTATGTACTTTTCCATCAATAACGAGGATATCACCACTAACTATAACTAAACACAAATATTTTACTGTAGAACAAAGGCTGGTGAATTAAAACGCCACTACGCAATTCAAAATGCTATTAAAATACGAAGCCTTATGAAAACTTATTGGCGCAACCTGGAGCCATACACGTCTGAAAAGCGATAAACGTTTGTAGGAACCTTCTTAAGCTTTTCAGTCTAACGCACAGCCTATTCTAATATTTACTTCGAAAAAATAGTCTTTAGACTGACCTTAATAAGTTTGTTCTGCAGCTTGGTGACGGCCATGCGTTCCCTCTGCGTCCTTCTCTTCTCTTCTTCCAGTTGAGCCTCCAGTTGCTTGATGCGTTTCTCCAGAAGTTCCTAGAACAAAAAAGATGGTTTTGTTAGTATCAAACACTTTTAATAAACCATATTTGAGACACCTGGAATAGACAAAAATACCAAAAAATAATATAGCTGTAAACACAACTTTTCAAAACAACCTAAACAATATTGGACCTTCTTAAATATCGGACTGCAATCTGTTACCTAATTTTATTGTGCTGACGATTGTTAAATAAACAAGATCAATAATTATAATCAACATCTCAGTAACAATAGTGCAATACCTTTATTAACTCTGAAAACTTTTCACAACTAAACATTAACAACATCAATTTTCTAGGTTTAACTGTACTGCCAGAAACATGGTGCTTACAACTTTACTCTCATTATACATTAGTTTCCTTAGAGCCATAAGAAATCCGGATTTTCATCTTCAAAAGCAACTACATCTCACACCTAAATATTTACCAAAAACAAAATAAAAGAACACCGTCACCTCTCACTACAGCCGTTTACTTTAAAACGGTCATTAAACGACGCCATTTTGTATTTTTTAATTATTTTTTCCCTCGTAGCTCGTAAGTTATGGGTATTTTCTTGATTTCGTGCGAAATTAACGAGGCGGCTATAATTAGGGCATTTGAGTGGCAATTCTAGCTTTTAATGGCTTCTGTCGATTTTACACGGACAATTTATGATTGAAGTTTTCGTTTGATGTCTTGGGGATTCTGTTTTCAAGATAATCCTGTTAATATTATAAATGTGAAAATTTGTGAGGATGTCTGGATGTTTGTTATTCTTACACTCAAAAACTACTGAACGGATTTGGATGAAATTTGGCACACAGATAGTTAATAACCTGGATTAATACATAGAATACTTTTAAACACTGTTTGAGCTTTCACGGTTTAGAACTAAACTTATACTGTCACTTACGGAATATCCTTCGTGATTGTTCATTTTTTTTATTACAAATTGGGCCTGCTCTTGGCCTCGATCACGCCTGGTGGAAAGCGATGGATGAGGTCTATGATGAAACGAAAACCACAAAACCTGCTGATACTGTGAGTGTGTTTTGCCGTGACTTAGTGTCGAGTTCCAGTAGTGCGCGTAGCAAAATACAAAGAAAGAGGGTAGACAGATTTGTCTGCTCCTAACAATTTATTTTCCATCCACCCGCATTCTCCAGTCAAGCCGAGATCATGGCGCTTGCAACAGCGTCGAAATATCGGGAGCTCAAAATCATGAACAATCACGGAAGATATCCCGTAAGTGACAGTAAAAGTTTAGGATATTGTTTATCCCGGTAGTACGAAACCGTGGGAACATTACCGAACTCCATGCGGGCGAAGCCGCGGGCATAAGCTAGTAGATCATACTTCGTTTTTAAAGAGCAAAATCTTGTCTCAAAAATGATCGAGTCAGTTTCCAGTCAAACCGGATATTGCTGATTGCAGTATTTCAAATTGAACGACTGAAGATTTGACTTACACAACCCCATTGCTTACTTGAAAAATCCCCGAATCTTCCGTATACCTATGGGCTATGCTATTAATAACAGAATTCTAGCTTTTTTGTATTTCTGGTCATTGTGGTTCAACAGTTTTGCCTGACGTAATATATCACAACAGTTACACATTATTGTGTATTTATCTATAATATGTATGTATTTAGAAATATATAAGTATGTTTATCAGTTGTCTGGTTGCCATAGTACAGGCTCTGCCTAGTTTGGGATCAGATGGCTATGTGTTGGTTGTCCCAAGATATTTTTACTATTATTATAAGTTTTTAAACTGGCATGGTCACTAACATTATCATTAACAATAGAAACGGGATATAACTTCAGTTTATCCGTGATCATGGGTGCTTGCAACAGCGCCGAAATATCGGGAACTCAAAACAAACAGTAAACATGGTAAATATCCCGTTTCTAGTGTTAATATTTACACATTTTTTTACTATTTCTGATTACACATTTTTTGGTGACTGCCTTGTTGGTCTAGTGGTCACAAGCACGACTGCTGAGCATGAGGTCTAGGGCTCGATTCCTAGGTCGGAGAAAGTGTTATTGGGTATTTTCCATCAGGAATTTCTCAGTGGCAGCCACGGAGTTTGGATTTGTGCCCGGTTGATAGCAATATACTCTCGCCCCCTATTACAATAGGACTTCAACATAACTGGCGATATGTGGGTGTACTATTAGGTACACCTCTGCCTAACCCTTCGGGGATTACAGGCGTGATGTTATGTTATTCTAGCTTCTTTTGTTTGTAATTCTGGTCATTGTAGTTCAACAAGTTTTTTTGGTGCATATTGCTTGCCAAAATGCTTGCGGGTTCTTTTTAATTTAGGGCGCACCCAATTAAATTATTATCTAAGAAACCGCGATATTTATAAAAGTCATCATGTTTTATAACTACATAGTTACCTCATTAAACTCAATAAATATAACACTCATCAATTTAACGAAACCCTCCCATTAAACTTGTCTAAAGTCTACATCGCGGGAAATGGAGCGATCGAGCACAAAGCTAACCGGATGTGACATCGTTTATCCACTGTCATTAGCCGGAAGTGCGCTCTGAGCGCCCCCTACAGGGTGCTATCTGAAATATGCGGCGCGCGAGATGATTTTGAAGCAAGAATGTTATTTCAAGAATTTTGATAATTTTAAAGTTGCTGTATTGTTGGTGATTATGATGAATTTAGGTTAAAATATGAAGGTTTTCGTATGTAATAAATCATTCTTTTAAGCATGTTTTGAAGTTTCGTCATTTAGCCTTTGTTTACTGCGCCAAATTAATTAGTTGCTCAAATTATGTGTGTACATATTTAAGTGTATATATATGTATTGTGTGCCTGGTTTATGTAACTTTTTGTATATTGTGCATCACATATCTGTTATTTTTTTTATTGTTTACATCTTATACATATGTCTCTCTAGTTATTTAGTATTTAAAGTAATCTGTGGAAAACGTAGTGGGTAGCATATTTATCATAGTTTAGTATGTAAGCCTTATTATAAACCCGTAATATGTTACTGATTGTTTTTCCTAAATAAATAAATACGTGTAACAGTGATGTGATCTTCTTTATCTTGTGGTTAGTGCCTTACCTGGTGTTAGAGTTTGTATGCTGCCCATGGGCCTCTGACTTGGCTTTGCATGTTGGTTTCTTAAAACAGTGACACAGTGAAACTGTTTCAGTGTTTTAGTTATGAGATAAAAGATAATTCTCGAAAAGAAGGCTCTTGTTTGGAACCTTTGGACTACACCAATACTTTTATAACCTATTGTTGTAGGAAACTTCTAATTCTATAGTGAAAATAAATCACGTTGTCAAACAACGTAACATTACAAGGAATGTGGTTAAATCAAAATAGATGGGATCGATTTAATGTCAGTTTATCACTATCTTACTTAGCCTTTTACCAACTATGTTGGGGTCGGTTTCCAGTCCAACAGGATGCAGCTGAATACCTGTATTTTACATGGATCGACTGCCTATCTGACCTCCACAACCCAGTTAGTACAGGGTAATACGATACCCCTTGGTAAGACTGGTTGTCAAACTTTCGGGCCACTGATTACCAGTAACGACTGCCAAAGATCTACAAATGACAGCCGGGATCACTTAACGTGCTTTCCGAGGCATGGAGGAACCTCGGTAAGTACCTAATGGGTGATCACCCAATCACGGATCAATCTAGGCAAGCGTCGCTTAACCAGACGATCGACCCGAGCCACGAGCTCCTCCAGGAGCTTTTCTATTTGTGTCATGTCAATTGTTTTTTGCAAATATATTTCGTCGTTTTCCACACCTTTACCCACATCCCCAACCCCATCACCATAGAAACTAAACAAAAGGTGTCAATAATCATGAAAGCATCCCCACTATCATTTACAAACTGCCCTATAAATATGACGAACACAACCCAGTTCCTTTCAAACGACTCATTAGCAAAGGGCATGGCTTTCCGAACGAAATCTCGCGAACAATGCTTCCAACCCTTAAATACCAACATAAATATGGGAATGGCAAAGGAAAATGAACCTTATTGTGTGGTGTTAGAGACAATTAGAAGGGAATTGGTTTTTTGCTAGACGTTTCAATGAATAAGAACAATGGAAAGTGCGACAGATATTTTGGTACAGAGTTAGGAACGGGTAGATTTGAAACCTCTTTATAAATTAACCTTATGAAAATCGTCGCATATGGCCTGATAAGCATAATATAGTGAAAAAGATGTCATAAGGTGGTACCGTCAGCGGTACCGACGGTAGCGGGACTGTTCGAAAGAGATACCGCGGCCCAGGAACATAAAGGGCCAAAGAAGGAACATGGGTGGTTTTTAGTCAGTAAGAGTCTGACACTCCCTTCCGCTCCGCCCAGAGCGGGAGGGGTCATTTGATGATTTGCCTGGCACAGACCGGCAAACTGCAAAAAACGCAACAAAATTTGAAATTCGCGGGCTACCCTGGCGCTTAAGCGTTACTCTTCCAATCTTTGAAACATTACTTCTTGCAACATCAGCATCTCGCCCGAAAAAAGGTCTACTAAATGACTGGTCCTGGTTGCTAGTATCCAACAGATTTCTACGACGTCATACTCTACTAAAGCATAAGAATACAATTGTCTCCAGCAGGTTGTCTAGCCTCAAGCAGGCTCGAAGAAATACGCTAGGTTTTGTTTTGTTCTCTTCTCTCTAACTTCATAAAATCTTCGGACAGGAAAGCTAGTTCCCCATCCTTAAGGTGAATGCTCCAACCAGCCCGCGAAATTCAAAATGTCTTGCGTTTTTTGCAATTTGCAGGCCAGTGCTAGGTTGTATGTTGATTAAAATATTATTCGCGGCTGTAAGACATATGTAGTTACAGAATTATAATCATCAAAATCATCAATAAAACGCTCCAAGTTCATAAAGGCGTAGGAACAAAAAAAAAACAGAAAAAGTCATTCCTACAGCTTTATGAACTTAGAGCGTTTTATTGATGATTTATGTGTAATCAACATACAACCCAGCACTGCCCTGCAAATTGCAAAAAACCCAAGAAATTTTGAATTTCGCGGGCTGGTTGGAGCATGGAAGATCCTCCGACCGCGTGCTGTCTGATGGTTGTTGTCAGGTTTTCTGAATAGCGTGGATAACTTTAACATCTCGGTATAAGATAGTCAGTTTTTAGTTCTCATAGATATTGCCACAGCTAGTGTTTTCTTTTTACTTGGTAAATTTCAAAGCAGGCCTAATAATCTTCTCTAGCAGATACTAACTCTTTAATTTCCAAAGCTAGATGGCGCCAAGCCGGACGCATGCACTAATATATAATAGTTATGCCCCCGAGGGGGTGAAATCTTTTGGAATGATCACCGTATTAATGTCTATTTGTCCACGGCCATTGGTCGTTGATATGCAGGAACTGTGCGTACTGTCACTTATTCCTTTCAATTGAATAGTTTAGTGTTGGTTGAAGTTAAAATTATTGTTTGATTTGGAGAAAGTGGAGTTACTTGAAATGTCCATATAACAAGCCGTGTCTTGGTTCCTATCGATGGTCTAAAATGTAGACCATCGATAGGTAAAACCATCACATGTTTTACCCTGTTATCTATAGTCAAGTTAAAGTAATTACTCGAGTTTAAGTAATTACTTATGCAAACATTTTTGTACAATAGACAAGAATTTGAACGAAGTTAGAACCGTAAAAGAAACCAAAGCTAAGAATTCTAACGTTTGAAAGTTATAACTTCAAGCAATTACTACGGAATAAAAATCGTATCTTAATTTATTACTTTTACTCAAGTAATCACTTTCACTTGTTTATAGTTATGGGTGTTAGACTCTAAAACTGGGCCTATTTGGCGCAGCCGTGAGACACACAACTTTTCCCTTTTTTTTCCTGTTTAGATTTAAGTTTTTATTGTGTAGATTAAAGTTTTTTATTTTATTTTATGTTGTGTACATTTGTGGCATGTGTCAAATAAATGTGTTTTCTTTCTTTCTAAAACGTGATGGTTTTATCACATTTTAAACATAAATTAGCTAGTAATCTGCAACTTAAGGTAACAAATGCCAAAACTAGCAGACAATCTACATCGGTCATTAGCCGACAGCGTCAGGATAAGCTGAACAGTTACAGCTAATCATTCAACGAGATAACATCTTCATCAGGGGTGAGATGTGGGAAAAAATGCGCTAGATACGGGCAAGGGATGCCTGTGATCGGCCGGTGTAGGGGTGTGATTTTAATAGAGCCAGGTCGTGCTGATGGAGATTTGGTAGTGAAAAAAGTGTTTTAATGTCTCCTGAGTTATTTATATTGAAGGAAAGTGTACTTTGAAAGTATTTCAATGACTCAGTTCCGTTTGAAAAGTCTTTAAGGTAAATCTTATGGCTTAGGAAAATCTATTTCTTGGGCAGGTGCTCGAGAATACTTCCACATCTGGTCGTTTACTGCTTAGGTTTGCTCAACTGCAACCCACCATTGCAATATTGTCACCCGACAACGCCAGCCAGAAGCACGCAAGATTTTAGCCGAGTTTTCTGTTTTGTATATTATACTAGCGGCTCGTCCCGGCTTTGCACGGGTGCCTATGTTACTCAGGGTGAATGTAGCTTTCCAATGGTGAAAGAATTTTTGAAATCGGCACAGTAGTTTTTGAGTTTATTCATTACACACATACACACACACAAAATACAAATATTTCCTCTTTATAATATTAGTGTAGATAAATAAATATCATGGAATTAAGTTGCATATTAGTTTAAATCCCTCGAAAATAAATTAAAGTATGATTTTAGGTGTTTGGATTCACAGTTCTTCGTCAAGTTCTGTACCTACTATGTTATTTATTTATTTATTAATAGGAGAACCAATAGCTATAACAAATGAGTAACAATTGTATATGCAACACAGAGCCAATTACAGGTTCCCACGAGTAAACACAGAAAAGGTATTAGAAATCTTAGTATCACTAGTTAACAAGCAAAATAAAATAAGATACAATAAGCACTAAATTACACTAATTGACACCAGGTTAGGCATCAATGACACGGGGGAAAAAAAAGAAAAATAAAGCATTACGCGGTTTCTAAAAAGTTAGCATTCAGCCGAGTGCGTGCAGAATAGGTTAGGGTATTGATATAATGGGTTAGGGTATGCCGTTTGATTTCTTTCATACCACATAACTAAGGACAATGATAGCTCTATTATCTGATTGTTCCCAATTGTTTATATTTCGACATAAAATACACCTAAGCCCGCTTCAATTAAGCATAGAACATTAATATCTGTATAGCTCCTGCACACGGGACCACCCCGAGGTTGTCGACGCGTTGTATCATTTTTCACGCGCTCAATAAATTCGTTGCGCCCTCGTCGAGATGTCAACTCGGAGGAATCGCTCTATCTGTGAGTGTACATACTTATCTGTGCTGATATTTGTTTGAGTTTTTGTTATTTTTATATGGAAGAAACTGCATGAAATAAATTTCTTGATATAAAAGTAAAATACTTCAGCTTCAGACCATCAAAATGCCCATGAGGGAGGACTATGTCCAGGTGAGAAGATATCTAATGAAATTCTTTTAAAATATAGAATACTAGGTTTTACCTACGGGTACGGGCGCGTGGAGGCCGTAAATCATTCCGCAGGATCCACAATAGATATTTAGGTGTCTTCTAGGTCCTAATACAGATCATGGTCTACATATATTATTTGTGTGGGCCATGGAAGTCGGTCACGGACTTCCATCTAGTTTTCACCATTGTCTATACAATTTTGATTTACCAGAGTCCTTCGTCAATATGTTAATTTGTCACTTATGCCATGTTTTAAAACGCTTTAAGTAGTTTGTTTTTAAAAATAGGGCTTTTAAGATAATCTGGTTCGTATTTGTGGCTTACTGCTCTGTCCAAAAGCCATCAAATCATTTCAAATGTGTACGGCCACAGTGGGATTGTGTTGTCGCTTTTATTCGTTTCCCCACAATCGGCGAAGTGTCCCATTGTACAATTGTGGCCGACTGTCTTCGCATTGTCTTGCACCATTTGTCTACCCGAGGCCTTATTGTATCGCAACATAATTATTTGTGGGTTTTACCTTGCATATACTAGGTATTGTAAATGTAGAACAATAGGTACTAGATTTTCAATGTACAAATAGTTATACTTCAGTGGTAGTTATTAGATAAACAGCTTGTACCGCAAACAGAATATTATATTTGTAAAGAATATTTTATGCAAAATATACATAGGAGTTATGTGTTTGAACCATTTGGGGTTGAAACGTAAAGTATTTCGGGAATTCGCCAAGCAGTTGGTCGACTCTTCACGTGACCAGAGGGCGGGCCTATTTTTTGGCCAAAGAATCAGCATTGCCATCCAACGTGGCAATGCTGCCAGCCTTCTGGGCACTTTTCCTGTTGACAGTTTTTGGAAGCCCTGTAATCATTTTCTTCTTTTATATATTTATTACTATAGTAGTTTTGTATTTTGTAAATAATTTCATTTTCTTTGAAATAAATCTAATTAATCTAAAAAATATATATATATACATTGAATTATATTAATTTATATATTATTACGATCAAAATTGTTCAGGAAACCAAACTATATACTATAATATAAAGCCTACAAACTTGTAACTAGTCAGTTTTATTTGGAGTACATGTCTTTAATGTGCTCCTGCTCAATTATCATCCTCCAAGACCACAATACCTACCATGGGCTTGGAAAACTTTTCATTAGACCGCAAAACAGGTTTTAAGGACAGCACTCGATATGGGATAAGAGCAAGAGAATGATGACCGAATACTATTTGTTTTGACAGCTCTTGGATCCAATCATAACCAATCACACTAAACATCTGTCAACCAATCACCGACAAGCGCCTCCATTGTACACTAAACACATAACCGCTCCACACTTCCACAGTTAAAACCCATACATATTGACGAATCTATCGAGAGTGCCCCTCTGCCCTCCTGTATCGTTGACAAAGCTACCGTGACCGTACTCGAACCCCCGTACCTTCAGACAATAACGCGAGATTAACCCGCCCGAATTAAACTGAGACCCTATGAAACTTAGAGTAGTGCGGGGTGAGTTAAGAGAGGTAGCGGAGCGATTTTGGTTTCAATAAACACATTTAAAGCGGATTTATTGAAGAAAAAGATGGACATCTTAAAATATTGACTTCTTAAAGACCTAAAAAAGGTTACCCAGTGGAGTGAATGAGAAAAACTACAAACCGAGGACGTCAAGATAAGGACCCCGAGCAGGTAAGGCTGAATCAAAAAAATGAAACCACAAATAAAAAGACAGAAAGCTTCTTGCATCTCCTGCTCCGCACAAAAAGCAATAAAACTTTTGTGTACACGGGGCAAAGTAGATCGGTTTGCAGGGCACACCACAAAGATGTTGGTGTGCGTAAAATCAACTGGTTTATTACTTCGCCTATTTGTTAGTGTTTGCTTCACTATAGTATATGTATAATATGAGGTAAAGAATATGAAGCATCAATTTAACCCTATGACTAACCGGTGTCGTGGCATAGATGTGTAATCATTCGGCTGGTAAATCAAGTGTCGTAGGATCGAATCTGCGCCGCTGGCGTCAACTTTTTGCATTATTAAAAAACTTTTATTTTCATTTTGTTGAATTTTTATTGTAATTTACCTGATAATAAGAACATTATTCGAAAAAAAATATGGAAGTAAAAATTAAACAATTTGTATTAAGAAATCAACAACATTTATTGACTAGGTTTTTTTTATATTATAATTACAAATTAAAAAGTTTTGTGCATGACAAATATTCTAAGTCGGACAAGAAATAACGTTACTTTTCTTATTCAAGTGGGTAATTTATTTATTAGTGAAATGAATAAACATGTTAATAAGATAGATATTAAGATACAGGTATCCTAAATTGTTATCTCACTAACAATAACATCACTCACATAAAACAAATCGAATTACCCCCTGATATTTTTATTAATATCCTATTGGTGCGCCTTCGCTATCTATGACTTATTCATGCACGAAGTAAATGTCTCCACTAGACCTGCATGGAAGAATATTTTTTTTTATGATAGCGCTCACCATCTTTTCGCCACAATATTTTGCGACCGTCCTTGTCTGATTTAAAACATTTTTCATCTCTAAATATAACTATATTATTGCACCAATCAAAATCCAAATATTCTCTTGCGAAGCGTACCCGGTTTTGCCTGTGAATATCTGACATTCAAATTTTCTTGGCTGGCCTACAACATTTCACACCAGCTGCTCGCAAGTGGTTTCGTACAGTTTGTAATGTCACGTCATGTTTAGTTGCCGTGGAACGAGTAGTGAGGAAGGGCTCAGCGGTATGCGTAGCAACTATATCAGATGCCAATCTGTGAATGCAAATCCAGCCTTTGGTCCCGGTCGGCAAGGATCAATGCTTCCCGAATCTGCATAACGATGGACCCACAATTGCACAGTCCTTCTCTGTGAACAATAATAAAATATTGTTACAAAAAACAACAATCAATAACATGTGGATTATTTAAACATATTAAACTTCTAAACATCATAATAACATTTTGTTACTCACCGATATCTTTAAACGTCTCGCAATTTCACTAATTGAAACATTTTGCTCATGCAAAAGAATTATTTCAGCTCATAAAAGTGTGGTTCAATGATTCATATTGATTCACAAATAAAAGCACTTCTCAAAAAACGCAGGGTATAATGTCTAAAAACGTAACGAAAGCCCGATAGTCAATAGCATTATGACGATGAACTTAAACTACTAACTTAAACATGATTTGTCATTTTTAGAGGGTAGACAACTAATACATTCTAACCCAAATATAAAGAGACTTGCTAATAGTTAAGCAATGAATTGAACAAACAAATGTAAAATATTTTATTAAAACATACAAAAACATTAAGCTGTTGGCAGTCGGATTCGATCCTCCGGCGCCGGCGCAGTAAGTAATTATTTATCGCACGCTCGACTAATGCGCCACGGAGACGATTGTATGATAAGCTAAATTTATGCGTCATATTCCCTGCAACATTAGTGACAAGAAATTTTATTGTGTGTGCGTGGACAACGGGTTATTGTGAAGCAAACACTAATAAATAGGCGAAGTCAGACGGCCGTTGATTTTACGCACACCAACATCTTTGTGGTGTGCCCTGCAAACCGATCTACTTTGCCCCGTGTACACTATTGGATGATACGGCTAATATGGTTACCATATTTCCAGTTTTTAGTTGACAACTTAACAGATGAGACTGCGAACTACATACGAAAACAAACTCAACCTCAAAATGTTGTAGGGCATCATACTGGTAATCAGCTGCATCCGGTTAGACTGGAAGCCGACCCCAATACAGTTTAGAAGAGACATGGCAGATGATGATCTGAACTTTACTGTATCAACCAACTGTCAATTCCCGCTCCCGCGCCCTCTACTCTCTTGCACCCCACCACACAAAACACACCCTCTTTCATCGATCATTAGCGGACAATGGCTAATCTAACGTGTAGCCATGGAGTGTAGCTGTGGAGGGCACTTCATCACGTGTCGAGATCAAGATGATAATTATCCTGTGATGCTGGAACTTTGCTTATTAATCTTATCATGCTACTGGTTTATACCGTCCTTCATTATGGACGTATGAATTTTTGAAATGTGATGTAGCTAGGTTTTCTGATTTAGGTTGAGATGGACGATGTCATTCAAGAGTGTACCCCTGTTGGAGTAGGATATGAGGTGATGTGAAAGTTTCAGCAGCAATAAGAATTAAAGTAGATTTTCAGGAACATGCTGAAAATGTTCATCTCTATGGTCCACCTGGTGTGGTAGATTGAAATGTAGGTAAACTTTGTGAGGCCATATAGTAAACATAATTGCCAAAGTTTGACACATAACACTTTTTTTTCGACACAGGATAAAGGGTTTATTTTCATGATTATTAAATTATTTACAAACTACAAAACTATAATAGTAATAAAAATAGGTACAAGTATCAAAATGGTTACAGGTCGTCCTAAAGTTAATTAAGGTAATAATAATATTTTGGGACAACCAACACACCGCCATCTGATCCCAAACTAGGGTTATTTCTTGGGTATTTCTTTTTTTCATGCGTTCCTAGATAATGTCGAACCAAATACTTATTTTATGTAAGTGGATTAAATCAAACGTTTTCATAAAAGAAAAAGATTCATAGCAGTTACTTCCATTCAAATCCAAAGTCGTTGGCAACCCGAGAGCAAAGCAAAAAATAAGTGTCGTTAAAAAATTGCAAACCATGGAAACACCGATCAGTCTTACCCAGTCCTGTAGATTAAGGCTTAACGCACACTTACAAGCACTGCACCCGATGAGCATCGCCCACTTAAACACATATATAACTAAAAACTATAAAATTTCAAACTGTACCTTACTGCAACGCACTTATAAGCATCGTAAAGTCATTTGGTCATCACCTCGGATCGGATCAGCTTGTACAATTAAAAGAAAGTGATCTTCTTCTTAGGGTATCGATAGCACAAAGTTCAAATTTGTTTGGCCCAAAATTCAGCTACGCCGACTCCACTCACTGATATAGCCCTAATATCAAGTGCATAGGTGACAGGACTAGAGATAAAGATAGAAGGTGGACCATAGCCACGTGAAAAAAGCAGTGATAGCCTAGTGGTGTGACCGTCGGCCTGCGCAAGTCATAGGTCTAAAAAAGGAGTCATAGTCTCAAGTTCGAACCCAGGACGTACTTTTGATTTTTCGAATTCGTGTGTGTTTTGTTTATCATACGTCATCATTAGAATGGAATAGAATAATATTTATTTGCTTAAAAACATGGTATAAAAGACACCCCTCCCCCCCTCCTCCTGCCCTTGTCCTAATTTATTTAGGGTCGGCGCAGCATGTTTTCTTCTTCCATACTTCGCTATTACTCGTCATTTCAGCACGCCTGAGAGATATTTCTCGACGGAATGTAAAGCCAAGTCAGAGGCAGGCTGGCATAAAAACTCTGACACCAGGTTGGACACTAACCACACGATAAAGAAAAATAGGCAGGATATGGCGATCCGGTGCAGAGCTTATACGTGTACCATGAGCTTTAACCAGTCCCACGGATTAATAGTAGCGTAGTTTGTAGTGGTTTATTTTCCATTCCTTTTTACTCTTATTTCCAACCATTCCTAGCAAAACGGTGTACGAGTAATCGCTCGCTGCCGGTTAGGTTTTGCATTCCTCTTTGCTCCGTGTTAAATTAAAATTGAGAATAATTACCACCCTTTTAATTGAATAACGTTTGGTGGGATATTGTTTCAGTTTTGTTTACAGTAGGACATATTTATGATTATTATTGTATACCTTGAATTTTTCGTTGTTTTGACCTGCAAGCTATTTCAGTGTTGTGACGGTGTTGTGGCACCTTTTGGGAGACGCCTAGGTCCAGCAGTATCATCGGCTGCCAGAGTTGTCGCATTTCTAGTGGTAATCTCTGCTTATTACAGCTAAGATCTTAATCTTTACCTCCTAATTCTTCCTAAATTCCTAATCCTAAATTAATATTATAAATGCGAAAGCAAGTTTGTTTGGTGTCTGTACAACCCGAATTGACTGTCAAATTCTAAATTAACGCGTGCGAAGCCACGGGCCAAAGCTAGTAGGTACCTCATAAGCTTCCTACCTTGGACTTCCCAAATGTGATAATGAGAGTCATCTATTATTTTTCACTCGGAAACCTTCGGATTTACCATACACTCTTACTATATTAATATGTACATTATATACAGACTACAAATAGAACTAAAATAAAGATAAAATGAAGACTAAAATAAAGTACCTATATATATATTCAACGACGACAATCGGACACGTCTTAGGCGTCAAAGTACTCCTCCGCATCGCTGTCATCTGGAAACGTGCCTAGAAAACTGGCAGCATTGCCACGTTGAATGGCAATGCTAATTATTTGCCCAAAGAAAGAGTCCTCTGGTCCTGCGAAGTGTCGACCAGTCGGCGAGAGACGCGTACTCGGGCCCCATGACCCGAGACCATTTCGACCCCAAATGGCTCAAAACTATCATATTTAAATTTGTTTTATAAATAGAATATTTAAGTACCTACCCTTGAAATAAACATATAACTTTATCTATATTAATTGACAGTCTACTTTTATTATACCGGCAACGGTAGTGTATGTGAAACTTTTTAATATTAAGATCTTAATGATGTACCATATAGGTACTCAGAAATAAATAAATCTTATCTTATGTTTAAACCAAGTTTACACTAGTCCGACCAAACGCAATTGCAATAAGTATTATTTTACTGTACCCAAGGCTTGACAGTCAACCTGGCTTAAAGACTCCAATGATATCTCAACATCACTATGCAATTACCATCACAATAAAACGCTCGTCCCATAAATCTACGACCACTTAGGAAAGGTTTCGCATTTTTCTTTGTATTTAATTCTAAACATCCCTTTGTTTGGCGTTTCGTCTGTCACCAGTTGATGGATGACGAATTCATTTTGAAGCCCTTCGAAGGCAATTTAGGACTTCAAGTTTGTTCCAAGGGATTGTGTAGTTTTTAATTAATGGAATTGTTTGAGAAAATTGTCAGAATCAGAATATATCGGTGCATGTAGCAAAAGACAGGTGAGCGAGCGACAGTGGCTTTCGATTACGGAGTTCTTTTTTACACGAAATAAGCTTGTGTTTGGCCGCAACTCACCTGATGTGAAGCGATAATGCGGGCTAGGATGGAGCACGAGAGATCTAGATTTTAATGATCGGGGAACAGAAAACGTGGTGTATTACCTTACCTGTAGAAGGCAAAACAGCAATGATATTCTGAATTATTATGCTTCGGCAATCAACATTTAACATTGCTGTGTCATCGTGATTGTAATGGCTAAACAAGCTTTAAAGTACCTACACGCTGATTTGACACTAGTTGGAAAAAACCGGGTCAAACCGATAAGGGTAATTGAAGGAATCCTGTGTAATTTTCAAAACATCGCTTTCTTCTTCGTGTTGATGGCACGAAATTTTTTATATTTTGTTAGCCCAGAACTTCGCCACTCGTCGGTGTACAGTCACGAGCACCAATATGTATGTGTAAACTTAACAACTATTAAAAGTGTTTCTCTCATACTCTTCTGATTAAAATTTCATGTTATAACGACCACAGTATTATGGAACTAATTTTTTTATGAAAAGATCCTATCTCCAAGTTACAATCGTTACTTCTCGCGAAAATTGCTTTTAAATGTAGGAAAGTGTATACTTATTGGTGCTCGTGCGTGACTTTACGTCGGTTTTAATCAATATTGAAGGAAAAACATGCCGTTTTTCAGTAATGTACGAGTTACTTGAACATCACACAAGTGCAGTGCTGTGTAGGACAAGCGGACCTTGAACATTAACAAAGCTAATCAGGATGATGTAAGTAGTACAAACAAGGTTAGCTTATACTAAACATTCTATTAATAATGTTTAACGTTAAATCGTTTTATAAATAACATTGTAATAGTAAATACAGGTGCTAACTCACAATAAACTACATCGTGTAGTTATCTTGTTTATTCGTGAGAACTAGTCTTAATGATTATTCACATTCGACTAAGTCATCTCCTGAGACAAGAAAAGTATCAACTTGGTGTCAAATTTAATGCTTTGTTCGTACATTTAATAAAAACAGTCGCTGCAGAAATTCGAAACAAAATATTTGAGTGACAAATTGATCCATCTAGAGACAAGATGATGTTTATGTCATATCAATCATTTGTTGAGTAGTGACATTATTTTGCATGGGTTTAGTCGTACAATGAAATCGTCTGAGTGGGACTCCATACCGATTCTAAGGGCTGCAATAGGTATCATTTATCAATTAGATTACTGTAGGAAACAGAGATAGATAGACAAACACAGGAAAAGATCCCATTGTCACTCGGTAAGATCTATAATTTCGTTTCGCAATTAAAATCAGGCGTTACTTTGCGGAAATCCATGACATAAAATGTTTTGTAAAATATTTAGTTTTGATTCCGCGAAAAAGAACCAGAGCTGGATGCAGAATGCAACAGCGACGACCGCTCGGGCGCCAACCACCCGAGCGGTCATCGACTCGACACCTCCTGAGGCCCCCGCGGAGGGGCGAAACACGTGTAGAATATAGGTACTCTTTTGTTTTCGTTTCGCCCCTTTGGGTTCATGACATGCTAATTATTATTACTTTTCCTGCAAGTACACATTTTTGCGGGCTGGCGGTACTCATCCTGCATCCAGATCTGGATCTTTTATTCCGGAATTAAAACTAAATATTTTGCATAACATTTTATGGGAAAAACTACCCTATTAACGTTCATTAACCGGTAACCGTTAACGTGTGGAATACCAGACCTTGCACCACGAGTCCACGATGGAGCATGCAGGATAAACCAATTCAATAGTAACAATTTTCTCACATGTTAACAACCATAAGCTGTTTTTTTTCTCCAACGCCCACGTTAAGCCATAATATTCAAAATACCAAGGAAGCCACGTTAGGAAATGTGTAGTTTTCTAATTCGCGTGTATGTCGTTTGTAAATCGTTATAAGTGGGCATCATTACAATCGTTTAACCTAAATTGGTGTCATTGTCGCGTGTTGTCTGGTGTGCCCCTTATTAATAACAACGTTGTGGAATGTGGAGGGGGCTTTACGTTACAATGTTTGCGTAGAAGCAGCTGAAAGGAAGAGTTTCTGCTGAGAATCCACTGAATGTTAAAATGAGTTGTTAAGTTATTTTTTTTTTTTTTTTTGAAGTACACTGGCGTTCCATAGAACTTTACGTTATGGTTGCTGTTGATATTCTGTTCTAACAATTCGTTTTACTGGAAACTCATTAACATATTTATTTAAACTGTAGTGGTACATAGGCGGATTTAATACCACAGGGTATTAGTCAACCTTTGGGAAATAGACAGCATCTATCTATCAGGTTTTGTTCAAATAGACAGCATCGCATCGCATTTGCATCTTTAGGAATGGGTAAGCTCTAGAAACAAACTAAATGCTAGTGCAGCAGGTTTCCATCAGTAGTGCATCGGGTGGGGCTCGAAACTACGATCTTTCAGCAGACTCATACCGTAGGTACCCATTGCCTGAATTATATACCACATTCACTTAAAAACAACAAAACATGAAAATAACCAATACTAAACAAAAGTATCAGTCACACTTCACCACACATCTCCATTACCACGCAAAATGCTAACACAGCGCAACAAAGCTCAGACGATGTTAGTAACATAGCACAAAAACAAGGGAACAAGTTGACGCGTCCATTTATCTCCAGGCTACGCTGTTTTACTCACAGGTGTGCCGACGTCACTTACAAATGTTGAGCCATCACGCGGTCGAGATACGAAGCGATCTTACAACGATAGCTGTGCTACACAGGCAATTGTTGCCGGCAACAGTTGTCAGAAATCTTAAAAAATCTGTTCAGTCTTTCTCCAACCATGTTTAAGTCAAATTCCAGTCTAAATGGATGCCAAGAAAATTAAGTACTTGGAACAACTGCCTATCTGCCCTCCACAATCCAGTTAGTTCACGATGTATCGTGATCATGGTAAGACTGGTGTCAGAGTTCCGAACTAGACTGACTTCAGAGATATTTCAACAATATTAACCAAACGTTAAGTGACAACTAACTAAAATTGCCCAGAATTGAGGGATTCGTTGCCCGTCTAAGCGCACCTACAGGTAAATGGATGGGAGCGAATTAATATTATGTTTTTTGCTTTTAAAGTACACGGTTGTGTATTTGTCTGTTGTTTCTTGTGTGGTTCGGCATATACGGGGTGAAAACGACACCGTGTCTGTGTCCTTCCACCCCGTATAGCATATACCTACAATCTACATGTTTTATTGTATCGAGAACTACGAAGCACTCGCAATACATGGTAATTGCTCTATTGAATTACTGAGACATTGCGTCCAACTGTTCATTGTGATATGCTCGCTCAATGCTTGTAGATAACGATAGATTCCTATGTAACTTGAAATATCATACGGAGATAAATACACTAAATATTGTTTTATGTTTAAAAAACAATTATTAAGGCAAAGGGATACTTAGGGGATCCATAGATCTGCTCAAAAAGAGAGAAGAGAAGAAAAATTAAAAAAAAAACAGTAACTATATCTCACCTTGAAATATTGTCCATTATTGCTGTTATTATTGTAGTTATTAGAGTTTTTATAGCTACTGTAGTACATCACATTCACAAAATTATAGTTTAAAAATATCATCAAACACTGACACAAATTTCAGCAGTTGCTTTTTTGATTTTCACTTAATTTACAATCTTTCCTTTACTCTGTTTTCGACCAAGGTAAATAAATTAAACTTGAACACTATAAACAAATTATTCCTCTTTGACGTAACATAATTTTATATAAGTTCCAATCAATCGTATTACTTATCAATCTAATAGCTAACTATTAAAAAACCTTTTTTTATTTCGCAGACTCGGTGCTTGGCAACACACTTAGAACCATTTAATTATTATCCACAAAAAACACACAACACAAAGCATTTTTAAAATCTTTCTATAAATACACACAACTTGTATTATAGTTTTGACAGGCAACCACACTCCCGCGTTTACATTTGACAATCGTGCACACAAATCGTCAATTGACGATGCGCGTGAGTCGAGCATGTGTATCAACTGAGCCACCTTTTAAAATGGATCTCAATTAATGTGCGTAGATTAGAACTTTGAAGCAGAAAAAACTGTATGAGATTTTATTATGATTATTACGACGTACTCAAAGTTTGATCGTGATTGGCTAAAAAGAGAACTAGTTCCTTCATAGTTGATAATAATTGGCCTTCAATTGGAAATCAATAGTGTTCGAATTGTAGACGTTCCGGGTCAAACTAGAATAACTAACTAGATGTTATATTATTAATTTTGTTTCATTATTTTCGTGATATTTACATAACATAATTATCATGCCTGTAATCCTCGAAGGGGTAGGCAGAGGTGAAGCTAATAGTACCTAGTAGTAGGCGAGCCTATTGCCATCAACCGGAATCCCAAGAACACTGCCCGACCCGGGAATCGAACCCAGAACTTCATGCTCAGCAGTCGCGCTTGCGACCACTTGAACAACGAGAAAAAGAATAAATAAACAAGAAAAAAAAACAAATGAAAAAAAAAATTAAAAAAAAAAACGAAAAAAAACAAATGAAAAAGAAAAAATATCACATTGTTTGGAAAAAAACAACCACACTCCCACTACTCTTACTTCAAATTTCATCAATTGAAGTATGAAGAGTAAACTTCAAAAGTTCAACTACAGGATGATATGGCTAGAAAGGAGCTGTGACTGTCGAGATCACGTAGGTCACAAATGGAAGAAGAAGACTTGCTACTCCACCACATAAAAGATAGGATCAGAGCAGGAGAATTTGATGATTAGGAAATACTTAATTATTAGAAGAAATAAATATCTACTGCCTATTAGATAGGGCTCTGGCACGTCACATTACTCTGTGGTCATTTATACATATTAACATACGTGCCATTGATGTCCCGACGACGGTATTGTTCGACTATTATGTACTGTATATAATTGATACGTTGTTAACTTGTTATATGTGCTGTTCTTATATTTGTTTATGTGTGTATTGTCTTCTATGTTTGTTAATGTTTTAATTAGTGTTTGGTGAGATGTGATGACGTCAAAGTGCCCACAAGTTGTACATTGAAGATGTTGTTACTTAGTACATAACAGTGTCGTTACAGAATTTAAGAGAAAAGTTCCTTTACTGAGTTTTTATGACGTTGCAACCTTCAAATCTAGTTGAAAGTTATTTATTTATTTATTATAACTTTATGCACATAATGTACAAAGGCGGACTTAATGCCTTGGGAATTTTCTACCAGTCTATGTCCAGTCTGTGTTTGTGATATGTAACGTCCTAAGTAACTAAAGTAAGTAAGTAAGTAAGTAAAATTTGTTTGTTTAAACATGGTGTACATGACGTACACCATGTTGGTGGCGGTAGTGGTGTTGGTGGTCGTTGGTGTAAACGAGAACTTATAATATCTTTAGTCTTAATTCTGAATAACATAACAACTCGCCTGTAATCCCCGAAGGGTTAGGCAGAGATGTACACATTATTACACCCACATTTCGGCAGTTATGTTTAAGTCCCATGTAATAGGGGGCGAGCCTATTGCCATCGGGCACAAATCCAGACTCCGTGGCTGCCACTGAGAAATTCCTATTGGAAAAACCCAATAACACTTTGCCCGACTCGGGAATCGAACCCAGGACCTCATGCTCTGCAGTCTTGCACTTGCGACTACTACACCAACGAAGCAGTCTTAATTCATTCATTTTAAAATTCGTTTTTAACAAAAATAGACTTCAGTACTTACGTTAAACACCAATACCTAGTATCTGAATCAGTCTATTTCCTGCATTGTAACCAGCTAATTAACTCCCCAAAACAGAGCTAATCTGACTGAACAGATACAAACGAATTATCTGGAGGCACAGCGCACAGGGCTATAGGGCTCATAGGGTTCATAGGGCGGGGGAAGGCATCAAAGAGTATGGCCGTATATCCATTTGCGAAATTTGTTTTTCCATTACTCAAATTGGGTTCGCCTGGGGGTAAGTTTTGAATAGTGAGTGACGCGACGATGTGTGTGTTTTAGTTAAAACTTGCAAGTTATATGTATGAAAGTTTGTTTGTTTTAGCGCAGCCGTGAGGCACACAGCACATACTATGTATATTCTCTGCTTTTTTTTAATTTTTAGGATTCCGTACCTACCTCGAAAGGAAAAAACGGAACCCTTATGGGATCACTTTGTTGTCCGTCCGTCTGTCTGTCTGTCAAGACAGTTTTTCTCAGGAACGCGTGGAGATATCAAATACTCAGGTTTACTTAACTGTCCCTTGGAGCTGTGAAAAAATCAAACTTCTAAGCCAACACAAACAAAAGATACAGCCGTTTATGCCGCAAATTTCTGCAAATTTTCGACACTCGCAAGGGAATCAAAACCTACAGGGTACTTCCTGTGAACTCAGAAACTTGAAATTTGGTATGAAGCAACGTCTTATAGCACACATAAAGGAAAATTTGCGAAAACCATACATTTTTAGTTACATCGCATATTTTTTTATAGATAATGGTACGGAACCCTTCGTGCGCGAGTCTGACTCGCACTTGGCCGGTTTTTTAATTCGTCATTTATTTTTTATTTTGTATCTTATTTATTCTGTATGCTAAATGTACTGATTTCAAATAAACTATATTCTTTCTTTCTTGTTATAGCGAGGGGTGTGGGCTTTTGAAGCAGGAAATTAATTAGATGAACCGGTTGTTTAGTTTTCGTTGTGACACGAGGTATGTCCGTCCATTTTCTTTACTTACAAGGAATGGGATGGAATGGAATGGATGGCCCGAAAGTCTAACAACCAGTCTTACCAGTACTAACTGGGTTGTGGAGGTCAGATAGGCAATCGCTCCATGTAAAATACTGGTATTCAGGTGCATCCGGTTAGAAGCCGACCCAACATAGTTGAGAAAAGGCTAGGCTGATGATGATTATAAGGAATGGGATATGAGGTGAGGTCGCCTCAAGTTACAGGGTTAGACCTATTAGTAAAAACGACCTTATTAATGATGTTCTGAAAGGTCAAGTGCTTCGTAATCCCATCGGATATGATTGTACGATCAAATGTTTAAACGTGAACCTAACAAAATGAGTGGATATAATCTAAGGATCGTAGTAGATGGCGTTCTATAGTTTCTGCCTACCCCCTTGGTAAAAAGGCGTGAGGTTATGTATGTGTTGTGGCCAGATTTTAGAATTGATCACTTCATAATGTGGCCGACCATTTCATGGATTTCATGGCATGCAAAGGCATTAAAAAATTTACGAGCGATAGACGGGACAAGACGAAGGAAATCATAATCCAATACTTGTTACTACTTAGTAACAAGTCGGTCTGTCTAGTGTCACACGCCCGCTTGTCAGGTAGCATTCGTGTGTCAAAATCGTAAATGTTCGGGATCAAAATTTTTTTATAAAATATTCCCAATGTCCGCTGTATAAGACTTTTAAATCTCTTTGATGGCATGGAACCTCACATAACCTACAACATCATGAAGTGATCAATTCTAAGACTTATACGGTGCGAATATATGATTTAACAGGCCAAAAAAATACTGAAAAATTTTACCAAAGTAAAACCCGTTGATTTTCTGCACACCGAAATATTTTTTACACTTTTCAGCCAAAAATTTCCGCCTTTTTCACGGACAACATTTTTGCATTTCCCACTAGCTTTAAAAAAAAATAAAGCAAGCAACCAGCACCCATATTTGCAGCCTATCATTATTTCAACATAAATCTCGTACAAAAACACCATTGGCCACCGTCCAACGGCCATGCCAGAATTAATTACAGCGAGGCACCAACAGATGGCGTTGCCACCAGGTGTGCCGTGTATATCATAGACACAGTCTACACGACCTATGAAATTCAGATTGTGCGCGGTATAAATTTTAAACGGAGTTTCCAGGAACGGTGGGTGAGCAAAAGTGCTTTTGATTCTGTTTTCGTAATGCTGTCTTATGGTCAGCATCAGGAGATTTAATGGACGTTTTATACAATTACCTACATTACTTGTTTTGAGAAGTTTCCCATTTACCAACGATTCTTACTTTTAATTGCTATGTTGGTCTAGTCGTCGCAAGTGCGACTGCTGAGCAAGAGGACCCGGGTTCGATTCCCGGGTCGGGCAGTTAATGGGGTTTTCCATTAGGAATTTCTCAGTAGCAGTCACGGTGTCAGGATTCTTGCCCGGTCGATGGCAATATGCTCGCCCCCTACTACATGAGACTTAAAACATAACTAGGGAAAAGTGGGTGTACTATTAGGTACTTAGTACTTACACCTCTGCCTAACCCTTCGGGGATTACAGGCGTGTTGTTATGATGGTATACATACCCTATTTTCTAGAGCAAACTTGTGCTTTATAAAGTAACATTTGACAAAAACCGGCAATATTGTACACTTACTGAAAATCTGAAAGCCTAGCAAAGTGGGTACCTATTATGAGTGCAAACTGTGCGAAAATAATTTAAGCTGTCTTCTAGATATTATAATTATACCTATATAATTAAAAACCAATTTAATCTACCTATAAGAAGACTCGTTGGTTCCATTCGACTGCATGATGTACAGACGCCAGCACATCAAGCTACCTGAAACTGTCAAACTTTCCCAAACCATCTTGAACCTAATGCTTTAGCGATAAAGTTGAAAATATATTAAAGAAATTTGACATATTGTAGCAGCTTTATGTGCTGGCATCTGTACATACCTTATTTTAATACAAAACCATAATGTCAATAGACCACACACAATACCACTGACCATCAAATATCTCCCAAATAACTCCCATCAGATAAACATAATCTCTAAACCAATTTATTCATAACTCCGATCGATATTTTAATCAAAACCACCGGCCAGAGTATCACATCATCCGGGCAATCTGTTAAATGACAGATATCTCCGTGATTGATTGCATTTGCATATAAAAAACAGCTGTAGACAAATCTATCAAATCTCTATACAGGGTGACAGATGTTAGAGTGGATATGTTTGTGGAGTTTAGTGGGACTGTCTTGGGACGAAAGGATGGAACGTTTTTAAAATTCTCGTTGATTCACAGAACGGAACCAGGAAGAGTGGGAAACAAAATGGGAGAACTATTAAGACGCTGGGTCTTAATAGTTCTCCCATTTTAGTGGGCGATTTACGGTTGAAATGATGATGATTATGATGGCAACTTGATCCGGACACGCGCCTTTATATAATTTTACATGAGAGTAGATTATTAATTTAAGTTATAAGTTTGAGGGCTGCATCAACAAGTATATGACTTGCAGCCAAAAACGTCGCATTGCAACCATAGCTCCCAAGATTGTAGTATGGAAGAAAGACAACCTATGACATCCAGAAATAAATTGGGACTACAGATATGGGATTTTAATTACTACCTCCAATAATTTGTTTTTAACCACTATTGGAGGTATTACTATTCTACACCTTTTTAGTTGTTTGTATTTATAGAGAAACTTCAATTTTTAAGTAATCCCAGAGCCACTTTAATTATAATATCTATCTACAGTATTATGTCAATTTGTCTCTTTACTACTCTTTTATAACTCCACACAAATAAAATATTAACATTATTCCCGCATTACCCAAGAAGCTTATCATATTCCAGTCCACAAAACCTAACATAATAAAAATCTATCATAAAATGAATTCAAGTATTTTTATTATGATGCAGAAAATCTCACTGTCCTTAAAATTTTACAATACATGGTGACCTAACACACTCTCAATCGACAAATGTAAGGTGAGCCCTCAAATCTCTAACGTTTTTATGTTCCAAGTGTATTTGTTGTAGATTTATGTGTTGTTTGGGCTCAAGTTATATTGGTTGTGTAGCTAATAAAAATGTGTGCGCATGGAGTTGTTACAGCGTCGTATTTTATGCATTATCTATTGATTATGGGCAGTTAACTTTTATTTTGTTTGTTTAAGGGCATGGGACAGAGAGAGTTACGTTTTTGGTTGATGGATTTGGCCGGAATTCGCTTGATTTATTGACTTTTTGGCCCCTTCTATGTTTATGCAATACATACTGGACTGTGAGGCAGCAATAAATTGACCGATGAAGTGATGATGGCGTAGTTCCAGAATCGGGTTAGTACACCGGATAAAAAGTGTCCTATGTGTTAATCCAGGTTATAAACTATCTGTGTGCCAAAATTTATCCAAATCCGTTCAGTTGAAAGAGTAACAAACATCCATTTATAATAGTAGTAAGATTCGAAAGCATATAATTATGATAGATATGATCCTAACACGCACTGGCATGGTGGATTATGGCCCACTCCCCTTCACAGAGATTAGGTCTGTGTCCTACTTAAAATAGATCAAATACTTCCAAGGTATAGATGATAGTCACGCCAAAGCAACACTACTGTTTTTAAGCCAAAAAAACAACTAGATAGATTTCTATCTAGATTCTGCAGTGGCATGTCTAGAAAGACATGCCACTGCAGAATCTCACCAGACATTCGCACACGAAGACATTACAATCTATTAAGCTTTTTTATTGCTCCAAGAAGAAGCCAACAATTGAAGAGATTGGGATTCATTTTAAAACGCCCGTTTGCTTACACGGGGTTAATGCCGTTATTTTATGTAATTTCATTGCGTCTGAAGTTAAAAGCGCAGTGGAAAATCTGACTCATGAACTCCTTGATATATCCATACAATCCCCATAGCAGTAAGAAGATCATAGAAAATGTTTGGGCTAAGAGATGGTATGTATACTTCCACAAAATGTGCAATTTTGCAACCAAAGGACCTTACTGTAAAAAAAAATTCAATGATATTTGTTGGTGGTGAAAATGGTGTGCACAGGTCAGTAGACATTGTAGGTAAGAGTTGAGATGCATGAAAAACATGCGGTTAAAGGGTGGCTGAGCCGAACTGGATGCAGAAGGCAATGGACAGGTTGATGTGCCGCAGCTTGAGAGAGGCCATGCCCAGCTGTGGACTGTGACATTATTTTTCGTGTGGTTAGTGCCTATCCTGGTGTCAGAGTTTTTATGACGCTCTGTGCCTCTGACTTGGCTTTAAATGCCGTTGAGAAATATCTCGCAGGCATCCTGGTTTCCTGAAGATTCACACCAAAGTAAGTGATAATTATACATACAATGCGCACAAATGAATCCGAAAATTCAGAGTTGCATGCCTTGGATTCGAACTCGACACCTATGACTTGGCAGTCAGCGATCACACCACTAGGCTATCACTGCTTACTTTCAATTAACTTTTTCCAACGAAAAAGCACAAACTACCAAATAACTCGCAAAAACCGCTGACTTAGGCAACAAATCCTAGAGAATGCTGTGGAAAACAAACGAATAGAGGATCCAGATAGCTATCTTTATTGCGAAGCGTGGCGTCAGGCCAAGGAAACACCAAACTTCTGGACATGCAGCGGTTGTGCCAAGCCAGAAGTTTTGTCTCGCTGTAATCTGGCTTCGGGAGTAATGTGTTCCGATTTCGTGTTTAGTACATTAATTGCTTAGTTCAACACTTCGTTCTGCTGCTATTTCAATTAATTGAGCTTGCTTTGTGTTGTTCCTTTTTGTTTTTATTTATGTAAGTTAAAAAAGGACGCGGTTCTGAATTATTATCAGTGTGATTTTGTGAGTTTTCATCCTGCAAAACATGGTTTACTCTATTAACTCCTATGTGTCAGTCAGCAAATTGTAGAACACTGGTTCAATGATCTGTATAATACAAACGTGCGAAGTAAACGTAGCGCAAACTAGTACGTTTTTAGGGTTCCGTAGCCAAATGGCAAAAAACGGAACCCTTATGGATTCGTCATGTCTGTCTGTCCGTCCGTAAGTATGTCACAGCCACTTTTTTTCCGAAACTATAAGAACTATACTGTTGAAACTTGGTAAGTAGATGTATTCTGTGAACCGCATTAAGATTTTAACACAAAAATAGAAAAAAAATACAATAAATTTGGGGGTCCCCATACTTAGAACTGAAACTCAATATTTTTTTTTCATCAAACCCATACCTGGGGTATCTATGGATAGATCTTCAAAAATGATTTTGAGGTTTCTAATATTTTTTTTTTCTAAACTGAATAGTTTGCGCGAGAGACACTTCCAAAGTGGTAAAATGTGTGTCCCCCTCCCCCCCCCTGTAACTTCTAAAATAAGAGAATGATAAAACTAAAAAAAATATATGATGTAGGTACATTAACCATGCAAACTTCCACCGAAAATTGGTTTGAAGGAGATCTAGTAAGTAGTTTTTTTTAATACGTCATAAATCGTAAACCGCAATTTTTATAGATTTAAAATTAAATAAGTAACTGGGTGGTACTTATCGTGCTTGTCGCAAAAAATTAAATACTATCGGATAGTTGTACACATATATTTTCGAAATTTAAGCTACGTTTACATCGCGCGTTTAAGCTAGAGCCTCTGATCGCCGACTCCTTCATTCGTAACCAGCATTTCTCCATGTTAAACCATATCACGAAATAACATATGAGCCACTTAAGCTAATGCCACACGAGAATGTACAGACAAGCGGAGAGCACACTAATGTGGAATTGTCATTACCTGTGTACGATAAGGTACTCTCTATAAATGGGAATAGGAAATGTTATCCTAGAACACTCCTCTCTGTCTGTCTTCAATTGTTTGGAACAGGTTGTGGGTTGGTATGTCTGAATTGAAATAAGAGACTTCTATGTTGAACTGGATAGAAAAAAAAAACGGCCAAGTGCGGCTCGGACCATTGCATGAAGGGTTCCGTACCATCGTAACAGCTAGGGGAGCCCCCTTATATACATAGTCAAAGCAAGCACGAGCTATAAAAAAAATCTACCTTAGCAAATAACGAAAAAAAAAAATACAACATAATTCAATTTATTCCGATTTCTTAATCAAAACACAGTTTTCCGTAGACTCGTGGATGCAATTTTTTTTCTTTGAAGACGTATTCGATTCACTTGGTTTAGTCTCGTTGGTTAGTGCCTCAGGGATCACAGCTTTGGCTGGGAAACGGCCTTTGACGTCCACAAGGACAAAGAACACGAAAATCACCAGTAGTACAAGGTACACAACTTCATGATTTTGTTCCACTTGAGCCACAACATACGATACGGGATTCATGATTTCGTTAATTATTTCCTCTTGTCTGTTGACTATCATTTGAAATTTTGTCCGTTTTTATTATTATTGTGGTACCTACTCAGAAATCGGTCGATTGTAAGTAATTTTTCGAAAGAAATGTGACCTAATGTGACCGTCAAACTGTCATGATCTGACACTGTCAGAAAATAACAGATTTTTAAATATTTATTAAGCATCGTTTGAGGTAGGAAACTTTTTGGTTATTAATTTTTTTTTTTCAAATAAAGAATTGTAAGAAAAGAGGCTATGTCCCAGCAATGGTAAAAAAACAGACTGATTACCGGTATGCATTAGGCGCTAGACAGACCAAAGCCCTTTTCTCACAGACCTTGGAGTCTAAAATGGCCGCTTTAGCAGAATCTTATCCCTTTGCAACCGGGAGTGTAAAAACTCGCATAAATCAGTAAAAACTTAGTAAACGTTTTGAAACTATTCAGAGGTCTTGGAAAAAATACTGAAAAAAATCTCACGAAAGCTGGTCTTCAGCAATCAGACCCTCACATACGTGAGGTTCAGGAATAATTTGCTAGTCGCACGATCGTGAGTTTATGGTAATAATTAATGATTTAGTTCAAAATAAATGAAATTATTAACACCAATTCAAATAAAATATGATGATTTACGTTATCTTATTACTTTGATCAATATCCATTACAAAATAAATTATGATTATTAATAAACTGACGTATTACAAAATATCTTATTAAATTCCTGTATTAACAACAAAAATTAACTTTATTTACTTCAACAATCAACGAGATCTTAGTTTTTTTACTTACTGCAATTAATGAGATCGACATACTATTGTGTGCGATAGATCTTAAAATAATTCTTATCACGAGATAAGCATACATTTTACATACGTCACATTTTATCACACCTAATTTTTGAACGACTGCTGCCAGTATCCAACCCCTGTAGGTTGGAAGCTGGCAGTTCCTCGGTGCTTTTGTGTCGTCGCTATCGCATATCGTTTTTCTGCTGACGGTTTTTTCGGTGGTCTACATATTTTATAGTGGCGACGAGGAGCTGATAAGTGGTCATCATCTTCATTATTCCTTCGATCTCTACCATTGGTGTACACGATAAGGCTTCCGTCAGATCCAAGCGGAAATTGAGTAAAGACATCGTGTCTTTCCTTGCATAATTTGATCGATCATGGGTGGGTTAAACCTCCCATAGTGGATAACCAGTTTCGGTTGCAAGTGGAAGTGCAAGTGGTTATTTACACCGCAATGTGTAGTGCATTGCGGACCGTAAAGAACCTGTCCCATGGCAGATGGCATTTAACCGCTGATGATTTTCAACCTATTACCAGCCCTCCAATATAATCCAGTCGGGGATAAGGAACACGTCCCATGATTATTTGTATTGCCACGGGCTTTGCGATCTCATTGCTTGTACTCGTACTTTTCAATTTACGGCCTGTAGTGCGTAAGTAATATAAGTTAGTACATTGAGATATCGTTTCTGTAAACTCTTTCTTCATCTATGTAGTTTTGTAGGTGTTTTTGTAGGCAAGGAAAGATAATTATTATACAGTTTATCTACAAATGGAACCTGCTTCCTTATTCTTTTCCAACTACTTGGTGTTGATGAAAATCTTCTCCCTCTACAACGTCGTGTTGTCGCCAATCTTCTTCCCCGAGCACTGGTGGTTGATGTCGATCGCTCAGAGGATACATTTATTAACCACTCTAGATGTGAAGAACGAAGCGAAGTGGATAACAACGGTAGGCAGGAAGGTTGGATTGCTGCTGGAGACTGCGTCATCGGTGGCAGAAGATGTTGCGTCATTAAAGACGCTGGAGGCCTCGGCGTCGATGTAGATGGAGGTTCTACCACCGGTTGATATTAATGGTGAAGTTTGGTCTTCATCTTCATTAAGATTGTCACCATCAGAGAGATCTTGCAAGACTATTGATCAAATAGGGAATTGCTTCAAAATCAAAGTCGTCATCGTCAAAATCTTCAATCTCCGATAGATTTCCGTCCATCAATTGGTCTAAGATTACATCATCCGTAATTCGAACCCATAATAAAGAAGGAAATGCCATTTTAACACTGGATAGGAGCAAAATAACAAATAAAATACAAAATAACAAATCGTAACAACATCACGTGCTACGATCGATGTTGCATGATCGTGCGAGTTCAATTTTGACAGAAAATAATTACGAAACTAATGCTTCAATTTGCAAAAACTTGATGAGTAAACCAAAAGACACTCGTTTTTAATCAAATAACATCAAATAATATCAAATATTCCAATACAATTATTAAAAATCGATCTACTAACGTGCGGGGGTGCCGGGATTAAAAAACGCAGCCATCCCTCATACGGCTTGCGACGAACTGGCAAGAAAAAACGCACGCGCAGGGTGCAAAACTATTTTTTTTCTCATTCATAACTAGACTCACGATAGATCGACGCCGGTTGCGTCCGCATAAGTTCTTTAAATTTTTGCTTAGAATTTTTTAAAGTCGAAACTCACGATCAGTTTAACTCGGGTGGAACGAATTTAAACGTAATTCATATTATTATCCTATTATGATTGCTAAAGGGGCCATTTTAGACCCCCTTTTTTTTCTGGAGGGTGGGAAATCATCAAATGACTCCTCCCGCTCTGGGCGAAGCGGAAGGGAGTGTCAGACTCTTACTGACTAAAAACCACCCATGTTCCTTCTTAGGCCCTTTATGTTCCAGGGCCGCAGAATTTTTTAAAGTCGAAACTCACGATCAGTTTAACTCGGGTTTTACGAATTTAAACGTAATTCATATTATTATCCTATTATGATTGCTAAAGGGGCCATTTTAGACCCCCTTTTTTTTTCTGGAGGGTGGGAAATCATCAAATGACTCCTCCCGCTCTGGGCGAAGCGGAAGGGAGTGTCAGACTCTTACTGACTAAAAACCACCCATGTTCCTTCTTAGGCCCTTTATGTTCCAGGGCCGCGGTATCTCTTTCAAACAGTCCCGCAGCCCTGGCAGGCATCGGCCCTTGCGGGCCCCTCCCGTTTGCTGACATCTCTTTGAGGCGCGCGTGGAACACGAACGCGCCGTCGACACCCGATCGACCGATTTTAGACCCCCAGGGGGGTACCATTGCGTCTTAAAGCAGGAATAATTCTAGTGTGGGAAAGAGACAGATTTATTCAGGCCGTCTAGCGCCATTCTCTTTCCCGCACTGGAACTACTCCTGCTTTAAGAAGTCATATTAGGCCACCAGGGGATATAAAATGGCCGTTTTAATGGAATCATATTAAGATAATAAAGAATCACGTTAAAATTCGTAAAACGGTCACAGACACAGGGCCGGTAGTCTCGACATAGATACCGACACTTTCGCAAACTTTCGATCGCTTAATAATACCTAACAGAAAAAAATCGGTTGCAATAACGATGCTTGCGAGAAACCCATCTTGGATGATCAGACTAGCATTTCTCGCAAGCAACGTTATTGCAACCGATTTTTTCTTTCTTATTTTTGTGATTGAAAGTTTGCGATAGTGTAAAATTCAAAATTATTAACTGGGCCGGCAGTCTCGACATAGATACCGATCTATGTCGAGACTGCCGGCCCAGTTAATAATTATGAATTTTATTGTAATATCCTATTATGATTCTGCTAATGCAGCCATTTTCGGCCCCTAGAACCACTATCAAGGAACTAAATTGGTCTTAGTGCGGCCATTAATATGAATAAAGCTATCATTGACGATGTGCTACACGGTCGAATCTGTAGACCGTCTGGAAGGCGCATTATCGGAAACCGATTTGCATTGTTAAATAGCTGATCGGTTTCTCTCGTCTTTATAGTTGTTAGGACGTTAAGTTACGTTTCGTCTCGCTCGATCCATAAAAACTTAAGTTCGTAAGTAAAATATCCGGGACTGCAAATCTGGTTAAGCAATTTTTATTAGATGTTAGTGAGTTTTAGATGAGGACGTTATAACTGAGCTTGATTTTTTATGGATGTCATTTTGGTGGAAAAGCGATAGTTTATTGTGTTTTGTTCAAACTAGAAAACTTATGTAGGGTACGCACAACGACCAATCAAAATATGAAAAACCAAAATTAAGCTGATCTTAATGTACGGGAAGCTCATACAAAGCGAGGTCAGGTTATACTGGATATATGCTGTGTTTACGAGGCTGGAGAAAATTTAGATTCTTCACTATTCCAGCATGTATGCTAACGGTTCCTACATTCCGTACTCGGCTAGCACTAATAAATCCACATTCACTCCTACCCTATTTTGGTTCTACAGATTACACACGTCTATGGTCCACCAGAATTTCTTCCTCCAATAAACCAAGATAGTAATACAAATTCATATCACACAGAGGTCGGTTTACTCACAGACCTGTGCGACTGACTCGTGTATGTCTAGTGATTGCAAGCGCAACTGCTGGCATGAGGTCCTGGGTTCGATTCCCAGGTCTAACAAAGAATTATTGGGTTTTTCCATCAGGAACTTCTCCGTTGCGGTCAAGGAGTCTGGATTTGTGCCCGTTTAATGGCAATAGGCTAGCCCTCTATTGCAGAGGACATAAACAATAAACAACTGGTGAAATGTGAGTGTAGTATTAAGTACACTTCTGCCTTACCCTTCGGCGAGTACAAGCGTGGTGTTATATATATATATGCTAAGTTTAACGCTAGAAACAGTAAGTAATTAGTTTCTAGTAAGCCTTACAACGCACCACTAAATAAATTCACATTCACTCTGTCCCTATTTAGGTCTTACAGATTACAGCTGTCCACGGTTCACCAGAATTTCTTCTCACAATAAACCAAGACGATAACACAAATTCATGGTTACTACACAGAGGTCGATTTACTCACAGAATCTGTGCAATTAATTCAATTTACGGTGTCCTATCGCATTTGCATGTCTGGAGTGCAATAAGTTTCGGTGCAGATACCATGCTGCGCGAATTTAATTCAAACACTAGGAATTTTCTTTGATATTAGTTTGGAATGTTACTGGGAAGGGGATTGAATTTTGTGGTGACTTTTGCGATATTGTTGAAAAATAAAAGAAATCAATCGCCCCTTATTACATGGGTCTTAAACATAAAAAATGTGCTAAATGTTTTATTATTTAACGCAAAGGTTGACTGGTAGAGAATGCCTTGTTGCATCAAGTCCGCCTTTGTACCACTATTGTACATGAAGTTTAAATAAATAAAAAACTGGCGAAACCGTCGGGGATTATAGTCGTGATGTTTGGTGTTGAAAATTATGCTGGAAGTGGAAACAAAGTGGATACTTTGTAAGTGGTTGGACATACACTGAAATATTGGTGACTAGCTTCCGCCCGCGGCTTCGCCCGCGTGGTGTGTTGATAAAAAGCAGCCTATATGTTAATCCAGGGTATAACCTATCTACATACCAAATTTCAACCAAATCGGTCTAGCCGTTTATGCGTGAAAGAGTAACAAACATCCACACATCCATTCTCACAATATATTATTTCTATACACTCTCTTAGAGGCCGTCTCCACGAGCGAGAGAATCGCGACGATATTATCGTCGTTGCCACGTATTTCTATCTATACACTCTCTTAGAGGCCGTCTCCACGAGCGAGAGAATCGCGGCGTTATCTATAATATAAAAATGAATCGCAAAATGTGTTGGTAAGCGCATAACTCAACAACGTCTGGACCAATTTGGCCAATTCTTTTTTTTAAATGTTCGTTGAAGTTCAAGGATGGTTTTTACGGAGAGAAAAAATTAAAAAATTGCCTGGATAAGTCTAAAAAGTAGGTTAGGAGTAGGGTAGGAGTAGGTTAGGAGTAGGGTAGGAGTAGTGTAGGAGTAGGGTAGGAGTAGTGTAGGTGTAGGGTAGGAGTAGTGTAGGAGTAGCGTAGGAGTAGGGTAGGAGTAGTGTAGGAGTAGGGTAGGAGTAGTGTAGGAGTAGGGTAGGAGTAGGGTAGTAGTAGTGTAGGAGTATGTTAGGAGTAGGGTAGGAGTAGTGTAGGAGTAGGGTAGGGTTAGTGTAGGTGTAGGGTAGGAGTAGTGTAGGAGTAGCGTAGGAGTAGGGTAGGAGTAGGGTAGGAGTAGTGTAGGAGTAGGGTAGTAGTAGTGTAGGAGTAGGTTAGGAGTGGGGTAGGAGTAGTGTAGGAGTAGGGTAGGGTAAGGGGTAGGACACCACGCGAACGAAGTAGCGCTGGGCAGCTAGTTATCCCATACAAATACGTAATATCGTCGCGATTCTCTCGCTCGTGGAGACGGCCCCTAAGACGTGAGTTGTTATTGCAGTGATAGTTTGAATATACAGGGTGTATGGTGCATCGTTTGCCAAATTGAACAGGCCGAAAGGAGGGATCATTTGTTATCTCTTCAACCCAAATAAGTCATACTTCACCCGTCATCCCTAGCCCCATTTTTAAATTTGTTTGTTATATTTATTTTGAAAAACGAAAAATTATACATATAATATTACATTTAAAAAAAATATTAGTCTAACCGCTCAATTTAACTTAAATGTCGATGTCTTCAGTATTCTGGTTCTATCAAATTCAAACTTGGTCGCAAATAACATCCAGATTGTTTTTACTTCCAAATTTTTTTAATATAAGTACTAAAAATGAACTGTCCAAGTTTAAATATCGAATTTTGCGATTTTTCAGAATAAATATTAATCCGTGTAGCCAAGATTATTGGGGCTGAAGAGATAGCAAATAATGACCCCTCCTTTCGGCCTGTTCAATTTGGCAATCGATGCAATAAACACCATGTATATTTAATAGAGGATGGAAGGTATTTCAGCTAGCACAAGAATGGGGAGTTCGCACTAGCAGAGAGATAGAGGGCAAACATAGGTTGTGAATAACGATGATAAAACCGATATAAAAGACTTGCTGCGTGTGTCATTATGTAGGTTGAGTCTATCCAAAATATAACAAGAAAATAGGTATATAAACAATCAAAACAAAACTAAGAACAAACTCCTAAAGCCTTAATCAAAAAAAGTATCCCCAAAATCTTTTGAGTCAATCTCAGGAAGATCTCGCGAAGACTTTCAAAAACAATTTAGTGTCGACTAAAGACGCGTTATGGTGCATCAGTCCAATTACATGTGAGCAGCCCCCGATTAGGGGATGAGGGTAGAAATATGGATCGTAGGTACCTGCTTATGGTAGGGAGGTACTTAGTTGATCAAAATATTTTGTTCAATATTAACTTTGATGTGCAGAGGGGGACTGAGTGTCTTTAAAGTTTTTGGGTCAATTAGGTTCGGGTACGAATTGGGGAATGTTTTTTTCTTTCTATATTAGTTAATCTAAGAGAACGAGTTTCTTTTAATAAGAAGGCAGGTTTCTACTGTTAATCCTACTTCCTACTAATATTATAAATGCGAAAATTTGTGAGGATGTTTGTTATTCTTTCTCGCGAAAACTACAGAACGGATTTGGATGAAATTTAGCACACAGGTAGTTTATAACCTGGATTAACACACAGGATACTTTTTATGCCGGTAGTATGATCCCATGGGACAATTATCGAACTCCATGCGGGCAAAGCCGCGGGCATAAGCTATAAAATATAGTTATAATATACCTAGTACTAACTTAGATAAGTAAGTTCTGTATGTTTACTAACATTTTGAATTCATTTTTGAACGTGAATAATTATGAATCTTTATGGATCTTGTGATATCTGAATTAAATGAATTTATTTATTTTTTAATAAGAGTTGGTTTGATCAAGATAACTATGTATACTGTAGGAGATTTGGGGGTAGGGCGCCAAGAAGTTGGACAGGATCGACTATATAAAAAATATATAACTGGAAAAATATGGGTATATTTCGCCAGTTACTAAATAATAACAGCTCTTCGGGTCGATCTTCAGGTTAAGCCACGTTTGCGTAGGTTGGTCCGTGGATGGGTGACCACCCATTAGGTAAATACCTACCGAGTTTCCTCCGTGCCTCGGACAGCACGTTAAGACCTAAACACCAAACACGAACAAACGTGAACTTTGAAAAGATTTTTGACATGGGTCGGTCAGACCCCTTTACTGGACTTGAAATTGAATGCGTCCCAAACTTGCGAGTTTTGTGAAGAATTCACAGAAAGATTGTCGTAGTTGGATTGGACATGAAAGTTTTGAAAAGGAAACATTTTGGTTATGGTGAATTTGTTTACGTTTAGAGCCGAAATTGTTGTTTTTAGAATTGAGAGTATTTTGAGAACTCAGTACCACTTGCTCCTAAATGTAGAAAAGGTGCTTTGGGTGATTGGGTGATCGGCAGTATTACTAGGAAAAGCCTATTTAGTCTAGCCAACGTGTCGTTCATGGTCAACGCAATATTTTTATTACATCACATTGTATTAGGCTAAGTAGGTTTTTTTATGTTATTATGTTCATAATAGACAACTATTTCATACTTAACACAGAATACATAAAAAAAAAATAAGATCTGCGCCACCTACCTTATCACCGTCGAACTTCTCAGTCGGCTCATCATAGATGCGAGCCTCGCGTTTCTCCCGCGAGCCGCGCCGTGCCAACAAAGGAGTTTGCGGCGGCGACGCTAGCGCCACGCTGTT
Organism: Eurois occulta; assembly: GCA_950022335.1. Classification (NCBI taxonomy): domain Eukaryota; kingdom Metazoa; phylum Arthropoda; class Insecta; order Lepidoptera; family Noctuidae; genus Eurois; species Eurois occulta. The sequence continues at coordinate 3,199,452 of OX465489.1, read as the reverse complement.
TCTAGCGCTCTCTGGCGGCGACTTTATGAACTCAATTTTACCACCCTCTACGCAAATATTTGGTGTTAGAGGATACATTGGCGACATAGCAACATTAGTATTCGCCAAATGATTGTAATGATTTTCTTCTAAAGGGAGGTTTTTCGGTTTATTTTTCTTGCGGTAGGTCGAGTCGTATGCAAGAACTTGTGTCTTCTCTTCAGGGTGCACCTGTCGTACCTTCCCAGGTGGTCGGTCAGGTGGCTCTGGGGAGACATTGCCGTCTGTCCCCGGGCTTTCATCCCTTTCATTATTTGATATTCTGAAACAATGAAAAATAAAACGTTTTAATATTTTTCGGTAAAACAGTGTAATTAAAATAATATAAATCATTTGAAACCCGACCGCGCTTTCACAAATTCCTATTTCGCATTGAGAGAATATTATGACCGGCTGGACAAACTCTACGAAATTTGTTTCGTTGCTGTTCGCTAGGTGGCGCTGTTAAAAAGATAATTTATATGATCTCTAAAAATGGAAAAAGAAGCTAAAATTTAAAATAATTTAAATAAAATATATTCAGGTGAGTGTTGTTAGATAGTCACACACTTTTTAATGTAAAATTACTCAATGATTTCTGAAAAATAAAGAAGTTATAGCCAAAAGTTCTACATCGCGCAAGTAAAGTTTTCAACAAGATAAGTAAACGGCGGCTGTTTCACGCAAGTCCATTGGAAGTGTGTTCTTTAGTGTGATGTTACAACTGTATATAGATCACTACTCGTTAGAAGGTCTACAGCACGTGACGTCACGCGCTCGTTGCCAGGCAACGCTCCTTGTAATTTGCGCTACGGACGCTCGCCCGCGCGGCTGCGACGGCTTAGTGGCGCATTTTCCTTGGGCTGCCTTCCTGCACCTTACGCGGTATTAGTTAACTCGTTAGCTTAGCTCCGGTTAAATTGAGCACTTCCATACATTGGCGGCGAGTACACTCGAATGCCAGTTTTTTGAAGCAGTTCGATTTGCTTTTGGTTCGTTGTTTTTGGTTTTACTTTTGACCTAACACATTTTCATGGGCAAAAATTGTCCCAATGCAATTATTATTGTTAAAACAAAACCGATGACCATAAAAGGCTTATCTAGGGCACTGATTTAAAGCGGCAGTTGTACATAGTAGTTATGGTAGGTTAAAATTACAAAATGCATTTTTATTAACAAGTTCGGCAGTTAAAACTTAGCAGTAAAGTAAACAAAAAATAATAAAATTGATCAGTTAATAATTATACTGAGCAGTAAAATAACTAAATGAGCATTTACGAGTGTGCAGTTATTCGCCTAAAAAGCGTAGTCATCGTAGCCCCGCTACGGGGGGCTCCTATTTCTGTCTGCAGGGTTTACAGTAACGAACGTAACACGAAGGGGATGTCGCGTCGGGGTCTTAGTTATCTCGCTCCGCTCGCTCACTAGACCGCGCCATCCCCTTCGAACCTAACCTGTCCGAGTCGGGGTGCCCCAAATCCGGGTGTTTCCGCTCCCCATGAACTGCCAAACTATTTATCTAACTGCCCATTCCATCATTTTTACTGGCCATTTATTTATTAATCTGCTTATGTCTTTTTAGTACTTACTGACATTGTAAGACGAAATAACCGGCCAATTGTTTTTTATGACTGTCTGAAATTTACCGACCACCGATAAAAAAAATAACTGTCCATTATTTTTTCAACTGATCATAATAACCTCTCGAATGTTTGAATAACAGTTCAAAAAATTAGTTCCCCTTATCTAGGTGGTAGTCCGTGGTAGGTACTTAGTTATCGGTGTATCTATCAGCCAGGGATTAACAAAGAAAACCATAGTAACACGGCGTGGGTAGCTTATCAAACACCATAAAAACAGTCAAACTAAGTGTTATCAGACCATGGTCTTTGTTATCAGCCAGGCTTGGCTTTAATGTTTACGGCGTAGTTAGTAGCAGTCTCTTTGGTGATAATGCTCATGCCATGAAACGAGATGCTTATGATTCGTCCTAGGTTCTATTTTCGAGGACAGTCTTATTAGGTACTTATGAAATTTTTGACATTTAACGTAGGTACTTCAAAAAGAGTTGATTTTCAAGATGAAAACAAGGTGACAACGTCGCATAGGCCAATCTAGATATGAGAGATAGATGCGGCGCAAGCGTACAATGAGCGTAACGGGACAATGAGTCATCCTTTTTCGTGCATGCAGCCGGCGTTCATCGATTTATTAGACGTTGTCACGTCAAAAAAATTGGTTGTCTGTAAAGTTGGTTTACGGACGATAGTTTAACGTGACAACTAGGGCATGCAAAACCGGAAAGTCATCAAAACCGGTTTTGAACATCGCTTTTTTGGGACCAAAACCGAAAACCGGAGCTAAGTCCGGTTTTAGCAAAAAAAAACGAATGTAGTATAATTTAAAAAGAAACACCATTTTTTTAAAAACCCACTAAGTCTACAAATAAAACAAATTGTATGATACATTTATTTTTAATCCAAACCATAATAATTGTACAGATGAACATATATAAATAACATTATTATAATATGATTCATATTGCACTAAAAAGAGATCAATAATCAACTATTTAAACTAATTACTAATTTAAATAAAGCATAAATCACTTGTTTTCAAGAGATCGCTGTTCTTGATAATGTGATCTCAAGAATATAAGTGCATCCAACATTCGATCAGACAGCGAAAATCTTATTTTGTTACAGAAATACCCAGCACTCGAAAACACCCTTTCACTCTCAACACTTGTTGGTAGAACACAATAAATAATTATATGCTTCGGTGAGATACACACCCCGATGCCCTCCGCTTTCATACATGGCTTGCTCTACTTTTACGAACCCAGCCAGGTCGAAATCTGACCGATTTTTGGGGGTTCTCTTTCTCTTGCATTTAATTCGTCTGTTTGATTCAAGACTATCTTTGCGATAGTGTTTGGTGATTTCGGGAGTTCCAAGCCACTTTTTTTGTTGAAGAGGTGTCGTAGGTCTTGGCTTTCTGTAAACAATCTAAATGTACAGCCGTCTAATGCTGCCATTCGAGAGACGACCACCTCCATAGAATCGCTTGACTTAAAAAAGTCTGTCATTAGTTTTCGCTTCTTTGTTTCCATTACAAGTTGTTTTTCTTCCAAAACTCCTGGAGTATCAGCCGCCCGAGATGTTGATGGATGGAGTAGAATCGGTTGAAGTTGAAGCTATATTTGAGTGTACTGATCGAAAATGCGTGTGTAAAGCGGTAGTGGAACCACCACCAGTTTTTATGATTTTGTCACATGTTTTGCATTTTGCGGACTGTCCATCTGTTGCTCGAAGAAAATGTTTCCTACTATTTGATGTCTTGCTCTTGTGGAAATCGGTGTATTGAATATTTTTTGGAGTTGACATTTTGTCCTAGCGTCGCAGGCGAGGGCGGCGGACACGCACTTGCACTCCCGGTAAGGGTATTACTGCAACAACGCAGGCACAGGCTGGCGGGTTACGGGTGCGGGGTGCGGGGGTAGTGGAGGGAGGCGTGTAAGTGGGTGGATGCAGGCTATGTTCGGTTCGGATACATTTGATGCCTCAAAATTAATTATTTTTTGAGTGTTCGAAAAAAATGTTGATAAAAATCAAATTGTTACTCAATAATGGGAAAACCGGAGCTGAGCTCCGGTTTTGGCTCTCAAAACCGGTTTTCAAAAATCGTTAAATTTTGTCCGATTTCCTGTTTTGCGCAAAGCCGGAAAACCGGTTTTGCATGCCCTAGTGACAACGTCATAACAAAACATTGATGAAATGATTGCATGCATGGGACGCAAGCGTACAATGAGCGTAACGGGACAATGAGTCATCCTTTTTCGTGCATGCAGCCGGCGTTCATCGATTTGGGCATTTTCACTTTTAAGTGTACCCGCCATTTTGAGGCTGTCCCAGATATTCAAAATTTTATAGCAAGATACATAGTGGAGATATTGTCTAATTTTTGGAATAAAAAGGTAAAATATATATTAAACTAACGAATTCATGTGCAATCCTGGTAAAATACGTTTAAATTTTTAATTTATGAGTATTTCAAATATTCAAAGTAACTGTTTCTGGCATGTCCCACCCCTTACCAACATTGGATTGACCGAAATTACTAAAATAGTACTACGAATACATTTAAAAGTTTTGGTGCAACCGTAGTGTATGTTTTTGTCGTCACATAAATTAAATTTGTACAATTTAAACTCTAATAACAGAGGCTAAAAATACATTTTCAAAAAATGATCTAAACTGATGCCTGCCGGACATGTCAATTTAGTGACGGTTCCAGTTGTTCAAAATAATTACTAAAGAAACTCACAGTACCTAAAATGGCAACATTTTGTGAAGAAGATCACGGCCAGTATTAAAAAATGCTAGTTTTGACGCAGTGTCTCGAGTAAAAGGGTATATTTGTTTGTGTCGGCAGCTGTCCCCACTTTTTTGTCAGGTTAGTGATATTATTTCCTTGTTAATATAGGACGTTTTAAATCTTTCAACTGTTTCAAATGAATCAGATATAACTTAGAAACATTTTCAAATACTTTATTTTTACAAGATATTTAGTTGTGATTAGAAAACTTTTTTCTTTTAAACTTGCCCCTGGATGTGACGTCAGTTTGGTGACATTTTTATTCCGTCACATAGAGGTCTGACTACAAATGTCACTAAACTGACACCTAAGGCTGGGATCACAACACACACAATTTGGAATATTAATTTTCAGGTAGTGTTTTTAAACTAAAAGAAAAACATTCAAAAAATCAGAATTTACACCAGAAGAAGTCGCAAAAATAAGGGTAGAGTGGAGGAAGACTAAAAGGACTAGCCGGCAGAAACAAAAACGAAATATAAAGATCTGGCTATTACGCAAGATGAAAATTATACTTTGATTAATAGTCAAATTATGTTCCTTGGTTGTCGATACTCAACTCATAAGATTAAGACAACAATATTAGTTAAATACTCTAAATAAAAAATGTGAATCAATAAAGACTTTTAATTGATTACCAACGCTGTTTTATTTTGTATCATGTAACCTCAGCTTAAGGTTTTTCGAAGTGTCAGTTTGGTGACTGTCCCAATTTTAATGTGGACAAAATATTTTCTTATAACTTTTCTGTTGTAGTTTGACTAAATAACTTTTTGAATATTGTTTTAGCCAGTTACAATATTGAACACTACAAAATATATTAAAAAAACTAACCATTTCATCAAAGGAATATTATAAAAAATCGATCTTCGTAGCGTCACTTGTCACAAAACTGAAGTTGAAAATTAATTTAAAAAAAATGAGATTTCAATTCAAGGTTCTTATCTATTTTTTTCGATGTATTTTCACATTCAGTAGCAATGGAAAATAAAAATTAAGTCATATTACTTAAAACATTAAAACAGGACGATTTTTATGTAGTCACCAAACTGACCACTATTTCACTACAATGTCCATTTATTTTCCGTTTTTACTAAGGAAAATATACTATTTATTTAAAACAAAGTACTATTTTCAGTCCCTCAGACTATCTAGTACAGCCTAGGACCTTTAAACATATTAAAAACACAACTTAAAAAAAATACTCTTATTTTTATCAGGGTACACTTAAAAGTGAAAATGCCCATTTATTAGACGTTGTGACGTCAAAAGATTATTGCAAAAAGCTACAAAAGTGTTAAGTAAGTACACGTTCACTATAGAAGTTGTGAATGAATTTTTTAATGTAGTTTTTAATGTAGTAATCATTTTGTTTGATTGGGTTTATTTTAAGACTGTATTTGAATATTCGGCGGTTCATGAAATCTTAGTGTTAACCATAGTTTCTTATTGACATAGATAATAATAAATTTCAAAAAATCCAAATGACTCTTGCTCACATAAAACCTTGGGTAGGTAGGTACCTAGCTGTATTTAAATGAAATTTTCCAAAGCAGTAATCTTACTCCTAACTAATATTACAAATGCGAAAGTTAGTTTGTTTGTTTGTTTGTTACCTTTCACGCCGAAACCACCGAACTGGTCATCCTGAATTTTTGCATATAAGTACGTTGTGTGTTTGTTAGGTGTACAGTGTTAGCGACGAACCGTAAATAACTCTGATTTATATAGTTATTATTGTAGGTTCATAATTAATTCTAATTGGAACGTTTTTGTAGTTGTTATGGCAGATTCGCAACAAATTCTAATTGGAATATTTAATAATAATAATAAATAATTAATTTAATTATTTTTAAATGCTTTTTTATATATTTTTTTAAATTAATAAGTATTTAAAATTGTATAAAGTTTGAAAAAATATGAATAAAGGGAATAAATAATTGGAATATTTATATAGGTGTTAAATTCATAACTAATTCTAATTGAAATGTGATAATAATTTAGGTATTAGTGATGATTCGTAATTAATTCTAATTGGAATGTAATAATAATAATTCATAAGACAGGAAAGAATACTTTGTCTTAAAAGAATGTTTAAGTGTTGTACATTCCTGCCACTAGGCGGCGTTACTTGTACCATAGTACCGTTACCGTAACGGGAACCGTTTTAGTATTTTGATTATTTTAAGCTATGAATTAAGGTTTTTTGTCTTGTTTTTGTATAATTATGATAGGTAAATCCGTCTTAAACTATTAGAAATAAGAAAACTTTGAAAGGAGTGCTTTATCATAGAAAAATCAGCCCACGTAAGTTTCCCTTAGTAAAAAGCCACCTGGGCTCTGATTGGTCGATGGACGGATGATAGTGCCGTGTGCAAAATTATGAGGCCGTGATTGGCCGGAGCCGTCTATAAAAGAGGGCACTTTTTCGTGGTCAGGCATAGCCTTGTTCGCTGATGACACGGCTATCTATTATACCGGGCACGGCCTTGATGCCATCGCCCGTAATTTACAGAGAGCAGTTCGTTTTCGGCGCTTGGTTCCGCAAGTGGAGGATTGAGGTAAACCCTGACAAAAGTCAGGCGGTCCTCTACCTCAAACGCGGTTAAAATGTCCCCCCCCCCAAACCTATCACCATGTTCGGCAAGCCTATCCCTTGGGAAAAGCAAGCCAAGTATCTCGGAGTCATACTCGACCACCACCTGACCTTTGCGGCACACATAAGAGCAGCCCGTAAACGGACTGCCTTTGCTGTAAGTAGGCTCCATTTCATGATCACGGCTAAGAATAAGTTGTCAGTTAAGTGCAAGTTGCGTCTTCAAACCGCAGTTATCCGCCCCATTATGACGTACGCTTGCGTCGTCTTCGGCCACTCCCATCCCCGTCACATTCATAGGGTGCAGACCTTAAAAAACCGGTTCCTCCGGAAAATCACTGGTGCCCCCCCTTATGTCCGTAATAACAGTCTCCATCTAGACCTTAGAATGCCTACCATAGTCAAGTTCATTAAGCGTCTTTCCAAGCGCTTCTTTGACCGTGCTGTCAACAGTCAAGCACAAAAACCCCCTGATCGCATCGGCCGCCCGATACGATCCTTCTCGAATCAGTCGAACTCGCCGTCCCCGGCATGCTCTCGTCGCCCCCGATGACCCTATTACCCTCCTCCAGGAAAGTAAACAGGGAACTCTTAGAAAATACAGACACAGACCGCCGTCATTCCGACCTCGCCGTCGAGGTCCGTCGCGACGACCCAATAACCCACTAAATACACCCACTGTAGGTGCGTCGTAGTCCCTGTCGCTGGTCGTCACCCGCCGGGCCTCTTCCGGGTGACCGCAGGTCTCACCTGGCGGTGACAGACCGCCGGGCTGTCGTGAAGAAAACAGCGCTGTGGCGCGCCTACAGTTACTTTCATAGCAACCACATAGATGGGCGCGCGTTTTACTAGCACGCCCTCTAGGCTGCGCCTATAAGGCCACCTAACGACGGGCCCGTATTAACGGACCAAGGTAAGGCCTCCACGGCCAGGGGGCGATGCCCCGTGACCGTCTGCCGCGCCCCCTTGCGGGGGCGCTTCGAGTGCTCAGGCATTGTCCCCTTGCTGTCCTCCCCTAAGCCGAGGCTCGTACCCCACAGGGGTGCCCTTAGCGTGTGGTCGCTTAGTTTATAAGGGTCAGCTCACACCGAGACGCGACGTGACGCGACGCGACGCGACGATACTAGAAGAGGCCAGTGATTTCGTGCTGCGCCGCGCGGCGCCGCGAGACGCATCGCAACGTCGCGAGGCGCATAGTAAAATCGTTGGCAACACGACGCCTCGCTGCGCAGCGCGACGCCGCGCGGCGCAGCGAGACGCCGCGGGGCGCAGCGGAACGTGTCTACATTCGCCACGTGCCCCGCCCCGCGTCCACCCGCAGTTTACCATTTGCAAGCGCATGAGAACGACGTAGATTTGGCGGGTACTCGTACATTATGGAGATCGAGGAGAAGTTGATTTTTTTTGTGCAGCTCTACGAATGTTTGTATAATGTATCATCAAAACACTATAGTGACAGAAATGCAAAAAATAATTTTAAAAATTTATTTTGGTATTCTTCTTCCTCTTCCTCTTCTGCAAGAAGTCCGATTATAACAAGATCCCAGTCTATCATTATAATTTCACTCAAGCACTCGACCGAACTGCATCAATTCTACACGAAGTCTGTAGAGAGAAGTCGCCACGGCAGCCTCGGCTGCGCCTCGCGACGCCGCGCGGCGTCGCGCGGCGTCGCGCAGCTTCGTGAGGCGCAGCGCCGCTCTTGCACGCTGCGCGTACCGGCGATGCAGCGCTGCGTCGCGATGCGTCGCTCTACGCCGCGAGGCATCACGAGGCGCAGCGCTGCATGGGGCAACGTATTCTAAATTCTCACAATGAAATGTGTATCTTTTCGTGTAGAAAATAAAGTTGTATTTTGAGTCGCTCTTTTAAAGTGTACGCGCAGCGTCGCGTCGCGTCGCGTCTCGGTGTGAGCTGACCCTAAGTTTAATTTTTACGCCCCTGGCTGGAGGCCTTATATTCAAGGCATCCACAGGATTGTCCGGTTAAGCAGTAGCCAACCTCAGAGGTTGAAATGCGAGAAGCCCTGCCCCTGAAAAGTGGTCAGGTATTCCGAATCCACCAGTGTCTCAAGAAACATCTAGAAGATAAATAGGAAGAACTCTGAAGAAATAGGAAAATAAATAAGAAGATCTATAAAGAAGTGAGAGGGAGAGAGCCTCACGTCCCAGCCGCCGCGGGACGAGAAGCACCGGGCGTCGGGGGCCACGCCGTGATGGCTCTCGGCCACCGTAGGCACGGGCCTGTGGACGGTGAGTAATGGGCTAGCTCGCCGTCCGTCCGTCGTATGACGACGGGCAGGCCGTGTCGACGGCGCGTTCGTATTCCACGCGCGCCTCAAAGAGTTGTCAGCAAACGGGAGGGGCCCGCAAGGGCCGGTGCCTGCCAGGGCTGCGGGACTGTTCGAAAGAGATACCGCGGCCCTGGAACATAAAGGGCCAATGAAGGAACATGGATGGTTTTTAGTCAGTAAGAGTCTGACACTCCCTTCCGCTCCGCCCAGGGCGGGGGGGGTCATTTGATGATTTCCCACCCACCAAAAAAAAAAAAAAATAGTACAGCCCCAATTATTGTCAAATTCTAAATTAACGCGAGCAAACAACGGGCAAAAGCTAGTTTTCTTATAAAAACATAATCAAGCCATCTATCCTTTCCAACTCTTGATAACCAAATCCTTAGCTCTTACCTTGTAATTAAAGTATTAAGTTTGAACAACGTGAACAGGATTAAGCCGTTCATAAGCCGCGTCTTGTCTCGTCCGCTGAGTTCATTATGTCAAGATTATAAACCTGCTTAATCTTAAACTTTAGTAAAGAAAGGTTTTTGTTTTAAATAGATTGTTTCAAGTTGTCAGATCTTTGAGGGAAGATGTTAAAGAGACAGAGTTGAGAGCAGTGGAGGTCTTTTGGCTCAAGTGGTCGCAACTTCACAAGCTAATTGGGTAGGCACTGCTGAGCTCTTGGGTTGAATTCCCAGGTCAGACAAAGCGTAATTGGCTTTTCCATTTGGGATATCTCAGAAGCAGCTCAGTGTTTGAATTTGTGCCCCAACCCCAATTGACTCGCCCGTATCACATGGGCCCTAATCATAGTCGGCGAAATGTGGATGTGGAATATACGGCACATCTATGTAGGAGCCTTCAAGGACAACAGGAATTTACTACAAAGGTGGGAAGCAAACTGGTGGGAAGAGAAGCGCCCACCACTTCCCGATTTCGTTAAACCACAAGAGCATCTGCCTCCGGGACATGATATGCAGGGGCATGTAAGGAACCCCTAGTAGGCCGCTGAAAACACAATTTGACAAAATAGGGTATTAAAAATCCTTCCGACACACTGTGTTTGCGGGGTGGTCTGACCAGACGATGTCCCACTTGCTGTTGTGTCCGAAGTGTCCCAACACCTGCTCTATTGAGGACCTCAAAACGCCACAGACGCCGCGATTAATGTGGCGTCATTCTGGGCCCAAGAAATTTAAACAGATCGTACGATCGAAAAAGACGTCGACACGAAAGAAAAAGAAGACTCCATTTCCGACACTTTAATCTACTTTACTTACGCAATAATCAAACCTAAAACGTAATCAATCATTAAACACATTTCACGCTTCAATTAATCCAAAATAATTGCATGTATCACTTCACTTAGCGTCAATCAATACATTGATTGCGTTAAAATTATACCTAGTTAATTTAGATGAGACCACGTTTCTAATAAACTAATTATGATTTGACACTAATAGCTATGATTAATGAAAGTTTTAGTGGACCATCAATTAGTATAGAAGTGACAGTTGTATAAACATGACGTTTGCGATAATCAATCATAGATCATGAGATTTAGGACTGAAATTATTTATAGTCATCTGATTTTTTTCTACCGTCTGTGTTGGTTTGTAAGAGTCAATCTCGAAAACAATTGCGCAGGTTTTGGTACATAATATAGTTTCTAATCCTAAATTGTATGGCGTTTTTAGGACCGGACCCAGGTTGGTCGAATCAGCAAAGGAATGGAACCTTTTCAACTGGGGGGATTCATAGATGACTTTACAATGGAGTGTAATTTGTGACACATAATATCGTGTCCTGCTTGTTGCATATACATAACAGGAGCTGCATGCTGATAGACCCTACTGAAGATGCCAAATTCATCGCAACATTCTAAACCGATTCAATTCGGATTGCCATCGGCATAAGACTAAGCAAACTATATTTTTGAGCGTGACCTGGTATTGTAACACTAATAAATGAACCTACTTAATAATTCCATAAATAAACTCACTTAAGGCGCGGCCTAAACCCATAATCATTCCCTAAAGCGTCCTAAATCTCAATTGTAAGAACTTTGCGACATTCGTATTCAAATTGTACTCATTTAGAATGTGAAATTAAGCCAAACAGCTCATCAGCAGTCGTTTGTTTTTAGACAACTTCATTTAGTTCACTCAAGAACGGAAAGGAAATGACACTTCAACATTTTAAAAGAGCCTTAAATCGCTAGCCTGCCAACGTAATTTAAACCGTGCTGCCGAGAGTTAAGTTGTATTGTTCTCTGGTGTGTGATTGTCGTTAAAATGTGTCCAGTGACGACCAATATTTTCGTCATTGCTTTGTTTATTTTATTTTAAATGTGTTGTGCGACTACGTAACATGTGGACGTAAGCCATTTTTATTTAATTTAGCTATAACATCCGCTGTCATACTGAACTTCAATGTTTAAAATACCGTTGCACTGTTTTCTTTCTTCTTTATCTTGTGGTTAGTGCCTAACCTGGTGTCAGAAGGCATCAGCACTTTTTGAACGTCAACATTTACAAAGGACAGTCCCCCAAAACGCCTGCCCTTCGCAATTTTTTATTTTTATTTCTTTTTTTAGGGTTCCGTACCTCAAAAGGTAAAAACGGAACCCTTATAGGATCACTTTGTTGTCCGTCTGTCTGTCTGTCTGTCTGTCTGTCTGTCTGTCAAGACCTTTTTTCTCAGGAACGCGTGGAGGTATCAAGCTGAAATTCATATCAAATACTCAAGTCTCTTGGAGCTGTGAAAAAATCAAACTTCTAAGTCAACGCGATCAAAAGATACTCCCGTTTATGCCGCAAATTTTCGACACTCGCAAGGGAATCAAAACCTACAGGGTACTTCCCGTGAACTCAGAATCTTGAAATTTGGTATGAAGCAACGTCTTATAGCAGAGATATAGGAAAAATTGCGAAAAGTATACATTTTTAGTTATATCATATAATAAAAATATTTTTAATAATTTTAAACTTACTACCCCTTTCCTCATGAACGCGTAGTGGTATTATATTGAAATTCATATCAAATGCTCAAATCTATAATACCTTTAAGCTGTAACAAAATCAAACTTCTATGTCAACGCAATGAAAAGAAACAAGAATTAAAACCGCATATTTTGAAACTCGCCACTACTCGCAAGGGAATCAAAACCTACAGGGTACTTCCCGTGAACTCAGAATCTTGAAATTTGGTACGAAGCAACGTCTTATAACACAGATAAAGGAAAAATTGCGAAAAGCATAAATTTTTAGTTACATCATATAATAAAAATATTTTTAATAATTTTAAACTTATTACCCCTTTACTCATGAACGCGTAGTGGTATTATATTGAAATTCTTAACAAATACTCAAGTCTATAATATCTTTAAGCTGTAACAAAATCAAACTTCTACGTCAACGCAATCAAAAGATACAGCAATTAAAGCCGCATAAAGAGATGAAGATTTTTCCGAACATACATAATGTTTTCATATATGTATTGACAAGGTACCGTCAGCTTTCCACATTGTTATGTTATGGATTTCATTTAGCAATAAAAATACCATAACTTTTACTTATATACCTACAGGTTTGTACGGAACCCTCGGTGCGCGAGTCTGACTCGCACTTGGCCGGTTTTTTCCTAGTTTTTTTAGCTAGGGAAAAGAAGTGGCCGAACAAACTCCCCAGCAAAACACAGACTGTGGCTGCTGCAGTATCTGTACCTAAATGTATCCACCTTGTCCGTACCGTTCTGAACAAACCTTTAGGTAGTAGTAACATTACGAAATAAGGTCTTATGCTTCAGCAAAAACTAGAATCTCTTAGGCATTAGAGTGAAAATGTAAATTTTATTGAGTACTTTTAGCTCGAACTAAACTAGGCCGCCTGTGTATTTACCCCGTCATCCCATTTTAGGGAAAACCTGAAATCTGTTTTGCGAAGTAAGAAGGTTTACTTACTGAAAAATCTTTTTGAATAGGCTTTCTCCAAGATTTACCCAAATTGCGTTACACACATTCTATCACAATCTGTAAAGCTTTGAAAGAAATTTGGCGTTTTTTTTTTACAAGAAAGAGGCTTTCGTTTGGCCGCACGCAACTCGCTTGATGTGACACGATGATGCGGCCTAGGGTGGAGTACGCTTGCCTAGACAAAACCGATTCAAACGAACTTTGAAGAGATCCAGATTATAATGATCGGGAAACAGAGAAGCTGGCAGTGAATTCGACAGATTGGCGGTTCGCACAATAAATGTAGAAGCATAGTGATTTGTTCGAGTCCTAGGAACTTCAACCATACTGTTCGATTACATGAATGTTGTTGAATTTACAAAATTAAAGACCTTTCAAATTTATAAATGTGTTACAAACCTACTCTGAGATATTTATGAAAAAAAAAAGTTATTTTTCGCAAAGTTCGCATCACTAGCGGTCTCTACACGAATGACAGACAAAGCGGTGGGTGACATCAAAGGGGCGCCAATACGACTCCGTGCGTATCGTATGCGTAGTGTGACTTCTGACGTAAGCGTAACACTTCCTTATTACGTACTGCGTATTGCCGATAGATGGCAGTGTGAAGGTCGCCAATAACGTAGAGTTGCAAACATTGTGAATGCTTGTGTGCGTAGGCTTAATACATAATTATTATCGGTATTGTTTGTTGGCTAAACGTTTATCTGCCGAGCGTTTTCCCAACTATGTTGGGGTCGGCTTCCAGTCTAATCGGGTGCAGCTGAATATACTGATACCACACGGATATGACAGATAGGCGGTCGCTCCATGTAAAATCAGTATGTCTAATGTCTATCTATTTGATTGGCCTGTTGGTCAGTGGTTAGTGACCCTGACTGCTAGGACGGAGGTCGTGGGTTCGATTCCCACACAGGACAAATCTTTGTGCGATGAGTACGATTATTTGTTCTGTATCTGGGTGTGTAATTTATCTATAATATGTATGTATTTAGAAATATATATGTATGTTTATCAGTTGTCTGGTTGCCATAGTACAGGCTCTGCCTAGTTTGGGATCAGATGGCAGTGTGTTGGTTGTCCCAAGATATTTATTTACAAGATATTTTAGATATTTTATCTGTCCTCTATAACCCAGTTATTATTGGGTAATACTATACTAAAACCCAGTTAGTACTGGGTAAACTATACTCCTTAGTAAAACTAGTTCTCGGACTTTCGGGCCACTACGACGTGCGGCTGCTATTATTTAGTCACGAGTTGGCTAAACTTTATCAAACGTATGATGATCGTTCGGAACGCCTCTTGAGTTTTCCGGAGATTCCTATTCGAGCGATTTTCGCTGGCTGATAGTTACCTAATGTGAAAGTCATAAAACATCGAATACAAAATTAAAATAGATTTTTGTAACTATTTTTTTGCAATTTGGAGGTCAGTGTCAAGCTGTATGTTAAACAAAATATGATTTGCGACCGAAACACGTCCGTATTTACAGAATTATATACATAATAAAAGAGTGTTATTACTAGAGACGCGTTACAGAAGTTTTCTATGCAAAAGTTTCGAAATAGACAAAAATCAAATCATCAGTGGTCAAAGCTTTGCATGATTAGTCAACGGCTCAAAGTGACAGACGAAGAAGTCAGCCACATCAAAGAAACGCCAAATTGTTTGTATGCAGGATGTGACGTCACACTTCCGTTCAACTCTGCCGTGTGCTAAATCACCAACTGTTGGTCCACATTTTGGGAAATATTTTAAAAAGGCCTGTGCTTCCAAAATAGTTTTAGATTTTTCCATGATTTATTTGATATGATTTGAGGAGCTCGTGGCTAAATAATAACAGCCACTCGGGTCGATCTTTAGGTTAAGCTGCGCTTGCCTAGGTTGCATTACATACCTAGTTTCCTCCGTGACTCGGAAAGCACGTTAAGCCGTTAGTCCCGGCTGTCATTTGTAGATCTTTGACAGTCGTTATAGGTAGTCAGTGGCCCGAAAGTCTGACAACCAGTCTTAACAAAGGGTATCGTTTTACCCAGAACTAACTGGGTTGTGGAGGTCAAACAGACAATCGCTCCACGTAAAATACTGGTATTCTGCTGCATTCGGTTAGAGTGGAAGCCGACCCCAAAATAGTTGGGAAAAGGCTACGCAGATTGATATGATCTTACGTTTGACAAGAACGGGGCCGGGAGGGGCTGATACCCATGTCCCACGTGAAGCACCAGCCTTGGGTCAATTAAGAAAATAGTTTTACTCCTGTCTTGGTTTCCGTAGGTTTTTTCTGGGGTGAGCACTGAAAACCAGCGCTGTGCTGTGGGCCATAGCACAGCATCATGCTGAGTGGTAACCTGCTTTTCGCAGTCACGACATACAAGCGGTCTTTTTTTTCTGTTCCGTCCTGTTTGTATTTATATTTGTTATGTGTTTTATGTTTATTGTTTACTAGCTCATGCCCGCCCGCGGCATCGCCCGCGTGAAGGTCGATAATTGTCCCACGGGGTCGCATTACCGGGATAAAAAGTATCCCATGTGTTAACCCAGGTTATAAACTATCTGTGAGCCAAATTTCATCCAAATCCGGTCAGTAGTTTATGCGTGAAAGAGTAACAAACATCCATCCATCCATACTCACAAACTTTCGCATTTATAATATTAGTTAGTGGGACTTATTTTATTTTTTTGTCATTTTGTATGCACTTCATCAACTACGACTGCTACTGCGACAAATAAATATTTTTTCTGTCTGAAAAGTTTCTAAATAAGCTGAATGACTAAGCGAAGTTCTACTCTGAACTCAAGATTGAAGTTTCGATTCCAACTCAAACACATCAACATGTGACAGCAACGGATGGTTTGTCATAGTTATTTTTGTAAACTGCATCACTCATAAACTACAATTTATCTGCAACACCCGCAGTCCAGCACTACAAAATTCACCATAAAAGTTACCAGCCCATCCAATAAACCTTCATGTATTTTTACCAGCTAACTGGACTGGATGTCCATCCATCGGCAAGCAAACTGCCTCGCTTATCCATAACGATAATGATTATCGTTATGACGTCATTATCCTCACGGTGTGACAACGTGGTGTCGGCAGACAAACTGCCGATGATTGCCGGGTATATTTTTAGATCTTTACCAACTGGTTCGCTGGATGTACGTCCAACGGGTGTTAATAAGTAGCGTGCATGTTATTTTTAAGTGGATGAGCGTTGAACGGTGGTGAGCTAGATTTTAAGTAAGTAGAAAAGCTATTAATATAATTTCTCCCTCAGACAAGTTAAAACATCATTAGCATCCTGCCCTTATCCCAATTTACTTGGGGTCGGCGCAGCATGTCTCTTCCATACTTCTCTATTACTCGTCATCGCAACATTCACCTATATCCTAGCCATACTATCATCCTTCACACAGTCCATTCATCGTTTCTTTGGTCTTCCACTACTCGTATACCCATTCACATTCATACTCAAATCTTTCCTCACGGTATTGTTCTCATTCCTCCGCATCACATGAAGATGGAAGATGTTGATAAAATTAATAATACGCGCGAGAGTAGACAAAGAGATGCCAAATCAAACAAATGTGCAGTAATAGCTAGGATTGCTCAACCCTAGGAGACATAAAATTATAATAATTGCTTAGAGTTCAAAATAGTAGGTAATATAATATGGGAGGGGTAAAGTTAGCAGCAAAGACGTTAAAGAGGCAGCAGCATTTAGTGATTGCACTAATAATCACAATCATCAGTCTCTTGTCCTTGTCTCAATTCATTAGGGGTCGGCGCAACATGTCTGCTGGTTACATACTTCTCTCACAGACAAGGGGCTACTCGTCATCTCATCAGAACGTCTTTCATGCCATATCATTCTTCACACAGTCCATCCATCATTTCTTTGGTCTTCCTCTACCTACTTATACCCATCCACATTCATACTCAAAACTTTCCTCACGACATTTTCCTCATTTCTCCGCATCAAAGCACAGCACTAATAATATAATCACAATGTCATTCATAAAAAAACTAATCCAGTCTATCTGCGTCAAAATTACACATCCACATAAAATTATACCACCACCGTCCTGGCATTACCACAACAACGGAAACAGCTCCATAATGATATCCCTGACAAACCAGTCAGGACTGATATTTCCATCTATAAAGAACAAGACAGTGCTTTTATTAAAATGATAATACTGCACTCGGAAATTATGCAGGTGCTTCAATTTTACTGCATCAATAATTTATGCTTCATTTAATTTTTGTTCGCTACTGGTAATTAAAAATGTAATTATTTTATAGTTATTGTAGGTATTTAAATAAAACATGACATTATAGTTCATAATGAGGAGGACCACCCAGGGGAACTTTAAAACAGAATCATATAAGGACATTAAACTTGGACTATTAAAAGGTTTTATATCAAATACATAAAAGAGAAATCATAGACGCTCTAGTGAGAATCATAAAGAAAGATAAGTACTGGAGGAAAAGTTGCAATGGAAAATCTGCAACTTAAAGATGTTAAAAGTAGAACAAGACCACTTTTACAAAAAAAAAAAAAAAAAATTCAGTGAGGGAAAAAACAGGAAATGTACAAAATACTCAGTCGGCGGCTCTCAAATTGTATTTCATACATTTTGTAGGACGCTCACAGTCGGCAGCCAAGACACGCTTTGGTGTGAACTTTACCTAACAAAAACGTCAAGTAGATTATGAAGTGATTTTAAAAGAGTATCCATGGAGTTTTTTGTCCATTCTTCTCCTTGAGATCTACGATTTTGGAATGGGCTACTGCAGTCCGTTCACAGTTAGTATGCCTGTGGCTGGACTATAGGAAGCTTTTTTTGGACTATGCAAAAGTGCTAGTCACGGGTCTATCTTTTCTTACTTCTTACTAATATTTTAAATGCGAAAGTAAGTTTGTTTGTTCGTTACCTGGTCACGCCCAAACCACTGAACCGATCATCCTGAAATTTTGCATATACTTTGTCAGATGTAGAAACGGACATAGAGTACCTTGCATTCCGAAAAAAAGTCCTGTTTCCGAGGAAAACAACAATAACGTTCTTATGATAATAGATGGCGCCACGCGTCTTTCTAATCATGATTGAATTATCACAAGCAGAGTAGGTACAGCCCGAATTGATTGTCAAATTCTGAATGAACGCGAGCGAAGCCGCGGGCAAAAGCTAGTTTGAAATAAATGCTTTGAGTTTGATACTCGCAAAGCTGAAATAACTATTAAAAAAATTCAAGTGTCACCTTCAGACTAAACAAAAGACGACAGACCATCTCCTCAACCTCAAAATTCAAACACAATTCACTAAAAGTTCAATAAAGTACAGCTTCATTTCATAGAAACGCGTGATGTATTTCCCAACGCAATCACTCTGGGTCACGGCATGGGGAGACCACAATAGTAAGGTCATACCGTAAGTAACTGTTTGTGGTTCTGTAGTAATCACTTAGAGAGCCCTTTATGTTTTGATTAGGAGCGGGAGATTGGAAAAGTCCATTGCGTGGTGTTTTGATAGCGAATTCTGGAAGCTGTTGGAAATTGATTTGTTTCACAAATTATTTATAGACACAGTGTTGGCAATTTAAATGCTATGAGCTCGGAAAGCATGCTAAGCCGTTGGTCTCGGCTGTCATTTGAACATCTTTCACAGTCGTTACAGGTAGTCAGTGGCCCCAAAGTCTGACAATCAGTCTTCAAGTATCTCTCCTCAACTTCAAAATTCAAGCCCAGCTCGCTACAAGTCCAGTAAAATACAGCTTCATTCAAGGGTCATATTACCCAATACTAATTGGGCTGGAGAAGTCAGATAGTCATTTGCTCCATATAAAATGCTGGTATTCAACTGCATCGGGTTAGACTGGAAGCCGACCCCAACATAGTTGGGAAAAAGCTAGGCAGATGAGATGAGTCAGTGGTGCTGTCTAGTTCTGTTACGAAGTTAATAAAATCATGAAAATATCGAATATGGATAGTTGCATGGCAGTTGTCTTCTGATGACAAGTGAGGTCACGGGACCACATTCACACCATCCTGATGATGTCCAGCTGCTGAACTACTAATACGATAACCAGAAAGCATTCTGTTGTACATTATAAATCTGCGCAAAACTTATTGCTGGGAATCGACTTTTTTTTCTCTTGCGTCGATAAAATCTGCCAGAAATCTACCAAAACAGTTAAATATTTAGCAGGTCAAAATGAAAGTAGCAGCGGTGGCCCAATGGTGGCGGACCCGACTTACGAGCAGTAAGTCGTGGGTTCGAACCCAGGCAGGCACATTTCTTTGTTTAATTTATTTCATCGCCACTGCTCTAAAAACGGTGAAGGAAAACATCGTGAGGAAATCGGCTTGTCCTAGAACCAAAAAATCGAAGACATGTGACCCACAACCCTGCACTGGGCCCGCGTGGTGGATTATAGCCCATTCCCTCTTATAGAGAGGATGTGTGTATCCCAGCAGTGGGAACATAAATAGACTGATTATGCATTATTAAAGTTAGATGTCACCCAAGCAGGGCTATTTAGCGCCTAGATCATGTAAAACCTTAATACGATCATAACTCTTTATCGTATGGACCATTTCACAAATGACATCCTCAAATTGCTCATACATCGAACCTTTTGCTAACCATTTGGAAAATGGCGGTAACGAGCTCACTCACAATCTGCTCCGAAGTAGGGTAAGCCAAAAGCCAGACACAGAAATAACGTCAATTTTTCAACTTTTACTGCTAACATAAGTTATAACACATTGGCTTTCTCGTAGGTTCTACGTCGCAGTAGAAAAAGAATAAATCAAAGAGGAAAACTCATTTGAGAAGACCTTGGACTACTTCAGCCTGTAGCGTCCCTTTTCAACGAGCGGTTAAGGCCAGCTGTGGCTTGCAGTGTTTTTATTTCAGAGTTTTGCTTCGTTGAATGAGGCTAGAGAGAATACTAGAATGTCAAAATGTTCTACAAATGTGTCTGAACGTTGGAAAAGTTCAGGTTTTTTCTTGCAAGAGGTTTATTTTGGTTAGGTGCCGTAAAGAGCCTGCCAGGGCTGCGAGACTGTTCGAAAGAGATACCGCGGCCCTGGAACATAAAGGGTAAAAGAAGGAACATGGATGGGTTTTAGTCAGTAAAAGTCTGACACTCCCTCCGCTCCTCCCAGAGCGCAAGGAGTCATTTGATGATTTTCCATCCAAAAAAAAAGAAACAGGTGCCGTCAAGAGAGCCTTTTATAAATTGGTGCTTTACCTTCGAAAACCCAGTCATTTATATTTACAGATTGATTACTGATTTTCTTTTTACAGAAACCTAATAGCAAAAACAACATGATTGTTTTTGCTAACTTAACACTTTAAGCTGACAAAAATCAGTGCGTTGCGTATTTTTTACCCGACTACGGCGAAGCCAAAAGGCAGGGTTATGATTTTAGCAGTCTATGTATTATGTATGTTTGCATTTACGTATGTTCCTCTGTAGCGCCTAAACTATTTATCTGATTTTCATGAATAAGATGTCAATCGATTCGTTATTATGGCCCGGGTAACATAGCCTACAATATAACCGACTTCAACAATAGGAGTACTTGATTTTACTTTGTAAACCGCGAATTTAATTAGAGCGTGATTTTTCAGTAGTCGGGTTTTTTGTTGTAGTATTATACCACACAAATTCTTGTTTTAATCCGTTAGAATGACTCATCAAAATGCTTTTTCAATTACTAGGCTTGCTTTTTTAATTTCCAAAACTCGCTAGCTACATAAAACGATGAAAACAAATCGAAGCTGTCACTTGTAACCACAGAGCAACTACCGCTTTTTTACACCAATTCTATTAGTTGCGTGGTCAATGTTTATTTTATAAAATGACCACAATTGTTATTGTGTGGTCACAAAGGAATGCTGGTTTGTGTGATTGGGACATGAGGCTTGACCCTAACGATGAATCGAAGTGATTTAGCTGTGTGGAAATTTGAAGTTCACGCTAGTTTTGGTGTGTTGATTTAGAAGCTGGTGTACAGTTGCTTGAGATTCTTTTGATTTTTAACCGACTTCTAAGGTAAGGTTCGATCTTCGGCTCAATTTTTTTTTTTATGTTTGTTTATCTATATTTCCGTCTATGGACCGATTTATTTAAGTGATTTTTTTTGTTAGGGGAAGCTTGCGCGGTTATCTCATTAGTTTATGAATTAGCTTCGATAATACGTAGTTTTTCATCGTCCATGTTGATGATCTTCTAATATCTTCGAGTTACAAAGTTTAACTAAAAATGTGAAAAAAAAAAAAAAACTAGCGATTTAAAAAAACACAAAAAAACGTTTTTTTTTTTACATGATGAACATAATGGTAACCGCCATTGTAAGAGTGCCATTGTAGGAGCTCGTGGCTAATTAAGAACAGCCGCTCGGGTCGATCTTTAGGTTAAGCCGTGCTTACCTAGGTTGGTCCGTGGATGGGTGACCAACCCATTACATACCGAGTTTACTCCGTGCCTCGGAAAGCATGTTAAGTTTGACAGTCGTTACAGGTAGTCAGTGACTCGAAATTCTGACAACCAGTCTTACCAAGGGGTATCGAATTACCTAGCACTAACTGGGCTGTGGAGGTCAGATAGGCATCGCTCCATGTAAAATACTGGTATTCAGCTTCATCCGGGTAGACTGGAAGCCGACCCCAATATAGTTGGGAAAAGGCTAGGCAGATGATGGTAACCGCCATTGTAAGCTTTTCTGATGACCTGATAAAGACTCCTTATAATGTCACTTTTTGTCTGTCTAACACAGAGTTTTCCTTCTGTTGGTTAAGAAACCTGTTTGTTTTTGTGTAAAACTCTTTCTTGTGAATAGCCTTTAGCACAAAGTCAAGCAAACTTTCAAGTCCATTCCAAAGGTTTAGAAGCATGATTGTGTTTTGTTTCCCATTCAACATATTTTACCTCTATCACAAAAACAGCCATCAACTGAGATTGTAAACAAGACAACCATAGTAACTGACCAACAGTATATGTATACCCAATAAATCAGTATTACCCACCAATAAAACGTAGCCTCCTATAAATTATCTATAGACTTAATTGCTTTAAGTACAAGGGCACTTCCTGAATAGCCTAGGTCCCCAGTAACTGTACCATAGAATAAAAAAAAATCGTGTAGAAGTGAAACTCTATGAAAGCAAGTAGGTACTAATTAGTTGTTTTAATATCATTTCTGTTGATGGTTTTTTATATATCCTCCATTCCTATCCTCCATTTTTTAATATGGTGTCCTTTTATTGTGTCTTTGTGTATATTTTTAATACTCGTATTCTTTACTATTTTGTTTAATGTAAAAAGGCGGGTATCATGCTCAGTATTTTCAACGAAAGGGCAGAATTTCGAGGCCTTCGCTTCAAAACCATTTTGCCATTTCATCTTCCTAGCTCATCGTGCTGTGCTGGCGCTGCAGCTGCGGAGATCCTCAAGCGGAGTAAACATAGTAACCTTATTAGTAACTATAATTTTGAGCCGTTTGGAGTTGAAACTCTAGGCTTAGTTGACACACCCCAAGACCCAAGGACTGGATTTTACCTTGGCCAGAGGCTTAGCGTTACCATACAACATGGCAATGCCGTCAGGCTCTTGAGGCCATTACCGGGTGACAGCATTGAGTAGGAGTTTTTTGACATCATTTTATAGTTTATTGTTAAGTTAATTACATTAGGTTATTTTAATGTATTTTTTATATTTCTCAACGACGTTCAACATAATTAATTTACGATTCATAACAGCTTATGTCAGTGCTTCTTTTGTCTCTCGGCCACTATCAATAGGTATAGCTGTTCGATGGTCACTTTGTCGCCTCAGGAGATTCGCTTCTATCCTAATCTTACTCTATGGCTTGGCTGCTAGTCTGCGACTACCTGTACTAATCATCGGTACACACGAACGGCGCCGCGGGCCACATCTAGTGTTGCCATAAATTCATTTGAGAGCACACGCGATGGTACCACTGATATTGTATAGGATTACGACTGAGTTCAAGTTAGTGGTTTAGTTTTACTGTTTAGTTATTTATGAACGAAATATATTATTAAATTAAATTAAATTCATTTATTTCAGGTCTTTAACCCATATAAAATTCAAAAAAAATATGATTTTCCATGCTTGCACAATAAATGTTACATACTAAAAAAAAAAAAAAAAAAAATGATTTTTTTTTTTTTTTAAATGAATGAATGTTTTTTTTTTTATTAAAATGATAAATATATCGAGATGGGACTGGTTGGTGGACATTTTCGCTATCTATTGTTCTATTATTTTTCTCTCTACGCCAATGGCGCCAATGTCGACAATTCCGCCAAAGTCAGACGTGTTAAGAAAAACTTTGGGTAATGTTAAAAAATACAACTCCTTCCTGTCTCAAATATTTTCCAGGTGCGATTACCAGTAAGATCTTCCAGTTAAAAATTTTATCCTGATCCTCAAACGCATTTTTAAATACGTGCTTTTCAAGAGCTGGTAACAGTTTGCTGTTTTTCAAATTCAATTCAATTTAAAGTCTACAAAATGTGTGAAGACCTTTTTAGGGTTCCGTACCCAAAGTGTAAAACGGGACCCTATTACTAAGACTTCGCTGTCTGTCTGTCTGTCTGTCTCCAGGCTGTATCTCATAAACCGTGATAGCTAGAAAGCTGAAATTTTCACAAATGATGTATTACTATTGCCGCTATAACAACAAATAATAAAAATTTAAAAAAAAAATATTAAGGGGGGCTCCCATACAACAGATATGATTTTTTTGCCGTTTTTATAGATAATGGTACGGAACCCTTCGTGCGCGAGTCTGACTCGCACTTGGCCGGTTTTTTTTTTAAATAATTTCTCCAGGTATACAGACAATCGGGGGCCACGTCGTGATGGCTCTCGGCCACCGTAGGCGCGGGCCTGTGGACGGTGAGTAATGGGCTAGCTCGCCGTCCGTCCGTCGTATGACGACAGGCCGTGTCGACGGCGCGTTCGTGTTCCACGCGCGCCTCAAAGAGATGTCAAACATTTTATCCCATGACAATATCTAGCCTGTAATCCCTGTAGGGTTAGGCAAAGGTGTAACAAATAGTATACTTACTTACATTTCACCAAATATGCTTAAGTTCCATGTAACAGGGAGCGAGCCTTTTATCAGCACCACAAAACAATTGAAAACCATTACACATAAAAGGAGTATGTACACGGACGCTAAAACGGTTACCACGTATTCAGTACATCATTCTTCCTCCCCCCCCCCCCCACATAGAAATTTTTCGTCGGTTATTAAAAAAAACCAGCTGTATCTTACAAAACTGCAATATCTACACGGTCAAAATGTGTGGAACAAATATTCCCTCGTTGTCTTATTATAAATCAGGAACCTGCGCGTGATTCACTCGATCTAGGTTATTCTATTTTGAGTACTAACTCAGCCTGTAGCGATTGATTGCTAGCGAAGTTATTGGTGCGTATAGTTGAATATAAATGGCTTTATTATAATATTTTTGACGAATTTGAATATTGTGAAGGGTATTTTTAGATTGACAGTCACTTAGTTCTAATTGAGGAATTAAGAATCTTGTCAGCACCATCAAAATAACTTACGAATTTTATA
The DNA here is from genome assembly GCA_950022335.1 of Eurois occulta. Lineage (NCBI taxonomy): Eukaryota > Metazoa > Arthropoda > Insecta > Lepidoptera > Noctuidae > Eurois > Eurois occulta. The sequence continues at coordinate 3,174,577 of OX465489.1, read as the reverse complement.
CCTACACATAAATTAAGTTTTTTTTCTTGTTCGTCACAAACATTAGTGAAGGAAAACATCGTGACGATACCTGGACTTGTCTATATCTGCACACATACAAATAAATAAAATTTAAGTATCTGTTTGTTATATCAAAATAGCAGCGTTTTACTGAATGCCTATGAAAGTATAAACGGTACTTATAACAAAAACACATTTTTTATATTTTGTCTGTCTGTCTGTTTGTTCCGGCTAATCTCCGAAACGGCTGGACCGATTTTGACGGGACTTTTACTGTCAGATAGCTGATGTTATAAGGTCTAACATAACTTTTATTTTAAATATAAACTCTTTTGCAAACAAAACGGGCACTTTAGATTTTTTTCTCTACTTCAATGAAGAAGAACAAGAAATAGGTTTTATTAATTTGACGATGTATTGGCATGTTATTTTTTTTTTTTTTTTTTATTTTTTATTACAAAATGGGCCTGCTCTTGACCTCGATCACGCCTGGTGGAAAGCGATGGATGAGGTCTATGATGAAACGAGCGTGCCCAGAAGATGCCTGTTCACTCTTGCTTTGAAGGCAGATGGGTTATATGTGGGAGGAAACACAGATGCCGGCAGAGAGTTCCACACTTTGGCTGTGCGCATAATAAACGTGGAGGAGACGCGCCGAGTACGACTTGTCGGGATATCAACCAAGTGTGGATGGTACGCCGCAGTACGTCTGCTAGTCCGGTGGTAAAAGGGTGATGGTGGGATTAGATCGTGGAGCTCCTGCGCACACTCTCCGAAGTACAGTCTGTAGAAGACCGACAAGCAGGCGACATTACGCCGATGAGCTAGGCTGTGAAGCGTTGCTACCAAAGACTCGTCGCCTATGAGCCTTTTAGCTCTGCGTTCCACCGAATCAAGTGCAGCAAGCTGGTATTTTGCTGAGCCATCCCACAGGTGACTGCAATACTCCATACAGGAACGGACCTGTGCTTTATACAAATTTAAAAGCTGTCCAGATGTGAAGTATCGCCTCACCTTATTCAGGATGCCCAGCTTTTTAGCTGCGGTCTGAGCTTTTGACTCGATGGTTGAGCCGAAGTTGAGATCCGATGTCAACTCCGTCAATTTGAAGCATCCTGGCATGATTCTTTACAGGAGTAATTCCAGTGTGGGAAACAGATGGCGCTAGACGACCTGTATAGCAAGGCGTGTTATCCTCAGTACATGAGTTTCTTTAAAATAAGATTACCAATTTCATCTCCATCATCTATTTTACTTATTTTCTTTTTAAACCACAAAACAAGAACTATTTATTAATCTTTTCATAATAATTTTATCATACTAATAACTAATAACCGATTAAGATAGTCACGCCATTACTTTGATTGACAGTTTAGCGCATAAAATAGCTCCAGGCGTTTAGTTAGTCGATTTTATAATACCTTCTCGATTTAAAACGACTTAATTCTAATCGATTTATTTTGTAAAATAGACCAATTAAGTAAAAGATTAATGGCTTGATTTTAATGTCGTAAATCATTGGATAATGTTGAGTGGGAATTCGTTTAAATCGAGGTACAGAATAAAAAAGTACTTATATAAAGACTAGCGGCTCGTCCCGGCTTTGCTCGGGTGCCTATGTTACTCTGGGTGAATGTAGCTTTCCAATGGTGAAAGAATTTTTGAAACCGGCACAGTACTTTTTGAGTTTATTCACTACAAACATACACACACACGAAAATACAAATTTTTCCTCTTTATATTAGTGTAGAAAGAATAAGGGATTCGGTTTAGACATTTTTAAATTGTATTTTATGTGAATAAATCACCCATAATTAATTTATTATTCACACTAGGTACTTGAGAAAGAAAATATCTATAAACACATAACATCACGTCTGTAATCTCCGAAGGGTTAGGCAGAGGTGTACGTGATAGTACACCCACATTTCGCCAGTTATGTTTAAGTACCATGTAATACGGGGCGAGCCTATTGCCAGCTACCGGGCAAAAATCCAGCCTCCGTGATTGCTACTTAGAAATTCCTCATGGAAAAAACCCGATAACACTTTGTCCGACTCGGGAATCGAACCCAAGACCTATTGCTCAGCAGTCGCGCTTGTGACCACTAGACCAACGCAGCAGTCCATGTTTATAAACGTTGTTTTAAAACCAGCCACGTCAGGTAAACAAACAAATTAAAGTACGAAATTAAACAATATGATTAATTTGGCTGGTCCCGGCTGTCATTTGTAGATCTTTGACATTCGTTAAGGTAGTCAGTGGCTCGAAAGTCTGACAACCAGTCTTACCAAAGGGTATCGTGTTACCCAGTGCTAGCTGGGTTGTGGAGGTCAGATAGGCAGTCGCGCCATGTAAAATACTGGTATTCAGCTACATCTGGTTAGGGGTAATTCAAGTATTACGTAAGCATTACAGTGGGGCGGGGGGGTCTTTGCTTTACTTATTTTTGATGACATGGGGGATGGGGGGGTCTGCAACTCTGCATGGTGATTACGTCAGCAGAATTTTGTTTAACTTTTTCGGATTTTCTACAAAATTTAGTCGATTTTGGTTTGAACACATATGGCAACCCTACTTGTCTATGCTTGAAAACGAAACGCATTTTCAGGGATTCCCGAAAATAAAGGATACGTTTACTCGCTTAGAATCGAGTGCGGGAATTACCGCGCGCTATTCACTTGTAAAAATTTCTTCTCATGAATCAATAAAGAAACCAGAACACATTGAAAAATGCATGTACCAATGTTTACGTAAGCATGGGGGGGGGGGGGTAAGAGTTTTGCTTACTTTTGCTGACGAGGGGGAGAGGGGGTTTAGTAAAAAATCTGCTTACGTAATACTTGAACGGCCACTTAGACTGGAAGCCGACCCCAACATAGTTGGGAAAAGGTTAGGCAGATGATGATGATGATTAATTTGGTTAAGCTTCTGTACCTAATCATTATCCCCATACCTATTCTTTACCAAAACAAGATTGTTTTAAACTAAATGCTAACCAACGATCATTGAACAGCAGACTGGGAACCTGTCTGTATTTTCTTTTACTATGTATTTGTGTAATAATAATCAGATGCATAACCACAATCATTTACTACGGTTGTCATCAAGACGCTCATTTGGTTGGGCGTATCGAACATGTTCATTAGATTACACTGAAAACCGGGACAATTACTTAGTGTTGCTTGTCAAAACATGTCAGAGAACTTCACGGCATCTTTTAAAAATTGTATTTTAAACGATTTTATTGCTTGACTTGAATACAACTTCATTTTTTTTTTAGTAGGTAGTTCTGAAGAACTCACTGAATTGTTGGTATTTTTATAGAATAACATTTTTATGTTATTAATGTTCTATAACACCACGCCTGTAATCCCGGAAGGGTTGGGCAGAGGTGTACCTAATAGTACACCCACATTTCGCCAGTTATCTTTAACTCTATATCTCCCATGTAATAGCGGGCGAGCCTATTGCAATCAACCGGGCACAAATCTAAACTCTGTGGCTGCTACTAAGAAATTCCTAATAGAAAAACCCAATAACAATTTGCCCAATTTGGGAATCGGACCCAGGACCTCATGCGACCATTAGACCAACGACGAAGTCAAGTATAGAATAGACTAATAATTGAATAGTTATAACAACTGTAATTCCCCAATTAGGTGTATCCATAGTACACCCACACTTCGGTAGTTATGGTTAGCCAAGTCCAATGTACTTATTACATGCGGGCGAGCCTATTGCCATCAACCGGTTGGATTATGATTTCATCGAAAGGAGAAAGGTAATCCTACGTATCTTACGTTATTCCTTAAATTGTTAATTGTTAGTTCAGCATTTGTTAGTTAGTTAGGCGCGACCCGTGACCCTCTATAACTCCGGTTTAATGAATGACTTCACTTAAACAAACACCCTGTATAAGTTTTTTTAGTACACCTTAGGGCCTGTCTCCACGAGCGAGAGAATCGCGACGATATTATCGTCGTTGCCACGTATTTCTATACACTCTCTTAGAGGCCGTCTCCACGAGCGAGAGAATCGCGGCGATATTATCCCATACAAATACGTAATATCGCCGCGATTCTCTCGCTCGTGGAGACGGCCCCATAAAAGCAATATTAACAACCCGAATAGGATATGGTTAACCGCTGAAATAATTTCTATGGAGCGTGCCTAATGGCGGGCGATTCATTTCCGGGGCAGCCTTCAGCATCACTTGTTAAAAATAACCGTAGTCACAGTTGAATGCAGAAAAAACTGATCTTTGTCAAGTCTAGAGAAAACAGACACTATCTGGATTTTGCCAGTAACTTCATGTCGAACTGAAATGTATTAGCCTTGCAAATTCACCAGCTCAATCGATAAATTCGTGGAGTATTCCATAATTCGATAGTATTGGTAGCCAAGTTCTGGCAGATAAGTTATGCATCATGGAGTGGAATCTCAGGAGTCACGCCATTTACTTACAGCCAAGAGGCTTCAGCTCTAGCAGTGGGCGTGCTCAACTGTTAGAACTGGATACGGACTGATCATTATTTCCGAACTGCTGGAACTGGATACTGATCATTATTTCCGAAAATTCTTCAGTTGGTCGTCTCCACATACCTGTAACAAACAATAGTACGATTAATATCAGATACAGGTCTACCTAATAATAAGATAACGCTAACGTAGTGTAAGTTTCACCAACAATCAGCAAATCTAAACTGTGTGTGATGTGCCGATGTTAAACTGCGTTCAAGAGCTGTCGATGTCATCATAACTATGTACATTGTAATACTCGCTGTTGCCGCGACCTTCGACCGCGTAAAAATTATTATAAAAACATTACTTTCTTGAATTGGATTTTGTTGACCATTTCAAGGATTTAATTTTTTTTTGCACGGAATCTTAATTTTTCCAAATTAAAAGTAGCCTAAGTTACTCCTTATAATATCAGCTATCTGCAAGTAAAACCGTCAACATCGGTCTAGCTGTTTCGGAGATCAGCCGGAACAAACAGATCGACAAAAACTTTTTTTTTTGTTGTAAGTACCGTATATACTTTCATAAGCATTCAGTAAAAAGCCGTTATTTTGAAATTACAAACAGACACTTCAACTTTATTTATTTGTATAGACACACCAACAGCTCTTGAACGCAGTTTGGACGTGCGGATCCCGTTCAGTTTGATGGGGAAAATTGGTGCTTAGATAAATATGGTTAAATTACTTCCACATATTCATGTATAGTGGAAGTAATTTAACCTTAGACGAGTTTCTGAGAAAAGTTTTTGCACATTTGCGTGTATCCTTTATTCGCTTAAGCGGAAGAAAATGATTTTGATCAAAACAGTTTTTTGTTAGAAAAGGTTTTCGTTTGACCTTTGCATTAAACCGATGTTTTAATACAAAGGATTTGTCTGGTTTTTATCAGAAACTGAAATCAGGAATGAAGGTCGACGCAGGCAGTTCATATTTTTGCTACTTTAAGTGTCGATTGAGCGCCAAGAGATTGCTGAGAAATACTGGGTATTTAGGCATTATTTTTGTATGTTAGTAGAAACGGACATATATACGGTATACGGCGGTATACCTCATTAAGGTAGTTGAAATTAATAGGCAATGGTCATCCAATCAAATCTTGCTGAATTGAAACCTAAGGCCCTATCACGAGCGCACTCGCGGTGTAAGATAAGATAAGGTACGATATATTTATTTGTTTGTTGATAAACATGTGTCACATACGATAATAAAAGTGCATGTAGGGTAACATAATTATAAAACGAAAAAAAAGAAAAGAATATGCGAAAAAAAAAAATCAAAATGCGTCGATTTTAAAATCAAAAATACGTTTCACATGTAATACTAACTAATATTATGTATAAATGCGAAAGTAAGTTTGTTTGTTTGTTTGTTACCTTTTCAAACCACTAAACTGACCATCCTGAAATTTTGCATATACTTTTTCAGGTGTACAGAAACGGACTTAATACCTTTCATCCCGACAAAAAGTACTGTTCCCGAGGAAAACAACAATAACGTTCTTAAGATAATAGATGGCATCATGATTGTATTATATTATTATAGGAACGTTGGTAGTGCGAATTGATTAAGTATCAAATTCTAAATTAATGCGAGCGAAGCTGCGGTCAAAAGCTAGTATTTTCATAATTTTAAGAATTTATTCATATCTATGGATCATACTGGTTGTGCAGTTGCAAACAATTTAACTAAAATGCTATATTATGATAATTGTATTTTCGATTCAAAAATCGAAGTATTTAAGTTACGTTTACATCGCGCGCTCGTGGTAGGACCAGAAAAAAAATATCTTTAAACCCGAAGGCAAAAGTCAGCAATCCAATTAGCAGGATATTTATAGGCTTTTAATCAGATAAAAGGCGCGAAAGATGAATAATTCAGTCAAAATGAGCTTTCACTTATTAACGAACAATTTGGGACATCTCCTCCAATTATGATAAGGCAATATTAATCGAAGTTCAAAGAGACTTTCTCCGTTTTAATTAAAAACGAATGAATTCTCATTATTTTAAAGTTCAGTCGCGAAAAGGTCCCGTTTAATTACCGTTCTAAAATGAATTTCGTCGTGAAAATATGTTATCGGGTTAATTTTTATCTTAATGCATTGGAAGACTTAATTTAATTAAGTACATAAGTATGCTTTATCTGTGTGTCCAAGTGTAACATGTAAGATAACAAGTAGGCATTTCAGGAATCAGTTGGTTACTTCATTCTCAGCTTTTTTTTATCTTTTAGTAATACTGATATAACGCTCCATTATTTTTTTGTTCCCGGGGTGGAAAATCCACACGGATGTCCTCCGCCCTGGGGCGGGCGGAGGGGTCTGTCGGACTTAAACCGACTAAAAACCACCCCGGTGTTCCCTTCCCACACTTGCACCGGGGATCGTGGGAACTAGTGCGCCTTCCACGATCCCCGGCTAATGCCGGCCCGCATCTGCAGGTCTCCTCAAGTCCGCGGGGGGAGTGAGGACTCAAGTAGCTGATGTTGGGGTTAAAACAGCCAAGCTAAAGTGGGTGGCCACGTCGCACGGATGTCCTGGAGAGGTGGGCAAAGATCGTCACTCACTGGACCTCGCCGACGTGGTTGACCGGAGGGAAGGTGGTGTGACGACCTGATCATGTTCGAGGGGCAAGGGTGGCCAGAAATTGCGCAAAACAGAGAGGATTGGAGGAAGAAAGGGGAGGCATTTGCGCAACAGTGGGAAACAATAGAAACTATGAAAAAAAAATACTGATATACATATACTTTTTCGTGTGTCTTAAAGCTCCAGGAATCAAAGCAATGGAATATCCAAGGTCTTCTACTTAGTGTAATCTCAGCTTAACTATTGAGAACATAAAAGTCTAATTTAATTTAATTTTAATTAACTGAGTTATCCTCAAAGTAAAAATAAAAAGTACACAGCCAATTACAAATACCCGTTTAATCAACTAAAAATAAACCACTTAAACTAACTAGTATCTACTTTCTTTCGCAGCCCACACGATGTAAACAGCGCTCTGTTTAACCTATCTGCGAACTAATTGCTCCTGCGTAGGTTCAATGCACTTACATGCAATTGAGGTGTACACTCGCGAGCACTAATGTTACACACGTAGCTACTTTTAAAAGTGATTTTCTACTACTGTATTGGGTGTAATTTAATGTTGTTACAAACACTGTACAGGGTGTAAATGGACCCTTCACGAAGCGAAGTCAACAAAGCATTCTGTACATCAAACTAAGTAACTCTACGCAAAAATTATTGCTGAGAAACGACTTTTACAACAAAAAAAAACATATGCTAATGGATGCATTGAAGAGTACGGGGGTCATACAGGTATTTAAAGTAAAGTTATAACGTTAAAAACTTGTATTTAAAAAAAAAAAACTTGTGAAGAATTTGGAACTTGGACCCCCAAATTCTCCGGAACTAGAAGGTTCCCAGGTATGGTCTAGAACAAAAAATATATATCGCAATGACGGAGAGAACAAGTGCCTTTCATTTGGAACCCATCTTTTCATAACAAACTGGTGAGCGTGTGTTTATAATGCTGTGGTAACGCTTCACCTCCTGAACGGCTTAATCGATTTTGATGATTTTTCTTGTGTAGGTATGTGGTCATCTGGATGGTTCTTAGCAATAGATGGATTGGACCAGGTAGATTATGCTTTTGTCGAGACTGATAGGACAATGTCTGCCTATCAACCGCTAGTACCTACTATCATGAAAAAGATATTTTATCTTTGCAATACTTTTTTCCGAAGAAAATTGTTCTTGAATATTATTGTGGTTGACTGGTAGAGAATACCTTGTGGCATTAAGTCCACCTATGTACCACTATTGTACATGAAGTTTAAATAAATAAATATGGCTAAGTGTGTACATATTAGTGTCCATGACTGTACTATATTTTTATACTGCCATTAAAGTACGATAATATTCAGAGAGCTCTGTTCTATCGATATTAATAAACATATGATTTAATAGAGAATAAGGTACGGTCTGTTTTTTGATAGGAGATAATGAATTAATAGATTAAGATCAAAAATCAGATTGAGGGTTAAGTGAAGGTTAAAAGGCAAAATGGATGATTGATTTTGGTTTTTTGGGAGCTTCAGTCCGTTATTAATTTAATGGGAAATGATGGGGGACGAGTAAGGTAATTAATTACCTATTACGAAGTTTAGTTTTATTTTTGTGAGCAAACGTGAAGAATGATTGAGTTGGACCATTAATGACCTACGTTTTTTATTAATGCATTAAAAATCTACCAATATGTTATACTTAAAGTAAGCATGGCAGAATCTAACCTATATCAGGGCTGCGGGACTGTTTGAAAGAGATACCGCGGCCCTGGAACATAAAGGGCAAAAGAAGGAACATGGATAGTTTTTAGTCAGTAAAAGTCTGACACTCCCTTCCGCTCCGCCCAGAGCGGGAGGAGTCATTTGATGATTTCCCATCCGAAAAATAAAGATAAAAAGATTCTAACCTATATCAACAAAAAACCAGCCAATTTATCGACTAAACAAGATCACAATCGCTTCCCATTCCATAAATGGCAACACCACAAAAAACAACCATATTTCTCACGCCCCAAATCCAACACGGAAAGCGAACCGATCCGATTAAGACACGGCGTCAACCCTGACCTAGGGTTACCTTTTTAGGGTGCACCTTTTTTTCGACGTTTCATAAGTGCCCATGCAGGCCTATGTGAAATAAAAATATTTTGATTTTTGATTTCACAGCTCTGTTAAGGTTCAGCCAAATTGAGAACTGGACTGGACACGGGACTCTCACAGATAGTGAAAAAAAACCCGGCCACGTGGGAGTCGGACTCGCGCATGAAGGGTTCCGTACCATCGTAGTAGGGGAGAAATTTTTATTTTATTATTTGTTGTTATATCGGCAACAGAAATACACATTCTGTGAAAATTTCAACTGTCTTAAACTCAAACTCAAAGCAATCAATTCAACCAGACCAATTTCAATAAGACCATAACAGGCACTATTGAATGTCAGAAAAACAAAGAAGGCGAAGCTGCAGTCACAGACACAAAGCATAATAACTTGTGAAAGTACTGTAGTTGCCCATTCCAAAGCGTAGATCACTATGGAGAAGATTGGGAAAGAAACTCCATGGACACTCTTTTCAATCAAAATATTGTCTAACGGATCATGAGATACAGCCCGCTGACAGAACGACCGGACAGCGGAGGCTTAGTAACAGGGTCCTGTTGAGCACCCTTCGGGTTCCGAACCCTTATAAATACGCTAATTTGGAACCAACCTAAACGAAAACTGAATTTTATGTGTGAGTTTACAAAGTGCTACGTTCCCAAAAATACATATTTGTTGACACCAAAGATATAAGTAAGATTTCTTTTTTAAATATTTCTTTGGTTGACGTGTTTGGAAACTAAATTACGAACGTAAGATAAACGGCTGCTCATGCGCAAGTCGCTGATCAATAACATAGATAGACACGTCAGACCGTAGCTGGATGGATGACAGAAGATAGGACGACCACGATTGTGCTTAACAAGCAAGTGTAAGCTATTTTTACTTGAGTGAACTGAAGATCATTGGTTCTGCAGCTGGTTTAGATCTTGTTGTTTGTTTCTGTCATGCTTGGTCATATGTCATTGTTTTTAAATTATTTTATTTTTGTTTTACAGAATGCATGTGCAGGTTTTTTATTGTTGTACTAGCGACCCACCCCAGCTTCGCACGGGTGCATTTATTATACATATAAACCTTCCTCTTCAATCACTCTATCTATTTAAATAAACCGCATCAAAATCCGTTGCGAAGTTTTAAAGATTTAATCATAAATAGGGATATAGGGACAGAGAAAGCGACTTTGTTTTATACTATGTATTATTATATATGTATTATATTGTATTGTATGTATGTATTATATTGTATGTATCATTTTGCGTATGTATTAATTAACGTTATTTTAGGAACGGACCTGTTTTCTATATGTTGGGCAAATGCCTCGCTGCTTTCCTTGCCATTAACATCCCAATTTACCAATTCTAAAAATATCTAAGCACAGGTTTTAAATTATACATAACATAACATCACGCCCTTAATACCCGAAGGGTAAGGCAGAAGTGTGCCTATTACATAGTACCTAATAAATAGTACACCCACATTTCGCCAGTTATCTTTAACTCCCATTTAATAGGGGTCGAGCCTATTGCTATCAACCGGGCACAAATCCAGACTCCAAGGCTGCTAGTAAGAAATTCCTGATGGAAAAACCCAATCACACATTGCCCGATCCGGGAATCGAACCTAGGACCTCGTGCTCAGCAGTCGCGCTTGCGACCACTCGAACAATGAAGCAGTCTTGGGTTATCTTTGTAATGTTTCAACGCTGAAATGAAAATAATTGTGTACAGTCACGAGCACCAATATGTAAACACTTAAAAACTTTTAAAAGTGTTTGTCTCCTACTGATTAAAATTTCATGTTGTTACAAACATAGTATTCTGGAACTTTTATTTTAATGAAAAAGATCCTACCTCCAAGTTAACATTGTTGTTTCGCGAAAATTGCTTTTAAAAAAAATGTTTACATATTGGTTCTCGTGACTGTAGATGTAAATGTACTCCTAATCACAGTGTAGGTACTATTAATATATAAAAAAATAAAAGCTTGAACTCGTGTTCTAAGTGGTCGAACATCATAAATGAAAATAAAAACATCAAGTACCTAACTACTACGACGCTTGCTACGATGCTTCTGTCGCTATGCAGCTTTGCAAGTTATAAACAGGTTGGGTAAAAAATCGTATCAGGGTAATTTTTGATTAAACATTATTTTTTACAGCAATGTTCTAAAGAAACGAATAATTTTTCGTGGGACTTAAAAGATATTGAAAAAAGTGCCAATACTCATAAATGACCCACTGTCATAAAAGCACTTTTGTAGTGATGATACATTTTCTAGAAGCAACTAAACACCATTTATTGTTTTATTTCATTATAATTGCCTATTTATTAAAAAAATAATATTTTTGTAAAAAAAATATAGATATATTTATTTTTTAAAATACTCAAATAGTCAGAACTTTTAAGGGAGCTCAAGTTAGGGCTCTGCCACAGAGATATTTTTACTGCAAATAACCTCAACTATCGCCTTGTTTCGTTTGATTCCCGATTTTTTACCCACCCTGTATATTAATGCAGTTAAGACACTTTACTACTAACGACTAGAACAAGTTAATTAAGTCATATTACATAAAATTATCTTCTAATCGGTTATGACACGTAATAATATCCTAGACGAGATAGAGAAATGGTATTGAGTCGTAATGAAATGCAAATATGGAGTCATTTTGTATTTAATTCGCGGGGTTTTACGTTTGTATATCAAGTATTACTAGATACTGTTTATATTTGCTTCGTAATGAATGTTACTTGAAACTCAATACACTTACTTAAGTATTTTAGACAATTGTATACGTCCCTTTCTGCCTATTGACCTAGCTCTATTCTTTATTCTGCTTGATATGGGGGAAAGTGAAACTTACGTTTTTTCTTACTGCACCGATGTTCTTTTCTAGTTAATTACGCTGCGGTATTAAAAATACTTGAAACGTTTTACCACGACTGTTCGAACTTCGTTTTCTCGGCAGTTTTCTGGTTGATTCTGGCTTTCAGGTGTTGCAGTGCTTGGGAACTGTGTGGCTGGCGGTCCAAATGTCCATCAACATGCTCCTACTCTTATCTTAATTCATTTGGGCTCTATTACTCGTTATCTCAGCTGCAGTCACCTCAGTTTGTCCAAATCAGTAAGGCACCATTAAAAATGATTTCGAAGGTCCAAAATTAAAGCGTGTTTATTCTCCTCATCAAGTCGTACTCCTCATTACTAAGGGTCGTGATCCTACCTTGAAAATATCTTTTCCCTGACGATGTTTCGCTATCTCTGTCTGTCCTTGGCCAACTGAAGAGCATCATGAAATTTCGTATCAAGAGAAGGGCTTATCTGGTCGGATCATCGCAAGGGGCTGCGAGCTCTTGGTCGTTTACCTTCCACCTTGCCGGTAACCATCAGTTGTTCGAGGTTATTGCAATTTTTTCTCGCTTCTTCTTCTTCTTAGCGTATCGATGGCAAAAAAAAAAAGAAATATGTTTAGCCCAAAATTCAGACACGCGAACCGCCGCAGGTGATAGGGCATGCGGTGCAAGATGGAAGGTGGGCTATTGTTTGTGGGGAGATATCGCATACACACTTGAGGTCTGAGCCGTCCACGAACCCCCATCTGCAGAGATTGTCTTTGCTCCGGCCGACCTGGGTTCGAAGTCTGTTTAGGGATTTCCAAGTCGGCCACGGCAACTCATCTTTTCTCGCTAAAGCGTAGTAAACCAAAATTTACATTCGTACATATCAAATTAAATCAGACCCATACAACGTTGTTGTAAACTAAAATTAATTATCTATTGTGCTATTGGTAAACAATTGTATTTAGTCACACACAGTAATACCAATCACAATTTAACAAATAATAATAAAATTAATTATTCCATTACTGGAATACATAACAGTTTTACAATTTGGTATTTACCTAGTTGCAAACAATGGGTAAAGTAGATAAATCTCAATGAAAAGTTGCACTGTGGGTTGAAAATAACAGGATTTGGAAATAGGTAACTTAGTTGGTTTATTTCATGATTGTATTGTCTACTTAATAATTTAGTTTTGTTTATATTGTTGGACAAAGAACAATTTTAAAGATCATATTCCTATTAGTCTAAGCCTTTTAGTCTTCTACCTTTATGGTACGAATTATATAGGCATCTGCACTACGACTGTGATATTGGTAATAAAGCAGTGGCATATTTTGTAGATTTTTTTAAATATGAAATAAAACTTTTCTATATTTATTTTTTCGCACTGGTTATATTATACTAATATTATAATAGAGAGGTAAAATTTGTTTGTAGGTTTGTATGTAGGGGGTATTCTCTGGAACTAATGATCTAATTATATTTTGTTTTCACTGGTGAAAAGATAAATTATTCGTGGGAGCCTGTAACGGCTATAAATTATATTTATATCATGCATATTAGCCGAGCTATCACAATTTATGTAGACGAAGTGGCTTGCGAAGTGATGTTTAATACATTTTTTTGTACTCCTGTTTTCTTTCCGCTAAAATGAACCTCCAAAAGACAGAACTTACGAAAACTAAAAAATAAAAAACGATGTTATATTAGATAACAGTTACAACATACAGTAGTCTCAAAAAACGAGGCCACTGCCAAATACTGCTAACTGCAATAAAGCAATGTTTACAGAAGTTACGTGAGATGTCACGCAAAGTAGTAACTTTCCACCCGAGTTGCATCTAAATTACAACACATTCTAATGCATACCAAACTTAACTGTTACATACTGTAGTTGTAGCACGAACATAATGCACGCTTGTAATCCCCGAAGGGATAAGCAGACATGTATCTATAGTACACCGACATTACGGTCATCATGTACCATATAGGGAAGATCATAGGCGTCAGCGTTTAACATAAACATATATAATAAATAAATCAATTTATTGACTTACACATGTTAGGAAACATACAGACAAAAACACAAACACAAAAACAATTATAATTAAAAGAGTCGAGGTAGCCGTGGGCCCCAAACTAGGCACAGCCTGTATCTTGGTGGCCCAAAATAAACAGAAAAGACAGGTTGAGTTATTGACTGTTCAGTGTGACACAGCACAGCAAGACACAAGTAACAATTAATTAAAATAGCAATTAAAATAAAATAATTGAGGAATCAAAATTAAAATAATATTATTATAACAATCAATGAAATGAATATTAAAAAAAAAATAATAATAAAGAACCAAAATAGAATCAGAGAAAAAAAAAAAAAAACAACTTGCGTAATTATTGTAACTAAAGACATCAGGTATTATTAATTGGAAGGGTGTGTAAGTGTGCGTGTGTGTTTGTGTGTGTGTGTGTGTGTGTGTTAGAAAGTTTAAGACAGGGGCAGTAATAGCAGTCTTGCTTATTTGAGTATGAGACTGGCGTTTGAGTGGTGGTTACCTCAAGGGGCACAAGAGATCTTCGGTTTCATCATAGGTCAAGTCCTGGAGCCATGTCTTTATAGCAATCTTAGCTTCGAGTATGTTTCCAGGGATCTTTAGTGTGGATTTATTGATTGTGTTGAAAACTCGAATAGGGAGAAAGAGTGAAAACCGTGTAGCAAAAACCGTTCTAACTCTTGGGATTGGAAGTCTATCAGCTCCTATTCTACCTCTTTGTTTATATGTGAATTTACTCCCTGACGTAGCAATAAGGTGGAGAAGGGACTTTAAGATATATAGCTGTCGGACACGCAAGACGCCTGCTTCTTTGTATAATTCATCTGTTGAATAACGACGCGGTTTTCCAAGGAAGACTTTAAGAACAGCCCGTTGAGCACGTTCGAGTTGAAGCATATACGATTTAGCCGCGCTACCCCAGACGCCTACACAGTACTGCAGCAGCGACTGACAAAGGGCTAGGTAGACTTTTCTGCATATGTCTAATAACATCATCATGCCTATAATTCTCGACGGGTGAGGCAGAAGTGAAGCTAAAAGTACATCCATATTTCGCCAATTATGTTTAAGCATCATGTAATAGGGGGCTAGCCTATTGCCATCAACTGGGTACAAATCTTTACTCCGGGCTACTACTGCAAACTGGCTACGACCTGGAACTGGAACCCAAAACCTCACGCGCAGCAATAGCGTTTTCGACCACACTATACCAATGAGGTAGACAGTTGCAGTCTAGGAACTTCTTTAATATTACGTAGCTCCTGAATATTACGTGCTAGATGTACTGGTGTGCTTCGAAATGACAGCATATACACTGTGACTTTTTAGTCGTCTTACAAAGATGGTACACTCAATGTATCCGACATAAAATACCTATAGGCGCGATTTTTTTTAACCTTTAATAATTATGACATTAGGTACAAAGAAAAATAAATAATACTTACATTAGAATTATGAAACATCCTGTTAATAATGTTTGTGTCAAACGGTAGAACATACCTACCCAGCACTGAGGACACGAGTCGAGTAGATCATCGCTCGCAACAGGGTGTTTCAACAACGTCATGCGTCATAATACTGAATAATATTTTTATTTTTAAATTATTAAAATCACATAAATACGAATTTTTTTTTTCGTGAATGTTTAGTAGTCATTGTTTACATGAAGTGGGCTGCCGTTGTAAGACGACTAAAAAGTCACGGTGTATATGCATACTTACTTATCATTTACTTTACTTTACTTTTACTACAGTAGTTAGGGTCAGCTCACACCGAGACGCGACGCGACGCGACGCTGCGCGTACACTTTAAAAGAGCGACTCAAAATACAACTTTATTTTCTACACGAAAAGATACACATTTCATTGTGAGAATTTAGAATACGTTGCCCCATGCAGCGCTGCGCCTCGTGATGCCTCGCGGCGTAGAGCGACGCATCGCGACATTCGCGACGCAGCGCTGCATCGCCGGTACGCGCAGCGTGCAAGAGCGGCGCTGCCCCTCACGAAGCTGCGCGACGCCGCGCGACGCCGCGCGGCGTCGCGAGGCGCAGCCGAGGCTGCCGTGGCGACTTCTCTCTACAGACTTCGTGTAGAATTGATGCAGTTCGGTCGAGTGCTTGAGTGAAATTATAATGATAGACTGGGATCTTGTTATAATCGGATTTCTTGCAGAAGAGAAAGAGGAAGAAGAATACCAAAATATTTTTTTTAAATTATTTTTTGCATTTCTATCACTATTACTATATTCTCTTCCAGTATCGTCGCGTTGCGTCGCGTCTCGGTGTGAGCTGACCCTTACGTAAACAGTAAACGTTAGCATTCGCGTTGCATCGCATTTGCGACTCGTGTCTGTTTATTTATGTAGTTCTGACTGTACTGCTCTGTTTTTGGTTTAATTATATAGTCTATGTGCTTTACTGCGTACTGTACGGGTAGGAATCTACCTGTACTATGTAACACAATCAAGTTATAGTATTTAAAAGAAAATAAAAGTTTCAAGGCTAGTTACTAAATAGTACGTCTGAAAATGGAATACTTACAAAATATACTAAGATCGTCATTTTCTTTTAGAAGCACATTATATTTTTCAAATATTGTAAAAGCCACAGTACCTGGATATTTTACGACTACATTAAGAGGCATTTTTAAAAAAAGGCCCTGGTAAAACTCTATTTCAGCCAGAGTACTACTTATTTCTTCTTTGTCTTTGAGGTAGACATTCTGAAAGGAGGGAATGAAGGGGACGCTGTCGCCAAAACCGAAGCCGGGGGCAAAAGCCTTCCTATCATACGTTTTATTTATATTCTGAGAAGATGAAATAGCCAAACAATACTGAGATACGCAAAACGTTTACGCCGCGATATTTATAACACCCACGCTGGTACAATGTTGTGCATTATTTGTAGACTATGACTAAACAAAGGGTTCACCGAATGCTTTATAAATACGTTTCTAGTTAGCTTTGATAGACTGCTTATACGAGGTGATTAGGAATTATTACCAAGAAATCTAGGTAGGAGTGGTAAATAAATTCCTGTATATGAATACTAGCTCAGGCCCGCGGCTTCACCTGCGTAAGTTCGGTAATTTTCCCACGGGATCGCACTACCGGGATAAAAAAGTATCCTGTTTGTTAATCCAGGTTATAAACTATCTGTGTGCCAAATTTCATCCAAATCCGGTCAGTAGTTATTGCGTGAAAGAGTAACAAACATCCATCCATACTCACAAACTTTCGCATTTATAATACCTATTAGTAGGATTTAGATAACGGATATGGTAGTTTATTTTATTAACACGTGTCTGTCTGTCTATACCCTGTATATCAGTTTCCTAACGTATTAACGAACCGAAGTCTTGTCATTATCAGAAGCAAAAACCTTGTAATAAGGCTTCCTTGTCTCATTTTGTTTCCTGTATTTGATTCGCTTGGATTCTTAATAAACGAATGCTTACAACTTTCAAAATGTGTTGAAGCTTCATCATCATCGGCCTAGCCTTTTCCCAACTATATTGGGGTCGGCTCCCAGTCTAACCGGATGCAGCTGAATACCAGTATTTTACATGGAGCGACTGCCTGTTAACCTCCACAACCCAGTTAGTACTGGGTAATAGGATATCCTTGGTAAGACTGGTTGTCAGACTTTCGGGCCACTGACTACCTGTAATGACTGACAAAGATCTACAAATGACAGCCGGGACCAACGGCTTAACGTGCTTTCCGAGGTGTGGACGAAACTCGGTATGTAATTATGGTCACCCATCCACAGACTAACATAGGCAAGCACGGCTAAACCTAAAGATCGACTCGAGCGGCTGTTATTATTTAACCACGAGCTCCTCAATGTGTTGAGGCTTACATTATTCTAAAGATTTCAGCTAGATGGAGAAATACCTCAAAAAAAGTTTCTGAATCAGAGTAGATGCGAAAGACGAAGACAAGGAGTTATTTCTTTCCTTATCGTGTGGTTAGTGCCTAACCTGGCCTAGACAAAGACAGGGTGTTGAGCTTGGTAGTATTGGGTATACAGCGTGTAACGGAAGGGGGGTATCAACCCTGAAGGAGGTGAATGTGCTCATGAAACTCAACAACTATCCCCAAAGAACATAGGTCGAAATATGAAAAAAAAATTTGGCCCTCCCATAGTACCTAAATCAATCAGCTGGTAGTCAGTTTTGTAAGGGAGGGCCAAAATTTTTTCATGAGCACATTCACCTCCTTCAGGGTAGATACCCCCCTTCCGTTACACGCTGTATACCCAATACTAGATTGCGATAGGCTTCGTTAATTTGATAAAGATTTCGAAGTTATCCAAGTATGTCAAAGACTCCCAAGTATCAAACAAATGACAGTTTCCTGCACTGCATAGGTATTTAGGGACACCCAACATTCTAACTGTCAAAACACGCTGTTATCAAGAACAGTGTCAATTGTGTGAATGGAAAGCATGTTTACTTCGCCATTTTGCAGCAGAAACATTACAAACTGCATCCGTCTCAAGTACGTGCCATGCTATATGTTTCCGTCAATTAACACTTATCTACAAGTAACTAGTGTAAATACAAAGGCAAATATATAATATAACGCCTTCGTTGTTATTGTATTGTGAGGAACCTTCCTCACAATACAATAGACTCCGAATTCACCCTTATGACATAGAGTAGATCTATATCTGAAGTTCATGACCGAATACCAGATAACAGTGTTTTGACAGCAAGAGCCAGCGCCCATCAATGTTTCACTGGCAATCCATGGCCAGGGGCCTGCCACCACCTCTTCTAGCATTAATCCTACAAAGCTCCATCTAACTTTTAAATAATATTATCTTATATGTTAGATGGATCTTAGCAGGATTTAAAACTCAACCTCTTTTCCACACCGAAATAAGTTTAAAAATAATACTGCTTTAGAAGGTGGTGGTCCCCCTGACCACAAAATTTGCAGCATTCCGTCCGATTGTTATGCAGCCAAAAGTAACTCAGAATAATGATACCTCACCGCGCTGTTATATCCAAAACATAATACCATAAGAACTCACAAAGATAATTTAAAAATATCCTTCCTTTAATAAAAAGTAACGGTGCTACACGTAATTATTTTAATCGAGTCATTTGCTTTTGACACCGTTTTGTGTCTTCACGTTTATGTTTTATTTTTCATCGTTTTTACACATTTTTATGCGAAGGTTGACCCAAATATGAAGGTGGAATATCAATCTTTTGTGTTGAAACTGGTTATGTTTAATATCTTGATCGTCAACTGCAATTAAAGCAAGATTAAGTCAGTTTTTACCAGTTCAAATTCTTCTTATGTCTAAAGTCATCAAGTCATGTTTTATATTATAATCCAAGTACTGTTTGTTTTATTTTTTTATTCATGTAATCAAATATTTATGCTGTCTTGGCCTCCGCACGTTTTTTCACGGGTGACCACTGAAAACCAGCGCTATGCTGTGGGCCCCTCATAGCTCAGCATCATGCTAAGTGGGAAACTGCTTGTCGCAGTCACGACGTGCAAGCTGTCAACTTTTTGCTCAGTCTTGTTGTATTTATAAATATTTGTTATTATGTTGTATGTTTATTCTATTTTTGTCATCTATATTGTCGTGTTTATTCTATTTTGTCGTCCGCCATATTAAATTTAGAATGATGGCACTTAGCAAACCGTGCATTGTCATCCAAACTTAACATGTATTGTTAAAAAAACAAAATGAACACCAACTAAAAGAACCACTAATTTAATAAACATTATGCAAATCTACGACGATTTGAAAACGAGGTAAGCAGTGAGCTTATCAGCACCTTAGCAAACCCACGCATGTTATTTAAGTCAAGTAGAAATGGGTTAGTGTGGTGCCAGTAGGCGGGCTGCTGGCACTCGCGAGTGGCTAAGTGGCTAAGTTATAGCATGAGGGGCTACGTTTATGAAGCGATACATAAATTATGTGTGAAAGGTTTTAGAATGTTTTGATTGAGAAGTGTGTTTGATAGAATCTTTAACGTTGAATTCGTTTCTCCAAGCTAGGATTACCACCAGATATTCTGTTATGAAAGACGGAACGACGGAATCACGGAAGATATAGGTACCGAAAGTGACAGTAAAAGTTCTGGTCAGAAGAAGTTTTGGTGAGGACTGAGAACACCTCACCAAAACTTCTTGAGTTTAATAGGACTACAAATCTCAATAACAATCATTATTTTTATATTTTTTGTATTTTTTTTTTAAATATTTTATATAAGAACTTCATGTACCTACCATATTTGATGCAATAAATGAATTGAATTGAATTATATTCGTATAGGAATATTTTAGTAGCAGCCACGGGGTCTAGATTTGGGATCGGTGGATGGCATAAGGCATTAAAACATTACTGGCAAAATGTGCCAAGCCTGTAAACATTATACAGGCGAGATGTTATGTTATATAAAACCAGTAACACCTAAAGCAATATTACCTCATACCATAATTACAAACGCCCCGAATTCCTAAGAATTGGACGAAACAGTTTCATTCCAAAACGTGTTTGGCCAGGTGTCGCGGTTCGTCTTCCGGGACAAACATGCATGGGTGTCCCGTTATATATGTCGGCACCTTTTTATGCTTATGGTAACCCATCTTTTGTTTCACCGCGGTTAATGGGTTCTCGGGATTATGAACCCTTTGTCTATGCCATTGAAGTGCCATAGACGCATAGAGTATAACCACTTAAAAGAATATGCAGATAGACAAACGTGGAATATGATGATGGCTGTTGTGATGTATAGCGGAGATTGACCACATTAAAGGTTGTGGGAATTTTTCGAGGAAGATTTGTTCTCGGTAAAGGCGGTTTCGAAATTAAGGAAAAATAAAATGAAGTCTTCCAAGAGCTATCTTTGTATTTTGTATCCATCAAGCTGGACTAGACAGGTCTCTAGATATTTCGATACCTTGAGCTCATCTTGCTAGTTGGTGAATATAATATTTGCGACAGAATATCTTTGGTACTTATCTACTTTATGTAGTCCTATTAAACTAAAGAAATTTTTGATTAGGACTGACAATATTCTTATCAGAACACCCAGTGGAGTAATCCTATGTTGGAGAATGAGTTCTCCAAGACATTGTAATTTTTCGATCATTTATGAAGAAACGAATTTTCTTGAAAATCCTTGATTGTAAAGTAAATAAATAGAAATGATATTATTACGCAACTGGGTGCAGAATTCTTCCGTGATGGCACCAGTGTCACCTACCCATTTCGAGTCTCGACCCAAGACGACAAACCCACGACGTACTTACATTTATAAACATATCAGTTGGAATAAGCTTAGACCTAATTAATGCAATATCATGCTTACATCTGGAACAAGTCTTTACTTTTAGATTACATGGTCCCGCACCGCCCTCATCAATTAGCGGTTTTAATGCTTCATCTTACGATTACCTGGGATCACTTGCTTAATTTGATATAGTTTGCCGGTCGGTTGTAAGTTGCAGCTTCTCATTTCGCTCGCATCTAAGATAAAGCATAGCCCCTTTTCCAATTGTAAGATAAGTAACGTACGAGTAAGTAAGACGACACCGTTGGCGCAGTGGCTGCGCGATTGGCTGCTGCGCTACGTGTCGCGAGATGTATTCCCGTACGGAGCACAAGTTTGTATGACCTCTAAGTTTATTTAATCCTATTGAATGCCTTTTTAATTAATTGTTCATTCAATGGGATTAAATGTGCTTAGAGGGTTGTATTGATGATTTTAATTATTATAACTGAGTGAAGCCATATTTGTTACGGTCGCCAATCATATATTAATCAACATACAGCTTGGCACTTACCTGTAAATTGGAAAAAAACTTAATTTCGCGGGCGCTGCTGGCGCATCAATCTTAAATCGTTGCGTAAAGGGGTAAAACGTATACTTAATATGCAATTGTGCCCACAATCTTAATCCTAAAGTGAGTGATATAGGCCCATTAAGACTCGAACCGATTTATCACATCACTCGTCAGATAAAATGCAAAGTGCAGGCAAAATGGACGGGTAGGTATACTTAGTCGCTGATGTCGTGAAGTTTTTATGCCTTAGTAGAATATACAGTCACCAGCGCATCAAGTTATCACAAATTGACTAATTTTCTCATTTGATTTTATACTCAACGATGAACATTTTATGGTTTAAAATAATTTGGTGAAATTTGACAGTTTGTGGTGACTTTTATGTGCTGGCGACTGTACCAAGGTGACGTAGCAAGATTGAAGTTGAATACAAAGTTATGCGAAATTTAAAACGCAATTTTAAGTTACGGAATCTGGCGTTACTTTGCGAAAATCTATGGCGGTAAAATATTTTGTAATTTTTTCTGTACTCAACTGAATTAAAACGAAATGTTGAAATAGTAATTTATTTATTTATTTATGTACACACAGAAATACTTAACAGGACAATATATAAGGTTTTTATTTGCAATTTTTAATGTAACTTGGGCTGTATTTTTGTTGAAGGGGAAAGGAACTGCTTAGGGTCTATCACCAGGTAAAAGCTAAGAACTTATCCATTATACTAAACGCTGCCAAACGAACCACGACCTTATTTCTACTTGTGATTATTTTAATGATCTTAGAGTACTGGTATTCATAATTTTAAACTTCGACAAGTTAAAAGAGTTATTTTAATGTCACATAACAAATAACAGCCCTCGCACATTCATCATCTGCCTTGTCTTTTCCCAACTACGTTCAGGTCGGCTTTCAGTCTAACCGGACACAACTGAATACCAGTACTTTACATGGAGCGACTGCCTATCTGACATCCACAACCCAGTTAGTACTGGGTAATACGATACCCCTTGGCAAGACAGCCCTCATAGGTACATTAAACTTTGATAAACAGATCGGAATATACAATCAGCGCTACTGTATCGTGCTTACTCAACAGACGTCAGCGACTGATACGTAAACCTCGTCATGCAAGAAGAACGCAGTTACAGTACAAAAATATCAAAATATGGGCTCGAAATAAATCCAACACGGCCACAACGTTCTCGAAAAAATGTTCACTTATAACAAAATTGTTTCAGATACGACACGATAGCGTTTTATGCCTAAATCTGCGTATGCAATTTTGTTTTCAAATATGTAAACAAATTAACCAACACGTGAGTTTTTGGAAAAGCTACTTTAACATTTACACGTTAAGTTCAATTTGTGCAACATCATCCTCATCATCTGCCTAGCCTAGTCTTTGAACGATGTTGGGGTCGGCGTTCAGTCTAACCGGATGCAGCTGAGTACAATCATAAAAAAATCTGTTTTTTTTTAATACTGCTAATCGATCTAAAATCAACTTAATTTACAGACACCCAAAGTTAATATTCTTTTAAGTTAAGATAACAGGAAAATTGGAAACAAGGACTCGGAATAGACTTTACATGCGCTTGCACATGTCCTTTATATTCTCTTATCTGTTGCGAAAAGGGTATATGTATTTATGGGATGTGCGGGCTATTATCTGCCTGTGAGGTCGCTGAATACTGATAGGTAAGCCTCAATACAGCTGTTATAACTTAAAACAGAGCCTAAAACTCCATTGTTTGTCGTGAATGCATTTGAAAATGTTGACATGGGTCGTGTTTTGCATTTCGAATGTGTAGCATCGCTGGGAGGCCGATGTCCAGCACTGGGACATTTCCCGACTGGAGCGTTGCTTTTCAAAGGAGCTTTTAAAATAAACAAGTTTTGACTGGGGTTAATTCAAACATGATTATAAAACCTCATGTACCTACTTAAATGTGATATGAAAGACAAAATCGTAGGTGTCGTAGGTGTTAACTAACTTACGACACTTTTAGTCGAGCCATGCATTAATTGACTTCCCTTCTCACTAAGAAAAAGAAAGAAGGGGAATAGAGGCACTGACTGCAGTGATTCCAGTGATTGGAAGTACTCAAGCCTCATCGTTATCAAGAAATGCTTGCAATTAGTTGCCGCGTGCAAATTACCTACTTTCTACAAACAGCAAAAAACAATCGACCGTCACGTCTGCTCGAATAACATAATTACTTACCGACATGCGCGTGCGACGTCCCCGTCTCGATGTTATCGCGTACGTCTCCCGGACGCATGCGTTTTAATGCTTTTTTTCTACATTATCGCATTTATTATTCATATATTACTCGTCGGCTATAAAACTTGAGTGGCCTTAGTATCGCGGGCTATAAATGAGTGATAATGTCAAAATTATTATTGTTTTACTACGAAGTCATTTTAGCTTCAGTACTGTCAACCGCGCATCAGCTGGCAACACTTGCACTGCGATAAACACTCTTACTGAGTTTACTGACATATGCGTGTACTGACTGGACAAGTCCACTCGAATCTTTGTGCTTCTTTCTTCAACATATAGGCGCATTCTGCATGGTCCTGTGATCCTCTCATGATCCAAGCAAGACAATGTCTTGTCCGTCTTGTCTTAAAAAAAGACTGTGACCTCTGACTATGAGTTTGTTTAGTTCAGTGTTTCTTCACAATAGTCAAATAGTACCTATGTAACTCCGACCTCATCTAGTTTAAAAAAATATATTGACTTGTAAGACTGCAACCAACTTACAAAATTAATATAATTTCATTACGACATAAAAGTACTGTCAATGTCAAATTGTTGCCACTAATGTGACTGGTTGACTGTACAGTCAGCATCAAAAGTTGATGACCACATTTAGATTTTTAAAATCGCTGTACACCGTATTATACCTAAATCGCTGAACATGACAAGCGCCAGAAATGAATGATTATAATAAAAGGGCATAAGTAGGTGACCATCACTTTTCAAAAGTCGCTATACAAAGTTATACCAAAAAAAACATAACATTCTTCGTCTCTAAAGTCTCTGAACAAATTTTTGACAAAAATAGCATACCATCGTTCATCTCTAAAGTCCCTGAATAAAATGAAATGTTTTTTGAGTTTAATATGTGTGTGTATTTTTTTTCGGTAGGTATATGTGTTTGGTAAATTAAGTAGACACATGCACATGTAAATCGCCACCGTTTTATTTATTATCAACAATATTAAATTAAATGGTCGATCTTTAGGTTAAGCCGACTAACCATTACATACCCACCCCACTCCTACTTAGGACAAACATTCGTGTGATGATGTGATGTAGATGATAAATAATTGCAACCACAATGGTCTACATCCGATAATTCCGATACAGAAATATTATTTTTACATTAAAGGGTAAACAGTTTTTCAAATACCCACAACTATGTTTCCCAAAGAATTGAAATAAAACGGAATTTGTGTGAATTTTGAAAATGAGTCATATGTATACAGATTAGGTTCTAATTCAATCGTAACTATAAAAATCATAAACTAAGTCGACGGTATGAATTTGAAAAGAATCTGCGTGATTTCTGAAAATGAGTCTTATTGCTTTACGAATAAGGTTATAATTCAATCGAACTAAAAAAAAAACATTAATTACGTCGATGGTATAAATTCAAACAGAATCTGCGTGATTTTTGATAGTGAGTCTTATAGCTATACAAATAAGGTTACTAATCAATCATAATACAGAAAGCTTAGATGACGTCGATGGAATATTTTTTAAACGGAATATGCTTATGCACCCACTTCTAATATTTCTCGTTGATACTATGAGACAAAAACAAAATTATTTTGGAAAGTTACATTCGAAATTTACATCCATATTTTTTTTTTGACATGATTTTGTTTGGATAGGACAAGATTGGATTTATAACTCTGAAGATAGTAACGAGCACTTTTTAAGTTTGCAGTTCAGCTACTTTTGATAGTATAAGTTTACACGCTACGTATCCGAAACAAACTAATGTTCAGTAACTTTTGTTATTTATGATGTTAAGTTATTTTTGGACGTTGTCGTGATTACACTAGATAACCAAAACAAGCATTTTATATTGTTCAGTGACTTTTGTAAAACTGAATGTTATGATGTTTTCGGATACTATAACGATCAGCGATTTTTGACAAAATGGTGTTCAGTTAATTTTGAACTTTAATGATGTTCATTCAACACTGGCGCCCTTCTTGTTGAACGATTTATGGGTGATATAATGTACAGTGATTTTGAAAATCTGAATGTGGTCATCGACTTTTGATGCTGACTGTACCACGATGTGATGAGTTCTAGTAATTGGTTTCGTTCGACCGAGAAACATTATTTTCTAGTCTATAAAAGCAATGATTAGTCGATGGTTCGATTCGATGAACATAAAATTAAATCCTTTTAAAGCTTTTACATCTTCGAAATGCTAACTAAAAGGGGAGATAACAATCGGTAAAGTCTTGTCTTATTTTTCGATTCTTTCAAATCATGATTCGATTACTTATCGATTGTCGAAATCTACACGTGCCCAAAGGGTCAATAAATTATTTTGCTTTTTATTTTGCGTCTCGCAACATTATGAGGTATTATAAATATAAGGAAATAAAAACCTTTTTTTATCGAAAAAAAGTCCGATCGATTCCCGTTTCCAAGAATGAATATTGAATGATATTTTATTGCAGTTTTATTTTATTTTATTATTGGTAACACTTAAATTCGGTAGTGAATACAAAGTTGAACATTAGTAACTTTATTTTATTGCGGAACTTAGTGTGTCAACATGTTAAATATTTTATTTTTAAGATAAAAATACTCGGGTTACGATAACGTCGATATTGATGAGTTTTATGCGAAAACAAAACATGAAAAAGTAAAAGAAAATTACATAAAATAAATTGAAATATTTTTTATAAAATTTTAATCACTTACTGACTTTTGCTCTGTTTATAAAATTTTCCTATACATATAAGGAAACCTTAAACCTACGTCTTTTTTCATAGGATTACGTAGATACTACGTAGCAAAGTACACACTTCATACAACTTCTTAAGTACACTTCTTTCCAAAAGTTTTAAAGGTCACAAACTTAAAAAGTCACAAAGTTACATTGTTAAAAATCTATGCCAAAAATAAAATAAGGAAACAACATAAAAATGCCGTAAATTACCAGAAACGTTACCAAGCAAAACCACAGGAAAAAATACGAGAATGAAATAAATTCGCGATATGATCTTCGACAGTTCGACATTTAGTTTCGAATACATTTTTATTGGATCGTGAATCGTGTGAGATGAGCCTTTGATTTCACTTCGGATCACGAAGTTAAAGAACTCACGAATACTCTTTGAATTTTTTGAATATTTATGCTTTTGGATCAAAAGGCGACATAAAAATATATGTAGCTGTAGTGTCTACAAAAGTAACCTAAAAAATAAAAATAATCACGCGAGCAGGGCCACAGCTAGTACAAAATATTATTTTGTTTCATTTTATTTTATGTTGTAGATAAGTACACTTTCGATTGCATGAAAACGACGTGCAAACATTCTGTCTAAAAGTTTGTCGTCAACTTGAAACGGTAAACGAAATGTTCAGAGAAACTTACATAAATTGCAACAACATTAACGTCACTTGCATTTCTTAAACTTACTTAACTACCAGCTTACAAGGTAACTGCTCGACTTGTATTTCCTTAAAGTTAAGCAGCTTACGAGGTTCAACTATTTCACTATCCCTAAACTGTCAGGTACTAATGCTGTACCTAACGACTTTGGAGTGAGTGTTATTGGATAAAACTAACACTTTCATAATCTTCGTTATCTTGAAGTAGTGTAAGTAGTTTGCCTCTACTCCAGAGCTAGACAAAGTCACATTTATATAACAGACAAATTTTAATGAGACATTAAAGATTTTCAAATATGTATTCAATGATGGCTTACATTTTTATTTTTTCACAATATGGCGTCTGATCGCCATATTGAATTTTGATAACTGTCATAATATGTCTTTAGTGACACATCGATTGAGGTAAGAAACATCAAAATCGCGGCACACGGGTTGGTGTCGAGCGCGGCAAAAGAACAACCATAGATAAATTACATACATAAATGTTCATCGGTATTTTTTTTTTGTCCTTTTTAATATAAAGTAATTTAGTTTAAGTGTATAGTTATAAGGTACTAACATAGTTATAAGCTTTACTAACAATTTTATATGGAATTTCACTTTCTGAAGTAAAATTATAAATAAATAAATAAAAAAGAATCAACTGTTACATACATATTAACCGTGTAGGTATTGCAGTTTTGTAGGAAACAGCTATTTTTTTTAATAACTGACGAAAAATTTATATGTGGCTCAGAATGATGTACTGAATACGTGGTAACCCCGTTAGCGTCGGTGTCCCTTCCACCCCGTATATGCTGATAAACACGTTGCCCTCCTCGCAGTAAAAATAACAAGTGCAACGACCTCCATTAGATTTTAGAAGCCAAGTATAAAACCTTTTAGTCATCTCACAAAGACACCACATAGCTCAAAGTACATAAATATTTAGCAACGTAACCCCTGCACACTATATTGTGCGTCTAATTACAAGCGTCAAGCATCAAGCACATACTCATTGTGGCACGGGCAGAGGTCCACGTGCTCAAGTATCATGTCAGAAGGGGTCAAGTGCGTGCGTTCATCTACAATGGTGTAGTACCTATATGAGGATACTGGATGACGCTTGAGAAAATGTTTGGTTGTTTTTGTTTTATTTTTGATGTTTTTTTTTTCATTGTTTTTAGACATAGGTTTTACATAACATTACATTACGCGTGTAATCCCCGAACGGTTAGGCAGAGGTGTACCTAATAGTACATTCACATTTCGCCAGTTATGTTTAAGTCCCATGTGACAGGGGGCGTGCCTATTGCCATCAACCGGGCACAAATCCAGACTGTATGGCTGCTACTAAGAAATTCGTGATGGAAAAACACAATAACAGTTTGCCCGACCCGGGAATCGAAACCAGGACCTCATGCACAGCAGTCGCGCTTGCGACCACGAGACCAACGGGCAGGTTTTACTGTAGTAGATAAGTACATTCCTGTCATAGATATTTCAGCAGTGATCTTTATTCTCGTTACAATAAGGTTGCATTTGCGTTCACAAGTCTGTCCAAATCACAGTGATATTTGCACTTTACCATATGGTTAGGTGTCTGATGGATTGCTTCTGTTGCTATCCAAAGAAAAATACTTGGATTCATGTATCTTATTACGCAATACTAACTGGGTTGTGGAGGTCAGACAGGCAGTCGCTCCATATAAAATACTGGTAGTCAGCGGCATCCGGTGAGACTGGAAGCTGACCCCAACATAGCTGGGAAAAGGCTAGGCAGATGATCACTTAGATTTATGTTGCGTTTTGTTTATTATGACAGTTGTTTTTTTTTTAATTATTATTCTACAGTTTTTGATACAATATTATGTGAACAAGTAGCTATTCTTATTTTTTAATTAATACGCTAGGCAAAGGCTTAGAAAAGTTTTTAATTGTTAGTGCTGTACCGTTTGGTATATTGCCAGGTTTAGCTTTGTTGAAATTGACACTAGGCTCATTAGCAAGAACAGTGCTTTTATTAATGACCTAGTTCGTTTAATTACTAGACACTAAATACCACACTACTACCTTTTTTGAAAATAAAATACGCATTTTACTAGAATCTTTTCTCTACTTGACTACTACTTCTCCACTTCACTTCACACTCCACTCCACTTCTTCACTTCCGCACTTCTTTTCTACTTTCTTTTTTTATTTGACTTGGCTTTATAAGCTGTCGAAAAATATCTCTCAGGCATGATGGTTTGGTTTCCTCACGATGTTTTCCTTCATTGAAGCAAGTGATAATTATACCAATATGCACATGAATCCTAAAAATCAGAGGTCTTGGGTTCGAACTCGATACCTATGACTTGGCAGTCCGACGGTCACACCACTAGGCTAGAACTAACTAGAATGTTAAGACACTAAGATGAAGACTATACTGCAATATTTTACCTTAGCAACCGAAACTTAATACAGATTAATCAACTTTGTCTAGTTAGCAATCATTCCTCAAAGTAACAGATACTTTTATAACTTCAAGAACTTATTTGAACTAAGCTGCAACGGAACTAGAAACTGTGAAACTTAGCTAATTATAGAACCAGCTCAAGAGCAACAGCTTTCAAAGAAATAAGCTGTAGAATGTCTCTTCTAGCAACATATCTACCTCTTTGTTCTATTGTTGTCAGAATATGGGTACAGAATGTAAATTCACATAACTTAAAATCATAAGAATATTTACTAATATTACCTAAATCTTTACTAATATGATAAAGCTGAATAGTTTGTTTGTCCAAACGCGCTTATCTTTGGAACTACGGTCTCAGATTTAAAAAATTGTCTTCATTTTTATTTTGTATAGGTATTTTTGAAGTTTGAAGTCAGAAACGGCAGGTGAAGCCGCGGAGCACAGATAGAAGTACATACCTATTATGTGTTAATAAGATAAATAATGTGCAAACACTTAATCGATTCTTGCTTTGATTTTATATATTAAATAAACATACTTAATGCACATCCATCCAAACCATTTTTTTTAATATTTAATGGGCCTACTCCTCTACCTCAATCTAGTCCTGAGGACAGAGATGAGGTCGACGATGGAACGAGCTAACCCAGAAGAAGTCTATTAATTCGCGACTTAAATAGATCATAATTATGAACTTGGGAACACTGACGAAGGCAGGGAATTCCACTCCTTGGCTGTGCGCATAATAAACGATGTAGCAAAGCGCTTCGTGCGAAGCGAACCATACCAGCGCTGAGACTTTTTTTTAAATGTCACAGCACCATGCTGAGATAGACTTTTGGCCTCGAACAGGACCAATTTCGTAATAAATTATTTACTTTTTTATATATACCTAATTTTGTTTTATTGCTAAATTAAACCATTTTTACGGTTCCGGACCCGAAGGGTAACCAACGGGACCCTATTACTACTGCCTCCGCTGTCCGTCTGTCCTTCCGTCCGTCAGGACGTCAGCGGAGTGTATCTCATGATCCGTAATAGGTAGACAGTTGAGATTTTCACAGAATGTGCATTTCTGTTGCCGCTATAACAAAGAATATTAAAAATTAAAGGGGGCTGGGAAGCCCCCTTTAATTTTTATTATTCTTTCGCGCATAAAGAGTTCCGTACCATCATTGTAGGGATACAATGATGGTACGGAACTCTTTATGCGCGAGTCTGACTCGCATTTAGCCGGATTTTTTTTATTTTGTCTTGTGCGAGACATATAAATACTTTTTCTTTCTTACTTTCTTTTATAATCTAAGTTTTCGGTGTTGCCCACAAGTAGATTATGAATTTATGACCTGAGTCAGCATGTAGGAGTTTCATACAGACAATTTCCGTCTTGAACGCAGGCAAAGCCGTTGACATAATTATGCTAGTCTAATATACGAACGGCGGTTATTGGTTAAAATTATGCGATTTGATGAAGATTTACATCATTCAACCTTTGACAAACACATAGACCGAACATTAATAGCGCTGCATAATTTATGTTAATACCGTCTATGTGTCCGAGGGAAGTCATAGCGCTTGAAGAAAATATACAGTTCACAACCATGGCTTCCAATATCTATGCGTTGACTGTTTTATTGTTGTTTCTGCATATGTTTGCATGTAGTTTGGTCTGGGTTATGGTCAGACCACCATAGTGTTTCCTTTAGGATGTAGGAACAATAGATCAGCTGAATTAGCAATGAGCTTTTGAGCAGCGTCAATTTGTTAAACTATAAAATTGTGTTTTCCTATAGAACAATATGTCGTTGGTAAGTTCTAGCGGTTGCTTCGCACTCCTCAAAAGTTTTTACAAAAACATTTCCTCAGACAACCAGAGAAAGATTTTTCCTTATTTAAAAGATTGCGAAGCCTTTAATGAGACTCGCACAAACCAGCGAAGCATGGCACAAAAGATAAGAGGCCTCATACTCAACAGTACAAGGCTGCCAAAATGATGATGAAGATGATAAAATGATGTTTTCAGGGAGTTGCGGAAGGGCTGCGGGACTGTTTGAAAGAGATACCGCGGCCCTGGAACACAAAGGAAGAAAGAAGGAACATGGATGGGTTTTAGTCAGTAAAAGTCTTACCCCCCTTCCGCTCCGCCTAGAGCGGGAGGAGTCATTTGATGATTCCCCATCCCAAAAAAAGGGAGTTGCGGAAGGCCGCCCGATTGTACAATAGGTACAATACAAGGATCGCTAAAAGAAAAAAAAAATGTGTTTTGTATATCAATCATATAAAGGATGTATCACAAGCCGCAGCAGGCAGCAAGCACTTAACGAAGCCGAAAGGCACTTGTTCTCCCCGTCATTGCGGTGTTTTTTTTGTTCTAGACGATACCGGGGCACCTTCTAGTTTCGAAGACAAAACAACTTGTGAAAAAGTTGGAAACTTGTGAAAAAGTTGGAACTTTAAAGTTCCAACTTTTTCACAAGTTTTTTTTTAATACATGTTTTTATGTAAGATTTTTACTTTAACACCTCCACGGCCCCCCTCTACTATTCAATCCATATTCCATCCATCATCACAATGTTTTGAATGCGTTACATTGAGTCCTACCGTTAAACGTGATTTTTCATCCCAAAAAAAGGCGTTTCCCAGCAATAATTTTTGCGTAAAGTTACTTAGTTTGATGTACACAATGCTTGGTTAGCGGCTTCGTGATGGGTCCGTTTACACCGTGTATGTTCTTTATAGGGTGTAAACGGATCCTTCTAAAACTGTTCTAGTTTGTGATGAACACATAAATCTTATGACAGCATTCTAAAACACCACAGAATTTCAAGCCCCCATAACCCCAGCTCTATCACCATATTATTATTTAGATAACATAAACATGGTAATTTTATTTACGAAACAATATGATTTATGCCCCAAAGATAAGCCGTTTACTGTGAAATAATGCTAAATTCTGTAATGCACTTAATAGCATACATTTAGTATTAGAACAGGATAGTAAATTTATTGTTATTGCGTTTAGCTGGTGGTCGAGGTAAAGGCGGAGACAGATTGAGGATTTGTGATGTTGGATAAAGTGGTTTTACCATTTTTAACCGTCTTCTAAAAAGAAGGAGGTTCTATACTTATACTGTCACTTACGGGATATCTTCCGTGATTGTTCATTATTTTGAGCTCCCGATATTTCGACGCTGTTGCAAACGCCGTGATCGCGGTTTGACTGGAGAATGGGAGTGGATGGAAAACAAATTGTTAGGAGCAGACAAATCTGTCTACCTCTTTCTTTGTCTTTTGCTACACGAACTAGGTACTGGACCTCGACACTTAGTCACGGCAAAACACACTCACAGTATCTCCAGGTTTTGTGGAGAATCACAGAAGATCCGATTTTCCCAGCCAACCTTGAACCTAATGCTTTAGAGATAAAGTTGAAAATCTATTATAGAAAGACAAGTTGTAGTAGCTTGATGACTTGATGTGCTGGCGTCTGTACCTACTGAAGACGTGGAAACCATTTTAGCGTCAGTGTCCCTTCCACCCTGTATTTATGTATATGTTACGGCTAAAGATGGGTGTCAACATAAACTTAAGATTAGCCGGCTAAACTCCGAACTAACCGAACCTCGGGGTGCCCCTGTCGTCGACCGTCTAGGGTTAG
Source organism: Eurois occulta (assembly GCA_950022335.1). Lineage (NCBI taxonomy): Eukaryota > Metazoa > Arthropoda > Insecta > Lepidoptera > Noctuidae > Eurois > Eurois occulta. The sequence goes on along the minus strand of OX465489.1, from coordinate 3,140,922 downwards.
CGTTTCCATCAGCAGGTCGACGGATCCCCGCTGCGCGGGGCTCCTATTTCTGTCTGCAAGGTTTACAGGAACCTAACTAACCGAACCTCGGGGTGCCCCTGACGTCGGAGTTTAGCCGGCTAATCTTAAGTTTATGTTGACACCCATCTTTAGCCGTAACATATACATAAAACATCTGGAATTCTTCTAAAGATTTGCTTTATTGCAATTCAAGTTTAGAAAAGCAACTCGAATAGCAGAATAAGTAGATATCTGCTACTTCTCGGTACTGAAAGACGAGCTAAAATGGCGCCCCGCCAAAGTTAATCCAACGCAGCCAAATTTCCGGGACGTATGTGTGCGCTAATCTCGAAAACCACTCAACAGGTATTGATAACGTTTTCATTTAACAACTCAGGGAAATGTTATTACGAGTTGTTATCTTCAAACTGTGTTTACTACGACTAGGAAAAGATAAACTTTAAAAGGGAAAATAATTATAGAATATTAGGAATCAGGTGATAGATTAAAAGGTCGATTTGAAAAAGGTTTAAATCAAGAAAGAAAACCTCAAACGGCGCAAATACAATAATTTAATTGGTAGTTATGTGTTTGAGCCGTTTGGGGTTGAAACACTAGGGCCATGGGGTCCGAGTGCCCACCTAGTTTTTCGGGAAATCGCCAAGCGGTTGGTCGACTCTTCACGTGACCAGAGGGCGGGCCTATTTTTTGGCCAAAGAATCAGCATTGCCATCCAACGTGGTAATGCTGCCAGCCTTCTGGGCACTTTTCCTGTTGACAGCGATGCGGACGAATTTTTGGATGCCCTGTCACCCTTTTATACTTGTACATATTTATTTCTATTATAGTTTTGTAGTTTGTAAATATTTAACTTCTCTTAATAAATATAGTAGATATTAAATAAAGAAAGAAAATAATTACGTTATTAAAAAAAAATGTTAAATATTTTAATAAATACATACATGTTATTATAATTTAGCTTAGCGTTCTCGACCTCAGGCGATGCATCAAGCGACAGGCGCGTGCCTGTCGCTGGTTGACTGCGCGTGGGTACCGTCGAGTCGCAAGTCGCGTCGCGGTGGCTCTTAGCAAACTCTATGCAATTTAATTTTTCCGCAGAAGCTGTCGTAACACGCTCGTGGCCAAGCGGAAACCTTAAGCAGTTGAATACCAGTATTTTACATACAGTAACTGCCTACCTGACCTAAATTACCGCGTCAACAATTAAAATAATCGGCGCAACACAAAAAACCCTTAAATATTTCTCCAGTTGTTTCCCACGTTACCACAAATATTTGTAAAACCTCCCTGCACATATTTGAGCTTGTCCAAATGTTTGACCAACTGTAGTGTAAAAGTAATGACACCTACAACAGAAGGAATGCTTGTGTGGTCGTGTGAAAAGGTTTTGGAACATGTTTTTATGTTAGGTAGGTAAGGTATTTACTTACGTAGTTTATTTACCTAGGACCGTAGTTCATTCTGCCCTCGTTAATGAAAACACAGTAATTTCAGTTAACGGATATGCTGACGACACGGTTGGCGCAGTGGTCAAGCGATTGACTGCTGCGCTGCATGTCGCGGGTTCGATTCCCGTACGGGACCAAATATTTGTATGACCTACAAGTAGTTGTTCCGGGTCTGGGTGTTTTTCTATCTATAATATGTATGTATTTACAAAAAAAAAAAAATGTATATATGTAGTTTATCAGCCATCTAGCTACCATAACACAAGCATTAAGTTGCTTAGCTTGGGGCTAGATGGTGCTGTGTGAAATTGTCCAGGGATATTTATTTTATTTATTATTTTATTTATTTTATTATGTTAACGGTTTTCAGTAATAAAGGTAGTACATATTGGCGTTAAGGGTTTGTGTCTATCAAACACTGTTTTAAGCTGTCACGGTTTAAAACTAAACTTATACTGTCACTTACGGGATATCTTCCGTGATTATTCATTATTTTGAGCTCCCGATATTTCGACGCTGTTGAACTTATTTGCAAGCGCCATGATCGCGGGTTGACTCAACCCGCGATCATGGCGCTTGCATATAAGTTTTGTGTCCACCAGTCTATGGATAGCTTTAACAGTGAAACAGAAATCATATGAAACCTATCAGCCTTCGAAGTTACCCAGAACATATGTAATTATGTCATACATTTACAGATAAAGACACTGCGAAGTTACTATCCCAAGCATCACGTTTAGTCTTTAAATAGACTTCGGATCTAGGTTGGCTGCGGCAAGGAAAACCTGCTCAGGTGGAGATTCATTAATGACTTTGCCCTGGTGTGTAAATGTGGAGCTGTTCCAAAAACGATGGGACACTTAATAATGTGTCCTGTTTTTTGTTCATTATATGAACTGATGGACGCTACTGAAGTCGCCAAACTAGTGGCTCAGTGGAGAAGGCAGGCCAAAGCTGATTGTAGATAAATAAAATAAATAAATATCCCTGGACATTTCACACAGCACCATCTAGTCCCAAGCTAAGCAACCTAATGCTTGTGTTATGGTAACTAGATGACTGATAAACTACATATATACATTTTTTTTTTTGTAAATACATACATATTATAGGTAGAAAAACACCCAGACCCGGAACAACTACTTGTAGGTCATACAAATATTTGTTCCGTACGGGAATCGAACCCGCGACATGCAGCGCGGCAGTCAATCGCTTGACCACTGCGCCAACCGTGTCGTCAGATGGCGTGTCCATAGCTTAGTCCCAATCTGTAAAATGAGGATAAGCTATTTTGAAATATTAAATGACATTGACAGATTTTCAACCAATGACGATGCTTGGTACAAGCTATGCTAGCGCCATTAGATTTACAGTTGCCTTCCCCGTTCTGGGCCGACGCAATTTACATTGCCATTGACACGCTCAGAAGAGAGCATCACGTCTGAAATAACTTTTATCAATACCTACACCAAAAAATTATTCTTAAAATAAAAAACGAAAACTGTCTGGCCTACCTTCCCCTATCGTTAACATCATCAACAAAAGGTCCACATAAACCGTTACGGACATTTATAAGTATAACAGTTAAACGTGGTTCCGCCACGCACCTGCCGTCCAAATCCATCAACTGACAGAAAGCAACTGCGAACAACTGTAAAAAAAGTATCCACTACAAGCTTACATAACTCAAAAGTACAAAGGACCGATAAAAAGCCGGCCCAGTGCGAACCGGATTTGTACACGAGGGGTTCCGTACCACCGGAAAATATTTGTCACACGTGTCTTGTATGGATCTATAAATTTTCAAGTTTATTTAATTTTTATTTGTTCTTACTGCGGCCATAGTAATACATACTCTGTGAAAGTTTCAAATATGTACTTATGACAGTTCAAAATGTGCAGCCCTAGGCTGTGACAGATGGACAGACAGACAAGCCTTGGCAATAGGTTCCCGTAGGCACCCTTTTGGTACGGAACCCTAAAAACAAACAATGCAGACACAACTTTAAATAAAATAGGAACGTTTTGAAGAAAAAAAAACTGTTTACGACGCGCACGCGCTGAACACCAGCTTGTTGATTGGTCGACTTTTTGTTCCATATTCAAAATGAATCGAACATCAGTCGCTTGGTATTCAGTCGAACCGTAATTATCCTCGGGAAAGAACGTGCCCTCACACCTGCTGCATTGTTTAAATAAGTCGTTTCTTTAATTTTCAATGCGAAGCTATAATTTTAAGGCAGTAATAAGCAGCTTTTAGAGTTGAAACGACTACAGCGTCGTTTCAACTTTGAAATGTTAAATGTGTTTGGAAACGTAACTGATTATCTTAACGTCCTTTGGGCAACTGGTTTGGGAAATTACCTTTTCGCAGGATTGGCGATTTCAGACCTTAGCCTACCTATATTCTTGCAAATAAATGTCTCATTCATTCAGAGTATTCAGACTTATATTAATTTTAAGTGCAGGTTTCTTCGCGGTGTTTTCGCTCACCGATTTCAGGTATTTCTAAGATAAACCTATGAATTGGACAAGTCACATTGGTATCTGAGCAAGCGTGGTGATCAATACCTTCTCTGTACAGAAAGTAGCCTTCTCCTGCAGTGGGCCAGTTAATGGCAGGTATTATAATATACCTATTTGGATAGTGATCCCAAGAACGAATTTACAAATAAATACATAAATAATAATTAGCTGTTTCACAAAAAATACCGTTAACTACCAAACTTACAGGTGAATTCATAATGAATTGCAAATAACGGCCCAGAAACTTTTTCGTATTAACACAATCAATATATTACGTACGTTTAAATTTCAAAAAAATCACGCTACGAGTACCACTTCCCGTTTAAGTTCATTGAATTGATGACTGAAAAACTATAATTTATCATGCGACGATTATGTGAGAACAATCACGTCAGTCAGTCAAAGATTTATGCTCTTGCGCAATGTCGCCAAACTTGTACTGTAGGGCTACCGGGGGAGATAAAACCAAATAGCCAATTATATCGTAAAATCGTGATTTTGAACGATAAAGCAAGTAATTGCTTGTTATTATGTGATTGCGATCAGCACCGGTATAGTGAGGTGGCGTAAGATAGAAAAGTTATTGTATATCTGTTTGGCAATGCATAGATTGGACCCACCCGCACTGGCCACTGGTGACAAATTACAGCCCATTCCTTCTCATAGGGAGGAGGCTTGTGTCCCAGCTGTGGGAACTTTATGGGCTTTAGTAGAGGAATGTAAGAAGCCCTACAAGTGGGACAGATGGTCTGGTGAAGGTTATGGGGATCAGATGGATGCAAATAACTCGGAACCAACGAAATGGAGATTTAATAAGGATGCCTGTGTTTAGCTGCGGAGCTCCTAAAGCTACTTAGATTATGACAGGTGAAGATAACGGAAAGTAATGATTTGTCACTGAGAAAACTAAAAATGCAGTCATGCCTAAAATATAATAATGGCTTCAAGCACGTATTGCCTGAAGAGAGAAAAGCATAGCAGTGCACAAGAAGAAACATATTATTATCAGTTTAAAAAACAGATATACTCTGTTCAAATAAACTTGTGCCGATCTACAAAAGACAATACAAATACACAGATAAACTTCAAAATCTTCAAAATCTTCAAAAACTCTTTACAATTTAGGTACAAATATCTCCCAAAATTGCCAAATCAGCCAGCAGCCCTATAAAACAACATCTTTCACAAGAAACTCCGTAGTGACGCAGCCCGTCTCGAGTTTCGGACGGACAGACAGACAGACGCGTCGCACCTGTACCTCACTTCCTGCCGCATACATTTTTTACTAACCGGACTGCCCACCGTTTCCTGGCACAAGCTTGCTCAATTCACCGAGCAAAGTTTTTGCTGGGAGTTGATTTAAGTGACGAAATCGTCAATTGTTTTACGAGTAGGTATGGGCTTGCAAAGGTGAGGGTGTCAACCGGCTCTTCGCCTGCGTAATAGCTCACACTCGTTTACAGAAAGAAAGTCTGTCTCCCAGTAATAGGAAGATTATGGATGGATTATATATATGTAACGGAGAGGGAATTTTGAAAGCTGGTCAAGTTGTTCACATTTATAGCAAACTACCCATCTGTAAATTGAATTATTTTGCAATAAGTAAGAAATTAGATAGATAAATAAACCGTTTATTCGGTGCACACAAAAGATATAGCACAACACAGAGATGCACAATTAAATGATAACCAATAACATGAATATACCCTTAAAAAAACAAGGTGCCAATATACAAAAAGAAAAATATCTGTAAGTACAAGTATAGTACCTACGAGTAACACCGTGACATATTTCAAGTAAAATAACAAGTATTGAAGATGCGGTGTGCGTCTCATAGTTGCATCAAATGGGAGTCCAGCTCAGCATGTAATAAAATATGTATAATAATATGTATTAATTAAAGCTACGTAGTTATTTTAAACATTTTCGTGATAGGTCTTAACCTATTCAGTAAAGCTTAATTTATTTGACCGTCAACATTGTAACAAAATGGAATAACAACCCTCATCAGTGATGATTATAATCAGTACACTACAGGCAATCAATGTAACACAAATAACAAACACAAAAAAATAAAATTCAAACCTCTTTCATTACTCATTTTGTAACATGAGTATGTATAAAAACATAATGATACACTGAGGCTCACTAAAGAGTTCGTAATGAGGCTATTATGCAGTACAGGCCCTTTCTGATTCGCGTATTAGAAGCCAATCACGCGCAGACTTCGTAAAAATATCACATTCATCAATGTCGCATACAGTTAGCCGAATTCATTTCGACGGCATTGAGAATTTGTGCTGTTACATTCGAAAACTCGGTGAAGGAAATATGTTTTTTATTTTTATTTTCGTGTGTTGAATGTTGGCGGACACGTACTTAAAAAAAGTTTTGGGGTGAAATTGGAAATTCGCTGAAGAAAACTAGAAAAGGTTTTTTTTTGTGATACAGGAGTAGCTAAGACGCAGTTGCTAACTAATGTGGCTATTAGCGAACACAATTAAATTGTAAACATGTGTTTTTGTTCTAAACAGATTATTATAGTACGTCTTTCTAAAATCTAGCATACACTAATAATCATCTTCTTGCCCTTATCCCATTTTTCTTGGGTCGCCGCAACACGTTTTCTTCTTCCATTCTCCCCTGTCAGACATCAAGGCATCATTTACTCTTTTCTCTTTTATATCATTCCCCACACAATCCATTCATCTTTTCTTTGGCCTTCCTCTCCCTCTCCATCCATCAACATTCATATCCGTCTGTTCCATACCTGGCATACACTAATATGACTTTATAATATCATAACTCATAAGTCGATACTGTACGATAGGAACTTTCCGCGGGCTTGTAAGGAAACCTGAGGTTAATGCACTGAAATTATCAACACGCAACAAGAAAGTGCAAGAAACTTCTTCGTACGAGAAAAGAACATATTTTAAACGGTTCGAAAAATTCTTAGGATTTTTCCTAAATTGCAACTTTATCAGCAAGCAACGTGGCACAGATCTGCAAATTAAAAAATACGGAAGAAAATTTTAATTTCGTGGGCCACCTGGCAAGCGACTGCAGGATTGCAGACACAAATACCAAACTGAAAGAATTACAAGGCACACTTAACCACAGCCATGAATTACTAAAAGCAGTAAACGGTAAACGTATTTAAATCAAGGGGGCAATTACAGTAGACGTCTTTCGGCTGAAATGGGTTAATGAAATTATGATATCTCTACTGGCTGGCGCAAGTGCGACTGCTGAGCATGATGTCCTGGGTTCTATTACCAAATCGGGCAGTGTTATAGGTTTTTCTATCAGGAATTTCATGGTAGCAGCCACTGAGTCTGAATTTGCGCCCGGTTGATGGGGTATTCGATTAACTGGATTGAGGAGGTCAGATAGGCAGTCGCTCCATGATAATGTATATAGTGATAAGTATTGCAGATGGGCCTAAATTACAGCAGGCAAGACCACAACAGTTACGAGTAATCCCTAATCCCCTACGTTAACTATGCCAACAAACCCCAATCAACACACCACACGATCAGATACATTATCTTGTACCGTAAACAAAGTAAACACAAACGAACCTTCAAGTAAGTACCGTTAACTTAAGTTACCGGTACCGAATAGAAAGGTAACTTAGCACTTGCAAGCGAAATGTAGGCTCTTTGTCACACCGACGTTTAACTTGTATGTTGAATACTTAATTAATAATATGGCGGTTCTCACGATGGGAGTGTGGGTTAAGTTATGGGAAGTCGCGGTGTTTCGAGATTTTATTGAGTAGACTTTGTTTTAAAGTAAAGTATGTTGTAGTAGTTATCTTTTGCCTTGACCTCACACGAAACTGTATTCTGGAAGAGCTGCTGACTTCGCAATCAATTTTGTGTACATCTCAATTATATCCTTGTACAAAATATAGAGGCACTACTTAGTCCATCGAAAACGATGGATTCATTTTCTCCTGTGACGGTTTTAACCAATATTTTACGCATAATACCCGCTTTGGACGTGGATTTGCGAACACCAGCTCGATATACATGCAACCTGCTTTTTTTCCAGGGAAGGTAAAGTTTAAGTGATAAAACTAGCAAATTATTTACTGTTCATCTCAAAATCCATGTGGTAAGTACTGCTTTAATAAAAAAATGGCAATCCCTCCTCGATCACGTCCACTTAGGACATGTCCTATGTGTCACTGACTTACTGCATTGCGTCCATCACTCGAAGACTGAGTTGAAAAGCCTCACGAAATACAGAAAATGTTTTTGTTTTGTGAATTAAATAAACCTTTTATTGTTGGCGATTTAGGAACGTACAAGTTCCTAGTTAGGGATCTCAACTATTACGGGATATTTACCATGTTAACTGTTTGTTTTGAGTTCCCGATATTTAGGATATTTAAAATCGAGTTGCGAGTAACAATGGTAGCGGTTCTGATTGCAAAAAAACAGACCAAGAAAGAGGGTAGACCGTTTCGTCTGCTCATAAACACCCACCCGCAATAACTTCAGTTTATCCGTGATCATGGTGCTTGCTACAGCGCCGAAATATCGGGAACTCAACTCCTCCCGCTCTGGGCGGAGCGGAAGGGAGTGTCAGACTTTTACTGACTAAAAACCATCCATGTTCCTTCTTTTGCCCTTTATATTCCAGGGCCGCGGTATCTTTTTCGAACAGTCCCGCAGCCCAACTTATATTACTACTTAAAAAGTTTCGTACTTCAATTCTTGTTTTATTTACAGAACCACCCAATGTATTGACATACTTACGAGTACTAGTAGTAATAAACACGGAACCGTGTGAATAGTAAGAAATGTCAGCATATAAATTAATGAGTTAATTATTTTAATTAAACTTAAGTGATTTTTCGTGTCGCGCTACACACTGGAGTTATGTCTGTATGTCACGTTTATTTCCTTATTTAGAACTGTTTTCAATAATCATGTGTAAGTAATGTATGTTTTGTTTGTAACATTTGTCTTGCATTGACAAGTAATCAATCATAACAGACGGGGAAGGTGACTGACATTCTTGTTGTTAGTTTCCCAGTTACTCATTCTTTCTTTATCGTGTGGCTAGTGCCTAACCTGGTGTCAGAGTTTTTATGCCGCCCATGGGCCTCTGACGTGGCTTAACATGCATAGCATGCTGGTCTAGTGCTCCGCGATGTTTTTCTTCACCGTAGCAAGTGATAATTATACAATACGCATATGAATCCGAAAAATCAGAGGTCTTGGGTTAACTTGAGACCTATGACTGGGTAGTCGAACGGTCACACCACTAGACTGTCACCTATCACTGCTTCGCTTGGCTATCAGTGACTCATTCATCTCGGCCGTATGAGTTGCTAAGTGGTGATTATTAAGTAAGCTGTATGACGTATGTATTATTTTTACAAAGGAAATGCGATCAATATCAGTGTTTTGAAACACAGCAGAGTTGACGAAACCTGCTCTGTTCTCATTAGAAGAAACCAAGATGGGATAAAATCTGTCCCTTACGGTATCTGTGTAAAGCCTGCTTTATTACCAAGTAATAATTTGACTAATTCATGTAGTTTTGATGTATGCCCAATAACTAGGTTGTATGAAGAGGTTAGATAGGCAGTCGATCCACGTAAAATACTGTATTTAGCTGCCTTCAGTTGCACTACAAATAATAAAAAAATGTAAGTATAATAATACATTTATTTTCTATAACTTCAATAAACATTACATCAATGTGGTCTCAACTCCTGAACTAGGACAGCCTGTATGACAGGGGTTGAGGTTTTCTTCGGTTACATAGATCTGAATATGGAAGCTTAGACAGTGCTTTCTGTAACTAAAACTGTAGACTGAAATTCTAGGTAGGTGGACGGATAATTTACTCCTCGCTAAGGAATTAAGTCCTTTCAGATTATTGAACTATCCAGCTGCGTTAACAGTTCACTCAGATTCATCCATATTCATAGTCACCTTTAGTAACACAGAACAATTACATCTAAATCAAATTCTACCGTATTCATAGCCAAGACCTTGTTCAGCGAGAACGGATGACACTGATCATAAACGAGCTACGCTTCGTTTACGATCTCGCTTTATGAGTTTATGAGTGCACAAAAACATTTCCTGTGCACCTTTTGTCTAGCGTTGACATTAAAACTAAATTATTATGACTGTAACGTAATGGGATACACACTAGAGATTCCTAGACAAGTGCAGAAGCGTTTCGAATTTATGCAACGAATAATAACTTGGTATTTTTAGGGTAAAATAGCAAAAACGGAACTCTTGTAGATTCGACCTGTCCGTCTGTCTCTGTCTGTGTGTGTCTGTCCGTCCGTATGTCACATGCATTTTACTCCGAGACTGTTGATATTTAGGGAGTAGGGCCGGGTCTTCTATGAACCGCTACACAAAAGTGAAGTGAAAAAAATTGAAAAAAATATATACTAGTATTAGCCCTCCATACATGTACTGAAGTTTGAAAAAATAAATTTCCACGTATATAACTTTGTGGGCTTTATGGACAGCTCTTAAAAAATGAGATCGAGGTTCCTAGTAAGAGGAGGAAAATTCTGAAAAAATATGGGGTTGTAGAACGTAAAAAGAACTTTCAAAGAAAAGGACAATGACCAAAGTTGGTACCAAAAAGTCTCGCGCCTCAAAACCAAAATATTATAGTAATTAGTTTCATATTTTTTTACGGCATTACGTGTCGGGGATTTGATTTTTGAACTGGAAATATACTTTTCGAGTTTAAAAGTATGAATATTGTTTTACTCCCTTTATATGACGTTCCGTTTCAACTGAATATAAATGACGTTCCGTTTCAATTGAACAAACCCTTGTCTGTCGAGCGGACTCTAAAATTAATTACAATTAAGTAAGATCAGTACACCAAATCGATTTAGTTTGGTTTATTGCTATTTGCAACAAAATAGATTTTCTCAGCCTAAAGATTTTGATTTATCGATTACATCCCTAAATCCCGACTAGTTTATAGCACTTACTATACTCTATGGTTTATAGTTATCTTATCTGTGGCATCTGACATTTGTACTGTACTGACTGACTATTGGCAATATAAAGGTCTAAAATAAAATCGAGTTTCAGTCAAGCATACTGTGGATGTTACTTTAACTCGTAATTCTTACTAATATTAGTGTATTACGCTGTTTTTAGAGCAATAATGTAATGTATGTGTGTTAAAATACGTCGTTGGTAGCGTCGAAAAAATAGACCTACTTTTTAGGTTAGTTTCGATTTTATAAAATAACTCTGAAACGCGGGTTTTTTTTTTCAAAAATAGTTTTTGTAGGAGTTAATACGATCAGTGTAGTCTATAAAAAACAAGGTTTGATTTTGATGCAGCATGGTACGGGATTCCATACTTCCATGAGCATTGTCCTTTGGTTTGAATAAGATTTGATATTTAGTTTTTGAGCTATGGGACTTTTTCGTGAAACCGGTTTTATTTTATTCCGTCATCATTATCGCTGATAGAATGTCACCTTTTCTAAGCTCTGTGGGTTTAATTAAGGTTGCTTTTGCAGTGTTGGTAGATGTCAAAGTGAGTTTTCATGCTTTTCACTAGCTAGGCTGCTATTCAAAGGAGGTAGGTGATATTTATGCTCTTAATTTTGCACTGACTCGGCAGTTCATCATCTTTGACGAACTTTTGACTAGAGAGACGAGGGCCATGATCCAGATATATATATTTTTTCTTTTTTTATTAATCAATACACACTGTACACAATTAATGTGATAGGTCGGTTTCCGCACTTTGGTGGAGTCAGGGTCTTATGAAATGAGTTCACCTTGATTTTCATTAGTTTGCTTCACATGGTGCCCTAATTTGATTCGAGATAATAAAGCAATGTATCTACAGAACACAGCAATCCCCCGAAGTATTATGGTTTACCATTAATAACTGCGAAACTTACAAAATGATTCTAGAAATGAGTACCAAAATACTTAATCAAAACTCCATTGCCCTAGTTTACCTGGCTACCTTGTGGGTAACATTATCGATTCCTCGCTAGTTTTACTTAGAAATCGTCCGTACCTGGAACAAAGGAATGAGTACATAAATATTTGGTGATATTCAATAAACAGGCTGGAATTTTTTAACCTCACCTGAAGGGAAAGTATTCTAAATACTGGAGATAGCAAAATTTTACTCAAACGAAACATTCCGTTATTTTAAAAAAAGAAACATATTTGCATTCAAAAATTTTCTAAAATTCACTTGTCGCGCTCGGGAATCGAACCGACTGATATTCAAAAAAAATAACAGTGATTTTAAGACATCAATCGATAGGGGCAATCATATGGGTCAAATCTCTCTAACAAACATAATAAATTCAATGAAAGGAAAACCATGAAATCTAAACTTAAAAGTTTAATGGGATAACATAAAGCACATTTACTAAAAGGTCCATGCGATTATTACTTAAGTTAGTACCTAATTAACAATTGACGAAAGAAGATTGCGATTTGCACGTATTTTTTTCTGCAAATAGCAAACTTCTTATCTAAATAGTTCTTCGTCATTTTAATAAACAAATGACTTCAAATCATATTCACAACTAAAAAATTAAATTAAAAACTAAATTAAATTGAATACCCTCTCAGCACCCGCCAGACGCAAATAAATAACAAAAATCCCAATATTGCACGTTCATTTTTCAAATTCATTCATTTTCATTTTGTTTTTAAATGCGACCTCACGCGGAGAACAAAAAACTCTGTTCAAAAAGCTTTTGTTTCGAGTTCACCATAAATAGTTTATCGGGTTTGTATGACCAGTATAAATCATTATGTTTGACAGGCACGGACGCAGGACGGAGCCGCGGGTGCATGCATGCGACCTCCGAGGTGCATGCGTGCTAGGTGCAATCTGATAACTTTATAGAGCTATGGATGGCTCAATTTAATAAATTTGTTTTCGGTGTTTGAAAGAATTTGGCGATGTTTAGTACCGAAATAAGTTTATTAATTTGTTAATTGAAGGTTTGCGATGTGTAAGATTATAAAAATGTTGAAAAGGTTTTCGTGTTTTGTGATTCATGATTCATGATAACAATCGAATGTACCACACCCACTAATGTTTACATATCGATTTGTTATTCCAATTGTACGCTCTAATCTTAAAATCCGGTTTAAATCAATCAAATCAGCACTAATCAAGTAAACCGTCCTAATCCGTCCCTGCATGGGGTCATCACCCGATAACCGCATGGCATGCACTCGACGACACTACATGCATTATCAACCAGTGATAAAGCTGAATTGATTATAATTTTGATCGCGTGGTATTTATATTTTTATGTAAGTTTATTTTTGTATCAATCGTTTTCTTTGTGGACTGTATCAGTTAGTTTGATATTGGTCCAATGGTTTAGTTGAACTTTATGCTGGAAAATGTTGTGAGAATGGATAGATTTCGACAGTAGTCTCTTTAATGAAAACTGACTGAAAATGGAACTCGGCGGGTCATGTTTCTAGGATGAAGCCGGACAGATGGGCGAAGATAGTCCCACAGTGGGTATCTTTTTTTTTTGGGATTGGAAATCCTCCCGTTCTGGGCGGAGCGGAAGGGAGTGTCAGACTTTTACTGACAGGGCACGCCACGATAGTGGCGGTAAGTCCCCTCTTTGAGGAGTGGCTAGGGAGGCGCCACGGCGCCCTCACCTTCCGCCTGACGCAGGTCCTCACCGGACACGGGTGCTTCGGGAGGTACCTTCACCGAATCGGGCGGGAGGAAACGCCCGGGTGCTACAATTGCGAGGATCGACCGGAGGACACGGTGGAGCACACCGTCGAGGTCTGCTCCGCTTGGGAGGAGCACCGCCGTGTCCTCGTAGCGGCGATTGGCGGCGGCGACCTCTCGCGCCCGGCCCTGGTTCAAGCCATGGTCCGGGGTGAGAGGGAATGGGAAGCCGTCGCCTCCTTCTGCGAAGCAGTCATGCTAGCGAAGGAGGCGGCGGAACGTGAGAGGGAGAGAACCTCCTCACGTCCCAGCCGCCGCGGGAGAAGCACCGGGCGTCGGGGGCCACGCCGTGATGGCTCTCGGCCACCGTAGGCGCGGGCCTGTGGACGGCGAGTAATGGGCCAGCTCGCCGTCCGTCCGTCGTATGACGACGGGCAGGCCGTGTCGACGGCGCGTTCGTGTTCCACGCGCGCCTCAAAGAGTTGTCAGCAAACGGGAGGGGCCCGCAAGGGCCGGTGCCTGCCAGGGCTGCGGGACTGTTCGAAAGAGATACCGCGGCCCTGGAACATAAAGGGCCAATGAAGGAACATGGGTGTTTTTTAGTCAGTAAGAGTCTGACACTCCCTTCCGCTCCGCCCAGAGCGGGAGGAGTCATTTGATGATTTTTCACCCCCCAAAAAAAAAAAAAAAAAGACTTTTACTGACTAAAACCTATCCATGTTCCTTCTTTTGCTCTTTGTGTTCCAGGGCCGCGGTATCTCTTTCAAACAGTCCCGCAACAATGGCAGGCATCGGTCTTTGCGGGCCCCTCCTGTTTACTGACATCTCATTGAGGCGCGCGTGGAACACGAACGCGCCGTCGACACGGCCTGTCGTCATAGGACGGACGGACGGCGAGCTAGCCCATTACTCACCGTCCACAGGCCCGCGCCTACGGTGGCCGAGAGCCACCACGTGGCCCCGACGCCCGGGGCGTCTCCCGCGGCGGCTGGGACGTGAGGTTATCTCCCTACACAGTGGGTGCCTGAAGACGGCCGTCGTAACCGAGGTAGGCGAAAGAAGCGGGGCGTGACGATCTGGACTCATTCTTAACGGATTGGTCGGGGAAGGCAAATTGTAAACAAAATTGGAAAGCCTTGTGAAAGGCCTTTACCCAGCACTGGGTCAGAGAAGGCTAATTAAAAAAAAAACATACTATCATAATAAACTGAAAAATACAAAAATGAATTTTGGTTACCAGGTTAGCAAGCTACACATACACATAGTCCAAAGTCATACACGTAGTACAAATAAAATAAAGGCCAACCTTCGAAACACAATTTTACTAATAATAAAGCGAAACTTGTTTGTTTAATTAAAATTAAAAACAATCATAATAATATAAGATCAAGAGACACATCGATGCACCTTCGCTTCTCAGCGCACATAATATCTTTACAAAAAACAATAACAATTAATACTCAAGGAAACAAAAAATATGAAATTCCATTGGGAAACTCATTAGCTGTCGGAATCATTGAGATTTTTATCTCGCAGTGATCGTTACGACTCCTGTTATACGGTATACCGATGCTTATCGAATTAACTGTATCTATCCGACCCTTTTTGTATGAAAGTAGCTTCTCCTTAAGTATCTGTAGTACCTAGTAACAAATAGTAGTTTGAAAAATGAGAATCAAAAGTTTTTTTTTTTTACAAAAAAAGCAATGGATTGTATTTGATACTAGCTGTTGCCCACGAACTTCGTTCTCGTGAAACTATTATAATTACTATTCTAAAATAAAAGTAGTCTATGTTAGACCTTATAATATCAGCTATCTACCAACATCAGCTATCTATGTTTGATGATGAATAGCATCAATGTTTGCATGCCAAAATGGTAGAATGTACAAGGATTCTTTAATATTGTAACCACCTTATTGTAATACCTACATTCCGAGCAAATAAATGACTATTCTATTCTATTCTATTCTATTCTATTCTACCAGTAAAAGTCCCGTCAAAATTAGTCCAGTCGTTTCGGAGATTAGACGGAACAGACAGAAAAAAAAAATTGTAAAGACCGTATATACTTTCATATGCATTCAGTAAAAAGTTGTTATTTTGAAATTACAAATAAACACTTCAATTTTATTTATTTGTATAGATTTATAGTTAAACTCTGTGGTGTTGAAGAGAAAAATAGATTTACGAGTTGGATCAGAGGGTAGAATTAAATCATCCATAAATCCTTACATTTTCATATCCGTGTCTGTTATCTACCAAGGCACTATCGAAAATAACTCATCCAATTTACATAAGTACAAGGACTATCCGGCAGGAGGCACCAGAATATATTGCTAGTCAAAAAACACCTCCTCTTTTTTGAAGTCACTTAATACCTGATATCCTGCTGTGAGAGGTCCTTCTGACCTCGGGTCGAATTGACCCCGAGTCTCCTCGTCCCATCGTTTCTGCTGTGTCAACTTTTGTTTATTTTACACTTCAAAAATATACTCCTTTTGAAAAAAAGAAATTGTTTCTTGTATCCTGGTAACTGGTTTGCCATTTTAGGCGCGTGCCCTTTAAGTGAGAGGATTAAGAAGATGAGTGTTGGTTGTTATGCAAATATGAGAAAAAAGTTTAAAGAATTTATGGTGAGATTTTAATATTTAAGTTTATCGTCAGTGCGAAGAGTTACTGGGTATGAAGACCAATAGTAACACTCGCGCTTTGCTCAAAAACATTTACTCATTTATTCTATCCCAATCTAGATAAAGGGACCTTACATCTACACAAATAAAAAAAATCGAAGTGTCTGTTTGTAATTTCAAAATAACAGCTTTTTACTGAATGCATAGGAAAGTTTATCGGTACTTATAACAAAAAAACAAATTTTATTTTATTTTTGTCTCTGTCGGTCTGTCTGTCTGTTTGTTCAAGCTAATCTTCGAAACGGCTGTACTGATTTTGACGGAACTTTTACTGGCAGGTAGCTGATGTTATAAGGAGTACTTTTATTTTAGAAAAAGGATATTAGGGTTCCGTTAAAAAAAAACAAAATCCGATTCAAATAGAAAAGTAGTTTAAGTAATTTATGTACAATAGTGAACATAAATAAAAAAAATATTACAAATTAAAAATGAAATAAATTAAATTACTAATGAAAAATTAATAATGAATAATAATTATTATTAATGAAATGAATTAAATTACTTCTCTATAGAAGTAATTTAATTTCACGCGAACGAAGGTCACAGGCTTTTATTATTATGAGCTAGTCAGCCATAAAATAACGATTATAATATCAATGGGACGGCTATCGAAAAGCCGTTGAAAATTACTGTAGAAAGACGAAATATTTCGAAAGCAATAGCCACGGTTATTCCAATCGATACGGCTTGATTAGCTGAAACATCATCTTCATCATAACTCAGCTAAAGGCCACTGCTGGACATGGGCCTCCCCAACAATCAATCTGGAACGCGCTAATTAACTTATGTTATGTATCCTCAAAACACGAACTCCAAACATCACGAAAATCAGTTTATCAGTTTCTGATATTTGCACAACACAAATAGATACACACTTCCTATTATTCCAGGCGTACGATCGGGCCCTATTCCAACTAGATTACTGGCATTTATCTAGACTCGGTAACCGACGCAATAAATATCTGAAATTGTCTACACCGCACGCCTTTATAATCTATGGAATTTTGAAGATAGGGCTGCTGGCTTGGTACTGAGTAGACGTATTTATCTTTCTATTTACTTGAAGGTAAGTGCTAAGATAAAATTGGTTCAATATTTAAGCAACAAAGTTCGTGTTTGCCCGTGACTGCGTGGTGGAGGTCAGATAGACAGTCACTCCATGTAAAATACTGGCATTCAGCTGCATCCGGTGAGACTGGAAGCCGACTCCAACTTTGGTAAAAGACCAGGCAGCTGTGACATTAATGGTCTTATTGGTCACACATTTTTTCGCGGTACGACTGAGGCTGGCACAAGAACGTGGAGCTCGGCACAAGCAAAGAGAGGCCTATACCCAGCAGTGGGTAAAGTCTGCGGTTGACCACTATGACGACAAAAACAAAGGGAACCAAAATACAACGTTTAACAATCACAACAATGATGGTAGTTTAAGTTTACAAAGCGTTTTTTTCACACTACATCGAACGGAATCCATCTTGCCAATAAGTTGAAAAATCGTTGTGTTTTGAGAACCCTAGAACGAAGTACATAAATTCTTGGCGTCTTAGCGAAATGATTGAAGCAGTTCTATTAAAGTAATTCAATACTATACTCTACATAGATATAAGAACTAAATTGCTTTACTTCACGACTTCCTTTTCCAAACAAGTTGATAGAATCGTAGAGGCAACGTCCCGTCGCGGCCTACGTCTTTGAACTTTAAAAAATGAACGCTCAGTCCGTGCTAGCTGGATCAGCTGACGCGATCTCGTCTTATAACTATAATAAATCCGTATCCTGGACAATGATCACAAATTAAACTCTTACTGAGGAACTTCAATCTTGGCACACTATTCTTACCGGTATTACCAACACCATCATAATCTGTCTAGCCTTTCCCAACCATGTTGGAGTCGCCAGTCTAACTGGATGCAGGTATAAATACTAGTGTATCTTACAAGGAGCGACTGCCTATCTAACCTTCACAACCCAGGTTTTAGCAAACACGATACTCCCTTGTAAGACTTCTACCCCCAATCAAAAATATAAAATTAAATGCTACCAGCAATTGTCACGAAACATCAAACAGGTTCAGATTCGTGACATTTATTTCCAGCACATACCTTTAAGTATCCTATGTGTCCACTTTTCCAGCTTCGAAGTTAATTTAGGTCAGAAATAGGCACGCAAGGTGTGTCGGCGCACGGTTGCCAGTCTTCATACTGCGATTCGATGCAGGTTGCACTAAATCACAAAGCGCGTGGAGTTGCGAAAGTGTGGTCTAGGATAACCTTTGTACAACTGTAGCTTTGACTGGACATAGATGTGTTTTAATTGCGCTTAACGTAGCCGGATTCCGTTGGTGTTACGTCATCATTCTTCTGCTCATTTCCCAATTTATTTGGGGTCGGCGTATTCTTCTTCTTCCGTGCTTCTCTATTACTCGTCATCTCAGCTGTCACCTCCTTTCTAGCAATTGAATATTCTTCACACAGTCCTTCTACTCAAAGCAGTACGGCTTTTGTGTAAAAATCTAAAGACATCAGTAGTAGCATTAGATAATAGTTTGCATACAAAAAGTCAGTCTTGCTTGCCTTCATGGCCAATTATTGATGATTGATTTTAGTCTTGATAAAGTTATTCTTTATGAAGAATCCGATAAAAGGATGTTAAGCCGCTCCATACAAGGCGTCATAACTGCTAAAGGTTAGTGTTTGTAGATCAATGGTTCAACCCAGGACCCAGGACCCAGGTTGGTCGCAGTAAGGAAAACCTGCTCAGGTGGGATTCATTAATGACTCTGCCCTGTCGTGTAAATGTGGTGCTGTTCTACAAACGATGGGGCACTTAATATCGTGTCCTGCGTGTCCTGTAGTTTGTTCGCTACAGGAACTGATGGACGCTACTGAAAGCGCCAAACTAGTAGCTCAGTTTTGGGCTGATACAATTTAGATTGCCATCGATACGCTAAGAAGAAGAATTCAAGTTTCTTATTCTTATTCAATAGGTTCAAGGTGGTCTGACTTCTGACATTTTTTATGAAGAAAAGTTACACTATTCCTTGACTGCTAGGCTCTTCTTTGTTAGTATGATAATACTTATGAGATCGTCGAATCCGTATTTACAGAAATTACACAAAAGTAAACAATTTAAAAACTGTTCTCTTCAATTTTCTCCTTACCACTTCACCGCTCCGACACATTGCATCTAGACGCAAATTAACGCGATTAGTCGCAGTCCCAACATGCGCCGGAGTGGAACAGGATTAGTCGAACGTATCCCGTCACCTATGATCACCGTAACCCGTGTTGGGAGTTAGCTTTCACAATAAACACGATATGATAAATAGGTATCAAGGTTGACGCAGAGGAAAAGTATTTTTTAAAGTCCGGTAGAAAATGCAATAATTGAAGAGCATTCTGATTGATTTGTCATTTTGTTTAACTGTTTTAATAAGGTTGCTTGCACCCAATGGACCTGATATTCGTGTGTTAACTGTTTAGGTAACACACATTTTGGGTTAATTAAAAAAGTGCAATAACTGTCTTCAGAAGTTTCCTTTAAAAAAGAAAGAGAAAAAGTAAGTACATCTTTCAAGAAAATCGTGGTTTTCCTCTCAGTGATAACTACATCTGTTTCTTGCTGGAGGTATTCATCAAAGTTTTCTGTTAGTTCATAAAAGCTTAAATAAAAAGTAACTAAATATTTAATGGTTTATTAGAAAGATACCTCAAATATACAATAGATACAATTTCAGTAAAAACACAAGAAAACAGCATTTCCCAAGAACACCCAAGAAATCGACAATAAAAAAGGAAAATCTAATACGACTCGTGACGGCCTAATAACGGCGGAGTGATTCAAGTTAGCACAAACTAACGTTAATTAGACTCCATTGTGAAGAAACTTTCTCTTTTACTACTCAATTCTAAATTATTCTGCGCGCTTCGTGATCGTGAAGTATGCTCGTTGAATGACAAATGAGATAGTAATGAACATCTGCATTAGTAGTTGCTTTGTTTTTGTTAGAACCCGTTAGGTACCCATGATCTTCACAGCTGAGAAAATTAGTAACGGGTTCAAAAATTATAAATCAAATCAAATCATATAATTGCTTGAATATGGGTAGGTACATGAGGTGATACATACAACAGAAGTTCACCTCGTGTACCTACCCATATGGCTAAAGCTATAAGCTATCGATGAACTTGAAAAAGAAAATAATAGAGGAAGACCAAAACAGTGATAGTCGGACTGAGTTAAAGATGATATCATTTTCACACTGTCCATTCATCGTTTCATAGCCATGGCTACAAGAGTGGGTAGTCTTGAGATGGCGACTAATAGAGAGAGCATGGAAGAAGAAGACATGGGGCAGACCCCAAATGAATTTGGGAAAGAGAATTATGATGGCAAGACCAGAAATCGTGGTTAGGATAGGGAATGTCAAGATGGAGCTAGGAACGAAAACGTTTAGGGGACGCGCGGAAGGTATGAAATAGAGTTGGTGTAGTGACGGAAGGAATTGGTGTCCAGAAGAAAAGACAAAGTTGGGGCTAAAAAGAGAAGAGATTCAAGCAACAAATTAAAGTGTTAAATCTTTTTTATTTTGCACAGAAAGGACAACAGAGAGTTCTTTGCACTCCAAGGACGGTCATGATATGAATACAAAAAGCAGAAGAATAAAAAAATAAAAAGGTCAGGTTGCACAGCAGTAAATTCTAAAGTTAAACTATAATAACCATCTCTAGCAAAAATAAAAATTCGCACACAACCAGTTTTTTGAACAATGTTATTTATACGAAGAGGACGATTCGAATAGCCACGCAGACTGCGTAATTCATGATATTTATCGTAATGGGTGCTTTAAGTAATCTTGTGAGTCAGAGGGATGTCCCTCCGTCGACACGAACAATGGAAACCACAAAAACTCGTCAACCGCAGGTGCCCGCATGGCTTCTGTGGTTTAGGTGGACACTGAATTAACTATACTAGTTGTACGTACATAAGTAGGTACATACATATAGGTGTCTGGAAATCGGAAACAAAGATGCTATGATTCTTAGAAATTTCGCTTGTGTGTTGTTTTACCGTAACCGGAGAAATATCAATGAAAAGTCAAACATTAAGATCATGGAATCGAGTTACGATACTAAGATATCATAGATCCAATGAGCTGAACGACAACGACAGACCCACATTAACAGTCAACGATAATGATACTGTAACACCAAACGTAATTAAACATTCACAGGAGACTATCCAATAACTACTGGTTCAACTCGAGACCCATAAACTTCATAAAGAACATCAGCGGTATCTTCATCCATTGTTACACCAAGCTATCACGACTGACAGACATCAACCACTATCGCGATACAAAGGCACAAAATGATCATGAAAATACACAAAGCGACAGATCAAGATCCACCAATCAAGAATAGTTGTGTACCAGGGATGCGATACTTGCATTATTTTATCGATGTTTTGGATCGGTCCGGATCGCAACTATGCGAGACGATTCTAGTATCGTACCGAGTGGCTTCAATTCGATTAATTATCTAAGTACAAATGCCAGTCCTTTGGGATGCAAGTATCGTATTAACGAACTTATATTCTCTAAGAGTCTAGATCGACGTCTATCTTTTGTGTTCAGTTTTACAGTTTAGGACAACGTGGCACAATAATATTTTATGATCCATTCATTCCGATATCGTTAAATTTGTATCGATTCAAGTATTTATCGCATTCGTTTGTATCGAAGTATCGCATTCTGTTGTATCGATTCTGTAAAATATCGGATCGTGCATCACTATTGTGTACAATCAAAATCAAGTGCGATGCAATTAGGACGGCGATCTATTCCGACAATAAATTGTGCGGCGCGCGCGCACGATTCGAGCGATCGTGCCGGACAACGATCTATCTGAGAAAGAAGTGACATGTACTTTTGTGGTAACGGAGTTTGGATTTGCATGGAATTTATTACAGATATACTCCTCATCATAATTCTAAGTGGGTTGTGGAGGTCAGGGGCCTAGGCAAAGTTTCTATCAGAGTTAACACTTATAGAAAAGTCTAAAATGTATGGGACTAACAAAATCACAACCAGTCTTACTTAGGAGTATCGTATTATCCAGCACTAACTGGGTTGTAGAGGTTAGGTAGGCAGTCGCTCCATGTAAAATACTGGTATTCAGGTGCATCCGGTTAGACTGGTAGTCGACTCCAACATAGTCTAGGAAAGCCAAGGCAGATGATGATGAAGTTGACCAGAAACTAGATGTCATTGAATTTAAGAAAGTTAAACATTCAAAGGCTTCAAAATACTGTCTTGTATGGGCAAATACAATAGCTGATGATACCCCTTAGTAGGACTGGTTGTCAAACTTTCGGGCCACTGACTACCTGTGACGACTGTCAAAGATCTACAAATGACAATTTTCTGAGGCACGGACGAAACTGTATTTAGTCTACAATGACTATTTTGTGGGCAAACGCAGCCAAAAAGCTGCCCAAATGCCGTGCAAGGACCTCTTTTCATACAGAGGAGGTGCATTGATCACGACACTTGTCGAATAAAATAATAATCCAACGGCAACACTTATTTAAAAACCGGCCAAGTGCGAGTCGGACTCGCGCACGAAGGGTTCCGTACCATTATCTATAAAAACGGCAAAAAAATCATATCTGTTGTATGGGAGCCCCCCTTAACATTTTTTTTTAATTTTTAGTATTTGTTGTTATAGCGGCAATAGTAATACATCATTTGTGAAAATTTCAGCTTTCTAGCTATCACGGTTTATGAGATACAGCCTGGAGACAGACAGACAGACAGACAGACAGCGAAGTCTTAGTAATAGGGTCCCGTTTTACCCTTTGGGTACGGAACCCTAAAAACCACCACTTACCGTACCTTAGAAAACCAGTGTTCTCCTCCTTTCCGATCCTTCCCATTTCAAAATCACATCCTAAACGTTTTTCCGCTACCAAAACCGGAATCCTCGATCCATGATCTATCTCGCTTTCCCAGAGGCACGCAGGCGCATTCCCACGCCCGTTAATCATCCGCTAACGATCTATGGATCTGATTTAGCACTATAGTGCTCTTGTTTGTTCGTCTTGTAGTGATAAACTAATGAACACGGTATGAAACGAATTTGTTGGGCACGATCTCGTGAGGTTTTGTTAGTGTTAATTTGTTGATACGTTGCATATGAATGGGAGATGTGTTCTGATGCTGTGAAGAGTAGTCTGCTGTTAATCTGATTGCGGGTCCAGCCTTGTGGAAATTATTCGAATATCTAATGTTGAATTATGGAAAGAGCTAGCAGACGTTTATCTTCTTACACTTCACACGTGGTCTTACTATTTAGTTCGTTTTTGTGTGTAATGAATAATTTTGATGATTGAGAATTTGAGGGTTTCCTTTTAGGTCAAATCAATTTTTATCAGATTAAATATATTGTTGACCTGTTTGTAAATATTGTATATACAATTTTTGTGCCATTTGCGTGGACTTGTGAACCCTCCGTTCTTTTTTCGTTATTTATATAACTGACATAATATTATGCATTTTTACACACTGTAAAACAATTGGCATTCTGCACACAAAAAAAAAGATGTTAGCAGAAATCTAACTTATATTTTTTTAAAGCCAAAGCAGTTCACAGTATTCAGTCTCACTAATTGTACAGTACAAACCGGTTTTAAATAAAACATAAAGCTGAGATCACATCAGCGAGTTTTTACCGGCATTGTGTTACCTAATGCCTGACCTACACCGTTTGTGTAGACTTCTCTATATGGAATACGGCAGTGGTTACTATGTAAGAGGCTTGAAGGTAGTGTGCGACTGTAAGCCATATTAGTGCGTAAGTATTTAAATGTAAATACGTTATCATTTATGGTATGAAAATAGCTTATTTTATTGTAGGTTTTATGTTTACTTTCAATCTGTCATTGTTGACGTTTATTAATACTTATATGGACTTCAGTTAGTACTATAGTTCGACTCATACATGTAATTAAATTTTGGACCGCTCATCAGACTAACCTCAAAGAACTCAATATGTCGTCGCTTTTCCAATTCCGAATCCTCAGATTCTTTGGTTACCCGCAAAAATGATTACATGGAGCGTTTGGTGATTCAGGTGGTTGATAACCAACCCGGTGGACAGACTAGATCAGCACCAAACTCATGCAGCCAATAGAGACCGGTGGAAAAGAATCGCGAAGGCAGCGACCGCAGTAGTGGGCGACTCCTAGACCACGACCACTCCGTCAAGAATGAACGACTAAGAAGAAGAATGTCATATTGTAAACTTCATCATCATCTGCCTTTCCATCCCAACTATGTAAGAGTCGGCTTCCAGTCTAAACAATGCAGCAGAACACCAGTATTCCACATAGAGCGTCTACTTGTCTGACCTCCACAACCTAGTAACAAAATATAAAAAATGCCATACCTAAACTTATGAATTATTTTCTTATCGAAAGTAGCAGCGTAATACCTTTTCGTGCTAATCACAACATAGGTACATATCGCGAACACAGATTTATCTGCAAAGATAATGGCAACAGCTAATCGTTTAGTGGTCAATGTCAACTAAAGTTAACTGGCTGATAAGAACATGAACATAGCCATTAGGTTCAACTAAACCAACATTTATGTTTACGAGATACCGATTGTAAACCTGTGGTTTGTTTACAAAATGTTGATTGTAAACAAACTGAACTGCCGATGTTGTGTGTCCAGTCATTATAGGTCAGTGACCTCTAGTGTTGGCAGACTGGAAAATTAGCAGCCTTCCACCAGCTTGCTTAATTATGATGTTTAGACGAAGGCTATGTATAATAGGCCTTGAAGTCTAACTGTATAACTGTACCAAGTTGTTGTAGCGGTTATCTAAACACGACATGCCGCTCATTTATCGTCTTCTCTTCAACCTTCTGATGTCCGCACGGAAAAGCATAACATAACATCACGCCTGTAATCCCAAGGGTTAGGCAGAGGTGTACCTAAACACCCACATATCTCCAGTTATGTTTTAAGTCCCATGTAATAGGGGGCGAGACTATTGCCATCAACCGGGCATAAATTTTATCCAGACTACGTAGCTGCTACTGAGAAATGCTTGACGGAAAAACTCAATAACACTTTGCCCGACCCGGGAATCGAACCCAAGCCGTCATGCTCAGCAGTCGCTCTTGCGACCAATGAGGCAGTCAGCAGAAAAGAATAAACTAATCTACATTTAATGTACAAACGATAGTGGTGTGATTTCAATAACTATCGCAGGAGCCTTCTTCGTTGTTGGTGCCATTTTTCTCCCCATAAGCAATGAACCCTAGCAACTGTCAAACGATATGGCAGATAATATGTGTAGTAAGTAAATTAGTACTAACTTATTAAATCTACACCAAAATCTACAATTATTATAACCTAGTAAGTTAATTGTGGATAGATTCAGGGGCCATTAAGACTTAGCTAACGAAATCTACCCCGAAATGTACTAGGTAGGTACCACCGAGGTGGTACCACGGTCGACCACTTTTCAACCTTATTATTTACGGCATTAAGTTGAAAAGTGGCAGACCCTCTGTGGACTCGGTAGTACTTACTCAATTCAACGGTCACAATTTGTCAACAACACTGACCTACACAGTCGCGCCTTACAATAAAGTGATAAATGATAAAATTAATTTACAATTCCCAACATATTTTTTTGCACTCCAAACTAAAGTCCTCATTCTTTTAATTTAATTTTCAAAAAAGGGCCTTCAAGGAAGCGATCTCTTAATTGAGATACCAACAGATCCGGAAGCTACGAACTCAAATTATTTCGACCTCCAAGGCTTGTGTCAGTGTCCATTTACTTGTCCAGTATGTCCACTATTCAATATGGATGCAAATTTTATAAGATATAAGCGCCAGTAATAAGAGTAGTTACAAATTAGCCTCGAGATGGTTGACTCATGAGAGTTGTCGCCATGGTTTTGAAAAAAGGAAAGACTTTTTTTGTCTGCAATGTTGATACAAGCTACTCGTATATAATACTTAAATAGCTCTGCTACTCTAAACAAAAAGCCAGCTTCTAGCTTCTATTTTAAAACAATATAAATTCTTGAAACTCCGTTTTGTTTATTCGTGTTTATAAAACCAAACATAATAGCTTAGTAACTACAATGAAACCAGAATTACTAATACGGACACGTTTTTTATTTCTTTATAAAAACTTAAGATAGCCGCCCATCACATGATCATTGTAGATTGCAAATCAAATCAAACTTTGCAAACATGGGTAAAAGATACATAGATAGCAAAATACTGGTCCTGAAAAAATCATTCTTAACTTCTAAACTGAATTCCTTAAAAATACAATGCGTAATGAAAGCAATCAATTGATACCAACAATCACTGTCATTTTCCTTTCAATGAAAAGAGACAACAATATTTTGACACCTATTTCTCAAAGAACCCAGTCTACGTACTAGCATGTAATCCCAAGAAAATCCTACTTACAGTTGACGTGTGGTCACAACAGAAACTCACGCGCAGGATATTAAAGTGTCCACCTTATATTCCGGTTTCAATAGGGCTGTGCTTACAAGATTTATTTACTTAGCAAAAGTAAAAGGTGTACTATGTCAGGAGAATCAAGAAATTCAGTACTTAGTTCAAGTAAGCGGTAATCAGAAGTATAAATTAAAGTCTTCCATTAATTTATTTTCTTGATGTTTGTGTGTTTTATTTATAGGAGGTTATTAGTTACTCTGTCTGTGTATAAAATATGCTAATAAGTAGTGAGAGTAAAAGACACGAAATCATTATTAAATTTATTTGCCGGATCCGGTCATTGGCACGGACTTAAAATGAATCGCAAGTACGCCATTGGTGACATCACGCGTAATACTGTCAAGTCTACCCTCACCACTGCGTATTTCTACAGAGCCCTGATGTTTACAGGGGACGAGGACAGTTGTTAATTTCTTAGTTAGAAACAGCGTATCGCATCCAGTATATTTTCATTGCATAGCCTAACTAAGAAATCCTGACAATCCGACATATTTATATGTATGAGTTACACAAAGACCCACTTCTCCGTGCCTAGAAAACTGGGTAAGCACTTGGTTCCGGCTTTCATTCGTAGATTTTTGGCAGCCAAAAATCGAAAGCCTCGAAAGCCTGACAACCAGTCTAACTAAGGGATATCGTTTTACCCAGTATCTGGCTTGCGAAGGTCAGATGAGCAGTCGCTTCATGTAAAATACTGATATTCAGCTATATTCGGTAAACTCCCGATAGACCAGAAAGCGACCAACATGGTTGTAATGAAAATAAGGATAAGTTCAACAAACCTTGATTCAAGTTTTATTTAACATATATTATTTAATTTAACATTTTTTTACGTAATCCGTTGGCATTTCAAGGCGGTCCAATTTTCAATCAAAATAAATAATCAAGCATAAAAAGAACAAGGTAATTTTCGTTTCGCGTGTCTACCTTGCAACCCTATTTATTTCATCTTAAATTGGAATCTCTGAACTGAATTAAGTAATTTTCTTGATGATTTTAACCCTGAAAGATGTAGTGTTTACTCGTAAGCTAGATTGTTCGAAAAATGTACTAAGTCATTGTTTGTTTAAGCATTTTCAGACATATTGATATTAAGATCAACCTTCACACACGGAATGAAACAAAGCATAAAAACAATATTACCTTGGTTTATACTTACCTACTTAGGTATAGACGCCAGTACATCAAGCTACCCGAAACTGTCAAATTTTCCCAATCAACCTTGAACCTAATGCTTTAGCGATAAGGTTGAAAATCGATTAAAGAAATTTGACAGATTGTAGTAGCTTGATGTGCTGGCGTCTGTACAAAATTTTAGTTTCAATCAATTAGTAAGCCCTTCTTCCTGAACCATTCAGTATGTTGTTTACATTATGATGGTACTCAAAAACTGTCTTTCAGTTCAGAGTGTCTCCTGGCATAGGCTTCCTCTAACGTCTTCCACTGCTTTCTATCTCTAGCTAAATTTTAGTTTATTACGTGATAAATAATTACGTGTTTTTACTCAAAAGTCTTTAATTGAATCATCCATCTATAGACGTTTCTTAGCCCAAACTTTGGCTAAATGTTATTCACTGCCGCGTAAATGTCAAACTGATATTATTACATACACGGACATACATTTGTCTAAGCACGAAATAAGTGAAGTTTAAATCAAATCAAAATCAAATCAATTATTTCTTTGCAAACATGGGTATATAATTGATACATAGATGTTGTCATAGAAGTTCAGTTCTCCATGTTCTGCCGTCACGTGGGCATGCAAATCTTAGCTTTTCTTTTATTAATATCAAATTATAATCAAATATTAGCTGGTCTCGTTCGCAATTATTACCTTTCAACAGTTCCAACTAGAATTCACTCATTAAAATCAACGTTTGAAAAATCATGAAAATCATAACCCTCTTTTTCATCACAGTCCGGTAACTTTTTTCTTTTCCTTGACAGCCCTGCTTTCAGTGCCACATCTCAGGATTAATAATCACATTATATTTTTTATATATTTTAAACTTCTTTCTTTACTACGTCGGTGGCGCCAGGCTGGCACGCCTTTGCTTCCTTTTTTTATAAAGTTTTTACGTACGTCATACGTGTTTAATTTAAAAGAAGGTGCGCGTACGCAAGTTTATTGGTAAAATTTTGATGGATCGCTTGTTTGTTTGTTTTTTTTTAGAGTTGTTAATTTGTTTTATAGCTTCTGAATCTGTCTTGAGTGTCTTTAAGTGGTAGATTATAAGATTAATTCTGGGACGTAAGTAAACGGAATTGGCCAATGGGAAACTCCATTCGGTCGTAATTTGTAGGAAGGTAAGTATTCTTAGGTATGAATTAACATAAACTTTTAATCATAAGTGCATTCACAACAAGATCATATATAACATCACGGATGTAATCCCCGAAGGCTTAGGCAGAGGTGTAGCTAATGATACACTCACATTTCGCCAGTTAAGTTTAAGTCCCTTGTAACGAAGGTGAGGCTATTGCCATCAACTGGATACAAATCCAGACTCCGTGGCTGCTACTGAGAAATTCTTGAAAAAAAGATGCTGTTCGAATAAATAATCCTAACCTTTTTCAGAAGTCGGTTAAAAACTCAATACCCTTTGCCCGACCTATGAATCGAACCCAGGACCTCATGCTCAGCGGTCGCGCTTGCATCCACTAGACCAATGAGTCAGTAATTAGTATCTACCAAATTCAAACTATTAATAAATACCTTCTCAACAAACAAATCGACGCGACTTTAAATAACTCTTTGCCTTCATCAGAAAAACGTAGCAATCAGTACTACGTACAAATATTTTGATTCACAAAGCACGCACCGACGGCAATACTCCACACGTCATAAAAATGTTTGATGTCTTCAAATAGAAAGCATTGAACGCCGCGCCATTTTCTTTTGAACATTCGTTAGCCGATAATCAATTTACAGTCTTCATTATTTACAATTACTACCATTTTTACATGATCTTACATAAAGAAGGCATTTGTAGCAATAATAGGTCTGTGATCTCTGGACGGTATTTCCATTGTAACTTGACCTATCTAGAAGACTAATTCAAGGTAAATTAAAGGTCTACGTTCCCTGGATGTGTTAACTAGGTCGTGCTTAAGTAAGCATGTAGTTTTTACTCCGTGTGCGTGCATATATGCTTAGTTTTGTAGGGAAAAGTTGCTAGAGAGTTGACAAACAAATAGCATTTGATATGCAGATATAGCTGGGTTAAATGTACTTGTACAATGCTGGTGTAGTACGATTAAAGTACTTTGTACAGTTAGCTCAACGTTGATGTAAACAAAAACATGGAAAGAAATTATGCGATGTAAATTTTTTATGCAAAGATGTATTTATTTATTTATGTACACACAGATACTTAAAAGGACAATATATTAACATGATGAATGTATTTCAAGGGGCCGGAGATGCTGTGTAAAGATAAGACACGGTCATCAAAAATCAGAATGATCATGATATCTATTCGAACTCTATTTCAAGGAGGAGCTAAATAATAACAGACGCACAGGTTGATCTTCAAGGATAAACAGCGTTGCCTAGGTCGGTCTGTGGATACACCACCATAACATACCGGGTTTCCTCCGTGTCTCGTAAAAGCACGTTAAGCCGTTGGTCCTGGCTGTCAAATGTAGATCTTCGACAGTCGTTACAGAAAGTCTGACAACCAGTCTTTCCAAGGAATTACCCAATTTAACTGGGTTGTGGAGTTTAGATAGGCCGTCGCTCTATGTAAAATACTGCTATTCAACTACATCCAAGTCGACTGGAAGCCGACCCCACCCCAAC
The DNA here is from genome assembly GCA_950022335.1 of Eurois occulta. Taxonomy (NCBI): domain Eukaryota; kingdom Metazoa; phylum Arthropoda; class Insecta; order Lepidoptera; family Noctuidae; genus Eurois; species Eurois occulta. Next base: position 3,110,178 of record OX465489.1, on the reverse strand, counting down.
ATAGTTGGGAAAAGTCTAGGCAGATGATGATGTACGTAGAAAAGATTGTTTGATTCTTGTGTGTTGATTGTTGATGACGAATATAAAAATATGAAGAAAGCTTCAAACTTCATTCATATCACACCTCACTCATCTTAACACGGAAGACTAACTCAGACATACAGGTCCACACGTACACAAAATTATAAAACCTAACACATCCCTCATACAAAAGCGCATTGTTCCGCGTCATACGTCCAACGATTTTATTACACACGGACGGACACGCGTGTTTATGTATGTACACTCGCATTATCTCACGCGTCATGTTTCTGTCATACAATACAAGGGAGATGGTGCAAGGTGTGAGAGATGGCGATATATGTTGACTGAAAGGTTATCGTGAGAAAATTTTATTGGAGATGCTACAAGCTTTTCCAAGCAAATCATTTCAGAAAATTCTGGCTGATATTCATGCTGTTGTGTATCCATTCAGCATTATAACAGAGAAAAATATTATACTATTTACAATTTAAAAATATACCTAAGTAAATTATATTTATACAAATATCAAAGAAGGGCATCAAACAAAAAAACATCCAAATCGCTGTCAACGGGAAACGTGCCAAAAAGATTGGCAACATTGCAACATGGGGTGGCAATACTGGCAAAGCTAAAGCCAGTGAAAAGTCGACCAACCATTAAATATAAATAGAATAAATTAAAGAAAAACAAAAATCAATCAGAATATTTAATTTTACCATATTAACTTTTGTATTAACACTTAAACAGGCGAAAGTCAGACCTACTCGTAAGGCTACAAAACCTGACGCAAAGACTGAAGCTGCAAAACTAATTAATTTAACTGTAATAAGAAAGGTAAAGATTTAATCAATTGCAAATTAAGTTCCTGCGTATAAATAGCATCTTACCACATAGATGTCAAAGAACATTGGCAGTAAAATGTACTTTCTAGAAATAAAGCATTTAATTAAATTCCTTCTCAACACTTTCACTTACAGTTTTACTACCTAAAACTTGTCCATTTCCAAACAGAACCGCTTCATCTTCTAACTTGCAAGTGCTAACAATCTCAGTGTGATTTCCGAGAAGGCTTTCTTATAAAACATCGTGTAGTGTCAAAGCCAGCATTTCTTTGCGTACATCTCACTTGCCACCGTTTGACGTACCTTTTTAGTGTAACTGTTTTTTCTTAATATCTTGATTTCGGTCGATAAAGTTACGAACATGCTAATCTGATGTAACAATGTGTGGCAGCCGTTAACGCCCGCAACCGCGCGCGTTAGTTTGTATGATTTATAAAGCAAACATTGTCGCATTATCGTCTTTTAAAAAGAGTTTTAAGAAACTCTTCATCATTTTTAAGTATGTCGTCTAGTAGTCGCAAGCGCTACTGCTGAGGGTCAATAGGGTCGCCCTCTATTACATGGGGCCTAAACATCACTGGCAACATTTGGATCTTCAATAGGTACACTCAACCTAAAACTTTCGGGGTATACAGGCGTGATGGTGAAAACTTATACTATTGAAGAATCTCCTGTATCACAACTTAGTACTACCGTAGCGGTTTCTCAGAAGACTTTCTCGTAAACATACATTTTCTTTTGTAAGCTTGCACTCACTAGTCTCAACCGTCTTACACACCTGATTCCGTATATAGGTAAAGGAAATAAGAAAAACTTGTCCAGTTCTATTAATGATTGAGACTGCCTCTTAACCTTACTAGAACTACAGTTAGGTTCGAAAGCTACCTTAGGTTAGAATTCATTTTCCTTCTTACGTAATCCTCAAATTCAATGGTAAAGGTTCAAAAAGGTTAAAAGGCAGAAATAAGATCTTAAAGGTAAATCAAGGTAACGTTAGAATGATGTAAGGGATATGCAGGGTTTTACCTGCGACTAACCAGAAGTAAATTAATATTCCTAAAGGAAGTGCTCGATGCGATAAAGCTCGATATCAGATTGGAATCTAAACCTGTCATCGGTAAATTACCAGAGTACGACGACCTTGCTTGCCACTTCAGGGAATAAAGACTGGGATTTATGTTATTTCTATACGAGAGAGAAATTTTAGATGTCGAAACAGAAGCTATTGAAAAGGTCGCAATGTCACGCTATCACATAAATGACAGTAAATTTTCACTTCAAAGTGATTTTATTATCATTTTGCTTTGATGTTTTAAAACACGTACTACTTTTCACAAAACAAACATTCTATAAATATCTTCACAGGCCGGCAACTCACGTAAACATATCACGTTCCCCAAGGTACCATCCTAGGCCCCTATCTGTTCGATCTACGAAGAACTTACTCGGAACCACGTATTTTCATAACGGGATTGAAGATGTTGAAACCGGTCCTTCATTGAATAGATAAGGGGAGATAGTCTAATTGACTCTAGAATCCGTCCATGTTAATTAAGTATTAAGAAGCACGTTTTTATCCAAGACTGACTCATACGACACTGTTTATTTGAATTTCTTTGCCAATAATAAAACTGTAGTTAATTCTGAAGCGGGTTTTGCCATATAAGCTGATGCATAAACGGTATCGACAGTAATATAAATGCATGCAGTTCACGCCATGACATTAGATATTTATGGTTGAATATTTGCTACAGTCCTTGCAAGCGTCTTTTGCTTCATCCATATTCATTGCTTCTCAAACATGCATTTCCAAGTGTAATAACTTGTTTGGTTATGTTGATCATATCACAGCTGAACATAGGTCTGTGGCGGCTTCAATATTCAGGCATACTTAGGGGATATTGCCATCATCATCAACATCACCAAGTTTGTGAAACAAGTTGGCGATTTGAATTCGCAGCTAGATCTTTATAGAAATCCATTTGTACATTGGCTTCACCTGCTTCGCATTTGTTTTTCTATTCACATAAAGTAATTTGATTAGAAAAAATGCAAACAGCTGACTAGTATCCTCTATCTATTACCCCGATAGACTCAAACCACTAGCAATTACACACAGCTGCTCATATTATTATCCTGTGTACCCTCATTCTAGTTAAGCAGTAGATACAGCATTTTTCTAATTTTAAACTCTCAACAGTCCCTACAGCTAATGCACTCGTATTTCTATGTTTAACGACGCACTAATTACCCGTTTTAACGCATGCATCATGCATCTATAAAATGTAAAGTATCCCACTGTCTATAGAGCTCAATCATTTCTTTTAGAAGCAACAGTCTTCCGTCCAAATTTGTTCCAAGCCGTAATATAAACTTTTTACTACCTCCCCTCCCCCTCTCATTTTGTTAGCCAAAGGTCTTTTCTTTTTCTGGAATCGATTTTGTGATTAACGTGCTGTGGATTTATTGGCTAAGGCCACAGGCTATAATTTCACGAACTACTGAACTGTTGATTTTAGGAATGAAAGAAAATGCGTCAGCTTATCATAAATCAATGTCAGATAGAAACCTGACCGAACGAATTCTACTAAAAAGCGAAGTCTTTAGTGTGATTAAAAATGTTTAAGTAAAAATTCAGCTTCAGCTGCTCAAAAACAGGTATTTCTACAAATGATGTTAATAATTAAAAAAAAACAAAAATAAATAATACACACCACACAATACTATTATAACTAAATTTAGCATTAAAACAATATAAAAAAATATATATTAAATTAACACAATAATTTTCCATGTCGAATAAAATGTCCACAATAAAAATTCAATAAAATTAAGTAAAAAATTAAATAAAAATAAGGTCATTTGAGATCTACATTAGGTATTTAAATTAATGAAAATGACCTGGATAAAAATTTGTAATAAAACTTACATCATTTCCTTTAGAAAATGGAAAGAAGAGGAGGAGTTTTATAGTTCTACAGATAACATATTAAGTTACCACTAAACTCCACAAAACTTTCGCTTTCAAACTACTAAAGATTATCAAACCAACTTTAACTCTCTAACTAAACTTTGCTGCTCCATTTAACACAGAAACTTCCAATCTACTTGAACCAGAAGTTACTCAAGCGAAAATCGAAAATTTTCTTCGGAGCCTTTTCAAAACTAGGACGCTCGTAGCTGACTGCATAATTCACAGCTGACTTGCACTTGTTTGCAATACACGAGGGCTCTCAACTCTTGGCTGAGTATATCCCCTTTGATCTCGCCAGATTTTATTCTGAATCTTGATCAAAGGACCAGGCTTAGTGGCTGCAAGCGAAGGATTTCGAGGACGCTTTTGAAATCTCGAAAATTCAGGTGTTGATTTTGGGATTGGATTACGATTTGCGGAGGATCTTGTTTATGCCGTTAGGTTTAACGTTCCTTTTAAAGGTTCAGTAATACTTAAAGGTAGACGTGATGGAGATAATGAGTAATAAACATTAGTGACTAAAGGGGTTTTCTGTGTAAAGGTAAATCCCGGTAATAGATATGGATAGTGACGTTATTCATACTTAAAGTTTTTATTGGAATACTGTTATCTGCTACGCTGATTTGTAACGTTAATGACTACTGCTATCTGTTAGCTATCCAGTAAATACACTGATTTGGAGAATTCTGATTCATCTAATGGCTAATGTAAAATATTAGCTAACTTTAACAAAAAACCATCACCATACGTCAATTTCACACCCACATCTTTTTCCCATATGTGAAAAACACAAACCGACCACAAATTGAATGTCAACCCTACTCATAAAATATTTTAATCTAAAGCGAAAAAAACAATTACATTTTCCCAGAAATTAAAGCAACACACGAGAGGAGAATTAAAACGGAAATCAAGTCTGCACTGAATCCAATCAGTACAATTCCCAACCTAATTGTAACAGCAATAATAGAAACCCAGCCCTAGAATCAAAGTTAAATCTTGTTACAAACAATAAGGTCCAATGTTGAACGACGAGTCGTAAATTTTATTGTTAATTGGACTCCGTGTATAGAAGTTACGACTGTGAATGATAACCAAGGAAAATTCAACCTTATTGATGAAACCAAAGTTTTAGTATCCAATGTAGTGAGTGAGGATGTCCATAGAGATCAGTAAAGCATAAACATATTACAGATCGGAGGTCTAGACCTACAGCCTGTTAGAATAAATGTTAATTTAGTGTGGGTTTTAATTTCAAATTTATAACTGGCGTCAAGTAAATTGGATATGACGAGGCTACTGGATTCGCGTCGTGTTTCGTCGGCGAGTTTTTTATGTACAACGGTCCACCACTATTGAACCTTATAACTTAGGGTATAAGGGTGTAAACTGTAAAGTGATCGACCGTCAGTGAACGCGGTAGTATATAGTCAGCGGTCAAAGGTATTCTTTTTTTTTAATGTGTTGGCTGTATTTGGCATGCTCATCTCCGAACTTATTCCATTTTATGTTCTTTTACGTGTGAGTTTTTTCAATCATTGTTGGTGCTACTTTTTTTAGGCGTTTTTTCACTGAATTTTAAAACCTTTAGGAGTACGAGTTTGTTTATGACATTTTAATTTTGAGATGGCTTACTTTTCACTAGCTTCAGCCAAGCATATCTGATTGACAACTCAGTGTAAACACTAACAGGCTTTACCAAAACTTGTGCTAACAGTGCTAGTTCATTAAATGAAGCTTCAAGTTAATGCTTGAACATCAACGTCATAAAGTCTGAAAAACACAACCCAACATCCATATCTCCTCATTAACAAAAGCAGTCTCTCATTACATTTGCAACAAAATATCCAGAAGCTAGTCCAGGAAGCTAGACCGCTGTACCGTGACTGTAACACAACACACGGCGTTATATTATACACCGTTAGAAATGAAGGACCGTGTGTACACTGTTCACGCTTACGAGAACGGTACACTTTTGTTAGAATATTACTGAAGTGTAAAGCAGAGCATACTGCATGAAATGTTGTTTTGAATGAGTTTCGTTGCTATGTGAGTGTCCGTTTGGTAACACATTGCATAGAATCCCATCACACATCTTTATTTTACGAAAGTAGTGGAAAGAGGGACAAGATGACATTGTTGTCATCTTGGTTGGAACCGGGATGAAGTTGTGTTTCCACCAGAGATCAGCGAGGTTTCGTAGCGAGGGATGTGTGTGAAACTAACCAATAATGTCGCTTCTTTTTGACAGCTTGAGGTATTCTAGCTATGTGATTGGTTAGTTCCACACACATCCCTCGCTACGCATTCTCGCTAATCTTTGGTGGAAACTCAGCCTAAGGCTGGCACAGGAATGTGTAGATTGACACAAATAAACGGAGGCTTATGTGGAAAATGATGATGAAAAGAGGTACACCGACATTGTTCGACAGTTACGGTTAAGTCCCATGTAATGAGGGCGGGCCTGTAAGTACTAACCGGGCTTAAACACAACTACCACTTTAACACCAGACTTTGGATGAGTCTCGAGGAGGCGCTAGGACACCATTGAACTTTGTGTAAAGAACGGAGCGAAGCTTTTGCCCAAGAGTACAGAAGGTTACGTTTCAGTGGAACTCATGCTTAACTTAGTCGTGCTATAAGGTCCTGATTGATTAACTATAAACTTACTTGAAAAGTAAGTTAGTGCAATATTAATGTCACCCCACACTTTCGCTGACAACCACATTGCATACAAATAGTCCGAATTATCGTATTTGATTGATAACGATGACATTACTATGCACTACTGTGCAGTGACGACAGAATTGCTGCCGAGATCCTGGGTGGTCTGTGAGTTTATAGAGCGAATTGACACAGTGAACATACATTACATGCATACCGTCAAGTGGAGAGTCGCGTCGTCCAGACGGAAACAAGGCGAATGACTCCTTCTTCTTTGGAAGCTCTTTCTGACCGGCTCAGGCCAATTCCTCGTCGACAAGTGTGATCATGGATCACACTGTAAAAGTTAGAACAACCAGTTGCAATATCGAGCATTTGGAACTGCTACTGAATGTGAGAACAACCCTACGTTCATGTGGCATGTTCCTTTAGTGCTAATATTGATTTTATTATCATTTTGTTAACCAATACTATTAATCACGTGTTCCAGGATCAAATAATAAATATTTTTTTATTGAGATCATATCGCTAAAATAGCAAAACATCATAGGTATTATCAACAACTCTCTAGCCAATTTTGCAGCAAATATATTTCTACAATTTGATGATCCAATTCTCACGATACCTTAACTTAAAACAACAAGAAGCAAAGCGATAAGGGTGGTCCGTTAGCCCAAAGAAAGAGACCACACATTCGCAATCCGTTTCTTTACTTATTGAAAAACAAAAACATCCAGTGTTTGTTCTGCTGAATTTACGTTTCGCTGATTTTGTTTTACCTGGAACAAACAACATAATTGGAATTAACATAACGAGTTGAATAAACATTTAATATGCACTGCAGAAGAGAAACGAGAGCGGCGGTGGCCCAGTGGTGGTGGCCCCGACTTACGAACAGTAAGTCGTGGGTTCGACCCCAGGCAGGCGCATAACTTTGTGTAATTTATTTCATCACCATTGCTCTCAAGAACGGTGAAGGAAAACATCGTGAGGAAACCGGCATGTCCTAGAACCAAAAATTCGAAGACATGTGACACCTACCAACCCGAATAGACCGTACAGTAAACATGGGAGCGCTTCCATTCTACAAAATGAGACCATTTTGCTTAACAAATTGATATTAAGTATCACGTCTAGCTGTAATCCCTGAGGGGTTAGGCAGAGGTGCACCTAATAGTACACCCACATTTCGCCAGTTATGTTTAAGTCCCACGTAATAGTGGGCGAACCGAGCGAACCGGCCATTTACCGTGCGCAAATCCAAACTCCGTGTCTGCTACTGAGAAATTCCTGACAGAAAGACCCGGGAGTCTAACCCAGGACCTCATGCTCAGCAGTCGTGCTTGCGATCACCGAGGCAGGACCAAAATGTGATGACAATAAATCCAAGACGATCGTTTTCAAGACAACAGTTCCATATTAATTCATTGTCACACTGGGCACGACTGTGTCCTATCCTTTAGTCTATACGTTTTAACCAACACAGACGCAAAGGCTTACAAATTTCAATTTCGTGTCCTAATTGCCTAGCAAAGTCACAATACACGGCAACAACACGAATATTGAATAAACAAACAGCTCGGAACATTTACTACAATATTAAATGTCGTAATAACCAAGGAAATGATATTTTGCAACAGATTTATAGTTTACATTATGATAGACCTGTTGAAATGAATTTATTACTGAGATAGGATCGAGAAAATCGCATACTTAATGTTATTATTTATGATGGACTAACTTTTGCTCGCGACTTCTTATTAGGGTAAAATATATCCTAAGCGCTAAACCAAGTAATGGTCTACCCGTATGCCAAAAAAAAACCGGCCAAGTGCGAGTCGGACTCGCGCACGAATGGTTCCGTACCATTATCTATAAAAACGGCAAAAAAATCATGTCTGTTGTATGGGAGCCCCACTTCGATTTGTAGTATTTGTTGTTATAAAATAATAATAATAAATAATAATTAAATACATCCTGGTGACGGACGGACGGACAGTTTAGTCAGGATGATTGCAAGGTTATCGATTTGCGTCAAACGACATTCGATTATGAAGCGATTTAGAGATATGGGTTGTTGTGGTACGATTCATGACGGTGTTGACATCTGTTTATCAAAACAAAGAAGGAAGGAAAGTTTATTAATTGGGTGTATAAGCGATAATGGAATCTTAGTGGCAGCGAGGCATTGGCGCCTTTGAACTACATCGGAGAATCGGGACTTAAAACGTCATAATAATTACATAATTTAGAACGCGCCTATTATTTTAACGTGCTGTTCGAACAGAATTATTTTCATAACCAATGCTCTCAAAACGGTGAAGGAGGACATCGTGAGGAAACTGTCATATCCTATAACCAAAAAATTAGGACCCGCGTGAGTTACGGCATAATCTCTCTCTCAGAGAGAAAGCCTGTTTTCCAGCTGTGGTGACTTTATATGCTGATTATGTCAACAAGGATTGAGAGTAAGAATAATAGTCTTCAAGACCGTTTTCGGCCATGACGATCAATCTCAGCGGATGCTAGACATCGGCGAGGGAATATTATAGTGCGTAAATACAGGTGAGCTTCCCTCACTCCAATGAAAATTTCGATTGAGAGTAAAACTGTAGGATTAAAGGACGTTACTGCCCATCCTGGGCAGTAACGTCCTTCAGTTTGCCAATAACAACAAACTGCTATCACCAATTTCTCTGGCAAGCGTATCGATAATGGCAATTGCCCTTTGGCTTTTGACCGTTCGCAAAACGGTTATGGGAGGCACATGTTGGGCAATGAACATTTACCGGCTGATAAAGTGAAGGTATTAGGATATGCTACGGTAGAAATTGATAAAGCAAGGGTGTATTAAAAAGGGGGGCTTATCATTGTTCTCTCCAATACCCGAGAAGATGTGAATGATAATAATAATAGTAGAATAAAGATCCAAAGTTCTAGAACGATAGTTATTGCTTCAGAGCTCAGAAATACTGCTGGAGCTGCTGCATTACGAACCAAACGCGTACCTGCTTCCATTGCGACACAAATGGCGTACAGAAATTGACGGCTTCTTTGGCATTTCGTGTCGTCCCAGAATTTCTGCTCAATGAAAATTTCGGCGACCAATCAAACTATACGAAACCAGTTTACGCGGATATCTCATTCTACGGGAAATCTATACAAAGCAAGGCCATTTTATACTGGAAATGTATAGCTTGATGTGTCTCTGTGTATTCTACCGTCTCTAGACTCTTTATCTTCCTAGTGCTCTTTAGCTGACTAACCTACAGACTAACTACGTTACACTTACACTTCAACTTATCTGTGCAGACTAAAACACAGAACAAAAATAAATGTACCAAGTTTGGCATATCAATGCTTTTTTGTCGTGACAAGCTCCCCACATTGAACTGCACACTTAAAGTGGTCATGCTGTGTGGACTCTTCTTACAGATCGAAAATATTCGGGCAAAGTTATTTAAGTCATAAAGAGTCGATGACCAATGAACCATAAAAGTCATAAAACAAGAGAAATATTGTGCAAAATATAATAAAACTAACGCGTTTTCATTATAGACGATGCGACAATCATAGCCGGTGAAGAACGGAAAGTCATTATCATTACCGATTCGATGCACTTGAGAGCGAGTAGTGCTGTGAGCAGGATTGCCGACGATGTCTTGTAGTTTGATTTATAAGCTCGAGTAAAGAAACATAAAGATGGAACACAATGTAACACTTTAAAACAACGGGATTAATAAAAATGTTACTGCTTAATTAATGCCCACCTGTTTCAAACCAAAGTGCACCTACGTGGTCAAAAATTTAAACTGGTGGGCCGCGGGTCTAGAATTATTTACTGAGTCTGAAGTTTCTGTCTAGGATTATGGCCAGAATTAGTCTAATGCAAAGCATAATTATGTTCCAAATGAATGAAGAGTCTAAATCTTCATTCTTTCATTCATTCTCTATGGCAAAAACATAGTTATCTAACGGGTTATGTTATCTATTTTCATGATTTTCAAATCTATAATAGTAACAGAAATATGTACAAGAATCAAAAGGGTTACAGAGCGCCCAAAAATTCGTCCGCATTGCTATCAACAGGAAAAGTGTTATGTTAGTACAAAACAGTAAGTAGGTATTAGATATTAATTGTATTGTAGAAAACATTACCTAACTGCGATTGGATAGATTAATCCATCATTTCAAAATGTTCCAAATGAATGAAGAGTCTAAATCTTCATTCTTTAATTAATTCTCTATGGAAAAAACCTAGTTATCTAAAGGGTTATGTTACTATTTTCATGATTTTTAATTCTATAATAGTAATAAAAATATGTACAGCAATCAAAAGAGCGTCCAAAAATTCGTCCACATTGCTATCAACAGGAAAAGTGTTATGTTAGTACAAAACAGTATGTAGGTATGTATTTATTGTATTGTAGAAAACATTACCTAACTGCGATTGGATATATTAATCCATCATTTCAAAATGGTCCTTGCCATTAATGCAAATCCTTCTAGATAGAAATCGTCAAATCCTTCAAATATTAGCATAAATTAATCATTTTCTCCATCGCGACCAACCAAATCAGTTACGTTATGACTTATGAAGTTATGACACCCTTTATTATAATCCAGCTGTCTATTATTGAAATAATTTGGTCTTCTAATCCGACAAGTAAGTTGCAAGACTGCAACGTTGGGTAACTAGCTTTATTTTAAACATGTCACAGCCTGATTGATTTCGATATAAACGTCGTCGGAGTAAAACGGTCAGTATGACAAGCTGTCATAACATGTTTTATATAGTGTTTAATTGGTTATCTGTGGTTACTATGGGGATCCAGACTTTGAGGTTATGCCAAAGAGAAAAAAAGCAGTTAATTAAAACAGTTATAGAGCGGACATTGGGAATATTGTCGTACAATAATTTTGATCCCGAACTTTATCGATTTTGACACACGAACGCTACCTGACAAGCGGGCGTATGACACTAGACAGAACGACTTGTTACTAAGTGGTAACAAGTTTTAGATTACGATTTTCTCCGTCTTGTCCCGTCTATCGCTCATAAATATTTGAATGTCTTTGGGTTATGCAAATAGTCGTGAGGTTTTAAGCGTATTGGGGTTAATTTGGTTATTTTTATTCCTACAGATCTTGGGAAGTTGCGAAAAAGTTACGATTTTATACATTTTAACACTAATTATTATTATTGCGAAAAGAATTTAGCTGATGATTATGTTAATGAAGAGATGGCTTAAACGGGATGAGAATTCAGATGAAGCCTAACAGTGAAGTATGGAAGAAGAAAAGACGCCACATAAAATAGGTTAGGAGCAAGATAATGATGAATAGCGAAAAGAATATAAATTTGACAATGCCAGTTCTACAACTTCATTAATGTAAACAGTTTTTATGCAGTATCTTCTTTGGTAACATCACAATTCGCTATTAGAGCAGACAACCAAATACAGTCCACGAAATTGGCAAAGCTGGTAGCTGATCACTGAGACTAACAGCATCGCAAAACTAAACACCATCGCGCTAAACACACATAAAATTGCACCAAAACATCAGAGTTATTACCAAAAATGTGCACAAAATTACATTTAAGGGTTGTTACAAATATCGATTTATTCAAGTGGGGTAGTCTATTATGTGTAGAGGATTATAGAGGGGCGTCCTATTGTTGGGAACAGCCCCTAGGCACGTGCATCCGAGTGGGCTTTAGTAAATTGGTAATATTAGGTCCCTTTGTCACCCTGTATGGGGTGTTTTGGATCTAGTGCGGTTTGTGCCTGAGAAGGATGGCATGAATGTTATCGTTCGGAGGCGCAGGCGCACAGATCCTGCTTTGTAGGGTTATATCCTGTTTGTGTTGTTCAAGGATCTTATGATTACGTGGGAATAACGCAATACGTTATTATTGCATTATGAATTTTATTCAAAAGTAAGGAGGGTCCATGTTCCAGGGGTTCGTGTTCCACGCGCGCCTCAAAGAGATGTCAGCAAACGGGAGGGGCCCGCAAGGGCCGGTGCCTGCCAGGGCTGCGGGACTGTTCGAAAGAGATACCGCGGCCCTGGAACATAAAGGGCCAATGAAGGAACATGGGTGTTTTTTAGTCAGTAAGAGTCTGACACTCCCTTCCGCTCCGCCCAGAGCGGAAGGAGTCATTTGATGATTTCTCACCCTCCAAAAAAAAAAAAAAAAAAAAAAAAGGAGGGTCCATTATCGTCATGGCATTAGTGATTATGTACAGATGTATTTAATTTACCATAACAAGATGCTGTATTCTGTGTGAGAGATAAGGTAATGTAGAAAAGAAGTAAATCAAGAGATTGATACTAATAGTAAATAGAGTATGGATGAAGAAGACATAAATAAATTGATAAGGGCTGGAAAATGGGGACGATGAAGATACTGCTGTCCCCAAGGTGGTAGGCAAACTGCATGGTATATAATATCCACATTTTGCTAGAGACCCATATTATATGTAGAAGGCGAGGATGTTTCTAGAGTTCCGAACCCGAAAGGTAACCAACGGGACCCTCTTACTAAGCCTCCGCTGTCTGTCCGTCCGTCTGTCTGTCAGCGGGCTGTATTTCATGATCCGTAATAGGTACTTAGACAGTTGAAATTTTCACAGAATGTGTATTTCTGTTGCCGCTATAACAACAAATCATAAAAATAAATTAAAAATTAAACTACTACGATGGCACGGAAGCCTTAATGCGCGAGTCCGACTCGCACTTGGCCGGTTTTTTCATTGGTGTCAAATATTTAGTACTTAATAATGACAACCTTTAGACTGGTATGAGTTAGACTAACGCCACATTAAAGTCTTAAAAGGTGTAAACGTACTAGGAAGAGGAACTATACATGTCTCGCTTGGTCTCGCTCATGTTCCACATAGTTTAACTCAACACATTAGGAGCTTGTAGTTGTTAGCTCCGTAAAGTTAAAGAGCGTAACGATACATAAGCAATAGCCAAGTTTTCTAATTATTAACATAATGAAAGTTATTCATTTTAGTGTTTACTTTCGTTGTAAAAAGTAAACATGCTTGGTTATTTTTTTGTTTGTCTCAACTGAGAAATTCTTTGGATCAAAGCGGGAATAAAAGCTAAATGCTCATCTTTATAATCTCTAGCTGTCTACGAATTCAGCCGCGTCGAAGATCCCTATGGCAATCGGCAATAAGAAGAAACCAGACATAAGTGTCCTATTGACCACCTCTATGGTCACAAGCGCTACTGCTGTACATGATGTCCTTGCTTCGATCCCAAGTTGGGCAGTGTTACTAGGTTTTTCCGTCAAGAACTTCCCAGCAGTGGCGAGGGTTCCATGCAACTCGATTCCTACCGGCTTCCATTTGAAAAATGGCACAGTCAGTATTCTATAGACAAATAATATAATCACATTAAAGATTATTTACTCTGGGTTACCTCTTACAAAAATTGGCCATTCGCTACTGCTTCCCAGTCCCATCAGGACTTGTACAAGGTTGCTGGCTATTTTGTCGCCCTATAACATATGATTAAAGTTCTTAACATAACTGGCGGCAAGCTAAGTCAGAGGCGGCATGAAAACTCTGACACCAGGTTAGGCACTAACCACACTGACAAAAAAACTGGCGAAGTGTGGGTGTAAATCGACACCTCTGACGAACGATTTGGGTATTATAGTCGGGAAGTTCTCTATGTTAAGTCTGCTATTAAAAATCCACCTTTATGCAATGACGTGCGACCACATAACGATATCGTTTGAATAGTCATTAAAACGCTTATCAATGACGATTCTGTGTCACACATGGGTCATTGGCTGCTTGCATGCGGGTAGATAAAAAACGGGTTAGCAGTAAACACTTGGTTTTAAGTGATGATTCCGTATAAGAATTAATAATTTCAATGAATGACGTTTTTACTAAAAATAAGTAATGGAATTATGTGGGTTTTTTGAAACATGAGGAGCGTCAATTTTATTTTTCATCATCATCATCATTTCAGCCGAAAGACGTCCACTGCTGGACATAGGCCTCCCCCAAGTGTCACCACATTGACCGGTCCCGTGCGTCTCGTATCCAGCGGATCTCCGCAACCATCACCAGGTCATCGGTCCACCTAGTGGGAGGCCTTCCAATGCAAGTCCGCAAACCGGACGACGATTTTGTTTTAATTGAGTTAAAAAACTATCAATTTTCATAATAACCTTACACTTTACAATAGTAGAATGTAGACAACAATTCGGACACACTAATATTAAATTCACAAGACTTTCACAAAAGACTCTTTGACAAATATCCAGAATATCCCAAAGGGACAAACAATACATAGGCACTGAATTATCTATGCCCTTCAAAGGCAATTTTTCGGCCCCAACCACTTGACAAATAGACTGACAACTAAACAGATGCGCAAATACAAATACTCGTTTAATCAACTTTGAAGCTTATCTCTTTGTGACACGGAACCCTAAATAAAACGAATAAATATTCAATATAACGCATTGAAAATAGAAATAAAGAAGTTGCGTCATTTAGATATGGAGGTGTCAATTAAAACGATAACATGATGTGGGCTGTAGGTGCTTGCTTGTCGGTTTTCGGATCATTAATTTTGATATAAGTGCGTAAAGATTACTTAACTTTAACTTTAGGACAGGAGAAAGATATACCACCTACGCTTTGATAGATAAGTATATCATTTTCATAACATAACATCACGCCTGTAATCCCCGATGGGTTAGGCAGAGGTGTACCTAATAGTACACCAACATTTCGCCAGATATGTTTAAGCCCCATGTAATAGGGGGCGAGCCTATTGCCATCAAGCAGGCGCAGATCCAGACTCCGTGGCTGCTCCTGAGAAATTCCTGATGGATAACCCAAAAACATCAATCGATCATTTTCAATTGGCTATAAAATATTGTCATAGTCCTTAAGTCCAATCCGCCTATAATGTTCCCACTATTGGGACCCAGGCCGCCTCTATGAGAGCAGCGGTGGCCAGACGGCCCCGACTTACAAGCAGTAAGTCGTGTGTTCAAACCCGGGCAGGCGCATTACGTTGTGTAATTTATTTCATCACCACTGCTCTCAAAACGATGAAGGAAAACATCGTGAGAGATTTTTCACAGATCGACTGAAAATGTCCGAAAGAGTCGGTGAAATGTCATTTAGTTAGACCCTAATACATAACATGGACAAACATAAAAGGAATTGCCTATTACCTAAAGCAATATACATTTAATGCCGAGTACATTACTACCCTCATAATGTTTATGTTATCAACTAAAACATAAACTTCACAAAAGAGAAAAAGTTTTTCGCAGACGATGCTTTACTTAAGTGCTAAGATAGTATCAAAAGTACTTATATATGTACATACATCCTTTTTGCTGACAACATGGGTACCACTTCCCTAGTCATGTAAGAGAAATAATTACAACCCTACAAGCGGAAATAGACTCTGTTTTAACAGGAGAAAGGTTGGTTTCAGAGTTGAGCGTGTCACTATTTTCTAGCCCGTCTAGTACTTACATAGTGGATGTACATAGGCTTAGGTAGGTTTAAAGTGCTTGAGCTGAGGGAGGGAAGAATGTGAAGATGACAGGGACATCATAATAATAAATATACCGTGTTTTTCTACGCTGTTTGGTTTATTGCGCGTGAAATGGGTAATAGACCTGAAAAAGTATGTTATGTACGTACTTATTTACTCTTCGAGGACGGTAAGGCTGAGGCCAAACCATCGTTATTTTTTGAGCCGTAAGTCGCGTAAAATGAGTCGCAGAATTTACGCGGCATTCGTAAGTTTCATACTAAAGTCCTGTTTGTACCACACGGCGACTCATTTTACGCGACTCACAGCTCAAAAGAATACTATCATTTGGCCTCACTCTAAGTTAGCGATTTACGGAATGGATGTGATTTTTTGTAACGAAATTGTACAAAGCATAATTAACTTTATGCCAATTGGGTATATAAGTAAATTGAGCCGTATTGGATCTTTAACATTCAAAATAGCAACATTTTGTTTTGTCAAATGCCTATGATTTATTTTGTGGTCTAGATTGCAATGGACAGATTTGATGGATTGAGTAATCCATTTGCAAAAACTCATCCATTACTTATCGTTTGATATACAAAAGTATTCACTATTGATTGGCTGAAAGAAAACCAATTGAAAACATTCTAATTTATTCGGCCTTCGAGAATATTTTATGTTACTTGAGTAGTAGTAATGGAAGTAATGGATATTTAAACAATAGTTTTATGTGTCACCCAAATAGCCACCATTGGTTTTCAAAGTTCGTATTGTCGTGAATATTGATTAAATTACAATAAAAATTTAAACAAATATTATTAATGTTTTTTTTTTTTAATAGGGATAAAGGCAAAGTCTGAAGACACGAATGACTCAGTGTTAATCTGTGTCGATACATATAGCTAGTTTCATTAGGTCGAATATTCTTTACCACTCGCAAGGCTCATTAAAAAAATAGAACTGAAACTATGTAGACTGCTAAACACTTGAAGACTAGTTCAATTAAGTTTCAGGGAGTAAAATTAGATGTTTAAGAGTCGTTTTGGTGGAAACTCATTAGCCTGAGCTCATTATGGCTTGCCACGTTTTTCTTCAAGATGATTTGACAGCGGTGGAAAAAAAGAAGAGTATTTCAGAGGAGTCTTGTTAGAATAAAGAAAGGTTTGTGTAGGATTTTTAGAGACATCATTTGGTATCGATTTTTCTATTTAGCAACAATCATAAATGCGAAAGTAATTCTTTTTTTTTACCATTTCACGCCTAAGGGGCCGTCTCCACGAGCGAGAGAATCGTGGCGATATTATCGTCATCCCACGTATTTGTATGACACACTTTACCGTCCTTACAAATGTTGTCAGATACTAAGCTACTGTTCAGCTCAAAGACAGCATAATCAGTGTACCAGGCCCGAAGGCACATAAGAAGCCGATTCCTGCCGGCTTCCCTTAGGGAACAAGACACTCAGACGTAGTGTCTAGGTGTCTAGACGTACTGTTCCCACTGCTGAGACACATGCCTCCTCTCTATCGAAGGAAAAGCTCAAAGAAAGAAGAAAACCTTTACCGTCATAAAGTATTACAAAGATGCAACACCAGATCCTAAATCAATAATTCCAGACACTCCTCCCTACAGGATGAAAGCGTACTTGAAAAGTACCGGAATACCCATCAATGCAGTCTCATCAGGTACAAATTGATAGACAGATCAATCAGCCTCATCCAGCCATACTTAGCTATTCTCAGGGCGCACCGGATTGTACGCGATTTGAATGGGAACGCGTCTTAAGTTAATAATGGTTAATAGACTATTTAGTAACTTTGTTGGAGCTAGATTGATTCTGGAGGCGGATGATGTAATCAGCTGGAATTAGGCATGAAGTTAAGGTTTATTGGATTGGCAGTCCATCGTCTGAATGATAATTCGGGCAGACGTAGGTATGCATTTTTATGCTGTGTTTAATAATAGTTATAATAGGACCTGTGGTTATTTTCCAATGAATATGAGATATCAAAAACTAACAAATGGAGTCATTGCAAATCAAACAATCACATCATTAGACGATGAACAGACAATTAAATTCAATGAATTTACTAGCATACTGCAAACGACAGTACAATTTTCACCTATCTCCATCGATAGATCTTTTACTCTGGACGCTCTTAGTGTGCACGTCTTTGTACATCGTTCTCACATATATGTATATGTATAATCTCAACATGAATGATGTAACCAAGATTTTGTAATAATATTTTGATTTAAAAGAGTGTCCATGGAGTTTCTTGCCCATTCTTCTCCATAGAGATCTACGATTTGGAATGTGCAACTACAGTACTTTCGCAAGTTATTATGCCTTGTGTCTGTGACTGTAGCTTAGCTTTTTTATTTTTGACTTTCAAAAGTGCCTGTAATGGTCTAATTGAAATAAATGCTTTGACTTTGACTTTGATTATTTTATTTTTATTTATTTTTTTCCTAAGAAAACACAGCTAGAACACAGATAGTTGACAGTCAGTGAATGAAGGCCAATTAAAAGTTTTCACTGATAATATTATTAAGATAATATTACATATACTTATTATTTTTATTATTTTATGATAATATTGTATAATCCGAAGAGAGACTCTTTTTTGAAACTTTTTACCAAGAAGAGAACTCTCAGTAACTGCGAATCCTCGAGCATCGCAATCACA
Organism: Eurois occulta; assembly: GCA_950022335.1. NCBI lineage: Eukaryota > Metazoa > Arthropoda > Insecta > Lepidoptera > Noctuidae > Eurois > Eurois occulta. The sequence goes on along the minus strand of OX465489.1, from coordinate 3,091,447 downwards.
ACATTTCACCATACGTGAGCCAAGTTGTGTCCTTAACAAAGTACATAGTTACAAAGAACCATTTCATTGTTCCCGCTAGTCAGGAAATGGTAGCAACAGTCACTTTTACGAGGACGTCCGGGTGGCGCACCTAGTAGGTATACACGGATATATTTAGAGACGTATGTAGAGATTTTTTCTTTTAGTTGCAGCACATATGTTTCAAAATACGGGTTGGAAGGGTCACCGACGCGAAAACGGTTACCACATATTCAGTACATCATTCGGAGCACCTCCATATAGTAGAAATTTTTCATCGGTTATTAAAAAACCGGCCAAGTGCGAGTCGGACTCGCCCACGAAGGGTTCCGTACCATTATTAGGGTTCCGTACCCAAAGGGTAAAACGGGACCCTATTAGGTCTGTCTCCAGGCTGTATCTCATAAACCGTGATAGCTAGAAAGCTGAAATTTTCACAAATGATGTATTACTATTGCCGCTATAACAACAAATACTAAAAATTAAAAAAAAAAATTAAGGGGGCTCCCATACAACAGATATGATTTTTTTGCCGTTTTTATAGATAATGGTACGGAACCCTTCGTGCGCGAGTCCGACTCGCACTTGGCCGGTTTTTTTAAATTACCGATGAAAAATTTCTAAGTGGGGAACTCAGAATGATGTACTGAAAACGTGGTGTAACCGTTTTCACGTCGATGTCCCTTCTACACCGTATGTAACTATGGTTTGGTGTAAGTCACAATGTGTCAAATAACTAAAGCAGTATGCAAGTCTCACGTGTAAGTGTCGCCAGTATTTCCCCGCAGAAATAGGCAGAGTTGGACCTGTACATCTTCATTTCGCCAGTTTTGTATTGTGTATTAGATAATGATGATTGTTTTCTGATATTTTAATGCGCTGACGGTTCTGTAAACAAAAAACCAAATAGGTATCTAATATCGTCATAATATATGTATACAGTTGTAAATCCAAGATTCTAGCTCTGTCCTCTGGCTTAATACTCAAGAGATATGCTACACGGCTACACCGTACTTAGCGAAACTTGAAATGCTTGATAACGTTATGCCGTATTTAACAGAACAAATTACTGTTATGGGGTTTCACAGTATCCCTGAAGATACGAGTACGTCTGTGTCGCAGCAAGCTTCTACATTTCATTTTACTCTTTATGTCTAACGTACCCGTGAGTGTAATTTTTCTAAACCAAGAGAACACGAGACACGAGAAAAGATTAATTATATGCAGTTTTTGGTTGTACAGACGTCATTAGCCCAAAGTGTTTCTTAAAAGTTTTGTCTATCGTTAGCTGTCAAGATTGTTTGGTGCAACCAATCGTTGTTTTTATACATACCCAAGTAACACATAAAAGCATTATATCGGCCGACTTACAGCATTTCTGTATCGTTTTCGCATTTTGAGTTAGTTCTATGATAGCATTACAAACGTTTATACGGCTACTGTAATGCTAATTTGGGCACAAATTATACGGCTTTAGATCATAAATACGTTCACAAATAGTTGTTTAATAGCATTACAGGCGCATTATATTAGCATTATTGTGACCAAATAAGATGCGAATCGCATTATAGAAGCATTATTACGGTCAATGAAGTTGCCAATCGCATTACAGAAACATTATACTAGCAATATTATTGATAATGAAGATGTTAATTACATTACAAAAGCATTAGAATAGCATAAGATTGTTCTAAAAGCATGATTGAGGCTATTTAAGTGTTCACAGGTAGAACTTTAATCATCATTGCAAAAACATCTCTAATACCATGGCACAAATGTTATAATACAATTAACGTTGTAATTTCACTACTTTGTTCAGCAATATAATATGGACGAAGATCGTCAAAACTGAGTGACACCATACTTGTATTTGCATTAAAATAAAATTTATAATACTGGCTAAGTTTTTGACTTTTTTGTTATTTCATGCCTATTTTAAACGCAATGTAGTTTACTGTAAATATCTATATAGGTTTCATTGAAAATTTTCACGCGCCTTCGATATTTTGTAGTTTTGATATAAAATGTTATATAAAAATATGAATCAAATAATCAAAACAATTTTTTATTCGTAGTCTAGAATGAATTTTGCATAATTAACGTAATAGTATTGATTGGGCAGTATTAAATTAGTTAAATCATTATGATAAAGGTCTATTGCTATTATAAATAGGTTCGAATGATAATATTTTTTGGTTATAAAATATTTTCAAAATGGCGTGAGTCTACAATAGCCCGGTGAACCTGTATAAAGGCCAATTAATGCCGTCAGCAGTATAAATAGTCACACGTGAACAATCGTTAAGCTAGAGGCCAGAGAGAAGACTTTTGATGAACCACCGTAGTGCCATTGGCTATAAAGTAGTTCTCTAAGGGTTCACCGATAAACCAATAGACTTGATGTAGACTGAAATTGTGCCATTGCTTGAAAGTAATTTTGGGGATCCTTGAGCAAAACAATAAAACTCATTTCAGAATTTGTATTACTTAAATAATCACAACTTAATTTTGTTATTAGCATAATTATCATAATCATTACACACACGGTTAGGCAACACACCATAAAAAATGCTGTTATTTGTTGATGTATACACATATTATATTTTATGTGCTTTTCCCCAATATGGCCGACAAATGGTTTTAAGAATACAGTAAAGTGAATGTATATATAGCTTTACGCATTACAATAACTCACGTGTATTTGATTAAAGAGCTGTTACTCGCACAACAGCACTCAGTTGATGTTTAAAAATGCAAGCATTATATTGATTCACGTTTATGCTGTTCAACAGTATTAGGCTTTTACTTAGCACTTAAAAGTGCTATAGCACAACAAAAGGCACTAAAAACAACCTAAAGCTGTATCACGGATTTACGGTGCATTATAATGGTACAAGTTTATGCTATTAAGCGGCAATAGGCATTATCTTACTGCTTAAAATGCTATTGTAAACCCTAAGGCACTAAAAACAGCTGAAAGCTGTATACTGGATTTACGATGCATTATAATGGTACAGGTTTATGCTATTAAACAGCAATAGGCATTATCTTACTACTTAACAATGCTATTGTAAACCCTAAGACACTAAAAACAGCTGAAAGCTGTACAGTTGCATTGTGGTTGGCTTCACTAAAACTAAAGGCTTTACAAAAGCATTTTGATAGGCCATTATCCAACCGTTATACATTGTAAAGCATCATAATGGTTTTGAAAGACCAATATAAAGCATCAAGACGCTCGGTGAACTTTTATATGAGTTTATACGGACCTTAAGTTTTACATAAGTTTACTATTCGTATTTTAAAATGCTTCCTGTGTTACTTGGGTAGATCTAGAGGCTTATGCCCGGTTCGTCATTATTCCGATTAGGCACCAATTTTTTTTCCGTACAAGAACTCCCGTTTCGTAATCATAAGAAAACAAATAAATTTTGTAGGATGGGCATTACAACTAGGCGCCCAAGCTTTATTCAAACCGAGCGTCGTTACTACAAACCGGTCGCTACCAATATTTCTAGTTACCGTTTACGTGTATACCAATATTGTTGTAATCATTATAAATTTGGGTGTCAAAGAAGTACGAGTCGTGACTAGGACTGCGCTGAGCCTTATCGTACCTTATCTTATACATAATTATATTAGGGAAATTGTTCCCTCCCGATCGTTTCCACAATCAATTTGACGATGATTACTTACCATGTTCCATTTTCCCCTTTCCTATTGTTTATTTGATAAGGGAAACCCCTTTAATAGGAGAATATGTTGCCAGGTTGCGCATACGCCTATAATGGTCCTATTCAATTGGCGCAATTTTATGACTCGCGCGATAAACTACCGATAAAGTCTATTTGGTTTCTTTCTTTGGATAATAATAGCATAAGAGAGGTTCCTAAACGAATGATTATTTTCTCTTTTTGTACAAAATGAGGTATGTTTTGTCTTTCTTGCCTTGGTTTTTTTATAGTCAAACCAAACAATTTTGATAATTGTCATTAAATACTGATTTCATACTTATTCAGTCAGAATCCAGTGTTTTGTTTTCTACTTCTTTGATTTCGTAATTGATGGTCATAATTCTATTCTATAATATGGCTCGGATTAAAAGAAAAATAGTAATAGTGATTATTGAATTTCTTACTATTTTTTTTACAAATAATTTGTGTAAATCGGCCATCAGCAACTTTAAACATTGAACGGAACTGGATAATCTACTAATTCAATTGATTTCTATGTACATTCCGCTTGCTTAAAATAAGCTATCTCCAAAACACGACTATCTCCGACAGTCCGATTCCAATGGTTTATTTCTAAACGTAGGCGTTAAGATTAATCACCAATAAATATGTCGAGAGCAACACAGGGAAGTGTATTTCATCGATATTTTATCTCTATCGTCACGATAGAGCTGCACCACAATTAGATCGACTTTTTATCGATACGCGGAATCTTAATGGGCACCTCTAGTTATCGAGAATGTTTAGAGAAGATGGTACCTATCTATGTTAATTAGTTGGTGTTATCAATAAAGAATGTTAACTATGTGTTCTTATTAATAGTGATAAGAAATTTCCCAGTAATCTGAATGTTAGTGATCTGGATAGAATTCAGAGTATTTTATTTGATATCTTCTTATTATAGAAACAAGGGGTGCCTATACGCAGACGTGATTAAAAATCAAATGCAGCTTCCTTAACATACATACAGATATCACTTACGGGATATCTTCCGTGACTATTCATTATTTTGAAGATATCCTGTGACAGTATAAGTTTAGTTTTAAACCGTGAACGCTTAAAACAGTGTTTCAATAACAACTAATTCACCTGCTGAAGTATTTCATAATCCTAACTAATAAATTTAATTCATTCTTTAACAACGGGCAGTCATGGGGAGAGGCCTTTGCCCAGCAGTGGGATAATAATAATAATAATAACGTTCTCGGGTACTGATATCAGTCCTCGAGACTACATGTCCCGTGTCACAGAGCGCATCGACTTCCTGAAGCAGAAAGTGTATGCATGGGCAAGCCGTATTCGTAGGTATAAGCGGCGGGTGGATCGATACACTCAGAATCGCACATTCCAAAGAGATGAAAGGTGGGTTTATAGGGCTTGGGAGCGACCGGACCAAGGTGTGGCTGACGCGCACCTGCCGGATGATGATGCCATATGTTCGTTCTGGCGCAGCATCTGGTCGGTGCCTGTTAGCCATACCGAGGGTGAATGGACCCGGGAGGTTGAGCGAGCGTGCGATCCGGTACCAGAAATGGGGGCAATCACTATCAGCCCCCAAGACGTAGTTCGTGCAGTCCGTCCGTTACCTAACTGGAAATCCCCAGGGCCGGATGGGCTGCACAACTTCTGGATTAAATGGTTTACTAGGTCGCATGCTCGCCTGGCGACCCTGTTCCAGTCAGCCTTAGAGTCAGGGTCGCTGCCCGAGTTCCTAACAACAGGTATAACCCACCTGCTCCATAAATCGGGTAGTACTGCGGAACCCAACAACTATAGACCTATTACCTGTCTCCCGACAGTATATAAAGTTCTTACATCCATTTTGAGAGCTAAAATTAGCAAACACATTGATGACAATTCTATCATGTCCGCTTCTCAAAATGGATGTAGGAACGGGTCCCGCGGTACTAAGGAGCTACTCCTCATTGATATGGCCATTAGTCAACAGGCTCGTCGTTCCCGAAGGGATCTGTCGACATGTTGGATAGACTATAAGAAGGCCTATGACTCTGTGCCACATACATGGCTCATGAGGGTGCTAGAGCTGTATAAAGTTGATGCAACTCTGCGCACCTTCCTGATGTCATGTATGGGGCAATGGAGGACAGTCCTTCGCTATCCAGGATGTCGGCAAATCCAGAGGAATAGCGAGCCCATAAGGATAGAGCGAGGTATATTTCAGGGTGATAGTTTGAGTCCACTTTGGTTCTGCTTAGCCTTGAATCCTCTTAGCACGCTGCTGGAGGATTCAGGTCTAGGCTATCGGTTGAGGAGAGGTGGTCAAGTTATATCTCACCTCCTTTACATAGATGACCTGAAACTCTTTGCCCCCAACGATTTGCAATTGATGGAGCTACTGAAGGTAACTGAGACTTTCAGTAGCGCCATCAGGATGGAATTCGGTGTGGACAAATGTGCGGTCATGCATGTAAAGCAGGTCATACTCATCTGAGTATAAAAGCAACAATTATGGCGTCCCACAAGGAAGTGTCTTGGGCCCAATATTGTTCCTACTTTATATAAATTCAATTATAGATATAACAAATCATAGATGCATTCTATTCGCCGACGATATTTCCATCGTAGTTACGTCTGATAAAAAAACTAATACAATTTACGACCATGAAACAGAAATTAACAATACAATTGACAAATTAATTGAATGGCTTGACATGAATAACTTAAAAATTAATTTAGATAAATCTGTATATATACAATTTAATAAATCTAATAATAATAAATACAATTTGAAACTTGACATACCAAAACTTAATGAAGTTACACAAACGAAATTTCTTGGAGTAATAATTGATCAGGATATAAATTGGAAAGCACAAGTAGATGATATATCTAAAAGAATAAATAAATTCGTATACGCACTCAGAAAGGTTAAAAATGTTACAAACATTAAAACTGCTATCACTTCCTATCATGCTTATGTTGAATCAATAATACGCTATGGGTTTATAATGTGGGGTAATAGTACAGACAAAAATAGGGTATTTGTTGCACAAAAAAAGTGTATTCGTGCAATATATGGGCTTCAACCTGATGACTCTTGCAGGCCAATATTTAAAGAACTTGGTTTATTACCGCTTCCCTCTCTCTATATTTATGAAGTATGCATGTTTGTAAAGAGGCATAAAGATTTATTTAAAAAGGCAGGGGATGTGTATCCTCGAAACCGGCGAGATCCTCACAGGCTTATATTAGATGACTTGCCAAGACTGGCTAAATATAGTAAAAGCTGTTTAGCAATGTGTGTTCGCGTTTATAATAAAATTCCAAATGATTTAAAAACTTTAGATATTAGATTGTTTAAAAAAAAACTTCATGTATGGTTACACACTAATAATTTTTATAGCATAAAAGAATTTACTGACGGGAATCATTGTTTAACGTAACCTAAATATTTGCATGCTATTATATCTAAGCAAAACATGTATGCTCTGTAATGTCTTTAATATCTTTAACACCATGTTTTACGCAAATAAATATTATTATTATTATTATTATTATTATTAAGCGAGGGGAGATTGTGGAGTCTGTGGGAACCCAGCTCTCGGATTCCATAAATCTTAGATCTCTCTCAGCAACCGAAACCTATAAGTATTTGGGTATGTCGGAAGCACTGGGTATCAATGTTACTGACATGAAGCAATCGTTGAAGGAGCGCTTCTTTGGCAGCCTGAAAAAAGTATTTAATAGTCTTTTATCAGGTGGAAATAAGGTGCGTGCCTTCAACGGTTGGGTCATGCCGGTTTTGATGTACTCTTTCGGCATACTCAAATGGACTCAAACTGAACTAGACGCCCTGGATAGGAAGGTCCGTACATTGTTGACGGTATATCGAATGCATCACCCGCGTTCTTCGGTTATGAGACTGTATATCCCGCGGAGGTGTGGGGGTCGAGGCTTTTTAAACGCCAAGACTCTCCACAATCGCGAGATATGCAGTCTCAGGGAATATTTCCTAGAAACCGACGCCGTGGGGATGCATCGAGATGTGGTCGCGGTGGACAAGGGCCTCACCCCGCTCTCCTTGGCTAAAGAGAACTGGCGCAAACCTGTAGTACTTGATACCAACGACCGCAGGGAGGTATGGCAGAGTAAGGAGCTTCACGGACGCTTTTTCCGGGCCCTGCATGGGCCCGATGTAGACCTATCAGCGTCCGTAGCCTGGCTACGCTCCGGAGACCTCTTCGGAGAAACTGAAGGTTTTGTCTGTGCAATTATGGATGAAGTTATGATGACGAATAACTACCGGAGATTTATTGTGAAGGACGGCACGGTTGACATATGTCGGGCATGCCACCGTCCAGGCGAATCAATCCGTCACATTATCTCCGGGTGTTCTCGTCTGGCTAACGGAGAGTACTTGCATAGACACAACCTTGTAGCCAGGATTATCCATCAGCAACTTGCTCTAAAATACAACCTTGTGGAATCGGAAGTTCCGTACTATAGGTATGTGCCCGACCCAGTTCTCGAAAATGGCAATATCACACTGTACTGGGATCAATCCATCATCACTGACAGGACTATTGTGGCCAATAAGCCTGATATAGTGGTGGTGGATCGATCAGAGCGGCGCGCAATGATTGTTGACATAACCGTCCCGCATGACGAGAACCTCGTGAAAGCTGAGAAAGATAAGCAAATCAAGTATCTTGATTTGGCTCGCGAGGTTGTCGACATGTGGGATGTGGACTCAGCGATCATTGTGCCGATAGTCGTGTCAGCCCATGGCTTAATTGCCAAGAGCCTCGACCAATATCTAAGGAGGCTCTCGTTAGGCAGCTGGATCAAGGGCTTGATTCAGAAAGCGGTACTTCTGGACACGGCTCGTATAGTTAGGAGGTTCCTCTCTCTGGAGCCCTGACCGCCGGTAGCTTGGACCTTGTTCCCGATACCGGTGGGCTACAATTTTTTATATTTTTAAATGTTTTTTATGTATTTTTTTAATCAATATTTAAAAATGTAATAAATTTGTTTACAGATGAATAAAGGAATAATAATAATAATATCTTGGGACAACCAACACACCGCCATCTGATCCCAAACTAGGCCGAGCCTGTACTATGGCAACCAGACAACTGATATACATACTTAGGTATATAATTATTTCTAAATACATACATATTATAGATAAATTACACACCCAGATACAGAACAATTAATCGTACTCATCGCACAAAGATTTGTCCTGTGTGGGAATCGAACTCACGACCTCCGTCCTAGCAGTCAGGGTCACTAAACACTAGACCAACAGGCCAATCAATGACACAGGCTAACAGTATCAGTATCCCACTTTAACAGTTTGTTAGAATGCGAGTAATAAAAATTTCTAACATCACTAGTTACTATTGATTCTTCCTCATTACGTTACGACCAAAGAAAAGTTAGGTTAGGTAATTTAATTTTACAATTAGTTTCAATCATAAGTAATCACATTTAATATCATAACTACAACTAGTTAGATCTTATCTTTAGTTATTTCCTTTTGATATAATTTTCATATAATCGGGTAATGTAAAATTAAGTATAGTATTAATCATAACTACGGTTTCTTAACTGACATGATTTCCGGCAAAGTCCGAGACAGTACTAGGACTTGTCTCTTATGTTTTTTCTTGGATGACTGCTTCGTTGCTAGCGCGACGGCTGGGCATGAGGTCCAGAGTTCGATTCCCGGGTCGGGCAAATTGCTATTGGGTTTTTCCATTAGGAATTTCTGAGTATGGAGTATGGATTTGTGCCCGCTTGATAGCAATAGGCTCGCCCCCTAAAACATGGGACTTAAAATAACATAACTGGCGATATGTGGTTGTACTATTAGGTACACCTCTGCTTAACCCATCGTAGATTACAGACGTGATGTAATGTTTTCTTGGGTGATTGTTAAACAACAGTGACCAAAGACAAGATAGAGTTTGCTACTCAAGAATTTTTTTAAGCTAGATTTTCGCTTGGTATGGACATAGTCATGAATCTCCTACCCTTATCTGAGTTTATTTGAGATCAACACAGCATGTCTTCCTCTGCCACATCTCTTTCTCCCGCATACATACCTGAAACAAGTAATACATAGTTCTATAAGTATCATCATATGTGTAGGTAGGTATAGCACTTTTTGGTGGCTAGCCTAGTACTTTTTGGTGGTACGTATTGTGAAAAATGCGATATCTCCGGATGAGCAAAATTCCTTTATTTATTCCGCAGAGCCGTATTTCGTTTTTAATGTGACTGTACTCTGTGACAGCCATGTCTAGGTGAAACAAAAGACAATGGATCAAAACCAATAACAAACACGAGTCAACGTAACGGGAATCGACATAGCGGGAATTATTCATATAACTTTTTATGTTTGGAGAATTTAAAGGAGTCTACGTAAGTCTATTAAGGTGAATGCTCCAACCAGCCCGCGAAATTCAAAATTTCTTGCGTTTTTTGCAATTTGCAGGCCAGTGCTAGGTTGTATGTTGATTAAAATATTATTCGCGGCTGTAAGACGTATGTAGTTACAGAATTATAATCATCAAAATCACCAATACAACCCTCCAAGTTCATAAAGCTGTAGGAATGACTTTTTCTGTTTTTTTTTTGTTCCTACGCCGAAATTTTGAATTTCGCGGGCTGGTTGGAGCATTCCCCTTAACAAAATTAATTGTCAATTGAATGGATAAGAATTTCGTTACTACATGACAGCTCCTATTTTAAATTGAAAGCGATCAAGGCACTATAACTTGAATATGACAGTGATATCTTTATTTACTTGAAAAGTTTGAATAAGTCTCAATGGTATCGTTCTACAAATGAATTAGGTAATTATCTTTTAATTATTATCATTGAATGCGAAAGTTTAACTCTGTCCGTGTATCTGCATGTTACCTATTCAAGCCTAAGTGGCTGAATGGATTTGGATAAAATTTGACACAAGGATGGATCATGACCTAAATTGGGACATAGGATACTTTCTAGCCCTGAAGTAAGTTCCCGGTCGAATAATTTTGGGAGGCTATACGGGCGAAGCCGCTAGTGGATTTTCCAACGCACTTATGTCGGTATAATGATACAATATCTACACAAAATGATTATTATCAAATATTTTCCTTACCTTTCACTTCTCTACAGATAGATTACAGTAAACGTTGTTCATTTCTCAGAATAAATTTTCCGTGGTTGTAATCTTAAAGTAAATAATGAATATCCCGAAATGCAAAACTCCATTTGGCCTTACTGGACTTTTTGCCAGTATCAAATCTAAGGCGAGCTTTAGAAAATAGCATTAATTGTTTTTTTTTGTAACTATTACAGTTTTTGTGTTTTTTTTTTTTATAAATAAGCATAATCAGTCAATAATGTGTCCACTGCTGGGGTACAATGGATTCATAAAAAAAAATATTTGAAATTAAAGAACCCGTCAAGTGTCATCCAAATAAAGAAATGTCACAACAAGATAATCGGCCCTAAAAATACCTAAATGAAAACAATCCATTGTTTCTTATTCTGACCCATCGTTAACCCAGAAAACCAAATCGTAAACCACTGTTGACATTTCTTACATTCACACAGTGACACATATTCTCGCACTAGTGTATAAATTATACAAGCTTTATTTACTTCGAAGCTCGTTAACCCACGTAAAACACCCACGTGCTGTTACATCAGTAGTCGATAAAAATCTAAAACATTAGAAATCGCAGACCACGCCTCTAGGCGATCTGCCGATGCCGTGAGGTCTTGCAGGGTATGGCAAGGATGGCAGGTAAAGAAATCTGTAATATTCACTGGCGAACGTTCTAAGGCAAGACCCAAGCTATGACAAGAAAGTGTTTCCGTACACAATCCATTTATGCCACTTGCTGAGAATCTTCCTCTTGGATACAAGTTACCATGGTTAACCTGGACGTCTATAAATAGACTCCGGACACAGATTGGCTGAAGCAAGGAAAACCTGTTCAGGTGGAGATTCATAGTTTACTCTGCCCTTGAGTGTAAATGTATTCTACAAACGGTGGATCACTTAATATCGTGTCCAGCCACTAGCCAGTCCTGTTATTTGCACATTACAGGAGCTGACGGTCGCGATTGAAACTTCCAAACTTGTCGCCAAATTTTGGGCTGATTCAATTTAGATTGCCATCGCTAACAAGATAATTAAGCCTCGGATGTTGTGACAACACAAACCAGCGGTGCGCGACGTTTGGGTGAGGTCTATGTCGAGCAGTAGACGTCTTTCAGCTGATATGCTGACGTTGATGATGAAAAAGCGAAGGTTCTTTCTTTCAAATGTAAAGGTTTGCACAAAAGAACACTGAAATCGAAGCAGGCATTTTAAAATTTTAAACCATCATGTTTTATTTTAATTATTAACAGAAATCTTTTTCTGTAAAACCGTATTGGGTAACTAAACATTCAACAGTATATCAAAATCCCTGTAGTTGTGTGTGTGTTTGGGTAGCCCTACACAATTTAAAATCACTACTAATGCCTCTCTTTTCATCGATCCTCAAAACAATATTATTTTAAACCACCACAATAAACATTTTATCAAAATCAGTAATATTATGATTTCCTTCACAAATACAATAGAGGAATATTCCAAAGGTATGGTAACCCTGTATAATGTTGAGTATCACAAGAGCGGTCGTCGACGGGGCCGCCCACGCTCGTTCTCAATGGGCCCGAGCCGCCTGTCGCAATCCCTGATGCGTGTGCGCATGTGAGGGGAATTTTAGTCTTGATACTTTTAGCAATAGTAAGGAATATTCAAGGATTCGGAAAATAGAGAAAACAAAGGCTGAATTAAAAAGAAAAAATCAGTAGACTATTTACAGCAATAAAAGTTAGAAAGTCTATAATAACATCACATAAAATGATGTCTGTTTTCCCTGTAAGGTTAAGCAGAGGTGTAGCTGTAGAGGATGAGCCTATGATAATTTTCTCATAGAATAGCATCGTAAAATCGGTAACTGTAGGTACTATTGCAAAGAAAATGAAACGGACATCGATTTCCTTGTTTACCCAGTGTTAAGTAAGCGATCTCAGAACATTAGTAAATCATATTTATTTCTGTCAATTATTTAAAAAAAACACTTTTACACGTCACGTCATGTTATGTTTTAAAACTATATGGGGCTGATGTTTCGTACCTGACTAGGTACTCTGAGAAGAAACAGCCGAAACAAATTCAGAGGTGACTGTCTGTTTTAAAGTCCAGTTATTGGTCAAGTCATACGAGGACCATGCAGATTAGTGTCTGATATAGAATTTTGAACGTAGTAGGGACGCAGCATAACTCTAAAAATAGGTTAGTGTTTCCTATTGATTGGCCTGTTGGTCTAGTGGTTAGTGACCCTGACCGCTAGAACGGAGGTCGTGGGTTCGATTCCCATACAGGACAAATCTTTTTGCGATGAGTACGATTATTTGTTCTGTATCTGGGTGTGTAATTTATCTATAATATGTATGTATTTAGAAATATATAAGTATGTTTATCAGTTGTCTGGTTGCCATAGTACAGGCTCTGCCTAGTTTGGGATCAGATGGCAGTGTATGGTTGTCCCAAGATATTATTATTATTATTCTATGATTTGTCTCTTAAAATGCCCTCCTTAAAGCTCTTAAACAAAAAAACAAAACAATTACATCTTTCTCTTTTACAAATACTCTCGATATCTACCACAACAATGGCCTTCTCAAAGTATCAAAGCGATTAGTCGCGCTACACCATCCGCGCCATCCAGTCTAGGGAAGTGATTGTTGTTTTAATGGCAACCATAATATTATAAACGGCGATAGTAGATGTAACCCGCCGTTGTGCCTGAATTTATTAATGCTTTGTGCTAATATTTCCTTTGATTTTGATTTATTTTTATTGTTATTTAAGATTTTCCGGCTTTTAAATAGAGTTTATGGGCACTTAACCGTGGCCTGGATTGAAATGTTCGTTAAAGTTGAACTTTCGTTTAGACCATTCATGGTTTATAGGTTATAGGTAACACGTTGACATTCGTGAAGGGCTTAGATTTCAATAGTCAGTTAAGTATCTTTTATTAAATCTGACGAATCATCAGCATCTTTTTACGTGTGAAAGTTCCAGCTGTTCCATCAGGAATTTCTCAGTAGCAGCTACGGAGTCTGGTGCCTGGTTGATAGCAATAGGCTCGCCCCCAATCACATGAGACTTAAACATAACTCGTGAAATGGTGGTGTACCAGTGGCGAAGGTTCCATACAACTCGATTCCTACCGGCTTTTTTTTTTTTTTTTTTTGGGGGTGAGAAATCATCAAATGACTCCTCCCGCTCTGGGCGGAGCGGAAAAGGGGAGGGTCAGACTCTTACTGACTAAAAACACCCATGTTCCTTCATTGGCCCTTTATGTTCCAGGGCCGCGGTATCTCTTTCGAACAGTCCCGCAGCCCTGGCAGGCACCGGCCCTTGCGGGCCCCTCCCGTTTGCTGACATCTCTTTGAGGCGCGCGTGGAACAAGAACGCGCCGTCGACACAGCCTGCCCGTCGTCATACGACGGACGGACGGCGAGCTAGCCCATTACTCGCCGTCCACAGGCCCGCGCCTACGGTGGCCGAGAGCCATCACGGCGTGGCCCCCGACGCCCGGTGCTTCTCCCGCGGCGGCTGGGACGTGAGGAGGTTCTCTCCCTCTCACGTTCCGCCGCCTCCTTCGCTAGCATGACTGCTTCGCAAAAGGAGGCGACGGCTTCCCATTCCCTCTCGCCCCGGACCATGGCTTGAACCAGGGCCGGACGCGAGAGGTCGCCGCCGCCAATCGCCGCTACGAGGACACGGCGGTGCTCCGCCCAAGCAGAGCAGACCTCCACGGTGTGCTCCACCGTGTCCTCCGGTCGATCCTCGCAATTGTAGCACCCGGGCGTTTCCTCTCGCCCGATTCGGTGCAGGTACCTCCCGAAGCACCCGTGTCCGGTGAGGACCTGCGTCAGGCGGAAGGTGAGGGCGCCGTGGCGCCTCCCTAGCCACTCCTCAAAGAGGGGACTTACCGCCACTATCGTGGCGTGCCCTACCTACCGGCTTCCTTTGAAAAATGGCACAGTCAGTATTCTATAGACAAATAATATAATCACATTAAAGATCTATATGTAGTTCGGCTTACCTCTTACAAAAATTGACCCTTCGCTACTGTGGTGTAACATAAGGTACACCTCTGCCTAACCCTACGGGGATTACAGGCGTGATGTTATGTTATAATCCTTTGAAGAAAATAATAATTATTATTTATTTATTTATCAGACTACAATATTTGCAAAGTGTTAGTAACAATATAAAATGGTCTATGTTAGTACTTAATAACTAGGATAGATTGGGTTGACACGTTGACTAACAATAGTCACAAAAAGCAAGGTCAATCAAATGGTAACCGGACACCTCCATACAAATACTTAGGCCTACTGAAGGATTTTTCAGTGTCCGTGTCCGGAATCGCGTCCGCACTTATTATGCACCTACTTACTAGTTTACCACAATAAGTAACTACGTCTTAGGTAACGTAAGTTAATCATTTGCCACAACATACGCACTTAATTGACCTGTAATCATACCACGTGATCCCTGCTGCATCGATGACGCACTGATTCATAGCTACCTATTTATTTTATAAACCACATAATAGGTTTATTTTATAAACATTTATTATTATAATAAATTAATGTTATCGCCCGGATTTCCTACATTATGTGTCGTCACGATATATAAAATAACATACAAAATCCCCTACTTCAAATGTTTGTAATACAAGTATTGTGCCTGGCTAAAAACCTACTTAAATCTTTAGTAGGTTGACCAGCAGAAAAAAAACGCTATTTATGTGCCTTTTATTTCTTTGTTTCCGCAAAACAAGAAAAGTCAACCCATCACCGGCCTAGCCTTTTTCCAACTATGTTGGGGTCGGCTTCCAGTCTAACCGAATGCAGCTGAATACCAGTATATTACTTAGAGCGACTACCTATCTGACCTCCACAACCCAGTTAGTACTGGGTAATACGATATCCCTCGCTTTCTGAGGCACGGAGGAAACTCGGTATGTAATGGGCGGTCACTCATCCACAGACCAACCTAGGCAAGGGCAGCTTAACCTCAAGATCGACGGGCGGCTGTTATATAGCCACGAGCTACATAGAAAAGCCAACCCACTACATACAAACCTCAGCACTTACAGAGTACCTACATAGAAGATAACAAGCCTAATTCAAATACAATTCAAAATTAACTTGTCAACCTATAAAGTCAGGATACAAAGACACACAATGGAATGAATGTGCACCAATTGGGACAAGCAACACGACGTATTCCAAACACAAACACACGCTATATCCATAGACAATCACCGAACATAAGCATAGAGTACAGATCCATAGTTTGAACATGCCAAGTGCCACACATGTTGTTTGACACTTGATTAAGTTTTGCTTATGTCTGTTGTCAGGAGAAGCAGCGTTGTTATTGTTAAACAATACATATATACATAAGTTTAGTTTAGTCGTGTACCTATACGAAATCACTGTATGATTCACGAAGCAAAACTTTGTGTATGTTTTTGGCATGTATCGAGCTAAACAAAACTTGAGTTAACCTGTATATGCACAAGAATCATCATTCTCCAACCCTTATCCCAACTTATTTGGGGACGGTGCTGCATGTCTTCTTCCATACTTCTCTATTACTCGTCATCTCAGAAGTAACCTCCTTTCTAGTCATATCATCCTTCACCTAGTCCATCCATCGTTTCTTTGGTATTCCTCTACTCTTATATCCCCATTCATACCCAAAATTTTCCTCAGTCCTCCGCATCACATGTCCATACCAGTTACCACGATAACCCACATAACTTTTCAGTCACTGGCGCCACGTTCTGGCTTCCACTTGTGTACTTATTCCTTCTTTTATCTATCCATTCGCGTTACACCATACATCCCGCTTAGCATTCTCATCTCAGCCACATGCAATAATCCCTTTTGTGACCTCACATTCTGAATATGCACGCTACAAATGCAATAATGATGATGAGAGGGCGGTGGCCACTTGATGGCGGCCCCGACTTACGAACAGTAAGTCGTGTGTTCGAACCCAGGCAGGCGCATTACTATGACCACTGCTCTCAAAAACGGTGAAGGAAAACATCGTGATGAAACCGGCATGTCCTAGAACCAAAAATTCAAAGACATGTGACATCTACCAACCCGCACTGGGCCCGAGTGGTGGATTATAGCCTATTCCTTCTCTAGAGAGGAGGCCGTGTGTCCCAGCAGTCGGAACATTATATTAAATACAATAAAATTAAAAAAACTCTCCGTTTTTAAAGTCGATCAACAACACTTTCCATATTCCAAGAAAAAAACGATTTTTTTATAGTTTAAACACTTGGTCGAACGAATCGAAACACTATCATTGCTATCCAATAAAAAACTATTCTCGTACTCCACTACCAAGCACCAATAAACAAAATCCGTCCAATAAACGCCAGTCGTAAATAAAACATCAAAAGCATACTCTTTGTAACATGTAAGAAACAAATAAAACTGCTGTATCCACTATTTTCCGCAATGCCAAGAACGTTCACAAAGATATGTCTAAAGCCTCGTGTACGTCCTCATGCGACTCGCGCGTGCGTCACTGGTTACCTTCGTATGAGTGTTGTCGCGTCGCAAGTCGTATCTTGGTATCATCCGACCGAAGCAACGACTTCGGCCAAAAAAAAACACATTCGGTTTCCACTGAACTGGGCCGAAGTTTTGGCCGAAGCCGAATCAAGCACCAAATCTAGCAAGCACCGAATTTGAACGAACTATTACGAATTTGATAAAAGAGACGAAGCGCGGGGGGCAAGGGTCACATCGCGGAATGGACGTTTTGAGAACCGGAATGCGCGAATATGACCTTTTTTTCAACCCCGTCTTTTTAGGACATTCTACGTCAAAACCGCTTAAGTGAGTAGTTCGTGGCCAAGCAGTAAAACGGTTTTTCATCTCGGAAAAACCAATCTGAATTCAAACCACGAAAATCAATCGGGTTCCGTTGTTTTATAGCCGTCTGAAAAATGGGCTCAGAGAGAACAAAAAATATAATAAAAAGGGTTTTTTTGTGAGACTAGGATAAAGAGAATTGGTTTTGCATTGTCTGGAACTTTCTGGATAAATTTACCTTTTGGATAGAACTTATTAAACGACAAAATAATGTAAAACAGCTGACATCTTTCTCAAGGAAATGGATAAATCAATGAAAGAAAAATATTCATTGGGATACTTTTTGGTTTTATTAAGTCGTAAAAAAATGGCTCTCTTTGTTGAATCTAAACGCTACTAGCACATCTTAACTGCGTTGTGTCATCATTATTCCGGAACATTAACACTGACAACCTCTTAAACGCGGTTTAGATGTGCTGATCACAGTTAGTTTCATTTGTGAAATTTGTCCTAAACAAGAAGGCTTTAGTATGACCAAAGACTATATAACCACTATATTCTCTATGAGTATGACTGACAGTTGTCGGCTTTTATAGATGACGTAGTTAGAGGACAATTTTTAACCTTCAATAAGCCAGTTAACATCTAATACCTGCACATTTATCATTAGTAAAAACATTATGCGCTTTCAATAATAGATAAATTGCTCAGAGCATTGAATTAACACCACAAAGATAATTGTAAATGAAGCCAATAATTGAATACATAAATTATAAAATATACAAGGCTTTTTGATAAGGCATAATAACAATTCAGTGTGAAATATACCTAGTGTTAAACAGGAAAACTGATGTTTTACTACTCTAATGTATAATCAAACAGTTTAGTAGAATAAGTGTAGAAGTCTGTAAACATTCATAGGACTTTTAGTCCTTAAAGCATAACTTGATTAAAGTGACAGCTGAGAATCAAGGTAATAAATATAAATTCGTCTGGGGTTTTGACTAACGTAGAAACATCATGCATAAGCAATGAAGTTGTGGACAAACTCTGCATAAACATATGAGAAATAATGTATTATAAAATAACTAATTGCACAAACATGCAAACAGATTAAGAATAAAACAAAGAAATAGAAAGCGAACATAAAAATACTACCATTAAAAATGCCCATAAATACAAATTATGCCCAAATCCCACGTCGCAACAACCATCGCCCACTATGTGCTTGCCCTACTCAGTTTAACAGAGATGTTGGTAAATATTTGAGAAAACTACTAAAAGATGTTTGTATTGTCTCTTCATAAAATATGACTGACATTTTTGTTATCTAATTTGCATTATAACTTTTTTCAAATATTTGCCAAAGATTTTCCTACGTTTGTGTGTTTTATAATTAGGTGAAAAACTATAGCTTGGTCAATATTTTAGTATATTGATTCTTTCATTATTTGTTCGTCTGCTACATTTTTAGCGGTTATCTAAGTCGAAATGTCAAGGCAAACCGTAAAGCCAGATGCCATCGTTGACAAAATTGAAATATAGTAACACAACAATACGCGAGCGTATTGACATCACCAGGCCACAAATTCCCACTCCGTGGCTGCTATTGAGAAATTCGTAATGGAAAAAGTCAATAACATTTTACCCGACCTGGTATTCGAACCCAGGACCTCATGCTCAGCAGTAGTACTTGCGACCACTAGACCAACGAGGTATGTAGAAAAGTGGGTGTCACAATTTCACGAAGGCTTATTTTTGTGTGGCTACAGACTGTGATCAGCTGAGCTAAATTAAATGAAATAATAGACATTTATTATTTCAGTCATGCCTAAAAATGTAAGTTTACGTTATTTGGGCAAGGCTGAAATATTGCTCCGTTACGGAACGCCAAACATGGGAGTCTTAAACAAAATGAGATCTAATGCTAGACCAATGAAGGGTTTTATCATAGCAGAACCGGAGACAATGACGATTACGGCAGTAATCATGTAATTGAATGTGTTAGGTCCCCTTAGTACTGCACTAGGGAGCTAATGCAGTGTCAGTGTCGCGATTAGTCTGCTGTTTCGCAAGCAGGGTTAGATCAGAAGTGGCTAAGCCAAAACGAAACCTATTCGCTGCCTCCTGATGCGAATCGGTACACTTATCTTCTGGCAGATTGATGCATTTAGAACTAATTATGTAGTACCAATTTTAATGACTATCTCTAAGATAATTTCAGTTTGGGCCACGAAATATTATGAAATAGGTTCTGGAAGTGGTTGTAAGCGCGATTGTTGAACATAAGGTCCTGGGTTCGATTCCCAGGTCGGGCAGTGTTATTGGGTTTTACTATCAGGAATTTCTCAGTAGCAGCCATGGAGTGTAGATTTGTGCCCGGTTTATGTAAATAGTCTCGCACCCTACTACATGGGACTCTGCCTAACTCTTCGGAGATTACAGGCGTGATGTTATGTTCTAGGTTCTGGCAGTCACAATTATATGACATAGATAAGTTCCCATCTATTTCTTGCACTTTAAGTTTGAAAGTGGCTTGAGATTGGCAGAAACAATACTCATAAATACATGACGTAGCGAGTAAAGTTTAAAACAGAAAAAATGTTTACAACTTTAATACGACCTTTTTAATAAAAATAAGAAGGTTCTCTTATTATTAAGAATGTTGTTTACGTGGCTCAACTATATATTTTTGGCCACCATAGACTCAAAACAACAACGCAATGCAAACTAACCTCTACAAAATGTAAAATTCGACCTATCCCACTTTTATTGTGACAGAGTTGTTAATATATCATACGATGTTATAAGGAACGCCTACTTTATCGTACGATTTAGTGTTCGAGTCAATGATAAACAAAGAATCAAGTCGACCTTGCCGATTTGCGAATTCATTAACACAGACTTGGCTTACTGAACTTTGACATTAACGCGACTGTAAAAAAAAACAACCGCTTCAAAACAATATTCGTTTGTTATAATTGTGGGTTTTAACATAAACATGTTATGCATACGTTGTCTTTTTGACAATTTTTTACGAGTATACAGAAACTTAACTAACTTTACTACTTTACCTACTTACACTTACTTCTTTTTTTACTTTTTTTTACTTAACTTACTTTTTACTTTTGAACGCGAAGCGGAAAACGAATATTACACAGTACATCTTGGTACAGTGACGATCTTCACAAGGACGCTGGTAGAAGTTGGATGAGATTCGCTGAGAATCGAGTTGAACGGCATTCGATCAGAGAGGCCTATGTGCAGCAGTGGACTGCTGTAGGCATATGATGAGCGTTTAGAAAGATCAAAAAAAGTTCAACTGACATTTTTTTTTATTTTGCTTCATATTGGCATCACGCCTCAGCACTTGGTGGAAAGTTTCAAGGTCGCTTTAGGATACCGGCAGACAGACTGCAACACGGCCGTCTTTTCTGTTCCCTGATCATTGAAATCTGGATCTATTCAAAGTTCGAGTGAATCGGTTTCTTCTTGGCAAGCGTGTTTTACACTAGGCCGCATCATTTCTACACATCAGGCGCTCTGCGGCCAAACGCAACACTATTTAGTATAAAAAAAAACACGGAAGAAATTCTGATGCCTTTTGGAGACTACATGGATAGGCAATTTCACCTACCCATAGAAACTTCAAAAACACACCTAGGTTTGTTAATTACAGATACTCATCATTTGCTGTTGGCAGTAGACCACCAAAGAAGCTTCTGCAATTATTACTAAAACACAACATTTAAATATGTTTTCCTTGCTGAACAGTGTTCAAGCGATCAAACATGTAATTTACCAAGGAAGACATCGTGAGAGAAATCGACACGTCTGCAACAGTAATGAAGACTAAACTGTGTAATGACACACGAAAGGTGACGGGTGAAACAAGCTTTTATGTGAAGTAAGAATCGAGACACGGAAACGTGGTGGAAAACATGACTGGAGGCACGAATCGGTGAAGTGAGGGAAGCAGTAAATTTACAACTATCAAACTTAATTTGGCTATTTGCGTTATTCATGTATTCTTCTCTCGTATGCACGAACTAAGAAATTAATAAAAGCACTTGACTTCGTAAATGTATTAACCTTTAGTTTACAGCAAGGTGGGAGCGGAAAAATAGTCCCGTTAAGCATAGCCAGCTTCATAGGTGAACCTGCGTGATATAATCTAAAAATTAAAAAAATGGTACCGTAATGGATGGCTCAAAGTGCACTGGATGAACGATTTGGTATCGCTATTCTAGGAGACTAATGCGCAAAGCAATGTTTGTACCTGATGCGAAGCTCATGTTCATCTTTCTTACGTAAGTCATGCAATCCAAAGTCACCCTCATCTCATCTATGAAATCACACTCTTGACATTTTCATTTTGACAAGGTTACGGCAAAAAGGGAATCGAAATAAACACATTAATTTACTTCGACATTAGGATTAGAATGGGAATTAGAGATACGCAGAGCTTTACTCTAATTTAAGTAAAATTCGGGCATATTTCCAAACAGCAGACTTCTCCTGAAAACCAATAACGCTTTGCCTAGCCTAAGTTTCTAGCGAATGTTTCCAATATACGTACATTCTGGTTTCAAGTGCATCTTTGGCACGAAGTACCACCCCATTTTACACATTGTCCATTAGCGTTATGTCATAGTGCTTGGCATACATTGCCAAAAGTGGTTTCAAGCAATGATTAAAATCGTTAATACGGCCGACTGCGTCGAAAGCTGGTCATATTTCTCCTTCGTTGATAAGGTTAAGGCTAAACAGCCTAATTTAAAAACTAGAAAGTTCTAATATTTTTGAATTTAGAACACAAATACATTTTATTTTGTTCGTAATACACAATTTAAATATTCAAAAAATATTTACGCCTTAAAGATGTATATTTCTTTGCCGAGATTACAAAAAACAATCACCGCCGACTATAGGCATTGAACCAATTTGGACTTAGTATAAGTATAGTTATCTGTGGAAATTTTTATTTCCGCACACGTTGTTGTGATAAATGCAAAAAATCCACGTATGTGAAATACATTGCATGTTGAACCTAATCGTAGTGCGATAAGAACCAATTTTCGAGGAAGTGTATTAAAAATACAATATGGGCATTAATCATTTAGTGGGACGACAGAGGCACAAATCCATTCAATATGTAGTAAATAAGGTTGACAATGGTAAACAAATCTGACGTCACACCTGCGTACAATGGCTCCATTTAGGAAGAACACGGAGTAACTATCAAATGAAGTGATTAAATCGGGCGAATGCGAATTAGTAAACAGATAATCTTGCAAATAAATGTATCATTCATTCATTCAATCTATTTTCAGCTTCAGGTTGTCGATTTTTACCAACCTTCTACTATTTTGTATAACGATACACAATATATTGTGCCAATAAGATGATATGTCTACAAAGAGGGTAAATACTGAGAAAACGCCTAAGAGAGAAGTATAGAAAACGCAGAAATGCTGTGCCGAACCCAACTCAATTGGGAAAAGCCAGGAAAATGATGATGTTAAATTATACTTTCATCTTTATGTGCCGACGCTAAAGCAAACAATAAGCTTTTTAATCCCTATCGATTAGGAAACATTAAGTCAGTTCATCAAGTCCCTTCTAAAGCATCTGGGCTTATGAATATAATAGTATACATGTTATGTTTAAGACATACTTAGTGCTTCATTAGCTATTCCCTCCATGCCACAGATACACGCGGCTAGGCATTTTAAAACATGCAATAAATCAGTCGCAAGCGCACTATGACGCGACAAGAGGAATGGACGTGTATTTATAGAGAATTTGTCATGTCATTGATTCGTCTGTTTGCGAGGTAGAAGTAGTGTGGAGTATAAATAAGTTTACGTTTCAGTATGACTGTTGTTATCATTGCTCTGATATGTGGGCGCGGACTCGAAGGATTGCCTACGGACTGTTTCCTCAAGTGCAGGATAGCGTCGTTGAAGTTCTTACATCACGTAAGTCAATTTATGGCGGTTTAGATATTTTGATTCTTGATGCCGTTTTCTAAAGAATCCGAAAATGCGTTGTTTCAGCAAATCACAGAAACAAGCAACGTCTGTATCTAATTTGAAGTGAACACAATTATAAAATGGTATTGGACCATTACATATAAAATGGTATTGGAACATCACTGTCCTGTAAATTTGCCATTTTTGAATTACGAGTTGTTAGAACTTCAACGACTATATGTACTAAAGATTACTCATGAGACTTCGCAATTGCTCGGATAACGTTTTCTAGTGTTACTAGATTTTGCACGCGGCTTCTCCCGCTGGAAGTTGGAAAATATCCCAAAGGAACATACCACAGGGATAAACACTGTATCAGTATCCTATGTCTTAACTCAGATCGTGGTCTATCCGTGTACCATATTTTATTGAAATCCATTCTGCCGCTAGGCCGTAAAAGGTTAATAGACTGAGTTACTTTTATGTTGTTAGTATTGAAAAGTATAGTGAAAGGGTAAGTGTTCGGCAGTTACCTAGTTTTGAATTAGGCAGGTTTTCCCTTTCCTTAAAGATGCCATTTGCCGTTTACCATACCACCATTGATCAAACTGTTTGTCAGTATTTCATCAAAGATAAACTCTACACCTACTTGCCCAAACCATTACAAACACGGTATTAAAAGCAGGTGTCCCTAAAAACCCTTTGCTTTCCCTTGTTATTGAGGTAGGCAACTAAGCACCTCAATGCCACATGGGACTTCATTTAATAATGTGACAACTGTAGTGCGCTACACAAATGGGTGCGCCTCTACGCTACCACAGAATAAGAAATCCAGAGGCGAAACTTCTTCGTCATTTCGATGATTTTTTTATGTGTGTTTGATATGAAACTTCGACCAGAACTCCACACTGGCTGGGTTAGCAGTGGCTTCGGACCCTAAAAGTGTTGGTGGAGTTGCACTAAGAGCAGAACAGCAGGTGGGACATAGTTTGAGGGACTCCGCAATAATTTTCCGAGCCACACAAACACATTAACAAATGAGGCTGCTGAATTTGTTGAACGTTTTAAGCGCCCCAAAATATTAAACTTTAATGAATGCGTTCAAAGCTGGAGTGTCGCTTCTGTAACTTCTTATTCTCGTACACTACTAGGAAATGGGTCAGTGACACACTTCCTACAACACAATAGTAAATTGTTTCCCTTGATGATATGTGGATGTGAAGCAACTAGTTAATGCAATTAATGTATTAACAATGGATGTTACTTATAGTAATGGGAACGTGTTACTGCTATAAACTATAATATTCTACAAGACATGGGTCTGTTTGGCGGTATCTGAACTGCTAGTTCCGTTAACTGGAACTTATCTTTGATTTTTTTTATTTTTTTTATTTTTCTTTCTTATCTTTGTTTGATGTAACAGTATTTAAAGTTCCTCATACTCCGAAGAAAAGGGACAATCCTCCGACCTATAAAATATGTTAAAAAACCCTGTCTGATCCGTGAAGTTATTATTAGGTATCGAGATTATAATTCTATTTATGTAATCCTTTTTTGGAAAATGTACTTAAATGACCACTTTGTCACAAGTAATTAGTAGGCAAAGTCATTCAAATATTTACGAGCGATAGACGGGACAAGACGAAGGAAATCATAATCCAATACTTGTTGCTACTGAGTAACAAATCGTTATGTCTAGTGTCACACGCCCGCTTGTCAGGTAGCATTCGTGTGTCCAAATCGTAAATGTTCGGGATCAAAATTTTTGTATAAAAATATTCCCAATGTCCGCTCTATAAGTCTTGTAACCACTTACACTTTTTCTATTGTAATGTTCTAAGCTCTGTAATAATATCCTGCATAACCTTCTTTTACACCGAATTTTCAGTTTATGTAAATACGAAATTACAAAAGTGGTGTTGTGCTTAGAAAAACCGATCCGTTTGCATGTAAGTTTGTATAAGTACAAATGTAATTGCGTTACTGTGATGTTCTGTGAAGTCTGTTCAGCGTTTGTAAATCAGCTTGTGAAATGCTCACGGTATTTTAAGATGGTTGAGATGCGTTTCCATTGGTGTTTACGTCACGAGAAAACTGTCTTATTGCAGTACTGAGTCCTCCTGAGGGTCAAAGTGACATTCAATCAGCGTTATCGATGATTGAAAAGCCTATAATGTATTGACGATTGAGCTACTAAAAACATGACGTCAATCCAGCCAAGATTCGTTGTAGAAACACAAAATGCTTTGAAAGCAATGCCACTCATCTAGGTCTTCGGGTGGTTTCCGAGTCAAGCTAGGTAATGTCTTTTTCTACAAGGAGCTGGAGTGACAACAGCGTGATAAGGGGAGGGTTCGGCAGTAGACTTGAATGATAACGATGGTGAGTAGCAGCATATAGGGACCTTTTGGAAATAGGCTCGCCCCCTATTACATGCTACTTATACACAACTGGCGAAATGTGGGTGTACTATTAGGTACTTACACCTCTGCCTAACCCTTCGGGGATTACCGGCGTGATGTTATGTTATGAACCCTTCGAAAAACTTATGTTATGTAAATTATTATGAAAATATTCAACGATGAGGTACCTATTAGGATTCGTTTAGATGTCACGTTATCGTGTATGATGCTAGGTTTTAGATAACATAGTAGGTACTTAACGAGATAAGACAAATGCTATGATAGTAGTGAGTGACATTGTGACTGTTTGATCTATTGTAGAGTCTTTCTAGATAAACTAGAGACCTAATCGTGTAGCGTCATCAAACAGAAAATAAGATAAGGTGGTATCCTGTAAATTCGATTCATATTGGCTTATTTTCTAATTCTTCAGATGTTTAGCAGTATATAGAAGAATATTTCTTCTAAAGTCTGTTTTAAGTTATATTACGTCTAATATAATAAGTCTTAAGAACCCTGTTAATAATTATTTATAAATAGTCAAGTTTGAGCAAAGCTGAAAGCATTTTTTTTTATTGGGACAAGTCTGCCACACTGTTCCCAAATAGGGTTGCCATCATCTAAGGTGCCGATGCCGGACGAAAACTTTAAAACCCCGGACATTTAGGTGAAATAGAGATGTTTTCCCGGACACCCAAAAAAAAATACATACCCGGACGGCAACCGGACGTCCTCCAAACCCAAACCACTGTAACTTCTGAAAGCCAGAATCAACAGTGGCGACCACCAGAAAAGCGCCGAGACAATGAAGCTGGACGAAGTCCCAGAGAAACAATTTAACTGTCTTGGATCCCGCAACGAAATTAATCAGAAAAGTAATGTGGAGGAGTAGGAAAAGCATAAAATGAGCTGTAAGAATAATAGTTACGTCGTTGATTCCCATAGTTGTTTAAGTCAAATTGGTTTGGACTAAAACTACCACATTACTGCTACACTTTTCAATGCAGTCCAGTCTTAATATCCACCGCTGTACTCGAACCAACCGCTGTAATTCGTAATATCGATCCTGCATTACTAGATTCAAATGTTAAATACTCATAAGACGCGCATCTTCATCCGCCATCTTTCTTTCCTCGTGCGCCAGTGGTCACAAACCCCGGGTCGCATCCACGTGCCGTTTCGTTTTTACAACTTTTTAATTTACGTCACAAGCGGTGCTTACCCGCTTAAATTTATGATTCGCCCAAAAAACCACTTAAAACTTTACGGCGGGTACGACTAACACCTAGTTTTGGAGAATTAACTGTAATATAGGTTTAAGTAGGCATTTAGGGGTGCTTAAAGAAGGTGTTAAAATGTTTTTGTTGTTTTCTTTATGGTGATCGTCTATAAATCTTTGGTCTTTGATCATTGGGTTTTGGTGGTGATAGGTTGACTTTTGAGATTATTTTCTTTTACTTTGTAACTGATCACATGAAAGTATGTTGATAGTTATTCGTCAGAAATATGTCTGGTTCAAAAAAGTAAGTAAATACTAATATTTTTTCTGAAATCAACAAAACTTTTTTGTCAAAAAGAAAGGGCGTCTATAGCGATCGTTAATAAGTTCCTTGCTATGAAATTATAAAAAATCTAAATTTTATTGCAACCTGCGAGGAAAGTTATCTTAATTTTCTTAGGAACACGTCCAAGATACAACACGAGTTAACAGAATACAGTGAAGAATTTCGCAATTTCTAACATACCTAGTCGTGACCTGCTAATCTTTATTGAACATTATTAATTTACAAGCCTATCATAATAATGTTATGTCAGTAAATCGTAAAACAGTTGCAAAACTGGTGGGTAATGTACGCACATAAATTACGTAAAGACGGCATACTCTGGCATTAGGCTCATAATATGTAATCATCATCTTCCTGCCCTTGTCTCGTTTTCTTCTTCCATTCTCCCACTCTAATATGTAATACCGCTACCGCTCATAATATGTAATACCGCATTTATTTTTTCACAGTTACGTACTTATTTAAAAGTTTCAAAAATGTTTTGCTAAGATCTGAAAACTCATCAGAAATGATCATGTTTTTATTAAACAAGAATTTTCATCTTTCATAGATCTGATTTCAACCACTATTTCACCTCATCATCATGTCCTGCCGAGCCTTTTCCCAACCATGTTGGGATCGGCTTCCAGTCTAACCGTATGCAGCTGAATACTAGTATTTTAAATGGAGTGATTGCCCATCTGACCTTTACAACCCAGTTCGTACTGTGTAGATCCCTTGATCACTATTTCACCTGCTGTTCTGTCATTGGCTGATTGACAACTTCAAGTCTATAAAACAATATTACATAAGTATTATCTAGAGCTAACATTATAATATTATGAAACCTATCATCGATATTAGAAAGTTATGCAGGTAATAATTTTGCGAAATTACGTTAGCCGTTTTTGAGAGCAGCGGTGGCCCAGTGGTGGCGGCCCCGACTTACGAACAGTAAGTCGTGGGTTCGAACCCAGGCAGGCGCATTACTTTGTATAATTTATTTCATCACCACTGCTCTCAAAAACGGTGAAGGAAAACATCGTGAGGAAACCGGCATGTCCTAGAACCAAAAATTCTAAGACATGTGACATCTACCAACCCTCACTGGGCCCGCGTGGTGGATTATAGCCCATTCCCTCTCTAGAGAGGAGGCCGAGTGTCCCAGCAGTGGGAACATGATAGGCTGATTATGCTTATGCTTACGTTAGCTAGCAATTTGGGAATTAATCGCTGACCTTCAGTAGTAATTGGTAGGCTGGGCGCAATATTTGACAATTATTATTGTTATATAATAATCTAATGGACAAAATGTATTTAGGCTTTATTCTCACGGGACACGATAGAGAAAACTACAAAATGATTACTTTTATCTAACCTAAAGTACCAGAAATGCCAGACAAGATAACGACAATTTTACTTTGAAGAAACACCAGCGTGAACAATTTAACAACTTAGGGGAAATAAGATACATATCCCTAGATCTCCCTAAGCATGGTAGAAAAATAGCAACAAAGAATAAAGCCATTGAAAAGATGGATATACAGATTAACTGTGTTAAAGATGAAAGGTACGTCAATAATGAAATGAAGATTGATGGTACCTATGGAAGAAAAAGACATACCTGACGCGCTGACCCCAAATAAGAATAAGGACAGGAAAATGATGATGATGACAAAGAACCAAACCGCTAACATAAAGAAGACTCGATAACATCGTCAGGTACAAAAGAAACCAACCCACTTTCAAAAACAATTTCGCTCCAATCACTTTTACACCAACAAAAGCCTAAACAATCGATAAACTAGAGCGAACGCCTGAACAAATTGATTGTTACAAAGTATGACTAGGTAACTGTATAGCTGACCGGTTCCGATTCGCAACTATGTACAGTTTTGGCAGCGTCTCTAATTCAAGTACGAACAGTGGCAATGCCAAGGTTGGCATGCGAATGGTACGTGTGAGCAAATTGTAAATGGTAGATACGGTGTTATGTTTTTTTTGCAACGGAATTTGTTTGTTTAGAATGTACGTCAGTATGTCTGTTTGTTGTTCTAGAGAACCGTAAATAATTATTGCTTTCAGTGGAAATTTATCATTGATCTCTATCTTCACCTAGTCAAGGATTAATTTCGCCTCTCTTGGCGGATTCTTATCATGAATAAAGTGTGTTGCAATATTTATTACCAGACCATGTCATTTTGCGGGCACAATTCCAGACACGGTCTAATCTGTTTATTTTTAAATATATTTATGAAATATATTTGATTGTTTCTTCGTCCGGTCGACCTTGAAAACTTAGCCAAAAGATCAGACAGAAAAAAATGAAATGTCTTGTTTACTTACTAAAATGTCGACAACGATTACCACTCTATCTAAATACCATCTAGGCAGCCATACATACATAAATGCGAAACTAACTCTGTCTGTCGGTCCCCTTTTCAAGCCGGAATGAGCCAGATAGTAGATGGCATGGCAAAAAATGGCATATAAATCGAGGAGTCGTGGCAACCAAGTAAATCATGACCTGGGTTAGAACATAGGATACTTTTTATCCCAATAGTACATTCCTGTGGGATAACATCCGACCACCACACTGGTGAAGCCCCAGACAAAACCAGTTACTTAATCAATCATTAAAGTTTTTAAAATAATCGATCATACTCTCCTACAATCGATTAAGAATCGATACGAATTTATCGAGACTTACGTAATACTAAAAGTGAATGTACGATTAGGTCGTATAGCGATAGTTAATGAGTTGTGTATGCAAATAGATGAATATCTAGGCTAGATTGTGTTAACATTGCCCCGTTCGTTAGGTAACGAGTTTCGATCGATCGATAACCAATCGGGTTGTCCTGCTAACGGGCTGTTTGACTGATAAAAAGATGTGGTTGAAATGCTGTTGTCAGTTTTTTTTGTGTTTAATTTCAAGTAGCAATGAATGTGAAAACAAAAGGCAAATGGACAAAACAGACTCTTTTGAATTGTCAAAAAACAATAAGATGAAGCTACAGTCCCAGTGAGAAGGCATAAAAACTGCGGAAGGACTGAAATTAGCTGGTCATTAGTATAAAGAATTAGTTATTATCAGCGATGTTTCTGGTCATGTGCAGCCAGTAGCAATTGTAAATACAGTCAGAAAGAAGAATAAACATATCAATAACCTATCACTGCTAAGGACATAACCATCACTGTAATTTTCCCCGAGAAAAATAAAAAAGGAAGGCTATACGGTAACTGTTAATGCTGATAAAATATAATTAAATGAACACAAACAAGGCCCAGATTCGACGACATTCGTAAACGAGGCGACACCTAACACACCTGCCTAGCCTTTTCCCAACTATGTATGTTGGGATCGACTTCCAGTCTAACCGGATGCAGCTGAATACCATTATTTTACATGGAGCGAGTGCCTATCTGACCTCCACAACTCATTTAGTACATACGACACCCCTTGGTAAGACTGATTGTCAGAATTTCAGGCCAATGACTACTGTAACGACTGTCAAAGATCTAAAAATGACAGCCGGGACCAACGATTTAACGTGCTTTCCGAGACACGGAGGAAACCAAACATCTTAAGAATACTACAATAAAATCTGAAGTTTAAAAGACGATGATGAATAGAGATTTAAATTATTAAATCAGTGGAATAACAATAACAGACGGTTCAGTGACAATATAGTTAGTAGACATTAGACAATATAAAGATGAGGTAGATAATGCCAGGGACGATGACAAATCGAGCACAGCTATAAAGCCATAAAGCCTATATTTTGTAACACTAAAGGCCACACTAGAGACACGGCTATTAGTTTACAACATTGCATCATGCCAAAGCAGCTTTCTATATAAATTATTAGACCGCGTTTTTGATCAAGATGTATTCAATTTTATTCAGAAAACGATAAAAACATTGGTTATGGTAACTCTTTGTATCGTAATTGTAGACAATAGTAATAGTAACATCTACATCGTTATTATTTATAGTAACTATAAGTTTCTCTTTTTTACGAGATTCTTTTGCGACATTGTTGTTATTTTTTATGGTTTTAAAAAGTACTATAATACGATGGATTTCGGTTTCATTTTTAATAAATACCTAGAAGCCTGTTTCAAAAATGTAATGTCATTGAAGATTGAGATTCTAAATGTTATCGGTAAATTGAATTTACCGATAACATTTAGAATTCAAATAAAGATATCAGCTTTAACATCTGACCCCAAAATATTTCGACCATTTCAAATCCGTAGGCTTAAAAATATTTACCAATGGATCACGGCACAGCTGAAAGTATCGTCAATAACAATCTTGATTTATAGGTAATATTCTAGATACAAACTTGCAACATAAATGAATTCGCCAACTAAAAACATACCAGTCGAATTTAGAGCAATTAAACACCAGTTTATCCTGACCTCCCTCACCCTTCTCTCTTGACGAAAATTCGTTGATTTCGGTGGAAATGTTGGGAGTAGTGAAGGTCGTGATAAATTGGGGATCAAGTGCATTGAAGTCTTAGCTTGGCGGGCTTCCAAGAGGTGGCTTACGCCATTTCACTGCGAAGTTTATTATAATGTTATGTTTTAGGTGATTATACGTTTATGTGAGTGTAATTGTTAGTGAGCTTGCGTTTGGTAAAGAATGGTGAATGAAATGCAAATACAATCTTGTTTTAGTTTCAGCTGTGACGATTGGGCTAAACGTCTGTCCACAGGACTGTCCTTTTCCCAACTATATTAGGTTTGGCTGACCGTCTAAATGGATGTAGCTGAACACCACTATGTTGCATGGACAGACTGCCAATCTAACCTCCACAACCCAGTCTTTGGGTACCACAATACGCCTTGGTAAGACCAGGTTGAAACCTTGTCTTGAATACCCGTTACGATTGTCAAAGATGGGCTAAACTTCCATTACTCTGGGTCTGAGACTTCCATTTAACCAGAATAATGATGTCGTGTAGATTCAGGAAATGAAAAACAGACCAAACAAGATAAAATAATTCCGTAAAAACACCTCGTGACCTACTAACTATAGGCCGGAATTGAATAAAATTTTTATAGTATAGCCAGGAAGCCAGATGTCAATTGATGCAGATTCAGTTGCTAATTTGAACTAATATCTAATTGCAAACTTTAATTTTGCAAGCCTTTGGGGTTTCGTAACAGCTGTAATTCTTGCTATCGGTCGACACCAGCATCCAAACCCAAAAATACTGTAGATTATATAGTGTACAATCTACAGCATTCTTGGGTTTCTATACGTCAGCAGCGGGTCCCCATTCACAGCCAGTACCGCTACAAGATTTATAATTGTGATACTACAAAAATACCACCTGTCAGAATAATTACCATTTCAACCACTGTAGGTCCGTACCGCGAATAGTACAAATAACTGTTACGAGTAACAGTTATTTTCAACGAGTTATTAGCCAGCGAATTTTCGCACAACGCGCAGATAAAAAACCATTTTGAATAGGTACTTGATTTTATAGGGTTCGTATTGAAAGCGAGAGCTCTTTATACTGGTTTTATATGACTCATGCTACAGATAAATCGATTTCTTTAAGTACAGGTTGTCGTTAGAGTTCCGTAGTGAAATTATGATTTATATATTTCGGTTAGTTTCTGGTTTTGAATTATGTAATATTACTAATTCTAGACGACGTTTCTGTACAGGATTTCGACAAATTTTAATGCCCATTCAAGCAGTGCTGTTATCTGCTTATACTTATGAATGTGCGATAGCTTTAAAAAATTTAATATTTGTTTAACCCTATACTTACAACTTGACTTGAAAGAAAACTAAATCAAATTCAAGAAATTTTAAAGCAATCATTGTCTTGTAATGTCCGACTGAGCACAACATTCCGGCCGGTATTGCCAAATAAAGGTTTACGCCAAAGGGATGTCCCTTGGTACAAAAGCCAACATTACTTTATTGCTTAAACATATACCAAGCGCCTTGTCCGCAGACCCTTATTCAGCCTTTACTTATGTTTGTTTATTAGACACGATACTCCTCAAAGAAACACAAATAAGCCGACTTATAGGAGGATCGACCTCCCTAGCAAGCGTCCATAACGACCCATTTCGGTCAACTAGGCGATAAGCCGCTTACACTGTAAGTTTTCCTTGCATAACATTAAGCCGACCTGCTGAGATGACCTGACGAGTGCCTTTTAAAACCTTAAGCTGTAGGCGTCTAGAACAATTATAGATGTGTGAATAAAAAAATTACATCGAGAAGTACCTATGTATCCAAGTGAATAAGAAGCGCTAAGTACATCCGATGAAGTTAGCAAGATTGGTAGACATAGCAGGTTCTACCAAAAGAATTATCTCAAAAGACAAGGACCACAGCATAAACTAATAGATAATGCACACCATGACTTACCTCAGGCACGTCTTACTGTACATTAAAGCCTAATTATAGTCTTTAAAACAAGGCCTTCTTGATACAAGTGCGGTTTACAACGATAACGCTACTAAAACTACAATGTGGCAGACATTGTAGTTTTACTAGCTTTGTCGTTTAGCACTAATATAGTACAAAGCCATACGGAACCCTATTTAAAGTAGACTTCAAATAAATTCAATACAAAGTGGTCAATTCTTTTTTACCGGCAATACTGAATCAATAAGACATTCATAGGTCGCCCCAGATTCGAGTAGAGGCACCAAATAATCAAGAATTACGTAGTCTGTCCTGTCCTACCTAAATATACATTATTCTGGTTAATTTTAAGATAAAAACGGTTTAGAAGTATTTTTCACTTAAAATATCAAAAAACCAAAATAAGAACAAACTAAGAATTTTTTCATTTGTTTTTTTTTACCAACACCGAATTAAATTTAAAAATACAGGCGTTTTGAAATCTTCCGTCTACTACAAACTGCAAGTCTGTTTAAAGCTAAGAACAGTATGGGCCACTGATTGGGTGTCATTGGCCCATATTACTAACTCAATCAGTGACTATGGCGGTTAGCTAACTGTTACGTATGCCGCACTAATTACTGTCTTAAGGTCAACGCTCCGTAATGAGAATGACGATTAATTAATAGTTATCTAGTTAAACAATAGGATTAGAACATGATGATCTGATGCAATTAAAAATTATGCAAAAATTATTAGTATGTTGAACTTGACCCCAAAAAAAATCATTATATTTTACATTAAATCAATTATTTTACGGCGTTGTTTTTTTTTAAATTTTATTACACAGCCAAGAAAAAAAAAACCCAGTTTTTAAAACAAAAATGGCTCAAAAACTGTCCTGATATATCTGCCAACATGGCGTACCCATTTTCGAGCTATTCGACACCAGATGAATGAACACAATTAAAGATGATAGCCACAATACGTTTTTTTGTATACTTTACTGATGTTCCAAATAAAAAACTGCACAATAGTGGACGCTCGTAAAAGATTTATTAGTATCACTTTAAAACCTAGGCTTTTGTGGTTGTGGTTTGGACAATTACGTATTCTGAACGATCTTTATGTGGGTCATACTATTATTTGAAGAGATTATTCATCAACTAGCTTCTGCCCACGGCTTCGCTCGCGTGGATGTTGAAAAATGTTCGACAGGAACGTACTAGCGGGATTCTAAAGCAACTGAAGGTTACTTTTGAATCCAGGTTAATCCAGGTTACGGTAACAAACATAGTTAAAGCTACCCGAAACTGTCAAATTTTACCAATCAACCTTGAACCTAATGCTTCAGCAATAAAGTTAATAAACTATTAAAGAAATTTGACAGATTGTAGTAGCTGATGTGCTGGCGTCTGTACATTATAGGTATCTTACTTAGTAGGTAAAATGGGCAAAGATTTAAATCCTGCCTCGTTAGTAAACTCGTAGACTCCCAGCAGTCGCACTTGCAACCATTAGACTCTAATGGTTGCAAGTGCGACTGCTGAGCACGAGATCCCGGTTTCGATCCCCAGGTTGGGCAAAAGAGGGCACGCCACGATAGTGGCGGTAAGTCCCCTCTTTGAGGAGTGGCTAGGGAGGCGCCACGGCGCCCTCACCTTCCGCCTGACGCAGGTCCTCACCGGACACGGGTGCTTCGGGAGGTACCTGCACCGAATCGGGCGGGAGGAAACGTCCGGATGCTACAATTGCGAGGATCGACCGGAGGACACGGTGGAGCACACCGTGGAGGTCTGCTCTGCTTGGGCGGAGCACCGCCGTGTCCTCGTAGCGGCGATTGGCGGCGGCGACCTCTCGCGTCCGGCCCTGGTTCAAGCCATGGTCCGGGGCGAGAGGGAATGGGAAGCCGTCGCCTCCTTCTGCGAAGCAGTCATGCTAGCGAAGGAGGCGGCGGAACGTGAGAGGGAGAGAACCTCCTCACGTCCCAGCCGCCGCGGGAGAAGCACCGGGCGTCGGGGGCCACGCCGTGATGGCTCTCGGCCACCGTAGGCGCGGGCCTGTGGACGGCGAGTAATGGGCTAGCTCGCCGTCCGTCCGTCGTACGACGACGGGCAGGCCGTGTCGACGGCGCGTTCGTGTTCCACGCGCGCCTCAAAGAGATGTCAGCAAACGGGAGGGGCCCGCAAGGGCCGGTGCCTGCCAGGGCTGCGGGACTGTTCGAAAGAGATACCGCGGCCCTGGAACATAAAGGGCCAATGAAGGAACATGGGTGTTTTTTAGTCAGTAAGAGTCTGACACTCCCTTCCGCTCCGCCCAGACCGGGAGGAGTCATTTGATGATTTCTCACCCCCCAAAAAAAAAAAAAAAAAAAAGGTTGGGCAAAAGTGTTATTGCGTTTTTCCATCAGGAACTAGCAGCCGCGGTGTCTGGATTTGTACGCGGTTGGTGACAATAGGCTCGCCCCCCCATTACATGGCACTTAAACATAACCGACGAAATGAGGGTGTACTATCAGGTACACCTCTGCCTAACCCTTCGGGGATTACAGGCGTGATGTTATATTGTTCGTTTAATGGCGGCTTAAGTGCTAAAAAGTGTTCACACCGAACTGAGAGTGACCTAATATAATATCACCTTATTTTCAGTACGAATGAGTGGACACAAGACTAAAATATTAAAATGACATTCTCAACGTCAAACCATTTTTAAATCTTTGGTAAATTGTTCATTTATCGTTGTAGGTATCAGTCAAGGTGATTTCTTGATTACTAACTTTCTTGAAAACTAACTAGATTACGTGTAAAGCTATTTTAATCATGTCTTGTGTCTAGAATTTGTAACTTGATAGTACTGTATCAAACATACCATGTCCAAATACGGCATCAAGGGAAGCGTATCTTGATACGCCTCAGGGATCATACATCTACCTATTAATTCAGGCATGTAAGCTATTAAAAACTTTCTACCATTAAAAAAAATACCGATAAAACTTTTTGCACGACATTTTTATCGACAACAATAGAAATAAACAGTAATAACAACTCTTAATAATAGAGTAGAGCTCGGACAATAGACGATTTAGCGGACCGCGCAATCTCAAATGTATCGATACTTAATAAATTGTATCGATAGTCGATCGACAATAACGAACCGCGTTCCGACCGCATCGTCGACATCTGAACCAAATTAATGACCCTTCAATTCGTTTGGAATAAATACCAAAGAAAAAAATAAAAATGTTAAAATGCTTTTACATTGCAACGTGATTTGTTTAAATGTGCTGAAACGTATTTTACAAGCGGTGTTGTGTTGTAGATTAAATTCTTTACTTAAATTAAATCGATTTGTTGTGAAGCCGACTTACAAAGTTAACCGAAACGATATTAAGTGGAACATAAATTCACTTACTAAGTAATGCAACAAACATGGTGCTGATGAAGACAAAATATAGCTCTTCAAGAATCAACTGAGTTCAATATCTAATTATATGATTGTGGCCTACATCACATCATCAATGGTGCAGGGAGTGGGAACTCTGCTACCCAATTCGTGATCTTCCATTACTAACTATAACAATAACATCACGCCTGTAACCACCGAAGGGTTAGGCAGAGGTGTACCTAATAGTACACCCACATTTCGCCAGTTATGTTTAAGTCCCACACAATATGGGGCTATTGCCATCAACCGGGTACATATCCAGACTCCGTAGCTGATACTGAGAAATTCCTAATGAAAAAGCCCCAATAACACTTTTGCGCGACCTGGTAATCGAACCCGGGAACTCGTGCTCAGCAGTCGCGCTAGCGGCAACGAAGCATGCAGTCAATCAGTACTTAGTGGCTAAAGATTGTAAAACACACCCAAATCTTTATCGCTCATCTTTATCATCAATGACCACTAATCAAGAAATGATTAACCGATTAACTTCAACTGCCAACCAAATTATAGATGAACTTGCTATCTTTATTTTTAATTACCACAAAAATAATTTCCTTAAATCCTCCATTACACTTAAATATAATATTACAAAGTCGTATGACTCAGTAACACTCGGTGGTCTTACATTTGTACTGCTGATATTGTGAAGGCCCACACAAGGCGGTAACACGATCATACGGGCCCATGGCCCAGGGGCTATGTCCCATCTCTTTACCCGATAGGTTAGTAATGGCGGTTAGTAGTTAGTTACGCAGGGACCTACTGTACAGGATGCAAGGAAGATCGATGCACAAACTGTTACCATGAATTCGTAGTATTCAATTCATGATTCTAGAAGACATGTTGCGCTGATCCCCAATATGGGAGAAGAATGATGATGATGATGATTCTAGACCTTACCAGCGTTGAATGTTTTCTTCGGTTCAGGGTTCCGTACCCAAAGGGTAAAACGGGACCCTATTACTAAGACTTCGCTGTCTGTCTGTCTCCAGGCTGTATCTCATAAACCGTGATAGCTAGAAAGCTGAAATTTTCACAAATGATGTATTAGGTACTATTGCCGCTATAACAACAAATACTAAAAATTAAAAAAAAAATATACACTCGAGAGCAATGAATCCGGGTCACTTAAAGAATGTTAAAAATCTCGGAAACTAAAAATGATAGGTTAATGCAATAAATTGTATTTAATAGACAATGTAATACTCCTTAAATGAAAGTAAAAAAAATATGAGTCACCATACATTTTATTAACACAAAATTACATAAAGAAAAAAACTGCTGATCTCTCCTTAAAACAAAAATAGGAAACATGAAATTTTTGAACTTTATTACGATTTTCTTGAATTTTAATACTTCGTATTGCCTCCTCGTGCTTCCATTACTGCGTTTACGCGGTTTGGCATGCTGTACACCAAGTTCCTTATACGATTTTGGGGAATATTCTCCCATTCCTCTGTGAGAGCAATTTTGAGCTCACGAAGCGTGATTGGGGGAGGGTTTCGTTGTTTTACGCATCTGCCTAGCTCGTCCCAAGCATGCTCGATCGGGTTGATATCCGGGCTGCGCGCTGGCCACTCCATACGAGTAATGTTCATCTCTTGAAGGTAGTCATTCACAATCCTACCTGTATGAGGTCGGGCATTGTCATGCATAAATATAGCATCCTCACCTAAATTGACCATAAATGGACCAACGTGATCATTGAGGATTTCTTCCACATATCTTACGCTAGTTAAAGAGCCGTTTTCTATGATCACCAGCTCTGTGCGACTTTCAGAAGAAATTCCGGCCCACACAAGTACAGACCCACCACCGTAGGCTACTTTTTCTTCGATGCATGCTTGCTTGAATCTTTCCCCTGGTCTTCGATACACTCTGTGTCTTCCATCGTGCTTGTAGAGCATAAATTTTGATTCGTCGGAGAACATAACTTTTGACCAATCTTCAATACTCCAATTTACGTGGCTCTGGGCATATCTTAGTCTTGAAATACGATGCCCACGCTCCAGTTTAGGGCCGTTTGCAGGTCTAAGGGGTTTTAAGTTAGATTCAGCAAGCCGACGTCTTACTGTCCATGCACTTGGGTTACTTCCTCCGAGGCGTCGAAACTGATTTGTGAGTTCATTTCCTGTGAGAAAGCGATTTCGAAGCATGGTGTTCACCAAGTATCGGTCTTCTCGTGCTGTGGTACACCTGGTTCTGCCCGTTCCTGGTCTGCGTAGGTTAGAAACAGTTTCTTCGTAACGTCGGAGAACTCTTTGTACTGTTGACAGCGACACACCGACAGTCCTGGCTGTATCGCGCTGACTCCGGCCGGTTTCCAGCATTGTAAGTATTCTGGTGCATTCTTCAGGCGTAAGCGACATAATTTCATCTTGAATAATAAATATAGAGCACTATCAACATGGTTTATGTACCCACATAAATGACAGATTACAAACAAAAGCAAAACCAAATGCTGTAATTTCGTAGTTCCATCTTCGAAAGTGGCCCTTTTTCAAATTTGATTTTTTTATGATATAACTTTACAATAACTAAGAAGTTTTAATACCTTCATTTAAGGAGTATTACATTGTCTATTAAATACAATTTATTGCATTAACCTAGCATTTTTAGTTTCCGAGATTTTTAGGATTCTTTAAGTGACCCGGATTCATTGCTCTCGAGTGTATATTAAGGGGGGCTCCCATACAACAGATATGATTTTTTTGCCGTTTTTATAGATAATGGTACGGAACCCTTCGTGCGCGAGTCCGACTCGCACTTGGCCGGTTTTTATGAAACAGCTGTTTTTCGTGTTTCGTAACCACTACCAGGTAGGTGTCAAGTTGCCAACGATACCCTATTACTAAGGCTCCGCTGCCTGTCCGTCCGTCCTGTCCGTCTGTCTTGTCCGTCTGTCCTGTCCGTCTGTCCTATACTGTATCTTTTTAACTAATATGAAGACACCAGGTAGGCTAGATAGATACTTGAAATTTTCGAAGAGTGAGGATTACTAGATATTGTCGCTTTATCAACAATTAATAAAAATAAAATAAAAAGTCAAAAACTGAAGATTTAAAACATAAACATATATGGTGGTGTGGAAGTTGGAACCGTTCTACTCTAGGGGCTCTATAATCATGTGCCATCGTCCATGTTAAAAATTACGTAGATGTCCCTACAACCTATATTTCTCAAAGACGAACGGTACTTAAAGATTTGATGGCACCTTTTAAATATACTAGAGCTATAAAATGAGAATAAGAATATAGAATTTGCAACACAAGAGTGAAATAGTCTTTTTAGTACGTCGTATACTTTCTTTAGTCTCAAGAAAGTTTCTCACGGTCTCTTGTGGACTCTAAAATAGCTCTAGAATCAGTTTTAAAGCCAATGACTGATAACCACTATGAAAAAGATAGTTGATAATGGCAACATGTAGATAAGCTGTTAATCAGCTGATGAATGAAGTTTTTTTTATCATAATTGCAATACAATCCGTATTTAATATGACTTGCAGAATTATGGCTAAGTAACAAATGGAGACCGCAATTATAAGATATCCCAGTAAAGGATAATTATAATGGGTGTAATAATACCCTTAACGAAGCCGAAAGGCATTTGTTCTCTAAATCGTAAAACGTGATTTTTCCCCCCCAAAAAAAAGTCGGTTCCCAAAGTTTTATGCGTAGTCACTTAATTTGATGGCTAGAATGTTTGGTCCGTTTACTACTTGTAAAAGATAAGAGTATATGGGGGAATTCACTAATAAAACTGAACGAGGTCTACACAATATCCAAACCGCGTTCAAGAGCTGATAGTGTCATCAAATAATGCTGATAATGCCGGACAGCTCATAAACACGGTTTATATTATGTGCTGATGGCGTTAAGCTTAAGTTTAGCCTGTGAAATCCGCCCTTAATGAGACACAATTTCATCGAAGAAAGTTTACTATCAAGGACTCAAAAACGTTATCTGATCTACCAGAATGTCAAAACGACCATTACCTACATATTCTCTAAAAATACATAAATAGCCAGACAATGTTCTGGCAAGTCACATCGATTCGACTTTGCCACAATCGAGAATATCGTAAAAAATACGACCGCCTGCCGCAAGCTCCGTAATAAACTATAATTACTTTCTAAACGGTCATCTTATACGGTAATGGTATAGTAATGAATGTATTAATAGTAATTATTAATAAGATATTTTATTTGTTATCCAATCATTGGTTGCTTGCTACGTATGAGAGTTTGACAGGTGACAGTCGGCGGCATTTGATCTTGAATTTCGAATTTCCTGCTTCTTTTTGCCCGCTTTTTTTTTAAATGTATTTAGTAGTGTTGGTTTTAGACAGAACTGGTCATCTGTTCATCTTTGGTTTGAGTTTCATTTATACTTGAAATAAATAACATTGAAGTGTCTTTGTAATTTCAAAATAACAGCTTTTTACTGAATGCATATTTATTTATTATTATATACCGTATATTATCATTCATCCTTCTAAAATATGACCATGTCTCATATTTGTTTTAACAAGTCTTACCAATACAAAACAAACCATAATAATTGTTTATTATAATTAAGTAATAAACGGTCTTAGATAAATTATTTATTCTCTGACATAATTATGAGCGGTCGTAATTTCCGCTTCCTAAAGCACCTAATAAATACAGAAAGTAATCATAATAAATAATTAGTACGACATAACATAACTTGGCACAAAACAAGAGAGGCCTATTCCCAGCAGTGGGCTATTTCCGGCTGTGGATGATGATGATGATGAACATAACTTATAAGATAGGCAGTCGCTCTACGTAAAACACTGGTATTCAGTTGCATCCGGTTAGACTGGAAGCCGACCGAGCCCCAACATAGTTGGGAAATGGCTAGGCAGATGATGACTTTAACATGTATTTTTGGTGTATGCTTTGTTGGTTTTCCTTAAATAAATATATAAATGACTTGCTTAAACGAAAATTAACGATTGCTATTAGGTACTAGTTTTATGTGTATATTTAGGTACATTGGTGAATCTAATCTACCAAAGTGGGGCTACCTCAACGGATCAACGGCATGGTGTCGATCTGGAGCTCTGTCGTGAAGACCCATCTATCTTGTCTTCTGTGCTGCATATGGTACAAACAAAGTGACCTCGACTCTGCCATGGAAGTGCCGGAAACATGACGTTCCATTAATCCAGTCACCGAACTGACCTTATTTGTGATGTTCTCCGAAAAGGTCAGGTATGTACGAGTATGTACACTGGCAACCAGCGTGCACGAATGACCAGATGTATGAACATGGACGAAGCCCATAGAGTATGAGGAGGCGTAAGTTTATGTGTTCAAGTATGTCATCATGGAAGCAGTAATGGCCTAGTGGTGTGACTGCCAGGTCTCATAGGTCTCGAGTCCGAACCGAAGACGCACCTCTGATTTTTCGGATTCATGTGTGTATTGTATTATCACTTGCTTCGGTGATAGAAAACATCGCGAGGAAACCAAACCAGCATGCCTGACAGATATTGCTCAACGGCATGTAAAGCCAAGTCAGAGGCCTATCAGACATCAGGTTGGTCATCAGACACCAGGTTGGTCACTAACCAAAAACAAAGAGTATCCCATTGACATGAGGAAGACATCGATGGAACTTTTAACTTGTGTCGTACTGTAACTAACATTTTGATGAAAATGTTTATGTACGAAGCACTGTTTATTCATAGCTGTTGTGCAACGTCGTCGTCGTGTGCATTGTTTCCGAAAGTCGTAATTTTGAGACGTTATTTTAGTTAATTACATTAGTCTTATTCATCTTATCCGTTCGTACTAATATCTGTTGAATATTGTTTTGTGTCGTAATGTAATATTTGCTTAGTAAAATAGTTATGACTTTAGACTTCATGAGCCATCAAATCGTGGACTGTCACACAAATATCTTCCTGTACTATTAATCAATCTTTTATCATCATTTTCTCTGCGGACCGTTATTCCTGTCTAAAGTTAGACAAAAGCATTCCAACAGTTAAACCTTCCTGTGAGCTGCAAATTATCAAGAACTATTTGCCTCTTTGCACAAACAAAGAGTGGTCTAATCGACCCAGCTGCGGATGAAGTCGCGCTGTGGACGTGTTGATTTTGAGGTCCCGAACTGAACAATAAAGACCAAGCGTACATGCTTGTATACTGGCAATTCTTTCCAAGACTGACCTCACCCCGTAATATCTCATTTTTACTACAAGCAAAACTTACTGCAATTCCTGTTTACAATATTTTTTCTTCGCAATCCACTGAGGGCAGTATTTCTCGTACATTTTTCTTTGTCGTGCCAGCTGTAATGGAGCCTCGAGGCAGTCCACTCTCGGATATTACGTAACCACATTTTTCTCATTTTCACATTTATCAAATTGCGATGCTGTACTGAATTCTTTTACGGTAGCGTAAGTACTAGCTTGATTTCCTTGTGGCATCTGGTTATTTGCATAATAATACGTAAAATACTTTCGTATTTTAGAGAGTCTGGAAGAAGTAAATTACATAAAGCAATAGTATTGAGAGTTCTTTTTCTCTTATACCCGAGAAATGCTGTAATGTACTTCAGACAATCTGCATCAAAAACTGACCTAAAGACCTTCTTAATAA
This sequence comes from Eurois occulta, assembly GCA_950022335.1. NCBI lineage: Eukaryota > Metazoa > Arthropoda > Insecta > Lepidoptera > Noctuidae > Eurois > Eurois occulta. The sequence continues at coordinate 3,047,370 of OX465489.1, read as the reverse complement.
AGTGGGCTGCTATTTTGGCGTAACTTGGTGAAAACCACATACAATAATTACTTGCCTATGATTTTATATCAGAAATTTTGCCCCAGTAAATGCCTATGCCAATGTCTAAACTGTTGGTAGAAACCAACAGCGGCGTGGGCTATGATGAACTAACTGAATTCTCTATGTCCTCACAACTGCGATATCATCCAAAAATATTACAATAACGCCAAAAGATGTTATAGACTTTCATGCATTCAGTGGTCTTTACCACTGAATGCATGAAAGTCTATTTTACTTCTTAGATTTGGACATAGAGAGCTCTTAAGGAGCACTCCACAGCAGCACTCCTTAAATAGATACATTAAGTAATCATAATATCTCCAAATCAAACCCACACAAATTCATCAGCTCCCATCGCCTCAGAGAAAAATACTCAGTCTTATTATTAAGACACTACGGATACGGATATGAGTCGTCACAGAGACACTTTGGGTATATATTTGTAGAACAATAGCATCGGCACAGTATAAAGATAGCCAGTAAACCAACTGGGCAAACTTTGTGAAATCAAACGCAACGTCAACAAAACTTGGCCCAGGAGTGTAAATGTGGTGTTGCCCCAAAAACGATGGCACACTTGATATTGTGTCTTGCCTGCCTTGATATCCTGTTGCTAGCACATCACAGGAGCTGATGGACCCTTCTGAAAATGCCAAACTCGTCGCCAAATTATGGGCTGACTGAATTTAAACTGTCATCGACACGCTAAGAAGAAGAACACATAAAACATAACCACTTGTCCCGATGCGACAGCCCCGATTTACTGACGAGTAACCTGTTACCTGTAGCATGCTTAGAATTCGTGTAAACGCTTTGCATGTGTGTGTGCGTATGTATGTATGAGCCAATCATTTGTTCCTAGTTAAAATACTGTATGTTGTTTACTGCGGCACCGGTGAACCGACACAGCCAAACATTTGGGCATGTGTCAAGAATTAATTACCAAGAATTGGAATGCTTGGGATATAGCCAAATGCGGTAGACACTATGTAAGGTTTTTAAATAAATTGAATAATATTACAAGGTGTTTTGGTCAGGGGAGAGATTTGTTTTTCTTTTGTTGAATGTGAGCTCGGCTTTAGATTTGCGTGGTTCTTTTAGCAATGCTCACAGATCTGTACTGAGATTATTGCAAACACAGGAGTACTTCGGGGCAATCTGAATGCCTTTATATTTTTTTAATAATCCCATAAGAATATAAACATGATTTTGTCTTTTGGTATGTACATACTTACCTCCCCAGTTGTTTCCTGTTTCAAGAAAATTTTTGTTTTCTGATCATTGAATAGACTGTTCTTGTTTTATCATACAAATATTATTGAAATGCTTGGAATAGTCCTAAAGTCCTAAATCTCCAAGGTCATTAAAATATAGCAACTTCGTTTATTAATAATCAAGAAGTTTCTTCATCAACGATGATATTGCCATCAGCAATTTATATGCTAACACGAATTGCAACAGGATCTGTTAACCCTTTTATGGTAAGCAGCGGAATGATAATAAAATCATGTAGATTTTGAACGGTCATTTGTTTGAAGGTTTAATTAGTAACTCCTTTTAAGTTAGGTTATCTTGTAGACATTTTGTATTATCTAGCACCTTAGGAGTATGACAAGTAATAAATATTTTGACATTTTACATTATGGTGCGTTGTATTTCGTATTGAAAAGTGATTTATTATCGCTATAACTTTGCTTGAACGTTTAGGGTAGGTACTGATATGGCATTAACAAACAAGATCTGATGAAAGAGGCCAACTAACTGGGGGAAGAGATCCTGAGGAAAACTAATCTAGTAGAATTTTCTGATGATTCGGGAATGGTAATTTTAATCCTCAATGTTTCTGACACAGAAGAGGAAATCGCAGAAGAGAGAGCGAGAGAAACATTAAATAGTTTTTGAAGTAACCTTTACATTATAATGTATGGAAGATGAAAAAGATTTAAATGTAAAAGACCTGTTTATTTCTTAAAACTTTATCCACAAGTAAAAACTGACGGACTTAATAGCTTGGGCATTTTCTACCAGCCCAGCTTAGGCTGACACACTTACTGGTCCTGAAAAAACAAAACACTGAGCTCCTACTATTAAACCAGGGTAAACACATTGTAGTATAGTAGTATAAGTATAACAAAACGCCATGCTCTGCCAAAACTCGTCATAAACCCTAAAACATTCCGTTATTTCCCTTCACTCACGATAATTCAAATCCAACAAACAAACACGAGACAGATATTCCAACTGGCATTTCGCGACACAGTGTGACACAATTCCACTCAGAACTTAATTCATTTAGTTCCCGAGTCACGCGACAAAACTAACACGGTTGAACACACAACATGCAAATCCTTTATTCAATTAATTCACACGCTTACCGACGGTACAGTTCGTTTGGTAATAAATAATAAAAACAATGGCATTAAGGGTTTACATAATGTTGCTATGCAAGAATGGATTAGTTGATTGGTGAGGTTAGGCACGATTTCATATAGTGTGGAATATAAATATACTTAATGGATGTAAAAGTACCCTTAACGAAGTCGAAAGGCACTTGTTCTCCCGTCATTGCGGTCATATTTTTGTTATAAACCATACCTGGGAACTTATACATTGAGTGCGTTACATTGAGTCCTACTGTAAACCGTGATTTCTCGCCCCAAAAAAGTCGTTTCCCAGCAATAATTTTTGCGTAGAGTTACTTACTTTCATGTACAGAATAAAATAATATGATATGGCTAGAAAGGAGGTGAGTGCTGGGATGACGAGTAATAGAGAAGTATGGAAGAAGACATGCTGCGCCGAAACCAAATAAATCTGAATAAGATAATGAATTAATGACGGTGATAGATAATAATGAGGAGGGACAAATCGCATGTGAAAAGAGTGACGCATATAATTGAAGGATGAAGAGGGAGAGGAAGACTAAGGAAACGATGGATGGATAGTGTGAGGTGTGGCGTGTATGAGGTGTGGTGTGGACTGTGTTTAGTTTGGGGTTGTGTGGTGTGGAATAGTGTGGATGGGTAGTGTGTGTGTGTGTGGATATAAAAGATAAAGGAGTAAATAATAGCGTGACGGTTGACAGAGGAGAATGGCAGAAACAAACGTGTTGCGCCGACCCCAAGTAACATGGGATAAAGACAGGAAGATGATAATGGTGATGAATGAAGGCAAGGTGGCATTTTAAGCAGTTCAATGGGTGAATTTCACCAATTAAACTGTATACGATCAGAAAATCTAATCCGCGTTCAAAACCTGTCAGAGTCATTAATTTTGTAGGACATTGAATAGCTCATGGAAATTTAAATGTGTCGATAGTGTTCAATTTCTACGGTGAAATCGTCTGGTTGTTGGAGTGAGTTTTCTCATTGGGCATTAACTTCGAAGATAAATTAATTTAATTGTTAAAAGACTGAAAATAACTAATTTGCGTAAGAAAACTAGCTTCATGATTTCGGAATGAAAGAATCCGGGCCAGTCTGAAAATAACTCGGCGTGAAATAAAAAATAAACGTTTTGAAATCCTAATTCTAGAACTTTTAAGACTGAATATCAAATGACATACAGGATACTCAGATCTAGTTTTAAACTTAGAACTCATTCCATTTAAAAAATAGGACGACCTAACCTAATTTCCTTGTACTCGCACAATTAGTGGCAAAGGAAACGCTTCTTTCAGCCGTCTTGGAACTGGTTTTAATAAGCAAAAAAAAAAGTAATAGCGAGTAAAATTAACACAATAATGCTGCTGCCGACTCGTGCTGTAAAAAGTGCGAATAGCTTCGGAATACTTCGTAATAGCTCGGGGAAACGCGAGTGCGTGCGCTATTATATTTTTTAAATATTTTGTACATAATATTATGAGTTTCCTTTGGAGTCATGAATGAATTTATGGGTAGTATAGTAACGAGTGTTCTTTGTGTTTTGTCATTGTTGAACTATTTGACAACAGTTATTTTTGCATAAACTTTATTGTACTGTTTTGCATTTGACTTTCAACTGTGTAGGTCTGTACTGGTCTTGTAGGACTGTTGAGAAATAAAGACACAAGGTAAGGTACATACTTAGAAGGCTAACTTTTCACAGTTACTGCAAACTGAGTATTTTGTAAAAAAAAACTTCAAATTTAAACCTCGGATACCTAAGCCAACTTAATAATAGCAGACGTGAAATAATTTTGAATTCTTTGATAGTCACTGAGGCAAAAATCTTTAACCGTACCGTACCTACCTACAAAAACAAATTACAAGACATTATAAGTTTTTTTTAATAGCTTTACACTAGCTGCATTCCTTTGTCCCCTTTTACGACACGGAAAATGATGGACGCAGTCTATTTCTAGACGACCAAGTGACTTGACAGATGCTAGACATACTAGGCGTTAAAATAAACCGTAGTTAACACATTGCTAGCAAAAAACAACAATTATAATGAACAATCCCTTCCCAGTCATATTACCTGTGACATAAACTTTATTATAACGGGCATAAAGGTCAAAATCAGAGGGGAAATAAAAAACTAAGAAGGATAGCCTCGCTGAGTTAATTCACATGACTCTTGTTCTAAATTCGAAAATACAGAGATTTGCGCCGCGTCTCAAGTTCTTTTTTATTTTGACAGCTGTCTCTATAGGTGACTTTTGTTTGATTACTTTTTTCTGTAGCCAGTTGTGATGACCTTATGACGTAAAGTTAGTAACTTAGTACTTACTGCAACTTTGCCAATTGTTTTTTTTTATATTATTTTATGACACTAGGTATTATAATATTAAATATTTCATTTTGTTCAACATAACTACTCATTTTCAATGTAAAACGATTTATGTTCACATAGAACACCATATTAGTAACACCATAGCATTGTTTTAAATAATAATTAGGAATGATTTAATACTTATTCCTGTAAACAAATACAGATAGTTAAAGTAAGTAGGTACCAAGTTCATGTTAATGAAAACATAAATAAAGCTTACCTACCTATCCATGATATACCTACCTATTGGTAATTTTCCCTGTGTGGTATAATGTACTTATTTAATAACAAATTAATTATTTAGGAATAATTAATTTTATCATGCCTGCTATTTTAATACGTAAAAAACGCACCAAATACTGAATGAATAATTTTCGTAAACTCCATTACCCAATTTAAAATTCAAATCAAGTCAGAATGTAAACAAACTAAAATGATGCCAATTAAAACAGTATTCCACCCACCTTTTAGGTTTCCACCTTCTAATGAATACTCCAAACATATTGGTGTCAGATTCAAACTTCATTCACATCACTAGTACACTTCACCCTTCACACTCCGGTTCACAACACTACGCGAATCTTACACACACATTTTGTACCAACAATTTTTAGTTTATTTTCACTCAAACGAAAGTAGAAACTACATAATCAACGTTAAAAATAAGCGTCCCTAATTTTAAATGTAATGTTTACTAACAAACTAGCACTAAAAATCGTAGACACGTTTTAAAAACACAAATTCGAACGTAAAATCGATTCGAAATGAGAGTATTCGATTTTTGAATGTTACTAAATGTTATTTACTCGATAAAGCGTGGTTCACACGTGTGGCCCGCGCAAGCGATGCACGGCGACTGGCTGGCTCATGGCTCCCGTTGCATTGCAATATGCAGCTGGTGTATATCCCGGCTTTGTATTAATAAATTTTAGATGTCAACCGCTTTGCGTGGTAGCTGGTTAAACTTGCTAGTTGTTAGGCTGAATGGGATAGTGTCATTGCCTTTAGTTTGCTAGATGTAGGAAGGAAATTATGGCAAAAATAGTATGTAGGTATATCTTTTGTTACGCATTTATTGTAAGAACTGGTAACTATGTAAATTGAAGTGGGTAATTTATTCGAAACGTTGCAACTTGTTACAAATGTAACTAATGGAACTTTATGCTTTGATATTTTCGCAATATCTGTGAGTTTTAATCAAGCAACACTTTAAAATATTTTCTAGAAGTAACATCTCTATAATACATTGCCATAACAAAAAAAAAACATAAATCCAAATAATTCCGGCAGACATCAAAAACGTCACGTACAGTCAATCCTTTTTTCTCTAAACTAAATAAATCAGAGATAGCGAAAGGTCTCCATGGACAAGGAAATATAAGATAACGCCGTGCCCCACTTTCAAAGCATTTCGTGAACTGGATCTATCAGCGATGCCCAGGGGCCCAGAGGCTCTCGTCAAATGATGAGTAGGGTTGCCGACTGGCCCAATTTTTTACGCCATTTCCCATTTTGGAGAGGATGAAATTCGTTTAGACGTGTGATTTTGTTCGATCTCGTGTAATTTTATCGGGTATTTGCTGTAGGCCAATCCTTTGAGATAGTAAGTAGAAAATTGTTTTATTCGATTAGGTCAGTGATTTTCATATAAATCTATTAGGGTAACGACAGACAACGAAACATTTTTTTTTTTCGTAATTTGCTGTTAGCCCTTCTGTGCCTTGTAAGTTTAAATCAAGCCACTTAATTATACATCCTATAATAGACTTATCAATTTAAATTAGTTTACAGCAGGATAGATGAACCAAAACAGGCACAAACCGCATTAAAAAAAATCGACCAAAGATCTTTTAATTTTCCGATCCACCGAATATCCCCGATATTGCTATAATCTAATGGCAACACTACAGGTGACCTACTTCCGCTCACAAGATCGGATTGAACGTAATAAGCTCCCTCTTGTGGTTACGTGATTCTCATGGATTCGTTCGGTTGACACCGGTATCTTTGTGTTCATGCGGAGATGAAATCATGCTCATTGTGATCTCTTATGACCTAGAAAATAATAAAGAGCTTATGCCGTAATTGTTATAGGATCTATTGCACCCTAAACTCCGTGTTAATTGTCAAAAAAGAGTTCATAATTCTTGCGACTAACTACTATTTATAAGGTTAATGAACGTTTAGGTAGTCACTGCTTTGTTGGACATAGATAATTTTATCCACCTAGATTATGCTCCACTAAAATACATCTCATTTTGAAAAAAAAAATGTGCTGTTCCCTACAAAAGTGCAATGGTTTGAAAAAAATGTATGGAACAGCTTTTTTGAAAAAAATCTGTGGGGTTCAGAATGATGTACTTACTGAATATGGTAACCGTTTGTGCATCGGTGTCCCTTCCACGTATCTCTTCGATTCCCAGTGTCACTTGTAGGTGGCAGAAGTTTAATGATGTTTTTCTACCACAAGGCAATTTTATTTCTAATTTCTTCTTTTCTTTTTAATTTCTTTTTTTTGTAGAAATAAAAAGTAAAATTGCCTTGTAGCAAATTATAATATTATTAAACATCATTTAACTTCTGCCACTTACAAGTGACACTGGGCATTGAAGAGATATATCAAGGTATACTGGTTTCAAGTTTCTAATCATTAATCTTACAGCCATTGAATCTATCAAAAACCATTGAGTTTATTCCGTGAATCACAAGTTAATTTATAAACTGCCGACACGTTTACACTAAAATAAAACTGCCTAAAAAAATAATTATGGTGTAAAGAATTTAACAATCGAAAGAATAATCAGCGAATGATTTTTTCATTCTTCTCGATGATCGCAACCTAATACGATACCGATTGCAAGATTTATATATAAACTTTAATGAGTCAATGACGATGTTTAAGTTAAGTATAGAATTATTATGTAATCATTTGCTAATCGATAACATAATTATAGTTTAAGTAGCTGTTTATCGATCTGCTAGTCGATTCTCTTACTCGATGAACGGTGTCCCATCTCTACGATTTTGCAACAAAGCCATCTTTCACCTTTAGTTAAATGGCCAATAAGAGGGTTATTGGCAATTATTGCTCAAATAATTGACTGCCTTGGTGGTCTCGTGGTCGCCAGTGCTACTGCTTAGCAGGAATACCTGGGTTTTATCAGGTCGGGCAAAGTATTATGACGTTTATCTACCTACCAGGAATTTCTCGGTAGCACCTTGGAGACTAAATGATGTATATCTGCCCAGTTAATATTAAAATAGGCTATATATTACACGGGACTTAAACATAACTCTACCTCTGCCTAGTTTTTTGGAGGCAACAGCCGTGATGTTAGTTTCAATAATATCTCTTTCAAGTTTCAACAATCAAATTGAAAAATCTAAAGAGGACTTGCTAGACTGGACCGTGAGAAAACGAATTAAACAATCATTGAAAAAAAAAGTTAGTAGTAAAGAAAGATTGGACTAACAAAAACACAGTATTGCGTGACTGACATGACCTTGTATATACCATGTTTTGTCCCTGAACTGAACTTAATTTACATTGTATTCAAGTTTATCTTACTATATCAAATAATGACAGGCGTGATTGGCTCTTGTGGCGATTGCATAACTATAAGATTGGATGGTAGTGTGGACTGTGTAGCTGTGTAGCCAGAGTTCTTTGTGATTGTGAAGGAGTTCATAAGGAGATATACATATATACATAGGCCTACCTCAGTTACTAACCTATTTCTGGTGCCAAGCGGCGTTGCTGGCAAAGGAGTAACAATCAAGGAGATATTGGTATCAGAAGGTAAGTGGCAATGACTTACAAAGAATTTTCTCCTACTCTTATCAACAGAATTGACATCAAGATTTTACTCTTCAGCCAACTTATCTGAGCAGGCGGGAAAACATACAACAAGTTTGACATATCGATGCATTTTTTCTTGATAAGCAGCGCCATCTTGTAACTTCACATTTAAACTGATCATAATACAGATAGCTTATATGTCAATCTATTCCGTTATTGATTTTTCCACCATATTTATCACTGATTGACTGGTGGTCTACAGTAGCGGCCTGTTAAGAAGTCAAATTAAGATTTAGACAAAATTTTGATAATACCTAACTAACTGGTGCATTTCTGACAGCAAAATGCACAGTGTCCCTCATTACTTTCCAATATCATCTTCGTTTCCTATTCTTTCCTCTTGGAATAAATAACACTACCTTCAGTACCCAATACTTACGGCCATAGTACAAGAACAAAACGTCATAAACACAGCCTTCAGTACGTGCATGGTGCCTTTATTGTTTACCGGTCCATGCATTTGTTTACACCGCTTCGAATATTTGAGCATTTAGACCAAACGCTATGCAACATCACGCGTCTGTTTTCATGTTCAGCTGAACGGGTTTTCGTACAACAATTTCAACAGTTTTGTGGCTCGATTTTTGGTTTATGTTCGTAAATATTTAGGACCTTTGCACACCACGCTTTTTTTATGCGCTGACGACGCACGTAGAACGCAATCATGACGGTGACGCTCAGCAAACGCAAAACTGAAGTCACATTGTTACCTTTGCTCACGATCCTTGCGTTTGTTTCGCTATAAACGCGCTGATATATCGCTACAAACGCGCTGTAATCGCGCGTACAATAGCGATGTATCGCGCAGAAAGCCGCCGCCTTTTGGAACCACAGTATTACGAGACAAGAAAAAACGTATGACAAAGTTGGAATTTTGACCTTCAGGTCCTTCCAGAACAAAAACATGATCGCAATGACGGGGAGAACAAGTGCCTTTCGGCTTTGTTAAGGGTGTTTTGACACTCATTAGGTAACAGATGGGTGTATAAAAGACATCCGCATAGAGCTTTACTGCGAGATATATGTTTAAAACGCACCCTTTATCTCACAAAGATTACATAACAAGGCCGTACCATCTTAATCCGTATAATCTCAATCTCACAAGCTTCGCTAATACGCTATAAGCAATGTATTCCCTTGAGGGGTACATGTATTTGCGTCTTAGCCTTCTCAAAGACGATATTAGACCTTAATGGGTTTGAATATTCAGGCATCGCTTAACTATTCATCTTGGAGCTATCTCCCTCAAAGGGTATAGGGGAAATTTATCAGACGACCGTAATCAGGAAATTATCAATCAATCAAGGAAGATGGCAACTGAATCTTAGTACGTTCTCTTTTCACAAATAAAAGAAATAAAATTTATGTGTTATCATCATTCGTTGAGCTCTTTAATTTTAGTAGTTACCATGGTTTTTTTTTTTTATCTTGTTTATTATATTACAATCTAGCCTAATAAGGCTAATAAGCAATTTTAATCTAACTTAATTTGCTAAAAGTAAAATTATATCTAAGAGCACGTCCATTGCGTTTACTTAGCGTCTGTTAAGGCGAAGTCACTTTGTTCTTGTGTCCATATAAATAGCTAGGTACACAACACTATATATTACACTCGCGGTAAAGTCACAATAGATTACACTACACTAACTCAAAAGGCTTAGTCCTTTTGAGCCTTCTTACTATGTCCGTGTTATCGAGGAGCTGGATGGCCTCTACATTAACATGATGATGAAGTCGATGTTCATGAGCTTCTGCATATTTTTGGATTATGCTGTTTACGAACTCTATATTCAGGTCCCGATGGATGTCGTCAATTCTTATGTACCAAGGCGCGTTCACGATGTTCTTGAGTACTTTGTTCTGGAATTTTTGTATAATTTGTACATTGCTTTCTTTGGCGCAACCCCATAGTTGTATACCATAGGTCCATACTGGCATAAGGACTGTTTTGTAGAGCATAATTTTGTTAGGAACTGACAATGCGGAATGCCTTCCTAGTAACCAGTTCATACTTCTGTAACGAATTTCTAATTCTTCTCGTTTCTTTTTGACATGGGCTTTCCAGCGAAGCTTTGCATCTAAGGTCATACCAAGATATTTGGCAGTGTTTTCGTACGGTACACTTTTGTTGTTTATGTACACAGGGTTGTATTCCGATTTCTTATTAGTGAAGTCAATGTGAATGGATTTTGTTTCATTCAACTTGATCCTCCACTTAAGTGGAGGACCATTGAATAAAGATATCGAAGAAAGTTATGATAAAGTTAGTATCATGTTATTTTAAACTAGCTGTTTTCTGCGACCTTCGTTTGCGTAAAATTATTATTTAAAAAAAAATGTTACTTACTTCCCGTTTTTATAACATCAGCTATCTGCCAGTAAAAGTCCCGTCAAAATCGGTCCAGCCGTTTCGGAGATTAGCCGGAACAAACAGACAGACAGACAGACGGAAAAAATTGAAAAAAATGTGTTTTGTTAAAAGTACCGTGTATACTTTCATATGCATTCAGTAAAAAGCTGTTATTTTGATATTACAAACAGACACTTTAATTTGATTTATTTTATAGATGGTTATTAATACTTTCATAAGCAATCAGAGTTAGTAATTACCATTACCAACCAATTAGTGACTAATAAAGCAGTTTACATTTTATTCTGTTAATAATTTTGGCGATCAATGATTTATTAATGACAAACATAACTTCTTACATTGCATTTGTATATAATTAGACTCAAAAACAAATAAATAATACTTGGCAAGAATTTGGTAGCGTTAACTTTAACGCTACCAAATTCTTTTCGGCGAAATCGCAGCGTTCAATTGAAAAAATGTTTACAAAACTTTAACTTTAAAGTGGCCCCGACATTCCAGGAAACGGTTATATGTGCTGGCAACATAGCTAACACCTGACATTTTCGTAATAGCAACCCCAAAGCGCCGGCGGCAACGCGTGCGCATATCCAAGTTCAAAGTTATATGAAAGTAGCCAATTTTATGGACTCGCCGTTATGTTTTCAGATTGTAGGGTACGCGTAATTTTGTTTTGATTTTCAAACGGCCTGTGTATAGTCTTACCTTTTTAGACATGGCTTGGTTTGTTGCAAAAGCTAGAAAAAGTAAGGTACCAGCAGGACCACATGCATCACTTTCTGTATGTAGAGTCTGTCAGGCATTATAAGCCTGATGATGAAGCTACGGACTCCGATTTCAGTACTCAACAACGGGGTTGTCTGATACTTTGTCAGGTCATGATCTGAGATAACATCACGCCTGTAATACCCGAGGGGTAAGGCAGAGGTGTACCTTCCTAAGAGTACTCCCCACATCTGATCTGAGATTTGTATTCTTATTCTTGTTGTTGTTGAAATGCTCACACATGCATCTCTATTTTTCGGTAGTCCTATAATATGGAGCATCACAGAATGTAACATCTTGAGTCTTCTTCCAGAATTATTCAGTCAATATAGATCACTTGCGAGATGGTGTTGAATAAACGGAGGTTGCATATCAGGATGGCTTAATGCAAGCAGTGTTCTTGGAACCTTTACAGTTGATCGATTGAATAGATATGATGGTATAAGCTCAATTTGTACCTTAAAGTACATTTCATTGTATGAATACAATTGCTTCCATTATGCTTTTGTGTTGGAAGTTTCCAACACAGCAAACAATTTTTTGCTTACGCACGCCATGTTATCTTTTACGCAAGTTCTTGTTGTCATCATCGGAAAAAAAAAGAATCGTAATTGAATTACTTTTTGTGAGAAATATTTCTGTAACCAAACCACAGAGCAAGACTTCAATAATATCTAGGATTTACCTAAGCAGAATTTTGAAAACCCTTAGAATGCATGAAAATGTAATGTGTGTGTGTAATGTGTGTGTGTTGGATGAAAGAAGACGGGAAAGATTCTACATTACAAAAAATGCAAAATGGCTTTCAAAAGAGCAGTTCGGAGGTTTTATTTAAAGTCAGACTAAATTGCTTACGATTTAGTAATTACCTACTAGAGTCATTGTAATCATTATAAGGTGTCTCGTATTTCGGACTATGTGTATGTATTAAAATATATTTTAGTTTATTTTATCTGTATCCATATAATTATGTATTAGTAATTTAGTATGTACCCATTTATGTGTATCGATTTCTGTTAACAAAATGGAAATTTTAGTTAAAAAAAAATTGTACTCTACCACAATGCCTATTTGACCCAAAGGTTGACTGGTAGAATGCCTTGTGGCATTAAATCCGCCTAGGTACAACTTTGGTACAATTTGTACATGAAGTTTAAATAAATAAATAAACTTCTTAGATGTTATGAAGAAACAGAAGTATGGAAGACGATGACAAGCTCCACGGACCTCAAGAAAATTGGGTTCAGGGCAGGAAAATGGTGAGATGAACCAAAAATTTATATTATCCTATTCATTTTCTTCATAACTTACAAAGCCTGAGCAAGTACATCCACACATCAAACTCAACACTTGGCCGGTTTTTATATCCCATAAAATATTTCGCAAAGCAATCTAATGGTGAATAAAAGGGGTTCGATAAAAAACAGGCCGTGAGAAGAATGCCTTGTCGCTGTTACTACGGCGTCAGCCTACCAGTGTGTTGACTACAGTCTCGTCGCATTTACTTTACGTCTGACACAGCAACCTAACCACGACCTTATTGAAATTATGATAAAGATCAATGTTATTTGATTGACTTGTCAGTGGCAGAAACCGAAAACAACCATATTGTGACAGTAATAAAGATCATTGGCATTTTGACCGTGATTCCCAATTTATACTAATATTATAAAGAGGTGTACGTTTGTATGTAGGGGGTAATCTCCGGAACTAATGATCCAATTCTAAAAAATATTTCATTGGTAGAAAGCTACATTATCGTGAGTGCCATAGGGTATAAATTATATTTAAATCATGCATCTTGACTGAGATTTAGGTATAACACAATTTTTGCGAACGAAGTCACGGCCGAAGTGCTCGTCAGAAGTAAACGTACTGTGAAAAAACAGTAGGTAAGCAGTCCTTTCAAAGTTATGTTCCCTCTGCTCTTGGATCGCAGTCCAAATCAATGTGATCGTTGTGCTCGTAGCAATACGGTTGGTTATTGTTAGGTAGCTGTCACTGACAAGTTGGTCAAAGTTATAGTCTTGTGACAATAAGATTGTTGAGCGGTGATAAACCAGCTGTGTCGTAGGTCGAACCCAGGCAGGCGCATTACGTTGTGTAATTTATTTCATCACCACTGCTCTCAAAAATGATGAATGAGAACATCATGAGAAAACCGAGCCATAAGCCGCTACCGTATCCTAAAGCCAAAACATCGAAGATAATATATGATCAATCCGCACTGGAGTCCAGTGCGGATTGATCATATATTATCTTCGCTGGACCCACGTGGTGGATTATATCCCATTCCCTCTGGCCTGCGTCCCAGCAGTGGGAACACTATAGGCTGCTATGCTTTAGTTGTAGTATTAATGCAGCTGTCACAGGTAAATATACTGTGAAGAGACTGTAAGTTGTCGTCAGTCAGCAAGTCTGTTGACGGAGCTACGACGCTTGGCAAAAAACAAACGAACGTCTACCTTTGAGGACGGCTGCGTAAGCTTTCGTAGCGAATGAGAAGTGTTAGCATTCTGAGGAAGTAGTCTAGTTTATCTATGGTCTAGTCTAGGTATTTTTTGAGCTTTGTTGGTGGTCGGTTTCCAGTCTTAAGTGATGTGGGTATACGTTTTTTTCAGGGAATGAGAAAAGTCTAAATGTTCTTGAGTAAGCAATACTCGAGGTCTAAGGACGAAAAGGAGTCTCTAATACTAGGTACAGGTGTGAGGGAATCACGTTTGAAAGCATGATGTCTTTATAAGAAAAATCGTTTATGACTTTACTGGCACACCGATGCTAAAGATGCTTTATTTTTGAAGTTCTCATAATTTAAACAAGTACTGTGCTGAATGTGCTAACGAAACATCATCTGCATTTTCCATACTATGATCGGCTTCCAGCCTAGCCTACTGCAGCTGAATCCCAGTATCTTTTAGGAGCGACTGTCAATCGAACCTCTACAAACTAGTTACTAGGAAACGTGATACTCCCAAACAGTCCCAAAACAAAATCTTAGCATACAAATTCTCAAGACCGGAAAATGCAAAAGACATGCAAAACCGAATTGGCTGGCTGTATATTACATTACCGCTGCCACGCTACAAATAACCAATCAGAGCACCGGATTCTGTGCACGTTCGCGTACAATAACACAATTTTCGTGCCGTCGGGTGAGCAAGCAACTTTGCCTGGAAAATGGAAGGTGTTTTCTTAAAAACTGTTTAGTAAACGCTGCAAGGAAAGTATTGGAAATGTCCTGAATTTTGTTGATGTTTTTGTCCTTTTAGATAATAGTTGTGAACTAAAATAGTCATTATACAGGGTAGAAGGGATGCCGACGCACAAACGGGTAAGCACATACATCGTTCTGAACTCAATAATACTTTGTCCAACATGGGAATCGAACCCAGGCTCATCAGTAGTAACACTTACGACTTTACATCTACTAGACTAACGAGACAGACGAAGTAGTATAGTAACATCATAATTACCATATTTCTGATACAATCGAGAATTTAAGTTTTTAAACAGTCTTGGTTACTAACATTATCATGAACACTAGAAACGGGATAGGTATTACAAGAAAGAGGGTAGACTGACTTGTCTGCTCCCCGCAATAACTTCAGTTTATCCGTAATCATGGTGCTTGCAACAGCGCCGAAATATCGGGAACTCAAAACAAACAGTAAACATGGTAAATATCCCGTTTCTAGTGTTAATGATAATCCAATATTTGTTACCCACGGGAAAACTTAAGCCCCAATTTACCAAGACACGTGCAATCGGCAATACAACAGATTCTCACAATAATTAATAATAACGTTATGTCATGAAGTCGTAAAGCACGGATATCTGCAATATTCTCATACAGTGTGTCAACTCTGTGAATTGGGTCAGCACGAGTTTGTAATCTGTTACGATAGTATCCATTATGACTATATTTCTAGCCGATATGTACAGCAGTGGCGAAGGGTCATAATTGTGTCAGGGGAACTTTTTTTTTAACTTTCTTTGTTGACATGAAAAATGTTGTCATTTTTGTAATGTTTTCAATCCTATGATGTATTAAATGGCTGTTCTGTGACGTGCTACCCACAGATGTGTCCCTAATATACTATTTGACTACAGACTACACTAGACACTACGTACAGTATTATAATTAACACTAGAAACGGGATATTTACCAAACAAACAAAACAAACACAAACAAAACAGTGTGTGTGTGTGTTTTAAACAGTGGACATGGTAAATATCCCGTTTCTAGTGTTAATTATAATGTTAGTGACCATGACAGTTTAAAAACTTATACTACGTAGAGTGCCTTGGACCGTGCCTTCACGAAGGGAAGCCGGCAGGAATCGGCTTCATAGATACCTTCGGACCTGATGTACAGTCCAGCGCATCAAGTTACCACAAACTATCAAATTTTCTCATTCGATTTTGAAATTAACGTTCAACAATATGGTGATTATTGGTGCTGAATTCCTCGCAGTTCTAAGTGCGGATGCATAGGTTCAGGGGATCAATCTCCAGGTCTGGCAAAGTGTTTTTGTTTTTTTTTTAAAACGTTAACAGTAGCTTTTTACATGGAATTTCTACATTATCTTCTCCATTATGTTAGGAAATTAAATACAAAAATAGATCACATCATTCACATCAAGAGCTATGCTATGGTAATGCCACAAGAAAATGAAATACTTTATGTAATGTTAAATGAGATGAAATGTTTAAAAAAATAATAAAAGTAAGGTTTAATTATATGTAAATGTATTTTTAAACAAAATTTTAACAAAATTTTGAAAGGGAATCGACTGTCTTGGTATGGACATGTGATGAGGAGGGACGAATCGCATGTGACTAAAAGAGTGATGAATATAAACGTTGATGGATAGAGAGGGAGGGGAAGACCAAATAAACTATGGATGGATTGTATGAGGAATGATATGAAAGGTAAAGAAGTGAATGATAGCGTGACGGTTGGCAGAGGAGAATGGAAGAATAAAAACGTGTTGCGCCGACCCCAAATAACATGGGACAAGAGCAGGAAGATGATGATGATTTTTAAACAAAATGTTAAATGTTACTTAAGGGGACGTGTTATTCGGTGTTACACTTTTCGAAGTCACGTATCACACTCGTTTTTTTTAAATACATAATGCAGGAAGGAGTGTAATGTTAACCTTTAGACCGCCATAGTCACATATACGTGACAAGCAAGCCGTGCCCTGTACGCCAAACGACACAAATATGTGACAAAATGGTAGGTAAAATTGTGGCACGCTAGTGCGTTAAGGGAGTGGCGTAACAACCACGGGCCCAGTGCGGTTCGTTGTACATTGTACAGACGCCAGTACATCAAGCTACTACAATCTGTCAAATTTCTTTAATAGATTTTCAACTTTATCGCCAAAGCATTAGATTCAAGGTTGATTGGGAAAAATTGACAGTTTCGGGTAGCTTGATGTGTCTGTACAATGTAAATACGTCTTTGATTTTTTAGCCCTAGGGTACGGAAACTCAAACTCAAAGCATTTATTTAAATTAGACCATTACGGCACATATGAATGCTAAAAAAAATATCAAAAAGAAGTGAAGCTACAGTCCCAGTCACAAGGCATAAAAACTTGAGAAAGTACTGTAGTTGCACATTCCAAAGCGTTAGACAGTACACAGTACTTCTTCTTACAGTACTTCTTCTCTATGGAGAAGAATGGGCAAGGAACTCCATGGACACTCTTTTCAATCAAAATATTGTTACATGCCGGTTCCTTCGCAGTATAAATAGATCGTACTATGGTTAAGATGTTAATCAATCACCTAGTTAATAGGGCTCGTTACCCAGGATAGCGACACTAAAGCTGTTGCTTATTAGGCGTACATTTAAATGTCGCCATTCTTATAGACTATTTGAATACACTCCAAGATGCATATCAAGATCTTCATACAAGGTAAGAATATTAGTTCAGAATCCCGTATAACCCTACATAGTAAGACAGACATTTATTTCTTCAAATTTTTACAATCCTGCAATCTATTACTCTGTCTCAACCCGCTCTCTACATATCAATATGCACCTTGTTCTTTGGAACTAGAGTCTGAATTCCCTCTTGGATGGTATTTGCCATAAAAGTCGTTACGATTGGTAACGTATCCTCCATGGTGGTTGCCATTTACCACCACTTACCATAACATTGCTATTTGCGACGGAGGAATATTGAAATTATATGTATGTACTTCAGTCGGTTGAAATTGGTGCATTTCAAAACTTTGTAACCATTTTACTCTTCTTTAAAAAGAATTAAATCCATGAATTGAAACACATCTTATTTAAAAAGATAATACAAATATGAGATTCAATCTACTGCGGTTATACTACCTTCGAGTTTATTTTAGCAGGCAATATTGTGTTCTAAGCCGTCGAGTCTACATAATCTGAGAGCATAGACAAGTTGCAGTTGCTTTCGTATTTTTTATAAAGATTACAAAAATTATAGACAAAAACTTTTTGGTAGCTTTATCATCATCATCATCATTCATTGACGGCACGGTTGGGGCAGTGGCTGACCGATTGACTGCCGTGCTTCGTGTTGCGGGTTCGATTCCCGCACGGAACTAATATTTGTATGGCCTACATGTAATTGTTCCGGGTCTGGCTGTTTGTGTATGTGAGTTTATATGTTTGTAAACTCACCCACGATACAGGAGAAATTCCTGGTGTGGGGCAACGTTTTTAAAAATAAAATAAAAAAATAATGTGATTTGATTTTGAATATGATTTGATCATCAACATCCACAGCCTGAACTAACCCACTGCTGAGTATAGGTATCTCTTTTCTTTTGCTAATCTCCACGTTCCTGTGCCAGCCTCACCCAGGCGCGATGGGCAGACGACATAGTTGCTATCGGGGGAAAAACCTGGTAGCTTACACCATTTCAATACGTTTTTGGCTTTTGCATGATGCACATTGCGTCATCATTATAATAATTAATTAATAGAATCTCTATTTGTCTGAGTCCTCTGGTTACTGGTTACAGCTCGCATCATCTCATTGCTGTATAAGCGCCTCTAACCAAGACATCCAGCTCTTTTGATCCAAACACCAAAGACCTACATCGAACTTTGACAGGTCGAGTTTTTGTGACATAGTGAAAAAGACATCAACAATTCATCATTGTTTATACAAAATACAAATACAAAAATATTTATTTTATCTCAAACATTGTGTCATACATAAACTGAAGCAGCCCCAGTAAGTTACAAATACTTAGTAGTTGTGTCGGGGCTGTCTCACTCTTCCCTTAAGTGGTATCTTACATGATACCACTTAATATTGTACCATTGTTTAACCATCACACTCTTACTATTTGCAAATTACTTCGATAGTCTTTCGCACATTTAATAACCGTCAAAGTAACGTGATTACGTAAAAGGCTTTTGTGGCTTATTATTGATTCTTACGAAAGTCTAATTCTCGGTTTATAGTGTATTAGTAAGGCGCCATTTAGGGTTTATTCCCGGGAATTCTCGAGCCGAGAATTCCCGGGAAATCGTTGGGCTTTGTTCCCGGGAAATCAAGCTCGAGAAAAGTCGAGAACTCGAGAAATCATGTACCTATATAGAAATTAAATCGCCATTTGTTGTGTTGCGTGGCGGCGCGGGCCAAAGCGCAGCGGCACCCTTTGATCTCGCTGCAAGCGCTCTGCGGCGTCGTTTTGACACGTTTATTCGTGTTTCGAATCTAGCCAAGTATAGTTTACGTAGTGAGTGTTTCACAGATTACGTGATAAATTGAAATCAAACAGGTAAGTCTTTTCACTTTTATTGACACATCATGGCTTTATTATTCATAATATTATTTTTATCAATAATATAATCTAAAAATAATCTTAAATTTTACTAGGTACAAGTACCTATCTGTTATTTTCTATTATTTTTTAGTCAAACTTTAATACATAAAATAACTAAATAACATTAATTATACTACTTAGTCTAAATATTTTTCCTTTTTTTTTTGTAAAACAACAACACAAGCTTAGTTTTTAATTATTCTGATATGTTTTTCTTATGTAAGTAATTTGAAATTAATTAATGCGTCATTTTAAATTTGTGAGACGAATATTGCCAGTTGTATTGTGTGTGTGTGTACTCCAAGGGCTTATTATTAATTTAAATTGCGTTTGTTATAGATTTTACCGAAATGTCACTATAAGATGGATGGATTTTTTTCTAAATAACCAGCCAAAAATGCTGCTGTGATTATAATTTAATTATAAGTTAAGATATTAATGTTTTCTTTCATGTTGATTTTTTGTTTAATTAAGAAGCTACTTTTGTTTATAAGTTCTAAATAACCAGCCAAAAATGGTGCTGTCATTATAATTATGAGTCTGAATAATATTATTTCTGTATTTTTTTAAAAAGTTAATTAGATTATTCATAAGATTTATGTTTTTGAATATAATCAATAAAAGTTTTATAATTAATTTGATATTTTTATTTGAGACGAAAACCACTAAATTTAATGACGTTATTGGAACCAAATAAGATGAGAAAACGTACGTAAATTTAAATTTCTCGACAACCCGAGAAGACCCGAGAAATTAGCCTCGAGAATTCTCGAGACCCGAGAAATTAAAAAGCTCGAGAAATCATGAACCCTAGCGCCATTTCTTAGCCGATACGCGATTGAAAACAGTAGAAATACAACTTGTGTGGGAAATAGAGCGATGTTTGTAAGTTACGATGTAAGATCTCGTTACACTGGCGACTGTGCAATGCGGGTCATGTGAAGTGCCAGCCAAGCTTGCCATATACAGGGGGGAAGGGTCACCAACGCCGCACAAACGGTTACCACGTTTTCAGGACATCATTTTGCACCCCCCCCCCCCCCCACACACCATGTTTTGGGGTATTAAAGATAATATCTTGCCTGAATATTCTTTAAATGATACGGTCGCTCTAGCCGACTCGATACATCCGGTTTTTAGGGTTCCGTACCTCAAAAGGAAAAAGAAACCCTTATAGCATCACTTTGATGTCTGTCTGTCTGTCTATCAAGACCCTTTCTCTCAGGAACGCGTAGAGGTTTCAAGTTTAAAAATATCAAATAATCGGGTCTCTGCAGTCACATGTGAAAAAATCAAACTTGTAAGTCAACGCCATCAAAAGATATATGATCGTTTATGTTACATATTTTCACATACATATTTTGCGATTTCACAAAGGAATCAAAACCTATAGTGTACTTCCCGTGGAAGAACTTCCCGTCATGAAATTTGGTGGCACATGTAAAGAAAAAATCTGAAAACCGTAAATATGTTGTTTACTAAAAACCAAACCGGCCTGCATTATGAAGTTTGTACGGAACCCTCGATGCGCGACTCCAAGTCGCACTTGGTCGGTTTTTGAGAGTCTTACAGCTATTTTCTTTAATTATTTGTTCTTAAAGATTAATACACAATATATATTTTATGTATGTATTGATTTTTAAGAATTTTGAGGATGTTACCTTTAAATTATTGCTTTAAATCTGTTTTAGTTGTATACTTTTTGTTAGTTATCTTTCTTGTATTTTATAATTTTTACTCTTTTCTTTCTCACCCCTGGCGATTATTGTATTTCATTATATTATTATGATAACCCGTGGACAGTGTTGTGGGTTACATTATTGGCAAAACGCAGATATTGTTTTACTAGTTTTAAGTTTTCATAATGTAACTGTTTGTTGTTCCTCTTAATAAAAATAAAAGTAAAATAAAATAAAATTATTTTTCTCCGTGAGTGCATCACTCGTACAATCAAGCTGCCAAGGAACACCAGTATGATAAAACCTTTACGGTTGTTTGTCGAGTAACCCGAGCTGTAACAATTGTATTAGTTTCTAATCTATGTAGGTTTATAGTCGCCACTTGCAAATGTCTTCACAATACCTGATGCATTAGCAGAGCTTGCGATTATGGAACTGTGAGAGTTAATCACACTGTAGGCTTGCCTACAATATCTATCTACTGATGTGTTTCGGTTTGAGAGACAAAGTTCTCTCGGTATCTATAGACACACCAAGATATCTTTCTTATTCTTTTATACTATCTTTTAACGGATAAGATTATCTTAACAGTGAAACTGCTCATGAAACCATTTAACATTGGTAGTACGTAAAAGGTTTCTGGTTTTTTTTTTATTAAAAACTTTGCGCAACATTAGGAATTTCTCCTGTATCGTGGGTGCGTACATTATTAAAAAAAAAACTTGTAATAAAGTTGGAACATGGATCTCAAAAATATCTCCGTAACTAGAAGGTTCCCATGTATGGTCCAGAACAAAAAATAAATACTTATGCTGTTGGCTTATTTCATAAAATTTATAAAATGATACAAACTGGAACTCTCGTGCAACATAATATCTATTTAGATTTATTCCTCGGTTTCTTTTAGATCCTGAGTTGGCCGCTCTTAAGCTACTGCAGTCACGGATATTTTTGTACCTGTAACAATCAGATAAAATCATTAATAACAATACAACAATGCTGATGATGAACGGCTCTTATTGCAACAAAGAACATCCTTGTTAAACATGAGTCACCAATCGACGGGAAAATCAATTACATCACACACTCGTGGAAATGCATCAGTTTCAAAACATGTCGTAATGTTTTTATTGATGTTGGTTTTGTACGAGATTGAGAGGCTCGTGGTTACAAAGTAACAGTCGTACAAGTCGATCTTCAAAGTTAAATAAAGCTTGTCGAGGATGATCCGTGGAAGAGTCGAAGTCGAAGTCTCACAATCAGTCTTTCAAAAGATTATCGTGTTACGTAGTATCTAAGTTGTGGTAAATACTGGCATTTAGTTACAGTCATTCACACCATTGACCAACCCTAACATAGTTGGGAAAAGACTAGGCAGATGATGATGCAGATACAAATAAGTGCATAAAGTTTACTTTCAATAGATGGACAATTGACAAACTTAAGTGGCGGTGGGCAGGGCACATTGCTCGCAGAACGGATGGCCGATGGGGCCGAAAAGTTCTGGAGTGGCGACCGCGAATCGGAAGACGATGCGTTGGAAGGCCTCCCACTAGGTGGACCGATGACCTGGTGAAGGTTGCGGGGATCCGCTGGGATGGGAGACGCACGGGACTGGTAAATGTGGCGACACTTGGGGGAGGCTTATGTCCAGCAGTGGACGTCTTTCGGCTGAAATGATGATGAGATGTACAATTTCGTAAATAATACTGAAAAACGTTTTTTTAATTCTTCTGAGAACTGCTTGTTTCGTTAAGAGTGGATCAAAAACGTGGTAATGTGCTGTGATCAGTGATGGATACGCTAGCATTACTCCTTGTATTTTTGAAAAGACCAGGCTGATTACATCCATATTTTGCTTACATTTGTGCACGTTCATTTATTATTTATGCTCTTAGGACCCAAACGTAATGCGTTACAAAGTTCACAAATCGAGACTCCCGAGCGCACCTCCACCTATTTTTATTAAGGAAGTAAAAATATATAACGGAAGCTGAAATAACGGTAATATTTTCCGAGGGAAACTGGGTCGCGGAGTGGAAACCCTCCGAACGAGAGGGATTAAATAAGGCTTAGGGCTGCCGCAGCGCGTATCTGCGGGCTTCGAAGATTTTCAGGGTTAAAAATACATTAGAGTAAGCGCTGCTTCGCACATGAATTGATAGCCTAATGGTCCAAAAATTGTGTTAGTTGTCTGACATAATTTTTAGAAATTCATACGCAATTTTTTAAAACGTGAAAGTATCTTCAATATCGCTCACTTCTTCAGCGCTCGTCGCCATAAGAGGAGTAACTGGCCAGAGATTGACATGCAAATGGATACATTTTCTACTTTAAGAAAATTCTCATGGATTTTTTTCCCTTTATCAGAGCAATGTTCTACAGACTGGGGTCTGTATGGAACGATGACCTGGCGAAAGACGCAGGAATCCGCTGGATGCAAGAAGCACATGACCTGTTAACAAGGCGACGCTTGGAAGCTGGTGCCAGCAGTGGAAATCTTTCAGGCTGAGCGGGTTAGGTGGTCATCATTCAACCGAACAACGCCCACCACAGAATCTAGGCCTCCTTCAACCATTACCTAATTGGACTATTCCATGCTTTTCACATCTTCATGTTATGCACCTATTGGAATTATTTATTTTTATTTATTTATTTTTGCAAACATGTAAAACACTGATTAGTAGGCATGCATTAAAATTTCATGCCACAGTATTAATTAAGACATGCACCCTATAAGGGCACTGCAAATTTTATATATCATATTATATTATTATTGAAAATTAAGCATTGGTTGGTCATAATTTTGGTGGCGTTTAGAATAAGGAAGGATCAACCCTACAGTTGAGAATATTCCAGTAGCGTATCGTCTGTAAGTTTAATGCAGCCCACCTCAAGTTGCGGGGCTCAGTCACAAAACATGGTTCCTTCCTAATTTGACGCTATTTGGTCAAGGAAATAAAATAAATATAAAGGGATCTACACAGTATTTTCATATACCATCACAGTGACTCGCATTGAAGACAAGGATAGGTAGAGATGTAGGTGAGGTGTGTTTACCCAAAATTTATTTAATACTGCTAAAACTAGTTGACGCTTCGTTATTCAGTGGTCGCAATCGACTGCTGAGCATGAGGTGCTGGGTTCGATTCCCGGGTCGGGCAAATTGTTATTGGGTTTTTCTATCAGGAATTTCTTAATAGCAGCCCCGGAGTCTGGATTTGTGCCCGGATGATGGCGATAGGCTCACGCGAAGTCTCATATAATACATATGTTACTTATGACTTAAACGTAACTGGTGAAATGTGCGTGTACTATTAGGAACACCTCTGCCTAACCCTTCGGGGATTACTTGCGTGATGTTATGTATCTAAAACTAGTTACTTTATTTATTTGTCGGGTCCGGTCATTGGTACGGACATAAAATGAATCGCAAGTGCGCCAGTGGTGACATCACGCGACCTACTGACAAGTCCACCCTCACCACTGCGTACTTCTACAAAGCCCTGATGTTTACAGCTCGGAAGCGATGAGGACAGTTGAGTGTCAGATCGCAGCGGAGTTGAGACGTCCTGGAACTGTACCCCGATTCATTGTGCCCCTAGTTATTGTGTTAAGTTGTAATCTCAAGTAATTTGTTAGTTTAATAGAAACAGTGTATCGCACCCAGTGTATTTTCTTTGCACGAAACCCATCTGCTGCTCACATGAAGTACGTGCCTAACGGAATAAATACTGATAATCCGACATATTTGTTACAAATTGGTTATTTGCTTTGTTTGTATGTATTCAATTTTCTCTTTATCCTTAACACACTATGTCTACATCTCTTGTTATCTACTCTCCTTTCGCAGGTATGCTGGAAGAGATTTCTTTAGAAATAAGCATCACCTTTGTACCTATTTTTTCTGTTCCTTTCTTGTTTTCTGTATTTAGTGTGTACATAAACTGTTAAATAAATAAAAAAAATATATATATTTATATAATTATACTTCATGTAACGTAGTGTAAATGCCACAATACAATTTCCATCAGTTTAGTTAAAAGTCTTCAGTAATAAATAGCCAGCTCTTTACTATTTTCTGGACACAAATCAGGCAGGACTTGGCTACGCTAAACATACCTCAGCACACTTTGACCGAGTGGTTCTCGGAGCAGAGGTATCAAATCTAGTCAAAGTAAAATGGATAGCATAATCAGCCTATAATGTTCTCACTGCTGGGACACACGGCCTCCTCTCTATGAGAGGGAATGAGCTATAATCCACCACGCGGGCCCAGTGCGGGTCGGTAGATGTCACATATCTTCGAATTTTTGGTTCTAGGACATGCCGGTTTCCTCACGATGTTTTCCTTCACCGTTTTTGAGAGTAGTGCTGATGAAATAAATTACACAGTGTAATGCGCCTGCCTGGGTTTGAACCCACGACTTACTGTTTGTAAGTCGGGGCTGCCACCACTGGGCCTCCGCTGCTCTCAGACTGGGCCACCGCTGCTCTTAATAGATAAGCCCTCGTTTAACTTAGCA
Source organism: Eurois occulta (assembly GCA_950022335.1). Taxonomy (NCBI): domain Eukaryota; kingdom Metazoa; phylum Arthropoda; class Insecta; order Lepidoptera; family Noctuidae; genus Eurois; species Eurois occulta. The sequence goes on along the minus strand of OX465489.1, from coordinate 3,021,546 downwards.
AATTTAATGCCATCATTCTCATGCCCTTAATCGCAATTCATTTGTGTTCGGCGCAGCATGTCTTCTTCCATACTTCTCTATTACACGTCATCTGAGAAGTCACCTCCTTTCTATTCATATCAGCTTTCACATAGGTAGTTCATCCAACGTTTCTTTGGTCTTCCTCTACTCTTATACTTAGCCATCCACATTCATCTATTTAAAAAGATAAATTACCTATTTGTTTTTAGGGTTCTGTACCCAAAGGGTAAAACGGGACCCTATTACTAAGCCTCCGCTGTCTGTCTGTCTGGCTGTCTGTCTCCAGGCTGTATCTCATAAACCGTGATAGCTAGAAAGCTGAAACTTTCACAAATGATGTATTTCCGTTGCCGCTATAACAACAAATACTAAAAAGTAAAAAAAATAATATTAAGGGAGGTCCCCATACAATAAACGTGTTTTTTTTCGTATTTTTTATAGATAATGGTACGGAGCCCTTCGTGCGCGAGCCCGACTCGCACTTGGCCGGTTTTATTTGATGAAGAAATAAAATCCGTAACGATGTTACGCACGAACGCAGCATGTCTTGCACCCTTCTCTATTACTCGTCATCTCAGTTGGCCATAGCCACTCTCTTTAAAGCCATTTCATCGAACTAACCCCATGTCAATGTCCTTACTTTATTGCATTAGCCCAATACAGCTCATCTGATCACACTCCAAAACATTTCATGGCTGACCTTTTCCATAAAACTAAAAGTAAATATAAAAAGAAAGTTCCTTCTAAGAGAGGCTTTCAGGAAGGTTATAAGTTAAGCGAAGTGTTTTATTAACCCTTGCCAGTGAAGCATTATGGATGGTAAGACATTATCTACCGAGCCGAAACTTGAAAGGATATACCTACAGTAGGGTTGGAAATGCATTTTAGATGCTACGATGATGATGATGATGATGTTTTTGTAATATGAAATTCTGGATATACGAAACAGACAGCCGGTGATGATGACATGACGGTGTCAAAGCTTGATAAGATAAGCAATCTTATCAAGCTTTGACACCGTCATATTCTATACTATTAAATGAGCAATAAGTATTTGTATGTATATTTGTAATCACGTTCTCGAAAACGGCTCCAAAGTTATGGATGAAAGTTGCATTATAGAGGATTACCATAAATCTGTCAAGTTAGTCTTTAATCTGGGAAAATTAGTGCAAATTATAACTAAGGTTAGTGAACCAATATTTATAAATGGTGTTCTATTTCGTTAACAGTTTTATGCTATATACGAGTAGTTTGATTAGATTAGATTTAATTGATAATATAAAAAAAATCATATAGTATTAACAGTGATTTCATTTATTGTCGCATTATCGGCGCCACCTTGTATGTAATTGCAGGTATAGTGCGCATAAAAATACTAGTACTTAGTTAAGTCAAAATAAATAAATCGTTTGAAACTGAAATCGTTTTCTTACAACAGTTTATACTGATTAGGACCTTTCTTTAGCTTCAGAAACAACAACAACACATCAAGTCCGATAGCCAAAATAGCATGTTATATCCGACAAGTCTGGTCATATTATTATCAGGATGTATAACACCATTAATCACAACCATGGGACCACCATCGTAAACGCGAAGAAAAAAAACCAGTTATCCCATAGGTTCATTTGGGTCGAGGCATCATCTGCTTGTCTTTTCCCAGCTATGTTGGGGTCGGCTTCCAGTCTTATCGGATGCAGCTGAATACCCGTATTTCATATGGAGCGACTGCCTATCTGACCTCTGACCGATACCCCTTGGTAACACTGGCTGTCAGACTTTCGGGCCACTGACTACCTGTTACAGAACTGTAAAAGATCTACAAATTATTATTTACATTTGAGTCTAGTTAGTATTGAAATTATACCAATAGCACCATCACAAGCACCATAACAACATGGTATACAACAAACAATACATAAACACCATAATTTCAAACAATTTAACTGTTTGTATTGACGCGACAGCCAACCTAGAGGTCCCAGGTTCGACGCTCGGCCGGTCACGAGAGCTCGTTACCGCCAATTGCGAGAGATCACGACTGGAGTTCGTGAAAAAAAAAATATTGACTTTAGAAAAGTTGATTATACTTTACTTTGGTGTTGGTTGGTTGGGTTTAGGTTATCTAGAATGTTTATTGATTGTCTTTCTTATAATTAGAGCATTCAGAAGTGACTAGCCCGGTTCATGATTGATTTTATAACAAGTTGCCAAAGTCTTATACATAGAACTGACCGATGGAAAGTTCAAAACTACATCAAACGTGTCCTTATTAAAAATGCATTACAAAATCAAGGACTACGTTGAAGATACAGAAGTTTGGTTTTAGTTCCTTCAGCGCATGCGGCTTCCCTGGTAGCTCATAAACGGCACAAATATGTAAGCTACAGCTCAGAAATGAAGGACTTTGCAAAAGAAAACCAAACACAGAATTTTAACACAAAATTTATTTCCTTTTCCACAATACTTAGAAAAAACACTCCAATATCACCAAAATAATAAGTTCTGTACTTACTTGCTAGCTCTAAAATCTAAATTCTACCACTTTACAACGCTGTTACTGTAGACGTGTTCACTGCTCGGCGTCTCGAACAAGAAGGCCGGCTCGTTTTGAAAAATGACATCGAATGACATGATGAACGAATAATCGATTGAGTGATCTACGACCATGGACTTAGTAAGTCCATGCTTACGAGCATCGACTTAGTAAGTCCATGCTTACAAGCATCGACTTAGTAAGTCCATGCTTACGAGTTGCCTGCAAGCTAACAAATATGTGGATGTTTCTAACTATTCTCAATCTCATTTTTTCTCTTCTTTCTAATCAGATTGTTTATAATAGTTTTCAAATCATTTATACTGTTGCTCAGAATAGTTACAGCACTGATGACAATATTTGTGTCACATGTTTAATTTAGTATTTTACAATTATGTTCTTACCTTTGTATAGATTCTTTTTACCGATTGTTTGTGAATGTGTGAACATTGTAGGCTTTGTGGATTCCCAGCAGCTTGTTAACTTTTAATCTTGTTTAAACATCTTTTGTGTAGTAAGCAACGACTTATTGGACCTATAGGGGCCTACGTTGTCCCCCCATACTTAAGTACAAATGCTGTAACATTATATTTATATATTATATTTTGGGACAACCAACACACCGCCATCTGATCCCAAACTAGGCAGAGCCTGTACTATGGCAACCAAAATAAATAATAATACCAAATGATTTGAAAAGAGTAACCATGGAGTTTCTTGCCGGTTCTTCTCCATAGAAAACGACCAAACCCGAACCGTGCGCCTTTTCGTCACCGTTTTATAAGTGCCCATCTAGGCCTATGTGAAATAAAATATTTGGATTTTGATGGCAATAGACTCGCACCCTATTACATGGGACTTAAATATGTAGAACTGGCGAACTATGGGTGTACTATTACGTACACCTCTGCCTAACTCTTCGATTTGCAGGCGTAATGTTATGTAGAGATTTTATAATTAGGTAGGTACAATGAGTTTTCATTCCTTGATATCGGTTTCATAATAATTCAAGGAAAGTGAAGTGATGTTGGTCTAGTGTCAATTCTCAAGTCGAGCGAAGTGTTATTGGGTTATTCCATTAGGAATTTCTCAGTATCAGCCACATTCTTGATTTGTGCTCGGTTGATGGCAATAGGCTTGTCCCCAATTACATGGGGGTTAAACATAACTGGCGAAACGTGGGTGACTGGGTGTACTATTAAGCACAACCTCTGCCTAACCCTTCCGGCATCACAGTCGTGATGTTATGTTATGTTTATTATTCCAAGATCTTAATCATTCCGCATAAAAGATCAGTTTCATCATTCAACATTAAAAGTTACAAACGCGAATTAAATAAGATTACACCAGTATGAACGTTAATAATAGCCGCGATAAGATTCGTCTGCTATCAAAATTAAACTAATAATAATTATATGGGTTGTCGATTGGTGTTCATAATTTTGTAAACATTGGTATGAGCATCGATGGTTCAGTGGTAGAATGCTCGCCTGCCACGCGGGCGGCCCGGGTTCGATTCCCGGTCGATGCAATATCTTTTTTTCAGTCATCAGATTTTTTTATTTAATTTTCATTTAATGAACTTGATGAATATTTAACTTTAAATAAACTAACATTTTAATGTCCTACTAATAAAACTTTATTAATATTCATTCTACTAATGAGATTATAAATGTAACAAACATCAAAGAATTCCATAAAATCTTTTACGCTTTTACATGACCTTTTCGAAATCATAAAAGTTATAACATCACAACGCATTACGAATCTTATGTCCGTAACAATAAAGTTCAAAATCAATATCGTTAAATTAATTGGGCAAATAAAATATGGCCCGATTCAATTCTCAAAACGAATAGACATTTTAACGATTATACTACTGTATTATTTAAATAAACTAATAACATGGCTTTTATCAAATATTTTATTTTTTTAAACCATCAAATATTTGACACCTTTTGGAAACTTCGTGAGAACTAGTTTTTAGGCATTATCGTCACGGATTTTAATTCTTCATCAAATATTAACAAATACTTCCTATATCTTGTTGATATTGATGAATGTGGATGGCTAATTGGCTATAAGAGTAGAGAAAGCCCACTGAAACGATGAATGGTATGTGTGAAGGATGACATGGCTAGAAATGAGGTGACTGCTGAGATGACGAGTAATAGAGAAGTATGGAAGAAGAAGACATGCTGTGCCGACCCCAAATAAATTAGGATGAGGGCAGCAGAATGATCTCTGTATCTTGTTTACCTAATAGGTACTTAGTATATTTCGAAGTTAAGAATTACTTAGGAATCCAATCAATGATTTAGTCGAAAGCTTGAATTTCACTTGCAAGTTGCACATCGTAAAACGACATGTTCTAGCTATGTGATAGCACGTTTGTACCACAGTGAAGTTTCAATGGTCTGAGAATTGTTGCCAAAAGGGTACAGTCGTTGCTAGATCGACTAGTCCTAAATAAAAAACCAATTTTACTACATATCGGTTTTTTTTACAATACATCTTTTATGCTTTTGACTGGTAACTCTCCTAATCCCCACCATGACCCATAATAAATGGAGATCAGGCCAAGAGGATGACGATTCTAAACACAATTTACGCCCCTGGCTGGAGACCTTACACTCAAGGCATCCACAGGACTTGCCCGGTTAAGCAGTAGCCAACCTCAGAGGTTGAACTGCGAGATGCCCTACCAAAAAAAAAAAAAAAAAATTCTAAACACAAATGATAAATGCCCATTGCCAACGGGCAATTGCAGTTAGGATTGTTGTAATATCTACTCTCATCGTTGAGTTGAAAGCTTAAAATCCAACACAGCGATTTCATTCAGGAAACGAAAACGTGCAAAATTAAAAGAAATAAATTTAACTAAAGTAAAATATAGACATAGGCATTAGGTATTTAAATTTCGCTGATAACCGCGGGAATACTACATAACAAATCGTAACGCCTTATTTACACTATTAATGCTGACATTATTTACTCAGCACTACATATTATAATAATTGCTAAATAAGGACTTATGACAAGTGAAGCGGTAAGCGATCATTTGATATGCTGGTAGGCTTGAGTAGGCATATTGTATTGGTTAGGGTGCGCACTCATTGGAGAAATTTATTTGTTTGAAAAAAAAAAAAACTTTTTTTTAACTCAACTCAATGGCGCCTAGACAAAGGAAAGAGAGAAAGAAAGATATTGAAAGATATTAAGAAAATGTAGTTGATTGATATCCTACTTTAAAAATGCGAAAGTTTGTGAGGATGGATGGATGGATGTTTGTTACTCTTTCACGCAAAAACTACTGAACGGATATGGATAAAATTTTGCAAACAGATAGTTTTAACACATAGGAAACCTACTTTTTATCCCGGTAGTATAATCCCGTGGGACAATTATCGAACTCCACGCGGGCGTAAGCTAGTATTATACGTATAAAGCTACCGAAAAGTTTTAAATCAATCCTGTTGAAGTCGTAGAAATAGGAATCACTTTGAAAATGATTTCCACTAACTCGTCTAAGCCCTCTTACTTGTCAATAAAACCATGTGAACTTCTACAACGGAATGAGGCATTTTAGAAGTATAATTTGTATCATCGTTAGCTGTATATAGCGTGACATTTATATTGTAGTCGATTCACCAACGTATTAACTTAATATAGCTTCAGACCGATCGAAATACGTATAACCCGCTATATTCGCAAGCAACTTTCAACTTTAAAACTACACAACTAAACTCACAATCACAAGATTGATATTTCCCAATTTCAAGCGTCGAACGTGAATCAAAAGCTACGAACTTTGATTTACATTCCCTAACATCACGGAATGCAATTTAGTGGTATTTTATAAGTACACGCAATACATTGGTGTTATAAGGTTAATTTGAAATGATCGCTACGCAAATTGAGTTGCCATGTATTGAGAATAAAATTGACAGCTCACGTCAAAATAAATGTCTTAGCTTTTGATGGCTGCGTGGGAATTCATTGGATCGATTTGTTCGTGAGACTGGGAAATGGGCAGAGGATGATTTCCTTTGAAATGTTTGAGATACATGTAAATTACTTTGTTTTTAAATAATTTTGTTAAAAATATCAACTATGACTGATTATTACTGAAATAACCCTTCAGTAATGATATGATACGGTATTCAGACGTAGGCGTTTACTGCAACGTTAAGAAAACTTAAAATGAGAACGTATAAACATCGTTACCTGAAAACTATAAGGCTGAGGCCAAACGAGTGTAATTTTCTGAGCTGTGAGTAGCGTAAAATGAGTCGCGGAATTTACGCTGCATTCGGTTTTATCATTCGGACGCAAAATGAGTCTTTTTTTACAAACAGGACTTTAGTATGAAACCGAATGCAGCGTAAATTCCGCGGCTCATTTTATGCGACTCACAGCTCGAAAAAATTTACGCTCGTTTGGTCTCAGCCTAAGTAGGTAGATTGAATAAACTCAAGAGAAATTCACCTCCAATTACGAAAAGCGTTTATTAGTTTCGGTCAAAGTATAATACGGTTTCGGTGTTGCAAGTATTGCAGCTCTAAAGTTCAAATTAATCATAAATTAATAATACACTAGAAATACTATACAAATAAACTTGTCTGTAAGTTGTATGTACATTTATAAAATTGGAATAAACATAATTAAAACTTTTTACTAATGAGTACGCACCCTAACACGTCGCGACAGTGTTGCTGACTCCGTGATTGAATTGCAACAACGCATGTTTGTATCAAATAGACCGTACGTGATGAAATATGGTAAATAAATATATCTATGTGTTAATTATGTGCGTATTTGCTATTTGTTTAACCTAGTTTTTCAAGCCTATAGCGAGCCTACTAGTTAGGAAACTTCCTACTTTTGGCAATACCGAATAGACCTCTCAAAATGGGTATCAATCAATACAAGATATTCAGCTTCATTGATTGTGGACAATAAGCAATTATTATGATTAACATTTAATTAAAATATGTGACTAAAAGAGTGATGAATATAAAATAATGTTGATGGATGGAGAGGGAGAGCATGACCAAGGAAACGATGGATGGATTGTGTGAGGAATGATAAAAAAGAAAAATGCGTAAATGATAGCGTGACGGTTGACAGAGGAGAATGAAGAAAATTATACGTGTTGCGCCGATCCCAAGTAACATGGGACAAGGGAAGGAATATGATAAAGCAATTATTATTTTATGCAGCTATAAAAAGTTTCAGGCAAACTAAAGCATGCTTAGATTACACTCACCCTTTGATTAAATATAAAACCCCAAGTGTTATTAGTTATTGTGTTCGGCAGAGCAGCTAGCTGATTTAATACACGAATAGCAAATCAATAAAGCTTTTAAAAACTCAAAAACTGTCTTGGAGGTCAAGGCAAGTGATATCTATCACTGATACGGGCAACATGTGAGTCCAACTGCACAACGATCACGAAGCAGGTGTCTTTGCGAATAAGCTGCTGCAATTGGGAGAGGGTAGTCTGAAATTGGATGCAGATGGGAAAATTCTATTTCCCAAAGGATTTTACCTTCTTTCTTATAACTATGTATTTAAGGAGATAACAGTGATGCAAAAGACAAACATTTATTTGGTATGAATTTGCAAAAGCTGCCGAAAAGCCCATGCCAGTCCTTTTTGAAGTCTTTTTAGGTGTACCTAACGCTTTTAAAGTAGGTACCACTTGTTTAGTCCGTCTGAAAGTCTATCATGTTCTTAAACTAGTCGAGTTAAAAACAAATCTCGTTACATCCGTCAGTAGGTACCAATGTCAAAGGAGAGAGCGGTCCACTTAGGTCAATAATCTGCGATGTACACGGTTTAGACACGTGGGCGAACCAATTCACTGAATTGAAGACAATAAGGTCAACACGTGATGAGCCGATGGTTTGCATATAATGGACCCACTTGAGAACAACATGGGAATTTAAAATTGTGACGTCGGATAGCGTCATAATATTGAGAGATATAAACGAAGAGCGTAAGTACAGACGGCATACAATACAGTGTCTGATACGATATTATGTTCAAAACGTTTTGCCCACGTATCTAACACTCGACGATGTCACGATGGTAGATGTTGCATAGGTAGGTACAATTGCCTGGAATTAATTACCAGTTTACTTATGTTTTAATTAAATTCAATTATTTCAGACACAATGAATGATCTATAATTTTGTTAGTAGGCACACTTAAAAATAGTGTTAGTCGTTAAAAAATCAGAAACAAATGATACACACCACACAATACTTAAAGATGCCCAAGAGCCCAACCACAAATTCTTACAGTATTAATATTTATTGTTATTATATTTTAATACTACCTTAGGCCGTTGTGGTAGCCACAGAGCCGTCAAGAAATTCAAATCACGCTTCTATTGCTAAGAAAAATAAAATTGAATTTTCAACAATCAAAGATATTGCGATTTTCTTCGCGATATTCTTCTTTTTACCTACTGTTCCATTACTTGCGGTTGTTCGAGCCTTAACGATATCGCTGCATAAATAGCAAGTGCCGTCATAATACCTGAAATCTGAGATTCAATGGCAAGGTCAGCAGGCTGACATTGGACTGATATTCTTCATGATTCTTCTCTCATGCTAACTAGGGCTACATTAAGTGTAGCTCATGACTAATCTCATATAAAACCTGATATTGATTCACTGCAGGGCTCTCTCTCTGATTTCTTCTTCATTGATTTCAGTCTTAATTAGTGTTTGTTGTGCACCTAATCATATTGTTTAGTCAACCAGCAAGGTGGTGGCGACTGGCGAGTCTGTCGGCCTAAGGTGCACTGGACTTTCATTCAGATATCACCTCTAGTGAAGGCTATTTTAATGATCCCAATTACTCAGATGCTGTTCACACACGTGTACTGTCAGATGACATTCAAATATCTCACATAATTATTCCAAGAACATGGAAATAAATCATGTAACATTAAATGCTTGGAAACCGAAATAGTGCACGTGTAATAGGGCATTAGGTTGGTGGCACAACCCACGCGCTGGTTCAGGTGAATAATAACTCTTAGATCATGGTTGGGTTGGCCATGAGCGTATGCCATGGGTGGGTCTGTCTAGGACTTGGGTCGTGGACTCGTGTTTACTTTATAAAAAAAGGGAGTTCTTATTATACAAATTACTTACACCTGAAAAAAGCTGGCGTGTCAAATTCTTCTTTTCCTTCTTTGTGTCGCGGTACAGTTATTTTTTGGCCCAATACTTTGACACTTCCACGTTGTCAACTTGTTAAAGGTGACAGCGCCGCACCGGGGGGCGCCATCTTAACTAATATTATAAATGCGAAAGTAAGTTTGTTTATTACCTTTTCACGCCTAAAACAACTCAAGACGACTTTGAACTCACGTCGACGTTATAAGGTGTACAGAAATGGACATAGGGTACCTTTCATCCCGACAAAAAATATTGTTCCCGAGGAAAACAACAATAACGTTCTTATGATAATAGATGGCGCCACGTGTCTTTCGTATCATGATTGAATTATATTATTACAAGCAGAGTACAGCCCGAATTGATTGTCAAATTCTAACTTAACGCGAGCGAAGCCGCGGGCAGAAGCTATTAGGTAAATAAAAAGCATCAACTATTGCACTGCATTCTTTCCGTTATTCAAGCTCTTTTTGGAAGGAAACTGGGGTAAAAGGGTACTGACATTACTAAGGCCTTTAGAGGCCTTAGTAATGTCAGTACGGTAGGTGTATCACATCGTTGTTTTAGTCATCCAACAGCACTAGAATGATGCTCAGTTTGTAAAAGTTGATGAAGATATTATACATTATAGCTCAATTTACTATTCAGACTTAGAGAAACTAGGGGTCTATACCAGTAAGTTAATAACGTTAACTTTTCAACTAGGTACCAAAGTTTGTTGGACAGCTCGTCAGTGAGTTTTGGCTCATTTTGTGCCCGAATTGTCGTCACCCTACCTCTGCACGCTGCACACGGTCAAACAGTCTAAATCCGTTAATAGTGACAACTCATTTGGGTCACTAGTCACTAGGAAACGTTACAGGACAGTTAAAATTAACTAGAACACATTTTAACTAACTATAAATCATCGTAATATAAACAAACATTTCAAATTAACTGATTGATTTCAAAATATATTTTATAGCCGCCGACTACACGTCCTCCTCTTTTTTAGACGTCGGTTAAAAATGTGTATTGCTAACTCATTCAAGAGATGTAAAGGTGAGCCAGTATTATTAGTTTATGTCATCTACCAAGCCACACTAGGCCCACGGGGTGGACTACGGCCCACTCGCCCTCACAGGGAGTCCTGTGCCCCAGCAGTGGGAATGTTGTTCTTATCATTCTGCTTACCCCACTTCTAAAGAGATTGACGCTACGCTCGAAAGTATTTTCTTATTGGAATAAAATACGACTTTATGTTTATAACAGTTTCTTTACGACGAAAGATAAAGTACCGATAGCTTAATCTTTTGCAAATGTTAATAAAATGCAATAAAAAATAAAACAGCGTCTCTGAACAAGGAAACACTGATTTTCAAGGTTTACTGTAATTTCGGCTTTATTGGCAATATCCGATATGGTCTAGTGGCTAGGATACCTGGCTCTCACCCAGGAGGCTCGGGTTCGATTCCCGGTATCGGAAAATCTTTTTGGAAATTTTAATTTGCTTTCAAGACTGCTGGCTGATTTTGGTGACATTATAATTTGGTAATTTATTACATTTCAGGCAGGTATCACAGGTTTGTGATCTTTATTAGTACAATAAAATAAAATATTGGTTTAATTTATTCAGCAAACACGATTTTACGTGTTTACTATTCGTTTTGAAATCATATTGTTCTTAATTTTGCATAAATTATTCAAAATCTAAACTTAGAGCATTTGAATGCGAATAACCTTTGAAATAATTCAAGATTTTAAATCACAATAGTTTCCGAGTTTCTGCCATATTATTAAAATTCCTGCCATTCTTGTATTATAAATTTTATTTTAATGTGAATAATTTAAATAATTAAGATTGCTAGCTTTGTTTTTGCGATTAAAGAATCTTCACAGCTTAACAAAAAAAGTTTATCCTATAATTACGAGGAAAATAATATCTGAGTGAGTACCTAATTATTCTGTTTTACTAATTTTTTTGCCTCATTTATTTTAAACACAGTTTTAAGCTATCACGGTTTAAAACTAAACTTATACTGCAACAGCGTCGAAATATCGGGAGCTCAAAATCATGAACAATCACGGAAGATATCGCGTAAGTGACAATATAAGTTTCACTTATTTTAATTACTTCATTTGACTGTCTCACTACCCAATGCTACCTGGGACATGGGGCCCTTAACATAACTGGCGAAATGTGGGTAAACAATTATAAACCTAGGTATACCTCTGCCTAACTCTTCGGGGATTACAGGCGTGATGTTCTATCACCTACTGCCGAGTCCTCTGAAGAAATTGACAGATTGTGTATAATCAACGCAGAAACAACGTGTTTTGGTCATTAACAAGTGAAAATAGTTTTAATAGTCTTTGAACGAAGGTCGTTTTCAAAGTCATTTCATATTAGAGCTCAATTTGCTCAGTTATAGACTAAGCAGACAAATTAACAGGTACAGGATAATTGTCTGCAATGATAAACACACATCTAAGTACTATTTGCTTATTTTGTAGACTATCAGTCTCTACAATTTTACTGCGAAAGACAAGGGATTAGTATAGAACCTCGTATGAAAATATTTTTTGAATCTTAAATTGATTACACGGCTCAAAACAAATAACAAAACTGTTTTTTACAAAAAATAAAAACGGCTTCTAAAACACAATAAAGTGAAAAAAAAACTTTAGCTTCAGAAGTCGGTGACTTTTGTTTGTTTGATTCATTTTTTTTTGCCACCGCCTTGTGAATCTATAGGTATTTTTCACTTTGTGTTTTTGAAGTCGGTATTATTTTTTGTAAAAAAGTTTTTTTATTTTTAGTTCTAATAACCTTTACAAATATTTGCACTGCTCCAATGAGACAGCGAGATATCAGAGTAAACGACAATATCATCGATGTAAACAATTGTTAGATTTTTGATGATTTTTACAAACCTTTTTTTTTGTGGGACCTCCTGGGAAGTATAAATACCCTTTGAAACAAAAAAGAATTTTCCAAATCGGTTCAGGCGTCTTCGAGTAATCGGTGAACATACATAAAAAAAAGATTCCGATCAATTGAGAACCTCCTCCTTTTTTGAAGTCGGTTAAAAATAATAACCAAATGATTCCAAACTAGGTAGCAGTCTCTTTACCAAGCTTGACAAACAGCCGCAGAACGAGCTAAGACAGATCTTTATAAGCTATTAGGGTATTGCTCACAAACACAATAGGCTTATGCCAACAGCGCGCAGCGTTCAGAAAAGAACAAAAATGTTTTTCCTAGAAGCAACTGCTAGCAAAATAGATGGATGTAAAGCGCTACAGTACTATCTTGGTTTTATTTATTCCCTTTAACACAAAACCTTAGCCAGATAAATCACACCCGCCAAAAAAGATACCTCCTCCGAACCACCGCATAAAGCCTTGAGCATCCGATAGTAAAAGTACATTACAGTTACGACAAAAAACATCGTTTAGAAACTTAAAACAATCAACAGTTTGTTTCAAGTAGATCTCGGTTCCACTTCAGTTGGCTCCACGGTCGGATGCTCATCAGTAACCAGTGACCAGGAAGTAACCATGGCTAGCGGGGTAACATACCCCACTGTTGACTATAAATATACTGATTAAATGTTATTAACTGGTGAACGAGAGATTTATTACAATTTCATTTCCGTTGGTGTGGAGATATTTGGTCATGGGAAAGTTAGAGTTTTGGCCATGACATTATAGGGTTCTTAATGTTCATAAGCTATGGTTGGTGATTTTGGTGGGCTCGACATATTATGTTTAAATGGTATCAAAGCATTGGAATTGTATAAAACCGTTGAAGCTATGTTAAAACTAAGAGAAAAATGACGATAAATTTGAGGGCTGCATCAACAAGTAGATGATTTGCAGTCAAAAAATCAATGTTCCAAACATACTTTGGACAACCATGGCTCCCAAGATTGTAGTATGGAAGAAAGAAAAGCTATGCCATCCAGAAATAAATTGGGAATAGGGTGAGAGAATGATGCTGATGATGACTGGCCACATGGAATTATTTTAACAAGACTTGACTCGAAAGATGAAATGTCACGCACAATTGACAATTTACAGTAGACACATACTTTTTTATAGAAAATTTCTCGCTCCGTTTCACTGCCACAAAAACTGTGCGAGAGTTAATTCCATTGTTTGAAAAGAGAACGCCGCGTCAGACGCCGCCGCCGCGCGCCGCCTGCGCATGACGTATTGTGCAAACCCGCATATATTTAGCATAATTTTGACACGCATTATGCAAAGAGTTTTTAAGGATTAAGACCTCGTTTGACTAAAGACAGCTCAATATTTGAAACTTAACATCCATCATGGACGACAAGAGTAACAACAGATTTAATTTTGTGCCACCACCGGTAAAATTACGATGGATATTTTTACAACATTTTTGAAACTTTATCAGAGAGATGCTAATAGGAACAATATCTGTGTTATCAGCTCTAAAATGTGAGTCTCCATTATCATCATTAACCTACAGCCAGACAGTACACTGTCCACTGGAAATAATCCTCTCCAACCAATCGCATGCTATCCAACAGTTGCTGCTAGCCACTCTGCGAAGAACGTGACTCCACATGCCTGAGGTCGTCCTACCTTACGTTTGCCAATTAGCGGTCTCCACTCAAGAACACCTCTACCTTAACGGTCATCATCATCTTCCTGCCTTTGTTACTTGGGGTCGGCTCAACACGTTTTTTTCTACCATTCTCCTGTGTCAGCAGTCACTTCATCCTTTTTCTTTTATATCACTTCACACAATTCATCCATCGTTTCCTTATCTAACTCAACGATCATGTGGCTGGTTAATATGGTCGACGCATTGCCATGTTAACTTGCTTATTCTGTGCTATATCGACAAATTTGTTTCTTCAAAATCAGTCTTCAAATCAAATCTATCTGCAAGTGTGTTCTATACCATCGTCGCTAACATTAGTCTATTATATGTATTGTATACATATATATTTTTTTTATTAAACATATGTATGTTATGTATGGTATGTTATGTTTATTAGATATTATATATATTATAGGCTATTGATTTGTATGACTACTGCCTCATATAATAATCAAACAGTAGCCGAGCCAGTAGGACCTACAAAGCTTTTTGTCTCTGTGATTGATTCTACTAGTGCAAGCATTGATATGTATTTTTAAATCTAATCAATAAATAAGTATTACAATAGGTATTGCAATGCTGTATACGATTCAATATCTTGCATATTTATTATTGTCACTGTGCACATAATATAATACATTATCGTGACAGCTGGATTTGAGCAACCGGCTTTCAATAAATCATATCACATAGTTGAATCATAGATATTTTGTGCGATAATATTTTATTTAGCTACACATTAAAGTCTTAATAATATTGCCAGTATTATGACGTGTTATGTTGTGTTAGGTCATCCTCTTTAGCATACATTATTATCGTTACTTACTAAATAGGTATTCCTCCCCTATGAATTTGAAGGGCAAATCCTTCAATGATTTTGTCTGCTGCTAAGACCTCGTCTATCTTGTGTATTTCCGTGACATTAGTCGTAGCTTTATTTCACTATTTAGGTGACTTCTCAAGTTTTTTCCGGTCTTTACCATCTTTGAGACTTAATCCACAGGTTTGATTTTGATGACTATGTTTTCCAACATCAATCTACCGCTTTTCGGCCTAAAGACTTATCCAGGCTATTCAGTTAATCAATAAATTAACTCACTTTATCATAGCCAAGTGCTAGACAAGAGCAGGGCCAGATTTATGGGTGTGGAGGCCCTGGGGCAATCTAGAAGTGGAAGCACCGACATTTTTTTTGGGACAGACGAAAAAAAATATTTAAAGAAGTTGTAACATAATAACCGAATAAATTGCGTTCTTTTTGCTCATTCATTCAGAAATGAGAAAAGGAGTAAATCTGTCAACTAATATTGAATTGAGATAGGATTAGGATGTATTAGCGAGCTCGAAAATTGTAGTATTCCGCTTGGGATAGGTAGATATCTGAGATTTCGGGGGGTGAACACTCCTTGATGGACTCTTGAACGAAAAGGATGTAATTTTTTCTTAACCAAGTTGTGGAGGCCCCTTCCTTGTGGAGGCCCGGGGCAAGGGCCCCTGTTGCCCTGCCCTAAATCCGGTACTGGACAAGAGCCACTGCACCTTCTTACTTTTCTGCTATCCGCATTTAAACAAATTCTCTCCTGTCTGCTGATTGATTTAATCGTCGAGTTTGTATGTCTATTTACAATCAGTCTTTCTTTCATAATTAAAATAATAGACACAGATTCTCCATTCCAATTATATTTATATCTTTACAACATAATTGTGTACCGTTTACCAACTTCTCTAATACGATGAACTCAGAGATAAGTTTGTGAGGAAAGAAATGACAGGCTTCTGGGCAATTCGTTTCACTCTGATGACTATTACGACTTGCGTGCTGTGATTAGATTTACTGATATCATAAGCTTCTTATATTATACAATATAAACATAACATGAAACTAGGTGCAATAAGGAATCAGATTTCCACAGTAATTTGGTTGCTAGGTAATTGAGATTGCCCAGGTTTTATACGATAGTCGTTGAGTTTACGTTACGTTTATCATACAGGCGCTGGCAAGTATTTTAAACATCTTCATGTTAAGCCAATACTAAACGTTCTTGATCTATTATTGCTTTGAACACTCTTCCCTCATTAAAACCGTCTTACTATCAAGTCGATACCCCTTGGTAAGTCCAGTCTTACCAAGGGGTATCGTATTACCCAGTACTAACAGGGTTGTGGAGGTCAGATAGGCAGTCGCTTAATGTAAATTACTAGTATTCATTCAGCTGCATCCGGGTAGACTGGAAGCCGACCCCAATATAGTTTTGAAGGGGCTAGGCAGATGATCGTGACTTTTCTCTCATTGAAACTGCTTAATATCAAGTCGTTTCCAAGTTGTTCCATGAGTTAACTCGTTCAAACTGACCACCAAAACCCCACAAGCGGCATAATTTGAACACCTAATGAATGTAAATGTTATTCCTAATCTACGTCAGTTGCCTCAACACGTGTGACGAAAACTCATTACAATAAAAATACATTAATTAGAATATGAAAAACACCTTTTTACAGTACATTGATCTCTTTATGTAACCCTGTTACTTTAAACGGACGAGTATAATACGTTACTGTGTTACTTGAAAGATTCTCTTGCTAAAGAAATTTGAACTTTATTTTTGTATCGGTAAAGTTTATGTGTAATTGTATAGGCTTCTTCAGTCAACTAATGCTGTACCTATTGATTCAGTTGCTCAAGGAATTTGAACCGTATGTTGTGTAGCTAGAGTTTAAGTAAATAGTCTGCTTCAGTCAACTAACGTTGTATTTTCGTACTTCAGCGAGTTCAAATATTTGCTCTAACTACTTACAATTCCAAGGTTTTGTCTCGTTAGAGCTCTGTACTCTTGTTAGGAGTACAGTCAACGAAATAAATAAGGTTTACGTATTTTCATTATTCTTTATTATTTAATTTTTAAACTCATTTAAAGATTCGACTACTTCGTTTATGTAGAGCATTATCCTCTTGCGTATAGCCCAATTTACATGGAGTCAGTACAGTGCAGTGGCGAAGGTTCCGTACAACTCGATTCCTACCGGATTTCCTTTGTAAAATGGCAGTCAGTATTCTATGGACAAATAAAAATCATATTAAAGATCCGGCTTACCTCTTACAAACATTAACCCTTCGCTACTGGTACGGTGTACTAACTGCCTTCTTGTAAACGAGTCTATCAACTGTCATCACATTCTTTAATCCATGTCATCTTTCTCTTCTACTTCGCCTGTGCTATCTGTAAGTCCTGAAAGTGGCGTAGGTGACTGAAAAGTTGTGTGGTAATCGGTTGGCTTAGTATGGGCATGTGATGCGGAGGAATGAGGAAAATGTCGTAAAGAAAGTTTTGATGGGTATAAGAGTAGAGGAAGACCAAAGAAACGATGGATGCACGCTGTGAAGGATAACATGAAAGGAAGGATGACACACAAACACGCACACACACACACACACACACACACAAACACGCATGAACGCACACATATACACACACACACACACCAACAGACTATAAAAATTAAACTAATAAAAGACTAAAATAAAAATGATTAATTCATAAACTTTTCTATAGCAACATGTTACACTAATTGTAAGACATAAAAGAGCGGAGCCTCCTGAAACAGGTATCGAAATGCTTAAAAGGAGACGCCACCAACTATATACATATATTGTACAACGTGTAATAATGAAATAAAACATTTTTGATTTTAATTTTTTTGAAGGGTACAAGAAAGGAGTTGTCTGATGAGATTACGAGTAAAAGAGAAGTATGGAAGAAGAAGACATGATGATGACTTCTCTGCCTGTCCTAAGACCTGTTTTATTGACCGTTATTGTCTTGTTCCACCCACTGCTGAGTTCTTCTGCCTTTTATATCGTTTTCCCTAGTCTGCGAGTCTTAACCAGGTCTTACCCGCGACCTTCTGAATGTCATCCACTTCTCTTCTCTCTTGTCTCATTCTTTGCTGTCCGTACCCATATTGGCAAAACATTGACAGAGGTGGACGAACTTGAAGTGTTTTGCGAATTATCGTGTAAATGCTAACTTGTGATAAATATCATGTAGCTAAGTTACATGGCATGTTTGTATTGTGTCCAAAAAATTGTGTGTTTTCTTGCCTTTGGAGACAAGACGATACACAACTAGGCAATTTTTTTAATGGTACAGAGGCCGTAAGGTGAAACACCATCAATAGGTAGACGGAATATTTGACGGAGTTGCTAACTTACGTGGTGCTGTCAACTCTACACGCCAAGATCTATCTACGTACCACCTACGTACACAGAACACCTTCAAGTAAAATCTACGCAGAATAGAGGAATGGGTCTTAAAACATCACCTATTATGGTCTTTGGTTCACGCATTGCTGTAATGGGTTATTATGTCGAGAATTTACATACTAAAAGAAAAGTGTTTAAAGTTCCAGTGTTTAAAGAAGATTCTTTAAACGTTGGAATAACAAACGTTTAGTTTCTAGCTCATTGATACTACATCTCATTATTTTATTACCATCTGTTTAATAAACCATTACTGATATTATTAACAGTAATTTTATGACAAGGATTTACATATGTCCCAGTGGTTACACGTCATGTTAGATTCACGAAAATGCATCATGAGGCCAAGAAAACTTTAACTCGTCTAAGGAAACTGTAGATGAAATTGTGTATGGTAATACTTACGAGTCCCAAGGAGCTAGAAAGGTCCATCTTCACACGAGATAGAACAGAATATAATTTGTACCATCCCTCAGGGCTTGTCGGCGAAGGCTTGGTAGTAAAAGTTGATAGTAATTTTGTTAAAAGGAAACTACAGTAGATATATAGTAGAGGAGAATAATGGGATAGAGTAAATGGTCCACGATTTGATGGTCAGTTACGATATAAAGGGGATTTCTTTGCAGTTTAGATTTCCTCGAATAAAGTCTCAATGATACTATTTAGCTTGAAGCTTGGCTATGGGCAGAAACCTCAGAACTCTGGAAGATGAATTAAATAATCAATTCAAGTAACAAGACACAGTATTTATATCTTTATTGCTTTATCACCAACCCGCACTGAGCCCGCGTGGTGGATTCTGCAGAGGCCTGTCGCGGCAGAGGGTAAGGCATACGCTGATGTATCATAAAAAGTAAGAGGAAGATGCCAGTAACACAATATGTTAAGAGGTGCTCAAGCTGTGGCGACTAAGTGTTTCCCTACCCAACCTATTTGAGCCACTTACTGAAAGTCACCCACCTGGACACGAGTTGCTATGGCTGACCTGAAAGTCTTTAAAGAAACTCTGGACACAGGCTGGAAGAAGCAAGGAAAACCTGTTCAGGTGGAGATTCATAGATGACTCTACCCTGTAGTGTAAATGTGGTGTTGCCCCAGAAACAATGGAACACTCTTGTTTGCACATCACAAGAGCTGATGGACGCTAACAAAAGTGCCAAATTCGTCGCCGAATTTAGGGCTGACTCAATTTGAATTGTCATTGACACGCTGAGAAGAGAAAGAGGTGAGCAATCAATCATCAAGAACTGATTCACCATTGGGCTATTACACTATTACCGCTCCCAATTACAACTTAACAATATAATTCACACTAGAAACGGGATATTTACCATGTCCATTGTTTGTTTTGAGTTCCCGATATTTCGGCGCTGTTGCAAGCACCATGATCACGGATAAAATCCCCATCATCCGACCCGTTTTATCTGTGATCATGGTCACTAACATTATAATTAACACTAGAAACGGGATATTTACCACGTCCACTGTTTGTTTTGAGTTCCCGATATTTCGGCGCTGTTGCATGCACCATCACGGATAAAATCCCCATCATCCGACCCGTTTTATCTGTGATCATGGTGCTTGCAACAGCGCCGTTTCTAGTGTTAATTATAATGTTAGTGACCATGACAGTTTAAAAACTTATACAACTTAACAATCTAGACAAAAAGGCAGCTGAAGCCAGAACGATTAAGTCTTGTACCCGCAGTCCCTTGTCTTCGTTAACAAGCTGCCCAGGTATCTATTAGGATACGGCAGGTGGCTCACTTTTATACAGGAAACACTAATTACGCACCGCAATTATACTAGAGTTTATCAACAGATTAACTAAGATTTAAACTACGGTTAACAGCTGATGGTTTTATCTGTGGTGTGGTTATCTTTTAGTGCTGCTCCCTTTTTGGGCTGATGTTCACTGTTTTGTTGTGCAGGATTTAAGCTATAAGGTTTTATTTCAATTCTGATATGTACGTAACATCACGCCTGTAATCCGCGAAGGGTTAGGCAGAGGTGTACCTGATAGTACAAGGAGGCAGTTAGTCGATTCTGATATAACATCTAGAACTAAATTAACTATGCAAAAGTGAGCAAACATTATTTCAGGTAAGTAAGATTAGGAATATACAGCGTGCAACGGAAGAGGGGTATCAACCCTGAAGGAAAAAAAAATTTGGCCCTCCCTTATAAAACTGACTACCAGCTGATTGGTTTTCTATGGGAGGGCCAAATTTTTTTTTCATATTTGGACCTATGTTCTTTGGGGAAAGTTGTTGAGTTTCATGAGCACATTCACCTCCTTCAGGGTTGATACCCCCCTTCCGTTACACGCTGTATATAAAATATTGATGCTTATTTTAGTAAGAATCATATATTAATTCAGCGTGATTATTATCTAATGGTAATGTTCACACCGCTGAGAGTAGCGGTGGCCCAGTGGTGGCGGCCCCGACTTACGAACAGTAAGTTGTGGGTTAGAACCCAGGCAGGCGCATTACTTAGCGTAATTTATTTCATCACCACTGCTCTCAAAAACGGTGAAGGAAAACATCGTCAGGAAACCGGCATGTCCTAGAAACAAAAAAAAAATCGAAGACTTGTGACATCTACCAGCCCGCACTGGGCCCGCGTGGTGGATTATAGAAAGAAAGAAAGAAAATACATTTATTTGGCACATGCCACAAATGCATATAGCCCATTCCCTCTCATAGAGAGGAGGCCGTGTGTCCCAGCAGTGGGCACATTATAGGCTGATATGCTTATGCTGATTAGAATAAATCAGCGTTTAATTCCCAGTGAAATCCACGCAATTCTTCAATTGTTTTTTTCACCTAGGCAGATCGTAAAAGTGTACATTAATTTGTCCAAGGACCAAATCTACCGTGTGACTGTTAAACCCGGTTTAGAGCGGTGTAAGCCATGTTCAGCTGATTTAAGCGGATAACTTCGGATTACATGGTTCAGTCTAGTTTGGATTACGAGTATTCTGTAAGCAGCACAAAGTTACTGTGACACTGTGTACAGTGGAACATATTATTACTGTGTCAAAGAGAGATGCTTTATTAACCCGAAAGTCTACCTATCTATCATAGAAACTCTCCATTGAAAATTAGATCAAAAAAAAATTTTTTTTTTCAAAAAAAGAACTGAAATCAACAAAAAAAAAAACACAAAAATTGTGAAAAAAAAACTTTACGTTCGGAAGTCGGTGATTTTGTTTGTTTCATTGATTTTAATGCCAGACTTCAATTATACTTGTTGTTGTATTGTCCTCGATGATTCAGAAAACTATTGTTAGTCTCGGCTTTAGTCTGCGAAACAACAACAAGCATAATTACCGTCGAACTTCACTAACAGGTAAGTTCATTTGACTATTCAATTTTATGTGGCAACCGCGCGAGCTTGCTCTATCAAATGAAAAAAGAATCACGAAAATGGGATCAGTAGTCATCACAGAGAAATCGGTGTACCTAAGTCTTTATAAGAATAAAAAGATGCTGGTCGAATACTGACTCCTTTCTTAGAAGTCAGTTAAAAAGTGAGAAAAATAAGGTAAACGGACGAACTCAAAGCAATCAGCCCTCAGTCCCCACGTGTATTCAGTAGTACTACACAAGTACTTACTCGTATCAGCAGATAGTACTTATTTCCTTATCAAGTTATCAGTCAATTCCTGATAGGCGATGACGGAGCCGCTTCATGAATATTTATGCAGCACACAAACGTTGAACGTGGTTTAACTTCTTAATGTTTTGTTGATAGCTTTATTTTCTAATCATTAGGTACTTTCCATGGAGAGAACTAGTATATTTATTTTATTATTTGTATTGTCTTTTCAAAACATTAGTAATTTTTGACGTCAAAGTAAACCATCTCTCTCTCTCTCTTACTCTCCCCAGGGCAACGCGATCATCACATCTAAACCACGTTCCAGAGCTGTCAGTGTCAACATTTTATAATAGATCTTGAACGCGGTTTTAAGTAAGATGATCACGTTTAGTAGCGTTCAGTTACATTGGTGGAAGTCTCCCTTAAGCTGGAACCGCCAGGATAGCCCGCGAAAGTCAATTTTTCTTACGTTTTTTAGAATTTGCAGATCACACATTTGTCAAGTACACTGTGTCATGTTGTAAGTTGATTAAAATATGAATTGCGACCCTAACAAATATGGCTTTACAGAGTTATAATTTTTTTTTTTTATTTGAATTTGATAAATTACGTCACACGTTAAGGGGTGGGAGGGGGTCGACGAAGTGTGACAGTGTGTGACAAGAGGTGGGAGGGCTTCTACATTTTTTGACGTCACATTTCAAAATCTAACTATGTACCTAAGTATTAAAACACGTGAACTATTAACGAAAAACTTAAAAACATTTCCAACTTCATCTTTAAGAACATGTAAAATTTGCAAAATATCTGATGTCACACTAGGGAGGAAGGGAGTCTCACAAATGTGACCAGCTGTGGAAGGGACAACAGAGGGACAGGACGGGGGTAAAAAATCTTGAAATTCGTGTGACGTCATTTATGGATGACTCTCATTAAAATCATCAATCATCCCCAAGTTCATTTAATCCCATTGAACGACTTTTTCATGAAATGGTAAATGGGATTACTTATCATAAGTATTCTATTTATAAAAGACAATTAAATATAATATGTACATTATGTTCAGACTACAAATAAAACTAAAATAAAGATAAAAAAGACTAAAATAAAGTATAGTAGCGACCCGCCCCGGCTTCGCACGGGTGCATGTATTATACATATAAACCTTCCTCTTGAATCACTCTATCTAATAAAAAAAACCCGCATCAAAATCCGTTGCGTAGTTTTAAAGATTTAAGCATACATAGGGATATAGGGACAGATAAAGCGACTTTGTTTTATACTATGTAGTGATATACATATATACAACCACGACAATCGAACACGTCTTAGGCGTCAAAGTACTCCTCCGCATCACTGTCATCTGGAAACGTGCCCAGAAGACTGGCAGCATTGCCACGTTGAATGGCAATACTAATTCTTTGCCCAAAGAAAGAGCCAGCCCTCTGGTCACGCGAAGTGTCGACCAGTCGGCGAGAGATTTCCTTAAAAAGGACACGCGCACTCACAATGGGATTACTTACCAATCCAATAATCTGAACTGCGCTATACATAAGCTGGTTCTTCTAGTAATATACCCAGGTACATGTTCATCTTTCTTCTGTTGCTATGGCAACGCAGACTACTCCACAGTACTTTTTATCCGAATTTAGTCATCCGTCCCGGCTCAATGGACACAGTAGAATGGCTAATCATTATCCATTTTAAGGTTTAACAGATTATAAATAAGAGTTACGTCATTTGGTTATGTTTGAACGGTATATAGGTACCTGATTTATGGTGAACGTCAGATTCGCCGGTCAACAGTCGTATGTAGCTTTGAAATTGTGCCTATAAATTACTTATCAATTACTTATATTTGCTTACCATGATGAGAGAATTGCTTATTTCATAAGTAAAAAGAATTAAAACATTTAAGGTTGACCAGCCATTCTGATATCAGAATGGCTGGTTAATCTCTGTAGAGTAGTACCTATGAGGAATTACTGAAATTTTCATGGGCGAAAGATTGCTTATCAATTGCTTATTTCACAATTTATAAACAAAGGCCCTGTTTATTCACTCTTTACGCTAGCCAGGAGTTTAAAAGCCTCTGCGCCTGTTAAAGTATGGGAGCAAACTGACGTATGTTCGTACTTGTTACTTTATTTTCTGTAATAGCCAAACGGTGCCTAGTTCTATATTATTTGTAATCATATCATCTTCCTGCCCTTGTCAAATGTTATTTGGGGTCGGCGCAACACGCCACGGTATCCTTAAATCCTTTTTCTTTCATATCATTCCTCACACAATCCATCCATCATTTCCTTGTTCTTCCTCTCCCTCTCCATCCATCAACATTTATATACATTATATATTTTATTATTCTCACCAGACTATGTAATTAGAAAAATGTGAGTGTATATAAATATAGATAAAAATGAAAGACAACGGGTTTTTTTATTGAAAAACGTCTAATAAAATTATTCTTATTTATTTATGTAGTCGTACAAATAAATAACATGACATCTATCTTACTTCTTACTATCTTATCTTACTTCTTATCTTACTACTATTATAAATGCGAAAGTTTGGATGGATGTTTGTGGCTCAATCACGCCAGAACGGCTGAACGGATCTGGATGAAATTTGGAACAGAGATAGATTATAGTCTGGAATAACACATAGGCTATATATTATCGCGCTATTAACTTAGGGGGCTACTGTTTGACAACTGACTACTGTAATTGCATGCATTAGAATAGAACGGCTATTTCAAAAGATTTGTCACAGGTATAAGTAGCCTATCGTAAACCAGGGTTCGCTAGTTCAACTAGTAGTAGTAGTAGTAGTGTAGTAGTAGTAGTAATAACTTACCATTTCAATTTAAGAGGTTACAATTTCCCTGGCTTTTACAATGACAATTAACAGATCCCAGGACCAAACCATAAAAGTGACAGGCATTCAATTGTGCAGTCCATGCTTCTCACACGGTCAATTATATGTTGTTTGTTCAGTGCCGTGCGTTTGATGGTTTACTTTGAAGAGAAGGTTGTATAGGGCCAAAATAAACGGTTTAAAGCCATATATCGTCGCCTAATTTAATTTTGTTTCGGATCTCTGCACCCAGAATTACAGTACCCAAAAGGACGCATTTTGAAGTCATCACCCATATTATCACATTTTGATCAGCCAGTCAGTTCTCACACATAACATAACATCACGCCTGTAATCCCCGACGGGTTAGGCAGAGGTGTACCTTATCGTACACCCACATTTCGCCGTTCGTTATGTTGAAGTCCCATGTGATAGGGGGCGAGCCTATTAAATTCTATTCCACCAACCGGGCACAAATCTAGATTCCGGGACTGCTATTGAGAAATTCCTGATGGAATACCCCAATAACACTATTAATTTATAGTATTTTTTCAATTGCACACATTGTTTAATGTTCAGTGGAAGAGCCACAAGCAACACCTAACACAAGCATCTTCTTGCTTATAAGGTGATCTTCAAATCATGGGCGTTATAACTTTATGCCATTTAAATAACATTTTATAATAATTTGACGCAAACTCACATTTTTCTAATTACTGAGTCTGGTGAGAATAATAAAATATTATGATGAATATAAATGTTGATGGATGGAGAGGGAGAGGAAGACCAAGGAAACGATGGATGGATTGTGTGAGGAATGATATGAAAGAAAAACCGGCCAAGTGCGAGTCGGACTCGCGCACGAAGGGTTCCGTACCATTATCTATAAAAACGGCAAAAAAATCATATCTGTTGTATGGGAGCCCCACTTAATAGTTTTTTTTTATTTTTTAGTATTTGTTGTTATAGCGGCAATAGTAATACATCATTTGTGAAAATTTCAGCTTTCTAGGTATCACGGTTTATGAGATACAGCCTGGAGACAGACAGACAGACAGCGGAGTCTTAGTAATAGGGTCCCGTTTTACCCTTTGCGTACGGAACCCTAAAAAAGGATTAAAGGATACCGTGGCGTGTTGCGCCGACCCCAAATAACATTTGACAAGGGCAGGAAGATGATATGATTACAAATAATATAGAACTAGGCACCGTTTGGCTATTACAGAAAATAAAGTAACAAGTACGAACATACGTCAGTTTGCTCCCATATTTTAACAGGCGCAGAGGCTTTTAAACTCGTGGCTAGCGTAAAGAGTGAATAAACAGGGCCTTTGTTTATAAATTGTGAAATAAGCAATTGATAAGCAATCTTTCGCTCATGAAAATTTCAGTAATTCCTCATAGGTACTACTCTACAGAGATTAACCAGCCATTCTGATATCAGAATGGCTGGTCAACCTTAAATGTTTTAATTCTTTTTACTTATGAAATAAGCAATTCTCTTATCATGGTAAGCAAATATAAGTAATTGATAAGTATTTTATAGGCACAATTTCAAAGCTACATACGACTGTTGACCGGCGAATCTGACGTTCACGATTTATGTACCTATTAGCTATAGTAAAGTTATGTAAGAGGTAACCTTGAGTGGTCGAGCCTTGATTAAGTTCACACCTTCGCTCTTGTCACATAGAGGTACAACAGGATTTGTTTGTTAGTGACATCATTATGTTTATAGATAAATAAATCATTATCACAAGCTACCAGTAGTTTTCTTTTAGCTATAGCGAATTCTACAGGGTTAAGTCTTGTGATGATAAAAATGGAAATTGTTACTCCAAAATCGGACTCAAGCTTTCTTCTTTGCTATTCACGCTGACTCCTATTCAAAAATACACCATGGATACAGCAAAAGATTTATTATTTTTCTAGTGCTTCTTCTCTTCTAGCAAGAACTTAAAGAAATTCCACCACGATGATTCTTGGTACATTGAAACATCGATATAATTAAAGTCCATCGTAAGTCTATCTATGAATGAACACGTGCCATTTCAAAGGTCATGAGCCTCTAAATATTTTTTCATATCCAACTGGTCACACCAAATAAGCAAACAGGTATATATTATGTATATTATAATTAACACTAGAAACGGGATATTTACCATGTCCACAGGTCAGGTATATATAATAATAATAAATAATAAAATTGTTTATTTATCCAAGTGATACACAGACACAGTTCAAAACAAGGTGGTAGAAATACAATAAGCTAGCAAGTAAGTATAGTTTTTTGTGCATCGAATATTTAAATCTACAAAAAGTCTACGCATACAAAAATAATAATAAACCCTGTCTCTTAAACTAGGAGACGTGTACATGATAAAAGAGTTTTCTTCGCCACAGTACAATTTTTCTAAAGAATAGTCAGTCTTACGTAAACGAGTTGCCATTGGGTTTGTCGGTTGCTCGCCAACCTGTCATTACGAACCAATAGTGCAGGGTTAAAGAACCCTCGCTGTGCTGTTGTTAGGTGCCTGGGAAACGAAGCGGTTTCTTTGTACTTTATGACTGAATGACGGTCCTAAGAGGTCGAATAGTGTTTAAAACACACTTTCGAATGGTCTAGCTGTTATAGTGGTTGCGTTTTTTGAATGGATACGATAAGTACTAGCATAAAACTGAAAATAAAAGCTACTATAAAATTAAACATGTTTTATGCTTTCAAGGTTTAAAACTAAACTTAATACTGTCACTTCCGGGATATCTTCCGTGATTTTGTCAACCCGCGATCATGGCGCTTGCAATAGCGTCGAAATATCGGGAGCTCAAAATCATGAACAGTATTATTAATTATGTAAGTGACAGTATAAGTTTACTATAAAATTATTTAAGATATTCTAAGACTTAGTTAAGTTTTTGGTTTTGTACTTAGATATTGTGATAGAATCACCAGTAGGTACGCCGGAAAATAATTCCTATTCTTCATTTTGATTCATTTTGATTCGCATGTTGGTCTAGTGGTTAGTGACCCTGACTGCTAGGACGGAGGTTGTGGGTTCGATTCCCACACAGGACAAATCTTTGTGAGATGAGTACGATTATTTGTTCTGTATCGGGGTGTAATTTATCTATAATATGTATGTATTTAGAAATATATAAGTATGTCTAACAGTTGTCTGGTTGACATAGTACAGGCTCTGCCTAGTTTGGGATCAGATGGCGGTGTGTTGGTTGTCCCAAGATATTATTATTTATTATATAATAATCGTAGTACCTCTAACGCTATGGGATATTTTCTCACATCCCACTTAGCATTGGTGACAATAAGTGCTAAAAGTCTGTGGAAAAGCTTTTAAAGGCGATGGTGTTAAATAAATAGAGATTTCCATTTATACTTCTGAAAGTGTGATTTATTATTTCAAAAGTAAACCGTGGAATTTATATCTACTACGCTATAAGTTTATTCAAATAAAACTTTATCACGTTTTTGGACTGATGTCTGATTCAGGGCCGCTTGACAGTTGCCAGGGCTGCGGGACTGTTCGAAAGAGATACCGCGGCCCTGGAACACAAAGGGCAAAAGAAGGAACATGGATGGGTTTTAGTCAGTACAAGTCTGACACTCCCTTCCGCTCCGCCCAGAGCGGGAGGAGTCATTTGATGATTTCCCATCCCAAAAATATAAAAAAGGGCCGCTTGACAGTGGCGGCTGTCTGTCTGTGAAATATGCGATTAAATTACAACTATCCTAATTGCACCGTCAGTTGTCACAGTTGTCCAGTGGTCCAGTGCCAGGGTACTTACTTCTAAATCGTGTGTGCAATGGTTGTCAATGTTTTTAGTGGAATATTTTAAAGATATTATTGGTTTTAATTACAGTAGTAGTAGCAGTTAGGGACCATCGGGCTGTGGATGATGATCAGGATTTGAATTCCAGATACTGGGTTCGTGTACAATTAATAGTAGGTACAGTCGTGATTTTATGTTCTGTTTGTTAAGTTCAACATCAAAATTATCACACACCTACTAAGCAAATGCCATTTAAATGACATCACCTTTGACTCAAATCGTAAACAAACGACTATTTTATAAGAGACTTTGACCAAAAATGATCATGACATAATATTTGAAAGGTTAAAAAAGCACTCGATCCAGAGGCCCTTCATAAATACGAGTTTGATGAGCATCGACGATTTAGTGAGAACGTTGATAAATGTATTTTTAACTTAAGGAGCAATGGACGTAATGTGGAAGATTTATCGCAGAGGTGGTCATTAGTGAGTGTTAGTGACCAATTAAATAAGTAATTAATTGTAATATGCGCATAAATTAAAATCAAAAACTGTTTTTTTATACGGAAAAGAGACTTGTATTTAATTAAATAAAAGTTTAATATGAAAAACGGAGACCAAGCTAAAAAATTAGCACGTGTCGTGTAGATGTGGATTGTAAAGAGATATTATTACTCGTAGGGTACGTCGGACTGCCAAGTCATAGGTCTCGAGTTCGAACCCAATACACCTCTGATTTTCGGATTCAAGTTCGTATGGTACAATATCACTTGCTTTGGTGAAACCAAACCAGCATGCCTGAGAAATAGGTAGTTCTCGACGGCATGTAAAGCCGAGTTTGAGTTTGACATATTACACCCACATTTCTCCAATGTCTTATGTGATAGGGGGCGGGCTTATTGAGTCTATTGACATCAAGCAGGCACAAATCCAGATTTTGCAGCTGCTACTGAGACATTCTTGATGGAAAAATCAATAACCCACACCTAAAAGTGTTGCAGGAAAATTCTCTATTCAAAACAACTGTAATCTAAAATCTCGCACTTAAGGTGGAAGCACCAAGATAGCCCGCGAAATTCAAATTTTCTTACGTTCTTTTTGCAATTTGCAAGCCAGTGCTAGGTTGTATGTTGATTAAAATATTATTCGCGGCTGTAAGACATACCTATGTAGTTACAGAATTATAATCATCAAAATCACCAATACAACCCTCCAAATTCATAAAGGCGTAGGAACAAAAAAAAATCAGAAAAAGTCGTTCCTACAGCTTTGAAAAGCCCAAAATTTGAATTTCGCGGGTTGGTTGGTCGGTGGAAGCGCTAGAGTAGCCCGCGAAATTCAAATTTGCTTGCGTTTTTTGCAATTTGCCGGTCAGTGTCAGGCTTTATGTTCAACAAAATATGATTTGCGACCGTAACACATATGTATGTACCAGCATTGTAAGCATTCAAATCATCAATAAAACCCTTTCATGAAAAAGTCATTTAATGGGATTAAATGAACTTAGAGGGTTGTTTAGGTGATTTTAATTATTATAACTCAGTTATGCCATATTTATTACGGTGGCGAATCATATTTTAGTCGACATACATCCTGACAATGACCCGCAAATTGCAAAAAAACGTAAGAAAATTTTAATTTTGCGGGTTATAATAATAATAATATATCATTTATTTCAGGTAACAAAGACCCATAACATATACACCTTATAGACTATCATTTATATTTATAAAAACCAGAAAACATAATATGTTATTATTGTACACGAAGTGACGGCGTCGTGTTGCGCTGCGTGGTGTCGCTTAGCCTTCCGCGGAAACGCCGATACATGACACCCTTCGGCCAAAACTCTTCCTTGAGGAAGGTCTCAATATGATGAGTCGGAACTCGCACCACGAACCTATCAACCCTATCCCCCCCCATCCCCTCCCTATCTATCCTATCTATCTATCTATCTTATCCTAGCGCTTCCACCTTAACCCGTATCCACTCGGGATATTTTTGCCCCCATAACCAAATTTATTGCTCAATCACTTCAAACGAAGGGTTGTAAACAAACCATTTATTAAATTGCATGAGCAATTGCAATTTGTGTAAAGAGAATATCCATGCCTATAACCCTAAGGGCATGAGCAGTAATCATGTTAGTCAGCAAGCATACAACTAAAAAGGCAACGAAACTACTTGGCCCAAGGGAAGATAGAGTAATTTAGATAAAGATTATTTTTAAACCGAGATTTTCATTAAACTGAGGGATTTTTAAATAAATAAGCCTGAGAATAATATGCAAATTACTTTAATATTAACTTGTTGTTTTAATAAAGTGAGAATATACAGGTTTTACGATCTCGGCGCCTTTATGGAGACTAAAAAAAGTAATTTCCTTCAAAAAGGTTTCATTATTTATGAAGAACCCACTTTATTAAAAAAAAGTCACAGCATTTTTCGCCGTAATAAAACATAATAACACAGCATTAAACACATTATTTGCGTCCAGTATGAAATTTATCATACCTTTACATTTATCCCTTGAAATATTCACGGATGCGATACCAAGGAAAACCATAATTATTCCGCCGCATGCGTATCCCACAAACAAATGAGGAACGATTTACATAACACATGACCGTACGAACACATAATTGGTCCTCAGTGCTCACATATTAAAGGGAAATAAGAAACAGAGGGTGACCACCCACCGTGGCACTATGAGGCTGTGAGCATTACAAATGGAGAGGGCCAATTTCCAATTAAAATCTCAGCAGGTGGTCTAGCTAGAGGGCAGCACTAGAAAAATAGATTGCTCCGGTCTCCCCGACCGCGGGCCGCCGGGACGGGTTGAGAAATAAAAGAAAAACATAATAACGTTGTCAAATTAAAAATATTCGTATAATTAGTTAGGGTAATGGTCGTTTTGGGTTACGGAATAAGTGTCTTAATAGACGTGACTGTACAAAAAGGGTTAAAGAAACGAAATGGCTGAGAAATAAAGCCTTCTGATGTAATTTGAAATTGGAACCACACACACACAGTTATTCTGATTGTACTGGCTTCCGTTTAAGAATCCAATGGGTTCATGGCTACATACTGTGAACAACAGCCAGCACCAGATTGGGAAATGTTACAGCCAACGATTAGCTTGCAGCTCTAATGAAATGATAAACGAGTGCTAAATAAACCTCCGATAAAAAATATAATTTCCCGTGTGGTCCTTTCATTTTAACTGTGCCTAGGTACGAGTAAAAGAGCAACGGTAGCCCAGTGGTGGCGGCCCCGACTTACGAACAGTAAGTCGTAGGTTCGAACCCAGGCTGGCGCATTATTTTGTCTAATTTATTTCATCACCACTGCTCTCAAAAACGGTGATGGAAAACATCGAGAGGAAATCGGCATGTCTTCGAATTCGTGGTGGATTATATTATAGCTCATTCCCTCTCTAGAGAGGAGGCCGTGTGTCCCAGCAGTGGGAACATTATAGGCTGATTATGCTAGGTAAAACGTTGCGTGGCACCCCGCAGCTAGATATAACGAAGGTGGCTAGACAAGACTGGATGCAGACGGCAGAGGCCCGAGCGTCAGCTTAGAGAAGAGGCCTATGTCCAGCAATGAATTGCAGGAGGCTGGGTTAGTAATACTTCTCAAACTTGCGATACAATAATAGCATAATTAGCGAAAAAAATACACAGGCGTCTATAATTGCCAGTGTATCGAAAGAACTCAAGGAGCTCTACTTACCACTAAATGCTGTGTGTAAACATGTCATACGAGTTTCGTTGACAACTTGCTCTGGCGCCAGAACTGATAGTATTTCTAGTGGCTGTACTATGATAACAGCTGATAACAGTTTAGAGTGTGAAAACATATGTTGTGACCCAAATACCTAATACTTTGTAAAATAATTACTTATGATTGTTATTGAGTATAAGTAAATATACAACCTGAGGAACGGATAAAACGACATATTCTATCGGCGAGAACGATGATAGGAAACTCAAAATGTATTGAATTTACAAAAACTAGGCCGGCCATAGACGATAGGTTATGCAAATATGGATGTGAAGTTTTGCCCGTACAGTCCAACTGTACCTACAGTTATCCTTGCCGTTACTCGAAACCTTGAGAATAATAATTATTTATTTATTTATTTTCTATACTTAACTTCAATAAACATTACATCAATGTGGTCTCAACTTCTGAACTAGGGCAGTCTGTATGACAGGGGTTGAGAATATCGAAATAGATATTTTCCCGGCATAACCGAACGTGTGTGGCAGGTCGCATGCACAGCTTGCAGTTAGGTATGTGTCCTCTTTGGCAGTCGGTCTTGCATGAAGGTTTTCGCATTTGAACCTGTCATGCATAACCTATCGTCTACCGGCTTAAGCATCGTCGTAGAAATACGAGACGCTTTGAAAGCGATAACCACTTGCCTAACCTCTCAGGGAGTAAATACGTCATAAATACCTTAACATAAACCAAAAAGCCCAAAAAAAAAGATACTGAAGAATCCCGACTAAATGTACAAACTGTATTTAACACAATTTATCAATATGGCTTTTGAATTTAGAAGATAATTACTGACATCATACAGCGTTTTGAATAGTCCGCAAAGAATGAGATCAAGATAACAGCAAAAAAACCGAAGGATCAGCATAACTTTACCACATAAGATTAGCTTACTCAGCCAATCTAATCCTAAAACAATACGTGTCACAAGACCAAAACACAAAAGGATCCAATAATAAGTAGATAAGCCCTCTTAAATCTTACCCGAATTTCTAAAGATATAATATATCATCTTACTCATAGTTACAGTATATTACAAATCAATACAATAAATAGGATAACTTTGTCGTTTGGTGAACTATTGGGGAACCATAGCATAGTACGGAGATAACCAGTAAACCAATTAGGCCATATTTTAAGGGGTCCGCACGAAGTTTTTAATAAAGCACTTGTAATTTTTAATGTTTGTTACCTCATAATAACTCCGTGATTACTAGTCCTATTGACGTGATTCTTTTTTCATTTGGTAAGGAAGAAATAATATTTACATTGCTCGGATAGTTTAATTCTATAATAATTATTTTTCCTTCCATCTCGACCTATGTGGATGATCTGCTAATAACTTCTAGTAATCATTGAAAATGAATACTCGACCCATACTACAACTAAAAAAGTCGGTGACTCTTGTTTATTTCATTGACTTCTTTGCTACCGATTGTCTGAAGTGAAGTTATTTTCCACTTTTTACTGTTTTCTTTGGAAGTCGGTTATTTATTTTTTGCAAAAAGATTTCTCTGTACTCTTTCATTTATACCTTACTTACGGTATTTTTATGTCACGAATCGGGTTATTAGGGATGTCAATTGATGTCAAGGGATGACTCGAGGCCTCGACTTACTCACGTGTAACTAACTAACCTGAAGCATGATTATAATTCGTGTGTGCCGTTCCTAGTTGAAATACTGTATGTACTGTACTGTATACTTGTGAAGATAGATAGTCGATATGCGGGTACAGCAGATTTATTACTAAATGCTAAGTCTCTGCTCACATCGCGTGATATGCTGTGATATTTTACGCTTTTGTTGTTGCTTGACTTATTTATTACAATGGCGTGTATGTAGGTACTCTATATACTGTAGTAAATCTTCTTTAGTGGACCGAACATTGTGCCCTGAGGAACACCTATGATTTCCATATGCGTTGTTTGAAATATGGCTTGAAATAATAGTTGTTCGGCTAATATAACGGTGGCTATATATTTAATAATTACTTGTCCTATTGTATATTCCTCTGTGCTTATGTTTTCTCGGTGTTTATACTGTACTAATGAAGAAAAAAAGTAATCACACATCAATCAAAAGCATCTTATTTTGTTCTTAAACGATATTATGGCTTTACAAGCTCAAATGCTTAGCATTCAATTGACATTCAACTTTCTTACTGTCGGGGTCTACCCCATCTTTCTTATGGATAATAAAAACTCTAATAATTAAGTTGAATAGTTTTTACACGGCGTAGCTTTCACTGGTAAACACAAAGCGATGATTTACGATGTCCTTCAAAGTTTATGATAATGCAAGATAATATCGTGTCTTTAAACTTTCACTGTAACGTATAATGTTAGTAATATTAGTAGATGGAATGATAATAATTGTACAAGAAGTGATGAGACTAGTGGTTCTTTTGACTTCGATGAGGTAAGCAGAATAAATACTGTTCTTTTCTACACTCGCAAATTAAAACAATAACAGTAACTTTTATGTTGCGTATTCTGTCATGAAGGCAGCATCTTATCTTCTCAGTCTTATTCTTCGTCATGTCGATAATTCCCTTTATTTGGAATCAAATTAGTTTTGACCAGAACACTTCGACGGAGTTGGTGGTGGCCTCGGAGAGGTCCCTCAAAGTGCAGGTGGAACCGCACATAGTGCAGGACAGGAGGAGAGCCATAGTTTGTGTTGAGACACCGCAGTCGCACCCTGCTTCATCGGAATATCTGGGGATATTCCGGACCAAGTTGTATCTGCATTGGCCCACCTGGCTTCGCAATCGGTTTACGGTCTTCCTGGTGGGCCATGGCAGCAGGTGACCCGCTGGGAGTTTTGTAGTAGGATGGCGGCATGATTTTCTCTTAAGAAAGAGTAAACAATGGACAAAGGACGTTATTTTTTAATGAAATACTTTGTTTACTAGAAGCAGTTCTGTAAATCGTTGTTATTTATTTGCCTACAAAATCATTAAAACAAACAATGAAAGACACAATATTGTATACCTACTTAATTGTCTTTGACTAATATACCTTCATTAAACTTCGCTCTAAAAGCATACGTTAATTGAAAAACAACTTATTTAGGGAGTGGCCTAAATGAAACACCTGAAAGTCACTGTAGAGGCATTAATTCATTGAACATGAAAATTAATGAAATTATAATGTCGTGAGCTGTGTGACCGATTCATAAAATTTACATAATTACTCGAACTCGCATGACGACTAAAATTAGTTAAAAAGGTACAAAACATTGGTAAAACACTAAGCTAGTTTCTGCTTGACTACCTAGTGACAAGTTAAATAAAATCTTGTAAACAAGAAATTATCTATCAACTTCTAATAGAACAGTTTGTGCAAACCTGTCTGTGGAATTCACTGCTGTTTTCTCTATCCCGATCATTGTAATCTAGATCTCTTCAAAGTTCGAGTGAATCGATTTATTCTAGACAAGCGTTTTCCACCCTAACCCGCGTCATCGCTTGGCATCAGGGGCGTTGCGGACAAATACAAGCCTATTTAATTTCAAAAAAATATTTTCTCGATTCACGACAGGAGTACGAAGAACGGGTTCTAGTAGGTACTTACATTATTTTATTATCTCGTAATGTTATACTGCCTTTTTTCTGATATGTAATTTCGTAGTCCGTACCTAACTACAACATCAAGAATAATGATAGTTACAAGTAATTGTTATATCTATAGTACGTTAACGTACCATGTAAATGAATAGTCTAACTAAACGCATGAAAGAATAACTAAAACATCGTCTTTCAATCATTTCACAAAAGTGTCATCCATATCCCAAAAATATATTAATATAAGTAATCAATAATGGACCCACTATTGCACCCACGGAACTCCAATCCTTCCGTACGTACATTTCTTCAAGTCTTTGTTCGAAAAGTAAAATTATTTTCCCACGTTTTTGGTCTTGTTAGTTAGCAAAATTAAGTCATCGTTTGTTGAATATCGTTAGCTTTCTCCCAGCTCTTTGTTCGTTTATTCATCAAACTCAAAAGGCACAGTTGATTCATTAGATAAATAAATCTATCAATGTCTTCAGCATAGATTTCTTTTCAACATCTATTTTTGATATTTATACAGATCTGAGTTCAATAAAGCAGCATCATGTATTTACCATTCATTACCAATATTTAAAGCCTTCTCTTCATGCAGAACATTAAAACATTTTTCTCAACACCTTGACGGCTGCATATGTAATGCGATACGTACCTAATTTGCCTGTATGACTTGCATTAACGTTTTTTGCCGGGAGTCCAACCCGATACTGGTACATTAGCTGACTCAGCCGTCAGCAAAAACTGCACTTGGTAACGGTATGAGCTTATGTGTTATTGTAATGGCTAATTTGCTGTGGGGACTTGGGTTTGCTTATGTTAATCATAACGTAAACACCTTTTAGTCTCATCATCTTTTTAGTATAACGGTTGTTTTACAAATTGTGCTGTTACAGCGTTTTTGACACTTACAACCAGTTTCTTCTTCCGTATTTCGCGAAACTCTGCTTTCATTTGCTTTAAGTCTTCTAATATGAATTTCTTCTAAGATGGTATTTCAATTATTCGTACAGATCTCGACAGTATATATTGTTTTACTATCTCTATAGTCTGTGTAACTGTAGAGTTAAGTTCTATGTAATTGTAAATTAGTAAGTACCTGTACTAAACTGTTTACTAAAATGTTAACAAATACAAAAGGAGTTCTTTCTTATTCGGACGGAAAATTCTATAGTTTCTCTCTACCTTTCAATTGTGTAATTCGAAATATAGGGTCGTTTCGCCGGTATCGCGACCACCTTCAGTAGGCGACCATTTGACGGACTAAGTTTCTTTAAATCAAGATAATAGTATTTGTAGAAGGAACTTATATAAAAAATAAATCTAACGTGCTTTATGAATAATTAGGAAATAAGAATTTACACAGTTTGAAACAAATGGGTTAACCCAGAGCCGAAAAAAAATTACTCAATGCGCGTCTTGATTCAGTGGTGCCTGGACGTACCGCGAGTTAGAAAAAAAATAACACGACGCGCGGCGTTCAAAGGTAAGTTTTATTACTTATTTCATGTTTTACACACAAGTTAGTTGTTAAATTGTACAATCGATAAGTTTTGGATAGTATTTAGTTTTATTTTGCTATTTTTTAACTTATTATTAAGATAAAATCAAGTGGTCGGTAATCGAAATGCTTATTTATCAAAAACGTTAGATAGCGGCCACGTGGTCGCAAACCGACGTGAACCGCATTATTTTGTTTTGATTAGTATGACCCTAATGCTTTATACAGGACTGTTACAATTTTGAATGTAGCATTGTAAAAGTATTTCGTTTTAGTTCTTTGGTAAGCGACCACCAGTTTCTTTGAAAGAACTTTGTACAAAATTGGGCTAAACAGGTGGTCGTAAATCATAATAATCGAAATAAAAACACTGGTTTTCGGCCACCATCGGAGTTCCCAAATAATTCAGTCAACTAAACAAAAAGAAAAAGACTGTCCAGTACACTGAAGAAACCCTGAAAAAAGTTCTCGATGATATACGAAAAGAAGGGAAGGGAATAAGAGAAACATGTAGACTGTATCAGATCCCAAGGACCACGAAACAAGATTAGCTTAGTGGGAAGAGGTGTATCATTCATAATTATGAATAAGAAACGCGGAATATGATTTCTAAAATAATATTAAACCAGATGATTAAAAAATATTAATGTTGATTATTTTTAAATGTTATATACTACATACTTTACTACATACAACTATGACTAAGTTCCTACAAAATGTAAGATTGTTATTTTTTATTATAAGAAAACATTACACCAAATGATTACCATATTTGTTTTTATTAAGAGGCAAAAATTAAAATATTTTTAAAGCGATTATAATTGTTTTAATGGCATATTTTTCATATTAAAATAGTGGTCGCAAACCAGCTCACTGGTGGTCGTAAACTGATAAAAGTGGTCGCAAACCGACGTTTTCGCTATATTTTCACTTTTTCAGCATTTTATAAATATTTTTGTATTAATGTATTTTATTTTACGTTTTATATCCAAACTAGACTATATTTGGGACAAACTCACATTAACATATACTATTTTGCGTGTAGACAACATTTTTTTTTCCTCATCGTTTGTGGGCAACCCAGCTAACTGGTCGCTAACCGGCGCAATGACCCTAACTTAATAAAATTCTCAAGCATACAATAAAATAATTCAATAAACTAACGTCCTCGTAACACTTACATCATAATAATATAGATTCACGGCGACTTCGACTCATGTATCGACAGGTAACTAATCTGCTTTTATGTAACACGATAGTCTAAAATTTCAGTTTTTGCTCACTAATGAGAATTACTGTGTTTTATGTTATGAAGATATTGTAAGTTAATTCAGAGGTAATTTCGTGGCAGATTATAGGTGGGTCTATTCTGACAAGTGATGGACAGTGATTCTGGTTATAGTTCAATATCTAATATACCTTGGCTGAATTGATACTTATCTATCATGGATCGGGACCCAGGAAATTAGGATAGGTACTTACTTCAAGGTAGTAGTAGTATTCTGTTCTATTTGTATTAAATGGCAAGCAAAGCCGATGTCGAATATTCTGCCAATGTCGAGTGAAATGAAAAAACAAGAGTGCATGATTTAAAAATATTAAAAGAAAAAACTACAACGGAAGTCGCAAGTTAAATTCTTCGATTGTAGTAGTAGTATCTGAGCAGGGCTGCGGGTTATGTAAATGACAGTGATTTTCGCATTGCTTTGCTAGTAATATATTTAATAGGGAAGGTTATTCATCCGCGTAATTTACTATTCAATGTTTGATTTTTGTTTTAATTTTAAATCAAGAGCAAATCAGTTTCGACCAATATTGGTACCTTGGCAATGAATAAATTGAGTCGTATTGGTGTCTCGTATCTATTTAACTAACGATGACCTACAAAACAATCCCGGAAATATAGAAGTTTTTACGCTCTCCGAGTCTCTGGTACTAACACATTTTTTTTTAATTCAAAGAATCCGATAGAATCCAAAGATCAAACAGAAATAAGTAAGCGTAAATCTATTTCTTACTATTTCATCCACTGAGTCTGTCAACAGTGCCACATTTGTCTGCAGTCGTGCCAAAATTAGTCCGAATGTAGATGCAAAAAAATCTACAGAATTTCCGACGGACAGTAAGACACTAGTATCTACCCGAGTCAAATATTTTGTTGAAGTCATCTAACGAGTCTTTTACAATTTCAAAATAATCAACACTATTGTTCTTCAAAAACTAAACGTCGTCATTAATAATGACCTCAGCAACATTTTCCCTTATAATACCATTATCTTTATTTACTGTACAAACTTACCTTTTGGGCTTCCACCGCTTCATAAATACTCCAAACATTGTTTTATCCTCGTCACAATTCACAACAACAACAACAATTATCACTGCACAGAAGCTACTGATAACAAGTCAACGACTTCCGTTCAATCAATAACACAACACACGCACGCAAATAATTGCACCGTTGTTGATAAGATAAACATCGAACTCGGTACCAAAAACTTCTGACCTAGACACACTGACTGAGAAACCTGGGGACCACTGTCCTACTTCGCGAGCATCTCTAAAATCGATGTAATCCTATAACTATAATGCATTATAGCAAAGTTACGCAATCGTCCTTAGGATCTCACGCCATTATTTGTTTATTTAGGAGAAACATCGGCGTCGTAATCATGTTTTAAATAAACAGTACACGCGTCGCTTCCGTCACTCGGTCTTGGCGCAACTGAGTCATTCGTTTTGGCTGAGAGTAGCGAGACGCGAGTGTGCCGGTGCGCGTCAGGTGCGGTCGATCAGCTGCTCGCTTGTCGCCATCTTGTTTTTCATTTTGGCGCCATCTCGCGGTGACCTTTCAACTTTGGAACATGGTTTGTGTTGTTTATTGGTAAACATTGCACACCCCTTCTAAATGAAGTAGGTAGCGATAGCGGTAACACAACTGTTCCATCGTCACGTACCTACGTGAAATGTTTTATGTGATAATGTCGTTTCTGCAATACCTCAAGTGCTCTTATTATAGAAGTTTACTTTTCTTATAAAGGTTAAGTTCAGTGGCATGAATTAAACCTGCCAACATAATAATAATTATGTAGATTTGGGCAAAGAATTGTAAAAAACAATCAGTGTCGACATCATTTGTTCTCTTTACCGGTCGTTGTTAAGAATCTGTCAATTACTTATTTGTAATATTCATTAAAACCCATACCTACATTTCTACCTATTATTATAACCCTAATTATCCAACGGCAGGCCAAAGGTCTACATGCCTACCAACTGTTACAAAATTCCCCATTGCATAATCCGTGAAATAATCAAACACGCAGTTCAAATAGGCACTGTTCCTTTCATATGTCGTTTTGAACGTAAATATATAAATATCTTCTACAGGTAGGTCGGTATATGGACACTCTATACATTTAAGTAAGTAAGTACTTAATACTAAGGAAACACTTGTGCACATAAAGCAAAAGGAATGTTATATATACTTGCTACTATGTGAGGGAAACAATTTCGAAATATGTATTTCTATTCATTTGGCTTCAGTGAAACAATTGTATAAATATTCCGAAATGAAACCGTTTAAAAAAAAGAACAACTCCTAAATATTGTTGAAAACACTTCATAATTTCAACTACCCATGTATGAGCATCGATGGTTCAGTGGTAGAATGCTCGCCTGCCACGCGGGCGGCCCGGGTTCGATTCCCGGTCGATGCATAATTCTTTTATTATTTTTTTATTATGAAGTTAGTTTTTTTTAGTTTTTTAAAGATTCTCAATCTGAAAACACTAAATAAAACTTATAATTTTTTTAAACAAAGAATATCAGAATGTATTTGCACCCCTCAGAAACAATATTTTCTTCCCAACCCACTGCTAGGGGTCG
Source organism: Eurois occulta (assembly GCA_950022335.1). Taxonomy (NCBI): domain Eukaryota; kingdom Metazoa; phylum Arthropoda; class Insecta; order Lepidoptera; family Noctuidae; genus Eurois; species Eurois occulta. The sequence continues at coordinate 2,979,922 of OX465489.1, read as the reverse complement.
CTTGGCCTGAAGGCCAACTTAGCCCCACATAATTATTAGCAAAACTTGGTACCTAAATTGTTTTTGAAACTATTCATAATAAATATAGACGTTGACTGAAAGCCTTTTTTTTTTTTTTTTCATTGGCGGAGACAATCAAATGACACATCAACAGACATCTTTCACTTTTGACTCGATAGACCTGTCGTGCCGAAAAAAGTTTCCGAATCATCTAATCTGTCAAAGGAGACAATTTTTTTTCGGCTCTCTTGATACTTGTTATGTATAATATTCATGTTACACCAAAAAAAAGTAACCAATTTATTATAGTAAATAAACGAAAGATTACGTAGAAATCTAACCGGATTCTTGAAATCATAATAAATAAATGGTATTTTGAAATATTATTAAACTGTAAACTTTTTTTAATGTTATTTTTAAAGGTTTTCGCTAAAATCGCGTAGATGGTTTAATAAATTTATCACCGTTGCACGGAACGTTGTAAATTCGCCTTTTTGGTGATTGACAGACAGCTTCATTTGACATTTACTCCATCCGTTTATTTCGTAGACAGAGTATCCTATAGACACCGCCAAAGCGTGTCGCAAAAAGAGACAAAAAATAAACACGTCACGAATTTAGGGTTACCGGGTGAGGAAAAATTTACCCCACAATTTATGAGAATTGGAAATTAGTACGTAAGACAAAGCCTGAATATGCCAATGACATATCCGTTACCATCGGTACGCAAAGGCATGCGATGCGAGTAGTTGAAATATAGGGTATTCAGATCATAGTATTCAGATCATAGATCCGAATACCCTGATCTGAATACCCTATATTTCACAGTTCGACCATTCGAGTATCCCTATATTTCACTATTCAAAATGAAGGTTGCATTCAGAATTCTCTATTCAAAATGAATGTTGCATTCAGAATTCTCAATTCAAATTGAATGTTGCATTCAGATCGAAATGAGACTCTATTCAAGATCGTCTATTTAGAATACTCCAATGATAGATTTCTTACATTTCTAATTATTTACATTTTTCACTGAACTAAGTAATAGAATACAGGTAAATTTATAGCTTAGACATTCACACTTCGATTCATAAGTAGGTTTAACATTCTATTATCATTAATATCTACTAGGATCGTTCGTATCTTATCTTACTGACAAAACACTTTATTTTCTTCACACCATTTATTTAGGCAAAACACATTTTTTAAGGCACATACATATGATGCATACAAATTCAATACGAATTCTCAATACTATCCGTATGACTCACTTAATTTGAAATTTGATGAAGGTAAATTTAGTATATTATATGAAATGTATGCTAATTTTCGTCAGTCGTATTACAACTTAGGCATTGATCCATTGCTTAGCTTAAACCAGTTTAAAGAAATTGCTCCACTTTTTGTGATTGACTGTTCAAGACAAAACGATTCACTTAAAACTGGACCAGTTGACGTGCGATTAGAAATTGAATGCTCTGAAGATATTCAAGATAATACAACTGCCTATTGTTTAATAATAAACGATCGACTGTTCGAATACAAGCCATTAAGTAATATTGTGAGAAAACTATCATGAATGTCATCGTAGATGTTCAAGGGTTTAAGAGTGAAGGAAACGAGTTTATTCCAAAAGAAATAGCAATAATGTACAAAGGACATATACAAGTACTGTTGATAAAACCACCACGGCCATTTTATGATTTGACGAAGAAAGAACGGTTACAAGTGGCTTGGATTGAAAAAAACAGAGGAATAAACTGGGACGAAGGCTTTGTACCATATTTTAATTATAAAGCAAACTTTGGCAATTTTTTTAAAAATAAATCTATATTTACTAAAGGAAACGAAAAAGTGTTATGGTTAAAAGATATATTCCAAATTAATAATGTATACAATTTAGAAAGTAAAAACTGTCCAAGTTTGGTAACATTATATAGCAATTATTCAGATTCATCTGAGATTATAAGTTGTCTACATCACACCAATATATGTGCCTTAAAAAATGTGTTTTGCCTAAATAAATGGTGTGAAGAAAATAAAGTGTTTTGTCAGTAAGATAAGATAAAAACGATCCTAGTAGATATTAATGAATATAGAATGTTAAACCTACTTATGAATCGAAGTGTGAATGTCTAAGCTATAAATTTACCTGTATTCTATTACTTAGTTCTGTGAAAATGTAAATAATAGTAATGTAAGAAATGTATCATTGCTTTTATACCAGTACCTAAAACTGATAAAATGATGTGTACAAAATAATATTTTTATAATTATGTAGAAATAAATATTTAAACCTGACCTATATGTTTTATTACTTAAACACTAACAATATTAATACAACTGTTAACAGCCTGCCAACCGCATGTAATAGTTCGACATCGAGAGCAGTTCATAGAGCAGTTCATACTGAACAGCTTGTTATAATGAGCAGTTCATATTGAACTGCTCTGTTTATTTACACACACGAACGTATGTAGTTGATGAGTATGCTACACTACTACTATACAGGATTTTAATTTAAAAAAAATGTTTTTTGAATAGGCAACTCTAGAATATTGTTACTAGACCATTTTAAGACTTGACGAAGAAAGGATGGTTACAAGTGGCTTGGATTGAAAGTACGAGGTATAAACTGAAATGAGCATTTTGAATAATTATTAAATAAAGAGGTTACAGAGGAATAAACTGAAATGATTTACTGGAATAATCTTATAAATCGAAGTGTGAATGTCTAAGCTATAAACTGACCTGTATTCTATTACTTAGTTCAGTGAAAAATGAAAATAATTAGAAATGTAAGAAATCTATCATTGAGTATTCTAAATAGACAATTATGAAAAGATGTCTCATTTCGATCTGAATGCAGCATTCATTTTGAATAGTGAAATGTAGGGATACTCGAATGGTTTCAGTAGTTGAAATATAGGGTATTCAGATCATAGTATTCAGATCATAGATCCGAATACCCTGATCTGAATACCAAATATTTCACAGTTCGACCATTCGAGTATCCCTATATTTCACTATTCAAAATGAATGCTGCATTCAGATCGAAATGAGACATCTTTTCATAATTGTCTATTTAGAATACTCAATGATAGATTTCTTACATTTCTAATTATTTTCATTTTTCACTGAACTAAGTAATAGAATACAGGTCAGTTTATAGCTTAGACATTCACACTTCGATTTATAAGATTATTCCAGTAAATCATTTCAGTTTATTCCTCTGTAACCTCTTTATTTAATAATTATTCAAAATGCTCATTTCAGTTTATACCTCGTACTTTCAATCCAAGCCACTTGTAACCATCCTTTCTTCGTCAAGTCTTAAAATGGTCTAGTAACAATATTCTAGAGTTGCCTATTCAAAAAACATTTTTTTTTAATTAAAATCCTGTATAGTAGTAGTGTAGCATACTCATCAACTACATACGTTCGTGTGTGTAAATAAACAGAGCAGTTCAATATGAACTGCTCATTATAACAAGCTGTTCAGTATGAACTGCTCTATGAACTGCTCTCGATGTCGAACTATTACATGCGGTTGGCAGGCTGTTAACAGTTGTATTAATATTGTTAGTGTTTAAGTAATAAAACATATAGGTCAGGTTTAAATATTTATTTCTACATAATTATAAAAATATTATTTTGTACACATCATTTTATCAGTTTTAGGTACTGGTATAAAAGCAATGATACATTTCTTACATTACTATTATTTACATTTTCACAGAACTAAGTAATAGAATACAGGTAAATTTATAGCTTAGACATTCACACTTCGATTCATAAGTAGGTTTAACATTCTATATTCATTAATATCTACTAGGATCGTTTTTATCTTATCTTACTGACAAAACACTTTATTTTCTTCACACCATTTATTTAGGCAAAACACATTTTTTAAGGCACATATATTGGTGTGATGTAGACAACTTATAATCTCAGATGAATCTGAATAATTGCTATATAATGTTACCAAACTTGGACAGTTTTTACTTTCTAAATTGTATACATTATTAATTTGGAATATATCTTTTAACCATAACACTTTTTCGTTTCCTTTAGTAAATATAGATTTATTTTTAAAAAAATTGCCAAAGTTTGCTTTATAATTAAAATATGGTACAAAGCCTTCGTCCCAGTTTATTCCTCTGTTTTTTTCAATCCAAGCCACTTGTAACCGTTCTTTCTTCGTCAAATCATAAAATGGCCGTGGTGGTTTTATCAACAGTACTTGTATATGTCCTTTGTACATTATTGCTATTTCTTTTGGAATAAACTCGTTTCCTTCACTCTTAAACCCTTGAACATCTACGATGACATTCATGATAGTTTTCTCACAATATTACTTAATGGCTTGTATTCGAACAGTCGATCGTTTATTATTAAACAATAGGCAGTTGTATTATCTTGAATATCTTCAGAGCATTCAATTTCTAATCGCACGTCAACTGGTCCAGTTTTAAGTGAATCGTTTTGTCTTGAACAGTCAATCACAAAAAGTGGAGCAATTTCTTTAAACTGGTTTAAGCTAAGCAATGGATCAATGCCTAAGTTGTAATACGACTGACGAAAATTAGCATACATTTCATATAATATACTAAATTTACCTTCATCAAATTTCAAATTAAGTGAGTCATACGGATAGTATTGAGAATTCGTATTGAATTTGTATGCATCATATGTATGTGCCTTAAAAAATGTGTTTTGCCTAAATAAATGGTGTGAAGAAAATAAAGTGTTTTGTCAGTAAGATAAGATACGAACGATCCTAGTAGATATTAATGATAATAGAATGTTAAACCTACTTATGAATCGAAGTGTGAATGTCTAAGCTATAAATTTACCTGTATTCTATTACTTAGTTCAGTGAAAAATGTAAATAATTAGAAATGTAAGAAATCTATCATTGGAGTATTCTAAATAGACGATCTTGAATAGAGTCTCATTTCGATCTGAATGCAACATTCAATTTGAATTGAGAATTCTGAATGCAACATTCATTTTGAATAGAGAATTCTGAATGCAACCTTCATTTTGAATAGTGAAATATAGGGATACTCGAATGGTCGAACTGTGAAATATAGGGTATTCAGATCAGGGTATTCGGATCTATGATCTGAATACTATGATCTGAATACCCTATATTTCAACTACTGATGCGGAGAAGACATGCTGCCGAACTCAAATTAATTGCGATGAGGGCAGGAGTGACGATGGATGATGGTGATGTGGTTCTAAATTACTGCCAGTTCTGGGTTTGTGGGTAAATAATAGAACATGTTTATTTTTAATAAGCTTTTATTGATTTAACACATTATTGTCCTTTAAATAAAACAAGCTTCATATGTTTCTAATTTTTTGCTTAGGTTCAAATCCTTTTGTTGCGTGATGTATACGCAGTTCAAAATAGTGCATGGCAATTGCCTTAATAAGTAAAACTTTGTGGTTTCCAATAAAAGGTTGACTTTCAAAATGATTATTTATGAATTCTTCTTTCTAATTAACTTATATTCTTCTTTTTAATTCTCAAAATGTTTGCTACAAATTTTTGATGACGGTTTTGGTGTCCAATCTGTTCGTCCTGTAGCTACAATCCAATTCTGACGTAAATTATCAGGTTCAGGGAAACTGCAAAAAGTCATTAAATATTTCAGATATTTAATTAATACTCACTGCAGAAGCCATCACATTATTATTTCCCATAATAGTGGGTAATAATTTATAGAAAAGTTGGCAACACCAACGTTTTTAGGTTAGAATTTATAATTGAATAATAATTGTTATTTTTGTGCTTTTTAAGGATGAATCGTACGTCTAGCGTACATTATACACAATATATGAACATAATAAAATGTTACTGAATGCCTAGAACTGATAAAGAGTGGCATACTTACGAATGAAAAGACAATCCTGGGATTTTCGTTCCACTATCACTTTTACACCCTTTAACGCTACACCACACCATTTTTTTTGTATAAATGGTTGAAATAGTAAGTCTAAATTGTTCAAAACAAAATATAACATAAATTACTTAACATATAACACGTAAAAACTGTATTTTAAAGGTAGACGATGGCTAGCTGCACGTCAGCTGTCAAACTTTGTTTAGCAAACTAGTGTGCTGACCTTGAAAAAACGTGGCACGCTCGATGAAACAAAAAATTTTATCGTTCTGTTTCATTTCTTTACACGACATCGGCATAAGTTGTTCTTTTTCTTGTGTGAATGCGACAAAACATATCAATTAGTCTATAGCATTCTCTGTCTACGGTTTATTTCGATTTTCGTGAAAGTGTTCCTGCCGTAGACAGAGAATGCTATAGACTAATTGATATGTTTTTTAATATTATATTTATAAAAAGCACAAAAATAACAATTATTATTCAATTATAAATTCTAACCTAAAAACGTTGGTGTTGCCAACTTTTCTATAAATTATTACCCACTATTATGGGAAATAATAATATGATGGCTTCTGCAGGGAGTATTAATTAAATATCTGAAATATTTAATGACTTTTGCAGTTTTCCTGAACCTGATAATTTTCGTCGGAATTGGATTGGTGCTACAGGAAGAAAAGATTGGACACCAAAACCGTCATCAAAAATTTGTAGCAAACATTTTGAGAAAAAAATGTTAATTAAAAAGAAGAAACTTACACTTATATACCCTAACGCTGTACCTGTTCTGGTAAATATTCAGCAAATAAGCATCGATCCACGTTTTATAAATATTTACTGTTTTTAAAACTATTTAGTATAATAACACCTGTTGCAAACATTATTTTGTGCATTTTATTAGCAATAAATAATTGAGACAGGCTTCTCTTAGACTAAAAAATACCACCAAGTTAAAATAGTATTACTACTGTAAAAATCATATACCTACACCTTTTTTGTAGAAATTTAAAAGATTTTTTTTTTTTAGGAAACATATCCCTGTAATCCATCATCTTCCTCATTCAGTTTACATGAAGAAACAATTATGGAAATTGAAAATAATTTAAACATTCATGTAAGTACACTATCTTACTAATATTATAAATGTGAAAGTTTGGATAGATGTATGGATGTGTGTTTGTTACTCAATCACGCTAGAACGGCTGAACGGATCTGGATGAAATTTAGCACAGACATAGATTATAGTCTGGAATAGCACATATGCTTTTCATCCCGGTTTAATGTTTCCTTGGGATAAGCAGGCACTTTTCACGCGGGCAAAGCCGCTCATGTATATATACATATAAATATATATATACTGTATTGATTCGAGAGAAAATATATAGATATATTCTCTCGAATCAATACAGTATTTAGATATGTATTCTACAGTATTAAGATAAAATACCTTCTTTATAATCTTGGTACATTAATTCATTATCAAACAGTTAGATCGAGGGATGTTATGAAACCAAGTGTGGCAGTTTTAACATACAAATCGCATGATTGCAGATTGATAGTGCTGTTGACCTACTGCCGTCGACTAGTGGTCAAAAGCCAGTTGAAATAAACCCTCCAATTTCTCAACAACCATCAATAGTAAGTATTACAACCAAAAAATGTTATGTCTGTAACAAAGTTTTGGTTATTAAACGGTTTTATGGATTTTAGGACAATACTCCAGAGTACAGTCCTCGAACGTTGCGAAAGAAATGGAAAAACTCAGAAAAACTATCATCCGAACGACTAAAAAAATTAAAGGCTCTTCGAGAAAAAAGTAGACGTTTAACGAAAAAAGTAGCTAAAATAGAAAATGTTATTGCAGAACTTAAAACAAAGTCTTTGATAAGTGAAGAAGATGGGGATTTATTGGAATCTGTTGATCCTGCCAATAGAGACTTCTTGAAAAAAATGTTGAACCCCGCTTCCAGTGGTAGAAAATATTCACCATCGTTACGCAAATTCGCTCTTTGCTTACAATTTATAAGTCCTCGTGCTTACAAGTATGTACGTCAACAATTTAATACTTGTCTGCCTCATCCATCCACACTTACTAAGTGGTACAAAAGTGTAGATGCAAACCCAGGGTTTACAACAGAATCTTTAGAATGCATTAAATTGGTGGCAAAGAACAAAAAAACCGAACTGTATTGTGCAGTAAGCATGGATGAGATGGCTATAAGGAGGCACGTCCAGTGGGACGGAACAAAGTGTGTAGGTCTGGTGAATTATGGGGCAGCTTTGGATGGTCACAATGTAGCTGAAGCTAGGGAGGCATTGGTGTTTATGGTAACATTTATAAATAGTAGATGGAAAATGCCTATCGGTTATTTTTTTATTGATGGTTGTACTGGTGAACAGAAGGCAACATTGATGAAACAATGTATGGGTTTGTTAGTAGATTGTGGTATTAATATAGTCTCACTTACTTTTGATGGCTGTCCAGCTAACTTTTCGATGGCAAAAAGTTTAGGTTGCAATTTCGATGACTTGGAAAATATTATTTCGTACTTTGTTGCTGAGAAACAGCACATAGTTATTTTTCCGGATCCAGCGCATATGCTAAAACTTGTGAGAAATACACTTGGTCAGAAAAATGAATTAACAAATCTACATGGTGGAAAAATTTCGTGGCATTTTATCGAATTGCTTCATAATCTGCAAGACAAGGAGGGTCTCCATCTCGCTAATCGTCTTAAAACTCACCATATCAACTTTTCAAAACAAATTATGAAAGTTAAGTTGGCGGCACAAACATTCAGTAATTCCGTGGCAGATGCGATAGAATTTTGTGACAAACAATTAAATTTGCCAGAATTTTCGGGTTCTGATGATACGGTTGATTTTATAAGGAAAATTAACAACTTATTTGATATTTTTAATAGTCGGAATCTGAATATGTATGGTTTTAAAAAACCCATTAATAGTAAAAATGGCGATAGCATACTCGAGTTTATCAATGTAATAGATATCTACATCAGAGGGTTGAAACTAGAGGGGAAACCAATACTGCAAACAAATAGGAAAGTTGGATTCATTGGTTTCTTGATATGTATTCAAAGTTTAAAAAAAATGTATGTTGATATCATAGTGACAGGAAAACTTAAATTTTTACCTGTATACAAACTTAGCCAAGATCACCTAGAGTGCTTCTTCAGCTCAATTCGATCAAAAGGCGGTTATAACAACAATCCAACAGCTTTCCAATTTCAAAGTGCCTACAAAAGACTAGTGATACACGGGGAAATAAAAGGTATTGAGTCAGGAAACTGCATACCTCTAGAAGATATAAAAATATTAACACACACTGAAGTGCGATATGAAAATAAAATTAATATGTACTGTGCTCAAGGTGTCGAAGACTCGACCATAGATTTCCCACCTAATAATAATTTATTTGTCAATGATGACCATGATTATATTTTTAACCCCTCAAAATTGACAACCTTTACTGAAGAAATAATTTCATACATCGGTGGGTTTGTTGTAAGAAAATTAATAAAAGCTATAAAATGCGAAGATTGTCTACTAGCTCTTATCAGCGACAAATATTTAGGTCTTATATTTAAAAAAGACAAGGGCGGCCTTATTTATCCTTCACGAGATGTTGTTAAAGTATGTACGTTGGCAGAAAAAATATTTAAGATTTATTTACATAAGGGAATATCATGCTTTACAGAAAACAATCTTTTGCCGAAACTTATTATAACGACATTCAAACGATGCCAGGATGTATTCAAAAATAATCATTTTGAAAGTCAACCTTTTATTGGAAACCACAAAGTTTTACTTATTAAGGCAATTGCCATGCACTATTTTGAACTGCGTATACATCACGCAACAAAAGGTTTTGAACCTAAGCAAAAAATTAGAAACATTCATACGAAGCTTGTTTTATTTAAAGGACAATAATGTGCCTATTCATCAGCAACAAGATTAAATCCGCCGATGATAAAATAAAGACGGTTTGGAAAATTATCAATAGTGAAACTAATAGACATAAAAAATATAATAATGATATCACTATCATTATTATATTTTTTAGGTTCAAAACCTTTTGTTGCGTGATGTATACGCAGTTCAAAATAGTGCATGGCAATTGCCTTAATAAGTAAAACTTTGTGGTTTCCAATAAAAGGTTGACTTTCAAAATGATTATTTTAGATACTTCACGTGGTCTTATAAGCTCTAAAAACGAAGTTGCTCAAGAATTTGTAGATTTCTTCACTAGTATCCCACTTAAAACTACTGAAACCTTAAATTCCTCACCCTTGGTTTCTATTGATTTGTTAAGAGCGAACGTTTCAGCCTGTCCGGTTGAGTTTCAATTTAAGCATATAAACCCCATCACAGTCATTAAAGCTTTTAAGGAAATCAAAATCAAATGAACTGAAGATCTATGGGGAATGTCCATTAAAGTTTGTCAAGCTATTATTGAGACTATAGCACCGTTCTTAGCCTTAATATTTAATTTATGTGTGGACCAAGGAGTCTTCCCGGACCTTATGAAATACAGCAAGGTAATACCACTTTTCAAATCCGGGGACAGTAAAGACACCAATAACTATAGACCCGTATCCGTGTTGCCGGTTTTCAGCAAGGTGTTTGGAAAGGTAATGCTTAATCAAATGCTCACACACTTTAACACCAATAAAATCTTACATGAGAAACAATATGGTTTCACCAAAGGACGTTGGAGGACTGACGCCGGTGTCACCTTATTAAAACACATATTTACGGCGTGGGAAGAGGCACAAGATGCCATAGGAATCTTCTGTGACCTCTCGAAAGCATTTGATTGCGTAAACCATGCTATCGCCATTTTTACTATTAATTGACGCTCTTAATGTGCACGTCTTTGTACATCGTTCTCACATATATGTATAATCTCAACATGAATGATGTAACCAAGATTTTGTAACAACATTTTGATTAAAAAGAGTGTCCATGGAGTTTCTTGCCCATTCTTCTCCATAGAGATCTACGATTTGGAATGTGCAAGTACAGTACTTTCGCAAGTTATTATGCCTTGTGACTGTGACTGTAGCTTAGCTTTTTTGTTTTTGACTTTCAAAAGTGCCTGTAATGGTCTAATTGAAATAAATGCTTTGAGTTTGAGTTTGTGTTAAATCAATAAAAGCTAATTAAAAATAAACGTGTTCTATTATTTACCCACAAACCCAGAACCTACTATCACATCAGAAATGGCAGTAATTTAGAACCACATCATAATCATCCATTTCGTTTTTTGGCTTTGTCTTACGTACTAATTTCCAATTCTCATAAATTGTGGGGTAAATTTTTCCTCACCCGGTAACCCTAAATTCGTGACGTATTTATTTTTTGTCTCTTTTTGCGACACGCTTTGGCGGTGTCTATAGGATACTCTGTCTACGGTTCCTGCAGATTTATTGCATTTATTTAAAAAAAAAAAAACATGACAATAGCATTTGCAAGTACATACAGCGCATGCTCCATAAAGCCGTCGTGTCAATACTGTGAGTGACTGCTACACTACCCTCGTAATATCAAATGCAGTAATCATCATTTTGACGAATTACTGCTTTTATGGAGAGGAATATGTCGTGGGTTCGAAGTTTCGAACTCAGGCAGGCGCATTACATTGTGTAATTTATTTTCATCACCACTGCTCTCAAAACGGTGAAGGAAAACATCGTGAGGAAACCGGCATGTCCTAGAACCGAAAATTCGAAGACATGTGACATCTGCCAACCCACATTGGGCCCGCGTGGTAAATTGTAGCCAATTCCCTCTCATAGAAAGGAGGTCGTGTGTCCCAGCAGTGGGAACATTATAGGCTGAATATGCTACCGCTTTTATCAAAAATGTTATCAGTGTTTTTAGTAAATAAAAGAAGATAATAAATATTATGGAGAAATGCAGCATTCGTATGTTTGATATTGTGGCACATCATCACTTTTTCCTCGAAATCGACATTTTGCAGTGTCCTTCTACCCTCTATAGTCTATACCTACCCCTCCCATCCTTCTGTGTCATGATTTTTTCCATATTTATTTTGTTTTTATATTAATAAATTTTCCACCATGTTTATATTCGAGGAGCTCGTGGCTAAATAAGAACAGCCGCTCGGGTTGATCTTTAGGTTAAGCCGTGCTTACCTAGGTTGGTCCGTGGATGGGTGACACTGACCACCCATTACATACCGAGTTTCCTCCGTGCCTCGGAACGCACGTTAAGCCGTTGGTCCCGGCTGTCATTTGTAGATCTTTAACAGTCGTTACAGGTAGTCAGTGGCCCAAAAGTCTGACAACCAGTCTTACCAAGGGGTATCGCCCACCTAGCACTAACTGGGTTGTGGAGGTCAGATAGGCAGTCGCTCCATGTAAAATACTGTTATTCAGCTGCATCCGGTTAGACTGGAAGCCGACCCTAACGTAGTTGGGTAAAGGCTAGGCAGATGAGATGATGATTATGTTTATATTCGCACCTAGCCTTTCTGAAGATTTTTTACAACTATTAGCTCGGTAATACGATACCCCATACTTACTTAAATTATAAAATAAACCAACTAAACAGATCATCGCCATTGCTGCCCCCATTTAAATCAACTAGCAAAGAGATAATCGAAAGATATAAACATGCCTGGAACTCCACTATTATAACGTCAATTATCGAGTTGAATCGATTGAAATCTCGATGTTATCGGTGCCATTTCGATCATTTATCGGTATTGGTCGAGACGAGGGAGATAATGGACTTGACTTACCAACTAGTGGGTAGGGGAGGGGTTATATAAGGATACGTCGTTTTTTATTTAATGGGTTTGCCTGTCTTATATGAGTAATTACACATACTCGTAACATAACGCATGTAGTCTGTGAAGGGTTAGTCAATGGCGTCTCAATATGTTATTTAAGTAATTAAAATTGTTGTAAAATATTATTTTATAACTAGCTTATGCCCGCGGCTTCGCCCGCGTGAAGTTCGGTAACTGTCCCACGGGATCATACTACCGGAATGAAAAGTATCCAGGTTATAAACAATCTACCTATGTGTCAAATTTCATCCAAATCCGTTCCGGAGTATCGCGTGAAAGAGTAACAAATATCCATCCATCCATTCTCACAAACTTTCGCATTTATAATATTAGTAAGAAGTAAGATAAGATTTGCGCATAATTTAGTGCATACCTTGCTTTTTTATCAAGTAATGGGGTACTAAGGGTTACTTGTAACCCATGAGGTATTGGACCCATAAGGGTTACTTTGACATACTTACTTACATTTGCCATATACCTTCAAATTGTTTTTCAATACACTTCCTCGAAAACTGGCTCATCGTACCTACTACGATAAGGTTCAACATGCAATGTAGGTATTTCATACGCGTGGATTTTTTTTTCATTTATCACAACGTGTGCGGAAATAAAAATTTACACAAATAATTCCGATAGTCGGCTATGATTGCTTTTTTTTAAATCTCGGCAAACTGATATGCGTCTTTACGGAATAAATATTTTTTGAATATTTAAATTGTGTTTAAAAATAGAATTTCATTAATAAACATGATTATTTAAAACAAATATTTATTTTTATGAACAGATTAACATTTATTTGTGTTCTAAATTCAAAAATATTAAAAATCAACGCGTGTGAAATACACTGCATGTTGAACCTAATCATAGTGCGATAAGAACCAGTTTTCGAGAAAGTGTATTAAAAAATATTTACTTTTTAAAACAAATTAACATTTATTTGTGATCTAAATTAAAAATTATTTGAATTTTCTAATTTTCATATTACATTTAGGATGTTTAGCGGCTTCATACCCTTGCTTCTCCTTGCTTCACGCAGTCATGGTTTCTCAATAATTCATTACAAAAATACATTTCGTGTATTGAAAAACGTCGTTTGATACACGTGGGCATTTGTTATTTCAGTTCTCAGCTCCATAACAACCTCGCCTGCGGCTCGGGTGTGAAATCCACCTCGAGTGCAATAACAAAGTTTCCCCACTTATATCAAAATGTACTATATTGATTGTGTACTCATTGTTGCAAAGCCTAATTAATAAGTAGATAGATAATGTTACGGAACTGTGACCGAAGTTGCGCTCGTAGGCTTCCTCCTAGCAGGACTCCACAACGATCTACGAGTATCATACCATACACCTTTTTTTTCGGATGGGAAATCATCAAATGACTCCTCCCGCTCCGGTCGAGCGGAAGGGAGTGTCAGACTTTTACTGACTAAAAACCATCCATGTTCCTTCTTTTGCCCTTTATGTTCCAGGGCCGCGGTATCTCTTTCGAACAGTGCCGCAGCCCACCAGTCCCACAGCCCGAGTATCATACACCTAATGTTGGATAATTAATGCTACAGGTACAAGCTGAGCTCGTACAAGAGGAGCTCGTGGCTAAATAATAACTGCCGCTCGGGGTCGATCTTTAGGTTAAACTACGCTTGTCTAGGTTGGTCCGTGGATGGGTGACCACCCATTACATATCGAGTTTCCTCCGTGCCTCAGAAAGTACGCTAAGCCTTTGGTCCCGGCTGTCATTTGTAGATCTTTGACAGTCGTTAATGGTAATCAGTGGCCCGAAAGTCTGACAACCAGTCTTAGCAAAGGGTATCGTATTACAAGGAATTGGGTTGTGGAGGTCAGATAGGCAGTCGCTCCACGTATACTGGTATTCAGCTGCATCCGGTTAGACTGGAAGCCAACCCCAACATAGTTGGGAAAGGACTAGGCAGATGATGACAGCTACAAGTGCTACAACCAAGCAAAATAATTTAATGACAATAATTGAAAACCACGCGTATCTTTATAAAACGACGATGGTACCGCTGTGTAACTATTTTGGTGTAGGTACAATATTAGTATATTCTATGTATGACTTGAAAACGTTTAAGGGGTTAAGATTTCTTCGACGTAACCATCCGTCGTAGCGGTTAAGTCTTCTTCGTAGTAACCATCCGTCGTATCATCAGTCTCATGGGACTCATATTCAGTTTCACTTTCAGGTTTTTCAATCAAATCGTTCAGAATTTCATTAATTTCCGATAAAGGTTGTACTTCTAGCTCCTCTAATTCTAGTAATTCTGAAAGTGAATCAAACGAATAAATCATGTTATTATCTTGTAGGATTACATTGATGATAAAAACGCTAGGCTCAGTGCTGGTCAGCAAATAATGGACCTCTGCAGATACACATGACATCAGACCTGTAATCCCTGAAGGGTTAGGCAGAGGTGTAGTATAGTATACCCACATTTCGCCAGTTATGTTTAGGTCCCATGTAATAGGGGGCGAGCCTATTGTCATCAACCTGGCGCAAATTCAGACTCTGTGGCTGCTACTAATAAATTCATGATGGGAAAACCCAATGACACTTTGCCCGACCCGGGAATCGAACCCAAGACCTCATGCTCAGCAGCCGTGCTTGACAACCAACGAGACAGTCTACAGATAATATTTATACAATACAAGCAAACTCAACAAAACAAGCTGTTTTCTACAAAAGTGCAATCCACTGACACAGTCAAAATGTATAAAATGAATTTGGATGCTAGGATTTCGTATAATCATCGTGTTGAATTCAGTACATCATTCTGAACGCCCAGGAATTTTGAGTAAGTTATTAAAAAAAACCAGCCAAGTGCGAGTCGGACTCGCGCACGAAGGCTTCCATATCATTATCTATAAAAAACGGCAAAAAAAATCATATCTGTGGTATGGGAGCCTCACTTAAATATTTTTTATTCTGTTTAGTATTTGTTGTTATACTTAGCGGCAACAGAAATTCATTATCTGTGAAAATTTCAACCGTCTAACTATCACGCTTCATGAGATACAACCTGGTGACAGACGGACGGACAGACAGCGGAGTCTTAGTAATGGTACCCGTTTTAACCTTTGGGTACGGAACTCTAAAAAACAGCTGTTGCCTACAAACATTGAACTATATTACTTACGTAGTAGTAATACCTCAGTGCCTACAAAACGATATTACGGGCAACACTGAACAGCTAATTTAAAGAAAAAATGGATGAAAAATTTCAATATGGGGGCGGGGGGGTACAGAATGATGTACTGTATACATGGTTACCGTTTTAGCGTCGGTGTTCGCTCCACTTTGTAGATCTTACTTAGTGAAAACTTACCATCCTCTTCAACCGGTCTCATTCTGAAGATGCAGTTAAGAGAACAAAGGTATTCGTTTGCAAACAAGTTCAGCGTGGGGCAGCCTCGCCAGGTTTCCAACTCGCACCTGGACCCAGGTTTGTAGTACGAGAAGACCTGCTTTGGTGGCAAGTTGCAATCGCTGCTATTTAGAGGTGACAGGCAGTATTCTGGTGGCACTGCGAACATTCGTTTAAATTATTTTACTACTAGGTATTTTTCGTTTTAATTAAACCGTCAGATATTCTCATATACATAAGGGTATGCTGCTATCAAGCTCGTCGCAACACGTTTTTAGCCACTTTATTGTAAATGACAAAATTTACACAAAAATAGGTTCACAACTAGGGTCGCTTACGCTGCAATTCTTAGATAATTAATTACGCTGACGCAACTTACCATAATACTTGCTGGTTACTCTAAAATATAGAAAACCGTTGTGCTAACGATAAACTGAGCATTTGCTATAATTTTCGAATTGATTGTAGGTATTTTAGCAGGAAACTTCGACGAACCGAGTCCGTTATAGTTTAAAATGTCGTTTGCGACGAAAAACTCCACTGTTTGAAAAATGTCGCTTACGTCGGCTGTAATGGCTCGTTATATTTATAAAAGAGCTCACCTGTCTGCACGATATTTAAGAAAGTTAACATAAAAAATAGGTAGCATTGTAAACACCAACTAGAACTCATGATGAAAAGTACCTATGGCACTTCAATTTCACGTAACTCAAATGATTCCATAATTAACTTTCCAGTTTTACGATTAATTAGTTATGGTTTGACGTTGTATTTTAACGGTTTTTCTTGCTAATTGAGACGATAAAAAATGTTATATGACGCAAAAAGATATTGCATCGACCGGGAATCGAACCCGGGCCGCCCGCGTGGCAGGCGAGCATTCTACCACTGAACCATCGATGCTCATATCGTTAGTTAGGAATTTGTTATTCACTTTAACTTACTTAGCTAAGGATATACAATTTTAGTACAAAAACATTGTAGCTAGTCATTGGTCCACACTAGTTCATAGACTCATAATAATAATAACAGGATTTGAAAGGAGAAAGGGAATCCTTTACTCTGCAGCGGGACGATACAAGCTGGAAATAAATTGTAGATATTTGGTTAGTACTTCACATAATTCCAAAAATAACTTTCTGCAGTACTTATTCTTTATGATATTAGTTCAATCACTTTTTAATCAACTTTTTCGCCAGTGCTGCCATCTAAGAGATGGTGTGTACACCAGCTTCACCCAAAGTTTACTGTTTGTTTCGTCAAAACAGTGATAGATGGCGTTAATTTCAACAAGAACATTTACTGTCGTAGATTGTGTAGATTTTAACAATGATTATACAATGTTTATCACAAACATATAAACACAGGTACAATACTATTTTGGAATAAAACGTAAAATATCATTTTTATCTCATGGTCGTTTATTCCAAATATAATTTTCTTAAAATAAATGCGATATTCACTATTTTATAAGTAATTTTTCAACTATAGCTATAATTGAAAAGAAGGCACTAGCTTAACATTTACGCAAGAAGTAACATAACGTGAGTATAAAAATTTAACCAAAATAAAAGACAAAACATTATTTTGATCAATACACAAACTTGTTCAACAACTTACTTCGAAAAAGTATATAATTCAAATAACTAGGTGCTCAAGTATTTTTTAAATCTTAACAATATATTTTTTTGTAGCAACTGGTACTAAAAAAACAGGTTTTAAATTAATTGTATACAGCGCCATCTAGTTAGTGCTCTAAACAACTTTAAGTCTAAGATGAGATCTCAACGGCCGCCAGACGATTGCTTGTTTTCGATGCATTTTAGAATAATTGTATTACTGCAGTAACAGTTAGTGTACAACTGATTACTTAGATGACTCGTCTTCGTTCTGTTGTTTTCTTTGGCACAACACCGCACCAATGATAATCAGTAAAACCTGAAATATTAATTAGTTTTGTACGTCATTTAATGGCGTCTCTATGGCGTCGTCCTAATATAAAGCGATCGTCGCGCGAATACGCGATCGTTGCGTTCATAATTATGTTACTTTTTGTTCGATAAACCGAAAGGCGCCTGTTCTGCATTCTGTTGGACTGTTGGTACGACATATGAACGCGACAATTGCGTATTCGCGCGACGATCGCTTTATATTAGGACGACGCCATAGAGGTAACAGCGAGTCGTACCTACTTTTTCTATAACTCCATAGTGGTTTATGGGCTTTTGGCACGTGGACCACCGTCAGAACTAACAGCGCGATCTTGTTTAAACCTGACAATGTCATTCAAATCCAAAAGAACCATGCTGCACTATTATGTGCCATATTTACTTTAAATTGAGACGCACGGCGTTCAATCAAGATATACTTACAACACCAGTTTATCTCTTTATTGTAAGAGAAATTTATACAAAGCGAGGCTTTAATAGACTGGAAATGTAAGTATAGCTTCTAAAATCTGTCTCCTTCTCGAAATCTGTCATTTTGTCGATTCTCCCGTCGACAAAACCCGTTTCTACGGTGGTCTTGCTACGCATGCATGTATGGTCCAGAACAAAAAAATTATCACAACGACGGGGGAATAGTAATAAGCTTCGTTAAGGGTCGTTTTACACCTTTTATAGATTGAAAATTATAATAAACTTGCCTCAACAAAAATCAACAGAACAGCCACAGTAAAGACAATAGACGAAGTTTCTTTGAACACCATGAGCACCAAGTCTTTGCATCCTCCCGTATAGTAAGTCTTCTTCACCTTGCACAGCTCTCTGTCTTTTTCTTGCACCAGGTCAGATCGTGAGGAGTCGTAACTTACGCAGCAGGAGATGGGCACGTTCGGGGGGAAGTAGTAAGGAAGCTTAGAACTCCTGTAATCTTCGGGACCGTAGACACCGCAGCAGTTTAACTGAAATTGACCATTAAGTATTGATAGGATGACAACACTAATTTTTCATTAATTTTAGTTGGGTATTCTCTTCAATCTTATTACTTAGGGCATAAGGGTGAAAAGTGGAAGACCGTCAGTGAACATGGACCCTCTTTCAAGTTTCGTAATTTGAAACCCTACGATCAACAATACCTAAAATAACTAGTTACAAATCTAAAACAATAAGTATGCAGCGTAAAACAAAAAGGGTGTAGTCATATATTATTATTAAGGGTATTGTAAAGACCACAAAACTGAACCACCGTCTCCATGGGACCAGCATCGTAATCGCGAAAGAATAAATAATCAGCTGCCATACATTTCGATCGACAAGATATTGAATTTTATCTTAATTTAGAACAAACTTACACAAAAAGAACACATGGACGGGAAAAATCGGCCGCCATCTTATCAATTAGGATAATTTAGAAAGATTTATTATAAAGAAAAGATCATTTTCTATTTAAACACGTAGTGTTCTGATTCTGCTAAAGCGGCCATTTTAAGCCCCCTGAAGTTTCCGCCTTACTTACATCGAATTGCGTCATGGCCCAAATCTTGAGATGTCTTGGGTTCTCCTCCCTGGCCTGCCTGAAGGACTCCGCTAATGACTTTAGCAGTTTCGCCTCATCAGCTGGTTCCACGTTCACTGATATACCGGCGATCAACGCCTGGATTATAGCCAGGAGTAACAGGACCACAGCAGCCTGGAAATTGTAAAGATTGTTAAACATAAATTTATACAAAACAGGTCACCTGTAATTCTATAAGTATACTGTAACTACACACAAATTACGCCAGTTATGAATAAGTTTCATGTTAAAGGGGTCTATTGCTATCAACCTACCACAAAACCAGAAACTGGACTACTTCTGACAAATTCCTGACCGAAAAACCCTATAACACTTTGTCCGACCTGGGAATCGAATCCAGTACGTCACGCTCAGCATTCACGCTTGCGAACTTTACACAAACGAGGAGTATATCGGTCCCATTGCAGGATTACATTGAAAAGAGCGTAGTTACTCCTTTCTGACCTCCTGCCATGTTACTTGGCATTACTAATGACCTCGCATCGATTTGAGAATGAGTACTGATTATATTCAAATATTACATTATTAATTAATTTATCACAGTTTTAGTCACACGCGTACCTGGAAAATAATCCCGACGTGAATAGATTTGTAAATACACAGAACTATTTCAACGTAGCATGCTCTATATAGAAGGAGGAGCTAAATAATAACAGCTCAGGTCCATCTTCAGGTTAAACCGCGCATGCCTGGGTTGGTCCGTGGTTGGGTGACCACCCATTGCAGATCTTTGACAGCCGTTACAGGCAGTCAGTGGCCCGAAAGTCTAACAACCAGTCTTAGCAAGGGCTATCGTATTACCCAGTACTAACTGGGTTGTGGAGGTCAGATAGGCAGTCGCTCCACGTAAAATATTGGTATGCAGCTGCATCCAGTTAGACTGGAAGCCGACCTGGAAGGCTAGGCAGATAATGATGCTCTATAAGAAGGAGAAAGTGGCTTAAAGATGCCAAACGGGAAAACCAAAAATTGTGGCGCAACTTAAAACTTAAGCGTAGATCCAAAAGAGGACTGTGTGCCCAACACTGTGTGAGACAGTTAACTATACATTATAAGGTGATCAGAGTATACCAGTCTAATTAACACGTATTTATGTACATCAAGCCTGTGGTCAAGACGGAGAAGCCGAGATAATTAGCTTGTCAACTTTGCGTGATATGCCAAAGGTTTTCCATTGAACTTGATTATATTATGGACTCCAAGGGCGAGTAAATACCTTGGACTCCTTTTTTGTGGCACGCTATTTCCTCGCGGGACCTGGTTAAGTCCTTCTTATTAGCATTTTAATTACTGTTTTGTGGCGTACTTTCGATGGTTAAACTAAATAACCATCATACAATCAGAGAAGAGATGGTTTTTAGGGTTCCGCAGCTGAATGGCAAAAAACTGAAACCTTATAGATTCTTCATGTCTGTATATCCGTATGTCAAAGCCACTTTATATATATATCCCTGGACATTTCACACAACACCATCTAGTCCCAAGCTAAGCAACCTAATGCTTGTGTTATGGTAGCTAGATGGCTGATAAACTACATATATACATTTTTTTTTTTTGTAAATACATACATATTATAGATAGAAAAACACCCAGACCCGGAACAACTACTTGTAGGTCATACAAATATTTGTTCCGTACGGGAATCGAACCCGCGACATGCAGCGCAGCAGTCAATCGCTTGACCACTGCGCCAACCGTGCCGTCACTTTATTCCGAAACTATCAAGACTACACAGTTGAAACTTGGTAGGTTGTATGATGATTGGTGTGATGTATTATGTGAACCGCTTTACGATATTAATACAAAAAAAACTAGAGAGGTGTCAAGGGACACCCGAATGGAACGAAGTTCTTAAGTTTTTAAGTTTCTTTTATTTTATCTTTTGTTTACGTTTCGTCATGGCGTCTAAGCACTGTTTTGACTAAACGTTTAGTCCGCGCGAAGTTACTATTATTTTTAATTAAAAACTTTGTTTGAAGCATAGTAACTATTTTGATGTATGTGTGTGTATGTATTAACTTGGATCACCCATCCACAGACAGACCTTGGCAGTCGTTGCTTAACCTTGATCACCCATCCACAGACCAACCTTGGCAACCGTTGCTTAACTTGGATCACCCATCCACAGACAGACCTCGGCAACCGTTGCTTAACTTGGATCACCCATCCACAGACAGACCTTGGCAGTCGTTGCTTAACCTTGATCACCCATCCACAGACCAACCTTGGCAACCGTTGCTTAACTTGAATCACCCATCCACAGGCAGACCTTGGTAGTCGTTGCTTAACCTTGATCACCCATCCACAGACTAACCTTGGCAACCGTTCCTTAACTTGGATCACCCATCCACAGACAGACCTTGGCAGTCGTTGCTTAACCTTGATCACCCATCCACAGACCAACCTTGGCAACCGTTGCTTAACCTTGATCACCCATCCACAGACCAACCTTGGCAACCGTTGCTTAACTTGGATCACCCATCCACAGACAGACCTTGGCAGTCGTTGCTTAACCTTGATCACCCATCCACAGACAGACCTCGGCAACCGTTGCTTAACTTGGATCACCCATCCACAGACAGACCTTGGCAGTCGTTGCTTAACCTTGATCACCCATCCACAGACAGACCTCGGCAACCGTTGCTTAACTTGGAGCACCCATCCACAGACAGACCTTGGCAGTCGTTGCTTAACCTTGATCACCCATCCACAGACCAACCTTGGCAACCGTTGCTTAACTTGGATCACCCATCCACAGACAGGCCTTGGCAGTCGTTGCTTAACCTTGATCACCCATCCACAGACAGACCTCGGCAACCGTTGCTTAACTTGGATCACCCATCCACAGGCAGACCTTGGTAGTCGTTGCTTAACCTTGATCACCCATCCACAGACCAACCTTGGCAACCGTTGCTTAACTTGAATCATCCATCCACAGGCAGACCTTGGTAGTTGTTGCTTAACCTTGATCACCCATCCACAGACCAACCTTGGCAACCGTTGCTTAACCTTGATCACCCATCCACAGACCAACCTTGGCAACCGTTGCTTAACTTGGATCACCCATCCACAGACAGACCTTGGCAGTCGTTGCTTAACCTTGATCACCCATCCACAGACAGACCTCGGCAACCGTTGCTTAACTTGGATCACCCATCCACAGACAGACCTTGGCAGTCGTTGCTTAACCTTGATCACCCATCCACAGACAGACCTCGGCAACCGTTGCTTAACTTGGAGCACCCATCCACAGACAGACCTTGGCAGTCGTTGCTTAACCTTGATCACCCATCCACAGACCAACCTTGGCAACCGTTGCTTAACTTGGATCACCCATCCACAGACAGGCCTTGGCAGTCGTTGCTTAACCTTGATCACCCATCCACAGACAGACCTCGGCAACCGTTGCTTAACTTGGATCACCCATCCCACAGACAGACCTTGGCAGTCGTTGCTTAACCTTGATCACTCATCCACAGACCAACCTTGGCAACCGTTGCTTAACTTGGATCACCCATCCACAGACCAACCTTGGCAACCGTTGCTTAACTTGGATCACCCATCCACAGACAGACCTTGGCAGTCGTTGCTTAACCTTGATCACCCATCCACAGACCAACCTTGGCAACCTTTGCTTAACTTGGATCACCCATCCACAGACAGGCCTCGGCAACCGTTGCTTAACTTGGATCACCCATCCACAGACAGACCTTGGCAGTCGTTGCTTAACCTTGATCACCCATCCACAGACCAAACACGAAACGAAAATATCTGGCTTGCTTTCTATAAGAGAGCGAGAGAGAGACAGACAAAGAAACATGCATTTTTTCGTCTAGCCTCCTTTCGCAACGCGCCATAAGGAACTTCGTTCCAATAAAAAAATAAAAGATTAAGGGGGGCTCCCCAAAAACAAGATTTTCATCAAACCTATAGGTTTGATGAAAACCTAGGGTGTCTATAGGAGCCTAAAATCACACTTCCAAAGTGGTAAAATGAGTGCCCCCCTCTGATTTTTAAAGTAAGAGGAGGAAAATTCTGGAAAATGTAGGATAGCAGAACGTAGTAACTTTGTTTTTCATTACCACACTATGAAAAACAAATTTAGTTTTGTTGTGGAATGTAATACAATACAACATATGAATGAGCCTTCAAAATCTTTTTGTTATATTGTTTGGTGCTACAGAACCCTGTGTGCGTGTGAGTACGACTCGCACTTGGCCGGTTTTTTGTTCTAAATGTGTTACAAATAAAAAATAAAAACTAATCTATACCGTATAATCATCTCTCGAATCTACGATAGTCTTGACTTTGATAGAAATAATAATAATATCTTGGGGACAAACAACACACCGCCATCTGATCCCAAACTAGGCAGAACCTGTACTATGGCAACCAGACAACTGATAAATTTTTTAAAATATTTCTAAATAAATACATATTATAGATAAATTACACACAGATACAGAACAAATAATCGTACTCATCGCACAAAGATTTGTCCTGTGTGGGAATCGAACCCACGAGCTCCGTCCTAGCAGTCAGGGTCACTAACCACTAGAGCAACAGGCCAAGAAATGTTTATCTCGCCTTGTTAATAAGGTCCTTTTTCGTCATTTTCTTCGTTTCGCTATACGATAGTAATGGCCTAAAGAGGGAGTATTCATTTGTTGTTTTTTACTGAAAGACTGGTAGCCATCTGGGTATTGGTGGTCACAGTCAGCTTCACTTGATTTTTTCTTTTTCCAACCTTTCAACCCCTAACGTCCCGAGACTTTTTATGCGAGTACGGCGAAGCCAAAAGGAAGGGTTATGATTTTAGCAGTTTATGTACGTTATTTATGTTAATTTAGGACAATAGAAATAAAACAATAGGAGGAGTCGATTTTACCTGATAAACCCCGAATTTAATTAGAGCGTGATATTTCAGTAGCCGGGTTTTTTAGTTGTAGTATACACGCATACAAATTCTTGTTTTAAGGACAGTTTTAGGCATATCATACCTACCTGACCTCTACAACTCAGTTAGTACTGGGAAATACGATACTCCTTGGTGAGACAGGTTGTCAGATTTTTGGTAAATGCCTATTAAAACTACGCTGAGCCACTTCTAGGTCAAAGGGTTACCACTGACGAGCAGTTTACTGTTCATACGAAAAAATGCCATCCACGAGTAAAAATAGATTAATAAACTCAGTTGTAAAACGTTTACGACTTATTGTACAAAATCCCATAAGTATTGTTCTGATGCTAACTCTATCAAAGTTATAAAAAATGCATAAAAAACATTTTTTATTATTGCGTTTTCATAAAGAACATGTAACGTATTAATGACTTTAATTGATTCTGAGGTTATTTTATTGAAAATGACTTGATTTTGTAAGGTGACGCGTTACTGAGGCACTCAAACTGATTTTTTTGTTTGATGTGAAATGAAGTGTAATTCCATAGAGTCTTATGTCATACCTGCTGATGCAGAATGACGCTATACAGTGTTGGTTTAGAGTCTAACTTCGAATGACCGAATCTTAAAAAGTATAAAATAGTCATCATGAGTCACTGTACTCACTGTCAAATAAATCTACAAACGTCTATCTCCAATTTATAAGTGCTTTTTCAATTTGACAGTATTAAAAATCTCGCCAAGGATTAATTAAACTAGTTATTTTTTCATCTGAACTGTTTTTT
The DNA here is from genome assembly GCA_950022335.1 of Eurois occulta. NCBI lineage: Eukaryota > Metazoa > Arthropoda > Insecta > Lepidoptera > Noctuidae > Eurois > Eurois occulta. The sequence continues at coordinate 2,954,583 of OX465489.1, read as the reverse complement.
TTCAGGATTCAACAATGATTTGCCAAAGGAGAATCCCGTTTCTGGACCTAGCCGTTACACGAATAACATACGTACCAAAAAAATCCTACTATTTTTCTTAATTAACCCATTTAAATCTTAGCCTCAATTACAATGGCTAAATATAAAAATAGGTAGATATCAATTTTTTGTTCTAAACAACGTTTGTAAACCGTTACAGCACTTATTTCATTGCTTCTTCGTTAACGCTGGCATTATAACAATAGAGCGTTCCCTAAGAATATGATCGATTTAGTGGATGTCGATAGTTTCAAATTATCGAATAATAATGCCTTGTTTTAGTGTAATTGTTTTTTAGATATTGAAATTAATGTGAAATAAATAAAATCTGGAATCTAATTGTTTTTTAACGTAAGCACCATTAAAAAATCATTAAAAGAAATAAACAGTTATTGACTTATAATCATATTAATAAGCAGCAAATAGTTGAAAGGAATCGTCTTATTCCAAATGAATTGTTTGATAACCATAATAGTGATGCCTGTTGTTTTAGATGGCACGTTTACGTGCTGAAAAGCTCAAATAATAAGTACCAAAAAACCGGCCAAGTGCGAGTCGGACTCGCGCACGAAGGGTTCCGTACCATTTTATCTATAAAAACGGCAAAAAAATCATATCTGTTGTATGGGAGCCCCTCTTAATATATTTTGTTTTAATTTTTAGTATTTGTTGTTATAGCGGCAATAGTAATACATCATTTGTGAAAATTTCAGCTTTCTAGCTATCACGGTTTATGAGATACAGCCTGGAGACAGACAGACAGACAGACAGCGAAGTCTTAGTAATAGGGTCCCGTTTTACCCTTTGGGTACGGAACCCTAAAAATACATAGATACATTTTGCAAAAATATCAAAATCTTATCAAACCATTTTTGATTGTTTGTACAGACGGATACATAATTGATGTTTGGGGTCCCTATCCAGCAACAACTTGAGATGCTGAAATAATTAATAAAGAATTTAGACACGAATCTGTTCTAAGGCAGTATTTTGAATCTGGAGTTGCGTTATATTGGATACCGCTTCCGGGATGCCTTATCCTTACTCAATGAATGTGGCTATAGGACATTATGTACCATCTTCTTTGCAACAGGGTGAATCTCAACTGTCAACCCTCGAAGCCAATAAATCGAGAACAGTAAAAATATGTAGATGGGTTGTAGAAGTAGTAAATGGTAGGTTTAAGCGAGATTTTAAGATTTTTCGCCAAGATTTTTTTAAATAGAGCGTATATATATATATCCATATATTTCATAGCCGTTATTTATTCGTTAATTCGGCTACGAATTATATTTATAAATTCGCAGATTTAGATACTAATTATACCTAACGAACTAACAATGCCAATGGTAGAAGGTATGCAGAGCTGCCTGCTAACCTTCACTGGAGAGACACATATAGCCAAAGACCAAGCGCTGTGGTTATGGCTTCGCGAATGGCCCAGTTAGAAGGTGGTGGCATCAATTGGTCTTGTATTTAAAGGACTGGCGCCAGATGGCAGCAAACAGAGAAAAAATAAAGGAACCCTCCGTCTACTGAAGCTTTTACCCTGATGTATGACGGAACTAGCTAAATAATGACTAAACCGGCACATCAAATGTATGAAACCAATCTTGGAATGGTAACTTACCACGTGAATAGATTTCGATTGTTTCTTGAAGACAGCCACCTCTCCGTAGATGATGACACAGATAGTGACGGCTGCCGACACGGCTAGCAGCACCATGGCCACCATCCTGCTGGACTGCTCCGAGTCATACGCCTTCGTGGCTATTGACGTCAGCACTGCCAGGATTATTAGCGCGACTGCTGCTATCTGGAATATTTATAATGTCATGAGTTTGTTTTGTATCATCAATTCATCATCTTCCTCTATTTCAGTAAAATCAAGAATATTATTACCATAATGATCTTTCGAGCCTATATTTTCATAATTATCAAGGTAAGTTGTAGTTCTACCTTACCGTTTTGTTGGTTCTAAGTTTGGTGATCGAAAATAAAGAATATTACTGACGGCGAAGGTATGGAATATTTTAAACAAACTTAATCTGATTGCTTGTTTTATTGTTATTTACATTACATTTTTTTGTAAGACCATCCAGTTCTTATTCGACGAAAAATAACATTCTAATGGCTTTCGTGTCTTTTGCAATTCTTTTTTGTTTTTGAGGATAACAATTTAACATGTTACGTCATAATCAGGTGTCGTGTCAATAGCCTGATCTAGAAGACGATCCCTTTCCTTAACCTCTTCTCCACGGCTACTTTCTTCTGAACGCCTAACCTCAACGATCCCTTTGACATAATTTTACCCATAGAGTGGATGGATCCTTGCATCCTTTACGGATACCTATGTATGGTTTAAGAGCTGGTCAACGAATGTAACGCCCTGTTCACAACCTCAGAGGTATGCGACTTGCGTGTTTCTTTCACGTGAGTACCGACGCAATACAAGTCGCGTCGCACTGCCACGTGGTCATGGTATGCTGTGGTCAATTGTTGCAATTTGTTATGTTTGTAGTATCTGTCGTAGCACGAGCATTGCTTAAGCGTGGTCATGCGGTACTAGTTTCGCATTTGTATTGCTACTTTCAGGCATCTGGATCGATGTAATCGGACAGTCATTTGTCAATAACTTTTTTGCAGCCATGCAGTCAGGCGTTCATGATATGCGCGGATGCATCGCTGCAAAAACTCTATAAGAGTATTGTGAGTCAGCTCCTTTAGTGTGGTGTTACGACAATAGATAAAATAAGAAATTAGTACGTGAGAGGATGTCTAAGGCCCGCATTACAGAACGTCACTCAACACTGCATTACTTAAATTAGATTCAAGCCATTTCATTGGTTGAAACAAGTTTTAAGTAATGTTGTAGTAATAAGTGACGTTCTGTAATACGGGACGTGTATGATTCAGTTATGAAGAACACGAAGAGTTGAATGGGTTGAATGGGGTTGGGTGGGTTGGGCTAACTTGAGAAAGTACTGCAGTTGCAAATTCCAAAGCGTGTAGCTTCGCTTCTTTTTGTTTTTCTTTTTTGACATTAACACGTTCACTGCGTAACAGGCCGATATCGGCCTGCCGCGGTACTTCAGCTGGTGCGGACGAAGAAAACTATGTCCCGCTCGCTTGTGCGAAACGATTATCCCAGGTGTTTGTAAAAATTCGACAGAGACAAATATATATTTCATTTTGCGGTCAAAATTGTAGGTGTTCCCCATCAAAACATAACGGCAGGCTTTTATCGACCTACCACGCACTGACGGTGAAAAACATCCGCTGAGTGCGGCAGTGGGCCTATTTCGGCCCGCCCTCCCAACAGGCAGCTAGCGACCCGATACCGCACAGAGCGCGCGCCCCGCCAGTTAGTGTTGTGCTATCTAACTGACGTAGCGTTCGATATAATCAACGATGGCTATCAATTTTGGAAAATAGAGTAATTCGCCCTGCAGTTATTGCCAGTGATAGTGACAGCAGTGAAGAAATATTTTCCACTAAGAAAAATAAAAAGAATTTGGAAACAAATGTGCACGGAAAACGAAGCACAAGCGGTAAGTTTTGTTCACTACTTACACATATCAGCCTTAGACTCATAATGACGTGGGGATTTTTTTATGTAATACCATCCTTTATGAAAATGATTATTCTTAAAAACTAGCCTTCTACGGTAAATAGTTTTTGCAATATAAATTTTGACGTGATAACGTCTTATTTGTTCAGTTTCGCGAGTTCTGTGGTAAAACTTATAAATGGTTAATAAATCACACAGAATTAAGAAAAAAAAATTCATTTCAGAAAATCAAGTAAAACCTAAGGACAATGAACATGTCCTTGAGATGAGCGCTAAACGAAGAAATTGTGCAGGGTGCTACGATAGACTGCGGAAAACCTTTAATAGTACCCAAGGAAAAAAAAAAAGTTAATGAAAAAATATTGCAGGAAATGCAACCAAAACCTTTGCGTAACATGTTTCCAAGACCATAAGTAAATAAAAACATTTTTCAGCTCTTTTACTATAATTCTGTTTTATTTTCGATATCCCCTTATTTTTCTCTGTCCCATCACTACTAAAAATACTTTCTAGTGCGGTTCAGGTCGATATCGGCCTGCCGCTTTTCCTGCTTTATTTCTCATTTCCTGTTTGGCAGATCCCGGGGCGAATCAAACCTAAGGAAGTTGGGTTCAAGGTCATTCTAACAGTAGAAAAAAAAATGTAAACATTATGTTTCCACAAAGTTATAGCAATTTAATCTATCCTAGTGCTGGTGGGTCTAGAAAGACCTGCCACGCACTGGCGGAAATATCATTGGGGGCGCATTTTGGCCCGCCGACGCACCAGATGAAGAATTGTGATTTTACTTGCCGCAGTAAACGTGTTAAAAAGTGCCATAATGGTCTAATTGAAATAAATGCTTTGAGTTTGAGTTTAAAAAAGTCCGAGATGGCATATACCTATCTGTCTTATAAGGATTAAGGATAGCTTACTATACCCATTCTACTTCTAAAAAAATTGTCACGTACAATGTGTAATATGCCCTACTACCCGTGCGAAGCCAGGGTGGGTTTCTATAAGCTATATAACATCACGCTACGACTAGTAGGAGCGGAGCATCAATGAAAAATATTGCAAAATCGAGGAAAATTCCATACGCAGACGAAGTTGCACGGGTCAGCTAGTATATTATAAAAACAATAAATAATATCACTAACCACTCCAATTACTCCTAAGGCCACGAAGAACACATTCAGACATCTCACACATTTTGGACGCGTCTTCTCGTGATCCTCAGCGGCACGGGACTTGATATCTGGCTTCTCCTCTACGCTGGTTTCGATCATGATTTCATGTTTGAGGTCGGATTGATTTGCTGTGAAAAAAGAACATTTATCAACATCATCGTTCACAGCCAGAACTCACACAGTGCTGGATATAGACCTCCCTTTGCTAATGCCAAGAATGAAATATTACCACTGCAAAAATACGCCACGCGTGCCTGCAAAATATTCTAAGCATGCACACTGTTCATAAAAATACGGTAAAGGTACAATACTGCTCTTTTGATATGTTTCTGCTGTTACATATTGTTAACTTTATATTGGAGCTGTTTTTTTTTCTCTTTTAATCAAATCCGATGAATGTAGGTAACTAATTGCAGTGAATTTCATTTACTTAGCCACTTTAAATTCGCTATAAACCTACGGTGCGATTTATCACAGACATTTTTGCAGAAATTTATTTATTTATCAAAATTATTATGGTACAGATTGCCAGCACACCAAGCTACTACAATTTGCCCAATTTCAACTTTATCGCTAAAGAATTAGGTTCAAGGTTGATTTGGAAAATTTGACAGTAGTAGCTTGATGTATACTGTTTCTAAAATAAATTCTAGTAAACAACAATTTCACCTTCTTATTTATTATTGTTTATCAATAGTTTTGTTAATTGTTTAACAATACACTATCTTGGATAATCTCTTTTAGATGTCTATCATTTACATATTGCAATCTTCTTAACCATAACCAAACATCGAATTCTGGACTTACCCCCATTTTCAGAAGCGGCCATGTCGTCCCAATGTATGGGAGTCTCGTCCAAAATAAGCAGCACATCCGGTTTCCCTGGATATATATAGTCCAATTAACAATACATTGTGCTCCAATGCACTAACGCACGGTTTCCAATACATAATGGAGACGGACTCATTCACCATACTTTGTGTGGTATTGTGGAAGGTCGTTTCTGTGACAGATTGCGCGGGAGTTGCCGAGATTGAATGTGTCTTTGGATATTTAAAGAAAAAAAATAATGAAAAAAAACATAGGTGTCAATACATTTAACCACATAACTCAACAAAATGTAAGGACCAAGAGATTTTTTATATAGATTTCAGTGAGGTAATTGCACGTCTTGCAACCATCGGGTTATTTTTGTTTTATTTTTTTCCGTATCTGAGACGGTCCCCAATATATATTTGTAAAATATGGTCATATCATATGAACGTAATTATGTGACGCTGACGCCATTTTATAGCTCTGATAACATAGCAATCGTTATTAATGTAGATACCTCATACTTCTTAATGTTAAGTTGGAAGACCTCCACTCCTATTATCTTTCTTTTCTAATACATAATATTATTTATTTACTTATCTAGAACTTGCGAATGTTCATGTGCATACCGTATACAGCTATTTAAATCTAATTCGCCATAATAAAGGCGGTAAACAGGCAGGTGGGTGACCCATCCGGTGGTAAGTGGTCACCGTTTTCGGATGGTTTTTGAGGCGCGCGTGGAACAAGAACGCGCCGTCAACACGGCCTGTCGTCATAAGACGGACGGTCACCTTTATTGGAATTCCGAAGATTAGCGCCTACACACAAACTTACAATAGAAATAGTATAGATTTATAAAAGGATCTATTGTGTTCATTGTTTTCAACAACTGTTACGGTCCATTCCAACACTGAAATCGCGACAAATCTGAATTTCGGCTGCTTAATACATTATATCAGCATAATTCGACAAAATTTAAGGAAGAAGAGAGTTTCAGTGAGGTGATTGCACGTCTTGTAACCATCGCGTTATTTTTTTTTGTTTTTTTTTTTCGTATGTGATACGGTCCCCAATAAATATTTGTAAATAAAATATATGGCCATATTATAAGAACATAATTATGTGACGTCATTTTATAGCTCTGATAACATAGCAATCTATATTATGTATAACGGCGCGCGAAGATTTTGTTGATTTATTGCAATACTTTTTATAAGTTGTAATCGGTGGTTTAAAATTTATTTTAGAGCGGTAAACACCGAATGGGGTTGTGAATGTCATGGCGGCGGTGACAGCGCTTTCTGATGTGACTGTCATCCGGTGGTCACACGCAAATCCATTGGCTTTAAACTGAAGTCTAATAATTATTGTAAATTGGATTTAATCAGTAACTATCGTTGTAATCTCTAATAATTTTGATACTGTTCCGTTGAAATCTTTGTAATTATACCTAATATGAAGTGATTTATTCTACACGCATTATTTTTCAACCACCTGCACGTACACGCCCATAATGGAGGACCAACAATTAATAACGAATAAACAGCGACACGTGGTGTCTTGGCCGCTTGAAAATCCGATATGTAGATACCTCATACTTAATGTTAAGTTGGAAGACGTCCACATTTCTCTTGACGTTACATAATACATACTATTATTTATTTACTTATCTAGAACTTGCGGTTTATGTCCATAGTACCTATTTAATCCGAATTCGCAAGTTCCCTATAATAAAGGCGTTAAACAGGCAGGTGACCCATCCGGTGGTAAGTGGTCACCGCTGTCACCTTTAGACTAAATAACAGAGCCTTATAGCATAAGCGTAGCAAAATGGCCCCACTGCTGGGACACATAGCCCCCTCTCTATGAGAGGGAATGGACTATAATGCACCACGCTGGCACAGTGCGAATTTGTTCGAATTTTTGGTTCTAGGACATGCCGGTTTCCTCACGACGTTTTCCTTTACCGTTTTGAGAGCAGTGGTGATGAAATAAATTACACAATGTAATGCCTGCTTGAATTCGAACCCACGACTTACTGCTCGTAAGTCGGGGCCGCCACCACTGGGCCACCGCTGCTCACAGAGGCTTATAACTGGGTACATATTTTGCTATTTTAGTGACAGAACATTACACCTTGTAATCCCTGAAGCGCAGAATACGTGTACCTAATTGTTTTAAAAACTGCTTGGTTTGTGGAAAATCATTTATTTAAGAATAATTATACAAATTGATGCCAAGTACAACTGGCGTGAGTCCTCCACGTTAGCATCAAGATGGCCGAGCGGACGTCCGGCTGAACATTTTTTAGCCAATGCCAACACTAATGTACCTATAATAGGTACACCCACTAGACTCGTGGCTACTGCTGGGAAATTCCTAATGGGTGAGTTTTCAAGACTTTGTCGGACCTGTGAATCGAACCCGGGACTCATGGACAGCAGTCAGACTTGCGACCATCTCTACCAATGAGGCAGTCCTGCAACTAGCGTCAAGATGCAACATCTGTTTAGGCTCAAAAATATCTTATCTACCTAGACAGTAGCAAAAACGTAAGTCAGTAAACAGTCCATGTTCATGTTTTAATAAACAGATCTATTTTGGATCTTCAAATTTTGACGCTGACCCCAATACAGTTGGGAAAAGGCTAAGCAGAAGATGATGTCTGAAAATAGGAAATACAAAATCTCACTAACCTGTACAGTAGTACTTATACCAAACACTAACGGTAATCAAATACTTGTAATAGGCGTACGCCACCGAAATTTCACTCTGAGAACATTTTTCCGAGTTCCACTGACTCGAAATATAGGATAATCCATCCAAAAAGGGATCTATTTTGATATTTTAAAGTATTTTTTCCTGTACACACGTCTTCGAATATGGCCAGAGTTTTGTACTGAGACTGACATGAATGCTGCGGACTTCCTCCTCGAGCTAATTAGCACCCGCCATGTCACATGGTGCTAATTATTATTATAAGTGATCGTGATATTAAACATTGTTGTTGTGGTTTTTCGGTTATTTTTAACCGAATGCCAAAAAACCCGATGGAGGAGGTTCTTATTTCGGTATTTATGTTTTTATTTTAGTGTAGAGATATACCTATGGAAGAAGACGTGCTGCGCCAATTTTAAATAAATCGGGTTAAGGGTAGCAGAACGATGACGTCTTTCAAACACCCACGCACTCACGAAAAAAACACGCATTTCATCTCTCGAAAAAAAAATCGACGATAAGCAGGACTTAAACCGGATTTTTCCGAGATGATAACCTACAGAGCTAAATTGGATTTAGTGACAAGTCACTGAGATTCACCACTGCTCTCAAAATGGTGAAGGAAAACATCGTGAGGAAACCGGCATGTACTAGAAAATTCGAAGACATGTGACATCTACCAACCCGCACTGGGCCCTCGGTAGATTATAGCCCATTCCCTCTCATAGAGAGGAGACCGTGTGTCCCAGCAGTGGAGACATTGGGCTGATTATGCTTATGCACTAAGGTTAAATTGTAATTTTATAAATAGTCTTATCGTATCTCGTATCTTGGCAAGCCTACAATAAAGTTGCAAATATCTGAAAATAGACAACAGCCAAAAATACTAAAATGACTTCTAAGATAACTGGGTATTAACTGATTAACCCACGCAATGATAACTGTCAACTCTAGGAATTGGTCCATTTTGGTGTTAAGAGATGTTAACAAGCCGTGCTTCGCATAATTATGATTTATTGACTGAACATTTCGGACTAACGGCTTTCTGGGACGGTAATAGAATTAGACACTGCTGTATTTGGAAAGTTAGCTGTTGTCAGAACGATTAGTTTTGGTGCTAAATATCGAATTTATAATGAAAAAAATGCCTCGTTGGTCTAGTGGTCTCAGGGGCAACTGCTGAGCTCGAGGTCCTGGGATCGATTCCCAGGTCGGGCAATGTGTTATCAGGATTTTGCATCAGGAATTTCGCAGTAGCAGCCACGGTGTCTGAAAATTTGTGCCCGGTTAGTGGCAATAGGCTCGCCCCCTATTACATGGGACTTTGGCGAAATGTGGGTGTACTGTTAGGTACACCTCTGCCTAACCCTTGAAGGATTACGGGCGTGATGTTATGTTATGTAATGAGAAAACTAAATTATGAAAATCTGAACGTTATTTTTTTTTATTTATGTAAACATAATTATAGTCATAATACAGGTTCATGTTTGTTTTGTACCATTAAACCAGAGATCGTTTGTCAAGTATTGCTACTCATATTCACTAAAACAACACAGCTTAATCACTACTAAACAAAATAATTATATAAGTAAAAATGTAGGTAAATGAAAAATATTTTGCACGGAACTATTTTAACCCCTGGATGCTTTCGAATCTCACAGAGAGTCGAAAGCATTCAGAGGGCCTTTGCACCTGGCATATACCTTCAGTGAAATATCTCCCTGGTTTCCTTATGAACAACGTCTTTAAAGATATAAAATAAATAGTCTGCGCGACGTCAACTGATACAAAATCTCATGTTTTTGTACAAATTAGTATAAATAATAAATTGGACTGCAGTGATTCAGTGAACTAGTTGAGCGTATCGGACTAAAAGTAACTAACAATATGCCTAGATATCCTATCCTCACCAGATCTTGACATTCACCATGATTCCACAAAAATCTTTAAAACTCTATTACTTGATTTCCGAAAATCACAACACAATATTTTCGTTAGTATGAATGTATGACAAATTGACAACTATTTTAATTCAATAATTCTTACTTTATTTTTTATTAATATTAATGATCTCAGTTTTGATCTCATTTTTATTTGTTAAAGTACTAATAATTTTTACATTTTATGTCTTTTTTTTAGTCTTTTTTATATTTCTCGAGATAAATTTTAATTTTTTATATTTCTCGAGTTAAGTAAGATAAATAATTAATTAGTAGAAAGTAAGAGTATTAGAGTAATGATATTGATAATTTAATCTGGTCTTTGTAATTATATTCTAGTCTTAAGTTATTTTGCTGCGCCCTAACAGGGTAATGTATTAATTTGTTTTAAGCCAAGCTTGTAACGGTGTGTACATTGTGCAATAAATAACTAAATAAATTATAACGATGCCGTTTATATTTCTGAATTTTATATTTCATAAGCTAAGTATACTCTTAAATTTAAGGAGTTTAATTGTGTGCTTGTTTAGTTGTATTTCATTTCTAGAGCCACTTTAAATTACGTTTTTTTTTATCTTTATGAGATTTATTACCCTCATCCGTGAATTTAGATAATATAACTGTGAGTTGAACTTATTGGATAGAAAACCGTATTGTGTGCTGGATAACACGTATTTTTTTTACATAGTCTTGTATCTTGTTACATACATATTTTTCAACTATTTTGTCGATAACGGGTAGAATAGTGATCGGTCTATAATTTCCATCGTCAGAAAAACTGCCTTTTTTATGTATTGGGCGCACTACACCAGTTTTTAGTACTTCCGGGTATTTTCCTGGTCTGTCTGTGTTGTTGTCTGTTCCGGGTGTTTTTCTTGTCTAGTATTGATCAATTTGACAATAACGCCTGTTACCTGTTATCTTGTCACAGATGAATTTTACGTTAATACACCTAATGTTATTAACTCCAGGAGCTTTTTTCTAATTATCTTCTGACACTGTTATTTTTAGCTTTCCTGTACATGGATGTGTTATGCGGAAACGTATAATCTGATTACTATATTATTTGATTATTTTTTTTATTTTTTATTTGATTATTTTTGTTTTTTTTTTTGTTTATTTGATTTTTTTTTTCTGATTATTTGATTAACTACTTTGGTGACAGAACTCTAAATAAAAGAATACCTTATCTATTAAACAGTCTGCCGGCAGACATAAGAAGTGAAACAAATAAAAATAGCTTTAAAAATAAATTAAAAAAATATTATCTAGAAATGTGTTAAAGTGCTACAAAAAAATAATATCTGGTTTTAAGTACGTGTAGTAGAGACTCGCTAACCCCGCAGTCAAACCATTACTACGGTTTTGTGGGGCTTAGTTTATAAGACTACCTACCATTTTTTTTGAATATTAATAAATAATAATAATAATAAGTTACTGAGTAAGTAATTCGTTCAGTAGACGACGCGGCGACGGTTAAATTTTAGCAAGATCTTTTTGACACTATTTCTAAATTCTGTGGCAAACTTGTCAGCTTGATTTTATCTCTAAATTTTTGTTTTTGAAGGCTCTCAAGATGGTTTCATCAACCGACAAAACCAAATGCTGATCGCAGTCATACCTTAAATTTCAAAATGAAATTAAACGCAATACAATTTTTAACTGATTAAGACAGAGATAGGAGGCGCGCGGGTTCGCGAGAAATGGAAAGAGTGGAGGCCTTTGCTCAGGAGACAGAGCAGGCTAGGGGAAAGAAAAAACAGATTCTTAAGTAGGGGAATTGACCCTCTGTTTCCAACTCGCATGTAAGACAAACGGAAGAAACGGCAGATGGATTGTGTGAAAGCTAATAATATGCATACTTTCCCCAAACAAATCGGGATTTAAAAGCAAACGTGACGTTCTTTGTCTTCTTCGTTGTAATAAATCTCATTTTAACCATTTTCCGAGGATGTCGTTATCTTTTAGATCCCTTTATATTTCATAAGAAGCTGGTTATTTACCTTGCTAAGTTTGGTCCGTAGATGGGTAACCACCCATTACTTACCGAGTTTCCTCCGTGCCTCAGAAAGCACGTTAAAGCGTTGGTCCCGGCTGTCAATTGTAGATCTTTGATAGTCTTTAAGAAGTCAGTGTCCCGAAAGTCTGACTCTTACCAAGGGGTAGGTATAGTATTACCCAGTACTAACTGGGTTGTGAAGGTCAGATAGGCAGTCGATCCATGTAAAATACTGGTATTCAGCTGAATCCGGTTAGACTGGAAGCCGACCCCAACGTAGTTGGCAAAAGCAGATGATGGTTGTTTACCGATACCAGTGAGGTTGAAGTAAAAGTAATAGTACCTACTAATTTACACTACTTATGTAAGTAAAGTAATAAGTTCTATACCTAAAAATATAGTTACCAAAAGAAATTGGATGAACATGGCAGTTTTAACGTTTAGTGCTGAAGTAATTTATGATTTCGATGGTGTGGGGAGCCGTAGGGAAAGTACCTATTGTTCTTTTTTGAGGGTACAGTCGTGGTGGCAAGTGTTTTGGTTTATTTTAAGTTCAATTTTATTATATTCACCTTGCGTACTTTGTATTATTTGTATTCCTTGTCATTATTGTTTATTGCACACAAAATAATATTTAAATATTCATAGTAATTGCAATAATAGTATAGCTTATGAACGCACAATGGCGAGCTTAACCCAGAATTGGATTTTCTTAAAGCAAACCTAATTTCGGTTGCGAGATTTGTAAAATATACTTAATTTTAATAAACAGTACTTTTAATTACTTAAATTAATTAATTTGACAATAGTTGAAGTTATTTATGAACACAGTTATTTGGAATGTGGGGGTGTTACGTGAATGGATAAAATAAGAAACGATATTTGGCTACCGGTTACCGATACTTTAAGGGCATATTATATACTCATTTCTATCGACAAATACACGTTTATAAATACTCCTAACCCCACACCCCGTAGCAGCCATCTTGTTTTTTTAATCGCTTACTTATCCCTATGATGCAAATGCTAGTCTTTGAATTTAAGAGACCTAGAGACATGCAAATCTTATTGCAAAGGTAAATGCTGAGGCTATCAAATTATAATATTAATTTTCCTGAAAAATAAGCAAAAAGTGCCACAAAATACCTTAGATTTTGCACTAAAGTAGAAAGTTAAAAAAATATATAATATTACAAATTTTTAAAATTTCGTATTTTCTTATTTTTAGGCAGTTTTTGCTGACTTCAAATAAATGTGGTAAGGGTTTTTATTTTTGAATGGCATCTCACAAGTCAACCTATGAGACTAACCTTGAGTGTAAGGCCACCAGCCAGGGCAATGGATACGGGTACAGGACTGAACATGTAATTTTAACTGTCTTTTTGCCACGTTTCATCTAAGACTGTAGTTTACACGAATTTTCGCAGTACCTAATACTAAACTACTGCTTATCACCACTAAACGGCAGTATGATGAGTTAACATACCATCATGCCTGTAATAGTAGTGTAGGCAGAGGTGTACACTACCTAATAGTATGCCCACATTTTGCCAGTTATGTTTAAGTCCCATCAATAATAATTAGGGGGCGAGTCCATTGCCGTCAACCGGGCGCAAATCCGGACTAGCACTCGCGCATGCACCTGACCAACGAGGCAGTCTTATAATGAGTTATTTAGGAATTAATCTACTCATTTACAACGAATCATAACGAAATGTAGGTCATACCTAAGTAGGTCCCCAACAAGAAAATGGTGGAAATGATCGATATTTCGTATTAGTTATGTTAGACAAGTCTTTTATTATATTTAATCACCCGGCTTCCTAACAAAACTATAGGTTTTCAAATTCAAATTCAAATAATTTATTGTGGATCATAGGTTCATAAGATGTTGTGTTAATTAAATACAGATAAGTCTGCTATGTCCCGCCATTGAGGCATACAAAATTTATGTCACATGTTCTGTAAATATCTAGGTAACAAAAATAAAAATTCAATAAAAATCAAAATAAAAAAAAAAAAACAAAGAAAAGAAATCAAGAAATCTAGTATATTTCTGCGACGCCATAACTGAAATTCAGTTGTCCTTGTCAATAGGTAGGCAGAACAATTTAGAGCGTATTACAGTAAGACAAGTACTTTTGACGGCGCCAGTCCAGCCGTAGGTCATAGCTATCAGGCATGGCACAGGTTGCCACTCATTGCGCGGTTGCCATGGCAACCAGGCCACAACACAACGCACAAAGCCATTGACCACCCCTTCTCACCACTTCGCCCCAAGGACGAGGGAATTTGCGATTGTGCCATTACAGAGAATTTATTCAATTGAAAGTAGTAATTATTAAGGCTGTTTGGGCTGTTCGCAGTTTTTGACCTTTGCTTGTCATGTGTCAGTCTTTTTTTAGGCCAGTCATTCTTCGAATCAATTTGTTTTGATTAGAAATGGAACATGTTTTGAATTTCACGTTGTTTTGGCACATTGTATGATAACATTTTAAAATACATTGTCTCAAGGTCATTTTGTAAATAATGATTATTATTTTATATGTCCCCTGTATTCGATTCCCGGGTCGGACAAAGTGTTATTGGGTTTTTCCATGAGGGATTTCTCAGTAGCAGCCACGGAGTCTGGACTTGTGCCTCCTACTACATGGAATTTAAACATAACAAGCGATACTAAGTATTAGGTAGGTACACCTCTGCTTAACCCTTCAGGGATTAAATGCGTAATGATTATTATCTTCTGTAAGTAGAAAGGAGGTCTACTTTCTACGCACGAAATCCATAGTTTCGCCGAAGTTACGGGCGTTTGCTACTCCGGGTCACTCACGTACTCAGCCCAGCTCTGGCGTCAAGGTACTGCTAATTATGTGTTAGTGTAGTACGCATCACATTCTCATATTCTCAAAATGATTAAATTCTTGTAATTACAAATTATTTCTTTATCGTGTGGCAGACAAACCAACTTGGTGTCTTTATGCCGCCCATGGGCCTCTGACTTGGATTTACATGCCATCAAGAAATATCTCTTAGGCATACTGGTTTCCTCACGATATTTTCCTTCACCGAAGCAAGTGATAATTATACAATACGCACATGAATCCGAAAAATCAGAGAGAATGTGTGCCTTGGGTTCGAACTAGAGACCTATGACTTAGTAGTCCGACGGTCACACTACTAGGCTATCACTGCTATAAACTTCCTTCTATAAAAAGTACTTACAATCAATAAATCATCTAGAACAAACAGAAGCATATTGTATTAACACTTCCACTAGCAAGCTCATCAAATAAATAGGGCAAAACAACACACCCCTTCCCCTCCCCGATACACACATACATTACTTCCATACAACACACCATGCATTTGACAGTTGACTAATGATACCCTATCGGGCCATGGAAGTTAGTACTTATATAAACAAACGCTGAGGTAAATAACTTGGCTATTACTGGACTACTGGAGTGTTAATGATGGAAACTTTGGTAGATTCAAGTAAAAATAACTATCGACTTCCTCTAACCCCCGAAGGTGCCTCACCTTTGAAGGTTTAACAGCCCCGTTGAGTTCCGGGTTCAATCTTTGGGTCAGGAATTGTATCTTTGGCTTTTTCAATTAGGAAAATCACTACTTAAGTACTTACGTACTGAACAGTCCGTCTTCTGAATCGATTTTATAAGTACATAATATAACATCAAGACTGTAATTCCCGAAGGTTTAGGCAGAGGTGTGCCTAATAGTACACCCACATTCCGGCAGTTATGTTTAAGTCCCATGTAATAGGAGGCGAGCCTATTGCCATCAACCGGACACAATTTCAGAATCCTCAATCGTTTTATCGTTGTGGTGCGGTTCTACAAACGATGGGGCACTTAATATCGTGTCCTGCGTGTCCTGTTGTTTGTTCGCTACAGGAACTGATGGACGCTACTGAAAGCGCCAAACTAGTAGCTCAGTTTTGGGCTGATACAATTTAGATTGCCATCGATATGCTAAGAAGAAGAAGAATCGTTTCATAGTTTATTTCAATATCATCATTCTGCTGCCCTTATCCTGAATGTATTTAGGGTCGTCGCAGCATGTCCTCTTCTTCCATACTTCTTTGTAACTCGTCATCTCATCAGACACCTCTATATTCGCCATATCATCCTTCACACAGTTGAAATGAGGACTATCGTTTTTGAGCTCACCAGATGGCGCCACTGGCGTGTAAGGTCCTGTCATTAATTCTATTTTATACTTTAAAGTACCAGTAACTTCATAAAAGTTTTTTTTCTTACGTATAAAAATATATATAGTGTAAACTTCAGATACGTTACAATATTGGAAAATTGAAGCCGAAATTAGCAAGCATGAAACATTTAAAAAACTTTCTTCCTCTAAGTACTAACAAATTAGATCCTAACTTGCGACTAAAAACCTCCAAGTCATAATTAATAAGGGATTGCTCAATCTTGACCACAATCGTATTAATAGTGAAAATACTTGATAAAAAGCGCGAACACTCGTATGACATCAAACATTTCTGAAGAGCTTACTCTACACGAACGCCTCTAGCGACAAATTCATGCGCGCAAATTCACACTGCAGTTGTTTTCATATGTTTTTTTTTGCACATAACCTCAATTTGATACACAATATTCATTTACCAGCTCTACCTACTTCGTTACTTTAGTTTAATTTCGACAATCCACTCACCATCCGATATGGTCTAGTGGCTAGGATACCTGGCTCTCACCCAGGAGGCTCGGGTTCGATTCCCGGTATCGGAATAAACATTTTTGGATTTTTTTATTGGAAAATAGGAAGTTGCAGAAATCTTTTTAATATAACTACTCATTTACTTCTCAATAAATATATATAATTTGTTTTTGTGCGGGAGCCGTGTATGAAGCTCTAAACAGTTTCCATACAAAATGTTGTTTTTATCTACACGAGATTCACCCAGTCGGTCAGTTTTATTGGTTTTGCAATCAGAAATATCCCACTAGCAGCTGTGATTCTGGATTTGTTCTCGGTTCATGTCAATAGACTCAACATAACTGGCTAAATGTGGGTGTACTGTAATCTATAGATACATTTCTGCATAACCCATCGAGAATTACAGGCGCGACGATATGCCATGTTATTTTCTAAGTAAGTAGTTAGAAACCTATAATACTATATATGTACTTAAGTTATAAATCTCAGTCGTGTCAGGTTCAAAGCTATCGATCGAACTTAGGTAACTTAGAAAAATACTAGACTGCCTAAGTTATAAATCCTTTTCGTGTCAGGTTCAAAGCTATCGTACTTGGGTAACTTAGTACTAACTAAGTGAGGACCTAGGACCGATAAACTTGACATTATTCTAGCATGTTCTGGGATCAGTTAATTTATCACCGGAAACTGACTGCTGAAGGAAAACTGTTTTAATTTTACTTCGTACCAGAATTAATGGTTTGGTTTTTCGCTTGTGGTTCCGTAGGATTGGTAATTTTCCATATTATATGTATTTTCTGTTCGTGGCTAAATAATAACAGCCGCTCAGGTCGATCTTCAGGTTAAACCGCGGTCCGTGGATGTGCGGCCACCCATTACGTATAGCGAGTTACCTCCGTGCCTCGGAAATCACGTTGAGCCGTTGGTCCCGGCTGTCTATGGTCTTTGACAGTCTTTACAGGTAGTCAGTGGCCATGTGCCTAGTTACACCCTGGTTTTATTCCCGAATGATTGGATTGAGGGATGTTAAATTTGTTATTTTATTAGTTATGTTTGTAAATAAACACGACCAATAAAAATTTTGCTCTCCTGCAAAGAATCAATTAGTTTGATTTCAGATCTAGCGTAATCTTTGAAAAGTTAAATCAATCTCTCTGCTTTTGTCATTTAACTTGTAATAATAATATGTCTCAATTTGGTAGCTTAATACTTTGGTTAAATATTATCAGCCACACGGAGACGTCATCTAAGTTGGTAATTAAGGTGACCATCCATCTTAACGTAAGCCTGACATGTAGATCTGTCGTTAGAAAGAAAGTCGTTGCTCCAATCTTGTGAAGTGGGGCTACCTCGATGGAATGATAGCAGGGTTCGAATCCATTAGAAGCTTTATCGTAAATTATGCCTGAACTCATATCCCTCATGTTCTGACTTCTAAGTCTGATGACGTCGTGGAAATGGAAAAGTTTTAAGCCCGCGACGCCAAGAAGTAAATATATTAATCTCTATATATATAAATCTCATGTCACGGTGTTTGTCATTGCACTCCTCCGAAACGGTTCGATCGATTTTGATGATTTTTTAAATGTATATTTGGTAGGTATGAGATTAGGTCGTAAAATATATTTCACACCGCTAGGTTGCCAAATTCTAAATTAAAGAAGCCGCGGGCGAAAGCTAGTGTATTTTTAAAAGTCGTTGCTGTTCGCCACTGTAATGAACGAATGACAAATGTTCACCTAAAAGATGACCTGTGAGGTCCCGAACTGAACCCAATCACTTGCTCAGAAAATACTGAACCGAACCCCACGATCGCAACTTAATAACTTGGTCATTAATTTATTATACGCCTTCAAAGTACAACTTAGTACCGGAAACCCTTCTTTAAATTAACTATAGATCCCTAATAGTACAAGGCAGTTACAAATACATTGACCCTACCGCCTCAAGTGTTAACTTTACGGTTAAAGATTTTTAACCCAGAGGTTAAAGTCCCTAGTGGTTCAACTTTGGTCGCCATGGCAATTCGTCGTATTCATATTACTTAGTTACGGACAAAAATTCGAATAATTTCTTTGAAAACAATTTAAAAAGCTTTTTAACAGGAATTGAAAACTGAAAGTGCCTCGTTGGTCTAGTGGTCGCAAGCAGGACTGCTGAGCACGAGGTCCTGGGTTTGATTCCCAGGTCGGGCAAAGTGTTATTGAGTTTTTCCTTCAGTCTTAGTAGCAGCCACGGAGCCTGGAGTTGTGACCGAGAGACGGTAATAGGCTCGCCCCCTGTTACATGGGATTTCAACATAACTGGCGAAATGTCACACTACATCTCTGGTAATCCTTCAGCCGTGACAGGCTTAAGGCTAAAAATCTGATGTAATGACTCATTTCTAATGGAGCAAGGACCAATAAGCCAGGCGAATTTCTAGATTGTCCGGTCTACTAGATCCAGCTGTGGACTGCTGTAATAATCTACTTATAGGTAATACTGTTGTAAGAAAACAGTGATGATGACGGTTCCTACCTAAAACTACAAAATAAACAATAGAAATAACAGATGGTATCTATGTTTGTGTAGCATCGTTGTAAGTAATTATTGTCCTCATGTAATAATTATGATTAGGAACGCCAGGTATTGTTTTATTGATCAGAAGTTTATTTGTAGAAAGACGAGGAATTTTCGAGAGAGTGAAGGTTTTTTGGTTTTATATCGTTAAGTAAAAAGCTTCGAAATTCTCATGATTTCGGTCAGAATGTCGCCTTTTTCTTTTAAAATCCTTTCCTATTGCTATAGAAGGGATTTGAAATAAATTTCAAGCTTCGGGTCCTGGGGATGTAGCCAGTGCGTTGCCTGCTAGTAAAATGATTTGCATTCAGTAGATTAACTCTTTGATGACCTTAACTATTAACACTATGTATACGTTTTTAAAGTAATAGGAATAGGACTTACAAATAAAAACGAAAATTACAGTTTTCCAACATCGTTTTGTTGATGAATCGAATCGATACCAGCGTTGGATTCATTGGAATCCGATAGGTCCCATTTCTCCAAATCGATTCGACCATTACGACGGTAAAAACTTTTAACACGTTCGGGGAAGCGTGGTTGATAAAAACAGATCTGTTGTCATCCATCACGTACAACGATTATAAATTACTCGTTATTTTTTTGCTGGTTTTATTAACCCCACTCGGTTGTCCCTTTGATTCCAATGGTTATTTCTAAAAGTACAATAGTAGTTCTTACAAAAGTAATAATAGAACTTACTGAAGTAAGGCAATAGACAAGAGTGAGGATGAAATAACAAAAACTATAATTGACACAACATAAAATCACGTCATTGGTCCTTGATGATTCATACATATTATTAGTATGCCTGATTATGATTATTTAAAATTTTCTTATTACTTGTGAATAAAGAAGGTCCTATACCCCACTGCGTATATTCTCATATCAAAAGTCAATCTATCCAGTCTACCATAAAAAAACGACGGCTCTTAGGTAACTAACCGCTTAACAATCTTAGTCCAGAGACCAATAACCGATCGCCAGTTCCAGCCGATTAACAGTGATCCCTATCAGAGCTTTACGACGTCAAATTTGAGGGTCGGAGTAATTTGGGGGTGGTGCTAGTGCGTGACTACATCCCTCTTGCGACTGGGTGGTGTGAACCCAACTCATGGGCTACTAAAATACAAAACGGGTCGAGCTTCATCGCATTCTGCCAGAGACGTCCGACGCGAGCGAACGACCGTGTCGCTATTTAAAAAAAAATAGAATTCTAAATTGGAACTCCCGCGCTTTTGTCTGTCACTCATTGCATTCGGTTGGATTCGAATTGTAGATTCTGATTTATTTGTGGTTTTCGGTGTTTATTTTTGATTTAATCGATTCAAAATGGAGGGATGCGGGATGAAATGCATAAAATATCTTCTGGTTGTCTTCAATGGAATATTTCTGGTGAGTTTAGTTTTTTATCTCTCATTATAATGGACGTTAGTAGAAATCAAAAGTTTGTTCCCAAACGGGTTAGAGAATCAGTTTTTGCGAACACAAAACAGATGTTTCTCACTTCTATTTCAATGAACGTTTATTTTTGTCACCGGTCGCTTGTATTTTTCGCGTCGGTGCAGCTATCGACAACTTAATTTACGAAAGCAAAATCGCGGATGCAAACTTTTTAACAGAATGAACGAATGATTCTCCAACACATTGAAGTAAACAGCTATTTGATTACAGAATTGATCATCGTGTGTGATTCGAATCTCGGTCATGTTATTTTTAAACGTCAACAACCGTACGATATTTTCGTCTGTAAAATGAAAAGCGGCTTGTTTCAAGGGTATTATTTTAAAAGCACGCGCATCGCTGAAAACGTCAACAATGTGAATCAGTTTGTATTATTTTTGTGGTTATTAAAATATTGTGGCCAATCAGCATAATATGTTAGGTTAAATACACTGAAATAGTTAGGTGTTTCATGGGTTTCAGGGTTGCCGAGGCAATAGTAATGTAAATTACTAGCGGTTTTTGCGTATTTTAATATTTTATTCGATACTTGAACCCATACATTTTTGTAAAGGCTGGTTAACTATACAACTAAGAAGGTTCTGATCAATTCCAAGCTTTTAAGTTTATAATGTAGAGGTATTTTAATCACTTGTGTGACGTTTTTAACGATAAGGCTTGAAATTGAATAAACTTTGCAAAATAATGTATAAATATCATTCGTTACATTTTTATAAACTACGCCTTCATTAACATTACCTTAGTATTAGGTTCTTACATAAAGAGACAACGCAGATACGATCTGTTAAGGCTAATCAAGGCCCACATAACAACTTAAATGGCCAGGCTCTGCCAAACAAGTACTGTTAGAGGTCTGTACAGTTTTCATTTGTATAATGATGACTTTTTTACGTATTTTTCAGAATATAGTAGGTAGGTGTAATTAAGAATGACACTTAAGGCTTGGTATGTGGTCTAGTTTTTGTTTGAAAAGATTTTTTAAGCACTGTCTTTAAATATTATTTAGATTACTTAACGATCAAAATAAAATTACTTATTTCATACAAACTACCTATATTAAATGTTTTCTAAAGCTTATAGGTACAACAACATACTTAAAGGTTCTTGTTATTTTTTTTTTTCATTTTTTTTGCCTGTGCTGACCCACTGATGGCCGAAAGCCTCCCCAGCCTTCCATGAGCTCTTTCCCGTGCCCGTAAATTAATATAATTAAAAGACTAAAGTAGAGTTGCGTGGGCTGTAGGTGTCGTTCTGTAGGTTTTGCATACCCCCAATGGGGGAGAAGGCGTGAATATAAAATATAAATGTAATATCCTGGGACAACCAACATACCACCATCTGATCCCAAACTAGGCAGAGCCTGTATTATGGCAACCAGACAACTGATAAACATATTTATATATTTCTAAATACATACATATAATAGATAAATTACACACCCAGATGCAGAACAAATAGTCGTACTCATCGCACAAAGATTTGTCCTGTGTGGGAATCGAACCCACGACTTCTGCCCTAGCAGTCAGGGTCACTAACCACTAGACCAACAGGCCAACCAAATACCACCAACCAATACCAATGTATGTATGTAGAGTAAGAGCATGATTGTTTCATTGGTCCAAAATAATCTAGAGTTTTAAATTAAAAGAGGCGCCATCGAAAAACGTTCCAATCATAAAATCTATTAAAACTTGTTATCATCTCAATTAAAGCTCGCACTTGACCGGTTGCTTAGTTAATTTCACATCCGAGAATTTGGCAGCAATAATTTCTTGAATTGACGATACAATATTTTAAAGAGCTTACCCATTTTATAAAATTGATTCACTAAACTTCAACTATTCAACGAATTACTATTAAAAGTCTTTTTAAAAACACTTACTAAACACATTTTAAACATTTTTTTTTTATTAATCTTTTAAAATCGATATGAGACACTAAGTTTTTCACAGCACTATATTTCTCAGGTATAGTTTAGTTCTAACTGAGCAATTTACCTAGATGACAAGTATATAATTTACTTTCCTTTTGGTCACGGGAAATTGAAGTCCATCGAAGGTTTTTTCCGTGGCTATTCATTAATTAATTTCCTACGCATCTGGGGGTTTCGGGTTTACCTTACCTGTCGAAACGTCAAAATGACGCTACCGCGCTGACGTATAGAAAATACTACGTCACAAAGAGGTAAAAAGAGAGGTTGAAACTTTCCCTGATCGTTGACTTCTTGTTACATAATGTTAGTTATTTGTATTAGTATCAACAAATTCCTGAAAGGATTCTGCTGATCATAATCCCGGTACTGTAGTGCTTCCGCAAAGTGTGCGGAAGCTTACATCGATGATACTTGCTTAAAAGGTGGCCAATCACCAACTGATGTAAAACTTTTTGGTTAAAAAATAAAGAAATTTTGTATTTGTATGATTTCTGCTCCATCATCAGGAAAAGTACTGCATCGATGATGAACAGGGTCCGCGGTAACACTGTCCTCAAAATGTTAGTGTGTAAAATAAATAGTCCTTTTACTGTGTACTGGGCAAGTGTACACCTGTATAGAAATCGGAAATAGATTTAGTTATTGTGGAAGTTGATTTTTAACTAAATTACTAACACCTTTTTATTGTTTCTTATTTTTTTTTGTGTGTGCTACTAACACCCCTACTAACGCTTTCTGTGTACAAGTATGGACGTATGTCTGAAATAAAGTTACATTAAATATCTTTCACTTTTTAAACTAGCTTTTATTTAACTTGTTATGTTCGTATGCTTGTTTGTTTGTTTAAGTCAAATCTTGCAACTAAAACAGCTATCCACAACCGATTGAGTTGAACTTTTGCATAGGTAAGGTACACATTTAGTTTGAATGACAATGCATGGTTAGCTAAGTAACGTCTTTCTAAATCCTATATGTCGGCTCTCAAAGATCTAGACTAGTTATTTTTATGCACCCCATGACATGGGTATCAAATTATTAAAAGGGTTTGTCGAGAAGAATACGAAAAAAAATGACGTCACACCTATACAAGCTCGGTTAAAAAAAAAGTGTTTTTTTTTGCTAAAAGCTTTTGCAATGTTCCTTTTTCCTTGTAAAAACAAAGAAATAACCCCCATTGTTGTCGGCGACTGTATGGAAATGGTAGTCCTGAAACAGTGACTAATCTTTTTGTCTTCTCCGATAATGTTATTTTGGCACAGAATTCAGTATTTTACATTAGTCTTCGGATACTTCTGAAATTACCACTGAAAAACGAGTAGATAATACGTATATCAAGGTAGAGTTTTGGTAAACCATTTCATTGAAAAAGAGTTTTGCTCTTTCGTGTCTAAATTTTCAGTTCCGATTCGAATGTAGCACAGTGCCACAGTGGTAGGTAATATGGCTGGGTTTTAACTGGTACTTCCTTATACCATCTACGTAAATAACAACTAGGATACTAATTTATAATATAAATATACCTAAGTTTAGTATTAGTCAACCTATCATTAGTTCTTGAAGGTAGATGACCATTAATCTGACTCATAAATTCGTCACCAGTGACTACCATAAAACATCATTTTCTTTTTTAATTGTGACGGCTTCCTTTATATCATAAAATAACTATTTCCTTTGTCACCTTCATAATTACAACATAACATATCATCACGGTTGCAATCCTCGAAGGGTTAGGCAGAGGCGTACATCAGTAGCTACATCCACATTTGGCCAGTTATGTCGAAACGTAGCGAGCCTATGTTATGCCATCAACCGGGCCCAAATCAAGACCGGCTACTATGATTTTTCTGGCCGAAAAGCCTTACAAGTTACAACACTTTGCTTGACCCGGGAATCGAATCCTGGACCTCATGCTCAGCAGCAGCGCTTATGACCACTAGACCAATAACGTAAACTGCGCCACTTTGTAACCTTCCTCTTTTATATGACCAAATAAAGCCATGGTTGACTATTTTTAATGTAGATTAGTATTCAAAGGAATCTTTATGCTAATAATGATTTTCCGGTGTGATCGTGCCATTGCTTACACTACCATAAAATAACTAAACAGACAGTCTTAGCTCCTATATTTTGTTTATTTTAAATAGAATAGTCAAAAATATTATTATTCAATTTCTAGTCGCAAACTGAAGCGAATCCGGCGCCGGATGTGAGATGAAATTCTCTCGCATTGATTGTGTCAACTAACTTGGATAAAGGTGTTTAAACTGATGACACTATTGTCGCCAGTTTGATAATTGAAACGTCGACGCTTGCAGTTGCGTCCCTCATCTCGGTCGAGATTTGCGTTGGTGTGGCCAGAGGTTACCCCAACCCATTTTTCACACATAAAAATGTATTTTAGTGTTTTGCAATAAAATTCTTTGTTCTAGTTAACTTTAGTGTAAATACACCATTTTATTGGAATAATTCTGCTTCCAAATTACATTTCGAAAGCTCTACAAACAATTTTTGAGCCTTTGAGACGCCTACACCTACACGCCGAAATCACTCGACCGTGCTAACATTTGAATCAGTCATGCATTCACAAGCCGCTCGAAGTTACGCGAAGG
Organism: Eurois occulta; assembly: GCA_950022335.1. NCBI lineage: Eukaryota > Metazoa > Arthropoda > Insecta > Lepidoptera > Noctuidae > Eurois > Eurois occulta. The sequence goes on along the minus strand of OX465489.1, from coordinate 2,929,062 downwards.
ATATCATAAATTACCTTTACACTATCTGCTAACCGTACGAAAGTTATATAAAAGCTTTTTAGGTAATCTTTTGCTGGAAAGATAAAAGGGAACTTCGAGACGTAGACGGTTACTGCAATCATTTGAATACAATAAGTCTTATAATCAGTTAATTGTTTGTGAGGTTAATATGTAATGTGTGTCTCTGTTTAGCAGTTTTTTATATATTCTTCACTTAAGCCACTCGCTTTCTTATAATCGGAGCGAGAAAATGGTTTAAATTCAAAGTTGCAATCATGAAAATTAGTACCTACCTATCATCACTGCATATTATAAAACAAAGTCCTCCGCCGCGTCTGTCTGTCTGCCTGTTCGCGATAAACTCAAAAACTCCTGAACGGATTTTCATATGGTTTTCACTAAAAGAAAGAGTGATTCATGAGGAAGGTTTAGGTACATAATTTGTCATGGTTTTGTGTAAATTGGTTGAAATATGGTGATAATTGTTGAAGTGTCGGAAAAAGTCAAGCCGCTAGCTTTCATCGAAAACGCTGCCTCGACTGACAAAAGTTGTAGGCATAATATGCTCTACTACCCGTGCGAAGCCGGGGCGGGTCACTAGTTTTAACTAAAACCTAAGTGAGGAAACAGTCAGTGGCTAGTAAATTAAGATTCATGATCATATCTTGGACATAAATGACAACTAGATTGCAAGCGAGCACGTTAATGTGTCGTTCGCGCAAATAGCTCCAAATTACAAATTACAACTGAAGCCACTTTAGTATTTGCATTCACACAAAGATGGTCTCAGATAGATAAGTGAACATTATGTCCTGGACTCCTGGTTCTTTAATGTCCTACTAATCCCTAAGTATAGTATTAAATACATTTAGTTAGTTATGTCCCGCCGTTCGCCGTGGCGTGATCAGTATATGCTGTACTATTGTTTTGTGTAGCTGAAGTGGCAATGGGCCATATTAGCCGTGTTCTTGAGTGGAGGCCGCGAATCGGTGAGGTGGGACGCCCTCAGGCTCGGTGGAGCGACGATCTTCACAGGGTGGCTGGTAGCACCTAGATGAGAGTTGCTGAGAATCTAGTTGAAGGCTGTGCGATTGAAGAGGTCTGTCCAGCAGTGGACTGCTGGACACTGGATGATGATGATTCTTTTGTTTTATCGCTATACGATTCGCCACTGGCACCGCGCGGTTTTACGCTGCATTAACCCGTTGCCAGGCTGTTGGAAACATTTCGTATTTCTACAGCTACTTTCAATAGCTTACATGAGCTAAGCATTTATATCTTTTTATCTCTGAGTGCCTACATTGACACCCGGATATTGGTACCTTTTTTTTTTTTTTTTTTACATACAATAAGTCAAAAATGCATCTGAATAGACTCGGTTGGGACTTTATAAAGAAACTAGTGGACTGTATTTAAATATAGGTGTAATACCAAAATTAACATCGATTAAACTTGAAGACCGTACAAAGAAATGCCCGGAGTGGCCGGGTCTGTGAGCTCAGTGAGTGGTAGGGCGCGCAGCGGCGCTCGCGCAGCCGGGTTCGGTACCCCGAGTCCCGCGCCCTCCCCGCGGTTGTTATATGTGAGGTGCCGACAGCATCCTTTATTGTTTTTCGAAGCGTATTTTTTCAATGGAGAAACTATGACATGACTGGCTGAAAATGAGATGACTTTTATTAGGAAGGCGTTCAAAAAAATGTAAAAGAATTTAATTAGGAAAAGGGCAAACAGTGATGAGAATGATGATCATGGCAACATAGGAAACAGCACGCCTAATGTGTTAACGAGTAGGTAATGATAAAATCGATGTTATAAAATATGCAATGTGTGAAGTCACGCGAGGACTTAATTTTCGATGGTTTTCTATGTCTGACTGACTAGGTTGGTATAGGTTTAATTAAGTGAGTGATTTCGATTTCCCATCGTACTGGTTCTGTTTCCATCTATTGATTCGCGCTCGTTTTTCCCAAGTTCAAAGTCTTCTGCTGACGAATTAAGGAAATTGATCAGGATCAAAAATCGACCTTAATTGCAGACCACAGAGGCAAAAACCCTCAATCACAATGTTAAAACGGCAACAGGCGAATTTTCCCATATACAGAGTTTTCTTGGAGTACTTACTACTATCTGTCATGGTGACTGACCAACTTTGCTGCTGCGGTCTGCAGTAGGGAAGACTGTTAAAAGCTCATTGTAGATGGCGCGACCATAGCTAGGTCCCAATCTAACCAATGAAGTCACGCTCATTTAAAAATACATATAAAATGACATTACCAATGATGCGGTCAGATAGAGCAGCCGCTCCATGTAAAATACAGGTATTCAGCTGAATCCGGTTAACTGGAAGCCGACATCAACATAGTTGGGAAAAGGCTAGGCACGATGATGATGATGACCAATGACGAAGCTTGGAAGCAGCTATCTTAGCACTAGTAATTTCACAGTTATTTAATAATCTATATACATACGAGTAAAAATGAATCCCTATTTTCCTTGGTCACGGCATCACGTGTGAACGGCCGGACCGATTTCGCTAATTCTTTTTTAGAATATTCCTTGAAGTACGAGGATGGTTCTTACGGAGAGAAAAAATTAATAAATTAGGTAGGATAGGTAGGCAGGGTAGTGAAAGTAGTAGGTAGGAAAAAATGCATTGCAACGCATGCGGCACAGCTAGTTAAAAATAAAAAAGCCTTAATTGCTGAAACTTAATTTTTACATTTCCTTAACTCTGTTATACAATTATTCTTTCTAAATTAAACATATTATTTTTCGGCAGCCGGTTTATCTTTTTCAGCTTTTTTTTCGACAAAGGCCTCCTCTAATGCTTCATCTTTTGCAATACGTGTCCATTCTGGACCAACTATCTTTATCATGTCGTCTTTCCAGCGTTTAGTATGTCTACCAGAATGGTTATTATACCTTTAAGATCATCATCTCCTGCCAGGGCTGCGGGACTGTTCGAAAGAGATACCGCGGCCCTGGAACATAAAGGGCCAATGAAGGAACATGGGTGTTTTTTAGTCAGTAAGAGTCTGACACTCCCTTCCGCTCCGCCCAGAGCGGGAGGAGTCATTTGATGATTTCTCACCCCCAAAAAAAAAAAAAAAAAATCATCATCTGCCTAGTCTTTCCCTACTATATTGAGGTCGGTCGACTTCCAGTCTAACCGGATGCAGCTGAATCTGCTGATTATTGTAGGTACCTTTTAGATCAGCACGTGAATGTTCGTTCATATAAATGATCAAGAATGCCTTTTTATTACTAAAGAATAGAATTTAGCTCTCCAATCGACTAAAAATAACTCAAGCATTGTTTATAAACATGACAACATACATGTAGGTATGTAGTTCGAATCCAGTCTAAATCGAAGGACGGTCGCGTTTTTGTTATACAAAATAAACAGACGGACAAAATCCATGCGCTAGGGTTGTCAACTTGGCACTGTAAAATAACTTTAATTTCTTAATCATTATTATTTTATTGAATGACAATCTATGATCATGTACAGGGTGTAACAAGGCCCTTAACGAAGCCGGCAACCAAGCATTAAGTACTTACATCAATCTAAGAAACTTTACGCAAAAAATATTGCTGGGTAACGACTTTTTTTTGGGATGAAAAATAACGTTTTATGGTAGGACTCAATGTAACGCAATCAAAACATTGTGCTGATGGATGGATTGAATAGTACGTAGACGTGTTTATAGATCTTTAAAAATCTTACGTTAAAAACATGTATTAAAAACTACTAAAAAAAAAAAAACTTGTTAAAAATTTGGAACTTGGAACCCCCAATATCTCCGTAACTAGAAGGTTCTAAGGTATGATCTAGAACAAATAAATGATCGCAATGACGGGAAGAACAAGTACTTTTCGGCTTCGTTAAGGGTCTTGTTACACCCTTTGTAGAACGACAGACCACACTCAATAATATCGATTATTTATGTATTTTATGTTTATACCTACTATAAACATAAAACACAGTAGCTTTTTCCCACCATTGTTGGTTAATCAAATAAGGCTAATTCTGCTAGTTATCCCAAATAAGTCTGAAAATGGATTGTGACTACTTTTGCAGACACTTTCTATTGATTCTGAGAGCTTTGTTTGCTAACTGGGCCAATTATACTTATTAGGTTACGGTAAGCTTTTCTTAAGGTGTGTTGGCCGTAAGTTTCTAATTTAATGATAAGTAAATAAGGCTGGGTACGATAGACTCGTAGGTAGGCTGAACATCGGAAATCTGTGTTTACTGATTGAATTATAAATAAAAACTACGCGAGCGACGTAGTTCCGGATTAACAGTAAGATCAGCAAAACAAAGTATTATCTATTAAAATAATTGTCAAAGCGAAGACATATTTCTCGACGGCATGTAAAGCCAAGTCAAAGGCCCTTAAGCGGCATAAAAACTCTGACACCAGGTAGGCACAAACCACAAAATAAAAAATAAACAAAGAGCTTTGACCTAATACTAATTAAACAGGCTATTTGAATGTACCTTTAAGGTACAATGGCACAATAAATATTTCCACAACACTAACGAAATGTTAACTATCATAAAAGCCCATAACAAGGCGCCACATTTCAAAGTTCGAAAGTAATTGTAATTGATTTATACTAACTCGTTCGTATAACTTTCGTATTACGAACTTCAATTTTACTAATTGATAGTACGTTTTCATTAATTATATTTTGTATCAATTAACTTTTTTTGTCAAATTATGAACCGTCACTATTAATATTTTATATATTATTTCGTCAATTTACATATTGTTTACGTATTATTTTCATGGCATTTGTTTCTCAGACAGGTGAGAATTACTATTATCGCTTTCAAACCGTTCCGCATTTCGACAAGGATTATCAAAAGGATCGACATAAGCTTTAAAACAATCTAATACATTCATGACTTGTTCATCATCATTACTTATTGCTGAAATAATACCATTTTGTGTTGACCCTCTGTACTACAGTGCAAGGATGTTCTGGCGCTTAAATTTCATTGATAGAGTTTCGCTATATGTTTCTAAAACTTCTTCGTGAATTCTTGCCCTTGTCCACTTGAGGTCGGCGCGACATGATTTCTTCTTCCATTCTCCCCGATCAGACGTCCCGACGACCTCTCTCTTTCATATCATTCCTCACACAATCCATCCATGCTATCTTTGGCCTTCCTGGCCCTCTCCATCCATCAACATTCATATCCATCACTCTTTTAGTCACATGCGTTTCATCCCTCATCATTACATGTCCATACCAAGACAAACAACTTGCTTTCTTTTTTTCTGTAACAGGCGCCACTTTCAAACTTCCTCTAAGGTAGCTCATTAAAAAAACAAAATGGCGGCGTTAAATCAAAGTTTAGTTACGTACCAAAAGATCGCTGTACAACATATACAGTAAATATATATTTTCTACCTTGACTAACCAAGTTACCATTAATTTCACATGAAATAAGTACTATAGTTAGTCAGCCTATGATCTAAGTGGTCAGTAAATGATACCTTCGTGACCTAAACGATGCATCTACTGATGTGGCGTAAACACTGCAATTACATTATACGAACAAAACGTGACGAGTCTATGTTCTCATCTCATGTTTTTGTACCAGAAAACAATGTTGTATTTTATCTTAACATTCATGTTTTGTTTAGTGATTAGACTGCGAGATATAGGTAGCATTGTAGTAAGGGTCAATTTTGTATGAGGTAAGCCGGAGTACATATCTTTAATGTAATTATATTATTTGTCTATAGAATACTGACTGTGCCATTTTTCGAAGGGAAGGTAGGAATCGAGTTGTATGAAACCTTCGCCACTGATAGGTAGTCAGTGGCCTGAAAGTCTGACAACCAATGTTACCAAGGACTATCGTATTACCCAATACGAACTGGGTTGCGCAGGTCAGATAGGCAGTCGCTCCATGTAAAATACTGGTACTCAGCTGCATCCGGATAGACTAGAAGCCGGCCCCAACTTAGTCGAAAAAAGCTGGGCAGGTAGATGATGATGACGATGTTTAGTGATTAGAGTTCAAAGTATAGGGATTTCAATGCGAGATAGAGGAATGCGGAACAGGGTAGAAACTTGCTCGTTCTTAATTGAAAAGGAAGGATCCTCCAACGAAAAGGGTGTCATGTCTGGTGGGCTACCACCCGACGGTTGTTGTCCGGTTTCTGTATAAATTCTATTATTGTGAAATACTTATTAAATTGTAAGCAATAATCAGTGCCATATAAATAACAGCTTGAAAAAACTTAACAGTGTCGAAATAAATGTCAAAAGAATTCCTCTCAAAAGTTATCATAACAATCCAATACCCAATGTACTGCCGATTTAACTGACTGTTGACCACTTTTCAACCTTATTACTTAGGGCATAAGGGTGAAAAGAGGCAGACCGTCAGTGAACTCGGTAGTACCCTTGAACCGAAATCAAAACACTCCTATAAAATTATGAAAATTATAAAAATATTGTGTCAGCCCTGACCTGTTAGATCATCATTACGTAGTCCACGAGACTAGTGTCATTATGGCTTATTTATTCATCTGCTCACTAGAAGCGCCTCCACGCATTCATGTGACTCATTAAGAGTACGCATGGCGACAAATGGTACACATTTCCAATATAAGCTGACCTTCATTGTACGAAGTGCCCGTAAAAGATCGTCCAAATCAAAACGGATTAAAAAAGCAGATGCGGCTCCGGACCCGGGGGTCTATAATGGCCACTTTAGCAGAATCATATTAGGATAATAATATGAATTACGTTTAAATTCGTTAAATGGTCACAAGGTGACAATTCATAATAGTAGGTCTGTACGTCTGTGATCATTTTAAGAATTTAAACGTAATTCATATTATTATCCTATTATAATTCTGCTAAAGCGGCCATTTTAGACCCCCAGCACACTGACTGATAAATGAGTAATTGTAGTGCTGCACAGTTCTTTTGGCGGCTTTAATTGGAACTGACGCCGCCATCTTGCTTTTCCACAGACAATTTCAGAAATGTCTACCAACTAACAGCGCCCCCCTGTCAATGTCACTCAAGCGCCAAAAGAACTATGTACGACTACCACTGATTTGGTTATACCCTCCGTGTCCGTGACCGGAGCTGCGTCAACACTTAATCACAAATTGTGGACTCGTCCTTTATAGGCATTCCGTACATTGGCAGGTCAGAATATACTGGAAATGGGTATCTTGATAAGTGTTGTCGTGTGTACAACACGCCTAAAACAAGATAGACATGCGTCCATTTGATTGAAATGAAAACAAAACTTTCGAGTCTGGCAACCTTGTACCAAGTGGATTGAATAATAGAAGTTTCGTTTCAAATTGACGATGGCGACGAGACATTTTTTATTGCTTAAAGTTTTTGCCATGTGTTGTATAATATTGGTAACATAAAACCGTCATATAAAATGCCTGTCTGCGTATATGGATTGTCCGGAACAGATTTCGAAATCAAGATTTGATTTTATTCTTTATTTAGGACTAACTTAAGCTTATTTTATTTTAAAAAAAGGATTAGGTTCGTGCAAAAAATAATTAAACCTTTGAATTTTTCAACAAAATCTGATTTAAATAGAATAGCAACATTTTTATAATCATTTCACGCTAACGAAGGTCGCGGGAAACAGCTAGTCATAAGTGAAATTACAATGAAATAACAGTTAGCAGTTCTGTTAAACTAATTAATGTCGAATCTCCCGCACAGTTCACAATTAAATTAGCCAAAAAACAGAAGCACATTGGATAACAACAAGAAAAAACCAACTTGTTTATAAATTACCACCACGCACGGCAAAGAAATTAGTAGTCTTATCAAAACAAAACCAGCAACGTGATTTGTAGCTGTTTACACGATTCAATCCACATTCGAGATTTTGGTCATGTTAGCTAACAGGGGGGCATTGTTTAGAATGTTAATGTTCCTAACACGTGGTTAAACAGTAGTCAGCTATAGCCATGAAGTAACACGTTAGTTGAGTTGAGCGAAGGGACGAATCAATACGAGTTCTAAGTGTGATTCTCTTAAAGTGACAGGTCATAGGTCCTTTCCTCTTTTTAGTCTATATAAATGATCTACCCCATTTATTTAAAAACCAACCACAAATGGTGTTGTTTGCTGACGATACCTCTTTAATATTTAAGACAAACAGACGTGCCACAAATCTTGACGACGTAAATAACGCCCTATTGCTGGTCCATAATTGGTTCACCGCGAATAATTTAGTATTAAATGGGAAAAAAACGAAGTGTATAAGATTTGCTCTACCGAATGTCAAAAGTAGTGATAGTGACATAGTATTGAATCAAGAGAAACTAGAACTCGTCGATAATACTGTTTTCTTGGGGATCACGCTCGATTCAAGGCTTCAATGGGGTCCGCATATAACTTCTCTTGCAGGACGGCTGAGTTCAGCAGCATATGCTGTTAGAAAAATCCGTCAATTTACTGATGTAGATACCGCGAGGCTAGTCTATTTTAGTTATTTTCATAGTATTATGTCATACGGTATTTTACTATGGGGACGGGCTGCAGACATTGAGTCTATATTTATTCTGCAGAAAAGAGCTATCAGAGCCTTATATGATCTACGTAGACGCGATTCTCTAAGAGAACTGTTTAAGGAAATTAACATCATGACAGTACCTTGTCAATACATCTATGAAAACATCATGTACGTTAGGAAAAATTTGCATTTATTTAGTAAAAGAGGTGACCGACAGCACTATCATACTAGAAATAGGGACCAACTAACTCAACCAGGTTTCAGGCTAGCTAAAGTAGACTCATCTTTCATGGGGTACTGTTTAAAATGTTACAATAAAATACCTCCCCACATTCTACAACTGAATGAGACGAAATTTAAATCTTGTATAAAACGCACACTATGTAGGCAAGCATATTATAAGTTGGGGGATTACATTGATGATAAAAATGCTTGGCTCAATGCTGGTCCTGCTCCACAACCATGGGGGCAAACTAATTGATTACCATGTGAAGTTATTGTGGAAGCTGCAGAAGATTGTAAAAATATCTTTGCATTGTATAGATTCAATCTCTTAGTATTATATAATCGCATAGCACATGTGTGAGTACTATGTACTGTAAAGCTACCATTTACATTTAGTTATCTTCATTGACTTGAATGTGCCCTGGTGGCTGAGAGAATGTCATGCTCACACAAATGTCTCGCTGATGGTGGCGGGTGTGTCGGGTCATTTAGTTCCCTTCAATGTGGTTGAGTTGAATGGCGCTGATCCATGCGTCATGTTCGTGAACGGGCGCTGTCAGTTGGGACTGGTCATTTCTTAGCTGTCACGGTTTATTTTAATTACTTTATTTTTAAATTGTTAGTTTAATCTTTTACTCTGGACGCTCTTAATGTGCACGTCTTTGTACATCGTTCTCACATATTTATATGTATAATCTCAACATGAATGATGTAACCAAGATTTTGTAACAATATTTTGATTAAAAAGAGTGTCCATGGAGTTTCTTGCCCATTCTTCTCCATAGAGATCTACGATTTGGAATGTGCAACTACAGTACTTTCACAAGTTATTATGCCTTGTGAATGTGACTGTAGCTTAGCTTTTTTGTTTTTGACTTTCAAAAGTGCCTGTAATGGTCTAATTGAAATAAATGCTTTGAGTTTGAGTTTGAGTTTGACAAAATCGGCTAAATGATAAGGACATGTCTACAGTAGACCTTGATTGTATGAAAAAAAAAGATTACACTAGAGGCATTATTCAGTAAGAAAAAAGGGGAATACATTTGTATAGAGAATCGCAGTCCCGGTTCCCTCCTTATCCATTCATTCTCCACTTACTTCAACAACATTATCATTATGTCTTTCTCTTCCACAAAACTGTCTATCATCTATTACTTCAGTAGTCTTCTTCTTTGTAACTCCCATATAATATACATAGCGACTTTTGTCTTGCTCTATTCGTAAAGCCATTTAGATTCTTGCTCAAAAGTTTTCTCACGACATGTTCCTCATTCTTCCAAAGCAAATACCTGTATCAATTACTGATTTGCCCAGAATACGTAATCAGCTGGGCTCTGCCTTATACTCATTTAACCCTGGTTGTCATACAAAACAATGTAATTATACCTCCATATTTTTATAAAACACAGAAAAAGTTTCTAGAAATCAATTAGTTTCAGTCGGAAAATTCCCTCACGTCGGAAAATTTTCAATGATTCACCTGAATATATAATTTGATGTCCATACAAATGTCATTATAATTATTTCCGTGACCGGGTCATTGGATTCCTATCCATAGAATTGTATAGTAGGTATATGTTTATCACTCAGGGTAGTTTTGACCTGTGTGGTCATTAATTATGTAGTCGCCATCAATCAATACTCGTTATTGCATTTCTAGTTAGGCTGAATGATTTCTTATTCATCAGATACGGGCTGATGGAAATGTTATTTGGAACTTCTGAATTGGAAAAGTTGTTCTTGTTTCATCTAGCTCAGTAATTTCATTTCTTTGTGATCTTGTCAGATATTGCATTACAATATTTGATCGTCTACCTAGCTGTATTTTGCAAAGATCTTGCAAAATTCTTCATCAGGAAACTAGTCATCATCTTCCTTTACCAATGTATACAAGGTCGACACAGCATGTTTTCTTCTTTTATTTCTTTCGCTATCTTTTCCTCCTTTCCTCGCTTCCCCAATACATGGGGTTCATAACCACTTTATGGTTCTAAAACTTTCCTCTAAGTCTGTGTCTTATATTGAGCACGGCTTCAGAAGTTTCTCCAATATGTTGATAGATAGGTACTCATGAACTTACCAAGAGCATATTATTCAGTAACTGGATTGTGGAGGTCAAATAATATAGTCAATCGCTGCATGTAAAATACTGGTATTCAGCTGCATCCGGTAAGACTGAAGGCCGATCCCAATATACATAGTTGGGAAAAGATTGTTGGGCATTTGATGGTGATTTATGAACTTACCACTGTAATATTAAAATTCCCATAAAAATATTTTGTGTAAACCACACGGAAACACGAATGCTGCTGCAGTTATGCTAGAAAGTGTATTTTTATATCGACATCATAACCGGGTCGAGGAATTAGGTCGCGCCCGAGAATGACATTGGTCGATATCATTTTTCTATACTATTGTGGATAATAGTGGTGCATTTGATGTAGTTGATTTTCTTGTCTATTATTGGCTCGTCGACTAGACCAGTCGTAGCAAGCATGACTGCTGAGCATGAGGTCCTGGGTTCGATTCCCACTTGACGATTAATCACTCGATGTTTTCATATAATAATGTAATAGATTACTTTCTTTCCATTTCATTTGATTGAAATAAGCGATACAGACAAACTTCAAAGAATACTTACCTACTTATTATAATGATGATGATTCCAATCTGCTCATTGTCATTGGACGTCTGTGTCATTCTAGTTAATTTGTAGGTCGTTGTCATGTTTTTGTAAACATGAAATAAAATGAGTACCTAAAAGCAGGTTTATTCTGTAAAGTTCGCTTCGAACCTCGAGCACACAACTCGAAAGCTCGAAAGCATTAGAGTATACAGGGTAGATACCTACTCTTAAATCATAATAAATCATCTTTGGCCCAGTGGTAATGGCCCCGATCTATGTATCGTAGCTCATGTACGAAACCCAAACAGGCACTCATCTTTATGCAGGCAATTTATTTCAATCTGCCTTACCATCTCCCAAGCCTTTTCCCAACTGTGTTGGGGTCGGCTTTCAGTCAAAGCGGATGCAAGTGAATACCAGTATTTACCTCCACATCCTAGTCAGGGTTGGGTAATACGATACCATTTGTTAAGACTGATTGTCAGACTTTCGGCCCGTAATGACTGTCAAAGGTCTACAAATGACAGCTGGGACCAACGGCATAACCTGGTTTCCGAGTCTCGGAGGAAACTCGGTATGTAATGGGTGGTCACCCATCCACGAACCAACCTGAAGATAGACCTGAGTGGTTGTTATTATTTAGCCGCGAGTAATTTATTTCAATATCATTACTAACACGCTGGATGCCCTAGAACCAAAAATTCGTCTAGTGTTCCCAAGTTCATATGACCCCAATCTATTTAAGTCGCGAGTTAATAGGCTTCTGGGTAAGCTCGTTCCATCGTCGACCTCATCTCTGTCCTCAGGACTAGATTGAGGTCAAGAGTAGACCCATTTAATATTAAAAAAAAAAAAATCGAAGGTATGAGGCATCCATCAATCAGCACTGGGCCTGCAGTCAAAATCATCCCGGATTCACACTTCGCCTGCATTCAACTGTGAAACTATGGAGTAATACTAAGTTTTACGAACGAGTTCGCGAAGTGGACATCAAAATAGAATAATGATCCTGATGTCATGCGATGTTATCACGCTCGGCTGCAACAATTAGACCAATTCGGAGCAGATGTTCAACAGATTTTCAAGAGCGCTTCTATTTTCAAGGTTCATTGAATTGAAGTAAAGAGAACATAATTATCATTGTAATAGTTTTGAGTTAAAAATCGGAGTCTGAAATGATGTCTGTTGTTTTTAATTGATTGTCTACATTGTATGTTTTTGGAGTCACAACTCGAACGATTTGTCATTTTGATGTTTTTTGTTATTTATTTACCTTGGAAATTGATTAAGAAATGGTATCCGTTGTTTTTTTTAATGGATTCGTGGTTTAAACTTAAAACCTTATGCTTTTAGGGCACAATTTAAATAATTATTCGGTTGTTATATCAACAAGATCTTAACGGCACAAATTATTATTGGCAATTGTTTTACTCTTACTAATAAATATTTACTAACTTTGCCCTCCTTATTTACGACCCCATTGTCAAACAAGATTCATGTTTTGGCCTGTTCTCATTACCATTGTATGTATGAACGAAATTTTGCAACATATCTGCTCTGTCTGGCTTGGATTGACAACAAGTCTGTTTTTACATCGATTTATCTGTCTCATGTGCCTTGTCCCACTGCTTTTATTAATGAGCTAGCTTTTGCCCGCGGCTCGTGCGCATTCTGGTCGAGAGTTATCACACGGTAACGTTTAAAACATAGCCTATGATACTCGCGGCTAATGTAGCTTTACATTAGTGAAAGAATTTTCTTCATCGGAATCGGTTCATTCGTTTCGTAGATTAAACTTAGTAACAAACGCACTTCTAGCTCTTTATAATATTTGTCTAGAATATTCGTCAACACAGATTTAATAGCATTGAAATCGAGCAGAAAGCTTTATCTGTTCTAGCTGAAAGCTGATCTTGTTACCCAAGGACTTACGAGTATGATGATGAATACTGTTGAAACAGGCTCACAGTGTACCAGTCATCCATAACCATATACTATAATATTATTATAAATGCGAAAGTATCTCTGATGGTTTGTTTGTTACCTTTTCACGACTAAAAGGCTAATCGGATAGTAATGAAATTTGGCAAGTAGATAGATTATATTCTGGTGAAGGCTAGGCTATCTTTTTTTTCTCACACATCCACAATAAAATTTCCACGCGAACAAAGTCGCGGGTAACAGCTAGTTATAAATATACCGCAGCGATATGGCACATACATGACGTAGTACACATCATTTAAGATCTGTTAATGTTGTACAATTACAAAAACATGATCGAATATTCGTCGAGATACTTTTCAAATGACTACTTGTCAAAATGATGTAACAGCTACATACGACTGTAGATATTACGGAATTGATGACGTCATCCCACGGAAGCCAGTTTTAGCAGCTCTGTCATAAAGAAATAAAGACAGCCGTAAAAGAAGCCATTATGTCACCGTGTATCGGTTAGATCTTTATGGCAGTTGCACCTGCTAAGTTATTGTTTTGTTCACGCAATACTTGCATTATTGATTTTTGCCATAAACTGTGACTGACTGTTCAATATCGTAAGTTGCGCAAGTTTGACTTAGAGTACAGTTCAGGGGGTCTAAAATCATGCCAGGGCTGCGGGACTGTTCGAAAGAGATACCGCGGCCCCGGAACATAAAGGGCAAATAAGGAACGTGGATGGTTTTTAGTCAGTAAAAGTCTGACACTCCCTTCCGCTCCGCCCAGAGTGGGACGAGTCATTTGATGATTTCCCATCCGAAAAAAAAGGGGTCTAAAATGGCCACTTCTCTCCTTACAGACATTAGTCGATTAGGCATAGGTAAGCAATGTCAACGTTGAACTACACTACCTGCTTACGGTCATGTGAATACCTAACATTCATAATTATATGAAACACATATTTTTCCTCACTCTTGTTTAAGTTAAATACATCTAATTTCAATAATACAAAACCAACAAGTAAATATAAATAGAATGACTATGTAGGACGTGCTCGTTGACATTGAACGAAATACCCATAGCAGTACAATACCTTGACGCCATGGAAATGCAGTGACGTCATCACTGCACCATGCACCATTGAAAGGCGTCCATTCATACATTCATTCACACATGGTCGTCGAAACAAGGAGATGTTACGACAATTTGTGAGTTACGATATTTTGTGGCTGTTGTGTCATCTGACCCTACCTTGTTTTGAAATACTGGTGTACAAGATAATTAAACATAAATAATTTGTAATGTGATAAAATTTCCACGAAGCCGTCAACCACTTTACGCAAAAATTATTGCTGGGATAGGTACTACTTTTTTTTTGGGGTGAAAAATCTCGTTTTACGGTAGGACTCAATGTATTTCGGTTAAGGGTCTTGTTACACCCTTTAAGAAAAAGAATAATTTATTAAAAAAGAAAAGTATTTCAAAAATTTACATTTAGGCGCAGTAGAATTATTTCTCATACAATGGTATAACTAGTACTTATAAGTAAACTATAGCTAAAATATATTTAACAGTTGCAAGTAATGATAGTTCAATTCAGATCTTTGGTAGCGACCTTTATATGTAATAGGGAGTTAAGGGAGCGAGCCTATAGCTATCAACAGGGCACAAATCCAAACTACATGTGGGTGTGTTTGTCTGGCGAAATGTGTATAAAGGGTACGTTAAATAAAGTTAAATTATCATTATCTGCCTAGCTTTTTTCTAACTATGTTGGGGTCGGCTTCCAGTCTACCCGGATGCAGCTGAATACCAGTATATTTCATGAGGCGACTGCCTATCCGACCAATCCAAAAGAAGTAAAAAATAAGGTGTAGTTTTTTTTGTTATTGACTCTTTGAATCCAGTTTCACTTGACTGAATGACAGAGTGAATGAGATAATTTGAGTTTTATAACCAGACGCGGCCTAAAATCAAACAATCGTCCTGTGTGTACCGCAAACAACTGCAAAATCGAGCAAACAAATTCACAAACATGTGCTTTATTAAACCCACAATAAGTACACAGAGTACTCCTAAAATGCATAATACGTAAACGACGGACAGGAAATGTGCCGATCTGAACCGAGATTTGCGGCTGAATAATTTTCACAAGGTCACCACCAACGTGGACAATAACAACCATGCAATGGCGATTTCCATAAACTAACACTAGCTGCAAATTATACAGTACTATATTTATAGAACATAATAAAAAATTAGCACCAAAGTGGAGCCTGAGTATTTATGTATTTTTTTTTGCATCTCAAAACACATAACAAAAAATAAAGAAACTTATAAAAAGTCGATGGATCATGAATGGCATTAATAGTGAATTAGTTTCAAATATTAATTTGAAACTAATTCACTACGTTTTAGTATGACAACATCAAGTATCAAGTATAATACTATAGGAAATATTTTGCAGACAAGAGACTTGAAGGGATCAATTTAGATAGCCACCGACGCTTAGAAGTTGATAATAATGACAGCAATCAACTAAGCAAG
Source organism: Eurois occulta (assembly GCA_950022335.1). Lineage (NCBI taxonomy): Eukaryota > Metazoa > Arthropoda > Insecta > Lepidoptera > Noctuidae > Eurois > Eurois occulta. Next base: position 2,913,199 of record OX465489.1, on the reverse strand, counting down.
CGCGACTGCTGACCATGAGATTCTGGGTTCGACTTCCACGTCGGGGAAAGTGTTATGGGGATTTTCATCAGGAATTTCTCAGTAGCAGCCACGAAGTCTGGATTTGTGCCCGTTTGATGGTAATAGGCTCGCCCCCTAAAACATCATCTTCCTGCCCTTGTCCCACGTTATTTGGGTCGGCGCAACACGTTTTTTTCTTCCATTCTCCTCTGTCAACCGTCACGCTATCATTTACTTCTTTATCTTTCATATCATTCCTCACACAATCGCCCCCTATTATATAGGCCTTAAAAAGAAAATGTAACTGGTGAAATATGGATGTACTATTAGGTACCTACACTTTTACCTAACCCTTCGGGGGTTTCCAGCGTGATGTTATGTGATGTTAATTTGCATTGGCCAGGACAAAAAGGTTTACTCATTGCTACTATTGAAGAAATAATTTCCCAAGAACTAACCGTGACTAGCGAAGTTTCAACACTTTTAATACGAAAACGGGTATTTTATGCGCAGTTTATGGCCCAGTTCCTTGGCTACTCATACAACGACTCAGGGCAGCGTGACCCATTTTTATGGCCCGTATATCAAACTGACGCGGTAAAACATTCAAGCTTGCGACGATGTTTAGAATTTATGAGAAGATTGTAATCGCGTAGTATTCCGTCTTGATTGCCTTTAGATGTGAAGTTGAAGTTCTCTTGTTACTAGGTTCATTATGGATTTAAAAAAAACTGTGTACCTAATGGCCTTAACTTGTCAAGAAATAAATTTTAGAAGTTAACGTTATTGTGGTTAACTTGTACAGATGTCTGTATTTTTATGTTCGTTGAACTATCTATCTGACGCTGGCGCATCATTTTCTGAAATGCATTTTGTTACTTGATCAAGTTCTACTACCTACAACTGTAGCTAGAGAGTTAAACCTTTTGATGACGTTCACATTTGCACAGACTTTAACCTTCTCGTTGGTCTATTGGTCGCTGCATAAGGTTCTAGGTTCGATTTCCAGGTCGGGGAAACTGTTACTGGGATTTTCAATCAGGAATTTCTCAGTTGATGTTGTTGAGTCTCTTTTTGGTTAATGACAATAGGTTCCACCCTATTATATGTAACTTTAACCTAACTGGCGAAATGTGGGTGAACTATTAGGTACCTACACCTCTGTCGACTGATGTTATGTTATGTTATTGATTGATCACTCTAAATCCAAATAAGTTGACGTTGCATTCCGCATTCATTCTTGGGGGCTCGTATTTAAAAATATATATATCACCTAATATCATCAAGTACCTACTCAAATATCTATCGTTTAATCAAGTACTTATATAAGATATCACATTACAAGTACAACGATAATACGAAGAATCCACATCAACCCATTGACACTATAAATCACAGTGTGAAAACGACATGTGAACGTGGGCGTTGCTAAATAGTAATCGGATATAGCTACTAATTGATGACTCCCACCTTAAGTCAGGCGGCCAGGTTTGGCAATATATCGCCGTTTGAAGACTGCGTTTAATTTGATTTGCTCAAACTTGGACATTAATCATAGAACACAGAATCAAACTCAAAGCATTTATTAGAAAACAACAAGAAATCTTAGAAGTTAAAGTTTCCAATTGAGGTCAATTGAAAACCGGGAAGAGGATCTTTAACTTCTAAGATTTCTTTAAATAGTTAGTCAGTTACTGCTGAAACTAACGAAAGCGCGGCAAAAATATAATCTATACAGGCTCTTCTGGTTCTTCTGGCTCTTCTTCAATCTAAACAGTTCAAAAGAGCCTATATAGATTTTCTTTCACGAGGTCGGTCAGTCAAAAAGATGAAGCTATATCCTCTTCTTAGACACTCCACTACTGACAGCAGTAACCTCCTCTCAAAGGCACAAGATAAGCGGCAAAATAACTGTAATTTCCCATTCCAAAGCGTAGATCTTTGTGGAGAAGACGATATTGGCGCGGAGACCGGTAAGTACCCGTGTAGTTACCGGTCTTCGCGTCAATATCGTCCCACCGAAGTGCCTCAATGCTCTGTGGCATAGACAGATAAGAATACCGAGCAGTGTTCTAATTTAATTATAATATTATTTAAGGAATTGTGGCCTTTTTTGTGGTTGAATTCTGTGATCAATACACGAAACACGCACACGCGTGTGTGAAACACGCTTTCAGAAAAAAAGGTTTGGCATGATACACCTAAATTAAAGTTTCGAAGTAGTCCAAGTAACAACCTATCCTACAATATTAGATCACGTAGAAATATTTGAGTTGAGAATACCAATCAGAAAAACAAAAAATAAAATAAAGTAAACTGAGGCAGCAGTGCGTCCTGCTGAATTAGTAAAATCAAAAATTTACATAATCTGCTCAAGATTGCTATTATTTCGTCATTTTTTTTTGTAACGACAACCAGTAATATAAACACCGAATACCTGAATTCACAAGTAACCAATTATATTTCTTTCCACAGATCTTCGGCATTGTAATAATAGCAGCGGCATGTGTGGACATGGGAATGATCAAGGGGTTCGCTGGCATGGAGCCGACGGGCCACGAGACGGATGCCCTTCTGATAGCCATTGGAGTCCTTATCATAATCATCGCTGCTTTCGGCTGCTTCGGGGCTTGGAAGGAGAGTCCTAAGCTGTTGTATGTTGTGAGTAGCCATACTTTCATTGATTATTTGGACGCGGTTAATAGCATGTACTTTAGCAGTCAAAGAAGTAATGCTAGCAGGAATATTCCCCACAGTATTCCCATGGTGGATTGCCACAAATGGCTCGGATACATTTTTTTTGTACCCTGAAGGCTTTATCCACATCTGTTGAGTTACCCCATATTATGAGGCCGTATTGGGTGCTGCGGTGGCCCAGTGGTGGCGGCCCCCACTTACAAATAGTAAGCCAGGCAGGCGCATTATTTTGTCTAATTTATTTCATCACCACTGCTCTCAAAAACGGTGACGGAAAACATCGTGAGGAAACCGGCATGTCCTAGAACCAAAAATTTGAAGACATGTGACGTCTACCAACCCGCACTAGGCCCGCGTGGTGGATTAGCCCACTCCCTCTCTTAAAGAGGAGGCCGTGTATCCCAGCAGTAGGACCCATTATAGGCTACTTATGCTATGAGGCCGTATTGTAAAGTAGAAGCAACACAACCGTGCGTGATACGCAGTTAACATGTACTCTATGAAGAGATCTTTCGCAGTGTGGAGAACATAAACGAATTTATTTAATTTGTTGCAAACTTTTTCTACATGCATGTTTACAATCGTAGTTTTAGATACGAACTGAGGCTCATGATATAGAATGATGTCAACAAGTCCCCAAAGATTTAACTACAGAGACCATCAAAATAGACAAAGTAGATGACGATATTTAGTGTAACCTTGAAACAAATAATAAGAGCTGCGAATCACCAATAGACGCGTTAATTGACCAATAGAGTGTGACGAAAACTTGGTCACCACAGCGTGTCTATTCTGTGCACAGTTTTTATTCCTCGATTTATGTACTTCTGTGTTCCAAAGTACTATTACGCTGCGTTAATTTATTCTGTAGTCAAATTGGGTAGAACTTCCATTAAATCTATCTACTGGATCGAATAGTATTCGTTATTTTCTTTGCTATCCGCAATTGATGAGTAGTTTACATTATAATCTTTTCATGGAGACATTTTTAATTTGAACACGAGTAACCACAAGAGGGTAACAATGAAACTTTATCGTCACTAGGTCAAACTTCAACTCTATACTCTGACCCACCTATTCAAGCTCGTGACTTTCACCTATAATTCAATATTGACCCAAAAACATAATTGGTCATGGGCAGGCCCTTTAAGGAAATGACGTAGGCCGTCTGATGAACCGTGTTGTCGGTAAATGTCCTATTGTTTTGTTGGCTGCATATATTTTTGATAATGAAGTTGATAAAGATTTCGAAATAAATGAAGTTAGTCTTGTGCTAGTGGCTTTAAATGGTATGAAATGGAAGTTTATTGCAGAAGCAAACAATGGATAGCGGGAAGCTTTTTAGATAATGACTATAACGCTGGAGCGGTTGTTAATTCAGTCTCTAAATAGAAGAATAGAATAGAATTTCTCTTTATTCGTGGCTCAAAAACTTAGTAAAAAGCTTATTTTATCTTCTTCTATCTTAAACCTTATCTTTAAAATGTTTAGATCACTATTATACTTCTCTATTAGTTCAGTAGTCACCCCGTCGCAGCCATATCATCTTTGAAAAAACGACATCTCATCTTTGATACGATTCGTCTTTAACTTTTTTCTCCAGTTCGTCGGCTGCTTGATCATCATCATCCTCTTGGAACTGTCTGTTGGCATCGCCGCGGCTGCCTTACGTCCTCAGATTGAGGGTCAGCTGAAGTCCCAGCTGCGAGCCTCCTTCATCAAGAACAAGTCTACCAAGGAAGAGGATTCTACTTACAGGGAGTTTTGGGACCGCATTCAGACTAGCGTAAGTGATCCTATTTACTGATATTTGTTGCCTAACCAACCCAGTTTTCATATTACCACTGATATCAATAATGTCAGTTGGTCTTTGTATGACTGTAGTAAATTGGGATTGTTGTTCAATAACTAGGTTGCTATAGCCTTCCGAGTCATGGCCTAACCCTAACTGTTCCCTGTGGAGTAAAATTATGACAGCTCTTAATTCTCATAGGTTGCGATCATTAGGTCGCAGTATATATTTTTAATTAGATCCCTTAATGATACTGATTAAATATTAATATGGAAAATAAAAGTTTTAGAGCATTTTAAGACAGAGATTCTACCAAAAAAGTGCGTAGACAGAAGTGGCGCACCTTTCAATAAAAAAATAGAACCTCATAAATTCATCATTCAAACCTCTTCATCCTATCACATTCATAGTCTTCATAACCCTTCTTCCTCTTCCAGCTGGAATGCTGCGGCATCACGGGCCCCGACAACTACGTCGCCTCGGAGCCCCGCATCAACCCATCCTTCAGCTGCTGCCCCAACGACGGCACCGACCGCTCCGCCGAGATCAAACGCTCTGACTGCCTGTCGTCTGAGAAATACTTCAAGGAGGGATGCGAAGACAAGGTGCTGGGGACTGTGCATAGTGCTGGCTTGACTGTTATTGTCTGTGGGATTCTGTTCTGCTTCTTGGAGGTTAGTATTCTTTAGCAAAGATGCTTCAGACCTAATTTCAGCCATTGCAGCCAATATCATCGGAGAGTAGCCATCGGTGCGAGTAATATTATAGTGCACCAGTGTGTTCCCTGACATTGATGTTCTCTCTTTCTGGCTTTCGACGGCAATCCAACACGACCGGAGAGAATTCACGCGCAGGACCAATAGATTCAGCAGAAATAGGGTTACCCTATCAAACTTCTGCTATAACTGTTGGAGTTGAGAGTTTAATCTGTCTTGCCTAAAGTACCTACCTATTGAGATTAATTTAAATATATACCCAAAATTCCACAGCATACCATACCCTAGAAGTAATGAAATAATCAAGCAAAATTATTGATCGATAAAGCTCGTTAAAAATAATAGCTTCTTCATAATTATCCCACTTTGTTACACCAAAACTTGACAGTCTAATTCCATATTATCAAACGAAACGCCTTCCTTAATTTTTCACCGAAAAAATCTTTGAAATATGCGTAACCTGTCATAAAATAAAAGGTTTGAAAACTGGCTTTTTATATACGTCTTACAAATAAATACCTTTGCATGTCAGACCAACATTCGCGTGGCGTGAATTAATTGCACGATCGATTTAAGTCACTAGGTTATCACGCGTTAACTCACTAGGTTATCACGCCTGAAAGTTTTTCGTGATAATGGGTTCATTTAATTAAAAACATATTTAAGGGTGGACTTGATAAAATGTGGTTATCAAAAAGAAATGTGGCCGGCCAAAATTAACTTGGAATTGAAACGAAATCAAATCTTTAAAGTTTTTATTTTACAATCCACTGCTTCAGCCTTGACAATAGTAGTTTTAGTTTATGAGTTTTTTTTTAGTCATTTCATAAAGCTTGGGAAACACTTGGTAATAACTTGGCTTTAATAAGTTACCTTAATTGATTTGAATTTGTATTTTTTTCCGTAAAATAATAATATTCGAAACATTGAAGTAGAAAATGTATGTACCTACTAACTGGCTAACTGGCTTTCTAGACTGAGTTGGGTTTTCAATGCCCAAGTCTAAATACTATAACTCCAAGAATTGCCCTGATGGCTGTTCTGTTAGAACACCATTACTTGCTGAGATTTCTTTAGGAACATTTACGTAGTAAACTAGTAGTCTGTATTCGCCTGACAACAACTCCAAAATATAAGTGAGTTCGCAACCCTTAGTACCTCTCCTGACGTCACAAGGGTCACGCTATATCAGAATTTAATGCCACAATCTTAGATCTCTAACCTAGGCCGAAGGTTTTTACAGCCTTGCTTTATTGGACGGTACGCTAATCTAGATGACCTCCTTACATGCCTAGGTATTGTAAAAGAATAGTTTTGAGGGCCAGTTATAAGATTAAGTTTTCTGATAGAGTATTTTCTGGGGTAATGTGTAAAATTAAGCTAGTTTTGCTTATATAAGAAAGTGATTATTTTAGTAATAAAAATGATTTTTTTATAAAGCAATTATGATAATAACTTTTTAGTGTAAATTCTAATAATTTAGGTGCTATGACGACAAATCCTACTAATATTATAAATGTGAAAGTTTGTGAGAATGGATGTGTGGATGTTTGTTACTCTTTCACGCATAAACGGCTGGACCGATTTGGTTGAAATTTGGTATGTAGATAGGTTATACCCTGGATTAACATATAGGCTGCTTTTTATCAACACACCACGCGGGCGAAGCCGCGGGCGGAAGCTAGTACTCAATAATGTCCTTACTTCATTGTAATCTTCATGTACTCCATTATCAAAGTATAATGTACTCCGAGATTCATTTTAAAATATTATTTTAAACAATATATTAATGTGGAGTTTTCTGTCTGTTCCAGGTTGCAGGCATCGTGCTAGCTCTGTGGTTAGCGCACTCCATAAAAACCCAGGGGAAGAGCAGGGACACAGCCTAATTCTACACCATAGACCAGCACAGCTACAGAGTATAATTTCATATGCAATGCACAATAATTTGTAAGTTAATATAAGTTACCTTATTTATTTAAGTATAGAGAATCTATTAGATTTTAAACAAGTCAGAATGTCAATTCTTGCGCTGACGTCAATTATACAATGTGACGTCTGACGTCAAGTTTACAGTTTGACGTCGGAAATGTGACGTTTGAATCAAATTTGTAAAGTAATGGCGGGATATCGTGCAACCATTGGTCTAATTGACCTAATGATTATAACAGAAAATAGTATTTGTATCATCAATTTTATAATGTTTACTAAAAAACTCTTTATGTATCAAAGGTGGATACAGAAAGAGAATTTTATTGCACTTTATTCAATAAAATTTATATGACAGGTATGATTTATTCCGAATTTGTAGATGCTATGTTGTTAAATATTGAATATTTAATAACAACTCGAAATTATTATCTAGCCTTAGCAAGCGCTCTCTACACTGTAAACTAAAATAAAAAATATATAACTTTAATACAGAAAATAGTTGTTTTCGTAAGTATTTTGAACCGCCATTATGTAGAGTAGATGTTAGTTTTCTATTGTTATCGAAACCAAAGCTGTAATAGTAATAAACGTTATAATTTATATTCTTAATAATGTATTACACAAACATCGTTTTATAACAACTGCAGTGAAAAACAGAGAAAATCTAAAACTGCAATAAATCAAATTATAAATAAAAGTATAAAATAGTGGAAACGCTCAACTAAAAAGAAAACATAACATAATATCACACCTGTAATTCCCAAAGGGTTAGGCAGGAGCATAGGTGGTTATATAGTCTTTGGGCAGGGGTATACCCAAAGTACACCCACAATTCATCCGTTTTTTTTTTAATTATTTATAAGACAGAGCCACTAGCGGTACAAAATCCACTCAAGAAGAAAAAATGCCTACGTACCTACCTATGTAAAAAAATATCAATGTTTTTAAAATTAAGCATTTTATTATTAAGTTTAACACCAGTCTGTAAGTATTGAAAACGCTTTACTAGTCATTAATTTATTAACAGTATTTCTTAAGTGCTATGTGTATATTTATCCCACCATACTTTTAAAATTCATTCCTTGGAAGTAAAAAAAATAATCTAGATGTTAAGTTTTTACTTTCTTGTAAGCGTTCCTTTGATTTCGAATTTAACTACTGAACTTGTGAATAATTTTATTGTGATAATGATTTCTTGACTAGAGTGGCAAAGATGAGTTATGAACCTCAGTGACTATACAGGGATACCTACTACTAACTTAATTTTGTCAAGTGTTTGATTCAGCAAAAGTAAAGCCTCATACAAGGTGTAAACGGACCCTTCACAAAGCTTCCAACCAAATATTCTGTACATCAAACTAAGTAACTCTACGCAAGAAATATTTCTGGGAAACGACTTTTTTATAGTAGTGAAAAGTCACGTTTTATGGTAGGACTCAATGTAACGCACTCAACACATTGTGCTGATGGATGCATTGAATAGTACGGGGGTCGTGGAACTATTAAACTTGTACTTATTTTAAACTTTTGAAAAAGTTAGAAGTGGACCCCCAATATCTCCGTAAGTAGAAGGTTCCCAGGTAGAACACATGACCGCAATGACGGGGAGAACAAGTGCCTTTCGGCTTCGTTCAGGGTACTTTTACACCCATTATACTTAGGTACTTTAAAGAAAACCATAGAATGCAGTCGCTGTGGCTGAAATGGGCTAGCATGGCATCATCTTCATCATGTATACACTTTAAAGGTACTTTTTCTTACTCTGTATGTTGGGTGTCCAATTATTAAAGCAAATCTGTGTTAAAATAATTTCGTAGATAATCGTCGCGAAATACAACACATGCCTTGAAATATGTACATATAAAAAATCAAGTTCAGTAGTTAATTCAATAAAATGGCAATATTATTACGTATTATAAAGTCTATAAGTGTTTAATAAATGTTGAAATAGATTTTCTTTAAATAAAGTATCCGTGTTCCATAATCCATTGTTTAATTTATCTTCAAACACATCCAGTACAGCAGGGACGAATCGCATGTGGCTAAAAGAGTGATTAATGTAAATGTTGATGGATGGAAAGGGTGAGGAAGATGAAAGAAAAGATGGATGGATTGTCTGAGGTATGAAATGAAGAAAAAAGGAGTAGGTAAATGATAGAGTGACGACTGACAGGGGAGAATGGAAGAAGAAAACGTGCTGCACCGACCCCAAAAAACATGGGACATGGGCAGGAAGATGATTATGATGATGATATTCAATACAGCATCCATCAGAATGGTGTGCTTTTATAAAAAGGTGTGCTGGACCAGCACACTCAACAACTTTCCATGGAACCAGAACCTAATCACAAAAAAATTATCAGCTGGCCCACACAAAATTTTAACAACTATTCGATCCAAATGTATGATGTAGTGTGGGCAAAGCAGGCACAAAAGCGGCCCGAGTGGCGTGCCTAAAAGGAAGGCAAAGCCCAATTAAACAACTGACGTTAATATTTGGGGGAAAAAAAGTTTCGCTCACTGTTCTGAGTTCTAAAATTGGTTTTTAATAACGCCGGTTTTATTTTCCTATTATTTAAATAAATAGTGGTGATTAACTTTTCGTATTTTATTATTACTCACTCAGTATTTTATATCCCTTCACAAAATAAGTAAATGATATAAGAGCCATCTACTGACATATATGTAACAACAGAACTCTTCAAACCAATTCGTAATTATTCCCCTCGCTTTGACGAGAGATGGCGCTCAAATTAAAAAATGGTTTCTAACTACAAATTGTTGAAAACAGTAGGCATGGTATTACTAGATAAATTTAAATTTAATTAATTTAATTAATCTCGTTACTTCACCTAAACCTACCCCTGATCACATTTAATTGTGACAATTCCCGCGACAAGTTATTCCACGGAACGCGCTTTTTCATCTTTAAAACGTATTCATACATATTTAAGAAGTACACAAGGACAAGAGCAACTTTCCGAATTATCGACAATTGCTATAGAAAAACAGCTGCTGGTAGAATTAAAACGTTCACCAACATTTTATGCTGATGTAATAAAATCATTTTTACAGAAAGATAGAGTTTTTGATTTAGAATACAGAAAGTAATTAAAGTTATTTTATTATACATTTAAGTGTTACAATAAAAGCATGCACCAAAATCATTTACCTATTTATCATTTATATTTCGGCTTTTGTCAAAGCCACTGGAGGTATGTCATTGCTGATAATTATGTAAGTATCTGTAAATCTATCTAGTAATAGGTACCATGCCTACTGTTTTCAACAATTTGTAGTTAGAAACCAATTTTTTATTTGAGCGCCATCTCTCGCCAAAGCGAGGAAAATAATTACGAATTGATTTGAAGACTTCTGTTGTTACATTTTATGTCAGTGGATGGCTTTTATATCATTTACTTATTTTGTGAAGGGATATAAAATATGAAAAATTAATCACCACTATTTTTATTTTTATATTAAGGCATATTTAAATAATAGGAAACTATCGGCGTTATTAAAACCAATGTCAGAACAAAGAGCGAAACTTTTTTTTTTTTCTCCAAATGTCGTCAGATGTTTAATTGGGCTTTGCCTCCCTTTCATTGCGGGCACGCCACTGCTTTGAAGAGAAAAGAAGGTCGCAGTTACATTTTAAACGTGAAGTCATTAAAGCTAGACCACCTACAGCTTTACTCTACAATGTCGTCAATGGTGTTCTGAAATGTCCGCTTTGTGCTCGGACTTTTTCGGCGCAAGTTGGGTATGCTAGCCGCATGAGTAGCACACCATAGCTCTCGACAACCAGCCTAGAAAGCAATCAAATGCAGTCACTGTGGCCGACACCGGCTAGATGGCATCATCATGAGACAGCTGATTATATTTTCGAGATTACGATATGGATCCCATACAGAAAATGGTTCAGTTTAATGGTATAAATCACACCCTTAAATATGACCAGACCTTTCTGTGACACGCTGTATTTCATGATTTTCGATGTGAACTTAAATATATATTTGTTGCCTTGGTTTGCAAATATGGACATGGCTCCTGTCCTGAGGTATCAGAGCTATCCCAAAGTATAGCACGCTTGGAGTCCAAACTGCAATGTCTTATCTGCCTCTAAAGTGTTAGCAAGAACACAACAATCCTGTTTAGCTGCTAAAAGAATTATGATTAAGATACATTATGGAATCAGGCGTTGTGGACCTGTGGACGGTGAGTAATGGGCTAGCTCGCCGTCTGTTCGTCTTATGACGACAGGCCGTGTCGATTTTCGAGGTTCGATTCCCAGGTCAGGCAGATTGTTATTGGGTTTTTCCGTCAGGAATTTCTCAGTAGCATCAACGAAGTCCGAATTCGTGCCAGTTTGATGGCAATAGGCTGGCTTCCTATTACATATATGGGACTAGCCAAATGCTTCTAGCGAAATGTGGGTGTTCTATTCGCTACACCTCTGCCTAACCTCTGTTATGTTATGACGTCTTTCGTTGGCTGATAGGATGATGATTTTTTAAATAAAAATGCTCATAGCAGTGATAAACGTTTTATAAACAAGACATTAGACAAACACTGTAAAACACGTTAATTTCCAAAGTTTTCCAACATACAAAACATGTAAAATTTCGCACACAAAATGTTAATTACAAAAAGGTTACAAATGACATGACGATCACATAGAGTGCTGTATTTTAGCATATCTAATTAACATATGTGCCTACAACTCTTCTACGATTTTCCTTGTCTTATTCGTTAAACAAATATGGCGTGGAAATCACAAGTTTCCGCATTAACCACACACATACTAATCAAATAAGTCTCGCCTACTACCTCGTTGGTCTAGTGGACGCAAGCGCGACTGCTGAGCATGAGATACTGGGTTGGATTCCCAGGTCGGGTAAAGTGTGTGAAATTTTCCGTCAGAAATTTCTCAGTAGCAGCCACGGACGAAATGTGGGGACTATAAGTGGTAGACGTAACTACTATAACTGTATTTTAGTTGGTATTGTAATATATTTAGACATGCAAAGTTAAGTTACTGCTTACACAAATTTGATTTTTTAACCGTTTAAAGCATCCTAACAAAAACCTGAAGATCTTCATGTTCCTTATAACGTGTCCATTATGGTTCAATATTCAACAAAAAAAATGACAAAAAACCTGTTACTGCGTTTTAGGGTCTGCACGGCAGTATTAGGCACAGGTCTGGCTAACCCTTCGGGGATTACAGCCGTGATTGTAATGTAATCAAATAAGTCCAGACGACGGTTTAAATTACAATGTTTCAAAAGATCATTCAGAATAAGTTTTTAAAACTTGCGTTGCGGTTTTCACTAAGACTAGGCGAGACATACGTTAATGCCTAAAGAAAAGCGCACTGCTGAAGTTTCAACTCTCAGCTTAGCACCGATGAAGGTTAAAATTACGAAAGTGCAATTTTATTTAGGCTTTTATTTTGAGGTCGATATCTTTCGCAACAGGGAAATCTCATTTACACATTTGTTTGCCAAATAAGACACATAAAGGAAAATATAGCTACTTGTAAACTTACACCTAATTAAAATTTATACTTTCCATTAATTTTTAGATGCTACATGTCACACTTACTTGTTTTTGTGTTTTTATTTCGGATCTGAAGGGATTTCGGATATTAATTGAATTTGATTTGAAATAATTTGGTCCCGGATAAGGCACAATTTTATTTATAAATTCTGTATTCACTTTATTTTTGTTTTTTATTCAAGTAGTACACACGGCGACACATCAATCTATACATAACCAGTATATATAACCTGACCTCTCTTTGTATGAGCTTCCCGTACAATGACAGATCGGCGTAAACTAGTTTTGCACTGCTTGATAGGTCGTCGTGTGTACAAGATTTTAATCACTTTTCTATTGATTGCAAACATTATAAGGATATTTACAGGCATTTTAATTAGCTTTTTAGTATTCCGATGATAGTCCACAAAAACAAAGCCTACGCTCGACTTCAAGTTATTTTTGCACATGACCGGCCAAATATCATAGTAAATTCTTATTACCTAGTTTAAAATGTATGAAGACTAAAAATGGTGATTCGTGCAAAAATATTTAATGAGAAGTGTAGGTATAAATACCGGTAAATATCTTAACACTAAAATCTATAACTACTTATTTTATAATCAAATCTATATTAAATTGAACACTTTGCTTGTCACTATTGCTCATTTTCACCAAGACCAGACGACAGTTAAATGACTGCTTATATAAATATTATTGCTATGTCGAAATATCAACTCATAGTACTGAGCAGAGGGTTGAAAATCGAACATAGAGCGCTTTTATTTAGTCATTCTTTCAAATGTCGTACAGTCGGAGAGAAAACGGGCATATCGTGATGATCTAGAACAAAGCTGCTCAACTTATTTTGAAGGCGGGCCATCTATTAAATAATGGCAGCTTTTTTAACCAATTTCTGATGACTTTTCAGGCTGTTAATATACTATCACAAAAAAAAAGTAATTTTTGGAATATATTGGCTAAATGAAGTTGGGTTTTTTTGGAGAAACATTTTTTTTTCGATCTTTGAAATCATTAAATATATTTTCAAAAGACTATCGTCAGTTAACCATTGCTGGCGGGCCCTTTCAAATGCGCTGCCGGGCCATATTGTGGCCCGCGAGTCCGGGGGTTGGGGGAACTTATTTTGAAGGTGGGTCAAAATTTTGACTCCGTGTCGCAGGCCATCTAGTAAATTAAATTTGAAGAGGTTTTTGTGATAACAATTTATCAATACTTGTCTTAACTTTGTCGAGTTTTGCATAGTAGTGAAGCAACCACGAAAATTTTTAGCACTCCGCGGCCTCGTCTCGAAAATGTAAGTTATATTTTCTTTTTGACCATTGGGCGGCAGGTTAAAAGAGTGCTTGTATCAAGCAAATACGGGGTGACAGACTAGAAAATAAAAGAGGCGGCCTCTGCCCCTCTCAGTTTACGGTAGGCCTGGCCTAAGCGCTATGGCCTGGCGTAAGGGTAAAAATAAGCCACTGGCACACATAGACTGTGAAGATATTTTCGAAAAAAAAAATGTATCAATGAAGTGTGGTTTTTAGATTTCTGTAATTTCTAGCTGGATATTGGATTATTGAGAATGGGTTCATAACAAGCAAGCAACATTTTGCTTCGATCGAGGTTAAAATTCTGAAATCTATTGTCAAAAGACTCACGGCTATGGGTGGCTGCGGTTGAGCAGCCTTGATCTAGCTAAATTAACATAACAAATCAAATCTTACCATAGTAATTTTGCGTTCTAATCTTAAACACCTACATAGTTATGAATAAGAAAAATAGACATAATTATATCTAGATTATACTAAAACTCTTAGGTCCCTAAGTGCGCAAACGGTTAATACTATGGACGTTTTCATTGGTCCTTATAATAAAACACTACTTCTTATATCTATTCGCTATCTTAGAACTACCACGCCCTAACCCCTCCGAGGGCAAATGTTACCCTATAATGCTAAATATTAGGCTGAAAATAAATTTAAATTTGCAAGAAGTTAAAAACAGAGCTACCTATTTAGAAATACATATAATATTACAAAGACTGTTATAGTTTTCAACAAAGGGCCAGAATTACGATATCGTTTAATATTTGTTTGTCTTTGTTTCTGGTTGATTTAAGAATACTTTTAACAGTTTAATTCAGGGAAGAGAATGAAACAGATAGAATTAGGTATGGGTACTGAATGACCTCAAAAGCTTGTGTTTGAATTTACAGCCTGTGTCGACATCAAATAAAGAGCTTTCGTCTATTGAACACAGTGTTGGTACCAGTTTCAAATATTTTTTTTAATGCATACGCGGCAGATATGCAGCTGTATGCCCTGTTAATAATATCAGTATGTACTAAATCCCTATAATTAAGTTCCTAATACTAATTACGATCTAAATTCTTAATTAATTATACTCAAAATCTATTAGATAATATCCTAATGTTGTCATGGACAAACTTACAAATACATATATCACAGGGTGTTTCCAAATAAGTATTCTTAACACTCATTAGAAAACAGCCAGTGGCTTATAATATCTTATGGGTAATCTTAAATGATTAAGGCAAATTAATTCGGAAAAGGCGTGGAAACACGCGGAGCAACTACTGTGTAATTGACATACAGTCATTCTTATATTTTCTAGATTCTTCTTAAATCTAAAAAATCTATCTTATTTTAAGTTTAAACCTATTCCTTAAACTATTCGAGTTTTTAACTCTTACTGAATTAATTTATAGAATTCACCTTAACTATCAAGCAATAACATTGCAATAAATAGTTATGCAAACAGAAATGTATACAAATAAATAAAATTGTAGTTAAATCTGTTTTTAATTTTGAAATAACAGCTGTCTACTGAATGCATATGAAGGGCACAGGGGAAAGACATGCAATGTCACATTTAATGTTTTTAGAATTGGCCATACCGTTGTATAGTTCAAAGGTGGTAGAACTGAACGCCAAAACACACTTTGCAGTACAATGCACAGTCACAGAGTAATGTTCATAGAAAAATATTATACAGTGCAATAACAAGCAATGTCCAAGTTTTGTGGACCAAAAGCTAAGCAATACTTCCCACGGATAAAATATAGTGAATATTTCATACTGAATTTTATGAGTTTGTTCAATTTTATTCTGTAACTCAATAAATATAAGTAAGAAAAGGGGTTTTTGTACTACACACGCAAAACAAATATAATTATGTTCATTAGAATTTATTTTTTTATTTCAAGCTTTAATGTAGTCTTTTTCAAGGATCAAAATATTATTTTAAAAATTTCTCAGTTAATTGTCTTTGTGACATCGCGTGTTTATCCCCCCTGTACCCTTCATATGAAAGCATACACGGTACTTACACCAAAAAAAAAAACCTTTTTTTTAATATCGTCTTTATGTCTGTCTGTTTGTTCCGGTTAATCTCCGAAACTCTGATGTTATAAGGTGGCTATAATTTAAGCTACTTTTTTTAGAAAAAGGATTAGGGTTCCGTGTAAGAAAAATTAAACCCTTGAAATTGTTAACAAAATCCGATTCAAATAGGGAAGTTATATTTTTATAATAATTTCATGCGGACGAAGGTCGTGGGGCACAGCTAGTTATAAATAAAAAAACACGTTTTACAGATAAAAAAAACCGTTACGACTAAATTAATAGAAACAAACTGACTATTTTTTCATTTTATTTTTCGTTAGGTAGATACTTAAACAAACAAAATACAGTGAATTTAATCCAAAGCGCCAAATTTTTAATTTAAACTTAAAACACACTTTTATTATTTTATTCTAGTCTTTACGTATTTTTTTTTACTTGGAGATAAAAAGTTTTAATTTTCTTATTTACTATTTTCTCTGAAATGTATGCTAGGACGGAAACACATTTGAAGTTACCTGACTGAGTTCTGCAAATAAGCAAGCAATAACTTAGCAAAACTTAAGTTGACTACATTTTAAGCATCGTAAAGTTCTTCCTCATAAAGGGAATGAGACACTAAGCCGCTATAAAGTTTATTGTACCCGTACATCATTTGCCGTCGATATAATTTACATTACAATAATTATTATACACGATGTAACCCTAAAGTAACTTTACAGATAATTGTGCAGAAATACAACGTGTCATTTTTATTGCAACGAGGAAATTAACCAATATAATTTCGATTCAGGTGGCCTACCATGGCGTCATAAAGCAGGGGTACTCAATACTCATACTTTATTGCATTCCATAATGGAAAATAAAACAGTTGGTATATTAAAACATTGAATCAATTAGGTATGTCGGGCACAGCAAAGTTAATTAATAGGAGAGCGGATGAAGGCGCTTTTTGTTTAGAAAATTAAATAAACATTAAATTAGAATAGTAAATAAACAGCTTTTGTGGTATTTATATTTTACATCATAATTATATTTACTTATGTAATTATAATTATACTTATTTGGATGAGTCTTATATGTGTAATATTTGGTTTTATTTTATTGCACGATTTTATTACTGAAATTATAAAATTATAAATTCAATATTTAAATTATTATTCAGTCTTTATTAATTAAATTAAATTGTGCGCTATTAAATATACTTAATTATTTAAAATGAAGATTATTTTCGGGTTTTAATATAAATAAACTAATTAATTCAAGTGAAATTTAAAATGAAATGTCGGTAGGTACTATGTCAATATGGTTTTTATTGTCGTTGAAATTTATCGTCAAAGTATTCGTCAATAGTGTAGTAGATTTTAATTATTAGGAGCTGTTTCAATTTATTGATAAATGTATTAATTATTGATATTAATATTTTTAATGTATTCTGATAACTTATTGTATATTTTAATAGACATAATAAATGTACTAGAGGAGTGTATTTTTAATCGTGAAGTGGGTATGTTGAGTCTATTTTCATGTCTAAGTCAAATTTTAGTTTGAATATCTCCTCTTTTGGTATAAAATTGAGGATACTTTCGTAAATTGCAAATTTCAAGTATGTAGAGGGAGGGCAGGGTTAATATTTTAAGATCTTTAAAGTGGGGCTTACAGGAGTCTGTTTCTTTGATATTCACTAAAATTTTTATCATTTTTTTCTGCAGAGTAAATAATGTTGGTGTAATATGTAACCAGAGCTGTTTTGAGGTCCGTTGTTTTCTTGATTTCTCGGAGGGCATATGAGAACTTATATAACTTAGTTCTAATTTTTTGTATATGTGATTTCCAGTCTATGTGTGAATCTATGTCAAGGCCTAAAAGTGTGAATTTATTTACAGTATCTAATTTTAAACCGTTGTACATAATGTGAAGGTAATAAAAGGAAAAAAGGAAAAAGGTGGCGGTTAAAGGATTTTTTTGTCGTGATTTCAAGGTTATGTTCGTTCATCCAGTGTGTGTGTCAAGTGTCAAGTAGAGAAGTAAGTTTTTGGTTTAAATTTATATTACTATCACATGATGTTAGGATAGATATATCATCGGCGAATAATACGCATGACTCATTGATATGGTTGGGGAGATCGATAATGTAAACGAGGAATAGCAGGCACTTTATTACGCTTCCTTGTGGTATGGCGTTTATGGGTATGGTTTGGGATCGTATTAATTCTATTTCTTTTGATTTATAATTGTAATTTTCCACTTCTACAACTTGTTCTCTGTTTTTTAAATATGATGTGAACCATATATCCCCACCAGTAGAGGCAAAGAAATGATTAAATATGTTGGCTACCTCTTTGGGGTTTGAAGTTAGGTTATTATTTATTTGTAGGGTTATGTTATGTTTGTCACTGTTTAGTTTTTTTTTTTGTGCGTTCATTGATTATTTCCCACATAGTTTTAACTTGATTGTTAGATTGCATCATTTTATTTTTAAAGTGAAGTTTTTTTGCAACTATTACAGCTTTTTTTAATGTTTTTTCATACTGTTTATAGTATTTTGGTAATACTGGATTTTTTGTTTTTGTTGTTAATGTTTTTAATAGTCTTTTATTTAAACAAGATTTTTTTAAACCCACAATGAGCTAATATTTTTTAAATTCTGTTTTTAGTTTAATTTTACGCAGCAGCAGAGATAATTGTGTCATGAAATGTTTTATAATTTATGTCAATGTTATTATTATATATTATAATAAATTTGTAAGAATATCATTCCAATTGAGTTTTTGTATTTCTTCTTTGAATTTTCATATATTTGTGTTATTAAATAGTATGTTCTTTGTGTACCAGTAATATTTTTCTGATTGTTTAGTTAATTTTAAATGTAGAATTGCACTATGGTGGTCGGAGAAACCCAGCTCTTCTGTGGTTATCTTTGTTATTAAAATTTGTGAATATTAGATCTATACACGTTGTAGTGTTTGGTGTAATACGTGTAGGAGTTTTTACACGTTGAGTGTAGTTATGTTATTGCATAAGATTTAAAAATTGATTCGTTTTTAAATTATCTGACATTATATTAACATTAAAATATAGGTAATTCCAGTGTGAGAAAGAGATGGCGCTACACGACCTGTATAGCTCTGTCTCTTTCCCACACTGGAATTACTCCTGCTTTAAGTCGTCATAATAACCCCCAGAAAGTCAACTAGTAAATCAGAAAATCTTATATGGTTGGGGCAAATCACGTAATTTTTGCAGTTACGGAGAAAACGTCTTCTCTGTAAATGTTTTGTCTGTATTTAAAATACCAACAACACAATATTCTGTATGATTTCGGAAAATAACTTATTAACCATTATTTTATAAACAGCTTGTAAATGATTTATAATTACATCTTAGTTTAATAATGTAAATTAATTTTATTTCTGGAGATAAGGTTCAACTGTTCCGATTCTATAGCAAATAATTATGTAAGGTTTCTAAGTTACTAACACAATATAAATGTTTATTTCTCGTTCTGTCTGAAACGTACACATAATAATAACTGTACACAATATTTATAATAATTGTTTAAAGTAATTTTTTTTTTAAATCACTGATAAATAAAATAACAAGTCTTTGTCTGTTTCTTTGCTTAGAGTATAAACAAGATTGAGATGAATTGAGATCCTAAAAGTTGTTCAACGATAAAATGGCACGGTGTACTTAAAAATTAAAGTCAGTTTTAAAACTGTTGTTCACCTAAAATCTATTATTTCACTCATTGTCAACTCCAGTGGACATTGAAAGTCTTAGGAGAAAATAAAATTAATGTTTTATTCTATTCTTAATAAGTCGTTTTGGCTTTCTAAGTTTTTACGTTTTTTTTAGAATAATCCCGCTGTTATTTTATTAATAATTAAATTATTTTTTAAGTAAATTATTTGTTATAGTAAGAACAGTATGTTGATTAACGATGAGCTTTTAAATAATTATTTTTTTTTACTTGTAAATTTTAGAAACTTTATTTTTCTTGTACTTAACTGTCATTAAAATATTTTTATCCCAAAAAATCGATTATACGAATAAAGTTTTATTTTTGCTGAGACCATTCGTTAATTTACCTACTGTAGAATAATTATTTTACCTTTATCCTAGTTAAGGCACAGTTATTTATAGGCAAATATTGTTAAAATGCATTATTTTTAAAGAGCGAAACTACAGCCCTTTCACCGTATTTAACCTCTGATTTTATTTCACTGTCAAAATCACAGTGATTTTTTTATTACAAGATTTTTGTTTAGTCTCACTTGTCCCGGTGTCTGTCTGTAAATCAAGTTAAATTTGAGTCATTTCCCTGTTTCCGATTCAGCTGAAATTCTGTACAGACGTTTTGTTCTGTTGTTGTTTTGTCTTGTTACACGGATACTGTCGAATTGCTGCCACAGACAAGTCTGTCAGAAACATTTTCGGTTAAAATGAGTATATAAGGCAAGGATCGTAGCATGTGGCTTTCTGTTGTTTCTGCCTATCCCCATTGGAAAATGAAGTGAGCTTATACAATGTTGTTTTAAGATTGTAGCTGTCAGAGAGGTAAAATTATTGTGAATGGACCGTAGGTACTCGAAAGCTTTTTATCTGATAGGAAAGCATTTACAAACTATAAATCATTGGTCCCGAACGGCTTATTAAAAGCCACAGCTGATTTTTCACTACTTTTATTATCACAGATTAGCTAAATCGATTCAAAAAACCCCAGAGACAATATGACTAAACTAAGTATTTTACTCTCGAGAAGATATAGCAAAAAATGTAAAAAAATAGTACAGGAAAAAATGTATAAAATGTGAAATTGCCTTGAAATCTTAAACTCGATGTGTATATTATAATATGGCATACTTATATTAATTTTAGGTAGTGATATTACAGTTTCGAAGATTTGACCTACTTATTAAATTTTCCCAATTATTATCTAGATATTGTATTATTAATTCTTCAAACAATCCAAAAGATTTTTTGTTTGGCTTTCCCTTCAAAACTATGATTTCAAATGACATATTTTAGTACTTACGTTACTTACGTTATTGACTAGAGGGCTTAACTTAGATATCTAACTTAAATACTAACTTACGTATTTATCATAACTAATTAACTAAACTAAGCTTATTCTTATATTTATCTTTACCTGACTAAACTAAACTTATAACTAGGTATCTATAATTTTAATAATATTATTTTAATAGTTTTGTGTGAGGGGTTTTTTGATTTAATTACAATTTTCTTATTACGTTAAGTTACTCTATTATGATGCAATATACCGTGGCAGTGCTCATCAGTGGCAAGAAAAACTATTTTATTTCAGCTCCATACATTTTCATGGATCTAGCAAATAATTTAAATATAAATGAAAAAAGAAAATGTATCAATCGATTAAAATCTGAGATACCGAGTTTCGCAAAATTAGTGCGGTCGAATAGCTGACTTGCTGCAGGATCCAGACTCTGGCAGATACATCAGTACAATCGCCAGCGCACCAAATTACCACAAACTGACAAATTTTCCATTTGTTCAAAATCATTTGGAGAAATTTGACAGTTTGTGGTAACTTGATGAACTGGCAACTGTACATTATCTATGTGTTCGGTGTCCGGAGTACTAGCACTTTGTCCGTAGTGGTACGGACACTGCTTGACCGAACCCTAGCTCAGAGTCTCCTCAGTCAACCGTAAATGCGGTTGTTAACGAAGACAAACTTTTTGTAAAATGTTTTATTGTTCCAATAAATATTTGTAAATTTGTAAAAATAAAGTTCCGTGGTGGAATAGCTGCTTACAAACATTGCTTTCCTCTCAACCCTCTACAGTTTCTAACCCTAACTTCAAGTTTATGTTTGATTATAAATTTAGGTAATTTTATTGCTTTTATTTAAAAAATAAAGAAAATAGATTTTGATACAAAAACATAAGCACAACTACTATTTTATATGTGTCGCAATTAATACTGAAGTTTTCCATACACATTAAAGCAAGAATTATAATACTGATTGAATACCTCTAGCACCTATAATACTGAAGCGGCAATAACTTCGTTTCTAACAAGTTGCGTTGATATGCTTCTGAGCAAGCAAAGCTTCTAGCTGCAAGGTGCTTCTACTTTCGTATTAAGACTCAAAATGAGCCTGTAAATTGGCCTGAAGCTGCCGTCGTTCAGACTTTACGGTGCGTGCCATCCACAGAGCCAACACGATGCATAGGATCTGAAAGGTAAGACGCAATTATAATTTATGTCAGTGAATACTATATGTATTTTAAACATGGTGTAAGGAACAGCTCTCCGCAAACTCATGGGGTGAATTCAGTATATCATACTAAGATGACCCTTATATGAAATTATTTCAGGAACGTTATGCGAATTCAATAAATTTGATATGTTTTATTTCCTCATACGCAATGTATCGTTAGCGTACCAAAACGCACGTAGCGAACGGCAAGCGCGACGACAAGTTCTATGAACTCTGTAGCTAGGTATGAAGTGAACAGCTGATATCACGCGTCGTTCGTTACAGTATTTCAGAATGTAATTTTAGATTGAAATAAAAGAATAGTTACTGAAAATACGATTAAAAATTAAAATTTTCCTGAGAAAAAATCCAGTGGAATATGATTCAAAATAAGGAGCTGAATGCACCCTGTCAGTTCGCGGAGGGCTAGCCCATACACCCTGTATATGAAAATTTTTGGCCACACTTTTCTAATTCTATCTCACCTTTTGAAGCTACGGCAATGAGCAGAGCCTATCATATAGAAATCTATTTAACCTTACTAGTTAACAAACATAAAAAATGGTGTACCTACACTGTTGACCAATGTCGAGTTCACATCAACCCACACTCTTTTCAATAGCCTGGCCATTTTAAGTATTAGAAACATTAATAAATTGCAAAATATGTCAGAATTGCAATAAATGTCAAAATACGTCATAATTAAATGAAATTGCAAAATATGTCAGTGTTATATTGTTATTCGGTGTGACTTGTGAAGAAGATGGCTGATTGTACTTCTGCGATAAAAAAGATTCTATCGTTTAATTTACAGACAAAAATAGCCCTTAACTTGACTGTTCAATGTTCATACATAATATCAAACCTCGTCCACGTTCATACACCTGGCCATACATGCCAATATTACGCACCTGGTCATCTGTAGTTCATCACTGATGACGTTAGTACACCGTATACGTCAGAAGGAGGCTGATTTCAACAAAATCATAAATCTGTAATAAAAAATTACCTCGACTAAAGTAAATATGATTCCAGTTGAAATGATAATCTTTCCTATGAAAGCTTTTTTGATGCGGAGAGCTTCTTCGCAGCCGCGCATATAATACGTCCGGTCGGTTAAGCAGCTGGTGTGCAAGTGACGGCGAGCTCCCCCCTCGCGGAGGGGGTGTGCGCGGGCGCAGCAAGAAGCGGGGATGTCGCGGTGAATGATGGCGTAGTCTTGAGGGCCGTCGACGCCGCAGCATTGGTACTGAGCGGAAAAATTTGGACTTTAATAAGGAAAAAATTAAAAAAGAATGAGGAATAAGAAAAAAAAAATAAGAAAGAAACAAATAAGAAATGTTTTGTTTTACTGTAGATTCTTTAACAGAACTTAGAATTTTGAAGTTTGAACTTATAATTGTTTCCATTAATGTTGTCCTTCAACTTCTTAATTGCCATCTCAATTAAGTTTTTGCTGAATTCCAAGAAGCATTAAGCGAGGATCTTTATTTTAGGAAAGGACCAAAGGGAGCATTAATAATGTACCTACTAAGGACTGCACACCTTGGAGCGGTAGGTCAAATGGGTGTAAAAATACCGTTAAACGATGCCGAAAGGCACTTGTTGTCCACGTTATTGTGATATATTTTTTTTGTTTTGGATCATACCTGGGAACTTTCTAGTTGCGGAGATATTGGGGGTCCAATATTCAACTTTTTCACCGGTTTTTTTTAATTCAAGTTTTTATTTTTTTGACTTTACTTTGAATATCCACGACACACGTACTATTCAATGCAACGATAAGCACAATGTGTTGAGTGCGTTACATTGAGTCCTACCGTAAAACGTGACTTTTCATCCAAAAAAAATGTAATTTCCCAGCAATAATTTTTGTGTAAAGTTACTTAATTTGTTGTACAGAATGCTTGGTTGACGGCGTGAAGGGTCCGTTTACACCTTGTATATTAACGGAAAAGTATGTAATCCGTCATTGTATACAATTCCTAGAAAATGTGTACAATTCCTAAAATAGTTAGGAAATGTATTACATTCTTGATGTTCTCAAGTTCAGCGGGGATAGCGGTGCGAGGGACGACTACACACAGTCGAGAGCGTCTATTGTACCCCTAGTTTTTATGTTACCCTAATACACTACACACCACACCATCATAAACAAGGCATTGTGTCAACGAAAACTTCGGATGCAAGCGACTCCGGATAGGTTAGATTCGAAGGGGATGGCGGGGTCTTGACAGCGAGCGAAGCAAGCGAACTAACTCTTGAAGCGTGTGAACTAAACCTTCGTGTTAGTTTACCTTAATCCTTGTAGACAGAAATAGGAGCCCCGCGTAGCGAGGCTACGTTCGTCTACGACTGATTACAACATTTTGATACCTTGACGTTGATTTTGTTTGTGTTTTATCTATTTTATTCACAGAGATCGTTCGTTTTTGTACATTTACTCGTACTAGTGTCATATCGGAATTGGATACAATTCATAGGAAATACATACATTTTACAGGAAATGTTTGAATTAAAGAATCTTTGAAACATTATTTGACACATTTCCTAAGTAGGCTCGGAATTGTATATTCCGACATTGTATGTTCCATACATTTCCGGTAACACATATACAGGGTGGAAGGGACACAGACGCTAAGGGGCTGTCTCCACGAGCGAGAGAATCGCGGCGATATTATCCCATACAAATACGTAATATCGCCGCGATTCTCTCGCTCGTGGAGACGGCCCCTTAAACGGCTACCTCGTATTCAGTACATCATTCTGAACCCCTCGGGATCCACATAGAAATTTTTCATCAGCAACTTAAAAAAAAATTATGTACTTACTGAATACGTGGTGACCGTTGTAGCGTCAGCGTCCCTTCCACCCCGTATAGCTTTATTGTTCAACAAATACTACCAAAACGAATGTGACGACCTGAACGCTCATATCTCTCTATCTATTATAATTATCAGACTCACATCAAACTGCACTTCATCCCAAAACGCGTGGTACTTAGCGGTCTCTTCCTCGATGGTGGTGTTCCTGTAGAACTGCACACGCAGCTCATTGGACCCTCCCATCCACGCGCTGAGCACCGCACCCCCGACCCCCCCCACCAGCTCCACAACCACTATGAATATCAAGAAACCTGCGTTCTGAAAAGAAAATGTTATTTAGAAAAAAGATCGTTGGGCTAGAGGTCGCAAGCGCGACTGCTGAACATGACGTCTTGGGTTCAATTGCAAGGTCGGGCAAAGTCTTATTGGGTTTTCCCTTCAGAAATTGATTAGTAGTAGAACAGCCACGAAGCCTGGATTCGTGCGCGATTAATGGCAATAGGCTCGAAGCTATTACATGGGACTTAAATATAACTGGCGAAATGTGGGTGTACTATAAGGTAGACCTCTGCCTAACGCTTCGGTGATAATAGACGTGATTTTATGTGTTATGTTAAAAAAAGAAATAAGCATAAATATACAAAAAATATTTTTGTGTTCCAGCCAAAAGTGCAGGTTGGATGGCACTTGTGGATGGTGAACGGTAGACATGTGCAAAACAGTGCACCACGAAGTGATGTTATATGTCATTACATTTCGTGCCGAGTAATATTACATTACACCATCACTTCAAACATCACGCGTGATGTTATGATGTAGCGCCATTCGATAGCACACCATCGCGCGTTCTACTGTAATGCATTGTTCTAGTGTAATAGGGCAGGTTATTGAAATAGTATAGTAACATAGCAGCGAGCGATACGATGTTGTCCGCGTGTCATTATGATGATTTATAATTACATGAAAGAAATAAAATGAGCAATAGTGTGATTTACTCACTATGATTTAAATATACAAATCATACAAAGTTGATTTTCCTTCATACTTACTTATACCCTAAAACAAGTACCGGGTTTCCAGGCTTAGGAGTGGCAATATTATTAGGCGTAAGATTAAAAGTATCTATGAATGTGTAATGAAAGGAGTCAAGGACCCATGAGCGAGTCTGCGAGTCATGTCGCGAGCTACTGCGCTGCTACCGCTCGCGTGATGTTTAGTGTAATGGTGTGATGCTTATTTTAGTCGAGTAATGTGTCATGTTACAGTACGCGCTCGGGTGATATTACGCGTGATGCATCACTCGCATTACTTACACATCTCTAGTGAACGGATTCTGAGTTGCTGCTGAGGATATTGAAAACCCCAATAAAAAAATTGTAACTGGAAGAACAAACCAAGAACTCTGTAAGTGTGGTCACACTTGCGTTCATTACAACAACAGAGTTTCTCGTATATTTTTTACACCAGCTGAAGCTGCAAAAGTTTACCTATCTGGAGGAATAATTACAGTAAGTGACAGTAGTGGCTTGACTACCATGGAAACAAAATAATGTACGATAACAATAAGTAGGGTACTAGTACTTAATTATAATTATTAAAAAAACTTGGTGTTGCCCGCCGCGATCTTCGTTCGCGTCAAATTATTATAAAAAATGATTACTTCCCTTTTTGAATCTTATTTTGTTAACAATTTCAAGGGTTTTAATTTTTTTGCACTCAAACTCAAACTCAACGCATTTATTTCAATTAAACCATTACGGCACTTTTGAATGTCAAAAAAAAAACGAAGCAACAGTCCCAGTTACAAGGCATAATAACTTGACAAAGTACTGCAGTTGCACATTCCAAAGCGTAGATCTCTATGGAGAAGAATGGGCAAGAAACGGAACCTTAATTATTTTTCCAAAATAAAAAAGCCTAAGTTATTCCATATAACATCAGCTATCTGACAGTAAAGTCCACATAATCTTATCTCAGACAGATGAGCGTTGTTCATAATGTAATCATTTCATGAATGCATGCTGAAATAAATAGTTTTTTTTTCTATGATCTTATGACCGACTTTTACGTGATGTGTTGGATCACTTTTCTCAGATAAGGCCAAGCCTAACAATTTATATATTTGGATGAAACCGGACAAGAAACTCTATTACTACGAAATAGGAAGATAGTGTCTGTAAGTCATCTGTCAAAATGAATAATGCTTAATGGTTTGAATGATAATTAAACTTTATTCGAAATTCGAACTCCTTGATCAAGACACTAGTACGTTTTGATATAAGTGGGGAAACTTTATTGCATTCGAGGCGGAATTAACACCCGAGCTGCAGACGAGGGTGTTATAGCTGAGAACTGCAGTAACAAATGTCCACACGTATCAAACGACGTTTTTCACACTATACTAGGTACACTATACACTTTCGAAGAAATAAAATATTAGAACGAAAAGTATTTTTGTCAGGAATTATTAGGAAACTGTGATTTAATTTCCTTTTTTTGCACGCTTTGCTTTCGCCAGGTTGAAGAAGAAGCAAAAGTATGATACGTCTAAACAGCCTAATATAAAAAAGTGAAAATGTTTGAATTTAGAACACAAATAAATGTTTAAATGTTGGTCATACAAGTAACTATTTGTTTTAAATAATCATGTTTCTCTATGAAAAAACATAATTGAAATACTCAAAAAAAATTTACGCCATATAGACGCATATCTCTTTGCCGAGATTAAAAAAGAAAGCAATCACCGCCGACTCTAAGAATTGAACCAATTCGGACTTAGTATGAGTATAGTTATCTGTGGAAATTTTATCTTAATGATATTTACTTCACAAACACAATTTAAATACTCAAAAAAAAATTACGCTATAAAGACGCATATTTCTTTATTTATTTATTTATTAATAAAGGTTTACCAACAGCTTGTGTGTACAAAATTTCTTGAGTACAGGTTTTACAGTCTTGGACTTACACAGTCGCCAATTACAGGTTAACCAGCATTCACAAAGAAAGTGATAAGTTATTAACACAAAAGAGTATAAAATTGAAACCGACTGGCTCTAGAAATGAAATAACTAAACTAAAATAAACAACTACGCAATTAAACTCCCTAAACTTAAGAGCATATTTGGCTTACGAAATATAAAATTCAAGAATAAAACAGCATCGCTATAATTTAACTAACTAATTATATGAGAAGAATAAAAAAGACATAAATAAAGAAGAATTAGTAAAATAAGATAAAAAGTTGTCATTAATTCATACTAACATAAGATAATATTCTGTTGTGATTTTCGGGAATTAATTAATTGGGTTTTAAAGATTTATATGGAATCATGGTGAATGTCAAGATCAGGTGAGGATTTAATAATAGAATTCATCTCTCTACTGAGTCTGTTAAGTGGCGATTTTACCCCAATATTTGTGTTTGATCCATGAGTATTTCTTTGCCGAGATTTAAAAAAAAAACAATCACCGCCCACTATATTCATTGAACCCATTTGGACTTAGTATGAGTATATAGTTAGCTGTGGATATATTAAAAATCCACGCGTGTGAAATACATTGCATGTTGACCTAATCGCAGTGTGATAAGAACCAATTTTAGAGAAATTTTATTGAAAAATATTTTATTCACTACATTTTATTGCACTTGAATTATAATTTTGATCAGTTCGCAGTTTCTCAATTAATTTAATTTGTTTTATTGTAATCGCCATTTCTCATCAAATGTGTAGAAGTTCGCAAGTGCAATTTAATTTTATCATTAAATTGTAAACTAACAAAAAACAACAACAACTGCCTCGTTGGTCTAGTGTAAGCAGAAACCACAGAAGGCCACCTGCTACGATCCTTTCATACTCCTTTTCCCTCGTCCACATTCATACATCTGGTCATACACGCACGCCGGTTGCGAGTACTACGCACCTGAGTTTTCTAAAGAACCTCACCAATAAGGTCGGTGTAAGTATGTCCTTTTAGGGCGTCCCCTCCCGGCGTTGCCACTCATAACTGCCTTGTATAATACCTTTTGTTAGTCGCCTTTTACTCATCCTCTCCACAAGACCAAACCATCTAAGCACACTCTTTTTTTTACGAATCGAAATTTGTTGAATATGACGGGTAGCCTCACCTCCTTGAAGAATCAGGGCCAGGTGATTAAAGCGTCACTCTGTATAGCGCACTTACCACATAAAGGGTTCCAACATGCTCCCTCAAGGCTGCAATACAGCCGGTTACTCCTATCACCACCAGTGCTATAGCAGCCGTGAGTAGGAAGGACAGCACTCCCCTGGATATGTACGACTCGACGTCCGGCTCGGTCTTCTTCTCCCTCATATTGATCACGCATACCGCCATCAGGATCAGGCCAAACAACTAGTTGACAAATGAAACTTTTGTTAATATTTATAGGTTAAAAAAATATTATACAGTTTATTGGACTCATTTTGTTTATATTTATTGGACTTTAAAACTTAATATTACAAGATAGACCACGCTCCTTGAGTAAAGATATTAAGAACACCAAGCTTAGTATTTCAGAACTATAAAAAAACATTTTTAAGAACCGCCACGATTTTTATTTTTATTCGCAGCAACGAAGAAGGATGCTCTGTCTCCATAAAGAGTTAATTATAACACCCTGAAACCATAGATTCTAACAGAAGACAATTCAAATTTTATACAACTTGCGTTACATTTAACAACTATTAAAATAACCTAAACACTGTCATCAAAATATGTATTTAAACCACTTTTGTGTTTCATAACACCGACCGCGTCACCGATGAAAATTACGACGCATTTTCTAAAAGAACGACAAATGAAATTTCGAAAACTGACAAATATTAAAGCATACTCGTAATAGTAAGAAATATTAATACTGATAAAGAAACTTACAATACAAATGATGTTAAAGAAAGTAATGAAGAACTTCATACAGCGCACCCGTCTTGACTTCATTATGTTGAAGCCAATTTCAATTTGTATGTCCGGTGTGCTCGAGGTGGACATGGGAAATGAAGGCTTAGGGCTATAACATCGATCAATGCATTTGACGACCTATACCGGTGATTACTGGGAGCTTAGTGACGAGCGGAGCGGGTGGAAAGCTCATTAATGATGCATGGACAAGGTTTTTCTGTTGGAGTGTTGTGTTTTGGTAGTACATTTCTTATTTCTCTCTATCACTTATTTTGGGACTAACACGTTACGCTTTATACATTTAAACTTTACGCACACAATCGGTACAAAGGCGGAATTAGTGTATTTTGGTTTAATTACATTCGTACGGATTGAAAAAGCTTTTGATTTTGACATCATCTTTATTGTTGTTACTCGTACTATGTCCCCTTGTCTAGAGCTCTCAAGTTCGTTATTTGCTGTGAAATCCATTACCTACCCCTCTAAATTATAAAGATGGCCATCATCAGCATTGACTGATTGATTTCATTTATAGATCCCCTTACTTTTCTGTCATACATTAAAATTTCTTGCGTCTCTACTCTAGTCAAGCTGTTCAATTTATTTGTGTACGTCTTTATTCTGTATCTCTGGCAAACCGGGGCTACACTTCCCGCTCCGCTTATGCCAACATCGCAGTATTTAGAATGTGGGAACCCATGTGTCCACTTACCCACACTTCAGGGTCCATCTTCAGCACCAGCCTTTGTTTCTTTACCGCCTTACACATACATTCATCTTCATTCTTATTAGATTGGTTTATAGACTATATTCCCATAAATCAACTATCGCTTTACTTTTGCTAGTTTATTCTTTGTTATGTATAACAAAGTAACTTTCAGCTTTTTCATTTTGAAGTTAAGGTTCGAATTCCTTCGTTTTAAAAATATATATTTGTAGTATTGCGATATATCGTCCTATACTTATTAATTGAAAATGACATAACGACCGGCCCCTGCGAATATACCTTCATGCACTTTTTTAAATAGGTCAGGTTATTAAGTACTCAGACTTGGACGTGCGTGATTGGCTGGCTATTTCTAACTCGATCAATAGAAAATATTCACAAGGTATTGCCGCCGACAGTCTTCAGATAATAACTGAGTAGCAGCCCCTTAATTAGTTGCTTTACATATTTAAAAGCTTGGCAAATGCAGCGTTCTTCCTTTGTTAGGGTTTTCTATTTCCAACAAAATCGATGGATGTTACATTTCCTTTGTTCTTTCTTATAAATATTTTAGTTTCTTGCAACAATGTTGGCAACTGCGTTACTAATGGGTGTATAAAGAACCGTGACGAAGCCGAAAGGTACTTGTTCTCCCTTCTCCCCTTTTGTCCTGGACCTTACTTGGGAACCTTATCACTTAGGTTAAAAAAGGGTAAAAAGGGGGTAAGGGTAAAAGTTTAAATTATTTTCAGAATAGACCTACCGCTGCTTGTCTCTGCATCACCCAAAGGTTGACTGGCAGAAAATGCCTATGGCATTAAATCCGCCTCTGTACTCTATGCTTGAAGTGTTAAATAAATAATAAAAGTTTTTCACAAGGTTTTAATGTTCTAACTTTACTTTAAATACCTCCATGACCCTTGTTTTTTTTTCAATGCATCCATCAGTACAATGTTTTTTGAGGGCGTTACATTGAGTCCTACCGCAAACCACTTTACAGAATGTTTGGTTGCCGGCTTTGTGAAGGGTCTGTTTACCTACTCCTTGTGGGATCACTTTCTTAGAAAGCTTTCATCAGATTGCAAAATCTACGTCGGCTCGAGATAGTAGTAAAAGAACAGAGGGCAACCAGATAATTGACAATCGATTTGCGAAGCTTTTCGTATTTCTTCAACAACTGTCAACTAGTTTGACATTAACTTTTCGATAACTTATGTCAATCCAATACATTTTTGAATTTAAAATAATCGTTATAAGTTAACTAAAATAATAGATACCCAGGTTTAGTTTGCACCTATCAATAATTACAATCTGTATTCGAATTGCGTTTCATACTTTTCTATCATAATCTGAACAATGGTAATCCCTTGCATTAAGTTTGTAAAAGTCACGCAATTAATGTAGGAGAATTGCCAATTTGAATATCATTGGAAATGAGAGTGTGTTACGCAATTACCACACTCTTTTACATGACAGCAATTTCATTGACAAAAATATCCCCGACGAGTTGACTGAGTAATGTTTCCTCTAATCAAACATCACTCCTACAAATATTTTATTTTTCATCATCAACAACTTCTACCTCGCCGACCACAAACAGCAGCTCAACCGTAAACAAAGTAAAGGCGAAAAATAAATAAAACAGGCCATCGGTGCATATTCAATTATGTAATTGCATACAATTAGCCGCTAGCCGTGTGCCCAGACAGCTGCACGCCATTCCTCAGCTGACTCGATACCCACACCGAGGACGACACGACCACCAATCAATATAGCATTTAATTTTTAACCACCACCCCTTTTTCCCCCAGTCGTGTACGACTATTAACGTTAATTAACTAAGTTTTGCGGGTAAGTTGGAATATGGATAATGACGCCGATTTTATTAAGTATCTATGTTGACTCATCCTACTCCTGTCTTTTTTTTTAATTTATTTGGGGTAGGCATATCATGTCTTATTCTCCATTCACTCATGCAAAATGGTGGCGAAATAGATCGAAGTGTTGAGCATAGAATTAACATATGGTGGCAGACCACGGGAACAACATGCGACTCCTGCACTCCTCTAACCTTAAGGGGAAGACTTATAAAGCCGTGGTTAGACCTGCTCTCTTGTATGGGTCAAAATTTTGGGCCACGAAAGCATTTGCCACATGCAAATGCTTTTCATGCATCCCTTTGGTGGTTGTTCAGATGAGAATGCTAAAATGTGGTGGCGAATGGATAAAACAAGAAATTACAACATAAGAGGAAGTCTGAAAGTTGTGCTGGTGACTCAAAAGTTTTGTGGGGTAATCAGT
This sequence comes from Eurois occulta, assembly GCA_950022335.1. NCBI lineage: Eukaryota > Metazoa > Arthropoda > Insecta > Lepidoptera > Noctuidae > Eurois > Eurois occulta. Next base: position 2,880,151 of record OX465489.1, on the reverse strand, counting down.
TGTCATTGTATGGGCATATGATGCGCAGGAATGAGGAAAATGTCGCGAAGAAAGTTTTGTGTATGAATGTGGACGGGTATACAATGGATGGACTGTGTAAAGGATGATATGGCTACGGAGGTGACTGCTGAGATGAGTAATAGAGAAGTACCCATGGAAGAAGAAGACAAAAACAGGAGAATGATGATCTGGGAATTTGTTCTGCCGTTTCTGCTCCCCAGCTATAACATTAGGAAGTGGCAAAGGGCGGCCGTCTTGTGAGACCGTCTTATGTAATTTTTGATGTTCTAACAGTGGTGATTCTAAGACTAATTTGAATATCTAATTATCTTTACATTTGATTCTTCTCTGTTCTAGCCATAATATCATTTTTCACACAAACTCAAGATTTTCTTCTGTATCACAAATTAAACTTATGACAGTTTAAATGACTGAATCGCATCATCTACCAATGTTGTCACTGAACAAACTGTTCATCTAACAGAACCTACTGTAGAAGTCTTGAGGAGTCTCCCCAGGATTATCGAACAAAGGAATCTTCCTCGTAATTTAAATTCATCATTTCAGCCGAAAGTCCACTGCTGGACATAGGCCTTCCCCAAGTGTCGCCATATTGATCCGTCCCGTGAATCTCTCTAGCATTCAGCGGATCCCGGCAACCTTCACCAGGTCATCGGTCCACCTAGTGGGAAGCCTTCCGACGCAACGTCTTCCGGTTCGCAGTCGCCACTCCAGAACTTTTCGGCTCCATCGGCCATCCGTTCTGCGAGCAATGTGCCCTGTAACGGCACGTCTTAATTGATATTAGGATAGGATAATTAGGTATTCCTGCATATCGTTTACTCCGTACCTCGCCGGAGAGCACGTTAAGCCGTTGATCCGACTGTTATTTGTAAATCTTGAACAGTCGTTAAAGGTAGTTAGTCGCCCGAAAGTCTGCCAACCAGTCTTACCAAAGGGTATCGTATTACTTTGTAGTAACTGGGTTGTGGAGGTCAGATAGGCAGTTGCTCTATATAAAATACTGGTATTCAGCTGTATCCGGTTAGACTGGAAACTGACCTCAACATAGTTGGGGAAGGCTAGGCAGATAATGATGATGAATTGATTGGCCTGTTGGTCTAGTGGTTAGTGACCCTGACTGCTAGGACGTAGGTCGTGGGTTCGATTCCCACACAGGACAAATCTTTGTGCGATGAGTACGATTATTTGTTCTGTATCTGGGTGTGTAATTTATCTATAATATGTATGTGTTTAGAAATATATAAGTATGTTTATCAGTTGTCTGGTTGCCATAGTACAGGCTCTGCCTAATTTGGGTTGTCCCAAGATATTATTATTATTAATTAGGTATTACTAAAATTAATTAGGTACTTTTTCTTTAAGGACTGACTATCTAATTATCTCGTATTCTAAATTAATGTTTATTTCGTCATATAAGCGAAAATCTCAAAATTTTATACAACGTAATGCTACGTTGCATAATATTTTCAAATTTTCGCCGAAGTCGGTTGGCAAAGCCATCCAGGACAAAACTTTTAAAGTACCGACATAACTAACTGATGGTTATCCTAGTTTGATACTAGACTAGTGGTGAATATAAAAGCTTAATAATTCATGTTAGTTCGGAATTGGGAAAGGCCATGTCCGTCTTACGTAACAGACGTGCACGTTACAGGGGGCGCTTATAATGCAGTCGGCTTAGCATTTTAAAGTAGCACCCTAATATAATAGGTATGCTGTGATAGCTATTTCTGTATTTAACATAACATGACACCTGTAATCCAAGAAGGGATAGGCAGAGATGTACCCATTAGTACACCCACATTGCGCCAGTTATGTTTAAGTCCCATGCAATGGACACAGGAGGGCAACCCTATCGCCATCAACCGCGCACAAATCTAGACTCCGTGACTGCTTTTGAGAAATTTCTGATGGTAAATCCCAATAACACTTTGCACGACCTGGGAATCGAACCCAGGACCTCATGCTCAGCAGTCGACTAGACCAACTAGGTAGACACAATAACTTGGTATTTTGATTACCCAAATTTCTTCTGCCCGCGAATTCTTACACCATAAAACATAATAATATCTGTCCTGTGTCCACTTCAATAGTGAATTTTATCTTCTATTTTAGAATTTTAACTTTCTATCGGTTAAAGAATTATAGACAACCGAACTTACAAAACCTCTTATTAGTGTTGCTGCTGTGTGTGTGTGAGCTTGTTTCAGACCTCGATCTCGCCTGATGGAAAGAGATGACTGAAGTCTATTAATGAACGAGAGTACCTAACGAAATGGCTTTGAAAGACAACGGGTTTTGACTAAGAAGGTTAGAGAGAGGACGTATATTTTCCAAAACTTAATTTTCCTTTTAGCATTTTTAGCTTCAGTGCTTTTTGATCACCCAAAAATATTTTCACCACAACTTTTTTTAGCCTTGCATTATTTTATTTTAATTGGTTTCAGAAAAACGTTGCAGGTTTCTCTTTATAATTATTATACTCCCTTTGAACAAAGACACGATACCTCTAATAGGCGTAACGTGTCATTAGACTACATGGAGTGCCGCACCCCTCGGCCTGAATGCAGTATTCCATAAATTTATTAGTATGTGAGATCGATATTTCTTTGTCACAACCGCAGCCTGCAAACTAGGACAGACGACTTAGAAATAATAAATAGAAACTGTAATTTTGCTATACGCTGAATAGAATCGAATATTACATACAAGGGTGAATTTCCCAAATGACTTATTTTTTTGTCTTCGCTGAAATTAGTATTTGAAAAAAGGAATATTGTTCTGAATTATTTTTTTTAGTATTCAATAAGTAGTTATTGGGTTGTGGCAAAAATATAATTTGCCCAGGACTATTACAAAGGTAAGAATTAAATACATAAACCTCTATTTTTTTCAAATCGGTGCTGTCCCTCTACTTTTTTTACAAACAAAAAGCTCATACACTAATAAAAATAAGTAAGTTAAGTATATAACTTATTTTATTTAATAGAATATTAGTTTTGTTATTATTATATAGCATATTTTATTACATAATTAACGATTATTATTACTGAGAGGCACAAACGTACTTGTCCTGCAAAATGTTCTCATATCGCTGGACAAAAGTAATTTAAACCTAACTTAACATCGACGAGTCCGACAGCGTCCCCACCCCAATTTTATTTCCCTCGTTAGTGTGTGCTAGTGGGCAGTCAGGACGGGCATGTGTCAAATCGCTGCATATTCCCGCCAATAACGTAAATACGCCATGTCAGTTGCTCCCGGACAATTATTTTATAGTATCGGTGGTTGCATTTTTCTAGTGTAATGAGTAGTTTTATTATTGTTGTTTGGTTCTAACAGAGGTAGTAAGTGAATTAGCTTCATTGACTGTTATTGAATTTATCCTAGATAGTATGCATTTTTTCTTATTTTCTAAAAAGTGTGTTATTTCTCACATCGCTGTTCTCATATCGCTGTAATCGGTGGTCTTTATTACCACCGATGTGATAATTTACACCGAAATGATAAGAAAAAATCAATCGGTGTCTTATATCTAATATCGGTGTTTTGATTCATGATCAACGCACAGTTTTGTCACATCGGTGGATTGCTTTATCATATCGGTAGATCATTTTATCATCTCGGTGAGTCGTTTTATCATATCGGTAGATCCCGTGTCATTTCGTTAAGTATACAAAGAAACAATGGAACATACATACAACAACATTATACACCATTATTTTTAGGTCGTTCTGGAGCCGAATACCATGAACTCGATCATCGAACTCGAAACGATTGGGCCTATTTTTTTCAAAAAATATCAATAAAAAAAACACCAAAAAATAAATTTAATGTTTTTTTTTTAAATAATGAGAACTAAAATGCATATGTGTGTGTAAAACGTATCTACGATTAGCAACACATGCGAACGATACCCATTGAAAAATTCATTCATCGATCGATTCTCATTATTTCACAAAAAAAAACATTAAATTTATTCTTTCGTGTTTTTTTTTGTTATTTTTTGAAAAAAATAGTCCCAATCGTTTCGAGTTCGATGATCGAGTTCATGGTATTCGGCTCCAGAACGACCTAAAAATAATGGTGTATACATGCATAAAAACATTCATACGTACATACTTACCTACATAGACTGCCAAAATCATTACCACGATACCAGTGGGTAGTAGAAGATGTATGAATGTATCATTAGGGAGGGTCTGTATTCGGTAATGTACGTCTATAGGCTGAGATGATGATGGTGAGTTGGAGCAATTGAACGCATGAATAAAGACAATGATATTAAAAATATACATTCTTTTTTTAAATTCTAAGTACAGTAAATATAATAAAAAAGAAAGTAAATATAATAAAATAGGTACATAATTTCAAAAAATATATTTTAATTGGATTTCTAAGAACTCAGTTCTCATTGGATGTGATATACTTACATAAGACCCTCAGTTCAGGTCTTCAGTTCTAAGTCACCCTTGTAAAAATATAAATAGCTTCGAAAAAACAGTTTTAAATCAACGCTTGCCAACCAATGAAGATGCCAAACCAAATTGTTGTTAAGCACTAAAATAATTATTGAATTTTGTATAGATACCTACTAACTATTTCATTTTTGATGTTCAAAGGTGAATAGATTTTCATATCGCTGGATATTACATCATTTCGGTGGATAAACTTATCATATCGGTGTACAGAAAAAATAATCGGTGCCGGTTTGTCATAACGGTGGAAACCAGATTTCAAACTGAATTTTCTCCTTAGTCTTAAATGATACGTTGATGATATTAAATTTGGGGATATTTGATATCCTAAAGATTACATAAAACCTGAAAAATATACAAAAAAAATATAAATGAAAAAGTTCACCGATATGATAAAAAAAATGGCATTTGTTGAAATTCACCCACTGTAAATAACATTCTTACAAAAAAACATTTCACATAGCGATATTTCAAGACAAACTTTGGATGGATTACTCAAATCAAATCAAAGCATTTTATTTCAAGTAGGCCCGTTAAAGGCCCTTTTGAACTGTCGAAACAAAGACAACAATTAAATGTAGCTACAGTCCCAGTCACAAGGCATAAAAACTGTGAAAGTACTGTAGTTGCCCATTCCCTAACGTAGATCTCTATGGAGAAGAACGGGCAAGAAACTCCATGGACACTCTTTTAAATCAGAATATTTTTACAAAACCTTGGTTACATCATTCATGTTGAGACGGTACATTATGTGAGAGCGATGTAGCAAGATGTGCACGTTAAAAGTGTCCATAGTAAAAACAAAAAAAAGAACAATTCAAAAATAAAATAATTAATTCAAATTCAAATAAGCCGTGGCAACCAAGAGATGACCAGTCACAACTGACAGCGCCCGTTCACGAACATGACGCATTGTATCAGCACCATTCAATTCAACCAACTGGAACCACTGGAAGAGGGAGAGACAGTGCTGCAGATAGTCTGTGGTGTACCAATCACATAATATAAATACAAATAATAATATATATACCAATAATACACATAATATATATACCAATATATTTATCCCGCAAACAAATAGCCGTCCCCTGAAGGCGAAAGTGCATTTAAACTGGCGACCACCTGCTTTTGGCGTCCGCATACCGGACGCCACTTTATTTGCCGGTGGCACTTAGGTCCTAATGGTCCTGGTTAGCCTTAGGACAAAAATCGATAGAAGCCAAAAAGTCGTTTAAATGGCTGCAATAATATATTGAAAAGTTCCCGAAAAAATCTCAGCGCAGTTGAAGCGCTGCTGTAGCGCGTATATCCACAGCCGTATATCTCGGGGGTTTCCTGACTACGAATCCGCGTATTTGGCGTCCGTAATTGCGACGTTGCCAGCTCAATGATTAAATCTGTTACTATTATATAGATCACATAATATCTACCGTCCGCAAACAATAATGTTGTGATTTGTTAATTGTTGGTTAGTTATAGGAGGTACTCAACCTAAGTAGGTTGAGTTGTTTGATCCGTTGTGAAACTAACTTTTGTTAATAGTTTATGGCGAAGTTGACAAATTGTCAAATTTGGCATACATTTAAAAAAAAGTGTGTTTTGATAACGGAGCAAACAACTCAACCTTACATAAAATCCGAGATGTTTTAGAATTATCCCTATCCCTACTAATATTATAAATGCGAAAGTAACTCTGTCTGTCTGTCTGTCTGTTAAGGTTTCACGTCTAAACCACTGAACTGATTTTAATGAAATTTGATACAGAGATAGAGTTGACCTTGAGAAAGAACATAGGATAGTTTTTATTCCGGACTTTTGAAGAGTTCTCTTGGAAACGCGATATAACCGAACACGACGCGGCCGCGCGGGCGAAGCCGCGGGCGGAAAACTAGTAATACATAAGTACCAAAATTATGTTTAACTCTAAGTGCCAAAGTTGCATAGAGTAATTAATAAACGTTGTGTTGTTGACAAAATCAATCAACGTTTATCTCCTTTTTTCTAGCGCTCGGCGTGTTATTAGTATCTTATACCACACCACGCCACCATAACACGCTGAGAGAGTACTTAGCAATTATAAATATTTTTCATTATAAAACACACAAACACTGTGAATAAAAGTGATACATTTGCAAGTTCTTTGTTTTTGTTTGTGGATAGGTTAGCCCTTTTAAAATACAATTAAATGAAAGAAGTTTTGAAGTACATATGAGAAATATTCTAGTAATAGGATATTTATCTTGTTTATGAAACATGCTTGACTGTATTTATTGATTTTTGTTTCGTTTGGAGCGCAAGAGACCGAGCACTCATATAATAATACAATCGCCATGCTCCGGCTTCGCGTAGTCTGAATTAGGATGTATTATACTTCTAAACCTTCCAAAAATAATAACTTACCAGATAGTGCAAAACCGCATCAAATTTGGTTGCATGTCTTAGGAGAGACAGACACACAGACCGTAAGTTTCTACAATTAAGGTCGCCAGGCTATTGGGCGTCCGTATATAAATATTGGGCTTCCGTATATAAATATTGGGCGTCCGTATATAGCTATTGAGCGTCCGTATATAGCTATTGAACGTCCGTATATAGCTATTGAACGTCAAGCCTACTCAGCTGTGATAGTTTTCCTTTTAACTTCGTTATATAAACTATCACCGCGAATTTTTTCATGCACCCAAACAACTGTTTAGCTGATAGAGGGGGGAGACACTTGAGTCTAACAAAAAAATGCACTTTAAAGCTTAATATTTCACCAACGATTCCCATAATCGAATTATTTGAGCAAACTCCCAATTTTTTAAAGACTTATTCAACGACAGTCCACGAAATGGGGTACGCGAGACAAAAAAAAAACCACTTTACGTGTTCTACTTTAGGTACTGGAGATACCCTTAAAATACTTTTCGACATTTTATTTCATCACTTTGTCGGCGTAACCAATCTGTATATTTATGTCAAATTATAGCTTTTTAGTACTATAAGTCTTTAGCTCGTGGCTAAATAATAACAGCCGCTCGGGTCGATCTTTAGGTTAAGCCGCGCTTGCCTAGGTTGGTGACCACCCATTGCATACCGAGTTTCCCCCGTGCCTCGGAAAGCACGTTAAGCCGTTGGTCCCGGCTGTCATTTGTAGATCTTTGACAGTCGTTAAGGTAGTCAGTGGCTCGAAAGTCTTACAACCAGTCTTACCAAAGGGTATCGTGTTACCCATTGCTAGCTGGGTTGTGGAGGTCAGATAGGCAGTCGCTCCATGTAAAATACTGGTATTCAGCTGCATCCAGTTAGACTGGAAGCCGACCCCGACATAGTTGGGAAAAGGCTAGGCAGATAAAGTACTATGAGTCTTTGAGCTAAGTTGCGGACAGACAGACAGACGGACATGGCGAAACTATAAGGGTTCCTTGTTGACTACGGAACCCTAAAAAATGGTCAAGTCGTAAACTGGAATTCCCTGAAGACGAAAGCGCGAGCGAGGAAAGGCACTATACGATTTCGCATTCAAATCTGGTGCAGCCCGACTGGGAACCCATCTTACAGTAGTTTGCAGCCAAATAGTACCGCCTTGAATAGTACCGTACTCCAACAATTAAGATCGCCAGGCTATTACACCACACCACTGAAGCAAAGGACATCGAGGAGTACGTGCGCCAAAGGTTGAAGTACATGCCAAAAGTACAGCTACTGGAGTTGCGCCACAACGTCAATTTAAAGGAGTTTGTAGTGCGCATACCAACGTGTTTGCTCCATTTGGTGTTGGAAGACAGTTTTTGGCCGCAGGATGTGGTGTTCCGTCGCTTCCGCGGACAGATTCCACAAGAACGCACAAAGCATCGTGCAAGTGAAGTGATACTAACATAGTTTTAAGATGCTTATACTAACACAAATGTTATTAGTTTTTCTATGGGTCTTTGTTACCTGAAATAAATGGTTTATTATTATTGTTGGGCGTCCGTATATAACTATTGGGCGTCCGTATATAGCTATTGGGCGTTCAATAGCTATATACGGACGTCCAATAGCTATATACGGACGCCCAATAGCTATATACGGACGCCCAATAATAATAATAAACCATTTATTTCAGGTAACCTAAAGATCGACCCGAGCGGCTGTTATTATTCAGCCACGAGCTAAAGACTAATTTGACAAAAAAGCTATACTTTGACAGCAGATTGGTTACGCCGACAAAGTGGTGAAATAAAATCTGGAAAAGTATTTTTAAAGGGTATCTCCAGTACCTAAAGTAGTACACGTAAAGTGGGGATTTTTGGAACGAAGTTTCTTATCGCGCGTTGCGAAAGGGGGCTAGACGGAAAAAATTAAGACGAAAAGTTGTAACGACACTTTTTGCTATAGTAAGCTATTGTAAGCCGTGCGGCGTGCGCATGTTTCTCTGTCTGTCTCTCTCTCTCTTATAGAAAGCAAGCCAGATATTTTCGTTTCGTCTTTGGTCTGTGGATGGGTGATCAAGGTTAAGCAACGACTGCCAAGGTCTGTCTGTGGATGGGTGATCCAAGTTAAGCGACGGTTGCCGAGGTCTGTCTATGGATGGGTGATCAAGGTTAAGCAACGACTGCCAAGGTCTGTCTGTGGATGGGTGATCCAAGTTAAGCAACGGTTGCCAAGGTTGGTCTGTGGGTGATCAAGGTTAAGCAACGACTGCCAAGGTCTGTCTTAGGATGGTTGACCAAGGTTAAGCAACGACTGCCAAGGTCTGTCTGTGGATGGGTGACCAAGGTTAAGCAACGACTGCCAAAGAACTTCGTTCCATCCGGGTGTCCCTTGACACCCCTCAAGTTTTTTTTTGTCTTGCGTACCCCATTACGTGGGATGTCGTTGAATACCTAGGTCTTTAAAAAATATTGCGAGTTTGTTCAAATAATCCGATTAAGGGAATCGTTTGTGAAATATTAAGCTTTAAAGTGCAAATTTTTGTTAGACTCGAGTATCTCTCCCCTCTACCAGCTAAACAGTTGTGTTTGGGTGGTTTGGGTACGTGAAAAAATTCACGGTGATAGTTTATATAACGAAGTGAAAAGGAAAAAAAAACCAGTTTATGAGTTATAGTCGACCAAACTATAAAATGTACTTGGATAATATATTTACCTAAACATAATGTATGGGAGCACAGGTGTTTCAACTGCAAATGTAAGTTTGTTGTTTATTATTACAATAAAAATCATCGTTCAGAGGCAAATCGGACCGTAGTAGGAAGTGTCCGCATATTTTGATGGGCTACTACGGAACCCTACGTTGTGCGTGGCCCGACACGCACTTGGCCGGTTTTTATTATTACAATAAAAATCATGGTTCGGAGGCTCATATCCGCATATTTTGATGCTATGGAATTTTGAACTATGGAACCCTACATTGTTCGTGGCCCGACACGCACATGGCCGGTTTTTTTTAATTATCTGCACATGTTCCCTCCATGTACTCACTGAGACACCGGCCTTCTGCCGAGGGAGAGACTAGGCCTTCATCACCTCTGTGACCCATTCCACCCAGACCTACGGGTCGGATGACTAGAAGTAAGTACTAAACCTTTTTCTTAAATCGATGTCTTCAAGATGTTTTACATACACATACTTGGAATATTAAGGATATTGGTGCAGGCCATGGCAGGATCCAATCAAAACCTTGACCCACCAATGCAGTAAGTACGTACCTACAGGGACAAATATTTACCATTCAATCCATTCATTCATCTATGCTCATTCCAACACAACAGACTTTTTAACAATTTTAATAGGATAATGAAATATAAGGTAGGTACTCGTAGATACATATTATATCAATATCGGGCATCCGTATACGTATAGATCTTACAAATATTGGAATAAAAATGTTGAAACTGTGTACTACAGGCAAGCGATAGTAAAAGAAAGAGATAAGTAAACCGAAAGCTGGCAACGTCGCACTCCCAAATACCGTGCATCCTGTTAGGACGTCAAAGAATCGATGCCATAGGTAAATCACGATCAATATATCCAGGACGCCTATAATGTATCACCATGATTCGGGGTTCAAAAATGTTGGGGCATGACTGCAAGAGGAATATCACGAAAAATACAATTATCGGAAAATAACGTATCCCACGGAGCTGGATATCTAAAAACTAAGCAATATACACATGTTAAAAAAAATAAGGGGAACTGGGGGACGTCGTACTGATGCACATCGTGCATGACGCCAAAAAGATTGTAGGATGTAAATCTATACATACAAAGCAATATACATATACAGGTTGTCAGGGACACCGACGCTAAAACGGTTACCACGAATTTAGTACATCATTCTGAATAACCCCCACCCCCAAATAGATTTTTTTGTTTAGTTATATGTATCATCCTTCACGCAGTTCACATTGTCTTCATTCTTCCCTATCATATGCCCATACCATGACAACCGATTACCAGACGGTGAATAGATTAGACAATCTTAAAAAGTACAGCTACTTATAATAGTTATTCTGCTGACCTGACTGCCTGATGTTGTCAAAATTCGACAATTTTACATTTTTCAAAAGGTTTTTGGTTTTGTACCCAATTCTTATTCTTTTCCTCGGAGTTTAATGTCTTTTGACAACGACAGAAGATACTGCCTGCTGGCAATGATCGTGGGCAGTTGTGGGAACATGCAGGTGCACCACTTATTAACATTTAATATTTTCTTTTATCGATTTTATGTGTCGCAGTAACACGACTACTCGTATGTAAAGCAAACTTTACTTAAAGAAAATTTTATTTGCAACGCAAGTTCTGCGAATGACCATTTTTGTAAATGACCATAGTTTCAATAAGACACGCAGTAAATACCACTTAGCACTAAATTATTGCATTGAATTTTAGAATTACAGGAAAAACATTAAGGAAACGTTGTTTCCATGATCTAAGGGGGAAACCAATAGACTATTTGCTTTGAATACGCTGTTTCCCCGTCACTACATAAGGGATTGCTTGGAACGATAGGTCCAGTCATCTAGAAGCTCCTGTAGTGTTCCAGACGCATCAATATGTCCAAGTTTCTCTTCGCATTTATTTTAATCGGAATATTCATTGCACCATCTTTACAAGAATCGTGTAACGGCTATGATTTCGGGACATACAACAACTGTGCTGGACAGTGCACTGATGCATGTGTCCAAGGACATGCAAACGGTTGTTCAATGTACGAATGTTACAAGTTTGGAGGATCCTGCCACCATTACCATGGAAGCTATGTGTGCTATTGTGAAGGAACTCCAACTAAATGTGGAACGCAGGCCGACTGGGACTAAGAGACAAGACATCTGGAGTTCTAAAGGTATCCTGGATTGAAAAGGCGCTGAGCTTCCCAAGGATGTGTTAACACTCGAGGATACTGTTCTCTTCTTTGTGGTAAATCTGTTAAATGTACTTCAAAGTTTTGTGTTTTTTTTGCAAATAAATAACAGCTTTATCTATTTAAATTTAAGTTTTCTGTGTTGTGTGTTTTTCCTGTGTTGTGGTTTCTACGCACTGTGTCTACATTTCTGTGATTCAGTCTGCTGGAGGAAATTTCTTATGAAATAAGCATTACTTTTGTGATCTTGTATCTTAATGCAATGTCTTGTTAAGTATTTTGTGTGTACCTACATAAATAAATAAACGTGTGCCTAAAAAAATGTAAAACATGTCTTTTATATAATAGCCGGTGTTATGTACCCATCTTACTGTTTCTAAAGAAGTATACCAAATAAAATGTTTTTCTTGTAGGTATTTTAATCGGTTTCATTTATTTTGCACCCTGGACCAGGAAACAAATCAAGTACAAAAACAATAGTTTACATCAACGAGGAAATAAAGTAATACTGCTTCAAAGTGTATAAATAGTTTTATTACCTTATCAGCTGTAAGGAAAATACATAATTAAACAATAATACTTGTCCGTTTACATTGGAATACAGGTAATAACACTTAAGTACATAAAAATATTTAAGCAAAAACATCTACCCGATAGCTTATTTACATAAACATAGCTACCTAGCCATATTTCCCACGTTATATATGCTAGCTGTTTCTATTAATTAAATATCGTAGTCTAATTAATGTTTACACAAATACTAGGAGACATGAGTTTATGAATGCCTAAATAAAAGCATACTGTACGATTTTCATCTATCGGTGCTAAACGGAACGTCGAAAGTTCACCAGCATGCTTTTATTTAAATACGTGCATAAATTAACTGAGCCGAAACTAGGTTTAAGATGTATAAGATGTATTACAGAAATTAAATCCCCATCCCGATACTATCATCGGACGAGCAGAGATACGGCGAAGCGTCACCGTTTTATGGTTGAAGTTCCACGGACCCGAACAAATGCCCCTGGCTGGAGTCCTTACATTCAAGGCATCCACAGGACTTGCCCGATTAAGCAGTAGCCAACCTCAGAGGTTGAACTGCGAGATGCCCTCCCCAAAAAGAAAAAAAAAGGACCCGAACAAAGTCTTCCACATTTTTATTCACAATTCACTGCCGGCTTTTCTGTCCCCTGATCATAATAATCTGGATCAATTCAAAGTTCGAGTGAATCGGTTTCGTCTAGGTAAGCGTGCTCCACCCTAAGCCGCGCTACGCTTCTCATCAGGCGAATTGCGGCCAAACGCAAACCCACATAGAATTAAAAAAAAAACAAACATAAAATTAATAAATTAAAATACTAATTACAGTAAGTAAGTACACAATTAAAAATTGATTTTCATTCTTGATTATTAGTAACTTAATTCAAAAGAATCGTGATCAGAGAACACATAGAAATTGCTATTAAAATGTTGCTGGTTGAGGCTGGAGCGGAGTTTGTCTTTGCAGGTGATTCTTCTCTGTAAAAGAAATAAAACGGGAAATTATATACAAATAATTCTTGTTTGTTTAATTACGGTGAATTTGGTTAACACTTTCACCGTCCGCAAAGCAGACACAATAGCTAAACAATCGCCCTGAACCATATGTGGTTCATGGGACAGGAAATGGGTTAAACGAGGGCCATACTTTACTCCAAAAATAACCAACTCTTGCAATGAATCAACACTGAAATATGAAAACTTCAATTTTTTATAAATGTAGCTGTATTTTTTCATATTTCAGAGCTGGTCATAGTGTGGAAGTTCATTTTCGTGAGTACCTACTCATCATCTGCCTAGCCTTATCCGAACTATGTTGGGGTTGACTTTCTGTCTAACCTAATGCAGCTGAATACCAGTATTTTACGTGGAGCCACTGCCTATCTGACCTCCATAACCCAATTAGTACTGGGTAGTAACACCCGTTGGTAAGACTGGTTGTCAGTCCTATTACTCTCCATTAAATTATGTCCCTTGTTTTACCTAAATTCTTTATTAATAATTGACTGAGCATGTTTACTAGTTGCATACTACATAAAATTAACCAGGAAAACTAAACAACTGTGAGTGGCTAGGTTATAGGAACAGGAAAACTATTATGGGATTACCATCCTAACTAATATTATAAATGCGAAGGTAAGTTTGTTTGTTTGTTTGTTATCTTTTCACGCCTAAACCACTGAACCGATCATTATGTCATCATCGTAATTTTGCATATACAACGTATATATACGTTGTCAGGTGTGCATAAACGGACATCGGGTATCTTTTATTCCGAAAAAAGTACTGTTCCCTAGGAAAACAACAATAACGTTATTATGATAAAAGATGGCGCTACGTGTCTTTCGAATCATGATTGAATGTAAAAAGGAATCCTTGCCATGCCATAGCCTGTAGGTGTAGACTACAAAGGGTTTGGTCTGCCATTTCTTTCTAGCTACAAAAGGTTTTGGATGCTATGTAGTTTTTCTTCTCATTTTAATAAAAGCTTTGTTTCTTAAAAAAAAAAAACCTTCTATTTATTTAGCTTTTATAGATCTCTACATTATTCAGATTCAGATTCATTTATTTATTGTAAAACATAGGTACATTAAAAGTTTTTGCCTGTATAAAAGTAATAATACATGCAATATAATTAGAAAAGGAATTAATATAGCTAGATGAACCACAAATAAAAAACTAAATAAATTAGATCAATCGCATTAAGAATTTACGATCACACTGAACAACGTCGATTTAATAATTAAATAAATTATGTGTAGTGAGAAAAAAAAAAAAAATGTCCGCAGTTATTGTAATAAAATGAAAATTGTCAGCACTTAGGTACTTATTTAAAGATTGTTAAAGTAATTGAATGATGTCATAAATTAAAATTCGATATCAGAAATTTAATAGCATATCATTCAAATATTCGGTGATTGAATAATTTTTCATTTTTCTATTGAAAAATTATTTAAGATTTCAAATTAGTATATCCAAATCGTACATACAATGTACTTAGTCGTACCATTCTTTGAGTCCGATGTCTGACAAAATGTTGGAGGAAAACACTAACGCTACTTTTTAGGTTGAGGTTGATGATACTTTTCAAAAACAAAACTCTAACGAGAGGAAGCGCCGTCAATGTTGATTTATTACTATGCACGTTCGATTGACACAGTGGCGTCCTAGTGGCCAACAATACGGCAAGCTCATAAGGCAGGCAGAGTGTTCAGAAACCCTAACATCATGAAGACACGTTATAAGGGCAAGCCAAGCTTTAAGGCTTGTATGAAAGAACCGCTACTTGGTTGACTGTACAAGCGTCATGATATTTTCTCTTAATAACTAGTCAGATGTTATTTTCCGTGACTAATTTGTGTGTTTTCTCTATAAAGTACTAGCTTTTGCACGCGGCCTCGCTCGCGTTAATTTAGAATTTGACAATTAAACTCTTAACGCAATACTAAAAAGTTTCTGTGATAATATAATTCATTCAAGTCCTGTTTCACCCCATTAGTCCCGTCGATCTAATCTGGTAAAGACTTTGACTCAATAAACATTACTTAGTTTCGTCTGGGTATTGTAAAGCAGGCTCTTTGTACACGTAAGACTGTATTATAGCTATTTGCAAATGCTATAATTGATAAATTGCATCATAATCGTCGGTACAATGCACCAGCTTACCTACACTGATTCAATCAGTATGACCTCGCGAACATTGAATAATGTCTGGATGCCTCATCGTCCGTTTTGAATCTAGTTAACATGCTTAAAACCATCTCGTACAATTGACAATCATTTATGTATTCATTCATTATCAACTCTGTGAGATAGCAGCAACTTCTGCTTAAAGAATATAAAGCAGGAACCGAAAAGACAACTTGTAGGGGTTTTAGTCGAGTTATCTCCTTGGGTTAGGTAAAAAAAACCCCAGGGGTAAGAGCCAATCCTTATAGGGTTAATCAGCTTTTAATAAGCGGTTCACGCATAATTCAATTTTGTCCATAAAAAATTGCTAGAAAGTGACGGACTTAGCCCGCGCTCGGTGCTTTGTCTCTTTCATTCTGATTAAACAGCAATATTTAAATGGTTAACCCGTATAATGTTTAATCAAACATAAGGGTTATAGGTATATTTGGTTAACTTTTTAACCCGATCAATCGGTCCCTGAACTTAAGAAATAGTCTTTCAACGGAATATAAAAAGAATCATCCAAAGTTGTGCCGGGAGTCGGGACATTTCTTTTCGTCCTCTTGTCCTACCTCAAATGTATTTCGGGTTGGTGCAACATAATATTATCTACTTCCATGCATAGCCATTATCATGTCCGTCATCTGAGTAGTACTCCTTTCAAGCCATATCAACTTTTACCGAAGCCGTCGTCGCGGTTGCATGTTTGGTTTTTCCCAAAGATATTTAAAAGATTTATAGAGCGGACATATCCCGAACATTTTCAATTTTTACACACGAATGCTACTTGACAAGCGGGCATTTGACACTAGACAAAGCGACTTGTTATTATGTAGTAGAAAGTCATCAACATCTGCCTAGCCATTTCCCAACTATGTTGGGGTCGACTAGTGACTAGTTTCGGATTACAATTATTCTCTTCGACTTGTTCCGTCTACCGCTCGTTAATGTTTGAATTTCTATTGTTCTTCCTAACTTTAGCCTCATTCAAACTAATAACTTTCTTTCATATTTTTTCCTCTGTATCTTTCCTTATGGCAATTGAAACCAGTATGTCCACGACCTGTTTTTTTCTGTTCCGTGGCCACGACTATACACGACCCTAACAATAATCAATTACAAGTGTGTTTATGATATCAAAAAAATTCAAATGAATTTGAATTAGATGAATTTTTCATCGATTAACCGAAGTATATCTTTGTGATTGAAATATTTGTGATTCACAAATTGACTGTGATATCTACTGACATTCTTGTCAGGTTTTTCCTGAGATAAGTAGATACTACTCACTATATCTAATATGGAAGAAGTGGGTACTAGGTACCTACCTTTACCATATGAATGTAACAAATTATCACTAATAAGTCAAGATTTAGGAATATAACATTAATATATCATTATATACTGTGTATTTTTTTATCTAAACGTCAAACACTACCCCGTGCTCGAAGAAACAAACAAGATAATCCAAGCGTCATATTTTAAGTTTTTGTACCGTACAATTTTATTTTTATCAATGTGACTCATTTTCAAGAAGTTTAACAACACCTATAATAAAAAAACAACATTTATAAAGACAATTTATTTAATTTGGCAGAACAGGAAGAGAACGTGGCAGTAACCATCGCCGATGCCACAACAAAAGAACATAATTATAAAAGTAGAAAACGAAGGTCTTATCCTAATTAACAATATCTACTGAGATTCTTAATAAAAACTACTTCAAGTCCTTTCTACGAAATACTTTGTACCTAATAATACCAGAAGGTATGATAACAGTTGTTGTAATAGTACGGAGAAGACAAACAGATGTTAGCTGGTTATGTATTGCATTATTTCATACACCAATCGGAAATTTCAAAAACTCAAAGCCTGTTAGTATCATGGAATGTGATAGAATTAGTCAATAGACAAATATTTACAGTCTTAACTATAAACCACGAGAAATAGTGGCGAAAGACAAAACTACAGCACATCTGTCAGGTGATGAAGACTATGTAATCTGTACAATGCTAAGATGTTCAGCTTTAGTAGTAAGATCTTGTGACTTAAGTCAACATTGCTTTTCAAGCCATCATTTCTCGAGGACATAATTTTAGACATAACTTGATAAAACAGGATTACAGGATTCCGATGACCCCGCAGGCTGCACGTGCGCCGGCGTTTCCTGTCTTCTTGGAGTCGGGGTGGTCTGTCTTGCCGTAGTCGTCAGTTCCTGCGTGAAGGACCAGGCCCCTGCCGATGATGCTGTGCTTGCCGTTAAGCTTGATCTCGTGGTCGGCGAAATCGATGTGCGCGATTTTGTTAGCGTCAAACTCGACGTTGCCAAGGTCACCGACGTGACGGTTCTTGTCTTCGGGATGGCCGTGGTCGTTCTGTGGAATTAAAAGTTAAAATAAGTCGGTGGTTGTGACTGATTGATTATCTAATTTGGTTCTCTGATTTTAATATTGCTTGAGGAACAAGTCGAAACAAATTCAGATCTTTTTCTAGATCTTGGGGTGTCTTTTCAAAAGCAGGGAACCATACATTTATATTGTAGGTAAACAATTTGACCCAGGACAATACCCATCATCAGCTGCCTAGCCTTTTCCCCACATATGTTTGGTGCGGCTTCCAGAGCGACTGCTAATCTGATCTGACATCCACAACCCAGTTAACAGTAATACTGATTGTTAGACATTTTGACTTCAGACTTGTCGTAACGACTGTCAAAGATTTACAAATGACTGCCGAGACCAACTGTTGACGTGCTTTCTGAGGCCCAGAAGGCTCTCGGTATGTAATAGGGATGGTCACCTACTCAGAGAACAATCCAGGCAAGCATTACCTACATGACAATACTTCAATACAGAAAAAGGAAAACCTACTCCATTAGGGTTGAAGTGACCGCCGGTGGATCCGCAGCCCTTGGTGATGTCTCCGGTCTCGTGGATGTGGAAGCCGTAAAGGCCGGGTGCCATGCCAGTGACGGTGCCAGTGACGCGGAGCTTGCCGTCATCTTGTCTGGTGAAGGTGACGCTACCGGTGACGCCTTCGCCGTCGAGTCGCACGATGGCTTGTTTTACATCCTGGAATACGGAGGAAAGCGGTCAGTAAGTGGCGTTGTTTATTTCTGGGTAATATCAAAAATAATTGTACATTCTAACGTGCTGAAATGTCCATGGCAGGTTCTATCGAAATAATGCGAAAATTTTATAAAACAAGTTATTAGACGTAGACATACAGAATTATGGATGAATAATATGATTTTTACAGCAGATTATAGCATATAGTTATTAAAATACAGATTTTTGTTTTGGGGAATATCATATTTCTCCCATGTAAATAATACTGTCCTCGAAGACTTGTGCGTTACAAAAAAGCCTCTAGTTTTTTGGGTGCTACATATCTAATTAATTCAAGTTTAAAATTAACTTCAGTATTGTTAAGACTATCTAGATCCTGCATTATTTCTTAAAAATAATAAAGAAATAGATACTTAACTTAATATCAAATCTTCGTCCAAGATTTTCGTCATTTTTGTTATTCCATTTTGTAACATCAATATTTGGTAGTTTTTAAAATGTAGAATTGGCAACACTGCGTTTATTGTGAGTAGCCAATCACGTAGCTCTAACTAGTGACAGTCGGCCATTTTGCAACGTGCGTTCTTGGTAGAGCAATGTGCCTAAAGCAGTGATGAATTTTTTCAACAATATTACATTCCCTTTTGTGCGGTGGTCTGTTTATCACCCGTTAAGTTGTTTCTTTACTATTAGACCATTAAATATTGTATTACTCTCGCCCAAATCAAAAGTAAACAACAATTTTAGCTAAGGAGCTTCACTGATTTTTAATTCGTTTGAGGTTATATTCAACACGTGTTTTACATTCCTTTTTGTTATAATTTGTTACATTTTTTTGTTACGTAACAAAAATGAGTTAACAAAAAGGAAGTAAGGGCGATTTTATACTAGTTACCTACTGAAAAATTCTTACACGTTTATTTTGTTACAAAAAAAAATCTAGCAATGCTTTCACCTTCCATAGTAGGAATACTAGTAGATAGCAATAGTGAAAATTAGTCTTAGCTATGGTCACAAATCATATTTTCCTCAACATATAACCTGACGGTCGTAATTTGCAAAAACAAGGGAAAATTTGAATTTCACCGGTTACCAAAAAATTTTGTGTTTCATCTTCATATTTTGTGTGTATTTATTGTGTAGTACCTAAAGTTATGAAAATGATGATGACGAATGACTTAAGAAAGAATTATGAGACTGATAAATTGATCTCGAATAGAAAAAATATGAAACCATTAAAAATGTGACATTGTGACCTGTTTTGTGATTTAAAGTATTATCATATTTAAAAGTTTTATCGTTTTTACTGTTTTATTTTTTAGTTTTTTTTTATCAAGAGTTGATTTGGTATTATTAAAAGTTAAAATGAACCTATCCAAGTTGTATCTAAGTTGTTCAGTTATTATTTGTGATTGATGATAATTAAAAAAAAACGGAATCCTATTTTGTTTTGTTAATTGTGAAATTGTCCTAATAGTTCCTTTTGGTTTCCTTTTTGTAACACTTTTCATTTTTGTAACGAATTTCATTTTCGTTTCTTTTTGGTGACTGTACAATTTATTTTAATATTACCCTTCTGCAAGAATTTTTAAAGGCAATGTTGAAGCTTTAGCGAATGATGTTTTTTAAATGGACTTTTATGTTTTGAAATTAACTGAATTTTGCATTGTAGACAGTTCAGGTAGGTCAGACTGGAAATCATAAGCGCAATATAATGAATGCAAAAACTAAAAGAAGTTTTACTTTATGGTAGAGGTAGGTAGCCGTTGATTATAAAATAAGAAAATTGCCTTAGTGCTTAGATTTTGAAAAAATACTTACTTGTGCTTCATCAGCAGGCGCTGATGACGCCAACGCAACGGCCGAAGCCACAAATAACAAAGTCTTGAACATCTTCAAATTATCTGAAAAAATATAGCAAAATAGATTATTGCATAATGTCTTCATGTCTGGGTTGAACTTCGTCTGGCAGCACGGAGTCGCACTTTTCGAGTGTTTAAGTTTCATATAATAAGGGGCGAGCCTATTGCTAGCAACCGGCCACAAATTCAGACTCCGTAACTGCTACTGAGAAATTCCGCTGGAAAAACCCAATAACAATTTACCCGACCCGGGAATCGAACCCAGGACCTCATGCTCAGCAGTCGCGATTTCGACCGCTGGACCATCGAGGCAAAATTTATGAAATATATGAGTATTATTTTTTCTCTCAAATCTAAAAGACCAAATTGCAAAACTGTTGAAATTAATTGTTTTTCTCAGATTCAGGTATAAAATTTTAAGTTTATTTTTAGAATTTAACGAATTTACTATAATTAAATAATTTGCAAGTTTTTTTCCATATTGCACAATAGTATTTTTCAGAGATTTATCCTGTTCACCTGCTTGTAAACAAACAAGGTTGTAAAAAAAGGTGTTTATCATTTCATTTTCCTTAACGATGACATCATATAGCTTACTTTTTCAATATACAGGGTGACATCGAATACATGCGACAAATTTAAATATACAATAATACGTGTTGTCAAGAAACTGTATAAAATATCAAATGTAAAATTTAAAAAAATATTTGACTATGAACGGCAACGTCTAATAACATGAGTACTCCACGACGCGCGACAATTATTGAGCACTGCGATGAGTCGGACGAGATTTTTTGATACTTTAATTTTTCTTATTTATTTTGCATGTTAATTTTGCTGGAATAACGATAATTCGTACTTAAATAAAGATAATAACATCAATGGACCTTTTGATAACGATAATCGCGTATTTTTTTTTTAACGATTTAGATTGTAGAAAAAACAGTTTATATTTACTATGTTACTGTAACTGAAGCTCCCATTTCATTTTGTCGCATTAATTCAAAGTCACCCTGTATAATATGATATAATCATATTTAACCCCTTCTTTACTTTTTATCTTTAGTAAAACTATTGTTTAAATTACCAATCAATCATAATTAAAATAAAGTATGATGGCATTTTCTTGAACTTTTGCATTTGAGTTTTTCTTTAAACATAACATAACATCACGACTTGCAATTCCTGAAGGGTTAGGCAGAGGTGTACCTAACAGTACACCCACATTTCTCCATGTTTAAGTCCCATGTAAATAGAATTGAACAGAAGGTATAGAGACAATCGCCACACACACCACTACACACTACTATAACATACTCACACACCAATTTTTGCATCTCCTCAGGCACACTCCGACACACTCATCCACGCTGTACACTTAGCAATGTATGCTAAATGTACTTAGCTATTAAATTGTAAATCCGTAATTGGCTGTAGGATTAGTTATATATTTTAAGATATAATTTCAAAGAGCTGTGGATTTTGTGATTAATCAATAAATAAAATAAATGTAGTAGCGGGCGAGACTTAATTTTTTTCATAAGTAGCCATACTCCTCAAATTGTTATATAATAAATTATTTAAACTAATACCTATGAACATAATATTCCTTTGGAAGGAGGTATAGTCATAGTACCGACCTCATACTGTACCAGTTTTATCTTAGCTCTTTACAAGGTAACAAAAGATTAAAGCAAAAAGTTTTCTAACAATCGTACAAAAGGATAGAAGAAAAAGTTGACAATTGACTGAATGACAATCACACGTATTATAGGTTCTCTGCATATTAATTGCTGCATAATAAATTGAAAACAACATAATTATTCATGTCATCATTATCATCTGCCTAACCTTTTCCCAACTATTTTGGGGTCGGCTTCCAGTCTAACCGGATGCAGCTGAATACCAGTATTTTACGTGGAGCGACTGCCTATCTGACCTCCACAACCCAGTTAGTTCTGGGTAATACGATACCCTTTGGTAAGACTGGTTGTCAGACTTGAAAACAACATATTCATATAAAGTTATCAAAATAAATGTTTTTTTAAAAGAAGAAAATGTACCTAATTAACTCTCTTACTTATATCTAAAAATCTAAAATGAACCATGGAAATTAATTGGGAACGGACGGCATTTTACTATAATTATTACCGCAAACTTGAACAGTTTTTAGAGCAGCACTGTTAACTGAAAGGCGTGCTAATATGTGTTTTAAACTATGTAATTTCCGATTATACAGGGTGTCTAAAAAAGACCCAGCACAAAGCCGTTTTCTACGTACTCTGTATATCAAACTAAGTAACATTGTGCAAAAATAACACTTCAGGGTGACTGGTTCCTTAGGGTAAAGATCGTAAGTAGAATAGAGAGACTATACAAACAATTGGACAGCCACCCACTTAACAACACCTGACTATCATCAGATCAGCAACTCATCATCAACATCAGATCTCAGCAAAAATGCCATCATCTATGTTAGTACAATAAAAAATATATCACGGATAATATTTAACGTGTCCTGCGAGTCCTGTTGTTTGTTCATTACAAGAACTAATGAACTTTAATGAGCCCTCATTAATGTTCATTTCAACATTCGCCAAAGTAGTGGCTCAGTTCTGGGTGGTTCCATCGACACCACAATATTTTTTTTTATTTGCCAAAATTGCAATGCTAATACAGACATCACGTAACTACTAGTTTTAAGTGGGAGTGCTAAGCTCTCTGCCCACCATTAAAACAATCGTATGAAAAAACAAACATGTTTGTCAAGCTACCAAATCGTAACTGATATTATGCGTCGTCTGCGCAATGGTCTATGAACCCAACATCTAATATTACCACATATTTCGTAATACTTGAGCTCGTATAAAAGAGCGATGTTTACATTCATCTTGATTCAAAACAGGCTTATTGAACGTATCTGTTTATATAGTTTTATTTAATCAAGATTTGGCTTGTTCTAGAATAATTCTTACGGTCACTGTCAGTGCGAGTGTGTACACAAAGTGGAAAGGACAATGACGCTAAATCAGCTGTTCCATACATTTTCACCGTATAGGTATTGCAATTTTGTAGGAAACAGCTGTTTTTTATTAAATAACCGACGAAAATGTTTAATTGAGAGGGTTCAGAATGATGTACTGGATACGTTGTAACCATGTTAGCATCGGTGTCCCTTCAATCCTGTGTTCCTCCTTTGTCTGTACTCTCGCACTCGCCCTGTCTCGGAGTGTCTCGTCGTGACTGTTCAGCCACCTTTAATGTTTGAATATTAAAGATGAGACAGAGGGACAGCTGGACAGGTAGATTGATGAAAATCATATTAAGACCTGGTTGAGACTCACTCAGATCCAGGAAGAATGGCCAGAAGGGAAGACACGTATGTGATGTGTGTACCGCAGTTGGTGAAATAAGGCTGCCAATGATGAGACAAGAGTCATTCGCTTTGAAAGCCTACGTCTACAACTTTACTATTTCAATACTTAAGTACTTAAACATAACTTAAGTTTTTCGCTAGCTAATGTCAAATCAATACAATTTTCACTGGATTCTATCATCATCATCGATAGCGCTGATAAAATGTCACTTTGTACACGCACTCAGATCTGTATTGTTGTGAGATAAAACTTTATGTTTATCATCTCTAGTATCTAGAGATCATGATCGAATGTCTCGATAACAGATTAGATAGGAAGAATTCCAACACGTGCATTATTAATGGTTTGCTATCGCTATTATTTCTAAAAGATGGAATTTGCCATTGCCATTTTCAATCCTTTATTGGGACTCATTATGCTTCTAGGGCCAGTGGTTTAGGCTTTGTTAGGCTGCACAGTCTAAACTGCTGCATCAAGAAGGCTGTCTTTCGATGAATGAATGAATTAAAAAAGTTAAGTAAAATAAGTAGATCATTATAAAACGCTAGCGGCTACAAGGTAATTTTACGATTACGGTAATTGGAAAATTACCTACAATGATTGCCCCCAGCCTTGATCATCAGTTCTGTTGACAAACAACATTGAAGCCGCAACACTAATGTGACTCAAGCGACGCTTCGTTAACCCCACTCAAGCTCTTGCTCGTCACAAATGCGCCTACGCAGAAGCCGGTTTTAACTTTATTTACTTTTAAAAACACTAGTTAACAAAACCTTCTATAATTAAATTAAACACCTAATATTAAACACTTTAGTGCTGAAATCACATTAAATTATTTACTAATCAATTTTTACTATTTTTATTATTCTGAATCTTTCTAGAACAATCTAAATGTTCAACGCAAAATCAAAAAGAAGTATAAAGATAAATCAAGAAAATACGCACTACCAAAAGATACTTTCATTAACATTTAATAAAATAATCAAAACAGCTGATAATAATAACGTATTAAGAGATTATTATTAAATATTATTAATAAACTTACTGGCCAGTAAGTTTATAAACAAGCGACTTACCCTGAGCGCAGAGAAGCGGTGAATGGTCCAACTTGCTGAGTGCACTGACTGTAGTGTTGAGACACATTCATACTCGATATATACTCTACTTGCTCAGCCACTAGTGCGGGGAAATGAGCAGAAGTACCACTTGGAAATATAATTGTGTAAAAAAAAAATTGGTAAGTACTTATAACTACAAGAATTTGGATTTTTTAAAAAGCAAATAAACAAAAATAAAAGACGTAATAAAATTATTTTGTCTTCATAATTAAGTCTGCCTATATGCCAAGTACGAAACCAGAAGTAGAGGTCGGCCAAAGAAAAGGTGGGAAGACATATTCAAAGAGAAAGTTGGACCAAACTGGATGACCCAAGTCCGGGACAGAAATATATAGAGAATAATGGGGGAGCCCTACGTCGAGGAGGCACTACTACTTACATCTAAGTGTAAACAAATAGTTAATTTATTCTTGTTCATTAGTGTTCATATTATTTCCTTTAATTATTTCTAAACAAATCTAATACATTTTTAAATATTCTTTAAAATAAATCATTATAAAAAATAAAAATAAATAGTATTTCACCGGTATCGGCTACAGGGTCCAAGCTACCGGGCGGCGGTCAGAGCTCCAGAGAGAGGTACCTCCTATATTATGTAGGTTATAGTTTAGAAATAATGTAGTAGAAAGAAAGGATTTTTTAAAATTTATTTTTATGCCATTTATGTATGAAGTTTATATAAATTTAGTTTTAATAAAAAAAATAGAGTTATTCTTACGTTTTGGCACCGTTGAGGGAAAATCTCTTATGAGATATGTGGTTGTTAAGATTTTAATTTTATTAAAATGCTTTTACGAGCCTAAACAGCCTAAGTTTTTAAAAGCATCTAGAATCGTAGGAAGGTTCATTCCTAACATTCAGGGTGTAAGCGGACCCTAAGCCGTCAACCAAGCATTCTGTACATCAAAGTAAGTAACTTTACGCAAAAATTATTGCTGGGAAACGACTTTTTTTTTGGGGTGAAAAATCACGTTTTACGGTAGAACTCAATGTAACGCATTCACATTCAAAACATTGTGCTGATGGATGCACGTCGTAGATATGTTTAAAATAAAGTTCTTACATTAAACACATGTATTTAAAAAAATAATGTGAAAAAGTTGGAACTTTGACCCCCAATATCTCCGTAACTAGAAGGTTCCCAGGTATGGTACAGAACAAAAAAAATATCGCAATGACGAAGAGAACAAGTGCCTTTCGGCTTCTTTAAGGGTAGGGTTGTTACACCCTTTTAGATGAACTAACACGTTTTTTCCAAAGGAGTAGGAAAAATACTTTATTTTTTAAAATGTTTTTTTAGGGTGGTTTTTTTTTTAATACGTGTTAGTTCATCTAAACAGTGTAACAAGACCCTTAACCAAGCCGAATGGTACTTGTTCTCCCCGTCATTGCGATCATTTTTTTGTTCCAGACCATACCTAATTAGGGTGCACAATAAAAAAAAGAAAAAATTACTTTGATATACTTAGTTTCCTGCTCACCATATGTGCATCGGAATTCCCCTCATACCCGCGTGCGTCATGACCTAAACTTCTGCTCAGCCCTCTATCACGTACCAGCATCGCGATTAACGAAAGGAAACAAGGAAAATAGTTTAGAAGTCGAAGAGAAGAACCAGTTTTTATTTTATTATTGTAATAAATAATGTTTTTGGTTGCCAAATTAAATCATTTCTTCATTAATCATATCTTTATACACTCGCTTCTCCCAGTGACGTCCGTGTCGAAGAAACAGTAGCGCAGTAACAGTAGTACGGTAATACTAGCTTACCATCACTGAAAGGACTTTTAAAATCGTTTGTCGTTCTTTTTTGGAGACCACCCCTACATCCAACCTTACCTATTTTTAAAATTAGTATTATAAGATTCCTTTATTCATTTTTACTCTTATAATTTACATTTTTAAAAACAAAAGTATATTTATATGATGACCCATCTTCATCAGGAACAAGGACCAGGCTGCCGGTGATCAGGGTTCCAGAGAGAGGAGCCTCCTCTTTGAGATATTGTTATAGAAAAAAAATGCTTTTCGTGTCCGTGTGATTGTACCTTAGTTCTTCAGAATAATATCTTCTTCTTCTTCTGCCTAGCCTTTTCCCAACTAAGTTGGGGTCGGCTTCCAGTCTAACCGGATGCAGCTGAATACCAGTAGTTTACATGGAGCGACTGCCTATCTGACCTCCACAACCCAGTTAGAGAATAATAATATCTACTGCATCGATTTACTATGTGATTTTTATCATCATATACTGTTTTTTTTTAGAATTAATGTGTACAAAACACCATTATGTAATCATAATTATGCATATTAAAGAAATCTCGATTTTATATGAAGTCGTAAAAACTATGTCGCTAAGTCGCTATTTCTCGATATAAAAATTGTTCTAAACATTGCTTCAGAAAAATGTACGAGTAGATTTCTCAAAAATCCTGAGACACATACTATTATTAGTAGCTTAAAAATGTCTACCCCTAAATAACTGTTAAAGACTAAACTTAGATACAAAGCAATTTCCATTTTTGTAAACCTATACATAATTTACAAACTTTAAACAACAACATTAAATAAATATACAAACGTAATTTAATTATGGACATATGTATTTTATTTTTCCAATATACATAATTATCACTAAAATAAATATACAAACTAAATATTAAAAAAATAATTAAATTAAGGCTAAAACTAAGTACATTTCCATTTGTTTTTAGTTTTCTGCCAACTCTTTTGCCGAAATTAATTTTAAAATATGATGCAATAAAAAAATGGGTTTCCCTCATCCGGAGCTCATGAAAAGATAAAAATTGATCTTATCAATCATTGAATCCATATCCTTTATAACTACAAGAGAATGATTGATAAAGTAAAATCAACACACCATCGCAACAACATCTATCTACAAAAAGAAAATAATCTAAATAGTGACCATACGTCAGGGATCTCTAAAACTGAGGAGGTATACAACATGTCCCAAAATTCAACGATAAGCCAGCACCGGAGGATAGACCTGCCCATGACTACTCGGGGAAAAAAAGAAAAAAAATATATATCTCTTTTTTTTTGAAGTTATAAAAAAAAAGAAGAAATTCTTAAAAAAGTGAGACCTTTTATGATATTTTTCACTACCATGACCACACTTTTTTAAATATTTCTGTTATTTTTTTTTATAGGCAACCTGAATAGCACTGCTATCTACCACAATTCTTAAAAAATCCAGAATACCTCTAGTTTTTTCACGTAAATTAATGAAACTTAATTTATTCCCTAAATTTTTTGAAGATTTTTACTTTTAATCAACTTTAACTCATCGTGGTGTAAAAAAAAAGTATGAACACTACTATGGCAAGTTTTTTTATAAATTGACGCAACTAATCAAGATTCCAAAATGGTATAATACTCTAGGAAAATCAACTACAAAAAAATAATATCCATACTAGTTCAAAACAAGAACCAAATTCCTTAAATTATAGTTGACAGTAATCACTTTCACTGCGTGCCCAAAATGGGTTCTTGTTACAATTTCTAGGAATTTGAGTGGGGCATACATACCTTAGAAGTTAGAGAGAGATAGATAGATAGAGATATTTACGTTAAAAAGAGACAACAACAGGGCAGGTAGTGGGTTCTTGTTACAATTTCTAGGAATTTGAATGGGGCATACATACCTTAGAAGTTAGAGAGAGATAGATAGACAGAGATATTTACGTTAAAAAGAGACAACAACAGGGCAGGTAGAGAAGCTGTTATTATTCTCAGAGCAAGTCAGTTCAGTACGCTCTGCTCCTTTGTTTACTGCGCACCTGCGTACTGAACTGACTTGCTCTGAGAATAATAACAGCTTCTCTACCTGCCCTGTTGTTGTCTCTTTTTAACGTAAATATCTCTGTCTATCTATCTCTCTCTAACTTCTAAGGTATGTATGCCCCATTCAAATTCCTAGAAATTGTAACAAGAACCCACTACCTGCCCTGTTGTTGTCTCTTTTTAACGTAAATATCTCTATCTATCTATCTCTCTCTAACTTCTAAGGTATGTATGCCCCACTCAAATTCCTAGAAATTGTAACAAGAACCCATTTTGGGCACGCAGTGAAAGTGATTACTGTCAACTATAATTTAAGGAATTTAGTTCTTGTTTTGAACTAGTATGGATATTATTTTTTTGTGGTTGATTTTCCTAGAGTATTATACCATTTTGGAATCTTGATTAGTTGCGTCAATTTATAAAAAAACTTGCCATAGTAGTGTTCATACTTTTTTTTTACACCACGATGAGTTAAAGTTGATTAAAAGTAAAAATCTTCAAAAAATTTAGGGAATAAATTAAGTTTCATTAATTTACGTGAAAAAACTAGAGGTATTCTGGATTTTTTAAGAATTGTGGTAGATAGCAGTGCTATTCAGGTTGCCTATAAAAAAAAATAACAGAAATATTTAAAAAAGTGTGGTCATGGTAGTGAAAAATATCATAAAAGGTCTCACTTTTTTAAGAATTTCTTCTTTTTTTTTATAACTTCAAAAAAAAAGAGATATATATTTTTTTTCTTTTTTTCCCCGAGTAGTCATGGGCAGGTCTATCCTCCGGTGCTGGCTTATCGTTGAATTTTGGGACATGTTGTATACAGTTCGTTTTCCTAGTAAAATATTAACAGGAAAAGTGCACGTTATCTGTAGGTATAATGTTACATCATGTTTGATAGTAAAAAACAAAAGAAAAAAATACCCAATGTAACCTGCCTGAAATCATTAGGTCAACGTGAAATTATTTTCCAAATTTTACTTTTACAAACATTGGACGAGCTGGACAGAACCAACGACCAGTGGTCCACATTGGTCCTGGATCTATAGATTAGGAGGTCATGGGGGTAGGCCTTTGCCCAGCAGTGGGATGCCACGGGCTACCAGTAACAGTTACCTTTACGAACATTTACTTACAAACATCAAACAAACAAACAAACATTCAAACATTCTGAAGAATGACAAAATTCATATTTTCATCATTATATTCTCGGTAAGGGACGACCCATCATCTGCTCATCCTCAGGTGAATTAACTTTTTGAAGACTCCCTGGATGAGGATGAAAAACTACAAGGACAGAAGTGTGGTGAACATTTTGGCTGATCATTTTTACGGTACAGGGAGTTTGAAAAGCTGTGTACTCAATCTATGTAAGGAGTATACAGAAACGATCGGAGCAGGTGGCGTTGTGCAGTTTCTACCTACCCCTGTCTGTAATAGGCGTGAGTTTATGTAGGTACTTAAGTATATTCAACCTTGATATTCGGGGAACAGAAAAAAAAGGTGCAGAGATGGCGATAATGGTTTTTATTAAACACTATTTTTGCAACACTAAAAAAATATTTATTCAATACACATTCTCGAATACTGGTTCTTATCGCACTACGATTAGGTTCAACATGCAATGTTTTTCACACGCGTGGATTTTTAATATTTTTCCACACACGTGCGGAAATAAAAATTTCCACAGATAACTCATACTAAGTCCAAATGGGTTCAATTACCATAGTCGGCGGTGATTGTTTTTTTTTTTAATCTCGCAAAGAGATATGCGTCTTTACGGCGTAAAAATTTTTGAGTATTTAAATTGTGTTTATAAATACATAGAATATCATAGATAAACATGATTATTTAAAATAATTATTAACTTTTATGAATATATTAACGTGTGTTCTAAATTCAAAAATATTTGAATTATCTATTTTTCATATTAGGCTGTTTAGCGGCATCATACCTTTGCTTCTTCTTCAACCTGGCGAAACCAAAGCGCGGAAAAAAAAATCATAACTTCTGATAAAAATACTTTCCGTCCTAATATTTTATTTCTTCGAAAGTGTATTGAAAAACGTCGTTTGATACGCATGGGATTTGTTACTGCAGTTCTCGACTCAAGAACACCCTCGTCTGCAGCTCGGGTGTTAATTCCGCCTCAAACGCAATAACAAAGGTAGCCCATTTATATCAAAATGTACTATATTTATATCAAAATGTACTATATTTATATCAAAATGTACTATATTTATTATTTTTTCCTACGTATCGTTTTGGATGTACTCAGTTTTTAATATTGGCATTATCAGTACTTTCATGTGCTCGGTTGCCAACTTATCGGTACATTTCTATAAATAAATTCTATTTTTCATATTGACATGTCTTCACCGCGAAGAAGTTTTCTCAATCAGCTAAATGTGTTTGGCTGACTACTGCTGGGGTATGCAACGATTGTCCCAATACACCTCAATCACGAAAGGCACGAAAAAGACAGTTTTTATAAACGTCATGCTAATTTAATAAATACTATCTGTCTGACCGTCTGTCTTTGGTTTTTTTTTTGTACAAGTCAAATCTAGAAAACTACACGTAGGAAGTCTAAATTTTTGGTATGAATGTAATTAGCACACGGTCCTAAGTTAATAAAAAAATACAGTTTAAATTACAGTTTCTTGGCACTAAAACTTTCTGTCTCCCAAGTCACAGGTGAAAACCTAGTTGGGGAGCCAGGGGACCTATCTGTGGGACATAATCTGATGTCTATACCAATGTTGTCACTGTATACTGAAATAAAGAATTTTATTTATTTACTAGCTGTTCCCCGCGGTGTCACACGCTGCGCGGCTCCTAAGGGTCGTAGCGTAATGTTATATATCTTTCCTATGCCTATAGCTTTCCTCGATAAATGGACTATCCAACAAAAAAAGAATTTTTCAATTCGAACCAGCAGTTCCTGAGATTAGCGCGTTCAAGCAAACAAACAAACAAACTCTTCAGCTTTATAATATTAATATATAGTATATATAATAATAATAATATTATATAGTATAGAAGTATAGATTTAAGAAAGAACTGACGACTGATCGAATGAAAGAAATAAATAAACAGCGTCGACTGTAAAATTATAATTAGGGAGCAGAAGACTATTAACAGTACGATAATTCAAATATTCACAGGAGGTTCTTGTTGTTGTTGAGGATCTCGTGGCTAAATAATAACAGCCGCTCGGGTCGATCTTTAGGTTAAGCCGCGCTTGCCTAGGTTGGCCCGTGGATGGGTGACCATACCGAATTTCCTCCGTGCCTCGGAAAGCACGTTAAGCCGTTGGTCCCGGCTGTCATTTGTAGATCTTTGACAGTGGTTAAGGTAGTCAGTGGCTATCGTGTTACCCAGTGCTAGTTGGGTTGTGGAGGTCAGATAGGCAGTCGCTTTATGTAAAATACTGGTATTCAGCTGCATCCGGTTAGACTGGAAGCCGACCCCAAAATAGTTTGGAAAAGGCTAGGCAGATGATGAATTCAAATGTTCACGTAGCACACGCAAGGTACAAAACTCTTAAACTAAAGAGAAAGAAACCATCGATGTTCTAAGACAAAAACGGAATGACAAAAGATCATTAAGTTATCGACCTCCAAACTGCTAGTAATTTAGACATGCATCGCTGCAACAATTTCTTGGGGTTTCACACCTTCATGCAAATATAAAAGGAAAGACCGCGGGGAATCCTGCACACCGGTGATTATAAATGCTTATATATGCGAGCTTTAAATAACTGCTGTATATAGGCATTAGGTACCTGACTACCTGCATTATCTGCCATACGGGAGTGTGTCGTATGTAAATCAGTGACCAGATGAGTGACATATCCAGTAAGAATTCGGCGTAGTAACCAGCTTTGCATGACATTTCTAGGATTTTTTTGTTAAATCTTTGTCAACATCATCATCTATTTGTATGAGTGTATGCTGGTATGTGTATGTAAATTTATCTTGTCTACATACATATATAAATCAATCAGATGGCAAGAGTCGTCGTGCATGTGTGTCTGACGACGGACGTCGTCGCAGAGGAAGGCTTAAGGAGCATTGGCGAGACGACTTAGAAGAGATTTGGAGATTGCCCGGAGAAGACCACGTACAGGGATCAGTGAAATTTTGCGAGAGACCTTTGCCCAGCACAGGTTAAAAATAAATCTACATCAGACGGAGTTGGTGCTCGAGAAGCATGTGCGAGTCAAATTCTCAGTTCTTAAAAGCAGTTTTTTAAACTCCTAAATCTACTTAATTCAGTCGTTAGCCCTTCTTCGTGTTCCGTATATTTCACCTACCTATGTCGTAGTACCTGTACAAAGACATCGTCGTGCCTAGCTAGTTGGATAAGGCTACCAGTCTAACTGGATGCAGCTGAATACCAGTATTTTAAATACGGACCTCTACATTCTGAACTAACTTATCAATGAGATAATATAGCATTCAATTAAAGTACTTTATTCGTCTCATTCTGTACATTTTTAAATATTTCTTTAAAACAACCTATTAAAATTATTTATTATTTCTAAACCAGCAATGGTAGTATGTGTGAAACATAGTTTAATATAAGATCTCTATGTACCATATACTGAGAAATAAATAAATACAATACAATACAAAAAATAAATAAAACATTTAAAAATACAAGAAATAGTGGTACTGGAAGCAGGGTCCTCCTCACATTGCGGGCTGTATCGAGGAGTACTGTCTTCTGAATCAGGCACTTGGTCCAACCGCCTAAGGAGAGCCTCTATAAGTTATTACTATATCTTGCAGGAAGCACGTCAGTGCTGCAAGATCCCATCAATATTTATTAAATAGTTCAGTCGTCATAACTCAAAAAACCTGGTTTGATTGCTCAAAAAAACGAGACAATCATCGATCTGAAAATAACATTTAAAAAAAATCTGGTTCTCGAAATTGACTGTTTTCTGATGGATGAGTATAATAAAACTTAGATTAACACCAATTACCTATTTTAATGAAAATACTGACATAATGTGTACGTATATCCATAAGTAAACAATAATAACATTGTTGGGTTCGCGATAAGAGATGAAAGTCATACTGTCACCTAATAGCCGATAGTGTCGAAAACTTGAATCAGACTGAGATCAGAGTGCAATACATAACATCACGCCTGAATACCCCGAAGAGTAGGGCAGAGATGTACTTATAGGGCCAACACCCACATGTCACAAGTCTATATTTTTTTTTATAACGTTGCCCCACACTAGGAATTTCTCCTGTATCGTGGGTTCGTTTACAAACACTTACAACTCACATACACAAACAGCCAAACCCGGAACAACTATCTGTAGGCCATACAAATATTTGTTCCGTGCGGGAATCGAACCAGCAACACGAAGCACAGCAGTCAATCGCTCAGCCACTGCGCCAACCGTGCCGTCAATTATTGTATTGCCGTCAACCGTCAAAAGCGTATTGCCATCAACCGGGCCCTAATTCTGACTCCAGGCTGCCACTGAGAAATTCCTGAGCTTATCACCAAAAAGGGCATGTTTCCGGGGTGCATGTATTGTATTGTATTCGTGTTTGTTTTAAACACGAATTAGACCTAGTCATATTCAAACTACAAAATTAGCAAATGCTGTAACATAAATGCTTGTTCCTCACGATTTGCTGCTGGTTATAAGACGGCCCAGAGAGCCTAGACAAAATAACATTCTACAACGATAATGATTATGATGGATAAATTAAGTCAGGATAAATAGCTCTCAATTTAGAAGTCGAGTCATGGTAATAATTATTAGGTTTCTTCTCTTTTATTTTGGTATTTGTTAAAATATTTAATAGTTTATTTTATTTACATATTATGTGTATTAGGATCGATATAGGGATATAAATTTTCGAAAACAAGAAGTTATTTTTAAGATATTTATTGTACCTATCACAATGTTTTCTTATTTAACCCAAAGGTTGACTGGTAGAGAATGCCTTGTGGCATTAAGTCCGCCTATGTACCACTATTGTACATGAAGTTTAAATAAATAAATACAAATATTAATGTTTGGGGGGACTGACAACACCACCGAAAAACTTACCTACCTATCAATTCCGTCGAGAGAGTCGGTCTGAAAGGAGGAGCTCGTGCCTAAATAACAAAAGCCACTCGATCTTCAGCTTAAGCCGCCCTTGCCTAGGTTATTCCGTGGATGGCTGACCACCCATTTGTGGATCTTTGACAGTCGTTACAAGTAGTCAGTGGCCCGAAAGTCTGACAACGAGACTTACTAAGGGGTATCGTATTACCCAGTACTAATTGGGTTGTTGAGGTCAGACAGTCGCTCCTGCTGTAAAATACTGGTATTCAGCAGCATCCAGTTAGATTGGAAGCTGATCCCAAAGTAGTTGGGAAAAGGCTTGGCACATGATAATGAGAATCGGTGTAAAAAAACAAAACGACTTGAAAGCGATTGCCACTTGCCGAGACCATCTCATTGCTATTTTCAACCATCTCCAAAAACCGCAAGCGTTTTCACAAGTGCTACATCCACAATACGAACAGGAGGTTCTATACCTAGGAGAGGCAAAGTGTTATTGGGTTTTTCAATAGTAAATTTTTCAGTAGTAGCCCGGAGTTTGGATTTGAGCGTGGTTGACAATATCCTGGATGAGGCACAAGAACGTGGAGCTTGGCATAAGACTGGGAGCTTGGCACAAACAAAGAGAGGCCTATCCCCAGCAGTGTGTGCAGTCGGGCTGTGGATGCCGATGACGATGATGACATTAGGCTCGCCCTCTAATACATGGGACTTAGTCTCCCGCCCCGTAATACATGAATTGTGAAATGTGGGTGTACTATGGCAGATTATAAGGGGAAATAGAGGCGTTATGTTATGTTTTGTGTTTTAAAAAAACAGGACGGTTTGCCTCGTGTAAACTTAAAAAAAAAAACTTGTTTACGTTACGGCTCGTAGGTGTGCAGTAAAGAATGCGATATCTACCTACCGGTTAATCTTTACATCTTACATCTACACAAATAAATAAAATTGAAGTGTCTGTTTGTAATTTCAAAATAAAAGTTTTTTACAGAATGTTTATGTTTAATAATGTTTGTCTGTTTGTTCCGGCTAATCTCCGAAATAGCTGGACCGATTTTGACGGGAGTTTTACTGGCAGATAGCTGATGTTATAAGAAATAATCTAATTATTATTATTTTAAAAAAAGAATTAGGGTTCCGTGCAAAAAAAAGACCCTTTAAACAATTTGTTTACAAAGTCCGATTCAAACATGGAAGTACCTACTTAATATTTTTAGATTAATTTCAAGCGAACGAAGGTCGCCGGGCAGAGGCACAGCTAGCTGTGAAATAAAGATTATACTGTATATCTCTAGATACATAGGGACGCATTATACAATGTGCCTTCGCTTCCACACTTCCCTAAGGACCGGACACCAGTTTCCTCACGTACTCTATAAATAGGAACTCCGTCGAGCTCGTTGCTCCGTCTACAAGGTCATCAGGACATTGTCGCTCGTAATTCAGGTCTGGAAGACCTTGACGCTACTCTTTAAGGTAAAAAATATTACATGGAGATATTATATTATTGAGGAACACGCGTCTATAATAATATCTCCATAATATATCTTTTGTTTATTCAAGAATCTATTATGTATGACATGATCCTTTTGGCGAGTAACCATTGTCAGGAGTAACGACGCCATCTTGTTTTTGGTGTTCCGTACCTCAGATAGCAAAAAAGGAACCTTTATATGACCGCTTTGTTATGCGTCTGTATGTCCCTCTGTCAAGACCCTTTATTTCAGGAAAAAAAGGGAGGATGGAGGTATCAAGCCGAAATTTATATCAAATACTCAGGTCTGCTACCCTTTGGAGCAGTCAAAATCAAACTTGTGAGTCAATGCGATCAAAAGATATGACAGCTTATGTCGCATATTTTGCGATTTCATCAATCAAATTAACCTATAGGGCACTTCCGGGCTTCCCGTTGAACTAGAATCATGAAATTTGGCACCTCAAGAAGCAATGTCTACAATAGGTACCTACATGTAAAGGAAACAATCTGAAAACCGTAAATATGTAGTTTATTAACAAAATACCTACATGTTTATACGGAACCCTCGGTACGCGAGTCCAACTCGCACTTGGCCGGTTTTTTTTTTCAATATAATCTCCACAGAAAATTTCCCAAATATTTACCGACAGCGTGACATTGTCAAGAGGGAGGGAGAGGGAGGGGGGAGGGTTTTATTAATAATTGACACTATTTTCTGACATTTATCATTTGTTATTTCTTAAATTTTATTGTTGACATTCTGAAAATATTTATTCATCGACTTGCTTTGATTTTTGTAATTTTAATTAATGTATTGTTATAATTTTATATAATGCAGGTATTTGTTGCAAGTAATTATGTGAATTTAATTAAAATTGATAAAAATATTTGTACGCCAAATGGCAAAACATAGAGCACATACGAAAATGTAACATCTCACACACTCTGTAATTACCTATGTTGACAAATAAACATTCTGATTCTGATTCTGAGGGTCTTGACAATGTCACTCAAACGCCAAAAGAAGCACGCAGCACACGTCGCACTATAAAATATGTAGGTAAGTACCCCTGAATAGGGTTGTCCTTTAAACAGGGGAGGGGGTCAGAAAAAAAACACGATTAATCACAATGGGGGGAGGGGAAGGGACAATGTGACAATCACGTGTACCCAGAAAAAAATGAATTTAACGTGTGGTGTATAAAATATTTTCTACCAATAATGAATTAAAACCCGTGCAAGCGATTTGTAATGCAAATTGTTATGTATAAAATCCAGTTTCTTTTTAATAAAAACAGGTTCTAAAACTATCTGATTTTTTCAATAATATAAAATATGATGATTCTGGGAGGGGGAAGGAGGGGTTATCTTAAATCTCACCACGTATCACCAAGGGGGCGGAAAGGTGGCCTAAAATACCTCACGTGATTAAAGGATGACCCCTTTATTAAACGAAAATAGTACCTATAGATTCTTCTTACTCCCAATGGCGGCAGAAAATATAAGGACATTAGCTCTTACTCGCGGCTTTGTCAGCGAGGAAATCAAAAATAAACTTAGGGAAACGTAATATCATCTGCCTAGCCTTTTCCCAACTATGTTGGGGTCGGCTTCCAGTCTAACCGGATGCAGCTGAATACAGTATTTTACATGGAGCGACTGCCTGTCGGACCTCCATAACCCAGTTAGTGCTAGGTAATACGATACCCCTTGGTAAGACTGGTTGTCAGACTTTCGGGCCACTGACTACCTGTAACGACTGTCAAAGATCTACAAATGACAGCCGGGACCAACGGCTTAACGTGCTTTCCGAGGCACGGAGGAAACTCGGTATGTAATGGGTGGTCACCCATCCACGGACCAACCTAGGTAAGCACGGCTTAACCTAAAGATCGATCCGAGCGGCTGTTCTTATTTAGCCACGAGCTCCGTAGGGAAACGTAATAACAGGATAAAAATATTCTATGTCCTCATCCACCTGGCTTTCATCGAAATTCATGCAGCCGTTAAGGCGTGAAAAAGTAAAAAATAGACGGACAAGCAGACGGACAGACAAACAGAGTTAGGCATTTATACAACCTTTTTTTTTAAAAAAAGTATCCTTCTGAGATACAGGCCTAGCCTAGTTTAGGGGACATGGTTAAACCTATTGTACTTATCTACCTAATGCTAAATTAAGAAGTTTAATCTGTATACAGTGCAATGTACTTACCACGTGCCTTCTGGCGGGACATAGTATGGACCAACATTGACATTTATTTATATAACATCTGTATATTTTTACCCTATGTTCACAAAATGAATAAATGAATTTGAAATTGATTCTTCTACATATTTTATTACTATTTTAGTTTTGTAGTTTGTAATAATTTAATTATCATGAAAATAAACATACATATACGCAAGATTAAATGAGAAATGTGAATTTAAAACTTTGTGGTAATCAACTTTAATGAATTATTTTCTATCCACTATTGATATTGACAGCTTTACAACTCGGGGCTGATTAAGTAATTACTTATTTCTTCTTTTTTAAGCTAGCTCATGTATGAATTAGCCCGCGGCGTACATTGCTCTTTCTATTTACAAACAGATCTAGTAGCAATGCCTCACTTGATAAACTTGACCCAGTAAAAGGCACAACTGACACTCTTGGGCAACTACACACAACGCAATGTTTAGATATAATATGTAGATTAATTTCTTGTTAGATACTTGAAGCTTCTATTATAAGGATCTATTGGCATCCAAGGAGTTTGGAAATGAGAAAAACTTGGACGTAGAGGGGGTATGTTTTAATTTCTAATACCATAGTACAGAATTAACACGGGATGGATGAAATGGCGGCAGGTCTCGGGGACAATCTACGACTCAATCCCCTTAATCTTAAGGGGAAGATTTATAAAATAATGGTTCGACCTGCTGTCTTGTATAGATCAGAATGTTTGATGAGATTTATTTAGAGAAGTATGGTAGAAGACATGCTGCGTCGACCCCAAATGAATTGGGATAAGGGCAAGAGAATGATGATGACTATACATACTGGTTTCCAAAACTATTTACCAATCAATCTTTCACTGACAAGGCAAAGGTGAAACCTCTGGATCTAAAGGTTTAAAATTTAGCACAATAGTTTCTTACGTGTTGCGCCGACCCCAAGTAGAATGGCAGGGGCAGGAAGGTGGTGATGATGAGTTTCTTATAATGGGTGTAAAAGTAACCTTAACGAGTCCGAAAGGCACTTGTTCTCTCCGTCACTGCGATCTGTTTTTTTTTTTTTTGAAGGGTAAACTTCTTTTGCGGCGTTGCGGCGTTGTGCACTTTTTTGTGATGGGTAAAAAACAAAAATGTTAAACTCGCGTCAGGACACGTGACCTGATCGAAAATTCGTAAGACGGAGGAAAAAAATAGTAAACAGAAAGTCTTATAAACTGATAATTAAAGCAATTCGTGCAAAATTATTCCCTAATCATTCCAAAATATCAAAAATGCACAACGTTAATATTCAAGTTTTCACTTCTGCCGGCACTCCCGGAGTGCAACCCTTTGATTTTTGTTCTATACTAGACCATATCTGGGAACCTTCTTGTTAAGGAGATATTTACATAATTATTATACATTATAACAAGTTTTTAATGTTAAAACTTTACTTACTCGTCCCCCGTACTATTCAAGGCATCCATAAGCGAAATGTTTTGGCTGCGCCACATTCGAGTCCTACAGCAAAACATGATTTTTCACTCCCAAAAAAATGTCGTTTCCTTACAAATATTTTTGCGTACAGTTACTTAAGTAGTTTGATGTACAGAATGCTTGGTTAACAGCTTCGTGAAGGGTCCGTTTACACCTTGAATAGCGAAGGTGAATAAACGAATAAAAAAGTTCTTGGAAAATAAA
This sequence comes from Eurois occulta, assembly GCA_950022335.1. Lineage (NCBI taxonomy): Eukaryota > Metazoa > Arthropoda > Insecta > Lepidoptera > Noctuidae > Eurois > Eurois occulta. The sequence continues at coordinate 2,839,927 of OX465489.1, read as the reverse complement.
TGCCAAAAGGGGTTAAAGAGGATTTGTATGGAAGAGAGTTTGTATGGAAGTTCGTAATCTTTACCGAGGCAAATGCCATCGAACATAATAACATCACTCCTATAATTCCCAAAAGGTAAAGCAGAGGTTTAGGTAGAACACCCTTTTTTTTTTTTTTTTGGGGGGTGAGAAATCATCAAATGACTCCTCCCGCTCTGGGCGGAGCGGAAGGGAGTGTCAGACTCTTACTGACTAAAAAACACCCATGTTCCTTCATTGGCCCTTTATGTTCCAGGGCCGCGGTATCTCTTTCGAACAGTCCCGCAGCCCTGGCAGGCACCGGCCCTTGCGGGCCCTTCCCGTTTGCTGACATCTCTTTGAGGCGCGCGTGGAACACGAACGCGCCGTCGACACGGCCTGCCCGTCGTCATACGACGGACGGACGGCGAGCTAGCCCATTACTCGCCGTCCACAGGCCCGCGCCTACGGTGGCCGAAAGCCATCACGGCGTGGCCCCCGACGCCCGGTGCTTCTCCCGCGGCGGCTGGGACGTGAGGAGGTTCTCTCCCTCTCACGTTCCGCCGCCTCCTTCGCTAGCATGACTGCTTCGCAGAAGGAGGCGACGGCTTCCCATTCCCTCTCGCCCCGGACCATGGCTTGAACCAGGGCCGGACGCGAGAGGTCGCCGCCGCCAATCGCCGCTACGAGGACACGGCGGTGCTCCGCCCAAGCAGAGCAGACCTCCACGGTGTGCTCCACCGTGTCCTCCGGTCGATCCTCGCAATTGTAGCACCAGGGCGTTTCCTCCCGCCCGATTCGGTGCAGGTACCTCCCGAAGCACCCGTGTCCGGTGAGGACCTGCGTCAGGCGGAAGGTGAGGGCGCCGTGGCGCCTCCCTAGCCACTCCTCAAAGAGGGGACTTACCGCCACTATCGTGGCGTGCCCTGAACGGGGTCGCGATAGTCGCTCTCTCCATGTCGCCATGAGATCACGGCGGAGGTCTGTCCGCCGCGCGACAATATGCCGCGGCAGCGGAGTTACCCCCCGGCTCTGTACCTCCGCGCGCCACTCGTGCAGGCGCGCGAGGACTAAGGCCTCCAGATCCCATGGCGGCAATCCGGCAAGGAGACTCGCCGCCTCGCGGGAGATCGTGCGGTACCCACGGATCAGCCTTACGGCTACCACCTTTTGGGGCTCGTTCAGGTAGTGCTTTGCACGCAACCTCAACGAACGCGCCCACACCGGGGCCCCGTAAAGGGCCATGGACCGCAAGATCCCCGCATAGAGCCTCCGGCAGGAGGCGTTTGGCCCCCTCAGGTTGGGCAGGAGCCGCTTGAAAGCAGCCCCGGCCTTTTCCAGTCTGGGAGCCAAACGTCGGAAATGCTCAACGAAGTTCCATCGGCTGTCGAGGACGAGTCCGAGGTACCTCAACGTCGACTCGACGCCGACGGGAACCCCTCCTACCGTGAGTATGGATCCCGACGGTGGCGCGCTCCGAGGCCCATGAAAGCACATGGCCTCGGACTTGTGCAATGCCACCTCGAGACCCAATTGCCGGATCCTCTCAACGACTATCGCAACCCCGCGTGTCATCAATTCGGCCGCCGCCTCGTGCGACCTCCCCTGCGCCAGCACCAGCGTGTCGTCAGCGTAGCAGACTACGCTGACGCCGCTAGGGAGGTCGGCACGCAGCACATAGTCGTAGCCGATGTTCCACAAGGGCGGCCCCAGAACCGATCCCTGTGGAACACCGCACGACATCTCTCGCCGGTTCCATTCTCCGTTGTGACCGGGATATATGACATACCTGTCCGTCAGGTAGTCCCCGACCACACGACGAAGGTAGGTCGGCACCCGGTGATACCGGAGTGCCTCCCTAATGCAGCTCCAGGGCATGGAGTTGAAGGCGTTGGCGATGTCGAGAGACACCGCCAAGACCACCCCACCCCTGGACACCGCAGCCCCCGTCGTGAGGGCTCTCACGCGCATGATGGCGTCCACCGTCGAGCGCCCCTTGCGGAAACCAAACTGGTTGTCCGCAAGATCCGGCCCAATCCCCGCAAGGTGCCCGGCGAGGCGGTTCGCAATGACTCTTTCGAAGAGCTTGCCCACCTCGTCGAGCAACACAATGGGCCGGTATGCGGACGGAGAGTCCGCAGGCGCCCCGGCTTCCGGATGAGGACCAGCTTCCCTGTCTTCCAACGAAGCGGGAACTGGCCTCTTTCCAAGCATGCGCTTAGGAGCCCCTCCAGTCGGGGCCCGAGAGCCTGCAAGGCCAGGACCCAGGCTTTGCCAGGTAAGCCATCGGGTCCCGGGGCGGTATTCCTGGCCTTAAGCCGGTTTACCGCCACTCTCAGGTCTACCCCAGTCACCTCCGGAGTGTCGTAATCGTCGTCGTGGTCCGCTTCCGGCACCGCAAGCGGCGGAGCCATAGGCAGGGGAGGATGTTCCCCTCGCGAAGGGAACAGAGCGCTCACCACGTCCTCCACGAGCTGCGGCCGGAGACTCTGCGTCAGCGGGGGGGCCCAGGTGCGGAGTTTGTTCCGCACCATCTGGTAAGGGCGCCCCCACGGATCTCTGTCGAGAGTCGCCAGCATCTCCTCGCGGGCCAAATCCTTGGCCCGCTGGACAGCCTCTTGGAGGGCGGTCTTCGCTGCTCTGTACCCCTCGTACAGCTCCGCCTCAATGGCTGCCGCATCCGCAGGACGGATGCGGAGCCTGCGATGCCTGGCGTACAGGTGCCGCGCGGCGACGCACGCCTCGCGCAGAGACGTCAGCTCTGGCGACCACCAGTGCACCTGACGCCGGGCGCTTCCTGGCCGAACTCGGGGCATTGCCACGTCACAGATCTCGGACATGGCCTCCTGGAACCACCCCGCCTCGCTGTTGACATCGGCAGGCCTGCCCGGTGGTGTCACCCAGGCCTGCACGATCGAGGCTTCCAGGAGGAGCTCCCGGTCCAGCTGCTTCAGCGCCCATCGCGGACCACTCGGGGCCTGTTGGACCGGCGCGCTTGAGGGGGCAGAGACATCGAACCGGATATACCGGTGGTCGGAATAGGTCTCCACCCCCTCCATTACGCGCCAGTCAAGCACACGCGGTGACAGAGCGGGGCTAGCGAACGATATGTCCACCACCGACTCGCCCCGCATCCGCACACACGTGGGGACAGAACCCCGATTTAGGACGACCAGGCCTGCCTCCAGAGCCCAGTCCTCCACCATCCTTCCCCGCACGTCCGTGCAACGAGAACCCCAAGCCAAGTTCTTGGCATTGAAGTCCCCGAGCACAAGCACGGGGAGGGAATGGCCTCCGATGACGACACTCAACTCCATGAGGGAGTTGTGGAACTCGGCGAGAGTTCGGCTCGGAGAGAAGTAGACTCCCGCTACGACAATCTCCCCGAACCGTGCTGCTACGCACCCCTGACCCTTCCTGACACTCTCAAGGGTCGGGGTACTGCTACTGGTACAAGGCTGCGGGAGTTGCAGCAGTGGCAGTGGCGGCAGTGGCGGCGGCAGCGGCGGCGGCGACGGTGGCGGTGGCGGCGGCTGCGGCGGTGGCGACGGTGGGGGTGGTGGCGGAGGGCCTTCGCCTTCCCCTGCCCCTGGCTTTGGTGGGTTGGGCGCAGGCCTTGCTACCAGCCCGGTGTTCGGCCGGCTTGCCAGCTGCCGCACATGCAGCGCAGTGCGGCGTGGCGGAGCAAGCCGCGGCCATATGACCGGGCTGACTGCAGCGGAAGCACAAGCCGCTGCGGTCCACCTCCGAGGTGCATTGCACCGACACGTGGTGCCCCACGTGGCAGCGGAAGCACCTCAGAGGTCGGGGCTCCAGCAGCTTCACCTGCGCTGAGACCCACCCCACCAGTAGCCTTCGGCCCTCCACAATTTTCCTGGCCGCCGTCACAGGGCAGCTTACCATTGTGGTACGCATACCCGTGTGGTCCGGACGTAGGGTGCCTGCCTTCACCTGCTCAGCAGGGCACCCCCCGGTCCTGGTGACGGCGGCCACCACCTCCTCCTCGGTGACTGAGTCGTCCAGACCCAGGATGCGCAGGTCTGCGCATCTGACGGGCCTGGACACTCGGGCCTCGTCCGCATTCAGGGACGCTCTGAGCTTTTCAGCCAGAGCGTCAGCGGACGAGCCACTGGCCTCACCGGGGATCTCCAGCACTCGCGCCCCTGTCGCGGTGACTTTAAGCCGGAGTCCCCCGGTGAGCTGGGGATCACCGGGGGACTCCGGCTGCCTGGATGCCTTCACGGTCGCTTTCGCCTTCGCAAGCACGTCGCGGTAGGTCACGCCCTTCTTTTCCGCGTCCGGCTGTAGTGTGATCACTACAGCTGCGGTCTTCGGGGCGCGGAGCCTAGCCGCGACGCTTCTCGCCTTGTGCTGGCGCTTCCGCTCCGCCTGCCTGGCCTTTTTGGCCGCTTTCTTCCCCTTTTTTCCTTCCCCGACCACCTGCCACCCGGCTTCGGCCGCGGCTGGCTTAGGGGGCGGAGGCGGGGGGAGCGGCCGCTGCTGCTGCGGCGGCGGCGGCTGGCACGCCACTGGCGTTTTCGCCAGTTTTGCCGCCGCCTTGCCTTTCTTTTGGGCCACAGCCTTGCCCTTGTTCTGGGCCACCGCACCCTTCACCGGTGCCGGCTTTTCAGGGGCCAACACAGCCCTGCCGGAGGGTTGGCCGGACGACCCCGATCTGGGGGCGGCAGCCGCAGCGGCATTTGAGGCCGCCCTCGGGCCCGGGGCGGCCTTGTTAGCCGCCAGGGGGTGGCGCATGACAATGCCCTCCAGGACGGAGAACCGCGCCTGGAAGGCAGCCAGCTCTTGGCGAACCAGGACAAGCACCTGGTTCTCCACCGCCGCTGGCTGGCTTTGTCCCTGCTGGCCCCCCCTTTGGGGCGCCTCGCGGGAGCCGGACTCGCGCAGACCGGCCAGGTCTGCTCGGAGCTTCTCGTTCTCCCTTTGGAGAAGCTCCGTAGCGGCCGTCAGGCGGGCGACTTCCTCCCGCAATTTCCCCACCTCGCCCGGGGGAAACCTCGCGTAGGCGGCCTCCGCTGCCGCCAAAATGGAGGCGGAGGCCGCCGGTATGGCCCCAAATTTGGTGGAGGGCTTCACTTTGTGGGCCACAACCCGCAAAGCGGCCTCCACCTCCGCCGCAAACCTGGACTTACGCTCCGCATCGGAGCCGCCAGCTGCACCCGCCTCGTCACCAGAGGTGCCCGAACGGGACACCCCTTGACCGGTCACCCCCGGGTGACTCCCCTCCGCAGCCAGAGCCGCCGCTCTTTCCGCCGCTGAGCGACCCCGCCCCTTGCCCCGGATCCCACCACGCTTGCTTGTGGGGATTTTCCGGGCCGAGGCCAGCTCGCCCTCGGAGGACGACCCATGGTCGCCCTCCGGCCAGGACCGCTTGCGGAAGAACTTGCTGTTCTCCGCAGCAGTCCTGGTCCTCTCGCGCCGGGAGCTCTCTGAGCCTCCCGCGCTCACATCGCTGGATGCGGCGTCGGCATCCGACACCGCATCCCTCCTCACCTCACCTTTGCCTTCGGCAACGTTTTTTGTTTGTGCTTGTTTTTGCTTTTTCATTTTTGTTCCCACGAGTAGTGGGGGAATTAAAAAGTCCGTCTGGGGTACCCCCTGTACCCAGATAAGCCTGCGGATTTTAACCCATAACCCGCCAGAGGGTCGGCTGGTACTCTGGCGGGGGGACGCACTAGCGACTGATTTACCCGTCAGCCATACATCCCCTCGCGGTGCGGCGCCGCTTGGGATTCGGGGTAACTTTTTATAGAGGTTTTCTACCTCGCGGTCCGGGCGGCCAAGCCAAGACCCTCGGTCCCTATCGAAGCCGCGAGACGTGATCCACGACACTCCGATGATGGGATTACGATATACGACGGGGACAGTGAAGGACGCAGCCCTTCACTGTCTGCCCGGCGGCAGGGTAAGTGCACACCGAGCCCGCCCTTGCTCCTCCACTGCGCCCTCTGCTTTTCAGATGGTCGCGCGGAGGAACGCCCCATTGGTCCAGTCTGGACCCCACCATGTCAGAATATTGGCCACGACAGTAACATTCCCCGAGGAATAAGAATCTCTTCCCATTCATCGGGGAAGGATACTGCCGCGCCCAGGGTGCACCGTCCACAGCAGCTGCTGTTCCCTCCAGACGTATCGAGAGGGACCGGCAGCCACTGGGCCCACGAGGAGGTTTTCTGACCAAGCACCCCAGGTAGAACACCCTCATGTAGGGTGAAGTACACCTTCATTTCGCCAATTATGTTTAAGTCCCATGAAATAAGCAAGGCTATTGCCATCAACAGGGCACAAGTCCACACTCTGTTAATGAGAAATTCCTGATGGATAAACCAAATAACAATTTGCTCGATCCGGTAATCGAACCCCCATGCTCGGCAGTCGCGATTGCGCCCACTAACTAGACCAACGAGGCATTCAAACACTCGAAATATAAAACAGGGTGTCTAAAATGGCCGCTTTAGCAGAATTCATATTATTATGCTATTAAGATTCTACTAAAGCGGTCATTTTAGACCCCCAGACCATTGGTATTATTTTTAGATTCTATAAAAATGCGCCATTATATACCATTGATTAGTAAACAAGTCGTGTTCACATTGTATATCGTTCGCAAATAAAAATAAAACAGTCTGACATCATCGTCCTTCGCCAATCATCTCAATTTATCATTTAGGCAAGGAGACCTATTGTGGTTTTTGCTCTTCGTTGAATTATACATAATTCTCAAGTGGATACCTAGAAGATACATATGAGCGATGAAACTGTAATAGAATAAGTAAAAAAACCTGTGTTAGGAATACAAATTTCGGTTTCCAAAAGTCAATTTTATTGAATAGTTTTGCGTTTTGTAAGTTCTGCCTACCACCATGGGATAAGTTGTTATATTATGTTGGTATGTAGGTAGTAAAGTCTATTAACCTGTCTATTCTAGCTGTGAACGTGGGTTCACATTTTAATTCTGAACAGTTAAGAGCATCCACCAGTAGGATGGTCATCCTAATAGTAATAGGTTTCACTAGATAAGACAAAAACCCGTCAGCCGCCTACTTTTGTAGTTTTACTGCATAAAATTTTAATAAAGAAATAAACAAGATCATCAACATATCGGATTTTCTAACTGAAAAGATAGGTCTTCCTGATGTGGCTATTCACCACGGAAGATCTGACCTGTTTATCTGCGAAAAATGATGTTCAACCTGCAGTCATTATCCACCACATCCACAAAACAAGATCACACAACTAACACCCACCGGCTGATGCTATCCACCAGTTACCCCTTCCCTACTACCTATGTATATTTAATATTATAAATGCGAAAGTAACTCTGTCTGTCTGTTTGTCTGTTACGCTTTCACGTCTAAACCACTGACCTGATTTTAATAAAATTTGGTACAGAGATAGAGTTGACCTTGAGAAAGAACATAGGATAGTTTTTATCCCGAACTTTTGAAGAGTTCTCTTGGAAACACAATATAACCGAACTCGACGCGGGCGAAGCCGCGGGCGGAAAACTAGTGCACCATAAAGTTTCTGTTTCCAGCCATCCTCCAGGCACAATCTACCTACCTGCTCAACCAGCAATCATAAAACTCATTTATTTATTTATTGTGTTCAATAAGCATACCAATTTTTCAGGCAGAGGGTTGTCATTAATCAAGATTGTGTTATTTTCGATATGGGATTAGATAAGCTGGTTTAGGAAAAGGTAAAATTACACCCATATAACTCACATTAAGTTGAACCTTTTCAAAATGGCAGCCAAATCAGCAATAAGCTATTGAACCTGCACAGCTGCACTAATGAATGAAATAAGTACTTAGGTTTTCTTTAAAAACTCTCTTGGAAAGCACGGGCTGTCATTTGTAGCTCTTTGAAAGTCGTTACAGGTAGTCAGAGGCACAGAGTAGGTACATTTTTAGGCCCAAAAGTCTGACAACCAGTATTACCAAGAGGTATCGTATTACTCAGTACTAACTGGGCTGTGGAGCTTAGATTGGCAGTTGCTCCATGTAAAAACATCTACTATTCAGCTGCATCCGGTAAAGGCGCGGGCCCACCGCGGCGCATGCTGTGCACGGGCACGCGGCGCATTTTAGCTGCGTGTATTAATTTGTTTGACAACGTGGGTCTACGTTTCCACTGGAGTACACGAATATGACCCATGACTATGTATAGCGTGGCACGGCGCACGGAGAGGCTACGCACGTGCCACTGCAATCCACGGTGTATGACTGAAAACTGCGCTTCGATAAGTGAGCTGTACATAGTCGTGGGTCATATATTCGTGTACTCCAGTGGAAACGTAGACCCACGTCGATAGCGTTGAGCTATGTAACCGCCTATTCGAGCAAGCCACGCATGTATCAATGACGTCAATTCATGCGTAGCCCTTCCGTGGGTTGCAGTGGACACCACCACATAAATGTTCTTATAAAGCGAAGCTTAATACACGTGCGTAGCCTCTCCGTGCACCGCGGTGGGCCCGCGCCTTAAGACTGGCATTGTCAGCAAAAAGCTAGGCAGATGATGATGATTGACATAGGACGTTAATCTTGTTACAAATTATTGTTGAAATACGAATCGTTTTAAAAGCAATTCAGTGCCGAAACTATTATACATATTATATGTAATAGCACATTTTGATCTTTTATGTAAACCGCTGCCTTTACCTTCTGGAATTACAGGCGTTATGTTATGTTGTAGATCTTATTTTAGTCTACCTATTTTTTACAAATAAATAATTTGAATTTGTTATTCTGTTAGCTAAGTAATTTTACCAGCAGGTGATCAGAAATTTCTGACATAATTATGTTAGGTATGTTGTACCTACGACCAATCAATAAGCCACACCTGTTTGTAGATACCTAAACAAACACATTATGTAAATGTCGATAAACAGTCATCTTACATTGCGTCCAGTTTACCCAGATACACGGTGAAGAAAGAAACTTGGTTTAAATCACGGACTATCTGTTCCATGGTTCAAAAGTAGCGTCGTAATCTCAAGAATCAGAAATGTTAGGTGTTAAAATGTCTAAAAACATGTTGCTGAACAACATGTTTTCATGTTTCATGTTACACCTTCTAGGCCTCTGATATTATCTTTCATGTCTATTGGCGGCGGTAAACTGCGTGCCCACTTTGTCATCAAGAAAAAGATAATTCTCTTTAGGTGAGGTGGACCTCATAAATCATCAATATAAATCAGCTTAATGTAATAAGTACTTACCTGAAAGAAAATTATTGAATTTACAACACTGTTGTTAAATTCCAGAGTTTAAAATCAAACGTCCAATTAATTCCTATTTAGGGTCGTAAATACGGATATAAGTATGAAACAGTGCAGCTACCTAATAGGTATGTCAAGATATACTGGTAAACCCAGTAGGTACTGCTACTGGTGAGTAGGTATGGCAACACAGTATCTTCGTTTTTATAAAACACAAGATTTCCTTAAGAAATTTTCCTTCCGCATATAATGCTTCTGATCCACACATTTATAACATATACTAAGTTATTTACATTACGATTTGATTACAATAAAATCGACTTACCTTATCAAAGCAAGCAAAACACCAATTACACTGCAAGCAAAAATTTATGAAAAAAATCTCACCGTCAAAACTTTATCCCACACAAAATAATCAGGCACTGATAAGCGATAACAGCTGATCTCGCCTAACTAACACAGTGTACTAAATTCAAAACCACCAGTACCAAGACGTGACAAGTAAGACGACCTATAATCACGTTCTGACCGTGAAGATACAGACAACTCGTCAATGCCAGCACTATTGGATTTAATAGCAAATTACTTTCAAATACTACGGATGACCTAGTTTTAGATGCAAAGGAACTATCTATGAGGGAGATGGCGAGAAACTGAATATGACAAGATAAGAAACTTATGAAAAATGTAAATCTCATTGTATGGTAAATGAGTTAGACAATGCCCGTAATTGTGATTTGTGTGTAAAACGCATTTTATTCTGCCGTAAAAGATGAAGCTATCTTCCTTAGACAAATTCTTTACTTTTACTTTCTATGAAATGTTTTCTTTTTTCAACCACCGCAGGTGAGGCAGCCCTAATTTAAAATGAAATTACACTAAAGCTATAATTTATTTTAACGCCATCTATACACGGGATGTAGAACTACAATGTTACAAGACTTCACGTTCATTTACGAACAGTGGCAACAATGTAACTCCCTCACTAGTTACATGGTTAACGGATAGATGTCAGTAGTAATATATTTTGTAGAAATTGAACTTTATTTATACAATAATACAAAATATTTACAAAACACTGTACAATGATTAACGTATAAAACAAATAACACACTTGAACTGCTCAAATCTTTTCTTTTTCAAGCAAAGCTAAAGGTCTATCCACACATTTCACGGTCAGGGTTGACTGGGCTCACATTTTCACCGTTCCTAATTCGTACTCCTTCGCCTTTCGTAATGATGACACTGACAGCAGCAGCCCGAAAAACCCTGACCCGGAACTGTATGACTAGAATTTCATAACAATATCAATCCTTAATTATTAAAATCGTAAATTACGGACAAAGTGTACGCACGACGACCAATCAAGGCTTATATAACCAAATTAAGCTGATCTATCATTGTACGGGAACCTGGTACAAAGCTAGGTCAGGTTATAAAGGATATGTTAGCTTGATGCGTCGCCGTGTGTACTACACAGTCTTTTAGGTTAACGTTTGCGACAAAACTAAAATATCACCTCACGATACATCTGTTGAAATTAAGCATTGTTAAGTTCTTTTAAAACATAGGTACATGTATTTACAATTAACTCAATAAACTTATGTGAATAAAATGATCTAATGAAAGATGAAGGCATGGCAGATTGACGGCTCGTAGGTACAGCTCGATAACGTTAAATTTCATCCTCAGTTATTTTACCTCTGTAACAACCCAATCACAACCTTAGCCGGCCAGCGGTAAAATAACTGTGACAGGACTATAGGCGCCATTCAGAACTACAAGTGCAAAACTAACGTTATGTACAAAATTATCAATCCTGAACCTTCCCGTAGCGACGCAATATAACAACGATCAATTTCATCTAAGATTCTTAACCATATTCCCAAAGTCATCACCGTGGTCAAACGTTGGTAAAACATGAACAGCTCATGACCCATGGGCAAAGTAAGACAACAGGCAAGATTGCTTACAGGGAACAGTCTAGTGGAGATCTAGACTCACCAAACGAAGCTGTGAACTCTATTCCAGATGAAATCAAAGAGAAAATTTATTGATGCAGATTTCAGAAGGTACTGCGCAGCTTTAGTATGGGCTACACACGAAGATCCAGAAATTGTCAAACCAATAGATCTTAACGTGACAAATAAACGAGGTAACGAGATCGTTTCGACAATACGTACGAAATTTTCGCACACAGATCCCAAAGACAGGATATCAAGTTCGAAAACAATTTTTGCTCAGTTTAGAGCTGCGTTTGATTAAACCTTCCTTCTTTCCTTTCAGCCTGGTTCGCTAGAGTGTGCGTGCTGATGGTATTCTGGCAGGATTGGTTGTCTCCCTGGATGTACTTGAATCTTCACCGGCTCCCCCTGTAGTTCCGACAGTGCACACCGTACGGCTGATAGTGTTTCTGGCGTGTGTTTGCGCCCATGCGGGGCGTATGGCCTATGTGGGCGTACCATACGCTCGGTTGTCGCTGTGGATTCTGTTGAGGAAAGAAAAAACTGTAGTATGATGAATTTTGAGCAGTAAAGCAAGTCACTGCAGTAAAATAGTAGGGAGACGACGTACCATGACGGCTGTTTTGAGGTGCGGGAAATGAGTTCCTAGAAGGATTTGGGGGAGGCATTTGGCAGCAGTGGGATTATATGGGAATTTAAAAAAAACAAGCGCAGACGCACGTATATTACAGAGTGCATAGTTTATAATCCTAGTTACGTCACCGAAAAGTCGTTGAGAGTCTGCGGGAACTTGCCAGGATTTCATAACTGGTGTAGTTAAACCAAATGAGTCATAGATTATAGAGAAATTCTACTCTATTCTATTCTAAACCAATACAGTAATTACAAAGATTAACTTTTCACATAACTGTCAGGAAATCATTTAGTAAATCGTGAAACCAGTCAGGTTCCTTTGTTAGCAATTTATCAATGTTATAGTTCAATGATGCACAACTCACGATAACATCTGAGTCATCGGTTGTATTCTCCATATACGGTGCTATATCAACTAGGCTAGTTTCATATTAGATTTACCATCAGCCAACAGTATTTCCACACCTGTGACACAGGTCTCCTCTCTGTGAGAGGGAGTGGGTTATTATATTCTCCACCACGCGGGCCCAGTACGGGTTCGGGTTGGCAGGTGCCACATGTCTTGAAATCGATCCCCCTCTCCTCGGCATTAGGTACTGGGACCCTAATTGCACGGGCAAATGTCTTTAGGTTACAAATGTTACTTTTAAATCTCCAGTTATGTGATTATTAATTCCGTATGTTAGCTACCTCGTTGATCTCACGCTTCAGAAAGCACCAAAAGTCGCTGGTCTGAACATTCTCCGGTAATGTCAGATTGCCGTCCTATCGGACTATGGGAGTAATAGAAGAGAGAGTGCCCCTGTGTCTACACACGCTTGATCACGATAATGTCTCCCGCGTCGCTGGCTCCGCTGAGATTGGCCGCTATGGCTGAAATTTGGCCAGGACTATAAATATTGAAACTCACGATTAACTCTAGGCCTTTCCCTCTCGTTGCTGCGATTCTCGATTCTTTCGCAGCAGGTGCAGAAGTAGCAGGGTATACCTGGCACGCCGCAGCACAGCGCCCCCCACAACCACCTGTTCAGGGTGCTCACAGTCCTCGACCACCCACCCGGCCCGTCCTACAGGGATAAAATACTATTATAGCTTGTTTATTTGACTAAAAGTAAAGGGTCAGGCGATTTTGAAATAAGAGCCTATAATGTTAACTTTCACCTTGGTCTCCCCATGCGTACCAACCCTAAAACTGATAAAGAGATCAACATGGCCCGGGTCGGGTTACATTGGAAATGGGTCAAGCAGCATCTTCTTGCGTTTCGACGCATACCTATGTAGCAGATTGCTGCAGATTGCATGTTTGGGCACTGTTCTTGCAAGCTTTTAGATTTTAGAGTCGTTCAACCTTGAATTTAAGTTCTCGAAAAAAACTGAAATGAAAATAACGGTCCTAGGTAAACCTGCAGTCCACACAATAAATAATTTCATTTTATTGTAATGATAAGCGGTGCATATCTTACTGTGCTGTGTACTCCACAGTCCAGCACCTTAGAACCACGGTGTAACTAACTTGACAAAACCGTAAGCAATATCAATCATGTTGCCAACAAACAACTCACCTTGCCGAAAAGACGATGTTAAGCTTGCAACTCTCAAAAACTGACCATTCAACCACTGTCGAAAAAAAAACTGATCAAAAAAAGTATTGCTGTACTTAAAAATAACAACGAAAACAAAAATAGAACAAAATAAAATGGTAAAATAAGTTCTAAGGTCCAAAATTTTTAGCTTACTGATACATCAGATAAAGGAAGTCAAACCACGACGATACGATACATTTTTTGATCAGTATACATAGACAAGGCAACGTTGTTTTTGTCCCAAAAGCTATCACTCGGCAGAATGTTGATAATTATTTCTTTATAGAACCACAAATCATTGCAATACTGAACCCGAAGCTTGGTGCCATTAGTGTCTTAGTTTGCCTAAAAATTCAAGTACACAAAGATGATCTTTGTACTTTACTGTTTGGTCAAAACAGCACATGTTTTGTTGTTGATAGACTACGGGACAGTTAATCTAGTTGATTACCTCTTGTCGGTTGAACACAAAATTCCGGTTCATCACCACTTCATCGTTGCTGAGCTCAACGACTTCAACTCTTCATTGATGGCACTTGTGGATGAGGCACCACAATTTTGCTATTAACACGTAGGACCGTTAGGTACTTCCTATGGTATACCATCAAACACCAGGATGATCAGTGATCTCTTTCGTACGAAAAGATAATTTCTTGAGGTGACACTGTCACGATGACTGATGGGAACTGTCGGAGTTTTCTTTTTTTTTTGTCGTCACGTCTTATTGGACAGCTGTAGAATATATTTTAATACTTTTTATAGTTTATGGTTTTGTAAAAATGTCATGAACGAATGCAACCTTTTTTTTGCATCTGAATCGAAATTGTGTTTAGATTATATTCACTTGCTTCTGTACAAAATCGAATCTTGGACATTACAGGCTCTAGGTGAGAGAACGCCTATTGATGAAGAAGTGTGCAAAAGGTTCACCTGTTCTGATGAATCGACAAACGTTTTATGTGATCCTGTCCAACTAGATGGGGCGACGATCTTCACCGAGTGCTAGCCAAGTAGCTACTTATACGAGATATCTACGAGTCAGAGAAGATGGAGCTTAGCAGTATACTTGCATATGATGTTGATCTACATGATAGTTTCCACATAGAAAACAATTAGAAATCAAAAGAAGAAAAAAACACCCATCATCATTCTTTCCATTGGAAATTTCTCAGTAGTAGCCCGAAGTTTTGAAGTTGGCGGTATAATACCTCCGTGCCTCGAAAAGCACGTTAAGCCGTCCTGCACCTGGTCTCTCTCCGGACGTGTCGGATTGCCGGCCCATCTGCCAATGAGAGTAAAGGAACGGAGAGTGCACCTGTGCTTGCGCATACACTTGTGCACAATAATATCTCCCGCGCCGATGGCTAATCTCCGCTAAGATTGTGGCAGCCGTGAAAGAAATCAATCAGGAGGTCTATAATTCCACATAATAACAACTGTCCTATTCTGAATGAAACAGCAGAAACAATTAGGTCACAGGGTGCTGATGATGCTATATCTAAGTCTCGTATGTTCCAAAAATCCAGTTGAACCTAATTAATGAGAAGATTCTCTAAATTACTATCCATTTCCTTATCTTACATCAAACATGTCTCACATACCATTTTTTGCCACAAAAATAACTAACAACCAAAAAACACAACAATTCAAAAAATTCAAGAACAACGTAAAATTACATCGAAACAATTTTAATTAACGATCTTAACATTAAAACAAGTTAATATGCCATTCATCATCAACCTTCGGAGTTAATGAGCGTTCATCATATGCGGCACGAGCCTGCTTCCAGGTCAAACAATGCCGTAGCTAACCTGCCATTAATACACGGTTATATTATGGAGCCTTGGTTAACACTGCTAACTAAGATTTGCTGTATCTTATGAAGCTATTCATTAGGAAAAACTGATGCTAGTCGCTTTTTGGGAGGTGTGGTTCCGTATGCTGTTGAAAATACTAGAGATTTTTTTTTCAAAACATGCAGGCCACTGTCCTAAGGAAGCTATATTTTGAATTGTCTTGTTCAGTTACACGTTCTAGTTTAGTGCATGATCCTCGTCTGTTTCTCAGGAATGCCGAGCAGTTCTTTTGTTTTGCTTTTATCGAACGTACTCATCATGACAATGTATTATCTTCTGGACAAAGACATTTTCCAACGACGGCCTACACTTCCCGTAACCAATAGATTCCACCAAGACCTTCACCAAGGTGGTAGTCCATCCTGTCATCATGTGGGAGGACCAAACGATAGAGCTGTTTCATTTGTGGGCGCCATTAAATCACTTGCATCAGCACTCACGGAACCCTAAAAAAGAGCATCATTTGCAGCCCAACACTAAGAAGTCAAATCATTGATACCGAGCCGCTTGCGAGGTTCACACGCAAGTAATATAAGAAAACGAACACTTTTTCACCACATTTTTTTACGAAATAGTTTTTATATCAAAATGAATTTGAGGCTCCATGTGTTTTTCGGCCAGTTCCTCTGGCTGCTGGCGGCTTTGAACGGGAAAAATCTCCAGGGGATTCCAGGATATGGAAGGAACCTGATTATCAAGACTTTACCAGCGATTGAAGACTACCAGAGTAACATTTATGAAGTTTTTATGGAACCTTACTTATACGTAAGTGCTAAGTTACAAATCTTCTATTTTTCCTGGTCATCCTGATTATTTTGCCCTTGTCCTATTTTATTTGGGGTAGCGTAACTAGTTTTATTCCTTTATATTGCTCTGACAACCGTAACGCTAACATTACCCTGATAGTTAAATAGAATATGTCAATTCTCATCCAAGCGGTCTAGTGTCTGCATTCGGGCTGATTCCCAAGTCGGGTAGTATTATTGGGTTTTTTCATCACGAATTTCTGAATCTGGATTTGTGCAAGGTTAATTGTCAATAGGCTCGCCCCCTTTTACACGGGACTTAAACTTACCTGGTGAAATGTGGGCGTACTATTAGGTACTCTGCTTTACCCATCAGGGATTGCAGGCTTGTTGTTATGTTATATGTCTTCCAAGAGCGACATTTTTGTGATGTAACCAGGAAGGCTTATGTATGAGTTATGTCATGTGCCACCCACTCAGGGTCAAGGTTAATAGTAGGTACCTTTTAATTTAATGATAGAGGGACAAAAATTTTGCGGTGTCATGACGGGAAGCTAGTCTTAATTATCTTCAATAATTAAGAATGCCGTCCTGTCTTTTGTGAGTGAATTGGGAAATAAGTAGTACCTACGATTAAATAAAATATAGGTAATACTAGCTTTTGCCCGCGGCTTCGCTCGCGTTATTTTAGAATTTGACC
This sequence comes from Eurois occulta, assembly GCA_950022335.1. NCBI lineage: Eukaryota > Metazoa > Arthropoda > Insecta > Lepidoptera > Noctuidae > Eurois > Eurois occulta. The sequence continues at coordinate 2,823,204 of OX465489.1, read as the reverse complement.
ATCAATCCGGGTTGTAGGTACTCTGCTTGTAATAATATAAGCAAATCATGATTCGAAAGACACGAGGCGTTATCTACTACCTATCATAAGAAAGTTATTGTTGTTTTCCTCGGGAACAGTACTTTTTTCGGGATGAAAGGTACCCTATGTCCGCTTCTGTACACCCGACATCGTATATCAAAATTTCAGTATGATCGGTTCAGTGGTTTAGGCGTGAAAAGGTAACAAACAAACAAATTTACTTTCGCATTTATAATATTAGTTAGGCAGTCGCTCCATGTAAAATACTGGTATTCAGCTGCATCCGGTTAGACTGGAAGCCGACCCCAACATAGTTGGGAAAAGGCTAGGCAGATGTTGATTTATAATATTTATATTAATGCTCATAATAATTATACTAGTGATTGGTCAGACCTTCATTCTGAGAGAGTGGGGGTTGTAAACCACCAGACCACGTGGATCCAAAGAGGGCTGGTTGATAACAAAGGGTACAAATATATCGTTACTAATAATTCAGTCAGTAATGAGTTTTTGAATTGCTCACTGAATAGACTGTATTAACACGGGACTGTCAGGAACTTATTTAACAATATTTTTGCTTAGGAACATTCACTGTTGAACTCGAATCTACTGAACTGTGGCCGCAGTCACAAAACGGTTTTTTTTTTCAAGGCATGTTATATTATGAAAAGTTTCGTTATTTGCGACGGGCATACCTTTAATTAATTAATTGGATAGTATTTCCATAGCTGTAGGGTCCTATCTATTGATATGTAAAAAATACTACCTTCATGAAACAGGCATAATGTACTGGGCACTACCAAATCATACAGTGAGCTATGATCAATAATAGCTATCTCTGCTAACACCGGAAATACATAAATATGATTGATGATACAAAAAAGTTTTGATGACAAAAAGGTGCAGTCATACAGGGTTATTATATTCATAGAAATTATCATACTCGACGACTCCATTTGCTCTTAGATTTAGAATTTTTTATGTGATGGCAATCATAATTTTTAAATTGCATCTATTTTTTAATGTTCTATCTTCTTTCTTGTATATAAAAATCTCGTGTCACGGTGTTTGTGATCGCACTCATCCGAAACGGCTTGACCGATTTTATGATTTTTTTTATGTAGGTATATTTGGTAGGTATGAGAACAGGTCGTAAAGTATTATTTCACACCGCTAATTTCACGCCCACGAAGGTCGCGGGGCATAGCTAGTCTATGTATATTTATAAATATTTTCTAATTTACTTCGGTAATACGAACATTAATTTATTTATACATAGGTACATAATTTACAAACTATCTATACAGCGTGTAACGGAAGGGGGGTATCAACCCTGAAGGAGGTGAATGTGCTCATGAAACTCAACAACTTTCCCCAAAGAACATAGGTACCTAGGTCGAAATATGAAAAAAAAATTTGACCCTCCCTTACAAAACTGACTACCAGCTGATTGATTTACTATGGGAGGGCCAAATTTTTTTTTCATATTTTGACCTATTTTCTTTCTTTTATTGAACTCAATTTCTTGTCAGTTTATTTTGGTCTGTAATTCTAAAACATAAATTGGTATGTATTATGTACTTATTTACCCATAGTATAGGTCAGGGGCTCCCAAACTTTTTCAGTTCTCTATGCAATAAATGGTTGAATTTTTTGCCTCGGTACCCTAGCTAGTCGAAAAAGCAGAGTTTTTATAATAGTGTTGACACACAAGAATAGCTACATTTGAAAATGCGGCTTCACATAAATAAGGTCTTGCAAGAGGAATGATAATTCTTAGAGGTTTTTAATTTTGAAATTCATTTTGTACCAATATCCAAAACTCCACAAAATCGGAACACGTTTCAAGATGTTTCAAGGCTGCTGTCGCAAGAGTTCAATAAGGCTTTCTTCTTCTTATACTTCTTACTAGTATAACCATTTTTTTTTTTTTTTATTGGTCTACCAACAATTGTCTGGTTTTATGCTTAAGGTAACATGCAAAAAATTAATATAGGTACATCAATGCAACAATCACTTCAAGGTAAACATCGCATGCATAAGGAAGTTGTACAAGAAAAAAAAATTAAATTAAAATAATCTAGTTTTAAGTTGCTAATATCTAAGATACTTAAAATTTAAAACAAAGAATTGCTAATAACTATGAAAAACAATATGACGTAAGCAAACAAACAAACATTACAAGCGGGATAATGAAAGGCCATTAAGGGAGATATTTTTATGAAAACTGTTAAAGTGAAAATCGATTGCCATCAATATTCATTGTCAAAACTTTCCTCTTTCCGTCACAACTTAAGATTGTTTTTTTTTGCCTTAAGGAATTTCTCAGTAGCCCAGCATATTTACATACGGCGTTGACGAACGAGTAGATACTTATAAAATATCGACGCTACTAAGCGCAAAGAATCAGTATTTTTACAGCAATCCGATTGATTCATTACGAAGAATCGAAGGCCTACTTATGTATGTATAATTGTTCATACATTGACATGACACATAATACTGAACAAATGTGTAAACAGTGCTACAGTGGCTACACAGCCTGGAGCTCTATGTCAACATTATCGTCTACAACAGTATGTAATTTGTAGAACTTCAGCACTATTGTTATTTTTAAATTTACTTTAAATAATCTACTATCCAGTCCTCTTAGTTGGGGAGACGACCAGTCTGAAGGACGTGTCTCACAAGAGCCGTGCGGATGGCGGGGCGCGGCCTTTTCCCCTTCAGGGGAAACCGACCTTAATACTAATATTAATATGATTTAGGATAAACGAAAATTTTATTAGCCTAGGATGATTTAGGCACAGTTACATGAAGCCTAACGCCTTTCTACAATGATCATTCCTATACAGCTATGGGGTTCAGTTTGAGCCGCCATCTCCCTCTCTGGGCTAATCAACTCTCTCCTATTAATTAACTTTGCTGTTCCCGACAGGGTCCATAATTGATTCAATGTTTTAACATACCAAGTGTTTTATTTTACATTATGGAATGCAATAAAGTATTGAGTATTGAAGATTCTTCACTCTTTTCGGCAAGTTTTATACGAGTGTTTCCATATTAGATAAAGTCGTGATAGCAGCAGGTCGGTTGGTGTTCAGCTCAGCGGCTGACTGCTCGTGCTCAGGATAATTTAAACATAACATCATGCCGGTAATCCCATAAGGGTTTTAAGCAGAGGTGTAACTAACTTTACATATTTATAATGAAACATCCCACCTTGACCCTTCTTGTTGCAGACAGCAGTCAATTGTTGATACTCTTCTAGTGCACTCTTCCTGAATTACCTACTACTAATATTGTTTTTATCTCTTTTCAGGAATTCGGCCACCAAGTGTACCCACCGGGAAATCGCGCTGAAAAGCAAATAGAATACGTTGTCGTAAGTACTATCTACTTATTAAAAAAATGTCACTGAAGTTTACCTAATAGTTTCGTAACGTAACTGTAATGATTAGATATTTAATAACAATTAGCAATATTTAAACGATACTGAACTTTAAACGTGTGCCAGAAGCCCGCTCGGTGAAAAGGAATAAATTCCGCGCGACACAAGCGCTAACTTGCTCTGTCATTGCGACTACTGTGTATCTAACAGTGTTTTAATTAAATCAGCCGTGTTAAAATTAACATTAAAATAAATTGCGTCAAGAAAAGAACACTTCAGACAGATATTAGACAGTATCAAAAGCCTTCCTAGACGTACAATTACAATAATTATTTCGCACAAACAATATTAAACTTCACATCGAAAACTCCGACCCACAGTTCACGGCCCTACCAACTTCCCAGTTTGTTAAAATTACACAGATATGCATATTAAAACATTATTTAATTTACGAACAGCGTGACTTGTTGGGTGTAAACACCAGTCAATTGCGAAGCGGACTGGCGCATGAAGAGTTCCGTACCGTACCATTATTGAAACCCTTTTCTTTAATACTTTAGTAAAATAAACCCGTTCCTTGCATGATGCCTTTCATTCTTAACTTTATCGTTTTTTGTTGTAGCGACCATATTAGTAAACACTCTGTGATTTCAAGTGTCTACGTATTACGGTTCAAAAGATACAGCGCTGTGAGTCCAGGTCCATAATTTCCAAGATTATTATTATCTTTGATAATTATCATGATAACTTCTGATAATTTTCAACGCTGATTCATAACTTGATCTCTTTATTTTTTGTGGACTAATTAAACACAATGTTTCTGCCCGTTTTCTTCCAAAGTTGCTTGGATACGCGTGGAAAAGAAATATCGCATTCCGATACATGCGAAGTTTATTTATTTTCATGATAATTATAAAGGTATAATAATAATTATAAAACAAATACAAGAAAGTTATTTTTATCAAGATAATTATCATGATAATTATCAATTCGCACCCTGCCTGCGACAGACGGACGAACAAACAGCGGAGCCTTTTGCCTTTTGCCTTAGTAATAGGTTCCCTTTGGCACACTGTAGGCACGGAACCCTAAAAAGCCAGAATCTGTCTGTCTACGCGTTCCTCACGAAGTTATACTTCACGTCTGAGAAGTAATTGTGTATCAATTAAAACAAGTTTGTTTAAACGTTTTAGATCGTGATGTCGTTATATTGTAAGTACTTCCTTGGGTTTGAAAATTAGGAGAGGTTTATGAGCAAAAAAATAATCACAATGACTTCCTTGAGATTGCTAGAAATATTGAATTTTATTAATTGCACAAAAAAAAAAATGCGGCAAATACCAGACTAGTTTGGCCTACGTGAAAAGTAGTTCATAACTATCTTTATTTATTTATCAACCTACATCTACCATTACAGCTAACCAATGCGGTAAATGCGCCTTAACCTAATTTAATTGCTAAACATAATCCTTAACTTAACTTAATTGTTACTTATAACTAATATCTATAACTAATTACAAATAAAGCATTCTTTGTGAATTCACCCATAGAACAACAGAATAGTCTTTAGTTAGGTAGGTACTTACTACATTTAAATAGGCCATTGCTAGCCTATAATTTTCCAGTTTCTCATAAAACTCGAAGGTAAAGTAAACATATTAAAATGTATATCGGGCAACTGGAAAGTCTTATTTAAGCCTTTTGAAAACATAATAAATTATATTTGCACGATTCACACAAAGTTTTTAAAGTAGACGGACAGCATAAAAAAACTTCTTCTAAACGATAGTCAGAATACATAGAGGATAAGTAATTTTATTGATTGACATATCAATGATTTAAAATAAGTATATGATAGTAAAAACTACACAAACACATATATAGCTAGGTAGCTACCGATACTTTTTCGTTGAAATCAATCACCTCGTCTCAGTATTCGAAACAGTTACTTAGTATCAATTACACGATCACGATTATTGAATAACTTGATACTTGATTAAATAACTATTCCGAGTGGTCTTCATCTGAATTGTTTGTATTTATGACCTTAAAGATCACGCCTATATGGCCCGATGGGTTGAGCAGAGGTGTTTATGTATAGACTACAGCCATATTTTGCCAGTAACGTGTGAGCCCAATCAAGCTGGTCGTCAGTCTCCGGGCTGCTACTGAATAAAAGGAGGTGCTCGTGGCTTAATAATAACAGCCGCTCGGGTCGATCTTTAGGTTAAACCGCACTTGCCTAGGTCCGTGGATGGGTGACTACCCATTACGTTAAGCCGTTGGTCCCGGCTGTCATTTGTAGATCTTTGTATTACCCTGTACTAACTGGGTTGTGGCGGTCAGATAGGCAGTCGCTCCATGTGAAATACTGGTATTCAGCTGCATCCGGTTAGACTAGAAGCCGACCCCAACATAGTTGGGAAAAGGCTAGGCAGATGATGATGATGATGATGACTTTAACTATCACTAGGCTACAAGGCACTATTGTGTTGCGTAGGCTTAGCGAAATCAGGCATTTTCCTACCTGAGATGTAAGTTGGAACATGGTTAGCAATAGCGCTTGCGATTGCAACCAAACACTACTAAGCCAATGCGAGGTACATAAAATTACAAGCGATAAAATTAAGTTCATTGAGGACTCATAGTAAATATTTAACAACATTAATTAACAAGCGCGATTGCTGAGCATGAGGTCCTGGGTTCGGTTCCTAGGTCGCGCAAAGTGTTATCGAGTTTTTCCATCAGGAATTCCTCAGTACAAGCCACGGAGTCTGGTTTTTTGTCTAGTTATGGCAAAGGCTTGTCCTTAATATAAGGGACCCCTAGATAGATAACCTACGTCGAATCGACGTAATCGATTTTGAAAAATCGATATAACTCGTTTGTTTTTCGCGTTATCAAACTGGTCCTTCCTGCCAACTCAGTCGACAGTCGCAGCTTGCAGGACACACCCATATCGCTCCGGTAAGTGCAACAGTTTCGTAAATATTTACCTGCCGTACGTCGAAGTGACGTACGGCAGGTAAATATCTAATAATAATATATAATACCCGGTTATCTTTAAGAAAAAAAATAAAAATAAAAAAGAATTTTTATCTTTATAAAAAATTATATTTACTAATGTTTGTTATATTTTAGAGATTACAAAAAGTTGATTTTGAAAAGTTTAAATAGTAAATTATAAGACTGACGGAGAGATTCTTAAATGTTTAAATTTTAGTACCATGTTTTGTTCTTTATTTTTAAAAAAATAAAAATATGAGTAAACTCTAATGTTTTTAATTTACTCAGTCCACAATTATATACATGAAGACATAATATCACATTCATACACCTAGTATGTATATACTTAATCCAAAATATGCTCACTCAAACATTCGCACGTCGAATCGACGTATGGTTATCTTTAGTGTAGAGTGAAATATGGTTATCTATCTAGGGTTAAAATATAACTGGCGAAATGTGGGTGTACTATTAGGTACACCTCTGCCTAACCCTTAGGGGATAACAGGCGTGATGTTATGTGATGTTAATAACGGATCGTTAACAAACAAAAACATCATACAATTCGTGTTAATCACAGACAATAATCATCAGATATCACGGAAGAGAACATGACATAAATGGATCGTGCAAAAAGTTACAAAAAGTTTCAAATAACGCGCGTGATTTGATAGCCGATGGATCGTTATTATTCGAATAGAATAGTGATTATGACGATTTGATTGGTCATACATAATATTTGACGATTTGATTGGTCATACATAATATTATAACCTATATACATATATAAAATGGTTAAGCCGTGCTTGCCTAGGTTGGTCTGTGGATGGGTGACCGTATTACGTACCGAGTTTCCTCCGTGCCTCGGAAAGCACGTTAAGCCGTTGGTCCCGGCTGTCATTTGTAAATCTTTGACGTTCGTTACGGGTAGTCAGTGGCCCGAAAGTCTGACAACCAGTCTTACCAAGGATATCGTATTACCCAGTGGAACAACTGGGTTGTGGAGGTCAGATAGGCAGTCGCTCCATGTAAGGGATATAGGGGTATAGGGAGCCGACCCCAAGATAGTTTGGAAAAGTCTAGGCAAATGATGATATATATAAAATGGTAAACTGACTGACTGACTGGGTGATATATCAACACACAGCCCAAACCGCTGGTCCTAGAGACATGAAACTTGGAGGGTTTGTTCTTTGTGAAGAGTAGGTAAGTAACCAGTAGTAGTACCAGAAAGGATTTTTGGGAATTCAACGCCTAAAGGGGTAAATGTAATATAAATATATAAAAATAGGGGATGGAAGTTTATATGAAAGTCCGTCAGTTTTGAAGTTAGGGTCTTCAAATTTTGAGTTTAGGCTGACGATTGTAAATTGATTTATACTTGTCTCAGCGTTTTTGATAATTCTAGCCCAGAAGGGTTTTTAAAGGGGAATGAAGGTATGTAACTATGTTTGTTACCGTAACCTTGATTAGGTTACTTTTTAATCCCGGTAATACGTTCCCGTCGGGAATTGTTCGACATAGGTACACGCGGGCGAAGCCGCGGGCAAAAGCTATTTTGATTATAAAGTTCCTATAGGTAGTAAGACAGCATTATTTAAACATTTGGTAATTTCCTATGTGTATGGGCAGAGTTTTTGATTATTTTATTACTTCATTACTTGCGCCATATATTTTGCTCAACATTTTGGATCACCTTTAGATGCTAGATAGGCCGAACACCATCTGGCATCTTCGTCAAAGTTATAAATGTTGCTAATTTCATGGTTTCTAGTAAGTTTACCTAGGTAATCACGAGGCTGTCGTGAAACACTATCAGTTACAACGATCAGGTGAGCATTCACCATGAAACGTACCTACACTACGTAGTAACCATAGTATTAAGTAATCAGTGCCACGAAGCCTGACAATCGCGGCTGAATGTACGATAACATCATAATTTTTAACTCTAGATACACACTGGCTTGATCATCGATGTGCTAAAAACATATTTGACAGCACGGTTGGCGCAGTGGCCGAGCGATTGACTGCTGCACTGCGTGTCGCGGATTCGATTCCCGCACGGAACAAATATTTGTATGGCCTTCAGGTAGTTATTCCGGGTCTGGGCTGTTTGTGTATGTGACTTTAAATGTTTGTAAACGCATCTACGAAACAGGAGAAATTCATAGTGTAGATTAAAAATAAATAAAAAATAATTATACAAGACAATCACATCGAGTTTTCCCAGGAGGTAGGCACCTGCTGGTGCACCCAAATTTTTCCAATTTTGTCGTATGTCCCATTTAATACAGACCGGTAATATTGCTATCAACCGGGATCAAATCCAGACCTACTATTGTACGGTATCTCCATATAACATATCGCCTGTAGTCCCCGAAGGATTAGCAGAGATGTTATGTTTAAGTCCCACAATAAGCGGAGGCGAGCCTATGCCATCGACCGGGCACAAATACCGACCTGGGAATCGAAACCAAGACCTCATGCCGAGCCGTAATGCTTGTGACCACTCTGTACGACCACTCTAAGCTAACGAGGCAGTTGAATACCTTACCTTACCGTACCGTTACCTTATTTTGCTAGTAGTTTGTAATAAGGGCACGCCTTGATAGTTTGCAAAGACATGGTTAGCGGAATTATACGTCACTATCTAAAACTGCGCAAATCAATGTACAGGTACTCGTAGTAATCAAAAAATATCGTAACTAAATATAGTAACCTAAAATATTAAAAACGTACATATAGCGTAACCCATTGACATTAGTGAGTAATTAAATAGGTACGTATGTCCTTGATGAACGTCGCCGGATTCGACACGGCAGCCATTACGGACACGCAATGCGAAGACATGCTCGTCAGACAAAAACTCCATGAAAAATGGATTTTGTGAGTTATGTAACTAGGCTAAAGGAATATAAAACCTAGCTCCTATACTTAGATCTAGAATTCAGGTGCCTATGTTGGCTGATACGTATTGATATTTTAAATGCGTATTATTGCGTTCATTAGATGCGTATTTATTTAAGCTATCCGATGCCATTAAAATCATTTTTACATGTTTTTTTAACATTCCGCTTTTTAGCTTAGCACGGCAGCATACCCCACGATCGTTCACGCGGGCCCGGAGTCAATAGATCATAATAATTATGGCCATATGAAATAGAAGTAAAATATATTCGGTATTTCGGTGATACAGAAACCAAGTAACCTTTCAATGATTGTAGGTGATAACGAACTTTTCTCATAAAAACGTTAAACACGATTGTCACCATTCATAGTTCCTAACTAGGTCTACCCCTAATTACGTTCCTAGGAGCGAATTTCACCAATGAACACGATAAGGTCGTGTCAGGTGGTACCTACATCTTGTGTTGTGGCATTATGCTGAGCTGAGGCCCATTTGACATTACCCTTTTGAACGCCAGAGCGCAAACGCACGCGCGTGCTCTCCACGCCAAGCCACAATTTCACCTACTAATTTGTATAATACCTAACTGTTTATTTATTTGTTTTCTATTAAGGTTGCTGATCCTGGGTTATTTTTAGGCTGTTTGTTATAGTGGCAATAAACACAATTTTCTTTTTTTTTCTGCACATCCAAACCGCGTTTAAAAGCTGTCAGCGTAAAGATATAATTATGTATGGTATTTAGTAATAGCTATTGATTACAATTTAAATGTTATGTGTAAACAATGCTGATCGCTATCAGTTTCTTCGAAAAAAAATCGATCTAAGAAATTCTAATCCATTACTTTTCCATTCCCAGCCACAAAGATCGCCAGGTCTCCAAGCGATAGTCCACCTGCAAGCCGACGAGGAGTCAGGAGTGGAAGGTGACCTGATCTTCACGCAGCTGGTACCGAACGGGCCGGTCTCCATCGAGGGCAACATCACTGGTTTGGCGCCTGGGCTTCACGGCATACATGTGCACCAGACGGGAGCCGTGAAGGATAACTGCAAGGACATTGGACCGCATTTCCTTGCTTTCTATGTAAGTTCAAGCCGTGTGCCGATGGTACCTATTCCCCCGTTGGCAAAAGTGACAAACTTCTCTAAATGACATACGTACTTTCGTACCATATTCTTTCCCTTTAAGGGTTAATAGTGTATGATTGTTACTAAACCCGAGGACGCTGCTGCTGCCTGCTTCAGAATCTTACATAAGCTAATCAAATGTATTTACCTACTATGCTAATTTGCTTATCACTCGAAGATTAGTGATTGATCGCGATGTGTGAGGGTTGGTAGACATAAGGATGCTGCAGCGACCTCCACCTGAGATACGTAATGTGTCGCACAGAGAGGCATGCATTCCTAAATCTGTTACAGGATCTATTGATTGATTCCTAAGATGGTAGTGACTGTTTTTTTTTTTTAATTAACATGGCCAATTATCACTCTACCTATGGTATTAAATTTCACGGCTACCCCAATTTATTTAACACACTTAATAATTTCCTCCCCTCCCCCCAGGGCCGTCACGGTGGTCCCCGCGACAACGTTCGCCACCTCGGAGACCTCGGGAACATAAAAGCAGAAGAAGGACCCCTGACAGTTCGTCTCATAGACCACCTCATCTCCCTAGCCGGCCCACGGTCCATAGTCGGTCGCTCTTTAGCAATATCTAAAGAGGAAGACGACTATGGTCGCGCCAGCACGGAGGACAGTGCCCTCACTGGCACATCGGGACCAGCCATAGCTTGTGGGATCATAGGCTACTTACATTGATGTTTTGTTTCTATTTTCTTCTTCTGTAAATTGTGATAAATAAGTTTTTTACTTGTGTTAATATTATATCTGTATGTATGTAGTGGTGTTTTATTTGGAAGTACAATCCTAAAGAATTTTTTGGCGCTAGATTGATGTTGACAGAAGAGAGCTGCAAGCGCGAAGAAACTGGATACCGGCGTTAACTCTGTTTTGGCAACGCGCCGAAGGTCCATGTACAGCTAGGGTCAGCGCACACCGAACTGCAAAAAGCTCGCGTAAGGTCGACAATAATTTTGACTGCTCGACCTCAGAACGCCTCCTGATTTGATCTTTACATACTCCTTTTGCCTCGTCCACATTCATACAACTGGTCATACACGCATGCCGGTTGCTAGTACTACGCACCTGACCTTTCCGAAAAACCTCACCAATCAATATTAGTGTATTTTGTCGGTATATTCTCAGCTTTATCAGCAAAGTTTGTCACACTATTGGTACAGCGCCTGCTGAAAAATGAAAAGCAAGACGCTAGTTTAGAAAAACAAACGCAATCACAGCCCAGGCGAAAATTACAATTACAAGGCAAAATAAATACCACTCAATCTTCTTTTCTCTCTATTTCAGTAGCTAAGTAGTGAGTAGATTAGATGGATAATTAACTGATTGTATGTAAATGTAGGGTCCCTCTATATTTTTTTATAATATGGCATTATGGAGATCATGGTTGATGTAGTATAGTATCTTATCTAAAGCGGATTAAGATTTGGTATCATTTTATTTTTCCATTGCCATCGACGATGGACAAATCAGATTTAATACATAGATAATATAAATAAAATTCTATGGTTAATGATAATAAACGCGATATCACGTATGTCACGAATGCTATATTTTTATACTTAAAAGATATCTCCTTGACAGGCATTGTGGGTAGCTGCTAAGGCTATCATGTTCCCCAATAAAATTGGATGGTCCATCCAAAATGGCCGGTGACGGAGCGTCCGGTGGAAAAGATGGCTTTATATTTTTTTGTAAATCCTCTGCCATGATTGGACTCACGTCAATAATGCGACGGCTAAGGAAAACTCTAGAACTGTTTCCTGCAGTAAGAGGTTATTGTAGTTTCCATATATAAAGGTCCCATTAAAATACATGAACAACTTTTAACACAGCGTTCAATACGTCTAACCAAAGACTCCAAGCAAAAAAAAACACTGATTAAAGTGATTTTGTTTTGAGCGTTTTGTGGATGTGTTTATTCTAGAGTGTCGGCAATTTATTATTTTAGGTCAAAATAAAATCACTTTAATCAGTGTTTTTTTTTTGCTTGGATATCTTTGGTTAGACGTACTGAAAGCTGTGTTAAAATTTGTCTATATATTTTAATTGGAGCTTATATTTATGTTTTCTGTAACTTTCATGTTATTGTTTGCCTACTTATGAGTTTACAATGTATGCACACACTTTTGTCTCCATCTCAATGTAACAATTAGTCTGTTTTCTGTATTATGTTTCTGTGTTATGAATTCTGACGTCTAAGGCGTCGAAATTCGTTATGATTTTTCGCAAGGCACAGAAGTGAAATTGAAACAATGTATGTCCTCACAGATTATTAACCAGCATAGAAACTAGGAATAAAGCAAAACACAAAATTCAATAACCAACGGATATATTTCATGTATAAAAAAATCTTTTTTCAACAAAAATGCAATAAAACAAGAATCAGAAACAGCACCGCATACCAAAAAAGTACGGAAGAATCGAATGATTGAAGGTATTTTTTGTATCCTTACATTATGTGATGTTAACGCCTAAATACTAGCTAGTTGTGCCTTAACCGAAGTAAATAAATAATGATTTCATGAGACGGACGGTCTTAAGACATAAGGAATACTAGATGAATATTGTGCTGTTATGACAGCGACTCCTGAAATATTACACCATTTATTGCTGTGCCATTTCAGGCCGGAGAAAAGAATAGTAGTACGAATAAGATGGCGATAATTTCGAGGTTAAATGCAAGAACATTTTATTCGTGAGAGAGCTTACTAAACTTTTGACCGTAACAAAATCGCGTCTAAAAACTTAACCCTGCCCGTTCCGCTCCAAGTCAGACGAGTTCGTTGACAAACCAATCTGACGCTTTTCATGATTTTAATACATAAATAATATAAGTAGTTGTTTTTTTTTTCATATATAAAAATTTCACACTGATTTTAAATTACAAATATGCTAAATGTCAGTCACACTAAGGTTATTTACTGGAGGCCGATGGAGGCAACGAGTTTCTCGACCTTAGCGATGTAGGCCTTCTGTGCGTCCTCCTTTGCCACACCACGCTGCTTGCTCCATGCCTCGAACTTGGCCTTGCCCTTCAGGTCCAAGAAGCCGGGGGCCTCTGTAAATAAAAAGAAGGAATTGAGTGCATTGCTAGAAAAGTAACAGCGGCGTAATAATGGCAACATCTTTCATTTTGACAGTTCAATAATAGTACATTTTAAGATAAGTGGGGAAACTTTGTTATTGCATTCGAGGCACAATTAACGGTGTCACGAAGAAATAAAATATTAAAACACTTTCGAAGAAATAAAATATTAAAACGGAAAGTATTTTTGTCAGGAATTATTACGAAACTAGGATTTAATTTGCTTTTTTTCCGCGCTTTGCTTTCGCTAGGCTGAAGATGAAACAAAGGTATGATGCCGCTAAACAGCCTAATATGAAAATTAGAAAACTCTAATATTTTTGAATTTAGTACTTACACATATGTTAGTTTGTTCATAAAAGTAAATATTTGTTTTAAATAATCATGTTTATGATACTCGTATTCTATTTATAAACACAATTTAAATTCTTACAATTTCCACTTAGTATATGTAAGTTATCTGTGGAAATTTTCATTTCCGCACGCGTGCGGAAAAATATTAAAAATCTATGCGTGTGAAATACATTGTATGTTGAACCTAATCTTAGTGCGATAAGAACCAGTTTTCGAGAAAGTGTATTGAAAAATCATTTGCATTTACGCTGTTGAGCATATTTATGACTTTTTCTCGTTGTCCTTGTGGAATATTCCAAGGATTGTGATTAAAAGAGTGGTACGGTAGAGTAAATGAGAATTTCTGAGTAGATGTTTCGTTTATATAGAACTTAACGATTTTGTGGTTCAAAGGTTATCAAAATATGTACACGCTGTTTACGTAGTGTAGTCACACTTTCATGGTACGAGTATTCATGTCAATCATTGAACAAATACAATTCTAACATTGTTTCGAGAAATACGTTTGTTGTCATTGTATAACTTTATGATAGTAAATGAACAACAAGTTAAACACGAGTTGGGCCCGGATGGTGCATTACGTACGGATCACTCTCGAGAGGAGGCCTGCGTCCGTATCAGTGGGTACCTACGTATGCTGAGTATGTTATGTCAGTATACGAATCTAATAAACTGGCCAGGTGCGAGTCAGACTCGCGCATGAAGGGTTCCGTCGTAGTAGGGGAGCCCCCTTTAATTTTTAATTTATTTTTATTAGTTGTTGTTTAAGCGGCAACAGAAATACTCATTCTGTGAAAATTTCAACTTTCTACCTATTATGGATCATGAGATACAGCCCGCTGACTGACAGACAGATAGACGGATGGACAGCGGAGGGTTAGTAATAGGGTCCCGTTGGTTACGCTCCGTGCACGGAACCTTAAAAAACCGTGCTTGAAATAATTGTAACTGTCATTCGCCAACTACACATTTAATGATCATGTAGCATTTTGTCAAGAAAAGAATCACGATTTATAAACGTCATCAAATACTTATTGCTCCTTATATTTTTCAAAAGAACAATAGTCCATTAATTTCTCAAGAAAAAATATCATCATGGCGCGACTAGTTACAACTGGTGAATCATAAGATGACTTTAATAGAATTCGCACCTTAGCCTGCTGACTCTAGAACCTAAAATCCATTGCAATTGCGTATCCTAGGCATTTGTACGCTGTGGCTATAAAGTGGAGATAAAGTTTCTGATACCATTTTATGCAATTTATATCAATTGATTCAACCTAAATAGTTGCGTGCCAGCTCATGTTCTTTCTTATCAAGGATTGAGTCATTTAGGAGACTTATTTTAAATCGTGATTTATATCTACTTTAAATGATTGTGTTAAGTGATTAGTAGCTAAATGATAAACGGATTTAGACATGATTGATTTATTTTTGTTATTTTATTTAAAAGGTTGGTTTGGCTTTCTGGGGCTGATAAATGGAACTCATCATCTGCCTGCCTTTTCCCAACTACATAGGTATGTTAGGAGTCGGTTTCCAGTCTAACCAGATGTAGCTGAATACAACCCAGTTAGTACTTACCTTACCCAGGTAATACGATACCCCTTGGTAAGACTGGGTTGTCAGGCTTTCGATTGATTTATAGAACTATTTTAGGAACATTAGTTGGCTATTCTAGAATTATTACCACGACTTGGAAAACTGCGGGGTAATTACATAACACTCGTATTTATTTTGACAACATTTCCTGCGTTTCCTACATTGGCAGATGATTTAAAAAATCATCTGCCTCATTCATCATTATGACAAAAATGTGTGTTAAAAGTATGTTAGGCGCAATTGGGGTTCTGATTGGAATTTCAGATGAAATTACATGCACGATGCATGCATGGCTTGCTGTCATTGATTGTTTATGCATGATTCTATTTATAAATACCCTATTATTTTTTTAAACTTCATGTACAATAGTGGTACATAGGCGGACTTAATGCCACAAGGCATTCTCTACCAGTCAACCTTTGGGTTAAATAAGAAAACATTGTGATAGGGTACAAAATAAATATCTAAAAAAATAAAATCTTGTTTTCGCAAAAAAAAAACTAATTCATTTTAGTTAGGTGATACAATTAGTTATGTATGATACACAAATCGAGCCGGATTTTGGTCATGTTCGTATAATGGCCACACAGAAACGTTTCTCACATTATAACAGTATATAAATAAGCCATATGTAAGCAAAAGGAGTCCGAAAAAGTTAAAACCAGGTCGCTTTCACTGAGAAAGCAAGGGGTTAGGTGAACCTGTCGCCAGCCTTGGCAGTGGCGAAGTTTCCATACAACTCGATTCCTACCGGCTTCCCTTTGATAAATGTCACAGTCAGTAATCTATAGACAAATAATATAATCACATTAAAGATACTCCGCCGGTACTCCGGCTTACCTCTTACAAAAATTGACCTTTAGCTACTGTGTTGTACGGTATTCAAAAACTGGTTGAAATAAGAGAATGTGTAGCTATTCACTAGTTTAATGTAATCTAGTGTTCATCAGAACAAGTCTCTAAGTAAGATATAACATGTTACTAAAATAAGAGGATGCGTTGCAGTTTTATGGCTCTCGTCTGATTAAGTTTCTGTTCTTGAACGGAGTCAACTGTTTTGTTTTCGTTTTTTTTTAACCACGTTCTGTTTTTTTGGTGAAATTCGGCCTATGTTCTAAATAAAGGATATTTTTACTAGATTTACTACCTACCAAACCCGACTTGTGAAGGTGACATTGGCAATAAATATAAGAAATTGGTAAGGTTGTTGCTACAAATCAACCTGATATAATCCCCAACCACTGCACACCATCAGGTGGCTTACCATGACGTCATAAAGCTGGAGTAATTCCAGTGTGGGAAAGAGATGGCGCTAGACGACCCGTATAGCTCGGTCTCTTTCCCACACTGGAATTACACCTGCTTTAAGACGTCATAGTG
The DNA here is from genome assembly GCA_950022335.1 of Eurois occulta. NCBI lineage: Eukaryota > Metazoa > Arthropoda > Insecta > Lepidoptera > Noctuidae > Eurois > Eurois occulta. The sequence goes on along the minus strand of OX465489.1, from coordinate 2,806,315 downwards.
ACCCCCCTGTCTAATTCGTAGTCAAGGTCCGCACCACAATATCAGTTCAGCAAATAGACAGCCATCTAACTCGATTACCATACAAAGAGTTGTTTTAATTTTCACACAATTATTCAAGAGGTTATTTTTATTATGCAATTATAATCTGCTTGAAACAATAGACTGTGTGGCAGACGCGGGAGCATAACTATTATATTGAGGTCCTCTGGTTAAGGCCATCGCCATGATGTATAAACTTAAAAATCATAGATAGATAAGTAATGGTATTACGCAAGCTAGATATTTTTTTCTGCTACGAAATAAAACAATGAAATTCAGACCCATAACTGCAAAACAACAACACATACCTGTACACAAAATGGCTGCCCCAAAATTAAGTAAGTAACATACAACAACATAACATCACGCCTGTAATCCCCGAAGGGATAGGTAGAGGTGTACCTATAGTAGCTACACCCACATTTTGCCAGTTAAGTTTAAGCCCCATGTAATAGGGTGCGAGTCTATTGCCATTAATCGGGCGCAAATCCAGACTCCGTGGCTGCTACTGAGAAAATCCTGATGGAAAACCCCAATGACACTGCCCTACCCGGGAATCGAACTCAGGACCTCATGCTCAGCAGTCGTGCTTGCCACTAGACCAACGAGGCAGTCATTAATAACTGAATTAAGTTAATAGGAGGTTAAAACCCAGTAAGCTCGAAGACTGATTAAATAACCCTGATTTTAGTCAGTCTGACTCAAATGCCGCCACATTCGAACCAAATAAATCGATAACATAAAAACAACCCATAGGCAGTAGGGGGAGAATCAGGTTAATGGATTATATTCAGTATTCGTACGCATATGTATGTTTGTTCAGCGACCGATCACGGAACGCTGCCATTAGAGATACACGAAAGGCGATAATGTCTAGGCATACCTACTATGAACTAACATGTGCATGATAATTACTAGGTAAACGAGATTTTTTCACGGATATGGACGCCATAATATTTATAATATAAAGTACAGACCTACCAAAAAAAAATTTTTTTTTCTTAAAAAATTTTTTTTTCTGTAAGTTTGTATGTAGGGGGTAATCACCGAAACTAATAATCCAATTCTGAAAATAACCTCACTGCCAGAAAGCTACATTATTCATAGGCTATAAATTATATTTATATCTTGCATATTATTGGGAGCGAAGTTCTAGTAGGTACCTACTTTATAATACGTTGCCACAAGAGACAAATATTAGCACTTACTAATACTAGTTTAACTATCATAAAATTCAAATTAACTTCGTAAAAACTAGACTTGTAAAAAGCTAGGATTTTCCATCCATTTCAGTGTTGATTGTTCAGATGAAATCAGTAAAAACCTCCTACAATTTAAAAAAAAATTGAATCCTCAAGTACCTATTAAGAAGTCTAGTAGGTACCTACTTCGAGCTAAAGGACAATGCTCATGGAAGTATGGAATCCCGTACCATGCTGCATCAAAATCAAACCTTGTTTTTTATAGACTACACTGATCGTATTAACTCCTACAAAAACTATTTTTGAAAAAAAAACCCGCGTTTCAGAGTTATTTTATAAAATCGAAACTAACCTAAAAAGTAGGTCTATTTTTTCGACGCTACCAACGACGTATTTTAACACACATACATTACATTATTGCTCTAAAAACAGCGTAATACACTAATATTAGTAAGAATTACGAGTTAAAGTAACATCCACAGTATGCTTGACTGAAACTCGATTTTATTTTAGATAGACCTTTACATTGCCAATAGTCAGTCAGTACCGTTCAGTACAGTACAAATGTCAGATGCCACAGATAAGATAACTATAAACCATAGAGTATAGTAAGTGCTATGAACTAGTCGGGATTTAGGGATGTAATCGATAAATCAAAATCTTTAGGCTGAGAAAATCTATTTTGTTGCAAATAGCAATAAACCAAACTAAATCGATTTGGTGTACTGATCTTACTTAATTGTAATTAATTTTAGAGTCCGCTCGACAGACAAGGGTTTGTTCAATTGAAACGGAACGTCATTTATATTCAGTTGAAACGGAACGTCATATAAAGGGAGTAAAACAATATTCATACTTTTAAACTCGAAAAGTATATTTCCAGTTCAAAAATCAAATCCCCGACGCGTAATGCCGTAAAAAAATATGAAACTAATTACTATAATATTTTGGTTTTGAGGCGCGAGACTTTTTGGTACCAACTTTGGTCATTGTCCTTTGTCATCATAAAAATGAATCATCATAATAGAACTTCATGGTTTTTCAATTTAATGGAGTGTGCTGTGAAATGTGAAATAATAATTGAATTATTGGACTCGCAGTCTACTATTAGACTTGATTCATTGATAAGCTGAACACGGCAATCATTGCCATCGTAATTTCAACTGTTTTATCATTACGACTTTGTGAATAAATCCTATTTAATATGAGTAAGGTGTAAGTACAATAACAACATCCTCCATGTTTACTTAATTGACTAATTATACCCAACAATGTAAATCAAAGTCTATACCTAGCTTACACGTTAGTCATACTCAAAATTCACATACGCGTACGCAGTGAAATTACCAAGTAAAGTGATACGTCTACTAGTTTAAAGTCCAAGGATTTTATTTCTGACTGGTATCAAACTCTTAAAATGCAATTTATCTTGCAATTAGTCTGAAGCTTTAGCACGGTGCTCGTAGCTCGTTGTAGAACCATTGAAAACGTAAACACCGGACTAACATAGATTTTGTTAAAACATGATCAGTATAAAAAATGCTAAACATTTGGGGTAAGAAAAATACAAAAGCTGATATAATTCGTGACGCATTTTTCGTCTTTGTGATTATAAATGAATATTAATTAATTTGAAGCTAACAACATTGTGTATACTAAACTTAACAAGTATAAGTTCTATTAAAAATACGGTAAACGTGGAAAATAAATATTCTACTACATTAAAGCACGCTACACACAACTTATCATTATTAGAGCGAAACGAAGCGCATTAATACCGTTTAAAGATTTACATACTTTGTATAATACGGGCCATAATGCTTTGTAATTCTCTGATAGATGATGTTACTAAACTGTTCATGACCTGCCTAGTGCAGTAGATAAATAGTGCAGCATTTAGAGGGAAGCAAAATATACAGTAGGTAGTGCATGGATATTTTGTCACTTGTATAACGCTGGATTAGAATACACTTCAACCAACTTATCTGTGAAGGCGGGAAAACATAGAATAATAAATGTACCAAGGTTGACATAACGATGCATTTTTTTTTTTGACAAGGAACGCCACCTTGAACTGCACACTTAGGAGCGTTTATACGGAAAAGCTGTCAAATATATCGCTGTTTTGATTAATTTAGCAATATTACTGTATGAAAATAAGAAATATGGCTAACTAGTGAACTAAAATATTGATTATGAAATGCAATAATTAATATCGTAGTACCGAATATTTAGTTTTAGATGTAAAAAAGTATTTGGATACTTTCCAAATGCCTTTTTTACACTTATAACGGTTACAACATCAAATTCGGTGTTTTAATTGCAATACATTATTAATATTCTAGCTCACTAGTTAGCCATGTTTGTTATTTCGATATGATGTTGCCAAATTAATTAAAACAGGTAAATATTTGACAGCTATTTGCGACGTTGCCATCTTTTTGGATCGTTTTGTATGAACGCTCTAATGGTGGTCATACTATACGGTAGTTGACACCACCAATCAATTGACATAGTTTTATTGAGCTGACAAACGCGGTTCCCCTTAGATTTTGTAATGCAAAAACAACCGTGACGCCATTAATTTACCAACTCAATGACGCGACTATTTTTTGATATCAAAGCAAAGAGGAGAGAGTAGAATTAGAGTAGTTGTGGCTTTCAATTATTGGTGAATGGTGGATGATGATGATATCAACTATTGACATGTGCTATTTAATTGAGGGAGTCGAACGCAGTGCGATTAGAGAAGCCAAGTAGGCTGATGCTGATGAAGTCGTAAGCTAATGACATGTGCTACTTACTTGAGGGGTCGGAGTCTCCGACGGTAGCCTGCTTGAAGAGCGCGTACAGCTCCAGGAGGTCAGCGTCGCTTGGGAGGGACTTCAGCTTCTTGACCTCACCGGCGGCCTTGTCGAATTGCTGGAAACAAACAAACACTCATCATACTAACTCGTACTACTAGGTATTATAAATGCGTAAGTTTGTGTGTATGGGCGCATGGATGGATCTTTGTAACTCTTTCACGCAAAAAATACTGAACGGATTTTGATCAAATTGGCACTCAGATAGTTTATAACCTGGATTAACACACACACACGTTTGTATGTTTCCGACTTCCACGCAAATGAAGCCGCCAGCATTTGAGACACCACAGTTTAAGATTTGTTGCTATTACGTCTATAGACGAGACGTACAACATCCTTGAACTAAAACATTTGTGTGGCTCTCTGTACTTTGCCTACGCCGCAGCTATGCCCATCGGCAAAGGTGTCCGTCCGTATTTACTTACATTCACACAAAAGAGAAATCGTAGTCGCCAGACGCGCTCGTCAATAATAAACGAAATTGGGAATTTCCATATTCACGCTTAAAATTGATGAAAATCCCATTGTGGAACTACATAATTCTAATCCTTGTACCTATACTGTCTTACCTATTCTAACAATGACGTGGCTAAAACTTTGTCTAGCATAATAACACGCATATTCAAAGGTTTACCGAGCTTTGTTAACATGGCAAAAGTTATTGAACTTGATGAATAATTAATTTGTTTAATGACCGTGTGACGTAAATGTCTAATTTTGACAAAAAAAAATGGTAACAATGGTTTTGACAAAAAAAAAGTGGTAATGGTAATAAATAATTAGCCGGCTTTTAATAACAAGTATGCCGCCTACTCTGAAACAAATATGCTTTCTTAATATGGCAGCTCTAGCTAATATTAAGGTTACCTAATAAAATTCTTTACTAAATATAGTGAAACAACCATAGTTTATGTAGTCTCATATTTAAATCCTTAATATGTTAACCAAGTTACAAAAAATATATGACTTGTCAAGTTTTAGTTTCTAAATTAAGTTGATAAAATATTTCCATGGAATAACTTTAAAAGACTTAGTGTCATCCTTAAAAATATAATAAATAGTGTTCATGTAGAACTTAGCATTGTATGCCAAAGAAACAACTTATATGCTTTAGCATGAGTTGGTCAGTTATCTTGGCAAACATATATTATTCTGGAAAATGCTAACACCTTAAGTACTTAAGCAAATTCTCATGAAAGCATTGACTTCGTAAGTAGGCTCGCCATAACCCTAGTTTGTCAGGACTAACGACGAAAGAGATGGAGCTATAGAGGGCATATAGCTCGATCCCTTTTACACACTGAAGTAAGATTATAATAAAGCTGCTTTAAGAGATGATGGCTGGTATTTTTAAAATAATCCAAATAATTAAGTAATTAGAATAAATAATTTAGAAGTCTAGTAAAATAAATAAAAGCTTATTTTTTTGTTACAATCATGAATAATAATTATTTAATGAGGACATTTTATAAAATAATAAGTAAGGTATTTTAATAATTAAACCTGCTAATTGGTAATTAAATCTTTTTGACCTCGGTTGTTTCATTATCATTGTCTTGATACACTCGGGGACAAAATTATAGACACATAATTAAATTTTTAATTATTTTGTTTAAATTAGTGATATACATCTATACAGATAAATGAAACAGAAGTGTCGGTTTGTAATTTTAAAATAACAGGTTTTTAGTAAAAAAAAATCAAAACCCGGAATTGATATTTTTATAACAATTTCATGCGGATGAAGGTACACAGCGGGGCACAGCAGATAAATAAAAGTTTTATTACAGCACTGATGAAAAGTCAAGGCTAACCTGGGAGGCTATCACTCAATAATAATCTAAATGAACAACCCTGAACCATCATCATCTACCTAGTCTCTTCCCAGCTATTTTGGGGCGGCTTCCAGGCTAGCCGGATGCAGCTGAATACCTGTATATTACGTGGAGCGACAGCCTATCTGACCTCCACAACCCTACTTAACCTAAAGATCGACCCCGAGCAGCAGTTATTATTTAGCCACGAACTCCTCAACAACCCTGAACCAACAAAGTTTATTATTAAAATCCAGTTCCTCAGGCCAATGCAAATTATTAAATAGTTTGTAAATGTAACAATGCCATCAATGGTTATATTTACAAACATCCTCAATTCCTCATGCAGTTGTTATCAAATGTGACAATGTCTAATACTTACTAGGGAAGTTTATGATATTTTGTTGACATTAATAGCTTATTAGAAATTACTGTTAATTGACTTAAAAATAATTTAAATCCAGGATCACATACCTATCCATGTATACCCAAATTAATATTGTGCAAAAGTTTTTACATTACCCCGCCATACATAATATTTTATTGTAATTAGGCAGGTCGGTAGACCATCACCTGTGTATGGACATACTAAAGACTTAAATAAACTATAGGATACTTTTTATTTAGGTAAAACATTCCCATTGAATAATTTCTGTTAACCAATAAGGGCGAAAGCTAATTGTCTAATATGCGCCTACTCCACACCTTCAAGAAAAACAAGCATGATTTTATGATAATGAAACAATAATGAATTTAGAATGTTTCTACTTGGATTCTAACAAGAATCTATTAGCTTTTTTACATTAAAAAGTTATTTGAGACAAAATACTTATAATTAAGTATGTACTTCTTCAAATAAGTATGCACTTCAAAATGCAATGTTAACTTGAAATGGAGTGTAAAATAAAAATAGATCTGTTTATGTCATTCACTTGACAGGTCACCAATCAAGGTTAATATTATGTAAATAATATGTAATTATATACAGAATGCTGATAACACCCTTTGGAGACAAAATGACAACAAAAAACAATTCTGTTTGTGATTATAATCTTATGAAAATAACTTTATTCTTGCAAAGTGTGTCGATCAATGATCATGCCTTCTCTGTATGAAATGAGACCTTGGACCAGATGGAAATAGGCTGGTATTATTTAATGTTCTTGTAATAATAATTTATAGTGTGCTGTCTAAAGTTAGGGAATCTAATGACTTCGATCTCCATTTTCAAAGTCCCAACTTAAAAAAAGTTTGTGGATACAAAAGGCTCATTTGACTATTTTGACTTAGCTTACATTGTGTTGTATGCATCATTTAATAGAATAGATAGTGTACAAAATAAACCGGTTTTTATTTTAAACTACAAGCTCACAACTTTGACATATTATAAAGTCAAACCAAAGTCACGAGTTACTCAAACAAGAATATCTCTCATCCCAAATCACATTTTTTATTTTAGATTTAAACTTTGATTTGAAATGACTGGTTGGCAAACCTGCCTCTAAACTAATCTCAAATCTCTTAACTAACTGTATAAAATCTCAGAAAGACTGGCAAGTGGGTAAAGAGTAAATTCATAATATTTATATGTGGTTGGTACCTAAATAAAATGTCCAAATAGTTAAAATACAGAAATAGTCATAGTAAATCGAGTTGCCAGTCATCCTCTACTTAAATAATTTCACCTCATGAATGTAGGTAAATGGCCATTTCACTTTCTGAAATAGTTGCTAACTAATGCATGAAGCACATAGCCAATGGGTATGAAAACTATTTATAGTTATAACAAAAAAAAAAACTAAGTTCCTAATGTCTGGCAACGGAGGAAATTGAAAAAAAATTGAACTTGATGGTCTTGCTATAAACAATTAACTAAAAAAAACTAAAAGAAATACTCACTTCTTGGAGAGACATGGTGATTGTTGATTGTTGATACAGCTAACTAACCTAAAAACACAAATAATATTGTTATAAAACACCACAGTTGCAAATCAAGCGCAGGTATTGGGGGTAAAACGTGATTGCCGGCTGAATATAATGACACTTAACCTCTCAAAAAGTTTTATTTCATTAAAGGAATGTAGTTCATAAACTACAATCTAATTACTCTAATGAAAACAAATGAAGTATCAAATTATTTTTGAACAAATTGATGTACTTTTAAAGATATTTTACTATTGCAAACAGAATACACGTCACTAACTTACAGTTAAACAGAAGCGTGTGCTCGGTACGAATACTCGTTAGGAACTGGTCGTGCTAACAGACTTTAGCAAACACGACGCAAAGGCGCACAAAACTAATAAAAAATATGGTGACGAATCAGCTATCATTAACCACGTAATGCGAATGTTATCCTTATCGTATTGTATCTTTGATCAGTGAAAAATTAAAGAAATAGTAATTTACCTCAAAAAAGTTTGTAACCTGAAATTACAATCACTCTTGACCTGGAAAATTTGACATTGACAGGGAAAGTTTTTGGCAAATGGGAATTTTTAGGGATGACACTGACAGTTACGTTTTGCAATGACTCTTGCTTGCATAATTTCTGCGAATGTGTGTTTATCGAACTTTACTTAGTAGGTTAGGTTCCTATGATTGTATCCTAATATCATTATGAACTAGCTATTGCCCGCGGCTTCGCTTGCGTTAATTTAGAATTAGACAATCAATTCGGGTTGAACTCTGCTTGTAATTATATAATTCAATCATGATCACATGAACAATAACGTTCTTATGATCATGACCGTAAGAACGTTATTGTTTTCCTCGGGAACAATACTTTTTTCGGGATGAAAGATAGCCAATGTCCGTTTCTGTTACAGCTGACAACGTACCTACGTATACATACCTACATAATTATATGCAAAATTTCAGGATAATCGGTTCAGTGGTTTAGGCGTGAAAGGGTAACAAACAAACTTACTTTCGCATTTATAATATTAGTTAGGATGCGAAAGTTTGTGAGGATGGATGAATGGATGTTTGTTACCCTTTACGCAAAAACTACTGAATGGGTTTGGATGAAAAGCACACAGATAGTTTATAACCTGGTTTTATCCCGGTAGCATGATCCTGTGGGATAATTACCAATTTGCACGCGGGCGAAGCCGCGGGCAACAGGTCTTGTTTTATAAAGATAAGGTTTCAACATAACCAATTAAACGATTTTAAAACTTTTGCAAGAAGTCGGGGAACATTTAACATAGCTTTTCGCTGCTATATGGTTGCTGTTTGATTGCTCATCATCATCTTCCTGCCCTTGTCCCATGTTACTTGGGGTCGGCGCAACACGTTTTTTTCTTCCATTCTCCTCTGTCAACCGTCACGCTATCATTAACTTCTTTATCTTTCATATCCTTCCTCACACAATCCATCCATCGGCATCGTTTCTTTGGTATTCCTCTCCCTCTCTGTCTATCAACGTTTATATTCATCGCTGTTTGATTGCTAACATACAGTTATGTTAGTTATTTTATTCCTGATCTAACGTCGGGGGTTGTAATAAAAAACTGGGCGTAGTAGTGGAGTTGTTCGAACTTGATGCGGATTACAGCTTTTTACGTCCATTTATTCCCTTCAAAATATATCTTGACTTATAAAAGGCATTAAAATGAATCCGAATTACACATTACCTACACGTGGTGTTTGATGCATTACATGATGCTTCTTATTTGGATCTTGATAATATCTTTTCTAAAAACAAGCGCTCGCGTGACCACCTGAATGAATTTCACACATCTTCTTCACTTTCATAATTCTTTCATGCAACTAAGCAAATGCAACGAATTTTTGGAGACATAAAACAATACTTTCATTTTTATTACAGACTGTTGCACTTACTGTCGAAAAACTAACAAAGATCAATATGTTATTTGCGTAGTGTTATATTTTTAATTCTTTCAAAACACAAACAGACAAAAATGAACCGTATCTACAAATCAATATTTCAATGCTTTTATATCCATAATCACCGAGGTATACGAGGTTCCAGATGGTAATAATCGATGAATGGACTAAGTACCTATTGTATTGAGAATATAAAAGGGACCTTGTTTGCATACTTAAAATAACATAACAACATCACGCATGTGATCCCCGAAGGGTTTGGCAAATTTGTACTCACCTCCTAATTTATAGTAAGTACATTTCTTCGAGTTCCATGTAGGTCCCTAATATGGAGCGAATTTATAGCCAACACAGGCACAAATTCAGGCTTCCGGCTGGTGCTGGGAAATTCCAGATGGGAAAACCTAACAACACCGTGCCCGAATACTTAGAATATTTTTTTGAAGTAAAAACAAAACGCATTCAAATCAAAATCTATGTTTAAGTAAAAAAGCGTTTATTGATAATAATAATAATTTATGTAAAATTAAGAAGTATCCTTAAACATAATTATGCGTATTTGGGGGCCAGTTTGGCGGCTAGGTCGACGTACTGCTTCTTGGCGTCATCCTGGGAGATTCCCTTGCGGCCGGTCCATGCCTTGAACTTGGCGTTCTCGACTAAACCGCTGGGCTCAGCTGGAAAAAATAAATAAAAATTATAAACATCGTCGTGTTGTAAAATAATAATTTTCTCATAGTCAGAACGAGCACTCAGAACATTCGAATTCCTAATCATGGACATACATATTATTCCATACTATTCATATTTCATTTAATATCCGAAGTGTTGCTGGTCAGTTGGTTCCGCCCACTACTCATCAGCTAAAATACAAGGAAGTGATACAGGATGGACGTCAAAAAGTGCTTTTTGTCAGCCTAATTTGAATAAAAGAATTTTGATTTTTTTTTAACCGTTAGATAATTTCAAACGCTAAGTGCTAAGTGAGGTTTATACGATTTAAGAAATAAATTACCAATGTTGACGTCTCCGATGGTGGCCTGCTTGTACAGGGAGTACAGCGCGAGGTTCTCGTCGTTGCTGGGGGTGGTCTTCCAGTTCCTGACGGTACCGGCGACTTTGGAGAATTGCTGAAAAAAGATGGGAAATGAAGAAATTGTAGATTTACTTTAGATCTGAAAGGCGCAGACGGTCAGTATTCAATAAAAACAAGGACCCCAATAGGGCGTTTCTGATATGAATATTAAATGCTGGCTGTTTTCAACAAGAGTCAACTTTTTTCCGGGATTTAAACCAACACAACCTGATGAAAGCTATTTTGAGATCAGTCCATAATCACCCATACGTACCTACTTAAAGTCTACTTATTATGGTAAGGTATGGTACCTTGGTAGGACAGAGATATGAAGTTATGTCAAGAAGACTAAAATCCAATTGAAGTTAATAAAATTTTCGTAATTTGTGTAGAAACATAGCTAGGCTAGGTATACAAAAGGAGGCAAAGACAATAAAATCAAATGAGCTAGGTGAAAAGAAGTCAATGACTCCATGCAATTCATATTCAATTGATCCGTCGGTAATTGGATCAGAGTAATGGTATACCTTAGCAATTATAACTTCATTTCTAACTGTCCGATGTCTATTTCAAAGAGCCGTTATTACCCCCACGGTTTTATATTTCCATTATTAATTAGTAAGCAGGACTAATTTCACCAATAATTGAACGGGATCAGCACGTCTCATCAGCAATAATTCAGCTTCCCACAGTATCCATCCGCCTTTATTGCTCAAATGAACCATTTAGGGCGCGCCCGTAATTTTTTTCTGGGCCAAATAAACGTTTTTTCTTTCTTACATAATAAATATTATTACAAGTTAAAACACGCTTTAGAGTGAAGTTATTTACTTTCTCGTATTCTTCTAAGCAAACCCTTTGATTTGATACCCATATTATGGGAATGCATAAAAATAACTATAATAGTCCGCGATCTTTGGGAGTCCGCCATATTAGATTTAGATTGACATCTTGACGTCTCTTAGCTAACCCTACATTGTCATCCAAACTAAACATTTATGCTAAACAGCTCAATCGGAAACCGGGAAGTAGGTAAAATTTGACATTTAAGATTTTTTAAAAGCGTGTTTATCACGTGATTTTTCTGTCAAGAGCTGTCGATGTCATTATTGATGATGACACTGACAGCTCTGATACGCAACTTAGATCCGCTGATCGCGTTCAGTTTCAATAGTGATTTTCTCTCTCGGCCTAATAACGTTCGATCTCATTGCTGGGAATTTATGTGTCCTGGGTGTAGGCCATAGCTTCCAATACTGGCCCAGTGTGGGTTGAGACGACACACAATCCGCCTTTGAGTTTTTGTTCTAGGTCATCAGAATGTATTTTATTTCATAAAAAGGTATTTGAAATGATATTCAGCTGCAAAGATTAGATCTTCTAAATAATATTAATCGGTTGATAAAAATGTATTGTACGGCGTTAATCACTATAGGTACACGTTCCTACAAAAAAATATATTACAGAGATAAAATAATTATTAAGTAGGCGCTAGTTTTTTCCTGCGGTTCGCCCGCGTATTTGTCTGAAATTATGCCACTGGAATAATTTCACTGAACGTTCTACCTGGGAAAGGTGTATTTTATATCCGAACCTAAACCATGAATGTCATGATCTACCATGTGCCAAATTGTATCGAAATTCGTTCAGCTGTGAGCAAGAAGGCGTGAGGTACCAACGACATTCAGACTGGCACCGTTTCTTTCGCATTTCAATTTGTAATATTAGTATGGATTACCTTAGTAATTGGGTACCTATCAGTATGACGTAAGGTAAGTAGTGATTTAATAAATTAAGTCTATGAATACCTCGATGTGATTATCTTATTAATCATGGTACCTACATATAAAAAATTGTTTACATAGATATGAAACCTACAACTACTAAATACATTGTTTCAAAATTATACATAATTATGTATAGCCTGTTATCTTAAAAGGGAGGTTGGCCACACTTTGCCATTTACGTTTAAGTCCACAAAAAGGGGCGAGCCTATTGCCACAAATCGGGCATAAATTCAGAATCTGAGTCTGCTACTGAGGAATTCCTTATAACACTGCCCAAACTGGTAATCGAACCCAGGACCTCATGCCCAGCAGATTGTGAGTGAACGCGTCTACCCTACCGATATACCGACAGGGTCGTTTGGTGCATATTTTGCAAGAAGGGGTCATTTACTGTCTTTTCAGCCCCAATAACTCATCCTTGGCCCCACGGATGTTTTAAATTTTAGGTAGATAGGTAGGTACACCAAAACAATACTGTTTTACAATATGGCTAGGTACCTAATTCTAAGGTTACAATGGCGAAAGAAGAATGAAGAATAATTGTTAAGAAGACCAAAGAAACGATAGAAGGACTGTGTGAAAGCTGTTATCGCTCGCTATATAAAGGGGGTGACTATTACTGAGTTGACGACTAAACGAGACGTAGGTACTTAGCTATGGAAAAAAACTACATGCTCCTAAAAAATGGTATCTAAGTATGGTACAAATGTTTAAGACTAAGCTGATTTTAAGGAGAATAAAAGGGAACTTACCTCGTCGAGGGACATGGTTTTTGATTTGCTTTGAGATCTGTAACAAATAAAATCAATATTAATTTCGTAACTATCGGATGCACCATATCTAGGGAGATTTTCCTTATCTGCGACTTAGGTTCTCCCTTTAAGCCAGGGGGGGACTCAAATCCGGTGAAGCGATATCAATATCTTTATCTTAATTCCGGGCTTAGTATAATATCCGTTTACATGAACACTAAGCGCCACCTAAATGAACGCTTAAAAAGCACGCTGCCGAGCTGTTAGGAAAGTAGCACATAGTACAAAAAGCGCTTTTATTAACGCTAGATCGTTCGAAAATCGACCAAAAAATGTTATAAGAAGATACCTAGCTATAACATTGTTTGTTTTTCACTGATTTAGTCAACTAACTTAGCAAACACATTTGGGACACCTTTTACATACAAATGAAAGATCCAATTATGATAATCAAATAACAAAAGTGTCGCTATATAACTAGGCTTTTTACCAATCTAAATAAACAAAACAAAACTGAACAAAAAGAAACTCCACTATACATAATCCAAGAGCAAACTCCTTTATTAATAATACCACATAAGTAAACAAAACCATCAAAGGTCCAATTTGCAGTGTGCAGAACTGCAGACATTGAACGTGTGACGTGTGCTCGCGCATTCCTCGGGTTCATCGACCGCTATCAACGGAACTGGAGCTGTCGTGCACTTTCCAGCGTTCATTGACAGCAGATCGCGATGATGTGTTCATGTGAACTATGTGGAGGAAATCCGGCTAGATTAGCTAGCTTGCTGGCTAGGGGGAGTGAAATGCTGATCAGTAGGGAGAAGATATTTATATAACAGGACAGGAATAAATTGGAAATGGTTCTAGCACAAAATCATGTACACATTTTAATTCTGGTCAAATGTAAAGAATTGAGTCATATTTTGATTACAAGGGGGGTAACTAGTGAGACAAACATTTTGGAACAAAATGTCGGGGACACTTTTTTTTCGGATGAGAAATCATCATATGACGACTCCCGCTCTGGGCGGAGCGGGAGGGAGTGTCAGACTGTCTGACTAAAACCCATGTTCCTTCTTTGCCCTTTGTGTTCCAGGGCCGCGGTATCTCTTTCGAAAAGTCCCGCAGCCATGTCGTGGACACTTTGGTGTATTTTGGAAGAAGAACTACAGCAACATAGGACAAAAAGTATTATAGCGCCATCTTAAACAACAAATCAAGGACTAATATCAACAATCTAATCGCGCTATTAAAGTCATCCGCGACTTAAGAATATGGAAAACCCAACAACAACTGTCCAGCCAGAGCCGGCACAAGCACAACACCAGTCTGGTCGAAGGATCCTCCCTTTTCTATGGGGGATGAAGAACTTTACACCCTGTTCTTCATACCCCTAAAGACATGCTGCCCCGATTCCAAATAAATAACAATAAGGGTAAGGAAGGGAATGACAGCGTCACTTTAAAAATGCTAGGTGCTACTTGGTGCTGAAAGACAATAAGTCCATCAAAAAGGCAAAAAAATGTTGCTCTCAATTTTGAAAAGCGTAGGTAGTAAAGTAGGTACTCTATCCTGAATACAGAATGCCTACCAGCCAGAGACAGAGAGTCTGTCAATGGCTCTTGGGAGACACAATTTGTGACTGGACAACATACAAGAACCGATCGTCAGATTTTCTATAATAATGGTTCTGTATGGAAACGGCTACTTAATTAATTACACAACAACATAAGCACAACATAAACAGAGGTGTAACCAGTAGTACATCACATTTTGAACCGGGTACAAATCCAGACACCGGCCGCGGCCCACACTTCGCCCGGGAATCGAAAACATGACCTCTACACTAGCGAGGCAGTCAATTCATCAATCATTGGAAAAAAAAAAACAAAACAATCATAATCAATTGGACATAAACACCAAAATAGGTACTATCACACTAGTTAAACACTAAGTATAGTTCACAATCAGGTACATCAAGTACTTACCACAAGGTAGAGAAGCTAGGTCGAGATCGCAGAGGATACTGAACGTTTTGGTGTGAGATCCTCAAGTTAAGTTTCCTCAATTATATGGCTTGTGTAGCCAGGGTTGTCAATATTTTGATTACGATAGCGTAGACGATACAATCTATATTTATATCATTGACTAGTCAAAGATGTAATGAATGATTGATATCTGATCAGGCCTATTATGAATGATCAGCGGTGTTGTGATTTTAGTAATTAACTGAGTCACAATTAAGTAGGTAATGGAATTTGAACTAAACCTTGCCTAAATAAGGGGGAACCTTGAACGATCTCATGAACATCGGAAGGGAAAAGGCAATGGCAGATATACATATTATTCTATCACCGATATGTCCTAGCATCAAAGATTTGAAAACATGTGACATCCTACTCCCTCTCACAAAGAGGAGGCACGTATCCCAACCGTCGGAACGTGGGCTTATTATGCAGTGCTTGTCCTTATGTATCTCAAAATTATGAAGAATTGCTTGGAATTGTGTCAGTGAAAAGCTTAGGATTAGGATGACGGTATGCATCATTGATGACCATACATGGAATTTGGACGTCAATCATGACAAAATCATGAGATTACTTTGTCACGCTAGGCGTGCAAACTCCTAACACAAAAAGGCTTGGCAGATGATGATAACATCTAAAAGAACATCTAATATTCCACCTGTAAGGTTGCGAGGAATTCCGTTGCAGGTTGTAAGTTACATGTAACTCACTTTCAATTCCTAAGTCATGTGGTAACGGATGGGTCTCACGGATGACTAAGATATTGATTGGGAGTGAGCCCGATGCAATATGCTTGCTCGCAGGTTTGCACGTTGTACCAAGGGGCTCTCAGAGCTTATGGCCAGTCGTTTTACTCGTGCAGCCTGTGGGTAAGGTTTTCGCAGAAGGCGTAGATGCTCTGCGCGTTTAGTACAACAATGCACTGGATGTTGTTGGGGCTGCCTCGGTTTTCCAGCGCATCAGGCATGTTTGCCAAAACGAGACTGGATGACTTTTATGCCGTCATGCGCAAGCGCAAGCGATGTGCATCTATGCTACGGATTTCAGGGGCAGTTCTAACAATATTCTAGCTTTACTGGAGGATAAAATTGATGGACCATTTATCAGGCACTGGGCAGGTGTCTACATGTGCGCGCAGACGTCCATGTGGCCAATTAATGAATCGCAAGTACGCCAGTGGTGACATCACGCGCCCACCTCTGCGTGCTTCTACAGAGCCCTGATGTTTTCAGCTCGAGGCGACAGTGTGTAATGTCATGTAATTTGTACGCACCCAGTGTACGCACCCAGTGTACGCACCCAGTGTACGCAACCCATCAAACCCATCTTCTGCACACATGACGTACGTGCCTAACGGAGTAAATCCTGACAATCCGACAAGTAAATAAAATTAATTTAAAAAATCAAATAAAGAATTTTAAGATAAATCCTAAAAAAAAAATTTGAAAAGTGAAAACCCTACGCTAAGTGCAATATAAATAAACGCTATCATTCAATAAAAGTGTTGAATTTTATCGCAGAGCTATAATCCAGCCGAAGATTATCCAATATGGTCCAAATAAAACCTTAGGGTACGGTATAAAAATTCTACAAACATAGCGAAAATTCGCTTCGATACCTACGGACGAAGAAACCCGTGTATTGCTTATTGAAACAAACATCATAGACTTGCAACATAAGTAAAATTTCCATAGAGTAAAATTTAACCCAAAGCTAAGAGATTTTTTCGTGTTTTTTATTCAAGTACCTACATTACATTTTCATACTATTTACACGAATTGGGGTCGAAACGCTTGGGTCGTGGGAGTCGTGGGGCCGGAGTGATAGTCTCGTTTTCAAGGAAACTCTGCAACTGGTCACTGGTGGTTCTTTGACCAAATAATTAGCATTGCTATTCCACGTGGCAACTGGCAATGTAATAAAAATATTGTAGACGTTGGTAAATTCTTAGATGTTTGGATTTGTTAACTTTTTCCATAACGTTTTACAATTTTTTATTGTGAAGTAAGAGTCCACTTCTTGTCAAGCCTACGCAGTAACATAGTAAAACCAAATATTTTTAAAAGAGTAACCACGGAGTTTCTTTTTGGTTCCTCTCCATAGGAAACGACCAACTCTAAAAGTGCATGACAGTAATGTGGTGGACTGGTGGAGAAGGTACTCGGACGCTTGAGTGTCCTTTTGTTTTCTTTATAGGTAGAGAGAGACCGCCTCAGAGAGACAGAGGAGCTCATGGCTAAACAGATACGGCCGCATGCGTCGATCTTCAGATAAAGCCCCGCTTGCCTAGATTGGTCCGTGGATGAGTGACCTACATTACATACCGAGTATCCTCCGTGCCTCGGAAAGCACGTTAAGTCTGTGGTTAAGTCGTTGGTATTTGTAGATCTTTGACAGTCGTTACAGATAGTCAGTGGCCCGAAAGTCTGACAACCAGTCTTACCAAGGGGTATCGAAATACCCAGTGCTAACTGGGTTGTGGAGGTCAGATAGGCAGTTGCTCCATGTAGGTACAATACTGGTATCCAGGTCCATCCGGTTATACTGGAAACTGACCCCAACATAATTGGGAAAAGGTTAGCCAGATGATTAGTCATCTGCGGTACCTGACCTTGGCGTTGCCGCGTTGATTTGACAGGAAGTTTAAGACATGCCATTTGAATAGGTATTTGGTACCTACTGGGGTTTTAATATTTAGTAAGAAGCTACGCACGCGCACTAGTGTAGCCGATCTGTACTCTAGGTAAAAATTCATTGCCTATTAACATTTTATGGTGCCACCACCATCACGGTCAATTTGAACTCATATGAAGTCGAACTCATAGTTAATTCAGTTTGAGCTAAGTAGGTTAGGTAGTCCTCAAAAATACAGCAGGGCATTAAAAATACATTTGACATAGTTTGGACTGGAGTACCTAGGTAGGACTGTCCTTCGGAATGCAGAAGAGTATAATGTCTTGAGAGAATTTATCTTACGTCTGCTAGGTACTGCGACATGGGGCACGTACTGGTTATCATCAGGTTTTCAAAGAAAGATTTGATTCCGGACTTCTCCTACTTACACGTAGCTATCCGAAAGCATATTTTTCAACATGAAATGAGGAAGTCTGAAAGTGGCGCCGGCGACTGAAAAGTTATGTGGTAACCGGCTGTCGTGGTATGGACATGTGATGCAAAGGAATGGGGAAAAAGTACCTAGTAAGGAAAATGTTGAGTATGAATATAGATGGCTTAAGAGTAGAGGAAAACCAAAGAAACGATGGATAGACTGCGTGAAGGATGATAAGGCTAGAAAAAAGGTGACTGCTGAGATGAGGAGTAATAGAGAAGTGTGGAAGAAAATAAATTGGGGTAAGAGCAGGAGTATGATGATTTTGATCTCTTACAACAATAGGTTGTAGGAAAGTGCGATAACACCTACCTACCTATTCTATTTTTATCGCAGTGGGTTTTTATATACTGATCAATTTCGAAGAACGTAATTTAGAACTTCTTGGCAAAAAGCCGGTTCTTTACACGTAATCACAATGATATAATAATTTAGATAAATAATATTGATAGTGACTGTTTTATTTGTTACAATTTCCAATAAACGAATTGCCTACGTGTTTCCGAATTGCAGCTTATCATTTTCTAGTGAACCATCTGTTCCTTGGAGCCTCCTCAGCCTACCCATCATTAGGGCGAACTAAACCAAGGTGCTCGTGGTGCTTGAAGGAAGGTGACCCTCAGAAAGCTATTAATCATCTACCTAGCCTTTTCCCAACCATATTCGGAGTCGGTTTCCACACGACGTCCGCAACAGTGACTGTTTCTCACAGTGACTCGGGCAATCAAAAAACGCGTCAAGCCGTTCTCAGTATTAGGGTTAGTCAGGCATCCACAGATCGACCTCAATAAGCGCTGTTTAAGCTTGAAGATCGACATGTGCTGCTGTTAGCGACTTGGCCCAACAAATCTAAGAATTTGGTACCATACAGCCTCGAAAAAAAGAAGTTTTTGGAAAGAGGCTCGTTCGGGTTCCCTACTACTTACTTAATTATGTTCAAAATCAAAATCAAAATATTTTTATTTCACATAGGCCTACATGGGCACTTATGAAACGTCGACAAAAAGGTGCACGGTTCGGGTTGGTCGTTTCCTATGGAGAAGAACCA
Organism: Eurois occulta; assembly: GCA_950022335.1. Classification (NCBI taxonomy): domain Eukaryota; kingdom Metazoa; phylum Arthropoda; class Insecta; order Lepidoptera; family Noctuidae; genus Eurois; species Eurois occulta. The sequence goes on along the minus strand of OX465489.1, from coordinate 2,786,740 downwards.
GCAAGAAACTCCATGGTTACTCTTTTAAAATGATTAGATTTTACAATATTATCATGTTACAGCATTAGTACCTACTCAAGTATGGGGGGACAGCATAGGCCCGACAATAAGTTGCTTACTACACAAGAAAAACGGAAAACAAGATAAGAGTGTTCTCGGTAAAAAAATTCAATAATCATAAATTCGGGGATTTTTAAAGTGAAATTACTCCATTTTGCCTGGGATTTGTAAAAAACTAATTTCAGTATCACATTAAGCATATCTTTAAATTGTATTTGTATAGAATAAAACATTGAAAAATGACAAAAGTTGCGCTGCGTTATTTATTAGTAACTTTGGAATTTTATATTGTCGATGTACTAATGTAATGTATAATTTCTTTTTTGGTTTTCTATTTGCCTGAACCCCATTTAGAAATAGTGTTTTTTTTTTAGTTATTTCTGCCGTAATAAAATATAAAAATGATGTTTTAGAATGCAACATTTGGTCAGTGGGTAGCCTTAGGGGTTAAGTAAAGGAAATGTTTTTTTTAGGGAGTTTATGGATTAAAATTACTTTTCTATTCTATACAATAACATGAACAGTATCTTGCCTTCCGCCATGATTTTTTCCAGACTTCCACGACTCATTGTTGATTCACAATTTCATTCCGAAATTCAGCCTTCTCGCAAAATTCCAAAAACATGTGTTTAAAATGGGTCATTCCCGCTCGTCCACACCCCGTCGTCCACAGTGCGGACGACTGGGAATGTTGCATTCTGTTCGTCTACACTGTGGACGAACAGAACGCATTATTCCCAGTCGTCCACACCCCGTCATCTCACGTCTAGTCTAAGAGTTAATAAAGAAAATATGATGATAGTATTTCCTTATATAATAAACATACTTTTAAAATATTATGTACTTAGCTTTATTACTTTAGTAAGGCAAATACTTTAAAAGTACATACCTAGTAAATCTGAAGCTTTTTTGCGTATTTTATACTAAATGTATAGCATAAGAGTAAATCTGAAGCTTTTTTGCGTATTTTATACTAAATGTATGTATAAGAATGTTTCACATTTTAATTTTACAAATTGGGTATTGTATCAATATCAGTTTAAATGCAATTAATATGTAAAAAGTTTTAAAGTTACAATCGCCTGGATATACTCAACTGTTATAACTGCACCCTGTCGATCCTCCAACAAAAGATAGTCTTTGCACTCCGCTTATCAGTTTTGACGACGCTTCTGGGAATGAACAATAGATACATGGCCTTGAAATTGCCAATCAGCTTGCTGCATATTGCAAGCCCACGGTATATGGCAATAAAATGACGATGAGCTTTTGCATTCGGGATCTGTGATGAAAAATACTGATGAATTTAAACACTACTTAGTACATATTATGTTGTTATTATATACTTTAAAAACGTCTATATAATACCAAAAAAATATTATTTAAAATATTGCCTTTTAATTGTTGTAAATTATGTTGATCTGTGATAAAAACTAGGATTTTTGTTAATTATTTTAACATTTGATGATTTTAAATAAAAAAACTTAATAGTTATGTTGTTTTTAAATTGATTAAACCGTTAAATCATTTATTTAATTTAAAATTTCTTTACACTGACTCTTAAACTAGACACGAAACGATCGGTACGGACGACTAGGAATGTTGCGTTCTGTTCGTCTACACTGTGGACAAACAGAACGCATCTTTCCCAGTCGTCAACAGTGTGGACGACGGGGTGTGGACGAACGGGAACAACCCTTTAAAATAAGCTTTATTTTTGATAACTTTTGTCATTTTTCAATGTTTTATTCTATACAAATACAATTTAAAGATATGCTTAATGTGATACTGAAATTAGTTTTTTACAAATCCCAGGCAAAATGGAGTAATTTCACTTTAAAAATCCCCGAATTTATGATTTTTACCGAGAACACTCATAAGAGGTTAACAAAAGTTAACACACCTCTAGGAATCTACAAGGCCTATGATACTGTTCACACATTCACAAACAATCGTTAAAAAGAATCTATACAAAGGCAAGAAAATATTATAAAAGACTAAATTAAACATGTGACAAAAATATTGTCATCAGTGCTGCAACTATTCTGAACACCCTTTGTGTTTAAATGATGTGAGAACCATTGTAAAAAAAAACCATTGTAAAATAAAATGAAAAGAAAAAAAAAATGAGATTGAGAATAGTTAGAGACATCCACATATTTGTGCTGTTTATTTATGAGCTACCAGGGAAGCCGCATGCGCAGAAGGAACTAAAGCCAAACCTCTTTATCTTCAACGTAGTCCTTGATTTTGTAATATGCTTTTTTAATAAGGACACGTTTAATGTAGTTTTTGAACTTTCCATCGGTCAGTTCTATAACTGACGAAAAGACTTACTAGTTTTTGTTAACCTGAATTTGAGTATTACAATTTCGTGTTTACTGCGTGTATTAATATTGTGGAAGTCGCTTCTAATTTTGAAAAGCCCTCGGTTTTTGCGGACATATAAAATACATTCTAGGATATAAAGGGAAGGTAGAGTCAGTACATCGATCTCTTTAATGTTGGTGTCGTCATCCAGTCTAACCAGACGAAGCTGAATATTAGTATCTTTAATTTAACTGCTTATTAGGTGAGTGATCTCGACATGGTGACTTGGTGAGGCTAATTAGGTAGATTAGGATCCATAAAATAGGATAGGGCTGAAGAATTACCAAATAAACCTAACTCGCTATGGAAAACTTAGACATTTTGCCTTACCAAGTGATTATCTATTGTCGGTTTTCATTAAAACTAAACGACGCCTAATTAAATGCCCAAAAATTAAAGTTCTGATAAGTAGAATTTTCAACTCTGCGCGCTGGGCTTAGCGTAAAAAGTTGAAATTCCATCAGCGCAAAAACATTAATGGAAATGTGTATATTTGCTAAGTTCGATGGCTCCAAGTGTCGAAATTTTTGCACATATTATCAGATTTCGAAATAGGTCGCGATTACAAGTGTTTGCAAATAATAAAACATGTTTCAGTCAAAGGGGGAATCGGTGTTATCTAGTACACGCCTACTAGGTACAAGGAATTTTCCATCGGGCACATCACACATTCACACACCTTCCGCGCCTCAATAACCGCCAATTTGGAAAAAAACGGAACGCTGTTTACTCATGGCACTTGGCAGAGTTAGGTCAAACCTGTTTGCAAATGGGAACTTGAGGTCGTTTTATCTAAACAGATTGTTTGATTTGAAATAGAATGCTTCGATCCATAAAGGCAATGTGGATCCATGGTCAAAGTAGAATTCAAATGACTCAAAATGGCTCATTGTCATTGACCAGCATGTTACTTATGAGACAGGTCTAACCGCCTGATAAGATCCTCAGCTTCAAAAGACGGCATCAATGACCTCATTCAGAAGATTCTTCTTGATTTCACACGCATTTTGAAATTCCTGTAACTGGAGCGCAGGACCTGTAGCTTCTACCCTGTACATGATCAATGATATTTATTCGGTTTGATTGGAGAGATTTACCTGAACCCTGCAGTGGACTCCGGTAGGCTGATGATGGAGGCTTATAAGACATAAATGTGCCTGCACAAGTGGTAATAACCAAATGCCTTAACGGATTGAGTAGGTGCATCAACCATTATTGTCCACGCAGAATTCAGAAACTTCAAGAACAACTTCAACAACTTCTTCAACAAACAAGTTCTCCTATTCCTATTTTTAACTATTGTAGCTGTTACAGACAAAAAATAAGTATAAAATGACTACACTTCAACGACACATAGCTACGCTAAACGATTGACATAATAACTCTTGTCTTCGATCATTGAGTTCCGTATTAAAAGCATTAACACACATAGCATGCATTCTTTATATGAAGAGGTTAACGCCTTTGCGGCTGTGGGTCAACTGTGGCACTTGAAGTAACAGCTTTAACTTACGGTAAAATACAACCTTCCCTTTTACCAGAGGTATGTTAGGGTCATTACTTAGGCAGGTTGAGTTGTGTAGCATCCAACTGCTGTAGAATGAGGGTAATGTGTAGTGTAAGTATTTTGATTTAGCTCAGTAAGTAGGTATAAGTTATTACATAGTTAGGCAATAAGGAGTTTGGTTTCTTAAGCTTTCGAAAAAAAAAAAAAAAGTTATTTATTGAAATTAGTTTACTAATTAACACTTGTATACTTGCCATGAAACCGGGATCATAGACTCAATACTTTTTGAACATCGGTCATTCTCAATACTTTTTGAACATTCAGTCACGCCAAAACGCACGCCTTTCACCACTTCCTAGCAGTTTTACTCGAAGTTGCGGAAAAGCTCCCAGCGGGAAACCTGCTACCATGGCCCACCTGGAAGACCCTAAACCGACTAACGAATGACTCACCTCCTGTCTTGTTCTATGTGGAATTCCACCTGCATCATGAGGGACCTGTCCGAAGCCGCCATCAACGCCGTCGGGGTGACAGAGTTCTGGTCAAAACTGATTTGATTATAAGAAAAACGGGCCAAGTGCGTGTCGGATTCTTTATTATATTACCTATTCAACTTTAAAAGTAAAAACTAATACATATAAATATTACACATTTAACTTAAATAAACTACTCGTATTATAAATGCGACAGTTTGGATGGAGATGTTTGTTACCTACTCAATCACGCCAAAACGGCTGAACAGATCTGGATGAAACTTGACAAAGAGATAGATTATAGTCTGGTTTAGCACATAGATAAAGAAGTAAGATCCCGAGGGCAATTCCCGAACCCACGCGGGCGCACCCGCGTGCGTTCGGGAATTGCCGCGGGCATAAACTAGTGTATATTTATACCACTTTGTCTAACTAATCTTTATATTCATGCATAATTACAGGTTTCTAGTACTAAGAGTCTTTGACCTAAGCTGCGGACAGACAGACGGACGGACATAGCGAAACTATAAGGGTTCCTTGTTGACTACGGAACCTTAAAAAGGGAATCATCGACATGACGAAGAAGAAGAAGCAATTTTAGTTGGGCAGAAGCGGCGTAAGAAACTCTCCAACATCACAAAGCTTTGCTAGGCCATAGTTTAGAAATAACTTACATCCAGAGATAGATCCTATCAACAAATACGCAATCTTTGGCAGCTTACCACATCGCTAAAATCTTGTCCTAATCATAGGCAAGTTAGCAGTTCATTATAACAAAGTAGCTGAACACAACACGTTTCGTTTGTTTTCAGGTGCTATGGCTAGAATGACAGAATGTTATCACTTTTCGAAATTTTCCAATGACGGCAATGTTTTTCCATGAAACATTCAAAAACGTAGATACGTAAGATTAACGTAGATATTTAGACAGATAATCTATATTTACAGTTCCTCATTGTATTACAGTTTAGATTATTCGATAATTTTAACGAGTCACCAGTGTGAATCATACTCCAAACTGATGCTAGCTTTGGGATAGCTTTCTCATATTTGATTCGTTTCTAGATGCGGTCAGGCGAGGAAGAAAATCTTTTGATCGTTTCCGCAAAGATCACTAAATCCTGGAGCTGAAGAAAATGGACGAAGAGAAGGTAAGGTTTTTGAAACCGAACTGAAATGAAAAGTCAGCCTACATTGTTCCCACAGCTGGTACACAGGCATGCCTCCACTCTGTCAGAGGGAGTGAGATATCATCCACCACGTGCGTGCCCAGTGCCATAATACAGGGTTATTTATAAAACACCAGTAACTTCTTAAGAGGTCATTGTACTCATCATTATGAACAACTTTTACTATGGGACCAAACCTGAAATCGCGAAAAAAAAAGCTGTTCCCTACATTTTGACGAGTTAATCGATCATAAATGTAGGGAACAGCTGATTTTTTTTTCGCGATTTCAGGTTTGGTCCCATAGTAAAAGTTGTTCATAATGATGAGTACAATGACCTCTTAAGAGGTTACTGGTGTTTTACAAATAACCCTGTATATCTAATCATTATGACTGCCAACAACTCACAAATGTAGGGTGTTAAATCTCTCCATTGGCGATGGATCCATGTTCGAGCTGGACTAAGTATCTATTAGACAAGTACCTACGGCGACTGTTTCCTTATCCACGGGAAATTGGGCGGTTGGACCATATAGTCGCCTAATTTGAGCCAAGAACATTTATTTGAAATGAAGAAAGCGAGGGGATCCTTGTGTTCTCCCATTTCCATTATATGTCTGTGTGTAAACATACTGAAATGGATTATTTCAACTTCAATATATTTTCCTCCACATGTAGGTAATCCTATAACTAAATAAGAATTTGTAATCAGCCGGCCGGCATCCGTCGCTAAGATAACATAAAATGGCGCACTAAGTATTTATTTATCGCCGATTACAGCTATCTCTGACTTAATCGATGAATTATTGGAATATACCACTGATTAGACCACGGAGCCACGATTATCTTCAAGTTGAAGCTCCGATTATATACAAGTTAAAACCAAGATGAAATAGTCCCGACTTGACAAAATAAGGTCGTTGCCAAGTGGACAAACCCATCAAGTCAATCCACACGAGTTGGTACGAAATCCTGAAGACATAAATTCGATCCTTTGCGTTATACAGTCAGTTGATGTCATAAAATCATACAGTCAGTAATGTTTTTGGGATTATCGGTTCGAGGTACAAGAAATATTATTTATTTTCTACCATGTTACCTATATCTTCCCGACGGAATGTCGGCCACGACGGCCAATCTTAGTAGAGATTAGCTAATTACTCAAGAGAAACTACACGAATTATTCGGTGCACACTTTCCTCACTCTAGTCTGAAGGATGTCAATCCAACACGACGACCTAGGAGAAATTAGCCTCTAGAGTCTAGAGGCTAATCTCTCCTAGGTCGTCGTATGTCGTCGGAGTTTACAAGTTGGTGGGGTAACATTTCCGTGTCTCGGAAAGCACATTAAAGCGGTTGGTCTAGCTAGACCAACCGCTTTAATGTGCTTGCCAACTTGTAAACTCCGAGCTACTACTGAGAAAATCCTAATGGAAACACCAAATAAGTACATAACACCTGGCGCGAAATGCATACATTAATCGAAAAAATGTCATGTAATGATAATCAAAACACGTATTGTTCCGCTCCATCGTAATAACCTTATGGCACGTACGCACTTTAATAGTAAAGTATTAATCTATTACGCAATGTCATTATAAGGTGTTAACCAAATTATGTGCCTAAGACAAATAATTCCAAAAGACTTTAGTGATTATTTCAATAAATTAGCGTCCGTATGGCAACTTTCCACCACGTGATCTTTGGGTACATAAGCACCTAAAAGTGTCAGGTGTTGTGGTCTGAACATTTCTGGACATAGCATAAATGATTAAAACTGGTTTGAAATGACCGGTTTCCTACATCTATTTTTAGAAAATAAACATAATAAAATAAGTTTTCTAACTGACACTAACACTATAATTACAACAAAGAACGGGATGTTTACCAAGTTTACTATTTATTTTGAGTTCCCGATATTTCGGCAGCATTGTAAGCACCATGGTTACGAATCAAATGCGGGTAGGTGTTTATGAGCAGACTTGCAAAAATGGTGTTTGCAACAGGGCCAAAATATCGGGAACTCAAAATAAATAGTAAACCAGGTTAATATCCCGTTTTTAGTGATAATGATAATAAAATAAGCTAAACAAAATAAATTATTATAAGACTTCCTTTCTTTTGTAGGTATGCGAATCATATCATAGTTTTTCTTGACCTATCAATGGCGTTCGACAAGGCTTCGGATTTACCTACTTCTTAGGAAGCTGACGACGTGGGAATTCGAGAAGTACCTCACGACTGGTTCAAAGTTATCTCTCAAATCGTAGGCATTACATATTATAATAATTGATAAACTCATCAGCCATCAGCTTTCTATAAACTGTGAAGTCCCACAGGGCAGTGTACAGGGTCCGACACTTTTCACGACAATTAAAAACCAAATTTCCAACCTAGAAATTAAGAACGCCGAAATAATATCTTACTTGGACGATATTAGGATCTGCCTTATGAAAGTTGTTGGATCTTAACGTGACTACCAGTAAGTAGGACCATGTGAACTGAAGAAGGGTTATGAGCCATGAATGCTCCCTCAGATCGACAAAGCCATGTTTTATCCGGCGCCCGGATGGATAATGCAAAAAGCTCAATTGGGGTTAAATGTACCTAATCAATGTTTGCTTACCTACTTAGATTAGGAAGGTAGGTACGTACCTATTTCTTATCTTTTGCGATTACAGCAATATCTCTTATTAGTAATTGCAATATTTGCACTGATGCACGTATTACTTTCTTAGAAGAGTTACTAAGCTCAGATCTTATTAGTATCTACCTTTACCGAATTTTCCAATAGGTAATGATACGAGTGTAATATCTAATTAAGCTAAAGTCCATAAAGCTTTAATGTTTTTCAGTTATCTTTAAGGGCTTCCGTATATTTAAATGGAATAATGATTTACGGCCCTTGCTTCCTTCAACAAGTGTGACCCCACAACACCAATTACCGATCAGTTGCCAGCTTACGCAAAACGGTAAGCACTTAATCATTAACACACACTTAACACTTTAATCACCATTAAAATGTTAAAGGTTTAACTACAGTAATTTCTGCTACACGCTACCTCATGGTTACTAGTTTTCCTCAATTGATATAACTCTATGATGAAGTTATCAAAAAAACGTGTACCTGTATGTATGTACTGTATATAAGTACTATTATATGTATTTATTTCAACCAATAAAGAATCATACATAATACATCACTCACTAACACATTTTAAACAACAAATATTTCTATTGTTGAGTAGCTGAACCATACAGCAATGATTGAGGTCCTACTGGCAACCAAACCTCGAATACCCTCAGGATGCCACTGGAGCTGGCCCAACACCTGCGGACTAGGCATGTGCACTGTTTTCACATAATTGTGATACAAACAGTCAAGTACTTGTGACTCGGCGAACATTATGCGCTAAAGAATCAGGGCGACCGCGACCTCATCAGCACCCGAACCAACAGCCAACGAATTATTATATTGCACACGATGGCATTGTACTGTACTCAGAAAGTTGTGCAATATGCTCTAAACAAAGTCGTCTTTGTTTATTTTCATCGTAATTTATTTTTTAAGAATATTTTATGTGTAACAACCTGCCTGCCTGCCTGGGTGACGACCTCGTTGGGTTCATGGTTGCAAGCGCTACTGGGTCCGGTGATGGTACGACCTAGGTTCGATTCCTAGATCAGATAAAGTGCCCGGTTGAGGGCAATAGTCTCGCCCCCTACGCAAATCCTAACCCACACTGGAAACACCTCTGCCTAACCTCGGCAACAGGTGTGATGCTATGTTTTTATGAAGTAGGAGGGCCTGCAGTACCTGTCTGCTTACTTGACGCAGGTAACAGGTTATATTGCGGTGATATCCTACTGTAGGCAGAGGGAGATAACGAGCTACCGCCCATCCCGCAGCAGACGCACCGGGCGTCGACAGAGGGCGGACAACGCTCTCTTCCACCCCCCCACAGGTCAGACAGGTCTTAAACAGGTCGAGGGGCGACGGATACGGCTCGAACTGTGTTACACACGCGCCTCTCTAAGACGTTACGGAGGGAGTTTTACACATCATTCACCCGCGGGATGATTCTCAAGCGGGCCGACACTAGTCCGGGGCAGTGGAAGTCGCATTAGATCGCGCTGCCCCCCAACGGTGGAGTGTACGGGAACATCGGTGTTGTTTTAGTCATTACGAGACGTGACAGACCCCTCCGCTCTCCCCAGGGCGGAGGATCCAAAGAGGATTACCACATCAAGAAAAAAAGAAAAGGAAAGGTAACGGGTTAGATACCTAAGCCCATCAGGTACCTAGGTAGCTTAGGTATCTTAATAAACGCGTGTAAAGATAAAATTGTTCTATATATCACTTTATCGAACATTTTGAAACCTGGGCTTTAGATAGTTGAATCTGATTATGCAAAATTGATGATGTCCTTTAGAAAGGTCATTTAAGTGCCTAAAGATATTGCATTTTAATGCAATCAGGCCCCGAGGGCACAAACGTTACTTGGCACGTTTTCTGACTAAACCCCCCAATGACGACGATAGGTTATGCATGACAGTTTTAAATGTGCAAAACCGAGTTCATTTTTATAGAATAAAATTGAATAAATTTTTGTACAGTTTTGTCCTACAGACGTTCATTCATGCCTGTACATTCTGACTGTACATCTGTATGGGCAAAACTGCACATGCATAACCTATCGTATATGGCAGGTTTAACCTGCCACTGTGAAAATCCAAGGGCAGAGAGATCCCTAGGGATCCCTTAGGCATGAACACAGACCCGAGGCGACGGTGTGCGCCTCTAAAGAGGATGCTAGAAAGAGATCCATGACCATAGTGCCGTAGCCATGACATGTTCCAAGTGGAAGTCATACGAGTTGAGGCGATACCCGGCCAGGGGACCGAGTCGAACTGCGCAAGTACACCAGCGCCCCAACCATGAGTAGTTGAAGACCACCGTGTGATTTTATTGTTAGGGATCTCGCGCACTACGCGGCCACGACCACGACTTCTCGCATGACCGGCCGCTATCTCGAACAAAACTGGTCGGACGCCCAGTCGTGCAACCAGTCCTGGTCCTGGTCGAAGCTTCTGCGGCCAAAATTCGGGGTCGTGACTGCGTAGTGCGCAAGGTTCCTAAATTTTGCAAATACCAACCCCTCCGCTCACCACAGAAAGGAGATAGAGGGGTCCGCTCAATAGTTAAAACTCTAGTGGTGTTGTAGGTCGGGCAGTGTTTTTGGGTTATTCCATTTGGAATTTCCCAAATGCAACCCGGAGTCTGTATCTGTACTCGATCGATGCCAATAGGCTCGCCAATACTAAATACAGGCACCAGAGCTGATGTTATGTCGTGTTTCCAAACACCTGCTACAGACATTTGTAAAGATATATACATATATTGTAGTTACTAATACCCATAATATCGTAGTCGGGTATCGGGTCAGTCCGTAACGTGAGCCCTGATAACACACAGATAACACTATCATCCTCAAATCTTTTAATAACATTATCTATGGACGTCATAGATGTTATGTTTTTATAGTAAATTATTGTAACTACAAGTCATGAGTTCTATCGGATTTCACATTAGCAAAAAGACTTACATTACTTCCATACAAACTTAAACGCTATGTTTATCTCCTCTTGGGAATGAATTTTCAAAAATCCGTGCTAAGTGCTCACACTGCCCACTCTGCCCTGAAGTGAGCATGTGGTGTTGTATAATAAACGATGGCCAGGGCCACATAAATCGTGTCCTGTTTATTCTGCTGTCTGCCGTTAATAGGAACTGACAGACGCTTCTGAAGATGCCAAACTCATCGCCAAATACTGGGTCGAATCAATTTAAATTTCCATCGATACTCTAAGAAGAGTTGTTTACTGTTCTTCTTTTCTTCGTGACGCTGGCACGACAGTATTTTATATAAAGTTGGCTTAAAAACTTCCGTCACCTCCACGGTGTCATCGGTGGCAGCAAGTCTTCCGTGGTTCTCCGGGAAGTCTGTGAACAGTCTCCGGATCAAAGTGGTGCGACGAACGCGGTGACGATGACTACAATCTCGTTGTGGGGCTTCTCGCCGGAATAGCAGCGGTGTGTAAGTGTGGAGGACACAAACATGTTCCACTTCCTCATTATCTGTTTATATAAATATCATGTTTCTAGCTAGACGCAACAGTTCAGATTGTACTTTGTCAGTCAGTGAATAAATTAATTTTTAAAGTCCATGATTGCCTCGTTGTCGTTGGTATAATAATGGTCACAAGCACGACTAATAGGACATGGGGTTCTGGTGTTAATCCATGCCTGGGTAGTGTTTGTTGATATTTTCTAGGAACCTGCAGTCAGAGTCCGCAAATAATGGTTTAGCCATTCAGCGAAGAGGAAATTAAAGGCAGACATTCAATTAAATTTGTTTTAACAATTTATTAATATCCACTTAATGTAAATATTATTGAGTACTAGTATTTAAAAAAAAATGATTGTAACAACCTAGCTTATACAATATTTGTCTTGCATTCTCAAGGATAGGTAAACATCTATACAGATGCTCAATGGTAATAAAAGTTGAGATTATAACTCCTTAGTTAATACGCCATCTATTATCAACATCCCACACTACTGCTACCGTCACTTACCAATAGATGGCGTTATCAACAACTTTCCCACAGCCTAAGCCTTCGTCGTCCAATTAGGATCTTCTTTCTCCTCGATACCAGCTAATGCCTGCATTTTATCAAAAGGTAACATCATGGGGTCTGTAGGAGGCATTTGTACCGTCGCAGCGAGAACTGGGGTATTTCTACCCTCCTTTAGTAATAGAACTTTGATCAATGATCGTTCACCGCCTTGTCCGGTTACGGGGCGAAATAAAACATCTGGGTTTATATTCTCGTCGAATACTTCTACAATTTTTGTCGGGAACTTCAGTTTTCCGCCTGGTGAGAGAAGTGGTACCTGAAATTTTGTTATATTTATACCGATTTTGGTAGTAAGTGATATGAGATTATGAGGATAGCTATTATGGTCTCAAGGATTCAATATCAAACAAAATTGATAAATTTTTGTCCTTGTCCTCGATGACATCGATAAACCTGATATCAAGCCGTTGGCCTACCAACAACCGTTTTCGTAGCTTAAAAATATACAAAATGATGTACTGAATACGTGGTAACAGCGTCGGTGTCCCTTCCACCATGTATACTGTTGGTACTATTTTAAGTTTGTTTTACAATACTGGGTGTTAGGTGAGCCAATGCTGGTGTGGTACTTAGGTTTTAGATATAAAAAGGGGTGGTAATGTTTGAAAATTACCTTAATATATGGATTTGATACTTTATAGTTGACGGTGTGCACGTGGAACAGTATGGACAGACCTATCACGGCCTTGTCTTTGGAATTGTTCTCTATTATCAGCGTCACACGGAACACCGGGCCAAGACCTTCCACCTGAAACATAATACAACTGTTATCTGTCAGACCTTACAGTCAGCCAAAACCTGGCTAGCAACATTTCAATATTCAATCTCATTAGGCCGTTGTTAAGATAATTCAGGCTGAAATTTTCTGAGAAAATTTTGACATAGCTTTGCGAAGTATAGCAGATAGGGTTTCATACGATAATGAACATTAACCACGGTATTACCCTTTAAATAATTAATATTTATATTCGTTCAAAATGCAATAGCCTTTTTGACTTTTTGTCTCAAGGATCTATTGTGCCTTAAAACATAAATTAACGTTTTTGTTGGTAATAAGGACTATTTTTACCTCGGCAGTAAGTCTTATAGACTCCATAGGTCCAGTGCCTACTGAGTTGTCCGACTTTTCATGCGCTTCCAGTAAAGTCTTCGCAGCCAACAGGCGGAGTCTGTTCATCTCATGTTGGAACGTCTGGTGCATCACTGCAATTTGATGAACAATATGAAAATAGTACATGAAAGAAATGGTAGTGTTTCGTATTTTTGTTTCCTAGATTGCAAATAAAATTGCAAGGAGGTATATTTTTTATCAGAGATGTACAGTGGACTTCATAATAATTACTTTAGCATTATTGACAACTCACAGTAAATTGAAACTTCACTGAGGTCGAAACTATACTAGCATCGTGCTAGTGACATTTAACCTTAAAGTGTTAAGCAATATTATGAGGTTGTATATACACCACAAGCATTGGTCTTCTTCTTTTGCTTCATTGGACCGGTGGCAATGCTCATATGTTGGGTGATATGTTGGTATGGTTGGCGCACGGTAAAAAATTACTATACACCCAGAGGAGTAATAGTCACACTGTGACAGACAACGCTACATGTGAGTCACATGAAGCTCCAAATGCTATTGTATGATATAAAAGACTAATATTTAAAAAAGGGGCCCGCTGGCTGGACGTTTGTCTAAATAACGAATATCTTCTAAAGTATAGCTCACAGAAAGTCGAAATTTTGGATTTGTAAGGTACATAATAGTTGCTAACTCCAAGCACTATTAGTCGATCTGAAAGTAAAATAACAATAAAAATAATCATAAGGGGCTCGCTAGCTAGACACTTCATAGAAACGTCATTAAATCAAAAACTGTCTAGGTACAAAATATATCTTATTTATTATCTTTAGGTACAAAATAATGTCTTTATGAAAAGCTATCATCTGTTGATAAATCTCGTTGGGGCCTGCCAGATAGACTCACACCATATCGAAAGTACTATTATTATCATTCAAACGTAAATATCGATCATTCCTCCTCGATTGGTAGTCAATATAACCCTTTTCAAATCGGTCGGGTTATTACGACTAGCACGGAGAAAATATTAGGGAATTCCCCGTTTTGTTTAGCAGTATTGCCAACTTGCGTGTACTGCGGTGCGAAACATGATTTTTGGTATGACCAGCAGATAGACAAATAAAATTATAGTTCATCATTTTGATGCAAATATTTTCTTCTTAGTAATTGTGACTAAATCTAATATATAAATAATACTTTTTTATGGTCAGAAAACGTTGGTGCGCGGGGCCCCCAAATGCGCGGGGCCCGCAGCATTTGCTACTCTTGCTTCGTGGCTAATCCGGCACTGGTCACATGTAGTGTTTTCTCGCTCTCTCACAGACAGTCACTGCACTGGGTTACATCGAACATAAGAAAGAGAAGGAGCATACTCACGAGTAGCGTTCTCTCGCTCTCTCACAGACAGTGCACTGGGTTACCTCCAACATAAGAAAGAGAAGGAGCATACTCACGCGTAGCGTTCTCTCGCTCTCTCACAGACTGCTCCAGGAACAGCTTCGACTTCTTGGGTATGAGCCAGGGTTTCTGTCCAGTTAGTGCGCTGGGTGACATCTCTACTCCGGCCGCATGCGCGCTAAAGTCTGCTGTGCGCTTTAGTATCTTTAGCATTAGGTTTCCGCCTGAGAATGATTAAAACTGGGATGATTAATTACATTTCTTTTACCCTTTGTGCTTCAAATAATTTTGTCGAAAAAATACAAACACCCTCATCTCTCTAATCATCATCAGCCTAGCCTTTTCCCAACTATGTAAGGATCGGCTTCCAGTCTAACCGGATGCAGCTGCATACCAGTATTTTACATGGAGCGACTGCCTATCTGACCTCCACAACCCAGTGAGAACTGGGGTATACGATACCCCTTGGTAATCTGGCTGGTTGTCAGACTTTCGGGCCACTGATTACCTGTAACGACTGTCAAATGTCTACTAATGACAGCTGGGACCAACGGCTTAACGTGCTTTCCGAGGCACGGCGGAAACTCGGTATGTTATGGGTGATCGTCCACAGACCAACCTAGGCAAGCGTTTAACCAGAAGATTGATCCGAGCGGCTGTTATTATTTAACCACGAGTTCCATATATCTCTCTAATCGCTGAAAATACTAGTAAGAATAAGGACTGCACAAAAAAACGGAAAACTCTGTTGTAGTTACCTCCAGTTATAATAATGAGTACATGTTCCTCTTGTCCAAGCTGACCAAACTTCATCACGGAGGCCACATCTGAAATGAACGATAGCAAAATTAACAAAAGGCGTTCATCAGTGTCTCATCACATGACGCCTAGCCAGAGTCTGAAGTGTCATGTGATCTTCCTAACTGCACTATTGGACCAAGATCCCATGAGCTGAAACCTTTTTTTGTGGAAGTACCTTACTATAGGTGAACATTTGGATGTTATGAAATATCGGTCGTGGTGGTTTTGGCAGATTTCAGGTAACAAAAGTGTGTTAAATAGCTGCTAAGTTACGTTATACTATAAAGCGTTATTTATTTATATTACACAAGGGTTAGCATGATGATTCAGCTCCTCCAATGAAATACATTAATTCTTACCTATAGTAAGGTACTTCTACAGAAAGAGTTTCGGGATCTCCCTCTATATGAGAACATTGTACAGCTCTGCAAAGATGTTTTGGCGCTTCAGTGACAGGTGACAGGCGCTGTTGGTAAACATTTGTGACACTCTTTTCTTAATACTAAAAAAACAAGATGGAAGCGTTACTTCCGATTTTGGCCACACGTCAACGAGTAGGTATTGAAATTTTATAGTTTACTAGCTTATGCCCGAGGCTTCGCCCGCGTGGAGTTCGGTAAGTGTCCCACGGGATCATACTACCGGGATAAAAACTATCCTATATGTTAATCCAGGTTATAAACTATCTGTGTGCCAAATTTTATTAAAGTCCGCTCAATAGTTCTCGTGTGAAAGGGTAACAAATATCCATCCATCCAATTTACAAACTTTCGCATTTATAATAGGTATATTAGTCGGATGGGATTTTTTGTGCCTATGTTGTTGGTCCTATAGAGTAAGTTATAGTTCTACAACCCAAAATATGACCGCACGATTATGATACACGCTGTATGTGTTACGCACCTCTCACAAACACGGTGTCTCTCCGCGACTTGCCGTCGTACAGATGCACGTGACCCGATGCCAGGGCGACGCCAGTCAGCGTGACGCCCAAGTGTAGCACCGGTATTAGAGTCATGGCGACTGGACGGTGTTCTAACGTTAAACACCATTGCTTTTTACCCTGAAAACGAACAGTAACTCATTTAGGGTCAACGCACACGTATAAGGATTACACGAGATCAGCATGGTCTGGACGCCAACCAGACGACCACCAACTCGGTGACACTGTTGTTTACTTGCAGATCCCGACCTGATGCGATGCTGATCGCATGCAGTGCTTATAACTGTGCGTCGACCTTTAGTTGCAGGACTGACACACGACTGACTAAAGGCATATTGACTGACTTAAACAGAACTAAGACATAATTAATAAAGAAGTTGAAGACGACAAAAGTCATAAAGACTTTCATTAACACTTAAAACGGGACATTTACCATGTTTATTATTTGTTATGAGTTCCCGATATTTCGGCGCTGTTTCAAGAGCCATGATCACAGATAAACTCAACAGCCACACAAACAAATAGTAAACATGGTAAATAACCGGTTTATATTGTTAATTTTTTGAATGCCGTTGTCACATACATACGTATACTATATGAGACAAGCAAGCGTGTGCTCTATACGCCAACGACACAAGTATGTGACAAAAAATGTGCATTTTTTAGATATTTTCTATAAAATTGTGGCTCTGACGTTCAAAAGGTTAATGATAGTGTTAGTGACTATGCCAGTTTAAAAATGTATGACTTTGTGAAGACGTAAGAAGAAAGGACATCGTGATTTAAACTAACACCACCAAGCCGCAACATAGATTTCTGAAAAACAGACTTTAACATGTGTAACACACAGTTCAAAGTCTATTCTATAAGTCCAACCCACCTTCTTGCTATAAGAAGCCATTGAATGGTCAGCACATATGACCATGATGCTGCTGTCAGCAGTGACTACTTCTATGGCAATGATGTGATCGTCAGTATTAAATAGGATGCGACCCTCAGGCCAATCTCTTTTTAGGACGCATACATTCTTCTCTCTGAAAAAACAAGAAAACATTATTTATTTAAAACCAGCCAAATAGGATTGAGAACTAACAAGCTGGGTAATATGCAATATGAAAATCAAACTTTCTTTTTTTCCGAAATCCACACCTATGATATGATTTATCCTCGTAATATCCTGTGTTTAAGTAATTGCAATGTGTTTAAATAACTTAAGACTTCAAAAAATTCTAGAAACGTGCAATGTGTGTGTAAAATAAATTCAAGCAGCAATGTTTGTACAAGTGCCTTTACAACTTGAATAGCAATAAGTCACACCTTGTAGCAATCGTTATTCTGTAGTCAACAGTATACAGTCCAGTGGTTATCATCTGGTAAGGAGTTTTCTTTACCCCACATATTTTAGCCTGGACAAATCAGAAATAAAAATTATCCAAAAAACATCTACAAATTTTAGAATTGTCGCCTTGCAATATGCTTGCAATGCGGAGAATTGGACTGATCTTTTACAAATAGAATTATAAGGGGACAGCCATAATTCAGCTTTTGGACAACTAAGTTTAATGGTGCTTAGTTTGTCCAAGTAATGCCAAACTGTTTTAGGCACCAGAGTACAGACCTTATATATCAACTTATTTCCCCTAAATCAAGTTTAACCATAAAAATAATTTCGATTCATTACCAACCTGAGACAACTGATTAAAAGTCTGTGGATCAAGCAAGATCACATCACCATCCTCCGTAGCAATCACAACACAGCTCACAGAATACTTCTCAATAGAGTGCATCTTCATCGTGCCAATGCACACAATCTCCGTATTGTTCTTACTGGGTAACAGTGGCTTATTCTCCAGGTATTCTAACTGCTGGTCTGATGATAGTGTGAGGAGGTTCTGTGACTGGGCTGTTAGGGTTTCATGAGGTATTGCTCTGAGGCTGTCTGTGAGAGTCTTTATTGCATCTGTGTTGTGGTTGTTTGGATTTGTTAGCTGGAAATATCAGGATACATTTTTATTAGCCAAAAAGTCCACTTTTTCTAGCTGTAATTACTAATAAAGTGACACTAGCAGAAAAAGTTTTTGTAAGTTCAAAAACGAAAAAAATAAATCATTTAGTGCCAAAATGGCTGTGATCAGACATAAGTTTATTATTCAGTTTAATTCTTTGTTAGACCTGTTACAACTAAAAGCTGCAAGTCTGCAACAGCTAACAATTTACAGTGTGTCAACAACCACTACTGAATTTTGCAAAGGATATTTGAAGATTGGAGATTGGGGATAAGGGGATATAAGAATCTTGTAGTAACAATAACAAAGTACCCACCTGCTTCCACACCTCCATTTCACACATACTAAGCTCAGTAGCCGGCAGATAGTACTTATAGAACAGCTTCAAGTTCCTGTACATGAACACACAAGAGCTGTATGCTACAGCCACTAGAGGGACTGACCGAGGTACTGTCTCACTTATGTAGAATCCTACTACACCAAGAGGTAGGTCTGGTAGTACCATGTCTGCTATCTGCATGGCTCCTTTGAACACCTGTAAATGAATAAATATTTTCATTTTTCAAGAAGTCACTGTCCAATAAGCAAGTTAGGACAAAAAGTTTGTGTTTCTTGTTTATTTTGAAAATAGCTTGTGGCGTTGAGGAGCTCGTGGCTAAATGAGAACAGCCGCTCGGTCGTTATTTAGGTTAAGCCGTGCTTACCTAGGTTGGTCCGTGTATGGGTGACCACCCATTACATACAGAGTTTCCTCCGTGCCTCGGAAAGCACGTTAAGCCGTTGGTTCCGGCTGTCATTTGTAGATCTTTGACAGTCGTTACAGGTAGTCAGTGACCCGAAAGTCTGACAACCAGTCCTACGAAGGGGTATTGTATTACCTAGCGCTAACTGGGTTGTGGAGGTCAGATAGGCAGTTGCTTCATGTAAAATACTGGTATTCAGCTGCATCCGGTTAGACTGGAAGCCGACCCCAACATAAATTGGGAAAAGGCTAGGCAGATGATGAGTTTATTTTGAAAATAGAATCATTGACAAGGCAAGACGAGCAAGTAAGGCTTGGGAGGATTATTTCTTAAAAAAAAAAAAACCGGCCAAGTGCGAGTCAGACTCGCGCACCGAGGGTTCCGTACAAACCTGTAGGTATATAAGTAAAAGTTATGGTATTTTTATTGCTAAAAAAGGGGTAATAAGTTTAAAATTATTAAAAATATTTTTATTATATGATGTAACTAAAAATTTATGCTTTTCGCAATTTTTCCTTTATCTGTGTTATAAGACGTTGCTTCGTACCAAATTTCAAGATTCTGAGTTCACGGGAAGTACCCTGTAGGGTTTGATTCCCTTGCGAGTAGTGGCGAGTTTCAAAATATGCGGTTTTAATTCCTGTTTCTTTTGATTGCGTTGACATAGAAGTTTGATTTTGTTACAGCTTAAAGGTATTATAGATTTGAGTATTTGATATGAATTTCAATATAATACCACTACGCGTTCATGAGGAAAGGGGTAGTAAGTTTAAAATTATTAAAAATATTTTTATTATATGATATAACTAAAAATGTATACTTTTCGCAATTTTTCCTATATCTCTGCTATAAGACGTTGCATCATACCAAATTTCAAGATTCTGAGTTCACGGGAAGTACCCTGTAGGTTTTGATTCCCTTGCGAGTGTCGAAAATTTGCGGCATAAACGGGAGTATCTTTTGATCGCGTTGACTTAGAAGTTTGATTTTTTCACTCTCAGCTCCAAGAGACCATAGACTTTCAGCTCCAAGAGACCATAGACTTGAGTATTTGATATGAATTTCAGCTTGATACCTCCACGCGTTCCTGAGAAAAAAGGTCTTGACAGACAGACAGACAGACAGACGGACAACAAAGTGATCCTATAAGGGTTCCGTTTTTACCTTTTGAGGTACGGAACCCTAAAAACAAAAAAAAAAGAGGTTTTTTTAAATGTTGTGAAAGTTACCAGTACCTGCCAGCTAAAGCTAAGAGATATCAGCAGTAGTAGATAGTAAGTGTGTTAGTTAAGGTTTAATAATTAACTTTTGTGTTTAGCCAAGCAATTGTGGACTTGGTATAAGTTAGACTTACTTTCAACTTAGGCCCATCCTCCCCTCGGCCGAAATCTCCAACAAGAAGTTTGACTTCGTTATCATTATGCAAGTCCAATAACGCCAAGTTTTGAGGCAAAGTATCTAGACCTATGTCATCTGTTCCTACTTCTACGTCTAACCAACGAGTCATGCTGCCCATATTTAACATTAAATAACTGATGTGGTGGACGAACGGCGTTTATTTACATTTATTGTCGTCATGGCAACTTAAACTCGAAAAAGAATAAAAAACTTTTTGATAGTGACAGTTCAACAGGTAAAAAAAAAGAGTTATAGCTCACTCCAAAATTGTGAATGAATAATTTATGCTCAAAATTAACAATAACGCAAATAAAAAAATAAGTTATCATAACACAAAGTATTTTAATAACAATTTTGTTTTTGTAAAATATTGATTGCGTTGCAACTAATCTACATTTTAATTATTACCCAGTATAGGCATAGTTGCATCCTAGCTGCTTTCGAAAACACACTTCACGTGGTGCGTTCAAAACATAATATAATCATTTTAAAACATGTTTTTTTACAAAAAAAAAATCAAAACCATGCAGAATTTCAAAGGAACATTACCTAAAACAAAGTAATGATGAGATAATTTAATATTTTTCATTAAAATAGTTTAATAGTCGCAAAGAACATGATTTTGCACATTCATGAAAAAAATTGATTCTAAACTAGTCCAGTTTCCGAATTTCTGTCCTTGACGTTAGATGCTTTTTGTTTATGATTGTGATTTTTTAACAATCGCGCAAGTGTATTGAGTGCTTATTGTTCAAGTTATAAACAACTCATGAAATAAGAATGATCTAAAAACCTTATT
Organism: Eurois occulta; assembly: GCA_950022335.1. Taxonomy (NCBI): domain Eukaryota; kingdom Metazoa; phylum Arthropoda; class Insecta; order Lepidoptera; family Noctuidae; genus Eurois; species Eurois occulta. The sequence continues at coordinate 2,765,294 of OX465489.1, read as the reverse complement.
TAGTGTAACTAGTTCTTATTTTAAATATGTATAATAACTTTATTGTTAAGTTTTTGTGTTACTTCGCATAAGGACGTCTAACCAAGGTAAGTACATTGTTTAAACTTTTAAAACAATTAAAAATATGTTCATGTTTTCTTCAAAACTAAGTTTTGCAATCATTTTAATGACTTAAATACATGCTATAATTATAGTTTGTACGAGTTGGCAACAACTTTGTAACTTTGTTTCATTTTAATAGGCTTAATTATCATGTATTTTTATTAATTTGAAGTTACATAAATATGAAATTACGACGAATTTAAAACAAGTATTATAGAAACAAATTAGAAGCCTCAGTAGCCATCAAGATAGAAAAGTTTGCAAAAAATACTGAAGACTGAAAGTACAGAAACATTGATTGAGTTAACAACAGAACTAACATCAACATAAAACTTGTCATTAAATTTAATAATTGAAATTGAATTAAACCCAAACCAACTCAGTTGTGTACACAGCTGAGTTGGTTTTAATTAACTAAATAGTTGTTGTGAGTTATAAGTAAATAAAGCGCGTATTATAAGGCATACATAATCAGGATCTTTCATGATCATCTGTATCATGACTAAATTACCAAAGCCTTGATATACTTCCTGTAAACAATTAGATTTATGTAATTTAAGTACCTGCAACCTTCTGTACATAAACAACATTATGTACTTAATTTATATTAACAACATTATGTAATTTATTCCAATAAGTGTTTAATTCAGAAGATAAAATCTTGCTCTTGTTTATATACATTAGAAACATCAAAAAAATAACCTTCTAATATGATACTAGAAACAATATTTAATTTTGCCTTCAATTCCAAACTTGCTTAGTTGTCAAAATCTGAGGTACCTATTAAAATTATAATGAATTGTTGGTTTTTCATATTTTGAAGGTGAATTGGTTTTTTTCTGATGATACCAGTCTTTTTTTTTTGTAAAAAGACTTAGTGCTAAAATTACAATACCATACCATACCATGCCATGGCTATCCATGTTACATATGCCCCTAAGACGACCCAATGACCAAAAGACAGTCCTTCTTGTCATAGAATCTTAGTTCTATTCTATTGTGTGGACATTCATGTTATCTCAATATCTCACATTGCCTACGTGTAGGTATTGTACACCATGTCCTATGTCCATTGTCCAGGTTACATCTACTATACCTATGTATTGTATAACGGGCTGGTGTCCGCAACTCCACGTCTAAAGCGCGTATTTTGCGTGCGGCCTACTATATCTAATTCTATGTGTGCTATTTACTAAAACACATATAATATGTTGTAATCCTAGCCTAGGTATTTCCATGTGTAATTTCCTCTAATGTAATGATTTCAGCCATTTTTAATCATCTCCTATGTTTTGTTGCGCGAAAGGCATGTTTACGTGAATGCTAGCCATTCCGCTAAATTATCCTGTTGCAAAACAAGCGCGCTAACGCAACACAACCCACAGTTGCAAAACAATGAGTAGAATATTGTATATTATATAATAATAATAATAATCGTTTATTAGCAGACGTTGAAGTCCATAAAATTAAATTAGCACAATAATAAAAATAACATCATCAAAATACATTACAAATTACATAACAATGTCAGAATAACACCAATACACACACATAAAAATCACAAATAGGCATAATAAAATTAATAACAAAAAAGAAATAAAATAAAATGCACTTACAGCTAACTATATAGAGATCTGTGTGTGCAGTCTCACCCATCGACCAAGCATCGGGCAGTCCCATCGGTCACTCAATGCTCTCAACATGCCGTGGGAGCTGACATCTGTTCTGTGCCGGAGAGAAGCGCTTCGTTTACGAATGATGGCATAAAAATCATCCACTCTCGCATCGGCAAACATACCTGAAGCGCTACAATACCGCGGCAGCCCCACAAGCATCCTGAAAGCATTGTTATACTGTACACGCAGGGCGCTGTATGCCTTCTGCGTATACTTGACCCAAAGGCTGCAGGTGTAAAAGGTCTGACAGTAGGCTCGAAAAAGCGTCATTTTAACGTCGTAAGAACACCGCGCAAACCTACGGGCCAGCATATTACTTCGAACAGACAGCGCCCTACGCTCTCTCTCGATATCTAAATCGTCACACAGGTCCTCAGTGACCCAGTGGCCCAGATACCAAAAGCCAAAAGCCAAAAACCATAGCCATATACCAAAAGCTGCAAAATCTGGCGGCGATCTCGACTTCGGCCGGCAACTGTACAAAACTAGATATTATAAGTATGAGTAGAAATTATTTCAGGCCACTGTTCCACCTTCATGTGGAGGGTAGATATCCCTTATTCTTTTATTTTTTTTTTGTTTAAATGCGAACTGTCCGTAGTAGTGCAGAAAGAACATAGCACGGCCGTTAATATGTCACATGGAGACAGATTTTTTCGCACAGGAATATATAAGTAACAGAGATAACGCTCTGCATAGCCGGACTTAACTCTACGTGCATGATGCTAGTGCTTCCGCGTGTTTTGTGTCATTTCGCACTTCTTCTATTCGAAAGATAGAAGCCTCTTTTTGAGACACATTTGTACCTTTAATCCCTTTTTACCCAGGAAACTCTTCCAAAAATGATCGAGTCACATGTTCCACAGGTGTGTTCCAACAGGCTTTGCAACAATATTATTCTCGGTAGCAATCAGAGAAATTCCTCGATGACTCATCGTAGCGGAAAATGGTCGCCACTCGCTACTCGCTAGGCGAGCGAGTGGTTTAGCGGGTTTACTCTTAGTTTATTTGGCCTTTTTGTCTGGACGCTGCGGAAGGCTGACTCACCAACCTGTTTTGCTATCAAGTTGTCGCGCCTATTTTTGATTTTTAAAGTTAATATTTCTTTTAAGTTGTTGCGCAAAAGATTCGACAATATAAACATTAAGCACGTTAATGTATGGATGACAAAACATTAAGCACGTTAATGAAAGAGACGTTAATTTCGAAACGCAAATACAGTTGGTGAAAGAAGTTCGTACGGCAAAATAAAAAAGAATGTAGAAAAGACTGCATTTTTATCTTCAATCAGATGATTTGCTGTTACGTTTAATGTCGTCCAAAATTCTTAAATGCCGGCTCATTAGCTTTATCTTAGGTCCTTACACTTTTCCGCCTACGCAGTAACGGTCTAAGGCCCTAAAACGATGTTAATCACTGGTTGAATCTCGAAAAACCCGTTACCTAAATCAAAATTCGATGAGAACCAAAATGAACACTCCCAAAAACATCTGCACAAAATTGCTTCAATAACAATCTGTAATTAGGAGTTACGTATTCCTGACAGTTTCTTAAAACATCAATTATAATTCTTAGGGTCCTTTAAAGTTTCACCAAAACAATGACTGGTCGACGACCTCGAAGACCTTGCTATTACATATTTGGCTGAACAGTATTTTACTTCCTACGCACGTGGCTTGATACCATGTTTGGTAGAGGTTTATACTTGATAGACAAACAAACAGACCAACAACTGTCGCGGGAATTCGCTATCGTTACGTGTTGCTTTTACAAAATAAGAAGATAAAACTGCACATGAAAATAAGCTAGGTACTAATTGTATGAATTGTGATTGTGTGCCGGAGTGTTTTAACCACTATGCAAGACAGGCTATCTGTTGTGCTCTAATCAGTGCGAAAATCCACAAATTGTTTGTTATTCAGGCTTTCATTAGCAAGACTTGATGAAGTGGAGTCTCTTCATCAGATGTATATTTTCCTCATCCTGTGTCGTTACGATGCAATTACTTAATTCACACACCTTTATAGTAGGCCTTTCCCTCCCGACCCTTGCTCGAGCCAGTCCGATGCTGCGCCAGTAGTTCTAAATCAGCCCCTAAATAATAATATCATTCAGACCAAGCCTGTCCCTTTGCTGTCCTCCTCCACCGACGCCCTAAGCCGAGGCTCGTACCCCACAAGTGGCGCCCTTAGCGCGCAGTCGCTTAATTATAAGTTATTTGCCTCTGGCTGGAGGCCTTACACTCAAGGCACCCACAGGATAGACCGGTTAAGCAGAAGCCAGCCTCATAGGCTGACCTGCGAGACGCCATTAATAAAAAAAGTAGGCCTCTATCATTACAATCTTCGAAACGCCCATCCAAGCACAGAAACACAGTCAGTTGTAGATGTACAATTAGATTACAATGACTGTAATTAGAGCACACGTGGGCATCAGGTATTATCGCTAGCCTGCGGGGGCTTACCAAGGAGACAATGAGAAAGCGGCCTCGATAACACTTGTGTAATAGACCCGGCGACGACCTTACCCTTGTTTATGAAGCTATTTGTAAAAACATTACGATACCTACGTAACTATTACAAGACTTCAATGGTAGTGCTAACTTTGATTTTCAATTCGGTGAGGTAAAATGTCGAAGTTCTTCAGCATATAAGTCTGACTTAGCCTGTTTTTAAAAGTTCTTCTTTTACGTATCAGTGTTCGCATTATACGTTCACATATACGAACCACGTTGATTAGTTTTCGTTTCATCTAACTAAGTACTTTCTTAGTTCCTAGGAATGGCAAATTTTTTTAGGAATTCCAGGCTTTGCACATAAAAATATTATTCATAAAAATATTTGTAGTATAGTTTGTAGTTTGGAATTTAACCAAGCAAACACAGAATAGAATAGAATAGAATTTTATTTTGCAAACATGGGTAATACACAATAGTTGTTATGAAATATCAAAGCTCAGCCATATTTTACCATTCGGCATGCAAACATTTACATTATTTATGAAACTTGTGCTTACATTTTAAAGATCAAATCGATTATATTATTATTGTTACAATTATCATTCAATAGATCAATTAATAAATTATCATTTAACAAACCAAATAAACTCAGTCTTGTGGGTGGATTTCCATCCCTAAACTCTAAACAGACAAACATAGTTATATTAAAGCTTGAATAAAATAAATAAATAAATTAAAAAAAACAAGAATTTCCACGACCTGGATACCAGCAACGATTCGTGTGAATTGTTTCAGTTAATTTTCTTCGGTTGACCTTCGCCTGCTTGACTGATCCGTGAAATAAATGATTTCACGGATTTTAATTTGATTAAGTTTTTACACATAAACTGAGAGAGTCAAGGGCCCCCCTAACCGCACCTTTGTCGAAAATTATTATTATAACTAGCCTGTACTGCCCCACTGTTGGGCCATAGCCTTCCTCTATTTATTCCATCAGTCACGATTCTGCGCTACATTTTCTTTCTGTATAAAGGCGCTCCGTCACCGGCAGCATTCGCTTGCAGTTCAGAATGTTCAGATTCACTCGTTTCTGTACAAAATCGAATCTTTAATTAATGCTCGCGGTGAGAGAATACAGCAAGAAGAAAACAAAATAGTTAATATAATGATTACATGCTAGAGAATGGATCTCTTCAGTATAAGGTGTATTGTTAAAGCTAATACAACAACATTTTTCACTCATAGCATAGTGCACTTGTCGAGTTGCGCATTTAGGTCAGCCATGATCACAATGAATACCTATTACAATAAAATATTTTAACAATTACTCATGTTCTGTAATTATCTGAATAGGTGCCTAATGGTGAATGACTAATTGCCTATGTAGAGGGCCTTACTTATTATCCACTAGCTTTTCCCCGCGGCTTCGCTCGCGTTAATTTAGAATATGACAGTCAATTGGGGTTGTAATCTGCTTGTAATAATATAATTCAATCATGATTCGAAAGACACGTGGCGCCATCTATTATCATAAAAACGTTTTAGTCTTTTTCCTCGGGAACAGTGCTTTTTTTCGGGATGAAAGGTATCCTATGTCCATTGCTGTATACCTGACAACGTATATTTCAATTTCAGGATGTTCGGTTCTGTGGTTTAGGCAATGATGATAGATAGTATTAAGAAAAGGTAACAAACAAACTTACTTTACTATTTATAATATTAGTTAGGATAGGAAGTTAGGAATATGATAAACATGCAATCTTAATAAGACCGCCAAACTTCATAAACACCGTGATTGCTAAAAACAACCATGCTGCATTTTTATTTTGACGCGTGGCCATAGTCGGAACTGACGCCGACAGTGCCTCCCTGAAAATGTAATTCAAGAGCCATCAAACCATGCAGCACTGTACTGTTTACTTGTGGATGCCGATTTCTACGTGCCTACGTTATTATGTCTCAAGTCGCCAGACGCAGTCGCGGTGCATTCCTGATTAGCGCCGGTTGCCGGCACAATCATGAATTCATGATGTTACACTATCCAACGTATTGGGAACAATGGCGACGATCGATCTAAACTAGTGTAATGCACATAGTGATCGGCACGATGTGTGAAGAAACCATTGTAATACATCAGTAGAAACTTTCAGTAGAAAGCTAAGGTCTTTATAAACATGAACAGAAAAATATTTCGCATGAGCTCTCAAAACGTTGAAGTAAAACGCCATGAGGAAACAGGCATGTCCTGGTACCAAACATTTCAAGATCAAATCAAATCAAAATATTTTTATTTCACATAGGCCTACATGGGCACTTATGAAACGTCGACAAAAAGGTGCACGGTTCGGGTTGGTCTGAAGAACTGTCGGTAAGAACTGTGACAACTACGTTTACACACTGGGCCCTTGTCACGATTATGGCCATATACCATAGTTTGTGTCAAAGGAGTGTCCATGGAGTATCTTGCCCATTCTTCTCTATAGAGATCTACGCTTTGGAATGGGCAACTAAAGTATTTTCACAAGTTATTATGCCTTCTTTTCCGGATCGACGCGATCTGACAGAGAACCAGAGTTATTGACATAGCTCACAGAAAAGTAAGCTTATGGGCCGGCCATATTAGCTGTAAAACCATGAACCGTTGGGGTGCCGACCGACGACGTGTTCTTGAGTGGAGACACGAATAGACAAGTGTAAGGTGGGACGACCTTAGGCTCGGTGGAACGACGATCTTCTCAGGGTGGCTGGTAGCAACTGGATGAGAGTTGCCAAGAATGGAGTTAAGTGGCGTGTGATTGAAGAGGCCTATGTCCGGCACTGGACTGTTGTAGCCGGATGATGATGATTATGCCTGGTGACTGGGACTGTAGCTTCAAGTTTTTGTTTTTTTTTGCATTCAAAAGTGCCTTTAATAGTCTAATTGAAATAAATGCTATAAGTTCAAAAATAAACGTAATCAAACCCTGTGTAACATGGATAGAATGGTATTTTCCAATCTAGTAGAGCATCTACGAGATTGAAAAATACAGTACTCTGTCGCGACATAGGAAAATCTAAAAATCTAATCGTAACCAATCTTGTTACATCGGTAATCTAAATTGCCTTCAGTCCGTTATTTGTAGCTGTAATGTACCATCAACAATATTAGTAACGCATCACGATTGCTAATATAAAGAAAAGGATTGCTGTAATTAAAGTAACTGTAAAAAGATTCTATGGGTAGTCAATCACAACGGAAAAGATGAATGAACTTTGGAATGAAAATGGCGCCCTAACGGACGGAAGCTTTGTTATTTTGCTTATTGAAAAGCAAAGGAAATTACAGTGCCACCTATGCAGTCTGATGATGGATTGGGATTGGAGGATGTCCGCAGTTCATTACTGTATAAAATATTAGTAGTAGGTACCTTTTATTTGTAAAAATAATGTGTGTATTGGGAAAGTCTAAAGGAAATATTTCTTTAAGATACTCGTTTACTAATTTATTATAGTATGTAGGTACTGAACCACCTATTTGGAAAGGTTTCCTAATGCCTGTTTTCAATAACCTAAATAGAATGCCTAAAAATACTGCTGTTACATTTTTACCTCTTGTTCCTTTTTAACTTTGACTTTACTTAGGCATTTGAGTGGGGTGAAAACGTACCGTTTCGTACAGTTTGATTTTTTTGGAAATCCATTTTATATAGGTAATTAAACCAGCCTTTGCATTTAATTGCCTAAATTAACCCACGGGAACGTACCTACTACCAGTAAAAAGTATCATAACCCTGGTCATGGACTATCTATATGCCAAATCGCGTTTATAATATTAGTTAGGATTTTAATGTAAACGAATATTTTATCTTCATCCTTTCAATTCTTTCACCATTGAAAACAAATTCTCAACGCGTAGGCGGTGACCCGTAAAACGGAAACAGATTAGTTGCTGAGATTTAGCACATGACTGAATGACTATATCCGTGCTAGTTTGTAATGAGATAAACAGCTGTGTGTTTGACGATATCTGTACTGGACATAATTTAAGCGCCATTTAAAGGCAGTAAAATAAACGCCGAAGGCTCTTTAGTTAATTCCATTTTATGGTCTTTTTCACCCTCATTTTCATTGAAAAAGGTAGAAGGTTGACTGGTAGAGATTGCCTTGTGACATTAATCCACCTTTTGTGGATCATACCAGTTTTACACATAAGAACCAAGATATAAATTAATAAAATTTGCGAAGGACCAAAACAGTTTTACCTAAGTTGCCCTTAAAGCCTCTATTTCAATTTAGTATCGTTGTAAGTTATAATTTACAGCGAAATTTTCAACGCATGGCTAGCTAGCAGTGACAATGAACTTTAGAAGATCTACAATTTTATCCGAGTCGCCTTTGTTTCGCGCGTTTATAGTTTTTTTGCTAATTTCAAGAGATTAGCAGACTTCGAGGCAATGCCCTCCACAATCAGACTTTTACAGTCAAAAGCAAATCTAAAGTTATTTATTCAAATAAGGCTGGGAATCAGCAATCTTTGAACGTCAACATTATAAAAGTCATTGAGATCAAAACGCTCGCCCTTTACCACTAATTCCTAGGGTTTTAGTTGGGGAGAAGAAAGGACGCAATAAGCTCCCCAGCAACACCCCTCTCTGTCTGCAGTTGGATTGGTAGGAATAATCTTGCATGTAAACGAAGAACTAGAAGTTACTTTTATCAGAACACGTCTGATTCTATTCATAAACTCACACGAGTATTTTAAAAACTCCTGCTATGCAACAGTATCATAAACTACTATGAAAGACCGGATGCGTAATAGACCACTATTACGCATCCATGTAAATTGTTGAGACAAAGATCTAAGAAAAGCGCAAATCCTTCCTGTTTTGGTGTAAAAAAGACTTTCCAACCAGCTTGAAGCTAAAGTACTGGAAGTTGTACACATTATGCAGCAAGTTTCAAGCAATGGCTAGGAAGTTATAAGTGGGGTTATTAATATGTCTTGTCAGGTGCTGAAATCTTCTACTTGGAGCAAAAAGGTTTCCACTCTCAAGTTTTATTAAATGCACCGCTTCACTTTCTTCAGGATTCAGCTAGTTCTCATACACTGAATTTGTTAACATTAACTTAGGGCTCATTCACACTGGGTCCGTCAACGACGATTCGTCAAAAAAGACTATACGTAATGACGGATGAACGTTCACATTGCATACGGAATCGAGTTTTTTCACGATTCATCAAAATATCATAGATGTTCACACTGAATTCGTGAATTGGAACTTCAACCGACCGATCCGTCATAACGATTCGTGATTTAAAACTGAAGGTTCACAACACGGACGACGGACAGGACACGGACACGGACAGGTTCATGGACGCTCACAACATACATTTACTCAATACCTTGCATGTCTGATTAATCAGTGTATGTAAACGCATGTTTGACAAATAAATGATTCTTATTCTTATTCTTTTTGTAAAAAGACGAAACGTCATTTAAGACGTATCCGTCATTTTTCACGATTCCGTAATAGTGTGAACACGGGCAATTAAAATGTATAGCTGCCCATACAAATCAAAATAACGATTCATGAAAAAAGACGATTCCTAAAAAAAACACAAATCGTCTTTGACGGATTAGTGTGAAGGAGCATTTACCCATACCTTTTACCTTCATAACGTAGGCAGAAATGACAACCACCAGCTACGATCCTTGCATAGGTACTCTTTTTACTTCGTCCACGTGCATACATCTGGCAATAAGCGCACGTCGTTTGCGAATACTAGGCTCCTGACCTTTCTGAAGAACACAACCAATTTATACCCTAAAAGAGAATGCTCATGGAAGTATGGAATCCCGTACCATGCTGCATCAAAATCAAACCTTGTTTTTTATAGACTACACTGATCGCATTAACTCCTACAAAAATTATTTTTGAAAAAAAAACCCGCGTTTCAGAGTTATTTTATAAAATCGAAACTAACCTAAAAAGTAGGTCTATTTTTTCGACGCTACCAACGACGTATTTTAACACACATACATTACATTATTGCTCTAAAAACAGCGTAATACACTAATATTAGTAAGAATTACGAATTAAAGTAACATCCACAGTATGCTTGACTGAAACTCGATTTTATTTTAGACCTTTACATTGCCAATAGTCAGTCAGTGTCAGTACAGTACAAAATTACAAATGTCAGATGCCACAGATAAGATAACTATAAACCATAGAGTATAGTAAGTGCTATAAACTAGTCGGGATTTAGGGATGTAATCGATAAATCAAAATCTTTAGGCTGAGAAAATCTATTTTGTTGCAAATAGCAATAAACCAAACTAAATCGATTTGGTGTACTGATCTTACTTAATTGTAATTAATTTTAGAGTCCGCTCGACAGACAAGGGTTTGTTCAATTGAAACGGAACGTCATTTATATTCAGTTGAAACGGAACGTCATATAAAGGGAGTAAAACAATATTCGTACTTTTAAACTCGAAAAGTATATTTCCAGTTCAAAAATCAAATCCCCGACGCGTAATGCCGTAAAAAAATATGAAACTAATTACTATAATATTTTGGTTTTGAGGCGCGAGACTTTTTGGTACCAACTTTGGTCATTGTCCTTTGTGTCATCATCATTCTCCTGCCCTTATCCCAATTTATTTGGGGTCGGCGCTGCGTGTTCTACCATACTTTTCTATTACTAGTCTACATCTCATCAGACAGTCAGACACCTCCTTTCTTGCCATATCATCCTTCACACAGTCTATCCATCGTTTCTTTGGTCTCTGAAGTAGTGTACTACTCTCAATTAGATTATAATTAGCACAACTTAATCAGATTACTAGTGCTAATTACAATTATCTATTTGCATGTCCGTCAATGTATGGTGAACACATAGGTATGAATTCAAACCATCCTTGGCCTATTAATTATTTGATTGTTCTACGCGATCCGTTATCACGGCTCTTCCGCTGTTGGCCAGGAAGTACAGCACACGAAAAGGTGCTACTTAGAGGGTAATTGTGAAGATTTATGTAAACAATCTCTGATTAATTTATGGTATATATAAGTTGATAAGGAACGTTGAACAAGCTATCGAATGATAATTTCTTCGTGTTTAAGTATGACTTTTTAACTTCCTACGCCAAAAAGTTCCTTCTGGAGCAATCTAAAGTGAAGCAACGTAAAATGGCCTAAGATTGTCTTTCTCTCAGCCCGAGAACGTAGAAATGTGTCGAAAAATAAGTTTGTATATGTAAGTAATCTTGAATTCTTGAACGGTATCACCGTACCAGTCCGTGTGGGTCGCTTCAAGGACAGTTCTTAACCTCAGCTCTTTAACGTAACGTAACTGTAATAATATTTGGAGTATTTTATTAAACTCAAAATGATAGTGCCTGGTAAGACTCAAAGATTTTTCGCATATTTTCATTGTGAAGAAAGTTGTTCTGAGTTACCATATCGAAACTCAACAACTTACTTTCCTAATCTTTATCCACTTATCCAGCCAAAGTTAAGTTTGGTTTTCTCTATTGCATGCCAGTTCGTTTGAATCTTGGGACTTCTTCCGCCTTCGTCCGCCTCATGAATTATCCAAACCCCCCAGGCCAGGTCTGCTGGGTCTACATAATATAACGCTTCTATATCTCTGCTGTTTGTCTGCTCTACCCTAAACCTCGTTACCCCAGTTATAACAAACCTTGCATTCCTTCGCAGTTTTCTTTAATTTTTGATGTCGCAATTTGGACTTTCCTACGTAGATTTAAAGGTCCAATAACCCATTCATCATTTTATTTATAATTTAAGAAAGTTCATTAAGTTAGGTCAAAGATGCGCACGCACGATTCATTATTTAACTGCAAATTGAATCAATTCGGAATATAAATCGATTCTCCAAACTTAATTTTCGTATCAATCTCTTTGGAATTGGAACTCTTACTGAGATATAATTTATTATTGGTAGTAAATTAATTACGTGCTGAGCTGTTGCAGACAAATTTGATTAGATAGTAAGAATGACATGGTATGCATCGATTTGCATATTGCCAGCTTACTTATCTAATAGTAGCAGTAGTAGTAACTCGATATCTTAAGATTGCTGTTCTCATATTAGTCCTAAATCCATAAAATATATACACTTCTCATCAAAAAAATCGAAACACTTTCGTTTTTATTGTTTTTGTCCTAATTTTTTACAAAAGAGAATTAATTCCATGAAAAAAAAAACATTATTGTGTAGCTGGCAGTTTGGTCATTACAGTAAGAAGAAAAAAATCAAAATTCGAAATTAGAATTTCATTTGTTTATCCTATAAATGAAATTAATCACTGTTTTGAGACAAATGTGTATTTAGGGTTGGAGTACGTTTCTCGTTTAAAAACTAAAAATTAGCGCTTGTCTTTAAACTTTTTGTTTCTTATTTCATTTACTGTGACTTTGGGACGTCAGAAAAATCTTTTTTTCTAAAACATATGGATACTTCGCCCGCAGAAGCCGCCCAAGTGGTGGCATTGCTGGATTCTGGACTTAGTCAGCGTGTTGTGGCTGCAAGATTGCATCTAAGCTTATCATCTGTTCATAGAGTCTACAAACGCTATCGGGAGACTGGTTCGTTCACGCGCCGTTCAGGATCTGGCAGGAATCGGGTCACTTCTGAGCGAGATGATCGATTTATTGTAACAACTTCTTTACGAAATCGACGCCTTAACGCTTTTCAACTGCAGCAGCAGCTTCGCGTTGTACGAAGAGTAGCTGTAAGTGACTCTACAATAAGAAGAAGGTTGAAGGAACGCGGATTGGCACCGCATAAGCCAGCGAATGGGCCGAAATTAACTGCAGACCATCGAAGAGCGCGCCTTAACTTTGCACGCGAGCACCTAACTTGGTCATACCTTCAGTGGAGCAAAGTACTGTTTTCTGATGAGTGTAAAATTATGCTGTATGGTAACGACGGAAGGAACAAGGTCTACAGAAGAGATGGAGAACGCTTTGCACAATGCTGCATTGAAGAAAAGGTCAGCTATGGTGGCGGTTCGTGGACGGTTTGGGAAGGAATCAGCGCCGACGGTAAGACAGAACTTGCCTTTGTGTCTGGGCCACGGCTGCCTGCACTAAACTCTCATCGGTACATCGAACAGTGTCTTGAACCTCATGTGATGCCCTATGCACATTTTATTGGCAACGACTTCATATTCATGCACGACAATGCTAGAGCTCACACCGCGGGCGTCGTACGAGATTATCTTACCGAAGTCGGTATCTCCATTATGGTATGGCCAGCAAGAAGCCCGGACATGAATCCCATTGAACATCTATGGGATGAATTAAAGAGACGAATTCGAGCAAGAGATTCAGCCCCAGAAACACTTAGCCAGCTGCAAAATGCAATCCAAGAGGAATGGGATAATATACCACAACATGTGATCGTGACTCTCATCCGATCGATGAAGAACCGTATGGAAGCAGTAATAAGAGCTTGCGGAGGGAATACAAGTTATTAAATAAACGTTTCTTACATTTTTTTTTCATTTACGCGTGTTGTTTTACCCATTTCCTTCATATTCCATACAGGGTAAAAATTACTCATTATACAAAATACGAAACCTATGAAGACTTAATTTGAATTTAGAACAATAACATTAGGATTTAAAAACCTCATACTACTCACTATTAAATGACATTTTACATTTATTCCTAAATATACACATTTTTCTGATAATCCTTATCAAATCATAAACTGCGAGGTGTTTCGATTTTTTTGATGAGAAGTGTATTATAAATCATCGTCATTGTATTGTTCATCATAAAATAATCACCGAGGAATGTCTTGCAAAACAAAAACGAAATGTGTCCTTAGGAACGGAGTTTTAAAGTGGCTGATCCCAAATGTTATATTTGGCCCTTTTATTACTACCTATTCAAAAACATTTAGGTACAGTGAAGGGTAGACCTTAATTTAGAAATAAGCCCGAATGGCGAAGTAAACTTTAAAATCAATAAAACCCCAGTTTTTGAACTTAAGTATCACACCTACCAGGCTACCATACCTAGATAATTACTCATCTATCTATACGTAACAAATAAGGGATCAAAACCCTCTGCTTATCCGTCTAACAAACTGCAGTTACATTATGAAATATGAACATCAAAGGACCAATCTATCAGCGAAGTGATCAGCGCAATCGACCATCAAATTGCCTCTCGCCGGATGTCTGCGCGTACGCACCATAATAAAACAGACAGACTTGTGCAGACAACGAAATAAAACATTTGCAATGAATAATGTAACAGTAATGCTTCTAATAAATATGTATTGTGTGATATAAACGGTGCTGAAAGTAAGTGTAGTTTAGCCTAAAAAGATAAAAATATGACTAAGCAGTAAACATCACTATTTGGTGATTATGTATGTAAAAATAATGAGTGTGTTTTGTCAGTTACATCAAAGTATTACTGAAGTTTTAAATTTCTTTTTGATTCACTTATAAAGACTTTGCCGTTATCAAACGCAATGCAAAATTCGTCAGAATGCACTGCTTCTAAACAGGTTTATTTTCATTTCGTTCCACGATCGTTTGTATCCTTAGTAATTACATCTGCTTTTGTCAATAAACGACAGTATCTTTTTTTCTTTTTCTTTAGCCTGTCTTCCTAATTTGCTGAATTAGCATTGTGTATTTACGGCCAGTGGCCCGGGTTAATGACCACGTTGTACTGATGCGTCTGCGCGTACGCAATGGTGCTACAATGAATAAAATTCGCAAGGAAAAGTATATTTTCAGTGTTGAACAATAGAGGATATCTTTCCGTGTAAAGCAGCTTTATAAGCCTCAATTATTTCATCAATTGTTTATATGCATGCTGATAGTAGTAATGATTCTAGTTTCAATTTCTATTGATCAGTATAACCTGATGGTTTTGTGGTTAATGAGGAATTAACTTATATTGGTTGTTTTCATTACTTAGTCTGTTAACCAATGCCGGGTGATACTTCAACAAGTCTTCAAAGTTTTCTAGTGTGCACACCCTTTATCCATATTCGGCCCAGTACAGTGCTCTTCTTCATATCTTTAACTTGGTCCTCAATCAGCCATTGATAGGTTTGCCTTGCAGTTCTTACGTATTACGGCTATTGTGTGTTCCTCTTTTGTTTCATCAGATGTCTCGTAGGAAAACCACATCAGCACAACAAAGACTTCAACCACTACAAAAAAGTTTTTGAAATACCTCGTGGCTCCTTGTTCAGTACAATTTTAACTAACCACACGCTTGACACTGAATTTCAATACCTAAGTTTCAAGGAAAAACGCTTCTCAAGAGTATGATCTAACATGAATATTAATCTGTTATCTTGAGTATCTCACGAAAGCTAGCGGTAAGCGACATTTATGTTGTTACATATTCTGCCCACTAAACATGGAAGCTATTCTCGAGTAAGTAACCGAATATTATAAAACAAGTGGACATAACTGTTGACTATTCGTCATTCTGTTTCGCAAACCGTAGCATTGATAACAAGGCGAGATATTTCCGAATTTGGCATCTACTAATGTTACCTTGACCTCTTCAGTAGCTTAAAAATCCGATATCGGATTATCTAAAGCTGATATTGAACATGTTTGCTCAGATTGGTCTGCCTGGTTTTTCTAGTGATCACAGGCTTGCCGAGCATGAGGTCATGTCCTGGGCACTCCTGGGTTCAATTCCTTGGTTGGGCATAGTATTATTGGGTTTTTCCGTCAGGAGTCAGAATCTATGCCCGGTTGATGGCAATAGACTACTATTGCGTGGGACTTTTTACATAACTGGCGAAATGTGGATAGGAAGGTAGGATTTCAGTGAGTTCTTAACTTACACAGTAGAGTATCACAATCACAATGTTTTCTTATTTAACCCAAAAGTTGACTGGTGGTAGAGAATGCCTTGTGGCATTAAGTCCGCCTATGTACCACTATTGTACATGAAGTTTAAATAAATAGAGACTAGAATAGAGGGGCGACAGACATGCTTGTTGCGACGTGATCACGAAAATCATTATAAGGTTAAACACCCACTTGTTGACTCGTGTAACATATTGTTTTTTTATGCTAGTGCAACTTGGTCCAAGTTGTACAAATAAAATTAAACATAGAACAATTGGCACTTTTGCTGTTCTATATATTAATGTAATACCTACTAAAGTTGAGTGTAATTCTGGTTACACATGTAAACTAGTGTTAAAATTGACAGTAAAAAGTGTTCGCATTAATCCTGGCGTCACATTGATTTCATAATTTTATCGCTAAAAGACGAAGCGTAGAGTCTTAACGAAAGACTAACATTAAATGCCACATTTAAATAATTACCAAATAGTAAAAGTAACGTTTACCTCAATTTTATGTTCTAAAGTTATTTTTAAGATACTGTATAGTGTTCGCGCATATAAATGAAGATGTCAGGACATTTGCGCGCGAAACTTTGCTACTTTTTTTTAATCTGACAGGTGACAGGTGTCAAAAGATAGCAGATAAAAACCAACTAACTTTTTTTAAGGGGAGGAGTAATATGATTTATGTACCTATGATTTTTTTATCAAACATTTGCAAACATGTTTTATGATCAATTTTTATTAAAGCTAACATCGAATTTTTATTGCGCAACCTGTAGAAAGTAAGGCAAATTTCTGCGTGCTATTACGTAAAAAGTGTTTAAAAAGATAAAGCTACATCTGTGTAAACTACAAAGAGTCCTAGTATTATAATTACGAAGAAGAAAGTCTTTGGATTTTTAATTGCTTAATCACGGGGAAACAGCGAACATTGTGGTTTCGATAAAATTTAGCAGAGAACACAGAGAAGTGACTCATAGTCCGACTAAGTTACGTATAGAGCCAGTATCTTTCCTGATTACTAATCTACTTCTTGTAATTTTAAAAATCGAAGCACGGCTCTAGTACTTTTTTTAGTTATAGCAACATATTTTTATGATTTTTTTTAAATGTCCTTTTCCGTGATGGCAATATGTTTTTGCTTTTTTGATTAAGCATACACGCCTTCATGACTCGTACGGTTGTATTTTTACAAATTATACGCTTTAATATTAATCGGATCAATTTGACTAGGTTCAGCTACGAAAACGTCTTGTTCTCTTTTTCGCTTTTTACAGTAATCGATTTTCTTCAGCTACCATCATTGACTCAAAAGAATTTTGGCGTAAAATTGGTAACTGTATCGGTGAATTCCAGTTAGTAATCTTATAGCAAATTGGATACTGAATTAGTTTAAAAATACGTACATCAAGGACAAGGACCTGATTGTTCTTTTGATCGGGCGTTCGGAGAACAATAACACGGCTCGCAAATGCAGAATTTGGCCACTTTTAGCAATATATAGGTTCACAAAACTTCAATCTAGCTTACCAGCCTCAATAACTACTATTCAATATTTATTTATTTATTAATCACAAAATCCACAGCTCTTTGAAATTATATCTTAAAATATATAACTAATCAACAGCCAATTACGGATTTACAATTTAATAGCTATTCAATACATTGCTAAGTGTACAGCGTGGATGAGTGTGTAGGAGTGTGCCTGAGGAGTTGCAAAAATGTGTGTGTGAGTATGTTATAGTAGTGTGTAGTGGTGTGTGTAGTGATTGTCTGTATACCTTCTGTTCAGTTCTATTTATTTAGTTTAGATGTATCTGTCAGTTCGTCACATACTGACGTTATTAATTGTTTCCTGAATATACCTTTTTTAGTATTAAATATATCAAGATGAGAGAATCTTTTGTTAAAATTACTCAGCATCCTACCAATTACTGAATTTTGAGCGTAGTTTGTACCACTGTGTGGTACTTGGAATAACTGCGATAATATGCAATGCAACTGCATTTCAACAACCCATCTTTTAAATTGAACATGGAAATTTTCACCATCTTATTAAGGTGGATATTATGGACGCTGTGAACGTAAATAGGTGAATGTCTGCAGTTCTGTGCTCATCACAGTGGCATGTCTCGGTTGTCCTTAGGCACAGATACGCGCAAGGTTTAGCAAGGCAACTTGGTCAAGATATGATGATACGCTTGTAAATGGATAGAGGTACCACCATTGACTTGAATATGAAAGATTGATTTATTTAAATTCATCTGATACAGAACAAATTCTTGTGTTGTACCTATAATACATAATGGATTTTGAATCAAACGGCGGAGCCTTTTATTAACTTTACTTCTAAAGACATCTTGTAGGTAAGCGACACTATTGTATTTGTTGTTACACGTTTTTATCCTCATATATTCTCATAAGAGGTCGTTAACCACCACATAGCTATGTGCTTATATCCGTGTCATGTCGAGAGCAAAGTTCGCAGTAAGATTTGTCTACTAATAAAATAACCATAACCACGAGTCACGTACAATAAACCCGCCATACATAATGAAAATGTAACTCGACACACAAAACGAATTTAAGAGTGACACGAAGACAGTTACCACGTAACAGTTGGCACAATAATGCTATAAAACTATAATACTAAACACATCAAAGAACAAATACAAAAATAAGGTATGCTGAGAACATCGTCCGTTACGATCATTGTCTTGCAAAATGTCTTCAAACATTAGCTTTCGACTCCTGCGCAAGGACATTTCAAATGATCGATTGTGATTCGTCGCCCGTCGTCCGCCCAGCGACTGACGTGCGCATACGTGCTCTAACTTAGCATGAATTACTAGTATTAATTATCGCCTCACCACCAGTGCTATCAAGCCAGCACTTTCGTTTTTTTCTCCGACGCTTTTGACAAGTAAAAGGCGTAGAGAGGTTTGCTCAAACAAGGGTGGTTAGTGAAAGTGCTTGCACAAGTTGCATAACCATTGTTTGCTCCTTAAAACCTGTAATATACCAGTTGTTTGACTGCGACTTACAATTTCGCACTTGTAGTTTTGGTAAACCCGTTATCTTTGTCTTTATATCTATATTCAGAGTCCGTTTGTCCACAATGAAGTCACCCAAGTAAATCCAATTTGCTGTTCAATGTTATTAGCTCAGCCATGTTTTTGACTTGATAAAATCTGTATTCAAGGACATGACTGTCACGTCTTCTTGAAGCCTGACTATGTGCTTAAGGTTTTTCATTATAAAGTGCGAAGCCAAAAGAATTAATATTTAGGCTCTGATTAAACACCTGTTTGTATGCGAGTGTGTCAGGATATTGATTTATTACACATAATACTACTCGGTAAACGACAGAGTCCATTACGGATACACAGTGTATGTCGCTTGACGACGAATGGAAGTCCTTGTTTATACGTTATCCTTTTTGTAACTAACTGTCGTGTTAATTTATGTTTCAAAGGCTCTCTGTGGTTGACTTGTTTAGAAAAACTAAAAATAGATCATACGTCTCTCGTAAGTGAATTGATGAAAGTCAAGTGTTTACTTGTCTTCCATGTTGTCAAGCGGAGTCAAGTTAGTAATTTCAGTGTGTGCTGTCATGTCCACAGGACTTGATTGTTTTTGTTAACGAGTTGTGTACAAATGTATTATTTATGCCTTCAGCTCCACCAAGTGATACTTTTTAAGATATAATAGAACTTTACCTAAATTCATTTTGAAGCATAACTGATACTTTTAGTGTTCTTAAAAAACTTTATACTAATTGATAAACCGCTTCCAATCATCAACTTGGCCTATCGCAGTCCATTACTGTTCATAGGCCTCTCCCGAGCGACTCAATGGCCTTCCGCATCCATTGCAGTCTGTCCCAGCCACCTTTTTGAGGTCGTGGGCTGAATCATAGATTATTACATACTACGGACTACTTGGAGATCAATAGCAGAGTATTACCTACTTCTACCTGACGAAATAAATCCAAGGTTAAAGAACCACGGAAGCAGCTTTAAGCATCTTCGAATGGGCAATATAAACCTTTACACATCTTCGAAATGATCAACAGAGAAATAAAAGAAAGACGATCCTCAATAAAAACAGACATCTTAGGCTGTGACGTAGGTTTCGTGCCAACTGGTGCCATGCTGCTCGCAAAAATAAAGGAACTCTACCACAGTAGCGTTCCCGTTACTGAGTGAATCATTATTCATAATACTGATATCAAACATGATCTGCGGATTGAACGAGAAATACCTAATACGACTTGTTGTAGAGCCTGAAATATAATATAATTGCGACTCCCATAGCTTATAATGTGTATGTAGATATAGTGCACATATAATTTGAAAACTCATGTGCAACAAATAGCAATCCAAACAACGAAACCAAGAGTACTTGAGCTGAAAGTGAAGACCAGCTTAGAATCAAGACATGTTCACAAGTATCTTGCTAATTAAGAAACAGTTTATTCACACTTGCTTCTGAAACTCTCTGACATGACACTTAGTGACATTTGACAACAAAACCAAAAAACAGATTCTTTCACATTTACATAATTTTACATCAATTATCCATTAGTAAAATGCAGTTTGGCGTATGACGAACAAGTTCAGGACGGATCGATGACATTTTAGGCAACTGGTCAGACTGCATTGTTGGGTAACCACCTTTGATTAACGCCTTAACGAATGCTTGTATGAGCACATTTATTTTATTCGCAGAATTATCGTTTGATTTTTGGTCGTCGAAGAAGGAAAAGTCTTTCGTTACCTCATGGAATTGAGGTATGTCATTAGAATTCATTGGTGTTGGCATCAAGTTGACGTAAAATATTCTCCCTGAATGGTGTCTTCATAAAACTTATTGTTACCTGATTAATTTTTTAAACTGTCATAATCACTAACATTATAATTAACACTAGAAACGGGATATTTACCATGTCCACTGTTACAAAACAAACAGTGGGCATGGTAAATATCCCGTTTCTAGTGTTAATTATAATGTTACCTGATTATCTTCATAGTCAGTCATTATCCCAATCTTTGTCCCAAATCTGTAAGTCTTTACATAATTCATTAAATTAGCTTCATGTATTCGCTTTGCTTGTTTGAATGGCTCTTATTCTTTACTTCCACTTCTTTCGGTGTTGTGCTTCTTCTCGCCAATTCTTGAATGCATTTTTCAAGATTCAAATTCCGGAAAGGATTACCTGTTTGTTTAACAACAAACGTAACTTTGCAAACTTGAGATCTTTCAGATAACGCCTGACTGACAGCAGCTCTGGTTCTCAAGAACAAGGAACCGATTGTGACGCAATTGTTTTACTTTTTATTAACTCAATGGAATCTGATATTATTGCTTTCACAACATTGATTAACATTAACTTTTTTATTGTAGATCTCGTCTTGTCTTTCATTTTCACTTACTTTCGTTTATCGTTGAAATTATCATTTATATCACTCATTTTCATATTGATTGGCAATATAAATTACTAGCTTTTGCCCGCGGCTTTGCTCGAGTTCGACCCGGAAATGGATAATTTCATCATAGCTTTGTTTTAAATATAGCTTATGATACTCGGGGATAATATAGCTTCCCATTAGTGAAAGAAGTTTCGAAATCGAAACAGTAGTTCCGAAGATTACCCTGCATATCCAAACTTACAATCCAAACTGCTTAAATCTAAACTTAATATTAAAGAGAGGTATCTCTTTAATATTAAGTTTAGATTGAAGCAGAAACAAATTGGGGGTATAATTCAATGTCATGTTTATAGCTTGTATAATCCAGCGTATTGAATGAACGGTTGAATTCTTTTGCTTTGGAGTCATCTGAGGTTAATAAAATAACAAATTCCACGCAGTCGGACCCAAGCTAGAGCAGATAGATGATGTATTATATACATATCTATCGGCTGTATTCCCTCAATCAACCTTGTTTGTTTCGCGTCTATAGACGCGTAATCTGATACAGAGTTCTTTAGCCCTAACAGCCTATTGACGATAACTTTATCTGAACTCCTCAATCGCAGACCACTTTCAGAGCAAGTTCGCTTTCTTTGCTTTCCAATACACTCGGTATGTTGTCCTATTATCATTCGCAATTTCTTGCTATGTTTCTACTACTCCTATCAATCATGTGTTGATGGGATCAGCGCCTTTTTTGTAACTCATTCAAGAGATTAATCTGTTTCCGTATTTGGTTTGGCACTTGATCTTGTTCACTTGTTGTGTAAGGGGTCAGACCTCACAGCTTTAAAATTTAATGTGAAATGAATTTTGAGTTCAACCTTCTACTGCTTGCTATTGAGTAAAAGTAAATCTTAAATTCCGATCGCTGGCGATATCGTGAGATGATAATGTGTAATTATGATTATGAAACTAGTGTTGCCCAAATGCAAGACCAAGACGAGACTTAGGCCAGTCTTGGTCTTGGTCTTGCGTCAATACACCTGGTCTTGGTCTTGGTCTTGGTATTGCGCTCTCAGTCTTGGTCTTGGTCTTGGTCTTGCAGCAAGAGTCTCGCAAGTCTTGCAAGTCTTGCAAATACCTATTAGCCTATTGCTATTTATTGAACACGTTAGTTTAAATTATGATTCGCGCTGTAAGACGTATGTAGTTACAGAATTATAATCATCAAAATCATCAACACAACCCTCCAAGTTCATAAATGTCGAGGAATTGTTAAAAAAAAAGACGTTTTCAAGGTCAACCTCATCGACCTTTGAACTTGGAGGGTTGTATTGATGATTTTGATGATTATGATTCTGTAACTACATACGTCTTACAGCGCGAATAATATTTTAATCAACAAACAATCTAGCACTGGCCTGCAAATTGCAATAAAAAAAAGAAAATTTGAATTTCGCGGGCTATCCTGGGGCATTCACCAATGTACAATGTTAATCAACCAATAATAGAAGACTACAGGCAAAGCCTACCTATGCGGCCAAAATAAGGAAGTGCGTGTGTGTTGAGATTAGCAGATTTCATTACAGTGTGCGTAGGTACATTTTTTAGGCAATTTGTCGTACTCGTGACTGGCGCGCTTTGCTACGTAGGTACTGTCGTAAGTATGTGTAAGTAAGAAACGATGTAGGTACCTACTACAACAAAATTGTATTCCTTAGACAAATAATCGTCGTACCTACACGACGATTATTTTTATTTATTTGGTACTAACTAATAATAATTATTTTGTTAATGGAATGGGATGGAAGAGTTGTAGAATAAAGACAATCTATGCAATTTAACATTTATTTAAATAAAAAATTGAACACAAATAAAAAAATTGCAGTACAGTACACAATAGCATTGACATAATTAACTTCCAGTAGACTTGCATACGTTAGACAAAACGAGTTCGAAAAGTTATAAGTACAAATCAAAGCGTTTCCTTACACAAAAATTCTCCTAATGTACCTTTAAGTATAAGTACCTATGTATTATTGTATCTACCTATAAATTGGTAAAAAAATGATATGAACGGCTCGCCAACATGCAGATATAAACCCCGAGAGGTTTTCATTGTGTGGCTAAAACTAAATGTGAATAATTATGGTTGTTTTAGAATAAAAAAAAAATGGTTACTTTATATTAATTCTTTTGACCAAGAATTAATACAAAGTAACCACCTGGCTGACTCATCACTTAATCTATTTCTATGTTTTCTAATTACTAACGATGCTTTAGAAAATAATCTCTCAGCCGGTACTGAAGTTGCAGGTATCGAAAGAAAATCACGAGCCATCTTGGATAAAATCGGATATTCCGTCTCATGCGTCCTCCACCACTCTAAAATGTCTTCTGAGCTGGCGGCTCGCGGTTTACTTAGGTACTCCTCCAACTCGTCAATAACTAAGCCTTGAAGACAAGATCCAGATCCAGATGACGACGTAGAGGGACATGCGTATAGTTTCTCAAAGTCTATTACATCTTCATATTCTTCATCCTCACATACTTTGTTTTCATTTCTTGGTAATTCTGGAGATTTAGACACCGAGTGTTGCTGTACGTGTAGACTTTTATATTCTTTATAAAGTTCATTAAATTTGCGCAGGCTTTCTGTTTTAATTTGATTCCCCCATAATGTCATATCAAAAGTCTGAGCTTTGTGCCTTGGGTCTAAAATTAAAGTGGTACAGTAAATCCAGTTGCTCTTCTTATAATGTTTCAGCATTTTATCTCGGGCTGCTTGGAAACCTAGAATGAGCCTTTCATCCACTTCAGTTCGATTAGGTTTCTCATCTAATTTTTTTACCATGGATTCAATTTTATCAAGCAATAGATTGAATGATACAATGACTAGCGGTAATGTAACATATTTTTCTCCACCAAGTTTCGTTGATAAAAGTTTAAAGTTTATTAAAAACTTATGTATTTTTTCGAGTATTTGCCATTCAGTTTCTGTGATTTGAAAATCATTCAATTCGGTAACTGAAACGCATAATATGTTAATGCCAGTTCTCACTTTTAAACCAAATCCAATCATATCATGTGTGGAATTCCATCTTGTTGGACAGTCGAGTATAGGATTCAGATTTGATGGCACGCCAACTGCTTCACAAGCAGACTGGAACTTCCTCTTCAATATCTCGCTTCTTTTTATTTTACTGGAAATACTGCGTAATTTTGTAATACCTGTACGTGAGTCAGCAATATTTGGCGCATATTCTTCATCTTCCTCAGTTTCGTCTTCATAGTCTTCATAGTGCTGTTCTTGTTCTTTAATGTCAGTTTCACTGTGTAATGCTAAGGTCTTTAGTAAATCTTGTACACCAAGGTTCAAAATGTGAGCAAAGCACCGGAAATGTTGATTGTCTGAATCAAAATGCAGCAGTTGTTTGCCAAGTTCATACATGAATTTGGTATTTGCAGTTGCGTTGTCCACCGTGATACCCTGTATTTTATCAATTATGCCATATTCCAATAAACATTCGTGGAAAATCGTTGCAATATCTAACCCAGTATGTCGACCGCGCGATGGTATAAAATCAAGGACTACAGATCGATACTTCCATTCATTGTCTATATAATGTATAGTGATCCCGTAGTAACTCCTACCAGCAATGGACGTCCATCCGTCAATGGTAAATGACATTTTACATGAATATTGTTGTAGTCGATTTTTAACATTCGATTGTAGTTCTTCAAATCGCTCTTTGACTTTCCTTCTTAATGTCGACCTTTTAGGAAATATCGTATTCGGGCAAATCGATCGAAAATATTCCTGTGTATCTTCATCATCGAAAAATGAGAAAGGAAGATATTTTTTTACAATCCAATCAACTGTAGCTGTCATAAAGTTGTCACTGCGGTTTTCAGAAACTGACTGAAATAAAATATTAAAACATTTGTGTTAATAATAGTAAGAATAGGTACCTATTAGATTTTAAAACTATGAGCATAGCATGATATCTATAAAAATATACTATAGGTACTAGCAAACCTGCGGCGGCTTTACTGTCGTAAATAACGGCATGCGTTTCTCTATATCAATACCGAAACTAGCTTCGCATTTGAATAAATTACCTAGGTAGGTATAGGTACAGATTAAAATCGTGTTACGGAAAGGATATACTTAATGTACATACATATCAAGGGCACGGATTCCTATGGTGATAAGTGATAACAAACCAATAAGGCAACATTTTTTAATACCTATAATTACCTACATAATTATAAATGTTTGTAAGGGAATTACTACTACTCAAATCATTCATTACATAGGTACCTACGTCAGCTGATCGGTGTCAAATAGTGTCAATCAATTATTCATCCAAGAAACAACTCCGTAAAAGATTTGTTTTTCTGATATTTTTATTATTATATTGATAGTTTTATGCCACAAAATAGCAAATACTTGAACACAAATTAGTTAGTACAAAATCTAAGTGGGTATTATAGCTTGGGAAATTGTTTTTTGTTTGTAGTAAAAAAACTTAAGTAGGTACTGCCGCGGCTGCCTCAGTAATTAAGTACCTATGTACCTACTTAAGTAGAGTACTTTATTTAGCTGACGGTTCAAATGAATGCAGATTCTAAACCAGATACCTACCTACCTACACTCTTCACCCCGTTTGAATGGATATGATGATATGATACCTACCTACCCTTTCTGTAACACGTAATACAATGGTACCTATACAAACACCCGTTGGTAGAAATAGAGATTAAAATCGTAAAACAATTTAATAACTACGTACTACTCATCATTATCATCTGCATAATCAGCCGTAGAACGTCCACTGCTGGACAAAGGCCTTCCCACTCGGGGGGTAGTTGCCTATAATTGCCACGCTGGGCAGGTTTGGCGGCAATCGGAGGACTACGCTACTAAATAATTTATAAAAAAAAAATTATAAAACTATAAAAAGTAAAGTAGATACCAATTAAATTCATAAATTTTAATGTAGGTATTTATGAAATACCCTTATTTGCATTGTTTTTTTTGATGAAATTAATTTACAAAAATAAAGTACCTACGAGTAACAGCTAGGTACCTACTTTACTTTGGTAAATTACTGTAATTATTAATTGAGTACCTAGTATCTACGTAACATATTTTTCTCTTACCTGTTTACTTTTTGCAGTGGTTGTTAAAAAGCTTGTGATATCTCCACTTTGACTTTGACTTAATGTTGGTTTTCTTACAGGAAGAAATATTTGCGATTCCTTCTCGTGAAAAGATAGTAGATGCTTCCTTAAGCCTGAAGTGTTTCTGTTTTTCATTTTTATTTCAACTTTCTTATGTTGGCACAATTTACACATACCAATTTGGGACGCATGAATTATTTCGAAAAACTCGTCAAATTTGCTTTTAGGTCTTTTAGATCTAATTCTGCAACTCTCACTACTCCGACTAGAGCTATTTGAATCTTCGTCACTCATGTCAAATTGTAAACATTCACTCCGAAAGCAATAAGGATTTAGAGTACCTAGCTAGGTAAATGGGCGAGAACAATAAATAAGATAGACTCGAAGCGAAGCACAATTGGAAATGACTGTAATTGAAATAAAAACTCATATTTATAAGCACAAGCCGTAGACCGACAAAGGAAAATGCGGCATTCTTTGATAGATAGAATAAATCTTTGAAAGATTAAAAAACAGAAGTATCACAAATTCACAATCAGATAGGTTTTGTGCCTACGCAACAATAAAGTGTAGATAATTATGCAAATAATATTGTTTATTATGGTCCTCTTTTATTGGAACTAGGCAAGTTCCGTTCCGGTACGTTGCCTGCTATTTTATGGAGGTTACTCGCTACTAGAGTAGGTGCGATAGAAGTTGATAAACCAACACTGCAAATCTCGATTTTTGGAAGTGTGTGATTTTAAAACAAAATGCGTAAAGCAATATGACGTCGCTCATATTTGGAGTTTTTCCACGTTTCAAGGATGTTAAAATCACCCACTTCCAAATTTGCAGTGCAATGTCCTTTAAAAAGGTATAATAGGAAATAATAATATAAACTAGGTATATTATTATTACTTACTACAATTCTTATAATATCTAACTATCCTTACGACTACAATCTTCCTTGCGAGGAAAACATAATCTATTTGTGTCGGTTCTGAGCACCCGGAAACTTATTTTATTCTTTGGAACATGAGCAGTGGCGGCGACCTTTGACATGAAAGCGGTGGCGGCGACCGGCGACACAAAGTCTAGTAATTTTTTACCTATTTTGGTAGGGTTGTCAATGTTGGCATTAGCACAGAAAAATAAATTAAGTAAACACAACGTTTATCAACTTTTTAATAACTAAGTATCCACGATAGAATATTTTTTCTGCTAACTTCCTAAGTACTCAGTCTAAATATATTTTTCATTATTTTTGTTTTTCAATAATTTGTTGTGTGTAATTGAATGGTAAACTCTAAATCTTACTTGAGAGCTTTTTTAAAACAAACTTATGGAAAGCACTGACATGGCATATACAATTTTCCATCTTGCTGCTCACTTTTAGTACCTAGGTATATCACTATCTATCATTTACCGATATTAACAATGATAATTTTCTAAATCAAAATATTCGCAATTCAACAGATGCGATACCTACTTAGTTATTAATTATCATCTCGCCCGACAGCTTTAAACGCTGTAGTGTTCGAATTTGAGCCAGTGTGAGAATGTATTTATACAAGAAACTCAAAGCATTCAATTTATACCTTCCTACTGCTGAGACATCTTCAAGGTCATTTAATTTTATCCTCCTGTACCAACCCTACCAAAATAGGTAACAATTTTGCCCTGTCCGCCGTACTCTTTGTCGGCGAAAGCGGCGCTCAAACGCTGTATGCGTGTGTCATCATATGTGTGCGTCAAATGCTGTGATACACTTGTTGCAAACCGCGGCGTCTTTGTCGGTAAATTATCAAATAAGTAGGTAAATAATACACCGACCGACCAACAGTTTATTCGCGGAACGTCACATTTTCCCAATCAACCTTGACCTTAATTCTTTAGCGATAAAGTTGAAAATCTGTTAAAGAAATTTGACAGAGTGTAGTAGCTTGATGTGCTGGCGTCTGTACCATAACATTGGCTGCCGTAGAAACTGTTACTAGACCTACTCGACTCGCTGTTAGTTTTAAATTTTGCTGAATAGAAGAATAATATAAACTTTGAAACATAAGTAGGTACCTACATAATGTTTATATAATTTTGTTGGCTATAATTTTAAGCACATACCAACCTACTAACGTTAGATCTGCACATTAGACATAAACAAGCATAATATATTATTATAGGTAGATAATAATATAGGTAGACCTACAAGGTATGAACTTTGCTAGAAAGTTATTCTAGGTACATTTTATCACATGGGATGATGGGAACAGATTTGTGAGTATTAACACGCTACCTACTTAATAAATAGTTGAAATATAATAAGTACCTACCTAATCAATACAATACCTTTTAGGGTTCTTTCAGACGAGCGGCACGTTGCCAACTGCAGATACAACTGCAGCCCTTAGTTTAGTGTTATGTCGATACCTACGGTTTTGATACTGGGGAACGTCTATCAAAATCGGGATTGAACCAAATACCTACTTAAGAGCCCGGCGTAAGCCGCTCGCAACTGCAATTCGAAGCGAAGGCAAAAATACGTCGAAATATTGCTGTCTCTGTTTCACCCTTCCTAGCGCGTTTCGGAGCAGCGCGTGAGCGTGTGTGAATGTGAATATTGTTTACCTAGCTACTATTCTATAGGTAGCGCATTACGTAAATATCATGTTCATTATTTGCTTTATTTTTGTTAGTTACTTTGGGCAATCGTTAGTGTATGTGCAGAACAGTAATGCATTTTTAGGAAATTTGTCTACTTACAATGTTTTTATCTCAAATGTTGGAATATCTCAAAATCGAGGCTTTGTAGAAAACAACCTGGGTTATTTACCTACTTTTTCTATAGGCACTAATATAACGAATAAGTATACGGTTCGCCTACAAATCTGAAATCTAAGTACCTACCTACCTACTTACGCCCGCCACAAGTTTTATGTCTCTAGGAATAACAGCATTCTCGGCTAAAAATTATCAAAATAAAAACAACAAGGATTTCCAAAGGTAGGTACACATTTATTTTGTTATTCATAAATAGGTAAGTAATAGAGATTGCTACATTGATTTAAAAAATATATAAATCGAAACGTGATTCTAATCAAACCGTGTAGGGTGACCATATTTGCTAAATGATTGTGAAAAATAAAATACAGTTGATTTAAGAGATTTGGACTTCTTCTCTACTTCATTTTACACAGTTGTAAAAATTTACGTTATTATGAGAGCTTTGTCAGCTAAAACATTATAAGTAACAAAATTGTAGTAATTTAGTGAACGACAAACGACATTTTAGAGAAATATCAGTTTCTCTTGTGAAAAGATTGATTTATTTTTGAAAAATACACATTTACTGCTTCATTTTCCGCATTTTTGTTTGCATTCATGATAATAATTAAGTACTTTAATAATCCTTTTTTGACGATTGTCGCACTTGTCAGCTTGGTGAAATAGGGCCATGGGCCGTGAAACAATAAAACATTATAATAATTTTAAATATGAACAATTATTTATATTCTATCTCTGATAGGCAGATTTCTGGGCAAACGGGGATCTATTAATTCAGGCAATATGCATTTAAAATAAAATTCTTCTAATTTGGATGCGATAGAATTCCAGAATTCATCTTCTTTTTCTATTTTTTCATATGCTAGTCCTTTTGGCGTCCACACGATAAAAATACAGTATTTGCGGTTTGTTACATGAAGCTGTCCCTGTATTTGGTAAAAATAATTATGACTTCTTTTTAATTTAATTTTACTTATGTTAGTCGGATCCTTAGTGCAAAAGGTAATTTTTTTTTCGTCTATTGCTTCATCTGGCGTAAAGTTTGCTGCGCTTGCAGGGCACTTTATTTCGATGATAGCGTCATCACCTATCAAACCATCTGGGCTTGCTCCGAGAAAATGTAGTTTTTCGTCGATAAACAACCCAGATGGTTCAATATGAAGCCCTAAAAGTTTCTCAGCATCTTTCAATGCGATGGGTTCATTTTCAATCCCATACTTTGTAGCATCGTTGCCTTTAAATTTACTGTATAGTAATTGTTTTACTATGTTTTTGCCAGACGTTGTATCTCTAAGTTTACAAACTTGACCAAAGAATGAAGCTGTCAACCTCATTTTTCGTTCCTTCAGCCAGTCTTGGTTGGCTCCTATGATTACCTATGATTTTTATTTGAATTTCGTGTCTCTGACTCGCACTTCGGCTTAATTCTAATAAAAGTTCGTCTTTTTTTTTCACAAGGCAAATCTAAATCCAAATCCGTAGCATAGGTCAATAAGTGTCAGAAATATTACGATACAATTGGCAAACAAATACGCACGCACAACGCAATGAAGTAATCGTCTAACACTGACGAACGAATACCCGGCGCGGCGTCTACATGCATTTTGCGCTAGTGTGCATTCACACTGACGAAGCGACACACATAGGCACTACACATAGATACCATGGTCTATGAGCCGCGCCACGCGTGCGAGAGCTGTGTGTGTGAGTGGGCACCTAGCCCTAGTCGTGCGTGCCCACGCACACATTTACACTATTGTCACTATACCACGTCAACACATCCAATGCTTGATGCGATAGCACCACTAGCCGCTGCACATTTGTGATTAATTTGAATGTTTGCCGTAATACCAAAAATGATGAATGAAAAATCAATGCTTTTCAATATTTTTTTTATATTGTGTTACTTAACAATATAAGTCGTGTTTCAAAATAAACAATATTAAGAATATAACCGTTTTTAATATAGAACAGATGAGATGAAAACATATCATTTATACTGCAAAAATGTGAGAAATTCAATTGGTTTACAATTCGTTCTAAGTATTTAGCAAAAAAAAAATGGGAACCTAGATAATTATTGTCTTGTTCCGAATAACAACATTATCAGGTGGAAATATGCTCAAACTGAAAATGATTTTGGTATTACGTTTGTATGGACAATTCATTGATCGCCGGCCCCTTAATAACGCCCAAATCTCAGTTTGTCTTAACTGCAAGACGCAAGAGTCTTGCAGGCTTAAGTCTTGTCTTGCTCAAGTCTTGCAGGGTTCAGTCTTGGTCTTGGTCTTGCTACAATAAACCGGTCTTGGTCTTGGTCTTGGTCTTGCGAAAATGCAAGAACAAGACCAAGACTGCAAGACCAAGACCGATTTTGGGCAACACTAAATAGTTTAATGGTCGGAAGTCAAAAGATAATTAATACCTTTACAATTTCTCGTATGAATGTTTCGTTCCTCGTCTTCAAATACTGAAGGAACAGATTCTCAGTTTGACAGAGCGTGGGAGAAAACAAATGATGGGCTCATATCTCAATTTCAAAGAGTAGTTTTAATTTCGAAATCATTTATTTAATTAGAAAGTTGATCGTCATATCATCAGCTGTCTTTACGAAGACAGATAGTTATGAGAAAACTACATGACTTAACTATTTTTACTGTATAACTATTAGTCTATTAACAGTTAATCAGCCCGTGCATCTTTGTCCTCCGTTCTCAGATATTACGAGCACATTGCATAAGTCTCGTATGTTCATTGTTTTGGTTATATTATCCAGAATGAGATAACATTTAATTCTAACGAGCCTGAGAACATTTCTTCCTCACTTTCCATGTTATTAACAAAGTATGCGTTACGTCCGTTTTGTAGAAAATTCTTGGAATGTTGACCGTTTCTGTTTAGTTAGTTGTTAGCGAAGCTTTAATAAACTGTCTATCGTTGTAACAAATTATTCTACATCCGCGTATAAGTGATAGCTTATGAATAAACGGCCTGTTATACAGGCTTTATCTTCGACACGCAAAATTTGCACTTACGAGTACACTGAATAGAAATTATTCACAACAATATCTCTTTGTGGTACTAAATCTACAATGCCAACGCTATTGCCTTCAAATACTTGAATGTGTCTTGATAATTTGTTGGAACAGATTAGTTTCAAATTCCAAACCCCCGCTTCTTCGTACCAAATCGACACATTCACAAAATAGTAGGACCTATCTAACACAATTATCCAAATGTTGTTGACCTCAGCTGTTGGTTAGCGCTGCAGTATCTACGTCATTGACACATGCAAGCAACAGTTCTGTAATAAAACCTTCATGTTTATCTTTAGATCTGTGTTGTTTTTCTATTTAACAGTTATTTTACCTTTGATATATAAACCTTATGACACGAGAATAAGGGTTGCTGTACAAATCAACCGTCATATAACAATGAAAGGATAGTACTCGACTCTTTGGAATGCCTGGAATGTTTTTGTGAAGTGGGATACTAGTAGTGCAAAATTAAATATTACTCTTTGATTATAAACTTATACTGTCACTTACGGGATATCTTCCGTGATTGTTCAAGATTTTGAGCTCCCGATATTTCGACGCTGTTGCAAGCGCCATGACCGCGGGTTGACCCTAGTCAACCCGCGAAGATATCCCGTAAGTGTCAGTATAAGTGTAGTTTTATACCGTGAAAGCTTAAAACAGTCTTTGATTATAGTGTTGATAGTCCATCAATCCTCATGGATGCCATATTGCGGTGAAACTTTTATGCCCAATCTCATTTTACTGACCACCACTAGATTTCCATTCTGTAACTATGAGAAATTCTTTACCGTTCTTCCTTTTAATTATATTAGTTGGCAAGTCCGTCATTCTACACAGAGGCTAAATAAAGATTATTACATCCGTGTAATATTTATTGTATTTGGTTAACGCCTTCTAATGCTAGTAATTCCGACTTATTACGTCTAAGCTATCGTTTGTCTTGCGAGACTTTCTACGCCACTGCAAGACGTGACTTTAATTCGTTTGATTACACTACTGGCTGTCTTTATTTGTACCAGTAGTACGTTGCTAAATGATGGTTTTGTGTTAATGTTGTGTCATATTGCTACATACTGTGTGATAATGGATTTGGAACGCATTACAGCACCCCTTTGTAGATTATTTGCATACGCTCTTGTTTGGACAGGAGCATTGCAATTGCAAGTTGAAGTTTAGTGAAATATTTTATGACATACAGAAAACCACATTTCTTAATTTAACGTGATCACTTCTTCTTTTAACCTTGGACAGGTTTTGACATGTCTTTTCCCCACTTCGTCTCTCTCTCTATTAACTATAAAACACATAATTATAATAGAATCTTTCAGGCCCGTTATCGTTGTACGATCTTGAATCATTGTTATTTTCAGTTGTATTGTACCAAAACACGTCACGCGTTCTCACGTCTACGTCTCAACACTCTCAACTATTGTAAAATCGACTGTGTTATTTATTAGACACATGTCAAAGTTTGTGTGGTCATTAAAATTCTTTTAATATTTAAATGTATTATTAAAATTCTTCTGTATCAACAAGTAGTGGTCAGTATTATCTTGAAGGACTTCAACATTCGAGAGGCACTTGTCATTATTTGACATTTCATTAATTCAAATCCACGTTTTAAACAATGCGATGAACACAATTGTTTTTTTTTGCGAATAATACCTTATTTTTTTATTGTTTATTGTATGGCGTTTCAATACGGTATGATTTAGCAATAAGCTATATGAACCCCAAAAGAGTAGGTCTAGATCTTCATCATCATCGTCACCCACAACCCGACTTCACCACTGCGCGATATAACCCTCTTTAGTTGTGTGTGCCAAGTTCTGTCCGTTCTTGTGCAAGCGTCATCCAGGGTATAACCGCGATGGCAACAATGTCATCGGCCCATCTCACGGCCGGACGACCAACACTTCTCTTTTCAGTACTTGGAAGCCACTCTGCCACATCTTTGGTCCATCTTCATAATGGGATCTTCTGTTGCTCCTAACCGGTTATTTAGCTCAAGCTCAAGCTATTGACGAATGCTTACACGCCATGCATGCCGATAACAATTGTGTGCAGGTGTTGGAGATGTCGCGAGGACGCCGATGATAACGTAAGCCGCTATTTGTAGTGATAGTGAGGTATCATTTTTTAAACGATTCGAAATTAGAACGAATCGATCACGCGAACTTTTTGTTAACATTTTGAACTTTGGAAAACAACGGGAATATCAAATTATACAAGATTATAGCTCGGGTTTGTAAAAAAAAGAACACAATGCAGAGGTTTTTCATTATATTGTGGACTCGATTATTATTATTATGATTTCCCGTTCTATTAGCTAAAGTGACACGACTTATTTTATATTATTGGATGCTATCTGTAATATGAGTATGTATGTAGGTCTAGCATAAAATTGTAATCGAAAAGTTGGTCAATTCCATTCGTAGTGGATTCTTGACCCCACTGCACTTTCGATAAAATGAAACGGTCTAAACTGGTTATTTATTTATATTTTCGATAAAACCTTCCCAGTAACTGCTGTCGTTAAATATAAATGGTTTTCTTGTGTTTTATCAACTTGTG
Source organism: Eurois occulta (assembly GCA_950022335.1). Lineage (NCBI taxonomy): Eukaryota > Metazoa > Arthropoda > Insecta > Lepidoptera > Noctuidae > Eurois > Eurois occulta. Next base: position 2,730,223 of record OX465489.1, on the reverse strand, counting down.
TTTTTCAGACTGTATGATGGAGAAACCAATTACGAAAATCTTTCGTCCAGTCCTTGAAGTACCTTTCTACCTATTGGTTAGCAAATAATTATTTATTAATTAGAAAATGCGTATTGAAAGTCTATATAAGGCCTACGTAAAATGTAATTGCAAACTATTACGATCCCCAGTATTCGAAGAAACTACTTTACGACTCCAAAATTACTACGCCCATTTCCGCAACAAAAGTAATTCGCTACCCATTAATTCGAGTTTATCGATTCATAAATTAAATCGAGCCAATCGGAATCGGTTACGCAAAAGTCTCGCGTCCTCATCTCTAGAGGTGCAGCCTTCGATTGAAGCCTTTCGGCCAGTCCGCGGGAGTCGGTGTGCGCGCGCACAAGAGCGCGACAAATGTTCATGTTCGACCGTTCGATATTCAAAATATCCCAGTCGAATTAGTGAAGTGCAAAAACGTTTAGTGTTGGTGTTACTATTTATTCAAGCATTATCTTCTCTTTATTTAAGCGATAGAGGGATAGATGCTGTTATAAACAGTTTTTTGTGCAAATTGTGAAGGATTTATGTTATTGCTTCGCGCGGTAAGTTCTATTTACAAAATGATGTCAGAGCAAAGGACCGTTAATTTTTTGGTGCCTTGCTCAGAAATAATAGGTAGATGGCATATTTGAAGAATTCATTCGGTAATATATTATGTTATGCTTATAGTTTCTCCAACATACATTTTTGTTTGTTCAGGTGTCAGCTTTCAGAATTCAGACCTACAACACAAAATTGTGACTCATTGTGTAAAACCGTAAACTGTCCATTACACTAGAAAAGTATTCGATCATGTCATTACACAGGAAATCGTGATTCGGATCACGGTTAGTAGCCTACATTTGACTTACAATCAGAACAGAGCTTACGCAGCTATTCACCAAAGTGGGTACATGTGTCCAAAACAGTTTTTTGTCCGAAATAAACACATGTACTTACTTTGAGTCGATATTATAATGTTATGTGAAAGTAGGCTTTACACTTGTTTGTCTCGGCATACCTACATATAAGATGTTGACCCGAAACTTAACGGTCTTATGGTGTAAAGGGCCTTTATTAGTTACGCCTTTTCGATTTTATTGATGCGTGTGAATGACTGGGTATTTTGTATTCAAACATATGTTTGCTGAGAAAATCAATATCTCGAAGAGTTTTTTGCAGTCGCTAAGTAGGTATAAGCACTTATATTCCATGCTTCCAAACTATTAGGTACATCCATCTAAACATGCTTGAAACCCGTAGCAATTTAAATTATCCACTGAAGAAATCCTTCTTTCTTAATGTCCTTGATATTGATAAAACCATGACAAGAAAAGTAGGTACAAATACATACTTACATACAATGCAATACAAACGTGGTGATAAGACTGATTTGCTTTGAAGCCGTCACGACTCATTTCTGGTCATTAAAAATTGAAATGTACAGACGCCAGCACATGAAGCTACCCGAAACTGTCATATTTTCCCAATCACCTTGAACCTAATGCTTTAGTGATAAAGTTGAAAATCTATTAAAGAATTTTGACAGATTGTAGTAGCTTGATGTGCCGTCTGTACCAATCAATGACGTTCTTGTTCATCTTTTGCCTCATGTTCCTTTTTCCGCCTTTATTTAGAAATTTTAGGAACTTAAATAATTTGGATTATGATTAAGGACCTTTGTAGTATTGGTGAGTAAAATTACAAATTAAATTAACTGCAGTATCCTGTTATCCTGTATAATTAAGTCTAGTAAAATTTTAATTAACTCTTCTTCACACACAATCAATAATATTCAGAGAAGTAACGAGGAAAACCGTGATATTAAGCATTGAATAACAACTATAATCATGCCGTTATCCGTCAGGGTCATATGAGCCACAAGGAGTAATAATGGCGTGGTGAAGGTTTAGCTGAAGAAGAGAATTTGCTGAATACGAGAAGCACGGTGGATGTGGCGACGCTTAGGGGCCGTCTCCACGCTCGTGGAGACGGCCTCTAAGAGAGTGTATAGAAATACGTGGCAACGACGATAATATCGTCGCGATTCTCTCGCTCGTGGAGACAGCCCCTTAGGACCTTTAGGCAAAAATCATGATATGAATTAATTATTCGTGGTGGGTCTAGTGGTGGCAAGCGCGACTGCTGAGCATGATTCGAGCAGGGTTCGATTCTGGGACAAGGGCAGGCAGATGATGATGACAATTTACTTCTCTCGCATTGATATATAAAAACCCTTTATATATCAATGTTCTCTCGTTAGTAATTAATTGTCGTCTGTACTTACTTCTTTATTTTTTTTTATTGATATATTATATGTATTTTTTTGTCTACATGTGGAGGCTTGTAATTAGCGAATTGAAAATATTACACTTTTTATAAATATTTTTTTTTGTTAGTCTCTAAGTAAGTCTTCTTTAAAATAAAATAAATAAATAATTATTGGGTTTTCCATTAATAGAAATTTAGGTCCATCAGGAGTCTAGGTTTGTGCACGATTGATGGCAATGGGCTCGCCTCCTATTACATGGAATTTAAACGTAACTGGCGAAATGTGGGTGTACTATTAGGTACACCTCTGCCTAACCCTTCGGGATTACAGGCGCACACTTATGTGTTGAATTGATACTATCTCCATGATCAGTTGATCAGCCGTCATGTCACAAAATCCTCTCATTTCTTATTTGGTCAGCCTCTTTTCCTATAACCACTGAAGCATTGAATAACATAATAGTATATGTAATGTAATCAGTCCTACAGACAAACATAACAAAATGTAACCGTGTCTCCAAGTCAGTCTTCAAGGAAATCGGATGAATCTTCCGCGTTATCTAATCGAAGGAAACCTGCTCAATCTCTGCATTTAAATGTTGCTATTTCTGGTTTAGAATTTTATTATCGTTATTATCTCATTTTAGATAAACAATTAAATAACTTTGAAGTTTTTGCTTTATACCTAATATCGAATTGATATTTTATAAGTAGCAACATTAAAGAGTAGGTAACTTCCGTTGCTATTTATGAACTTAAAACAGACTTCGATCAGATCAGATTCATAATGAAGTAGTAAGTATGGTCACAAATAAACAAGTATAAAAGATAACATGTAAAAGCACTCAAAACAAAAATTGGCTGCAAACATTAGAAAGAGTAGAATTTGCGGAAAGATGAAACTAGAACTTGTAAAGACTAAAAGATACTCGGGTCTTCTGCTATCCTATGCTTCTGCTTCTTCTTCAAAACCGCGAGGTTCACCATTGCATCGTTAACAAATCCTCAGCTAGGTTAATTAGATCCACATAAGTGATCAACATGAATCTCATTGCACATAATATTATTACCAAGCGACTTGCCTACTGACATTCCAAAGATTAACATCTGATTTATGGGCACGTGTAACATTAGGTTATTACGGTCGCCACGTGAAAAATAACCGTGTCAAATCCGGCAGTTGGCAAGAACGCGATTACAATAGTTCCTTTCAAATCTTCAGAATTTTTTGCCGGTCAATTATTATGAAGACTATTTTTGATGGTTTTAGAGGTGTCCGCAAAATTGATCTCTGTTCTGAGAAAGTGTATCTAATGTTTCGATTTATCTTACTTTTGCCGTCAAATGCTTCCGTTTTTTGTTCTCCAGAACTTTAATTCCAAAACAGTGGTTTCATGGTGTTAATGACATAGGTTACTAAACATTGTACGTAACCCGGGAGTTGAAAGCAAAATTAGATCTGCAAAAATACCGGAGGTTGTATCAGAAATTATTGTAGGTTTATTTTAAAAATAAATGAAAAATACCAATATTCAATTTTTTATAGAAACGTCTAGAACTGCTTCATTCAATAATGAGTCAGTTAATTTTTCTGCGAAGTTCGTCATATGACTTGTAGACCGGTATGCAAGTAGAAAGGTGCTATCTCGCATGTCTTAGTAAAATTAAAACAAACATCATTTGAAGTCTCATGCAGGTGTAAGATTAAGGCTAATATACACATAAATATATATATGTGTATACGTATTAATATCCACTGATTATCAAGATTTGAGTGTCAGAATGGTTACTTGTTATTTACTGTCTAAAAGTATCTCTAAAAAGGTGTGTAGGCAAAAGGGTTTTAATCAAGAAAAGGCACAGAAAGACAAGACTATTCATTTATTTTGATTTAGGCTTGTCAGATATTTATAGGTAACGTTAATTACCTATCAAGCTACGTCCATTCGCAAACCTAGGTCTTCGTGGAGAAGAATGGACAAGAAACTCCACGGAAACATCTTTTAAAGTATTATGCCAGAACAATTATATGTTGTCCTGGACCCTTCTCAAATTATAGCAATTTATCAGCGAAGATAAACAATAAGCAATATAAACCATATTATAACACATAATTCTAGCACATAATATCAGTAATAGTCATAGTATATTATCAATTAACTTACATTAACATTGTAGAAACTTAGGGTAATGCAAATAGGTTTCAGCTTTACACATTTGGTATCTTCATTACTATGTCACTTTCAAACTTAATACTATACACATGGCACACACAATATATCTCACAGAGTATGTCTTAATCCTTAGAACAGTTGCAGTATAACAAGCCCCGAATTGGCGGCAACCTCTACTTTTATACACGTCAAATGTCAAATACTCAGTACATCCTTCCCGCCATAATAAACCAATGGCAAATGGTCACATATTATAGCTAAATAACTAATATTATAGATAAGAATTAACAAATCCTCTGTAAGGGAACTATTTTAAAACTTCATTAGATAATTTAGCAAACTAGGAAGTATTTATTTGTAATCTATATGTTTAATCGGATAAAATATGAACATCAACTGATTATTCAGAGAATTGATTGAAACAACTTGATATATTGAAATTGCAACATAAAATCTGGGACACATTATAAATAACACATAACACACTTAAATATTACTAACTAATCTTAAAGTAAATAAATATTTAACTTGATTATTCAAATATAACAACTGTCTTTCGTTTGGATACTAAGCCTTTTAAGCCGCAATAAAAACTATTTCTATAAAATACATCGTAGTATAAAATACCTTTAGGAAAATGTATATTACGTTTATTTTAAATTAGAACCTTTTTGTTCTCCAATATTAATTTACGATGATTATAAATTTAGTAATATTTTTGAAATGCAACGTCGCCATACCTCAATGTTATTTTACGTTTGACAGCCGACGTTGCTGGATCATATTATTATTAATGTAGCCATTACCGAGTTTTTAAACAGTCAGATATTCTCATATACATAAGGGTATGCTAAACACATACATACACATACACAACACACACACAAACATGTAAATAAGGTTATGATTATTGTAGGGATGTTTTTATTCGTGTTCAACTAAAGAATGATGTGAATTATTGTATTAATAAACTGAAATTCTATGTATAATCTATCACAGGCTTGAAAATCTATGGTATTTGTATCCGATGATCTTGCAGCTTCCAAAGAGGTTACAAGAGATCTTCTTCACGTGTCGATGGCAAACTGTAATTAGTCGATCCAGAACATAGAAACGTGTCTCAGAACTATCACTAGCGTCCATCTATTCCTGTAGTGTGTAGGCATCAGGGCACGCAGGACACAATATCATGTGTCCCACAGTTTGTGGATTAACATCATTTAGACTTCAGGTTAAAATCATTTATTCTTCATCGGTTCAAGAGATCTTAAGAAATAACTTTCTGCAGTGAAGATAATAATAAGTTCCAATGTATTTGATTTTTATCCCCGACCAAAACAGAGCGGTGTTTTAAGTTTGAAGTGTGTGTCTGTCTGTGGCATCATAACTCCTGAACGAATGAACAGATTTTCGAAGGTGTCTTTAATGATTGGTCCTGTACTTCCTGGTCTTCTTTGATTATTTCAGTCTTCCCAGAATCTGATCTTTAATAGTGACGACAGCGGGTTCGATTCTTGGCTAGAAATATAGATTTTTCAAAAACCCACTAATCTAGTTTTAGTTTTCATCAAAATCGGGGTCGAGACTCCTTTGAGTATTCGCTATTCCTTATAGTTTCGGGTGTGGCCATCCACGTACCCTTGAAAAAATCTCCCTGTTTAATTAATTGCAACGAATCGAATAGGTTTAATTAATTCATCGAACAGCTATGTACCTCTTATGTAATTTATTTTACCAATAAGTCACTGCTGTGCACACTTGCCTATCGTAATTAGGATCATTTATAACATCTCAATGTGCTTTAGCGTTACTGTGATATTTTTGATGTCTAGTTAGATTCCACTTGTTGTAGAAGAGAGATTTGAGATTATGGTGATTGATGATTCTTCTTAATGTTTGTCGTTTACTATTGTTTCTTATGAATAATGATCTATCGTTCGAAAAGCAGCCTTTATACTTACTGTCTGTACAGAATTCATAGATTATTCTTTTCATTTTTCTTCGTTTGGCGCCTCCTCAATTGCTGATGGTTCGCTATGAACTTCGAATATTCTTTCTTTCTTTTCTTTTTCGCTAAGGACAGCAAAGTGGAACATCTCAGCGTTCTATTCACAATGCTACAAAATTATTGCAATTGGAAATCCATATATTAATTTTTACGTAAAAGCGACTATTGAAAATGTCCTCACAAATGCCTTTGTTATCTTTAGTGCATAAATTCCACGAATAACGCTAATGTTTTTCTGCGCGCGCGCACACTGCTTCATTGCATTAGGTAGATATCATTATTGACAGAAGATACACTCATAATGATCATTCAGACATGTTGAATATTTTGACCGGTTTTGTAAGATTTTTCAATCACTGTTAAACTTCAATGATCCTTGATGCTTCAGCTTGTTCATCATCATCATTCTCTTATCCTTGTCCCTATTTATTTGTGGTCAGTGCAGCATGTCTTCTTCTTCCATATTTCTCTATGCTTCAGCCTGCTATCAGTTCTGAAGGGGTCGCTCTGTTCTTGTTGAACCTTCTTGCTTCAGACAACATAGCGACGCTATATTAACATTCTTCAAGCATGCTGAGGAAGGCTTCGTCCTTTGATTTGCTCCTACTTTTCCGTGTATTAATAGTATTCCTCCAATAGACTTTCCTCTACTTTGACATGAATATGTGTTGACCACAGACCTTGAGGCACTTTGTTAAATGAATCTTGATTTTGTTTGTTGTCAAAATATTTGGATTTCAAGGTGAAGAAACGAGTGGCATTTATTTGTTTCACACTTTGTTTGGCCCTTACTTGAAAGCACGAAATTTATCTGTAGGTGCGTAAATTCTTGTATTTCTAATGTACTATTATAAACTTTAACATTTAGTTCTATTGCTACTAATAGCATCTAAAATATCAAGGCTTTTAGTTTCCAATTTCTAGCTTCGTTTCTTAATCTTTTAGGGCTAGGAATACTGTAACGTAGTAGAGCCCAAAAACCGATACTCAGTGTCTTGAAATTTGATAAAAAAAAAAAAAAAAAAAAAAATTAAATAAAGTAAATTAAAAAGTAAGTAAATTTGATCATTATGCAAATATGAATAATGCAATTTTCGAGGACATCATAAGATCAAATTTTTGTTTGATGCATAATTTAAGTAAAGGAAACTACGCCAATATACCTGTTACTTGGTTTCCGATGACTTCGTGAAGAGAGCAAAATTCCCGACAGCTCTTTTGTCAGTTTGCCACAAGTAATGTTGTGGGTCTTTTAATGTATGCTTCTTGACATTGTAAACAGTGAAATGTGAATACTTCTAATTCAATAGCATTCCTTTTCACACATTCTTCGATGGTCATTCCCAGTGCTACCACAAAAGCTGGTCCGATTTCTCTTAGACAAAACTGACAGATACAGCCGTATTCCCATACAAGGTTTGTTGGTAAAACTAAGGAATAAAGTATGAAGAATGTGGTTCTCGCTCCGTCATGCCGGTCACGATCGTGAAACTGCAGGTTGGATGAACTTGGACATTCCGCGCGGCTGTCGACGTTCCACATCTAAGCTATGCCGTCCACTTGCGGTTGCATAATAAGATGCATCGCTCTGCTTGTGATAGAATGCGGAATTTTGTTTTAGATGGGCACCGAAGTGTAGCCATATTTACTTTAGAGTCGGTGTCTGTTTTGGTATTGGAAATAGCTTCGATCGTTAATCTTCATGGACAAGAGAATTTTGTGTTGAAACTTTGTTGAAATATCTTTGTTCAGTTTACTACATATTTACCTACTATTGCTTAGGCGTCTTCAACATCGTCTTAGAAAGCAGCGATAGCCTAGTGGTGTGACTCGGGACGTCGTACTGCCAAGTCATAGTGCGAACCCAAGACAACCACCTCTGATCTTTCGGATTCATATGCGTATTGTATAATTATCACTTGCTACGGTGAAGGGAAAACATCGTGAGGAACCCAAGGCAGCATGCCTGAGAGAGGCATGTAAAGCCAAGTCAGAGGCGACATAAAAACTCTGACACCAGGTTAGGCACTAACACAGGAAAAAGAAGAAAGAAAGAACACTGTCTTGTGTCGTTTCATGTTTTTAAAGACACTTGAGTGGCTTCTACTTTGATTTCCTTGCTCAATATTCTGTAATTCCGGAGATTATGTGTGTAGCATGAACTCTCCTGTTATTATACATATAAATTAACCTGATCCGATACAGCATTGCATATAACGTAGTAAGTACCTCGTTATTGTAATTGCAAACACTCCAGTGTTTCAAAATATTTTGTAAGCTTTGCCTTCAAACAACCGTCGGTGTTATTGTATCGTCAAAGTGTCTGCCCTCAGGTGTGGAAGAGACAACTCTTGATATACAGTCCACTGCTTAGAAAGTTGCATCAGTCAGGAAGACTTTCAGTCAGCAATGAATTTCTATTTTGTCACGCCGACTTTTCGCTTAACTCGAGATAATCGTCATTGTTTTGTGGTTACAACGAACTTACCTAAAGGCCAATAAATGTGTATTAATACCATAAATACCCACTTATGACGTAAGTTGAGGTAGCAATGTACCAACCTATAAATAAATATTATGTGTAATACATCCATACCAATTTATATAATTAAGCAAAAGTAGCTCTATCTGTCTGTCTGTTAGTTACCCTTTAATGCCTAAATCACTGAACCGATTGTTATGCAATCGTACAAATGGGTGCCTGGGACTTGAAGATGAGCCTTTATTCATGTACCATCCATCCCTCATCCCATGGCTCAGTCTATGGCAACTTTACACCTCGTAAGTAAGTTTCAGTGTCATAATTTTCCGACCAGCACGCAAGCGAAACCGCAGACAGAAGCTGGTATTTAATAAACAAAATAACAAAATATTGTTGACGTAAAGTTTACGTTTTTGGTCTTATTTCAACCACATTAGGTAGTTTTTAATAATATAATACAAGCTTGAAACCTCACGATTAGTCAGACCATAATATGACGTAAGAAGGCTCTAGGCAAGTCTTTGCTTATCATTATTTGCTTGTAACTACACATACTGGCAGGTATCAATCAATAGGTTGTTTTTTGCCCGTAGAACATAACGTTTCGTTCAACGAGAATATATTTGAATATGATTGAGACCACGCCCGGCATTCCTATTATAATTATAACTTTGGACTGTTATGTCATGAATTCATGATTCGTGCTTGTTCAATCATAAATTAGTTTTCTTTTTAGGCCTAGTAGACCAGGGTAGAAGCCTTTAAAAATAATAAAAAGTGAAAAAAAATAATAGTAGGATGCAACCCATTAGAAAAGGAGGGGAATATTATAAAAATGAAGGGAAAAATAATTTACGGGCGATCTGAGGTCGGGAAGGGGATGGGGGTGAGTTTTTAAGGGTAAAAAACGGTTTTTCTCGATTTCCGGCAAAACTAAAAGTCCTATCGAAAAAAGTTAAATGGCAAAGTTGTAGGTAATAAAAAGATCTAAAACTTTTGTGTTTACAATTTTTTCACATAACCTCAAAATTTATGTGAAAAATTCAAAAAACCAAGTTTTTGGTTTTTTATTTTTATCTTTTACAAAAATTTTATTTTTTTAACGAAATTTGGTCAAGACTTACCTTTTTATGTCCCAAATACGCTGTAATTTATTTGATTAAAAATATTTATTTTTTCACCTCATTTTGAATTAATATCGAAAAAGCACCCTAATTTTCAATCGAAAATTCACCCGTCAAAATATCAGTTTTTTTCCAAAAGTTGGTATGTTTTCTGTTCGGTGAAATCTCTACTTTCCGATGGTGAAAAAAAAATTATATGCTACCATAGTAAATCTTCTCAGAAAATGCAAAAAATCGAAAAAAACTCGAATTCGAAAACTCTTTTTTAATTATTATAAATAATTTTGAGCTATTTATTAAAATTTACACTTTAATTACTCGAAAAACGTTAGATTACATGCTACATTAATAAAAAAAACTTGCAAATCAAAATATACTACTATAATTAACAAGCAAATAAGTTAATAAAATTAATATTTAATAAGACATCTACAATATTTGGAGAAAGTTGTCGAATCTTTGTTAAATTATATGCGTAGATGCCTATTTATAAGTATTTTAAGATAAATTATATTACCTACAATTTTTCGTAGGTCACTCAGACCTACGAAAAATTGTAGCCCATCAAAAGGTGGAAGTGGGGGGTTCATGGAGAAGTGGGGAAGGGGCTAGGCGGGTTTGGGTCTTACTACACACATACCTACTATTTCGTCATGTCAAAATGTATAAAAAATATATTATAAATATATAAAAAATCTATAATAAATGTATAGTAAATATATTTTTAATAACTAACTTTTGGCCGATTTTCATGTATATTTTATATATTTTAAATATATTTTAGATACATTCAAAATATATATTAAAAGACATAAAAAACATAGCTAAAAATATAAAAAATATATTTACGATATATATTTTGTATATTTTTTATACATTTTTAATATATTTTTTATGTATTTTGAAATATTATTTTTTCATGGGATTAACTAAATTTGTTTGTGCAAAATTAAAGAGATTATTATTTTTTAATCTTGTACTAAAATATCTTTTAATTTTAATCTTTAGGTTATGTTACATTAAGCATACTATTTTTTAAAGAAAATATTACCATTTTAATGTTTGAGTTGATTGATACAGATAAAAATAGAGATAGTATTTACCTTCCTATGCAGATTCGAAAAGTTTTTTTTTTTTAAGTAAACTTGTCACAAATTATCTTCAAGAAACTCAGCGTGCACGTGTATTTTTAGAAACGATGTTGTATACTGTACTGTATTTCGAATACTGGCTAGGCTAACGGTTGTAACAGATGCTACGAAATAGTAGTATGTATGTAGTAAGACCCAGACCCGCCTAGCCCCTTCCCCACTTCTCCATGAAATACCTTTTGATGGGCTACAATTTTTCGTAGGTCACTCAGGTAGGTATATAATTTATCTTGAAATAGTTATAAATAGGCATCTACGCATATAATTTAAAAAAGATTCGTCAATTTTCTCCAAATATTATAGATGTCTTATTAAATATTAATTTTATTAACTTATTTTGTTTGTTAATTATAGTAGTATATTTTGATTTGCAATTTTTTTTAATTAATGTAGCATGTAATCTAACGTTTTTCGAGTAATTAAAGTGTAAATTTTAATAAATAGCTCAAAATTATTTATAATAATTAAAAAAGAGTTTTCGAATTCGAGTTTTTTTCGATTTTTTGCATTTTCTGAGAAGATTTACTATGGTAGCATATAATTTTTTTTTTACCATCGGAAAGTAGAGATTTCACCGAACAGAAAACATACCAACTTTTGGAAAAAAGCTGATATTTTGACGGGTGAATTTTCGATTGAAAATTAGGGTGCTTTTTCGATAGTAATTCAAAATGAGGTGAAAAAATAAATATTTTTAATCAAATAAATTACAGCGTATTTGGGACATAAAAAGGTAAGTCTTGACCAAATTTCGTTAAAAAAATAAAATTTTTGTAAAAGATAAAAATAAAAAACCAAAAACTTGGTTTTTTGAATTTTTCACATAAATTTTGAGGTTATGTGAAAAAATTGTAAACACAAAAGTTTTAGATCTTTTTATTACCTACAACTTTGCCATTTAACTTTTTTCGATAGGACTTTTAGTTTTGCCGGAAATCGAGAAAAACCGTTTTTTACCCTTAAAAACTCACCCCCATCCCCTTCCCGACCTCAGATCGCCCGTAAATTATTTTTCCCTTCATTTTTATAATATTCCCCTCCTTTTCTAATGGGTTTCATCCTACTATTATTTTTTTTGGTTTTAAAAATTATCGACCCTGGTCTATAGGTGTCTGGGTAATGGGTATTACCTAATAGGTTTTTATGCCGCTTCTTTCTTTTGCATGATCGCTTTGCATTGCAAATCGACATGAGATTTGACAGGCGTCGAAATTGAATTGCTGTTTTTTGCATTGCTATTTATTTTGAAAATTCTACAACATATATTGAGTATTTTACGTTGCCGAACAGACGAATTTTTCAAACATTTCGTTTCGTTTTTTTTTTAAATAAACGTTGCCCCACACTAGGAATTTCTCCTGTATCGTGGGTGCGTTTACAAACATTGAAACTCACATACACAAGCAGCCAGACGTGGAAGAACTCCCTGTAGGCCATATACAGATTTGTTCCGTTTGGGAATAGAACCCCAGTCACGCAGCGCAGCAGCCAATCTCTCAACTACTGCGCCAACCGTGCCGTCAAAAGCATTTGGAGCAATGTAAAATCTTCAAAATTCTCTGGATTGTGATAGTAAAAAGGTGCCTCATCATTTTTTCTTGAGCAAAAGGCTAGGCAGATTATAGCATACTTGGCTATGTTGAGGTCGGCTTCCAGTCTAACCGGATGCAGCTGAAAACCAGTATCTGACCTGCACAAGCGAGTTACTGGGTAATACAATGATAACCCTTGGTAAGACTGGTTGTTAGACTGTCGGGCTGCTGCCTACCTGTAACGACTATCAAAGATTTACAATAATGGCAGCCGATACCAAAGTCTTAATGTGCTTTCCGAGTCTCGGGGGCACAGGGAGGAGTCTCTATTTGTGATGTTGGTAAAAGGGTGCAGGAGATGCGAAAATCTCAATAACCAGTTTCAATTTAATTAATAATGTTAGTCAATTAAGAAAATTCTTCAAACACATCGTGGCCCGGAAGCCTTTGCTTTCAAAGTTTCAACGGCACTATTACGAAATTCACGATGAATGATAAGGTGCGCCCGCGCAGATAACATCGCACACCTACATGATTTATTGTCCGTTCAATTATCGGACATTATTGTATTATTAATTTACTTACCTATACCTTTTTGACACTCTTATCTAGATTATGCACATATTTCTTTAGAAAGTATATACATAGTTACTGTGTATAGGCTAGCAATCAATCAACAAGATTATTGATTGCAACAAATTGTTTTTAGTAGCTTTCGCTGCAAGAATTGTTTCTTTGCATTTAGACAGTGATGATGAAACTTACAAACAAACAAACAAAGGAAATAGATGAGGCCAGCCCTCTTTGCTGAAGTTGGTTTCTGTGAGGGCCTTGGTAAGCAAGCAAGTGTCAATTGTGATCAAAGCTCTTCATATTTCTAGAATGTTTTCTTCGACTTTTACCTAACTTGTTTTTTTATCGATACTCTATTCATGGCCAATACATTTTTGAATGTCTTATCGCTGATAGAATGGGTACACCGAAACTAAGAATCGATTTCAACCAACTCAGACATGCTAAAATGAGATCAATTAGTACAGCTCTCTCTCAGCTTAGGTAGCATTGAGGTGAAAAATATGAAAAAGGACTAATTACTACTTTGAATGGTATCGACATCGATCTAGTGATTACTAATAAAATTATGGAAGATAAAACACTTCTCACGCAAGTACAGTTGAGAGAAACGGATTAATTAGTTATAGAGCACAGGGGGCGCAGCTGTCTATTCAAATTCAATATAATCATGTATGATAGCTACCAGTGGCGAAGGTTCCATACAACTCGATTCCTACCGTCTTCCCTTTGATAAATGGCACAGTCAGCATTCTATAGACAAATAATATAATCACATTAAAGTTATGTACTCCGGCTTACCGCTTACAAAAATTGACCCTTCGCTACTGATAGCTACCATTACCGTCAGATATTCTCGTTGATAAAACAGGGTTAACACAAAATATACTGTTTATTATGAATACTATATCGCATAAGGAAGAGTATAAAATGAGACTAGAAAAAAGCTGTCCTTTAGTAAATGTATCGCTAGAGAACGGTTGGACCAAAGAACATGTAACTTCTACTATGGGCTGGACGTGAGTTGTTCGTGATAGTTCGAATAAGGTTGTTTTGGGAAAAAAAATTGAAAACCGGCCGGCAATTGGAAAATGTCATTTGGATGGGGCACCGTCTCTGGGGGTCAAAATAGTTTAGGATTTGCATTGGGTGACACACATGCCATTAACACAGACTAAAAGATTGTAGAATTTTCTTTCTTTACTACTTCATAACATAGACACAGGGATTTGTGTTTCTCGCAAAACAACATAAATGTGTCTAATTACACGCATTTATTGCATCACCCATCCTAAATATCCATAATTTTCCTGTTTGGCCATCACCTATAATTAAAACCCAGTTACTTAGTTAATGATATCGATATTTTAATGGAAATAATTAGTAATAAACCACTGATTATACTTGGTTGCAATGAAATTGTGCAGTCGTTTACAACCAAAACATTAGTACGACGTTTAGGAAACTTGTCGACTTGCGCAAAATTACTACCAACTTAGAATGCTGTAAAAAGATATGCGAATTTCACAGAACTTATCGTGATGATAAAAGAATGCTGAATGCAGAATTGTAATGGTTCATGTAGAGGACACTGATATTTTATAAAATCCACCAAATTTTACAATTATTAATGTTAGCCTGCATGATCTTTAGCAAACAGAAGCGGAAATGTTTAAAACAGACAACAAGGTACACAAAATAATGAATACAACCGTTTATTCTAACTTGGAACAAAATATCAATCACTGAAACTAATCTAAACCGCCAGAAATCATAACGAATTCAATTAATACATAATTGTTTAGAAAAATAGAGAGTAAGTACACAAAATAGGAAATTACAAATATAATACTGGGCAAAAGCCAATCCCCATGAGTTCCCGTTCTTACGGGAACTCGACGACGATGATCTCATCGTCGTCGAGGTTTGCCGCGACACACCTTCTGGCTGTGGCAGGGCGCCTTTTCTGGGCCTGTGGACGGTGAGTAAAGGGCTAGCTCGCGGTCCGTCTTATGACGACAGGCCGTGTAGATGGCGCGTTCGTGTTCCACGCGCGCCTCAAAGAGATGTCAGCAAACAGGAGGAGCCCGCACGGGCAGATACCTGCCAGGGCTGCGGGACTGTTCGAAAGAGCAAGGACATGGAACTTGCTTCTAGGGCGCCTTCTCTCTTCATTTGTTTTAAAATTCTTCTTAGGTAGTGAATCACGTTGGATTCATTACTAAAGCACTGTATTTTCTCACGCTGTTAAATAAAATTTGCACTGATTATGCACTTGTGTAAGTGCAAAATGCATCGTTACTAAAGTTATCAAATGACATCCGTTTCATTATCTCTTATCATTTTCGTTGTTATTCATTGCAATCTCGCTGTTAATAGTTATATAATAACATACTATTACATATATATGTATATACGTCAGCCATGGCGGATCCAATATCAACGTCATAGTTACAATCGACCTAGAAAATTACAAGTTTGGCAATCTCTCTGTGATTCATATTTTTTGAGCGCAAGTCGACAGAAAGTTCGCTTACGTCTTCACTGAGAATCGAACCGTCTCTTGATTGATTTACGGTTTCTTTTTCAGTGTGTTTTTTAGTTGTCCATTCATCCGTAACAGAGAAATGAATGAATCATTTGTTAGTAGTGAATATTTTGTAAACTCAGCAACTAGCGTTGTTGTTTCGGTGACAAGGTCGTCCCTTTGAACAATAGCTGGTTCGTACTCCAATTACGCTTTTATGATTCTTTGTCATCATCATCACAATATTGTGATGTTAGCTAACGACTTTTCAGGTTCGATGACCTTCATATAAGTTTTCCTTGCATCACTTTGAGGAAATGATTGTGCATACATAATTATGTATATTGATAATTTGGCAAGTTGGTTTTTTGAGAGAGCCTTGTCCTTGCAGTATCATAAGATTTCTTAATTATAACCAGTTCTTACTTTTTCGTTTAATGGGGATTTACTTTGAAATATCCAAGAGGAAAATGCTTTTGACACTATCATTTAGAAATATTTGCTGACGAAATTTGCGTAAGGCAAAAACTTTTTGACTGAACTTTATTTACTCAGCGTTTGAGCAAGAACTAAGCTTTTGCCCAGCTTTGCCCATGTGGATGACGAGATTGTTCCAAGTGAAGTTACTATCGGCATACAAAAGAGAATGCTCATGGAAGTATGGAATCCCGTACCATGCTGCATCAAAATCAAACCTTGTTTTTTATAGACTACACTGATCGTATTAACTCCTACAAAAATAATTTTTGAAAAAAAAAACCCGCGTTTCAGAGTTATTTTATAAAATCGAAACTAACCTAAAAAGTAGGTCTATTTTTTCGACGCTACCAACGACGTATTTTAACACACATACATTACATTATTGCTCTAAAAACAGCGTAATACACTAATATTAGTAAGAATTACGAGTTAAAGTAACATCCACAGTATGCTTGACTGAAACTCGATTTTATTTTAGACCTTTACATTGCCAATAGTCAGTCAGTACAGTACAAATGTCAGATGCCACAGATAAGATAACTATAAACCATAGAGTATAGTAAGTGCTATAAACTAGTCGGGATTTAGGGATGTAATCGATAAATCAAAATCTTTAGGCTGAGAAAATCTATTTTGTTGCAAATAGCAATAAACCAAACTAAATCGATTTGGTGTACTGATCTTACTTAATTGTAATTAATTTTAGAGTCCGCTCGACAGACAAGGGTTTGTTCAATTGAAACGGAACGTCATTTATATTCAGTTGAAATGGAACGTCATATAAAGGGAGTAAAACAATATTCGTACTTTTAAACTCGAAAAGTATATTTCCAGTTCAAAAATCAAATCCCCGACGCGTAATGCCGTAAAAAAATATGAAACTAATTACTATAATATTTTGGTTTTGAGGCGCGAGACTTTTTGGTACCAACTTTGGTCATTGTCCTTTGATATACCTTAACCTACATCATGGTTTACTTGTGTGCTAAACATTGTAATCCGTTAACGCGTGAAAAGGTGAAATAGAGGAACTTTGGCATTTATTATATTGGTATGGATTTCATGGCAGGCTATTTATAAAACCCTGAATGATACTTAACAATAAAAAACTAAAGCTTATATTCTCCACCGATCGAAGTTGAAGATTAATTGACGTCATTCGTGAATAAGTAATGTGTAAGCACAGTAAGCTGGCACACACACAAGTGTGGGGTATCGACGGACACTAACCGCGAACACTGAACTGTGGGCCATATGCGGCGCTGAAAATACAACTGTGTAGGTATTATTGTTGTTATTAATTAAGTGTGGTCCGATGCTCCGCAAGAATTGCAGGGGAATTCCATGTTTGCCTAATGTTAAGTTCGACTTAGCCCAAAACGTTTACATAATTACCTCATTCAGCACATAAAAGGTCTGCTTTTGAATTGGTTGGCTTCTATTCTTGGGTTCAGTTAGATGAGGCACTACCTACAGTAGTCCGTGTCAGTGTCAACTACTTTTCCAGTACAGAATTAGAAGTTTTACCAGCATCATCGTCATGTTTCTGCCTATATCCCAATTTGGGGTCGGTGCAGTCTTTCTCTTCCAAACAACTCTTCTCTTATCATCTCTCCTGCAATCCTTGAATCTCTTCTTTGGTCTGCTTCTTTGCTTTAGAGTCTATTATCACATGCTCTCCGTTCTTCACATGAGATGTCCGCTCCGCCCAGAGCGGGAGGAGTCATTTGATGATTTCTCACCCTCCAAAAAAAAAAAAAAAAAAAAGATGTCCATACTTCAACGGACTAGTTTTAAACAGTCTTAGTAGAATTATAAAATATATTTATTTCAATTTGATTAGAAGCTGTTGTTTCTTTGAATCCAAGACAATAGGCCTGTAATGACACAATGATAATCCAATTAGGTCAATCATTCTGTACAATAATATTGTGGTCCATATCAGAAGCGACGTACTCTTCAATATGAAGAGCAATAACTACGAAGTTACAACACAATCCTTCACATGCGATAGTTTGTGTAAATAAATAGTATAATTGCAGTAATTTGCAAATGGCCGCGGTTTGCGCAAGGCGTAACGAACTGTGTACATGGTAATGGTAACTTCGCACCAAAATCGGTCAAGTACGTAAACTTACACATCGTCTATGTTATGAGTTGTTAGACGTTACTGCCTTTTGGCTCATCATTG
The DNA here is from genome assembly GCA_950022335.1 of Eurois occulta. Classification (NCBI taxonomy): domain Eukaryota; kingdom Metazoa; phylum Arthropoda; class Insecta; order Lepidoptera; family Noctuidae; genus Eurois; species Eurois occulta. Next base: position 2,711,689 of record OX465489.1, on the reverse strand, counting down.
TCAATTTTACGACTTTAACCTATACCCTAGCACGATTAAGCGGATCTAAACAGAGAACCACAATAAGATTTTTTTAAATCCAGTAACATGAATCATGCCCCCAGCCTATTGTTAATTGATTTTGAAAAATCTTTATAACAGTCCCCTCATTGTGTAAAGTCCAACCTCATCCTCAATGAAAATCTAAACATAACATAACATTCATTTATTCTCGGGCAACTTTGACGCATAGATATACATATACCTTACAGACTAACATACAAATAATAAAATACAATTTGTGTTAGTAAATAGACCCTTAAAACTATGTTAGTACATTTCACTTGTCTTGTGCACTAGGTCACTGTGCACAAGACAAGTGACACACTGTCACATGTAGCACTTGCTTACATAAAGGTATCATGTTCAATGGCACCATGATCGTCGTAGGCAAAATATTGATGGCGCAAATATTAATATTTGCCAGTATCATCTTGTTTGTATCACAACTATAACTTGATGCATTTCCACACCATATTGCAAATGCAGGTTCTGTACAAAAAACAACGTTCTCTTCGATAATACGGCAGTAGTAAAGCAGTAATCAGAATAGGTATGTTAATTACTTGTCATTTCACGCAGGTTGTAACTCGTAACACTCAATTAAGGGTAACGAGCGATTGTTGGGAAACTGTCACCAGTTATACACTAGTGCGATATAACACCAGGAGATAATACTGCCGAGGTAACTGGGGATTAGGTAAGAAACGATAATGTAATAGACGACGAGGCTGCAGAAGCCGATTTAAAATTGCATGACAGTGCTATGGTGAATTGAGACGTAATTGAGTCTAAAGATAGCCATACACGTTAGGGTATAACTAATAGATTTACCCGTACAGGTACACCCGTCAGGTAAGCTTCAGCTGCCTAGAGGACAAACCTGCACAGTTTTGCAAGATACACGCTCCGGTTTACCTGTACAGGTAAACCTGTCAGGTACACCGTGTCAGGGCTACCGTAGTAATATAGCTTGGAGCCGAAAAGCTGGCTAATAGTGCATTTTTCATGAAACTTAACTAAAATTTATCTAAACTATTTGCTTAACTGCTTTTTCTTCTTACTGTCCTAGTCCCATCTATTCTTCAAAATCATTTTCCCTTTTCTTCCATGTTCCCCTGTCAACCTATTCATTATCTATTTCATTTTCTTTCATATTTCCACACGCTTAATAAACCTTTCTGCGTTCGTCTTCCACTGAAGATCATTAATGTCTATGTCTGTCTAGCTATATTACTAATGTCTATAAAACTACACCTTTAAAAGCTCATGAAAATAATAATTTCTTATTGACGTGAGTCTTTATGGCTTCTTGAAACCAAAGCTGCTTCCTTTTCATCATCTTCAATGCCTATTCATTTAGTATCTAGTAATTAACTAAAGCCTCGCTAATTACTTTCTTCAATACACGTATCAACAGCGTCCATAGTTTCATTAATCTCTTCGTTTCTTACACCTCGCACTTATTTTTTTTCTTTTGCAGCTTTGGTTATATATGGGAACCTCCGCCTCCCACACTTTACTATATTTTTCCTTTGGTTTTCCTCTCTCCCTCCTTAGAAAAAAATTCTTCTGTAGTTTTATAAAATATGTTATATTCGACGTAAATTTTATGGGTCCTAGAAAATAAAGCTGCTTAATTTCCATCGTCTTCAATTCCTTTGACTTCAATACACGTTTAAATAGTGTCAATTATTTTAATAATCTTTTAGTTACTCACACCTTGTACTTAATTTTTTTTTATTATATACAGTCTTGTGTACTTAAGGGAAACCACCGTCTCCCACACTTTACTATTGTTGCGTTATCTAAATACCTTATGTAATGTCACAATGAACATTCTCGCTTTTGTGACATATTATGCCTTTGTTAAGCTGATGGGCTTATTGATAATAATTAGATAATAGAGGATTTTTAAGGAGGTTAGATCATTGCAAGATATTAGTTGGTTAGTAGTACAAATCTGAGACAGGTCGTTTAAAAAATTGTTTGGAATGAATTTAAAATCGGAATTTGAATTACTTACCTAAATTTTGAATCAAAGAGGCAAATCAAATACAATATTAATTGAATCATTTCACTGACTACATCCTTTAATTCAAATAATTAACCAACCAATGATTTTTGCTTTCATTAGAAATGTAGGAAATCCCCAAAAATATTTCAAAATTTATAGTTTTGTGTCGTTTTAGACGTCACCAGCACCACTCACCAGATCATCGACAAATTCAAGTTTCCATTGTGGTTTTCCTCAAGTTTCATGTGAATCATATTTTAATTAAAAACCTAGGGTACCTACGCAAAAGCACTGAACTTTAACACTTTGTCACACATACTCCTATTTCCGTGACCTAAACAATCAAAGATCAACCAGCACAAAGACATGACAGTCCTTACGGAAACGTCAACAAATAATAAAACAATTATATACTCCAAGTTGTTATGTGCTGCAGTTACAATACAATGTTCTGGTAACAATAGAGAAGCTTTATTCACTTCCTCACAGAGTAAAACATCATGGATTCCACGTAAATTACGCGTGTCGTCGTTCGCTAAAACGAGTACACCAGTTTTTATTTTGATTAAACAATTCTTGGGATGTTTTTTTCTTCAGAAGATGTATTGACTTCCTTTATCTTTTGTCTTTGGTATGTCTATCTTTATTTACCGTTTCACGTTTATATAGATCTCTGTTTTTAAAACTTCGGTTGCCATGGTATGGGCATGTGATGCAGAGGAATTAAGAAAATGTCGTAAGGGAAGTTTTGGATATGAATGTGAATGACTAAAAGAGTTGGGGAAGACCAAACAAACGATGAATGGATGATGTGATTATCTGGCTAGAAAGGAGGTTACTACTATGATGAAGAGTAATAGAGAAGTGCGTAAGAAGGGCAGGAGATCTACTACATATAACTATCATTTTGTACAGCACAGTATCACTGCTTGATACTAGATTTCGCGCTATTAGGTGCTATACTGCTTTTTGTAATATGCCGCTGCAGTACTTTTTCCTATGCCGCTACAAAACTATATCAATTTTCTTTTCTTTGTTTCAGAATCTGTAGTCGGTGCCCTAAAAATCTGATCAGGTAAGCTAAAAACACAACCTATTCATACTTGTTTTAGTTTAACTCATACCCACTTGTCACTTCACTCGTTTTCACGTAGATATCTCTCATAAAACTTTCAGATATATCTCTTTAAATAGCTGTAATTCCATCATTGCGCCTTTAGATTCATTACGATTTAATTCAATTCTACATATTTATGTCAATAGAGGTTACAACTTACGCGGGAAAGCCAAGCTTACGACTATGACATTGTTTTCTCTTATCCCAGATTATCATGTAAATAATATACACGAGGTTTCTATTTAACTTGACACTTGAATGAATATTTACTAGATTTACTTAGCCGCATGCTATGGCCTAACATTTATGAGTGTGGACTTCTTACATAATAATCAGCCTGTCACGTTCCCACTGCTGGGACATAGGGCTCGTCTTTATCAGAGGGAGTGGGCTATACTCCACCACGCGGGCCCCGTACGGGTTGGTGGACACGTGGTGTTACATTTCTTTGAAGTTTTCGTTTTGGAATAGGCTTCCTTTCGATGTTTTCTTTTGTCGTTTTGAGAGCAGTGGTAGATAATGAAATAAATTACATTTTTGATTTAAATCGTTTATCCACTTCTTATTCAGTCGTGTGATGATTGTATCTTTTATGAATATCATTTAGATTACAAAAGTTGCTTGTTCTAAAATTAACACTCCTCAAATCGTTGAAGTAATTGACATACGAGGCCAATATCCAAGATTGCATTAAACCAAGCTTATAGGTATAAAAGCTTGTTAAAAATAGGAAAAAACACGCCTTCATCTTATTATCAAATCAATTACGTATTCATCATTACCATTTTGGTCATCAGTTTCATCCTAAGCCAGATTAAATGGCCAAACACAGACAGATAACTGGTAGGACCGGTTCTGTTTGGGCGTCGATAAATTCACCGCTAAATTCGGCAGGTGACCATTTAGCTGACAAGAGGATCGGTAATCAAATAACATCATTCATTGGTCCTCCAATACATAAACATAACATCATGCCTGTAATCCCCGAAGGGATACCTAACGTAGGGGTGTACCTAATATTACACCACACCCACATTTTCCCAGTTATATTTAAGTCCCTTGTAATAGGGGGCGAGTCTGTTGCCATTAACGGGGCACAATTCCAAGTTCCGTGGCTGAGACTGAGAAATTCCTGATGGGAAAATGCAATACCACTTTGCCCGACCTGGCAAACGAACCCAGGACCATACGGTCAGCGGTCGGGCTTGCGACCACTAGACCAACGAGGTGCAATAAAGTTACTATTGAGCAGTATTTGATTATTTTGCATTTGTAAGGAACATCGAAACCACTATGAATTTAGCACATGCTTCTAGTCCTAGACCAATGCAACCAGAAAATCGTCGATTATTATTTTTTTAATCTGCCGTTCTATACATTTTGGCAGTAGGTATCGATATTGGTATGAAACAAAAGTTTTATTTAAATACCAACAAAAAATCAGCGCCGATGGGTCTAAATACATGAACAGAATTTATAGTAACAATTTGGGGTCTATGTCTTTAAAGGTATTTTGAACATTAAGAACAAAAGAGAATGCTCATGGAAGTATGGAATCCCGTACCATGCTGCATCAAAATCAAACCTTGTTTTTTATAGACTACACTGATCGTATTAACTCCTACAAAAATTATTTTTGAAAAAAAAACCCGCGTTTCAGAGTTATTTTATAAAATCGAAACTAACCTAAAAAGTAGGTCTATTTTTTCGACGCTACCAACGACGTATTTTAACACACATACATTACATTATTGCTCTAAAAACAGCGTAATACACTAATATTAGTAAGAATTACGAGTTAAAGTAACATCCACAGTATGCTTGACTGAAACTCGATTTTATTTTAGACCTTTACATTGCCAATAGTCAGTCAGTACAGTACAAATGTCAGATGCCACAGATAAGATAACTATAAACCATAGAGTATAGTAAGTGCTATAAACTAGTCGGGATTTAGGGATGTAATCGATAAATCAAAATCTTTAGGCTGAGAAAATCTATTTTGTTGCAAATAGCAATAAACCAAACTAAATCGATTTGGTGTACTGATCTTACTTAATTGTAATTAATTTTAGAGTCCGCTCGACAGACAAGGGTTTGTTCAATTGAAACGGAACGTCATTTATATTCAGTTGAAACGGAACGTCATATAAAGGGAGTAAAACAATATTCGTACTTTTAAACTCGAAAAGTATATTTCCAGTTCAAAAATCAAATCCCCGACGCGTAATGCCGTAAAAAAATATGAAACTAATTACTATAATATTTTGGTTTTGAGGCGCGAGACTTTTTGGTACCAACTTTGGTCATTGTCCTTTTGCAAATCGTTGTTTACACCGAAATACTCCGATTGCTTGCGTCTATTAATAACGATGATCCTATTGGTGGTGATTCAAATTCATTAAAATCTTCTGCGACACGAGAAAGCTTCGTCACAACAGTTTTTGTCTTACGCTTCCCTTTCGAATCATGATTACATAAACTTGTCACCACTATTATTTCTTTCCACAAAGTTGAATAAATGTCAAAAATAATTTGATGATACTTAAATATTGAAACAAAAAACTCGTATGCAATAATTGATGGGCTCATTCTTGCTTGAATATCCCAACTCGGGCATGTAAAACCTGCTTAACGCGGTAATAAAAAATTTGGGCGAAAAAAATATTTTTCTCATTTTTAATGATCCGTCGAACATCGTGATTACACATCAATAATATTTATTATTGATTGATTAAGGGTCCACCCAGCTTATTAAACAGTTGTTTACGTAATTTTATATCATTATTCATTGATGCATTAATGTTTTTCGTTGATTTTCTCGTGTTGTGAAAGTTTAGCTTATAAAGATTAGCTTTCGGTTCTGTAATTATCTAATTACGTAATGAACAGACGACAAAGGCGTTATTAATTATTAGTAATTAAACTTTTTAATTATTTTCCACTAAAGAAGCACATCTAATGTCGTTAAATAAAGATTTACTCTGCGAACGCTTTTCACTTTGCCTTGCACTAGCTTACAATCGATTGCATGTTTTGCCTTTCCTTAGCCCAAGTTACTTGGCTCTTTTCATTTTATTCCTCTTTCAGCTGTCATTTTATTAATCACTCCCTTTTCATCCATATTATCCCTCACGCAACCCATCTTTTCTTTGGTATTCTTTCTGCGTTTTAGGGCGAATTTAGGGCGCCACCAAAGACCGCAATCAGCACATTTAAACCACATTCAAGAGCTGCCAGTGTTATAATTGCTATAGAATTTGACTTAAAAAAGAGTAACCATGGACTTTCTTGCCGGTTCTTCTCCATAGGAAACGACTCACCTGAACTGTGCACCTAACTACGTTTCATGAGTCCCCGGTGACGTTAATTCTTTGAAACATAGTTACTTAGCTCTAGCATCTTCTACTATCAATGTCTCTTTTGTTTCTGACAAAATAGTACTTTCTCTTCCGACGTTACGTTATTTACACACTATTTCATCAACACTGTTAATTGCCGCTAATGTTTGAGTACTTACACTGTTAACGGCCAAAGGTACTCTTATCGCAATTCCAGTCTCTTTTATTTTACTGTTAAAATAACTGCCTATTAACTTTCTCCGGAATATTGCACATGCGAATAACGATTCAGCCACGTATGATTCGATTTCAACATTCGATTAATGGTTATGATTTGAATCGATATTACTTTCGTTGCCAGAAATTCACGCACGTTCTCCATGTTCATGGTAAATTGGTCTTCTTTCTTGTATCTTCGATATTTCAGTTTCCAGCTTTATAATCATCATCATCATCAAGTGAAAGAGTTCCATTGCTGTGCATAGGACTGGTACTGTGCTTCTCACATCTAGTAGATTTCTGCGATCATCAATAATGGTTTAGAAATAGTCAACTGTCTCAGATGATATAATCTTACATACCTACGATTCCCCCTGCAGAGCTATAGGTATTCAATATGGGAAATGTCACTTTCAGTATGCCATTCCTATAGCATCATGATGTACTTTTATCGCTTTGATCACAAAGGGTTTCAATTTTCAAATCTTGTACACAGCATTCCACATAACATAATACTTACCTAGATATACCTACAAAAGTTGAAAAGTAAGTGTATTATAGTATGTACAAAAAGTTCTACCAATAGCAAGAGGTCAAGAGCAGGCCCATTTTTTCAATAAAAAAACAATACTTCTTATTGATGATCTAACTATCTTCAATGTCGAGGTCATTTGTCATGAGTTCATGACCGACGAAGTCAATCAATACCAAATTATTGACTGATTGGAAAATAATAAGCTATAATTATATAATGTTATCGAAATTGGAACTACCAACTGAATATAAATGGTCAATATTATTGCGTTAAAAACAATTTTATAACTATTTATAATTAGCAATTATAAATCATGATGCAACCACAAATCCTACTCTACTAATCCTTATTATCGATTTGTTTCTATTTATGTCTTCGATAGGGGAAAATAGTGTATGTTACCTAGGTATCTATGTTTAAATGATCATAAACAGGAATTTTAAATTTGCTAGTTTTCCTTTTACTATTTATTACCTATATTTTCATCATGATCATCCTCCTGCCCTTATGTCAATTTATTTGGGGTCGACGCAGCATGTCTCCTTCTGCCATACTTCTTTATTAGTCGTCGCGGTCGTCTCAGCAGTCACCTCCTTTCCAGCCATGTCATTCTTCACACAGTCCATCCATCGTTTTATTTCCTTCCTCTACTCTTATAGCCATCTTCTATACTCAAAATTTTCCTCACTACATTTTCCTATTACCTATATTTTATGGCCGCAATTACCGCTCATCTTACCTTTTTAGTAGTTTCATCATGCAACTCTTTGAAACTTGACAATTGACTGTGCAAAGGAAATTTAATTCACGAGGTGTTTGTCATAAAAATGATGGAACGGCTTTTTCACACTTTCATTTACTGCGTCATTCATAATCACGTAATATCATTTGTCACTTTTCTTACTATATGTATTTCTAATTTTCTTTCGGCCAGAAGTTTTCCGTTGCCACTAATATCCACGTCGCTTTCAATTATTGTAGTTATATCTCTAACGATTGGTATTTAAGCAATATCGCGTTTAAGATGGAACATTAAGATTAATCGCACCATTCAAAACAACATCTTTACCAAATGGCTCCTTATGTGGGTCTTGGCTTCAAAATAACTTCACAAGAGCCACTGGCATATTTGTGGCATCTATTTTGGTTATTTTTCTAGAAGCCAATATAAAAATAAATCAGATAAAGTTCCATCTGTCGGTATTTTTAACCACTGATTGAGAGATCACTTCACCAACAGTTGAATGAAACGTATCCTTAATATCAAGTGTAAGAATGGAACCGGTATCGCATTTGGGAGCGTACCCTTTGATTTGTGAAATCGTGGGCCCATTCGTTAAAATGTCAGCTACATCAGGTGCAGGTCCATTGACCCTTCGAGTTACTTTCCCTTGTTCCTGGGTGCAACCTGAACGGCAGACGACATAATACAACCTTTTAGAGTTAATTGGCGGCCATGCCGGACCGCGACCGGTATGGGCAAGCTCACTTACATTAGCCGTACCTACGGCCGTACCCATTCCCTCTAGTTTATTGACTTTTCAGCAACGATGGCACGTCCTGGACTGGTTGTTTTCACTTTTCTTGGTGCATTAATTTGTATCTAAATAGAAATAGTTAGTAGTAAAAGTACATCCGGGAAATTGCGTGCATGGAATATTGAGAAAATGTCTCGGGTACGCTAATTGAAAATTAGTCATCATTTCTCTTCTATGCTTGGGTAAGCTACGTTTTGAGGTGTTATTGAGTCTTGTTAAAATGGTCAAGCAAGTTGTATTTCGATCTTCCTTTTAAGCTGCAGTTGCTTACTTGAAGTTCATCAATACATCTTCATTTAAGTTCCCAGTTACTCTCCTTTACCGGTCTCAAGGAATTCGTTCCACAGTTGTCGCGTCAAAGACTCTGATTTATGCAGTTTTTACGTGTTTTTACTACAGTTTCACAATTCGCGGTATTGCGTGCACGCTGCAAAGTATTGACGTCCCATTGTGCGCCCGCGCCTGTAAATGTATCATATTTAATAGTGTGTGTGTTTCGTTTGGTAATGTTACGAGTATATTTCTTAAGTAAATCATGTTGCTTAACAAACGCAAGCAAGGTTTGTTGCCCAACAAGTTTAATTCTCATCGGTCTCTGGTTAACATTTTTTGCTTCCTATTAATTTTTTGGTCTACTGCAATGGCTAATTGTCTAGTCCAACACATTGTTAATCTTATTAACTTGTCTTCTATAATAGCCGTCGATAAAGTACTACTTGAAATATTTTGATTCGAATAATCTTCAGATGGTATATTATTAAAAGGGAAATGGGCCACATTTCCTACAGCTGTTGACTCGCCTTCATTGTTCAACACATGTGCAATATGCACGCCCGTATGCATTTTACTCAGATGTATTACACATCTAAAATATGGTTATAAATAATCCTTCCGAGACTTAATTGTTATCTTTAGGTTGCTCTACAACTTGTAGTCTACATCCGATATCAAAGTGGGTCATCTATGATTTACACTAATATAACAATGGACTGAGAAACATGCAATTGAATATGATTGAAATAGAATATTGTTCTCAGCTTGTTATTTTCAGGGTTTTTGGGGGATTCAAAATGCTAACAGGTGCAAAATTGCTGTGCTATCTTTCGACCTAGGTTCTTTCTCAATCAAACTTAATTGCATTCTATTTTAATTATAGATTGAGTAACTATTAAAACACTTGGTGTATTAAAAATGAACAAGTATACATATTTCGACGTCTGACGGGGGAGAACGGAAGAAGAAAAGCGCCGACCCCAAATAGAATGGGACAACGGCAGGAAGATGATGATGAAGTGACATAATTGTCTTCATAACTGAGGATCAATGCACATTCAATCAAACAGAGGAGTTGTAGTATGACTCAGGACCTCTTTCTGCATCATCAGTAGAAATAAGGAACCTGCCTCAACATCGAACATATCGATTTAAATAAACGTAAATCGAGATTCGGAAACCGTACTTGTTGTGCAAGAATCGATTCCAAGTCACAAGGAAGGAAACCCTATAGCGCTAGCTTCTGTACCTTCCTCACTATTTAGGATTCTCCTCCGTAATGTTACACCGCTCGATAGCACGGTTTTACGTTAGGTATTACATGTCCGTCTGGACTCTAAAGATATCGTCATGAGTCAGGTTTCAAGCTAACTCTGTTCTCTGAACAAACTGTCAACCATATGTTGCCAATTCTGAATTAATTTTTGTGTTAATGTAACTTGTGAGCTAGTTTTTCGCAAATAATCGTCTGGATATTTCTTTAATTTCTGTTCTCTTGCTCGTTTCTATGCATTTCGTTCTATATGCAACGAGTGAATTTTAAAATTATGCTAATTGTTACATATTTCACGAGCTGTTAGGTAACACTTTGGATTATCTTTGCTTATTATATGTTTGTGTAAAGATTTTCTTGAATGCAGTCTTTTAAAAGTAGGTTTACAGATTTAAGCACAAGGCTATGTGCGATCACACCTGTTGAAGTGTTGAAGACTTTCTGTTATCATTAAATTCAAGGATTATACCTACATGCGTACATGTGTTATTAAATTCATTTGTACTAGCTGCGTGCAAACGAGTAAAATTTATATCGTCTTAAAGGTCAATTTTTTTATCCACGTGCAATATGCGCTGCGCTGACCATCGATATTCAATTTAGTTTCAACTTAAATAACTTAGTCCAACGAGCATCCACTTATCTTTGACATTGAAGCTACAATTACACGGCACAGGTCATCACTCATTCTGCCTCTACTCTATGGAATCACAAAAAGTGGCCAGTTTCCCATAGATACCGGTTGTCTTTAGTCAGAAATGCTGTTGTGTGTGTCAGGATGTAATTATTGTGTACGCCACTGATGGTCTTGTTGCTGATTGTTGATTTTATATACGCTTTAATCATGTTTTGCTCTATGGATTGATGCATCGTAGGTACTGGTACGTTGGTTGGCTAAAAATAAAGACAATAGCACTGATAGGTTTCACTTTTATATTTTCCTGTTTGTGAAATAACGAATATTTAGTGTGAGATCATTGTGTTGACGTACAGAGAATCGATCTCTGTTTTTCTGTATATCATATTGTAGCCTGTGTTGTTTTCTTTGTCGTCTTAATTGACACTGATGAAAACATAACATCATTTAAACAAATTCTGAATCTTGAATCAACTCACACGCGATTGCTAAAAAATCCTATTGATTGACGTTCACGTTATCCAATAGCTATTTGTCAAAGAAATAATGAAGTCGTCGAAATACCGCAGTTTTTAACGTATGAGGCAAAGGCAAGTGACCCAAATTCCTTCGTAATTGGATGTATAGGAGCGTGCGCGGGCAGGCACGAACCGATAGCATTATTATTGTCATTATTTCTGCATACAATAATTATTTATTTATCTACCAGCTGCCAGCTCGTGTATGCTAGTGACGTGACCAAGGTCGCCGCAAAAAGGTTTTCTGGTAATCCATTTTGGAATGAACCCGTTATGGCAACTGGAATTAGCTATTGTCTGGTGACCTGTCGATGTCCTTTCATTTCCTGGCGCGATTTTTCATTCAAGATGGTTCCCTCGTTACATCATAAATTCAACTTCGTTCCTTGATATACAGCCTCAAAAGTAAGGTACGGCCAGGTAAGCCCACGTCCGTCCGTTTCACCCAATTCCACCAGGTCATGTCGTCACAACACCATCATACGTCAGTCAGCGCTGGTGCGCCCGCCGTGACAGACGTATAGCGTGCGCTCCGAGGCCATTTTGAATCGCGCCGATACCACCCGCAGAGAAAACGTTTATAAAAAGCTAATAATAACGTCATTCATCATGGAATTACTTGATGACTCGCGTGTTGTGATGTAAATGAATACTATAATAGTGCTTAGTGGTGTTCTGTGGTTAGTGTTGTGCCCCTCGGATTTGACAAACATTGGATGACGGTAATATATAACAAATATAATTCATAATTATTAATTTAAATGGCTAGAGAAAGTAATATTAAGTTGTGCGAATAACTGTCTGCTATCGATATCCGGGTCTCGACTACTATTATAAACATTAATCGTTTTTTAATTATCGATTCTGCACATAATAGTTTTGTGTTTGGCTTCGATTGATAGGTTTTTATTAATGGGCACTGTTATGTCATAAATGTAACTTGCGAACATAGTAAATAGAACTAGTTTCTAAATTGTATGGAACCGTTACAACAATTACATAAAATAAATTCCATTTAGTATATTAAATAAAATTGCGATATTATTATAATAGACTCAATTTTCCACATCATTTATTTATTTATTTAACACTTAAAGCACAAAGTACAGAGGCGGACTTAATTCCATAGGCATCATTGTTCTGTATTATTGAATTTAATGCAATAAATTCAGTTTAAAAAAGAAACAACGAGTTAGAAGTGCAAGTTACTCGTGCGTAGAGATAGTTATGGCAATTGAGAATATTCAACTTGCAGGCAATCATTTCAATCATGATGGCAAAGCGAGAGAAATTGTTAATGTTAACATTGTTGTAAACGATAATGCTTATAATGCTGCTGTCTTCGAAGAGATCCTCCACGCAACTTAAATGTAGAATAGACAACAGTATTCTATGAAACCATCTACATCTTGTAAAAAACGAACACACGGAAAAGTTAACAAAGGGATTAGTCGACGGAAGAATCGACAAAATAACAGATCAACAAAAGAAATCTGTCATTTTGTCGATTTTTCCGTCGACAAAACCCTACGGTGGTCATGCTACGCGTGCTGGAACCGCATAGTTTACATAAATATAAACAAAAACACTGTTAAACTTCATGTAAACTGCCGTGAGTTGTTGACGGCAATAACAACAACAATCAAATCTTTGGACATGAGATTTGACAATAGAGTAAATTCAATAGACGTTCATAAACGGGGGGTTCAAGTTATAGATCCAATGAATTATGAATATTTGGTTAAATTTACTGGCAGCTAATTAGCTGATGTGTGTGTTCCAAATAGCTTAGAGATTTTGACTGTCCACAGTCCAGTCCGTTCTTGAAACAGACTGTGAATGCTGTCAAAGCAATTTCCGCAAGCCTATTCCATGATTGGTAGCGAATTATTTTAAAATGGAAACAAAGAACAAACTAATAGCAATTTAACATACATTGCAGCTCAATAATTGCCAATTGCGGACACAATAAACGTAATAACCACAGATCAAAGCAATCACAGTAACAACGACTTTAACAGCACGTAGACTGCAGCCGTAGACAATTCATACCGGGACATTTCAAATCGAGTCGACGTGACTTGATTTATAGTCAATAAATCGAGTAGGGACTCGATTACAAGTTATAACAAATCAGTTACCTAACCATGGAAAGCGATCAAATTCTCTTGTAATGTATTATTCGTTTGTCTATACTGCAGTGAAAGTAATGCTATCATGGCAGCTAAGTCGGTCGAGTTCAGTTAAATTGCCAGTTAACGTTCATGTAATTTGGACGTTTAAGTTTTATGTGTAACGGAACGTGAGATAACTATCGTAACGAGGAGATTATTATGAAGTTGCTGGTCTTTTTCCACTACCTACTTAGTTGGGTTTTTATTATTTGTTTAAATCTATTATTTTTCTACGATGGTTGGCTGATGTAACAATTTGCTAACTCAATTGAAGATGCTTCTGGTCGATACAATCTGAAATGATTCCCAATGAAGTTCATAAGTCAATCTTCCATAGCCTCATTGGTATTTAGGAAATAATTTGAAACGTTTTCATTAGTAGAAATCGACTAAAACATTATAGAAATATCCATTCTGCAGTTTTAGGATTCGATTTCAAAACTATATTGTCCCCATTTGATTGAAATGTCAAATAGAATCGATTGTTAATATGATAACGGTATTGGAATAGGTTGCAATCGTTGCATAGAGTTTAGTTAACTGGCCTTTACTTCCACAGAATAAATAATAGTACTAACACTTCTACACTTTCAACCACATGAACCCCGTTCGCCTTAACCGAACGGGGTTCATGAGGTTCTACTTCGAAAACAAATCGATGAGGTGCACCGGGCAACTGATCTGTTAAGCAAGCGAAAGTGATGAAACGCAAAAGAAGAGATGCTATAATGTGCGTGCGCTTGGAATAAAACGACGTATGTTCCAAGACGAATTTACTCCTTTTTTAACAAAATAATGAATTAAATTTAAAAGTACTTTGAGTAAACTTTAAACGATAATTCTCTATGTTTTAAAGTAAATTCTAATGAATAACTCGAAGGCGTTACGCCGTGATGTCGAAAAAAGTAATAGAATAGATATTTTGCAAATTTTTTGTATCGAGAAAAAATCATTGAATCGTGTATTCCTTTTACACTTACTAGACCAAAGAGTCAAAAACCATATACCAAAATGTTATTAAACATTTTTTTCAAAATATGTATCTCCTTAATCCGATCGTCCCAGTCCACTTTGTAGGACCAGTCTGAACACACTCGATTTGCCGGAGTTCTGGTCAAAGCTCATACTACTATATACTATACTACTACTATACTAGACTAACCTTCTTTCTTGAGTTATGGGACTAACATACCTAACTTAGGTGTGGATGAGATCATTAATCTTCCCGCAACAATGCACAATGTTTGCGTGACGTGTTTTTGCATATGCTTTTACATTCCGCTCATCATAATCGCCTTGTTCTTATATTGGCAGTTCGTTTTCCTCTTGTGCTTGTTCAATACTCATTAATCAGCATTTATTAGCATGTATGGAGAAAAATTGTAACGGAAAATTATAAACATAGTTTAGACTTTTCTTCATCATCATGGTTTATTTTATTTCAATCATCCGACATCTTCCAACGTAGATATAATAAATTCAGAGGTGAGACGGTTTTCGTTTATTAAAAATACGTATTGTAGATTCCCACTTGTTTAATGATACTACCGAAAGTTGAAGAACCAACGCTCAACAAGAAATAAAAAATTGTGAGTATCAATATTTTATTTCACTTGCCATAAACATCGATGAACTGAAACAGCGTGCTCCAGAGAACTATTATTCTATTACGGATTTTATGCCATTCTTATTCATCTTTTACCATACACATACGTATATGATTATTAATTTAACGATTGATGAAAACGAAGAAAACTATGCACCGGCCATCGACCATATAAAAACACCTTGAAATAAAAGAAACAGAAAGTGCTTTTGCGTACATTATAGAATCATTGATTAACATTACTGAAGCGATACTCATGAAGATTTTCAAAGTGTCTTTGCTACTACATTCTGACATTGTCTATGTCCACTTCCACCTATAAACTTATAATCTTCTAGGCACAGTCGTTCGATTATAGATCGCAGACATCGCTTTCCATCAGGCGAGATCGAACCCAAAAGTATGTCCATCAAGAAAAAAATACCGATTCGTTTTCAAGCGATGGAACATCCGAACAAAACTCATAAATAAAAGTGTGATTTAGAATAATAACAGCAACTTCCAGTTTAAAAATAATAGAATTAAAGTTGACCACACATGTGTATGCTTCGTATGCTACGTCAAATATTAAGGTCGGTCGGTCATGCGCGAGCGGGCGACTGCAATTATTACTTTATTACTAACTTCATATGATGCCGGTGAAGTAATGTGCTCTTGTAACAATCGCAACGATAATTGCTAGCTAAAGTAGCTTCTATTTTCATCCTAAATAGTATTTATTTATTTATTTATTTTACTATTTATGTACACACAGTAGATAACACAGGAAAATAATATTATAATACATGAGTACAAAGGTACTGCTTATTTCTCAAGAAATTTCTGCCAGCAGACCTGCAAAAGGAGAAATGAAAAAGAAATGTAGACAATAGTGTGTGAGAAAAGGAAGAGAAAAATGTGTTTATGTGCCTTATCTAACTTAGCCTAAAATATTAAGTATAAATACACATGAGTAAATATTAATATATACTTATATAAATACATAATGCTAAGATATATAAATAGTAATAGCTTTCTTAAATGCCGTAGAAGTAACTACGGACAATTTGGAGAATAATGCAGACGGTAATTACGGAGTAGATGAAACGGTTTGTAAAAGATACAATTTGGGTTAATCCTTTTGCAAAAGAGGTTTTTCTAGCTAACGATGTAAATCAAATATAACAACCGAAATAAATATAAATTCTACGTTACTAACGACATAAGTTTTAATAGATACTAGTTTCGCCCTTGTCCAAATTTCCCCACAACTTTACCAATATCTACACAAATGCTGTAAATTTCGTCTGACACGGTATCCATTGCATTGTTTCATTTAACAATACATTCATTGTAAAAATACAAGTCCGGCTATGTATCCTTGGGCATGGGAACCATTCCTCAAGGCTTATCATCTATAGCTGGTCGATCGCCCTTTCCTTTGAACTCATTAAGCAATTGTTTAAGGGATTCGGTAATTCCTTTACCTGTACCATTGTGTAGCCGATTTGTATTACATATTTTGTAATCCTCAGAAGCGGTTACTTCGAAAGTGGCTTCTAAATAGATTATATTGATAGTATTCTCAGTAATTAACTCATAGTTTATTCATTCTTGACTTAAATCGCTTTTGTTATTAATGACTAATACGGTAGCGTCTCAAATATTGATAAGGTTCCCATCGATACAGGTTTTATTGTTTGTTTCATGAGTGACAGTAATTTCGCTGTCAGTATAAATAATATTTCTAGTCATATTGTATCGATTATCGCCAGGTGTGATACAAATTGAATACAATAATCGCTAGGCTTCATAAATAGTATCCTAGTAGGCATTATTTGCATAATTATCATTGGCTTTGTTGATTTCATAAGTGTCTAATTATATCTATGACTAGCTGTGCCCGGCATGCGTTGCAATCCATGTTTTCCTACCTACCCTACCTACCCTAATTTTCCTGAATTTTCTTTCCTCACGGAGCCCGAGACCTTTCAAACGAATGCAAAACCGTGGAAATCGGTTCTTGCGTTCTGGAGTTATAGCGTCAGGAAGGAAAACCCGACTTATTTTTATATTATAGAATATTATATATGAGACCCTATATTATCACTTACGGGATATCTTCCGTGATTGTTCATAATTTTGAGCTCCCGATATTTCCACGCTTCACGGAAGATATCCCGTAAGTGACAGTATAAGTTTAGTTTAAAATTGTGAAAGCTTACAACAGTGTTTCATCTATGATGTGTATTTAAGAATTATAGACGCAAGAATAGTAACAGTTGCTTATATTTATTTATCTAAAATAGTACAACTCACTTAAGATCTTCCTTCTCTTTTACCTCACCCGCGTGTCTAGCTCTTAGCTTCAGTTTCTTCAGCCAAACTTAAATTATAAACATTCTTATTTTTTTGTGACATTTTCAGCAACTCTTGCTTTGATTGGCATATGTCATGATGTCTGATGCCTTAGTCAAAATTAAGATTTTGGAAAAAAAAACCTAAAATATTAACGACTCCAAAGACGAGAATTTAAAAAAGTCCTCAAGTGGAGTATTTACAACAACCGTTGTAGAGATAAAGAGTCTTACTTGAAAATTACTTAAACCTAGTTACGAGATCATACTACCAAAGGAAGTGATGGTAAACCACAGAGTAATAACTACTAATATGCTTTTATAACACCTCGGAAAGTGATACAGTTTCATAGAACACTCGGTGAGAACTTATTAGTTCCCACGTCCACGTCGCACTTTTACTAGAAAATCAATTACACGATAATGGTAATCAATTATCTATTACTGATAGGTATAACAATATGGCAATTACATAGTTATGGCTAAAGGTGCTGTGTAGAAATAATTGTTTGTAACAATTTCATTAATGCCAATTATCAAGTAACGTTTGGGATTCACAAATCCTAAACGTTACTCTACGTTGTCCATCTGATAGATTGTCATCACCTTCCTGCCCTTGTCCCATTCTATTTGGGGTTGGCGGAACACGTTTACTTCTTCCATTCTCCCCTGTCGTCATACGATAGATTGTATTCTTCGCTAAATCTCTTTTATTCCTAATCCACTTGCTAAATCTGAATCATATTATTGTTAACTGGCTGACTCCGTCTCTTGTGAAAATTTTATTTCTCCGAGACGTATTACCTCACCAACACCATAACCTTCACAAGTTATCATGCAATGGGTCAGTGTAAACATGATAAAGCACCGCTACATTAGAATGTTTGTGCGTAGATGGACTGTGTAGACTCATTCATAATGAAACATGGTCCATCACAAACATCAAGGCAATTTAAGGATTCATCTTAAAGTTCATAATCATCTATAAAGCATCAATCAATCAATAGAATACCTACTTTTCATACCGTAAAACTTCACAAATTTCCTTTCCCATAAGTATTATCATTTCCCATAGGACATTTGCTTCAATTTGAAACAAAACAATATGTTTGTGCGTAAACTTCCTGTCATTGTGTCAGGTAGACGCACACGTTATTATAGCGGCTGTAGATGGAACAATAGGTGTTGTTTCATTGAAACATATGCGGGTATCTTTATTTAGGAAGATAACTACATGAATATACAACGTGTCCCAGAAATCAACGTCAAGCCGAAAACGGGCAATAGGCCAAGTCGTGACAGCTATTAGAAAAATATAAAAAAAAATCTTGGTCATGTACTTTTCGAATTATAAGCATTCAAAAATAAATCTCAAAAAGTGACACCCTGTGATGATTTTTCAAGTCCTGTGACTACATTATTAACATTTCGGTAGTTTTTTTCTCTGTGATCTAACCATGAATAACCCTTCTGTAAATTACAGTTAAAAGTTAAAACGTAACTGCCTCAGTTTTAAATTAAATGTTAGATTTTTGCCCAATATTGAATTCAAAATAATGACATCACCCAAATTTAACCGACTGTACTGAAAAAAAAATCTACTACACTATTTTGGCAAGTAACTTTAAAAGATGGCGCGTTTAGTCAGGATTCCAAAATGGTATAACACATACTAATTGCTACTTCTTAATTGAGAAAAAACATTTTTTTTTTATGAAGCCGTATTTCATAAAAGTTCGATTGAGACGAAGAGTGACGTTATTTTGACTAGTGTGAGCGAGAAAGATTCATTTTAACTAATGTGAGGTGACGCTACTTTGACAAGTGGGAGCGAGATAGATAGTGACGCTACTTTTATCTAACTAAGAGGGAGACGGATTGACACATCATTTCATATGTGTGAGTGAAACAGATAGAGACGCTACTCTGGCTAAACAGGGATGCATCGGCAAATTGTGCAATACTGCAGTACGTTACGCTCTTTCGTTGACTGCACATCTTTTTGTATTCGTATTGACTTCGTACTTACAACTGTGGCTTTGTTTATTGGACTTGATTTGCATTGTGATTTGGATTTATCTGCACCGTTTCTGACAACCCCGGACTTGTTTTAATCGCAACCCCGTGTTTGTGTAGTGTTTTATCATGCCATCTCGATACACCGCACAGGAATACGCCAACATGCATCTCATTTATGGAGAATGCTTATGCAACGCCAATGCTGCAGCAAGAGTGTATCATGAGAGATACCCGAATGCTGAGCGTCATCCCGATCATCGAGTATTTATTAATGTGCATCGGTCATTATCAGAGGGTCGATTTCCTAGCCAAATGGTTAGCGAGGGAAGACCCGTTATGCCCTACGAAGCCGAAGTCTTGCAAGCAGTTGAAGAAGACAGAAGTATCTCAGTACGTGGAATTGAACAGAGCATAGGAGTCCCCAAAAGTACTGCACATCGTATTTTAAAAAAGAACGAGTTTCACCCATACCATGTACGACGAGTACAAAGTCTGCTACCCCGAGACTACCCAGAGAGAGTACGATTTTGTCGAACGATGTTGCAGAGGCACCGAGAGGACCCGCGATTCTTTGAAAAAATTCTATGGTCCGATGAATCAACATTTAAAAAGGACGGTTACATGAACCTCCACAATTTGCACGAATGGCACGTGGAAAATCCAAATTTGATGCGGGAAGATAGATCTCAGTACCAGTTTAAAGTAAATATGTGGACGGGAATTTTGAATGGTAAAGTTATTGGTCCAATCGAGCTGCCGGAGAATTTAAATGCCCAGGGTTATTTGAACTTCTTACAGAACCAATTACCAGAATTATTGGAAGAAGTGCCACTGAACATTTACGGCAGCATGTGGTATCAACAAGATGGCTGCCCAGCGCATTATGCTCTCACTGTACGAGAGTTTCTCAATCGAGAATACCCCGATAGGTGGATTGGGCGGGGTGGTACAATTTCGTGGCCTGCCCGTTCACCCGATTTAAACCCCATAGATTTTTTTTACTGGGGTACGATAAAGGATAAAGTGTACTCTAAGCCAATTCAAGATTTAGACGAGCTGCGCCAAAGAATTGCAGAAGCCGCTGAATACATCAACTCAAGAAGATACGCCCGTCTTATTACGCGATCATTTTTAAAGAGATGTAGAACTTGCATTGCAGCTGAAGGAAAACAGTTTGAACATTTGTTATAAAACTTCGTAAATCTGATTTAATAAAAATTATAATAAAAGAAATCCAACGACTGGATTTTATTTCAAATGCACCTAAAACCAACAATGTACTTTTTTTCCTCAATTAAGAAGTAGCAATTAGTATGTGTTATACCATTTTGGAATCCTGACTAAACGCGCCATCTTTTAAAGTTACTTGCCAAAATAGTGTAGTAGATTTTTTTTTCAGTACAGTCGGTTAAATTTGGGTGATGTCATTATTTTGAATTCAATATTGGGCAAAAATCTAACATTTAATTTAAAACTGAGGCAGTTACGTTTTAACTTTTAACTGTAATTTACAGAAGGGTTATTCATGGTTAGATCACAGAGAAAAAAACTACCGAAATGTTAATAATGTAGTCACAGGACTTGAAAAATCATCACAGGGTGTCACTTTTTGAGATTTATTTTTGAATGCTTATAATTCGAAAAGTACATGACCAAGATTTTTTTTTATATTTTTCTAATAGCTGTCACGACTTGGCCTATTGCCCGTTTTCGGCTTGACGTTGATTTCTGGGACACGTTGTATATATCTTCGTTGACTGCACATTATTTGATTTTGATATAAATTGTCCGGGCAGTCTGATGAGATGACGAGTAATAGAGAAATATGGAAGAAGAAGACATGCTGCGCCGACCCCAAATGAATTGGGATATGGGCAAGAGAATGATAATAAAGAGTCCGTCGATGATATCTACTGTAACGTTTGGTGCACCCAAGCTAATTTTCCAGCCAGCCCTGCTTCAACCTTGCCGACTGGTTCCAATTTTAATCAAGGCATAAGTAAGCTATTCTTTCTTTTCCATGTATTAGTTAGTGATGAAGACTATAGACTTGCTTGCTAAGTAGCACAATTTCTACTTGTAAGTATCGGTATTTATAGTCTTCTATCGGGGCTAGAGTAAATTATGGTCTAATTGAAGCCTTAGGTTCCTTCATTTTTAACACGCTTTTTTTCTATCAATATAGCTGTTTTCTTCAAACATAACTGGAACAAGACTAGTGTGCCAGCCTTGTGATAATTAACAATAACTGGCCTACATTAACGTGTTTTATTATAACAGTCGGGATTGTTTGTAATAACTAACTTCGACCCACCAATTGTATAGGTACCGAGAAACAAGATCAGTGCCACTCGTACAAAATAACAAATTGAATTAATTAACAGAGCTCAATACTTGTCAGACCATCTAAAATAAATCAGTTATAAAAAAAAACTTAAAAAAAAGATTTATTTTACAATTTAAATGATAAATAAACCTATTTATGACCTCCAGACTGCTTAAATGTGGTACGAGAATCTACGTATTTATGGTCTGCTCAAGTGGTCAATTACAGTAGTACACTTTAAAGCTCAAAGGAAACATGTTATTATTACAGTCATCCAGTGTTTGTGTCCAACTACCTGACTAGTGACCCGCATTCATCTACTTACTTACTTGAATAGACATTCTACGTGCCCATCAGTGGCGAAGGTTCCATACAACTCGATTCCTACCGGCTTCCCTTTGAAAAATGGCACAGACAGTATTCTATAGACAAATAATACAATCACATTAAAGATATTTACTCCTGCTTATCAAAATTGACCCTTCGCTACTAGTGCCCATTCCTTACTTATATTATTGAATTCCTACTTGTAGAAGAATATTGACTGAAGATGTAAAGACCACTCAACTCTAAAAAGCAAAAATTCGAACAGTAACCCACTTTTCTTCTCGCCTTATATCTGCACTATTATTTGTTTTATCATCTGAGAAAAATCTGCAACACACAGTCATGAAACGTAACGGTTCTATCTTTATGAGTCCTTAGACTTTTTGTTTATTCTCTAAATAACGAGATAATTGGCTTATCAGAGTTAACAGAATCGTCATTACATTATAGAAGCATCATAAGAATGTGTAACATTAAGAAATCAAATATTTGAATATTACTGCCATGTCGCAAACAAATGTCATGTGACTAAAGTGAAAGTCAAATACATAAATATTATTCGACTTGACTATTTACATATTCGTCAGTCGCCATCGTTTTACAGCCCTTTGTCTCACACAATGTAGAGAAACTTAGAATTACGAGAAACTCGGAAACTCCGTAAGATTGGATAACTTAGAATGTGTGACGAAAATTACACGCTTTGTTATGTGTCATTGTATTTAAAAATGTCTTTACTGCTACTTGAAGACTTCCCGTCATTTCAGGTTAGAGTTCAGTGGTCAAACCTCTTATATCACGATACCTAATCTGAGGTATACAACGTGACCAGTTTTCCGCTTGCAAGTAAGGTGTTGCGCAGTAAATAACCGTCGTATGTAGCGCGGGGAAAAACACTTGAAGCAAAGTTGAATTCAGAGAAACTAAATTGTAATCAATCAACATAAATACCTATTCAATTCGCCTCGTCTTCGCAATGTTGCAATCCAATAATCGGTTGTTATTTATTTGTACATTAAATACTACTACCTGTCAACATCATCGTCATATTCCTGCCCTTGTCCCAGGTTACTTGAGATCAACACGTTTTTTCATCATTTACTCCTTTTTCTTTCATATCATACCCTACTTTCAACCTAACCTTCTAGAAACGCTGGGGTAATTTTATTTTCTCAAGAAACTTCTTCATCAAAATCTATCAAATGTAAATACGAGCAAAAACAAAGAAACGACTGTTTACTATTCAGGAGATACGCAATATATTTCGCTGTACCCTACTGTCCGCAATCCGATATCTTAACATTCTCTCGTCGATAGCATCGAGTGTTTGCGATGCAACGTGCGCGTGCGCCGTTACTGACAGTTATTCAAACTGGGCAATGGGCTCATCACTCACACCTCATGTTGCCAAAGTTACGACCTTCGGTAGACACCGTATGTTGCCCGCGGGTAGCTGTTGATATTGGCACAATAATGGTAGGGTTACCGTTTCAAAATTTTAAAAATCTTTACTGTATTTTTGCAAAACTCTTATAAAAAGAAATCTTTTTAATCTTTCATTTTTCAGTACTTAATCTTTTTTTTTTTAATTTCATGCAAAATTTTGTTGTTATAAAGAGTGCAAAGTACAAACGTCCGGAAAATTATAAACCTGGATATAATCCGGACCCCAGGTCAAAAAACCGGGAAAAAAAGGTCAAAAACCGGAGAAATCCAGATGGATGGTAATTGGTAACCCTATTCACACCTCGCGTTGCCAAGTTGTGACCTTCAGTACAGCGTACGTTGCCAATAGGTAGTTGATAATGGTACAATGCTCACTTAGGGATTCCCATTTATCAGAGGTAACGATATGTAGTCTTCCTATTCAAAATGATGATGTCAAGATATCAACAACTACATGTTTCAAATATTAATTACACAGTTTGCGGTCAGTGGTCACTATTGAATAAGAAAAAAATACTTGATGGCACAACAAGACACATCAAACAGTTCAAGGATGTAGTTCACGTCATCTAGTCAAAACAATAACTTTTATTCATTCAAAGGAGAATGCTCATGGATATATGGAATCCCGTACCATGCTGCATCAAAATCAAACTTTGTTTTTTATAGACTACACTGATCGTATTAACTCCTACAAAAATTATTTTTGAAAAAAAAACCCGCGTTTCAGAGTTATTTTATAAAATCGAAACTAACCTAAAAAGTAGGTCTATTTTTTCGACGCTACCAACGACGTATTTTAACACACATACATTACATTATTGCTCTAAAAACAGCGTAATACACTAATATTAGTAAGAATTACGAGTTAAAGTAACATCCACAGTATGCTTGACTGAAACTCGATTTTATTTTAGACCTTTATATTGCCAATAGTCAGTCAGTACAGTACAAATGTCAGATGCCACAGATAAGATAACTATAAACCATAGAGTATAGTAAGTGCTATAAACTAGTCGGGATTTAGGGATGTAATCGATAAATCAAAATCTTTAGGCTGAGAAAATCTATTTTGTTGCAAATAGCAATAAACCAAACTAAATCGATTTGGTGTACTGATCTTACTTAATTGTAATTAATTTTAGAGTCCGCTCGACAGACAAGGGTTTGTTCAATTGAAACGGAACGTCATTTATATTCAGTTGAAACGGAACGTCATATAAAGGGAGTAAAACAATATTCATACTTTTAAACTCGAAAAGTATATTTCCAGTTCAAAAATCAAATCCCCGACGCGTAATGCCGTAAAAAAATATGAAACTAATTACTATAATATTTTGGTTTTGAGGCGCGAGACTTTTTGGTACCAACTTTGGTCATTCTCTTTTCAAAATTTACTCTCAAAGAGCAAGGCCAAAGGAGTTGAAAAGGTTAATTTCTGTCTATTGCCTAAAAAACTCGAAAAATATCACTAGAATGTTGCCTGCTCTTAGATCACCACATTAAAGCTGATAATCTAATTCCTTTTACCGGCTAAGCTAATCAGTAATGCAAAATACCATAAACCCAAAGTCCAAAAAAACGTGCAACAAAGTCAACTAACAGGATTTTCCAAATCCGGGAAGGACCTTCTGGATTCTTCTAGTACAAATTGCAAAAAAAAACAGTCTTTTGTTAAAAAGATAATAGGTTTCTGTGTTATCCATATTTATCTATAAACAAAGCTGTTTTAGAAGACTTTCTTTTCTTTTCAAATTGGTCCACTTACTGCGTAATGGCACAAATACAAAATTTGTTGTAGTTTGCGCTAAATAGCCGTCAAAGAAGTCAATAATACTAGTTGTGATTGTGAAATATTTTGACAAAGCATAAGACTTTCCCATCGTTTAAGGTTATTTTGAAAGATAACGAGGTATAAAATACCTAACAGGTAAGCGAGCATTTTGCATCGCTAATGGCTTGTAACTAGGTCAGCGCATCCATAAGCTGCAAGCCTGTTAGAGGGGCATACTTCTCATAGTTTATACATCATCTATTACGCAAATTAGAAGTTGGCAGGGTGTGCTTATATTCCTTCATCCATGGTGTTGAAAACAAAAGATTGTCTAGATTTGAATTATTTTGATATGGAAACAAGCCGCAATCGCTTTCAAAGTAATTCATATTTCTACAAAGATTGTCACCATGATTAATGTAAGCCTTTTGGTACAGTTCGACCACTTTAAGTGCGCAGTTCAAGGTTGTCAAGAAAAAATGCATCGATATGTCGAATTTGGTGCTTTTGTTTTAGTTCTGTTCCCGCCTGAACAGATAAGTTAGTTGAAGTGTAAATTTATATCAGTCCAATACTTTTTGGCTTTTCCATCATCGTTACCACTGATAGCATCTCACTCCATCTAGGTCCTCTTCTTAGAGAAAGCAAAGAGCGATGACTTCATTCACCAAAGATACCTAGATGTAGCATCAGAACAGACACTGCGAGTCTGACCTACTTACTTACATAATCCTCACAAGAAAAGTGACCACTTTCCTCCACAGACATTGCTAATTTCGCGAAATCCCAACATTCTCTAAACAAAACTATCCGCTCCTATTCAAACACGCGATGCCAACAATTAGCCTTGATTAGAAAACCGTTTTCTAAATAAACACGGCCATTAGATAACTATAGTGTACCACTATGGTGTCAGACATGTTCTAACCTCTATGTTTGCTATGATTTCCATCACGTCCTTTACTTTCTAAGAGGTGCGCAGGCGCTGGTAAATTCTAAAAGGAGTATCTGAAGGCGTCGCACGCGCGTATTGTGTAACCGTTACAGAAGATTGATAGCTTTTTGGATTTGTTAAACACTTCCCTGTCGTTATGTATGTCTCATTTATAAGCTAAGCAGATTCTATGGAACATCATTAGCTGGCTGGTAATCGCTACTTAGTTATGTGACGTAGTTTTTCCAGGGTTTTGATTGATTTGAATTGATTTTGCTTGGCATGAAATTATTGGATGTGCGTTCTTTAGGAATTAGTCTGGTTATAATCTTGTTATCATAATAAAACGGAATGATCCAAAAATGCCTACACCCATTAGGAATAGGCGAGTGTGTATGATCCAATAAATAGCCGTCGTGAGTCGACAGACCAAGGCGAAAGTGGCGGTATGAACTAACCTACTTAAAAGAGTAGCCAGCAAGACAGAATATTGTGTTGAGGATCCGAGCCCTGTGGCCCGTTGGCGCTAAAGTACGCTCTATGTATGTCACCAAGCTAAATAAGATGAGCAAAGATCATACAATTATTGATGTGCAGGTTCCCATAAAATTATGGCTGTCAGACTAACAGATACCCAACCCAACAGTATCCGCAAATCAGGTTCTATTTCCGCATTGATCAAATATTTACATTGTCTGCCGATGCATAGTTATTTTGGCACCGGAAGTTTGTGCAAGAGAGATTTGCGTTTCTAAACGCACCCACAAACCACAAAAGAACATTCTGGGTAGAGTATTCCTCAGATAGAATATCATCCTGAAGTATTTGCAAGAATTTCATGAAAACAGAAGACTGGCTAGCTAGATGATCATTTTGATGTTGAATATCATGGAACACAACAAAATCCTCTAATCCTCTATCTACAAGCGTGACTGCTGAGCATGAGGTCCTGGGTTTGATTCCCGGGTCGGGTACATTTTTATTGGATTTTTTTATTAAGAATTTCTCAGCAGCCACGGAGTCTGGACTTGTGCCCGATTGAGGGCAATAGGCTCGCTCCCTATTACACGGAACTTAAACATAACGGGCGAAATGTGGGTGTCCTATTAGGTACACGTCTGCCTAATCCTTCGGAGTTCGAGGATTACAGGCGTTATGTGTAGGTACAACAAAATTAGTGGGCATCGTTTCTAAAACAACATTGACATAATATTTTAGCTGGCTTATGTGAAACCAGTAGGTTTCTAACTTGCCTTGCCCATCGACTTCAACTTAGTCCAGGTCCTGAGTTCCGGCAACAACTAAACGCCTTTCTAATACCAATTTATTTATTCGTTTTACGATCTTCCCGATCCACAATTACTGCGATCTTATAATTATTTCTGCCTGCAATACCGCTCCACTAAAGGCTGGGTTACGCAACCACGTTCATCTGACTTTTACCTAAGTCTTAAACTAGTTCTCCAGTATTTAGCGATTCTGCATGCACGTTTTAGTATTGTTGCTAAACTTAATTGCTTGGAAATTAAACCATTCCAAATTGTAGGTTTGAATTTGCGATGTAAGACTCAAAATTGATGTCCTATTAAACGTTTAATTTAGCTGTTATTGTTGCAACTTTTGCTTTCTATGTCTTAACATCATCTTCCCTGATGTCTAGATTGTTTACGAACGTGCGTCCTTGTTCCCATGGTGGTACACAGAAATACTGCTTAACTGCTTCGATCCTTACATACTCCACACTGTATTGTTTATTGCTGTATAAATCGCTCATACTGGCCTTACCAACAAGGAACCTTGTTGCTGTATTACCAAAATCTACCAATAGTTTTTCTGCTGCCTGCAATGTTTAGAAAAATTGAAGTTAGCACGTGAAATAATCCAACCTAAACGATCAAAGCAAAAATAGTAGGTACCGCGCAGGTCCCACTTTTCTAAGTATATTTTAAGTACCCACTAATGACCGCTACCATAGAGTTAACTATTATTGTATGTAGGTAAACAAAGGAATTGGTAAATCAGGTGTGATCTACGACGCGTGCGCAGTTCCCACGCGGAGAAAGCACTGCCCCGCACGCCATGACCCCTTGCGTTATAGCGTGCTCCTAGTAAAATAGGCCCAAACTGACGCTATAGTGTAAGCTATGAGTGCGCAAAACGAAAGTACCTGATAATCTTGGGAACTTGGGAAAATATGAGGAAATGAGGATCTTTGCATTTGTTGAGAGACTGACACTTATGGACACGGAATCGGTCAATGATAGGAGTCCATGCGATAAAAGCGAATATTCCGACGCAGTGTCTAGTCGCATCGTCCGAATTGCAACAAGGTGAATGACGTCTTTTTTTGCTTCTTTTTGCATGGTCATAATGTTCTCATTCACCGACTCAAATTAGTTCCACGTCAGTAAGTGTGCTTACTCGCTTAACCAACATTCCTCTGCGCCCTTTCATTTTACTGAATAAAAGCACGTCGCAGACTGATTAGTCCTTGAAATAATAAATGCATGCATATTATGCATGAAGGAACCTCTAATAAATTTCTCCTTCAAACTTCTTTCTCAGAATATAGAAGAGATTAAAACAGAAAATGAAAAACGATTGCTCTCAAATCTAATTCCAACTGTTAATAGAACACACGTCTCGAACTCCCACTTAGCATTTAGCAAAGAATTTCTTTGTCGCCTAAATACATGTAGTTATAGGCAACTGTCGTCTTTTATAGTCCGTCACGACTCACCTTTGTCATACGAACAGCCGTGAAATTGCTGCCAGTAAAAATATTAGCGTGCTGCATGCGTAAGGACTTGTAACTTTGTAAGATGCCAAGAACCTCCGCAAGTATTGAATAGATCTCTTAGAATCTGTGCTAAAAACGGTTTGGAAATATTACAAGGTCAATTTTTGTTTTATCAAGTACCTTCCTATGTAAAAGGTGCTTGATACCGTGTTGATCTAGTGGTCACAAACGCGACTGCTGAACAAGGGATCCTGGGTTTGATTACGGTCGGGCAAAGTGTTTTTTCCATCAGGGTTTTTTAAGTAGCAGGTACGGAGTCTGGATTTGTGCCCATTACACAGTTGATGGCAATGGTCTCACCACTATTGAGAATTTAAACATAACTGGGGAAATGTGGGTGTACTATGTACACCAGTCTGTCGACCCTTTCGGGGAGACATAGGCGTATTGTTGTTTTTTTTTATTGTTTGTTTTGTATTCTCACACTGCATATCCCACGGTATAACTTTTTCTGTCAATCTGCCGCAACCATTTGCTTTGAATTACAAATACAAATAAAATTCTACATATATCAGTATCACAATCTCGTGGGACACTTATGACTGTAATGAGCTATTCAACGTACACGCCGCGGAAAACTGCACAAACAAAACGTAATGACAACAGAAACTCGAACAGTCGCCTTGCAACCGGCCATTATGATCTACATCGATAAAACTAAACCAGATTCATACTCTAGTTCATAATTTTTACACTACAAAATTCGTGACATAATCTGTATGAATGGTCTGACGGTTATAGCTTTTGGTTAAACTGACCTCCATCACGTTCACGCCTATGTGTAATTACTTCCTTCACTTTAATTAGCTACAATTTTATGTTTTCTGTTTGTTTCAGATGGCGTAGTAAAGCAGCGACAGATATCCCTCACAAATGTTAATAAACCTGATGGAAGGCGACACGATAACCACGAACACTCTCATATCGTCGATAAAGAAGTTCAACACCGATGGCAAACAACACGGCACAATAAAGGCTCTTCTGAAAAACTTCATTTTACCAGAAACTGAAATGGCGATAAAAGAAAACCAAAATAACAGCAACAATTATATTTACACAGTACCCGTCAAACCACCATTACCAACTGTGACGGAACGAATGAAGTCCATCAATGACGCGAAGCAGGCGTTCTTGAATTCAACCGTCAGTTCCACTGTTGCACCTACCAGCTATGAAACAAAAAAGGAAAAACACACTGTGCATTACGCACAGATAGCAATAACAACGGAAAGTGAAGATACTAGGAGCACAGGGGGAGGAAGGTTAGGAAAACATTCGTGTGCTTTAAATAACAAAGAATACAGCATTCCAGTTCGTTCAGTATCTCCGAGTATAAAGAAAACAATGGAACAACATCAGAGAAAAGTTAGTTTTAAAATAAAAACCGCTGCGACATCCTATAAACGCCCGCCTCTAGCCAAAACGATGACTATTACAAGCAATAATGTAGCAGAACTTACAAAGAAATTCAACAACTTACAAACCGAGACACATACTGGATCACCTAAACAATCAAAACTAGCAAAAACTTTAGAAGAATTACAGTCTGCATCACGATGTTCGGCCAGTAACAGCTCCACACCATCTTCCACTCTCAGTTCAAGTCCAAACATAAAAATAGTATTGCGGCAAAGACGGGGTTCAAAAAAGCGAAACAACAGAAAAAGGTGTTCAAGTATGGATTCAGTAGACGATTTACTTATTGCTGACAGTTCAAGTAAAATTCGCATAATCCGATCAAAATCAGACGGTACTAAAATACCAAAAACAACAAAGAAACGCTTAAAATATCAGGATTCAAGTGAACAACCGAGTGGGTCAGATTCTGTTGATGGTAGTCCAGTTAAGACAAAAGAAGTGGAATCGAAGAAAGATACAAAACCAA
The DNA here is from genome assembly GCA_950022335.1 of Eurois occulta. NCBI lineage: Eukaryota > Metazoa > Arthropoda > Insecta > Lepidoptera > Noctuidae > Eurois > Eurois occulta. Next base: position 2,680,555 of record OX465489.1, on the reverse strand, counting down.
TAGAAAGTACTGTAGTAAAAAATGTTATTAAAAAGTTTGAATGTGAAATAACGGCTCAAACGAACTCGAGCAATACATTAAAAAGACAACCTGATAAAACTAAGAGTACAGCACCTGTGAAAGAAAAACCAAAAGTACCTGAAAAGAAATCATCACTAGTATTAACCAAAAATCTTGTTGTAAAGGATGGCATTCCAAAAATTAAAACGATCAAACCTGTAATAAGCGAATTAGCAAAGCTAGATAAAACAAGTCACCAAAGCCCGGAGATCGTTAAAAGGAAAGAGCCTCTATACGACCGGAAAAGGTATAAAACAAATTACATACACTCGGAGAAATTACCCCTCAAGGTCGTTGAAATAATTCCAGAAGATATCAACGAAAGTAATACAGTAACAATTACAGTCAACAACGAACAAAAAGAAGAAGTTCCAGTAACAAGCATTGTTTCTCCTTGTGAAAGTGAAAAGGTATATCAAGAGATTAATTCACCGATAACACCTAATGAATCATTTTTATGGCGCCGAAAAAGTAGTACTCAAATATATTCGGACTCTGAAAAGTCAGATAATTCATACAGTTTTGTTAGTATTACAACCAATGGTACTACTATAACTTGTTCCGATGAGCCTCAAGAAACTGCTCAAGAAGAATCTCAAGTAGAAACAAACGAATCTCAAGTAAATATTTCAACATGTGAACAGCAACCTGATCACAATTCGGATTTTGAAAGTAATCTTGTTGAAGCCTGCAACAAAGAAATTATAATTGGTTTCACATCTAAACCAAAACAAGAAGAAGTGGAAGATTATTATGAACCTTTAGAACCTAGAGACGTTGAAAACATTGTTATTATTCCCATAAAAAGTGTGGATAGAGCTTCTAAAATAAATTGTCCTTTGCCGGAAATTCCTAAAGTTGAAACCAATGACAACGAAAATGACTGTACAGACAAAGATAATATTTACCAATGTCTACTAGAAATGAGATCACATCCCGAAGGTGATGAGAGTAGTCTTCACAATTATGAGCTTTGCGATAACGATCTTGAAGAGAGAACGCGAGGTGATGGTGATAGCGATGATGGTTATGAATACTGCAAGCCGGCTCTTATTAAACCGTACTGTTTAACTTCCAGCTCTGGTATACAAATAGCTGAAGACTACCAACCCTTTGCTAAAAATAACAACAAGAACTACGAAATATCAAAGTCAGTAAGTGGTGCATCCACTGTTAGCTACGAAAAGATAGGACCAGCATCAGAAAGGATTTATGAAAAAATCCCGGCTCGGCCGCCAAAGTCCAAGGACAGCAGTCCCACCTACAGTAGTAGACATTCCTTTATATCCGACTACACGGTTTACAACGAGAACGAGAATATATATGACACTATAAAACATGGCGACGCTACGTCGCTGTCGCACTGCTACGAGAGCATACCTAACAGCCCGAGTATGGTGAAGCTGCGGAACGATATGAGGAAGCAGGTGGCGTCGAATGTTCAGAAGCGTCTCTCGTTCGACACGGTGTCGAATATTAGTCAGTCGACGATGTCCAGTGAACAGAAGACGAACAGCCTGTACGGACAGAGGTCGGTAATCAGCTACAACGGGCAGGAGATCGCGTTCCAAGTACCGAGCAGCGAGACCAGCGTCAGCGACAGGAGTGATCGCAGCGACGACTGGGTCGACGTGTCCGATGAAGAAAAGAATGAGCAGAAAATTATCATGTAAGTTTTTGTTTTTTTTTTGTCTTACGTCTTATCTTCTTCATATTTGATCTAAACGTTAATAAGATTTGAGATAATCCAGAGTTCTGCTTTTATGTGAGAATAATTTTCGCAAATAATGGAAACAACCATGTATTTCACAAATTGTTTACTGAAACTCTCACACCAACAAGCAAATGCAAATTATACCGAATTACCAATCAAAATATTGACAAGACATTTACCAGATGTCCGATAAACCGTGTGATAAAGCATATTACAACTTTTTCCATGAAAACTAAACAGCAAATTATCATTCACTTGACCTAATAAAAAAACTATACCAGTTTCCAAAGAGTAGAACAAACATTGTTATCGGTACTTGATATGAAATTGTGTTTGGCGGTGGCTCATTTAGAAAACCGCGATGAGAAGGGGAACACGCCTATACCGTTACATAATTTTGGCTTTGGTTCAAAAATGGAAATTCTGAATTACAGTGTACGCGAGAGAAGTCGCGGCAGGAAGAGTCCGATCAGCTGGTCGCAAAAAGTTCGGCACCAGTGGCAGAAGTCACCGAAACCGAACAGTAATGATAAAGGTAAGTTGCTTTAATATTCTAATATATACTTTTACTATAATTTATAACGCAAAACAATATTGCAAAATTTAAACGTAACAACGAACGAACACGACGCTTACGAGCATTTGTAACAGCGCCATCTATGATTACTCAGGTGAACTACGTGGTACCGATTGCGAGGTTAGTTCTTATAGATCACGGTAGATGGCGTTATAAACCTTTGGAGTAACAAACAAAGTCATTACAGCTATTGCAAAGCCTTAACATTACTTCCGATACTGATTTATAGCTTTTAGTATAGTATTTTTCAGCGAAATATGAAATAGGTAAGACCTGCCCTTTGTAGTTGTTGATTGTATTTGCGCAAGCGGGCGCTTTGGCCACCACCCGGTTGCGCAAACTGTGGCGACAGGCGTCCTACGCGCGCATTCCGGCGCCTAAACAATGCTTGGCTCGTTGTTTGTCATTTCCTTTTTTTGACAGTTCGCTTGAAACTTTGTACGCTGCACAAATATTGGTCAATGGCTAGAGCCTTTTAGAGAAATCATAAGTGTCATGTTTTTACCATTATAATGAGACGCATTTTACGTTCACGTACAGTGGTATATTCTTAATTCAAACTTTTGAAATAAATCTGATCAAAATACAGTTTTGAGAATTATTCTAATAACTCAGTCGGTGAGATCATCTACAACTCGGCACCTGTTTTTGTACGTATCAACAACGTAGATTAGATAATACAATATTTTGACCAAACTAATAGATTCCCTTCCCTGAAAAACAACATCAGTGTTTGTTAAGTACACCTCTACTTTGTGGTACTTTCTAGAACTACCTAAAACTGAAAGCCTATCAAATATAATGACAAGTACAATAAGCATTACTGACTCAATTTAAACTCGATCCATATTATAGTTTCAAGGACGGTTTTCAGTATTTCGTTATCTTAAAATAAACTACTTAGCCCTACTAAGTGTTATGATTGCCCCAATATTTTTATTGCAGTATTGCGTTATTGCATCCTCTGAACACAGCGCAATCGATTCCAGTATGAACAATGATTGGTCAATGCCTTCGACGGCATGTATTGTATTTATTTCTGTGATTATAATAAATTATTTCTTACATTGGTATTCGATAGTTTGGGACAAGATTCGCTCCCCTTTCCCCTTCAAACACTCTTGCCCGGAAAAGCTCGGATCGACAGATTTTGAAGTAGATATTGTTAAAGGTTATTTATTCTAGGTATAATGTAGTATTACTTTTTAGCTCTTGTCTATGTACCGCGTGTCACCATTGCCATCCACAGCCCTATTAACCTCTAGCTGGCAAAAAAGCCTCTCTTTGCTTGTGCTCCACGCTTCTACGTCAATCTCTTCCAGTTTCTACCCACGCACGGAAACAACAGTTTTATGAATTAATACCACGCCGGTGGGCGGCCGCTAATTGTTACCGGATTCCTGCGCGCGCGCCGCCCGCCTATTTGCCTCCTTGCGGCATGTATGATAGTCATGCGTTGTATAGGTAATAAGGTTTAAATTACAAATATCCAAATATTTTCACATTTAAATACATATATCTGATTTTATATGCACGTATGCACCGTTAACCTTCACAATTTCGTGTCCTCAACATTCTACGACAATGTAATGGCAATCAAGAACTCAGAATTTTAATAAGTACGATATTCTATTTGCACAAAAACTACTATTTAATTTACAGACAACACAAAGACTACCAAAAAGAGTTGAAGATCCCATCAAAATACTTTCTCTATCACTGCAGCATGGTTATTTTACCACTTGTCATGAGGGCACTGTAACCATGCAGCACTTTATCGATGTTTTTGACCAAAGTACGAAGTGGATAAAAGAGATTTTGAAGCTACGCCATTAAAACAGTGTATAAAATAATAATGTTGGGTACCCAGGTCTGTGACCCAGTAAGAACTATTGATTTTTCATAGTAGGGTTGAATCGGTCGATGTGATACCAAGCGACCTACTTTGCTATCTACGTATATCATATTACTAAGCTTTGTTTTATAAGCTTTAACTTCCATATTCGCTGTTATAAATTACCTATTACTGTACTACTTATAACATCACGCCTGCAAACCCCGAAGGGTTAGACAGAGGTGTACACCCACATTTCGCCAGTTATTTTTTAAGTCCCATGTAATAAGAGGCGATGCTATTGCCATCAACCGGGCACAAATCCAGACTCCGTGGCTGCTACTGAGAAATTCTACCTACCACTACTTGGTTTTCCATTATCTAAGAATTCTTTTCGGAAAATCAACCAAATTCGCTTCTTTAAAACCATAAAATCAAAGCAAATGAGTATAAGTATAAAACCACAAATAAATTGTCCAATACTTGTCAAAGTATTCGTCCATTACATTTTAAACAAAACTATTTAGTTTTTTTAGTTTATTTTTAAGTTAGTTTACTTTAGGTTATTTTAATTTATAAGTGTATATAATATTGTAATGATTTGGTTTAGTTTCCCGGACATAACAATTATAACTAATTGCTTTGCGACAATCACTTCACAACCAATAACTAACAATCGTACTAAATGCTTTTAATTTTCACCTTCACTTTTTAATGTCTTCCGGCTCACCATTATTAGGATTTATGCACAATAAATAACTCTTTCTATCAGTAACTATACCGTCTTATGTATGAAAATTATATTTCCTGTCGGATCGTCATTCACTCTTTCTGGAGGGACTGACTCACACAAAGGCTTTGTTGTGATTTTAAAAACAGATGCTTCAAAATACACAAAACATCCGCTGTCTACAATTCTGCTTTCGTAACTGAAAACATAGTAACTTTCATTTATGGGTAACGAAAACTTAACTTTAATCATGGTCAGGTAGCCTACCCTGACGTCTTAGAACTGGAGTAATTCCAGTATGGGAAAGAGATGGCGCTAGTCGACCTGTATAGCTCGGTCTCTTTCCCACACTGGAATTACTCCTGCTCATAGTAACCCCCCAGATCTTAAATAACAACGTTAAGATAGGAGGATAGTTTCTATCTAATCATAGGGTCATTTCGCCTGTTCGCGTCCATCACCCTATTCGCGTCCATTTTTCGAACCTCCCTATAACAATTCTCGAAAATAGGTATATTAACACACTAAATCACCGAAAACTCGTTACCGCCAATACCTCATCGTATAAGAGGCGCATACACATAGACAAAAGTTATGTGTGCCCAATCAATCATATGTAAAAAAAATAGTTAGTCTCCGTTCTTCAACAAAGAAGCGCGGACGAGCGGAATGTCGGCAAAAAAATAGTGTGCAGGGGCGCGTTCGACGGTAATTATTTTATTGTTTTATGCGTATTTTAGAATACACAGCTGTTTCTAGACATAAAGCATGAAAAAAGGAGTAATATTAATTATGTATTTACTTGTTTTTTTTTAAGTTAACAGTTAAAATAAGGTGGACGCGAATTACTACACCGAATTTATAAAACTTCCACTTTGCGACCACAATGGACGCGAACTCGTCTATTTATGATTTAGTTAGTGTTTATTTTTATGTGATTAAATTATGAAAGGGAATTTGTTTTTATTTTTTATTTATGTACTAATATCATGCAATCGTAATGAGCAATTTGCGTCCACGTTATTATGATTGTAGAAAAAGATACAAATATCGTTCATCACATGTGGAGTTGTGGACGCAAACTATACCTACAGGGAAATACTATTGTACCAAATTGCGTCCATTTTTTCATTAAATACAAATAATAGCGTAAATATATTTTTTTAACTTATTTGTAAAAATAATTTAATATGTATTAATTTTATTCATTATTTCTCTTATTTAATACATTTTTAAATATTTTAAAAAACAAAAGTAAACAAAACATTAAAAATATAAAAAATAGATGCCCCATCAGCATCAGGAACAAGGTCCAGGCAGGGTGGTCAGGGCTCCAGGGAAAGGAACCGTCTCACAATGCGTGTCGTGCCGCGCAATGAGAGCCTCCTTCTGCTCCTCCTCGACCAACACCTTAGGCACCAACCGCCAAGAGGTCTACATCAGGTCCATGTAGGGCCCGGAAAAAGCGTCCGTGTAGCTCCTTGCTCTGCCATACCTCCCTACGGTCATTAGTATTCAATATCATAGGTTTGCGCCAGTTCTCGTTACCCAAGGAGAGCGGGGTGAGGCCCTTGTCCACTGAGACCACATCTCGGTGCATCCCCACGTCGGTTTCAAGAAAGTATTCCCTGAGACTGCATACCTAACGGTTGTGCAAGGTCTTAGCATTTAAGAAGCCACGACCTCCGCACTTCCGCGGGATATACAGTCTCATCACCGATGATCTTGGGTGATGCATCCGGTTTGCTGTCAGTAGTGTGCGGACCCTCCTATCCAGGGCGTCAAGTTCCGTCTGAGTCCATTTGAGTATGCCGAAATAATACATCAAAACCGGCATGACCCAACCATTAACGGCGGGCACTTTGTTTCCGCCTGATAAAAGACTGTTTAACACTTTATTCACGCGACCAAAGAAGCGCTCCTTCTATGATTGTTTCATGTCAGCAGCATTGATGCCAAATGCTTCCGACATACCCAAATACTTGTAGGTCTCGGTTGAGGAGAGGGATCTAAGGAATATGGAATCCGAGAGTTGAGTTCCCTAATAACTATATTCTTGAATAAAGAATCTGTTAAAAATATATTTTTTCTTTACATTATCTTAAAAATATCACCCCTACATTCCTTTTCTTAGGTGGTGGACGCAAAATGGTCTATGGGTGGACGCAATTTAGATTTTTTGGACGCAAACTGGGTAAAACGCGTATTTTTGAAGTTTGTCTATTTATAAAAAAAACACAAGTAGTTTCGAACAAAACTAAAAGCGAACCCTATAGTAGACTATATAATGAACACATTACATAACTTTTTCATTGAAACTAGTGCTGGAACATTTTTATCTTCTCCTTCAAACTTGCCAACTGCACTAAATGGACGCGAACAGGCGAAATGACCCTACTCTCTTTCTATATCTTTATCTTATTTTAATTCGATTGGTTGAACCCATGGCTTGCACAATTACACTCTCCCATCTCCTATCTTTAGGATGATGAATTTTGAAATTAATCTTGTTGTTATAATTCGAATATAATGCGATCTCTCTACAAATATCCGTATCAAGGCTTTAGGTGTACCCTTCTGTGGGTAAACACAACGTGTTACAATCGATGCAGTCTAAAATAAATCAATCAAATTACCTACTACAATCTCGTTCGTATGCAAGCTAGTCAAGTGTGAATCAAAATAGAAAGTTCCAGGCCTGCCTGTCAAGGTCTAATGGTCTGTGTGCAAAATATAATACCACAGGTTGATAAATAGGTACGTAAAATGTTCTGAGATCAATAACTGGTATTTTTAGTTAGTAGTTCGGTCTTCGTTATTTCTTTTGTTGCATTTTACGTGTCAGTATCGATATCTGTAAAACGCTTTCAAGCCAAAAATCATCAAGCAAGTATTTTGATAATAGTAAAATCATCTAGGAAATTAAAAACGAAAACTTATCTTCATTTTACCGACCGGGTATCATGCCCAACAGCGAATATGTTATGTAGACTTGTAAGGTATGTTATGTAATGTAAATAAGTAGACGAGTGACTCCCTTGATCGATTTATTGCCATTGAATTATAATTACACGATTCATGCTAAGTTAGAGAAATGCACAACTAAAGAATATAGATATGTATAAATGAGTTTGACGTACAAACTACACAAAGGTCAATGTACAGCGTAGCTCGTACACCGACTCAAGCTTCCACAACCCATCATCCTAACACCTCGAGAATAAAACAGACGACAGACAAACTAGAATAACTTACAATTAAATAGATACAGATATACAATAGATATGTTTAACACCTAAAATAGCCAAACAATCTGTCAACAATAGCAGTAATTACAACGCGAACACAATGTTTTCAACAATGTAGTGATAATATATCATTTACTCAGTCATTGTGCAAAGCAACTGAGGTAGACTTCCTTATTGGGCGCGACCGCCCTTCGACCCGTATGCATAAACCGTGACTATAAGGCCATAAGCCATTGTTACGAGCTGAGACAGTTGGCTACTTTACAACCTGACCAGGGCTGATAATAACTTTTCTTCAACCACTGCCCAGACCGATGGAAACTTATTGCTAGTACAGGCTGTCGCCGCCAGATTTCTTATGATCACAATAATCCTTACTATCCTTTGTTTGAAATATGATTTTTCTTTCTTTTTCTTCTATTTGATTACTAAACTATTAATTAGTTTCCTCGTCGAATCAGGAGTTATCTTTAGTTTTTAAATCAACAGTAGCACATTCAAGGACTAATACATTCGTATTTACAATCTCGAGCATTTCCAAGATGAATTCTTCCTTTGAAGCCTTCCGCTTTTCCGTCGCAGGTCTCACGGAAATCTGGAAGATTGTCAGCCCTGTCTGTCCAAGATTGTCTTCTGCTGACAACTTTATGTCGGCTCCTTTAAAATTATATTGTTATGCTTGTTCGTATCAGATTCGTCCATTTTATGAGTACTTTCACCACAGATGTTGCAAACAGCTCTGAATCATTGTTGCCGGACAAATTGTCACCTGAATTGTGGTATTATCTGGTAAATTATTCGAGGCTACGCGTTGACTGCAGAAAGCTGTACCGTCGAATATATTCATTTTGAGCTCATTGCTAGTATTGCTACGAGTTTAATAAAAAAAAAATCGTATTCACACCACCGTTAAATAAGTTTAATTAATAAAATTGTAAAAACAACATAGGCAATGATATATGGTACACCTTGTGCGAGCCGTGCCTCGTAAGACGCACAGATTTTATTTTTTGCTACACCATGCAACGTCCGTGTCCGGTCCGAATCTTGGTCCCTACAAATCAGCAGACACGGACACGTCTCGCTTACAATTTAGCATAAAATCCACTTACCTACCTCGACTTGTAACTCGGAGAAATACATCTGACATACGGAGGAACCGTATCTATGTCAAATGTATTTCTCCGAGTGAAAATAGCACAATCAAGGAGTGAATGTCCTGAACTTCCTTCTAAGCTGTCCCTGAATGTTCCACCTCGACATTCTAGCTTGAGAAATCTTCTTCGTAGTCCTTATGCTCCAAGTTGTAATGCACGAACACCCCTCAATCGATTTATTTGCAAGCTGCTTAGCGACAATTAGTTCTGTCTTGTCTAAAAACTGTATTGTTTCTGATGAATTCTTATAGTGGTTGCGCCTGCATTAATGCCTGTTCAGGTACTTAATTATCATTAAATTTAGTTCCATTCTTTGTTATTATACAAGGTGGTCCAAAAAATAACGTGAACCGCTTTAAAAAACGATGTTTATTTTTTCTGGGCGAAAAAAATATCGAACGTTTTTTTAATGCGGTTCCCATACAATTTTCAAGAAGCATATAACTCGAAAACTATAAATAATCGCGGAACATATATGGGGTATTTGCGGATACCCCTGAGCGTGAGGAATCTATTTTTTATGACGTCACTATTTGGACCACCCAGTATTATTTTTAGTTATTAGTTTGTGCAACAATAGTTTACAGCTAACTGTGGAAGCTTGTAAATGGCTTGTCGTTGATTGCCTCACTATACATTTATGTATTGTTAGCTGTAAGCCACCCAAACATAATAAAATAAAATGGTGCGGAAGCAAGAGCATTGATGAATACTTTCGCGACAACAACACCATTGTATAATATCTCTAAAGATCTAACAATAACATTCTGCACACTGATCTGCATCGTAAACATATCAAAGAGATAATGGTTGATTAAATTAAAGTCCTCGTAAACTTCCTGCTCTCTTTTGTTCGACAAGTCTAGATGAGAACATCTTCTGTCCCAATTACCATACCACTTACATCCAGTCATGCTAGTGGTAGAGTAACTCCTCAACATTCAATTTACATGACATCTTCCTTTTAAAATACTTCGCTCTTATTTATTCTTCTTCATTGGCATTTCATGCATTAACGTATTTGCTAACTATCTCATATTTAACAAACACTCCATCAGGCCGTATAGCTCTGTCGTGTACTTAAACGAACTCTTTAATATTGCACGCGGTGTCCGAAACGCTGCAATAAACTCAGACCACGGCTGGCTACATGATTAAATGATGATACGCATCAGCGCACGCTTGCGTTTAGGCCATAAATAGACACCGCCTGTTCGAAAGCCTTATGGCTCAACTCGCCTTCGTGAACCTGTTTACACTATATCCTACGCAACTTAGGATCGACTTCTAGTTTTCCTAAAACGTCAACCTCACTTCTCTCACGACTCTATTAAATTCTAGTGCTGACCCAGGAATTAAGAATACTTTCACTACCTAGTTAGAGATGAACAGCTTGCTACTTTGCTAGTAAGCTGCACTAAGACCTAAGATGTATCAAAGTATTGGCAAAAATAGAATAGCAAATAGCAACACCAAGACTACTATAGTTGGGTCTAACTAAGCACCAGGTGTAGGGGCTGGATTTCCTTTCTAGAAGCTCCTCAATCGTTGAGCATGAGGTGTACTAGGTATACACTTGGTCACATGCACATTCGACGCATGAAGCATTTACTCCATGATAATATTCGATTTTGCGACAAGGCTGTGCAAAATAATGCCGATCAAGTGTGTAGCACGCCTAAGGCCCAAACCTATTTTTCATTGAACCAGACTACAGGGCTGTTCACTATAATAGCAAATAATATGTCTTTGTCTACCAAGACGTTTGGAGTAAAGTATTGCATGCTTACGATGTTTCTAAAGATTGTCATTTTCGTCATAATGAGCACGAACATGATTCGGCATTCTATTATATCGCAATAGTGTCATCTGCAAGCATTTCAAAATGTATGTCTAGGTCGTATTCATCTTGCATTGAGCTTATGTATAACAGGTCGGTTTTGGAATTTTGGAAAAATGACCTTAGCCAAAACGTATTTTATCCAGTGCTCTTGCAACTTTCATATCATTTCTAGCAAGGAAGACATCTTAGATGATACATGTAGACACTTCCAATCAAGCTTGAAGTTCCACTTCATTACTTTATGGAGTCGAACATTGGTCAAGTGTTAAGCTCCTTCCTACTCAACAAGTTCGTGATTTACCCAGGAACACGTATTAGCATCAGCAGCCACGCTCTATTTTCACCACGACGTACTTTCCTCTGCGGAACAAACTGGATTCACGTACTTCACAACAACTATTTCCTTATGACTTCCGCTTTTATAACTTCAGTTAAAAACTGCAGGTGCACTTATTGTAAATTAATTAAAAATGAATGAGTTTCAGTATTGCACTTGAAGTTTTTCAAGCATACATAAAAAAATGGCGAGGACAGGTGATGTAAGCTGTACACAAAAATGGCGTCTTGTTTACTTATATGAGGTAAAGTAATGCCCATGAACATAGGTGGATGAGATAATATCATAGCTATGTCGCAGGCATTTTGTATTGACACGGCATTATACATTTTGCCTTCGGCATTTTTCATAACAGCGAGCGTTTATAAATTGCCGACGCCGTATGTAAATGGCGAAATCATACAAAAAACAGAGAATCGAGGAGCCCCGCGCAGCGGGGATCCGTCGACCTGCTGACGGAAACGCTAACCCTAGACGGTCGACGTCAGGGGCACCCCGAGGTTCGGTTAGTTAGGTTCCTGTAAACCTTGCAGACAGAAATAGGAGCCCCGCGCAGCGCGGATCCGTCGACCTGTGTTTCGGCATATTAGATAATGACACGGCATTATACATTTTGCCTTCGGCATTTTTCATAACAGCGAGCGTTTATAAATTGCCGACGCCGTATGTAAATGGCGAAATCATACAAAATGCCTGCGACAGCTACATGTTATCAAACAAATCCGCACGACAAAAGAATTCCTCGGCAAGTAATGTCATTCAGCGCATAATAAACCTTCTCACGTTACCGTGCAGTACTTATTACTCATCCTTGACCGTAAAAATACATAAGAGCTAAAACATGAAACTTGCAACCATTTTGAAAAGACCTGTCGAGTACAAGTTTGGTATTGAAGTTTTTAAAGAAACCAAAGCCAGCAGAGATCTTCATGTGGACGCTATAGATGACTTGCATCATCATTACAGTGATAATACGCACATTTTGCACGCATTAAAGGTTCAGCTGGCCAATTCAAAACAAATTGAGCAAATAAGCAATCTTCAAATATACTTAAGGGCAGTTAAAGAATAAGACGATAATTATGCTTGTAACGCGAATGTAACATCCAATGATGTCTCAATGAAAGGCACTTTCAAAAGTGATATTTAATGCTTAGGTACAGCTTTTTAAATCCTATTGTATTTGCGGTCTTGTGAATTGCAAGACACTTTATGGAACTAGTTACCGAGAAAATGCATACAATGACGAGCAAAAAGTGATAAATGATCAACACATACGCGGGATATTCTCAATATGTATCTTTGAGGAAAACTCCAATAAAATGGTGTTAACGGTATACGATGAATCGATGATACAATAATGCCTGAGTGCGAAAGTGAAATCAACGATTCAGAGGTGATGAAAGAAGAATTAGCCGGGAAGCAACTTTCAGAATTTTACACGATTTCGTTAAAATTGCGAAAATAATTTGTAGTCATTATTGCGGCTTTCACTGAACAATTTTAACAAATAACAGATAAAGACGTCGTTGTGGGAATAATTTTTGAAGTCAGATAACAATGCATCGGTTACGTTGCATGAGTTTGTAGTTATCATTGTGTGGCTCGTGTGTGGTCATCACGACTATTAGCAAAACCGTGTGATTTCTGAATTTACCATATTTACGCACCTACCACATTTACAAGCAATGCCTTCAATAGTAAAAAGGTTCATACAACTATCCCTCGAGTTAAAAAGCCAAGGTTACAAAAATGCAACGATGAACCAACGGTTACTGAACTAGAAACGAATCGACACATTTCGCAGTGTTCTAAGTATTATAACTGAAAGGCGATGCTATCACCAATTGCACTGGTAACCTTCATTGCCCAACCAACAAAACGAAAAGCCAATCAGTCGTCACTCACGCGCCTGAACTCAATTCAAGGAAACTAAGTGCACAGAATCTTCAATTTTGTAACGTAATTGCAGAACATGCAGTCAAAATCACCGATGAAGTCGAACGTGGGATCAATTATTTAGCTGCTCCACTTGTGGCTACTCCAACGTTATGTCACTATCCAGTAACGAGTGCAATGTTCTAGATTTCTCGCACAATTAGCGACTATTTACCCAGCATAGCTAAGTTTTTCAGCCGATCTAACCAAGTTGCCTTACCGCATTGTTTATCGAAATCTCAGTTTCGTTATTCGCTGGCAACACTTTGATTTATAGCTTCATTGATAGCGTATCGCCCTAAATTCTCAGGGACATACTCACCGGACCAGTTTTCTTGAAATGTAGCTTTTGCTGAATCAGTTTGCTCCCTATTGTTAGTTGCTGACTCTAGTCTAGATAGTAAACCAGATATCTGAAGTACGTGTTGCTTCCAAGCCATGATTATTTATAATTGTGTCTTTGTTTACTGATATCTTGTAAATCAAACAGTTTTTGCGCTCTGTTTTGTCTTATTTCAGTCCGAACGACCTTCTTGCCGTTGTAACTGCTTTTAAGGCCTGTGATGACGTCTGTCTTGTCATGTCTGCATCGTTTTACCTCGTTCATTATTAGGGGTGTTACTTAAATGGCGTTTCTGGTACACCTACACGTTTGCTACAGTTGGCACAAAAGGTTCTTGCGTGGGAGAGGGACGGCAGCGGCGAGGCGGCGCGCGCGCGAGTCAGCCCTGCACCCGCGCAGCCGAGCGCACGCGTCGCCGCCACCGCCGCCGGCTCCACACCCCGCGACAGTGAAAGTGCTTCATTCGTGTTTACGGACTGTTAATACTGTGAATGTTCATGAAAACCCAATACTGTATACTTCAGAATCAACAATCGAGTTTAATTATTGTTCTCGTTCGTACTGCTGTTTCGTAAACGTATGACATCCGTGTACACTTACCTCAGCCGGCCGGTCACTTCAAAAAGCATGACAACTGTTGTGAAAACGTACACCTGTAATACGTTAGTCGATAAATTATATTAATTAGCTAGTATGTTATATAGTTTTTTACTTTCTAGTGTTTCTTTATCGCTGCTTAACACATTATCTTTGGTCACGGTTCGTGCGGCTCCATCAAAGTCAACAGAGTCAGTTACAAGCGTTGCTTCACACATTTTCATGTATTCTAAACGCCTGTCCACCTTGAAGTGTCGCAACTTGCTATTTACATATCCTTTCATTTGACATCTAATTAAAAATTAACAATTTGTAAACGCAAAGTCATCTTTAATCTTATGCTTGAGTAAAATGTCATATTTCTGCAATCCTATAAATATGCACCCACATTTTTACAGCAGTTTACGTAACATCATCTTTGAGATAAGATTTTTTAACAATGTCCATCAAATTTGATTCTTCTCACGCTAATTTGATAACAACAATTAAATGTTCAGCTTAAAATTAAATAGCACAATAATGAATACGGAAGACGATACGAGTACCTGTTTCTGGAAATAAGGCATGAATTGATACCCCAGGAGAATGGTATTATTAGGTAGAGTCTTCAACATCTAAGTATGAGGAGCATGAATCTATTTCAATATGGAAACTCCTAAAGAGTGCTTCTCACTGCTTTTATCATGCGGTGCTAGATGCATAATAGAACTTTAGTTAAAAAAAACAATCGTGCATCAGATCCGTGAGCTGTGAGCGAGTATAGACCGTCGACCCGCGGTGTCTGCACCGAGCCGGAACTGTGACAACTGCTCAACGGAATTCCACTTACCAATGCTACCTTATTTAGTTAATCCACATTCGTGGCATTCCACTGCATTTACCTCTAATATTCGACTCTATACCCGACCATTATACAGCGTTAATCGAACTGCATGTAATTTGAAACAATCGGTTGGAGCTGCAACTTGCAAGTCTGCAAGTATTTAGACACGGTCGTATTTACATTCGCTTTAGCGAGATTAATGGCAATAGTCTGAATATCATTGTATATATTTGCGAATTCCATTGGACAACCCACTATACAAACATCTAACTTTATTTCATTTCATGGTTTATTTGTATGCGTTTTCACATTAATATTCTTGACGAAACTGTTTCAATTCGCTGCGTTCCGCGACAAAAACCAAGACAAAGCTTGTATTGTCATTCTATCTGTTGATCTAGATCTAGAAAGTGTCTCCGACAAGACAATGTCTCGATAATTGAAGCAATTTCAGTGTTGTTATGTGCAGTTGTTTAGTTGACTACTTAGCTGACAGTGCTGTAATGGCCACCGTTCATCTTGTTACACATCTTGCGGTGTCATGGTGATCATCGGCCGTTAGTTTTTTGCGATCATTCCTCGCATCTATTACACAGATTGCATGTTGATTCCACGCTAGCGTCACGTCATTCAGTAAGTGCAGTAAGTAGCTCGCGATCCTTGCAGCTAGCTCGAACATGCAGCTCCGTAATGCTACAGTTCTCGTTCCGCGGAACAGATTATGCGCCGCGCTAGGCCTTCATTGTTTCGCAACCCGCAATGCTCTGATTGCAACGCCATACATACAAATATACAACTCGTTTTGCAATTACACCATAACTTGTAGTCGTAAATATTATCTAATAATTAACAGTTTCTCGTAACATCCTTCTACGAGAAATTGTAAATAAAAATTTCCTCTCTGAGGACTGTCATATACGCGTCGAACGAATTGGACAATAAAGAGCGTTCTAAGTGATTGTTAACAAAACAATATTATTTTAACACTAAACATTTTTGTGCATTGAGGCGTAGCTAACGATTTTCAAATAGCAATTTAAGTGCATTAACCACGTCCAATGTCAGGTGAACTGTTACAAATGTTATTTGGCACATTGCGATACCGCGGCGGCGCTTAGCATTGAAACAGTAAAAAAATCAGCAGTTCTCGATTGTAGTATTTGTAGTGGCGATGCAAACGTCGAACCGTACGATCGTGGACTGGTCGACCCTGAGACCGCCGGCAACGCAGCTGCCGACGACTTGTTCGCTTTTTTTATAACTTGATCGCGCGGTTGAGTTAAGGAAGCCTGTTTTGCTCTTAAACTTCAATTGGACATTCAATGATTCAGCAGTATGAACGAGACTCCACAGTGCTACGTTGTTCGTTGACAGTGCAAGCGGATGTCTGAACGAACGTCCTTTGTTCGAAAAAGTGCTCGTGAATCAGTGAAGTGATGTGATGCAGTGATAACGGTGATGATGAACAATGATCTCCGAGAGGCCTCAGGTGAACGGTGGCGTCGGGCCGCCCGCGCCGCCGAGGCTAAGGACTTTCCGAAGGAACTGCGGCGATCAAGGTGCCCCAGGCTGCTTAATAATCCCAATTATTATTCGATACATGGTCAACAATTTAACAGGTTCCGACGTGACTCAAGATTGAATTTTATCTTAATTGCAGAAAATCCTTGCGTGAAAATGGCAAAAACTTGTTTGTTTAAACTAACAAACAATTTTGGCGAATTTTGTAACACTTGAATTACCATAAAACATTATTAGCATTAGCCTTTTTGGCAATGAAAAAGTTTCGATTATTGTTACCATGACGGCGTTAATTTCACGGTATCTTGAGTCGTGATCATGAATCCGTTGACCTGGGATTATTGGGCCTGTTGTCACCTGGATCGTCATTTGTTGTAGTATTCATAACGTCGCCGACGAAGGTGTACATCGACACAAGCGCCAAGTGCTCGTACTACAGTGAAAACGACGAGCGCCCGCGCAGGCCGCGCGACGAGTTGGGCGACCGGGTGCGGCTCATCGATGTGCTGGAGCGGACCTGCTGGCTCAACATCAGAACCGTGCTGCAAGATGGAGAAATCGAAATACAGGATCTCATCGCATTTTTTGGTATTAACTGTTTTGTTGCTCTTTTCCCATCAAGATAGTTTTCCTGCTGAAATAATTCCATCTCGTTTTTAACCGATTTCTAAAACGGGAGGAGGTTCTCAATTCGGCTGTATTTTTTATTTCTCATGTATACACAGGTTTCTCTGTGATTCCTGGTCCGACTATCGTGGTTTTTTTTTTCATTTGGCTCTACCAAATCAAACTACGAAGCTGCTGCGCGCTAAACCCATATAAATTTTATTCATTAAACTTTGGTAGTTTATGAGTTAGTACCTACGTATTTTTCTTCTTCGTTTATGTTGATGGTATCATAATAACATCTGGTTACAAAGTAAAATTTATTTAAGACAAGAATTTGTGTAGGGTATCTCAACTAAAAAGGTTAAACTAAAAATCATTTTTGCAAAAAAGAATAACTCACTTCCGGAGATAAGTATTTTTCCATGCATAGGTATTTTCTTATTTACGTGCATAACAACAATAGGTACTGTGTGGATGGCAGAGGCAGCGAGCTGAAACAATCTCCCGGAAAACAAAACAACCCGTGAATGGGGATGGATGTTAAATAAATAAATTAGAAAATATTATTGTCTGATTGTTAGTCAACATTCTTCGGATGGATGTCTGGATTCATCGGCTTCGTAATTATGTGCTTGTAATAACACTTATCAGCCTATCATTAGCTATCGACGACGGTTCACGTCTCACAGTGTGCGCTTTCTAGCTTTCTACTTGATAGACGTGCTCATATACTAACTACTTATATAACTATACTTATTGATAACCAGTGCTTGTGATAACCATGTTTTCAACTGTTACGTTCCTGGAATTATACAAAAAACATGGCATGTATTGTCCTGCTCGTGCTTCTCGTGTCGTTGAATTTCTGAACTTTGGTAAGCATCTGCTGTTGAAACTTGCCTCATACTTTAGTTTTTTTTCATAGATAGCAATTGCGGAACTTATTTTAATGTAGATTTAAATTCCTTCAATATCTTTCTGAAATATTTATTTTAGTTTCAAAACATTTTTATCAAGAACTATCTGCTGTTGAAACTTTTGGGTCTCTAGAAATGAAACAACAACTTTTCACCTTGGTGAATGATGAGTATGTGACTTCATATTTAGATAATTAGGGATTCTTCTACCAGTCCTCGTTGCATGTTACTCGGGGCGGCGGAACACAGTTTTTTCTCCCATTCACCTCTGTCAGCCGTCACTCCATCATTCACTCCTTCATCTTTCATATCAAACTTCACAGAATCCGTCTATCTTTTCTTTGGTCCCTCTGTCAACATTTATATTCTTAATATTTTGGTACTCTACAAGTAAAACCGGTTCACAAATAAAACCAGCTCTGATTAAAAGCTATTTGTCTCACCCTAATTCACTTGGACAGTTTCTAGTTCAACACCTATCATTAAATTCATTGGATAATAGCTCGCGTGTCTCGCATAATAGAGACAGTTGCCTCCCCAACAACTGGAAAGTGAAAACACAAAAACGCACACATGACGTATACTTAAGTTATTACTTACAATCACAACTTGATGTCACTTTTCACGTTTTTCAACTTAACATTTGAGACCTATGATAAATTGTTTGTGATGTCCCTCGATTTCTACATCTATGATGTCACTTGCATTAGTAGATCGTTTAAAGTCGTTTCAGCAAAAGGCAAAAGACTGAAATTCTGACAACAAGTCTTTGCAAGGGGTATCGTATTACCCAGTAACTGGTTGCGGAGACCAGATAGGCAGTCGCTCCATATAAAATACTGGTATTCAGCTGCATACCGTTAGACCGACCCCAAGATGTTGGGAAGAAGCTAAGCAGACGATGATGAGACCTATGATAGATCTTTTGGGATATCTCTCGATATCTACATCTTTCACGTCACATGTTCTTAGTAGTCTAACTTTCAATATCTAAATGAAGTCATGTTTAGTACCTGTAGACTCAACCGGTTGTAAATGTCAAAGGCGTAGATCATTATCGTTCTCCAATCGAGTCATTCCACTTCCTTTAGCATATTTGTAGCAGCAAGGGCAGATATAATAAGTGTATTACGTACTTCATGCTGTTCTACGGCATTTTATCGTGGTTACCTTGTCAATTACCATTTCAGGATGAGCAAATAACCATGCAGTATCGACGTGTGAACATTCTGCAGTGTTTATTGCGGATATCAGTGTATATTGATAATAACCTGTAGTTCCTATTAAACGTATTTGTGGACTTGAAAAACTTTATGATGAAGATGGCAGTTCGAATGGGAAATTAACAATATAATCTCTTAAAACAATGAAAAATAATTTTAAAATCTTGACAATGACCTGGAAAAACCCTGACCACAACATGCAAAGCATACACATAAATAGCAAGTATAAGCTGTGTATGTGTGTCTGTGTATGTATGTAGTGTGTTGTGTGCCTATAGCGGCTATAGCGTATGTCATCCATAAGAATTTTGACTGTTGTGTGACTCAAACATGTCCAAATACATATAAAATAATGCAATGCTCCATTAGATCGATCGTTTCTACTCAATTGGGCAACTAATCGCTAGTCATTCGTTAACCAAATCTTTTTATTGCGATCACATTGTTTGAGAGTGGCTTTTGCGTTGCTTAATGATCATATCATTATTTGTTGTTTACATTACCGGTGACATAGCCATCTAAATTACAGCTTACTTTATAGAACGCTAGCGCGCGGCTTCGGCTGCGTGGAGGTCGGAAATTATCCCACGGGATCGTTCCACCGGGATAATAAATATCCTATATACTTACCCTCATGGTCATGGACACAGAAATATTAAAAACAGGAGAAGTGGCAAGGGGGCGTGTCGGCGACCACGCGGTGCTGAGCTTTACGCTCAGCTATTGAAAAAATGGCCGTCACCGCGAGTTAGTGTGTTGTCAACCACGTTCGTAAAAACAACGATTATGCCGTCTTGTTCGGTGGTTTCGAGCAAAAATAGAAGCCAAGACAAACATTTTAGAAGTCATGGCATCAGTTTCCACAGGAAAGTACAAGTATTTTACAATATTTGTCTTAAAAATCACGAAAAACAACAATCCCTAAAATATATCTGACTTGTACTACTTTATTTTTGTTTTCTTGTATTACTCCGACTGTATTATGTTTGCATTAAATACATTGCTCTTTTACAACCAGCTCAGTCTGTCACTGAGTGACTGAAGAAGCAATGTAAAGTTGACATAACGAAATATCAATAAGCCGTAATGTCGCATGGTGCGTCCGCTGCTCCGGTCCGCCGTATTTGAGCGCGAGCCAGTGATGTGCTCGTGGAGGTTTGACATAGTCTATCGACAAGAAAGTCGACTGCGAGTTAGATTATTGTTTCTGATTTTTCTTCAATTTGTTAACTCTTGTAATCCAGTTGGAAGGCAGATGTGGTTCTATGCATTTTTACCCATTTTTATTATTTTACAGCGTAGTAGTGCGTAACCAAAGATCGTAAAGTAAGTTCATTAATATTTAGTTAAGTAATCTATGGAATGTCCTTGGGTTTGAATTATAAGCTACTTCGTCACTTGTTATGGCTATGGTATTTAACTGAAGTCTTCATAAATGCACCATTAACTTCGTATGCATTATAATAATCAGCATCATAAACTTAGTCTTAATTATGTACTATGCCGCAGAATTTCTAAAGAGGGTTTGAAGACGCTATATTGTGACGTCATGCAAATTTTGGCAATGGGTCAAAATTCATGCTATTTATTTATAATGCATGCGTGTGTCTTTTTGTCACATAAACCCCTAGTTGCTAAAGAAAGAAGAATTTAATTTCTTAAAAATACTGCTTGCTTAGGGATTTTTTAAGAGCCTGCTTAACTTACAATTTTATGATTAGCTTCGTTTATAATTCAGTATTTGTCACTAACAAATTGTAATTGTACCGTTTCAGTTTCCCAAAATATTTTAATTAATTGAATAATGTTTTGTTGGTTTCAAATTGTTTTTATATACTTTATTTCCAAAACCTTCTAAAAAAAATTATCGATAACTCTTCGATTTAGTCAAGCACTGCGTCGTATCCGCCCCCGTGTCCCGACGACACACAATGATAATTGTTTTAGTGTGAGTAAATTATACGGAAAAAGTACGCTGTGCTTTAAAGAATAAGGTTTATATTTAAATGACAGAGTTATCGATGGCGCGTGTGTGCACTTGTTCGTAGTATTGTTTTGACAGAACTGTGTGTGCAATATTATCGTCATGGTGGGGCAAATGTGGCTTCACCGGTTTTGTATACATTTTGAACTCCACGCCATATCTCCTTCTTTATTATATCTATGGTCATGGACTATCCATGTGCCTTATATCCAAATCCGTTTATACTCGTAGGCGTAAAAAGGTAACTGACAGGCGAAATTACTCTCTCATTTTGAAAAGAAGATTTGAAATGAGGTTCCATTGGCTTCTCTCCTTTTACTTTCTTAATATTTGTCTATGCCCAATTTCTATTTGCCTTTGCCTCAACTAACCTATTGGGTAACCAGATTGGATTCGTGAGTCATGTTCTTCCATTAAATAATAATGGGAAACTTGTATTTTATCTCTGTACAGCAATTTGCCCTTTAAGCTCTTCCGCACTTCATTTTAATAGTTTCCAATTACATGTTAGTTACCTTTACTAAAGTTAATTGTACATACCAATGCATGTTATATTACATATCAGAATATATAGAATCTACAGCTATTGATTAGCGATATGAAGCTTGAACTAAGAATTTTGTAATTATGTACATACTCGTAGTTGTAATTTACTTTCATCTCAAATTGAAGAGGTTTTAAAAGCTCTGACTCACTCGTTTATTTATTTTACATGGAGAATGACTTATGGATACCTTCAGCCCTGAGGTATTTAGATGGTATATCAAAATTCTACCGACTTCTTTAGTCGCGGCGGTTGGTCTATCAAATTACTTGGCCCAGTAGGAAATAATTCTTCCAACTGAAACCACACGATTTCCTCAAAAGAGTGTATTAAGGTAGATCTTATGCCGAGGGCTCGAATATCAGTAAATTCAGTAATATAACAGTAAGCACAACATAACGTAATCTCAGTCCACCATCCATACACATCGACAGAGGTAACACATGATGCAAATCTTCGACTCAATCAGTCATACACTTGTTATTCGTAACTTTGTAACGACTATCTGTCCATATGACCGCAGCTTGCGCAAGAGCCGCCGGCCGGTCGTTTCCACTGAGCCATAGCTCAGTGGAAACGACCGGCCGGCGGCTCCGACTTACGAGTCGTGGTCGTGGTGGTTTGAACCCTAGAAGGCGCGTTACTTCGTGATGTTATTGTTATTTTATCACCGCTGCTTTCAAAACGGTTAAAGAAAATATCGTGAGGATACCGACAGATCCTAAAACCGAAAGTTCCACTCCGACGCTGCATGGTGGATTACAACTCATAGCTGCGTCATAGAGACGAGCCCTATGTCCCAGCAGTGGGAATGCTATAGCCTGATCATGCTTGTACAAGAGTTGTTAAAGAACCTACCAGAGACAAATAAAATTCATAAATATAAAAGATCTTTACTGTCCATCTAATTGGTGTTTGGTATTCTAACCGGTTAGATTCTTCCATTTTCCTCAATCCAAAATGTAAATTATTCCACTTATTTTAGTAACTTTAATTAGGTTGATGTCTCAACATTTCTGATATTTGGCACACTGATATGTACCATGACCTTGTTTAGGATTTAGGACAATATTCATTTTGTTAGACGTTCCAGTGGCATAATCTTAACGTCTACGTGAGTACATGGGCGAAACCTATGGCATAAGCTAACTAGTTATAAATAAATCATCGTCATCATCATCATCATCACCATTGGCATTGGCAGCCTTGCCAGGTAGACGCGTTACTTCGTGTCGTTTATTTCATCAACGCTGCTTTCAAAACGGCGAAGGAAAACATGAAAACGACAAGTCTTACAGCGAAAAAAAAAATCGAAAACATGTGACATCTACCGACCTGCACTGGACATGTGTGGTAGATTACAGCTTTACACCCCTCTCCCTATGAATTGTCCTCCTCACAACTGTTCCTCAAAGACAATTGAGAGAAAGTCTGTGCCCTAATAAAACAAACATTAAAGGCTTGGTTATGCTTGCGCAAGAGTTGCTAAAGAACCTGCCTGCGACGAATTCTAAATATATAGCATAAGCATAGAATAATCAGCCTATAATGTTCCCACTGCTGGGACACACGGCCTCCTCTCTAGAGAGGGAATGGGCTATAATCCACTACGCGGGCCCTGTGCGGGTTGGTAGATGTCACATGTCTTCGAATTTTTGGTTCTAGGACATGGCGGTTTCCTCACAATGTTTTCCTTCACCGTTTTGAAAGCTGTGGTGATGAAATAAATACACAAAGTAAGGCGACTGCCTGGGTTGAACCCACGACTTACTGTGAGTAAGTCGGGGCCGCCACCACTGGGCCACCGCTGCTCTAAATAATATGAAAGACCTTAAATGTGATCATTTGTATTTGACATTCCAGTCCGTTTGAATCTTCTATTTTCCTCAATGCGAAATGCTAGTTTTTCTACTTATTTTATCGCCAAAACCACTACGATTTGATGCAGCCTTGGCGATACTTGAATAAGAAGCTGCTAACGATAGCGTGGTTTATTGATGGGATTTGAAATTGACGTGGATTCTTTTCTTCTTCAGTCTTGTAAAATATCAATTTTGTACAAAGTTTGTTAATGTTTCATCTATGAAACGGATTGCTAAAAAAATCCAACAAACAAGCCAGAATCATCGTCAGAAAGTTGTATTACCCAATTGGTAAGTGTTTTCCTTGACACCTAGACGTATTTGGGGGTTTACCCATTTTTTCCTTCCTTGTCAACCTTCATCGATGAAGTGACTGTCTATCCGTTTACAACTGATCTCTTAATTTTCCTTCCTTTTACTTAATTTTGATCAGTTTTATTTTGCAACGTATCTTATTCTTGTTGTTATCGTATCGATGCCCTACGGCAACCTAAATGGGGAAGACCGTTAAGGCGAGGTGGGCGCACATTTGAGTTTTTTAAAACCATCTGAGACAAAGAATATAGTGTTTAAAAATTTTAAAAAAAAATATGTTATAGTTAAGGATCTTATCTAGTCACAGTCGCATTCAGTTGCAAGACCTGATGAACTTCACTCGATAGAAAAAAATCGCAAAGTTACCCCTTTTTGTAACTTTTTTTCAATATTATGACTAAATTACTGATGTTTTACATTTAATTTTTATACTAAATTAAAGAAACTAATTAGTTCTAGACAAAGTGGCAGAGTTTGACTTGATAACATTATTTTCTTAATTACTATGTTTTAAAATGAATTAAAAGTGTTCGCGGCGACTCGGACAGGCCCGATTAGTCGCGCGCTGGCGCTTACCGACGACGGACCTGTGTCAGTTTTTTCCGCGACAATTTCGCGTACCATACCGTCTGTTTTTGACCAAGTTTATTATAATTGTTGCAAGTTATAATGGGCAATAAACAACGCAAGCGAAAAAAGTCGTGTAAAGCAATAAAAGTAACAAATAAAAATTGCACTCCAAAGATATGTCACAGTACAAATATATACAGTATTGTGACTCGGCCCTGTCTTTGAAATAATTACCTACAGCCGGGTGGTACGTACGCGATAGGGCTGCGCCGGGCCTATAGTAAATATTTTAATTTCATCTACTTAGTTGAGTTTCTTTCTAGTTTTGTGATTGTTTTTATTTATTTTTTATTAAAAAAAAATGAAATTTGTTTGAATGAAATAGGAAGGTTCAATAAAAATACACTTATTGCAATTTACACAAAAACACATAAACAAATCAAAATTTTATTTTTACAGTTCTCGAACCTACTAATAGCGAACTGGCTGTTTATTTTCAATTAGTTACTCAAACTGCCCAATTATGATTATTTTATATTCTTATATTTTATAGACAATTATTTCATTTATTAACAAAGCTCTAATTTATCGCTACTAGATAGTAACAAATTTTGATCATAGAAAAAATATTTCATAAAATTCAAGTAATATTACTTATCCAACTGCATATTTCTATGCTGTGTCGCTAGGCAAGGTCACGCGAGTTCACGAACGCGCTGTGTCCACGAGAAGTATTTTGCGCGCAGCCTACAGCGCTAAATGCCTACTTTTGCAGGAATACCTCGCCTTAAAAGCTAATTGTAGATGGCGCGACCATAGCTAGGTCTCAATCTGACCAATGAGTTCAAGCAATTTTGAAATAAAATTGCATAAACAGATTTTCAACCAATGACGACGCTTCGAGCCAACTATGCTAGCGCCATTAGTTTCACAGTTGCCATCCCCATTGATACGTTCCAGAATTATATCACGATCTTCAGTAGCGTTCATCAGTTTCTGTATCGTGCAGACAACAGTACATGACATTAAGTGTCTCATCGTTAGTCGAACAACAACATATTACCATAATTTATTTATTTTTATTTATTTAGGTATTTAGGTTAACCAACAATTGTTTACACTATATACATTTCTGATTTAATGACTAGAGTAACATATTCAAATGCAACAATTAATTACAGGTTAACACCACATGCATAAAAAAACGGCTCACATAACACATTTATAACAAATTGAAATTAGAATTTATACGTACAAAAATAACAATAAAAAGCAATTATAAAGAAAATTATCAAATCATTCAAAAATATCATACAATAATAGGGCAGAGAGATCTATAAATTTCCATCTCAGCAGGTTTTCTTCGCTTCGCCCAACCTGGGTCCTGAGCCTGTTAAAAGGTTTCAAACAATTGATAATACTTCGTCGTACGATGTAGCAACACATGACACAGATCCAGTAGGCAACGCAATCACTGAAAACTGTTTACTCGCTCTCGTGTTCCATCGACCGCAGCTTGCGCAAGAGTTGCTGACCTAACTTGACAGATGCGGCGATGCGCTTAGCTTACGTAACGAAGGGACTAAAGACCTTGACATTCGCTGCTTGTATTGTTGTAACATTTTCATTTGTTTTATTATTTCACTGATGGATTAGAGACACTAGAGCTCAAACTATACTTGCGTAAGTGCTTTACTTTAGTAACAAAAGACAAAGAGAGAGTTCTGTAGATACCACCCAGCATACCTTTTATATACCTTTTTACGCCCCAATTTTGATATACTTATTTCGCACACGAGTAGACCATGATCAAGGTTTAGGATATGGGATACAATTTATTCTGATTACTTGTTCCCGTGGGATAATTTCGACCTCCACGTGGGTGAAACTGGTTGCTACAGCTGGTAAGAAACAAATACTCACCTGAATACGCAAATTTCTATATCTCTACATTCTCTACAAAAACAGAACATGTGTGCCTACAAACGTAATCTTTGTAACCGATCAAATATTCTCCCGGACTCCGGATGACTGTTACAACAGCCGCTCATGCGCAAAAAGCTATCGTCCAACCTGTGTGCCGGATGCGACACTTCAGTTATGTAACAAGCCAACGAGGGTCACCGAAGACCTTGAACATACCCTCCTTTTTGCTGTCCGCATTAATTTTAATAATACTGTTAGTTGATTGGTAGTTTGTTTGTGATTTAAATGAGTGTCCATGGAGTTTATTGTTTATTCTCCTTCACAGAGATCTGCCATGTGGAATGGGATCCTCTGATAGTTATTACGCCTTACTACTGGGACTGTAGCGTGTTTTTTTGGTTTTTGTGAGTTCAAAAGTGTGTTTGAGCCTGTTTTGCATATTCTTGTGTTTTATTTATGTGTTTTCATGTTGATTGATGCTTTACGATTTAGTGAAATCTCTAATTTGTTGAACTTGAAAGTGGGTTTTTATTTTAATTTACAATGTTTGTCTGTATGTGATTAATCGTGTGTGTCATAAGGATCCACTTTCTACTTGATGTTTACGTTTTATAATATATCCCCAACTGAAACTGATACAACTGCACTGATTATACAATTTCTTTCTGTGTTTTCATGATTTATCACATTTCTTCTCGTTACTACACACCTCTTGACAGGATCATACATTCTGTATCCTTTGACATTATCAGAAAAACCAACTAAAATATATTTCTTGTGTCCCATATACATCGTTTCTCTTTTGGGACATAGACCATCACTTGGCTGCCAAATTCCTATACGTACATGACTCAAATCTGGTTTCTTTTTAGTCCAAAGCTCATATGGAGTTTTATTAACTAGCCCTGATGCAACAGACCTATTTCTAAGATAGACAGCAGTATTTGTTGCCTCCGCCCAAAACTTCTTATCTAAGCCTGCATCAAATAATAAACAACGAGCTCTTTCTACAATGGTTCGATAGATGCGTTCACTCACACCATTTTTTTCGCGATTTCAGGTTTTGTCTCATAGTAAAAGTGGTTCATAATGATGAGTACAATGACCTCCGAAGAGGTTGCTGGTGTTTTACAAATAACCCTGTATACGATATTCTCGTGACTGCACCATCCTTCATCTTGTTCCGGATATTCATATTCAAATGGCCCAACTTCCTATGCCATACTTCACCGCTAACTACCACTGAAGGAGCTGTACACATTCTTTACATTCTATGGCCAACTTGTAGACATCGTCAACCTCATTTGCTACAGCCACTAAACTGTTTTCTCTGTTGTAAACATAACAGCACTTCTCCTTGAAAGATACACTGTTACCATTTTTGATAAGTTGACTGATGGATATCAAGTTCGTTAAGAGGTTAGGTATACACAAATATTTTTCAAATTAACCTCGTATTTACAATTAGAAGTAATTGTCATGATGTCCACGTCTTCTGAACACAATTCTGGCATTACAGTTTGATTTGCTGCAATAATCTCCGTGATATTCGGTGTATAACATGTATTTTTCACGATGTTAACATTTGACGTCATGTCAAGCATTAAACAGCCAATCTACTCATCATTCACAGCAAGAAAATCAAATCAAATGATTTATTACCCAGATAATACAATCCAATTTGTTAGTAAAATAATACATACACATCTTAAACACTAGTGTTAGCACATAACCAAAACCAAAACCTGTTCCTGATAATTTCTGAGCCGTTTCGATAATTTGTGTCACATAGTTCGTCATCTAATCGCAATTTTATTGTCGAGACGAATTGATATCAGGTTCCGCAGCAGTGTAAATCTTCGTGAAAACCCTGAATCATCGAACATAGTCTGCAGCTGTTTCCACAAATCCTTCGTACTTGTAGCGTCTTTGACGTGAACATACAATGACGGGTCTATTGTAAGGATTAACTTGGTTTTTGTTTTTGCATCGTCTGCGGCTGCTCCACTTGCACTTTCTTGCTTCATAAAATTTGCTGTGCCTTCTAAGATAAGCAGATTCTCCGCTGCGAACAACCACTCGTGATAATTCTCACGTCCCTTTAGCTTAGGAACGTTGGCTAAGAAAGACGTGTTGGTACCCATTTTCGTTACAATTTGAAAACTTCGCAACAAAGTCAGCTTCACGAAAAAACGACGCTTACACCTATGCTAGCTTATCCTACCGAAATATTCACATACCTATTTTACTTTTATTCGTCCCTAAATATCTGGGCCCATAACCTAATAAAACGACGTAATTCGGTGTAGCACAATGAACGGTTTTATTAACTACTAAAACAAAAGACATACAGACCACAGACAATATTATAGAACAACTTAGAGCAGCATAGAGTTAGTAAATGGCGTTAGTGGTATATTTTTAACAGATATCCACTCATTTTTCATCACTACTTCTATTATTAGCCTCGCCTCTGATATTCAATTTATTTCACGATCGTTTACCTGGATCTCAGACTTTTCGCCTATTTCTGAAATGCTTGTGCTCGTACGATTATAGTTTTTATTTCGGCGAGTTGCTGACGATATTTAGGCTTCATATGACAAGAAGTTAAACTTGCAAAACTGTACTTAAAATATAATGCAGATCATTAAAAATATCCTTTGTAATAAACGTGTGTTTAAAAAAGGAATAGGCGTTATGGTAAAATTAGTACCCGCTACCTCGATAGA
Source organism: Eurois occulta (assembly GCA_950022335.1). Taxonomy (NCBI): domain Eukaryota; kingdom Metazoa; phylum Arthropoda; class Insecta; order Lepidoptera; family Noctuidae; genus Eurois; species Eurois occulta. Next base: position 2,651,151 of record OX465489.1, on the reverse strand, counting down.
TGGCGTTGTGCATTCTGTGCTCGTTTCGCGCTATGGTTTGTTTCGTTACCGCACAATTGATAAAAGGCGGACAACATCGCAGAAACTCTGGTTTCCCTTCAAAACATATAAATCTTTCGCCTTTTTGAAGTTTACCGTGAAGAGGTGCACTCAAATGAGTCTGTAATTTTTTTTTTTATTACTCTGTTTCGGCAGAGTAAGGATTCCTTTTGAAATATATGCTTAAAAATGACCATAATCTCGGTTTTATTCATTGGCTAACATGATTTTACCGACGCCGGATAACTTTATCCGAATTCCAAGAAAATATTTTGAGTTCTTGAGCCTGCAATAACTGTATTGAGGCAGAAAATTCCACGAAAAAAACATAATATCTGACGTTATAACTAAGCATAATTTTTCATTTCAAAGCAAAAGTAGCAAGCTAACTTTTAAAAACCAATTCCCTTCCCTCAGTCGGGTAAAAAAGACATACCGTATAGGTAACCGTTCCTTCTGAGAAGAAATAAATATAAGTACTAAGAATCGTATAAAAAGTTTATCAAAATAGATAAGGTGTAAATGCACAATTACATTAAAAATGCTATAAGAAAACTTCAATAAATATGTGATTTTTAAATGATCGTTTGGTTTTATTTTTGAAAACAAAAAGAAATTCACTATTTTCTAAAGAATCCGTCATTGTCAACAGAATGCGACAGCAGCGATTCGGGCCACCTGTACGAGTCGCTGGAGCCTGCGCCGACGCATCCACACCCCCTCCCCGCGCACGCACCACCTCCCCTCCCGCTGGAAGAAGACTTCGACTCCTTCGACAGTGACAGCGATACTGATGATCATGATAAGGTTGGTTGAATTTTATTTATTTGTAATGAAGCTCGCTACGCTGGCGGAGCTAGATGAGCTCGCAGCGTAGCTAAATAATAATAGCCGCTCAAGTCAATCTTTAGGTTAAGCCGCGCTTGTTTAGATTGGTCGGTGGATGGTTGACCACCCTTTATATGCAGAGTTTCCTTCGTGTTCCTCGAAAAACACGTTAACCCGTTAGTCACGGCTGTCATTTGTATAATAGGTAGTCAGTGGCCAGAAAGTCTGACAACCAGGTCCGATAGGCAGTCACTCCATGTAAAATACTGGTATTTAGCTGCATCCGGTTAGACTTGAAGCCGAGGCTAGGCAGATAAAGGTTAGCTAGGTACGTTATATGAGCCGGCGACACTGGATGTTGTGGTGCAGTTTGGAAGAGGCCTATGTCCAGCTGTTGGCTGTATTCACAGTCTTGTTTTCATTAAATTAACATTATATTATTTTAAATCAATTGTTTGATTGGAAGTAATACCTCATTATATTAAATGTTGGCTTTATAAATACTTACCAAATCCCAAGTTACATGCTGAAGTGCATGATTACAAACGGTGCAATATCCAATGCAACAAAATCAAGCAAATAGTTCCTTAACGCGCAGCGCCCTCTGACGCACAAAATATGAACTAATGCGTATACCTGTTGTAAACCATTTAAAACGCCTAGGTAGTTATTACAACTTCTCCATTATTAAGTAACAATTTTAAATCCAATTATTTAATCAAATGTTTAATGACTTTAAGGAAAAAACAAGCCACCATTATGTATGTATTAATGTTTCATTTTAGGGAAAATATTAATGTAATTAATTTATGTGTCTGTTATGTATGAACCATAGCTTAAACTTAGTTTGAGTTATCCTTACTTTGAGTAAACACGCTTAATAATGAGTTGTTTTTATTCGGCTTCTACTCAAACTGTTGTTTTATATCTTCAAAATAATGGCTATCATAAATATAATAAAAGTAGGTTACATACAAAATTATAAGGTTGAAGTTATACATTTATCGGGTTTTTTTTTCTAAAAGTTCGGTTTTTGCACAGATGAATTGCAGACACCGAACACTCAATAATATTATCACAGTATTTATTGTACTATATATTGTTATTCATTTGTTATGTTTTTGTTCTATTTTCAGTCCACATACGCGCCAGCAGCGCCGACACTACCGGCATCGAGGTTGCCCAACCCGCCGACCGGTGGTGGGCAATACACGCTAACCAAAATAGCCAGCGCTGCTCAAAAGAAAATGAGGCAAATCAAGAGAAATCTCACCAAAAGATATTCTGGTAAGAATAAAATGTTTTTGAAATGCAAAAAGAATCTTCCGATACCGGGAATCGAACCCGAGCCTCCTGGGTGAGAGCCAGGTATCCTAGCCACTAGACCATATCGGATATTATAAAGTGTGTTAAAATTATATGTTTGGTTCTACTACCACGATCACATCATTATGTCACTTTATTGAGTCACTAATATAATATTATTTTTTACATACACGTTTTGTGTACAAAATTATTTGCATATCTTTGTGTTATTTAAACTCATGGCACTCTTACTTAACATTAAATTCGTTTTACAAATCTTCTCAAAAACAAATCAATGCCAATTTTCTGTGAAGCACACAAAATTTTAAATTTCAATGCATGTCCCAAAAATTGACTGGCCTTGATGAATGCAAAAATAAAACTAATTTAATAGAAAGTCGGTATCTTTGAATTTTTTGATAACTATAAATCGTACTATTCAGTCCAAACCATATCTCTTTATCCGTCGATATCTAAAGATAAACACTGACCCACTTTCGTCATCTTAAACAAAGCCATATATTAACCACTTATTCTTATTACAGTAGCAATGGACGGCAAACCGTCCACGAAGACAAACACCCAGACCACAATCTACGACATGACGAAGAAGAAGGCACCAATATACGCGAACTGTGAGCGACAAGAACCCCTGTACACCAATATCAACTTTAACGACACGAAGGCAGTGTTGAATAAGACTGAAATTCCCTTGAATAAAGTATACGGGTCGCTCAAGGAAGAATTGAAGACTGTTATTTCGGATAAGAGGGCGAGTAATGGAGATGTGCCTCCTCCGTTGCCTGACAAGCCTCCTCCTGAGAAACCAGTGACTCCTACTAGCGAGGCGAGTAAGAAGGATAGTGGGACCTTGTCGAGGAAGACGTATTTCTCGTTCAAGTCCAGGTTCAGGCGGGCGACGTCATTGGCTGTTGATATCAATTCAGATGTACCCAGTGCGCTGAAGATCACCAACTCGACCTTCTATCTGACTGATTCTATGGATGGTGACTCTGGATTTAGCAATTGGTGAGTTTTTTTTAATATTTCTGTTAAGAAATACCCTGCAATAAACCTATCTGCTGATTTTCGTTAAGTCCTTGACTAGCGTTAATCTTCACCAAACTTAATAACTTCATTATTTAATATTTCGAGAAGTTCTTTAAATAAGTGTAGCGGTAGTCGAAATAAAATTGATTTTACATTGGTGTATATTTAGACATTAGAGCTAGCAACGCACTCCCGCCTCCATCCTCCCCTTACATTCGTTTTTGGGTGCACGGTAGTGCGCTGCCAAGTTCTAACCACGACAAATAATCATTTTGATAACATCAGACCCAAGTATAGGTTTAATTTTTGTCCCATGGTAACACCCTCGATCTATTCTAGTGCCCACGATACAGATCTCGGGCACAATGCTTTTAAAAATCCTGTGCTTTGCATAATTTGGATGTCAAAGCTTTTTGCAATATTTTTTGGCAATAAAGTTTTTGTATTGTAAGTAGACTGTTAGTACTAAGCATTATTTCAAATTATCATGCATTCATTTCTGAACAGCAGCGACAACGGGCAGCCGGGCAGCACGGAGACGTTATCCCCGACCGGCGTGGTGAAACGGCGTGATGGTAGGCGGCGCCTCGCCGACTCCTCCCCCTGCCTGTGTCCCGCGCGCCCCGCGCTCCCGCCGCCCCCGCCCCCGCCCGCGCCCCCGGCGCCCCCCACGCCTCCGCTCGCGCCCTCACCACCCGCGACCGACTTTAGCGCTGTCAACGAAGGTAACGCACAGCCGTCAACTGGATCTGGTGTGGAATAGCGCTGATACATACTTTTTACAAGACCCTTGCGGAGTGATAGAATATTGCTTTACTAATCATATTATATTATTAATGCTAAGATTTTTGATTATAAGCTTTGGATAGATGGTTTCCATTTTAAATAATATTTAGCAAACTTTTAAGACATTGGAATTCGAACCAACCAGGACCACGTAGACGCACAGAACTAAGCAGACCTCGTGCAGGGGTATGTCTTATCGAAATTCCTTTTCCATAGTTATGTTGCTATAGTGCTGCATATTTTTTTTGCTTCTTTGACATCGTCCGGTGTTACTAAAAAATTGTGAAATTGACTGTGAAAATAGTATTGAGGATAAGTTCTTTTTAAGCCCACACGCCGCAAGAAGCATGCAGCACTATAACATTATCGTCTTTCAAATTACACATTGACTGTGTTACACATAATGGTATGTTGGTTCGATTACCAGATTTAAAGATAATCTACATTTTAAGATTCTAATTTTAGACTATTTAAACATAATTTAAGATCGACTATGATCAAGATTAATTTCTTCTTCTGAATATGCTTTTATATCGAACTTTGCCCGGCACACTACCATGTGCCCGACTAGAAATATTATTTCTTTTAAAACTATCTTCGTAATATAACGAATACTTCTCCTTTCAAATATCGATTATATCTTCTCATATCTATGTTCTAGATGCCATGTAATTAGATATTTCAGTTGACGTCTGTCCGTATCGCGTAATAAGGTTTTGTCCGTAGACCATAGACTCTAGGTTTATGGTTTGGCCGAATACTTGGTTGTATCGTGGCCATTAGGCTGACGACGAAGACAGCGCTAAACTGAGGTCAGTGCTTTCGACATGGTGGGAATAACTATTGATAGATACGTAATAATTTATTATGAACTGACATAAAATTACTCAAGCGGTTAGGATATTCTAACTATTCATGCAATTATAGTACCTAGTGTTCTAACAGTAGGTACCAAAATCTCCCTGCTTTTATACTGACGATTCAAAATAAGATATTATTATAGGTTTAGACTTAATTTATCCACACAAAAACTGTGTTTTTTCTTAAATTTATCAGCTAAAGACCAACCTAAAAGGCTAAATAATAAAAGTAGGTTGAACACCCCAAAAATCGCCTGGACTTAGCTGTATATGATTAATTTCAAAGCAAATAAAAATTAATAGCAAATCTGTACGTAATACTGAAAATACATGGATAAACTGAATAACCAACAAAATCTAAATGGTTGAAGTATTATACAGTAGATATTTATGAAAATGAATGCGTAATTCCTGTTTATTGAATACATAGAACCATAATACACTTATTTAACCTGAATTTACGGGGTGAAAGGGACACCGACGCGAAAACGGTTACCACGTATTCAGTACATCATTCTATTCGAAATTCGTATTCCTGTTAGAAACAGCGTCGTATGAACGAATTATTGTAATTTTCCGCAAGTCACCACTATAAATTATTGTAGGCTGGCAACCTTGTAGTAATCGCTTCTTGTCAAGAACTCACGTTATCCGCAAGAACATTGTGCTTAATGCAGGCATGCAAGTGAGTACCTGCAAGGATAGTTACGCAATAGGTTTCTTTGTTTTTTTCCTCAATTATGACCATGCATCTATTGTAAAGAAACTCGTTGGTACACCTGAACCGATTTGGATTTTTTTTTGTTTCTATGGATATACTTCCCAAGAAGTCCCATTTCAATTTTATCGAAATCGGTCGAGCGGTTTTTGAGAAATCAACAAAAATCTAAAAATTGCATACATCGATGATATTTTCGTCTACTCTGAAACCTCGCTGTCTCATTGGAGCGGTGCGCAATGAGGTGGTGCCGAGGAAGATAAAATAAAACGGTGGACAAGTAAAATTCAATATTATATTATATTCCAATATTATGAATTAAAATCTCCAACAGTTATGCTTAAGTCCCATGTAATAGGGGGCCTATTTCCATCAACCGGGCATAGTCTAGACTCCGTGGCTGTTACTGAGAAAAACCCAATAACAACACCTCATGCTTAGCAGCCGCGATTACGACCACTAGGCCAACGAGACTTAAATTATTGTTAGTCTTTTATAATGTTAGATTTTAATTTTGCAAAGCATTTAGGTACCGTTTAGGTATTCCTCTGTTAGTTATTTATGAGGCCCAATTCTACATCTGCGGTTCCTTGAATTTAGGCATTATCAAATTCAAAACCTAGACGGTGGCTAACCACAAGTGAGTCAGTTTGACGTATTCAGTCAAATTCATGAAGAAAAATTAAAATAAATAGTTATTCCCACATCAACGAGGTTGAGGATCCTGCACTGTACACGTCTTTATGTTTGCACTGTCTTGCGTTCTTGATTAATTTTATTAATTATTTTCGAGTTCCTGTACAAAATGGTGTATATTCGACTGGTTGCGAAGTCAAGCCATTTTGTATTGGGGCCATAAATGTTTTATTATTTCCTTTAGTAACACTTGGTTGTGGCTCGTAACACTTTCAACATATATCCGTTTTTTTATTTCGTTTTTATAATCTTCTGTAATAACTTGATCATTATAAGGTGTAGGACTAAGTAAATCGCAACCTTTTTGTATTTTGCCGCGTGTTTAGTTCTTCATTTATGACATAGATGGCGCTGTAGCACTTTTTGTTCTATGTTGCAGTAGTACTTTTTATAGTGCCGCTACAGTCTTTAAATATCTTCCCCAAGGAGAAGACTGTTGAACTCTCCAAAATTTTTAGCCCTTTATTTGTATCGTCATAAATTATTTACCCCACGCGAGTCTCCATTCCACAATCTAGAACAATGATCTAGAAAATAATATCCAAATCACTCCAAATAAACACTTCCTACCATTACAGTATCTACTCAAGCAATTTATTTCAATGGAACAAGACAAAATGCCACTAATAGTTAGCATAAACTATCATATTCTCAGTAATCTGGGCCATTTTACATCATGATCATAATAAAACACATTACCTACATGTATTATACATTATGTATGGTCCAAACCAGTCTTTGAGTGACCTCCTATATGGCACGGACTGGTAGGTACTGCTTTTATAGTATTGCAACAACTAGTTATGGCCAGTTTTATTTTTATTATAATCCCGGTGAAGAATTTTTGTAATCTCAACAAATAGATTTGTTGGCAATTTCAATAACAAAAGTATAACAATCCATGGGTGGGTCTTATTTCTATGGACCATTGTGCACCATTGTGTACATATTGTATAAAGATGTTTATGCCATTGTGGTGTCGCCAGCGACCTCTGTGCACAATGTGCGGGTATGTGCAATTTACTTCATAGTCTGTTAGTAGTGTTAGTCATCTATGAGCGCCGACGCTAGCTGCTCATGTCTACAGCCAAACGCTCAACTCCCGCGCAGTTTCGTAAATTAGTACGTCTCTTGTGATGTGTAGCACTGTGTGATGGGTCGTGAGTTCTATTCTTTTCCTCTCAATGCATGTTCTGTAATACTGCATGAACATTTGATTAACACGAAACGTATGATTTAAATGAATACGATGGTATAATCTGCCTACTTACACATAATTCTAATTATAACACCAGTGTTTTTGTTCTCTATGTAAATTATAGTCGCACTTTATGAAAACATCATGTTACTTATTGTTCAAGTTCACGTCCCACATTTATAACGTTGACTGCATTTTTAACTGTTTCTTTATATTTACTGCAATCTTTTACAATGCACAAAGAAAGGTAAAGAAAACAGATGCCATTCACAATCAAAGGTAGAAAGAACTGTTAGAATGAATGAGAATCAGGAAAAACGAAGTCAGCAAACAATTGCTCGTTTTTTTTTTAATTTGATGTTCATCAGCGTCCCTCACGATTCCATTACTTAATGTTTGTAATTGACAGCACAGTTTTGTTGTGAGTCGAAACAATAAAAACGCAACGATTGCATGCAACTAGTCATTATTGTGGTTACATAGAGGTGACGCAGATTAATCATTATGTACAGATGTTTGACTTCCTATGTTAGAATCATGACACACGCACACATGTGCGACTTTTGTCTATACACAAATCAACGACAACAATCAACTTAACTTCAACTTAACCCCCGTACTTCCCACGGGGGTTCTCTGGGGAAGTTGTCTTCTTGAAAAAGTATTGCATTCTTCAAAATCTTCAAATTTCTTTTTTGTGTTTCAATAGACCAAAATTCGTCCGAATAATGTAGGTAATGGTGAATGATAAATTCCTAAAAAAAACAGATTTTAAATATTATTAATCTCAAGTACAAAACTCAAGCATCTGTAGGTACAACCGTCATTAGAACTGACTTCACTATTCACCCACCTTTCTCACTGACAACATCAGTTTCACTGCCATTTCTTCCGCCAATCTCAATGTAATATAGTACAGCATGGTTCTTTTAGCACATGAATGACATTATCAGGAGCTGCTACCCTCAGCGCCTTCCTGACTATGTCATTCAAATGCCAGCAGCTGGTAAACATTTGTGAAATTGTCTGTGGAAATAGTATTAAAAAACGCAACCAAAAACAAAACAAGATGGCGGCCTTACTTCTAAGTTAGCGCCAAAAAGAACCATGCAGCACTATGACTTGTGTTGTTTATGAGATGATGACGTAACGCGTTCGTGTGCACTGTGCAGAGTTGAAGCGGCTGCTGCCGACGCTGTCGCGCAAGGACAAGAGCCCGCGCGCGCGCACTTCGTGGTACGCCGAGTGCGGCGCCGATACGACGCCCAATACGACGGCCAACACTACACCTAACACCTCCAACACGTCTTGGTGAGTAGATTTATTTATGTGCTTAATAGGTTAAGGAAGTCGGCTTGTATTTGAATGACTACCTTGTTTGTAGAGGTTTCCTTAAAAACAGGTGCGCTATTCTGCAAAAAAAATGTATTGTCAACTTTTCGCTATGGTATAGAGTTCCATACTGACTATTTGCAGAATAACACTGTAGGTCTTCCTCTGTATGACCTACGTAACAGTACCAGCAATTGCTTTCTTCCAATCTTAGTTCAAAACTCCAAAGTATGAGCCTTTCAACAGCAATTACACTATTTTCATGGAACAAAATGATTAGTTGCTTACTTCTAAATCAGAATAAAATTAAAAAATTAAAGTTTCTAAAGTTGACAAACGTAATAAAGGAAATCCTCGTCCATAGATTACGCCCTCCTCATCCCATTAAATCTAATTAGTTACGCCCTATTTAAGGGCTTGGCCTAACTAGTCTACGTAATTACACGTACCTACTAGGTAAATCCGACACTCCTTCAACATCCTGTTTCATTCATAAACACAGTTTTTTCCCGCGTCGACGTAAATATTGTCCCAGAAAAAGTTTACTCACATTTACTTTGGTGTATTTATTATTGCTCTTGGTCTTGGTTACTCAGAATTTCAGTGAAATTCCCTTTAAGGCGGTCAACTTATTGCAAGTAGGTAACCCTTTATGTGCAATAAAACTATAAGTACCTAGATTCAGAGAACTTGACTTAAATCACCAATTTCAAGTAACTTTTCTATTACTGAGTACGTAGATAGGTGACACATTTTTCATGTTCGTTGTGTATATAATTTTCACTTGCTTCGGTGAGGAAAACAGCATGCCTGCGAGATATTCTTGACGGCATGTAAAGTCAAGACAGGCCCATGGGCGGCATAAAAACTCTGACACCAGGTTAGGCACTAACCACACGATAAAGAAAGAACTTGACAGTCTTGTAAAAACAACTAGAAGGTTGTACTTACATAAAATTACAAGTTTGCTATGGAACTTGACATACTTTAAAGACATATTTATAATTTCCCATTGCAATACGGTTGGTAAAAGCGGCAGCGGCATGGTTGCGTAGCGACAAGCGACGCGACATTTACGCTACAGTTACGATTGCGGTCCGTTTGGCATTCGGCTCCGGCTGCCGACTGAGTTCAAGACAAAGGTCAACTGCGACACGCCGAGCTTAGCCTGTCCCACTTGGAGAAATTCATGCAGACATAACCTACACACTGCAACTTGATTTCAATTGGCATTCGATGATAAAATCTTTACCACAGGTAGTCTTGAATGTTTCAGTGAAAATAAGCATTGATCAGTCTTTCGTGGTTAGAGAAACTGCATAGAAAGGGACATTCGGGTCAGAACTTTACATAATAACCACGCCTCCCCCTCTCACCACTCGCCCCCTATTATTATGAGACTTAAACATTATTAATGAAATGTTATGGGATCATAGCTACACCTCTGCCTCTGCTTAACCCTTTCGAGATTACAGGTTCAAAGTTATCTTAACCTCACATAATCACTGCTTGTGGCAAAAAAATAATCACATAGATCCGATAAATGCGCCAAGCGACGATTAAGCAAAATAATACAATTAAATTGGTAAACAGTTACCCAGAAGTGACCCACAAAGATGTTCCTGGGAGGTAGCTGATCTTCGACCAGACGTTAGTCAGTATAGTGAACGCATGACGTCGACCATTATCCACGAAACCGATGACTCACAACACAAGCCAGTTTTCCGTACCACCGTTACCCGTGTCCCAACGCATGAGCGTAAGCGATTTAACATTAGTTACCGAACTTAGACGTAGCCCTAAATTGTAAAATTGAGGCCAATTATGTTTTAATTGGATGACATTCAGAAAATCGCCGGTAAGACCTGGTTAAGACTCGCGCAGACCGGGTAAGTATGGCGCTAAAGGGAAGAGGCCTATACTCAGCAGTGGGTGGAACAAGGCTGCCAATGATAATGACGATGATTTTTTAAGTCTTGTCATAATAATACAACAACAAGGCAAATATCAATCGAACTCCTGCGAATTACAACCAATCAGCTGTTCTGACAGAACGAAATTTTATGCGCCGTCTTGACTCGCTCAACGGTTGTACTTTGGACCACCTCATAACTTCAACTCCGCTATTATGCGCCTGCTCAGAAGGACGTTGGTGGGTTTTGAATCGAAGCCGTTGCGTCGCGGCTTTTAGCGGACAAATATATTTTATTAATACGTATTGAACCTCGTGCTAATAGATACCTATTGGGCATCACAAGAGTAAGGAAACTTTGAAACTGGTGATTTGTAGAAATTGTGTTTTATATTAATTTAAAAAGTGAAGTTTAAAATAAGTGTCACACATAATTATGTTATCTACTAAATTGATGGAAAGATAAACAAAGGTAGGTACCCAATTAATCATTTTAACTCGAAAAATATTTCAATATAACCTTTTTAATTGTAGTGTAAACAAACAACCCACATGTATGTACAAAAATAACGCCTACCGTCAACGAATGTCTGTGTATTGAGATCAATGTCACCTTGCAATAACTTTTAAATATCTGACATTCAGTGCCAAAAGTCGGCAATAATTAAACAGTAATTAGTTTGTGATGAATAGAGCAATATATTCAACCTCCTTGGAACTTGGAGAGAGTCACATAACATAACATCACGCCAGTAACCCCTGGAGGTGTAGGAAGAGATGTACCTATACATAGTATATCCACGTATCGCTAGTAATGTTCAAATCACATGTAATAGTGGGCGAGAGCGATAATATGAAGACATTATTTTGTTGTGCTGTCAGGAAGTTCCTTACATCATCATGGTATCTTAGGTAGGTGCTAATAATAAGTCATTAGGTATAACATTCGTCATAGCTGATTAACTACCTACTCATTATTTATGATACTGGCTTTTGCAAGCGTCATCTCTCGCGTGGAGCTCAGAACTTTACAGGGATAAAAAAAAGTACCCTATGTCCTAACTTGCTCTTGGCCACGGACTTCGATGCCACATTTTATTGAAATCCGTTTAGCCGTTTGGAAGTAATGGCGTGACAAACAAACAAACACATTCAATTTCACATTGATTTATGATATGACGATTTATACCGCGTATAGAACATTTATTTCTACATCCATTAGCCATTATTCCGACACAATCATTTCCTCTAACATTAGGTACTATCGAGTTCACTGACAGTCTACCTTATCCCCTAAGTAATAAGGTTTAAAAATGATCGACCGTCAGAGAACTCGGTAATAGGTACATGTATTATTATAATAGCATGTTTGATAAGGTTTTATCAATCCTTTTGGGATTCCCAAAACATTTCCTTTCTCTTATCTTGCCTAGCCGCCGCGTTATAGCTGGAAAATTTTGACCAAAATAACTCGAGTTGAATAACGGATATTCTTTTTGTGCATTTTTTACGTACCTCAAAAGGAAAAAACGAAACCCTTTTAGGATCACTCGCGTGTCTATCTGTCTGTCTATCCGTCTGTCACAGCCAATTTCCTCCGAAACTACTGGACCGATCGAGTTGAAATTTGGTACACATAAGTAAGTCGGTGATCCAAAGACGGACGTTTAATGTAAATTAATGAATTTTAAACATGGAACCACTTTCGGGGGTTAAATTGGAAAATGAAAAAACCAGTTTTGCACAATATATTATGTTACATATCAATTGAAAGGACTCATTGTGACACTCTCTCAAATATAAATACATACACATATTTTTATCACATACACAAATGTATTTTTTTATAATTTTAAGATAAATAGTTTTAAAGTTATTTAAGGCGAAAATTGACCATTCCCCCCCCCCCCCTTAATTACAAAAAATTGTTCTTTTGCCTATAGATTACAGAAAAACCTATAATAAATCTTAGATTTAAAACAACTTTCGGAATTTAGATAATTTCTAAATTTAATTATCTAAATTCCTGACCACGCGAGTCGAACTCGCACTTATCCGGTTTTTTTTAATCGACCGTGTACCTAGCAAAATAAAAAAGTGATGAAGATTATATTGCGGTATTATGCACTAGGAGGTACCTACGAGTTCTCGATCTTGTTATGACTTCACTTACTGTTGATACCGGAAGACCTCGCAGCGCGGTTTTTTCTCACGTTATACATACCTATTAACATACCTACCATGTATACCAACACACACTTCACCAAACAATCCCGCCACACTATTCCCAAACCACTGTAACTCCTGAAAGCCAGAATCGACCACAGAAAAACAACCGAGACAATGAAGCTCGACGAAGTCCCAGAGAAACAATTTAACTGTCTTGGATCCCGCAACCAAATTAATCAGAAAAGATGTAAGCCTCTCCTAACCTTGCACCCCAAGCATGATGATACAAGAGCTGAGATACTGAGCATCCGGGGTTTGGTCCCAGGGTTATTATTTTAACTATTTGGAATTACAGAACACTCAAGTTTGGGTTTGACCACAGTTAGAGTCGCCAAGTTTCAAGAGCTGTCAGTGTCAACATTCCAAAAAAATGATGACACTAAAGGCTCTGAACGCAGTTTAGATGTGATGCTCACGATGAGTTTCTTTTGTGTAATACACCCTTAGTAACATGCTACCATAACTTGACATCTTTGAATTCCGTGACATTGTTCTCATACCCTATCTCCTTGCCCACAGGTACGCAGAAGCAGGTCTGTACCAAGCAGGCAACATCTCGTCGTCATCCGGCGCGTCTTCAGGCTCGCACCCCGCCAGCCCCCTCCCGCACTCGCTGTTCACACACGAGCCTCTCTACCAGTTCTATAACGCTGCCAAAGTTGAGGTCAGTGCCGTAATACAGACTTATTTGGGAGAACTCCTTTCGAAAATGTTGAAAGGAGTTTTCCGCTTCAGTCAGTGTGTTTTTGTTATAGTATGACCACTTTAAGTGTGCAGTTCAAGGTGGCGTTGATTGTCAAGAAAATTTGCATCGATATGTCAAACTTGGTACATTTATTTTAGTTCTGTGTTTTTCCTCCTACACGGATAAGTGTATTTATGGTTCTTTTGGCACTTAGCCTTAACCAGAACGAATGAAAACCACAAAACAAAATAACAAGATGACGGCATCTAGTTTTTTCAATAAAATTTCCACAGACAACTTCACATTTTTTTTTATGTACTCGAAGTTCAAGCGCTAAAAAAAATTGCAGCACTATAAACAACATTTTTAGCGTACGATTAACTTATCTGAATATTTTCGCATTCGACACGCTCAGGTTTGATTTACCTGATACTTTAGTCAGGTTTAATTTGATAAACAGAACCAAAAAGTGCCGAAACATTATAAAGACTTGTTAGATAATTTATATGCCTGCAATTAAGAGCGATCTACCAAGAGGACCCGGTTGATTACTCTTCTCTTGGACAGGATAGACCTGTGCTGTAGTGATTACATCAACCCATAATCCTTCGTATACAAGGAACCCCTAGCAGTCCACTATTAATCAGTTCTTATCTCACGGAAGGAGTCACCTCGGGAAATGGGTTACGAGCGCGCAGACGATAAGCCTCTTCAACGAACGCAATGCATAATCGCACTTTTTACTACCAATATTAAACGCAATTCCGCCATTAGAACGGCGCCGGTTGGGTGTTCCCTAAACTAGGTGTCAACTACGTCTCTAGTTTCGTTTGACGCCATAACTGATGAGCGTTGTAAATGTAAATGACAAGGCACAAGCTAGTTGCGGGAACCAGTGACTGGGCTTGTTACTTGTACAAGTATTATGAAAACAGACTTTTTTTTAATCAATATTCTTTCTTCTTTATCAGCCACGGAGTCGTAATTCGTGCCCAGTTGATGGCAATAGAGTCGCCCTCTAGTATGTGGAACTGAAACATATTGACAAAATGTGGGTGTACTATAAGGTACACTTCTGCCTAACCCTTCGGGGATTACAGGCGTGATGTTATGTGATGATACTCTTCTTCTTTACCAGCAGTCACCTCGGTGCGCACTTCCATCCTTCGTTTCTTTGGACAGCTACATTTTATAGCTCGATCAGTAATATTCCAGTTACGTAGAATAAGAACAGTCACTGGATTTTATTACATGACGTACAAACTGATGTCCTCGACTTTAAACGTCACAAAACTAATCATCGCCCTATTTTCATATTTCCTGCAACGACATTAATTTTCCCGGGGTTAGTTTGCGGTTGACCACTTTTCAACCATATTACTGAACCCATAGATTTGAAAACTGGTCGACTACCAAGTTTCACACAAATATAGATAGGTACAACACTGACGTGTATTTAATAATAATAACCATATTATTTTATATGCGAATATTTAAAAATGTAATCAATTGTGTAAAAACAAATACTTAAAGAAAAATAAAATCCATTTGTTTCTGGTAACAAAGAACCATGGATAAATAATACCTTAACCTAAATATACACATACTAATAACATAAGGAAGTAAACAATTTAATTACGCTTATCCAGCTCGTGTTCAATTTTAGCCGGTGTGTAAACGATTGGCGCTAATTCTGTGCTAACTGCTGGTAATTGCGGTGACCTTCGGCGAACAGACTAGACTGACTTGTACGACCTAACACGAACAGCAGTGCAAATACCTAGCGGTCATCGGTCTTATAAGCGAATCATTTCCGTAGAGAAGTTTGATTTTGGAATTACGAATTCCGTGTTTTTTTGCTTAAGGGGTCGTCCTTTAATCACGTAGGTTTGAACTGGGGTAATCATGACGGGGGGGGGGATAATGTGACATTCACGTGTATTTTTTGTGGAGCAAAATCTCAAGTAAGCAATATTTTGTCAGTTTTTCAATAATAAAAATACATGTGATGCTGGGAGGGGGAGGGGGTTGCCGGGAGGAACCTAAAACCTCACGACGTATCACCAACAGGCAGGCTATAAAAGTAGCTTAAAAACCTTACGTGATTAAAGGATAGCCCCTTTGACTACATCATATCATCACAATAGAAACGAGTTATAGGCTGAGCCTATTGCCATCAACCGGACACAAATCCAGACTCCGTGGCAGCAACTGAGAAATTCCTGATGGAAAAACGACCCGGGAATCGAACCCAGGACCTCATGCTCAGCCAGACCAACGAGGCAGTCCTTTGACCTTTGACTGTCGGTGTCAAAATCACAGTGGTCTTCTGCTGAATGTTTTTGTTAGATTTCTACACTGTCGGTGATACATAAACTATGTATGGACTGTAAACAAAATTCATAAATTTCATCTCACAATATCTCCAAAGGAAAACAGTTATTTTATGAGAACAATCGCATCGTTTTGTCTCGTGTTCTTGAAATGTGTTCTGTAAACATTTTCACTGACAATTGCTTGTGTAGTTAGTCGCATGTGCGTACTGAGAAATAACTCGTTTTTATTGTCATTGCGACGCCGACGATGTTTACGAACTTCTACATTCTTCATTACCAAATTGTGATTAAAAAATTGCAATAAAACTACGTACATAATACAAAAGGAACGATCTCACTAAATGTAAACAAAGCGAGGAAACTAACATTACAGCTAACCTAATTAATCAAAACCTCGCAGGCAGTGAGCAAGCATCTAGTTTTCTCAGCAGTTCTTCAAAGTTCGTGAGTTTTCCAGCGTTAGCTAAGTAGCAGTGCGTCCAACAGTTAACGTTCTTCTTATTTTCAAGGCATGTTAAATTAGTAGGGCCCAGTACGCCACGCCAATCGCGTCATCAGAAGCATTTTTGGGACTTCGGAAGTCTGCAATGGATTGGACACTTCAACGCGTGTTTGAACATGGTCTCGTCCGGTGTGGAGTGTCGGTGGGATTTATATAATGCCCCATTTTGATAAATTGTGCTTGCACTGGCCTTCTTGGGTCCGCAGTCGATTGATACCTTTCTACATGTAGATCACTGCAGGTCTTGCAGGTCATGATAACAATACTCTAAAGTTAATAAGTATTTAACCACTTTTCCAGTCGGTGTGTCGCGAGACCGGCGACTCCGACTCTGACGCCTACGACCCGGGCTCGCAGCACTCGCAGCGCAGCGCCAGCACCTCCGCGAGCGAGTCCACACCTTCCCGGCCGTCCGCCATGGCGCTAGTGGCGCCGCGCGGGCCCTCCCGCACGCTGTGGTGCGAGGTGCCTGAGGTGCTCAACTCTGCTGTGCTCAGTAAGTGTTACAGATAATGACGGAGCAGGAGGTACAGTCTCCTAGACTGTCGTGCTTGTATTCAGGAATAGTCCTTATTGTCTCAATAATTTTATTGGGACAGACAACTCAACAGACCGATGTGACTAACACTTCTGACAACGTAAATACATTATTAAGAGTTATTTTTTATCAAATCTGCTGCTTTTGGAAGCCTAGGTACACATATATACCTATCCAGCTACCGCTTTACGATAGTGTCTGATATGATACCTGCAGAAAAATAAATAATTCGAACACATTACATTTAGTTACTTTTCTATCTTTTTCTAAAAAGTCCGTTCCCCACAGGTTCCCTTGCGCCGGCGCAGAAGCGTCTCCAAGAAGCGAAGTTCGAGCTGCTGACATCAGAGGCGTCGTACCTGAACTCTCTCAACGTGCTAGAGGCTAACTTCATCACGCATCCCGCCTTCAGGGACCCCCATGTGATTCCCCGGGCTGACTGGGAGACCCTGTTCGCTACTATACTACCCGGTAAGTTTTAATCTGGCTAATGGAATATTACACTTAATAGTTATCTTTGTTTTATCGGTAATGTCTAACACAACACATTTATAAACAACATAACCCTGTCTTTACTGTCGCGGAATTGGGAAAAAAGGGATCCCTGCTCTTCATCATCAGTCTCCTGTCCTTATCCCAATTTATTTGGGGTCGGCACAACATGTCTTCTTTTTCCATACTTCTCTATTACTTGTCATCTCATCAGACTTCTCCTTTCTTGCCATATCATCCAGCACACAGTCCATCTATCGTTACTTTGGTCTTCCTCTATTCTTATACCCATTCACACTCAAACCTTTCATTCCCCCGCATCACATAGCCAATCCAAGCCAACCGATTACCATACGATTAGTTGTGTCCTTCGCATATCGTGGTGAATTGGTGATGCTGCAAAGCCGGCACAAATAGGTATTGCTTTTATAATGAATGAAAGACATTGACATGGTCGACGATGGGGCAAATCTAAACAAGTCTAAACATCGAACAGAGGTTGAGAATTTCTTAATTAAACAAATGAATCAATTGCGCCTGACGCCGAAATGGAATACTGGACACCAAAAAAAGTTGTCTCTCTAACCAGTTTCTTTTTGACAGTGTCTCTTCATATCCATTTCCTCTCCCACAGTCCGCAAATGCTCTCAACTGCTAATGAACGAGCTGGAGAAGTGCTGGCAGGACAACATCCTGCTGCAAGGCATCTGCGACATCGTGCGCCAACACGCCGAGCAGCACTTCGGCGTGTATGTGAAGTACTGCGAGAACCAGGCGCTCATGGTCAAGGCGCTGCAGCGGCTGCAGGCGCGGCCCGCCTTCGCTAATGCGCTGAAGAAGTATGTATAGTTATTACTTGTTCAACATAACTTGAGACATCAGAGTGGTGCTGCTTGCTTAAAAACTTTTACCACCTGTCAAATCCAGAATTAAAACGTAGTTCCAAATTCCACTGCGTCTCAAGCTAGTGGGTCAATTTTTAAACTTGGTTTAGTCACGAGGACTTTTTCTAGTTGTTGCTTTCGTCGAACGAGATAAAGTGACTTTACTGGGTATCCTTAAATTAACCAATAACATGTATGTGAGGTGTATAATTATGTACTGTTAGTGAAAGTTGATATTTAATAATAAATAATAATACTAAATAACTAAAACCTGAGGAGGCTCTCGTTAGGCACCTGGATCAAGGTTAGGGCTTGACACAGAAAGCGGTACTCCTGGATATGGCTCGTACTATTAGGAGGTTCCTCTCTCTGGAGCCCTTACCGCCGGTAACTTGGACCCTGTTCCCGATACCGGTGGGGTACTATTTTTTATATTTTTAAATGTTTTTTTTTTATAATTTTTGTTACTAAAAATATTTAAAAATGTAAATAATGTGTAAGAAAAATGAATAAAGAAATAATGTGGTTCTCTTTGTTCCTGAAGACTGGAGAGCCACCCGTCCTGCCAGTCCCTCTCGCTGCACTCGTTCCTGATGCTGCCGATGCAGCGCGTGACTCGCCTGCCGCTGCTGCTGGACGCCGTGCTCAAGAACCTCAACAGCGAGGACCTGGAGTACCACGCCTGCGCTAGAGCACTCGTCTCGCTCAACAACGTGAGTATGAGCATACACGAATTGCCTGCATGCATTTTCTGCCGAGGATTTACAGATCAGAAGTTCCCTTAGAATACATTGGAACTTGATGGCTCTAGCTGTTTACATTGTTTTCTTGACATCGTTAACCTATCGAACTTTTACCAAGCAACGAGTTCCTCCACGTTCGGCGCAACGGCACCGACCAATCTAACTCAGAACTTACCTTGCGCCACCAGCACTGACTGCCTGCTTTCTACCTGAATGCAAGCTTCTGCTGGAACTCAGATTACCGTTTTCAGAAACAACTAACTAATATCTATCGAAATAAAGTCGGTAGCTTAGCTATGACTCCTTATATTTTTCTCTTTAACTTCAACTCCACTAATATTGTTTTCTATACCTTCCACAGTATGTGTCCCAATGTAACGAAGGCGCTCGGAACACGGAGCGCATAGAGGAGATGTACCGGCTGTGCAAGATCATCGAGTTCCCGCCGCACATACGCGACGCGCCCTCGCTCGGGCCCGCCTGCTCCAAGCGAGACCGAAGGTAAATAACTAGGATCTAATTCAGCTAGCGCTGTTTGAATAAAGAATAAGCCCCATTAAAAATTCGGAGTGAAAGAATCTTACAGAATTATCCTGCTGAAACGATAGCCACTGGCCAGGTCTCTTGAAAGAACGATGGCTTTGAGTAAACGTGTTCTTGAACAGAGACAGCAAATCTGCACTGCAGCAGGTGGTAAGCTGGTCAAGTTGACTTGCGCCGGACATGGTTCAAAATAGCTTGAGGCTTCACTTTTATTGACATATAAAAAACATCCTGTATGTTGCCGAGCTTTTTATCAAATACTCAGTACAAAAGTACCCCCTAGGTTTACGCTCAATCTAACGCCGAATACCGCTAACGGTGATCCATTTCTGCTCCATAGTCTTCAATGAAATCTTATAAGTTGATCTTCTTCGTAAAAGATATCTTATAAATCGTTGTCTTTTCATCTCCAGACCCATCCGCTGGCTGGTCCGGTCCGGCGAGATGACGCACCTGATCTGGAAGTCTGACGAGCTGAAGCTGACGTTCGGCAAGAAGTTCCACAAGGTGCCGCTGCATCTGTTCCTCTTCAACGATCTACTCGTCATCGCCAAGAAGAAGAGGTATGTAGAATATTGCTTGTTTATGGTGAGACCATAGATCAAAAAACTAGAGATGTAATGTAGTTGCGTTGTGCCACCGGAGAAACATTTTCCTGTCCTGCACTACCATTCGTACTGTACCATGTCACACTGAAAGTGCACTGGCAATAGCCCTGGATGTAAGCCGTTCAGATATTTGTAACCTACATTAAAAAAATGTGTCACATGGTCTTATAACAATAACATATTTCTTTTCATTTTGCAGTGAGGAATTGTACGTGTGCGTGGACCACTGCTCGCGGTCTCTCCTCGAAGTGTGCGCGAGCGACGTCGGCACCGCTACCGCTAAGCATGCGCTACTCATCACGCTGCTGGAGAACCACGAGGGGAGAACACTAGAGATGGTATGCTATCCTCCTACCCGCGTGTAGATCAAATAAAGTCACTTTCATTAATTATAGTATGAGTTAAGGTACTTTAGCTGCAGGCTAACCAGTGTTGCGACCGATATTTTTAAGATTCCCGACTTGATGTTCTCTTTGGCATAAAATGGTTTGTGTCCCTTAGCTGATGTCGTGCGGCAGCGAGACGGAGTGGTCGCGCTGGGCGGAGGCGCTGCTGCCGCCGGCGGGCGGCGCGGGCGAGGCGGTGTACGCGGGCTGGGACTGTCCGCAGGTGTGCGCGCTGTACGCGTACGCGCCCGCGCAGCCCGACGAGCTGGGCCTGGCCGAGGGCGACGTCGTCAATGTCACCAGGAAGACTAGCGAAGGTATGCCCGTAGACCTACCCAGTGAATTGATTGCGACTAATTTAGTAATTTACATAGAAGCAAATCACCTTGTCTGGCTTGTGAGGTCACAAGTGGCCCTGCTGAGCGTGAGGTCTTGAATGCTCTTCTCAGTTCGAGCATTATTATTGGGTTTTTGATCAGAAATTTCTCAGCAGCAGCTCCGGGTTGAATTCGCACCCAGTTAATGGCAATAGGCTCGCCCCTATTACATAAGACTTAAACGTAACGAGCCAAAATGTGCGTGTTCTGTAAATGTAAATATAAGCCTCTGCTTAAACCGTCGTTAAGATACAGATATTGTTTTAGCTGGTACTTCTAAATACTGGCTATAATATTGTAGTAATAAAAATTCCGTTCCCAGGTTGGTACTACGGCGAGCGCACTCGCGACGGCGAGGCGGGCTGGTTCCCGGGCGCGTACAGCGCGGAGATCGCGTCGCCGCACGTGCGCGCGCGCAACCTGCGCCAGCGGTACCGCCTGCTGGCGCTGTCCGGGACCTACCTGGGGCAGAAGAAGAAGGTGCACGTGTGACACGCCTGCACAGAGATAGCACATATCTAGGACAGAAGAAAAGGACGCATGTATAGCCTGTGCTGCAAGTTAAAGGAGATGGATATCCCTTGGCAGACAAATTAAACGACTTTTGTATAAACGTGGACAAAGCTAAGGGAGTATGTAAGGATCGCAGCACGTAGCTACCTCCGTGGGAAAAAGACGCGGGGTTGTGTATGTATGTAACGACTTGTCCTATGGCGTCGATGTAGGACTATTCTTGAATGAACACTACTCACTTGGGTGTTCTCGTATCGCTTTCGCTGATTCTTTTTATAAACAGCACTAATATTTCTTGAGAAAGTCCGAACTTTCGAAGTAAACACTCATATGACAAAATTTTATTAACACGAAACTATGGCCTCTGTTCCAGAACGATGCTCGCATGAATCTTATCTTGCGTCAAGATTTTTTAATCAGTTTTAGTCAAATTAGAGAACTGATCTATGCATGCATCGTTTGAGAAGTGCTAAGTGATGTCACAATGTCGGTACTAAGTTGCTAACACTGTCTATCTACATTCCGTTGCCAAGTATCTCTTATACATTTAATACACGACTGCACTAATATCACGGAGTTAGGTAATGTTGCGTATAGCATTGAAAGGAAAAGACTAAATTTGTAGAAGTATGAAATTCGACATCATCACAGTAATATTGTTTGAATCTCACAATAAAGTTAGGAGATATCTCAAAACTTCGTCCTTATATCACTGTACAGATAAGTATTGAGTCACCATAGACAAAACTGTCTACGATTTTTTTTTTTATAAAGATGTGGTCCGTCCAGTACCTGCCTTTATATGGGGAAACTTAGTGTTTGTTATAATAATGGACTATTTGTCGGTTTGTATGGATCGAAACGATCCGACACGCTAGAAGGTGCTCACTTGTGATAGTTCCGCTCTATTCGATGAACAAAATCATTTAGAAATCTACGAGAACGAGTTATGTAACAACTCTTTTTAAATATACAGTTATAAAATTATTTTAATGGAATATTTTTCTTGATTTAATAATACTATATTTAAAGACAGATTATGAATAATGAATCAAATATCAATCATTTATTAATTTTATTTTATTTTAGTATCATTTTAGTCGGACGTGGTCCGTCACAGCCTGTCGTTGCAGACGGTACCTCGCGGGCTCGTTGATAACGCGAGTGAATTCTGCTAACATTAGTTTAGTACGTAGTTATAATCGTCAAGTGTACAGTTACGTATGAGATTCGCAGGTTTGTTGTACAGTATAACATTGTAAGACATTTTACTGATTAGGTTAAGATAATATTGTATCATCATGTAAAGCTTCACTTGCCCGCTGTATTCGAAAATTGCCTAGTCATAACGAGCGGATGAGTTGATCATGAAATTATCAAGTATTTTAGTCAACATTCCTTGGCTAGCACCCCAGCCTGAATTACATTGCTGTAGTTGATCGCTCATTTATTATGTAAGGGGGAATCTGCATACATGATCGGCACAGGCCGGGCGACAAAATTGAATGACTATTTTGCCGTCCAGCTAAGCCAAACCGCGGCGAATCAAACCGACCCGGAACAAGAATTTAGAACATTTTGGTAGCCGAAACCCGGTCCTACAAATAAATGTAATTCTGGCTATAATCTTGCACCATATCATTAACAATTAAATAAATTTACGATTGTATTGTACTTAAGTAAATTATTGTGTATATAGAATTAGGGACAAATGTAACAAATCATTGATGTTATATATTTATGGTATGATAATAAAAGGTAATTATATAATGGCGTCGTTTCATTTCCTCTACTGTGAACGTTATCCTGTAAATTCAGATGCAGCTTCGATTTTCCTGTAAAAACCTCTTGCCGTCCTATGTCGAAAGTAATGAAATTTTCATCTGCCTCTTGCATAACATCCTCCGGAATGATTAAGTTTCGGACTAATAACATAACATTACGCCTGTAATCCCCGATGGGTTAGGCAGAGCTATACCTAATAGTACACCCACATTTCACAAGTTATCTTTAAACCCATTCGCACGAAGCGCTTCGCGACATCGTTTATTATGCGCACAGCCAAGGAGTGGAATTCCCTGCCTTCGTCAGTGTTCCCAAGTTCATATGACCCCAATCTATTTTAAATCGCGAGTTAATAGGCTTCTTCTGGGTAAGCTCGTTCCATCGTCTACCTCATCTCTGTCCTCAGGACTAGAGTGAGGTCAAGAGTAGACCCATTTAATATAGAAAAGTAGTAGGGGGCGAGCGAGCTTATTGACATCAACTGGGCACAAAACCAGACTCCGTGGCTGCTACTGAGAAATTCCTGTTGGAAAAACCCAATAACAATTTTAATTTGCCCGACCCGGGGAATCAAACCCAGGACCTCATGCTCAGCAGACCACTAGACCAACGAGGCATTCGGTTTCGGAATAATAGATTACCATAAATCGACCTTTCGCAAAAATTGTTGGATTTACAGTTCGCATCCCATAAGTTGGCCAAAGCAAGCAGTCTATGAACTCAGACAAGTGAAATCTCAAAGGTCGAAGAGTAAATCCATTAATCTGTAGACCAATATTTCAGGAGCCACTTAGAATACATACAAAGAGGAGACGAAACTTTCATTATTTTAATTTATTTTTTCTCGCTCTTACAGCTAAATTCTCTTATTATTCCAAAACTTTAATGGATAGGTACGTAGAAAGAGTAATTTAAATATAATTTGTAGGAATGGTAAAGACAAATCTGTTTATCCGAGGTGCTAAAAAATTTTCGAGCTCGCTTCGCTCGCTAGTTTTGTGACTAGCCGCGACGAGAAATCATGAGCATTATCAGCTATTTTGAGAATCAAACATGATATACATAGGTACATACCGTGGTTGAAGATTGAATAAAACATTAAATACTAAAAGAAAAAACACAAAGAGTACTTTTTTTTTAATAATTTGCTTTTATTTATGCTACCTTTTTTGATTAACAATGAAAATACAGGGGGCAGCGAATTTCTGGTATCCCGGGTGTAAAAACCCACGCTACACCACTGCTGGATGTAGTGTCCGAAGAACACCATGGGGTGTTCTTCGGATACTACACCCTACAGCCACCTAACCACCTAGTTCAGCCACCAAACATCGATGCTGCTTTTGTTCAGTGCTCACGCACGTGGCAGCATCGTCGATGCGCTCGGCAGCACGCTCTATTTGTCGCTCTAGTAAATAACGGTTCTGACTTTCTGAGCGACAGAAAAGGATAGGAGCGTGGAAAAATACCCTTCCGTGCTGATATGTGGTTCAACCCTAAATTCAGCGTTGTCTCTGGCAGAGCGACGCGCCTGCGATGCCTCTGGTATAGCACATTCCACAGTTCTACGAGTACCTATTAGCGGGGCGGTTGCGGCGTTGGTCTACTAGGTTTGCTAGAGCGAGTACTGAACGTGGGCTCCTATAAAATCGCGAGGTTAGGGTGCTTACAAAAAGTAGTACTAGTACCTACTTGTCCTTGTATAACTAGAAACGGGTAGGCGCGCAACCAGCTGCGCGTGTGTGGGTCGGATAGTTTTGTTATGAGAGAGTGTGCCGGGCGATTACTCGAGCTCAATTGCTGTGATGCGTGTGTACTTAGCAAGTCTTATACAGCGCCGTATCATTGATATGAGGCCCTCAAGTAACAAAGGCTCCCGACGTAGGTATACAGGAAATAATCACAAAACCTTCACATAACTTCAATTTCTTATTAATAAAATGCTCGTAATGAAAAGACAAAAAACTCGTAATTAATGAAAATTTTACCTGTCGCGGCTCAATATGCTCTTATTTTTCGAGTTCGCTCTTCAATTATGACTACACATACCTATAGCGCTCCAGAAAGCTCGAAGTTATCGACATCGCTATACACTCGCTCTTCAATGAAGGATTCACTAAGTAAAGCTGCAAATCTTTCGATCTCGCTTCGCTCGCTTTTTAATCGAATTCCTATGCGAGCCTGTTGGTATTAATCCTATCGTGGCCCAAAAAGCTCCAATTTTTCGAGTTCTCTACGCTCGCTCTTCTATGAGAGCTCAAATTTTTAGAGGTCGCTTCGCTATCTTTTCAATGACACCTCATTTCTTCGTAGGTGGTAGGCCTTAGCAATATCAGAGCCGACATAGCCACATAATGACAGATAACGTGGAATAAACGGATAAAAAATACAATCTTTAAGTACTTAACAGTTCAGTTTATTTATAGTATGTTGGTCATTCATTATTTCAAACACGCTGCGTATGTCTTTGCTTACATAAATAATTATTCATATTCGTTAAAAACTAAAAAAATATAATTGTCAAATAGCTTAAAAATAATAAAAAATGCAATTACTATAAAAACTATTTTTTTTCATATCGTTAATATAATCAGATCTTGTAAGAACCTAATTAGCTAAAAAAAAATAAACTCTTGAAAATTAAACTTATAAATTCTAAATTGATTATAAAATAACCAATGAACCATTAATGTCTTTTTAGTATAAAAATGCAAAAAGCCATATTTGTGCGCAATTTTGTTTCTTTTAAAAATTGTGACTGGGAGTGTTTACAGATACTGGTAAGTATATAAATAGAAAATGATAAAAAAGGAAACTAGTAAAAATAGTCTTGTACTTAATAATCTCAGAAAACTAAAGTGAAAGGATAAATTAGTTGTGCCCAATAACTAACATATAATATAACTCCTACAGTTAACCGAGCTTGAGCTTCACTATTGTCTAATATTATGCACCAATGAAAACCATTAACAAGCTTATAACACAAAGATGGAACAAGAAGAGAGATCAATCTTAATTGAGTGGAATGGGAGGTCAGTCAGGAAACAGTAACAGTTAGTAAACAACGTCGTCTTCACTGGCCGTAGTGAAGTGATCATATTCTTGTTTTAGAAGAATTCTCCTTTACGTTGAACAGTCGTCTCACGAAGTATATTTGTACTGTTGCTGTCGCTACTATAGCCAGAATTTGGATAAAGGACCACCTGAAAAAAAAAAACTTTTCAATCTGTCCTATAATCCTACTACATGAACTAACATAACATTAAATCACAAGTAGCCAACCAATCCATGTGTAAATATTTTATTAGTGTGTTGTCAAACTAATCAACAATCAGTTTTATGAAAATTCTTTTCATACAAAGAGAGCAAAGTTCACACAGTGCCTGAATTGTTTTAGAGCATTTAATTAAATTCCTTCCTTGTTGCTATAAATTTGAAAATCAGCATCTTGGAATCATGAAGGTCTGTTTATCTTTTTTTTACCTTGTTGTTGGCGATTCCACCGGTATGGTACAAATGTTTCTTTCGGTGGACTCGCTCAAGTGAACAAGAACAAAATGTGCGCATGTTCACTTAAATGTTCGCGCACATGTAGAAACTGTTAACTCGCATCAGCGAACACGCACTCGCTGTTCTCGCACTCAATTTAGTAGTCTTAGGAGACCAACCTAAATTGCGACAACCGTGAGTCTTGACCGATTATACTTAGGCAACCTAATACAACCTAAACCTATTCACAATTTGTTTGTTCATGTATTAAGATTCTTAAATAGTATTTTTCTGAAAAATAATCAGAATCTATCAATTTTATATGGATAAGGTCATGAAATAGGCTCTCGTACTAACATGTTCGCTCACAAATGTGCTGCACTGTGAACAAAAGTTACGCACAGCTTTGCCGGTGGAAACGGTTCTGCAGCTCAGTGCGCGAACATTTTGTGCAGCACAAAATGTAACACAGAAATAAATGAATGAATGTAATGTAGAGCCTGGATTTCTGCCCGGTTGATGGCAATAGGAGAGCCTATTGCCCCTATTATATGGGACTTAACTATCGAAATGTGGGTGTACTATGTATAAATACACCTCTGCCTAACACTTCGAGGATTAAAAGCGTGATGTTTTGTTATCTTATCAACTTAGCTCAATATTGCAATAATATTAATCCCCGACATTATTAAACCTGTATCTCCAACAAGATCAATATATTAATAACTGATAAGCTGATTACGGATCCCCCACCCTATTACAAAGAAGCATAGATGATAATACCTGGTCACATAGACATTGTTGTCTTGCAGCAAGTTGTAGTCCCTGGACTCTCTGGCTCGCGAGTGGTACTGGTACTGCAGGATGTCGTTGATGTTCCTCTCCACAAATTGGATTGAGGTCTGCAACAAAAACATAAATAAAATTAATGTAATACGACGGTTAGAGACCGGATACAATATAAAATCGTCGAAATATGCATGTAAATAATCTGCCCTCGCCCTGGGCGGAGCGGAAGGGAGTGTCAGACTCTTACTGACTAAAAACCACCCATGTTCCTTCATTGGCCCTTTATGTTCCAGGGCCGCGGTATCTCTTTCGAACAGTCCCGCAGCCCTAATCTGCCTAGCCTTTTGCCAACTTTTTGTAGGGTCGGCTTCCAGTCAAACCAGATGCAGCTGAATACCAGTATTTTACATGGAGCCATTTCCTATCTGACCTCCACAACACAGTTAGTACTGGGTAAAACTAGTTGTCAGACTTTTGGGTACTGACTACCTGTAACGAGTGTCAAAGATCTACAAATGAGAGCCGGGACCAACACCTTAACGTGCTTTCCGAGGAAACTCGGTTTGTAATGGATGTTCACCCATCCACAGAACGACCTGGCAAGCGCGGCTTAACCTTGAAGATCGACCAGTGTGCCTGTTTTTATTTACTCGAAAAATGCAGCAAAAGTGCCAAAATAATTAAACATAAAATGAATATACATAATATTAAAAATAGTACATGTTAACAGCCACTACTGTAAAAAAAATGTTTAGTTTTTTATTCTAGCTAGTAATTTTTTACTAGAACGTAACAACACAAACCCTAAGCACTTCTATGATGATGGAATAGAATAGAAGGAAAGTAATTGTCATGTAAACAACTATTAGTTTTAATTTTGAATAGGAGGAAAGTAATAATATTGTCATGTAAACAACAGATTTATATAAATATTTAATGTTGTACTAGTGGTAAAGGCATAGAGGAAAGTCATAAGCTTCTATAAAATTCAATATTTCCTTTAGCTATTATTAAATCATAATTATGTGGTATTATAGTATACAGTGCACACCCAATCACAATATTAAACAATTTATATAAGTAGACTAAATTACATATATTAACATAAATTAAACATTATGTGATTTAGATGTTACTTTATCTTAAAAGTTGTGTTTAATGAGAATTATTTTACTGAATGGGACTAAAATAAATTTAATTTAATTAATATTATGGATATTTGCATAAAGACCATAGGTATTTCAAATAAAGTTTGTTTTTATAAATGAAGAAATATAAACTTACAGTAAAATTCTTTATATTCATGTCAAGCTCCTCCACTTCCTTGGCGTACTTCTCCCACATATCGTATCTTATCACTGAGAGATATAAATTGACTAGTTTCCCTGCAAATCTGGAGAACTGGTTATCAATGCACACTGCATAGTATCCTCCTGAGGAGGACTGGTCCGCGTACTCGGCACTCTGGCGCCACTCGTAGGGGTGCACTATCTGGCCGTTAGGATGCCGCACGGCGAAACCGCACATACCGTCGCCGCCTTTCAACACCTGTTGACAAAAAATGTTGCGATCTATTTATGAGTGAAATACACAAGTTAAGTCTCAAAAAAATTTCGTTATCATGGCTCCAGGCCATTACGATCGCTATCTGGAATCGCTTGATTGGCTTCGATACAGAAAAACTTAATTAATTACCTGATAGCTGGCGTAAAATGTAGCACCCGACGGAACATATTGATAGTAACAGTCTTCTTTGCCTGCGTCGATATGCACTTTGTAGTCCATCGTCACAGCAGGCATGTTCTCGTACCAGGGCGCTGGCGACTGCGAGAAAACATCTCCAACGAGTGATAAAACTGTAAATATTAAAGTTAACACCGTAAACATATGCCACGTCCGTTGTGCCATTTTTGACTGCATTAATGGCAAACCAACCAGTTGACATTTCGATGACATGGATGTAAACAACTGTCACATCAAAAAAGTGAAAGGGTCTCGTTTAGAAATCGTAACAAGTCGTTGAGTTATTCGATCCTAGGCTAATGTAGACAACTGGTCATTGGATTTCCAGCTCGTCCCGCCATCTTTTACGAGGTTGCCGCGACGTATTAAATGATCTAATAAGTCTAAATCTAATTTCATAAATACCAAAAAAACGTAGTGAATATTTCCTTGTGATTTGAACGAAAAATTAAATAAAAAGAAACGAAAAAGCAGCTGATTGTGAACTGACAATTGCCTTGCTGATAGTGGCACTGACAGCTAACCTAACCTATTAGCCTATTACCTATTAGCCTATTACCTATTTCTCGGCGTCAGAATCTTCATGTTATTGATTGGAACTTTCACAGATGTTTTCTAAATGAAAACACATCCTCGATTGGTCCTGGGGAAGTATAATGAAAGCCAGATATTTATCATTCTTCTCTTACATAGGGACGCCGTTTAGGTTTGTTAAATGGTTACCATTTATTTTCATGCACAATGAGCGTACAAGAATATCACTAAAGGAACTAAATTGCAGGTCTTCGGAGAAGTTATGGCTTAAAGAAGGACGTAATCTCCCAGATCCGGAAAGTGTGCAGGGTTTGATAGAACTAGCTCTTCTGCGACTGAGATCGCTGAACTACCCTAACCTTGTTCTATCTAGCCGGTAAGCGAATCCTACTTACTTACTACTGATTAAATAAACACAAGTGTAGTTAACGTTATATAGTTGAAGTTCCACGGACCCGAACAAAGCGCTATGCTTCCACATTTATTGTGCGAACCGCCAGTCTGTGTAATTCAATGTTTCGCGAACGCGATCATTATAATCTGATCTGGATCTCTTCAAAGTGCGAGTGACTGTGATGCGGTTTCTTCTAGGCAAGCATGCTCCACCCTAGGCCACATCAGGCGCGTTGCGGTTAAACACAAGCCTATTTAGTAATAAAGAAAAATCTACAAAATCCATTTGGCCACTAAGGCGCGTAAAGATAGACAGCCTGACAGTTACTTAAAATTATAGAATTAAAACAAAGCTGAAAAAAGTTATTCTGTTAAATATCTTGTTACAGTACAGATGGTGGAGTCCACGCACTGAACACAAGCGCACACTTTGACTTGGAGAGGTACGGCCCCAAGATATACAACCCTGAGGGAATCGCCTACAACTTGAACAAGTTCTTCCAGAAACACAATAATTGCATTTTCATTAAAAAAGTTATTAGAGTTGCAGACAACTTTAATGCTAGACATCATGCTACTGGCAGGACATACTTGTATAGGTGAGTGTCTATATTAATTGCTTACATTGTGTAAGCTTTGATATGGCAGAATGTGGATCTGCACAATCTTGTTATACTGCCGGAAAGCGGATCCACAACAAAACAACAACACGCTTTATTTTAAATTTAACTTTACTTTAGTGCTTGGATCCACATTCACATACCATAGATTAAAAGTTTTTTTACACTGGTCATTATCTTCCTGTCATTGTTTCACTTTTGGTTGGTGCAAAATGTTTCTTTCTTCCATTTTCTCTGCCAGTTGTACTCCACTCCTTTTCTGTTCATATCTTCACACAATCTATCTATAAGTTGGTCTTTCTCTAGCTTTGGATCCATCAACATTTATATTCATCACTTTTTGAGTTTCAATTGCAATTCTATCACATTCAAGCCAGTATTTTCTAAGAAATAGATAGCTAAGAAGGAAGCATAGCAATTAATAACCATTTCGCAAACAGAACCATAATGGCTTCAACACAGGGCAGGCTGAAAATAATACTTGTCACACTAAAAAAACAAAACAAAAAATTGTGACTACACAGAGAGCGATGGAAAGAAGTATATTAGGCTTAAGAAAAATACAGAAAGTAAAAAGTGCAAACATTAGAAAACAGACCAAGCTTACAGATGCCCCAACAAAACCACTAGCATTAAAATGGCGTTGGGCAGGTCATGTCGGCATGATCGGCAGGACCACCGGGCAAAAGAAAGGTTTGGAAACCCTTTAAAAGATGGGCTGATGATGTAGCGCAGAATGCTGGCTCAAACTGGTTAAATCTTGCCAAAGACTGTGAAAAGTGGAAAAAGATGGAGGAGGCCTCTACCTGTAATGGGGCTACCTCTCCAACCCTTAATAAAAACGAAAACTACTAACTAGGATAAGTTAAATACAACTAACATTTAATTAATTATTAATAAGTACCTAGTGTCAAGTGTGTAAATTACCTGAGATTAGACATAGGCTTTTTATTTTATTTTTATAAATGGCCCTAGAACTACCACAGCATATTCCTGTCTACAAACCTGACTCTTCACTATATTTCAGATTGGCAGTAACAAAGGAAAATGTAGTTTTGCCTGAGAATGAAACAATAGCTTCACACATACCAATAGAGGAGTGGAAGCGGTGTCACTTTGCAAGGTAAGCTATTAATTCGTTCTCTGAAACCTTAAACACATCTCTCTAGAGTTGTTGTCTTGGCAATGTGTTTGTTCATAGTTTAAATAAATCCTTGAGACATAATGCAGCCTCACGTATGTCATGGAATCTGACGGAACATGGAAAATTCTATAAACACAATAAACTCAAGACTTTTTCCCTTTGAGATTGGCAAACCACAAAATCCACCTTTTTTAAGCATTACATACTTCTTTTGCTAGATCCATATTCAAACATCATAATATTGTTTGGGTTGAAATAATCAACCACTCTCTCCTAGGATGCAGTATTAACCTTCTTAATAATACAAGTTTTTAATCATTATTCCAGGCTAAAAGACTTCGATATTGAAAAGTTCAAAGAAGGCGCCAAATACTTCGTCGGCTACCACGACTTCACGACATTCAAGCGCTTTGACAAGCTGAAACAGAACAAGCACAACAGACGGGAAATTCACTCGTTTGAAGTAAGGCCTGGGAGACCACTCCTCACCAGCTACTCGGTGGAACAAGACAGCATATTTGATTACTGGGATATCGTGATTAGAGGAAGAGGATTTGTACACAACCAGGTAGCAATTTATAAAAAAAAAATGTATATTCTAAAAAGAAATATATGTTGAGAAAATATGTCTCAGATTTATGCAAAACGAAAGACTACCTTTCAGTCTTAGTAATAAGGTAGAAAAATGGTCAACCGCGAACAACTTGGCTAGCAAATTGCTTGTCTCTCGTTTGTTGTGGTCTCTATCAACGACATACGTGCTGTGCCTTTGTGGTCTGTTCGACTAAATTGTCTAACGAACATTATACGAGTATCATGTTTAGAAACATTCATCACTGTTGCGGAGCTTCGCTAACTAAATTAATTTGATGATGAATATCAGTTTGAAAAAAAATCTAGGAAAAAATATAATCATCTTGAAACTCTTTCCAGATACGTCGCATGGTAGGTGCCCTAAACGCCGTAGCCGTAGGCAGACTCCCTCTAAAAGAAATAAAGGTGATGCTACAAATACCGTCGAAGCACTCGTGGATCAGCGGCATCCAATCCGGACCCCCCGACGGTCTGTATCTGTGCGACGTGCATTACAACCCTCAGGACCTTGTCTACGACCCGGAGAAGACTCGGAAGGGAACAGAGGAGGACGGTAGCGACAGTGAATGTGATTGGGAGGCATAGACAATAGAGTTTGGGACATAGTTGAGGAATTTGGCTGTTGTAGGCTAAGTAGAAAAACATAATTGCCTCTGGAAAAATCGAAAATCAAAAATAAGTTGAGGTTCTGTAAACAGGTCTTGACAAACGGTACTTGATTAACTCAAATACAATTTAAATCATTAATTTTCTCATTTAACAATTCTGGCATTGATTTTTGCATTAAACTATTAACCTCAGTTTTAAACTATTTAACAATGAGTTTCCTCAACGAACTCCTAAAATGCAGAAACAAATTAAAAGTAACTGAAACAGTAGTTACTCAAGTCGACGGCCGACGCTACATCGAGAGAGAATCTACAATAACAGCTACAAGTCCGAATACATACGGATTCGTGGTTGACACGAAACCCGATAATATACCAGTATTCATAACTGACTATGTATACATAGGTTCACAAGATTGTACAGCAAATACTGTTATAGAAGTGTATAACATTAAACATGTGCTAAGTTTAGGTATACAAGTAGAAGTTACAGTCGATAATAAGTTTATAAACTGTTTAGATTTGTCTGAAACTAATATCAAAAAGATTTTATTAGACAGTTTGCCGTTTATTCGAAAGGCTGTGGAGACCAAAGAGAATTGTCTCATTCATTGCAATGCCGGCGTTTCTCGGACCTCTATGGTCGCTATTGCTTATTTAATGCATTACAAGAAAATGCAATATCAAGATGCTTATGATTTAGTGAAGAGCAAAAAGCCTGCTATACAACCTAATGATGGGTTTAAAAAACAATTGAAAATCATGAAACCTGGAGAAATAATTTAAAATAATGCTGTGCAATTTTAGACTTTACTACTTAGGTTATAAGTGTTAACTAAATGTTGTGTTATAAGAAATGTAGCATTGATGTAGATAGTACTGTAAAAATGTAAAACATATTTTTTTTTTTTTCAAATAAACAGATTGTAGATTGAATTGATCAAGTATTTTTTTTATTCCACTTTGTAGTGCCCTGTTTCTGAATTAAGAATATGAAGTAGACAACTTGTCGAACTGTATTACTTTATCTGGGTGTTGCTCCTTTGTTGCGATACTTTTGATTGGATGGCAGCACAGAAATATTAAAAACAGGAGAAGTGGCAAGGGGGCGTGTCGGCGACCACGCGGTGCTGAGCTTTACGCTCAGCTATTGAAAAAATGGCCGTCACCGCGAGTTAGTGTGTTGTCAACCGCGTTCGTAAAAACAACGATTATGCCGTCTTGTTCGGTGGTTTCGAGCAAAAATAGAAGCCAAGACAAACATTTTAGAAGTCATGGCATCAGTTTCCACAGGAAAGTACAAGTATTTTACAATATTTGTCTTAAAAATCACGAAAAACAACAATCCCTAAAATATATCTGACTTGTACTACTCTATTTTTGTTTTCTTGTATTACTCCGACTGTATTATGTTTGCATTAAATACATTGCTCTTTTACAACCACCTCAGTCTGTCACTGAGTGACTGAACAAGCAATGTAAAGCTGACATAACGAAATATCAATAAGCCGTAATGTCGCATGGTGCGTCCGCTGCTCCGGTCCGCCGTATTTGAGCGCGAGCTAGTGATGTGCTCATGGAGGTTTGACAAAGTCTATCGACAAGAAAGTCGACTGCGAGTTAGTATATTATTATTTCAGATTTTTCTTCAATTTGTTAACTCTTGTGATCCAGTTGGAAGGCCGATGTGGTTCTATGCATTTTTACCCATTTTTATTATTTTACAGCGTAGTAGTGCGTAACCATAGATCGTAAAGTAAGTTCATTAATGTTTAGTTAAGTAATCTATGGAATGTCCTTGGGTTTGAATTATAAGCTACTTCGTCACTTGTTATGGTTATGGTATTTAACTGAAGTCTTCATAAATGCACCATTAACTTCGTATGCATTATAATAATCAGCATCATATACTTAGTCTTAATTATGTACTATGCCGCAGAATTTCTAAAGAGGGTTTGAAGACGCTATATTGTGACGTCATGCTAATTTTGGCAATGGGTCAAAATTTATGATATTTATTTATTATGCAGGCGTGTGTCTATTTGTCACATAAACCCCTAGTTGCTAAAGAAAGAAGAATTTAATTTCTTAAAAATATTGCTTGCTTAGCGATTTTTTAAGAGCCTGCTTAACTTACAAGTTTATGAGTAGCTTCGTTTATAATTCAGTATGTCACTAACAAATTGTAATTTGTACTGTTTCAGTTTCCCAAAATATTTTTATTAATTGAATAATGTTTTGTTGGTTTCAAATTGTTTTATATTCTTTATATCCAAAACCTTCTAAAAAAAATTATCGATATATTTATCGATAACTCTTCGATTTAGTCAAGCACTGTGTCGTATCCGCCCCCGTGTCCCGACGACACACAATGATAATTGTTTTAGTGTGAGTAAATTGTACGGAAAAAGTACGCTGTGATTTAAAGAATAAGGTTTATATTTAAATGACAGAGTTATCGATGGCGCGTGTGTGCACTTGTTCGTAGTATTGTTTTGACAGAACTATGTGTGCAATATTATCGTCATGGTGGGGCAACTGTGGCTTCACCGGTTTTGTATACATTTTGAACTCCACGCCATATCTCCTTCTTTATTATATCTATGGATGGCAGAGACTAGGTGCCATAGATGAATTCTTATTTTAAAATGCTAAGTAATGCCCAATTGGTAAGTACGACTGCAGAACAGTCTTTTCACTCTCTGCCTTTGCAACTCTGCGTGCACTAAATCAGCGGCAATGACACTAAAAGATTTAAACCTGCTGTCACCACGCACCACTAACTAAATAAGGAAGCCGACCCCAACATAGATGATGGATGACGATGGTATCAAAATAAAACAACAAGACATACAAACAACTATTATAATAACTAATAAATAGGGCAGTTTTAAGTACATGAGCCAAAACGCGTGTATAACATACGGCCCTACGATTGGAAGCCATGTCACACTAACTTACAACTTATTATTATTACTGTAGCACCAAGTTCATAAGTTGTCCGAAGCACTTAAACTTAATCAACACGTTTCATATAATATTTGTATGTACAATGTTTATATTGGGTATAGAAGCTATTTTATTTGTTATTATCATTTATTTTGGCAACTGTATGGTCTTAAACTGTAGCCAGAGTTGTAGGACGTTTCAATCAGCATTTGCATTTATTAAAAAAGTGAACACACACTTTCCGACGCTGAATCGGCTTGGGCAGGTCACCTGCCAATTGTATGCAATAAATGCGATAAAGACGTCATTCGCATCTTTTCGGTTCGGACGACACGATTTGACACCGCATCGGACTATTGGCTTACGCCGACCGGCTTTAGGTGATTCTGCGTCTACAAGTGTGGTACTTCCATAATGTCAAGATATATTGATGAGATCATATAATGACAAGTCGTAACATCCTACAAATCTGAATAAGAATGGACACTGGCTTATCAATACATGTACCTATAACAATATATTATGATGATAGTCTTCTTATAATTAATTGGGCAGCATACATGAACATATTCAGTGGAGATATATTACTACAAACTGTATTCAATATAATCATACAAAGACTTCTGTTTGCACTTCATCATTAAGTAATACATTAAATATTTCATTTAAATTCGGTGGCGATTCAGGCGTTTCTTCAATAAAATCTGATTCAATTAGATAACAATACTATATATTTACATCTAAATAATTATGATAGTTTATAACTTTAATAATGGACGTTATTGTTTTAGTTTATATAAGTTATTATATGATTCCGAAGCACCTATAAGCACAAGTGAGGGCCCAATACCGAATAGTACAAGTACCCAATACCGAGTAGTACAAGTACCCAATACCGAATAGTACAAGTAGTACAAGTACCCAATACCGAATAGTACAAGTACCCAATACCGAATGTACAAGTACCCAATACCAAATAATGATGGTTTTATGGGGGCAGTTAAAGAACAGCCTACCTACTGTTCATATGGCATTTATCAACAGTGAAAAAATTAAATGCCGTAAAGGACATTGAGCTGCTGCTGGAATTTCAACTTTCAGCTCTGATCTGAACGTCGAAAATTTAGGTAAGGTTCAGTTAGGCTGGTTCTTCGGTATTGGGCCCCAATTTAAGCAAGCTCGTTATGTTACATAGCATTATACAGTACCTAACAAAGAAACAATTTGGTTTACCAATGAACACTTGACTTTTTGGTGATAGCAACCTCAGGTTGAGACAGTGACAGCAAACTAACGTTAATAAGCAGACTTTACTTAAAACTAATTCAATGATTTTAAATTGTGCTTTCGTAAAATGCGAAATGGCAAGTTAAGTACTGGTTTAGATTTAAGAAACTAAAGTTATCAAGGGCAACGACCGATCATTTTAAAATGTCTTATTTTTCATTCTTTTTTCAAATCGCTCCCCCCATTTGTAATTAGTCAACTTAAAAACTACTTACGGGCTAATGTCATTCGCGTTACAACCATTTATAATGATTTTTGAGACCACAACAGTACATAATAATTTTATTATTATTTCGAAGCACTGAACAGGACGGGAATGTTAATTTTGAATCACAAATTCGTTAAACCAAACATAATATTAATTGATGTGTATTCTGGACCTTCCCTCCCATACATAGAACTTACTTCAGAAAGTAAGATCATCTTCGATCATCAAATTAGTTTTGCAAATCGTCGCTTTAGTTCTAACACCACGCAACTCAACTATAGCAACTTTACAGAAAAGTGAAAACACTACATTATTTTACAATACCATTTAATAATTTGTGTACTTCAAATTAGATAGAGACGTTGCTTGTTTCTGATTGACTGAATCAATGCGTCTTCCGATTTTCTAACTAACTTCCATCAAAATGTCAAAACCACCAAAAAATGACTTACATGGTGTTAGAACTTAAACGATGAAATGTCTTGAATATATTTAATTTGATTCTGTATTATTGTATTAGTCTCTCACACATGCAACAATAAGTAGCTATGACCATTGACCAGCTTTCAGTCTTCTAGCATTATTTCTTCATAAAATCTCAATTTGTCAAAAAATCTTATAAATTATTCTGTAAAATAAATGTTAAATAAAATTATTAATTAACATAAATTAGATAAAGAAAACGAGTCTTACTCGCGTGTTTTTCGATACACGTGAACGTGCACGGTAGTGGTCTTACGCCAAGATGGTAATTACAATGTCCGGAAAACGTTTTGCTTAGTTCAAATGTCGGCTCTCCGTAGGTCATATTATTTAAACGGGGTGGAAAGGACAGCGACGCGAAAACGGTTACCACATATTCAGTACAGCATTCTGAGCCCCCCTACATAGGAATAGGGTTGTATCGGGTATTTAAAAAAAAACTGCTGTTCCATATATTTTGACCGTGTAGGTAATTATAATAATAATAGATATAATTTCTTAAGTAAACACCACCAGATCTAGCCAGAGCAGTTCGTCCGTTGCCGAATTGGAAATCACCGAGACCGGACGGTAGTACTTCACACACTTCCCTGGCATCCCAATTCCAGTCATCCTTAGAGTCTGGGTCTCTACCGCAGTTTTTAACAACAGGCGTAACCCACCCGCTCCATAAGTCAAGCAGTTCCGCGGAACCTATAGACCGACCGATAATTATAGACAGATCACGTGTTTGTCAACGGTCTATAATCTTCTTACATCCATTTTGAGAGCGAAAATTAATACACACATTGACAAAAACTCAATTATGTCTGCCTCTCAAAATGGATGTAGGAATGGGTCCCGTGGCACTAAGGAGCTACTTCTTATCGACATGGCCATTAGTCAACATGTTAGATAGATTACAAGAAGGCCTACGACTCGGTGGCACATACATGGCTCATGAGGGTGCTGGAGTTGCATCTATTTTGTACAAAGTAGATGCAACTCTACGCGCCTTCCTTGAGTCGTGTATGGAGCAATGGAGGACGGTCCTTAGATATCCAGGAAGTCGACAGATCAAGGGGAACGATGAGCCTGTATGGATTAAACGGGGAATATTCCAGGGCGACAGTCTGGAGTCCACTTTGGTTCTGTCTAGCCCTGAATCCTCTAAGCACATTGTTGGAGGATTCCGATCTAGACTACCGGTTGAGGAGAGGTGATCCGGTCATTTCTCACCTTCTTTACATGGATCATCTGAAACTCTTTACCCTCAAGGAATTGCGACTGATGGAGCTACTGAAAGTAACCGAAACTGTTAGTAGCGCCATCAGGATGGAATTTGGTGTGGACAAATATGAAGTCTATCTATGTAAACCGAGTGGACATTGTAGAATCCGAGGGACTTCAGCTCTCGGACTCCATACACCTAAGATCCCTTTCCCCATCCGAAAGCTATAAGTATTTGGGTATGTCGCAAGCGTTAGGCATTAAAGTAACTGACATGAAGCAATCGTTGAGGGAGCGCTTCTTCGGTCGCCTGAAGAAGGTATTAAATAGCCTTTTTTCAGGCGGAAACAAGGTGTGCGCCTTCAAAGGTTGAGTCATGCCGATTTTGATGTACTCTTTCGGCATACTCAGATGGACTCAGACCGAACTCGACGCCCTGGATAGGAGAGTTCGTACACTGCTGACCACAAACCGGAAGCACCCACGATCATCGTGATGAGACTGTACATCCCGCGGAAGTTCGGAAGTCGAGGCTTTTTAAATGCGAAGACCCTCCACAACCGCGAGGTGTGCAGTTTCATCACCGATGATACTACTATTTACATGCGGACTACTATTTTTTATATTTTTAATGTTCTTTATATATATATATATATATAAATATTTAAGAAATATTTTTTTAAATGTGTGAAAAATGTATAAAGGATATAATAATAATATAGCGGCTCGCAAATAGAATAACGGTCCGAGTTTGTTGACTTGTGGGATGTGGACTCAGCGATCATTGTGCCGATAGACGTGTCAGCCCATGGCTTAATTACCAAGAGCCTCGATCAATACCTGAAGAGGCTCTCGTTAGGCAGCTTGATCAAGGGCTTGATTCAGAAAGCGGAACTCCTGGACACGGCTCGTATTGTTAGGAGCTTCTCTCTCTGGAGGACTGCCGGTAGCTTGGACCCTGTTCTCGATGCCGGTGGGCTACAATTTTTTATATTTTTTAATGTTTTTTTATGTATTTTTAAATTAATATTTGTAAAAATCTAATGAATTTGTATAAAGATGAATAAAGTAATAATAATAGTAGATATTGCAATTTTGTAGGAAACAGCTGATATTATTTTTAATAACCGATAAAAAATTTCTACGTTCCCCCCACATTGAAAATTTTCTATGTGGGGGGACTCAGAATGATGTACTGAATACTTGGTAACCGTTTTCGCGTCGGTGTCCCTTCCACCACGTATATCTTAGAACTTTTGTAATAATCGTCGGCTTTCACTTCTTTTTTATCGCTCAAACAAAACGGACGGATTCAGTGTCCCGCTTGACTACTTAATCAAATCTAATTACTAAATAACTTTGTTTCTTTCTCCGCTCGTTTCTTCTGAATATCTACCACTAAACAAAATTGTAAATGTCCATTGTACTCTTAGCGCAATAAAACAAACACTTATTATGAATAAGGCACTAAAATATTGTAACTAATAAAATAATTGACTTCATGAAAACAATGTGTTACTCAAATATTTCATTGAATAATTGGAAAAACGGTTTTTTGTTTCCAATAAATCGATCTTTTCCATTTATTTTACTAGATTTCTTAATATCATATACAGCAGTGTGTGTGTGTGTGTATTAGCAGTGTTCGCACTGCGGAATCAAATCGTAACAGCCAAGCTGCATAATTTTTTTCTGCCTTACTTACACTTGCAGAAATCTTCGTCATACCAAACAAACTGCGACCTGTGCTGCGACCTTACGTTGTGGTCATAAAGTTCATTTCAAAGCATAAAAAATTAAGTTAATAGAAAATTCTTTATACAGGACATGTAGCTTTACTCCATGTGATTAAATATTTAGTATTACGCAAAAGCGATTGATATACGCGTAATATAAAAAGGACTACATTCTAAATAAGTACATATTATCATGCAATAACAGTTAGCTAAATAATGTATATTTCTGTTCGAAACTAACTGTATAAATAAGGACGAATATAAAAAAGTCTTAAAACAACCTTGTGTCATTCCTGATTTAAAAGGAATGTGGGCAAATATTCTAAAACTTATTATATACTTTGTGAGCATTTTCAATTATCTACATGACTGTACTCGCAACAACCATAATGTTGACTAAGGCTGACAGCGTACAGGGCTGCCTGAAGTGTCAATTTTAAATGACAATTATAAGCCTATTTATTACCAGCCTTAATCCGATTTGATTCAATACCTTGCGATTATAAGAATCAATTATGCATTTAAAAATCTCTTACGTATACGACTGAATATTTTTTTATAGAGTATAATATAATGTAATATGTATACAAATGCATGTTTCGATACAAG
Organism: Eurois occulta; assembly: GCA_950022335.1. NCBI lineage: Eukaryota > Metazoa > Arthropoda > Insecta > Lepidoptera > Noctuidae > Eurois > Eurois occulta. The sequence goes on along the minus strand of OX465489.1, from coordinate 2,609,411 downwards.
TCTTATTTTCAGTCACATTTTATTTGTATTTATTACACAGTACATATATGGCTGCTGTTATATTTTATTGGACACTTATGTACGTAGGCAGAGGTGAGCGAGGTCTGCAATATTGACCTTGTTTATGATGTAGAATACGTTTAGAAAGAAAGTTGGCAAGCTTTAAAATATAGATTTGATTCACAGATTATTGTTTTTAAAATTTTTGCAGTACGGCCGAACTGCGCAATAAAGATGTTTTCGCGAATAGAAAATTTTATTAGATATCACGAACGCGTCCTGCATTATCTATAACCATCGCATTATCCAAAACCATTAACACGAGACTTCATATTACGTACAGCTCGCTCGTATTACATGGGGCTTACACATAACTGGCGAAATGTGGGTGTATTACTACACTTCTGACTAACCCTTCGGTGTTTACAAGCGTTATGTTATGTTACCTAGAAACTCCTAGAAGCTCTTGAGCGTTAGTCCCCTAGCTGGTAAACTGTTGGCTTTAGCAGGCGCGTCTCTTGCTTGTGAATGAGCCACCGCAATGCTAAGGCACTGCACCCATTCCTCAGCATTCTTGCCGTCTTTGGGCTTTAGGATTAGCGTCTGGTCTCCTGTGAAGATCTCGAAGGCCTTGGGTATATTACGCGCACCGCGGGAGACCTTTACTGATCGAATCTGGTTTATGTCGATGCTTTCGCCACCGCTCTGCAATGAAATGGTTTACCTTGAAATGGTAGATATGGAGAGTGTTCAAACAGTTACAATAATCTGTCGCTTTATAGAGATGTAGAAAGTGGTGTTAGAAATTGATCTCAATATCTGGAATACTAGATGAAAGTATATGCCGAGTGTCTGACACTTGAACGTGAGTGTCTGGCACCTATCGTGAGTGCCTGGCAGTTGACCGAGAGGACGTAACACATGTTACAGTGAGTACTCACAGATCCCTTGCAGGAGAGATGAGCTCCGGACAGCGTGAAGTATCTCGTCCGCCAGCGTCGGAACAGTCTCCAGCGTCCCTTCTTCTCCTTGAGCTGACCCTCGATGACGGGCACTCCGTCCGCGGCTAAAAAGCCTACTGCCCGCTCCGGGTGAGTGCATAGGAAGCAGCCCCAGGTCGCCTATACGGAGAAGAAAATAATATTATTGTAGACTTGTAATTTTAGAATTAAAAGATCCATATGTCTAAAGCTCGATTCTCACGCCTCGCCGGCTAATTTGTACGACTATGAACATGATAAACTACACTGTGCCCACCACAGTGGCATGAAGCCTCTAATGTCGCTCTTACTATACCGCGTTGGCTTCATCAAATTACGTAGAAAGCTGAACCAATAATGGTACGAACCTGTGTGGGCGGTAGAGCGGCGCCGTCGTTTCTTCGCGCCACTACTTCGAACACGTCGAAGAAACCCGCAGCGCGCAGCTCGTTCAACAACATCTCTTGTTCCTATGCAGCAGAGAAATGATTTTAGTTTAAGATTTTGATACTCTAGCGATGGTCTCGTGTTAAGATATTGTCATTACACATTACATGGCAGCTGGCAATTTATTGCGTCGTTGTAGCGCGGATAAGCTCGTACCGGCTTAGGCGCCTACACGTGCGGTGAGCGGGCGCGCGCGCTTATCGACCTTATGAGCGCGTGCACTCGTGAAACGCGCCCGTGCTTCAGAAAACGAAAACACGATACACGCCGAAAATATGCTAATCTGATGCTCTTATGGTCTACTTCATCGTGTCGATATTTCTATAATTATTCAATTTCAATTAAGCTTTGACAACATCGGTAGCAAGGGTAGTGGCGTCTAAGTTGTACCTACAACGGCCCTTCTGGGATGACTTAGAAAACAGTAAAATTTGCATATACCTTAATCCCAGGGAAGGCGCCAGTAACAAGCGTTAGGAAGGTCTTGTTCTCGCACTTAAGGATGTCCCAGCAGTGCTTCAGCGACGCCACCGTCGGGTCGCGGGACGACAGGGCTGCGTCGTGCCGGGCTTGGAGCGCTACAAACATAGAATAAAGCTTTTTATAATTGTATGGTTTCAATGGCGGGATTAATGTTAGCAGCGATTTCTATCAGAAACAGTTTTGGTTAGAAAGAGAAACCAAATAAATCAAACAGCTAGTCTATGGTTCCAGGACAAAGAATTCGCTGAATGAAAGGCAGTGTCAGTATTACGTACCTAGGAACATGAGGTGTATCCAGACGCGAGGCGCGCGCGTGCGCATGGAGAAGAGTGCGCGCGCGTACAGGCAGTGCGCGCCGCGCCGCCCGCACGCGAACTGCAGCCGCGCCTGCTTCTTGGAACGACGCTCTGGAATACAATATTGTCATTATTTTAACATCAATCAGTCGATTTATTCTTCAGCTCTATAGTTGGGAAAAAACTAGGGAAGTGGTCATAATTCTCATAATCGAAATTTTTTTTAAGTGTAACCATTGTCGTCCCTCACAAATTGAGATTGCAACGCACGATCTGGCCCGATTAATCAGTTACAGTAATCAGTGGAAAATATGACATTAATCTTTAGGAACATTCTATGTTAAATAAGTATGAGTTACAGTCTACAGAGACGAAGCTCTACAGCAATACTAAGTCATATAAAATTCAACCTCAAAAGTTTACAACTTTTTTATCCAATACCTTTAAAAAAAAATCGAAACAATTTTAAAACAAGCACCCACCCTCAATAGTACACTTGGCAGGCGGCGGCAACCTCAGCGACACATTATCCATGTACGCCTTGATCTTATCCAGGTGCTTCTCGCAGAAGTGCTGCACAGTATCCCGCATCGGGTACGGCTCGAACACGCTGATACGATGGTTGGACGACGTGTTATTATTGCCGTTGTTCGTATTGATCATGGTAACACTCGTATTGTTGGCCCGTCTGGACGTCACAGTCACCGGCCCCGATATCGAGATCGGGTTGGTCGGACTGACCGATATCGGTCCCGATCCAGGCGTGTTGGATGTGACGACGGACACGGTGCCCAGGGCCGTGTTGGAGTGTTGGATGGACACGGCTGATGTGATCGGTGTGAGCCCGTCTGACGATTTTCCGGAGGTGAGCGGGTTGACGGATATTGACTGTGTTGCTAAAGGCGGCCCGGACATTATTGTTTGGTTGTTCTGGAATTAAAATAAGCTTATTTTACTTACAGTAGATTTTTAATGTCGAAAATAGCGAAAACCTTACCCTACTTTTGGGGTTCGTCACAGTTGAGTAAAAACAAGCAACCATTCAGTAACCTATTTTGAAAATTAACTGAAAGTCGACATAGATGCCATTTTCATGTTTTCGGCGCGTGCTAATGCCGAAAAGCCAAATAAAAATCTCGCAATTTAAATAGACGGCCGTGCAAAAAAACATAGTGATGTAATTTTCGTTGTTTCTGGAGCGTGCCGATGCCGAAAATGGTTGGAAAAGTCTATGGTGGTGTTAACTCACAGTACAAGTGTTGGCTCCAATGAGTATGTTGTGGTGATGATGCGAGCGCGGAGTGGGCCGCAGGACGCGCGGCGGGGAGATGCTGGTCACGGTGATGGCGCCGCTGGACTTGCCCACCACGCCGCTAGATGACGATGACGGCTTGCTGTTCGATACTGTACAAATGCATATTATCAACTTTATGCAAGTGTAAATAATGTCGATTGCAGAATTGCGAGCATACAAAACTCCTTAAAAAATATTGTAGCGCAAATTAATTTTTATGTGTAAGTTTTTTTTTTAAATATACTCGTATTTTACGTTTTTGGAAGCTAAACCGCGAAAGTCAATGTGTAGATTACTGTTGAGTATGCATCGTTTTGCATTTACCTGTGTTAGTGGTCCCATTCGGTGGCGTGTTGATTTGCTGGGAGGATGACAACCGCGTCATACTCTTGTGAAGGCCGCCTACTGAACCCCCTGGTGTCAAAAGAGAAAACAGAAAATGTTACGCATAAGCTTTTATATGGGACCGTCCCGACGGTTGCGTCGGGCGAGCGCGTCCGCATGCCGGAAGTAGGTCTGTCGACCGACGTTATTATTTTCAAATTAATGAGCGCGATTTTTCAAAATTGGGTTTCGGGTTCGATTCCTGGCTAGGAATATTGTTTTTTTTTTAAATCAAATGATGCATAGTTAGTTTAGTTTTCATTAGAATCGGGCTCGAGACTCTTTTAAGCTTTCGTCGCTATTCCTCATAGTTTTGGATTTGGCCATCCACACCCACTTGAAAAGTTATGTATATTATTATTTAGAAATTAAGTTTAAAGCACTATTTACTAACATGAATGGATCAAAGTTATCTGAATAAATAGATAGTGAATCCCAGCTGACCTGGCACATTGAGGCGCGTCATGCTGCGGTGCGGCGCGGGCCCGGGGTGCAGGCGGCCCGTGCTGCGCGAGTCGCCCAGCTTGGAATAAATAGATAGGAATCCCAGCTGACCTGGCACATTGAGGCGCGTCATGCTGCGGTGCGGCGCGGGCCCGGGGTGCAGGCGGCCCGTGCTGCGCGAGTCGCCCAGCTTGGAATAAATAGATAGGAATCCCAGCTGACCTGGCACATTGAGGCGCGTCATGCTGCGGTGCGGCGCGGGCCCGGGGTGCAGGCGGCCCGTGCTGCGCGAGTCGCCCAGCTTGGAATAAATAGATAGGAATCCCAGCTGACCTGGCACATTGAGGCGCGTCATGCTGCGGTGCGGCGCGGGCCCGGGGTGCAGGCGGCCCGTGCTGCGCGAGTCGCCCAGCTTGGAATAAATAGATAGGAATCCCAGCTGACCTGGCACATTGAGGCGCGTCATGCTGCGGTGCGGCGCGGGCCCGGGGTGCAGGCGGCCCGTGCTGCGCGAGTCGCCCAGCTTGGAATAAATAGATAGGAATCCCAGCTGACCTGGCACATTGAGGCGCGTCATGCTGCGGTGCGGCGCGGGCCCGGGGTGCAGGCGGCCCGTGCTGCGCGAGTCGCCCAGCTTGGAATAAATAGATAGGAATCCCAGCTGACCTGGCACATTGAGGCGCGTCATGCTGCGGTGCGGCGCGGGCCCGGGGTGCAGGCGGCCCGTGCTGCGCGAGTCGCCCAGCTTGGAATAAATAGATAGGAATCCCAGCTGACCTGGCACATTGAGGCGCGTCATGCTGCGGTGCGGCGCGGGCCCGGGGTGCAGGCGGCCCGTGCTGCGCGAGTCGCCCAGCTTGGAATAAATAGATAGGAATCCCAGCTGACCTGGCACATTGAGGCGCGTCATGCTGCGGTGCGGCGCGGGCCCGGGGTGCAGGCGGCCCGTGCTGCGCGAGTCGCCCAGCTTGGAATAAATAGATAGGAATCCCAGCTGACCTGGCACATTGAGGCGCGTCATGCTGCGGTGCGGCGCGGGCCCGGGGTGCAGGCGGCCCGTGCTGCGCGAGTCGCCCAGCTTGGAATAAATAGATAGGAATCCCAGCTGACCTGGCACATTGAGGCGCGTCATGCTGCGGTGCGGCGCGGGCCCGGGGTGCAGGCGGCCCGTGCTGCGCGAGTCGCCCAGCTTGGAATAAATAGATAGGAATCCCAGCTGACCTGGCACATTGAGGCGCGTCATGCTGCGGTGCGGCGCGGGCCCGGGGTGCAGGCGGCCCGTGCTGCGCGAGTCGCCCAGCTTGGAATAAATAGATAGGAATCCCAGCTGACCTGGCACATTGAGGCGCGTCATGCTGCGGTGCGGCGCGGGCCCGGGGTGCAGGCGGCCCGTGCTGCGCGAGTCGCCCAGCTTGGAATAAATAGATAGGAATCCCAGCTGACCTGGCACATTGAGGCGCGTCATGCTGCGGTGCGGCGCGGGCCCGGGGTGCAGGCGGCCCGTGCTGCGCGAGTCGCCCAGCTTGGAATAAATAGATAGGAATCCCAGCTGACCTGGCACATTGAGGCGCGTCATGCTGCGGTGCGGCGCGGGCCCGGGGTGCAGGCGGCCCGTGCTGCGCGAGTCGCCCAGCTTGGAATAAATAGATAGGAATCCCAGCTGACCTGGCACATTGAGGCGCGTCATGCTGCGGTGCGGCGCGGGCCCGGGGTGCAGGCGGCCCGTGCTGCGCGAGTCGCCCAGCTTGGAATAAATAGATAGGAATCCCAGCTGACCTGGCACATTGAGGCGCGTCATGCTGCGGTGCGGCACGGGCCCGGGGTGCAGGCGGCCCGTGCTGCGCGAGTCGCCCAGCTTGGAATAAATAGATAGGAATCCCAGCTGACCTGGCACATTGAGGCGCGTCATGCTGCGGTGCGGCGCGGGCCCGGGGTGCAGGCGGCCCGTGCTGCGCGAGTCGCCCAGCTTGGAATAAATAGATAGGAATCCCAGCTGACCTGGCACATTGAGGCGCGTCATGCTGCGGTGCGGCGCGGGCCCGGGGTGCAGGCGGCCCGTGCTGCGCGAGTCGCCCAGCTTGGAATAAATAGATAGGAATCCCAGCTGACCTGGCACATTGAGGCGCGTCATGCTGCGGTGCGGCGCGGGCCCGGGGTGCAGGCGGCCCGTGCTGCGCGAGTCGCCCAGCTTGGAATAAATAGATAGGAATCCCAGCTGACCTGGCACATTGAGGCGCGTCATGCTGCGGTGCGGCGCGGGCCCGGGGTGCAGGCGGCCCGTGCTGCGCGAGTCGCCCAGCTTGGAATAAATAGATAGGAATCCCAGCTGACCTGGCACATTGAGGCGCGTCATGCTGCGGTGCGGCGCGGGCCCGGGGTGCAGGCGGCCCGTGCTGCGCGAGTCGCCCAGCTTGGCGCGCCGCGCGTACCCGCCGCGCGCGCTGCTGCCTGCACACACAACTTCACATAGCATCACTCCGCCCTGTGCACACTCCCAAGACACCAATGCCCTAAGTACAGATCTACGGACCTGGCGGTCAGTCAAGGCAAAAAACCAAACCGAATACACTTAGTCACATTGAAAAATAGGGACAAACAGTCAGCACCATACAGGAAGCGAGAATGAACGCACACATACTCGTATAACTAATTAGTTTACTCAATTTCTTATTTTATACTAGCTGTTGCCTGCAACCTTCGTTCGCGTGATATTATTATAAAAAAATATTACTTCCCTTTTTGAATCGGAATTTGTTACCAATTTCAAGGGTTTTATATTTTTTGCACGGATCCCTAATTCAAATTCTAAAATAAAATTAGCCTCTGTTAGAACTTATAACATCAGCTATTTGCCAGTAAAATTCCCGTCAACATCGGTCCAGCCGTTTCGGAGATTAGCCATAACAGACAGACAAAAATTGAATAAAAATGTATTTTTGTTAGTGCCGTATAAAGTCCATATGAATTCAGTAAAAAGCTGTTATTTTGATATTACAAACAGACACTTCAATTTTATTTGTTTGTATAGATTAATGTTACTTACACGAATATCAACTTTATGCCAGTGTTATAAATTAAGTTGATTTTAAAATGTCAAGGGCAGACTTAACTTATTCATAGATGTTTTTTCAAAAACTTATATTTGTTTACACATCTGAAATCTAACTCGCGAATGCGGTATTAAATGTCACAAATACATACCAGTAGTACTGCCCGTGGCACTGCCAGTAGTACTGCCAGTGGCACTGGCAGTGGTCGCGCTGGCGCTGGTGGCTCCGGCCGGCGTGTGCGCGCCGCCCAGGCGCACGATGGTCACGCCTGTTGACGTTCGGTTCACTTCGCTCTGGCTCGACGCCGACTTTGGACGGTTACTGCTGCAAAGAAAAGAGAGAAAATCTATAATATAAAAATGAATCGCAAAATGTGTTGGTAAGCGCATAACTCAACAACGCCTGGACCAATTTGGCCAATTCTTTTTTTTTAATGTTCGTTGAAGTTCAAGGATGGTTTTTACGGCGAGAAAAATTAAAAAAATTGCCTGGATAAGTATAAAAACAACACTAGGATACTTTTTTTTTTGGTAGGATTAGGGTAGGAGTAGGGTAGGAGTAGGGTAGGAGTAGGGTAGGAGTAGGGTAGGAGTAGGGTAGGAGTAGTGTAGGAGTAGGTTAGGAGTAGGGTAGGAGTAGTGCAGGATTAGGTTAGGAGTAGGGTAGGAGTAGTGTAGGAGTAGTGTAGGAGTAGGGTAGGAGTAGTGTAGGAGTAGGGTAGGAGTAGTGTAGGAGTAGGGTAGGAGTAGTGTAGGAGTAGGGTAGGAGTAGGATAAGAGTAGTGTAGGAGTAGGTTAGGAGTAGGGTAGGGGGGGGGGGGTAGGGTAGGGTAAGGGGTAGGACATCACGCGAACGAAGTAGCGCTGGGCAGCTAGTACTAAATATAAATGTAATTAAATAATATTGATGACACAATGTTTATTTCTTCAGTTAATCATCTAAAACAGTTTTACATGGAATTTTAAAATGAGTGGCGCCGCCATATCGATAGCTAACTGATTCCTAAAGAAGAAACAAGCTCGTGGTCTCTTATAGTTCGAACATTACAATGATTAAGATATTTGGTGGGCTTACGTAGTGTTGGCCCTGACGGCCGTGAGCAGCTTGTCGGTGAAGAGCGCGGGGAAGGCGCTGCACAGCGAGGTGACGTCACGCAGCAGCGCCGCCTGCGCCGCCCGCTCCGCGCTCGGCAGCCGCTCCAGCACGAAGTTCAGCGCTTCTTGCGCGCGGTCCTGTCAGGGTGTCATGTGCTTTACTAAACGATGATTTGAGAATGTTAAACTGTGGTGGGCGCGAGTGATATGATAGCGTTTTATTTATTGGTTTAATGTTAAATAGCAGACAAATCAATATTTTACCTAAAAAGGACCTAGTTGGTTTACTGGCTATTTTTATACCGTGTTGACTAGATGAGTTGAACTTTATCTTATTTCTACTATTATTTACAAATACTTGTATAAGTGAAAAAAGATGGAAGATCAAATATTGAAGTGAAGTTATCACTAGAAAGGGAATGACTACTGAGATGACTCTGCTTCTTCCATACTAAACCACATAAATTGGGATAGGGGCAGGAAAATAATGTTGCGTACATTTAGCTTATTGATGAAAGTTCAAAATGTGTTTGGCCTAAAATAGATAATGCATCCAAACTGACAGATAACAGGGAATGCGGTGCAAGATGGAAGGTGAGCCATTTATGATAAATGATTAAAATACATACCCTGCCAGTGTACCCCAGCTGCGTCAGAATGTTGGCGACGAGCGTGACGGCGTGCGGCGTGGCGTGCGGCGGCCGGGCGGCGCGCTTCACTAGCGAGCCGTGCTCCACTACCAGCGTCACGCGGCTTCGGCTGAGGCACACTATCACCTGCGGGACATACACGCAGTTTGAGTACAGACCCTTAAAGACAAATAAAGATCGGACCAATAACCGCGTGTACTGTCCTAAAACAAGTGAGCGGCGCGTAAAAACGAGATCGTCACGTTCCTTCTGCTCGGACAACCCGAACGCCGTTTACCGAACGCCGTACAGTTGGCGCTTTAAGGTTTTATAAACAAGTGAGTAACAAACGATCGAGTATTCCCGCGACGATCGCTCCTCTTCGAATTAACAAAACGGGACGCTATTGATAAAAGCAATCTATAGCTTTTATCAATAGATTGGTTACGATCCCCGTTTTACTCCATTAACAGTTTTTAAACACTACAAACGGCTTTATTTTTTCGTTATAAACTCATAAATGTTTTGCCAATAAGAACACTAACCTGCAGTATATCCACGCACATGCAGCCTGGATCGTTCTGACTGGCAGTATTCGGACACAGGTACGACAACAGCTGCGGCACACATGTCTTCAGTGCGTCAGGCTTGCGGGCGGCGATGTGCTCGAACAGTGCGAAGAGCGAGTTCTTCTCTACGGGTTCGGCGTGGGGTAAAAGCGATACGAGCGCTGGAGCGTGGCCTTCGAGAGGTTCCGGAGATACCTCGTACAGGTTGGTCAGAATCCGGCACAGGGGATAGTTACCTAAGCAACGTAATGGTAACTTAATAAAACATGTAGGATTGTACTTCCTTAGCTGGGATGAGAGACGATTGAGTATATTTCCATGAGGGACATACAAAAGTCGAGATCTAGTCAGTTGACAGTTATTAAGTTAGCTTAACAGTTAACAGTTTTCACTAGCTCTTGTCAACAAAAAAAAGGGAGCTAAAGAGCTGGAGTGATATGAAGATTCGAATGATATTATTGCGACGCACGATTTCGAAAAAAATTATGAGTGGTACGCCAGTTCGAAAACACATTAAGTCGAAAACCACTATATCGAGTGACGTTGTCGCGAACACGCTGATTCGAAAAACTGTTTGAATGGTACCTACGCTAGTACGAAAGTGTTGGCAATGAAATCCACTTGTGTTAATGTTACTTTCACACAATTTTTCTCGTATAATAATACCCGGTGCATCATTACTCGGTCGCAAATTCGATCCCCAGACAAATCAAATTGGAATATGCTATTCGCAACAGTGGATTTAGCTCACATTTTCTATTTCTAAAAAACACAAACGTTTCTAAGGTAATCTTTATTGCACACAAAATAAAAAAAAATATACATTTGTATGTATATTTTTTTTATTTTGTGTGCAATTGCATTATTATAACTTTAATTAACTTTTAATGTCATAATATTCGAACAATTATATTATATTACAACCCACGAACCTGACATAATAGAATCCATGATAGTCTGCACATGTGGCTTCAGCAGTACCGCATGATGTACAGCAGCTAGCGAGAGATACCGGGCCATATGTCGCGATATCTCGCGGTTACCCTTGTGCAAGAACTGCACCGCGACGGGCAGGAACAGCTCCATCACGCTCTTGTTGGCGTAGTTCTCCTTGTCGGATTGTAAAGGGAATGATACCTGGAGAAAATGGCACGTGACATCAGTGAAAAAGATGGACACAGAAAATGTGGATAGAAAGATTGTTTAGTCGTTAGTTAGGTAGTAGTTTAGTAGGTACATAACCTATACTGGAAAAATTATTCAATTAAATACAAAAAAAAAGACAATATAAATACAAATCAACACCAATTAATTAATAATAACAATAATCACATTCAATCATAATTTATTCATTACAATATTAATAATTAATATTATAGTCTCTTACGAGCGACACTATATGTAACTTGTCTGTCACAGCAGTGTCGCACATAAGGACAGTCCAACCTATTAGCTATCATGCTTAGAACGGTATTGGAGCTGGCCCGCACTATGCGCGCAAGGGACATGCAGCGTTTCCGCATGGGCGCATGGAAGCAGTCCGTGCGCGCCCATGCGAACATACCTGAAGCCCTGCAGTAGCGGGGCAGACCCAAAACCACTCTAAAAGCGTTGTTAAATTTAACGTGGAGGATGTTGTAGCTTTTTTGCAATACATATTATGCGATTTTCAGTATCATTTTGAGAATTCCTTCTGAATGGGTTATAAGCAAGAATAATAAGGAAGCAAAGTCCACACTCTGCTTGGGTGGAAAATAATTAATTCAAATAACCCGTGGCAACTAAGAGATGACCAGTCACAACTGACAGAGCCCATTCACGCACATGATGCATGGATCAGCACCATTCAACTCAACCATTTTGAAGGGAACTAAATGATCCAACACACGCACCACCATCAGCGAGACAATAGAGTGAGCATAACATACTCGCAACTGCCATGGCACAGGATACTAATGACCCCAGGGAGGTATGGCCGGGCAAAGAGCTCTAAGAATGCCCACCGGGACCCTGGAACTTGTTCCTGATGCCGATGGGCTATAACTATTTTATATTTTTAAATGTTTTTATACGCTTTTGTTTTTAATATTTAATATGTAAAATAATATGTTTATAAAATAAATGAATGAACCATGAACCAATCTCAATGTTTTTTCAAGTTGTGAAACCAGTTAAAACAAGGTCAAGTTGTTAGTATTCAATAATAGTTTAGTAGAAACATGTTCTTATCAAAAATAAACATATTCGATTGATACATTTGACATTCAAATCGCAATTGCAAAAAAAAACTAACTCAAATCTTAAAGTATAATATCAAAAATAAATATTAAAAACAGAATAAATACATGTTATGATTATTAAAAAGCATAACGTACCAAAACAATGCATGCTATTATGTCCGAAGCAATTTTAGCATGAGGTGGATCATCATCCCGGAGATGACCAGTAGGCATCAGGTTGTGGTGCAAGCAGGACTCTAGCAACGCTACTAGGGGTCCGCAGTACTTGTCCAGAGTACTCGTCTCCTTCACACATGACGTAATTCTTGCTACACATATTTCTATCAGAGCCTGGTCCCGGTCATTCCGACAGTAGTCTGGCCGTGAGGAAATCTCTGTTACTTGCTTCAACTGCAACAAATACATGTATATTTTTATTTAATCTTATCAATTGTGACGTGAATCTATGATTTACAACAAATGCACTGTCATGATAAGAAGATTATCATGACATTATTAGTTGTATCTAGATATACTGTGGTTCTGATTCAATTGTAACCCAGAATTATAAATATAGTCCACTGTATCCTATCTTAATATTGCATGATTTATTATTATAATATAACTACTTATGTATAGGTAGGTAATAGGTATCATTATTTACATAGGTGACTGACTTGAGTCAACTATAAATAATGAAACTTGATAAATGTATAAATGTACAAGCAAACACCTTACAGGAAAATTGCAAGGAATACAACTAGAATAAACAACAATTAATTGTTTTATATTATCTTATTTTTTCAGAATTTATGATTCATAATTTATTCAAGTGGTAGTCACTCAATACCTTGGCTGATACTTGATTGTTCCCATTTATTGAACTAGGGATTTAATACTGCACTTTGTATGTGTGACTCAGCTGTAATTTACATACTTTTCTAATTCTTGGTATCGTAAACGACCAGGCTGTGCCAGTTGTAAGTACTTAGCGGTAAGCCTCACCACTTCGTTGAGATCGTCGACTATTTCAGCGTCAGGGATCGCGAAGATATCGCCGGCGCGGGTGAGATCCCGCTCCGTCAGCACATGCTTCAGTAGCTCGTGCATCGCGCCGCCGCCCCCTACACACCCGCCTCGACGCGCCTTCACCGCGCCGTAAACAACATTCACCTACAACGGCTCATCAATGGACACATCAACAGCCACCGCTACACAACCCCCATATCATCATTATTCAACACACGTAACATGTATAACTGGTTTTTAACGTTCCATAACTCACTAGAAAGCTGTTAAAATATATAAAAATAAAATAGTTTGAGCGAAACACCGAAATAAGTGGTCTTTTGATGCAATGCAGTACAGGCGAAGTACGTTTCGTTTCGTTCGGAAATATGACTGTCAATCAGTCAATGAACTTGTACAGGTTATATTTAGGTCCACTGGGATTGACGGGAATTTTTTGATGCGATGTGAAACATTGGCATTTGAAGCAATAAAATAATATACGTTCGAATTGAGAAACCTCCTCCTTTTTTGAAGTCGGTTAAAAATGAACAAAGCTAGGTTGGATACCTGTCGATCCATATCGATAGACCCTTTCTAAGCTGTCGATGAACTTTGTAGCCACGTAACAAAGTTTCTAAAGTAACAATAACTAATACAATTTAGAGCATAGTAATGAAGTAACAAAGTGGCAAATTGTGTACATAATTTTACCTACTTACAAAAGTAACTTGAGATTGGAAATTGCCTTGGAAATTTTTAAACATAACTGTTTACAGTTTACGTTATTTACTCATTAGTCTTGAACAAGTAATACAGATTACATTGTGAAACTATTTACTAATTCTGGACTGTGGTGCTCAGCAACAAAAACAAGTAATAAAACAAACAATATACCACTCTGCTTGTTTTAATAAAAATCGATATTGAATGTCAATAAAACGTCCACACTAGTCCATTCAAAATTACTAGGTGTCGTCATGTCATCATTATGTCATAATATGTCACATTTTTCAAACCATATATTTGAGGTTACTAATACTATTATCAATATGTTGGGAGCGTAGACAGAGAAAAGTACTATTCTCTGTCTACGGTTGGGAGTTATATTTAGTATAACGTAAATAAAAATAGTTTTTAAGTGATCAACAAAGTGTGAAGTATTCCCAACTTATAGTTAAAATACATTATCTTTTGTTTACGAAATCAAGAGTGAAACCAATTATTTGTGGCGACATTGTTCCGTTTCACTAATTATTAAAATGCCTGTTCCATGCAAAAGAGGTTGTGGCAATAATGCAGTTTTAAAGGTAAATCTGTAGTATTTTATTTCGGAAAAAAAAGCAAGAACATAATATTCTCTCTGATCTTTTCTAATTTGATTGTTTGAATTATTTCAGCGACCAAAAACAGGTGATGCTCTCTGCAAAGAATGTTTTTTCTGGGCATTTGAAACTGAAATTCACTACACAATCACAAAGGCGAACTTATTCAACAAAGGAGATTCAGTAGCCATTGGTGCGTCTGGCGGGAAAGATTCTACAGTACTTGCGTATGTACTGAAGACTTTAAACCAAAGGTACAGCTATGGGTTAAACCTGATGCTGCTGTCAATAGATGAAGGTATCACGGGATACAGAGATGATAGTCTTGAGACCGTCAAGCAAAACCGGGATGACTATGAGATGCCTTTGAAGATATTATCATACAAAGACTTGTATGGCTGGACTATGGATGAGATAGTGGCTCAGATAGGCAGGAAGAACAACTGCACCTTCTGTGGGGTGTTTAGAAGACAGGCCCTGGACAGAGGGGCGGCCATGTTGGGGGTGAAGTGTATAGCTACGGGACATAATGCTGATGATATTGCTGAAACTGTGTTGATGAATGTTCTAAGAGGTGATATTGCAAGGTTGAAGAGGTGCACAGCTGTAGCTACTGTAAGTCTCTCAATAATTATTGTACTAGATGTAAATATAATTAAATACAGTACCAACCAACTTATAACCACATTATTATTTAAATTAATTGATGTTCACTGCTCTAAATACCTAACAATTGCAACTCCCCAAGTCTAAGAATATATCTAAGAATTGTAGACCTTATTAGCAACTTTAGAGAGCTTAAATCATAGTAACACAACTCCTATGACTTTCAATTATCAAATTCTTCATTGAAATGGACCTAACTAACATAATTTTTTGTCTTGTCTCTTCCAGGGCAGTGAAGGCACAATACCAAGAGTGAAGCCCCTAAAGTACACCTATGAGAAGGAAATAGTGATGTATGCACATTATAAGAAGCTGGTCTACTTCTCCACGGAGTGCGTGTTTGCTCCCAATGCTTACAGGGGTCATGCCCGGGCCCTGCTCAAGGATATGGAGAAGATTAGACCTGCTTGTATCATGGATATCATTTACTCAGGTATATTCAAGATTACCTCATGATAACACATTTGGTCAAGTCAGAAAAAGCACAATATTTTTCTTGCCATTAAATGTCCACTCTAAACAGGAATGGGTAATATCCCCCAGGTGGTATGAGGACTAAAAACACGGTAACTTGAATTGAATAGTGGACTGTATTATAAGGTTTTACAAAAGGAAAACAAACAGTCGCAGTGCCGTGCCGAGCGCCCCCTTCGCGATCTCAGCTCCCCGCTCACGGTCGTCCGGCGCGTCTTGATATTCTCGACAACTCTCAATCTTTCCTAATAGAAAGCCATGGATAAGGAATATCCTGTTATACCCATCTTGCCATATAATTATGACTCTGAAATTAAAAAATAATCAATCTATTTCTTTTATATGTATTCCAGGTGAAACTATGTCAGTAAAGGAACAAGTCTCCCTCCCCACACTGAGGATATGCAGTCGCTGCAAGTTCGTGTCATCACAGGAGGTTTGTAAAGCTTGTGTGCTCCTCGAAGGCCTCAACAAAGGCCTACCCAAGCTCGGCATCGGTAAGAGTTCCAAAGCAAAGAGGATGCTTGATGAATATCATGCTAAACAGGCAAATAATGAAAGAGGTTTAGAAGATGCCATTAAAGATCTGAACGATACACACATAGCAATAGATAGTAATAAGAGAATCAGTAAGAAAAATGGAAATAAAGAAAATACAAGCAATAACGATGCATGTAATAAAAACGATTGTTGTGGAGGAAGCTGTAAAAGTAAAACTAGTGTTGATCCAGCCGTTAGTAATAAGAAACTTGACATGTTATTAGAACAATATGGCTTAGATGAGACTTCAAGTGCAGAGAAACATAAAGCAAATGGAGTAAAGCATACAAATGTATCAGATCATTCAGATGATGAGACTCCTTTCAATGGCCAAGAAGAAGACGACACGTGTTCAGCCTCATGCGGAGGTATAAGTATAGGTTTTTGACATCAATAAAATCAAAAAAAGTATTTTATAAACTTTAATTAGTTTAATTTATTACACCACTAGACTTACAGTATTATTTCTACCCTCAAGGTTCAAATCCGTATAATTTAATTTTAGCCACTCTTCAAGAGGCAAATGCATTTTAGAGTTTTATTGCTATGAGCACCTAGGCACGTTTATAATACCTGTCCAATCACTGACGAATGTCTACTTAACAATGTGATTACGTGACAATTTCCTAAAAAAAATACATTTCTGGTCAACTGGGGGCCTAAACTGGCCGCTTAGCAGAATCGGATAATAATCATAATATGAATCACGTTAAATTTCTTAAAATGGTGAAATCCGTATAATTTAATTTTAAACACTCTTCAAAAGAGGCAAATGCATTAGAGTTTTATTGCTATGAGCACCTAGGCACGTTTATAATACCTGTCCAATCACTGACGTCTTAACAACGTGTTACGTGAAAATTTCCTAAAAAAAAATACATTTCTGGTCAACTGGGGGGGGGGCATTTCTGGCCGCTTAGCAGAATAATAATCATAATATGAATCACGTTAAATTTCTTAAAATGGTGACAGACGCAGTTATTATTATGAATTGTCATTATGTGACTTAATTCATATTGTTATCCTATTATGATTCTGTTAAAGCGGCCATTTTAGGCCCCCTGGTCTAATACTTATTACGTACAAAAGAACATAACATCACGCCTATATTTCCTCAAAGGGTTACGCAGAGATGTCTTACAGTAAACCCACATTTCGCCAGTTATGTTATGGTACAAAAGAAACTGATAAGGAATATAAGCAAATATTGCTATTATTATGGAGTAACAACATAGCATCCATACAAGATATGGTGCAGGCCTAAAGGTAGCTATCCTTGATTCCTTTTAGTTATTTTTACCTCTGTCAGAAGCAACCTTATTGTTACGAGAATACAGCTCACAGTGAAGCAAACTCTAAGAGGTAAAATAACTGAAAGGACTGTAAAATTGTACCACTAAATATATTAATCCGCTGAGTACAATCTGTTGAACTTGTTTCATTTCACGAACGCGTCAATCATTGCAATTTATACCTTACTAGCGATCAGAATCGGACTGGCCATATAGTCGAGGTGGTGTTTGCCAGCCCGGCCCTAGCCTGCGCGGGCCCTCCACGGGCCTGGCTAGCTGAGGGGGCCTGCGCAGCCATAGGCGTCGCCAGGAGCCCTTACCCCGAGACCTTAACCCATTTCCTGTCCCATGAACCACATATGGTTCAGGGCGATTGTTTAGCTATTGTGTCTGCTTTGCGGACGGTGAAAGTGTTAATGGGCAATTATGGCATACATACATTTATTCGAGGAAAGATGTGAAAAATTTCGAGCTCGCATCGCTCCGTCTTGCAGCCTTATTATGAATCGTTCGTTTTGTCTATAAGTCGCCCACGTAACTCCGGTAGGTCGACAATTTTATTCTAACCTGCCCAAGGTAGGTAGGTGGTCAAAATTTCTAATTTATTTTGTCTAAAAGCCGGCCAAGTAGCTCCTAGTATGAAGGATCGAAACAATTCTAACCTGTCTAAGGTAGGGTAGTAGAATTCTTGACCTCCCTTCGCTCGCTCTTGGAGGCGTTGTTCTGAACATTGTGTCCCTAAGACAATTAAATAACATCTATTTCTTCAGAGATATTAAAAAAAATAAGTTAGCTGAAAGCTCTCCTCTTTTAAAACACTGTTGATGGGGTCTTCTTATTTGTTATATAATTGGAACTGTACTTACTTGTAGGAAACTAATAATATATATCGTTGATAATTAATAATTTGTTTATTTATTATTCACGATTTTATCCCATCTACCATTATCCAGTCTCAGGCCCTGGGCTTGTGGGGAGCCACTTGGGCCCTTCCGGCCCAGTCCAACCCTGCTAGCGATCCGCCCCAGCTTCACACGGATGCAATGTAATATAAACCTTCCTCTTGAATCACTCTATCTATTGCTGAAAACTGCATTAAAATCAGTTGCGTAGTTTAAAAGATCTAAGCGTACAGACAACGGGAGCGACTTTGTTTTATACTATGTAAAGATACTAATGACGTAATTACGTTGACATAATACGTGTTTATGGTATGTTTATGTCTACGTGATAAAGGCGGGCGCTCTGGACTCTATCCTCTCGCGACAGATGGGGCAGTGGTCGTTGATGTTGTCGGAGCAGTCCTCACAGAGGCACACGTGGCCGCATGGTAGCAGGATGATCTGGAAATATTTTTTGCGATAAAGTTTTCTATTCGTTATTCTGGCCCTGCTTTAGCAGTGGTACGACCAGCAATTACTCATGATGATTGATGATGATTTGGCACTATTCTGCAATTCGGGCGGTAAAATATAAATTCTATTTTAGCCGCCCGGCCTATTCCAAATCAGGTAGACCGGAACATGTATGTAGGACGGCTTACTTTTGTAAAATACTACAACTTTTTTCTACATATATACACATAAAACTCATGTCTTTAATTGACCCAAAATTATTTGTTAATCTGCTTTCCAACATTTCAAGTATAAGTCAATTAAAGATTCTTATTTAATTTAAATAATTGTAGTTTAAAAGTCGATGTCGATACTCGACTTTCTTTGATGAGTGTACAAATAAATAAGTTGATGGTATAGTCGTGCCTACCTCCTTAGGGTTCTCCGTGCACACGACGCACAGCTGCACGTCGGCCAGGTTCTTCTCCCGTGCGTGCGCGCGTCGCTCGCGCCGGCCGGCCGCCAGCTGCCGCTTCACGCAGTCCTCCAGCGCGCGGCGCCGGCGACGCTTCATGTACTTGTAGGCCACGCGACACGACGCCGCCGCGGCTACCGTGCCGAATATGACTAGCAGTACTCTGAAAATGTAACATTTAAATAAGACAAAAGACCAACTGCAACACTGCAACTGCAGCTGCTGCTCTAACTGCCGCGTCGTC
This sequence comes from Eurois occulta, assembly GCA_950022335.1. Lineage (NCBI taxonomy): Eukaryota > Metazoa > Arthropoda > Insecta > Lepidoptera > Noctuidae > Eurois > Eurois occulta. The sequence continues at coordinate 2,590,164 of OX465489.1, read as the reverse complement.
GCAAGTGCGATTGCTGAGCGTGAGTCCTGGGTTCGATTTTCAGCATCGGGCAAAAGTATTATTGGATTTTACCATTAGGACTTTCAAGTAGCAGCCCGGAGTTCGGAAGTTGGCGGTGTGATATACTCGTAGGTACCTCGGAGCGCACGGACCACTGTTAGTCCTGCACTTGCTCTCTTTCCGGTCGTATGGGACTGCCGGCCCATCGGACCATAACAGTGACAGAAGAGAGAGTGCACCGGTCTGTGCTCTAGCTAGTTTCCGCTGTAAGGCTGATCCGTGGGTACCGCACGATCTCCCGCGAGGCGGCGAGCCTCCTTGCCGGATTGCCGCCATGGGATCTGGAGGCCATAGTCCTCGCGCGCCTGCACGAGTGGCGCGCGGAGGTACAGAGCCGGGGGGTAACTCCGCTGCCGCGGCATATTGTCGCGCGGCGGACAGACCTCCGCCGTGATCTCATGGCGACATGGAGAGAGCGACTATCGCAACCCCGTGCAGGGCACGCCACGATAGTGGCAATAAGTCCCCTCTTTGAGATGCGCCTGACGCAGGTTCTCACCGGACACGGATGTTTCGGGAGGTACTTGCACCGAATCGGGCGGGAGGAAACGCCCGGGTGCTACCATTGCGAGGATCGCCCGGATGACACGGTGGAGCACACCGTGGAGGTCTGCTCCGCTTGGGCGGAGCACCGCCGTGTCCTCGTAGCGGCGATTGGCGGCGGCGACCTCTCGCGTCCGGCCCTGGTTCAAGCCATGGTCCGGGGCGAGAGGGAATGGGAAGCCGTCGCCTCCTTCTGCGAAGCAGTCATGCTAGCGAAGGAGGTGGCGGAACGTGAGAGGGAGAGAACCTCACGTCCCAGCCGCCGCGGGAGAAACACCGGGCGTTGGGGGCCACGCCGTGATGGCTTTCGGCCACCGTAGGCGCGGGCCTGTGGACGGTGACTAATGGGCTAGTTCGCCGTCCGTCCGTCGTATGACGACAGGCCGTGTCGACGGCGCGTTCGTTTTCCACGCGCGCCTCAAAGAGATGTCAGCAAACGGGAGGGGCCCGCAAGGGCCGGTGCCTGCCAGGGCTGCGGGACTGTTCTAAAGAGATACCGCGGCCCTGGAACATAAAGGGCGAAAGAAGGAACATGGGTGGTTTTTAGTCAGTAAGAGTCTGACACTCCCTTCCACTCCGCCCAGAGCGGGAGGAGTCATTTGATGATTTCCCACCCTCCAAAAAAAAAAAAGCTAGTTTCCGCTGAAATTGGCCGCTATGACCGAACTAGACTATTATCTATGGAATGGAGTGAGCGAGTGACTTATGTACAGCATACCTTAGAAAGTCTCTTGAACTAGCCAGCCGTTTTAATAAACTTGATTTAGTCGCCGTCGTCAGATACAAAGGCAGGCCATCCTTCGGCGGCTGTATCCTCATCTCTCCAGTGTTACTCCTGTGCAGCTCTCCTATGGCTGTGATGTAGGAACCGTCGCGAAGCATCTCCTCCATGGTCTGCAGACCTCGCTGCCGCACGCCGGAGAAGAAGCCCCACACGTGGTCGATGACTCCGGGAGACATCGGCTCAAACTTGTCTGAGATGACGTCCATGTCTGTAAAAATGAAATGTTGGTATTTGAGATGTCTCAGTACTCAAAAACATAAACATTACTTTCCTTTTAGACTGCGGTGCAATCGGGTAAAAATAAGAATAATATAGGAGGGAAGGAAGGCGTCGGCGCGGGCGCACGACTCGATAGGTAGGCAGTGGGAAGATTTGAACTATATTTATTATTATTTTTACATTGCTAGAAATTCAACACAAAAATAGGGGTTGTTGATTTTGAAGTGTTTTGTAACTTTTGAAGTGGGATACAAACTAAGTGTTTACATTCAACACAACATTACACGCCTTCGAGTCGTACGAATAATACGAAGTGTATGTTGATGCTTTCTTTAGATATACGGCACGTCACAGAAAATAGTGGGTCCATCCATTTCATCGTCGGCGTATCGGGTTTATGAGTCATGCGCCAGGAAAAAAATGCGAAATTGACATTTATTTTTATACAATTCACCTACCAAGTAACTCAGCCGCGAGTGCGTCCACCACCTCAATGCTGTACTTTCCATTGTTGAGGACGAAGGGTGTGGAGTTGCACACTTCATGTATGGTACGCGTCTGGTCCGACCAAAAGCCCGCTGATGTCCGGGCTATCACATGCTCTTTTATTGTGAGCCTAAAATTAACACAAAAGAAAAATAAAACATACTATAGACTTAATGGGTAGTAATTAAACAGACTTCTATTTATTAGCATTTTTCTCCACCAAAAAACTACCTTTTCCTCTAAATTACTAAGTCAGCCACCATCAATGTGCATCTAAAAGTACCTACCTACTGTCTCAGCCACCACAATTATATCATCGATGTAAGCTACTGTAAATACATTCCAGCATCGTTGCTATTTTATAGCATCTATATTTGTGACATATATTCAAGCAGTAAGCTTCTAAAATAACTATACATATATGACGCCAATAAAGGAATTCTATCGACTTCTAATTTTATAACTTAGTAGGTACCTTTAAAACTTAGTTATTTATGACTAATTCATAACTCGTCCTATAATTTATTGATCATAAAATATACCTAAAATGATCATCAAATAATTAACTATAGCCACTAAATGTAAGCAACAAAACAACCGTAGCATTTTTTTTTTCGGGTCGAATATACTCTTTTTATATGTGTTTCACCAGAAGTTCTAGGTTCATGTTAAACATCAATATTTTGTGATAAGCGTACTCGACGTAGCGCCGCTGCGTGGGGCTCCTAATTCTGCCTGCAGGGTTTAAAGTAACCTAACACGAAGTGGATGGCGGGGTCTTAGTTCGTAGACCTCGCCATCCCCTTCTAACCTGTCTGAGTCGGGGTGCCACAAGTCCCGAGTTCGCTTCGCGCTCGCTCTTGCATGCTATGTTCTCCTTGCCGCAATGCCTTTTTATATTGAGGAGTGGTTGTCTTTTTTTTAACTAAATAAAAGATCTACAATCTAGTGGACTATTATTTTTCTGACTACACGTGACGACTCGTTCCCACATGAATCGAATGGCGTTCCATTGGGGTTAGCGGTCCATAGCGCCCGTCTCGCTCTATCGTTGCAGTTGCTATTTTCATGTTAAAAGAATACGACGTATTATTATTAATGAACTTTCGAGTTGATGCCTGAACTACATTTTTTTATAGGAACATATGTTGAAGCTGTAAAACTTAAAATTGTAAAATCCGTGGCTGACTTAGTAAATTAGATGGTGATGTATAAATCAAGGGGACAAGTAAAAATAATTGTTGCTCTTTACTTGACGCTTTCTTTAAATATTTAGTTAGTGTTGTTAGAAAGACCAATTATTAGTTTATTAGAAGCTTTCTTATTTTCCCGTGGCTGACATAAAAAATCAGACATAGGGACTGGATATTCCAGCGACAAATAAAATTTTTGTGGCTTGATTTATAATTTTATTTAAAATTACTAGAAAAATTTTAGTGTTGGAGAACTCTATGCATATACCTACTGCCTACCCATTTGTAGAGTGAGTATAGGTGTCATATAAAAATAGAGAAAAAATAAACATTTCGAGTTATCATTTACTAGTTTAGTTTGGCATTGATGAAAAAAAGTTACCTAGCAATGTGCTACCTTGCCTTGCCTACTTTGGTGATTGGATCATTTCTAACCATTATATTATTTATAAATTATGTTTTTTTTTGTTTTTAATGTTTTATTGTTTTTAGTATCAGCATTATTAAATCCTTACCTCTGCACAACACCAGTCACAGAGTTGTTATAGTTGCTGGTGATGGGGTTGCCTAGTGGCTTCACCAGGCCTCTGATCACCACATACGGGATCGTGTTGTTGGAGTACTTGTTGATCTCCTTGTTTAGGGTTGAATCTATATCTAGCACAGGGGCTGTCTGTAATTCAACATGTTGATGTACTATTTTTTGCTTTACATGACACTTATAACATGTTTATCCTGTACAGCAAGGCCGCCCAATCTTTTTAACAGTAGGGCAAAATTAATGATTTAATTAAATACACAGACGTACCACTGACAGTTCAAATTTTTGAGTATTACCTACTTTTTATAGCAATAAGGCCAAAAGTTTTAACTTACACTATATTATTGTGCAATAAAAGATAAAGTAACATTCTCAAAATTATTGTTTAATTAAAATCATAAAATAAATAGCACCTTCTGCCAAATAAAGAAAAAAAATGACTAAAATCTACTATCATACAGCGGATTGAAATCTAAATTAGTGCTACAATTAATGTGGTTCTGTTTTAATAATTTTCCTATATTAGTCATCAGATCAGATGTTGCAACAAATCAGAAATATGATTCTCAGTTATAGATGTGCAGTATTTATTTTTAATATAATTTAGATTTGAAAATATTTTTCACAAACATAAATGTTGATCTGAAACTACTTGAAAATTGAAAGGCCAGGTGAGTTATTGCAGGAAAGTCTTCTTTTGTTACCAATTTCCAGAATTTGTAGATACAAATTCGTCTGAAGAAGTTTGTGACTTTAAAGATATTTTTTCTGCATAAAGATTTTTTAATGCAGAATGATATTGAAGTTCAGAGAGTTTCAACTGATTACTGGCAGGATAACTTTTTATTTAAGTCAAACTGATTGTAAAAGGATTCACAAAAAATTGTAAACGCACTCACGCGGGCCATTTAAAAGTCGCCACCGAGTGGCCTGCGGACCTGGGGTTGGGCAGCCTTGCTGTACAGTGTTGTTTGTAACAATAAAAGGAAGTTAAGGAAGGTCAAGGGCGTCAATGAATCCATGAACATACTTGAATAGAAAATTATATTATTCTTAATCTTATATTCTATTATGTTATGTAGTATAGCTACGCCACATCAAACTATGTAAAGTATTTAAGATCTCACATGATTTAAACAAGGTACATAGCGGTTGAGTTAATACTGTTGTTACAAAATGAAACTATGAGTTCTAATAAGAGATAAAGTGCTTACCTGCAGGGCATTCAGGACATGTTTACATTTGCTCAGCTGTTTCACACAGAAGCCCAAAATAAGTGTGTCTATTCCAAGGATCACTGTTTCGCCGATTATTTCCGAAAAGAACTCCATGGTTCTACAAATTTGTTTTGTATAGTTTTATCATAAATTATAAGTATTACGTAACTAATTACGCTATTTCAGCTCATTTTCTCCGTAAATTTTGCCTATTTTTAGTAAAATCCACAATCCCACGGATTCTCGCTTTCAGTTTTTGACATTAACGTTTCGTTTCATATGACACATCCCGACATCAAAGTGTAAGCGTAAGGTAACTAACTAGAAACGGAACGAAACGGAAAAAGTCTTGTTCATACTTACATAGTTTTGCAAGGAGCTTATTCTGCTCATAGACTAATATATTATAATATGAGACTGCTATGGCAGGGAGACTTATTTATTCACTGATTATAAAACTGTTTCTAGAAATTATAGCTCTGAAAACTGCTAGTTACTATAGATACTGGTAGGGCAAAGCTTACTTCAGTACTTCACTGATTGTAAGTAATCAGAGGCTAGTAACCTGTTGCCCATAGATTACATAATCAGTCCATTACTGGGACACAGGCCTCTTCTCTGTGAGAGGGAATAGATCATATCTAATTGAAATTTTTCATCGGTTATTAAAAAAACAGCTGTTTCTTACAAAAGTTCAGTACCTACCTACATGATCAAAATGAACGGAACAGCTGATTTTTTTAAAACCGATGAAAAATTTGTATGAGAGAATCAAAATGATGTACTTAGACATAGTAAACGTTTTCGAATGGGTGTCCCTTCCACCTTGTATTTAATATCTCTGAATTAAGATTCTAAGACACACTGGTATCCTTTACCGTACCCTTAAATATTTAGTTGAAATATTGGACCACAGGACCACGGCATCTCGCGGGCCTGTGGATGGTGAGTAATGGGCTAGCTCGCCGTCCGTTCGTCGTATGACGACAGGCCGTGTCGACGGCGCGTTCGTGTTCCACGCGCGCCTCAAAGAGATGTCAGCAAACGGGAGGGGCCCGAAAGGGCCGATGCCTGCCAGGGCTGCGGGACTGTTCGAAAGAGATACCGCGGCCCTGGAACATAAAGGGCAAAAGAAGGAACATGGATGGTTTTTAGTCAGTAAAAGTCTGACACTCCCTTCCGCTCCGCCCAGAGCGGGAGTCATTTGATGATTTCCCATCCGGAAAAAAAAGGACCACGGCATCTGTCACTTCCGGTGTTCGATAGTTTTATTTCTGTCTTGTGGCAGACAGAAATAAGAATAAGGAGTTGACTAATAAATAGCTCTAATCACATATTATGTAAATAAAACAATCTTTCGGATTCCTTAACAATTTATTTAGAACAAAATTAGATCTAGCGTCGGCAGTGGACAGTTTAATTCCTTCTCCTGCGTACTCTGGATATTCTCCAGGCGTTGGGTTCTTCGTACTTGTTGTAAAGCGGCTCTAGTCTCTGGTTTTTCTTGAACTTGGACAGTTTCGTAGGGTCGGAGAATTTGAAGAAGGCTGGGGCGAACTCTACCAGCCACTTCGGGTCGATGGTGGTCACTTCACGCATGTACTCTTTCGTAGTTTGGACTAGCTCGTGGTAGATTACCCTGATGATAAAAAAATTGGATATTAATATAGTAGCTAAGTATTCAAATTAAGGTTTATTGACGCGTACCCAAGTAACACATCAAAGCACTATATCGGCCGACTTCCAGCATTTCTGTATCGTTTTCGCATTTTGAGTTAGTTCTATGATAGCATTACAAACGTTTATACGGCTACTGTAATGCTAATTTGGGCACAAATTATACGGCTTTAGATCATAAATAAGTTCACAAATAGTTGTTTAATTGCATTATAGAAGCATTATTACGGTCAATGAAGTTGCCAATCGCATTACAGAAACATTATACTAGCAATATTATTGATAATGAAGATGCTAATTACATTACAAAAGCATTAGACTAGCATAAGATTGTTCTAAAAGCATGATTGAGGCTATTTAAGTGTTCACAGGTAGAACTTAAATCATCATTGCAAAATCATCTCTAATACCATAGCACAAATGTTATAATACAATTAACGTTGTAATTTCACTACTTTGTTCAGCAATATAATATGGACGAAGATCGTCAAAACTGAGTGACACCATACTTGTATTTGCATTAAAATGAAATTTATAATACTTGCTAAGTTTTTGACTCTTTTGTTATTTCATGCCTATTTTAAACGCAATCTAGTTTACTGTAAATATCTATATAAGTTTCATTGAAAATTTTCACGCGCCTTCGATATTTTGTAGTTTTGATATAAAATGTTATATAAAAATATGAATCAAATAATCAAAACAATTTTTTTATTCCTAGTCTAGAAAGAATTTTGCATAATTAACGTAATAGTATTGATTGGGCAGTATTAAATTAAGTTAAATCATTATGATAAATGTCTATTGCTATTATAAATAGGTTCGAATGATAATATTTTTTGGTTATAAAATATTTTCAAAATGGCGTGAGTCTACAATAGCCCGGTGAACCTTTATAAAGGCCAATTAATGCCGTCAGCAGTATAAATAGTCACACGTGAACAATCGTTAAGCTAGAGGCCAGAGAGAAGACTTTTGATGAACCACCGTAGTGCCATTGGCTATAAAGTAGTTCTCTAAGGGTTCACCGATATACCAATAGACTTGATGTAGACTGAAATAGTGCCATTGCTTTAAAGTAATTTTGGGGATCCTTGAGCAAAACAATAAAACTCATTTCAGAATTTGTATTACTTGAATAATCACAACTTAATTTTGTTATTAGCATAATTATCATAATCATTACACACGGTTAGGCAATACACCATAAAAAAATGCTGTTATTTGTTGATGTATACACATATTATATTTTATGTGCTTTCCCCAATATGGCCGACAAATGGTTTTAAGAATACAGTAAAGTGAATGTATATATAGCTTTAGGCATTACAATAACTCACGTGTATTTGATTAAAGAGCTGTTACTCGCACAACAGCACTCAGTTGATCTTTAAAAATGCAAGCATTATATTGATTCACGTTTATGCTGTTCAGCAGTATTAGGCTTTTACTTAGCACTTAAAAGTGCTATAACACAACAAAGGGCACTAAAAACAACCTAAAGCTGTATAACGGAATTACGGTGCATTATAATGGTACAAGTTTATGCTATTAAGCGGCAATAGGCATTATCTTACTGCTTAAAATGCTATTGTAAACCCTAAGGCACTAAAAATAGCTGAAAGCTGTATACTGGATTTACGATGCATTATAATGGTACAGGTTTATGCTATTAAGCGGCAATAGGCATTATCTTACTGCTTAACAATGCTATTGTAAACCCTAAGACACTAAAAACAGCTGAAAGCTGTACAGCTGCATTGTGGTTGGCTTCACTAAAACTAAAGGCTTTACAAAAGCATTTTGATAGGCCATTATCCAACCGTTATACATTGTAAAGCATCATAATGGTTTTGAAATACCAATATAAAGCATCAAGACATTCGGTGAACTTTTGTAAGAGTTTATACGGACCTTAAGTTTTACATAAGTTTACTATTCGTATTTTAAAATGCTTCCTGTGTTACTTGGGTAGGGGCACGGGCGGCGTTTCAGGCTTCCGACCGAGTAAAAAATTCGTCGCCTGGAACTATGTGGATAAAGAACTAAACTAAAATGATAACTTAGGGCGCCGCTTTGCGGAGCTGCCTGAATCGTCATTGACACGGATTTTGACTGACAGCTCTTGAACGCGGTTTAGATGTGCTGATCGTATTCAGTGGTGGAATCAGCGATAAGTTATCATGTTGCCATTTTTCAGTCACAAAACTGTGAAGCCCTTACCATTCCGGCTGCCTATTGAAGAGTGCACTAGAGGGATGTATGTAGACCACTTGGCTGTCCACCAGAGTTCTGTAGCCCTCCTGTGGGTCCTTCTTGGCCGCGTTCCTGAAGAAGCCGGAACATATCGTCTTCTGGATGCGCACCGTGTTCTTACCGGCGGATACCACGTCTAATTTATGCCTGGCAAACAAATTGAATATTTTAGTGCTTTAGTGCACTGGATATGGATATTTCATACATGAATTTAGTAATACATATTGACAAAATAATCCAAATAACGAAATATTTAATAGTTATTTGCGACGTTGCAAAATCTCAGATGGATTCTTATATCTTAGAAAATGATCCAGCAGATAAAGCAGAATATTGAAATTATTTATCTCAATATTATGCTTTGGGAAGTTGGAGGGTCCAAAAAGAAGGTATTGTGTTTGTAAGTGTACTTACTTAAATGATATGACTGAAATGTTTAGTTAAGAACAAGAAAACCCAAGGGTATTACAAATATTTCAGAACTCACCTATCCATAATCCCAAGCAATTGTTTTCTAACATCTTGCGCTCGTTTCAACGTGCGGATCTGCACGAAGTTCTCATAGCACCACGCGTTAGAGAACTTGTTGTTCCTCCAACTGTTGTACACGGCTAGTAAGGTCAGGTGGTCGCCTTCCGGCTGATTGAACTTCGCTTTCTTCTGGTCAGCCAGCGCTTGCTTGTCTTTGGGACGATAGAACACGTTTTGCACGCTCAACATTGACACTATGGTCAGGATCTCGTCTGAGCATTGTAGTGCTACGGACATGATTAGGATCTTTGAGAGGTTCGGTTCGAGCGGGAATTCGGCCATCTGTAATGGAAAGAGAGTTTTGTCATCTCCAATTTGGCTATGATAAATATAAACTTTTTGCAGTTAGTAGAGTTTTAGCAAAACATGAGTACATGACATGAGATTTTCCGTATAGGGTTTAGTTTGCAAATTATGTACACGCGTTCCGGAAATGTAATAAAAATCCCTTCTTCAATCCTTTATTACGAATTTTGAGCTCTATGTTCTACACATTAGGGTACATTTTTCTGTTCCTTTCTCAAATTTATTTTAATGTTCATAAAAAGTATTTTGTAATATGTTAAGCGTATAGTTTGTTCTACTTAAGTACATAGTACATACCCTGCGACCGAGCCTGGTGAGAAGACCTTCCGAGTCGAGCGCGGACAGCGAGTGCAGTTGTTCTAGCGCCATGATGAGTGACTCTACCGGCGGCGCGTCCATGAAGTCGAAGTGCAGCAGGTCATTGATACCCATTGTTTTCAGTTGCAGCACCTGTAGCGGAAATGTATGTCGTTAAATTCGTTAATTTAGAACTAAACTTCAAATTAAGAATAAGGCTTGAAATAGGACGCGAAAGAATTAATCGAATTTTAACTGCTTTAATTCGATATTAGAATGGAATCAGTCAGATTTAAATTGAGATTGACGGTCCGGTGAATGCTAAGCGGTAATGGTATGGTATGGTGATGTGTAGGTGGTAATGTTAAGGTATCTTTGTGCGTGAATCGGGCAAAGCGTTATTTTCCATCAGGGATTCCTCAGTAGTACTAGTAGCTGGGAGTTTGAAAGTTGATGGCGTGACACCCCGTGCCTCGGAAAAAGCACTTTTCGCCGTTGGTCCGGTGCCTGATCTCTGCCCGGTCATGTTGGATTGCTGTCCCTGAGGACTATGAGAGTGAAGGAACAGAGAGTGCACCAGAATGACTTGGTTACCCTAAACACGTACCGTAGTAGCAAGGTTAGTGCGCTGTATCTCTGGCACGGGCGTGGGCAACATCTCGTCCCGGTAGGCGCGCTCCGTGTACAGTCGGTAACACTTGCCGGGGCCTGTCCGACCCGCACGACCCGCTCGCTGTTTTGCTGCCGCCTGTACCGAACAAACAAAACAATCATGAATATGAAATCGAATACATTTTCGAGTCTAAGGAGTGCAAAATTTTTGTTCGTTTCGGCACATCCGAGCGTGAAATCAAATATGTAGCAAATCAAAAACCCGCTGGACGTAATTCAAACTGTAACAACCCGAAATCATTCGGGGATGGTGGCTGCCGGACTGAGTTTACCGATCGGCACGAGGCAAATGAAAGCGGAATATGTTTAGTTTAATTGCTTCGGGTCGTTTTGTATACTAAAAAATACTGAAGAATCAAATATGCCGAACGAAACGGGTAGTCAGTTGAAAGAAGTGTTTAATTACCTGTGAAATAGGCGTCACAACTAGCGAGTCCATTCCAGTCTTCGAATTATAAACTTTTTGCTTCACGAACCCAGGATCGACAACATAATAAACTCCGTCTATTGTCAGCGAAGTTTCCGCAATGTTGGTAGCTATGACAACCTTTCTCGAGCCGGGGGGCGCAGGCTCGAAGATACGCGTTTGCATCTCAGAAGGCAACGCGGAGTATACAGGAAGAATGATCAGTTCTGGCACATCTGGGCCTAGAGACTTCATCCTCTCATACAAAATCTCACAAGCCGTATCAATCTCCTCCTGACCAGTTAAGAACAATAGAATATCTCCAGGCGGTTCTCTCAAATGTATCTGCATCACAGTTATCAAAGACGCGTCTAGATAATCAGTCTCCGGTTCTTTGGTATACATGACTTCGACAGGGAAGGTTCTACCAGGGATAGTGAAGATGGGAGCTTCGAAAAAGTACTGTGAGAATTTGACGGCGTCTAAAGTAGCGGAGGTTACAATCAGTTTGAGTTCTGGGCGCTTCTGGACGGCTTGTTTGAGTAGACCGAAGAGGACATCCGTGTGGATGGTTCGCTCGTGAGCCTCGTCCAACATGATGACGGAGTAGGTTTTAAGGTCGAGGTCCATGAGACACTCGCGGAGTAACATACCGTCTGTCATGTACCTGAGAAAGAAAGTCGAGTTAAGTTAGGAATGTATGGGATCATACAAGACAAATTATTCAATTCGCCTAGCCTTCTCACAATTATGGGGGCGGAACGCTCTCACACAGGAAATGAATAAACGTTGATCACCGCAAACGTAAGGGGGACAGACCAATATTGTAAGTAACACGAACAGTTTTTTCTTAATCAACAATAGGTGCCGAAAAAAACTGAGTCAGAATCTAGCATTTTCAAATCTTCAAGTCAAAAGTGCAGTCAAATCAAAAGTCAGTTCTGGGATAAGTTTTTGAACGTCATAATTACATAAAACAGTCCCTCAAAACGTCCACCCCTCATCACTGCCTACCTAGCCTACGTTGGGGAGAAATCGGAAGTGGCTCAACGACCTTTTTTAGAAAGATACTAAAGCTACCACACTTACTTGATAACAGTCTCAGGACTAGTGCAGTCTTCAAACCGGATGGTGTAGCCGACCTCCTGCCCCAGCCTGCACCCGAACTCCTCAGCTACCCTCTTGGCCACGGACATGGCGGCCACTCTCCTGGGCTGAGTGCAAGCGATCTTGCCACGCGCTGTAAGACCGCACTCCGCGAGGTACTGCGTGATTTGCGTCGTTTTGCCGGATCCGGTCTCACCGATTACGATCAGGATCTGGTTGTCGGCTACAGCCTGGTTGAACGAAAGAGGAATAAAGAACATTGACAATCATGTCATTACGTAAGAAGTTATTCTCAAACGAAAAATTTGTTTAAAAAATAACTTAAAAAATTATTCTTGTGAAACTCAAGAAACGAGATTGGTATGGTATTACTTAGTTATGGTACGCATGATATAATAAAAACAAGTAACTAAACTACCTGACACCTTTTTTGTTTTATTCGTTTTTAGATTTTGACACCCATTACGTCCATGTAGTTTCGCTAGCTTATTTAATTTAAAAACCATGTATATTCAGTTATCAAGAGAAGTTATACGAAATGTGATTGAAGCTAGTCAGTGTTTCACTACATACCTTGGTCAATTCATCCCTCAACTTATAAATAGGCAGTGACTGCCTCTGCTCCAAAAGAGACAAATTCGTTTTCTTGCCAAAAGAAGACTTCTTTCCACCAATCACATGCTTCTTCCACTCTGGCAGATCTTGAGGAGTTATGCCAGTCCCTCTCATGTTGGCAGCTAGAGCTCTACCATCGCTTTCTGGTAGAGGATCTATCCAATTCTTGTTCAGTCCCATGGGTACGCTCTCCATCTCTTGCTCCCTCTGTATCATCTTCTGTTCTCTCCTCTCCTTTGATAGTGCTGACTGCATCATGGCAGCTTGGGCTAGTGAGCCGTCAGGGTTCTTCACAATTCTGACGGGTGACAAGTCGTGTAGCGCGCGCCCGTGACCTTGTAAGAACGGTGGCTCTTCTTCTACGAGTTCTATCTCGATGTCGGCCTCGCCGTCTTCGTCTTTGGGCAATAAACCTGTCTCCTCATCGAAGTCTGGCAACTCGCTCTTGTCTATGACTCCCGATGATATCATCTGTGAAGTGAAATTGGCAATGAGTTTTTAATTTGGTCGAACTTTTTCGTTCACTCAATAGGGTGATGAGTTCCATCAGTATATCTTACCTGTTTAATCTCCCATCGCTCAGGGCTGGAGATTCTGGTGACCCTCTTCCGACTGGAGTCTTCGTCAGGATCGAGGCCGCCCTGTAGGCCTGCCAATACTGTGGCATTTGGTGGGGGACGATCAGGATTACGACCTTCGCGTTCAGCCTAATATGGAGAATATGTTGATCATAAACACAAAAGAGTTTTACAGAAAGAGATTAAAAGCAAGAGCAAGTTTATGTGTTATTAAACAACTTACCTCCAGATGTGCATGTGACGCTGGGTTCAGATCTTTGCCAGTTTCTTGACACACATCCCTCATAGTAAGAGACACTTTCTGTCCCGTAATTGACAATACTTTAACCTGAAACAGTACAAAAGGTTAGAAGATAACTTCTTTCAACAATTAACACAAAATTATGCAATAGTAAGAAATACGCCATTACAAAATCATGATGAAATTGTGACAAGTACAGAGGTCTTAGTATGAAACCGTGACTCAAAAGTAACGAAAATTCGAGCAATTAATTGAAAATATACATACTGTACGACATTATGTATTTTGGTTAAAACTTTTGCCAACCAGCACAATAACATCCATTAAAATAAAAAGTTCGTAAATATTATGTATAAGACGAGTATTAAAAAAAAAAAGATTAACATTCGCAACTTTACCCCGCGCGTTCATGTTCAGGTCAGGACCATTGGTCAATTTATTAAGCCTTGTCTTATACTTTACCTTAACTTTATCCCCTCTGTTGACGACATCAGACACATTGGTGACGCGGCCCTCCGTCCTCAACTGAGAGATGTGCACAAGCCCCTCCCACCTCTTCTTCACCCCCTCGATTTGTACGAAGCAACCAAATGGCACTATGTTGGCTACCCTGCCGCTGTATATCTGAAAAAGAGAGAAATATAAAATTTATAAGCTATTGGTAAAATAAGAAGAGATAAAGGTTTGAAGTGGGTACCGCAAATCAAAATTATAGCACAACAAGAACAAAATACACAAAATTGTCAGTCAACAATTTGAACAAAATTAATTATTGTCCATTCATTTCTGATTAATTTGTTGTTTCTGTTTACCATGGGGGAAAAAGATGTCTCTTTCAGTTTATGTATCTCATATTAATTTGTTAACTTTCTCCCTTCTTTTCTTTTTACATCATGGCATATAATATTAAATCCTTACTAATATTATAAATGTGAAAGTAATTATGTTTGTTTGTTACCTTTTCATGCCTAAACCACTAAATCAATCATCCTAAAATTTTCATATACATTGTCAGGTGTACAGAAACAGATATAGGGTACCTTTCATCCCGAAAAAAGTACTGTTCCCATGGAAAACAACAATAACGTTCTTAAGATAATAGATGGCGCCACGCGTCTTTCGCATCATGATTGAATTATTACAAGCAAAGTACAAACCGAATTGATTGTCAAATTCTAAATTAACGCGAGTGAACCCGTAGGCAAAAGCTAGTACAGAATAACTGGTACTTACTTTCCCAGGTTCAGGGTCATCACTCAGTTCCACCTCAGGGCTCGTCTTTCTGAACTTTTTACCGTAGTCTCCTAATTTGTGTTCTTTTTCATGGGATGGTGACCTCCTTCCTCTTGGAGGTGACCTGCGTTTAGACGGGGATGATCTTCCTTTACTTGGGGATGTCCTTCCTCTAGACGGGGATGTCCTACTTCTAGATGGGGAGGGCCTCCCTCTAGATCTTGATCTCCTTTGCCTGTCTCTAGACCTATGACGACTAGAGGTGGGGCGACTTCTGGAACGTCTCCTTCTTTCTCTGTCCCTATCTCTACTTCTACTCCTACGGTCTCTGCTGCGACTCCTTTTGTCTCTACTTCTGCTACGCCTACTCTTTCTAACCCTATCTCTGTCTCTGGACCTACTCCTCCTCTCCCTATCTCTCTCTCTGGACCTTTCTCTTTTTCTACTTGTGTCTTTTTGCTCTGGACTGCGGCTTCTCTCTCTCTTTTTCACGTCAACTTTAACAATTTCTTTTTTGGGAGGGTCTTTGCCAGGAACTGCTTGTGATGGTGCCAGGGCTTCCAACTCGGCCATAGCTTGATCAACCACAGCATCATTTGTTTTGTTCTTTGATTCATCTTTGAATATTTCTTTTGCTGTTAGTCTTTTATTTTTCTTATCATCTTCTTCCTCACTCTCTTCATCTGATGAGAATGTGGGAGGCTTTTCATTGGGAATAGCTAACCCTGGGAACTTATTAGCCAAGGGGTTTGAACTTTCAAGACTAGTTTCACCTTTCTGTGCAGTGTTGTTGACAGGTTTCATGTGCTGAATGATACGCAATAAGTTAGTCATAAAAGAATCTGAAAACTCAGCTCCATTTTCAATGAGTGCATTCTTGAAACAGTCAAATGTCGGGTTCTTGTCAGCTATGTCAATTATGAATTCAGCTGAAAAAATAATACAAACATTTAGTAGAGGTGTAAATGTGGAGGTTTTGGTATATATAACTTCTTGGCACAGGAATTGTTGGGAAGAGTTGTGACATTTTGTAGTTCCAGAGAAGAGCCGTGATTATCAGGTTATTATTTCATTATGAAGGAATAAATAGCCATTCAAACTTATGATTGTGTAATCGCAAAGGTTCATGGCTGGGGCGCTCATCAACAGTGGGTCTCAAATTAACTCATGAATAAACATCTGATTTATAACAGGAAATTCTGCATGAAGTTCACGGCGTTTATCCACAAACATATCCAGCAAAGGTAAAATAAATTTCATGAGGAAGAAATCTGTAGAAATCAAGTTTAGAGGTCTAACTTACCTAAATCTTTATCATTCAATCCCAAATGGTTGTCCAGCTCAGTGCAGAGTTTCGACACAAGCGAAAGATGCTCTAGTTTAGCAACTTCATCCATTTTTATTACTCTTATTTATAAATCCTCATAATAAACACAACGCCACACCACTTGTAAAATGTCAGTTTGTCGAATGACAACGTCAATAGTTTCTTCTATTGTCTATGTCACTACTAGAGTTGTCCCATGGTAATTTGCAGGAGTACAGGAAGACTGGGACTCACATAGAGGAAAAAACTGTAGAATTGCATCAACATCATAAATCACAGTCTGACTTCACTTATTGCTAATAGACATCTCTTTGCGTGTGCTAAACTCCACCCTCTTGTGCCAGCCTCAACCCTAATATTACCGCAATGGCAACAATCCAACTCGTCACCAGGCAACCAACACTTCTCTTTCCATTCCTTGGACCGAACAACCTTCTACAGAACTTTGTTCGCTATCTTTCATTTCCGACCTAGAGATGACGTAGACCAAATCGGCGAACAAAACTTTCTGCCACATTTGGTGACGTATACAGCACAGTACGAGAATTTGACAATCACACACAGGGACATTCATCCTTTTGTTACAAACGCACATGAAGAAAAAACAATCACACAATAAAGTTTCTTGCTGCCTCCATTGCTTATTATTATATATATTCCTCTATGTTGTTTGGCAACGATGCTAGCAATCTGTAAATCTATACAAATAAATAAAATTGAAGTGTCTGTTTGTAATATCAAAATAACAGCTTTAACTGAATGCATATGAATACGGCACTTATAACAAAAACACATTTATTACAATTTTTATAATTATTCTGTTTCTTCCAGCTAATCTCCGAAGGGGCTGGACAGGTTTTGACGGGACTTGTACTGACAGATAGCTGATTTTATAAGGTCTAACATAGGCTACTTTTATTTTAGTAAAATAGGTAATTACGGTTCCGTGCAAAAAATTAAAATCCTTGAAATTGTTAACAAAATCCGGTTCAAACGGCTAATCTCCGAAACGGCTGGACCTATTTTGACGAGACTTTTACTGGCAGATAGCTGATGTTATAAGGGTAACTAGGGCTAGGGCTTTTTATTTTAGAATAAGAATTAGGGTTCCGTGAAAAAAAAATTAAAATCCTTGAAATTGGTAACAAAATCTGATTCAAAAAGGGAAATATTTTTTTTAATAATAATTTCGCGGGCAACAACTAGTCTATAAGAATATTATAAAGAGATAAAGTTTGTGAGGTTGTAAGGGGTAATCTCTAGATCTTCTGAACCGATTTTGAAAATTGTTTTACCAACAGAAAGCCACGTTATTTGTGAGTGTCATTGGCTATATATTAACCCGAAAAATGAAAAGACTTTTTCGTGGTAGTCGGATTTACATAGTAAGTCGGAGAAAAAACGGTCGAAAATGTTTACCGCCCAACAAAGTGGGCAGTGGGCACGGGTCAGCTAGTACATACAATAAATAAACTCTCCTATAAGCCATAAAGTCTATGGTTTACATTGACATTTCATATTATTTTGACAGTCATCTAAATGCTCGTATTTTTTTTAGTGAAGTCGAATTAGATTTTTAATTTATTGATAGCGTTTATATTTAGGCAAGTGCGTTTTATTCATTTGTGTACAGCTCATGCCACCTTCATACGATGGAAAATAACACTGATCATTCTGAACAAAACAACTTTAGTCCTCTAACTGTGCAAGACGTAGATGTAGATTTCTTACCGATTGTTTACGAAATAATACGAAGGTACTCTTCAAAGTGCTCTTATTTTTAGACATACGTCATCATTTTTATCACTGTAAAGTCCTATGTATTGTAAATATTTATTTTTTTTAGTGTTGAGCGGGACTTTCATGACAACTCTGCTAAAGCCAGAGAATCTCAAGACTGCAGTCAACGGGTGCTCGAATTGCAAAAGAAATTTGATATAGCGCGTACTCAGGTATTTATGACAATTATTCTTAAATCATGTCAACATAGATAACTATTAACTATATTTGGTGTTAGCAATATTGTAGGTTAGTTTATATAACTGACAATCGTAAGTTAATCCACTATGGTTTGTTCCAGATAAAGCGCTTGGCAGGCATAGATTACAACAAGCAGGATCAGTTGAAGCAGTTTGAAATACTGCGAACTCAGCTGAGACTGAAACGTGAGCTCTTACAGAAGTATCGTAATATGTGCTCATTTGAGACTTCATTCAAGTGACTTATCTCAACGCAATGCCTATCAGAGCTTTACTAAGATACCTTGCCAACAATGAACACCTTGTGCAGAAGCTTGCCGAGTCCTACCCTGTGAGGCGCGCTGCACAGCTTGCAGTGTCAGTGTTCTACAGGGGTAAGGAGAAGTTGGGAGACTTGGATAAGATGAATCCTGAACAAGTGAACAGAATCATGTCATTCTTAAAAAGGTTAAATGAAAACTTAAAGGAAGGGGTTCAGGATGCCAAGAAACAATTAAAGAAATAATGTAAAAAAACAAAATTTAGTCTGAAGTTCTGCTACATGTGTATTTAGCCATTACTATTTCACTTGTAGGCATTAAAATAATACTGCATAGTTAATCCGAGCTAGTTTTATTTCACTCACTCTGAACAAACCATAAAAATATTCATTTACTTAAACTACAAAATCACATAATAATGGTACTGTGAAGTTATCAAAATACTGAGTTATGATATGGAGTAGAGCAGCTAGCCTCACTAACACTAATATTATTGTATTATTTGTAAGAAGTTCAAGTATAAAGTACAACAGATTCAACCCTCTGTTGCTCACCACTGCTGCTCAACTAACTACTGACTGAACAACACTCACGGTTATTGAACCTAGACTGCTCAATGAAAATCTCAATCAAATTGAAATCAGTATAATCGAGCAAATTAAAATAAAATTATAAATTTCAAAACAAAATTATTCCTTAAGAATCTTGCATAAAATAATGAGAATTTTAGTAACAAAAAATAGCAATTCTAATAAAAATATAGAAAATCAAGATGCAGTTTGCATGTTCTGTTCCTGTTGTACTGTTATATGTCACATAAGCTGTAGAACTATGAAAATATATTTATTATAACCTTGAAGAATTTTTAGAAAGACTTATAGAATAAGAGACCAAAAAAAAGTAAAGTAAAGTTACAAGTATAGTTTAGTCAAAAATATGTAAGTCATCCAAGAGTGTGTACTAACAAGTAAACACACAAGTTAAGATATTATAGAACCGTACCGCGTACGTTACAACTGATGACGCGGCATCGACATGAGACCTAAGTACCTTGTACTCTGATTTAGTGCTTTTGGACCGAATTAGCTGCGCTAGGGAAGCTAATTAAATATTAAAAAATAATTTCTTAGAGCTATAAAGAAAAATATTTACAGGAGTACCTTAAAACATCAAAGTTTCTGTCGACATTAGTAATTTTGAATTTTTATAAGATCTGGCACTACCTTCATAAATTCGCAAAAGATTGAAAATATCACTCCCTAGCGCCCGTCTCTTGTACTGCTGAAAATATCTGTGAAGCTTCTGGATTGGGCCGCTCGGCGTTATGTAGGCGGAGTGTTGGTGGCGGGCTCACAGAGAGCCCCTAGGTGGCGGCGGCGGCGGCGAGGGCGGGCGTGTCGGGCGGCTTGTCGTGTCGCTTGCGTGGCCGGCGGCCCCCGCCGCCCGCGCCCCCGCCACCCCCTGCCGCCGCGCCGCGCTTGTCTGCTTGAACTTCGAACGGCGAGTCTGTTGCTGTTACGTCACTCTCTTGCTGTGGAAAAAAGTCACACAATTAATTTTACTGATGTTTTAGCTTTGCATTGTCACTATTTTTTACAAACCGAGAAGCAAAAGTGCACCAATGATTTTTTGGCGCTGTTGGTAAAATGTTATTGAAAATACAATATGGCGGCGTTCCGATTATGGCCGAAATAATGACTCAATTGCTTACGAAGATATCGCTATCAGCGGTAAGACCGCCATTGTTACCATAAAATTATCAATATTGTAAAACAGTCATGTTTCAATTTTCGTGTACAATAAGTACATTCTATTTTATAACAATTTTTTATTGTCACATTGATTTTAATCGTCAAGTTACCACGTGCGACGCCTGCGTGTCGGGCTTGTCGTGCGACTGCGGAGCGCGCCGGTCGTGCCTGGTGTTGGTGGTACGCGGCTGCGTCTTCACGGCCGCGGGTTCTGGTCGCAGCACGTTGCCCACTGCCTTCGTGCGACCTTCACGGAACACCTGTTACAAACAAAAATACTTGAACTTGTGAAGAATGGAATGGTCCATTGACGTCTGTCAGTCGATATTGATCGCTCCAAAACATTCGATATTTCACTCAATCGATGACGTCAAGTCATTTGACTGCGGCGGCGGCGCCATAGGTGCGTATTTTGGAGCACAGAGGGTACGACCTTGCTGCTGTTCCATCATGGAAGCCCCCTCATGCAGTCAATGCACCTTTGCGCTGCCATTGACGCCGTAGAAATGGCTAAGTTTTGGGCTAACAAAAATAATCTTCCGATTTTCGTGTCCTGTTTCAGTTTACAAGTTTTAAGGCTTGATCAATATCAAATGAAAACCTGAATCAGATTTACTTTTATTTGCAAGTCACAAATGTAGTAACAATGACATGTTATATGACTCACCATCCTCTGCCCTCTCTTGAGATACTCGGGGTGCTTGATGAAGCGGAAGCGCACGAGCGCCTTGTCGCCGGTGCGCAGGCAGTCGCGCGACATCGACAGGATCGACGCCGTCTGTCTGATGCTGCCGCAGTGTACTGCCAAACATAAGCATATAAGTAAGACAACAGAAACACTGGGGTTCCATTGGACAGCGGTGCCGCCACATAGCGGTCGGAAAACTATGTGTTTGTCTTTACGGTGCCATACATACCCTTATACCCTTACCATTACTTTGTGGCTGTTATATGACGGCACCTCATTCTTAGGAAACTCAAGCTATAGGGTAAAATTAGATTTGCACGCACGGGTCACCATTTTTCTGTGTCTGTTTCTATTACTAAGAGGAGTCATTCGCTTGAGGGAGAAGTCGACCCGCATGTATTTGAGCTTTCTTTGCGAAAGCATGCGAGTACAGCGACTGTTTGTTTATATTTTTGTGCAGGTATAAACTTTTAGGGGGAGTTTCCGCCACTTTTTCTTTAGCTAAAACACTAGAAAGAAAAAAATATTTTGACGGTCAGAAAATGACGATTCTTTGCCAAGTTTGAATAAATAATGAGTTTTGATTTGCAATGCTTTGTTTGAATCCTGTAGTAATACGTACCCATAGCCTGGTATCGTGAAGATATGGTGGTGGGGTGATGCAGCACGAGGATCTCGCCCTCGAACTGCCAGCAGGCTTGCGGGTTCAGAGCGGGAGACACCATCACCATACCCTTGCGGATCTGTGACCGCTTTATCTGTAAACATAAGCCACACAATCAGCCTATCATGTTCCAAAAACTGCTGTTGGTTGTGTGAATGTGTGCTTTATCTGTATCACAACATAATAAGTGTGATGTGAAAATTAAGAAATGGCATTAACCATTCCTTTATCTTATGCATAAAATATTGAAACAGATTCTTCGAATCGAGCTTTTCCCAACTCGCTGTCTCCGGCCATCAACCTAGAAAGTTTGGCGCCTAAAATTATAAAACAAGATCTTATCTCCTTAGTGCACTGTATGGGATAATTTCAAACCTCAACGCGAATGAAACCTAGGGCAAAAACCCAAGCCAAAATATTTGTAATATTTCTTTACAGACCTTTTTCAGCGCAAAGCTAGCAGTCTGGCCGCCCCTGACCTCGGGCACAGGCATCCTCTTCCTGTGGATGCTCTTGACGGTGATGGGCTGGAAGCGGCCCAGCGGGTCGGGCCCCAGCAGCAGCGTGTCGTTCAGGCGGATCACTCCCGCCAGCGTCGTGCCTGACACCACTGTGCCCACACCCTGTGGGATAAAGTCGTTGATTAGAGAATCAGTCACATTGGCGGCGAAATTGGTGTATTGGTTTTTCCGTCTTGATTGCCGTCCAATTGAACTATGAGAGTGGACGACACACTTGTGCGCTATTCTATCCCCCGCGTCGATGACTAGTCTTCTTCTAGTAATTCGGCCGGGAGGATTTAAAAATCATGTTTTTTTTTTAATCACGATTTTCAATAAGTTAGCTAGCGAAACTTCACAGACGCAGATATCTGTGGAGTCTATGTCATTCAAACTAACCTTCTATATCGTGAGTGAACATGTGATATCTAACAACTATCTTCCCGAGTGGTGGATTACGGCCCACTTCCTCTTCTTCTGCGACCAGTTCGTAGCGACCTGGACACCTCTGTTGTTTGCCTCGTTTAGAGGAAGTGACATTCCTCTTATAGCGAAGTCTTCCAGTAGTGAGTGGGAACATTATAAGCTGATTATACTAAGTTATGCTGTATATCATACCGGTACTGAGTAAGTATCGTCGATCTGGAACTCCGCGGGCTTGTCGTCCTGCGAGGGCATCCTCGTCTTCAGCAGATTGAGGAACATGGTCAGCAGCTCCAGGTTCTCGCCGGATACGTTTGATACTTGGAAGATTGGACATAGCCTGGAATTGGTAAAGAAACTGTTAAAGACACTGAAACGACACCATTAGCACGCAAATAAGAAAAACCTTACCACATTTGTCATTAAATGAAAAATTCAGGTAGAGTGTACTCAAATATTGAGCCTTTTAAAAGATCCGTATCAGTATCTGGGGCGACCTCTTTTAAATTCACACATACACGCACACATTTACATCTCTGGCGGTAGGCAGACACTACAGAATGTTGCCTGCTACGTACGTCCTTCATACTCCTTTCGCCTCGTCCACGTTCTTACATCTCGTCATGCACGCACATCGGTTGCGAGTACTACGCACCTGACCTTTCCCAAGAATCTCGCGAGTCTAGAAAAAACTGCACAACTGATCACGTTATTGGTTTATCAAAGACCTTGCGTAGGTATCATGTTTTTGTTTTCTTTTAGATTTTTAGATGGTAGATATTTTCGAGTAGGTATTGCAACACTTTTTAAATTATCATCTAACTGTGCGTTTCAACAGACCATTCACGTAAAAATATGGTGCCTGATGAGATAAAAGATTTCAACGAGAGAAATAAAATAAAAACATTTTATTTCAGACCTTGATCGATATGATATTAGTAAGCACATTACATATAAAGATAAAGATGTGAATGTATCGCGAGTGAGAACGCAGACTTAGTGAAGATGGCGTACATACCTCTGTGACACAAAATTGGTAGCGCTAACAATGACATCATCTTTCGTCTTCACCATGACAGGTACTTTGCGGCAGCCGGAGGACTTCAGGATCCTGATCAACAGCTTGAGGTTGTCTTGCAGAACATTCGGGGGACACATGTCGATCTTGGTCACTACTACGAACACGGGCACGGAGAGGGCAAGGGCGAGGCCTAGATGTTCTTTTGTCATGCCCACTATGCCTGCGTTGGCACCGATCTGAGGAAATGGAGCGATAAATCAAAAGTTATTATTAAAGGGAGTAAAACTTTAGACCCAGGATGGACGAAAATAGGAAGAATTTTCTGGAATGCTGACTCATGTTTGCATCTAAACGGCAATTCGCCAGAATCGTCACTTACTGCTACAACATGAAAATACTGTTATTGTCAAATGGTTACCAAAGGCGTGCGATACGTTTTTTCTTGATTTACCGTTACAATGGTTACATGTTTCATTGAGTGTCAGGCTTCTCCAGCAAAAAATTAAAAAGATCATGGCAAAAAGATTTCAGGGAGACGATTTCCAATGTTAATTTAAACAGCATGGATATGGATCCTCTCTCCTTCCGGGGAGATTGGTTTGGTTTATGTCGAACTCGTACCGACTAAAACCCTATTAACACAGTCCCTACTACTACCATGAGTCTCAAACCCCGAGATATCTATACATACATACGCGAAAACCCTAGTCTGGTAATGGCATTCTACCTCATAATGTTCAAGCGTCATCTTACCATAAGCATACCGAAGTCGGGCGCATGTCCAGTCATCCCGAACACGGTGGTCTTGAGGTAGCGCTCGTGGCCGGCCAGGTCGATGAACGTGATGACCTTGGACGACTTCTCGCAGATCTTCACCCAGTCCAGGGTGCCGTGGTCTGGCTTGTTCACTACGTTGCCTGCGGGATATGGGAATATCATATGAGGATCTTTAATTTAACTGCCTCATTGGTCCAGTGGTCGAACGGTTATCATGGTAAGGGCGTGATGCGGAGGACAATGTGGCGACGAAAGTTTTGAGTATGAATGTGGATGGCTATATATAAGAGTAGAGGAAGACCAAAGAACTACCAATTACCAGTATATATTTCCCTTTGAATTGGAACAGCAACTGGTGGGTGACGGCTGGCAAGTCCGTTTTAGAATTTCTGCTTCACCAGATTAGCCTCGCAGTAGAGAGCTTTACTATAGGCCTACCGCGAAACTGATCGTTGTCTGAGGTAAGCGGTTGGGTAGAAGGCTTGTCGCGAGGGCTCTTCCATTCGCCCCCTCCCCTACCGCGCAGTTTCCTCAGGCACTGTCTCAATTAAACGGCACGCCTGCCTGTACTACTGCTAGTAGCAGTTTGTTTTGTACCATTAAACCAGAGATGGTTTGTATTGGTACTCACAGTCAGTTGCATGTAGTGTGAGCGACCTCGTAGTTTTTCTAGATTATTTTGGTATTTTAACATAACATCACGCCTGTAATCCCCGAAGGGTTAGGCAGAGGTGTACCTAATTGTACACCCACATTTCGCCAGATATAGTATTTAAGTTTTTTTTGTGAGGGTAGCTTAAGTGAACACAAGTTTTAGTAGCTCTCAGTTAATATATTTATTTTAAATAGTTTATTGTAATTTTATAAAGTGCATATGCATTAAAAGCTTAGTTTATCCTCGGATGCACTCACTGCACTTATAAACTCTCCATTTCCTTTAATCTAACCTGAACCAACACAAAATGGACCTATATGCCAAGCTGTCAAATTGTATGGAGGAGCTGTCAGCCACTTTCACCACACGGATGGACACCTATGAGGAGGACTTGAAGAATGTCAGCAGCAACGAGGCTTCACACAAGACAATAGCCAGCCTCTCTCGGGACTTCTTGGAGTTCAAGTGCTTCATTTGGAAGACTATGGGCGCGTTGAAGGCTCAGATGGAGTTGCTGACTGTGGGCTTAGACCGGCATGAAATGGCATCTCGCAGGCAAGTTCTACTCCTACATGGTCTTCCTGAGCGGAAGGATGAAGATTGCACTTCCCAGGCCGTCCTAACTTTAACAGATAAGATGAAGATTGCAAATGTCTCGTCATCGGACATCACATCCTGCCATCGCTTGGGAGCTAATTCAGGCAAGCCCCGTCCTCTTCTTATTCGGTTCAATTGCTACAATCTGCGCAGCGAGGTATGGCGCAAGAAAACAACGCTGAAGGGTTCTGGTCTGGTCCTCTCGGAGTTCCTGACTAAGCCTAGGCACGACGTGTTTCTGGCCGCACGCAAGCACTTTAGTGTGCAGCAGTGTTGGACCACCGAGGGCAAGATTGTCATCATGCTCCCAGACAAGTCGCGTCGCAAGATTGAATCGGCTACCGAACTTCAACAACTTGTTGCCCAGTTTCCTGCATCTACATCTGCTGTTTCGGTAGCGAAGGTTGCATCGTCACCTATTAGCAACCCTGCTTTGGACAGGAGACCGCGGAGGCAGGCCAAATGATCGCACACAACATGTTATAAAGCATACTCTCAAAACATCTCTGTTTTGTGAACTTTTGTGTCGGTCACTGAAAATATTTATCTAGACACTTAGACAGATTCGGTTTGACATTTTGACAGTGAGGAAACTTCGTTCGGAAACTTTTGATGTTTTTTTTTATGACTTTGATACCAGCATTTTAATCTTTGTTTAAACGGCAAGGTGTATCGAGGATATTCGATATAGAATAACTAATTAATTGTTATTTTAGTATTGCTTTGTTTTTTTTTATAAATAGCTTTGAATAATTTAATATAATATCTATTTATTTTATTATATATTTATTTATCTGTTATGTTAGATAATATTGATGACAGTTTTGTTTCCTGCTCCTCTTCTTGTTCGTCTGACGAGAGCTATGCCAGTGCGTTCAGTGATAATTCTGTGCACTTACGCGACAAGCTATCTTCTACATTTTCTTGCTTCAACAAGTTTTTCAACGCCATCCATATTAATGCTCAAAGCATTCCAGCCCATCACACCGATTTATTATCCTCATTTGACTCAGATCTTATTCATGCTGTGCTTGTCTCTGAAACCTTCCTCAAACCTGCTCTTCCTTCAACGCAATATTCATTGCCCGGCTACAGGCTTGTGCGTAATGACAGAACGGGCAAGGGTGGTGGGGGGGTCGCCATCTATCTTCGTGGAGATATTACTTACAAAATTATCGATCAGTCTCCGAGTAACTATTCAAAATCTGCTGAACATCTTTTTATTGAGATCACTTTTAATCACGCAAAATTACTTTTAGGTGTCTTCTATAGTCCCTCTTGTCATATAGATTATTTCAGTTCTTTCGAAACAAACCTTGAATATTTTTCTTCCTTATATGACCACACGATAATACTCGGAGACTTTAACACCTGTCTGATCAAAGATGATGTGCGCAGCCGTAAACTCGAGTCCCTTGTCTCTTCTGTCAACATGCACATCCTTCAGCTCAATGCTACTCATCATGCTCCTCACTGCAATCCCTCACTTCTAGACCTTATTCTAGTCTCTGACCCAAACAAAGTAGCCACGTACGGACAACTTTCTGCCTCATTTTCTTACCACGATCTGTTATATATCTATAATATAAAAATGAATCGCAAAATGTGTTGGTAAGCGCATAACTCAACAACGCCTGGACCAATTTGGCCAATTCTTTTTTTTAAATGTTCGTTGAAGTTCAAGGATGGTTTTTACGGAGAGAACAATTTAAAAATTGCCTGGATAAGTCTAAAAACAACACTAGGATCCTTTTTTTTTTGGTAGGAGTAGGTTAGAAGTAGGTTAGGAGTAGGGTAGTAGTAGTGTAGGAGTAGGGTAGGAGTAGTGTAGGAGTAGGGTAGGAGTAGTGTAGGAGTAGGTTAGGAGTAGGGTAGGAGTAGTGTAGGAGTAGCGTAGGAGTAGGGTAGGAGTAGGGTAGGAGTAGTGTAGGAGTAGGGTAGGAGTAGTGTAGGAGTAGGGTGCGAGTAGTGTAGGAGTAGGGTAGGGTAAGGGGTAGGACACCACGCGAACGAAGTCGCGCTGGGCAGCTAGTATCATATAAAATTCGCCCTCCTAAACGCAAATCAAAATTTCTCTTGCTACGGAGTTTCAAGAACATTAATCTGGAGCGTTTGCGGGGGGATGCGGGCAATATTGACTGGTCTCCTGTTTATGACAGCAATGACTTGGACATTAAGGTGGCCGAATTTACCAAGATAGTGTTGAAACTTTTTGATGTGCATGCCCCACTGAAAAAGGTCAGGGTTAAGCATCTTCCAGCTCCTTGGTTGTCGGATGCAATTAAAAAAGCGATGTCTGAAAGGGACAAGGCGAAAAGGCATTACAAAAGGGACCCTACTGATGAGAACTGGTCCCTCTATAAGAAGCTGCGTAATCGCTGCGGTCGAATGTGTAGGGATGCTAAAAGGCGTCACATACACGACACTATTCAAAACTCCAACACTGCACAAGTATGGCAATTCCTCAAATCCCTTGGTATCGGCAAAGTTGCGAATGACAGCGCGCCTGATATTGACCTAAACACTATTAATTTACACTTTTCCAAATCACCAGTGACTCTAAACGATAACGTTAAGTCTTCCACTCTTAACAATCTCGCTAATCTTCCTCTGCCAACATGTACTTCTTTCTCTTTTCACCCAGTTACAGAAGGGGATATTAAGCGGGCCATTACATCTATTTCTACAAAAGCAGTGGGTGATGATGGTCTTCAACTTCAAATGTTTCTCCCTATCCTTGATGACCTTATTCCTGTTATTTTAAACATTGTAAATTTTTCCCTCTTTACTGGCTCCTTTCCTTCTGCTTGGAAGAAGGCCTACGTTTTGCCGCTTCCCAAAGTTGCAAATCCGTCTTCTGTATCCCAGTTTCGCCCAATTTCCATACTTCCAATCCTGTCCAAAGTCCTTGAGAGTGTTGTTAATAATCAACTATCGCATTTCCTTTCTTCTAATAGCCTGCTTAGTCCTTACCAGTCTGGATTTCGTCCTGGCCATAGCACTGTTTCTGCCCTACTTAAAATTACTGATGATATCCGACTGGCAATGGAAAACCGACTTCTTACGGTGTTGGTTCTATTGGACTTTAGCAGTGCGTTTAATTCAGTTGATTTTGACATCCTCTCAGGCATCCTTTCCTCTCTAAACATATCTCCTCCTGTGACTGCTTGGTTTGATTCATATCTTCGGGGTCGCTCGCAGTCGGTACACTTGAATGAGGCTTGCTCTCATTGGTGCGATCTCTCTGCGGGTGTTCCTCAGGGTGGCGTCCTTTCTCCACTTCTTTTCTCCGTTTTTATTAACGCTGTCACCAAGGTATTAACCTCGCATTATCATCTCTATGCAGACGACCTGCAGCTTTATCGTCATTTTAAACTCGACGAGCTTCCTGGAGCCATCGATGCCATCAATAATGATCTTCAAAACATCAGTCAGTGGGCTAAAAGTTTTGGACTGTTAGTTAACCCAACAAAATCACAAGCTCTCATTATTGGTGGCAGATACTTCGTAAACTTATTGAATCATCAGTCCCTCCCTCCTATCGTGTACGATGGTGTCGCTATTACTTACTCGAAGAAAGTGAAAGATTTGGGTGTATTCTTGGACTGCAACCTATCTTGGCATGTTCACATTGCTGAAGTAAGCAGGAGGGTGTTTTGTTCGTATCGGTCTCTTAAGCGTCTTCAGAAGTTCCTGCCATTTGAAACTAAAATTATTCTTGCTCAGTCTCTCCTTCTACCTCTTCTAGACTATGCTGATGTCTGTTTTCTCGATGCAACTGAGGAACTTCTTAATAAGCTCGAACGTCTGCAGAATTTGTGTATCCGCTTCATCTTTGGGCTTCGTAAATACGACCATGTATCAGATTTTCGAAAGCGGCTGAAGTGGCTACCTATTCGGCAGCGTCGAGACTGTCACACTCTTTCTTTTCTCTTTTCCATTCTTCACAATTCTAAAGCTCCTTCGTATCTTCGGGAACGCTTTGAGTACCTTGTTCCTCGAGGTAAACCTTGCCGCTCATCATCATCTCTTCTGCTTCGTTTCCCTCCACACTCCTCAAGTCGGTATGATGGATCATTCACTGTTCGTGCTGTACGCCTTTGGAATTCACTTCCACACTCCTTGCGGGATAGTTCATCGTTAGAGGCGTTCAAGAAAGGAATAAAGGAACATTTCCTGTCAACATGAATGTATGTATATATATATAGCATTTTATAGGTATGTATATGCGTATGTATTCTATGTATTACGTATATTATATTGTAGGTATGTAGTTTAGTTTATAAAATTAATTAATTTTGTTAATGTTATTGCACCATAAGTGTACCCTCTTCTGCAAATCTCGCAGTCAAAATTTGGTTTGCTGTAAGAAAACCCAATTCTGGGTTAAGCTCGCCATTGTACATAAGCTATATTATTGCAATTTGTATCCAAATTTTGTGTGCAATAAAGAATAAGAATAAGTTCTATGTAATAGGGGGCGAGCCTTTTGCCATCAACTGAGCACAAATCCAGAGTCCGTGGCTGCTACTGAGAAATTAAAAATTGAAAACTCAATATCACTTTGCCATACCCAGGAATCATACCCAGGACCTCATGCTCAGCAGTTGCGCTTGCGACCACTAGACCAACGAGGCAGTCAATTATTTTATTTTAAAACTTGTTGAAATCGAACCCGACACCTAAATGATGTCTTTTTAAAAGCGCGTTGTTGTATTTTCAACTTTCAGCGGTGAGCCTAACGTTGGGAATCCAACAATAATATAATAATAAGGGGATTTTATTCAGCTGATGGTTTGTATATTATACAACCATCAGCTGAATAAAATCACCTTTTTTAAGGGTTATGTGCTCGAAAGAGTACGTAATGTTCTAGGAAAACGTTATGTAGTACTTAATTCATATCGTTCGACGATAGAACAGTTAACTGTCGGTTACATAAGTTAATTGCACAACTAGATAACTGCCAACTACGTCCGTTTATCAGTGATCGTTCAAGCTATCACAGTATTTACTATTGATCCAATATTATTATATTATATATTAATGATCCAATTATACCGAGTAGCTAGAATGAATATGCAAATTGTACATCACATTACAAGCGCGTTTCAACAACGATCCAATTATCGAGGTATAACGGCCTAATGCAGGGTGGAAGGGACACCGACGGCGACGCACAAACTGTTACCACGTCTTCAGTACATCATCATTCATCCCAGGGGTGTCAGGTACGCGATATTCATCATTCTACCGTTAAGGCAATATAACATCACGGCTGTCACCCTTTATCCCCGAAGGGTGAGGCACTGGTGTAACTAATTTGTAAAGAGTTCTCATTTGACCCATTTACCACCAAAACCTATTCTGCACGCACTCGGCTGAATGCCAATTTTTTTGGAACCGCGTAGTGCTTTATTTTAATTTCTGTTTTTATTTTTGTTTTTTCCCTGTGTCATTAATGCCTAACCCGGTGTCAAAGTGTATAATAATATAGTACTTATTATATTTTACTTTATATCGTGCTTGTTAACTAGTGATCCTAAGATTTCTATTACCTTTTCTGTGTTTACTCGTGGGAACCTGTAATTGGCTCTGTGTTGCATATTCAATTGTTATTCATTTATTATAGCTGTTGGTTCTCCTATTTTTAAATAAATAAATAGTACACATATATTAGTTAAAAAACCGGCCAAGTGTGAGTCGGACTCGAGCTCGAAGGGTTCCGTACCATTATCTATAAAAACCAGCCAAGTGCGTGTCGGGCCACGCACAATGTAGGGTTCCGTAGTTGCCCGTAAAAATATGCGGACACTTCCTACAGTCCGATATGCCTCCGACCTCGATATGCCTCCTCCGAACGATGGTTTTTATTGTGATAATAAAAAACAAACTTACATTTACAGTAGAAAAGCCTGTGTTGCCATACATTATGTTTAGGAAAATATGTTATCCAAGTACATTTTATAAGTTGGTCGACTATTACTCGTAAACTTGTAAAGCTAAAGCCTACTTAGCTATGATAGATTTCCTTTTAACTTCGTTCTCTATACTATTACCGTGAATTTTATCACGCACCCAAACACAACCGTTTAGCTGGTAGAGGGGGGGGGGACACTTCAGTCTAACAAAAATTTGCCCTTTAAAACTTAAAATTTCACAAACGAATCTCCTAATCGAAAAATTATTCTAACAAACTCGAAATATTTTTTAAAGACCTATCCAACGACATCCCACACTAAGGGGTACGCGCGAAAAAAAAATCCCACTTTACGTGTAGGTATTGGAGACACCCTAAAAAAAAAACTTTTTGAGATTTTATTTTACCACTTTGTCGGCGTAACTAATCTGTATATTCATGTCAATTTACAGCTTTCTAGTACTTTGAGCTAAGCTGCGGACAGACAGACGGTCATGGCGAAACTATAAGAGTTCCTTGTTTGTTGACTACGGAACACTAAAAACGGCAAAAAAAAACATGTCTGTTGTATGGGAGCCCCACTTAAATATTTTTTTATTTTGTTTTAGTATTTGTTGTTATAGCACGCAACAGAAATACATCATCTGTGAAAATTTCAACGGTTCATAACATACAGCCTGGTGATAGACGGACAGACAGACAGACAGCGGAGTCTCAGTAATCTAAAAATGTGGTGTATTAATCGGGTTCTGATAGGTCAGTAATTTGCATCGGCTTGAAACCTTATAATAACATTTTTGCTTCAACTGTATGAAATGAGGAAAAATTGCCTAAATAGCAAGATTGGAATTCGTATCAGCGATAGTACTATCTTAGTATTCAGGAAGGATGATATTGTCATACTGATTCATAGTTGCCTTTATGCTATGCGTGAATGAGAAAGCTTTTTACCCGAAGTGAAGTCTAGAATCGATTAAGGACTGTTAAGGCTGTGTACGTAACACCCTAGTTTTAAAATGTTATTCATTAGAATAAGTATTAGGTATATTTGGCAAAATACATAGACATCAAATGGCAACATATTTCAAGTGGCTTTATTTTTGTTCTCCGGCGGCGGTTTAGATACTCCATGTCTTAGTATGATGTGAAGTCCGCATTATAGTTCTGTTGGTAGTACGCCCAGTTTTCACAGAAAATTGGGCGTGGTCCTTACCATGAGCAGATTGCGGGTGCATTTGCCGCAACTTGCCTGATGTAAACCGATATGCGGCCTAGGGTGTAGCACGCTTGCCTAGAAGAAACCGATTCACTCGAACCTTGAATCCAAATTATAATGATCGGGGAACAGAGAAGCCGGCGGTGAATTACACAGACTGGCGATGGGTAATTTAATTCGTCTTGCCACCTATTTCTGGGTTGGCTTCGGTGGAGCCTCCAGATGGGCCGTCCATCTGAAGGCACCTATTATGTGGAGGTTTTTGCCTAGCGGTCATCGTGGATGCGGCTGATGTGACCAGCTTTGGGATTAAAAAAAGAATTCTTCGGGTAGTACTGACCCATGCTATCGAAGCCCAGTATATCGTTGCCGACGGAGCTGGTCCTGCCGCTCTCCATCTCGTGCTTGTGCCGGAACAGTCGCTGCCGCGCGTACCCGCGCCCGTTGTCCAGCTCACCGTGAGTCAAAACGCCCAGGAGGGTAGACTTGCCCGCGTCCACGTTGCCTACAACTGCCACTCTGTATGGTGAAAAGAGAAGAACAACTATAAACTAGAAACTTTGCAAGTGGAAAGGAGTACCATCATCATCATCTGGCTAGCCTTTTCTCAAGTATGTTAGTGTTAGCGTCCAGACTAACCTGATACAGCTGAATACCTATACATAAAATACAAAGTCCTGACTGACTGATATATCAACACACACACCTCAGACCGCTGGGCCCTGGCTGGGGGCCTTAAAGGCCCTGGCTGGGGGCCTTAAAAGCCCTGGCTGGGGGCCTTAAAGTAATTTTTGGCCACCACAGGATTGTCCGGTTAAGCAGCTTCAACCTTAGCGAGTTGTTGCGCTGCGAGAGGCCATACAAAAAAAAAAAAAAAAACTCAGACCGCTGGTCTTAGAGACATGAAAATCGGAGGGTGTATTCTTTGTGAATAGTAGGTATTCACTAAGAAAGGGTTTTCCGAAACCTTAAGAGGGTGAAATGCGGCTTGATTTTTCTGTGATACTTTATATTCTCTGGGTCGATTGTCTCGAAAATTGGTGTTCACACTCTTCAATTAAAATAATGAGACACGTGTATTTAAAAATTAGAGAGTCCATCTTCAGATGGACTCTCTAATTTTTTTTTTGTTGTGTTGTGGCAGATGTTTCTGCTAGACAGTTTTCAGATCTTTTAAACAAATTAGGAAATGGTGATTACGCAGAAATGAATTACAAAATAATTGAGTGATAAATAACGACGACGCCATACCTTTACCCGGTGGAATTTCTTAACTCACATAATATATTAAAATTGAGAGTTGCCGCCGCAGTAATGTTGCTGCGTAATTTAAACCCTCCAAAATTATCCAATAGCACCAGATTGCGAGTGAAAACATTGTAACGAAATGTTATCGAGGCAACTATACTGACCGGTTGTTCCCGAGGGGAGTCTGTGTTAATTCCGAGGATTCCTATAACACCATAGAACTACCCCATCAAGTTCAAAAGAGTGCAGTTTCCCCTCAAAATCTGCTTTGCCATGACCATAAGTAAATCTCAAGACCAAACTCTTAATGTAGCAGGGGTAGACTTAAGGAAGAACTGCTTTTCACACGGCCAGTTATACGTGGCCTGCTCTAGAGTAAGCTGCCGGAGCAGCCTGGTGATTTTAGCACCTGAAGGAAAAAACAAATATTGTTGACAAAGAAATACTGCGGTAGTTAAAGTATTTCGTTGTAATATAAATATACTAGACAATATTTTTAGAAAGAATGTAATGATTTACATGCTTAAAAAGTAAATAAAGCATTGAATGATACTAACATGCTTGAAGATGGATTAGATGTGAAATATTCTGGGTAACTACAGAGTATTTGAATTTGAATGTTTTTGTGAATTGTAATTGTTGTATTTATTCGGCTATATATATATATTCATTGGCTTGATGTATTTAGTTCCAAAACATAGGAGAAGGTGAGAATCTAAAGAATCCATAAAAGGAGACCGCATGCAACGTCACATTATGGCATTCACTTTTAGTTAATTTATTTGAAAACAAAGTGAATATTTAATGGGACATCCAGCTTTAACGTAAAATGTCCACAATATAATAGCTACAAATATAAATGGGGGTATCGTCTGTATCTGTAGGTTCTTTTTTTGAAGATGGCTTTATTAAAAAAAAACAAAGCTAAATAAGTTTAGAATCGTGTCCTAAGGCTGCCCCTTCCACCGGAGATGTGCTAATCTGTGTACCGATGAATGTCTATGCTATTATAACCGACTAGCTTTTGCCCGCGGCTTCGCCCGCGAGTATGTCGAAAAATATCCGACGGGAACGTACTACCGGCATTAAAAAGTAACCTTATAGGTTAATCCAGGTTACGGTAACAGACGTACCTTCATCCTCCTTTTTAACCCTTCGGAGAAAGAATTATCAAAAACGCTGAGACATCTATAAATTAATTTTCACAAAATTTTAAGATCCTAACTTCAAAACTGACGGACTTTCATATAAACTGCCATCCCCTATTTTACCCATTTAGGGGTGGAATTTCTAAAAATCCTTTCTTAGTGGATACTTATTCTTCATAAAGAACACACCCTCCAAGTTTCAGGTCTCTAGGACCAGCGGTTTGGGCTGTGTGTTGATAAATCACCCAGTCAGTCAGTCACTCAAGTCAGTTTACCATTTTGTGTTATTTATCACTTCTGGCTGTCTCTTAATTAGATCTTTTCACACGCGCTTTGAGTTCTGTTAAAACCATATAGTTACTCTCATCCCAGAGATTAGTTTAGTTTTACGGAGAACTTCGTCCTTATTGCGTTGTTTGGGATATTTTCAGGTCGTATATTCAATGAGAGAGAGTGAGAACGCTTATAATGTGTGTTTGTAAAAAACAAAAAAAAAAAGTTATTTTTGTCATGTAGGCCACGCGAACGAAGCCGCGGGCAGAAGCTAGTATTTTACATGGAGCGACTGGATTACTGGTGAATAGGAAGTAGTTCCAATTACGACGATCCACGTACGATTACCAGAGACACGGTAGGTTTGTTATCATCCTAAAGTCAAGCTGAAATACTTAACGTAAGGGTA
Source organism: Eurois occulta (assembly GCA_950022335.1). Lineage (NCBI taxonomy): Eukaryota > Metazoa > Arthropoda > Insecta > Lepidoptera > Noctuidae > Eurois > Eurois occulta. The sequence goes on along the minus strand of OX465489.1, from coordinate 2,554,346 downwards.
GTAAAAAAAGATCCGAAAAAAAAAATGAGCTTACTCAAAATATGAAATTTACTGCTTTATATAGGTACTAATCTTCCGACAACTGACAGGACAAAGAAACGATCGAATAAAATACTGAAAATTCCGAAAATTAATACAGCATTTGCTGACATAATATTTTTCCACCAGGTTAAATTTCGTTTCACCGAAAACTACAGTCAGTTTCATCGTATTTAAAATCAACGTCATGATAAATGTCAAAATGTTGTAATAAGGCATAGTCCCCTCTACGCGGGACTCCTATTTCTGTCTGCAGGGTTTAAAGTAACCTAACACGAAAGGGATGGCGGGGTCTTAGTCCGCTCGCTTCGCTCATTCTCCCCCGCAATTCCCTTCGAACCTAACCTGTCCGGAGTCGGAGTGCCCAAAGTCCCGAGCTCACTTCCCTTGCTCTTGCATCCTAATCCTAATTATTTTAGCAGAACATGTTTTCAGAAACTTAGTATTTTTTTCTGATATTGGTATTTTCGGAACCATGTTTAGGTATTACAGTCGTCAACCACAGATCGTTGGAAGTTAATTTGTTTTTCGGAAGCTTTATTATTTCCCTTAACGTAAATATTATACTTACTTGAAATCAACGACCGAACGACGCAACCTGGAACTCTACGCTGATTGGCGGAAAAATAGGTACATTATATTTATAAGTTTTTAAACTGACTTGGTCACTAACATTATCATTACCACTAGAAACGGGACATTAATAGGTACATTGGTTGGTTAGTACTTTCACGGATGAGGAAGGTCCTTTACGACTACTACTGCTCAGCTATATCTGCTGTTCCTACCTGATCTCCATGAAGTCGGTGTGGTCGAGCTCGGTGCGCAGCAGGTATTGGCCGGTGAGCCCACTGCCGCACTCCCAGCGCCGCAGCTCTACACACGAGACGCGCTCACCGCTCACCAGCGACTGTAGCGTCGCTACTGATGCGCTGTACTCGTCTTCTGTTAGACCACGCCCGTCTGCACAAAGAAGGACCTTAAATCTTATGACCAGCGGTGTATGAGCCACTTTCAAATCGCAACTTAGCTCATGGTCCTCATGATTCTCTTATTTGGAAGAAAGGTGGAAATTGTGTGGGAAGAATATATGGTTCCAGTAATCCAAAACACCGAAATCTAAGTATCAAAGTCCCGTATCTAGTAATCCAAAGACACCACGGAATAAGAGATGATGACCATAAGTCTGGTTGCAAGGTGAACCGCACTGTTGCGAATTTATCAGTTCACAGAGTGTTTAGTTGTCGGCGCCTAGGATTCTAAACTTTACTCTGACAGCTTTTTCTGTGAACATTCGTACACGAGCAATCGAAAGCAAACGTAGACGTGGTAGTGAAAACAAGTAGAATTTATGACTTAGAATGTGGGGCCATATGCATGCTCATTATCGATAGCTTGTGCGTGAAAGTTGGCGGCAAAAACGCAATACGATTTTGATTGGTAGGTACTGATTAGGGTCAAGCCGTGAAGTAGTCAGTTACACTAGACGTGTGTTTAGTGCTTGAAGAATAATCAGCCCGTTTCATTCCCACCACATAGACATGGGCCTTCACAGTGGAGGCTCCACTCTGAATGGGAGCAGTCCGTCCACATCTGTCACATTTGTGGACGTCTTCGAATTTTTGTTTCTGGGACATTGCGGATTCTCTACTATGTTTCCCTGTGCCGTTTTGCTTGTAATATCAGAAAATATTTAATTAAGGTAAAAAACTAGTTCCTAAAGTGAAATAAGAGTTTAGAAAGTGTTTTTTTTTTTGGTAGAGTACAAAATAGACGTCATCAAAAATCATAATTTTAAAATATAATACGACCGATAACTTTGCGTGCTCCATTCGATTTTGTTGAATGTTTAAACAGATTCGTGTAATCTGCCCTTGACATGCTTTGCGTGTTTGTTTAACTTAACTTACAAGACCACGTGGTAAAATAGGAAAGGAATAAAATGAAACAAGTTGCCGATTGCAGAGTAGTATACTTTGAAGAGTCTTATACTACACTTGGGAGCAAATAAATCGAGCCACTTCCTTTTTCACGCATTATGGTAATTATTTTTGGTATTAAGGAACGCATCGATTCGAAACATATATCGCCTAAAAGGGTATTTAATAACCTTTACAATGAGGGTAGTTAGTTGTCAAAATTTCATTTTTATTAAAGTTTAAAGGGTAGAATAAAATTATCGCATTTAATTTGCTTATGACATTTTTATTGTACTCTGTTAAGAAAAGATTAAATTTGAGGTTTTTGTTAATCATACCCATATTACTTGTTATTGTTGTCTTTATCTGTGTCTGTGTAATCAAAATAACCTGATAAAATGGATACTACACCGACGGAAGCTGCCCAAGTTGTAGCTTTACTTGAGGTTGGACACGGACAACGTGAAGTGGCACGCAGACTTCATTTGAGTCGTTCAAAGGTACAGCGGGTATACCGCAGGTATCTGGAGACTGGTGCTTTTGTTCGGCGACCTGGAACTGGCCGACCACGGGCAACAACAGAACGTGACGACCGCTTTATTGCAACCAATTCGTTGCGCGACCGTGGACTTAATGCTGTTCAGCTACAGCAAGCGTTACGTGACGTTCGAGGAGTCGCAATCAGTAGGTGGACAGTGAGACGAAGACTAAAAGAACGAAATTTAACATCACACAAACCAGCAACTGGCCCAAAATTGACTGTAGCTCATCGCCGATCTCGCTTGGAGTTTGCTCGAGAACACATTAATTGGACGTTAGAAGACTGGAGGTCAGTTTTGTTTTCTGACGAGTCAAGAATCTGTCTTTTTAGCAATGACGGGAGAAACCGAGTGTATAGACGTCCTGGTGAAAGATTTGCCCAATGTTGCATTCGAGAAACGGTGAGTTTTGGTGGTGGTTCTTGTATGGTGTGGGGAGGAATTTCTCTAGACGGAAAAACGGAACTTGTCTTCGTCGACCCCGCCAACGATGGCAGTGGTAGACGTGGATTAACAGCTGACCGATACATAACTGACATTCTTGAAAACCACGTAATGCCGTATGCTGGTTTTGTCGGAGAAAATTTCTTGTTTATGCATGACAATGCGAGACCTCATACCGCGCAGATCGTTACGGAATACTTGTCTGCGATCGGGATTCAACAAATGGTATGGCCAGCACGAAGTCCCGATTTGAACCCGATCGAACACCTATGGGACGAGCTAAAACGGAGAGTCCGAGCCAGGGTTCCCGCTGTTTCATCCATTCCCGAGCTTAAAGTCGCTGTGCTTGAAGAGTGGGAGAACATACCACAATATGTCATCGTAACGCTGATCAGATCGATGACTAATAGGCTACAAGAATGTATCAGGGCCCGGGGGGGTAATACCAGTTATTAAGAATATTTTTTTTGCAATAATTTTGTTTTTTTATTGTTTTTATGGACTGTTTTAGCCCTACTAAATTTTCTATCAAAATTACCATTTTTCTTGCAGAGCCAATAATTTATCATTCAATAAGGTTATTATTCAATAATTTACCCTCATTGTAAAGGTTATTAACTAAACTTTTAGGCGATTTATAGTTCGAATTGATACGTTCCATATTACCAAAAATATTTACCATTTTACGTGAAAAAAGGTAGTGGCTCGATTTATTTGCTCCCAAGTGTAGTTTTAACTAATACTTGGAGATACCTAAATGAATGCCTAAAGAAAAGCGAGCTATTATTTTCTTTTATTCAAAATGTTGCCCCACACTAGGAATTTTTCCTGAATCTTGGGTCCGTTTACATACATTTTAAGTCACATACACAAACAGCCAGACCCGGAACAAGTGCCTGTAGGCCATACAAATATTTGTTCCGTGCAGGAATCGGACCCGCGTCACGCAGCGCAGCAGCCAATCTCTCAGCCACTGCGCCAATCTTGAATTTACCGTCGAAGTTTCAAAAACGCAGGCTAATATTTAGGTGTCAATTATTGTTTCAGAAAACGGATGCCCGTTTTCTTTGTTTTTGTTAGGATTTCTCAAAGCATAAATTATAGTTTACCTTATTCGATTTACCAAGTTCAAGGTTCAATTCTTTAAGCTCTCTACACCGTGCAGCGTTCAGCAAACTACACGGTGCGCGGTGTATGAATCATTCGATCAGTCGCCCGCATTACATTTGCGGTAAGATTCAACGCTCCATTAAAAGACACCGATATTACCATATTACCACATTACCGCATGCACATGCACCGCATGCACGTGGGTACGACTGATCACTAGATAAGATAAAAGGCTTGTTAGAGTTGCAACTTGCAACATTACATCTGCTTTATCTACTTATACATGGAATTTATGAAATTATAAATAATCTAATCATAGGGTTATCATCAAAATATTTGGTGACATAATTAAGGCCACAGTGATGAGCCAGCATAAAGGCCAGTGCACACCAAGGGAGGTAAATGTTTTTCTATCAAAAAACTTACGACATTGTTGCACAAGTTGTAAAGGCGCGCTACATTGCGCATCGCCGGGTGCGAACTAGCCCTAAGACTTTATAGTTCCAAGAATTGAAACTGCAGCCAAACGTAGTGTGTGTTTATCACCAGATGTACGAAGCAGACGAAACAAAAGGAGTAAGGTTTGTAGTAAGTGGCGTTCTGTAGTGTCTGCATATCCCCATAGGGTAAAAGCGTGAGTTTATATGATTTTGTTTTCACAGGTATTGTTCATATATGAGACAAATTTTGTATTGTTGTGGACTTGTGGTGTAACCTAATGCTGTTAGGGTAGTATGATGAAATGTTGAATATTACATGATTTTCCCCTTAGTTTCGAATCAGGTAGACGTTACTCATACATTAATAAGCTACATGTATTGACAATAATATTATGATGAAATATTCCCTGGTATTGTAATAGATTCAGGCATAAAATAACATTTTGATTAAATCATATTTGTCTGCATGTATTTTCAAAAGGATTAATAATATTCTCTTGTACTGTGGAACAGGAACTTTTACTACTTAAATTGTTTTGTGGTTGTCAATCAGTGTTGTTTTCAGCTACACCTAGATAGTAATTTATTTAATTTATGTGAAATAAATCACATAAATTAAATAAACTATTATCTATCTCTTAAACATCCATTTAAAAAGTCTTGTTTAATATATTTTTTTCTCTTTTAATTAGTTATCGCTTAAACTTGTTTTTCTTCAGTATCTTTTTGAGTTATGTTACTGTGTCATTTTTAATTAATTATGTTTGTAGTTCAGGACGCCCCACTGTTAGTTGGACTGAAAACCTTAAAAAGGAGGTGAAGTCAGACTAGATGCAAAAGACGGAGGACAGGGTTTTGGATGCAGTTTGGGAGAGGCCTATGTCCAGCAGTGGACTGCAACAGGCTGACTTGATTGATTGACTTAATAAAATGAAATAGTTACCTTCTCCTAGTCCTATGTCGTATATTATCTCTCCATTGCCTGACTCCAACCTCTCCAGAAGTTGCTTGCGGAGCAGCTCATATTCATCGGCTGTAGGGCTCACAAGCACCATCTAAAAGAATCCAATTACTTAATAGCAAGCCCATCTAATATAAGCATTTAGTGAGAATTAAGTAACTTAAAATATTACACACTTTGGCTGTTTTAGAGCTGGTGCACTACACATGCTACTTGTATAATGCAGTATAGATTTTTACAAAAGGTATGTTTGACTTATTCTGTGAAAATCCTGAGAATGTGATTAATAAATCTTTTTAAAGGATGCAATGGTTTTCATAATATTATAGAGGTTGGAAAGACACACCAACACACAAACGGTTACCACATTTTCCGAACATTATTCTGAACCCCCCACATAGAAATTAGGTGGTAACTGTTTCAGGGTTTGTGTCTCTCCCACCCTGTATACTGGATGGTAGTAAAATTTAGACGTTATTCCCAATCTTGAAGCAATATTGAATTTCATCCTTTCATCATTCCCCTTCCCTTATCCTTCTTGTAAATAAACACAAGCAATCAAATTATAACAAAAGCTTCATTCATAAACAACAAAACAATTCAAATTGTTTGAAAAATGCGATGCAATGCAACATTGTTTTGACTTTGTGAAATGTCAATTCTGTTGATAATTTTCTACAGTCGACTGCCAAAATAATTTATATAGGATTTGGCAGAGTAGAAGCTTTGCTTTTCTTTTTAAATAATTTAAAAAAAAACGAATTGATGAACTGTGGCCAGTTGTACAACTATGCATGTATTATATTATCTCTTTATCTTTATAGCTGTACTGATTATTAGTTATTCAATATCCTCTTCACATTAGGGTTGGAAGGGCAACTGCTGCGAAAACAGTTACCACATATTCAGAACATCATTCTGAGCACAGTTACCACATAGTAATTTTTCATCAGTTATTAAAACAAAAAACAGCTGGTTCCTACAAAAGTTCAATACCTACCCAGTCAAAATGTATGATACAGCTGATTTTTTTTTAATTAAAAAAATGTATTGTAAAACTGTATTTTGTGTGCCAGTGTGTGTAACTGTGTAGGATAAGACAACTTATAAACAAAGTGATGCAATATTGTTATGGTGCAATAACATGTTTGGAAATAATTTATTACAAATAGATTTTTTGCAATAAAATTTTATTTATTAGGCAGTTGATTGTTTCTACCAGAAACATTAATTTTGATTACAAAAATAAATTATCATGTAAAATATTTTTCTTTTCCAGAACAATTTTTAGCAGCTCATCATAAATATTCTGCTCAGCAGTCATCTTAGAGCAAGGTAAATGAAGTGCCTTGTAGGGCTTTGTGATTTCAACAGCATTACAATCTTAAGATCCAATAGATCCATCATACAATTCATACATCATGCAATCATTTAGCAGAGATGTGAGTAGGCGTAATTTACGCGGGAATAATATGTTGGTAAACAAAGACAATGTTAATGTTTACCTTTCCTCTGATGCTCGTATAGTCTGTCTCACTCTCTAGGAAGCCCTCGGGCTCCGCGAGTGGGCTCATCTTCACTGGTGACTCGGGTATACTATCCATGTTTATTGACAATCTAATACAACAGCATCAAACTATTACACCATTATGTCATCACGTTACTGTTCCGTAAGCAGTCTCTTGTGCCACAGTCCCTAAAAACAAAACAACACAAGGTAAATTAACACAAAGACAACAAAAGATAAAAATAGTGAAATAAATAGCTATAATTTTGATCACAGATGCTGTACTTAATACATGGGCATATAATGATCTTATGAAACAAATAAATGATTTGTAGGACTAGTTGTAATTTAATGAATATTTTCGTAATAGTATTCAATAAAATACGATAAATACCCGAATGTTAACCGCAGTATGAGTTGAAAATAGATTTTCTAAATAAAACAGATGGATTATATGCCAACTTTTTGACAACTCACACGCTCAGTGTTGCTATTAATATTTTGCAAAACAAAAATAAGCTAAAAACAAACATCATTTTCTAGTTTTTAAGATATTTTTTATTGATCGTCAATAACATAAAGATATTAAATGCATAAGTTTAATTTAAATGGTCTAAGATAAAACAAAAATACTAGAAAGTTTTAATTTTCCTAGAGGATCATTTTTTGGAAACTGGCAACTAGTTCAAGAGTTGCAAGCAACACGAATGATTTTTCTCCTATGAAAGTTGCAACCGTAACACCGTATGTAGTTACAGAATTTATTATAATCAACAACCCAACCCAACCCATAAGTTCATTTAATCCCATTCAATGACTTTCAAGAAAAAGTTGATATAAGGGTAGCCGCGAAATTCAAATTTTCTTACGTTTTTTGCTATTATTGTAAGTCAGTGTCAGACTGTATGTTGAACAAAATAAGATTTGCGAGATTTTTATAGTGAGGAGGATACTCTCTCAATAGACTAATATAAATAAAATGACTCTCTCGGGAGAGAGGAACCTTTCCACTATGGGTGTCTTGTCCAGGGGGTCTAAAATGGCCGCTTTAGCAGAATCATAATAGGATAATAATATGGTAAAATGGTCACAAGGTGACAATTCATAATAGTAGGTACGTCTATTCTCTATCTATTTAGACCCCCAGGAGTACTGCTTTCTGAATCAAGCCATTGACCCGTCCCAGCCATTATCTTATTGCTATCTTTATTCTGTTACCGTTCTTTAATCTCTCGCTCTGTATAGGTGGCGGAGGTTTGCCTAGAGGCCAATCTAAACAACAAACATTTTTTGTTTTTTTTTTTTAACTGCCCCGTTGGTGTCGTGCTCGCAAGCGCGACTGCTGAGCGTGGGGTCCTGGGTTCGATTCCCAGATCGCGGAAATATGTGTTATTGGATTTTTCAGTTAAAAATTTCCCAGTAGCAGCTCGGAGTTTGAAAGTTGGCGGTTTAATACCCCCGTGCCTCGGAAAGCACGTTAAACCGTTGGTCCTGCGCCTGATCTCTCCGGTCGTGATCCAACTGACTATAAGAGTTAAGGAACAGAGCAGTGAGTGCTCCTGTGCCTGTGCGCACACTTGTACACTATAATATCTCCCGCACCGAAGGCTAATCTCCGCTGAGATTGGCCGCCGTGACATAATAACGTAATATTGTTGACAAAAAAAATCATCTTTTTCTGATAACGATAACCTAATTTATTCGATTTCACAGCTACGACGTCGGAATATGGTGCGAGGTCAGTCCTACTCTTATTTGAAACGCATTGTAAGTATCTATATTTGGACGACTTTCATACCATGGAACAATAATTTTTACACATTTGATCTGCAAAGTGAATAACAGTTAATAATAATTCGCTGTGTTTTTAACCAATGCCTGCCATTATTTACCATTCTACCGTAGGTTTTTCCTTCGTCTCAACTCTCTCCTCGCGCTGTCAGTCACTCCTCTCGTCGCCATTCAATGTCGGTAATTGAAGATTGTATTATTTTTATTTCGGTGAGAATCGATTGTATTACATAGGTAACTGTGAAGTGAAATAAAGATCTGATAGTGTATTTAGTTCTTTGAATAAGTTTCTACATTGTCGAACTCGTTATGGTTCTATGGATACGTCTATCCTTGAACAATCAATATGGGTGATTTAAATTCATCTGATTGTTCCTGGAAGAAAATGGTGATAGCGAAAGCCAATAATGAGTGGATCTCAACTGTAAAAACTGAATATAGCAAAATGGACAACACGTTTACCGGTACAGATATGAATTCGGAACTTGAACAAATGTCTTACGATAATATCAAAACAGAGTATGATGAAACAAGTTGTGATAAAAATTACGAAATGGATGATTCAAGTTCGATGTCGTCGACACAGGAGTTGGACCCACTCTCACTGCTGGAGCCCAATAAACGGAGGCGACGTCGCAGAGATTCATCAACTTTTGTGGGTGAATCGCCAGATGAACGAGCGACGCGGTTAGCAAAGATGTCTGCTTACGCCGCACAGAGACTCGCTAACGAAACCCCTGATCAGCGTGCCAGCAGACTGCGGCGCATGTCAGAATATGCAGCTAAAAGACTATCACGGGAGACTAGTGAGCAGAGAGCTAAACGATTATCAAGAATGTCGGCCTATGCTGCCAAAAGGCTGGCCAAGGAGTCACCAGAGCAGAGGCAGGCCAGGCTAGCCAGAATGTCTGCATATGCAGCACGGAGACAAGCCATGAAGAAAGTGTCTGGACCCAGCACCTCTGATAGTTGTCAATCAGAAAATTCAAATTTCAATATGCAAACAATGCATAACCAAAGCTGAGAATATGTAGTTTTATTCAAGTCAATTATCGTCATAATTATATTAATAAAATACAGACTTGAATACTGTTACTATACAGAAGTTTATACAAAATTGATTTATGTGCATAGATCAATTTAATATATTTCTAGTGTTAAGCTACACATACCTATATAGATTTTTGTTTAAAAGCCTTGGTTATTTTTTTTATTTAATTACTCTGCTGTAGTTTTGTATTAATCAGCATAAAATATATTAAAATATAAGTGCAATAACATCACAATAAACTTTTATACTAAAAGTACCTTCGTTTGAAATTTATTTTGTGTCATCCATTTATAGAAACAAGTTTGTGGAACATTATTAAAGTTTATTTATCAAACAATACACTTTTTATACAGCTTAGCAAGAAAATGATAGTTAGGTAATAATAATACACAAAAACAGTATGCAGAATGCATATTTTTTTCTAAATATTTTATACTATTTTGAGATTCTGCAGATGGTTTTAAAGGAATGTTCTTAATCAGTCTATAAATAATGTCCTACCCATTATTTTTATACAAATGGAATAATATAATGGATCCTATATTCCTTTAATATTAAATATCTTACATAAAAATACACATTAATTTATACCTTTCACCGTAAAGCACTTGTATCTGTACAATATTTACAAAAATGCGATAAAAATATTTATCATTACATGATTTGCGGTAATGCATTCCCTCACCTCCCTCACTCATCTGTAATGTAATAATTCAGATTCACTTGTTTCTTTACAAAGTCGAATCTTGCATTGTTATATTACAGGCGAATGCTACATGAGGAAGCGCCTTTATATGATTATTAACACACCCTATTTAATTTAAAATTAAGTTGTTTTAATTTGAGTAATTTTTGGAAAACAATTTACCAAGTGTAGTGCAGGGTTAATACATTAATTAATTACCTCATGTATTAGACACACACATAAGTTCAGCAGAAGCTGCTACACCATTTAGGGGCTGTCTCCACGAGCGAGAGATTCGCGACGATATTATCGTCGTTGCCACGTATTTCTATACACTCTCTTAGAGGCCGTCTCCACGAGCGAGAGAATCGCGGCGATATTATCCCATACAAATACGTAATATCGCCGCGATTCTCTCGCTCGTGTCTCCACAAGCCCCTTTTAGAAATATTTAATTTAAAATATTATGAGATATTTACCTGATGCATTTTTTCTTTCATTACATGTAATGATTATACACATCTTGCTTTCAATATAAAATAAATTACTGAAAAAAATAAAAGCTAAAATTGAGCATAAAGTTAAATAAAGTGTCGAGAAAAAGTCAAGACAGATTGTCATAACCAGCAAGTACGGAAAAAAAGGACGGATATGGGCTGATTATTGCAAATATATACAGAACAGTCATGATCAAAATGCACCCCACATAGCATAATTTAGACTTTACTTCTGGCAAGTTTGAGTAAACAACATTTCATCCTGGTATTAGATGTTTGTGACAAAATCTAACAGCTGCAGTTAATAAATTCAAAAGCAATTTATTATGCAAATCAAAGGAGATATAATTTTAATAACGTAATTTTCAGCCTAGCACAACTCAAGGTAATAGCTATAAATACGTATTATTTGTTTAGTATTACAAGTTGGGCTATCACACCAACACTACTGGCCACCGGATGTAGGCTTACGTCAGAATCAGCAATACTGTAATTTTACCTATAATTTAACCTTATGGCAACGAGAATAAAGGTCAGAGAACTGCAAAATTAAAGGTAAAATAACATTGAAAGGTCAGTACAGTGGCAACTAAGGATTAAAATCCTCTGCAGTGCCGACTGGCGTGTGCACTGGCCCTAAGTGGACGTTGTATGACAGATAAACTAAATTATGCCTTATTGCAGCGACAACCCTTACAATGCTGATTTTAGTCTTACATGCTAAAAGTTTACACTTATAGATATTTTATTATGACCTACAGCTAAACATACTATAATAGGTATACATAGAGCTTTAAATATAGCTGCGAAACAGCAGTCTAATTTGCATATTACTAAATACCATACGCGAATATACTTTCAAACTTAAAACTAATATTGTTTTACGAAATGTTGCATACTTCGTCTGGCTAGGTCGCAGTCGCATATTCACCGTACACCCGTTGTGTTGGGTCAGGCGTTCTACACACGATTATTATGGCCTTTATTTAATGGGATTAGTCACATAAATCGACCAGTCGTAAGGAAGCTCAAGTTTGCAGCATTCCTTAGTAAGGTGGTAACTTGAACTCCACATGGTTGTACAACTGTGTTGGTTGGTACGGGTGAGGTTTGCGACGCGCCAGTGGTCGCTAGCAGGCAGTGTCGGTGGCGAGTGGCGAGCCAGCTACTGGCGCCAGTAGCTGCCGGGTCGATGATGTTGAGCTGTACGAGTCGCCTGAAGAGCGCACGCTCGACTGGCTCAGGGGTGTTCCTGGATAAATGTCACTTTATGTAATGGTCGCCAAAACCCTGATGAATTTACAATGAACTAGTATACGCTGATGCTCCGTATTTTAGTGTGCGTTTAATGTGCCGTGAGAATCTACGGATGATCCGCCGTGAAAATCGACGGTCGTCAACTCGACATTATTCTATGGATCACGTGGCTTCCTTTATACTCACGAGCAATGTATATAATTATATGCACTTAGCAAGTGCATACAATTATAGCGGCTTCCAAAATACTATGTTCTTGAAAACATAAAACGTTAATCAATATACTTAGTAGGTTATTTCAGTCATAATCAAATAGTTGATTTGCGAAGCTACATACCAGGTAATGAGGTGACGTGATGCGGCAAGGCCCAACGCTGGGGAGTACAATCGCCATTGTTAGTCGGCTCCTGTAACAGATAATCATATTAGGACATGGCGTACAGAAATCCTCAATCTGCTTTCTAACATTATGTGCATAATATTGCCAGAGTGTATGAGGTTTGTTAAAACATTTAGTACCTATAGTACTACATGGTTATTTTGGCGCTTGTATGACATTGACAAGACCAGGATGTTGGTTAACATCTGTGAAATTTTTTCGGGAAATAGTAAAAAACAAAATGGCGGTCAGTTCCGATTAGAGCCATAAAAACCATGTAGCACGGTAGTTGGCAATAACATGCACATGTAACTGCGTTCTATAAAAAGCCCCGCAATGCCTCGACCTCAAGCTACGTCACGTGAAAGAAAGAGAAAGAAAATATATTTATTAGTCCGCACAGGACAAAACACACAAAAAAAATGTGGGTAACGCAGTGCATCGCTCGGCCCCTGTACCGTGCCAGTGTGTCCTCAACTCCTCACCAACATTCATATATTACGGATGCGGTACATGATCATAATGAAAGTGCAAATTAAACACGACGCGGAAAATAAAAGAACATCGCGTAAACCAAAACCGAATGAACACGCACACAAACAAAGCTCAATGATGACGTCACGGACTACGATGACAGCTGATGCAAGATGGCGGACTTACTGCAAGTTTGTTCGTCTTAGGAACGGTCAGAATGGTCGTGTTGGTGTCTTCCGGCGTGAAATAATCTGAGTCCTCGGCGACTGCCGGCGACTCCACATCGTTACGAGACTGTGTTCCGCTCGCTGCGTGCGATTTTACACCCAATTATCAACTGTTCACGATGACATTACACCTTGTCTTTGCTTTTGTATGCCTACTGCCTAGGTAGCTCCACGCGCTCTCCTTCTGATAGGATGCGATCAAATTCTAAGAACAAGCATGTCGAATTTATGGGTGACTGTTATTATTGGTATGTTTTAATAAACGCCTTTAACGACATTATCATTCAGTGCTATAATGTTAAAATTATTTAAAAGAATACAATCTCCATCTAAAACAGTGTGGTTCAATTTAAACATGCTTTGAACACGTACTTTATGTATTGGGAAATAACTACCCTAGGTACATGATGACTGTGTTTAGTTGGTACTGAGAAATTTGCGTTTTTAAGTTCATGTTACAATCATCTTAACTAATAACCCTAAACCATATTAAGCTTTAGATAGAACCATTACTGCATAACGCAACGAACAACCACCTCTATACATTCAAAATGGGCATGTGGGGCAAAATCATACTAGCTTCCACTTGCTAGTGCAATATCACCCTTATTTCCAAGCAAAGCTTCGACGTAACTTCTACAAATTGAAAGTTGGTTGAAATAAATAGCGGCCTACTAGCGGACGGTTGAAGTTTGACTTGACATGACTGTAGGAGCATGACAGATATTATATTAGTATGTGTGTTGCGTAGACACGGAGTAGTGTGCTAATGGAGTGCTAATATACAAGGGCGCGGTTGTGCGTACAAAGACGAAGCGTTAAATGTTGCGGCGATCTTTTTCATATAAGTTAACTTCACATCTGGAATTCTGGATTCTTTAAAAGAGTAGGCAACGGTTGAATGGACAGACATTATTTCAAGGCCTTAGGGCCCATTGGGTGGCTGTTTTATTAGGGCGAATCTTTATATTCTTATAAATTCAACTTCTTTATGTGGACTTGAAATTTTTACACGTTTTTGCATTTTTATCAATTAAAAAGTGCTTTTATATACTTTCTATCCCCAACTGAGCCAACTGGAGGTCGTGTATAATTTGTAACCAGTAGTCTACACATTGGCAATGCATTCGCATACTATTCCGTGGCGTTAAAACGTGTGTTATAGTGTATGTGTGTAGGTGCATTATGTTGGTGCATACTGACAGTTGTGCTTGTGGTCGGGCTCGTCGGTGTCGGTGTCGTCGATGTGCGCGAGCGCCGGCGCGGACAGGCGCAGCGCCGAGCCGGCCGCGCGCAGCCCCAGCGGCGTGCCGGCCAGGCTCGACACCGTCTGCGTCACATACAAGGAGCGGTTCAGCAAGACGCTAAAAAATTCTGCCTTTTTTTCCTCAGTGGACACTGTTACGTACACTGCAACCGAGCGGAGAGGACGCAAAATTCGACCATCACAAGAAAGGCGCAAGACGCGATTTGCAAATGGACCAATGTGATTGCTCGATTCCCACACATCTCCTCCGCTCCGCTCAATTCGTCTCTGCTTCGGTGAAAACCAGACTCAACATCTGAAACCGACGCTATTTCTTGTACCATCCCGACTTCATACTACCAGGCTATTCAGTGACACATCTAAACAAGTATTTTATTTTTTTTATTAAGAGGAACAGCCAGCAGTTACATTATGAAAACAAGTAAGTATCCAAAAGTATCCTCACCCCGTTAGCAGTAGGGTGTGTCAGCAGCGGAGACAGTCGCTCGGCGTCGCTATCTGGTTCTGGATGCGTCGCCCTTGCTTCATCGTCAGAGCCCGACGCCTCTTGAACAGATTCCATGTCGCCAGGATACTCCAGGCTCAAGGATGACTGGAAATCACAAGGTATAGTCATACAAAAGAAACAATAAATGATAAATTAATCAGTTTTTTTTTTTTATAAACACAGACGCTTCAAAAATATTATCAAAACTAGATGAGGTACTACGAAAACGTAACTAAGATACGCCCAGTATGTGTACTAGTGATATTTCCAAAACTTTAAACAAGATAGAATTGTACCTACCTACTTTTTGGGTAATACTATTTTTGGTAGTACTTTAGGGATGTAAGGAATAAAGTGTAAAGATCCACATACTCCGTTAAAAAGGGAGGATCTGTGTCTAGAGTGCTATTGTACCCGACACTGCCCGACAACTGTAGTTAGAGATGTAAAGAACTCGAGTCTTTTGAGTCCTAAATTTTAGGCTCAGCTGACAAATTGCACAGCTCGTCTCGTTACAACAACTCCCCCAGACTAGAACACTTAAGTCTACATAGTGACTCGAGCGCAACATGGCGCTCAGGTCTTGATTCGAGCTCGAGTCGTTTCACGCGACGAGTCGCGCTCAAGTTCTTTTCCATTTGGAGTTCCTTTATAAATAAACAGGGAATAAAATATAAGTCGGAATAAAAATAATATAGGAAGAATATAATATAGAATAATAATAATATAGAAGTAAAAATATAATATAGAAGAATATAAACATATTAAATAGTGTCACGTTTTTATCCCTCTTGGGGTACACACAGAACCTAATAATGCCATGCCTAAAGGTCACATTTAGCATGTTGCCACATGAACTATGTCTATGTATTTTTAAATAAATCAACCTTGATACGCTCAAGACTCGATACACTCGAGCTCTTTTTAAGACTTGAGTTCTTTTTGAGACGTGAGCTTGTTTTTAAGACTCGAGCTATTTTTGAAATATGAGTTCTATTTTGGCGCTCGAGTTTTCGAGAAAGGACTGCAGATCGGCTCGACTCAAGGCTCTGAGTTTTGTTAGTACACCGAGTCTTGTAAAATTGAGCCGAGTCTATCGAATTAAGACTCAAAGACTCGAGTTCTTTACATCTCTAACTGTAGTTGGCTTGTTCTATACGTATATCCTTATCTCGCGGATAACTCTGGTAGCGCGATACATGGATTTTAGTTCTTTATTTGCGGCATAGATCCCACTAGCGTCCTTTTTGTCAATAGGATTATGTACGCTACAATACCTTCGAGATCTTGTCTCCATTGACGAGCTTGTGGTTGTAGAGCAGCGGACTGTTGGCGGCGGCCGCCTTGTCCTCGGCGCGCTTGGCTTCGTCCTCGCGCGCCAGCAGTACGGACATACGGAACTGGGAACAACATCGCATCTATAAAAACACTTTCACGCTCTCGCTCAGACTTCGTGACTTCAAGCACCTTAACTAAACAAAACTCGAAATTGTTCAAGGCTTAAATTACATCAAATACGTACTGGTACTTTTTACGCTTGAATGACATTGATAAGAGAGCGGTGTTGGTAAAAAAATGTAGCACAATATCTGCTTGCATTTTTTACGATGTAACGTCAAACTAAATACGACTGTTGACCGGCGAATCTGACCTTCACGAAGAATCGTCGTATAAATAGATAAGAATTTAATCTATGTCCTATTCGTAAAGGTAGTTTCGGATGGACAAGAAACTATCGTTGCTCTTTTAAAATACCCGAGCCATAGTCATAAATTACAAAAGTGACTCATTTAAGGTGTTACCTCAGGAGTGACAGTTTGCGCAGCGGATCTGTCGCGCACACTCTTGACGTCATCCTTGGAGCCGCTCTTGGCCTTCCTGCTGCCGCTGCTGCCCAGGCTCGTAGACGAACTGCGCTCCAAGTTGCAGCGGTTCAAGATTTCGGCCGCCTTCGATATTGAAATGGCAAACGGGCATTATAAATGACGTAGAAACCAATAAATAAAGGGATAGTTGTGAACGAAACAATCTTTTACATTAATGTTAGTTCAAGAACATTTGGGTTAGCATGGTTAAAGAGGTCATTTTTCGCGTCAGAATGACCCTTGAAGATTAGTGAGTATGAGTACTCCATTTATTCACTACTCTTTATTAAAAGTCATAATTTTACGATATTGACTTTTGTTATGTGTGGTATTGAGTACAGTGTATAAAAAGCGGTGGAAGTATACCTGTGAAGCTGTGTCGGTGTCGGGGCTAGCGATGGCGGGCGCGGGGCGCGGCGCGGGCAGTGCGCGCGCGGGGTGCGGGCCGTTCAGCGCCTCCAGCAGCGACACCGGCTCGTAGCCCGCGGGGATGTTCTCTGTGCTACCCTGTATAATATAACATAATAATAAATACATGTGTTGTACAAAACGAACATTGATAACTGATAAGAAAAATATTTTTTTAAATATCCGTAAAATCCAGGAAACATTATTTGACAATTATTTGAATATTCACGTTAGTTTTCTAATACCAAAAGCAACTTGTGCAATCAAAAGACAATAGCTAGTAAAATACTGCTGCACAGCTGCGATCTGGTGAAACTGGAAGCCGATCTCAACATAGTTGGGAAAATGCTAGTCACCCAGCCTTTAGGGCAAATGATGATATTGGTGTACAAAAAATCATTTTTATTTGCGCTAATACGACCAGTGAGTTTCCTAAACTGTACTTACATCATTGGCAGCGGCCGGGGCAGCGGGAGCGTTATCCGCTCGACGCTGCAAGGCGCGTATCTGCAGTAAAGCCCGGAAGGGCGCCCTACATATGGGGCAGTTGTTGGCCTGGTAGCGGAGCGAGTCGGCGCACGAGTTGCACAGACAAAGATGGCGGCATGGCAGGATCAACGTGTCGCGTACGTCACACATGCAGATCACGCACTCTGAGCCACCGTCTTCTGTTTCTTCGTCTGAACTCGGCTGTGTATGAGGAAGGAATATTTCTAAATATATTACACTACTCTATCTAAGAGATTAGCAAAAGATGGAAAAAGAGCAATAAGCAGGGTCTTTGCCTTGCAGTGATGACTTGTGATGTGTAACGCGCTTGTCATCTGGCTCTCAAACACACACAGTCTCAGTTAGGCACACAGGCCTCCAACCTCCTTGTAAAGTTGGTATGTACGCTTTTAATTATGTATTTAAAAAACAACAGTAACAGCCTGACTTCTTATTCGCAATAGTCTGCACTTAAGGCTTTCTAAATGTACCTAAAACAAGCATTCCATGTTTTGATATTTGATCGGAAACGATCAATGACGTAATTTTCAAATGTTGTCAGTCTATCGTTTCTCTATCACCCTCTTGATTAGCTACTTACCTTAGTATCGAGGTTCTTGTTTTCAATCCCGTATATCTCCTGCAGCAGATAACACAGACCGTCAACGAACAGCTTCTGTTTGAGCGCCTTCAGGACGTACGTGCCGTCTGTGTGCTTCTCCACCACCGCTATTGTCGTGTGTGACTGCCTTATTTCGGCTGGAAATAGAAAATAAAACTATGTTGGAACGTTCTTGTTAAAGAAGAGGTGAGTTTTGGGTTAGATTCCAGTGCCGGACAAAGAGTTATTGGGTTTTCCCATCAGGAATCCTTCAGTAGCAGCCATGGAGTCTGGATTTGTGCCCGGTTGATGTCTATAGGCTTGCCCCCTATTGTATGGGGCTTAAAAAAACATAGCTGGCCAAGTGCACCTAACTGCTATTAGGTACACCTCTGCCTAACCCTTTAAGGATTACTGACCTATAGAAACTCGTGTGGTTCTGACCGTGATTCAGGACGCGGCAGAGACCTTCAAATCTCATTAAATCTCGCGCAAGTTATAGGTACCTAAATGGTAAGAAGTAGGTAGAGATTATACAAGCACCCACTGCCTTTAAAGGGTCAAGCGTCTTTTAAATGTCGAAGAATAAAAATCTATTAAAAGTAGATAACTATACATATACCGATTTCTGCCTACCATGGGGATTGACTATAATAATGCGCTATTCATCAGCAACACAAATAAAACCAGTTAATAAATGGACAGTAGTACAATAATATGCTCTCTAGAAGACAATAGATAACGACCGGAATGGCAGCAAAATAGCCACCATTATAAAGCCATTTAGACGTTATGTAACTCCACTTTAATTCATTATACCTACAGAGGGGACCAAGAGTCGGTGCATCAAGATGATACGATATTAATTGAATAACTTGCTTCCAATTGATATCAACATCTGCCTAGCCTTTTCCCAACTACATTGTGGTCGGCTTCGAATGCTGCTGAATTCCAATATTTTACATGGAACATGGCCTATCTTACCAGCCCAGTTAGTACTGGGCAATACGATACCCCTTGTCCCCCTTGGTAAGACTGGTTGTCAGAATTTCGAGCCACTGGCTACCCGTAAGGCTGTAATATTACATACTTTGGTGATCTGGTTTAAAGCACATGCTCTAAGGCAGTTTACATTTTTCAAAAGCCATGTAACTTGTCTAGATCTTATGAATGTGTGTATATTTATGATCTCTATAAGAATGGAACTGTTTCCATAATTTTTTTACTTCCACTGAAACGAATATCAACTTTGCGACTGTTAATTTGTTTTTAGAACTAGTAGTATTGTAATATGCGTGGGATTTAATTTGTTTCTTTCAAAAGCATCTATTTGATACATAATCAGAAAATAAATTAGTAAAACCTAATCCTAGGTACAACAGCGTTCACTGCCGATCGACCACTTTTCACCCCTATGCCCTGAGTAGTAAGGTTGAAAATTGGTCGACTGTCTGTGAACGCGGTTTAGTACATGTTGCTGTGACGGTTGTTGTTGACCTCACCTGCCTATCACGTCAACCGGCACTATGTCATTTAATTTAATTGCGAATAAAATGAGACTGCAACGATAAAATTACCGTCGCACTTTTGTTTTGTTTTCGAACTGGCGGGTTTAAACTTGCAATGGTGCATCTTTATACATGCACGAAGCAAACGGAGTAGGCATACAAGAGTAGAGATAGACCAAAGAAACGATGGATGGCCTGTGTGAAGGATGATATAGCAAAAAAGGAAGTTTCTGATGAGATAACGAGTAATAAAGAAGTATGGAATAAGAAGACATGCTGCGCCGACCCCAACTAAATTGGAATAAGGTCAGGAGAATGATTTCGTTTTAAGGATCGCAGGCCGCAGCAGGTGGTTTTCCATTGTTTCTGTCTATCCTCCAAAATGGGAGAAAAGCGAGAGTTTATAGGCGCCAAATACGCGCTTAGTTTGGATTTGGAGTTGCGGACACCGGCCCAATACAACATGTACAATACCAATCACACATGACTTCACAATGTTTTCGAAGATCTTATAGTTATGAAACCGCTTACCTTCTTGTCCCTCGTCTACGACGCAGTAGATAGCGATAGGTATGATCTCCCTATCCGCGTTGTACACCAGGTCTTCTTCAGGATGCTTGGAAGGGTCGAAAACATGTAAAATCTGACAGAACTGCTGGTTAGCGCCCTTCTTGTAGCGGTACGTCTGGGAATTCATTGCAGGGTCGCGCGGGTAGTAACTGTGGTGGGAAAGGGGTGTGGTGGGAATAATTAATTTGCATACTTATTGTAAACTTAAGTCAACCAAGAGACTTGTACTAATTATTGGGTGGCTAATGTTTGAATAGATGAGTGTCGAGTTGAAATATTGATACCTGTGCTGTCACATCTGTGCAGTTTCTCTGGCTAATTTTCACCCAGTAAATGTTCATAGGTGGTTTTGTTTTAATTTGTGCAGTTTGAGATTTTAAAACAGGATTAAAGGTTATGAACTTATGAATCATCGGATTGTCAAACAGATAATATAATTATACCAGATTCCTGTCATGTTTGAAAACAATTACAATGCAATTTGATGATAATAACAAAGTGTTTCCAACACAAGGTCACATTACCATTGATTAAAATCAACCCATAAGAACTATAATCAAACATATTATATCAATGTTGTAGTAAAACAAAACAAATTGATACTTACACAACGCCGGTGGGGGTGACTTCCTCAGTACAAAAGTAGAATACTGTAATGGCACATCTTGCATCACAATCAAACGTAAACTCAATATTGTAATACGTCCCTTTGCCATTATTGTCGCCAGACTTGATCATGCCATCTCCAATCTTGTTCTCTGCCAACTTGTCCACAGGATCAGGGCAGCGTACGAAACGCAACGACTCCTTACGTATATTTACTAGACTTTTTAATGTTTTAGTAGGCTCATTAGACTGTGGCGGGGGGTACGGGAACTGAGGACATGTCAATTGATATTAATTTAATTGTGATAACTCAGATAATAACACAACACATTGATTATTCTTAATGGCTAGGTCTTGAAGTAATTCAATTCACTTTCCTTATATTGTTTAAATAAGAATAAGGAAAATAATTCTCTATAATATAATTTCATTTTATAGGTAATAGATTCTTTAGTAAGATTCT
This sequence comes from Eurois occulta, assembly GCA_950022335.1. Lineage (NCBI taxonomy): Eukaryota > Metazoa > Arthropoda > Insecta > Lepidoptera > Noctuidae > Eurois > Eurois occulta. The sequence continues at coordinate 2,532,762 of OX465489.1, read as the reverse complement.
CTTTGTAGGGTCCAATAACTAGGAATTGTGAAACAACACCTGGGATACATTGGGTTACTGATATTCTCAGGACCAAAATCATTATCAAATACATTCTCTTGATGCTGATTGCTACCTTTTCATTGTTTTCACTTTTGAATTTTATTTAATTAAAAATAATAATATAATTAAAATAAGATATTCAGTATTAAAGTTCAATATAATTATACTTACAGGTGTAGGTCTGCTACCAAGGAAATTCAGGTCAGCATTTTCTCCAAATAAGTATGCTTCAGGCTGAGGGGTGTCAAATCTCTCGCCACCCATGATGAAGTGGCTCCCGAAGTAATTACCTGCATCATCAGTTTCTAAATGTTCCTTATAGCATTAACTTACTTACAAATAGAATGTGGAAATGTAATAAGTTTATCTAATAAACTGTATTCATAAAATTGATATTCAATTTGAAATATTTCCTTTGGTTAATTTACACTCAAGATCATTCAAATCAATAAACACGACACAATAATTTATTGGTCCCTGGATTTGTCAGTCATATCAGAGTGATCCCAGTGATATAGACCAATATTTGCATCCATTGAAATCTTTTTATTTGCTTTTCTCAAGTAAACAGTATAAATTATATAGTTAAAATAAACAATGAGAATGGATTGACTTATTGAACACGACACCACAATAAATAAAGCTAATCGAATTAGAGAAGTCCCATTTACCTGATCTAGGTGGATATTTATAGGCGTGATTGGACACTATATCAGCCTCTTCGACACCAGCATTTTGTCTACTTGTTAAAGCTCCCATTTTGAAAAATCAATAAATTGTTAAAATTGTCACCTTATATGATTAATTTTACGCAAAAATACGTCTGTTTTGTTCTTGTACAGCTGACATTTTCATCTAAGTTTTGACAGGTTAAAGATCGTCAAGAAACAGAAATCACCGGAAATGAAAATAACTCTGAATAAATAAACTCCGAAACTGTACATAACAGCCAGTTTAGAAACTGCTAATGCGGGTTTACACAGTGCGAGCCACTGACTAGAGAGTAGAGAGCTGCTCGTATTGTGTGCTGTTTTCATGATGAGAGTAGCTACCTAGTTTCTTGTGAGTTTTGTGCTGGAGTAGTACTGGGGTCTTGTAATGTTGAGTCAACGTCATTAACTAAAAAACACTGGGGATCAAGGAAACAAGGTCTGTAACCAGAATTTATTTTAAGTTATGTATGAATTAAAAAACTTTAAAACAACACCCCCGAGAATTTAGAGCAGTGATGAGAGTAACATCTGAACAGGTCGAGACACTTCTTTTATCATTAGGTACAAAATACAACGTGATGAAGGATGTTTCCTACGATCAGGAATATCATACAGACTGATATCAAAAATATGCAAGACTTCGGGGAACGCGAGCAGGTGAGTGAAAAGTAGGTTGCATTGCATCCGAGTAGGGTGCAAGCTACTGTCTAACTCGCAAATGCGAATAACTCGTATGATACGTCCACACAGTACGATTAGTCGCATAGTCGCATTGCAGCTACTGTGTGGTACCGGTGGTACGTACGCTAGCTCACACTCATTTTATATTATTATAGTCTATGGCTCACACTGTGTAAACCAGGCATTAACTGTTGCAAGGCTAATGACCGATGATAAAATAAGGAGCGAAGCAGAAGATTGACTTTTGCGTTTAAAATCGTCAATAACACCCATAGTTGTTAGACTACTTTAATATAAGATTTTAATCACTCGAAAAAGCAAGAATATTATTCGGAATTTTTTCAAAAGTTTTTGTATTGGATGTAAAAAACCAACTTTTTTTTAGAGCTCGCAACACTAAATTGAGTCAACGTCAACGTCAAACCAACTTCCGTCTGTCTTTTCTTGGAAGTGGTGTCACTTTGTGAAGGTGCTGATAATTTTTTAATATAAAATCTAATGTAATCTCGGAGTGTGTTGAATATTATTCTGTGATTTTACTAAGACGTGTAGTGTAAGACTTACTAAGTTTAATTTTTGATTTATTTCAGATCACAATGGGGCGCCGACCAGCGAGATGGTAAATAATTTACAACCTAAAAACTTGTGTTTTGATGATGATTTGGACCAAGTTTTAACTAGTGAAATGTGTTTTTCAGTTATCGGTATTGTAAAAACAAACCGTACCCAAAGTCGCGGTTCTGTCGTGGTGTGCCCGACCCCAAGATCCGTATTTTCGACTTGGGTAAGAAGAAGGCGACGGTGGACGACTTCCCGCTATGCGTGCACCTGGTGTCCGACGAGTACGAGCAGCTGAGTTCAGAGGCGCTGGAAGCAGGCCGTATTTGCTGTAACAAGTACCTCGTGAAGAACTGCGGCAAGGATCAGTTCCACATCCGCATGAGGCTGCATCCATTCCATGTCATCCGCATCAACAAAATGTTATCGTGCGCTGGAGCTGATAGGTAAGCATCTTTTGTGTTACTTATTTCACTACCTAGAGTGATTAATACAAAAACTTTGTCTAAACTTTCTAAATGGCATAACTTCTTAGCTAAGTTCAGGAATGCAGTCTTACAAGTCTGTGAACACTACTATATGAAATGGACATGTTCCTCTTACAGAGACATAAAATTAATAAAAAAACAACGGGTTGCACTCCGGGAGTGCCGGCAGAAGTGAAAACTTGAATATTAACGTTGTGCATTTTTGATATTTTGAAATGGTTAGGGAATAATTTTGCATGAATTGCTTTAATTATCAATATAAAAGTACTATCATTTATGTGGTAAAATACAATATTCATTTATTGCGCTATCGGACACAAACATGACAATTTATATTACATTAAAAATTTAACACTTCAGAACTCCCTCCGTCTTACGCTTTTTCGATCAGGTCACGTGTCCTGACGCGAGTTTAAGATTTTATACCCATTACAGAAAAAGTGCTCAACGCCGCTAAAGAAGTTTTCACTTCAAAAAATTAAACATCCACATGTGGGAATAACCCTCTTTGTTTTTCATGGTCTAAAATAACATAACTATGCCTATATGGTTACTTATTATGTTTGGAATCAGTTGTATGGTAACTTATTTTTAGAACATCAATTTTTGCAAGAAATGTATTGTAGAAAAATGCATTCTCTGTTCAGCAAGAGTTCATAATTGACAAAGTTTATATGGACTTAAAAGTATGTTCATCAGTGTAATGCTTTTATGAATCTCAACAAAATGAGATAAAAAACGTAAAATCAATTTTGATGGGATATTGTTTTAATTTTTAAAGAGTAGTTGAATTTTATTAAGGATTATATCCACCCCAGAGAGTTTTAACATTATGATAATTCAAAATATTTATTTCACATAAACCTACATTCATATTACTATGTATAGACCTTCCTATCCAATTTAATAGAACTTAAATTGAAACAATAACAAGTAACATTTAATTAAAAGTATCAAAAACCCAACTATAAAATAAATGTATGTGTATCTATATATAAATTTGTAATCTCCTTTTAAATTTCTTCTTTTTGTTACTAGATAGGTTAGGTTGAAATAAATATTAGTGACTTATAATTTAGTACCAAAAGTCTGGTATTTCGTTTCTTCCTTGGCAGTCAGGTAAAAATAGCTTGGTGCCAAAAACAATATAGCATATACATAATAATATTTAGGTTGGTATTTTATGAACAAAAAAGAGAGGCCAAATAAACATTCTGCTGTCAACATTCAGCATTCAAAGGGTGTTGATTTATAATCTTCCTCTTTTAAGTGTTTACTTATACAGTTTCGTTTAGGTTTTCAATGAGTCATCTCTTTGTTTATCCGTGAGATACAACATTTTACTAGCCTACTGCAAAAAATAATGCTGATTTGCACATTCTATTTTGGCATAAAATGTGTGATATTGCTATTCTGCAAAGTAGATGTTCCTATCATAAGTGCTAGATAAAAGATGTGTTAAAACTTAATTGTCATCCATAAACAGAGATAAACAAAAATGTTTCTGTCATGGTTGCACAATATTGTGCAAACTCAGCAATAATATTGTGCCTATCATGTTATCCTGAAGTGACTCATAGGTCATAGCGCTAATCCTAACAGTGACTTGCAAAAAGATTGTCTATGATAAAGCAAGATGACTATACATTTGCTCGTTTTTTTTTTTCTGTAATGCAAACTGTTATCAGCATTAATAAATTGTTGTAGTGGCAATGACATGTAAGAAAAGATGTCTAAACAACCTTTTAGGTATGCTTAGATTTTCTTCTTTTATTTCAACACTTGTGAGACTTGGTGACTTCAATTTTTATACTTGAATGATCAATGTACCTTATGCGATTAAATAAAATCTTTTCCTCTCTTCAGGCTCCAGACCGGGATGAGAGGCGCTTTCGGCAAGCCGCAAGGTACCGTAGCGCGCGTGCGCATCGGACAGCCCATCATGTCCGTGCGCTCCAGCGACCGTTGGAAGGCTCAGGTCATTGAGGCTTTGCGTCGTGCCAAGTTCAAGTTCCCCGGTCGCCAGAAGGTATGCATGGGTTTATTATCATATTCACTCATTTTTTTTGGAAAGTACTTCCAGACTGTCGCTGCTACTGTGAAATTCCTCATGGAGAAACCCAATAACCCTTTGTCTGACCTCGGAATCGAACCCAGGACCACAGGCTCGGCAGTTGCGCTTGCGACACCCACCAAAACACTGGGTTTGCATGGTTTATTACACTCCCTCTTCTAAGGACAAGGTGTAGAATAAGAAACCTATTGTAAAGCATTAGACTATAACTGGAGGAAAGAGGTTAACAGAACCCTATATTGCAATAACATAGGAGCAGAAAAAAACATTTGGCAACTAAAACTTGTTCTGTTCTAACTTTCACCATGTATCATTTCAGATCTACGTCTCCAAGAAATGGGGCTTCACCAAGTATGAGCGTGAGGAGTACGAGGGCCTGCGTGACGACGGCCGCCTCGCCTACGACGGCTGCAACGTCAAGTACCGCCCCGAGCACGGACCCCTTGACGCCTGGAGGAAGATCCAGAATGAGATCTATGCTGTGTAAATCTTTTTAACACTATAATATACACCTTCAAACAACAAAACTGTGTTTCCATCCATTTAATATCATAAGCCATTACATTATCTAAAGAAAGAATCAATAGGTCGACACGGCATTTTATTCTTCTTCACTGGGGAATTCGACTTTCGTTTTCTTTTTACATTACTTCCAGTAAACGTTGGATTCGTTTTCTTATTTAGTTCTCTGTTTAGCTTCTGTGCTTCATGGAAATCTAAATGCTCGCCAAATCTATCCAGGGGAACTTTTTTACCACATTCTGAACAAGTCTCAGTTGGAACATTTTCGTCGATTTTTACTAGAAAGCTTGCAATGGACGATGTATCATTTCTTGAGTGGTTTTGTTCTTCTGGTTGCTTCGTTTTCTTTACTTCTTCATTCTGTTTAGTTTTTATGCTATTATTCTTTTCTTTGCGAACCTGTTGCCTTTCCTCTTCTCTCAACTTCAATGCGAGATGGTAATCTGAATGTTCGGCGACTTCATTCATTGGTATTGATTTGTTACATTCAGGACAAATAAAAGTCTCAACCTTGAATGGTTCATTCTGAGCACTGACAGGTACTATTGCATCAATATTTTGTTCTGGTTCTGAAACACTGCCTTCTCCATCTTCCTGTACTATTCTAGAGCTGGTCAGTAACTCTCTTATACTAGTAACACGAGCAACATCCTGGGGGTCTTCTTCGAACAGTGCAACGCTGTTGTTTATTTCATCAACAATTGTTGATCCTGAGTAATATGTCTCATTGCTATCTTCCCCATACGCGACGACATCACAAACGGGAGTCGTAGTCCGTGTTTTCTCGACATCTAATTCCAAGTTATGTATTATATTCACGCTGGGATCCTTCTTGTTTTGGTTCAATATTTTTGCAAAAAATGACTCCTGCTTATCTAAACTAGATTCAAGAATAACTGGGTTGTTTGTTTTATCGCTTTGCATTTGAGTCTGCTTAGGTATAGACTGAGTTTGGCCCATTTGAGGTTTTTCAGTTACTTGAAAAAATTTTTGCATAATGTATTCTTTACCTTCATTTTTAGTGGTATTTTTATTCTTCACAACGGCTTGTTCACTTGTAACTTTTTCTTGTTTTATACTGTCTTTAGGATTATCTGTGGCATCTTTAGATGATCCAGCACAAAAATAGTCTAATATCTTTTTAGTTTTCTTTACTTCTGTATGATCTTCAAACTTTCCAACACTTATCCCTAGGAATTTTATTGGAGCTTTCAGTCGCCTGTTGCCTTCACCTTCTGGAAAAACAAATTGATTCAGGATGTAAATCAATAATACAACCAAACAATCAGCACTTGCTACAATCATGTAAAATATACCTTTACTCTTGACTCCTTCAGAACTTTCTAAGAGAAGTTCCAAAGCTTTACTTGAAAAAAAATCGGCGCAAAGTTCGTCATCAGCTACAAAATTATACGAACGAGAACTGCTTGAATCTCGCCTATCTGGAAGCTGCGAAGAGTAACTGAGGACCATTTGTTTCGGCGTTCTGTTATTTTCTACCGCGTCCTGATCAAGTCTGTCGTCTATTTCGTCGCCGAGGTCTTTGAGCCACTTCCGCACGCTCTCTAAGTCAAGGAGTGCAGCCCTGCCTCGGAATTGTTTGCAGCAACCAATGCTCTTAGGGTTGAATCTTGCTTGTACTGGTTCTAAGTCGATTCCACGCGCGATATTGTACAGCCATGTTCTATAAGAATAAAAATAGCATATTTTATTGAAAGAAAGATATGTTGGTGAGTAAGAATAAAATCTCTGGCATACGCATACCTACCCATTTTTTTCATCAAATTTTGCCTGTAGGTCTTTTTCGGTGAACTTCTGAAGTTCACCCATTTTTTGGATTTTTAAAATTTCACAAACTGTATATCCGAACTTTCCACCAAGGTGCTTTACCTTTTTCAAAGGTAGGGTGCTGAAATTCAAAGAAATTTAAGCATGGATTATCTGTTATTGCTTGAGTTTAGGAAGATTACCAAGAAAATAGTTATCTTTCACATATAAGACTGACTTGAGTGACTATGTGCGTGTGGATTGAGAGATCTTTTCAAAAAACTTCCAATCCCAACCAAATTATAAGAGGATTTAGGAAATATTTGTGAAAACTTCATGGTAAGGTATAAAATTTGTGAAACCTAAACAAAGAAAGTTAGAACTCATTAACTGGATCTCTCAATCTGGACAACTGAAGAAAAAGCCATAACGCGTATCCAAGAATATACTGCCAATGTGTTTATAATTTGCATTTTAATTAATTGTGAAGGATTTGTGAAAGCTGCTAAACAAAATTTCGATTCGTTTCAAAGCCACGTTTAAGATTTATAACGGTTTATATGTCACTCAGAGTGGACAATTTTCAATTGAGTGATCTTGTAAAACACGACCTAATACTGAAAAAGTATGAATAATTATCATGATTATTACAAATTATGCTTCTGGGTAAATTTGTGAAACAAAAATCGTGATTGAAATCTTACTGGTTCAATAGAAAATGAAAATCTTGTTTTTTGTCGATCGTCCCAACTGAGAGATCTTTATTTTGAACTATATTTAATAAACCAAAACTTTTATGTAGAAGGTAGATACATCAGAAATTGTGAAAAATGTTGTACTATAATTTGACGAATCAGTCGTCCCTGTAAGTGTTATACTTAAAAAGATAAATCATTTTTTACAATCCTTAAGGAAAACTTTGAGTAGGGTAGACATACTTTTTAATTTTGTCCGATTTTTTTTTATGTATAACAGCAAAGAAGAACCAGTTATTCTACATACTTTGTCCTACGGACTAATTGATTAGATTACATCCTATTATGTAATTATGAGTGAAATTAAAAAAAAAGTTTAAATTAAAAAAAGGTTTTTTTTTGGTTACCTTTAAATTTCTGAACTTTTTGTGTGTAAGAATTACTTAGAATTAGAATTACGAACTTAGAATTCCTTAGTAAGAGCACTACACATACAGTACCTAACTTTGCAGAAACTTGCCATTTAAAAACGTAATTTTATATTATTTAAATTATGTAGTGAAACCAGACACAAATACTTGTATAAAAACGTTTAAAGTGTATCATAATTTGAATTGTACCGGTAATGATTCCGACCGGCGATATGGTCACCCTACTCAACGTTTTCCTCAAGGATTGTAAAAAATGATTTATTTTTTTAAGTATAACACTTACAGGGACGACTGATTCGTCAAATTTTAGTACAACATTTTTCACAATTTCTGATGTATCTACCTTCTACTTATAAGTTTTGGTTTATTAAATATAGTTCAAAATAAAGATCTCTCAGTTGGGACGATCGACAAAAAACAAGATTTTCATTTTCTCTTGAACCAGTAAGATTTCAATCACGATTTTTGTTTCACAAATTTACCCAGCAGCATAATTTGCAATAAACATGATAATTATTCATACTTTTTCAGTATTAGGTCGTGTTTTACAAGATCACTCAATTGAAAATTGTCCACTCTGAGTGATCCATATAAACCGTTATAAATCTTAAACGTGGCTTTGAAACGAATCGAAATTTTGTTTAGCAGCTTTCACAAATCCTTCACAATTAATTAAAATGCAAATTATAAACACATAGGCAGTATATTCTTGGATACGCGTTATGTCTCTTTCTTCAGTTGTCCAGATTGAGAGATCCAGTTAATGAGTTCTAACTTTCTTTGTTTAGGTTTCACAAATATTATACCTTACCATGAAGTTTTCACAATTATTTCCTAAATCCTCTTATAATTTGGTTGGGATTGGAAGAGTTTTTCGAAAAGATCTCTCAATCCACACGCACATGAGTGACTTGTATTTGTGTAACTTTTTTGAACATCAGAAAACATACCTGTACAGTATATCAATACAATGTTTGGGAAGAACTGTCTGTTTGTTAGGCTTATTCATGCCACACACCAGCTTAGCCAATATTTTGTTGTGAGCTATGCCAGCTGAACATCGGTAACCTGCAAGACAGCAAACAACACCAATGATTGACTGAGAAACACACTGGTGAACCTTCACATAAAAATATGTTGTCTGATGAGATGAAAGATTTCAACTAAGTGAGAGGGTGAGAAATAGTGAAATCAACAAGTTTGAGAATGTAGTGATAAAGACAAAAACATGAACCATTATGCAATCTGTGAGTTTCAGCAGGTGATTTAGATTATTTTTGTCAAAGTATCCATACCAGTTTCTTCATAAACAGCAGCCCTAACCTCACTGACTATGACAGCACCTACAAGCAACTGCTTGGCATGCTCATAGTCAAACTCAATGTTCTCAACGCCACATGTGTGGACATCTGCAAGGAACTCATCCACACAGTCATATCCCAGGGCGAAGGTGTTGGGCATCATGTCTGTGTGAACTGTGTTCACATTAAGAGTCTTTAGTCTCTCTTGCACCTGGGGACAAAAGAAACACTATTCATACTGCCAAATAAGACACAATTTGAACACAATAAGAGACATTTTGAAATAAAGCAGCCAATTGTTGTGCAATTTATCAAAGCTTTGAACATTACAATACTATGATGAAATCATGAAACAGATTTCTACTTGTATTGTTTTATAGCTATAAATAATGTTGTAAAAGAAATAGTTAAAGGATATATTATGTAAATTCTATGGAAAGATTTAAGTATACTAAGTTACTAACAGGAGCAGTGATGTCCAGATAAGCTTCATCAATGGAAGCCCTCTCCAGGAGAGGTGTGAACCTTTGGAGCACTCTTGCTACTTCTTTACCAGCCTCCCTATACCTGAAAATACGAAATATTATCAGAAACTTGGTATGCCAGTAATGTATACAAAACTGGTTTTACAGGTATTTGTTTTGTTGACCTTGATAGAGACAGCTAAATGTGTCAAGCAAAAGGCAAAGAACCATGAGGTGTAGTGCGAGTTTTTAGACCCAGAACACCAACAAACTGCAGAAGTATTGGTTACTGATCAAACTAAGTAGGTACTTACTTGGAAATGTCAGCTTTGCCCCTAAGGCATGGCACAGAAGGTAGTTCTATATCAGGACACTTCTCTTTGGCCTCATCTCCTCTCATATGGCGGCCAACGCCTTGAGCTCTAGCGACGTAGTTTACTGCTATGATCCTGACAAAAAAATATTGGCAATAGGAATAGTATTGTACAACATTTATCTATGACAAGTCTAGACAAGTTTATCATCGTAATCGACATGGTTTTTTTTTTCATCTAGTTCTTGCAAGTTACTTACCCTCCGCCCTTCCAAGGGTTGTACTGCACTACAGCAATAGGTTTTCCTCTTAATTCTGGGTTCAGTTTCTCTTCTACTTGGCAATAAAAACAGTCCATGTCTATCAGCACAACAACACGATTTTCTTGCTCCATTTTGATGTTAACTTATTGCATCTTATTTATTTAATTGATTAGGTCATTTATATTAAAGCCATTCGAATGTTTTATAAGATTATTCATTAATACATATATAAAAATAAATCTGAGTTTGTACGCGCCAAAACACTGCACAGCTGATTGTTGACATTGACAATATAGTCTATCATCTATCACTGTCATCATGACAGTGACAGCTACCATAAAATCAGTTTTTTTTTAATCGTAGTCTCGGGCATCGGGCAAGAAAGAAAGCCTCCTCCAAGGGTCCTCGCTGCAAATGCAGTTTTCTTATAATTCTTTAGTAAACCTAAACAGAAATGTTTCTTTTGAATGACTAAATTGATGTATGGAAGGAAAGCACCATGATTTCACGCAGTTGTTTTTTTCCCCATGTCCATAGTCATGTTGGACTACTGACTGCATAGGATGGGGTCTATAGACCCCATCCCATCCTATAGGACATTTTGGAAGATATTGCCTAGCACTCTAGCGATAGATAGGTTTTCAATTAAACAAAGAAGATATGAAAATAATAATTTATTAAAATCCTTGGCCGTAAGTTGTATTCCATCTCACATATTGTCCTAGGTCATCTTGCGATACACTTGGCCTCACTCTTTGTAAGGCATTCACAAAATCTTGTCTACAAACGGGACGCACCTGAAATAATTTTTAAAATGTCAAATTCTCAGTTATAATATTAGGACAATCTTCTTCTCGAATCAATGACTCAGATTTTGTCCGACCAGTACGTAGCAACCTGGACAGCTTTGTCGTTTGCCTCATTCAAGGGCAACCGATTTTGATCTTTATTACCACAATAAGTTATATAATTGCTTGAAAAGTGTACATGTCTGAAAATTTATGCTGTGTGACTGTTTCTTACAAAACATTCACAAGAAACTTGTCTGATGAGATAAAAGATTTCAACTAAGAGAGAGAGAGAATTGGGGATTTCAATATGTTGTATGTGAATCTTTTGCCAATGGGGATGCATAGTTAAGGTCCCAAGCTATGGGAGCCATGCCTGAACAGACTAAGTAACTTTTTTATGTGTACCTTATTCCTATCAATGCTGACTATTTGCGAGAGCGGCACGGAGCGTATGGGCCCCATGGCGGCCTCCGAACAGAGAGACTTCATGTCTGCGCCGGAGTAGCCATCCGTCAGGTTTGCGATCTCTGATATGTGTTGCGGTGTCAAGTCGTTGTTCTCGTTTACCAGAAGATTGGTAATTATTTGGTGCCGAGCCTGGGAAACAAGTGTTGGGGAAACTAGAATAAGTATTCTATGAACGAAGATTATGCTGATTATGTTTACAATACTAGTAGAGTTAGTTAGTCGTGAAGGACTTGATTCAAATCAAATCAATATTGAAATTGACTCGCAAACATCAGAGACAAATAAGAATCTTTTGTCTCTAAATACGTATATGGAGAATCTCTAGCTAATTTAATTTACCTTGTAGACTTCCCTCTTTCTTGTTTGAAGTTGGTTAAAAATATCCAAGTTTTACATGGTCAATTCTATTTTTGTATGTTGTGTCATTTCCTAAATGAGGGTCACAACCAAAAGAGGGTTAAATCCTATTACAGAACTATACTCACTTCAGCATCAGGTAGTGGTATGTACAGACGTTTGACGAGACGCCTGCGCGCTGCCTCGTCCAACTCTTGAGGACGGTTGGTCGCGCCCACTATCAACAGGCGATCTTCTTCAGCTGAAACATAAAATAATAGGTGTAAAAAGCCCTTAAGGAAGCCGAGAGGCACGTTTTCTCCCCGTCCTTGAAGTAAGTCAGAGGTCTTACCCTGCAGTGGAACAATAAAGATAGATTACACTACTAGATTAGATTGGATCCATGTAGTGCCAAAACACTTGTTGTGGCGATTTTTGAGCGAAGTGTACATCCCGAAACTAAATGTAAATTCATCGAAAACGAGATCTATCATATCAGACAAAAAACCTCTTGAGAAATCTTGTCTGATTTCATAGATAGTGTTTTCGATCAATTTATAATAGACTAGTATAACATATCATTATAGTTTACCGGTAGCTGCGCCATCGAACTGCACCAAAAATTCTGTCTTGATCCTCCTGGTAGCTTCATGCTCAGTGTCGCTCCGTTGTGTCAGCAGAGAGTCTATCTCATCTATGAATATTACCTGAAACATTATAATTATGTAAATTATATTAATCACCATCAAATTTTTTACCACTAGCATAGTTCTTAAGTACTTATTGACTAACCCAAATGGATCTTGTTGTTCGAAATAAATACTTATTTGATTTGATTGATACTTATTGAATGCTTTTGCTCCATCAAAAGGAGTGAAATATAGAGAAGTGGCATAACATCTGCTGTTAAGCACTGAATGGTAATGTTTCAGCATACTTGCTAGCTTGAAGCCATAGCACAAGAAGCTTCAAGCCAGCAACTTCAAGCTAGAAGCTAGAACTTGCTTGCATAGAGGGAGCTTGTTAAAACTTTCAGATGGGAGCTGGATATAGCAGCAAAAGAGAGATTTAAAAAAATACTAAAGAATTAGGGCATTTTCGTGATTATAGAATTGAGAACTAAAGATAGTTACAGCGGGCTGGTGACATCGTGCGACGGCGAAGAGCGCTCGCACCATCTTCTCTCCGTCGCCGATCCACTTGGACGTGAGTGACGACGCCGATATGCTGAAAAAAGTTGCGTTGCACTGCGCCGCCACACATTTACCTACAACATACATGCAATACTTGAACAACAGGACAAACTATAGACCAAAATAAATAATAATAAAATAATAAAAAAAAAAAAAAAAATATCTTTATTTCCCAAAAATACAGATAATAAGTTTACAATTTTGAATTCATATTAGAGAACACTATACTTGTCATTTGGATGCTTCGGAAATCTGTACACAATAGATTAAACTCTGTCTCTTAAACTAGGGTATCCTGTATCTTAAGAGACAGTGTTTTGCAATGAGGTTCCAATTGATATAAGTATAAGTGGACTGTGTCGATTTACTTACAGAGGAATAAAAATTATAATTATATAAACTATCATAGGTAACTTAAGTTTTTAAATTATGTAGGTATGAGTATGTGGGAGGATGATGGTGAGTGAATGTGATTGTGGGTGTGTAGGTGTTTGTGTGTCAGTGTGGATAAGTGGTGATGCGTTGTTTAAGTGAGTGAGGGAGTTGTATGTGCGAGTGTGTATGGATGCGAGGATAGGAGTATTCGTGTAAGCATGGAGATGGGTGTTTGCTTCTTCGGCAATGTAGGTAAGTAAAGTCTCCGTTGCGGCATAGTCCTGTTTAAGTAGCCATTCCGTCACTTTTAATTTTAGATTGTGCTTGTTGAGGTCTAAGATATTCAGTTTTTTATGAATCTTTTTGTAAATGTACGCGCTAATAAAAATAGTACAGAACTGGTGCCGAGATCTGGGACGGGGTAGCTCACGTAGGAGTGGCGGGAGGAACTGGAAGCAAAATTCCGGGGCTCGCGTAATGTGGAAGAGGCAGAAACAAAAAAAAAATGCTGTAGAAAACTCATTTGCCATCTAAGCAGTAATTTAATTTAAACTTTGCTTTCTAGCATTATTTTGAGCATCAGAATCTTTTTTAAACCACATAAAAATAGTACTTCATAAAGAAGAAGACTCCCGCTCTAAACATGCTGAATGTTGCACTAGTCTCCTTATGCTACACCCAGTTTTGCTTGCATGATTGTTTACTCTGGGTCCAACAATGCGCCACTAGAGCCAATGTGGAAGAGTGAAATTAAAAACAAAGAATATATTACCAATTAATGTCTTGCCAGTGCCAGGAGGTCCAAACAAGAGGATTCCTTTGGGTGGTCGCCTCAATCCAGTGAAAATGTCAGGACGGAGCAGTGGCCACACTACTGCCTCTTGAATAGTGGACTTGGCGTGGTGTAGACCAGCTATGTCATCCCAGCCTGAAACAATATTTAACATTGTAGTGTATTTTAGTTTCCCTATGGGTTTTGAAGAGACAAATAAGCTGGCTAGTTTAGTTAGGTGTCCAAACTTAATACTTGTTGGTTTAAGAAAGAAAAGTTGCTTTTTAAAAGACATCATAAACAAGGTCTAAGTGTAATTTCAAAAATACATAAATGTGATATTGTTATAGCATGTTACAGTTCTTTATTTTTCTTTTCTTACCTATAGGTGTTCCCTTATCAATAATTTCACTTTCAATTAACTCAATCATTTTGGGATCAATATGTTTGAGCCGCTCATCTGTGACTTCTGGCTGAACAGTCTCCTGTTTGTCCCTGAAAATGACATAGAATCATTTGCATATTTTCAAAGTGAAAAATACAATCAATTAAAATTATCAAGGTTTTAGAAAATATTGACTTACTGGACTCCAAGCATAGGAGACACAAACTTAGACTGAGCTTTCCTTGATGTCCCCAATGTTCTTTTAGCTGCAGGGTTGGAAGCTAGCAGTGCTTCCTTGGCTGTCTTGAACATGATCTTGGCCACATTGCTCTTGTGAGCTTTGTTCTCTTCTTCTTCCTTTTCAAAGTCAACTTCCTCACCTTTGGGAGTACTTGATATAACTGGCTGGTTGACATTCTTGCTAATATGCTTTTGTCGCCCAAACCTAGGCTTAAAAACTTGACTCTGATCATCCCCAGATCTTGTCTCCTGACTTGAATGTTCTGAATTCAAATTCTTTACAAAATATGTACTGCTTTTAGTCTCTAAGACTTGTTTAGGAGCTTTATCAGTTCTATCAGCCAAGCCTAGATTACAGATGCATTTGTTTTTCTGAAACTCATTATAGCAATGTTTTGTGCTGGAATTACATTGATTGCAAGCTGACAATGCCTGTTCAAGGAAAGATTCTGCATCAAATTTGCTGTAAACATAAAATTTTCGTCTATTATTTACTTTGGAATTGGAGCAAGCATTCTGTATGACGGGATACACATAACTGGAGAAAAATGGCAGAAGAAAGGAAGGAACCCAAAAGTTGGTGATTTCAGACTGGAATGATGAATTTGTATGAGATAGTAATACTTACTTCAAAGAACTTTTCCATGTTTTCATTTGGCATGTGTCAGCATTTTGCAGCAGAGCATTGGTTGAGTTTAGAATATGATTTACTGCTTCATCGCTTAACAACTCTTCATTTATGTTCCAACAGTCGTTCAACAATATAGAAGATGCAATATTTGACGATCTAAGAGACAATAATGGTCAGACAGAGTTCACAAATTGTTTTGTATTAATTAAAAGTATGAGCGAGAAAACTTTAACTATTACCTTGACAGAGAAAGTTTGTACTGTTGCACTGAAGATTTATTAGTAGTAGATAAGTTACTATCATGCTCATCTTCAGGGAGTACACCTTCTATTTGATCTGTTTCAAACATAACTTCGTGTGTCAGTCTGTTTGAATAAATATAAAGTTTATTTTAGACAAAATTCCAAAGTTTTCTTTCGATTTTTGCCAATGTCAAATGTCAAAATCGAAAGGAAAAACATTTCCCGCCATAAATATTACTTGACCTACCCCATACCGACTGTTATTCTCGCACTCGTAGTTACGGTTTCTGTTCGCGAAAACTCCGGCCCACTTTAGTCACTCCATTTTATAGTCTTGGGCTTTCACATCCCCTTCTTGTTTGAAAAAACTGGAGATTGGGGTGTGCCATGGGTGTACATATCATGTCCCCGCTCCTATGCCAAGCCAAGATTGAAAACTATAAACTATGAAATGAAAATGTACTAAAATATTAAAAACGTTCGCGTTACCTATCCCAACTTTAACGAATGGACATTGGTCATTGGACAGCTTACAGCTGTCAAAATTGTTGTCAAAGAAAATTGTCAAGTTGTGTTATATTACAGCGATTAAATTATTACAAAAACCCTATTGTTCTATGTATTAGAGAGATAACTAGTTAAATTCCTGCATAAAAATAATTAAGAATTTCGGGTGCGACGATCATGTGACTTAGTTCAGAAGAAACTCTTTGAATGGGACGTGAACGCGATGAGTTCGAAACAAACAATTTATCATGAAAAACAGGTTAAAGAGTTATGCGCTTTACACGCGCTTAACAATTTATTCCAGGTAATTATTGAATTTGTAATGAGAGCTACTGTAACACGTCAGGTTCGGCCGTGAAGAGCGCTATTGTTCAACACTTCAAATTCAAACTTTGTTATGTTGATTTTTGATATTGGACTTTTAATTGAGATTGCTTTGTTTCCAGACGCGGGGTACGTATTCGAAGGCAGAGTTAGATTCAATATGCAGCAGGCTATCACCAAATGTGTGGATCAACCCGCACCGCTCCATGTTGGGGCTGGGTAACTATGATATCAATGTGATAATGGCAGCTTTACAGAAAAAAGGTTGTGAAGCTGTCTGGTTTGATAAGAGGAAGTGAGTATAGTTTAGTAACTTGGTACTTTTAGCTATGAGTCTGTGGGGCCAGTCATAGTTAAAACAAATTTCATAAGGCTCTTGTCCCAAGCTTGACACCATAATTAAAGTATATTCCATTGAACTTGCAGAACGAAAGTATGGAAAATTGATAACTAGCTTATAATGTTTCAGGGACCCAGGTTGTTTGGACTTGTCAAACATCTGTGGCTTCATCCTGAATGTGCCATCGGACTATAAGCTGGGGTTTGTGATGCTGCCACTGCGGCGCCGTCACTGGATCACCATCCGGCAGATACAGGGCAACTTCTACAACCTGGACTCTAAGCTTGAAGCTCCACAATTAATAGGAAGGGTAATACTTAACATTTATTTTTATTTATAATTTTATTTCAGAACATAATTCCTTAAACAATTATTGTTAGTATAGCTTAAAACAATGTTAGTACCTTATACCTACTTATCAAATCAAATCATCATTTATTTGTCAGAACATGGTCAGTATGTATATTACATGGTCTTGAGTTTATATTGTCTCATCACATTCTACAAACATGTTAAATACATAAATTGTTACATTGGTGATAAATTATAATATTTTTAATAATTATAGTTAAAATTCAATAAGGTCAGGATCAGTTAGGAATGAAATACTTAATATAATAATTGAATTAAATTAATTGTCAGTGTCATTTAAGGCGAAATGGGTCCCAAAAAACACCTTTTGATGCATTTAGACTGCTCGCAAAATCAATTTTTAGCCTCAAAAACTACAAATTTTCTTTATTTTTTTTCGTGATCATAAAACTTAAAGATATTCTTTAGTGAATTATGAGGGTCAAAACACGATTGAGACAATTTGGCTCGATACAAAAAAATCGCAAAGTTTCCCTAAAATTAGCATTTTTATACTTGTCCATGGTGAGAAAAACCAGTTTTATTCGATTGTAATTAGACCAATTTTAATACAATTTCGTCTACACGTTCACTATTAAATACATTAGTGCTTTATGGTTTTTTTTTTATTTAACAGAGCTTATAGAATTTTAAAAAGAAATATTTGTAAAAGCATGCAATAAACTTGCGCGCGGGCCGGTCATATCGCCGTTCCTGTACCCCGTCAGTCGTCCGCAGCGCGTCTTAGAGAGCACTCGTGTACAACTTTATTGCGCCCGCTGTCGCCGACTACCCAAGAGAATTTTAAAGTGTCAAGTGATACCAAAGTCATAAAAATGGTGAATAAACGCAATAAAATTAAAAAAATATCACGACTTCAGCTCAAGAAACTGAAATTGATGAACCTGAATAGGTAAGTTAAAATCTATCTATCTCAAAAATTGTAAGTACGTGCACTAACTTTTAGCCAGCTAAATAATACCTATGCTTTGACGGCACGAGTTTCCATAATTCATTTTACTGTGTATTTACAGAAATCGTATCAACACTGAGTCTCACATTGCGGAGTTGCCAGCTGATTCACTAGGAATGAGTGAAACTGACACTCCACCACAATTTTCAGAAACATCTGATGGGGCACTAGTAGAACTTCAATCAGTATCGCCCAAGATTTTTGAGTAAGCTAGATTACATACCTACTTATGTCATGAACAGGGTCAAACTAAATCAGCAATCCAAACTCCACAAACTTGATTGGTATCGATATAGGTGTATATCGTGTGTATATATTATATAATTATGTGTATTGTGTTACATCATATCTGTGAGTTAGTTAATTAGGTTTGCTAATTTCACTTGACCCTGTTTTTCAGGTAAAATCTTTGAAAATAAATATTTTTTATGTAAGAGGTCATGAATAGGGTTGACTTACCGGATTTTATCATAAATCCGTATTTTCGTTTTATATTGCGAATGAGATTTCAATAAAACCGGTACCAGTTTAAACCGGTTTATAACTTGAATCGATTTTCAGTCACGCATGTTTCTTTTGCATTACACATTGAAGGTAGACTGTATACTTTACTTCTTTTGTATGTTATATATATACAGAGTATTTTTTTCAACTGGGTGTGAATGGCTATATCCGAAACTATGAGCATACTTAGATAAATAGGAATTTCATAAAAATCAGCTATTTCCTATGATTACTTTCCATAATTTGATCCTTATTAGTAACACTATCAAATGGTGGTCAATACGGGGTGTGTGTTTTTTCCAAAAGCCAGTGGGTTCGATTCCTGGCCAGGATTATTGATTTATCTAAAAATCTTATGATGCAGTTCTAGTTTTCGTCAAAGAGCCTCGAGATTCCTTTCAAAGTTTTTAGGTATTCCTCATAGTTTCGGATATAGCCATCCACGCCCAGTTGAAAAATTCACCCTGTACATATTCATTATTTTTAAACTTATTTCCTATTTTCAGTACCCCTGAAAAAGTATTGGGTATTGCTGGAACAGAGGCAGTCTCACAAAACCTACCAGAATTATCTCATGGAGCACATGTAGAATTTCCGTCAGTGCCAATCACACCACCGCCATATTGTGTAGCTGAGTAAGTTTATCCTCCAGTAAAATTTTAGTTTTGCATAGGCTTATAGATGCATATTTTTGAGTTGGATAAAAGGATGTTTTATTTGGTGGAGTATGGACTATAAATAGTCATACACTGATATACCAGTTTTTCCTAGTTTTTCAGCTTTGTATAAGCTAGTATTTTTTTTTTAGTACATGCGGTCATCACATTTACACGCTTTTTTTTTCAAATGTTTCAGCGATCAAGAAGACCTGCCTTATCTTGTGGAACATGAGCGTGAGACAAAGATTAGAAAAGAAATCACCGGTCGTAGAATTGTTGATATAGTTTATTTTTTTAATCAACTGCAACAGCAAAAACACGAACCTCTCTTTCAGTGTGATTTTAGCTGCTTAGTTTTAGAAACAGAAAAGCGTGTCGGTCTGGTTTCATATTTTAATTATAAATGCAGGATATGCATGAAAATATTTAAAGTGTGTACTGACGACTTGGGCTGTGATAATAGAGTAGATATAAATACTGCAGCAGTCTCGGGTATAGTATCGTCTGGGATTGGATACTCTCAATTCGAGGAAACTATGAGTGCCATGGACATCCCTATTTTTCGTGAAAAATATTACGCGAAAATTCAGGATAGCATGTTCAGTGAATGGGAGGCTACAGCACTGGAGACCATGGAAAGAGCTGCTGCTATTGAACGTGAAGCAGCAATCCAAGAAGGGCGTGTGGTTAATGGCATACCCGTGATTGACGTATTTGCGGATGGTGCATGGTGCAAACGTTCTTATGGGAACAACTATAAAGCAATGTCTGGTGTTGCTGCAATTGTGGGCCGTAAATTTGGAGAAGTTCTTTTCATTGGTGTCAAAAATAAATATTGTTTAATATGTGCAAGGGCTGAGAAACGTCAGGAAAACCCCAAAAATCACAAATGCTATAAAAATTATGAAGGGTCTTCCAGCGGAATGGAAGCGACGATTGTATGCGAAGGTTTCAAGGAATCCATCAACATGTATGGACTTATTTATGGCAACATTGTGGCTGATGGTGATTCTGCAACCTATGCCAAAATATTGTCGTCAAATCCCTATTCAGACTACGTAGTCTCTAAAATAGAATGCCGAAACCACGTTCTGCGAAATATGTGCAACAAGCTGCGTTCACTAAGCAAAGATACAAAATATCCAAAAGCTCACAGAAAATATATGACAGATGAAAAAGTAATGAGCATGAGAAAAGTCGTCACGACTTCAGTCAAACATAATAAAAATAATCCTAGAGACATTGCCATAAAACAAATTCATGGAGACATAACCAATTCTCTGAACCACGCATACGGGGACCACAGACGTTGCAAAGATTAGTGTTGTACGAAAGATAAAGGAATTTTGTCTTCAACTGTGGCAGAGCTTGAAAATTCGACATTTTGGTTCCGGCTAAAAGTTATTTTAAATTCGGTGGCAGCAAAATCGCGAAGTCTTCTGGAAGACGTTGACACTAATGCAGTTGAGAGATTCAACAGCATAATTGCGAAATTTGTTGGGGGCAAAAGAATAAATTTTGCATCTCGCCGTTCTTATCAAGCGAGATGCTCGGCTGCCGTTGTTTCTTACAACACCAAAAGACCTCTTTACACTCTTCACAAAAAAATATTGGGTAAGAGCCCAAGAGGCAACTTAAAAAAACTAGAAGGAAGAAGAGAGCAACAAAGAAAACGAGCCAATGCCGTGAAAAGAAAAAAAAATAGATCTAAGCTATTTGTTAAGCAAAATGATTATGGCAAACAAGCAGCTGCACCAGACTTGTCTGCCGATGAGTACATCGCAGCGTCTGCAGATTTTATGAAAAATTTGAAGACGCTGGTAAATGACCGGGAGGGTATTCAAAACAGAACCAAACAGCAACGCGAAAGCACTGAATGGTTGCAAATCAGAAGGTTGATGGTAACAGCCTCAAACTTTGGAGCAATAATTAAGAGGCAAAAAAATTTTTCTGCCCTGGTGAACAACATTTTATATAAATCAAATATTTCATCCGTCGCGTCAGTAGCCCATGGGCTCAAAAATGAACAATTTGCCCTCCAACAATTGAGCAGCCAAGAAAATTTACACATCGAGGACTGTGGACTTTTTGTGGACCAAGAATTTCCTTACATTGGTGCCACACCGGACGGTGTTGTTGGAGAAGATACCATAATTGAAGTCAAATGTCCAGTAGCTGCATACAAAAATGGCATTGAAAATGCTATCAAAAACAATAAGGTCCAAATTCTAAAATATAATAAAAAGAGTAACCAGGTGACCATAAATAAAAATAGTAACTGGTACTATCAGGCGCAAGGACAGCTTCGAGTGACGGGCAAGCAGCGATGCATTTTTGGAATATGGGGAGGAGAAGAAACAAAAATGGAAATTGTATACATCCAGAAAGATGACGAATTCTGGAAAAATAAAATGGAGCCGAAACTTGTCAACTTTTACCACTCGCACATTCTACCAGAGTTAGTAGATTCCAGAAGAAACCGTGGGATGCCTTTGAGAGGTTCTGAAAAAAATTGAATATGCTCTATTTTATTGTTTATTGTTGAGTGAATATATTTTATAAAACCTGATATAACGGTTTTTCATTTCTGTAAATACCGGTTTTTTGGTAAAACTGAAACCGGTTTTGTATAAATAATAACTTGTAGGCACCCCTTTCAAACAGCGATCTGATAAACGTATTGGTAAATAGATGGATCCAACAATAATGAAAACACTAACGAATGCCCCTAATGTATGTACCAAGTACAAATAATTCACATAAACAAATAGATACTTAGGTACTTTTTAGTGTTACAATGTCAAGATGTTTAGTTACGGTAGATAGAAACTATAACTAGCAGTTGTAGCTTTTCGATAATTATGATAACTTATCAAAATGGTCGGGGATGTTCTGTTTTTCAAAAAAAAAAGTTTATTTATTGTAAGGGACATTCTTAGTCGTAGGTACGGTTAATTTATTTATTGCACTATATTATGTACTTCGTACAAACTATTACTAAGGTTTAAAACGGGACATTTACCATGTTTATTATTTGTTTTGAATTTCCGATATTTCGTACAAACTGTGAAAAAATAAATTAATACATCGCTATAAACACTTGCTATATAATAACATATTAGTTGAATACAAACTAGCATACTAGAATTTTGCATTTGCCTAATTATGCTGCGCCGGCCAGCGCGGCGGCGGAGCGCGGCAGGGTGGGGTGCCCCGCGCGCCGCTTACCTCGCCGCGTCTGCTTCACCCCCTGCGAAACTACGCGACCACGATACCATTTCGCCTTAAGTATTCATTCAAATTATAATAGCATTTATAACATAAAAATTCTTTAAATTGCTTCTTAATTCCAGCCAAATCTAACTCTCTAATTGATTTTTTAATTTTATTATAAATTTGTGGAGCTCTGCAGAATCTGCTTTTCCGCAGTTTCATATAAAACAAAGCTGGTAGTGTCAGAATCTTATGCTTTCTGAAATATGGTACACAACTGTCTGTCACCTGAATTTTCCAAGTGGGCGTTGATGGCCAAAGGAGTCTCGAGCATGATTTTGATGAAAACTAAAACTGCATCATTAGATTTTTGAAAAATAAAAAAATTCCTAGCCAGGAATCTAGCCCATTGATTTTGGAAAAAAGACACGGTATTATGATACCATTCGATAGTATCGCTAAAAAGGACCAAATTTTGGGAAGTAATGACACGGCAAACAAGAAAATTTTGTATTTTTTCATATTTTACATTAATTTTCTTGATTGAAGACACCCGCGCAGTCGATCTTCACAACACTATGTCCTAATTTCAATTTCATTGACTCTTCGCGGCTAAAGGCCACAGTAAAAAAAAATCGTAAACAATTTGTAATTAGAACTCTTATGTGAGTTAGCGTTGGCGCCAATAGTGATTTTGTTCGACGTTTCGTTAATGACTACTAACTGTTATATATTTTTTCAAAAAGCACTTTTTCCTTTAGTTTGCTGAATGTCATTATTTCCCAGAATTTGATCCTTATTAGCAACACTATCGAATGGTGTAATAATACAGTGTAAGTATATTTTTTTCCGAAATCAATGGGTTCGATTCCTGGCTAGGAATATTGATTTTTCAAAAATCTAATGGTGCAGTTTTAGTTTTCGTCAAAATCGGGCTCGAGACTCCTTTGAGTATTTTTCGCTATTCCTTATAGTTTCGGATTTGGCCATCCACACCCACTTGAAAAATTTACCCTGTATACTTATACAATTTATCTAATTACCTTACATTAAAAAGGACACCACCAGAACTGTGTACCTATTCCAGTGCACCACAATAGGACACTCAACCCTTTCTGTTATGGTGTTTAGAAGGTCATTGAAGCTGCCCCGCACACGATGCATCAAGGAGGCCAGTCTCTTGCGCACTATTGCTCTAAAGCAGTCGGCATTGGCCTCCGCAAACATCCCCGATGCACTACAGTATTGCGGCAACCCCATCAGCATCCTAAACCCATTATTGTAGAGGATCCGTAGGGCATTGAAAGCCTTCTGCATATAGCGGACCCACAGGCTGCAGGTGTACAATGGGTAGCAGTACGCCTTAAACAGAGAGTTTCTTGTGCACCTCAAACAGAGAGTTTCTTGTGCACCTTGCAAACCTGTTATTAATTGTTCATCTTATTTTTGTGTCTTTTAATGTAAATATTATTGACATAAATTATAACTCAAGTCTAATCCTTTAAACCAATGGACAAAAAATAGTAATTTTATAAAATTATTCCTTTCAACTTTCAGAGCAGTGATCTCATAGCATACCTAAAAGAACAGCTGGATAGCAAAGAAAAAGAATTGTTTGTTGTGGTGAGCAGAGAGGTTGAAGAGAAGCAGCTGTGGATGCACCAGTATGCCGTACAGAACAATAAACAGGATTCACAGAATCCTAGCAGCACTGGGGCTATGCTGCCTGACAGTCAGTGTGACAGCCCTGCAGACAGTGTGTCCTCACATTCACAGTATGACTACAGAAATCGCGATGTCGAGTGCCTCAAAGTGACGGAAGTGAGGACCTGAGTTGGCAGTGGAGAAAATAATTTTAATGCGTGAATTTTAGACTTGGTAATACTTTCCACAGACTGCTTGAGACCTCATAGCAATTTATAATGTGTTCACAGAGTTTTCAATGTATGTGTGTTGTGTATTGAAAAGTACTTTGGTAAGGTATGGTGTCGGTTTGTAACGGATAAGGATTCCGGCTGTTTAGACATAATTTGCAGTCTGTTGTTTCAGTACTTAAAAAAAGTATTGTTCAAATTAATTTATTGATATATTGTTTTTATATGCACTTTATTTTTGTTTTGCACAAATAATGTTGAAGATTGCAGCATATTGTTGTTTTTATTAAATATGTTTTTGTTTTGCATAAGGCCTAAGGTTACAGATAGTAACAAACATAGTGAATCTAGATAGATCTTGCCTTAAATAATGGTCTTTGTATAGCAATATGTTAAAGACTGTAAAATTATATATGCCATCTGATCTTCATAGTCATTTCAATACTTTAATAGGACTTGATCTTTATAATAAAATAATAATAAAAAGCAGTGACAGCAATAAATAGTTGTGATAGTAATTGATACTATGTCTGTTAAATGTTGCGATGTAATATACTGTTTCATTACTAAGCCAAATATGATAACCAAACTGTTTCACTCTATATAAATATTAAAGAATAATTTGGCCAAAAAAATAGATTAATGTTGTTACAGATAACTTCGAACTCTATTTTTTGTTGTTTATATACTTTAACTATTTACTTTTACATTCTGAAGGCACTTACTTAGTTTTATAGCACAATTTGTCTTTTCTCATTTTACATTCTTACAAATACTAATCATCACTGTGGGCTCTGTTCATATACAACTTAGATTGTCCATCTTAAGGGGAATGCTCCAACCAGCCCGCGAAATTTCAAAATTTCTTGGGTTTTTTGCAATTTGCAGGGCAGTGCTAGGTTGTATGTTGATTAAAATATTATTCGCGGCTGTAAGACATATGTAGTTACAGAATTATAATCATCAAAATCATCAATAAAACGCTCTAAGTTCATAAAGCTGTAGGAATGACTTTTTCTGTTTTTTTTTGGTTCCTACGCCTTTATGAACTTGGAGGGTTGTATTGGTGATTTTGATGATTATAATTCTGTAACTACATACGTCTTACAGCCGCGAATAATATTTTAATCAACATACAATCTAGCACTGGCCTGCAAATTGCAAAAAACGCAAGAAATTTTGAATTTCGCGGGCTGGTTGGAGCATTCACCTTAAAATAATATATTCTAAACAATTTCATGTTATGTTTCTTTAATGAACATGTAAGATTTTTTCTATTGTAATATCTGAATAAAAAACATTCATTGTCATTGAACAGGGCCTATCTTACATCTGCCATAATTACATATGTCCCTTCGTGATAAATTCCCAGTGGATGATGATTATTTCATATTGAATCGTTATTGAACTTCTCATAAGTTTTTTACTATACATATTAAACTTTACTGTAAATATAAGATATTTTTCCAAAAAAATTGAAAGTGTGATGATGGACCTGTTTTTTTATTTATTCCTTGCCATTCCCTGAATTTCTGGTTACAACAATATCATAAACAATATGAAACGCGGTGTAGCCATCTATCCATTTGTAGCTCAATGTACACTTAACTATCTTCTTCTACCTACCGTGGTTGACATCGCGAAAGCCCGCCGAGCGTGGGGTACGACTTCCAAAAATCTCTGGTGCACCAAACAACTCTGCTTACTCCTTTGAGTAAACACGCGTGATGTCCGAGAAACAGAAGTCCACCTAGGCTGGCGCACTACACTAAGCCGCAGCGCAGCGTGATTGCCACTGCTAAACTAAAATTAACTGCGCAAGTTGAAATTAGGTTGAAAATAGAGTTTTAGTCAGGTAACTTAACTATTTCCGACTTTACTTTAGGGAAAGCATAGTTGATTTTGGATTGACTGTGACAACCGGCCCTAAAGTGATTGGAACAGCGACTATACACCATCAATTCATCACCTGCCTAGACTTTTCCCGACTATGTAAGACTGGAAGCAGACCCCAGTCTAACCGGATGCAGTTACGATATATTACGAACTCCTTGATTAGACTGGTTTTCAGACTTTCGGGCTACTGCATAGAGAATTTGGGCCACTGACATCCCTTTTCTTCCGCCACTCTTCTCTGTTCTGTGCGTCCCTTATCCATCCGTTTCCCGCGATCTTGAAGATATCGTCAACCCAACGCGCTTTTGGACGGCACTGTTTCTTAGGCCCAACCTTGACCAACATTCGGTCATAAGTTATAACCTTACACCATCGGCCATTGGATTAGTGCCCAACTCCACTTTACCTGACTACCGCGTAACGTGCTTTCCGAGGCACGGAGGAAACTTGGTATGTATTAGAGGGTAACCGCGGGTTAACCTTGAAGATCGACACGCGGTTGTTTTAGCAACGAGCTCCTACGTGCGGTCTGTGTGCTCCAGTGTGCGAATAGTAGCGGTCTTCCAATAAAAAATTAAATTAGCTATAAATCTAAACTTTATTATCAGCGATGTTGGTACAGTTGTTGTTCTTTGAGATGATGAGGCGATCGGGGTCCAGACGCAGGTCCTCCATGATGGCGTAGATCTGCGCGCGCACCGGCGCCTCGATCTCGCGCCGCCGCCCCAGCACCCAGATGTGATCTGTGAACATGATGACTTCACGTTAGCAATTGCTATTAGTAGCCTCCTATTTGAAGAAACGTGAATCTTAAGCTCCGAGTTAGTTTATTTCCTTGCTTTGACCCGGAAATAACGAGTATTTGAACTGATGTCAGGACAATTATTTACTCGACCACGAATTCCAACTTTTAGCTCAACCCCATGCCTACGTACACTACTCAGACACAGATAATATAATACTACTCAGGGACATCTCGACCAATCCCTAAAATTCGATCACATAAAGAGCCAACTAGGAGCTTAGACTGGTCGAACGGGATGACTACACCTAAGGGAACTTATTTTTTGAACTGTTAAGTATTTAAACATTCGAGAGGTTATTATGATCAGTTGAAAAAAATAATGGGTAGTTATTTTTTTTATCGGCGGTTGGTAAGGGCGACAGTAAAACATAGTAATAAAAAAAAACAATTGGCCTGATATTTCGTCTTACAATGTCAGTACTAAAAATACGTAAGCAGACTAATACGTAAATGGCCAGTAAAAATGATGGAATGGGCAGTTAGATAAATAGTTCGGCAGTTCATAGGGAGCGGAGACACCCTGACTTGGGGCACCCCGACTCGGACAGGTTAGGTTCGAAGGGGATGGCGGGGACTAGTGAGCGAGCGAACTAAGACTCCAACATTCCCTTCGTGTTAGGTTACTGTAAACCCTACAGACAGAAATAGGAGCCGTTTCTTTTTACTTTTCTTTAACCTGACTCCTGAACGATTCGCGAGACGAGGATATTAACTACTTATTGGGAAAAAAAATTCGCGTTCATCAACACTGTTCATTAACCAGTAGAACGCATAATATCATTCCCAGTAGTTAATAGTGTTAACTTCGCGGTATTAACCAGCGGGAACGAGCGACCAAAACTACTATTACAACTGCCGCTTTAAATCAGTGCGTATACCTAACACCTTACAAACCCTACATACAGAAATAGTCACCCCGCGTACCGGGGTTTTTTATTCGACTGCCTTGCCGCAAGCCGTTCCTGCTCGTAAACTTAGGTAGTCCATGTTAATGTTTAAAGGTTCCAGTAAATATTGTTCCCAAATTGAACAGGTCTTGTCTGCGTAGCTTTGTCCTAGTGTTAGTTGTCACGGAGTCAGGTTAATCGCCGTGGCAGCGACCGGCAAGCGCTACATCCAAGTTGGTCGCAGTGTAAGTAATTGCTTTGTTTGGGTTAGTATATCCTGACACTATGAACCAGTAAACAGTTTTGGCCTAGCTAGGACAAACTAGTTTGGCCTGCAATCGGGTTTGGCCGTCAACATATTCACACAAACAACAATTTGACAGCCACACCATGCCACTACTGATCAAACGTACCTGAGTGTGCGATACTGACGCTGGTACAAGACCACACGATGGCGAACTGTTCGTAGTCCGTGAACAGCACGTGGTAGACGCCGGCGCCGGGGAGCAGCCGTCCGATGATATAGGGCACGCGGTTGTTGAGCTTGTAGCGGAAGATGGAGGACGCGTTGTGGCTCGGTATGCCGATGCCGTACGTCGTTGATGGGCTCTCCGTCCTGGGGAATCATTGGTAGACAGTTAAAGGAATTCTAACTAGACGTGTTAGTGAAAACGATTATTTATTACTATGTAATACTATGTATAAGGATGTTAATGGAGCCTTTTAATATCCTCTCGATTTCACGGCAATCCAGCTAGACTGGGTGTGAGATCAGGCGCACGACCAATTAACGGATTAAAACGTGCTTGCCGATGCACGGGCGTGTCCAAATCCCGGGCACCTACAAATACCAAAACTGACAAATTCCTAATGGAAAAACCCAATACCACTTTGCTCGACCCGGGAATCAATTCCAGGACCCTAGTTGTCGAGAATATCACGCCGCGCGGACGCCGCCGGGCGACCGCGGGCGGGAGCTGAGGTCGCGTGGGGGGGAGCTCCAGCAGCGAGCCGGATCCGGCTCGAAGGACCATAGAAAAGAATGGTCCTTCGAGCCGGATCCGCCTCGAAGGACCATAGAAAGGAACGGGTGATATCCTCAGGGTGTTGAGAGGATTAAAACGCGGTGACTTCATAAATAGTGGACTGTATAATATTAAGATTTCAACAAGGGAAAACAAACGGTCAAATTAACTTCGAATAGGCGAGAAAAATATGTAGTGACGGTGACGCAGTGCTGGTGCCGGCCGGCGCGCGCTCGCTGCTGGAGCGCCCCCCCCCCCCCGCGACCTCAGCTCCCGCCCGCGGTCGCCCGGCGGCGTCCGCGCGGCGTGATATTCTCGACACTAGTTAACCCGCTCACTAGTCGCGTTTGCGACCACGAGATTAATGGGGCTTACCTCCCCCGTTGGTCTCATTTCGTTCTCGTCTCGTCTAGACGGCAATAGGGAAAGCACTGTTGTTAAAAATAATAATAACATGCCTTACCATTTGTTAACTGTATTGATTGTGATGAGCAGGTAGCCCCGCTCGTTGAGCGCTACGCTGAGCTCGGTGCAGCTCGCCGTGATCTCCACCAGGTAGAACGATCTCTCCACTTCGTACCAAGTGCCGCTCATCTGGAAGATGGTTAATTAAATTATGAGGTACTTCAAGTGAACAACACCTCTGCCTTCGTCACCGGTGCCTCTCGTCATTGGAGTCTTCATTACCCACTCGAATCAAGTCAAAGTCAGCCAACACATGACCACCTACAACCACAACTGGACGTTTACAATTATTATTGCATGTCAATCAGCTCGATTCTCGGTAACTCTCATCCAGCTGCTACTTAGCCACCATACGAAGATCGACAGTTTATGGCAACCATGGCCAGCCAATTGACACTTCATCTTGATTATTCTGTGCTTTATGACGTCCTAAAACCTGGGTTCTGAAGGGACTAAAGGTCGCGATGTTGGTAACTGCATTTTAATTCAGATAGTATTTCTGAGTTTCAGCTTTGTCCTCGATCAACGGAGCATCCTGGAGTAATTTCAGTCTAGTCACTAAGTACGTTACGTGTCAAACCGAGCTAAACATAGCATTAGTGGTAGCCTAGATAACGTGGCGTTAATGAAGAATTCCATAGATTCGTACAGCAAATTTTCGGTGCTGCTGTGACATCAAACAATCAACTTGCCAATGCCTACCTACTTACTTACTATAAAACAACATATTGTTGATGTAAACAGATAGGTACTTTAGTAATCATGCGTGTAAACTGCATGAAGGTCAGTGACATATGGGCACTTTTGAGACCACAAGTGCTTTTTGTACCTATCTAATCTATAATAGAATAATGGTGATGTTTGTTATATTGACAAAATCTGCAGCTTAACAGCCGTACTACAGATATGTATTTCTTGTGGGAATCGAACACGCGACATGTGGTGCAGCTTGCGCAGCAGCCCATCGCTAAGCCACTGTGCCAACTGTGAGTGTGAGTGCCGAAAGATATCAGTTATTTATTATACAGAAAAGCCCTAGGTATGGTTTCATTTTATAAATCATAAAAATCATTTTAAATTCATGATTTAGTAGTGTAACAGTATAAGTTATTGATAGTGTAACAAATAAATTTAGTGCCATTGCAATTTAATTTGATGCCCTTGAATCAGGGATAGGCGTTCCTGAGCATTCGCCGATTTTGAGCTTCACATTACAAATTCGAAACAAACAACAGGGGAGGGAGCGCCCTAAGAAAATGAGGAAGTCTCTTTTGTAAATCAAAACAAGTAATAGTAACCGATGCTGCTTCAATTTTGAACTAGTAAAGTTCGTCGACCAATTATGATTTAATTGAATATTTTACCATTTAGGCTGGCTCATTTTGTGGCCACATTTTTGTGGCACGGCCTCTGCCAGATAAATATCTGCCAGCCATATTAGTATTTAGGTATAGAATAGAAATAGAGATTACAACACCACCATATATCACCACACCACCGTATATACACCTACGTGTCGTTATCCAGGTAAATAATTGCAACAGCGGGGTTATCATTAATTAAGGCACGAGCATCCCCTCCCGACACTCCCTTAGCGGGAGGGGTCATTTGATGATTTCCTACCCCAAAAAAATAAAAAAGGCACGAGCATCTATATGTATACACTTTCCTAAATTTAAAAGCAATTTTCGCGTGAAGTAACGATTGTAACTTGAAGATCGGATCTTTTTCATAAATGATGTTGAGTTCCAGAATAGGTACTATGTTCGTAACAAGATGAAATTTTAATCAGAACAATAGGAGAAAAATACTTTTTAATAGTTGTAAAGTGTTTACATATTGGTGCTCGTGACTGTAGAGGCTTTTGTTAACCTCTTATCTTGCTTTCCGTTATTTTGTGTAGTAAGCAACGACTTATTGTCAGGCCTCTGTCCCTCCATACTTAAGTACTAATGATATAACATGATAATATTGTAAAATCAAATCAAAGTCAAAGTCAAAGCATTTATTTCAATTAGACCATTACAGGCACTTTTGAAAGTCAAAAACAAAAAAGCTAAGTCACAGTCACAAGACATAATAACTTGCGCAAGTACTGTAGTTGCACATTCCAAATCGTAGATCTCTATGGAGAAGAATGGGCAAGAAACTCCATGGACACTCTTTTAAATCAAAATCTTGGTTACATCATTCATGTTGAGATTAAACATAAATGTGAGAACGATGTACAAAGACGTGCACAGAGTAAAAGATTAAACCAATAATCCAAACTAATATTATAAATGCGAAAGTAACTCTGTATGTCTGTCTTTGCTTCACGCCTAAACTACTGAACCGATTTGTGTGAAATTTGGTACAGACATAGTTTGGAACTTGAGAAAGGACATAGGATAGTTTTTATTACAAAAAATAAAATAAAAAATAAAATTTATTCCGGACATACAGCGCCATCTATTGGTCAAGAGTCGGCATCAATTCAGTACTGAAAATTACGCGATATAACCGAACTCGACGCGGGTGAAGCCGCGGGCGGAAAACTAGTTTAAAAATAAAGTAATTAAAATAAACCGTGGCAGCTAAGACTGACAGCGCCCGTTCACGAACATAACGCATGGATCAGCGCCATTCAACTCCATATTGAAGGGAACTAAATGACCCGACACACCCGCCACCATCAGCGAGACATTTGAGTGAGCATGACATTCTCTCAGCCACCAGGACACATTCAAGTCAATAAAATAAAATCATTTTAAAAAAGTAACCATGGAGTTTCTTGCCGGTTCTTCTCCATAGGAAACGACCAACCCCTGTGCCCGAACCGTGCACCTTTTTGTCGACGTTTTATAAGTGCCCATGTAGACCTAGTGAATAAAATATTTTGATTTTGTACCTTGGTAGTCTTGGTACCTAATTATTATTTTAAATCAAATTCCAGCAAGTTTTCCTTATTTGCGTTAGCTATCTACAACTAATTCTAAATCATTCATTAGGTACCTACTAGGCCTAAGTACTACCTACCTACTCATTAAGTTGAATTCATTCATGTAAGCATTAGGTCCCACTGTATTGTATGAAACCACATAAACTGAATAATTACATACTAAATTAAGTAAGTAGGTACCTATTACCGATGTGCTATGTGAACTTATGAGTTCTATTAACTTTTTCTTGTGGAAAACTCGTAATAGTAAAGTTGTTCTTGTTGTAACTTTCAGAACTGTGGTGGCTTCCTTCCGATGAAGCTAGTCTAGCAAGTGTTATGCATTATGTTAAGCGTATGCATGGCTGCGGGTTAACCGCTTGACATGCGGACTAACTAAGCAAGGTGAGTGTTTACTTCGCGCAACAACGGAATAATATGTAGACGGAGCGTCTCCTACGCGTGAAGTTTGAACATCGCGACTATACACTCTAGCTTCCGATGTTCTTCCCTAGGTTACAGACATACAATAGCATAAAAATGGTCTTAAACCTAACTATAGCGATGAAGATTAGCCCGCGAAATCCAAATTTTCTTATGTTTCAGTGCCAGGTTGATGTTGATGAAATTATGATTTGCGCAAGTACGTAGTACTTATTATATTATGTGATGTGTGGCGCAAGTAACACGTATGTAGTTACAGAATTAAGTCATCAAAATCATCAATGCAAATCTCTCAGGTTCATTTAAGGGCAGGATATTCGAGCGCAGTAGGCATTTAGCGTTACTTACAAACGCGCGTGGCAAGTCGCACAAATAGATATTTCAAATGAACTCGGTGACCGCGCTGTGCAAAACTTTGGGTCATAGGTACTATAAAATTGTAACAGAGTGTACAGTCAACTTCGTTTTACGCAATTCATGTTAATTTTCGGGGGTTTATTTAGTCTTTAGAGAAATATAAGTAGAAGCAACTTATTTTATTTTATTACTACTTACAATTGTTTTTATTCACGTAATCTCCTTTTCTTTCATGATTGATCTGGTTTTTGGGTTTTTTGTCAGTAAACTACTGGAGAGATTTTGATGGGAGTTTCAGTACCTAGTTTGTTAACTAAGTTATTATAGTCTGCGCACCCCACGCGTACGAAGTCGCGAACATAAACTAGTTTTTTATTATTACTTAAATATGTAGTTCAGAAGAAATAAATTCGGATAAAACTAATTACAATACAATACACAGGCCAATCTCTTTATTCTCTCAAATCAATTGTTTCACGCCATTAAGACCTGCAAATGGCTCAAAACTAGAAAGACACCACAGAAACTCAAGGTTGAGTAATGGTAGAGAACACGAGAATTGAACTCTGAATCTGGTCAAGAGTTATGTTTTCGGACTAGTCTAGATTCTGTTTATACAAGCACGACGGGAGGACAAGAGTGTACAGAAGACCGGGAGAGCACTATAACTAAGCCTGAATAGAAGAAAAGGTGCCTTCCGGCGGAGGCTCTGTTCACGTGTGGTCTGGTATTTCTTTCGTAAGCCGCACTGAGCTGAATATTTAGTTTTAGCGGTTAATTTTTTTTTCTCGAGGCGAAAATCTAACTCACGGTTGAGTAGAAACTAGAAATACACTTGTGTACTAGGTAGCAGTTACGAGCATTCAGAATGTTTTGATTCGGAGATAGTATTTTGGAACTTTGTAAATGAAAGAGGTATCGTTATTCACACACAAGTGTGTTTACATTTGTATTGTATTGTATAACGGGCTGGTGTCCGCAACACCACGTCCAATGAGCGTATTTTGCGTGCGGGTGGGAAATTTATTCGGTCCACCTCAGCTCCCCGAGAAAAGCCAGCAGTGCCTTGATGTCGCTGACAATCTCGCGGAGAGTACCTGGGTTACGAATTGCTTGGGTATCCGATCGTTTATGGATTTCGCTAGGGGGGACTCGTTATAAAATCCCTCCAGTAGGTATCGCGGTGTGCTGTGTGTCCTTCTTACCCCAAAGTTGAAGTGTTTCAAGGCGTACTGCAGCCATCGTCGCTTCCTGCTGTATGAACAGATGGAGCGGTGGGAGCTCCAACATGGCTTCCAGAGCCGCGGTCAGGGTAGTCTCTGTATGCGTTGCAGTTTGATGGAGGCTGTAGCTAGTTTAGTGCAGGGCCACCAGACCACTGCCCCATAAACAATCATGGGTCGGATTACCGCGCAGTATAACCAAAGTATTATTTTAGGGGATAGGCCCCACTTCTTACCTATCATCCTTCTGCATTGCCAAAAGGTTATGCAGGCCCTGTTTAGTTTGTTGTCTAAATGTGTGTATACATATTGGTGCTCGTAATTGTAATTATACACATTCAGTTCGCTTGTAAGGTAGGTATGTTTTAGAAAACATAAAAAATTTAAGCTGAAGTATATCCAGTGCTTAAATGTCGAAAATAGGAGATTTTACAAATGCCCCGTGGAGTGAATGTGTCGACGAGTTAAAGATCACAAGCAGAAGCCTCCAAGAAACTCAGAACGATCGTTTTTTAAGTATTTTTTTTTTGTGAGATTTTATCCACAAGGTTACGTCACAGAACGATCTTTATAGTCAGAAGATAGTTTGAAGCATACTCTCTGGTTTAAAGTCACTATATAAGTATCCTACCTCTCGTTAGCCGCGAATATAAGCTGGAGTAGCTCATTGGGTAATATTTGCCTTCCAACTTCTCAGGGATTCAAAGTATATAACCTACCATAACACAAGCATTAGGTTGCTTAGCTTGGGACTAGATGGTGCTGTGTGAAATGTCCAGGGATATTATTATACTAATATCATGCGAGTATGTGTAAACACCCGTGGAGTATATAATACTAGTTTACATATGTATGTTGTGAACTCTATCGACTATAAGTTTAAGCAAATACCTACGCTTACGAATGTAACCGTTACGATACAAAAATGCACCGTAATGATTGGCACACGTGATACTGTGATAGTAGAATAGACGTTTATCGTATCTGTATTACGAGTACGGCTAGTCGCAGTCGGTACGTATCTACACAAAACTATAATATCGGAAGCATTGTGCTTCCGATATTATAGTTCAAGCGTCAGCATTATTCTAAGGTCCCAAAGAGGGTTGCTAAACTGTCAGCATTATGCTAGGACCCCTAGAAGGTTCCTAACTGTCAGGATTATGCTTAGGACCCCTAGAAGGTTCCTAACTGTCAGGATTATGCTTAGGTCCCCAAGAGGGTTGCTAAACTGTCAGCATTATGCTTAGGACCTATAGAAGGTACCTAACTGTCAGCATTATGTTTAGGCCCCTAGAAAGTTCCTAACTGTCAGCATTATGCTTAGGACCTTATTTATCTATTCCGTGCTTAGGACCCTTACAGGGTTCCTAACTGTCAGGATTATGCTTAGGCCCCTAGAGGGTTGCTAAACTGTCAGCATTATGCTTAGGACCCTCACAGGGTTCCTAACTGTCAGGATTATGCTTAGGACTCCTAGGGGGTTGCTAAACTGACAGCATTATGCCTGGACCCCTTAGTGGGTTATTCTTTCTTCTTTGCGTGTCGATGGCAAAAAAGTAGAGGGTTGCTAAACTGTCAGCAACATGCTTAGGTGCCTTAGACTCCTTAGAGGCTTGCTAAGCGGTTGCGCTAGTAATGAGCTACTCACCCGCTGTGTGTCGAAGTTGGGCAGCGGCGGGTAGACGGGGCACTTGCCCAGCCCCGTACTGATGACGGCCTTGATGATGGTGCAGAACAGAACACAGTATATCCTGGTCACGGTGACGCTCGAGCCTTCCATGGCGCACTAGTGCGGCGAGAGAACGTTCAGTCGCGCAGTGCAACACTTGTTATGTAAACACTAGACATTATTTGTACAACACGAGATTGGTCGCCGCCGCGCCTTCCAAGCCACTGCACGGAATACGATCGATACCTGCGATCGTTATTCATTAATCGCAAGCCCACTCACACGTCACGAAACGGACGCGACACGATAACGTACCGTGACGTAAAGCTAAATACACGTAACTGATTGTGATCAGAAGGCTTCAGAACTTCGCAACTAGGATAAGTTAGGCACGGTCAGGTAAGCTGACTAAATGTTTAGTAACCAAGTTATGAAGCGTGTCAAAATTGCATGTGTGCTGAAATTTGTCTAATAAAATTGCGCGCGAGGAATGTCGGACGGTTGTCTTACAAAATACTTGTTCTTTATGAAACTAATATTTTCGTAAAGTAATCTTCCACAGAAATTTAATTTTGTAAGCTTCACACGAAGATTTTGTTCGATTTGTTTCGACCATGATAGCATTTCCTCTTCTGAAATTAAACCTGTTGAGTGTTTGTAAAGATAATGTCATAATATAATGTCTAGATTTATAATTTAACTGTGACAATTTTGTTAGACTGCCATAAAAGTGAAAAATCCGATAAAATAAAACCACAGCAGTACTTATTTAGTTGCAACATGGCGGGCGTCCATTTACCCAAAATCACTCGAGTTATAAAGAAACCACTAAATAATGTAAGTAAAGTCGTTTAGTGAATAAGTTGTACGTACATAATTACATATTATATGCAAATAGGAAGTGGACACAAACACAATGTTTTCAAACAAGTGTATTGTTCTTACAATCGATCGTGACATTTACAACTATACGTCATTACAAATATACAATATCACAACATAGCTTACAACTAGAAACGAAACAAAACAATAATTATTATAGAATATAAGTAGTAACAACAGCTCGATTATTTGCTTCTTTAAAACAACATCTAGATTATTAGGTACTCATACTGAAATTTCATTGAGGTATCTCAGCGATGAAAAAGTTAAAAATCACCGGCCAAGCCCAACTATGTTGGGCTCGGCTTCCAGTCTATCCAGACGCAGCTGAATATATACCAGTGCCTGCATGGAGCGACTGGCTATCTGACCTCCACAACCTGGGTAACATGATACACCTGGTAAGATTGCTCGACACTAAATTTGAAAAACAAATACAGGGAAAAGTGCTTACAATACGGATTGATGAATGTGTTCGTAACATACTACTCGCACGCTTTTATGAATCGTGTGATAACAAGACTCAGGAAGTTCAGTATAAATATTTTGCTCTTTTGTTACAAAACATGTAGGGTTAATGCCTTTTTACAAGTTCCGGGCGCCGGGTGACCGGAAACAATGTATTGAGGTAAGTATGAAAGCTAGCTTTCATAGGGTGCCCAAATTACCAGGCTTACCAATAAATTCGTTACTGGTTATCCGAGCCGACTATCCGGCAGCTGAAACCTGTGAAAAGACACTCTTTAAACTTACATTGACCTGAAGTGCATACCCGGGACTTTAATTTGACACATTGAGCAATACAAAGGAGACTGTCTTCATACCGCCGCCCGCAAACTCGATGTTCCATATTCAAAGCCGGGTACAGAAATTGCTTTCCACGACCGCGCATCAACCATTCCAATTTAGACCTTAATTACAATGTCATGCGAGTGAATTGACGTGCGCTCTTGAATCGCACTATCTTAACTATAGATACAGTATCACAACCAATCACCACTTAATATTTAGCGCTATATCTGACTTCTCAACAGCATGGTAGGTAGTATGCAGCATAGCTCGCGCTTTATCAGAGTCCTTCCCGTCAAGCCACTCGGCGTACAGCTTGCGGACCAGCTTGCTGTCTGCTGGCACAGCTAGGGGCAGCTCGAAGTACATGCCCTCTAGCTGCGCGACCAGCTCGCGGCCGCTCTCGCCCGTTACCGGTCGGACTTGGGCCCCGCCGTTTAGGCATCCTAGAATGTTGAAAATATTGGGTAAAACTTTTCTACTAGACAGGCGTGCTTATTACATCATGATATGAGGTCAAATATTAAAAAAATAACACTAAATATCCTAATTTACCCGCCTGCGCTCCTCAATTGGAATGGTGACTGCAGTCACTAACGAAATCTCTAATGCTTAAAAATGATTATGGTGTTTCAAAAGAATTGGATGAAGGACTCGATTGTGAATTTGCCATAAATTTCTTATTTTAAAGATAGATAATACAATTACATACCGAGTTTCCTCCGTGCCTCGGAAAGCACGTTAAGCCGTTGGTCCCGGCTGTCATTTGTATATCTTTGACCATCGTTACAGGTAGCCAATGGCCCAAAGTCTGACAACCAGTCTTACCAAGGCGTATCTCCACAACCCAGTACTCACTGGGTTGTGGAGGTCAGATAGGCAGTCGCTCCATATAAAATACTGGTATTCAGCTGCATCCGGTTAGACTGGAAGCCGACCCCAACATAGTTGGGAAAAGGCTAGGCAAATGATGAATGAAAGATAGATAATACAGTATTTTCTCATTATTTTAGTCTCGATAAGAAAATGCTAGTTGATCCAAATTCAATATTCATAGTTTTCAGAATCTGCTCACCCCCAATGCCAATTCATCATTATCATCTCCTGTCCCAGTCCCATGTTATTTCGGATCGTCGTTCCATCATTTACTCCCTTTTCTTTCAGTATCATTCCTCACTTAATCCATCCACTTTTTCTCCGATGCCAACTAAAATGAATAAACTCCGTACCTGAGGGGCACGCCATGACCTCGACGTAGTGGTAGGGCGACTTGCCGCGCTTGAGCTTCTGCACCAGGTTCTGAATGTTGCGGAAACCGTTGGCAATGGCGAACCGCAGCACCTCCTTGCCGTCCTTCTCTAGCGTCACCTCACGGAAGTCTGGATTCCTGAGGGCGTCAAATTACTGTAGTTTTACGCCTGTATCATCACCACTGCTCTCCAAACGGTGAATGATAATATCATGAGGAATCCACCGTGTCTTACCACCAAACAAAAATCGAAGGATGTGAAATCTATCAAACCGCACTAAGCCCGCGAGAAAGATTACAGTCCACTCCCTCTCTCCCCGTTTTTTTTAAACGTTGCCACGATCTAGGTATTTCTCCTGTATGACCTGTATCGTGGGTGCGTGTATAAACATTTAAAATCACATACACAAACAGCCAGACCTGGATAAACTATCTGTAGGACTCTTTCTCTGTATTCTCAAAAGAAGTAGGCTGTAGTATACACATAGCAAATCCACATTTCGTCAATAAAGTTATGTCTCTGAAGGCGGGGGGCCCAGCTGCTGTTAGGATTGTCATCTCGAATTTCCTCAGTTCACAGATAGGCATTCTGCCTACCGATGTGATACGAATTGCTCATCCCATAGATGAGCAATTCTAAAAAAATCAGGAAATAACGAATGTTACGTAAATCTTTGCCCGCCGGCGCCGGCGCCGTGGGACTACAGCAGGTCAGGAGCAAAGGTCTTCAAATTGTAGGTCACATTACAAAGTAACTAAACTCTTGGAATGTTAACGCTTGCAGTGTTTGCGTCAGTCTGCGAACAATGCGAGGCTGGCCGTTGACTAATTAGTGGCACATCACACAATGGCCCACTTGGTGAGTTGTGGCCGAGGGGTCGCACTGTGACAATGTGTGAACGCGACACTGTGACAGTGGAAGTCGTACGAAACTGTTGCGACACTTTATGGACATTGTTTCTTGTTCCTATTATTAGGTAGGTATTGATTTTTAGTTAGAGTTTTGAGACGCATTTGGTTCCGATGTTAGTATCTTGCGTTTGCGATTTCCTTTCCAGAAATGAAGACTGATTATGTGTTTCTGGAATATTTTCATTTGTGTGTGAATTGAACTGAATTTAAATTAAACTGGTGTTTAGTTGATATTTGTCTAAGTAGTAAATGAATAATGTAGCATAACTCCTTATTTTATCGCGTTTTTGTATTCAATAGAAGGCCGACTCGCCTACATATAATCAAGCTATAGTAAGTTGCACATTACATATTAAACAGATATTTAAAAAAAATGCAAATATTTAAAACTTGATGAACTTTTTTCTGCCAACCTTAAACTACCTAATTAAGTATTAAAACGCACCTTAAATTCTTATAAACGAGCTGTGCATTACTCTCTCCGAACAGCTGTTCCGCGGCGTACAGGAACACGTGGTCGGCGTACCCGCCCGAGCCCGTCCCGATGTGCCGGCGCAGCGCGGGCGCGGCCTCGCCCAGCGCTTCCCACGGCCAGTCCAGCTGTGCGCCAGCGATGTCAGATAGGAGCTTGTTGCTCACCTCGAGCATTTGTTCTAACTCAACTAGGGGTTTGAGAAATTATAGGATTAGAAGACAGACGTGAGTTTTGGAGACAGAATCTGAATAAGTAGGGGGAAGTGTTGGCCCAGTTGTAACGGACGCGACTTGTAAGTTGTAGGTATTGAGTTCGAACCCAAGCATGCTTTAACATTCGATTACCACTGAATTAGGTTCAAGGTTGATTAGGAACATTTGTCAGTTTCGGGTAGCTTGATGTGCTGGCGTCTCGCGTCTGTACAAAAATGCTAATGTCGTCGAAAATGCAGTAAATTAAAAAAAAAAAATTGGTACTTATTTCAATTTTTTTTAAATTACAAAATGAGCTTGCTCTTGACCTCGATCACGCCTGGTGGAATATTGCATATTTTGGCACTTTTATTGCATATATCAATCATTTATGATGGATATTTGCATGCATATTTCAAAACTGTTTTAAGTTGCAGATAATCCAGTCTTTACTAATAATACATACTTGCAGTAATAACACAATCCACATCGTGACAGCTGAGCATCTCGCTATAGAAGTCTTCCCGGGACGCTTCCAGCTTCTTATCATAGCACGGCATGACAGTGACATGGTAGATCTCCCCTGGGGTCAGTTCTCTGTACTTAGACAGGTACTGCTTCACTAGGGACCCCATTACCTGCTGCGGCGACTTGGAACTCGATATGTATGGTAGGATGAAGTTGCCGTGTGTCTTCTCGGCGTAGCATACCCAACCTGTATAGGGAGTGTTATAAATTGAACGATTGATAGATTTGAGATATGGATAACTAGAAACTATTTATTTTGCTGTAATGAAAACAGTTGAAAACACACACTTAAGTACAATAATTAAAGATACTCATAATAAAAGCTTTAAAAAGATATATGATAAAAAGTTTCCTATAACCTGGACAAGAGCTAGCCAACATGGGCATGTTCTTGGAGCTGGGGTCTGTCTGCTGGTTCTGATATCTCTGCAAGAACTCCTGCTGTGCCTCTAGCAGGGCGAAGTCTTCAGCTATCGTCATATCCAGCACCAAATCCGCACCTAAGCTCTTGAAGTACCCTGGACAAGTTATGATGAGGTTAAGTTGAGACACATTATACCGGGTAAAACGGGGTGAATCGAGACACTTTGTAACAGATTTTAACGTAGAATTAATATGTTGTGTTAACACTCTAAATAATTTAAAAAAAAATATTTCGGAACAAAAACACAAGACTAGGTACAAGTACAACGATGGTAGCTGCAAAAGTATAAACTGCAGCGCAGTTAAGTATAACCAAGTAAATAAAATAGAGTACTTTTTGGCAACATATCAATTCAATGTTGCTGAATCAAGACAAAACTCTGAAAGGCATTTTACCTTTCAGAGTTTTGTCTTGATTCAGCCCCGCTTCTATTCACCCCCTTTGACGGTAAATCCTGCAATTGCAATTTAGCTTGGTAAACAAATGTTTTTTTAATTTGCATTACAACTTTATGACTTTTCAAATGTTTATTTTGTCTCAAATGGTTGCGTTTACAAATGTGAATGAAACAGCCCCAGTAAGTAATTATTAATAATACTTGTGTTGGGGTTGTGTTGGACTAATCATTATGATATCAACTTAATGTGTACTAGCTTAAAGTTGGTATTCATTTGAGTTGAAATAAACTCAATTTGGAGATGGATTTGAATATGCTATGTAAATGTTGTAGTATCCCTCACATACACTTGTTATTTGAAGTCTCTTAAAAAGCCTTGCAGTCTGTAGAACAGTTTAAACACATGAATACTAGCAATTTTGAGACCTGTTCATTCCAAGACGAGTTTATGAAGGCATTGGACACAGTTGTTTATCAATTCCTACAACTTTGCACTTTATGGCACAAGCAATAAAATCCATTATTCAATGTTGTCAGACAATCTTCTAGTATTTTCTCCATTTTCGCAACAGAACCACACAAATTAGAAATTCCTGCCTATCTTGGCAAGTTATTCATAATATCATAAAATTACTGTGTTATATTTTATTTTACCGAGTCATATTGACAAGTATTTCATATATTATTGACATTATATTTTAAAGTGTCATGCAACCTAGACATTTGTAGTTAATTTACATTTTATTTTTGTTAGGCATAAAATACAAAGGCACCTGCTAACTTGTGAGTGGCCTCATCAGGGGTCAACTTGTACCGGGCTGCAAGGGAGAGTGTGGGCTGCGGTGACAGAGAGATCACTATCAGACTAACATCCTTACTCACTCCCTTGTTGTCTGTGTACTTCTTCTCAGAGAATACTCTGCAAATTATAATTATATATTTTATTAAGAAAGAAACGTATGGAAGAAGAAACAGAAGGCAAATAAAAACTGAAATAAGAAACAGATTCATACTACAATGATTTTCTTAAAATAACATGTTAACAATATTATTGCTGTGTCATTAAATATTTACTAAGATGCTTGATAAGTTTCGTCATACATGATGTCACATTACAAGGTCTAATTGCCAACCTTAAGAGCTCCTCTTGACTCTGCTTGGTGACCAGCACACTCTCCGCAGACGTGATACACCCGCTGCAAGCCAAGCAGTCTGCCAAGGTAATCTCCACCTTCTGCAGTTTCTGCTCTCGGCCGCTTGACACATCAAAGTATCCATCTTCACCTATCTTAATTTTTGCACCGGTTTTCGTCTTTGTTTTCTCGATTTTGACAGGTTTTATACATTCCTGTAGGTAGAATATGACCTCGATTATAATTGATAACAATGCAAGAAAATCATTTTGGAAACTTTTTGGTTATTTAGTTCTGCTACATCAAATAATGGCGACTGTTGGTCCTTTTCATTGCTAAACTGTACAAGATCATAGTCGAAAGTTTTATAA
This sequence comes from Eurois occulta, assembly GCA_950022335.1. Lineage (NCBI taxonomy): Eukaryota > Metazoa > Arthropoda > Insecta > Lepidoptera > Noctuidae > Eurois > Eurois occulta. The sequence continues at coordinate 2,489,227 of OX465489.1, read as the reverse complement.
AGGGAAACAACCCTTACAGGAAATGATACAAAACAATTTATTTATGATATAGGTTATGTTATGGTACCCACTTGTGAAGGTGTTATAAAATCGTCGAGATCGGTCAACTGTAACGCGCCACTAAAGCGAGAAGCCATAATTTTTATTTGTATCCTCGTAGTTACAATTAAATGGTTTAAAACACTATAATTTATGATTGTTTCAAAACAATTTACTTCCGCGATACTTCAAACACACAGCTGATTTTGACATTGAATTGACGTTGCCAGTACTTGCCAGAAACAGCTAATGTTGTAAATATGGAAAATCATTTTCTACCATGCATTTGATTTCGTAGATTATAATTATAATTAATTATATACTGATGAAGAGTCCTAAAACTGACTTGAGCTGAATAGTGATGAAACCGCAAAATAAAATTAAAGTTGATATATGACTAGCATTAGAATGTAGGCCGTTGGTTATTGGTTACAAATTATGAGTTGTTATACCAAAACCAGGAGACAGTGCGTACTAAAGTAGGTACCTACGGGGCTATGGGCGCTATGGCAAGGTGGATTGTGTGATGATAATATTGTTAGCATCACCTATTTGTTTCACTAATAGCTCTTTGAATATGATTCCTTCCTCTTTCGACGTGAATTCGCATAATTTCGAGACGCCACAAAACGTTTTAAGTTTAGTTAGTTTCACTTACTATTACTACTAAGTCTAGTAACTTAAAACTACAATGAAGAAATAAAACACGTTAATGTAATTTTTGGTATCTTTTCTTTGGTTGATATTGATACCTACCTATCAGGATAATGATGTCATTATAATCAAAGGTTGAAGATAAGTGCCAACCATGCTAAAATATACCCACTCGCTCCCACGCGCAACCTTGGAGGATATGCATCATTATTTACTACCATTAGTAGTTTAGTCTCCAACGACACTGGCTGGCCACGCACAATCGTGCCACAGTGCACTGCGCTGAGAAAAATCAATCGGAATCTTCCCGCCTCCGACGGTTTCCAAGGCAACGGGTAAACAGTGGGGAGACGTTGCATTGAACGGTCCACGGAGAGACGTGTCGTGTTTCGACGATTTTGTTGTGTAGCGTTTGTGTCGACTTTATCTGAATACTTGCGAATATATCGACAATGGCAGAGGAGACTGCTGCTACTGGTTTAGCGCCGGAGAAAGTGATACATACCTATCCTCTCATAAGGGTAAGATATAATGAATTCATTACACATCAGTGTTTTTTTTGTCAATGTTATTGTTCTTTGTTATCTGCTTACACAGCTTGCCTAAATACAATGATTAGGATAGATCTAGTCTAGTAAATATGTACTACTGCGAATTCTCTGGAGCTCAGTGATGTTCGTCCCAAGTTTCCAGGATATGTGTCAGGTTTTGTTAACAACGTCCTGTAGATTTCCATAAAAAAAATGAAAAAGGATTACGTATTTTTCTATAGAAATATTTTCGGAATAGACCACATTTTCAAAATTGTTTATCATCACAGGAACAATTTTTGTTGATTGCGCTAGAATTGCTCTATTCTACATACAGGATGTTGTTATTAGCTGCTGCTTATAACCTGCTTTCCTGCCGTACGTCATCGTAAGTATTAGATGTAAGTTACACCCACACGAAGAGATAAGCTGGCCCCAACCTATGTATCTAGGTACATAAGGTAGGTACATTTAGTATAAAATATCAGTCTAGGAACGGGGTACAGTCGTGTACCTTATTACTTAAATCACTTTAACCTTACGCAACAGTCAAATACGCCCTTAGACTTTACGGCTTTCTAAATTGAATTCACATTATTTAATTACATTTATACTTACTGCCTAATCGTTGTAGGTACCTACACTAACATGCTATTGATCAAACGGGTGTGGGATATTAAATTTCGGCGGAATCGAGGCCCGAGGCCTGTGAGTGGCACGACTTGCCTGACTGCAACGCATCACTCGACCGGAACCCCTGGCGATAGAGTTACATATACCCGTCCAATGATCTCACAGATTGTTGAATAAAAAACCTAGAAAATTCCCAAACAAGTATTTTCTCGTCCCGCTTGATCAGTTTCAGTTTTGCCGATTGTAGTTTTTCGCTGATAGGGCTTTTTGAAGCTGAATCCAATTTGCTGAATAAGTTTCTACTCTCTAAGTACGTACTGCATTCATTCCAGACTCCAGGCAATCGCAGTAGGTAACTTCTTTCAAAACTTCAGATTGTTACACCAATGTTAAAATTACAGTTATATATCCTCCAATAGCTATTAATGCGTTAACTTTGCGTATTTGCCTTTGTCATCATCTCTACATAATATGTATGTTACGGCTAAAGATGGGTGTGAACATAAACTTAAGACTAGCCGGCTATGTGTGGACATAAACTTAAGACTAGCCGGCTATGTGTGGACATAAACTTAAGATTAGCCGACTAGGTGTGGACATAAACTTAAGACTAGCCGGCTAGGTGTGGATATAAACTTAAGATTAGCCGACTAGGTGTGGACATAAACTAAAGACTAGCCGGCTAGGTGTGGACATAAACTTAATATTAGCCGACTAGGTAGATATGGACATAAACTTAAGACTAGCCGGCTAGGTGTGAACATACCTAAACTTAAGATTATGTGGCTAAACTAAACTTCACACCCATCTTTAGCCGTAACATGCACAAGTTCATATCTATAATATAAAAATGAATCGCAAAATGTGTTGGTAAGCGCATAACTCAACAACGCCTGGACCAATTTGGCCAATTCTTTTTTTTAAATGTTCGTTGAAGTTCAAGGATGGTTTTTACGGCGAGAAAAATTTTAAAAATTTCCTGGATAAGTCTGAAAACAACACTAGGATACTTTTTTTTTTGGTAGGATTAGGGTAGGAGTAGGGTAGGAGTAGGGTAGGAGTAGGGTAGGAGTAGGGTAGGAGTAGGGTAGGAGTAGGGTAGGAGTAGGGTAGGAGTAGGGTAGGAGTAGGGTAGGAGTAGGGTAGGAGTAGGGTAGGAGTAGGGTAGGAGTAGGGTAGGAGTAGGGTAGGAGTAGGGTAGGAGTAGGGTAGGAGTAGGGTAGGAGTAGGGTAGGAGTAGGGTAGGAGTAGTGTAGGAGTAGGGTAGGAGTAGGGTAGGAGTAGGGTAGGAGTAGGGTAGGAGTAGGGTAGGAGTAGGGTAGGAGTAGGGTAGGAGTAGGGTAGGAGTAGGGTAGGAGTAGGGTAGGAGTAGGGTAGGAGTAGGGTAGGAGTAGGGTAGGAGTAGGGTAGGAGTAGGGTAGGAGTAGGGTAGGAGTAGGGTAGGAGTAGGGTAGGAGTAGGGTAGGAGTAGGGTAGGAGTAGGGTAGGAGTAGGGTAGGAGTAGGGTAGGAGTAGGGTAGGAGTAGGGTAGGAGTAGGGTAGGAGTAGGGTAGGAGTAGGGTAGGAGTAGGGTAGGAGTAGGGTAGGAGTAGGGTAGGAGTAGGGTAGGAGTAGGGTAGGAGTAGGGTAGGAGTAGGGTAGGAGTAGGGTAGGAGTAGGGTAGGAGTAGGGTAGGAGTAGGGTAGGAGTAGGGTAGGAGTAGGGTAGGAGTAGGGTAGGAGTAGGGTAGGAGTAGGGTAGGAGTAGGGTAGGAGTAGGGTAGGAGTAGGGTAGGAGTAGGGTAGGAGTAGGGTAGGAGTAGGGTAGGAGTAGGGTAGGAGTAGGGTAGGAGTAGGGTAGGAGTAGGGTAGGAGTAGGGTAGGAGTAGGGTAGGAGTAGGGTAGGAGTAGGGTAGGAGTAGGGTAGGAGTAGGGTAGGAGTAGGGTAGGAGTAGGGTAGGAGTAGGGTAGGAGTAGGGTAGGAGTAGGGTAGGAGTAGGGTAGGAGTAGGGTAGGAGTAGGGTAGGAGTAGGGTAGGAGTAGGGTAGGAGTAGGGTAGGAGTAGGGTAGGAGTAGGGTAGGAGTAGGGTAGGAGTAGGGTAGGAGTAGGGTAGGAGTAGGGTAGGAGTAGGGTAGGAGTAGGGTAGGAGTAGGGTAGGAGTAGGGTAGGAGTAGGGTAGGAGTAGGGTAGGAGTAGGGTAGGAGTAGGGTAGGAGTAGGGTAGGAGTAGGGTAGGAGTAGGGTAGGAGTAGGGTAGGAGTAGGGTAGGAGTAGGTTAGGAGTAGGGTAGGAGTAGTGTACGAGTAGGGTAGGAGTAGGGTAGGAGTAGTGTAGGAGTAGGGTAGGAGTAGGATAAGAGTAGGGTAGGGTAAGGGGTAGGTCACCACGCGAACGAAGTTGCGCTGGGCAGCTAGTAATAAAATAAAAAATGGTTGCCTGTAAAGTCGGTTTTACGGGCGAAGATTTTACGTGACAACGTCTTTACAATTTTTTAGATAAATTAACATTTATTTATATGCGTTGACGCACAAGCTCAGGTGGAACGTTACTATGGAACGTTACTATGGAACGTTACTATTTTTCATGAGTGTTGCTGGTATTATCAATTTATAAGACGTTATCACGTCAAAAGATAAAAAGATAAAAAGATAAAAAGATAAAAGGTAAAAAGATAAAAAGATAAAAAGATAAAAAGATAAAAAGATAAAAAGATAAAAAGATAAAAAGATAAAAAGATAAAAAGATAAAAAGATAAAAAGATAAAAAGATAAAAAGATAAAAAGATAAAAAGATAAAAAGATAAAAAGATAATAAGATAAAAAGATAAAAAGATAAAAGATAAAAAGATAAAAAGATAAAAAGATTCAATGCGCCTAATTCTCTAGTGCTGCGCGCGCGGCAGACCGATCATAGTTGAGTGGGAGAGAGACGCAAGGCATTCGGCGGGCCTCTCTCTCGTTCGGTGACTCATCGTAACGTTACCGAGCGTTACACTTTTTCATAAGTGACTCCCAGCCGCAACCTAATTTAAGACGTTGTCACGTCAAAAATAGCCTTTATTCTACCACAATTCAACAATTCAAAACTTTTAAATAATCACTATTATGATTAATAAATTAATTTAGGAATTTTGAATTTAAGTTTTAAAGTAATATCATTTTTGAATAAAAAAATTATAAATTATCATTTTCATGCATTATTAATATTATTAGGTATATATTTTCCTTTTATTTAGTTTGTGGAAGTCGCCTCTTTGGCGTAGGCCTCCCCCAGCTTCCTCCAGTTGTCTGTGTCCCTAGAGTGTCTGTCTTCTCCAGTCTTGCAAAATAACGTTTCTATTATGTACTTGAAAAACATGTACAAGTACAGACGCCAGCACATCAAGCTACCCGAAAGTGTCAAATTTTCCCAATCAACCTTGAACCTAATACTTCAGCGATAAAGTTGAAAATCTATTAAATAAATTTGACAGATTGTAGTAGCTTGATGTGCTGTGTCTGTACATATTATTATAGAAACATTATTTTGCAAGTCAACGTTCGGTAAGAAATTTCTCTCCAAATCATCATCTTCCTGCCCTTGTCCCATGTTACTTGGGGTCGGCGCAACACGTTTTTTTCTTCCATTCTCCTCTGTCAACCGTCATGCTATCATTTACTTCTTTATCTTTCATATCATTCCTCACACAATCCATCCATCGTTTCTTTGGTCTTCCTCTCCCTCTCCATCCATCAACGTTTATATTCATCACTCTTTTAGTCACATGCGATTCGTCCCTCCTCATCACATGTCCATACCAAGACAGTCGATTCCCTTTCAACTTTTCTGTAACTGGCGCAACTTTTAAACTTCCTCTAATATACTCGTTCCTTACTTTATCCATTCTTGTCACACCACACATCCACCTCAACATTCTCATCTCCGCTACATGCAATCTTTTTTCATCCATCTTCTTCACAGCCCAGCATTCTGATCCATACAGTACGACAGGTCTAATCACGGACTTGTATATTTTCCCCTTTAACTTGAGGGGCATCCGTGGGTCGCAAGTTGTTCCAGTGACCTGTCGCCATTTCATCCATCCTGAGTTGATCCGGTGTGTTACGTCTCGGTCTACTTCGCCATCCCCTTGGACAAGCGACCCGAGGTACCGAAAATCGGAACAGATCGGTATGGGCGTTCCGGCAAGAGTTATGGGCACAGGACTGGAGAGACCGCCGAAATCACAGAATAGGTATTCTGTTTTGGTCCTACTGACTTTCAGGCCAACATTCTCCAGTCTTTGCCACCACACCTCCAATCTGCTCTGGACCTCTAGGCCACTCTCGGCAACCAACACAATGTCGTCGGCAAACAGCATACACCAGGGAGCCTCTTCCTGTATGTCCGACGTAAGTGCGTCCATTATCACCAGGAAGAGGTAAGGGCTTAGAGCCGACCCTTGGTGCAAGCCAACAGCCACATTGAAGCTGCCGGTAGTGCCCGCTGTAGACCGGACTTGGGTACTACATCTACTGTACATCGCTCGGATCAACTGCACATACTTCCCAGGCATACCTTTCTCTTTCAGGGCCCACCACAAAACTTCACGAGGTACCCGGTCGTATGCCTTTTCGAGGTCGATGAACACCATGTGCAAGTTCTTGTGCGCACTTCTGTATTTCTCGCACAGCTGGCGGATGGCGAAAATGGCATCTGTCGTTCCCCGACCAGGCATAAAACCGAATTGATTTCGTGAAATTTCACTCTCTTCTCTCAGTCGTCTTTCAATAACTTTCTCCCAAACTTTCATACTATGCGCCATTAGCTTTATTCCTCTATAGTTATTACACTCCAGCACATCACCTTTATTTTTAAAGATGGGCACCAGCGAACTGTTGCACCATTCGTCAGGTATGGCTTCTTCCAGTAACAACTTATTGAAAAATAAAGCTAACCACGCCCATCCATCCACCCGTAATAACTTCCACACTTCAACTGGTATACCGTCAGGTCCTAACGCTTTACCATTCTTCATTCCATTTACTGCTATTCTCACTTCATCCATACTAACCTTTCTCACTAACCCCTCATTCACTGGTTTATTGTCCAGCACACCGTTCCAATCATTCTCCTCATTCATCAGTTTTTCAAAGTACCCCTTCCACCTATCCTTAATTTTCTCATCATCCGAAAGAACCATTCCAGCTTCATCTTTTACGCATTTAATTTGACATACATCCCTCGCCTTTCTCTCTCTAGCTCTAGCAAGCCGATATAGTTGTTTTTGGCCTGCTGTACTATCCAAAGTGTCATAAAGCTTGTCTTGGGCCTTTGCTCTAGCTATGGCCACAGCTTTCTTGGCTTTTTTCTTGAGAGCATCATACTCACTCTTCTTTTCAGCTTTCAAACTAACACATGCAACTTCAACACTCTGCCATTCCTTGAATTTCCTCTTTTTTTCCTTCAACACATTCTGGATTTCTGTCGACCACCACCATGTATCTCTATCTATCGTACCCCTTCCTTTCGTCTCTCCTAAGACATGCTTTGCTACACTCCTAATACACCCAGCCATCTCACTCCAACATTCATTTACACTTCGCTCGCTCATGTCTCCCATCTCTACCATTTTATCCACCACTCGTTCTTTAAATTCTTTCGCACAGTCATCCTTCTCTAACATATACCATTTTATTTTAGGCGGAGGTCGGTTTTTGGTTCTATTGACTTTTATTTTTGTAACTATTTCCATAATTAGGAGTCTGTGCTGTGTAACCAAGTCTTCTCCCGGTAAGACTTTACAATCTTTTATATACTTTAATTTGTTTCTTCGGACTAGGAAGTAATCTATTTGTGTATTGTGGTTACCACTCTTGTATGTAATAAGGTGTTCGTGGTCCTTCTGGAACCAAGTATTGGCTACTGCCAGATCAAATGCGGTAGCGGATTGCAGTAGAGTCTCCCCCTCATTGTTTTGATTCCCGATTCCCCACCCCCCGTGCACTCTTTCATAAATCCCTCTCATTCTTCCCACATGTCCATTGAAATCACCTCCAACTATCAATTCTTCATGCGCCGGGATGTTCATCAAAACGGTGTCAAACTCCTCCCAAAACTTCTCTTTCACTCTTTCATCACATCCCACCTGCGGTGCATATACACTAACTACGTTCAGCATTACATTTTCGAACATAACCTTTAAAACTATCAATCTATCATTAACTCTTTTTACATCCATCACGCTTTCTTTTAAATTACTATCTAAAACTATTCCCACGCCATTCCTTTTCCCGTCACTTCCACAGTAGAAAAACTTGTATCCCTCACCAATTTCCCTCGCTTTCGTACCCTTCCACTTCGTTTCTTGTAAACACGCCACATTTATTCGTCTTCTTTTTAATACATCCGCTAACTCTCTGGCTCTTCCAGTCATCGTCCCAACGTTCCAACAAGCATACCTCAATCTCACTTCCCGAGCTTGCTTCTTACGTCGCACCCGCCCGGGGTGATGCAACAACCCTTGTCCACTTCCCGCAGGAGCCGGGTGCTGCCCCTGCGCGTCGCCTGCGGGGTACGCCCTAGTCCTATCGCACATCGTTTCATTTTCTCTCATGTTGCAGAAGGTTTTGGCTTGGATTTTATAGTCGGCCGCCTGCCAGACACTAACCCTCCTTGGGAATGCGCTTGCTGGTGGTTTACCCGCCACCGTGCGGGTGACCCAGAGTGCTTGCTTTATGATTTGCACTGGGTCTTTAGCTCCCTTAGTCGCCTCTTACGACACCCACGGGACGAAATGGGGTGGTCAGATTCTTTCTCCGTGACCGACACGAAATTTCTCTCCAAATATCGCTATAAATTACCGGCTGGTGTAAGTAAACACATTTGTTTGGTCGCCGACAGCTCGAGAGTGTTCGATCGCGATGTTTTCATCTGTTTGTTTTGGCAGGTGGACCCAATCCCGTACTATCCCCTTACTACGCGTGTTTGGACAATCGGTTATGTAAATTGTAGACAACTTCTTTAGTAATGGATCTACGTTTGGAGGCGTAAAATTTTTAACGAGAAAATATTTGAGTGTTCTAGTAGGAATTAAGACTTCGTATAACATTGTTTTTGATTACGGTAAAAAACAAAAGTTTCAACAACAAAAATGTCGCATCGCATTAGCAATCGAAATGGAGCTGTGCACTTTTAGTCTTTACGGGTTCGATTCCCGAGTCAGGACTTTAATTGGTTGTAAGCAAACAGTCTGAAAGCCGTTGAAACAAGTAAATTAAGTAGATACGGACTATGGGGAAATTTTTAACAAACCCAATTGTCCACAGTATTCAGACATGTCAGAGGAGATGCGCGTCGAAGCCGTCGAGTTGTCTGTCACAGCGTGCGAAAAGTTCTCAAACAACAACGAGTTGGCCGCCCGCATGGTCAAGGAGTCCATGGATAAGAAGTTCGGCCCGGCCTTCCACGTCATCGTCGGCGAGAGCTACGGCTTCGAACTCACCTATGAGTGCACAAACATATGCTACATGTACTTCGGAGGAAACCAGGCCATCTGCGTATGGAAATGCTCGTGAAAATCTCAGTAATTAATTTTAGTTAGCCTTACCAAATGATATACCGAAGAAGTTCTTTACGGATGTGAATAGTTTATGTTCTATAGAACACAACCAAATAATTGGAATATGAGAACGGGATCTCTATCAGGAAAACACTAATTAATTAATGAAGATTTAATTTAATGCCATTCTGTGTCTTTCAACTTACGATTATACAATATGTACTTAAGTACCTACCTAAGTTGTCTTTGAGACCGCGTACAACCTAGTTTGTGAAACCGTATAATCGATTTGCATAGGTACCTCATTACCTACTTCACATAAATTGTATATAATAGCATTTCATCCAATAGTAAAAACCTCAAAATTGAGTTCCAGTAAGTTGAGCACGTTGTACAATAAAACAAAGGCGCTGTGTCGCGCTGTTGCGTTTCATATGTAAAGCGGCTCTTCACACGCGAGCTGTTATTATTTTACAAACAAACATTTTCAAAGAAACCATTATCATAAACGCGGAAAACTTTCTGTTGCCGGGCTACAGCCATATTTTTTTCACGTTCTTGGGCTGTTACTCGTATGCACAGTTTAGACTTTATTGTAGTTTTAAATGCCCACACGCGCTGACGGTGCTTTCCTTAAAAAGATAATTTGAATAAATCTTTTCAAATTATCTTCTCTTCTTTTCAAACAAGGCTTTCAGGCTTTCCGGCGCATACAAATGTAGGTTATAGGTAGCGAAGCACTTATTGCAGATGTACTTAATAGGTTCAATAAATCCTCTCCACACCCGTACCACCCCTAGGGTACAGGGGCCAGACAGCCTGCGACGTTTAGTAATTTGCACTCCACACGGTTGATTTGTTAGGGAGATTTCGAAGGGCGATGGTCCCTAAAACCAGAATTAATATTTACCGAGCTATGTTGAGCTAATATAGTCGCTTACCCTCAAACTCTCTAGTAGGTAGTCTCTGAGTGCAAATTAAAATTGTATCGATACAATGACGAGACGATTGTGATGTATCGAAAACGCCATTACCACCCAGTTGTAGGTGATGGCAGCTTCTACTGGCCGATAATTTTAGTTCAATGATCAATAAATCTTCACGCATTTAACGGCTTGAGTGTTTGTTGAGATAACATTAGAAATATTCTCGACGGAGCTTACACATAGTCATACGTCAGATATGCATTATGTTGTAAGTAAAGCAAACGGGGTCAATGCGACTTGGAACAAGAGCCAAAATCTAGTTAGTACCACAAAAAATATGTTCACTAGAATACTTTTTTGCCGTCTAGGGCTGTTAACAAATCAACATTTTACTAGGTATCTATTCCAGTTTTATTTTGGGGACATGGGTTTTACTCTATTTAGACCACCTACCTTAATTAGTCCACAAAAGTTAGTTAAAAGGTCAACGTTAATTAATGCACAAAAATGCTAAATGCATTCACTGGTAGAATACAAATGAACAGTGGGATTTCAACGTAGGTTGATAGATTCTATTGTTGAGTAATGACCATCGAGTTTTAACACCTCTATCACATTCTATTAATTTTTAGTTTTGTCTTATTTTTCAATAACGCTTTACTATTACAAGATTTTGCTAAAAATCATTGTTGAATGAGTTTTGGAGGAATGGTTTCAGATTGTCAGGCGCACTGACTATTAGTCTAAGTAAGGGTTACGGATCTTCATTAACCTATTTACCTCAGTCGTTGTACTTATAACAAAGCTCGGCCATAATATAGGTCAGTCCAGTCCAAATGCTCATTTGGAAATGCACCGCCTTAATTAGCCGACTGCGAGACAGCAAAGACAGAGTTGTCTTTCACGCCTATCGTATGTATCTTTGCATGTAGGATTCTCTATGATAGGCATGTAGCTGTAAGCTCTACCGGGTAGGCAGCTGTAGATGTTTGAAAGTTTGACACTAACATAGATCTATGTATGATATTGATATTTTAATTGAAACGTGACTGTGGAAACCGATTTTTTTCGCAGGTCACCATACAATAGTTTTTCTTATTACTACGTCAAGGTCAAACATGGTACTTATCTAATAAATAATAATGTGTAACGAAATCATTTGTGTCGAAACTTTGACTGCTGTAATTGTTAGTGGGTATAAGGTACCGTCAGCAAAATACCGAACGAGTGTAATTTAAATCCATACTTTTTTGTTAATTACACTAAAACCTTGAGTTTATACTTATGCTTGTAAACAGCAACAATCCTATTGTTCACTCAGCAACGACTTAATGAGTATAGCAATCAGAGTAACTCAAAAATAATTTTGTCAATTACCTACATACAATTTTTTTGCTGTAATTACTCTGTTTTATAAAAAAGGCACGCCATTTGAAATGTAACGTACAAAATAAAATCGAGGCCATATTACCCGTGTAACGTGTTGAATAAAACGTAATTATGTTTGTAATGATTATTTAAAAACACACTATTACGAGTGTGAGAAAATTTTATAATGGAATAAAGTATATTTTACATTTTTTGTGGTTTCATTAGCGAATTCATTTCGACAGGACTTTGGATTATGTTGAAATATTAGCTTTTGTTATTTCACATCTTAATCCTCAAGATATTAAAATGAATGTGAGCGAATATTTTGGTTTAGCTCAAGTGAACGCTACGTATCTAAATTACTACGACGTGCTTTTATGGTGTCCACTTGGGATGGGAGTTAACTGCTCGTTAAAGACGAGATATTACGTCCCTATAAATTTATACTAACGTAGTAAAAGTAACTGCTAGTATATATCCATCTGCCTAGCCTTTTTCCCAACTAATCTGCGTTTAGTGGGTCGTCTTAGGGTCGGATTTGGAGTAGGTATACGGTGCTTAGGGGCACTATGGGCAGCAAAAGAAAACGAAAAAAAAAAATGATTTAAAAGCAATTTTTGGGACTCCGTCAATTATTTCTTTTTTTTTCGGAAATGGTGAGCGTCGTGCGACCATGCTTCTCGGAAGCTAAATGGTTTCTATAGACAAGGTTAAATTTAATGGCAGTATCGGGATACTGCCATTAAATTTATAAAAAATGCAAGTCCTCGCTCCATAGAGATTTTTGTAGCGCATCAAGTCTTACAGGGTGCAACTGAATACCAGTATTTTCTCCAGCATCTGCCTATCTGACCTCCATAACCCAGTCAATATTGGTTATTCCGGGTAATACGTGGTCCCTTGGTAAAACTGGTTGTCAGGCTTTAGGGCCACCAGTCCTGTACAAATGACAATCGGGACCGACCATGAGACCATGAGGCTTAACGTGCTTTCCGAGACACGGAAGAAACTGTATATAATAGATGGTCACCCATCCACGGACCAACCAAGGCAAGCCTTGCTTATCCTTGAAGATCGACCCGTGCGATTATTATTTAGCCACGAACTAACGTAGTAGGTATGTATAAACATGCTTATTTACTGTGTGCTGAACAATGTAGGTAATTTTAAGTTAGTACTAGGAGTTGCCCGCGATCTTCGTTCGCGTGAAATTATTATAAAAAAATATCACTTCCCTTTTTGAATCGAATGTTGTTACCAATTTCAAGGGATTTAATTTTTTTTGCACGTAACCCTAATTATTTTTCTAAAATAAAAGTAGTAGCCTATGTTAGACCTTACTATCTGCCAGTAAAACTCCTGTCAAAATCGGTCCAGCCGTTTCAGAGACTAGCCGGAACAAACAGATAAGACAGACAGACACAAATTGAAAAAATGCCCTTTTATTATACGTGCCGTATACATATAATATTATTTTCATATGCATTCAGTAAGCTGTTATTTTGATATCAAAAACAGACACTTCAATTTTATTTATTTGTATTGTATTGATAATTTAATTTTTCAATTATTTTTTCTGTAAGCATATTGTAGTCTGTTAATTGTTACTCTTGTTACTAAGCGAAGTGCTCTAAAGTTATCCAAACTCGCGTAGCCCTTCCTGCTACGCTGTCACAATTAACATTACAATGCGTTCATGCAGGCACGCATTATGCAGGGTTAAGGTGAGATCAACCGCGCCACCAGTTATAGCTACATACTACGCAGCAGTACGTTATTACGTCATCGTGTTTGTGGGTAGGGGTGCAGAGGTCGCGGGCGCGCGGCCACGCCCACCTTACCTGCGAATACGATCGCCGATGGCCGGTGACTACAGGTTACTAGATAAGCGTTCTGGATTATATCTTAGCTACCTGTTCATGGTTTAGCTCACTACAATTTTGGTATATTTTGTACCTACAGTCAGCAGCTGCAGTAGATTGAATAAGTTACTTTTTATTTGTGATCTAAATACTTTCCGCCTTTTCTAATAGCCGAAGAGAGTTTCTATTTTTGAAAAGTGTAACATTTTTATTTAAATATCGTTCTCGAAAAAATAACCGAGTTATTGTATTTTACTAGTCACCTTCGTCTGAACGATGCTTTAAGAGTAGGAGTAGAGAAATAAAACAAAAAAAAACTGATTTCAAAATTAATAATATTATAAATTTTAATATGTTAAACGTTAAAAATTTCAATAAATTTCATACGAATCAGCTTGAGATCGTGTTTCCGTAGCTAGTTTGATATCTATTCAGTGAGAAACTTCTATAAGTATATAAATAATTGCATTTATATTAATATTATGTTTTATTGTGATCCAGCGTTTAGCTCAGGCGCTGCATGAGTACGTACTACAATAAAGCGAGTACACTAGTTCACGCCATAATTATTAGATTAGCGAATTCGTCAAGGTTGTTTAGTCGTTACCCGCTCGTGTAATGAGACATGGACGCCATTGTCGAGGTAGCTAGTAATTACTACGTTAGTCACGGTCACTCTGGTGTTGAACATTGTGAACAAACTTGTTGAACAATGTTGCCAGAACAGAAAATTGGAAGACATGTGACATTACACCAACCCGCACTGGGCCCACGTGGTGGTCCAGTCCCTCCTACCGAGAGGAGGCCAGTGTCCCAAAAGGAATTATATAGGCAGCTCATGCTTATACTGTAGGTACTCATTGTGTTGCTACTTCGTTGTATGCACTCACACACCGCCGCAGTTATTACAAAGTAAAGCTTATTGTGTTGGTGGGATATTGTAAATATGTACAAAAATACAGAAACAGGATCCCATCGAGTACCACTTACTATTCTACGTCTTTTACATAAACATTGGCACATAAAGTGATCACATAATACTCATACGTATATTAAACATATCTATACATAGTACGAAAGCTAATATTGTTATACATTATATAATAACCACGATAGTAAATCCACCTTGTTAACTATGCAATACCTATCTAACAACGAAATATAGATTATTATGAAACGCTCATATAAAATCTACGAATCGAGAAACTTATCTAGGTACTTCTAACAAATGTATGAATATAAAACTTTTTAGGCACAATTTGTTATCAAGATCAGTGTGTACTGGGTACCAAAGAGCACTGGGATGGAGAAACTATTACGTATCAAGCACCTCTACGTAGGTATCGTGTAGAAACTTGTTGCTCTGGGAAACACGTATGACAAGACAGGTATATATTTTAAATGTATCAAAGAGTACCCTGTGATACCTCACTTAATGATATGATATAAATCAGTTGGTATAAAATCATAAGTCGATTTTGATATTTTTTGTATTAATATACTTGAACTTGAAATACGCGTCCTCCCACAGCAACCAAACACTTTGTAGAACAAAAATACTGTAATAAGATAAAGTTAATATAAAGAAGTGGAAGTATTATGAGTACATCTAGAAATATTACAATATACGATAGAACACATTGAATGGAATGACACAGTGTAAGTAGAAAATGCAGATTTGTGACAGTAGAGTAATAACGAAGTAAGTCCTGTCCCACCGTCGACGACTAACGAGAAGCGAGCAGAGCTAGCAATGAAGTACGAGTGTGTTCCAAGTTCTCGTCGGCGTATTGGACGGTCAGCGAAGAACCATCAAGGTTACGCAGAGGTGTACCTAATAGTATGCCTACATTTCCCCAGTTATGTTTAAATCCCATGTAATAGGGGACGAGCCTATTGCCATCAACCGGGCACAAATCCAGACTCCGTAGTGGCTACTGAGAGATTCCTGATGGCCCAATAAACCTTTGCCCAACCTGGGAATAGAATCCCAAACCTCATGCTCAGCAATCGCACTTGCGGCCTTCAATCTTCTATTTATCTGTCTAGTCACTTACTCGTCGGCAGTAGGACAGGTGTCTAAGGAAAAAGGCTTTGGTCTTACCAGTTTGAAAACAAGTGAAAATGTTTAATACCCCTGTGGGCATGGCACTTAGGTTCACCACATAATGATCACATTGTGGTACATTCTAGAACACATATAACTCGACTACGCTTACCCTGGCTACTTAAAATATAGCAAAAGACTTATTTGGTAGCCAATTAGAATATTTTGCAAAAGTAATGTTTAGTACTTTATTTTTATTAGTCTCGACATGTATTTAGTTGACTAATTACCTGTTTATTACCATATTTTAAAATTCACAGTATTTTAAAACAAAAATAGCGCAGTCGAGTAAGCACATTATAACAATAATTTAGTCTAATACTTGTCGCACAACTCAACAGAAATGCCTGTTGCTTCTCCTTCAAATTCTTTTATGTATAACACGATTCTTAATTATTTAAACACATCACTAACACCATTTATTTGCTACCTAGCCTCACATAACTAGGCTCTTAATATAATTTTCGACCTTAAGCTAAAGTCATAAGGTTCAAAATTATACATTTCCCTTGACATTATAACGAGATTGTACATATTTGAACTTCATATTTTTATACATTTCTTCTAGCTATTAAGCGCCGCAATTACATTTAGGTACATCAAAAGCGTCAAGCATTTTGTATTATTTTGTCATTATTTATAATTACTATAAATTAACAATTTCTTTGTGAATCATATTATGTAGGTACAGTGTTACCATTTACCTGACGAATATGGTAAATAAATAATAAATGATAGAGCAATGTTCTCTTGCATTTGTAAGTTACACAAGTCAGCAAATGTTAGTGTTTCAACTTGCCTACCTGTGCACTATAGACATTCTTACATTCAATAATATTCATATTTATTATATTTTGTCAGTTCTCGAGATCATATAATTACTTATACATAATATACTGTATCATTTGTTATTTAGACTTGTATTATAAATCTCTTTTGTAACTGATGTCAGAAGAGGTTTCAAGACATATTAAGACTAGCTGTTGTCCGCAATCTTCGTTCGCGTGAAATTATTATAAAAAATATTACTTCCCTTTTTGAATCCGAATTTGTTAACA
Organism: Eurois occulta; assembly: GCA_950022335.1. Classification (NCBI taxonomy): domain Eukaryota; kingdom Metazoa; phylum Arthropoda; class Insecta; order Lepidoptera; family Noctuidae; genus Eurois; species Eurois occulta. Next base: position 2,472,529 of record OX465489.1, on the reverse strand, counting down.
ATTTCAAGGGTATTAAATTTTTTTGCATGGAACCCTAAGGTAGGCTCTGTTAGACCTTATAACATCAGCTATCTGCCAGTAAAAATCCCGTCAAAATCGGTCCAGCCGTTTCGGAGATTAGCCGGAACAGACAGACTGACAAAAATTGAAAAAAAAAAAAAGAGTTTTTGTTATAAGTGCCGTATAATTTGTTTTCATATTATTGTTATAGATTTGTTCAATTTCCTTATAGGTTTAGTTAGAATCTCATTTGTTTTACATTGGAATATCTATATGATATTGAGATATAAGCTTAAATCTTCAGACACGGATTAGCCTCAATAAGTGAAATGATTAAAGTCGCCTTTCTTTAGGGGCCGTCTCCACGAGCGAAAGAATCGCGGCGATATTACCTATTTGTATGGGATAATATCGCCGCGATTCTCTCGCTCGTGGAGACGGCCTCTAAGACAGTGTATAGAAATACGTGGCAACGACGATAATATCGTCGCGATTCTCTCGCTCGTGGAGACAGCCCCTTAGGGAGCAATCCAGGTCAATAATACACGAGATCTTTACCAGTTCCTGCACTAATATTACACTACCGCCGCACCGGAGCATTCACCCGTAATATAGATATTTAAGATTCGATTTTGTAAGGTAAGAAGTGATTGTAACAAATTGAATCGTTATTGGTTGCGCACTGTCATGATCTTTCGACGCTCTTCACTTATGTAATGCTCGAATCTGAATTGTTATATTACAGGCGAATGCTCTTGGTGAAGGAGCACCTAATGTAACATTAAGCTGTGTCATAAAACTTATGGGATATCTTCCTAACTTTCGCGTCTGTTAATTTCTTTAAGAAAGGCGACATAGCCTGATTTAGTATTTCTTTAGCTACGAATTTGAGAACCAATATTCAATATTCCAATTAAATTAGACACGCATCTTTCATAATTATAATAATACAATTAAATAGAGAGTAATCTTAGCTGCGGTGACATTGAGCTGCGATATACAACCGACTTAAAGGAAGACAACCGATTTAACAAAATAACATACTCTTTACTGCCTATTTTAATAACTAGACAACTTTAATTTGTTTGTATACTCTTGTAAGTCGATCACATGACCTAAATTCCTCTATTCTTTATTCATTCAATGCCTAATTTTTTAATTTAATCACGACGTATTTCCAACTGTCAAAAATGCTCCCCAAAATGCTTTGATTGGCAGTTTCTGTACTACCCTCAAATGGAATAGTAGCTAAGTTTCAACAATACTTATTGCTACATCTCCTTGCGCATACGCAAGTGAACACTAGCCGACGTACAGGTGATAATGTGACACTATTCATTATATAAATCATCATAGCCCACTCCCTCTCACAGAAGAGGAGGGCAGCGTCCCAGCAATGGGAACATGGGCTGATTGCGCTTATGCTAAATTTTGCACTTTCCTTACAATTCTCGACACTTTATTAACGTCTTTATAACTACACTTACCACAATAATACACGAACACATTAAGTCACTTATCTTCACAAAAATACTGAAGTGTTGCCCTACACGGTGGTGTAGTAGCAGAGAGGCGATCGCTATGAGTCCGGTTGGAAGTGCGTCACCAACAGTTTGGTGGCCTTCGCGAGGTCGTACGCGGCGGCGCGGACCTCGTTGAGCGGGGAGGGCGCTGAACATGCGAGGGAGACCTCCTCGCAGGCTGTGCGTAACTCGCCTAATACTAGCATCAGCTCACGGTCGGAACTTGTCTGTTGACAACGATGTTTATAATTAATACTTAGAGTAAAAGTAATTTATTTTCAAACAAGATTAATAGCAGGGAAAAATCCTCAGAACATTTTACAGCGTTAAGTGCTAGTCCCGTTTGGGCGCCATCAGTTTGGATTTCACTTTTGGCGCCCACGTGGGACCAAAGAAACAAAATTAGACAGCTTATTAGCCGCTTAGGTAAAACGCATTTGTGGGAGTAATTCAGTTGCCTATAGCGTAATATTGATACGTGCCTGTGGAAACAGCGCTAATAGCGCCCTAACAGCATGTCTGATGGAGTCCCCTCGCTGCTGCAACCTTGGGTGCTGGTCGCGCGCGGCAGCCCACAGCTCAGAGATGGCTCGGGTCACAGCCTCCGCGCGCCGCTGCACCAGCTCGGCCCGCGGCAGGGCTCCGCCCTCCGCTAGGTCTGTGCCTTCGCCCCCCAGGGAAAGAGGAGACAGCGAGCGCTCCAGGCTTGATAGCGTTGTCAACTGATCAATAGAGTTCGGTTAGTAGGATTGGTACTGGTTTTACTATTTGTTGAGTGCATTTGCATCTCAGTTTGGTAATTTGGATTTGATGTTTACATGGTAATCAAAAAATTGATGATTAAGTGAATCGTGGCGATTGCCAGAACAAACCTAGCATGCGATAATCGTATTTAAAAGGACATCATCATTCTCCAGCCCAGATAAAAATTTATTTGGGGTTGATGTAGCATGTCTTCTTCTTCCATACTTCTCTATAACAAGCCATCTCGTGAGTCAATCTTTGACACAGTCCATCCATGCACATACGGACGTGACGTTTACTATCATCTATATACTACCGTGTACTACATGCAAGAACAGTTTTATAATGATTAGCCTTATTAGCCCCCAACTATTTCCTTATTCCGTCATATAAATCCGATGAGTGTTTATCTTATGTAACTGTTAGGTAAGTAGATTTTGTTTGTCAGTTGTTAATATTTCTATCCACTGCCCAACATCCAAATATTTCTCAAATACTATCATTTGAATTATTTGAAACTTCTCCTAAGTAAATTCCTATTATCATATTATTTATTATATCTTCTACAATAGTTAACTCAGTTAAACTGATATTAATAGAGTCTACTCTTATCACCTTAATACTACCATGTTAATACTGGTAATTAATCTAAGTAAATTAGTATAATATTAATAACTATTAGTACCTGGTGTTTAGTAACCTGCCAGTTATTCTTTGGTCCCTCCCTAGTCTCAAACATACTGACCGGTCGCTGCGCCGCTTTCAGTAACTTCGCATCGACTTCATCTGACCGACTGAAATGTTCTGTTTCTAGACTTTTCCCTCTTTCTTGAGCTTTGGAAGATTCCAGAACATTGCTAGAGCTGTCGTTTATTGACATCTGTGACGTCATACTTTGATCGTCGTCTACGCTGCTGGTTGTCTTCAATACACTGTTTTCTTTTGTCAGTTGTTCAACGATTGTTTGTAAGCTCTTCAGTTGGTTCTTAAGTTCGGTGATGGTGGAGTCTTTTGTGTGTATTTCTTTCTTCAAGGTTTCGATCTCGGGGTTTTGTTCGTGTATTGAAGAGTGTGCGAGGGCGCTGGGCGACTGTGTGCGGCGCATGTCTATGAGCGATGAGTGCTCTATGGGCAGCGAGGGGTTGTATGTGGACGATACTGTTTCGCCAGCTCGGGGCACCACGGTTGATAACTGTAAAAAGATATTTGAGCTTAAGCACTTTTATAAAGTTGATTGTCTGTTAGTAATCACCTAGTGCAATAAAACAATAAGACAGTGTACAAACATTCCACAATAATTGTAAATATGTTTTTCCTCTTTGTTCTGTCTGGTTAACAATTAAGTTTTTAATAAATAAATAAATGGCAATGTGTCACGTCTAGTGTGTGTGTGTTTTGTGTATGAATTCCTTAATCCAGTTAAATATTACTCACATCTAAGTCAATAGGAGCTAGTGCGGCGTAGTCTTCATCCGAAGCCACTGAATCATACAACGGTTCATCGTCCGACATCTGCGAGAAATGCTTGAGGTGGCTCGCTGATAACAGCGGGTTTAACAGGGATGTAGGCGCTGTAACAATGGATTATAATCACTATACTATAAAAAATAAAAATCCGAAAATTGGACATATCACGGAGCTCTAAACTGTAGGTAGGCTAACATTTTAAACAACTATGGAGCCACAAAACGTTTATTTAGGATTTTACGTAATACAAATTCAAATACTACTCAATTTTACCAATTTCTATCAATGAAGAACCAATCGAAAAGCCACTTACTGAACCCAACGGATTTAAAAACTGACACTTATTTATTTATTCAGAAATACATTCTAAGCTTAACAGTTTTTTTTTACCAAAACGCTTAGAACATAATAATAATCATATTACAATGTCAAATAGTTTCGATACCATCGACACGAAAAGAAGCAGAACACCGATTTTAACACAAACTCAGTTTTGTTATGTATCTAACACTTACCTCTCGGCTGCAGCGTAGCTATGTGCTGCCGTCTTGTAGCGTCCACGAGCACGTCTCGTAGCAGCGTAGCCATCTCCGCAGTGGACAGCCTGGCTAACTTCTGTCTCCCTTGGTTACGAGGTGCGGATAACGCGGGGTTTACCGGTAGGAATACTACGCCGGAGCGCTCGAGACCCGTCGCGCTTGTTTGCCATACTGCAAGACAATAGAGAAAATAAACAAGTGTTGACAGACTTATGTGAGAAAACTTCAACAAAAGGCAAAACAGTGTTTGTTGCGTTGCGTGTCGCGGGTTCGATCCCCGCATGGAACAAATATTTGTATGGCCTACAGATAGTTGTTCCGGGTCTGGCTGTTTGTGTATGTGAGTTTAAATGTTTGTAAACGCAATCACGATAAGAAACAGGATGCAGGAGTAATTCCAAGAGCGAGGCAAAGTCAATATTTTTTTAAAAAATAAGCTTCCGCTGAGGAAGCAGGACAAGTGAAATTACTTAAAAGTTTAGAGGCTTAACGGGACTTATTGCTGCAACTAATATGCCTAGTACTCACTAGCTTCTGTTTCTCTGCGATCTATTTCGTCGTAGATGTCCATCACAAGCTCTTCAAATAGATGATTTGGTAGCTGAAAACAAAATAAACTAAAATATTGCAAAATGTAGGGTGCTTCTAGTTCCTGACGATGTTTTCTTATTATCATTCTCAGTAATTTAAATTACATAATTATGTATTTCACAAAACTTGACAAGACACAGTTCATACTTTCATTGCCACCTCTATTTTTATGAAGTCTTTAGTGGTACCTCATATAATTATCTATTTTAAAAATAAGCGAAATATCAACAGTAAATTTAGCCATCGTGTTTTCTTACATGATTTCATTATTTATTGAAATAGATGAGGGCCAAGGATTGAACCTTGGGGCACGCCCATCTTCACTAGAGACCCGGAGGATATCGCTCCGTTTACATTTACTTTCAACTGCGTGTTTAAGAAATAAAAAAAGAACAAGATCAACAGCTCGTCCACGAATTCCATAATCGTGTAGTTTACATATCAGTGTCTGTGGTCAAAGCAGTCAAACGCTTTGAGAGGTCACAGAAAATGTCAATTGTATCCTGGGGCTACTCCCAGGATTTCACCTGGACCTACCTTTCGCAAAACCGGACTGGTGACTAAGCAAAATATGCAATGGGTGACCCCATTTAAATGAAAAACATCTGGTCCAGCAAGATTTTTCATAGATTTTATTGAAAGTGTTAATAAGCGACATACCAGCTGCAGCTTGCCCCGCGCCGCCTTAGCGACGTCGGTCATCTCGTGCGTGTCGTGCGCGCGCGGCACTATGTAGTGCCTGCCGGACGCGTGGTCGGGCTTCTCGCCGGTCAGGAAGTAGATCATGCGGTCTGTGGCCTCGTACACCAGCTCTGTCAGGCGGTCCGCGAGCTCAGTGTGGCCGCCCTGTCTGGAGCAATTACATAGAACACTGGAGATTTTATCCAAGACACCAAAGAAACACATAATAGTCAGAATCTGTTGGTGAAATTCTAAATGCCTTCAGAGTAAGTAAAGGAATGTAGAAGACACTACTTCCTTGATTGCGTGATCGTAGACGACTACCCACGATTGTTGTTATAAACTTATAACCTATGGTAAATGTGACTGTTTTTTTATTTGTAATAATAACCATTAAGACAAAGCAAAGGCGAGAACAATCAATAATATGATTTCCATTCCATCCAATACATCCATTCCAAGACAATTCTATGTATAAGAATTGTTTTGAGATCAATAAATGTCCGCGTCACTCGAATTCCTATTCTTTTTAAATACGATACTAGATTTCAATTTCAAGATGAATTCCATTAACATTTCAAAAGTATTTTCTTAGCTCCATGTGTTAGCATTGTAGGTGTAAAACTGCAGCGAAGACCTTGTCTCAGCCATATTGATAAACAACGCTAAAGGTTACCACTATTCTGGTGTTATGATCGTAGGCAGATGATAAATGAGCTCCGAAATAATACAAAGCAGGTATCTAACAAATAATTGTAGGATGAAATATAGTATGTTACATGAGTTGTCAGACTTTTTTCTTAATCTTTTGTTCATGTTTACTGCTATAAACTTGTTGAAATAGGAAATGCAACCTTGAAGCTAATTTAATCATGTTAAATATAAAGATTGCGAGTAAATTTTCAGTGATTGCAGGTACCTTTTGACTTATCATAAGGTTAATCAGCTTTTGACGTTCCTCTGCTGGGTCAAGCCATCTCTCAGTGAGAGGGAGGAAGAAAGAGTACTCTCCTTCAGTAGCGAAGGGTCAATTTTGAGAGGTAAGCCGGAATACAAATCTATTATTTGTCTATAGAACAGTGACTGCCATTTTTCAAAAGAAAGCCGGTAGGAATCGAGTTGTATGGCACCTTCGCCACTGCTCTCCTTACTCTTTAAGATAAGAAGGAACTATTATTTACAAAATAGCTAAATTCCTGATGAGAGATTCCACAGTTAATCTTTGGACCATGTGTCCAAAGATTAACTTACTGTGACTGACACTAATTGATGGGATAAGTAAAAAGTCAAGTCATGGCAAGAACATAACCAAGACGTGTAATCAATTATTTGTGGTCTAACAAGTAGATCATAGGGGGCAAGCCCAGTGTCAACGAACAAGACAGTCGAATGAGAGGTACTTCTAAAAGATGGCTTTGAAAGCGGCGCGTTATGGCTGGCACACATTGCAGCCGCGTCGGGCAGAAGCGCATTGGATTCAAATACAAAAAAGCGCCTATAGTATGCGATAGTTCATACAAATGTACGAAAGTGATGTAGGAGGATTTTTGCAATGCGACACGGCCCGCACTTATGTGCGCTGCGTTTTATTGTTTACCTGGCGCAATCAGCGGGCGTGTGGCCGGAGTGGTCCCGCGCGGTGGGCTCGGCGCCCCACGCCACCAGCAACTCGGCCTGCGCCGGCTGGCCCGCGCGGCACGCCACATGCAGGCATGTTGTTCCTTTTTCCTGTACGAAATCATACATTACCTAAGATTGGTGGCTTCAAAGACCCCTTTTTTAAGGATATTTTAGGTATTGGGTAGTTGTTATAAATATTTTTCTGGCAACCATTTATAACAATGGTCAATTACACATAATTCATTGAAATATTTTCACACACAATTCAAAGTAATTAACAAAATATTTGCATGTTACAAAATATTGACTAAGATCCTGAAACAAAGAACATATTCTGACAATTAAAGGCAGAACATTCCTGTTTATTCACTCAATGTTTAAAAATGGTATATTTATAAATAGGAAATAATATATTGGTTTTCCATGTAATAATATCTATTGATTTGAGGAAGGAAAATGTGTAAGGAAATGTCTCCAAAATGTATTTCAATTTAATTTATTCAAGCTATACAAAAGAGAATACTGCTCCCTTTATTACATTGACCAGTTTGGTTTTTGAAATGTATTAACAGACACAATTTTTGACATCATACAATTACTTTTATTGGGTTGATAGATCTAGACTCTAGATCTATCAACCCAATAAAAGTCTAGATTCTAGAGTAACAACTGCTACCAATTCACATTTACAAAATTGCAAGTAATGTGAAAGACAATATGTCAGTAATTGATCAATGTACTACATGAAACATTCTTAAATCTACTCACCTGATTATAATAGTTAGGATCAGCTCCTTGAGCCAGCAGCCTCATGGCAGTATCCAAGGAGGAGCTCCTGACTGCACTGTGCAGCTGTCTCCCCAACTCACTGGGAGGCTCATCTCTTCGCGCCCTCAGCACATATGCTAGCCTTAGATGCTTTGCCAGAATGAACTCTGACTTGACTGGGCTAAAAGTAAATTTTGAAGGTTGTGTAAAGTTTAAAAGTGTATTTGTATGGGCAAAGTATTTAAATGAGATAAAAGTTTACTCCTGAGAGAAAAAAGAGAAAGAAATAGGGGTTTCAACATGTTTAATGTGATTGTTTGATATGAACAATAACAATTACATAAACATGTTGTAAACAAATAATGGTCTGGCTTTTAAAGTGTACCACTAATGCTGGTAAAATGGTCAAATATTAGAAGTTATTATAAATTCAACAGTGTTCATCAGCTGTTGCTCAAAATTTCCTTAAAATGAAAATGGGCCTTTTTATATATGTTTATGCCTATTTTAGCCATCTATAATGGGAGCATGTCTCAAGAGACATTTAAACTGAATTATGTTTAAATTATTATTGCTCCAATTTCAAATCAGATAATGTTGCAGCTCTTTGTTATATCTAGGCTTATTTACTGACATACTTGCACAGAGATACCTTATCAGATAGTTATTTTGATTGATGTAATTAACACAACTTAAGTTTAATGAGATTGTTCTTACTGTAACGGGTCTTTGGCCTGTGGCTTCTTGCGGAGATGCTTCGGGGCTGAAGTGTCCAGTAAGGAATGTTCCCAAATGCAGTTCACATTCTGAGCAGTTAGTGCTTGCACCATCTAAACAGTAGAACAGACTCAGAAAATGCATTTTATACAATTAAATAAGTTTTAAACCATATACAGACAGCTTCTTCATTTAATAACTTTCATTTATGTTTAATTGGTTGAAATTGTTGCTAGACGTGTTTCTAATTTTAGCTCCCACTCAGAAACTTGTTGTTAAATTCCTTGTTCAATTAAACTCATTGTAATCCTGATGACTAAGCACTGAATTAAAACCAAATCTATTAATACAATTTGTTAATGTAATTAGGGCAGTGTTTCATTTCTTGATGGTACTTTATAATGGCAACATAAGACGACCCTCTGACCTAAAGAAACTTTATACGTACTGCCAGTAGCGATGGTGGCCAGGAACCCTGCCGCAGTGATTTTACGTGAGAGATGTGTCGTCCCATGCTACGGTGGACACTACAGCACTCCGCACACAACAGCAGCCCACGGTTGATCGATGCCCATGACGGATCTACGATCAGCAAACAACACAAAAAACACTTTACAATTAGTACCGGAACTATTAAAACTAATATTCTAAAACTGGAACATCGCCCTGACCTGAACCACCGCAGTCCGCACACACATCCACCGACGAGCGGTGCTTAGACCGCGATATGATCATTTTATAAACACTTATGGAAGACTGCTTGATGAAATGTCCAGTCCGGACGTCTGACTTTACTTATTTAGCTAAATCCAAGAGCAGGTTTTCAATACAAAAATAAATCATTTTACGAAACGTCAATCAAAATAAATTGACACCACAGATTGAAAAAGTCTCCATTGCTGCCAACTGTAGCAAGAATTGTTTATGGTTAGGTACGGTCCAAAACTTTCTATTTGTTTATGGAATTTGTGGGGTGTCTCATGTATGTCTTGCCACTCCCAATGCCAGTAGCACGGTTCATAGAAAGCTTTATTTCCATAGAGAAGCGAAAATGATGTATTTTTTCATTCTTCCATGATTCCATGATCCATCAGTCAAAGAGTTTGTCTATAGAATTTACGTACACGTCATTGATTGATTGAATTTTGTAGTGCGGCAGAAAATACAAGACAACAAAATGAAGATTTCATTAATTTTAGGAATTATAGCTAGCGTTACATTAGCATTAGCTGAACAAGAAACACTAGTTCTTGTTGATAATCTTACCATAAGGGAAACCCACTCACAGTTCTTCAAATCATTGCAGGGTAAGTAAAATCGATGACGGTGCCGGTATTCTATTTTGATATCGTTAGTTTGGAGCTAATTTAAGCAAAAGCTACTTATTTCACGGTCCATACAAACTCAACAGATGGTTAATTGAGTGAGAGAGAATCAATCGTACGTTCTTTTTTCAGATAGGGGCTACAGTCTCACTTACAAACTAGCTGACGACCCTAACCTAGTGCTATCGAAGTATGGCGAATACTTGTACAAGAACTTGATCGTGTTCTCGCCGTCGGTGCTGGAGTTCGGCGGCCAGATCGACACGGAGGCTATCACGAAGTTCATCGACGATGGTGGCAATCTGCTCATGGCTGGCAACGCAGCCGCCGGCGACGTGTACAGGGAGATAGCTTCTGAATGTGGATTTGAGGTAAATCGCAACTACGCTGCGTAAGATCTACTGTTACTCTTAACCTGCATTATCCCACGGCCATTCCCAATGACTCCCAGTTTTTTTTATCATGGCTAGTGTGGACATATGATCTCTTCTGATTACAATAATATGCTCATAAAAGTGGCTCTTATTTGTGCAGAAAATTAACATGTGAGTCAATAATTTGACGAAAGAACAGACTAATTTATTTGTTATTTTTTTCATCTTATTGACTTGGATGTTAATTTTCTGGTTAATTGGTATAAATTAAACTTATACAAATAACAATTTGTCTGAGAAGTAGATTCCCTTGCAGTTCTAAAAAATCTTCCAGTTTGATGCAGTTTTTTTTTGTTCGCCTGTGCTCTCCCACTCCTGGCAAAGGCCTCAAAATCAAAACCAAAATATTTTATTTCACATGGGCACTTATAAAACATCGTAAAAAAAGGTGCACATTTTGTGTTAATCGTTTCCTATGGAGAAGAACCGGCAAGAAACTTACTCTTTTAAAATGATTTGGTTTTACCATATTATCATGTTACAGCATTAGTACTTAAGTATGGGGGGACAGCATAGGCCCGACAATAAGTTGTGTACCTCCCCTGAGTACTTCTACTTCTCTCAGCTCTGTGCCAGTTGAATGCAGTATTGCTAAGTAAAAACTAAAAAAATATTCTCTCATTCTAGATGGACGAGGAATCTGCAGCAGTGATTGACCACTTCAACTATGATGCATCTGATGATGGTGAGCACACCAGGATTGTGGTGTCTCCCAAGAACCTTATCTCCGCGCCCACCATTGTCGGAGCACAGAACATACAACCCCTGCTGTTCGAAGGCACCGGGCTGATTCTGGATAAGGACAACAGCTTGGTCCTGCCTATTCTGACTGCTGACTCCACTGCTTACAGCTATAACCCTAAGAGTCAGGTAAGGAGCCTCATGAAACAGTACTATCCTTAGATGATTGTAGTATTATTTATTTTGTTTTATTACACAGACTAATCAAATACTAATTTTAACTGAAAAGTAGCAGCACCTGCATGAACATTGTATCATTAAATAATATTTTACCATGACGGCTGTTGGTCCTCTGACAGCTGTCATGGTAAAATATTATTTCTCCTGAATGGAAGAAATAAACCTGTTGTGCAACTCCAAGTAATATGGGTATTATTGATAAATAGTTAATGCAGCATGATGCTCTCTTTCAGTTAAAGATGTTAAAATGCAGTCAGTCTTTGTATCAGAACTAAAAAGCAAAACACGTATCTTTCCATTACGTAAAGCAAAACTGTAACACTTCTATAAATATTTTTGTGCCTACAGGTGAAGGAGTACCCTCATGCAGTCGGCCGTAAGACCGTCCTGATCGCCGCCCTGCAGGCCAGGAACAACGCGCGCATCGTCTTCAGTGGCTCTCTGTACTTCTTCTCTGATGAGGCTTTCAACTCGGCCGTCGCTAAAGTTCATGTAAGTAAACTTGGTGATATTCTAAATATAAAATTGTTGGTAACTAATTACAGTTGCTGAGTTGCATAGATAGTTATTTGTGGAAGTCTGTTATAATAAAATTAGAGCTCCTCATGTTAGTAACATGACGATTTCTGTAAATGCTATCTTAGTCTAGATATTTTGCAACATGTTGCATTGTATCATCGAAACATACATTTTACGATACCAGAACTGGTCTGGTCTGCTTTTTCAAGGAGTTAATATTTTCATTAGTATAAAGTTGTACACCTTACTTCTTCATTTGTTTATTCAGGGTGACAAGTTGAGCTCAGCACAGTCTGGCAACAAGGCCCTAGCCGTGCGTCTGAGCGAGTGGTCGTTCGGCGAGCGCGGCCGTCTGCGCGTGCGCAGCGTCAACCACAACCGCCAGGGAGAGAAGAAGTCATCCAACACTTACACCATCACAGACACTGTTGTAAGTATTAATATTATTATTTGTTTTTTTCTTTGTTGTCTGCTGCTTGTATACTAAAAGAAAACAGTTTCTCACCACTGAGTAACAATAACACAAACCTTTTTATTCCTTGGAAGTCCTAGGCAATAAAAACTGTATAGGAAGTTACTGAAACGAAAATGTATGTACATCTGATGATGGCAATAAAGATTTGTGTCTTGAAGTCAAATCATTTGAATACTGCTTTGGTTTTCTCAGTTAGTTGTGTGTGTTTTAACCTTTTGAACGACCAGAGCGTAAACGTATTGGTACGTAGGGGTCCCACGCCAAGCCACAAAATTAGCGCAACAGCCTACAAAAAAAATATACCAACATCTTATCGATAACCAATTAATCATTGCTTTTGGTCGCAATTTTTTTAAAGGAAATATCACTCGTAACATCATTCTTTTATTTAATTTGACACTTTTTCTTATAAGGGTTAATAATAAGGAAAAACTTGTTAACCACATTTAATTTACCCAGGTTTATAGAATCGAAATTGAAGAGCTGAAGAACGGCAAATGGCAGCCATTCGACGCGACAGATGTCCAGCTAGAGTTCGTGCGCATCGACCCCTTCATCCGCACCACCCTGAAGAAGAAGCCCAATGGCGTGTACGAGGCTATCTTCAAGGTGCCCGACGTCTGGGGCGTCTACCAGTTCAAGGTTGACTACGACAGAATTGGGTACACTAGGCTGTATCACTCGACGCAGGTTGGTTTAATATTGATATTTTTTAATGGTCTTTGTAATATAGAAAGTGGAGATTTGAAATGCTACGGAATGTTAGGCTAAGCGCTGAAAGTGGAACATCGAACAGCACGCCCAATGACACTAACAGCATTTCATATTTATAATTTTACAACATCGATATTATTGTATTCATCACCAAAAATTCTTGTAAAACTTTAACAGCTGTAAGTAGGCATTCCCAAGTATCGGTACAACTGATTATTGAAACAAAAATAAGGATTATTTACTTTAAAAAAACTCAAAAGAATATTGTTGAATCGTTTATTTATGAATGTGACAAGAAATCTAATTACTAATGTTTGTATTTGTATCCCAGGTGTCCGTGCGTCCCCTACAACACACACAGTACGAGCGCTTCATCCCCAGTGCTTACCCGTACTACGTCAGCGCCTTCTCAATGATGGTAGGCGTGTTCCTCTTCTCCTTCGTCTTCCTTTACTACAAGGAAGACACGCCCAAGACGAAGAGCGAGTAGATGTACTCTAGTTTTTATTTTTACATTCACATAGTTCAGTGTATAGTAGCACAATGTCAAAAAAAAAGTTGTAACAAGAATGTATGGAAGATGGAAGTGTGGATTGCATTTAAGAAATGTGAATTGCAATAAATTTTCATTATTTACTCATGTGTTTTATTTAAACTTTATTATGTTTCTGCAGAGGTCTTTGAAAAGTTGAACACAATTGGTGTTGAAAATGCGACGCTAAATACAGTAAGTATTTAGCGTCGCGCGTCGCATCCAGATTATACAGATTTATTAGCGATAATATTAATTCATCTCTCAACTCTTGGCCTACCTCAAAGAGTGCCTACCTCGGATTCGGAGACGCAACGACGTTTGAAAAATGGCAACACCGCGTAGAAAACTTATCGAATAAGAAAATAATGCAAAAAAATGAGTGGAATTATTAAAAAAAACTTTTCTAGTTTCAATTTTGTGAGAACTATTTAAAAACAAGGTCAATGATATTTTTTGGTTTTCTAATTTTTGAAACAAGTGTAAAATAACTGAACGCTTCCATAAATTTAACTGACATTCCAACGGGCTATTCTTGAACGCAACGGTTTTAAATGGCAATGGCATGCATGTCATACATGGCTTTTGTAAAAATTATTTTTAATAAAAATGGCATAATTTACGATTTTAACGTTAAATAAACTATAGAATTGACTGTATGAATTAAAATCTGTGCCAAATAACCCCTAACTTTGCGTGTAAAGTGTGTAATTGACGCATAATCAATGTGATTCGTGTAGGCAGTGAATTGGTGTCGCCGTATTTCTTAAAATATTGCAAATTTTTTACGTTCCTTTTGCGCTTTAAGAGTTGATTAGCATAATCGTGAGCTCGTGTCGGGACTGATGACCGATAAGTAGGTGATAGTGAGCGTTGCAGTGATGTGTTTACATCTGTAACTGTCCCAGTAAGTATGCAATGATGTCATTGTAGTGACTACCATAAAAAACTATGTTGGCTTTGTGCCCACCCGTTTTCCTGGTGATCGTGACTCCAATACGATTTTGAGGAAACAAGCATGCGGGATAAGCGCAATGAACCCCTTAGGTTATAGACAACCTGTTTTTAAATTTATGTTAATTAGTTTGTGATTGTGGTCAGCCAATGGCCACACTGTTTATGAATATTAGTTGTAAAATAAAGCACGGCGATTGTGTTGTTATAAGTAATACATTATGTGGCTGATGAGTGTAACAATATTTATAAAATTGTGTCAACACAGTGGTGTTTCCATATTAATAGAATTAGGTAGGAACCTCCAGTAGGTCAGTGGATGCAGTGCATGTGTTACAACTGTAGTGTTATAGTGTGAGACAAATATATAAGTTCAATCATCTGTCTACATTTTGAAACTAGCTATCTGTAAGTGTATTTGTGTAAACACATTTATCTAATCATGCATTTTGATACCAAATTCCATCTTATATTTATGATACTATCAATAATCTGGTCAACTATTTGTCACTGCAAATATTTCATGTTCAATATGTTGATTTAAATGTATAAACAACAGGACAATCTAGCATCACATAATATTGTGTTAAAAATAAACAAATTTGCTTATGCTATCATCGGCAGTGGATGAACAATACATTTGCTTCTAAATCAATAGAATTAATGGAAAATACTACTGATATTGCATATTTGATAGACCTATTATTAACACATTTAAGGATTAAAAATAAGTCTCTTATTATCCAGTTAATAGTCTCTTCAATAAAGTTAATCAAAAATAGTTTATCATTTTTTAAAAAGGCAATTATATTTTGGCTTAACTTTCTACTCCAGTAAGATTATGAATATTCATACATAATACACATACACATATACATACACATATACATTAATACACACACACACATATATACACACACACACATATATATACACACACACACACATATACACACACATACACACACACATATACATATATAAATTAATTTCTAATTTGATCTGAATAGCCACAGATTGTAGTATTTTACCTTAGTAACAGTATGAATTAAATTAACTACAAGTTTCACAGAACTCAGTATTTGTCTAAAGGAAATAATAAGTAATTAAAACAATAGCAGAACAATACTTGTCGAGAGATAGCCTTGTTGTTGGTAGCTCCAATTGATAACGCATGCATCTGACACATTGGTGTCGCTCCATCTATTAATCCAAGGTTACGTCAGCATGCGACACACTGTTGCTTATCACCAGTGTTTAATTACTATTTCAAATAATAACTAATTGTTTAACTCAAGTTTTTAAAACTAAGGTATTATTTTAAAGGCTCTTTTCATGTTTTAGTATGTTTAAAATAGTGATCTTAATTCTTATTAGTGGGATCAAGGACATAGTAACGGGGATAAATTACAGAATATGTATATTCTGTTATATCCTGTTTGTTTTTCATATAAGTATCTGAGCTTGTATATTAATAATAAGAATCCACTGTGATGACTAGACCAAGATTAAGTCTAGACGTTTAACGACTGACCAACTGTTACTTCTGAGTTTGTTTTGGGTTTCTTTGTACTTGGATAGGAGTCACAAACCTTCTAAAAAAAAAAAAACATTGATGTTTGTATGCTTTTTGTAAAAATTGTTAGTTGAGCTGTAAGAAAGAATTAATTTCTAGAACTATACATAATTTCTCATTGAAATGAGGCTAAGACAGGAAGAGGCTGGGCTATAATAGCTAGAACTAGCAAATAAGTTAGACAATGCCAATGAGCAATGCCCCATATAAATAGAATACCACATAGAGGCCTCAATACAATATGAAACGGAACAAAATCTCATAAGTCAATTTAAATTCTAAAAGTGCTTTGAGTCTATTCTGTTCAGTATTGTTTGTTTGTGTGCAGAGTGTGAAGCGTGTCGTGCGGGATGGATCCGTCGCGGCGCCAACGCACGCAGACGAAGGCCACGGCCGAGGAGCAGGCCCTCGACCAGATCGCCAGAGAGGTCAGTACCTATTATATCTATTGTAAATGTTAAGATAGGAGACAAGACAAGCAATCTCCCTGAAAACACAAAAGGCTGGAGCTGTGCTGTTCCTTAAAGTGGACCATTGTATGTGTGGCTGGAGCTGTTTCGTAAATGATCAGCTAAGTATAAATGTATTCATGCTGAGGTATGATAAAATCATTTCATTTCATCAAATTCAAATTAAATAAGCTAGCAAAATTCTGCAGATATGAGGGTACAATAATTTTTTTTTGGGCTAGCAAGTGCTACCTGATTTAACTCGACCCTGTAAACCGAGTGTAAGCCTATAATGTAATCTATACTTAATATTATAAAGCTGAAGAGTTTGTTTGTTTGTTTGCTTGAATGCGCTAATCTCAGGAACTGCTATCCCGATTTGAACAATTCTTTCAGTGATAGATAGCCCATTTATTGAGGAAGGCTATAAGCTATATATCATCACGCTAAGACCAATAGGAGCGGAGCACTAATGAAGAATGTTTCATGCTAAACATAAAAGTCAAAATGTTGTGATTGACATACTTAACTAGTACATAGATTGTGACTGGGCTGAATGTGTATAGTGAATATTACCATACCTTACTTTTGCCTGCCTCTCCACTATTTGCATGATAGGTACTGAAAAAAAAAACAAGATTAGTGTGACATGTTCTGAATACATGCCAGTAAATGGATTTGATTCAATAGTCTCCTATAGACAGATAAATATTATTGACATGTGTAGTCCCCATGTGACTAATTAATCCTGTTGTCTAGAAAAATAATCTCTGAGCCAATTACAAGTGACCAAGCTTCTTGGACTCATGTCTAGAGGTCAAATGGATCAACACATCTTCCTAATTTATGCACTGACATTAATTTTATTGCTTGTGAAAAAACTTTAATGTTGTCTGAAGTAGTCAACAGGTGGCGCTTCTATTTAGGAGTTTTAAACTACCTTTTTTACTTTCTAGTCCAACTGCAATACACAAGGTCACAAGTTACTTACTTGTACTTTTGATTATACAGGATGCTCACATATTCTTGACTTTTTTTTCACAACAAATTAGCACTATTACGTCTCTATATTTAAAATCACACCAAGATGAATGCGCCATACTGCAAACGTGATACAAAACAAAGGTAAGGTGCCAATCACATCCATATCAATCAAGAATGATGACTAACGAAACAGCACTTGATTATCTCGCGATAACTCGAAGATAAGAGGGCGAAGTATAACACTGATAGCACACACTTCACTAAGATTGCCTTGTAGTACCAATAAAGAATGTTTATGATGCACAATTCGGCTCACCTGCTCGTCCGACCGTCGAATATAATCCACAATGTAGACTGACAGTCCTGGCAGACGAGACGCCTCGCACACGGCGAACCAAAACTCCGCACACTGTGCCAACTAAATGCTGCTCTTGGAAAAAATACAGAGTTATTTGTACTAGCATTGATTTGTGATTATTATAATTGGTTTTGACCTGGGGTTATATTTACTAGGAAACTGAGCTACGAAGACTAAGCCACTACTATTTCGATCTGTAATAAACTTTAGCTCGTATCATAAGTTCCAGTTTTAGCACCATATAATTTCTAAAAAGACAAATTAAATTATGAGGTTTTCACGGCTGATCTGTAGGCAGCCATTAGCCATTTAGTGTGATGTAGTGTAGCTTAGTAGGGTTCAGCCGTTAGCTTCAATTCCTTGACCTACTCACAGGATTGGGATAAGTAGTTATATGTAGTAGTTAATAAATAGGGTAAGTTCCTTATGCAAGTTCTGTGCACTAATATCATTAATTCCACAGCCAATCCCTTACTGTTTAAAGGCGATCTAGAATGTGTAGTACATATTTTGGCGAAATCCAAAATACCAATTCATGTTTCCATCAAAGCTCTCCAATAACCAAAAAGCCGTCCCACCTCTTTTGTATAAAATCCCCTCCCTCTATAAAGCACTGTGTTATTTGCCACCTGTTAATGGAGGTAGTAAAATAAGTCGCGATCGAAATAGACTTCCGTGTGCGACACCTCAGCGACCGCCTGACTACCGATGTCGCCTTTGATATCACACGCGACTAGATGCAGGGAACACGCTAACGAACCTTTATGAAACTATTTATTTTAATTAGTACAGCCACGTTGGTCTAGTGGTCGCAAGCATGATTGCTGAGCATGAGGTCCTGGGTTCGATTCCGAGGTCTGGCAAAGTGTTGTTGGGCTTTTCCATCAGGAAATTCTCAGTAGTAGCCACGGAGTCTGGATGGTTGATGGCAATAGGCTCGCCCCCTATTACATGGGACTTCTGACCTAACCTAACCCTTCGGGGATTACAGGCGTTTTGTTATTTTAATTAATATTAAATGACAAGATATTTTGGATATGTACCTATCATATGAATGTGGGTTATAAGGGTAGGAGAAGACCAAATAAACGATGGATGAACTGTGTGAAGAATGATGTCGTGCTTTCGGGGGGAAGATAATGACTAATAGAGAAGTAAGAAGATGACATGCTGCGCCGACCCCAAATAAATTGGTATAAGGGCAGGAAAATTATGATGTATGAAAACGATTATGATGTATGTATATTATTATATATCAATGTAAGAATCATCGGCACGTGGCATACGTAGATCTATCCGCCGTCTTCTTTAGGAAAAAATAGCGTGAGGGCATTAAACTGGATTTTGGCAAGGGCAGTATCATTTTGGTCTTTTGAGCCTTATCCTTAATACCTATTGGGCTTTGCAGCGTCAATATTGATAGCCGGAGTTAATTGACCGATGATATTTTATTCTTAATATTTCAGTCTATTTGCCATCAGATGGTAAATTGCCAGCTTTGTCAGATAACAGTTTATTATACCAGGAAACAATTCAATTTTGTTTCAGCCAATTGATGACTAGTTCGGTTCTTCGGTTTGAGCAATTGCTGTGTGAAAATAAATCAAAACAGAATTTCGTGATATTCCTACTAGAGCGAAAATGTTCTATTGGGTTCTACAAATCAGTGTCACGCTCGCCGGATTTCCTATCATCATTTTTATGCCCGCTTTTCGTCACAGAATTTGCAGTAATCTAAACAAGGCTGCACCCATCCTATATTTAAAAATATACAAGGATGTCTCTATAGAGGACATAATGTTTTGCTCGATATACAATCAGTCTAGTTTTGTTGATATTTGAATGGACAAAATATCTATTGAGTACTTAGTCAGTGGGTCGAATGAAAACATTGATATGACGTGGGTCTCTTTATAAGGTTATTCCATATGACGATAATGTTGATTCACTACACGGTTATAAGGCCAGTCAATTAAAGTCAAGAGTCATTGATCGATAGATCGCTGTTTCTTTGCTGTTTGTAAGCAGCCAGCAAGTATTTATTTCAGTAACATTTGGTATGCCAACTATGTGCTTATGATAGCTCGCTGATTGAGTGTATTTAACGGTCGAATTTATGTATGTTAATTGATGATATGGGCGTTTACATCCATCTCGAAAGGAATTTTGTTTCGACCTACGAAATACTTCAACTTTGCGATGATACCAGTCTATCTTGAATTCTTGACCTAATGAGATCGCGTTGATTGATGGTAGAGGTCGGGAGTTCAAATGGAATGAGTAGGATTTGAACCTTTGGCCTCCGTTGACCTGTTGTGGTGATCCTATCAAAGTTAATAATTAGGTACAAAAAGTGTGTCATTGTAGTCCAATTATACTAACCAAGGAAGCATGCAAGACCATCTTTGTACCTATAGAATGAGCAATAATGTGAAAAAGAGCCGTCTTACCATTTAGGTGTACAATAAGGTATATTCTAGGACAACAAAAGGACCGGATATGCGAAGTGTTACGCTCTGAATCGATTTCCGCGGTCAATGCAAAAAGGTCGGCAATGCAAAATGCAGCAAGTTGAGATGAAGCACGAGCCAAGTACGCCCGTTAGTTCCCGGAAACAACTGACCTACTGAAACGTTTCCTACGATACCCGCGTATATGGGGATTACATACGATTGCCAAGTTTTTGAGCTGGTTTTATTATAGTTATTCCAATTGGCGCCAGTAAAGCAATTTCTGTGTCAAAAGGACCAAAATTCATTTTCCTTTTGGTAATGTTTTGTTTTCAACGCACTTTATGTACACATGGCCTTCTTGTACATTGAGATTAATGTATAATAATTCGAGGTCTAATCGATCTGAGCCCTTGACTTCTACCACTCTCCATTGTAGTCTTTCTCGTCAGATATGGCGTAAGATTCCTCTTCTAGAGCTTAGATAAGAGATATTTAAAACTATATGTATAGTAATAGTAGTCGCAAATATTTTTCTGTAAAGTAACTATCCTTTGGTATATAGGGCAAAGAGCTAGCATTACTTTTTCTGTAATTCAACATATTTCTCAAGTCAACGGAAATCAATAATAAACGTAAACGGCAAACATACCAACTGAGTAAATTCTATCCCTATAAAGAATAATCTACATCTTAGTATAGTAGCAACAGGTTTATGTATACTTATTAGCAAATCAATATCTTCGTATTTTAAAAGTATTTGTAACTTATTCTAGTCATTAACATTGCAGTTAAAAGCTTAAATCCTTATTGGACTTTAAGTATTGACGTATATCTTGGTTGAACATAGTCAATTCGGAAAGTCATTAATGAAAAGCCGAGCCGTAATGGTACAATTATGGCTCATTAGGTACGTGTACATGTACATACCCGGTGCATCAAGTGAGTGCAGCAGGTATATGAATTAAAAATCTTTTACTTGGTTTGTTACTAACATAGCTTTTAAGTAGTGTGTATTACTAACATCATACGGATCAAGGTCTGAAATAAAGTATTTTTTTTATAGTCGAAAGTGATATTTATACATAAGCAAATGTTCAGGTTTAAAGTAAACCAGACAGATATGCAATACTTTCCAATTTAGAAATTTTCAAATACAACAGCGAATTTAACTAAGTCCGTTTCTAGAAAGTCGTTTAGATTGTATTGTTCTAAATTGGCTCCGGTTTTAACTTAACTGGGTTTATTGTAAAGTGGGAATAGTAAATATAGGTCAGATGGGGCCTGGTGGTCGGGTTCGTCGCCCTATGCGGATCGATCCGTGTCCCACTTCCACAGCCTCGCGGAGGTCTACCCTCCTCTTGCCTCTGTTATGTAAGGACCACCGATGCCTCTTACTTTACATACATTTTGTTATTATGCGGCTCAGGTCTCTGCAGCTTTGTTGGTATATCTTTTGAGGATATGGTAGTAGTAGGTGGTAAGAGTGGTCGAAATATGTCTGGCTATTAAGATTGTATAGGAGGTATCGCTATCAGCGATAAGACCGCCATTGTACCCATAGAATTAGCAATATTGCAAAAGACCCTTATAACAATTTTGGCATACAATAAGTTTTATAATAATTCTTTCTATCTATCAAACTGCATGTTTAGATATTTCTTGAATTGCGAGCCGCGATCCTTAGTAATGAAAAACACGAAGGAGAATTGGATCGAGACCAATGAATTAGTAATGTCAGCACTAGTATCGATCGACAAAGTGATCTAAGCTAGAACTGGTCATAATTATTCGTTTTGTTTAGAATGTGTCCAAAGTCTATTATTATTATTGTTGCCAAAGGGTTAAAAAAACAACGACTGTTAATGTTTATTTTATGCAAACGTTTTAATTTGCATTGCTAACCATTTTGTCCTCAAGAAGTCTTTGTTTGAAAATTGAAGATTTTTTTCCGAGATTATCTGAAGATCAAGGCTCTTTAGTACTGCTATTAAGACTTACCTAATGGAAAAACAGATAACACTACTTGTACAGAGTTCCGAACAAAGGATTCAACGTTTAGCGACCATAAAACCAACAAAAAGCAGTCAATATATAGACAAAATATTTTGTGTTGAGGCTCTTGATGCTCTGAGAGCTACATAAAAGGATTTAGTGGTTATTAAAAACAGCCACTTTCCAATAAATATCTTGTTTTATTGAGCTGTGTACGACGAGACAAAGAAAGTTAATTGAATCTCAGAAAGCTATAATATAAATAGGATTTGTTTCTGCCCGCCCCTAGTCTGGGATCCGTTGACGTCAGTGGCAGCATCGATCTGTCTGGTTCCATCCCCCTCTGCCCCGCCGCGGCTGATGCAACTCCGGGACTCGTTGCGATATCATGATCATATTTTAAGGTGGTTAGGTTTTGGTCTTTGCAACTATGATGCCTCAACTCCTGATGTTACGGCTGTTGGGTACAGATTACATTTTATACATTTCCATGTCATTACATAAAATTCTAATCTGTTTATCGATCCTGCTGCAGTCCCGCCTCCCGACCAATCCTGTGGTGTCTATGGTTTGCAAATGCAGTATTACCCTGCTGGGCCCCCGGCGAACTCACGCCCACTGCAGATATTGTTCTCTTGCTTTGTGCTCCTTTAATCTCATTGACTTCATTAGAAAGTTGGAAACTAAAGTATTACAGTCATACATATTCATACGGAATTATTGCTGTTCCGCTTTTCAGGAAGCTAAGGAACTATGTAATCATTATGAAACCAAGTTTATAGGTCCGTTACCTAATTTCTTACGGTCATGTTTAAAAAATTCTATTTTAATGCCTTGTTTATGTAATAATTCCATAGAGTCGATTTTACAACGTTGTTTTATGCAGTTACAATGTTCCTTACCAAATGCTTTATTGGCTATTACGAGTATTGCATACATGCCTGACCTAGTTTACGACACCAGATTGCGCTAACGGTACTGAAACTCAATCATTTTGTGGTGCGCCTCGGATTTGCCACGGGAATAAAAAATAAACACAACCGTGAGCAGTTTCCATGTACATTTCCAAGAAGCCCTTTCAGCGAGCAGTCATTTCGCGCGACATTCTCTTGCATGTAGGGCTAGGGTGGTTGTTCCCTTTGGGCGGGCGGCTGGAGGGGCGTCTGGGCGGCTCGGCGGAGGGGGGCTCCAGCGTCAACGACCGCCACTCGACTGTCTGCGATCGCGAGGGCACACCGTCCCGAGCTGCACCCGGACGATTAAACTTTCAACTTTCGACATTTTCAATAACGCAGTTTCACAAAGCGTTCAATTTCGCGCGTGTGCTGCTCCGGGTGGCTCGTGAAGTCGTCTGTGACAATTAGCGAGTGGATTGCGAACACTCACTCGTTTGGCACGATGCGTTTCGTGCCGGTCGTGTCGCGTATACGTCGGTATACCTGGCATTTGGCACGTTGCACAACTTAGTTAATGTTTATGTGGAGTATTAACTTATAGTTCGGCGCGCACGTGTGATGTTTCGGCTGTCGTGCGTCGTGACATGTTGATGGATAATCTGTGGCGTCCGCTCGCCGGTGACACACTGCATGTGTGAAAGTGTGTGAGACTGCATCCATCTAAAATAGACGTTTTTATTTAAGAACAATGCTCTAACAATGCTGGTGAGCGGCAGGCACTTCCTAGTGCGTTGGAGTTGACTATGTTCTTGTGAGAATTGTTGTTTTGTGTTTGGTTGGTGACTATAAACTTGGCAGTATGGTTCGTTTGGGGTTGGCGATGGTAGTGGGTGTGGCGCCGGCGCTGGTGTCGTGGTGGCGCGGACAGGGCAGCTGGCTGCCGCCGCCGCTGGTGCTGCCGTCGCCCTGCTCGGAGAAGGCGCCCAAGTCGTGGCCCCAGCAACGCTCGCCGTCCCTGTCTGATTGTCTGGAGAGCAGCAGCGACGAGGACTCGTCGGCTCGATCGATTGTTTGTCTAGTTAGACCTAAATTAGTGAGTACCAAATTCTGGGAACTGGAAATGACTTCACAAAATATAAGTACATATTTCTGTACAAAATCTCATTGTTTAAGTTTAACCGAAATCGTTGGGTTGATAATTACCCGGAAAAAAAGTCTTAATAAATACGGAAACTCTAACACGCCAAAGGCCAACACAAAAATCTACGTCCGTATCAAGCAGCTCTAATTAAGTAAACATTTATTACATCGTAGACAGCTAGGTAAACATTTCTTAATGAGGCACTCTCATTAAATTAATTGCAAATGCGGACGGATTTGCAGCAATAATCAACTGGAAGTATTACAACATCGGATAAGGATATACACAATTACTGAAACAGGTTTAAACAGTAACAGACTTTACTGCGACTGAATAAGAAGTTTTATGATTTGGAGATGTACCACAGAGATTCTCGACCGGTCCGCGAACTGCGGTGAAAGCTGAAAATTTGCATAATATGAGACATATTGTTACAAGAAACATGCTGTTCGCAATAAAATCAATACAGCTAGGAACGCGTGTGGTCCCCACAACACAGGCGCCTCACCATGAATCACACAGGACACTTTAATAATTCTAAAAATAAACTCGTCTCGTAAACTCCCCTATCGCGTCTTTTGATTTAGAGCGAAATTATCGTTAACGTTAATTGACTATTCGTGTCCTCCTTGTTAATATAACCGATGAAATCAAAGCTGTGTATTCACGTTATCGACCAGTTGATACTTTAACCCTACTTGATTTCATTTACGGAGCAGTTTACTTTGCACACCGTAGCAATGGATATGATATGCTCCATGTCGCGTCGTTGCTTTGATTAACTGTTTCAATATCATTAAATGTGTTATTGTCGAACTGAGGCATCGATCATTCACCTTTGCTATTACGAAAGCGCATCTCACGGGCGTTGGCGTCGGCTCCATGCTGCAAATGTCACGATATTTACGTCCGCGTACCGCCGCGTGTGCACCTCGTCGTCCATCGATCCCGTTCGATCTGCTAACAGTTAATCGTCCGCAATCGGTTTTTACGTAGCTCTCTGCGACAGTCGCGTGGCAGCTATCTCAATTATTTTTCCCGCGTGCGGTCAAGTTGCGTTTGCGCAGTTTTTGCGTGCGTTCCTTGCGTCTGGCCGAGTGCCCCCAGTGCTCGTCAATCAGTGTTAGTCGGGTTGTGGCTCGGTTTAGTACGTTCTGTTGATACTTGCGTGCGATACTGTATCAAACGGTTTTAATTTCGAATAAATGATAGTGCCGAACGACTGATGTCCTCGTCAGGTTAATTGCCGCATTTATACCAGATTTAACTAGGCTTAAGCTACAAATCAATAACATCGATAAATCTCTTTAATGTAACGTTCTAATTTATTCTTTCAATCATTTTCTAAAATAATTTCTATGATTATAACGTTGACTGTGATCGATTGCTTTATGCCCATCTTAATATGGCCATAAATAAATTAAACGTCAGGATATACGGATCATTTTATACCTTTAATTCTAACCAAACTGTGTCAAGCAGTAATTTTGTATGTAAGTATAATAATATAGGAGATTAACTTTTGCCCGCGGCTTCGCTCGCGTTAATTAAAAAAAATACTCTTAACACACTACTAAAGTTTCATATAATAATATAATTCAATCATGATTCAAAAGACACGTGGCGCCGTATATTATAATAAGAACGTTATTATTGTTTGCTTCGGGAACAGCACTTATTTTCGGGATGAAAGGTCCTATGTCCGTTTCTGTACACCTGACAACGTATATGCAAAATTTCAGGATGATCGGTTCAGTGATTTAGACTTGAAAAGGAAACAAACAAACAAACTTACTTTCGCATTAATATTAGTTAGGATAAGTGCATTGATATATAAAAACCCAGTGGTAAATATTTAGAATTAAATTTTATTAAATTGCTCTTCTATTAGCAGTTATTTAGGTTGCACACATAAAAACATAGCTGCAGGCTGAAGGTTGAAATAATCTTGGGTCAAACACATACACGTTTTAAATCATTTTCTTAATTGTCTTTTCCAACACAGTTTTTATTGGAATCTCTCCAATACTTAACGATAATGTCTACTTTTAAAACAAACGATTATTCAAATTTTTGTCGATCCTGACCTTTCCACTGCTCTATTATTATTATCTATCATCCAGAAGAACAATAACTGTACTAATCGAAATAGCACCTTCAGTACAGGCAGTAAGAAGGACCATTAGCAGGTAGAATATACTAGTAGAAGTGTATAATAGGGCGGGTATTGTGTCTGAGAGTGTAGCCGTGACGTCCTTGTACCTTTGTGTGAGATCCCTTGTGTGACCGAGAGTCGAAAGCAAGCCCTATTTATATCACACAGAACATTATAATGTTACTCCGTAGAAAGTAACTGTGAGTGAAATCAGAGGAAGCATATTCACAAAAAATCGAAAGGACCAAAATTTTTTAAACTTTTTTTGGTCTTTTTATCCGGATCATCTTAAATTATTAGACAATGGAACAGGATAGAGATCTCTGTGCTAAACTTCTAACCTTCATTCGTTAGCCTTAACTTTTGACCTTAGCGATTTTGCGTTTACAAATGCATAATTCGATAAAGAAACATAAAAAATTGCATGACGACTTGCACCAAGGTCGGCTAACAACGCACTAGACTAGGCAGCTCGACCGACTAGCTGTCTGAACAGCCATACAACATGCATAGCAGTAGCTTAGACTGATGTCACTTTTCTCAACTCGAAAAATTAAATTTACAACCTAAGTTACTTAGGTTCTGTATGTGGGTTCATAAATGGCGTAGCTTTGCTGCCTAGTA
This sequence comes from Eurois occulta, assembly GCA_950022335.1. NCBI lineage: Eukaryota > Metazoa > Arthropoda > Insecta > Lepidoptera > Noctuidae > Eurois > Eurois occulta. Next base: position 2,445,377 of record OX465489.1, on the reverse strand, counting down.
AATTACCTGACTTGATAGGTAGGAAGCTGGTAATATTTGTGTAGGTACACGCAATTATTTTATAGGGATCAGCAGGATCCCCGTCTGCCCTAACACATTATTTTCTGTTATCAGTCACTCATCTCTGTAACGCAATGGGTTTGATTGTTTCAATATTGTCAGGTTTATAAGGTTGACCAAATTAAGCAATAATTTGATTGTGTCTTTCTTTTCTAACAAACAGAACAATACAACTCGCTGCAGCAGTGCAATAACATCAGAAATTGTTCTTTTATTAACCGCAAAAAAACAGCTTGGTTAATCAGCCCGCAACTAAACACACGTAACCGTATTGCACCATTTTAACTTCCTACAGAACAAGCCCACAGCTTGCACAAGCTTAGGTAGGAACTTCATGTACCATGTCCTAGCGTGTCCCCACGTAATAACCGCAGGTTTAACCAACAATTTTACGTATTTTATAGCTACCTCGTAAACTGTGAGTGCTCACGAAAACCATTGATGCGTTGCTGATCGTAATCGAAAATCGAAACCGATTAACCAGCCTAATATTAATATAAAAGTAATCTCAATTTCACTATGGCATATACATTTATGAAACAATTAATTTTAAGGGTCCTCCACCCTTAAAATTAATTTTTTCATTGTAATTATATTCACCTCTGGTTGTAACATACATAGAAGAAAACAGTGGGAGCATGAAAAGACATGCTTCCACTGTTTTCTTTTACATTTAATATGTAAAAAGATGTCTTTACGACTACATTCCTGGAGAATACTGGAGATAAAACCAAAATTTCTGTTACGACATGTTATGGTCATATTCGCAGGCTCCTTCCGACGAAATAGTGTTAAATATGTTTTATATTTTGCCGTCGAAATTGAAAGTAACACAGTTGATCTAAAAAATCAAACAAAAACAAGATAAGAAGTTTCGCTACAATGATTATTGGCAAACTACAGCGGCCGCCAATATTCGTTAACTTCTTGTCCAGCTTCCCGGATGAAGCAATTAGTTATGTTGTTGAAATTGGTAACGGTCTATCTTGGGTGAGGTAGAGACTTTCTCTCATGTTTTTTTCAAATGATGATGCTCCTTTCGTCCAGATGATGCATATCCGAACTGATCTGTGGGCATACCGTCAGGGAGTCTATGCAAGCCATATTGGGCCATTCATTTCTTATACAAGTTAATTCATAATCATTAGTAATTCCTGCTATAATGGAAAAATAATCATCATTCTCCTGTCCTTATCCCAACTTCTAATAATCGTTAAATGGTTGGTTCAATATAACCTGAATTATAAAAGAATCAATTCCCCAGGGCTTTCAATCACAATCATAGTATAAAAACTTTTCCAGAAGTCATCGTTAACTATTTTAAGTTTACAATTGAATGAAACTGGGACTACAAGATTGTTTAAGAAAAATCTACATTAATTCAAAATAAATATTTCCTTTATAAAAATAAATATGACACGCTAATGATTGCTTATCGGCACACATATTGTATCAAGTATGTAACAAGTTTTTCCTGTGATAAATTCAATGTCACTATTATTAGATTGTTTTATTGTTAATGTCATTTGTTAGATCAATGATTCAAAAACATTGTGGTTTTAATACGATAAGTAGAGTACATCTAGTTCATGTCCAGTTTTTTATTTAAATCTGTTGAGTAATTTTAATTTATAGTGTAGAGTTTCAATGACACCGAACTGAATTACCTTCCTTAATGCAATTACTTGAGCACGAAATCAAGTATATACAACAATAATAAAATACGTAGTTCGAATTTAACGACAACGTTATTTTTTTGTTTTCTGGTAAGCGGAAAACAATTTCCTAATTGATTATATTATGCTTCAGAATAGTATTTCCTCACCGGGATTGGTCTTGCTGACCAAAACAATGCTGAATTAATGAAAGCGCGTCTCACGCGGCTGCGCGGAAGATGCTCGGCGTCTGCACGTAGCGTTCGCTTCGCTTTGCTGTGATTCACATCACCGACTTGAACATTCTTAGGAATCATTCGAGGATGTAGAACTTAACTAATACCCATTACGAATGCCTTGCCTTGTTGCTTGCTTCTGCTAAGAGAAACGACAACATGAATGCGGCTCATTATTGATCTACTAGGCCTTCACGTTCTGACGTGGATTTAGTCTTTAGCTCCGTGTTTGTTAGAAAAAAGTTTTTTTGTAAAAACACTGGTTTTTGCTCTAAAATTGCTGGTCACAGAATTTCCAGTGTTTATTTTCTGAATATTAAAATTTCGGAATGTACTAAACAATGCGATTTATCACGCAAGCGATAGCATAGCTTGCTATGCGGTGTGATGTGCGGCCCAGCATGGCGGTCACTCGCAGTCGGTCGCAGACATCGCCGCAACCACACGCGTGCTGGTTGCCCTAACGCGGCAATTATAACAACGATCGCGCGTATTAATTGTCGCCTTCTCGTAATGACTCCATTCTATTGTTCCCCGAGATACGTAAACATACACAAAACATCATTGTGATAAGTGCTTCTAAAGAAAACAATTTATTGCCATCGAAATAAACAGTTTAGTTGATGCTAAAATAAAGAATGTTGTTCAAGGAGCGTTTAATAAAGTGGAAAACATCGCCGATAAGATAAAGCTATAGTACCGTGACAATAAATGTTATCGCGATTCGCAATAGAGTGCAGTTCGAGAAGAGCTCAGTGCAAAAATTGCGTCCTTCCTTTCTATTCAAGCGGCAGAGGCGATGCTGCAATCTAGTCGCCTGCGCACACACAACATTTGTTGACGCATGCTGTAGATGTGAGAATTCAAAACCAGCGCGCGCCTCCGTTTGTTTGTCTTCTACGAATAAGTGCAACTATACCTGACGGGTAATCAGTGACGTTAATCATGGGACAGCGCTCCGAAGTGGCCACGCCTGACAATAGTGACGAGGAGAGCGGAGAAGCCTTCACTGACGGTGATTTTGGTGATTCCGATGACGAAATGCTCGTCGAACGCCTTGATGAAGCGAAGCCTGCTCACATACCGATCAATGAAGCTGTAAAAGATGATATTCAGAAGAATGCTGCTACTAATGGCCACACCAATGGTAGTGTGGATGAGCACCCCAGAATGAATGGCCGAAAGAATAGTGAAGCTCATTCGAGTGATATGGAAAGCCAAAGCTTAGTATTATCGGATTTGCGCCGAGATTCACACGGCGACCAGAATCCCTCAATCGTTGGCATTCTCGGCGATCAGCAGAACCATGTACGTAAAGCAAATTGTTAAGTGTTGACCTCATAACCTTCTTTGAATTTTGTATTGTGTCATGCTATATCCGAAATCTTTTCCGTTTCCCAAAACGATTTGCAGGTGAGTCACGTCCATCTGCTTGTGGCTTCCCTTCCCTTTACTTACCAATACTTACCAGATTGTGTACACGTTAGTAATTTAAAGTTTAATTTAGTTAATAGCCCCAAACACACCTAGTTGGGAATTATCTTATCTGACTATAGGTATATACATATTTGGCTACGTTATGCGTAATTTGAAGGTCGCGGCCTATTATAAAGTTGTCTCAGGTGACTGGTGAGTATCGTTTACTTTAATCGCCACTTTGTCAGCAATGTACTTTTCAAGTGTTTTGTGGAAACTAGCAGAAGCTGCCACATTAAGTTTTACTTAAGCTATTATGTTATCGTGACTGTGTGATTTGTATTGTTAGAATATTCTAGTGGTCAGAGTCAGGTTAGAGCTCTGTATTGTATGTATGTTCGTAATCGCGCCGGAGCTGCGGTGAGATGACCTCGTGCTGCTAGATTGCATAGATATGACGTTTCCGGAGAGCTTGTTAGCACTCGGCTGCAAACTCTTGCTCCTTTATGTAAGTCACCTTTTCACCTCCAAATAAATGGACTAGAATAGCGAAGCGACGAATTTCAATAGAATATCAATGGGGTATTGTTTCTTCTATCCTCCTTCCTTATTCTTGTGGTATGTTGTAATAAATTATGTTATATTATAATGGTCAGTGTACACGTGTCATTAGCTATGAACACTTGTGTGATGGTTTTGTCACGCCTGTGGTGACCTCATAGCGCAGACATTGCCTCACAAATCACCATGTCACCGCTAGAGCTACTGTTCTGCCTGGCCGCTCGTATTTTGATCCTTTATGTGAGTAACTTAGACTTGATTAAGTATATTACTGAACTTTTGGAACAAAGTTTTCACGGACATATTAATTACAGAAATCTTATGATTGTTTCGTCAACCACAACCGTCATTATTTATATCCTTGTTGTCCTTATTAAGTAACTTTAACGATTTGAATGATACTGAAGGGTGACTCAAAACATGTCGCCTTTAAACCTTGTGTTTATTCAAAATATACTAAATATTTGTCCGCGTCGGTGCTTATTTTAACTAAATGTATTGTGCCATCTCATCGACTAGGTATTCAATAATAGCATTACTGGGATGTTTTCATTCAACATGCTATGCTTTAGCAACATGTTGATGATGTATGTGTTCGCTGATTCGCTCACTGCTCCCTTCCATGTCCCGAGTCCGACGCATCCTTGACTTGTATGTTTGTGTAACAATATAAACAATTAACGTTACGCGAAGCAACAGTGACGATTGGTCACGCAGTGTTCATCTGTTGTCTTCCCAAGTATGACATTCTTTCTTCACAGACAAATGACTCTGTTTACAATTCCAAAGACATATTCCAAATTTGTACCATAGCGAACGCCACGAATTTCGCCATCGTAAATTCCTAATAAAAAAAATACAAACTTGACAAAATTATGCAACAGGTGATTAGTATGAATGAGACATTTCATTTCGTTGAGCCATCAAACAATTGCCGGAAATGAAAAGAGTCTCTCAAATGAACCAACAAATTGTCAGACGAAAGTAAGTGTTCCGTTAGAAATACTCGACCGACGGTTTTGTTGTTAAAATCAAACAGCGACTTACCTGGTAATAGGCTATTAGAGATAAATAGATTGAGACCATAATCGCTTTATCTTTCAATCAGTTTGAAGTGCATTAGCAATAAAAATGTCAACGGATTGGTAAACACCAGTGACAGGACTGGCAACCTGCCGCTACGCCCGCGCTTGAGATTATCGCCCTTTAACTGGAACACCTCTGTTTATCCTTGCTGGTCAATAACTATAACTTCTATTTACAATTAATCAATTGGTTTTTAACGACGCAATACTAGTACTTACATTATTAATTTATCGCCTATATCGGGGCTTACATTATTAATTTATCGCCTATAGCTACTTTACCGTTGAAATCATCGTTGAAGTTGTCACCAACTTGAAGCGAATGCTCCTCATTTGGCGCGATAGCTTCACCAATTGAGTCGTCCACGAGTTTACAAGGACCGGCATGACAGCGGCCGTGGGGAATGACCGTCGTATCCTTAAAGCATTGTATTAAAGGATGATGTCACTATCGTCGGCAGCACACATTTTATTTACTTTGTGCCATGTGGCGTGAATCACATTTTTGATGAATATTTTTAATGTAAATGTTTGATGGCTTATGAAGTTATGACGTAACCCGTAACGAATCTTCTTCATACTTCTGTAAAGAAAGATTTTCAATACTGACCAGTTTCTTCAGAATGTTTTATCGCATTTTTTCGTTATCAAATTTGGGTGAGCTCATTCTGTAATCGATTCGTGCATTAACCGATTATGATATCTTTTGTTTTTAGGGTTTTTGTTCGTCTTGCGTCTTGCCTGGCTACTTTTTGTGTAGTACTATTAAAATTGTGTTGTGCATTTTTGTGTTAGTAGTTTCAATTATGAGCTACGACTTTTATGAACAGTGGCGTAGTATCGATGGGTTTCGAGTTATGGTAAAAGTGTTGTTGTACTCGCGTTGACTGTACTTTGCATGCTGGTTGGAAGTGATGGTCGGAAGTCTCAAGATAAGGCAGTAATAATAGTTGCCTGCGATGTGAACCAAGGAAGGGCAGTGTTATCGCATTGTTACGCCACTGCTTCCCGTCACCCGCATTTTACTGTTACTTTAAACTTCACGCCCGTATGCATGAGGTCGATTGCGCATAATATATTTTCGCAATAAAACACTTTAACTATCAAAACACATCGTCTTTTAAATTTTTGCAATGTATTTTCGAAAAATTCAGCATCATTCACATATAAACTGACACTGACGTAAAGAAGGACCAATTTGCTTAGCTTTGGTCTTTCTGATCACAACTTTTAGAATCGTATTTTGAATATCGATAGATTTATCGGGATCATGAATAAAATCTAAATTGACGAAGCAACAAGGGCCATGGTCCATGATCGTGCTAGCTGGCAATGAAAAATCGCGAGGTGTAGAAGGTACATGGTCTGAACTTCTGAAGACTGCTCCTGGCCCCCTGAATAGTTTCATACTTTCTGTTGCGTTTCAATTTATTCGATAAGATGGATGAATTAAAAAGATCTCCCTATTGATGAAACCTAAAAATATTTTATTTAATTACAGTATGTGTTTTGTATATTAATAAAAAACAACGAATAAATATGACTCCTGGTCAGAGCAGGGATTCCCCAATCCCGTTTACTGTAAATTATGTGACGTGTGCTTTGGTATGAGCTGATCGAGCGTGGCTAGCCCACTCCCACACCTACGCTAGGCCATGTTTACGATCCCATCATTGTCTCACGCCATCAAAGCAACACATTTACTCACCTCTATAATTGATCTGATGGCTCTCATCACGGAGATTTGAGGTTTCTCCCCCAACAATTTTAATCACCATCATTTGGCAATGCTTTTAGACCTAGCCTCTAATGTTTGCCGTAATTACGTCAATTTTGCGTAACGCGCGTTGTTCTAATAGGTTGGTCTAAGCATTGAATTAAGCATGTTTTAAAACTAGGTCATACGTAAACGTATGAAATTCAATGGCATTGTATTAAATTACCTATTATTTACAAATGCGATCTCATAGTTTGCAAATTCAATGGTGGGCGATTGTGAGTAAATCGAGTATAATAAAGCTCTTAAAATGACTGAAAATGAAATCTTTATTTAGATGTGATTTCTTAGCACAAATATTTTTGAGATTGTACTGTCTTCCTTCGCCAAATCTCCTTTCCTGATTGACAGCATGACAAGCTAATCTCCTCGTCGGATTACATTATCACGTTTACCGTTTACTTCCTCACTTCGAGGTGTAATTAATGGCTCGCTTCGACACTCTTTCAACACCTTCTTTTCATAGCAATGATGTAAGGTCGTTAGTACATCATACACAATTTATACATGTTCGAGATTCATTTTTACTTTCAATGATAGAAGCTTTCCACTATAAATAAAATCGTTAGTACTACATGTTCTTTTTGGCGCGTGGTCGTAGTCGGAACTAAAGCCGTCATCTTGTTTTTTTCCTTAACAATTTCCTGCTGTATTTCTAGCGCCAAAAGAACCATGCTGGACTGTACAAACAGTTTGTTTTAAAGAAGACATGGTCAGACGTATAGCTCAAAGATCCAAGGACCAAGTCTGTAAGTGGGTGCGATAGGCTAATTGACCGATCGAGCCCTCTTGTTATTAGTATTGCGTTTCAGATTAATTGTGCAATTACTGATATCATCGGGTATTTATGGATTCAACATGTTTTGTTAAACATCCGGCGAAACGGAAATTATAAATATCAATAGATCTTTGCATACCTAAATAACTACAATAACAAACAACAAAAGTGCTGTGAGAATCTTAATTCTAAATCTTAATTGAGAATTTTGGAACAGACTCCAATCTAGGTAGTCAACCTGTATAACTGTTTGTTCCGTGCAAGTATGTATTTTTTTTCCCAAAGTTCACTTCACTAATTGAAGTAATAAAATGGGCAGCTGCAGTTAACTAAGCAAAGACATAATTATAATATTTGCAAAATCTACAGCATAATCCACTTAACACCTCCATCACAGATTACATTAAACAGCAGGTATTCGCGTGCTAATTGGAGACGCTTAACTTACGACCACGATGTTCCGCCCACACCGCGGTTTGCGCAAGAGCTACTCGCTGGCAACGCAACGAAATATCATATTAAATTAATTAATCAGCCGTTAAGAACTAAGCTTGTGTTTCGTTCCCCTCAATGTTGGTGCCAACTGATTCAGTTTGAATCATCGATGATCTGAATTTATCGTGTTCGGTCTGCTAGACGAGACGTCTGCCTGGGACGGGATAAAGCGGCGACCAGCTTATCTTTTTGTTTTTTTTTTATTGAAGAGGTAGTCTTCAAGTAATTAGTTCAACAAAACTGGTAGTACGGAAGTTAGGTTGCGGTGTTATGTATGGGACAATATGTTACTCCATCTAATTATTCTCCCAGTGTGCTAACCACTGAATAGAAAAGTGTCATCCGTTCAGTTTGACTAATCCCTGAACTCCTTGGACCCTTTTGTGCCTAAATTGTCTTGCTCTGAAATAATGTTGAAAATAGAATCTATATCTAAACTTGTCGTGTGTTCTTTCCAGGCGGAGCAAAGGTTAGCAGCGCGACGAGCGGCGCGGGCTGAAGCGAGGGAGATAAGAATGCGTGAGCTGGAGAGGCAGCAGCGCGAACAAGAGGACCATGCGGACAAGGCTTACGATATGTATTCGGGAAAGACTCCAGGTATAATCATAGGTTTATCTGAACAAAAATTAGCCTAGATACTTTGGTTGTGCGACCTCTTTATTACCATTAAACTGTTTCTATGCTGTACTTTCAGATGAAATAAGAAAGAGGCTAAAATAATATCTCAATAACGTCTTTGTGCAACTTCAATAGACAAAATCGTAGACAGAGAATGCTGTTTTTTGACACAAACATTATTATGACACCAAAAGACTTTGACAGCATCTTAAATTATTGTATCACTTTTATTCTACTATATCGGTTAGTACAAAATAGTAATACGGCAGCATTGTGCACTATTGTATATTATTATAATTAAATATGTTCGTAATTGTACATAAAAAAAAAAACAACCAAATAGTACAAAGTCTACGACAAAACTAATTTTGGAGACGAACGACTTTAACCTTGAAGAAGTGGTAATCCTTACATGATGTGATCCTGTTTATAGAGACGGTGGGTCGCCGCGGCGCTACGAGGCTGACGGCGCTCAGCCCTGCCGTGCACTCTCCTAGACGAAGCTCTGAAGACTCCATCGATGATGGCTTCAGCATCAAGGACCTTAGGGTACGTATCATTCACTGCGATATTTATTTTCATTTCATTAGAGATGCTGTCAGTGACCGTGAAGTGACTGTAGTTTTATCTTTTTATTTTCGTTGACTGAATCTTGGGCAATTCAAAAGTGTTGTTGAGTTAACAGGTGTAATACTGAAACTGTTCATATGTTTGGCTAAGCGGTTCATGGCACGGTTTTTGCCACCTTCATCTGTCATTTCCCTTGCAAGGCGAATATGGGTTTGCTAAGCTAACAAGTTACGAAGCTAAAATGAGAATGTTACCGCAAATAATCATAAAAGTTTTAAGCATGTCTGAGCTGGCTTGTCTGATTCTTCGAAAAAAAAAAGTAAAGTAGAGCTTTAGCTCCATTTGACCTTTTTTAGTCATTTGAATATCCCAATGCTGGGCAAATGCCTCCCCCATATCTTTTTAGGTAATCCTGCGCCACCTCGAACTGGCCTTCATGATACTCGTCCAGGTCACGGGTCACCTCGCCACCTCTTCCTCGGCTGGCCTCGAACCGTTTGACTAATCAAGTTTATTTGTTTTTCCAGCACGAGTTGAAGGAAGTGGAGGAGAAGTTCCGCAAGGCGATGATCCTGAACGCGCAGCTGGATAACGACAAGGCGGCGCTCGGCTATCAGCTGGAGCTGCTGAAGGATCGGATAGAGGAGCTGCACGAGGAGTACGCACAGCTGCAGGTAAATAGTTTTTTTTTTGTAGAAGCATTATGGACGATTTTAGTTTGCATTCAGAAACACTGCTTGACTTAACCATCGACATTGCCGCCGGATAGACATGAATTTGCGACTTTTTCCTAACGGGGTCCGCAGAAACGCCGGATTTTCATCCTTTCGTGATCCTATGAAACGTGTGTAATTATAACTAACAAAAACATTTTACAATTCTAGCGCGAACACAGAGAAAAATGTTCATCGTTCGAGCGTCTAAAGCGGGAACACGAGTCCGTGTCCCGCGAGCTCAGCGCGGCGCGGGACGCCGTGCGCGCGCGCGACGCGGCCGCTGCCGGCGCCGGCTTCGCCTTCGTCGACGCCGCCGCGCTGGATGCAGGCGCCAGGGACACGGCCGGCGCCGCCGTCGGGGCCGTGCCGTCCTTGGCGCTGGTCACGCACCAGGCGCAGCAGCTGCTCAATGATGCGGGAGAGGGCACGCTTGGTAAAACACATGACGTTTAATATCCTCCAATTGAGTTTCTACTTTAGGAAATGACCAACATTATTAGCACGGAGTCTAGAGCCGGTCATGAAAAGTTTTATTATGCATGCAATGAAAGCGAAAAAGACGTAATACGTCTCATTTCGGTTCGACAACACGATAACGACTCAACACCGCGCCGAACTAAATGCGACATTGAGCCCATACTTTATCGACTCGAGCCAATTCCGCGTCGATAAAATCAAAATATTTCATTTCACCAATGCCTGCACTTATTTATTTATTTATTTACTTAAAAAGTCGAGAACACAGTGTGCTGCGTGAGAACCCAATTTTGGGTTAAACTCGCCTCTTTTATCAAGAAAAGGTAGTTTTCAAGTATAAATGTATGACGTAATCAACTCATAATTCCAGACGTGCGGTTGCAAAACCTGCTGAGCTCGAAGCAAGCGTTGGAGTCGGAGGTGCGCAAACTGAAGCTGCAGCTGAACGAGGAGCGCGCCGCCAGGCAGAACGGAGTCACCAACCATCACGACCAGGAGTACGAGAATGAACGTGAGTATTCTCACACTAGAACTTATCGAGTGACACGAGGGCGATGACCTTGTGAGATGAGCTGTGTTTTGTTGCTATTAAAGAACGTGTAGACGGACCCTTCAAGAAGTCGCCAACCAAGCATTCTGTACATCAAACTAAGCAACTCTACGCAAAAATTATTGCTGGGAAAAGTTTTTTTTTTTTGCGAATGAAGGGGATTGCATTGAAATTCCTCTTCTTTGAATCAAATGTTTTATTTTTCTTGCATTAATTTACAAGTTTACAATTAATTTGACACGCGTACATTTATGCGTCGTGCCTCGTCGCTTGCGCCAGGTGGAGATTTTTTTCTCATTATGGCGGGCGGCGCGAAGTGTTGCCAGATGACCGTCGTGCCCGCAGATAGTGATTGTCGCGCGCGTTTTCGCACGCGGTACGGTAATTTAGTATTAGTACGGGTGCACACTTCAGCGTGCACAGCGAAAAATCACGTTTTACGGTAGGACACAATGTAACGCACTCAAAACGTGGAGGTATTGAAAGTTTGGATGAAAAACATGAAAAGGTTGGATTATCTTTGTATCTAAAAGGTTCCCAGGTATGGTCTAGATTCTAGAACATCGCAATGATGGGGAGAAACAAATGTCTTTCGGCTTCGTTACGGGTATTTTTACACACATTATACAGTGCTGCAAGGATCTTTTGGCTTTTGAATGACGTTGTCAGAAGTGTACTGTTAGGAAACATTTATGTCTTGAAAAATTAGTTTTGATTATGGTCACGCGCGACCATCCATTAGAACTATACTAAGGTGTAGTCAGTAAGCAGACGACGTGAAGGCAGATAGAAGTGTAAAATGACATAACTAAAACCTGTAAGCATTATGAAAGCTGCTAACTGACGCTAGAGTATTGATTCTCGTTACATAGTTAAATGGAAATAACATCGTTCATTGCTCATATAAGACACGTACCGGGGCTGACTGCCCTAGTTGCGACAGACGTATGTACATACAAGCGTAGTACGCTGTTATAATAGAATAAAAGGCCAACTTATACCGGTTTTCTTAACATTGAAGTGCTGCTTACTTACATAATAAGTTACTCTAGAGATGTTTAACCTGTGTTATATATTAGTTAATTAAAAAATGGTTGATCCGCAGTGGAAACAGTCCGCAAGGCGGTGTCGGAGGCGAAGGGCCGCGCGGCGCGCGCCGAGGCCGAGGCGGCGCTGCAGGCCGCGCACGTGGCGCGCCTCGAGGCGCAGCTGCAGCGCCTGCGCGCGCGCCAGGACCACGCCGACGAGCACGAGGAGCAGCTCAAGCAGGAGCGCCGCAAGCTGCAGCGAGAGGTACCTACACTAACTCTCACAGGACAACTAAACTACCGCTTAGGTGCTGATGCAGACCATCAAATTGGACGAATTCCCCTAAGAAAAAAAAAGAAGGAATGTTGCACAGTTCGATGGTCTAAGTCACCCTTCTTATTGCGCTATTCCACCGTGTATATGCAGCCATCCAAATGGCTTTTGAATTAGTCTTGGCTGCTGTATTTGTAGACTTTATCACACCAATGTTAAGTATCGACGCCTAGAAAATACGAATAGAAAACAGTGATTTTATAACTGCAGCGTCGGTTTACAAGAACGAGATGATTTTCGGGTCTGTCAAGAGTTCATGCGAGACTTGCTAGGCAATTTTCGTCTACGAATCTCATCTCCAAACTCAGTTACAATCTATGCCTAGATATCAGCTACGCGCCGAAATCATAAAATAAGACGCTGTTAAAAACATCATCATCATCTGCCTAACCTTTTCCCGACTATGTCGGGGTCGCCTTCCAGTCTAACCGGATGCAGCTGAATACCAGTATTTTACGTGGAGCGACTGCCTATCTGACCTCCACAACCCAGTTAGTTCTGGGTAATACGATACCCTTTGGTAAGACTGGTTGTCAGACTTTCGGGCCACTGAATACCTGTCATGACTGTCAAAGATCTACAAATGACAGCCGGGACCAACGGCTTAACGTGCTTTCCGAGGCACGGAGGAAACTCGGTATATAATGGATGGTCGCCCATCCATTATATACCGAGTAAGATCAACCCCGAGCGGCAGTTATTATTTAGCCACGAGCTCCTCACACGGTTAAATACATGCAATGATTTAATTTTCAGGAAGTCGTTGACTTCTGGGCCGTTATCAATAATGACGACAGTTAACGGTACAGTCGCGTATACCTTACTCACGGAGTGTGCTACCCTAAACACGCAACCGATTACCTACGTAAAGTCCCAAATATAATGCGTTTCAAATAAGAATAGGAACGTCAATGACCTCTATCTGTCAGCTGACACTTGAAAAGTACCGTTTGAAATAAATTTTAATTAACACATTTTTTTTAATATATATTTTTAATATATATTTATAATTATTTTTTATTTATTAGTTTTTATGACCTAATCCATACTTTTCAAGTGACAGTTGACATATAAAGGTCCTATTCGTATTTGAAACTTGCACAAAGTGCCACATGTGCGCCAGTAACTTGCACTAAGCTATGCAAGTAGCTTGCATGCCATTGAGCCAACTTTGTGCAAGAAATAGGCATGTGTATTACGGGCTTTAATGCTCTATGCAATATAATACTGTGATAATATCTATCCCACACTCCTGTGTGTCGTTGTCGATCAAATGCTAAATGTTTACTAAATCTTATGTAAATATAACGTTTTGCCCCTTCTGCATGTTAAATTATACGTATAAGCGTTGTAAAATACAATAAATTAAACGCTCTATAACTCAATATTGCTACACCGTTCATAGGTAGATACGCATAAGTTTGTACATATCGCTACCGATCCCGTTTGCGCTACGTCCCGTCCCTATAACAATATTCTAAGAGTTATAATTGTATTGCAGGCTCGGGAAGCACTCAACCGGGTCGAGGAGTTGGAGACTGAGAACAGCCACCTCACGAAACGACTCGACAAGCTCAAGAACGCGAAGTCGGCGCTCCTCAAGGACCTGTGACAGAGATAACGAAACTTATGTAACCAGGAAATTATATGAAAACTGCGTGAACAACTCAGGGATCGTACACATAACTACCTGTATAATAAATGTATTGACTGAGACATACACCGAGAGAAAAAAACGCATTAAGATTCTTGTAAATGAAATGTTACCTTTCATTCACAAAATGTTACATAGGATTTGCATGTGGGAGATAGAATACCACGTAATAATATTGAAGTATTCAGTGTATAATAATCTAACATTCGCAACATAATAATTTGATTTTCTTATTAATTCTAATAACTTGAACTCCATCATTTCGGCCTGTATTATGTTGATCTTAAAAAACACGATGAATCTTTTATTTGATATTAAAAAATCACGCAGTACATTTTCACGCGAACGCCTGAAAAGTATTGCATGAAGAAAATTGAGATTTTAATGATTGTGTAGGCGAAGTGATACGTGTGGCGTGTATGTGTATGTTGTGAGTGAAAAGTATACTAACTCACGAAGTTAAATAGACAACTAAGTATATAAATATCCCATTCATATGAGCTCCATGTCACACCTAAGACTTCGTGAATTAGTAGTACTCGATATAATGCTGGCATTTCCACTTGAGATATAACAAGTCATTCGGATGAAGGCTCGGCGACGCTTTCATCGTCTGTAAGATATTCGTTCGGTTGGTTCAGACGCGACAACGCTAGGTAAGCTTCGTACTAGATTTATACGTCTATATACATTTTGGATAGTTTATAGATTAGAAAATACGTAGGAAAATGAGTCAGACTGATTGCAATGTCCCATCTGAACCAATGCTAAGGGCTGCCGACAACATTTTTGCATAATTAATAAAACTGCTTGAAAGACACATCAATGAACTATCACAGCACGTCAGGGCCAAGCGGAAATGTTGTAGGGTGGCTTCTGTAATGCAAGTAATATGTTTGTATTATGTACAACCGTTATATAACTATTGTAAATCGCTTTTATAATTGAATATTCCCTGTAAAATATGAGAATAATGTGTATAATTAATGATTTGTTTACTTTTAATAAATAATTATTTATTTTAACTATGTTGGTATTTTCTGTATAGGTATTGTACGTAAGAGTTTTATTTAGCTTGCCGAATTCATTCGCTTTGTTACTAATCATAAATTGGAGTGATCGATTTGTTACTTGCCATTGGTATCACAAATTCAAATAGTTAAGTTTTGATGCAACTCTTTATTACTTCACACTTTGTCGTATAAGCGATTTAAATTATTTATAATGCTTTTATCTGTAATATAATTGCTCAAAATTGTATCCCATGAGTATGTGATAGTCTATTGAGAAGGTAAAACGTCCAATAGGAATAGGGACTCGAAGACGGGAGTTTTCGTGGGACTGACCATTGTATTTTTTATATTTCGAGATTTTTTATTCACGATTCTACAAAGTTACCATGCTGTTTAACTGATATCATTGTAAATTATTTTTATCTTGTTGTTGTGGCATCCTTTAATTACTTTACTGTGAACATTTCGATTAGATCTCGAACTAGTTGAATGTAGAAGGAGAAAACTGAATAAAATGTAGTAGTGTAACGATGTACAGGAGATTATCGACCTTGTCGCTTATATATAAATATAGTTGTTAGTGATGCTCACTTAACGTACAGTGCCATTGCGCACCAAAATGTATTAGTGATACAATATTGTGTGTATTGTAGTTACGAGTAGTCATGAATTGGAGATGCGGGTTGCGGTAGAGGCGCGCGTGTCAGATGTTACGTGTACTGCGTATGCGTGTTACATGTATGTATATCTGTAGATTTTTTATTAAAATGTTACTCTTACGGCGTTAAATTACAACTTTATAGTCAATTTTGTTTTTGTCAAACACGCAGGGCTTTGTGCGCCACATGAGGAAATTATTTTACAAATCGGTGTCAATATAGATTAGTTGACTGTGGCCAGATAAGAACCACACACCACCGACTTATCACTCTGGCTGTAGTCAGCCACCTATTTGTATGATAACTGATATTAGGCCTCCTCTGCGTGTTGCTCGCTAACATTTTCACAGTTATTATTATTGCATCGCGCGTTTCGATATACCTTGGGCCTGTATGTTGACGGTATTGTAGTATGTATAGTTTCCATCTATATGAGGATAGTGTGCCGTCCACACACAGACTCGAGCGAATGTCTGACGGCCAGACAGTCAGTTTCTTCGGCCTGCGGAGTAAAGATCAATGTCAGTATAACTTGTAAGTAGTATTTTTTTAAGTACGATGTATGTATTTTGGTGCTGCATTACTAATTTATTTGTTTTCAATTTAACTATGAATGACCAACTGTCTTTTTATATGAAGCGAAAACAGACTTAATATTGTATAAATTTGAATATTTTGATTAAATTTCGCTCTGAATATATGTGTTGTTTTATTTTCATCACAGTCTCCTCATGGGAAGATCTAGCAGAACATTGTGCAAGAACTGTCTCTCCTGTTGACAGTCTCTGTGAACAGCAATAAAAAGTCGTTGTAATTTTGTCTCAGATTGATTGGAGAAGTATTTGGTTGAAAGATTGTAAGCACGATTAATGACGATTGGCTTGCCCTTACACACAATGTACGTTCTCATAGTAGAAATCCGAATGTGGATAAAATACAGTTATACACTTACGTGATACAAAAAGGCACATCATCTAGCTAGTATTCATCTCCACACAGCTTCTGTGGATACACCTTAGCTCCTAAGGTGTCCTCTCCGCTTCGCACGTCTCCACTGAACTTTGGTGGAGTCCAAGCCTTGTGCAAGTTCAAAAAAACATTGTGTAGCCAAATAGTATTGCCGTATTGTCCCTAATGATGACTAAAGATTGTGGATTGTCAACATTCACAATCTACCCACTACATCATCATCGTATCAAATCTGATGTAGGTATCGAAATTAGGACCACGCGAACGTTGTAGCCGAACTTACGGCTGCAGTCGCATAATATTTACAATTGATATTTGATTATGCTGGATGACCCTTAAACCACCGCTCGTTTCCCATCAATTGCTGCATATCCTGCTTAAATATTTATTTTACTGTACGTATTGATTTGCCAAGTAAACAAAGGTTACATAATATAAAGTGGAATCAAATAAAACCTCGATGTGTTTTTAGTTTTACTACAGACCTCAGGGCCGTAGCCAGGAATTTTCGTTAGTCAATATTCGTACAACGGTACAAGGAGTAACTTTGTAGAAAAAAAATAGGGTTCAAGAGAAAAAATTAGCACCCAGCCTGAAGTACATTTTTATTATTTTGTGATTTATTAAAGAAATAGGGCTAATTCTGCCAATTTATAAAGAATTTAAGAGCTTATGAACACAAAGAATGGAAGATCGACCTAACGATCCTGACTGACCCCACGCCCGGTGTAGCGTGAATATGTTACATTCCTATTGTATGGAGGCTCTTATAGCACATTACATAATTACGTATATGAAGGTTTTTGTAATAAATTATAACTCGCGTTTTTCTCCAAGGCCACCGCACACCCCTATAGGTACACATCAATATATATATATATATATTTTTTTTTTGGGATGGGAAATCATCAAATGACACTAAAACCCATCCATGTTCCTTCTTTTGCCCTTTGTGCCCGCAGCCATGGCAGGCGCACATCGATATAATAAAGAAGTTTTTATATTACATTGGCTGGCGGTATAAGTATTTTATTCCTTGGTTGGCGGATTCCTACTATGGTAGTAATTATTAGTCTCGAGTTATCCAGGCATCTTGTCCTTTCGACCCTATCGTTCACTGTTAGTAGTGCCAAGACAATTTTAGATTGAATCGACTCAAGGAGACATCCTAAATCCAAATAAAGAAAACTTCATAACGTTCTATCAAATTTATTACGTCTATGAGAGTGGTACTTGTTAACCCTTAATCAAATATTGGGAAATTATTTCCCACATGACGCTACCGCAACATTTCTGTTTTATTTCTTTATTGGTAACTCTAATCAGTACCAGCCTTAAGAACAAAATAATCGTAAAGATTTTTTAAATCTAATCTAATGGCAACATTTTGTACAAAGCCGCGAACAGTCATCGTATATCAATTTCAAAAACACAGTTTGAAATATTTCGCGAAAAAGCCGGTACTGACGGGAGTTTTGAAAGTTTTTGAAGAAAAAAAATCTGGTAAGTGCATAAATACAATATTCTTGTAAACTAGACATGTTTTCTGAATACCTTTTTCGGTTATTGCCGTCGTAGCATTGATATTTGTTGGATTTTCTTAGGTTTAAAAAAGTGGGAAATTATTTCCCATTGTTTGTTCCTGCATTGTAAAATTTCTTTATATACAATAAATATTTTGTCTGGTGTCTGTTCTGTCACTTACAATTTTTACGAACTTTTGTGACTATTTGTGCTGCTTAGACTACCCACTTACCGACTTTCTATTATTTAATTTCAGCTATTTAAATATGGAGGCAAAAAAGAAACGTGAAGTGCTACCCAAGAAAAAATTAGAAGAAGTGGTACAAAATTTAGACGACTTGTCTGATTTATCAGGCTCAGATTCTGAAGACGACTCATGCTACGTCAACAGCATTCATTCTCCTTCCAATAGTTACCTCAATCAGCCTGACGATAACCTAATTGAACAACGTCTTGAATATATCTTTGGCTGTGAATTTGTATGAAGACAAACAAGAAACGCCTGCTATACAAGCCATTTATATTAAAACATTATTCATAACGTTGATGTTTCATTTTAAAACTTTATTCACTCATGTTACTTTACTTGTTTTTTTTTTTAAATTATTATATTAGATAAAAAAAAACAAGCAAAGCAGGAGCAACTAACATGTTTAGAATTTGTAGTAAAAATGTGTCAAAAGTTTTGAGCTGTTCCGGATAATGGGAAATAATTTCCCACCTAATTAAATTTTGCTTTGACATACCGGATAATGGGAAATAATTTCCCACCGCAAAACCCCCACTTCCCCCCTCTTTAGAGAAAAAGGAGTCTTTTTTTCGGAATCTGTATACCCCAATTACCTAAAAACCGTGACCAGATTTCAATTTTCTAAAAAAAAAAGTTTTGTTTGATTAAGGGTTAATCATAAAGTAAAACAAAATGATGTATGAATATTTACAATTAATCTTGGTTTCTTGAACATAAGGAAGAAAATGGTGAAATGAAATGTTTATTACTGTATAAATGTTACTTAATACTTAATTTCATAAGAGTCAAGCCCAAAGAGATGACGAGAATTATCCTAAGTTTAGAAAAGTCATTAATTCAAGTGATAGCATAAATTAAGAAAATGTTTAAAACAACAATTTATTTGTTGTAATGTAAAACTTAATTAAATTAAAACAAAGGCGCCAATAGGATAATTATAGCTTTTTGGGACCATTAAAAATAAATAGTTATTCTTTCAGGTAATACAATATATTTTTTCTATCAAGCCCATTTTATCTAGCATCCATCACCACATTTACAAACTTATTACAAATCTAAAACATACCATCAGTTCAGTTTTTTCTTTTTAACCAGCAATCTTTCAACTGTTCCCAACGACCTTATTCATAAATATTTCTATACCTAAAAAACTACAAAATGATTGCCACCTTGAAGAAAACCACGGCAGCGAGAGATGAGACTCGTGAAGTGGTTATAAATGTTGAGCTATGAAGAAGAGGGACTCTACATATTTGCAATAGCTGCAGCTTTGACACCAAAAAGGATGCAAATGGCAGATTAGCAAATATATCAAAAGAATATATTTTTGGTTGTAGCCCATTTGTTGTGTAACTGAGTAATAAGACTATATGGCGCAGTCTCTTTGGGCTCAATAGCTTCAACTTACACACTACGGTACTATAGTTTAAGGTAAGGGGTGCTGGCTGGGGGTGAGCCCACCATGCTCTGGACTATGTTTCTGCTTTTTCCTCTTCTTCTCCTTTTTCCGTTTCTTACGTTCCTTATCATCATCGTGCCGTTTTTGCTTTTTGTGTTTCTTCTCATATGTGTCTGGGTTTGAGGAATCTGTTGATGTGAAGAAAAATATTAAATAGGAGATTAGAAAATGCATTGTGAGATTAGTGTACTGTGTGGTCTCAGAATACTGCTCTTTGGAAGGGGAAGATCACATTTTTTTGTATCTTATTCACTTTCTGTCACTTAGGATTGCAACTCACTAATATGGATGATTGCAACTGGTCTTCTCGCTCCACCAAATAACTCCTTACGTGACAAAATGAGATAGAGATACTCGAAAACTATGTATACAAATATGATTTCAACATATAAGAGAAGCTGAGCTTGAGAACTTGGTATGAAGTTAACTATTTAGTATCCAAAATCTTTCAATTTGATAGTTGAAGTGGACAGTGGTTCAAAAATGTATAATAGACATAATTAAATTCATAATTGAATATAGCTGCAGGAGGCATAATTACACATGGTCAAAATAACTATGATATTCATCACACAAACTGTTGTGGTTCACATAGCAACAATTCCTGTGGTAGTAACCATTCCTATTCAACCTAAAATTTTTGTAGCAGTACTTTGATAAGCTGAGCTAACTTGACTGAAACTCCTATCAATTATAAGCTCCCCATATTAGTACTGTTAGTTATACCAACACTTTCTAATCAACTTGAAAGAACCATGGGCAATTTTCTATGAACTATGGGCGTAAGTCCAACAGCATTGAAATATATCTCAAATCATAGCTCACAATAACTTCTTGAAATCATACTATAGCGACAAGTACTAAAATCTCCAGAGGTAGGATCAATTAAAAATGTTGGGAATTCCTGTATTTTTAATATTCCCGAAGATTTGACTACAACAGTCTCAGCAATCATTTGCTTTTAAAATGTTATGTTGAGAAAATGTGATAAAGCTAAGCACATTGCAATTAATCAAAACTAGGCAGCAATATCATTGGAACTAAGGACTGTTTAGAGATGTGTTATGAAACCCACTCAATTTGACCAAGACCCTATGTATTAAATTTAAGGTAAAATAACATCATACTCATACATTTCATGGTGGTCTATTTTGAATCATAATTTAACGGTCTACTAATAGATACAAACTCAAGTGTAATGAATGTGTAATGCTGCTCACCTTGCAGAGGTGTCTCTTGTCCAGGGGGTACACCATCTTTGTGCTTATGTTTCTTATGTTTGGTCTTATGTCGCTTTGGTGGGGTCGCACTTACATAGCGGTACTGTTCAGGTAATGGACCTGGGTGCAGCCGGAACCCAGCCAGCTGGGCACTTGATAGCGGCAATAATTCCTTGCCACCTATAGGCCTCTTGGCTATCACTGATCCTAAAGTACTGTTATCTTCCTGTCCAGGGCCATCAAGAATTCCAGGGAGATTAGGAAGAAAAGAAGATAAGGATTCTTTAAGTTTCTTGCCATTAAATTTACTATAAGAGTGTTCAAGTCCATAATAAGCCATTAAATTAGTCGCTCCTGTGAGTTCACATTCTCCTGTAAATAATATTGTGAATAATGTTAGAGCTCGTAAATAAATCATTGCTACAGAGATAAGGAGTTATTCTGTACCTGGAGGTTCTTTCATCAAATAGAATGGTCCACTATGCACTATAGACGGGTTCTTGCCCAGCGAGATGGTAGTTTTGAGTGTTCCAGAGGAATCCTGACGAGAAACCACTGGTGACCTCGCGCCTCGCGGCGAGGACTTCGGGGAATATGGTTCTACTTTTCTAAACTGATCAGACATCATCTTGCATCTGCATTGTCTACATAACAAACGTAAAGAAAAGAAAATCTCACTAAAGAAAACGATAAAAACTTAACACCCTCACTTCGAACGAAGAGCTTCCTTGACAAATTTGCAAAAAAAATCGTAGTCCGTAGTGTTGGGTAACGAATCAACTATTTCAAAATTTAGACGATTAGTAATATTTTTGTAACGTCTGGGCTTTGGTAGAAACGAGTAGATTCGAGTCAACAAGTTCAAAGTAAACCACTGAAATATCTTAATATCGAGATCAAAGTAAACCACTGAAATAGCTTAATACAGTTGAACACCCATTTATAAAAAGAATGATTTAAAAATTTACAACTAAATTTTAATCGACTATAGAAGTAGAACAAAGTATTACTTTCAAAACGAATCCCTACCCTACCAAGTGAAAGGTATCTGAAATTCGGATACACGTTGGTTTAATATTGCCGTGTTAAATCGTTGTTTTCTGATAAATTGTTGTAAAGTAGGGTAGTTTCATTTAATTATAGAGAAATATTATTTTGAAAGAATTCACGTATTAAGTTTTATTTTGGTAATTTAATTTTTACGGCTGTCTATGGTTAAAAACCACGTGTTCATGATTAGCGCCATGATCGAGAAGAGAAGTTTTAAAAAAAATATTTAAGAAGTAAAAACTTAGTCTATGGTTCATGAATTAGCTTCTCGTAATACGCTACGATTTTCGATAATGTGTTTGGAAATAAACAATATATTGGGGTTAATTTAGTTTTTTTGTGTTTAATAGTGTAATAAAAAACCTGAAAAATGTTTGTGAACTGTAATTTAAGTGGTACAAATAAACAGCAACACTTTTGATATCACGATTCCTCGCTGTGCGAAGTGACGCCATTTTACGGGAATGATCAGCCCGCGGCTGCCTCTTACTAAGCCTGATGTAAGGATTGCTCTGTTCAAACGGATGCATGGAAACAAATCTTTATTCTTGCACTCGTGCTGGACGGACGAATTCCGAGGTAAAGATTGTGTATTTATATTATTGTTGATACTATGATAGTTCAAATCATGTTTCGATTTCCTCCTATTTGAGCGTCTTTTGTTTCCTAGTAGTCAAAAGCACGTGTTTGTATTTTTCCAGAAAACTATGGAAGATGGTAATATTGTCAATACGAAAGATGATAAAAACACAACAGCATCATTGACCAACTTGTACGGCGAACGCCCAGCTAAATTAGCCGCTAATGGTCACGAATTTGCTGGCGAGCCGTCCAGTCCGCCCGACGAGCCGTACGCGCATTGTCGGCAGCCCGCCGATACTTCGACCGACGACAAGTTTAAAAAACGCATCAACCCTCTTAGAATTCATCTTGGTAAACGGCCTTTTGTTGATAACTCGCTTCAATATTATAGCACATCCAAGAAAAGAAAGCCTTCAGCGATTAAAGCTTGTGATAGCAGCACTCCTGCCAACTCAGTGCCCCGAGTGCCCAAACTTATCCCTAAGCACATAGACCGAAGTCAGTTCCACAATGTCTCATCACAAGCAGAGAGTGATCCCATCAGTGAACGTGATAAACCAGTGCCTAGGCTTGTGCCTAAAAGTCAGCTGTTACATTTCAAAAAAGGTAAAGCAGAAAAAGGACCCCAGTTGAAGGAATATGCACAGAGTCTGGGCCTGCAACCTATGGTGAAGTTTAAGTGTCGGAAGTGTTGTTCTATGTCATTTAAAACCTTAGCTATGTTGAAAGAACATCAACTGGTTTGTCGAGCACAAGCAAAAGAGCCTGCACTAAGCCCCGAGGCAGCACCATGTCTAGAACCTAATACCAGTGGACCATCTAGAGTCACTAGGAAAGTATATTTGTGCTCAGCTTGTGGAACTTATTATGAGAACTGGAATCTCTTCCTTCACATGAGAGAAGTGCACAATAGACATATTTGCCTTTTTTGTTTGGGTATGTTTTCAAAAGCAGAGAAGCTGTCATCACACCTAACAAATAAACATAATGTTAAGGAGTTCAGCTATGAAAGTAAAGAAGAGTTCTTCAATGTTTACAATGGGACTTTATATTTGATGTGCTGTGCGTGTGATGAAATATGCAGCGAACAAGATGATTTCTTCAACCATGATTGTAATAATGTTAAGCCAAAACCTGTGCCTGTTCTCATTAGCAAAAATGCAGTAAAAACAAATAGCATAAAGAGTGCTAAAACTATCAATGAAGTGTCAAGTAATGGACCCTCAAGTGTAGCAAAAGATTCAATAAAACCAGCTTGTGATAAGAAAGATATTGATGTTA
The DNA here is from genome assembly GCA_950022335.1 of Eurois occulta. Taxonomy (NCBI): domain Eukaryota; kingdom Metazoa; phylum Arthropoda; class Insecta; order Lepidoptera; family Noctuidae; genus Eurois; species Eurois occulta. The sequence continues at coordinate 2,421,360 of OX465489.1, read as the reverse complement.
AACTTGAGACTGTCACATCTCAAACACATAAACCTGCAGCCATAATGCCGGAAACAAATGCTAGTGAGCCAGCTATCAGCGATACAAGCATTACCTCTGATAGTTCAGTAACAACTAGTAAGGACAACACAGTTGATTCAAGAATAGAGCTTGAGAGCTCTGCTACAAAGCCTGTATCAACTCTGGTGCAACAAAATACCTTTAGCCCAGATAGAATCACACACATGTTCCCCAATGGTGATGAAAGCTTAGGACATTCAGATGAAAGTGACTCACCTGTTTCTGATGAAATTAATGAACCAATAAGAGAGGCTTCACCTGTTAAAAAAGAAGATTCAGTTGGTTTTCCTGTAGACAAAGAAAAAGAATGTCCTATAAAGTTAAAATTTAATTTAAATAATGCAAATTCACCTGTTATCATAAATTCCACTGTAGATCCCACCATTGGAAAACAAAAAGTACACAAACCTCCAACACGTGTGAGAAGACCGCCAAAACGGTATGTGAGAGATGCACAAGCACATGTTGAGCCAGTAGGAACACCTAAAACACCTTCAATAAGAATGACAATATGTGATAGACCTGACAGTCCATTTGTAAAGACAACCATAATTGAAAATAATAAAGAGACTACACTGAAAACACTCTTGAATAACAACTTTGAAACTGCACCTAAAACACCTGAAATAAAGTCAGAGAACACAGTTAAAACTACAATTTATGACAACAAATTAGAAGAAATTAATACAATGAACAGGGTACCCAAGTTAACAGTGAGAGTTCCCAAAGAACTTTTGGATAAAGATTCATCTAGTGATTACTCTTCTGACAGTGATGTTAGTGATAAACTGACAGTAGATGAAAATAATACTGTTCAAGAAGAAGAACAAAATAAAACTAAAGATGAGTCATTAATTGAGGATCCACCACTTGAACCCTTGACACCACCTGCTGACCTACCTGCTGTGAAGGTAGAAGAACCTTTGCAAGAAGCGGAGGAAGACATTCAAGTAGAAGATGAGATTGAAGACATAAAGCAGGAGCCCACACTAGAGCCAGCAGAAATGGAACTAGAGCCACCTGTCGAGCCAACAGTTGAGGAACCAACAATCCCTGTAACAGAACTATCTCTGGATAAGCCACTAGATAAATATCCTCTTAAAGATCTACTAAAAGTGTTTTTATCATCAACCGTTTACAGTTGCATATATTGCAATCATGTGCGTAAGATTGCAGTCAATTGTGAGCAGCTTGCTTTACACATGGTGTCGCAACACCGCTTTGCAGCAACTGTAGACAGCATTACTGCAGAGGAGCTGATGCCTGAGACTATAACAGCTAAATTGAAGACAGGTGCTCCAGAACTAAATTTAGTCTACATAAACTTGGACTCCTATGACAGTGTAGAAAAGTGTGATGAAGTACAGTATGACTATATGTTTGAATGTTTTCAGTGTTACTTCAAAACTGCTATCCATAAAGATCTCTATTTACATAATCGTAAAATGCATCAAAAAACTATCTTACTGTGTGTTATGTGTAAATCTAATTTTTATAGTTATAGTGAATTAATATGTCATTTATGCCCTGGAACATATGATTCTGAGTATGAAGTTAAATTTAGATGCTGTTTGTGCAATGTAGATGGCATCCCATCGCCATTCAGATTGATGGTACACCTGCGAAAGATTCATCACACCTGTGATGTCTGTTTGGAACTTTGTCACAACCAAGCACGCCTGTCCAACCATGTTTGGAAACATAAACTGCACCATTTATGCTACCGATGTGGCATTGCATATAGAAATAAGCCAGACATAACTAATCACTTATTTTGGAAACATGGCACTGAAAGTGTGTTGTGTAAAAAATGTTTGCAGAAAAAATGGCCCCATGTCTATCATTTCTGTACACCTCCTGCTATATTTGTTTGTGAAGAATGTAGTTTGCAATTTACAAAAGCAGTATACTTAAAAGTTCATAAAAGATTTCACACCAATGAGTATCCCCATGTTTGTACAGAAGATTGTACTGAAAAGTTTGTTTCTAAGAAACTCCTTAACAAACATTTAGATGAGCATAAGAAGAAATTAACTATTGAAGATTTGAATGAAGTCAAGCCTAGTGTGCCAACTGAAGTTTTACCAGAAACATCTAAAGATCCTGTCCCTGTCATTGATTTGGTAGACGTTAAACCAAAAGAGGAAGCTGGTACTTCCGAACTGACAGCTGAGTCTGGAACTGAGCAGCTAACCAAAAAGGAAAAGAAAAGGAAATTAAAAGAAAAGGATGCTCTTTTGCTTGATGTGAATTTACCTGCACTCAACCTTTCAGAAAGCGATAGCAGTGACGAATCAGATAGTGGTATGCCATCAACAGTTAAAGATGAGAAACTAGATGATAACCTAAAGGAGGAAGTTGTTCCTAAAGTAGAATCAACTGTTACAAATCACGCAGATGTTCATGTGACTCCAAAGACTGAGGAGAAAACCGAGTCACTTGACGAAAAACCGAACGAGCAGCAGGTTCTAGACATATGGGATAATTTCAAAAAATATCAAGCAAAAGTTGAAAAGACAAAAGAAAAAACTCCTCCATTAGTACCTATTAGAAAACATGTCTGTGAATCTGATCACGATTATTGTTTGGTACCGACTGATATGAACGGAGATGATGATTTGTTCAATAGTAGTGATACTAAAAAGAAAAATAAGAAATCTCCTAAGAAACAACGTGGTGACTTATCATCAACTAGTAGCAGCAGCAGTGATTCTGATTCGAGCTGCTCCTGTGGTTCCAACTGCAGTTGTTCATCTAGTAGTGGTTCTTCATCATCAAGCTCCTCAGACTCTGATTCCTCGGATGAATCAGGAAATGAGAAAGAGAAGAAAAAGACCAAGCGCCTCAAAAAGACGTTACCCAATAGGAGGTGCAGCACTGGCTCTAATGTAGATGTGATGGGTATGTCTGAGACTCCAATATTAATTCCTGAGAAAACTGAACCTCCTATTGCGGAATCAGATCTCGATACTGATGAAAGTGAAACAGATGAAGAGTTTTATGATGAGCACCCGCAACAAATAGCTAACAAGTTGCATGAAGAAAAACGTAACCAGCTGATGAATTTATCTTCTGTGGCACCCTCAGACGCCGGTTCTATTTCCGGTGAATTAAGTCGACCTACAACACCTATCAAAGAAGAGAAAGAAGAAGAAAAGGAACAAAAAGAGCCCATAGAAGAGCCTGAAGTTAAAGTAAAATCGAGCAGCAGTAAAAAGAAGAGCAAAAAGAAAAAGAAATCTAAGAATTCCAAAAAGCATGGACCCATAAAAATTAACATTCCTAAAGATGTCATATTAAAATCTGAAGTTGAGGCAGCACCGCCTTTAATTCCTAATAAGATAACAATATCGTTACAATCTAATACAGTACAAATCCCAGAGGCACCAAAACCAAGCCCGAACTTGACTGAAGTGAGCTCTTCAGCATCAGCGGCCGAAAAACGAGCGTCGAAAAGAAGACGAGTTCCCAATAAGTTTTATGGATACTCTAGTGATGAGGAAGCACGCACGCACGCCGCACAGACTCCGGTAACACTAACAGCATTAAAACCGCAACAACCGCCTAAACTGGAGTGGAGAAAGGAAGATTTGCCGTCTCCAGTGACGCACAAGGCAAAGAAAGAAGTACCATCAACTGTGATTTCTAGCAGATTGTATAATAATTATACAGACCCTATAAGGTTGACCGCTCCCATACCTGATCCCGAGCCGCCGCGTATCTTAATGAATACTGAATCTATGGAGTCGAGCGACTCTGATTCGAGCGAAGAAGGAAACTTAGAAATATATCAACCCAACAGTCAGAGCTCCGTACCGCCGCCTCCAACTTACTTGAATTCGGGCACCTCCAGCTTGCCGTACGCGTTTCAGCGCCCCGCGGTGCGGGAGGCGCGCGAGGGCGAGAGCGTGTACTGCTACTGTCGATGTCCGTACGACGAAGTGTCAGAGATGATTGCTTGCGACGCCGAAGGCTGTCCCATCGAATGGTTCCATTTCGAATGCGTTGGTATCATGGTACCGCCTAAAGGCAAATGGTACTGTCCTGAATGTAGGAAAAATCAAAGTTTCTCAGGTTACAGATAATTCTAATTAAATTTAAGTGTATATAACATTGCTGTATTGTTATTATATCTGTATATAACTTATTGACGATTGTAGATAATTTAGGCTTTACCTGTATATCTTTGTAGGTAGTTTCTGTAAGTTTTAGGTTATTAGGTCTGAAAAAAATGTATCATTGTTATAAAAAGTACACGTTATGCTTGATACCGGCTGTGCGGCCACATCTGTAACCTGGCAAATTGTTAATGACATTAACCTACTGCAGCAAGCGGAAATATAAATCCGATTTTTGATACCAATTCAAGCAGTTTCATTTATCCACTTATCCCTGAACTTAGACTAGAAAATTGGCTTGCTAGGTAAATGTGTTAGGCTGATTTTATAGTCACGCGTTTCAGCAGCGCCGTCGGAAGCGCGCGCGCTCGGATATGTATTGGGGTAGTAGTAGCGTTTCAAATTCGCGCACTTGAGCAGCGCCGTTCGGTGTTCCTGTTCAACAGCGCGCTGCCCAACGGCGCGTCTAGCGGCGTGACAATAAAACCAGCCTTAACCCTTTCGTAAGGTTGACTCTCCATTGAGGTTGACGCGAAGCATTTATTACAGCTCTTCTCCGCTCACCATTCGTATAGGTCAGTGAACAAAGAGCAGCACAATACATAAGCAATTTTAATATACCCCCGTATCTACAAACAAGTCTGTGATTATACTTGAGCGAAAGTAGTTATTTAAAACTAGCTGTTGCCCGCAATCTTCGTTCGCATGAAATTATTATAAAAAATATTACTTCCCTTTTTGAATCGGATTTGTTAACAATTTCAAGGGGTTTAAATTATTTTTCTAAAATAAACGTAGCCTAAGCTGGACCTCATCCTGGCGCTTCCACCATAAGCTACCTATGATCGGATCATTTTGGGCGAGTCTGCCTTGACCTTAGAAAAAGTAAGTATTAAAACAAACTCAGCATGGATGATTTTAGTCGGTGGCATTTACCAAGAATTCCACTAAAGCAAGGGGCTCTGGCCAAATGAATGCTATTGAATCAACTTCTACAACGAACCCAGGACGACGAGGCGAGTCGAGAGCTCCGTGTGGACGTACTGTTTGTTCGATAATACCGCGGAAAATGCTTTATCTCTGTAATTTGAATAACATCATATTTTTTACTGATAGCTCGTCGGTTTTGCCATTTGTTCGTGGTAAATTGTATCTTTAACGAATTTACCACGCGAGTGAGTATTTTCAATGCAGCCCTCGTATCTTGAAGCGCTATCATCATTAATCATTTCAGCCGATAGACGTCCACTACTAGACATCGGCCTCCCTCAAAGATCGCCACAACGACCGTTCCTGTACTGCTCGCATCCAACGGATTCCCACCACCTTCACCAGATCGTCGGTCCACCTTTGGGTGGTCTGCCAATACTGCATCTACAAAGTTAATGTGCTACTACCACGCTGGGAACTCCCCGACTTTGAGGTTTTTTAGTGTAGGAACAGAAGGTGCATTCAGCCTTTTTTCAATAAGCCACCAATCTATGGTTTACTCAATGTCATGTAGGTACTCATGTCACAAACTCGGCCACAGGGCAAATGCCAGTGTTGTATTTGTTTTAATATAAATTTTCAGCAGCAAGATAGTCCACTACAATTAGAAATAAACATGAATATATCGAATTTGTGTCCTCACAAGGACCAGTGCAGCATGTTTGGTAAGAATCAATCTAGTCAACCTGAAAACTAAAATAAGCAATAAGTAGGTAGTTTCAATACCCAAGTAGCAAAATAATGTCATTTAAATGGTAGGTACAATAACGTTATTTATTTAACTTTCATACGAAAATATAACGCGGGTTTGGGCGCAGTATTATAACATTTAAATCGTGTAAAGGTCGTTTTGCAGTCGCGTCAGCGACAATAACGTTGGATAAAAATCATAGACGTAAGTTTAACTAGTAAGGTTTGTAATAGTTTCTAGTAATACTGTTACATAACTATATCATCGTATAGACGTTTTGTTAGGATGGTGGTCGGTCAGTGGCTCAAGCTGGACAATTTGTGTGACAATTTATTATGTTGTGATAAAACTTAAAAAAAAAGTATAAGTCAAATGTTATAATAATCATTATTATTTATTAATTTAGTGTAAAGAAAGCTTATCGTGGTGGAAGATGAAGAGCGGTGACTCATGCATGGGAATTTAAACATTTCGATGATTTGTATAGTTATCTTTGTTTCTAATTGAATTTCATCAATAGTTTCCGCCATAGGTATTACCAGTAGATATTGAGCGACTGCATTAAGACATTTATATAACTAGGTATTGGTCTTATACATGTTTGTATACGATTTATGGCGTCCACCATGATGGTTGCAAGTAGAGTTCTGTTGGAAAATAGAAAAAACCTCTGTGTATAGTCATGGAAATACTTCTTTAGTTTTTACAGGGACATCATGGTGCTATATTTTCGCGTTGATAAGTAGAAGATAAAAAAATCAATTGACATATATAAAAGTTATATTAGAATAATGTTCCAACCTAAAAGTTACTTAAAGGTGGAAGTATACGACCTAATATGAAGATTTTATAATAGTTAACTATACATATAATCGTTACATTACAGTTTGTTATTTAAGTGTTTATAAAGGGTTCTAAATTTACAAAACAAGGCGACTCATCACTATTTTCTAACTGAAACGTTTACTCGACTTAACGTTATATGACTGCCTTATAAAGTATTGAGATGATGACAGTTAACCACACATTAATATGACTTAAATTTTATATAACTAATGTGTCCAACTTAATACTACTTTACAACTGCAGTTTAGTTGTTGAAAAACTGTTCTAAACCCCTCTGTTAGTTATTTAATTGTAATGTTATACAACTTTTTGTTTAGAATCTGTGATAAAAAAGCAGTATCATTATTAAATGATGATGAATAAATATTAGAGTTGTGCTTGTGGGAGTACCAAACAGTTTATATATATATATATTGGTGGGATACCTACCGACTTACTTATGCACGGTTTTCTGGTTCTATGGGCTATAGCTGGCTATGGCTACATTGGGTTGGTTGGCATTTACTTGGGTTTCGTGTCGATAGAGAGAGAGGGAGATATAATTATGAAAATGGTGTGTCACACTTTACAGTTTAGTAAATCAATCAACGTATATCGGCTGTCCAAAATCAAAACCTAGCAAGGGACATTTTTGATGAAACACGTTTTCTTCAACCAATATTCCCAAAATTTTTTGCTGCGTCTTTAGCAAAAACAACTGTATCGGAGATATGAACATGTATGAACCTAGCAAGTGCACTTCGTACTCGGTGTTTACAAAGTGAAAAAGCTAGTAAGTAACATTTCCAAATACAAAAACCTATTAAGTACGGTACATGCTAGGTTTTTGAATTTGTGAATGGACTTACTAGGGTTTTGAATTTGAAATTAGTCTTTTTACTAAGTTTTTGAAGTTGGAATTGTCCCTTACTAGGTTTTTGATTTACAATATCACTGAAGTGTTGAACACGATTATCAAATAATGTCTATAATAAATAATAATAAGTCGATGAGAACTAGGTGAAAGAAATTAAAAAAATGAAGATTTCTTTTAATATGCCAAGAGGAGACAAATGTGATGAATGTTTTTTTTATATGGAAGAAAAGAAAAAATACGCGGATGAATCTCTTATGCCAGATGATCTAAAACAAAAGTTTGTGTTACATAAAGCTAAATCTGATCAAGCTCTCGAAAAGTACAAAATTGATTCGTCACAAAGGAATTCAAAGCATATAAAGTATTTTTCGATGGATTTGCAAAAAGTAATTTTGCTGCCTATAATGCCCCAAATTAAAGAAGCTGTTTTTATAAGTCGATTAATTACATTTAATCTAACTTTTGCACCTATAAGTAAGCAATCTCCTGATCCAGCTACTTGCATAGTTTGGCACGAAGGTTACGCCGGTCGAGAAGCTTCCAACATAGTTGATGCTATTTTAACATTTATGAAGAATGAAAGAGATTGCCAACATTTTCATATTTGGGCTGATAACTGTACAGCCCAAAATAAAAACTGGACTCTGTTTACGGCTTTAACTACTATAGTAAATACAGAAACAACGATCGAGACTGTGACTTTGAGTTACTTAACAAAAGGACATACTCATATGACTGCAGATTCGGTGCATGGAAATATTGAAAGAAAAATTAAAAGACAAGGAGACGTTTTGGATTTCGAAGACTTTAAAGATGTCGTAAACAGTTCAAGACAAAAAATAAAGGTCATAGATTTAAGTGATTGTAGGAGCTGGCCGAAGAAAAAAAGAGCACCAAGGAAAACGGATAATGAAGACTTGATGAAATCTTTCTTGCTTAGCCAAGTTGTCCAAGTAAAATTCGTTACTGGATCGAGGAAGATTCTTTACAAGACAAGGTAATTATTAATAGTAGATAGATGTAGTAGTGAGTTTAAAGTTAAACCCGTTGATTAATGACTATGGAATTTTCAGCTTTGATGAACCATTTATGGAGTTAGACTTCCTACCAAAAAAATTTCAAGTAGTTGGGCTGCCTGAAAAAAAATCAGCTCCTCGAGGCATTCCTGGTCAAAAAAAGGATGTGATTGTGGCAAAGCTAGCCTTAAGTACCCTTAATGCCAGAAACAAGGCGTGCGTTTTGGGTTCAAATACCCGTAAACAATGAATCAGTTGATCTCCAAACTGGAGGCGAAGTAGCTGAAGAAATTTGATTTTTTTAAGTTGATATTTTGTTAAGTTGATTATGTACCTTATGTTCCACAATAATTTAATTAAACCATTTTATATTAAGTCAACTGTTTTTTTTACTATAATTATGCTACTTACTTGGTTGAAATACGACATAAGGTATTAAAAATAATAAAAAATCCAATTCAAAAACCTAGTAAGTGTTTTTGCTAGGTTTTCAATGTTAGATCCAAAAACTAATGTATAGAGAAACCAATTAACAAACCTAGGTAGAGATCTAACTAGGTTTTTGCTATTGGTTTAGTATCATACATATCTTGAAGTATCCAAAGAAGTCATTAGTAAGGCACATAAAACTTGTCCAAATGCATTTTCATTTAATTTATCTATTTCGTAAAATAAAACAAATCATAATTATTGCCATGAAAACAAGATATGTTTAAAAAAGGAATTATATTCTAAATGGCAGCTGAAAATGTTTCATGTCTTCTCCTGTAAAATTAACTCAGATGTACTTGCTAGGTTTTGATTTTGGACAGCCGATATGATCTACACACGATTGTAGTCGTCATAGGTATCTACCTACCTCTACGTTCATAAGTTATTATTAATTATTCTGTGCCTCTACACACACACAACAAACATTCATAATTTGTTCACTTCATTTAACGATCATCATTAAATTTTATGAAACATGTTCACAGTTTGTTGTAAATGTGTCGCTTATCGTAAGCATTGGTTTATGTAGGTAGGTACCTAATTGATATTATCGTAGTATTTGGTTTAGTGTAGGTAATAGATATTTCTTTAATTGAAACACCCATTGGTTTGCTATTGATTTGCTTTTTTTTTGTATGAACTATAAGAGCCTACCTAATTGGTGGTTAATATTTGGGTAGGTAGGTATATTTAGATAGTTAGGGTACCTACCACCATTTGAGACAACTCCACGGAGAAGAACACAGCTCTCAATAATTTTCACAGTAGTTACCCAAGTGTAGAGCAGGTCAAATTGACAGTAGGTTCTTATACCTACTTACTACTTATACTTAATAGGTATGCTATATGTGTTAAAAAAAATGGAAAATCGAAATAACACTGATCAACCCGGGAATCGAACTCAGGACCCCAAGGTCAGCAGCACCTGCGCTAGCGACGACCATTAGACCAACGAGGCAGTTAAGCCAAATTATTATTTAAGTAAGTAGGTATATTGTGCGTATCATTAATAATAAATTCTACAAGGAGTCTTCAATAAAATCAATTTACGTAAATTACACTTCGTTGCCTGCCTGTGAGTCGAGTAGAGGACTCGTGGCGTGGCTGCTTTGTCATCGATCACTTGCAGTCGTGTGTAATGTATGTCTACAAGTGTAGTATATTTTTTGCAGGTGTGTAGGAAATCGATCGATGACTGTCAATATTTTACTAAGTATACTTTATAGCACCATGGTAACTTCATCATCAACAAGAATGTAGGCCAAAAGTTATGGCCTAAGTAAGGCCTAAATCAGTAGGGAAAGTATGAAAATTTGTCATTTTCATTCGATCGTTTCATCGTAAGAGCTAGGCTGATCTTTAGTTTATTTAGGTATCTATGTATGACTAGTTTTCCGCCCGCGTCGAGTTCGGTTATATCGCGTTTCCAAGAGAACTCTTCAAAAGTCCGGGATAAAAACTATGTTCTTTCTCAAGGACAAGGTCAACTCTATCTCTGTACCAAATTTAATTAAAATCAGTTCAGTGGTTTAGACGTGAAAGCGTAACAGACAGACAGACAGACATAGTTACTTTCGCATTTATAATATTAGTAGGGATTATCTAAGTTTCTTATAAATCCCATAGGTATGACTAGCCATCACTTGCAAAAACGTACAATAGGTAGGTAGGTAGGTACATGTAAAAAGTTCAGTTTTCCCAAGAGTCAAAAAGGTGTGTAGGGATGTAAGGTAGGAACTAAAATGACTCGGTTTTATTATATTTGTATCGTTGTAACTAACCTCGCAATACTAGATAGTACAGCTTCCTAGTAACTTAATCAATACTTATAATCTTCCACGATGACTAATCACCTTTATACAACACAGTCAGCACTCGGCAGCTAAAAGTGACGGTGCATGATTTTTATTAAATCAAAGATTACTGTCAATTTTCTTCCTAAATTGCACACCGCTCCAATAGCATCAGAAAACGAGTTTTTTGTCATCCCACAAGTAGGGTTACCATTTCGAAATTCGAAAAGTCCCAACAAAGTTTTTGTTTTACATTTAAATTTATTTTTGTTCGTCCTACTTTTTTATTTCCTGGAAGATCGGTTTAGGGTGAAGACTCCGGTCAAAAGACAAAGCAGGACATATTCGGGGACATCACGGGTGGTAACCCTAGCTACCCACAAGGCCACAAGCAGCCACGCCAGCCACCGACCGCGTCTCCCTTTATTCGAGCTTGTGCAAATGCAATGTGACGGTTGTACAGTGCACAATGGCACACTACACACAAGTAGGGCGCAAAGACCGGCTCTTTTGTAATGTTATTATTCAATTAGGCATAAACGCATGTCTCATGAGGGAGAGCAGAGTGGACCCGATGCGTCGATGTGTCTTGTAGTAGGTAGGTACAGACGCCAGCACACCAAGCTACCCTTTTAGCGATAAATTGAAAATCTATTAAAATAATTTGACAGATTGTAGTAGCTTGATGTGATTCTTTCGTTCGTTCATTTGATTTGGCTATGAATTAATCCCACTTCCACGCGGCACTGCCTAAAATTACCAAAGATCAGTTTTAGAAATGCTGCAGTGTTTAATGGTGTAGGTACCTATAACTTTTATTTAGGATTACCAGCTAGCGAGTAACAGTACAATTTATCTTCTATACATGGTCCTGTAACTGTAACGCACACTCAATTACAGGTAATCACAGTTTACCTAAACACCTAGGTACAGACGCCAGCATATCAAGCTACTACATCTGTCAAATTTCGTTAATAGATTTTCAACTTTATCATTATAACATTAGGTTCAAGGTTGATTGGGAAAATTTGACTGTTTCGGGTAGCTTGATGTGCTGGCGTCTGTACCTTCCTTCCGCTATAAAATTCAAAGTCCTGACTGACTGATATATCAACGCACAGCCCAAACCGCTGGTCCAAGAGACATGAAATTTGGAGGGTGTATTCTTTGTGAAGAGTAGGTATCCACTAAGAAAGGGTTTTTCGAAATTCTACCCAACATAGTCAAATAGGGCTTCGAAACTCACGTAGACAGGCACATGCGCGCAGTGTTGGACAGGGCGTGCTGCGGGGCCCGGGAGTTTACCTATTAGTAAGTAGGTATGATTTTTCTGAGGTAGACATATCTGTATAATATATGTGAAATTCCGATTTTCGCGTTGGCTCATGATACGCGACATTGATATTAAATATTATGTAAAAGTATTATGTCTATAAATAGATTAATAATAAATCATTTGATTATGGTCACCGGTGTCCAATCTCAAAACAAGGTATCAATAAACGCCCTTGGGATTGCTTGCAGGCACGTGATCGAAATTCAGGGTCAAGAGAGAGATTCTACATCTCAGAACTAACTTTGTTTTACTGTTTACAGGTGCAGGACCTAGGAGGGCCATGCCATGTGCTTTGAGCAAGGAATTAGCTCATCATGCTGGTTGGCAAGGTAAGTAAGAATAAGTAGGTTGGTAGGTATACCTAGATCTTATGTTTGAATCCACCCTAAACGCCTACATTAAAAATGAGAGCAAGATAACATCACACCTCAACACAATCATCCCCGTTATATTCGTACTGCTCTCAGCTGGGACACAAGCCTCCTCTCTATGTGAGGGAATGGACTGTAATCCATCACACAAGTCCAGTACAGGTTGGAAGATGTCACATGTTTTAGATTTTTAGGTTCCGACTTCTAGGATAATGCCGATTTCCTCACGATGTTTTCCTTCACCGGTTTGAGCCCAGAGATGATTAAAGAAATGACACTATTGCTCGACAGGCAAGTCGGGGCCGTCACCACTGGCTGGGTAGGTACTGGGCGATCACTGGTCCGTCACGATCCTTTCTTGGTTTTCGTTTTGTGGTTGAAGTAAACAAAATACATACAAAATGGAATAATATATTTAAGTTGAAACTATCGGAACAATTTCCATCCACTAATTAACTACCACGGAAGTTCGGTGCCATCATAATTCAGGAATTTTCCGGTATCGTTCTCGGAAAGTTTGTCTATGGTCTTGAATATCCCAGAGACGCTAGTTTCGACATCGAGATGCGCATTCTTGCCACCCATATCTGTTTTCACCCATCCTGGGTGCATAGATGCCACCATAATATTATCCTTTTTCAAATCGACACTCATTGATTTTGAAGCTGCATTCAACGCTGCCTGTAATTAAATAACAAAAAGATGAACGAATAGGTAAAAACGAGAACAATTTGGGATCCGGGTGCAGCATGGTCCTGGCGCTTGAATGATATTGACAGGAGGGCGCTGTTGGCAAAAATGAAATGAAATGTAATTTCAACAATTTTTTTAAACATTTATGAAATTGTATTGCAAAACGAGATGGCGGCGTTAGTTTCTGTTAAGGCCATGCGCCAAAACAATCATGCAGCACTATAACTGCTGGGAATAATTCGTCTCATGTAGTCATGTTAGTGTTGTACCTTAGAGCACCTGTAAGGATAAAAGCCTCCTTGGTCATTTTGTGCAATGGATCCGAGAATAGAGCTCATGTTGATGACGGCTGCACGATGTCCTCCCATGGGTTTGTCACTGTTGGCGTCCGCGGCTTGTTTCAGGATGGGTAGTAAAGTCTGGAAATTATTGAGTAATTGTGCTGGAGAAATATCATCTTGCAGGTTAGTACATGGAGATGACGCAACCCATGCGTAATGTGTTTCTAAAATTATCATAGATATTCGAAAGTTCTAGGGAGTCCTATTGGGGTATGCCCAAATAAAGTGGGATTAGGGCGCAGTATATCCTTCTTCCAAATATATCTTTATCAGCAAAAATCTTTAGAATAGATGAATGAATGAATTTTTAATTTATATATTACGCACTTATTTCACCTGAAAGTACATAAGGCTTAGATGAAAATGCTAAATGATGTCCCTGCGACGAATAATTTGTTTTTCTTTCTTTCTTATGTATGGTGTAACACGAATGGATAGAATAAGAAATGAGTTTATTAGAGGAAGTCTTAAACTGGCACCGGTCACCTGGCAGTATGTGGGTACGTGATGTGGAGGAATGAGGAAAATGTTGTGAGGAAAGCTTTTACTTTGAATGTAGGTGAAGTGAAAGATGATAAGGCTAGAAAGGAGGTAATTCAAGAGATGACGCCTAATAGAGAAATTTTAAGAAGATATGCTGGCCGATCGCAAATAATTGGAGTAAGGGCAGGAGAATGATGAATTGATGACACACCATATTTTACCTTTGTAAGCATAATTGGTGCAATCGTGTTGACGGTCAGGTTTTCCAACAACTGTTCCGCTTTTACGAATGGCAGCTTGGTGAACTTGGTGGTAACACCAGCATTGTTGATCAACAGGTTTAGCCCCTGGTTGCCAACAGCTTTGCTTATTTGCGTGGACAAATCACCGAACGACGACGTATCCTTAACATCTGAAACATTTCTTATAATAAATTTTTAAGAAAATCGAATTAGAGAAATGAAAAAGCAAAACAAAATAAAACAATAAAAAAAAAACAAAATATAAAAAAAAATACCTAAATTCAAAATAACCAGGTTTTTGTTTTCCGCCGATAATATTTTCAGTTCCTGAAAAGTTAGACAATAATTTAATAACAATGAGGCAACAGTAATATACACCTATCAAATCAAAAAAAAAGTCAAAGAAGTCAATGAGTTAAATACGAGTAGGTATACTTGACCACTAAAGCCAAGTGGCCCCTTACACTATTTTCGGTCTCCTTTTCTCCTACCAGTTCTAACAGACTCCCCACATGAATGTATCTTTTGTGGACCTTCTATGACATCAATAAATAAATATTGGTTTTTTTCTATCATAACTTAATAGTTACGACTACCATCTCAGTGTTAATCCCGAGACTGGATTTGTTTGTGCCCAGTTAGAGTTTCAATAGGCTTTCCCCTTATTTAGTACTTCGACTTATGCTGTGGCGATGAATATGGGTTTACTTCAGTCTATCCCTTTCAGCCCCTTTGGGGATACGGGTATGACGTGGCAAAAAAAAACAAAATTGGTGTAAAGTACATTGTTTTTTTGCACGAATGAATGATTCGTAAAAAGTTTGTCTGATTTGGAGGGGGACGATTCTGTGAAGTTGATAATCTGCTATCCTGAAAATATCTCAATGTGCAAACTCACATTCATTTAAACATTAGTAATAATTCGACTAGTCTCACTCGTGTCATTGTGTGATGACATCATTGAAAAAGTGATACGTCACGATCACAGCACTATTTTCAGTGATGATGACGTCACCTGTAGCAGCAGTTCGCTGTCAAACGAATCTGATTCGCTATCTCTTTCACACACTAGGATTGTTGGCTTGCTACAAAAAGCACTTTACGCCTTTGATCGAATAGTATTTGATCGTGAGACATCGTGCAGTTACAGTGCGATACAATAAATATAAAAGTTGACGAGTGTGGATATAACTTGTGTTTAAAACAAAAATTGGAGTGATGGCACCTATAGGTCAGTAAGAAATAAGATTACCATACCTCGGACACGGTCCGGCACGTCGCGAATATTGTCTTCGCGGTGTTCTGTGTAAGCAGATATTTCACCATCCCGAGGCCGAGGCCCCTGTTGGCACCGGTGATCAACACGGTCTTCATCTTGTGAACTGACTAAACTGACTTACACGCCTTGACATTTGTTGAAAGTTATCTTTTACAACCCCAAAGGTCCGGTGTGTGTATTTTCTTGTCTCTGTCACATTTACGTCAAAATGACAATACTAAGTAATTTTGTAAGGATAAATAATTTGATAAAACCCATAATAAAAACAAACAGAGTGTTAATATTGGCACAACGAACACTTAGCTCTCGTAAGTAGTCCATGATTGTCATGTTCTAACCTTGAAGTGCAGATAATTGTCTAACCTCACTCGTTGTTTGAGCAACTCATACAACCCAGTTTTTGTAACTTGCTTTTTACAGATTATTAGGGTATATCTAAAATATGTTATGCCTATTATTTGTTAAGCAAAAAATTATTTTTTCAAAAACTAAAGAAATAAGAAATTATTCGCATCCTTGGGATGGTGGAATCGATCTAAATGCCTAGCATATTCCATTGCACAATATTTAATTTATTTATTTGTATACACCTAATGGTGTTTCAAAGTAAATGTGAGCTCCAAAAATGAAATTGTCCATAATATGCATATAAAATGAGCCATGACAAAGTAGCAGTTTTACAGTTATATAAATATTTTATTATTTTGTTATCATGCTACAATTTGAATTTGTTTGGTGATATCAGGCTGGCTGTGTTGTAGCCGTAATGCCAAGTTGGTTGCTCCTATAGACAATACCCCAGAAGGTATGAACTCTGTCGATCCTAGCAGTAATATTTGTCATGCATATGCTGTCTCATCTATGGGAAGGAACAAGCAGTAGTTACAACTGTTACAAGATGGGTTGCTATGAGTATATGTTTAGATATAAATAATTTAATAATGTTTGCACTGTCAATGTGATGTAAATGCTATCCACAGGGAATGGTGTAAGGTCATAAATTGCTTAAAAGAAAACAAGCTTCCTTGTATTGAATCTACAGCTGTGTAACACAATGTTTTAGAAGCACTCGGTCACAGAAATGAAATTCACATAAAAACAAAATATTATCAGAAAGACTTCATTCCATAATCTTGATTTTATATTCTATCATTTAGGTTTTCTTTTTCTCAACACCTTATTTCCACATTTCACATGGTAGTATTTTGGATGTAGCGACACTTGTAATAAATAAGTGTTTTTTTTTACCCCTTTTTGTGATTAATTAATGCTTCTTCTTTTAGTGCTACTCTTCTGCTGGAACTCTGGGCAACCAGCTCTGTTTGAGTTCCAGCTAATACATAGAACATGGATAACACATGGATAATTTTCTCTTCTGTATCTGAATGCCTAATGAGGATCACGTGCAAAATCATAACTCGGATTCTTGAATGCTTAGGTACCATTATGCACTATAAAGAACTGTTAATTGTTTCATAAGAAAATCCATTCTGAGATGGCGAAGGTTATCGCAAGTTTTCCGAACCGTTGGATCTGAAATGGGCATCCTTGCTTGTCAGTGAGCTTGACATCACGTTTCGCAGAATTTGCTGTATCTTCGTTATTTCTAATTCAATTTCAATATTTCTTCACAGTAATTTATAGTTTTGTAGTTTTTGTCTATCTGCTTAATTAAGATTTATAAAAAAATGTGCCTGATCCTCATTACAAAAAGTTGTGTCTCTAAAATAAATTTAATGCATCCAACACCTAGGTTGAGGTCACAAGGCTCCGAATTGTAAGTTATATTTCATGTCCAATAGCATCCTTACTGTAGGATTATTGTTCATTTTAGATGGAAATTTCGACTATGACCTGGCCGTTATCGGTGGTGGCTCAGGAGGGCTTGCGTGTGCCAAGGAGGCCGTGAACCTGGGCGCGAGGGTTGCGGTGCTGGACTATGTGACCCCGTCGCCACAGGGCACCAAGTGGGGCTTGGGTGGCACCTGCGTCAATGTAGGCTGTATACCCAAGAAGCTGATGCATCAGGCTGCCTTGTTGGGAGAAAGCATTCATGTGAGTTTCTCTTTATTCTATAAAACTTTTGGTAATAATATGATAATAGCACTTTAATCTTTAACTAAATAAATAATTAGTAATTCGTTTAAGTTTATTAACAGTCGGTATAATTAAATTGCTCAGATAAAATTCTTGAAATATTATCATAAGAGTTTAGTCTTCCTACTTGAATTTTTATGGCTTTTACAATGTTACATGGTTTGTATATTTTTTTATAGGTGGTAAGTTTCCTGGCTCCTATCCTATGCTACATACGCCCGAATCCTAACCACATCCTACATGCAACCCTGAAACATGGATTGTTCCCCGTTAGAGATGGTTATACGATTTTTCCTTATTTCGTAGTTAGTTACCATAATTTATATTTTCCGGTTAATTTGGGAAAACAAACTTAAATCATTTGGGCAGTAGTCAAGAGGAAAACTAAAATGGCAGCATAAAATGCACAGTAAAACTGTTATTGATGTATTATTATTATTTATTAAAATGAATCTAATCTGATATTGTAATTCCCTTGTTTATTTGGCAAGCCAATATTGTAGCTGTCTGTGTTGATATAAGAAAACAATAACACTGCAACAATAACAAAACACCACTGTAGATCGATTTCAGTTACTGGGACTATGAGATGACACAATATCTGACCAAGTTTTCCTAAGTGCTGTTTTAGGATACATGCCATTTTGCCACAGATTTGAAGTAGGAAGTGAATTAACTATTGCATAGGTGCTCTATAAAAAAAGTCTTTCTCCAGGGCCCAAATTAGCAAGCTTCGCCTGTAATGTAACAGTTCAGATTCACTTGTTTCTGTACAAAATGAATCTTGGATTGTTACAATACGGGCGAATGTCCCCGATGGGGGAGCACCGTTATATGCAAATTGGTTTAAAAAGTCAGTACCTATTTAAACAGATCTATCCATTTTCAAACCAGAACAAAAATATGCACCAACATCCTTAAATTCCATATTTTTATAAACATAAGAAAACAAACAGTCATACACACATCGCTTATGTAATGATGTCGCGAAAATTTTCAACAGTCATTGTTTTGTTTATAATGGCTCGCTGCTTGTATGCCTTATCTGCATGTCATTATAGTTGAGCATCGTTGGTTCGTACAATGTAGGGGGACTTGTGCAGTTATATGCGATTGTGCATTGTCTCATGCACTGGCAGAATTAAGTACATGTTTGGATTCACCAACATTGTCACTGCTCAAACAGTTCCCTAATATATAGGCTGAGATAAAGAGGGTAGAGACAAAATAATGATTTCAATAATAATTATTATTTTTATAGTGCTTGTCTCTAAGCCTCTATAGTGTCTTTCTCTCTTAGTCTCTCGTTTTTCTAAGCCCTGAGGGAATTGGATAAAAATATAACAGAGAGGGAAGGGTCTCCTCACCCCGAACCATTAACCTACTCGATAAGGCGCTATTAAGCATTTAAAAATGAAAATTCTTAACTAAAATAATACTTCATAAGCTTCATTCCATATCGCGCGTCTAGCATTTTCCATCTGTGCCTGGCTTAACATTCCCAGAGCACGGTCTGTGTCTAAAAACATCTATTATTGGCTTTCACTGAAAGCTGGAATATAAATAGCCACTGAACCTAGAAAGAGAAACTGAACAGATAAATGGATCACAGATGAGACTGCATTTATAACATTTGCAAACTGATGGAAAACCGGTTTTATTTACTTTTTTGTTAGTCTCTGTAATTGAATTGACCTTGAACGCATTTGATGGATCGTAATGATTTGCATTTTCGTGCCAGTATCATAATATTCATAGTGAATCTATATAGTAAATAATTCTATTCCATTCCATTATAGTGAGTCATCATAGCATCATTATATCGTCGCCAAACGTCATTTAGTTTTCCTTCCTATTTGTTATTTTTCTGGTTAAACCGATCTTGTTCCTGGTAGGTAACGAGGTAGGCTTTCGAGTTTCCTCTCATGACTAAGTATTTGAGGTGAAACCTGAAAATGATGCAAGAAAGGAAGAAAGAAATATATTGATTGAACTTAGGACCTCAAGATCAAGATCTTGCTTGTAATACGCGTGCTCATCTAAAATATTTCCGCTCGCTGAGCAAGAGCGAAACTATTTTAGATTATTAGCTCACACTGCCGATTGTCAACAGATTACGCTGCGGAGATAAACTAATAAGTAGGTAAACTGCATTAATCACCTCCAATCGAAACGTTATGACGAAGTTACGCTAGGCTTATTAAACGCTACACACTATGACGATCATTATGATGATAGTTTACGTGGGAGCAGAGCCGTGATGTGAATCGCGCATCTATCTCTAGAGAACTACGTATCTTGTAATAGTAGCTGTCACGAAAGTAAAAGGCTGTTGGATATTTGCCTTTCAAAGTTTGCTAGTTTGATCGTTTCAGAGATATATTATGAATTTATGACCCGAATTTAGACTACGTTCAATAAAAAATCTACATTCGTATCTCAACCTAAAACAAAGAAACCGTTCGAATGTTTTAACGGACTAAGGATCCTAGACAAAAGATAAAAACATAATACCGTTACTTCAGAAACTCTATCAAAAACAATTCAAGTTAAATTGTCTTAAAATTAATTTCTGTTACATTAACGGTTTAACTTTGCGTTGCATAGACATCCTTTCAGAAATTCGTGGCAAATAAGATAGTGTTCGTTTCATGCCATTAACTGTATGTGGAATTCTGTAGCTTCATGGCATAACAGCCGGAACAAATGGGTTCCTGCCATGTACCTACCAGACTCACTGTTTAGAGGTGACATTGTGTGTGTAAAAACTGTATACAATAGAAAATGAGGTTCTTGCTTTTCATAATTTATAATTAAATAGGTTCATTTTTACTGATTGGTCAGGATGGAGCGTTTTAGCATTGTTGCAAACAGGGGTGCTGCGACCCTTAAGTGCACCACCATCGACTCATTCAATAATACAAGTAACTAAGGTGCTTTCTTTTGCGAAAAATGATTGGGTTCGATTCCTGACAAAACACAAAAGGAGTTTCATAAAAATTGCGGTGTTTATTTTTAGTTTTCTGCCTAAATCGATCTGTTGGCATTCTTTTAACACACTTTTTACACCAAATAAATAAATAGCCTAAGTTTAATTAGCAAAACCATAATTACAAACCACCATTAGTTTAAGTGTTGCGGTACTTTCGTGTGGTTATTTCGGGCCTAGCCCTTAAACAACGGTTGGTAGCCGGTAGCCGCTGACCTCACTCAACCAGTGAACCGCAAGGTCACGGGGCCGGTCGATCATAGCAGGCGAGTTATATCCCATACTTACATAATGCCTTTAGCAAGCCTAGGCGATCAATACATTCGCTTGATGTTAACTAATACTTCCACTGCACTGACGTGGTGATAAAGTTAAAACAAAGTGTCGTAAAGAAAATAAATTATTTACCATAGGTATTGTTTTCAATAATGTTTTTGCTCTTGTACAGTCGCCAGCACATCAAGCTACTACAATCTGTCAAATTTCTTTAACAGATTTTCAACTTTATGGCTAAAGCATTAGGTTCAAGGTTGATTAGGAAAATTTGACTGTTTCGGGTAGCTCGATGTGCTGGCGTCTGTACCTACATGTTTTGTAGGAGAACATTATATGCAGTGGCATATTATCAATCTCTTTATCTTCCTAATGAATGTAGGAACAGAGATTTTTTTTAAATCTGTAAATGCGGATATTATATTTTAATATTCATGTGCATTTCACTCCCTAATATTATCTTATTTATTTTGTTTATTTGTTCTCTTTGCATTTTTAAATAAATTGCGTTAAAATGGCAATTTTTATTAGCTTGTGATACTTAGGGACTTTCCTACTTATAACTTTAAAACAACAATGAGTATTGTTCTGATTTCAATGACTTTATATTTAATTAAATGCAATACTTCCTGCATGAATAGTTCCTCTTTGCCGAGGAAGTGCCTAAACATATTCGAACTTCCAACAAAACAAATAGACCAAAGTTCCTATAACTCATCCCCTGGGTGTACTTGCCACCCACCCTGACCTAGGACAATAATGACCTTCAGACACTCAATCGAGGCGATGTTACATGACATGACACTTGTCGGACCAAAAGCCAGAGTTCATGGACAGTTCCGACATCGACAGATAGTAGATAGCTATGTTACTCCGAAATGTCTTTCGACCCACGAGTATGTTCATATTATAATAACCGGAAACCTTCATGGTACAGCTCTAATAAGATTATTTTTCTCTATTTATTTTCGAGAGAACTTGTTTTTTCTAAATAAAATTCATATTAAATTCGCTTGATTCATCCAATCCAATCAGCACCATTTTTCTACCAACCTGAACGATGTTAGGTTGCCTTAGGTCTACCTTTACAGTACTGTGCATCAATTGTTGAACTTAATTTCGGGGCATTTGATATTTAGCAGTGCTACATCACGGTCCGGAATCTATAAGAGTAAGTAAATATTTCAGCAGATGACGATGCAGCAAGAACTAGATCTGCCAGTGGTTTCTGCAGGTCATGTATATTTAACTTGCAAAACTTGCAAGTCATCGTTCATAATATACGTATGATTATACCTAGAAAAACGTACATTACCATGCTTAGATTGTAGTGTTGCGCAATGTCGAGAGATTGGGTCACTCGACATTCATTCTCGTATTCCTTTGGAATCCTCTGCCAAGAGAATCTCATGTAGTTAACTGCTAATTTGTAAATCTTGTTCCTATTATAATCGATCGTTATCACTATAAGCCCTAGCCCTAGCCCTAGCCTATTAAGTGTATACCTAGTGACTGATAATACAATAATCATAGAGCGCTAACAATGCAGCCACACTCGTCTGATTATGTTATCAATCATTAAACGAGTACCTACCTCGGTTTATTGTTTCGAATAACTGCCAGATTTTACCAATTTTTCTCCGAGTTCTTGCATCGTACGTACGTATTGCGAGCTGTAACTTGACCAAGTAATTAGTGATACATTTAAAAAGTTTAGAGACTGCAGGGAAAACATCTATTACTATTTCATCAACACTCCCTCCTGCCCTTATCCCTTTCTTTAAAATTCGGGGTTGAGCCGCCCCGTAACCCAATTTTCGCAAGGTAAAAGTATTGAAACATAATCAATAGCAGTCCGGACTGAAAACTGTGCATACATAAATAAGACTTACTCAATGTTTTGAACATTCCAACATTGAATGTTCGCTTTTTACACGTGTAATTATTATTACATGATACCTTGCGAAGATGACTAAAAAGAAATAGCGAGCCGAGAATTATGCGAGCAAGCAACGTTACCTACATGTCTGAAGTATCAGCTGACTATCAGTGTGTACAAAAGTTATGAAAACCATATCTGTAGCGTGATTTCTATCTCTAAAGAATATGACTATAAAACGTTGTATATTTGTAAGTCTCAACGCGTCACATTAATTAACACGTGTCGCTATTACAGGAGGCAGTCTCGTACGGTTGGGATGTGCCGGCCGTGAAGGACATCAAAATCAACTGGCCGACGCTCACAGAGAACGTACAGAACCACATCAAATCCGTCAACTGGGTGACCAGGGTAGATTTGAGGGACAAGAAAATTGAGTACATCAATGGCTTGGGAGAATTCAAGGATTCGCACACGGTTATCGCGACGATGAAGAATGGCTCTAAGAAGGAGATGACGGCGAAGAACATTGTGATTGCTGTCGGAGGCAGGCCGCACTACCCTGACATCCCTGGAGCAGTGGAGTACTGCATCAGCAGTGACGATATCTTCAGTCTCAGTCGCCCCCCGGGCAAGACGCTCGTCGTTGGCGCTGGATGTATCCTTAATAAATATCGCACTCTTTCTGCCAATGACCTCATTTATTTGGGGTCAGCGCATCATATCTTTGTTCTATACGGTCGTAGTTTCAGTGGGGACCGTCCCTTTACAAATATGTATACCTAACATGACAACTCAAAATCGAAGCGTGAGTTTCCAATTACATAATCGCTATCAGCAGCACAAATCTAATTCTGATAATCAAAGCGATGCTATCACTAAAAAGCGAGCATGAATAGCATTTTTTTTACGATTTTTACACATACGGTTTGAGTCAACATGAAACTTGTAACTTTTCGCTACATTTAGATATAAACGTTTCCTATTTGTTATTTTACTTAGTAACAGTTGAAATTACACTAAAAAAAAACTTACGACCAATACGAATGTTAACTGTATAAGTGTATACATCTATCCAAGGTCGTCTCAGACTCATGCATTCATGATTTCGTGCCACCAAAACTTGAGGGTTGGCATGGCTCTCTATTACTGTTCAGGGTAGACATCATTAGCTTAGGAATAGGGATCCGTTGACGCCATTAGGGTATGGATCCTTTAAAACAAACATACACTAGTAGCATTTTTAAAAAGTATCTACCAAAACTCGTTCCACCAATGGCAAAATACCACCACATTTTCTTGACTCATCACCACAGACATCGGTCTCGAATGCGCCGGTTTCCTAAACTCGATGGGCTACCCGGCGACCGTGCTGGTCCGCTCCGTGCCGCTGCGAGGCTTCGACCAGCAGATGGCGCGCATGGTCACCAACGAGATGGAGGAGAGGGGCGTCAGGTTCGAACACAGATGCGTCCCGCTGTCGGTCGTGAAACTTGAGAACGGACAACTGAAGGCGCGCTGGTTGAACACGGAACTTCAGGAGCAGTATGTATTTTTTCTTATTTATTGTCGAGACAAAGTGTTATTGTGTTTTCCAGGAATTCAGTAGGCAACGTACCTACAATGCTTCTGATACGTCAAATAGCCATAGGCAGCCTTTATATGCCATCAGAATATCAGGGAATCTACTCTACACGTCTAAGTTAATTCGTCGAGTTAATAATGGTTGCGTGTTTCAGATCAGAGGATACATTCGACACAGTGCTGATCGCGACCGGCCGGTACGCGCTCACCAAGGCACTGAACTTGGGCGCCGCCGGAGTTACCGTGAGTTTCCATACCCTACCTATACTACTTAGGGTTACAAATAGCCCAGGGTGTCCCCGTCGTTTGAAGTGACGTCCACGCCGCGAGCGCTTACAAAAGCTGCCTAGTAAATGTTGAAAGTACAATGTTACCTACCTTATTATTAGTAATCCCCAAGTTTATCTAAAAATTTTGGATCTCAATTTGAAAAAGTTAAGGAGATGAATACTGAGAAGGAGCGTCTGTATAATCAAGTACGCCAACATACAACTGTTTTATACTATGGTTTGTCCACAAACGTAATTTTACGTTCAGCTTACTATTTGGGTGCGGTACGTCTAGGTGAGGTCGTATCTGTAATATTCGTAATAATAACGACTATAATGACATTTTAATGGGCTTTTAATGCATGTGTGTTTGATATAATTAATCGATGAGTACTGTGGCATCTGCATAATGTACTACAAATATTAGATACTCGTAACATTGATAAAATTGTATTGGATTATCAATAAAATTATCAAATCCGTTAATGTGTGACCTTGTTTGATATGAGCGTTACCAGGTGGAGCAGAGTTAGATAGTTTTGGAATTAGGACCCGGATATAAATATTGTGATAGGTGTTTTTCAAAAGTTTGGAATTATGGATTTGTGTCAGATTAATAGCTATGGGCTCATCCATTACATATATGTAATTGAATAACTGTGGTAGTTAACCTTGGCAAACGAATACAATGTAGAAATGACGCAGTATGTTATCAGTAGATCAGTAGACTCTATAACATTACACAATCTAATTATATCTGACTGACCTTTAATCTACATGGGATATTTTAATTCATAACTGGAGGCTCGATGCCTCGATCGCCTTATTACATGGGACTTAAACGCAATATGGTATAAGAAAACCATTGCCTAATCCTACGGGGATGTTCGGCTTGATGTTATACTATGTTAACTTTAACTAAACTAAACTATTGTTATATATTATTACGAGTCTGTATCGTCCCGCTGTTGGTAACCGGCCTTCCCAATTCTCCTTCCTCTACTCTTCACAAAGGGTCACGGCCCGTTTGTTACTGTAACCATACTGTGTCGTTTTCAGTCGTTATCCGAGAACGGTAAGATCACGGCGGCCACGGAGCAGACCAACGTGGCGAACATCTTCGCGGTGGGCGACGTGCTGGAGGGCCGGCCGGAGCTGACGCCCGTGGCCATCGCGGCCGGCCGCCTGCTGGCGCGCCGCATGTTCGCGGGCGCCACGCAGCACATGGACTACGACAACGTCGCTACCACTGTCTTCACGCCTCTGGAGTACGGCTGTGTTGGACTCAGCGAAGAGGCTGCCACTGAAAGGTATGTAATAATCTAATACTATAAATAAGTTTTTTTGTATGTGCTAGTGCTATCTTCACGTACAGATCTCCCACGATAATTGTCCGCTTCGGTGATCATCTACATTTAGCTAAGGAAATAAGAACGTTTGATTATAAGATTTAAATTTAGAACTGTGCTATACATGTACTTGCCTATTTTGTATTACCATGGTTAGAAAATGATAGATTCAACACTCAATACCATTCCGATGTAATCGGTGCGGGGTCCGACTGAGAGAAATCATCAAAAATCGGTGCACTACCACAACACGCGGCAGTACAAAACTCAGAAGCTGATGTCTGAGAGGGTTACTGAAGGTTACAGAAGCGCATATCTTCTCTGGTTTAACTGTATCAACGTGTTATTCTGCACAGAAATAGTTTATGGGATGGAGGCCACTCTTTATCCCGGAAGTATTATCAAAATGTACAGGTTTATTAACGTGTTTGCTCGACTAGTTTCAACCTTGAAAAGTATTAATAAACACGAATATGGCTAGCTAAGTTAATTCTTAAAATATTTAACTTCCATGATATTATGGTGTTTTATACAGGAAAAGGCTGTGTAAACACATGTAAAAAGCCATAAATATAATTGTATACGGTGGTTTTATCTACAGTACGTGCTTGGACATAATGTTACTCGCAGGCTCGCACTAAGGGTTACACCCATGTTTGGTTCGTTTCTGTACATCCGAGTGGCAAAATAAATAGAAAGATCGAGAAAGGGCCGCTTGGCTAAAGTCGAAGCCGAGTTGACCCGAACATGATTCAGCGATTGTAGATGGCAAACGGGGTTTGGCGACCGTCACGAGCCGGATGACAGGTTGATAGTTCAACAAATACTGCCGTATTACTTTGCGAACTTGAAGGGTGTGTAACATCCTTTAGTCTCGGACTCCACAAACGCGGAGACGAGAGGCGCGGAGAGAAGACGTTCGGAAAACCAATCACATGCAGGTTGAAATTCACATCGCGTCTCTCGTCCCTCTTGTGAGTCGTATTTTGCACGTCTCCGCAACGCTCCGCTTGTATGGATTCTGGGCCTTAGTCTGTGGGTCAACTTTACCAAAAGATCGCTGGAGGGCCTGCGCATACTCTATTCTGAGACGTTTTGTGGGGGTGAGACGAGTGAAGTACTTTCCTTTCGATTGTGCGTCATCCACATGAAGCGAACTCAAATAATAAGTTTTAAATAACACTTTGAGATAATAATTATATTTACTAACATTAATTATAAGAAATTTACTAACACAGTGGATCTTATGTAAAAAGAATTTATTTATTTTAAATTCAAGCTGGCGTAAGATTCAAGGTGGCGATACTGACAATCGAAATGCACACGGCAGTCACGGTTATTTTACTTCCGACTGCTTCACTATCAAGATCAAAATGATCTTTATTCTGATTACTATAAGGTTGCGGTTGGGTCGTTACTACTAACAAGTCTCTCTAGTTCAAAATAATCTTTATATCCGATAAAATAAGGTTGCCATTGGGACTGTATTTGGCATCACTGATCATATTCCGTTGCTCTAACGTAAATTGGGAATTTATCGGTGTTTCAGACGCGTGAGGATTACAATGATTGTAGGTACTTTGATAAGTAAATTGAATTCAATGTAATCGGTCCACTGTTATAATGTCTAGCTAAATTACTGTGATATCTTTATTACGTCTATTCGAAATGCTTGTTGCAATCTATTATAATACTTAACACATTCCAGCTAAAACCGATATCAGTAACTTAATTTGTAACTTTCATTCGCCATCTTTTTCTCGAAGTTGACTTCTGAAAAACGTCTCGAACTGAAAAATAAAATCATGAGCGATTGACCTATCCAAACGATATTGGATCAAAGCACTCGGCATCTTTCACTCGGTTACTGTCTGCATGATTGAAAAATAAATTTAAAAAGAGCAAATTAACGTTATTTCTTATGTAATTATATTGATGTTGTGTGAACATGGAATGACACAAAAATGAACAGTCATCCGAATGAACCGTCTACGTGTTATACTTGTTATTGTGTTGGAATAGCCTTACAGCTATTCATTAAAACAACCTCAAGAGGATAGACAAGCACTGGTTTAATGTGCTGTTAGCGTGTTGCATTATCCTGGCATGCCTTGCTAAATAAATTACTAAAGAATTTATCTAGATCGTTGACTGACTAACTTACTGTAAATAATAATAACTTTATTAATCAGGCAGCTGGTTTTACTGTCAACTTCGATCGTGTCAATTATATTATCGTGTCAATCGATGCGTAACAAAGTTCCATCCAAAACTTTCGCATTTAGTATCGCATGTAAGTAGTAATATTTCACCGCCTTCGTATGAGGTTCAATTCCAATAAAGTGAAAAACGGCCTTCATCCACGACGCGGACCCAATGCGGGGTGATGGGTGTCACACGCCTTGCTATTTTGGTTCTAAAACATGCCGCGGCATGTATGGAACTGTAAACCGGCGTTTGTCACGATGTCTTCCTTCACCGTTTTAAGAGGAGCGGTAACCTAGCCTATACAATCATCATTATCCTGGCCTTATCCCGGCGTCGGCGGTCCAGGGTCGGCGCAGCATATTGTCTTCTTCTTCGAAACTTCTCTTTTAGTCGTCATCATAACTTAGCCTATGTTACCAACAATGAGTCTTCCTCCTCAGATACGGCGCGGACAACCTGGAGATATACCACGCGTACTACAAGCCGACGGAGTTCTTCATCCCGCAGCGCAACATCAAGAACTGCTACCTGAAGGCCGTAGCGATTCGCGAGGCGCCGCAGAAGATCCTCGGACTGCACTTCGTGGGTCCGGTCGCTGGAGAGGTCATTCAGGGCTTCGCCGTTGCTATCAAGTATGTATTGAGTCATATAAAATACCTATTGCCTCGTAGATCTAGTGCCCGCAAACACCAGTGCAAAGCGCGTATTGGGTTCAATTCCCCAGGTCGGGAAGTGTTATGGGTTTTTCCTGATAGAATCGCTGAAAAGAGGCCCGGAATCTGGTTCCACTTATTGTATGTAGGCTCGTCGTACATCGGACGTATTTACAAAGTGGTGTGTAGTAAACTGAACTAAGCGTAATATGATGTTCATTTATTTTAATTGAATCAAACCAGAAATATAACTTGAAAATTATTGTAATGTAAACCCCAAATTACGCACATTTGGTACCACGCATTGTACCATTTCTTCAAATTAGATTAATAATTTGGAAGGTGCTTGTGGGTATTCTAAAAGTCATCGTTTTGTTGTAGATGCGGCATCACAATGGAGCACCTGATGAACACGGTGGGCATCCACCCGACGGTCGCCGAAGAGTTCACGCGCCTCAACGTCACCAAGCGCTCGGGCAGGGACCCCAACCCCGCGTCCTGCTGCAGCTAAGCGCCCACTGCTCCGCGGTCAACACTACACACGCACCCTGCCCGTAGCAAGATACAGCGAAATGCGACCTATTATCAAGTGTTAAAGTTAAAATTGTGACTGCGAACATGGGATTTTACTAATCGCACTATGTAACTCGCATCTCCATACCGAAATACAAAATATTGGCATTTCAGTTGCTTTTTACTCAGTGTATTGGTAATCGACTAAGATTATTATATCGGTAAATCGACATTAAAACGATTCAACACTAACCTTCACAAGTTTTTAATCAATTATTCATTAGTTCTTATTAGATCACATCGATCTTAAGATAATTGATACGATTTTGTGTAGATTTTTGAATATTTCGCTATGTCATCGCTGTGGGCAGTTTACTCCAATTGTTAGTTGTTAATAATGAGCTCGATACTAAAGTGCGCCCCCTTACAGATATTAATACCGATTGTTTCGATAATTATCTTAACGAACAAAATAGCATTTATAGATTTATTTGTAGTTGCAGTGTAAGGAGTAAGGAATGTTTGGGTTGAGGTATTATGTCTTTTAAAAATAATATTCTTCACTTCTTTGATCCTCATTGTTAATCTTTGATATTTTGGTAAACCTCTAAAACCTGCCATTCGGCTACTCAAGTAAATTTAAACTACCTTTTATGTATTTTTCAATATTTTGAGTAATTGGTTGTTAGTATTTGATCAGTTAAAACTATGTGATAGGACATACAATGTCGCAGAAATCAACGTTTCGGTGCTTGAATCTACTAGTACTTGTAGATGGATTTACTTTCAATTATATAGTACAAAATAAAATTATGAATTTTTGTCTCAAAATATGTAGGAACAAATGTATTAAAATATTGTTACTATGATGAAAATAAAATGGTACAGTATTATTGTTATTATCAGTTATGCTCATCTCTGCAATCGATATTATACAACATTCCGGACACCAACAGTAAAAAAAATCAGTTTCATACTAATGTGTAATTTAATTTATGTGATTTTTGAACTTAAATAAAGTGATATATTTTTAATGAAACACTATTGGGTTGGTTTTGATTTTTACTAATGGGAATTTGGGACAATGTCCTAGGTTGTTGCACACAGTACAAAATTATCAAGTCCATAGATATTATTGAACACAAACATCTCCAACATTGTTTTAAACAAAACTTTGCTGCGAAATATCTTAACTTCTAAAACTAAGGCAAAGGAACGCAGTTATTCGTCGTTAGTCGATTAGTCGACACTTCAGGGTCCATCGTTAGTGCTGTACCGGTCCATGTCGCTAGTGGACTGGCAGTCGAACCAGAACTGGGCTGTCGGCAGCGGGTAGTACTCGTGCGCCTGCACTAGCACGTTGTCGAAGCGCCAGAAACGAGGGCCTTGGAAGAAGAACGTATCTAGAAAGCAAGTGAGAAATACTTAATAAAGGATTGTGCTTTCTAAATCCTAGCAATACTTGTAAATACCATAATTATACTGACCAACCGCACGTCGCGTCAGTGGTAACCCTTGAACTACGGAAACTGTCAAGCAATACAACAATAACAGCGCCTTATGCCGAAGCAGTACCATATAATGCTTGTTATTGTTAGCTTTTTACCGTAAAGCGCTGATCCAGTAGGTTTATGGTTACCACGGACGTGGCATTAATCTGGTAGTCTAACTAAATGGAGAGGATTCTTGTGTTGTACCCATCGTCGGTTCGGTCGATTTTACAAGATGTAAAAATATCTTGAATCCTCTGCAGGCCTGCAACTGTCTTTTACTTTGGGACACACCCGCCACTTTGTTCCCAACTACTGAAAGTCCTGAAAGGCAGAATTAACAGTGGCGACCACCAGAAAAGCGCGACCAGTCGCGGCAAAATGATTCTACTGACTTGGACCCCGCAACGAAATGAAAATAGAGTATCTACGAAAAAAAACAATTCCCACTAGAGTTGTCTTACCTCCTTTCCACACAACAGCAGATTGAACAGGACTGGGCACCTGTCTCCACATGGACATCTTCTTCGGGAAGCTTGGGTCCATACTCCCAGCGCTCTCGTCGTAGCGCCAGTACTGCTCATCTTCGAACAGGTACGTCTTGTTGTTGTAGTTGGAGAGGAACACGGTCGTCAACTCCGTATCCTCGGGGATTGTGGTCGAGTAGTCGGATATGGAGCCTCTTTTGATGAAGTGGAATGTGTTGTCGAACTCCCAGTAGCTTTGGTCTGCAATCAGAAGCTTTTTTATGTTTTATCCTGTCTTGTAAGCAGGCGTTAAACTAAACTGTGATTTCAAAAAACTAATCTTAAAGCCTAGCCGCTATGCCTATTCATATGGTTTAGTATATTTATTTAATTATTTAAGTACCTACACGACTGTACAGAGACTGCTGCAACTGGCCGCATGATAATAATTATAAATCAAAAGGTCATAATATATTAATTTTACATACATGACTGCACATTTGTCGACACTAAATTCCATCCTGATGGCGCTACTAAAAGTTTCAGATACTTTCAGTAGCTCCATCAGTGCCAATTTGTTGGGGGCAAAGGGTTTCAGATCATCCATGTAAAGAAGGTGAGATATGACCGGATCACCTCTCCTCAACCGGTAGCCTAGACCTGAATCCTCCAGCAATGTGCTTAGAGGATTCAGGGCTAGACAGAAGCAAAGTGGACTTGAGACTGTCGCTCTAGAATCGTTTAATCCATACAGGCTCATCGTTCCCCTGGATTGGATCTGTCGACACTGGATATCGAAGGACCATCTTCCATTGCCCCATACACGCTCAAGGAAGGCGCGTAGAGTTGCATCTATATTGTACCACTCCAGCACATTTTTTTTTTTTTTTTTGGGGGGTGGGAAATCATCAAATGACTCCTCCCGCTCTGGGCGGAGCGGAGGGGAGTGTCAGACTCTTACTGACTAAAAACCACCCATGTTCCTTCATGGGCCTTTATGTTCCAGGGCCGCAGTATCTCTTTCGAACAGTCCCGCAGCCCTGGCAGGCACCGGCCCTTGCGGGCCCCTCCCGTTGCTGACAACTCTTTGAGGCGCGCGTGGAACACGAACGCGCCGTCGACACGGCCTGCCCGTCGTCATACGACGGACGGACGGCGAGCTAGCCCATTACTCACCGTCCACAGGCCCGCGCCTACGGTGGCCGAGAGCCATCACGGCGTGGCCCCCGACGCCCGGTGCTTCTCCCGCGGCGGCTGGGACGTGAGGAGGTTCTCTCCCTCTCACGTTCCGCCGCCTCCTTCGCTAGCATACCACTCCAGCACCTTCATGAGCCTTTATGTGGCATCGAGTCGTAGGCCTATTTCAATCTGACTTCAGTGTGGAAAAGACTTGGAGCTCTACAAGACGTCTAACTCCATTCCCTTTCCATTCTCACACTGAAGTAGGTAATACAGAATGAGAGATGGAGGGACAGTCCCTGATTCTACTTGCCTTTGAAAATAACAATATTTCCGTTCTGTTTCTGGTAAATAGTGTTGATGATTTCGACTTCGGCGGGTAGGCCTCGGAACACGTCGTGGAAGCGCTGGGGATAGCCGCGCTCCATCTGGTGCCGGTCGCGTAGCACCCATACCCACTGGGGAAGGAATGTTGAAATACACTCGAGAGCAATGAATCCGGGTCACTTAAAGAATGTTAAAAATCTCGGAAACTAAAAATGATAGGTTAATGCAATAAGTTGTATTTAATAGACAATGTAATACTCCTTAAATGAAAGTAAAAAAAATATGAGTCGCCATACATTTTATTAACACAAAATTACATAAAGAAAAAAACTGCTGATCTCTCCTTAAAACAAAAATAGGAAACATGAAATTTTTGAACTTTATTACGATTTTCTTGAATTTGAATACTTCGTATTGCCTCCTCGTGCTTCCATTACTGCGTTTACGCGGTTTGGCATGCTGTACACCAAGTTCCTTATACGATTTTGGGGAATATTCTCCCATTCCTCTGTGAGAGCAATTTTGAGCTCACGAAGCGTGATTGGGGGAGGGTTTCGTTGTTTTACGCATCTGCCTAGCTCGTCCCAAGCATGCTCGATCTCGGTTGATATCCGGGCTGCGCGCTGGCCACTCCATACGAGTAATGTTCATCTCTTGAAGGTAGTCATTCACAATCCTACCTGTATGAGGTCGGGCATTGTCATGCATAAATATAGCATCCTCACCTAAATTGACCATAAATGGACCAACGTGATCATTGAGGATTTCTTTCACATATCTTACGCTAGTTAAAGAGCCGTTTTCTATGATCACCAGCTCTGTGCGACTTTCAGAAGAAATTCCGGCCCACACAAGTACAGACCCACCACCGTAGGCTACTTTTTCTTCGATGCATGCTTGCTTGAATCTTTCCCCTGGTCTTCGATACACTCTGTGTCTTCCATCGTGCTTGTAGAGCATAAATTTTGATTCGTCGGAGAACATAACTTTTGACCAATCTTCAATACTCCAATTTACGTGGCTCTGGGCATATCGTAGTCTTGAAATACGATGCCCACGCTCCAGTTTAGGGCCGTTTGCAGGTCTAAGGGGTTTTAAGTTAGATTCAGCAAGCCGACGTCTTACTGTCCATGCACTTGGGTTACTTCCGAAACTGATTTGTGAGTTCAGTTCCTGTGAGAAAGCGATTTCGAAGCATGGTGTTCACCAAGTATCGGTCTTCTCGTGCTGTGGTACACCTGGTTCTGCCCGTTCCTGGTCTGCGTAGGTTAGAACCAGTTTCTTCGTAACTTCGGAGAACTCTTTGTACTGTTGACAGCGACACACCGACAGTCCTGGCTGTATCGCGCTGACTCCGGCCGGTTTCCAGCATTGTAAGTATTCTGGTGCATTCTTCAGGCGTAAGCGACATGATTTCAGCTTGAATAATGAATATAGAGCACTATCAACATGGTTTATGTACCCACATAAATGACAGATTACAAACAAAAGCAAAACCAAATGCTGTAATTTCGTAGTTCCATCTTCGAAAGTGGCCCTTTTTCAAATTTGATTTTTTTATGATATAACTTTACAATAACTAAGAAGTTTTAATACCTTCATTTAAGGAGTATTACATTGTCTATTAAATACAATTTATTGCATTAACCTAGCATTTTTAGTTTCCGAGATTTTTAGGATTCTTTAAGTGACCCGGATTCATTGCTCTCGAGTGTATTTTAGACATGTGTAATATCAAACATGGTAACAGTAGCTCATGAGCTGCCTATGCTGTCCGCAACATGGTTTACATGGGGCCGAAGGGACACCGACGCGAAAACGGTTACCACATAATTAGTACATCATTCTGAGCTGAGTTCATCCACATAGATTTTTTTTTATCAGTTATTTAAAAAAATCTGCTGTTTCCTACAAAAGTGCAATACCTACATGGTCAAAATGTATAGAAAAACTGTTCTTTTTTTACTATTTCTCTGCCTAACCCTTCGGGGATTACAAGCGTGGTGTTATGTAATATGTACCTATAAGATGTCCTTCGGCTCTTTCCGTGGTCACTCAATCAATTATTTTGGCCCTTCTGGAGCAAATACATCTCGTCATTTTATTAGACGGTAAGTAAAACAATGACGGTGATGGCTTCTCACCTCCTCCTCAAACACAAAGATCTTGTCGTTGATGACCTGCAGCGTGTTGTAGTTGGTCAGGCAGAGGTCGGGCAAGGAGTTCTCATCCTCGTCACTGCCCGGCTTGGTGAAGCGAGGCACCAGGGAGGTGAGTGTCCCCGGGCTATCCGTCACCTCATCAGACTTGTCTATTACTGCGACCGATTTTAAAATGGTAAGAATATTTGACTCAAAAAAAAATTCTCGATAAAATGACGAATTAAATAAAATGCGAATCTGAAATATGACTCGAACTTTGCTTTAGACGGAAAATGATCCTGATACTGTTCATGGTGGTTCATGGATAAAAGTTTCCGCTTATTATTTGAAATGAAAGTGCCAGGAGGTGATCTATTTAATTTTGAATTTTTGATTATATCTTTTACTCTGGAAGCTGTTAACTTCTTTAAAAGGCTCGTTTTATTTGAATGTCTTTGTTTAAAAGAGTGTCCATGGAGTTTCTTTCCCATTCTTCTCGATAGAGATTTACCCTTTGGAATGAGCAACTACAGTACTTTCAAAAGTTATTATTATATGCTTTGTGACTGGGACAGAACCTTCGCTTTTTTTTTTGTTTTTGACATTCAAAACTGCCTGTAATGGTCTAATTCAAAGACATTCAAATATTTACGTCCGATTAAATAAATGCTCTAAGTTTGATCGACTTCACTTTATGACCACATATAACTTTGCTAGGTACGGATAACTGCTATTACTTGTGTTATAGTACGGACCTAGTTCCTTACCCCGTCTTAGCAACTCAAAACTACTCACAATACAGCTCTCGCATGCCCAAAATATCGTCCATATGCAGATTTTCAACCGGCGCCTGATAATACGGATACATGACGGAGTCTTTGACAGTGGAGTGTGACAAGCCCAGTGCGTGGCCGATCTCATGGATGGCGACGGCGAAGAAGTCTGTGACATCCTCGTCATCTTCCTCTGGGTTGTCGCCCCAATGCTCGTCGTCGTCGAAGTGCATGGCGCCGTGCGGGGGAGGAAACGCGTGCGCCACCACGTGGCCGGGGCCGTCGAACGGGAAGCTGCGAGAGGGATCAAATTGCTATGATGTAGTCGGACATTAAAGGAGAGACGTCTTATCGGCTTAGAAACGGCTTGACCTCGCCGTACTACATGCGACAAACGTAACCTTGTCGCATTTAGTTCGGCGAGGTGTTGAGCTGCATGTTATAGGTAGGTAATTAATAAAACAATCACTAGTTTACCCGTCTCCATGGTCGCCATTGACGAAAGACACCTGTATATC
Organism: Eurois occulta; assembly: GCA_950022335.1. Classification (NCBI taxonomy): domain Eukaryota; kingdom Metazoa; phylum Arthropoda; class Insecta; order Lepidoptera; family Noctuidae; genus Eurois; species Eurois occulta. Next base: position 2,385,044 of record OX465489.1, on the reverse strand, counting down.
TGCGCGGCCCTGATCAATACTGCTGAAGATCAGGTTGCCGTGCGGCGCCCACACTTTCAGGCCCATCTCCATCAGTTCCTCCACGCGGGCCTTGTTCAAAGTGCTGGAGCCGTTCACCACTCTAAAACCACAGAGATAGACGTACATAACTTAACGAAAGCAGGGAACGCGAGGGACGAATCGCATGTGACAGAGTGATGAATATAAACGTTGATGGATGGAGAGGGAGAGGAAGACCAAAGAAACGATGGATGGATTGTGTGCGGTTGACAGAGGAGAATGGAAGAAAAAAACGTGTTGCGCCGACCCCAAATAACATGGGACAAGGGCAGGAAGATGATGAGTCACTTGCAATTTATACGTGTACCTATATCTTCATAACAGTCTCTTTCTAAACGTCGATGTGCTAAAGAAGCGGTAGTAAATGCTTTACATACCTGTACGTTATAAAATGCTTGTTCCATGCTTGCTGCAGGATGTATCTTCGACTCCTCGCAGATATGGCGGACGTCCCGATGTCTTTCACACCACACCGCTTTTTCTTGAAGAGCTAGAAGCCAGGCATATGTGTGAGAAATAGGAAGTAGGTTTTCATATGGTATTTATTTTCTTGGCTTGATAATAATTATGTAAGTTGTACCTAATTCGTCTTAGCACGACTAAACATTTTATGTTGCTTACAATAAGGTTTATTAATCACTGTCAGAAAAAAATCTTCCCGTCTGCACTCATCTTGGTTAATATCGAATTGTTAGGTACCTGTTTGGTATCATCATCCAACGTGCCAGTTTCCGGGAGACCAGCGAAGGCTTGCATTTTCTTCAGCGCTTCGGAAATGGAATTGACCGTATATGCGAAGTCCGCGTCATCTAGTACGTCCGGCAAGTAGCCATATTTCTTTAGAAAGCTGAGCTGCAAATTAATAAGTTTACTATACCTACTTTAGAAGAATTAATCACGGCGGCGGCGCGGCGGCGAGGTGATGATGTCGGAAATGGTAGGATGGTTAGTTGATCTCGTAAGTTTTGCTGTACCACTTTTGATAAAGATATTTTGCTCAAGGGTTAGCGGACCATTTAGAGATAAAATTAGTAAGAAACCCGGATTGGGAAGCCCTCGACCTAAATAGTAATGTGACGCCCAGAAATGAATGCTTGTATAAAATACTTATGAACAACGTTTGAATGTCTTTAATTAAATTTTTCATAGGTAAGTAATTAAAAAACAAACTTCAAAACTGCAATACCAAAATGTATGGGACGGAAAACTTTTTTTTAAATTACCGATAGCACATCTCTATGTGGGGGGGAATGATCCCCCTACCCCAATCACAATCCCCTATGTCCCATCACAATGTTTTGTTATTTAACACAAAGGTTTTTTTTTCTTAGCCTCTATTGTCCCACTGCTGGGCAAAGGCCTCCCCCATAGCCTTCCACTCTTCTCTCCGTGCGGTTTTCTCTGGCCAATCTGTCATAAATGCCTCTAGGTCGTCACGCCAGCGTTTTCTAGGCCTCCCTTGGCGACGACGCCCGTCTTCTGGCACCCACTGCGTGACGACTCTGGCCCATCGGTCCTGATGCATCCTATAAGTAGACATGACCCGCCCGATCCCACTTCAACCCAGCAGTCTTGTTCCCTACATCAGCGATTCCAGTTTTGGAGCGTATTGTGGTATTCTGTCGCTGAGCTTAATTCCTAATACGCTACGCTCCATCATCGCCCTTTGGCAAGCCTTGAGTTTGGACTTTTGCGATTTGGACACAAAGGTTTACTGGTACAGAATGCCTTGTGGCATTAAGTCCGCCTATGTACCACTATTGTACATGAAGTTTAAATGAATAAATAAATGATGTACTGAATACGTGGTAAGCGTTTGTACGTCGCGCGTCGCGTCGGTGTCTCTTCCACCCTGTGTAGTTTTTAGTTCGCAGTCCGTGCATCTAAGATGCCGCATTCCTATAAAATTCAGCACTGTATTTAATAAAACCTTGTTCATTAAAACAAAGAAGTAAGTAGTAATGTATGTACAGTTGTACACACACGTCTTATCTACCAATGAACATTTTTGTTTTGACGCCACGCGGTTCACTAAAGACTACAGATAACGTATAGGTAAAGAAAGTATTGTAGATTACACTGACCTGTTCAATAGTCGGCGAATTAGGTTCCACATAGATGGTCCTGCATGTTACAGTGTAGCAAACTATGCCGAGTAAACACAAAACGCTCTTGACGTACATGTTAGTGTTGGAGGAATGAGGGGCGATAGTGCCCAGCGGTTGTACTGGGTCGACCTTTGGCTCCAGATAATGATTCACTACAGTGGCGCGGTGATCTGGTTAACGACCTTCGGCGGAAGATCAGTTACTATTTATACCTACAGAAAACATTGATATTATTTATTTAAATAGGTACCCATTTATATTTCAGCTAAGTACCTACTCTTCGCCGGGGCCGGCCCTAAATTTAACACACTTTTAAAAAGTGACAACACCATCTTCGGCATAATGATCGATCGTCAATTGTTTGTTTATGACGTCACTACCCATGAAGGAAGTATCCCGGAGTGTTCCGCCTGCGCTCCCGTGTTGCCATGTCAGTTTCCTAATTTTTAGGGTTCCGTAGTCAACAAGGAACCCTTAGTTTCGCCATGTCCGTCCGTCTGTCCTCTGTCCGCAGCTTAGCTCAAAGACTCTTAGTACTAGGAAACTGTAATTTGGCATGAATATACTGATTAGTTACGCCGACAAAGTGGTAAAATAAAATGTCGAAATGTATTTTTTGGTTTTGGTTACCTTGGTTATGGGTTTTGTCGACGGAAGAATCGACAAAATGACAACAACAAAAGAAATCTGTCATTTTGACGATTATACCGTCGACAAAACCCGTTTCTACGGTGGTCATGCTAGTGGGGAATTTTTTTCTCGCGTATCCCGTATTGTGGGATGTCGTTGAATATAGGTCTTTATAAAATATTGAAAGTTTGTTCAAATAGTTTTTCGATTAGGTAAGGGATTGATTTTTTAACTTATTGTATAGAATCATTCCCTGTCACGGGAATCGAACCGACTGATATAACAGACAGGTCTCGAAATATATCACAAAAAAATAAAAAAATATAATAAAATTACACAGGTACGCATGTCTATACAGGGTAGAAGCGACACCGACGCACAAATTTAATGCTTACCACGTACTCAATACATCATTCTGAACCCATACCTAGACAATTTTCATCAGTAACATATGTATGGAACGGCTGATATTTTTTAAATTACCGAAGATATAGAGGGTGGAATTTTTCAACATCATCTGGAGAGGGAAAGTACTCTAAATACTGGTACACAAAGGAAACATTCCTTTATTTTTAAAAAGAAACAAATCTGCGTTCAAAAATTTTAGAAAATTCGCTTGCCACATTCGGGAATCGAACCGACTAAAATTCGAAAAAATAACACCCTGTACTATTATGAAATCAATTGATAGGGTAAATTTATAAGGTAAGGGTTATAAGAATCAATGCTCTCTAACAAACATGATAAATTAAATGGAAGGAAAACAAAGAAATCTAAACTTCTAAATTCAATGGGCTATGACAAAGCACTTTTACTTAAAGATCCATCCGATTACTCATGTTAGTACCAATTAGGTTAGGCTAACATGACTAATCGGATGGACAACAATTGTATTTGACGTCATTTATTTATTTATTAAAATGACGAAGAACTTATAGATAAGAAGATTGCAATTTGCACAAAGAAACACGTGCAATTTTTTTCTATTGTTAATTTATAGGTACTAACATTATACAATGTAATCGGATGGACATTTGAGTAAAAGTGCTTTATATTATCAAATTGAATTTATAAGTTTAGATTTCATGGTTTTCCTTTAATCCTTTGATGATTGACTCTATCGATTGATGTCATAAAAGTACAGAATGTTATTTTTCGAATTTTAGTCGGTTCGGAATATAGAAATAAAGGAATGTTTCCTTTGAGTAAAATTTGCTATCTCCAGTAGGTAGGTACTTACACCCGTATTCAAAGTCAAAACCTCATGATTTCCTCGACTCGACTCAACCTCACTTAGGCGGTTTCATATTCATAGTTGTTATTTTACTCCTTAACTCAAACAGTTTCCTCAGTCGAGGTGAGTTGGACTTGAGGAACCAACTGTCAAATATAAGGTACGTCGCGATCTACCTTGAAGCTTCCTTGAGGTATTTTACAAGGGACTTGTAACCAAAACACGCGTTTTTTTACCCGATTTTCATAATATCTTTTGAAGAGTTTATTGAATATTTATACGAGAACCCTTACGATTGCATATCACGACGCTATAAAAGAGATGCAGAAAATCCTATTGAGTTTTATGATGAAAATGAATTTAAAATTAGATTTCGCTTTACTAAAGAAGTTGTGATGTGTTTCTTGCTACCGCTATTGTTTCAAGACATTGGTGGTACCTACTGACAGATGTGGATTTCCAATTCCACCCATAATCAAAGTGTAAGCGGCTTTACGATTTCATTACGATTGTCTTTCCGGATGTTGCTGAGCGAGCTGATGTGAAAATCAGATTTCATCGTATATCTGGATTTCCCGGGACTATAGCATGCATTGATTGTAGGTACTCATATACCAATCAAAAATCCCAATAGTCAAAACGGTGAAGCATTTCGCAATCGGAAAGGTTGGTTCTCAATTAATGTGCAAGTAGTGTGTGGACCACTAATGGAAATATATGACATAGTAGCACGTTGGCCTGGGTCTGACCACGACTCAAGAAAATTTTCGAAGTAGGTGTCATACTCGTATGAGATTCGGAGAAGGGGAACTTGCAGGTTTGGGGGGTTTTGGGGGGGTTTCATCTGGGATTTTGTTTCCCGCCAAGTTCTTCATGCTCCGAAGTAATTGCGTGGGTTTTTGATCGCCCAGCTCGGATTCATGCAGCACCTTCTGTAGTTTCCGCGTGACCGACTCTTCGTACACGGTCAAGAGACGTTCCTTTAGGGCCGTGTATGGTTTTTCAGGTGGGTTCAAGATAATGTCACGCGCTTGCTGTATGGTGCTTTTGCTTAATTTGGGTAGCACCAGGCCGAATTTCTTTGCCTCCCCTTGCTTCTGACTCGCAAGTAACACCTCAAACTGTGCAAACCAGAGACGTGGATCGTCTGTCCAAAAATCCGGTATTTGCGCCTTTAATTCTATCGGCGCTACCACCTCGGTTTCCTTCTTCACTAGCGTCGCTTGTGTTTGCGGAGACGTCATTTTGTTAACTTAGTCCGCACTGATACACGACACTTACAGAGTCACCGAATTGCGTACGTACACTTTGCACTTATTTACGGCGTAATTATATAGTTCGCGTTCGGGGTCACCACTTTAGGGATATTTCTGCCGCTGTTATTTGTCTACGACAATCCCTATTTATATGAGCACTGCGCTGTCCGGTTATAGTCTCTGGGTAGATTTAAATAAAGAACTGCTTCACCACTGAATGTCTTTTATTCCTATTAAATCCCCAAGGAGAACCTTCCGACCGGACTAGTGCGCAGTAACTAGCCCGCCGTTCATACGTCGCGCTCACACAAGCGATTCTGCTTACCTTGCATTCTGTCGTGCACGCGTACATGTGTCCCTACACAGGTTTATAAATTGGTGAAAGTGGTTAATGCGGACTTATGCGCAATCATCGTATATGTATGCGCCTCTTCAAGTGGATAAATAAATTTATTATGATTTGTTTATTTATGTTCTACTTTCATTTGACAAGTGTAGACACTTCAAGTTGAAAACGACAGATAACGGGCTCACAGACTGCTCTCAAAATAAGCTTAGCCAATATAACAAACGTAATATTCCTCCAAATAATGACGTATTCGTGACGTATCGCCTCGACTCTCACTCATTCGAGGGACCTCATAATTTCCTTAATCCGACGACTATGAATACCGATTTTGAGGATCTTTCGAGGCACGCCTTGAGGTCTCCTCGAATGAGTTGTGAGTCGAGTAGCTTTCGAGGTTACAATTATGAATATGGGTGAGAGTATTTTCCCTCCAGGTGAGGTTGAACATTCCACTGTAATTCACTGTATATTTCTATGTGGCGGAGTTTGGCATGAGTAAGCATTTGTGCGTCAGAGTTTCCCTTCAAACCTGTGTGTGTATTCAATGTGAATTGTGTGTGTGTGCTACGCACTGTGTCAATCTGTGAAAAGTCATTGTTTTGTGTTGTGTTTTAACCATTTTTGTAGACCATTAATAGGATTAACTGTCCAAGGAGGTGTGCGTAGTACCTACGTGTAGAACAACGCAAAACCTTCATAGTATAAAACAAAACCTACAGAAACATACAAAATGACAGATAGTGTCAGGTTACTGTTGATTGCTGTGTCTGTTTGATGATTGATTGCAAAGACTACTATATATATATATTGATTGAATTACCTTTATTGAAGTTGAACACGTTATTACGAAAGTTGAAAATAAAGTTACAAAATATAGTTACTTATTCACAATGTTTAGATCCAGATCAGGATGTATGCTTACTAGTGGGGTGTCACAAGGTAACTTGCAATCTAGACTATACCAAAGTCCATCCAAATTGTTTACAAGATACCATGAGGAACTTGGCATTAGTCCAGGAATACAAAAGCCTTGTCCTTTTGTAAGTGCATGATTTTCATAACTTGTTTCTTGTAAAACATAAATACTTTTGAATGCGAGGCGAGGGATAAAACGAACAAAACGATTATCGCCCGCCCGTATTCCCCGAAGGTATTGGTAGCTAACCCACATTTCACCAGATACATTGGTATTATTTAATTTCACCCCGAGCGTATGCCGTCAACACCGGGCAAAAATACAGACCCCGGGTAACTACTGAGAAATTCCTAACAGTTAAATGTAATAATATAATAGGTACAACATCTTGTCTTTTCACCACAGCGTTAGCTATTGTATAGGTACAATATTGCTTGACCCGACAACACAGACTTCGCAAACCGCACCGCTTGCACCGTTGCACGAAGCTAGATGGAGAAACTAACCAGACGAAGAGGCAATGTATTTTCATAAAGGTCTAGAACAAATGACAAGGCCGGATATTTTCAGTATGCAATGTAGTTAGCCCTTCCCTGAACGTTACGTTAAACGTAAACCTACTTGGAGAGAACTGAAAAGTACACAAACTAACAAACTTTTTGATGCAGAAATTGCGCTGGATGAACGGGTACAACCACAAAGTGGGAGCGATCAACCTGAACCAAAACGGCAGTACCACGTTGTTCTACTCGGCCTCCAACTGTGGGGTCTTGTACAACTGGACGACGCACCAAATGTGGCTGCTGAAAGGACACGTGAGACTTGTATACGATAGATCATGGATGCTACAGCACACAAGACCGGGTCCAAGCCGGGTGGCAAAATAGAATGTCATATTTTGCAAGGAGGCTGTGTGAGGCAGACTCCAGCAAGTTTTAGCAGGCCATAAGGACCATCATCAGCACCATCATCTGACATATTTAATTCTCTGTTCACTGCATGTGCAGACCACGTTATTATATTTATCATCAACATCGCGCCGGTAATCCACGAAGGGTTAGGCAGAGGTGTACCTAATGGTACAACCCACATCTCGCCAGTTATGTTTAAGTCCCATGTGATAGGGGGCGTGCCTATTGCCATCAACCGGGCACAAATCCAGACTGCGTGGCTGCTACTGAGAAATTCCTGATGGAAAAACCTAATAATATTTAGCCCGACCTGGGAATCGAACCCAGAATCTCATGCTCAGCAGTCGCGCTTACGACTACTAAATCACGAGGTAGTGTTTGATGAAGCGAAAAGATGGTGCGCATGCTATATCTGTATAACTCTATCTATCTCACACTATGATTATAATGGTTTTTATAAGTACTAGTACCTACTTGTACTCATCATTTCACCGTGTATCTTCTTACAGAGACACGTGATCACATGCATAGCATCGGACGAGACGGGTAAATGGCTGGTGACTGCTGACTCTGGGCCAGAAAATGTGCTCATAGTATGGGACTTCAAGGATCTGTTCCCACAGAAGACATACTTCACGCCGCACGGAAACGCTAAGATCGCCAAAGTGGCCCTCAGCGCTGATGCTAAATACATGCTAACTTTAGCGTACCCTTCTGAGAAAATGGTGCTGTACTGGTGGATTTGGTCTTACGGTGAAGAGACTCCGCACGGTAAGTTCAACACAGTGTCGGCACTGGTTAAGTGGTTAGGTAATGGTTGGGAATGTTGGTGCTGTAAAGTCCCGAGCAATTAAATGTATTATACTTCAAAAGCGTTAAGCAAATTCAAAAGGGAAATGTCTAACATTTTGGAGAAATAACGAATTCTACTTTGAGATTAAGATCTATTTCGTAATAATATATGGTAATAAAGTAGAATGGTTTACAAAATATTAGATTAGTTTAGTTTTGTTTATTTATTAATAATTATCAAAAATTACATGTCAGATTTTGAAAAAAATAAAAACACAAATCATTCAGTAAATTAAACAAGAGCATCAAATACAATTTATCATAAAATAAATTAAAAAGACAACAACAGAATAATAAACAAAATAACATAATAATCACACAAAATTTCTATTATATTATATCAATCAAAACCATTCTTTTAGGTCATATAATGCCTGGTCGGTTAGCCAGCCTTTGAGTTTGGCTTTAAAAGCATTATCAGATGTCGCGCCCAAGATTCTATCCGGTAGCCGGTTGTACACCGATGGACCCATAATATGAATCAACCTTCCAGATTTAGACAGTGTGTGTGGAGACTACACTTGGGAGCAAATAAATCGAGCCACTTCCTTTTTCACGCATTATGGTAATTATTTTTGGTATTAAGGAACGCATCGATTCGAAACATATATCGCCTAAAAGGGTATTTAATAACCTTTACAATGAGGGTAGTTAGTTGTCAAAATTTCATTTTTATTAAAGTTTAAAGGGTAGAATAAAATTATCGCATTTAATTTGCTTATGACATTTTTATTGTACTCTGTTAAGAAAAGATTAAATTTGAGGTTTTTGTTAATCATACCCATATTACTTGTTATTGTTGTCTTTATCTGTGTCTGTGTAATCAAAATAACCTGATAAAATGGATACTACACCGACGGAAGCTGCCCAAGTTGTAGCTTTACTTGAGGTTGGACACGGACAACGTGAAGTGGCACGCAGACTTCATTTGAGTCGTTCAAAGGTACAGCGGGTATACCGCAGGTATCTGGAGACTGGTGCTTTTGTTCGGCGACCTGGAACTGGCCGACCACGGGCAACAACAGAACGTGACGACCGCTTTATTGCAACCAATTCGTTGCGCGACCGTGGACTTAATGCTGTTCAGCTACAGCAAGCGTTACGTGACGTTCGAGGAGTCGCAATCAGTAGGTGGACAGTGAGACGAAGACTAAAAGAACGAAATTTAACATCACACAAACCAGCAACTGGCCCAAAATTGACTGTAGCTCATCGCCGATCTCGCTTGGAGTTTGCTCGAGAACACATTAATTGGACGTTAGAAGACTGGAGGTCAGTTTTGTTTTCTGACGAGTCAAGAATCTGTCTTTTTAGCAATGACGGGAGAAACCGAGTGTATAGACGTCCTGGTGAAAGATTTGCCCAATGTTGCATTCGAGAAACGGTGAGTTTTGGTGGTGGTTCTTGTATGGTGTGGGGAGGAATTTCTCTAGACGGAAAAACGGAACTTGTCTTCGTCGACCCCGCCAACGATGGCAGTGGTAGACGTGGATTAACAGCTGACCGATACATAACTGACATTCTTGAAAACCACGTAATGCCGTATGCTGGTTTTGTCGGAGAAAATTTCTTGTTTATGCATGACAATGCGAGACCTCATACCGCGCAGATCGTTACGGAATACTTGTCTGCGATCGGGATTCAACAAATGGTATGGCCAGCACGAAGTCCCGATTTGAACCCGATCGAACACCTATGGGACGAGCTAAAACGGAGAGTCCGAGCCAGGGTTCCCGCTGTTTCATCCATTCCCGAGCTTAAAGTCGCTATGCTTGAAGAGTGGGAGAACATACCACAATATGTCATCGTAACGCTGATCAGATCGATGACTAATAGGCTACAAGAATGTATCAGGGCCCGGGGGGGTAATACCAGTTATTAAGAATATTGTATATAGACTACTCGTGGTAGAGACAAATTAGCTGGCTACGCTAATTTGTCTGTACCACGAGTACAGTAATTATGTCTATCTCCGCGTTTATTATAATCATTTATATGTTACCTAACGTATACTGCCGCCTGTAATATCACCATCGCGGGAACAGTCAATATTTTTAGTCTTTTAAAAAGTGGTCTCGCGGTGGCATCCCATTGAGATCGCGTAATGGCTCTCACGGCACGCTTCTGCATCCTGAAAGCCCGCTCCCAGTCGGCAGCTCGGCCCCAGAACTCAACGCCATACTGGAGAACCGAGTGTACGAACGCGAAATAACACCCTCTCATCATCTTCCGTGGGAGCGTTTGCGCTAATCGCTCCAGAGCGAAGCATGCTCGTCCGAGTTTGCCGCACATTTTATCAATATGCGGCCCCCACGTGAGAGAACTGTCCAGTTCGAAGCCGAGAAATGTGGTGACTTGCACCTGTTCGACCACATTGCTTCCTACCCGGAGTGACAGTGGTACACACTCGACCGGAAAGGTTGACGTGCATGTAATGGGTCTTGGTTGTGTTGAGTATCAAACCATTTATTATAAACTAGTTGTTAATTTTCCCCACCACTAAGTTGAGTTTTTCTTGTAACCTTCCATCGACTGCGCGCCCACGACTGCAGCCACATCATTCGCGTATATAAAGACATAAGCCTCACTTATTCCTACAGGTAGGTCATTGAGCAATAGACTGAACATGAAGTTAGAGATCGAGTAGCCTTGTGGTACACCCTTAGTGACGTTAAGAGGGTCTGACCTAACCTTTCCACCGTCGCCCACCACCACCTGCGACCTGCCTTTTAAAAAGTCGAGCAGCAACTCTAAGGGTTTTTCCTCTATTCCAAGATGCCTCATCTTCAGTGCCAGCACGCCCTGGTCCGCGACGTCGAAAGCTTTTGAGAGGTCGCAGAAGAGCACTGCTACCTGCTGTTTTTCCTCCCGAGCCTTCATTACATGGCGGATGACCACACGTGCAAGGGCAGTTGTCGATCGCCCCTTCCTGTAGGCGTATTGCCGGTCGGTGAGGCAGTTAGTCTTCTCAAGAAATCCAAGTAATCGGTCACATAGTCCGTTTTCAAAGACCTTGGCGACTGCCGGAATGATAGACACCGGCCGGTAATTGTTTATATCACTCTTCTTGCCTTTGCCCTTATACAGCGGAGACACCTTGATTTTTTTAAATGCACTGGGATAGCATCCACTACGCAAACACCTATTGAATAACACCGACAGAACATTCGCAAGCGATGCAGCCGCTGTTCGTGTGTATGTTCGTGAAATCGATACAGTACCTAGGAGAAAATCGCTTTTGAATCTTGCTCAGTGTATTATACATTTCATTGGTCGTGACTGTACACAAAGGTTACGGTTGGGTTCTGTTAACCCTTTAGTACCTCACCAACGGCATATTACGGTAGTTGTCGATACATTCCCTAAATTCATTTTAAATATTATTTTACAAGTTGAAAAAAAGATATTAATTGGCAACTTTTATCTTTTTTTAAGCGACATTTGAAACACCCGATGTACCTCGAGATGGCGTCGTTGAAATAGGTTTTAATCCATCAAGAACAGAACAATTTCTGATAATGACCAGAAAAAATATTTTTCTCGGCGCTGCGAGCGTGAGTACCCAGAATGAGTCACACCCATGTTTTTTGTTATCAGCATGACTAAAAAATAGGTAACTCGAGAAAAAAGAATCTGTATTTTTTCCTATCTTCAAAAATTACTGAGATGTTAAACGTTAAAGTACGGCGGCAAAATTCGACTAACGTGTGACGTCACGCTGAGAGCTGCGAGTCGAAATAATAAGTGCAAACCACTTTACAAATCAAATTGTATAAACGTAAACACTCTGCATCACCCGCAGTCGGACATGACACTCGCAGCGTGACGTCATCGCAGTAACGCGCGAAGCCGCGAAGGAACGCTTTAATAAAGCGGTGAAACTTTACAAAATGATTAGGACTCTTGTAATTTAATGAGTGATTCAAACTTTTGATTCGAAGCTCACCAGTCAATATTTTAAACCTACTCCAGAAGGATGTTTTTTTCTAAATATACAACGTAATGAGTTACACCAACATATCAATATATTACGATACATATTACTAAGGGCCGATTTTACCAGTTGCCCTTTAAACGGAGTTCAATAAAACTAAGTTCAAATCGATCGCGTTTACATAAGCGTTCGATCTTGGTTCAAGCACAAATTGATTTTACCGGCCACATTTTGATCGCGTTTACGAAAACTAAGTTTACTTCCAACATAGAACGTAAACTCGCAAACAATTGCAATAACCATAGACAAAACTTGAAGTGACAGTTGGCAAAATAGCCGTCACGCGAAAAAATAGTTTGACAATTACAATTTGTTACAAGATTACAAAATTGTTCCTCGACAAAATGGAAAATTATGTATGTGTTATAATATTTTTTAATTGAATTATATTATTACATCGCTATAAATATATTTACTATTGGTAATTAAAGTATAGAGTAATTTTATTATACTTAAATACTATCAATTTGAAGTTTAATAATGAAATCATGTTTTGTTCCGGCACGGTTGGCGCAGTGGTCAAGCGATTGACTGCTGCGCTGCATGTCGCGGGTTCGATTCCCGTACGGAACAAATATTTGTATGACCTACAAGTAGTTGTTCCGGGTCTGGGTGTTTTTCTATCTATAATATGTATGTATTTACAAAAAAAAAAAATGTATATATGTAGTTTATCAGCCATCTAGTTACCATAACACAAGCATTAGGTTGCTTAGCTTGGGACTAGATGGTGCTGTGTGAAATGTCCAGGCATATTTATATTTATATTTATATTAGGCTGCTTAGCTTGGGGCTAGATGTTGCTGTGTGAAATGTCCAGGGATATTATTATATTATTATTATTATAATGTTATTCTTAACTGGCAATACTAACCTCGCTTTTCGGGAATTTTTGAATTCTGTCATTATTACCTAGGTACCATATTTTTTTTATTACCGACCGGTGATACTTTCGGATTTTAAAGATTATTTTGGACTTTTGCGCTACTTGTGACCACTACTGTGTTTGTTATGGCATCTAAACGCAAACGAGACCCCACTTTCGCCGCGAGTGAAAAACACACCTTGGTAGAGTTGGTGGAGAAATATGTGTGTGTTTCGTGAGACGAAATCTTGTTACAAAATCCTTATCATCAAGGGTGTCAAAATGTTCTTCTCGCTCACGTATCCATCTTGGTCGGCGATGGCGAATAGTATTTTCATCGTAAGTTTCATCAAATGCAAGCGATAGAGCCCTTTTCATGCTTTTATTTTATTAATAAAAGCCGATTTCTTCGAAAATACGAAATCTTTCCACAACAACAAACAAAACGATGACAGATGACGAATGTCATTTGATTGCGTTTAACCACGTTAACCGTAAAAAATTGGGCGTTCAGAAATTAAACGAGTTCAAGCTCTAACTGAGTTCAGTTTGTGTTGGTAAAATCCAATTTGGGCTTTTGAACTCAGTTAAATGCCTAAACTGAGATTAGCTTGAAGTGATCGCGTTCAATTGTAATGATAAAATCGGCCCTAAGAGTTAAAAGTTGACTTCATATTACTTTAAGAGTTGAAACTGCATTTAATGCGCGTACTCATGTAAATAATAATAGTTTTTGTTTCATCGAAATCGGGTCAGGATTTCCAAAGTTACAGCGCGCTGTAACTTTGGAAATCATCAGTTTCAACTCTTAAAGTAATATGAAGTCAACTTTTAACTCATATAGTAATATGTATCGTAATATATTGATATGTTGGTGTAACTCATTACGTTGTATATTTAGAAAAAAACATCCTTCTGGAGTAGGTTTAAAATATTGACTGGTGAGCTTCGAATCAAAAGTTTGAATCAGCCATTACAAGAGTCCTAATCATTTCACGTAGGCACTGACCGAGGCTTATGTATCTGATTACTTTACTGGTGAACAGTACATCCTTCACAAATGACGATGTTAAAAATACTTCGATGCACACTGACCCGCTCTGCCGTCTCGCTCGCTAACAAGTTTTAGCACAATATGAGCTATCCTTGTCAATTGACACGTATAGTTGGTTCTGGTGCAAGCAAGGTAGCTTGAAGTGAAACAGCAATCCATTACAGAGAATCGTTTTGATGGAGCGAGGAGTTGAAAGAGTGACAAATTGCTGGCAGCTCAAGGTGAACGCTCTAGCGCCAGCGAACCCGGACTATGGGAAGCTGATATGTTACACATTCGTGAAGACTACCTCTCAGATAATAGTGGGGACCAGCCGTGGGGCCGTGTTGCTATACGGCTACTCCATGGCATATGACGTGACCGGGGAGGATTCCGATGACATCGACAACCTGAAATACATCAAGATGTTGAAGTTGAATAAGAGAATGATTCATGTCATTAAAAATGTCGATGAGTTAGTTTTAAAATAATTGATTTAGTACTTAGCCTAGTATAAATGGGGGACATGCAAAAGTAGCAAATTCCGTTACATGCATTTTGGTAGCTGAGCTATAGTTTGTTCTGATTAGGTTTTAGTGTAAATGGTTTTTAAATAAACTTTACGAAAACTGAGAAGAGTTCACAACCAAATTGACTAGAAGACAGTTGCGAAGTTAGAGCGACGAGCGGTGGAGATCTCGGAGATTCACTGACCGGGTGATAGTGGCCATGCTTGGCCCATGTCCAGCAGTGGACGCCTCTCGGTTGAATGACCATGATGAAATGATGAGGGGCTCTTGACTAAATAATAACATGCTGGGCTATACACACGGTGGAAGGGACATTAACCCACATTCGATTGCCACGTATTCAGTACATCATTCCAAACTATTAATTAATTTCCTACAAGGCAATTTTTCGTCGGTAATTAAAAAAAACCCTGCTGCTTCTTACAAAAGTGCAATACCTACTATGTAACAATTTATACCGTCATAATATATGAAACATTTTTTTTTTAAATTACCGGCGACAAAATACCTGGTATTCGTTTGAGCGTCAATGTTCCACGCTATATATATGTATACCGAGACCGCCCCGCGTCTAGGAAAGCAGGGTAACCTGTTGATCCTAGCTGTCTTTTCCAAGTAGATCTTTGACAGTCGTTAATTAGTAGATCTTTGGTTGTCAGAAGCCCAAAATTCAGCTTTACCAAGGGGTTCCGTGTTACCCCACGTAAAATACCGGGTATTCAGCTGCATTAGGCTGTAAGCCGACCCGCCTGTAGTTGGGAAAAGTCCACGCAGACGGTGACGATGATGATGGCTGATTGAATGCTTTTCACCAGTTTAATAGTGACAGGCAACAGTGCCGGCGAGATCCACTTCTACGACGACCAGCTCAAGCTGGTGTACTGGGTGCACGGTTTTACAGTGGACCGCGTGAAGGGGCTCAGCTTCAACGTGTCGCCGAGGAGCTACATGATACTGGATCCTAAGTGTAAGCATAACATAAACAAATGTTTTGTAGGCGCTATCACAACTTTATTCTGTTTCATCCTAAAGACGGTCGGCCGGTAGTGAACGTTATGTTTTCCTTCATAGGGCATGATTTATTGCCATCAACTGAGCACAAATCCAAACTCATGATTGCTACTACGACATTTTTTATTAAAACTCCACAGAGTAACACTTTGCCTGACCCAGAACTTGAATCTTGAACCAGGATCACACACTCACTCTCGCCGTTAAAAGGATGAGGTTATCAATTCGTCTGAATTTATTGTCAATTGTGAACCGATTTTGATGATTATTTTTTTGTTTGGAAGAATATTATTCCGCGGTGGTCCCGTTTTTTTAAGATCTGATTCTAGTCTTTGGAGATATACAATGGATCTCTTAAAAAAATAGACAGCAAATCTGTCGTGATTGCTGCAATCGCTTGGATGTTTATTGTTTACACAATATCATAACGTAACATAATGCCTGTATGCTCTGAGGGTGTACGCAGATGTGTACAGTACACCTAGATTTTGACAGTTAGGTATGTTAAGTTCCATTTTATTGGGATAACCCCATGAAATGTATTGTTAACAATGTAAAATAAATGCATAGCAAATATTTGTATTTGATGTTACAACTAAAAATGGAAAAATAAAAAACTCAAAAAACTGCAAAAAGAGCTGAATCAAACAAAAGTCACCGATTTCAGAAGCTAAAGTTATTTTTCACATTTTTACGTTTTTGAAGTCGGTTTTATTTTTTTGCAAAATTAGTTTTTTATCTTGAGAAATGTCTTCCAGCAGCTGAGCAGACCAGCAATAATGTTATGTTGTGTGAATTCCATCACCGCAGGTAACACGCCGTGCCCCTGTTGGGAGAAGGTGGTACTAGAGAAGGACCCGACAACTGGCGAGAGCAAGCAGAAACTTATAAAGATGCGTCTTCCCACTAATGCGACCGTGGACGGCAAGCAATTCCTCGTCAGGGACTTTATTGTTTGTAAGAACATTTTATTGCCTTCGAGGTAGCGCAGGAGAAGAGTAACTGGAAGAATATGGAGGAGGCCTTTGCCCAGAAGTGAGACATCCAAGGCTACTCATTTTTTTTTTTGTAATGTCATACATGTATTGATGTGCATCGTCATGTTACCCCCTAAGCTTGTGCTATTATGGCATCCAAACACACTATAAGTGGTGTAGCATAACTGTAATATAGCGTTATCTGATTTCATGAATAGTGACGGTGTTTCAAGGCCTTAGTACACCTTCGCGCGAAATTAATGTTGCGAAACCGCTAAACAAGTTCCGGATAAGTGGATTAAACTTTCTACTAGGTACTTCGGTTTCGCCGATATGGTTTCTGTTTGGTTTGAATGTGTGATACCTGCCTTAACAAACTGCTACACCGCCTATGCTTGCTACACACCGCTTCCTTGCTACGCTGTAATAAGCTACGCGGGCTACGCCACGATTCCTTGCTACGCGCTACACAACTCTTTCTTGAATCTTGCTACATCATCTTCCTTTGCTACATTGCGGTACCATGCTACGCGGCTAGTTTCCCTTGCTACGACCTTTGCTACGCGGCTAATTTCCATACTACGCCCTAAGGCCTCATTTACGGAGACGCGGGGCGTCTCGCGTCGCGTGTGGCGTGGTGTCTCGCGGCGCGTCGGACGTTTTTTCTGTTTACGGTGGGGCGGCGCGTGAAGCGGCACGCATCATCGCACGCGTAAACACAAACTTATAGCAATATACGACCATGTTCATAGAGAAGCGAGACGGGAAGCGTGGCGGTGCCCGCCGCGGCGCCCGCGGCGAATCCTCTAGCGTGTAGCGAAGCACGCGGCGGGCATCGCGGCGGCGCACGCTCGCCTCGATCAAATCGACTAGTTTTATGTTGGCGAGAGATGGGAGCGCACGATAGCTTCATCGAGAATTGCCGCTGCATGCGCCGCCGCGATAAA
This sequence comes from Eurois occulta, assembly GCA_950022335.1. Taxonomy (NCBI): domain Eukaryota; kingdom Metazoa; phylum Arthropoda; class Insecta; order Lepidoptera; family Noctuidae; genus Eurois; species Eurois occulta. The sequence goes on along the minus strand of OX465489.1, from coordinate 2,367,371 downwards.
CGCCGCGTGGGACGCGGCGTCGGTGCCATCCGCGGGATCGGCCGCAAAAAACGCCCTAATTCAAACAAACGCGTCTAAAATCGCTTCTCCGTAAACGCACTCATACAACGCCATAATATATTTGAATTCAGTGCGGGCCGCGCCGCTCAACGCAACGCGCGACGCCCCGCGTTTCCGTAAATGAGGCCTAATACTTACTTGCTACGCCGCGTTCTCCTGCTACGTTTCTTACCCTTGCTACGCCCCTATGTCCATGATAATATTATAACCGATTTACTACGCGGGGCTACGCGCCCTAAAATAATACTGAACATGATGATAATCTAATATAGCGCTTTTTCCTTTTCCAAACCGCCGCGCGCCGTACCTATCTAAATAGTCACTCTACTTAGCTGCTCTACGAACTTGTATGTTACCACAGGCACACAAAACCAAGGAATTGGATTTGTGGACTTTGTCACCGAGAAGTACGTGACTATTATAGACAACAAGAGATCTTCCGTCCTGTCCCTCACCGTGCATCCGGAGAAGTGAGGCCTCTTTTTTATTATAAAGTTTTATTTAACTTGCCTTGTTGTGTGCGTTCAATGTTGACAGATAAAAATTTTCATCCTTTTATTTTGATAATATGTAGAAAATACATAACATCACACCTGTAACCTTCGAGGACTACAGCAGGCGTGAAGTTTTGCTACGAACCTTTTTGGTGCGGCCAAATAAACATTTTTCTATCTTTGTATGTACCACTCACAGACACCTCATTTGCGTGGGTTACAACAACGGCCTAGTGGAGCTGTACGACTTCATGCATCACAAGCTGATCCGGCGGCTGGACCTGCGCCGCGTGTACACGATAGTGGTGCCCCCTGACAACGACTCCATCAACTGCAACTATAACATCACCGTGCCCGAACTGTCCGTCACCTGCATGCAGTACGCGCCGTCAGGTGACGTGAACTGCTTGGTTTTAGAACATACGTAGTACTTGAAAACATTAAGGGACCTCCAAGATCAGATCAGGTTATTTCAAGAGATCCGACCAAGATTTTTATAGTAGAGTAAGTCTTGTACGCAAAGTCTGTCAGAGTTGGAAAGTAGCTAAAGAAACAGTTACAGGGTGGAAGGGCCCTCAAGTCCTATCAATAATGGGGGTTCAGGATAATGTACTGAATACGTGGTAACCGTTTGCGGTGTCCGCCCCTTCCACCCTGTATATGCTAGTGCAAACAGAATGTTATAGCTTATTGTACCCGCTGCACCATCGGTACCGACTGACTCTCCTGGAAACATACGTCGTGTATCTTTATGCAAGCATCCTTAGGTCTTACTTGGGCGCAATTTTTAATTAAGTCGCTTATCATTCAAACAAATTGGTTGTAGGTATGCACCTCTCCTGCGGCCTGAACACGGGCCAAATTTTGTTCTTCGACCCCACGAGCATAGACATAGTGACCCCGGAGCCTTTCTGCGACAGCCATGGTGGTATCCGCTATATGAGCTACAGTGTCGACTCCAAAAAAATGGCTACTGCTGTAAGAATAACTTGATAATCCAAGCACACTTTACAAATAGACAGAATAAGAAGTCGGTACATACAGAACTTATGATGTTCCTTCTGTCTGTGTGATGGAGTTGACCGTAATTCAATACTCGGATCCCGGGCGGGTTGGGTCATACCATACAGGTCTTCGATTCTTTAGTTCAATTTTTGAACATGGATCATGCCAGTTTCCTCACGATGTTTTCCTTCAGCGTTTCAAGAGTTTGTAGAAAATTAAGTGTCAGCCTGGCTTCAGCCCCACGACCTGCAACTCGAAATTCTCTTACCTTGGTTGGTCCGTGGATGGGTGGACCGAGTTTTCTCCGTGCCTCGGAAAGCATATTAAGCCGTCGGTTTCGGCTGTCATCTTTGACACAGTAGTACAGGTTATGACAACTAGACACTGGTCTTACCAAGCGGTATCGTATACAAACTGGGTTGAGGAGGTCAGATAGGCAGTCCCTCCATGTAAAATACTGGTATTCTGCTGCATCCGGTTAGACTGGAAGTGGAAGCCGACCCTAACATAGTTGGGAAAAGTTTACGCAGATAATGAGCAGGTAGAACAGAAACTAAAGCAAATCTCCAATCGCAGGACGAAGACAAAACAGTTTGCGTTTACACCTACGACTGTACATCGTACTGTTGGATGTTCGTCGGTAAACACCGCTCGCACTACAAGGAGATCACTGCCGTCACCTTTCTCCCCGCTAAGACCACCGAGGGAGAGTACAAGCTGGTCTCGCTGGGCCTGGACCGCTGCATGGTGGAGTACGACATCGCGGCCAGCGGCGGAGGTAGGGACTGTGAAAAGTTTTTTTTAAACGTTGCCATTGAAGGCTTGTTGCTGCCCTTGAAAATTGTTCTGTATCGTAGGTGCGTTTACATGGTGCTCTAAAAGTCACATACACAAACAGCCAGAGTTCATCATCATAGGCAACCCTGTTCCACACACTGCTGAGTACAGACATCCTCCCTTTTGTTCCATTCTTCCCTGGTCTACACGAGTCTCAACCAGATCCTTCCTCCGATCTTCTGAATGCCATTCACCATCTGGATGTTAGGCTGCCAGCACCATATTAACAAGGGTTAGGCAGAATAATATTAAATAATATAATAGTACACCCACATTTCGCCAGTTATGTTCAAGTCCCATGGAATAGGGGGCGAGCCTATTGCCATCAACCGGGTACACAGCCAGACTCCGTGGCTGTTAGGTACTGAGAAATTCATGAGGGAAAATCCCAATAACGTTTTGCCCGACCCGGGAATCGAACCCAGGGACCTCTTGTTCGGCAGTCGCGCTTGCTAAGTACCACTAGACCAACGAACGAGGCATGAGTCAACAGACATAATCATTTTAAAATAAATTTTATCATGCAAAGCAGTATTTCGGCAGACGTAGGTCCCATTTTAGAACTGTTAAATTAATTGATACAAGTAGGTACCCTTTTTCACCAATTCGCTACACCAAATCAAGTAAAAAAAAAATGGCGTACTCAATACTGGATTACAAAGCATTTGAAACCCTGATTGCCAAACTATGTTATTTCCGGAGCCATTCTTCTATACGTACTACGCGTACATTCTTGCAAATTTTGTGAGTAGCAGCTTAGAGAGACTGACATACAAGTTTTTTAGGTATCCTCGAGATCGCGAGTCTGGACCGCGTGGACCAGACTGCGGTGCCACTGACCGCCATAGTGTGGCCCACACCAGATGAAGTACTGCAGCGGCCTGAAGAATGCAGGTCTAATTTACCGACCATACTTCTGGCTACTGATGAGGTAATTGATTATCTTGGATTACATGTTTTTACAGAATCTCTTAGAAGTTTTTGCTCTGAATGTTGACTGTTGAGGTGTAATTCACTGGTTTTCGAATTGTCATCTCAAAGCATAAAAGCGGTAGCTTCTATAAGCCTTTAATAACTTAAATTCCTTTTGTTCCCTAATACTAAGCGATACCTAAAGGAATGCCTAAATATTTTTGCACTCCTAGAATGTCAACTTTTGACGATGACCAGAGCGTTGCAATCCACGAGTTACTGAAAGCGGGCATTACCCTACCCATTTTTGTCACACATCTAGTTTACTCTTGAAAGTGTCGTACACACGTTTGCATTTGACTTTTACAATATATTTCGTAAATTGTTACAAGCAATTTTAATACATTGACTTGTCTGGAGCAAGTCCCATCAGTTTAAATCTACAGTTCAAGTACAAGATAGTGAACTACGCGACTACCATGACCCTCGCGACGGTGCTGGGTCCTCGATACGACTACCCCGTCAGCAAGATGCAGCTGATCACCAGGACAGAGGAGAAAGAGACCAGCAAGTACCTTCTGTTTCTCTGTAAGGACGTGGTCGGATTGCAGAAGATGCCACTCGACGGTAATCCGTGGAAACATGTCGCGCTGCTGGCACATCCATCTAAGGTATCTAACAGGTTTAAATTTTTCTTTAAATAGCAAGTCTTTTGACGTAGCTGCTCAATTAGGTGGATGTGGGATCGGTTCACCGGTCATTGTGGCGATTCCTGGCTGACGTGTTACGCAGTGGCGTAGCGTGGATTAGCCTAGACGTGGGCCAAGTCAAATCAGCGAGGTCTTTTTCTTTCAATACCTATTCCGAAGATCAATGCAGAGATCCCACCATATTTCTAACCGACTTCAAAAAAAAGAGGTTCTAAATTCGGATGTATTTTTTTTTGTAATTTTTTTGTTGTTTGGTAAAAAATATTTTTATTTATTTAAACTTCATGTACAATAGTGGTACATAGGCGGACTTAATGCCACAGAGCATTCTCTACCAGTCAACCTTTGGGTTATATTATATAATTAATATAACCCTATCACAATGTTTTCATATACATATAACTTATATATGAAAACATTGTGATAGGGTACAAAATAAATATCTAAAATAACTTCTTGTTTTTGAAAATTATATACTTATATTGATACTAATACACATCTATAATATAAAAATGAATCGCAAAATGTGTTGGTAAGCGCAAAACTCAACAACGCCTGGACCAATTTGGCCAATTCTTTTTTTTAAATGTTCGTTGAAGTTCAAGGATGGTTTTTACGGCGAGAAAAATTTAAAAAATTGCCTGGATAAGTCTAAAAATAACACTAGGATACTTTTTTTTTGGTAGGATTAGGGTAGGAGTAGTGTAGGAGTAGGTTAAGAGTAGGGTAGGAGTAGCGTAGGAGTAGGTTAAGAGTAGGGTAGGAGTAGCGTAGGAGTAGGTTAGGAGTAGGGTAGGAGTAGGGTAGGAGTAGTGTAGGAGTAGGTTAAGAGTAGGGTAGGAGTAGTGTAGGAGTAGGTTAGGAGTAAGGTAGGAGAAGTGTAGGAGTAGGTTAGGAGTAGGGTAGGAGTAGTGTAGGAGTAGGGTAGAAGTAGTGTAGGAGTAGGGTAGGAGTAGTGTAGGAGTAGGGTAGGAGTAGTGTAGGAGTAGGGTAGGAGTAGGATAACAGTAGTGTAGGAGTAGGGTAGGGTAAGGGGTAGAACACCATGCGAACGAAGTAGCGCTGGGCAGCTAGTATGTATATAAATTAAACTACTAAATATTTTAACAAATAACAAAATAAAAGATAAGAAACCTAATCCATACGCATATCCATATATCCATATTTTTTTTATGTGAAAGGATATCCTTTCCGTTTGGTCCCATAGAAATTTCATCAAAATCAGTTCAGTAGTTTGGTTTTTTTCTTTCTTCTTAGCCTATGTTGACTACGCTGACGACATGATGGTTCCTTCTAATCACTTCTAGTTGCAATTTAAAAAAATGTTTCGTGACAAGAATTTGTTTGCTATATCTATTACAACTAAAAAACTTTTTTTAGTAGTGTCTTACTTTCGAAGTCGGTGGCAAAAAAGTCAATGAATGAAACAAACACAGTCACCCACTTCCGAAAATAAAGTTATTAGACTTTTTTTAGATTTTATTCACAGGAATCGAATCGTAGAATTGTGTAGCTAATGTCCGCACCATTACTTTACTTGTGATTGACTAGCTTTTGCCCGCGGCTTCGCTCGCGTTAATTTAGAATTTGACAATCAATTCGGGTTGTACTCTGCTTGTAATAATATAATTCAATTCTGATTTGAAAGGAACATGGCGCTGTCTATTTTCATAAGAACGTTATTGTTGTTTTCCTCGGGAACAGTACTTTTTTTCGGGATGACAACGTAGGTATATTATTATGCAAAATTTCAGGGTGATCGGTTCAGTAGTTTAGCCGTGAAAAGGTAACAAATAAACAAACTTCCTTTCGCATTTATAGTAAGGAAGTAAGGATAGTAAGGGTAATAAAGGATTACGGTTAGGTATGTAAAAAAAAAATGTTTTTGAATTTTCAGGTCTTACAAATGTGTTTCCGAGAAGATCTTGGAATTCTGTTCACAATCGGTGCTAAGGACTCTATTCTCTCACAATGGTCCGTTCAATACAAGTGTGTACCAAATATTTTTCATAAAAGATATATATCTACAGTAGGTCTCAGGGGCGTATTCGCGTTGTTAGCTAACTTGTATTTGGTTACCTTTTCAAGCTATGTACTTATAAAATCACCAGATCTGTAGACGGGACAGCAAAACGAGGAGGAATAGAGCTGGATCCTTACTACTGCCTTGTGGACGATGGCCGCCCCGGTTGGCTGTTCCAGGAAATACGGGACCTTTTCTACTACATCCAGATCCTGTGCCAAGGAACCTTTTCCCCTGCCAGGAGACTGGTCAAGGATTACATACCGATTGACTCGCTGCCTGATCTGATGAGGGCTTTGGGATTCTTCCCTTCGGAATATGAGGTACCTACCTACCTACTCGTACCTAAACATTTTGAAGTCGTACCTAACTAGTAACTACATTCGTGTGCTCGGACTTCCTCGTTGGTCTTGTGGTCGCAAGCGCTACTGAGCATGAGGTCCTGGGTTTGACTCACGGGTCGGGCAGTGTTATTAAAATTTCCATCAGGAATTTCTCAGTAGCACCCAAGAGTCTGGATTTTTTACAGTGGGCTTAAACATAACTGGCGAAATGTGGGTGCTGTGCTCTGGCTGCCTAACTTCAAGAATAAAAATATTTTTTGCTTTTTATTATTTCTCGATCATTTTCATGCAGTTTAATGCAATTATATTTTTTTTTTTCATGCAACAACAACAACAATAATAGTAAATACTAGCGACCCGCCCCGGCTTCGCACGGGTGCAATCTATTTACATTTAAACCTTCCTCTTGAATCCCTATCTATTGCTGAAAACTGCATTAAAATCAATTGCGTAATTTAAAAGATCTAAGGCACAATTTATACCGCCGCGGAATGGAATGGAAGCGTCAATTTCACCTCACGACGCGAGAAGGCGTGCGAATTCGCGGGAAAGCTCGAGAATTCTCGCTCGCTACAGCGATTTCACGCGACTGCGCCTTGAAGGACGTGCAGTTACTTTGTTAGTCTAGATATTTTACTTGATAAGAAAGAATGCTTGACTTGGATCTTACTTTTTATATCGTTTATTTGTGAGGGAGAAGAAAATGATTAGAAAAGGAAGAATAGCTTAGTACCGCAACTAGCGCACTACTGTGACCGACCCGACCGTTCGAGCCACTTCCCGCGGAATCCACAGACGGCAGCGACAGTAGCTAGGGGAATTCTCGAGAATTTATCTCAAGACGCGTGACTTTTTTTATGGCTCGTATTTAGTTTGTATCACCGAGTAGGTACTTTATATATAGGTTTGTATGTTATACGACTGACATAAAGTTCATTATGCTGTGTGAGTCTATCTAGCAGGCCCCAACGATATATGTATATAGTATAGTGGATTTGTAAGGTACATAATATTTGCTAACTCCGAGAGCAGCAGAAAGTATAATAACAATAAAAATAATCATAAGGGGCTCGCTAGCTAGACACTTCATAGAAACGTCATTAAATCAAAAACTGTCGAGATACAAAATATACCTACCTATCTTATTTATTATCTTTAGGTACAAAATAATGTCTTTATGAAAAGCTATCATCTGTTGATAAATCTCGTTGGGGCCTGCCAGATACACTCACACCATTATGCTATGTACAATTTCGTTGCAAAAAGTCGCTTCCATTCCATTCTGCGGCGGTGTAAATTGAGCTTAAGCGTACAGACGGCGGAAGCGATTTTATTCACTTCTTGATGATTATATTTATTAAAATTATTTGAAAGAGAACTCTGGCAGGGTAAAGGCCCTTCGGGAATAGACTTAATTTAAGTTATGTGGGTACTCCCAAATTCCATCATAACATTTTCAGGTGGAAAACCTGATAGTCGAAGCGAAATACAAGGTATATCTCAAGAAGCCAGTGACCGAGATTGATTTTGAGGAGTTTGTGAAGCTTTACCTGAACCACCGGCCGGCGTTCGGCGAGAGCTTCAAGCGCCTACGCTCCGCTTTCCGCACCTTCGCTGACCTCACTCCTGATCAGGAATGCTTTATGAGACGAGAAGATTTCATTGAAATGCTTAATACGAATGGTAAGACTGTGCATGCCAAAGGTACCTATGAAGCAAGTTACTATCTTCAGCAGGGTTATTGCGTAACACAAATTCGTATCACGTCCATTCTGATAATGTTCATATTAATTCCTATACATACTGCAATTATCCTTTGGAAAGTAGTCCGCCCTGAATTCTCATATTTCATCATCTTCCTACCCTTGTCCCATTGTATTTGGGGTCGGCGCAACATGTTTTCTTCTTCCATTCTTCCCTGTCACAGCATCATTTACTCTTTTATCTTTCATATCATTCCTCACACAATCCATCCATCTTTTCGTTGGCCTTCCTCTCGCTCTCCATTTTAGTTTCATCCCTCCTCATTACATGTCCATACGAAAAACAAAATTCCTTTAAATTTTTCTGTACCATGCGCCACTTTCCAACTTCCCCTAATATACTCATTCCTTACTTTACCCATTTTTTAAGAATTCCCATATTTAAAATAAGAAAAAAAAATGTTTCGTAATATGCTTTTGTTTTCCAGGTGAATTCTTCTCTCGCGAATTGTGTTGGTATCTGCTAACCATACTCTGCGCCCACAGCTTCGAAGATAGAGCAGTTATGAATGAAGATGACTTCTCATTTTTACCTGAGGTACCACTTGCCTACATTCTATTACAAACGTTTCCATGGGCTAGCATATGATGCAGTGGTCGAAATATCTTCATTAGGTACTTGACTAGTCCTCGATCGACATCTTGGATTTGCAGGTGAAAAAATATGGTAGGCGTTTTTCAATTGGTAATGAGTAGTGGCAGTGCTTTCGATGTGACTCAGGTTGGCTGGACAAATCTTCAAAATAGCTTGCATTTAACTAGGTCAATAGGTCACTTTATGTGACGGCTAAACACCCTTATTTCAGAATTTGTGACGCTACAGAATCTTAGATAATCGATCGAAAACGTGTCCAGCCATCTTGAAAAACCACTTTTCGCTGGTCTCTCAATCTCGGTAACGGAAGTGATTTTGACGACTTTTTGCATATCAACGGGCGTCACATAAATTTGTGACGGGCACCGAGCTAAAAGTTTTGTGATAAGTACAGTGGTTTAGTAGAAAAATGCAAAAATCTGTGTCCAGCCATCTTGAATTTACGTATAAAACTTATGGCTGGCACTTCCGAATCTCAATAACGGGGGCGTTTTCGAATATGGTTCCTTTACTAATACTTGGTGACGCAATGTGTGACAGTAATAACGTTTGATTTATGGCGTCACATGTAAGGGTTTACGAGAAATCAATAAAAACTTAATGTCCAGCCAACCTGAGTTCAAGATGGCTGGACACCTGTATCTCCAATGCCTGATGATCTACGACCTTCGAAATGTGTTCAAAATGTTGTGACGGGGACGATAATGATAACCTGAAATTGTGACGGAGAAACTTTGCGTAGTTTCAAAGATATTGACCATTTAAATTTTCCCATACAAACACTGCAGTAGGGTAACCAATATTGTAGGTTTTATGTAGGACAAGTATATTTTAAGGTGTTTTCTTCAATGGACGAAAATCCGTGTATTGGTGATACTAATACGAACAACTGTAGATATTTAAATCAATAGAAGACAAAAATGTAGAAGTGATGGGGTGTAATTTTTAAATGTTATTGATTATTTACGTGCAGATATCTATTATTTTTAGTAGGTATATATTATGTCAGGAGAACTAAACTAATGCTCTGAAGGTATTTAAATGAAAAAATAATGTTTGCTGTAAATAAAATCACATTTATTTATTTGTACTTATACAGCGTTTTTTTCTTGAGATATTTTTTTTAGTTTTATTTGCGTCCAATATTAAATTACTCATTGCTAATTTAAGTTCCTCATCTAAAAATTCTGTATGAGTCATAATAAAATTATCTAGTCGGTGTCGAGTCGAGTTAATTTAGTTCGAAATATTAATTTTTTTAAGGTCTTAAAATAATCTTCCGCAACAGAAGAAGACGGAGCTTTATTCTCATTTTTTTAAATAGGACACATTACGTTTGACCACAGTGGCAATTTATTCAAAAGTCTTTTGAGTAGGGCTATAAACATGGGAAAGTACAAATGGTTATCTACATTACCGGGTTCACATTTAGCGACATTTTCTTTTTCTTTACTCACCTGTTCATTGAACCAATGTAAAAATGTATTGTCGTCACTAATCTCATCCTAGTCATTAAAAAGAGAAATTGTATCCTCTGCTGGGTCATCAATTAAAGTATTAGCAAAAAGTTTGTCAAGTTTGTGTTTCGTCATTTCAAAGACGCCTGTACTTAAATCATCCTTCGTATATGTCTCAATAAGACAAACCTTAATTAGGTTCACAATTATTTCTTTTATTACTATGAAGAATCAGATCTCAGAATCAAAATCAAATACAAAGCAGGCGTGGATGCTACCGGCCAATTAATCTATTAAAAAGAAATCCTTTATTTATGTAAATTTATGGTCACCTCACAATATTAATGGATGTTTGTATGGGAAAATTTAAATGGTCAATATCTTTGAAACTACGCAAAGTTTCTCCGTCACAATTTCAGGTTATCATTATCGTCCCCGTCACAACATTTTGAACACATTTCGAAGGTCGTAGATCATCAGGCATTGGAGATACAGGTGTCCAGCCATCTTGAACTCAGGTTGGCTGGACATTAAGTTTTTATTGATTTCTCGTAAACCCTTACATGTGACGCCATAAATCAAACGTTATTACTGTCACACATTGCGTCACCAAGTATTAGTAAAGGAACCATATTCGAAAACGCCCCCGTTATTGAGATTCGGAAGTGCCAGCCATAAGTTTTATACGTAAATTCAAGATGGCTGGACACAGATTTTTGCATTTTTCTACTAAACCACTGTACTTATCACAAAACCTTTAGCTCGGTGCCCGTCACAAATTTATGTGACGCCCGTTGATATGCAAAAAGTCGTCAAAATCACTTCCGTTACCGAGATTGAGAGACCAGCGAAAAGTGGTTTTTCAAGATGGCTGGACACGTTTTCGATCGATTATCTAAGATTCTGTAGCGTCACAAATTCTGAAATAAGGGTGTTTAGCCGTCACATAAAGTGACCTATTGACCTAGTTAAATGCAAGCTATTTTGAAGATTTGTCCAGCCAACCTGAGGCACATGTGCTTTCGTACAAGCCTACAAGCTAGACTTGCCCTTATAAACCACTCCTAGTACTCCTCATGATGTTAACGAGTTTCTGAACGGCCTGTTCCTTATGGGGTTTCCATATTGTTGGCCCTTTAGCACGCAACTACTAATGAGGTCCTGTAGTAGATACTATATTATTAATTATACTTAAGTCACAAACTTATTAATATAATATTCTCTTTACAGATTATTAACTTCAGCCACTTTGTTACTGAAATAATTGGCATTCAAGAATTGGATAATGTGTCTCTTCTATCTGGAGTAGAATCAATGGCTTCCTCACATACCATGTTGTCCATAGATTCTGATGAAAAATTAAATTAATAAGTTATATATCTTTATTTCTTCTTATTATTTAATATAATATTATTTTACATTTATATATGATACATTAAATTTACATTTACAATAATTTGTCGCATTATTTGATAAAACAAAACATTCAGCATTCCATTACTTACATATTGGTGATTAATGAACTGGAACTCAACAATAATTCAATAATTAAAACATAAATGGCATCAATCTCACACAGCAAAATTAATGTCTAAGCAAAATAATTGTTTTAAAAATATTTTGAACACAGCATAGTAATGTGATGGAAAATCTATTGGCAATAAATTAATAATTAGTGGTCACCATGGTAGTGCACACATTAGCCCAAGCTTAAAAGGATATGGATATCTGAACTACAGTTTTTATTACAAGATATTCGATCAATGACGCCTTGTAATGTGCACATCTTGAATGTAGATAGGCTTCTTCACTATAGAACTAATGCTCAGCACATCTTAACATATTTGTTATCAGACAGAAGAACCACCAACATGCAAGGTCTACTAAGTGGTAATACTTAGCAGACTTCATCCACAACAGGGTTTTGTACTGAGTCACATAGAGGAAGAAACTGTTGTACAGAAAAATATTTATGCTCTTCAACATGCAAATACAACTTCATGTGATAAATATCACATTTTTCAGACACCAATCCCAAACCCTATGTTAAACTTAAAAAAAATACATTAAATTAGTCATATTGCTAAAATTAATCTAATTAAGTCACATTTTATGAAACTGAAATATTTACATTAGAAAGAAGACCTTGAACTAGCTAAGTAAAATAAAATGACAAATTCAAATAAAATTACATCACTCTCGGTCATAGTGACCAAAATTAATTAAGAACACATTTTTAAATTAATGGTCATAACTTTTCCAAAAGTAGACTTTGTTCTACCAAAATGTGCCAACCCAACATTTCTTAAAAATTCTGTTAAATATCTCAAACTATCAACATTCTAAATGTGCTATAATTTCAATCCAGTAAAATCACTTCCTTAAACATGCAAAAAATAATTTATTATGATAGAACAGATTCAAAATTAATCATAGTAAACTCAGAAATCAAACATTATTCTGTGGTTTGGTACATTTTGGTAGAACTAAGGTCAAGTATAAAACTAAAACACTAACGCATTTGTAGCGATGAGTGGTGAATTGTTACTAACTCCTTGAATGCACACTTATGAAATAAACTCACAGCACATACCAACAAGTCCTCAATGTTTGTTCAATGTAAGCACAGTCTAGTGTCGAAGACTTTATGTGTTGAGCAAGCCTCAATCAGTTTTTAACCGCTTGGCTGGTGTTGTGGTGCCACTACTCTGAGAGTTTGAGTCTTCAGAGAAATTCATTGCTGTGGAGGTGAATTCTGTAGGCCCTTGGGAGTCACTCACTGTTGAGAAACCTGAAAAATAAGGATATTGTTCTTCATTAACTGTGGCTGTGTGTTATTCTTGTGTAATATGTAAATTATTTAGAATAGTAATAGCAATTTTTTTTCAAGCATAGGAGCTATAACAGTTTCAAACACTAAGTGAATAATTTAAAAACTATCCTGCAGATTTCATAACATGAGATTTGAACCCTGACCTACTTGCTTAGATCCGAAAATCCACCATCTTAAAAATATGAAACTATTTTTTTTTTACAATATTTTCGTGAGTATCGAGTTTTAGGATAGCGATAAATATTGTGTATTTTTACTCACATGTGTTGGAATCTTCAGCCATGCCGAAATTGGAGTTGGAGGAGTCGTGCACCTTCTTCGGCGTCAATGTGTTCTCCTTATTCTCACGTTTAGCCGCGTGTTTCTTCTTTTGCTCATTTGTCGATATTGGCACCCATTTATAGATTTTCATTGTCGTTTCACCAATCGTCACCCATTTTTTCTCCCTAAAATTGGACACGGTATTATTTCATAGAATTTGACAAAATTACAGAAAATGTTTGCTACGAATGTCCCAACTTACCAATGGCGAACTTTTTCCACAGCTTGCATGACTCTTTTGATATCATCTTTGACACGATTCCTAGTTTCCGCTCGGACAGAACGAGACATTTTACTTATTTATATTCGTAAAAGAAATCTGTATCAACTTTCTATGATAGAAAAGAATATTTGTTTATGAAAAAACTGAACTGAGTTCGCTTGGACAAGCAGCTTTCTTGCTCTATATTCAATCATCCGCCATTGACTTTTTGTAAAGTTTGACATTTGGAATATGATACGTTTAGTTGCGTACTTGGAGTGTTAAATTGTGACGATAACATGTTTTTTTAATTGATATGCAGTTCAAAAAAAAATTAAAACAGTACCTTTAACAAAATAAATTCATGAGAGGATAAAATATCCTTATTAGTTGGTTTTAAAATTAAATTAAATACAAAATCTCATATCCACAACGCAACAGAAAATAATAAAACTTATTTGAAAAAAAAAACTGAATTGCGCGTCTTGTTTCTGCAAAAATCTTAGTAATCTCTAAAGTTTAACTGGTTTGTTCATGGTATATCAGGAGTTTATTTAAACAAAAACAATTCTTTATACTATGCTAAAATGGATGTAGAAATATGTAATAACGATTTTAGAGGCACTCATTTATACTGTTATTTACCTTTAAAATGGAATTTAAGTAGTGATCACTAAACGTTTTTGCTTGCATAATCAAACTTGCGTGTTATTGGTTGTATTGGAAAGTCTAAACTATTTTATTGGTGGTAGTTTCAATAGTAGATTGTGAAAATGCAATAGGGAACAGAATAATCAGAGGACAAGAAAATTGGAAATTGAAAACAGGGAAATAAATTTATGAAAAAATTTATTGGTAATAATCTGCCGAAAATAATTTTAGTTATGTATTAATATGTCCAATAATATGCTTTAATACATAGGTAAGTTGTGCTATTGATTCTCGCTGTGTAAAAGTGTGTTATTTAGCAGATGGGCTGTATTTGTGAATTTTATCATGAATGAATTTTGACTTATATTTAGCGGCTGTCAGTTGTTTTAAGTTTTACGTCTCATCGTACTTTATTTGGTTCATTATAATTTATTTCTAATAAGATCGCTAAAGTGTGTACAAATTTTCACGCGGCTTGGACTTGCAGGGATGCGCATCGATTGCGATGATGCAACGAGATGATAAGGTGCAAATTACATGCATTTGATAGCTTTTTATTGGTGTTTTGGTTTTTCGCACTTTCTTCTTCTTTACCCTCAATGTTTCGTCCGTACATGTGTTTGCTTAACTTAGTTTGATCACAAACATAACCTCAATGTGAGTAGCCAATAGATACCACCACCAGTACTTGCAATCTCATTCAGTGTCAGAACCTGTGCTGCATGCTGTCTACAACTGATCTTGCACTAAAACACAAAAAGCTTATCTACTGTCACATGCTATCAATATTTTTGTCTCCTTTTTCTGATAAGATTTGAACTTGGGAACAGATTGATCACCGATTACTGTTAATGGTTATGATCAGGTCCTTACAAAATCTTGTACAGTCATTAACATAAATTTATTGTTTCAATGCTAGTAAACCTAACCAACATAAATAAAATAAAGTTAGCCATGGTCTGATGAATAAGTAGTACTTAATAATTACTTGTCTTAATAACTGTACGTAGAGGCAGTTCAAATAAATATCAAAAGCTTCTCTTTTTAAATGTTCATAGGCTTTGTGTACAGAAAGCTGGTTTTATAAGTCAATGTAGCACTGTCCTGTGTTTTTTTTTCTTTGCACTTCTTTACGCCTTGTTATGTTTTTGTTGCAGTTTTACCGTGCATGTATTGTTAAAACTGTAGAAGTGATACAGTGACTATATTGTTGGCTTGTCCGGCATAAGGTCCACCTAACGACAACCGTGAATATTTCCTTCCCGTATGGCTGCGTATGTTAACCGTACGATATCAATGATGGCTGGCGACGGGCCCCACAACGTTGCGATGCTGAACAATGGTGCGGTCCGCGTGAATATGTCAAATGTGGACTCGCCGCTACAGATATTTGTGAGGGCCAAGAAGAAGATCAATGATATATTTGTTGAGATTGATGACTATGTCAAGGATGCTGTCACTTTCATGCATGGTGAGCTAATGACATTGTTTATTTTTTTGTATGTAAGAATATTCTCAATGATCACTACAACAGAACATGATTGATTATAAAACCAGAACTGGGTGTCAGTCTTCATCTTTGATAAATTGTGTCAGAATTTAGTAGTATACTAAAAAGTTATTGCACTATGTTACCAAATATTAGAGATCTCTGATCATATCCAATCTGTTAAGGATAGGTAGATGATTTTATATCTGTGTCATAGCCCTGTAAGATATTGAAAAAAAATATATGGAGGGTCTTTATTAGAGCAACAGAAGCCAAAACAATAGATTTTAGAATTTTTGCCAAAGTCAAAGATCTTTATTGTGAGATAGTGGTTACAGAGTTGTTATTGAGTGAATTTGATCTGCGTTTGCACTGCTCCAACATGTTAGGCATACAATAGTTAGCACAAATTTGTTGTCTTAGACCTAAGTTTTGTCTGTCTGTCTGTATGTTTGTACATGCATCGTGCTAAAACTACTGCATGGAGTTGAACGCAGTTTTCACCGCTCTACTGCTAGATGCTGAAAATATAGGCTACATTAGGAACAATTTTGGACCCGATAGGTGGCGCCGTGTGAAGCAAAGGCGGGTCGCTAATGTGTAAATATAAATATTTGCACTGTGTTGGTGGAACTGTACTGTCTTTTGTGATTCGTGCAACATGCTATATTAGGGTATGACCACACTTATCGAAGCGGCAAAGACTTGAGGGAGTCATTCTTTGTGTCATTTCATTTCAGCTTCGCGATTCAACACCTCTCAGACTATTTGATTTTAATGCATAGAAGCTCTTTCTGACTGGTTCAAGCCTAATCGGCTTGAGCCGAGAGTGTGGTGCCCAACACAGAACTAAATATGCCTTTTACTAAATGTGTCAGTAAAACTGTGCTCTAATATCACAATACTTAACAAATAAATTATCACAACAGACATTAAATACTGGCCCGACGGTAATTGAAAAAAAAAGTAAATTACATTTACTCATAAAAAATAAGTAACTAATCTTATTGACGATTCAAATCAATTTTATCTGTAGAATAATATAATATCTATGGTCGATCTATGAATGCCTTGTTAAGGTCGCGTGCCAACGTACGGCTTATTTGGATAAAGGTCATTATCATTAATTTTTAATTGGACTATTAAGCGCCTAAAACTAGCGCGCTAGTGTTCTACGTCTAAGGATGAATTTATAGTGCCGCGAAATGGAATAGAAGCGATTGTTTATAATGAAATTCTACAAGGTATAATGAACTTTATGTTAATTTTGTAAGATACAGACTAGATACCAACCAAAAAACGAATCACTCGTCTCCTGGAGAATTTTCGCGAATTCTCGGGAATTCCCGTAGTTAGCAGCACATACATTACACAATTGATATAATAAAGCGTCTTATGCTTAGTGCTAAAGTATATTATGATTTCGTTACAAAAAATAGCTCCTGTTCCATTCCACGGTAATGCAAATTGAGCCTAAAGTATTCTGTGTCATAGTTAATAATATTCTGTCGACATGCTTTGATAGAATAATTTAATTTGTCTTATTAAATTAGTCCTTGAATTCTTGTCCTAGTTAGTCCCTTTTCAACCTTGCCTTGACTTTTCAACTACAATGTTGTCCTTGTTTGTTCAATCGTGAAGTACTGTCTGACCTTGAAACTTCGTTCTAGCAGTAGGTTAGTATTGGAACTTACCACCTAACCCCTGATAATATTTTAATAGCTTCTAACATACAGCTAGGAAAGTGTTATATTTTATCTATGCTTAAGTTTAAGCGTTTTTAGTAGTAAACTGTGGAATACAACTTTTTCTAGAAATACCCACTGCAGGCTGTTCATTAATTGATTTTAAGCATCTTGAAATTTCCTGCCATGTATTTGTTTACATGAGATCAAATAATATAATATTGATTATTGAGCATATACCATATACCTCGTTAGCCTAGTGGTCAGAAGCGCGACTGCCGAACAAGAGGTCCTGGGGTCGATTCCCGGGCAAAGCGTTATTAGGTTTTTCCATCAGGAATTTCTCAGTAGCAGCTACGGAGTCTGGCCTGGCCCGGTTGATGCCAATAGGCTTGCCTGCTATGGAACATAAACATAACTGGCGAAATGTTAGTTTACTATTAAGTGCTTGTGTGTTGTGTATGTTTATGTTATGTATTTATTTGTTTATTTACTAACTAGCTGTGGTTCGCGACCTTCGTCCGCGTGAAATTATTATAAATATATTTTTTCCCAATTGGAATCGGATTTTGTTAACAATTTCAAGGGTTTTAATTTTTTTGCACGGATACCTAATTATGTTTCTTAAATAAAAGTAGCCTAGGTTAGACCTTGTAACATTTGCTATCTGCCAGTAAAAGTCCCGTCAAAATCGGTCCAGCAGTTTCGGAGATTAGCCGGAACAAACAGACAGACAGACCGACAGACAAAAATTGAAAAAAAAAAGTGTTTTTATACTTATATTTTTTCATATGCTTTCAGTAAAAAGCTGTTATATTGATATCACAAACAGACAGTTCAATTTTATTTATTTGTATAGATTCTCTATCTCATCAAATCCTTAACATGTCAATAATATGACCGCTATACTCAAAAGGCCTCACATTAAAACAGTGCTACGGAAGTTGCGTGCAAGTTTCAGCAGTTATTTAACTATTGTTGAATGTTAAATGCACTTCTAATTCATATAGAGCAGAAGAGAAGGATGTACATGCTTTATCTTTATTGACACTACCATTGATTTTATTTTTATTTATAAATTATTATTTATAAATAAATACGTTTTTTGCTGCGTACAAAACGCAGCAAAAAACGTAGTCATTAAACGCTCTGTCCGCGACGTGACTTACCGCACTTATTCAAAGGGTACGAGTATGTAGAGGACCTAATAGAAACGCTAAGCAAGGTCTTCTCGTTGCCCTAAAACTTTATACAAATCCCCACGTGTACAAATGCGGTCAATTTATCTAGCAACATGATATTTCATATTTGAGAGTGATTGTTGTGTTGGCGAATTTCCAACTATACTAACGCTTGTTTGTATACCCATTACATAGTTGCATAACAACGTATTATGTTATGCGTGCTTATGTACTGAAGGTGTGAGTTGTACTGAGTGAGTGACTCATCAGAATAAAACGCACGCGGGACGCCAGGCGGAACCAGGCGTTTTATGTAACGGGCGGTACGCGTGCCTACCCCGTTTTATTACACGCTAAATGATTTTGCCCCGTTTTCACTAACATTAGAAGCGCGTTGTTGAAATTTCAACGCACGGGTTAGCGCTGAAAGCTGAAAATACAACAGCGCTAATTTATAAAGGCATTTATTATTTAGGTGACACCCATGTCGTAGCCAGGTCTAGTAGGGCCCTGTATCAAAATTGATTGGGGGCCCTACGAAACCGAGTGCGGCGAACACTAAAAAAATATACATTAAAACAGTATCCTGACTTGCATCGCTGTCATTGATTTTACTAAGAAAATGTTAAAGCGAGCAAAGTGGGATAGAACATTTAGTAACCACGAACTTGGCTCGCACAGGTAAAGGTATTTATCTAAAAACCAGAAGCGAGCTCGAAAAATTCTAGCTTTCTGGACTGCGACGAGTCAACTCTTCATTTAAGAGCGAGCGAAGCGAGCTCGAAATTTTGAAACCTTCTAGACTGCGATAAGTTAAATTTAATTATAACGGGCCTCCTATCAATAACAATTTGAGGTTATTGGAAGATTTGGTGATTTTTTTCTGTGCCTACCTACCTAATGTTAAATGAATGAGAAAATTTTCAATACCTACATTACCGTGCTTTTAAGTCGAACTTTTTATAATATGTTAGTCTATGTTTTAAGTGTAAGCGTGATGTCAGATTAGTACCGCGGAAATTGTAATCATACATAGCATTTATACGGGGTGACCGATGTGATTTTCGTAAACTTCTGAATCATCAGGAATACCTACTACACCAATTAATATTGTGTGTGATCATAAAATTATAATCTATCTCTTGATGCTTTGCTCACCAACTCACTGCTAATAACTGACGACTCTCTATAACCATTAAAAAGATAACTATTTATACTGTTTTTGTTAATTGTTTGATAATGTAAATAAAATTTACCATCTATGTAGAAAAAATCAATTAAGTATTGAGTATAGGCGGAAACCACAACGCCACAACAGATTATTTTTACCAGAAACACCACCATACCAAATGACAAGCTGGACAAAACTGGACATTTCCGACATCCTAGCTGGAACCAGTGGTCAAAATTCTGCAAATTTACATGAGCTTTAACTTAATATAACTGTTACAGCGGTCACAGGCGAGAATGGGATCGCGACGCCTCAAGACCTGGCTAACGTGGAGGCCTATATATCCAAGGTGCAGGCCATACGGGAAGTGCTCAAGCGAGATCACATGAAAGTCGCCTTCTTTGGTCGGTAAGCATATTTCTATTATTTTCAAAACGATCAAATCAATAAAATCAGTCAGATTTTCAATAAAATCAGTCAGTTGATATACCCATACAGTATGTTTTTCAGAATATGTTTTCGTAGGTACTTGTTTGCTGGACAATATTATGAGCCCATTATCAATCATTTGAAAAATGGGTTTTTCAAGGTTCTCAAATGGTGAACCTATTAATTTATCGGTTTAATTCATTATCATCATTCTCCTGCCCTTATCCCAATGTATTTGAGGTCGGCGGAGCATGTCTTCTTCCATTTTTCTATTATTCGTCATCTCATCAGACACCTTTCTTGCCACCTCATCCTTCACACAGTCTATCCATCGTTCCTTTGGTCTTCCTCTACTCTTACTACCCATCCAAATTCATACTCAATTTATCGGTTTAATTCAAGGGTAAAAAAGTCTACTGTTACAATCTAATACTCGGTAGAGGTAGGCCAGCCTACCTCTACCAGTATTATTTTAATCTGCTGCAGATCTGTAAAAGGAAGGAACACTTTTTTTTCGCACTGCAGATTGCTCGCGGTCCTTTAGCAGCTAAACTTAATATTTCCATATCTTTCCAGGACAAGCAATGGTAAAAGCACAGTGATTAACGCCATGTTGCACGACAAAATCCTACCGAGCGGTATCGGGCACACCACCAACTGTTTCCTGCAAGTGGAGGGCTCCGACACCGACGAGTCCTTCCTAAGGACCGAGGGGTCGGAGGAAAAACTCAATGTGCAGGTGACTGAAGTTTCTATTTGTTTGGTATTATGGTTTAATATTGCATCGTGTGACCGCCTTGATAGTAACGAGCGAGTTTTTACGCGTCGAAGGCTCCGGAATGGTTCCGATTTTCCATTCAGGATCGGAACCTTGAAAATTGTATGAAGCAGATTACATAAAATAAGATGGCTTCTAGACCGTCGGCCCTACTCGCCATTGACTGGCGGTCGTTTCTTTTTCTTTTGCATGCTCTTCTCTTTATTCCGAGAATTCTGAATCCTGAATTCCTGTGCTACTCAGCACAGCGTAAGTAGCGTCTAAATAATAGAAAATAATTTTTCTTGCATCTGTTCCGCAGTCTGTAAGCCAGTTGGGCCACGCACTATGCGCGTCGCGGCTACAGGAGTGCTCGTTAGTGCACGTGTACTGGCCGCGCGAGCTGTGTGCCCTACTCCGCGATGACGTGGTACTGGTGGACAGCCCCGGCGTCGACGTCACGCCCAACCTCGACGAGTGGATCGACAAGTACTGCCTCGACGCCGACGTGTTCGTGCTGGTCGCGAACGCAGAGTCCACGCTCATGGTCACCGTGAGTAACGTGTAGCATGTAACGTGCAACGTGTCCCGTGACACAACCTCGACGAGTGGATCGACAAGTACTGCCTCGACGCCGACGTGTTCGTGCTGGTCGCGAACGCAGAGTCCACGCTCATGGTCACCGTGAGTAACGTGTAGCATGTAACGTGCAACGTGTCCCGTGACACAACCTCGACGAGTGGATCGACAAGTACTGCCTCGACGCCGACGTGTTCGTGCTGGTCGCGAACGCAGAGTCCACGCTCATGGTCACCGTGAGTAACGTGTAGCATGTAACGTGCAACGTGTCCCGTGACACAACCTCGACGAGTGGATCGACAAGTACTGCCTCGACGCCGACGTGTTCGTGCTGGTCGCGAACGCAGAGTCCACGCTCATGGTCACCGTGAGTAACGTGTAGCATGTAACGTGCAACGTGTCCCGTGACACAACCTCGACGTGTGGATCGACAAGTACTGCCTCGACGCCGACGTGTTCGTGCTGGTCGCGAACGCAGAGTCCACGCTCATGGTCACCGTGAGTAACGTGTAACATGTAACGTGCAACGTGACACAACCTCGACGAGGAGATCGACAACTAATAGCAATAGCATAATTATTTCCAAAAATCTTCATTGGTTGAAAATCTGTTGTGGCATTTTATTTCAAAATAACTTGACCTTGATTGGTCAGATTGAGACTGGGCTATGGTCACGCCTTCTACACTGAGCTTTGATAGGCCTTCCCCAGTAGAGAAATGTTTTCTTACTGAAGTAGTTGAGTTGTAAAGTTTTAATATTTATTTTCTCATTCCAGGAAAAGAACTTCTTTCACAAAGTATCGACAAAAATATCGCAACCGAACATATTCATACTGAACAATAGATGGGACGCCTCTGCTTCCGAACCTGAGTATCTGGATCAAGTGAGTTCACGTTCAAATATTTAAGTGATACATGTTAAAAGTTCGTTGTGTCTGCTGCAAACTAAAAAAGCACCCTTTTTAGTTTTTGAAATTTTATAAACAACTGAAATGTAAAGGTTTTTGGGCGACTAATCACGTGATCGAATGGAGAGAAAACCTAAAATCATAATTTCATGGGTTAGTGAAGTTTCGCTAACAAATTAAAAGCGTAAACGTCGTATGAGACAATTACCTCACTAACCGACACGAATGAGCTAGAGCCAGACAGAAAGCGAGAATTAGGGTGTGTTTTCACCGAAGCAGAGCTGGGCGGAGACATGCAGGAATCACAGACGAGACGAGTGACGCGATGAAGATTTCAACTATTTATTTAACACTTCAAGCACAAAGTACAGAGGCGGACTTAATGCTATAGGCATTTTCTATTTTCTAACCATTGTGGTTGGACGATTTCTGCACGTCTCCGTTCTGCTCCGCCCAGCTCCGCTTCAGTGCAAACGCATCCTAAAGGTGAGAAACTGCGGCATTTGCTTCGATTTGGTCCGTCAATGCGACTCGCCACCACGTCGGGTTATTCGCTTTTACTGCATGAACATAAGGCTTTTTCTGATCGAATCAAGCTAATTCTGCGATGATAAGTGTACTCCCTGAATCTGAATAACGTTTTAGCTCCAAGCAGGCAACATTTTTTTCCTAAAACTCAATTCCTTGGCCTTGTTTTAACGTGGTTTCTTGCAGGTCCGTACGCAGCACGCGAACCGCTGCGTGGACTTCCTGTCGCGCGAGCTGCGCGTGTGCTCGCCCAAGGAGGCCGAGGAGCGCATCTTCTTCATCTCCGCGAAGGAGGCGCTGCTCACGCGCATGCGCGAGAGAGAGAAACCCGTCTCCTGTGAGTATCAAACTCATTTTTGTCACAAAGTTATAAATCCCTTGCAACATCTTGTGAACATAATTGAATCGGGGTAACAGCATATTTTCAAGCTACATCTATAATCATATGATTACATAAATACTATGTGCATACTAATGGAGTAAGAAGAGCAAGTTATGCCACCACTGAACAGACATAACGTCCATCTCTTGCGATGATCCTGTCGTGTCAATGGAAAAACATAAATACGCGTTCCTCTACGCATACCATTTTTCTTTAGCATCGAATAAAAATACTGAACTTCCTGTTTTCGATATACATTATGACATTCAATTTGATCGTCAACTTCCAGCGCCGATCCTAGCCGAGGGTCACCAGGTGCGTTACTTCGAGTTCGTGGACTTTGAGCGCAAGTTCGAGGAGTGCATCAGCAAGTCAGCCGTGCGCACCAAGTTCGCGCAGCACTCGCGCCGCGGGAAGAACATCGCCGCCGAGGTCATGCAGGCTCTAGAACTGGTGAGGAATTCTAAAGTCTGCGGCTATTGGCTGCTAAAAAAAAGCATCATTGATCTGAAAAAAAAAACATCAATTATTTGTTGTTTTACTTTGTGCTGGAGCTCGTGGCTAAATAATAGCTGCTTGGGTCAATCTTCAGGTTAAGCAGCGCTTACTTAGATTGATTCGTGGATGGGTGATCACCTTTTACATACATGGTTTGGGGGTATTTAGTTCTTCTAGTCCAATCAACGAGGATATTTGTTATATGGAGACTTACGAAAAATTCTCCCGCCTATGCAATTTGGCATGTGATGAAATTAGGTAATACTGATTACAAATGTACAATAATCCAACAAATTTTGTTACGAGAAGTTAGGTATTTTTACCTAAACGTAAAAATCGCTTATAACTCTCTGTGAATATTTGCTCAGACTGAAATACTTTCTGTAAATATACGTATGTACTACTTATAATAAGTATGTAGAGGAATCCAACATTTTTTCGATTTCGGAGATACCCCAAATTTAACTTTTAACATTTTGCACTATAACTTCTACTGAAAAATTGATCTGCTAAATGTTATTTTTTAATTTGTTTTTATATCCTTAATTATATAGCTTTGTTTAGTTATCCAAAAGATTTTCCTTTTTAAACATTTTTTTTTTAATTTTGCTTAATTACATAATGTGAAAAATATCTCCGCGCTTTTTCATACCTTTATTAGTCATATGATTTAATATTAAAACAGATTTATCAATTATCCAACAAATTTTCGAACGTTCACTATATTTGTGAGGAAAGTTCGCTGATTTATGCTAGAACGTAAGGGTTGACCTTTACTTGACCGCTCGGAGCTGCTTTGCCACGCACTACTTTTGGAGTAGTGTAGGCGAGTTTGGTGGCATCATCAATCAATCTGGCAATCATCTATAAGAGTTAAAAAACAGTGGTAGGTATTTCTAAATAAAACAATCGGTAAGCTAGGTTATGTAACTTAATCACTTTAATCAATAGCAACATAGATAATCGACTAGGTATAATCACATTATTTGTATTTGGTTTATATTTTTTCAATATAAGAATTAACAACACGTGCCTACAATAATTTTAGGCTTTATTATTATTTTAAACACTCTTTTGCAAAAAAAAACGGGCACCTAAGGAAATTTACGTTCTAAGGTCGATTTGAGTTAATTAAATGAAATTTATTTCTTTGACGTAATCTGTATACTTATAATCGTGTAAATTAATGCGCGTGAAGTGAATTCGGGCAATTAAAAGAAAAAAAATGATGGATCCTTCAAAACCGATGTACACGCCCAAACAATAAGAAGTGGTCGGCAATAAAGACAAGATTTTTTTAACTTTTTTTAATTAAATAAAGTTACAAATGTAAAAACCTAATAACGAGTGTGACCTCCTCTTGCCAAAATCACAGCTTGAAGCCTTCTGGGCATGCTTTCTACGATGTTTTTAATAACGTTTTGAGGAATACGTTCCCACTCTTCTGCAATGACTGTTTTTAGCTCCCTGATGTTTTGTGGAGCAGGTTGCACTGATCTTACCCGTCTCTTTAGAACATCCCAGACATGCTCAATTGGATTGAGGTCAGGACTTCGAGCTGGCCAATCTAAACGACGGATCCCAACTTATTGCATGTTTTATTATTATATTTTTGTAATTTTATTGTGACAGTCGCTTGTCAATGAGCGACTAAAATTATATGACATAATTGTATTTATATTTTAACTGATTTTATAATTTTATTGCTTTTTGTGTTCCCCCCTTTACAGGGCAACACAAGTACCAGTGTCCAAAAACCTCTCCTCGAGCAGATATTGTAGTCCTGACTTCCTCTTTACAGGGGTCCGTTCTTGCACTATCTGCTCTCCAACTGATATGTTCTGCACCCTGGCCATGAACTCAAAGACCCAGAGCTCCAGGAGCTCGCCGTTATCGGCGGAAAAGGCGGGCCCCTCGTCTCCTGACGCGAGGAGGAAAATTGTATTCGGAAACGATACACCTCTCGCGTCCCAGGAGGGTCCTGCTACTCCGCTGATGCGCCGAGCTCTTGTCAACGCTCCAAGATCGCTCATAAAGCCTGAGGCTGAGCACCCCAGTCGCATTGCGGAGGCGAGAGCTTGCCTAAATAAGGCAAAGCTTAATTTGGGCAACTCTCGCAACCTCAAGGCGGAAATCAAGACTACGGTGCTCGAAGCCATAAACAGGCTTTATGAGCTGGTCAAGGAGTCGGAGCGAGACAAGGGCTCTGCCGCACCCGTTGCCGTACCGGAACCTGCTTCCCCTGCTAACTGCTACGGTCCCCAACCCATCATCAGTGAGGTCTTTGCTAGCCAGACTGAGCTCCTTAACACTCTCAAGGAGCACATCTCGGAGTTAAAAGAAAACTCCGAGAAACTCGAGAAACTCCGAGACAGTCTGGCTAGCAAAGAAAGTGCGGGGGAGACAACCTACGCCAGTGTAGTAGCCGTCAGTAAGTGCCACACCGGGGCTCAGGCCCTGGAGCGAACGACGCTGCACTCCGTGGTTGTCTCCTCGACACAGGAGATGGATACAGGGGCCGAAATACTCGAAATAGTTAGAAAGGCAGTGGACGCGAAGGAGGGCTGGGTGCGCGTAGAGAGGGTCAGGAAGGCCAAGGATCAAAAGGTAATCATGGGGTGCGCAACAAAGGAGGAGAGGGAGAAGCTAAAAAAGCGACTCGAATCGGCCGGAGAGAACCTCGTCGTCAAGGCAGTGAAGAATCGGGACCCGCTTCTGGTTCTTAGGGACGTGCTGTTAGTACACAGTGACGGGGAAGTGTTGAGAGCCATTAGGAACCAGAACCGGGAGATCTTTCACGGCCTCGGGGACGTGGAACTCAAAATGTCAGTAAAGTTTCGCAAAAAGTCGTGAAACCCGCACGTGAATAGCGTTGTGCTGAGTGTCACCCCAGCAATCTGGAGCCTCCTCCAGATCGCTCATAGGAGCACTCGAAGGAGGCAAGCTTCGGATTGACCTCCAGAGATTGCGCGTCGAAGATCAGACGCCTCTGGTGCAGTGTACCCGTTGCTTGGCATATGGGCACGGCAAACGCCTGTGCACGGAGCCAGCCGATCTGTGTAGTCACTGTGGCGGTCCGCACCTCAGGGTGGACTGCCCGGACAAACAGATCGGCGAAGCAGCGGTGTACGTAAACTGCACCAGAGCCAAGCTGGGGGAGCACCGGCACAAGCACAACGCATTCAGCAAAGATTGCCCCGTGCGTAAGAAGCGGGACGCATTAGCGAACATTAAAGTCGACGCTGCGCCCACTTCTGAGCACACAGAGATGACCGCTTCGACACAACCAGATAGCAGACGCATTGAGCGAACCACTAGGGTTGGCTTAATGGAGAACGATAATTGGAGTCACTTTCTTGAGAAAGTGGCTAAAATTATGCTGGACCGTAAGCCAACTCTAGTGGAATCGTCAAATTGTGTCGAATCTGGTAAAACATTCTGCAGTCTTTCGACTAAAGCAGAAGTAGCATTCTGCAAATTAGGCATCAATACATGATATTGACATATATAATGAGTATATGAAGCAAATATCATGGAAAAATTAAAAGTAGGAAGACGTAAGAGCTGAAAATTTGTAGAGGTATAAATATAAGGGTAAAAGACTTAAACATGGGTAAATAATTTAGTGATAAATACAGTATTTTATTGGTAGTATTATAGTAACGATATTAGAAAATGTAAATAAACTTAAAAAATAAACGATATTTTTAGTGAAAACAAAACTTAAATGTAATTATTAAATAGTTTATATTGTTTGTAGAATCATTTATGAGTTAAAAACAAAAGAGTAAAATGAAAAAAGTTACTAGACAATAGAGAGTGGTCTCCTCGGCCTCTTAAACATAAGTCGCTAAATAAGCTGTAACAAGTAGATAAGGTCTCTGATCATGTCAGAGGGACACTGGCGGGGCAGGAGTGGTTTTTAGTCGGTTCGAGTCCGACACTACCTCCACTGTCTCACACCCTGTGAGATAATGGAGGTGTCCGTGGAGATTTCCCACTCCTGCCAAAACAAAAAAAAAAACTTATTGCATGTACGCTTCCACGTCGAGCATTGTTGTCCATAAAAATGGAATCTTCCCCAAGTGCAGTCAATGTGGGTTGTGCATATGGAATTAGGACTTCCATTATGTACCGGTGTGCATTTAATGTTCCATTTTCTATGAAAACTAACTCCGTACGCTCCGTCGAATTAATTGCTGCCCAAAACATAACGGAGCCTCCGCCATAAGGAGTGATTTCTTCAAAACACACTCCCGCATAGCGTTCCCGTGGTCTTCGCAGCACTCGCCGGCGTCGGTCCGCTCCACACAAAGAAATTCTACCTTCATCAGAAAACAATACTTTATTCCAGTCCTCCAGAGTCCATGAAGCACAGTTTCGAGCAAACTGAAGTCGAGCAACACGGTGCTCACGGAGTAATTTAGGGCCCCGAGCTGGGCGGTAACTCCTGATATTGGCATCCAAAAGCCTCCTCCTGACCGTCCACAAGCTAACTTCTACTCCTCTTACTTTTTCAAGGCTCTTCTTCGGGTCCACACTTGACGCCTTACGATTCCGCAACGCCTGACTCACCAAAAAGCGGTCATCTCTTGGTTCTGTGCATCGTTTTTTTCCCAAACCGGGTCTTCTTTTGACCGAACCGGTCTCTTGATACCGTTGCCAAGTCCTCTGGACAGTTGAACGTATCACATTTTGCCGCTAAGACACGTAAGTTTGCGAATAACCTTCTTCAAGTAGGGCAATTTTACCGGCCCTTATCGCTTTACATTAAATACCACTTTTTGATATGAGTGATCATATCAAAAAGTGGTATTTAATGTAAAAAGAAAGATTAAATTGTTTAATTTGCAGAAAATATTCAAAAAGTTTTAAAATATCGTAATCAGTTAAAAATCGTTTCAGCAATTCGCGCCATTAGTAAAGCAATTTTAGAATAATCCACAATAATCATTATTTTTCTTTTATTGTTCTTCTTCATTGAAGTAGACAACAAAATCTAAAGTGCCCGTTTTTTTTGCAAAAGAGTTTATTTTTATTTAGTTTGCTTATATTTTTATTTTAGGGTTCAAGGTTTTATTACTTATTTCTAATGAATTTATTTGTCTTACAGCAAAAATCTGATATCTTAATCTTTTGGAGCACGAAGCTTCTTCTAAATTTTCTTGGTCATCGTCAGCAATAGCAACATAGATTGATAAATCATCTGATGCTGAAATAATCGGTTCATCTTCATCCATATCAGAATCATGAGGCTGGCCAGATTTTGAACAACATGTAAGCATTTGTTCAAATACTGTCTCATCCTCATCTGGTGCATCGCTATCATCAATAGTTCCATAACATGCGGGAAAAGTCCATCATCTCTTCTTCTGCTTGATTGTCGAATCTTTTCAAGGCCCTTTTGTGTCACTTTAACAAACCCCACTATTAGAGGTTTTTTACACAGCACACACAACTCGCCGCCGTCGCCTTCCTCCGTCATTTTTAAACAAACGCTCCTTGCACAAGTAGGTGCACAACTGCTCTGTTTCGTACTTCGAGCGAGACACAAAGAAGATGCCGCCTGCGCGCCGCCGCCGTCGCACCGATGCGCGTGCGCCCCGCACCCCTCTTCACTGCCGCGACCGGTCATTGCTAACTGACGGCAATGCATGTACTTAAGGGGAATGCTCCAACCAGCCTGCGAAATTTCAAAATTTCTTGGGTTTTTTGCAATTTGCAGGGCAGTGCTAGGTTGTATGTTGATTAAAATATTATTCGCGGCTGTAAGACATATGTAGTTACAGAATTATAATCATTAAAATCATCAATAAAACGCTCTAAGTTCATAAAGCTGTAGGAATGACTTTTTCTGTTTTTTTTTGGTTCCTACGCCTTTATGAACTTGGAGGGTTGTATTGGTGATTTTGATGATTATAATTCTGTAACTACATACGTCTTACAGCCGCGAATAATATTTTAATCAACATACAACCTAGCACTGGCCTGCAAATTGCAAAAAACGCAAGAAATTTTGAATTTCGCGGGCTGGTTGGAGCATTCACCTTAACAATTATTGAGATTGTAAAAACTTTGGTATTAGGCCGAATTTCCATTGGCTTCTTGGAAAATCTATTACAATACAGCGACTCATAACTAATAAACGTATTGAATTAGCCTGAGCAATTATTCACATGACTTAATTAAGTAAAAAATAAAAAATAAATGTTTTGAAGGAAAATCTTTTGGATAACTTAACAAAGCTATTTATTTAAGGAAATAAAACCATATTAAAAAGTAAAAATTAGCAGACCAATTTTTCAGGAGCAGTTAAAGCGCAAAAAGTTAAAAGATTAATTTGGAGTATCTCTCAAATCGAAAAAATGTTGGATGCTTATACTTACCTATTCTAACTAATATATTCATACGTATACAGAAAGTATTTCAGTCTGAGGAATTTTTCACAAAGACTTATAAGCAATTTTCATGTTTAGGTAAAAATACCTAACTTCTCTTATCAAAATGTTTTGGCTAATTTCACATCTGTAATCTGTATTACCTTACTTTATCACACTACCTATTCTCACTGGCAGGGGAAATTTTCGGGTTACATAAGCCCCGTTGATTGGGCTATTCATCCCCCATAGAAAAGCCTAGGCAGATGATCAATTATTGGTTATGTTATACTTTGATTAGTTATCGATACCTGTTTAAGTATCGCTAGCTAATTCAATTTGACTTTTTACGCCTTAACAGCTGAACGGATTTCGACCACGGCACCACAGGTTGACCTTAACTCGGTCTAGCTAGCACATAGGATATGTTCCCGTAGGCTTATTTCCAATTTCGCCGCGGACAATAGCTAGTTCATCATTCTGTCTCTGTTATCTTTAAACGATTGACGGAAAATAACTACGTTTTAAATCCGGTCAGCGCTAAATGTAGTAAGTGATTTTAGGTGCAAGTGGGCCTAAGATTTGCCCGTAGTTTTCTCAAACAGGCACTAACATAATACCACGTAATGTCTCAGGTATACACCACTGCGTCGGACCAGAAGGCGGCGAAGGTGGAGAAGCAGCGTATCCTGCACGAGCAGCTGTCCGCCATCGAGGAACAGCTCACCACCATCACGCGCCAGATGAAGGACAAGATCAACCGCATGGTCGAGAGCGTCGAGCACAAGGTAACCAGTCATACCAGCCTGACTGTCCTCGTTGGTCGACTGGTCCCAAGCGGGACTGCTGAGCATGTCCTGCGTTCGATTCCCGGGTCGGGCAATGTGGTATTGAATTTTTCCGTCAGGAATTTCTCAGTAGCAACTACGGAGTCTGGTATTGTGCTCGGTTGATGACAACAGGCTTGCCGCCTTTTACATGGGATTTAAAACATAACATGTGGGTGTCCTATTTGGTACACCTCTGCCGAGCCTTTCGGGGATTGCAGGCGTGATGTTATGTGTACTATCCCACTGCTGGGCTCTCATATTCTCATACTGAGAATTGCATTGATCACCTAACTTTTTCAAAGTGGATTGGCGATTACAGACTTATTTTAATTCAAGTCAAGGTTCCGTCACGATGAAGGAGCGCAATGCCACACATTGCAAACTAAATTACCGTTCAAAATCGTGCAATAAAGAGTAGCGTAGGGAACGACTGGATATGACTACAATTTCGTTGGCTTTTAGGTCTACCCCCGGCCCCTACACATACTTTTATATCGTGCATTTGAGTCCATTTGAATGTTTGTCGTGGACCACAGGTTCTCAATACTTTGGCCACCTTAGGTAGCACAACCGTTATTCTGTCAACGTAAATAGTCCGTAACGTGTATCCCACCTTCCATCCAGGTTTCCGTGGTAGTACGTGAAGAGATCCGTGAGCTATCCGCCATAGTAGACGAGTACCGCCCTCCGATACGGCTTGTACGATCATTTTAATTCCAAACCAGTAGTATTGTTGTATTTTACAAAACCGGCCAAGTGCGGGTCGGACCACGCACGATGTGGGGTTCCGTAGTCTTACAAAGTTGATTTAATCCACTTCCTACGGTCCGATTTGCTTCCGAACGATTATTTTTATTGTAATAATAAAAAAAACTTACATTTGCAGTTGAAAAACCTATACTCCCATACATTATGTTTAGGAAAATATGTTATCCAAGTACATTTTTTAAGTTGGTCGACTTTTCGTTTTAACTTCGTTATTATACTACCACCGTGAATTTTTTCACACCCATTTTTTTTTTGTTTCGTGGTGGTAAATCCGAATGGATGTCCTCGGCCCTGGGGCAGGCGGAGGGGTCTGTCAGACTCTGACTAAAAACCACCCCGGTGTTCCATTCCCACACTTGCACCATCTCACACTGTGGGGTACGGCACCATCTCACACTGTGGGGTACGCTAGAAAATAAAATCCCCACTTTACGTGTACAGGAGATGCCCTAAAAAAATACTTTTCGAGATTTTATTTTACCACTTTGTCGGCGTAATTAATCTGCATATTCATACCAAATAACAGCTTTCTAGTATTTAAGAGTCTTTGAGCTAAGCTGCGGATAGACGGACGGACATGGCGAAACTATAAGGGCTGTTGACTATGGAATCCTAAAAAATTGGGAATAATTAGTTTGGGAATAAATTTGTGATTGAAGCTACTGCAATCTGATCGCCTCATTCTTATCGTTGAATGGCCACTTATTGGTGGCGAATTATTTACATTTTGATAGGTTTTTTTTCACGAATTGCTTAGTATGATGGGAAGTATCAGATATACAGGGTGGGGATTGCAAGGGGCTGATTCTTCCCATCATACTAAGCAATTCGTATTGTTATTTCAAGGCAAGCCGGTACCCCAAAAAGGGCCTATCCCATTATGAATAGGCTCACCCCAAATCATTAAGATAACGCCTGTGCCTGTGGTTTACTCTGCAGGTAATACTGACATAATGTTTACTTTATATTACAGTCTTATCTCAACTATCCCCATGTACCAATCTAACGACCACTTCAAACCGTGCACCTAGCTTCTCACGTAGCCCATATAGCTAATATGTGACATAAAACAATTTGAACTTGTCTCCAGGTGTCGCTAACGCTAAGCCAGGAGATCCGGCGCCTGTCGGCGCTGGTGGACGAGTACGACACGCCCTTCCGCACGGAGCGCGCGCACCTGGACCAGTACAAGCGCGCGCTACATCGCCACGTGGAGGCCGGGCTCGGCTCGAGGCTCAAGAAGAGACTGTCCGCTGACATCGGGAATGAGATGGACCAGGCGCAGAAGGAGATGGCTGGTATGTTGGAAGAAAAGAAAGGCTCTCAATGGAATTCCAAGAAAAACAACAGCTAAATCAAGACCTCTCTGTCTGCAGTCGTTTGCTCACCGCTGGGCCTCATAATTTAGAACGGTTTCAGACTAGCGTATTTTTCTGCGCGTATGTGTTCAGCGCCACATTTTGCGCTTCAAAACCCGAACGCGCGTACCCGCACTTATTCCAGAGTGTTCACTTGAACGCCGTTCGAGTTTCAGGTTTTAGTCAGTAACGCTCGTGGCTCGTGTTTGTACAAGCTTATAAGCGCGCCAATGCTCTTAATAGTTAAGTGTATGGCTAAAGGCGCACGTATACGCGCTTAAAGAGCTTATACGTGTCGAATGTACCGCTAATCTGAAACCCTTAGACGTGTGTAAAAAGACTTGCCAAAAATCACATTCACATAAGATAGAGATGAGACATTTTTAGGGTTCCGTAGTCAACAAAGAACCCTTACAGTTTCGCCATGTCCGTCCGTCCGTCTGTCCGCAGCTGAGCTCGAAAAGTATTTTTTATACCTAAGGTATCTATCTCCTGTAAACGTAAGGTGGGGTTTTTTTTTTCTCTCGCGTACCGTGTAGTATATATAGGGCGTCGGTTGGGTAGGTCTTTAAAAAATATAGCTAGTTCATTCAAATAATTGTTTTCGATTATGGGATTCGTTTGTGAAATATTAAGCTTTAAAGTACTAATTATTGTTAGACTCAAGTGTCCCCTCATACTGAGCACAGGTTTTTCAACTGCACGTGTAAGTTTGTTTTTATTACTACAATAAAAATCATCGTTCGGAGGCAAATCGGACCGTAGGAAGTGTCCGCATATTTTGATGGGCAACTACGGAACCCTACATTGTGCGTGGCCCAACACGCACTTGACCTGTTTTTATGTCACTGGTTTTTTTGCTATCCTTCTGTCGTGTCGCATTGCTATATGAGCATTTTTATGAATCGAGTTGAAGTAGCGTAAAAGTTAAGTAGCGCCCGCCATCCTAATTAATGCTTGCCTGTCCACAGACGAGTACTCAAGTTTTCTCTCTCGCTATATTCCAGACCGCATGTACAACATCCTGCCCATCCACAAGCGCGCCGCGGCCGCCAGCTACATCATCCCGCACCAGCAGCCCTTCGAGGTGCTGTACCGGCTCAACTGCGACAACCTGTGCGCCGACTTCACCGAGGACCTGTCCTTCCGCTTCTCCTACGGCATCACCGCGCTCATCCAGCGCTTCCAGGGCAAGCACACCAACAAGATCGCGCTCAAGAACCCGCCGCAATACACGCAGGTACTTGATAGATAGGGTGAACTGACCAACGATGCCAAAGGCATCACCTTAATATGGGTATTTGTTGCTTTTACTAAAAGTTTTATTTAACAATTAATGTACACACTAATGAAAGAAAAGATGAAAGGAACAGAAAGATAGGTACAAAGAGTGAGAGAATTACAAAAATGATGAACTTTTGTTAATTTTATGATCTTTATTAGTGCTCACTTCCGTGATTTTCCGAATTCGTGAGTGCTTCTAGATTCAGCATCAGGAGTTTAGGGTGCGCATTGTCTGACAGCGAGTGAATTTTTTGCTTGTAAGGCCAGATGGATGTCTGATCTTGTCTGGCAGCAATTATCTATCCATTACCTTTTCTACACACTTCTTGAAGGCGGGCTCTTAATGCACCACTTTTAGGCTCAATTTATAATTACGCGTTTTTTTTTTCTGTCAAACTGCACAATTCATTTTGTTTGCATCAAAACGTATTATTTCCTAACATGAAGTACAACTTAACGTTCCAGATCCCCCCGTCCGTGAGTTCAAACCCGTCGTCGATGGAAGTAGCGCGGACGAACGGCCCGTCGCTGGGCAGCCACGTGGGGCTGTCGGCCGAGGAGTGGGGCCTGGTGTCCAAGTTCGCCGTCGGAGCGCTCACCTCGCAGGGCACTATGGGCGGCCTGCTGCTGTCGGGACTTGTGAGTATAAGTACTGTAAAACAAGGTCGCTTTACGTGTATGTGTCTGTGGTTCTACATAAAAGATGTTGATGCGGTTTTTATTATCTTTAAATGAAAGCGCACCTAGGACCAACAACAATGACTATGAACAACAATGTGATTCCAGTGGGAGTCGCACTGGATGAGTAGGAGCGCGACAATCTCTAATATCCAAACTCTTACATTGTGCCTCATTGAATGACTATTAACTGTTGAAACAGCGCTAACTTTGTTATAACATGTTCTCAGCTCCTCAAGACAGTGGGCTGGCGCTTCGTGGTGGTCACTGGAGCCCTATACGGAGCCCTGTACGCGTACGAGCGCCTCACGTGGACGGCGCGAGCGCAGCAACGTGTGTTTAAGCAGCAGTACGTGGCGCACGCCAGCAAGAAGCTGCGCCTCATCGTCGACCTCACCTCCGCCAACTGCAGCCATCAAGTGCAGCAGTAAGTACCTCAGCAGCATCATTCAGCTGAAACATCCTCTGACTAGACATAAGCAATCCATTGAGTAGTCTTAGTCCGCCGACCTTAACCAAGTGACCTATGTCACTTCTAACTTTTCTTAACACCTTACTTTATTTCTTTACATTAACTTAGATGCAAAGATCAAGTAAAAAATGAAATCCGCGGTGCACGTAACACGGTTTTGTGCATTGCGGATATCGCATACACGATGCTCACTTGTATTCAGAAATAACTTTTATTTATTTAGTAAAGAGAGGAAACAAAGAATGTTGTTGTCAATTTTTGGCTGCTTTTCATCATTCCGTGGATGGATTTTTATTTGATTAAGCTCTGTTATATATTTATGATAATATTCCAATGATGAAATACTTTTTTTAATATGCCGTGTTTTACTTCCCAGGGAACTATCCACGATGTTCGCGCGCCTGTGCCGGCTGATCGACGAGGCGACGACGGAGATGGACGAGGAGCTTAGCGAGGTGAAGGAAGCCACCAAGATGTTGGAGCACGCGTCCACATCGGCCAAGAAGCTGCGCAACAAAGCCAACTACCTGTCTCACGAGCTCGAGCTCTTCGATGACGCCTTCCTTAAGAACAATTAGAAGCACGGCCGATGAGGTAAGACAGAGACAGTGAGTCTTGACATAGTACTACGCTGCTAGATATCTCCGGTCATCGCCCTCATGACTGTTTAAATAAAAAAAATTGTGTTGCATATTCCGCTGATGTCCGATGTTGCGTACAAATAAATAAATCTTGCTTTTGTTTATCCAGTGGAAGGTACAAGAAGCGTCTCCCGCCGTTCTCGCGGCCGAGCGCTCCACTAGTGCGAGTGTGAGGTGCGGAGGGTCAGCCGAGTGTGTGCCAGTGTGCCGCCGGCGTGCGCGACTGTAGTTAAGTATTGTCTAGTATAAAGTTAAACATGAATGTTACGGATTTGTCGTCTCCTCTATAGCATGTTGTTGTGACGCCGGCGCCACAGCTGGGTACCCGCAGTGCATGACCCTCGGGTAACATGACAACTGTA
Source organism: Eurois occulta (assembly GCA_950022335.1). NCBI lineage: Eukaryota > Metazoa > Arthropoda > Insecta > Lepidoptera > Noctuidae > Eurois > Eurois occulta. Next base: position 2,330,787 of record OX465489.1, on the reverse strand, counting down.
AGGTTCGCCACCGTCGACCTCTAGGAAGCTGAACACGTTTCATGTCAATGTAAAGTTGAATGATATACCTCTATTGTACATTAGAGCTTTTGTTGTTGTTTTAAAGTTATTTATCAGTTTTTATGTGTTGTATCGTAATGAAATCACGCGTAGACAATCGTCTAAAACTTGTTATGACATTCATTTGTTGTATTGAATTTATTTTAGTTTTACATGGTTCCTGACGATTTATAATTTACTTTTAATGTTTACCTTCCCTTTATTAGATTAACATCTAGGTGCTACCAAACGATGTATTCAAATCGATATCTAACAAACGTAACGTTTGTAGGCACAAGTTGCATAAAATTGTTATATCTGATAAATTCTACATGGAGATAATATCTTATGAAATATTTACTATTTGTGTGTTTATCAACGCTATGTCTATACGCTTTGACAAGTTCTCTGCAACATGTTGGTTATTTATAATGCGAATGTTTACATAGTTATGGGTACTCATTAAAAATAAATTTAATCTACGAATCGATAGCGTCATCATAACTGATTAGTTACCATTCACGACATTCTTTGCATCAAAGTTCCGCAATATCGACTATGCGGCCACCCTCATGATTTTATGATCTGTGATATTACTCATTTTTGTTTCAAAATTGTTTTTATCCATTGGCACACTACACAGGAACCCAGTGTATTGAAAATGGAGCATTTATTATGTGTATCGGTAATTCATGTATAAGCAAAAAATCTAATTGAAGTGTAGCATGGTCAACATTGTGGATTATAATGAAATTGTTTCAATATAAGGATTAATTTATGATGTAGTAGCGAAGTGGAGTGTGGTTCTCGGCTGTTGTTATAATATAATGTTGTAGGCAAAGCTGTTATAATATTTTGCTACACCCTCACCCCCCCCTTTTTACATTGTCAGAGAAATGTCAACATATTTTTCTATATCAATGAATAAGACAATTATAGAGTAAATTAAAATAAGTCTTAACTATTGCGTAAAATACATTACTAGATTTTGGAACTACCCTCACTTTTCTGACAGTGTAATATTTTCTAACATTTTGGCTATTTTTTACATATTGTTATTTATACATAGTAAAAATAAATGAATGTGCGTCGCTCCGGCGCCGTACTCATTAGCATCAGATAGGGAGGTACACAGCATACTTGATGGAATGAATTGGACATTGGGAGCCATGCAACCATTTGATATTAGATAGATTTTGTTGTCCATTGTAATTAGTTATTGCATAATTAGGAGAATTTTCTTATGTAAATAAAACAAATAAAGGATTCCTTTATAAAATAATCGTTTTATTCATAGAAATTACCTCTGCGATCAGTGTAACAGTCAATAATTTCAAAAGAAAGTAGGTACTATAATAAAAAATAAAATGCTTAATCGTTTTATTCATAGAAAATATGAACTCTGTGATCAGTTAAACGGTCAGTCTTTTAAAAGAAAGGAAGTACTATAATAAAAAAATAAAATATTCTATTTAGGCGTTGTGTAGGTAAAGATATCCATTATACTTAAATCGAACTTTTCCCTTATGTCCTGAGGTTTCGGTGAGTTCTAAAAGGGCAAAAAATTAACAAATCAAAATAAGCTTTTTCTTGCCATCATGACATGTTTACGGTTGAATCATATTTTTTTTTAAATAAAATTCTTTATTTCAGTACAGTGACAATATTGTTACAGACATCATAAGATATAACATACAGATTATGTCCCACAGATAGGTCCCCTGGCTCCCAAACTAGGTTTTCACCTGTGACTTGGGAGACAGATGTTCAAACGTACCAGGCCATGCACCATATTTCTCTTTCCGATAATTCGTTTAGAATTTTCATGCTGGTACAACGTTACTCCAGCAGGAATCGTTTTTTCCAAAACGACAAAGCTCACCATTTTATATGTGGCGCACATTCACAGCAGATTACATACTAATTATATGTTCCACTCAAATCACTGTAACCTCTTTCCTGCTGGGGTAACGTCTTTTTCTGAAGCATTTAACTAAAAGAAAACAATCTTACCAAAGCAGCATCTGTTTTGAACTTAGTCTTTTCGAACCGCACAGCGGCTTCCTCTACTGTAAGCCCGTAATGCGCGCACGCCGCAGTCGCATCGCGTTCTGTTCCGAAGCATAACCACTGCGCAAGAGTCGCGCCGGGCACCGTCAGGCGCTTGTTGTTGTACGCGTGGCTCATTATTTGGAGGGCATTTCTGCAAGAAAAATAAAAGTAAGTTTTCTGCACAAATAAGATGCACTTTATAAATTGAAACATCATCATCATCTGCCTAGTTCCCAACTATGTTGGGGTCGGCTTCCAGTCTAACCGGATGCAGCTGAATACCAGTATTTTACATGGAGCGACTGCCTGTCGGACCTCCACAACCCAGTTAGTGCTAGGTAATACGATACCCCTTGGTAAGACTGGTTGTCAGACTTTCGGGTCACTGACTACCTGTAACGACTGTCAAAGATCTACAAATGACAGCCGGGACCAACGGCTTAACGTGCTTTCCGAGGCACGGAGGAAACTCGGTATGTAATGGGTGGTCACCCATCCACGGACCAACCTAGGTAAGCACGGCTTAACCTAAAGATCAATCCGAGCGGCTGTTCTTATTTAGCCACTTTATAAATTGAAACATTGTTAAAATTATCATGCATAAAAAGAGGTGGCGAGACGACCTAGACGTGTAACGCGAGGGCTGGTTCCAGGTGGACTTTGCCCAGCAGTGGGAAAAGACGTGGTAGCTGTGTTAACTTAGCGCAAGAGCAACAGCTAAGGCACCTATCTTACCACTGGATATTAGCGAGTCGACCTAGCAACTACAAGCTAGTTATTCGAGTGATATCGCGCCGGCGCAGAAAAGTGAACGGTCAGCAATCAACTATTAATATATTATTATGTATCTTGTTTACTAACGCGGGACCTATTATATTTTGTAGGTTACTACAGCGATAAAATAATTGAGAAATGGCGAAAAGAGTTATGTATACTAAATAAAGGCAAAATAACTTTTTGACCAATGCGCAATTTATCGAAATGACCTGCCACTAATAAGGTCACAGCCCTAGCATATTCCTAAGCTCGGCATTCAACACACGCGCCTACAGTAGTCGCTCGCTTCGTCGGCGGCGGAACAGGTAGTCAGGTGGAATGTGAGTAAGGAAATATTTACCGTTGTAATGTTGGTAAGTAGGTAAATAAGGCACAGTACGACAGAGGACACAGCTTATCCGACAGCCTACACACTCTAATATAGTTGCCCTGAAGATTTGCTATTGCTATTTCGTACGCTAGTAGAATTTTCGTGTCTCTGAAAAAAAAAATTAAAACAATATAATAATTATTAGAGTAGAATTTTTGTGAAAGAGCTTGTTCATAGATTCTACCAACATACCTATTTCTAACACGCAGCAGCTTTTCTATGTTCCCATTGGGAGAGTATAGTTACAGGCATGAGACATTTTGGCTGTCTCAAGCATCACTATTCACTTGTGATTATTTTACTATAATTGCAGATTTCCATATGTGGCACAGGCCACCAGTCTACACAAATCAAAGAAAAAAATAATACAAGAGTTAAATTCTTGCTCACCTCTTTAATTCTTTAGACAAATTGACATATCTGAATAGTGGATGTAAATTGTCTAGATTGCACAAAATGTACAGGCTTTCCATCAGCATTTGGTCATTGACAAGTTTATTTTTCTTATCCTTGTCATTCAGATCTAGGTTTGAGAGGAAACCCGTTAGGTGTTCTATTTTTCCTTGCGTTTTGGCTATGGTGTCACAACATGAGAGGTACCATTTGATACACTCTAGTAAGTACTTTTTATTGAGAACTGGGTTGTAGTCCTTTAAAGGAAGGTTTGACAACCTGAAATAGATTTGAAATTCTAAATGGGAAAAGAGTGGTATACAGAATATTGCTTATTTTACACATACTTGAATATTTAAATTAAAAAGACTAAATTATAAAAGTTCTAAAAACAATAATCCCGTCCATATAAATATTAAAAACAGGAGAAGTGGCATGAAGACATGTTTGTGTCCTATTGTTTTAAATATTGCTTTTAATGAACTGCATGTATATAATTATGTCGTAGAAGAGTAGGTGGCGGCCCCGAAGGCAGGCTATTCTATGTTAGGGTTTTGGTTTCTGCACTTAGTCCTTAAAGTAGACCATTGTACGTGAGGTAGGTGCATTACTTAGCGTATTTTATTTCATCACCACTGCTTTCAACAGTGATGGAAAACATGAAACCGGTATGTCCTAGAACCAAAAATTCGAAGACATGTGACATCTGAAATTGAAAACACTTACTTGTAGCCATAGTAAACATAAAACCTAATCATAGGCTCTAGAAGACAAGCGCACTGTTGAGGAGGTAACCGCTGTATGGTAGCCTCCTGTCTCACGGCTCTCAGGCGGTCATTCACATAGTCGTACACCACAGAGGCGGGCACATCTATTCTTCTAGTGATACTGGAACATTATATTATTTTATGTCAAGAAGAAAATCTAGTTTTCTGAAGCTTAAATGCATAATTATATAAAACTTTAGTAAATTGTTTTATTTTGTATGTACATGTACAGTCACAAGCACCAATATGTAAACTCTTAACAACATTAAATGTAAAAAAAAAAATTAAAGTGTTTTTCTCCTACTCTACTCTAGTTCTGATTATAATTTCATGTAGTTGCGAACATAGTATTCTGGAACTCATACAAAAGAATCCTATCTTCAAGTTACAATCATTATGTCTCGCGAAAATTGCTTTTGAATTTAGGAAAGTGTACACATATATGAAATGAAATTATTATATATTGGTGCTCGTGACTGTACAGAAAGTTACTGGCTAGCAATAAAGATTCTGGAGGTCCTGCATAGTCATCCATCCAGTGATGGAAAAAATGTAATTGAATAACAATTACACAACAATAATAATAATATCTATATCTTGGGGACAACCAACACACCGCCATCTGATCGCAAACTAGGCAGAGCCTGTACTATGGCAACCAGACAACTGATAAACATACTTATATATTTCTAAATACATACATATTATAGATAAATTACACACCCAGATACAGAACAAATAATCGTACGCATCGCACAAAGATTTGTCCTGTGTGGGAATCGAACCCACGACCTCCGTGATCCGTCCTAGCAGTCAGGGTCACTAACCACTAGACCCACAGGCCAATCAATAAAAGTTTTTTAATGAAATTGAGATGCAAACAGTCTTACTCCAACAGCAGATACTGTACAGTATTGGTGAGCACGGAGTAGGGCCGCAACAGATGTGGAACAGCCATGTTGGAGTCTGCCGCAGAGCGGCTGTAGCTCTTCACCAGCTTCCGCTCACTTCCCCACACTTCTAGCACATGGACTAGATGCTCCACCTCACGCCTTAACCAATTAAGCAAATTTACAATCAGTGCCCTTTATTACTTGCCCCTTCTTATAAACACGAAGAGGTGTTGAGGTAGGCTTCTAGCCTCGATAAGTTTCTACTCTAACAATAAATTATTAAAATAGGTGTTTAAGTACGTACAATTTGACTTCTTGTTCAGGACACATAGAATAACAGGTGCCCGCAATACGGTCTGCATTCTGTGCATCTTCACTTTCAATATTTTTACAAAAGAAATCAAAATAGGAAGACATCATTTCAGTTTCTTGAAACTTTGAATCATTTAACTTGCACGGCCAGCCGGCAGAGTTACGTCGTGTTTTCACTTTTCTTTCAGATTTCAAGGGTTTTCGTTTTACGAAATTACGAGTGACAAGACAACAGACTCCACAGACAGAGCATCTTAAAATATAATTTCGTTTTCGTGACAAGATTGACAATTTGATTATCAAAATATCAATACAGATTGACAATCATTGACAATGTCAAAACCCAAGTTGGTGCATGGAACTACAAAGTACTGCTGCAGTACTTTGTAGTAGTATTGTACGCCTGTGAACACTTGCAGCAAGTGTTCACAGGCGTACACTGTACACACGGCGCCACATCAAGCTATAATTTTCCAGTATCACATGACCTCGCTTTGTACGGATGTCCCATACAATGAGAGATCCGCAAAAACTGGTTTGTATAACTCGAGTATTCGTAGTGCGCTAGCACATCAAGCCATAGACTAATATATTATAATATGAGATCTATGTCATAGACTAATATATTATAATATGAGATCGTATGAGATAGACTGGAAACTGTCAGTTTGATTATTTTTTGGCATTGAGCGACATCTGGACGCCAGACCCGAGAACTAAATAAAATATATCAATACCTACGTATAGATAGGTTCCAAGCTAGTTCTCGAAATGTCAAATGTCGACCGATTTACAATAAAATATTAAAGGGTAGTATTTAAACGCAAATCAAAAAATATCCTTTTTCTATGCAATAAGATTCCGAATTCCCATCAAAATTACTGATTGCACAGCAAAATATTCAACTCAAAATATCACTAAACACACTACAAATTATTTTCGCAGCGTACAGCGATTTTTCCTAAAGCAAAAGCTTTTTCATCAATGCACAGCTAATAATCTTAATGCACATTATACTGGGGGTGCCCCTGACTTCGACCGTCTAGGGTTAGCGTTTCCGTCAGCAGGTCGACGGATCCTCGCTGCGCGGGGCTCAGCGCGGGAACCAAAAAGTACTCTGTGGCGGGAACTAACCGAACCTCGGGGTGCCCCTGACGTTGACCGTCTAGGGTTAGGGTTTCTGTCAGCAAAAATTTGGTGTGCAGTCAGTATTTATGCTATGTATGTAGTATTTTTGTACAAAAATAAATTTAACTGTATTGCATTATGAGGAAAAAAGTAATGTCATATTGATGTATGATTTCGAATTATGATATGCAATTTATAATATCCCAATATTAAATACTTTATTTGCTGTGCCGTCAAATTAATATTTAATTAGGAATAAGTATAAATAAACAGTCAGGAAAGAATGCAAAATTATGATATTTAATTTATTTATTTTCTTAAACATTCAATAATACTCCAGTTTGTTTTTCTCGTTTCCTAACCTTTCTTTTATTAAAATGCTCTTGAGCCTGTAGGATAATGCAGTCCATCTCATTACAATCTGCTTCAGTAAAATTATAAAAGCTCTTGCCAGTGAGAACATTGCTAACTTCTCTGCACCAATTCATAATGAAGAACACAACACTTACAAAGTAGTCTATACTGGAATTTCGGTATTTATAATTATATAACTAAAGCTCAACTGACACATATATTAGTCTATTGCTAAGATTGCTAACTTTGGTATTATTAAACCACTAAGTTTCTATCATTGTAAAAATATCACTTAAAATACAAACTTAAAACATAATATTTTATAAATAAATTCTACTAAGTTGTTAAATCATACATTTGGTGCAACTGGACACTGATTAAAGAAAAATAGCAAAATTAACAGTTAATGAAAGTATCAAATATTTCAAGAAAAAAAAAGTGGTAACACTGCTATAAAAAGTTCCAGGACTGGCGGCTAGATAGCACTTTTCATAATAAAAAAAAATGTTCTAAGTTACCAGGGCATGCATCTTCAATAGATAATATGTTCAAAGCATTAGGTTTAAGCACGTTCAAGGTTGGTTTGGTTGGGTAAATCTGACAGTTTCGGGTAGGTTGCAGACGCCAGCAGGTCACTGCTGGCGTCTGTACATAGAAAATGCTATAGATTTCACTGTAAACGTATCCTTATGATATAGCGACAGACTCGGACAGGATTTGGTAGTCATCTTCATCATCTTCCTGCCCTGTATTTTTCCTGTATTTTTTATGTGTGTTCACCGATTTCTCCGCCAATTGTGGACCCATTTTGTCCAGGGAATTTATTATATTTATTTATTATAAGTACCTACTTTCTAAAGCTATTCAGATATTTGTGCCTGGTTTTGGACGGTATAAGCACAATATAACGGTTAGTACGTAGTTTCGATACTGTTCCATATTTATATTGTGGTATAAGTCAGGATCTAATGCTGATCTTCGGAGATATACAATGGAACTCTTCATTAATAAACGGCAAATCTGTCGTGATTTCTGCAATCGCTTGGATGTTTATTGTTTACACAATATCATAACATAACATCACACCTAGGTATGTGCTCCGAGGGGGTACGCAATTGTGTCAACAATATGGTTTCATCAAAGGTCGTTGCCCTACTGACGCCGGTGTCACTTTTCACTATGAGAAGAGGCAAAAGATGCAATAGGCAAATTTTGCGACTTATCCAAGGCATTTGATTGCGTGAATCACGACACACTGTTGCTAAAACTTGAGCATTACGGACTGCGAAAACAAGCACTCAGCTTTAAAGTCATATTTAAATGATCGAATGCAGAAAGTACAAATAAATGGCGTAAATTTTTTCGGGTTAAAAGTAAAAATGGGGGTACCGCAAGGCTCAATATTGGGCCCTTTCCTTTTTCTAGTATGTAAATGATTTACCTCAGTTATTGAAAAGTCGACCTCAAATGGTGTTGTTTGCTGATGACACATACATCACTGATTTTTAAGGTTAACAGACGTGCACAAGAGTTTGACGACGTAAATAACGCTATGCTTAAGATTCATAACTGGTTTACTGTAAATTATTTGGTGTTAAATGAGAAGAAAACTAAAACAGACAAAACCTTAAACCGAAGAGGTCCCCGGAACGTACAGAACGGACAGGCTACGGACGCCGATAGGTCTACATCGGGCCCATGCAGGGCCCGGAAAAGCGTCCGTGAAGCTCCTTACTCAGCCATACCTCCCTGCGGTCGTTAGTATAAAGCACTACAGGTTTGCGCCAGTTCTCTTTAGCTAAGGAGAGCGGGGTGAGGCCCTTGTCCACCCCGATCACATTTCAATATTCAAGAGAAAGGAGGTTGCGAAAAATTTTTACATCTCTTCACGAATAAATTCAGATAATTGTGTCAGAGATCAACCCTACCCTGCCCCCCCCCCCTGGCGACACCCATGTCCGTCAGTAGTTTCTGGACTGGTATTGGCTACTTACTGGTAGGTAAAATGCGGTAGCGCATCGTAGCAAAATCCCTCCCTCATGATTTTGGTTCCCAAACTCATATTTCCCTCTCATTCTTCCCACATGTCCATTAAAATCCTCTACAACTATTATCTCCTCATGCACCGGAATGTTCATCAAAAGGGTGTCTAAATCCTCCCAAAACTTTTCTTTTCCTCTTTCATCACATCCCACTTGCGGTGATACGCAAATTTCATTCAGCATTACATTTTCTAACATAACTTGTACAACAATCAATCGATTATTAATTAATCCTTTTTATGTCCATCACGCTTTCTTTAAAGTTTCTATCTAACACTATCTACGCTGTTCCTTTTCCCGTCACTTCCACAGTAGAAAAACTTGTAACCTTTTAGGCTCATGCTCTTTTTCGATACACACGCGAGCGTGCACCGCGCGTATTTGAGCGGAGACTCATATAGCCATATGCGGAGAACATTTTAAATGAAGTACCTATTAACTGGTATTTCTTTTATTACAAACGGACAATTGCAAAACAAAACAATCGCATGTTACAGTAAAAAAATAGTTTCATATACAGCCTGCTACAATGCCTGCTTTAAGGTCTCTTAATTCTTTCATGTGCATCCATTTTATACCAGTCGCCGATGCTGGACTTGCTGGTCTTGATATGCACCTGCGGACAAACAGGTAGTAAGTATACCTACTTGTGGTATTATTGCTCCCTCACCGGTAGTATTCGCATGTAATGTAACAGTTCAGATGGTACAGACGAATGCTCCCGATGGGGGAGCAAGTTATGCATGGCGAATTGCACCGTTGAAACTGAATGCGATTACAACAACGACGCGTTCAAGAAACCGTGTATCCTATATATAGTAGCAGTAATCGCAGCAACTGTAATGCTTCCGTCACTGTTAACGGTAAATACTTACTTTTATAATACGTGTTGCCAGTGCGTGGTCGAGGTGTTAAAAGCCGTAAAGCTTGGCTATGCATTTTTACATGTTAAACGACGCGCGTTACGCACATTGAAGTCGCGACGGATCTAAGCACGGTGTCATTTCTGGCAGCCCTACAACGATTTCTTTCGCGACGCAGCCCTACACAGTGTCTTGTTTCGTGGGTGCAAATTCTTATTTACGCGATCTTTATAAGTTTCTCAATAAAGAATATCGTACACGTTTCAGGAAGAACCTTCCATAAATCACATCAGGTTATTCCGCCTGCTTCACCACATTTCGGTGGATGTTGGGAGAGCATGGTCAAACCGTCAAAGTAATTAAAACGCATCTCTTCACCAGCTTCAGGCGAGATCCAAATGGAATAGCCCTGTATTCCCTATACAGGACGGTACGTTGGTCATTGTCATAAATGATAATTCTTCAACGCTTTCATGGCCCTTAGCTATTGTTGAGAAATTATATACATCTAAAGACAGTAGGTAGGGGACGATGGGGGAATTGCGGACGCGGGGTAAATACGGACTCACATATATCTACTTTATCCCCGCCACCCGCGTCCCGCCGCCGCGATCACGCATTACGTTCCGACATCTTTAGTGTCCTCCAAACATTCCCGACAGGCGGCTGCGCACACGCTTCAAGGTAATTGAATTTTAACATTTTTTGTGATTTTGATGTAATTTTTGATGTTTACTATTTTGAGTGTTATTCAAAAAGATTAAAGTGTCAGTAAAAAGTCATATTTTCTGTCGATTGCGATATTAATGACGAGTAAAAAGTACAATCGTTTGCCTTGATAAATTTTATTAACCTAAAAATTTTGTTATTATACTTTTTCTAACTCGTTTGGGTCAATTGCGGACAAATGGCCTGGGGTAAATACGGACGTCCGTTTTTACCCCAGGCGATCTTAACCTATTTTTTTACGTTATTTTTTGTATATAATAATATTTTTATATTCCAGATGCCTCGAAAATATATTAGGAAAAAAGAACCAGCCTATACCATAGAAACTTTACAAAAAGCTGTGCAAGAAATTAAAGAAAAGAAGACTCCTTTTCGACAGGTGGCAGAGAAGTATGGCATTCCCAGAGCGACCCTTTTCGATCAAGTGCAAAAAAAAATGAGTCTCAGAATGAATCTCAAGTTGACTGTGATGCTGTCAATGAAAATATTTATAATCTAATAGAACCTCAAGAAATATTTCCCAATATTGACGCAAACTTTGAAGATTTAAATGAAACAATACCTACGTCGGCATTAGTGGGCGATGTTAGTGAAACTGGTGCTAATCAAAGTATAACAAGTCAAACTTGTCCATCTCCCTCAGTACCACTTAGTGATGTAGTGCAAGTACCAACCCTAAAACCATCTCGTACAAAACGATTAGTTAAAAAAAAACATTCCATTATTTTTACTAGCACACCGGAAAAAGAAAACTTAGAGCAAAAAGAACAAAACAAAATAGAAAGGAAGAGAAAGAACCTAGAACAAGAAAATACCAAAACTTTAAATAAGAAACCAAAAAATACTAAAGAAAAACGACCAAAAGGTTTAAGAAACTTAAATAATTTTGAATGTGAAAAAGAAAATGATGAATATTTCTGCATTTATTGCCAAGAAAAGTATTGTGACCCACCCACCGAAGATTGGATTATGTGTTCAGAATGTAAGAATTGGGCACATGAGAATTGCAGTGCTGGGTCTTCTTCAAGAGGCTACATTTGTGAATTCTGCAAATGAAATGGAACCTCATCCGTAAATACCCCATGTCGTCCGCAATTAACCCAGCAATAGTCCGTATTTACCCCAAGAGCTAAGGGTAATTACGGACAAGAAGGTTTTTGTTTTTCGTTAAAATTTAATTAATGTTGATTGATCTCATATAATAATTAATGTTGATTTGATAGGTTAACAAATATAGTTTAATAATTAATAAAGAAAGACTGATTATTATTAAAAGTTTGAGTTTTATTTATGATTTCGCTTAAGCGTCCGCAATTCCCCCACTTTCCCCTACAACTCGCGTTGTTACTGTGAAAACCACGAAGGGTAGCTTCGTGCGCCATGTTGTACGTCTCTGTTTGCTACCGACTCAGTGAGATCTAGCCTGAAGTTGGATCTCCCTCTTAGTTTAGGTATTTATTTAATAGTTTTCGTTATAATTGCTCCGCTAAAGTTAATTTAGATTAATTTAATATCATAACGCTGTCTTAGCCTGTGGATAATTTATGCGATATACCTAACATAGCTTATATATTTTTTCCTTTTATAGGCAACCCTTTAAAGCCGAGGAGAAATGGTAACACCATCTGTTCACGCGCCTGCGTGGGATAAGGTTTCTTTCCAATGAAATACTGATTTGAAACAATAAAACTTATAATGACTGTGCTAAATTGACCTTAGGCTAGGTTCTTACAAAAGTCGCGGGACCCGTTACAATAAATAAGATTCGTCTGTGCGTCGACTGCTCGCTAGTGGCCCGCGTGGGCACGTGAACACCATCTATTTTTTGCATTAATAAATAATTGGGTCCCTATTGTCCCTAATTAGTTCCTACATTTGGCGGTAGTATCAGAACAGGCGATCATATCTCCCCCTCCCTCCCTCCGCAAGGCAAGCCTGCCAAATTAGTGGCAGGCTTGTGAGGCTTCTGCCAGGGCTGCGGGACTGTTCGAAAGAGATACCGCGGCCCTGGAACATAAAGGGCCAAAGAAGGAACATGGGTGGTTTTTAGTCAGTAAGAGTCTGACACTCCCTTCCGCTCCGGCCAGAGCGGGAGGAGTCATTTGATGATTTCCCACCCACCAAAAAAAAAAAGGCTTGTGAGGCTTGCCTTTTTTTGGGGAAAGTCAACAAATAAGGATGTGATTTTTAAAACGCAAAAGAGGTGCCAAAGGGCTATGTTTGGACTTCAACAGAGAGTTGTAAACCATTTTTAAAGCATATAAAATATTAACCCTTCCGTCAATGTACAATGACATTTTAGGGACCATTATGTTTGTTATATAGAATCCACACCTATTCCATTGTCAGATAAAGTAGTTCGAAATACACACGACAATAGTAAGCTATGTTTCCCGAAATCCAGGTGTATGGCGCCAATTCTTTATTCTACGTTCTTCTTTATAATACGTTGCCAAAACATTGGAGGGAATATACAACAGAAAAATTAAGATTAAAAAGCCATTACAATACTGACGAATTTCTAACCGATAAATTAATTTGACTTTTATAAAACATCCTAATTTTATTATTAATTTCTTCAATATTTAATTTTTTATATTATTTACTATGATGAGATTATGCATCAGCAGCTTTTCCCAGTGTCAGCAAGTAGGTAGCTTCCTGAGAGAGAAGAAAGGTCTCCGGGTTCTAGTATACTTGGATGACTTTTTGGTTAGACACCAGGACCCAAATGTGCTAGAAAACCATGTGCGTTATGCGGTAGACGTATTAAAAAGCCTGGGCTGGTGCATCAATTTAGAAAAATCAGTGTTAAAGGCAACAAAAGAAATGTAACTCTTAATTATTTGGGACGACGTGGCTACGAATCAGAAAAGACTCCCGAATCAAAAAATAGATCGAGTGTTAAAAGACATAAACAACATTTTGAACAGAGGCCAGTGGTCATGTACGGTTACACACCAGACATATGTAGAGAGCAGATAGAAAACTTTCACAAGATCATCCCAGAATGAAAGTTGCTGTAACTTCACAGGCTCTCTAAGACTGTCGTTAGTGGATTCAGAACGTATTAACGAATTTATGTACCGGAGCCGACGATATTGGCCACCACAGACGGTTCCGACGAAGGTTGGGGCATTCAGCTGGGCGACCACTAGTGAATAGTCCCGGGAAACCCGGAACCGAAAGTACCGGGTAATCCCGGAAATTTGCGACGTTTTGGGAACCGGGATTTTCTAAACCAACTCCCGGTTCTTTCGGGCAAAAATACTTCGCCTTTAAAATATGTATTTCTAATTTTATTGCTAAAAGCCCGACCGCTTATAGCGTGCTACGCAATAGTAGTACAAGGATTCTTTAATATTGTAACCACCTTATTGTAATACCTGGTCTACATTCCGAGCAAATAAATGACTATTCTATTCTATTCTATTCTAAGAGCATGCTACTTTCGAGCAAATGCTACTTACAACAACAACACAATTCACTTATTTTCAGGCTACTTTGGCTCATAGATATGTATCTTACAGACTAACATACATAAGATAAAATACGAATCGTGTTAGTAAATAGAACCTTAAAACTAAGTTAGTAAACTTCACCCCCCTTTCTTCTTCTTCTTCTTTATTCAACTTAGTAGCATTCAACTAGCATGTCTATACGAATAGAGCATGAGTATTTTACAGGCACAGAGAGCAATGAGAGCATGCTCTGAGTAGCAAACAAGCATACTTATTAGTAGCATGTGTAAAATGTGCATGTGTGAGATAAAAGAAAACAACTGATCGGAGAAATCCAGAAACTATTAACAGAAGGCCATACATTTTCTATATCTTATGCCAAGTGGACATCCATTCGTAATATTATTAGATATTATTTCCTTTATTCGTCTGTTAACAAATTTATTACATTTTTAAATATTGATTAAAAAAAATACATAAAAAACATTTAAAAATATAAAAAATTGTACACCACCGGTATCGGGAACAGGGTCCAAGCTACCGGCGGTCAGGGCTCCAGAGAGAGGAACCTCCTAACAATACGAGCCGTGTCCAGAAGTACCGCTTTCTGAATCAAGCCCTTGATCCAGCTGCCTAACGAGAGCCTCCTGAGATGTTGGTCGAGGCTCTTGGCAATTAAGCCATGGGCTGACACGACTATCGGCACAATGATCGCTGAGTCCACATCCCACATGTCGACAACCTCGCGAGCCAAGTCAAGATACTTGATTTGCTTATCTTTCTCGGCTTTCACGAGGTTCTCGTCATGCGGGACCGTAATGTCAACAATCATTGCGCGCCGCTCTGATCGATCCATCACCACTATATCAGGCTTATTGGCAACAATAGTCCTGTCAGTGATGTGTTGTGCAGGGTCTTAGCATTTAAGAAGCCACGACCCCCGCATTTCCGCGGGATATACAGCCTCATAACCGAAGAACGCGGGTGATGCATTCGAAATGCCGTCAACAATGTACGGACCCTCCTATCCAGGGCGTCTAATTCTGTTTGAGTCCATTTGAGTATGCCGAAAGAGTACATCAAAACCGGCATGACCCAACCGTTGAAGGCACGCACCTTATTTCCGCCTGATAAAAGACTATTAAATACTTTTTTCAGGCGGCCAAAGAAACGCTCCTTCAGCGATTGCTTCATGTCAGCAACATTGATGCCCAGCGCTTCCGACATACCCAAATACTTATAAGTTTCGGTTGCTGAAAGGGATCTAAGATTTATGGAATCCGAGAGCTGGGTTCCCACAGATTCCACAATCTCCCCTCGCTTTACATGCATGACCGCACATTTGTCCACACCAAATTCCATCCTAATGGCGCTACTGAAAGTTTCAGTTACCTTCAGTAGTTCCATCAGTTGCAAATTAGATATTATTATTATTAGGAGATATTATTTAGCCTGAATGCCCGAAAATTTCAAAAATCTAGGACTAACTAGAGTGTACGGTTCATTAACAGTGAAAAGATACTGAAGATCGAAGAAATAAAATAAAATTAACAGAGTTTGACCTCCTTAATTAAACCGCGTTATAATATGGCCTAAGATTCGAAGACACCTTTAAGAAATATTTGAGCAAAATTTGAACAAAATCTAAGAAGTAGTTTTTGCGCCATTTTGAAACAGTTTTTATTTTGTCCTGTAATTTAGTCTTTCTCTTAATTTCTCCGTTTCAGGACTTTCAACGCTACTATCTAATAAAGGCTTACTTAAAGTACCGAAAGTATCGAAAGTACCGGGAATCCCGGTTCTTTAGCCAGAAGATCACAAAAATCCCAGTTCTTTAATACGGAACCGGTTCTGCATTCCCTAGCGACCACCTCCTGTCGGGCTCATGGACGGAAGATCAGTTGCAACGGCACATCAACAGAAAGGAGCTCATCACTGTCCTGATAGCTTTACAGAACTTCCGAGATGTTATTTGAAACCAATCAATTATGATATAGTCAGACAACAGGACGGTAGTGTCATACCTAAGGAATCAGGGAGGAACTAGGTCGGTGGCACTCCTGGAAATACAGTCAGACAAGAGGACGGTGGTGTCATACCTAAGGAATCAGTGAGGAACAAGGTCGGTGGCACTCCTGGAAATTACGCGAGAAGTCCTAGCAATCTAGGTGTGACTCCATTCATTTTACGTACCGGGTGGGTACAACTCAATCACCCAGTGTCTGTCCAGGGGAAAAGCCGATTGGCATCTCAAAGACGAGATCACACACGAGATTTTTGAAAAGTGGGGAGTCCCTCAGATATATCTGTTCGCCACGAACTATTCAAAGGTCGTGTCGTGTCGTGTCATGTCTCAATAGATGCGAGGGAAAAAGTCCCCCCAAAGTCCTCTTCATCAACGCATTGAACAAGTTGGCCTGGATTTTTTCTCCTCCACCACTAATACCCCGGGGTCCTTCAACATCTAAACAATTCATCCGGGTCGTTTCTGATAGTGGTACTTCATTGGGAGACAGTGTTTTGGAGGAGCGATCTCAAACACAGAGGGCTATGTACGCCGTTCCCCCTGAGGAAGAATTTGATCGACCTATCTACGAACCTATCCACGAGGCCACGAGGCTTGAGCTGAGCAAGCTATTGCCAGCTTTCGGAGATAGGCACTGGCGAGAGCGTGACCCCCGCGCGGTCGATTCGAGGTCATGCCCGCAGTTCACACGAAGACGAAAGGTTGTAAGTATCAAGTATGTGCGTACTCTAGGTAAGGTAGGTAATCTCCGAAAGGTCAAGCCTCGGCAAGACCTGAAATAATCGTTTTCTTCCCTTTAGGGTGGAAAACGTTGCTATTTTAGCGATATTTTTCTAACGTGTTGACGATAATCCGTACTTACGTCATTTTCGCTTCGAAGAGGTTCTCCATACGAACTTTGACGAAAGGCCAAGGACCCTGGTTCTTGTGCTCTTCCTGACACCAGGCCTTCTTCGCCTTTTCGTATTTACAGTACTCTTTGAGAACCAGGTCGTAAGGGAATGGGTACAGTTGTTCAATACGACAAACAGCCAGTTTTTCCTCTAGTTTCTTAGCTTTCCGTTCTTCATCAATCTTGATCGCTACGTTGCCAGAACAGAAGATCAGCTTCTTGACATTACCGGGGTTTTTACTGGCTGGCCCCTCTTCTGGGATCACTCTGTCGGAAATACGAAAGAAATACAGTACTCGTTATATCTACTATACATAATTTGTGTGTATTATGTGATGACTATGAAGTATTTTAGTCTCTGAGTTCTGCTCTCATTAAGTTTAAACAGCTACTAAATATTATTGAAATACTAATTTCGACCTCACCTCCTGAATTTCGTTCCAGTTAAGAATTCACTGAACTTGGACCGGTAATAGGGGTGCTTAAGGCCGACTTTAGGCGTGAAGATGATGAGCGGTTTGCGGAATGGCATGGCGATCTGTCTTCTGATTATGTGGAAGTAGTTTGCTGGGGTAGTCACGTTGCACACGATCCAGTTGGCCGCCCTCAACTGTTTCACTACGAAGAAGGCAAAGGTTTACGAGGTAATCTGTTTTGTTATTGGTACCAGACACGTACCAAGTACATTTGGATCCACTAGGACAGAATCTCCTCTATTCTAAAAGGTACCTTAAACTTAATTGAAGGGGGAAATGGAAACTTCCAAAATGAGTTAGGTACTTATCAATTAACAATCTGGGGGATGGTTATTGTAAAGTAGAGAAGTAGATAAAGACCAACGGGTTTACGCGCTTTCCAAGACCAGGGATTGTCTGACGCTCGAATTCGATTTTTTTTTACATATTATTATTTTTAAGTTGAAATTGTAACTTGCTTATCTAAATTTTAATTGTTAGGTTAGTTTTTATAACAACATTTGCATGCTGAATTTTAGTAAGCGGAATATGTTGAACCTATTTATCTTTAACACCACAATGTACCATATTTCACGCAAATAAAGATTATTCTATCCTATCTGGCTTCTCTCCGATGAGTTTGACCGCCGAGAGCGTTCCTAATCCGGACCGGTACGATTTTACAAGACTTACACTCCAACTGCTTGTCGTCCAAGTTTGGTATGACATCGTCGTCGTCGTCACTTTGCTGAAGGTATCTTTCTGGGCGCGCTGACGAGTGCTCGGGACCCTGATAGACACAAACAAAAACGTGGCTTTTGATTCTGATGGACAATCTATTACGTAGTGCACAAGCAGCGACCGCCTCTAGAGGCCAGGAACGACTGCTCTGGAGGCCACTATCAGACGCGATGCCCTTGTGCGAAAAAAATATTAGTTTACTATTGAATGTATGAGAGGTTATTACACGATCATATGTCTAGGATCGAGTTAAAAACATATGACAATGTTGGAATACAGACGTAATTCATTTATAATTGACATAAATGGTTATTTTTTTAATGGGGCAATATGGGGAAATCACAATCATGAAAAAGAGCAAAATATGCAATCACTCAAAAATAAGCTACGTAATCACGTAAGAACGTGGGTATCCATGAGAGTAGTCGGGGCAGCTGAGATCCTAACTAACACTGAGGCGCGTAGGGGCTTCCAGTTTATAGTCTAACCGGATGCAGCTGAATTTTACATAGAGCGACTGCCTACCTGATCTCCATAACCCAGGCAGTCCTGGTTTAATACGATACCCCTTGGTAAGTCTGGTAGTCAAACTTTCGGGTCACTGGCTATCTGTAACGACTGTCATAGATCTACAAATGACAGCCGGGACCAACAGCTTAAAGTGCTTTCCGAGACACGGATGAAACTGTATGTAATGGGTGGTCACCCATCCACAGACCAACCTAGGCAAGCGTGACTTAACCTGAAGATCTACCCGAGCTGCAGTTATTATTTAGCCACGAGCTCTTTCATTCTGGATAAATAAGGCCAAAGTAATACATCCTGAAATGTAGCAGCGTGGCTCGACGCTGATCTCAATTCTCAATAATACTCACGGCGCCGTCGATGCCGTGAGGTAGTTGTACTACCACGCCCGACTGGCTCACCCACTTGCTCTCACCGTTCGCAATGAACGTGTCAAACATAGGCTGTGCGGTGTCCGCAAAGTCCCCGTACTGCGCCTCCCATATTGCGAGCACCTGCGGACTTGAGTAAGAGTAGCCGACCTCGAAACCCAAAATGCCTGCGGATGAAATAACGCACAGATAGAAAATAATATAAATGCAGAATGACGTGTTGATAATTTCAACACAATAAATAATGTGAACCTAAACAGACCCTTCACGAAGCCGTCAATCAAGTATTCTGTACATCAAACTAAGTAACTCTGCTCAAAAAATATTGCTGGGAAACCACTTTATTTTTGGGTTGAAAAATCACGGATTACGGTATGACTAAAGTCTCAATGTAACGCACTCAAAACATTGTGCTGGACCTTGGCCGGGCGGTCTGTCTGTGGATGATCCAAGTTAAGCAACGACTGCCAAGTTGGCAGTCGTTGCTTAATCTTGATTACCCATTCACAGACCAATCTTGACAACCGTTGCTTAACTTGGATCACCCATCCACAGACAGACCTTGGCAGTCGTTGCTTAACCTTGATCACCCATCCACAGACCAACCTTGGCAACCGTTGCTTAACTTGGATCACCCATCCACAGACAGACCTTGGCAGTCGTTGCTTAACCTTGATCACCCATCCACAGACTAAAGACGAAACGAAAATATCTGGCTTGCTTTCTATAAGAGAGAGAGAGAGACAGACAGAGAAAATCAAAATCAAAATCAAAATCAAAGCATTTATTTCAAGTAGGCCCGTTACAGGCACTTTTGAACTGTCGAAACAAAGACAACAATGAAATTTAGCTACAGTCCCAGTCACAAGGCATAAAAACTGTGAAAGTACTGTAGTTGCCCATTCCCTAACGTAGATCTCTATGGAGAAGAACGGGCAAGAAACTCCATGGACACTCTTTTAAATCAGAATATTTTTACAAAACCTTGGTTACATCATTCATGTTTAGATGGTACATTATGTGAGAGCGATGTAGCAAGATGTGCACGTTAAAAGTGTCCATAGTAAAAACAAGGAAAAGAACAATTCAAAAAATAAAATAATTAATTCAAATAAGCCGTGGCAACCAAGAGATGACCAGTCACAACTGACAGCGCCCGTTCACGAACATGACGCATGTATCAGCACCATTCAACTCAACCATTTTGAAGGGAACTAACTGATCCGACACACGCGCCACCATCAGCGAGACATTTGAGTGAGCATGACATACACTTAACCGCCAGGGCAAATTCAAGTCAAAAAAAAAAAAAAAAATGACGTAGGTTTCCAACGAAGGATAGCTTTCTATTACATAGTACTCACATAATATGGGCTATGCGGTTATATAATACCAAAAGAAATTGAATCTATACAATGCAAAGATAGTTGTACAATCTTCAGCAGCTCCAACACACATGTAGATGTAGATTTTTTCTAACGTACATTATGTTTTCGTAGATGTATTGACAATGTACCGTCATGATTTTGATTTCCTTAAACAGTTCCCTTAGAGAATCGCGCCTACGAAGATTATATATGGCTCTGATGGCTCTTTTTTGCAGAATAAATATAGACTCAATGTCTGCAGCCCGTCCCCATAACAGAATGCCATAAGACATTATACTATGAAAGTAACTAAAATAGACCAGTCTAGCGGTATCTACATCAGAAAATTGACGGATTTTTCTAACAGCATATGCTGCTGAACTTAGGCGCCCCGCAAGAGATTTCAAATGAGAACCCCATTGTAGCCTTGAATCAAGCGTAAGCCCCAGGAAAACGGTTTTATCTACGAATTCAAGTTTCTCTTTAGAAACATGCGCACGCCGCACGGCTTACAATAGCTTACTATAGCAAAAACACATTACCCTCCTTTGCGTCGCGCGGTCGGGCAAAAAGTGTCGTTACAACTTTTCGTCTGATTTTTTTCCGTCTAGCCCCCTTTCGCAACGCACGATAAGGAACTTCGTTCCAAAATTTTTTTTTAAAATCGTCAAATCGACATAAAATATGCTACTCCTGATAGCTACCATAATCGAGAATTTTTATAAGAGAAAAAGTTGAAGAAGGAAAATTAGCTTGATAGTATCAATTGTAAAAATGGACCCTGGATCCTGGAAACAGTCTGTTATAAGTATGAAGACTCACTAAACCGTAATTACGAGTATTATTACCGAATTCAGAGAGCGAACTGTTGTGTAGCGCATAGCGCGCCTGGTCGGCATACAGGGTGTCCAACACGCGGTACGTGGCGCCGTCCACGCCCTGGTGGTGGTAGACGTGGTGCCTATAATAGACATGCCACTTTAGCGTGTATACGCAAAACACACACAGCTTCACGGGATCAGGGGATGTCACGTTAATAAGCTCTCAGGTCTAAAAAATATTTTGGTCCACTGTAAACAAGCCATCACCGCTCCTGAATATGTATGGAAAAGAATTACGACGCCAAAGTAATTCAAAAATTCGATGTGCTTTTTAACGGTCGTGTTTTTGGGGCTGAGTGCTGACTGTACTTCTACCTAATGTATAGGCGGCACTGCAAGTTATTTGTGTTGCATAGTTAGTGTCTCATTATAGTAAAGACATCATATTAAATTATGATTAGTCTATTAGCAGTAGGTATTCAAACGTGTGAGTAAAGTGTGGGAGTACCGATGCGCCATAGTGCCCCGCTCCACATCCTCTCCGGTGAAGTGGATGTGCACGTTGTCGCGCAGCAGCGAGCCGTACGCCAGCGCCTCGCCCATCGGCCAGTCCGCGATGCCGTCCTTGACCTACGCAACACCTGCAGTCTAAGCCTTTGCTCATACTTCAGTAAAATGACATCAACTGCGGTTCAGTCATACAAAAGACAAACCATTTTTTCACGAAGTTTCAGCATCCTAGTTATGCCTTTGTGAACCTGGAAGGCCCACGGTTCCGGTGGCGTGCTAAAATGGTTCGCTATGGTACTTATTGAATCTTGACTTATCCCCGTTTCTTGAATCTGAAAAATTGCAGAATTTGGGAGAACACAGTACTAAGTATTAAAAGCTGCTAAAAATGGCAGGTGATTTGGGCTGATTCCTTATTATGTGTTATGAGCAAAAGGCAGATGTTTGATGTCTGACAGATTGCAGTCTAGATTTGAAACATAATGCCTATTCAGGATTACCAAAAGCTTCACTCAAGAATAGTTTGGTAACTTTATCTACAATACGTAAATTGTTCATTAGCAACTGCAGCTAATATTGAAGCAAAGCATTGGACTCGG
Organism: Eurois occulta; assembly: GCA_950022335.1. NCBI lineage: Eukaryota > Metazoa > Arthropoda > Insecta > Lepidoptera > Noctuidae > Eurois > Eurois occulta. The sequence continues at coordinate 2,308,300 of OX465489.1, read as the reverse complement.
GCACTCACTTTGGTCGGGTCTACAGATTCAAAGAATCCAGTCCATGGCGTATCGATCCACTCCCCTATACTAAGCTTGGTTATTTTCTTAGCGAGTTCAAAGTGAGTGTTGAGAGTGTCCATGTACTCCTTCTCCCATCTTTTGATGTCAGCGTCGCTGGCGATGCCTTCCGCTTTTAGCTTGTCCGCGTAGATCATATCCACTGAAATTAGATATAAGTGCTATTTAGTTTCAGAAGAGCACGTGCTGTCCACTTCATACGTAGTGCATGCAAACTATAAGGTCAAAGGTGTAAAGAATGTCATGTGAGCTGGAATGGCTTTTTTAAGAAGCGCAGACTCCATAATTCCACCCGAAATGTAATGTATGGAATTTGTATGCACTGTTACCTACCAAGCACCTTACCACGGGACGTTGAGCTTCTCAAAAAGAGACTTACACGATGATTAGATATGACTTTGTGGCCTTTCTCAATTACTCATTCATTCTTCAAAAGCAAATTGTAAATTCGAACTATGTTGAACCAAAAGAGACTAAATAATCTATATACTATATGTTACGGCCAAAGATGGGTGTTAATCGGCTAGGTGTTAACGTAAACTTAAGATTAGCCGGCTAGGTGTGGACATAAACTTAAGATTAGCCGGCTAGGTGTGGACATAAACTTAAGATTAGTCGGCTAAACTTAACATAACTTTGTAATCTAATTTTTGCATGCCAAAATGGTAGAATGTACAGACGCCAGCACATCATAGGTAGGTAGTAGGTGGGTAGTAGGAGGGTAGTCGGTAGGTAGTAGGTAGAAGTGATGAACTGACCAGTTTTCATACTCCTAATTTTATAGTACATGAAAGGCTGCGTGAACATGGGCTCATCCTCCTCGCTGTGGCCGTGTCTCCGGTAGCAGACCAGGTCCAGGACCACGTCCTTCTTGAACTTGCATCGAAAGCTGATGGCCACGCGTGCTACGTACGCCACTGCCTCCGCATCGTCGCCGTTCACGTGTAAAACTGGTGCGTCGATTGCTTTTGCTATATCTGGATCAGGGAGAACGCTAAAAACGTAAAATGGTCCGATTCGGTCCATAACGTGTATTGTTGGACCGCAACCGAGAGTTTTCCTTTACAGATGAGGTGATGGCATCATACCAGAGCAGTAAGGCGAGCTCCTGGAGAAGCGCGGGTCGGTGGTGTATCCGATCTGGTTGTTGCAGACGATGTGCACAGCACCGTGTGTGGTGAAGGCCGGCAGGTTGCTGAGTGTGAAGGACTCGTACACCACGCCCTGCCCGCACACCGCCGCGTCGCCGTGCATCACAATCGCCATCACCTGGGCGTTAATTTGAAATGATAATGTTCGATATCTTATCTCAGTATCTGTCATAAAGTGCATACCTACTTAGGTATGAGAAGCTGTAAAAGCTGACGATGGTATCAGATGAGTGGTCGACTTTATTTAGGATTCGATTTAGTCAACACCTAGATTTTTTTTTAACATCTTTAATTCGAAAACTCGGGATTAATGCTTTCCGTTAATCATTAATAATTATAATATTATGATAAGAAAAAATGTGAGTGGAAAATACGAAGTCGCTTTTTGTCACAAACAAATCTTCTAAACCAATGGGGGCCGCTAGTATAAAAAATAAATAAAAAAAACCTTGTCTCCGGTAGCATCGCCCCTCCAGAACTGCTCTGCCCTCGCCTTGCCCAGCACTACGGGAGTCACGACTTCCAAATGAGAGGGGTTTGCGCTCATCGACACCTTTATGTACCTGTTGGTCCGCCGGATGAACCGGTGGATGTAAGTACCCAAATGGTACTTCACGTCGCCGGACACCTGAGTCGGTAAAGGTACTATAAATATATCAAACTTTAGTTGGCGTTAAATCGTTGATCTGAATTCGATTTCCAGGTCAGTCTAAGGTTAGAATTTTTTCAGTAGAACCAAACTGACAAAATATGGATGTTCTACTATACCTACACATCGGCCTATAGAATAAGAGTTCTAATCAAGATGTTTAGTTGTTAAATATCCAATGTGTTTGGTGTTAGGATAACGGTTACCGATACTAAGGGCATATTATACACTCATTTCTATAGACAAAGACATATTTATAAATATTCATAACCCAACACCCCGCGAATGGCAGCCATCTTGTTTTTTTTTAAATCGGCTGATCTAGGGTATGATCAATGAAATGCTAATATCTTTGAATCTAAGAGACGTGCAAATGACGTTATTGCAATGGTAAATAATGCCGAGGCTATCTATAGTTACTAAATATTTTTTCCCAGAAATATGTATTTCATTGTACATAGAAATGAGTATACAATATGCCCTTACAGTATCGGTAACCGTTATGTACGAGTACGTTATCACTGTATTTCAAAATCTGCTGCAAGTGATCTCATTAATTGATCATGTTTTCGGCTAAAGACTGTCGACACAGGACAAACTTGCCTAGGTACCTATAATAAATCAGTACTCACAGATTCCTTAGGCTCCATCGGTTTGAACTGGGCAAAAATATCACTCAGCTGCTTGCGACACACATTCACCAACATGTTTAGACGACCTGAATGAAAATTACTCTTAAGATACTGAATATGTAGATTCAAAGAGAGATAGGGAGCCATTTAAGATCCAATTCTGTGTTGTTGTTTTCAAATAACAATTATATCCTAAACGCAATTGATATCCTAAAAACAGCCAATCCAAATCGGTGCATCAGTTGACTGGTAAGTGGTCCCCGCCGCCTTTGTACTAAGATCAGTTAAATGGTAAGTGGGCCCGCCGCCTTTGTAACTATTTATTTATTTATTTATGTACACACAGATACTTAACTGCGTCTGTGACCGTTTTAAGCATTTTAACGTGATTCATATTACCCTAATATGATTCCAGCCAGATTTCTGATCCCTTGTTACGCCTTTACCACCCCAGGAGTAAACCTAAAATGCCCCCTGCGACTGTTAATTAGACCGGCACCCTTTAAGTCGGAATGCACCAAAAGCTTTGCTGCAGCAAACAGCAATAGTGTAATACATACCCGAGCGTTCGTCTTCGCAAAGCACTAGCTTACTACATACATACTGCCTTGATAATCTAATGATCTACAGAAGTAGGCTTCGAGTCCCAAATCGGACAGTTTTGTTGGTTTTAATCTTCAGGATTTGCTTAATAGGGATCCGGATTCAAGACGTGACACGACTATGCCTCGAATAGCACGTGTAGCATTTAGTCCATCACCTGATCCATCCCCGGTACTATTGAAATGCAGTCCCTTAATTCAGACTGAATTGGGAAGAGATCGTTTACATAATTATTTAATGTTGGCTAAGTAACCTCGATGCTGCATAGCCATGACGATTGATTGCACGCCGAGTCTGGTGCTGTGGTCGACGACCTCCTCCAGCATCACGATCATGCTCTCGCCACCTTCCAGCCCAAACCTCTTCTCAGCAGGCCATTTTGTCGCGAAGTATTTTTCCAAACTATGTCACAATTATGATGAAAAACTCTTACTTCATATCTTGTAAATATCTTTTTATCCTTACTTTATTTTTTCACCGAACTAAGGACTTGCGGTGGTGTAAGGTTACAATAACACGTACGTTTATGCATCAGATGTCTCAATCTCTTACAATGAAAATCATGTCTGTAGTCCGATGAAAAAAACGCGACGTCGAGCGGCCATTTGCATAATCAGCCTGTAATGTTCCCAATGCTCGGACACAAGCCTTCTCTCTATGAGAGGGAATGAGCTATAATCTTAACGAAACATATAGAATAATCACTGGCTGCCTAACACAGGCTCCACTAGCTACATTACTAAAAACAGAAAGAGGAGGAAGAGAAACGTCATCTTCTGTAGAATATGGAGACCCCAAGAAGCGGGCTGGAGAGTTGGAACAGCTTCCTTAGGTTGACTAATCCATTAGTCGACAACACCAGGGTTTTTTTGTGGCTTTTCAGACATCCCCCTCCGGCACGCTATGTCGAACCTGCAGAAAAGCTCCCAGCGGGACACCTACTGCCATGGCCCACCTGGAAGACCCTAAACCCATTGCGAAGCTAGGTAGGCCGCTGCAGATACAACTTGGTCCTGTGGGATTATTCCAATGAAGCAGAGTGCGACTGTGCCTTAAGGTGAATGCTCCAACCAGCCCATACAACCTAGCACATAATCAACATACAACCTAGCACTGGCCTACAAATTGCAAAAAACGCAAGAAATTTTGAATTTCGCGGGCTGGTTGGAGCATTCCCCTTAACACAAACCATGACTCGCCTCCTGTCTTGCCCTATGTTGAATTCCACCTGCACTTTAAAAGACCTGTCCAGCCAAGCCACCACCAATGCCGTCGAGTTAGCCGAGTTCTGGTCGAAGCTTATTTGAATGTACCTAATAAACAAAATTATCGACACGCGAAGAAGATTTTCTCACCCGTTTTTATAAAACTCCATATTAGGAGAATCAGCTTTTATAATGTTCTCTCCAATACTGGGACAAAAAACACCTCTCTGTGGGCGGGAGTGCGCCATAATCCGCCGCGCTTACCTAACTTAACTATACGTAGTACTTAGTGGTTAAAACAAACTTACAACACAGCCTTGGTAAGTCGCCGCATAATATTTTTCTTCTCCTCGTTGGTTCGATCGAACACTCCTGGTGTCTCCATCATCTCCCTCAGGTATTGTACTTGGTCGATATCATACACGTGCATATATTCTATGCCGATGGACTTACAGTACACATTCTCGAGACGCCGGATTATTTCTCTAAACAAATAAATAAATTAATTGCATCATCTAAGTATGGGTCATTCAGCAAAGATCCAGCGTGTCTACTACAATAATGCTTTCAGGTTGTTGTTGAGACTGTCTCGCTACTGCAGTGCGTGTGCGTCAGATGTTTGTGCTAGCTGGTACCTCTTTTATTATATAGTGTATTATCTATGCTGGTACCGACGGGTTTCATGCGATTGTTCGCAAGAAAACGTCTTCGCTACTCAGGAGAGTGAAAGACAGTCTCAATAGCGGCATGAGAACTGTAGCTACAGTTTGCTTATGATATTTATTTATTTATTTATTTAATTTTAAAGAAAGCTTACAGACTAATAACAATTATAAATATCATGCATAAGTAGTGACATTTGCTAATTACAAGCTTCCACATAATATATATCTAATTAGTAATGAGTTACTTGCGTTGACCAGTTACAGCGATTTTACATTGTTATATTGGTATAAAATTGTCGAGATAATATATTGGCTATGTCAAGTCATGCAACATCAAAATCAGAGTTAAAAGCTATTTATGGCTGTCACCAAAATACTCCTTGTTTAGAATATTTCTAATTTTGTGTGCGCTAGTGCAAAATAAATCAATTTCCAGATGTGCTGGTAAACTATTGAGAGCTATAACACTACGTATGCAGAAGGCGTTGCGCCTATACTTTGTCGATGCGAATGGTACATGGAGTAGAGGCCGTTTTCTCAAGTTGTTTATATTAGTGCGAAGAAGAATTTTGCTGAGTAGTTCGGGACAATCCACAGAGCCGTTTGCGATGTTCACTAAAAAACAGATATCACTGATATTACGTCTTAATTCCAATGGTAAGAAATGATATCGCTTACAACGGTGTTCATAGTCGACTGAGAATTGCCCAGCCTTGAAGTCCAAGTACCGCAAAAACCTCCTCTGAACAGACTCAATACGAGATTTGTAAATCTCATATTGAGGGTTCCATACTTGAGAAACGTACTCAAGGTGGCTACGCACTAGAGAACAATAAAGAACCTTTAGTGGTTTTAGGGAACGAAAACTAGAACAAGCTCTAATAATGAAGCCCAAGGCTTTGAACGCCTTGTTGACAACTGTTTCTATATGACCATCAAAAAGCAGTTTGCTGTCGTGTACCACACCAAGATCTCAATATCCCACTTTAAATTAGAGAAAGTTCGAGCTTTTATGTATGCTCTTAATCTCATCTTACCTGAGTGTTAATGAGGTTTCTGAGCCACCGATGCTAGTTGTTACAGGCAGTTCGAATGTCATGTCCATATGTTTTTCAGCTAAGAAATAATACATGTTTAAATTGCGTGTGACATTTCTTCATTGACTGAGATATCGAGATAATGACACCAGAATCAGTAAAACATTTGACTGACTTGATGCATAAAATACGAAAAACTGTCCCAATATTATTGATTGGGACCGTTTTTCTAATTTTATGCATCAAGCCAGTCTAGCGCAGTACACAACTGGTTAAATATGCCTTTTCAAACAGCGCCACAGACTCGCAACACACAGCACGATTAAATCTGCTTACATTTTGATAAACTAATGAGAGTAAAAGTAACCCTATGAATAACAGCCTAGAATTTTATGAAAACCCCACAGTTGTTGCAGTTGTTGTATGAGTAATGGGTATGAATCTAGCCTAGATCAATGTCCAGTTTATGGCAATAACAATAAGCTATGGGACAGCCTGCCAAACTATCTCCGAGGGGGGGGAAAGGCAACTGCAGACGCGATGCTAAACATGTGCGACGTATTAAATGATTGAAACTTACACTTACATAATTCCGAGCATAACTCTCGGGTTACTATATGGCTTTCTACTCCCTTGGTGTCAAGAGCCAGGTTCTTATTATTTGCGAGGAGCCTGGCTGGCAGCGTCAGGCTTAGAGGGTCTGTTTTCGCGAGCAGGTGACCACGAGCCTGTGGCAACAACGTTTAGTGCTTCACTGTCATCAGCGATGCATTTTATTTAGCGTCGCTTGAGAACACTTGTTTCATTTAGTAATTAAGAAAACCCAACTGTGAAAGCAGTTGAGCAGCCATTCAAGCCTTAACAGTTATTGGGAGATGGCTCACTCTCGCCTCACCTCATCATCGGTCAGGCGCCAATACCTCCATTCCCTACCCTCAATAATGGGTAAGTAATATATGATATAATTACGAAATCTCTAATATTTACAAGATATACTTAACCCTCTAGTAGCAGTAGTTCGGTTGTTAGTCCGGTTGACCGAACTACTGAAACTTTCAGTTGCGATAGTTCGGTTCTAACAAAGCACCGAACTACTGAAACTTAAATACCTATGTAACTTAACCGAACCGGGTGCCCCTGACGTCGACCGTCTAGGGTTAGCGTTTCCGTCAGCAGGTCGACGGATCCCCGCTGCGCGGGGCTCCTATTTCTGTCTGCAGGGTTTACAGGAACCTAACTAACCGAACCTCGGGGTGACCCTGACGTCGACCGTCTGTCATAGTAGGACGAACAGAAACTGGTCTCCCTCGTGGTCCTACTAGTAGGACAAAATAGTAGGACCACGAGAAAACGGCAGTTTATTTGAGGGTACATATTTAAGTTTCAGTAGTTCGGTGCTTTGTTAGAACCGAACTATCGCAACTGAAAGTTTCAGTAGTTCGGTCAACCGGACTAACAACCGAACTACTGCTACTAGACCGATATAACAACTGAATCTATAATTTTTGTTTATATAATGATCAGTTAATATAATAAACGATTGATATAATTTTAAAATAACTATTGTTTATAAGCATAACATACAATAAATATAAATCGTTTGATATAAACGTGATAAATATGATATAGAGTCTACAGTGTGAATTTTTACGAGCTCTGGCTTCTAATTTATGCTTTAAAAAACAATACCTGTGTGTATTATTTTTTAAGCGATATATACGACGATTCTGACTGTGAAACAACAATATTATATACCTATATTGTTATTTCACAGTCAGAACGTTTTTCGCATACATTTCATACCGATAGTCATTAAAAGGCAGAAAATGAATCAATCATAATAAAACAGTTGATTGTGAACATAGTTATGTGGTTTTTATTTCTCTAAGAAGCATGCAAACACGCATACACCATGCATGCAGCAAGCATGCAAACAAGCATTCACAATGCAAGCAAGCATGCAACATGCAGCAGACATGGTTTCTGTCACGGCTCCGGCGTGTTCAACGCTCACCACAGCAGCTTCGGGTTGCCGGCCAGCCTCAGCCGCGGCGGCGAATGTTAAAACCACCTGCTCCTCAGCTCGCAGGCGATATACGAAATAAGTTTTAAAGTATATAAATGTTTTAACTAAAGAAATTATATCAACAGTTGGTATAACTCATGTTTATTATATCTTGTGAACGTTATTGAAATGATGGTATGATATGAGACGCACCCGGCTTCACCCGCATACATTGTTTACACGATATAGCTTTACACATAATCTCCTATGTTTAATTCTGATGTATTTATGCTAATGTATGTAAAATTTTATCAAGATCAGTTCTGTAACTTTTGCGTGAAAGGGTAACAAACATTCATCCATCCTCACAAACTTTTTATGATGTCTATTGGTAACACGACTGTCTCCAACAGACATTCCTCATTCACCTGGTAGCTTCGAATTAAGCTTGCGACAGCCATATTTAATTTAATTCTGGTTTTGATTGCCTCTTCATTGTCGCGGGAACCCGTCTTCGATTCTGTAAACATATGTAACAACTTCAAAACACTGCTAACACAATATAAGTTTTTAAACTGTCATGGTCACTAACATTATAATTAACACTAGAAACGGGATATTTACCATGTCCACTGTTTGTTTTGAGTTCCCGACCCACACCCACCCGCAATAACTTCAGTTTATCCGTGATCATGGTGCTTGCAACAGCGCCGAAATATCGGGAACTCAAAACAAACGGTGGACATGGTAAATATCCCGTTTCTAGTGTTAATTATACTGCTAACACAGAAAACAATCAATGTTATACCAACAACGAAGTAACAATTAATAACATTAAATTAAATTTTCACTTACTAACTGTTTTAGGACTAAAATCGTCCTGTATTTCCTCAATCTTTAACGTCGGACCTTGCAGGCTATCGTAAAAACAGTCCCATGACTGCAAAAGTTAATATAACAATAAATTATAAAAGCTAACGATAAATCTTTATTTTTCTCTCTTCACTAAGAGGTAAGGAAGGGCATTTCAACATAAACTGCATAAAATATGATCTTTTGTGAGAGACTGGCGTCTACACTAAGATAGGTACACTGTTTGGCGTTACATTGGCAAATTTTCATACTCTAGGAAAAATATTTATTGATAAAGAAAAAAAACAGAATATTACACAGCGACCCACTTCAGGGCCTTCTGATCTACAAAGATATTTCCACGACACCCAATTTCTAAGCTCTGTGCGGAATATTGGATATAAAATAAACATTTCTTTTAATTGAATTTTACTGCTAAACGCAGGATATCAAACGCAGTTAATAAGACACAGAGCATCTGATTTACTTACTGCGTCGACCGATCCTTTAGATTTTGACCAGTCCAAATACTGCGCTTCGAGAAAATTGGCATTTGCGCCACTAAGGAAAGATTCAGCTGATGAAGATACGTCCCTCTGTTGTAACAGCTGATACTGAAACATTTAACACGATAAGCGAAATTACTTCGAATAAATTTATTAACCTACCAAAGAATCTTGCCAGTTCGATAGGCTTTAGAAATAGCTATGCTATGTTCTCATGGATGAGCGGCACATTGCAAGAACATTATAGTTTGTATTAATTTGTTATAAGAAAATTATCACACACGCACAATAAAACCCCTTTCAGTTATCAAGTAGAAGTCTGGCAGATTTGCAGTTTTATTGTACTCATACTAGCTACTTCTCGGTCTTTCTAAAATTGTACATTTTGATATAGGTGATGAAACTTTGTTATTGCATTCGAGGCGGAATTCACACCCGAGCCGCAGGCGAGGTTGTTATGGAGCCTGCAGTAACAAATGCCCACGTGTGTCAAGCGACGTTTTTCACGAAGAAATAAAATAATGGAACAAAAGTATTTTTGTCATGAATTATTAGGAAACTATGATTTAATTTGCCATTTTTCCGCGCTTTGCTTTCGCCAGGTTGAAAGAGAAGCAAAGGTATAAACCGCTAAACAGCCTAACTACTATGAAAAATAGAAAATTCAAATATTTTTGAATTTGGAACACAAATGTTAATTTGTTCAAAAAGTATGTTATGGTATGGTATGGGTTCCGTAGCCGAATGACAAAAAACGGACCCCTTATAGATTCGTCATGTCTGTCTGTCTGTCTGTCCGTATGTCACAGCCACTTTATTCCGAAACTTTTAGGGACTTGTATACAAAAATAAAAAAAATGGGGGGCTCCCCATAAATGTAACTTAACTATTATATTTTTTTTCATCTAACCTATACGTGCGGGTCTATAGATAGGTCTATAAAAATGACTTTGAGGTTCCTAAACCCAGTTTTTCTCAAAGTCAATCGTGTGAAAGATAGACACTTCCAAAGTGGTAAAATGTGTGTCCCTCCCCTCCTCATTTCTAAATTAAGAGGAGAAAAATTCATTAAAAGTACTTATTATGAAAAACAAATTTAGTTTTGCTGTTGAATGTAATACAATTATGAATGAGACTTCAAAATATTTTTATTATATTGCTTGGTGCTACGGAACCCTGTGTGCGTGTGAGTACGACTCGTACTTGGCCGGTTTTAATAATCATGTTTATTTAAAAAACTTTTGAAAAAAAAAAGTGAAAAATAATTTTAGCTTCAGAAGTCGGTGACAAAAAACTGAATCAAACAAACAAAAGTCACCGACTTCTGTAGCTAAAATTATTTTTCACTTTTTTGTGTTTTTGGAGTCGGTTTTACTTTTTGCAAAAAAGTTTTTTTATTTTAAGTTACAATATCCCACACAAATATTTTTCATCATCAGACCTGTAATGGCACTTGTAACCCAGATGGGTGCAAAGTTTTAATCAATATACATGAATTAAGACCAAACGCAAGATAGCTACTGTAAACAGTTGAGGAGTTCCCTTAACTGTCCTTCGTCTTCATCATCAGACCCCTTATGACAGTCACAACCTATCTAGGTGTAAATTTCTCATCAATACAAATTAATCAAACCTAAACACAAGGTGACTGCTGTAAACCGTTGAGGAGTTCCCTCGACTGTCTTTCGGATACCTCATCATCATCATCATCCACAGCCCGATTTCACCCACAGCTGGGTATAGGCCTCTCTTTGCTTGTGCCAAGCTCCGCGCTCCTGTGCCAGATACCTACTGTGCAACTCGTATTGTGGCAACCCATAATCCGAGCGCACTCGGAAGGGTTCGTATGGGTTGCCACAATGAGTAGCCTCGAAGTAGGTATCCGAGTCCACTCGGTTCGAGCTTACTCTGACCGTGTTTGGTGTCAACGCGGCTTTATCTGTAGAACTATTTATTTCCGCAAACGTTATGATTAATGAAAAAAATCCACGCGTGAGAAATACATTGCATGTTGAACCTAATCGTAGTGCATTAAGAACCAGTTTTCGAGACAGTGTTTAGAAAATAAATAAAAACATTGCTGTGCCCTCCTAAAGGGAATTGGAAATCAAATGCAAAATATCTCCTGCTTAAATAAAAAAAAACAACGTTTTAACTTACCACAGGATTGCAAGCAATCTTATATTGTTGGGCGTTTCTTAATAATGATCGTGCCAAAGACTTGGATAACTGAAATTAACAATTTTAATATTAGATGATTTTTTACAAAGTATCTGACTATCACAGTTGTATTGCAGTTAGTTCCAGTCTTGTCTCAGTTCAGAGGCCCTAGCGGCACGCAGCGGTGAAACGTAACGTATTTGTACGTCGAGTATAACATTAAAAATACTTTTTTTTTGCATTTATTTCAATTAGACCATTACAGGCACTTTTGACAGTCAAAAACAAAAAAGCTAAGCTACCGTCACAGACACAAGGCATAATAACTTGCGAAAGTACTGTAGTTGCACATTCCAAATCGTAGATCTCCATGGAGAAGAATGGGCAAGAAACTCCATGGACACTCTTTTAAATCAAAATATTGTTACAAAATCTTGGTTACATCATTCATATTGAGATTATACATATATGTGAGAACGATGTACAAAGACGTGCACATTAAGAGCGTCCAGAGTAAAAGATTATCCCAACTGAACTGGTACTGGTGGTACTGGTACTGAAGTCAGTGTCAGTAGAGATATGCGGTCATTTAAGTCACATACTCAACCTCATTGTTTGTGCAGGCATATATCCGGATGCTTTAAAAACCTCTATAATTAAACCATTATTTAAGAAAGAAGATAGGGAGTTGATGGAATATTATAGACCAATTTCACTCATACCGGTTATTTCAAACATATTTGAGAAATACATCTACAGAGAATTATATAATTTCATGGAAAAAAAATATCCTTTGTGACGAACAAAAAGGATTCAGACAGCACAAAGCCATAATACATGGCAATTTATGACTTTATTAGAAACATGGATAAACGATCCCCCATTTGTGCTATTTTTTACGATATGACGCAGGCGTTTGATTATGTCCATTATAACAAATTACTAAATAAACTAGAAGCCTACGGCATTAGAGGTAATGTGCTCGAACTTATAAAATCGTATTTAGAAAATAGAACACAAATAACCGAAGTTAGCCGCATTAATGTAGTTAATAAACATGAAGAGATAGCAAGATCACGTGAACGTAAAATCTCATACGGTGTACCTCAAGGAGCCGTTATGGGCCCGTTTTTGTTTATATTATATGTCAATGATATGCCATGTCCCTTGAACAACCGGTAACAATGTTTGCAGACGATAGCACAGTAACGATCCCTTGTATAAACCCAATTACATAATTATGAAAATGACATAAATAATTCTCTTGACTCTCTAATTAAATGGTTAGACAATAATAATTTAAATATAAATTTAAGTAAGACAAAGATAATGCACTTTAGACAGCGTACCCCCGGCGTAACTAATCTTCACATACATTACAAAAATTACAATATTAAGGAGGCGGGAGCTACAAAATTTTTAGGTTTGCAAATAGATTACAGCTTAAATTGGAAAGCACATATAGAAATTTAGTGTAAAAAACTGAGTTCATCTGCATAAAATATGTTTTATATAGATTATCCTCCATAGTAGATACTAAAACACTTCTTACGGCGTACTACGGTATAGTTGAATCTCACTTACGCTACGGCATAATTTTCTGGGGGAACTCAACTGATAGAGACACTGCCTTTAAGGCCCAAAAAAGATGTCTCCGGTCATTGTTTAAACTTAAAACTACAGACAGTTGCAAGCCCTATTTTAAGCAATACAATATCCTGACACTTCCTTGTATTTATATTTTCGAAGTAGCTATGTTTGTGAAGCAAAATCCAAGTCGTTTTGAACGCCTAGCTGATGTGTTCCCAAGGAATAGGCGTGACAATAGCAAACTTTGTCAAGTATCATGTCAAACCACTTTGATGCGCAAAAGTATTTATTGCATGGCCCCAATTATTTTCAACAAATTACCAAGTGGTTGGAAAGATTTAAATACGGTGATGTTTAGGAGTTGACTACGTAAAAGGAGATCGCCAGAAATCCATACATCGTTGGGCCAAATATGAACAGTAATCATTTATGGATTATTTAATAGATAAAACACAAACATATTCATATCAGAAAGATTTTTTTTTTAATTCTGTGGGAATTAGGAAGAAAATAAGTTTTTGGGTCACTAGGTTAGGTTATGCGGCAGATGGTAAGAATTGTACCTATATAACGCCAAAATGTATTGTAAATACCATAATCAAATAAACACATTGATTTAATTGTTTGAAAACATATTTGTATGTTACTATTAGCATATTATTGCATAGCACAAAAAAGGAATTAGGTAGGTAAAATAAAAACAAGTTATTTTTTCAATATTTTATTCATCTTCATTTTCATACTCAATTAATATATCATACAGGAATGGTGCAGGAGGTGTGATGGTATTTTGGTACCATGCCACTGTTTGACGACAGTCCTTGCCCTTATTATGGAAAGAACTGCTTCATCATGTAAAGGCAGAGCGAGTTTCCAGTAGCGTTGCTACGATCAGTAGGGATACCACAACTCACGCAATTCACCATTATCCAGTCGATAAGCAATCGGTGTCCAAGTTCGTAAAATCAATCCAGTCGTCAGAAAAATAGCAGAAATCGAATAAGCACATCCGCACGAGTACGAAAACGAATGACGGGACTTGACGGGAGTGACGTGACATTGACATTTTGACAAACATCGATATTTTTTCGTTTTGAAACAGTCAACCGATACACGATTTTGAACGATGTTATTGTTAAATAAATAAATAACTATTACTAAAACAACAATAATTTCATCAAATGTCCTTTTTTCTTTTATAAATGATTATTAAGTTCAATGAGGTTATATAATACTAGAGGAGCAGTGTCCTACTAACAACTCTTAGAAAAACGTAGCCACTTACGAATTTAAAGTCGTAGCTTTGAAACGGATACATAAATTATGTCATCTGTCAAAATAATATGTTTGTCTCATTTCTTCTACCGTCAAACTATGACATTAGAAAGAGCCAAGACATTGTTATCGGACGAACGGGCAGAGTTGCCAATGATCAACATAATTTCCCCAGAATGACTGAAGGTATTTATTGAATCAATTACTATGAAAGGTTGTATTATGTATCTTTCAATTGAGAATTAAAGAAATGGATGAATGGATGGATTATGTAGGTACTCAAAGGAAGAAAAAAATGCGAAAACGTAAATATTTTATTTCAAAACTATTAAGATTGTGTAAAATAACTATTGTTCAAAATGGTTTTTTTTTTATCTTGTTTATTATATTACAATCTAGCCTAATAAGGCTAATAAGCAATTTTAATCAAACTTAATTTGCTAAAAGTAAAATTATATCAAAGAGAACGTCCATTGCGTTTACTTGTCACTTTGTTCTTGTGTCCATATAAATTGATAAGGTCTGTTTTGTAGAGCAGGATTTTGTTAGGAACTGACAACGCGGAATGCCTTTCTAGTGACCAGTTCATGCATCTGTAACGAATTATTATATTAAAATATTAATAAGAATAATTATATTAAAATACCTTTGTTTAATCCAAACAGACTATAATAATAATTAAGACTGACAGGAACATACTTTCGTCATTCACTAAACTCCCAAGTCTCTGGCAAAATAAAAATCGGTTTTACTGATAACACTGATGACAATAAAAATGTTTAAAAATTTGACTTCGTTTCGTCATGTTTTTATGGTGAATCTGAAGAAAATTTAGCTAACTTACCTGTGAAATGTAACACCACATGTTTTATTCATCTTTTGAGACCGTGACATGCAAATTTTAACCGCACATTTCCCCATTTTGTAATTTTTTTAGTTTTAAGCAATTGCTCGCTTGACGTCAACTTGACAACTGAAGTCAGATAAGGCTGTGGCCATCTACGACCCGGCAACGCTTTGGCGGCGAGCACTGCTGATCTAGTACTATATAACATCATTGATTAAGTTCATTACCAATGCTAAAACAAAATAGATATCGATTTTTTAGTAGCTTCTTTAGAACTACTAGTTTTAGAACGAACTAGTTATGACGTGACAGCTTGTTTACGGAGCTAGTTTTAGAACTACATTCAATTTAAAACCATATTTGAAATTATAATTTTTAGCTCATTCCGGTAGAAAGTTATTATTGTTACATGTTATTTTTAATCAGTAAAAAATCTAGTCTTTTTTAATATACATATCGTTTCTGTACATACTTTGGCCCAAAACTGGCCATCTCCTTTTGATGGATAAAGCGTACTATAGTATAATTTATTTATTTATTTATTTATTTATTTATTGTAATGAAAATGACAATTTATTAACTGTTATACTGAATGATAATTGTAATGAAAATGATAAATTATTAATTGATATATTGAATGATAATTGTATCAATAATAATATAATCGATTTGATCTTTAAAATATAAGCACAAGTTTCATAAATATTGTAAATGTTTGCATGCCAAATGGTAAAATATGGCTGAGCTTTGATATTTCATAACAACTATTGTGTATTACCCATGTTTGCAAAATAAAATTCTATTCTATTCTATTCCAACAATTTAAAAATAAAGTAATTAAAATAAACCGTGGCAGGTAAGAGATGACCAGTCCCAACTGACAGCGCCCGTTCACGAACATGACGCATGGATCAGCGCCATTCAACTCAACCATATTGAAGGGAACTAAATGACCCGACACACCCGCCACCATCAGCGAGACATTTGAGTGAGCATGACATTCTCTCAGCCACCAGGACACATTCAAGTCAATGAAAGATAACAAAATATAAATGGTAGCTTTACAGCACATAGTACTCACACAAGTGCTATGCAGTTATATAATACTAAGAGATGGAATCTATACAATGCAAAGATATTTTACAATCTTCTGCAGCTTCCACATTAACTTCACATGGTAATCAATTAGTTTGCACTCACAATGTTGATATAAAATATACAATTCAAACCCTAAGTTTCCAGAAGAGAAACGAGAAAGAAAAAAAAAAAGAAAAATATAATTAAAGAATTAAAGGGGGAGCATCTCTTCCAAACAATAAAATCTTAGTTCGTGAGCCCAAGTGGCTGTGGAGCAGGACCAGCATTGAGCCATGCATTTTTATCTACGAGATAGTCTTCCAACTTATAATATGCTAGTTTACATAGTGTGCGTTTTATGCATGTTTTAAATTTCTTCTCAGTAAGTTGTAGAATGTCAAGTGGTATTTTATTGTAAAATTTTACACAGTACCCCATAAAAGAAGTGCGTACTTTTGACAATCTGAAACGTGGCTGATCTAATTTGTCCTTATTTCTAGTATTGAAATTATGCCAGTCGCTTATTTTACTAAAAAGGTGTCTATTTTTCCGAACATACATAATGTATTCATAAATATATTGACAAGGTACCGTCATGATGTTAATTTTTTTAAACAATTCTCTTATAGACTCGCGTCTGCGTAGGTTATAGATGGCTCTTACAGCCCTTTTTTGCAGAATAAATATTGAGTCAATATCTGCAGTCCGTCCCCACAGCAGAATACCGTAAGACATGATGCTATGGAAGTAACTAAAATAGACCAGTCTCGCGGTATCCACGTCTGTTAATCGCCGTATTTTAAGGACAGCGTAAGCGGTTGAACTTAGCCGCCCTGCAAGTGCTGTTAAGTGAGGACTCCATTGCAGTTTCGAGTCAAGCGTAATCCCCAAGAAAACCGTCTTATCGACGAATTCTAGTATTTCCTTGTTCAATACAAAACGTTACATTCGTTACTTTTTACATTCGGTAACGCGAATCTTATACATTTAGTTTTCTTCTCATTTAACACCAAATTATTTACAGTAAACCAGTTATGAATCTTAAGCATAGCGTTATTTACGTCGTCAATCTCTTGTGTACGTCTGTCTACCTTAAAAATCAGTGATGTGTCGTCAGCAAATAACACCATTTGAGGTCGACTTTTTTCAGCAACAGAGGTAAATCATTTATGTATACTAGAAAAAGGAAAGGACCCAATATTGAGCCTTGCGGTACCCCCATTTTTACTTTTAATCCTAATGAATTTACGCCATTTATTTGTACATTCTGCATTCAATCATTTAAATACGATTTTACTAAGCTAAGTGCTTGTTTTCCCAGTCCGTAATGCTCAAGTATTAGCAACAGTGTGTCGTGATTCACGCAATCAAATGCCTTGGATAGATCACAAAAGATGCCTATTGCATCTTTTGCCTCTTCCCATGCATTAAAGATGTGTTTTAGTAAGGTGACACCGGCGTCAGTAGTGCAACGACCTTTGGTGAAACCATATTGTTGATAATGTAGGATGTCATTCCGATTAAAATGATTGCTGAAAACCGGCAAAATAGATACGGGTCTATAATTATTTGTGTCTTTGCCGTCTCTAGATTTAAAAAAGTGGTATAACTTTACTATACTTGTCTTCATTAAATCCGGAAATACCCCTTGGTCTACACATAAATTAAATATTAAGGCTAAATAGGGAGCTACTGTCTCAACAATTGATTGACAGACTTTAGTAGACATACCCCAAAGGTCTTCAGTACTTTTTATTTTAAGTTGCTTAAAATTAATGGCAAGGGATGGCGAAGAATTTAGCGTTTCTGTGGTTTTAATTGGAATACTGGTAAAGAACGTTGCGAATTCCTGAGCAACATCGACATTTGCGCTAATGAGCCCTCGGGAATAGTCCAGTGTGTAATCAGTGTTGTGTCTTTTGTTTCTATTTGTTTCAGATGAACAAAAGAGGTCCAAGAATACTTCCTTGGGGATAACCTAACCTTGGGTTTTATCATGTTATTCTTGTTTCAAGTTTGTTCAAGAGTATTTTTTGATGATGCACGTGATCAAAGGCCTTTGACATGTCCATAAAAAAATTATGTTGTGCTGTTATATGTTGCTTGTTATCCAGTCCTGTCATTACATTGCTTAAAAACTTAAAAAGAGCGCTGCTATTGATCTGTTTTTACGAAACCCGAATTGTTCATCTGCAAATATGTCATTAGCTTCAAAGTCATTAGTTTTACAAGTATATTTCAATACTCAATACTCAATACTCAAAACTTTATTGCATTCCATAATGTAAAATAAAACAGTTGGTATGTTAAAATATTGCATCAATTATGGACCCTGTCGGGCACAGCAAAGTTAATTAATAGGAGAGAGGATGAAGGCGCTTTTGGTTTATTGCACGATTTTATTACTAAAATTATAAACTTATAAATTCAATATTTAAATTATTATTCAGTCTTTATTAGTCTTTATTAATTAAATTGAATCAGATAGAATTAAATGAAATTAAATTGAATTAAATTGAATTAAATTGAATTAAATTGAATTAAATTGAATTAAATTGAATTAAATTGAATTAAATTGAATTAAGTTAAATTAAATTGAATTGTGCGCTATTTAATATACTATGTCAATATGGTTTTTATTGTCATTGAAATTTATCGTCAAAGTATTCGTCAATAGTGTAGTAGGTTTTAATTATTAGGAGTTGTTTCAATTTATTGATAAATGTATTATTGTTATTAATATTTTTAATGTATACTGGTAACTTATTGTATATTTATATAACTCTTTCAAATATGTTTGCGAAGATTGGTATTAACGCGATTGGTATGTAAAATTGCACCACGTCTTTGTCTTCTTTTTTTAAATAAGGGCTTTATAACCGTTAACTTCAGTTTCGTAGGAAACACTCCGTGTTCAAGGCACATTTATGTATAATGTGGCTAAGTATTGGAGCTATGTTTGTGTTAACACTGTACTAGTGGTATTTTTAAGCTTTTTTATAACTTGGTCTACATCAAGCGGACCCGTTGGTTTCATGAAAATTGAATTCTGGAGTTCTAAGTCGGTGTTTTTAGATCTATACTCCTATCTATATCCTTCGATCTATATCCCTAGCTGTCGGTTTTAAATCGTCAGTAAAAAAGTTGTTAAATGACTGAGCTATTTCTGTTTTTACTAACTGTTCATACAATACACATCGAATCAGACAACAACTGAGGAACTATAACCACTTGTCAAGAGAAAGAATCGCTACAACTTTAACTTGTACCTTCTACATTTTAATATAACTGTAAACTCAGCTTGTGGTTCTTACTCTGTACTCCGAACTAAACCAAAATCAACGAAGTGATAGTGTACGGTGCCTACATTCCTACAACCATTGGCCCCAACATTTGGAAATCTGGCTATTGTCATAAAATTGACAAGATATTTCTAGTTCTTCTTTTCTTGGCATTTGTATAATCATCCCTGCTAAAGAAGCTATAGCCTGTGATGATAATATTTTAATAGTAAAATAAAACCTAGGTTATTTTTTTATCCTAGCCTACTCTGTGTCCCACTCCTGGGCAAAGGGCTCCCTCCACTCCTTTCATTTCTCAGGACAACTCTTTCCAGGTCAATGCATTTGAATAAATGCAGTGATATACTACCTACAACTTTGTCAAAATGACAATGACTTTTTGCTTTTTGCCGCACTTTATTGAGCAGTAATAGTTAGAGGCAATAGTACGTAACAGTTAAAATAACAACTAAAATTGTGAAGAAACTTTAACCGTTACTTTTACTTTACGACGTTTTCAAACTCAAACTCAAACTCAAAGCATTTATTTCAATTAGACCATTACAGGCACTTTTGAAAGTCAAAAACAAAAAAGCTAAGCTACAGTCACATTCACAAGGCATAATAACTTGCGAAAGTACTGTAGTTGCACATTCCAAATCGTAGATCTCTATGGAGAAGAATGGGCAAGAAACTCCATGGACACTCTTTTTAATCAAAATATTGTTACAAAATCTTGGTTACATCATTCATGTTGAGATTATACATATAAGTATGTGAGAACGATGTACAAAGACGTGCACATTAAGAGCGTCCAGAGTAAAAGATTAAACTAACAATTTAAAAATGAAGTAATTAAAATAAACCGTGACAGCTAAGAGATGACCAGTCCCAACTGACAGCGCCCGTTCACGAACATGACGCATGGATCAGCGCCATTCAACTCAACCACATTGAAGGGAACTAAATGACCCGACACACCCGCCACCATCAGCGAGACATTTGTGTGAGCATGACATTCTCTCAGCTACCAGGGCACATTCAAGTCAATGAAGATAACTAAATGTAAATGGTAGCTTTACCGTACATAGTACTCACACATGTGCGTTACTTTGGCTATTACTTTTGATGAAGAAGCCGCCGTTAGTTGTAGTGCGTGAGGTCAACCGGGACTGAATGCGAACGGATGAGACAAGTCTAAATAAACTAACTTACCATTTTCTAAAAAGTGTTCTTGTATGTTTTAATTACATAGGAATTTATCATAATATTTACAACCTAACTAAAATAAATAAATAAATAAAATATAAAAAAATCCAGCCTCTGGATGGTTTGGTTTTACGCTGTCATTATTGTGCTAAACAAAAGTGACATCACAACTAACAGATTATTACCAGCCATTAATTATTTTTTTAAATAAATACTTTTTGAGGTATTCAATCTCTGGTCATAGTCTTTCGAAGAAGGGAACCTAGTAGAAAGATAGAAAATAATATGTTTTTAATGACTGGGAAAAGGCTAAATGTAGGGACTATTACATAATCTTCATCGATCTACCAGTAATCTTAGGTACCAATATCATTCGGAAATTTCTCTATCTTATTACCTTCGTTTTGAGAAAACAAACAATCTACAAAATAAACTATATTTGAATTTAAAGATATGTACATTATTTACGTACAAACTACAAATCTATAATAATAATAAGTAAAAATTCTTTTTATTATTTCGTTGAGGGTCTTTTGTCAGGCATAAACAAGGTGCGCGCCTTCAACGGTTGGGTTATGCCGGTTTTGATATATTCTTTCGGCATACTCAAATGGACACTGCTGACCGCAAATCGGATGCATCACCCACGGTCGTCGGTGATGAGACTGTGTATCTAACGGAAGTGCAGGTGTCGTGGCTTCTTAAATGCTAAGACCCTGCACAACCGTGAGGTATGCAGTCTCAGGAAATACTTCCATGGGACACGGCGCGTATTGTTAGGAGGTTCCTCTCTCAAGAGCCCTGACCACCCTCTCGCCACCCGCTCGGACCCTGTTCCCGATGCTGGTGGGCTGCTATTTTTTATATTGTTAAATGTTTTTTATATTGTGCTACATTTGAATATTTAAAAATGTAAATAATATGTAAAAAAATGAATAAACGAAATAAAAAATATGTACAAGTATCAAAGGGGTTACAAAACGTCCACATCACTGTCAATAGGAAAATGCCCAGAAGGCTGGCAGCATTGCCACGTTTGATGGCAATATGCTGATTCTTTGGCCAAAAAATAGGCCCGCCCTCTGGTCACGTGAATAGTCAACCAACCGCTTGTCGATTTCCCGAAATACTAGGTAGGTACTCGGACCCCATGGCCCAAGTGTTTCAACCCCAAACGGCTGAAACACATAACTACTAATTAAATTATTGTATTAGCGCTGTTTGAGGTTTTCAGCACCTGCAGCAGCCGCTACTGTGCTGGGAAGATGGGATGGCGCCAGGGCCTCAATGCAAGTTACATCCCAAACCAAAGGCCTACCCAACTTCCATGGCATTATGGTCATACCATCTGGTCTCTTCCCATCAACGCGTGCCACGCCATTGGGTTCTAATACAGTAGATAGGCACCCCGTGGCATGAGCACGACGGATATTATGAGATCATTAATACTAGCGTGCCGCGCAATCTGACTTGTACTCCTACTGTAAGAAAGGTCAAGGCGAGGCAGTCGACTGCTTCACCACATTGACAGCGATGTGGAGCCCCACGAGGAGCGCCCAATCGCAAACACGTAGCGAGCCGGAAGGTTGTGTCACCTAGCATAGTGCCTATATTAGATGACGGTAGTGCCTGAAACCAGAGGCCCGACTCCCACTCACCCACAGCCAGCAAGCGGGCATGCTGAGCAGTATTGGTAGACGTATTAATAAGTTTATTCCTTACCAACT
The DNA here is from genome assembly GCA_950022335.1 of Eurois occulta. Classification (NCBI taxonomy): domain Eukaryota; kingdom Metazoa; phylum Arthropoda; class Insecta; order Lepidoptera; family Noctuidae; genus Eurois; species Eurois occulta. The sequence goes on along the minus strand of OX465489.1, from coordinate 2,285,769 downwards.
TGAAGAGCGGCTCATCCCATTGTCTCTGAGAAAACAAGTTCTCGGGCCGATTCGTATCCGGGCAAGCCACATTCCAGGCGGCCTCTGCGTCGGTCAAACACGGCAGTTCCGAGTCAACCAGGCAGAGAGTTAAAATTTTCCTCTTTAGCTTTTCAGTGCTGTGGACAGAGGACAGGAACGCCGGCCGGTAAGCTTACACTCGAAGTTTTACGGACGCCGAGGCCACCAAAACGAATTGGTAGGGCGGCTTCAGTGGTTTGCAGCCACGCTCGGTCGTCCAGGGCCACATTAAGAATGTATGTTAATGTTTTGCGAATAATTTAGTCAATTTTGTCCAAAAGTTTCTTAGTAAAAAAAAATATTGAACTTATTTTATTATATTGACAAGTATAAAATTAGGTTTATCTATCAGCATTGAACGCGTATTCAAAGTTTCTTATCCGTGCTACTTCCTACGGTCCGATTTGCCTCCGAACGATGTTTTTTATTATAATATTAAAAAAGAATCTTAACTTAAAACCTGCGCTTTAATACATTATGTTTAGGAAAATTTTATCCAAGTACATTTTATAAGTTGGTCGACTATTACTCGTAAACTTGTAAAGCCTACTTAGCTTTTTTTTTTTTGGAGGGTGGGAAATCATCACATGACCCCTCCCGCTCTGGGCGGAGCGGAAGGGAGTGTCAGACTCTTAATGACTAAAAATCACCCATGTTCCTTCTTTGGCCCTTTATGTTCCAGGGCCGCGGTATCTCTTTCGAACAGTCCCGCAGCCAAAGCCTACTTAGCTGTGATAGTTTTTCTTTTAACTTCGTTATATATTATATACTACCACCGTGATTTTTTTCACACACCCAAACACAACCGTATAGCTGGAAGATGGGGGGGGACCCTTGAGTGTAACAAAAATTAGCATTTTAAAGCTTAATATTTCACAAACGAATCCCATAATCGAAAAATTAAGTAAAAAAACTGGAAATATTTTTTAAAGACCTATCCAACGACAACCCACACTATGGGTTCCGCGAGAAAAAAAAATCCCCACTTCACGCGTACAGGAGATACCCTAAAAAAATACTTTTCGAGTTTTTATTTTACCGCTTTGTTTGGCGTAACTAATCCGTATATTCATGCCAAATTACAGCTTTCTAGTACTAAGAGTCTTCGAGCTAAGCTGACACGAACGGACATGGCGAAACTACAAGTTCCTTGTTGACTACGGAACTCTAAAATAGTACATTTTGATATAAGTGGGGCAACTTGGTTATTGCATTCGAGGCGAAATTAACGCCCGAGCTGCAGGCTAGGGTGTTATGGAGCCGAGAACTGCATTAACAAATCCCTACGCGTATCAAACGACGTTTTTCTATACACTTTCGAAGAAATAAAATATTAGAGCGTAAAGTATTTTTGTCAGGAATTATTAGGAAACTATGATTTAATTTGCTTTTTTTCCGCGCTTTGCTTTCGCCAGGTTGAAGAAGAAGCAAAGGTATGATGCCGCTTAACAGCCTAATATGAAAAATAGAAAATTCAAATATTTTTTATTTGTGTTCTAAAAAAATAATAATATTAATTTGTTCATAAAAGTAAATATTTGTTTTAAATAATCATGTTTATCTTCTATTTATAAACACAATTTTAATACTCAAAACATATTTACGCTGTAAAGGCGTATAATTCAGATTAAAAAATAAAAACAATCACCACCGACTCTAGTCATTGAATCCATTCATCTGTGGAAATTTTATTTCCACACGTGTGCGGAAAAATATTTAAAATCCACGCTTGTGAAAAACATTGCATGTTGAACCTAATCGTAGTGCGATAAGAACCAGTTTTCCAGAAAGTGTATTGAAAATATATTATTGTCACCAAAGGTGTGTGCATAATTTCAGCTCAATTGGTTGGGGGGAACTGGTTCGAAATTCATTTGTAAAATTTGACCAATACATAACTAACTAACAAGCCAAGTTAATTATAAGCTTACAAAAAAAAACAATGTGACATATCAGATTTTCTAGCCAGATAAAAGTTGTTGTTGTAATTTACTACTTTTTAGCAAAGTGGCCAATTTATTTAAACTGCCTACTTTTGCAACAAAACATATTTTTCCATAAATCATAGTACAGTTTTGCTTATTTACTATTTAATTTAACATTAATCGGTGTGTTTCATCTTATCGGTACTAGACATCGTCAATTTTCAGAAAACGTTATTGAAATTATATTTAATATTTTCAATACATAAACAGTGTTATTCCCTATTCAGGCAACCCTTCGAAAGGATCATGTTGTATATTCATTTTATTTTATTTTCTATTTTGAGTTGGATCTATGCTGTTGAAGTAAGTAGAATTACTTTAAACTGTTAAGTTTATCACCCATTTATAAATTGAACCCATTAATAAATTAACTACATTAAATCCAACTTATAACTAACGAGCATCTGATCTTCTTTTGGTAAACCAAGAGCGTTTTTCTGCAAGTATATTCAGCATGAAAACTTGATAGCCGGGTTGATAGGGTGTGATGAGAGAACGCTACAATTATAGTATGAAAATTTTAGCCTGGGTCTCCAAAGACCATTGGTGCCTTTTTGGGCCAAAAACTAACAACGGGTTATGCGAGTTTGTTGAAAATTTTCAAGTTCAAGTACGGGGTGGGTGAACCAAAACAAGTTAAATCAAATCAAATCATTTATTAAACAGATCTTACAATCCAATTTGTTAGAAATAATACATACATCTTAAACACTAGTTTTAGTACATAATTATATTTGGGAAATTTTGGTAATAGTTACTAATTATGACATAATAATTAATAATAACTTTCGTATTCGTAGGTATAAGCGGCGGGTGGACCGATACACTCCGAATCGCACATTCCAAAGAGATGCAATGTGGGTTTATAGGGCTTGGGAGCGACCGGACCAAGGTGTGGCTGACGCGCACCTGCCGGATGACGATGCCATTTGTTCGGTCTGGCGCACATCTGGTCGGTGCCTGTTAGCCATACCGAGGGTGAATGGACTCGGGGGGTCGAGCGAGCGTGCGATCCAGTATCAGAAATGGGGGCAATCACTGTCAGCCCCCAAGACGTAGTTCGTGCAGTCCGTCCGTTACCTAACTGGAAATCTCCAGGGCCGGATGGGCTGCACAACTTCTGGATTAAATGGTTTACAAGGTCGCACACTCGCCTGGCGAACCGTTTCCATTCAGCCTTAGAGTAAGGGTCGCTCCCGAGTTCCTGACAACAGGTATAACTCACCTGCTCCATAAATCGGGGAGTACTGCGAAGCCTAAAAACTATAGACCTGTCTTCCGACAGTATATAAAGTTCTTACAACCATTTTGAGAGATAAAATTAGCAAACATTGATGAAAATTCTGTCATGTCCGCTTCTCAAAATGGATGTAGGAACGATTCCCGCGGTACTAAGGAGCTACTCTTCATTGATATGGCCATTAGACAACAAGGTCGTTCCCGAAGGGATCTGTCGACATGTTGGATAGACTATAAGAGGGCCTATGACTCTGTGCCACATACATGGCTCATGAGGGTGCTAGAGTTGTATAAAGTTGATGCAACTCTGCGCACCTTCCTGATGTCATGTATGGGGCAATGGAGGACAGTCCTTCGCTATCCAGGATGTCGGCGAATCCAGAGAAATAGTGAGCTGATAAGGATAGAGGTATATTTCAGGGTGATAGTTTGAGTTTACTTTGGTTCTGCTTAGCCTTGAATCCTTTTAGCACGCTGCCGGAGGATTGAGGTCTAGGCTATCGGTTCAGGAGAGGTGGTCAAGTTATATCTCACCTCCTTTACATGGATGACCTGAAACTCTTTGCCCCCAAAGATTTGCAACTGATGGAGCTACTGAAGGTAACTGAAACTTTCAGTAGCGCCATCAGGATGGAATTGGGCGTGGATAAATGTGCGGTCATACATAAAGTAAAGCGAGATTGTGGAATTTGTGGGGACCCAGCTCTCGGATTCCATAAATCTTAGATCCCTCTCAGCAACCGAATCCTATAAGTACAATATTAGAGTATGTCGGAAGGCATCAATGTTGCTGACATGAAGCAATCGTTGAAGGAGCGCTTCTTTGGCTGCCTGAAAAAAATAGTAGGTACATTGTTACCCTAGTAACTTATTTAGTCCCGAGACGGGGTTTGGCCCGAACGAAGTGAGGGCGCCAATAGTTCGAGGGACTAAATAAGTCTTTAACCCGAGGTAAACACTGTGCTTTTCATTACGAATACAAGGAAAGTAAAAATAAAAACATGAATTAGCTAAAGAAAAAATGAGTAAATTTTATTTTAAATAAATCAACAACTTTGGTGATTTGGTGAGATAATTTTTAAAACTCGAAAAAACAAATGAAGATCGGATTGCCGCTTTCCCGTTTCCTTCCTATTTTGTTTTTTTTTCTGTGGCCGGCCAGCTATTCAGCCATTTTTCATTTTCATCATTAAAGAAATGGTAAATATTTTGCCCAAATCTATGTTATTTTAAAGAAATTGTTGAAACTAAATTATAATAAAGTTATTTAAAAATATATATTATTTAATCAACACTTTATTTTATTTAAATTTACATCGTGGCTGTATAGAAAGTTGGAACATGGTTCAATAGAAATGTGAAAACAGAAGTAGTTTTTTTTTTAATTATTTGACAGCTGTCAGTTGAAACCGATTCTCACTAGGGATGAAAAGTATTACTTTCATCCCGCTCCTCAGGCAACTTCAGACCTACTTTCAGAGTATGAGTAATGAAATAGTACATTGTTACCATAGGGGTGAAAGTAACTTATTTAATCCCGAGACGGGGTTTGTATATAAAAAGATGCCAAAGCATTTCTGCTTCTTATCAAGCTTGCTAATCACATTGTTACATAAATTTTCATTACTCATACTCTGCACTACATTTCTTACCCAAACACCGTCTCGGGACTAAATAAGTTACTTTCACCCCTAGGGTAACAATGTACTATTCCTACAGCATCCTCCGTTGATAGACCTTTTCTAAAACCGAATTGATTGGCCGAAATGATTTTTGTTTTAACTAAATAACGTATTAAGCAAGTATTTAGGACGCATTGTAAATTTTAGACATTCACTTTAGAACCGAAATGGGCCTGTAGTTATTTACTAGGTCTCTATTCCCACTCTTATATACTTGTTTAACAAGTGATTTGTTTAAAGCCCTTGTGTATATTCCTGTGTGTGTGTGTGTGTGTGTTGAGCAAGATGTAGTGAAAGGCCACAATATATTCGAGAAGTTTTGCCTGTCTAAGTGGTTTTGGTTCAGGCCGCGTACGATGAGGTGAAAATCAACTTTACTGAAAAGTTTAGTTTTTGGTTGAAAACTGAAAGCGGGCCCCTGATCGAAGTGTCTTGTGTGAAACTTGTTATAGTTTCGTTTAACCGTTCTCTTATCATGCCCTACCAACTCGACTATCAAGTTTTCATGCTGAATATACTTGCTCAAAAACCCTCCGGGCTCCCTTGCCATTTAGCTATGCTTAATTAATATCTATAAATACATACTGATGAATTGTGTATGACAATACAGATATGTATTGTCATACACAATTCATAAATGCGAACAAATTACAATGATAGTGTTGGATGCAATGGTATATAATACAAGGTCAAATTTAAATAACTAGCGAAATTGCTGTCGCGACGGATATTGATATCTAAACACGACAAAAACGAATCTCTGCGGTGTTTAGCTACCAAATGAAATGTGTCCCTGTGTTAATGTTTGATGACCATCATAATAAGGTTTATAGGAGCGTAAATTAGCAACTAGCTTGGTCGTCTGGCGGCGGCGGCGGCGAGATGGGTCGACATTGTTGTTGTCGCGGGTATATCCTGAGGCTGGCACAGTAACGTGGAGCTTTCTCGCAGCAATAGTTAGAGGAATGGTCGGCAGCGAGAGCAGTTGGGATGCAGCAGCAGTGGGTTCGTGAGGAAGTCTCCTTCGCGGACCTAATTCGCTGCAGGATGACGGGTGGACCTTGATGCCTCCTTAACAAGCGCTAGCGGTAGACCCGGGAAACTACCGACCAGGCCCGAAGGCACCTAAGACTCCGATTCCTGCTGGCTTCCCTTCGGGATCAAGACTCTACGTAGTGTCTAGGTGTCTACTGTAGTCAAATAGTATATTATATACACATCTGTGGATATCACATCACAGTACAGCCATTTAATACATCAGATTGAAAATATTTAAAAAATTACAAAAATTTTCATGTCACGAAATAAAGCAACAGGTCGCGCCAAATAATGACCAACGCCAAATGGGGCTCGGGTGTCACAATTCAGAACTAAATTATACTTAAGATAAAATCACTTCTTTTTTTTATTATACTTCCTCTGCATTTTATTCTTTACTTTTTTTCGGTTTTTTTGTCATGGGTATCATTTTCATAGATTTTAGGGTCGCTGTTAACGAAAATGAGGCCAAGAAATAAAAATCCTAGATAGCGCCGACGAAAATTTTCGGATTTTCGTCAGAGGTGTCATTTTCATGGTTTTCGGGGTCGCTGATAACGAAAATGAGGTCTGTGGATAATTAATCATCATAATCATCCACAGCAGCTTAATACATAGTTTTCATCATTGGAAATGATTCACCGTTCACTCAATTTTATTTCAGTGCATGGAAGTGATTCCCGAGAGGGCAAATTTGACATATCTCAATTCTAAATATTTGTATCCGAACGGGACGGTGAACGTGCGGCGATACAGCAGGAAGTCCAAGTACTACATCAACGTGCTGGGCACATCGAAACAGACCTTCACGAATAATGTTACGGTTAGATTTCAAAAATTTTATTCATAACTAACACAATCAGCTAATAAAGCGGCGCGGCGCGGCGCGGCGGCGTTAGTTTTGTTTTAAAAGTTGAGTTTCGAAGGTAGCTTCACCTGGCGTTCAAACTCAAACTTAAAGCATTTATTTCACGGCACGATTGAATGTCAAAAAAAAGAAGCGAAGCTACAATCCCAGTCACATGGCATAATAACTTGAGAAAGTACTGTAGTTGCACATTCCAAAGCGTAGATCTCTACGGAGAAGAATGGGCAAGAAACTCCATGAACGCTCTTTCCAATAAAAAATTTGTTACAAGATCTTGGTTACATCATTCATGTTGAGATTATACATATATGTGAGAACGATGTAGAAAGGCGTGCACATTAAGAGCGTGCAGAGTAAAAGATGTCTGCAGCCCGTCCCCATAGTAAAATACCGTATGACATAATACTATGAAAATAACTAAAATAGACTAACGTCGCGGTATCCACATCAGTAAATTGACGGATTTTTCTAACAGCATATGCTGCTGAACTCATCCGTCCTGTAAGAGATGTTAAATGAGAACCCCATTGTAGTCTCGAGTCGAGCGTGATTCCCAAGAAAACAGTTTTATCGACAAATTCTAGTTTCTCTTGAGTTAATATGTCACAATCACAATCGCTAAATTTTGACATTTGGTAGAGCAAATCTTATGCACTTAGTTTTTGTCCCATTTAGTACTAAATTATTAGCGGTAAACCAATTTTGGACCTGCAGCAGGGCATTATTCTGTAGTGATTACAATACTACATACCTCCATGGGAAAAATTATGAGTTTATGTAGGTACATAATTATAATGGGTGTAACAATACACTTAACGAAGCCGAAAGGCACTTGTTCTCCCCGGCATTGTGATTACTTTTTGTTCTGGACCATACCTGGGAACCTTCTAGTTACGGAAAAATTGCAGGTCAAAGTTCCAGCTTTTTCACAAGTTTTTTTTTAAATACTGCATACATCAGCACAATGTGTTGGGTGCGTTACATTGAGTTTTACCGTAAAACGTGATTTTTCACACAAGAAAAAAGTTGTTTCCCAGCAAAAAAAATCGTAGAGTTACTTACTTTGATGTACAGATGGCTTCGTGAAGTGTCCGTTTACGCCTCGTTGGTCTAGTTAAGTAGTCGCAAGAGCGACTGCTGAGCAAGAGGTTCTAGGTTCGATTCCCGGGTTGGGCAAAGTGTTATTGGTGTTTCCATCAAGAATTTCTCAGTAGCGGTCTCGCCCCCTATTATATGGGACGTAAACATAACTGCCGAAATGTGGGTGTACTATTTAATTTATTTAATTTAATAATAAAGAAAAAAAAATATCTTGCCACCTGGAGCATGGTCGACCTATGTCCATCTATCGATAGTGAACCTTGCTACATGGCCGTCCCATTTCCATTTTAGTCTCTGGGCGAAGATGATTTCTTCAGATACCTTGATTCTATTTCGTATAATTATCAGCGGCTTTTATTCTGTCTCTCAAGGTGATTCCTAGACAACTTCTCTCCATTGCTCTCTGTCGGGCTTGAATTTTCATCTTTGCTTTCTTATCGAATATCCATGTTTGGTAGCCGTAGGTTAAACATGGTATTATCGCTGAGTCCATAAACATAACAGTTTTCTTAAGTTTCATTGGGTGCTGAGATTTTAGTATCTCTTTATGGGCCCAAAACTTCCACGTTGAGGCTATATGCCTGTCTATTTCTTCTATGTTTCTTCTGGTTTTGAATGATAATTGTTTACCTAGATGGACACTATTAAAATCGGTATCATTTTGTCGTTGGTCATGATTTTCGTTTTAGTGAAGTTCATCTCTAACCCTACACGGTGGCTTGCAGCCTCTAGATTGTTTACCATGATGTTGTTGTTTGACGGCACGGTTGGCGCAGTGGTCAAGCGATTGACTGCTGCGCTGCATGTCGCGGGTTCGATTCCCGTACGGAACAAATATTTGTATGACCTACAAGTAGTTGTTCCGGGTCTGGGTGTTTTTCTATCTATAATATGTATGTATTTACAAAAAAAAAATGTATATATGTATGTAGTTTATCAGCCATCTAGCTACCATAACACAAGCATTAGGTTGCTTAGCTTGGGACTAGATGGTGCTGTGTGAAGTGTCCAAGGGATATTTATTTATTATTATTTATTATGTTTAATTTTTCAGGTTTTTCTGATAACAGGGCGATAATATCATCTGCAAACCTTAAATGACTCACGCACCTCCCATCCATGTTGATTCCTTGTATTGACCAAGGCAGATCCTTCATTATATTCTGCAGTACCGCTATAAATAGGTGATATTGGGTCGCCTTAGATTTCTCCAACCTGATTCTGCTTGTGCTTTTGCTGTAAATAAGTATACAGAATGTTTATATGTATATTTGGCATCTATATTTTGGTTGGTAAGCGCCTCCCAGATGCTATTGTGAGAAATGGAATCAAATGCCTTTTTATAGTCTACGAATGTTAAATATAGCGGTTTGCGAAACTCAACATATTTTCCTATTGTCTGTTCTACCACGTGGTTGTGGTCAATTGTGCTGAAGCCTGATCTGAAACCGGCTTGTTCGTAGGGTTGGTGGCTATCGTCCGTATATGTTGTATATGTACATCGTACGTATATGTCGAAGGATATTCTTTTTAGTAGGAATGATGCGAACAGCTTCTACAGACATGAGATAATGCTTAGGTATTGGTCGGTAGCTACCAATGTCTGCTGGATCGCCTTTCTTATGGAGTGGACAATATCTGATTTAGTCCAGCCCTCTGACACTTCTTCTACGATAAGTTTTTTATTGCATAATATTAAGTAATAAATTGTTGCCCAATTATTGCACAATATTTGTAATCGTTACATAAGAGTTGGGTTGTAGGCACAGGCAGGCACATAGAAGATTACAGAAAGAAAAAACAAGAGTTCGCGGGATTTTGACATTGATTGCATCATATTTTTTATTAATAATGTGTAATATTTTAGGGTTCGATATACTGCCCTCCTAACTAAGACAACCGTAAATAACTCTAATCGTACTCCTAAAATAGTTACGGTTGTCTTACGAGCCCATGATTTTGCAAGTGTGATTTTATTTTTGCCTTAGTGAATAGTTGTAGGTAGGCATTACGATGATTGAAAAAATAATTAAGTAACCGGTTGCGGTTACCAACTATGACTAAAATAACACTTAATTGCAGCTTTCGCTTAGCATCAGTCAGCTCCTACACAACGAGTACCGGCGCTCTTTCGTGACGTTGACTCACAAGTTCTGTGACCTAGTCAATAAGGAGCCCTTCGTAGGCGGTGCCCTCAAGAACGCCGGAATTGTGTGCCCATTGCCTCCCGTGAGTAAAGTAGTCTATCAGTATCTAAATCATGTGAATTAAGCATGACATACCTAAATACTAACAAGTACGGTTTGCAAGTCGGATCTGGAAACCGTACATACAATGCTCTTTGCTTCGTCCTTATGGGAAAGGGGCCTTTGTAGTATTATTTTTGTTTGAATATCAACTACATAAGTACACGCAAGGGGTTCTACTGTCCGACTCTTTCTGACTAAAATCAATCAGTGGGGTGGCTACCTGTGGTTCAACCTTTTGCGGAAACCCGCGTTACCGTATACATACATTGTATATGCTACAGGAACTTATCTGATTACTGAATACTATGTATGTTTTAATTCCTGTAAAAATGATTGCGACGATCGGTAGCTATTAAGGCGCTCCCTTGCCGGAAGCATTCGCCTGTAGGAGTATTACAGTGAGCAACGTGTTTCCGAATGCTCCAGTCTGGGGAGCCTTACCGACAGCGCCTCGATGACACTCAACAGCGTTTTATAACATTCTTGGTGACATCCTTCCTTATCCGCAGGGTTATCACGGCATAGCGAACATAACAGCTCCGACCGAGAACTTTCCCAACGTGTTCCCGTTTGAGAAGGGCCGCATTGAGATCTCACTGACCGTCACTGACACCATGGAACCAATCTTGCAGCTCACCATTGACGCTTCGTTCAAGCAGAAATTTTAGAGGAAATATGCGGGTATCTTATAGAGTATAGTCCACCTCGTAATTGCTTTACCCCTTAACTCCTAAGGCTGACCGTCACTTGCACGGTATAACGTCGAGGTCAACTGTTTCCATGGGACTTATAACTTCTATGATTTCTGCTTCATTGTGACAATTGTAGCATTTCAACCTTGAGTGCATTCACACGGCGTATTTTAAACGCGCCGTCGACGTGCGTTTTACGAACGCGTGTGCACGGCGCCGTAAAAGGAGATTGTTGCGTTTGTAAGTATCAATTCAAATGCGTGTAAACGAGGCCGAGAAGCGCGTTCCATCTACATCGCTGCATCTGCATGTATTTTATACGCACAGATGACGCGCGTTTTACGGACACGTGTTTACGGCGTCAGAGAATTTCTAAACATGTGCTAAGGTTTACCTGGTTGCGACTGAATCGGTCTCGTTTAAAGGTGTGCGTTACGATTGATCCGCCAAGTACTCCAAACTAAAAAAAAACTTCGCCAAAAAATTGTCGAAATTTGTCAAAATCGAAGGGAACAAACCAAAAATTTGTCAAAGTAGCATTATAAAAGATAAAAGGGTTTTAAGTTGGCCGCGCGAACGTAACGTGGAGGATTGCGCGGCCATAGATATCTCAGCAACTACATGGGTTGGAGATCTAATTCTTTTTGTCAATTGAAGACTGTATTTGTCAACAATTGTCGAAAAAAGAATTATAAGGTCTGGATTAATATTTTACGAAATATTCACCTTGGAAGTCATGGCCGCGCAATCCTCCACTAGTTGTTTCTTTATTGTTGATTATTTCTTTGAAACTTAAGAGTTCATATAGTAAAACTATTACCAGAAGAAAGGTCTTAATTTGTCAAAACTAATGAAAGCAATAAATACTACTAAAGTTTAGTTAAACAGATGAAATCAATCCAAAACAAAAACTACTTGGCCGCACAGTCGAAACGTTACTTTGTACGCTGATATCTCATTATCTATAATTGCTAGGATTTCGGTGTGAACATACATTTATTCGGCATTTTAACCTGATTAGAATGACATATCGTTTTACCCTCAGAACAGTTTTCAACGCGTGTAATCTTAAAAATGATGTTATCTCATACAATGTTCGAGCAGGGTAACCATCATTTCGATTTGATTTGGGAATACCTCTAACTATAGACTAGCAATTATAGGTATTGGAAATCATGAAACTCAATTATTATTAAATAAAACCTTTTTAGTTCAAATATCGTATTTTAAGAAACTAATTTGAATATTTTTGAAATTCAATGGCTAGTTTAATTTGTATTTAATTTAGAATTTAGCGTCAGCACAGGAAAAGATTTCTTTGCTTATTTAACGATTTAAAGTGTACGTAAGTGACACTCTATTGACAGTTGGTTTTTTAATGGCATTCACATAAAGCTAAGGTGTTATATTTTAATAATTAGATATGTTTATTCATCACAGCTTGCAAAATTAACATAAATGTAGAGATTCCAAAAAATCAACATACTGAATTAAACTCTTTAAAAACCTCTACAGAATAATTTTTATAAAAATATAAATCTAGCATTAGAACCCAGGGCCTCATGCTCAGCAGTCGCGCTTGCGACTACTAGACCAGCAATGCAGCTAAAATAATAAATAAATGTAAGTCAAAGTAACGTTACAAAAATCAATAAATCAAATTATATAAATAATAATTCTGGTTACGCCTCTACAAAACCATATGTGAGAAAATGGATGCAAACAGGATCTTTTGTACTTTCACATAATTTACTTTCGTTGTTGTCGTAGCAAAGCATCCCGCCAACGCCTTCAACTCCATGCCCTGGAGCTGCATTAGGGAAGCACTCCGGTATCACCGGGTGCCGACCTACCTTCGTCGTGTGGTCGGGGACTACCTGACGGACAGGTATGTCATATATCCCGGTCACAACGGAGAATGGAACCGGCGAGAGATGTCGTGCGGTGTTCCACAGGGATCGGTTCTGGGGCCGCCCTTGTGGAACATCGGCTACGACTGGGTGCTGCATGCCGACCTCCCTAGTGGCGTCAGCGTAGTTTGCTACGCTGACGACACGATGGTGCTGGCGCAGGGGAGGCCGCACGAGGCGGCGGCGGAATTGATGACACGCGGGGTTGCGATAGTCGTTGAGAGGATCCGGCAATTGGGTCTCGAGGTGGCATTGCACAAGTCCGAGGCCATGTGCTTTCATGGGCCTCGGAATGCGCCACCGTCGGGATCCATACTGACGGTAGGAGGGGTTCCCGTCGGCGTCGAGTCGACGTTGAGGTACCTTGGACTCGTCCTCGACAGCCGATGGAACTTCGTGGAGCATTTCCGACGTTTGGCTCCCAGACTGGAAAGGGCAGGGGCTGCCTTCAAGCGGCTCCTGCCCAACCTGAGGGGGCCAAACGCCTCCTGCCGGAGGCTCTATGGCTCTATATCTTGCGGTCCATGGCCCTATACGGGGCCCCGGTGTGGGCGCGTTCGCTGAGGCTGCGTGCAAAGCACTACCTGAACGCGCCCCAAAAGGTGGTAGCCGTAAGGCTGATCCGTGGGTACCGCACGATCTCCCGCGAGGCGGCGAGCCTCCTTGCCGGATTGCCGCCATGGGATCTGGAGGCCATAGTCCTCGCGCGCCTGCACGAGTGGCGCGCGGAGGTACAGAGCCGGGGGGTAACTCCGCTGCCGGGGCATATTGTCGCGCGGCGGACAGACCTCCGCCGTGATCTCATGGCGACATGGAGGGAGCGACTATCGCAACCCCGTGCAGGGCACGCCACGATAGTGGCGATAAGTCCCCTCTTTGAGGAGTGGCTTGAGAGGCGCCACGGCGCCCTCACCTTCCGCCTGACGCAGGTCCTCACCGGACACGGGTGCTTCGGGAGGTACCTGCACCGAATCGGGCGGGAGGCAACGCCCGGGTGCTACAATTGCGAGGATCGACCGGAGGACACGGTGGAGCACACCGTGGAGGTATGCTCCGCTTGGACGGAGCACCGCCGTGTCCTCGTAGCGGCGATTGGCGGCGGAAAAAAGGCTCAAGAAGGAATACCATGAAAGCGTATTTCTAAAAACCAACTGTCAATAGAGTGTCACTTACGTACACTTTAAATCGTTAAATAAGCAAAGAAATCTTTTCCTGTGCCGACGCTAAATTCAAAATTAAATACAAATTAAACTAGCCATTGAATTTCAAAAATATTCAAATTAGTTTCTTAAAATACGATATTTGAACTAAAAAGGTTTTATTTAATAATAATTGAGTTTCATGATTTCCAATACCTATAATTGCTAGTCTATAGTTAGAGGTATTCCCAAATCAAATCGAAATGATGGTTACCCTGCTCGAACATTGTATGAGATAACATCATTTTTAAGATTACACGCGTTGAAAACTGTTCTGAGGGTAAAACGATATGTCATTCTAATCAGGTTAAAATGCCGAATAAATGTATGTTCACACCGAAATCCTAGCAATTATAGATAATGAGATATCAGCGTACAAAGTAACGTTTCGACTGTGCGGCCAAGTAGTTTTTGTTTTGGATTGATTTCATCTGTTTAACTAAACTTTAGTAGTATTTATTGCTTTCATTAGTTTTGACAAATTAAGACCTTTCTTCTGGTAATAGTTTTACTATATGAACTCTTAAGTTTCAAAGAAATAATCAACAATAAAGAAACAACTAGTGGAGGATTGCGCGGCCATGACTTCCAAGGTGAATATTTCGTAAAATATTAATCCAGACCTTATAATTCTTTTTTCGACAATTGTTGACAAATACAGTCTTCAATTGACAAAAAGAATTAGATCTCCAACCCATGTAGTTGCTGAGATATCTATGGCCGCGCAATCCTCCACGTTACGTTCGCGCGGCCAACTTAAAACCCTTTTATCTTTTATAATGCTACTTTGACAAATTTTTGGTTTGTTCCCTTCGATTTTGACAAATTTCGACAATTTTTTGGCGAAGTTTTTTTTAGTTTGGAGTACTTGGCGGAGCAATCGTAACGCACACGTTTAAAGCACATAAAACGCGCGTCAGCTGCGTCGAAAAAATACGCCTTGTGAATAGGTCCTAAGTTTTTTTCCTATTTAGATTTCGTATGAAAGTTTTAGTCAAAAATTCGTGAAGCAATTACAAAGTCGACAATACATTGACGTTCTTTAGGGCGAAATACGGCTAACATACATAGATATAGTCATATTAAGGGTAATACACATTTTCTCGCACACATCCTCTTTCATCATCTCATCTTTTTGTCACTTGACAAGGCTTAGGACTGAGCTGGGAGTCCAAGCCTAGGCCCGGACTCCACGAATGCGAAAACGAGCAGAACGGAGAGAAGACGTGAGGGAATCGACCAATCATATTGGTTAAAATCCGCATCGTGTCTGTCCTCCCTCCTGTGATTGGTCGAAACTTGCACCGATCCGCTCGTCGTCGCCTTAGTGGAGTCCGGGCATTAAGGTGGAAGAGCCAGGATAGCTCTCGAAATTCAAATTTTCTTATGTTTTTTTTTTTTATACAAAATATGATTTGTGACCGTAATACGCATGTATTTACAGAATTAAAATCCCACAATAAGCCAACAGTTCACTTAATCCCATCGAATGCCTATTTCATGATAAAGCTATTTCAGAAAAAAATATTTTTGCAAGCTACCCTGGCGCTTCCCCCCGAACTCCATTTGTACGCACTTTCAATACGAATCGAGTGAAAATAATGCTGATCCATGCGTCTGTCTTGTATGATTTCACCCTTAGAAATAAAATTAAAAAAACTTTTAATTAAAAATGTTTGATTTTCTGATTAAAAAGTTTATTCATGTGATTAACAATCTGACTGGTTTAATATGACAATAAGAAATAGAGTAAAAACTACAAAAACTGAAAAAAAGGATTCTGAAAGACTGACCAACCCCATGCCTGAAGTTCCACGTTGTAAAAGATTTTCAAATAAAATTACAACATTTTTATTCACATTGGTGATTGGTAATTTGGTACATGGGTTTAACAATATTAAGATTCTCATATATTATTATTTCTAGGAACTTAAATAACGTATCATTAAAATATTTTACTACAATTAAATACCATCTACATAGGTATGTATTTCATTTTATTTCAAACTACAAGAATTATGATAATAAAATGTTGCTATATGTATTGGCAATGTTAGGTACGAACATAAATACGAACATAAGCAAATTATTGTATTGTGCTAATACAATAATTTGCTATTATATGATGGTATGGCAAAAAAGGAGGTGTCTGATGAGATGACGAAGAAGTATGGAAGAAGACGGCATGCTGCGCCGACCCCAAATGAATTGGGACAAGGGCAAGAGAATGATGATATAGCTAAGGTATTCTTGACGAGTCATGTAGAAAACATATAGGCTCCTACCACACAGTGCCGCCGAGCATACAGCCAGCACGCCGGCATCATGCCTCGCTATGCCTGGTGGCTATTAAAAGTGAAATATAATCTATCAATCTATTTATTCCTATGCAAATAAAAACCATAATATTAATAGACTAATACATAAAATAACGAGGTTGATTAAATAAGTAAGTCACACATATATTATCGGCGTCGTGTTTGCTTGCAACAAGCTAGTTGCATTGCAACACACAGATCTACACGTTGCAAACTTTATCTATGATGTCCAGTCCAGTTAGTCTTCAGAACTCATAATCTTTACCTTAGCGCGCGATGTCACGCTTAAAGCGAATTATGGGAACCCGACCCCTACACTGCGAGACATGTCAGTTCCCGATCGCGCTTTCCACCGATAAACCCAAACGAAAAGCGAATACAAACAAAAGAATTAAAATGTTTTCTCAAAAGACGATTTCGCATTATTTACAGATACATCGTTTAAGATTTTCGAAAATTATTATTTACGCAAATCTTAAACATAATATTATCTAAAACATCAGGTACGTCAGCAGCCTGCTACAATTTTTGCTTTAAGGTCTTGTAATTCTTTCGCGTGCATCCATTTGCTACCCGTCGCCGAAGCTGCACTTGCTGGTCTTGATATGCATCTGCAGGCAAACAAGAAGTAAGTTCCGGTATCCGGAAGTCTAACAACTTAGGTTATCGCTTTTAGCACCTTCACTGCGGATCACACCAAATCGACCCAACACGGTGCTTACCGCTGCTACGTACGGTGAAAACTATATCTTTCTCGCTGGTGCGGAACGATTATGAGTAATAATGAGTATTAAATGGTGTCAGATGTCAAAAAGAACCGACACGCACTGTCGAAAAGGTTGATGGATGCGGATTCCGACCGCCACCGCACCAGATGAAAGTTTATGTTTTTTTTTTGCCGCTGCTAGCGTCTTAAAGACAATTGTTATATTTATTGAGGCATCACTTTTAGACGATCACACCTAATAAATACGGCATGGCAGGGTGCAATGTCTGAGTATAACCTAGCTTCAGCCAGGATTATCCTGTTATTTAGAATATTAGTGCAAGTGGCGAGGTAAGATAACGATTTGATCATTAACCGTACTTACGGAATTTTCCCTTCGAAGAGGGTCTCCAAGCGAACTTTGACGAAGGGCCAAGGACCCTGGTTCTTGTGCTCCTCCTGACACCAGACCGCCTGCGCTTTGTCGTATTTACAGTACTCCTTAAGAACCAGGTCGTAAGGGAACGGGAACAGTTGCTCGATGCGACACATGGCTATTGTTTTCTCTAGTTTCTTCTCTCTCCGTATTTCGTCAATCTTAATCGCGACGTTGCCAGAACAGAAGATCAGCTTCTTGACATTACTGGGGTTTTTACTGGCTGGCCCCTCTTCTGGGATCACTCTGTCGAAAATAAACAAATACTATTATTCACGACAGTACGGAACATAATGGCTACGTGGACTCAGATTGGCGTTTATTGCTCATGTTACTAATTTTACCTCTGAAATCTACATTTCTAACAATGGCCTGTGGCTTCTGTCAGTCTGTCTGTACTATTTACGCCTTATCAGGTTTAGGTTAATTTTACCATATGGATACCATGACTTGATCAGGTTTTATTTTTATGTAGGTTCGCGTGGGACAATTCCCGACCGTTTTTTAAATCGAAAAATTCCCGCTGGACACCCTTTACATGAATATGAATAACTTCACGTTTAAAATCACTATTGAAATACCATTCTCGAGCTCACCTCCTGAAGCTCGTTCCAGTTAAAAAATCTTTGAACTTGGACTGGTAGTAGGAGTGCTTAAGGCCGACTTTAGGCGAGAAGAGTATGAGCGGCTTGCGGAATGGCATGGCGATCTGTCTTCTGATCATGTGGAAGTAGTTTGCCGGGTTCGTCACGTTGCACACGATCCAGTTAGCCTCCTGCAGCTGTTTCACTACCAAGGAGATAAAGAATCATAAGGTTATTTATTAACCACCATCTCCTTATTATGTATGTATACATATTTACAACGTTTGGGCGACCAGGACAGAAACTTCTCTAGTTTAAACGCTACTCCTTTTAAATGCAATAGAAAATAGAAAATTTAAGCTGTCAAACTGTTAACAACCGGGACCGTCTTCCAAATTACAAGCTACTACTTAAAAATTCTGAATGGCAAATACACTCTCTCGACACACTTTCTTTTCTTTGTAGCAATAACGCTTTCGAGATTTCGACCACGAAGCCGACTGTGTACTCCTGCGCTGATCTCTCCCCAATCTTGTCAGATTGTAACCCTATCGGACTGCTGAAATAAGAAGAGGGAATGTATCTGTGTTTGCGCTTACATTTGTGAACTATTAGATAGTATCCCCTGGATCTCCCTAGGTGAATCTTCGTTGTTATTATTGTGATAATCCAAGATTCGTTCTGGAAAATACTTATTTTAATAATTGTGTTTGTATCTATATGATAAAAGACTTACATGCCAGGTCATGGTCTTCTAAGTTCGGCATAAAATCTTCATCGTCGTTACATTGCTGTAGGTATCTCTCAACACGTGCTGAAGAGTGCTCGGGACCCTGATTGTAAAACGAACAATAATGAAATGTGGCTCATTCAGGTGAACAGTTTCTTAAGAACTAAGTTAGTGTTTTGATGCCAGTAAAGCGGCTGGGTCTTGGATAAAGGTGCGGCTTTTCCAAGGGAATCATAGTTAAAAGTCACGATGTGGTGGGAAAAGAAACTTTCTTTTGAATGGAACTTTTTGTTCCATGAAATAATGAAGTCTGCTCCAGGTCGATAGTTACTAGGTGATACAGACAGACAGGTTTTGAGCGCTGCAAAATGAGGTATGTCGAAACAGCTGAGATCTGGAGATGATGACTAAAAATGACGATGTCTTGAAACGCATAAACTTCATGACCTGGGTTACTGCATAGGCATGGGCACCAGCAGGGAGGTGCTTCTTCAGTTCCATGAAAAAAGTTCGTTATTTTCGTTATTTCCCCCTCGGAGACATTGGTTTCTCTATAGTAAGTTAAAACAATAACTTCTTGAACTTTGTGCATCGACGTACGGTTTAATCTCTAAAAATTGTGAGATTTATGAGGAATACTCACGGCGCCGTCGATGCCATGAGGCAGTTGTACTACAATGCCAGACTGGCACTGCCACTTGCTCTCACCGTTCGAGATTAATGTGTCAAAAACAGGCTGTGCCGTGTCTGCAAAGTCACCGTACTGCGCCTCCCATATTGCGAGTAATTTCGGACTTGAGTAAGAATAGCCGGCCTCGAAAGCCAAAATGCCTGCGGACGAAATAGCGTTCAAAATAAAAATAATAAAGTGTAAGAGGCAATACCGAAGATTAACGTACTCTTTAACCTTTGTTTAGTATTGTCTCTCTGTTGATAGGCGTGTATAAATTTAAGCGAACTCTATTAATATAGGAACTCTATTTCGAATTTGGTGAGAGACATTTTTGATCACTCGCTGACACGCATTGATAACTTTTTTGTGAATTGTAAATTAGCAGTTCTTTAATTTTGATTTCGATGCATCAGAAAGGCTGACATCATGTAGAACTGGTTCTTTTTTTGAGACTGAAATGTGTTCTATCCTAATTATATATGTTTTAGTGGCAAAAGGTCAAGGTTGTTATGACAACTTTCGTGTCCGCATGCATATAAATAAATACAGTAAATCGTTATTATTGGTACCGAATTCAGACAGCGAGCTGTTGTACAGCGAGTATGCCGCCTGGTCGGGATACAGGGTGTCCAACACGCGGTACGTGGCGCCATCGACGCCCTGGTGGTGGTAGACGTGGTGCCTGAAATAGACATGCCAGTGCCGATATTTTTGTAAACGATTTCATTTACAAATAAAACACACAAGGGACGTTAAAGTGGCACATCAAAAAAATATTTTGGTCCGTCTGTATATGAATGACGAAAGCTGGACTAAGCCGAGCTTTTTCTTAAGCCTGATGTGCTATTAATTAAGATAAAGAGTAGATCTTCCCATGTCTATTGGGCGTACCTATGCGCCATAGTGCCGCGCTCCACGTCCTCGCCAGTGAAGCGGATGTGCACGTTGTCGCGTAGCAGCGAGCCGTACGCCAGCGCCTCGCCCATCGCCCAGTCCGCGATGCCATCCTTCACCTATACAACACACATAAATAAGTTGCTAAACGAGAGTGATCATTATCATCATCGTTAAATCAAAAGACGATAACTACAGGCTAGTCTACTCCCAAGCACCACTTCAGCGTCTGGCCCCGTTCCTCCCTCAACCAAACTACCTTGGTTCTTTCTTCGGGTCTTTGGTCTAAATAACCTTGCCTTTCTACACTAGGTACTTTCAAGTACGGACCAAAGTTTTACAATAGACTAACCAGTTTTTCTCGAAGTTTCAGCATTCGAGTAATACCCTTGTGAACCTCGAAGACCCCCGGCTCCGGGGGTTCACTGAAATGTTTCGCTATAGTATTTAATGTTTGCTGAGATATGCCCGTTTCTTCTATCTGAAAAAAATAAAAACTTGTTTAAACACGGAACTAAAAGACACTACAAATCCCAGTACAGGTAATTCGGACTGATGACTAACATCCTTGGATATTTTTGAATTGATTTTAGCTGAGAACTTTTCAATCTCTACTTTGCCAGTATAATACAGGCGAGTGAAGGAGATTTTAAAGGGATGAAGCCTGCTGCTCCTGCCTAACTTCCGGCATTTTATTTTATTTCTGAACAGGTTTTTCTATTCATAAAACCTGTATTAATAAATAGCTGATATCAATACATACAAGTATTATAAGAATCAAAATCTTCTAAACGTCCTGTTGTCGACATAAGCTGTCAAGGTTTACAATCTTCGCCATCAGAACAACTAGCTAGCTTATATTTCGGAAACGCGACACTTTAGAAGATCTTACAATACTTGTTTTATTGATACCAGCTATTGAGGGCGTATTCAAGAGTTAAGGGTTGGGCCTTGGTACCTTGTTCGGGTCTATAGCTTCGAAGAAGCCGGTCCAGGGTGTATCGATCCACTCCCTGATATTAAGCTTGGTTATTTTCTTAGCGAGCTCAAAATGAGTGTTAAGAGCGTCCATATATTCCTTTTCCCATGTTTGGATGTCAGCGTCGGTGACCACGCCCTCATTTTTCAGCTTTTCTGCGTAGATTACATCCACTGTAAACAGATTAGGTGCTATTTAGTTTCAGGAGATCATGTGTCTACTATGAATGCAAGTAAAGCGCCATGTCGTCTAAAACTGTTATGAAGCGAAGGCCCCATAATTCCACCTGAAATGTAACCTCAAAACAATCTGCGTACTTATTTACTCTGGTAACGGTCGTTCGAACGACGGATCGTTGGTTTTGGGTGAATGGTGACTATGCATTAGTGCCCTCTGTCGGGTCAGATAAACTCAAAGCAGCGCGATGGCTGTTTCTTCAAAAAGCCTTAGCAGACATTATCTCATTTTTAAACCATGTAACTGATTTTGGGACAAATAAACATTTTTCATTTTTTATCTGACACAATTTTTGTTGCATCTTCAAAGAGACCAAATAAAGCAAGGGTAGGAGTTAAGAGCAATTGATGAGCTGACCTGATTGCATTTTTCTTATTTTCTTGTACATAAAGGGTTGCGTGAACATGGGCTCGTCATCCTCGCTGTGGCCGTGTCTCCGGTAACAGACCAAGTCCACAACCACGTCCTTCTTGAACTTGCATCGAAAGTTAATGGCCACGCGTCCTACGAACGCCACTGCCTCCGCGTCGTCGGCGTTCACGTGTAAAACTGGCGCGTCGATGGCTTTTGCTATATCTGGATGAGGAGAACACTAAAAACGTAAATAAAATGGTCCGATTCGGTCCATCAAGTGCATTGTTGGACCGCAATTGAAAGGTACCCTTTACAGATGAGGTGAATTACAACATACCAGAGCAATAAGGCGAGCTCCTGGAGAAGCGCGGGTCGGTGGTGTATCCGATCTGATTGTTGCAGATGATATGCACGGCCCCGTGTGAGGTGAAGGCCGGCAGGTTGCTGAGTGTGAACGACTCGTACACAACGCCCTGCCCGCACATCGCTGCGTCACCGTGCAACACAATCGCCATCACCTGCACGTGAATTTGAAATGATAATAATGTTCGTAACTCCTTGTCAGTTTTTGTGCAAAATATAAGCACACACGTTCTAAGATTTTCCAAAAGTTGAAGATGGCGGACCGTCTTAAAAAAAACAGTCTAAATCTTAAATTAGCGAATACCTAGGCCAGGTAAAGGGTCATGGCCAATTTCCTATGAAATCTGGGCATAAGACCAACAGAATTAAAAAAAAAAACTCAAGTAGTAGCTAACACATATACAGTTTATGTATATGCTTCGATCAATCAAAGCATTTAACCAAGTTGTAATGCACGATCACCCCTCAATCGATTTGTTTGCAAGCTGCTTAGCGACAATTAGTACTGTCTTGTCTAAAAGCTGCATTATTTCTGACGAATTTTAATAGTGGTTGCCTCTGCATCCCTGCCTGTGCAGGTACTTAATTTTACGTTACCCGCTGAATATACGAGGATTGCGCTCCTGCTTAGGCTTGTATGTGTAAAACTCGTTTTTTTTTTGCTATCTAGCTGTTTTACAATTCTTTGTAAGTATTAGGTGTCATAGTTTGGATTTTGACCCTATTACTATTTAGGGTTTTGATTTCGTAGTTACCCGTAGCATGTTCTTCAAGGAGTTGTTGCAGCGGCCGTATGTTTTCGACCTTATCTACAAATATAGGAGGCGGTTTTGGGGATTTTCGCATTATCTTCTTTTTGTGCAGTATTATCTTGATTTAGATAAACCTCTAGTCCTCAAACTTGTTTGATGACGGTACGGGTTGACTGAGCCAATAGCTACTAAGTTTGGTCTGCTTTTGAGCATGATCATTTAAGTGGTTGGGCTCTGTCTTGGGCGCTTTCTTGCATTCACTTCTATCCATGGAAAAGAAAAGGCTTTAATGGAATATTTGCTGTGTTAATGTCTTATTTTGTTATTCAGTTTGATTACTTGAATTGTTTTTAAGTACATTATCATTCATGTTGTTCCCACGAGTAGGGTTGAATTATAAGGTCGCTAGGAGGGTGACGCATTCCCCCTAGAAGGCAAATACAACGGTGTTTACCAGGTCCACTGAGTTTGATCGCGTTTATGCAGGTTTTCTACCTCTTGGCTCAGGCGGTTTCAGTTTGATGTAAAACTAAACATTAAATCTTATTCAAAACAATTTTCGTTGAAAGAGTTTTTTACGTTCTACATTTTTTCAGAATTTCCTCCTCTAACTTTAGAAATTAGGGGGAGACACACACATTTTACCACTTTGGAAGTGTCTATCTTTCAAACGATTGACTTTGAGAAAAAATGGTTTTAGAAACCTCGATGTCATTTTTAAAGACCTATCTATAGACACCCCATACGCGACGCACATTTGACATGACGAATCTATCATGTAAACGGAATCTATAAAGGTTCCGTTTTCTGCCATTCGGCTACGGAACCCTAAAAAGGATTGGTTTGATCTACAGGTTCAAGTTTAGATACAATATGTGTAAAGACGACTTTACTGTCACAAGCGAAGATTTATCAAGTACACATAATGTCAACGCTAACGTGGGTGCCGTTACAGAAATGACTTCTGCTGGTATAGGTTTTCGCATTTGAAGAAATAACAGTACGTATGGACGTACCCATATTTACGAAAACGTTACAAGAAGGACTTCTGCTGGTATCGGTTTTCGCAATTTGAAGAAATTACAGCATGTATGGACGTACCCATATTTACGAAAACGACAAATGCTCAAATTCAAAACATGGTTTAAAAATGGGAGTCAACATCTGCCGAATCCGTGGCAACAGCAGCTATGCGTGAGCATGGTGCAGCGAAGCTGAAGGAACATTGAACAAAGATGCCATACCTCTAATAAACGCCTGTTGGTCATCAATTTATAAGAAAAAAAGAAATACTGTATCTGCACACGAAGTCAAGGGGTCGGTAGTGTTGGGGTACTGGAATTCCAGACACTCACAAGGTTACTTGACCATGACCTCCAAGGTCACTCGAACTTGACCTCCAAGGTATCATCACCTCCGCGATCACTTGACCTTGACCTCAAAGTTACTTGTCCTTGACCCTAAGGTCACTTGTCCTTGACCTCAAGGTCACTAACCATGAATATTGACCTGTACTGCTCCTGAGAATGGCGGATCTTGGCCATTGGAATTTTGACCTTGACCTCAAGATCAATGGCCATGAGGTCAAGGTCAATGCCCTTGAGGTGTCCCATGGTGTTCCCCCACCCTACTACTCCCACATCCCACCGGGTCCCGAAGGCTTGATTAGGCGATGGATTATGGTGAAATATTTCTGTCTTTTCTTCATAGTGCCTCGTTTCGTATCCCACGACCGCCATGACGGAAAAACCAAAAATTATCTCGTCTATGCGCGCAAATGTTCGTTCGTGCAAAAATCCATTCCCACAAGACGTGTTCACGCGCGCAAAGGTCCGTTCGCGCAAAAATCAAATCGTACTAAAGTCCATTCGCGCAAGTGTCCATGCGCTCTTTTGTAACTCGTGTATATTATTAACAGACTTCAAAAAAGGAGGAGGTTCTCAATTCGTCGGAATCTTTTTTTTATATATGTTCAGCGATTACTCGAAGACTCCTGAACCGATTTGGAAAATTCTTTTTTTGTTTCAAAGCGTATAACTTTCCTGGTAGCGGTTTTTGAAAAATCAACGAAAAATCTAGAAATTGCATACATCGATGATATTTTCGTTTACTTCGAAACCTCGCTGTCTCTCATTGGAGCAGTGTGCAAATATTTGTATAGGATATTACAACTAAAAATGGAAAAAAATGACTGAAAACTTTTTTCCAAAAAATAAAACCAACTTCAAAAACACAAAAAAAGTGAAAAATGACTAGCTTCAGAAGTTGATGGCAAAAAAAAACTGAATCCAACAAACAAAAGTTACCGAATTCTGAAGGTAAAGTTATTTTCACTTTTTTGTGTTTTTGAAGTCTGTTTTTCTTCTCCAGAATCAACCATCACGCTTGGTGGACGTTTTATTTTATTATTTTTATTAATTTACTCTTGATTCTGAAAAAATCTAGAGGAGTAAAAAATATTGTTTTTATTAAGTTTTCACAATTTTGACTATTTGCCGTTGATTTAATTGATTTATTATTTTAAAAATAAGAAAACAATAATAACAGCATATTTTTAAAATAACAACACGAAAAAAAAAAACCGTCTACTGAGATTCAAACTTGATGGTCTCCACGCAGGCGGGGTGCGAAGTATAGCAGCGCGCTGGGCCACTGGTACATTGTTGACTTGACAAGTGAAATTATATTTTTGTGGTTTTATTATTTTCTCTATAATTTCAGTCTGCAAGTATTCATATTCTTCTTACTTTAATTAATGTGGTGTGGTTTTTTGTTTTTGTGCTCACACCATTAAGTACGCGAGGATTTGTAATTGGCTTCCTGGTGACTATGGTTTCCTTTTTGTTTGTTTTTATTAACTGTAAGTCCTCCATGTAATAAACAAATAATATCCTAAAAATTACCTTGTCTCCGTTAGTATCGCCCTTCCAGAACTGCTCTGCCCTCGTCTTGCCCAGCACTACGGGAGTCACGAGTTCCAAGTGGGAGGGGTTTGCGCTCATCGACACCTTTATGTACCTGTTGGTCCGCCGGATGAACCGGTGGATGTAAGTACCCAAATGGTACTTCACGTCGCCAGATACATCCTGGTCAGTCGAAAATATATAATATTAATATACCTACGAATCAAACAATAAGCCCATGACGTATACTATAAAATCAAGCGATCATGAAACATTGAAATGTCTAACAGGGTTAATAATATTGTTCTTAGCTGTAACCCTTTTTGTAACACCTTTTTTAAAATTGTGGAACGCAAATAAAATGATTATTAATTGAATATGAAACGTTTAAGTTAATGGCCACTGACAAGCTTGTCAACCAATAAAAATGAATACTCACATGATCCTGGGGCTCTAAAGGCTTGAAATGAGCAAAAATATCACTCAGCTGTTTGCGACACACATTCACCAACATGTTTAGACGACCTGAATGAAAAGCAGTCAATAAGATAACCGTACTGAACACAATTAAGTAGGTAGATTCTCAAGTGCAAGTGCGTAAGTTCCTTCGATGTTTTTTTTTTTGCATTTGCCCTGACCATGCCTGGGGAACCTTTTACTTACCGAAATATTGGAGATCAAAGTCCCACAAGTTTGTAATGTAATGTTCTTTATATAACGCCATGACCTAGTAGGTACTATTAAATACCTTCATCCACGCAATTTGAGTGCGTTACATTGAGCCCTACTAGAACCGTGAGTTTTCACCCCAAGAAATAACTCGTTCCCAGCAAAATTTTTTGCATAGATTTACTAAGTTTGATAATTATACAGAATGCTTGTT
The DNA here is from genome assembly GCA_950022335.1 of Eurois occulta. Lineage (NCBI taxonomy): Eukaryota > Metazoa > Arthropoda > Insecta > Lepidoptera > Noctuidae > Eurois > Eurois occulta. The sequence continues at coordinate 2,258,934 of OX465489.1, read as the reverse complement.
TGAACACTTCGGGAAGGGCCAGTTTATTCTTTGTATAGGTGTGGGTGTCGGTTATTTACTACTTGGTATAATGATCGACAAATGCAAAGCAAAATTAAATGCAATTGCTGGGTATGAGGTTCGATTCCCAGGGCAGTGTTGTTTTATTTCTTTAGGAATTTATAAGAAACAACTTGGATTTATGAAGTGACGCTACGCCTGATTTACTGGTGAGCTACGCCTGATGAAGATAAGGTAACGTCTCTCCGGTTTTTTGGGATTTTCTCAAGATTACTAGAATGAGTATAAGAAAGAGAGCATAGACTTGTGTTTGCACACACATTTGTTTTGTAAATATTTGAGTCTGCGTTGAGAATGGCCACCGTGGCTGAAACTGACTCAGAATTATGAAAATCATTGCAACTTTAATATTGGTAAGGTTACCTCGATGCTGCATGGCCAAGACGATGGACTGCACACCGAGCTGGGTACTGGTGTCGACGATCTCTTCCAGCATCACGATCATGCTCTCGCCACCTTCCAGCCCAAACCTTTTCTCAGTAGGCCATTTTGTCGCGAAGTATTTTTCCAAACTACATCAGAATTATATAAAAAATCTTCTACCAAACCGTCTGTAACTCTGTATCCAGTATGTATATTGTTTTATTGTTGTCAAATAAATGACTGCTGGACATAACAGTCTCTCTCTCCAGTCTGACCCAGCTACTATTTTTAGGGCGCTTCACACACGCTCTGAGCGGTCTCCACTCCACTCATCGTATCATCTGAGACTCTTCCTAAAACTCTGTGCCATCTAAGCATCCAGTGGCAAATAGGCTTGCTTTTGGCTGCAACTCGCCTGATGTAAATGCGATGACGCGGCCTAGGGTGGAGCACGCTTGTCTAGAAGAAACCGAATCACTCGAACTTTGAAGAGATCTAGATTATAATGATCGGGAAACAGAGAAAGCTGCTTTCCCATCGTGCCTTCTACATGTTCCCCAACCTAACATAACAAACAACATTTGGTCGTTACAAAAAACTCACAACACAGCCTTGGTTAACCGCCGCATGATGTGTCTCTTCTCCTCGTTAGACATGTGAAACGATCCTGGTGTCTCCATCATTTCTCTCAGGTATATTACTTGGTCCACGTCATGAAGGTGCTTGTACTCTATGCCAATGGACTTGCAGTACACGTTGTAGAGACGATGAATTATTTCCCTAATCAAATGAATTAATGGATCAATGTAGTTTATACTCAAATTTGGTTAAACTGTTGACATGAGTCAGTCAAGTCATAAGTCATTTTTGGTCTTTTGAAGAGGTCTTTAAAAATAATTAATTTTAATATTAATGAATCATTGAATTTGAATTGTGCAGAGAGTTAGTACTGCTTGAAACCATGTGGATACTAAAAGCAGCACCTGAGATGCTTTTCGTTTTAATATTGGAAAGAATAATACCAATACAAACAAAATATATATTAAAAATAAATAAATATATAAATAATAATATATAAATATATATTATATTGCCAATTGTAATTGAAATAAACGTTTTTTTTTTTTAATAATTTGATGAAAAAGTAAAACAAAAGCTTTTTTTTCTCTTTATGATATTACTTTGATCTGATCTACATTATATTTTTAACTATGTATTAGACATTGTACTGATTAAAAATGAATAAGTTGTCACAAAGCGTTTATCATTCTTAATAAAGTACCTGAGTGTTAATGTATGTTGTTTACCGCCGATGGAAGTAGTTGTAGGCAATTCGAATGATAAATCCATATGTTCTTTAGCTAAAAGTAAAGCATATTTCAATAGTAAGTATTATGTTGAAGTATCTCATTAACTAGCTTAGGGAGTGACGTTTATGTTCTGTGCTACATGCGAAAATTCATATTTACAGAGGCCGGAGAGTTTAAACTGGTTTGCGGGCTATAATAGGAGAATAAGTTCGCCCCCTATAGGACTTACAGGGAGTGATATGAAGATTCGAATGACATTGCGACGCACGCTATTTCCGAGTGGTACGCTAGTTCGAAAACACATGAAGTCGAAAACCGCTATATCGAATGACGCGTTGTCGCGAACACGCTGATTCGAAAAACATTTTGAATGGTACGCTAGTACTGTATGCAAAAGCTCATTGGCGAACAGAATAACAACCACCCACAAAATTGAATGAATTTTGGCTAATATCCCACGCCGCCAGCAAAAAAAAAGAAAATGCTATCGCAGCGATTTTACAAAGGAAAATTGAATTTATAACAGCTGTAGCTTTTAATATTGTATATTGATTATATTCTATATTGAGTTGACTGAATCTACCATTTTGTCATCAATATGACAGTATTGTGTAAGTATACCACCTATAATTTTGATTTTTTGACTTCTTTGTTGATTACTATACTAACTGGAAATTAAAAAGTTAACTTAAAATAATATTTATCATTGCTCTTGTTTCCCGAACCCAATACAAAGATAAGGCTTTATCGGGGTCACATTCGATCCCCAGACAGATTGGAATATGCTATTCGCAACAGCGGATTTCAATGCCAAGACTTTCGTACTAGCGTACCATTCAAACAGTTTTTCGAATCAGCGTGTTCGCGACAACGTCACTCGATATAGCGGTTTTCGACTTCATGTGTTTTCGAACTCGCGTACCACTCTTATTTTTTTTCGAAATAGCGTGCGTCGCAATAACGTCATTCGAATCTTCATATCACTGCCGGGCTTACAATATAAAACAGGCGTGTTAGTACGATAATAACGTTTGTTTTTGAAAGTACACGTTTTACATGTTAAATAATTTATTCTTACCCAACTGCGAACACAACTCTCGGGCGCATATATGAATTTGTATTCCCCTGGGGTCGAGAATCAATTGCTTCTGCATTGCGATGAGCTGTGCTGGCTGCATCAGGTCCAAGGGGTCTATCTTCGCGAGCAGGTGACCACGAGCCTATAGCAATGGTCGGTGCTTTACTATCATCGACAACAAATTCAGCGTCGCTGGCGAATAGTTTAGTTTCATTTCATTTCATTTCTGTATCGAGATCCCATAGAGACCATAAAATTGCACCTGAAATAGTTACCATCTTCCAGCACTGGTGCGGCAACCAGGTCAACAACGTGAAATGGGCGCGAGCTTTGTTGGAGTCGTACAGGTTGGAGTGCAGGGTGAGGCAGGGTGGCCTGAGCTCACCTACGCTCTTCAATTTGTACATGACGTTTATTGTGACGCGCTCAGCAGCCGCCATGTTAGATGTCATGTCGATGATGTTTGTTTTAATAACATCAGCTATGCCGATGACATGGTGCTGTTGAGTGCGTCTGTAGGTGGTCTCAGGGAGCTCATGAGGATATGTGAGATGTATGCCAGTCACATGGCAAATATAACGTCGCGAAGAGTGTGCTTATGATCTTCCAAATTGGGACGAAAGGTCGGACGGAATGGAAGTCAAGTCAAGTTGTGCGGCCGGCGTGCCCTTGGAGCGCGTGCAATGTTTTAAATACTTAGGCCATTTTGTGACCTCACTTCTACAGCGCGTCAGGGATGTACGCCAATGTGTGCGTGGACTGTTTTTATGTTACAATGCGCAGGAGCCTCCTGCGCATTGTAGCATAAAAACAGTCCTCCTGCCAGGAGGGCAGCGGCAACAGCCTCCTCGCCGACAGGTTAGACGAACCATTCATGCAGCATTGGTTGGCCCTACATGAGCCCATATTTAGGGCATGGGGAGATAAATGGTGTTTAGGTTATTAACCAAAATTTGTCTCAAGTAAGGAGATAGATATGTTATATTATTATAATGTGTATGATGAAAATGGGATACTGTCTTCCTCTTCTATTCCCTACTCACTTGGTAGTTTTGAATTAAGCATGCTACAGCCAAATTCAGTTTAATTTTGTCTTTAAAGTCTTGATTTTCATCGGATTGCTGTTTGACCTTGGGCTTCGGTTCTGTAAATATTAAAATTTAACTGAGTAACCTATAAAAAACAGTCAATCGCATGCCAACATAAAGTTACAATTATCAACAAACAACCAATTATTCAGATTATAATGATCCCAATGTGAAAGGGCGTCGCCAGCTTTTAAGCTGGGGGGGGGGGGGCAGAAAGATAAAATAAAAAAGAGCGAGCGAAGCGAGCACAAACAAATTTACATCATGCAGTGAATTAAGTCAGATATGTAATTTGAGATCGAAATGTCCACATGCTCTATTTTTCCAACCTTATGTATGATAAAATTGCCTGTTAAGGCCTCGGGGCAATTTTTTCTAATTTTTGAACAAGGATGGGGATAGAGACCGTGTCGAAGGCCTTTTTGAGGTCTATAAAAACCGATAAACACTTAGTTCCTTTGTCGAGTTCTTTTGTTAGGACTGTAGTTAAAGCGTCTTCCGTAGAAATACCGCGTCTAAAGCCAAATTGAGATGGAGATAAAATTTTGTTGGTTTGAAGATAGCTTAATAATCTGGAATTTAAAAGTTTTTCTAATATTTTTGCTATAACAGGAATAACAGAATCGTTTTGTGCCGTCAAGAAGGCAATGGAACTTTCGATGTTGCAACTTGATTGTTGTATTCCTAGAAATATTGTGGCATTTTTTTTAATTCTTTCTCTTGGGCCTTCATCATCGTAGCGAACTAGACTGCATCTCTTCCTTAAATTTAGCAAATTATTCAATAAAATCTTCCTCTCGTCTTCTTTTTTGTCGGGATGATACAAAGTTAGGAGGTGTTGTATGCTCCGGTTTCTGCAGCCCTACCCGGTGCAAATCCTTTTCCGACAAAGATTTATCTAAGCTGTATCGTAACATTCTGCTGTCGTATAACGATTATCCTGCCGTAAACAGAGGTGAGTCACAATAATAATATATATCGGTTCGTTCGTAGCGATCGCCTGGTGCTTGCTCTGCCCACGTAGATGACAGAGAGGGCAAATTATGGTGATGGTCTTTTTCCCTTGCGGGTCGCCGGGGACAGGGTCCACTAGTTATTGGAACCGGCGACGATTTACTTTCACTTTTTTAGAATAGTTGTAATAACGTGTTTATTGCACCAATATTATTATTGGTGCAATAAACTGATTTATCTATTGATTTTAGTTACAATATATTTTTAACAAATTAGCTGCGCACGTCTACTCTCAACAAAGATCCAGATGAAAGAGGATAAAAAGATATAACTTTAAAAAACCTGAGCATCTAGGTGGGGCAGCTGCTCCCCTCCCCCCTGGCAACGCCCATGCCAACGTGGGACACATGCCTTCTCCCCCAGCGGGAAATGAGGGATTGGTAGGTAAACTGTAACCCAGCACGCGGGCTCCGTACTACGGATTAGTAGATGCCACATGTCTTAGATTTTCTTGTTCAGAGGACATGCCTCTGTCCTTACGATTTTTCATTCGCCATTTTGAAAGAAGTTGTGATGAACTGATGAAATTAATGACAAATCAAAATGTCTGCCTGGGCATGGGCAAATCCGTGGCTTAAAACCGGGACTGTAACCACAAAATTCGGGACTGTAACCACTTTTCTCTGAACAATTCATGACTTTAAAATTATTTGTCACTTACCAACTGTTCTAGGACTAAACTCATCTTCCACTAACTCAATCTTTAACGCAGGACCATGGAGGCTGTCGTAAAATTCATCCCATGACTGTAAAAAAAAAACATTTTTTTTTTCAGTCTCAATAAACCGTACGTGCTTGAGATGGATGCAACGTAAGTCGTGATGAACTGGTGACGTTAAAGGCCTAACCTTGGAATCCGACGATGTCACCAACGCCGTGGAAAACCCCCGCATGAGAGAAGCACGTTTACAGGACCGTGAAGTATGGCAGAAGAAAGTAGTGGATGATCATGATGAATCAGCCCGTCTTCTAAACTGTGGATGGTCCATTCTCAGGCATGAGAATAATTAAACTTACTGAATCTATCGATCCTCTTGATTTTGCCCAAGCCAAATACTGTGCCTCCAGAAAATTGGCGTTCGTGCCGCTAAGGAAAGATTCTGCGCTTGCAGATGTTGTGTGCTTCTGTTGTAACAGCTGATACTGAAACTTATTACATGACAAGCAAAATTACCACAAGTAAGTAATTTGAGTATATTATGGATCGCGCCCTACGCGGCGATGCCCAGCCGAAAACGGGGCAACGCCGCGGCTTATAAACAGGACTTCTGAAGACCCATTCAAATCAAAAACAAAAAGTCAATTGCGAAAATATAACGACTCACCACCAGATTGTAAGCAAATTTATGTTTCTGGGATGTTCTTAGTAACGATCGTGCCAAAAACATTGTAATCTGAAATAAGGCATTAACCCGTAATATTACACGCCTGATTTACTGGTCGAAGTCATAGCTGACAATCACAATTCGTCACAAGTCCCATGCAATAAGGGTGAGCCTATTATTGCCATTACCGGGCTGCATCGAGAATATAACCCTATGCGCAGCATTCGCTGTTGTGACAACTAGACAAACGGGGACCGAGAATGAGATGCTGATGATAAAAAGTACTTAAATTGATCAGCACGACCAACTAAAATCAAAGATACCTTGGGTCTTTTTTGTCATTGAAGGATGAGGTGCTTCCGAAACCTGGACCTACCGCCCCATCCTGATATTACTGTATAAAGATTACAGAGTATATAAATCTTTGTCTGTTTGTTTGCTAAGTCGGGCCGGACAAGATTATGGAAACGACGACCACGATTACGAGCGAGATCCTTAAACGACACTGTCTACGGTTGAATGTGGCAAGGAAAACTGTTCGGATGAAAACTCAGAGTGCAATTACACTAAAAAAAATAGTTAAAAGGGACAAAAGGTAGAACGGTTTAAGTTTATAGTGGTCGGATTTTCATGGGACTTTTTTTCAAACTCAAACTCAAACTCAAACTCAAAGCATTTATTTCAATTAGACCATTACAGGCACTTTTGAAAGTCAAAAACAAAAAAGCTAAGCTACAGTCACATTCACAAGGCATAATAACTTGCGAAAGTACTGTAGTTGCACATTCCAAATCGTAGATCTCTATGGAGAAGAATGGGCAAGAAACTCCATGGACACTCTTTTTAATCAAAATATTGTTACAAAATCTTGGTTACATCATTCATGTTGAGATTATACATATAAGTATGTGAGAACGATGTACAAAGACGTGCACATTAAGAGCGTCCAGAGTAAAAGATTAAACTAACAATTTAAAAATGAAGTAATTAAAATAAACCGTGACAGCTAAGAGATGACCAGTCCCAACTGACAGCGCCCGTTCACGAACATGACGCATGGATCAGCGCCATTCAACTCAACCACATTGAAGGGAACTAAATGACCCGACACACCCGCCACCATCAGCGAGACATTTGTGTGAGCATGACATTCTCTCAGCTACCAGGGCAAATTCAAGTCAATGAAGATAACTAAATGTAAATGGTAGCTTTACCGTACATAGTACTCACACATGTGCTATGCGATTATATAATACTAAGAGATTGAATCTATACAATTCAAAGATATTTTTACAATCTTCTGCAGCTTCCACAATAACTTCACATGGCAATCAATTAGTTTGCCCCTATGGTTGTGGAGCAGGACCAGCATTGAGCCAAGCATTTTTATCATCAATGTAATCCCCCAACTTATAATATGCTTGCCTACATAGTGTGCGTTTTATACAAGATTTAAATTTCGTCTCATTCAGTTGTAGAATGTGGGGAGGTATTTTATTGTAACATTTTAAACAGTACCCCATGAAAGATGAGTCTACTTTAGCTAGCCTGAAACCTGGTTGAGTTAGTTGGTCCCTATTTCTAGTATGATAGTGGTGTCGGTCACCTCTTTTACTAAATAAATGCAAATTTTTCCTAACGTAGGGTCATTGCGCCGGTTAGCGACCAGTTAGCTGGGTTGCCCACAAACGATGAGGAAAAAAAAATGTTGTCTACACGCAAAATAGTATATGTTAATGTGAGTTTGTCCCAAATATAGTCTAGTTTGGATATAAAACGTAAAATAAAATACATTAATACAAAAATATTTATAAAATGCTGAAAAAGTGAAAATATAGCGAAAACGTCGGTTTGCGACCATTTTTATCAGTTTACGACCACCAGTGGGCTGGTTTGCGACCACTATTTTAATATGAAAAATATGCCATTAAAACAATTATAATCGCTTTAAAAATATTTTAATTTTTGCCTCTTAATAAAAACAAATATGGTAATCATTTGGTGTAATGTTTTCTTATAATAAAAAATAACAATCTTACATTTTGTAGGAACTTAGTCATAGTTGTATGTAGTAAAGTATGTAGTACCTATAACATTTAAAAATAATCAACATTAATATTTTTTAATCATCTGATTTAATATTAATTTAGAAATCATATTCCGCGTTTCTTATTCATAATTATGAATGATACACCACTTTCTTCCCACTAAGCCGATCTTGTATCGTGGTCCTTGGGATCTGATACAGTCTACATGTTTCTCTTATTCCCTTCCCTTCTTTTCGTATATCATCGAGAACTTTTTTCAGGGTTTCTTCAGTGTACTGGACAGTCTTTTTCTTTTTGTTTAGTTGACTGAATTATTTGGGAACTCCGATGGTGGCCGAAAACCAGTGTTTTATTTCGATTATTTTGATTTACGACCACCTGTTTAGCCCAATTTTGTACAAAGTTCTTTCAAAGAAACTGGTGGTCGCTTACCAAAGAACTAAAACGAAATACTTTTACAATGCTACATTCAAAATTGTAACAGTCCTGTATAAAGCATTAGGGTCATACTAATCAAAACAAAATAATGCGGTTCACGTCGGTTTGCGACCACGTGGTCGCTATCTAACGTTTTTGATAAATAAGCATTTCGATTACCGACCACTTGATTTTATCTTAATAATAAGTTAAAAAATAGCAAAATAAAACTAAATACTATCCAAAACTTATCGATTGTACAATTTAACAACTAACTTGTGTGTAAAACATGAAATAAGTAATAAAACTTACCTTTGAACGCCGCGCGTCGTGTTATTTTTTTTCTAACTCGCGGTACGTCCAGGCACCACTGAATCAAGACGCGCATTGAGCAATTTTTTTTCGGCTCTGGGTTAACCCATTTGTTTCAAACTGTGTAAATTCTTATTTCCTAATTATTCATAAAGCACGTTAGATTTATTTTTTATATAAGTTTCTTCTACAAATACTATTATCTTGATTTAAAGAAACTTAGTCCGTCAAATGGTCGCCTACTGAAGGTGGTCGCGCTACCGGCGAAACGACCCTACATGATGTTTTCATAGATGTATTGACAAGGTACTGTCATGATGTTAATTTCCTTAAACAGTTCTCTTAGAGAATCGCGTCTACGTACGTATTGAGTTTCTAAACAAAGACATTCGAATATTACGAGCAAGCAAGTAAGTGTAAATCTCTTTGTTTCTAAAGGAGAGGAGAAGTTAAAAAAAAATTCACACATTCGTTTATGAATAACTTCAAATTTGATCACCTGTGTGCATCCATTAAACGACAATTTGGTCTGTTTATTTATTGTTGCCCATGTAATGCATATTTCAAGTATTTTTTGAAAACGTCCTATTTTCTGCAGTTATTTCTAAAATATCGAATTATCGAAAAAAAAGCATCAGTTACCAATTTCAAACTCAATAAAAAAGTCCCATGAAAATCTGACCACTATAAACTTCGTTCGACCACCTTACTGTCTAAAAGTACTCGACTATTATTCCTAAACTATTTTTGTACTTATATTTTCATGATAACATAATTATTTACTTCAACTAACACTCCTTATGAGAAAAGGCCTTTGTCGTGGTAGGTTTTACTATATATGAATAAAATTGTTTAGAATATTTATATTTTGATGATAAATAAACAATCTGAACACTTCTCGTTTCTGAAATATTTTCATACGTCATTTTCTTGCTGACAAGACTCATCTTGAGTTTAGGTACTAACAGCCAGTTACACGACTTATCTTTAGAAATAAATACCATACTTTTTGAGGCAGCAAATTCTTTATTCCTTACGAGACGTGCAAGAATCGAAGGTGCGTCTGGCGTGCGTGTCTTTTATAGTTCGGAACTCCAGCCGCCCTTCCCTGCTGGGATTGATCTTCTTTCGGTATGCTTTGCTTAGGACAGCTTGACCGAAGATGACCCTTTTCTCCACAAGTGTAGCACCTAGGGTTGTATACCCTTGCGTGCGGTCGCGTACAGGTGATGCCACAACCTCTCTGTGTTCGGCAGTCTTGCCTCAATTCAATGCCTCTACTTCTAAGGCATGGGCCAAGACGTCTTTAGGCCATTATAAGAACCTAATTTAATAATTAGGTTTATTTTATTACTTAATTTTTTAATTAAAAACAAATTCAATGATTAGGTGTTTTATTGAGATAGGAAGCATTAAAATTAAACTTAATTAGATCTCATAATCTCTCATCTCAGAATCACAAAATTAGCATTTTTTGCCTGTCGACAGGTGTGACGCCATTTTCGACAGAAAATGGTACTTCAGGCAGTTTCTTCGTTCGACGACCGACGATTTAGCTCGTGTAAAATGAGCCGAAGAAAAACTACAGGTTCAATCTCGTAGTCAGGTCGAAAGGTCACCTCGATTGTCTCCCATCGAAATCCCCGAATTAAACGGAGTTATTAAAACTTGGCCTGATGAATAGGTACTTACCTATCATCGCTAGTTATCGTAACATTCGTAACGCTGTACATAATAATGTTTCTTTGACAGACAGTGAGAGATTTAATAGGAAAGTTAACAGGCAAAGCTCGTTCAATATGTGCAAGGATTACGGTCATTTTATAATATATATTAGTCTATGATTACGGTGTCCGCGGATAATTACCTCTTATTTTCGATTTACTTTATAAAAGGTATGAAGACAAGCGTCAATCAGAAACTTCATACCTAGACCAGGCTGATTTTATTTTGTTGCATGTCGCTCTTAAAAACTCGACCTAGACACTGTGCGTACTTTCGAATCTAGTCATCAATTAAAATGAATAGTTCCGAAACTCATTTTTTTCTGATTTATTTAGTTTTGTTCGTGACCATAGATGTGTTAGAACGGAGGTCATCATCTGTACCTAGGACCGCCAACAACAGAGGATCGTAATAATAGTCACCCCCTCTATTCCCTCCATCGGTGACGACTTGTGTGCGCTACCTTTGGCGTATCCTGTTATTATTTTACAGAATAAAGGGAAGGAACGTTTTCTAATGTGCTAATTTTTTGTCTTTTCTTCTTTCGGTGTACCTAATAAAATCCACAGGAGTGATGCTTTTTCAGAATCAATCGCGTAACTGACTCTCGAGTCGAACAACACTGAAAGGAATCAGTCATTTTTTACCACAAAAAAAAAAACAAACATGTTTAGTGTGCTATTTGCAATTAAAACTCGGTATTTACAGAAAAATATGCTTAAAAAGTATTTTCAACTTTGTAAAAAATGTTGAGGAGGGTCTCATTTTCTTTTCTGGCCCGGGAAAAAATGACTGATGAATTTTGTTCGAAACGTGAAAGATGTCCTTTACCGAAGCGTTACAGACTTGCGCCGCAGTCGTGCCTCTGAAGCGCTTCTCTTTGGTTTCTCATCTCTCATTTGAAGTAAGATTATCAACGAAATAAAAAAGTTTAATGTTCTTAAAAAGTTTATTTCATTTTAATTCACAATCTCACAGATTTGATATCACATTATTGGGATCAGTTTAAAATACAACAACTGTTTATTTTAACTATAAACATTACATAGCAAGTTAAGTATAATGCACAAATTACAGCAAAAGAGGAGAGGTAGAAAATGGTCACAGATTCCCGATCCCGGTTTCTATAAAATCGATTGACCCAAAATTAACTAAAGGTACATTAATTTCATTATTCCGAATGTGACCGCACCGACATACCGCAGCGGCATCGCATCTGATGAAATTCAGAACTTTCAAAAACCGAAATGGTATCTACTAAGTCAGTTATTTCTCATCTTTCATTTTTACATTGAGCTATTAAAACAAGACATACTGCGCCGACCCCAAATAAATTGGGTTAATGGCAGGAGAATTGAGCTATCAAAACTATATTATTATGTGAATAGGAAAAGTAATACTTAAAGTTGAGCATTTAAAAATAGGGTAAAAAATGCTGTATTCCCAACTATGTTGGCGAAATGTGGGTGTACTACACCTCTGCCTAACCCTTCGGGGATTACAGGCGTGAAGTTATGCTATGTTGGGTTCAGTTTCCGGTTAGAACGGTATTTGCAAAGTCATATTATTACAGATGTATTAATTGTCAGATTAGTAAGGTTTAAAAAGTGAATAAAAAAGTCGGGGCAACGTTATCTTTCTAAATCCGGTAGTTTTCAGCTTCTTGGAATGTTATCATTAGGTACATGATAAAAGATAAAAACATGACATTTTAAAAAACAAATAAATGATCGTTAAGAAATTACAATAAATACAACATACAATATTACAATTTAAAAATAACTGTGTCTACGTAAAATCCCGTAAAAGCCCACTACTGAAAGTAATAATTCAAGGTAAATAACATAATTATTTATATTTGATTTTACAGTATCTACAATGTTTTAGTTATACTTAGGTATTAGTTACAATATAAAGATCTACCATACATACATAGTTCTTCAACATTTAAAAACAATATACTTAGTGCACATTAAATCGCAAAATCGCGATTTTTCAGCAAGCCAAAAATAAGGGGGTGATTACATTGTGGCTTTTCAAGACATTACAAATACATAAGATAATGGCTGAAAGTGTTAAGGAGCCCTTGTACAATAAGTTCATACCCCATACAGTTTCCCTATACTTAACTAACTGTAACATTAAAGTCAGATTTTTCTTAGTAATCTTTTTTATAATAATATAAAAATATACTCAACGTCTTTTTAAAGGTGTTACGCACACTATGTGTACTAAATGCTGTCGAATACACTATTTTAGTGTATTTAAAAAAAAATGGCCACTTAACTGCACAACTAAGAAAACCCAGACTATTACCCAGTTTCTGATTTAAGTATTTGTTAGAAAAAGTCAAAGTTCGTTAATGTAACACTTGAATTAAACAACTTTCGGTGGAAGCACCAGGGTAGCCCGCGAAATTTATTTTTTTTTAAGTTTTTTGCAATTTTCAAGTCAGTGTCAGTTTATATGTGGATTAAAATATGACTCGCGACCGACAAATTTGGCTTTACATAGAAAAATGAATCATTAAAATCATCAACAACAACCCTCTATGGTAATTTAATCCTATTGAGTGGCTTTCTGAAACTGACCTGGAAATTGCAAAAAACGTAAGAAAATTTGAATTTCGCGGGCTACGCGATCGCTTCCCCCTTAAACACTTAATAATAGGTGTTTAAATATGAAATTGCCGTTTTTGTTGGTAACTTTGATGTACAGTTATATTTTTTCCTAATTCCATTTTTATTGGATTAATTGTTAAATTACGTACCTTTTACAGTTTAAAACCGTACTAGTAGTTGCATATTACCTCATACGGTAGTGTGTAAAAACACCTGTTTCAATTTGCCGTCGGTTTCACTACTTCAAATAGGTATATTTTTGTCATTTAAATTGAGAATTTAAGATACACAGTGTAATGCAGCTTTTTTCACTCTAACTATTGCAATTGCATCATACATAATCGGTTCACACGTTTCTAAGAAAAACAAAAAAAAAATAGTATGGAAATATCACTTTTCACGAAATCGTCCATACAAATCGGCAATATCATACTTTAACCCCTAATACAATCTGACAAGTTCTAAACTTCAATAACTCAATTAAAAAACCAGACTATACCTAGTAACGAGCGAGGCAACAATGTGTTTCGTCCTAACTATTTGGTTTAGTCGACCTTCTTGGCTTTGGGCTTCCTCTCCTTGCCCTTCGGTTTCGAAGGGTAGATCACGAATAGCGCCAGTTGCGATCCGCATAGTGCCACAGCGACGATGTTTTGTATCTGTAAAAGAAAATATTATTAAAATTCATAAAAGTATTCTTTAGTAGCTGTTTTCCGCAACCTTCACCCGCGTGAAATTATTATAGAAATACTAGCTTTTGCCCGCGGCTTCGCTCGCGTTAATTTGGCATTTGACATTCAATTCGGGTTGCACTCTGCTTGTAATAACATAATTCAATCATGATTCGAAAGACACGTGGCGCCATCTATTTATCATACTAACGTTATTGTTGTTTTCCTCGGGAACAGTACTTTCTGTACACCAGACAACGTATAATGCAAAATTTCAGGCTGACCGGTTCAGTGGTCTAGGCGTGAAAAGGTAACAAAGAAACTTAGTTTCGCATTTATAATATTAAATAAGGATAGTAAGGATTACTTCCCTATTAAATATTAAGGGGGGCTCCCATACAACAGATATGATTTTTTTGCCGTTTTTATAGATAATGGTGCGGAACCCCACGTGCGCGAGTCCAACTCGCACTTGGCCGGTTTTTATAGATAATGGCACGGAACCCTTCGTGCGCGAGTCCGACTCGCATTTGACCGGTTTTCTAAAATAAAAGTAGCCTAAGTTACTCCTTATAAATCACCTATCAGACAGACATGAGATGCGGCTGAATACCAGTGTTTTACACGAAGCGACTGCCTATATGACAACCAAAACCAGTTAGTAATGGATAAGTACTACGATACCCCTTGGTAAGACTGGTTGTCAGACTTTCGGGCCACTGACTACCTGTTACGACTGTCAAAGACAGCCGGGACCAACGGCTTAACGTGCTTTCCGAGGCACGAAGGTAACTAGTTATTTCTGATCGACCGTTTGTAATAAAGGTCTTAAATCAAGTTCGGATGCAACAGAATTTGAATTTTGTCCTCCAAGACAATGAGTTTGTGTTTCTAAAACTTAATTAATACCAGAGATTCTAAAATCACTTTAATCAGTGTTTTTTTTTTTTGCTTGGATATCTTTGGTTAGACGTCCTGAACGCTGTGTTAAAAATTGTCCATCTATTTTACTGGGACCTTATATATTTCCTACTTTATTACCATGATTTTGACATTCAAAATAGCCGTAATGGTCTAATTGAAATAAATGCCTTGAGTTTGAGTTTGAATTGCACACGAGTATGATAGTTTAGATAAGCTAATAGGCTCATGTATCGCGTTTGGCGTAAGATACCGATAGCGTTATCAAAGTTATTTTATGCGTCATTTTAATCTCATGAATTATATAATTATCTACAACTTTAAAGTACACGTGGCGCAATTGAAATTGTTGTACAGTTGAAAGCAGGTACTGACACTTCGACCTTGGGCCTAGCGTAGAACGAAGTTACAATAGAATGAGAGGTCAACTTATACTGCATTTGTTACTACTGGTGTGCGGTCTGGGTACTGCTGTTTCAGTTAACACTTTTCCTAGGATTCGGGAAATCTCTAAAGGAAATAAATGGAAGTATAAAAATAAATATATTAAAGAAGAAAATTTCGTCTCCGTGAAATTAACCGTTGAGGAGTTCTCTTGTAAGAAGGCGGTCCTGGCTGCAGGATCAAGTCATGTCTGTCATAAAAATGTATTGTCACCAAAACCAAAGGTGAGTGCAAAACTTCAGCTATCGGTTGGGGGAACTGGTTTGAAATTCAGTTGCAAGATTTGACCAATACATACTAACTAACAAGGCAAGTTAAATTCAAGCGCGTAAAAATCAACACAAGATTCTGTACAGAACCCCGACGATGCTGATATCCGTTTTCACTAACGCTAAGGGATACCCTGAAATTGTTTCGCCGTTTCTTCTCAGGGGTTGTCAAGATTAGAATGTCTACTTCTTACTAAAACAAACATGACGTGCATAATTTATTCATCCTAGTTAATTACATTACAATGAATGTATCAGAATGTGAATGTTCTATTGGAATACATAACATAACATCACGCCTGCAATCCACGAAGGGTTAGGCAGAGGTGTACCTAATAGTACACCCACATTTCGCCGGTTATATTTAAGTACCATGTAATAGGGGGGGACCCTATTGCCATCAACCGGGCGCAATTCCAGACTCCGCGGCTGCTAATGAGAAAGTCCTGATGGAAAAACCCAATATCCCTTTGCCTGACCCAAGAATCGAACCCAGGACCTCTTGGTCCGCAGTCATGCTTGCGACCACTTGATCAACGCAGTCAATGGAATGACAACTCTCTGCAAAATACTGTTTTAGTGCTACTGGAAATGGTAATTCCCCCCATAAATGTAATGATAGGCAATACTCACCACAAGGAACTTGTTCCTGAGAATGATGCCGTACAGCAGCCACGCGAAGGTCACGATGGTTCCCGAGAAGATGATGGGGAACGGCATGCCCTCCGTGCTCTTGTTCTTGATTATTTCTTTCTGTAACATATCATAAAAAAGTTTCATTAAAATCACTTTCATACTGGGTTAACATCAATTTAGATTGCTAGCCCAAGTAGCATAACAAGCTGTGTAAAAGCTGTATTTGGGTTCATTTTTATACTTAAAGCTGCTTATTGAGGCAGTATAAGCGTTTTTACCGACCTTATTAGTGCAATAAGGGCCTACATTATACAGCTTTCTGCGTTAGTAGAGCTATAGAGTAGCTGTAGAAGCTATACAGAAGCTGTTTCGGGCTATTATTCGGTGTACGGAGAAACCACAACACTCCAAATAATATCTTGTAAATCTCTTATAAAGATAAAAATTTTTAAAATTGAAGTTGGAAGATAATTAGAAAATTATAAATATTTATAATTATAAAATTATCAAGGAAATTAAAGAAAATTACCAAATAAGGGTAAGTGTTTGTTTTTAAGGTTATATATGTACATTATATTTAAAATAAAATAATAGATTTTAGGACATAGTGATCAGTATTTTAGCTGATAACCATGGAACAGCTCAAGCTATTATCAAATATTGGTTTAATTATATTTAAATAATACGGGTAAGTAAGCGTTTCTTTTTAAGGTTATAATATATTTATGTACATTATATTTAAAATAATAGTGATCACTATTTTAGCTGATAATAATATATCAGATTTCATCTCAAATGAGACCCCATTTAATTTATGAGGTCACCCGTGCCGATACCGAGGTCGTTATCTAACAATATTTGTAAGTACAACATTTGTGCCATTAAAAACCTCTATCCAATGACTCGTGGCTAAATAATAACAACCGCTCGGGTCGATCTTAAGGTTAAGCCGCGCTTGCCTAGGTTGGTCCGTGGATGAGTGACCGCCCAACGCCCATTACATACCGAGTTTCCCCCATGCCTCGGAAAGCACGTTAAGCCGTTGGTTCCGGCTGTAATTTGTAGATCTTTGACAGTGGTTACTGGTAGTCAGTGGCCCGAAGGTCTGACAACCAGTCTTAACAAGGGGTATCGTAGTACCCAATACTAACTGGGTTGTGGACGTCAGATAGGCAGTCGCTCCATGTAAAATACTGGTACTTCAGATGCATCCGGTTAGACTGGAAATCGACCCCAACAATTTGGAAAAAGCTAGGCATATGATGAATAACCAGAATGAACTTCAATAGGTATAGTTAACAATGGTTCACATCGCGATTTCATGGCCAAAGACCCGCGCGGGCTTCGCCCATGGTAGCAGGACTACAGGAGTCCGAATCGTGATAGGATTCTACTTGGAGGAGTCGCCATTCATAGCTACACTGTCATTCTCATCAGCCCCTGGCAAAGAGAAATTCACCTCGAGGATCGAGCGCAGAGGCAGAACTCAGAGCTCTATGACCAGTCTGTAGTCAGAGAATAAAGACAGAAAAAAAGCATTTGGGAGTTCTTGGACGATATGAAAATAAATATGCATAATCATCACATTACGGTATCATACGATATAATTATGTGCGTGATAGTGCGCTCGAGTTCATAAGAGTATCTATGTAATTACTTAATGAGATAATACATAAACACAGTAATATTATGTCTACAAGAATTTGTATGTGATTTTATTTAATGATCGTTGCGTAATATCTTTGTAGGTAATTAGACTCTATACCTAAATTATATACTTTAATTTTAACAATCCGCTGCAAATCAATATCATGGTTAGGGGAGGCCGGGGCTTCAATTAACAGAGGTAAGTATTAACAAGCGAATTTCTAATAAACTATAAACAGCACATCACTAGTGATTCCTAAAATTCGTCCCTGTGACAGTGGTCTACAGGTTGAAACTCGTCAGTGCAGCTCAGTGCGTCGTGGGAGTGTGTTGTGTGTTGTGCGTCTATTTTGGCCAGGTAACGAACTTTTTTCACTTTACGATTTTTTGATTTACGTGTTAAATATTTAATTTCACCGTAATATTTTTTTTTTTCACAGTAGCTTGTTTTTCATAATAATGTTACATAACTTTACTAACGCTAATGTACACTATTTCTTAATAATATTTTTTTTTATTGAAAAGGTACCCATGGGGCTAAAACTAACAAAACATACGGGGTAAGAATTAACATGTTAATTCTTACCCATATGTGGAGTTAGTATTAACAGTATATACCTTTGGATTCTATTTTTGGTTCCATACCCGAAGGGTGCCCAACAGGACCCTATTACTAAAAGAAACCAAAGGAAACATCACAAGTGGAAAAGGCAAAGAAAAGGATAATGGAAGAAAGCACCGACAGTGCAGAAGATGAATATTTCTGTATAATTTGTGGTGTCTTATACAATGAAGACACATCTGGTTCAGAATGGGTGGAATGCATTTTGTGCAAGCAGTGGGCTCAGTCCGGATGTATCAGAGGCAACACTGTTTCATACATTTGCCAAAATTGTGAGTCAGACGATGAATATGATTAAAAATGAAACATATTGTGATTAGGTATATGAAAATGATTTCTAGTAGATAATAATTATTGTTAAGATGTTGATTTTATAATGAAACTAAGCATTATTGAGACTGCTTTAGTCTACATAGGTAGGTTTTAAAAAGACTGCTACGTTTAAGAATAAGCTGTCTACTACCTCATTTAATTTTAAAGTGATTATATTGTTATTCGATAACACACATAAGTCTGATTAAACTACATAGAAGACTTAACTTAATAATAACAGCAAAAATGACTTTTATTTAGAAATTATTTAAAGATTTGTTGATTTTTGTTCTTCTACGAAGAGGTTTTCTTTGAGTTTTTGTTTCTATTCATTGATATAGCTGAAATCGGAGTGTTACAACTTTTAAGCATAATGTTAATTATTGTTCCACTAAGTGATTATTAAAAATTAACGTTTCCTTCAATAAAATAACAGTAAAAGTAACTGTTAATAAGAAATCATTCAGTATTTGTTGAATTTTGTTACTATATAGAGAGGTTTTGTTTAGGTTACTTTATCTATGTACTTATATCGCTGTTGCAGGGACAAAGTGCCATATTGTTTAAGCCTAATGTTGATTGTATTTCTTAATAAAAAAATATCATTGTAATTTTGCGTTTTCTTTATTCATAGAGGAAAATACTCACAATGTTAATTGTTGCCCCTTTTGTTAATACTTACCTCGGAACCGTTAATTGTAGCCCCGATCGCGGGGTAAGTATTAATTTCTGACTTTTCTGAGTAAAATCGACTTTTTTGAAAAGGTACTAATTTATTGTCAAATTAAAACTAACGATATGGTTATTGAATAGTTTGGACATCATTTGACACAAAAATCATTTCAAAATGTTTAGGCGTTTTGAAGCTACAACTGAAAATATAAATTTTGTTAAGTCGCGCCCCGGTCTCCCCTACTCATTGTTCATAATCAGAAGCTGATTACAATTATAACTAGCGATCCACCCCTGGTTCGCACGGCTTAACGAAACAGAGATATCTTTATTATAATGTAAGTTAGTTTCATTTTTATTTATCATTCACATAAGTCCTTATTGGTGAGGTTCTTCAGAAAGTTTAGGTGCGTAGTACTCGCAACCGGTGTGCGTGAGACGAGGAAAAAGGAGTATGTAAGGATCATGGCAGGTGGTGTTCTGTGTACTCACGCCTACCCCCATGTGAAAAACGCCTGAGTTTATGTACTCACATAAACCTTCCGGAATAAAACCTTTATATGATAGTGTAAGCCGCATCAACATCCGTTTCGTAGTTTCGAAGAAAAAGGCGGTCACACAAATAGACACGAAAGGTGACTTTATTTTATAATAGCTATGTAAAGATATAGATATCAGGTATTATACTCATTGTTACAAGTGATAGTGAATCTCGGAATGCTAATAAATATGCATTCAAGGTTAACATCGGTATGTAACGGTCGTACCAAGTTTTATGTTGTATCTGCATCTTAAGGCTTCGTCAAAATCACGTGCCTGTCTGAGTACGGTGCATAATGCATATTTATTACTAAGTTATGTCTTATTGCAAGCAATATTCTCAATTTATTTCGAAATGCCAAGCGGACTGTACCTACCGTAGCTAAACTAAAATAACGATATTTTGTTTCGTAACATAGTGTAACTACGGGAAGAAACAGCCTATAAACAAAATAAAAGTTTAGGATTCAGGGCAAATACGGAGACATGAGAACCATCATAGACAACAAAAGAAAAACTATAGAACACATAGACTTACCAATCCAAACAGCGGCGAGGCGATCAAATAGAACATGAAAGCAGTGATGAGAGTTCCGAATCTATTCTCAACCAACTTGGGGTCTTCCATCTGAGCATAACCAATAAGTGCAGCAGAGAAGGCTCCAGCGAGTCCTATCTGTGCCCAGACCTTCATCTTCTCGTGAGTATACTGGAAGTAGATCATGCAGTAGACGATGTTGAGGGCTAAACCGATCAGGTTGACCTGGATCATCTTGTCATCGGCGAGAATATAGCCGAATTTCAAGTTGAGGACGCTCCTGCAATGTAAGAATTAAATCTCAAGGCTATGTTCTGAAGAAAGTGATGTTTCGGTTGGCAACGTTGATGACTTACTTATTTAATGTCGAGGATCACCGTCTTAGACAGTTAAATAAAAGATTTTTCATTTTACAATGACATTATTATTAGTTTGTAGGACATTTTAGAGGAGAGTCTGCGACTCAGATATTACATGCAGATGATGGACTATTTGTCCGCCGGACAGACGCGGATAATTTGTAACATAGAGATAGGACTCATACAGTGGTAATTTATGTCAGGTGGAAGAAACTCCAGTCTGCACAGAGAGCTCCTTACTTTTGTACTAGCAAGAATGACGAAAGATATCGTGTTTATTCCTGCATCAAAACATTTGGGGATAGGTGGTCGTAAAAAGATTAGCTCTGCTTCGATTCAAATCTTAGACAGAAACAAAGTTAAACACTGTTTTAAGCTTGCTTTTTTCACGGTTTAAAAGTAAACTTACACTATCACTTACGGGAGCTCAAAATCATGAACAACCACGGAAGATATCCCGTAAGTGACAGGATAAGTTTAGAAACAAAGTTAGTTTTAACACCGCTGAATCCTTTGCCAAGTTAGCTAAATAAAACAATACTCACATAATAATACCACCAAGGAAGGGCATGATGCCAATGCCCTTGGTGCCGCCCTGCTTGTAGATGTCCCAGCAGATAAAGGAGCCGGAGAACATCTGCCCCACGGTCACGACCGCGGCCGTGGTCCCTACGATGTCCTTGTAGGGCTGCAGAACGTCGGCTAGTACGTCCAACATGATGAGTTCTGGAGAAAAAGAAACAGTTCATTAAACAAACCCGAACAGTGTTTAAATCTTACTACTCTAATCTTATCTTACTACAGTTGTAAATGGTAAAGTTTGTGAGGATGGATAGACATATAGATGGATGTATTTGTTAGTCTCACGCAAAAAATGCAGAACGGTTTTGGATGAAATTTGGCACACAGATAGTTACCTACCTATTTACCTGGATTAACACATGATAGGTACTTTTTATCCCGTGGGACTCCACGCGGGCGAAGCCGCGGACATAAGCTAGTTAAAGATAATGGAAATTTATAGGTGAATGTGTTGGTCGTTAATCTTTGGTTGCGATTTTTACTTGTCGATGACGTCTATAGACATTATTGTAGGTATTGCAGTGTCAGGTGAATTTAATTGCATTTCACTCAGATTAATTATTTATCAATTAAACAGTGATTTCTATCAATATTTTATTCAAATAAGTAGTACAAATTGGTAATACACTGCCTGACTATTTAAGCATATGCAGTCGATTTTCTTCAAATCCGCCTGTTTGTGACTAAAATACCTTCAAAGCAGGTTGTCACTGCATTATAGTTCAATTGTATTTTATTGATCCTAAAGACCACGTCAATCGTGGAGACGGTGGAGCATGGTACAAATTAATATCCGCGTAAATTTTATTCTTTGATTGTACAATAATTGAAACATGACACTACCGTCATTACAATAAATGTATCACTTGACAAGGTCGAATGTAATACTATTTTATGTGCAAACAAACGTAGAGCTACACTGTGTATCGTATCTACTTCAATTACTTATTGCAGTCCTCACTGCTGGAAATATTGTTTAGCTAACAAGCTGCTGACAGCTCACAGGAGAACTATTACAGCAATTGTAGTACTGTAAGGTTGTCTACCTTCCAATCAACCTTTTTAGGCTGGTAATTTTATAGGACTGGCCACATTCGGCAACTGAAACTAGTTTGAATTTAAAATATAGTTGTTTTTATGTGATGCCAGTTCTGTCTGCGAAAAGAAAAAGTGGGGACCGTTCTTTAGATTCCTCGAGTATGTTACAGTACCCTGACAGAAAGTAATTCAATTCAAAACAGACATATCCTAGATCTCTTCTGACAAGCCACAATAAGAAATAGAACAGTGAATGGATCACTTGCACGATCCGCTTCTGACGGCCTATATTTCGCTCATCCGAAAGTAGCTATATCGACCCTGAGGCCTAATGATTGCATCCGTAGGTGAATGGCCTGACTGAACTAGGAATCAAGCTTATAACTCTCGTCCCAAACCAAAGCCGATCACCATATAATATCACGCCCGAAGGGTTGGGCAGAGGTGTACCTTTAGTACACCCAAATTTCGTCAGTTATGTTTTAAGTCCCATGTTATAGGGGGCGAGCCTATTGCCATCAACCGGTACAACTCCAGATTCCGTGGCTGCTACTGAGAAATTCCTAATGGTAAAACCCAATAACACTTTGCCCGACCTGGGAATCGAAGTCAGGACCTCATGCTCAGCAGTATGCAGTCGCGCTTGCAGTCAATGCAATGGAACTATTATGTGTGATTATTTATTATTATTGCTACCCCACAGCTGGACAAAAGTCTTCATTCCTTTCAATGAGGGTCACGATTCCGCGCTACTTCTCTTCAATTATCAAGGTGTTATTGTGAGCTCTAAATAATAACAACCGCTCGGGTTGGTCTTTAGGTTACGCCAAGCTTGCCTAGGCTGGTCCGTGGATGGGTAACCATCTATTATGCCGAGTTTACTCCATGCCTCGGAAAGCAATTTAAGCCGTTGGTCCCGGCTGTCATTGTAGATCTTTAACAGTCGTTACAGGTAGTCAGTGGCCCGAAAGACTGACAACCAGTCTTAACAAAGGGTATGACCAGCCAACCCAGGATTAACTGGGTTGTGGAGGTTAGATAGGCAGTAGCTCAATGTAGAATACTAGTATTCAGCTGCATCCGGTGAAACTGGAAACCGACCCCAAAATAGTTGGGAAAACGCTAGGCAGATGTGAGATGTGTTTTTATTAGACCACTATAAATTATTCACCTTGTTTTTAAAGAACCACGTATTTAATTTCTCGTAAAAACATACGTGTTCATTTTGGCGGATCGTATGCCAAATGCCAAGTCATTGCGCTCATTACAATAAAAGCTGACGTCACGTCATCTTCATTTCGTCAGCTTGTTTTCAGTCATGATTACTTGACATGATCCTTTACACACATTACACATTTATTCATGGTATTGCATTATATTATTTCATATTTTATTTAGATGTTATCGCGTCAGATAGAGTTGATAAGAGATTAGACAACCAGTGAGTATTAGAGTTAGAGCTGATTTTAAACTGGTTGATTCGTATTATAGTGGTTCCAAAAAAAACGTTTCAGATACAGAGGCAATTGGCGTGAAGAGCATAATATAACTATTTAGAATTCTTTGTTTATTCGAGAAAACAAGTACAACATACCTGAAGTAAATCCAAGCTATTGTACAGTTCAAAGAAACATAAATATTCACAATAAGGAATGATTAGAAAAAATACAAGAATAAGTCATCGTTCACCCATCCTCTCACGGAAACTAAAACATCCAGATCTACGACGTACGTCTATCCATCTTGATGCAAATAAACCACACTCCGGTGTCGATGTCAGTACGTGGTAAAGCATTCAGCACAAATTCAGCATTGCCAGGGAACTAATGCATTGGCTTATTGCATACCTATACATGATTATGTATTAAAACTGACTTCAAACAGGTTTTCCTCTAGTAAATAGTTAAATACTAGTAATTGATAGAATCAGCTAAAGCCCGATCTGCATTGATTATGCCTGAATTTTTTTTTCACTGTTCTGATGCTGATTTGTCACGGCTGAATGCATAGGTTTAAAATCGCTCTACCAAATATACCATGATTTTGCCTAACATAGTATAATTCCCATCCGGGTACATGAAGAAGATCCTCTAGAATGTAAATATGTAGACAAATCTGCTGACAGCTAGTGTATCATAAATCTCAATTCAAATCGATTAAAGTCAGTTACTGCACCAAACGGTCCAACCGAAAATAGCCTCAACCGGCCCCAACTACGTCCATGACCCTACTGTCTTCTAGCCCGCAAGTTCTCAATAACAAACAATCAGTGCTCAGAGGCTCACAAGTTACTATATTGTAACAAATTGCTTCTCAATTGGCCGAGCGTCATGCGCACACCCACCGGTAGCCGTGACGTCAGCACTATCATAGCCAATTGTCTCATTACGGAGTCCGTTAAGTGGAGGCAATTCAAAAGCGGCCAAACATTTCAGACAGTGTTTGTTAAGGGAATCTCATTTCACATTTGTACAATGTACCTTTGGTTTTGGATTAGAGCGGGAAAAAATGTAGCAATCATTGTCACGAGAACTTGATGGTTCCTTCTGCTACCTCTATAAGTACTCTAATCTCGATACCTCCGGAAGTATGGGATTTACCCAAGAGTTGTAACGAGCCGTATTACCAGTATTATTAGTCAACAATCTGGCTGACCAAAGAAAAGATTGATGGATTGTGTGTGATTGAATAATATGATGGAAAAAGGAGTAAATGATAGCGTGACGATTGACATGGGAGAAAAAATAACATGGGACAAGGACAGGAAGATGATGATGAATCTGGCTGACCGCTGATGCTATTTTTTATTTATTTAACAACGATAATGACCACGGAAAAATACTAATAGCGTTATTTTTTAACAAATCAAATGTTGTTTAGTGGACAAAGGTCGCGCAAGGACTTGAGAACGTTTTCAAGGTTGCCAGCATCTTGTTCTCAACAAATAATTCTGCATAATTAAGTGCCGTTAAAACTGTATAAAAACCTATAGCATGTATTAAATAGGCTAACGACGAATGGACTTGTTTACCCGTATCGAGTTCGGTGGCAAGGCAGAGCAGTAATAGTGCCTAGTGCACTGTTTCTGCGAGAAAACCCGCCCGGCCCAGGGAGGTGTCCCGGGTCCTCTGTCTTGTCACTGTATTCGGCAGATGTAATCAATTAGTATCGATAGTAACGTATAGTGTATGTACGTGGACACTATAATTAGGGCGAAAACACACACGCGTAAAAGCCTTTGTGCGATAGACATCCTAGTTTGAGCACCACACAGTCGGTCAGTCGGTGGGTCAGTAGAATCAGTAGTCACTGGTTCTAAGCTGGAATTATCGAGAGTTTTCTATCTATACTGCGACCAACCTTAAGAAATAATACTAAAAAACATTTAATTCGTAAATAACATTTATTTAAAACCAAACTAATGCATGCAAATTAATTTCTATAGCTTCAGATTACTTCCATTGTTTTGTTTAATAAGTAAAAAAATATTATTACTTACTCTTTTTTCTTTAATGAATGTGACCTTCATTTTATAGTTCTTTTTCTCATTCCTTATGTGCAGGATATCTACTGCAAAATGCTGAATAAATGTTGTTTTAATTATAGAAGCTATGGAGTACTGCTTGCATGTTTTCTAAGTTTATTAATAAGGAGAAAAATCATCAATACAACCCTCCAAGTTCATAAAGCCGTAGGAACAAAAAAAAACAGAAAAAGTCATTCCTACAGCTTGATGATTTTGATGATTATAATTCTGTAACTACATATGTCTTACAGCCGCGAATAATATTTTAATCAACATACAACCTAGCACTGGCCTGCAAATTGCAAAAAACGTAAGAAAATTTGAATTTCGCGGGTTGGTTGGAGCATTCACCTTAAGCGCGTCCGCCTCGCTCGCTCGCTCGCTAGTTAGCTAACTAGCTGGCGGTGTGGCCTGCGCTTAAGAATGGCGTAAGTCAAAAAACTTTCTTTTTAAGGAATTCTCAATTCAAGGTCAGAATTTCGGTAATTAGCAATAAGTTCGCCAACTATTACATAGGCATCAATGTCGCCATAGGAATGTGGGTGTAGGTAGGTACAGTACGACATTCTCTTCTTAGTCATTCATGGAATAAAGTCAGAGTGAAATATTCATTTTGTGTAGACCATTACATAGTTACTTACATTTAAATTACGAAAATGTGAAATAGGTATAGAGGTAGCTTTAGAGCCAAGTATGGAAAGGCAGCAACACTAACTAATCCCTGTGGTCTGTGGAAGAAAATAACAATAGGCAGCAATGGCCATCATCCACAAACAAACAATGAGTCTAAGGTAAACAATGGAGTCCACAATGCCAAATAAATAGAAAAAATCTTATTTATTTATCTTGTTAACTACAGAGCATAACATACGCCTATAATCTCCAAAGGGTTAAGCAAATGTATACCTAGTAGAACACCCACATTTTTCCAGTTGTGTTAAGTTCCACATAATAGGGGGCAAGTCTGACATACAGACTCCGTGGCTCCTACTGAAAAGTTTGTGATGGAAAAACTTAATAACACTTTGCCCAATCTAGAAAACAAACCCAGAACCTATTGCTCAGCAGTCGTGCTTGCAACCACTAGACCAACGAGGCAACTTGATAACTAGAATAAAAAAGTCATATTATTAATTAAATAGATTGTTTTGTTTCAAAACTAGTTACCTCTAACTAGGTCAATGTGACTCAGTAAAAGTAGAACAACTACTTAACTATTGTCCAAATCAATTCTAGTAAGTTACAGTGACCATAATTTTTACATTATATTACGATACAGAGTCTACAACCTCAGAATGTCGTGATTGGAATAAAATATCTGAGGGACATTCAGGGCCCCAAATTGTCTTCCAAAGTAAACTTCTATGTGGCTAACAATCAGAAATCATAATCCATATCCTGAAATCCATACAATAATAATAATTATTGTCTATTGTCTTTTTCCATCACGTTTTCTGGCCTTTATTGCTGAACAGATTGCAATGAAATTTGACACAAAGGCTATAGAGATTAGGATTTAGGATAGTTTTTATCCCAGTACTTACTACATTCCGTTGGGATAATTTCCAACTTACGAGGAAGCCGCTGGCAGAAACTGGTTAGTAATACTCCATGGCATTGACATATAAATTAAACATAGTCCAGTTCCAGGCAGAGATTATTTTTAACATTCATGTAGACTTAAGTGATAAGGAAGCCTAATTATCTAATCTGAGTATACTCATGTTATACCACATTATGCTAACTTATCTTAAATTACAGTTATTTTAAAGTGTTACCATTAAACATATTTAAAGAAGAAAGTAGGTACTAAGAAGTACTTGAAGTAGTTTTCAGAAACACATTATTAAAGAATTATGGTGTTAACTTAAAGCTAAATAAACACTTGCTTATAATTTTATGAATCACAGTTCAATTATTAATTAGGTCAGTATAGAATTACCTGGAGGGCACAAAATACATAAACTATATGTCCTCAAAATCAATTGTTTTAAAATATGCAATGCTACATTGTCCTGGTTTTAACCAAAAATAATTTACTTATAGAATATGGGAAAAATATTATTATTTATGGCTTTTCCTTTAAGCTTTTGCTGTGTAGCAGACATTAGTATTATTGTTATATACTATATTAAGCTTAAATAGATGATGCATTATTATAGAACTTATTGGAATATTTATATTATATTGTTCTAGGGAAAAATGTCGACACAGTTGTGGCTATATGGCGGCTCCTGTGGCGCTTATTTAGCATAATATTTTAAACCAATTAAACTTTAACAGTCTTCTTCTCACTGAATTAAGTTTTAAGTTTTCTTCTACAAAAACACATTAGCGTTTAAAAACCACGACCTAACTGCTTGTGTTAAAAAAGGAATTTAGCGCAACAATTAATAGTTCGGATTACACAATGCAAACATCACTTTACCATTTAATTTTATTTACATAGGACTTTTTACATCAGATGATCATACTAACCTAAAAATTGAGCAACGAACTAAAACTTACCGGTAAAACTGCAAGTTATATAAAATTACGACTCAGCTGCTTTTGTAGCACGATAGTTATTTATGAACTAATTCACAACACTTCTAATGCTAAGCACGGGGAAGAAAATACTGCTGAACTGAAACTGAATCGCTGCAGAACTGACAGACGTGACGTGACATGACAAATATGACAATACATTTGACAACGAGTAGACGGAATGTTGAATGACAGACAGGTAAGCTTGCAACTCGTAAATATAAAAACAGTACCGTTCTGTTAATAATGTTATCATGAAAAATAATCGCAATCCCATTCACAGTCCGAAACGCAAATTAGATAAGGATAGCGAGTAAAACCACGCTAAATCTACGAGTTTCGGGGATAAAAAGTGCGATGCTATGGAGCAAAATCTTTTTTTTACTAGCAATATTGGACGTTCCGTATGCTTTCATATGTTTTATTCGTATTGGAACGTAGTTCCTTAACGCGCGTTGCGGGGCTAGACGGAAAAAATTCAGACGAAAAGTGTGTACTACACTTTTACCCGACTGCGCGACGCAAAGGAGGGTAATGTGTTTTTGCTATAGTAAGCTATTGTAAGCCGTGCGGCGTGCGCATGTTATAGAAAGCAAAGCAAGCCAGATATTTTCGTTTCGTCTTTGGTCTGTGGATGGGTGATCAAGGTTAAGCAACGACTGCCCAGGTCTGTCTGTGGATGGGTGATCCAAGTTAAGCAACGGTTGCCGAGGTCGTGGTGGTGGTGGTGGTTTTTTTTTTGTGCCAATTTTTTTTTTTACAATTCCTTCACTATTTAATCGAAAGGAACTTCGTTCCATCCGGGTGTCCCTTGACACCTCTCTAGTTACTTTTTTGTATTTTTATACGTTAATTGCTAAGATATTGAAGCATTTAATATTTCAAAAAAAAAAATATAAATAATTAAGATCAAAAATTATTAAAACTCAAACTTGTCGGTATGGCTAGATTATTTTTTGCTGTTTACGGATTTTTTTTTACTACAGAAAGAGCTAATTAAAATGGCAATAAAACAACTATATTGAAATATTTTAGTAACATAAATATGTATTATGCAAATGCTAAACCATTTAATTAAATTACATTAAATTATTTAAAACGTCATCAATTTGGAAATTATTACTGCTACAAACAAAAATGTGTAATTTCTTTAATTACTCTAAAAACAATCAATCACTGAACGCGTCTAGGTCTATCGTATGTACAGACATTAAAGAATTACCCTAAAGTAAAGGGACCTTTTATTATTTCAATCTTTCGGCTAGAAAAAATCCATAATTGCTATTTTAATTTACTCTTAATGAGTGGCTCGTGACTAAATATATCACTCCGTTTTCGTTTGTAGATCTTTAACTGGTACTCTGGTAGTCAGAAGCCCGATGCAATATATAGTAGTCTTTGGCCTGATGGTCTGATGAAACCAGTATTACTAAGGAGTATTGTGATACCTGGGTATCACAATACTGGGTTGTTGAGGCTCCACTCGCTCCAAATAAAATACTGGTATTCAGCTGCATCAAGTAAGACTGGAAGTCGACTCCATCTCCAACATAGTTGGGAAAAGGCTAGACAGATAATGTTTTATATGGGGGTCATAGACTAATATAATATAAAATGAGAATGGGGGTTGAAGTGTGCATGGAAGGAACATAATATTACCCAATAGAGGACCTTGCTTGGTATTCAATACAATAAAATATGATTAAAGACTAACCGAGAACATGTTTAGATCTCAACAGTAGAGAAATCGATCGGAATCGAATCAAACTTTGATTCCACTGTATCAGCATAGAGTCTTGAGAGTTTGATCAAAAACTTTCATGAAAACTTCTTATGGTTCTTATTTAAAAATTGTGATTTAACTTTCAGTAGCCCGTTTCTACGTCCTTAATAAAATTGGCGATAAAAACTCAAATTAATGAAATTTTAGTAACTCGTTGATAAAACAATATATTGATTTGGTTCAGTGAGTTTCTAGCTGTTGTCTTTGCTATTTGCGCAGAAAAACAGCAGAAATGACTATGGTTTGGCCCAATTGACATTTTGTAATTTTTGTGAGATTTTAGAATTTCACGAATTTTCAGCCGTTCTATTTTAAGACAAATGACTGATAACAGTTTCTGAGTTTTCCGTGTTAAATTCACATACAACAGTCATGTGTTCCATTGCAGAGTGCGGGATTTTGCTATGAGAGTTATCTTGAAAAGCACGAAAATTTTATTCGGAAGGGTTGCTAAAGAAACTGTTTGGTAATATGCAATGGAAATACAAGGGTTGGAAAGGGCGATGGCTGTGGGCGGTACTGGCGCTCACGTTGTGTCCACTGGTGCTAGCTCAGAAGATCGGTGACCCTTACAAAATATTGGGGATACACCGCAAGTCTAGCCTGCCTGAAATTCGCAAGGCTTACAGGCAACTGGCTAAAGAATGGTATGTTTATCCATGATCTTGAAACTACAAGCATGCTATTTATTATGTACCGGTAGTAAATAAAATAGTTTTCACTCTGAAATTCTATCATTTACTTACTCTTAATGTGGTGTTGCAATAAAAGTAAATAGTGCCTGCTGCATTCAGTATTTATCTGCCCCTAAGACGACCCACTGACCAGAAATCCTTCCAATCCAAACTTGTGATTAGTAAAATGAGGTGGAAAAATAACATTTTGCTCTAGGTATAAAGGAAATGCAGAGTATCTAAGTAGATAAATATAATAATTAAAATATTTACAGAATGTTTAACTCTATACTCTTTCATTTGAAATTGGCATTTTGAGGTGTAGTAAAAATATTATGATAACTATATAATATTTTAAATAATGTGGCATTACAGGCATCCTGATAAAAATGAAGACCCAAATGCGGAAACCCGTTTTGTTGAGATCAAACAAGCGTATGAACTGTTGTCAGACACGGAAAGGAGACAGGCGTTTGACCTGTATGGCATTACGAACGAAGACGACCACCTATACAAACCTAGGCACGACTATAGCCAATATGCAAGATTTAGGTGAGTTTCATGACTTTATGTAAACATGTGTTTGGTTAAAAAATATTTTAATTTTCTGTTCTATTTATTAATGAAACTGTAGGTTCTTAGAATGCATACAATATTTACAATGTTTATGACGTAAGTGACAGATGCAAAAACTTTTAACACTTACATCAAAGTCCCTTACATCCTGTGTATGCATGCATGGAAAATGATTTATCCAATTGTGTGTGAATAAAAAAGAGTTCAGTTCTGAACAGCTTACAGATCTCAAATCTCTTCTGAAAATCCTGTTCAAACTAATATCCTATCTCTAAGTGGGTGGACAAGAACAAATAAATCACTAAATCTTAGAGAGATAGACTTTGTAAAACTGATATTAAAACAAGCAGACTTTTTTCTTTGAATTTTAGACAATAACACAGAACAGCTGTTTACAATTCAAAGCTTTATCACTGACTGCCTAGATCAATGTAGCAGCTGAAGTAATAACTCTTGCAATTTTACACATTTGTTTATAGTAGAATAAAGATTGCTACAAAGTGAACTTATTAAATTGTCTGAGTTGTTGAGATTTTAAATAAAATGCAGAGGTTTTACTGGAATAACATTGTGCAATTCAAGTTGAGTGTTCTGAGGCATATTTGGTTATACAGCTGCTTGTCAGAATTAGGTTCGGTAACATTTTTTAAAATATATTTTCAGCGTTGCGGACAAATTTTTGGACGCCCTGTAACCCTTTTCTACTTGTACATATTTATTACTACTATAGTTTTGTAGTTTGTAAATAATTTAATTATCTTTGAAATAAACCACTTTTCATATATTTTTAAATATTTTTTAAATGATTTTTTATGGAATATTTAAAAATGTAATTAAATATATATAATATGTAAAGAAATAAGTAAAGGAAATAATAAATTACTCTAAAAATAATAAATAATAATTACACGACAATGTTATTGAAAGTGACGATATTTACAATCCTTAGGCATGAATCACTGCAGTAATGTTTGTGGTAGTAGCTGAATGGTGTGTAAAATCTGTGTTATTACCTGAGCTTTACAAAGTAATGGGTCCAGAAATAGTATACAAATAGGAGGTTACAGTCCCATCAAAACAATGTGTTTAGGCAACCATCGTCTATTTTCGAAATACGAACGCGCGTTTATGCGATCTAATATAGAGCTGTTTAACCATGGAAATTGATACCTATTTTGCATTGCTCACAGAATGAGAGGTTAACAACTCTACGAAATTGCAAAAAACTCAGAATTTTGAGGGACATATGACGAGGTGCAACCAGAGTGGGTTTCCCAACAGTCAACATTTAAAACAAACGCGCAATGATACAATATACACTTACACCCAGAAGCTTTGCCTCTGTGGGTGGTGACACGAAGATTACCGAAGCGCATATCTTTTCTGGTTAACTTGTATTCTGTGATAGTATCAGTCTTCCATTAAATATTCTGATTTTACGTGCACGTTGTGGGAACAGTTAATTGACATAAGCCACGGTACGGTTAACTTACGTAGGCTTTCGCGTGATTATTATTTTCTGTTGTCACGCCACTGCGAAGGATGTACAGTTCAATGAAAACGTCGTCCTTAACAGTAGGAAGCAGATAAATTGTCTTAAATCTGTCGTATGAAGCATGAAGTCGGAATTACATTACTTCCGGTATTTTCGGAAATTACAGAAGATATAAATATCTTTTTAGTGTGCATCATCGCTGTACGCTGCATGACATGCATCACATACATGTGTGTCATGCAATGACTAAAGGTAATAGTATGTTAAAGTAACTAGCTTTGCTCACAGCTTCGCTCGTGATATGTACGGAAATTAACACACGAGAACGTTTTAAATATAGCCTATGTCATTCATGGATAATATAGGTTCCCGTTAATGAATGAATTTTCGGAATCGGATCAGTAGTTCCGAAGATTAGTCCCTTTTTTAACTTCTTTATAATATTAGTATAGATAACATAGTTTCTTCTAATATAGGCATAACATGACACGCGCGTTGACACATCTATTTTTTTCACTAACACTAAAGGAATCCGACAGGCCTATTTAGGCATTCGTTTGGGTTTAGCCTAGTGTTAATGAAAACCGTTAAGAACGTCTTAAC
The DNA here is from genome assembly GCA_950022335.1 of Eurois occulta. Taxonomy (NCBI): domain Eukaryota; kingdom Metazoa; phylum Arthropoda; class Insecta; order Lepidoptera; family Noctuidae; genus Eurois; species Eurois occulta. The sequence goes on along the minus strand of OX465489.1, from coordinate 2,225,139 downwards.
GTCTCGCATGTGTGTAGAGACGCGTACTCGATAGATAGCAGACAGAAACAAATAACGCGTCGAGTCAAGTCATATGGGCGAGCCATGTCATATAGGCGAGCCACGGCATATGGGCGAGCCACGTCATATAGGCGAGCCACGGCATATGGGCGAGCCACGTCATATGGGCGAGCCACGTCATATGGGCGAGCCACGGCATATGGGCGAGCCACGTCATATGGGCGAGCCACGTCATATGGGCGAGCCACGGCATATGGGCGAGCCACGGCATATGGGCGAGCCACGGCATATGGGCGAGCCACGTCATCTGGGCGAGCCACGTCATATGGGCGAGCCACGGCATATGGGCGAGCCACGGCATATGGGCGAGCCACGGCATATGGGCGAGCCACGTCATATGGGCGAGCCACGGCATATGGGCGAGCCACGGCATATGGGCGAGCCACGTCATATGGGCGAGCCACGTCATATGGGCGAGCCACGTCATATGGGCGAGCCACGGCATATGGGCGAGCCACGGCATATGGGCGAGCCACGGCATATGGGCGAGCCACGTCATATGGGCGAGCCACGGCATATGGGCGAGCCACGTCATATGGGCGAGCCACGGCATATGGGCGAGCCACGGCATATGGGCGAGCCACGGCATATGGGCGAGCCACGTCATATGGGCGAGCCACGGCATATGGGCGAGCCACGGCATATGGGCGAGCCACGTCATATGGGCGAGCCACGTCATATGGGCGAGCCACGTCATATGGGCGAGCCACGGCATATGGGCGAGCCACGGCATATGGGCGAGCCACGGCATATGGGCGAGCCACGTCATATGGGCGAGCCACGGCATATGGGCGAGCCACGGCATATGGGCGAGCCACGTCATATGGGCGAGCCACGGCATATGGGCGAGCCACGGCATATGGGCGAACCAAATCATCACCATCATAATTTAGCCCATAGACTTCAGACGACAGCACATCAAGCTACTCGAAACTGTAAAATTTTCCTTGAGCCTAATGCTTTAATAATAAAGTTGAAAATCTATTAAAGAAATTTGACAGATTGTAGTAGCGTGATGTGCTGGCGTCTGTACATCACTGCGCAAACATGTCTCTTACACAAAGCGTGAATGAAATACGTGTTTTATTTTGTTACAGTAACGACCCCTTCGAAGAGTTCTTTGGTACACATTTCCGAACACAGGACCAAGATATTACTTTATTCCACAAACTTTCTGTGACCGCGCGGTAAGTGACGTTCATTGTGTCATCTTTAGGAAGTGTCCACATTTAGCGACGAGGAGTCGGCTTGAGCTGGTCAGAAAGAACTTTATGTCAGTGCAATATAAGCGAAATATACATGCGGATTAAAAAAAAAATACAAAAATTGAAAAGAGTATGCTTGCTTAGATGGTTTGGTTCCTGCCAGGGCTGCGAAACTGTTCGAAAGAGATACCGCGGCCCTGGAACATAAGGCAAAAGAAGGAACATGGATGGTTTTTAGTCAGTAAAAGTCTCACACTCCCTTCCGCTCCGCCCAAAGCGGGAGGAGTCATTTGATGATTTCCCATCCCAAAAAAAAGATGGTTTGTTTATATTTAGAGAATGAATGAAAGGTGACTAACGAAAGGTATTTACATGGCAGATGTAAGTCGCTAAGCCATTATTGGTGAGGTACTTAGGAAAGGTCACGTATGTAACATTCAGAATCGGCGTACGTGACCAGATATATGGATGTGGTCGAGGCGCAAGAATAATGTAAGGATCGTAGCAGATGGCGTTCTGTAGTTTCTGCCTACCCCCACGGGAAAAGGTGTGAGTTTATGTTTGTTACATCGTTCGCCTTGTATCGGAAGGCGCGCGACAAGGCGCCGAAATAAATGCGACAGGTATGGTTTTATCAAGCAGATTCCACGTCGATAACTGCGGTCACTCCGTTAAAAAAAAAAAATGAATGTTCAAATGGTACTACTATTTTAATTACTGCTCCCTTCCAGCCACTTCGAAAACAATATAGTAGAAAAAAGCATCCACACTCCAGCCTTAGTCCTGTTTTACACCGACTGGTGTTTCGACTGCGTGCGCTCAGCGGCCGCCTGGCGGCGACTAGTGGAAGCTCTGCAGCCGCTCGGCGTTACCATGGCAACCGTCCACGCGGGCCATGAGGCCAGTCTGGCGCGAAGGATCGGGGTACACGGAGTGCCTGTTCTGACCTTCGTGTTGGATAAACATGTATACTTGTATAAGGAGGGGTTGGCGTCGCTGCCTAAGATTTTGGGTAAGTTATTTTCTTCCACTAAAAATTATGGTTATTTTAGCTTGTAGTAGATGACCGTAATATTGTCAACCATAGAGCCTACTGTTTGTAAAACCTGTATTTTACAATTCTAAGACATATTTATCACACTCATTGCGTTCTGCCAGTTGAATATTTATCCTTTAAAGCTACAAAATGCATCAAATGCTGATCAGTCAGTTCAGATTAAAACTTGGTGTTTTACATGCACAGTCACTCCGGTTGTATTGGATACTTTTGTAGTGGCTCGAACACAGCTAAAATAATAACTTGATAACGAATAAAAAAAGCTAGACAGTTCGCAACCTTATCTTATTGTGCACAGAGTTCATGCGCTGGAAGTTCACGCATTGGGAATTTCAAAAAGCTATAGAATTTTCAACCTTATCTCATTGTAAACAGAATTCATGCGCTGGAAGTTCCCGTACAAGCTAGTGAGCGCGATCGCGGACGCCAACGTGGACGGCTTCGTGTCGGACTTCGAGGATAACAAGGTCAAGGCGCTGATCTTCGAGGAGCGCCAGACCATCCGCCTCAGATACCTCATCACTGCATTCCACTATAGAGATAGAGTCGCTTTTGGGTAAGTCGAGGTTACTAGTAAGTTTAGTTAGCATACGCATAATCGGCCTATAATGTTCCCACTGCTCCGACACAGGCCGCCTCCCTATGAGAGGGAATGGGCTATAATCCACCACGCGGGCACAGTGCAAGTTGCAGGACATGCCGGTTTCCTCACGATGTTTTCCTTCACCGTTTTGAGAACTGTGGTGATGTAATGAATTACACAAAGTAATGCGCCTGCCTGAATTCGAATTCGAACCCACGACTTACCGGCTACCGCTCGTAAGTCGGTGCCGCCACCACTTCCCACTACTGCTTTGTTAACTGTCTGTTTTTGTTGAGTTTACCCAGAAAACACTGCTGCATTTTTTAAACCTTATTATAATTAGACCAACCAACTGCACGAAACGCCCGCGTTCTAAAACTGACACTGTATTAACTGTATAGCAGAAGAACATCACCAATTATGTATTTTGATTGAGAAACTATCACAATAGGAGTAGAAAATCACTTTGAAACGTTGCTAACTGTATACATATTGCTGCTCGTGACAGTACTTACAATAAAGCTTATTATTCTATTTATCTATTTCTTGTCTTTTTCTTTCAAGTTGTGAAAATCACACTTAGACATTTCGATCAGACATATTGCTCCAACAACGAAAAATAAACTTCCTTCCAACTCCACCTATTCTGCAATCTATCTGACTGAAAAAAACCATCTCCCCAGTTTCGTAGACATGCGTTCCCGCGACACCACGAACGTGACGGCTCGCTACAAGGTGCAGCGCCACATGGACACCATGGTGCTGCTGAAGGAGGACAGCGTGGAGCCCGCCGCCACTGTCAGCACCACCGAGATCCCCACCCAGACGCTGCACCAGCTCATCGAGGCTAATCAGATGCTGACGCTGCCGAGATTGTCTTCACAGGTACGTTAATAAACAGTTGAACACCTGACGTAGACTATCTTTTGAAAACTATACATATATTAAATTTTTTTCATAGATCTAGTAAAACTGTTTAAAGGTATACTACTGGCGTTATATTTCGGCAATAAGCCGAAAACCGAAAAGCCGAAGCCGTTTCGGTTTTGTTTTGACATCGAATTGTGTCTGAAATCTGCAGAAAACAAGATTAAGACTGTTTGGAAAATTATAAATAATGAAACAAATAGAAACAAAAGACACAACACTGATTACACACTGGACTCTTCCCGAGGGCTCATTAGCGCAAATGTCGATGTTGCTCAGGAATTCGCAACGTTCTTTACCAGTATTCCAATTAAAACCACAGAAACGCTAAATTCTTCGCCATCCCTTGCCATTAATTTATTAAGAGAGAATGTTTCAACCTGTAATGTTGAATTTAAATTTAAACATATAAACCCTGTGGTCGTTATGAAGGCTTTTAAGCAACTTAAAATAAAAAGTACTGAAGACCTTTGGGGTATGTCTACTAAAGTCTGTCAATCAATTGTTGAGACAGTAGCTCCCTATTTAGCCTTAATATTTAATTTATGTGTAGACCAAGGGGTATTTCCGGATTTATTTATTTATTTAACAGTTTATGTACACACTAAATACAGAAAACAAGAAAGGAACAGAAAAAATAGGTACAAAGGTGATGCTTATTTCTAAAGAAATCTCTTCCAGCATACCTGCGAAAGGAGAGTAGAAAAAAAAGAGATGTAGACATAGTGTGTTAAACGATGAAGAGAAAATTGAATACATAAAAACAAAGCAAATAACGAATCTAAATAAAACATACAATACAAGAATATAGTCAAATATTTACTAGTAAAAAGACAAATATAAGCTACGATATAATACATATCAAATAATATATAATAATAAATACCTATGCAACTATGGCGAAATGGAAAGATAATGTTCTTTCACTCTAATTGTTTTTTTTTTTTTTTCTATTGATTTAATGAAGTATAGTAAAGTGATACCACTTTTTAAATCTGGAGACGGCAAAGACACAAATAATTATAGACCCGTATCTATTTTGCCGCTTTTCAGCAAGATATTTGAAAAAGTAATGCTAAATCAAATGCTCTATCATTTTAATCGGAATGACATCCTACATGATCAACAATATGGTTTCACCAAAGGTCGTTGCACTACTGACGCCGGTGTCACCTTACTAAAGCACATCTTTAACGCATGGGAAGAGGCAAAAGATGCAATAGGCATCTTTTGCGATCTATCCAAGGCATTTGATTGCGTGAATCACGACACACTGTTGCTAAAACTTGAGCATTACGGACTGGGAAAACAAGCACTTAGCTTAGTAAAATCGTATTTAAATGATCGAATGCAGCATGTACAAATAAATGGCGTAAATTCATTAGGATTAAAAGTAAAAATGGGGGTACCGCAAGGCTCAATATTGGGTCCTTTCCTTTTTCTAGTATACATAAATGATTTACCTCAGTTGCTGAAAAGTCGACCTCAAATGGTGTTATTTGCTGACGACACATCACTGATTTTTAAGGTAGACAGACGTGCACAAGAGATTGACGACGTAAATAACGCTATGCTTAAGATTCATAACTGGTTTACTGTAAATAATTTGGTGTTAAATGAGAAGAAAACTAAATGTATAAGATTCGCGTTACCGAATGTAAAAAGTAACGAATGTAACGTTGTATTGAACAAGGAAATACTAGAATTCGTCGATAAGACGGTTTTCTTGGGGATTACGCTTGACTCGAAACTGCAATGGAGTCCTCACTTAACAGCACTTGCAGGGCGGTTAAGTTCAGCCGCTTACGCTGTCCTTAAAATACGGCAATTAACAGACGTGGATACCGCGAGACTGGTCTATTTTAGTTACTTCCATAGCATCATGTCTTACGGTATTCTGCTGTGGGGACGGGCTGCAGATATTGACTCAATATTTATTCTGCAAAAAAGGGCTGTAAGAGCTATCTATAACCTACGCAGACGCGAGTCTCTAAGAGAATTGTTACAACATGACGGTACCTTGTCAATATATTTATGAAAACATTATGTATGTTCGGAAAAATAGACATCTTTTTAGTAAAATAAGCGACAGGCATAATTTCAATACTAGAAATAAGGACAAATTAGATCAGCCACGTTTCAGATTGTCAAAAGTACGCACTTCTTTTATGGGATACTGTGTAAAATTTTACAATAAAATACCACTTGACATTCTACAACTTAATGAGAAGAACGCACACTATGTAAACGAGCATATTATAAGTTGGAAGACTATCTCGTAGATAAAAATGCATGGCTCAATGCTGGTCCTGCTCCACAGCCACTTGGGCTCACGAACTAAGATTTTATTGTTTGGAAGAGATGCTCCCCCTTTAATTAAATAATTGATATTGGTGTTCTAAAATCTCTCTTGACTTTGACTTTCAGCAACTGCAGGTTGTGTTGTTTAGTATGTATGTGTCTGTTCCCCACTGATGGCAATAAGCTCGCCCTCTATTATATGGAACTTAATCATAACTGGCAAAAGGTGAGTTTTACGTCTGCCTCAAATTTAGGGGTACATAATTACGTTTTCCCGGATTGGATCGGACGTAGTGCTTCTTATATGTTTTGATACCCCCAACAAAAGTTTCGGGATAGCAATCGATGCAATAACGTTCCAGAGCGTGCTGGAGAGCGTGTGCCCGGTGGAGTGGCGCGCGGCGCGGCGGCGCCTGTGCTGCGTGCTGGTGACGGGCGGGGCCGGCGCCGCCGCCGCGCGCCGCGCGCTGCGCGACCTGGCGCGCGCGCCGCCCGAGCGCCTGCACTACGCCTACGTGTACGCGCACAAGCAGCCCGCCTTCATACACGCGCTGGCTAACGGATCCGGTGAGTGTGTTCGAGCGCCCACACAATGCCCATATTAGCCCAGTCATTTCGCTCACTACTATGTAACATGTTCCACAGACACTTATCTTTTTTTTGTTCCAAGATTACCGCTCTACCGCCTCTGTATACATTCTACATATAAAAGGGATGGGGGAGTGGGTCTATAAAAGTCAAACAGTCAAATTTGTTTTACTTTGTCCATGTCCACATAAAAACCTAACTAATCAAACCCTTCCCCCCAACAGGCAGCGACATATCAGCAATGGAGCATCGCATAGTCATCATCTGGCGTCGCGAAGCTACCCGCATCCAATACGAGTGGCTGAATGAGACGTGGCCCGTTTGCACTCACGTGCACTGCACTAACGACCACTTCCCGGCTGACCCGGAGGTTAGGGACGAGCTGCTGAAGTACCATGAGAGACTAAACGAGACTAAGCGAGCGTTAGATCTGTTGATTAAGAGATTGTTGAAACCGACCGAGGTTATGGCGTATGAAGCTCATGTACAGGTCAGTGGAATCATATTCGAGAGGGAATGGGAAGCCGTCGCCTCCTTCTGCGAAGCAGTCATGCTAGCGAAGGAGGCGGCGGAACGTGAGAGGGAGAGAACCTCCTCACGTCCCAGCCGCCGCGGGAGAAGCACCGGGCGTCGGGGGCCACGCCGTGATGGCTCTCGGCCACCGTAGGCGCGGGCCTGTGGACGGCGAGTAATGGGCTAGCTCGCCGTCCGTCCGTCGTATGACGACGGGCAGGCCGTGTCGACGGCGCGTTCGTGTTCCACGCGCGCCTCAAAGAGTTGTCAGCATACGGGAGGGGCCCGCAAGGGCCGGTGCCTGCCAGGGCTGCGGGACTGTTCGAAAGAGATACCGCGGCCCTGGAACATAAAGGGCCAATGAAGGAACATGGGTGTTTTTTAGTCAGTAAGAGTCTGACACTCCCTTCCGCTCTGCCCAGGGCGGGAGGAGTCATTTGATGATTTCTCACCCTCCAAAAAAAAAAAAAAAAAAAAAAAGTGGAATCATATTAATTGTAACACAAAAAAAAACTTTTCTTTCAAATCAAAACAAAATCAAATCAAAAATCTTTGAAACTACATTGAACAAGAAAGGAAAAAGATTTTTTATAATCCAGGATTAGAAAAAATCTCTTGGACGAAGGCATACAGGCTATTCAATGTCACGTTATCTTTAGGAACTGATCAAATAGAGAATCAGCGGGTGAAATCGTCGGGAAAAGCTAGTGTTCAATAAATCAGGACGACTGTATTGCAGCTCTGCGCGATGGTTGACAATGTGCGATAACCCATTGAATATTGTGTGTCAGGAGCTCCTGGACGAGGCGGCGCTGGGCACGGTGTGGCGCGCCGTGCTGAAGGTGTGCGAGTGGAGCGAGCGCGCCGCCAGCGCCCTGCGCACGCAGCGCGCCGTGTCCGCGCTGTCCGTGCTCGCCACGGTCGCGCTCGTGCTGGCCGCCGGCTACCTCATGGCCTACCTCATGTGCGTATACTCAGCCCGCCAGCGCCCTGCGCACGCAGCGCGCCGTGTCCGCGCTGTCCGTGCTCGCCACGGTCGCGCTCGTGCTGGCCGCCGGCTACCTCATGGCCTACCTCATGTGCGTATACTCAGCCCGCCAGCGCCCTGCGCACGCAGCGCGCCGTGTCCGCGCTGTCCGTGCTCGCCACGGTCGCGCTCGTGCTGGCCGCCGGCTACCTCATGGCCTACCTCATGTGCGTATACTCAGCCCGCCAGCGCCCTGCGCACGCAGCGCGCCGTGTCCGCGCTGTCCGTGCTCGCCACGGTCGCGCTCGTGCTGGCCGCCGGCTACCTCATGGCCTACCTCATGTGCGTATACTCAGCCCGCCAGCGCCCTGCGCACGCAGCGCGCCGTGTCCGCGCTGTCCGTGCTCGCCACGGTCGCGCTCGTGCTGGCCGCCGGCTACCTCATGGCCTACCTCATGTGCGTATACTCAGCCCGCCAGCGCCCTGCGCACGCAGCGCGCCGTGTCCGCGCTGTCCGTGCTCGCCACGGTCGCGCTCGTGCTGGCCGCCGGCTACCTCATGGCCTACCTCATGTGCGTATACTCAGCCCGCCAGCGCCCTGCGCACGCAGCGCGCCGTGTCCGCGCTGTCCGTGCTCGCCACGGTCGCGCTCGTGCTGGCCGCCGGCTACCTCATGGCCTACCTCATGTGCGTATACTCAGCCCGCCAGCGCCCTGCGCACGCAGCGCGCCGTGTCCGCGCTGTCCGTGCTCGCCACGGTCGCGCTCGTGCTGGCCGCCGGCTACCTCATGGCCTACCTCATGTGCGTATACTCAGCCCGCCAGCGCCCTGCGCACGCAGCGCGCCGTGTCCGCGCTGTCCGTGCTCGCCACGGTCGCGCTCGTGCTGGCCGCCGGCTACCTCATGGCCTACCTCATGTGCGTATACTCAGCCCGCCAGCGCCCTGCGCACGCAGCGCGCCGTGTCCGCGCTGTCCGTGCTCGCCACGGTCGCGCTCGTGCTGGCCGCCGGCTACCTCATGGCCTACCTCATGTGCGTATACTCAGCCCACCGCACTCTACTGCCTCTTCCAAGCATCCGGTCTGTCCCAGCCGCCTTTTTTAGTCACGTATGAGTTGTATGACACAATACAGTCAATAGTCTCAGGCCCGAAGGCACCTAAGAAGCCGATTCCTGTCGGTTTTCCTTCGGAAATAAGGCAATCTACGTGGTGTCTAGGTGTCTACTGTTATATCTTTGGAGGATATACTGGTGCCAAATCAAAGTCCCAAGAATCGCAAAATACATATATTTTTAAAGAAAAGAATGTTACACGGGCTATGGTTCTTAGGCAAGTGACGGATGACTACACTTTTTTAGTAAAAGAAGCAGATACGCCTACTTCAATATTAAAGCTCATCATAGGGCGCATCGTGTGATTGCTATTAGCTTTCTTGAAGGCGTTAAAGCCTGAACATATTCCCGGCCATTGAAAGACCTCTTTCAATCCTGAAGCTCCTCTGCTGTGGGGAGTCTGCAGAGCCGCACCAGTGACCGTCGCACGCAGCCCTTGTTGGTGTGAATGTCTGCTACTCTGGATACCCCATCAGATCCAGATATAAGGCGAAGAACGCGTCCCAGTTTCCATGCAAGCGGGGGAGCGTTATCATCTGCTAGGAGTACCATGTCTCCAACATCCAGCCTTGAAGTGTCTGTTCGCCATTTTGTCCTTCGTTGCAATTCGCACAGGTATTCCTTTTGCCACCTTTTCCAAAAATGCTGCTGTGTCTTCTCAAGGCGCTGATACCGTCGCAGCTGACTTTCCTTGACTTCTACAAGGTTGGGTGCTGGCAGAGCGGTCAACGGCCTCCCAATGATGAAGTGCCCTGGAGAGAGGGGAAGGAGGTCGTTAGGACTGGATGAGAGTGGGCACAAGGGACGGCTATTGAGAATCGCCTCCACTTGTGTAAACAAAGTTGAAATTTCTTCAAATGTGTAATGGCTATCGCCAATAACACGCCTTAAAAAATACTTTGCCGACTTAACCCCAGCTTCCCATATGCCACCGAAATGAGGAGTGTAAGCCGGAATAAATTTAAATATAATTGATTGCTGACTTGCAAAGTCAGACAGAGGCTCGTGGTGATCTCTTATGAACATTCCTATTTCCTTCGCGGCAGCTACAAAGTTACCTCCGTTATCGCTGAATATTTCCGTTGGCTTACCTCGACGAGCTATAAACCGCCTGAGTGTCATTATAAATGCCTCCTTTGTTAAGTCGCTAACAGCTTCTAGATGGATGCACTTATAACGCAAACAAACAAAAAGACATAAATAACATTTAACTACACGACTCCCACGGCCTTTACGATTAACAATATAAAATGGGCCAGCAAAGTCCAAACCAACTGATATAAAGGGATGGTCAGGTGTTATGCGCTGGGGCGGTAAATTGCCCATTTTAGGTTGTAACGTCACGCCTTGCAGTCGTTTACATTTTACGCAATTATTGACTGTGCGCCTCGCAAGACACCTACCATTAATTGGCCATACTGCTTCTCGCACAGACGCCAACAACAATTGCGGACCAGCATGCATATTGTTTACATGTTCTCTTTTGAAATACAATTTAGTTAATGTATGTGAAGCATGAAGTAAAATTGGATGTTTCTTTTCGAAAGAATGAAGTGACGCATCTATTCGTCCACCGACACGAATTAATTTATGTTCGTCTAAGAACGGCGATAACGATAACAACTTACTTTTATTATTTATGGATTTACCTTTCACTAATAGATCGTATTCAATAGGGAACGACTGACCTTGAGAGATAACGCATAGCGAGTAGAATGACTCACGTAGCTCATTAACCGACAATATACCTACGCGCTTATTATGTTTGTTTTTAAGGTTAAATAAGAATCTACGAACGTAAGCAAATGATCTTTGCAACTTAGTTAAAGATGAATATTTATCAAAGTCAATTACGGATTGATCAATTATAGTCGAATGTACCTTTAACTCTGGTAGTTCTTCCGAATCATTGACGTTTAACTTAGGCCATTCAGATTCATTTTTTAATAAAAGACTAGGCCCTGTCCACCACAGTGCCATTGATATCAAACGTTTAGCATCTACTCCCCTTGATATTAAGTCAGCAGGGTTAGAATCGGTCGGAACATACCGCCACGCCGAAGTGGACGTTAGTTCCTTAATTTCACTAATACGATTAGCTACAAACACCTTTAATCTACTGACATCGCTACGAATCCAACATAATACTACTGTCGAATCACACCAGTGCACTAGTTTATCCGGCTCGTACCGAAGTGAGTCAATTACAGATTTTGTAAGTTTGGCAGCAAGTAACGCCGCGCACAGTTCTAGGCGGGGTATGGTGGTTGGCTTCAATGGCGCCACTTTTGACTTTGCGCACAGTAGTCTAACTGTGACGTCACCATTAAGACTTATCGTTTTCATGTAAATACACGCACCATACGCATTTTGTGAAGCATCGCTAAATGAATGTAACTCGATGTATTTAAATGAGTCACCTAGAACTAACCTTGGCACTCGTAAAGAAGGCAAGTATTTTATGTTTTCAGAAAACCTAATCCAATCATCTCTTATCTCCTGAGGGACTGGCTGATCCCAGTCCAGTTTTTGATGCCAAAGTCTTTGTAGCATTATCTTCGGTTTTACTACAACTGGACTTAATATACCCAATGGATCAAAAATCTTGAAAGCGTTTGACATGATAAATCGTTTTGTTATTATTTGATTGCTATCATGTGAAAATCCCTTTATTGGAAAGTGTAAGGTATCGGTAGAAGGTGTCCATCCCAACCCTAGTGTACTTGAAGACTCACTAAAAATTAACTTGTCTTGTTCATTCACGATAACATTGTCAAAAATGGAAGGGTGATTAGTTTTAAACTTTCTTAAATTGAAACAACCTGCCTTTAACGCTTCAGATACAGCTTTATGTATATATATTAATTGTTGTGAATCATTCGAGCCCGTTATCAAATCATCAACGTAGAAGTCCTTTTGAATAATGTCTTTAATGAGGTCATTATTCTGTTCCTGCCCTACCTGCCACAGACAGCGTGTGCTTAAATAACTTGCGCTCGCTGTTCCGTAGGTCAAAGTATTGAGTATAAGCGTCTGAATGGGTTCAGATTCCTCTCCTCTCCACAGTATGAGCTGTAACTGCCTATCATCTTCGTGTACCAATATTTGACGATACATCTTTTCTATGTCTCCGGTGAGTAAGTACTTATATTGCCTAGACCGTATCAAAATAGAGAACAGAGTATCCTGTACGTTTGGACCCACCATTAATATATCATTTAATGAGCAACCGGAAGTGGAGGGAGCGGAACCATCGAACACTACACGAACCTTAGTAGATTCGCTTTCCTGTTTCACAACTGCGTGGTGACAGAGGTAATAACGTGGACTTAAGCTACCACTTAAATTAACATTTAACACCGATAAATGGCCTAATTCTTCGTATTCCTTAATAAACTTGGCATATTCTAATTTTAAGGTATGGTTTCGTTTTAACCGTTTTTCCATATTAATAAAGCGTCTCTTAGCTAATTTGTAAGTATCGCCTAAACAATCAGTAGTATCCTTAAGCGGTAATTTTACACAGAATCTACCTGTACTGGTTCTTGTTGTGTGATTGAGAAAGTGTTTTTCGCACTCACTTTCATTGTCACTTATAATTGGTTTTCCGGGAATTTCTTCCAGATCCCAGAACTTAGCTAACATTTTTTCAATAGTATTGTCCTTATCATTGTCTCTGGTAATTATACCATGATTACAGTGTACCCTTTTGTGTGGCATCACTGACTGAAGAGGACCGGATACTATCCAGCCTAATTGGGAACTTCTTATTTTAGGATTATTAACCCCTAAGGAAAACTGTTCGTTACCTAAAATATCCCAAAATAGGTCCGCACCTATCAAAATATCTACGTTTGCTGGCTGATAAAACATGGGATCAGCTAGCTGAATATTCTCAGGTAGATTCAATAAGCTGACGTCGATGGAAATCTTTGGCAATCGACCCGTCAGTTCTTTTAGTACCAAACATGAGCAATTTATGCTAAATTTACTATGTATTGATTGTAATTTAATATTACAGCTTTCAATAACATTTGTTAGTGATGTGTTGCCTATGCCAATGACTTTTATAGTGTCAATGGGATGAGACTTTAACGATAATCTGGTCTTTAGGGACTCAGTTATAAAAGATGATTGGCTGCCACAATCTAATAAAGCACGAACTTTGATCTTTTGCTGATCAAATGGATTCAATACCTCAACCATGGCAGTTGATAATATAATTTGACTTGTGTTTTTATCACAATAACTTGCTACTATCTCACCTGGTTCTTCGACCGTGGCGAGCTGGCTTGCCAATGTTGGCGGACGGTGCAGCAAGCTATTATGTCGCTCTTTGCAATCAGGCTCTTGGCAGGACCTGAAGCGACAGTCCTTTACGGAGTGACCCCGTCTTAAACAGTTCGTACACAATTTATATTTTGTAACATCCGTCATTCTTTCATCAATACCCTTAGCCTTAAACGTTGGGCAATCATAGATTCTATGACCTTCGTCACAAATGATACATGAAAAACCTTTTGACCCTTTATTCTTATTATTATTGCTAGTGCTTGCAAATGATTTAACCATATTATCCTGACCCTTTCTTTGATGATTATTATTGTGATTTGGCTGTTTATTGTTAGGAGCAAAACGCTGAGGATTCATAGGAGTCTTTGAAGACATAATATTGTCAGAATTATTGTTACTGCGATTTGCAGACTCGAGAACGTTCGCGCGGTCTGTCATAAATTTAAGGAATTGTTCTAACTTTAGTTTCGCATTTGGTATACCATTACGATGCTCCTCCCATTTCAGCAATGTTTGACTATCCAGCTTAAATGACAGTATGAATATGATCAAAATGTCCCAATTATCAGTTGGTTGTCCTAGGCTGACCAAAGCACGTAAATTTTTTGAAATATGATCGGCTAAATATCTTAAAGATCGCTCTGACTCACGCGGAAGTTGCTTTATATTTAATAATGAATTAAGATGGTGATCTATTAATATTCTGTTATTATTGTAACGGTCACAAAGCAGCTTCCACGCTTCTGCGTAATTTTTTGCGGAAACTTCAAGATTAGTAATGATTCTGGCTGCGTCGCCTTGTAAATATGAATTTAAATAATGAAATTTATTACTTTCGGAAATATTATCATTATTATGAATTAAACTCTCAAAAGTATCTCTAAATTCTAACCAACGGAAATAATCACCGTTAAACCTTGTGATTTGCATCTGAGGGAGTTTCAACCCTACACTGTGATGATCATCTGTACAACATGACGCATTGTGAACAGAATTGCGTCTTTGTTCGCATTCATTTTTTCGAGAAAACATGGCAACCAAATTCTTAGCAGTGGCTATGTTCATTATTATTTCTCTCTCAATATTATCGCGCTCATCAATTTCAGCCGCAATGTTTTCAGGACTCAGAACCTCTATTTCACTTTGCAAGTCATCAACCCTAACAGATAATGCCTCAAACTTTGCAAGTTTTAAATTTAGTTCAGTTAATTGAACATCATTTAACTCATTTTCATTAGCAATATTACTTAAATAATTTTTAAATTTAGTAATCTGTCCTTTGGCGGACGCTCTTTTTGTGAACAATTCTTTATAACGCTGCTTACTTTCAGCCATTGTGAATAAACAGTGTTAAGAAATCAACTTTAAAAATGATATTGGGCAATTTCTACAACAAAATTAAGAAAATGAATGGGCTCACGTTCCTCGTTTCGGTGTCACCTGCTGATAATAAGGAAGCTGGGTGCGCGTGATCAGCTGTACGCCAACCGGACGGTCGCCCGGTCGGGAAGTTTTTCGTTTGACCGCGCCGGGTGGCCGGTATCGCTCGAAGGGGCTTGACCTGGAATAGTCGGCACACCACGCAAAATCAAAAGTCAGAACCAAAAAGTAAGCTTACTAGAAGAAATCGTTGACTGAGCCTATTTTATTATTTAAAAAAAAATGAATTTAATAACGAAGCAGGGTAAAAAAATTAACGATTAATTCGACTTCGTTATAATTTAACGAAGAAATCCAACGTTAGTCTAAACTTTTTAACAATTTTATTTTTTATTGAAGGTACATGGAAAAAAAATATCTGATGCAATCTGCAATTCTTTGGGAATTTCGGCAATAATATGCACGAAGAATCTTTAATTTTACACAAATGGAATGCTATTCTCAATATTCTAATAGGTATTATGGGTATTTTGGATGAATGGATGGATTTTAGACAAAGGATGGGCACTTAACTTTGAGATGACACGTCGACGCCCTGCTCGGTGTGATGCTTTGGCTGCACCACTGCTCGAACCTGGCTGCTTGTATTGACCAGGCGACAGTCCTCCATACGCTGGAACCCGTGGCTTTTGATTCTCCACTGCAAGGCTTCAAATCTTGGAGTTCGTTGCCGCTGCGCGCGTGTCGTACTCGTACCAATTTTAATGATCTTTATTTCTTTATTTACGCGGATTATTCTTTGTTCCCCTCATGGGCCACCATGTTATATCTTTGGAGGATATACTGGTGCCAAATCAAAGTCCCAAGAATCGCAAAATACATATATTTTTAAAGAAAAGAATGTTACACGGGCTATGGTTCTTAAGCAAGTGACGGATGACTACACTTTTTTAGTAAAAGAAGCAGATACGCCTACTTCAATATTAAAGCTCATCATAGGGCGCATCGTGTGATTGCTATTAGCTTTCTTGAAGGCGTTAAAGCCTGAACATCTACTGTAGTCAAATAGTATATTGCATACACATCTGTGGGTATCACAGTAGTACTGTAAGTACAGACATTAATAGGATAGGATTGATAACATTACAAAAATGCCAACATTTATCACGTCAACAAAGAAAGCAATAGATAGCGCCAAATAAACCGCTGCTCGGGTGTCAGAATTCAGAACTAAAACTTTCGCAGCTGACAGCAGCGTTTTGTAGGGAACTAGGTAAGCCGAAGAGTATCGTGTTACGACAGGGGCAGAAAAATAAACTATGCAGGGGAGAACGAGTTAGAATGAGTACTGGGGGTCTAAAATAGCCGCTTTAGCGAATCATAATAGGATAATAATATGAATTACGTTTAAATTCGTAAAATGGTCACAAGGTGACAATTCATAATAGTAGGTACAGTCGCCGTCAGATATATTGTAGCAGACAAGGTGACCAAATACTTCTGAACAATTTAAAATGTCAAAAAGTTCCATACACTACAAGTTACCATTAATATCTGAACATTCATTACTTCATTAATATCTGAGCAGATGCTTGTCAATAATTTCTAACACACAACTAACCAAAAATATCTGAACACTTACAACGTCAAGTGTATCTACGCAGATAGACTTTTTTAATAAAACAGAAAGAATTAAACTTAAAGACAGTGGTAAGGATTAGTACACACAAAAGCAATAAAGAAAGAAAGAACACAAATTGACACAATACAATGGTTATGTGTTGTCGAAGAAGTGATTGCAAAGGGTCTTCTTCAATTTAGACACGCTTGTATTAAAGATGTCGATCTCAACCTCCTGGCAAGTCGCATTGTACACACGACTCGCTCTAATCATGTACGAGTTTTGTCTGTAATTAGTCCTTGTCGTTGGTATGTGCAACAAACGAGATTTACGCAGAAACGAACAAGGTACACGCAGCCCAATCTTGCTCAGCAACTCGGGGACATCATTGGATCCATTTGCAGTTTTAATTAGATAGGCCAAGTCGGAGATTTTTCTACGTTCATATAAAGGAAGAATATTTTTCGGTTTTTCGTCATGGGTATCATTTTCGTAGTTTTCGGGGTCGCTGATAACGAAAATAGAGACGATAGAGATATTTTTTTTAAATAAAAACTGATAGCATATCAAGGTTTAGACAGCGACTGTCCACATCACTCAAGCATACAAACAACAGTGAGCTGAAACAAAACTATTCTTTTTTTAAATCGAATGTATCATTAGCGATCACATATTCTACTGTGTGCGGCCATTATCTCATTCAAAGAAATCCTGGAATTACTCGATAAAACTTACATTAGTTTTCTCCTATTCACAGACGAGTAGAAGAAGAGTCTGTCCAGCGTCAGAAGGATGAGAGGAAGAAACAGAGCAGCGCCGTTAAGAAGAACAACAACGAAACCAGCTCGGAACTACGACTGCACGAGTTACGAGCTGAGAAGTATAACGGACTGGTTAGGTATGTACCCATCTCCATCATCATCTGCTTACCTTTCTATGTTAGGGATTTGGTGTCCGCACTTAGTCCCTAAAGTGGACCATTGTGCGTGTGCTTACCTTTTTTCAACAAACTCAAACTTAAAGCGTTTGTATCAATTAGACAATTACAGGCACTTTTGAAATGCGCCCTGCACTCTCAACCTCATTGCTGAAGACTTGGACATAATGTTCTGTTGCGCTTTGGGTGAATTTACAAGAGCTACCTATAGAATTTGCTATGTTAAAAACAGTTGAATTATTTAAATTTTAAGTGTATATCAATATCGTCATTAGAATTTGCTATGTTAAAAACAGTTGAACTATTTAAATTTTAAGTGTACATCAATATCGTTATCATTGGGTCTAGCCTGTAAGAATATTGGTATGTTTCAAGAGTAAATAAATGTCCAAACAAAAAGATGGAAGCTACAGTCCCAGTCACAAGGTATAATAACTTGTGAAAGTTCTGTAGTTGTCCATTCCAAAGCGTAGACCTCTATAGAGAGGAATGGGCAAGAAACTCCAGGGACACATATTGGGGTCGGCTTCCTGTCTTACTAGCAGTTAAAATCAGAATTTAATATGGAGAGCCTGCCTATTTGGCCTCCGCAACCGAGTTACTGGGCAATACGAAATCCCTGGGTTAGACTGGTTGGCATACTTTCAGACCACTGACCTGTAACAACTGTCAAAGATCTAGGATCTAGCCGGGATCAAGTGCTTAACGTGCTTTGAAAGGCATGGGGGAACTCGATAAACTATTCGTCCGCGGATCGACCTCGGCAAACATTGCTTGAGTTATTTAATTATACATTCATTGTCCACGAAATTGGCACAATAGTTAAACAATCGCCCTGAACCATGTGTGGTTCATCGGGCAGGGAAAAGTTCAGTTGAGAATTACTATAGTACTGTGGAAAAAAACATAATAATGTTTGAAGCTGTAGCGCAAACGGAACTTTATGTGTGCACATTAAATTTTGGTTGTCATCAAAAACACGTGTTGTTTTACATTTTTGGAAATTAAATTGTACGTGTGTAACGCTGAATTTCTATTTGTAATCAGTCAATCTGTTAAACTATAATTAGTCGAGTGCATTTAAACAAAAAGGTGCGAGAACGAAGTGTTAATGAGTAAAAAATCGCGAGGGGTGAAATCTCAATAAAAAAGTTGGTTCAGCTTTTTGAGTAAATTTTTGGCTAATTGCACTCGGCCAAATAATCTATTCTCGGACTGTAAATTCACCATCTTCTTGCAGATTATTAAAACCTGGATGTCGAACGATCGTATTGCTGGTAGACATGCAGAGTCGTGTGCAGCTGCTCTCCAAGTTCCACAAGATTGTGTGGCCTTATCGCAAGTAAGTAAGAATACAAACTTGTTGACCTTAACCTGACAAGGGGTCATTGCACTCATCATCTCGCTTTATTGTGCGAGGCGCCACTCTGTGGAATTCCCTGCCGGTTTCTCTGTTCCCCAATCATTATTATCTGGATCTCTTCAAGGTTCTAGGCAAGTGCTCCACCCTAGGCCGCAACATCGCTTTTCATCAGGCGAGTTGCGGTCAAACGCTAGCCTATTGGGACATTGTACATAGTATTGAATGTTGGCAATACTTAGTAAAAATTGGGTCTAAAGTAAAGTTGGGTGGGTGGCTATACACATCTTCAGGTTGGTACATTCGACTCGGCAGTGTTCGTTTAGTGAATAAGTCGTTGGTGTGTCAATAAATAAAAAAATAAACAACAAAGTGAATCCGAAGCTCGTGTCGAGCAGCACACTGCGTTCGGCGTTTCCTTTTAATTATAGCTAAGTAGAGCGGCGTTTTCCGAATAAATATCTTCATTTGTTGCGAGTCTAACGCCCGGCGGACAAGTGAATCATGCCGATCTGAAATGTGTGTACCCGTTATGAGCATACCTGCACCAATTTAAACAAAACCTTAATTCCTATGCCATCAGGCTGAAAAAGGCTTGTCAAAGATCAATTATAGCGCTAGGCGCTTGCGTTGTCGAGTTGCCATCAAAGCTGACGCGTCGCACTGTAAAGGGCCGCGGTGCCAAGCGGAAGCCGAGCTCGAGCTCTGCGTCCGAGAACCTCGCGAACCGTGCCTTCGTAGGTGTCTGGGCTTTACTTTTTTAATCGTTAGCTGTATTTGTGACTAGTATAGGGTATAGGATATAGGAAACCGCACTGGGCCTCGCATAGGTCGGAGACCTGCGTCCCAGCAGTGTCACATAATGCTACGCCCACAGGAACAAGACATGGTGGTTCATGGTGGTATACCAGAAATTAAGTTCTACGTGTCAAATTTCTAAATAATTATGTCTTTCTATTTAATTCTTTTCTTAGGAGAAAAGAATTAAATAGAAAGACATAATTATTTAGAAATTTCATGAAAATCGTTTTATATTTATATTTCAAATTTCTTTCTGCAATGGGATATTTTTTTTAGCATATGTATACTTGTATCTAACACCTAACTTAACAATAAAACAAACCCGAACTAGTTGGGCGCATACTTATAGTATGGCCCTTCTAGTTCCGCAAGGTTGTGCTTCAAAGCAAGTTGCTGGTGAATAATCCTGGGAACGAGATTTTGTTTATGCAAGTACTCTCCGTTAGCCAGACGAGAACACCCAGAAATAATGTGACGGATCGATTCCCTCGGACGGTGGCATGCCCGACATGATATGTCAACCGTGCCATCCTTCACAATGTGTTTCCGGTAGTTATTCAACAATTTTAGTTATGTTAACTAAATATAAACGCAAAAATATTGTTAAATAAAAGAAATAAACGATCTTAAGTCCCTTCAAATAAAATCAGTTTCGTGAACTTTTGTAATTTTGATTTTTTCTGAAGGCCAGGATCGAACTTTGCAACAAATCGAAGCTTTATATTTGCATAAGTCTCAGTTGGGTGGGTGGCTATACACATCTTCAGGTTGGTACATTCGACTCGGCAGTGTTCGGTTAGTGAATAAGTCGTTGGTGTGTCAATAAATAAAAAAATAAACAACAAAGTGAATCCGAAGCTCGTGTCGAGCAGCACACTGCGTTCGGCGTTTCCTTTTAATTATAGCTAAGTAGAGCGGCGTTTTCCGAATAAATATCTTCATTTGTTGCGAGTCTAACGCCCGGCGGACAAGTGAATCATGCCGATCTGAAATGTGTGTACCCGTTATGAGCATACCTGCACCAATTTAAACAAAACCTTAATTCCTATGCCATCAGGCTGAAAAGGGCTTGTCAAAGATCAATTATAGCGCTAGGCGCTTGCGTTGTCGAGTTGCCATCAGAGCTGACGCGTCGCACTGTACAGGGCCGCGGTGCCAAGCGGAAGCGCAGCGAGCTCGAGCTCTGCGTCCGAGAACCGCGCAAACCGTGCCTTCGTAGGTGTCTGGGCTTTACTTTTTTAATCGTTAGCTGTATTTGTGACTAGTATAGGGTATAGGATATAGGAAACCGCACTGGGCCTCGCATAGGTCGGAGACCTGCGTCCCAGCAGTGTCACATAATGCTACGCCCACAGGAACAAGACGCTGGTGTTCGCGTACCTGTGCGTGTCGCGGCACGCGGGCTGGTTCGCGCGCGTGCTGCAGCTGTCGCTGGGCGGCGCGGAGCTGCGGCTCAACGCGCGCAACTGTGTGGGCACGGTGCTGGCACTCAACCCGCACCGCAAGTACTTCTGCATCTACCACGCCAAGCACCCCGAGTGCACCAAGCCACATAAGGTAACACACGATGATGAGCATATCTCGGCACAACACGTTTTTTCTTCCATTTTCCTTTGCCAAATCATTCGATATCAATAATCAAACAATCCATCTTTTCTTTGGTGATCCTCTCGCACATATTTACATTCATCACTGTTTTGGTCACTTGTTTCTGCATTCCCGAAATTCTGAACCCGCCGTACCTCGTTCGAGGGGCGGACGATCCACGGATCCAAAATTCACGAACATGCGGCAACCCGTACTCCGTACGCGGCTCGTCGCTTACAAATCCAACAATGCCGGACGCGACGTTCGTTATTCCGTCTGGGAGTACAAACGTCACATCATGTATCGACGTCCATATGTTCCCAGCGCATGAGCCGCATGACGCGGTCGCTGGGCGAGGCGACGTTCGACCCGGAGGCCGGCGCCTTCATCGGCTTCCACACGTCGCCCGACTCCTCCTCCAACGACGAGGGCTCCGACCCGCCCGTGCTCATGCAAGGTAAAAAAGTTCGAGAAACTTCGTAGATCTCATATCTGGGAAGTTTCTCAAATTAATTCAGTAAATAGGTAACTATGCATCGAAGGTGTGAACACTAGGATCTTGACATAAGTCCTTTTGCAATTATTTTACCTCTAATATCAGCAAATAAACAGCAATGTTGTCGCAACGAAAATAAAAATCACTGTTATTTTGACAGACCCGTCAGTGGCACCTCACTTCAACAAAATCTTTTAATTGAAGACATTTGCATTTTTAATATAAATCTCACATACACACAGTAATTTTAACTCGGTTATTTAAAAAATATGTGCCCATTATTTATCTCGATAAGAGAGCTAATCTTGCGCAAAAATAAAAGTTCGAGTGGCATAAAACACATTTATGTCGGTAAAGCGGCTTTACAAAAGAAAATATTCAATCATTTAATTTCGTCTCACTATAGACATAACGATTCTTTTATAATAGACAAAGAAAAACAAGCATATTCCCTATTTAAATATCCTCTAATCGCAGTTTTTCCATATCCTATTTACAGAGAACCTTCTAGACGGGCTCGAGAACTGGCTAGACCGTTTGTTCGAAGGCAGTACCCACCGCTACTACATCAACTACTGGCCCGACATGACCACCAAGTGAGCCACTAGCCACTGCGAGCCGATCACAGTAGCCACGAGCCACAGTGAGCCACTCAGTTTTGTTTAGCCTGTACACGTTGACGCTTTGGCGTAGCTGGGAATGAGGGAAGAAAGAGTTTATGTTATAAGGTTGGCACACCGACCAGTTTGACAGATATGTTTGGGTTGCCAACCATAGAAAGTTGGAATGTCATTGTGCCTGTATTTTTTTCATATGTTATTGTGGGTGAACTGTTGGTTTGAGGATGATTAAAAAGTAACGATTCTATTAAAGTTGTGTTATTGTCAGTTAATGAATTTGTTTAGAGATATTTTAGTGACTATACTTTGAGATAATGCCTTAGGGCTTCCTTTAAATTGAAAGTAATATTAAGTCATTATGCAGTTTTTATAATAATAGATATTCCTAGTTACGCCAAAACGCAACTTGGTTCAACAGTTTGTTAATCAAACGATTTCTTGTATTTTTTTCGTCGTTTTTAAGAAAATATACTGCCCGGTTATTGCCGTTTTCGACCATAGATTATAAATAAGTGTGATAGTTATTCGTAACGGTATGCCTTAGAGCTGATACCCAAGGACATAGTTTCGACAACATTTCCGAATCGTAGTTCGAAAAGGTAGTAAGGACATTTTAGATTACCGTTAAAATGAAGTTCGGAAATCCTTTCGATATACGAATCGGAGAGTTGTTTAACAAAAGGCCTCTTTTGCCACCTCCAGATAAGCTCCAGTTACATTATTTCGCTGATAATTTCATACAAATTCTCTTTTTAATTTTTTTTTGGGGTCCCGTGACCAATTGGTAGAACCGGTGCCTTTATTTTTTCGCAATTGTTTTGGTTAGTGGCAATCTAGAGGTGTTGAAAAGGCCTTAAATATTGGGTTATCTTGCTTTCTCGTAACGTGGTACTTTCGTTGTGTTGTGGGCTGTACGGTGTACGGTAGACTCGATCGATACAGTCGGGTGGACAAATGTAATACTGATCAATCGCTTTGGGTACACTTCTGTTGACAAGGGCTTCAAATAAGATCGAATTAAGCGTACGCAGCTGAGCGTAAGGTCCTGTGATTCTGGGCGAAATGTAGTTGAACTACCTGCCTACCACTTTGAAAAATTCAGGTGTGATGGTATGTTAGTACAAAAGATTCACAATGGTCCAAGTGCCCTCAGTCAATGGAAGTGAATTCAGAGTTCTAGGCCAAATTGTATTAGTGCCTATGTTGGGTAGTTAGGCGAACTGAGTCTCCCACTATGTATAGATATTAGCTTAATTGTAGCTCAGATGTTGAGATTTAACGCTCAGAGGCCGGTGTGAATCTATTTTAAAAATCGAATGCGTCGACAAAGGAGCGCTCATGGCGAACTTTTGTTAAATGTATTGAAAAAACAAGAGATGGTTTCGTTAGTTCCGATTGTGGCCACGCTCTTAAAGATCCTTAAAACATTTTAAGACAAATCAAATATTTTACTAGGTTAAGTCTGTTGGAGCGCGTTGTAGATGGCGTGTACAGCTAGGTCTCAATCTGACCAATGAGGTCAAGCTATTATGAAATATAAACTGACATTACCAGATTTTCAACCAATGACGATGCTTGGAACTAACTATGCTAGCGCCATTAGTTTCGCAGTTACCTTACCCATTGATCAAGTTCATTTAGAAGAGGTTCAATAATGTTTTCTGTTCATTGTCAAATCACAATTTGAATTAAATCATCTAAGCCACGCAGTAAAAAATGGCAGATACAATCGCGTACTACTATGTCAAAACCTGTAAATTAACAAAATAAAAATACCTGACCACAGCTCACACCGACCCTGTTCGATTAAAATATATAATAAATAAAGTAAAACAAAATATTCACACTTTTATATAAATAAATAAACAAAACTAGCTGTAAATTTAGCAGTTTGTCCTCACGATATCACAATAACTAGAGTTATAGAGTATCTACGATAAAATAAGTCATAAGGACAGTATTACGGCACTGCACCTCATTGATGGTAAACACTATGCTATGGGTGATCACATTAGCATGCACGGATCAGCGTTTTCGGATATCTCTATCTCATTCTGTCACGTAAAGGCGTCATTTAGTGGAGCGAGAAGTCCGCTCGTAAGCATTGGAAGCAGTTTAAGAGGCAATTGGACCTCTCACTCTGGTGAGTGGCAATTCTAATGTACAGAAAGAAAAAAGATGTAAGAAAATGCTGATCTGTGCGTGTAAATGTGATTTCACCATATTACACGTCGTCATAGACTCCCAATGTCTATTGCTATCACTAGGATAAATGGATGACGATATATGTCTTGACTTCTATATTTATTAATAAAAATAAGAATCTCATATGTATAAACAGTAAATCATGGTCTTATCTGTATTATACTTATAGATTACTGATATAACCTGATAAAAAGTAGTCTTTGTCCAGAATAATGCACCTTTCAGATAACTTAAAGATTTTTTTCGAATAGGTAATTTGGTTCCGGAGATTACCCTCCACATACATACAAACTCACAAAATTCGCACTATCTTTGTAATATTACTGGTTGGTCTAGTGTTCGCAAGCGCGGCAGGTCTTGGGTTCGATTCCCAGGTCGGGCAAATCGTGGTATTGTTCAGAAATTTCTTACGTCACGTAGTCTGGATTTGTTTTCGGTCGATGGCAGTGGCTCGCTAGTCGCTCCCTGTCATGAGACTTAATATAACTGACGAAATGTGCGGTGTACATTAAGTACACCTCAGCCTAACCCTTCGGGGATTATAGGCGTAATGGTATGATATACTTCAAACATGTCACTCTTGTAATATTAAATTGGGATCAACAGAATACAATAAGTGCCAAAGCGCTTGGGCATTACACCATAATTATATTTTAATTTACTAAATTAAAAAAAAAAACATTGTGCCATATTTTAATGGATCTTTAACATAGCAATAGAAATAGGTATCTATCACGACATGTAATAGCAACTTTACACGTTTTTAAATCTTTATACATTCTACCTACTTAGTAATATTTGATTGAGCTTCGTACTTGCCTGTTGAAAGATAGAGAACAATATTATAATGCGGAGAAAATAGGTCATGATTATTATAAATTATACAGTCGTTTCTTTGACTGAGTTTTCTTATGAATTTTATATTACTTTTTTTTTTTTAAACCGGGTCCCGTTGGCTACCTGACCGCCTG
This sequence comes from Eurois occulta, assembly GCA_950022335.1. Taxonomy (NCBI): domain Eukaryota; kingdom Metazoa; phylum Arthropoda; class Insecta; order Lepidoptera; family Noctuidae; genus Eurois; species Eurois occulta. The sequence goes on along the minus strand of OX465489.1, from coordinate 2,199,554 downwards.
CCTATCTGACCTCCACAACCCATTTAGTACTGGGTAATACTATACCCCTTGGTAAGACTGGTTGTCAGACTTTTTGGAGCACTGACTACCTGTAACGAATGTCAAAGATCTACAAATGACAGCCGGGACCAACGGCTTAACGTGCTTTCCAAGGCACGGAGGAAACTCGGTATGTAATGGGTGGTCACCCATCCATAGACCAACCTAGGCAAGCACGGCTTAACCTAAAGATCGATTGAGAGCGGCTGTTATTATTTTGCCACGAGCCCCTACCCTTCGGATACGTAACCCTAAAAATTACCGATGAACAATTTCTGAGGGTTCGGAAGGATGTACTGAATACGTGGCAACTGTTTGTGCTTCGCGCGCCGATGCCCCTCCACACTGTAAAGGACATGGCTAAATTGAAGTATGGACGACTGCCCCCGCAATGAAAACGCATGTATAAACATGGTACCTAGCAATATGTAATGCTAAATAGCTGAAATTAGTATTTTGTAATTTAAAAAGGTTCAGGAACTTTTAATATTTGCACAATCCTAAAAACAAAATCGCGCAACTCCTACGACAAAGGTACAAAAACTTCAAACAATGACATTGCTATAAACTTTTATCTAGGCGTTTTAATGTGTCTGCGTCGATTTTTATTAATAATTGTGTTTTTGACTGGCGATTTTGCACTAAGGTACTTGAAGTAAATATCTACATAGGGGTAATTGCAGCAAAAAAAAAACTTGATACATTTTGGTAATGCAATAAATGTCTCTTCCCTAGCTGTCAGTATTCCTTGACCTTGTCATGTCAAACCAAAACAAAGCATAAATACAATTAAGAAACTTTTTTATGTTTATTAGTTCGCGAAAGTTATAAGAAATTATTTAACACTAAATAATTCATGAATTAATATTTAAATATTACTGGTTAGTGTGAGGTTCCTATTTGTGCTAGTCATGTTGGGGGCAGTCGTTTAGCCATCTCCTTTGCACACAATACTTGGTCCAAGTAACGACTAATATTTTCTCGGATTGCTAGACAAAACGCTAATTATTATATATTAGTATTGAGATAGTTATTGTAGTGTTAACATTGTTTATATTTCGATCAAAATCTTGTTTATTGTTCCTGTGAGTAAAATCGTTTGTCCCGAACGGTTTACTAGTCAAATGTATTACCAAATGTTCTATTTTATAATTTAGCTAAATATTTTAGTTGTCGTCAAAGTTAGTTTGAACGTCGCTCGTGAGAAACTAACATACGCAGTGCGACAAAGTTTTGTCGTCGCATTATCTCTTGCGGGACGGAGAAGCGAAACACTATATCTAAAAAGGGTCAACAAAACAAGAACTTGAAACGGACACAGTTCTGCTTAAATGAACCAACCCAAAATATTTTATTCAGTAAAGTAAAATCTGTCTTAGATACATCTAAAACGTATGCTTAGAACAGTTTTGAAATGAATTAGTATCAAATATCAATTACTTTGGAAAATGGAATTCATTTTGGTGTGGTACATTTTGGCAGAATGGGTTGAAAAAATCGCTAGCTTATTTGATCTGACCCTGCTGTATTTACGCGTGGCATTGCAACAACATAATGTCGCGCGTACATGCTGGCCCAGATGGTCGAAAAAGTGTTTATTTAATAAGATTTATGGAGATAAGATATTTACAATATTGTGTTCAAATCGGAATGATATATCGAGTGCCACAGGTTTTCAAATGTGTCAGTAAAAAAATTATATAATATTTATTTATTTAATCATGTAGTAGTGAGGAATACGTTTTTTTTCTTGCCAATTAAAGTATTTTTGTCTTGTTTAGTAATGTATTGTGTCTATGATAGTAAAGTTATAATCTTGAGCTAAATCTTTGAACAAAATATAATTTGTTCTTCTGCGTGACAATTAGTTTAAGGAATCTCTTTTGTTTTCCTATTTCTCGACCTTGTGTAAGGTAACAATAAAGTGCATTTTATTACAAAATGAAATTGTTTGATAAATAAAAAGACAAATTTGTATAAATCTAACAAAATGTATAATTATATGAATGTTTTCATTGTATTTGTTCAACGTTGTTTATTGGTGGGACTTGTTCAAACGTTCAATTTATGTTTTGCATGCGCATTATCAAACAAACATCCATTCTGATTGTTGATTGATCAGACAATAGATTTGTAATCGATTAACTTTATCAATCAAGTTTACGATTAAATGTAACTGTCGAAATGTGGGTGTGCTATTTAATACTCCTCTGCATAACCCTTCGGGTGATTACAAGCGCGGTATTGTTTTACATTTACGATTAACTAATTGTATTTATATATCATTGTTGTTATGATTGCACTTGTTGAATGTTTACTTTTTAAATGTCACCGATTTATGTCGCCATATCCTTTTTGAGGAAACTGTTATATTTATTATTATTATACCAATCTGCACTAAGTTTGAGATATGAAGAGATAGACTCTGATTGCCGCCATCTCGTTCCCCCGAAACTGTAAACGTGCTGTTTAACCTGTGTTGCCATGTGCTATAGTTATATTTATCACCACGTTGGGTGTCTGTATATGGGTTGTTGGTACAGCTTGTCTATTCATACTAAAATATAATTATTGTTGTATTTAAATTATTTTTATTGTTAAGATACACTAAATCAATCCTTTATCTTAATTCCAGTATCGATTGTACAATAAATTATTAAATATTGTTCTTTATTTTTGGGTTTTATTTTATCTTAATTGTTCATTAACTTTTTGTATGCCAGAGCATAAGCGCACGCGCGTGACCTCCACGCCTAACCACAATTTCTCCTACCATTTTGTCACATATTTGTGTCGTTGGGCGTATATGGCACGCGCTTGCTTGTCACGTATATGTGACAATGGCGTTCAAAATGTTAATACCCTTAAAACAGTGAAAGTTCTGATATCCACGAACCCGTACTCTGCCAACCTAGTGGATTAACCTTTTGACCGCCACGTCAAAAACACAAAGACGTGCCCTCAGCGCCAAGCTAAGCATTCATACTTAAATGCCTACAAAATAGTAGTGAGTTCAGAATTATATCGATAAAAACTGACTATTCATTTTTTTACTATTTTTATTTCTTTAATAAACGGTAAAATACCACCAATATAATATACAGGAGTTTTATTTAATCCCGCTGTGTCCTTCTATAATGATCTGTGTCAAAATTTCAGCGTTCTTTATCATTTATATCCACAATTAAAAACAACAATCGATAAAATCAAGTCAATACCATCACAGCACTATGTTCAATCATGAAGTACTTTTTTGTCGTCATAAGATGACTGTGGCGTGGCTAGCACGGATTTTTTAAATTTGCTCGCTTCTGCACTAGAGGTGCACAACCGTTATTTATTAATAATATCGAAATAATAATAGAGATTTTATTTTATGGTTTCGTATATATATACCCACGACGGAACGGAGTAGTAATATACAGTGAAACTTGGTTAAGTAGGACCTGGATAAGTGAGAAACCTCCATAACTGGAACTCATGCTGAGGTCCGAACACTTTGGCACTGAATTACCTCTGTTAGTGGGACGAAGGGTCAGTGGGTAGCCTTAGGGGCGGAAGCAAACCTCTATATCTGGGATTCGTTCTTTCAATTTTATCGTCATAATTACCTCTCTGAGACAACGACTGAATTTTTTATGCATTAAACTCTGTAACTGAGATAACATCGTTTTGTTTTTAACTAATTTTGAGCATCAATGTTCCTAGTATGTATGTACCTTCAGTTTAAGTTTTGCTTTACTATCATACGGATGTTTAGGTGAAAAATGCCGAAACGAAAGCTCAAATTGTTATCAGTACGTGAAAAACTGAAGTTAATATCCGTTTAAGAAAGTGGGAAGACACGCGATGAAGTCTGTGTCGAATTTAAGATTGGAACCTAGCCACCAGCAACGACAATAATAGTCAACATTCAAAGATTTGTCGACGTCGATGACGATTTAATAGTTTCAGGAGAACTTATTGTAAGCGACATTGTTCATAACTTCTTGTCTTCTTCATTGGAAAATGAAGAAGATGATAACGAAATGGGCGAATTGACGTAATGGGCGAAATGACATTAATTGGTGACTAATTATTACTAGTGGATTAATTATTAAAATTTAATAAAAAAAGGTGCACCTCTATTTAAAAACTTTCCGCGTATGACGTCAAAGGATTGTCACGAATAGATGTCTGTGGCGTTCCAGGCACAGACGATTTGACAGTGTGATAGGGATGGGCATTATGGTCATTATGATTTATCGATAATCAACTGACACCGACATTTGATGAGCAGGTAAATAGTTCGGTATTATAAAACTTTCATGATTGCTCAATTATAAAACTTCAATATCAACGTTTGTATTTAAATTTTGTAGAATAACTTAAAGAAATTATCTATAACGTAGGTTACCGTTCAGGTCGATATTCTTGTTATATTGCCTGTTAGCTACATCACAGTGTCGTCCTATGGAGACTGTGGCGTGGAGGGCACTATGTTTTTCGAACTTTAGAATTGGTATAAGTTTTTGTCATCTTTTGTAAATATAGATGAAATATAAAGAAAGAAGGTCAATTAATATAAATAAGAATGAGTCAAGGAACATAATTCGTTAAAGAAATAAAAAAATAAATGTTGTTTAATAAGCTTTATTTACGTTTAAAAGTCTGTCGTGTAGTCGCGACTGGCGTGCTGGGCACTTTTTGGCTTGTCGTCTATACACGACTGTGGCGGTCAAAAGGTTAAGAGCTACTCCCACAGAAGAGGTCGCCTCTCCAGCACTGGAAACATGGCTGATTATACTTATTTCCTTTGTTTATTGCTATTTTGTCCGTGTCCAGGAGTACCGCTTTCTGAATCAAGCTCTTGATCCAGCTGCCTAACGAGAGACTCCTCAGATATTGGTCGAGGCTCTTGGCAATTAAGCCATGGGCTGACAAGACTATCGGCACAATGATCGCTAAGGCCACATCCCACATGTCGACAACCTCGCGAGGCAAGTCAAGATACATGATTTGTTTAGGGATTATATTTTCCTAGGGATTACTATCGATTCAAAATTGCAGTGGGGACCGCACATTAGAACTCTTTCGGGTAGGTTAAGCTCAGCTGCATATGCAGTAAGGAAAATAAGGCAGTTAACTGATGCAGCTACAGCTAGGTTAATATACTATGCTTATTTCCACAGTATTATGTCTTATGGCATTCTGCTGTGGGGATCGGCGGCAGACGTTGACTCAATTTTCATTTTACAAAAGCGGGCAGTCCGCGCGATCTATAAAATGGGTCCTCGCGAGTCCCTCAGAGAAAAATTTAAAGAGATCGATGTACTGACTCTGCCTTCCCTTTATATCCTAGAATGTATTTTATATGTCCGCAAAAACCGAGGGCTTTTCAAAATTAGAAGCGACTTCCACAATATTAATACACGCAGTAAACACGAAATTGTAATACCCAAATTCAGGTTAACAAAAACTAGTAAGTCTTTTCTGATTAACAGTATACGTTTTTATAACAAATTACCTAAGTCAGTTATAGAACTGACCGATGGAAAGTTCAAAAATTACATTAAACGTGTCCTTATTAAAAAAGCATATTACAAAATCAAGGACTACGTTGAAGATAAAGAGGTTTGGCTTTAGTTCCTTCTGCGCATGCGGCTTCCCTGGTAGCTCATAAACAGCACAAATATGTGGATGTCTCTAACTATTCTCAATCTCATTTTTTTTTTCTTTTCATTTTAATTTACAATGTTTTTTTTTTTTTTACAATGGTTATCACATCACTTAAACACCCTTTGTTCAGAATAGTTGCAGCACTGATGACAATATTTTTGTCACTTGTTTAATTTAGTCTTAATATTTTCTTGCCTTTGTATAGATTCTTTTTAACGATTGTTTGTGAATGTGTGAACAGTGTAGGCCTTGTAGATTCCTAGATGTGTGTTAACTTTTGTTAACCTCTTATCTTGTTTTCCGTTTTTCTTGTGTAGTAAACAACGACTTATTGTCGGGCCTATGCTGTCCCCCCCATACTTGAGTACTAATGCTGTAACATGATAATATTGTAAAACTAATCATTTTAAAAGAGTAACCATGGAGTTTCTTGCCGGTTCTTCTCCATAGGAAACGACCAACCCGAACCGTGCACCTTTTTGTCGACGTTTCATAAGTGCCCATGTAGGCCTATGTGAAATAAAAATATTTTGATTTTGATTTTTGATTTTATCTTTCTCGGCTTTCACGAGGTTCTCGTCATGCGAGACCGTTATGTCAATAATCATTGCGCGCCGCTCTGATCGATACACCACTATTATATCCGTTTTATTGGCTACAATAGCCCCGTCAGAGATGATGGATTGATCCCAGTACAATGTGATATTGCAGAACTGGGTCGGTGGTACGTCACTCCAGATTGCACAAAGCTAAGTTGCTTATGGATAGTCCTGGGTATAAGGTTGTCTATGCAAATACCTACTCCCTGTTAGCAAGACGAGAACACTCGAAGATAATCTTCGACCAGGAAGAAAGTTTGGTCGAACGATGCGCGTTCGATCAGTTTTGTTCAAAATGGCGGCGACTCACGCGACAAAACGTGGTCGAGGCCGCGCAGTACGCGAGGCCCGAGGGCCCGATGTCCCTCACAATGGTCCTGCTACCAGGAGCCATTTATTTGCTTACCTTGATTGATCTATAATCACTTCAGACCATTTAGAAAAGTAAATAAAACAGCATAATAAGTTAACTGCATCTATTTCATAAAATTATTATTGGTCTATGTAGTTGTCAGCTGTCCATGGTATAAAGTAAATGCTGTAATCGGTGTCCCAGAGTAGATGCTTGTTATTGGTAAGCCTTTGAATATTTGAAAGCTGAAAGAGAAAAATTAAGAATAAATATAATTGACATACTTTTCTTATGTAATGCTGGAAAAACTTGTCTTTTATGAGTAGCTTTTCATGTACTACCTGTGTGACCACTGAGTGTTCTAAACTTCATAATGAATTTTGATGCAGGTTCCATCATTTAAAGAATTTATTCTGAAAGGTTTATGTGCATAGCATGGAATCTAATGTTGCAACATGTCACCAGATCATTATGTTGACTTGATGTGAATCAGTGGCGGGTCGCTAGCATTAGTAGCACTCTATGATGGCTAGTGTAAGAAAGAAAAGATTTCTCAGTAACACCCATGGTATCTAGATTCGTGCCTTATTGATGGCAATAGGCAAGGGACTTAAAAACATAACTGGTGAAATGTGGTTCTACTATTAGCACACTTCTGCCTTACTTTGGAGGATTATAGGTGTGATGTGATACATACCTTATTTAAAATGTGCTATTTATGTGCCCCGGGATTGTGTCTGTTACACCACGTCCACCTGTAAGTTATTGATTCTACTAAGTAAGAAATCGGATCAGAAAGCTTCATTTTCACACAAAATCAACTTTCATTCAGATATACTGAAAGCTGTTTAACAAATTTAAACAGCTCTAATGTAAATCTGCTGTCTGGGATATGACCTCTTGCTTCCCTCAATATCCTTCTAGTCCCAGGATAGAAACAAATAATAAAAATAGCAGCTACTGTAATTACTTATGTAGCTACATGAAAATAATGATATTATTCTAATTAAATTCAGTTGCAACCAGACTGCAGTTCATCAACATCAACCAAAGATGTAAAACATCACCACACCACACCATCACATGTAGGATGTTATCAACTGCAGCCTCATTGCAAACTAGTAAATACCTCTATTAAAAACAATAAAATACTAACTTGTTCTAAGATACTTACTTATTCCTATGGTTAATGATGCCTACCTGACAACTGAAGACCCTACAAGCTAATTATTTAAATAGTATTCTTTCTAGGATTTAGATCATACTGGCAATTCGCGAAAGAAAAGCCCATGCCTATGCCTAAGCCAGTTGTTATGGGCCACCTCCTTTTAAAGATAACTATTGATGCAAGTGTGCCGAGTAAAAGACCACCACCTGTAACACAAAAGTTGTAGTCAATTGAGAAAACAAACATTCTTTTTTGGGTCACTAGCACAAAAATATATCTTAAGGTGGAAGAGCCAAAACATTTACAGGTCAGTGTAAGTTTGTATCTTGATGAAATATGTAGTAACACCTACAGAATTTTAATCATTAATACAACTGTCAAGTTTATTTAAACCCCTTTCAATAACTATTTCATGAAAAAGTCATTCAATGGAGTTAAATGAACTTAAGAGGGTTTTATTGATAAATTTAATGATTATTATTCTGTAACTACATAGGTGTCACTTGCACCACTCATATTTCAGCAACATACATCCTTACACTGACCTACAAATTGCAAAAAACTAAAGAAAATTTAAATTTCACAGGCTACCCTGGCGCTTACACCTTAATGATCCAAAATTTCGCAATTACCAAGCTTCATCTGTGGCAGCATTTATGTAAGTCAGCAAATAGTTACTCCCGTTACAATAAGATTCAAATTAGTTCACTTCACACATCTGAAGGAACTAGATTGAACACAGTACTTGACTTGTCAGATCCTAAAAGAACACTACTGAAATGTGTCAATTTAAGGTAATCCGGCACTATTAATCTATTATTGGAAGCTCAGTCATGCCACTCTTCGACCACTGGGACCTTTTACGCAAGTCATGGAATAAGAACGGGAGAACTATGCTGAAGCCGATCCTTACAACATGTACAAGGAAAGATCTGTATTTCGATATTTACCTCCTTTTATGATGGCATCGGTGATGCACATGTCCAATTTCTTCCTGTATGAATCTTCAGCATCAGCTGCTTTATCTTTTGCCATTGTGAACTTTGTTTTTTTTTTACCACAAAATCAAATGTACGGAAAGAATTTTGATTGACCCGTGCTTGTTATTTGGATCGTACACCGAAAACAGAGTTTATTGCTGATTTTGTGGCTTTTACATAATTCGCACCATTGAAAATTGATAGGACGGCACGACACGAAAAGCGATAGATATGACACTGACAATAATGACATTCGGATGTCTATGTCATCGAAGACTAATGTCAACTGTTAATGTCAATTTCTGTCATTCGTCAATATCTCAATCAGCGTTGCAAGAGTTGAGTATTCAAAGGTTGGGTTTAGACCAGGGGTGTCAAACTCAATTTTGCAGAGGGCCATATATTAGATTTAGAATGTGTAGGCGGGCCAGGTTCAAATTAAAAATCTAAAACATACTGAATTATTTTAACATCTTTATTTATTTAGTAATATATAGTTGTTACAAATCATACCAAAAGTAAGAAAGAGGTTAATTATTTTGAGCTCGAGGATCCGGATACCTGACTTCTCTTGTTTTTGACAATCTCATTGATGTCAGGTATCATATTCTTATTTATGTTCGTCTAATCAGGCGCATGGGCGCTACTCTTGAAATTACTTTTAAGTAAACCGCGCGCATTTTTAAACCTGCGTAGAGGCATCGAGTGCAGTCTAAAATCTCTAAAAAACAAGATTCATTTATCTGTGATATATTGTGATCGTATCGAAATGGCCCGAGGGCCGGATTCGGCCCGCGGGCCGTATCTTTGACATGACTGGTTTAGACAAAGAGATTTAAAAGACTTATAATACACAAAAATTTTGATCCCGAACACTTTATATTTTGACACACCAATGCAAGCACGACAAGCGGGCGTATGACACTAAATAGTCACTAGACAAAACGATTTGTTACCAAGTAGTAACAAGTATTGGATTACGATTTTCTTCGTCTTGTCCCGTCTATCGCTCGTAAATATTTGAATGTCTTTGGGTTTAGAGAAATTTAGAGTAGATGTTTCATTTCGACAGATTTTAATCTACCGAAAAATAATGCGTTAAATTGTAAGTAGTAGTATTCAGTGTTCACAATCTATCGACAGTTAACATTCTCGCGAAATAGATTATAATCTAACGGTATTTACCATAGACCTCAATGGTATTTACAAATTTAAGGTGATATATAAATAGCTTGTGATGTTCTAAATGTTTATTTTCTTGTATTACTATTAGTTTTTTGTATTGATTATTTTATGTGAATAAAATCTGAAGTTATGGAATAGTATTGGTAGTCTTGATTTTAGCCACACGCTAAAAGATCCTTGTATAGATACAAATTAAAAAGCTTGATTTATTAAAGATAGGTAGTTTTATAAATAGCTCGTAATACTTTTACTCAACTTCACTTTTCTACATAATGTAAGTATATTTGTTTTGTGAAACATTTATGTGAAGATAATTAATAATAATGCTGTACAAATACCTATTGTTTTATTTGAATAATTTTAATGTATTTTAAGTAAATACAAATTATGAAATTTGTTCTAAAATAATACTTAGATTATTTGCGAAGGTGTTTTATAAATATGGTATTAATCCTTATTTAAATAAGTAAGTTATTCATTACACAAGTATTTAATTTTGAACTAAATTGCCCTTACGTCATTTGATATCAATAAATATCTTGGGAGATATCACAGTTTTAAAATAACTCCGTATCAAAATAATGATAAGTACCACGGGCGCATTTTTATTATGCGGAATGATGCCTCTCTCTCACTTAAGTGAACGTGATGCAGACGAAGTTGCGCGGGTTAGCTATTAAAAGTATAGGTATACAGTACTTAAAAAAAAAACATGTTTTTAATGTTTGTCTGTCTGTTTGTTCCGGCGAATCCGAAACGGTTGAACCGATTTTGAGTGGCCTTTTACTGGCAGATGATGCACCTGATGTTTTAAGGAGTAACTTAGGCTAGTTTTATTTTAAAAAATGAATTAGGGTTCCGCGCAAAAAAAATTAACCCAGTCTTGATATTGTTAACAAAATCCGATTCAACTGCGGAAGTTATCTTATTTTTATGTATAATATTTAGCAGGTATGAGAATAGGTCGTAAAGTATATTTCACACCACTAGTTGATTAGGAGTAGTAATGTTACGAAGGTAATGTAGAGTAAAAAGGTACATTGCAATGCATGCCGGGGCACAGCTAGTATTTTTATAATAATGTCACGTGGGACGAAGGTCGCAGGCAACAGCTAGTATTTAAAACTGATTGACAGAAGCATCAACGGTTCCATCTGAACCTAGTTGTAGGAGCTTAGATGGTATTTTAATGGTAAGTAAGCAGCTATTTTGTCACTTTTCCAAGGCTCTAACACGATGTAACGTAAACAAAACATTATGCCCTTGCTAGCACCCCAAAACAAAGAAATTAGGAAGATGTAAGACTACCTACCCCACCCCACCACCCCTACCTTTTTTGTCTACCACTCCTACCTACCTATGGGCTAAAACTAAGCGTATTACTGCAGTACCTCTACTCAAACATTACTTCAGCTAAGCTGCAATAGTACTTACAATGAGACTCAAATGATTTTTACTTGACAACACCAGGTTCTACAATTAGCAAATATCGTTTATTAGCTTACTGGCAGTTGGCTATAGAAAATCCCATGCCAATGCCTAACCCCACTATGACTGGCCACCTTTTACGATTCAAGAAAAACATCGACGACATAGTACCTAATAGGCCACCAACACCTGTAACATAAAGTAATTTATAAACAAGAGAAATTTTGCCTGTTCTTCCGTAGTTTTAACCTTGACTGAAACGGGGTACAGGTCAGTAAATTGTGCGGCCAAATCAAATAGGTACATAATATTATGAATGTTATGTTTGGGGAAAAAACCGCCTACCTTAGCGCGAATTAGGTTGAGCCGACGCGAACAAGTGGCACGAAGCTATCTAAGCGGCACAGGTTTGGCAGAATATTTGTAGTAATTGCTTCGGATCGAATTTGAAGTTCTTTAAATACTGCTGACCCAGATGTATGAACGTGGACGAGGTAAAAGGAGTATGTTAGAATCGTAGTAGGTGGCTTTCAGTGGTTTCTGCCAACCCCCATGAGAAAAGGCGTGAGATATTGCTGAATCGAATGTGACGCAAACAAGTGCGAAGCATTTGCTCCCCATTTGTAATCGCGAGCTCCGGTCTGTACTTAACGGCCATGGTTACATTGAGGCTGCTTATTTTGGGGATAACCAGGTGGCTTGCGTTTTGTGTGGTAGCTAAGCTGATTACTTTAATCACGTTCATACAATTGGTCATAGGCGCACGGTGGTTGCGAGGTACTTACCTGCTCTCTTAAAGGCATCAGCAATGCATATGCGCAATGTAGTAATAGGACTTTTATCGTCAGGGTCTATTCGTAATTTTTTTGCCATTTTGCATTGTTTAGACAAAAATATAGGAAATTCTACCACCAAAACTTTACCAGACCCTAACAACTTTAAATCATTGTAATCATTGTGTTTGTAGGTACCGAGATTTTAACTTATCATTTTTATTTGGACTATTCTACCAATAATTTGTGAATGATTTCTACAAATGTCAGTAAGCGACAGTTAGTCATGGAATTATTAAGAACCAATGATATATGAAACGTCATTGATAAGAACTACAAAAAGTACCAGTCTACCACGAAACTGGAGAACCCATTTTATCCCTAGGGAAGCCTGTGGAGAACGGGTCGCAAAAAAATGGCCTCTTCATACTTATTGCCTCAGCCGATGTGATAGCTTGTATGCGAAGTCCGTTTCGATATTCCGGAAAGTGTTCCGTTTGATGGTCTGAATCACCATAAAAGAGGTTGTATGATGCCTTACTAGGCCATGCATTACTTTTAGATGATGTATGAATGGAATAAAAGAAAATAAGGTACTGAAACACTACTGTATTGTCCGAAAGGTACTTGAAAGTAAAATGAGCGTAATGGACTGATGGTGTGGAAATGAAGTGAGTGCCGCGGCATGGCCGCGACCCTTGTTGGCAGCAACGAGAACGCCTGGCTGACTTAATAGCTCAACGCGAACTGAACTAATTGTTATGAGTTGAAATTAATGTGGCGTAAACTGCTGAATTGCAGAATGTGCGGTTGCACCGTACCTACAGAGGTATTTTATACTTTTTCTAAAATTTACGCGTAAAAAATTACTTTTACTTTATTTATTGCACAATGTACACTTATGAGAGCAGCGGTGGCCCTGACTTACGAACAGTAAGTCGTGGGTTCGAACCCAGGCAGGCGCATTACTTGTAATTTATGTCATCACCATTGCTCTCAAAAACGGTGAAGGAAAACATCGTGAGGAAACCGGCATGCCCTAGAACCAAAAATTCGAAGACATGTGACATCTACCAACCCGCACTGGGCCCGCGTGGTGGATTATAGCCCATTCCCTCTCACAGAGAGGAGGCCGTGTGTCCCAGCAGCAGTGGGAAAATTAAAGGCTGATTATGCTGTACACTTACTTATGTACTTACAAAAAAGCTAAGCTTGAATAAATGAGAACACAACTCTAACACAATAGTTCGTCAACAACAAGAGTTCGTATTACTTTAATTAATTCAAAGGGGGAAAGAAACTTCAGGGCGAGAAAGCGCCCAGAGTGGAGTGTGTCCTTGTCTTTCGATTGCCAGTAAAAAAATATATATACATATAAAGTAATCGGAAATCACGTTGATAGCTAAACTAGCTCATAAATCGTAACGGGTTTAATTTAACATTCAAATACTAAATATTAAAATAATAATTTCTTGCGAAACAAATTAATTTTATGAATTTAGTTATTTCTGAATGGCAACATGATGGCACATTCTATTTCTGCTAATGCAAAAATCTAGTTCTTTTCTTTTCATTACATATGTGAAATCTTCCGCTACAAATATGGTAAAATCGTGTTGTGTGAAGAGTTGTAATACTCGTAGTAAGGGGTTTACAGGATGTGGAATTTCATTTTTCAGGTCCTTTTAACATTGTTTACAAATTACGACTAAGGTGACAATGTTCTTGATTTTACACTGTTTAATAATGTACAGTGTGATTAATAAATATGTCGGATTGTCAGGATATATTCCGTTAGGCTCATGCATCATGTGGACAGAAGATGGGTACCGTGCAATGAAAACACACTAGGTGCGATACACTGTTTTTATTAAAGTAACAAATTACTTGACATTAAAATGTAACACAATAACACGGGCCACATTGAATCAGGTACAGTTCCAAAACGTCTTAACTTCGCTGCGATCAGACTGGGATCAGACATTGAATGTCGTCCTCGCCTCGAGCTGTAAACATCAGGGCACTGTAGAAGCACGCTGTGGTGTGGATATACTTGTAAGTAGGTCGCGTGATGTCACCACTGGCGTACTTGCAATTCATTTTATGTCCCTACTAATGACCGGATCCGACAAATATATCAATGAGGCTAGCGGCGAGCTGTTCCATACCAGTGTAGGTACCTATTGCACTTTTGTAGGAAACAGCTGTCTTTTTTAATAACCGATGAACAATTTCTATGTGTGGGGGCTTAGGATGATGAACTGAATACGTGGTAACTGTTTTTGCGTCGGTGTCCCTTCCACCCGTATAAAGACAAACATATGGCTGAAGCCATAGGTTTATTGAATACAAAACCCGAAATAGTTTTAAAGTTGGTCTAATTAGTTAATTCTACTCTTGTAAACAATTGATAAACATGATGAACGAAAGTTTTTTTTTTAATGTGACGCATAGTTTATCGTAACTACCTACGTATCAACAATTTATCTGAATAACTTAAAATTGTAACAAAAAAATAGGTTCTCCCATAGATTCTAACTGCAAAAATAAATGTATACGCACAATACTGAGAGATTTACCATGTTACTTTAAGACCATAGACTTTTAAAAGAGTTATAGGTAAGGTTTTATATTTTGAACTAGGTAGCTGTTGTCCGCGAACATTATCAAAAAAATATTAAGTACTTACGTTTTTGAATAGGATTTTGTTACCAATCTCAAGGGTATTAATTTTTTGCACTCTGATTCTTATTCTGCAATAAAAGTAACCAAGCAGTTACTTCTTATAACATCAGCTATCTGCCAGTAAAAGTCCCGTCAAAATCGGTCCAGCTGTTTCGGAGATTTGCCGGAACAAACAGAGTCAAACAAAAATAAAAATAAAAAATGTGTTGTTGTTTTAGTACCGTAACGTACTTATATTTATTTTCATATGCATTCAGTAAAAAACTGTCATTTTGATATTAAAAATAGACACTTTAATTTTACTTATTTGTATAGACGTTTTTTCAAAATTTAGGCAAAAAATGTATGATCGAATTACACTGAGCTCAAAACCTCAGTTCACAGTTCATTGCTCAAACATGTTGGCATGAAGTTACCACTGTAGTTATCATAATTTTAAATTGCTTTGTAATACTTATTAAGTAGGTACTTCGTCACTACATACAAGTTCCTAATAAATAAGTAAAGCTATTTAAGAGTTATGATACTAATTGCACCTACTCACTGACTGTACATTGGGTGACAACTCTGCTTCATCGCATCGGCCATGGCATCACCACTCAGGGGCCAGGCCCCCCCTGAAAAATAACCCTAGATACCCACCCAAACTGCCCACAACAAAGAAAATAGGAAGGTGTAAGAATACAAATGAGATAAAACTAAGTGAGTATTACTGCAGTATCTCTACTCGAACATTACTTCAGCTAAGCTGCAATAGTACTTACAATGAGACTCAAATGATTTTTACTAGACAACAGCAGGTTCTACAATTTGCAAATATTGTTTGTTAGCTTACTGGCAGTGGGCCCAAGCATATCCACAGCCAATGCCTAACCCACATATAATAGGCCATCTTTTCCGTTCCAAGAAAAACGTCGACACAATAGTACCTACTAACACACCAATACCTGTAACAGTAACAGTAATTTTTGTAGACTTCTTTTTAAATGCACAAAGACATACAAAGATTATTGTGTGCTAGTTATTATTAGATATGCGTTCATAAAAAGCTCCGCTTTTGAACTAATATTTATTTATTTGAAAATTGATTGGGACTTTTTTAATATATAAAAAGGAAGATTTTTTGATTTAGAGTTAAATACCTACTAGCCATTTATAAACAGGTAGGTATAGTGGTATGAATGAGAAAGTTTTGCCTGTTCTTCCGTAGTTTTAACTTTGGCTGAAACGGGATAAACGTAAGTAAGTTATGTTGTGCGGCCAATACACATTATGAATACATAACATATTATGAATGTTTATGTTCGGGGAAAAAACCGCGGGTTGTATCTAGTATAGTTTGGCACGAGCATTTTATATTAGACTAGCTTCCGCCCGCGACTTCGTCCGCGTGGAATAGTTACTTTGGGCTAACATGACTGCCCGGCTTTGCACATTGTGCGCGCAGTACCCGATCATTATTTTGCTGTGATTTTATTTTAAAACTGCGACAGCTCCTAAGATTCACTTAAATCGAAAGATGTTAAGGGCAATTTTGTTTTAAATGAAATACTTGTGATGAGTAACGTATTTATTTGGATAAGGATTAATATCATGTTTATAAAAACACCTCCTTAAATAATGCATTATTTTAGAACAAATTTGGTTAGCATAAAAAAGGTTATAGTGAGCTAACCTTAAAAGATAGACATATGCTGTCGCGGACTTTTTTTTAGAACTTTTAAAGAGAAATAATTCTGTAATACATGATTTTTGCGAAACTTTAACCGTTTACGCAGCGCACGCAGCGGAAGCTCTCAATAGGAAAAAACATCTCCCGATTTTGAAACATTCTTCATTAGTGCTCCGCTCCTATTGGTCGTAGCGTGATGATATATAGCCTATAGCCTTCCTCGATAAATGGGCTATCTAACAATGAAAGAATTGTTCAAATCGGGACAGCAGTTCCTGAGATTAGCGCGTTCAAACAAACAAACAAACAAACAAACAAACAAACTCTTCAGCTTTATAATATTAGTATAGATTAGTATAGATTAGTCTATGGGCACGAGTTGGAGGGTAAAAGGTGTTTAATTAAGCTGATAGTGCTTGGGTCCCCGATTATAACGCTACTCTTATTACTTAGTGTAGTGTATCTATTTAATAGCTATGTAAACACTGTCTCACACACACAAGGAGTCCGGTAGCTGTCACGAATGACAACTGTCACCCCTCACGAATGGCGGGAAGTTGGAGGAGAGGCGTAACACTTGGCTGTGCTGTTGAGCCGGTGCTACCGTGAGTAAATAGTGTTATCAGCCTTGTTACCAACGGATACTACACTTAGGTAATGCAAATTTTCCGAGAAATTAATGAAAAATGTTTCTAACCTCAAATCAGATAGAAAGTGAAAACGGAACGTTAAAATGGGCGATTAGAAACCAAATCTGTTCCCCATATTGTCTGTGGTGCAAAATGATGTGAAAAATTGGAAAAACGGAACGTAAAAAAACTATGCTATGTGTCACTGCTAGAAATCCCCCAGCCCCCAATGTGGCAATGTAGCCCCACTGATTGTATGTGTAATTGTGTATAGAGTACAATAGGCAATGTTCACGCACAATGGTGCACTTTAGGGACTACGGAAACCCTTAACATAGAACATAGAAATGTTACTATGTTACTACTGCTGCTAGGAGAATTTGGATACAAGAGGGAGCGAAGCGAGCTCGGGACTTGGAGCACCCCGACTCGGACAGGTTAGGTTAGAAGGGGATGGTGCGGTCCCCTTCGTGGTTATTTTGTTTCAAACAATCTAGAAGCAGCCCCGCGAAGGGGGGCCTCTGCGACCGGGCCTCCCTTGCCTGCGCCACGTTTAGTGGCATAGGATGCAAGAGCGAGCGAAGCGAGCTCTGGACTTGGGGCACCCCGACTCTGACAGGTTATGGTCGACGTGTTAGGTTACTGTAAACCCTGCAGACTTCTGTCTCATAGGGGCCCCGCGGGGCTACATCGACTACGCTTTTTAAGCGAATACAAAGTGATTTGAGGTTAGGTTACAATAATTGCCAGGGTACAGGGGACACCTCCCCCTCCCTCCGTCTGCCAAACGATGCTAAATTTTTACCCGACTAAAAATTGTTTTGAGGTTAGGTTACAATAATTGGTTTTTCTCAAGGGAGAAGGGGTACTCCGCCTCCCCCTCCCACCCGCCTCCGCCTGTCAAACGATACTAATTTTTTTACCGAAACCGCCTTGCTTAGCCAACGCGAACAAGCAAGAGTCGGACGTGCGAGTAGGAAGTGCTGACCTAGATGTATGAACGTGGACGAGGTAAAATGAGTAGGTATGTTATGATCGTAGCAGATGGCGTTTAGTGGTTTCTGCCAACCCCTAGGTATGGGGAAAAAGCGTGAGTTTATGTATGTAAATACTACTGAATCGAGTGTGACGCAAACAAGTATGAAGCACCCCATTCGTATTCGCGAGCTCAGGTATGTCGGTCATAGTTACATCGAGGCTGCTTATTTTGGGGGTAACCAAGTGGCATGCGTTTTGTGTGGTAGTTAGGATGATTATGATTACTTTAATCACGTTCATACATTTGGTCATACCCGCATGGTGGTTGCCAGGTACTTACCTCCTTTCGTAAAGGCATCACCAAAGCATATGCGCAATGTAGTACTAACACTTCTATCGTCAGGGTCTATTTTATCGCCAGGGTATATTAGAAACTTTTTTGTCATATTGTATTCTGTATAACAAAGCAAAATAAAGTACACAAATTCTGTCACCAAAACTTTACCAGACACCAAACAAATATTTTTTTGCAATTATTGTGTTTGTACCTTGATTTTAACTTATTATTTTTATTATTAAAATGTATACGATTCTACTAATGATTTGTGAATGATTTCTACAAATGTCAATCAGCGGCAGTCAGCTGAGTCAGCTATGGAATTATTAAGAACTACAAAAACTACCAGTCTACTGCTGCTTTGCACTAGACTAGACAAGTAACTTTTTTACCCAGGGTATAAGATATGAACAAGCGAAGTGAGGTCGAATAATCTGAAATCAACGCACAGCCCAAACCGCTGATACTAGAGCCATAGAAGGGTGTATTCTTTGTGAAGTGAAGGTATCCCTAACTAGTCAACAGTTTGGTTTCACGAAGGGTATGTCGACAACAGACGCGGGAGTAAAACTCATCAGTCACATTCTGAAATCCTGGGAAAAGACCCAGGATGCCATTGGCATTTTCTGTAACCTCTCAAAAGCGTTCGACTGCATCGACCGCAACACACTGATCTGTAAATTACACCACTACGGAATTCGTGGACACTGGACAAGCTGCTGATCTTGTTCTCTCATATTTATCAAACAGGCAGCAAATAGTAAATGTAAATAGGGCGACATCCTCCGGGTCTCTCTCTAGTAAAGATGGGCGTGCGCCAAGGTTCAATTCTCGGGCCTTTCCTATTTCTTGTTTACATTAATGATCTCCCTTACATGATGACCAAATTATCGGATATAATTCTATTTGCTGATGAGGCTTCGCTAATTTTTAAAATAGATAAAAAGGATACGGATGTCTTACATGCCAACGAAAGTCTACTGTTCTCTCGAATGGTTCGCAGCTAACAGTCTTTTACTGAATGCGAACAAAACAAAATGTCTAAAGTTCTCTTGACCAAATGTACCTCAACGGGATTTAAATTTAAATCTTGACGGCAAAAAACTTGATGTTATAGTGGAAACTGTATTCCTAGGGATTACTATCGATTCAAAATTTTATTGCAGTGGGGACCGCACATTAGAACTCTTTCGGGTAGGTTAAGCTCAGCTGCATATGCAGTAAGGAAAATAATGCAGTTAACTGATGCAGCTACAGCTAGGTTAATATACTATGCTTATTTCCACAGTATTATGTCTTATGGCATTCTGCTGTGGGGATCGGCGGCAGATGTTGACTCAATTTTCATTTTACAAAAGCGGGCAGTCCGCGCGATCTATAAAATGGGTCCTCGCGAGTCCCTCAGAGAAAAAATTAAAGAGATTGATGTACTGACTTTGCCTTTCCAAACCCTTTATATCCTAGTATATATTTTATATGTCCGCAAAAACCGAGGGCATTTCAAAATTAGACGCGACTTCCATAATATTAATACAAACAGTAAACACGAAATTGTAATACCCAAATTCAGGTTAATAAAAACTAGCAAGTCTTTTCTTATAAACAGTATACGTTTTATAGAACTGACCGATGGAAAGTTCAAAAATTACATTAAACGTGTCCTTATTAAAAAAAGCATACTTATTACAAAATCAAGGACTACGTTGAAGATAAAGAGGTTTCGTTTTAATTCCTTCTGCGCATGCGGCTTCCCTGGTAGCTCATAAACGGCACAAAAATGTGGATGTCTCTAACTATTCTCAATCTCATTCTTTATTTTTTTTTCTTTTCCTTTTAATTTACAATGGTCTTTTTTACAATAGTTTTCAAATCATATAAACACCTTATGTTCAGAATAGTTGTAGCACTGATGACAATATTTTTGTCACATGTTTAATTTAGTCTTCTTTAACGATTGTTTGTGAATGTATGAACAGTGTAGGCCTTGTAGATTCCTAGAGGTGTGTTAACTTTTGTTAACCTCTTATCTTGTTTTCCGTTTTTTTCAATATAGATGATCACTTGGCTGAGTGTTCATCAATTAACTGTCAAAAGGTTAGTTTCGTATTGGCTGCTATGACCAGTGACCATCATGTATGCCTACGCGATTATGGAATGCTAGAGATCATTAATTTATAATGTGTGTTTATATAGCTTGAGATGTTCTAAAAAGTTTATTTTCTTGTATTACTATTAGTTTTTTTGGAACGTAGTTCCTTATCGCGCGGTGCGGGGCTAGACGGAAAAAATTCAGACGAAAAGTGTGTACGACACTTTTACCCGACTGTGCGACGCAAAGGAGGGTAATGTGTTTTTGCTATAGTAAGCTATAATTGTAAGCCGTGCGGCGTGCGCATGTTATAGAAAGCAAGCCAGATATTTCCGTTTCGTCTTTGGTCTGTGGATGGGTGATCAAGGTTAAGCAACGACTGCCCAGGTCTGCCTGTGGATGGGTGATCCAAGTTAAGCAACGGTTGCCGAGGTCTGTCTGTGGATGGGTGATCAAGGTTAAGCAACGACTGGCAAGGTCTGTCTGTGGATGGGTGATCCAAGTTAAGCAACGGTTGCCAAGGTTGGTCTGTGGATGGGTGATCAAGGTTAAGCAACGACTGCCAAAGTCTGTCTGTGGATGGGTGATCCAAGTTAAGCAACGACTGCCAAGGTCTGTCTCTGGATGGGTGATCAAGGTTAAGCAATGACTGCCAAAGTCTGTCTGTGGATGGGTGATCTAAGTTAAGCAACGGTTGCCAAGGTTGGTCTGTGGATGGGTGATCAAGGTTAAGCAACGACTGCCAAGGTCTGTCTGCGGATGGTTGATCCAAGTTAAGCAACGGTTGCCGAGGTCTGTCTGTGGATGGGTGATCAAGGTTAAGCAACGACTGCCAAGGTCTGTCTGTGGATGGGTGATCAAGGTTTAGCAATGACTGCCAAAGTCTGTCTGTGGATGGGTGATCCAAGTTAAGCAACGGTTGCCAAGGTTGGTCTGTGGATGGGTGATCAAGGTTAAGCAACGACTGCCAAGGTCTGTCTGTGGATGGGTGATCAAGGTTAAGCAATGACTGCCAAAGTCTGTCTGTGGATGGGTGATCCAAGTTAAGCAACGGTTGCCAAGGTTGGTCTGTGGATGGGTGATCAAGGTTAAGCAACGACTGCCAAGGTCTGTCTGTGGATGGGTGATCCAAGTTAAGCAACGGTTGCCGAGGTCTGTCTGTGGATGGGTGATCAAGGTTAAGCAACGACTGTCAAGGTCTATCTGTGGATGGGTGATCCAAATTAAGCAACGGTTGCCGAGGTCTGTCTTTGGATGTGTGATCAAGGTGGTGGTGGTGACGGTGGTGGTGGTGGTGGTGGTGATGATGGTGGTGGTAGTTGTGGTGGTGGTGGTGGTTTTTTTTTGTGCCAATTTTTTTTTTACAATTCCTTCACTACTTCATCGAAAGGAACTTCGTTCCATCCGGGTGTCCCTTGACACCTCTCTAGTTTTTTATTGATTATTTTATTAGAATGAAATCTGAAGTTATGGAATGGTGTCGTTAGTTCTGATTTTAACCACGCGCCAAAGATCCTTGTACAGTTACAAATGAAAAGGCTTGATCTAATAAAGATGTTAGTTTTATAAATAGCTCTTAATACTTTTACTCTAACTTCACTTTTCTACTTGATGTAAGTGTATTTGTTTTGTGAAATATGTCACCGCCGATCAAAAAGCCTACTTGAGGAATTCAAACTGTCTTTGACGTCCTCAAGGACGTCAAAGACAGTTTGAATTTAGTTTTCCATCGAGAAGAAGCATTTGTATTGGCAACACTTTCCTTAACTGACATTTGAGTTGTTCAATGATTACGACTGAAGGACATGTATAAATTAAAAAAAAAAACTGACATTTGAGGGTTCACAGCTGATTTTGACAGTTTAATGTTTGACAGATCATTACTCCCTTAATTAATATTATTATACTCTTTGTACTATACTCTGGGTCATTTGCTTTGCTGCTGGTCGTCTGTAGCAGTTTGTTCCTCGATAAATGTGTTCGAAAAATGTGAAAAATAAGTGTGTTTCTAATAAAGATAAAATTAAAAATGATATCGAATAGAATTGTAAAGCTGCACAGACATAAACCATACTTACTTGTCGTTAGAAATGCAAGTACTACGCAGGAAACTAAGTCGATGCAACCCCCTAATCCTAGAAGGATTAGCACGGATATGGTAGGCCCCCCTGATCCCGTGTCGAATCTTAGGAAGGTCATATTTAAAATACCGCCCAATGAAACTGAATTAGAAAAAAAATATAGAGAAATGAGATCAGAAGTTCAAGAATGGAATCAGAAGTTTTGGGAGAAACATAATTCCCAATATTATCAGGTATTCTTTTTTATTTATTTGAATTGACTATGCACGAGAGCTCGCTCTTCTCAGTTGCCTTGTACTTATTTGGTTATAATTATTAATTTTCTGCATATTATAAACGTAACCGTGATAACCATTGGTCATGCCGCTAATAAAACAATAACACTCTGTAACTTTCATAATAAAACCTAGCTGCCATGTTGATTTTGTTCTTATTGCAAATAGTATGTTGTGGAATTCTTTAATACTTAAAGAAATCACATTCAGTAGGGCTTAGACATTCATTAAGTTACTTGAATATAAATAATCAAATCTAAAAACTATTTAGGTAACTATTAAAGCTGGAATAGTTTAATAGGTCTGTGTTCAGCGCAGGACATCTGATGATGATAGAGGAGAAAAGTTATAATTTGTGCTGAACACCAATAAATCTGGATTCTGGACTAGCCCTGTGTGGTGAATTTACCTTTGGTATTGGATCGTATAATTGTAACATGGATCTGCAAACTAAATAAAAGTAATCCAAAAATAAATGCATGATTTCATTTGGTTGTGAATCTGCATTCCGGCAGTATAATAGGATTGCGCGGATCCACATTCTGGCATACCAAAGGTAAAGCCCACTGTCACACGAAGAGGAAGCCTGCATCCCAACATTGCATATTGTTATGACCAAAAAAAACAGAAAATACATTACAATTCTTGTCTTTATATATGTATGTTATATAACCTTCTATCATCATCCACTTCACCCACTGCTGGGTATAGGCGTCTCCTTGTTTGTGCCTGTTTTGACCTTAGTTATCATTGAGTTGACTTGGCACATGTATCCACTTTATCTGCTTTTTTACATAGGTATTAGGTATCTTTTTGGGGTCAAAAGTTTATTGTTATCAATTTATTTTCAAAATAGTTTTTTTTTTTTAATAACATTGGCTATTTTATTACATAAGTTTTTGAGTAAGCATTTGAAAATATCTATAGCTAAGTGGAAAGATTCGGGTCAAAATATTAACTTATTATCTTAAAAGTTATGATAGGCAGGAACTAAATTGTTATTCACAATTAGATTTCCCGTTCTAGTACCTAATTTTTGAAGTTATTAATTGTTTTTATTTTTTAATTACAGGAACGAGAACAATATGTAAAGAATAATGTACCAGCAGATAACCAGAACCTCACAGCGGATGAAATGAGTGTGTTTTACAAAGGTTTCTTGGACAAAAACTGGAAACTACACCTCAACTACAATAAGGAATGGTACATAAAAAACTTTGCCCTATTAGGATTAGCTATACGAGTGAAAGTAAAGAAACTACTTCGATTAAAAGATTAGGACCTGTTATCAGATTTTATCCATAGTTTGAGAATTAAGAATGTTTATTTTTAATTATTAAATGAGATTTAAAAATATTTGATTTTTACTGGAAGCCAGTAGATAGATCACCAAGCTGATAAGCTAACTTTCTACTAAAGTGATACTAGATTTTTTGGCGCTTGAATGTATTTGACAGAGGGCTGCTTTTGGTGAACATTTGTGAAAATGTATTGACAAAACAAAAATGTGGCGCGCCGGGGCCGTAGTTCCGGTTTTTGGCACGCGCCAATGGATCCTTGTAAACCATAGATCCCGAGTTTCAGAACTTTTGGTGCGGTGCGGTTGCGGGTTTGTTGGACACTGCTCGTCCGCGCCAAAGTCCGCGCGGTCGGGCGGTGACGCGGATCTTACGTCGCATAAAGATAAAGATGCATTTATTTGTATAATATGTGTGACATGGACATGATACATAGATAGCACATAAAAGATAGTGTGTAGCTGTAACACTTACAAGAACTTGGGGGCCCCATGGAACGTGGGGCGCTGGGCACGTGCCCAGTGTGCCCAGTGGAAAAGACTTGTTTAAGTCGAATTGTCATAATCTTTTAAGATTTTTAGGCAATTGCACCTTCCATGGAGCCAATTTTCTTTTACTTGAGGCATTATGACTTCCCACTCACTAAAATGTTGTTGTTTGCGGGGCGGGGCGAGGGCGCGGGCGGTGCGTGAGCGCGAGCGCGAGAACTTTGTAGTCGGTTATGTAATTAATTACCATATATTTTGGTGATCAATTTTTCATATTTATTTAGTTCATAGTACAATTTAAAGTGCAGTCATGACTAAAATAACTAGAACCATTTTAATTTTAGGTTTTCATTTTTTGGTTTAAGTTTAATTTTTTGCTGATTGATATATATTTTAGGTAATGGAGGTTATGGTCATGCATTTCTATTTGGTGGTCATTATATGTATCCCCGTAATAAATAAAAGTACGTACGCGTAGGTTTTCGCTCATGCATCAGCCAAAATATTCGTGTAAGTACTCACTACTCAGGCCTAGTGTCGTCCATCAAAGCAGGATCGATCGGAGTGCACAGGAAATATGAGACGCGAAATGGATTTCAATAAATGTGATTGCTCGATTCACGCAAGACTATCCTATCCGTTCGTCTTAGCTTTATAGTCTTATCTTACGACTATCTATACGTATACATAACATCACGCCTCTGATCCAGGAAGGTTTAGGCAGAGGTGTACCTAATAGTAAACCCATATTTCGCCAGTTATGTTTAAGTCCCATGTAATAGGGGGCGAGCCTATTGCCATAATAAAAAACAGCTGTTTCTTACAAAATCGCAAAATTTTAGGGTTCCGTACCTCAAAAGGAAAAAACGGAACCCATAAAGGATCACTTTTTGTCCGTCTGTCAGTCTGTCTGTCCGTCTGTCTGTCAAGACCCTTTATCTCGAGCACGCGTGGAGGTATCGAGTAGAAATTAAAACCATATACCCAGGTCTACAGTCCTTTGAAGTTGTGAAAAACTTCTAAGTATAAAGAAAAGATACGGCCGTTTATGCCGCAAAAAACGTATATAGGTATTTCGACACTCTCAAGGGAATCGTTGGGAGTTGATGTTTTACGGCCGGAAAGTAGCTACAGTCGAGGGAAATAATATGCAAACAGTAAATACCATTCCTAACCTCTACTGTTTTACCGATTATTACTTATTGTTGTTTTGAGTGCATGCTTATTTAGTCGTCGGTTCATATATTTTCCTATATAAGCGAGTTTCTCGCAGAATATCGGCTCCATTGTTATGATATGAATTTATTTAGTGTGCAAGATAATACCACGTCTCATTACTTCAATCAATACCTACTTTCAAAATGTCAAACGCATTCGACACTATCCTCATGGGTGAGGGATGTGTTTATTCTTATTCTAGTTGGTGCAGAAAATATCTTATTTGGTTCCTATATTGTAATGGTGTTTGTTAATCTTAGAGTTCGCATCTGTACTAGGTGGAATTAGCAGCCATTAGCAGGGTGTTGGTCATGTTCGGAATGCCACAAGGCTCTATTGTAAGTCTTACCGTAAAAGTAGGTGATTGGGATAGACCGAACACAAAAGAGTACAGAAACAAATGTTGTAAGTAATTATTTACTTATTTGATAAAAGTTATATCATACATAAGTTTATAACTGAAAGTTAAAATAAAAGGCACACGGGTCGATCGAAGATTAGGTAAGCTGGCTGGCGCTTGCTGAAGTCCCACCGTCGATTGTAGTCGATTGTCATCCTTGTGGCTTTCAAACAGTCTTACCAAAGGGTAATTATCTGATTACCCACCTCCATGTAAAATAGTGGTATTCAGCTGCTTACGGTTAGACCAGCCAGCCACTGACCTCAACATAGACCTTGGGAAAAGGCTGGGCTACCTACACAAATAATGCAACTTCAAATGAGTTAAAAAATCTAACATCGATCACAAAATAAGTGATTCAAAAAGAAGCAAGCTGTAGTGCTATTCATAAAGGATTCTATGAAACACTGAAAAATTGAATAACGAGCTAGTGTGGACCAATTCTAGAATAGTCAAGCTCGACCAACCATCTTCACTTGAGTCTGCCGCGATGTCGCCTTACGTTTTCCGGGACCCACATTGTGTCCGGTCCGGTCCAGTCCTGCTTCGGTTTAGCTGCTTTTTAATGACGTCGGCGATTTGAGCTTTAAAACTGTGTTCCCAAAGCGTGTCGGAAAATCATACTGGTCGTCAATAAATAAATAAATAAATTTGACAACGTAACATAGTAAAAATGACATATTTCGCTTGGACACAAGTTTTGTAACTTGCAAAATATGGTTTCGATAGGTTCTATAAATTCACGGTTCGGTATCAGTGAGACTTTTGTATATAATAGTTAAACCACAAGTAAATTAATTAGTTATTTTATGATTACATCGTTACTAGACTATTAAAATGTACATAGCTTTCAAATGGCTACTTGGCTTGACCCTCGCAATGTGGATATCGATGTGCGGCATTGATATTAAAGTCAAAAGAAGTTTTGAAATTAAACAGGACGGTGAGTAGGTTTTTGTGGTGTTTCTGGAGACTTGGAGAGAGTTGCATTTATTACTATGTGTAAAGCATTATTATTACTTATCAAATTGTTTTAGGTTACCAGAAGGTTCTAGAAATGACCAGAAATACAACTATTTCAAATCGTAAACTAGAGTTACGGAGAGATAAATATTTTAAGCACATAAGTGACAATCCCCACAGTGCCGCCGGTTTGCCCTTTTTCATGTTTCTCGCTGGAGCTCTTGCGGTGTCTTTGTACAACAAGAAGAATGAAATTGTGTTTTTTACAAAAAGGGAAATTTCAAATTTATACACGTGCGCTGCCTTTATAGGATTACACGGGTCTTCGAAAATAACCGCTAACCGGGCGTGTGAATGCTCCAAAAAATATAGTAAAATAGTATTATTTCACATGAAAAATTCTATTATCAAACTGTGGAACAATTTATACACCTTCATAATGCGAAAAGAATTACAAAAACCAAGAATAAATATGATGCTACTTAAAAAATTACAGGATATTGACAAAGAGAGAAAAAATCTAGGTCAGCTTTTGATCGCAGCTATCCACGAAAACAAAAACATTAGAATGCAGTATGAGTTAGAAAGTATGGCAAAAAACAGACTCGCTCGCCACATTGAAAATACGCAAAAGGTAATTAAAGAAAACAGGTCCAGTTATGTAAATTTCCAACAGTTGTATCTGGTAACACATCAAGAAAACTCATTCCTGAAATCTCGGATTAAGAAGCTCACAGCAGAAAAAGAGCAAGCCGGGAAAAATCTACTAGAAATAATGAATGAAGTCTATAAATCCAAAAACAAGCAACTAATCAATTGTTGCAGTCGATTTATTGTACAAACTGCTGGTAATTTATTAAATGCTGATGTAGGCGCAGAGATCCAGAAGTTTTTAGAAAAGTCTCGAACACCTGCAGCCACCACATCAAAGTGGCAGTTATCTGAGCGTCCAGATCTCAAAGTAAACGCAACTAGCAGCTGGTCGGGTTGCGCTAACCCGCACTTCGCAGAAATCATCCAAGACGACATTCTTGTACCTCTTGTATCTGACGCACCCAAACTCAAGGGGCTACCTGGGGAATTCGTCTGTACAGTCAAAGATAAAGATGGTCTTATTGCTAGGTTATACGAATACGATTTCACATCAGATTTTGATGATCGAGACACTATTCGAAGAATCCGAGAGTATTCCGTTTATTTCGATAAAGATTGTCTATTAGATTCCATAAAGTAAGTGTTTTCAAATTAATTAACATGGTGAATCCTCCAACCAGCCCGCGAAATTCAAATTTTCTTAAGTTTTTTGCAATTTGCAGGCCAGTGATAGGTTGTATGTTGATGAACATTTGATTCGCGGCTGTAAGACGTATGTAGTTACAGAATTATAATCATCAAAATCATTAATACAACCCTCCGAGCTCATAAAGGTGTAAAAATGACTTTTTACAAGGTCAAAGTCATTCCGGAACCTTTATGAGCTCGGAGGGTTGTATTAATGATTTTGATGATTATAATTCTGTAACTACATACGTCTTACAGCCGCGAATCAAATGTTCATCAACATACAACCTATCACTGGCCTGCAAATTGCAAAAAACTTAAGAAAATTTGAATTTCGCGGGCTACCCTGGAACATCAACCTTAAATAGGTATTGTTACTGTTACTAACCTAAAAAAAAAATTGTTTTGGTAATAGAACCATTTCTTAATAGGACGTTTCGATACGGAGCCTATATTTCTGTGTTATTTTCAGTTCGAGAACGGTTACCAGTACTGAAAGTAGTGAAACTAGAGCAGCACCACCACGGCGGTTCAGTCGCCGGCCCACGAACTATCCAATAACAACACAAAGGTTTTTAACCGGCTCGCAAGAGTTTCAGAAGTTCATGAAAAATAACAACAATTTTACATAATCTACACCCAAGTTGCCCGAACCGTCATTATTGAACGGATGATTTATAGAAGTTTTGCCTTTGGATGAGATATTTTTTGAGAATTAAATTACTTTCTTTTTTGTTTAATGTTTGGTTTATTTTTAAAAGATTTAAGTTCTTTGCTTATGTATTTTTTGATGAACTTGGCAACATCGGAGCTCTAGTCTAACCTCAATATGTTGTATGTTGTGTCACCATAGACGTTTAAATTGTCACTTTTACCAGTACAGTACCTGTGTCAGCGATTCGCACTGATATATTACTGTACTCTGTGGATTCGCATCTGAGAAATTGAAATTGAGTGAACATAACTAAGGTTAGTAAACTAAAGCAGTAGGTATTATTATTATAGATCCTTGTTTCTCCTGTAATTGGAAACCTGAACCATAGTAAATGTAAACGATGTAAACAAACAAGAAACAGCAAATTAACGTCAAAACTGTTTTCTTAAGTTAGGGTAGCTGCGCCGGTTAGCGACCGATTAGCGGAGTTTTCAACTTTGCGCTACTACCTATAATAGCACGAACTGTTAATAGAAAACTAATCTAATGGTAAGTATCATATATAAACAAGATTTAATTAATACATAATTAATTGGGAAACAATACTCTGTGATAATTTTAGAGGAATTAAATCGAAAAACATGTCGAAATGTCAACGCGCATTTTTTTTCCGACTTCCAAAAGGAGGAGGTTATCAATTCGTCAGATTTTTTGTCAAATATTCACTTCAAGACATCCACGTCGAGATCCATCGTGGAAACGTCCTTTTTGCATAAAAACTCGTGCGGTACTACGAAGCTCGAGCGTGTTATGAATACCCCTACGGCACGGCCCGCACCATCGCGCAATTTGGCAGAATCTGCGCACAGGACACGATCTCGTAGGCCAACCCGTTGTCAGTGTGTTGTTCTAGTCGTATTTTCTATACAAATTGAGATGCTTACTTACATTGTTAATATCTGCGGTCCCGCGTTACGCGACGGAGCGCGGTGCAGTGGGATAATCGCCTTAATGAAAAACATTGTATGTACCTATAAAATTTGAGGGTTGCCCTCGATTTCCCTGGGATCCCATCATCAGATCAGATTTGGTGACAATGGGACCACCTGAGGAGTATAGACTTTCGAATAAAAATATATTTAGAAAATCGGTTCACAATTGGCGAAGATATCGCTGAACATTCCAAACAAAAATCGGCGCGGGGCCGGTGTACACTGCCACCGAGCGGTGTGAAGCAGATCAAACCCCTAGGTGACGCATATTTGCGACTCCGTCGCCGCGCACGTGATCTGTCACTCCGCGCAACGCGGCGGGACGCTTTGCCAGTGGGAGAATCGCCATAAAGTATTTATGAAAACTTGGATGTTTATTAAACGATTCCAATATTACTATGTTGCTTAAAACAAAAAGATTTAAAAAAGACTTTCTAAAAAATATTAATCTGACATCAACGTGTGTCGCAAATTTGAAATAAGTATATAAATTATTATATTCTGGCAGCAGAACTGAGCCAAGTGTCCCACCGTTTCTAAAATAGCACCACACTTGCACTCCAGGCTGAAATCGTCTACTGGTTAATCCCCAAATGTGCAGATTATCCTTGCTTCGATCAACTAGAATCGGAGGCTTGGCGGAGTCAGTTCAAAGACTTACAGGTTAGCGTGTGCAGGTGGTTTCTAGCTACAACTGTAGCTTTTCTGACTGCATTAAGGGGAAGGACATAGTAAAGCTGTTGCAAGTGATTTTTTTGCCTTTGCAGCATTATTTAGACGTTTTCCATTTAGGATGTTTCACTAAACCTTGCCTTACTACCTCTGGTGGCGCAATTCCTGTCGGTGGATATTGTAGGAAGTGCTTGAGGTAACCCCTGTTTATCACACACGTTTTATGTATTCAACTAAATTTCATGGGCTCGGCGGATATGTACATACGGGGCACTCAAATTAGCCTGCAAGAAATGATTGCCTGAAACTAGAAATCCCCATAACGTCATGCGAAGTATACCAACCAGAGGCGAGTAGCCTATCTAAAAGACTGTTGGAAGGTTGCAAGTGTGTTGTCCCTCATCGTGATGATCTTGCAGTTTTACGGCATGTTAGTGTCCGAAGAAATGCCAAGATATTTGTTTCCCGCCTCGGCAAAGGTAAAATATTTGTTGTACTTCGTAGCACGACCATGAACGCATTCATTATAACTTTAGATGGTAATAAACTCCTTTTTAATTTGTACTATTTTATACTACTAATTTGAAATTTTATACCTCTCAATTATTTTAGATATATTATAGTGGTCGTGCTGGCAAGATTCCTTCCCAGCACGACGAGCTAAAATTCCAAACATTCCAGCTGGCTATGAAACGTGAGCATGCCTAAAAATTTGTACTCATTATGTACTCCTATTTCATTACTGGTGAATTGTCGTAAATTGTTAGAAAAGCAAAAAAACGTTTTCTGCCTATAAGTATGTGAGTGATTTGTATACTTGACAGTAGATGGCGTTAAATGTAAAAAACAAGAATATACGTTCAAACAATAATGCTGTTTCCCGCGGGTTTTCCCATTTTTCATGCGGGAATAAGATGTCACTTTTTTCCGGGAAAAAAGTACTCAGACCTCTGAGAAGTCTGAGTACTTCTTTCCCGTAAAGAATGATGATGACAATGAATTTTTCTGCGCCGATAGAAATAATCCTTGTGATATGCGCGAAGATCAAGTTGTACTAATATTTTTAAGACTTCCACGAGGCGGTAACTTCACGAAAATGTTCTGTATAAATCAAAAATATTAATTTTAGTTCCAAAGACACAGACAACGGTCATCCGCGTTTCATTGTAGTAAATGAATTAAAAATATTATAATCGAATGATAATACTAGAGGGTAGAACGAGAAAGTTATCTTCTTAGTTAAGAAAAATTATTCATTATTTCTAGTAAATATGAAAGTTCTCCCAATGATGGTCGAAGTACAACACCAAATTTTCTTGACTGGGTACTGCTTGGTTACTAAGAGGAACTCAACGTCTGGCTAGGAAGGTGAGGGCAAGGACATCTGTACTGTGTGAAGTGGCGCAAAGAATGAGATGTTCTTGGGCTGGAAAGAGGCAAACAGGCGGTGCCATTAACTCGAGGTAGGCGATTGAAATAAAAAATCTCGGAGAATTTGGAATTTTCTGAGAGTTGATCATGATCTTAAAAAAGCAGTGATAGCTTAGTGGTGTGACCGTCGGATTGCCAAGTCATAGGTCTCGAGTTCGAGGCAAGGACACCTGAACTGCGTGAAGTGGCGCAAAGAATGAGATGTTCTTGGGCTGGAAAGAGGCAAAGAGGCGGTGCCATTACCTCGAGGTAGGCGATTGAAAAAAAAATCTCGAAGAATTCAGAATTTTCCGAGAGTTGATCATGATCTTAAAAAAGCAGTGATAGCTTAGTGGTGTGACCGTCGGATTACCAACTCATAGCTCTCCGAGTTCGAACCCAAGACACGTAACTCTGATTTTTCGGATTGCCATCAACCGGGTATAAATCCGGACTCCGTGGCTGCTACTGAGAAATTCGTGATGGAAAATTCAAGTAACACCTTGCCCAACCCGGCAATTGAATCCAGGATCCTCATGCTCAGCAGTCGCGCTTGTGACCACTTGACCAACGAGGCATTCCTTAGTAGGGTGTACAGAATGAAATAACTATCCTTCCGGAAATGGATTATAGAATTCTTATTTTCGTAATATTTGTGCAGTAATGGTCGCTAACTGGCGCTGGTCGAGAAACCGGCGCAGCACCCTATCAATGTTGCCAAAAATTAAAAGAAATCAACGTGAACACAGTGAGTTGGAAATAAGATGGACTTGATATAGAGTATGCTGTTCCTATACCAAAGACTACTGCAAGTAATATATTTCGAGAACTAGAAGTCACGTTGGAATATTTCACCGGAGATTTGTCTCAAATAAAGTAAGAGTATAAAACATAAAAGCTTAAAACTACCTAAGTATTTAGTCCAGTAAAATATGTATGTGAAATTAGTTACACCACATAATCAAGAGAGCAAACAGATTACGTAAAGTGATATTGACGATTTGAGAACATCCTCTTGTTTTGAAGTCGAACTTAAAAACAATGGCCATCTTTTCGCGGTTGCATGATAATGACAGGGGCGTAAACACAACATCATCATGCCTGTAATCGCCAAAGGGTTAGGCAGAGGTGTACCTAATAGTACACCCATATTTCGCCAGTTATGTTTAAGTCCCATGTTAGGGGGCGAGTCTATTACCATCAAGCGGGCACAAATCCAGACTCCGTGGCTGCTACTGAGAAGTTCCTGATGGAAAAACCCAATAACAATTTGCCCGAACCGGATATTGAACCCAGGACCTTATGCTCAGCAGTCGCGATTGCAAACACTTGACCAACGAGGCAGGCAACATTCTTGTTGGTTGTTGTAAACATTTTTGTAAAATTGTTTTGTGAAGTAAATTGTTGTCGTTTGTTCCGATTTCCGCCACTCGTCTAAATACCCTATCCATTATGATATGTAATAATATACATGACATACCATACAGACGCCGCACATCAAGCTACTACATTCTGTCAAATGTCTTTAAAATATTTTCAACTTTATCGCTGAAGTAATAAGTTTAAGGTTGATTGACAAAAATTTGATAGTTTTGGGTAGCTTGATGTGCTGGCTTATTTACCTTTAACTTAATTTATTATTAATATTAATTAATAATATTAATTTAATAATCTTTATTTGCGTGAAATATGGTACATTGAGGTGTTAAAGATGAATAGGTTCTACATATTCCGCTTACTAAAAATCAGCATGCAAATATTGGTACCTATCTAAAATATAAGTTAACAATTAAGTTTAGATGACAAACAGTGTTAAAAGTTACAAATTCAACTTAAAATTATTACTAATGAGTACCAATCAAAATATTTATATTGTGTAGTATTTTTACACATAGAGTTAGGTTGGTACGTAGGTACAGTGAAACCATTAGGTACAGTTGGGCTTGAAAGTTAAAAATTCACTTATTGTGTAAAAAAAAATAATAAACAGCCATCTTTTTAGTTTTTTTTTTTAAATAAGTATTTTTTTTAAAATTAGTATCTTTCTTACATATAATTTTACGTGTCTTAAGTACCTACCTAGGTATTTCGTCACTTAGTTATGTTAAAAATAAAAGGAACCTATGTCGAATTAGTTTAGATTAACATTCACTGAACTAGCTGCATTGGCACTTAACATGTTTACATCTACGAAGCTTTTTATTTTAGAGTATTCGGCAAGATATATCCTTTGCCACGGCAGCAAGTTGCCTACGGCGACCCTGGCATAACGTACACATATTCTGGAGTGACAGTCCCGGCCCTACCCTGGCCTGCGCCCGTCCTGGCCTTGCGGGACTTTCTAGTAGCACTTAGAGGAATTCAATATGACTTTGTTTTAGTAAACAAGTAAGTTCTATTTTTCGTACTTACCTAAAGAGTTTTGTAAACTTTTAAATAAATAAAAAAATAATACAGACTTAATTCTTAGCCACGTAAACTCCGCTCTCTGATGCAGTTAAATATAGATCATCAAATGCGCAGGTGATATGCGGTGCAAGATGGAAGGTGGACCATTGTCTGTTGGGAGACGCATACGCACAGACTTAATTAGTATAGCTAACAGTTGTTGGAACAGAAAACTGGGACACTACATACTAAAACAGTTTTTGACAATAACAAAATATAGAAAATGGTACTTAATTGTATTGCCAGATATTTCCGACACAGAAAACAAGAATTTTTCTGCAAATAACATTACACATTGCAAAACAGACGCTCCAAAATCACCTGTCCGAATTAAGCGATTATCTGCTGTAATAAACTAGGGGTTTTCAGCACCTTCAATTTAGATGGTCAGATAGAGGTTTTAGGTATACCTAAATTAAATAGATAATTCTTAATCGTGCCGATATCGACACCAAAATTGTTACACAGTTCTACCCTCCTTAAATATTATAGAAGGCAAAGTCACTCCTGATGGGGTCTTTGCTACTGTAGCAATCTTTATTTTATTCCTACATTAAAGATTTACAAATATTATTGTCGTACATATATTAAAGTAAGACTTGTGCCTATTATTGGGTGGTGCCCATATGTAGGGCTCCACCAACCCGCACTCGGCTTGCGAGGTGAATAACGGCCCACTCTCTCACAGAGAGGAGGAGGAGCATTTCCCAGTATAGGGAATATTATTGGCTGATTGTATTGTGTCCAAGAGTTTGAGTGCAAGCATTATGTCAAGTTCAAGAGATCATATTTAACACGAGCCATAGGTCTATGATAGGCTACGGGCCGTGGTTTATCTTGTTTTGTTAGTTAGCCTTTGACCTCACTTCTCATTGAGCTGATGATTCACTGCATTTTCTTTCCCGCCATCATCATTTTTTTAATAGAAATGAATTTTTAATGAAAGTACTTTACTATTATTTGTATAGGTATCACTAGTAGGCATAGTAACGAAAAGAACAATGGACGTGAATTGACTTGATCGACACAAAGTCGTCACCAGATTACTTATCTAATTAAATTATTCAAGTAATCCGTGCAATAAAGTGTCTGTAACATAATGGGCAATGTTTATGAATGAAAGATCCATCGGACAGCAAAGGAACTTAGGGTAGCATCATGGTAGCATGTGTACCCTCTTAGAAAATAGGGAAGCCTTCATTTGCAGGCATTCTAGACTCAATGTCAACAGGTTAAAGATATCGTTGCAAGTATTCGATTGGCAGTTCTGTTATCTGAACATTCCTCTCATAGATACCGAAACGGGAATGATCACATGGGCGAGCACAGAGACAATGAACCAGAATTAGATCCCATGTACCCCATTGCTTCCATATCTTTCGGACAAGAACGGACTTTTGTACTAAAACACAGAGATGCCCGAAAACCAGGAAAGGACAAAAAACAAATACCTCCAGGTAAGCATTTATTTTAAATCTTCATACTTATTTATAGTGACAGAGTCGTCGATATTCCTTAGCTTGTAAAACATGTACCTCAGCAGTCTGGCCTCGTACGTCACCGTCTGTTTAGCCTTCGTGTGGGCGTCTTCTTCTTGAAATGGGTTCTCGATAACAGTACTCACGCGACGCCCGTATGTCTCGCAACCTTCGAGAAACAGCAGACACTCCTTTATAGTGTTATCTTTAACAACAATCAAGTGCTTAGCTAGGTTTTCCAGGAAGGATAAAAAGCAACGTTTTGCATAAAACCAAGTGTCGGTACCAAGACGTTTGTTGAAAGGCTCCAGAGATTTTATTACTCTTGATATCCCGAATTCATAGTTTCCCTTTGCACAATACAAAGTGCCAATGACTAAGTTCACGATGCAGAGATGATAGAACTTCTTTTGAGGGTCCTCGAATATTTGCTGCTCTTCTTCCTTTTCAATTTTTCGCATTATGTCTTCAGCCTCTTCGTTCTGCGACGTCATTATGTAAGACACACATAGATTAGCTAAAACAACTGCGCTTATATCTAAAATATTATCGTACTGCTTCTTAACAATAGGCTCGTAAAAACTGGCAGCTTCCTTAT
The DNA here is from genome assembly GCA_950022335.1 of Eurois occulta. Lineage (NCBI taxonomy): Eukaryota > Metazoa > Arthropoda > Insecta > Lepidoptera > Noctuidae > Eurois > Eurois occulta. Next base: position 2,162,725 of record OX465489.1, on the reverse strand, counting down.
ATTTGTTTTCTTGCATGAACAGCACATGTGCCACGTTTAGTCGCCAAGGCTCTGACTCATTGCAAAACTCGACAGACTTGCGGAAAATCTTTTCTACTTGACCGTAGTTTTCCATATCCCAGTAGATCTTAGCTTGAGCCATAACCACAGGGATGTATCTATCTAGAGCTTCCTCATATTCGACAACAGCTTTCTTCACTTGATCGTTATCCCCTTGAGAACGACTTTCCTGTACCACTTTTGTAAGCTTCCTCAGCTGATCTGAGTGCTTAGAGGCTATGTCCTCATACTTCTGGAATGCTTCCTCGGGAGATGTCTGGCTAGTTATTATAGCGTCTAAAAAATCATATAGAAAAGGTGTTAAGTATTTATACGTGAACTGTGCATTTTCAGCTAACACATCAGCTGCTAGATCGAAATATTCAAACTTGCAATATAGAAGCAGCAGGTTGGCAAATGTTTCTGCGGGGAAAGGGTCTTGTTGAAGTAAGAAATGTAGTTTTTCAAAGCCGTCGGTTGGCTTGATGTCTATAGAAGTTAATGCAAGGTTGTGTAAAGTTACCGCGTCCAGCTCGTGCTCATGTCTGGGTGGCATATCGTTTAAGGCTTCTCGTGCCGCTTCTATGTTCTTCAATTGAAACTCAATAGCAGCTTTCAGATTAAATACTTCTGTCAATGCTGTTTCATGGAGAGTCAGTGTATTTCCAACAGACTTCACTTCTGAAGTTTCTGCTTGCATGCCTACTGCAAGCTCTGGATGGTCCCGGATTCCTCTTTCAATCACTAGAGTGATATGCTTTAATGCTTGAGGGTATTCTTTAAGCTTAAAGTAACAAAGTGCGATATTGTAATGAAGATGCGCATTGAATCCCACGACGTTGAGACTCCGTGAAAACTTCTGTAATGCCTCCTCATATTGATTTTCTTTGAACAGCAAGCAGCCAAGATTTATATCTTTGTCGGGATCTTCTTGAGGATATGAATCTACGAGTCCTTTTGCTGTAATCGTGTCTTCCTCGCCGTATTTAATAGCTGATTGCAATTTGATGACTTTTCTTTCAAGTAGAGGGGCGGTTATTTGTACTGTAACTTTGTAAGCTTCATCATACATAGAAGCTTCGTGTAGTGCTTGGGCGAAATAGAGTTTATATTCAGGTATATCAGGATGCATGGCTGCTAATTGTTCGTAGCAATTGGCAGCTTCAACGAATGACTGTGTTCTGAAATAGCAGAACCCGAGGAGAGAGAGTCCGGCGCGGTTGGGGCTGAAGTTGATGGCGTCATTGAGAGCCTTGATTGCTTCATCGTATCTCGCTTCCTTTATCTGTAACAGTTCAAAGGTCGTTGTTGAAAAATCGATTATCAAACTCGATAGTAAATTGGGCTCTAACGCAATAACGACTTGTATAACGATTATCTAATTAGATTATTCAAATTATAAGTGGAACATAAAAGGACATGCTATAACCAAGTGTCCCTTTTCATCGTTTATCGGTTGAAATGCTTCGTGCCTTGATAATATGAATGCCTTTATAAATCTAAAAATAGGTTATGTAAGTGTTCGTCATCCTTAACTTCCGTCTCCACGAGCGAGAGAATCGCGGCGATATTACGTATTTGTATGGGATAATATCGTCGCGATTCTCTCGCTCGTGGAGACAGCCCCTTAGGTGTGTATGTCTCATCGACGACGTTCATGCAAAAGCCTTTGTCTAGAACAGAGAACTTGAGTTATCATACGATAGGACTGATTGAATCAATTGTGAAATACGTAAACAATCCAAGGTTTGTTCCCTTTTTAAGTAAGATGATAACTAATAATATATAATTGTATTACAATTGCATAAAATGCGGAGTTTATTATGTAACCCAGTGCTGACATCGCGACTGAAGTGCATTTATAAATGTGCAATTAATGCGTTTCCTCTGCTAACTCTGCATCACATTGGAAATTCCTATTTGTTTACCGGCGGTACCTAGATTTATCATTCTTATCGGCTTAATAACACATTAATTTAAATTCAAAGATAAAGGGATGTAACGTTATCAAATTCGTAACGAAATTGGCACAATTATGAAGTCAATAATATGCATTTTTGGCTTTTTTGGACACAAGGCCTATCCCGTGAACGAAGTATTTACTGTTCTGAGTGAGATAGCCTACTTTAACCAATGGGTTAGGTAGAAACACGTTTAGAAGTGAAGAAAGTAGATTAATTTTGGTTGAAAGTATTATAATTATCTTTCGCTGTCGTTAATCTAATCTTTCCGTCGTTATACCTATGAAATGAACAGCCGTGCGCTAAATCCAATGGACTTATCTTTTTAACGGCGCGTGTTGCAGATAATTTTCGTTTTTATTTTTTTTCGCGAATGTAGCCTTGGAACCAAAGCATTTCCTTGTTAATATCAATGGGTTGGGTTATATTATAATCTCTTGTTTGTGTGAAACATGGTATTATCGGTTTAATCGAGGAAAAGGCTTGCTTCCGGAATCACTGTGCTCTCGAAGGTCATAGGTGGGACTGTATCGACAGTTTAACTCGTATACTTAGTGGTCTAGAAGACTTTTGAGGGTATGGATGTCACTTTTTGAATAAGGTTTCAGTTAGATGTGAGAGGAAACGTCAGGAGGGATTGGCCTAGAAGGACATACACACAGTCACACACAAACTTAATGGGTGATGTTCTTCATAAAGGTCACATGTGAGTAGTCCTCGACTGATTGTGGACGAGGCAAAAGAAATATGTGAGTCTATAGGAATCCTCGGACAGCAGCAGGTGGCATCATGCAGTTTCTGCCTACCCATTTGTACTCATATTGCAGTCAGGATATTTAGTCATACATCTTAAGAATCTTTTTATGGTGGCCGAAGTCTGGGGTTTTTCTTGACGTTCTCATGCTATGTAGCATGCTAATCACGTGATCACAGTTGAAGTGTGACTATTTGACCACTCCACTCGAATGATTCTTGCACTTAAGTGTTTTAAGGCTAGGTACAAACTGTTTGGATTAATTCTGAAAACCGTGCTTCAAAGATTTTAATGAAACAGGAGTTAATAGAACGCCCGACGGTATAGCCATAGACTTAGATAAGTTCATTCAAAGAGGTGGGTTTTTGAGTGTACCTCGTTTTCGTTTACACAGGTTCTTCTGCATAAACAGCTATGAGATGGCTATGAGATATGCAAGCATCGTAAATTATGATTCATATACGTAGGTACTATGATCACTACACTGCAAGTGCATACCTAGGCATACTTGGTCCGTTACAAAAGTGTACATCAGCTTAAACTTTTGTCCAGACTTCATCACGATAGCTTAACCGCTACTTAAGGACTACTTTACTGATAACAAAATTGTGTTAGTCGATCTCATAAAAGTACATATTATAGAATGTACCTAACTAGAAGTACCTAGTTGGGGTTTGGCCACACAGCTTATAGGGGTATAAACTAAAACACAATTATGTCGTTTCAAATATAAGTGTCTAAATAATTATGCATGATAATAATGCCATTCAGCTGTATCCGGTTAGATTACCGAGCTTACCTAAGCTTGATGCTGTATGTAGCTAGCTAGACTACGTACCTAGGTCGGTAATTTTATTCTTACCATAGTATAAATCGTTTTCGTGTACTGTCCATCTTTAATTTGCATTGCCATATCCATTATGAGATAAATTATAAATTATTTAACTAAACAAAAAAACAGGTACTCGATTTGTCCTCTTGTTTATTGTTTCATCACCATAGTAACCACGTTCCTGCGTCATTTTGATAACTATGCCATGACGGACGGCAAAAGAGTTTTTTCTTAGCTTTATTAGTTACGATTCTCTTTTTCTCCGATGAAGAATGTAATAATTTACTACAGTAGGAACTTATTCTTGTATTTTCGCAGTTAAGATTGAATTGGAGCCCGGCAGCATCCTTCTCATGAATCCTCCGACTAATGAGATATGGTATCACTCTTTACCGGTACGAAAAAGGCTGATGGGAGCAAGAATTAATTTAACATTCAGAAAAATGCGCCTCAAACGTCACTGAAGATTAAAATCAGATTTTTTCTTATGCTGAATGCCATTGTTCCTTTATTAGTGTAATGTATAATCTATGTCAATGTCGATGACGTTAAAAAACAAATGTCAAGTCAATTGTCACTTGTCAGTCAGTTTAATTAAAATGATTTGTTGTGTACCGATGTTAGAATTCCTTTTGTTATAAATAAATAATACATTAACGATACCAGTTGTTGTTACAATATCGAAGGTGAGTGTTTGTTATTTCTAGTATTTATTAGCTATACGTCGCACCATCCACGTAAATATAAATCTACGTGTAGATAGATTCATTTGGTTATCAGATACTCGAGTATGTACATTTTCGTGATAAGAGAGGTGCCTATATAACGGAGGAAATCGTTGAACGGCCACCGTTAACGCTTCATATTGAAATGAATACTGTTTTTCGCTTAAAACCGCTCTCCGTTCTCGTAAATTGCCAAACATGGGCTGAAAACAAAGTCGTCGAAATTAATGGGAGATTATTCGAGTGCAGAGCGCTAAAAGTTGACTAAATTGTTGATTAAAGTATTGTTCGGTCGCTGAACGCCGCGAGCGAAGATTTGGAAATAGATGGTTGACGAAATTGACCCAAAATTATTGAATATCGCTCCAAGTCATATTGTTTTGTAAATTGTAACTGTGACTATGTGGTTTGGTCCAAATCTGCAGAGGTCTTACAAGTATATGATGTTTGCGTCCAAGATGCCGTCTCTACGGATAGACCAGAGTGACCTGAAGTGCAAGAATGGCTGTGATTACTTCGGCAACCCGCAGTGGCAAGGGTACTGCTCCAAATGTCATCGGGAACAAATGCAACGGCAGAGGAAGGCTGGTGAGTCATGTGTTTTAGTATTCATACTTTAAAATAATCAGCATGTTCCAGCCAAAAATTACAAACATACTTTTTGCTTAGACGTTTGATCAAAATAAAAAAAATTAATATGCTGAAAATATCTAACTACTTATGAAACTACTATTCATGGAAAACCTGTGAACAATAATAATGTAACAAATTGCTTACTGCTTTGATAATGACATCAGACTTCTGGTAATAACATGATCTGTCTGTAAACAAGAAGCTGATTTATTTACTTACATACAACAACTGGCACAATTTGTTGTAATGTGTTGAAATGTAAAACTTTGTTTTAATCATATAGAAAAATTATTTAAATGACAGATTATTTTATTGGCCATAAATTTTGCACTACTGGGCAAGGCTTCCCTTCAAGGCTCCACCTGTACATTCCCAAATATTATTACTATTTATAATATTGTTCTGACAAATATTTCAGTTTTTTTTTTCTGCTGCCCCACTCCATAATAATTTGTTCTACTTCATAATTATAATTTCAAGATAAAATGTCTAGACAAGCAATACTTGTGAAATAATACATAAGTGAGTAAGCTTTTATGTAATTAATGCTTTTTTTTCTTATATATGATTATATAAATAAATTATGATTCCACAAAGTAAATATTGCACACCTCATAAAACTTATATTAACCATAAATTAAATATTCATTTACTCACTGGCCTAAAACGGCCATTCATAATATGAATTACGTCTGTGACCATTTTAAGAATTTAGATGTGATTGATACTATTACTCTATTATGATTCTGCTTAAGCAGCCATTTTAGGACCCCAGGTTTTTTGGAATGCTATATCAGCAACTGGGGTAAGCATTTAATATCAAAAACTGGGAAGTACTAGGAACCATACTAGACTTACTACTACTAGAACTACACATAGCATTGTTGTAAGGGAACTTATGATTTGCTGTACTTAAGTTTTCCCATTTTCTACTACCAACTACTTTGGACATTTCTCTCAATTTTGTCCTTTGCCTTGTTAAACTGATCTGGTTTTTTGGTTTCATTTTAGAGTAAAATGCTCTTTATGTATTACTAGCTTTTGCCCGCGGCTTCGATTGCGTTAATTTAGAATTTCAGGTTCAACTCAGGTTGTACTTTGCTTGTAATAATATAATTCAATCATGCTTCGAAAGACTCGTGGCACCATCTATTATTTATCATAAGAATGTTATTGTTTGTTTTCCTCGGGAACAGTCCTGTTTTTTGGGATGAAAGGTACCCTATGTCTGTTTCTATACACATGACAGCGTAACTTACAACAACATATGTTTGTCCAAATGAGGTAATTTCCCTATGTTTTCAGGATAGGGTTTTTAGTTCAGCCAAAGTTGCTAAAAAGATTGGGTTTTTTGTTTACTGAGCCCCCATGAAAAAAGTGATTCCCCTATGTTTCCGTGACGTAATATTTTTATGATAAACCTCCCAAGGGAGGGTAATTACCGTAATGGGAGAAGAACTATACCAGTTTATCCTTGTAACAGATGCACTAGAGTCTATAAATAATTTGTCCTTGAAACATTACTGACACACATAAAAAACAATAGTTAACACAAACAGGATGCTTTCGCAACAAAATTGTGTAACATGATACATATCAAATCAAATTAATCAATGATAATGTATTTTAACTAAAGGTGTTTATACTTTAACTGTTAGATAATGTGAACTTCACCTTTCTGGCAGTTATCTCACAGATAAAACCATGGTTTTTCACATAATAATGTAAGATAGTGAGTAATTGAGTTGTCAAGGTACACGGTTGGGTGTGCCACAGTATTATATCAGAAAACAATGTGGTACTGTCTCTTTGGTTTAATGCTCTCTAGTGCTTCTGCTGAGCAAAAGGTCCTGGTTTCCATTGGGCAAAGTGTTATTGGGATTTTCCATCAGGAATTTTACAGTAGTAGCACAGCGTTGGTATTTGTGCCGGTTTGATGCCAATAGGCTTGCCACTGTTACATGGGACTTAAATATGAGTGTCCTACAGGTACTCTTCAGACTAATTCTAAGGGCAATACAGGAGTGTTGTTATGTTATATCATTTCGTAGAGCGGTAGCACGCTCTAGCTAGCGAAAGAATTAAAATGAATAATTTTTCGCTGAGAAGTCTCCAAATCTTGCAACTCCATCTTACTATTTACTATTATAAATGCGAAAGTTTGGATGGATGGATGTTTGTTACTGAATCACGACTGGATGGCTGAACGGATATAGATGGATTATAGTCTGGAATAGCACATAGGTATACTACGTTTTATTCCGGAAGTACGATCCCGTTGGCAATTCCCGAACTTCATGCGGGCGAAGCCGCGGGCATAAGCTTTATATTACTATTAATTCGTAAGGGTAAGCAGAAACTACTACGATCCTTATACATACTTGATTAATATTCCTTTATCTGAAACACAAAATTAAATAGTGCAAATATACCATGCAGGTTGGTATATCTAGAAAATTTGTTATTGGAAGATTTTAAGATTTTTTTTTGTTGCACCTGTTTACTTTGCGTCATGTGTTTGTGTCACCAGGTTATTCACGTACGATTTGACCTTTCAATGTTTTAGCAAAGGTGACACGTTCAGTCAGAATAACACAAATAAAATATAAATTAGTTTTATTCTATTCTATTTTTATTTAATGGCAAGCAAAGCCGATGTCGACTATTCTGCCAATGCCCAGTGTATTGGAAAAACAAGTGTGCATGTTAATAAAAAAAAAAAAAAGATAAAACATAAATTAGTTATTTTTACCAAAGTTTTATTTTGAATCACTCAAATTGTGGGTGAACTTGACATAGATTTAAATCATAGTTTTATGTAAACAACTGGATTAATTTACGTTATTTTAACTGCATTTGATGATGTTGCTAATCCTTCGAAATTAATTGCAGCTCATTATGTGCTACCCGGAGATAATTTTCTTAGCACCGATTCACTGATGTAAACCCTGTAATTTAATAAAGATTATTGAATTTACTCAATATAATTACAGTAAAATTAACCTAATTCGTATAAAGTCAATGGTCATATTCATATGAAACACTTCATCACAGTCACTTACAGAAATATACACATTAACTGAATGGAAATAAGGTCCATTTTCGTCTGAGACGTATTTAGCTTCAGTAAATTCAATAGATCCCAGCCTAAGTGAATTTTACGGCGCACATATAATATAAGCCTTAAATATAGAATATAAGCCTTATATAGGATGCACGTGTCGCGAACATTGACTGTAGAAATATTTACATACAAATATTTTATGTGTAAATGTGTATATAATGACTCGTATATTTTGATCATAATTTATTATTGTGTGTTAGGCCATATCTTTCACTCTTGTTCTAATTATTTATTTTTAGAAACTACATAGGTGTATGGTCTAGTGGTTTTTAATAATTTGTAAATGCATAATTTATGTAAATAAAATAGCATACCACTGTGTCCGTTATCAAGAACACTTAATCAATATTAATAAATCGGCTATAATTAGCACTGGTATACTAACATTTACAACTTGTACTAGACCTGCGTGGTGGACAACAGCCAACTCCTTCTAACAGAAAGGATAACTGTGTCCCAGCATTGGGAATATGATTTATTTATTTATCTCTTCATGTACACCTACAAATAAATAAAATTGAAGTGTTTGTTTGTAATATCAAAACAACCGCTTTTTATTGAATGCATTTGAAAATACACCATTATTTTTAGGTCGTTCTGGAACCGAATACCATTAACTCGATCATCGAACTCGAAACGATTGGGACTATTTTTTTCAAAAAGTAACAAAAAAAAACAACACGAAAGAATAAATTTAATGTTTTTTTTTGTGAAATAATGAGAATCGATACACCATAGTTACACCATTAACCAATAATCAAATAATTTGGGGAATGAAGTGAAGCAACCAAGCTGTATTTTGTTTTGTATCTTTTCCATTCTATACATAATTATAGTACCTTTTTTTTTTTTTTCCGCGGCGGCTGGGACGTGAGGCTCTCTCCCTCTCACGTTCCGCCGCCTCCTTCGCTAGCATGACTGCTTCGCAGAAGGAGGCGACGGCTTCCCATTCCCTCTCGCCACGGACCATGGCTTGAACCAGGGCCGGGCGCGAGAGGTCGCCGCCGCCAATCGCCGCTACGAGGACACGGCGGTGCTCCTCCCAAGCGGAGCAGACCTCGACGGTGTGCTTCACCGTGTCCTCCGGGTGATCCTCGCAATAGTAGCACCCGGGCGTTTCCTCCCGCCCGATTCGGTGCAGGTACCTCCCGAAACATCCGTGTCCGGTGAGGACCTGCGTCAGGCGGAAGGTGAGGGCGCCGTGGCGCCTCTCAAGCCACTCCTCAAAGAGGGGACTTATCGCCACTATCGTGGCGTGCCCTGCACGGGGTTGCGATAGTCGCTCTCTCCATGTCGCCATGAGATCACGGCGGAGGTCTGTCCGCTGCGCGACAATTTGCCGCGGCAGCTGCACCTCCGCGCGCCACTCGAACCACCACCACCACCACCACCACCACCTTGACCTTGTTCCAAAACTCCATCATAATTTTCTAAAACGTGTCATTATTTACAGAAAAAGCATCATCAGCGACGTTACCCAAGCCGGAGACGAAGAAACCAGACAACCGAGGACTGAAGGTCACCTCCCATTCCTCCTTCTCCAAGTTTGAGGAGAAGCGACACCGGCAGAGCGAGACCCTCAAGAAGGCAAACTTGTTGAAGTTCAGCGTGTTTAAGAAGAGTAATACAGGTGATTTTTCCAACTTAAAGCATTTTTTTTTCAAATAGACTTGGGGGTGTAAAAATGCTGCTTTAGCAAAATATTACAGGATAGTTACAAGCACTTTAGTATTGGGCAATAACAAAATGATGAAGCAACATGTTTTGTTCTAGAATTATACAGGGTGTTTGTCCAAAAGTGCATTTCATTGGCGTCAGTGTAGGGCCGTGTATTTTTTGGCGAAATACTTTTTAGAGTTCCGTATCCGAAGGGTAAACAACGAGACCCTATTACTAAGCCTCCGCTGTCCATCTGTCCGGCCGTCTGCCTGTCTGTCAGCGGGCTGTATCTTATGATCCGTAATAGGTAGACAGTTGAAATTTTCACAGAATGTGTATTTCTGTTGCCGCTATAAAAACAAATTAAAAAAGAATAAAAATAAATTAAAAATTAAAGGGGGCTCCCCTACTACGATGATACGGAACCCTTCATGCGCGAGTCCGACTCGCACTTGGTCGGTTTTTCATAAAAGTAGATAAATTAAATATCCTGCCATATAGCGGTAAAACATTGAGATAGCTAGTTAGCTCGCACGGTCGGTAAAACAGACGAATCTAGAAACTTCGACATACTTATTGGGTGAAATTTAAAACAGTTTTTAGTTTCTCTTGTAAAAACGGTGTTGTCCATTTACATGATCCGGCACTGACGCTGACGATTTGTACTTTAACCTAAAGCAAACGACTCCGAAAAATACAGGATCTTAAATAGCGGGGTTTCGGGAACACGGTCCAATCTACTGGCGGTCAGGGCTCCAGAGAGAGGAATCTAACAATACCAGCTGTGTCCAGGAGTGCCGTTTTCTGCATCAAGCACTTTATCCAACTGCCTAACGAGTCTTCTCAGGTGTTGGTCGATTAAGTCATTGACTGTCACAACTATCTATATTTATATGTTTCTTCTTAATTAATCCCCCCCAGATGACCATGACCACAATGCCGAGAAACGTCCCCCGGAGTTCAAGATCCCAGGTCTCGTGAACGAGGGTATGAAGCGGGATTACCGCGTCCGTTTCCCGCAGCTGGGCTCCGAAGTGTGCCGGGACGCGCGCGTGTTTGTGCACGGCTTCATCATGGATGTCATCAAGTACGCCAATGTCTTGGGTGTTGATGAACTGTCTGAGAGGGTTCAGATTCAATACCAGGTGAGGATCTTGAACATGTAGGAGTAACTAGATAAAATAATCTTTATATATATAATTCTTCTGTGAGTGTGTATGTCACTGAACTTCTCTCAAACGACTGGACCGATTTTGATGAAATTTTTTGTGTGTTTTCAAGGGGATCTGGGAATGGTTTAGATTCACAAAAAATTAGGGTAGGTAGGGTAGGTAGGGTAGTAGGTAGGAAATCATGCATTGCAACGCATGCCGGGCACAGCTAGTTTCTTATAATTATGATTGCAACACAATACAAATCAAAACATAGATTTAAAAACAGAACTCTACTTAATTTCTAAAACTGGATTTTGCCCACGGCTTTGCTTACGTTTATCTGAGAATAGCGGGAAACTACGACTAATCCATATGTCAGGGTAGTGGGAAAAGCCATGACATGCATTTGTTAACAACTGGCAAAGGCATACGGCAAAAAAAATATGGCGCCGGCTTATCAATTCAATTATTATTTGTTCGATAAATCTGTGCTTTAAGGGCTTTATCGCAATGCGGTAATTATTAATAGATCGAGAACAAAGATAAAAGCACTTTCATATTTTTTTGTGATGTGGTTTCAAACCTAGTTTTGCGTCACTGCGAGATTCAACTCAGGTGCAAGTTGCTGTACTATAAAGGGTGTAACATGACGCTTAACGAAGCCGAAAGGTACTTGTTCTCCCCGTCATTGCGATCATTGTTTTGTTCTAGACCATACCTAGTTACGGAAATATTGGGGGTCAAAGTTCCAACATTTTACAACATTTTTTAAATACATGTTTTTAATGTAAGATTTTTACTTTAAACACCTCCACGAACCCCATACTATTCAATCCATCCATCATCATAATATTTTGAGTGCGTTCCATTGAGTCCTACCGTAAAACATGATTTTTCACCCCAAAAAGAAAGTCGTTTCCCAGCAATATTTTTTGCATAAAGTTACTTAGTTTGATGTACAGAATGCTTGGTTGAGGGCTTCGTTAAGGGTCTTGTTACACCCTGTATACATTTTAGCATGAGAGCGAAATAAAGTAACAAATTAACTAGTACTGCTACTGCTTCTACTGACGAAATATCCCTGTCGCTTCTTTTTCTATACTAATACTAGCAACCCGCCCCGGCTTCGCACGGGTGCATGTATTATACATATAAACCTTCCTCTTGAATCACTCTATCTATGAAAAAAAACCGCATCAAAATCCGTTGCGTAGTTTTAAAGATTATAACGAGGTAAAGTTTGTAACTTCGGATGTAAGCGGTATTCTTCGGTACTACTGGTCCGATTCCGAAAATTATTTCACGAATAGGAAACTACATTATCCTCGAGAGTCATATGTACGGGATGATCCCGTGGGATATTCTCCCAACACAAGCGAAGCCACGGGCAGCAGCTAGTTTGTAATAACCCTGTAAATTTTGTTCCTGTAAAAAATTCCTCAACTTGCAGCGTTTCATGAAGCACATGGACACGTCGCACCACTTCGCGAACGTGGACGCCGACACCAAGGAACTGCTCATGGACTACGTGGAGAAACATGCCATGACTTACTTACACGAGTAAGTAGTTTGATATTGCTAGTCATCAATCTGTCCAATGAGGTCAAGCCATTAGGAAATAAAATGACGTTAGCATAATTTCAACCAATGATGACGCTTGGAACTAGCTATGCTAGCGCCAATAGTTTGACAGTTGCCATCCCCACTAGCTAAGATTCTGATTTCAAGTTAAGGGTCTCGGTTTCGCAGATTGCCTTCAATAGTATTCTCTCCAAATGGAACCGAAGACGAGCGCCTAGACCGAGCCATGTCAGAACGTATCCAGCAGTTGAGCTGGGTGGGCGAGCGGCACCTGGAGTGCAAGCTCGATAGGAACAACGCCGAGTGCCGACAGCTGCTCTACAAGGCCATCAGCGGTGAGTGTTCTGGCACCATGTCGGATGTTTCCAGCAGTTGAGCTGAGTGGGCGAGCGGCACCTGGAGCGCACTTCTGTTTACTTTTTGGAACGAAGTTCCTTATGGCGCGTTGCGAAAGGAGGCTAGACGGAAAAAATTCAGACGAAAAGTGTGTACGACACTTTTACCCGACTGCGCGACGCAAAGGAGGGTAATGTGTTTTTGCTATAGTAAGCTATAATTGTAAGCCGTGCGGTGTGCGCATGTTATAGAAAGCAAGCCAAATATTTTCGTTTCGTCTTTGGTCTGTGGATGGGTGATCAAGGTTAAGCAACGACTGCCCAGGTCTGCCTGTGGATGGGTGATTCAAGTTAAGCAACGGTTGCCGAGGTCTGTCTGTGGATGGGTGATCAAGGTTAAGCAACGACTGGTAAGGTCTGTCTGTGGATGGGTGATCCAAGTTAAGCAACGGTTGCCAAGGTTGGTCTGTGGATGGGTGATCAAGGTTAAGCAACGACTGCCAAAGTGGTTGAGGTGATGGTGGTGGTGGTTTTGGTTTTTTTTTGTGCCAATTTTTTTTTACAATTCCTTCTCTACTTAATCGAAAGGAACTTCGTTCCATCCGGGTGTCCCTTGACACCTCTCTAGTTTGTTATTTCTGTGTTGGTCCAATAGTGTATATTGTTAACATTTATGAATATTGCTTAATTTACCCACTGTATGAACATATTTCAACATTATCGGTACTTGAAATGATTTCGGCTATGAACGTAAGCCTTTAATTAAGGGGGCAGCGCCAGGGTAGCCCGCGACATTGTAATTATCTTACGTTTTATGTAATGACCAGGTCAGTGTCCCCGCTAAGTTAATTTAATACCAGTAAATGATTTTATCATGAAATAGTCATTCATCATCTGCCTAGCCTTTTCCCAACTATGTTGGGGTCGGCTTCCAGTCTTACCGGATACAGCTGAATACCAGTATTTTACATGGAGCGACTGCCTGTCGGACCTCCACAACCCAGTTAGTGCTAGGTAATACGATACCCCTTGGTAAGACTGGTTGTCAGACTTTCGGGCCACTGACTACCTGTAACGACTGTCAAAGATCTCCAAATGACAGCCGGGACCAACGGCTTAACGTGCTTTCCGAGGCACGGAGGAAACTCGGTATGTAATGGGTGGTCACCCATCCACGGACCAACCTAGGTAAGCACGGCTTAACCTAAAGATCGATCCGAGCGGCTGTTCTTATTTAGCCACGAGCCCCACTCATGAAATAGTCATTCAATGGGATTAAATGAATTGAATGGGATATTGATGAATTTAATGATTATAACTCTGTAATGCCATATTTAATACGGCTGCTAATCCTACGGGGTGGAAGGGACACCGACGCGAAAACGGTTACCACATATTCAAGTACATCATTCTGAACCCCTCCCTCCACGTAGAATTTTTTTCCGGTGCCCCTTCCACCTCGTATTTTAATCAACATACAGCCTGAAATTACCGGTAAGTTGCAAGAAATGTAAGAAAATTTGAATTTCGCGGGCTACCCTGGCGCTATAACATATATCGCACCGTTAACCTTTTGACCGCCACAGTCGTGTATAGACGACAAGCCAAAAAGTGCCCAGCACGCCACAGTCGCGACTACACGACAGACTTTTAAACGTAAATAAAGCTTATTAAACAACATTTATTTTTTTATTTCTTTAACTAATTATGTTCCTTGACTCATTCTTATTTATATTAATTGACCTTCTTTCTTTATATTTCATCTATATTTACAAAAGATGACAAAAACTTATACCAATTCTAAAGTTCGAAAAACATAGTGCCCTCCACGCCACAGTCTCCATAGGACGACACTAGTGATGTAGCTAACAGGCAATACAACAAGAATATCGACCTGAACGGTAACCTACGTTATAGACAATTTCTTTGAGTTATTCTACAAAATTTAAATACAAACGTTGATATTGAAGTTTTATAATTGAGCAATCATGAAAGTTTTATAATACCGAACTATTTACCTGCTCATCAAATGTCGGTGTCAGTTGATTATCGATAAATCATAATGACCATAATGCCCATCCCTATCACACTGTCAAATCGTCTGTGCCTGGAACGCCACAGACATCTATTCGTGACAATCCTTTGACGTCATACGCGGAAACTTTTTAAATAGAGGTGCACCTTTTTTTATTAAATTTTAATAACAATGTGTGAAAATAATTTGAGTACTGAGGAGTTAATGAATATATTACAAGGAGTCGACAATGACACTTACCTACATAATGGAAGAAAGAAAAGAAATATGCTTTGGTCACCAATTAATGTCATTTCGCCCATTACGTCAATTAGCCCATTTCGTCATCATCTTCTTCATTTTCCAATGAAGAAGACAAAAAGGTATGAACAATGTCCCTTACAATAAGTTCTCCTGAAACTATTAAATCGTCATCGACGTCGACAAATCTTTGAATGTTGACTATTATTGTCGTTGCTGGTGGCTAGGTTCCAATCTTAAATTCGACACAGACTTCATCGCGTGTCTTCCCACTTTCTTAAACGGATATTAACTTCAGTTTTTCACGTACTGATAACAATTTGAGCCTTCGTTTCGGCATTTTTCACCTAAACATCCGTATGATAGTAAAGCAAAACTTAAACTGAAGGTCATTGATGCTCAAAATTAGTTAAAAACAAAACGATGTTATCTCAGTTACAGAGTTTAATGCATAAAAAATTCACTCGTTGTCTCAGTTAGAGAGGTAACTATGACGATAAAATTGAAAGAACGAATCCCAGATGTAGAGGTTTGCTTCGTCCTACTAACAGAGGTAATTCAGTGCCAAAGTGTTCGGACCTCAGCATGAGTTCCAGTTATGGAGGTTTCTCACTTATCCAGGTCCTACCTAACCAAGTTTCACTGTATATTACTACTCCGTTCCGTCGTGGGTATATACGAAACCATAAAATAAAATCTCTATTATTATTTCGATATTATTAATAAATGACGGTTGTGCACCTCTAGTGCAGAAGCGAGCAAATTTTAAAAATCCGTGCCAGCCACGCCACAGTCATCTTATGACGACAAAAAAGTACTTCATGATTGAACATAGTGTTGTGATGGTATTGACTTGATTTTATCGATTGTTGTTTTTAATTGTGGATATAAATGATAAAGGACGCTGAAATTTTGACACAGATCATTATAGAAGGACACAGCGGGATAAAATAAAACTCCTGTATATCATATTGGTGGTATTTTACCGTTTATTAAAGAAATAAAAATAGTAAAAAAATGAATAGTCAGTTTTTATCGATATAATTCTGAACTCACTACTATTTTGTAGGCATTTAAGTATGAATTCTTAGCTTGGCGCTGAGGGCACGTCTTTGTGTTTTTGACGTGGCGGTCAAAAGGTTAATAGTACTTTATGATATAAGTGCGGTAAGTTGAAAATTACAGCCGAGGCGATATTGCTACAAGAAAGCAGAGGCTGTAATTATCAAAGCGCACGTATGTCATACGACGTTTTATAACATATTTGCGAGGAAATAAATAAAACTCGGACTTTCTTAAACGAATAAATCTTTACTCATTTGTTAAAGTAGTTATAATCATTTTAACTTGTTCACAAATTAGCGATGCGCGCGTATCAGCGCTTTTTTAAGGCAGAGGCACAAAAACAGCCAGTATTACTAATAAAGTAAATTAATATTTTTGTGTTTTTGTCACAGATAAATGATTGTAATTTATTGTCAAAATTAATTAAATTAAATAATGAAATGTTTATTTATTTATATTTTATTTCCCAAAGTTAATTTTATTCATAAAATGTTGACCAGTTTTCTGACATAAAAACTCTTTGCTAAGATTTTAAAAAGTACCGTTCGTTTTATACGGAGCATCTTGATAAACCGTGCGTTTTACCTTATTAAAAAGAAACTCGTGCGTTTTACATTACAATAACGCACAAGTACGTAATGAGAAACAATACGATATTGAAATTGGTGAAATAAGAGACCTTTTACGAGCAAATGTTATAAAAAATATAATGGTACACCCTCATTTTGCCGGTTATGTTTAAGTCCATAATAAGGGCAAGTTTATTGCCATTAATCAACAATATAATCCTCTCGAAATACATTGTTGTCCTGTTGCAGAGCTGCTGGGCATGGACAGCGCGCTGTCGCCGGGCGACAAGCTGTCGCGCGTGCGGCGCTGCTGCCGCCACGTGCTGCGCCTGTGCGGCGCCGCGCCCGCGTCCGCCGACGACCTGCTGCCCGCGCTCATATTCACGGTGAGACCTCTACACGTGACAACACATCTATAATACCGCCTTTTCCAATGAGGGTAGGCAGATACCCAAGAACGCCACCTGCTACGATCCTTATATACTCCTTTCGCCTCGTCCACGTTCATACATCTGGTCACACACGCACGCCGGTTGCGAGTACTACGTACCTAACATTTCTGAAGAAAAGAACCTCACCGATAAGGTCAGTGTATGTCCTTCTAGGCGTCCCCCCCCTCCCCCGTCGTTTCCACTCACATCTGCCTTGTAAATACTATACCGCCACAAACGAACTAAACTGATACTACATCGCGGTATAAGTGGTAGCTGTCTGCGCAGTACAACATCAATGTACTGAAACTTGACAGCAGCTGTTGTGCCATAACCCACCAGACATGACACTCGTCTTGTTGAAAGATTCACCCTTTTCTTAACATTACGCCCTGTTTCTTATACCTTTAAAGACAGATAGATGGCGCCACAAAATCCTGAGAATTTCCAAAGTTATAGAACATGTTTGTAAATTCTATAAAAATAACCTATTTATTGCAGATTAATCGACCCGCGGTCATTGACCCTGATTAGCTTGAAACTATGAGTTTTATTAACATATTTTTTCCTTTTTAAGAGAAGACACAAAATCCTTTTTACTAACACTAGTTACTAAGTTATTTTGTTGAAACTAACATTATGGACTCGTGTCTGAAATAAAGAATTTGAATTAATTTAATCGACCCGCGGTCGTTGACCGTGATTAGCTTGAAATTATGAGTTTTATTAACATATTTTTTCCTTTTAAGAGAAGACACAAAATCCTTTTTACTAACACTAGTTACTAAGTTATTTTGTTGAAACTAACACTATGGACTCGTGTCTGAAATAAAGAATTTGAATTAATTTAATCGACCCGCGGTCGTTGACCGTGATTAGCTTGAAATTATGAGTTTTATTAACATATTTTTTCCTTTTAAGAGAAGACACAAAATCCTTTTTACTAACACTAGTTACTAAGTTATTTTGTTGAAACTAACATTATGGACTCGTGTCTGAAATAAAGAATTTGAATTAATTTAATCGACCCGCGGTCGTTGACCGTGATTAGCTTGAAATTATGAGTTTTATTAACATATTTTTTCCTTTTAAGAGAAGACACAAAATCCTTTTTACTAACACTAGTTATTAAGTTATTTTGTTGAAACTAACACTATGGACTCGTGTCTGAAATAAAGAATTTTAATTTGAATTTTAAAATCATGTTCGTGAAAGTTTACCGACTAATTAAAACCCCTGCATATCCGCGATCAACTAAAAATATTCGCTTTCGTTTAGTACTTAATCCTTTCTTACTGTGTCCAGGTGCTGAAAGCGAACCCGCCCCGGCTGGTGAGCAACATAAACTTCGTGACGCGCTTCTGTAATGCGCAGCGACTCATGACCGGAGAGGGAGGGTACTACTTCACCAACCTGGTAAGTACAATATGTATACCCCTGATTCTAAAGTTTCTAAAATAGTTCTTCAACTAATTCCAAAATAATTCCTTAGAATCATAATTGCGAGTGCTGAGCACGAGATCCTGGGTGAGGCAAAGTGTTATTGGGTGTTTCTATCAGGAATTTCTCAGTAGCTGCCACGGAGTCTGAATTTGTGCCCGGTTGATGGCAATAGGTTTGCCACCACACATAACTTGCGACATGTGGGTTTTGCACACCTCTGCCTAACCCTTAGGGGAAAACAGGCGTGATGTTATAATATGAGCATTTGAAATCGATTGGGAACATAAAAGTATTGTCATGATTTCATTCTTTGCCTATAAAAATTCAGTCGACTTGATAACCTTATAATTAACACTCGAAACGGGATATTTACCATGTCCCCTGTTTGTTTTGAGTTCCCGATATTTCGGCGCTGTTGCAAGCATCATGATCACGGATAAACTGAAGTTATTGCGGGTGGATGTTTATGACCAGACAAATCGGTCTACCCTCTTTCTTGTTCGTTTTTTGCACTCAGTACCGTTACCACTGTCACTCGCAACTCGATTCTGTTCCCGACAAAAACTAACAGTTTTCGGTTCTGTCTGCTTTGGTTTAGTATCAAGGGAACTTATGATGATTTTCTTTTTTATTTCCAGTGTTGCGCAGTGTCGTTCATCGAGAACCTGACGGCCGAGTCTCTGAACATGGATAAGAAGGAGTTCGACTGTTACATGGCCATGCCGGCCACCATCGGCGGCAGTGCTTGGGTAAATATTATATTACTCGTATTATAGCTAGTCTGAATTGTCCCATTGCTGGGCAAACGCTTCCATCGACGTTTATGTAGGATAGATAGATGGGTATAATTTAGGATTAATTACGTATTTTATTAGACTATGAGTTTTTGGGGGTCGAATTAGTGAATGCCGTTCGAATCTTGTATGTACACCGATTACTCCGTGATTACTGGGCCGATTAACATAATTCTTTTTTCGTTTGCTAGAGGAAGCCCGCGCTGTGGTCCCGTATAATTTGACTAACTTTAGTAGTTTATGAGTTCTGCTTAGCTGCCTTTAGTACTTATTTTTTCACTTGGCCTATGTTGACGACACGATGATCTCTTAATAACTTCTAGTTAGAATGTAAAATTAATTTATGATAAGAATTTGTGTATTTGGCCGCTAACATAGCTAGTTAAGGTGATTGCGCCGCCCCTCCGTCCATACATTTTTGAACACCTTTATACACTAAACACAGACACTCTTTCTTTAAAACTAATCATTTTATCACTTCTGTACAATGAAATGTGTCCGCGTTCGACCTTTTTAATCAATAACTTACATTATTTACTCAGAAAAACAACAGTGAAATACCGGCAAAATTTGACACTTCTACAGTAGTGTGCGTGACTTTTGACAAGCAAACGAAAGGCGATGTTTAAACATTGACGCGCTAGATGTCGTACGCGTTCGCGTTCGTTATCTTATAATTCTAATAAATCAAAGTTCTAACTGCAATAATTGAGTAATTTCATTTCCAATCGTTCAAAAAAAAATAACAATAAAATAAAATAAAACTGACCTTAGAAATCTGTTTTTTTTTTGTAAACAATTTTATTACTCATTATTGTTGAGTGGCAACTCGTAGCGTGGTCGTAGGTCTGTATTGTATGTACACTGACCTCTATTCAGATTCAGAGGTCAATGTATTGTAGGTACTTATGTTCCGCTCCGTCGTCGTCGACGTACAAAGTACCTACGAGTCGTAGGTACTCGTCGTCGGCTCGATATAAAATTACATTCTTGATTTCATTGTTACGCGCTATGATTTGCGCGCGGAATTTCTTGTGTTGTGAATTTATTTTTGTATGCTGTGCATTTTAATTGATTCAAATTGCAATATTTATCTAGTACTTATGCATTTGAGTGAGACTATATTGTAATTTATTGTAGGTATAGTAATTAATTATTCTAATAACGCAATTATTCTTCGGTGGGATTAAAAACAACAAATTGGCCCGTGATTTTTCTGAAATATCACCACATTGCTAATCACATCAATCATACACACGTATGACGAAAGTGATTAGTATTGTGGCTAACATTGACTCATCAGTTCATCACTGAAACCAAAAAATAAATTAAATAAATAAATAAATAAAAAAATAAATAAATAATAAATAAATCAGTGTATCATATTTTAATGTGTTTGAATATTTTTTAAACAACGATATATACAATTATTATAAATCGGTAAACTACCAAAGTAGTCACAAAATTAAACTTGCAAACATTGGCAAAATATGCTTTTCTGAATTTTCAGACAGACACACAATATTATTAGTTTGTTTTATCAAAGTAGGTTCGTTCACGTCGCGCGTCGTTGAAAACTTATGGTGCGTTCAGAAACAAACATAATTCAGTTACTTACAATCCTTTATTTTGTTCCGTCATTTATTGTTTAAAAATAAATCGCTTAATCTAATACGATTTTTTTTTATTCGTCGGCCAGTTCTACCAGGTGTATAAAGATAACATTGAAATATAAAGATAAGTAAATTTTACTGTTATATTCTATTTTTCTAGATTTTATTTCAGAACGTTACTCAATCAAAATAATTATAAAATATTGATCTATGATTCTGACTATCTATCTTTCATAGAATCTGCAATCTGCATCACTTGCGATCTTTCAATACATGGTTGTGACTTACGATATTATTATATTTTATTCAAATACTGAGTGTCTAAAAGGAACATATTCTTTCGTTTTTCATTTGTTTTTCTATATTTCAGATTTAGATTACGTCTACAATGTCTGTTCGGAAATGATTCATTTCAATTGTGGAACCTGGTCCAAATAAATGTTTATTTGGTGGACTTGAAGCATGTAATACAGTGGGCATTTCTCATGGAAAGACATCGAAATATGTGTGAATCTTCACAAATTGAATTTGTTAGTGAAAGACTTGATGGATTTCGAAGTGAATTAATTTTCAAGCGCAATACGTGTGATAAAGCGTGGAGGCATTTTACGGAGAGCAGTGATAAATTATATACTGCATTTGTGTGGGCAACTGTCACTTCTGGTAGCTTCTACACTCAAGCAGCTCATATAACAAGTCTTATGGATATTCCAACAATGTCAGCTAATAAATTTCGTCGTGTTGAAAAAAAATTAGGCAGTGTGTGGTTTGAACATTTGACAGAGGAAATTAAAATAGCTGGTGAACAAGAAAGATCAATTGCAATACAAAAAGGTCATGTGTCTTCAGACGGTGTTCCATTTGTTACTGTATATGTAGATGGAGGATGGTTGAAAAGGTCATATGGGCATAACTTTGATTCATCATCTGGTATGGTAAGTTAATATTTTACTAAAAACAAATTTAGTTCTTTATGACATTTTTATTACCTATGTGCATTATTTTTACAAGTGTTGCTTTTCATTTCCAGGCCTGCATTATTGGTAAAGAAACTAAAAAATGTCTATTTCTTGGTGTTAGAAACAAATATTGTTATACATGTCAATATTATGAGAGGAGAAACCTGAATATGAAAGCACATAACTGCTGCAAAAATTTTACTGGACCATATACAGCAATGGAATCAGATATTATTGTGGAAGGTTTTCAAAAGAGTGAAGAAATACATCAACTTCGCTATTTGAGTTTTATTGGTGACGGAGACTCCTCTGTGTTTGCAAAATTGAAAGAGAAAGTGTCATATGGGAACATAATAAAAAAAATTGAATGCAAGAATCATGTTATCAAAAACTATACCAGTGCACTCTACAAGGTATTCTGAAGCCGAAGGTGATGAAGCTTACACTAGTAGCACGGAAAATTATCATGTGTAGCAGTGAGCATACTGCTTTAGCAGCAGATTTGAGAAATGGCCCGCTTCATGTATTCGGAGTACATGAAAACTGCAAGGATTATTACTGCAATGTCAATAAAACATTAACAGATGGAAGTGAAAAAAGGAAGAAAATCATGTAGAAAGTCTGAAAAATAATGCTCCAGAGGTGTGGGCTCTGATTTATGCAGCCAATGAAAAAATTGCTTTGAAGGCAGGTCGTTTGTCTAATGAGACCACAAATGTGGCAGAAAACTATGAGCGTAATAAACAAATTCAACTGTGGAAAACGAATATGTTTAGGAAAAGGGGGTTCTTACCAGCGGCGTGTTCATGTGGCAGGTAAATATACAGTAATAACAGTCAGAAATTATTAGAACCAGTAAAAAATTCTTTGATTGTGGCTATGGAATATCATCATTCTCCAGCCCTTATTTATTCCAATTTATATGCAATAATGCAACATTTCTTTTTTGAAATATAACATTTAAATATGTTTTCAGGCCTATCACTTGCTAAGGGACACAAATGGCATGAAACTGCATGGAAAAAGCAGACCACACAGAGCCCAGGGACACATTTTAAAAAGTACATAAAACGGAAGGAGCAGAGCAGAATACGACAGCAATCTTTGACATGCAAACGATTATACATGCTTACTAACTAAAAGCAAAACCATATGTTATTATGTTTTACTAAAAGCTTTTGAGTGCGTCGAAATCGGAAATATGTTTTTCACCTTCCTGGTTATTATCACATAATAAATAGTGTTTTAGATTTGTTGTTGTATCTTGTTTATGATTTATTCTTACGTGTTGGTCAGTGGCGTGCCCGCAATGAAAGAGAGGCAAAGCCCAATTAACCAACTGACGAAATTTAGGGAAAAAATAAAGTTTCACTCTCTGTTCTGAGTTCTAACATTGGTTTTTAATAACGCCGGTTTTATTTTTCCTATTATTTAAATATGCCTAAATATAAAAATACAAATAGTCGTATTTTATATCCCTTCACAAAAGAAGTAAATGATATAAGAGCCATCTACTGACATAAACGTAACAACAGAACTCTTCAAATCGATTCGTAATTATTTTCGCGAGAGATGGCGCTCAAATAAAAAATTGATTTCTACGACTGCAAATTGTTGAAAATGTATGAATGTGTTATTCTTATTATTCACAGTGTGAACACCCATAACTCTTCAATCTTCGCTTCTTTACCACGGACAGATGACAAAGAGCAAAGCACACAGTAATGCATGGTATTACCTACTAGATAGATTTACAGATACTTACATACTTATTAATATCAACAATGACAATTCGTTTGAGTAAATGACACTTAAATGTATAATAAAATTACTTTAATTACTTTCTGTATTCTAAATCAAAAACACTATCTTTCTGTAAAAATAATTTTATTACATCAGCATAAAATGTTGGTGAAGGTTTTAATTCTACCAACAGCTGTTCTTCTATAGCAATATTATTGTCGTAAGTTATGAATATATATAACTTGTCGCGAGAATTGTCACAATTACGAACGAGATTCTATTTTTCTGTAAAACTCAAAGTATTTACCTTGCCCAGTATCAATTTCACACACTAATCCTTCACAAGGAACAGATGCGTGCGTATCCGAATTCATTTTAGTGTTAAAAAACTATAATAATAAAAAGAAAATGCACTAGTATTCACTAATCACTCAAAACACAACGAACATCGAACCGCGAACACACATTCTCTCTCAAACTACACTGACTTATACGCACACATTCAAAAAAAAGCCCGGCTTTAAATTCAATACAAATTGTCCAAATAAGTACCTACGAAAAGTGACGAAAACAGACACAACTTGCTAGGAGTAAGCGAGAGGTCAGAAGCCAGATGTATCTGGCTTCTGAGCCAGTACGTGTGAAAAAGATAGCAATAGCACTGACTGTAGGCCGTAGCTGTAGGTACGATTAGTTTCGCGCGCTCGTTTCGCGCAAAATCAGATGAATTAACTTATTATATTATTGTTTGACGTGAATTTCAGTTTGTGTTAGATTTATTTTTTATTTGTTGTATTTAGTTTGATTGTAAGGCAAGCCGGGCTTTTCGGCTTGTATGATAGTTCCGCCACTGGTGTTGGTTATGAAATGTTTAAAATAAAATAATATTGAAATAATTGTTACTGTTACAAATCATTAGTGTTATTAGTTTTGAGTGAATAGGCATGGATCAGCATATTATATGCTACTTCAAATACATGTTTTGATAAATAAAACAATAGTGTAATGTAATAAAATAAAACTGCGTTTTATTGTAATCAATTTTGGCATTATTTATTTCCCAAAATTATTGATCAATAAAACAGTTTACGCCAACAAATATAACTTTTATTTTTATAACAATCGTTCATAATATAAACCGTAGCAGGTGGCGTTTTGAAGTTTGTCTACCCATACAGAAAAATGGAAAACTTGTTTTTTACATTCACGCCATCTAGTGTTCAATCTTAGTAAACATTTTTGTATACGTCTGTATGTGTAAACGACCCTGTATGCAATGGCAGATATTAAAACACATCTATTTACCGAATTGGGTGGATTTTAAGGCAATGATATGGCATATTTCAATAAAATATAATATTCAGTAACCGCAAAGACTATTCCTACGACTTAATAGTTTTCCAATTAAGCAAAAACTCAAATAAACTAGAAATGTAGACTTCAGCGCCATCTAGCGGGAGATTGGCTGGGAACAGACCGTAGCAATCACCTTAAATAATAGTTTGTGTGTTGGTCCAGGCGGCGGCGCTGGCGCTGTGCGGCGCGGCGCGCGAGGCGGGCGAGCAGCGTGCGCACGCGCTCCGCCTGCGCGCGCACACGCGGACCACGCACGAGCGCGCCGACCTGCTCGCTGCCAACGCTCTTAGCTTTGAGGTAACTTACTGAACGGGACCCTTATAAAATCCAATAGAAATAAAAACAAAAAGTATTATAGTATGCGCATCAGCCGAAATGGGTTTGATGGCTTTCTGCTACTCTGGGGAGACCGTTTAAGCGGTCTTACGAATACGTTAAGATGAGGTTCACAATAGTTCTGTGCAGACAGCAGTAAAGATATGTGCAGCGTACATACCTTAGATTGCGACCTGCACTCGTTGACCCCCCAGCTGCAATTCCTGATGATAATGATGACGATGGTGTTGAATGATGATGAATCTAATGGCATAATCAAAGTTCACTCGATGGCGGATTCGGTCGTTCTAACGGTCGCGCGCTCCGTACCAATTTTGACTTTTTGAAAGTTGGCCAGTCAGGGTGACCAGAGACAACCTCGTGCCGTCACTCTAGGTTTTGATCAGTACGTACGCGCATGACGACCGGAAATATCGGCGTCTCGTTATTGCTATGTGCACAGACGTACGTGAACCTCGGATCTTTGTAACACGTTTCATTATGGTAACGGAACAAGTATAATAAATATAAAATACTATGTTTTTTGCCGGGTGTTTAAATATAGATAATGTAGCTTCCCATTACTGAAATAACGGAATTGGAGCAGTAGTTCCGAACATTACCCCTACATCCAAACACAAACTTATTAACCTCTTTATAATATTCTTATAGTATAGAAATATTTAGCCTATGTTATCCCACTGCTGGGCAAAGGTGTCCCTTTCTTTTTTCCACTCATCTGGCGACCACATGAACCAATCCTATAAGCGCTATCTACACCTGGATCGGCCGCTATTATGCTGGACGTTCTCAGGAACGTTTTCCTTTATTTTAAATGGGAAAGTGAAATAACAAGACACAAGGGTGCTGGCCAACTGTTTACAGATAGATAAATGATGATGTTTTTTTTTTTTTGTATATTGGTGTTACAAACAATTTTACACGTTAATTTTTTTAATAATCTATGTGAGGCCGGTGTTTCGTACCAGTCTATAAACCGATAGACACGTATAACATCTGTTCGTCTTTATATATAAAATTCGACACAGACAAGTTTCCTCGCGCGTGCTCGAGGATGAGCGAGCGCCCAATTTTATACGTAATACTGATACAGTCCTTTATTCAGTGGCATCAAAAAAGTGCGCGAGGATTTTTCCGCTTGGTGGTAATTCCTCTGACGTAGATGTTCGCTACGACGATTGCGAGTCCGGGGTAACAGTTGATTTCGAAAGAGCCTAGATTTCGTTACAATAAGGCTGGTTTTTGTTATTCAAATGTTACTATTGATGTGCAGCCTGTGGTTGATAGTTCATGCATGAGTCGGTCTATGAGCAATACTGTGTAACACTGACCGGCTGTTGATAGGTCTCTTATACGCGACAGACCGAGATTCGGCGTTAATTGCGTAATTTTGTGGTTAATTTTCGCATTGGGAAAATCCGAAACTGTGTAATTGATTTTAAATAGGTTTTGTGTCCAGGAAAAACAATAAGGAAAATTTTAATTTTCACATTGTTGATCTTACATTCCCCTTTAAAACTATGTTATTAAGTTATGAGGAGAATATAACAAAAAATTAAATGATTTATAGTTGCGTAGGCATTGACGTCCGGTTTTTTACCGACAAAAAAATAAAATAGAATGATAATTAAAACATTTTATATTATTTACAGGAGCAAATCGCCAAAAAAGTACAGGACGTCCTAGCGAAGACTCCATTAGAAATAAAACCACGTCGAGAGCTGCCTCGCATCGGGAAGTTAAAAGAGATTAGTACCGCACCGCTCATCGACTTCAGCACCAGCCATGCGCACGGAGAGCCTCAGCCACCGCCAGAGACCAAGCCAGAGCCCCAACCAGGACCCACAGTTTCCCAAGAACCAAACATTACCATACAAGCCTCAGAAAACGAGCCAAAACTCAACATCCTAGGATTCGAGGTCATCGAAAGACATTCCCCATCAAAATCACCACAGAACCTTGACCAAACATGGAATTTAAAACAAACCAGCTCATTGGAACTGCTAACACCATCGCCTTTAGGATACACGCCTTTCGACTCACGATCCATTGACGAACTGATGACACCAGAAGATTTTGGAGCAGACCAACTGCCTCCAGGGTTGAGCAACATAAACTACGATATAGACCTGTCAGACTTCAGCGGAGACAACAGCATAGCCGAGGACGCACCCAAATCCGACCCAAAGGACCCATTCAGCCCAGAAGCATTGAGAAAACCAGCGACTTTTGACCCTTTCGCACCACAAACTTCTAGGGGATATGAGACAGCTTTAGACTCGTTTGACGAATTCAGTTTTGTTGATCAAAGAAAGCAGGAAACTGATCCGTTTGAGGTTGTACATAGAGGTCAGGATCCTTTCAGCCCAGTTGATGTAGCAAAAGACCCATTTTTCAGTCCACAGAAACAATCGACCTCTATTCTCGACGACAATGACTCCCCAACCACTGGCTGCCTGCTTCCTTCCCCAATGCAACCACAAAGCAGCGGGAAACCAACTTAGTTGGTCTTCAACCAACATTGAAATATAGATCTATGAACCAAATTGGTTGGTGCTAAAGTTGAAAGTTTATTATTGATTTGTTCTTGTTTTTTATTTATTTAGAACATAGTTTTAATGTGTCCCTGTCGAAGTAATAAATGGCATGCCAGAAATGTTTGCGTTTTTTTATTGAGATCTCTTTTGACTTTGTGTGAAAACAAATTATGAATGTGCCATGAAATGCATTCTAATGTCATACAGATGGTATAGTAGGTGCATAATCGAAACTACAGGATACATTACAAAATTTATTTCAACTAGAATTTTTCATAAAACTTATCAGTTTATTCTTACATAGATATAGAAGAGATTTAAATAATAAAAGTTACGGCCTACGTCGCTCAGCGCAACACAGATGCGAAGTGATAATATAGATGAGGCAATTAAAACTACACAATTAAGTAACGGTTGGTATAAATAAAATGAAGCTAACACTAACGAATTACAGATTACCTATAATATTCATTAACCATATTAACAGTCACGACGTAGAAAATAATATATTTCTGGTAATCTTGAGCTATTGTTCTCAGAAAACAAACTTAAGACGAGGCAACACTGGAGAGCAAATAAATAACCGTCGATTTTATAAGCTTTTCTTTTGATCTTCAACAGAAACTTGGCAAGTCCTTTAAAGAGTATTCCAAAGCATCCTGAGTTATGGAATGTAATCTTTACTCGGCATAGCAAACTACGACACAAATCCAATACTCCTTATTATCCTTTATCAAGCTGCAGATATATAAAAATATACATTTGTAATGAAAAACTTACACTATCAAGGATATGCTATTTATTTGCTTGCCACTGGTGGGTACTGTATAAAGTATGCTAAACAAAACTTATAAATAAAATCAAAGATGGTGTGATGATTGTCTCAACAGGTAATGAAACATTTCAACCCCAAGTGCACTAGGTAATGTATAAAACTACTTCATAAGAAAGGCAGTCAGCCAGGCCCGGCAGTCAGGTACTGGCAGGAAAAGAACTTCACATAGATTATCTTAAATTATTTGGTAAGAACATATTATTTTGAATAAACTGATTTGCTAAATGCTTTTTTGAAGACAGTTTATTTCAAACTACATAAATTGTATGTATATATAAGTCGGTATTCAAAATAATTGTCAAGTTTGTTTTTCATTTGACTTTACTTCTAGTATCCTTGGTTTAAGGCGTATGTAAGTTTAAAATGGGCATATTAACACTATTCTTTAGAATATTGTGGTGCAATGTTTGCACATGTGTGCTAAGAGTTGACTTGAAAAATCTAATTAGCACTGGCAGTGAGAGACCGATAGTTTGCGCAGACGCAACCAAATGCTGCACATCTACACAACAGCTTCATGTGATACACATCTTTCCTGTTATCTGTACAATGTGAGATAGCATTGCATACCTGAAAAGTGCCTTGGAGTCAGTCAACTCGTTGTGACCTTATAACTCAGGTGAAGCACTCCAAGAAGCAACATCACTCAATCTTAACATAAAATGTTTATGCTCCTATATACAAATGATTATATTTTATGTTAGTACAAGTTTGTTCAATGTTTGGAATAAAATAATCACTTTCTCATGCGAGAGGTCATAATTTCTTTAAAACTATGCTGACAAGGCAATTCTAAAGTGAATATTTTATTATTCACTCTGAGAATTTAAAACTTTCCACTACTTAAACTCTAAGTTGAACACACATTTACAAAGTAATGAGATTTAAAAAAAAAACATTATTTTTGGCTTACTTTGATGTTGATTATTTGATAAATTCAATACAAAACATGTCAAGTCAAAATTACATCATAAACACCACAAACTGTAACAAAAATATGGATTACTTTAATTGCAATATGTCTATGTTCTCTATTATAATAATATTATGTATACCATATCTACTATAGTGTGGTTAAAACTCCATCGACTTGAAAACATAATTACATTATTATTAACAGCCAATGAAAGTCACTCAGGTTACTTTACTGTGCTATAAATAATAACAGTGTGGTAATGATTAGGCAATAGATATTGTGACATTTATTCCGAGGTTTCCATTATCCGCAAACAATTGTGCAAGAGATGTGTCAAACACAAGACAATCTGAATTCATGATGGCAGATGACACTCCTTCATGGATGGAGCGAGGCATGGCCTCCCATGTGAGTCTCCTGCGATGCCCGTTCAGCTCTAGCCTGTAGGCAAAATTCTCTGCTTCTTTTCGAGATCCGATAAGTTGCACAATGGCAAAGAATTGTTGATGTCCATCAAACTTCTCTTGTTTTTCAAGTACTAACATAAAATGGTGATTAAAACATGACTGCATCATAACCCAATCTACAGCTCCAGGGAGGTTGATGTCCGTAGCCAGGAACACTATATCCTCGCCCTGGAGAGTAGTAATACTTTTGTGTGACATCATAAGGTGCGGCATAACTTGGTCAAGGCCTCCTTGCCACTTGCATGATGCACCGGGGCAGGGACATGAGTAAGGCCTGAATTCACAAGCTTCTTCATGGTCCGCCTTCTCTGTGTGCACCAGAGTGACAGTACAGCCGGTGTTGGAGTGTTTACAAGGGAACATAACATTGCTGGCGACTTTCTCCATGGCGAGGTTACGGATGTTGCCGAGCGGGCCGCGGCATGTGGGGCAGCAGGACAGCTTGGGCCGGCAGCTGGAGCACACCAGGTGCCCGCTCTGGCACTGCAGGATCGGTGGCAACACATAGTCGAAGCACACAGGGCATTCAAACAGCGATGCGAGGTCAGCAGACATGGCGGTCGGCGCGTTCACCAGTGCAGGCACCCCGGGGACAGAACAACTGGAACTGCTAGCTCCGCGCCGCTTGTTGTTTGTGCTCATGTCACCGTCACGCGCACATAAAACCCGTCTGTCGACGCTCGCCTTACCTCTTCGCCGTGATTCAAAAAAGTTTCGCCGCTGGATGTATCATTTGTAGCCCTCCTCAGCTGATTCTTTCCGCCTAGAGGTCGCGGTGAAGTAAGTTTCCATCACAATTCTTGAGGCCAATGTTATTCAGTACATACGACGTGATTAGAGTGAACTAGTCTTAGTTAGATTTGGGGCGATTGATACAATCAGTACCACTTTCAAACTCCTATAATTTGATACATATTGACTGTGTTGTGTTTGTTTAAATAAAAATCAATTTAATGCGAATGTTCTAGTTCATCACAAAAAGACGAAATTCGACGTAAAACCCAATGACGGCCAATCGAACAAAACTCATAAATGACATGATGACAGCACCATGATGTCACACCATAGAGTAGATATACATACCTATAGACCAGCTGATGAGTCTGTCTTAAATTCTCGGTTAGTCTAGCGCCAAAAGAACCATGCATCACTATAATTTTTTGAATGGTAGAATTTTCCTACCATGTTGCGTCGATAGCTTAACCGAGGGTTGGAGTATACGAAACGGGGCACTATGAAAAAGTCGACGTAACCCCGCTTACCCCGCTACGCGTGGTTCCTATTTCTGTCTGCAGGGTTTAAAGTAACCTAACCTAACGTCGGGGTGCCCCAAGTCCCGAGCTTGTGTCGCTCGCTCTAAAATAAACGATTTACGAAAATAATACCTTTTTGGCTCAGTCTTTTTTCGTCAGTGCCCCGTTACTTACACTCCAACCCTCGGTTAAGCTATCGTCGCAACATGGTAGGAAAATTCTACCATTCAAAAAATTATAGTGCTGCATGGTTCTTTTGGCGCTTGATTGACAGAAGGCAAAGAGTATAATAATAATAAGGGAGACAGAAGGGCACTGTTGGTAATGTAGACAGGTTGGTAAACATTGTGAAAATGTAATGAAAAAAGAAGATGGCGGCGTAAGTTCCGCTTCTGTAATTATACAATTTTGTTACGGTCGCAAATCAATAAATAATCTACAAACAACCTGAAACTGACATGCAAATTGCATGAACCTCAACTTTATTTGCATGTCATGTGTTAAGATGAAAGCGGCAGGGTATCCCGCGAAATTTGCTATGTTGCAGTTTGGCGGTCAGTGTCAGGTTTATGTTCAACTAAATAAGATTACAGAATTGTATCTAGTCTTTAAAATTATCGTTTTTTTAGGCTATATTCTCATTATTGGCCATTGGTTTCTCTCCGCCGGTTTTCTCGCACAAACGTTACTATAAGTCGTCACGTTTTCGTTTTCTAGGCCTCCACCGGTGACGACGCCCGTTTTCTGGCACTCACTGCGTGACGACTCTGTTTTTTTCTGTTCCGGGACTCTGGCCCATCGGTCCTGAACTTGCTACACAACCAACCAAAAATATTCAATTACTAAGTAATTTCCTTAGAATGTGCTACACACCCTTCTGTAAAAATATCCATTGTGTTTTATAGCTCGGTAAAGGTAAAACTATTTGAAAATTAATTAGAGTCAACATTGTTAAGGTATCATTACTGAAATCTAATATATACCTATATGTTTATTAATACAATCTTGACCGACGATGCCATTTGGCCGACATGACAGAGTATCGAAAACTTACCGAAGACAACGGTAAATAAACATCTCCTATTGCATGGACTTTGCCACCAATTCCATTTATGACTATGTCCTCTTTTTGGACTGGAATGTTTTGTTTTAGAACATATTTATATTTCAAAGCCTAAAGTGTAGCACCGGTGTCTACTAACCATGAATATGTTTTGCTATTAGAAGATAAATTAATACAATAGTTAGTTTCTGTTGCGAAAATATCTCTATTATTCACGAACAACTCATTTCCATTCCAGATTTTCTGGTTTTGTTAGAACATTATCCGCGTCTTTATTTGTGTCTTTGGGGGGTTGGCTAATTCCTTGGTTACGGTGCTGTACTCCTATAATGTGCCCTACCTCTACCACGCCATGGTGATCTTCAGCTTCGCTGTGCTGCCTCGCGGCTCTGTTGATCCATTTTACGATGCCTGTTGTTTTCTGGGTATAAGATCCCTTTAGTATAGCCGAACAGTTTTTTTATGTCCAATTTGAATTCACTGAATTAACTTGAACTTTCATCACTTTCACATTTTTTTTTATATTTGTAGCATTTTCACTTTACAAATTTTCATACCACGTCGCCCTTCGGCCGTCCTTTCTCCGGGGAATGTCCAGATTGCCTCGCTCCAGATCTTCTAGATATCGCACTCCTGTCTATCTCCAGATTTATCCAACGAACATGACAACGCCGATACATTTGCAGCAGAAAATACAGCACGCCGAGTCCTAGAACCAGCACCACTATGATCATCAGTATAGTGATGGCAGAAATAGGAAATTTGCATGGCATTGCATTGGTCTCTTCTTTAGTCTACGTACTTCCCATTTTTAATAAACTCGAATGCAACGAACCGAATTCGACTTGTCACAGCCGCTAGCAAATAAATAATTTAATCAATCTTGGCTCGGCTTTACTTAGTCCAATTGTTTAAAATTTACAACCCTTATACGGCACGGCGGCGGTGCCGGTGTCGGTAACGCGATCGCGCGACGATATCTGCTGGCAGGGTCGCTATGTAAGGTCAAAAGGTCGAAGGTGTTTGTAGAGAGAAACGATTGCCCAAGTAATACTCTTCTTTATTTTAGGATACACATGATTATACAGGGTGATTATTAATTGGGGGCATTCCTTGAAATGGGTGATACTAGACCTAATTTGCAACAATTTTGCCCGATAACTTGGGGTCCAAACTGGGTTGTTTTTGAGATATCCAATTTCTCAAAAAAGTACATCTGCCTTTCAAAATTAAGCAACATAAATGTCTGTATTGTTAACCTACTAAATCGTCACCATCTCCTTCGCCTCTCCAATTGCTCGTAACTCACCTTCGATTCTCGCCAACTCTTATACTCTTACCTTGATCTAGCTACTTTCAGCCCTGCGGAGCTCCTCCTAGCCGGAGTGTAGCCGTGACCTTACGCTTGCCGATTTGCGGTCTCAACTCAAGAACACCTCTACGTTCACTAGACTAAGTGCTGCGTCTACGTGGGTTCTACGGTTAATATGGCCCGCCTATTACCACTTCGGCCAGTTTTATTTTATTTATTTATTTAAGTACATGGAGGACTTACAGCTAATAAAAACAAACAAAAAGGGAATAACAGTCACCAGATAGCCAATTACAAATCCTCACGTATAGACATATAGTGAAAAATTATGGTGTGAGCACAAACACAGGAAACACACCGCTTAAATCAAAGTAAGAAAAATATACTTGGTTTGCAACTAAATGACTAAAATAAAGTAAAAGTGAAAATAATAAAATAATAAAACCATAATACAACCTACCGCTACTTAAAGAAATTGAGGCTTAAGCACCTTTTGGCCGAATTCACACTAACTGTGAATGGATCAAAATCAAATTCCTTGCATATGTCATTGAAATTTCTGCTTGCGCGCACAATATAACTGTTCTGCCTATAATTCGAAGATGAATGAGGTACACGAATGGGTGGATTAAAACGAAATGTTTTACTTGGTACATTAAAATAAAACTTTGACAATAATTCAGGGTTATCAATATTGTTGTTGAAGATTTTGAGCAAGAATAAACAGTCAGCAATTTTACGTCGTTCTACCAGTGGTAGCAGATGATACTTCTTACAGAATCCAAGATAATCTGTTGACTGATGTGGTATCTTTTGATGGAAACAAAGATATTTTATGAAACGTCTTTGGATGTTCTCAATGCGGTCAATGTATTTATGATATCGTGGATTCCATATCTGAGACGCATACTCTAGCTGACCTCTTACAAAAGTGCAGTACAATATTTTTAATGTTTTAGCATCTGTAAAACACTTAGAGAGACGTATTATAAACCCAAGCAGTTTAGAAGCTTTTTTGACAATTGCGTCAATGTGTGTGTCAAAAACTAGCTTACTGTCTTGGTGGACGCCCAAGTCACGAATAGTACTGCACCTTGGCAAGACCTGGCCCGCCAGAGTATAAGTAGTGGCTAGGACTGCACGTTTTCTAGTGTACGTGATCACCGAACACTTGGATGGGTTGAGATCAAGTTTATTAACACGGCAATACTCTTCAAGCCGATACAAGTCAGCCTGAAGTGCTAGTACATCTTCGAGCGTTGAAATAGTGGCAAAAATTTTCATGTCATCGGCAAAGCATAATAGTTTGGATGAATGGAGGCACTGATCGATGTCGTTCACATAGACTACAAATAAAAAGGACCGAGCAAGGAACCCTGAGGCACCCCGCTGGGCACGTTTACCCAACTAGACATATAGTTATTGAGTACTACTGCTTGTGACCTATTATCAATGTAGGAAGAGAACCACCTCAAGAGGTCCCCACGGATGCCAATGTAGCTTAGCTTCTTTATCAGGGTATCGTGGTCGATCCGGTCAAACGCCTTGCTGTAATCTGTGTAAACCACATCGACCTGCTTACCATTATCCATAGCATCCGTGATGAAATCTTTAAATAAAATCAAGTTAGAAGTCGTAGACCGTCCTTTTAAAAATCCGTGCTGAAAGGAGTTCAACGAGCCAGGAAGGGCGGGATATAACTGGTTATAAACAATCCTCTCAAATATTTTAGCTATAATGCACAGCTTCGAAATAGGTCTATAATTAGTAACCTGGGTTTTAGACCCCTTCTTATGCACGGGTGTAATAAAAGCAGATTTCCATACTTTGGGGACAACACCTTGAGTCAAAGACTTGGAAAACAAGATTGAGATAGGTAGGGCAATGGAAGGCGCGCATTTAATAAGAAGTTTGGATGATATGTTATCAGGGCCAGCACCTTTAGTTAACCTTTAAAATAGGTTTCACTATCCTCGTCCCAGAGCGCCTTCAGAATATAGCGCAGAATCAGAATCAGAATCATTTATTTGTAGCGCGAAAAAAAAAAAAACTATGTTATGTGACCTTCAAATGACATAAAACCTAATACTTTTGTCGAAGTTCCCCAAAACGTCACATGGCAAAACAAAAAAAAAAAACGATTGTTCTAAACTGCACCTGGTTTTCATAATTTCTTTGCCTGTTCCTCCACCTGCATTTCATAATAATTACTGGGAGGGCCGCCGTTGACGTCACAATATTAGCGGATATTTATTGTACTATTTGACGCACGCGATTACTGGGAAGTGTCGCGAATTGCGCTGTTATCTCAACCAACCAACAATGGTAGCAAACACCCGTTTCTTAGGAACAAATTTCACTTCAATATAAAAGCAGTGCCCATAACTTGCAACAAGTATCTTTCTAAAGACCCATTGGTGTGTTGGTTTGCACCGGTATTAACGCGCACGATATTTTTGACAATTTATTGTATCAACACTGCTTGTACGTAAATAATTATAACAGGCCATGCTATCCTACTGCTGGGCAAAGCCCCAATCCTCCACTCCATCGGCTTTTGACTCTCATGAAGTTGTCTAGTTCTGCTCGCCAACTTCGCCTGGGTCTTCCAAGTGGTCGTTTTTTGCTCTTCGGCAGTCGTTCAGATATCAATTAATTATGCCCGATCGTCTGCCATACAGCGCACATGGGCTGCTTTGCTATTAAATAGGTGAACGAAAACATTGTAAGGAAATCGGCATGTCCAAGATCAAAGCATACAATTCAAAGAAATCTAATTTACCTAGTCCACTGGCATCGGTAACAACATTCTTGAGATTCAACACCGAGAAAAAACGCGTCGTGTCTAGAAGAACCGTTTTCTGTATCTGTCATTATTATCTGCCTAGCTTTCATTCTATGTTGGGGATTAGTGATTTTGAAGCCCTTGAATGCCTTGATCCATCTGCCAAACAACAGATTCTTTCGAGGTGTTAGGTTCTTGTCGAAGTTGATTGTTCAGTCGCAATGATTATAGGCATCATTTCTGCTGAGTATCACAGAGACATTACTCCACATAAATCTTTGTTATTACTCTCAGTGACTTGGGTTAGCTAATGGTTTTGTAAACGTTTTCATTCTTCATTTCATTTTCGTTTAATCTAAAAGTCAACGAACCAGCTCTGCACGGGATCCGGGGATCAGCATCGACTGAACTCGAGCCACTCCGCGTTGCATCTATGAAACTCGAATCTGCAACTGCAAGTAGTATCGTAGCGGCATCACCATCTTGGGATCAGTTAGTAAACAACAATCAACGAACCTAGCTGATGCGGTAGGGTGATCTCATGCAGTGTCTATAGCGTCGTCGGTTAAAAGATGGGAGTACCACCGTTTTAGAATTCTTCGAGCAAAGATAAGCTACTTCATTTTTTGGGTTCAGTTCAAGAATGCCTCGTTTGTGTATTTCCAAAGTCGTCGTTAATCGCTCGACTCATTAGTTTATCCCTCAAGATAAGTGCCTTACTTAAGATAGCTAGCTGTCTGGGTCGTTAGGTAGAAACAACAAGTAATTATGTTTTTATAGCATGGCACCTTCTTCAGAATTTTACTCTGTAGAAGAAAAGGGATCTTTGCACAGAGAGTGCTTAGAATTGATTCTAAAACAACGGCAAACAATCAGGATGTACTGCTTGACTCCTGCCTGCCGTGCACAACTATTTGCAACCTCCAGGACTTGAATGAGGCAAACGACACAGTGGTCCAGATCACTACATACTGATCCGGATAAAAACTGAGTTATCGATTCGAGAAGAAGGAGAACTGACAATCACAATACAAACCCAGCTTTTTGCATAACCTGATGAGTCTTGTTCATACACATCCCATCACAGGCTGTGGTTTTGACAGGATTGACGTTAAGTAGGTAAATGGATTGATGATGGAAGGCCCCTTCTACCTGCCTCTTCCTTTATTATACATCCATACATGTGTACCTAAATAATAATTGTCCTGTTGGCCTCGTGCTCACAAGCGCTACCGCTGAGCATCCTGGGGTCGACTCTCAGATCGGGTAAAGTGTTATTAGGCTTTTTCAATCAGGATTTTCTTACCACGGAGTTAGAAAAATGTTCGAGTGACACCTTCGTGTCTCGGAAAGCACGTAATGCCGTTGGTCCAGCGGCCGATCCCTCTCCGGAATTGCATTCAGTTCGAACTATGAGATTAAAGGAACAGAGAATGCATAACATATGTGCTTTAACACAAGCGTGTGCGCTAAAACATCTCCTACATACTTGGCTAATCTCCGTCGAGATTGGCCGCCGCGAGCGAAATTCAGTGACGTTCGTAACTTACGTGTAAGTGACGCATAAAAAAACCTTTAATAAAGCGCATAAAACACAAAAGAACACGTTAGGATAAAGTATGCGTCACATCCGCGTAAATCGGCTACCCTTCAGCATGTGTGGGTGTGCGCAGCCTGTGACATAATGCGAGCAACCCAGCGCTGGATTTCAGTGAGAGCGACAGCCAACAATTTTAGAAAACACTAGCTGTTGCCCGCGATCGTTGTCCGTGTAAAATTATAAAAAAGTATGACCCCCAATTTGAATTGGGTTTTTTGGTTAATAATTTTAAGTCACAATCTTTTTTCTAAAAGTAGCTTAGTTACGTTAGCTATCTGCCATTAAGAGTCAAACAGACTGCTTTTTTTTTTGTTAAAAGTACCGTATCTTATACTTTCATATGCATTCAGTAAAAAGCTGTTATTTTGAAAATACAAACATACACTTCAATTTCATTTATTTGTATAAATAACATCACGCCTGTAATCCCCGAAGTGTTAGCAGAGGTGTACCTAATAGTACACCTACATTTTGCCAGTTATGTTTAAGTCCCATGTAACAGGGGAACAACCAGGCACAAAACCACCCACTTTTGACTGGTAGAAAATGCCTATGGCATTAAGTCCGCCTCTATACTTTGTGCTTGAAGTATTAAATACATTAATAAATAAATCCAGACTCCATAGCAGCTACTGAGAAATTCCTGATGGAAAAACTTAATCACACTTCAATGGCCGACCTGCGAATCGCACTCAGGAACCCATGCTCAGCAGTCACCGTTGCGACCACTAGAACAACGAGGAACGAGGAAGTTTGAGATCTTCCAGCTTAAAAGCGTAAGAAGCGCTATGCTTCCAATTGGGCATGGGAACAAAAAGAAAGTTCTTCTTTCGTAACACCGGATTTTGAACCGATCGGAATTTTCTTCCCAACACTCTCGTCAGATATTATCTGACAGTTAACTCTTCCAGACGTCGAAATAACAATTTTATCTTACAGATAAAGGCGTCAGTTGATTCATGATTCTGACGAGACGATAACAATGACAGCGTCGTTGCAAAAGTAGATAATTTAAAATGTGGCGCAATGCCCTTTTCTTTTTCAACGTGAGGTGAATTTGAAGCCCTATTTTATTTGAAATTCTGGTCACCTAGCAACACGGTGATGTCTGACTAAATGATAGCAATTGTGGTCACATACTTAAAGCATTTATTTTCTAAGTCACTAGTCGTCTGCATCGGGCATTGCTGTGGCAGACACATACCACGTTAGGTGCAGTGCCAGCAGTGCACCTAACGTGGTATGTACGTACGTGCAGTGCCGGTCGTCGATTTTCATTCTTACAAACCTTGTCCTGACAATCACGAACGCAACAAAAAATCAGCCAAATCGACGACCGGCACTAAACAAAACACATAAAATAAAATTATTGAAAAAAATTAGAACCGACTTCAAAAAACACCAAAAAGTGAAAACTAACTTTAGCTTCAGAAGTCTGTGACTTTTTTTTTGTTTGATTCATTTTTTCACAATTTATTTTTTTATTTTTCCTTTTTAGTTGTAATATCATATGCAAATATTTGCTATTAATTTAATTTGTATTGTTAAAAATAGATATCATGGTAATAGGCTTATCCCCAATGGAATGGAACATACCTAACTGTCGAAATGTGGGTGTATTGAACACATCTGCGTACCTCTTCAGAGCATAAAGGTGTGATGTAGTGTTATTGTGTTGTGTAAATAATAAACATCCAATCATCACGACAGATGTCCTGTCTATTATTGAAGAGTTTCGTTCCATATATCCGAAGTTCATGACAATATTTCTATGGAGCACAATAACTTGGGAGTATACTCTTTTAAACAAAAAAACTATTTTCAAAATCGATTTTTGAAGTGAAAACTTCTTTAGCGGCGTTGAGCACTTTAAAAAAATTGTTCTGTAATGGGTATAAAATCTTAAACTCGCGTCAGGACACTCGCGTCAGGACACGTGACAAAGCGTAAGACGGATGGAGAGTAGACGATTTTGAACTTAACCTTCAACATTTTATGGTTTAAAATTATTTAAAGAAATTTGGAAAAAGCGTAAGACGGATGGAGAGTAGACGATTTTGAACTTAACCTTCAACATTTTATGGTTTAAAATCATTTAAAGAAATTTGGAAAAAGCGTAAGACGGATGGAGAGTAGACGATTTTGAACTTAACCTTCAACATTTTATGGTTTAAAATCATTTAAAGAAATTTGGAAAAAGCGTAAGACGGATGGAGTGTAGACGATTTTGAACTTAACCTTCAACATTTTATGGTTTAAAATCATTTAAAGAAATTTTTAAATGTTTCCAATCAACTTTGAACCTAATGCTTTAGGGATAAACACGGAATAGAAAAAACCGTAGACAGAGTATTCTATAGACTGCTGGATATCTTCCTTTGCATTCGCACAAGAAAAAGAAGAACATATAAACGTCACTAGCAAAGAAAAGAGACATAGTATAAATATTTTTGTCCCTTATCGCGTGTCGGCTGAGCACATCATTGTCAGTGCACAACAAGTTTGACGTTTGTGGCGGTGCCAGATTGACATCCAATTTGTTTATTAACAATTGCATCGAAATTATACACATTATATGATCTTTTCGAGCTTAATTCGACAACAGTACATTTGTGCAACTGTGCAAAATGGTAAGGTGCAGTGTAATAAACTGTAAAAGTGATAGTTTGATGAAGATTGCTGGACTGTCCTTTCACTCGTAAGTATTAGATCTTTTTAAGTATTCAATCGCTTTGTGTCCTATTATTTCTCATAAAATAGTCGCAGTAATGTACCAACTAATTCGTTTAATGGATAAATCTCGTATAATCGTGATTTTTGCAATAATTTTATTATCTTACCTCAAAATTCAGTGTTGCCACTTTTTGACGGGGAATTTACCCTTTAATATGGGTAATACCGAATAATGCAATGTCTATAAAAAAATACTCTTCCGACCTTGATTCATATGATATTAGTAATACGCACTACTTAAATCTATGTTAGTAACACACGTATTATACGATTTTAATTCGTATAACTGCACTCACCTGACGCAAAAAATGAAAGATAATAAAAAATCTTATTAAATTTTCAGATTTCCGAATAAACCCGAAATAAG
The DNA here is from genome assembly GCA_950022335.1 of Eurois occulta. Lineage (NCBI taxonomy): Eukaryota > Metazoa > Arthropoda > Insecta > Lepidoptera > Noctuidae > Eurois > Eurois occulta. The sequence goes on along the minus strand of OX465489.1, from coordinate 2,121,476 downwards.
AAACTTGTGGATTGCTGCTACCGCATGAATCTTTAGGATGTGATCCTATGATCAACATAGATCATGATTATTTAACAGATCCTTCTAGGCTTACTCTTTATTCTAAAGAAATAATAACCTATATTGCTGGTTTTATTGCAAGAAAGTTGAGGAAAGTTATTAAATGTGAGGATTGTCTTTTGGCTTTGATCACAGATAAGTATCACGGAATCATTACGACTGAAGGACATGTATCCATGGTCATGAATAAATTAAAAAAAAAAAAACTAGCACTCCGGGAGTGCCGGCAGAAGTGAAAACTTGATTATTAACGTTGAGCATGTTTGATATTTTGGAATGGTTAGGGAATAATTTTGCACCAATTGCTTTATCAGTATAAAAGTACTATCATTTATGGAAGTGCCCTTAGACTGCCTTAGTACGGGAACCAGTGTCGCCAAACTCATACACTTGCAAATTAAAATGAACATTCCAATACACAGAAAACGATAAAACATAGCAATGATGCAACTGTAATATTTTATTTATAAACAAATTACTGTCCTTGAAAAAGCACTAACTTATTATGTATAATTCTTATTTTCGATTGTGGTTCAAAACATTGTTTGGTACTATGGTGAATACGGGTTTCGAAGTAATGCATTGCGATTGATTTAATGAGGAGAGTTCTGTGATTCCCTATAAAAGGCTGACTGTCGAAATGGTCATTAATAAATATATTAATATTGGTACGTGTGCATTCCTTGTAACACGATAATATAAGTGTTGACATCACATTTTTCTCATTAAAAAATGAATTTCCTTTATGTGAACGCGCTCGAAATATCTTTTCTGCCAATTCACAGACTTTATTTAAGTCAGTAGAAGGATAAATAAGGCCTCCTTTGTCTCTTCTAGCAATGATTCCGTGATTTTTTTTTTAAATTTATTCATGACCATGGATACATGTCCTTCAGTCGTAATGATTCCGTGATACTTATCTGTGATCAAAGCCAAAAGACAATCCTCACATTTAATAACTTTCCTCAACTTTCTTGCAATAAAACCAGCAATATAGGTTATTATTTCTTTAGAATAAAGAGTAAGCCTAGAAGGATCTGTTAAATAATCATGATCTATGTTGATCATAGGATCACATCCTAAAGATTCATGCGGTAGCAGCAATCCACAAGTTTCTTATTTCGGGTTTATTCGGAAATCTGAAAATTTAATAAGATTTTTTATTATCTTTCATTTTTTGCGTCAGGTGAGTGCAGTTATACGAATTAAAATCGTATAATACGTGTGTTACTAACATAGATTTAAGTAGTGCGTATTACTAATATCATATGAATCAAGGTCGGAAGAGTATTTTTTTATAGACATTGCATTATTCGGTATTACCCATATTAAAGGGTAAATTCCCCGTCAAAAAGTGGCAACACTGAATTTTGAGGTAAGATAATAAAATTATTGCAAAAATCACGATTATACGAGATTTATCCATTAAACGAATTAGTTGGTACATTACTGCGACTATTTTATGAGAAATAATAGGACACAAAGCGATTGAATACTTAAAAAGATCTAATACTTACGAGTGAAAGGACAGTCCAGCAATCTTCATCAAACTATCACTTTTACAGTTTATTACACTGCACCTTACCATTTTGCACAGTTGCACAAATGTACTGTTGTCGAATTAAGCTCGAAAAGATCATATAATGTGTATAATTTCGATGCAATTGTTAATAAACAAATTGGATGTCAATCTGGCACCGCCACAAACGTCAAACTTGTTGTGCACTGACAATGATGTGCTCAGCCGACACGCGATAAGGGACAAAAATATTTATACTCTGTCTCTTTTCTTTGCTAGTGACGTTTATATGTTCTTCTTTTTCTTGTGCGAATGCAAAGGAAGATATCCAGCAGTCTATAGAATACTCTGTCTACGGTTTTTTCTATTCCGTGTTTATCCCTAAAGCATTAGGTTCAAAGTTGATTGGAAACATTTAAAAATTTCTTTAAATGATTTTAAACCATAAAATGTTGAAGGTTAAGTTCAAAATCGTCTACACTCCATCCGTCTTACGCTTTTTCCAAATTTCTTTAAATGATTTTAAACCATAAAATGTTGAAGGTTAAGTTCAAAATCGTCTACTCTCCATCCGTCTTACGCTTTTTCCAAATTTCTTTAAATGATTTTAAACCATAAAATGTTGAAGGTTAAGTTCAAAATCGTCTACTCTCCATCCGTCTTACGCTTTTTCCAAATTTCTTTAAATAATTTTAAACCATAAAATGTTGAAGGTTAAGTTCAAAATCGTCTACTCTCCATCCGTCTTACGCTTTGTCACGTGTCCTGACGCGAGTGTCCTGACGCGAGTTTAAGATTTTATACCCATTACAGAACAATTTTTTTAAAGTGCTCAACGCCGCTAAAGAAGTTTTCACTTCAAAAATCACGGAATCATTGCTAGAAGAGACAAAGGAGGCCTTATTTATCCTTCTACTGACTTAAATAAAGTCTGTGAATTGGCAGAAAAGATATTTCGAGCGCGTTCACATAAAGGAAATTCATTTTTTAATGAGAAAAATGTGATGTCAACACTTATATTATCGTGTTACAAGGAATGCACACGTACCAATATTAATATATTTATTAATGACCATTTCGACAGTCAGCCTTTTATAGGGAATCACAGAACTCTCCTCATTAAATCAATCGCAATGCATTACTTCGAAACCCGTATTCACCATAGTACCAAACAATGTTTTGAACCACAATCGAAAATAAGAATTATACATAATAAGTTAGTGCTTTTTCAAGGACAGTAATTTGTTTATAAATAAAATATTACAGTTGCATCATTGCTATGTTTTATCGTTTTCTGTGTATTGGAATGTTCATTTTAATTTGCAAGTGTATGAGTTTGGCGACACTGGTTCCCGTACTAAGGCAGTCTAAGGGCACTTCCATAAATGATAGTACTTTTATACTGATAAAGCAATTGGTGCAAAATTATTCCCTAACCATTCCAAAATATCAAACATGCTCAACGTTAATAATCAAGTTTTCACTTCTGCCGGCACTCCCGGAGTGCTAGTTTTTTTTTGACCGAGAAATCGGTGAACATACATTAAAAAAATAATACATACAGCCGAACATAGAACCTCCCTGTCTCCTGTCCTTTTTGAAGTAGGTTAAAAATGGAATTTTCATTTCGAATTACATAGTACTACAGCAACATAGAATAAAAAGTACTACAACGCCATCTATGAAATAGGCAATGAACTAAACATCGAAATGCATGTAAATCCTACATCGCGCAAGTAAAGTTATCCACGACTTGACTATACATATAGAAAAACCCTACAACCACTGTCGGGCAGTAGCCCACCAGACAACACCCGTCTGGTCGGAGGATCATCCCTTTTCTATGGGGGATGAAGAACTTTACACTCTGTGCACCATACTCCCAAAACGTATTCAGTACATAATCAGCCCCCCACATTTATTTATTTCATCGTAAAAGAAATCAATCTGTTCCATATAATTGTATTGCATTTTTGTAAGAAACAGCAGATTTTTTTTTAATAACCGTTTAAAAATTTCTATGTGCCCCCACATATCAATTTCTCATCAGTTATTGAAGGCTCAGCTCAACCGTTTTCGTGTCAGTGGTCCTTCCACCCCGTATTGTTGTAATCACTTTTTCTCCATTTTGATAACCCACACGATGGGTTTGAAAGAAAAAGAAAATTCGAACCCCACAATATGGCATCCAAAATCAGCATTTTATTTTATTTTAATGTAACATCGTCTGTGACATCGTGCCACAACAAAGTAACTGACATACAGGTCAAACACATAACCCTCCTTTTGGGCTTCGCTGCAGTCGGGTGAAAAGGAATAAATACTTAATTACTTAATTCATATACAGTTACAAATTAATTACGTTAATTCGCAGTTAGGGAGTTTTCATGACCGTAGCAGAATAAACATCAACCCAGTCACACATTTTTTTTCAACGAAAGGATTCTAATTAAGAAAATAACAATGCCTATGCTGACAAATCAAGTAATCACACGCATAGTTACGCAACGATTTGTAAAAGTAAATAAATGTAACAGAGTTTGTTCGCGGCTCACAGGTATTTGTCTCGGCCGGATTGTATACAGCCGGAGGGAAAAATAAATTAGTCTATGGAAAGTGTTGTTGTTGAACGCACGCTGCATCGAACGCGCGTGGCGCGAAAATTGATTATCAATACGTAATTATAATCGATCTTATTTATGTCCGTGAGTGTCTGTTTACTAATATTTAGTGATATTTAAGTGTTTCCAAAGAATATTTTAGGTATTTTTGTGTGTTCCTTGGATTTTAGTGACGTGAAAACTTGCTGATAAAAAGTTACAGGTAAATAATTTCAGCAGACATTGTAGATTTTCTTTTTAATTTTATGACAGTGTTAATTAGTGTTTGTTTAATTATTCCGTCACGCGGTTATATTTAGATGAAAGTTAATGAATTAACTCGTTGCGTTATTTTACAAACCACTTGGTTATTACAGTAATTACAACATGAGATATTTATTTGTGATCGGATTTTGTAATAAAGAAACGTAGATTTTTCATGACAAAAAGTTCTTTTACTTTGGTCAGATAATTCAAATTCGGTAAAAGAAAAACAACGTCTTTGTCCAAGAATAACTATTTCCAATCGCAAGAATTAAAATATAAATCAAGCACATAGTTTTTAACCTCAGGGCATTGTCATCAATATTTCTTGAGAACAATTTATGGCATGGCCTTCGATAGTTTTTTTTATAACGGCAAATGCATTCATAGAAACTGATAAGGGTTTTCCTTTTCAGACATTGACGTAGGTACGTAGACGTACCTAGCTAATAGTTTTCAAATGAATCGTAAATTACGTAAATTCCCGCTTTTTTTCTATGGCTCCTGCTATAACCATACATATAAAGCCTTACCAACTACATTCCATTCTGAAACTCTCAGATTTAATTTTTTTATTGATGATTTAAAATTTGGTATATAAATGTGGATTATGGCATTATTCAGTAATCGTATGTACGGCCTATCCATACAAATTAGATTAAGCACTTTATCATCACGTAATGATTAGATTCAAAAGATTACGGTGCCTACATTGAGTCGAAAGCTCAAACAGCGGCAAAAAAGCTGGGTATCTTAAATAAGGTTAAGCGTTATTTCAAGCCAGGACAGCTTTTAATCCTATATAAAGCTCAAGTTCGGTCCGGCATGGAGTACTGCTGTCACCTTTGGGATGGCTCAGCCAAATACCAATTAGCCACACTCGACTCTGTTGAGTGCAGAGCCAAGAGGCTCATTGGTGACGATAAGCTGGTGGGTACCAAGCTTCATAGCCTGGCCCACCGGCGCAGGGTTGCATGTCTGTCGGTCTTTTACAGGCTGTACTTCGGTGACTGTGCCCAAGAGCTCCACGAGATCATTCCACCATCTCCCTCCTTCCATCGGGAGTCCAGACGTACTGCGGGTTATCACCCATTCCTTGTCGATGTTCCACACATTCGCACGAAGCGCTTTGCTACATCGTTTATTATGCGCACAGCCAAGGAGTGGAATTCCCTGCCTTTGTCGGTGTTCCCAAGTTCATATGACCCCAATCTATTTAAGTAGCGAGTTAATAGGCTTCTTTTGGGTTAGCTCGTTCCACCGTCGACCTCATCTCTGTCCTCAGGACTAGATTGAGGTCAAGAGTAGGCCCATCAAACATAAAAAAAAAGATTAGATATTCGGATTCGGTTAATAGTTCTGGGAAATATGATCGGTTCTGGTATTTCTCTTTTTTAGGTCTTGTCTACTAATAATAATTGTATTATAATCATAAACCTACCTTTTTCATTCTATCTTACGTGTGACAAAAATCATGAATGCAATGAGTGTATAAATTACCTAATGACATTATCTATTTGTCAAAAACTGATTCAATAATATCTGTATAACAGTGAATTCATGATTTCATCGTTTATTTATTTACAGACGTTTTAAAATATACGTTACCAATACGTTACATTAATAAGGTAGGTATTTAAAATTTTAAAATAACAAGAGGTTTTTCTGCCATTAAGTGTGGGTATTCAAATTTAAAGACTACCTATACATTTCAGTTCAAAATTTAGGTAACCACTTAAATATTTATCCATCATTCTACCCTATTTCGTGTATCCTATTCGAGCTCCAAGTTTAAATAAAAAACAAGGTAATACACCTATCATGTTCTGAGTGACTTTGACTTTTCCAAAATTCCAGAATTACAAAATTCCATTTTTCTTGGAAAGGTAAAAGACTATCTCAAAAGATAAAAGATACCATTATGCACATAAAATTCAGCACATTTTGATGAAATGTGTGTCTTATTACATAAAGGTTGTAAAAAGGCTTTCAGGGCCGAAGTGGAAAGATAGTTGTTCTGCCCGTTATTTCGATTTTTTTTGTTGTTCTAGATTATTACTGGGAACCTTTTAGTTACGGAGATATTTGAGGTCAAACTTTCAACTTTCACACACGTTTTAATAAATACGAGTTTTAAAGGTTGTAACTTTACTTTAAATACCTCCACGACCCCCGTACTATTCAATGCATCCATCAGCACAATGTTTTGAGTGCGTTACATTAAGCACTACAGAAAACCATGTTTTTTCAGACCAAAAAAAGAAAACACCTTTTTTTCACCCCAAAAAGAAATTCGTTTCCCAGCAATAATTTTTGTGCAGCGTTACTTAATTTGATGTTCAGAATGTTTGGTTGAAGGCTTCATGAAGGGTCCGTTTACACCTTGCATAACTGGCAAAATAGGTACGTACTATCGGTGGGTACACCAGCTCATGTACTACCAAGTTCACTGACGGTCGATCACATTTCGACCTTATCACTTAGAGCATAAGGGTGAAAAGTTGTACCTAGATCGTCAGTGAACTCAGTAGTACCTACTATCATTACACCTCTGGCCAAACCTTTGGTGAAAACAGGTGTGATAGAATGGAACGCAAAAGTACTTTTGCTCGACTCAGATCACATCAAAGAGGCAGAGGCTGCCATAAAATCCTTTAATACCAAAGTATACTTTCTCCTGCTCTTATCCCAATTTATGTGAGGTCGGCGCTGTATTCTTCTTTTTCCACACTTCTCTATTAGTCGTTGTCATATCATGAATCACTCTTTTTCTAACCATACCAGCGTTCACACAGTCCATCCATCGTTTCTTTGATCTTCTCCCACTCTTATAGCCTTCCCGATTCATTCTCAAAATCCTTTGATACTATACTTTGTTATCGCAATTTCGTAAAATCCCAACGAAATTAATAGATCATTAAATGGCCAAGTTATTTAAGGATAATGAACCAGATTTGTTATAATTAACATTAAAAACATCAAGTTATCCCTAAAAAGCTTAGCAGAAATAGATTGGCCTATAATATTCTATTTATATTAATAGTGATTAGAATAATGATTAGATTAAGGTTAGTTAAAACAGTATTGTTTTGTTGTCGGTGGTAATACCGAAATGATTTAATTTATTTGCCTTATTGGTGTAGTGGTCGTGAACGCTACTTTTAACCGTAGAGTCTTGGGTTCGATCTGTTTGTCAGTAACAGCTCGGAGTTTGCTGCCTGTTTGATGGCGACGTCTCTCGTAACATGGAAATAAAACATAACTGGCAAATATCAGAAGCAAAATATTTTATTACACATACGCCTACATGGGCCCTTAAAAAGGTCGAGAAAAGGTGAACGGTTCGGGTAGGTCGTTTCCTATTATATGGATCATTATTTGGTTTCACAACGTTATTAAGTTACAGCGTTAGTACTTAAATATTAGAAGGGCAGCGTAGGCCCAACAATAAGTCGTTGCTTACTTCACACGGAATGTGGGTGTACTAATAGGGTGTAAACTGTAAGTACACAGAAGGTGTTACCGCTGCCTAACCCTTGGATAAGGACGTGATGTTAATTATGTTTGATTTACATATCATAAAAAAAATTGTCTGCTTTTCCATCCGCGTGGTTGTTAGGAATTATCTCACGGGAATGTATTACCAAGATGAAATAAATGTCACAAACATACTTACACGGGCTGCTAAAATAAAAACCCTTCCGTTTGGGTTTGCCGTAGTCTGATAAAAATATTCTTTATCCCTTTGTCTACATGTGTTCCAAATTCGTTTAGCCGTTAAGGCGCTAAAAGGTAACATGCATAGACAGAGTGACTTTGCATTTATAATATTAACTAGCGACCCGCCCCGGCTTCTCACGGGTGCAATGTAGATACACATATACATATTATAAAACTTCCTCTTGAATCACTCTATCTATTGCTGAAAACTGCATTCAAATCCGTTGCGTAGTTTAAATGATCTAAGCGTACAGACAGCGGGAGCGACTTTGTTTTATACTATCTACACTAATATTCTATAGAGGAAAATTTGTATTTTTGTGCGTGTGTATGTTTGTAATGAATAAACGCAAAAACTACTGTGCCGATTTTAAAAATTCGCCATTGGAAAGCTACATTCACCCTGAGTAACATAGGCACCCGTGCAAAGCCGGGACGAGCCGCTAGTGTAAAGATATACAGGGTGTAACTCTAGGAACTCAATACCTCTTAGGTAGGTGATTCAGATCATCAAGCTGGACAGCTTTCCCTAAACTCACTTTGGTCAAAAATTTGGACTCTTCATTCTAATTACGTCAGCCGATGCGATATTTGGCATGGGAAGTTCAATTTTTTTATTTTTTTTACATCCATTTTTCTTTTTTTTTTCAAAATTATGCATAGGTACTGTTTACCATAACATAGATATTTATTACAAACACTGTTTCCCTTATCTGTTTAATTATTTGCACCTAATTTTGCCAAACTATGTAAACGAGAGCATTGTATTGTGTCCTTTTCACGAGATTTTTTTCCAGTCCATATTTATTCGACTAATTACCTGAATTCCATAAATAAAATTATTGTTTGAAATGTCCCAGTTACACCACAATCAGTTCACGCACCTGATAATAATAATAAATGATAATAATAAAAAATATTATGTACCTGTTTCCTTAATCAATGTTATTTTATTGTATCGTTATGTTTATGGAGCTAACGCCGCCATATTTTTTTCAATACAGTTTCATGATAGACGTAGTAAATACCCGTGATTGGAGTCAGTTAATTGAAGAACTTATTTTCAGATATTAACCAATTTAATATATTAAAAAATGACCATCGTATTCGGTCGGTCGGCCTGGTAAAGAATTATCGCTGAACATACATTAAATAAAACAAACGAATTGATAACGTCCTCCTTTCAGAAATTGGTTAAAAATATACGATAGCTAATGGTTTCGTCATCGGCTGTGGGCCAGATGACTAAGCCGAGGGGGATTCTTGGACAAGCTCCTTTACAAACTGCTACTGGTGGTAAAAATTACAATGAATTAGGGAGTATTTCCTGTCAACATGATGCGTAAATTATATTGCAGGTATTATGTTTTGCGAGCTACTTTACACATATTTGTTTAGTTTATAATTTAATTAGGTAACTCAAAAAACCCAATTCTGTTTTCAGCTCGCTTTTTACCTACATTGTCCTTGTAATATCGTAACCATGTCTATTTTTATTATGTGTAAAAAAATTAAGTAAATAAGAAAAAAATTAATGTCAATTTCATCAGATTCAAGATATTTCTTAGATGAAGATATCATCATCAGCCTATAGCAGTCCACTGCTGGACATAGGCCTCCTCAATCGCACGCCATTCAACTCGATTCTCAGCAACTCTCATCCAGTTGCTACCAGCCACCCCGCGGAGATCGTCACTCCACCGAGCCTGAGGGCGTCCCACCTTACGTTTGCTAATTCGCGGTCTCCACTCAAGAACACGTCTACCCCAACGGTCATCGGTCCTGCGGCTAATATGACCGGCCCATTGCCACTTCAGCTTACTTATTCTGTGGGCTATGTCGACAACTCTGGTTCTCTGTCGGATCACCTCGTTCCGGATGCGATCCCTCAGAGAGACTCCAAGCATAGCCCGTTCCATAGCTCGCTGAGCGACCTTAAATTTATGGACCAGCCGTACCGTCAGTGTCCACGTTTCGGCTCCGTATGTCATAACAGGCAGGACGCACTGATTGAAGACCTTAGTCTTTAGGCTCTGTGGAATACGCGACGAGAAGACCCGCGAAGCTTCCCAAACGCTGTCCAGCCCAGCTGGATTCTTCTATTAGCCTCCCTCTCAAAGTTGTTCTTACCAAACTGCAGAGTTGTTGTTGTGTTCTTACCAAGATGAAGATATAATTTAACAAAATTGGTTGAGATAAAGAAAAATAAAGCAGATAATTCCAAACAATATATGAGAAAGGCAATACCTATCTATGTACATAAAGAGTGCATCTGTATTTGCGCACACACTTAATGTGCCCTATAATGTCTCCTGCGTCGATTGTAAGTCTCCGCTGGGACTGGCCGCCATGACTGTAAAACGGTAAGGAGGACTCATCATCATCATTCCTCCTTATCCAAAGGACAATGACCAAAGTTGGTACCAAAAAGTCTCGCGCCTCAAAACCAAAATATTATAGTAATTAGTTTCATATTTTTTTACGGCATTACGCGTCGGGGATTTGATTTTTGAACTGGAAATATACTTTTCGAGTTTAAAAGTACGAATATTGTTTTACTCCCTTTATATGACGTTCCGTTTCAACTGAATATAAATGACGTTCCGTTTCAATTGAACAAACCCTTGTCTGTCGAGCGGACTCTAAAATTAATTACAATTAAGTAAGATCAGTACACCAAATCGATTTAGTTTGGTTTATTGCTATTTGCAACAAAATAGATTTTCTCAGCCTAAAGATTTTGATTTATCGATTACATCCCTAAATCCCGACTAGTTTATAGCACTTACTATACTCTATGGTTTATAGTTATCTTATCTGTGGCATCTGACATTTGTACTGTACTGACTGACTATTGGCAATGTAAATGTCTAAAATAAAATCGAGTTTCAGTCAAGCATACTGTGGATGTTACTTTAACTCGTAATTCTTACTAATATTAGTGTATTACGCTGTTTTTAGAGCAATAATGTAATGTATGTGTGTTAAAATACGTCGTTGGTAGCGTCGAAAAAATAGACCTACTTTTTAGGTTAGTTTAGATTTTATAAAATAACTCTGAAACGCGGGTTTTTTTTTCAAAAATATTTTTTGTAGGAGTTAATACGATCAGTGTAGTCTATAAAAAACAAGGTTTGATTTTGATGCAGCATGGTACGGGATTCCATACTTCCATGAGCATTCTCTTTTATTTGGGGTCGGCGCAGCATGTCTTCTTCGTCCATACTTCTCTGCTAGTCGTCATCTCAGCACCAATTACTTCCTTTCTAGCCATATCGTCGTTCACACAGTCCATCCATCGTTTCTTTGGTCTTCCTCTACTCTTAAAGCATCTACATTTATATATATAGGACTATTACTGAAGAATAGATACTGAAAATATAACTTTTTTACGACAGCAGTAGCTCTAGTTCAATACTAAACGTAAATGTAGTACTAGTAACCGCAGTACCGCACTGTGTGTAAAACGAGCAATAAAGTTTATCTTGGGTTTTCTTATCAGGAACAACAGAACTTCTTATTTGTTAGTTTCTTGAGTAACTAACGGTGTTTGGGAATTCTCAGTAAAACAAATAAAACATGGAAGTGACGTCACAAATGACGAACAAGAATCATATTTCACTCGAATGACATTTATTTCACTTTTGTTGATCATACAGTTACAAAAATATCGGGGCCTTCCGGTAGACTTACAATAATGTATTGTTGACGCTTGACTTAAAATGATTACTTTGAAATCTGAATGCTATTTTAATTTAAACTCTTGACCACAATCCGAACTCAATACCAATTTCAAACTAGATGAACAAAATAAATTATTTTCAACTTGCACTGGGCTTGCGTGGTGGATTTCAAATTTACAGGTCAATTCCTCTGACAAAGAGGAAGTGTTTTGACTCATCATTGGGAATGTTATAAGGCTGATGATGTAGAAATTTTATTTTATTTATTCAATTAACAAACCTTAATATGTCGTGAATGAAAACAAATGGAAATATAATGCTTTAGAATATTTAATCTCATATAATACTTGTTGTATTTATGCCAGGAATTGATTTGATTAAACGACTTTTATGCATGTCTGATATTTTAAAATATAAAAAAATGGCGGAAGTTGCGCAGGCCACGCTCCATACTAAAATATTCAAACCTTTTGACTATAAAGGGTGGTTTGTTTAGTTTTGTATGTAATATCTTTGAATTTAAGAGACCTAGAGATTTGCTCTAGGTGTTTTAGACTCAAATATATTAGTATTTCATTGAACACACCCTAGATCAGCCGATTTTAAGGCTGATGATGTTGCAATTTTTGACCTTGCGGGTAGAAAATTGTTTCGCAAAGGTGACTAAGAGCAGTTTCATTCCGCATAGGAACTAGTCACAATACTTTCAAAGAAATTCGTATGACAAATATTGCAACACGTAAAATCAGACAGCAGGAAATTCTGTCAGGCTTATCATAAATATACAACATTATTATTTACTACTAAGTAAATAAGGGATTGTTCATGAGCACCTGCAGAAGGGGCTTGGCGAACGTTGAGTCCCACATATTTGTGTTATGAAGGTGATAGTTAACACTCTTTATAATAATTTTGCTTGTGGCAGAAAGGTTAATCTATACATATGTATAATAAATCTGTAGATTGAAAATATTTAGACAAAATAGTAGGGGTGTTAAACACACACAGAACCCATTTTTAGAATTTTTGTCTTTTTGTCGGTTTGTCTGTTCGTTTGTGCGCGCATCACGTAAAAACCCCTCATTGTATTCAAAATCGAAATGTTGAAACATAAGAAGCATTGTTCCTTTCATCAAAATCGAACAACAGACGCAAAAGATATTAATGTTTAAAATTTTGTTAGTAACCTCACACGCGATTTCTATGATAAATACGTAAATAGGTTTTAGTTGAAGTGTGTTCGGAATGGCTGAAAATGAATTTGGTTTTATTTTCTCTTTTGTTGTTTACATGGAAGTAATGACTACTACGTACAACCCATTACGAAATAAAATCTCTAAAAAGTATAAAAGTCAGAACAAAATTAAAATTTGATAAAATCCACGTTGTTGTAAATTAGTTCCGTGCGGGAATCGAACCCGCGACACGCAGCTGAATCTTGCAAGCGAAGACCCCCCAACATTCAACATCACTAAAACGGAGGAGTCCTTTCGCAGCAGTGGGAGTTAATAGTATGACGAGTGCACAATGTCGAAGAAGCATGCATTAGAGGCGTTGAAACGCAGCTTGCAGGACATCCGCGGCAACCAGGCGCTGATGGGTGGCGTCGTTCGGCGACTTTAGACCCTGTGGACGGTGAGTAATAGGCTAGCTCGCCGTCCGACCGTCTTATTTATGACGACAGGCCGTGTCCACGGCGCGTTCGTGTTCCACGCGCGCCTCAAAGAGATCAAACTCAGCAAACCGGAAGCCGTCCGCCAGGGCCGATGTCTGCCGGGCTGTAGGACTGTTCGAAAGAGATACGACGGCCCTGGAACACAAAGGGCTAAGAAGGAACATGACATGAACGTTTTTCTCAATTTGGAGGTTAAGATAAAAAAATAAAGAGTGGTTGTGTGCAGGGACAGCACTGCCAAAGAAAGAGGGCGTCAGTAAAATAAACAAAAAAAAATTGACATGATCGTCGGCGATTCAAAAGTATACACATCCATAGTCACTGTGATGGCTAATGACGAAAGTACTGCCTAACCCGTTGAATTTGTCAACTCCCTGGAGTTAACGGGCGTGCTGTCCCATCAGCTGGAGCTTAAAGTTGGCGTTCCAGTTCTGGTGATTCGAAACCTTGATTTAACCAGACCGTGCAACGGCACGGCTTCGTATCACAGAGCTGGGCAGTAACATGATAAAAACGGAGCTGCTAAAGGAGAGAGATTTTTAATTCCCCGCATGCCCACTATTTCAAATAACTTGCCATTTCAATTTAAGAGGTTACAATTTCCCTTAACATTGGATTTTACAATGACGATCAACAGCTCTCAGGCCAAACAAACAAGTGACAGGCATTCAATTGTGCACTCCATGCTTTTCATACAGTCAATTGTATGTTGGTAGTTCAGTGCCCAAAACTTGCACGTGCTTGCGGAAAATAATAAGTCATTTAATATTGTATACAGAACGGTATTAGAATAAATAATGCCCAACAAGGCGTGTGATGGTTTTGAAAAGAAAGTTGGATAGCGCCAAAATAAACGATTTTTAAGCCATATCGTCGCCATTCAATTTTGTTTGGGACTTCTTTTTGTAGGCATCACCCACATTATTACATTTTGATCAGCCAGTTTGTTCTCACACATTACGCCATGTAATCCCCGAAGGTTTAGGCAGAAGTGTACCTAATCGTACACCCACATACCAGTTATGTTGAAGTCCATGTGATAGGGGGCGAGCCTATTTCCACCAACTGGGCACAAATCCAGATTCCGTGGCTGCTATTGAGAAATTCCTGATGGAATAACATATTACAATATATTACAATATTTATAGTATTTTTTTCAATTGCATACCATTGTTTAATGTTAAGAGGAAGAGCGGAGTCACACAAGCATCTCCTTACTTAAAAGGTGATCTCTAAATCATGTGCGTTATAAAATTATGTAATTATGTAATTAAAATAAACATATTTTTAACACTGCCCGACCTCCGCATCGATCCCAGGACCTCATGCTTAATAGTCGCACTTGCGACCACTCGACTAACGAGGCAGTCTGACCAGACCCGTTCTTACCACCAAGCAGTTTTACTGTTACCGTTTTGCTACGTAATGATTTCGCGTATAAGTTCTAAATAACTGTAACGTCCTTTTTATCTACCACATTTTTTGCATTTATAGGGACTTACTTTTTTACTTTCATAGTTATTGGGCACATAACTTATTCATGTCGTTGCTAAGCACATAAAACTTTTAATTTGGGGATTGAGTCATCGTCCTATTATA
This sequence comes from Eurois occulta, assembly GCA_950022335.1. NCBI lineage: Eukaryota > Metazoa > Arthropoda > Insecta > Lepidoptera > Noctuidae > Eurois > Eurois occulta. The sequence goes on along the minus strand of OX465489.1, from coordinate 2,106,356 downwards.
TTCATTTGGCTCTGACTATTGAACCTAATTTGATTAATCTAATGACACTTGCTTAAAAGTAGGTAGATATCTAATGACACATGGATGTGGTCAACGAGGTAGAAGATTGTAGCTTACCATGAGGCATTCATTTGACGCCATCGATGGGATCTCCCGTCGACAAAAATGTATAGTGTATAAGTTTTTAACTGCCATGTTCGCTGACTTTACCATGATTTTAAGGATTTTCACCATTTTTACTGTTTGTTTTGTAACATGGTAAATATCCTATTTCTAGTGTTAATGATAAAATGTATAAAGTTCCATCCATCCCCTATTGAGTAGTTTAAGGGATGTTATTTTTTAATACTTCATTACCGCTTACTTTTGTTAATTGTGTTAAACATGATTACACACCCGGCTGTGTGTTATCTGTCAGTGATTTGAAAGCGTTGCATACAACAAATGCCTGTTAACTGTCAAGTGGGTTTGTCAGCCCGTTCGCCTTTGTTGTAAAAGTAAGCCGCTATTATATGCAAAGCAGGGCCGCCCCTAAATTATACCGGTGTTGCAGTTTAGCCTTCGTCACACGACTGATCGGAACCGCGTTTTATACACGTGCGTATTGGTTTCATCCGGTGCTCCAGCCATCGAAATAGATCTAGGTAATAAATTAAACCTGTTTCAGTCACCCATTTACATATCCGATCAGTTTTGGTAATAGAAATATCCTGCACGTTTGGCAATTAAACTTGTATGTTCGTCCGGAACAGACTGCGCAGTCAGCCGATCTACTACTTTGCTGACTCGCTAATATCTTATAACAGGATCAGTAATCTGTAGCAGTAATACGTTCGTTCGTATTGATACAATGAGTTCCATAGAATGGAACTTATCTCTCGCATTTTAGTTTTTAAAAATGTAGATACCTAGTAAACAGATTGGTTAGTACTTAAATCCTACAAATATGGTTCAATTTGCGCTACAACTACAACAAATAAGATTTTTAATAAAGCAACTCATGCTAAAATCAACATAATTAATTCAATAAACAAGTGGAGACTATAAAAGGACAAGTAGTGGTCCAGTATTCCATCTGTACATATAAAAATCTCGTGTCACGGTGTTTGTGGTCGCACTCCTTCGAAACGGCTCGACCGATTTTTATGTTTTTTTTTAAGTATATTTGGTAGATAAGAGAATAGTTCATAAAGTATATTTCACGTCGCTAATTTCATTTCAGGGGCAAAGCTATTCATTTTTAAGAAAGAAGAAATAAAATAAAATCTGAATATGACTTTGTTTTGAAATTGATTTACTTAGTTATTATCCTTTAAATGCTTTGTTCAGACAAATATGGGGCTATATTTATATGTATGTATTCCAATACATATTTATAAATGTCTAGAATGGTTTCGCATCATCAATTTGATTACTAAACATAATCATTACTTACAATACGGTAATAAGATACAGTTTATCGGTAAGAAGGACACTCCAATTTAGATAATGTTTATATTATCTCTATCTTGAGGTTCATTCCACGGTATATGGAATGCAAAAAAGTGTGAATTGTGTTTGCTTGTCTGCAAGGAAGGGAAATGAATATGAATGAATGAATGTATGAATAAAAACGAAACACTATACTTAGAAAATGAAAAGCGAGATGCGTGCGATAAAGACGTCTACGGTGACTACAGTCTCTTTGCATCAATTCATCACTAAATGCATTTAATGTAAACATTATAAAATACTAGCCCCTGCTTCGCCTATCGGGTCTTTCAAACAGGACCCTACCATACACATACCCAAAATTTCATTGAAATCGGATGGGCAGTTTTGGAGATTAGCATATACGAACATAGGTCACTGCTATATTCGTATACGTGATTTTTATATGGAAATTACGATTAGCTGTCTCTGTCAACTTGAAAAAAAATTGTGAGCAATCGAACTAATATACTGCAAGAAGAAAATCTAGTGGGGAACAACAGGATACAGGCAGGAGGCAGCTATCAGTTGTCTCAACTGCCTGCCTGATAATAAATAAATATTTTGAATTGATTTGTCTTGCGCTCCTAACCGATTACCATGAAATGAATCATAGATATAATAAAGAAGCTTTTAATATTGTTGTTTTTAATATTTCTGTGAAATGAATATTCTTGAATCCTAAAATAAAGAAAAAATAAATGAGATAATGAAAATCCCGATAACCTTCCAATGTCGATGAACCACCATAAAACAAAAAGGCAAAATCGTCACCCAAATCAAGCGATGGGATTTCTCATGGCTCATTGGACCTACCATGGCAAAATCACTCGTAAAACAGTTCCGTATCAATTTGAACTGCCTTCAGTCACGGTACTTACCGTAAACCTCGGCAAAGAGGCGTTAATAATTGACTTACTATGTTTAACTGATGACCGTGGTTTAACTGCACAGTCGAATAGTTAAAAGGTGCCGCTTATTGATTGCAGCTGGCGGTTCTCAGGGTAACCAGTGATGTTGTTTTCCCATAGGATTGTAGTTTGGAATTGTTGTGTTTAGAATGGTATCCAACTGTCTCGCTATTACTTATTGTTATATTTATGTGTAAGTCAAAACCTATAGGTTACTTCCAATAAAGGACTAAGACAGAAACGGTGATAAATTTTTTGTTCCCCACAATTTGTCGAGCTATGCGAACATAATTAGATTATGTGTGTAAAAGTACCCTTAACGAAGCCAAAAGGAACTTGATCTTCCCGTCAATGCGATCTTTTTTTTTTGCTCTAGACGATGAGTGCAATGATCCCTTTTCAGGTTTTCATAGAGCAAATGATTGAGATATTGCCAAGGTGTTTGTCTGCTAAAGTTGTTTGACCGACCGCCTGCCTGACGTCAATTCTCTTTGGAAATTCTTTTTTTGGTGAATACCGAGACGACGTTTGATAGAGATGTATGAGAGAATACCGCGTCAACTTTAGATGAATTCGGATGGGATAGAGTAACGTATGGTATATTTCAAAAGTATTTGAGGAAAGTGAAAAAAACCTGTTCAGGTTAAACTATCACTGAGTAAAGGGAAATTAGTAACACATTCATAGGTATATATTTAGAAGGTCTTCGCATCTTACCTTTTTTTATAACTAACAATAACTATTACTGCATTAATATTTCCTTCATTCTTACACATTTTAATTTTTTTAAATAATTTTTCAAACAACATAAAAACACCGTAAAAAAAAGTTGTGGTCCGCCGGCGTTGGAAGCAGGGTCCAAGCTACCGGTGGCTAGGGCTCCAGAGACAGGAACCTCCTGACAATGCGCGCCGTATCGAGGATTACTGATCTCTGAATCAGGCCCTTGATCCAACCGCCTAAGGATTATTATTGTATTCATTATTTGCATGTCGACAAAAGGTAGAGGTTAAAAAAATAACCTGAATTGTTAACTGAAAAGATCTTTAATGTAATATTGAATTAGAATTTCGAGTTTGACTATATAAAAAATCAAGTCAAAACACTCAATTTGTGTGTGAAGTGGGACTACAATTGGCGTCCACAGTTTCGTTTTCTGACCCATTTGTTTACATGTTCATCAAATTCTTTTGGAACAGAGAATAGATGTCTGCCAGACTTTTCTGGCTAAAGTGATCTGTCTAACGTATTGTTGAATGGCAGCCGAGACAGGACGGTATAAACGGTTTTCTCAGGCATTTCCATTGGCAAATTGTCTCACAAAGTGACTACAGCACAGAATACAATAATAATCGCATACTTCTCCTATTAGATAATTGCCTAATGTTAATGCTATTGATTGTTTGTGTTTATTGTTCAGCTAAGACGAATTGTTTTACTATCCTTTCAAAACAAAGACTTAAGAAAGCTTTGTTGATCGAAGTAAGAAAACCACTATTAGTCACTTGTGCAATCAGTGTTACGTGTCAAAATTGGCAAGTATGTAATTTTTCCGTAAGTCGTCATTTGTTTTATGATATTTATTCTGATAACTTCTCCATAGTAGAGAGCTGCATGGTTAGCGCGTGGCCATTTTCGGAACCAACGCCGCCATTTTGTTTCTAATACAATTTCCACAGTTTCACGAAAGGTTACCAACAACGCCCCCTGGCAATGTCATTCGAGTGCTAAAAGAACTTTGCTTCACATATATCTATCTCTTTGTTTCAAAATACGAATAAATGTCATGTCTAAGCATAAACATATTTACTTTTTAAACCGTAATCTAATCTTCACGAACAATATATTAAAAATGGTTAGATTAAGAGATAATTCAGTGCGCCAAGCATGACTGTAAACAAATTAGAGCATTATCATCTTTGTGGAACCTTTCAATCAATTGTGCTGTGGGAATCCCATTTGTTTCGTCTGCTTGTGAATGATACACGTCATTGTGTCCTTAATAAAGAAGAAGATGAGGTAATCTGTATTAACCTATATTTTCCCACTGTTGGGAAAGGGCTCGCCCATAACCTTCGACTCTGCTGTCTATGCAGTTTTTTCCAGCTAATCTCATAAACGACTCTAAGTCGTCACGCCAGTTTTTTCTAGGCCTCCCTCGGCAACGACGCCCGTCTTCTGGCACCCACTGCGTGACGACTCTGGCCAAATCTTGATTGGCCATTTTATTGGCCTGTTGGTCTAGTGGTTAGTGACCCTGACTGCTAGGACGGAGGTCGTGGGTTCGATTCCCACACAGGACAAATCTTTCTGCGATGAGTACGATGGTACAGGCTCTGCCTAGTTTGGGATCAGATGGCGGTGTGTTGGTTGTCCCAAGATATTATTATTATCTGGCCTAATGCATTCCAGAGACATGGCATTTATTCTTCTTAAAATTTGTGGTTCGATCACATTTTAGAAAGAGACTCGTTATCGTCGGTATTGAAATGATTAGGCACCAATATGTCTGTTGAATAATCAGTTCTTCAGACATTCAATTGAGTACCCAATCGAAACCCACTTGTTTGAATAATTGTATACTTTTTGTTGAATTTGTTTCTCATTTTACTGTTTCTATTCCGTTATTGTTTCGTGATCATGATTTATCAGTAGATTTAATTTATATTCATAAGAAGTCAGTATTTACGTCCGATACATAGGTAAGGGTACATGTTTATGTTCCATTATGATGCAAATACTGCGAAATGTGAAATAATCACACGATTTACTAGAATCACCTCTCAACTCTGGTCCCTAGTTTCTATTAGATTCTCCGAAGGTAAGGTAAACACGCCTTTATCAGAATTATATCGTTTACCCACAGCAGGCACGTCTCGGCCATTAGAGTCGAGCGAGGTCTCATTATACTCTTAAAAAAGTTTGTGTACGTGTTTTTAGATACGGCAATAGTATCCGCTAATGCCGAGTTATTTACTATTTTGTTAGTTTAAATTAATCAACGTTTTCTTTTTGTATTTCTATCGTGCTTTTTATTTCGTTTTTATTGTTGTATCATCATCATTATCATCCACAGACAGATTTCACATTTTCACCCATAGCTGGTTGGCCTCTCTTTGCTTGTTTCTGGGCTAGCTTCACACGATGGCAACCCTGTAGAATGACTAGAAAGTTTCTTTTTTCAATTGGAGATGGATCCGCCCTTCATTTTGTAAATAAGTATTTTGTTTTGAAGTAGATCAGTGTAAAATGGCCGTTTTAGCAGAATGCAGAATCATAATAGGATAATAATATGAATTACGTTTAAATTCGAAAAATGGTCACAAGGTGACAATTCATAATAGTAGGTAGGTACGTCTATGACCATTTTAAGAATTTAAACGTAATTAATATTATTATTCTATTATGATTCTGAAAAAGCGGCCATTTTAGACCCCCTGTTCCTTTTGTAGAATTACGAGTAGCACATTAATTGTTGTCTTAGAGGCGTAGTTTATGTTGCCATAACCTACAATATTAACAGTTAAATAAAAAAAATCGGAAATGTCATCGTCATCATCATTGGCAGCCTTGTTCCACCCACGGCTGACTCCGGCTGAGTACAGGCCTCGCTTTTGTACCATGGTCTGCGCGAGTCTCAACCAGTACCTACCCGCAATTTCCTGAATGTTGTCCAACTATCGGGCTGTTACCCTGTTCCAATACTTCTTCTACCATCTCATTATCTCAGTACTGTGAAGTATCCGAATGTGGAATAAAATCATTTTTGTTTTTGTTGAAATGAAACTGTCATAGACCCCTTGATTATCTTGTCTTAGCAAAGCGATATTATAATTATGATGATTCTGTAATAAGCGTGAACATCATAATGATTAACGTTCCATGCGTCAGGAATACTCGTATAGTTATTTATTTTGCGGCATTACCGCGATTGGAGCGAGTGTGCCAATGTCCGGCAGGGGCCGTGTGTGTGCGTAATTAACTATTTTACGATCAGCTATATTTGAGCCGGCCCATTTGTCTGAAAATTTACGATATTATAATGTAGAGTAAACAGTCAATATCTGAAGTTTAGAACTATTCGCGATATCCCTATCAGCTCGTTAAAGTCTACAGCTGAAGTTGTGTTAAATATTCAGTAAATTCGTATCATACAGGACCATCTATATTAGATGTACTTAGTTGGCGAAACATGGGTGTCATTCTTCACAATTAATCTCTTCAAGGAAAGTGAAGACGACGTTACTTAATTCTCGTTCGGAGTAAGGTGCGAGAATATAAAGGATTCTTCTATCAAAACTCAAACCATTTATTTCGAGTAGACCCGTGACAGGCACTTTTGCATAGTCAAAAATAAGCTACCTACAGTCGAGCCACAGGGTCACTGTGAATAGACTGTAGTTGACTATATCTTAGCTTATCGACCCATTTAATTCAGGTTGACATACGTCGTTGCGCCACTCTTCAGTGATAAAATTGATGAACCGTGATCGCAGTTGAAATTCTGTACACATTGGATATTTTCGCGAATCATTGAGCAGGAATTAACTACACTTGTGCAAAGAATTCGCCTTTTCTTTGAAAAAAAAACCCCCAGTCTTTAGTAATTAATAAGATAATAAACTGTTACTAATATGAACATTATGGACAATAACATAACTAATGTGATGTCTAGACGGAGTTAACACATGCTTAGAAATTAGAATAGTTGACATAATATATGCTGAGGAATTTGTAGACGACGTCGTATGTTTTGGTTATTATTAGGATATCTTATTGTTTTTTTATATACACAACATAACGTCGTGCTTGTAAAACTGGGGGGGATTTTACCAGCTATGTCGGAGTCCCCTGTAACAGGGAACGACTCGAATTCAGACTCCGGGCTACTACTGAGAAATTCTTGATGAAAAAACCAATAACGCTTGCAACCACTGGACCAACGTGTTTTTCAGTAGTTTTTTTTATTTCTTTTATCAGAATAACAAGTATGTACCGGAGTAGTACATCATTACAATTTAAAGTAGCAATAAGGGATGTTATTGCAAATATCGTTCTCAAAGTGTTTGTTAGCAAAGTGTAGCTGCAGAAAAGATTATGATAAGGCGTGATATGTATCAAGAAAGCCTTGCTATATTAGGGTCTAGATTCATAGGAATATTTGGTACTGCCGTGCTCTGTGGGGTTTGGCGAGGACGATGATATCATTTTGGTTTGTCAACTGCCAGTCTGGTATAATGCAACAATCTGTCTGTTTGTGTGTCTGTGTATCTGTGTGTATGTCTATAAATATATCATGTCTATTTATCCTTGATAACAATGGTGCATGCGAATATGAATCAGTCAAACAAACAAGATAATTATATTAATGAATGCTGTGATATTTTTACATTCTTTAAATTAGTATTTTCTCGTTTGTGTATTGTATTGTTTTATTGTTATTTGTAAAAGGTACGCCTACAAGTATTGCGTGGCGTCTGATAGAAATGCCACCTCTTCTCTTTTGTTGCCGTTAAATGTGGGTAGGTACGTCAATCAATAGTAATATTTGTGGCATTGCTCAGGTTCAATGTCATGAAGTGATGGTCTTTATCTATTTTCTAACTGAGATCTTGGCCATTTCAGGGTATTATGATTGCTTGTAAGGATTTATACTGAAAATTGGCCTTTGATAAAAATGAGAAACAAATTTTAGGTTAATTGGTACATGTGAAGGAATTACCCCTCTGTTACAATAAATTTAAAATTTACTGTCGGACTAGGCACATCTTCAGACGTCGCGTCTTCCAAGAATACCTTTAATAAGGAACGTCAACACTACAGAAGATTTTTAACTTCAAAAATTAGAAAAATGAAGCTCCTGAAGAAGTTAACTCCTGAACTATTATAGAAGTTGCCATTTTCACCGACGGGAAAATCCAATGGGCATACGTTTCATCTTTCAGATGTAACCCTATTTTGGGTGTTTATTTTTTTTTAAACATTGGCCCGCTTTAGGAATTTCTCCTGTATCGTGGGTGCGTTTATAAAGATTTAAACTTACACACGAACAGCCAGACCCAGAACAACTAAAACCACCGTTTTGGTTTTACCTGTAGGCCATACAAATATTTGTTCCGTGCGGGAATCGAACCCGCGACACGCAGCGCAGTTGCCAATCGCTCAGGCACTGCACCAACCGTGCAGTCAATATGAATGTGTATGCCGTGCTGTCAATGTGTATGTATTAATAAACCTTCTTTTCTATGTAAAGTTAAATTCTACGTAACATTAATTCAGTAATTTAATTATACTGTAGTTACGTAGTTTAACATTACTACTACATTGTACTAACGTTTATACTCAAACATCAAAGTCAGTACTTATGTTTGTAAATAATTTGTCTTCGTACAATCTTATATTTCTGTCTGTAAACGTAGCTACAGCTTCCGGTGGAATTTACGATGGTGACGTCACCGTAAATAATTATGACGTCAGTGAATACCTGCTGATAAATCATCTTGTTCGTAATTTTTGGAGATATAGTGGAGAAAACACAGAAGGTTACTTCAGTTTTAATTGTTGTGACTCACGTAAGTATTCTTAATTGAGATTTCACCTAAGGTTATCGAGAAATATAAGGGGATATTCCGTAGTATCCTATAATTATGTTCAGTCATGACTCATGTACTACCTACTGTCTTTGGCCGGGAGGCGACTTTGGGTATAATCGTTGAATTTTAAAATATTAATGCGACACACATAAAAGTTTTTTTGTATTGTTTAATTTCTATGTACGTATGATCTTTGTTTCCGAATTGTATGGGAAATAGGCGGTGCCTAATAATTAATTTGATCGCCTACTAGTTTGCAGTTTCAGTATACTTCTGTTTTGAGTAAACCTTCTAGTTCCTTTCCTTCTGTGTTGTTGTGTAGACGTAGGTTTTAATGCCTGCTTTTATTGTCGTATAGTTTACGCTCCACATATGGACGGGAGAGTAAGTCCTTCTCTATGATTATTAACGTGTTTTGTTAGTACTACGGTTCTTGTTAGTTTTTTATGGACATCTTTACCAGTGATGATTAAAAACAAGCTCTATGTGTACGTGAAATGAAGTGGGACTGGACTGGCCTCGTCTGCCAGATTAAAAATGAGCTGTGAGCCATAGCCACTTTGGGGAGCCCTGACACTGGCAGAAGGCGTCGTGGCAGACCTTGTAGAAGGTAGTGGAACAAGCTGGACAAAATCAACGACCAGTGGTTTACGTTGGCCCAGGATCGGAAGAGCTGGAAGTCATGGGGAGAGACCTTTGTCCAGCGGTGGGATGATGCGGTGTAACAGTTTTGATTGTAGATAAGATAGTTTAAGCTTCCTAACTTTTTTATATTTGCTAAAATGTTGCTAGGTACACAAACCCTCATCTCGTTTTTCCTTCAAGTCCACTGACGAGATTTGAAACGTTTTTGTGGGAACATTGTTAAATAAACATCTACGTATTGACTAGTTTATCCAAATTGTTTTCTTGAGAAGGCGGTGTACTCTACCTATATTATTGCAACATTCCTTATGTGCATATTTCACGACCACCGTAATCTATAAATAAAGTGTATATGTATAGTTTTCATGTGAATTGGAAAATAGAAATTGAACGAAATATATCAGAAGCGTGTATGTCGTAAAACAGAGACTGGGTACTAAATGAAATAGGTTGCCGAATTCCGCTTAGTTTTCGATGGTTTCAAATAAATTATCATGCGGACTGGCTGAAACAGTGAGTACCTAATAAAACTAGTCCTCGAGTGGGCAGGTAGTAATATAACATCGCGCCACATCACTGAAGGGATTATTAGGTATGGTACACTATGCTGCCGTTTTAATTAAAAAGGGCACAACTAACATTGTTCATGAAATTGAGTTATACAGCGTGTAACGGAAGGGGGGGTATCAAACCTGAAGGAGGTGAATGTGCTCATGAAACTCAACAACTTATATGAAATATGAAAAAAAAATTTGGCCCTCCCTTACAAAACTGACTACCAGCTGATTGATTTACTATGGGAGGGCCAAATTTTTTTTTCGCGATAAAAAAATCTGCTGTTCCCTACATTTATGATCGATTAACTCGTCAAAATGTAGGGAACAGCTGATTTTTTTTTCGCGATTTCTGGTTTGGTCCCATAGTAAAAGTTGTTCATAATGATGAGTTCAATGACCTCTTAAGAGGTTGCTGGTGTTTTACAAATAACCCTTGTATAATTATATCCGGATTCAGAATAAAAGGCCTATCCGCGTAATTTTTTTGTGATTTTTAGCAACAAAATTAACTGGAGATAGCATAAGCTTAAAGGGCACAACTGCAACATTTTTTGAAGTTTTAGTAATTTTAACATCGATTTTCTCAATATTTACAAAATGTTAGTTGTGCCCTTTTTAATAATGACGGCAGTATGGCACACCCACATTTTGCCAGTTATGTTTAAGTCCACGCATACACACTTACAGTATGTACGTAATACTAACAATGAAAAATTAAAATAAAAGGTTGCAGAGCAATATCTAAAACTTTGCTTTAATAACGAACAAATAGGGTAACAAATAATAATTCGACCGCTATTTTGAATAATTAATTATCAACAAAAAGTGCATAAATTTCAAGTGAATTCTTCATGCACTGCTGATACAGACTGCGGAGGTCAAAGTGCCTCGCTCTCACAGTAACCTTTGCCCGACTCGTCTTGCGGATATGGTTGTCAACTACAAGATTGACTTTGATGATTCATGGATTGGTGCGATATCTCTACATTTTTTGCTACACATATCTAGTAGACCATGAATTAGGTGTTGGTATAGCTGTGCGTAGGTAAAGTTGTTCACGAATCTTTTGGCGCGTGGTCATAATCGGAACTAAAGCCGCCATCTTGCTTTCTAAATCCAATCACAATTTCATAAATGTTTGCCATCAGCACCTTCCTGATTATCTCATTCAAGCGCCATGAGAACTGAGCAGCACTGTACGTAAAGACTATAGGTACCTATAATAGTACTTGGCGCCGAGCTCTGCTCGGGTGAAAAAAAGAAAAAAAAAATTGCCAGATACGAGACCAACTTTCTTCAAAATCGTTAGTCCCGTTTTCGAGAATGTGGTTGCAAATATTGCTCATTGTAGTATAGAGATAAATACGTTTTATTTTGTTAAAGTTAGGGCTAAGGGTAATATAGCCTTAAACGTTTTAAACCTGGATGTTTCAACGAAACGACTTTAATCAAACTTCCTTTGAGAAACGCAAATTATCATTAAAATAGGGAAACTCAAAATTACACAACAGTATTAATAGGTATGAAGTAAGCATTTTTGTGGTTATTTCAGTTAATAACGCCGTAATAGGTACCTATTCGTTTCTCTTCAAGCATAATTTTTTTATTTAATAATGTATTATCACACCTACACAAATATTACTTCTTTTATGAGAATAACAGTTGAATTAATAGCACGCTTTTGCAAAAACGTATTTATTCTATTGACACATGCAGTCTGTAATAAAAAAAAACTTACCTACTAATTAGGCACTGACAATGTAGAACAATTAAAAAAGTCACGATTTTAACGAACACTTATTAACAGTGACAACCCTACACGTTCACTACGCTCTCAGGGCCACATAATCATAGTAAGATTTTTTGCCACGATCAGCAGAGCATTGTTCCACAAACCATCAGTTAACTGTCGTGGTTACTAACAACGAATGGTCAGTTGTCCACAAGTAAGGAGGCTCGTGGCTAATTAAAACAGCCACACAGGTCGATCTTCAAGGTTAAGCAAAGTTTGCAGAGGTCTGTCTGTGAATGGGTGACCATCCATTACTTACCGAGTTCCCCCGTGGCTATTGGCTCCAGCTGTCATTTGTAGATCAATGACAGTCGGAACGGATAGTCAGAAGCCCGAAAGTCTGACCCAGGCATATCGGGTTTCCAGTAACTGGGTTGTCGAGGTCACAGTCGCTTCTTTGCTGCAGCTTCATTAAATTAGGTGTAGTGGAAGCCGACCCCTACATAGTTGGGTAAAGGCTTGGCAGATGATGCAGTAGTTTAAAATGTAGTCTCATTTGCATTGTCTTATTATGTATTACTATTTCATGCTTGTTGCGACTTCTATTGCATGCTATGATCATTTTATGAATAACTAGCGACCCGCCCCGGCTTCGCACGGGTGCATGTATTATACATATAAACCTTCCTTTTCAATCACTCTATCTATTAATAAAAACCGCATTAAAATACCGTGCGTAGTTTTAAAGATTTAAGCATACATAGGGATATAGGGACAGAGAAAGCGACTTTGTTTTATACTATGTAGTGATTTTAATGAAATCGAAAGTTATGCTCTAGTGAGACAAAACGTGCCTTCAGTTGTGGTTCGTTAGAATATTGTCATAATTTTGCATTTCATTATGCAGGTAGCAACCAATAGGGAGAGTTCTTGGATACCTTTCTGTAAGCAAGAATCTTTAATGAAGTATTCTTCTCATTTGTATAATTTCACGCCTTTCGAGTTTATCGTCTGAAATTATAGTATATCTTCACGTATTTTTGATTTTCACAAGAACTACTTTCACAGACGCATTGATATTACAAACATCTGCTATTGTTTCACATATTTCCCGTTATGTCTCACTATTTGAAAAATGGGAGTTGTCTATACCGTTTTTTTATAGCCGGTTCTTGCTGTTTGCTGACATCTCTTTGAGGCGCGCGTCACGAACGCGCCATCGACACGGCCTGTCGTCATAAGACGGACGGACGGCGAGCTAGCCCATTACTCACCTTCCACAGGCCCGCGCTTTCGGTGGCCGAGACCGGCGGCGGCTAGGGCGTGAGGTTTTCACCCTCTCATGTTCCGCCACGTCCTTCGTTAGCATGACAGCTTCGCAGAAGGAGGTGGTGGCTTCCCATTCCCTCTCGCTCAGGACCATGGATTGAACCAGGGCGGGACGCGAGGGGTCGCCGCCGCCAATATAGTAACCCTTGGCTTAGACACTATCAATGATCTACATACAAATGACCATATACAAATGAAAAGATTTCGATATGCAATGGATGGTCAACCATACTCGAAAAGTTATGGTACCAGAATCTTCAGTCAACACATGTATGACAGTTATTATTTAGTTGGAAATCTCTGTAGGAAGAAACAGTATAGGACGATAATAATAATCATTCAATTATGTACTTTCAAATAAGGAAAGCCACGCACATGTAATAAGTCGGATGCGACAAGTTTTTGCTCCTCGCTGCGCGCAGTCATGCGTCCAGATGCGCAGTCACAATAATATGCACTTTCCTTCTGTTACATTTTTCTTATCAACTTTCAACACGTAAATACTTGACGTTCTTTGTGAATATGAGGACAAATATCAATATAGTTGAGGATAGCTTAGCTCATTGTAGTTCTTTAGCTGTTAAGACTGTCGATATCAACTAGATGTCATCCAAAGTGTTCGGAAGTTTGGAACATTATCACTATCTCTGCGTCACCCAAAAGTGGACTGGTAGAAAATGTCTATGGCATTAAGTCCGCCTCTTTACTCTGTGCTTGAAGTATTAAATAAATAATTATTATCTAGGACTGCTGGCTATCTATGATCCATTGTTTCTTTGATATTGACTGCGCAATTTACAAGATACGGATCACGGAACGAACTATCGAACCATGAAATAGCGAATCCGGCTGAACATGCCCTAATCGTAGGATTATATTGTGCCTAGCAAATACCGTTTATTATCTTAGCTGATAATATCGTATGAAAACTTAGTAATTTTGCGGAGGTCAATGTGATGCTTTGAAGGAGGCAGGAACTTATATTCCGTTCACTTACTAATTAAGTCTTCCGGTTTATTTTCGCAAACGAATACAATTTTGCAAGTGGGCGCCTAAAGTCTATACATTGGCTAAAAGCAAAGCATCTGAACCTTTGAACTGTTTTTTATATCGTAAAGATGATGATTTGGAAGAGAACCACTGCACTTCAGTGATCCGGATTGACGGAAGATGTCAGGGTATTTGTAGCCTGCTACGACAATCAACAATCCATACCCCCTACATAGTTTAATGTTTGTTTATCGTTCGTAAAAAACAACTCTCGCAGGGATTTGTCAACTTCCTGTCTTGATTTACGTGTTCACATACCTTTCTTTGATCAAAAAGTACAGTCATGCTGACGCTCATATATCACCGTACCTACACTGTATTGCAATTCAAGCGTGATAAAGGGAATCTCTTTTCCTTGAAAACCAATGAAAGCGAGATTTATGTCCATCGAAAACGTCTTGATCTTCGATTTTTACTAACAATTCTGTTGAATGCATCTGCTTTTCGTGATGTGTTTGGCGATAAAATGACGCTAATTACAGGTTCAAACAAGAGATTTTTAAAATTTGTATTTTGCTGGTGTCAAGTGTGAATCTTGTAAAAATATGTTGATAGTCTTCTATTTTATTGCTGTCTAGTAGAACCATAATTGAAGTATCAAAATGCCCAGCACGTAGTACACATTACTCCTCTGTGTTTTCTTTGCCTCTGTTTTATCTTTTGGGTGTGCTAAAATTGCCTTCATGAATGGCGATCGTCAGGCACACCCTGCACAGTCAGCCCACTTACTAACTAATCCAACAGGGTAATATTTTGTTCGTAGTTCGTTCCTATGAAAGAATGTCTATTCATTTTTCAGTATTTTGCCGATAATTCGTTGAAATTGTTCCGTAGCCAACCCATAAGTATTATATATATATGTATTAGCACAAATTCCTAGGTAGGTGGTGGCCGTCAGACATAGTTAGTGATTATAAAAAATATATAGACCAGGGTTGTTTATTAAAGTGTTCCTAAGCCAGGCCTAAATCTAGGAGCGTTCATTTACAGGCAAATATGATGATGATAGTCTACCAAATTAGACCTTCGCGTGAGTGAAGATATTACAGGAAGGTACAGGTTATGATTTGCATAACTACTTCATAAAAATATTAAGTTTAATGTTATTCGTAGCTGTAAAGATAATGACATTATGATAATAATTTAATTAAAATGTAATGCAGATCAGGTACGGGTTTGACTGTATAATTATGGTGTTAGTACATTCAAAAGTGTTCACATGAGAACTTGAAATAATGCCTCAAGGGGATTCCGGTGTTACGCTGCTGTGCTTTCTCTTAGAGGTACTATACATTTGTTAAGGTCGGCACATCAGATGTGTGAAGGATGAAATGGCTTGGAAGGAGGTGACTGCTGAGTTACGAGTAATAGAAAAGTATGGAAGAAAAAGGCATGCTGCACCCACCCCAAATAAATTGGGTTAAGGGTAGGAGAATGGTGATGATGATGATCAGATTCGGCAGTATACAGGGTGGAATGTAACCTCACCTGGAGCGAAAGTTCTCTAAATCCTGGAGATAGCAATTTTACTCAAAGGAAACATTCCTTTATGTTTAAAAAGAAACAAATCTGCTCTCAAAGATTTTCGAAAATTTGCTTGCCACACTCGGGAATGGAACCGACCAAAATGCGAAAAAATAACATCCTGTACTTTTATGACATACCTATGGTTCGATTCCCGCGTGTGTCTGTATATTGAACAACAAAGGCGACCCGAAGCATACACATCGGATTTCGTTCGGCTCCTGTCGATCTGTAAACTTTGTTCGGCAATTACCATCACTGAATAATGTTCGGGTCGGGTCTGAACAATTCGGACTAAGCTGCGCAGTCTTTTCTCCAACGTTTATATACTCGATTTTACCGCCGGCCGAAGCATGCCAAGAGAAACAAGTATGAAGCATCCCTAAATTATTTATAATACGTCAAACTGTGCTCATAACCATAACATTGCTACCTACTTGTTTAATATACACAATTTGCACTTGCTTTTAAAATGAAACCTTGTTATCACAATTTGTCGGTGAATGTTGTCTTTCAATGTTTTTCAAAATATATATAGGTTGACTGAACTGCCAAAATTTTAGAGTCAGACAAAATGACGCTATTATTATAATTATTAATTTTAAAATGACCTTATTTTTGGTTTGGAATATTGCTCGCTACATAAATATTTTTTTTAATGTTACCAGCAAACTGCAGCTCCTGGTCATTTACTTAGGTATTTATTTCACGCACAATTAATACATAAATTGATTGCAATTTACTCTCCACATGCTAAGAATGAAATCAGTGGTGGCCTTGTCATAACGGCCCCTACTTACGAGTAACAGGTTCGAAGTTGCGCGCCTAGGGGTTAACAATAGGCTACCAGACTGTTCAGAAACCCTAACATCAAGAAGAGTAGTAGTAGGGAGGGTAAGCCAAACTTTTTAGGCTTGTATGAAAGTATTCGAACCCAAGCAGACGCTTAACCCTTTGTAATTTATTTAATCACCAGTGCTCTCAAAACAATGAAGGAAATCAGCCTTTCTTAGATCAAAAAAATTCAAACACATGTGACATCTATCAACCCGCACTGGTCCGGCTCCGGCGTGATGGAATACACCTCTCATAGCGAGGAGGCCCCAGCGGTGGAAATATTATTGGCTGATTTTGTGAATGCTTTACTTTGAATAAACAAACAATCTCTCCAGCGTAAACTTACTTCGAAAAACATAAATCAATCCGCTCTCGTTATTGCGAAACACCACATTAAACTAAAGTACCTAAAACAACAATAATTTTTAACTGCCACATTACCGTTGTTTAAAACTCTTTTAATGTTAATTCTTCTATAAAAATAGCGTGTGTACAATGCTTTGTATTTCGCAGGGAAGTGAATTTTCCGTGAGAAATCGTAGCATTATGGTTTGTGTGATCGTAGGAACGGCTCTGGCCTACGCTTCCTCGGTAATTAAGTGAAAGGCGGTAAGTATCCGTAAGTCATTGTGTGTCGTTGAACAAAATACCGGTAATTGCCTTATCTTTGGTAATAAGTCGGTATATGTCTCGCACGAAGTTTTTTCTTCGTTAATTAATGATCTCATGTACGATGTAACCGATGTTCACATGGAATTCTCGTGTGTTAGTGAGGCGAAAAAAGATTCCATTGTTTGATACTGAACTTTTTGTTAATAATGGTATCTTTACTGATTATGATCGTGTAGAATTTAAGTACCTTTTAGTTATTAATGTGAGAACTTTGCGATAGTAATTTGCACATTTGTGTATTTTACGCCATTGTTATGAAAGAAAAAGCAGTGATGGCCAACAGAGGAAAATGGGAGAAAAAATCGTATTGCGACGACCCCAAGTACCGTAGAACAGTTGCAGGAAGATAATAATGATGATCTTGTAACAGTAATGATCACAAGATCTCGAAGTTTATGTCAATCTTGACTTTGAACAATCTTTCAGACAATACAATGATCAAAAGGATCCCTAATTAAATAAACAAACAACAAAATTTCAGGGAATTCAACGTTATGTTTTACCATTTCAGTGCTAAAAATAGGGCTCTTTGTGGCACGACTCGAGGTTCACCTTTACGACCCAGTTTCTTGCAGACACCTTGAATTCCACCAAACATTCGCTTTGATTTTCGAGAAAACAACTGAAAAACATTCCGCTAATGTCCCGTGCCAAATACTCAGTTGATTTTGGCTCAATTAAATATTTAGCATGAAAGTCCTTGATAAAAAGGTGAACAAATATTTATTGAAACTTAATTGAGGTTTTCATTTTTAGTGTAATTTCAGATTTTTGCTACCTGGCACAGAATTATTTCCAATGACGTAGGTTGCCGTCGCGGTTCAGTGCGAAAAGTGGGACAGTGATTGATTCCACCTTCTGTAAAATTGTCTAATCTATTCTGGGTATATAGTTGTACATGGTTCCTGTGGCGCATGGCATTAATCTGAACGAATGCAGCCATCTCTTAGTTTTTCAATACACAAACAAAGAATTCCACTTATGTTTACCAACAGTTCCTGTCAAAGTCAGTCGAATGCTCGAAGAACCACGCTGCACCCCAAGTCTTGATGAATGAAGTATCCGCAAATATATTATGTATGCCATCAATCTTAAAGTTTTGTTCTTTCACTATAGCAACTAATGGATTTCGTATCACCCAGTACTAAACTAACTGAGTTGTGGAGGTCAGATCGGCAGTCGCTTCCTGTAAAATGCTGGCATTCTTATTTAGCAATCAAGACTGTTCACAATGTACTATGTAGTCATATTAACCATCGTCTGCAGAAAGAACAAAAACAACTTTTTGTCTCACCAAACGATAATAAAACAGGAAAAGCATGAAACTAGCCGTAGGTAGGTACTATGTACTGTTTTATCGCAGTTCTCATGTTTATGACTGTTCAAGATTCATGTCCATATGCTAATACCAGTATCGCGCGTGTTTATACACCACTATCTTTATAAGGTGTTCACAGATTGTAAGTGTGCTGTAAAAACTGGGGCTATAATAGTAGCTGATTTGAATATATTTTCCAATAATTATGTTTAAAAGAGGAATCATGGAGTTTCTTGACTGCTCTGCTCCTGCGCGAACCGTACACCTGTCTTTTGACGATTCATAAGTGCCCTTGTAGGTGTATGTGAAATAAAATATTTTGTATTTGTCTTGGTGCTTGCGGCTAAATACTAACAGTTGATCAATCTTCAGGTTAAGCCGCACTTGCCTAGGTTAGTCTGTGGATAGGTGACCAACCATTACATACCGAGTTTCCTCCGTGCCTCGGAAAGCGCACCTTTGGTCCTGGCTGTCCTTTGTAGATCTTTGACAGTCGTTACAGGTAGTCAGTGGCCCGAAAGTCTGACCATTAACCAATGTCACCAAGGGGATCGTATTAGTAACTGTAGTCGTATTAACGATAAAAACGAATACAGTAAATCCAGTAGTAGGCAGTCGCTCCATGTAAAATAATGGTAATCAGTATTCGGTAAGACTGGAAGCCGACCCCAACATAGTTGGAAAAAGGCTAGGCAGATGTTGTTGCAAGCTCTTGGTACTGCTGACTATGAAGTCTTGAGTTCGATTCACAGATCAGGCAGTGTTTTGGAACGTAGTTCCTTATATCGCGCGTTGCGGGGCTAGACGGAAAAAATTCAGACGAAAAGTGTGTACGACACTTTTAGGAGGGTAATGTGTTTTTGCTATAGTAAGCTATTGTAAGCCGTGCGGCGTGCGCATGTTAAAGAAAGCAAGCCAGATATTTTCGTTTCGTCTTTGGTCTGTGGATGGGTGATCAAGGTTTAGCAACGACTGCCCAGATCTGCCTGTGGATGGGTGATCCAAGTTAAGCAACGGTTGCCGAGGTCTGTCTGTGGATGGGTGATCAAGGTTAAGCAACGACTCGCAAGGTCTGTCTGTGGATGGGTGATCCAAGTTAAGCAACACGGTTGCCAAGGTTGGTCTGTGGATGGGTGATCAAGGTTAAGCAATGACTGCCAAGGTCTGTCTGTGGATGGGTGATCCAAGTTAAGCAACGGTTGCCAAGGTTGGTCTGTGGATGGGTGATCAAGGTTAAGCAACGACTGCCAAGGTCTGTCTGTGGATGGGTGATCCAAGTTAAGCAACGGTTGCCGAGGTCTGTCTGTGGATGGGTGATCAAGGTTAAGCAACGACTGTCAAGGTCTGTCTGTGGATGGGTGATCCAAGTTAAGCAACGGTTGCCGAGGTCTGTCTGTGGATGGGTGATCAAGGTTAAGCAACGACTGCCAAGGTCTGGTTTTTTTTGGTGCCAATTTTTTTTTTACAATTCCTTCACTAGTTAATCGAAAGGAACTTCGTTCCATCCGGGTGTCCCTTGACACCTCTCTAGTTTTTTTATGTTTTTCCAGTTTCTCAGTAGTAGCGCGGGGTCTGAATTTGTGCATTATAGTTTCGTCCCCTATTAATTACACGGGACGCAAACAGATATGGCTCATCAAGTGTTTGTATGGGTGTTTTATCTTGAGGGCCATTTATATTATTATTCTTGAAGCTCAATCGTTCAAGGTTAAGTAGTGTTTGTATTTGTTAAACTTTGGTTTCTGGAAATTTTTTGGTAAAAAAAGTTCCAGAGAGTGGTCCTCGAAAATGACAAAATTGAAAGTTATGTAAAATAGGATTTTCATTTTGCTAGCTTAAAGTTAGTGAGTCTGCTGTTTCCTACAAAAGTGCAATGCCTACAACACGTTCAAAATGTATGGAACACCTGATTAATTACACTCTTAACCTTGTAGCAGAGGAGGTAGACATTTTTGCTTGTACACTGAGTGAATTCACAAGGATAATATTTTATGTAAGCAGTTCTAGATAATAACTGGTTAGTTCGCTTCACTATTGCATTGGGTTGTTTGTGCCTGTAAAAATAATTGTGAGTGATGATTATATAAATAAATAAAAAATAAAAAAATAGCCATGAAAATGACGATGCGGCGATCACAATGGTGTACTGAATACGTGGTAACCATTAGTACGTCGATGTCCCTTCCTCTCTGTAGCAATGTAAAAAATCCTGTTGATAGTACTTCTTGTTAAACTTTACGAGGACTGGCTTACTGACCCTTTGATACTTCAAAAGGTAAATCTATCTGCAATATTCAGCACTGAATTAAATAGTATGGGTGTCTACTTATTTTACGCAAATTAGAAAATTTCAGTGTCCATTTTGTTTTCATTCGTTCATGTTGACGCATCAGATTTATTTTCTGATATGTTATCGATTAGCATGGCGATAATAATGTTATTTTGAGATATATAATATGTATAATACGCATATTATATGTAAATAACCGTTTACAGCTGTTACGCGAGTAACTATTACGTCAGAATTATAGTCAGTATTTTCTTATCAGTTTCGATAAGAAAATTATTCTCTCAATAGAGGGACGAGGTGTGTTCATATTCTGATGGAAAGGGGATATCCTCAAGCCAGAACGCATTGTCTGGTTGGCAACAATTGGTGACAATGTTTACAATGCTCGTCGTCAACAGATCCATCACACTTCTACATATTCACCTCTATCTGTACAGACTCCAAAGAGACCGCAACACAGCAGGGATAATGAATAGTCCGCTCCGAATAAAACCTTGGCAAAATAAAGTCACGACAAAGAAATAGATCAGTAACATGGAGAATGCTGATCTCCAAGCCCGCACTGTACCAAAGCGTGCGGGAATCGACATATCACACTGGTTAAAATCAAAATCGCGGGTCTCGTTTCTCCTATTATTGGTCGAATCCTGCACGTGTCTTCTCCGCTCCACTTTTGTGGAAACTGGGCCCAAGTCCCCATTTTCGTCAGCCACGAGAACTGTTACGAATCTGCACACTTAACGTAACGTTAACGTAAACGTTCACGTTTTCTGTACAATAGTACATTAGTAGAATGAGATAATTGAGCAGTCACATGTCAGGGTTTTTATTGACTAACTAATAATAGATTAATCAATGCGATAATTACGTATTTATTGACGATTATGATGTAAGTAACTGTAATTTCCGATGATGATTCTGATCTTCTGTATATTTAAGGGATTGAAATTAAACCAGCAGGTTTTGACCTTAGATCCGTCGATCGAAAATTATCCTACGGGAACGTTCTACTTGGATACAAATAGAGATAAATACTCTATGTCCTAACCCTTGTTATGGTCTATCAGTGAGTTTAATTTCACCTGAATGCGATCAGCCGTTAAGGAGTGGAAATGTACCTAACAGGCAGACAGACATGCAGAGCTACTAACGTGTTTATATTACTGGTTTTAGTATGGATTTAGTAGTATTAAAACAGATAAATGTAGTATTTCAAAAGCGTACGTCCCGCTTCCCATAAAGATAATGCCTAAGTGCGATTTTTATGAAGCACTTCAAAATTAAATAGTATCGAGTTATGTACGTAAGTAGATGTTGTTTATTCCCGCTGTGACGTAGCGTAGCTAACATTTATTCACCGAAGTACGCTATAAAAGCGTCGATCTAGCGAGCAATGTGCTGCACCTATTGTATAGAAAATAATTGCACAGAAAACCCACTTACAATAAAAAAGGAACGAAGATACACACACAAGCTGTGGCTTGTTAACTAAGTTGTTAGTGAAACTCCGGGAGGCGTTTGAGCCAGTGCTTTATGGTTATTGGTAAAAAATGGAGAAATTGTCTGTGAAAAATGTATTAAAAAAACAAAATTGCGGCGTGTTCCGTCCTTATCGGACTAAAAGAATCATCATTAGACTTCAGAAGCAACACTTTTGAAAGTATTGCGGGTTATCACCCATTCCTTGTCGATGTTCCAC
The DNA here is from genome assembly GCA_950022335.1 of Eurois occulta. Taxonomy (NCBI): domain Eukaryota; kingdom Metazoa; phylum Arthropoda; class Insecta; order Lepidoptera; family Noctuidae; genus Eurois; species Eurois occulta. The sequence continues at coordinate 2,083,729 of OX465489.1, read as the reverse complement.
ACATTCGCATGAAGCGCTTTGCTACATCGTTTATTATGCGCATAGCCAAGGAGTGGAATTCCGTGCCTTCGTCGGTGTTCCCAAGTTCATATGACTCCAATCTATTTAAGTCGCGACTTAATAGGCTTCTTTTGGGTTAGCTCGTATCATCGTCGACCTCATCTCTGTCCTCAGGACTAGATTGAGGTCAAGAGTAGGCCCATTAAACATAAAAAACCAGTTTCCAGTTTAACCGCATGTAGCTTAGTACCTGTATTTTACATGGAGTGACTGCCTATCTGACCTCAACCACCCAGTTAGTACTGGGTAAAATGATACCCTTGGTACCCTTGGTAAGACTGGTTGTCAGCCTTTCGGGCCACTGACGACTTAACAACTTTCAAAGATCCACAATTGACAGCCGAAACCAACGGCGTAACGTGCTTTCTGAGGCTCGGACAAGTGACACTTTTGAAAGTACCAATTCAATATCAGTCATCATAAAACTAACACATACCACCCACCCTGTTGACACGGGTTTGTTGTAATAATAGGTTACATCGTTTTCCCACGACTACCGATTTGTTTTCTTCTTCGTCCGATTTGTACCTACCCATGTTGCTTTTTTATATGGGAAAATAGTAAAGTAAAACTATAATTACTCAATCGCTGATCACATAAGTATCTTTGAGGAAAATTTACTGTTCCACACTATCTCTTCTTTTGCCTGCCCTACTGGTCCTCAGATACTTAGGGATGGTGTAATTAATATTTACCTTCGCCTTGTCAGCGCCTATCTCATAATTGTCTACCCACGTTAAATATGGGTTTTGATCATCCTTTTTACCATCATTAAGAAGTTTCTCCGAAAGGTTTATGTGTATCATTTATTAATATTAAACATACATGTAATACAGAAATCAAGATGTTTTATCAAGTCATAAAAACTTTGCGATCCAGGGTAAGTCACTAGCGGGCCTGTGGACGGTGAGTAATGGGCTAGCTCGCCGTCCGTCCGTCTTATGACGACAGGCATTGTAATGCCTGCCAGGGCTGCGGGACTGTTCGAAAGAGATACCGCGGCCCTGGAACACAAAGTGCAAAAGAAGGAACATGGATGGGTTTTAGTCAGTAAAAGTCTGACACTCCGCCCAGAGCGGGAGGGGTCATTTGATGATTTCCCATCCCAAAAAAATAAAAAAGGGTAAGTCACTAGAAAATTAGTAGGTTATAAATATAAGCAATGGTCAAGATATTTCCTCGCTATCATCTTATACTAAGTTCTTAATCACGGTCGGGTTGTTTCTTGTCTCTCTGCTCTAGGAAACTCGTTGGACCTTCTTCTTTTACCTGTCTATTGGTAGCTTGCTCCACCCTCACAAGTACTCCTAAGTACAGCTCATTGGCTTAGGCTTGTTCAAATGTTTTCATCCTTGTGTTTTATTGACCGATGTCTGTCCCTCCCTAATGATTAAATGAAGAATAATGTTATCTAGTAAAGTGAATTAAATTCTTAAGCAAATCAAACTATGACAGTGTATAGGTAATAGGATTTATGAATGAACCTATTTCCATCTGGACCATAGGTTCACCTTTAGATAGCATAATTATCTAGACTTTGCTACTGAACATAATACAACATCAGACCTGCTAAGGGTTAGGCGAAAGTTTAACTACAGTACAGTACATTTTGTCAGCTGTTTAAGTTCTATGTAATGGGGGCAAGAGGCCTATATAAATGCCATCCTACCTAATAAGTCTTTGCCCGACCTAAGAATTGAACCTAGGACCTCATGCTCAGCGGTAACGCTTGCGATCACTAGACCAAGGAGGAGGTCCGTGCGACTGCTTTAGAATAATCACACTGGCAGTTACTGACACTAATTTAGGTACATCTACACCTTTACCTCGAATAAATGATTGTTATTGATACACTAAAAATATCCCACAATTCTCTATACCGTACTAAATTAACACATTTAAATGGTAACTGGAATAATATAATAATTTGAACAGTCTATACGGGAATTCTATCAAACGTAGCCTATTATAGCATATTAGCAAAGCTGTGTGAAGAAAAACAACCTATACAGCCACTTGTACAGTCGAGGAAATTGATTGGACACACTACGTCAATTTGCCGCGTTAATGCTAGTTCATACAACTGCCGAACAATGACAGTTGTGATTTGAAAATACGGACAATTTAGGTTAGCAGTCACGGTGCAAAACAATCGACTTTCTTGACTTTACGTATCGATGTTAATTTGATGAAAATTTGGTTATCAACCAGTCACGTTTTAGAGACGTGGATACAGTTAGATGCGTTTAGACTGTGTTTAGACTGAGTCAAGTGGAAGACCGCCATAATTATGCGGATACGGTTCCAGACATCGGACTCTGATAGACAATGTACTAAAATATCTGTAAGTTTGCAGTATGCGCAGTTATCGCTCTATAAAAACAAATATGGCAACCAAAAAAATATAATTACAATCTTTGATATCAATCTAAAAAAACAAACTGTTTTGACTGTGTGTTTAGACACAAGATAAACTGTTCTGTCTGTATACTATAAACAAAATGGTCTGACTGTTGTGTGTCCACTGTCTAACAATTCGTTTCAAATCTTTATTACGTCAAAGGTTCTAATTTCCGCAAGGTTTTTATATGACGTCTTTGTTATTTAGATCAAAGGTAATCCTTGTCCGATACTTGTAATTCTATTCTCTTCATTGAATACTATGAGTCATTAGAAATGTCGCGGAAGAAGTCTCGAGATGACCTCGTGATAGGTTCTGTATGAATATAACTATGATAAAAATATTTTATTTCACATAGGCGGCCTACATGGGCATTTATAAAACGTCGACAAAAAGGTGCACGGTTCGGGTTGATCGTATCCTATAGAGAAGAACCGGCAAGAAACTCCATGGTTACCGTTTTAAAATGATTTGGTTTTACAGCAGTAGTACTTAAGTATGGGGGGACAGCATAGGCTCGACAATAAGTCGTTGCTTACAACACAAAAAACGTAAAACAAGATAAGAGGTTAGCAAAAGTTAACACGCATCTAGGAATATCTAAGGCCTACACTGTTCACACATTCACAAACAATCGTTAAAAAGAATCTATACAAAGGTAAGAAAATATTATAGAAGACTAAATTAAACATGTGACACAAATATTGTCATCAGTGCTGCAACTATTCTGAACAAAAGGTGTTTAAATGATTTGAGAAATATTGTAAAAAAAAAATTGATTAAAAGGAAAAGGAAAAAATGAGATTATGAATAGTTGAGACACATCCACATATTTGTGCCGTTTATGAGCTACCAGGGAAGCCGCATGCGCAGAAGGAACTAAAGCCAAACTTCTTTATCTTCAACGTAGTCCTTGATTTTGTAATATGTTTTTTAATAAGGACACGTTTGATGTAGTTTTTGAACTTTCCATCGGTCAGTTCTATAACTGACTTTTTTTTATAAACACGTACCTATACTGTTTAGAAGAAAAGACTTGCTAGTTTTAGTTAATCTGAATTTGGGTATTACAATTTCGAGTTTACTGCGTGTATTTATATTATAGAAGTCGCTTCTAATTTTGAAGAGCGAGATTTTTTCGGTTTTGACGTATGACTTGTTGGGCTTTCCTGTGTAAAACGAAACATGAAGAAATACTAGATGTGGCAATAACTTTGAAAGCGTTTCATATTTCTAAGCCTTGTATCAAGAGGCTTCTGCTTGCATAACTTCTTAATGACAACTAATGACAATTCCTTCATACATTTTTGACATTTTCGTTCAATCGTTATCGTTGCCAGCTCTGGTACAAAAATCGTAAGTTTTTTAATTATTTAATGCCGGTTAGTTGTAACTGGGTTGTGGAGGTCAGACAGATAGACAGTCCCTCCATGTAAAATTAGTATTCAGCTGCATTCAGTTATACTGGAAGCCGACCCCAAAATAGTTGGGAAAAGGTTAGGCAGATGTTTTTTTTTTTTTTTTTTTTATTTATTTATTTATAATTACGTAAATAACACCTTAACAGCTAGAACGCCAATGCGATGTTACTACCACCAAATTTTATAACAAAAAAAAAACATTAGAAACAAAAAAATAAATAATAAGAATACACTTAAAAACACCTCAAACATTTTCAATGCACTTCAGTGCTACTCCTGTGAACTTCATCAGGCTACAGTGAAATATATCTACCTCAACTGAAATAATATTTAACAATCTTATGGCGCGTGACAAGGGGGCAAACTTATTAAGATTGGTCCTAGAAGATGGCTCCAGTAGCGTAGGCGTGGGGCGACGTGCGCCCCCGCAACCGGGCGGCGCACGCAGCCCCAGCTCCGCTAACAGATCGGGGTGATGTAGCCAGCCGCGTAGCACCCGAAACACGAAACTGCACAGAGCGACGTCCCTCCGCACCTCCAGCCTGCTGTACCCTACCATCCCTATTACAAACAGACTCGGGTACATGAGCGGGAAGAAGGGATAGACGCCGTACTGCTTATAAAACAAAAAACGAGTGAATTTGTTTTGAATTCTTTCCACCATGACACTGTATTTGGCCTCATGTGGGTTCCAAACGATCGCACTCGTTTCAAGACGGCTCCGTACCAGCGCATTGTACATGATTCTAACCACTGCCGTATTCTGAAAGTCTTTGCACTGCCTAAGTATAAATCCAAGATTTCGGAAGGACTTGCGGCATATGTTTAAGATGTGCTCCCGAAACAATAATTCTGGAACCATCTCCACGCCCAGGTCCCGCACATGCGTGACTCGTGACATAACCGCGGCTTCCATCTCATACTGATGCAGCAGAGGTTCCCGCGCGCGAGTGTAGCTCATTATGCCGCATTTGGAAACGTTAAAAACTAACTTATTATCTAGACTCCACTGTACTACCCTATCAATATCCTGTTGAAGCCGTTCACAGTCCGAAGTATCTGCTACCGACAAGAACAACTTGAGGTCGTCTGCGAATAGCAAACACTTCGCCTCCTTTACAACTTCCGGCAGATCATTGACCATTAGAATGAAGCCTAATGGACCGATATTGCTACCCTGACTCACCCCCGAAAACGTGAAATAAGGCTTGGAGACGTATCCACCATATTCGACGTACTGCCGGCGATCGCCAAGGTAGTTCGCGAAGAATTGCAGAAGGTGCGGTGTGAAACCAAATGCCGCAAACTTAGCCAACAGCACATCGTTGTCGACGGTGTCGAACGCCTTCCGAAAGTCGAAGTACGCAGTGTCCACCTGCCCTCCAGCGTCAACCACCGGCGCCAGGTATGTCATGAAAGACATTAGGTTACTTCCCGTACTTCGACCAGTCCGGAAACCGTGTTGAGCGTCGGTCAGGCGAGAAGTTACCTGATCTGAAATGTACTTGTGCAACACTGACTCAAACACCTTAGCAAACGCCGACAGCACCGCCACCGGTCGGTACCCACTAACATCAGTTCCCGAACCCCCCTTCGGGACTGGGATCACTCTAGTGATTTTCCATTGGTTGGGATATCGACCTAACTTTAAAAACAAATTTAAAATGTGCAGTAATGGCTTTTCAAACACCGCGCTACAGTCTTTAACTATATAAGGTGGTATCCCGTCCGGTCCCGCCGAATATTTGGGCTTGAGGCGGCGGAGCGCTGCGCGCAGCTCGCGTACGTCGAGCTGGCCCACGTGAACGCGCGCCGCACCCGCGCTCGCGCCCGCCGCACGCTCCGCCTCCGCGGGGTCCAGTGCCGGGCGCACCTCGTTATACACCGAATGAAAATAGGAAGCCAAACATTCCGCACACTCTTCGTCACTCAACTCTCTTCCATCTTTTGTGACTCGAGTTTTATTGCGTCTAGCCCGCTTGCTTCTAACAAAATTCCAAAAAGATTTAGGATCGTTTTTAATATTTGACTGTAACCTACACTGGTATTTCTCATAAGTTGACGCTAATTTATGTTTAACCTGGGTACGATAGAAAGAAAAGCATTCATAGTCGCTATTGGAACCAGTAATTTTAAATAATTTATGATACCTCCACTTTGTTTTGATGTCGCATATTAAATCAGATGTGTACCAGGTTGGATACATATATTTGCATTTACTCCCACTTTTTTTTTTCGTCGGTGTGCATTCACTAATAGCTTCATTAACTACGCTATAAAAAAACGTCAATGCCTTATCAGGATCTAAAAAGTCATAAAATACCTCCCAGTCTATTGATTGCAAAATACGATATAGTCTGGAAAAGTCACATTTGGTAAAATTCCATTTTGGTTCCCTATATAATACGGATTCCTCCTCGCAATCCGAACTCGGTTTGTGTACCGTTAATGGGTCATTGAATCGACCACCAAACTTCGCTGTAGCTATCAGTGGAGGATGCTGAACGTCAATATCCACCAACGGTTCACCCGACAGTTCTACCTCCACATCACTCGCCAAAAACGTAGTCAATACTAAGTCCAAAGTACGATTATTTATATTACAAACATTGTTTACCTGATGAAATCCACAGAAAGCGTTTACATACTCCAAGTAAGTTTGCACTTCCACTGTTGTAGATGGCATATTAAAATCTCCCAACACTACTACATTCACATAATTTACACATACAGTTTCAATAATATTAAACAATCGCATATATTCATTACTGTCACATTTCGGTGGAATATAAACTACACAACATAAAAACAAACAATTATTTCCCAAGTGCACGGTAGCACATACAATTTCAAATAAGGCTGAGTCCACATTTGCGACCGGAACGCACTTTAAATCAAATCGTGGCGATGTTGCTAAAAACACTCCTCCTTGTTTGCGCCCATCTGCTCGATCACACCGTAGTATTTTATAATCCGGCGGAATAAGTTCGCCATCATGAATTGAATCATTAAGGCCCGACTCTGTGATGGCAAAAAGGTCGTAAGAGGATGCCAATAGATTTGTGAAGAAAGTCTTAGTTTTTGTTCGCAAACCTCGAACATTCTGGTAATATACTCGAATGCATTTATTCCTGGGTTTGGTTGCCTTGTGTTGGTTTACGAGAGTTCCGAAACCACACCCATTGGTTGAATTGGGCGTTAAGTGGCCAGCTATCTACATTGTTCACCTTCTCAAAAAGTGATTCTGGGACTCCAATCATAAATGACGCATAGTCTCTTTTACTTTTCGGGATTATTTTCTCGACTTTAATATCGTCAGTGCCACAGATTCCCGCCACGTGCTCACATATTGCCTTCTCAGTTGTGTGTGTCTGGATGTAGTGACCACACATGTAAAAACCTTTTTCTCTGAATTGCTTGAATTGCAGCAATTTGTGTATTTCCTCCTTTTTTTATGGCATTAACAACAATTTTCTTTGCCTTTTTTTTGTTATTGACTACTTGCCATTCTTCAGATGAGAAGTCTTTTTCCGAAGCAATCTCAGGAGTTTCCAATAAACACTCGCTGGTTTTCTGTGGTATGGACGCAGCCTTATTCTTAGCTCGCTCTGTCGCACGACGCGCACGTTCCGTCTCCTTTGTTTGCGGTTCTTTGGCATCAGTCGCAACACTTGCCTCGCTCACCCGCTGTGTAGTTGGTATAACGCTAAGTTTATCCATCTCACTCTTCGATGTATTTGTAGACATTAGCACTTCGAGCTTCTCAATTTTGGTGGATAAGACTGCAAGTACCCTCGTCTGTTCGGTAATAGTGACGAAATAATTTTCAATCAGCTGCTGTTGATTGTCTATTTTCTTGTTTTGAGACTCAATCACAGCTGTTTGAGTCGTGATTTTTACCGTCAACGCTGCCACTTTCTTTAATAAATCGTTGAAAGCCGTTTCAACGTTAAGCTTGGACATTTTTACCGGTGAACGGAATAAAATAAAAAATAAAAAAAAATAAAATAAAATTCGTTTACTTCAGACTAATAAAATGTCCATAGGTTGTTAGTTAAAACAAAACAAAACTTATAAAACATGCAGCCTGATAAGCCTACCTACAACTGCAGATTCAGGTCTCTCTGCAATCATCCTTAGGATTCCGTTGCCACTACCTCGAATTCGGCGAATTAGTGAGGCTGACTTTTTGCGCATTATAGCGTAAAAGTCATCCACCCTCGCGTCGGCAAACATGCCCGAGGCGCTGCAAAACCGAGGCAGTCGCACCAGAATCCTAAAGGCGTTGTTGTACTGCACTCTAAGAGCATTGTAGGCCCGCTGCGTATAGTTGGTCCATAGGGCGCTGGTGTAAAAGCTTTGACAGTATGCTCTGAACAAAGTTACTTTAACCTGTGCCGTACACCTTGCGAACCTATGCACCAACATGTTAGCACGCACCGACAATGCTCTTCTTTCCCTCTCAATATCTCTGTCGTCATTAAGGGTTTCAGTTACAACGTGCCCTAGATACTTAAACTCAGAAACACGGCTCAAAGATACCCCGTTTAGATAAACTGGCGGTATATGCTCAGGTTCTTTATTTTTACCTCTGATAATCATATACTCACTCTTTCTATCGTTGTACTTTAAGCCGTGAATCTCGGCGTATGACTCACAGACATTTAACAGTTTTCTCAACCCACCTACAGATGGACTCAGCAACACCATGTCGTCAGCGTAACTGATGTTATTGACACAAACGTTGTCTATGTGACACCCGACATGGCTGTTGCTGAGCTCACCAATCAGCTGGTTGACATACAGGTTGAATAGTCTTGGAGAGGTCAGCCCCCCTTGCCTAACTCCACACTCCAGTGTATACTCATCAGAATATACGTTTCCCCATTTGACAACGTTTTTCTGATGGTTAATAAAAACACGGACTTAATTTAAACGTGCCAACAGTCGGGTTGGAAGTTGATGAATTGATGACTACGATTAGTTGTGTAAATTAAGTACCTATTTCAACTAGTAAGTACCTACGTACAATCCACTGTGTAGGTTATCTGTATATTTGGCATTCCATAGATGTTTTTAAATTGCATAAATTAATTGCCACAGTTGTAAGATTATGCGTATTCATTAACATTCATGGTTAATAATTTTAATTTACATTTACGGGTGTACCTACTACTACTGATGACTAATTTGCTTTTGTAGTACCAACTGTACTACATAAAAACCTTGTCCTGGGTTCAACAGAACTGTAAATGTTAAAGACTGGTTAGTTTTTTGCTTACGTAACTTGCTCATCAATTGTGGGGTTTGATAAAGTGCTTCCGAAATATTATTGAGTAAAATTAAAATCATGGTGCAAGTGTCTTGCAGAAAAGAGATAAAAAGTACCCGGTTGCCATCAAACTCAATAGCAGTCTACAGCTTGAGATGGGACCCCAAACTGTCGCTCACAACACCCTGTCGTCCACCTTTCGCTACCTATCTGGGGACACTCCCATACCACGCTTGAAGATACGCGATCTCTACTCTAGGGCCGTCTGCTAAAATGCAATCGTAATTGCAAAATTAAAGCATTGACGTAAATTTTTGGAAGGTGGCAAATAGAGACTGAACTACGTAGTTCAATTTCACAGCCAGTCTACAAAGTAATTAATAATATGGCACACAGCCAAAGAATTAATTACCTACGTTTATTCAGATTTTTGATACAAGACTGCATGTGTGCGTTAGAGTTGTTTGTAGAAACAGATATACCTACCTCAGGGCTCCGTTTGAAAACATCAAAGGAAAAGCCTATTAATAACTTAATTCTTCATGTTCACATTATCTCTCAACTAGCTTTTACCCGCGACTACGCCCGCGTGTAGTTCTGAAATAATTTCTACATTCCTATGATGATGATGTCGTCAGTTGCGGAAAACAGCTGATTGAGGATCACACGGAACCCAGCATTGGTTGATTCTGGGCTAAAATGATGCTGACTTCCTATTCCTGGACGTAATCTACCTCTCTGCCAAATTTTATAAAAATCCTTTTAGCCGTTACAGGCATAAAAGGAGATAGACATACATACGTTAGTTTCACATTTATATATAGCACTTTTATATTAGTATGGATAAACATTATGTTATGACAAATTCTGAGAAGTTAGTAGCAAATACTTTGATCACAAACAGAGGTGATGAGATTGTGTCGTCATATCATCTTGAGTAAATAGGTACATATCAGGGCGATATGACTCATTGGATGCGGTGATAAGGCACGTTAGGAATCTGTTATCATTTGCGCATTGTTAGCCGGAGATATGTTGTGAATTGCTTGTAAATATTTGAATGTCTTTCGTTTTGAAGTTGTGTTAGTTAACTTGATGCTACGTTGTTTTTCTCAGGACTCACCCGTATCAATAGCCAAAGTAATTACTTGAGTTTAAGTAATAACTTAGGCGAACATTTTAATGCAATAAACAAGAATTTAAACGAAGTAAGAACCGTCAAAGAAAGCAAAGCTAAGAATTCTACCTTTTGAAAGTTCTAATTTCAAGCAATTAGTAAACTACATAATGAAATTTGTATCATAAATACATTGATATATGAAAACCTTCTTATATTAACCGTCTTTATATATCAATGCATAAATAATGACTTTTACTGAAGTTAGCACTTTGACTTGTTTATAATACGGGTGTCAATGTTAAGATAAAGTACCTACTTACTATTCAAGAATAATGTGATTTGTTAGATGAACATGGCAGGCCATAATGCCAAGTGCAATGGAAACAAGATCCATAGTCCTTAGCTAATCCATACGTTACTTCAGCTAGGTACCTATACACACGTTTGATTTTGACAAACCCGATTTATGGCCATTCTTGTTTAAGTTAAACATACATATAAAGCTATGATGATGATGTTCACTAATGGAGAAGCTGGAATTCGAGTAAAAGAAAAGATAACGAACTTTAGATTTCACGTTCAGCGGACCTGTTGAAAAGAAGAATGACAATAACCTTAACAAAAATTTACTTCGCACTATGTATTTTATTTAATATAACTTAAAAAATAAACAAAGCAGATAATTCGTTTAACCCACGAGTTAACACAAAAAACGTCACCATCAAACGCGAATTTTCCACAAAAAATCGCCCTTGACACAGATTTCGTTCCATTACATCATAAGACACACTCCTGACCTTAGCTATTAGAATATTTCTTTTCGTTTTCCCAAAACACCGCTCTAATGGAAACCGATGACGTATTCCGATCATTTCTATCAATTAATTGATACTAATCACGCCACTGAAACTTTTCTGGTGTAGTTGCTATGCCAACAGTGCTTGCACATTGAAATTTTAATTTTAAGACGACGGGCTAAAGTTGAGTTTTCTTTGTCTTTATGTTTATTGGTTATCAGCAAATTGACTTTCGTAAATTAATTATGATTTAAATCATAGATATTTATAGCGGAAACAGTGGGTGTTAATGACTGAATTTTTTTGATCGTGTTTTATGACCCATTGCGGTTTTTCAATATTTCCGAGATAGACAATTTTCCTGAACTAGATTTTAATCATTACTTTACATGTGCTCATTTTATTTTAAATATCAACTCGTGTAGTGTTTGTTACTATGTTTATCAGTTATGTTAGTATGTTTATCAGTTGTCTGGTTGCCATAGTAGGTACAGGCTCTGCCTAGTTTGGGATCAGATGGCGGTGTGTTGGTTGTCCCAAGATATTATTATTATTATTATATTATTACTACACTAGACCACTTTTCATAATAAACTAACATTCAACTTATCAATGGAATTATCAGTTTGATGTTGTCGCGAAGCATGTTGTAGACTTTGCCAATAAAAATGATATTCTACAGTAGACGTGGCTCTCCATGGTACTCCTAATGGCCGATAGACTGCACTATATCTAGCAAAAGGTGTTTACGGTTGAAGCACCAGGTAACCCGCGAAATTCTTAATGGGATTAAATTAACTTAGAGGGTTGTATTGATGATTTTAATGAATATATCTCCGTAAAGCCATATTTGTTACGGTGGCAAATCATATTCTAATCAATATACAACCTGACACTGAGCTGCAAGTTGCAAAAAATGCAAGAAAATTTGAATTTTGCGGGTTACCTTAGCGCATCGCAATCGCATAACCAGTAGATTAAATCAAGCAATATGTGTTAATTGCTCTCTTCGCTACAACTATAGGCACTTATTTTTGCTACAAGCGCTAGTCGAAACCTCGACTGTGAGCACGAACCCGGAATCCACCATTTCTCCATTTGAGCAGCAAAAAATCCGGATATCCCTACTCACAAGCCTGTCTGTCCACTCTTAATCAGACTACAGAATCAGACGTAAAATGTCACCTAGCAGACTTATGGGTACAAAAGTTAAGGCCTCAATTAAATCATGACCCCTTGACATCTCACCCGGCACCCAAGAAGGTTAAATTCGCATAACGACACTCTTTAATCTTTTCAGACGAAACCGCGGAACAAGCAACTACAAGTACGGTGTAATCAAGTTTGAACCGCAGTTCCTGAAGTACAAAGTCTTAAATGGGACTGTAAGATGAGCTGGCACATAAGACTGTTCGTCATTCGCGCTCAAATCACTTAAAGCAATGAAGGTGAGGGAAAAAAATGTTAATTTATTTATAACTAGCTTTTGGCCGCGGCTTCGCTCGCATTATGGTTGGATATTATCCCACAGGAACGTTATAAATATAACCTATGACACTTGAGGACTAGCTTACCATTAGTGAAAGAATTTTCGGTATCGAATTACTATATCCAAATATACAAACGTTACGGAGGAGGCGCCGAGTTCAGTAATTGTACTACCGGGATAAAAAGTATGTGTTAATTATATGTGTGCCAAACTTCATCCAAATACGGTCAGTAGTTTTTGTGTGAAAGAGTAAAAAAACATCCAGACATACATACATCCTCAAAAGCTTTCGCATTTATATCATTGGTAGGAAGTACAATACTTTAAATACCTTCAGACCCCTGTAATATTCATTGCATTCATAAGCATTATAATTATTTAAAGTCTGTTACATTGAGTCTCACCGTAAAACTTGATTTTCACCCAAAAAAAATTGCGCAGAGTTACTTTGATGCACAGAATGCTAGGTTGACTGCTTCGTGAATGGTCCTTACACCTTGTAGCTACAGACTACTGTTTGTTCCTGTCTGCACGCATGCGATTACAGGTACATATCTTATAAGGAAAAAATATGTTATTATTTGTCGATTACGTCTTATCAACGAGTAATCGAGAAACTAAATCAAAATCGAGCCATGATAACAGCTGTTTGGCCGACTTCCCGTGGGTGACAATCAGTCAGTCACCTTAGCGACTGTGTGACTGGAATAATAATTAAATTTGACAGTATGATTGTGGGTTTGCATATGTTAATATTATCAGTCATCTATCTTTCTTTTTAGTCGTACGGAAACTCATTACGACATGATACACAATTGTTGCTCATCGACTGGGATGCGTGAGTGTTGGAAAACCACGCATCCCAGCCCCGATTTTCAGCATACATGACGATAATACAAGCACATGAACAGTTAAATTCTCTGAAAGTCTAAAATAACACCAAGTAGTGCAAACTCAGTAGTAATTATTATAAAGAGGTTTTGGTAAGTTTTTTTGTTAGTAAGTTTGAATGGAGGGGATTATAATCTTCGGAAACACTGATTCGATTGCGAAAATTCTTTCACTAGTAGGAAGCTACATTAACCCCGAGTATCATAGCGCGAGTGAAGCCGCGGGCAAAAGGAAGTATACTATAATTGCCAAAGTATAAGTATCTGTCTGTCACTTGTACACGCTTTAAAAACTGGACGGAATTCAATAAATTTTATAAAGTTAACTACTTATATGTCATGGCAATGGGACACATCATGACCTAGGTTAGGACATTTATTACTATTTATCCCGGCACGTTCTAGAAAAGAAGAGGCCTTTGCCCAACAGTGGGACAGTAGTGGGACAGTGGGCAGTAGTAGTTTCCATGGGATAATTTCCGAGCTCCACGTGAACAAAGCTAAAAAGTAGTTAAAACGTATTCTTTAAACAGCTTAATAAACAAACAAACAGCTTTAACACAACAGTAATATAAAATGGACCTCGCTTTCATAATTAAGGTCATTGGAATTAAGTCACAATTACGTCGACATTTTTTGTTTCGCTGTGAATGTAATTCAATCTCGGAATAAATGCTTGCTGGATTATTAGTACAGTTTAAGTTGATGGGGGCATGCATTGTTTTGATAACTCTCTCATTAAAATATTGGGTCGAAATAGCGACACGTTAGGCCCAGAAGGAGATGGCGGGACGAGTTCTCCTACCTTAAGGATTGGGTTGAACTTGCAAAACAAAGAGAAAAATGTAAATACAGAAGATAAGCCTTTCGTTAGACAAAATTGGCTTGTAAAAAAGCCTTTTATCAGGGTGTGACTAGCAAATGTCTAGAAAGATCGATCGACGATTGGCTATCGAGTTGTTTGTACCTCGATAGCCGCTTCTATTTTTCTACTGGGTGATTTTTTAGGGTTCCGTACCCGAAGAGTAACCAACGGGACCCTATTACTAAGCCTCCGCTGTCCACCCGTCCGTTCGTCTGTTTGTCAGCGGGCTTTATCTCATGATCTGCAATAGGGTGTCCCCCTATTTTCACAGAATGTGTATTTCTGTTGCCGCTATATCAAGGAATAAATTCAAAATTAAAGGGGGCTCCACTACTACGATGATACGGAACCTTTCATGAGCGAGTCCGACTGGCACTGGTCGGTTTTAAACGTTGGCAATACTTTAAGGGCGTGTAATACTCATGAAAATGAACAACTTTTACTATGGGACCGACCATAATAATAATATCAGCTGCTCCATACATTTTTGGTTGCGGAACTCGAAAAAATGTAGGCTGATATTTGACCATAACATTGCAAAATAATTAAATAATATTTATTTTTTGCAATTTTATGGACGTTCCCATAGTTAAACTTGTCCATTATGTTGTGCATATCCTTAAACTAGTTTTTAATTAAATATCATTAAGGTAATAAGGTATACCTATGTCCAAAAGACCTTTCTATAATTAAATCTCAAAAGAAGAATTAGCAAATCCTCCAAAGATAAAAACACAAAATAAACACTACACGCTGAAAAGAAGAACACAATTAATTCAGTGATAAAAGTATATAAGTGCATTAGGATTATCGTTACGTGTGTGACACGAGTTCCGCCCTAATTAATTAATGGCGACCCTAATCAGGTGTTACTGATATCAGTTATCTGTTTTTATTAGTTAAGTGACGTCTTGGATGATTCTATTGATTTCTAGATACTCCTTTTTAATGTAGTATATCGCGTTGAATTAAATGATGTTGAATGTTTCGTGGCTAAATAAGAACAGCCGCTCGGATCGATCTTTAGGTTAAGCCGTGCTTACCTAGGTTGGTCCGTAGATGGGTGACCACCCATTACATACCGAGTTTCTTCCGTGCCTCGGAAAGCACGTTAAGCCGTTGGTCCCGGTTGTCATTTGTAGATCTTTGACAGTCGTTACAGGTAGTCAGTGGCCCGAAAGTCTGACAACCAGTCTTACCAAGGGGTATCGTATTACCTAGCACTAACTGGGTTGTGGAGGTCCGACAGGCAGTCGCTCCATGTAAAATACTGGTATTCAGATGCATCCGGTTAGACTGGAAGCCGACCCCAACATAGTTGGGAAAAGGCTAGGCAGATGATGATCGCGTTGAATTAAATGCACTGATGAAAGGTTCAGACAAACTGGTACGGATTGTGGACGAAAACACCAGTCTGGATTAAACATAACGGGCGAAATGAATGTACTGTAGGTACACTTCTGTATATACCTTCGGGGATTACAGGCGTGATGGTTTTACTATCACCCTTATCCGTTGTTAACAATTAAATCAAAATGAACCGTAAATTGTAACAACTCTTAATTATAAAATAAAATTGTCATGACAAGATAAGTAGCTGATAGGCAATCATTTATTGTTATTTCAACTGCCTTTTTTGTTAAAGAAATCATAGTAGACATATTGTTTCGTTCGAATCCGAATATACTAGAATTGGGTTTTATGTAATCAATCAGACATGACATGCTATCAGCGATATAAAGGTTTTAATTTTTTTTCAGTACTTTACTAAAACATGTTGTTTATTGACGTTAAACGTTAGGGAAATTAATTGTTAAGCGAATTGAAGTACCGAATTAAATAGTCCGTACTTACATTAAGCTCAAAGGCCGAAAATGCTCCTTGAGCGAAAAAACCGACCTCATCGCGTTGTGGCAATTTCAAAACGACCATAATCTGCCTAGGCTTTTCCTAACTATCTTGGGGTCGGCTCCCAGTCTAACCGTATGCAGCTGAATACCAGTATTTTACATGGAGCGACTGACTATCTGACCTCCACAACCCAGTTGGTCCACTGGGTAATACGATATCCTTGGTAAGACTGGTTGTCAGATTTTCGGGCTACTAAATACCTGTAACGACTGTCAAAGGTCTACAAATGACAGCCGGGACCAACGGTTTAAGGTGCTTTTCGAGGCACGGAGGAAACTCGGTATGTAATACGGTCACCCATCCATAGAAAAACCTAGACAAGCACGGCTTAACCTAAAGATCGACCCGAGCGCTTGTTATTATTAAACCACGAGCACCTCAAATCCGAGCGCAATTTCAAAACGACCACTAAACGAAATTCGCGTCGTGGCTCTTTTAAAAACGACCACAACGCGTTCTGGCAAAAACAAAACGAACATCAAGCGATATTCGTATACCGATACAAATCACAACTCTCAAAGAATGACTTCTTTGATAGTCCCATGAAGTAGCTACTTTCTTTCAATAACAATTTCCCTAGGACATTGATTGCAGACATGTTAGAAATATGAATTCGTACCAGTAGTGGGCCAGCACGTGCTATGTGCTATGGTTTGTAGGTAAACTATAGACTTTTGCTAATTTTGAAGTTTTCGGAGCAAACTATAGTTACAGCTCATCTTAAAATTCGTACTACTAGTTTTGGCCCGCGGCTTCGCCTGCGTGTAGATTGTAAATCATCCCACAGGAACGTACCTACTTACCAGGATAAAAATATGTAATGTTAGGACACTCGATATTTTTACTTAGTAAGTAAGTATGTAAATACCCAGGTCATATTATGTACAACGTCAAGTAACAGACAGGCTTACTTTTGCATTTATAATATTAAGTATAGAGGTGTGGCTGCAGAGTGCATCAAAAATGTGGCCAGTCTATCGATAATTATCCGCTTACGGTATCTACAGCGCTAAAACAGTATTGTTTTTACACTGTTCACGAACACCTCAGCGTTACGTGGTACTTGACTGGCCCGACCGATTTTACTCGCCTACTGAAACGGTTAATTGATTACGTCTTTACAGATAGTAGGTAATCGATTTAAACTCACAAAAGTAAAGAAACACGAAAAACTGAAACAGTTAGGAACTATGCCGGAAGGTTGTGTTGTGAAGGCTTACCATTTCGAAATAGAAGTCTTGAGAAAAAACTTGGATATACAAGGTGTAAACGGACCCTTAACGAACACGTCAACCAAGCATTCTGTACATCAAACTACATATGTATGTAACTCTACGCAAACATTGTTGCCGGGAAACGACTTTTTTTTGGGGTGAAAAATCACGTTTTACGGTACGAGTCAATGTGACGCTCACAAAAATTGTGCTGATGGATGCATTGCATAGTACGGGTGTCGTGGAGGTATTTAAAGTAAAGTTATAACATTCAAAAATTGTATTAAAAAAAAATATTTGTGAAAAAGTTGGAACTTTGACCCCAATATCTCCGTAACTAGAAGGTTCCCAGGTATGGACTAAAACAAGAAAAAATGGTCGTAATGACGGGGAGTACGAGTGCTTTTCGGCTTTTACAACCATTATACTATCTCTTATCAGGATTCCCTTTTTTATTTATTTACTCAAACAGGCAACCTAGGTCAAAAAGTCTTGATAAATGACAGTGACGGAAAGGTACTGACGGGGGTCGTACTCGTATAACCGGGGGACGGTACCTTATAAGTGGAGAATTTTCATAAAATAACCGTCGAAAACTGCGTCATATTTCCGAAATACAAGCTGGTTACCATAAAAATGATATGAAAATAGATAACATCAGAGAGTTCATGAGAAAAATTGTATTTTAGAAAATAATGTGCACAATCAGCTGTGATAATGTCCGTATATATCGGTAACAATGTTGAGTGCTACACGCTCGGAATTATCTCCAAATAAGTTCTCAATGAGATAAGATTGATAATAGATAACTGATCCATGATAAACCCCAAATCATCATATGTACGGACAGGAAAAGCTGTTAAATGAATATTTTTTTTGAGTTTTTTGGAATTTCCTTTCATTTGTTTATTTGCGATAAATAAAACCTATGTCTAATCTGATCCGTATTAGTCATTTTATTCGAGTAGTAAGAACATTTCAATTTGTCATTCACATTTTCCGAATGATTTTGTCAAATGATGCTTATCATGTTATTGGTTGAACCAAAAAAGGCACTGTAAGTTGGAAACAACTCGTGAAAAATAATATTATAAAATGTAATTTAATACCCTACTTTATTCTCATTTCAGATGGTCTCACCTCATCGAACACCAACCGTAGCTACGCTAATACTCCTATTGATACTACAACCAGCACTCGAAGCCAAGGCATCCAAAAAAGTAATATGTCCAATAGGATTTCAAGTAACTTACTCCAACATCAACGGAGAACCAATATGTTACCGGTTAAAAGGCCCAGAGAAACTGACAGACAAATATGTCGGGTGTACCGGTAACCTATACACATCCAAACTGTACAACAGTTTGAATCTGACCAAGTCTGAGTTAGTATTATGGACAGAGTACAAATCATTGTACCCTGGGGGACCCTTCATTGATTACTCATTTACGAAATCAACAGGGTCTCTTTTAAAAACATCATTTGAAGTAGATAACCCACAAAAGGGCAGTGAAGAAGAATTATGTGTGGTGATGGACCCAGTAACTAATTTTACGGCTACACGGTGCGATGATGAGTTCTATAGGTACTGTCTTGTATCGCCTTATGTTGATAAGGATGCAATGTCTCACGAAGGCTGTGATGATTTCAAAGACTCTTTGAGATTTTGGTCTCCTAAAGCAACTTGCTTGATGCCACTGTCTGCCACTGCCGTTGGAGGTAAGACCGCAGTGAGAGCAACTTGGTTCCAATCAAAGGAACTATGTGAAACGAGAGGATATACAGTCCTCTATAACGGGTGGAGATACTCAAATAATCCGCTGTTAAAAGTCTCTGGATCGCTTCCTGTTTACCCGCTGGGCATTACGTATGACCCTCAACGTCACAGTCACATTGTGAATGAAGCCGCTACGGTGAGTTACAATTTCTTTCAATCTTGTTTATCATGCCCATCAATTTTAGTTACTTTGTCTTTGATCTTGTAAACGTCTATAAAAGCATTCCTAAGTATTCCCAAGAATAGTTCTTCTATATCTATATCTTTGTGTACTATCATTTACTTGTAAACTTTTTGTGAAGTGTGGAATATGGCTTTCCTTAATATTAGATTAGATCATGTCATATTTCTAATATCTCTGTTATCTTTGCTATAGTGTCTATGTACTAGTCTCAAAAATGTCGTTGAGTATTTAATTATAATAATGTTAGTGACAAACCCAAAACTGCTTTCGTTGTTTTAGAATGTTTTGTTTTTAATAGCTTTTGGACTGTGGTGGCTGGTTTCCATTAGTATCTCCTTCGATCATACGAAGCCCTTTTGAGCTAGAAACATGGGGCTGTTGTAGGTATGATACCAAGACTCCAGAATCATGCAGAAGCAGGTTGCCGTCGCGAAATATTTCACAACCCGTATTCCGGGATGTGTGGGTGTTGGTGCGAAATTTTCCTTTCAAATTTTGTTTCATATAATCAATAGTCACTAATGATTTTGCATGAATGAAATTTGGGATAGCATTTATGTGTTTAAAAATACATTGCTTAGCTTCTAACATATTGTGCCCGCGAATAAATGTGAATAGGCTTATTTTTGTGAGCTTATTAGTTTGTGAAGTTCCGTTTTTGGACATCATGTATGAGTTAAATTTACCTGCTGGCTCAATATTGATTTGATTTTCCCCATTGTGTATTAAATTACGTAAAAACGTAAAGTTTCTAAATGTCTATCATCTTTTACCACTAAAAAGAACATTGTAAAATCTTCTGCTTACTAACTACATTGTCTACATGTGCAAAATGTGTCTTTAAAAATTGAGCTTCAAATGTTTCTTCAAATACCTAATACGTGTTTAGATACGTTATACGTACACCCGTTCATGTGCTTTTTATACAATAATAAATGACAATCCTATCCATTCATATACGTAAATTACCTTATAGACACCACCGGCAGAATGGGGTCTGGACGATATTGGATTGATGAATGGCAGTGAAACTTCATATGGGGCTATGAGAAATGGTATATGGGACCTGGTGAACAGTTCCTATGTATTCTTCGATGTTATTTGTGAGAAGAATATTGAATTAAAAAAAGTTGAATTAGTCGTTAGCGCTGATGAGTAAGTATTTTTTATTTAAAACATATTAAGGGAAGGGAATGGGAACTTAAGCATGGATGCCAAAATGTGAGTGTCCTGAAAGCACACCCTAATGCCTAACCCATCAGCGTAGGCAGGTGTGATGCGTAAAAATAAAAAAATAAAAAACAAATTACAATCTTATTTTTATATTAACTACAAACCGTCTATTTCACAGCCAAAACAAGCTGATATTGACTGTAGGAGCAGGTAACGTAGAAGAAGACGACATCTACTGCTTCACTGACTCCGAAAAATTTTACCCGACTCCTGTCGACATTAGCTCCGATGTTATTCACAACAAGTTATTGACCTATGTCCTCAAACCCAAAGACGATGGTTACTACTGGTGTGTTTACACAGATTCTAAGCGGTTTCTTGTCTCAGAATCTAACAAAGCTCTTTGGGTAAGAGCGAAACAATCCCTGCGATATAACTACGCTGTCAAACTTTCTGTCAAGAAAGAATATACTTTAAAAAACGCGGAAGAACTGAAGGACATATGGGAGAAGTACTTAAAAGAATACATTTTGTATTCAACAAAGTATTATGAAGTGAATGGAGGATTGGAACTGATACAAGATCCGAAATCCTTCGAAGGTATCTTGAAGGACTTTAAAGCGTCGCGACCAGATTTGAACCCAAAAGAGAAAGATATACTGCATGGGCTGAAGCTGAAGAAATTGTTTTTGGATAGGAGGACGGTGGTGCTTCATGTGAACCTGCATCCTAGAATGAAGCCGGTTAAACCTGGAAATTGGAGTGGCATTGAAATCCTTTATATGAAACCTGTGTATTACTGTACGGCTGACAACCATGAGTTTGGTAAGTACATTGTTTTTGATCTACTGAGTCGTACGATTAAATATTGATTTTATATTCGACTGTACTGCCAGGATATGGTCTACTTGTGTACAGTTTCATCTAAATCCGTTTAACTGTTAAGGGGGCAAAAGATAACAGACAGTCAGTCAGAGTTACATCCACATTATTAATATTAGTAGGCATGGATTGGGTTAATTCATCGGTTGGGTATTTTTCGCTTTCTATCTATAAAGATAAATCGGATCGAAACAGGAAAGCAGGATCCTGCTTTGATCCGGTTTACCTCTGACCTTTTATCTTTCACATGTCAAATTGTAGGTATTCTATAGAGAAATCGTGCTCGGTATATCTTAATAAATTACACTTGTATGTGTCCTAATTAGTCTCGTTATATCAAAGTGCAGAGGTCAAACAGTCCAGTAGACGGTCGCAGCGTGAGTCATAATCAGCCGCAGCCTGTCTTCTTCCATACTTCTCTATTACTCATCATCTCAGCAGTCACCTCTTTTCTAGCCATATCATCCTTCACACAGTTCATCCTTCGTTTCTTTGGTCTCCCTCTAATCTTATAGCCATCTGCTTGTGGTGTGTGATGGTTCGAACAAATTGTAAGAAAGTTATTTGGTAGAATTTTGGCAAAGCGCAAGCCTGCATCATCAGCCTGTATGTGTTAACTTTGATATCAAAGATTACTTACATCTTCGATACCAGAGAGTTAATTTTAAACATTTTGCGACTGTTCAGTTATAGGAAACAGACATTAATCAGGTGCCGACTCGTAGTCACACCAGATTATCACACCAGTATGACAAACAGGTTTTTTTTTCTCGTTTGTCACACCACTGATTTTTCCACATCATTGCTAGTGTAGGTACGAGTCGGCAAGGGAACCGAAGACTAGAAGAGTGGCCTCACAGCTCCCGACACTCCTATTTCTTTACGGAATCGTCTAAAACGTTAAAATAGTTCTTATCAGAACTGCTTGACAGAAACCCTAACCCTAGACGGTCGACGTCAGGGGCACCCCGAGGTTCGGTTAGTTAGGTTCCTGTAAACCCTGCAGACAGAAATAGGAACCCCAAATGTCATAGTAGAACGAACAGAAACTGGTCTCCTTCATGGTCCTACTAGTAGGACCACGAGGGAGACCAGTTTCAGTAATAATAGGAGGTCAGGCAGTGTTAAAATAAAATGTACGATGTCGTGGATTTTATCAAATTTTTTATTTTTAAACTTTTTAGAGATTTTCGTCGTCGGGTTGTAAACTAAGTAGTAGAACTAGGACAGCACTAGTTAGGAATAAATGGTGTAGAAAAATCAGTGGTGTGACAAACGAGAAAAAAAATCCTGTTTGTCATACTGGTGTGATAATCTGGTGTGACTACGAGTCGGCAAGGCATTAATCATTTAGATCTAGAACTTCTTGCACTTTTTTACCTTGGAGGTGCCTATGTATCTTATCTTGTTCTCAATGTCAAACGGAATTAAATCATCAATTAGGGATAATATCATTCATTGTTGACGGCAGCTCTTGTAAATTAAAATTCTTTTACGTCTGCATTGTCTTGTTTAAGTAGTCGAGATAAAAACCTCGGGATGATTAAAAGGTCAGATTGAGAGAATTCATTGAATGGTTATGACTGTTTCTGAATTTCGCTGCTGAGTAAGAATACTTACATTAAGTTTAAATTGTCAGTGTACCGAATTTTTCAGTATCAACGAAATTTAAATAAAATACTTACAATGCGAATACAATGCGACAATGCAACCAATGCGACAATACATGGGACAATGCGGCCGACATCGTAGTTTCTTACTATAACTATAACCAATTAACCAACTAGTTAGTTTCAGTAAAAGTGTAACAAATTCAAATTTAATTATTTTGGGACAACTATCTAGTTGTCGGAGGCACTGCAGAAAGTCCCAACTACATCCTGAAAATGCTTTTATATTGGAAGTGCAGAGTGTCCAGGGATTTTTTGGTATAGCTAACCCATAGACCACCCGTGTCCAGACGCTTTAAATAGCGTGATCTTGACTTGGTCCGCACAGGCGATTCTTCGGGGCAGCATGTTGCCACGGACTGACAGAGCCCAGCGCTCCCTCTCTATGTCGACGTCATCTTTAAGGTCGTCGGTAAGTTAATGTCCAGGGTACTTAAACTGCGACACCCTATCTAAGTTAACACCATTCAAAGTAATGGGTGGAACAGATTCAGGACACTTACCGGCGGCCTTAAAGACCATGTACTGACTTTTCTTTATATTGTAAATAAGTCCGTGTGACTTCACAAACTTTCAGCATCTCTCCGAGCGCCCCAGCAGTGGGACTCAGCAGCACCATGTTATCCACGTCGCTGATACTTATTAACACTGATACCACCCACCCGGCATCCGACACGCATGCTGCTGAGTTCCACTATGAGGTCGTTTACATACAGGCTGAAGAGCTTTGAAGATGATAACCCCCCCTGCCTCACGCCGCACTCTAGCCTGTACGAATCGGAAAGAGTGCCTGACCATTTGACACAGTTGGTCTGGTTATTGTAACAATATTTAAAGATATTCAACATCTCCACCGGTATACCACTATCCCCTAGCTCTCTCCAAAGCACCTCGTAAGACACGGGTCAAAGGTCTAGGAGAGATCCAGAAAACATGCATAAACTGTCATGTCTTACGATCTGTGTAGTACTGGACAGTGTGTTTGAGAGCTAAGGTTGCGCTCTCAGTAGATATTCCGGGCCGAAAACCAAACTGCGCATCGTGTAGTTTTAGATACTTTTGCAAGCAAGAATTAAACATGTATATTTTGTCTTTGACAGTAAAATCAATAAAAGTAAAATGCCAGATCCACTCGTGTATCGGCAACTTCAACGACGGCGTGCAGGTAGTGACCTCTATTGACGAGAACTGTCACCAGTCCACTGAGCTGCCCGACTCGTACAACTTACCTACCTCACCCACGCTACCTGGTGGTGGATTTAAACATGGGAACCCGGTAAGTGTAGTTGAGTTAGCGAAATTCTAAAGACGTTATGATTAATTGATTTGACTGACCCTCAGAAAAAATAATTCAATATTTTATTTTTACTTGATCGTGTATAAAGGGCGACTCATCACGTCTGCAGAGTTTTGCTACCTAATTTACTTTGATCTTGTATGGTAGTTGATATCTATAAGAGGCAGCTTTAGATTTTAGAATTGTAATATAATTTTAATTAAGATTCAGAGAACATCAAAGGACATCATTCACGTTTAAAGACGCAAACAATTATTGAATCGCTGGATTGCAGTTCCCCCATGTAAACTTGTTACCATGGCAGAAATGGACAAGTACGATTTTTCTGGCCAGCA
Source organism: Eurois occulta (assembly GCA_950022335.1). Lineage (NCBI taxonomy): Eukaryota > Metazoa > Arthropoda > Insecta > Lepidoptera > Noctuidae > Eurois > Eurois occulta. The sequence continues at coordinate 2,058,971 of OX465489.1, read as the reverse complement.
CTTTTATTTTCGGGTACGAAGTGACTGATGTCCTTTGTCACTTAGATAGTATCTGCTTTTCCTAGTCCGAGATTTTGAGTATTTTTATTTTTCGTTCTGAAAAGCAGAAAGCTATCAAATGTCGCCAGGTAGGTTAGTTCTAACATCGTATGTTCGGACTTATAAAATTTAGAAATAGAGTTAGGTTTAAATATTTTGCTAATTCAAAATTATTGACTAACGTGCGACGTCACAAACTAAATCAATGTTTCGTCACTAATAAATAACACATGTTTCAACTTTAACATGATTAACTCAGACAAATTCTGCCAAAAAAACGATACTTTTGTTTCCAGTATTTGGCTTAGAACACTTGTGTTTCGTTATCCCCTGCAATCACCAATAAAAAATATTTTCAATACTATTCTTTTGTTCATCAAGTAATAGTTAGTACCAACATTCTCTAAGATAACTGAAACACAACAACAGAATGAAATTGCACTGAAAAACATGCGAGTCCGAAATCGAAAGTAACAGCGCTCCACTCTCAAAGTCATTTGAGCGCTAAAAGATTCTGGGGAGTTTGTGCCGCTTTCTCCAAGCTAAAACACTAGAAGTGGCGAAGGGCGTTTTGGGAGACTCTCTCTTGTAAACTTTGACGTTTCAAAAAGTGCTGACTTTTGATTTTGATTCATGCAGCAATGCAACAGCCTGCTGTCTTATGTATGGGATAGTCTGGAGATCAAATTATTATCTGTTTTCCCTTAGATAGACATTACATTAAAGTGTAGTGAAGTTTTAGCTCTGATTGATTATATTCTAATTATAAGATATACCAAAAATTATTAAATCCAAGACATTCAAATTGGATTGTATGAATAAATCAATGACATAATAAAATATTTGCAAACCAGAAGTCAGGTCTAACAATAATCAAAACTGTTAAGTAACTGCACCTAAGCTCATCCTACAAGCACTAACTAACGAACTAACATTCTAGATCAACAGGCTTCAAATGGAGGACCAAGGATCAAACAGTGCAGAAGAGGCACATACGCCTCCCACAGCTGGAATTAGCGTTGTCACATACGACCCCCCCCAAAACATTACCACAGTTGCTAATAGTACTGATTTGGACAATTCAACGGCAACATCGGCACAAACTGAACCTAGTTCTCCTACTGATTTTACTTCCGATTCTACTTCCGATTCTACTTCCGATTCTACTTCCGATTCTACTTCCGATTCTATTTCTGATGATACTCCTGTTACAACTACTGAAACAACTACTGAAACAACTACTGAAACAACTACTGAAACAACTACTGAAACAACTACTGAAACAACTACTACAACGGAGACGACTACCGATCATACTACGACCACGGCTGAGCCAATTAGAACTGAAATACCGATAATAATTACTCCACCATGGATTAGTCCTCCTCCTACTATTCCGACTACAACTACTACTACAACTACTACCAAAGAACCGATTACTATTCCTAGTACTACACCGGCATGGACTGCCCCACCGACGCCGCCACCAGTAAGTCTTATATTTGTTTATGGACGTCCTCTAGCTAGCCTTGTAGAAAAATATTCTAGAAAAATTTCAAGGGTTGTAGAATTCTTGCTGTGTTGTACTTCATGTCTTAAGAATGTGAAAAAGGAGGTTTATTCCAAAGGATGCAGGTATCAATTTGTACTTCTTGTTTGTCATTTACCCTAACATTGCATGAATCATTTGCATGAACTGCGTTTGCATGAGCATTTAATTTAATACAATTTTTATTATAAAACAGGAATATGTGATAGTGATGTATCTCCAAAATATATGTTTTAAAATGTTAGGTTACAAAAATATTTTTTTTAATGTTTTCAGCCTTCTGAACAACTTCAACAAGTAATGGACGATCTACAGAGCCTGATCGATAATGACGAAGTGCCAGTGTTAGTTGATGATATTAGTACAGCTTTTGATCAGGTAACTATAGATTGAGATTTTTGTGATGTCCTTCTTGTTTATCTGATGAGGAATAAAGTGTACAGCTGCAGTGTCGAAACCAATTTTACCTACGGCCCCGCCAACCTCATTACTTCGGATGGATAGCTTTTGGTCCTTACTATGGAATATATTCAAACTAAGCTGCAATCATTAACGGTCTAGCTTTTTCCTAACCTCGGCAAATATAGCATAACCTTTGTTCGACCCTTGAGGATGTTCATATTTATCCACCAGCGGCTATCAAAGAATCCAGGCATAATAATGCACAAGTGTGGGCGCAGACACAGGTGCACTCTCTCTTCGCTCACTCTCATAGTCCGATGGGACGGCAATGCGACACGATCGGAGAGAGATCAGGCGTAGGACCAACGGCTTAACGTGTTTTCCTAAACATCTAAATTCCGCGCTGCTACTGAGAAATTCCTTATTGAAAAAAATAACTCTTTGCCCGACCGGGGATTCTAACCCAGGACCCCCACGCTCAGCAGTCGCGCTTGCAACCACGAAAACAACGGAGTAGTTAAAAAAAATGTACCTAAAAACCGACGCCAATTTTTTTTTTGCCTTTCCAGGTAGATGGACTTCTAGCAGAAAACTTGGACCTGTCCATACCTGGGGAACTGCTTCACCTCCTAGACGGGATTGGATCCAGGCTGGACCTGAAAGGGTCTGAGAACGCGACGACTATCAGAGACAATATAGCCTTGTTGGTGACTGATGCTGATCCTAATCAGCCGGTGAAGGGACTTAGGATTGCTGCCCGGGACCAAGATACCTTCAGTGCGGAGGCTTTCGAGATTCTTCGAGGTTTGTATAACCGCTGTGGTGATTCTACTAAAATTTTGTTTTGAACATCTCGTTGAAAGAAGATGCATTTTGGGTATCGCGTTTTGACTTCATCCAGTTGGTCTGGTCTTGATCCAGTTGAGGTAAAAGGCAATCACAGAATATTTTTTTCAAATAGCGGATTACCAGAAAACCAATAATATTTGAATGTCTTTGCAGAAAACCTTGTTAAAAGAGAAGTGGTAGCCCATTTAAATCCCATGACAAAGGCCATTTAAACCTAAGATATCTATACTAATATTATAAAGCTGAAGAGTTTGTTTGTTTGTTTGTTTGTTTGAACGCGCTAATCTCAGGAACTGCTGTCCCGATTTGAACGATTCTTTCAGTGTTAGATAGCCCATTTATCGAGGAAGGCTATAGGCTATATATCATCACGCTACGACCAATAGGAGCGGAGCACTAATGAAGAATGTTTCAAAATCGGGAGATATTTTTTCCTATTGAGAGCTTCCGCTGCGTGCGCTGCGTAAACGGTTAAAGTTTCGCAAAAATCATGTATTACAGAATTATTCTTCTTTAAAAGTTCTAAAAAAAAGTCCGCGACAGCATATGTCTATCTTTTAAGGTTAGCTCACTATAACCTTTTTTATGCTAACCAAATTTGTTCTAAAATAATGCATTATTTACGGAGGTGTTTTTATAAACATGATATTAATCCTTATCCAAATAAATACGTTACTCATCACAAGTATTTCATTTAAAACAAAATTGCCCTTTACATCTTTCGATTTAAGTGAATATCTTAGGAGCTGTCGCAGTTTTTAAATAAAATCACAGCAAAATAATGACCGGGTACTGCGCGCACAATGTGCAAAGCCGGGCAGTCATGTTAGCCCAAAGTAACTATTCCACGCGGACGAAGTCGCGGGCGGAAGCTAGTATATGAATAAAACTAGGTGGTTTCAGTACACAGAGCATCATATATAATTTGTTTCAGTAAAGAAGTAAGAAGTGTGTAGAGAAGTGGTAGCCCATTTAAATCCCATGACAAAGGCCATTTAAACCTAAGATATATATGAATAAAATAAGGTGGTTTCAGTACACAGAGCATCATATATAATTTGTTTCAGTAGCTCGGTTTAATGGAGACGGACGTGACAGACAGCAGTATCACCTGTCACAGCCCGCCGGTATTACAATATGTTACTGGCCATACATTACAGAACCAAAGATTTTGATATGATAGCCTAGCCAGAGTTCCTTAAAAATCCAAATGCGGGTTAAAGTGTGTGCTAATTTATTGTGCTAGACCGATGGTCAGACTTTAGGTTTTATTGTGTCTCAATATTTATTTATTTATTTATAATTTAATTTACAAGTAACAGGACTCAAGTATGTTAGTAACAATTTTTCTTAACAACTATGTTAGTAAACTTAACCTACACACTAAACCTAACACTGCCCTAAAGATATGAGAATCCCTGCTACAAGCTCAACACCGATGTGGAAAGCTTGCAGCAACGATTCACACACAAGCAGTCCAGTCTGCTCGCTACACACTGCAGTATAATGTTGGGGCTGGCCCGCACCCGGCGCACCAGGGAAGCGCATCTTTTTCGCATCGTAGTCACAGATTAGTCCAGATACTTCACTCAGTAGAAAATTTCCAATACCTATTACGATAATTGCCTACTCCCTCGCGTCAACAACCACTGTATGCTAAAATGCGCCTAAATGCTCAAGCGTACAGCAGTGATTGCTTCGCACCGCGCGATTTCACAGTAATCGCAGGGCTGCCTCTTCGATTAAATTAAATTAACATAACTTTTTATCTATGTTATTGAGAACTGTGAATATGTTCTGACTTTTATGTGGCAGTTAAAAATTTTATCATTTATAAAATATTTAATCAACTTAAAAAAATTGACAGGTAAATGGAAATCATTGACAGGTAAATGGAAAAATGTTAGGTTTTTATCCCTTCTTTTGCTTGATTTACACCCATCTACAGCACATAAGGCACCACACGGCATCGTAATACGCGTACGAACGAACAGCACTATTAAAATTGAACGGCGTGCGCGCGCTTCGCTTGCGAAAACCGCACTGAATTTGATCCGCCGGCGGACCGAGACCACTCGGCTGGGCGGTAGGCACTTATAGCGCGCAAGTACATGGAGTGACGGAGGCCTGTCGTAGTGTAGAAACAATCGACACGAGCATCAGCAAACATCCCTGACGCGCTACAGAAGCGGAACAGCCCCATCAATACCCGGAACGCATTGTTATATTGGACGCGAAGGGCGCTGTACGATTTTTGAGTGTAACCTACCCACAGGCTGCACGTGTAAAATGAGGTACAATATGCACGAAATAAGGTTCTTTTTACTACCTCAGAACAACGCGCAAACCTGCGAGCGATCATATTAGCTCTCACCGACAGCGCCCTCCTTTCCCTTTCAATATCATCATCGTCTCTGAGGTCAGCGGTCAAAAGATGTCCCAAGTATTTCACTTTATATACCCTCACAAGCGATATTCCGTTCAACTAAAAAACAAAAACAAAAACAATATTGATTGCGTCTAAAATTATAAAAAGACTAATTCATTTCTACGTTATTCCCAACGCAAAAAAAAACATTTGTCCACGTTTTATGACGCACACGTCATTGATCGCAACGCTGAACTAATCTGAATCAGTTGTAACATGTGTATCGTAATTGGCTGTTTAACGCAATTGACGTGGGAACGATAGATTGCAAGGAAATACGAAAAATAATGTGGGTGTACAGAGGTTATCATCTTCCGGTCTTACCGAGGTCTTAGCTATAATTGTTTAGGTGAGCTAGCTACACATTTTAGTGTCGCAACATGTGTCGATTTTTGTTCGACTTGACTTTCGGCACTTTTTTATACGGAGAGTATGAAAAAAATGTGAAAACGTGTTAAATATATTTTCCAATAAGGTTACTATATTTACGCCGCTTGAGGTTCTCCGCAGGAAGATGTTCCTAGCTCATCGTTCTGTGCTGGGGCTACCGTGCGGCTGCTGAGAACCTCAAGCGGCGTAAATATAGTAACCTTATTGGAAACTATATTTTCGAGCCGTTTGGGGTCGAAACTCTACGACCGTGGGGGCCGAGTGCACACAGCCTTTTCAAGGAAATTTAAAAACGCTTAGTTGACACTTCCCGTGGCCCAAAGGCTGGTTTTTACCTTGGCTAGAGGCTTAGCGGTGCCATATAGCGTGGCAACGCAGCCAGTCTCTTGGGGACATTACCAGTTGACAGCGCCTGCGTTGAGGAGGAGTTTTTAGACGCCATTTTTTAGTTTATTTTTATGTTAGTTACTTTAGGTTATTTTAATTTATAAGTGTACTAGCGGTTCGTTTCGGGTTTGCACGGTTGCCTATGTTACTCAGGGTGAATTTAGCTTTCCAATGGTGAAAGAATTTTTGAAATCCGCACAGTAGTTTTTGAGATTATTCATTACACAAACACACACACAAAAATACAATTTTTTCCTCTCTATAATATTAGTGTAGATATAATATTAGTTATGATCTGGTTTAATATAATATACTACATATTTATGTGTAGATTTTAATTTTAAATAAACGTATAGGTTTATTTGGTACATGCCACAATATAAAACATTTTTTTTAGTGTATTGTAGGATTAATGAGGCGATGGATGTAAAACACCTACCTACTACTAGACGGATATTTGACCACTAGGTATTTACTATTGGGTTCTCTTGATTGTACAGCAAGTTGTCCGAGAAATTACTAATTCCCATTGTCAATGCGTAATGCGTCAAATCTACACGTTTTCTACCCTTTAACGTTTTCAACTTATTTATCCACAGACGAATTCGACTCAACAAATCTTCAACTAGAGAAGAGTGAGGCGGTAGTGAGGCTGCCTGAGTCTGTAGCCACATCATCTCGGCGGATCAGCTTCGTAGTGTTCCGTAACGACCGCGCCTTCCACACCCAGAGCTCTGATGACTACTTCGTCAATAGCCGGGTGTTGAGTGTCAATGTGGAGAATGTCACCGAGTTTGAGATGGGAGAGGTGAGTTTCAATAAACTGAAACTAAATAAAATATTATTAACATTCGCAAAACTTGCAAATCAATAAAAAAAATCGAAAACGTAAGAAAATCTGAATTTCGTGAAATACCTAGTCACATCAACCTTGAATTCACTGATAACTAGTGGATATTGCCTTATAGCATTAAATGCGCTGTTTTGATACGAGTATAGTGAGTAGTCCACGGCACTAAGAGATTTAGATGGCCAAACAAGAATCAATACCTATCGATGGCTAAGACTTGTCAGATAAATAACCATGACTTTTCTGCCTTTACAGACGGTGGACATCCACTTCAGCTCTATCGGCGCCGGCCCCGAGCGGAACCAGAGTCGCGCGTGCGCCTTCTGGCACTTCCTGCAGGACGGCCAGGGCTACTGGTCGCAGGAAGGCTGCACCTTCATCCGCGCCACCAGGCCCGGCAGGCTGGACACGTGCCGCTGCAACCATCTCACGCATTTTGCCGAGGTCCTCGTCCCGAGGGCCGTGTTCTCTGAAAAAAACGAACAGGTGCTCGAAATACTCTCTGTTATAGGATGCTGCTTATCCATGTGCGGACTCATCATCATAGGCATCACTGCCGTCCTGTTCAGGTCCTGGCGAAGAGACTTCAGTAACAAAATATGGTTGCAACTCTGCATTTCTATACTACTGCTCATCATCTGTTTCTTAATCATAGTCTTTGTTAGGTTTGAGCATTACGGTATACCCTGTATGTTTGTAGGAGTGTTGTTACACTACTCTGTGTTAGCGTCCTTCTGCTGGATGTTGATCGCCGCTGTGATCGCATACAGGAGACTGGTGATGGTGTTCACTCGCGACGCGTCGCACAAACTGTTGCGAGCTTCAGCTTTCTCTTGGGGAGTTCCCTGTGCTATAGTCGGTATCCTGCTCTCAGTCGACCCGCAGTCTTACGCGGGCCGCTTCGAAGACAAGACCCCGACGGGAGCTTTCTGCTATCCTTCAGGGCTCGGGCTCTGGCTGGCCGTGTATGCGCCCATCGCGGTCATGCTGCTTGCAAACTGGACGCTATTCGTTCTGATAGTGCGCTCCGTGTTTGCTACTAAAAGCGGGATAACGGTACACCGCGACCGCAACGAAGCCGTCCGCTGTGCCTCCGTCAGCTGTTCACTTGTGTTCTTGTTCGGTCTTCCGTGGGTATTTGGTTTGTTCGCTCACAACATCGTGTTGGCTTACCTGTTCGCTTTGACGGCTACGTTTCAAGGTTTTGTGTTGTTCATATTCTTTGTCGTTGGAAACAAAAAGACGCGAGATCTTTGGTTAAACAAGCTGAAGATCAAGCAGACTCGCAAGATTCCAGTGACTTCTTCGACCTACACAAACAACAGAAGTACTGCTGCTCCTGGCGTCCGAGCCACGCCTCAGAATTCAGTGGAGGCGAAGGTATCAAAGCCCAGGTCTTTAGCGACTTCTGACGACTCAAGGTTTTCTTGACAAAAGCAAGTGAGGTCCTCCAAAACGGACCGCTTGAGGAAAAGGTCTAGTGACATTTCTCCCCAAAATAATAAGTAGAGATTCCCTTCAAGAATTGATTTGTAGATCAGCATAGATGTTTTGTCTTTTAACTTTTGCATTTACATCCTGGAGTTTCGCTTATTCGTATATTATATTATCGTGGATATCTTCAAATCCTTTGATGACATGTTTCATTTGGAGCTGTTTGTTTATATTTCTACTTACATACAGGGTTACATTGATTCAATCTTTTCTCCATATCTTTTTTCCATATGCAGCAGCCTATCCTATTTTAACTTATGTATACAACTATTTATACTCTTACTATTTAAGACTTATGTTACCTTCTTCAAGTATTAAGTATGATTGTAGTGTAGTAGATCCAAATCTATATTATGTAATTTATTCGTCTCCTAGATAACTTTAATTGAGTCTATGTTTATTTATTGTATTTTTGTAGTGTAATGTATTCCTTAACTGGAATATATTCTTACTATCTAAAGATCCTATTATGTTTACTGTAAAGTTTAATATAGTAAATGGCACCGTTCATCAATTTTCAGATTCTGTCATTGTGTGATTTGATCGAAGTGTTGTCAAATAGTTGTTACAGAAATCATCTGCCATTCATCATCAAGTTATCTTAGCCAAAAGAACTTAGATACGAATATGGCTTATTTAAATAATTTTTCAGTCATAAGCTTGCCATACACAAGGATATGGGTCTGTTCAGGGGTGTTATAGCCACAGCTATTCCACAAAGACATTCATTAATTTGCAGGTTAAATGCAGCTGCAAATTAATTGTACTGCCTGTGAAGTATATTAACTTTCTGGACAAATTTTGTCTCCGTGGTGTGGTTATGGGTGTGGCCAGACCCTATGTATCGTAAGATTTTAGACGATTCTTTAGTTACGATAAAAGGTGGTAATGGTACGCTTCATGAAATTCACTTTCTAGTCTGTGTCTAAAAATGCGTTCCGTTTCACGCTTACCAAATAAAAATAAAAAACGTCAGTCAAACGACTGATTACTTGTAAACTTCTTACATGCAACGGAACGTAAAGGTAAGCATCAAAGATAAGTTACCAAATAATTAATTTATAACTAGGTACGTATGCTAGTTTAATATTTTATATAGAAGAGCTAATACTGTATTAGAACTTAGACACTTAGTACTGAGTACTGTTTAAGCTATTTAACGTAGTACTGTTTTGTTAAATTATAGGTGAATAGAAGGTCACAATGAATTGAAATATCCTAGTATGTAGTGTTCCCGTTCCGTTTTCACTAATACTAGGTCACACTTAAATAAAAGCGCCGTGAGTAGAATTTCTAACAGTGCTGTTAATACCTGCTAAAATATACGATTAAAAACAATGATATTTATCTTCTACTTGCGCACATTATACTAAAGATATAACCAATAATAAATAATCGTTTTAGTTTAGTAGTTGATACCAAATATTAAATTAAAATTATTCGTATTGATAACAGCGATGCTACGAATAGTTTTGATAATAAAAACAAAGGCGGCTGCCCAATCAAGTGTATGTGCTTGAGCTTGAGACACAAAGGTAAAATAAAAATAAAAAAAGACAGTATATTTTTTAAGGACGTTCATATTGCTTCTTTTTTGTTTTAAACATATACTATTGCGCTCGTTTTGTCATCTTATACACGTCAGTGAGCAGAAGCCTTTTAATACATAGAGTAGTTAATCTGTACTATAAAACTTTGTAAAACTGTAAATATTATTAGTAGATTGTGTATATAAAGAACAAAATAGATAAGAGAAAGGACCAGAAGACTATTTTTATGTTATTATTATTTTAAATCCCAGAGCCTTTTCCACTTGTAACAAACATCAACAACTCTTGCAACAGTTGCTGATCGCGGGTTCAAGTCTGCTAATCAAATCGTGCCAGAATGGTCCGTCACTGACATTATATACAGGGTGTAAACGGACCCTTCACAAAGCCGTCAACCAAGCATTCTGTACATCAAACTAAATAACCCCACGCAAAAATTATTGCTGGGATAGGACTTTTTTTTTGGGTGTAAAATCACTTTTTACGGTAAAGTCAATGAAGCACACTTAAACTTTACTTGAACACATTGTGCAGATGGGTGCTTAGAATAGTAAACGGGTCATGGAGGTAATTAAAGCAAAATTATAACCAAAAAACTAGTACTTATTAAAAAAAAAACTTTTGAAAAATTTGTAATTTTGAGGTATGGTCCACAAAAAATTGATCGCAATGACGACGGAGAGAATCAGTGCCTTTCGGCTTCGTTAAGGGTGTATTTACACCTTTATATTAATTTTATATGTATATTTTATTAATTTATTTCTATATTTTGACCACTGCCACGACATTGTGCATTCATGGCTTTTTTAACTTGCTTCATTTTTCTGTACTATTCCAAAAAAACATGTTCTTCATTATGAAGGAGTCTATGGACTTTTGGCACAGTGGTTATCCTAATAACAAATCTAATCCCCTGAAGTTTTTTTTTTGATTAGCCTATTCTGTCCCACTGCTGGGCGAAAGCCTGCCACATTCCTTTCCAACTTTTTTGGTGTTTTCCCTTCTCTGATCAGTCAGGAATGAGTCCAAATCGTCACGCAAGCGTTTCTTGGGCCTGACTCGGTGACGAACTGAACCCATTTACCAGAGAATGTGGTATTCTCCGAAAAGATCACTAATCAGTTAGATATTGATACTACAGATAGATAGCATAATCTAAAAAACCATCACATGTTGGAAGTTATGCTGGACAACATGTTTACAAGATGAGACGCAAACATACTTCTCTTTTTGCAACTTTGAATGCTCGAATACAGCACTGTCATCCTGGCCAGGCTTATTGTACTATATTTGATAGTAACATATTTATAACCACAGAGGCATTTACTATACTATGAAATTATTTAATAAAATATTTTAAGATATCGCATGTGTTTTATTGGTTTGACCAATTTGGTTTGATATTTTTGATGTCACCTTCTCGGCGTTCTGGTGTTGAAACTGCAACTCTGGACATTAACAGATACATCAGCACCATACATTATCTGTCGGTCAAGTCGGTACGGACAAATCGCGGACGCAATTCTGGACACCGTACGTGTACCTGTACAGGTTGAACCATACTCCAGTGATCGTAACGTATGTACACTCTAAGTAGACACTACATACTAAACCAATAGACCTCACCTCATCTGCATGTAGACACTGCATGACATCACGTATATACAACGTAGACGTCACGTGACCTAACGTATACTCCAGGTTGACAATACGTAGGTTAATACCACGTATATTTCACGTAGACTTCTCGTGTACTCCAGGTAGACACTATGGGTATGAAGAAAAGGGTGTACAGTTCTTCATCCTCCATGGAAAAAGGAGGATGCTCCGACCAGACGACTGTGTCTGTGGGCTACTGCCCGACAGTTGCCAGGTTCTTCTAGAATCTTAAGTCGCGGATAACTTTAAATGCGTGATTTAGAATTTTGAGATTAGTTCTTCGTTTCAGTCATAGATGGCGCTGTAGTACTTTTTGTACTATGTTGCTGTAGTACTTTAGGCACTAGCCGCTACAACACCACGTACATGCCACATGACACCATATATTAGATATCGTATAAACCATGGTCAACTCCTCGCAGATATTTAACTCAAAAAGAGGATTCCAAGATTCCATTTCTGGACATGTCCGATTCGAACTGTTAATCTTGAATTTCAGGCAAAGGTAAGTTCAATTGAAGGTCATCCAGGAATTTGTAGATAAAGATCCCGGGCGGTGTTATACAAGGGGGTGATAAAAATATTATTATTTTCGATGTGAGACGTCAAGTTCTCGAGATATTTGCGAAAATCTCAAAAAGCGGATTTCAAGTCACAAGAAATCCCAAGTCTAATAAGTTGTATGAAATTGATAGCTCGAGATATAACGATAGAAAAAAAAACCAAATAAATTACACCTGATTTGTTTTTCTTTTTTTATGTGATAAAGGCACTCCAAGGGCGTCCACATTGTTAGTTTTCTTTTTATAAACCAACTTTCACGCTCGAGTTGTCGTGACATTATACACCTCAGTGGGTAGAGCCCTTTAGTTAGAAAATCAGTATCAGTCCTTTAGTTAGTTATTCAGTATTTCTGTAAATATTACTTGTAAACAGTGGCCCAAGTCTGACAACCAGTCTTACCAAGGGATTATCGTATTACTAACTGATTTTTATAGGTCAGATAGGCAGTCGCTCCTTGTAAAATACTGGTATTTAGCTGGATCCGGTAAGACTGGAAGCTTGCCCCAACATAGCTGGGAAAAGGCAGACAGATGAAGAGATCGGATAGCATAATCAACCTATAATGTTCCCACTGCTGGGACAGATACATCCTCTCTGCGGGCAGTAGGTAATCTAATATGCGGCCCCATTGAGGGGTGCTAGATGCCACAGGTTTTCGGTTTATTGGTCTAAGGATATACCGGTTTATTTACAGATAGGCAGTTTTTAGTGCATCGTACGCAGAGTAGATCTTTGAGTTAAAGGTAGGGAGGATCCTCAACCGTTGTACTTAAAGGAAATGTTCTAGGAGACTGTCCTTAATTTTTGGATTAATAGCTAACTCCATTTACTGATTTTGGAAACATGGTATGTAGGTATGTATGTACTAACGAGTTCACTGAGGCTTTTTCACCTTTATGTCCTGAGTAATAAGGTTAAAAAGTGGTCGCCCGTCAGTGAGCGAGGTAATACAATAAGCTAGAAAAACCGTATTTTTTTAATATAATGAAAGGCTTCAATTTCTTTTTTTCTCATTACCAACGAAATACTTCGTTCTGCTATACTTATCTGACTAGGAACTCACGCTGGTGTATCATTTCCCAACAGAACGCCATCCAGTGCAGTAGTACTTCCATCATGATTTTATGACGTTGTTCATTAGTCATTTAATGCCTTGAATAATTTTAATTCTGTACACTAAAGCAGTGTATAGCTATAAATGATCGATTCTTTACAAATTTCTCACCTTTTACGTATTCAAAATAGACTGACTACACACGTTACAGGCTTGCAAATCGATACACAGCTTATTGCCACTTGAGTGACTATCTAGGACCTTCATGATATTATTAATTAGCGATATAATCTAACATAATGCAACCTTTGCGGCGGCGGGCTCTTCGCGCGCCAGTCAACCCGGAGGCTACGAGTGCATAAATAGATCGTAACCATGGCAACGCCCCGTTCGCCAAATAAACACGCTCCATTGAACGTCGCCATGACAATGACTTTCATTCCATACTTGTCAGCCGAGGCGACCACACAAAATGTTCTGGGGTATCAGTCCTGCTATCGATTTGCAAGAAGAGTACTTAAAATACGGCGATAAGAATGCCTACGAGCTCAACTTCCTCATCATTGGGGGCTGCGACGGAAGACATCTCCTCAAGACGTTGGCGCAAGCTTACCGACACAACAGGCGCTACATGAATTTGTTTGTCATCGATGGGTGTCCGGAGCTGGTGGCGAGACAACTCCTCCTCACGTCGTTGGCACTGGAGAAGACAACGCGATGGGGTCTCTTAGAGAAAACCCGACGCTATCTGGAGGTGTACGGAAATATGCTTTTGCGACCTGCCACGTCAAGGTACTTGATCGCCAAAGCTCGCCAGTTAGTTGGCATGGTTACTAACCCTGAGTATATGAACTGCCTTCTACCATGTGTCTCCATAGAGCAGATGAAATACCGTGAACGAGATTACATGGAGAACCTCGTCTGTTTCTGGACTACCGGTAACACTAATCAGTTCAATGCTTGTGAGCTCTGGGAACACCGTGTTAGACATAGTCTTGGTATAAGATACGACTCCAGAAAGGGTGTGTTCGATTGGGATTATCACATGAGGATGAAGGAAATCGGAAGCCAGATTTGTTTTCCGGAATACAAACATTTTCGGGAACACGGTATAGCCTTTACATGGCTTGAGACAGAAGTCTGTCGACCAAATGTGAGCTTTGCGGCAGGTGTTTATAAGTGCGGTGACAGGTACCTCCACAGGGGTTACCTAGGCGACATAGTCACTTCTCCATTCATAGGATATGGTCTCCACTGCGAAGATACGGATATGTTGAAGTCCTCACACGGTGTCAACTATAAACGTGCAACGGATATCGCGGAAAGAAATGTAATGAGAATGCTTTATGAAATAGAAAATCGTCAAGAATTTGACGTCGCTACATTGAACTTGGAAACTGAAAAGAATTTAGGAATGGTGGTGCTAGCTCAGATCGACGCTAAGATATCCGAGAGTGGGCCTGAAGCTCCTTTACTTTTGCGTGAAGATCGTGATACTTACATAAATGTGGATTACGGGAAGGTACACTTTTTATCTCTGTCAGCATTAGAGCATTACCCACATAAACCGCAGTTCCAGGGTCTGTTCCACGGAGTGTTTGTTGGGCATAACATGTTGCCTCGCGTGAAACCAAGTGTGTGGTCGATGGCGCGTGATGACGCCGTGGTCCTGATGGAGTCGAGGAAGTACTTGGTAGAACAGAAGAGAGATGATGTGAAGGCGTATGGTGAGCAGATCCAGCAGGCGGCCACGGCAGCCCAGTGCGAAAGGATCGCCACGTTTGATCCAGAGAAAGACGATTTTGCCAGGTTTTTGATTAAACGTAGGAGTGAGAGCACTGATACGACTATTTCGTTTTAGATTCCTTCTTAGTATATTTTATTTTAGTAACTTAATTCAAAGACATGTTGCCTGTTATCGCTAGTGGCACTTGTTTAGGAACATGATAGTTTTAATTATAATGTCCACAGCGGATGATCTAGTCTTATATTAAAAATATTAATTAAAATTGATAATAATATTATTACTGTTTCATTTCAAAGCCCATTGAATTGCACGAGTGTCTTTGTTGTCACACTCAAGTTGAAAGCTCTTAATTTTAAAGACTTGTAGTTGTGTTCGTAAAATATAATCAGTCTTTACCACTGCGGGACAAAGGCCTGGGCTGCGGGACTGTTCGAAAGAGATACCGCGGCCCTGGAACATAAAGGGCCAAAGAAGGAACATGGGTGGTTTTTAGTCAGTAAGAGTCTGACACTCCCTTCCGCTCCGCCCAGAGCGGGAGGGGTCATTCGACGATTTCCCACCCTCCAAAAAAAAAGGGACAAAGGCCTCTTCCCAAACCGAGAAGGAACCAGCATTATTTCAATATTTTCTGTGTGCAGGGAGCCAGTGGCTAGTTCATTCATGGCATTAGTGTGGCACTGAACATCAATCCTTTGGACGGATTTAAGGTTATCTAAAGGCGTTATTACAAGGCCTTTCAGTAATATTTGTTTTCCTCATTACCCACTGATTCGTTATCTTCACCTTCCCTGCGGTTGCTCAACGAGGTGGATGCAGGTAGATTGGAAACCTACATTGATAAAAAGGTAATATCATAAGGGTGGTGTAAGGTGATAAAAGCAAAAAAAAACAAACACTCAAAATGTGTTATCTATTTTTTCATTAATAATATGTTACATTCATTTAGTAAATCATATAGCAAATATATTTACAAGGACAAATCAAACGGAAAAAATTACAACGTCTTAACGTTTTTTTTTCGTTTAAAATTCGTATTTTTATATTATATAATATCACTTAAGTTTAACATGACTAAATCAGTAGTCGGTAGTGGTGAACGGTTCCTACGAATCGTCGCAACTTAGCGATTGAGGATACGAAACTTCATATTATTGAGCCATTCCTCTTTGCTTGTGCGCCGCTTTATTATAAGTACAAAACATTCAATATTCAGTTACACGATTAATTACTGTTCGATACATACAATGCTTACTGCTGGTTACTCGTAGCTGTGCTATGCACGTTATGAAGTAAGAACAGTTAGTATCTAGATCACGTCAACTTTAAATAGCTCTCTTGTAAGTTAAGTCCCGACGCCATAGTTCACAAAACAGCTCTGTGGAAAGTCAAGCGTTCCACAGTTGATCATTGCACAGTGCTGTGGGTGAGACGCGGGTATGACGTCATAGCACAGCACGGTAAACTAACTCCGATACATTAGTTACGAGAATTCGTATAAAGAACAGAGCACTACCGTGAGCAATGGCGGCGTCGGTCGCCGGTCGCAATTGACGTGTTAGGCCTCCGCGTGCAGGCGGCGCACGCGCACGCGACGCCCACTGGGCGCGCACTCGCAGGCGCCGGCGGGTGCCGCGCCCAGTCACAGAGTATTGCAAAAACATCTACCCTGTACGTGTTCATAGTTCCTATTTAGACTTACTTAAGGTTTAACGATTATCTAGGAGAATAATTACCAAAACAGGGCGCGCAGCCTCACAGCGCCAGTGAACATCGTACCAATGTGACGCAACCATACGCGGCCGCTCCACTTTACTTTATTACTCAATAATTTAACTGTAAGTCATCTACATAATGTGTTTATATTCGTGGCCGGGCCACCTAGCCTAGCGTAAACGCGAATCAAACGATAACTTCCTAAATTGTCACAATAAACTAAACTTGAAAACTATAACATATTTTTTTAACATACATCCTCTGCTATGTATCGGCATAAATTCGTTTTAAGTCAATACAATAATAATAGATATTCTGATAAACTCGAAATAACTTTTATTCACAGATTAAGTTTTAGAATATGTGTACGTTAAGGGCTAATTAAATTATGTATTTACGTTGTGCACGGTGGTTCGAGATCGCTGAACGGTCTACAGGTCTACTCTCTGACGCGAACACAACGAACCATAACATTAAAACTATAACACAAGGATGCGGCGATGACCTCATTGGTGTTCATGATCCTGTCAACATCGCGATCGTAACAAATGGAACACGAAGTTGGGCGTATATTCGGAGAGGTGATAACAGTATGAAAGCGATAGTTGTTGGCTCTCCGGGGACGGTTGCATGTCGCCCACCTCCTGACATGATGAGACGAACTCAGACAACTTAACTACAACCACCAGCGATGATACTCTAGAGTCTAGGACAACGTGACGTCGAGACGCGACGTCGAGCTCATCCCTCGCCTCTCCCGCTAACATTGTGTTATATTAAAGCTTCGCTTAAGAATTAGCTCAATTTGTTAATCGCCTATCTAATTTGCAAGCTACTTGAGCTTCGTCTGCCGGAAGTGAAACGAAATCGAGCTCGACGTGTCGGAGGACCTCGGCACCGCACAGTTTCACTTAACGCTACCTTCATACACCGATATACTTAAAGTTACTTTAGACATACATTCTGCCGCACCACCGCCAGGGTTTTGAGTGTGATAAAGCGTATTGATTGAATGAACTAATATAATAATGAATAATTCAACGTAACAGATGTCACCCTCTGGCGGTGCGACAGGCAAAACACTTCCAATCGAGACTTACATTCGACGGTTACTCTTAATCGTTATGAGTAAGTACGTTTACAAGTTCAGTCATTATCGTTTATGTGCAATTAATATGTATATTTACAAGTCACTGGATTTCTAACTTTAACTACGTATTCACAAGCGGCGGCGCGCCGGCCGGGGCCGACGCCGGCCCTACGTCCGATCACTATTCCTTTATTAGATTAACTACGCGTGAAGAGAATTATCGTGTTTCTTACTAACGGTTAAACTAACCACGTGCTTATGCTAAAAGTGCAATAGCCGCATACATCGATATCTAGTAGCCTAGGACGCGCGGAGAGGGCCCCACAGTCGTCAGTGCTTGTACTCGGGGAAGGCGGCCGGGGCCGTCGGCGGGGCCGGCGACGCCGAGCTGTCGGGCGACGGCAGGTACCCGCGCGGGACCCCGCCCCCCGCACCCGTGGCCACCGTCTCCTCACTCGCCCACCGGGCTAACTGTTGTTGAGCTTGAATAAATTCATCACTAGAAAATGATAGAGAAGAGGAACGGAGAGTCGAGGCGCGGCGCGGCCACACCGGGCCCAGGGCACCCCAGTACCCCAGGAGATAGGGCGCCCCGGGCACCCCAGTACCCCAGGGGATAGGGCGCCCCGGGCACCCCAGTACCCCAGGGTACAGGGGCCCCGAGCCCGAGCGGCCGCCCGGTGTGTCAGTGTCAGTTACAAAGTGATGACGACGTGGAAATGATCCCAGTTGGAAATAATAACTAAAAGTCAGCTGCAGCGGCTAGAAATTTTATACCACCATTTTAACAGTGTTTTTTGCAAAAATAAATGATTTGTTTTTTTTTTATTATTTTTATTTGAATTCGAAAATGAATGACTAAATTAATCAGTTGCAATTTTATAATCCAATTTATACGATTATTAAATTCATGATCTGTTAATAGCTTTTGACTGTACTAACCATAATGTACTGATTAGTAATAAAGCGTTATCGTATCCAAAATATGTTGTATGGGTAATTAATCAACTAATCATTGATTATTTTCACACAAGAGAAAAATTATTTGTATTGTAAACTTCTTTAAAATTTTAGGATACATGGTTAAAATTGGTGTACCCCAAGGTTCAATTTTAAGACCATTCTTATTATTAAGTATCATTTCCACGTCTGTTGAAATTATATTTGTGCAGTAACCTAACAGATTTAGAAAAAAGACCATAACGGTCGGATAACAAATTCGGAATAATAAGATTGGCCAAAAAGCTGATTAGGATCAGAAGCGATGCTCACCTTTCGGAGTCCGGTGCGTCGCGCAGCCGTTCAGTGTCAGCGGTCTCGTACAGCGCGTCGTCGTCGGGCGGAGCGCGCGCGTGCGGAGAGTGCGCGGCGTGCGCGGCGTGCGGCGTGTGCGGCGGCGCGTGCGCGGCGTGCGGCACGTGCGGCGCGAGCGGCGCGTGCGGCGCGTGCGGCGGCAGCGGCGCGGCGGCCGGCGGCGCGGCGCCCGCGAACAGTGCACCGTGCAGGCGCCCGGAGCCGCGGAAGCGCGGGTAGCCGAACCGCGACTCCTCTTCACCGCTACCGATGCGGCGGCATCGACTGGAAACAAACATTCACAGTGTCATCATCATGTCGCAAAAAATATCTTTGCACTGAACTGGATTTTTACAGAAACTAAGAAAGATTATCGTTATTCGAGCTAATTTCAGGATTTTGGATTAAAAAAACCTGATTGCTGATTGACTAATCTAAGAGTCAATTCATAACATCTTTATTCTAGTTGGTCAAACATGGTCCGAGTGCAAATAAAATAAAATCAAAATAAAATCAGCGCATCCGTCAGAGGTTATCATTCACAACAGTTACTAACAAATCAGCATTCATACTCAACGACATAGTAACTTAAACTGAATCGTTCCAATCATCTTGCAATATTTAAGCATAATTGTAGTTAGTATGATAAAAAAAAACACCGCCCGTATATAACTATCTTTGTTTATCAAAAGCAGTTTTCATTTACCCTAATTGCTTTGCAGGTATAGGAAAATAGAGATAGCTAAGCAAGAGAAGTTTACTATTAGACAACCGACGGTTAAAAGTCTTGAGGTCGAGGGGTCTTGACGAGGCCTTATAAAAATCAAAGTACTTACGACGATTCTCCAGGTTCAATCCTAAAATGTCTCTCGCCCTCCGTCTCCGACATTCTGATGTCTTGAGAGCCCGAGGGGCTCATGTGCCTGCTCGAGTGATGCTCTAACTGTCGGATGAGGTCCTCTAGGTTCCTGATTCTAATAGGGCCGCACTGTGGTGGTTCATCCTCTTCGTCTTCACCCGCTCGCTGTCGGCGTAGTTCGGCTTCGTGTATCCTCTCGGCTGAAGGTGCTCGTTCGCGCTTATACTCGTACTCCTGTAATGCGCGAAGGTCCCCCGATCCACCCGCGGCGCCGGCGCTGGCACGTTGAGCTGCTGCAGTCTTTAGTGCTACGATTATGTTTTCGTGGTAGCCGTTCAGGTCCTGGAATTGTAAGAAGAGGAAGTAAGTAATTTGTATGTGATTATGGTGTTTGACGATATTTGTTTTAAGTATTAATTTTGTTAGAACATGAGATCATTCATTAATCCCCATAGCCTTCTACAGAAAATTTTCAATTGAGGTTTCTCATGAAACGCTTTCTTTTTTGTATTCAACGTGAGAAGAGACTGTTACCAAAAACCTTTAAACTCCAACAGACTGTCTTTTTTGGCTTTGTAACTCTGTTTGTGTGCGCCATTTCCAGACGTTAATAAAGGTATTGCTTTTCTTTTCTTTCTAAATGCTTAATCATCCTTACCTTAAATTTATACTCCATATCCGCGACAGCGCCCGCTGGTTCCTGTCCATCAGACTGCGAGCCTGCCTCCAGCTGCTCGGACTGCGAGTCGTCGCCCCACTTGTCTTTCCCGTCCACAGCACCGTAGCCGTGCTTCTTGAGGATCCCCTTCTCCGGGAGCTTCGCCATCGAGTTGGCGGCCACGTCGATGAATGCTATGTCTTCTTCACCTGGAAATTTTGGCAAGTTTGCTTTAATATTTATTATTGGATAGAACATAGAATTTAATTGGAAACCAAAGTTCATCTTTGTTTTGCAAGAAGAAGAAACTTGTTAACGAATCTACGAACAATTCTGATCTTGTGATCAAAGAAGCAGGGGTATGGATACAAAAAGACTGAAAAAGATTCCAGCTTTACAAAAGAATTAAACCCACCTGAATGAGTGGGCTCATCTTCGCTGCCGGAATGAACTCGTTTCATTTGCTTGTGATCCCTGGAATAATAGAAAATACAAATGATTTCGGGGTCCTCAACAAAAACCTACTAACGGTAAGGATAATTTCAATTGTGAAAAACAAAAACGAACTTAAAGAATATTATTTCTGTGGTTTGGTCTTTCAGAGGTTTCCATGCAATTTCACGCTTTTATTACACTGACTTACACGTCATCGTGGATTTGCCTGGAAATCTAAGAAGGTACTGGTAAACTTTCCATTTGGACAAATAAATTGCACTTACGGATATCTACCGCTACTGCCAGACCCTTGCATGTGGTTGCCATGCCGGAAGATCACACGCGTGGAGTCTCCGCGACTGTACATACAAATTGCTTTTAGAAAATATTCTTTCCCCTTGCTGTATGATTAGTAATGCTATGATGTGGCGTCATGTCAATGGCATGATCCCAACGCGAACACATCATAAAAATGTTTGAGTGACCCAAAAAGCATGTACTTTTCGTGTGATTTGCCTATCTAATTAAAATTGCTATGTGGTATGTAGTTCAGCAAATTAATCACTTATTATGTATGCTATTGTTATGAAAATCTGTATGCTTATGTAAAATAAGAAGAATTCGAGGTGCAAAGTGTAGCTAAGTATGGACTAATTATTTTTTTTCTATCAACCAAAACTGATAAGGAAAAAGCGTGTTTTGTGTGAGTGCTCTCTCATGTTGTGAACACACAAATAAAAATTGCAAAGTTTGCTCAAAGATCTGCTCTAGTCCAAAGCGTTTGGGACTTAAGCACAGTGTAATAAAAGCGAAAATCGTGTGAGCGGAAACAAACAGCGGTGCGCAGTCCAATCCACGCGAAGCTTTCGACATACCTTAAAAGATTTCTTTGAGTAGACGAGATCCGTTAAAAAGAGGAAAGAAAATTTTAATTTGAGGATACATATCGTGTAGTTACCCATTTAACTTTATTAACAAGTTATCATACGCTAAAACATTTGGCTGAACCAATAATTTCCTTAATATTTTCAAAATGGGTACCTACGTAGACGAAAAAATAAACGGGGCTATAATTTACAAAAAACGAAAGTTAGTTGTTTAGTTTACAGAAAACAAAAGAATAGGATTTTATTGGTACCTTTCAAGGAATTTAAAACATGTTATATAAAGACACCAAGACATTCAAGGAAACTTCATTTTAAAGTAGACGTTTGGGTTTTAACCTAATGCTGTCATTCGAACTTTGTGAAGTTATTATTTTGTCTTGAAGAACATTTTTCTGAAGTAGATTTCAAGATGTCATCGTTAAGTTCTTCCCAAACGTCTTCTGGAACCTTCAAACCTACCTAAACGTATTATTGAAGGAGTGCATCTTCCCTCCGTCCATAGAAATGTCTTCCTGCGAGTTGTTGGAGGTCGTTGACCCTGCTGGGAAACTCTTCGCGATCGGCTTCTTGACGTAAGGCGGGTCATACTTCCGAGACGTACTCTTTTTCCTGAGGCAGGCGTGGCGTGGGGAACGCACACTCAGATCAATCGATAAAGTTTACGAAATCGGAGGCCGGCGACGCACAACAAGCTGTCGTCACCGAGGACCAAAGGCGAGGAATAGAAGATGATGTGGTGACATTTTTAGAGGTACCCAGTTGCCTGGTTAACACAAAAATGGTGATACAGAATAGTTGTCAGAGTGAGACGATACAAATTGGTTTTTGCAAAAGTTTTTGATTTAATCGTCACCTTCCATCCCTCAAAATTATTTGATTTGACAGCAAAGACTGGCGCTTTTGGATATTACAAAAATCAAAGTTCTCTTTATTAAATTTTTGAATTGGACTTTAGAATCAACTTTTCGTTTCATTCCTCATGGGAAATGATGTCACATGGAAATTATTATCAAGAGATCGATCTTAGCTTAGTGATTGTAGGCTCCTTCCAGTAAAATAAAAGCGGGGGACATCAGGGTGCATGACATGTTACTTCCAGAAGCAAATATTGAATTTCTGCTTGGATTAGCAAAGGTTAGCATTGTTTGCTGGAAAGATCCTCAAGTCTTAAATGTAACATTAGGCGTTGCTAACTAGATAGACAGCTGCTTGAAAGAAGAATCCGTGCATCGCACATTCGCTTCTCGTGCAAAAGTTAATAGAATTTAGTGGTAGTGGTAAGTGATTGGTGACGTTAGAGTCGAGCGATCTATATCTTCTCCGGTTTCATAGTAAGTGTACTGTACATACCTCGGCGTGGCACAACACCACGTACCGTGTGTCTCACGTATCGGTCTCAGATCTGTAACTCGCGCGCAAACGTATGAGTGACACATCGGAAGATATAGACGCGAGCGCGCCGCCGGGCAGTAGTGCGCCCGGCGACGCGGCCTCCGACCAAGAAAGGAAACGAAAACGAGTCACAGTTCACATAAGCCAATGCATACATCCAAGAGCCCAGAATCTTAAGGGTTTGAGTCGAGGTGTCTCGAGTACAACGAGGAAAGCCTTGTCGGCATGCAGCGAGGCAGCCGGACGGCGAGGCCGGAGACCGCGCGACCCGGCCGCTCGCGGACACAGAACCACAGATCAAATGCAGTTGTGGCGCGCCAGCCAGGCCGACGCGCCACCCGCCAACTCTAACTCTACGACCACAAAGTAAACGACATAAAGAACGTATGTCCAAAAGGAAAAATAATAAAGTAAATGAAACCAATCGCCGACGTAAAAACGAACAGAAACACCAACGCTAACGTCTAAAATAAACATACAAGTATACGAAGGTGACGATTTAAATTTCTTCTTAAAGACTACCTTTGGTCTGTTTTCTGCTCACTAACCTTAGGCACAGGGAGAAGTTTTTGTGTACTACGACTGACCTGTAGCAGAGAGCGCTCAGGGCAAATACTATGAATACCCCCCCTACCACAGACATGAGCACCGCCACGAGGAAAACCGTGTTCGAGCCGTGGTAGTTCTCTGCGCCCAAACAGAACGGAAGTGAGTCACGGCCGGCGCGTTCGGTGACGTCACGTGTCGTGACGTGACGTCAGCGAGGCGGGCGGCCGGCGCCGGCGCCGCGGGAGCTCGCGGTCGGCGTTAGCACGACACGACAACATACACGACACGACAGGCACGAGCGACACACACAGTGCGACAACACCGAGTTACCGTCCGTTACCTGAAGCAGTAGGCCATCCAGGCGAACCCCACGAACACGGACAGCACGACCGCGAGCAACAATATCACCATGTTCATGGTGCTCATCTTATTCCCCTCGTGCTCACCTGCAAGAGAGGGTCCCGCGCGTTAGTGCGCCGGCGCCGCCCGCCGCGACGCGCCCTCCGAGCAATGCTCCTTGTACACCAAGTGTATGCGTGTGTACGTATGAGTGCAACTGTGCCCCTACACCCCACCGACGCGGATACCACTAGTCTTACGTAAATTGATGACCAATTACAAAAACGAAAGCCTCCAAATAGTATGTTAGTAACCCCAAAATAGGTTGGTAGATGTCCCCTAAATGGGTTTGCAAATGAGCCCAAAATGGGCTCCAAAATGACCTTGAAATGGGTTTACAAACAACCCCAAAAAGTGAATTTATGAATAACTCCAAAAAGGGTTCTGTCTACACCAAATATTAAAAAAAAATCAAGTTACATCATCATCTTACATTAGACTCGGTAAACTCTACATTTTACTATTGATGGACATCGTAAGTTCCAAAAAACAACAATTCACGACTCGATGCGACGACAAAACGCTTGGTTTAGCGTAATTTTGGAAAGCAGTGCTCGGATTTTATGGCCAATATTGATTTAGTTAAAAGTAGGGGGAATATTAATAGAATACAGTACAAAACACCTGAAAACATAAACATGAATATAGTAAAATTATATTAGTGTTAGAAGTAGTAATAGTTTTAGAAATCATAGAAAAATAGTTGAAGGAATTGCTTAAAGCCATTGTTATTTTGTGTAAACCGATTTTCGTAGGGTTCTATAGGAAATTTAGATTTTTTTTCAGGGCCAATCCGATGTGGTTTTTTTATTTACAAGAAAGGCTCGCGTTTAAAAACTTTTAATTACGGAACTGCTTCATACTTCAACTTCAATTTGTTTACCTACCAGCAAAGGCTGGTTAATATTCGAAAATTTCGAAAACAAAAACGCAAAGGAGCATTTTTGTAAATAGATTTAGTTGAGTTGTAATTTAGTTAAATATTTTTGCTGGTTTTCCAACTCTTCCCTTAGCAGACATTCGGGAAATCAGAATAAAACGTGATTATTTAAAAAAAAAACATATTTTTATAATTAAGGCTGCAATAGATAGTATAGAAGAGAAATAGTTTAAAATAAAAACAGTAGAAAACATAAATATAAGAAAGGGCCAAATAATACAAAGTATGTCAAAATTTGCTTAAAACTAAGATCGTATTATAAAACTTAAAACTAATCCTGAAATACTGTAAAATATTTTCTTGAAAATATGAATAAATGAATATTCGTTGAAAAAATGCTAAAATCGTTGATGAAATTTTTACTATCAATTCTTTTCCTGTAATAATTTAATTTCCTGAAATAAATGCTCTAAAAATCTAAAATATTTCTAACTTAAATCTAAACTAAAGCCTATATAACTGGGGTCGACTCACCATACGGTGTTTCCTTCTTGGTCATGTTGTAGGCAGCCTTCGTGCTGTTGTCGGGGACGTAAGGGGTCGGGGAAGGGGGGAGGGCGTCGTGGTGCGAGCAGTCGGGGCCTGTCCAGCCGCGGTTACAGACGCACTTGTTCATGTTTGAACATGCCTGAAAATAGAAAAGGTGATGGTTAAAATAGTGTTAAAGAAACATCAAATATTTATTGCAGAATAGCATAATCGGCCTATGGTGTTTCACCAGGGCTGCAATCCACCACGTGCACAGTGCTGTTTGGTAGATGTCACATGTCTTCGAATTTTTGGTTACAGGATTATTTTACGATGTATTCGTTCACCATGGGTTAAACGTGGTTGTTACAATTCCAGTACCCTTACGTGATCGAGCACTTCACATTAGCACATCAAGCAATTTAAAGAATGCTGCCTAAGTAATAATACAAGTAGTAAGTAGTAAGTCTACGTTTTCAAAGGACAATTTCAAAACACGTACATATAGTTAAAGTCGTAGATTGTGTTGAGACATGTTCCATTTGATGTAATGAGACTCAAGGGCAACGGCTTGCATGAACCACTTCTGCTAGAAAAAGATCTATGTTTTTTTTTGCCTATCGTAAAATTCTTCATCATATTCAAAATCTCTACGACCGTGCAGTATCGAATTCCACTACTAATAAATAATTTCTACTTATAAAAATCTCACAATACAGTGAGTATCTTACAGTAACAAATTGGTTTTAAAACTCTCCACCTAACCCCTACACATCAGTTTCTAAAGCCATCAAATAAAACGAATCCAAACTTATCCCATTTGGTCCCACAAACATGCTCTGTTACAGTCTAACTTAGTACCATCGAATCAATTCTAGACTTGGAACAAGTTTCAATGATATTAAGGGAATTAATTTGACTGTGGAATCGATTCGTATTACCTAACTGCCACAAATCGGAGTACGGCGGTTACTATCTATCGGAAACTCGTTGTTATGTGAAGTTGTTGAGTAATGTTGGTGGTTACAACTTTTCATTCAAACGTATACATACATAAACTCATAATTTCTTGTCAAGGGGGTAGGTAGAAATTACTGAACCCCACCTGCTATATTTATTTCTTAATCCTGCTGTATCAGTGTCCTCGTCTTTCTATGTTTTCTTATCCTTCACCATGTTTACTACTACTTTTCTTCAATCGGTCTTTGACCTTCCATCTGCCTAGATAATACCGTTTGTTAGAAGCTTGTCATTAATCAAATACCCTTCTAACTTTTGTCTCTTCATATTTTAAACCATTCGTATTAAAAACTACTCAAAAGTTTGCAAGTTTCATTGCAATCCAAATAAAAATCGATATTTGCCGAATTATCCCCGAATACACTAAAAAATAAATCACTAGTAAGTTCTAAAGGATGCAAATAGACGAATTAAAAGTGACTTTGAAGTGAGTTGCGTCAGTAACTCGATTCCGCGTGGATTGAGTTTAGGCACAAATCGTCGTCAGGCTGCGCGGAATCGTGTTGGATTCCTCTCCTCTCCACTCGAACGGAGGTGAGGAACGATTGGAGGACAATTATTAAACTTTATACGAAATTTATTCATGACAAAAAGTCCTATTAAGTACTTTGTTCCTTTTATAATTTCTGATTTCAAACCGATTTGGAATTGAAGTCGGATTTGAGAGCGGTTAGCGTTCGTGCTAGTTGGAAACTTTTTATTTTTGCTTTTTGTTTTCATGAGTCAATAAGTGGTTTTTATCTTTTCATGGAGTTTTATGATCAATAAAGTCTTCTTTGAACAAAATATTTTGAATCGGCTCTTTTTTATAGCAGTTGAAATCCATAGTAATATTAAATTGTAAATGTAAGTAACTCTGTCTAACTGTGGACCTTTTCATAGCTTAACTGTTGGGCAGATGGCATACGGATAAACCATGACCATGGTTAGAATATGGACAGAAGTATAAATATCTTCCCTGTGCTATCCTACCGTGGGGTAATTTTCGACCGCCACTTGGGCGAAACCACGGGAAAAAGCTAATTCTTCATGAAAACATTATCACCGTATTCGTTAAACACCGAAACTAAACCCACTCACACAAGTAACGAACGAAATCTAGCTTCGAACGAACTCTTCGTCTAAACAACACATTTAACTAGACCGTACGGAGTTACTATTTAAACTATTTACTGGCTAACTCGGCCAGCCGGGTCCAACCGCCCAACTATTCGGGGTCGGCGCAGAATTCGGGCAGGGCTCGTACGGCCAATCCGATTTTCTCGGGGCCGCCGGCCGGGCACCCGTCACGCCGAGATTTAGTTAAGGTGACAGGATAGAATTTCCATGCGTTTGGTGCAACATTTTTGTGACTAAATTCGATTTGTGCGATGTGCGGGGAATATGACGTTGTGTTCTGTGCAAAGAAAGGGAATGGTCATGTGAGATTATTGCGAAGAAGTGACTTGAGGATCAGTCGCTCCCGGTCCTAGGGGCTGGATCACAGGAGGCATGCCTCCCCCCCAAATCGTACACGTCAAATTGGCAAACCTACTTAAAATAGCTTTTTGTTTTCGTTAAATTCGTTTCCAGTTTCATTCATTCGTTCAACAAGACAAACTAACGCAAGCGAAGCAGAATGCAAAAAAAATCAAGCTCGCTTCATTCGCTGATGCCGCCGATTTCGCTTGCTAATTAATAATCATGTCGGAAGATTCTCAAACAATATCACATAATACTTGCTGTTACGATACAGTCTTGAAATCTGACGCAAATTTATGCGATGCATCTGATTCCGATTTGTCTTCGGAAACAGGGACTTTCGACAATGCTCGATGTACATGAATCTTCGATGGCACTGCATACTAATGATATAATGTGATAGTAGATAGTCAACAGTGTGCCGGTAACTTTGCATTCTCGAATTTATAGTGTAATACGAGTATCTTATTTGCTATGAGGGATGTGTAGATATGCGTTGAATTATAACGAGCCCGAACCGAACGTGAATTAGCAATGATGATGAAAGACGAAAATAACAACCTCGGGATCGTCTTTGCGCCCGGTCGATGGCAATCGGCTCGCCCCCTATTACATCGGACTTCTGGCGAAATGTGGGTGTACTATTAGGTACACTTCTGCCTAACACTTCGGGGATTATATGTGTGATGTTATGTTATGGGATCGTCTTTCTTATTCAACAACTAGCAACCTAACTTGCCCTCTCTCTTGGTTTATAGCGACCAGCTCCTACTTCGTACGGTTATACAACATGACAAAACATCGCGATTTCTTTATGTATTTACATTAATAATTTTTGAACACACGCGTATGAACTGTAGTCCACGTTAACCCCTTGTTCAAGTGTTTACAAAGTTAGCAACTTGACCGTGGCTCGGTCATCAAGTTGCGTCGTTGGCCACTAATTACAATTTTACGAATTCACTGGTCCCTGTTAATTATCAAAGCGTCTGAAGTGACCTTAACGCGGGGTAAGTCATAAGAAAATTGAGTGTCATTTATATCGTATAGTCAAATTATTATAACATTTTAAGAATATATTCATTTTAAGGGACCACAATATACCTGGTGAAATGTAGATCCACTTGTGACCGACTTTTCGAGGCTAACAGAGAATTTTAGGCGTGTATTTCAGTAGCTTGCAACAGCAGCGAGTGAATTGTTTGATCAATCAAGAAGTAGCGCTCTCTTATAATCTTTTAGCGGTGTTCAGTATGTCTCGCAATATTCATAACGCGTATTTTTATATCACGATAGTGTATCAAGTTTGAATGAAATTAGGTCTTATTCTTAGCTTATTGATGGCAATTAAAACTGCTGGTTGACAGAGGAGAGTGAAAGAAATAATGTGTTGCGCCGACCCCAAGTAACATGGGACACGGGCAGGAAGATGGTATTTTAAAATTGAGTTGGCCTAGAATTTAGTTACGAGATTGGCACCTTCAGTTGCGCCGTTCTATTAAGGTAACTTGCAGACAACAGGACACACAGAATACAATATTACGTACGTTGAAACTAAGTGAAAAAATCTGTTTATCAGCTAAAAATGGCATAAAACTCATCAGGATAGTTTACAGTACGTAAAATAAATAATATAATTATATATTGCTTGCCTCGTGGAGGAGCTCGCGGTTAAATAAGAACAGCCGCTGAGGTCGATCTTTAGGTTATGCCGTGCTTACCTAGGTTGGTCCGTGGATGGGTGACCACCAATTACATACCGAGTTTCCTCCGTGCCTCGGAAAGCAGGTTAAGCCGTTGGTCCCGGCTGTCATTTCTCGTTCTTTGGCAGTCGTTACAGGTAGTCAGTGGCCCGAAAGTCTGACAACCAGTCTTACCAAGGGCTATCGTATTACCTAGCACTAACTGGGTTGTGGAGGTCAGATAGGCAGTCGCTCCATGTAAAATACTGGTCTGCATCCGGTTAGACTGGAAGCCGACCCCAACATAGTTGGGAAAAGGCTAGGCAGATGATGATCATCGCTTGCCTCGTTGGTTGAGTGATAGCAAGCGCGACAGCTGAGCATGGCGTCCTGGGTTCGATTCCCGGGTCGGGAAAAGTGTTATTGGGTTTTTCCATCAGGAATTGCTCAGTAGCAGCCACGGGGTCTGAATTTGTACCCGGTCGATGGTATTAGGCTCGTTCCCTATTACATGGGACTTAAAACATAACTGGTAAAATGTGGATGTACTGTTAGGTACACCTCTGACTATCCCTTCGGGGATTACAGGTGTGATGTTATGTTATATTTATATTGTCGCTACCTCTCCTACCCTGGTACATCATTAAGGGAGGTGCACACAGTCCAACTTATAATTAACGATGTCCAAACTACAGTGCGAGCGGCCAATTAAATGGTATTGAATTAAAACTCTCCAGAACGGAAATTGTTAATCCCTCGCGGAATAATATTCCTTTCATTTGAGGTATGTTCGGACTTAATAATATATTACGTTTCATTTATAATTATGAAGTATTTTGCCCGAAACAGTTCGCCGAAATGAGAATTTGAACGAAAATAAGTTCCTACCTACTTACTTTAGTGATGCATTAATTATTTTATTTTATTAATTATGTAATAACATTTTGTTTTACATTGTCAATGGAATATGCATCAACTGTTATTCATGAAAACATACAAAATTATTATTATGTAGGTAGTTTAGAGAAAAGAAGTACTGTACTGACGTTTTCTAGTCAATGCCCCGCCATGATTCTATAGCTTGGATTCTTTAAAAAAAAATCCTATGTCTCGCATTCTTGATCTATAACCCAGCGGGAACTTCAAGGTCTATATGTTATTTCATGAAATATAAATATATATTTCTCTCTAACCAATAATATGCTTGAATAAAAATATTATACTTAAATAATAAAAAAAAAACTCTCTCACATTCTCTCTCATTCAGAGGAGGATGGTTTTCCAGCAGTGGGAACGTTTATGCTGATGGTTTTACGGCAGTGATGGCCTAGTGGTGTGACGTCGGACTGCCAAGTCATAGGTCCTAAGACCTCCGATTTTTCGGATTCATGTGCGTATTGTATAAATTATCACTTGCTTCGGTGAAGGAAACATCGTGAGGAAACCTACCAGCATGCCTGAGAGATATTTCTCGGCGGCATATAAAGCCAAGTCAGAGGCCAATGGGCGGTATAAAAACCCTGACACTAGGATTAGGCTAGGACCACCCGAAAAAGAAGCTGACAGTGTTTATGATATGAGCTGTTCTCAAAAATTTCGTGCAAATACGAAGAACCTAGACCATATACGACTTTGCTATAAAACCTACATAACGCAGGCACGTTGTGTATTATATTTTTATATGTACGTGGGACTCGTAGAGTTACTTTTTAATAGTTTGAGTGGTGCCTCGGGTGGCGTGTTATTCAATTTTTGCTTCGGCGCCGCGCTGTTAGATTTTATACGTTTAGTTATGATATGTGCACGTTTACGAATGTAGCAGATTACACATTAGGTTTTTACGAATGTTTTAAAGAGGAAAGTATGATGGGCATGTTGTAATAAAGTTTCAAATACGAAACTACTTACTATTCATTTGAAATTAAAAGGTAGCTATCATCGTCGGATCTTTGTATAAATATACAAAGATCCGACGATGATAGCTACCTTTTAACGAAAAATTGTGTTTCCACTTTTAGGACTTGTTGACAAGATTACAAGTAGATAGGTGCTTTCTGATAAATTTGTCCTCTGAAAATATCCCCTGAAACATTTTCTAGTGTATTCATGCATTCATAATATTGCTTTTCAGATATTATATTTCGCTTTGTTCACTATGACTTTCGTTCAGACATTTTTCTTAAAAAAAAAGTGCGGTCAAAATGTTTGCAACCGCTGATTTTTATTAAAATTGTCGATGAAAAATTTCTATGTGTGTGGTTCAGAATGATGTACTTTATACGTGGTAACCGTTTTCGCGTCGGTGTCCCTCACCCTGTATAGTTTCAATTCAAAGGCAGTGTTTACCTACCATACTTTTTATACCTAGTTTTAATAAAGCTTCAAAGTCATACCACTTTAGCAAGAATTACCACACAAACCATCAAATCATACAAGTAGTACCTGCATCTTGGCAGTTAAATGTCGACATCAGACGTTTCACACTTAAAACTTTTCGTTAATTTAGTTTTCAGATGTTTCACTGTAAGATGCCAAATAAAAGGCAGAAATGCGAATGTGAACCGTCTGATCTCGGTTAAATTATTGCTTTGTAATTCGTGCGTTTTTACAAAACGAAATATCTTTTATTACTACTCACCCCTTTCCCAGAGCACTCATTGTTATTATGGTCGGTAGGGCACTTGGTGTGGTCGATGTACGGGAAGATGGACGTGCACGTCTGGTTCACGCACACCAGGTTGTCTCCGCAGGGCGTGCCGTCGCGCACGAGCCCCAGCGGAGCGATCTCCGAGTGCTTAGGAAGACCTGTTGTGGCTCTGGAATTGTGAGGAGGCGAGGGTTAGAAGGTTTTAGTAATCTGTTTGAGTAAAAATCAGCTTGATAAAAAACAATCCATTTCTTAACACTGAATGATGACGTTACCTAATGCAATGTTAGTATTCCAGAAAAACATATACACTTAAAACCTAACTCTAAAAGCCTCCTGCTTATGATGAATCCTGGATAAAAGTAAGTCTTTTGTCAAATTAAGAATTAAATAATTTGACATGAGTGTCAATTGTGTACCTAACTATTATATCGAATAATCAATTAACAGTTAGTATCATGAGATTTGTAAACAAGTTCAAAGTACAATATTTAGTTAGTTAGCCAGGGTCTATTTAAAACTTCTTAAAGATTACTTTTTCCTAAAACACAGAATGCCCCTCCCAATCCCTTTAAAATAATAAATTTTGATCATGTACTCACTTGCATTCATACTCGTTACCCTTGATACTGATGACGGTCCTGGTGTAATACTCGTCCATGCCGGTCACTATGGGGTAGCGGTTCCCTTGCTGGCACTGTAGAGAGCCGCAGCGAACATTCCTGATGAAGATGACAGTATTCATTGTATTATCTTACTCTATTTTAACATAAGAATATAAAAATTCTTAACAAACCCTTGTAAAATCAGTCTGTACTCTGTTTCTGATACATGTGTGTTAACTTTGTAAAATTGGATAAATATGTCATTTCAATGCCCGTGTATTGTATTTTCTACGGTCATTTACAAAATTTCTTTCCGGCCAAAATTTTGTTTAATATACCTAGCAATCAAACATAAATTAATTAAATACTATGCCAAAAGAATACTCACTCAGTCTCACACTTAATAAAATGGCCGTTGTCATCCTTTCCACAATGGCCCGTGACAGCTCCCTTCGAGTTGAACTGATCAAAGCATTCCTTGTCGGCGCCGATGGTGCCCTGGCCCCAGATGCTCTCGCACTGCAGCGACAGCGTGGGGCACTGCCCCGCGAAGCAGTACCCCTTGCTCTCCTCGCAGGGATCCCCGTTCTTCCGGTGCGCGTCGGGGGGACAGAGACCGGACATTCCTGTGCACGTCTCTTCAAGGTCACATTCGTTTGTAGCGTCCCGGCAGGTCACGCCGCGAGGTTTTAGCTGTGGAGACAGATACTCTTATTTTATTTATTCTTCATGCATACATTTTACATTTTTTAATTAAAAGGATCTAAGCTACCGGCGGCGGTCAGGGCTCTAGAGAGAGGAACCTCCTAACAAATACGAGCCGTGTCCTGGAGTACCGCTTTCTGAATCAAGCCCTTGATCCAGCTGCCAAACGAGAGCCTCCTATTGGTCGAGGCTCTTAGCAATACTCTTTATTATTTAAGTACACCATACAGATGACAGGCATGCGAAGAGCAGACATTTTACATAGGTTGACGCAATGGGCCGTCTTATAGCTAAGGGGCTGTCTCCACGAGCGGGAGAATCACGACGATATTATCGTCCGTGCCACGTATTTCTATACACTCTCTTAGGGGCTGTCTCCACGAGCGAGAGAATCGCGGCGATATTACGTAGGTATTTGTATGGGATAATATCGACGCGATTCTCTCGCTCGTGGAGACAGCCCCTAAGAGCGATCTTTTCAAGACAACCTCTGGGTGAATTACTGGTATAGTGAGAAAAATACTGTTGGTAATCTGTGGTGTGCTATTTACTTAAAGATATTTGAGAGGTCGATGATGTAGTTCTAAAGTATTAATTGGAGCTGGTGCCTCCGTTGGTCTAGTGGTTGCAAGGGCCGACTACTGGGCAAGAGGGCCTGGGTTCGATTCCCGGTCGGGCAAAGTGTTATTGGGCTTTTCCATCAGAAATTACTCAGTAGCAGCCACGGAGTTTGGATCTGTGCCCGGTTGATGGCAATAGGTTCGCCCCCTATTACATGGGACTTTAATATAACTGGCGAATTGTGGGTGTATTGCTAGTATTAGGTATACCTCTGCTAATCCTTCGGGGATTACAGGCGTGATGTTATGTTATGTGTATAGGACTAAGAACAAATGTGTGTGCTACCAATTTAGGATACCACATCGCTCACGATCTTGGTACGACAAGTTTGACATGAAAATGCAAATGTACTATTTAATAAGGCTAACTAGAACCACTTATTTAGGAGTAATTATTGCTTAACGTCAAGAATATACCAGTATGTATATAAATCGTATTATATTAGTTAACCTTCGGATGTAGTATATATAGGTGTTCGTGGAAGATATTTATAGACCGGATCTGAAGCCCTTCCCCTTGAGCAAATACCCACCTTGATTTACAAATCTATAACGGAAGATGAAGATTGATAGTTGGGTAGTTATAGGCTCGCAATCGGATCTTTTTCCAAGTGATAATCGTCTTTATCACTTTAAAAAAAAGATCCGATTCACCTTGTTTTATTTTAGTTCGGGTGATGCATCTACGTTCCTCGACCATGTCGAAGTAAATGCAAGTCGAACCACAACAATAAGTGTAGTCGCATCTTGATTTAGCAATACAGCTTTCCAAATATCTCTTCCCCATCCCAAATCATTTCAGAAACATACACAGACATAATTATGCTCCATCCCTAATTCCAAACTAAATCACTCTTTTTGCGGTTCCGAGCGTCGCATTAGCATAGTTGTCCAAAACTTTATGTGGCATTAACTTTGTATTATTCAACATTATGACACCGAGTGGAACATTAATCAGTTTGGAATCTGATGAAATCCAGACGTACCATTGTAAATTAGTCAGAATACATTTGTATGAACAAAATGCAAATGTATCTCGACTGTAAGACTTGTGTTTGAATGTGCTAAGTGCCAGTTGTTTTGAGGAAACTTTGTGCTGTACTTTAAGACCTAGAATTTAAAGTACGTTGGAGTCAAACAGGTGAGACACCTAGGTATCTTTGAAGAAACTTGTAGCTTATTAGCGCATGACTTATCGTCGGTGAAGCGAGTCTTATCAATATACAATAAGGCTTCTTTGAATGCATAAGTAGAACTGAACAGATTTCTTCGACAAAGCCCTCTTGACAGATTAGTTCTATTATGTGTTTTGTTAGATATTTTGTTAAGAAAGGTATCAAGGACCGTATTAGTAAATACACGACATTGGAGAAATTTATAATCGTGATTCCTAAATTATTTTGACTGCTCTTCCAGGCGTAATTTCGGAAAATTATACGAGTTTTAATCATAAATACTCTGGTTACAAGCTCACAATGCTGCAAGGACCTTCTTATATCAGATCATATCTTCGTCCTTACCTGGCACCTCTCGCAGCACTCTCCAGAGGCGCACTGCGACTCCTTGGTGAGGCGGCACGTGAAGGGGTCGCAGCAGGGGTTGGTGTTCTGGCACTCCGTGATGGTGCCGCAGTCACACTCCTCGCCCTCGTCCAGGCGACCGTTGCCGCATTGATGGTGTATCACCAACTGTAGGAGTAGAGATTTCAATTGGTAAGCTGGTATATTGAGGTGTAGAGGTTTTTTTATGTTTTAAACGTAATACGAAACGAATCCTAAGAGAACTTTAAAAAAAAACACACCACCATAGCTTAGCAAGGCTTTTTTTTAAATTAGTATTCTCCTAGGGCTATGAATACTCGCAATCTTCCCAAATATGATATTGTGGTTACTCCTAATGTGATTTTCTATGCGATTTTTGCTAAGTCTTATTTGAATAAAACTATTGCTGCTTTGGCAATTTTTCAACTATCTATAACTAAATCGTTTTTTGTCAGATATGCCAATGAAATAACTCTCGTATTTCTTAAAATTCCAACAAAAACAAAAGCTCAAAATAGAAAAATAAACAGCAATCGTTGAACACACAATCGTCATGTCAGACTCAGTCAAAAAAGCATTAGAGTTACAAGAGAAACATTTCAGAATGCCCAAAGGGTGTGGAGAGCATACACGTATTGAATTTACATCGGGAATCGAGATTTGTATATTTGGTAAAAGAGTAGGTACAAGAATTTATCTTATACGAGAAGGAATGTGGTTGCCATATAAGAAAAGAATAATCGAAGGTGGCAATGCTCAAAGAAACTTATTTGTAAAAGGAAGTATTCTAAAGTATCTTTTAGTTTGTCGAGTTTTTGAGCTCACTGACGTAATTGCAAAAATGTGACTGACACAAAACATAATTAGGTTAAGTTCAGTAAAGGCATTTTTTTTGCACACTGTGTCTACTTTTCTTGTCTACCTATCCCGTCGCAGTTCCACTGGAAGAGATATATAAATGAAATATGCTTTTTTATCTGTAGGTATGTTAAAGCCTGTGTAAGTGTTTTGTGTGTACATAAATAAATGACATATTATTTCATTTGATTCTGCTTGACAATCACTCAACCTTTGTTGAAACAACCCTATAGGCATCCCAAAACTAACCTTGGAATGATTTTGCAAGAGTAAAATTACCAAACTAGTCCATCCTCTTTCTAAGCGACCCTACGGAGAAGAGACAACTTTGTGTACAATGAGAATCGAATCATTATGACGTAATACAAAAACTGATAAGAAGAACATCAACATCAGAGCCACTTCCAATACCATCAACAACAAATCACGCATTACTATGAGCAACCGTGAAGCTACAGGAAAATAAAGGCCTTCAGAATCATCCCCCGATAAATATGTAAACGTGAGAAATCGAAGGGGAGAAGCAAGGCTCGGCATTATCATCCCTGACTATGCAAATTTATTCCAATAAACCCTGGCTGACGTTCCTGTTATTATATATTCGCAAACGAAGAGATGATTCAGAGCGCGAGGGCAGCCTGTATTACCATAACTTTTATTAAAGGAGTGGGCCTTAGCGGGTGACGACAAACAATACGACAGCCTCTGATTAATTTTCAACGTGAAAATCTGTTTTGAATTCGAATGAACTTGCGCGGAAGTGGTGTGGTGTTGACG
Source organism: Eurois occulta (assembly GCA_950022335.1). Taxonomy (NCBI): domain Eukaryota; kingdom Metazoa; phylum Arthropoda; class Insecta; order Lepidoptera; family Noctuidae; genus Eurois; species Eurois occulta. The sequence goes on along the minus strand of OX465489.1, from coordinate 2,021,410 downwards.
AGCTCATCCACACTAAACTTTCAACGTCGAATCAGTGCGCAGTGGTGCGTTGTGTTCTATGTATGAGTAAGCAAATTATAAGGTTTTGTCATCGCTACTCTTCAGACGGTCTATCGACTTCGCTTTCAATGAAACCCAACGTTTTTAATCGAGAATTAAAGTGATTTCATTCGAAGATCTCACTGGATTGGGTTTGATTTTACGATTCCAAGTTAATTAAAGTTTAAATAGGTAAGTTGAAGGGCTTAAATCTGATTAACTTTAAATGAAATTGTAAAATGAGTTTCTAATCAGATTAAATGGTTTATGTTAGTTAAGGTTTAGAGTTGTTTGGTGTGAGAGTGAAACAATTAATAGATTCAATGAAATCTGTTAACCAAATAAAATTATTGATTTCAGTTTAAATGTGGATATTTCATTTTACCAGTAAAGCCGCCACACCAGCTGTTGCTGCGGTAGTTTGATAATTAAACATAATTTCAGTGTAAAATATTTTAGTGGGTTTGTATTTTCAAGGTATTACGAATAGTTCATGTAATGTTGTATAAACATAAATAAATTGAATATGTTAATTTGTACGTTTGCATGTTATCGTTTAAATATGACAAAAGTTATGACCCGAATAAACCTGTTCGGTTTGTAAATAAAATTAAGCTATAACCTCATGTTTATGGTAGTCACAAAACTGATAGAGCTATCCTATTTTGATGTAACTTATGGCTGAACATAATAAGATTTGTTGAGCTGGTAAAATGGCTTACGCTCAACTCATGGCATAATAATAAAGTCGTTGTTAGAGATTATACTATACGTTTCTCCGTGGGGTTAGGCAGAATCTACAAAATCTGAACATCATCTCAATAGGTAAACAGTGAATCCATGTAGTAGTTTTATCTACCCTTTCAGACCTGTCTAAGAATGCCTAAGTCTGAACTGAACACCTAAAAGATGTATGCTTATCATAATTATTTTCTTACCCATAACGGGTACTACACACTTAGTCGGCAAATATGATTCGGCAGAAGTTGTTTGACAACTATTTTGCTATCTTTTGGACTGCATCAATCGGTAAACTACCTTCGGCAACTATATAATTATGTTAATCAATTTTGCCGCTCGGCTGACCCGAAGCATACCAATCCGAATAAGTGATTGACACGCCTTATTAACGATTCAACCTACCTCATTAGGTTTATTCAGCAAGCACAGTCCCTGGCCGACTCGAAGCTCATTGATGTAGTCGTTCTTGGAGCAGTCGGAGAACTTGTAGGGCTGCACGTTGTCCGATCCCACGATGGACTGCGCCATGATGCAGCCGTGCCAGTCCCGGCAGAAGCACTGCTCGCGGCCATCGTCGTGGCCCATGCCTGGGGAGAACGGGTTATTACTTTAGAGCAGTAAAGAAATTGCTTAGTACGTGGGTAAAAAATTAAGGATAAATTAGAACTGTTTGGCCATGCAAGACCATATATCCTTATTCATTGTTATACAGGTTGATTGATTAAATATTTGTTATACTTTAAGGGAGTGAAGGGCTCATAAAAATGAACAACTTTTACTATGGGACTACTTTCAATGAAATGGGTTATTACTTTAGAGCAGTAAAGAAATTGCTTAGTACGTGGGAAAAAAATTAAGAATAAATTAGAACTGATTGGCCATGCAAGACCATATCCTTATTCATTTTTATACAGGGTGATTGGTTAAATATTTGCAATACTTTAAGGGAGGGAAGTACTCATAAAAATGAACAACTTTTACTATGGGACTACTATGAAATATGAATAAAAAAATCTGCTGTTGCCTAAATTTTTTCGAGTTACGCGAATTATGTATGCTGATATTTTGTCTCGATTTCAATCCATGCAATTAACCCCTTGTGTTGTTGTCTATTGTAAATAAATAGGTTCAGTTTTTCGTCACACCGTAACGGTCTCTTGCGGACCTGGTCTTTTACGTTTAGACTACAGAAATGGGTTTTACGATATCTATTTCTAACAAAAGACGACTCCATACATGTCGTTGTAGATATAGATTTAATAGCATGTTATTTTGATGCAAACTGTTGTGACAAAAGTTTTGTCAGCCAACATTTTGTTGTTATCGATTTCGCAAACCCTGCGCTTGCATTGAACAAGGGAAACTATTTCTAACAATGTCAACTGAAGTTTTCCAGACGAATGATTTTGTCAACATTTTTCTAAACTTGGGGGAAAGAAGTGGAATTTCTAACAGAAAATAATAGGTACAAGGATTTATTCTCCAAAATTAGATATTGTCTATGTTTCCACTTTGTAGCGTGTCTACGTGACTACAAATACAAGAGTTAGCAGTATTTGCTAATAACACTTAGCAGCATTTACGGTACTAAGCTGCACTATAATGATTTTGGAGTTTTATGGTACTAGCCCAGAGACAACATAAAACATTCTCTTCTATGAGCTTGACTCATGAAAGAGAGGTATTTGCAATGCAGTTGTACAACACAAACTTGTAAAATACAATACTAATCCCTTATTTGCAGTTGGGTAAAAAATTCAAAGCTAAAACTCACCAATATTATGTCCAATCATATGCGCCATGGTCCCGGCGAGTAGATGTGGCTCGTAAGTGTTGGTGTCCACGGATATGCCCACGGACTTGGGCGTGCACAGCGTGTCCGGGACAGATATCCCGGACTCGCCTCCGGGGAACGTCAGCCCGCTGGAAGTGACGTCACGAATTAACATGGCGGCTTGATAAAGTTTTTTTTTGTGGTCGTGTACAGATTTTTTTTTAAATGTGAAAGATTTTTAACATACTTTTATGTAAAATTAAACATGAATATTTGCGTCTGGGTAAAAGCTGAAACAAAAATTTTTGTTTACACGGTATTTTAAGTTTCAAATAACCAAGTCATTGTTTAATTCGTTAATTCCATTCAGAGGTTTTTGAATGGTATCGTTAACAGCGATAAGACATTGTACTCGTTTAATTTACGAATATTTATTTATTTATTTAAACTTCATGTACAATAGTGGTCATAGGCGGACTTAATGCCACAAGGCATTCTCTACCAGTCAACCTTTGAAAATAACACCTTTAATAATACCTTTGTGAATATTGTTAAAGAACTGTGTCCATCTCAGGTATATCAGTAAGTGTGGTTCTGTAAGTACATAACAAGATACATGGAGATACATTTAAATCGTCTAAACCCATTTTATTAACATTTACTTAGCAACCTCCTGGTCCTGGGTTCAATTCCCGGGTCGGGTTATTGAGATTGTCCATCAGGAATTTACAGTAGCAGCCACGGAGTCTGGATTTGTACTCGGTTGATGGTAACGGCTCGCCCCCTACTATCATCATCGTCATCATCTTCCTGCCCTTGTCCCATGTTATTTGGGGTCGGCGCAACACGTTTTTTTCTTCCATTCTCCTCTGTCAACCGTCATGCTATCATAATTACTTCTTTATCTTTCATATCATTCCTCACACAATCCATCCATCGTTTCTTTGGTCTTCCTCTCCCTCTCCATCCATCGTTTCTTTGGTCTTCCTCTCCCTCTCCATCCATCAACGTTTATATTCATCACTCTTTTAGTCACATGCGATTCGTCCCTCCTCATCATATGTCCATACCAAGACAGTCGATTCCCTTTCAACTTTTCTGTGACTGGCGCAACTTTTAAACTTCCTCTAATATATTCGTTCCTTACTTTATCCATTCTTGTCACACCACACATCCACCTCAACATTCTCATCTCCGCTACATGCAATCTTTTTTCATCCATCTTCTTCACAGCCCAGCATTCCGATCCATACAGTACGACAGGTCTAATCACGGAGTTGTATATTTTCCCCTTTAACTTGAGGGGCATCCGTGGGTCGCAAGTTACTATATGGGACTTAAATCATACCTGGTGAAATGTGGGTGTACTATTAAGTTCACCTCTGCCTAACCCTTCGGCGATTATAGGCGTGATGTTATGTTATATTATTTACTTAGCAATAATAATGTTCCGTTCCATTCGCTTGTATTCTACAACTCCTTGATCCAAACAAACCGCACTCCATAGTCCATTGTCTAATTTTTATGTCCTATAATTATCGCCTTATTCATTTATAATTGCCCGCCAATTATTAAAACATCTGAACTCATTCTCAGCCTCCCTGCCTCATAATGTATTTACTAAAAAGGACAATATACGCACATATGGCCTGACCTTAATCCTTATAACGGTATAATGGCCTGAAACGCCTGATTATTATAATTTTTATGGCTTAACAGACCTAGCTAATTGTTTTAGAGGCCCCAGTCTGGCAATAATGCCCTTTGTGTGAAAATGCGTTTATTTTTAATTAAGCATTAGTGATCTAATTAAGCTTGGACTGATTGTTTTGATGTCATAAGTCCTGCAGGACTTATTCATACAAATATAAGGTGAAAGGAATACTGACGCACAAACGATTACCACGTATTCGGTACATCATAAACGCACATACATTTATATATTTAAGTATTACTATAAATCACAAACTTCACTCTCTCACAACACCAACACGACTGTCTTAATTCACCCCCCCACCATACACACACACACACACACACCACTCATACATATAATTATTATACATATCACAGAGACACACATATCTTACATATCTTAGGTTAAGTACGAGTAAATTAGATTAGATTTAGGAATTTATTGTAACGGATATATTATTAGTGTAACAATAAAAATGTAACCGGAACGAAGGAGCCTGGAACTCACGACACAGGGAATCCTAGTGTGAGTTTCAGGAAACAATGCATCGAATGTACTTTTTATAAACAATAAATTATTCTTATTCTATTCTTATTCTATCATTCCGAACCCCCAAACACAGAAATTTTTCAGCAGTTTTTTTAATTATTACCGGTGAAAAATTTCTATGGGGAGCTCGGCATGATGTACTGGGTACGTGGTACCGTTGGTGCGTCCATATCCCTTTGATCCTATATTATAAATGCTAAACTAGGTATGCATGCCTCTCTGTTTGCTTACTTATCATGATTAACGGATTAGGGTGGACATAGGGATGGACCATGATCTGTGTTAGGCCATAGATCCTTTTTATCTCAGTATTTGGTACGTTCTTGTGGGCTATGCACTGCAAGCAGGCGAAGCCGCGGTTTAGAGCTAATATAAGATTGATCATTATTGATATTCTCTTCCTAGGCAAAAGTTACGACTTATATGCATATAACACACTACACATTACACTATGGGCGTAGCCCGAAATAAGTGCTAAACATATCCCAATTTGCTGAAACCTACAAAACATCATCTAAAGGAAAACCGGCACAATCGTAGAAATGTAACTCAAACATGAAATTAAACAGGTTGCTTGTAAAGAACTTGGAGCGCGCTGCACAAAGACGTATGTGCAACTATTCATACAAAGTTTCATCACAGTAGAGATTCAAGTGCACAAAGTTGAAGCGTCCTACGTATACAGACGAAAATTCTACGTAGACGGAGCGTATATACTACGTAGACGTATGTTATATAGGACATATGGAAGCATATGTAGGTTCTTACTTTATAATATTCTAGTTACTTTGAACAGAGATGTTTTGCAGACGAGTGCAGTTACTAGATAAAAGTATGTAAATTTAAACTAGTACGAGAACCCTTACATCTTGCAACTTGTGTAACATGAACTCTGCCTTTTTGAAAAGTCAATTAAAATATGATAGTAGAGAGTTTGTTTTGTTGCACTTTGACTAGAGGAACTTCTTATTTTGTATGCGAGTTACGTGAAACTAGACAACTATGCGATTTTGATCATTCTGACAAGAATATAGGTATGACATCATCATCATCAGCCTACTCTACACTGCTGGACATAGGACTCGTCAATCGCACGCGCAACTCTCATTCAGTTGCTACCAGCCACCATGCGAAGATCGTCGCTCCACCGAGCCTGAGGGCGTCCCACCTTACGCTTGCCGATTCGCAGTCTCCACTCAAGGACACGTCTACCCTAATGATCATAGGTCTATGGCTAATATGGCTGGCTCATTGCCACTTCAGATTACTTATTCTGTGAGCTATGCCAACAACTCTGGTTCTCTGGACGTCACGTAACGTATAGGTATGACATAACGTCTGTACGTGTGTGGTTAGGCAGACCTGTAACTATAGTAAACCCACATTTTGCCAGTTATATTTATTCCAATGCAATAGGGAGCGCGCCTATTGCCATCAGCTTGGTATAAAACTAGACTTCGGTCTGCTACTGAGACATTCCTGATGGAAAAACCCAGTAACAATTTGCCCGACTTAGTAATCGTACCCAAGAACTGATGTTCAGTAGAAGCGCATGCGACCACTGTACCATGAGGCGATTATTCCAAATTTTGTTTATCTGTCATTAAGCAAATAATTACTTTGTCCTAAATTATTACTTTAGTTACGATTTTCCTTTATTCCACGATGTCAAAGTTGCCAACATTAGACTAAAAATGGGAATAGAAGAAAACCCGTGTAACGAATCGGTAACTAATGAAATTTCTGAGAAAAATAGACAGAAGTTATCATTTGGAAAGTATTCGTAATCGCTTATCGAGTTTGTGATCGAACGCGAATTTGACAAACTTCGTAACGAGACGCGATAACGTCAAACTTGTGGAAATATTACTTTTTGAAACATACTGATCAGGAACAATAAGCGTGCCTGATAGAAAAGTACTAGGTTATGGTAGGCACGTGGAACTGCGAGTAGTGTACTAACTACTACTACTGGGTGTTTTTTAGAGGTTAACTTTAAATTGATATTAAACAGAAAATTCAAACGTAAATGGAATAATGGCAAAAAAAAACCGTTTAGAAGCCAAATGGTAACACTCCTGTGTATGAGTAAGAAGTCAAACTGGTACTTTATTTCCATTTACATCATCACCACTATCCTCAGAACGGTGAAAGAAACAATGTTAAAAAGAAGTTTTTAATGGTGATACCTTTAGACGACACCATAGAGGGACCCCTCTATGGTGTCGTCTCATTGTACGTCGCTCAATGAAAACTGAAATCCATTTATTTTTATCGAAAAGCTTTGCGTCATTCTGCTAAACAAATGCGGTCTTTACAGAAACGGAATCTGATAAAACTTCTGTCCAATCTACTTCACAACATCACACTAGAGTCGAACTTGCAACTAAAAAGTGCATTCCTGGTTGGAAACATTCACTCGAGCACGCCACGTTCCTCTCTCTGTATGTTTCCACCCGTGGAGTACTAGCGACGCAACTTTCAAAGGTACACTCGACGTTCAAAGAGCAGCCGCGCTTCGGGAACCGATTCGACTCGGATATCGGAAATTATAGTTGAATTACTTCGCCAACCAGCGATAGCGCTGACGTCACCGCCGCCATCTTGGATCCTTTTGTAACAGACGTTAAGAGATAATTAGAAAAAGAACTCAATGTTTGTGGATTGATTGATTTTTAAATTGGTATGGTTTTTAATTGTGTCTTTTTGAGCTTTGAATGTAAACCAGGATGCAGAAAGCCAATGCCTGTAATTTAAAATGTTCCAAATCTAGTCCATAACCAATATCATTTCAGGGAAAATTTGAGTGAAAATACCTAGGTAAATTATAGGTCCCAGATTATACATTGGGGGAATTGTGTATCAGTTTTCATCTTCAGTAGCTTATAAACCTTTACCTTCTAATTGTTTCTGCAAATGCATTAGCATTATACCACGCTAAATTCACAAACAATGCACAATGGCCAAATATTTGGACTTCCAATACTCTTATAACTTACGTTTGGTAAGAGACCGTAAAACAGCCCAAATCATCATTAACAAAGCCCTAAAAAAAGGAAACGAAAATACCAAGTACTAATTAAAGAAACGCACTCATAATAAGATACTAAAGCCTCTCCAAACTTCTGTAGAAATAGCCATAAATCCAGTCTACCGCACAGGCATAAAACTGCCTACTTTTTATATCTATCTAATCAACCTCTAAGGGTGCCAAGCCCGGGTGCCAGTCATAAAATCCTGGCAATTGTGGCAGGTATTCGAAGCACGTCGGAAACGAGCTTTGGAAACCAATCACTTAGATTTTTGAGCCTAGTTATGTGGTGTGCATTATTAATGTAGGTGTTAAATTGTACTCAAGGTCAGGAAATCAGATAAGGAGGTCTTAAAATGAGAGATTTACAGTGTTCGGGCTTCGGCTTTATGTGGAGTCCCATCATTATCTACCTCGCCTTTTCCTAACTATGTTGTATATCTGACCTCCACAACCCAGTTAGTGCTGATGATGTACTATATTAACCTCATCGTCGACCTCATCTCTGTCCTCGGTACAAAATTGGGGTCAAGAGTAGGCCCATTTAATATAAAAAAGTTAATCCTAAAAATAGGTAGGTAATTGGAAGTAGCAGTAATAAACAATCGTACTAGTTGGTGATGCTGATAAATTACCTACAAGCAAATACATTTGGAACATCAGAAAGCATTAGATGATTCCCAGTCCATTGTCTAGGCGCTTGATTCTATGTTTTTGGCGACACTTCCTCGAAGTAAACTTATTTTATAATAGATCTTTTTTAGCCTTATCTGTCTGATAATCATCATCTTCCTGCCCTTGTCCCATTCTATTTGGGGTCAGCACAACACGTTTTATTCTTCCATTCTCCCCTGTCAGACGTCACGGCATCATTTATTCCTTTCTAGTCTTCACACACTCCATAAATCTGACTGTTAATGATGGTGTTAAATCAGTGTAAGTACAATTATTATAAAAATGAACGTATACGACGTCAAAACTATAAAATCCACTACCAACGCGACCTCTTTTGCACACATCAACACATCTCTTCCATAGAGAACCCAATTAGTTTATATAGAAACATACGCCTCCATACATAAAGAGACGTTGGAAATTAGATAAAATTCCTGTTTGTCTATGCCCGGGGCGAAAGGCTCGGCGGTCAGACTATTTAATTTTACTGCGAACTGTTATTGCGTTAGTCGTGTTTGAGTTGGACCCGGGAAATACATAAATTAATAGAATTGATTTGGTTTGTATGGTCCTGGTGCTGGTTCATAATGTGTGAGGTCCTGAAGAAGAATATATTCGAATTGAAAATAATAATAATGTAGTTATCTACTTAGTGTCTTTGTTTGGAGATAGGCGGACAGGCATGTCAAACTCCTACCAACTAAATGATGGCTATTCCTATAATAACACTTAATACCATATCATAAATATATTTCCACGGCTCGCTGAACAAAGAAATACAAAAGTATTACAAAAATACGAACACAAAGCTCATAGTTGTGTTACGTCATGCCACGTCATCGATCTACTTGGCCAGATTCCTGAAAGCTCACATCGACAGAAAATGAATATGTAGATTCAGCGATATCCCAAAAAAAAACGGGCAATAAATGCCAAGACCGCATTGTTCGACTGTCAATCCGTTGGCGGTATTCTTTCCCGAAGGATCGCAGCCATTTTAGTCTACAGCTATCGTAAATATTTGATAGACATCAATCATTCACACGACAAATCCAGGAATACACCCCCAAATCGAATCGGAGACACTGTCGCTGCGAGGATATCGACGAGTGTATCTGCAGCTGACATCCCAAATTATGACAGGATACCGCCTGTCGGAAACATTACCGCGGATTCGCAGTAATTTGTAAAATTAGAGCGATAATAGCCGATGATATTTCGCGGATCGTAACACCACGCAAATGTTAACCTAAAAACTAGGACATTAAAGTTCAAAGTGAGAAAACATGACCGCTGTAACGCTTTTCGTCCGATTCGTTTATCGAATTAATTCTCGACCTCGGTTCGCTTTCGAGATTAATTTTCGAGCTGTTTAGCGCACTCGCAACTGTCTATCAAGCAATTTCGTTCGCTCAAAGTGAAAAGGGTTTTGTAAGCAGATTTGTGGAGTAACGCCGTTGAAACGTCTCTCGCGAGATATTTGTATTACTTTACAAAATGCAAGCGAGGAAGGACGCTTCATAAATGCACTGTACTGTTATCGTTCTATGTTTATCCAAGGTTGTTTCTGAATGTTGAAACAAGATCTAGCGGCTTATGAGATTATTTTAAAAAGATGGTGAATTTAAATCTGAGTTAGATTTGTTTCTGGATTAAGATTTCTTTTGAGTTTTAAATATTATGTTTTTTTGTATGATTTACGACGATTATTTCCAGAATGATCAACATAACTCTGTTTTACTGTTTTCTGCTTATGTTTCTTACTAATGCTTTACAACAGATCTTCTCATTTTATTGTGATAGTAACTACGTCCGCAGACTTGATACCACTTTACCCAGACACAAATAAATATCAATACACCTTAGCATCATCTACTTCAGTTGAACTTACGTTAGAAGCTGCGTCGTATCCTTCTCAATTTTGAACAGCTTTCTGGCGGTGTAGTCACTGAACTTGTGGATGGCCCGTGTGATGTCCTGCTTCCTGTCAATATCCGCCTGGTCTGCGCTCTGCCAGGACTCGATGTAGACCAGGGATACCCGTGTGTTAAGGGTGCGGAAGTACTGGAAATGAAGAAGAGTTGTTAGAGATTTGGAGGTCAGTTTTGGAAGTAAGAGCAGCTAATGGGGTTACTGCATTTGGTTTCTGTGTTTCGAGATGCAATAAGTGTTGATAACATAACACCACCTCTGTAATCACCGATGGGTTAGGCTGCTACTGAAAAAAACCGGCCAAGTGCGAGTTGGACTCGCGCACGAAGGGTTCCGTATGGCAAAAAAATCATGTCTGTTGTATGGGAGCCCCACTTAAAAAATATTTATATTCTGTTTTTAGTATTTTTGTTGCTATAGCGGCAACAGAAATACATCATCTGTGAAAATTTGAACTGTCTAACTATCACGGTTCATGAGATACAGCCTGGTGACAGACGGGCAGACAGACCGCGGATGCTTAGTACCTAATAGGGTCCCGTTTTACCCTTTGGGTATGGAACCCTAAAAATCTGATGGTAGTTGTAGAACCTAATAATTCTTTGCCTGATCTGGGAACCAAACCCAAGATCCTATGGTCAGCAGTCACCGTAGCGACCACTAAACCTACGATGCAGTCACTGTGTCATGCACAATTCTCATTTACTCTCTAACAACAGTCTCTATATTAATGTTCATTAATTCCCCAAAAGGCCATAAACTTCGTACCAACAAATTTTAATACTAAATTTTTCGTCCATCTGTTCCCGAGCGATCCTCTTCCAAAAACTAGCGCCCCCATATGTAGGGGTTAACTTCGTTAAGCACAAAATTGGCTGTTAGGCTCTATTTTAAAGCCGGAACACGGTATTATAACCTAGCAAAACGTTTTGCAACATAATATCACGCCTGTAGTCGCCGAAAGATTAGGCAGAGGTGTACTGAATAGTACATCCACATTAAACCAGCTAGCTTTAAGTCCCATGTATTAAGAGGCGAGAGTCTAGATTGGTGCCAATCGAAGTTGATGGGAATACTCATCAACTTCGATTGGCACCAATCTAGACTCCGTGGCTGGTACTGACATTATTCCTGATGGAAAAACTCAATAACACATTGCCCGACCTGGAAATCTAACCCCGGAACTCATGCGCAGTTGAGCTTTCAACCACTAGATCTATGAGGCAGCCAAAACGTTTTGATTAACTCAAAAATTGAATTTAGGACAGGCATTACTTATTTCGTAGGAAGTTTTAATGAGATTAGTTACGGGCCCCGCTGAATATGATTGAAACTTTTCGACTTTTACGCAACATTTTTCGGATATTATTATCATCTCGGTTTTACAGTGTGAATATAATTCTTTTAACAGAGTTATCAAAGTTCGCTTCGGGGAGTTTCTTTATTCGGGCTTGCTTTGTGGCTCGGGTTTTGTGAAATGGTTTGTGCTACTTATGATTAGGTTATATTGTCAATTTAGTATCCAATCCTCTGGTTAATCTACTTCTTGGAAATGTAATATTCATTTATTTACTGGCAGGTATGCACAGTCTCCTGCCAGGGCTGCGGGACTGTTCGAAAGAGATACCGCGGCCCTAGAACATAAATTGCCTGACTATAAGCTGGCTCATTCGTAATCCAACTGCATTAAATAACAACAATTTACAACCCAAAAGGTATTATCCATTAAAATACACGAAACACTGACTTCTAAAGAATAATGAACAAACATTATGGAGGTTTATCCATTTCAAATTCAATTTTAAAATTAAATTTTCAACAGGATGTTTCAAAATAAATGGGATCTGTTGATTTGATTGATGTAGAAGATTACTGAAAGGCAAAAGCAACGCTTAGTCGAAATGACTCTTTCTCTCGGTTTGTAAATTGTAAATAGATAGAGTAAATTCTAAGCACTTGTGTCGTTTTCATTTAATTTAAACGAGGAGATAAAAGCGAACATCCTGTATCAAGGGTTGGTATCTTTGTAAGAAGTTGCTTGTTGACAATGGTTATTTTTGTGCTTCAAGATGAATGGCTTTTTCTTATTTTAATATTTTGAATGTGAAAGTAGCTCTGTATGCCCGTCTGTTAAAGGTCATTCAGTCATCTTAATGCATTCAGTCATTTCCGAAAAGGTTCACACCAAAACGGCTGAATGAATTTACGTGAAATTCAGCGCACGAATAAACCATGGCCTGGATTTTTATCCTGCAGAACGTTGTCGGCGGGTGAAGCCCAGGACCAACACTAGTACCTACCTTAATTTTATCAATATTTCACGGCAAAAAAACACCTTATTATTTACTTTAAAAGGCATTTTTATACGAAAACGAAAACCAGACAGCCTAAAACAATTTATTTTCCCTCTAACAAGAAAAATAAGTCTTAAAACAGACACTATCATGAAAATAATACATCTTCATCAAAAAAGTACACTTCATCCAAAATAAGGGGATCTAATCCTCGAGTGTTGGCTGTCAGGTCCATCTCCTGAATACTAGAGCGTAGATCATAATTTGTTTTACCCTTCTGTGACATATGTCACGCGTAGTCGCGCGGTTCATGACATATGTCGGGACCCACGGTTTTTATTGTTCTCTTGCTGTAATTAGGTTCCGTTGCTCTGAAAGTTTATTGTTAGGACATTGTTTAGTTTATTTTTGTATGGACTGAGCATGGTTCGTTGTTACGGGTTAGTAGTAAACTTAGGATGTAGGCATGATTACTTGTGCGTCGTAAAAAGTTGGTTCCTTTTTTAAGTAGGCATTAAATGTTTGTAGAGACTGTTGTGTGGAGTTTTTGTTAGTACTTATGTCGAACTTTACTAACAATAATCTGTTTTGTTAGTTCGAGTAAGTACATATACACCTCAGCATCACCTGCCTAGCCTTATCCAACTATGTTGAGGTCGGCTTTCAATGTAACCAGATGCAGCTGACTATCAGGATTTTATATGCAGTGACTGATGCATAGATACACAAACTCACGCTCTTTTCGCATGGGGGTAGGCAGAAACCACAGAACGCCACCTGCTACGATCCTTACATACTCCTTTTGCTTCGTCCACGTTCATACATCTGGTCATACACGCAGTGAATGATTTCAAGTAGATATTATATTAATGTATTCAGTTTCCTTTCAGCAAATACATATGTATGTATATAATTATTTTTTTCGTTTAAGTTTTTATTAAATACAAAAAAAAGACAAAAAAAATACAATAAGTAACAATGTTTGTTTTGAATGCCAATGGCATGGCTATGTAATAGAGGATTAAGATATAGGAACAAGGTACACTAACAAACCGTCAGGGCACCAACAACTTCATGTAACCAATAACTTACATTAAGTTTTGTATGGCACTCCACAAAGCTATAATCTAAAACCGGCCACGCATACAGGGATCAGTAGCTCCAAACAATATAATAAAAATATTTTGAAGGCCCATTCATAATTATGTAGTATTGCATTACATTCAACAGCAATACCAAATTTGTTTTTCATAGTATATTAATGAAAAACAAAAACAAAACTGCTGCAATTTGATGAAAAAGTCCCATAACTCAAAAACGAAACATCAAAACTTATACAAACTAATTATCGTTGAAAGTTTTTTTTACGTTATACAATGCTACATTTTTTCATAATTTTCCTTCTCTTACTTAAGTAAGAAATTAAAGGGGGGGGGGGACACATTGTACCACTTTGGAAGTGTCTACCTTCAATCAATTGACTTCGAGTAAAAATGGTTTTAGAAACCTCATTGTCATTTTTAAAGACCTATCTATAGACCTATCGATATCACCGAGACATCTATAGACCTATCTACAGATAGGTTTGATGAATTATTTTTTTAGTTTCAGTTCCATGTCCCATAAATGGAACTGAACCTAAAACAAAAAATTTCGCCTACCCTTAATCTTTTAATTTTTTTGTATTAAATTCGTAGAGCGGTTCACAGAATACATCTACCTACCAAGTTTCAACTGTGTAGTCCTAATAGTTTTGGAATAAAGTGGCTGTGACATACGGACAGACAGACATGACGAATCTATAAGGGTTCCATTTTTTGCCATTCGGCTACAGAACCCTAAAAATTAGATAGTTTTTACGCTCTCTACAGAAAATACTTTAAAGTAAAGCTAGCTACTCACCAGGTCAGCAATATTAGCCACTTGTATAGCATCATGGACGACCTCCGACCTGGTGCTGCCATTCCTCCTATCAAACATCGCCTTGTCTATGACCAAGGCCGTCTCGATGTACTTGGTGGTCTCTCGGACGTCGCGCCTGCGCCGGTTGAGGGCCCGGAGCCCTGCGTCCTGCCACCAGCGCCAAGATCGCTCTTCTTTGGTTCTTGTTGTTGAGTCCCTGCGAAAGGAGAAGACAATTATTTATTGTTTAGGTAATACATAAAGGTTGGTACATAGAGGTTAACGTGGAAATGAAAGATATGAATCAATCATTCTGCCTAGCCTTTTCCCAACTATGTTGGGGTCGGCTACCAGTCTAACCTGACGCAGCTGAATACCGGTATTTTATATGGAGTAGCGAAATTGAAATACAAAGCTCAAATACTACAGCTCGGTTACAAAGTATTATTTTCGTTTGACCCAAATTACACAGTGACATAGTTATGTACATGATGGTAAATACTTGTTAGGGAAAGACAAATTAAGATTTTTGGTAAAGTGTTTGTTCAAGGAACATTTTGGAGACATTTACATTAACATTTGTTTTTTAAAACGTTGCCCCACACTAGGAATTTCTCTTGTATTGTGGGTGCGTTTACATACATTTAAAATCGCGTACGCAAACAGCTGGAGCCGGACCTTGCTCCGCGCGGGAATCGAACCCGCGACACACAGCGCAGCAGGCAATCGCTCAATCACTGCGCCAACACAAAACAACGTCGCAAAAATGTTTGCTCAACAATGTCCTTTCGTCTGTTCAATTCCTTTGACACAATAATTTCGACATTTTTATCTAGACACCAACTTAGCATTAAAAATACAATAACACGTACCAATTTACATTTATGCATACAACAATAATTGATCTAACAAAACTACATTTTTTCCCGCCAAGTAGCTCCAAAACACACGCTATGATCGACCATAGATAATAACAAGCCACAGATGATATAAGTGCGTATCCTTAAAAATCGGTTTTAAGGTTGTTGGCCGGGGGAGTTTTTCGCCCGTTCGGATGGGGGGAGTGCTTAATCAAGTTTATCAGTCCCTTCACGCCCCCATTATTGGGAACTAGGGAAATTTCCCGGACCCGCCCGGGTAGATTGCTTCCGGATCGTCGATTGGAGTATTGTAAATAGAAAATGTTTTCTTTGCTGTATGTGGGATGGATGTATGTGTGATATGACGAAAAGTATGTTTGGCCGGATGTTTTTTTGTGGGGTTTGTCTGAATGGAATCGTTATATGATGTTGGTGGCGATTTTATAGTTGAGTCGTATTTGTAGTGTTAGCTGCGTCTCCCATAGCTGCGTCTCCAACCTACACCCCTCCAGAAAGCCCGGACCATATGATCGGGCCTATAAAGTCAACGCGTCGCGTGGCCAAGGGCTCATTCCCTTAATCGGCAGCGCCCACTTACTAACTATTCCCCTTGATTTTGTTCACTCGAATATTGTTGTAATTTTGTTACGTAAACTTATAACTTTTGTGTTTTTAACTTTTAATATTATAGTGTTGTAATAGAATACATTTGTTGTCCTGATAGTTATTTCATTGCATTTTCCTAAAAGTGGAATATAAAACTGGTATTATTTTTCGTGGAAAAACTTTTTCATCCCCAAATCTAATTTTCGACATTGCGTTTTCATTTCATGTGAAATGTACATGTAAGATGATACCAGTATTTGTTGTACTTCATTATGGAAAATAAACAAAGAATTTTTTATTTAATTTATGAAAGGTACATAAGTTTTTGTACACCTATGTATTTCTTCACATATCAACGTACTGTATTAATAATGAATGATACCTATAATAAAATCTTAATATTTTTTATTTCACTGAAAGAAAAATAACTCCAAATTCAAATAAAACAAAAAACAGGAAACCGAAACAAATTCACTTAAATATATTAAAGATAATTTAATGTTCAAGATTAATTCCTTTTTGGATTGCTTTCACGGTGGATGAGTCCAGGGGTAGACATGGGGTGAAGAGAGGGGGGAGTGAGCTAAGGGGATTTGTCACTAGCAAACCGCATGTGGTACTCGGCAAAAAATGGGCCATGCGTACCCTACTCGTGGATAAAGTAACAAAGTAAACAAAAGTTATCGAAATTGGTAATTAATAACTATAAATTGCAAACACCCACAGTCATAACTAACAAGATGTACATATATCCAGACAAAGTTCTACATAAAAAAATAAACCAACAACAAAATACGTCTACAAATCCTAATAATTATGAATTTCCCGTTTACCATCCATATTAGCAGCCAAGATAATAACGATAATATTAAATTTTACATTCTAAGAATTTTCTTTTCATTAAAACCAGCGTCGAAGAAAGTTTTTTTCCATTGAAATTGAAACTCCCTTCCAAAGGAGACGCTCATTGTAACAAATTCTTGAAAATCGAACACAAAACCTTCACATAATTAATTAAAACTTCAAAACGTTCGTTCATTCCGTTCGTTCATTATCTTTCTGAAATCAAATCATTCGGTAAGCGACACTTTTTGAATGTCAATGCTATCATTAAAATATTGCTGAGACATCAAAGTGAGTGAACGAATGAATAGGAGTGGTGGGGAGAGCCTTTGAGGAAATTGGTTTTGTCATTTATATAGGAGTTTAGGTACTTTGTCGATAAGCTATTTTGTTAAGTTATCTTTGAAAGGTAAACTGGTACAACGATGATTACTATGTCAGCCTTTAATATCCAATTGCAAAGGCTTCTTTTTATATAGAGAAGAAAATTAAATGTGCATTGATATTTTATCATTAAGTCCCGATTTCCTACGTGTCTATTTTAGAAAATGAGTTTAGACCAGTATTACTGAAAAAGTGGTTCAATAATCATCTGAACCACTAGTACTAAGACTTTAAATCAGAATGCATGCCTTACTCAATTCATTTCATAGGTTGTTGGGAGAAGATATCTTTGTGTTTAGTTGCCAGATTTGGGGTCGGCTTCCAGTCTAACCGGATGCAGCTGAGCACTAGTATTTTACATGGAGCGACTGCCTATCTGACCTCCACAACTCAGTTACTACTGGTACGATACCTCTTGGTAAGACTTTCGGACAACTGACTACCTGTAACGGCTGTCAAAGAATTACAAATGACAGCGGTTTAACGTGCTTTCTGAGGCACGGAGGGAACTCGGTATGTAATGGGTGGTAACCCATCTACGGAACAACCTAGGTAAGCGCAGCTTAACCTAAAGATCGACCCGAGTGGCTGTTATTCTTTAGCCACGAGCTCAAGAGATAGTTAAAACTATCTTTTGCACAACCATACAAAAATGTCAGAATCGAATCGTAATCCAAATCTCTTATTTACGGCTCATACGAGGACATTGTATTGTGTAGACCCGGCACTTACACTTGATCAATGATTCAGGAGGACCCAATTTTCAGCGACTGGTGAAAGGTCTGTAACACACGCTGTCTCTCGGGATATGGATTACCGTGTGCTCTGTGAAATGGTGGTAATTTTAACTGTTTTTTGAAATACAGGGCGGAATTTGGGATGGCAGCTACGAAATGTATGTGTAAAGTTTATAGCGATTGCTGACTTTTCGAGTACTGAAGAGTTTTTCATCCTTGTAAGATATGATTGATTGGTTCGACAGAGCTGTATCTAGAGTACACCGAGTGATTGTAATTTAATATTTGAGCTGTAACGTTCTACCATCTCACGAAAATCTCTCGAAAAGCAATCACGCCAATTTGCCTACGATAAAATCTCTATCCCACAACACGAACCCGTCTCAATACGTACCCATTTCTAAAAGTACTGTCATCACAACGCGTGTCAATAATTAATTCGAATTAACGAACCGGTCGCTGCGGTCACAATTATCGTGTGCCCTACATATGGATGAAATGAGGGCGCCGGCATTTTGGGGATTTTGTGTCAACAATTGGTCATGGCAAATTAAATGGGGCGAAAGTTGTGGTGGCGTCAGGTGTTTTGTATCTTGATATATAAATGGGCAGCTGTATCTTGCTATTTCATCATCTGCCTTTTCCCCGCTATGTTGGGGTCGGCTCCCCGTCTAACCGGATGCAGCTGAATACCAGTATTTTACAAGGAGCGACTGCCTATCTGACCTCCACAACCCAGTTAGTACTGTGTAATACGATACCCCTTGGTAAGACTGGTTGTCAGACTTTCGGGGACTGTTAAAAATCTATAAATAACAGCTGGAACCAATGGATTAACGTGCTTTGCGAGGCTCGGAGGAAACTCGGTATGTAATGGGCGGTCACCCATCCACGGATCTAGGCATAACCTGAAGATCGACCCGAGCGGCTGATATTATTTAGCTACGACCTTCTCCTGTGTTTTTCTGTTTTAAAAGGATAGCGCACCGAAAGTACTCTCAAGGCAGAATTGTATGGAAATGAGAAAGGGAAGGGAGGTGCTTTGATACAGGCTAGTTTTTAGGGTTCCGTAGCCGAATGGTAAAAAACGGATCAGACATGACGAATCTATAAGATCTGTCCGTATGTCACAGCCATTCATTCCGAAACTATTATGACTACACAGTTGAAACTTGGTATGTAGATGTATTTTGTAAAATGCTTTACGATTTTTACACAAAAATAAAAATGTAAAAAGTTTCCCCATACATGGAACTGAAACTGAAAAAATGTAGGATTGTAGAGCGTAAAAACAACTTTCAACGAAAATTGGTTTGAATAAGATTTGATGTTCAGTTTTTGAGATATGGGACAGCAGTAACTTTGTTTTTCATTAACATACTATGAAAAACAAATTTATGTTTGCTGTTGAATGTAACACAATACATACAACATATGAATGAGTCTTCAAAATATTCTTATTATATTGTTTGGTGCTACGGAACCCTGTGTCCTCCTTTTAATTTCCTTCACTTTGATACTCTACTCGATAGGTTTGGTTGAAAAAAAAATACGACTCACAATTTAGCGCCAAAAATCCGCCATTTTGTTCTTTTTTTAAAACACATATCTAATGACACTTGGGTTTTTGAGACGCATCTAATGATACCTTAATCGTCGAAATTTATCCAGCAATTTGGAACATGCGAGGTAATAAAGAAATTTATATAGAAACAAACAAACATACAAGATACTCGCGAAAAACATAACCCCTTGGCAGTCGGGTAAAAATAACAAACAATAATTTGTTTCCCGAATTCCTATTATCAAAGCGTTCACTAACACCTCTCAGCGTCGCAGTTAAACAAATCCAAAATATTGTTCCGTGAAAATATGAAGAGTACTGCATAACAAAGTATTTCCTTTGTCGTCCAAGTTTAAATTATTTCTCAAACAAATTCAAATAGAATTCAGAAAGGAAACTCCCAGTGTGTAGTCGGGTGGGAAAAAACTCCTCTGCCAAGTTGGCACGCTGCGTTATTCACTTTTCACTTGGCCTTGGCTTGGCTGACAAACCTATGATTAATAGTTTAAACTTTTTCCTTTTTTGAAGTTGGGAGTTAGTTTTCCTACAAAAGTACTCAGTTCTAAGGCCTCATTTACGGAGACGCGGGGCGTCTCGCGTCGCGTGTGGCGTGGCGTCTCGCGGCGCGTCGGACGTTTTTTCTGTTTACGGTGGGGCGGCGCGTGAAGCGGCACGCATCATCGCACGCGTAAACACAAACTTATAGCAATATACGACCATGTTCATAGAGAAGCGAGACGGGAAGCGTGGCGGTGCCCGCCGCGGCGCCCGCGGCGAATCCTCTAGCGTGTAGCGAAGCACGCGGCGGGCATCGCGGCGGCGCACGCTCGCGTCGATCAAATCGACTAGTTTTATGTTGGCGAGAGATGGGAGCGCACGATAGCTTCATCGAGAATTGCCGCTGCGTGCGCCGCCGCGATAAACGCCGCGTGGGACGCGTCGGTGCCATCCGCGGGCTCGGCCGCAAAAAACGCCCTAATTCAAACAAACGCGTCTAAAATCGCTTCTCCGTAAACGCACTCATACAACGCCATATATTTGAATTCAGTGCGGGCCGCGCCGCTCAACGCAACGCGCGACGCCCCGCGTCTCCGTAAATGAGGCCTAATTCTGTTTGAGCTCTATGGGTGACGTTTGGCATTCAATATTTTGTTTCCTTTTTACTCCTTGAATATAAAAATACACCATCAAAATCTGCCTCAAGCTGCCACGGCGATTTGTTTTCGGTTTGATAACAGTATAACAAAACATTACGCCTATAAACCCCGAAGGGTTAGGCAGAAGTGTACCTTAAAGGTACACCCAAATTTAGCCAGTTATGTTTTTAAGTCGGTGAGGGACGAGCCTATTGCCACTAAACGGGCACAAATCCTGACTCCGTCGCTGCTACTGAGATATTCCTGCTAGAAAAATCCAATGACACTTTGCCGACCCAGGAATCGAACTCAGGACCTCATGCTCAGCAGTCGCGCTAGCGATTACTAGACCAACGAGGCAGTGCTCAGTAGTTCGTTTCCAAAAAGGCCTTTAACTAATAATTACACCAGCTAAATATTCCAAGCTGCTACGGCGATCTCCATTAGATAACGCTTCGTCAATTGTAAATTGTATTGCTCGTGCCTAAATAATAACAGCCACTCGGGGTCGACCTTTAGGTTATGCCTTGCTTGCCGCGGTTGGTCCGTGGATGGGTGACCATCCTTAACATACCGAGTTTCCTCCGTACTTCGGAAAGCACGTTAAGCCGTTGGTCCTCATTTGTGGATCCTTGACAGTCGTACCAGGTAATAGTCCGAAAGTCTGACAACCAGTCTTACCAAACGATATTCGTATAACCCACTACTAACTGGGTTGTGGTCATATAGGCAGTTGCTCTATGTAAAACATTGGTATTCACAACGATTCAACAATTGTTTATGAAATAAATTAAATGAATTCAGCTATATCCAGTTAGACTAGAAGCCGAACCAAACATAGTTGGGAAAAGACTAGGCAGATGATGATTACTTGGTAAAATTGCACTACCTGTAGGGTAAAACAGAGATGTACTATATATTATAGGACACCCACATTACGTCACTAATATTGATGACGTGATAATAACACCTCATAAATACTTAAATGCGACGCTACAAAGCAAAGCCATTATTACAAGAAATTCCACCTCTTAACCTCTGAATATAATCGCTTAGTTAACTTAACGATACCCGCGGGACTCTTTAGAGGGATGGTCGGTACCATAAATTCATTATCAAGATTTTTATACAAAAAAAAAGATAAGGAATATTTAAAGTATTATTTTCATGATTGCCTTGTTGGTCTAGCGGTTGTAAGTGCGAATGCTGAGTGGTGGGCTTTAGGTTCAATCTTTGGGACTGGTAGTGAATTATGTTTAGCATTAAAAAAAAACTGGCCAAGTGTGAGTCGGACTCGCGCACGAAGAGTTCCGTACCATTATCTTAAAAAAACGCCAAAAAAATGATGTCTGTTGTTTGGGCGCACCACTTAAATATTTTTGTATTCTTTGTTTTTATTATTTGTTGTAATAGCGGCAACAGAAATACATCATCTGTGAAAATTTCAACTGTCTAACTATCACGGTTCATTACAGCCTGGTGATAGACGGACAGACAGACATACAGCGGAGTCTTGGTAATAGGGTCCCGTTTTACCCTTTGAGTAACCCTAAAAAACGTCAATAATAACCTTCAGTATGGATTTGTTCTTAGTTATGCCAAAAGCTATATTATATTGCACTGCACTGTTTATTTTCCACAATAAATATACCATAAACTTAAAATAGATTTGATTAGGACTAATTAATGACTACTGCTGAGAAAATGTAACTGTGTTTTACTATTCATTTAACTGATGATCATGTTAGCTATACTTCTATACTATATTAGTATAATGAGGTAAAGTTTGTAGGTTTGGCTGTGGAGGGTACGCTTTGAGACTACTGATCCGATTCGGTCAATTCTTTCACTAATGGGAAGCTGTATTAACCCCTGAGTGTTATAGGTTAACCTATTTAAAACGTTAATGCGACAAAAGGCGCGAGGAAAAGCTAGTCATAGATAAATATATAAGTTTTAAAATGGCCTCACATCAGTACATCGCACCCTTACGTAACATAGGCGGGTAGTGGTTCATAAACAAATGATTGGCTTAAGAAGGTATCCCTGTTGACGCCCCAATAACTCAGGGACTTGACCCCCCAAGGGTCCGAGATGGACGTCTTAACACTTGAACAACTCGAATGTAATCAACCAATTATTGTGTCAATATTTTGTAGAAGATTTGGAATATGGTGGACATTATTTTGCAAGTTTTTTGGAGAGAGGAAATTTGTTTCAAGATTGAAGACTTGAGTAAATAGTTATTTTATGACTTAATGCTAACGGCCCTGACAGGAATTGTGATCACAGTTCTTATGTATCAGACACGGCATGTGCCTATATTTCAGTCTCCTACACGGGTCTGATTTTGTGACATATGCAATTGACTTATGGCAAAGGAAAATATGAATTTAAAAGTGTAATATTGCCAACATTAAATGATTTTAATTCGTGGTAAACAATGCCTATTTCGTCTCAGTATTTATTATGAGTAAGAGATGTTTATCATGTATTTTCTTCATCTTACGACTATCATTACATGGTTACCTAATGCGATAGTATACACAATAACTGTATTGAGTTTTGTAACTAATTATAAACAGTGCATTTTTGTGAACTAATTCAGAGAACAATGGATTACATCAACGTCACTAGCGAGGTTGAGAGTGTGGAGTGCGCGCGTCAGTGGCGCCTCACATAACAGTTTGCCGATTATGACGATTGATTTAGATTGCACGTTGTGATTATAAAGAGATTATGCCGTTGATTCAATGAAAAGCTGATTGCATAATAAGGTATTTGTTGCTATTTAAAGTTGAGTTATATTCGTAATTGTGCACATAAGCCTACTCTGAAGCATTAAACCCAAACATCAACAAAATAATCTTTTTCTCCAGTCAAAAACAAAGTTCCTAAAAACATTGATTTTGATAACTTGTTCAATAATGAAAGCTCCTAAATTAAGCGAAGACAGTAGCCGCGTGTAATCCTCTGCTTTTCGGCAATAAATCGATTCGGTAAGTACTTGTTACAAGTTAATTCTTCGCACTTTTCACTTAAGATTTGGCGCTTAAATTGTTGGGAACGGATTTTATAGGCGCTTCATTAGAGATAATGTGGTATGCTGATAAGGCTGCCTATATCCGTGTGAGAGCCAATCAGATGTGTTAACATGCTATATGAGATCTATGGCTAAAGGCCTGTTTCACAATGTCCGATATAGCCACTACTCACCGAATAAATTCAGAAATAGAACAGAATTTGTATCAAATTATCTGCCAAGTAAATAAACGGGTACTTAATCGTAGGTGGTGAAACATCCCTAAATGTTGTAGTCACATACAATAAGGTTGCGTATTATTTTCATTGTGCAATATACCCAATTTTAGCAGTCCTTGCGTTCAACTGATCTGAGTTTTAAGGTTTTCGCACCAACAAGACTTGCCTTTCTAGTTTAGGTATTGCGCAAAACTGATCCTACACGCTGCAATATAAATACTGTGCAATAAAATTGAAATAAGCGCATTCAAAGCTAACCCTAAACAGTCAAAATCATTACGTAATGCAAGTATTTTAACATTCTGCTTTATTCGGTTAGAATGGAAGCTGACCCTGATTTAGTTGGGAAAAGGTTTGGCTTATGATGATGAAAAAGTATCTCAACTAACTGTGCTCCTTCACGTAAGGCGTTTGCTTGGTGCGCCGGCTCTTCGGCCTAAACTGTATGTACCTTATGGAGACTCCTAGGTAAGTAAAAACAAGTGTATCAACTCACGTGTTGCCAGGGTCATCAGCAAGCGGCTCCTCGACGTACGACACGTGCTTGGTGCGCCGGCTCTTGGGCCTAAACTCCAGCTTGTTCGCACACCCCTTGTTGGCCTTTGTGCGCGCCTCAAAGATCACATGTGGGTGCTTCTGCTGAAACGAATCGGTAAAACGTTTTCGGATTAGGAGAGGACTTAATAAGATAAATAGATAAATAGTTGCACCAATATCATTTGCAGAACATAATAATTACAGATAGCAAACAAAACGAAAGTTTCAAGAAATTCTTAAAATTAAATCTGCTTGATAGCGTCATTCATTTATCAAAAACATTAAAAACAAATCAGCGCCAAATTTATTAAAATAGTTGTATTGATATCGATATTACATCAATTGGTGTAAAATAAACCATAATTGCACACAAAAAAAATAAGTACTTAAAACTAAAACTGTTTGATAGACACGTCATTCATATTGAAAATATCAATTCCCATCAGATATTTAAGAGCCCAATTAAATTAGTCAAATGAGCAATATTTCAACCTCTATTCCTGCTTACACATTTTATTACTAGATAACGCAAACATTTTAACCTTATTACCAGCAATAATACGATCCTCAAAGCTTACAACATACCTACGTCTTCACGAACAACTATCACCTTTCAAGCAAGGAAAAACCTTAGAAAAAGTTCAAGAAAAAACACCGACAAAGAAGTAGAAAGAAACGCTATCTTCTCCAAAGATAAGTAGCAGTAATATCTAGCTAATAAGCATTACGTTTTCCCGTCCAACGGCACGGAAACGGTGCCGGCTTACGTACCGAAATTTTGTTAAATTTCGGGACATTTTTCCCGCTAAAATTAGTTTCATTAATCACATTTCAGATGTCTGTCGGTTCAACGCTTACTAATTTAAAAGGAATTACAGTTGATTCATGCAAAAAGTGCAAAAAACTTCGAATTTGGATTGGTGTGGTTTTTTGCTGGCTAGGGGGATTATTATTATTTTAATAAATCCCGACTTATCGATAATCTAATAATTTCAACCAATCAGCAATTGCATGTAGGGAGTGATTGTATGATTTGGTAGTAGAAGTGAGTTTTTTTTTATTTGTATCCAAAATATTGAATGGGAAGCTTTATTTTTTTTCTTTTATGTGAATTTCTTGAGTGTGTAGGAAGCTTTAGAGTTTTTGAATTTAGAATAATTGGAGAACTGTTTGGTGTATCATGCATGACGATGGTGTAAAGAGTCGGGTGTTATTTTTTAGGTACAAAATACATATACGTCGATTTTTGAATCGAAAGTACAACTATCCTATAACATTTTTATAATTTTTTTTGCAACTGGCACAACCAGTATCAATAGATATGAATAAATTCTTAAAATCATGAAAATATCACATGTGAAACGAGTATTTTTAATAAAAAAAAATCGACGCATGTAAGTTACGTTAACAAAGCGCGCACGTGCCTCTGATTTAATAAAGCTTCAAAATGATTTTCTTTTTTTAATTTTAATTCTATTTTTATCATCCCACATGCATAACTGGCTTTCACATGATGTGGAGAAGAAATAAAACGACTAGTTTTACGAAGTGATGCGGACCCTAAGGGACACTCGACCTCCTTGGCGCGAGGTTGACAGCAGACAAATAGATGCACTTGCTTATCCAAGAACATAACCAGCCAGTGACCGTTTTATTATACCCGTGGGCAAGCATGAGAATACTGTTGGAAAATAAAATGCTTAAATTAATTTCTTAATGAAATAATTTACAAAAACGATTTGAATAAATTAGAATGTCTTAATGTCCGCCATTTTATTTTATTTTCAATACAGCACTCAGGGATAAAAACCTGTATATAATTGTAAGTACCTGAATAACATTTGGTATCAATACAAATAAGTATTGTATGAGCCAAGACCTTGGAAAGCGTCACGCAGGAAAGATTTAAAAAACAAAATAATACCCCAAAACATAGTCCTCAATATCAAGCAGTCCGGATTTTTAAAAGGTTGCCATTGGACTTAAAAACTATAAATTACAAATACTCATTTAAGTCAAGACAAAGCATTCCTATTGGAGAAATATCTGTACTAAGTAGACGATGACATTTCCACATTTTAAAATTGTTATTTTTATTTTATTTTTTTTGGTTGTAATGTTATGGAATTTTTAATAGATTTATGATTTCAAACACAATGTGAATTGTTCCTTAATAAATTGAATTTGAATTCGGAAACGAATGGGTGATAAGCTTGATCGCAATGTCGAAAAAAATATTAATAAAATGGCGTCTGAGTAAAAATATTCCAACCATTTAATTTGTACTTTCTGGCTACTCTCATGAAAAAAAGGCGAGTCTCTATGAACCTAAGAAACATAACATAACATCACGCCTGTAATCCCCGAAGGCTTAGACAGAGGTGTACCTAATAGTACACCAACATTCCGCCAATTATGTTTAAGTCCCATGCAAAAGGGGGCGAGCCTACAGCCGACAACCGGGTACAAAGCCAGCATCCGTGCCGTATATTCCAGATGGGAAAACCTAATAACACTTTGCCCGACCCGGGAATCGAACCCAGGATCTCATACATAGCAGTCACGCTTGCAACCACTTGACCAACGAGACAGTCAATGTACCCATCATGTATGTGCATAACCAGCATAGTAAAAATAGTATAAACATATTGTCTCCACAAAGCCGATGATCTCAGCTAATATGAGGTCGTTATATAAATGTACGGGATTTTTGGGATCGTCGACATCTTGTCGCTTAATGTGAAAAGGGCTCAAGTCGTAAAATTTGATTGGGGTGAAATACCGTATCTACGAACGCTGCTAGGATGTTGCACATAGTGAACAGAGTATTTTAAGATCGAATTCAGTTTGTTTTTCTTCAGAAATCTTTGCCCCACACCAGGAATTTCTCCTGTATCGTGGGTGCGTTAACAAACATTTGAACTGAGATACACAAACAACCCGATAGGCCATTCTTAATAGGTCCGGTTACCGACTAGGTCATTCAAATATTTGTTCCGTGCGGGGATCGAATCCGCATCGCGCGGCGCAACAGCCTATCGCTCAGCCACGTCGTCAAAAATCAAAATCAAAGCATTTATTTCAAGTAGGCCCGTTACAGGCACTTTTTAATTGTCTAAACAAAGACAACAATGCAATGTAGCTACAGTCCCAGTCACAAGGCATAAAAACTGTGAAAGTACTGTAGTTGCCCATTCCCTAACGTAGATCTCTATGGAGAAGAACGTCAAATGATAGAGATGATAAGCATGTAAAATTAATGTCTATCTTTATCGGTTTGAAAATGATTTTAAATTTGTATCATGGTTCAAACATAGTAGCTTTCATATTGATAATAAAACCAAAATCAATTTAAGAAATGTAAATGTAAAATATTATAGTTTAAAACACATTTTTTTTTTGTTTTTTAAACTATAATATTTAGAGCTTTAGAGTTACATAACTAGCCCGCCATCTTTGGAAATCCGCCATATTGGATCTAGAATGACATCAGTTAGCTAACTATGTATTGTCATTCAAATCGAACATGTATGTAAAATTTTAGCTCAATCGGAGATCGGGAAGTGGGTCGAACACTTCCGAGATTTTTTTACATACAAAATAGCGGTGATTAACAAAACATACCCCTGTACGTATACCTTGAAATATCTGTTTACTAAATTAAAACGGCGAGTTCCCAGACGAATCGGTTTCATTCATTCATTCAGCCACTATCATGCAACCATTCTCAAAATTCCCAACTACAAAAGAACAACTAATCCCTCAACGATCCTTTTAACAATTACTTCACTTAAACAGATAGAATGGGCAGAATTCATTGTAAAATGAACTCAGGAATCCCCTATTGACAATTTGGCGCAATCAGCTTTCGGCGAGATTAACTTCGTTTAGAATTGTAAGGAGCAATGGGAGTCCTGACGGGTGCCATTGATTAAAGGTCCTGTCAGATAAAAAGGGGGGTCAAGCTAATCTGAAGTAATCTGACAGGAGTCAAGGGTATTCGCTTTTGTGACTTTTGTTACGGTAATGATATTTGATGATGAATTTTTGGGGAATGTTTTTGGAATTACACTTTTTATTTTGCTCTTGAAAACATAGACCATGCTTAGTCTATGTTTTCAGTGGATATGTAGTTTTAAAGAAGGTTTTTCGATAACTTATTACATTTTTCACGAAAGTATCTGTCACCCTCTTACTTAAATTAACCGAAGATATAGAACCTGTGAAATTAACAATGGACGTCAAATATTTCAACAGATATTTATTTCTGCTAAATTGACAGTAAAAGGCACCGAGGTGTTCAATAAAATTACACTTTGTAAACGTTAAGGTGCTTGAGTTTTCAGTTATTTCAATAAAACAATATTTTGATCAATAGTCAACTTGTTTTAAAAGGGGTAACATTTCTTTGGGGTGCTTTTCAAATAGTGTCAGTATTGTTAGGAAGAACTAAGGTTTTACGTAGTATTAGGAAGAAATGAGGTTTTACGTAGCATATTATGTTAGTTCTATGGCAAGGAGTGACAACTTGGAATTGTCGCTGGTCGCGAGAGACTCTGGTTGGGAATATCGCTCAAAGGGCTGTAAGATTTGTAATTTCCTATTTTGTGTACTCTCTATTCTTATAAACAATTACGTGTTAATTGAATTCGTTATG
Organism: Eurois occulta; assembly: GCA_950022335.1. NCBI lineage: Eukaryota > Metazoa > Arthropoda > Insecta > Lepidoptera > Noctuidae > Eurois > Eurois occulta. The sequence goes on along the minus strand of OX465489.1, from coordinate 1,992,192 downwards.
ATTTGTGGCGGTTAAGGCTAGTTTCAGTGATTGATATTTTGTTCCAAGGTAGAATAAACGGTTGTATTCATTATTTTGTGTACCTCGTTCATGTCAGTTTTAAATATTTCCGCTTCTGTTTGCTTAATGTATTAATATGCCATAAACCATTTGAATAATAAACAGAATTGAACCAATAATAAAATAGTATCTATTATTTCTACATAAAACCCAGATCTAAAATGACTATAAATAAAAAAAATACTTTTTCGGCCCAAAACAACCTCTCAACCTCAACTCACATAAAATTATATAAAGCATAAAATGTATTTAAAAAATATGTTTGCTGTTGAAGACTTAAAGATGGGAATTTAAAGTTTATTGGTCTCGGTCTAGACTCAAACCAACCTTGGTTGTCCTAGACGCCCTTGGCAGCATCTACTTAGGTTTGAAGGGATTGTCTGAAGTCAGTGTAATCATATTTCGATAAGGCTTGCGAAGACTTAGTAATTAAAATCTGAGAATAATGTATAATTAATTTGATAGACAATGGTTTTGAGTTTTTAAAGTGACAAAGGACGGGATTTTGACGTTCGGCTCAGAATAATTGATTGTTATATTGAATGGTTCGGTACCAATAGACCCCTGTCATAAATTGAAATAACTTTTACTTATAAATTGACGACGACAGAAAATAAATGAAATTTTTTAAGCCACTGTGCTGTTTAAATTGAAGAGGGACTAATTAAACATGTACCTGAAATAACATTGTATTGTTACAAAATCTTATTTTAACCGGAATTAAAAGTAAATAAATAACATAATATCACGCCTGTAATCCCCGAAGGGTTAGGCAGAGGTGTATCAATAGTACACCCACATTTCGCCAGTTCTATTTAAGTCCCATGTTATAGAAGGCGAGCCTATTGCCATCAACCGGGCATAAATCCTGATTCCGCGGCTACTACTAAGAAATTCTTGATGGAACAACCCAATAACAATTTGCCCGACTCGGGAATCGAACCCAGTACCTCATGCTCAGCAGTCAACTAGACCAACGAGAGAATAAAAGTAAATACTGAAAGAAAATAATGATATAACATCATGGTTATCCGTGAAATAACGTCCGATTCCGTAACTCACTATTCCTAAAATAAGTTCCGACTACTCAACGAAGGAATACCCTTTTCCAACAGCACTTTAGCACCATTCAGTTCCAACCAAAACATACGTAAAGCCTCACCACGGTCTGTAATCTAATTTCGCCGTCAATACCTTAGAAAGGACTATTGAATGCCGTAGTGATGGACCGGCCAAGCGCGCCAAGACACGTTGCCAAGCTTAATGATCTAATAAAATACGACTGGTCCACGCTACGTGAGGTGAGAGCCAAGTGCTCCGCGGATATAGAGAGACAGGACTTGGCTGACACTTCGCCCAACTTGGCAAGCGGTGGAGTGGTTAATTTAAATCGTGGAGGCTGGAGTGTAAAGTGCGGGAAAAAATTGAATTGGTCGACTAGACTTAGATGTGTTTGAATGAATCTGGTAATTGAAAAATAAGTTACAAGCTTATGCCCGTGGCTTCGCTCGCGTGGAGTTTTATAAATGTCCCACGGGATCATACTTCCAGGAAAAAAAGTGTTAATTAATTCAGGTTATAAACTATATGTGTGCTAAATTTCATGCAAATCCATCCATTTTCACAAACTTTCGCATTTATAATATTAGTTGGGTTTAATTGGTCGTATAAATTTTGACATAGTAAGGTTATTAGAAGTATTTCATTTGGTTCTCAACATTGATGTTCTAATTATTTTACCATGAAGTATATGCTGCTCCCTCGCGTAGTAGCTACGCAACCGATAACACCTACGTCGTAGCAACCGAACCAAACCAACTTAGTAATCATTTCTCGTTTGCTTTGCGGCCTCTTTCGACTTTATAAGTCTATTTAAAGGAAGAGTTTCGTGTCTACATAATATGTACATGTATAATTCACGCCTTATCTCCATAGGGGCATGCTGAAACTACAGAATGCCACCTGCTACGACGACCCCTAAATACTCCTTTTGCACACATCTGGTTGCGAGTACTACGCATCTGATCTTAAGTGTCTATTCTCAGCAAAAATCCTCACATTTCATAAAGTTATATCCTTTGAGCTACTATTCCTCCGTCGTGTCTAGTTCCTTACATCTGTGTTCCACACAGTCATAGTTTGAGACAAGGAACAGAGTTGATCGATGTAGCCGCCCGCCAATATTGATGGAGGCCAGCTGGAAAACCGTTTTATCGAGACCGTATTGTGTTTATTTATTTTTACAATTACTTTTGTAAGTGGTAAGGAAGAAATAGTGTCTGTTTTATGAAGTTTTAGCTGATTCCAATCAGTTATTTTCTGGACACTTAATATTATATAGCGCCCGAGTAGTAAAATGCGGACGTACTGCTCTGCCTAACTAACAAAGCAGTACGTTCGCATTTTATGTCATATGTAATAACGGGGCGAGCCTATTGTCATCATTTTCTGTATGGATATTTGTCACTTACATAATCATCAACAGTGCTTTGCGATTGTTTTTGTAATGCTACGCTTCACATTTTTTTTTTCATATTTACATTTAAAGAAGAAAGACACGGAATACATAAACATATTTATGATTGGCTCCGTCATTACAACTTCAAAGTTTTCTACCTGTCCTTTCTGTCTCCCGTGCACTCCTTTTTCATTTCCAGATCTGCATACTAACCAAAAGAAAGTCACAACTTTGACAATAATAAAGTAAAACTTTGAAACATTATTCTTACGTTTGCTACCTCCAAAGATCATTTGGTTTTTCCCTTTCCGACAAAAACTGGAGTAAAAACAGCGAAGTCTTAGTAGCTCGAGGTTCAGCCGTGAGAAATATCCAATTTAGCTGCGTTTGCCCTGTAAATTGACGCCATTTTTCATTTAGACTCGCCGCCATGTTGTACAGCGGCGTGCGAGATGGCCGCGCTACTACTCAAATATTAAACAAATATATAATAGTAATGTTTTAGAAAATAGTGCTAGTTTGTTTTGAGAGTTAAGGATTTTTTGTGATATGGGCTCATTATTTTTGTTTATGAGCTCATTTTAACGTAAATGTTAAAATAGAAAAATTTTAATATATTTTTTTTGTTTGAAAAGAGGTCGGAATGGGTAGTTTGGCCCGCAATAAGCAACAGAGAAGTTCAGAATTTAGGCATTAGCATAGAACTAATTAATCAGCCTGTAAAGTTCCATTGATGAGGCCCAGCGTGGGACATAATCTATCTCGCGGACCTAGTGCCGGTTGGTGGCTGTTCCAAAGTTACATACATAACATCACGCCTGTAGTCCCTGAAGGGTTGGGTAGAAGTGTACATAATAGTACACCTACATTTCGCCCGTTATGTTTAAAAGTCCTATGTAGTGGGCGAGCCTTTTGCCATCAACTGAACTCAAAATCCAGACTCCGTGACTGTTACAGAGAAATTCCTGACGGAAAACCCAATGATACTTTGCCCGACCTGGGAATCGAACCTAGGATCTCATGCTCAGCAGTCGAGCTACGTCATGTACAATTAATTAGGTATTTTTAAAGATAAATAATGTCACGGCAATATTAATCTACACAAAAACAAAGAAAAACTATCAATTTACCTATTAAATTATCTCCACAATGTCATCCATTCAACGTTTATTTTGTCTAATTCTAAATTCAAACGCAAAGCGAACGTGATTGGATGCTTAATTCATTTCACACCTGCCAACCTGACTAAATGGAAGAGTCCCAATTTGTATACACCTGCGTCTTCCTCGTTACCCATTGTACTTGGCGGTGTTATACGTTTTATTTATTACCCTGCGATGGGAATTTACCAGTCGAATACAATTATTAGGAAGTTGAATACAGGGAAATGCTTTTTGTTCAGTTTCGCGAAAGGGGTTGAAAAATTTTCAGAACCAAATACCTCTGTTTTGTTCGACATATCCGTGGTTTATTGGTTTCTGTCGGAATTTCAGGTTTGTGCATGTAGTCATTTAGTAATTTGTGGTTGCGTTACAGTAAGTTATGTACGGTAAATTCCTGTCTCACTGTAATTATTTTCCAGGGTTATCGGTGGTATTTGATGGGGTTAAACGCTTGATCAGAAATATTTGCAAGCCTGTTGAATATGAAAATAATTCATCGATTACGCAATGAGTCATTGTTTTTGTAATAGCAATCGGTAGCAATTGAAACAGTGTCCGACAACGCACAGCCGAAACCACTAGAAGACTACGCATGAAATTGTGGACAAAAGGTCCTTCTATAATGAAGAAGATTAAAACAAGAATAAGGATAATTTATTTAAAAGTATTACAAAAGTGTACATTTAGGCGTAGTAGTGTTATTTCTCAAACAATTGTATAATTAGTGCTAAGGTAATTAGTGGAAGTTTAGCACTAAGGATTTTTTTATATAAATCGTCCCATAACCTTACAATTCGGCGTTCCGCTAATTTTACAATCTACCTAAAATGCATTATATAAAACTAAAATGTTTTCTATTATTATAAAAAGGATAGGATATTTAAAAAAAAATTGATGGTCTATTCAATAGAATCTACCAATTAGAGGTCCCAAATCAGGTCTCTGTGAGTTTTTGTGTAAACAATCATCGGGAGAATGATTACCTAATACTAAATAAATAAACGAGTTATCTAAAATTCGCTTTATTATTATGTAGTAGGTAAATAAAAACTATTTTTAACAAGTAACGCGTTTTTTTTTTCAATAATTCTTTTAAATAGGGCTCGAAACTTTTTATGATGTTCGTCATTTTTATCGATGGATAATCCCAGAAGGCACACGGTTCGTTTACTAATAAAATTGTACTGAAACGAAGATTTGTCAACATGAGTCTCAGTAAGGGTTCTCATTCCTCCTTTTCTTACGTCGTTTACATCATTGAAGGTCAGTATTTTTTGTAAGCACAAAGTATGTAATATGTTTTGTGAATGTGTTCTTGTACTAGAAGCCCCATAAATATCCATCACGAGAAATGAAATATTGCCTTGTAAGGCACAAAATATAGGAGCAGTAGATGTTTTTGTGCTACGAGGTCTACAGGGCCTCGTAAATGGCACGTAATTTAGGAAACCTAAAAAGTAAGGGCTCTTTAGTTGGAAATGGTGGTCGACGTAATTATTGTAAGGGAGAGCTTAGATTGTGGAGATCTGATAATAAGGTCTATTTTTAGACAGTTTATTTAGGGCTTATGAGATCAGGATAAGTTCCTTATTATAGCCAAATGTGTCTCCTTTTCGATTATGTATACTAATTTCTCTAATTGCTTTAGCTAAACGAATTCACGAGTAGTTGGTCTAGCAGTCGCAATGGCGACTGCTGAACATGAGGTCCCGGGTTTGATTCCCGGATCGGGTAAATTCGTATTCGATTCTGGATTTGTGCTCGGTTGATGGCAAAAGGCTCGCCCACTAAATGTGACTTAAACATAACAGGCGAAATGTGGGTGTACTAGTGGGTACCTACACCTCTGCCTAGCCCTTCGCGGATAACAGGCATGATGTTATGTTTATGTTAAACAAGTTGACGTGTACTAAGCTATTCTTAACTCCATCTCTTACGATGCGATTGCTCGCGTGAACACACGAGCAATCGCATCGTAAGATGAGTGGTTTCGGTAAAAAAGTATTACAAAATATAATTTTATCGACATCATTAAAAAAAGTATAGAAAAAATTTATCTGAATAATATTTTTTTCTTTGTTTAGTACTTTTTACATTATTGTCTTTAATACGGCGTTTTGTACTATTGCCATTTCAGCAATATTAATTTCAATTTTTATCTTCAAAACACTCGAAAACATACAAGCAATAGACAATTTTCATACACCATCCTCCCTAATACTTATTCCATCTGATTGCCATTACTAAAAGTTGGGTGTTTGTTGCAATTACAGAAGTATGCCCGTCAAACTTCTTCTAATGAGAAAACTTTCACCAATGAGACCAGAACATATTATTTCTTTTTTTTTTGACATGACACAGTTCGGCCATTTTGGATTTTTATTAAGGTGGTTTCGACTTTTAAAAATTTTGTTTAGTGATGAGGAACGAACCTTTTTCGAGTCAGAATGACATGATATTAAGGTACGATTCCGAGGAATGAAAAAAATCCGCAGATCGCGTTTTCATAGGCTTACAGAGACAACAGCATGTAAAATTATACACGGTTATCCAACGCCTCGGATTTACATGTAGAACTGTGTCAATTATCTGTTCTAAATAATTATAATCACTCTAGAAAGTCTACATTTTAATGTTCCATTTTGTCGCATTGTAGCTCGATCCATCTCCCCTGTACCGGGTATGCCGTATATTTTAGGTCAGGAAAACCCGATTAATTTTCAATTAACTGTAAAATTTGATTTTTAGTTGCTTCGAAATCAATAAATAATTGAGTCATAGAATAGACAAATTAGTGACGTCACATATTGATATACCAGATAATCTATGAGAGAATCGAGTTTTGACAACTTAAAAAGTTTGTCAATTGATTGATTGATAGATCAGTTACCCTATTATGCGTCTTTACCGCTGCTGTCTGGTTAATAGTAAGTACCGGTATACTGTTGTAGTCGTCTTTCGAATTGGACCTTTAGTGGAATGAAATGTAGTGTTTCAGACTGCCTCGTTGGTTTAGTAGTCGCAAGGGCGACTGCTCAGCACGTGTTATTGGATTTTTCCATCAGGAATTTCTCAGTAGCAGTCACGGAGTCTGGAATTGTGCCCGGTTTATGGCAATAAAGCACAATTTAATTTCGATGGGCACACTCGTTCCATTATAGACCTCATCCATCGCTTTGCATCAGGCGTGATTAAGGTCAAAAGTAGGCCTATTTCACAGTAAAAAAAAATTAGGCTCGCCCCCTATTACATGTGACTTAAACAAAACTGGCAAAATGCGGGTGTACTATTAGGTACATCTCTGCCTAACCCTTCGGGGATTATAGGCGTGATGTTTCAATTTTGTATTTTTGTGCGAAACGACGCAAAATAAGTTTCACATTAGTTTGCTAATGACTTAGGTATTGATTCGCTGGAGTGGAACGGCTTAGCTATGATAGACAAGTTTTTTGGGTAATAACGTGTGCTTGTTAGACGAAAACTTGGTATTCTCAGACTTAAAAGTATGTAGGCAGTTAATTACCTTGACTATTTTGTTTCTAGTCATTAAGATTTATTCTCAATATTGACTCATACCAAAAATCTCTGGGGCTTATTTGTATACTAGCTGCCCAGCGCTACTTCGTTCGCGTGGTGTCCTACCCCTTACCCTACCGTACTCCTACCCTACTCCTACACTACTCTTACCTACTCCTACTCTACTCCTACCCTACTCCTACACTACTCCTACCCTACTCCTACCCTACTCCTACACTACTCCTACCCTACTCCTACCCTACTCCTACACTACTCCTACCCTACTCCTAACCTACTCCTGCACTACTCCTACCCTACTCCTACACTACTCCTACCCTACTCCTATCCTACTCCTACCCTACTCCTACCCTACTCCTACCCTACTCCTACCCTACTCCTACCCTACTCCTACCCTACTCCTACCCTACTCCTACCCTACTCCTACACTACTCCTACCCTACTCTTAACCTACTCCTACACTACTCCTACCCTAATCCTACCAAAAAAAAAGTATCCTAGTGTTGTTTTTAGACTTATCCAGGCAATTTTTTAAATTTTTCTTGCCGTAAAAACCATCCTTGAACTTCAACGAACATTTAAAAAAAAGAATTGACCAAATTGGTCCAGGCGTTGTTGAGTTATGCGCTTACCAACACATTTTGCGATTCATTTTTATATTATAGATTATGATAACAATGCTTATCTTTCTTGCTTTCATATTTAAATGAAAAGACCTTCAAGAAAAATACACGAGGCACTTAAAATTGGCTCTAAAAGTAACTCCCCCATTTACCTAATGATGCTTAAGCGTTAAATTCAAGTATTCCTACCATACACTTGCATATAAAGTTGATAGCCAAAATATATAGCTACCATTTAATATTAAACTGCACACGGTAGATAGCACTTCAATCAAATCTTAGCAATATGGATTGGAATAAATCACACCCTCGCAGAACTCACAAATTTCTACCAGCTCGGCAAAATATGACTCTATAAATTCATACAAAACGAGCAAAACACAACTTTATTTCAACAGTAGACGACCTAACACGACCGCATGTCAAATTTGTATCGCCGGAACACATTGCAAATATCATTTGCGTGTGACACAAGGGAATGTGAGCCTTAAGACTTTCGTATAAGGTTAGATAAAGGTGTATAAGCTATTTGGTTAGCAAGGCATTTTATGGGGAGTACAATATTAAAGCGAATGATATTTCTTCATAAATCGTTGCAAGGTGTCGGGGTTTGTGTGGTGTCTTTAAAATATTTTGCGTTAGGTTTAAAATATTGGATGCGGCTTTAAAGCTTGCCATACACGGTACGATTTATCGTTGTGATATCGAACGAATTTGATATTGGCAAATAAATCGTTGTGTGCACCAGCCTAACGGTATTTCAGATTGCGGTCTACGTTGCCTACTGGATAGTGGCAGGATTGAGGTGTTCTGAAAGCTGGCTGATTCGCAAATTGGATAGTCACTTCACTGGGAATATCTCCATATTCACCATCTTTGTCAAACGCATTCGCAATTGATAGAGGCCAGACGGCTACTGCCCGACAGTTGTTGTCGTGTTCTTCTATATAGTCTTAAGTCGCGAATAACTTTACTTGCGCGATGCAGGATGTTTAGTTTGTCCTCTGCGTCATAGATGGCGCTTTAGTACTTTTTTGTTCTATGTTGCTGTAGTACTTTTTTGTAGTGCCGCCACATCGGTATTTTGTTGTGTTGGTTTTTTAAAGAAAGTTTGTCAATTTAAACACAGCCAATAACAGAATATAAAAAAAGTCTACTTGAAATCAGATACACGACAAATTTCCGAACAACGACGGTATATGATTCTGGTATTCAGCTGCATTCGGTTAGACTGGAAGTCGACCCCAACATAAGTAGTTGGGCAAAGGCTAGGCAGATGATGACGGTAAATCCTACTAATATTATAAATGTGAAAGTTTGTGAGAATGGATGTGTGGATGTGTGGATGTTTGTTACTCTTTCACGCATAAACGGCTGGACCGATTTGGTTGAAATTTGGTATGTAGATAGGTTATACCCTGGATTAACATATAGGCTGCTTTTTATCAACACACCACGCGGGCGAAGCCGCGGGCGGAAGCTATGATTAATAAATACCAAATAACATAGCTTCACAAAACCCGTGTAGAATCAAAGCAATCGTAACTGAAATGAAAAAAATAGTATTCAATTCGCAAACCTTCCAGTCGACTGAAAACCTTTTATCACTGAATTCCCATTCGCTTGTTAACAGGGAAAAAGTTTAAAATAAAAATAAAGCGTTCCACTTTGCTTTGAGCTGTGAATTTTTTTAAAGGACCCCAGAATACGTGAAGCCTTGAAGCCATGTGTTGATCTTTGTTGGAGTGACTCTGTCAGCTCGGTTTGGAACTATTGACGGTGGCGCCACCCGAGACAAAATGGCGGAATGGTAAGTGAGGTCTTGGGAGGCACGTGTTTAGTGGTGCTTAAAGGATAGAATTCAAAATGATACCTATACAATGTCGAAAAATCATCAATCAATCAATTGTCAAATGGCGTGAAAATACTCAACATTATTATCAACTCAGCTTGCTTGCAAAGTTAAACTAAGCTATGAAGATAAGATTGTGTTTAGATACGGGAGCCTCACAATGACCTTACTGATACCAGCGTCATCCCACTGCTGGGCAAAGGCCTCTCCCCATGATTTCCAGTGGTTTCGATCCAGGGTTTATGTGGACCACTAGTCGTTGGTTTCGTTCATGACCTTACAATTAGTAATTTAAATCGTATCGCAGTTGCCGCAATAAACACTCAAAGATGAAAAAAACAACATTAATATTTCAGCAAACATTTCCAGATTGATTTCATACTAAGCCAATTAACTAGCTCAGTTCAGTAAATCCATGTCCAAACTCATTGCATTTAACGTCCTTACTAAACCCCGTGACGTCATTCGAACTCGAAGTTCCACACAACATGGCGTCGAATCAAAGCGCACTTCGAAACTAACTGCTGTTAGAATAATAGAAAGTTAATTTAACCAAAAGTTTTGCTTAACTATGCTAATTTTATAGTTACTGACACTAAAAGTGTGATTTACTGGCATTAAGAGATTAGGGCGCGTGTGTTTGGGTCATAAAATTCGAGAATGTTGTAAAACTAATGTTGAATTTGCATACGGCTGTAAGTTTGGAGACAAGTTTGAATATAATATGCTGAATACACGAGCTCGATGGCAACGTATCTTTGAGTTTGTTTTTCAAATAGAAGAGCTCCTTGATTTTTGAAGCAAAGCTCCAAGTACTGATTTGTTACGTGGAGTTAATTTTTAAGATATTATCTTCAGCCTATTTTAGTAAGCGGAATATGTAGAACATCAATTTAGCAAATTGTATTTAACGTCATTATAAAAGTCTATGCCATGGTTACCCTTAAATCTGGCACATAGCGAAATGATTACGATTAAAAGCATCATCAATTTGCTTTCAGCATTTCTCAAGACATCAAACGTTTGCAATTAGACGTTGTCATTTGTAAAATGACGAATTAAACGACATTGTTTAATTCGTCATTTTCGAATTCGTCATTCGTCATTTTCAACGCACTAGATTTTAATCAGCAAAATGCGAGCAATAATAAAGGGTGTAACAAAACCCTGAACGACGCCGAAAGGCACTTTTGCTCCTTGTGATCATTTTTTCGTTCCATACCATACCTGGGAACCTTCTAGTTACGGAGATATCGAGGGTCAAAGTTTCAACATTTTCATTCTTTTTTTTTTTAAATACAGGATTTTTACTTTAAACACCTCCACGACCCCCATACTATTCAATCTATCCATCAACACAATGTTTTGAGAATGTTTTGTTTTTAGTCCTACCGTAAAACGTGATTTTATACCGCAAAAAAAATTGTTTACCCAGCAATAACTGTTGCGTAAACTTACTTAGTTTGATGTACATAATGATTGGTTGACGGCTTCATGAAGGGTCCGTTTACACCCTGTATGTTCCTTTTGTGACGATACGACTTCTTTACATGAGGACATTCGAAGCCAGTCGTCAAACTTGTAACACCCCTTACAGCTGGTTAGTACACTTACATATGCATGAATAGAATCTATTCGGTAACCAGTACCAAAGAACATTTGCTAGAGATTACATTATTCAGCCATAGCCGTATCTGCGAACATAAATAAGTCACAGGTGGGGTCGAAGCAAATGTACCACTTAAATGCACTGCTCCTTTCTAAATTACATCTGCTGGTGCAACAGGGACGGACTCGGGTTGCAATGTGTGTGCAATAATGGTGTGAACAGATTGTGTATTGTTAAGATCAAGTAAGTGTAAGTCTTGATGCTTTGTTGTGAAAATAATTCATTTAAAGAAGTTAAGGATTGATAGTTTAGTTGAAAGGTTGAAAAGAATTGTATTTGCTTCTTTGTGTTTCAGTGGTGTTATGTATTTATCAGAGGCTCTATCACGACTGCGCGGTGTAAACGTAACGTAAATACGTCGATTTTTTAATTAAAATAACTAACTAACAACAACTAACTAACAACTAACTAATAACTAACTTCTCTCGTTAGTAATTAATTGTCACCTGTACTTTTTTTTTATCGATATATTATATCAATTTTTTTTGTTAGTCTGTAAGCTTTCTTTAAAATAAAATAACTAAATATACCTACATAAAATTTTCGTTTTACTTGTGATATTTTCATATTTTTTAAATTTATTTTTATTATATTTTTAATTTTGAAATCGACGTATTCATCTTACGTTTACATCGAGCTAGGGCCTCTGTTCTAGCTTCTATACTGCAATTGTGTTTAAATAAACCGAGTTTCGGTCTTTTTCATGTTAGGATACTGAATTTATGTTTTAGCTTTTTTTTAAACCCATAATGATGTTAATATTAACTGCTTGATAATTCAGTTTTGTGTTTAACTAAAAATATGCCTGCCAGGCATCGACAATATTCTGGACTGGGCTGCGGGACGAAAAAGATACCGCGGCCCTGGAACACAAAGAGCAAAGAAGGAACTTGAATGGGTTTTAGTCAGTAAAAGTATGACACTCCCTTCCGCTCCGCCCAGAGCGGGAGGGGTCATTTGATGATTTTGATATCCGAAAAAAAGGCTATTCATTCTTAATGTTAAAACAATGCCAGCAATGTAGTACGAATATTCAGTCAATTTAACAAATTTGCTTTTGAATAAATGTGTTAGTATTAAAACCGTATTGAAAGCTAGCGTATTGCGTAGCTAGATTGCAAAACAATAAAAATAGGGCGACATCTTCAAATTGAAAAAGCCCCTTTAAATATAGACAAAAAAAAAAAAACAATAAAAATAATATTTTCTTGCGCATTAGTAAAACAAGAAACAATATGAGATTAAATGGTCAATACTTATGTAAAATAGGTGGTTTTATCGATATATATTTCTATCAGATAGCTTTTGAGATACATTATTATCTATTAATGAGAGTATTGAGCAAAAACTTCACATAATTAAATTTAGTGTCCAGCAGAACTAAACTGTGGTCTTCTAATCTAGCATTAAGATGTTTATTGAATTCCTACATTTATTTATTTATTTGGTTTAATTAAAGTGTTTAAAAAACAATTATAAAACCACTATTAAAATAAAACCGTATTAGAAAAATAAAAATTAAAGTTATAATTATACTGTCATGAATCATTGTCATAGTGCCCAATCTTATCTCTTTCCATTCATCATGCACCCGAATAACCGTCCTAGTTCATCCCTGGTATCGAAACCGATTCTCTGGGTATTGTCTCTTCTAGTCTTTTTTGTCCGTAACATATTGGGGCTGCATAAATCGAGATGCTCCTTCTAGATCGAGCTCTCTATTCGAAGCGAGTTTTATATATGTTACTCTAAGAAAAATGGTGAGGTAGAACTTGTTCCTGCAAGTTATTTTAATCTGAGACAATTTTATTGTACGTTTAAGAAATGTCACAAAATACGGTAAGTAGGCTACCAGGATTATTTGTAAACATATCGAATTTTGCTGATTCGTTTGATCCTTAAAACATAGGTTTTATGAAACATGGGTTTGGGTAAGGTATTAAAGATGCCTTTTACTTCTAATGAAGACAAAATTAAAGTAGTACGAACATATTATGGAAGTTCACTTTGGGTTGTCAGGATTTATTCCATTAGGCTTGTACATCGTTTCGTGCAATGAAAATACACTGGGTGCGATACACTGTTTCTAATAAACTAACAAATTACTTGAAACTACAATTTAACACAATAACACGAGGCCAAATGAATGAAACTGTACCCCGACAGTTACAGAACGTCTCAACTCCGCTGCGATCTGACACTCCACTGTCCTCGTCGCCACGAGCTGCCAACATCAGGGCTCTGTAGAAGTACGCTGTGGTGGAGACAGATTTGTAACTACACTGGCATACTTGCGATTCATTTTAAGTCCGTACCAATGACTGGATCCGACACATATATCACTTACGCCCTTTTTCCATGGAGGTGTGCTGATACAGATCAAGATAAACTACAGAATGCCACCTGCTTCTACGAGTATTCTAACATGTTCCTTCTCTTTCGCCCAAGTTCATAAATCTGTTCTACATAATATACACGCCGGATGCAAAAACTAAGCACCTGCCCTCTACAGTTCTGTAGGAATATTCTTACTAACTAATTCTACACCAACAAAAAACAAAGAAAACAACCTTCAAAGTTGATATTTTCCCTTGCACCATACGCCAAAGACCACGGTACCAGCCTGGGACCTCCGGAGACAATTATGCAAAGTGCGCGACCCACCGATACCGAGACAAAGGCATCTATTTGCCGAGCCTCCTGCAACACCAAGGATTATGTTAAAATCGTGCTAGTGATGTGCTCAGGTTGACACGGTTTAAGAAAATACGTTATTTTACTGTTTTTAGTTTTAAGTGAAAATAAATCGATTGTTTTTTGTGTACGTACATTGTTTTAGATTTCAGATCTCTGACAGTCGTTACAGGTAGTCATTGGCCTGATAGTCTGACAATCAGTCTTACCAAAGGGTATCGTACTACGTAGTACTAGCTGGGTTGTGGAGGTCAGATAGGCAGTCGCTCCATGTAAAATACTGGTATTCAGCTGCATCCGGTTTGGAAGACGATCCCAACATTGTTGTGAAAAGGCTCAGCAGATGATGATGATTTTAATTGCAATATAATTGCTATTAGGTTCCTGGTTTCAGAGGTAAATACGTGTAAAAGGAAAGACTGCTAGTGGGATCTTACTGGGAGATTTTACTGGTTCCTTAAAAAAGTGTATTTAATTATTTTAAAACGGCTAAAATAAAACGATGTCATTACGTACAACAAAAGTTAATTCCAGTTTAATGTAAATTAGAAAATGTTCAACTAGTTAAGCTAAATCGTTTTTGTTTTAAGCCGTTTTGTTAAAATCTTATTAACGTTAATTATTTTAACGTTAAGTCTTTATAGGCATTTACTTTCCATTTTACTTTGAGAGCAAAATAGTACTGAAGGAGTGAAGGACCTTTACAAGGCTGGATAAGTACAAAATGAGTAAATTTTTGAGGCAAAGACAGTGGATATAATTCCATTTGTCGATGTTTACTTATGAATTTTTATATTGGCAGGTTGTTATCATCGTCATGGTAAAATTATGTCATCAATGATATGGAATTACATATCTGTAAGTACATATATTAAATACACTTTATCACGTCCACGTTTCGAAAGATTAATAAATAAAAACTGTATGGTACTAGAATAGTTGCCAGAGAAACCCATCAAGAGTTTAAGTTATTTCGCGTTCTTTTTATAATGTAACTAGCGGCTCGTCCCGGCTTTGCACGGTGCCTATGTTACTCAGGGTGAATGTATCTTTCCAATGGTGAAAGAATTTTTGAAATCGGCACAGTAGTTTTTGAGTTTATTCATTACAAACATACACACTCACAAAAATACAATTTTTTACTCTTTATAATATTAGTGTAGATGAACAATGAATGATAAACAATTTACTCTCTTTATTTTTTTTATTTTAAATTAACATCGACATTAAAACTAACAGTCCAATCACATCACTACAACCCTTAAATTCACAAAACCATGCGTTACTTTGTATGTGTTAGTAAGTAATATGTTAGCATGTTAATGTGTGTGTTTGTGTGCGTGTGTGTTCGACCAATGAGGGCCCTTCGATCCCCGTGTCCCGTTTTTATCATTGTCAGAATGATGAATTAGACTCATTTGTTAGGACACCGAGGGCCTAGATTTTAAGGTACTTTAGGATATGTTGGGTGGAGGTATTTTGTAGGTATCGGAAAATAAGTGGTTCGGTTATGTGTTGCTAAAAGGAAAATGGGATTAATGGGGGTTCGTGGATGTTATTTATAGGGTGTGTTAACTGAAATTGTATAGGTTATTTTTTGGTGTGTCTAATGGAATACTACTGTTATTTGCCGAATAATATTTGCAGGTTACTTGCACAGGTAGTGGATAGTTGATCCACATGTTAGTAGCAACAAATATTTTTTCATGCAGAAAATAATAACCTTAACATAATTAAGTATAGCAAATTATGTTTCGATTTAGAAGAATTCCGTTTACCTAAAGTAGTAAAAAGCTGTTATTTAATACATATTTTGACAAATTATCTACTAAGCCCGGAGCTTCCCAAGCGCTTTACATCATTAAAACAAAATTGATCGAAGAAAACCGGGTCCGAAAGCTAATAATTTCTAAACGGTTCTCTACGATTTATTACACCCCATTTCTAAGAGGATGAGAACTGATTCTGAATAGTTTGAGATATTATTCTCTCGATTTATCGTCTTAGGATCCGAATTTTACAAGTTATTGTCACCTCACTAAAGGTGTTTGGTGAAGGAATTTGGACTTTATTAGTGTGAATGGAGAGTAGGAATTTGTATGCTGTTATTATGATATACGACTCGATAAGGCCGATTATGCACTGATATTTTTTTTTGTTTTATGTCGTCAGGTGGTGCAAATTTGGGATTTCATTAATTTTATGGTAATGCTGTTGCTTATGTTATTGAAGATTTCAGTTCACCAAAGATGGTAAAACAGATTACAAAAAAAAAGAAAAGGTATTTTTTTTAAACTATTCATCTTGTAAGATTTGACCTTAAAAAAATTGTGAGAATATACAGAACCATAAAAACCTTAATTGTTGTATCGAATTGCTTTAAAATTAACGTATGAATAACACTTTTAACGAATTAAGATTGATAAGTGACGTTGATACCAAGCCTTTGAAGCTAAGCCCTGTAAGACGCATCAAAGAGGTTTAGATTCTCTTCTCTTTCACATACAAACAGACTTGAGTTAATTTCATTTAATACGTAGATTAAGATATTTCTAGGAAACTGTGATTTAGTGCCGACGCGAAAACGGTTACCACGTATTCAGTACATCATTCTGAGCCCCCCTTATATAAACTAAATATAGCGTAATTGTAGAATGAACAGTAAAATTGACTTAACGTTAATTAAATATTGCAGCACATAAAACGCTCCGATTGCCAAAGCTAAGCATTGAAGCTTTCTCTTAATTAAAAAGAAAGTGAAGTACTGAGCTAACTGCATCTACTTGAGATGCTTTTAATGGTAGATAGATGCAGACTGAAGATTTAAGAGTAAACAGTCCAAGTGTAGATCTAACAGTATAGAAGTACAGGGTGTTTGAAAGTCAGACCAATACTATTTTCATGCTGGCTGGTAAAAAATGGTTTGGGTCATTAAGTCCACCTAAAGTCTAAATAAATAAAATTTCGAGTTTTTTAATTATCATTGTATTATTTTTTAAAATGTCACCTCCGAGTTATCATTTTTATTTGAGACTAATAGAACACGTTATCAAAAAAATACATTTTATTCTAAAAATGATGTGTCCAAAATTAGAAAATTAAGTTACGATTTTTTTTTTAATTGTAAAAAAAATACATTTCTGTGCTTGCAAATGACACCCCAATCCCTATAAAAAATAGTATAGCCGTTTCTACCAAACACCCTGTATATAAAAAGGTATAGACGTATTCCTTAAACAAAATGCAGTCCGTTAACTCCGCCTAAGTGTGGCACAATGCGAATGCAAATTAGCATCGTTTCGCTTCCGAAGTTGGCCGAATGCTTCCGAGCTCAGCCGAGCGCAAGCTTGCTTGTCATGTAAATTGGGAATTAAAATTATGGGGAACCGTGCGGGGGACAGATATATCATGATCTAATAGAACGTGTAAACTGGGGGAAGTTTAAACTTTGTATGGAGTTTTGTCTTTGCTTGTGTAATACATATGGGCTTGGTTATCTTGAAGGCACTGTGAAAAGTAGGTTTTGTATGAGTGGATTATGGGGTTCATTGTTGTATGAATACGTGCTAGAATGAACACAGTCTTTGTTTCGGTAGAGATGATAGGAAAAAGGAAGACGAATGGCAGACGTTTTGGGGGACTGTCTTGTATAATTGACGTTCATTTTCAGCCTTGTTACGTGCCCTGCCTACACCAAACGGCTGAACAGCGACATGATAGCTATTTTAATACAAGGGATGTTTCCCAAATAAAATTGCAACACAGGGAATCTGCTGACTCGACGCCTAGTGTCGCCGCCGCGGGCCGACCACCTACTTCGAATCTGATGATGCCCCATCCGCGTTTCGCAAACGTTTAGAATTGTATTTTTCGTAATAATTAATTTGGCATTTTGGTACAAGCATCGACGAAGTCTAGACTTAAGATTTAATATTGGTTTTAAATTAGTCCTCCGGCTGCCATCTTCATAATTCAAAAAAAATCAAAATCAAAATATTTTTATTTCACATGGGCACTTATGAAACGTCGACAAAAAGGTGCACGGTTCGGGTTGGTCGTTTTCTATGGAGAAGAACCGGCAAGAAACTCCATGGTTACTCTTTTAAAATGATTAGATTTTACAATATTATCATGTTACAGCATTAGTACTCAAGTATGGGGGGGACAGCATAGGCCCGACAATAAGTCGTTGCTTACTACACAAAAAAAACGGAAAACAAGATAAGAGGTTAACAAAAGTTAGCACACCTCTAGGAATCTACAAGGCAATTGCCTTATGACTTCCAATTTTGACTTTATTATTGTTTAATTGTTATTATCTTCAAAAGGTCAGGTGCTTAGTACTTATTCGCAACCGGTGCGGCGGCGTGCTTGTACGACGA
Source organism: Eurois occulta (assembly GCA_950022335.1). Lineage (NCBI taxonomy): Eukaryota > Metazoa > Arthropoda > Insecta > Lepidoptera > Noctuidae > Eurois > Eurois occulta. The sequence continues at coordinate 1,973,757 of OX465489.1, read as the reverse complement.
GACATATGATTGTATAAGAATTCTGAGATCGTAGTTGATGTCCTGATGTCTTTTGTCCACTCTCATGATAAAAAGACATAGATAGAAGCCGAACAACACTTTCACATGTCTATTAGGTACTCTTACAGTTTATGTAAATTAAGATTACGTTATGCGGTTACAAGAATCTCAGTTCTAAGCTAGAACAACGGTACCCACTAACTCGCAACAAACTGTGGGTTAAGGTTAACTTAAAGTTAAGTTGTTTTAACAAGTTAGGGTTGCAGTTATCGGGGGAAGATAGCCGATAGTCTTGTACATGCTTACTTTCTTTGTAAGCGGTGTGTTCTATGGAAAAGCGTTATTTTGTATAAATAATCGTTCATCGTTATCTTGTAGGTAAAACAGAAAATTAACTTGCAGTTTCTTTCGTAGAATATGTCCGGAGGTCACCATAAAATTCAAGACGCCATATTGAATTTTGACTACTGTCATGTCTTTAGTGATATTTGCAAGATTAAGACAAATCGATTGACGTAAGAATCATCAAAATCAGGCTACACGTTTGGTCTCTGGAGCACCACAAAGGAACCAACATACGTAATTAATATAGGCTGATAAACACATTACCCTCTTCAGTCGGGTGAAAAGAACATCTCTGCCTTCCATTTAAAAGAACGACGAGTTAAATACAAAAGTTTTCCTTTTTACAAACTCTGTGGTCGGTTTCGCAATAAATTTTATTATAGGGGAATGATACAATCTGGACAAGTTAAGCATCACTTAAATTATTAAGCCCTTTAAACTCACGATAAAAGTCTCGTAAATCTTCGGCCAGACTCGGCTATCTTCGGTGATAAAGCGGAATTCTTGGAGCATGGACGGAACCACGACTTGACTAGGGTTCCTTGCTGCTGGGGTGAAACGTGCTGGTGAAGATAGTTTTTGGGATTTTGTGAGATTGCTTTGATTTAACTGTTTTTTTTTTGTTGTTGTTTTAGCAATATACGTTTCAAATGTAGCCTAAGACACTTAGGGATAATGTAGCTTCCAGTTAGTGAAACAATTTTTGGAATCGGATCAGCAGTTCCGAAGATTACCCGATACATATAAACTTACAAACTTTTACCTCTTTATAATATTACTATAGATTTAAATTGTTTGAAGGTGCAATCAAAACCGACGGGCTGGACTGCAGATCGCACTACAGATATCGAAATTTGATAGATGATATACCTACTGAAATGTCTGTCGATATTTGCAGCCTGCTCGAAGTCCGGTCACCTCGGTTTGACCACACCTTTACAGACTCTTTTTTTCGCAGGAAAAGACTACTAAAAGACAACACTAGTAGTGTCAAGTTGCATCACAATTCATACCTACCAAGACTAAGTTTATCTGCAGATAATGTACCAAAAACTATTTGAACTGTCCACAGTATATCCATACTGAACCAATCAATAAATTATATCGGTTATACACATTATACACTCATCGTACACCAAACTTATGGCTTCGCCAAGTAACTCCTCTGCAGGCTATAAATCTTGGCCATGGCCTCGATACTTGGCTGTTGTTAACTTTTGACTTCGACTGGGCTGGACGGAACGACGTGTATGGATGAGCTGCGAAGGATAAGTTTCGGATATATCCGAAAACGAGGAACTATTGCGGACAAATTGCGATATAACAGTACTCAATAGATGTAGTAACTGCCACAGAATCTTCTTAATGACCTACTGAAAATTAGGAATTTGGAAACTTTTCTTAATAAATGGGTATACAAGAATAAGAAAAAATAGTTCGATTTTAGAGCGAAACACCTGATTTGATTGATCAGCCTACATTGAAACTTCTTCTTATATTCTTCTTATTATATTGAAACATTTTCTTCTAATTTTATTAGTTTATCCTACACACGGGTATTTTAAATTGTCAGAATATTATTGGAAAAGATAATTTTTTATGATTTGTTTTGTTAAATTTGTAAATAGGTACCTAAAGTCAAAGTACATTGTACTAGGTATTTTAATTTAATTTTAAGTTTGCATGCTGAAGGAAGTAAGCGAAATATGAGAAACCTTTGTATTTGTAAGACCATGTAACCACCATATTTCATGCAAACAAAGAATATTGAATCTTGAAACTACTTTTTACCAGCATTCTACTTCTTCTTAGCGTATCGATGGCAATCTAGATTGTGTCAGCCCAGAACTGAGCCACTAGTTTGGCGGCTTCAGTAGCTTCCATCAGTTCATGTAGTAAACAAACAACAGGACACGCAGGACACGATATTGAGTGCCCCATCGTTTGTGAAATAGCACCACATTTACACTCAAGGGCAGAGTTATTAATGAATCTCCACCTGAGAAGGTTTTTCTTGCTGCGAGCAAACTGAGCACTATCCTTACTACGAAACACTTCACACACACCATGACCCACAAAGCATTTTGATTTTAATGTAAATATGAAAGCTATTGAAATTAAGTCAAAGGCTTTGTCAACTCAATGTTTTTTTTCGCAGATTTTAGATCTGTTAAATTATTTATTGTATACAACGGTGTGCCATTTGAATAAATATATCTCGTAATTAGAACGACCACGAGCTATGATCTCCAAAGTTTGAAGGCTCCTCAATGCCACTAACTTTACACCCACACTTCAATACAAATCCTATCCATCTAAATCTGGAACAAAATACCTGCACCCTCTGCGCCGTTACGCCAGCATAAACCTCGGCATTCAATTGTGAGCTGAATAAGCGTACAGAACTTATTCTACCAGTGTCCGGTGGTTCACGTAAATTAGTTTAGTTCGTCGGATGAACCGCCTCGGTAATCAACGCCAGGGCGCTGCACGAGTCATCCACAGAGTAGGGACGATGTAAGATGAGAATAGTTGGTGCCTAGAGTGTAGTCTTTGCGATTTCTTAATAAAAAAAAAATAGTTTTTGAAAAGTTATTAAAAAAGATGCATTTTCTATTAAATTCAAAGAGTTATTTTATTAGACAGCAGTTTTTTCATGTATTTTTTGGAGTTGTGACTAACTTATCTAATATCTAATATTAAGCACTACTAACTCCTATTGTAGACCAATAAGTTGTGTTTTGAATAAATGTAGGCATAATCATTTTACACATCAATTTTTGAATTAACATATTATGCAAGTAAACAGACAGCATGCTTAAAACGACAATTATCAGCTATCATTATGAGGAAAACAGTTGAAGTTAATCTAATTACTTTTATTGCAATCAACGCCCAATAATTGTGCTTGATAATTATTACAGTAACATTTGTAAAAACAACAAGATTTTTACGTAAAGTATACACATTTAATAAACTTGCAGACACCAGCCAGCAGCCATTGCGAAAATCGTATAAGAAGAAATATTGTTTTGATACCAAATAACAATGCAATGCATAGATTCACGGATTTAACTGAAAATTCAACTTAAAGAGTAGAAACGAAATTCGATGTACGTCAAAATGTCTTAGACTTACTGCAATTCGTTATTCTGTGGCCGCTAAGTGCGAACAGCTAATCTGCAATGCATGCAAGAACTATTTGAGTTAGTAAATAGCCGCGCACAGCATTTTGTTAACTGGACGTGAGATACTGGACGTTCCGGCTTTTATTTAAGCAAAAGGAACCCTATTTGCTTCACTTAAATTAATTAGGCTTAGATTTTTTTTCAGGCAAATGGGCGGGCATGGAGCGCCATATATAATCTAGTATTCAGCTGCATCCAGTAAGACTGAAAGCCGACCTCGACATAGTTGGCAACAAGCTGAACAGATGATGATTTAGGCTTGCATTTTGTTTCATTAAGTTAATCTCAATAAAGATGAGGTTTTCTCAATAGAATTTCGACCATAACAAGAACCCATATTAGGACGAGAAGTAAACCAATCAATCTTTAGGAAGAGATTTAATGAATGATGGATTGAACAGTGCTCATAGGGAAGAACAGATTTAACAAGAATCCTTTTCAAAGTCAAAGTCAAAGATTTATTTGCAGATAAATATGGTCACAGAAGTTCTTACAATGGTACTATAATAGTAGCTTTAACATATTCAATCATAACATAATGACATGCAAATTTTGGTTTATGTATAATTACTTCATTTGGGTTTAAGCTCAAGGAATTCTTTTATAATATAGAAGGGATTTTTGTGACTGTAATACGTAGAGATGTTGATCATATGCGGATCTTGCCCTTACACAGCTGTCATAGACTTACGAGTTTTAAGGCTTTGGGTGAAAACCTAGGCAGATACTTTGTGTGAGATTTTTTTTTGCAAAAAAAACTGCATGCACTTCATGTGCTTTTCACTGTTTAGTGAAAAGGACATGTGAGATCTACAGAACGATGTCACATGTCTGCGATTTTTTAGTACTAGAACATGCTGTTTTAAGCATTCACGGCTTAAAACTAAACTTATACTGTCACTAACGGGATATCTCCCGTGATTGTTCATGAGTGAGAGTCAACCCGCGATCATGGCGCTTGCAACAGCGTCGAAATATCGGGACCTCAAAATCATGAACAATCATGGAAGATATCCCGTAAGTGACAGGATAAGTTTAGAACATGCTGGTTTTCTTATCATGTTTTCTATGCCATTTTTTGCATGTGCAGTGGCTTACTATGGTTACTATCCTCCACCACCTTATCTATATCCTTAACTCCTCTCTACTACAGAGACTACCCAATCCTATATGCTGATTATGCTCACATTTGCTCAATGCTTGGCCAAATGGTGGCCAAGGGTCTAAGAAACCAGAGCCGTAAAAAGCGCATTGGGTTGACGACATCGTCAAGACCGCGGGAAACTGATGGATAAGGGATGGATGCGACGCACAGAACAGAGAAGAGTGACAGAAGAAAGGGAACGCCTATACCCAACAGTGGGTGATTCCGAGCTGAAATAATGATGCTGACATTGATACAACCACTGACAGTTAACCGCGGTCTCCTCGAAAGAAACATGGTTTTAACGATTATATTTAACGTAGTAACGAGTATATTTTTCTTATGTACTCGGTTCATAGGACATTTGTTGAGTTAAGGATAATGTAGCACAAAATAAACTATGTAGTCAACTGCAGCCTATCAGCGCTTCTAACAAAAACTATTTGTACAACTGAATAGTTCCGACTTCGATTTGCTAGAGCCACGTGAGACTCGACAAAAGGAATGAACGAATGTTGTGGAAGTGTTCATTCGCGAAGGAATGGAAATGTTCGTTCAATTCAATTGATGAAATGGATTTGTTGAGTTGTTGTGCTTTTAGTGTTAGCTTTTTGTTTGAGAATTTAGATTTTTATAGAGTTTAAAAGTTGAGTAATTTTGGTATGAATGAAATGAATGAATGATTATGAAAGTGTAGAACTCGATGCAAAATTGGTCAAAGTAAATAAACAAGTAGCGTTAGTGCATCGCAAGGCCTCTTTTTAAACAGAACAGAGGAGAGTGTTTGAGCATTGACGCTTGCTCAACGCAGATTGGTTAAAGGCAACGTGATATTTGGTAAAAGACGTAATTGTGTCTAGATGACGTGAATAGACTCGTCTCCTATCACATAGTATTTGGCCATCATCTGGCAACGAGGGAGTTTAATACACACTTCTGTCAAAATTTTATGAAATACAGGCATGCATATTTTATTTTTGTACGTTACTTGAGGCAACTGGCCTGTCCTAGAACTAAAATTCTGAGAAAAGTGTCATTCTATAACTGTACTGGTCCCGCGTAGTGGTTTTACCTCAGTCCCACTCATAAAGGAGGCGTGTTTTCCAATGGTGGGTACCTATGTATATAGGTTAATGACTGTGCTTTTTTTTTTCGGATGGGAATATCATCAAATGACTCCTCCCGCTCTGGGCGGAGCGGAAGGGAGTGTCAGACTTTTACTGACTAAAAACCATCCATGTTCCTTCTTTTACCCTTTATGTTCCAGGGCCGCGGTATCTCTTTCGAACAGTCCTGCAGCCCTGGCAGGCATCGGCCCGAACAGTCCCGCAGCCTTTGTGACTGTGCTATGGTTATGTTACTTATGCAAGTCTTAGTTACAGTAAAATCACAACATACAGCTTTGATTACTAAAATAATTTAATTTGCTCGTTAAAATCATTTAATTTATGACAATGACATTCAATTGAAATTCTATTGATTATTATATAAACATTTTGTTTAATATTATTAATATTTCGCTTTAGCTATAAATGAATATCATGTTTATTTGACAAGCCTTTGATAATCATAGTAATATTGAATGAAATGTCATTGTGTTGTTTATACACTCGAGAGCAATGAATCCGGGTCACTTAAAGAATCCTAAAAATCTCGGAAACTAAAAATGCCAGGTTAATGCAATAAATTGTATTTAATAGACAATGTAATACTCCTTAAATGAAGGTATTAAAAATTCTTAGTTATTGTAAAGTTATATCATAAAAAAAATCAAATTTGAAAAAGGGCCACTTTCGAAGATGGAACTACGAAATTACAGCATTTGGTTTTGCTTTTGTTTGTAATCTGTCATTTATGTGGGTACATAAACCATGTTGATAGTGCTCTATATTTATTATTCAAGCTGAAATTATGTCGCTTACGCCTGAAGAATGCACCAGAATACTTACAATGCTGGAAACCGGCCGGAGTCAGCGCGATACAGCCAGGACTGTCGGTGTGTCGCTGTCAACAGTACAAAGAGTTCTCCGACGTTACGAAGAAACTGGTTCTAACCTACGCAGACCAGGAACGGGCAGAACCAGGTGTACCACAGCACGAGAAGACCGATACTTGGTGAACACCATGCTTCGAAATCGCTTTCTCACAGGAACTGAACTCACAAATCAGTTTCGACGCCTCGGAGGAAGTAACCCAAGTGCATGGACAGTAAGACGTCGGCTTGCTGAATCTAACTTAAAACCCCTTAGACCTGCAAACGGCCCTAAACTGGAGCGTGGGCATCGTATTTCAAGACTAAGATATGCCCAGAGCCACGTAAATTGGAGTATTGAAGATTGGTCAAAAGTTATGTTCTCCGACGAATCAAAATTTATGCTCTACAAGCACGATGGAAGACATAGAGTGTATCGAAGACCAGGGGAAAGATTCAAGCAAGCATGCATCGAAGAAAAAGTAGCCTACGGTGGTGGGTCTGTACTTGTGTGGGCCGGAATTTCTTCTGAAAGTCGCACAGAGCTGGTGATCATAGAAAACGGCTCTTTAACTAGCGTAAGATATGTGGAAGAAATCCTCAATGATCACGTTGGTCCATTTATGGTCAATTTAGGTGAGGATGCTATATTTATGCATGACAATGCCCGACCTCATACAGGTAGGATTGTGAATGACTACCTTCAAGAGATGAACATTACTCGTATGGAGTGGCCAGCGCGCAGCCCGGATATCAACCCGATCGAGCATGCTTGGGACGAGCTAGGCAGATACGTAAAACAACGAAACCCTCCCCCAATCACGCTTCGTGAGCTCAAAATTGCTCTCACAGAGGAATGGGAGAATATTCCCCAAAATCGTATAAGGAACTTGGTGTACAGCATGCCAAACCGCGTAAACGCAGTAATGGAAGCACGAGGAGGCAATACGAAGTATTAAAATTCAAGAAAATCGTAATAAAGTTCAAAAATTTCATGTTTCCTATTTTTGTTTTAAGGAGAGATCAGCAGTTTTTTTCTTTATGTCATTTTGTGTTAATAAAATGTATGGCGACTCATATTTTTTTACTTTCATTTAAGGAGTATTACATTGTCTATTAAATACAATTCATTGCATTAACCTATCATTTTTAGTTTCCGAGATTTTTAACATTCTTTAAGTGACCCGGATTCATTGCTCTCGAGTGTATATTAATTGTTCTGACATCTGTTTAGTGATATGAATTATTTATTGATAATTTCTCACTAGCTTTTAATACTATTTCGTAATCGCATAGAGTGAGAAACGTTTTAAGAGAAAATCATCGACTGTAAATCATTACACATTTCTAGGATGCTGTGAGAACAATAACGAGGCCGAGTAGTGCTAAAATCCCTTCTTTTATTGGTATCTCAGACGAAAATGTATTTTTATCTGTAATTAGTAGGTTTTCTGTTGCGATTTATGATGCAATTTCAATTGTATAATCACTTGCTTCGGTGAAGGAATACGTCGTGAGGAAACCAAAGCATGCATGAGAGATATTTATCGACAGCATGTAAACCCAGGTCAAGGCACATGGGCGTCATAAACACACGAAAAAGGTGAAGAAGAGAAAAACAAAAATTAACGGATGTTAAAAAATAAATAGCATGTTTTTTCCTCCACACAAAATTCAACCCTAAAACGGGCCAGTATCCGAGCAGCCATCACCGCCCATTTGATTAAAACATCTGCAATTTATTTCAGAGCAAAATTAGTGCGTTTCGTTTCAAAGAGTTATCTACACTGGTGGATTGGCAGCATGTTTCCAGCGAGGCAATTTGTGAAAGGGTTTTCTGTGGGTGAGAAGCGAGCTAGCTGCGTCTACGCAACGATTTCTCCACGATTTCTCAATAACGGTGGTCTTTCTCCCTCTTGTACACGCACTTACGTAAACTGCAGTTGTCACGTAAACACAGCAAAGACGCTGCGCACATTATTATGGCGTACTCACAAATGTTTTTTTTAATAATGTTATCTCGCAGGTCAAACAAGGAAATTGTCGTCTGCTTCACCAAGCAAGCCTGGATGCCTTGCCTTTTGTTTTGTTTGGGATGGGAAATCATCAAATGACCCCGCTCTGGGCGGAGCGGAAGGGAGTGTCAGACTTTTACTGACTAAAACCCATCTATGTTCCTTCTTTTGCCCTTTGTCTTTCAAGGCCGCGGTATCTCTTTCGAACAGTCCCGCAGCTCTGGCAGGTGGATGCCTTGCCTGGCTTCCAGCCATATAACTGATAAAGTAATCGACTACATGATAAAAGAACTCCTGTGGTATACTGATCTCAGCTTAGGGCCTCGCTGAATCATCATCATCATCCACTTCACCCACTGCTGGCCATGGATCTCTTTGTTTGTGCCAATCTTCACGCTCCTGAGCTAGCCTCAAAAATGTCGTCTGCCTATCTGCTTTGTCAGAAACACGCTTGCCAGTATGTTAAGGCCTTTATGTGTGCACCGCATTCACGTCAATGAGGACACACGGCGCGTGTCACGCCGTTGATAGAGTGCTGACAACGTGATTGATAATGTTCGAGGTGAAAAAGGTTTTGTAATGTATGGCTGGTTTTTTTTTTGTTAAAAAAGTCTTTGTTTATTTTTTGATAAACAACTCCATGTGTTTATTGAGAGTTAATTTTGCATTTGGTAATACACAAATGGATGATAGGAACGTTTTAAATTTGGATATGGGTTTTTATTTTATTGTGCACAATCTATTTATATTAATTTTAAAATTATTTTAGCCATTTAAGGGTACAAAATATTGTAATAAAAATAAAAAAAATGCTTTATAATTTCCTTAGCTTTATATTTAAAAACTAGCTTCTGCCCGCGACTTCGTACGCGGATCCCGTTGCTTATGCCAGCGACAACGGGGTCGTCAAAATCGAAAATTTGAAACGTCTGATGTAGAATTCTAAGGCCCGGGGACGGGAAAACAACGGGATGAGCGAGACGATTGGAGTCGTTCCAGATCATTCATTTTTGTATGTCAACAGGAAATGCCCATCAGACTAAATAACTTTTGCTAAGACGTCATTCCTTAATTTGTTATAGCGCTGCCATGGGCTTTGGAGGTCCACAGCAGGTGTTCCAGATCTTCAAATTTATTCTCACAGCAGAAAATGCTCTTCACGTGGAATATTTTTAGCTATGGCACCATTTTTATATCTCTTATACTGTAGCTGGTCTTTTGCGGTTCTGCATCAGGTATTAATTTTCCAAAATAAATTATAGCCGTTATGTTGCCCAGACTATACAACAAAAAACTTTTCTTCCCGTTACTCCGCAGCAGATCCCAAGGGTACACTGAATTAACTTCTGTCTCTTCATGCCGTACTCCAGCAATCCTTTCTCTCTCACTTTCTAACTGATTATGAATATTTTGTTGTGTGCGTGTTCGGGACAATGTATGATAATCTCGAGCAGCAGTTAGTCGCGCATCACGTTCATCACTCGTATTTAAAAATTACGAAACAAAAAAAAATCGAAACAAATAATATAGTCGAACTAAAAATCCATGTACACAAAAAGAAGAGGAAACAAAATGATGGTGGTCTTTAAATGGTTCTTGCAAGATTAGCCTTAGGCAAGGCGCACGCCTCAGGGAAACCATAGAGCAGCAATTAATTTTTAATAATGACAAATTGAAGTACTGATTAGGAGTTTCTACATCTTATACTTAACTGCATAAAACCTTTCCGCTACATCAAATAACAAACCATCCACGACCATCAACCACAACAGAGACAATACAATGCAAACTCTCAAATATTTAACGCAACGTATAAATTTGTATACCACTTGATTTATAGTCGAAGATTTGCGTTGGACGTATGAATGCGTCTTAATGTCTCTTGTGCGAGGGGATTAACCGTTCGTCACCCGATTGACGTGTACTAAGTTGCTCCAATGGCTTTACAGAACGATGGCGGTTTCTAATGACATTTGAGAGTTATTGAATGTTTTTGCGGTGTTATAGTGTGTTTTTGATGAATTACTTGTTTGAAAAGACTATTATAGTAATTTTATAGTACTTGAATATTATACAAGGCTGAATTTTAATTGTCTCTCTTCGTTGATTATCACCTAAATAACGTTTGACGTTAAATAACAGTGGTGAAGCATTACCTTATGATTATTAAACATCTTTACAAGCTGCAATGATATCTTAGTTATAGGAAACCGTCAAGAATTAGTATCAGTAATTCTATAATAACGTTTCACCCATTTTCAAAAACTTTAAGAAAAATAACACCCTCTTCAGATTTTATACAAACAAATTTGAACGTTATTATAAACAACAATTTGTCGTACATAAATCGCGACGATCCGGGAACAAAGTCTAAAATACAGTTGGAGCTAGGTCTTACCCCAACTTGGGGGAGATGGGGGAAGTTATGACAAACGATGCTACTCCTAATCCCGATGAAAATTTACACAAACATTTGCTTGGAGTTTCATCTTTCCTGGTACGCTTCGTAGGCGTAGGTCGGTAGGTAGGTATATTTTCTTGTATTTGTGATCCTACTTTAAGTTCAAAGGGGCTGTGGGATTATTATTTGTTGAAAGTCAGTAGACGTGTAGGTCATTAGCTGATATGGTAAAATTATTTACCATACTACTTCAGATGTGTCACAATCAGACAACATAATTATAAACACTGAAAACGGGATATTTACCATATTTACCATTTGTTTTGAGTTCCCGATATTGCGGCGCTGTTTCAAGCACTTTGAAGATGAATATCTATAAAGATAAACACGAATGAGCATGGATAAACATCCGTGATCATGGTGCTTGCAACAGCGCCGAAATATCGGGAATCCAAAAAATATGGTATAAATCTGGTAAATATCTCGTTTTCAGTGTTAAAATACTTATGACATGATACTCGTAATATTACTCGATACTCGACGTCTTACGAGTAAGTCCGAATAGTATGTTTATTCAAAATTAATACTGTAGACACTTATCAGCATGCCTTTGTACACTCTGTTTACCCATTTACGCTGTTTAATGTTAATTTTCAAAACTCAAACTTCCCTCTCTTTTATTAAAATCCGTCTTTCATTCCCTTTTCAATCCCCATTTAAAGAGTGAACACGGGAAAATTGGCACAGCGAATTCTAAATTCCTTTACACTCTAAATCGTTGGTAGATTGTTCGAGTGCATTACTGGCGCGGTTAGTAGTTCAAACGCGTCATCAAAGTCAAGGCGAGTGATTCGGGAGAGTTATAGCATTCGGCCGATGGGCTGACATGACAGGAGATGCGCCAAGATGGATGAGGGGCGAAGTGATTGGTGTACTAAGTCCGCGTTAATTTGAGTGACTAGTGATTGGTATGCCTGATTTAGTAGCTCAGCAAGTATGTTATATTGGCAGTGCCTCTGATTTTGTTTTTGAAAATGTTTATGACATTTAGGAAACTTCGACAATACGAGTGTTCGAGAATATCTCAGGTTTGTGTCAACAATAAGAATATTTATAAAGTATCTACGGTTTTCTACAACGTTTAGTATTATGAAAGCAATTCTATTTTATCTTTAAGACTAGAACATCTGCGAAAATTCTCATAGCAACATCTGAAATGTTGAACAAGACAAAGAAACAACCCGACATTCTTCGAAGACAGCACTATTATACCCACCATGTTAAATATTGCACCCATTTGAGCAACATCCCTACCGCAGTAGCTCGTTTTAATATTCCTAGATGGAATATTCCAAAGGAATGCACATGTGCCTGACAGATTTCAAACACGTTCAAAAATTAAACAATGTCAGTTTAGGATATTTCATCTGTGGCAGCGTATGCAGTAGATGCAGACTGCTTGAAATATTGTCAGTCATGGCGATTAGCAACGAAGAGCAGTGGTGGCCCAGACTTACAAGTAGTAGGTCCTGGGTTCCAATCCAGGAAGGAGCTTTTTTATTATCCTATTCTGTCTCACTGCTGGGCAAAGGCCTCCCCCATTCCGATAGGCCTGTTGGTCTAGTGGTTAGTGACCCTGACTGCTAGGACGGAGGTCGTGGGTTCGATTCCCACACAGGACAAATCTTTGTGCGATGAGTACGATTATTTGTTCTGTATCTGGGTGTGTAATTTTCCTATAATATGTATGTATTTAGAAATATATAAGTATGTTTATCAGTTGTCTGGTTGCCATAGTACAGGCTCTGCCTAGTTTGGGATCAGATGGCGGTGTGTTGGTTGTCCCAAGATATTATATTATATTATATTAAAATCCTTTCCAACTCTCTTGGTGTTTTGCCTTGTATGACCAATCACTCAGAAACGAATCCAAATCGTCACGCCAGCGTTTGACATTCCCGTGTGACGATTCTGGCCCATCTGTTTTACCCATCCTGGAAACGTGACCCACTCAGTTCCATTTTAACCTCGCAGGTGCATATTTTATGAAATAATTCATCAACACTGCTATCAAAACGGCGAAGGAAAACATCATGAAAAAACATGAGAAACATTTGAAGACATGAGACATCTGCCCATCTGCCAACCCACACTGGGCCTGCGTGGTGGATTACAGCCCATTCCCTCTCAAAGAGAGGACGCCTGAGTCCCAGCAGTGGGGACATCATCGGTTGATTACGCACGGTGACGTCACGTGACTGTCACGTTGTCGTCTCTGACCGTCCAATAGCGTTAGAATGTCGCATGCGGTTAGGATACAGCTTAACGATTCAATGTTCAATCGAATTCGTGTTCGGGGTTGGGATTATAATCGAATAACGCGATTCGATAGTCTCCGATTATTGTAGTGCTTGGAGTGGTGTTTGGAATGGTAATTTGGAAGATGTTGTATCTTGTGTCCCAAATTGTATACCAGAAGCAATCATGTTTGTTCGCGCGCACGAATTGAATCGTACATACTGTAGTTTTAAACATCAATCATACCTAACAAAAAATGATCACCTGAAAATCACTGTTTCAGATTGTAGTATCTAGTGTGTCGATATGCTTTCTTCTAATTGAATGAGTCGATACCATCTGCCAAGAATAAAGTTCTTCATCCGCTATAGAAAAGGGAGGATCCTCCGACCAGACGGGTGTTATGTCTGGTGGGCTACTGCCCGACAGTTGTTTTTATATTGTCAGTCGCGCATAACTTTAACTACTTGATTTAGGAATTGGATGTTAGTTCTTCATTTGTATCATAGATGGCGCTGTAGTATTTTTGATCTATGTTGCTGTAGTACTTCTTGTAGTGCCGCTACAGTTTTTAATGTATTTTTGCAAATAAACGCTTGAACTTTCAAACTTTCAAACAAAAAGCTCACTTGTGTTGACATTTATTTTTAGATAGCCATTTTATGTGCAATAAAACACCGGAACAATTTACCCGACGCTCCCCAAGAAACCTGCTATCAACAACATGCACTAACAACAAATATTTTACTCGTAGCACATGTTGTTCATCCCCTGATCTTTATATCTCGAGCTAAAATATAAAGCGTGGGGCTCACTAGCTGCTTGAAAAATGCTCACCGCTGGCTCGAGCCATCCAGTATTTATTGGCGAATACTTCAACTGAATGGGGCTCTTAGCGGCCCCCTTAGTTGGGAACAGGAATTGTTTATTCTATTTATAATGTGCTCGGACTTTTGCAATTGTGTGTTCTCGGGTTTGGAATTCATGGGGAGTCGAGGTTGTCGGTAATGGCCTTAACAAAGTCTACCACCACCATTAAAGCAGTGTTATTTTGTTGTGGGAAAGAGATCGAGACAGATAGAGCAGGATGTATAAAATTGAACATAGTTGACGGGGTTAAAAGTTTGTTTAAAGTAGTGCGAAAAAATGCTCATGTTAACAATCAATTTAGCTCCTTTTCCGAAGGAGACACTTAAGTGGTTTCCTTTAATTAGGTAATTATGTGTTGAGAACTGACTGAATATTAGATTTTTAACATCGATTTATCTATGTAAGATCCTGGTATTCTGCTGCATTCATTTAGACTGAAAGCCGACAAAGTAGGGAAAAGGCTAGGCAGATGATGATGGTCGCTACCAATAATGTAATAGTTATTATATTTTAGGAATAAAATATTCTTCTTCTAGATCTCATGCATACTTAGCGCCTGACACAAAAACAGTGTACAAGACCCATGATGTAGTGCAACGATATTATGAGTTTTTTGATCCTGTGTGAGAGATCTCACAATTCATTGTGTTATGTGGTGCTGTTTATTTGCGATGCCAATCTTTATTGTTATGGCAAATCGTTGGAGAGCGGTCCAGTATAGTTTCGTGGAGTGCCTGAGATCCATCTGTTCTTTTGTTTTACCTTAAAAGAAAAACGGAACCTGTATAATTGCATAAGTTCCTGTCAAAGAGGTTTTTCTGTTCTAATCTAAATTAACTGGACGCTTTCTTGAGATATTAGTACACAACAGACAACAGTTGAGAGAAATGCAAAGAGTGGCGGAAAGCTTTGCCCATGGTGACACAATAATAATTGGTTGCGCCTATTCTGTGGCTAAATTCACTCACAATAGTAGATATAAATTCTTTAAATTATATTACCGTTGATTGGCAAGTCGCATTCTCCGCCCCCCATCCTCTCCCGCACATGCCTGTCGCTTTCTTACGAGCCAGGAGAAATGTGCATCGCAAGCTCTGTCGTGCGTCTTGCGAACAATCAATCGCTACTACTTAAGCGCCGCGACGGCGTGTGCTCGTAAGAAATTTCGAAATTAAGGTGGAAATTGCTATGTTACGTCATTTTGTGTTATGTTCAGTACTCAAGGAGGCTGCGGCGAGGAATTTGAGGTATGTACATACCTTCCTTTTATACGCATTGTTGTTATTCCAAGTGTTCCAAATAAGTGCGTGCGTCCATCGCTTGTGCAGCGTGCCAATTTCAAAATTTGATCGCATTATTAGCTTCACCAGCGCAAACAATAATAACTTGTGGACTCAGCAATTACTGTGCCGATAGTCATATCAGCCATTGGATTAATTGCCAAGAGCCTCAACCAATACCTGAGAAGGCCCTCGTTAAGTAACTGGATCAAGGGCTTGATTTAGAAAGCGCTACTCCTGGACACGGCTTGTATTCTCAGGAGGTTCCTTTCTATTGGACCCTGTTCCCGATACCAGTGGGCTACAATTTTTTTATATTTTAAAATGTTTTTTTTTTTTTTTTTTTAAGGAATGTTCAAAAATTGAAGAATTTTGTAAATAAATAAAGGGAATAACTTTTTATGTAACTGCTTTGATGATCAGGAGTTCAAAAGTGATCAAAACCCATGAGAAGCAATAGTATACATCAGTAGCTTTCAGAATTAAATTACCAAAACGCTGAGCTAACGTTTGGTCCGAACAGCCCTACATTACACTGGCGGCCAATCAAACTAATGCCATTTGGAATTAATTCTCTTTATTGGCATTCGACGCTGGCCGGCCGACTGTGTTGCAATTATTGTTAGTTGAAACTGTACCTATGGATCATTCATTATTGTAATAAGTGTAATGTGACATTTTAAATTATGTGGCTATACAGTTCAATACTAATTTTATTTTATTCTAAGAATGGCAAGCATTTTTTAACCAACGAATAAAAAAGGGAGGTTCTCTATTCGATTAGGTTTTCTGTCTTAATGGCAATAGGTAAACAATGAGCAACAGTCACATGAACAAAACTAATAAAATAATCTTATAAAATTATGCAGATTTTAATCCATTAATAATAGTGTAGCTAGCAGCGCTTCACTATACATTTTGATAAAAAAAGTTCAACATGTCCCCACGTCCCCTGTTAACCCACGCAAACGCAACAGATATATCAAAATAAACCAGTTGCTCACAAAGCAATACCAAATAATCGCAATCAACAAACATGTCCCTTAACAAACCGAAAAAAGAATCCCATTTACTTGTCCGCTAACCCGCGGATGCTATCGATACCCAAGTTATGGCCCACTTCATAAAAGGGCGCAAACACGGCAATATTTCGCGGGACTTTCGGTAAAAATGGACATGCGGCCAGAAACCGTACCGGCCGTAAGCCGTAAGTCACACGTGGCGCCATCTAGTTATTTATCGAGCTATGATTGGATGGCCTTGTTACATTTTATATTTTACTTTATGTTTCATGTTACATTTCGTCCCTATTATATTTCGGAGTTAATGTCCCACTCCAAATTGAGTTTCGTTTATTTTTCTCGCGGCGTTGACTTTTGTTTCATTTTTATATATTTTTTCCAGATTGCGGTTCAGTTGCGAGCTGTTTAGTTGGCTTAATGGTCACAAGTTAACGATTCAAGGTTTATGATTATGATTTTTTGTGCTTTTAACTACTGACATACTGATATTAAATTAATTATGTATTTGATTGATTGAGCAGCGGTGGTCCAATGAGAGCAGCGGTGGCCCAGTGGTAGCAGCCCTGAATTACGAGTAGTAAGTTGTGGGTTCGAACTCAGGCAGGCGCATTACTTTGTGTAATTTATTTCATCACCACTGCTCTCAATTAAACGGTGAAGGTAAACATTGTGAGGAAATCGGCATGTCCTAGAACCAAAAATTCAAAGACCGTAACATCTACCAAGTTGCACTGGGTTCTCATAAAGAGGAGACCTGTGTCCCAACAGTGGGAACATTATAGACTGATTATACATGCTGTATTTTTCATTTTGGCCTACATAAAAGATTGGTGACACTTGCTTTAGATAGAGTAGTTTGGTAAGGAGGAAGAAAGGCTGACGAAACAGTCTGAAACAATATATGGCTTATGAATTTAACAGAAAAGTATTAAAAATATCCCTCGAATTTGGTAAAAGATGACAGAATAGAGCAAAACAGTATCTCACTATTAAAGTGAATTATTATTATTTCTCCGTCAAGGAGTTTAAGCGTAACAAGTTCCCTAACTCCTAAGTTTTGCCTCGCCAACAATATATTTTTTCATCCAAGAAAACGTTAGCGAAAAAAACGCTAACAACTTTTTCATGCCACGCAATACAAATCACAAATACGGACCGACCACCATAAATTTCACCTTAGCAGCGTATTTTTTCCAAAAAAATACTCGGTTATTTATTTACAACACAAGTTCATATTTTCGTACGTACAACGTCTGTTACGGGAAGCCCACGGAACTCATTTCCTCAATAAATTCCCGGTGGAGCAGTGAACGGGTTAAATTAATGTAGAGGTCTCGCTAAAGATCATTTTTAGGTCAAATGATATATCGATATTGGCGTGAAGTTTACCTTATGTACATTTAGGGGTATTGCTGGAAATATGATGACAATAACTGAGTTTTTTTCGTTGGGTGGGTGAATTTTCGTGGCAGGATGTGTAAATTATTTTATGTTTAGGAAAAGTATGATATTTTCTGTTTTGAATTTGGTATGGTTTATTTTTAGGTTAGTTACTTTCAGTTATTTAATTGTTTATGTATAAAGTTAGAAAGTTAAGACATATAAATTGTTAACGATAACGCTAATATCTCGCAAATACTCTAAACCATTGAATTATTCTTATGACAACTTTCATGCAAGTTTGGTACTTGAAGCATACTTTCTAAGTTCTTGCTAAATGAGAAAAATATTTAAAGACAAAGAGGTATTATATTATACAAAGCATTTTAATCCTTGAGAGATAAAGAAATACAGTAGGTAGTGCTCTTAGATACAAAAAGGGTATCCAATATTCCAGCTCGCGATCATCAAAAACGAAACAATTTATATACTAAAGCAAAGAAAAAAAGACAATAATTCACGAAAAGATTACCCAGACCGATTGTAGAAATAAACACAGGAATAAAGGACGTTTTGCGTTATCTAGACTGGGACAAAAAATATGTGATCGGCCCAACTGATAGCGAGTCTACCGGCCGCTTTTAATTACTTAGACTTCTTTATTTATGGACATTATGTAATGCTGTCCATGTATTGTAGATGGTGTACTTTTCATTTATTGTGTGCGATTAAGAATTAAAAGGGAACGCGATTAAGTTGATATTGGATTGCAGTTCCTGATATTCAATTGAAGCTTAATACGGGAACTACTTTTTTGATAGAATATAACTTTCTAATGGGACTGGGATATAGATTTAGGAAGATGTGTTATTAACTGTATGTAACGTTACTGTAACGTTATAGATTGACCTAACAGTGACCCCTTTTTCAGTAAACGATAAAGAGTATTATGATGATCTACACCAGAAGAAGGAACATAAATACATGATGATATATGATGAGTGATGTGACCATTGCGGGTTACCTCTGGATAAACATATATAGTCACTTTCGTATTTGCTTTACTACCCTTATTTCTTTCTTTATCGTGTGGTTAGTGCCTAACCTGGTGTCAGAGTTTTTATGCCGCCCATGGGCCTCTGACTTGGCTTTACATGCCGTCGAGAAATATCTCTGTCATGCTAGTTTGGATTCCTCACAATATTCGAGTCCGAAAAATCAGAGGTGCGTGTCTTGGGTTCGACTCGAGATCACACCACTAGGCTATCACTGCCAATGTTAAATGTTGCTTGCCCGTGATAAAACATTTCAAGCCAAATTAAGGTTTCACATATTTTGTGGCAATTGTTGTCAAAAATGTTAAAGTTCAACTGAACTATTATTTCACTTGCAGGAAATTACATTTAAAATAACAGTTGTTCAGGCTTTTGACACATTCAAAGTACATTATTTCTTAAAGCAATTTTACAGTACACAAAAAGCCTGAACCTCGAAGAAAAATATGTCAAAATTAAACATTATTTACGAGCAATGGTGTATTTACGAGATCCTCACCAAATTGCTCCACCCTGGAAGGAACTTGGATAAAATTTTACTGCGAAACTTTACTCTTTTTAAGACTAAACTCAAAGTTTTGGGCTGTTTGTCTCAGATTCCGTTGGGTTTATTGCCCCCTCATGTAATGGGGTTACGGTAGTTTCGAATCTAGTTGAGGGTAGTCTGTTTGTGAACCGACTCTGGTTTTAAATGAGACTTTTTAAGTTGGAAACTGATTGGTAAAAGATTCTTTTACAGCTGGATTCCAAATGTCTGATTTAGTTTACCTACGAAATATAGGCTAAAAATATGAGCTATCTTATAATATGACAATATTATATGAGTTTATTCAATAAATAAGTTTTACTGTGTTAAAAATACATTTTAGGGGTATATTCACTCTATAAAACAATTAAATATCTGTAACCGAACTAGGCCTGTACTCCGGCTATCAGCGCCAATCCCCTCAAATAATAAATAATTAATGGCAGCCACCAAGCGAGATTGTTAACCTTTAGAGGTTTTTTTACCACTATGTAGGTCATGGGGTCGAACCTAGGCAAACGCTTCACTCGTGTAATATTTCATCTCTACTGCTCCCAAAGCGATGAAGGAAATCATCTTTAGGAAACCAGGTTCTTGAACCAGAAAATCGTGTCATCCACCCACCAACACTGGTTCCACAGAGAGAGGTGGCCCAGCAGTGGGCACGTTTTAGGGTGATCATGATATTAAGTTTCAATTGGACTGGCGTGGCCAAAATTGCGGAAGAACACCATGTCATTTGTCAAGAAATTGATTTCAGTGCATAAGACACTTCATCCACTCCTGTCCATTTCAAGTATTAGAAAATTCCACCAGGGTAATTTTATCGTCAGAAACTTTAACTAAACGAAACAGATCGTTAACAAGTCTCACTTTTAACTACGAAACTATACGTCAACACCAATTACGTTAGCTCCTATAATACATAACAAGTTCGCACACTGACCGGTTGGAGCGGGCAAGGGGTAGCGGGCAAAGGGGGTACCGGGCAAGAGGGAGCGGGCAGAGTTAATGCAAATTAGTTTTGTTCGCTCAGCAGTTGTTAACAATACTTGTACATGGAATAATGGTATGAGGGTAGGATGCAGTTTATCTGGACTACCGTAGTCCTAGTTTTGTAGTGGATTTGGGTACTGTTTGAAATGCCTGCGTAGTAAATGGAATTGATTAGCATTATAAGTTTTTGAGCCAAAAATGTTAATTGGTTATGACAGCTGGATTACTTTAATGTTTAGAACTTAACACAAAATTGTTACAAAAAATACTTCATAACATAATATCACGCCTGTAATCGCCGAAGGGTTAGTCAGAGGTGCTCTTAATAGAATTCACACTCACATTTTACCAGTTATGTTTTATTCCCATGTAATAGGGGGGGAGACAATTGTGACCAACTGGGCACAAGTCCAGACTCCGTGAACGAGGGGCAGTCCTAAAAAATACTAATTTTCTAAGTATCGAAATTTCTGACGGAACTCCCAATAACACCCAGCCCCAGCCGAGACAAACAGGATACGAAGTCCGCTAGATCAAATCGTCAAATCGTTACCTTTCAAGCGTTTAGAATAGTTCGGAAAGTATGTTATTTGAAGATTCACAATGGTTAAAGCTGTACATGGTTAAATTCACGGTATTAAATGAATGTAGCGCACATAATATTGACCATATTCATTGAAGTACCAATTAAAAAAAGTTTACCACAGAAGTCTCCAGCCATGTTATTTTCTATACCTCCCAAAACATTCTCCAATACAATATTAATTACTCCCCAACCAAACTTGCCACCAAACTACACTGACATACAAAAAACCCATTTTTCCGTTCCATATGTGGGTCATCGATATCAACTTCAATCATTAAGTATCGCATCCCAACACTTTCCCCTAAACTTTTTCAATCGGACCACACGAGGCGGCCATTTGTTATTGTCTGTCGCCATACTGGACGTGGACACTTGGACAGTGTGTCATTGACTTTATTTTGTAGGCCGTTTTTGAGTTTGGTCACTTCAATCTAAAATTGAATAAAATTCCTGAATTCACTCACAGATAACATTGATTTGTTATTTTGTGTGCAATAAAGAATAAGAATAAAATCATCTGCCTAGCCTTTTAGATAGATAGATAGAGCGACTGCCTATGTGACCTTCACAGCCCAGTTAGTACTAGGTAATACGATACCCCTTGGTTTAAACTGGTGTCTGACTTTCGGGCCACTGACTACCTGTAACGACTGTCAAAGATCTATAAATGACAGCCGGAACCAACGGCTTAACGTGGCACCTTTTTGAGGTACGGAAGAAACTCGGTATGTAATGTGTGGTCACCCGTTCGTGGACCAACCTCGGTAAGCGCGGCTTAACCTAAAGATCATCCCGAGCGGCTGTTATTATTTATTCAAGGAGTCCTCCATTTACTGATACCACAGATAACTCACAGGCTTCTTCGCTTGGTCTAGAAACATGAAATTTTTCATCAGAGTTCCCACTGTAATGAGAAATTTTTAAAATTCATCCCTTTGTGGTACGAGGGATGAAAGTTCGTAAGGTAGTTCGTCACTTTTGCCAATGGGAATACCCATTGGGCACAGGGCTTTTAATATTATAACAAAACATCACACCTGTAATCCCGGAAGGGTTAGGCAGAGGTGTACCTACTAGTACACCGAAATTTAGCCAAGGGGTTAGTCTATCCAGGGCTGCGGGACTGTTCGAAAGAGATACCGCGGCCCTGGAACGTAAAAGGCAAAAGAAGGAACATGGATGGTTTTTAGTCAGTAAAAGTCTGACACTCCCTTCCGCTCCACCCAGAGCGGGAGGAGACATATGATGATTTCCCATCCCAAAAAAAAGGAGTTAGCCTATTGCCATCAAGTGGGTACAAATCCAGACCCCGTGGCTGCTACTGAAAAAATCCTGATGGAAAAACCCAATAACACTTTGCCCGACCCGAGAATCGAACCCAGGACCTCAGTTCTGCAGTCGCGCTTGCAACCACTGGACCAACGAGGCTTTCCAAGTGTTTTATTATTATAATGAAGTAAAAATGTCTCTGTGAATGAGAGAGATCTCTGGAAGTACTCATTCGATGCTAGTTTTTAAAGAAATCTCAAGTTGTTTATTTCAAGCGATATTCCTGTTTTTTGAGTCAGTATGTAGATTTTCTATAAATGATTGAATGAGTTTTTGAGTTTTTTCCCGAGACCCGTGTTACTGAATTAATTGGGTGAGACGTTTTTGTTTAGATAGTCTGGGATTTGTTATTATGCTATTGCCTCACGTCTCTTCAGTTTCTTTTGATAGAACAGAAATACCCATAAACCATAAAGTTTAATTCCTGATCTACTTAAACTTGAGAACTAGACAACAAAATCTCAATTCCAAAACATTTTCTACAGCATCCTATTCAATATCCAAATCTACATTTTAACGATAAGTTCTTAAATAATATGCAGTTTAAAAGTCTAAGTTAACGTCAAACGGAAGCTTAAAACTGGGAATCAGGCTAAGTGATCTACTTAGACTGCTGATGATGGCATTTCGCGTAAAAATTAACTGCCAATCTTCATTGGTTTAACATTATACTAAAAAGAAAGTACTTTGACTTCAAAGTGTTTGTAACTTACTTATTATTTAAAAGAAAGAACTATCTTTTGTGATAACAGTTTGTTTTTGCTACGATTTTGTCTTAATTTTCTGTTTAGTAGGTATGCTTTGCAATTTGACTGTTTCCTATTTGGGAACTAGTTAATTGATCCCTAAATGCTTATTGGTCCTTAGTCTAAGTCTTAGACTCTAAGACTTAGACTTAGGACGTAGACTCACTTCACTGGACCTATGTTTAGCAAATAAATGATTCTGATTCTAGATATCACTTTCAGACTATGTTTAAAGTTGGTCGCTGCAAATTAGCTAGAGCACCTAAAATGATAATTTTTACGTAAAGTTACTTAGTTTGATGTACAGAATGCTGGGTTGGCGATTTCGTGAAGGGTCCGTTTTCATCTTGTATTAGGAGAAAATCAAAACAGTTTTTTCTTGGGATTAGAATCCAACAAGCTTTTCCTTTTCAACTGCACCTGAGAAAACTAGAGCCTTTAACTGTGATTTTCTGCAATCTCGTGAAAATTTTACGACCTACATCTCTCCTCATCGTAACACCATATAACCCTTGTACCACCCCCCATAAAGCCTTAACTGCCTGAAAATTGGAAAATAACCGAATACCACTGAGCAATTACTCGTTATCCCTAACTTATTGCTCAAATGGGATAAAGTGGGCTCCAATGATCAGCAGTACGGTGGTACGGTGGGCCTTAATGGGGCCCGCAGTAGTACAGGGCCCTATCGAGGCCTAATGTTGCCGTATCTCAGCTTTTATCACTGAATATAAGTTTTAGAGTAACGATATGGTATCGTTTTTTCTGTTATTCATTGATACTGTGGATCTGGGAAGTTATTTATGTGGCTTTAAGGTTGGACTTTGGAATCGTGAGAATGACAAACCCCGAAATAACCTAACTAGGCATTCAGATTCAGTATGAACCATCGACAACTTAGAACGTTAGTGTGTAATAGTGGTGGTTATCTCGCCATACAGAACCTAATTCAATTACTAAGTCCATTAATTCCAGACTTTCAAATTCAAATAGAAAACTCGAACAATTCTCGGCCTATTCCCACCCCTAATTACAAAATCAAAATTCTAAATCAAACAAAACGAACTGTAAAATTATTTAAATCAAAATGTTAATTCACCACCTGGCACGCGATCACGTCTTAACACTGTCCGAAAGTTGGTGCGCTCACCCCACAAACTCGTGATTAGCGCCCGTTTAGCGTAGGGTGGAGTGCCCAAAAGTTGTCCGCGTGGACGTGAGTGGGTAACGAGCCGTAAACATTTTTACCTCGGCGACAAGATTGTTTTTAGCTTTAATTTGAAATCAAATTAATTGTTAACGCGTTGCTAGCGTGTTGTAAATAAATTTCCGGGAAGTGGATTACGTTGTGGTTTGTATTAATGGAATATCTATAGGCTTGGAAATTAATTTACATGGGGTGTTTGGATGTCTTGAATTTTTATGACGTCATTATTTGTTAGAAAGTTGGTTTTGGCGTTACGCGTAGGACTGGCTACCGAGAGTCCGGAAAGTCGAGCTCATATATTACATAATTGACATAAACTCACACTGAAAAATTGTTAGATAACCCACCCTTTCCAAAACTAATTGGAAGTATTGTTAAAAGCGCTATATTGGTAACAGATAACTTAGTCACGCCAAACACCAGCTTAACGAAACTCTCTCTCACACACAGACCGCTCATTGACACAAAAACACACGCGCAAACAAAACATAACATCAAACCGTGCCGACACCACAAATTGGAGCCGTGTCGTTCGCGTCTCGCGCAAGTAATTCAAATCAAACATGCCGCATGGATCCCAATCTAATTTCCCACTCGAATTAAATAGCGTCGCGATTCGCTGGATTGGATTAACGTCAAGGCAAACATTTGGTGCGGTTACCCTGCTATGTAAATAGGGTGTGTCGGTAGTTGTATGACGAAGATGAAAGAATACTGTTAGGATCTTGGTAAAACTAATTAACACCCAGCTTATAAAAGCCTGATTAAAGTTCCATATATTCAACGTTAGGTAAACAATTTACTTAGTTTTAAGAACGATACATTCGCAATCTAATCTCATGTCTCATTGAGTCAAAAACTGTATAACGTGTAGGCTTACACTTTGATTGTCGCTGAGATGAAATTGTGACTAGATTTTGAACATTTTAAAGAATTGGCCGAATCTGAATAAGGGTTTTTGACAGGATTTCCTCACAAAATCGGTCAGACGGTTTATTTTGTTCCAAAATTTCAAAAGTATTGGAAAAGTTAACCCTAAATTATTTTTTATCAAACCACAAATCTGCTGTCAAATATCATATTTAAAACCTCGTACGCACCACGACCAATTTTAATGTTTTCATAAATTGTAATTACCGGTCTATTAGAATTCCAATCTTGATTTTGTAAAAAAAAAACGGTAAATGCTCCTTGACATTTTACAAATCAAGATATACCTTTACAAAAATAAAGCTTCATTTTAAACCTATAAAAAGGTTATAGTATCCATTGCGAGTACCTCTGTCACCATTTCATTAGACAAAGTGCTGGCTTACGGTCCGCCATTTTTTGGTTCCAAATCAATTTGTTTAATGCTTCGGATAGCAGTTCCAGAGGTATCCAAGCTGAACTGGATGTCTGGCTCCAGGATTATGGCGAGATCCGATATAGATTGTAATTGGTCCTTTTCATCAAAGCGATTTGTGTTTAATTAGATTTTGGTTCGTTTCTGAAGATTGGGAGGTAGCTATGTAGTAAGGTTTGTAGGTACGTCTTCTTCGTCAAGGTAATAATAATCTTGGTTATGGACTTTGTTCTTGTGAGCGGTCCTTGAACTTGCTCACTGGGAGATGGATATTAAGTCAAGCGGATTGTTTAATTAGGTAAGTATATCTTGTTACTTTTATCTTTTGTTGGAAATGTTAAAGGTTAAACTATCTAATCAGAACTTAATTAAGAAACTCCTGTGTAAACTGAAAATATAACCAAACTATATCGTACATCTATAACAAACAAGTGCGAGTCGGACTCGCGCACGAAGGGTTCCGTACCATTATCTATAAAAACGGAAAAAAAAACATGTCTGTTGTATTGGAGCCCCACTTAAATATTTTTTTTATTCTGTTTTTTAGTATTTTTTGTCATAGCGACAACAGAAATACATCATCTGTGAAAATTTCAACTGTCTAACTATCACGGTTCATGAGATACAGCCTGGTGACAGACGGACAGACAGCGGAAGACAGCGGAGTCTTAGTTCCGTTTTACCCTTTGGGTACGGAACCCTAAAAACGATGTAATAATTACTCACGTCATGAACTCTGCAAAAATTCGCGTCGAAAAACCGCGAAAACACCGGGAGCCAAAACAATATTGTCAAAATTAATTCGTACGGCGAGTGTGAAATAAAAAACCCATCAGGCCATCACGTCGTTCGTTAAGCGAAGCCCCTTCGGAATACTCGGGCTCTGCGGAAAAAAGAACATCACGAAAAAATGGCAACTTCGAAAATGAAAAGTCAACTGAGTGAATTTGCAAAAATTGCTGCGGGAGCATGGGAGGCACATGTAACGCACGGAATTGCGATCGTGTGTATATTAAAGTTGCATGTGCACTTACGTATGTACGTGATATAATTTTGTTGGTAACATACATATGTAATTTGAGGAAATTTAAATACCTATCTGAAAAATAAATAATATGGGCAATACAATTACTCGTACTTATGGTACAGATAAATGGCGTTTACACCCATTTTAATGTACCTACTGAACAAAATGTTTTCACAATTTTGTAAGAATAAAAATTAATGGAATCAAAAATCGTATGAACAGGCCTAATTAATCTCCAAATATCTAATGTCAACCTTGATACTAGACAGGTTAGGTCATTCAGGAATCACTAATGAGAGTAATGAGTAGCCACAATGTCACAACCGTCATTGAAATACTATTTTAACGACTGATATGTTATTACCGGGTATAGTAATAAGTAGAGAGAAGAGTATTTTTGAGTAGCATCGTGGATGATAGGCCTATACACACACCTACCTATGATACAGTTTTATACCAGTACGAGGGGATAGGGCGAATCAGTCTTAAGACAGCCAAACCATCTTTACATTGTACCACTTCACACCCAACGATCTGTCTATTTTGTTTTTATTATTATATCTCTCTGTATGGTTGTCTTAGATCGTGAATAAATATGATAATGATTATGATACATTGGACTCCCTGGCGACTCCTGATCCCACAGCAAAACAGTCGTAAACACCATCATCGTTTTCGACACAAAATGGGCAGGAAAAATACGAATTTCAATTCGTGGGAAAGATTATCCGTTTGAAACAATTACGCCTTCAGTGGGCCGTTGATAATCCTCGTTTTTTTCTGAAGATGCCAGCCAGATCGCTCATTACATCAGCCAACGGTGACTTTGGGGAAAAAAATTGAATTATTTCGGGGAATCGCATTACATTTCCAATTTATCGGGGAAGGAGCCCCGATGCTTAATGGACGTATCTCAGCGAAGGTGGCTGAAAATGGGGGGCTCGTGTTTTTTAGCCACGTGATTGACTTTAATTATGTCACCACAATGATGCCGTAATTTGGAGGCTGACCAGAATTCTTAGAGCTTTTTTATACTGAGACACTGATATAGTGCAAACATGGTGGCATTGATAAATGGTTTTTATTATTCAAATAGGATTTTACAAACACTTGTCACTATTTTTGGCTGGTGTTTCATACCTGACTACTCTGAAAAGAAACAGCCGAAACAAACTCAGAGGTCACAGTCTCTTTTAAGGTCAATACATAATCTTGGTCATCTCATTGTTCGATCACCAGGCATCCTATTGGTTACGCAATCAAATATGCATTTTTCGAGTAACAAATGAAAGAATGAAAGAAAATAATATTTATTTGTCGCCGAGACATGACTTGCGTACAAAAAAAAAACAATGATCATACAACGCATAGCAAATATTATAAATACAATAGGACAGAAATAAAAAAGTTGACAGCTTGCACGTGCTGGTTTTCAGTGGTCACCCGTGAAAAAACGTACAGAGCCCAAAGACAGCATAAATATTTGATTACATGAAATATGAAAAGAAACAGACAGTACTTGGATTATAATATAAAACAACTATGGGAAATATAATAAACACTACAAATAGAATCAAGGGTTTAACGGCTTCTTGAGATGCACAGAAATCTTGATTTCAAGTCTTTATAATGGTTACAACCATTCACTGAGACTTCAGGAACGTATCTCTATTCCACAAATTGATTGATTATTCGCCCTTCTTGAGCCCTCTCTAAGGCTATAAATAAATAAAGTATTCAGACAAATAAATCAAACAAAGTCAGGTCAAAGGTCATAGTGTAGAAGTACCCTAATGATCCTTAATATTTATGAGGTTTTATTGTGTGCCTAAGTTATTTGTATCAAGAGCTTCGTCGTGCCTGCTCAAGGGCCTACTACCACCTCTTTTAGCAGTATTATTTTAATCGTACTACCTAAACCAACCGTACCGTACCGTAAACCTAAATTAACTCATATACACAATGCACATTCACACTTTTACACACTCACACACACACACACGCACAAGTGCACTCCTTCAAAAAAAAAAAAATTAAAAACCTCGCTCGCACAAGTGCGCTCCTTTTTGTATTTTTTTTATTTTGCATTTTTCAATTGCATACATTGTTTAAGTGAAGCCGAAGAGCAGAGCCACCTAACACAAACATAGCCTTATTTAATTGATTTTTTTATTTTCATACTTTAGTGTGAGAAAGGGAAGCTATGCAGGACGTCTCGCTCCATCTCTTTCCGACACTAAACTTTTTTAAGAGTTGGTGGTTGACCCTCCAGGTGCTATTAAATAACAAAATGGCCGAATGTAACAATAGGTACAAGTTGTAAGGCTAGAGGCTTTTCACAGTTAATTGCGTAGTAGTAATTGTATCATTATAAAAATGCAGGCCTTTATATGTTGGTACCTATTTTTCTATTTTTCGATGACCGTTTTTAATAACCTTTAAACAGTTTTCAGTCCTCTTATTACTGATTTAGGTATTCATTAAACGAATACTTTCTGTCTAGAAGTCTAGGGTCTAGACAAGCAGCAATCGCGCGCGCGTGTAATCATTCTTGCGGTTTTAAGCGTTTCATAGTTCTTCAACTACATAAGTTTTCAGTAGAGAACGCCAATCCAATACATTTTTGACTTTTCCATCGTCTTTATCGCTGGTAGGCTGTCACTAGTTTCTCTATTCGCACCCGAACGGTTGTTGAGTCGACATTTCCTGAGGATGCCCCGTGGTGCCCGCGAAACATGTGTCGAGTATAGATTTGGGTGCATGACATGTTAATTAATATTGCTTTTCCTGCATCCTGGTGGCTGAGAGAATGTCATGCTCACTCAAATGTCTCGCTGATGGTGGCGGGTGTGTCGGGTCATTTAGTTCCCTTCAATATGGTTGAGTTGAATGGCGCTGATCCATGCGTCATGTTCGTGAACGGGCGCTGTCAGTTGGGACTGGTCATCTCTTACCTGCCACGATTTATTTTAATTACTTTATTTTTAAATTTTTGGCTTAATCTTTTACTCTGGACGCTCTTAATGTGCACGTCTTTGTACATCGTTCTCACATATATGTATAATCTCAACATGAATGATGTAACCAAGATTTTGTAACAATATTTTGATTTAAAAGAGTGTCCATGGAGTTTCTTGCCCATTCTTCTCCATAGAGATCTACGATTTGGAATGTGCAACTACAGTACTTTCGCAAGTTATTATGCCTTGTGTCTGTGACTGTAGCTTAGCTTTTTTATTTTTGACTTTCAAAAGTGCCTGTAATGGTCTAATTGAAATAAATGCTTTGACTTTAAGCATTTTTTTATGGGCGGGAGGACGGTGCTGCGTCTTGCATCCAGGCCCGGAGCTTTTTTCGTGGAAAAAATACAATATTTTGCATACTATCTACGTTATGTTATGTTTCCTGATTCAATAATACTTTGTTCCAAAAAACTGAGTTTATGATTATTTAAACACAATAAGGTCTAATTTAGTCATTTAATAATCATAAATTCCGTATGAAATTTGTAATTTTAGCATGAATTTGGATCTATAATTTATTAAGTCTTCATTTGCAAAAGGGTTCCAAATTCATATTCAAGCTTATAGTTACCAATCCAGTATTCCTGTTAACCACTCCAATTAAAATAAATTTATATATTTGTAATAGGATTCACGTTAATAATGCAATGGAAATTCCATTACGAATTCAAAATTCTTGATAGCACTCAATGGCTTTAATGTGATGAAAATAAATTTTAGCGAACAGTATATAGTTATAATATGTAGGTACATTAAGTAAAGCCTTTATTTCCACGGGGTAGGCAGAAACGACAGTACGCCAGCTGCTGCGATCCTTACTTACGCCTGAATAATATAAAAAGTAGCCATATCTTTTTTAAACTCGCGCACAAAGGGTTTCATAACACCAAAACTATAACAGCTAGCGATATTTATATTGTTATTCATGATAACTGACTTAGTAATAACTGAGTTACACCATATTCTTTAAACAGTTCAACTTTCCAAATAAGTATTACGATTTTAAAGACAAGCTCGTTTACAGATAAATTGATCGTCGGTTAAATAGTGTAAGCTTCCCATTGACACCCTTTGGGCATGGAACCCCTGTAATTACAACTCGAAAATCATTCGCACAAGTTAGATAAATTAACTCCCGATCATAAATCCTAGCGGTCCCACTCAAACAGTTGCCGGTTCATTAACTAGCACTCCTCATAAACTGAAGCGAACCCAAAGAGTGCCAAAGGAAGCCTAGACTTAAATCATCCTAATTAAAATCAATTTCAACTGACAATTGCGAACACACTGTCAGTGAGAGGCTTATCAGAATCCACAAATCACAGCCGAGAAACAAAGGCCGAACACAATAGACCATCCACACAAAGAAACTGTACTCATTGCTCAAGAAAGGATGCGAAAATCTGCGAGATGCGGTATCACCAGTGTAGCCTGGTCTTTCAAACTTCTTTATTCCACCCCCTCTGAGGCCTGTTTCAGTTTAGTGGTGGTAGGGGTAGGAGTCCTAGATAGTTGGGCGTTAGGTGATATCGTTGAATCTAGAAAATTGATAGATAAAGATCTCGGAAGCCTGGATGCTGGGTTGGGTTGAAGTAACATTGGAATAAACAGGTTTTTTTCCAGAGTGATTTATTTTCAAAGTTTTTTATTAGTGTCTGTTATTGTAAGGCGCCCAGTTTATGGTAATGTCGTAAAAATATTGAGTTTAAAGTAAGTCGTTATCAAAAAGTTTGGATTATGAAAATGTAGTTTTAAATCATTTCTGTTAGTTTTAAAGTCAGGTAAGTCTGTTCGGTTTCGTCTCAAATGTGGTTTCAGTACGTGCTTCTGAAATAGTTCAAATAGGCGTTTTATTTCATTTTGACCACAATTTAATATTTTGTATAATCATGAGCCACGTTTTAGTAATTTGTTACTGGAATAATAAACTATATTTAAAATAATAACCTACATTTCACACTCGGATATACTAAACAATGTGTGTGTTCTGGGCACTTTTCCTGTTGACAGCGATGCGGACGAATTTTTGGATGCCCTGTAACCCTTTTATACTTGTACATACATATTTAGTTCTATTATAGTTTTGTAGTTTGTAAATAATTAATATTTTGATTAAATAAATTATGTAGTGTCTGTTTGTAAAATGTGTGTGTCACTTAGTTGTACAATGATTTTTGGCGCGCGCCCATAATCGGTACTAACGCGGCCATTTGTTTTTCAGTACAACTTTTTTAATCATTATTATAAATGTGTATCAACACGAACAGTGCCTCTGTCCGATTCTTGAAGCTCTGTACGTAAAAACGTCGAATGAAAACTGTCGACAATTTTCAACTAGGAGTCCCTGGCCTTGGCAATCGATATGTCTCTCATCTATCAATGTCAATCTCAGAGATTCGTGACCTTTGCTTGCTTGACACAATAATGGCCGATGACAGAATCGTAGAACAAGAGTACAGTCAAGAGCATCAATATGTGCCGCAAGATAATTTTTTTTTGCGAAAATTTTGCGAAAGAACTGGATTATTGGATATTAAGAAAGATTTTCGAAAGAACACAGTTCTAATACCAGAATTTTGCAGTGGAAAACTAATTTTTACATGCGACTTAAATGCATTGAGCGAAATTCAAAAGAGATTTTTCCTTAAATTATTGTATTATGTTACGAACACGGTATATTCCCACCAATACTGTTATATTATCTTATCACAAAAATGCAATCATTATTTCACGGGAGAACCCACCTTTGAATTGTGCTGACCGTACAGTTTGATCCTAGTGACTGTACAAGAATACCCTAATGACATTGCGATGCGGGCGGAGCCGGGTAATGCAGTTTGCTTAGCAAACAACTAGATTCAGCTCGATGGAATCGCTGGTTACTCGATTTAAGGAGCACGGTTGAGAATTTGATCGATTTAGTTTCATTTTTTTTAGTTGCGGAATGAATCATGCTGTTGTGAAGGACAACGTCGAACGGTAGCTAATTGATTAACACTGAAATGATATGGTTCTACTTTTGTTTTTGTAAAATGGTTTAAAAAAACACAATAAATTATGTTTTTTTAGTAAAGGAGGTGGTGTTTACTAACTGACCACTTTGAGAACAAACAGTATCTTTTAAAACATAATAGATGAACTAAAAATTATAGTGTGCTACTGTGATTTGGCTGAAAATTTGACAAAGCTGCCACTTATCTGTTGCTTAATTAAATCTTAATTCATATAGATACAAATCATAATAACAATATTTATGAATTTCAAACACAACCATAGATTCACACATCTCCACGGCCTTCTTTCACGCAATGGTACCCAATCCCTTTCTTTTATTCAACACCCGAAATAAAAGAAACCAATCTAAGCAAAAATATTCAAAAATATTTCCTTAGAAACGAAAACGTACAATAAATTTTACATCTATCCTGATAGAATCAATCTATGCGATGGTATCATCTATATTCGTAGCTCGGCGTAGCACTTTCGTAGCGCCGAGCTACGCCGTAGCAACCCTCTACGCTAGGTAATGAATGGGGTGCCTCTATCGAGACCAATCGACGATGCTTGGAATCAGTGAAGGTTCTATTTCTTTGTTGAGAATTGGAATTCATGTCTGTGTGACGTCATTGGTGACTCGTGGAATGGTATACTTTGGGCCCGTGTATTGGTTGTTTTTGAAGCAACGGAGAATATGATTTTTTGTATGAGATTGTGTAGGTGTATAAGTAAAAGCTAGATTAATTAATTTAAAAACAAAAAAAGGTTATGTTTTCGAATGTAAATCAACATGTTTTAGCACGTAGTTTTAATAATCCGTGTATAATTATAAAACAAGTACCTAAGTGTGTTTGTCTATCTGTCTGCTACTTTTTCACACCTTAGGAACTGACATGCATGCAGACTTTGGTCTGAGTCATTATACCATAACTATACTCTCTAACCCGGTAGTAAGTTACAGTAGAACAATTTAATCTGTAACTGTGACGAGTTTTGCAAATAGATCTAAATCAAATGTATGTTGCATACACTTATAGATAGAATATACTCAAAATGTAACATATGTTTTTGTGAGAATCAATAATTGCTCTTACAAGCAATAGACTGGGCTGAACTCAGTGTATCAAATGATTTCAAAGTACTGATTATAAGCCTAATTTAAATAAAGTTTTGATTTTAAGTACAACGATGTATGAGGAAGAATCATGGTTATATAATAACAGCCGCTCGGGTCGATCTTTAGGTTAAGCCGTACTTGTCTAGGTTGGTCTGTGGATGAGTGACCACCCATTACATACCGAGTTTCCTCTGTCCCTCGGAGAGCACGTTAAGCCGTTGGTCCCGGCTGTCATTTGTAGATCTTTGACAGGTAGTCAGTGGCCCGAAAGTCTGACAGTCAGTCTTATCAAGTATATTGAATTACCCGGTACTAACTGGGTTGTGACTAGTATTCAGCGATCCCAAGATAGTTGGGAAAAGGCTAGGCAGATGATGTATGTATGAGAAAAACCAAAAAAAAAGATGGTGGATTGTGTGAGGAATGTTATGAAAGAAAAAAAGGGAGTTGACAGCGTGACGATTTACAGGGGAGAATGGAAGAAAATAACGTGTTGCGAGGACCCAAGTAACATGGGGCAAGGACAGAAATATGACGTATGTGTGTAATCAATAAACTTACTGCAAAAAGACCTACAAGCAATGGACCAAGCTAATGAACACACTGAACCAAATATCAATGTTTGCATTACAACCGCAGCCACGAGTATCTCTGTCTGGTTCAGCGCACCATTAAGCTGTTCTCCGGACGTTACGTCACGAGGTCAGCCATCTTTGATTATTCTCTGTGACGTGTCATTGATGGAATTACGTCAAAGTGTAATACTAATCTTTCGCGCGTGGTTAAAATGGGAACTGTCGCTGCGTTCTTGCTTTTTCATTACAATCATCATCATCATCTGCCTAGCCGTTTCCCAACTATGTTGGGGTCGGCTTCCAGTCTAACTAGATGCAGCTGAATACCAGTATTTTATATAGAGCGACTGCCTATGATTCTGACCTCCACAACCCAATTAGTATTGGGTAGTCAAGAGTACACTTATTTATTTGTTCAATCGACACAAACTTTTTACACACAAACAAGTAGGTGCACTAAGCACAACCATAACGACTTACCCACACACTCACATCGGTTTACAAAAGTACACTCGCGCGGTACGAGCACTCCAGGACCATAAATGCTTTGACTTGAAAAATACGGTACGCTCAAAGACAGAATTGCTTCGTTGATATTAATCACGAGAATAAGGGGAACTCTGTACAGCGTGATTCGCATTTTCACGCTTTTTCATACGTACGTACATTCGAGTCACGCTTGTATAATTATACCCGAAAGTTGTGCAGAGCTGTACTGTGGAGGTTCTATTTGGATGGCCTTGTAAATGAATACTAAAGGTTCTGTAAAACGGGTATGGTCAAATTATGGACAGATAATGTACTGAAGTATTTGCCACTGTCTGGTGTCAGCAGCCGGTTTATATTTAAAATTGGAATGAGTCGAGTAACGCTGGGTTATCTGACTGTATGTAAAATATATTTATAATAATTTATACTAAATAGAGATGGGTTTACGTATTGTAGCTCAGAGCACAGCGATTCTTCACAATAACAAGACCAACTATTGTTAATTTACAGGTCAATGACTGATTAGGCTTTCAGGATGTCCAGCAGTGCGCATGCCTGATTTTGCTAAGCAAATTGTATAAAATACTGTTGAGGTATCACTAAGTTCAAGATAACATTTCTTTTCATGTTCACTTGATCCATGGATTACTTTGTTTCGGTAGGCACATAAATTATGTCAACATGCGGTTTTGCGAGTCGCTCCACCATTCATGTGACATTACAATATGTATGACCCGAGCTGCCTAAGGGAATATAGAATGTTGAATTTTTGCCACAAAAAATAAATATTCATTATGAACGACCACCAATAAACAACACGTTGGAAAAATAGTCAAAAAAAACTGTGTATTGGACAAATATTTATCGAAAAATACTACAAATTTACATACAGAGAGACACAGCGTGATAAAAATCTCATTTCAAACACAAAGGCTATAGAGAAAGGCGAGAAAATTATAGATAGCGTGACCACATAATTTTCTGATACATGTGTTGGGCAAAACAGAACTGTTCGGGGCAGATTATCGCCAGTGTGACAAATGTGGCTCCAGCGTGACATGAACACGTGTTATACAATACGTCACGCCGGTATTACGCGAGCAGTTTTAGGGTTACCGTCACCGTGTGATTTAGTAGCAGTTTCAGGTTATAATTTTCTTCGGAGTGATTGACGCTTAATTTTATGCTTGAGGGTTTTTAGAACAACGATTACCTGCGGGGAACTTTAGAAAGAGGGTGTGTAGTTGACAGTTTATGTACACGTGTGAGCTGTCAAATGCACCCCTTTTTCATAGCTGAGATTGACATCACACGCTCTGTATCGACTAGACCGATTTTGTCATTAAACGATTCAAGTTGAGTAGTACCTAATCGTATCCGACAATGTAATTACATTTAATCACTATAAACGTAAATGCTGACACGAAGTGCCACGACAAAAGAGAATAAAAGATAAAGAGTCTACCGAAAAAAAAGAAACTTTGATACCGAGGAGTTACACAACTAAAATGTCGCCTAACTCAGTTGAAAACAACAACAGACTCGAAGCGTTTGATATCTATCTCTTCTATCCAAATCAGAGAGGTACAATTGTTACACCGAACACACTTGCCGTTTCCAATTCCATCCCAAACAAAAGCAACAAAAAAAAGTAAAACAGACTCTACTCCAAAAACAATAGAATTGTTTTTTCAAAAACTCAATTGGGATCTGCGAAGGACTTAAAAAATGGCAGTCATTAAGAGGAGCAGGGTTCCCTAAATCCGTATAGAGTAAAGTACTAATACGATATGGTTCCGTACACAATTGGAATGTTCTCAAGGAGATTACTGTAAGAGGATCATAGGACAGGACGACGGACCCAGAATATTATTTGTGAAATTAGTTTTCCTCTGTATTTCCGTATTGTCAATTGGTTTCCTTTTGTGAGTGGATTCTCGAGGATTTTGATTATGTTTCGAGGAATTCCGATTGATAGTTGCGTGTTTGTGAAAGGTAAATAGAGAGGGCTCAGCGATATAGTTTATGTTTAAGTCGATAGATGTTTCGGATTGCCCGAAGCTGTTTACAAGTTTACTAAGTGGCTTGTATAGATTAACTTAATTGTTTTGCATGTAACTAACAATAGATTTATATATAATTATACAGTACAAATACTTTGACTATGTTATTCTACATCATGAGAAGATTCTCATTAATACTTTTATGAGAATTCTATCGTTTGATTTTGAGTTGGAGGAATATGTTTTGAAAAACGCATATGATGGGTTACTGAAATGGGAAATCCCATGTTATCCCATATTACATGGGATTTCAACATAACTGGTAAAATATGTGAAGATTACATGCGTGGTGTTAGGTAGTATTATTTTATGAGGTAATCATATCTTTTATCAATATTTACATGTCTAGAAAGCCATTTCTATCAGTATTAGTAAATATCGTCGTTTATTCTCTTCAAAACCACTTCAGGACTCAAACTGCTAACCCTGACAAAAGCTCTAACATTATCGAGTTAACGCCTAATATGGTGGGTGTTCGTACAACTTGCTGGAACTTGGCTAGGCGTCTTAACTTTATCTAGAACATCTGAATGCGTTCCTAAGCATGTGGCGTA
Organism: Eurois occulta; assembly: GCA_950022335.1. NCBI lineage: Eukaryota > Metazoa > Arthropoda > Insecta > Lepidoptera > Noctuidae > Eurois > Eurois occulta. The sequence goes on along the minus strand of OX465489.1, from coordinate 1,936,207 downwards.
AGTATGAGCTAAGTTAATTCCGAGTTTAAAATAGTTTGGTCTCATCGGTTATTATTCTAACGGGGAAACTGCTTGGGGGTGCTGAGTTCAAGGAGGTAGAGTATTTATGGTTCTGGATTTTACGTAGTTCTTGCCCGTTTCTTCGCCCGCGTGGACGTCAACAATTACACTGCGAGAACGTAGTGCTGGGACAAAAATACTTCCCATTTCTAACTCAGGTCATGGTGTTTGCGTGTGTTAAACATTAAAATCTTTGAAAAATTAAAGGATATATAGAGTAACTTTCATATTTTTTGGGCATGGATGGATTTTGACGATCAGATGGTTTTTTATCGCCAACAGTACCAATATAATTCTACAAAGCAAAGCGTATATTGTTGCGTGATATTGTTGGATGACAAAAAATAAAGCTTTCATGGAAAGGAAGTATCAAAAAGAGTTGGAAGGGAGTTGTGTTGCTGCCATAATTATGACATTCTCCTGAAAAGATTAGTGATCAGACTCTATACAGAACCTTGTCACTAGCGCATTTCTGTTATCCTTGTTTAACGAGACATAATTCCTTATACACCACGTCTAATTGAATCTCTATACAAAACGTGTTTGAACTACACAATCCTTACACCCAGAAAGACCAAGGCCAAAATTCAGGCACGCTTTTCTTCAAATACCACCTCAAAATGTAATTTTAGCCGAACATTTTTAGCGAAACTGCCTACAAAATCACAAGTACAGACACTTGGGGGGCCAATCCGTCGAGTCACGAAGTACTCAAATAGTAAGCTTGAGAGGCGAGGACTCATCTAAAAGTTGGTAAAATGCTAGTCACTGAAAGCGTCAGTTTCTTCGCAGTGATTAATGTTCCGACGGTTCTATTCTGTTGCTAAGGAATAATGTTAATCATTGAGGGTAGTGTTGGATGTGGTCCCTAGGTAGTTATTTTAGGCGTTGGTTAACTAGCGTAGGTTGAGGGTCTGAAGCGTTAATGGCCCGTAATTTGTTCAGGCACAAGATAATTATTTGGCGGCTTTTTTTCGTTCTAAGCATACATTTAATTATGCTACCAATAGACAGGACGACGCGAATAGAATCGTAATGTACTAGCAAAGGTAGCTGTCGGTACAAGTGTACCGTGTCAACCTTTTCAATGATTATATGAATTTGCTATTTGCCTCACTGAGACATGGGATCACATTTTTTCTATGACATATCTTCACAAGACGGGCGAGGAAGGCCTAGAAAACTCTGGCGTGACGACTGAGGAGTTTATGAGATATTGGCCGGGGAAAACCTCACGGAGAGAGAGCGGAGGGCTATGGAGAGAACTTTGCCCAGCAGTGGGACAATATAGACTAAGGAAAAAAATGCCTTCTGATAGCCTATGTGTAGTATCTAAAACCTCTTCAGTGCAAGGCTTTATAAAATGTTGTGAGTAAAACTGTTCCGCTGTTCTCACTATATAGTTTTCAAAAATATCGTAAGCTCATAATATTGTTTCTTATCGTGAATCGTGATATTTCACTTTATTTAGTGTAATATTTCACCCTAGTTTCCTATGGCTGAGGTTCAATGCCAAACGGCAGTCAAAATCACATATTTCGCGACTATCGTCATAATTTAATAACGTAGTGTTACGTCAACACGACGTTTGACAAGCTGAGTGTAAATGTCACGCTGTCGGTAGAACATTCCGAATCGTTCCATTGGGTACTAAAATGACGATAGCAGCCATAATTTTAGAGTGCTGTTTGACGTGATCAGCAATTGATACGTCACGACGTCACGCTGCCTGGAAATTACTACCAAACACACTAAATATTTAAGTTACCTATTTTTTTAACATATTTTTTTTTTGTTATTTTACTTAAGTTAGGAGTCATGATTATACTTTTGTAATATTTGTCAAACTATGCTAGTGAGCTGCTTAATACCAAACTTAAAACATAATTTTAATTTATGCATTACAAATTTACACGAAAACATTTTCCAATTACGTTCCAGAATCGCAGTTGTCGTTTTAGATTAAACACAAAAATTTAAATTTGCTATTTCCTTTTACCGATAAATGGTAAAAAACATTTAACTGTGAAACTTTTTGCCGAAAAATACATCAATGGCGCCGGTTTTCAGTTCACAGTAATTACTTTTCTGTACGCTAAGCTAATCACAGGGCACCCGCGAACCGACTGTAACAAATATTCGAATATATTCAGTAGATCGTTCGTATGTGTAAATCGTTTTTCCTAATGAACTGTTGGGCAGGCAGATGTGTTAGCGACGTTTGGGAAACTCTTTTATTACATTGATGAAACGCGTATACAGCTTTAATTACAATTCGAACAATTACATTTTTTGGTAATTCATTTCACATTTCGTTTAAATCATTTCATTCCATCAATCCGACACAAATCTTAACTCAGGCTGCTACTGAAAAATTCCTGATTGAAAGACCCCAATGACACGAAGAGTGGGTCAGGCACGACGCACTTTTAACTAATCTAACAAAAATCCATTTGACAGAAAACATACTAAAATATATCCTAAAAATCATTTATAATAAGACGCACTAAGACTATTTACCACTAAATCGCACCCTACATAGTGACAAGTACAACTTGTCTCTTACATGAAGATAAATACTTTTCACAAGAGGGGCTGACACTTAAATATTTTGTGCTCAGTCCTAATGAGGAGTAATCTCGACAATTATGCTGGCACGTACGCTTCGGAGGTCAACGGTAATGTTGAGAGACCCTTGCTTTTACGGAGAGCGTGATTATCGTTCTAATTTTTATTTTAAGTGAACCTTTTTTCACTGTTTTTCAGATAAGATGTTGGAAATGTGCAAAGGCAAAGAAGATGAAGATGTTTTGAAGATGTAGCTGATTAGTGATTATAGTTAGTTTCCAAAAACGTAAAATTATACAAAACCACAAGCTTTACAACCTTTGTACTTAAGCCATATATTGTAATTGTGTGGGTATATCTTTTAGATTAGATTTTTATATTTGACATTTAATTTAATGATTTTATTCTCTTCATTGGTTCAGATAATTATTGTTAAAATGGTGGTTGTTTCTTATGTTTTCAATGTAGCTTTAAGTATATTCTAAGTTACACTGTCTTAGGTTATTATTATTTTGACATTGGTAATTGCTTGTTAGTACGTAAAGAATTGTGTGATAGTATGTAAGTATTTGATTTATTTAATTTTAAATTTGTGTCTGTTAGTTCGACATAACGAAATTTATTATTATTTGTATGCTCTCAAGTAAAATGTAGCGAACTGACCATCTTATTATAACATCCTATTTTAATGAAACCTACATTTACAAATAAATTTGGTTTTAATGTTGTGTGCAATAAAGAATATGAATAAACCTATTTTTTCCAATTTGTGACACATACTCTCCACTAAAAGTGGAGCACCAGTCCCACAAAAAACAAAAATGCAAATCTCTATAATTTTCTCATCAGCCAAATCTAAAAACAACAATAAAGAAAAAATTACAACAAAAAAAATCCCAACACAGACTAAATTACAATTGGGCACATTGTAATTAACTGTAATTCGCGTGGCGGCTTTACTGTAATTTACGAGTTTTAAACTGCTAAATAAATAGGCAATAACGAGCCTGTGGGTGACTCTGAAGTAATGGCGCCCAAAGATTATGTTTTCATGGGTCTGGCTTAATGGGAATATTAAAGAGACACATGACTCCACTAGCACGCGTTTATCAATCTTTATTAAATGCTGTGTTATCTGTAAAATTGATGTTTTATCAGTTAGTAATATTCTGGTAGAAGTGGCGCCAAGTACTGCAAGATTGTTTATCTTGATAGTCATGAATTAAGTAACTTTCAAAAACTTATTTGGCCTTTTTGGTGTAAAGTTTATGATAAACCAATTTCAATTTAGCGCAAACCTTTTAAGAGTGACAGAAATCTTAGCAAGTGGCGTTCTTTAGGTTCTGCCTACCCCAATGAGAGAAAGGCTTTAGTTTATGTCGTAATAATAAATAATTGATTAACATTTAAATTACTGCAAATTAATATCATAGGAATTTGAAGAGCGAGGATTCTATGGTGATATGTAGAGAAAATAATTATGCTACGTAGGACGTGTCATGTGGTTTGAGCACTGTAAGTGACACTTTCTCTAAAGTACCTACGAGTTGACTAAGAAGTATCGTGTTAGCACGGTATTGTGTACTCAATATAATATACAAAGTTGGAATAGATGAGACTGGGATTTTCTGCAACACACTCAATTTGGGCTTATTTTTCTAAGAACTACTAGGAATTTATACTACCAAAACAAAAAAAAAGTCGTCTAAAATCCCTCTAGCAGGGTTGACAGTGTGTCATAAATAATAAACGGTTGATCCCAACAATTTGTTAGAATATAACGGCAAGCGGGCGAGAGCGTGACGGCAATTACATCGCGGATTACAGCCGGCGTGACAAACGTCGTGACGGGAGACGGGTCAAGTGCTGATGACGTCATGTGCCACTCTAAAATTATTGCTGTACTCGTCATATATTTGATTTTACAGGGGTTTTATTGGCGTCGGCAAGCGTTCGTAAAAGGTAGCATTTCCTACGTAGATATGCCTGTTATTGGTAATAACAATATACGGGCAGCGTGATAAATATCGTGACGTGACATGTGTTGATCACGTCAATTGGCACCTCAAAGGTATGGTTTCCATCGTGAAATTTGCAACACTCAGAGGGACACTAATATGAATAATGCAAGTGCGACAGTTACACACAGCGTGACAATCGATAACATACGTGGTTATTAAAAATAATGTCTATTATTGAATGAAAACGGCTTATAAAGTATAAGACGAGTTGAAATACACCAGCTTTCCCCTTCATGTATTACAAACATGATAAAATAAATCATAAGAACAGTTTTGCGTACTCATATCCATAAAAAAAGTTTATGAACACACTTTTGTTTGTGTATGCACTGCTGTTTTGCAGTTTTTCCCTTTAGTTTACATTATTACGTCATATCCTCGCAAGCTACACTGTTATTGTTATAACATATAGCGTGAACATCGCAACGGTTTTTCTTAGAACCAAACAGGTAGGAAAATGAGGGCAGTATATTCTCTAATGTAGTGAGAAATAAATATGGTTGCAAATTCTTCGTAAGTATAATAAGAAAATAATATGACAGTTAATTGACTAAAATGGGTACCTAGTGAAGCAGTATAATCTTAATATTTGATTTGAGCAAAAATGCTTGCGGTAGAAACAATAAACGATAAATTACGGCTTAATAATGGTTTGAGACCGAAATAGAAAACAGTGAAAACTGTTGCATTATACTGTTATACAGAAACAGTAATATTACGCACGTTTCTGCTTTCGCTTAACTATTATTTGTAGCGTTGGAAGGCCTTCCACTAGGTGGACCGATAACCTGGTGAAGGTTGCGGGGATCCGCTGGATGCGAGTCGCACGGGACCGGTCAATGTGGCGACACTTGGGGAAGGCCTATGTCCAGCAGTGGACATCTTTCGGCTGAAATTATGATGATGATGAAGATTCCTGTCAATTTCAAACTACAAGTGCTAGATGAGGCCCTGAACATAATTATCTCGGTCAATAGTAAAAGTCACTATCCGGCTTAGTCACGCCACACCACTCATGACAAAATAACCCTAGACACAACCTTCAGACATTACATCTCTTATTAAAAAATAGTCCTACACTTCCCAGCCAAGTGTCACAATCCACCAGCGTCCCGAAACGTGCCAAATTTATGGCACCGGCACGATAAGGGTCCGGATTATCACGTCCCTTGCACGTCCCGCGTGACAAGCGGGACTGCGGGACGGCGGGATGGCGGGACCGCGCGACGGACAGGCAAACTTAGTACCTACTTATTTGATGTGTACTTATTACGGGCTAAAGTGACAGGGAGTAAACGTTGCTGTTCAAACGATGGTATAAATCAGTGGATCTTCTTGGGCCCGTTTGATCGAGGAGGTAAAAAATGTGGGATTTTGAGGGGAAATTGCAACGAAATGACTTTGTTGGCTGAGATTTGTTAAATAAGACGCCAATAAAAAGCCTCTAAGATGTTAAATTAGTAGAAAGATGACTAAAAACTGCATATTACAGGAATGGAGATGAGTGAACGGTGCTGGACAGCATGTTATGTGATTTGAGAGGGTTAAGGGGAGTTATTGTTGCACAATCTATAATTGGAGGAAATTTTTCGTGTTATATTGCAACTGCTAGCCAGTTATGTTGTAATAATATTGTTTGTTGACGCAGACTTCATAAAATACAAAAGCCATTGTATAGAAATGACAACACAGCCTCTCCTAAACACATTTCCCATCCAAAATCCACCCCAGAAATAATCTTAAACTAATACAAAATTCAGGCTGATACTCAACATCAAAGCTTCAGGCAGGTGATCATAAGGCTTGGGTACAATAACGGTGATCTATTAATCTTGCTCCTCAGGCGCTTTTGTTTAGCGGGTCATGGGAGATAAGGGCGCTATTGTCTGTGCCCGGCCTTATAGCTATAGCTGTCAATGTGTGTATCAAACGCTTTGTTTGTATGAGTGGATGGATTTATTTATCTATTGAACTGAGCGTTGCGTTTGAAGTTAGTGGTATGACGGTTACGTCTTTTTTATGGAGTTCGTAAGGTTGATGTCACACCTGACCACAACGATTGGCCAATTGGATGAGTCAAAAGTTGGTCCGGACTGATGCTTAATTACATAACCTAACTCAGAATAAAAAAACCAGCTACGATCGTTGCAATTTGCATAATTCTTTTGCTTCGTTCATAAACATACATAGAACTGATATTTTTTTGTAAAAAACCCAATAACACTTAAGCTGACTCATAAAAATCAGGATGTACTTGGCAGTGACGCTTTCAAAATCCTGACCTGAGAGGTATCAGCAATTTTGTTTAATGATAAAAATATTTATAAGAAATGTTTTCAACTTAAAACACCAATCAATTTCTAAAACAATATCGTCCCCTCAAAGGAAACTTAAACATAGCTTATCAGTATTAATAATCACGCTTAAGCTACCTCTGTAATAATTATAATACAATTAATAACAGCACAGTAATATAATTATAATACAATTATTTACGACGCAGCAGGTCGCCAGCGTAATTAAGTATCAATTATACTTAATTGAGTCTACCTATGTACTACAATATTACTGTCATATTTTATCAGATGAATTTGTGACTACGTGATGAGATTTTTTATCAGTTATTAATATTATTCTGCAAGGTTGCTAAGTACCCAGTATTAAGATAGCGTGATGGATGACCAACTCTTTCTTGCAGAGTTTTAAAAGAGCAACCAAACCATGGAGTTTTATGCCGGTTCTTCTACATAGGAAACGACCGATTGATAAATGCACATGTAGGTAAATGTGTGTTTTTTTTAAAACGAGTTGTTGGTTTATAGTCCAAGGAACAGTGGCATGCAGCTGTAGAAACAAATGACTAACAGTGGACTGCCTTCAACAGATGGTGACGATGGCTCCATTATATTTTAGTGTGCACTGAATAATGCGAACCCATTATGGGGGAAGAGCTTCATCAAAGCTGAAGCCACGATGATATAGAAAATAGATTCATATCATAACATAACATCACGCCTGTAATCCCCGAATGGTTAGGCAGAGGTGTCCCTAATAGTACCCCCACATTAAGCCAGTTATGTTAAGTCCCATGTAAAAGGGGGCGAGCCTGTTCACATCAACCGGGTACAAATCCAGACTCCGTGGCTAGAGAAATTCCTGGTGGAAAAACCCACTTTGCCCGACCTGGGAATCGAACCCAAGACCTCACGCTCAGCAGTCGCGCTTGAGACCACTAGACCAACGCGGCAGTCATAGATATAGGAAGGAGTGGATTCATATCTCTGCGCATAATGCACTTACAGCATAAGTAAAGGTGAAAGACTAATCAGGACATCAATGTCAGATGTAAGCTAAATGAAGGAAAGGAAGTGTAAAACCAGCTTTAAAAGCCTATTTCTCTCACAATTTGTGACATAAATTGTGGTTTCTTTGAGGCAACACTTTGCCAATTTCTATTCGTATGCCCCTGTTCCCTTGTACCTCTGTACCCTGTGGGTGTTTATGTGTTACCCTGCAATCAGGGTTCCGTGGAGCGTGAATGTGTTATACTTGTCAACGACAAATTTGTGCGCGCCCTTAATAAATTTTACTTTGGGTCAAGTTATAAACTGAGCGAGATGCGGACTGAAAGGGGAAAAGAGAAAGAATTTCAGATGAAGATGAAATATTTAAAAAAACAAGCCGTAGATAATATAGATATAGAATAAAGAAGATTGGCCAAGAATGTTTTCAGTTTGTTTTATAATATAACTAGTGACCAGCCCCGGCGCCACACGGGTAGTAGAGCATATTATGCCTATATGTTTTGCCTGTCGTAGGGTCGTTATATCTCAAAGGGATTTGGCAGCGTTTTCGATGAAAGCTTCCAGGCGGCTTGACTTTTTCCGACACTTCCAACGATTATCGTCATATTTCAAACAATTTATACAAAACCTTGACAAATTACATACCTAATCCTTTCTCATGAATTACTCTATCTTTTGGTGAAAACCGCATGTAAATCCGTTTGGCAGTTTTTGAGTTTATCGCAAACAGACAGACAGACACGGCGGAGGACTTAGTTTTATAAAATAAAAATATATGTAGGGATTTATATCTAGGTATGCTAAAAGCCATTGTAATGTTTTTTCATTTAAACGAAAACTATTTTTAGCAATAATCTGGAGAGTAATGTTATCTTATTCTATCTCTTATTTGAAATCGCTATAATCCACATACACGCTCAGTTCTCTCTCGCTTCCTCTCATAACTTACACCAACCAATCTTGGAAGCTTACAAATGTAAACCATTTTTTTATCGAAAGTAGGCACATGAAAAGAATTCGAGTCGTTAAAGAAAATGGCCGTGAATAACGTAAATAGCTCTTTTTGACGCGTTTTTACTTACTCATATACTTGTATGTTGCTGAATATTTTGCGAACCTATTATGTTTGGGAAGTTGTTGACAGGTCGGAGTATTAATAAATTATTTCGGTTTCAGAATATCTAGTTCTAGTCATTTCCCAAAAATATTGAGGTCGGCTTTTACTGCAACAAGATAAAGGTGTATATCGATGATTTATTTCGTTTATAAAAGATTTTAATATTATGTAGGTACACCCCTTGGTGTTTCATATTATCTGAAAGGGTTCGCTTCCTACTTTTTTTGCAAAATAGTAGGGGTTCTACATGGACCTCTAGTTACCTCTTTGCGAAATAAAGGTGCGATGATAATATTATGTAATGATGGCTAATGATGAATAATTAATAAATTCCTAGGTTGCTTCTTAAAAACCCTGCACGCAGTTTTTGGAATAGAACTATTTATTTAAATCTAATCACTATTTTAATTGACCGGATACATTTTTAGTAGTATTTACTACAGCTCTTCAAGCCACTATTAAATAATAAGCTACCTAACTACTGCACACGTACAAAATCAGACCGTTACCACCAAAGTTAACATTTGTTCCAACTCCCAGCTGCCACTCTTCTACCCAATACCATAAACAGCTCAAAGAATCCTTAAGATGAAGTTTATTTTTAAGGCTCAACAAAATACTTGAGAGATAAGATTGATCACCCACTGAGGCACACACTGAGGACCGAGTGGATTCTACGCAATTCTCCCTGATTGATGTAAACCGGTATATTGTTGGGTCTAGATCGGTTATTCAGAAAGTGTGTCGCTTCATATGGATCACTGTGGATGCTCATATTGATGAGGAGTTTGTTGCACCCCTTCTACAGACTTCAACACTGGGAAGTGGAGAAGTGGGCGTGGTGTGAGGACTGTGTTATGTAATTTTGAAGTTCAAGCTGATTATCAATATAATTTGAATAAATGACTTCTGGTTATGATTAAGAAGGCGTTCTTTTTCTTTTGTTTTTCGAAAGAATTGCATCGATTCATCTTATTGAATGATTTTGTTTCTAGCTCCGTGACCAATACCAAACAAACATACATTTATAAAATACATGTTACCAAAGAGTTTACAAGAAGCGTCGAATGCATTGACAGCTCGCCAATAGTGAGTGAGTTCCATCTTAGCTACCCAGTTGAGGTTGAGCTAAACGCCATCAACCAACCAAAAATCTGGATTTCAAACTCATACAGAGAAATTACTAAAGAAAAAATGTAATTACTATTTGCGTGACTGGAAAATCAAACCTAGGACCCACGCTTCGAAGTTACGTTTGCGACAAAAAGACCGAGGAGGCAACCATATTGAAAAATCTAGCACAACTCACCGCCAACTTTGAACTTTTCAATTAAAACGCCCGCTAAATAAAAAGCTAATCTATTACAGTTCAAGTGGACTATTACTGGAGAAGATTACAAATAAAAAGTATTTTTTAATTTCGCCTCGTCTAAGTGAGACGGTAATTATGCTTATTTGAGGCCGACTTGAGGCCAGGCCAAGTTAAGGCGAGGCCAAGTTAAGGCTAGGCAAGTGTAAAGCTCGATTTTAATCATAGCAGTAAATGGGGTGTAATGACTTAATCGTAGCAACTGGAAATAAAAGTAAATAATATTAAATTTCTTAGAAGATGTTAAGTTGAAACTTTATTATATTAAAACTCGTTCAAAGGATTTAATATTATTTAAGGGTAACGAGTTCAGGACATTTTCGTTTAGGGGCTTCCAAGAAGAATATACATGTTAGCAGCTACTTGATTCAGAAAAAATGGATTTACAATGGATTTAGGATAAACAGTTTTTGGTATAAAAACAATGAGAAATTATTAATTTCGCGTACGAAGAAGAGCTTTTGATATTTACATATAAAACAGGGCTCAAACATAACATTACGCCTTGTACTCCCTGAAGGCTTAGGCAGAGGTGTACTTAACAAGTACACACACATTTCGCTAGTAATAAAGGGCGAGCCTATTGCCATCATCCGGAACATGGCTCGTTTTAAGCGAGAACATGAAAAAAACACAATAATCACGGTCAGTAGTTAGAGTAGGCCATGGAAAAAATACATTGAAGACGTTACAATACATTTTAAATAAACTATAACCATTTGTATTCAGATCCCCATAAAAAATTCTCTGATCTCAACAAGTTTTTAACGTGTTTTCCCATAAAATATTTTACGTTTAAGTACAAACTTAATTACGATTTGGGTTGAAACAAAACTGCATTTATAATAAGTAATTTGGTGAAGTAACAAGAACACGGGCAGAGATGATTAAAACTGTAATGAGTTTGGTTGAGGTAGGATTAATTATTAATTCGTCTGAGTATCAATTTTCCTGAATGAAACTGTGGTGTACGAGTATAAAACTTTAATTGATAAAGAAAATGTATGCGCCCAATGTAAAGTCGACATTATTTTCGGAAATGTTTCATAAAAGTATGAATTTCAATTATGCATCAAAATTGCTATATCAGTTATGAGAATTTATGTTTCCCAGAATAACTGAGAATATAAATGTGCTAAAGTTAAGTGCACAACGAATTTATTTTGGGCAACATTTTATAAAAAAAAACATTAATTGTAATTATGTACCTCAATTATCTCCCTAAATAACTAAGAAAAAACGGTAAATCTACGACAAGTATATTTTTAGAAACAATTTTATAAAAAGTCATTAATTTTAACTATGTATCAAAATAGCTTCATCTATTATGAGTTTATTTTAAGACAAAATTTATGATTATTTTATGAAAAAAACACAACGTAAAATTATATCAGAATTAATGTTATCTACTTATTATGTGAGTTGAGCTATTTTTGGTTGATTAATGATGCCCTTATTAAGTACGAAAATATATTATTTTCAAAGAATGAATCCTTAATGAGATGACTTTTACAATATATATTACGAAAAAAAGACGTAGTAATTTTTCGAGAGAAACGGTACGATATTTTATTTTTTCAAAGCCTGTAATAAAACTTTTTATTTCAATATCCTCTATTGAAATACTCAATATAACGTTAAAAAAGTATCGTATTTAGCAATAAAATATGACGTGTCCATCAAAGTCTCCATAATTTAACCCTAAAAACCAAAAATATGTATAAGTCCGTATTTTAATTAGTTTATGAGATATACAATTAGTGGCTCCGTACAAAAGGTGACTGCGCAAAATTGTTACGTTGCAGGAAAAGCATAATAGTCTAATTTGATATATTCAGCTTTTATTCCTCATATTTTTAATGCAATATAAAATCTACTAAATAAGTAGATTTGTTTTCGATTGGGAACCAAAAAATAAAACTGTAGGAAGCCAAAATATTTTTAACCTTTTGTCTGAAGCCACTTTATTGTTTCCCATATAAACCGAAAAAAAAACACAAAAACAATAATAATTTGGTAAAAAAGCAAGCGGCACTGACCGACAGGTCACCCCCGTAGAAGGGGTGAATGACAAAGGTCTCGTTGCCGATGTGGATGACCCCTGACACCCCGTTGCACGTGTGGAACGCCGCTGATGCCCCCGGGTAGTCCTTTACAGTGCCGTGGTAGTAGCAATGTTCGATTTCCTGGAGAGAAAAAGGAGGTGTTTTAGTATTGTGTCAAAACAATCATGCCATTAATGTACAGGGCCATGTCGGCAATCGTAAGATTTTAAACATAGCAACATCACGCCTGTAATCTCCGAAGGGTTAGGTAGATGTGTTCCCAATAGTACCTACACCCACGCCAGTTATGTTTAAGTACCATGTAATAGGGGGCGAGCCTATTGCCATCAACCGAGCACAAATGTAGACTCCATGGCTGCTACTGAGAAATTTCTGTTGGAAAAACTCAATAACACTTTGCCTAACCTGGGAATCGAACCCAGGATCTCATGCTCAGTAGTCGCGCTTGTGACCACTAGACCAACGAAGCAGTGGTAAGATTGTTTTATAAAAATTTCCTGCCAATTCGTAACATTTACAGGTCTACAGAAATCTGCCAACAACTGTAGCATGTCCAGTGTGCCAGTATTTTTGAAATGAATAGGACAAAATCCAGCCATTTTTAATCATGGACATTCTTCTATTCGTCCGTTCGTATCGGATATACTTGAAAAGGTCGTGCATAAGATCTGCTTGATAATCAACCTTGTTGGTCTACACATAAGATTCCATTAGCGAATGGAACGTTACAAGCATTATTTCCTCTAGTTTTTTTTTGTAATTTTAACAAAATGTAGTTTGTGTGAAGATTAACTAGCGCTATCACTGACTTCAATATTTTTACGTCAAAATCATATTTCCGACATACGAGATCCAGAATATAATCGCAAATCGGTACACAAAAGCTGGGATTTCCATAAAAGGCGTTCTAAATATAGCATCGAATATGGTCGCAATATAAAAAGTGTGGGAATTCAATAAAATATTCTTGTGGAGCAATTTCGTGCGCTGGGAGATCTCCTAATTTGTCATTCACGAGTATCGTCCCTTAACAGAAGGGAAAAAATGCCATGTAAGTGTGTGGGCCAGGAAAACAGCGATTGGGAAGAATATTTAGCTGTGGAAACCGGCGACAGGTAATATTTTTGACGTTAGCTACTGTAGAGTTTTTGTCTGAATGGCTTTGTCTACCGACCTCTATGAATCCATACCAAATAATTGTGTTGCGCCGACTCCAAGTAACAAGGGCCAAGGGCAGGAATATGATGATGTTCCATATCAAATGTTTTAAATGCGAAAGTAAAACTGTTTGTTTGCTTGTTTCCTTTTCACCACTAAACGGCTGATCGGATCGTAATGATATTTGGCAATAAGACAGATTATACTCAGGGGAAGGACGTAGACTATTTTTTTTCACACATTCATATGAAAATTTCCACGCGAACGAAGTCGCAGGCAACAGCTAGTATTTTATAAGTTAATGGCATATATTCAGATAAGATTTTTCTAAAATAAACCTGTAATGGTCTAATTGAAATAAATGCTTTGAGTTTGAGTTATTATAATTGAGTTTATAAACTGTTTCTGTACATAATTTGCTGCGCCCTAACAGGGTAATCAGGGTAAGCTTGTAACGGTGTGTACATTGTGCAATAAATAAATAAATAATCGTAGTTAGTGACTGCAATTGAATTAATAAGAAAATGTTGAGAAATTCGATACGTTTTATAGAATCGCTATCATCATCCCTCTTGTCTTATTATAATTGCAATGCAGTAGAAATAATAAATAAAGGAAACGTTCTTTCAAATATTTTTCGGCTACTATAAAATTACACGGGTAGACACGGGAGAAGCATACGGTGTGATAATCGCAGTATCCTAAAAACGCTACAGCGTTTCTCAGCCCGCTAATTTCATGGCCATAACGTAAAAGCCTCACTCGCAATTAGACCGCGTTCTTTTTTTCGTTCAGCGGCGAATGGAACGAATGAAAGACCGGACCGCACGCTCACAAGAAATCGGAAAGATTTTCATTCATTCAATGTGAATGGTACACTTCGAGTGACGTTGTTTTGACATTTTTTTTCGTACATTTTATTAATCTGATATCTGTGATTAATTATGTTTATTTTAGAATAATTTAATATAGTAAGCACATTTTTTAAGTTAATGGTTATCCGTTTGCCTGAAAATGGAAAGAAATATACAAGAGACTGCGTAAAATAAGATCTTTCTTGAGAATTCTCTTAATTTTATTATTGAGAATAATTATTAAATTAGGAATTTAATTGAGAGCCGAGTCCGAAGCTCATTGTTTTTATGAATATTTAAGATTTTAGCTTTTGGCACATCACCACCACCACCGTGGTTCACCTACATGGTAAAATATTTGAATAATAATTTTCGGGTTTTCACCATGAAAAATCCCACTAACGAGCAACTATCCAAAAAAAAACCATAAAAGAAAAAAAAATAACCGACAAAATATGGGTGTTATATTGGCACATTTCTGCCTGACCCTTCGGAACACAGTCGTGATGAAATATTTGAAGAAATATCTAGTATTAGTAGTAGTAGGTATATTTCGCGAACGGTCTATATAACAGTTTCGTAAGAGGATTAAGTTTTCGAATATATAACTCCTAAAAAAATAACTTATAACTCCTTGTCAAAACCCAGATCTCAAAGAACAAAAAAAACATCTCTAAGTCTTCTTCTACATCAAAGTAATACCTTTAAAAAACATCATATCTTACTGTAATAAGACTCTCCTCACTTGGGAGGGCTAGTTATATCAAAATTCCCTCTCCCAGCTCCTTCAACGCATCATCAATCATTTAGAAGTACTCCGAGTCCTTGTTTTTCTTTTAACACAATATCGCGGGTAGATGTAAAAAAATATTTCTTTGGAGCAATTGCTAAAGTGGCTAGTCATTGTATGGGAGGTGCCTGGATATTGGATGGAGTCGAGTTGTGTTGTTTTTGACAACCCTTTTTTTAGCCCTGCGAGTCGTAATCACTAAGGGATTTGATGGCATTAGCTTATGCAAAGGTAGTTACACTAGAGGAGCTCGTGGCTAAATAATAAAACCCGCTCGGTTAAGCCGCCAATAAATACCGAGTTTTGTTTTACAGCCGGGAGCTGCCATTTGTAGATCTTTGACAGTCATTACAGGTAGTTAGTGGTCTGAAAGTCCGACAACCAGTCCTACCTAGGGGTACTGAATTACCTAGTACTAACTAGGTTATAGAGGTGGAGAGTCGCTCCATGTTAAATACTGGTATTAAGCTGCATCCGGATAAACAAGAATCCCAACATACTTGAGAAAAGGTTCGGCAGATGATGTTTCGTTGTATCAAAAAATATTTATAGCAGCAAAATGTTTGACAGCAGCTTACTTTAAGCAAAGTTGCCAACTTTTAAATCATCGTTTTTACTACAAGAAGGTGATACTCGAAACACGTACTCCATCCACTTATCAGGAAGAATTTCACACTGTGACATTGTTATTAGTTGAGAAAACTTTTTGCGAAGAGACCGCTTCCATTTTTCATGTTGGAAGTACTGTGGTGTAATTATCACCCCTCCCCTTTCCCCTTGCTGTCCGTTATAGGGGGAGGGAGGGTGAATTTTGTGGGTAGTGCATGTTTCATTTTTCATAGAGGTGCTAAAGATGTATGTTGTTTGGTGTATTTGCTGAATTAATTGAAGCAAATCGCTGAAGATGTCATTTGGTGTTATCGAGTACCGATACCGATGTGTGATAGTTTTTGAAAAATGATAACTTGCAAACTCTATGTAAAGTCATGCACACTAATTATGTGTATAATGACCCAGTTTTATAATTTTTTTCTTCTGTATTCATTTCGATTTTGAAACCCGAAATAGGTTTACAAAGTTTAAATTTGCTATCGTTATTTCACTACAAATCGCTATTGAATTTGAACGTGTATACTCTCAGGACTGTGCTGCGAAGGAGCTACCCACGTGGACTGTCAACTTATTGGAGCATTTCATTATATCTCTACATGACTGAATTCCATTTCCTTTTATTTGCCATAGATTTTCCGTTACGACACAAAAATTTGTAAATAAAAAAATAAATTTTAACAATATCCTCCAAAATTACCTTCATCATCAATTGGGCTGACAATTACATACAAAAAAAAAAAACGAAAAAAAATCTCTCTTGAAACAGAGGGTATCGCACTTATACTAAATTAAACAAGGTGTTGGAAAATTCAATCTAATCTAAACTTCCTTCAATCCAATTTGAATTTCCTCACCTTACCTCTCCCCTCTCTGTACCCCCCTTAACTGGCCCTCTCCTTGCAATTTATTCTAGTCTTTGCTGTCAATTCGCACGCTGTCTTTAGGAATGTATAATTGGTACAAACAGATGGTAGTTACGTTACAGAATTGAAGTGAAAAAGATTGAATTGTACAAAACTAATTGGTGGTTGGTTGATGAAACGAAAGCCACATAATGCTTTTTCGGTACTGTAATATCTGGCAATACGTATAAGTTTTTAAACTGTCATGGTCACTAACTTTATAATTAACACTAGAAACGGGATAGTTACCATGTCCACTGTTTGTTTTCAGTCCCCGATATTTCGGCGCTGTTGCAAGCACAAACAAACAGTGGACATGGTAAATACCCCGTTTCTAGTGTTAATTATAATGGCAATACGTAATTATAAATATAATAATTTTATACCTACATACAACAACCACGCGATATTATTTTAATCACAATAATATACAAAGAAGTCTACCAGCCAAAGCAGGGATAAACAAACTTAAAAACGAAGTTGAGAAGCGTATGTGAAAGTTTATTATTTGATGTATCTTTCAAGCCAACCATCGCCGTCCTAGCCAGTATAATAACAAAATAATACTTTAAAAACAGTCAACGTAAATACAAAACTATCTATTCTTGTTTACTGGAGTGCAGTACATTGACTGTTCACAATGGTGCACGAGTATATTACACGTACGCTGCATAGAGATGTATCTGCACACTGTGGGATCACGTATCTGAATTATAATGCATAAACAACGTTGCGGTCGACGGTCGCGTGGCGTGTCTTTGTGTCGTGTGTTGTCTTGCAAAGGTGTCAACTCGTATTGTTGTAGACGTGTGAACAGGTATTGATATTGTGTTTTGTATTCTTACTGAAGGTGGGAATTGGGACAGCTGTATCATCGTCTATTTGTTTTTTTTTTTAAAAGGTATTGACTCAGACAGTTCCATTCCCCTCACAAAGAGAGGGGACTGTCCCAGTTGTGTGATCATTATAGGATTATACTTCGATTCTGCTTCATAAGCAGTCAGATAAAAACTAAGGGGTAAGTAGGTTCACGCCGTGATGGCTCTCGGCCACCGTAGGCGCGGGCCTGTGGACGGCGAGTAATGGGCTAGCTCGCCGTCCGTCCGTCGTATGACGACGGGCAGGCCGTGTCGACGGCGCGTTCGTGTTCCACGCGCGCCTCAAAGAGATGTCAGCAAACGGGAGGGGCCCGCAAGGGCCGGTGCCTGCCAGGGCTGCGGGACTGTTCGAAAGAGATACCGCGGCCCTGGAACATAAAGGGCCAATGAAGGAACATGGGTGTTTTTTAGTCAGTAAGAGTCTGACACTCCCTTCCGCTCCGCCCAGAGCGGAAGGAGTCATTTGATGATTTCTCACCCCCCAAAAAAAAAAAAAAAAAAAAAAAAAAAAGGGGTAAGTAGGTTTACGTCAAATGAAAAAATAAAAAATTCTCAGTGAGTCAACGTGGGCTGACAAATAGGACTCCATAGTCTCAATTGCTATAACAGGTCAAGAGTCAATTTCCACTGAAACGGAAAATCAACACAGCATTTAGGTGTTCCCTAGTAAGAATCTTACACAAGGCGTGTTTTCCCCGAAATGTTTGTTCGTGTACCTATAATATACATAACATGTTGTAGTATCTGTCCTTGTTCCAACATTATGTTCTGTAGGTATGTAAGTCTCAAAGAAATACAATATCAATAATAATTCCGAACAAGCACGTATTAGCCACTAGTTACATCAGTCCAGTCGACGCACCGTCTTTGTCGCCACTCATAAAAACATAAATGATGAGTCTCGAGTATTTTGTTGAGTTCCATTTTGTTGAGCTGAGTATTTTGTTGAGCTATATCACTCGTAACGCTGTCTAGGTATATTGAAGTAATGTGTCGCGTTTGTCGCTTTATGTGCTTTTCATAGACGTCCTCGAGGGATGTCATTAGGGGTGTAATTAACAAAATTCTGGGAGTTGGACACAAATGTATGTTTGAAATGCGGTGTCTGAGTTGGTTGAAGTCTGTTTAAATGATAACACATACACACATGGTCATCATCATCATCATTACAGTTGAAAGACGTCCACTGCTGGACATAGACGTCCCCCAAGTGTCGCCACATTGACCGGTCCTGTGCGTCTCGCATCCAGCGGATCCCCGCAACCTTCACAGGTCATCGGTCCACCTAGACCTAGACTCGTCGCCACTCCAGAACTTTTCGGACCTATCGGCCATCCGGTCTGCGAGCATTGTGCCCTGCCCATTACCACTTAAGTTTGGCAATTCTTCGGGTAACCTTGGTTCTCTTGCGGATGTCTTCATTTCTAATTTGATCACGCAAGGAAACTCCGAGCATAGCCCTCTCCATTGGCCTTTGGGTGACTTTAAGTTTTCTGATGAGGCCCATTGTGAGCGACCACGATTCGGTCCCGTATATAATCACTGGCAACACACATTGGTCATAGACTTTCGTCTTGAGACGGTAAGTTGGACAAGAAGATACCGCGGATCTTCCCGAACGCTGACCAGCCTAGCCGATTACACATGCTATTATGGAGTTTTACTGAATTAAAAGTACAGCATGTTTTTCTTTATAACGGTTTCATTTTCGAAAATAATATCAAGTATATTTTAAGAACTTTGGATTGTATCGCTCTTGAAATAAAGCATTTTTATTCTTTTTCGAGAGAGCTTAATCCGATTATGAATGAGAATCTCCCAAGGTTACTTCTTTAGAGAAAATCTGATCAACAATACTTTTCTTATCAACTCATAAAGCTCATGCGTACCCATTTTACAATAGCATTTCAATTCCCACGGGCAAACCTCGTGATTTATCAGTTACGTCTCTATACGTGGCCATAAATTACATAGCCGTTTAACGCATTCCGGGTTCCGTATTGTGAAAAGTGGCGACTTTAGTGGTGGTCTGTCAAAATAATTTATTGAACCCTAATCTCAGAAAGCAATTTAAGTTTTACGGTTTCCATGGTTTCATTTTATTGAAAATATTTTTATGGCTGCAATTTATGGTTTCAGTAGCTTTTGTTATGTTGTGATTTTAAAACAAATAGTTCATAATTTCGGGCTTAAACATAACCTTTAAATAAAGTAGGTACCGAACCGATTTCGGGATAAAAATATTCGTAGGTACATGAGATTCGGAACCCAAAACAATAAAAACGGATAACTTCATCCAGTTTCTTAACCTTGAGCAACTTTTTGTGTGTCTAGACATTGGAAAGGGGTAACATAAAATGTTATAGCATTCTTAGTAAGTATTCGTAGTCGATGTGGAAAGAAAAGTATTTAAAAACGTACACGGTGCAGTAAGAAATGCTGTTGCAATAGGCAACTACTGCAGCAGCATTTCTCACTGTGTACGTTTTTTAAATCTCTGCAGTATTTTAGCAGTAAAATTTAGTAAAAGAAAATTGACATTTACATCGGAATCAGTTTAAATACTGACTTTTTACGAGCTTTTTATGCAAAACCTCTAGCATCTACTTATACAATTTTAGTCAACGATAACGTCACATATGAAGGGATAATTATTTTATTTAACAATCATCGTCCATTCCAGTAACATTAAATTTAGTACCTGCTTCCGTCACATTAGGTGGAAAAACTAATTGGTATTTTTCATAAAATTGGCAAAGTGTGATGTAACTGGGACAAAAATTAAAAAGTAGGCATCGTGCATCGATTTAATGTATGGTGCATTGCTTTCATGGTTTAAAACTAAACTTATACTTACCCTATGATTTTGAACTCCCCTTTTCAATCACGGAAGATATAAGTGACAGTATAAGTTAAATATATGGTGCTTTCAAAATGTTTGCATCGCAAAGTAGTCATAGTGCGAAAGTAGGCATCGTGCGACGAAATCGCCGACCCCAACATAGTTGGGGAAAGGCTAGGCAGATGATGATGATGACGATGTTGACATAAAGTTAAGTATCGGTCCAAACTAGCATTTCCACCATTATACAAACTAAGAGAAATTATTAACGTGCTTTCCTCCGTGCCTCGGAAAGCACGTTAAGCCGTTGGTCCCGGCTGTCATTTGTAGATCTTTGACAGTCGTTACAGGTAGTCAGTGCCCCAAAAAGTCTGACAACCAGTCTTACCAAGGGGTTATCGTATTACCCAGTACTAACTGGGTTGTGGAGGTCAGATAGGCAGTCGCTCCATGTAAAATACTGGTATTCAGCTGCATCCGCTTAGACTGGAAGCTGACCCCAACAGAGTTGGGAAAAGGCTAGGCAGATGATGATACAAACTAAGGGAAATATTATCGCTTCCATCATTTGGTTCAATCTCAATTTATGCGGACAATGAAACTACGCATTTTATTTTTACCCGACTGCGCGACGCAAAGGAGGGTAATGTGTTTATCAGTCTATGTATGTATGTATGTTTGTTTCTATGTGGCGTTCTAGAGACCAAATGCGTTGGCCGATTTTGATAATTCTTACGTCAATCGATTCGTCTTAACCTTGCGAGTGTCACTAAAGACATGACAGTAATCAAAATTCACCACAGCGACAACCAGACGCTATATTGTCAAAATGAAACAAAAAAAATCTATGAACTATGTCAAGTGGGGTATCGTTGAATAGGTATTTTAAAATCATCTTTAGGCTCCTTTTATCATTTTTCATTTTAAGTAACAGTTTAGGATATATAACGATTTAAAGTTGTTTAACAAAACAATCATTCTCGCTAATTTTCTTACTTATTGATTTGTTTTTATTTCAAGTATAAACCATATACAAACAAAAAAAACAGTGAAAAAGCATGAAGAACAAATATTTTTGGTAAAAAAATAACTTTTATTCATCGCCAAGTCGCCGAGTAGAAAAAAGTTTACTTGCAAGCTCGATAGATGGCGTTGTTCATTTGATGCACGTTTGTGAATCGCGGTGTTAAGATTCTCCGCGTCTACTAATTGAATTCTTTGTTATGGATTTAAGTTTTCATACTTTACAACTGATTTTAGCATTTAACTGACTGAATAGTTAACTGACTTTAGTGCGTACGTAAATTTGAAAATATTTAATTTGGATTCCTATTGTTTTTTGTTATCATCATTACATTTCTGTCACCAAAACTATTACAATTCACGACTCATAGTTCGGTAGGTAGGGTACATCAGTAGTTAATAAGTTTTTCGCTATAATATCTTAAAAACTGCGACTGCGAATTAAACTTGAAAACCTGCGGCCTTTAACTGGCGAACGCCTACAAAGAGAACGACAAAAATGGAAATCTATAGATTGGGTGATAATAGATGAGATTTCTATAGTACCTTACCTAACGCTACGGAATATTAATCTACGCCTTCAGGAAATGAAGCATAATCAACTGCACTTTGGTGGTTGTAATATTATTTTATTTGGTGATCTAATGCAATTGCCACCTGTGTCCAAAACAACTGGCGGGGCTTATTGCTATCGACAACCTGCGACGTTAATAGGTGAAGTCAACCTCTGGCATCTATTTGATTTCTGTGAGTTACCACAAAATATGAGACAAGGACATGACACAACATATGTGGATATATTAAATAATCTTAGAGTCGGTCAACTGACAATGCAACAATTGGAGATATTAGATAGTCGACGGGTAGAGGTAGACGATCTCAATGAAATCATTCGAGTTTTCCCAACTACTAGACAGGTCGATGAACATAATCAAAAGATGACAACTATATTGGCAAAAACTACTAGGTTGTATAAATTACATGCAGTTGATATATCAGTAGAATCGAAAACATATGGTCAAAAACCGAAAGATGTATATGTTTCTGATGATCCTAACAAAACTGGAGGAATCGTTAAATATTTAACAATCGGTTTAGGATCACGAGTTATGTTACGAAGAAATTTGAATGTTATCCATGGTCTTGTTAACGGAGCAATGGGTGTTATAAGAACAATTGAGTGGCCAGCTCTTCGGAGGGACCAATTGGAACCCGGAGAATTGCCACAGGCTGTTTATCTAGAATTTGACGACAAAGCAATTAAAATCAATGTTCCTGGAGTAGGAGTCAGAATCGAACCATCGACGACAGAATTCGATGCACTGCGCGAACAGGGTAAAATAGAGCGAAAAATGTTGCCATTGATATTGTGCTGGGGTGTAACTGTACACAAGCTCCAAGGAACTACTTTGGACCGAGCTGTGGTTGACTTAAGTTCACGCATTTTTTCTAAAGGTCAAGCATATGTAGCTTTGAGCCGAGTTAGGTCTTTAGAGGGACTAATCATCAGTAGTTTAGTCCACCGAAAGTTACTTTATAATCCCCACGATATCCTCAATGAAATTACTAGATTGCGAAATTTACCATCTTATAACGAAGTCAATGAATCGTAACTAAAAAGTATAAAATAAAATAAAATAATTTAAAGAAAAACAAAAAACCCGACTGTGTAAAAACTAATTTTATAAAATACGTGAAAAAATTAACTTAAATAAAAACTAAAAAGAAAGAAACAAGCCCAGTAGTTTAAATCATAAATTCTAATGCAGAACAGAACGACTCACAGTCGGGGCCCATTCAAATTTGACCAATCAAATCTTCCCAAGGGGCCCCGACTGTGAGTCGTTCTGTTCTGCATTAGAATTTATGATTTAAACTACTGGGCTTGTTTCTTTCTTTTTAGTTTTTATTTAAGTTAATTTTTTCACGTATTTTATAAAATTAGTTTTTACACAGTCGGGTTTTTTGTTTTTCTTTAAATTATTTTATTTTTTCAATTTAAAGTCAAACATTTTTTGAGCAATTGTGTTTTTATTAAACGTTTAAT
Source organism: Eurois occulta (assembly GCA_950022335.1). Lineage (NCBI taxonomy): Eukaryota > Metazoa > Arthropoda > Insecta > Lepidoptera > Noctuidae > Eurois > Eurois occulta. The sequence goes on along the minus strand of OX465489.1, from coordinate 1,912,595 downwards.
TGGTTTGGTTGTGTGTTATCGCTTTTGACATTAGAATATGAATTCGCTATAGCTATTATTTTTAAAATTGGGCTTTTGATTTAAATGGCTTTTTGTTTGACGGCATTAATTTTAGTTTTATTCGCAGTATTTTATTATCCGCTGAGAAGGGCCGGAACGGTATTTTTTTTTGCTTTCTATTTATGTGAAGTACGAGGCTTTTGGTCACCTATTGTTAATTACGTAATGTTTATATATAATGTTCGTGGATCGTTGTTGTGAAGACTAATCAACTTTCTCTTTTTAAATTACTATACAAAAAACATTTCAAAACACTAAAACAACATTAAAAACCTTCTTTTTCTCTGGGAAACCATACAAAGCCCCATTAACAGCACCAAAGACTCCACCACAGCCATACAATAACTTCCACCCGATGGAGCTTGCCTAGCCAGCGATACAGTTTTACGACGACCTTATCTACCGAACGTTTGCATAGAAAAGTACGAGTTTCTGAGCCGTTTGCCTCGGCAGGCGTAGGGTTAGTACTCTGAGATGTTCGCCCGATCGATAACAGCTGTGAATAGAGATTTTTTAAGGTAAATGCGCTGAGGTAGTCCGTGATTATTTTTTTTTAATGTTTTTGACATTTTGCGGGTCAGCATCAGCTGGGATTTTGATAAATGACTGATTTGTGACATGTACTGTAATATATATTTAAACTATAATTACTATCATTAAATTAAATCTTAATAAGTAATTATATCCATGTATCGTATTACCCAGTACTAACTGGGTTGTGGGGGTCAGAAAGGCAGTCGATCCATGTAAAATACTGGTATTCAGCTGATTTGTATGGAAACCGACCCCAACATAGTTGGCAAAAGGCTAATGTAGGCAGATGATGACTAACTTAGACAAATGTTTTGATACTATAATTTTAACGATTTGATTCTCATACTACAGTGAAACCCTAAACTTTAAGAAGATATGAGATATTACTTACGAAATAAACCAACTCTAAGCGTAGGTAAATCATATCTACACAAAAAATATAAAAATAGCATGGTACGAGTTAAAATAATATTGGAAATTAACTTTTAGTTTTCAGTAAAATGATGTAAACACATATTTGTTACGGTTGTAATAATTTAATCTATACAAATAAATAAAATTGAAGTGTCTGTTTGTAATATCAAAATAACAGGTTTTTACTGAATGCATAATAATATGAAAATATTTACACTATTAGGCATCACTTATATCAAAAACACATTTTTTTCAGTTTTTGTCTGTCTGTCCGTCTGTTTGTTCCAGCTAATCTCCGAAACGGCTGGACTGATTTTAGAAAAATAATTAGGGATCCGTGCGTGTAAAAAAATTAAAACCCTAGAAATTGGAAAAGAAATTCGATTCAAAAAGCAAAGTAATATTTTATTTATAAGTAATAATTTTACTCGAACGAACAGCTAGTCATCAATAATTATGCAATGTGATGCTGACATCAAAATATAAAAAGAACGCCATTTTCTTTTCTTCCGTTTTTTTTCGCGTTTTCTCCTTATGATTCGTATATTCAGTGTGTACCAAAGATCTTCGTGGTTTGTTGAGCTGTGCGCAATTGAGGGTAGACTGATGTCTTTACGTGAGAGATTAGAGTGGGTTATGATACGTTATTGCGAATGATTTCATTGCAGGGTTGGGGGGTTGAAAGATCATATTGAAAGTGTGTCAGGGTTTTTTTTTGTTGTATGGAGAATATTTTTTCCATGTGTGTGGGATGAAAAGGGGTGAATTTACATTTATTTTCTGTATTATAAGAGATTAGACAATAACAGAAAAGCGCGACTGAAATTCTATCTGGCTCTTACTGAAAAAGGAAATGTTTTGCCGACCATTTCTTTATTAAAAATAATAGCGAACCAATCCCATTAATTCTTAGCTCAAAACAAAATAAAATCGAATCCAATCAGCGTTCAAACTCAGAAGTTCAAGATTATCTTTTTGCGAAAGCGCTGATTAATCTGGAACATTATCATCCACCTTTTGAAAAACTGCTAAGCGAGCATCTCGGTTCATCCGCCATCCTCCTGTTATGCAATCGATTTGTCCTCACGGCGGGCTATTTACCCGGGACCCGGAGCCCGGGGCCCGGGATCCCGGCTTGTCCCGGGTTTAATTAAAGTCCGCACTAAGTCGATGCGATAGCGTTGCCTACGTTTAATTGCGACACCGGATTGCGTTCTGTTTTTTTAAGCGATGTGATATTAGCGTTGCGCTTTTGTTTTTGATTTCTTGTTTGGGGGTATTACGTGGGGTCAAAGATTGTGTTTTGCTAGTACGCTTTATATTATATGATGGAATGATTTTTATTTTTGTAAGTAGAGCTTCTAAGACACTTTTACACGTCAATTTTGAAGTCATTATTTTAAAATTAGATGGCACCAGCATTTCCTAGCTGTCTGATCACTGAAAACGTATATCGAAGCAATCTCAGGGTACATGGTCTATTTTAAAGCCCAAAAAATATTATATTTTTAAGATGTTAAGCGGGTCTAAAAATTTAAGGTAATGTCCGGAAGGGCTTTTCCAAATGAAATTGAAGATCCTTCCGATTAGTGATTATTAGTGCATACACAGCTAAAACTATTCTACTATATTATTTCACATCCTTTATTTCATGTTACCAGAAAAGTAGACTAGTAATTTATTGTATGTATTTACAAATATAATTAATTTATCCACCATTAATAACTTCCAAACTCTCTTCCAGTTTTCAAATTCAGCAGATGGATACCTCAACATAAAACTCTTCATTTAATTTAATTTTACCTAAAGACGCAAAATAGCAACAGCAATCCATCTTATCAATTAAATTTAGTTTCCTTTCTTAGGCAGACATCTACCTGTCTAGATACTCCAACTTGGTCCATTCATCACTAAAACAATTAAAATATTGGAGAATCGCTTTTAATTGAGTTTTCAGGAAATTTAAGACTAACTGCGGATTGAGATTGGATGGACAACGATTGTTTTTCGATAATATTTTGGAAAGGTCGTTTTCTGTCGAGTGGCGTTCGAGATTTTGCTCTTACCAATTGAACCAGATGCAGATGAATATCAGTATTTTACATGGAACGACTGCCTATTTGACCTCCACAACCGAGTTAGTACTGGGTAATACGATACCCCTTTGTAAAACTGGTTGTCAGACTTTCGGGCTACTGACTACCTGTAACGACTGTCAAAAATCTATATCTACTATGATCACCCATCCACAGGCCGACCTAGGCAAGCGCGGCTTAACCTTGAAGATCAACCTGTGCGGCTGTTATTATGTAGCCACGAACTAACGAGTCACGAGCTTCATATGTAAAGTTAAATTTTGTGGGTTATGAACTGATGGTGCTGCTTCTAAGCGGTGAAGAATTAGAAATTGTACTTTTAGTTTCTCACCAGCCACAAATTTTGGCAAAAATTTAAATAAACTGTTCTCCCAGTACCATTTAAAACTTGAGAAACTCCTAATCGTGTGGGCTTGCAATACTGGGTGGGCGTGAGTATCAAAAAACGTAAAACATACTCTGTAAATGTCAGATTGAAATAGGAGTAATTAAGCAATTTGCATATAAATCTACGTACTGTTGGTTTTAATTTTTACATAGACAGGTCAGCGGAATTGAAACCACTACAGCCTACACAAATTATTTAGGTTTCATAGTAAAATATTTATATTTTCAGGATTTCGAAAGTGAAGTTACTTGTACACAAAGTTTATGGAACTTTTACACAGTCACAGTCACTTCAGAAAACTAAGTAGACATTAAAAAGGCTGCAAAACATAAGATACAGATACACTTCCATTTTACACAATATTATGAATATTTCTTCTATTACAAATAGACAAGCATTCCATCGCCGTTTATATTTCTCTACTCTCGGGTACATACACTAAAAGAAATACAACGAAACACTCCCATTGCTACAAAAACAATAAAACTACAAACTAACAAACAGTAATATTGCTCGCAAACAAGCGAACGGGAACATGATAATTAAAAATTTTCACATCGGCACTTAAGCTTCTAAAAGGCGAGGAGCAATTGAAATTAAACAGTCACTGTTTCAAGTTAGAATCGTTAAACAAAGACCTTGTTACTACTTGGATATAACTTGGCACTTAACTCGAATAGTCGACGGTAAAGCGCTGGTCTTACAGCTGGCGAGTCAGAGGCGTTGGTTACAAACTTGCAAGGAACCGATACATTTTTGAAGATATACAAGATCTAGGTTGTGGAGGTCGTCTTGGACTTAAAATAGGAAATTATAGCATCACCATCAGTATTTGTTACGTCTAGGTCGATTCATTATCATCTACCTAGCCTTTACCCAAATATGTTCCAGTCTAACCCGATGCAGTTCAATAGCAATATTTTACAAGTAGCGACTGCCTATCTGAACTCCACAACTTAACTTAAAGACTGTCAAAGATCTGCAATTGACAGCCGGCACGGAGGTAACTTGGTATGTTATGGGTGGTCACCCATCCGCGGACCAACCTAGGCAAGCGCGGTGTAGCTGCGCGTATCTGCTACCCAGGGTGACTGAGGTCGGTAAATAACACGAAGACTTTTTCTAACAATTACTCAGTATAATTAACTTTTACAAGCATACAATGAAAATCATGTGCAATGGTTATAGTGGTAAGTTGAGTTGGCAATGGCTTCTGCACGGGGTTCTCACGCTGTTCGCGTTGCTGTCCTATGATTGGCTCGCCGGCCGTCGCGTGATCGCAGCGCAGCCAATTGCAGCGATCGACTAGTGATGTTTGTTTTTAGTAACCTTTGGTGTAGTGCGGCAACATGCTCCCGGCTTTGGAAGCATCAGGTTCCAACCAGTCACAAAAAACACCCCGCAGCTTCAGCCTGTTGTCATCAGTAATCAGTCGTCAAAGGAAGCGGACAAATTTTAGAGAATGCCCGTCTGACTATGCCGTCTGTCTTGCGTATATCAGCAACTCGTGACACGCCATCCCTTCCAGGATAAGTTTTGAGGATTCTTCCTAAGCCCCACTTCAATGGCGGCAAATTATCATCCTTGATGAGAACTAACGTGTTTTCTTTGAGGTCATCTTTATGCTCATGCCACTTGCTCCTGGTCTGCAATTCCGACACGTATTCCTTCGCCCAACGCCTCCAGAAGTGCTGGCGTATTTGCTCCACCCTCTTGTATCGCGATAGTCGGTACTCCGGAACATCATGTATATCAGCCGTTACAGGTGCAGTCAGTGGACGACCAACCAAAAAATGGGCTGGAGTTAGGGGAAGGAAGTCGGACGGATCAGAAGACATAGGAGTCATGGGTCGGGAATTTAAAACTGCTTCGACTTGTACTAATAGAGTAGTGTACTCCTCGAAAGTGAGATGTGCATTGCCCACTACACGCCGGAGATGATACTTACAGCTCTTTACCCCAGCTTCCCACAAACCCCCAAAATGGCTAGCGTAAAATGGAATCATCTTAAATTTTATGTTTTGAGAAGTTGCGTATTCTTTGATATCATCAGAACAACTCTCTAAAAATTTTGTGAATTCATTCATCAGACCAACGAAATTTTTTCCGTTATCGGAGAATATCTCAATCGGTTTACCGCGCCGCGAAATAAAACGCTTGAGAGCCAGAAGATAAGCTTCTGATGAGAGATCGCCAACAAGTTCCAAATGGACAGCGCGTGTAACAAAACATACGAATAAACAAATATATGATTTTTGTAGTTTCGCTCCCCTTCCCTTACGGTTCAATGTGAACACTGGTCCCGCATAGTCCACGCCACAACGCAGAAAAGGAAATCCTGGATCTAGCCGCTCTGGTGGCAGATTGCCCATAATTGGATTTAACGTGGTTGCTCGCAGTCGTGCACATTTAAAGCAGGCATGAACAACCCCCTTTGCTAGGTTGCGACCACCAACCGGCCACCAGGTCTCCCTTAGCGTAAACAAAAGCAGCTGTGGCGCTGCATGCATTGTACGGCGGTGTTCGTAACGAAATAATAAAACTGTAAACCAATGTTTGGTCGACAACAAAATTGGATGTTTTTTATTGAAACTAAAGATATGAGAATTCTGTATGCGTCCACCGACTCGTATTAAATTATTCTTGTCAATAAATAAATTTAGTTTTAATAGTTGAGCATTTTTCTTTAGGTCCCTTTTATTTTTAATCGAATCATAGACATCAGCAAATGATTCTTGCTGACTCACTCTTGCTAAAGTTAATTCAGAATGCTCAAGTTCCTCAACAGTCAATAAACCCGTTCGCCGACTATTTTTATTGCGCGTATTGTATAAGAACCGAAGTACATAAGCAGCTGCACGCTTCATCCTCAAATACTGAGAAAACCTCGAGAATGGAAACAAACTACTGTCACTCGCTTGATTTACTACGTGACAAAGAACATTTGACTTTATCTCAGGTAAATCATCATGTAATAAATTATTATTATTATTCGATAACTTATGCACTTCAAAATTAGCATCGTGTAAGAATTGGGGGCCTGCCCACCATAAAGACGAAGCGCTAAGTGTATCTAGACCTTGACCACGCGACACCAAATCAGCTGGATTATCCTTGCCAGAGACATGTCGCCATGGATGTTCCTTAGTTAAGTCATGAATTTCTGCGGTTCTATTCTGAACGTATGTCTTGAGTAGATTAGTTTGCATACCTAACCAGCCCAAAACAATAGTGGAATCAGTCCAGAATACAACTTTGTTTATTTTAGAACGCAAAGACTTAATTACCTTTGAATATAATCGCGCGCCTAATACAGCGCCGCACAACTCTAATCTAGGTATAGTTGTAGGTTTTGTAGGCGCGACCTTACCTTTGGAACATAAAAGGCGTACCGTAACAGCTGATTCACTATTTATCGTACGAATATAAGCGCAAGCGCCGTACGCTGTCTGTGAAGCGTCGGTAAATATATGTAATTCTATATAAGTAGGATCAAAACACATAACATGTCGCGGTATTTGTAAATTACTAAGTGAAGATAAACCATCAATAAAACGTAGCCAAACTTGCGCGACGTCACTGGGAACCGGTTCATCCCAATCCAATTTTAATAACCAACATTTTTGTAACAATGTTTTAGCTATTGTTATTACTGGACTAATTAATCCCAACGGATCATAAATCTGAGACGCATACGATAAAATAATACGTTTAGAAATTACACTCATATCAGTTTTAACTTGTGAATAATAGTTCAGTTTGTCCGACTTATTATTCCATCCAATACCTAATGTTTTGTTTTGAGCGTTATCGCCCACTGCAAGTTGTTTCGTTACATTCTGTGAATCGCTAGGGTTCGCGCGGTCAAAGTTAAAAACCCATTTACGTAGGACTAAACATGCGGAACTTAATACTTGACTAGTACCAGCGCAAATTTCATTCAGTTCAGAGATACTGTTTGCGCCGCAAATAAGATCATCAACGTAAAAATTATTTTTAATGGTCTCCGTTACGTACGGAACCTCACACTCTTCAGCTAATTGTTTTAAACATCGGCAACTAAGAAATGGTGCTGAAGCGGTACCATACGTTACAGTATTTAATTGGTATACATTTAGTGTATCGGACGGGTTGTCCCGCCACAATATTAGCTGTAGGTCACGTTGATCTTTGTCTATCAATACTTGGCGATACATTTTTTCTATATCAGCACAAGCCACGTACCTGTTTTCGCGAAATTTAAGTAATATTGAAATTAAATCGCCTTGAATGGCTGAACCAACCATCTGCAGGTCATTCAATGACACACCTGTACTAGATACCATTCCAGCATCGAAAACAACACGCAATTTGGTGGTTATGGCGTGTTCACGAAACACTCCATGATGTGGTAAAAAATAATGCGGTTTGTTATAATTTCGAATAATACTCATATGCCCTAACTCAATGTATTCGTGAATGAAATCGGTATACAGTGTTTTGTATGTAGGGTGACGTTGCAGTTTTTTTTCTAAAGCATAAAATCGACGTTCTGCTTGGTTACGAGTGTCACCTAACTTCTCCGGTGAATGCTTTAACGGGATTCGAACGCTGAACCGCCCGTCGGTAAGCCGCTTTGTTGTATTAATGAAATGTTGCTCGCAAGCGAGCTCCTCGTCGCTGCAGAGCTTATTAGTGCTCATGGGTAACTCTTCTATTTCCCAAAATTTGCGTAATAATTGTTCCAGTGAACACGAATTACCTTCACTTATTGAATGTGTAAGGTTACATGAAACACGTTTCACCGGCTTTTGTGTAAAAGATTGAATCAAACCCGACACTATCCAACCCAATTTCGTGTTTTGAAGGTAAGGGCCATTTTTAAGGCGCATCTTACCTTCATTAATTAATTCCCAAAACAAATCCGCGCCTATTAACAAATCTATCTGTTGACTGTCATAAAACCTTGGATCGGCTAACGTAATATGATCAGGTATATTGAAACAAGTACTCAAAGTTGTTGTAGGTAACTTTGATGATATTTGTGGCAGAATTAAGCACTGAACACGTGCAGTGAAGCTCCCGTTGCGCGATTTTAACTCAATATTACAGGATTGCGAACATTGTGTTATTGAGTTTCCTACGCCGTGAATTTGTTGAGTGGACTGTATAATTTGCGTATTTAGTTTTTCACAAAATGATTGCGTAATGAATGAACGTTCACTGCCGCTGTCGAGAATCACGCGCGCTTTATGATGAACACCCGACTGGTCACATATATCTACGATGGCAGTTGACAATAACACATGTTGTACCGAAGACATATTATTGTCTTTGCTATAATTGTTTGAGTGAACATTATGTACCTGTAAAGAATGACTGTGTGTGTGCATGTTACTATTGGAAAGCCCAGTATTAGTAACAGCTGATTGCTCGGTAGCTGTAAGTGTAACCACCCCTGAATTACTATCTTGAATGTTACTAATTACTTCACAAATCAATGAGTTGTGTTTTTTATCACATTTCCGGCATGGACCAAACACACAAGTACCTACAGAGTGACCAGAACGCATACAATTGATGCACAATTCTTTATCCTTAACTATCTTGAATCTATCCTTAGGGCTCAAGTCAAGGAAATTTTGACAAGAATATAAGGGATGTTTTTCATTACACATCAGGCAAGTTTTGTATAGCCGTGCGGCTTTAGGTTGTGATTTATTACTAGATTTATTAGTAACTACATTACAATGAACCTTAGGCGTTGAAACATTATTATTAGTCTGTTTCTTATTTTCACTTCCGCTGTTAACATTTGATTTGCTGTGTGATGCTATAAGGCTCTCCAATATATCAGCCTTGTTCCCAAGAAACTCCAATAAATCATCTAATTTGACACGGTACTTTGACTTACCATTAGATTTTAAAATATTACTTCTGTGCTGTTCCCAATCCCGTTCTGTAACAGGATCCAATTTTGAAATTACAATGTACATTATCAGTGTATCCCAATGTTCTGTTGGTTCTTCTAGTAATTTTAATGCACGTAAATTCTTTAGAATATTATCAGTTAACTTGCGCAGTAGTCCTGGAGATTCCTTGGTGAACGCTTGAATTGTAAACATAGACTTTACATGATTGTGAACCAATAACTTGGTATTGTCAAACCGATTGATCATCAACTCCCATGCAACTTCATAATTGGCCGCAGAGAACTCAAGAGAATCTATGACTGACTTTGCATTACCTTTTAAAGAAGATTTTAAGTAATGAAATTTTTGAATCTGTGTTATTGTTTCACAATTATGTACCAATGACACAAATGTATCACGAAACTCTAACCAATGTTCATAGGAACCGTCAAAGTTGGGGATTGTAATTATAGGTAACTTAATTGAATTTGAACTTGTGTTTGGCAAGTCAGACATGCCAGTCGACTTCTCATCATTACTTATCATACATTCAACAAGTGCAAGAACATTGTAATATTCCCGCTCGAATTCCTCGCGCGATTCGAGCTGCTTTTCAATATCTGACTCCGAACTGATATCTTCTATTTTGCCTTGCACCTGATTGAAATCATTTATTAAGCTTTGAGATCCTACCACACGTAATTTTAATTCTGCTTGCTGATGAACAGATAAGTTTAGATCAATGAATGAACTCACATATTTCTTAAAATTAGTAAGTCGACATTTTATCGACGCACGTTTCTTTTTCAAATCTTTCATCATTAACTCTAGTTTAGTATCTGATGATTCCATTTTAGAAATATTAGACAGGTAATACTTACAGTTTAATCAATGTACTTAGCGAATCTATGCAAAATCTGTGGCGAGCTAAAGCGTATGCATCACCCCACGACGTGCAAGCCGGCATGCGAAATTGCAAAGCATTGAAGTAAAAGCTTTAGTTGGCACGCCTCACCAAAGCACTGTAGGTAATCCACTGAGTTCCTGGCGAATATATGTAGTTCTTCGTCAATTTAGGTTAGGTACCGAAGCGTCTCTCAATCGTCCGGTTTTGATGCGTAGAAATCCGGCTCAAAGGTCCAAAACATGTAGCTGCGCGTATCTGCTACCCAGGGTGACTGAGGTCGGTAAATAACACGAAGACTTTTTCTAACAATTACTCAGTATAATTAACTTTTACAAGCATACAATGAAAATCATGTGCAATGGTTATAGTGGTAAGTTGAGTTGGCAATGGCTTCTGCACGGGGTTCTCACGCTGTTCGCGTTGCTGTCCTATGATTGGCTCGCCGGCCGTCGCGTGATCGCAGCGCAGCCAATTGCAGCGATCGACTAGTGATGTTTGTTTTTAGTAACCTTTGGTGTAGTGCGGCAACACGCGGCTTAACCTGAAGATCGACCCGTAAGGCTGTTATTGTTTAGCCACGAACTCCTCTCGCGTAAACATCAGTCAACATATTATATTATTATCTTAGTTTATCATTGTGAAGTGTCTCGCATAGACGTCAAGTGACTTTATTTGGTACCTAACGCATGCATTCGTAAATCAGTGTTATGATAACTCTGGGCAAACTTGCTCAGTGTCAAATCCAGTCCTTTAACTGAATCATAGGATAGTTACCAGTAAGTTCTCAAGCATAGTGTTTACTAGCTGGCAATGAAGAAAACTTGTAAGGCCATCTTGTCGAGGACATCTCACGAAGGACTAACCTTCAATACGCGGGAATCGCTCAAAATAAATACAAGGTAAACGGAAATAAAATAAAAATAGATATCGTGAACAAATAATATTACATTTTCTGCTTCTTTTATTTGTTACAGTATCTGTAAACGGAAATAAATATCAGCTGTGTGAAGTTTTCATGGACAATATTTTAGAGTGCCCGGTTGACATTTTAGTTTTAAAGCCGAACTGTAATGTAATTACTTGGGGAAGTGAGGACTACGTGGTTTAGGTCAATAACAAGCTATATAATACATGTGTATTGATATGAAAGCTTTAGATCGTCGGGTTTTTGCAGTCATATTTTCAGCCAATCGAAGATCATAAGTCAGTAAGCCCCGACGCTCTGAATTTGATCAACGGTTTTCAACCACATACATAACATAACACCGCGTCTGTAGGGAGAGGTGTGCCTAATAATACACCCACATTTCGTCAGTTATGTTTTAAGTGTAATGCCAGGGGCGAGCCTATTGTCTTCAACCGGGCACAAATCCAGCCTTCGTGGCTGCTACTGAGAAATTGCTGATGGAAAAACCCAATATCACTTTGCCCGACCTGGGTACGATCACAGAACCTTATGCTCAGCAGTAGCGTTTGCGACCACTTGACTAACGAAGCTATCTATGATATGAATGCAATTAGGAAAGAATGCCATATAAGACCCATATATGCCCCATACATACACGTCTTTGTTCTACCCCATTACAAAGTTAGTATATTAAGCTTACTCTCTATTACTTACATGCATCGGAATTTGGATTTACGAGCCACTAATGCCTTTATGTCATTTTGCAGTCGCGGTGCAACTTCTAGTACGAGTTATATACCTTGCCGACTCAATGGCGGCGCTGGTTACATTGTGTTCAATGAATTTGGAATTTATGATGCATTTACCTGGAACTTGTAACTTGATTTAGTGTTCTGCTATCGTCATTTTATGAGAATTACAGGCCGTGTCCAAGCGTAAAGTGGGACGACCTCTGGTTAGGTGGAGCCATCTTTCCAGGGTCTCTGGTAGCAGATGGACGATAGTAGCCGAGAATCGACCTGAATGCCGTTCAACTGGAGAGGCCTATGTCCAGCAGTGGCTTATGCTGATGGAGATGATGATGAATATACCATCGTCAAAAATGACGAACTCAATACAAACTTGCATCCTCTATTTAACCCAAGGGATGAATTTTCACTTGCATCGTAGGGAACATTTTTTGTGCAATATTTCATGCTTCCCCATCTATCTGCGTTGGTTATCAGTGAATATCAGAATTTTCAGGACATCATACTACTGCTATAAAAAGTATCATATGTGCTAATCCAGGTTATAAACTATCTGTGTGCTAAATTTTATCTAAATCCGTTCAGTAGTTTTTGCGTGAAAGAGTAACACATTCATACATCCATCCATCCATATATCCTCACAAACATTCGCATTTATAATATAAGTAGGATTATAGCAACACGTGTAGCATTCTATAGTTTCTGCTTATAGAGCGCCATCCAAGTTTATGTTGAAGATTTGTATTAAGTAGAAGATCTTTGTCAAAACAAGTGATATCGCCAAGACAGCAATAGTATTTGTGGCTCTGTTTTATTCCTTTGGCAATCCCATTTTTTGCGGCTCCATCGTAAGAATTTGGCATCTCAACCTCATTTCATAAGTCGTCTCCTGACAGCCTAACCAAAAACATACTAATAATGTAACCATTAAGGGAATAAAATTCAATTGACCAACAATAATAATGCCGGTCTTATTATTTTGCTGTTGCTACGCTTTTTGTAACCGCTTGGCCACGACTATCACGTTTAAACGACACATGCCCTGCGACAGCGGCTGAAACAAGCCACGGTACTCAAGCTAAGAAAACAAATGACGAGCGAGCGTGTCTCTTTACGAAAGTCACATCTCTTGAGGACGTGAATGGGCCTTAGGCTGTGGCCTCGACTAAGGCCTTGAGTCCCACTAGCGCTACTTCAGTTGAAAATCCGTTACGATTTGATGGGCCTCGACATTGTAAGCAACATTTATTTTGTTGAAAATTCTGTTTAGGAAAAGTCACTTGGGTAATATAATTTTTCGGCATTTTGTGTTGAAATTAAGTCTGTCTAGATTTGAATTTTAAGAAGCATTTTGCTTTGTAGTTTACTTTTATTATCATTGTAGAAAACTAGATTTTATAATAATGTTCAACAGTATTTGTTGCTATCGTGTAAAACAGTTTTTATACGACACGTTTTTTTGATTTGTTATTACGTAAAGATTTGACAAATGATGTACATTTTCATCATCTGCCTAGGCTTTTCCCTACTATGTTGGGGCCGGCTTCCAGTATTTTACGTGGAGCGACTGCCTATCTGACCTCCACAACCCCGATAGTTCTGGGTAATACGATACCCTTTGGTAAGAGTGGTTGTCAGACTTTCGGGCCACTAACTACCTGTAACGACTGTCAAAGATCTAGAAATAGCAGCCGGCACCAATGGCTTGACGTGCTTTCCGAGGCACGGTGGAAACTCGGTATGTAATGGGTGGTGACCCAGCCACGGTCCAACCTAGGAATATGATGATATATAGAACTTATTTTAATTAAAAAAATAGAAGAGAAAGATACCTGCTTTAACCTTGTAGGTAGCAACAGAAACTTAGTAGAGTACATAACAGAAAGCGGTAGACAAACATCCCTTAAATAACAGCCCTTAACAGAACCAATATTCCAACATTAGACCTTTTTACATCGGAAAAAAACGAAGATTTCATTCCAAAAATATTCCCGCCTTTGCAAATATATCGCGAAATTCTAATTTCACGCATTTCCTTCGGGGGTGGGGTTTGATCCCACAATAAGAAAGTTGTATAAAGAAGGGAGGAAGATTCTGTAATATTTTTCCGGGACCTCTGAATAGGATGCAGGGATTTGTCAGCTTGGTCCACCTCTATAGGCGGCTTTGCGTTTGATATTATAGCAGAATACTACTGTCGGATCGACCGAGGAGTTTTGAAGTGAATACACTTTGGTTATTGCGATCGTTTTGTTTTTTAAATCCGGTTTTGAGAGGGAATATAGCTGTCCGGGTTTTATTTGTTTTTTTAAGGTTGTGAATTATTATTATTTTATTTTCAACTAACTGATGCCCGCGTGGATGTCGGTGATCGCGACATACCGTATTTGTGTAAATAGCTTTCCAATTACCGCTTTATAATTGCCCATTTTTTAAAGTATTAAAATGGATAAATTATATTATCCTTAAGAGACAGACATATGCCATCGCGGACTTTTTTAAAGACCACAATTCCATACACAATTCCACCATACATAATTTTGTTATATCTCAAAGGGCAGCGTTTTCGTTGAAAGCTCCCAGATGGCTTATTTTTTTCCGACACCACCAACAAATATCATTATATTATTTTAGCCAATGTATACAAAAACTTGACAAGTTATATACTAAAACCTTCCTCGAGAACCATTGTATCCATTGATGAAAACAACATGGAAATCGGTGCAGTAGTTTTTGAGTTTATCGCGAACAGACAGACAGACGCGGCGGAGGATTTTGTTCTATAACATGTAGAGATGTCAGCAGATATATGAAAAAGGACCAAGCAAAAGAATTGTGACATATGGCGGTCTGCTTATCCAAAAAGGTGTGTTTACATGTTGATATTTTATATTATGTATGAGGGCAGTCCTAGGTGTTGAAAAAACTTGATACTGTATTATAATGATGTTGTCGAAATAAAAGAGAACTGTTTAGTTCCACGATTCGTATAATAATGTCAATAATTAGTGTGTGCAGTTACATATATAAGGTTAGGTGAGCTGCACACTACAATACTCTCTCTTCGTACGTGTTACTACAAGCTACTGGAGGATTAGATCTGTATCCAGAAAAGGTCATGGCCTCTTCCGCAAGAAAATGTTGTATTGTAGGTAAACAAGATTATTTAAATAGTTTGTTTAGGTTCAGGTCTTCAGTGAGAAGTATTGTATGTTATGACAGTCTTTGGGAAAGAGCAAATCTGTTATAGCGGTGGTAACTAAGTGTTTTCGCTGCCGATTGATAAACAAGATAAATGATAAAGGTTACCTTTATGAAGTGATATTATCGCACTAACAATGTCAAGGTGATAAAATATAGTCTCTAACGAAAAGTTGCAATTTTACCCTTTAGCTAAACTGAAAGGCACTTCTTCAACTCAACTCAAAGCTTTTATTTCAATTTGACCATTACTGCACTTTTGAATGTCAAAAGGCATAATAACTTGAGAAAGTACTGTAGTTGCACATTCCAAAGCGGAGATCTCTATGGAGAAGAATGGGCAAGAAACACCATGGACACTCTTTTAAATCAAAATATTGTTACAAAATCTTGGTTACATCATTCATGTTGAGATTACACATACATGTGAGAACGATGTAGAAAGACGATGTTCTCCCCATGATTGCGGTATTTTTTTTGTTGCAGACTATACCTGGGAACCTTCTAGTAATGAAGGTATTGGGGGTCAAAGTTCCAACTTCTTCACAAGTTTTTTTTTTTTAATATATGTTTTTAATGCTATAACTTTACTTTAAAATACCTCTACGGCTCCGATACTATTCAATGCATCCATCAGCACAATGTTTTGAAGGCGTTACAAAAAAGTCGTTTCCCAGCAATAAAATTTTTGATTATAGTTATTTAGTTTGATGTACAGAATTCTTGGTTGACGGCTATGTGAAGAATCCGTTTACACCCTGTATAAGTATTGCAAAACATAACAGCGTGCCATGATACCTTACATTTTTCTTTTCACTAAATACGACAAGTCGAGCAAAAAGATTACCAAAAAGCTCCATTTTTGTACAGACAAAGTCGCGAGCGAAAAGCAAGTGTTGGACAAATTCCGACGATTTGGGTTTCGTTCACCAGAGTTCTCTCGTACATTTTATTTGTAGAAAGAGCAAAATATTCAGCCAAGCATTTCTGTGGCACAAATCTTGTTGAATTCCCTCCGATATATTCCTATCTTTCGTGCGAGACGCTGTTTTTATATCGCTGTAAAATAAATAGTATAATTTTCGCTTACATGTTTATTTTATTTCTGCGTTCTTGTTTTGTATAGTTTTCTTGCGTTGAAATGTATTTTAATTTCGACTTTCGTGTGTAAGTACCTAGTGTATGGAGGTTTGGAGGTATGAAGAACAGGGTGTAAAGCTCTTCATCCCCCATAGACAAAGGTGGATCCTCTGACCAGACGGGTGTTATGTCTGGTGGGCTACTGCCCGACAGTTGTTGTCGGGTTCTTCTATATAGTTTTAAGTCGCGGATAACTTTACTTGCGCGATGCAGGATTTAGATGTATTTCGATGATTAGTTTATCCTCTGCGTCATAGATGGCGCTGTAATACTTAGATAAATAAATTATTTACCTCAGTAGAAGCGGGCATACATTAATAGATAAACCGATAAATGCTATCAATTCGCTTCAGCTGCAATACTCGTCTGCCGTTTACAAGATACCGGTTTATATAACAAATCCCACGAAGCAAACATACTGTACATTCCTAGCAGCATCGTTTGATTGAGCTCCCACTTACAACTTTGTATCCTGCTCGGTTGCAACGTAGTAAGTTCGCAATTACAGAAAACTGCACTATTTTATCTTAAGTGCAGTTTTCTTGCAAGTTTACTAGAGGAAACAATTCATTCGTTGTTCACTTAATCTCTAAGTTGAAACTGCCTGCGAATCGCCGGGCTGTTTATAAAGTTTTGATATAAATCCGCGAGATGGCGCCGTGGCGGATCGCGGTGTCCGGTAGTGATGTGATGAGTTGGGACCACAGATATAATATATATATCTTGATCAAGCAAGTATCACGATCCGTATGAAAACCAAGCGCGCCATTTTTGACGACCTACTATGACGTCACTGTACAAATAAGTTACTAAAAAAAATAGACAACGTTTTGGTTCTACAAATGTACAATGTATGTAATGTAAGTTCTTGAATTGTAACGTTGTTCTTTTAAACAAATTACCGTGCTGCGAAAGCAGCCACCTTAAGCATTTTATGCTTAAGCCGGGCGTCGGGCTACGCGAAGTATGTGCTCTTGCGTTACCTAGGTATTTCTATGTTTGGTACGTTGTAAGATATCCGTAAATATTGGTATTCAAGCTAGAATGTAAAGTAGGAAGGTTAATAATATGAATATTATAAGTGCAACTTAACAACATTGCCAAAAATACATCCATTTGTATTATTAATATTATAATTGACGACCTGAAATACAGGCTCGGCCTAGCTCGGGCGCAGTTGCTCACATTCATTTTTTGTGCTTAATTCTAACTGCATTTAAATACTGTTCAACATGTTATATTTTTAAGGAACAATAAATAAATTATTATTATTACCTATTATTATATTATAATTGCCATTGTAACTGTCTGTCTTTTATAGCATACGATCTCAGCACACAGGTAGATCCTGACCTGATTAAAATGCACGATACTTTTTATACCGGTATTACGTTTCCTTAGGATAAAAGATATGGCAGTAGAGACTACGCAGTCTGCACTAAAAGTATCGGGAATGGAATATTTCCACTGTTCCTGTCACATTAAAATCTTTTTAATTGAAAACTCCTTGGTTTTAAAAATCGAATACCATTTATTTATTTTAAAAAAAGATTCTCGGTCTTGTCACAAGGTTTTGTCAAACTTGTTTAGTCGTTGAGAAAATGGAATTGACTCGAGAAAATTCAAGAGCGATGATTTATTATGACTTTCGAAGTGGTTTAACACAAAAACAGTGTGTTGCCTGGATGATTTCTGCATTTGGTGATGAAGCCCCATCCAAAACCACAATTTATAGCTGGTTTGCTGAATTTTAACGTGGACGTGTCAAGCTCAGTGATGATCCCCGTCAGTGTCGTCCAAAAACTGCAGTCACCCAAGAAAACGTTGATGCTGTGCGTAAGCTGATTGAGGAAGATCGACATGTGACATACCGCGAAATTCAGGCAACTTTAGACATTGGCATGAGTCAAATACAAATAATCTTGCATGAACAATTAGGTGTAAAAAAGTTGTTTTCCCGATGGATACCGCATTCGCTCTGTGAAAAGCAAAAAGCGGCTCGCGTTACTTGGAGCGTCAGAACTCTCGAAAGATTCCACGCAGGATCCTCAAATGCTGTATACAACATCGTATCAGGTGACGAATCCTGGATATACGCGTACGAACCCGACACAAAAAACCAGTCACGAGTTTGGGTGTTCGAAAATGAGTTAAAGCCAACAAAAATTGTTCGTTCACGGAGTGTTGCAAAAAAAAATGGTGGCCACGTTTGTCTTCAAAACCGGCCATGTTGCGAGTATTCCTCTTGAGGGACAAAGAACGGTTAATGCAGAATGGTATGCTAGCATTTGTTTGCCACAGGTCGTTTCTGAACTCCGTGAAGAGAACTGCAACCGCCGCATCATCCTCCATCACGACAATGCGAGTTCTCACACCGCGCACAGAACAAAAGAGTTTTTAGAGCAAGAAAACGTAGAATTGTTAGACAATCCGCCGTACAGCCCCGACCTAAGCCCTAATGATTTCTATACTTTCCCTAAAATAAAGAATAAATTGCGTGGTCAGAGATTTTCATCACCTGAAGAAGCTGTGGACGCCTACAAAACGGCCATTTTGGAGACCCCAACTTCCGAATGGAATGGTTGCTTCAATGATTGGTTCCATCGTATGGAAAAATGTGTCAAATTTCGCGGAGAATACTTCGAAAAGCAATAAATACATTTTTAAATAGTAATGTTGTGTAACTTCCTTGATTCCCGAAATTTTCAGTGCCGCCCTCGTATATCTTTTACCCGCGGTTCGGTATCCGTGGTTTTAGGGCTCTTACAGGTTTTTAAAACAGTAACTTGTGTCCATTTTTTTGTGTACCTATTTTACACATTTTAACAACTTCATTCATTCCTATGAACGCATTAATTAATCGATGCAAATAAAGAACACATTGCATAATTAAATATTACTGTCATGTGTGTACGCGTTTTATAAAACGATACAATATTCTACTGTCATCGGATATTTTTATCCGCTATGTTTTATTTTACATCGCTAACAACAGCAGTGCAAAAAAAATCTCGTGTGTGCTGGTTCTGTCAAAAATAGACGTGCTTCAGTGTCACGGGTTGAAGAGAGATTGGCAGCATTCACAGTGTCGACAGCCCAGCATTGAAATCTAGGCATTTTTCTTGTTTTTATTATTCTTTTTGTTCATCAAACATCGTTTCTAGTTTTGACTGTGAAATGGGATGGCTTTTGAGCTAGATTTTTAACTGTGCGCGAAATAAATGTAGGTTTGTGTTCTAAATTTACTTTGTAACGTATAGTTGGTTTGTAGATTGGCTTTGCCACCTTCAGAATAATAAAATTGTTCATATACTTTCTAGTTATCTATTTTAAAGATGCTATTTTTATTTACTTGAAATGTGTCATAGGTTAATTTGATTACATGGCGTTTGATGCTAAATAATAACGGCCGCACAGGTCGGTCTTCAAAGTTAAGCAGCGTTTGCCAGGGCTGGTCTGTGGATGGGTGACCAATTACATCCCCAGTTTCCTCCATGCCTTGATACCTGACTACCTAAAGGACCTTAACTCACCACCTACTTAATTAATACAATTGAAAAGCCTTAGCCTTAGCCTTAAGGTCATCCGAGTTTATACTACTTATCCATACGGTATATTCAGGCTATATCGTTCATACTCCTTTTTTTTTTTTTTTTTTGGGGGGTGAGAAATCATCAAATGACTCCTCCCGCTCTGGGCGGAGCGGAAGGGAGTGTCAGACTCTTACTGACTAAAAAACACCCATGTTCCTTCATTGGCCCTTTATGTTCCAGGGCCGCGGTATCTCTTTCGAACAGTCCCGCAGCCCTGGCAGGATCGTTCATACTCCTGGGATACAAATTTCATCTTTGTGAAAGGTTCTTGGCCAGTGGTGGGTGTTAGTGGATGTCGAATGTCAGAATTTTTTTTTTTGCACATCCTACTTTTTTCATGTCAGTTCTTTTCAAGTACCTAGTATTTACATAACATCATGTCTTCACGCCTGTAATTCCCGAAGGGTTAATCAGAGGTGTACCTAATAGTACCTACACCTACCTTACCTACTGTTTAAAATGTTACAATAAAATACCTCCCCACATTCTACAACTGAATGAGACGAAATTTAAATCTTGTATAAAACGCACACTATGTAGGCAAGCATATTATAAGTTGGGGGATTACATTGATGATAAAAATGCTTGGCTCAATGCTGGTCCTGCTCCACAACCATAGGGGCAAACTAATTGATTACCATGTGAAGTTATTGTGGAAGCTGCAGAAGATTGTAAAAATATCTTTGCATTGTATAGATTCAATCTCTTAGTATTATATAATCGCATAGCACATGTGTGAGTACTATGTACTGTAAAGCTACCATTTACATTTAGTTATCTTCATTGACTTGAATGTGCCCTGGTGGCTGAGAGAATGTCATGCTCACACAAATGTCTCGCTGATGGTGGCGGGTGTGTCGGGTCATTTAGTTCCCTTCAATATGGTTGAGTTGAATGGCGCTGATCCATGCGTCATATTCGTGAACGGGCGCTGTCAGTTGGGACTGGTCATCTCTTAGCTGTCACGGTTTATTTTAATTACTTTATTTTTAAATTGTTAGTTTAATCTTTTACTCTGGACGCTCTTAATGTGCACGTATTTGTACATCGTTCTCATGTATAATCTCAACATGAATGATGTAACCAAGATTTTGTAACAATATTTTGATTAAAAAGAGTGTCCATGGAGTTTCTTGCCCATTCTTCTCCATAGAGATCTACGATTTGGAATGTGCAACTACAGTACTTTCGCAAGTTATTATGCCTTGTGACTGTGACTGTAGCTTAGCTTTTTTGTTTTTGACTTTCAAAAGTGCCTGTAATGGTCTAATTGAATGAAATAAATGCTTTGAGTTTTGAGTTTTACAACCACATTTCACCAGTTATATTTAAGTTTCCTGTAATAGGGGGCTAGCCTATTGCCATCAACACATAACATCACGCCTGTAATCCCCGAAGGGTTAGGCAGAGGTGTACCTATGTAATAGTACACCCAAATTTGGATAGTTATGTTTTAAGTCCCATGTAGCAGGGAGCGAGCCTATTGCCATCAACCAGGCACAAATCCCGACTCCGTGACTGTAACTGAAAAATTCCTGATGGAAAAACCCAATAACACTTTCTGCGACCTGGGAATCAAATCCAGGACCTCATGCTCAGCAGTTGCGGTTGCGACCACTAGAATAACGAGGCTGTAGTACTTATTTGATGGAAATGTAAATTATGGTCATGTGTGTTTGGACTTTTTATTTATAATTCTGAACTCGGGTATTAATTCAGAATTTCAGTATAAACATAAACGGTACTTACTTCAAATAAGTTTGCATGCTCCATTTCTATCTATGTTAACATAGCCATCTTGTTTTACGTTTTGAACTGAACTAGAATTGGAATTCAGTCAAATATTTGTTCAATATCGAATAGCAGTTCCATGAAAAAATGGAAGTGTGGACGAAATGTGTGGTGAAGTTCTACTGTTTTTAGGGAGTTTTTTTTTTGCTTAGTTTCGGTAAATACTTCGTCATCATCATCCACATGAGCCACCACCACGTGAATTCATCCACTGGAGGGTGTAGGCCACTCTTTTTTTTTACCATTATGTGGACGCGTTTGCTCTGATTGTCCTCACCTTTATATTACTGATGTGTATTACTGGTCGTGCGGTCGCAATCGTGACTGCTGAGCATGAAGTTCTGGCTTCGATTCCCGGGTTGGGCAAAGTTTTATTGGGTTTTCCCATCAGGAATTTCTCAGTAGTAGCTACGGAGTCTTAATTTATGCCAGGTTGATGGCAATAAGTCGCCTCTTATTACATGGGACGTAAACATTACTGGAGAAATGTGAGTGTGCCATCAGAAATATCGTAGCGGGCGAGGTACTCAAATATTTCGGAGCAGCATTACTTTACGCCGCTACGATATTTATCTGGTGGTGACTGTACCCAGTTAGGTACAACTCTGCCGAACCCTTCGGGGATTACAAGGCGTGATATTATGTTAAAATTAGGTATGTCTAAAGGTACTTACAGTTCTGATGTCGCTCTCGGCACCATTTGCTAAGTATTGTGTTTGTTTAAGGTTAGGCGCTAGCAGTTGCCTGTGGACAAGAGAAAAGATAACATTAAAACATGTACCGAAGCATATGGTTTTACGCATATATATCGACGAACAATTACAGCGTATATCAAAAAGGTGTGGTCATAATTAAGGGTACAGTACAGACTTTAGGCCCACATAATCGTGACAGCAAAAATATAATTAGTTGTCCCGTACAATATTACAATACGTATGTACCTACTCGACGCGATGTAAGTAAATGTATGGGGCAGCTCACAACCGGCGTTGCTTCCTCACTCTCATAGCCCAATTGGAAGGCAATTTGATACGACGGGAGAGAAATCAGCAGGGGACCTATGACTGAACATACTTCCGAGGCAAATTATAAATGGAAAAACTCAACATCACTTTGCCCAACCTGGGCATTGAACCCAACCTATACAGCAAAAAACTTCCCATAAATCAGAGAACATTTTAACTTCAAAAACAAAACAATACACTAAAAACGTTTTAACCACACAAAAAAATACCCCCTCCGCACAGTCGGTTAGCTGATTACTTTAATTTGTAGCCAAACACTTTTTGTTATAATTTGTTACCCGACGCCAAAGTTTTAGGTTTTTGGCGCCGGTTTTACGGTCCCTCCTAACTGCTTGACTCGGCCCTGTTTCGATTTTTGGGGTCAGTATAGATTGCTAGGGCTGTATAGGAGTTTGTGGGGTAAGTGTTTATACCCTTTGGTAGTAAACAGGGTGAAATATCGAGCCAATTTACTGGGTTTTAAGGAATTTGTACTCTGTACTGTGTAAATTGAAAAGCACTTTTCGACTGGTATTTAAGGGGTTTTCTTCCGTTGTCGCGATATTTTTCTTTCCATGCAATGAAATGATCCTTACACGAAACAGAGCCCAACGGCCAAAAAAGTTCGGTCACTGTCACTCATTTTTATGGACAACTCACACTTTACCAAAAAAAAATGAAAGTATAACAATATTGATTCCATCAAAAAAGAGCTAAAGGACATTGTCCAGAATCGCCCTGTGCTCAAAAAATATCGGACATAGACGACAATTAATTGTCTATTTTATTATATTAGTTACAAATACTTTTGTAACACGGACTAGCTGCATGGCAAAATGAACATTAAAAAGTATTTTACGCGACTAATAACATCAATCGCCGCCATCTTCGCCAAACGTCATGTCGTATCGAAAAAGATTAGGGATGGCCCAGTCGATTGTAATCGCTCAATTGAATTTTTAATGCATTGTTGCATATTTTTTAATCTGAATCACATTTTTTATTTCGAATAATGTGCAAATAGAAGCTATAATAAAAACATTCAATCACCATTCCATATATAATTATTCCCTAAAAGTATAATTTAAAATACCTACTAAGGGCATACTGGATTTAAGTAGGTAGTTAGAATAATGCTGAAGTGAACAAAACATACATGTTTCATCATGATCATTTTTCAGGGTTTCCTAATGATCGTTTAGAAAAGTGTGTGGTTTACTTCTAACTAAACGAATATTTACGGCAATTAATAATATAATAACCCTTCTTTTGGGCTTCGGCACAGTCGGGTAAAAATACTTATCGTTACTGAACACATTATAAATGTTTTCTTCAAAAAAACAAAAAAATCTTAGGAAATATCGATAAATAGTATCGAGTTTGTCACCTATATTTTTAACGTCACTAAATGGTCAATTGTCACTGTCAATCTTTCACCTGTGCTCTCACTGTTTACATTATGTGACGCTTACTCTTTGTAATTGTATCTGTGTTTTGGTAACTTTCGGGACTATATTCAATATCACGCAAATATATTCCACAAATATTTTATCTCATTCCAAAACCAATGCTAAGAATACAGGTACCTATGTTAACTACATTCTATGCATTTAAACGTTGCAATTACAGACACTTAAGCTTTAGAAAAAAAACTGCATAGGTACCTAATTATCTAGGCAGGTACTAAAAATAGTTAAATGTATTGTAATATTGTGTTTCAGTTTCTTAAAAATCACTCGGAAAACTATACCTAATATCGTCGTTATGGTTCAATTATAACCTCAAAATCTAACACTTTTTTCTTTTTTTTTTGTATATTCTGCAGCTAGTCCGCTATAAAAATAAGACCTTATAGGAGTTTACTAATGATCGACTATACAACACATAATTTTCCGATGCTGTTGGGTCCAGGGCGAACAATGTATGGGAGCAGAGCAATGTCCTTTCCTAAGAAAGGTTTTCGGTATCTCATTGGTATTCCCTCTGTTGTCCAACTTAAAATAATCACTCTGTAAAGTATATTTAAAGTGCCATCATTCAATTGATAAATTGAATCAACTGCACAAAACATTACATAAATGTAACTTTGCACAGCTAAACATTTCGAAATCCTCATTGAAAGCTGTTTAAATGAAGTCCGAAACGGTTCAGTTTAAATGTGATTATAACGCGCCTTTGTTTTCGCTCCGTGCTGCGATCAGCTGTGATTGTGTGTCGCGGCCATGTTGTATTTAGACGGTCTGTGCAAACCACGCCGCGAGCTGACGTTGGGTTGTTGCGAACGTGTTTGTGACGTGATTTTAGATTATCAATAGTCAAAACTCACGTAGAGGAATTGTGATTTGATTGTTCGGCATAGTAGAACCTTCTGTTTGTCACAAAAAGCAAGATATAGCCGCACAAGGAACTTTTTCGCACAGCCAAAAACGGAAATTCGGAACGGCTTTTTCAATACAGCGTCATACGAGCACCTTAAGATTCATGTAATATTTCAGTGAAGTTGAAAACCCGCCAAAAGGGAAGAGAATAGTAAATTTAAAAATATCTCTTAATTGCTTCATGAATGGGTCTTTAATAAAAATAGTACGATTGTATTTTACATGACATGAAAATACCTCGAATTTCAGTATAATTATTTAATTGATAAACAGTACAAAATAAATGTCACCGTACTTAATAAGCTACTTAAGTCTAATTATACATTTTATTCGCGAAACTGGGTAATCATCTCATTTTTCAGCAGCTCATTAATGGTTTGAACAGCGAAATGTGTTGAAATTTTTTCATTGAGTTGTCACAACTCAATGAAAAAATTTATGGCTTAAAATTGGTGTTAATATGGCTTTAATTTATCGGGACTCGGCTACTTAATGTATTTATAGGGTCATGTAGGGTGTTAATATATACCTTCAACTGCTTCTGTGACTTGGATGTTTGTTCATGAGTATTACTGAGACTTTTGTATATATGTTGGGTAATGTGACTACATTTCTTGGACTAAACATAGAAAACACTATAAAATGGAATTCACATATTGACAAAGTATGCAGTAAGCTAAACCAACATTCCCATGCTTTGCATA
Source organism: Eurois occulta (assembly GCA_950022335.1). Taxonomy (NCBI): domain Eukaryota; kingdom Metazoa; phylum Arthropoda; class Insecta; order Lepidoptera; family Noctuidae; genus Eurois; species Eurois occulta. The sequence goes on along the minus strand of OX465489.1, from coordinate 1,886,838 downwards.
TGTTAAGTAAAACGGCCAATCGAGTAACAGTCCTACCGGCGTATCATGGTCTAGTAGCTTCAACACTGAGATACGGAATTATATTTTAGGGCAATGCTGTGGGTAAAGATATGGTATTTAAGTGCCAAAAAAGGTACATAAGAACTATATATAATTTGCCGACAACGAACAGCTGCAAACCGTTTTTTTTTAATATGAAAATATTAACGATGCCGTCGTGCGACGCATGCCTGAATTCTAAGGTGCAACAACACACAAAGACACCTATTACCGAGTTTCCAACAAGCAAAAAGACTCGAGCATGTGCATGTGGATATTGTTGGCCCGTTACCTATTTCTGACGGCTATCGGTATCTATTGACCATGATAGATAGGGCTACCAAATGGCCTGAAGCCCGTTCACTGGAAGACATAACCGCAGAAAAGGTTGCTAATGCGTTCTATGACGGTTGTATCGCGAGATTCGGTTGCCCAGCAACCATAACCACCGACCAAGGGAGGCAATTTGAGTTTGACCTATTTAATAAATTGGTGCAACGAATGGGAATTCACCGCACCCGCACCACTGCCTACCACCCGCAGTGTAACCGCGTGATAGAACGATGGCACCGCTCACTCAAGACGTCACTCACCGCAAGACTCAGATCTACAACATGGACACATGAGCTACCTAGTACTGCTAGGACTGCGTACATTGATAAAAGAAGATGTTGGCGCAAGTACGGCTGAACTACTTTACGGCCAAACGCTGCGATTACCCGGAAAATTCTATGAAGAATCAACACTGAGCTAGAAGCCCCAGTCAAAGATACGTACGCATACGTCACAAGAGCAGGGGAGGACATCGAAACCATGTGTACGTTTCACTAGCGGGGGAATGATGTAGCGGCTCATTGAATACTTACGTATACTGACATTAACAAAATAAGATAGTTCCTAAGTTTATTAATGTACCCTATTTATTTTGATTTTTCTGACTGGTTCGGTATTTATGCAGCGCTTCCTAATAAACGACACAGATCATTTATTCGACTTCTTATTTATAACACGCAACCCCTAAAAGAGCATGGAAAAAATTCGATTTCGTTCGAAAACAGCGCAAACTCTCCAAAGCGTAATTAAAAACCAGTACCTAGGTAACAGTCATAATCAACTTTGAAAATACACGCCGCGAGAGCGACCAACTTTCTATGAAAGAACAAAGTCATTGTATGTTATAATTTATCCGTCAAAAGCATAAATAAAAAGTTTGTAGGTACATGTAAACAGCTTTTGGCTGGAGTTAATATTTATAAAACGTATGACGTAGCGCCGCGACGACGACGTGGGGATATTAAAAAGTTTCGTTTTTACTCCTACATTAAAATATATACGAGTTTCAGTTGAAACTGTAAAGGATTATGTGTAATTTTTTATTTTCTAACTGAAGTTTATATTTTTTGCTTTCTAGATTAGTTTAAGAGATAGAGAATCGTAAGCTACTTTAAAAAAAGCAAGTCAAGTGGAAAATTGAGTGCATCCGTGTTGTGATGGTTCAGAATTATAGATAACAAGAGATTTCTTTAATTTAACTTGGCAATCGTAATGTAATTTGAGGATTTCTTCCGTGGCAAACCGGAATCTGAATTTGTGCCCGATTGATGGCAATAGGCGCGCACTATTACATGGGACTTATGACATTTGTAAACTATCAAAGGCACTATACAAAACCACTGGTTAGCTACTAGCACTGACGGTTGACCACTTTTCGCCATTATGACCTGAGTAATAAGGTTTAAAATTGGTAGACCGTCAGTAAGCACAGTGGTTCATAAATATAATAAGAAGAGATATCACCATCTTCGTAAGAAAATATTTACAGCATAAAAAAATCGTTGCATTATTGAATTTTATTGACGCAAAGTTGGTGAAGGTACAATAGGTACCTACACTTCTGCCTGACCCTTCGAGGACTACAGGCGTGATTTTACGTTTATTAATGTGTAAAAAATCATATAAAATATCTCCCTATAAAAACAGAACTGAACCAAATACGTAGTTCAACAAATGTGATTGTCAATACGCGCCGTGAGCCGTGCGACGCGCCTCAGTGCACGAGTCCGGAGGCAAATACCACCTCTGTGTCATTGCACGATTGTTACATGGGGTATGTAGCAGAGATCATAGTTTATATTGTTCACACAGCAGCAGTTATAGCCTAGAGGTGTGACCGTTGGACTGACAAGTCATTGGTATCGAGTTCGAACCCAAGACGCGCACCACTGATTTTTTGGATTCATGTGGGAATTGTATAATTATCACTTGCTTCGGTTATGGATAACATCGTGAGGAAAGCAGAATGTCTGAGACATATTTCTCGACGGCATGTAAAGCCCAGTTAGAGGCCCGCATATTCGGCGGCATAAAATCTCTGACACTAGGTTAGGCACTAACCACACGAAAAAAAAGTTCACACAGTAAAATTGTGCTCGGACAGGAACAATGTTTCTTTGATTGTTTGGTGCAAAATTCATATGCGTAATGTTTATCAAACAGAGTAGAATCAAGTGCGACAAATGAAAGTGAACGCGATCAACATATTCAAACTGCGACACTGACAGCTTTCGAACGTGGCTTAGATGGACCGTAATCAGTTTCATTCGTATACGTAGCCAAACATGATTGTCAATACGCGTCGTGAGCCGAGCGACGCGCCTCGCTGCACGAATCCGGAGGCAAACACCACCTCTGTGTCATTGCACGCTTGTTACATAGAGTATGTGGCAGAGATCATGCTTCATACAGTGATGCAGTGATTGGTCCCATGTTTCTTTGACTGTTTGGTGAAACTTTACTCCAGTGAAACTTCAGACCATGATATTGAGATTAATCTTCATACGATTGTGCGTGATTGAGTAATTATAATGAGTGTAAAAGTACCATCGTGATCATTTTTTTTTGTTCTATACCATACCTGGGAACCTTGTAATTACGGAGATAATGGAGGTCAAAGTTATTTATTTATTTATGGACACACAGATACTTATCAGGACAATATCTTAACATAGAAGAGCACAAAGGTACTGCTTATTTCATAAGAAATTTCTTTCAGCAGATCTGCGAGAGGAAAGATGGAATAGAAATGTAGACACAGTGTAGAAAAGACAAAACAAGAAAATTTAACTCCAACTATACTACATTACATTATTACATTATACTAAATTTAGCTCCAACTTTTTCACAAGTTTTTTTTTCAAATACAAGTTTTTAATGTTATGACCCCGTAATATTCAATGCATCCATCAGCACAATGTTTTGAGTGCGTTACATTGAGTCCTATCGTAAAACGTGATTTTTCACCCCAAAACAAAAAGTCGTTTCCCAGCAATAATTTTTGCGTAGAGTTACTTAGTTTGATGTACAGAATCCTTGCTTGACGGCTTCTTGAAGGGTCCGTTTACACCCTGTATAATATCTGTTCGGATTGTTAGCGAAACTGACCGAACTAACACGAACCCACGATGATTACATCGGGGTAGCAGAATTCTTAGAAGCTGTGCCTCTGTGGACACCGGAGACCGACTGAGACATCAGGTTATCTGCGGGACTGTTCGAAAGAGATACCGCGGCCCTGGAACATGAAGGAACATGGGTGGTTTTTAGTCAGTAAGAGCCTGACACTCCCTTCCGCTCCGCCCAGAGCGGGAGGAGTCATTTGATGATTTCCCACCCTCCAAAAAAAAAAAAAAAGAAAAAAAAAAAAAAACAGGTTATTTATAGGTCAGAGCCCTATGTCTGGAGCCGTATCCGAGAACGCATTTGAGATTTTTTAATTTGTCTCATAGTAAAGACCTTAATGTACCTATCTAGTCATTTAAGGAATACCCGTTGTCCCGGTTCGTGCGGGTTTGTAATACGTCAATAGTTATTTTAACTTATACACACACAAACTCGTTCATTAATCAATTTCTGGCTCAATCGGAATCGGTATCGGAAATCGAAATAATATCGATATCAGCAAAGCACCAACTCCATATCAAATATTGCAGAAATTTCAAACATCATACAGCACGTTCTATTTACTCCGAGTTCATTGTCCTTCATAAATAGTCACATAACTATAGATAGATGCTTCAAACCACAGTGCATCATTCGGTTCACGCACCTGCATGAAGCACTACGGTTGTACTGCGCGCATTGGACCGTTCTTTGTTAGTCTGTGGCGAGGTGATGTTTACCTGTATAGTATACCTACTGTTTGCGGAGGATAAACTCGCGTTCGAACTACAAATTTTTGTGTTTTATTCGTTTTTATGATATTCAGATTGGTATTTTGTGTGCTATGTAATTTTTTTTAAAGATATTATGGTCGAAACCTCTAATCTAAGAACGATGTAAAAGGTCTTCTTTGTTAGTGTAGTGGTTGAGAGCGCTACTGATGAGCTGATCTTGGCTTTGATTCCCAAGTCGGTCAAACTGATATAGGGTTTTTCCATCAGGAATTAAGGTTCTCAGTGGCAGCCCGAGTCTGGTTGATTCAGCTTGCCTTCGATTAAATTTACATGCGACTGAAACCTTAAATTCACTTTTTGGATATAAAGCTAAGAAGCACAATTTATAAGAGTGATGTAATCCAATAAGCCCATTTTTTTTAAATAAAGCATTTTTTTTTTGTTATTACTAAATAGCCTTGCGTCTGACCGCAACTTGCCTGATGTAAAACGACGATGCCGCCTTATTATTACAAGGCCTTGTTTAAACAAGGCTAGAGTCTCACGTCTAGAGGATGAGTACCATTCTCCTGTGTCTAAGGAGCAGCAAACAGCGTGTAGATGCTAATTTGTCTACTAAACCGGCGTGCGTGTATGACCAGATGTATGAACGTGGACGAGGCAAAAGGAGTATGTAAGGATCGTAGCAGCTGGCGTTCTGTGGTTTCTACCTACCCCCATGCGAAAACGGCGTGAGTTTATTATTGTAATTGAGGTGATTAGTGCCATTTAGAGTTTACTTTTTATCATTCTTTGTCACAACCTAAAACAATGGATAACCAAGGACAATATACGTATAACGCCAGGACATACAACCATGCAACTTCTTTGGAACTCATAATCCATCACATCTCTCCCCAAGCACCACTCGTACATACTTTATTACACTCTTCCCAGCTTATTACACCCTCATTTCACCATGCCATAATTTTAACCCATTAAACGGGCGCGAAGCAACTTGACACACAAATCAGTGCAAAAACAAGAAAGTAATAAAGCAAGGAGTTTACGACACATGCGAGCGACGCGACGAACCCGACGGCCGATGTGACGCGGTAAACAATTTTCGACAACATATTTTTCGTGTATAGCAAAATGTAGGTGTTTCGGATGTTGTGGTGTAAGTCATGAGACATTGGAAGTTCATTTCATGAGATCCAAAGTACCTACATAGAGTAAACGTAGTACAGTCCACATATGGCCATTCTTTACGAATCGAGTACGGTTCAGAATGGACCTGGAATGCAAATTAAACAAGATCACCTAAAAGTACGGTTGAACTGGATTACCCCGGAACCGAATTTATCCGTGAACATGGTGCTTGCAGCAGCGTGGAAATATCGGGATTTCAAAGCAAATAGTAAATATGGTAAATATCCCGTTTTAAGTTTTAATGATAATGTTAGTGACCATGTCATTTTTAAAACTTATACATAAGTGAATTTGTGATTGCTGTTGGTTATTAGAAAATGTTATAAAATGTTAGTCTACCAGCAAACTATTCTAATAATGTTGATGGAAAAGTAAAAAAAGATTGATTATGATATGATACATTTATGTGTGCAACCGAAAATCTTATTTCATTCTGTTTAAACGTCTTTGCAGAAACAAAACGCTTTGAAATCCCACTTGTCAAGACCCTCAGGAATTTCTTACGGCTCATCCAACATTACGAAAAGCATTGTTCAGTTGTTGCTCTACCCGCTACCGCTTATACTTTGTACCATTCAGCTTGTCATACATATTTCACGTATTCCTCCCTCGTCGCCGGAGGGATGCATAAGGTACGGAAATCGCTAAATTGATGCCCGATGTAAATGGTTCCAGGCGATTTTTTTAAAGTTATGGCGTCATATCCGCGAGTTAGTCTTCGATTTGTGTTCGGGGAACGACCATTTTGTTGGTAACGTAGTTTTTATCTGATATATTTGATAGGTTAAAGTATGATTGGATTTATCGGATGGTGAGATAAATCTTGGAGTGGAGTAGAGACCACGTACTGGCAATCGAAGCGTGTGACGCCTCCAGGAATGCGGAGGACCGAGTACTGAGGCCTGAGCTCCAAGATTTACAAGTACAGCAGTGAAACGTGAAAGGGTGAGTTGATTGATTGATACGAATCTTGATTTGGAGGGTCCAGTTGCTTAATTGTTGTAGTACACTTGAACATTGACAATGATAATGTGATCAAGTGACGAATTAGGTTTAAAGATATTTATTCTCAAAAAAGACACAAAGTCTTCAAAACTTACATGAGAACAATGTTTTAAATCTATACTATAATATTTTAATATTTATATATTATATATAATTATAATTATTAATTATATAATATTATAAAGCTGAAGAGTTTGTTTGTTTGTTTGCTTGAACGCGCTAATCTCAGGAACAGCTGGTTCGAATTGAAAAAATCTTTTTGTGTTGGATAGTCCATTTATCAAGGAAGGCTATAGGCTATATAACATTATGCTACGACCCTTAGAATTAAATTATATTAAAAGTTCGTCACAGACGTCACGGTAGCAATTATTATATTATGTTTGTGATACAACCATCCAGTGAATTCAGATTTTAGGAAGGATGTCATTTGTGATCAAATATTCAGGTAATCGAGTTTTAAATGCATTGAATGAGTGTAATTTTTTAATACATGACGGTATTTTGTTGTACAATAAATTGTGCTCCTTCAAATGTTAACATTTTTGGTCAAACTTAATTCTCATCTTCGGTAAAATCAGAAAACTAGCTCGGTGACTGCTACGTTAGGTTACTTGTTTCACTTTTGTAAACTATAGGTTATCATGAAAGGAACCAGGCTTTGGAACCCAGGGCCGTCCAAAAGCGCGTTGGGTTGACGATATCGTCAAAATCGTGGGAAACGGATGGATAACGGACGCACAGAACAAAGAAGAATGGTAGAAGAAAGGGGAGGCCTATACCCAACAGTGGGTGATTCCGAACTGAACTGACGATGATCATGACTGAGTAAATCAGAAAAAGTTTTTGTTTTATAACTCCTGTGTTCACCTTTGATAAGAGACAGGGTTTTTGAAAACTCGCCCTATAAAGTTTGAATGGAAGGTTGTCATTTTTGATGGGTAAACTCATCGGGCGCACAGTTTTCTTGTAAAAGAGAAAGTGACTCTGCCTGTCTGTCCATATGTTACCTTTTAACGCCTTAATGGATGGACGGATTTCTATTTGGCACACAGGTATGCCATACGCTGGGTTTGAAGATGGAATATTTTTTTCGGGTAGTACCTACATTCCCGTCGGGATAATTTCTGACCTTTATCTAAGCTAAACCATGGACGTAAGCTCGACTCTGTATATACATTTTCAATTTTAAAAAGCGTTTATTGGCAATCTTTAATACAGTTTGACAATTACAATTTACCTAGATATCATAATTCTAGTGGTCGCAAGCGCGACTGCAAGAGGTTCTGGATTCGATTCCCGGGACTGGCAAATTGTTATTGGGTTTTTCCATCAATAATTTCTCTGTAGCAGCCACTGAGTATGGACCTGTGCCCAGTTGATGACAATAAGCTCGCCCCCTGTTACATGGGACTTAAACATAACAGGTGAAATTTGGGTGTAGTATTAGGTACACCTCTGCCTAACCCTTTGGGAATTACAGGCGTAATGTATGTGTGTTTTTAAACATTTCTTCAGACTGCTTTGCTCCTTAACATAGGCTTGTATCAACATACTTCATAATAATTCTACTCTCTTTTCCTCAAAAACGCAGTATCTTACACAATACCAATTTGCATACATCAGAACTTATAACCCAATCAACTTAAAATAAGCACTTACGCTGATGCACTCCGAAAACAAAACACACAATCAGAATTAAGCCCGACCTCCTTTACAAAATAAATGCTATTTATGTCATGCTACGAAAAATGCGAAGTGCATTTCCTTTTACACTTAAGGGTTGCTACACATGTGTTCGGGTCGGCCTGACTCGGCACAGCCGGGCGGCACAATCGAATAATAAATAATTATGCGTTCGGAGAAAAGCCTTCTTCTTAGCTCAAATAGTGCCAATTACAGCCCTAAGTCAGTGACGCATCAAGATCAATCTATAATTTGTAAACTGCTGGAATTTAGGTCTCCTCTCTATGAGAGACCTTAGTTCCTGATCATTCCTAACTAGTCCTTACTATCCTTACTTAATATTATAAATGAGAAAGTAAGTTTGTTTGTTTGTTACCTCTTCACGCCTAAACCACTGAACCGATCATCCTGAAATTTTGCATATACGTTATCAGGTGTACAGAAATGGACATAGGGCCATTTATCCTGAAAAAAAGTACTGTTTCCGAGGAGAATAACAATAACGTCCTTATGATATAAGATGGCGCCACGTGGCTTTCGAATCATGATTGAATTATATTATTACTAGTAGAGTACTATTTATTTTCAAATTCTAAATTAAAGCGAGCGAAGCCTTGGGCAAAAGCTAGTAGACTATAATCCACCACGCGAGCTCAGAGCGAGTTGTTGAATGTTATATGTTTTTGAATTTTTGGTTCAAGGGCATGACAGTTCCCTCACGATGTTTTCCTTCATAATTCAGTCTTGTTAGATGCCGAACGAGACTCCGGTTGCAAACTTGCCGTGCAACACGACCCAAATATGTATGTAGTTTTTTGGGTCGGCTTTGTCGTTCAAAAATTATAAATTATTGCCGAATCGAATGTTACCGAACAAGTGTGTGGCCTTCCTAACAGCTACGTCAATAAAGAAAATCATAAAGAGCGGTTCTAACGAAGAGTAATGTGTTTTTAGTTAAATATAAATCTGTGAGATAAAGGGGGGAGGGAAATCATGGGAGATGTGAGACGGTTTTGTTTGTGAGGTTAAGTGAATTGGGAATTGGATCGGTTTTCTGGTATGTTTTTTGGTGATTCAGTTTTATGCGCGTTATTTTTATATTACAATATTTTTGTATATTTCTGTTTTAAACTTATTTTAACGGAAGATCTGAAAATGAAAACCACTCTCACCCAGAGGTATCGTGTTACCTACCTAGTTACTTGATCGTTAAGATCGACCAGATCGAATCAGATAATCATTCGCTCCTTATAAAATATTGATGTTGAGTTGCAACCGGTCAAAGATTGGGAGCTGAGCCTAACATAGTTGGAAACAGGCAACACAAATGATGATGTCCATAAACAATAATGTTTCAGTACAAGGCACTTTGAACATGCCTAAGAATTACATGATCATCAACTAATTTGGTTTATGTCATTATCAGAAGGAATAATTAAGTACCTAATTATCTCAGAAAACATCACGACACACCCAATTTCTTACACAAAGACAAAATTCTACTTAAGCAAAGTATAATCAAGTAAGAAGACGCTACCTGTCCAAGAATCCATGTTAATTCTCTGTAGAGGGCGCCACTTAATATGATAATCAAGACATTACCAGTTCTAATACACGGCTTTTAATGAGAAAGCGAGGAGCCGTGACTTACGGATAAGTAGGATGGCAAACGGAAAGGAAGACAGGGTTTAAAGGTAAGAGAAATTATGATAATTTTAAGCTGTTTCTTTTTGAAAAGCATAAAGCGCAGGCCACACCGCCAGCTAGCGAGCGAGCTGTTCTCATACTTCGTTTCGACTCTTTCGGTACTTCGCAGTGTGAACCAAAGTATAAAACGATGCCCAGCCCGCCTCGCTCGCTCGCTCGCTAGCGGTGTGGCCTGCGCTTAAAGTATGTCTTTATATTTGGGTCGTAAATATCCACTGATGATTTATTAAAAGGGGCATTTTTATAAATCAGCATACAGGGGGTTTCCTGCCCACCATGCATAATCACCGATACATTCCAGGATTTATTAGGAGTCAACTGTAGAGCTTTTCAGGCGGCTGATAAAATTTCTGTAGAGTTTTCTATCGAATATGAAAAAACGGCCTAAATTACGATAACAATCTTTCATTTTTGAACGCAATTCTTTTAAGATATCGGCCGGTCATGACCATAGGAACGATGGATATGGTGTGAAAAATGATTGGCAAGAAAGGAGGTGTCTGATGAGATGACGAGTAATAGAGAATTATGGAAGAAGAAGACACGCTGTGCCGACCTCAAATAAATTGGAATAAGGGCAGGAAAATGATGATGATGAGCGGCTGGTCATACGACAACTGTTGATCTACTCATACTTATTCACTGATATACAAGGCGCAGCCTAAGCCGTTAAAAAAGCACCCGCCAGTAAATGTTGCACAAAAATCCATTTTACAATGACCTTGAACACGGAAGAAGAAAGTATGTATGGAAAGTCTCATTTTTTGCCAAAGTGAAATTCCATCGGGAAGATGTCTATAGCTCCTCATAAAAACCGAACGTAACAGTAACCGAATCATAAAAACTAACTACAATCAAAACCATAAATCCAACTCGACGATCATCCGTCTCCTAGATTCTGTATGTCAGCGAATGAGAGTGCGAGCCGCCATATATCCTTGATGAGATGTACGAACGCTTGCGGTTTGCTGCCGGAGATTTTTGCTACCGTAAGCGCTCGCGGTCTTTTGAATAATGATAAGAGGGAACGGACCGAAGGACCGAACTATGTTTGGCGTAGTTATACCTATATATTTTAGTCGTAGTGTGGAACAGTGAAAGACGAGTATGCTATCACGCCTGTAACCTCTGAAGGGTTAAGAAGAGCTGTTGTTCCCTGTAGTAGTACAGTCACATTTTACCAATTTTTAAAGTCCCTGATGTCATTAATAGAATCTAGGCTAGACTGAGAAATTAATGGTGGAACAACCCAATTAAACTTTTCCTGACCTGAAAATCAAATCCAGGACCTTTTGCTCAGTGGTCTTCAACCGCTTACTAAATATCGATTTGGATGAAAATTTGTGAAAAGCCTCAAGTGGAAACAGTGAATTGAGCAATCAACTTCAGAAATCTGTCAAATAACTTTTAATGTGACCATAATGTGACACATTTATTCCATTTATTTCCATGGAGTTTCTTGCCCACTCTTCTCCATAGATATTTACGCTTTGGAATGTGCAACTACAGTACTTTGTCAAGTTATTGTGCCTTTGACTGGGACTGTAGCTTCGCTTCTTTTTTTTTTGACATTCAAAAGTGCTGTAATGGTCTAATTGAAATAAATGCTTTGAGTTTGAGTTTAACAGCAGTGGTAACTTTGGCCATGTTGTTGTGTTGTTATGTTTTTGTTTTGTTGTTGTGTTTGTTTGTTTGTTTGTTTGGCATTTCACAGTAGAGGTAGTGTTCGATGCAAAGGCTTGACGTTCAAATTGAACGTCATGACAGGATACGACATGCCTCGCGGCGACGCCGTCAACCACAGCGTAGGTCAGTAAACAGTGGGTCAGTGTTGTCATATTGTCAAAGTAGCGGATACAGGGTAAATATGTGCGCTGAAAAGCCGTGGCGTATTTATACTGGCAACCTATGTTGTACCGCTTTTTTTTTGGGCACATTGCTCGCAGCACGGATGGCCGATGGGGCTGAAAAGTTCTGGAGTGGCGACCGCGAACCGGAAGATGTTGCGTTGGAAGGCCTGCCACTAGGAGGACCGATAACCTGGTGAAGGTTGCGGGGATCCGCTGGAAGTGAGGTGCACGGGACCGGTCAATGTGGCGACACTTGGGGAGGCCTATGTCCAGCAGTGGACGTCTTTCGGCTGAAACGATGATGATGATGAGAATTTTGGTATTAGTTCCTCCTTTCTGGCAAAGAGATGGCGCTGTAGTACCTACTTTTAATACTGTGTGGCTGGCTCCAGTACTCAAGATCGACCCGAGTGGCTGTTACTATTTAGCCACGAGCTCCTCAGCTTAGTAACTGATAACATTCATTTATAATGTACGAAAAGGCCTGTTGGTCTAGTGGTTAGTGACCCTGACTGCTAGGACGGAGGTCGTGGGTTCGATTTCCACACAGGACAAATCTTTGTGCGATGAGTACGATTATTTGTTCTGTATCTGGGTGTGTATTTATCTATAATATGTATGTATTTAGAAATATGTAAGTATGTTTATCAGTTGTCTGGTTGCCATAGTACAGGCTCTGCCTAGTTTGGGATCAGATGGCGGTGTGTTGGTTGTCCCAAGATATTATTATTTATTAAAGCAGGAATTTCATGAATGGAGTTCCCGAGTGCCCAATGCCACTGATTCCATCTTATCCGAAAAACCATATTGCTTAAACCGTCTGTTGGCTGAAACGATGATGATGACGATGAATCTTTTTCGTGTGGTTAGTACCTAACCTGGTGTCGAGAGTTTTTATGCCGCCCATAGGTCTCTGACTTGGCTTTACATGGCGTTAAAAAATATTTCTCAGGCATGCTGCTTTCCTCACGATGTTTACCTTCACCGAATCAAGTGATAACTATACAATACGCACATGAATAATTTAAACATTTTTTCTTTGTCGAAAAGTCAGAGGTGCGTGTCTTGGGTTCGAACTTGAAGTCCGACGGTCATAAAACTAGTCTATCACTGCTTACACTGCACAACACTTGGATTGTGTTGTGCAGTGTTAAAAAGAGGACAAAAATATAGGAGGCGACAAATTTACAATGTAATTTAATTGTTTTTGTGCTCTTTTACGACCCGTTATTTATTCGACAACATCTTGAGATCCGTCGACTTTCAACTTCTTTAACAAAAGATTACAAAAGTACTCATATTCAAAGGCACCTGTCTCGTACGCTTTTGCTCACAAAGCAAGAATTACTCAAAGAAACAAATCAAAAGAAGGAAAAAAAAAACAAAAATACTTATTCCGTAACCAAGTTTTTCTTAAAAGATGACGGTGTGAAGAAATCACGACGCAAAATTCCCAAGTGTAGTCCCAATCAGATCAACTGAAAAACTTTTCCTTAGGCACCGCGGAAGTAGAAAAAAAGAGAACTTTTGTAAAAAAAACTTGGTTGAAAACACCTTTAAATGTGTATGGCAGAAACTTGGCGCTACTTGGCGCGACTTGGCGCAACTTGGCGCGACTTGGCGAGTCTTGGCGAGGTAATCAGTTAAGTAAACACTTAGTTAGGTGACGATTGTCGGAAATTTTCAGTAGCAGAAAGTTCTTTAGTTACCTGAAGGCGTTTGTTTTGTATCCTTTATTTTAGACTTTATTCAATTAGCGCCTTTCCTGAGACGAGTCTATTTTTGGACGACCTTACTGTGAGCTTGTTTTGTTGTTTACGCAGAGGTAGTATCTTTGGACTGCCAAGTCTTAAGATACTCAAGTAGGTCTGTTTATTGAAAACAAAGGTTGCTCTATGTACGATGTATTTAAAATACCAAGTAAATAGCTAGTGGGGCGTAGTTAAGATAAATCAAAACTAAACGACTATTTTAAACGTTCTAAATGATGTTAAAAGAAACAATTGGCGCTAGTAATAAAATATAATTGTGCATCGATTAATAGATATGGAACAAGCTTATCTACACAAAGATTGCAATAATCTTTCAAAATGCAAAAGACACCGTGAAAATACATACATATGTGAACAAAACTTCGCGGAACTCGTTCAATTAACATACAGGATACTGTGACAGTATGTATATTCATATTAGACCTTGACGTGATCTCAATACTCAATTTCAAACTAAAAAAAAAACATACAATCAAAAACCTTATAGGTGATCGACGGAAAATCTTAGTACCGCGATCTAAGATTGTTGTCTGAATGAACAACGCCATCTATGTAGTTACGTAAATCGAACAAAATTACGTCAGACATACTTTTGTTACACAAAATTGAATGCGAACAATATGAAATCAATAAAAATATAACAATGTTTCGCATTGAAAAAATTCTTCAGTATAGACATAAAATAAAAAATAAAAAAAAATTAAATCACATCACAAGTAATACAATTCGTTGATACCAACATACTGTAACACACACAAAACTAAGCTACAATGTAGCTATAAAAATAGTAATCTGACCTTTTACCTTAACCAATCCAAAACAGTCTTATATCAGAATCAATCAAGAAGTCAATTCACCTGAACCCTGAAGAAAGCCGTTCTGTGACAAAACATACTGACTCGTAACCCTTTTTGCAGTCGAGTAAAAACCTATCGACACGTGCGAATATTATATCCGTACAAACTGCTTACTTGACTCAAAAACCCCTGAACGTGTAGCAGCGAAAATCTACACTAATATTATAAAGCTGAAGAATTTGTTTGGTTGAACGCGCTAATCTCAGGAACTACTGAGTCGAATTGAATTTTTTTTTAGGTTGGATAGTCATTTATTGAGGAAGGCTACGTAACATTACGCTACAACCAAAAGGAGCGGAGCATCAATGAAAATCACTGTTTTAAGCTTGCATGGTTTAAAACTAAACTTATAGTGTCACTTACGGGATATTTTCCGTGATTGTTCATGATTTCGAGCTCCCAATATTTCGACGCTGTTGCAAGCGCCACGATCGCGTGTCAAAACGGTATCGGTCGGTGGGTTTTGGGAGCTCAAAAACATGAACAATCACGGAAGACATCCCGTAAGCTACAGTTTAAGATTAATGAAAATGTTTTAAAAAAGGGGAACATTTTATTGTTATAATAATATCATGCGGGCAAAGGCCGCGGGCAACAGCTAGTATTATTTAAAAAGTTTACCTATCCGGTTCTGAGATGACGGAATTGATAGGGTGTGCATCCAGTTTGCAACATGCTAAAAGGTGATAGGTACCACGTATGTTAACGACAGTTTGATATGAAAGGGGATATCAGAGATATATTTTTGTATAATTTTTCTCATAGTTTGTTTGATGAAGACGAAGACTAAATAAAAATACATACAGTCGAACATAGAACCTCCTCCTTTTTGGAAGTCGACTAAAAACAAACAGTTTTCAAATAGTGTTTTCAAAGTTATCGAATGGCCTGTTTTCATCAAATGATTTCCTTTTGATGAAGGCCGTTTGAAGAAGTTACTTTTAGGAGTGATATCACAGGCATGCTGAAAACATTATGTGTTTGTAATATTGATACTATTTTCAATTTAAAGTACCTATGTAAGTATGATAATATAATTAATAGTACCAGAAATAAATCGCTCGAAACTTGTGAAATTACCTACTTAGCTTTTAAACAAAATGAAAAAAGTTGAGAGTACAACGTAGCCTAGCGTAGCGTAAACACTGGACCACAAGCCAACTGCCCGACTGAATTCAATACACTTTTACATCTAATTCGATAGTGGTCTTCCTCTCACATGGTTTGATATCAAAGTCTGTTGCCATAGCAACGGTCCTCTTTCGAGTCCACCGGACCGAGGATAACTCGGCCCGAGGTGAGGGCAGCCGGTACCCGTCTTCGGCTCCGAGATTATATGTTTTGGAGACGAAGAGAAATAGTTTGGAGCGAGGTTGGATTATAATGCTGTAAGTAGCTGTATGGTAGATTTAATACATTGTGTGCTGGTTTAAAATACAATATAATACCTATGACAAAATAGCTCTGCTGTAGGTAGGTATTTTCTTTATTAAACTAGGACCGATGTCATTGTGTACGTTACCAGTATTTTACATGGACTGAGCAACTGGCTGCCGGACTTTTTGGCTACTGACTACCCGAAGCGACTGTCAATGATCTACGAATGACCACCGAGGCAGTAGCACAAAAATCACTTCGAATAAATTATTACCTACCGTTGTATGGAGTCGGTTAAAAACAGATGAATGAATTTTATTTCAAGCGCCGTCCATTGTTTCAAACAAACCATACAAGTATTTACATTACATTATTTAATCACTGAACGAGTGTTTTACATGCATGATATCCTCTTACTAATTAATAGAATAAAGGCAAACAAGTAACTACCTGCTTTTACAATAAAATAATTGTTTCGTTGTGAGCAGTCGGTCCTGGGAAACACAATGGAGATAATTAATACCTAATTGTAAATACGACAGCACCTTCGTCTGTCTGTTGCTACCGTTAAGAATTAAACGCGGGTGCGGCTGCGGGCATTAGGTAGTAAAATCTAAGTCTGTCGTTTTTCTGAATGAGTGTTTATTTAACAAACACTTTTGATAGCTCCTTCCGATGAAGTTACATTTCTTTTGTGAGGAATGATTTATTTTAATGTTGTTGGTTGGAAAACAAGAAGGTAGAAGTGGTTACCATCGCTGCCTCTGAAAATACAATATACATACTACTTATATTATAAATGCGAAAGTCTCCCTGTCCGTATGTCTGTCTGTCTATTACTTTTCCATGGCTGTAGACCAGATTTTCTGAGTTAGGACAAAGATATTATTATTTAATTCAGTAGAAGGTACTTTCGCATGAGATAACTTTTTACCTCTATGCAGGCGAAGGTGCGGGCACAAGATACATACTCGTATAATATACCGGAGCATTAGAAAAATGTGTCCATATAAGGAACTTAAATATCTCATGAGCTCGTTGATAAACTCAATAAAGCAAAACTCCACAACGCTGTTTGTTGTTAGAAATTTGAAGCTGGTAGAACAAACATCGGATTCCACAAATAGTTAGTAGTTAGTTAGTAGAGTAGCTTATATATTTAGCTTAGGAGAATTCCCGGTAACTTTCTTCAATAATTAAGCTTATTTACGTGTGCAGGAGTGGGTTTGCTAGTTGGTGAAAACAGTGAGGTAACGTACTCCAACAACTTCAGTATTCTGTGAAGTTGAAGTATTGGCACTTATGTATTTTATTCAGCCGTTACATATGTGTATGACTGAACATTATGTAATACATATTGGCTGTTTCCTGCGATTTCAATGGCATGGATATTTCTGTGGAAACCGTATTTTTTCCGATATTAAAATATCTAATATCACTCGAAAATAATGTCGCTTCTTGTAAATGAAATATATTTATAATAGGACTGCCTCGATGGTCTAGCGGTCGTAAGCGCCAATGCTGAGTATGAGGTTCTGGGTATATGTGGGTGTAGTATTTGGTACTCCTGTGCCTAACCCTTCGGGGATTACAGGCGTGAAGTTATGTTAAGTTAAGTTTTTAAAGAGATTATCTTTTACCAACAAACAACTTCTTCTCTAATGTCAAGATTCAGAAACTTGTTAAAGTCCTTATGTCTTACACGCTCGTTGACCTTTGGCTTATACATGCCAAAGCATGCTTAAGGCAGACGATATTAAACGTTGTATAGCACGTACATCATCACCATTTTTATGTTGGGGTCGGCGCAGCATGTCTTCCATACTTCTCTATTACTCGTCATCTCAGCAGGCACCTCCTTTCTAGCCATATCGTCGTTCACACAGTTCATCCATCGTTTCTTTGGTCTTCCTCTACTCTTATAGTTCTATCTACATTCATATTTAACACGTACATATTATATCATTATTTCTGTCACCGTCGCAAACAACAGCAACTGCCAACAATTGCAAGAAAGAGACAGCTATGCATACACGGTCTACGAGAAATCGAATCGCGTCTCGCCTCGATTTCGCCTCGCCTAATCTGTGAATAAATTGCGTACATGATTCCAGACCCGCCCCCTCCCCTTTAAAAAAATTTCGAAACGATTATTAATAAAATAGCTTTGTATCAATTTTGGTGTAAAGTATATTCTACCTAACTATTTATCTATATCACAATCTCGTCCTAGTCCTGAAGATCGCTACAGCCTATAACTTGTACTACACCACTGACGCTGAGTGCGGTGTGGTTGCGAGTTACAGCGTCATCAGTGCTGACGTCATATTCGGACCACCATTAGAAACTTTGAGATATTGCAGCTAGCTCACTCACGCTCACACACAGCCTGGGCATATGTACGGCCAATTATGTGCGTTATTTGTATATTGGTGATCATGGTATAACGAAGTGCATTATTTTTACCTTTTTTTTTTAGCTTAAAACATCTTTGAGGCACCAACGAATTTCAATTCTTCGCACCACAGATCCGATACATAATACTAGCGCTTACTAATTATTATTAAGGATTCGTTTTACTTCGATTCTAAACAAACAAAACAAAACACTAAATATTTCACATCGGATTTGAAACACAATACTGCGCTCCAGAACAAATATAGCTGACGTGGCTCAAAAGGCTGCTCAACTCAAATGGGACTGGGCAGGACATGTCTGTCGAAAAACTGTAGGTAATAAAAATAGCAGTAATCTGGTGCCCTGAGACAGTGAGGCGGGGTCGTCATCTAGTCACAAAAGCATGCTACGTACTTCGCACCTGACCTCTCATCACCAATAAGTTTTATAGGGAAAAGCATCACCAATAATATATAACAAATCATGAGTGAACTTGACATAAATTTAAGAAAAACTGTAAAAGTTGTACCTTGGATTTTTGAATAAATTTTATTATTTATTATTATTATTATTAATAAGGTCCAAAATATTTTTCATTTTCCGCTCATGCCTTGTACCGTATCTCGTAGAGAGCGGTGCGGTTGTGAACCACGTCATCACGGCTCTATGACGTCAGACCGCACAAGTACATGAATGCGATGGAGGCTGCGCCAATAACGAGCCACAGTGACGTATGCGTTACTTGGTCGTAATGGTGTTAGGGGTGAGAGTTATAATTGTGATATATTTTGTTGACTTCTATTTTTAAACTTATTATATACAGAAATTTACTGTTACGATTTTTATTTTAATGTGTCTGTTTGTACAATAAGTAGTGTTTTATAAACATATTCGAGAAAGTACAATTTGGAAATGCACATAACAACATGAGTTCTTGTTTGCTTTTTAATAAAGGTAATTCATAATCAAATGAGACTATAAGACACCAAAGTAGCCTTTTTAGTTGATTTCAAACGCTTCACTCGACTGAACGTTTATTTTAGTTTCATTGAATAGCAGTTGATCTGCTATTTACATTAATTTCTCGATTTGGTAGACGAGTGCCGAAATCCAACATCGTTGGATCATCATTTTTTGATTCATTTTAAGTTCATACGTTTAACTTCAAGTAAAAAACAAAAATAAACCAAAAGTAAAGTGCAATCTGTTTAAGAGTGACGCCACTATAGCTAGCAGCAATAGACAAGAAAATGTGACTGGATTTTACCGAGTTTTGAACCTGAAAAAGGATCCACAAACCACAAGGCCACAACACCAAAAAAAAAAGCCTTTTGAATATTCAGAACTTTTCACACCACAAGCTAACATTTGAAATCGTAATCACAAGCCCTGTACGTCATGTCATCATACCGCTTCATACATAACACCTGAGGTAATACCGCCAGGTAGGTAATACTGCTAGTACTTTGAGCTCAGAGCCAGAACCCGAATACCGCAGTCCGTTTTTAATAATGTTTACTGCATGGAAACAGGCAACAGCAGAAGTATCACTTTTAATCGTTTCTACGCGTGAACTATCAAATACGTTTATCACAACCATACCTATACTAGGCGTAGATACAGCAGTTTGTTTTAGTGTATCGTCATCAATGTTACGTCTATCACTGAAAGATAGAGTCCGTAACTGACAAATACGACGTAGAATTAAAGTTCAAGACGTCGGAATACGAATTGTGGCTTCGAAATGGAGGGGGGCAGGACAGGACCACGTTTAGCAAGGTGGTGATAGCATGTAGAACAGAGCCTTAACGGAATTGTCGAAAAACGCTAGAAAAGGGGTTGATAGACCAACAGCTAGAACGCGAATGAGATAAAGGAAGATGACTGATTAAGGCTTACAAAAACCAGGGAAGCGTGGCACAAAACAGAAAAGGCGCATATTCCGCAGTAAAACAAGTAATGATAAAAATGTGTCAATGGTCCTTCTGAATGAACTTACTCCATGACGTAACCGAGGCGAAACTAACAAGTGATTCTCAGGATTGGCGAGTGGTAAATTGCGAATTCGTTGTATTTATGGCAGTGTGCTTCCAATAACGACCTGTATAATAACCTAGATACTAAATAATGGAGCAATGAGTGGGATGGGGGGTTTATGACAAATGTGTTTTGTCTTGTAACTAGGAGAGCAGTGCGGGCAATGATAACTGGAAGTCTCGTAGGTCATGGGTTTGAACCCAAGTAGGCAAAATGTAATTTTTGCATCATCACTGCTCTTAAAATGATAGAGAAAAACATCAATCAATCAAATCAGCAGGTTCTAAAACCAAAAACTAGAAGATGAAAACAGTTCAAACCACCTTTTTTTAGGCAGTGATAGCCTAGTGGTGTGACCGTTGGACGAACCCAAGACACGCATCTTTGATTTTTCGGATTCATGTGCGTATTGTATAATTATCACTTGCTTCGGTGGAGGAAAACATCGTGAAGAAACCAGCATGCCAGAGAGATATTTCTCTACGGCACGTAAAGCCAAGTCAGAGACTCATGGGCGGCATGAAAAGTCTGACACCAGGTTAGGCACTAACACGATAAAGAAGAAAGACCACCTTTTTACCTGACCACGGTAAAGTCAAAACGAAAGCTTATCATTTTAGTAGTCTATGGCCTTGTAACGGCACTACAAAAAGTACTACAGCAACATAGAACAAGCAGTACTAGAGCGCCATCTATGACACAAAGGACACACTAAACATCGTAATACATCTAAATACTGCATCGTGCAAGTAAAGTTATTCGCGACTTGAGACTATATAGAAGAACCCGACAACAACTGTCGGGCAGTAGCCCACCAGACAATAACATCCGTCTGGACGGAGGATCCTCCCTTTTCTATGGGGGATGAAGAACTTTACACCCTGTTCTTCATACCCCCAAAGTCTCATAAAAAGCTTCGATAGAAAAAGTTCAAATCCCTTTCACGGAATAAAGCACTATTTTCTTATTTTATTTGCCCGTTTTGTTTCTACCAACCCAAGTTATGAAGCAAAACAAGAATGGATTATAAAGCAGAACAATCGCTTGGATTTAGAACTTGCAAATAAGTGAGAGTTAACCGGTGCAGTTTACCCGTTAGCGCATTTAATCTATTTTTAATTAATTTGTTTGTGTTCAAACGAATGTTTGAAGGTATTCTGTTTGTGAAGCGTTTGTTTATCATAGGAGAGTATGTGGATAATTGAATGCAGACTAGAAAAATAGTCTAAGTATTTTATTTTGCATAGCAGAAACAGTTTTAGGTAGGTACCTATATCATCATCTGCTTAGCCTTTTCCCAACTATGTTGGGGTCGACTTTCATTCTAACCGAATGCAGCTGAATACCAGTATTTTATATGAAGCGTCTGCCTATCCGACCTCCACAACCCAGTTAGTACTGGGTAATACGATACCTCATGGTAAGATGGTTGTCAGAACTTCGGGTCATTGACTATCTGTATCGACTGCCAAACTACTACTGCTACTTTACTACCACTTTATTAAGGTGAGTTTTTTCGGCAGTCTAATAATTAATATGAGACATAACATCACACATGTAATCCTCGAAGGGAATACTACACCCAGATTTTGCCAGTAAAAAGTGAAAGGGCAGGGATTGAAGTATTACCTATTATTTTCTACACTGTAAAAATCGTAAAAACGTACACCATCAGAATATAACTTTAAAAACCAAGCCCATGCCCTTAGAACTTCCTCGAACTATCAACTCAAAACTTCACCTATGAAACTCATACTAAAATATCGCCGAGGCCGGCCCAAAAAGAGGTGGCGAGACGGTCTGGTCGCGTACCGCGAGGGCTGGTTCGAGGAGGCACGGGAAAAGAGCACATGGAAGTAATTGGGGGATGCCTTAGCCCAGCAGTGGGACAGTAAAGACTACTAAAAAAAATAACAGAGTACACATTCCATGGGGACGCGCTATCGAACTAGATTACTAAACTATATCCTAACCGAGGTGTCACTTAAGTGTTAAATTTTGTTTAAATCCGTTCGACAGTTAAGGTTTGAAAAAGTAACATAATCTTCCTGCCCTTGTCCCATGTTATTCGGGGTCGGCGCAATAGGTTTTTTTTCCATTCTCCCCCCCCTGTCAGTCGTCGCGCTATCATTTACTCCTATTTCCTTCATATCATTTCTTACACAATCCATCCATCGTTTCTTTGGTCTTCCTCTCCCTCTCCATCCATCAACATTTATATTCATCACTCATATCTCTATATCAAAAAGTAACATAGAGATTTATTTAATTTTATTTACAAGACCTTTCAAGAAATGTATTTGTAATGTATCCACTTGTCCCTTTGAAACCTAAACGCTTTATCTCCTGTGGTCTAGCTAAGAGATTAGTCTGCGTCTGATACGCTCGAGAGCAGACAGCTAAACAATGACGCAATCAAAACATAAGTATATACTAAGAGAGACTAATTTACATATTAAAGCCAGCTTAAAGTCAATGTTAGATTGAGGTTTAAGGTTCAGAAATAATTAAGAGTGATCAAAAGCTCATAAGGCAGAATTTCGCTACTGAAACTATACATAACATAAAGTAACATCACGCCTGCAAGGTAAAGGTGTAGGTGTAATTAGTACACCCACATTTTACCAGATATTTTTAAGTCCCATATAATAGGAGGGGAGCCTATTTCTATCAACCGGGCGCAAATCCAGACTCCGTGGCTGCTACTGACAATTCCTTATTGAAAAACCCAATAACACTTTGCTGGATCTGGGAATCGAACCTAGGACCTCATGCTCAACAGTCGCGCTTGCAACCACTAGACCAACGAGGCAGTCAAGCGAAACTATACGCAGTATATCAACCGCTTTTGAAAACTATCAGTGCCAATATTATATAAGCATTGGACAGCTCTATAACGGAGTTTAGATGTGCTAAACGCGCTCAGTTTCAATGGTGAAATACGTGCTAAGAACATTTTCTAAATCTGAAGGCATAAAAGTCATGCAAACGCATCAGTGAGTACTACGTCGTAGCTACATTGCTACGCCGTAGTACCCCGCTACGGCAATTAGAAAATTAAACATTCGTTTTTTGATCATGTTATTTTCTGTATATGATTATTGTGATTATGATTATTGTGCGATTAAAATAACGATTTCAAACTTCTTTACGATGTTAACATGTAAATATTTAATTTTATAAAATCTTGAGAAAGTTTTGAAAACCCTCAAGTGAACGAAACAAGTTCCTGTTTTAATGCAACCCGGATGCTTTCTTAGAAGAATATGGAACAAGGAAGTCAGAATATGTGGCAAGGAACATGCAAGTCTTGTTTTATTCATAAAACTTTCAGCTTCGTAGTAATATGCGTCGAGTGACTTGTGTGGTCGCGCGTACTTGGAATATAACGAAAACAAGAAGTTATTTTTAGATATTTATTTTGTACCCTATCACAATGTTTTCTCATTTAACCCAAAGTTTGTCTGGTAGAGAATGCCTTGTGGCAATATTGTACATGAAGTATAAATAAATATAAAGTTATTATAATTTTTGGAAATATTGAACGAAAGTGGTAGCCTCAGCACCAATAAACATAATTATAATTATTACTACGCGGCGCGGCTTCTGACACCGGACAATGACGAACATTGTATTGGAAACTGGACACTAACATATACGAGTACTTCAATATAACATTTTGTCATTTAAAAAAAAAACCGTTGCGCCAACCTAAGAATTTCACTGGTATTGTGAGTGCGTTTATAAAAATTAAGACTCACATGCACAAACAGCCCTTTCCGGAACAACTACCTGTAGGCCATAAAAATATTTGTTCCGCACGGGAATTGAGCCCGCAGCACGCAGCGCAGCCGCCAATTGCTCAGCCACTGCGCCGTACCGTGCCGTCCGGTGTCTGGAGTAGCGTCAGTTATTGCTTTGTACCGGTTCAACCGAACCTTCAGAAATACAGGGTGACAACAGACAATGACAATACAAATCATCTGAGTACACATTGTGGATATATTCAAAAATTATAATTTCATAAATCTTTACTTGTAGTTCTTTACAATAATACAAACCGTAGGTAACACTTATAATTTTGATATTAATGAAGCCTAGACAACAGTCAAATAAGACTGTGCCATAGAACTGAGTTTCTATGAGGTCCTCGCACGAAAGCGCAACGCAATCACAACGAAAATACGAACGATTTAGATCTCAAAATACACTAATACACAACACACACTCTCTCTACAGTCTGGTACTAATATACTTTACCCATACTAATGAATATAGTCTTAAAATTAAATTAATGTAACGTGTGAAACGATTTTAAATTCATTCAAATTTACGTAACGTTTACTTCGCGCGTTGGTTACATGCCCGTTGTGCTCGCATGATGAATGTGCTATCAAGACGTCCGTTACTTTTGATTTACTACTAACAATTTTATTGCATGAGAAGCAGGAAGTGTGCTTTTGTCAGCTATTGCTATATAACGGTAAGTTTCTTTTGCACGTGGTGAAAATAAGAACTACATCTTTCGTCTTATTTTCTCTTTAGTATTAAAGTGAGACAAACGTTTCAAGCAAAGCAAGCTTTCAAGGCGTCATTATTTCAAGGAGGTTCGATCATTCATCTTTTTATTCTCGTAATGTAACTCCTTGGTGGAATTACTATATTATATTTTTTATGGAAATAAAAAAAAACCGTAAAGCCCCAGACCTAACAAAAATACTTACAGAAGTTCATAGTACGACTGGAAATGATTCTATTGTTCGAAAGACATTGGATACATGCACAATCTTTTCTAAAACTTGCAACAAGATTACATGATCAACAAAAGCCTAAGGATTTACAAAGTTAAAAATAACCTCACCGTACTTAGGTCGTGCAAAAAAAAAATCACTGTCAAACAGAAAATTTAACGTCTGCCCATTCTATTTCATGTGCCACACCAAATCACATTTTTAAGCATCAACTTCAAACTATCTCACGAACTTATTTCATCTAAAATTCACCTCCATCTATGATAGCTTACGTTATTAAAACATTCTCAACGTGTCACGCTAAACACTTGTTCGTTATTCCTTCCATTATTATGCCCCGTACACGACCTCAGGTGATACGACTTGCGTTAAGCGATACGCGCGTGATTTACTAGTTTACTTCCGCGTATCATAATTAGCCTATAATATTCCCACTGCTGGGACGCAGGCCTTCTCTCTATGAGCGGGAATGGACTATATTCCACCACGCGTGCCCCGTACGGGTTGTTAGATGTCACAAATGTCTTCGAATTTTTTAGATTTCTCAGCGATGATGTTTTTCCTTGCCGACCACCACCACTATCATGCGCGAGTATCGACGCGTCACAAGTCACATCGCAGAAGTGGAAATTATGGTTTTCCTACTCCGCCGCTACACTTTTATGAATAATTTCGTTGCGGGATCCAAGACAGTTAAATTGTTTCCCTGTGACTTCGTCGAGCTTCCTTGTCTCGGCGCTTTTCTGGTGGTCGCCACTGTTGATTTTGGCTTTCAGGAGTTACACTGGTTTGGGAAAAGAGTGGCGAGCTTGTCCCGAAAAAAAATCCCATCGCGGGGTCAGGTGGCAAGCTCTAAGTAATGCCTATCATTTCTTTTCCTCGCAGTCGCTGTCACAACACGCGTGTCGCTAAAGCACATAGGTCGTGGCCAAGCCGTACATGCTTGTTCAAACAAGGTGCTTCGTTTGTACAGTTTCAACGTAAATTAACTTGTTACAGTGCGTTGTGACACCAACTTGTCAACTCGGCTAATTATTTTAGTTGGGAGTAAGGGCGGGTTCAGGTAAGGAGAGTAGCTTTGTGTAAGATGTTTGCTTGCCTTAGGGTGGTTGTTTGTTTGAGATTTTGATGGTGAGATTATTTGGGAACGAGCCTGAGTGTAGACAAAATACTGAAGCTATAAAGTTAAGTATTATAAACACGTGTTTTTTTTTTTAAGAAACGAAAGATTTAAGTGTATGTGCTTAACCTGGTGTCAGAGTTTTTATACCGCGCATAGGCCTCTGACTTGGCTTTACATGCAATCGAGAAATATCTCTCAGGCATGCTGGTTTCCTCACAATGTTTTGCAAAGGTGCCTTTTTTTTTTTTTTTGGGGGTGAGAAATCATCAAATGACTCCTCCCGCTCTGGGCGGAGCGGAAGGGAGTGTCAGACTCTTACTGACTAAAAAACACCCATGTTCCTTCATTGGCCCTTTATGTTCCAGGGCCGCGGTATCTCTTTCGAACAGTCCCGCAGCCCTGGCAGGCACCGGCCCTTGCTGGCCCCTCCCGTTTGCTGACATCTCTTTGAGGCGCGCGTGGAACACGAACGCGCCGTCGATACGGCCTGCCCGTCGTCATACGACGGACGGACGGCGAGCTAGCCCATTACTCGCCGTCCACAGGCCCGCGCCTACGGTGGCCGAGAGCCATCACGGCGTGGCCCCCGACGCCCGGTGCTTCTCCCGCGGCGGCTGGGACGTGAGGAGGTTCTCTCCCTCTCACGTTCCGCCGCCTCCTTCGCTAGCATGACTGCTTCGCAGAAGGAGGCGACGGCTTGCCATTCCCTCTCGCCCCGGACCATGGCTTGAACCAGGGCCGGGCGCGAGAGGTCGCCGCCGCCAATCGCCGCTACGAGGACACGGCGGTGCTCCTCCCAAGCGGAGCAGACCTCGACGGTGTGCTCCACCGTGTCCTCCGGTCGATCCTCGCAATTGTAACACCAGGGCGTTTCCTCCCGCCCGATTCGGTGCAGGTACCTCCCGAAGCACCCGTGTCCGGTGAGGACCTGCGTCAGGCGGAAGGTGAGGGCGCCGTGGCGCCTCCCTAGCCACTCCTCAAAGAGGGGACTTACCGCCACTATCGTGGCGTGCCCTGAACGGGGTTGCGATAGTCGCTCTCTCCATGTCGCCATGAGATCACGGCGGAGGTCTGTCCGCCGCGCGACAATATGCCGCGGCAGCGGAGTTACCCCCCGGCTCTGTACCTCCGCGCGCCACTCGTGCAGGCGCGCGAGGACTATGGCCTCCAGATCCCATGGTGGCAATCCGGCAAGGAGGCTCGCCGCCTCGCGGGAGATCGTGCGGTACCCCCGGATCAGCCTTACGGCTACCACCTTTTGGGGCGCGTTCAGGTAGTGCTTTGCACGCAACCTCAACGAACGCGCCCACACCGGGGCCCCGTAAAGGGCCATGGACCGCAAGATCCCCGCATAGAGCCTCCGGCAGGAGGCGTTTGGCCCCCTCAGGTTGGGCAGGAGCCGCTTGAAAGCAGCCCCGGCCTTTTCCAGTCTGGGAGCCAAACGTCGGAAATGCTCCAAGAAGTTCCATCGGCTGTCGAGGACGTTGCAAAGGTGCCTTAGGTACCAAGTATCAAAAGGGGAGGGGGGGGGGAGTGGGTTCAAATATCAAATGAAAAACCATCTTAGTCAGACTTGAAAGGAGTTTCGAAGTCTCAATCTGAGTTAGAGGATGACTAGGCGAGTCCAAGTAATGTTTGCCAGTGTTTCATATTCACAAAGTACATCAAGAAACATCTTTTATGACCAAACAAAAATGAACGTAAAAACTTTCTTCTCCTTCATAGCCTTTTTCCAACTATGTCAGTCAAGGTCGGCTTCCAGTCTAACTGGATGCAACTGAATATATGTATACGGAATAATATATAATGATTGCCTATCTGCCAATGCTAACGCCATTACATGATCTTATCTGTAAACAAAACTACGTATAAACATAGCACAGGCAAGTAAACTCGCTTACCGCTTAGAGGCTAAACGCATCAGAACACGTCCTTAGTTTAAAACTGTTTATGCTGAAATTTGGTGCCGCGAAGTTGGCTTCGTGATTGGCTTCCAAACTGTCTTATGGATAATGATTATAGGTATTATTATTAGTAAAGTCAAGATGTGTAATTATGTTTGAATATTGATCCGTTCTAGGAGGAGCACACTAGGCGGAGCTCGTGGCTAAATAATGACAGGTTTTGACAATGAATGGGTGACCATCCATTACTTCCCGAGTGTTCTCCATGCCTCGAAAAGCACGTTAAGCCGTGGTCTGGGTGTCATTTATAGATTTTATCTTAGGGTATTTCGAGGGGGTGGGTTTTCGTATTTTTATCTTAGGGTTAATTAAAAACAGGGATTTTTTCTAATAGTTATGTATAATTGTTTTTTTTTTGTTTTTGATAGCCACACTATCGAATTAGGTTTAATATTACCTGTAATGATAGTAGTAAGTTGAATAAATAAATAAATAAAAAGATGTAAAACATTGATAAATCGTTATGAGTAAGTCAAAACTCCGAAAGTCAATCAACCAGTTATCAAAGGATATTGTTTTAGGGTTATGAGGAAGCGTTAGGTTACGGTTAAAAGGGAGGATCCTGCGATCACATTGGTGATGTTTCTGGTGGGCTGCTGCCCGACAGCTGTGCTCGGGATGTTGTATAAAGGGTGTAACAAGACCCTTAACGAAGCCGAAAGGCACTTGTTCTCCCCGTCATTGCGATCATGTTTTTGTCCTACACCATACCTAGGAACCTTCTAGTTACGGAGATATTGGGGGTCAACGTTCTAACTTTTTATTTATTTAAACTTCAGTTCAAGAGTGGTACATAGGCGGACTTAATGCCACAAAACATTCTCTACCAGTCAACCTTTGGATCAAATAGATCCAAAAAAAAGATAGATCTTTTTCATAAGTTTTTTTTAAATACATGTTTTTAATGTAAGATTTTTACTTTAAACATCTCCATGACTCCTGTACTATTCAATCCATCCACCAGCACAATGTTTGGAGTGCGTTACATTGAGTCCTGCCCGTACAACGTGAGTTTTCACCGCAAAAATAAAACTCGCTTCCCAGCAATATTTTTTGCGTATAGTTACTTAGTTTGATGTACAGAATATAAGTTTTTAAACTGTCATGGTCACTAACATTATAAATTAACACTAGAAACGGGATATTTACCATGTCCACTGTTTGTTTTGAGTTCCCGATATTTCGGCGCTGTTGCAAGCACCATGATCACGGATAAACTGAACTTATTGCCGGTGTGTGTGAACAAACAGTGGACATGGTAAATATCCCGTTTCTAGTGTTAATTATGATGTACAGAATGTTTGGTTGAGGTCTTCGTGAAGGGTCCGTTTACACCCTGTTAGTCAAGTTTAACTTGCCGATAGCTCTAACAACGCGATGCAGGTTTCTTTTTCTTAATTTGCATCGTAACGTGCTTTTTGTCAATTTGATTATGCTCAATAAATACTCATTAGTAATCGAGGTCCGATAGGCAGACTCTCCATGTAAAATTCGGGCATACAGCAAAATCCGGTTAAACACTAGAATCTGTTGTGAATGCTAGATACATGGTGCTAATAAATTATATTATTTATCTCGTGACCAGCGGGCGGGCCTACTTTTTGGCCAAAGAATCGGCATTGCCATCCAACGTGGCAATGCTGCCAGCCTTCTGGGCACTTTTCCTGTTGACAGCGATGCGGACGAATTTTTGGACGCCCTTTTCTACTTGAACATATTTATTACTATTATAGTTTTGTAGTTTGTAATTATAATATATTATTAATATGTTATAGATATAGCTTGAAAGCCCTGTTATTAAATAGTTCGTACGATTATTCAGAGTAGTTTAATTTATATCTCATAAAACTAATATCATACCACGAATTCGTGTAACTATAATAAGCAATATTCGTTTTATATTAATATCTTAATAACATAAGTTTGTAAAGCTACTACATTTGTAGTTCAGTAGTTTCTGTGAAATGATGTGACATCTCATGTTCTAAGTTAAGATGAAAGTTTAGAAACATCTTCATCGATCATTCTAGAAACCGAACCGAAGTTTCTTAATGTAAGTAAGATCATACCTACATACGTTTCTTTAGAAAAGTAGGTACTTATGTAAAATATAATTTGCTTGTTTACTATTTATCTCTTTAGAATATTTTATGGCAGTGTCTCAACTCATATGTTAATTACCCAAAAAGCTTTAGTAATTTTACCCAAAAAGCTTGGGTAATACTAAGTTTACCGGGGTAAAACTAGGTTTACTTCTTTTACTAGCATTACCCTTAGCACATACACTAATCTGTATGGTCATATGACTTGGCCAAGATTAGGTACTATGAACTTTAAAAGAGACTCTGAGTTTGATCAGTTTCTTTTCAGAGTACTCGGATAGCAAAACAACTAGTGACGTATAAAAATGTTTTTAAACTAATTTACAGAAATAAATACAATTTATATTAAAGGTTTTTATTTTCTCGTAAAATCAGTTCACCATTTAGTAAATCCTATGTTGCCAACCATCCTGTTGATCAGAAGCACGGATTTGTAGCACCAGCATTTGACAACTAAGCCTGTAGACTAGTGAAGCCGGTAATGACTTTTGAACAAAATCTTGGCATTAATACCGTATTTTATAGCCTTTACTATGCTGTCAACAAAATGAATTGGGTTTTGGTTGGTTGACGGAGGGATCGTATCGGTCCCGATTTTTTCAGTTTTGAAACGATTAGATGTAGGAATGGCATGTAGAAGATCATCATCTGCCTTTCCCATTAACGTGAAAGCGCTATGGATGATTAAATGAACTGAGAGGGTTGTATTGATGATTTTATAATCATTAAAATCATCGATACAACCCTTTAAGTTCTGTTAATACATACGTGTTACGGTCACAAATCATACGTTTGTTTAACATACAGCTTGACACTAATCGGCAAATTGCAAAAACGGTATGAAAATTTGAATTTCGCGGGTTACTCTGGCGCTTCCCGCTTAAGTTGGGGTCGGCTTCCAGTCTAACCAGATGCAGCTGAATATAAGTCTCTTATATGGATTATCTGCCTATTTGATTGCTAGAACCCAGTTACTGAGCCACCCGATATAAATAAATAAAATAAAATAGCCTTTATTGCTGTTTCTTTCTTTACAATTAATAAATGCCTACTTACTAAAAACTAAATCAATAATAACTTGAATTTAAATGATCGGCAACTGAATGTTCGCGTGGAACAGCTTGTCTGTCGACAAAGGCCTCCTCTAAAGATTTCCACGTATTCCTGTCTCTTGCTAAACGGGTCCATACCGGATCAGCTATTTCCTTGAGGTCATCTTCCCATCTTTTGGTTTGTCTGCCTCTATTTCTTTTGCTATCTCGCCACACTATACCCCATGGTAAAGCTGGTTGTTAGACTTTCGAGACTGGTAATTACTATCAAAGATCAGTCAGTATCATTATCATACTCCTGCCCTTATCCCAATTCATTTGGGGTCGGCGCAGTATGTCTTCTTCAGCCATACTTTTCTATTTCGCGTCATCTCATCAGTTACCTCCTTCCTAGCCATATCAGGCTTCACACAGTCCATTCATCGTTTCTTTGGTCTTCCTCTACTCTTATAGCCATCCACATTCATACTCAAATTTTCCTCATGACATTTTCCTCATTCCTGCTCATCACATGCCCATACCACGTTAAGCAATTACCACACAACTATCAAAGATCAGTATGAAGAATAAATAAAGGATAACCGGGATCAGGCCAAAATAGTCTTATGTGATACAGTTGTTACCTGGAAAAAGACTTACTGTGGAAAAATATAGAGTTGATTTCCACAAATAAAGTGTAATTTCGCAGCTGACAGCTATATATCATGTCAGAGTAGATTCGTGGCAATGATAACTAGAGGGGCGGAGCTACGAGTGACAAAATACTTTGCAGGACTCGAGAATAAAGCACTTAGAGGGGTAGTTCCAGTAGTTATTTTAGAGAGAATTTCACCAACGGAACTGAATGTGTTTATAGGGCATGAAAACATGGGTGTAAAGTTCTTCCTCCCCAGGAGGGACCAGATGGGTGTTGTATAACTATCTAGTGGGCTACTGCCCAACAGTTGTTGTCGGGTTTTCCTATATAGTCTTAAGACGCGGATAACTTTTAATAGCCCAATTTAGAATGTTGGTTCAGGTTACCGACGTTGCCTGAAGAATTGACAAACTTAAGTGGAAGTGGGCAGGGCACATTGCTCGCAGAGCAGATGGCCGATGGGTCGAAGAGTTCTGAAGTGTCGACCGTGAACCGGAAGACGTTGCGTTGGTATGCCTCCCACTAGGTGGACTGATGTCCTGGTGAAGGTTGCGGGGATCCGCTGGATGCGAGACGCACGGGACCGGTCAATGTGGTGACATTTGAGAGACGCCTATGTCCACCAGTGGACGTCTCTCGACGATGATGAGAATTTTGGTTTTAGTTCCTCCTTTCTGGCACAGATGGCGCTGTAGTACTTTTAATACTATGTTGCTGCAGTACTCAAGATCGACCCGAGTGGCTGTTACTATTTAGCCACGAGCTCCTCAGCTTAGTAACTGATAACATTCATTTATAATGTACGAAAAGCATGAATTTCACGAATGGAGTTCCCGAGTCCCCAATGCCACTGATTCCATCTTATCCGAAAAACCATATTGCTTAAACACAATCTGGCATCCCCCTCCACCCCTCTACCCCCATGAGATAGGGGTGAACACAGGTAAACCCTTTGAGACAAATTGAATCGACTTACCTTACAGGAATTCGGTACTCAATGCTCAGATCTCTTATATGTCGTGTTCTGAAAAAGCTTTAAAAGAAATCCGAGTTACGTATATATAGATTGTAGACTGCAGGAACAACGTATTTGCACAGAAAAATATTTTACCTGTAAAAGTATTTAAATTCAAAATAATATTTTGTTACACTATTTCATGCACACTGATAGCCAGCGCTTTTAATATTATTTGGAATTCAAAATTTCAAAATAATATTAAAAGCGCCGGCTATCAGTTTGCATGGTTTTGTTTCACTATTTCCTCAAATTACTTGCTTGGAAAGTCTGTTTTATTTAGTATGTTTGAGTAAAATAAAATTAAAACTATCAAAAAAATCGCAGTTGTTTATCGCGTCTATTCATGAAAATGTGGTTGAAAATAGCCTTTTTTTAGACAATCTATTGTATAGCTATACAAGCGCAATGTTGTTATAATATCCACAACATATTTATCCGCAGGTTTTAATCACTATTTAAAGTTGCAACAACTATCAATCAACTTCAAAGATAATATCCAAAATCACCACCTGCCTCGCCTTTTTCCAACTGTCTTGGGGTCAGCTTTCACTCTAACCAGATGTAGCTAGAAGTATTTTGCGTGGACGAACTGCCTGCCTGACCTTCTCAACCCAGGTTGTCAGACTTTCAGAATGTAGACTACCCGTAACGGCTGTCAAACATTTTCGAACGAGAGTCAACAGTTAATCGTGCTTCCTGAGGCACGGAGGGAGCTCGGTACATTAGGGATGGTCACACATCCACGGATCGACCTTGGCAAGCGTTGCTTAACCCAAAATATCAGCCCCCATTTTTATTAAGTCGCGAGCCCCTCAAAGGATAATACCAAAAATATAAACAAGAAAAAAACGCTCAAACCATAATCGTAGCTTATTTGAAAAGCCGATAAACCCGTGTTGTGTGTGATAGAAAAAATGGAGCCCCAGGGTAAGTCGACAAGGAATATAAATTATGAACGTTGTCAATCCTACCTTTATTCAATGTAGCCCACTTGGTATGAAACACCTTTGAGCCTTGAGGGAGGGGTATTGAGTGATGTATCAATTGTGAAAGGTTTGGAAGTGCAGATGGTGTTGAACGTAGGAATAGATACTTGCAATGGTTACCCCACTTAGGTACATTGCGGTGCC
Organism: Eurois occulta; assembly: GCA_950022335.1. NCBI lineage: Eukaryota > Metazoa > Arthropoda > Insecta > Lepidoptera > Noctuidae > Eurois > Eurois occulta. Next base: position 1,852,971 of record OX465489.1, on the reverse strand, counting down.
TTACAAAGGGAGGTGAATAGAAGCAATTAATGCCTCTGATGCATTGAACGAGCGTGCAGAGTAAACTTTACGTAAATAATTCGATTTTAAAATTGAAAATGATCGTTTCAATTAAAAACGTTTTAATAATTTTAAGAATTGATTTATATCTCTGAATGATACTGATTGTGCTTGTTGCAAACAATTTAAGTAAAATGCTATAGGATAATTGTATTTTCGGTTAAAAAAATCGACATATTTTACGTTACGTTTACACAGCCCGTTCATGCTAGGGACTCTGGTCTCCGTCAGTTTTGATACTTGTCGCAATTAGTATGAATTGGAGTACCTACTTAATACGAGCTATGGTTTGAGATATATTTAAATTCGGTTGGACTGACGCCCATTTTGATCAAGACCCTTTATCCGGACTCCGGGTTGGTATTCAGGAATCTCTGATGGAAAAACCCATTAAACCTGGGTACCAACCCAAGATCTCATATTCAGTAGCTGGTTTACAATGATGAGTCAAAACATGAGCACTCATGTTACGGTTGGTCCATAAATTTAAAGTCATTCAGCGAGCAAAGGGACGGGTTTTGATTCAATGAACATTCGAAATTAGTAATTCGTCTTAGCAAGCCTTCGAAGTTCCGTACATTGCGAAGATGATGATGACATGGAGCGACTGACTATCTGACCCCCACAACGCAGTTATTATTATTAGACTTTCGGACACTGACTACCTGTAACGACTGTCAAAGATCTACAAATGACAGCCGGGACCAACTAATGTAATGGGTGGTCACCCATCCACGGACCAACATAGGCAAGACCCGGGCGGCTGTTATTTACTTAGCCACGAGCTCGTTTGATCTGGGTTTTTTAACAAAACCATTATCCACCGTGTTCAATCGCATTTTCACCTTAAGATTATCAATCACAATACATTTGCAAAGAATCAGATCAAAGTAGACAGAACATCAATTTGAAACAAACTTAGTTTTGACTAACGTAATACAAAAGTTATATTTGAAAAATGATTTCGTCCGTGAGAGCGCAAATTTGTATGCGAGCACTTTCTGTTTCGCATTCCAAGTTTTAGGGGAGTTACATAATTTTATGAGTTTTATTTTGGTGGTCATACCAAGTAGGTTTGTAAAAAGGACCATAAAGAAAATGAAATTAAAAAACGCATGTTAATTGACCATGCAACCTCAAGGTCATTTTACGTTCCATGGTCACACTTTACCAAAAGGACGTGAGGAACCCGCTACTTGAAAAATGATGGTATTCAGCTGCATCCGGTTAGACTGGAAGCCGACCCTAACATAGTTGGGAAAAGGCTGGGCAGATGATATTAGGCAACAACTTCAAGTAATGTCTTAATTTTTCTTTAAAAGTTTTATTTATATAAAGTTACTTCTGACATCCTACAGCTTTTGAAACCATAATTAAATAAGTTACTTTCAGACGAGCGTGCACCATCGTCGAACACATAATCGCCTCCAATCAGTTTAGTCAGAGGATAATAAAATCAATACACAAGAAATTATCACCTGCCTAGCCTTTTCCCAACTATGTTGGGGTCGGTATCCAGTCTAACTGAATGCAGCTGAATACCCGTATTTTACATGGAGCGACTGCCTATATAGCCTCCACAACCCAGCTATCACTGGGTGACACGATACACTTTGTTAAGACTGGTTGTCAGAGCCACTGACTACCTTAACGACTGTCAAACATCTACCAATGATAGCCGGGACCAACGGCTTAGTGTGCTTTCCGAGGCACCGAGGAAACTCGGTGTATAATCGGTACTCACCCATCCACGGACCAACCTAGACAAGCGCGGCTTAACCTAAAGATCGACCCGAGCGGCTGTTTTTATTTAGCCACGAGCTCGCGCTTTATTACAAATAAAGTGGTTACAAAATTGTGTGAATTCCCTGACTCCTGTACTAGGTGATAGACTTGTGTTACAGGAGCCAGTGCCCTCTTCTAGGAGAAGATATTACCTGAGAAATAAGATGAGTGGAAAACCGTCTATAAACCGAATAAACAGAAAGATAATGAACTCGAAAGCACTTATCTTGTTTACAATCTAAACTTAATGAGATTGGAGGATAATTATTACTAGGAACAGCATTATCCTTTTAGCTAGTTTTTATGAGGAGCAGTAACAATTTGTTATGATCGTGTTTATTCATTAAAGCTTCATTTATTTTTGAGTAGGTAAGTTACTTTTAAGGATGAAATTTGTTTTATGTTTATTTGCGAGTAAGTCATTATTTAGTAGACTTATATACTTTATTTTACACCAAAATTGAAACACAACTTCAATTTATAATACTGCTAATTTTATAGTTACATATCATTGGCGGTCTTAGAGGAGCTCGTGGCTAAATAAGAACAGCCGCTCGGGTCGATCTTTAGGTTAAGCCGTGCTTACCTAGGTTGGTCCGTGGATGGGTGACCACCCATTACATACCGAGTTTCCTCCGTGCCTCGGAAAGCACGTTAAGCCGTTGGTCCCGGCTGTCATTTGTACTTTGTACATCTTTGGCAGTCGCTACAGGTAGTCAGTGTCCCGAAAGTCTGACAACCAGTCTTACAAAGGGGTATCATATTACCTATCACTAACTGGGTTGTGGAGGTCAGATAGGCAGTCGCTCCATGTAAAATACTGGTATTCAGCTACATCCGGTTAGACTGGAAGCCGACCCCAACGTAGTTGGGAAAAGGCTAGGCAGATGATGATATCATTGGCAGTCTTATCGCTGATAGCGATGTTTAATCATTTATTATTCCATCTACATTGGCATAGAAACATACCTACGTTCACTGACTTAAAAATTAGATGGTTATTTTTACGCTACTTCAGATCAATATAGGTTCAGTATGATTACATGATAATGTTGTCAGTATAGATCTTTTATAATTTTTATATTCTTTAGGGGACAGTTTTTGAATCTATGTAGCCTGATGGAGAGGAATGGATGAGGACGGTCTAAGAAGGAACGAGCGAACTTAATCGCAATTTAATCCACGAAGAAGTTTCTAATTGCGATTGAACGTGGACGAGGCAAAATGAGTATGTTACGTTCTGTGGATTCTGGTTACTCTCATGAGAAAAGGTTTGAGTTTAAGTATGTATGAAAGTTTCTAATTTTAACAGAATACGGATTTTTTTTTTATTTTATTTAAAAGCTTAATTAATTCTACTTTTCTTTTACACAGAACAAACCAAAACAAAAACACTTCTCCGCCACAGTCCAGTGGGCTTGGCATCTAAAAAACTGGTATTACGGCAATAATCGTTGGCAATAACATTTGCACAGTGCTCCGTTTGTGCTCAAACCGCGGGATCGAATCTAATTTGTGTGGCTTAGCCGCGCCGTGCGTCCCAATGTGCGCGCTTTAATGAAAATCTAAATTTAGATGTGCTGATGCTTTTTATAAGTGGATTTTTTCAAGGCTCGTAGCAATGTGTTTGGGGATAGTCTCGGAGATATTTTTATTTTACAGAATTTGATATTTATCTTTTATGGATCAGTGAAACTATTACCGATAAATTGCGAACCGGTTGCAAACACTTGACACGGACATTTTTTTATTTTCAGTATAGTCCGAGATATGTAACATTGTAAAGGTGTGCGTTTTGTTCCACCTGTATATGCACACTGAACTCTCTTTACATTACATACAAAACCAACATTGGAGCCAACATGATGTTGGAACCAACTTAATTGTGACGTGCGGTTACCGCCAATTGCTCGCAGCCATGCGTCACAATCAAAAGAGGTCTAACCACACAGCTCCACAGCGCCCTCTGCCGGCCGATGTGAAGTGTACCAGGTGCGTCCCGTTGGCCCACAAAATCGGATCCGACCTCGGGATTTAATTTTGTAATGGGTAGTGGTGTGGGTGGTAAGAGATAGCGGGAAACTTGTGCCATCACTACTCTGTTTACTATTTTTGAATCTTATTCAGTCCTCGTGTTCTCTCCATCATTACAATCATATTTTTGTTCTGGACCAAACCTTCTAGTTACGGAAATAATGGAGATAAAAGTTCCAAATTTTTCACAAGTTTAAGAAAAATACAAGTTTTAAATGTTATAACTTTACTCCACGACCCCCGTACTATTCAATGCATCGATCAGCACAATGTTTTGAGTGCGTTACATTGAGTACTAACGTAAAACGTAATTTTTCACCCCAAAAAAAAATTCGTTTACCAATGCAATGATTTTTGCGTACAGTTACTTAATTTGATGTACAGAATGCTGCGTTGATAGCTTCGTGGAGGGTCAGTTTACACCTTGTATAGCATAATAACCAATTAATTACTCCGCAACAGCCTATCCTTTGCACCACACTATTGTGAATCGTGCCTCTGACACGATCGGGAGCGTATCGATCGTCGTTCACAGTTTCAATCGCTACAACATTGATTAGCAACTTTACACCTTGTTTTTATGTTCACTGCTTCTTTGCGCCCCCGCAACTTTTCAAATTTGTTGGAAGTAGGTGTAAGAAGAAATAAGGTATTTGTTTTGGTAAATAATAAAGGAAGAAACGAGTTTGAATTTCATTTTAGAGTGGGCTGGAGAACTGTCTCTTTTGGCCATATATCAATGGTGGCAAAATATGATAACATTACCCATTGTCCCTACTTAAAAGTATTCACTTAATTAATTAATTAAGGTTATTGTTATGTTGTCCAAGTCTTACCTTACTGACTTGAACTGGCTCTATGATATTTTTTACATTTTTACGAGAACTATGAGAAACTCGAATTTGCGTTCGGTATAATATTAATTACTAGCTTTTGCCCGCGGCTTCGCTCGCGTTAATTTAGAATTTGAAAATCAATTCGGGTTGTACTCTGCTTGTAATATTACAATGGGGTGAAAAACTGCCTTTTTATCCCACCAGATGTCGCATAATCAACTTTGCCTAATTGTGTTCTGTCACCTGTCAAAATCCATACTAATCTACGATTTTTATATAAACAAATATCGAAAATAATTAAATACTATAAATATGACGCAGTGTTGTGCTCCAGACTGCAAAAATCAAGGAAGACATATATTTCCAAAGGATCCAAAACGCCGAAAAGCCTGGGAAAAAGCGTTGAGAATCAAAAACTTTAAAGCAACCGAGCACTCTGTGTTGTGCCCTGCTCATTTTAAAGCTGATGATTATTTTGGCCAAAGTAAAGATACCGGTACGTGTGATTGATTCATAATAACTCGTGGATAATTGTAGATCATTTTGCATTGAAAGTAATGATAATATGTTATTTATTTCAGTGTATGAGCCTAAGGCTAAATTCTTAAAGAAAACTGCAGTGCCTTCAATCTTTTCTTTAATTTCTTCAATTACATTGTTCAATCTTGCCTTCATTGCTCAACAGAATATTTACAATATAGACAACTTTTTTCATTTGGGCCTTGCATTGGCCCTGTATGTATGTGTATGCACCTTCAATGCTATACCGCGCAGTCAACAAACCTGGCTTCATACATAGCCTGTCCTTTCGGCTGAGCATTCAGAGCATTGAATCTGAAAGAAATAGAATAGCACTTTAGGCACTTTGGTAAATCATGTAACATAGAAGGTACCTCCTATAATTTTAGTCCTAAGGTCTAAATATAAAGGTATCATTAAAGAGATGCTACAAGAGATTTTATAAATAAACTCACCTTTCGAAGTACGACTGTATTTCTTGCCTATTTAGAGCAGGAATCGGCGAATCGGCATTGATGTCTTTGTAAGAAGAAGTTGGTGGGCACCGATATTGTGGGTCACTGAGAGATGTGCCAGGCTCTAGGTTGACATTAAAATTAAAATTTCGGTCGTATGCTTCTAATCTGAAAGTCAAATACATACATCATAATAGATTCGATGAGAAAATCGATTATTTATCAATATAACCTTAAAATTATTTATTGATTACCTTTCAATCAAAACTGCTTTTTTCCCTGCTGTTGATGCATTTCTTTTACGTAACTCCACTTTTAATTGTGAAACAGTCCAAAAAGAATACATTTTAAATATAAAATTATTCGAAAACAGCAATAACAAATTCACTAAATCGTCAACATTTATCTGACAAGGCAGGGTCGATGCTAGCGACATCTAAGTCGACCTTTGAGTTTTTCTCCTCATTCAATTTTGATTCGAAAGGCACGTGGCGCCATCTATTATCATACGAACATTATTGTTGTTTACCTCCGGAACAGTCTTTTTTTTCGGGATGAAAGGTACCCTATGTCCATTTCTGTACACCTGACAACGTATACGCAAAATTTCAGGATGATCGTTTCTGTGGTTTAGGCGGGAAAAGGTAACAAACAAACTTACTTTAGCATTTATAATATTATAGTTAGTAGTTAGGATTCCTGCTAGTGTGCAATGGTTTACCTCATATGCAATATTTTCAATAGAGACAATTATTGTATTTTTTTTTCTATAACAAAATATCTCGAACAAAAGACAATCAGTTGGTATAATTGATTACGATTAATTTTTGAATCGTCATAATGATTAAATTAATGCCTCTCAGGCGTTTAACTTAGCACTATAATAGATGTCCGAAGTTCATTATAGATTACATAACATAACATAACATCACATTTAATCCCCGAAGCGTAAAGCAGAGGTGTACCTAATAGTACACCCACATTTGGCCAGTTATGTTTAAGTCCCATGTAATAGGGCGCTAGCCTATTGCAATTAACCGCTCACAAGTCCAGACTCCGTGGCTGCTACAGAGAAATTCCTAATGGAAAACCCGATAACAATTTGCCCGACCCGGAAATCGTACCCAGGACCTCATGCTCAGCAGTCGCAATTGCAACCACTATACTAACGAGGCAGTCATTAGAGGATTATAGATCACGTATCACATATAAGTTACATTCACCACCGTGATATCACGTAAACGTTTTACAAGCACATTTTACGTCGTCATAACACGTCCACAAACCCATACCTATAATACAACTTAGTAATTCAATTTTCAACCTAATTGCCATTAGAACTTCAACACATTGACCTGAGTGAACCAACCACATATAGCCATCTCCTTTACTCATATACAAAAGCACATATGCGCCATCTCTTTCTGTCTAAGTCGGGAAAGTTGATGAAAAGTTTTAATTGGCTGTTCAAATTTTATTTGAAATGTTATATAACATTGTTTTACGGTTATAAATGTGGGGTGTTGTGTTTTTATAATATTATTGTTAATTCTGGATTTGTTGGTGTCAGAGTGGTTTAGCTGTTATTTGTATGCAACATAACTATTATTTTGCAATATCATAGTTTGGTAATGCGTTGCAGTTATTTTTTGGTAATAATTATGAAACATAGTTTTATAATAATACCAGCATTTTTTCACTGCAGGACCGAAGCTACATAAAAGGCAAACATTATCAACACGCTTGCTTAAAGTGGATTGGAGATTGTAGAATTCATAGTAAGATTTTTTTTTTCAGAAGTTTTAGAAGTTTCCCAGATATGAACTACCCAAGACTTTTATGCTTCAAAATATTCCTGCAATCTACATAAAGTTTACGCTAGTACTTGAGTTAGTACCTGTCCTATAAAAACTTTGTAACTCCGCTAAAAGTCCCCGTTCCACGTCCATACATCACAAGGCTTTAAAACGTCATAGCAAAAAAAATTATAGACCATTATAGCAATTATGCAAATGTTCACCGATAAAAACAGATAGTATCGGTGTCCTGCGATCGAATCGCGCGATTTTATTGTCGCAAAATGATATTAATGGACACATTTACATTTAAGGGGTAGTTTCGAGGGGTTGTTCAGGGTGAATTATGGGGTGAAGTCGGGTATTTTTGGTAGATCAATGGGAGTTCCGGTTTTGGACATTTTTATAAATTGTTTTTATGCTAATCTCTATGGGTGAGTTTTAAGAGTCGATTGAGAATGGATTGGTTATGCTTTAGTGCCTTTGTAAGGAGAGTGTTTTCTCTGTCAGTAGCAAAACAGGTCTTTTATAGAAATGAGGGTCATTGTTTCAACTTATAACATAATATAACATCACGCCTGTAATCTCCGAAGGCTTTGGCAGAGTTGTACCTAATAGAACACCCACATTTCGCCAGTTATGTTTAAGTCCCATGTAATAATGGGCAAGCCTATTGCCATCAACCGACATGAATCCATAGTCTGTAGCTGTTAAAGAGAAATTCCTGATGGAAAAACCTAATAACATTTTCACCCGATCTGGGAATCGAACCTGAGCAGTCGCGCTTGCAACACTAGACCAACACTAAATCGTTGGTCTAGTGTTGCAAGCGCGACTGTTTGACTTATAGTGGTGTTTTACTCTCAGGTGTTTTAACTTATAGTTTTGTTATATGTCTCTTTATTTGGTTAACCAGCATTCCCAATGAATGAATAGACTCTAGGAGGAGGAAAGGTTCATAACAGTCCTTTGCTATTTAATGAACAAGAATCTTACTCTCAACATGACTGACATTTAAGCTAAAAATCAGCATAAATGGAGTTTATCTATATAAACCCACTCGATTTTAAATAGTTATCATTATCTTGGCCACCTAACCATTTGCCAACTATGTTGGGATCGGCTTCCAGCCTAACAGAATGCAGCTGAATACCAGTATTTTACATGGAGTGACTGCCTATCTGACCTCCACAACTCAGTAACTGAATAATACGAAATTATACGAGTTACTCGATTTCACAAACACCAAAACGGAAATATTATCCGTGACATAAATACCACTATTTTCACGATATAAGTTTTTAAAGTGTCATGGTCACTAACATTATAATACACACACACACTATTTTCACATTTGCTATTCCGTATTTTATTTATGGCAACATTCAATATTTTTTCACTGCGCTTTGTAATTGTCAGCGCGATAATTTAACGAATGAGTGAATGAATTAAATGAACATGTGGACACGAGGGGTTATGGTTTGGTTACGGTGCTAAAGTATACTATTCAGTGATTTGAAGATTTGTTTTTCTGAAATTAGACAAGGTAGGCTGTCAATGTGTCATTATGTTTGTATATACAGAACATTTTATCTTCTTTTTAAGGAAAGATCTTTTGTGTGTCTGTCTGTCCGTTTGTCACGGCCAATTTGCTCCGAATCTACTGTCTCCTTCCTTATCTTGCGCCTTTATCCTTTTAGACGTCTTAATTAATTATGCTTTAAAACTAGATGAAGCCGGGAAAAAATACCGGAACAAACTTAGAGGTCACCGTCTCTTTTAAGTCCAGAAATAATTTGGATCATAATTTGGGGCAGGGGACATAAAACGGCCGCTTTAGCAGAATTATAATAATATGAATTCCGTTACAATTCGTAAAAGTATAACCCGTCTGCCTTCAAAGCAAGAGTGAACAGGCATCTTCTGGGCACGCTTGTTTCATCATAGACCTCATCCATCGCTTTCCACCAGGCGTCATCGAGGTCAAGAGCAGGCCCATATTGTAATAAAAAAAAAAGTGACAGTTCATAATATTAACTAGGTACGTCTGTGACCATTTTAAGAATTTTAACCTGATTCATTTTATTATAAAGCGGCCTTTTTATTCCTCCAGATCATAATTGTGAACAGAAACCTCACACTGCCTATCTTTGTAGCCCTCGAAATACTCTACTCCCAAAACGTACCCGCTCATCGCTCCGCTTATCAGCAACACCTCAGCCTTCCGCAATAAATCATTTTATTTACTACACATTAATGATTGAAACGTTATTTCCCATTCGCTACGTTGTGACGTTATTACTCAAAATGAGTAATTGTTTTCCAATTTATTACGTCATCCGATTATAATAAATAAGGCATTTCAAAATTTCGTGACGGAACGCTAATGGAAATGCAGTATGCAGACTCGCGTTCCGAATTTTTAATTTCGCATTTTGTGAAAGATGGCGGCTCGAACAAACGTGGATCTGAATCTGAACCCAATACGTTCTGCTTTTGACATTAAAAATTACCGATTACTTAGGTAGGTATTAAGTGCAAATTACTTAAAACAAGTAATGATAACGTATCTTTTCATTTAGCTTTACAAAAATGACAGAACTTCACGTCGGCATTCTCCGAAGGTTTAGGCAAAAGTGTACCTATTAGCACACCCAGAGTGCGCCAAACAAACCGATGGCAGTGTTATTCTAAAAATAGACCGTATCAAAAGTGTTTGACAATTTTACATAGCTACTTGCTTTAATAGGAACTACATTATCGGTTCACGATTACGTTATTTACAAAAGGGACGCAAGCTCGTAAAATAAAATGACAATAATTTACAAAAACAATAAATTCAAACAATTGAACTCAAAATTAAATTCAAAACCAATAAAAAATGATTGCGCACTCATTATATTGAATCGATACATCGAAACGATACTCGTAATAAGAAGCGATTAACATAAATTTCGAGTTGGATCCCGAATTTGAGTGGGACGTATTTCACGGTGCAGTAATTAAGTTACAAAATGTGATATTACAGGATCGTATGAAAATGCTCATTAAACTGGGTGAAGGATCGAATGAACTAATGTGGTGCATGATTGTGTTAATCACGGAAATGGTAGAAATGTTCTGCATAAATGGAATACATTGAGCGAAATTCTGCCAAAAGTTACACACCAAAGCTCCTAATTACTATTTAAAGATTTTGGATGGTAAACGATGATTATTTTTACATTAACTGCTTATGGCAAGAAAGGAGGTGTCTGATGATAAGAAGTGACGTAATGGGTGACGTTGTAATATAGAAGTATGGGAAAAGAAGACATGCTGCGCCGACCTCAAATAAATTTCCGAGGCACGGACGAAACTCATTATGTAATGGGTGGTCACCCATCCACGGACCAACCTAAGTAAGCGCGGCTTAACCGAAAGATCGACAGCAACAGCTATTATTTAGCCACGAGCCGTTTGATCTAGATATTTTCCTCATCAACTAATTGAATTATTTTTCGCAAAATTTCCGTTGTGTCTGCAGTTGATCGTACGTTTAACAACACAAGAGTATAAGCAAACGCCAAGGAAATCAACGCCTAGTTAGGTAATGTCAAAGGTAAGCAGAACTCTAAGCAATAATTCCTTTTTCGGCATTCGTTTCCCAGTACTTCATCAATTCCCAAAAAAACGTGCGGGCTATATCAGGGCTGTCTCTTGATTCAATATAAAATGTCCATGACACCAAGCTTCATTGGATTGAAACAAAACATTTATTAATGCAGACTTTTTCCTCACTGTCCATTTCTTCTACTAGCAGGTATTTGTCCGGTGTGATTACAAAAAGAATTGTCAGTCAAAATGGATTCGTTAAATAGTTTTTAGCTGTAAATGGTTCTACCGGATTGCCAACTAAAACCATTATCCTCTTTTTGGGCGCTGCAGTCGCGTAAAAAACGGTATTTTGTTAGGTCTTTTGAATTTTCTTTTATAATTTCTTGAGAAATAAGCAGTACCTATGTACTCATAATTATATTATAATGTTATTTTCCTGTGTTGTCTACTGTGTGTACAGAAATCGTAAAATAAATAAATAAACTCTTTTTCTGTTTTCGACCCATGAAGACTAAATTATTAACCAATGAAACTGAACCCGATTAAAACATCTAAGCCGCATTCAATGGCTGTTAGTATTATTATTTCACAATATCTATGGCCCTGCCACATATTTAACAGGGTTTGTTGATCGCGTTCAATTTGATTGAACGTGTTCAGTGATTTAAAAAAAAACATGTATTTTGGAAACGGGAAAGCTAATTCCAACCGTAATTCACAAGAAAATGGGCGATATAATTGAAAGAAAATTACAAAATACATAAACCGTAAAAAGATAAATAGATATTATTATTATTCGCCGGCTGTTTTCTGTTACAAAGACAAATTAATTACTTTTAAATTGATCATGAAAGCGGCCTTTGTGAAACCCAATTACAAAAGCAACAAACTATTTTACTTATTTTTTGATTATCTACTTACCCAAGTGTATATAGCTATTCAATTAACTTTGTCTACGTTTATAAATTACTTTATATTTAAGATTTAGTTTTAGACTTAAAAAAAGCAGTGCTTTCATTGAAAAAGCTGCCACGGGACGGAATATTAGGGTTCTTGAATTAACCTAACTTAATTGTACAAAAATCACAAAAAAAGAGAAATAAAGCAACAGTTATCTTCAAAAATGTCAAAAAGTTCTACAGTAACCTATTATTTAATGAAAATAATAAACATTTTGGTCATGATTGTACGACAGCAAAGGATACGGGGTAATTCATTTGTACCCCAAAGAGTACAGTACCCTGTCGAGAAGGGTGGGGTATTTACGGCCACTCTGTCAAGTTGCGGAAATAATAAATAAAAGTACCGTGAAACTGGTTATTTTAATTTTATTCGTATTTTTTTTAGCAAAAAAATTTCTTGTTTAATGAGACGAATAACCAGGTATTTATTTTTTTTAAATTATTGCGTGACTGTCTCAGTTATTTTGGTACACTTACTTACTTTTTCATGACAAAGATGGATAATTTCAAGACTTGGCCCAATAGCACCAACCTGGATTATTTTTTAATCCACACTTACCTAACCTAACTGTTACCTACTATGGTTACAATTACGATTTATCAATAATATCCCAACTTTCGGGATAACTCTGGGATAAAAAATAACCTTGGTTATTGCAGTTGGGCCTTGAAAGGTTAAGACGTTATTTAAAAGGTTAAGAAGTAAAACATAAAAGAAAAACTAAATTTGAGATTTAGCATAAAATAATCAAGTTGTAAATTAAATTAAGTAATCAACAAGTAAGTTAAATTAATCGTTCAGCTATTGTCTAAATAAGAAGTCAGTCTGTAACCGAATAAGTATTAAAATTAAGCTGTCAGAGCCAGTAATTTCTAAGAAGAAACCTCAAAATTCCTTATTAATTTAAATCCCAGACCCAGCTCAAAACTTACTCCAACCTCATTACAATCTAAATTTATTTTTACAATTTCGCTCAGTTCTCGCCACCGTTACTAACAAATATACAAAATGACGTAGAAAATTTTCCTTTGAATAAATTTCATTTCTAAGCAAAAGCATAATCCCCGTCTTGTTAAAGATAAGGAGAAGCATTAATTTGAATTCATCTCATTACGGTGTTCCCGTCGACCACTTGCTCCGAATAAATTATGAAAGACACGCGAAAATGGTTTATTATCCCTGCTGACATTTCCTCTCGCTCTTTTTTTAAGGATTTCTATAGGAAAGAAAGAGACAGACAGACGTTCAAGTGTTTCGTGTATGTGCTTTTGGAGTTTTGGCGAGTCCACGTTTTTTTGTTCTTTTTTGCGTGTCGCAGATGAGATTGGTATGCTGGTCTTAGCTTTGTAATTAAAACAAATATAAAAAAATGTGCAACATTAACTTGCGGAGGCTTTGATCAGCATTGTTTGTACAAGCTGATACAACACAGACATCTGTGTTAATTAAAAGTAAACCAATTTCTCTGTTCCATTAAAGATTTCGTTCAATTTAGGCCATTATTTCACAGACAGATTCGATTCTAAACATACAGCATGTTTCAACAATTCAAATTCACAAAACTTTTCCAATTATTTAAACAAGTACTAGGTTTGTACAAACCAATCATAACCCTAAAGATAATCACTATTACTACTACTGCCAACTAATCAAGTTCATTTGCCGAGGTCATAGTTTCGGGAGCACCCCTTAACTACCAAAGAGTATTAAATCAAACAGAACTGTCAGTCGTAGAGGCTGACAAATTCAATTTCCTGCTGGCCCTGAGTAATTTGTGCGTTGCTTTTAGTTAAAAGGGATCTATTAAAATTTGTTTGCTTAGTAGTAATGAAAATTTTATTGGAATTATGGGTTTGATGTTGAATTGCTGTTAGGCTGGCAATTATAATAAATTGATAGTCAATGAAATAAAAAAATTTTGAGTTTTTCTCAAAAAGGTCATAAATCTCGCGTCTTATGTGACTGAAAAGATGAACTTAACAAATTGTAGATCTTTGACAGTGGTTACAGGTAGTCAGAGGCCCGAAAGTCTGACAACCAGTCTTACCAAGGGGTATCGTATTACCCAGTACTAACTACGTTGTGGAGGTCAGCTAGGCAGTCGCTTCATGTAAAATACTGGTCACCTGCAACCGGTTAGACTGGAAGCCAACCCCGACATAGTTGGTAAAAGGCTAGGCAGATGTTGATGACAGAGAAGAATAACATTATTCAAGAACAAGACAACCATCAAAGAAATACTAGAACCAAGAAAAACATTACTAATCCTTCAAACTTCGACAGCAGCTAAATACTTAAAACTCCGTAAGTCATAAACACGGTAACGACAAAAGAAAAACATTTGCCGTACTTTGCACTGACAAACATAATAAAATCTTGTACAAACCCATCATTCTCGCTATTTACATGGCCTCCACCACCGCTGTATTGTTTTTCAATCGGGCCCCTTCACCCCCCTTGTCTCCCGGGGAGAGGTGACGTCATCGTAAACAATATGGCGGACGCCCGAGACTGTTTTCGCAGAATTACGCTTACACGGTAACATTTCGGAGATTAACCCAAAATGAAGGATGATGTAACGATTTTTTTCTCGTGATTATTTTTTAAAATATAAAATTGATTGAGCGTTTTCCTGGTACTGTTATAAATGTGTTTTTTTTCAGGTAGGTGAATACATTTTACTTAATCACAGACCTATATATTTTTATTTGTTTCTCCTTTTTAAAATACACAAATAAACTATGACCTGGAATAAAACATAGCTGCAGTGAAATAAAAGTATTGAATAATTCCAATCGGAAGTTTCGCTAATTATGTTGCATAATGCAATAGGGAACGTCTAGGATGGCTTCCTCGCGAATTGGATCGGCGAGAAGAAGCACACCACCGTGAGAAGTGGAAGGAATGGGGGGGGGGGTCTTTGCTCAGGAGTGGGACAATACGAGCTAAGTAAAAATAAATGCAATTGGAAAATCTTAGATTTTGCTAAAAGTACTACTATCGACATAATTCGTAAATTTTGGGAAACCTTCTATAATGAAAATTATCATGATTTTCACGAATTTTTCCTGGGACATACTTTACAAGAACTTACATATTTTAAGGTAAGAAGTTATCAATTAATTTTGAAACTAGACCCAAGTTTCATTATTACCACAAAACGTCTTACTGACGTTTCAGAGCGGGCTCTCAATGACCTACTGACTCAGTTAATTAGAACGTCTTAGCCTCAGGCTGTAGAGGGCAATTAATATTGCATTCATGCGCTAAGGATTCCTTAATTGGTGCACGGACGAAGAGATTGGCTTTGCGTCGAGATAATGCTTCGATTTGAGTAATCCAGTGGAGATTTTTGATCAGTGTTGCACGAATGAGGATAAATCCTTGTGACAAAGTATTTGAACTAAGAAAAAACAACCACCACTAGTCCACTACGTCCACTACGTCCACTACGACTGCCGTCTGCATCATCCAAAGGTTGACTGTTGACTATGGCATTATTAAATCCGCCTCTGTACTCAGTGCTTGATATGTCTAATAAATAAATAATGACATCCTATCAAACATGAGGCTTTTTCTCGTAGAGTTAGGAATAGAGAGGTATACATATAAGACACACATATTTCGCCAGATATATTAGAGTCTCATGTAATTGGAGGCTAATCTTTTGCCATCACCTGGTCTTAAATCTAGATTTTGGCTGCTACTGACAACGTCCAGATGAAAAATTCAACAGCTTGTGTTGTTTAGTCTGCGAATTAATTAATAGAAAAATGGGTTCAAAGTCAAGAAAGTTTTTGGAACCTTAAAACAATCCAGTTGGAATATTACCCATAACCTAGACTAACTAGAAAACATCAAATCGTATTAGAAAGAAAGACTATACACACAAGAATCAAACAAAAATTCAAACCTAATTACTAACAGCACTAATTTGAATGTAATTTTCAGTAGTGTGCGACTAATCAGAAACGTTTCCAGTGTCGCGCAGACGGGTTGTGTCACCTGTGTCACTTGCATGTTCCAATTTGAGTCCCAAATTCTGAGACCTTCGTTTTCAGCAGCAGACGCGGTACAAACTCGTCTAGATTTAGTTGTGGGGCAAGGTATAAGCGAAGCGACTTAATAAAATAATAAAATTGATTGCTATGTCAAGACTTACACACTACGTCTAGGATGCAAAAGTATTGAGCGTTTGTTTCACTTCGCTACTCGCTAAGCGACTTGCTAGCCTCTAGGTACTAAAAAAGCCATAAAGCCACCTTATCAGTGTGTTTGTAACCTTACTGAACCAGTAGTCTAATGGTTCTGTAACGACGAAGTGGGCCATAATTCACCACGCTGGTCATCTTACTGAGAGGAGGCTTCTGTTAGTGCTTCCCACTGCTGGAAAGCAGTGAACACGATAAAAGCTGATTATGTCAATGCTTATGCTTATAGTCGGCCTTTGTGAGCGAGACTTACATCGTGGATGTTATGCCAGGTATGGATACTTTCTTGCTTTTAGACTTTACGATAATTACCACCATATCACGGTATTTTCTGCTATACAGCGACATAAGTGATGATAGCATTTCAACAGTAGGTGCCTTAAATATTTTTCTTGCACCACACTATCTCAAGAATGTTCACATAAACGCTACAATAAAGTCCTTGCTGTCCACCTATAAATTGTCCCACAAACACGTTAACATGCACACCGGCTTACGACAACTTCATTAAAAGTGCCTTATAAATAAATTGCAGCGCCTGCACCGTGCAAGGTTTTGCATGCTTTAAATATTGTGTAATTACTATTTAGTTTTCGTGACAACATTTTGAACACTCCTCTCTTATATTTAGTGTGACACGCTTTACGCTTTTAACTTGTACAGTCTCTAGTTGGAAACTGTACTTCATTAAAAGTACAAACAAAATGTAAGGTTACACGCTTGTGACTCTTTGTTAACCAATCTTTTATGTGCACTTTCAGAGGAAGCCCTCGTTAATATTTTTGTATTTTCGTTAGAATATAAATTCATTACTTGACAATTTTGAATTTATCAGCTCATCGGTAATATTGTTTTACATCCAAAGAATACAGATGTAATGCGCCTTGAGGTTATTTTTACAACCACGCCGTATAATCCAAAACGTTGGCAACGTTTTGGATTATATTGATAGTTCGAAAAGGTAACTTATGCCAGCTATATGAACATTAACATGAACATGAACATTGCCAGATATATGAGGATTGTTTGAATAACGTTAGCGCTACTCCACCGTACATCAATAGTTAGGTATCACGTTATTAAAGTAGAATTTTCTTCACGCTGCAAAAGATACAGAGCGTAACACATAATTAAATATCCCGTTACTCCCATATTCCAGATAGTCTTGCGACTCGAGACAACTTTATTAATGCGCGTGAAAGCGTGAAAGTCTTGGCAGCGTGACACGCCGGCAAAGCTCTCTTTGTGTATCAATCAACATTTTTGTTTCAAACGCAGTGTTACTTTCGTTACATGTTTTAATAAAGCAACATCTAGCAGCTATAAGTTGCTGATGTACTAAGAAATATAACATGTAAACTTTGTTGATCCAAGAGCGTGACGCGCAGGTTTTGGTCACTAATTAAGATATCCTGCGTCGTGATAGTAAAATGTTCACATTAGGGGCGAAACGTCTTGAAAACAATCCATGTTATTATTACCCGCATTATATTTTCATTTAAATAAAATTAAATGTCTCTAGTAGCGTGTGACTTGTCCCGCTCAAGAACCGTTCGCCCGTCGTTTCGCTTGACAACTTAATTAAAAGCGCTGCGCAAGCGAAAGCAGTTGCAATACGCTCGTGGCACTATTCGTGCCTATCAGCTTAATTTTATTGCTTCACGTCAATTAAATATATGAAATCAGTCAATTTCTAAAACTATACAATCAGTGACGTTCATACGATATTGATTATGTATTATTGATATATCGATTTTTCTGCTACAGCGTGACACTTTTATTGTTTATACAACTTTGAACATTGTGCTTAGGCACACAAGATGGTCTGATAAGATCCACATACTCGTAGATATATTTACATTTAATTTTAATAACCACATTAGTTGTGTGTTGGAGTTTCTTTGCGTGGTCGAATCAGAAATGAAGGGATGTCTTCATTTCTGATTCGACCACGCAAAGAAACTCCAACACACAACTAATGTGGTTATTAAAATTAAATGTAAATATATCTACGAGTATGTGGATCTTATCAGACCATCTTGTGTGCCTAAGCACAATGTTCAAAGTTGTATAAACAAGAGGACCAATGTTACCATGTAGCCCAAAAAATTGCTAAACTTAAGTAGCAGTGGGCAGGACACATTGCTCGCAGAACGGATGGTTGATGGGTCCGAAAAGTTCTGGAGTGGCGACCACAAGTCTAGGACTAGGTGGACCGATGACCTGTGAAGGTTACGGGGATCCGCTGAATGCGAGACGCACGGAACCGGTCAATGTGGCGACACTTAGGGGAGGCCTATGCCCAGCAGTGGACGTCTTTCAGCTGAAATGATGGTGTTGATGTTGGTGAACCACATTAAAGCACGTTTTTTAAGCAATTTTCTTTAACAGCGTGTAACTTGTCCCGCTAGTAAAACGTCCGCGTTTCGCTCCGCTCGACAACTTCATTAAAAGCGGTGCACAAACAAAACGCAGCTGCAACGCGGCCGCGACACTCTTTGTGTGCCAATCAACATTTTTGTTGCAAACTCGGAGAAATAGTTGTTGTTCCGTGATTTTACAGCGTGTTAAGCATCGTGTGTGCTTTGTGGGGTTATCTTGGTGTGTCTGTGTTGTGCCTTTGGTGTTGTTAGTTTGAAATATGGAAAAAATTAGGTTTCTTGCTTCAGTATTATTTTTCTCACGTGCTGTGGCAATATGCTTAGATTTTCTTTGCTAAAATTCTTTGTAAAAAACGGCTTGGCCTAGTGAAACTAAAGATGTTATTGTATCATTGATGTTTTATAAAACATCAAGCCGTGTGTTCGACGAAATTGGCCATCGACAAATGTGAAAAACTTCCACTATCCACTAGTGAACCCCTTAAGGGGATCAATTATTAAAAACTTTGTTTAGTGAGTGCTCACTTTCATCAAAAATGGAACATCTGCGCCAAATTCCATGCTTTTAGACCCTGTGGCTGAGGCTGTGCGGCGTCTGTCAGTAAGCGAATTTTTTATATATTTCCATTAACATTTTTCTGCACTGCACAACTTAAAGTAACCCAGTTGAAATATGTAACCTAGTTAAGCTATCAATTCAAACCAAAAATTAAGCCTTTCAACAACCAGACACGCATCATAAACCACATAACACAACAACACATCAATAACAACTAGAAACAAATGAACAACAGAATAACACTCCACATGTCTGCAAAACATTTTCATTTTAAAATGTAAATGGAAAAATGGAAACCGAACATGTTTAAGCGGGTGCGCATTAATCACTGGCTGGACATGTTGAATATCTAACAGAACAGGACAAAGCGGGACATTGAAAACTGTAAACAATTGAGGAAAAATGATGCCGCGGACATTATGCGGAAGTAGCGGGTTATGAGGATTCAGGGGTGACACTTATATGTCATAGAATGTAGGATCACAGACGAAAGTTCATTGCCACTGCTACTTTTAGGCACAAACCAAAATTTTCAAGCGGCGTGAAATTATTCGATGCTTCGTATTGTATGTATCTAGTTAACATAAATTATAAATACCCAAAGGTTGACTGGTAGAGAATGCCTTGTGGCATTAAGTCCGCCTATGTACCACTATTGTACATGAACTTTAAATAAATAAATATATTGTATCTCAATAACAAAGAACATCATCACTGATCACCATCGCCATCATCAAGATCACTGGGTTGTGGAGATCAAACTGATACTCACTCCATGTTAAATACTAGTACGTGACGTCCGTGAGTCGACCTCAGCATAGATGACGAACTGAAGTGTTAATCGACAAATCTACAGAAAGAATACGAGTGAAAAAAACAAAGACAATATTACTTGAAAAAAAATGGTGTCCTTTATGGAACCAGCTTACATTTCAGAACACATTTTCAACTCAATTTTCACGACGCAGAATAAAATGAGCACAGTCAGCTTCGAATGTCACAATCTGCAACGTTGCATCCCTGGCCTAATAAGGCACACCTTTTATTCTTCAAGGTAAAATTTTCTTCAGTACGGAGAAGAATTTTCTTAACTTACAAAGAAGAATATTCGCTAGTTCAGTGTGTTTTAACATCTAACGAGCTTGGGAACTTTTGAACAGGCAACTCTATTATGAAGCTAAATGTTGAAGAAAAGAGGTAGCCTAGCATTTGGACTTATACGACGTTTTTTAGTACTTTATTTATGTTTTCTTTTTTGGAAATAAGGTTACCCCTTACTAGGAATTTCTTTCTGTATAGTGGGTGTGTTAACAAACATTTAACCTTTTAAACGCCATTGTCATGTAAACGTGACAAGCAACCGCGTGGACTGTACGCCAAACGACACAAATATGTGACAAAATGGTAGGTGAAATTGTGGCTTGGCGTTGAGGGCACGCGCGTGCGTTCAAAAGGTTAAACTTACAAACACGGACAGCCAGATCCGGAACAACTAACTGTAGTCCTGTAGGTTCTACCAATATTTGTTTCGTGCGGGAATCTAAGCCGCGACACGCATCGCTTAGCGCGAACCGAGCCGTCAATTTTACATAGCATTTTTTTGTTTTATTTGTTATTATAAGATCCGTACAATGGGGAGCGTATTTATTTCTTAACAAGCCACAAATCTAAATTCTGAGCTGCTACTGAGAATTTTCGGAAGGAAAGTACTACCTTGCTACTACCTACTTTGCTTGGTAAATAGTTCATACGAATAATTATGATGTTCAGTCCTATGCAGGTAATGTTCATATTTCTATTAGTTCATGCTTATCTTAATCTTACTTCTATTGTAAATGCGAAAGTTTTTGATGATGGACGGATGGATGTTCGTTACTCTTTCCAAAAACACTAGTGAACGTGCTTTGATGTTTGGCACACAAATTGTTCATAATATAAGTAGTTAATGGTAAGCATAAGCCGTTATTGATATACGTCTGAAACACTTACATTACTTGGCAGAGTAAAGTCACAGCCTGATCTGTATTTTCCACCCAGACCCTGCCTCACTAGACCAACGCATCACTCAAGAATTAAAACAATAAGTAATCATGTACGGAACCCATTTCGGCACAATCCCCTCATAAGGATACCTATCCATCCCAATTGAGAAGTGGGTCAACAGACAGACGTACAGGCTGAAATAAAATACCCACGGAACGAACTCCCTAAGGGCCGGCCGTATGTAAATATTTTACATATTTCCATATTGATTTCCGAAGCAAATTCGATGGAAGTGGGATTCTATGGTAATCAATTGACAAGGAAAAATGTTGGTTGTTTCTTGTACGAGAAAGAAAGAGGCATAAAAAAGAGAGGGTAAGAGTGATGCTGTTAATTGTATGTGATTATACCGTAGCTGTGGGTAACGGCGCGATTTACAAGTTTTTTTTCTAGGATATGCCGATTTACGAGTTTTTTCTTCATGGCTTGAATTCAGGCAGCATTCCATCACCACTGCACATAAAACGTTCAAGGATAAACAACGTGAGAAAACTGGAGGAGGCGTATTGTATCCTTTTTTTTGGGATGGGAAATCATCAAATGACTCCGCCCGCTCTGGGCGGAGCGGAAGGGAGTGTCAGACTTTTACTGACTAAAACCCATCCATGTTTCTTCTTTTGCCCTTTGTGTTCCAGGGCCGCGGTATCTCTTTCGAACAGTCCCGCAGCCCTGGCAGGCAGGGCATATTGCCTCCTAGATCAGAAATTTCGCAGACTTAAAAGAAGTAAATGTCTTCGAGAGAGACAGGGAACGATATAACCAGATGTATAAACGTGGACGTAGCAAAATAAGTATACGAATCGTAGCAGGTGGCGATTAGTAGATTCTATCTACCCCCATTGGAAATAAAAGGCGTGAGTATTCGTAGATACAGTCGAATTTCAAGCCTTTCAAGGTCCATTACCCTTCTCTCCCAAATCAAGCTCCTTGCCCTCAATACCCCATTTACCTAGCCCGAACCATAATATGAATTCTGCAATACGAGAACTCTTACAGAATTACAAACAGCTTATCCGCGAAAGAAATCCTACGATTCCCCCGTAATAGCGATCCTTTGAACGACTTCAGATCCGCCCTCTTTTTCTAACAAAGAGGTTTTTTTGTATGTCTATCTCTGTCTGTGTTACCTACATAAGTTTTGATCACGAGAACCCTGTATATTTCATTCATGGTGTTGGCTGAAACTGTTTTTGAAGTCCTCCCCTGTTGGTACAATTTGTTAGCGTTTTGTACCATTTGGGTTTCTTTGGGTCGATTGGTGTATTTATTTTCAACAAATTGGAAAGTTTTTTATTTCGATGTTTGGATTTTTCGGGTTTGGTATAAATAAGTCTGAGGTTCAATGGATTGTGTCTTTACGTTTCGAAGTTGCGAGACATTTTTCCACGATCACAGTCTGTAAGGTTATGTTATAATTTTGGTTTGCTAGTAATAGATAAATTGCAATAAATATTGTGTACAGTCACCAGCACATCAAGTTGCTACAAACTGTCAAATTTTCTCATTCGATTTTGAACTTAATCACCAACATTTTATGTTTTATATTTTATTTAAAATCATTTGGAGAAATTTGACAGTTTGTGGTAATTTGATGTGCTGGCTACTGTACTATCTATTTGGAATA
This sequence comes from Eurois occulta, assembly GCA_950022335.1. Taxonomy (NCBI): domain Eukaryota; kingdom Metazoa; phylum Arthropoda; class Insecta; order Lepidoptera; family Noctuidae; genus Eurois; species Eurois occulta. The sequence continues at coordinate 1,830,108 of OX465489.1, read as the reverse complement.
TAATCCAGTAAAATAAAGAACTGCTTTGTAATTTCCTGCCACTATAATTTCCCTAAAATAGTTTACAAAAACACGCACATGTTACCAATGAACCACACAGTGGGAAGACTTAAAATTCGCCGTAGAATAAAACCTAACAATTATGACTTATTAATTTATTTATTACTTACGTGTTAAGCTCAAGGTCCAGACGGAACTTGTGGTTGAAAGCTTTGATGAGAAGTGAAGTCCTATGAAAGTGTTTGCCAGTCTGAAACAAAGGAAAAAAAAACAATGTTAAAATTGACTTCAAGATTTTTGTTCATATTATTTTGTCTAGGTTGCAAAAAACTAGTCTTAGATACAATTTTCATTATCCATTTTTCAATAAAATTACATTCGTGTGTTGTACTTAAACTAACATTACTATTCAATTTAAATTAAGAGAACGTGTAACAATATCACATTTATAAAATAATAACACAAATCATAATAATTATGCCTTATTCTGCTAAAATGTGGCATTTTAGAGAAACGGTATCGAGTTCGGCGAAAATTTTAATTTAGTTAGTGTAATTAGTTAACTAAAACATAAACTTGAAAGTTGAGCGCTACGCTGTTATTTTACTACGTATTTAACTTTTTTGTTTATTATTACAAGATTATAAAAATAGTAATAGATTATATTATTTATGCAAGAATTTTCATTTTAACCAAAACGATTTATTATAAAAGACAACTGCTTAGGAATAATAAAGAGCTTAGGAATATAATATAAAGCCTAAATATTGACATGAAATTGCGATTCTGAAGCCTTGATAAGCACTTAGACAGACACGAAATATTTTGACATCGGGGCTGAAATGCCTGCCTGAAACAATTTACTTTTTATGCTTATTGTTTTAGAACAAAGAGATTTGTGATTGTGTCATCTTTTGAAAGCTAATAAGATCGTATGAGAAGAAAATATTATGTCTTATCAGTTTAAATGAATGAAATTCTGTAGAAATCGAAGCATAAATAATAATTGAAAAAAACTAAAATTAAGTATTTTCTTTAAGGGTGACTAAAATGGAATACACACCCAGTAGACATTATAATTTAATTCATATAATTTTAGTCAAACCAAAAAAACATTTATCTTAGCACAATCTTTGTCCAAAAAACACCTACATTCTGCCCACCATGCGCACACACCCATGCCAAAACCCATTAAAACCTTGCCACGCCAATCCGTTCCATGGAATTTGTCAAAGCAAAGACGACCTGGTAATAGGAGAACCATCATGTCCCCAGTGGGCCTGATAAAGGGTGGAACTAGTCACAAATGTGTCGTGCGGAAGCAATTGTGTTATTAACGGTTTAAAACTTCGGAGAACCGCAGGAAATGGTGTGTTGCCTCATAAAGCCCATGTTCGCTTGAGTTGATGTTTAAATGTAAGATGATGTCAAATACAGAAGGGTTTTGATGTAAAGAAGTTATTATGTTCAGGCAACGATAAGTTTACCTGCTACATACTTTTGACAGTGTGATTAATGCTAATACAAGCCTATAATTTTAGTATTTGAGTTTTTGTAATTTGGGGTGTGTAAACAAAAACGTCAGACCTAGGATTTTTTTCTTCTAATAGTTATAATGTAACATCACGCCTACATTTATCTAGAGAGTTAGACAGATGTGTGAATAAAGTAGATATAATCACTTAGTCAGATTAAGTCAGTCCCATGTGACAGGAGATTTGACTATTGCTATCTACTTTTTAGGGTTCCGTACCCAAAGGGTAAAACGGGACCCTATTACTAAGACTTCGCTGTCTGTCTGCCTGTCTGTCTGTCTGTCTCTAGGCTGTATCTCATAAACCGTGATAGCTAGAAAGCTGAAATTTTCACAAATGATGTATTACTATTGCCGCTATAACAACAAATGCTAAAAATTAAAAAAAAATATTAATGGGGGCTCCCATACAACAGATATGATTTTTTTGCCGTTTTTATAGATAATGGTACGGAACCCTTCGTGCGCGAGTCCGACTCGCACTTGGCCGGTTTTTCTTCTTCAGCCGTCAGCTACCCAATGCTGAGAGTAGGTCTCTTCTAAATATCTCCACTTTTGGCGGCTTTATGCCATGGCTATCCAGCTTCTTCCGACCAATTTAATGAGATCAAATATTATCATCATCATTGACATCAACTGAACACAAATCCGAATCTGATAGAAAACCTATTATCATTTTGCCCGACCTGGAAATGGACCTCACGTAGGGCAGAAGCGCTTGCGACCATGACATATTTTTTGCTTTTAAAAAGATACCCACATGCGTGTCCATAAAAGTGCTACAAAAGAAAAACTTAAGTTCTTCTTATAAAATTATTGCCAATCGATTTGGCATGAAGCCACAAGCGAAAGCTTTACCTTTTACTTTGAATTTCAGTTTTAAAGTAATAAAATTAGTTTTGAATCTTTCATAATTCTTTTTCTACCTTTTGAGAACTTCGATAAATCTTTGTGTTTTTCGTTTTAGCTTTCATCGAAGCTCGGTAAGTTATTTAACTTGGGCAGTATGAATTTTATTTGTACTTGTTTGGTTTTCAATTTTACAGTAAAATTACTATTTTTTTTTGGAAATAAATCTCTTCTTAGCGTATCGATGGCAAAAAGTTTAAATATGTTTAGCCCAAAATTCAGCAACGCGAACCCCGCTCACTGATGCAGTAAATAAATCATCAAGAGCGCAGGGGATAGGGCATGCGGTGAAAGATGATAGGTGTGCCATTGTTTGTGGGGAGACACCGCATACGCACTTGAGGTCTGAGCCGTCCATGAACCCCCATCTGCAGAGATTGTCTTTGCTCCGTCCGACTTGGGTTCGAAGTCTGTTTATGTGTAAATAAGTAAAAGACTTTGATATTTGGTCCAAACAAAAAATCGAAAAAATATGAAATATCAAACAAAATATTATGTGTCTTTACTGTGCAATATATCTTGGTCAACTTAAAGAATACTAGCTATTAATTACCAGTGTGGAAGTCACAAATGATTCCACTGGAAAGTACGTCCCGGGATAAAAAGTATCCTATCGTATTCAGATCATGGTCCATACATCTGATAATTACAACTCATCATCATATGCCTAGCCTTTTCCCTTCTCCTTTATATTAGGATCGGCATCCAGTCTAACTCGATCCAGCTGAATACCAGTATTTTACATGGAGCGACTGCCCATGTGACCTCCACAACCCAGTTAGCACGGGGAAATATGATACGCCTTGGTAAGACTGAATGTCAGACTTTCGGCCCACTGACTACCTGTAACGACTGTCAAAGAACTACAAATGTCGTCTGAGACCAACGACATAACGTGCTTTCCGAGGCACGGAGGAAACTCGGTATGTTATGATGGTCACCCATCAACGGACTAACCTCGGCAAGCACTGCTTAACCTTGAAAATCGACACGTGCAGCTATTGTTATTTAGCCCCGAGCTCCTCTGATCTTATAAATATGATTACTCATTTAAGTGTAAAAATGTAAAACGCAGTAGTACAGAGTACTCAGTGTCAGTCAGATTGAGAAATTGTGTGTGTGTGTGTGAGTCAGTGTGTAGTTACTTTCACATTTCACATTATGCTTTGTCCCTGAGAACGATTAATGACAAAAATGTTAAATCATTTAATTAATTATTTATTATTATAAGCCTGTATTGTCCCAGTGCAGGGCAAAGGCCTCCCTTCCATCTTTCCACATTTCGCGATCTAGAGCGATTGTAGGCCAATCCCTTGCGTAAGAGACCAGCTCATCCCACCATCTCCTTCTGGGCCTGCCGCGTTGTCGTTTCCTGCTATTGGGTATCCACTGAGTGGTAATTTTTGCCCATTGCTCCTCCGACATGCGGCAGATGAGACCAGCTTACTTAAATCATAAACCAGTAAAATAGAGAACAAAAAAGACACCCTATAAAATCCGCACAGGACTTTATTAACGTTCGCTACAACTTCCTTAAAGGAATATTAACCAAAGAGGTGAAACAAATAGGTCATTCTTTAAGAAAAATAAGTTGTGACGGGTCAATGAACCGCACGGCTATATCAGTTGGCTCTGACGTCACGATTCCGCCAGAAAAAGCAAGGAGGCAAACATAATTATATAAGGTTGACTTCGTGATTGAATTTGCCAGTCCAATTGGCATGACTTCCATTTTCTTTTTACTACATACTAGATTTTATTCGGAGGTGTTTTCATAAATGATGAGGAATTAAAATATGAAGAACTAACTCATGCCCACGGCTTCACCCGCGTAAGTTCAGTAATTGTCCCACGGGATCGCACTACCGGGATAAAAAGTATTCTATGTGTTAATCCAGGTTATAAACTATATGTGTGCCAAATTTCATCTAAATCCGGTCAGTAGTTTCTACGTGAAAGAGTAACAAACATCCATCCATACTCACAAACTTAGTAAGATATTCGATGCTTTGTAAGTTAATAAAGAACCTTTATAATAAAACAACATAACATAAAATCACCCCTGTAATGCCCAAAGGGTTAGGCAGAACTTAAGTTAACCTACCTCACATTTCAAAACATTTCTCAAATTATATTTAAGTAGCATGTCACAACATTAAATATAAAAGTAGGTACGAGTAGTTTAACTAACAGAATAACAACCAACAGAATCGATTGAATACATAAAATATTGTTTTTTGATGATCATACTCAGAAATAAAGTACGCATCTAAAATTTTGCTTGCTGACTCAGTAAATATTTTCATAGACAGTATTAAAGAAGCGTATCAAAGAAAACAAAATATTTAGACAACAAAAAATACACACTAGAAAAACCTAGAACATTTTCTTAACAAAAAATATATTTTGATCTCTCAAAAGAGTATTATTTGTCCAAAGTAACTTGAATCTTTCACAATCAAATGATAATTACTACTGTGACAAACAGAATTTTTTACAAACGTTTCCTAATGAGGGAATTTACACGTGTTCTTGAAGCTTTGTACTGAAACACTAGAACAATGGAAGCTTACAGAGTAACAAAAGACAGGTTAACAACCATATAACAACTCTTCATTATTCAATATGTAGGTCACGACAAGAGTATTAATATTGTACCTAAGCATACTAGGTACTTTGGCTCCTAATATTACATACATAACATCACGCCTCTAACCCCTGAAGAGCTAGGCGGAGGTGTACACCCAAACTGCGCCGGTTATGTTAAGTCCTATGTAAAAGGGGGCGAGCCTATTGCCATCAACCGGGCAGAAATCCAGACTCCGTGACTGCTACTGAGAAATTCCTGATGGAAAAACTCAATAACACTTTGTCCGACTTGAGAATTGAACCCAGGACCTCGTGCTCAGCTGTCGTGCTTACAACCACTAGATCAACGAGGCAGACGAGAGAGAGAGGCACCTCCTCACTATGCGTGTGGAGTCCAGGAGTACTGCTGTCTGAATTAAGCGCTTGACCCAGCCGCGCAATGAGAGCCTCCTAAGGTGTTGGTGGAGGCTTTTTGCTATTAGTCCATTAACCATAACGACTATCGGCACAATAAATAAAAAATAAATGTTTATTTCAATTACAATGGGATACATGGATACATATTATTGGAGATCACCTCATAAGCAAATAATTGCTTGTATTAGAAGACTACGCACTTCCACGTGTCATTTTTTTAAGCAATTGAAATGTAGACAATGTAAACATGCAAGACTAAAAATAAATGGATAACTTAAAATTATACAAACGGCTCTGCAAATGCGCTAAATAACGCTCATTGCGTTATGTACAAAAAGGCCAGATCGCGCGTTTATGTGTGTCACGTGTGAGTGTATGAGTGAGTGTGGGTGTGAGTGTGAATAGTAAGGTTGTGTAGTGTGTGAGTTATAATAAGCAATAATGGCTGCAGAGTCAACGTTCCAGATGTCGACAAACTCGTGTGCTAAGTCAAGATACTTGATTTTTTTTTATCATTCTCAGCTTTCACGTACCTACATATTTATTATTATGTGGCTGAAATTTTTCCTTATATATTTTCCTCACATTATTTCATTAAGCTAGGGAATATTATTGAATTTTTGTTGAACTTATTAAATATCTAATTAATAAGAGGGCTTTTTGTTGAGACTATAATTTGGCCTGCGGGCTTCGGATACAAGAAGAATTTTTAATATTGCTTTTTGTTGAATTTTTTTTTAATGCTGTAAACTAATTTATTTCATCTCGACAGTGTAAGCAAGTACTTCTTAACATAACATCATGGCTGTGATCCCAAAGGGTTAGGCAGAGGTAACTCGAGGTCCTTCTTACTTTTATGGTATTAAAAAAACACTGTCCTCTATCATCAATCAGTCTTTTTAGTGTGGTGGGTAATAATGGTCTCTTAGATACAACATCATAAGGTTGAAAATAAGTGGTCTATTGTTTTCGCAGTGTTTCATATTTCTGCAACGACTTCCAACAGTATTGAATTGATTTAGCTTTTTGGTAGCGAAAGTTAAAAATGTACGTCAATCCATTTTTGACCTTGCCTTTATCGTTTTAGATTTTATTAATCTTCACTTTTATTTTATAAATAAAAGCATTGACTGCATTGTTTGTCTATTGATCGCAAGCGCGACTGCTGAGCATGAGGTGCTGGTTTCGATTCCCGGGTCGGGCTGTGTTATTGGGTTTTTCCATTAGGAATTTCTCAGTAGCAGCCACGGAGTCTGGATTTATGCCCGGTTGATGGCAATAGGCCCGCCCTCTATTACATGGGACTTCAAAATAAATGGCGGAATGTGGACGCACTATTAGTTACACCTCTGCCTAACCCTTTGGGAATTAGAGGCGTGATGTTGTGTTATTTTATAAATATGAAGACTTTTGTTAAAAAAAATGGGAAAAGTCGCTCACCCTAGTTTCAACGTTGAATTAGCAATATATTACAGGGCAAAACTGTACTACACCTTAGATAATCAGGTAGTTTATTTCATAACAATTTTAATAACATAAGGTTTGTAGAGGTGTGATGCGTCATTTCTGAGATATCGTAGTTTTCGTTAACGCGGAGAAATCGCGCGATTTCGCAGTGTAACAGTTGCTTATCAGCGCAAAAGAGGCGCAGCGTAAGAGCGAATAGGTAACACATAATTACTTGGTTCAACATTTTGGCTAATAAGCAAAATATTACCACTACGATACAAAATGCACGTAGTAACAAAAATATGATTTCACCCGGATCTCGTGTACCCGGGCTGGGAGGGGTTAACCCTGCGGGCAGAGGAGTACGTGGATGATGCATCGGATTATTGCAAGCCATCACAGAAATTTAATAAACCTTGGCTCGAGGCGATGCGCTGACGCGTCAGGTTTGAGGTAGACATTTTATTTATCTGGCGATATGTTTTTTTAGATTTTAGGGATCTCGCATGTCGAGTTGTTGCACTTACACTCTATCTAAATGTGGAGATACTTTTGAAAAGCGGATTGGTCTATATAATTAGTTAACATTAGTATATTTGTTAGTGGTTATATTTGTTATTATGTTGACATTGTTTTATTACTGTGATTTTTATTGTATTGTATTTTTCTATTTCTTAATAGTTATGTTTTTTTTCGTCAATTTTTTTTTATGTACTTTCAAACACAATGTAATTGTTATTGCATAAATGAAATGAAATGAATTTAAATTAACCATTAGTAATATTACTTCATAGAAATCTTTCCTTTATTCATATGAAAATGAATTCAAAAGTTGAGTATTGTATTGTTGTAATAAATAGGAATCGGTTCGACTACTTTCTGTTTATGTACAAGTGCTTAGGTTAAGGTACGATTAATATTTTCATAATTGTAGTCTAGTAGTCGCAAGCGCGACTGCTGGGCATGAGGTCCTGGGGTCAGTTCCCAGGTGGGACATAGTTTTTTTGGGTTATTCTATCTAGGAATTTCTCAGTAGCAGCCACAGAGTCTGGATTTATGCCCGGTTGATGGCAATAGGCTCGCTCCCTATTACGTGGGACTTAAACATAACTGGCGAAATGTGGGTGTACTATTAGGTACACCTCTGCCTAACCCTTCGCGGATTACAGGCGTAATGTTATGTTATGGTATGTTATTTGATATTTATCCACTGCAGTGACAGGCGCAGCGGTTTTTTGTTAACAATACAAGCTGATGGCTAACCATATGGCCAGGTGAGGACAGGCTGGGGGTCTGGGTCCCAGCTGTGGGAGCGGCACCTCAACAATGATTCCTTCATACACATGTTTTTTTCACAAAGGCAAATTATACTAACAAGACGTCGATACGATGAAAGTTGAACAAATTACACAAACTTTAGATTTATACACTAGATATTTGAAGTTTAGAGCGAGATAACTGAGTTTAACGATAAGTTAGAGCGAGATAAACATGTTTTTGAAGTATACTCTGCATGATGAGACGGAGACGATGAATAATTCTTGAGAAAAGCTTACTACGTTGACTCGAACATGATTGTTTGTTAGTAAGTTTGTTGGTGTGTGTTTTAAGTATCGGGTTCTTGTCTAACATCATGCCTGTAATCCCCGACGGGTTTAGTAGCTCACAAAACCCCATGTCGCCAGTTATGTTTAAGCTGCTCGTAATGGGGACGAGCCTATGGCCAAAATGAAAAAAAAACAGGTGTTAAAACCTAATAACACTTTTGTCAAGCAACAAAAAGACAGTATATTAGGATTGTCTTTGATTTTCTCTGGCAAGCTGGCCATCTTCTTTGAAGCATTCCTCTAAAAATATTGATCATTTTTTTATAACATAACTACGTAAAAAATGTGTTAACTGATCCTCATGCGGTTTAATTTAATACCCCGCTCTCCACTCAATATTTAAACGAAAAGCTACTCCAAAACCCATTCTATCCTCAATTTAACCCTATAACGCTGCCCAAAATCGTTTTAAATTCGCCCAAACAAATATTGGTCCCCAAAAACCCGGACATTATTACAGCCCGGGTAACCGGGTAGTCGTCAATACGTATGTCACACGGCATTCAGAAGAGGGTCCCGGTTTTAATACACAATTAGTGAGGGTTAATAAGAGTTTGCTGTCACCAGTTAATTGACGGCTCCTGCTGATAGATTTACATGTAATTGGCGTTTGATTGTAGGGTAGTTTTGAGATTTGATGACAGAAGTGAAATAGTGTGTGATGTGTTGAGTCTGTCTGAACTCATGTGCTGGATTCATAGCACAGCTGGTAGTAGTTAAACATGCAAAAAAAGCCGTAAATTAAACATTACTCTGCAAGAGCTGGCCAAATTTTCAACTACTAAATTATATTCAATATGTCAGAGTTAGATAAATATAATTAAATGGCTGCGAACTTATTGACTTTGGGACGTCTGTCATAAGTGCTATCGCTAAAACCTATCTGGTGTCTATCATAATAAAATTTATTCTACGTAAAATTATTAAATGTCATCTTGTACCTACATCATTTTCAGCGTTTTCAACTACAAACACTTGGGAATCCTTTCCATTATATAATAAAATACAAAAAACAACTCATAAATAACACGTTTAAAACACTTAACTGAAAAAACTAAACTCATTAAATGTCACAAAAATTTCATAGCGAGGTCAATTTTTTTGACCTACACTGTAGAACTAGGCTACACTCTATGCCCTTGGGTCACACTACACCTAATTGCATGTCCGAACTACCCAGTACCCACCATCTACAAACTACGAGGCGCAGGTTATTACAGAAACTAATTAATTTAGCAATTACAGTTCACGTTCAAATGTTTGCGTTGCCATAATTTCACTATACGTCACGTCTTGTATCTTTGCCAGGATCTTGTGTCACGCTTGGGTGTTTACCCGGGTTCTGATAAAATGGCTTTTAAAATGTGCTTAACAAAATGGAGAGCTATTTTCCTCATCCTTAGCTTGACTTTGTTATACTGAGCCTTGCCTGAAAACCAATTTGTTACGGATATATTTGAAGGTCAAAGTCTTATTTTTTAGATTTTTTTTTTTTTTATAAAAGAACAAGCTATGTGTCCGTTTGGATTTCTCATCAGGAGTAATGAAGAATTATCATTCCCTATTCAACCCCTTATCCCCATGTTCTCGTGAAGATTTTATAATCTTCGGTTCGTAAGGAACTCTTGCGTAAAATTTTATATTTGCAGATCCAGCAATTTAAGCTGTGTTTTGTCTATCAGTGACTGAATTTAAGATATTTATGAAGTAGAGAGTTTGACATAATATTTTTTAGATGTGTTTATTATGTAGGTCTTTCAGTATTTTTGATTTGTTTGATGATGGTCTGCTTAGTGTCTTAAAATGTTTCAAATGTACTTAAATAATTGTATGTATCGATATTTATGTTATAAAGATACCTATGTTGTTCATTTTAATGTACCTAATGTTAAAATTGATTTAAAATTTGTATGCTATTATGATGGCAGAATGTATCCTGCTGGAAAACATTTTTATTTCATCCTTTATATGTATACCGCATTTTATATAAATAAATATACTTACTCACGTACATACTTAATTTAAATCATAATTTACCAGCAATAATTTTTGCTCAATTTTACTTGCTCCGACGTAGTATGCCTAGATACCGGCTGCGTCTCGAAGGGTACAAAATCCCTGCCATTATTTACGTGGGTACGCCTACTTTAAATGCCTCTTTAAACGGCGTCCTTTGCAAACGGAACCCTTTCGGTTGAAAATCTGGGTGTCGGCGACAAATTAGCTGCATGATTCGGGCTTTCTGGGCTTGTACGCGAGACTTGTTGAAAGTGGTGCATCAGCAAGACTTGGAAGGTGCAATACAGAGTTGAAATGATTGCGGCGACGATAAGGGTCAAGTAGTCCTATCCTACTATAATATTATAAATGAGAAAGTTTGTGAGGATGGACGAGTGGACGTGTGTTACTCTTTAACGCGAAAACTGCTGACCAGATATGAATGAAATTTGGCACACAGATAGTTTATAACATGGATTAACACATGGAATACTTTTTATTAGGGTAGTACGATCCCGTGGGACATTACCGAACTCCACGCGGGCGAAGCCGCGGGCATAAGCTAGTTATCTTATAACCATAATGTAAAGATAATTACTTTGTTTTAGACAGAAAGACTAAGACAGTTTCAAACAGATAGTGTTAGGTCAAGAAAATAAGAGGTATTCACGATGAGCATGAAGGATATCATAAAAGATTTCCGTTGACAGCGATGCGGGCCAACTCTTGGCCTGTAATTCGATTTCAAATAATTACAAGTATCGAAACAGGCAATAATAACATTTCAGTTAAACCAAAGTTGAAGTAGAGTAGTTGTTAGCAGCAGTTAGGAACAGAGGTGTCCTAGAGCGATAACGGCCTCGATTTACGAGTCACTACGACGTAGGACACTTTTTGCTTTTCATCACTGCTCTGATGGTAGATTACACGGCCCACTTTCTCTTATTGAGAGGAGGCGTGTGTCCCAGCAGTGGGAACATTTTATAGGGTGATAATGCTCAGCCACTACGTTGCCTCGTTGGTCTAACGCAAGTGCTTAGTGGTCGCAAGTGCCTGATGTCTATGTGTTGTCTGTGAGTGTGAGTGTGTGATGACTGATGTGTGTGTCGATTCCCAGGTCACGAAAAGTGTTATTGGAAAAACCCAATCCTTCAGGAATTTCTCAGTAACAGCCACTGAGTCTGAATTTGCAATCAGTTGAAGGCAATAGGGTCTCTCCTTATTAAATGGGACTTAAACATAACAGGTGAAATGTGGGTGTACTATTAGGTACACCTCTGTCTAACTCTTCGGGGATTACAGGTGTGATGTTATGTTATGTGATAATGCTCAGTTTTATACACAACTTGTACGAGTTTAAATAAACCAATTACTTAATTCTGGCACCATTAAATCGCTAAATCGATTCTACCACAAAAGTACCAAATAAATCTTCAATACTCGAAACCGGGCTTTAAAAAAATGTGAAACAAGAGGAAATAAACTGATTTCGGGTCCCAGACCTTTTTCTGAGGATTAAAAACAGTTTATGACATAAAGCTGTTTCTAATCCTCAGAAAAAGTACTACGTTACGCTGGCATAAGGCCCTAAAACGGTTTCGGTATCGGGTTCTAAAACGGAGAGGAAAGAGAAGATCTTCGGAGATGACTGGAGTAGCGGGCACAAACTGAGTATTTCCACGTATTGGAGATGTGATTTGGCTAAAGTGGAGTGGTGCTGTCTCAGAGTGTTGACGCAAAAGAAGATCTTTTGAGCGAGGCGCGATAGGTGGGTAGGTTAGATTAATAAGTGGTTAGGTTATTTCTTTTCTTCCCCGCTTGAGTTCACCATGGTAGTACAGCATCATGCACCGAAGAAGTAACGCTATCTGGTAATTTACATAAAAAAGTCTTGCTTCTTTGCTCTCCTCCGTTTTGTGGGAATCGAGCTTAAGCGCAGTCAATAAGTTCTTTGGTATAGATATAGCTAGAGAGTGAAGTTGTATTTAAAAGATTGTCTGCTTTATTGCAAAATTAAACTCTAATGCGGTTAGAAGGTTTGCTTTGAGATCTTTTGAACAAATAATATTTTTTTGTTTTGATTTTGCAAATTTTGTTTTTTGATAGTTTATCATTTACTATGGAGATTGAACTGATTTTTCAGCGAACGTTTCATGCTATGTAAGAATTACTGTAAGTACTTCTGTACTAGTAAACTATAGGTGGATTGTACCAGTGACATAATACATATTTTATTTATACAAATATTATGTGTATTAGTATCAATAAAAGTGTATAAATTTTCGAAAACAAGAAGTTATTTTTTAGATATTTATTTTGTACCCTATCACAATGTTTTCTTATTTAACCCAAGGGTTGATTGGTAGAGAAGGCCTTGTGGCATTAAGTCCGCCTATGTACCGCTATTGTACATGCAGTTAAAATAAATAAATACATAAACAAACAATATGAAATTGTTCTAAGCTCTTCTGTTGCAGATGCAGAAGAAAATCCTCTTTACCAAGCTCTTGGGTTCCTATTCCAAATGCTAATAATAGCATAACTTCTTCAACTTGAATTAAATATTTCCGTACTTAAGTCCACGCGTCCCTTCTAAACTCATCCTTAACTCGATGGTCAACCCGAATCGGACCCGACCTTAAACCAAAAAATTTGCAATTACATTTAACACAAAACATAATGAAATATCCGCATCTATTCAAACTTTGGGTCCACGCGGCGTATTTGGGAATGTCACTTGAGACTAAGTCAGTAGGAAAATTATTTTCAAACACGATTTTTTTCACTTTAATCCCAGTGTTTTTTTATTATGAAATTGTCGTTGTCATTTTTCCTTATTCTATAAAGCATGTGTTTTGGCAGCACGTTATGGACACTATCATCGGATGTTATAAAAAAAACATTACCACACGTTTTCCCTGTGAATATAATAATATTCAAGAAGTTACACTTAGAAAATTAAAAAAAATATGATTTTTGTGTTCAAGGTTTTCTTCAGTCTGCCTAAGACGGTAAGTACAAAGAGATTTATTCAAAAACGCTCGAAAAACATGTGGCTAAACCGTCGATCAATCAAAATTTAATTTTAAGCAGTTTATGTATAAACCCCTAATAGGTTACAATTTCATAAACTTTTATACGAGATTACGCACAAAAACTCTACCCCATATAACTCCACAATTTGCTCAAGTAGCATTTCAACATACGCTTCCCAGCTGGGGTCAGGACAATCGGGAGCCATGCTGATTTAAGTAGGGTCTTTCTACAATCTTTTTAATTAGCAAAGAGCCTATGTATCAAGTCTTGTCTTTGTTTCCAGCTATGTGTTGAGGGCATTACTGTTCGAGTGAAGTACGACTTCAGAAGTTTCCTCTTGTTTGTTTTGAAGGTAAATCTTGGTGGAGTTTTGCCTCGCTGTATTTGTGAGTAGGTTTGAATATGGAGCTTTAATTTTAATCTTTATTGTAGCTAGAAAGATACTTTTTACTAAAATGTACGTTAAGTAGAATCATTATTGCAATTGAAATCGATGGGGGAAAGCATCGTGCGGAAACCGTCATAATTATGTTGGAACCAAAAAATCGAAGACAATCGACGTCTAGCAACCTGTACTGGGCCTAGAGAGGAGGCTTGTGCCTCAGTAGCTGGGGAATCTTATAGGCTAAAAATGCTATTTGTTAAAGGTTAAACAATGCCGTAATTGTTTTATAGCAGAAACGGTTTTTTCTTAGATTGCAGAATCCTAACTAATATTATAAATGTGATAGTAAGATTGTTTGTTACCTTTTCACGCATAAACCACTGAACCGATCATCCTGGAATTTCGCATATACATTGTCAGGTGTACAGAAACGGACATAGGGTACCTTTCATCCCGAAAAATAGTTCTAGTCCCGAGAAAAACAACAATAACGTTCTTATGATAATAAGAGGCGCCACGTATCTTTCGAATCATGATTAAATTATATTATTACAAGCAGAGTACGACCCAAATTTATTGGCAAATTCTAAATTAACGCGAGCGAAGCCGCGGGCAAAAGGTAGTTATGAATCATTAGTGCAGTTGCCAATAATTGTAATTTAAACAAATAAATAAAATGGAAGTGTCTGTTTGTAATAGCACAATAACAGCTTTTTACTGAATGAGTATTAAACTATATACGATACTAATAACAAAAACTCATTTTTTCAACTTTTGTCTGTCTGTCTGTTGGTTCCGGATAATCTCCGAAACGGCGGGACCGATTTTGATGGGACTTTTACTGGCAGATAGCTGCAAATTGGTAACAAAAATCGATTAAAAAGGGAAGAATTATTTTTATAATATTTTTACGCGAACGGAAGTCGCAGACAACAGCTAGTGTAACATAAGTACACAATGCAAAATAGGTCTTAGGCTGTATGAAAATAGACTTCCCTTTTCTCTGTTTTGCCTTTTCGAATTAGATAGAAAATTATATTATCCTAACGCTCTACTAAACCCTATTAAAATCTCAAACGCAAAACAAAATATCCTTTCAGCTCCCACAACAAACCACATGATTATCATACCGAGTTTCAAGCGAAATTAATCACCACCAAGCGAGCAAATAAACTAAAAGTGCTTGAAAATAAATCTTTCGTAAGCACGAAAACAATTTCCGAATGAGAAGCATACATTGCGTGTGCTGTTCGAGCTGGCGGTAAATAGCGAAATCCTACGAGAGTGGAGTCGGCAATGTAACAAACACTTAGCGATAAAATATTGCCTGTGCTAATGCATTGTGTAGTGGCGGCCGAGATAATGTAGCACACTTTGTTGGGGGATAGCATTTTACTTATCTGTTTGCTGTTTTAAGTTTTTGGTGAGAGAGGTGCGTTTTGGTTAGTTTACAACACTAGTGCCTAAAACAGCAGTTTAAAATAAAAAGAGTTTTTTTTTGTATTCCTCAATAAGTCAAAATGGAAAAATAAATGTAACAGGACGATAGCAAAGCTTGTTCCACATAATATTTTTTCCATAAACTTATCAATTTTACTAAGATAGATTACTATTTTTAAACGTACCTTCGTAATACGTCAAAATTAGTGGAGTGTGCTTCCTCCGATAACATGAACGACAAAAATAATATACACGTGAATCTTTATAAAAATAGCATGAATGAGAAAATATTCTATTTGTTTGTGATATTCCAGAATACTATTATAAGTTGCAAACAGTAGAAAAAAAAAAGTTTAAAATTTTAATATAATTTTCGACAGGTTTTTTGACATTGAATGTGTACAAAATTTGTAAATAAACGGACTCTGTTTTTCTTGATCTTAGGTTTTTTATTAAAGCTATAATTTAATTACGTAATTATTGTTATAAAAACGCAAAAAATAAATCCGTATATTATATAGATATTATAATGTATTAATAATTGACCGCTGACCACTCATTACCGCGACTGGCGGGAACTCTCCACTGTAAGTCGCAGGAAAAGTAGATGTCAAAGAAAAAACGCTCAGTGACGCTCGCCGAGCAGAACACTCACTGAAAACTCGCTTGGTAAAACGCATGTGGCTGGGTGCGAGAAATCGCCCGTCGCAATCGCGTGCTCGCTCATAGCCCACCTTTGCGCTTCTCGTTGGCGGTGGGACATATACCTAATCACGAACCAATATTTAACAACTAAAATTCATTTCTCCACTAACAACGGCACAGAAACTTACAAATCATATTTCTGTTTAAAAAAAAGTAACATACTAACAATGTGTCGGCGTCGCGCGTCGCCGCCATAATATCTCAACATTGCAACTAAAATGCAATATCTTCAAGTGATAAATCATCAAGATATCGTGCGAGAACAGAAACAATAAACGTCCCCACGTAGTGTTGTCACGGTACCAGAAATGTGGTACCAATTTCAGGAAATTCGAGACCGGTTCTAAAATTGTTACCGCCGCCGTTCTAGTTTGAGACGGTCTGATGTGTAATGTGACGTATGACTGCATTACACCGAAAAAATGTAGACTTGTTTCGAATAAATTCAAAATGATTTTAAGCATAGATCGTACTTTATTGAAATAGATCCACAATTTTTTCTAGCGTTCTCGCAATATTTAAACGTTTCAAAATCTTTAACAAAGGTTTATTTTTACTCAGATTTGACATTTGTTTTTGAACTAGTACCATGATTTAAGAAAAATTAACAAAAAAGATACCGAAACCACAATTTACGTCTGGTCGCTAGGTATTTTTCGTTGGCCTCAAGTGTAACCCAAAACAGTTTACGTGTTTTACCCAAAATGGTTTGAATGTCCATCTTGGGTGAGATTCGTGCCCGGACCGTCCGAATAATGCATCTTTGGGGAGCTGTGTGCTTTTATTTTTTACTGTGCGGTTGAATTTGGGTATTTTTGGGTAAATTTTCTTTGCTCCTGGCAGGATAAAATTTTGATTAAATATTTTTGGTGTTTGTATTGCATTTTTAATTTTATTTTGGATACTTTTTGCTAATCGATGTATTCGCTGTTCCGATAAAAATAAGCATAATGAGATTATAATCTTCCCACTGCTGGAATACGAGACTCGTCACATCACTAGTAGAGCGAGTAGGTCATAATCCACCAACCGAGCTCAGGGATGGTTGGTGTATAACACAATATCTTCAAATATTTGGATCTAGGACATGCTACTAACACAAATAAGTTAAAATTCAAAAGAATAGAATTTTGCTCTAGTCAAAAAACTTCGTAAATTAAATCCTCAATTTTATTTTAAACAACTTTACAATTACACTTCATTGCAATATAACACACCTCCGAATGTCAGCGTAACTTAAAGTATTAAACTCATGCGCTATATAAACTGGGTTTAATGTAATCCCGTGACGGCTTATTTATGGGAGTACAACTACCCGCAAATAGTTTCAATAATTTGCTATCAACGGTCGTGCAATTAAAATGGTTTGCAGTTCCGAATTTTAGTACGGGATTTGTATTTTGCGCGTTGTTTTAACATTAATGAAATATTTATATTCTGTGTGGAAACTCAAGAACAAAGTATTAGGTTTAATATGCCTCTATTTTTTCTGCCTCGTTGGTCTAGTGGTCGCAAGTGCGACTGCTGAGCATGAAGTCCTGAGTTCGATTCCCAGGTCGAACAAAGTATTATTAGGTTTTGCCATCAGGAATTTCTCAGTAACAGCCACGTAGTCTGGATATGTGCCCGGTTGATTGCAATAGGCTCACCCCCTGTTACATGGGACTTAAACATAACTGGCGAAATGTGGTGGCTATTAAGTTATGTTATGTTATTATTGATAAAAGATACTCTTTATGCCAAACAATAAGCTATTAGCCAATTTTATGCTTTTCAAAGTAACCCCTGGCGGTTACCGTAATAAAATATCGGTAACAAGTTTATATTTACATACAAGTATAGGTAAGTTTGAATAGCTGCTTGATAACGATAGATATGGAACATATTGGGAACAATAGGTTTTTGACCGTAGAGGTTTTAGTACTGGGAACAGAAGATTAATTGGTTCGGAACATGATAGTGCATTGTTTTATAATGAGCTGACTGGTACACGCCTCACGGTTCCCGAGAAATTGGGGATTTGTTTGTTCAGACAAATCTCCTCCCAGTTTCTAACAATAAATTCTAACAATGGTAGTGGTGTTTTGGATTAGAATTCTTTGACTGGTATGATCCATATTGACGAACTGTTTTTTAGCTTATTAGTGAAATTAGGAAACCTTGTCGTCATGTTTGCGTAAAACTATTCATAAACAAGCCGTATACCCGAACTTCCAGCAATTTCTAATCATTTCCAGATTTTTTTTTAATTCTTCCTGATGGCTCAGTTCCGTTATATAACTAAACTGTTGTACAAAATGTAGACCCGGTGGTGTAGGCAATGCGTTCTCTGTCAGTGGATGGATGAATGAATTTATGATTTTATACAATGGTAGATTTTACATACCTAGTACTTTTAAGTCATAAATTTCATGAGACATAGCTATCGCTATCGATTTAGATTATAACAATAAGACAGCCGTTATATACATAGATAAGCAAAATTTTAAAGAAGCTGTGTAACAATTTTGATGCACAATAAAGTTTATTCTATTTACTTATCTCACTATTCATTTTTGTCGTCAAAAATGGTTAACATATAATGAAAAGCCTAGCCACTTTTAACCCCGCTGCACCACAGCTAGACAGATCTCAATACCTCCCTCTTCAGATCAGCATAAAAATAAAATAAACGACAGCATCCTTAGAACATCGATACCAATCAGGGATTTCGATTCGAGTACAAGCGCAGTTTCAGTGGTGGCATCGTACAGTCACGAGAACCATTATTTATACACAACATTCAAAAGTGATTTTCTCCTACTGTCATAGTTTTCCTAGCCTTTTTCTCAACCATGATGGGATCGGCTTCCAGTCTAACTGGATGCAGGTAAATACCAGTATTTTAAATGGAACGACTGCCTGGCTAACTGGCTAGTGGAGGTCAGCTCCACTAGCCAGTTACTGGGCAGTACGGTGCCCCTTGGTAAGACTGGCAAGTTGGTACGACAAATTTTCCGCTACTGTTGTTGTTACTATAATATATTATATTGGAAACTGCATGTTATTGTGAAGTAGGTTTTATCACAAAGTTGTAATCGATATTCCGGTGGAGATTTAAAGACGATCCTAGTTTGGAGAGCAAATGTAGTGTTGTTCCACAAAAAATGGGACACATGTCATGATATCGTCCTATTCACTATAATGAAGCCTGCACACTGCAACAGTTGATGGACGCTAGCGATAAGTGCCAAACGCGTAGCTAAGCGCGGTGCAGTTCATTATATTTTGAATTTAAGCAAGTGTAAACATATTGGTGTTCGAGACTGTACGAGCACAGTTTCATCGGTCGCGTTGTACCTATTCGATAGTTCGAACCGAATATCGTTACCGATTTACCAAATAGGGATGCGCTTTCCGAATGCGGTTGCGATTATCGATGCATTTCGTTTCGTGGATGGCATTGGAATGTGTTTTATATAACGCTGGGCGAATGGAGCTTGGGAAGAAATGCTTTGTTAGTGGAAAACCGGGAGGGAGTGTATTTTAGTTCACATAAAAGTTAACTATCGATTTGCTGAATTTAATTATATAAAAATTACCTTTTCCTCACGGCGTCGTCTGCGTGGGTGTCGGCAATTATTCCTCTGTATCTTAGGTATATATTTCCTATTTTTCTATTGAAATCCTTTTGAACAGTTGACATATATATTTACTTTCGTGGGCATTACGTACTTCTTGGTAATTTCTGATAAAGTAACCAATTAATTTGTATTTTTCAAAAACCTAAAAGTACTATTTTCAATCGTAACGAAATTCAAGAAATTAATCCTACATAACAGAAAATAATTTTGGAGTTCCTTATCGGCAGAAATATTAGTACAAAAAATGACTGAGTGCCTTCAAAATATTTCTACAAAACAAAAACAAGAGAGAATGTTCCCCTTTTCACAACTTTCCATTGTAATACCAATACATATATACTATACATAGATTAATACATAACGATCTAATAAAATGGAAAATGATTGACGTAGAACAAATCTTAACCTTCCAAGTTACTTGGCTAACAAAACTTTTTAATTTAAATCCCTAACCGGCCGCTTATTGATTTTTTGTTTGGCTGTACAAAATGGCGAATATTAAAGGCGATTTTGTTTTGTTTATACAATTGGATTTTCATCAATCATCGTTTAGGAATAACCTGGAACATTGAGTTTGACAGACTTTTATGAGTTTTAGAAATGTTTCACAAAGATATGAGTTATATTTTTGATATGCTGTATTTGAGTTGAATTTGGGAGAATATTATTTTAAGAATACCTATGTAGCTTTAATGAACAAAGAGCTTATGATCTTGGAGCTCTGTATCTGAATAAAATTGTTCTAAGGGACTACGTAAAATTAGTGGTCAAAACTCGGTATTGAATTGTCAACTCCTTGTGATAAAATGGGGACAATTCAGTGCTGATAGGAATGTATCAGGCAAGAGGAACAAAGCCCTCGCAGTAGGAGAATTCATCATTATAATTACGGTTTGAAAAACATCCACAGTTAGACGTAGGCCTCCTGCAATAGACCAATCGTCGTGCGATCAATGTGCCCTACCTACCACCACTTCAGTTTGGCAATTCATCGGGCTGTGTCGGTTACCTTAGTTCTACTGCGAATTTCTTGGTTTCTGAATCACTCACGCAGTGGGATGATTTATGTTATATTGCCTCTCACTCTATCCGATTTCCACTAACATAAAGCGAGACGGAGATAGGAACTGTTAATTCTATCGAATGAAACAAAACTACACCGTTCAGTGAAGTCACAATTAAAAGCAATGCAGTGGGCACAGGGAGGCAGCCGCAATTTAATGTGTATTTAATTTTAAATTCATTAACTAGTGGTTGCTGCGGTCGCGCGGGTCGTCCGCACGAATACTGGCCGCCATTTTTGTATATGACGTCATTAAATGTGAGTTCCTGTTGGATTCGAATGTTGGTTTATTTGTGATGTAGGGTAATTAGTATGTTACTAAGACAATATAATGAGCATGTTCCCAGGTTAGCTGAGGAAAACCAGCCCAGATTAAGATTAATTTAAATAAAACGCCGACGAAAACTTAGGTTGCAAATGTCGTACTGTTCCACAAACAATGGGAAACTTAATGTGGTGTCCTGCTGGAACGTGAACGTTACAGGAACTGATGAATGCTACTGAAGGTGCCAAACACGCAGTCAAATTTGGGGCTGACGTAATTATGATGCCATCAACTCAGACATTGGCCTAGATAGCACCACTGTTTGACCGTGCGATAAATATCGTTAACGATTTTGCATTCTTTTCAAATATCAGAAAACGCACTTAACCTTTAAACAAAGACTAAAACCACCCAACTTTTAACACAAAGGTGATCGAGGTACTAACCTAGTACATTGAACGGAGGAGGAAGTATCAAGTTTTAATAAGAGCACATTGGAGGCGACCGGGGCTCACATTTCACGAGTTCTTCCCGTATGTAAACTTCATGTCGAGTATACTGAAACTTTCGGCTTGACTTAGTTAGGCAAAGCGCGTTTATGTTAGGTTTTTTTGAACTGAAATTGAAATTGGGAGTAGCAATGTTTTGTTGTTTGCATTCGGATATGTAACATAATACTAATCAGAAATTACATATTGAATTAATGCTAGGCCGACTAATTAATAAGCGAATGTCTAGTGTATTCACATTGATAACATGCTTTTAGTTCCTTTTGCTCACACCCACACTAGTCCTTTTTGCTCTCACACACACACGCACATACACACACACACTCACACATGCGTTCACACACACACACACATGCGTACACACACACACACACACAATTTCTTGTTTTAAATTGTCTACTTTTTGTTTTCTTTTTTAGTTTTAGTTTTTGTTTTTACTTTACCTACTTTGTTTTTAATTATTAACAGGCTTTGTTAAATATCTGCACATAAATATGGAAGAGTGAGGTCTTCTGCTACAGGTATTTCCATACTTAAAAGAAGGCCTCTACAATGTATCTGTTAAAACCTGTTGATTACGAAATAAAGTTATCTCTTTATTCATTTTTTTTTACACATTAATTACATTTTTAAATATTGGAATATAAAAACATTTAAAAATATAAAAAATAGTAGCCCACCGGCATCGGGAACAGGGTCCGAGCTACCGGTGGTCAGGGCTCTTGAGAGAGGAACCTCCTAACAATACGCGCCGTGTCTAGAAGAACTGCCTTCTGAATCAAGCGCTTGATCCAGCTGCCCAGCGAGAGCCTCCAAAAGTTAAAGTTATTATTATTATATTATTATTGTTAATAGTGTAGTTTATTGTCGTAATTCAAGATGTTTAACAGCAAATAAGAAGTGTTCAAGCTGTTGGTTTCGGCTACCATTTATATATCTTTGACAGTCGTCACTGGTAGTCGATAGTCTGACAAGTCTTCCAAAAAGAATAAAATAGAATAACTTTTATTGTGAATACCATAAGAAGGTACGTTTTAACAAACCCCTATTAGTCCCAATATTAGTTGCTCTTTCATTAGTTTAAGGATCACGAATTAATACAATTATAAGGGCCTAGTCTGTTACAACCTCTACAGAAAAATACTAGTTGACTTAATATTATGTCAACGACATGACGTGTGTGTTGTGTTGTTGTTTTTTATTTTTTCCTTTTTACTAACACTAGTTATTAAGTTATTTTGTTGAGACTAACACTATGGACTCGTGTCTGAAATAAAGAATTTGACTTTGAATTTAATCAACTAACATACAGTTCCATTTTTTTAAATAGTCACGCCTGCCTCTTTGGTCTAGTGGTCCCAAACGCGACTGGTGAGCATGTGGTCTTGTGTTTGATTCCCGAGTCGCAGAGAGTTTTTGGGTTGTTCCATCAGGCTACTGAGTAATTATCAGTAGCAGCCACGGAGTCTGGATTTGTGCCCGGTTGATGGCAATAGACTCGCCCCCTAACATGGGACATAAACATAACTGTTGAACTGTAAGTGCACTGTTAGGTACACTTCTAAACTTCGGGGATTATAAGGCACACGCCTTGATGTTATGTTATGTAGTCACGATTCAGGTACTTTAAAACCTCAAAATTCTTTCCAAAACATGAAAACGAGTGTCAAATCGTCCAACAGACGCCAAATGATCTAAAGAACTCCTCTCAAACAAGTAACAGGGCCACATTTTAAGCTATACGGCCTGTTTACATGACACACAGTTTGCACAGGACACTGCAAACATATTGCTCGTACACGAGGGCAATAAGGGGAATGGGTTTTAATAGCCCATGGAAAGTATTGACGAGTGGGTATCGTTTTACTAAAGCACCTCACTTTTTAGGGTTTCGTGCCCGAAGGGTAACCTGCGGGACCCTATTACTAAGCCTCCGATGTCCGTCTAAAAATAAAATAAAAATGAAAGGGGGCTCCCGTACTACGATGGTACGGAACCCTTCATGCCCGGGTCCGACTCGCTCTTGGCCTGTTATTTTCTTCTAACAAAAATAAATTGGGCATTCGCGTTCTCGAGACTCTGCTATAGTATCCAAAAATTGCTATAGTAGTTTTAAAGAATAATAAGATTTGTTTTGCAATATGCAAGATTTTACGTGGAGCTTAAAATATAGGTAACTGACGATTCATTTACATTTTACATTCATAGGTACATTAATAAGAAGGACTGCCTCGTTGGTCGAGTGGTCACAAGCGTGACTGTTGAGCATGAGGTCCTGGGTTTGATTTCCGGGTCGGTCAAACTGCTATTGGATTTGTGCCCGGTTGATGGCCATAAGCTTGCTCCCTGTTACTTATATTAGACGTAAACATAACTGGTGAAAATAATGTGGGTGTTCTATTAGGTACGCCTCTGCCTAACTCTACGGGGACAGCAGCAGCAGCGGGGGGTTATGTAGTCGAACTAGGCAGAGCCTGTATTTCGACTATCAGCGCCAAACCCCACGAGTATTAAACTAATATAATTGCCAGTAACATTTCATTTGTATCTTGTACAATATCATTTTAACAATTAGTAACATATTTTCTTTAAATGTGGATTAGAGAAAGAAAACAAAACAAATGCAAAAATAAAAAAACAAAAATGTAAAAAGAAAAAGAGTTTGTGTAGTGTTTGCATGAAGGTAAATATCTCAAACTTAACATTTCGTCTAACACACATGTGTAATACACATTTAAGCTAGTCACAAGTGACCAGAGCTATGGTTCCAGCCTGTAACAGGAAAATATAACATAAGACACTAGTGTTTATAGTAAAAACACGGGACACTGGCAGCTGGTCTGGAGCAACATCGCGAGAACGTGTGTAATGTAAACTTGGCGCAGATGTGCATGGTTTGGTTTACACTAGTGTCTACTGTTATTTTGGTAGGCAGTGTGTGTTCTGTGCAATGTATGGGGTAGGATTCGAATCGATAAGATATCAATGTTCTATTTAATGAAATACATAATCTACTATAAATCATATTATTCATAGCGAATAAGTAAAAAAAAAACATATTTTTATTACAGAGAATAAAAATATGTTTTTTTTACTTATTCGCTATGAATAATATGATTTATAGTTGATATTTATGTAGGTCTATCCCATATACATTATGTAAACTAAAAATAATCAGATTAAAAATGTGTGACTTTTTAAACAGCGCAGTCTTAGTAATAGGGTTCCGTTTTACCCTTTGGGTACGGAACCCTGAAAACCAGCTAAGTGCGAGTCGGACTCGCGCATGAAGAGTTTCGTACAATGGTAGTAGGGGGACCCCCTTTATAATAATAATCATCATTTATTTCGAGCAACTAGACTCGTAGTGTTAGTAACAAAATACTTACAAACTATGTTAGTAATGTACACAAGACAAAAACAAAACCAAACACAGAAACAGATTGTAACATCATTGCTGCAAGGTGACAGGCCCAGCTGAAACCTTGCAGCAATGGTTCAAAAACTCACTGTCAAGCCTACTTGCTTGACAGTGAGTTTGTGAACCACAGGATGTCGTAGGCGCTGCTCCACACCCTACAGAACAAGGATGCGCATCACCGTGTAAAACAGTCCATGTGAGCTTCAGCAAACATCCCTGAAGCGCTGCAGTATCGGGGCAACCCCATCAGCACCCTGAATGCGTTATTATACTGGACGCGAAGGGCGCCTTTAATTTTATTAATTTATTTTTATTATTTGCCGTTATAGCGGCAACAGAAATACACATTCTGTGAATATTTCAACTGTCTATCAATTACGGATCATGAGACAGCCCGCTGACGGAGAAACGGACGGACATCGGAGGCTTAGTAATAGGGCCCCGTTGGTTATCCATCGGATACGGAACCCTACACAGAGGCTCAAAATATACTAGAACATGTCGACTTATCTGTTACAAATAAGTCAGGCTAAATATATATCTTTCTAGAATTATCCCTCGTCACAACGAAGAACACAAAGCTCCCAGTCTAGCCAGAATAACACAAAATAATTGCTATTACGTCCTTTTAATGTAAAGAAAAGTCTAATAAATATCCCAAAGCCCATATAATCGGCACGATCCTAAACGAAAGTGTAGCAACACCAATTATCGTCCCAATCTAACGTCGGACAGGGGATAAATATCGGCAAACTCTAAATTATTGTCTGTCCGTCTATCGGTATAGGCGCGCGGATGATTTGTGCGCTTGGCGCACAATTTTTCATCCACCCTGCCTATACTAAATCACGCTGACAACTTCGGGCGGCTGAACTATCAGAATATTTTTGGCAATTTGTACCGTATCTTTTAAGTTGTAAGGTTCAATTTTCAAGTATATCGTTTTAGGGTAAAGTACCGAAAGGTCGGCTCCTTATATTTGATATTTGTTTACCGACGTATAATAAAATCCGTGTGAGTTATTACAGGTTGCGTTTGTCCCTTTTGTCTTGTTAAAAATGATGTGAGAAAACATTTATCACGGGTTTATTAAAACTAAGGTGTTTTTTATTGTGTGACTTCATTGTTATATTATTATTTTTCGAAAATTATGGGGGCTATTGTGATCAGAAAAGTCAATTTATTATAACTATTGTTAGACCCGCGTCCTTTTTTTGTTTTTGGGATGGGAAATCGTCAAATGACTCCTCCCGATCTGGGCGGAGCGGAAGGGAGTGTCAGACTTTTACTGACTAAAAACCATCCATCCAATCATCCGTTCCTTCCCTTGCCCTTTATGTTTCAGGGCCGCGGTATCTCTTTCGATCAGTCCTGCAGCCCTGGCAGGTAGACCCCCGTCTTAACAAAACGTTCATACGTCACACGTACTATTAGTTGGAAAACTGGAAGGCGCCTTTTGAACGCAACTTGAAAGTTCTAATAAAATCAATTGGACGTAATTTTGCCATGGAGGACTTCATATTTTATCCGCCACCACAGAATACACTGGACATAATTATTGAAAGCTTCTTTTATCTTTCAATAATTGTGTCCAGTGTATTCTGGCTATACGACACACAAAAAGATGAAATATAATTGCAAAAAATTACCAAGGTATTACAGTTATTCACCTCAACCAATACATCTAATAGAACATATTCTGTCCAAGCCTCTCCAACAATCTCATTTATATCAGATATATAAAAGACCCGTATTAATCATAATTGCTAAAAGGATGGACGTCGGTACGTCAGTCACTCCCCTATACACCAATAAGGATAAATAATAATGTTTATTACTAGCTGTTGCCCGCGACTTCAATCACGTGAAATTATTGCACAAAAATATTAGGTACTTTCTTTATTGAATCGAATTTTGTTACCAATTTCAAGAGTTTTGCACGGAACCCTAATAATTTTTCTAAAATAAATGTAGCCTATGACCGATTTTGACGGGACTTTTACTGGGAGACAGATATTGTAAGGTCTATAATATCAGCTGTCTGCCAGTAAAAGTCCCGTCAAAATCGGTCCAGCCGTTTCGGAGATTAGCCAGAACAAACAGACAGACAGACAGACAAAAACTGAAAAAAATGAGTTTGTTTTGGACGTTATTTTAATATTACAGACACTTCAATTTTAATTACTTGTATGTATGTAAGTATAGAAGACGAATGAGGGGCTTCGTCGATCTTGGAGGTTAAGGAACGATTGCCGAGGTCGGTCCATGGTGGTGGTCGACCATCCTTATGTACCGAGACAGTACCTTGGAAAGCACGTTAAGCTGTTGGTAGCCGCGGTCATCTGTAGATCTTTCATAGAAGTCAGAAGACAGAAAGTCTAAAAGAGTGTTTGACGGCACGGTTGGCGCTGTGGCTGAGCGATTGACTGCTGTGTTGCGTGTCGTGAGTTCGATCCCCGCACGGAACAAATATTTGTATGGCCCACAGATAGTTGTTCTGGGTCTGGCTGTTTGTATATGTGAGTTTAAATGTTTGTAAACGCACCCACGATACAGGAGAAATTCCTAGTGTGGGACAACGTTTTTTAAAAATAAAAAAAATAGAAATAAAAGAAAGTGTCCATGGAGTTTCTTGCCCATATTTCTCCATAGAGATCTACGCTTTGGAATGGGCAACTACAGTACTTTCACAGTTATTATGCCTTGTGACTGGGTCTTTGATTCGACTATTCAAATGTTCCTGATTGATTTTGGTTGTGACAACCAGTCTTACCAGAGGGTATTAATTACCCAGTGATTAGGTATTCCACTGCACCCGGTTAAACTGGAAGCCGACAAAATAGTAGGGAAAAGGCTAAGAAGATGATGATAATAGAAATTCTCTAGAAAAAAGAACGGTCAGCATAAAGTGCTAATTTTTTGCTAAGTGTTTAATAAATCTTTTGCAGTGCAGTGTTGAATGCAGTTTGTAAGTAATGGACGCAATTTGCTTTAATTTAGGGTGTCAACAGTTTTTCTCTTATTTATTTTTTTGTGAAGATAAATACGGCTGGGTGTGGTATAGTACGATTCAGGAGTTCTGTAATATGTGTCAGTAAACACGTATAAATATTTGTTGTAATAAATGTTAACTTATTTCTTTGACGTGTGGTTAGTGCGTAACCTGGTGTCAGAGTTTTTATGCCGCCCATGGGCCTCTGACTTGGCTTTACACGCCGTCGAGAAATATGTCTCAGGTCATGCTGGTTTCGTTACGATGTTTTCATTCACCGAAGCAAGTGATAATTACACAATACGCACATGAATCCAAAAAATCAGAGATACGTGTCTTGGTCTTCGTAATTGAGACCTATAGGTCCGACGATCACACCACTAGACTATCAATATTCTTAATTTATAAATTTTAAAACAGTTAGTACAGAGTTCAAAAAATCCTTTGTAACGCTGGTTTACAAGCTCAAGCGACACTCGGTTTCAACTATAATTAATTTATTTTATTAATTAATTTCTATCATTAATTTAGTGAGTAGGTATGATGTTGCGAGCTGTACCCATTCGTCATTAAATGGTTGACGCGGTGGGTCAACAGGGATAAGTACAGTTATCCAAACTTGCAAATCCTTAGATCAGTGCCCATGTTTGTTTAACGAAAATAAGAGTCAATCTACGAGTATGTTACGTTATCGCACGTTACTTTTGCTGTTAAGTAACTAAATCGTTCAGTTAATAATGTCGAGATAAAATAGGAATAAGAAATAACTATATCTATTTCAGTATTTTATTATCTACCCAACCCAATAATTCTCAATCATCGACAGAATCACAAAGCCAGGCACAGAAGCGTAACTCCAACGTCTAATAACAATTAATCTAACCAGTCGTTTTTGCTAACCGTACCCATTCATCATACTAGCAAGCGATGACGTGATGAGGTCGGTCGCGGGTCATCACTCACTATCACACATTACACTAAGAGACTAGATAAAGTATACTTTTATTCATGATAACCGGTAAGAAATAAATGTTCAGAACTAGCTAACTTTGATATAGACGATTTTGACTTCGATTTTGTTGAAAAAATACGTAATAATCACGCTCTGAATTTTTCAAAAGGATTGGGCAGTGGTGTGCATCCTCATTTCTCCTGTTTTATGAGAGTCCTGTGTTATATACGGTGAAGAGGAGGGGAGAATTCGAGTTCCTTTAACATAATTTAGAACTGAATTTTATAAAAACATACTAATTTTGCAGATAATAATAGATTCGTTTTTGCTAACCGTGCCCCATTCATCATACTAGCGGGCTATGACGTGATGAGGTCAGTCGCGGTCATCAGTCTCCATCACACATTACACTATGTGACTATACAAACTTGTGTGTGTTTACTTGGCTTTGATTCATATTACCAGTAAGCATTGGTGTGGACAAAACGGAACAAAAAATATACATTTTAACTACCTAGCTTTAGTGGAAGTTTTTTTTACTTCGATTATGTTCGCATTAATATTGCATTCGACACTATTAAGAGTTTTACGTAGATTACAGCACAATTTGCGGCTATAACTATAAAATCATAATTACTCAACAATTATTTCAAACATGAATGAAGTTCTCCAGAATATACAATATTAACTGGAAATAAACTGTTCGTAATTACTATTTCGTGGAATTATGACGATGTACAGCATTTTATATTGACAATTCTTCATTATTATTGGTTTAATTACATCAATATGACACTGGATCGGTTGTACAAATGCTTAAATTTCGGACTTTACTTTAACGTCATTTGTCCCACAAGGGCATTTTACTAGATTGTCCTTCTGATACGAAGGGATATTTCACACAAATCAGGGGTAGTGCAACTATAATTTCAGCTTATTTTGGGTTTACCTTTTTGAAAAGATTTCATAGAGAACAAATTTTGACGAGTGGTTTTGTACTCGGAAATTAATTTGCGAGTCACTTTGCATGCCGAATATAACAAAGTAAACGTCTTCTAGGTCTAATCAACTGTCACAGCCAATAAATAATAACCCTTATTCCAAGCTATCCAAAATCTTATTTTATTACCACAAGGCAATATAAAGAGATGGCTCTCTTGAAGATTGCAGAAGTCTTGCAACGTCAATGGCAGGCTTAGGAGTTGCATCACAATAGGACATTAATTGGAACTGCTCTCAAGCTGATTTGAGGCCCTTCGTTCAACCGTACTGGAAGATGAAGCAGTATATTATTATGTTTAACGGTTATAATAGAACGCAGTTTTATTTCAGTTCAATGATACTTCAAAATATTGAAGAAAAACATCGGGATGGAACCCAGGACTCAAAATTTGAAGACATTTTATCATCGATTTAGCCATTTCCCAACTATGTTGGGGTCAGCTTCCGATCTCATTAGATGCAGCTGGATACGAGTATTTTACATGGAGCGACTGCCTCTCTGACCTCCGCGACCCAGTTAAATTTGAAGACATTTGACATCCAATGGACGCACGCACTGGCTTGTTGGCTCTTAAGTTGAATAACGGTCCACTTCCTCCCGCAGGTAGCCTGTGTCCCAATAGTGGGCGTGGGATATACAAACTCTTTCTTCAGAACTAAGATTTAGAGAAAATACATTTTCCTAACGGTTTTATTCACTGTAGATTTAGGCAGATGTTTAGTATGCCCCATTTTTGCCAGTTTATAAGTTTCATGTCTACAGGGGCAAGCTATTGCTTACTACTAATTAATTTCGTTTTAGAAAGATCAAAGATATAAATTAAGATTCTATTATAATCTTCTTCTTCTCTGGAGATGATTTCTGGTATTAGTAAGACACAATCCGAACTTCAATTTAAACTATTCATTATTTGGGACTAGCATGAACGCGTACACAAATTCGAATGGTTATATTAAATTGAAAATACCTACTCATTTTGTATAAAATGTTTACTCCTACTTTACGATACTGTTCATTACCCTCTTGCCTCTATCTAGTCGTTAATATAAATGGCATTCAAAATTAATCAAGCCCGAAAAATAAAAAAAGCAACACAAATCTTTAAATCCCATTACACACAACACGTAGAAATTCTAAAGCCGTGTCCACATGCCAGTTAACACATCCAATTACATGGGCTAGCGGAGCGAGTGTGAACCGCCCCGGCTTCATTAGGCAACCGCTCGCGGTGTCCTCAAGTGTAATCTTGTAGAAAATGACGTTGACGTGATGTGACATCTTTGACGTGACGAACGGTTGGACGTCAGTGCTGGGGTTTAGATGCAGTTTATGTATTGTAGTCTCTGGGCTACGCTTAAGATTATCAAAATTTATCAAATTATAACGAAATAGACATACATAATTCGGCGGTTCCTACGTACATAAAGTCAAGTCAAAAACCGAGGTTTACAGGAGAGCGTAATTTGTGTTCAACACGACCTAGAAATAATTCTATGACCAATAATAAATATTTTCTTTCTACAATATTTTAACAGTTTTAAGAGCTTTATAATGCTATTTACACATACTTTATTTTTTTACGTTTTCTTGAAAAAACCGATAGATGACCGTTTCTACGCCGATAATAAAATAGAAGTATGTCAGTCATGTCTATGATACCTTTTTATACGCAGGAAACAAGAAAACAGTGTCCGATATAGAATTTAAATAAAATGTTTTATGAAAATGTAGGATTATGTTACTATTTTTAAATCAATACGTTAAACATCCTGAAATCGTCACCCCTGGATATAAAAAGTACTTCAATGAAGACATATCACTTTATACGTGGTTTTAGTCATTCGGGGTAGGACTATATTAACGAATAGTTCTTGTATTGTAAATAAAGACATGTCTTTTAAAATTATCAGGTTTGTGTTTTATTAACTAAACAAGGTTTATAAATTCAACATTATTTATTATTAAAAAACAATCTTCTTAACATCTAAATAATAGGTACCTATAGACTCACTGAAGTAGGAACTAAACATAAAAAATCACTGTTGTCTAATATTAGTGATTAACAATCTTAATTTTAAGCATGTGCCTCAGCCTAATCATGTCCAGCAATGCAATTGGTACCTAGTATTTAATAATCATCACAGTTTTATTAAGTAGGTACCTCAGCTTAATTAACTACCTATCGACTTATTAGTAAAATCTAATAATCATCACAGCATTGTTTGAGTATGTGCCTCATCTTTAACACCTAATTGGTAACATTTAACAATCATCACAGCTTTATTCAGACTGATTCATCTTATTACTAATAAAGCTCTCTTAGTAGTTAAATAACAAAACAAAATGTATAAAAAAGTAAAGATGAATTTAACAATCTTCTTCGTCATTGCCCTGTCCTTCCTCACTATGCTTAAGGTTTCTTTAGATTAGGGTTTAGGTTTAATTAGAAACGCGGTAAGGAAGGATTTTTGGGAAATTGAGTTTTTCATATATTCGGAATCCTCGTAATGAGCTCTGTATAATTTATGTCTGCTGACAGTTTTCATCACAGAGTTTAGCAATCTTTACAAAAGAAAGGAAAAGTTTACGGCTTTAAAGATTTTATTTAATGTTTTCTGTTTTAAGATTTATTTGGAATACATTTTTTTTAATAAAATTGTTGTATCATTTACCTCTTCTTTTTTTTTCATAAGACATTTATTCTTTAATCAAACTATTAATTATTTACAAACTACAAAACTATACTAGAAATAAATATGTACCTACAAGTATAAAAGGGTTACAGGGCGTCCAAAAATTCATACGCATCGCTGTCAACAGGAAAAGTGCCCAGAAGGCTGACAGCATTACCACGTTGGATGGCAATGCTGATTCTTTGGCCAAAAAATAGGCCCGCCCTCTGGTCACGTGAAGAGTCGACCAACCGCTTGGCGATTTCCCGAAAAACTAGGTGGGCACTCGGACCCCATGGCCCTAGTGTTTCAACCCCAAACGGCTCAAACACATAACTACCAATTAAATTATTGTATTTGCGCCGTTTGAGGTTTTCAGCACCTGCAGCAGCCGCCCCAGCGCAGCCCACTGTGCTAGGAAGATGGGATGGCGCAAGGGTGTCGACGCAAGTTGCGTCCCACACCAAAGGCCTACCCAACTTCCATGGCATTATGGTCATACCATCTGGTCTCTTCCCATCGACGCGTGCCAAGCCATTGGGTTCTAAGACAGCTGGCAAGTGGCAAAAGCACGACGGATGAGATCATTAATGCTAGCGTGCCGCGCAATCCGACCTGCACTCTTACTGCATGAAAGGCCATTACCTCTTCTTGATATATTATAGATATAACCAAGTTATTGTGTTTTTTTTACGTATGTACACTAATTGAAAAGCTATAAGTCACTCTTTTACTGCAGTTATGGTTTGTAGTCAGTCTAAGCATAGCTTTAAGAAAATATTATGTGACTAATAAAACATGCAGTAGGTAATTGTGTATGATTAAGATAGTTTTATTTGTCATTTAACTCCCGTAAATGGCGATAAGTCTGACAAGACCGAGTTCGCACCGAGTGACACGCATTTTAAAACACCGTACAAAAAGATATGTATAGATGTCCGCATCTACGACACTTATTCGTTGTTTTTATAGTACTTGTTCTTTTATACGATTTGTAAAACAAGGTTAATAAATAAAATTAAAAAAAAAATCGTATGTCAGTATGTAAGGTTGTCAGTTCGGGAAGATGAGTAAAACAAGTGCCTTCATTGGAACCTCATATATTACTGCCCTTAGAGCACGTACAATCGTTAATATATATTGATTCTTAATACTACAATACACATGAGCACACATACATAAGTCTTACACACTACACGCCCACCGGCGAAATAAAATAAAAATAATGGTTACATTTATTTTTTATTTTACGATTATATATGTATATTTTTCTTACTTATATGCAATACTTATTTATGTTTAATATTAAAGTTCCTTAATAATTAAAAAGATATAACAGTGGGTTTCACTTAAATTCATTATACAAGTAAAGTATTTTATAATCTATTTTAGTTACATTCACGATCAGCTTACCAATAGTCATTTAATATATGGTCTGGTTCTATTTTTATGTACTATTACTTCTTTACCTTTATACAGTAATTTTAAATTAGGATTACAATCTTCTAGTACATGGTATGGTCCTATGTATAATGGATCGAATTTGTTTACAGCTTGTTCATTCTTAAGCAGTATCATGTCACCAGTACTGTATGTAATAGGGTTGGTATACAAATCATATTTACTTTTTCTGACCTGTTTACTAATAACTAAATTTTGTCTTGCGTCACATTGTGATTTTTGAAGTCTATATCTGAGTTGTTGTGGATAATCGTCATAGTTATAAAGCGGTTCAATATCTGAAGTTAAATTGGTAAATTGGTAAATTGCAACGTTTTCCAAATACGAGTTCGTATGGTGTGTATTTAGTTTCTGTATGTACAGTCGTGTTAAAAGCAAAGCACCAATATGGTAGCCATAAACTCCAATTTTGGGGTTGGTTCTCTGTTTGTATGCGTAGGAATGATAGTAAATTTTTATGTGTATTTTCTAGGCCTCCTATTGTTTGATGATGATATGCAGTTGATGTGTGTTGATTTATCCTTAACATTTTACATACTTCATTCATTACTTTCGAAACGAACTCGGTTCCGCGATCTGATATAATATTTCTGGGAATGCCATACCGCAATACAAAATTATTAATGAAAGCCGTCGCCACTGAAATTGTATCCTTATTTCTAAGTGGATAAGCTTCTACATACTTGCTAAGATCACACTGGAGTGTGAGTACATACATATAATTATCACTATCCTTACTTAAGGGCCCAACTAAATCTATAAATACTCTATCGAACGCCGAATGACCTGTATCTGTCAGGACCATTGGCTGTTTTATGTCCCTAAAATGTTTCTGTCGCTTGCATTTGTCGCAGCGATTTACAAACTCCGTGACGTCACTTTCTAATTTTGGCCAGGAATAACGGCGTTTTATATTATTTATCATTCGTCGTATACCGGCGTGGCCGCTACTTGGTAATAAGTGGTAGTCATTTAAGATGACACGTTTCGTATCGTTATCATTTATTACTTTTACACCTTTTATAAAATAAATACGTGGTCCGGACCAATTAGGTGTTATATTTATGCTTTGAATTAACTCTCTTGTTAAGTCAATATTTTCATTACTTTGTACAATGTACACATTATCAAGTTTCATTTGGTTGCAGTAATTAGCCAACCCCCGTACAAAGGCATCTCGTGCGCATTGTAATCGGTAAGATGGGTTTACTCTTAGTATGCAATTTGTTGAGTCATAATTAAATAATGTATTTGATTGGTTATTCCATTCTTTTTCATTGACAAACCTTAACTCAATGCAATCCTTTGGTTTTTTAAGCAACTCCACAACTCTTGGGTGATCAGACCAGTCGTTTGTAGATTGCTTAGCAACCGCAGGGTTGTCACTCCCATCTTGTATACTTCGTTCACACATACGTTTTTTCTGACCTCTGGTTAATACTGACACAACGTGCTGATTAATTTCCTTCAATTCATCACTTGTTATTCGGATACGTGACAAGGCATCTGCAGCTGCATTGTCTGTACCTCGAACATATTCTATTATGTAATCATATTCCTCTATTATTAAACGGAATTTAGTTAAACGACTGGATGGATTTGTTTGATTAAATAAGTAAACTAATGGTTTGTGGTCGGTTTTGATAACAAATTTTCTACCGTAAAGATATGGTCGGAAATATTTTACTGACCATACGATAGCGAGTAATTCTTTTTCTATCGTGGGGTAACTTATTTCTGCTTTATTAAGAGTTCGACTTGCATAAGCAATTGGTCTGTTATCACTATTGCATAGCACGGACCCGATTGCGTACCCGGACGCATCTGTTTGTAAAATAAAAGTATTGTTTTCGTCGAAGTTGGGATATTGTAATACTGGTGGAGATGTTAATGACTCTTTTAGGGATTCGAAGGATTTCTGACACTCATGTGACCATTCAAAGTTAACATTTTTTCGACACAGTTTATTAAGCGGTACTTAATGATATTGCGGCAAAATCTGGTATAAATTTTCTATAAAAGTTGACAAACGCTATGAATCTTTTCGTTTCGTCTGCGTTTTTGGGTACGGGATAATTTTTTACAATGTCTACTTTCTCTAAATCTGGTTTAATTCCTTCAGATGAAACGACATGCCCTAATAGTTGCATTTCTTTTCTTAGGAAATCGCACTTCATTGGATTTAAGTTTCAAGTTAACTTTGCGCAGTCTAGTTAAAATATCTACAAGATTTTTATTGTGAATTTCCAAATTTCGACCAAAACAGATCAAATTATCCAAATAGACAAATAATTTATCGTATGTAAGTCCAGACATGGCAATTGTCATTAGACGAGAGAATGCACTTGGGCTAATTTTTAATCCCATGGGTAATCGGGTCATCTGATATTGGCCTGAAGGTGTAGTGAATGCTGTATATTTTCTGCTTTCTGGTTTTAATTTTGCTTGATAATATGCTTGTGATAAATCTAACTGTGAAAAATACATTGAACCGGATAGGGAATCTAGTATATCGGTTATATTCGGAAGTGGAAATTTATCGTCTAAAATTCTAGTATTTAACTTACGGAAATCTATAACCAGCCTCCATTTCTTGGTAATGTCATCTGATTTTTTAGGTACCAACAGAATAGGGCTAGACCACTCACTTTTTGCGGGTTCAATGATATTTTCAGAAAGCATTTTCTTAACTTGTGTTTCAATTTCCTTACGCTGTGAAAAGGGCAACCTGTACTGTCTAGTATAAACTGGATCAGCGTTTTGTCTTAACTGTATACCTTGTTCGTAAAGGTTAGTGGTTGATAATTTATCATTTGGAAGATGAAACACATCCGAGTATTTTGCGCATATGTTTTCGATTGATGACCTTTCTTCATTGTTTAGATGACTTAATTTTAAAAGAGAAAACATAGTGCGAACTCTCTCTCCATTGATTTGACTGTCCCGTCCAAAGTTACAAGTGTCATAGTCTGATAACAAATGTATTGCTGGTCTGAAATAATTAATATCTACTTGCGTTTCGCGAGTATTTAATATTTGTACATTTATTTGTCCATTGTTTGGTTTACAAATACTTCCGGCTATAAAAACTCCATCACATAATTGTCCCGGTAAAATTACGCAGTCCTCGTTAAAACTACTGTCTAACATATATATTTTCTCACATCTCGGTGGAATACTTAAGAAACTGGTTTTATTTAGTGAACTATTAATCATAGGCAGAATCAAATTATCGTCATTTTTCCTTAATGTTATCGTATTATTTTCATAATTCAAAATAGCGTTATATTTGCTCATAAAATCTCTGCCGATTATGCCATGTTGAAGACCTGGTATATTGCGCATAATGTAAAATTTGTGTACAAATTCCTGTCCTTTTACGATCAATGTAACATAAACATAGCCTGATGTTAGTACTTTGCCACCAATGCCATTTATAGAAATGCATTCCTTTTGGACTGGAATGTTCCAACGTGCCACTGTTTCGTATTTCAATATTGATAGTGATGCCCCAGTATCTATAAGCAAACCATATTTGGCTCCTTGTACTAAGAATTCAACCGAGCTGTTGTTGTTACAAGCAAATATGAAATGATTATCGAAAAAACTGTAATGGTTCAGTAATGCGTCTTTCTGTATGTTGGGGCGTTCGATTCCCGTCATTTAAATCGATACTATTCATGCCGTTTTCTATAGCATGTACATTACCTCTGCGTGTAAAGATCCGTCCAGGCCTACCACGATATGAACCTCGCATGTGACCACGATTGTTGCTGAACTGTTGCTGGGTTCTTTGGTTTTGCCTTTGATTTTGAAAAAATGCCCTATTATTTCCTCTCTGTATAAATACACGAACGGGAGGTGGGGTATGGTTCGAACGATTTGGGCGTCTGTTGTTGTTGTATGTATTATAACCGCGATTTTTAAATGAACCTTGGTATCCGATATACACAGATGCGTCTGATGATTGCCGACTGCATGACAAGTCCTCATCCTTAGCTGCTCTTATAGTATCTTTCAAAGTATCATAATTTCGAGCTGCCAAAATAGTGCGGACTTCACGGTTTCGCAAGCCATCAATGAAACACTTAATCGCTATTTTTTCATTTTGAGGGCATAATACTTTATATGCTGTTTGATCCTCACCTGCTTGCGCTACCGTCAGATCCACAAAAAGCTGCTCGACCCTTGACCCATATTTTTCTATAGAAGAACAGTTTTGGTTGATTTGTGTCAACTCCTTGTGTATTGCGGTACTCGACTTCTTTGTAAGTAGGTGTTGACGCATCTCAATAATAAGCGACTCACAACTTTCATAAGAGGCGGACAATCTTAATTTAGCATTCTCGTTTAATCTAGTTTTTAACACAAATTTAACTAGCATTTTGCTGCCTTCTTCGGTAAGTGAAGAACTGTATAACTCTATGGCATCTATTAAACTTTTCGTGACATTTTCGTCACCGTTCATAACTGGTAATAATGCCACGGCAGTCCTGTAATTAAAAGCTTCCATATTGTCTACTTCTGTTCTAGCGTCGACTGTACACTCAGCACTTGGTTGAGAACTATATGTTTGGGAGCAAAAAGTTTCTATTTGGTCAAATGTCTTTTCAAATAGATCACAGTATGACTGTATTTGCTGTAATATATTTGTACTAAATTGTTTCTTTTGAATTTGTGTAGATATGGTTTGTATACATTCATCAAATTGACATTTTAACAAAGTTGCTTCTTGTAACTTTTGTTTTAGAACAGTTTCTGTCCTTTTTGGATAACTTAGCTTTTTCAAATTACTCTCTATATTTTTTAATTGGTCGTTTAACAATCTAAGGTCATTTGCCATTACCAATAAAAATAGATATGCACATGAGCAATACTTACTCTATAATTACATGACAGAACATATTAAAAATAAAATAATGGATATAGTACCTAGTTAGAATTTTGTCCAATAACCGTTGCGTAACTTTTAATATTTCACTTTTCGTCTGAACACTACTCACTACACTTATCACTGATTATTACTTTTACCACTTACTGTGGTTTCTGGCTTCTGATACCCGCTTCCTGGCGAGTCTCCTGGCGCGCCTCCTGGCGCTGCTGCTGGCGGCACTCGTAACAGACACGAGCCTCCGAGTTTGGTCGTCGAAACGAACGTGCTAGGTTCTGTGCGAGGACCTCATTCCTTATCCAGGAGTAATGACATTTTTGGTACATTTTGTATACTGCGTATAGTCCGGCGATTCCTAGTAAGGTGCAGATAATGAACATCACGATACTAATGTTCGATAAATGGTACTCCTGCATAGATGCCGTATTTGAACCACCCGATGCACTTTGTGATATAAAAACGTCCTCTTTTTCTATATTCGACCGGCACATTTTTGTAAGTTAGTATATTAACCCACTTTTAAAGACCAAACAAAATCACTTGTATCATAGTCCAATAAATTAAGTGACGCGACCGAACTCGGCACCCGTCTCAGATGGCAGGGTCGCCATGTAAGGTTGTCAGTTCGGGAAGATGAGTAAAACAAGTGCCTTCATTGGAACCTCATATATTACTGCCCTTAGAGCACGTACAATCGTTAATATATATTGATTCTTAATACTACAATACACATGAGCACACATACATAAGTCTTACACACTACAAGTATGTGCGCATAGTTAATCTAAAGCCAATGACAAAATAAAAAAAAAATGCCATTTTCGACATGTCTTTATATACGTAGGGACCGTCGAATTATAACTCTTGTTTTTTTATTATTTTTGCAGATTTTTTGTAAAAAAAAATAATGGAGTCCAGAAAGAAAATGCTGTGGCAATAGAACGTAGAAAGAACTTGATCAAATTGTAAAGTAATCAAAATATATTTAGAAACAAATAAATTTTATAACGTATTTATTGCAAACGTAACTTAGTAACGAATACTGAAAATATTTTACCTGTTACTTATAA
The DNA here is from genome assembly GCA_950022335.1 of Eurois occulta. NCBI lineage: Eukaryota > Metazoa > Arthropoda > Insecta > Lepidoptera > Noctuidae > Eurois > Eurois occulta. Next base: position 1,790,117 of record OX465489.1, on the reverse strand, counting down.
AGGTTCCGTTTATCTTATCGAATCATCAATAACTTCAGTTAAAAAGTGAACGAAGTCAAAATCAATACTCTTCATAAGGACGAAAGTGGTACAAACCAACCAATCTAAGATATCCTAAGAAAACATAAAACGAGAAAAAAAGCAATTAAACCACTCCGCATCTAATCTAAAAAATCTCACGAGCACATAAAATATTTGCATTCCATTGCTTGCCCAACAAATTTCAATCTCAGGAAATATTGAAAAAACACCGCAGTGAACATCGAACTAGTCGATTTCAATCAGCGATCCGATATCTGAGATAAGGTCGGGACTTCATTCCCCGACACAATGGATATTGAAAACTGATACCGCTCGTCTTTTGTTTGATATTTTACCTTTTAAATTTTTTCGAGGAATCGCCAAGATGGTATGGGTACAGTCACGAATATTAACATGTTAACAAAAACATGTTGATCGGAATTATATTTTGTTACGAACATTGTATTTTGGAACTCATACTATTATCAAATACGTGAGTCTAATCGCATACTCATACCCACAAAAAAATAAAGGAAATCACATAAAAATATAGGAGCACTAAGGTATTCCTTATGTCGTGTGTTTTTTCGGGCAGGCCTGCGACTTTAGAGTTCAATGAGAGACGTAGCCACGGTGTAAAATACAATACAGGTATACTTTATTTACACTTATAGTTACGTTAACGAAAGCATACATAAATAGGTCGGTATTAAATAAACATACATACGAATAATAGTTCATAAACTAAAAAAAATAATAGAAGTCATAGTTGCAATAGATACTTCGCGAGATAACCGTTTTTGTATTTTGCAAAGAGTATACATACTAGTGATCGAGACTGTACCTATATGTAAGATGGGACCATGAATGTTGAGATAGGAGACGAAATTCTGATGTTTTCATTCGATTATAGGCAATCAGAGATGGAGGAAAGAATTGGGATTTTCTCGATGGTATTTACGTAACATAAATGAATATTTGAATTTTGAAATGGGATGTTATTGCTATCCACAAAATGACGTGTTGGGTTGGATCATAATATTTGATTTTGTCATAAGAATTACTGTTATATTTCATAGTTTACTATTACATCAATTATTATTAATGAAGTAGTTGTTGCGGGCGACCTTCGTTCGCGTGAAATTATTATGAAAAATGTTACTTCCCTTTTTAATTCGGATTTTGTTATCAATTTCAAGGGTTTTAATTATTTTGCACGGAACCCTAATTATTTTTCTAAAATAGCCTATATTATAACCTTATAACATCAGCTATCGGACAGTAAAAGTTTCGTCAAAATCGGTCCAGCCATTTCGGAGATTAGCCGGAGCAAAAAGACGGATACATTTTTGTTATACGTGACGTATATATTTTCATATGCAAACAATAAAAGCTGTTATTTTAGTACTTTATGTATATAAAGACAATGCTTCAAGAATAACATCAGCTATATTTAGCACTTCACACAAATGCCTAAAAATCACATTACGAAAGCTACATTTAACAAAACAAAACTCTCTCAACAACTCGATAGCCAGTTAGCAAGTCTGGTAGAACCGGTGGCAATAGAAATATATTGCACTAAACTAATGTTTAAATTCAACGCATCACCGGTACGTGTTCCCGACTTTCGAGACGATCGCAGCATCCATACGAATAAGAGATCTTTCTCTCGAGAATTTGGGATGGTAAATATATTCAGCATTGTGGATAGGTGTTGTTGTTCTTTAAATAATACTATTGTAAAATCCCCTTCCGTTTATTAAGTCAATTAAAATTGTCCTTCTGTCTGTTAGTGTTTATTTGAATTGGAAACGACTTATCAGAATCTAACTTAACATGGCTTTGCACGTAAAATAATATAATACATGCCTGTACTCCCGGAAGGGACGCATTTGATTTACCTAAGTTAATCCGAAATAATACTGAATAAATAATACGAGCAATCAATACTTCATAATTTAACCGTTAAACGGTTGGTGCCGGCTGTCACTTTTAGATCTTTGACAGTCGTTAAGGTAGTCAGTGGCTCAAAAGTCGGACAACCAGTCTTACCAAAGAGTATCGTGCTAGTTGGGTTGCGGAGGTCAAATAGGCAGTCGCTCCATGTAAATACTGGTATTCAGCTGCATCCGGTTAGACTGGAAGCCGACCGGTTGCAGGTACAACAGTTTTAATTTGATCTTATAGAAATCATAGTAATTTGGCGTACTTATATCAGAGTATGCGCAGTTGAAACACTATTGAGTACACAAATCTATCAAACTGTGTTTATGTGGGAGTAAAAAATATTTTTATTAAATCAGAGTTCAGAAACTCTACTATAATATTTGTAACTTTGATCTGGTTAAGGAAAAAACAATCAATATCTTGTCTAGACTTACAAATTTGAGAAGACATAAAAAGCATAATAATCTGCTAGGACAAAGAATAACACGAGCAAAAACAATCTGCTACGAACCGCGTAGCTGTCGTAGGTGGCAGCTACGACGTAGCCGTCGTAGGCGGCAGCTACGCCGTAGCCACATAGACCGTTCTCAACCGAACGTTATTATTACCACATTATTACGTAAAATAACAACGTACTAATTTATAGGAGAAGGCAATAAATTAACTTGTCATGCTTGTAATTTATGTCCTACACCTCAGTTATAAGATTTTCGTGTACGTTGTAAGAAAAATATATGAAACACTACTCGCCTGGTGTGCTTGAGTGTTGCGATAAAAAAGGCTGCAGTTCGGTAAAATATAGCTTGGCAAGTTTTTTTATGAGGTTTTTTTAGTTTTAGAATATTGGCTATTTTGTCAAGTGCTGGGCAAAGTATTTCATCCATTTTGGAGTTCCGTACCGAAGGGTAACCAACGGGACCCTATTACGAAGTCTCCGCTGTCTGTCAGCGGGCTGTATATCATGATCAGTAATAAGTAGACAGTTGAAATTTTCACAGAATTTGTATTTCTGTTGCCGATATAACAACAAATAATAAAAAAAATAAAAAAAATCACTCTTATTTTAATTATAATTCATACTGAATTTCTAGTTTTAATTTACTGAATTTCAAGGTTAGGTATATATGTCATTTTTTGGTTTTATTTCATTGTATAAATGGTAATAGAAAATCAGTAAAGTAAAACTCTCATTTCCTTTTATAGTTCCAAAGATATTTTGGTACAACTATCTTCTCAATATATATTTCCCTATTTCACTATCTTAGATTACAATCTGTGTAGTATCATCCGAGCGAGTCGGCAAATCCCTAAGGCAATCCGTCATGTAATTATCTTTATTTTGGCTTTCATATCGTAATAATATGTCTATTATTATCTTGCTAAGAAGATAGACTACATGGAGGCTTCGAACTAAGATATTCTTGGAAACTTAAGCCAGAACAAAAAAGTAAAAATTACAATACCACTTATTAATAGCAATATGGTTTAATGTGTCAAGGTTGGTTAGTTATGAGCGTGTGATGCGGAGGAATGAGGAAAATTTCGTGAGGAAACTTTTGAGTATGACTGTGGATGGGTATAAGAGTAGAGGAAGACCAAAGAAACGACGGATGGACTGTGTGAAGGATGATATGGCACGAAAAGAGGTGTCTGATGAGATGATAAGTGACAATAGAGAAGTATGGAAGAAGAAGACATGCTGCGCCGACACCAAATAAATTGAGATGAGAGCAGAAGAATGATGATGTTTTTAAAACTCTCTTCTATCATGATTATTGCAGGTTGGATTGCGCGGCACGCTAGCATTAATGATCTCATCCGTCTCAGCTGTCTTAGAACCCAATGGCTTGGCACGCGTCGATGGGAAAAGACCAGATGGTATGACCATAACGCCATGGAAGTTGGGTAGGCCTTTGGTGTGGGACGCAACTTGCGTCGACACCCTTGCGCCATCCCATCTTCCTAGCACAGTAGGCTGCGCTGGAGCGGCTGCTGCAGGTGCTGAATACCTCAAACGGCGCAAATACAATAACTTAATTGGTAGTTATGTGTTTGAGCCATTTGGGGTTGAAACACTAGGGCCATGGGGTCCGAGTGCCAACCTAGTATTTCGGGAAATCGCCAAGCGGTTGGTCGACTCTTCACGTGACCAGAGAGCGGGCCTATTTTTTGGCCAAAGAATCAGCATTGCCATCCAACGTGGTAATGCTGCCAGCCTTCTGGGCACTTTCCTGTTGACAGCGATGCGGACGAATTTTTGGACGCCCTGTATCCCTTTTCTACTTGTACATATTTATTACTATTATAGTTTGTAAATAATTTAATTATCTTTGAAATAAATATATTTTTTCATGATTATTATTTTTCTTCACGTAAGGCCGGAACCCAACCCACAGCTAGTAATTTCGATGACAAGCTTCGTAGCTCATACAACTGACAGTCATGTAGCGTGACACCAAGTTTCAGTGTACGCAGTAATGTTGTGATAGTAATGCTATAACTTAGTTCATTAGCAGCATGTTGCCTATCAAGACACGAAACATAACATAACATCGCCCCTGTAAAACCCCGAAGGGTTAGGCAGAGGTGTACCTAATAGTACACCCACATTTAGCCAGTTATGTTTTAAGTCCTATGTTATAGGGGGCGAGCCTATTGCTATCAACCGGGCACAAACCCAGACTCCGTGGCTGCTACTGAGAAATTCATGATGGAAAAACCCAATAACACGTTTCCTGACCCGGGAATCGAACCAAGTACCTCATGCCCAGCAGTAGCGCTTGTGACCAACCTTTGTAGACCAACGAGACAGTCAAGCAAAATCAGAAAGCCAAGGCGGCTATTTTAAAAAATTGGTCATTATGACAACTCTACCAAGACAACACCAATTCCATTATACATTTTTGTGACCATAAATCTTTAGAAACTTCGAGCTCCATACGATCACAACCCATCCTACCGACTTATACATCCACTTAATTCTACATTAACAAGAATTTACATCTTTAAAAAATCCGTCGAGAGACATAATTTAAATTTTCTTTTAAAACCTGTGTAAAGTGTGCTGCCTTGCCAAGAAATGCTAAGTAAATTGTTGAAGCACTGCACTATATCAGCTGCGAGTTGAGCCGTCGCTTCTAGGCGGACATGTCGTATAGTAGCTTACATTAGAACTTTTTTTTTTAAAAAAAGGTGGGTAGTTTGGGGATAAATTCCGTGTTACCACTTTAATGTCGTAGGATTGCTTTTGATAATAATGTTTGTGATCAATTTGTATCTGTGTTGATTGTAACCGAACCAAAACTTGGTAAAGGGGACGTTTCCATACTTAGAAACCAAACGCAATAACTGCGCGCGCTCTCTCGTTGGAAGTTGAAAGGTGGTAGTGCTCGGCTGTATCAGTGAAATTAAATTAAATGGTAACACTTCTAAACATAACATAACATCACACCTGTAATCCCCGAAGGGTGAAGCAGAGCCCACCTAATAGTACGGGCCTACATTTCGCCAGTTATGTTTAAGTCCCATGTAGTAGGGGGTGAGCCTATTGCCATCAACTGGGGATAAATCTAAACTCGGTGGCTGTTACTAAGAAATTTCTGATGGAAAACCCAATAAAACTTTGCCCGACCCGGGAATCGAACCCAGGACCTCTTGGTCAGCAGTCGCGCTTGCGACCACTCGACTAACGAGGCAGTCACTACAAATCACAACCACTCTACTAATTACAAATTAATTCTATCAGTCATAAACATTCAAGTATAAATGCAATATCAATATTCGTTTAACTACTGATGAATTATTGCAAATGATAATTTGTAGCAAGGAAAAGCTATCTCATTTTCTTTCTGCTACAAAAATAGTTATTAGGCTTAAGAACATAATCATGTTCACCACTAAAGCATGAAATTAAGGCATAATACTTGGATTATCTGGTCAACTAATAGATGAGTTTCAACCATACACCACAAATTCACTCCTGATTAATCCCTGCTTAAACCCCGAGGGAGTGAGCGTCAACATATTCACTTTGAACATTTCTCTCACAGAATCATCAATGATTCATCTACTGAAGACATCTATGATTGAAAGTCTTTTTTCCCTTTCTGAGCAAAATAACTGGGGGTTGAATAAGGGGTAGAAATGGGGGGTTGGAATAATTACGGCCGAAGGGCTTTGACCCCAGAGGGGGGCGTAATTAAGGAGGGGGAAGCAGGATCATTTTCTCTTAGGTGTGCTTTTGTGCCGAGTGTGTTGACTAAAAATATGCTAGACCGAAATGTGCGCGCCTTCGCTTTTCGTTTTTGTGAATTTCTGGCTTGGTGATTTTGGGAATGAGGTATGTAGTTTGTATTAAAAATATTTTTTTTGTTGTTTGGATTGTCATTCTCATTACCTAGTTGTTTATGTTTATGATGATTTCGTTTCGAAATAAGATACGACAGATCTGTATTTTACAAAATTTTGTAATCACGTCATTCTTGCAAGATTTTTGTGCGGTTATATTTGTGTCCAAATTGAGGTTTGCAGAAACTTACAGTAGAATCAGACCCTAGTGAATTCCTCTTTTTTATGACGAGACGAAAACTCCAAGTTTTTTATTCTCCTTGTCTGAGAAAGACAATAAATCCTCCTTGTAACGTCCTGTCATAACTATGGCAATCTATTATGTTTAAATGTTCCCAAATTCCTTGCAATAAAAAACAAACTTCGTTGGAGGCATTAGTCGAAACTTCTACACGAGTACGTACCAAAGACAAAATAACAAGATGAATAAAAAAAAATAACTCCTTCACTTTCAACGAAAAGGGAACCTTTTTCTGAAGAAAATTAAATTCTAATTAATATCAGTACAGGAAGTTTTACTAAAAAGGTTTCAGCTATAAAAGAAAATTAATTACATTTTGTGGTAAAAATATTTTTTGTGATGTAATATCATTTTGTGGTTATTAACGTCAATTATAAAGTCGGACCGCGGCTCGCTTTCAGCATTTTGTAGCTGCTACATGTTTTTCAGTAATTGGAAATTGCTGAAAGACACATTACTGTCTCCGTTCATTGTGTTTTATGATATTTTCTGTTCTATACTTAGTGTACTTTTAAATAAGGGGTGGAAGGGACACCGATGTGAGAATGGTTATCACGTATTCAGAACATCGATTCTGAGCCCCCTTTATAGAAATTTTTCATTGGTTATTAAAAAAAATATCAGCTGTTCCATACATTTTGACCGTGTAGGTATTGCAGTTTTGTAGGAAACACCAGATTCGGTGTCGCTTACACCCCGTATGGTATAAAAAGGTTAAGATGAGTTATGAAAGTTTCTTCTGCCTGTCTTTCTTCAAGTCAAAATAAATTCCTCTTCAACCGAGAATGTAAGGGATGGAAACTTACGAATGAAAATTAAATGATTGTTACTTTTATACCTTCGACAGTGTTACTCATGTTTCGTTTTCCCAGGCTTTGTCATTTTACCACATCTAAAACAAAAATCTGAACTCAAAGCCTAAAAAAAGCACAACTCATTCCAAAAACTCTTAAAGGAATACGATATAATTCCAGATAAAATAAATAAAGTTATTTATATGGCCTCACACGCTCACGAGCCCACAATTAAGAAATATCTTCATTAATATTACTGTTTGCTCATATTAATAGATTATTCCCTCAGGCTGTGTTTGGCTTCTCGTAATTTTAATTTGGGGTAAGTAATAAATATATTGTAGAAACTGGAAAAGGTATTTTTAGTATGTGTAACAAAATTATTTGGTTAAATTACGGTTTATGACCTTAAAACGTAAAATTTAAGATGGTGGAATGGGTAGACAACAATAATTACGGTTTAAATTAGGTCTATTATTTGGTCTAGAAAAATGTCTAGGACTTCACGAGGGGGAGTTTTTCTTGCAATCAAATGGCATAATGACAAAATCACTATTAATTTAATGATTATGATGTGTGTAAAAATATTGTTACAGTTAACTCTCAACGTGTCTCTGTTAAATCCATGAGTGGTCTATACTAATATTTAAAAAATGTAAAGTTAGTAAGTTTTGGTTTCGAGGGTAATCTTTGGAAATACTGATCTGATTCCGAAGATTTTTTGCACTGATGGGAACCTACATTATTTTAGAGTGTCACAAGCATATATAAAACGTTCTCATAGCATAGTTTCCGATCAAAACGCGAGCAAAGTCACGGGTAAAAGCTGTGCCTAAAAACTCTCAATGCTTATGGAGACTGTCTACTCAAACTTCCCAATGCACTTCGGAAACCCGATCAAACACCAATCTATCTAGCACGGGTAACCTATAGGTCTCAACAGGTCTCATAATCTTTACTCAATCAACATTTATGTAAAATCTGTCTGGACTAAGATCCAGACCATCGGTAAGTTGGGTACAGACAACACGCGGGACTTACGACCCCTGTGTACATAGCTGAGAATGTTGCTCGGCTTGTGTAGATACGCCTTAATGTAGGGGAGGGTATGTGTGGTAAAGTTTCGATAAGAGTGCTGTGTTTGTTGCATTTTGTGTGCCGCAAATTGAAATTGTGGCCTGTTGAGATATCTGGTGGAAGCTGCAACAGTAAGGGTTCTGTCTGAAATGTTCCAATCCTACTTCTGAATTCGAATCAGTGCTGCAGTGGCATGTATTGAGAAAAAAAAATCATTTACAAAAATAGGACGCACATTATATAAAATACACGAATACAAAGTAGCCAAACGTGTTAACAAGAAGTCCAGAAGTTAAAATTCCAACTACAAATAGGACACATCCAAAACGTAAATATAGTCGTTATTAGAAAAGTAATTATTTGAAAGTTACAATGTAACTGCAGCTAAAAAGAATCTAGTACAGAGAAGAAAAGAACATTGTTTAGAAATAATGTAACAAAAGGCCCACTGGGTTCTATAAAAAATAAATGAAAAGTTATTTATATACAAATACGAGTGTTTCTGAATAAAAACGAAGAAATTGCTCCGTGCCTTACAGGGACGTGTGGGGGAATACTAAACGCTTAGAATAGACCTAACCATGTGATACAAATAGGGTTGGCGAGCTACAGAATTTCTAAACACGTTATTTATTTATTCCACATTTGTGTTGTGTCTACTAGTTTCGTTTATTGTTTACATCTAAAACAAACTGTAAAGACTAGTTTTATTTATACAAAACTTGTCAAAAATGTGCAAAAATACACAGAAATGTTAATAATATTTTTTTCGGGATCCCTTCTTTTCGCATAATGTTCTGTGTCCTAATATACTTCGGCATAACGATTTTGGCACAATTTTTTTTGGCATAATAATACTTCGGCATAATTTTTTTAGGCATACATTTTATGTTGGCATAATCATCTTAAAAACTTATTAGTTTTGGCATAAATTTGATTCGCATAACGTTAGTAGGCCTAATGACTATTAGCATAATAATATTTAGGCATACAAAATATTGTTGGTTAAAAATGTAATATGCTGTGCAACAAAAGTTAGTGACAGAACCGAATTGCTGCAAAACCGACTCCACGTAGTCTTGTTTGTCCTACCCCTAGAGTGTAATTTAAAATCGCGTAGGCGCGTAGGGGCGAGGCGGCCCGCGGGCTGAGGAGCAGGTGGCTGCGAGCGAGCCGCCGCGGCTGAGGCTGGCCGGCGAAGCTGGCCAACAAGCCGAAGCTGCGGTGGTGAGCGAAAGCCGTCTGTGACTATTAGCACGCGTGGGGCCGCCGGAGGCCCGCAGCGCCGGAGCCGTGACAGAAACCCTGCCTGCTGCATGTTGCATGCTCGCTTCAATGCTGCATGCTGCATGCTGGCTTGCATGCTGCATGCTTGCTTGTTTGCTGCATGCTTGCTTGCATGCTGTATGCTTGCTTGCATGCTTGCTTGCATGCTTGCTTGCATGCTTGCTTGCATGCTTGCTTGCATGCTTGCTTGCATGCTGTATGCTTGTTTGCATGCTGTATGCTTGCTTGCTTCATGCTTCCTACAGCGAAAAAAAACCCACAAAATTGTTCAATACGGTATATTATATTAATATGTTATTTATTCCCTGCTTCAGGAGATATGGCTTTTTTCCAATCGTCGAAATAAATTGGATCGCCCTAGCTTTTTTGCCCGAAGAGGATAATTATCCTCTTCGGGCAAAAAAGCTAGGGCGTATAAAAAAGTTATGCTTTAGAACTTTATGCTTAATAAATTTATGCTTTAGAATATTATGCTTCATCATTATTATGGTTAGAGAAATTATGCTTAAAAAATTATGCGTAAGCTGTTATGCGTAATTATATTATGCGAAAATATAATTATGCCAAACAAAATTATGCTAAGTTATATTAGGTCTTAACATTTTATGCAAATGGATAGTGAACCATTTTTTTCTTCTATATACCAGTTTTCCTATAACATTTCTGTTAATTAAAAAAGTTTTCAAAAAAATATAGAAAGCAGAATTTATCTTCTTGAATTTAAGATTTAAACTAAACAGATGCTTTGTTTTGCAGTTCGAATCTGGCAACCCACTTATTTATTTCTAATCTAGCAACCCTGACAACGAACAAGGACTCCGTCTACTGTAGTGATATATATATCGTATCGCATTGTACGTAACCGACTATACAGATAAAATGAAGGTGCTGTGTTGAACTAGATGAATTCGCTTTGTATGTGGGAGAGAAGTTATTAGCTGGAGTAATATACTGAGATGTGGAGGAGAGAATTTGTAAATAGGTATAGTAATTTTTGGGAGACTGCGTTATATTTTGGGTTTATTCGTTATGATGGTTGAGCTAAATGTGTGTTGTAGGAGTGTAATTATCTCATTATAGAGAGAAGTTAAATTCTTGACTCAAAGAAGGCAAAAACATTGATAACCACAGTCGCTTACACACTACTATGTTAGTGCAGAATAGTTTTTGCACGTTTCGGTTTACGGTTTCGTCATACTTGTGTTCTAAGCGTTTCCTATTTTAGGCAGGGTCTAAATATTTTCTCATTATAAAAATGGGAATATCGACAGATTGGCAAAGAGATAAACTAACACGATTTATTGAGTATCTACAACGACTGCTTTAATGGAAAATATAACATCGAATTACGACACCATTAACATCATGACGAACGCAACACAGAGGAAGACCGCCCACAAGATGTGCGGACGGCATCAGTGAAACGGCTGGCCCAAGCTGGATGCAAACAGCCCAAGATAGAGAGGGCTGGAATTCTTTGAATGGTGGCCTTCGCCTGCGGAGGGGTTCTTGCAAATTAAAAACTTATTTTGTTATAGGTTATAATTAGTTAACTTACTTTGCTTATTGCATGAAATAAAAGGCTTTTTTTATTTTTATTATTTTAGAACCTCATGACGTTTTCTGATGCAATGCTCTACGTTAGATCATCATCTTCTTACGCTTGTCCCATGTTACTTGGGGTCGGCGCAACACGTTTTTTCTTCCATTCTCCTCTGTCACGCTATCATTTACTCATTTATCTTTCATATCATTCCTCACACAATCCATCCATCGTTGTTTTGGTCTTAGCAATGCTCTCCGTTAGATGTTTCCTAAAATAAGGTACATTTTATTTATATAATGTCACGCCTGTAATCCTCAAAGGGATAGGTACGATTCAAGTTAAAATTAAATTCCTTAATTCAAATCCTAATTAAATTCCTTATTGAATTAATTTCAAGAGTAAGTACTTAAGACCTGTTTAGTAGTAAATTTGGATATTTTGAATAAATTATCACATACTGTACATATACCTAATTCTATTAATTCAAATCACACCAAAACATTTCTTCATTAATTAAATTCCAAAATTTCCAACTACAGTGATCCATTTATTTGCTTAAACCAAGCATGTCCTATCCACAGGTACACTTGTCTAATGAAAGCTTGTAGCTAGGCACCAGCTTGAATGCCTAATGAACGCCAGTCTGGAACTAGGCGCATTAATTCTGTTTAAGACTTGAACTTGGACAGCATGGCTGAAGTTTTGTTTGTAAGATGATCGTTGGCTGAAGACGTGGGGGTTTTCGATGTTTTAATTTTTAAACGTGTTCATGTGTAGGTATATGAATATCTTACTACTATTATAAATGCAAAGACTTCGATGGATGGATGTTTGTGCCTCAATCATGCCAGAACGGCTCAGGATGAAATGGCACAGAGCCACATTACAGTCTGGAATAGCACATAGGCTACTTTTTACAAAATTTCCACGCGAACGACGTCGCGGGCCACAGCTAGTTTCATATCATGGCCTAGACGAAGTGATATTGTATTAATGATAAGAGTTATAAAGAAAACAATATGTACGGAGCTGACAAGGTACCGAAAACCTGCCTTAACGAAAGTCGCTGTAGTAACATGAAACGATTTTAAAACGATTGAAATGTGAATACTTTTGTATCCGTTCAATTTTGAGAAGATATCGTCATACCAAATGAACGGGGACAGGTTGTTCTTAAATTAATGAATATTTCCAAAACTAATTTCGTTTAGTAGAAAATGTCTGAATCACATTAGTCAGTCTGTGTACGTTTTCGCAGTAAAAATAGAAAACTGATTATGATTTTTGACAAAAAGCACTTAACATCTGCAAATATTAAGTACTAGCGGTTTGTCCCGGGTTTGCAAGGGTGCCTATGTTACTCAGGGTGAATGTAGCTTTCCAATGATGAAAGAATTTTTGAAATCGGCACGGTAGTTTTTGAGTGTATTCGTTACAAACATACACACACAAAAATACAAATTTTTCCTCTTTATAATATTAGTGTAGACTACCACTAAAACTACATAAAGCCATTAGCACTGTCTACATTGAATAAGTTCTCCAAATTCTCTTATACATAGACGATAGGCATAGCTACGTATTCTTAGCGAAAACTATCATAGTTTTGAACCAAAAGTTTAATCATGATTTAATGACATAACTAATCGTTTCCCGCTTCTTCTCCCCCATCAGCATCCGACTAACAAGTCCTTCCAAACAAATGTACACCTTAACAACACAACCACAAAGTTGAAATTAATTTGTGGCATCATAATGAGGTTGAAACTAAATACACGCGTTTTGACGCAGCAGGTGTAATTTATTACTTTAACCGGGTATTATGTGGAATATCTATCATAATTCCATGTTGAGTGATTACGTGGACGGGCTAACGAGTTTTTGCGGTTAATTAATTATTAATCCTGGATTCGATTCTCAGGACGGGCAAAGTGCTAGTGCCATGGAGGCTGGATTTGTGCCCGGTTGATGGCAATAGAATCGCCCCCTATTACATAAGACTTAAACATAACTGGCAAAATGTGGGTCTACTATTAGGTCTACACCTCTGTCTAGCCCTTCGGGAACTACAGGCGTGATGTTATGTTATTTAATGTTTAAATATCAAAATTTGCATCGATTATTTGTTGTAGCCTAGATTTTTTAACATCCCTTTGGTCTAGCAATGTAGGTTACCCATTACTTATTTCCTGTTATCACCAACTACGCTGAATTTTCCTATGGCAGGAGTACAGTGGCATACAAAGTACAATGGTTAGAGATAGATTTTTTTACTTTGAGAAAATGGAAAAGGAACACGATAACCTCATCTTCTTAAGACCAATATTAATTTATGAGTTAATAATCTGATGCAGTATTAATAAATTCTAAGACACAAATCGTCTGAAAACCTCAAACCATTCATTTAAAATTTTAATTGTAGTTAATAAATAAATATACATTAATGAATTTTATAAAAGCTACTTATAGAATAATTAAAACTAAGTAGTCACAAATACAGGAGTAATTTATTAAACTAACTAAATAAACAACTGGACGCTTAGGTGTCTAAGTATTCCACCACATTGCCATCATCCGGAAACGTGCCCAGAAGACTGGCAACATTGCCACGTTGAATGGCAATGCTAATTCTTTCATTTAAAATGATTTGAAAGAGTAATTTATGTGTCACAATATCGATGCATTCTCCATCATTAGCTCTCTTCACAAACAAGAACCCACAAAATGAACAATACAAAACTGAGCTGCATATTTCCACCCCCCCACAATCTAGCCCATTGTTTAATTTAAACCCTTCACAAACCCACTGCTAATTTGTCAACCAAAACGCTGTCAGAATACTCAGTAACACAGTACAGCATGCAAAACACCAGTCCATGTATGTTTCTACGTCAAAAACAGTGGAAAAGTGAGTTCCCTTTGAAAATTACGCGTTTTATAGTACACGTTCTGTTTTAAAGGAATGGCTCGAAACTAGCTTGTAAAGAATATTTTGGTTGTCTTTTTTGTTAGCTCGTTTGATGTGTATTCCAAGCTTCTGCTTGAAAAAAACCTCTAGGTGTGTTAAGAAAATCAAGCTCTATTGCATTGCAACCTAACTTTGTTGTTAATGGTCTCTGAAAATGTAAGCAAAAGTATGAGATAGTGCAGAAAATTAAGAAAGAGGAATTGTTACTCAATCGTGACTTGGACGTTTTCAGTTTGTGTTATTTTTCTGGTGAAATAGAAAATTTATAAAAAGTAGTCGGTCTTTGGAACGATTATGTACCTAACTGGCAGGGAACAAGGTTTAACGGAAATACAGTATCAACTTCTTTATTTTTTTATCACAGTCTTTTGTCGCACTCATTGAGTCAACAAAATCTATCCCACTTCCTACTATGGATGTATGAATGGATGGATGTTTGTTACTCAAAAACTACAAAACAATTACGTAACAAAACAATTTCGCTAAAACTACAAAACAGATTTAGATGAAATTTAGCAAACGGGTAGTTTATGACCTGGATTAACATATAGGACTTTTTCTTTTTAGGCTATTATTTATCCTGGCAGTATATGTTCATATAGGACATTTCCGACATCCACGCAGGTGCATCCGCGGGCAACACCTAATTTTTTCATATTTCTCTATACAGTTTTCTCTGAGCAGAAGTTAATAATAATAAAATATAGTTTATCCTTTTATGATAACAAGTTAGAAATTATGTTGGAAGAATACGGGGATCTTCGTAATTACTTCGAATAGCTCCTGAGGGAAATACTTGGGCAATGTAATGTCTTTTTGTGGCTTATTTATTTGGCTTCGCGCGTCCATTATGTTACCATAATTGTTGACTTATATACTGCTTAGAATATTATGATGAAATATTTTTTTCCCACATTTAGCTGTCCATAAGTTTGTCAGACGAACAATCTTTTTTTAAAATGACGACGACGCTTCATCAAACTCAATCCCATTTCTTAAAAACAAACATTTGGGCACTTCCACAATCGGAAAAAACGTAAAATAACTTGTAACTGTCTCTATATAAGGTTTAAATTAGATTACTAAAACTTACCCTTGCGCGTGACCTCGTGCCCTGTTGATAGTCATATCCTCTGCCCTGTAACAATAAACAAGAATCGTTTTACTATTGTGCAGGTACTAAACATTACGCCTGTATCTCGGAGGGTCAGTCAGAGGCGTACCTAACATTATAACCACATTTCACCAGGTATTTTTAAGTCCCATGTAATATTGGCGAGCCTAAGCCACCAACCGGGCACAAATCCAGTGTCTGTGGCTGCTACTGAGAAATTTCTGATTGAAAAACCCAATAACCCACTCAGTTTTTCGGCTATAGTCATCACCTGACTCATCTTGTAAAGTAGGAGGAGGGGGGGGGGAGACAGTTCGAATAATGCAGACACAAATTGTACAATGATTGCTAAGATTCACGGTCTTAAAGAATCTAGTCCTTAGGTAGTACGGATACAAAACGAGCACCTCATGTTTCTGTCAGCTGTGAGACTACCTTTTATAAAATAAATAAATAAATTTTCTCGGCATATCAAAAGAACACGGTGTACTTTTAGAATTTACATAGCAGCAAACAGAAGAAGTTGTTTTCTAAGAAAACAAAACGATTACAATTTGTTAAATAATATACTTAAATTATTTACACAACACTCGACATTAAAATCCAGCCCTACACTTCAAGAATATTTAGACATCAAGAATATTCCATTACAAAGATTTCCACACATCTTTTGATTTCAAGACAGAAACTCGACACCATTTTGACTTTAAAACAACAAATTACAACGGGGCTAAATCTGAGTTCATATGTAAACACACATAATTGGTACTCCCGAAGCTCCTCCGTACTTTGGTAAGGTAATACTGAACAAACTTGTAACTCGTAAGCTTGATAATCCGTAACCGAGCGCAGTGAGATGGGTGACCGCGAGATATGCTGAGATCTGTTTGTCTTTAGACATGTTGGGAAATGGGTGAGTGGTAACTATTGAGCTTTAAAGCCAGTGATTATGTCATCATCCTTCACTGGAGTTGAAGACATAGCTGTTAAGGGATCTTTCGTCAAGTGGCTGCTAAACTCCTTAGCATAAGCATAGCATAATCAGCCTATAATGTTCCCACTGCTGGGACACACGGCCTCCTCTCTAGAGAGGGAATGGGCTATAATCCACCACGCGGGAGCAGTGCGGGTTGGTAGATGTCACATGTCTTCGAATTTTTGGTTCTAGGACATGCCGGTTTCCTCACGATGTTTTCCTGCTTTTTTGTTGCTAAAATCCTTAACTTGCTGAAAATCTCCCACTAGGACACGAGTTGCCATGGCAGACTTTTAATAGACCCCAAACAAGGAAAACCTGTTCAGGTTTAGATTCATAGATGACTCTGCCCTGGAGTGTAAATGTGGTGTGGCCCCCAAAAACGATGGGACACTTGATATCGTGTCCTGCCTATACTGTTGCTTTTGTAAAATGAAAAACGTACTATACCAGATTTTGAAAAGAAGTCATAATAAAAATGATTTTTATTTTTGTTTTCACACGAAAAGTCGAAAGTACCCCTCAACGTTGCCATACAATATTAACAAAGAACAGAACAGGGAAAAATAAACTCATACCGGCCCTAAAATATTATTAATATCCTGTCTTATCAACTCCACTTAACTGTTTTTTATTAGACTAGTTTTTACGCAAACATTTACCATTTTAAAATTCGAGCACTTGTTGGAAAATTATTACCTTTTAATATTCATAAGCGAGAAAAGTGGGGAATGAAAGAAAATTAAAAGTAACTACCAGACTGATTCACCCCTTTAACACTAAAATATTAAAACCCTTTCGAAAACCCATCCAGTAACGAACCGCAATAACAGTTGCTTAACCTCAACAACCAAGATTGCGCAGTTAAAAACTTCATAAAACTCCGTTTAAATTGTAAAATATAAACAAGTTAAGATTGTGGTGGCTGTACCAGTTACTGTCCTTGTGAGACGGTGGCCTAATGCAATTTGCATGGAGTCGGCAACTTTAAGCCGTAAACAGGGGTTCTCACCACAAGCTTTAACGTGTTTTATAAACTTTAAATTGATTCTGTATTTCACTGCAGCCTTTTTGTTTCAGAATCTTAGAAAGTGATAACTTTGAACGATTCAGACGGAACAGTTAACTTTGATGAAGAGGAAGTGAGGAAGTTATGTTTAAATCAATGTTTTAAGCAGAACTGTTGATCTTATTTTATTTCTTCTGTCTGTCTGTCAGCGGGCTGTATCTCATGATACGTAATAAGTAGACAGTTGAAATTTTCACAAAATGCGTATTTTTGTTGCCTTTATAACAATAAATTAAAGATGAAAGGTGGCTCCCCTACTACCATGGTAAGGAAGCCTTCATGCGCAAGTCCGACTCGCACTTGGCCGGTTTTTTTTTTTGTAAACAAAGAATTCACTGCACCGTATCATTTAATGTTTTTGTTAGATTAGTGCACCGTATGAATTTCAATTCTAGACGCTGATCGGGGGGTTACTATGACGTCTTAAATCAGGAATACAGGAATATTAAAAAGAAACAGAGCTATACAGGTCGTCTAGCACCATCTCTTTCCCACACTGGAATTACTCCTGCTTTAAAACGTCATTGCTAATCCAACCGTGCGCTTTTATTGGAGATCCATGAAATATCACCCAGTGCTAGTGCCAATTTTAATAAAAATAAACGATGAGTAAAGATATAGATTGTCCCAAAACAATAATTTAGAATTCTTTATAATCTAATTCTATTTTTAAACAAAACTAAAAGCTGTCAATGAAACTTATTCCAAAAATGTCGTCCGTAACAAAACGATTTAAAAGAAAATTGTACACAAAAATATTCAGAAAACTTTGATCAAATCTATTTGCGGGAGACTTTTTTTGTAAAAACACGTCTCCACGCTTTTTATGTAAAAATTAGCAAACAGGCCGTTCTTTGTGTTAGAAAAGAAATGATTGTAAATCCATGAAAATTGTCTTTTGAGGCACAATTTATTCCTCCCCTGAGGAGAGTGTGGTATAAGTTGCAAGAAAGAGCAGTGCTTAAGATCTTCTACTTGTACTACCAACTACTAGGGTCATAAGGCATATGTATTATTCAGTAGAAGTTCAGCATCACTGTTGCCAAATTATTCAAGGCAGTTGTTTCGAAGATCTCAACTAATTTCAACATTATTTTAAAGCGTCCGTTGTGCTTAAGTAAATGCTTGATAAATTGAGAACTAGAACAAAGTGATATTAAGAAAATCAAAAATCCAATGCAATTTTTACTTTTTCAACATGTATAACATGATGCTTTGATTGTCGTATTTTTCATAAGTAGCCGAAGAGTTTAAGTCAATCATGTTGTAAGTCGTTATAATAACAAGCTTCGCAAGTCACTTTGAAGCGATTGCCACTTGTATGGGTCCTCTGATTCTAAACAAATTAGCAGTCCATAATCTTTTTATATTGTATCTATTTACCAATGTTGTCACTGTCAAAAAATAATCAATTTTGTCATTTTTCTTTTTTTGTATCATTTGCAATTTTAATTTATTTCATTGAATATTGGCGCTTATTACTTAGGAAGTTAGCTTATTTTTATTACTCATTATTTTATGCATATGGAAGACCATATGCATAAGGCATACCTATCTGTAATTGTTGTGCTGTAATTTAATTTTATGAATGAATTATATAACTAGTCAGTGTGAAAAATTATTGTTGGTAAACCTAATATTATAAATAAATAAATAATGCTTTGACAGGTTATCTTTTGACCGAGATTTTTAAACGAGAGATCAAAAATAGAAACCATATAAACTATATATTTTAAGAATAACCACCACTTCCTCTAATTATTAACTTGAAATCGCTCCCGCTTTAAACTTGATACCCGAGAAAAAAATCGACGCATTAGTGATCCAGACGTTAGGTAAACAAAATTAGTCGTTAGTAAACGAATCTCTCCTTGCCTTGTTTATCTTGGCAGTGTAATTACTGAAGCCTGTGAACTGGGATTTAGGAGAAAATGGAATAGTATATAGCTACGTATGTATGTATTTATAATGTATTTATTTACTTATGTTTGTATGCATGGAGCCGAGTCGAGTAATAGGTGCAGTAGATTGAAGTAGCATCTTTAGTTGGAATAAATTAGGGAGTTGTGAGATTTGCATTTGGCAAAGATAAACGTACCTAGTACCTAATTGTACCTAGCTTTTTAGTATAGCAAGGTTACTTTCCAGATTCTTACAACAAACAGGCAAGCTAAGTTGTGGCTGGTTGACTGAATAAATAATCACCGATCATTTGAGAATTAACATTTTATTAGAACTTGCAATAGGCTTCTGCTTGCCTACCATATAAGAAGGCGTGAAGATACCGAGAGTAAATCGTATATTTCGATTTTTTTATAAAATCGTATCGTATATTTGAAATTTGTAAAAGGTTCCGTAATAGCTACTTACATTTTCATTGTAGTTTTGAAAAAGTAGGTATTCTTTTTTATCATGTGGTTAGTGCCTAACCTGGTGTCGAGAGCTTTTATGCCGCCTATGGGCCTCTGATTTGGCTTTATAATGCCGTCACGAAATATCTCTCAGGATTGCAGGATTCCTCACGATGTTTTCCTTCACCGAAGCTAGTGGTATTAATTATACAATACGTATATGAATCCGAAAAATCAGAGGTGCGTGTCTTGGGTTCGAACTTGAGACCTATGACGTGTATGCGTGCTTCCTCGATCTGTCCAGGGCCTTTGACCTTGTGGGGTATAACCTGCTGTGGGACAAGCTGAAAAGCATAGACTTGCCACAGGAACTCATCAGCTTGTTCCAGTACTGGTATGCGCACCAGACCAATAGTGTCAGATGGTTGGGAGCAATGTCTGATCCGTATCAGCTCGAGTGTGGAGTCAGGCAGGGCGGGATAACATCCCCAACCCTTTTTAATCTATACGTTAACGAACTGATCGCAGCGCTTAGTAGTCAACATGTCGGCTGCCACATTGATGGCGTCTGTGTCAATAACCTCAGTTACGCGGACGACATGGTGCTACTGAGTGCGTCGGTCGGGCTATCGGCAGGAAGCTGATAAAGACTTGTGAGGAATACGCGTGTGGCCACGGTTTACTGTACAATGTAAAAAAGAGTCAGTGTATGATTTTTGAGGCCGCCAGTGCGAAATGTCCTGTGAGCATACCACCTGTCAGGCTCTATGGTGTTCCCCTAGAAAGGGTAAGTCAGTTCAAATACCTGGGGCATATTTTAACTGTCGACCTTAAGGATCATGCAGACATGGAAAGGGAGCGGAGGGCGTTGTCTGTTAGAGCGAATATGGTCGCCCGCAGATTTGCGCGGTGCTCGGGCGAGGTAAAAGTTACGCTCTTTAGAGCGTACTGTACATCGCTGTACTCGTGCAGTCTGTGGGCGCACTACACTAAAAGAAACTACAGCGCCCTCCGCGTCCAATACAATAATGCGTTCAGGGCGGTGATGGGGTTGCCCCGATACTGCAGCGCCTCGGTTATGTTCGCAGATGCGCACACCGACTGCTTTCACGCGACGATGCGTAAGCGCGCCGCGTCTCTAGTGCGCAGAGTTCGGGCCAGCTCCAATACCGTTTTGGCGATGATTGGGGGAAGGTCAGACTGCCCGTTCATAAAAAAAAAAAAAAAAAAAAAAAAAAAAAAATTATATATATAGTAAATTATAATTTTATGTTTGTGTGTGTAATTGCATTGATTTTGTTGTTGTAATTTTATTATTCTATGATTATGATTATTTTATTATGATTTTATTGTATTTTTTTTATTTTGTGTTTAATTATGTTATTTTTCTGTGTTTATGGGTTGTGCTAGCCTGAAATAAATGCCAATTTATTTTATGACTTAGCAGGCCGATGGTCACACCACTAGGCCATTACTACTGCTGTTAGTAGGTAGGTGAAGTAGGTATTAATATTTGATGATAACAACACCATACGGTGGCTCATAAGACCATTCACCATCCCATAATCATGAAAAACGGCAACTTTTAAAAGTAACTTTAATGCGATCTACTAAAGCTTCTAATGCAACCAGTGCTAGCACATGGACGTAAATCTTTTAGTGGACCGCCATTACTGCAGCTGCGGGCAAAGTATGATATTATTCGCAGCATTTCATTGCTGTCAACTAGAATTATTTGTTCGTGGATTTCTGTGACTATGTTCCTGTGAAAAATTTTGAATGGGATCGTAGAAATGTATAAACGGATAGATAAAACTGGTTTTAAGGGCCTTGGTTAGCACAAGACTAATAGCTTTTGTTTGCTTTGTTTTCCTAGCACGAGGATAATATGGATCTATGTACAGACGCCAGCACATCAAGCTACTACAATGTGTCAATATTCTTTAGTAGATTTTCAACTTTATCGCTAAACCATTAGGTTAAAGGTTGATTGGTAAAATTTGACAGTTTCGGGGAGCTTGATGTACTAGTAAGTAAGTAAAGTAAGTTTAGTTTGTTTTGACCAATGTGTAGAAATCTATCTACTTTTTTCTAATTATTATCTACTTGGACTGCCTCGTTGGTCAAGTGATCACAAGCGCGACTTTTGAGAATGAGGTCCTAAGTTCGATTCCCAGGTCGAGCGAAGTGTAATTGGGTTTTCCCACCCGGTATTTTCTCAGTAACAGCCACGGAGACGGCGGACGGAATAAGTGCCCGGTTGATGGCAATAGACTCACCCCCTATTATATGTATGGGACTTAAACATATCTGGTGAAATGTGGGTGTACGTTAATTTGGTACACCTCTGCCTAACTCTCCGGGGCTTACAAGTGTGATGTTTACTTATTGAACATTCGGTAGCCCTCAGTGGGCCCGCATGGCGGATAATGGATTACTCCCTCTTACGAATCGGAAGCCTGTGTTTCAGCAATGGGACCATTATAGGTTAATTGTGATGACTCTCTCGGTGTTAGCACAATAACAATGACCAATATGAAGTATTCTTATGATCTAAAAGCCACGTATCATGGTCGACCTAATGAAATACAAACAAAAACTACTCACGCCCAAAATCATCCGAATTTCACAAAAAAAAAAGTAAATAACAAATTATCTCATATTTTTCTTCAGAAATGTTTCCTTCAAGCTTAACTATAGCAAGTATCTAAATACATCCATATCACTCTCAACAACTATATGTATAACATGCAAAATACTTCGTTCGCAAAAAAGCCCATATTTACGTACAGTTTGTTCGATTTCGTACATCAAAAGGAGAACATTTTCCATGTTCCGTTATGTTTTCGTCTCAAACGAGTGATCGTGTGTAAACCGAAAGCTATTTTGCTTTAAATATAGTTCACACAAACGATGCCTCGTACAAAGGAATCGAGGATCTTGTGTTTATACAGAAAAATGCGTACAAGTTATACGTAGATTGGATTTTTGACAGTGATACCTTTTGATCTAAAGGGATGTCGTCGGTCGCCAAAGAATGACAGTCATATGTTAGATAAAGAAGACAATTTTTAGGGTTCCGTACCCAAAGGGTAAAACGGGACCCTATTACTAAGACTTCGCTGTCTGTCTGTCTGTCTGTCAGTCTGTCTCCAGGCTGTATCTCATAAACCGTGATAGCTAGAAAGCTGAAATTTTCACAAATGATGTATTACTATTGCCGCTATAACAACAAATACTAAAAATTAAAAAAAAAAAATTAAGGGGGCTCCCATACAACAGATATGATTTTATTGCCGTTTTTATAGATAATGATAAGGAACCCTTCGTGCGCGAGTCCGACTCGCACTTGGCCGGTTTTTAGTTATTTGGTTGGTCTACATACATATTCTACGGAAAGCATTTTCACCTCTCTACTAAGGGAATACGAAATTTATCAGAAAAGAGAAAGGAAATTACGGCGACAATTGAGGGAGGCCTATATCCAGCAGTAGACGTCTTTCGGCTGAAACGATAATGATGATGATTACACCTGTAATGACTGTCAAAGATCTAAAACTGACAATCGGGACCAACGGCTTAACGTGGTTTCTGAGGCACGGAGTAAACTTGGTATGTAATGGGTGGTCACCCATCCCCTGACTAACGTAGGCAAGCGCGGCTTGACCTGAAGATTGACCCTTCTCTTTGAGCTCATCAAAGTTTTTCGAGACCAGAGAAAGCAAATTATATAACTAACATTCTATTCACAGACTTTTCCTGTTATTCCTAATCAGCCAAATTAAGCCTAGACTCAGCACACGCATACAAATTGTTTCAAAGGCCCAATGTTGTCCATAACTTCAGTTAATATTATTGCTATTCTTTACGTCTGTATGTCCTTCAGTACATTCTTGCCGGTCATGCGATCGTTATGATCCTAATATATACCCGTCTTAACATAATCATGCATTATGTATGGGGCAAAATATTGGTATAAGCAGTGATTGGAGCAGAATATAATCATTTTGAACCTTATCTGAATTTCTTAAGGTTTGGTTTTGCTTGTCAATTTCGATCTCGTGTTTTGGAGAACAATAATAATAATTAAAGTCAAGCCCTACCTTGTAAGTGTGCTTCTAGAAAATTCCGAGGTTGTTATTTTATGATGCTTAGAAATGATTTGTAAGTGATATTTATTTTGTATTCGGTTTATGTTTTGCTTAGTGACCTATATTTTTGTGATAAACAATGGGAAAGATATTGTTCATTTATTTACCATGATTATTTTTGTAACGAACATTGTGGGATATCCGGTGTCGTCAAGAACCAAAAGTTCGACTTGTGACGTCTACCAACCCACACTGGGTCGTGGAGTATGACTTTCTCTATTTCCTTCTTGTTACAGGTTGATTTTTAGGGTTCCGTACACGAAGGGTAACCAACGGGACCCTATTACTGAGCCTCCGCTGTCCATCAGTCCGTCCGCCCGTCTGTCAGTCAGCAGGCTGTATCCCATGATCCGTAATAGTTCGACAGTTGAAATTTTCACAAATGTTATAACAACAAATAATAAAAATAAATTAAAAATTAAAGGGGGCTACTACGATGGTACGGAACCCTTCATTCGCGAGTCCGATTCACACTTTGCCGATATTTATGATAATTTTATCGAAAGGCTATAATTCCACCAGTTTTATTATTTAGGAATACCACAGATACAAAAATAATCACATTTCCAAGACGCGAATAAAAACACTGCTTACATAATCGTAAATAGCAAGAACGTTTTTTTTTGTCCATTTTTAAAACCTTATAAATTATACCTTTCTTCCTAAACTCCCAAACACTAAAACCCAAAATTCTACCAGGATCAACACCAAACAGAATTATCTTAAGCCTAATACAATATGCTCATAAATTTCTAGGTCTTATAATGCCAGGAAAAGTTTTGGGCCTCCTCTACCCGGGGCTATATGACAAAAAGACAAATTAAATCGGCCATTATCCAGGCCGTTTGGCCGTATACATTAAAGTTTTAGTATAGTATAATCCGCAAAATACTTCAGTTGAAAACCAGAACTTCCAGCAGTTAGGATGTTGTCAAAATTTTGATAGTCAAATATTCGCGGAACGCTATTAGTAATTCGGGTGTATTTGTTTATATCTCCAAAAACAGATGATGTTTGATATTTTGGATTTGATTTTTGGGGAGTTGTGATGTGAAAATGGAAAAATGGTGGTGTTATTGTGTGTTAGTGGAAATTATGGTTTTCCTACTCCTCCGCTATACTTTTCTGATTAATTTCGTTGCGGGATCCAAGACAGTTAAATTGTTTCTCTGGGACTTTGTCGAGCTTCATTATCTCGGCGCTTTTCTGGTGGTCGGGAATAGTGTGGCGGGTTTGTCCAATAATTTAAAAAAAAGTCGTTATATGTATCTAAAATATGGATTAAAATTACATGGTGTTACTGACGCCGAAATATAAACGTTACTACATATTATGGCAATAGGCTCGCCCTCTATTGCATGTGACTTAAAGATAACAGGCAAAATGTGGGTGTACTATTAGGTACATCTCTGCCTAACCCTTCAGGGATTACAAGCGTGTTCCTATAGTCACAAACTACTTTGGTAAGCGCACAAGGAAATATGTAGTACCCTCGTTAATGTTAAATCTAAAGACCAACTTAAAATGTTTCTTTAAAAACACTACCTCTCATTGTGTCCATAGCTAGTTTTCCAAACAATTCAATTCAATTTTACAAACACATTTTACACATATGGAAAGTTACTATTGTCCGCATCTGCGGACAATAGTAACTTTCCATATGTGTAAAATGTGTTTGTTATAAGGATTTGATATGAATTTGTTACAAGGATATTGTGAAAGGAGAACAACTGCCGACAAACTGTTTTGCAGTTTGGCAGACTTTTTATATGTTATTGTTAAACAGATTTTGAATAAAAATAAAATATTTTAATAATATTTATTAATAATTACCGATGACAAGAATGATGAGCTGAATACGTGGTAACCGTTTTAGCGTCGGTGGTCCTTCCACCGCGTATATGTATCTCGAGATAAATCTTTAGGCAGTCACAAAAGTGCAAACTAATATTTTGATAAAATTTAAAAGCACAACTTTAAATCTGACTCAATTAAATTGCTCTCAATTGCAATAACAAGAGGCTACAATATTATTTTAATCCTTTAATTTTTTGATGTAAAAAGGCTTTTTTTATTAAAGTCTCTCTCTGCCTTCACTATCTCAAAATCATGCGACAAAATCCAACTTTTCTTATATAAATTAAAGATCTGCAAAGTTCTAACTTGAGATAAGTTAGAACTCTTTGGTCTAATCTTGCTTCAGAACGCGAATCGTACACTTTTAGCGTCGTTCATTCTCTAAATTGCATTTTAACTTGAGGGAATTCTTGAGATATTCCTTACCTAGATTATATTATAACTCTGCATTGTCGAACACATTCTATTAGGTTGAATGTTAGCATTCATCGAAAAGTACATTGTGGTTCGACTTCGTATATGAGATAGCTAGTAGTTTGTGTAGGTGACCGTTCTCGTAATATTGTTTGTTGAGATCTTGAACTTGTAGTTTTATATTTCAATATTGTGTCCATATCCTTTACATACCACTCGATTACTGTAAGCCTGTGTCATCCCACTGCTGGGCAAAGACCTCTCTCCATTGATTCCAAATTCTTCGATCAAGGGCCAACGTGTGTTCTTCGTTGGCCATGGATCGAAGAATTTAGAGGTCGTTGGTTTTGTCCAGTTAGTTTTGTACCACTCGACTTACTTGATACTTATTTGGTTTTTGAGAGAGATTAATAACTTAAACTTGTTATAGTGAAGCAGAGCCAGGTATTGCTGAAAAATCCAGACAATATTCGACTCCCTAATCAATTTGACCAGAAGCAAATATTTTTGAGATCCAATACGGTCTCTCTAGCCGTTCTAAAAACAGACCAAATGAGCCAAAAATCGTCAAACGATTCAAAAACCCAACGTATTTAAGCAATCACAATGAATAAACAACCTTAATACATACCCACACGTTAACAAGTTAAAAATAGATTCAAAATTAATATAACCATTTCCCAACCAACTTCAACGTTATTTTCCGTCGAGTTCAACAAAATTTATAACCGGTACCAGTAATGATGGTAAACTTTACCAATTTTTACTTTTTAAATCACATGCTACGAATTTTCTATCAGCAACTGTCGTAAACAAAGCATAATTACTTATTCCCAATCTCCCCAATTTCCTTATTAATCCACCCATCTACCAGTTCGGATCCCAATATAGTCGGGGAGAATGTTTATATAATTACTTGGGACCTTTAAAAGGCAGAGGAACGGATCGAACAATCTTTCACAACTTCAAACAAGTTCGAAGCGAAGTTAAATTGGCTCTAGAACGGATATTTTGTGTGCTCAACCGTATGGGGGTGGAATGTTCGTCGGATGATCTTTATATCGTCGTAAAGGCGAGTAATTGAACCCAAGATACTTTAGGCCTTCGCGCCTTAGAGCTCGAAGAACGAGGGATGCCGTTAAATGGGGGTGTGTTGTGATATAGCAGGTCTTCAAGATGCTCAAAGTGTCTTGGTTTACCCCGCGAATGTGGCTCATGATAAAAACTAATATCGATGATTATGGCTTCAAGTCTGTTCTTATCTATTGTCATTTTCTAAATCTGAAGGGTTTTGCCTTTTAAATACTTGTATTAAATTCCTTGTCCCAAGATCTACTGCTTTGATAAAACTAACAACAGTGGCTTTTCAAATATTTTATGAATTTATCTGAATTTGAATTGCCTTTTTGATCGCCTCCAAATACTATGTCACCTTAAGTCCCCTTGATATGAAACTCTTAAGATAAAACAAATCCTCAATAAAAACACACACACATCTATCGAAAATTACTTTCTTATCCCGAATCACTTTAAATACATAACACAACTTTGCGTATACAAAAGTTTACTGCGCAAGAATTCGGGACAGCCTGACTAAACTTCGTAAGTGGATTAAAAGTCTGCTGAAATCACCCGAGGGCTAAGTCTGGACTGCTAGGCCAGTCCCTGAAAAATCTAGACCTATTTTCAAGTTAATTTAAAACTGATTGACGGAGGAGATAGCGCTGACAGAATTGTTGATGGTGGTGGAATTAAGTTTATGGACAGACACATAAAAATACAAGATTGATTTTTGTGCAACAAAGTTAGCTTTTAGAATTGGGTTATTTGCCGAAGGTTTTTAATAGATATTAAGAAAAGAAAGAAACATAACGTAAGTGTACCCACAGAACGTCTTGATTTGCTTTTTGTCTATTCATTTCGAACGCAGGACGAGGGAATTGGACGTGGAACTCTTGATTGGATCCAGAAGATTGCAATAACTTTAATTAAGAAAAGATAAGAGTTTTCTTTTATTATACAAAGCTGAGATCTGAACTGGAAAATACCACACATACTGAATTACTGCATCGAAATGTCAATTTCAATTAGATTCTTTCATAAAGGTTCAACAATAAATAAATGAATTATGAATACAAATCTGCACGATCAAATCAGAAATATAGAGATGGTCGTTAAGTCCGAATGCTTCTGACAATCACGTACCGAAAGACGTTGGATGACCTCTCATAAGCTGTACCGATGAGATCCTCGGTACAACTTATGAGAGGTCTGGTGAAGGCTTCGGAAATCCGCTTGATTCAAGAAACACAGGATATGTTGGTTGGTGGTGACGCTTGAGGGAGGCCTACACCTAGCAGTGACGTCACAATTATAACTGTTTGCTGAAAAAATAACACAATAGAAACTATATCGCAAATATTCTGGTAACCAGCCTTACCTTAGGAGTGTTGACCTCGCGCGTAGAGATGCCCATCTTTTCGTGGTGTCGCAGCTGCACTGGGTAAATGATTTGGTAGTAGTGTGCGCCGATGTTCCGCACCAGCTCCTGGTTCTGTCGATACTCGCGTAACAGCCGCTCAACTTCACCTGGGGACAACGAGAGAGTTGTGTTATTAGTTGCTCTATACAGTCTTACCACGGGATATCGTGGTACCTAGTATCTGAATTCTGGAGGTCAAAGCAGTGGCTCCAAGTGCAAAATACTGATATTCAGAATGCCGGACCGAATGTAGTTGGAAAAAGTTATCAAGATGATGACTGCTAAATTAAGAAGTAGATAACTACGCAGGTGTATTCAGACATGTTTGATTATTTTGATGTCTACTCGTGTAAAACGACAAATAATCAATCTGTTAAAGAGAACAAAATCATATTTTAATTTGTGGTCTTGTCTTTGACAAATAATAGAGTACCTAAATAATTATATCATTGGGTGAACTTCGTAACAAATATATTTAGTTTCTATAGTATCTTCAATCTAGCACTATTCATCACAATGCAAACCTTAAATATTTTCCTCCTGAATTTAACACAAAATAACAAAAAAGTAAACGAAGTAACTGGTTGAGTTACTACCCCTAACCTAAAAACTCAATTTGCGGGCAAAAATAAAAAAGAACTTCCACCTGCATTCTGAGTTAAAGATCGGTGGCTATAAACGGCCAAAGCTCACATTTTATGATGGCCTTAAACCCAACAACGGCCGGCTAGATTGGAACTCATTTAGCTCATGAGTGCTACTTGCCAACTCGGTTCAACTTGACATTTTATATGGAGCTCGGGATTTTTTGTTGTGAGCGGTGTGTTGAGATTTTCTGAGGTGGAAATGGCAAGTGAATCGGGTATAAAAGTAGACACATTAGTGAACACTCGTAACACAGAATCGAAAGGGAAGTAACAAAAAGGTGGGCGAGATCAAAATCAGATGAAAATGCCTACATGATGACGAAGATCACATGTAGAAACGCAATGATAAGTGCTGTTATTTCGATGACTGCTTTACATGTAGGTACCTACAGGGTTACTGGTAACTCGACGTATTCCTTGCAGGACGTCATAGTAGGGTTAAAATGCAACAAATTAAGTCACCAAATGTTCTACCGAAGTTCAGTAGTTTTTGAGTTGGTTAGATTTTTAGTTTTTTTTATGAAAAATCCCAGATTAAATCATTTGGAGCCAATTTAAAAATGGTTTACGGCGCGACTATACTGGCGTTTAAGTTAATATCATAGTTGATGCCGTAGCAGATCTTTTTAGTAATTAAAAGTTCTGGGTATGTATAATTCACAAACATTGGGACCGAAATTTCAGTTTGAAAAGCCTAATGTCTATCTTTTTTGGCAAAACGAAAGCAAACGATATAGATAAACTTTCCAAATCGAGCTCTGGAATAACAATAAAAAAAACAATTATACGTCAGATACCCAGTTAGTTTCCTACACGTTGGATATAGGTTTCCATAACCAGATAGTTAAAGGACCACTCTTGCACCGCTACTGGTGCTAAATATAATTCTATCTTTGTCATCTTCAAACGATTGACTGAAACAGAACGATGTTTTAGATACGCTAAACGCATTTTGTGCGGCTTTTGGTGCATGCGGACCTTATTGTCAGTCTATTTCTAAAGATATCCAACGAATTTATCAACTCCCATATTAAATCCGCCTTCATCAATAACAACCGGCGTGCTACCTTTAAATATAATATAAAGCATAGTTTCCTCAACTTCACCACGAGCCACGGAAGGAACCATCCATCATTTGTATTCGCTGTCATTTGCACAGTCACTGAATGGTCCTCCAGGCACTTTTGTAAAGACGTTTTGGTTCACAGAGTACGGATAATGTGCCCCGTGATAATGGACGAACAGCTCAATGGCATCGGTCATGGTCTCACCTTTTGAGGGATCAATTTTAGTTTAGTTTATTTATTTGCGGAATAATTTTGGTAATATAAAAAGGCACTGAGATCAAACTAGGCGAACCTAATGATACTAAAAAAAATATGTAAGTCAAGGGTGAGGTTAGAAACCATTATGAGGATCGCCCGGAGGACACGGTGGAGCACACCTTGAAGTTCTGCTCCGCTTGGGCGGAGCACTACCGTGTCCTCGTAGCGGCGATTTGCAGTGGCGACCTCTCGCGTCCGGCCCTGGTTCAATCCATGGTCCGGAGTGAGAATGAATGGGAAGCCGTCACCTCCTTCTGCGAAGCAGTCATGCTAGCGAAGAAGGTGGCAGAACGTGAGAGGGAGAGAACCTCACGTCCTAGCCGCCGCGGGAGACGTCCCGAGCGTAGGCGGCCATGTGGTGCCTCCCGGCCACTCTAGGCGCTGGCCTGTGGACAGTGCAAGCAGAAGGCCTGATGCCTGCCGGGGCTGCGGGACTGTTCGAAAGAGATACCGCGGCCCTGCAACACAAAGGGCTAAGAAGGAACATGGATGAGTTTTAGTCAGTACAAGTCTGATACTCCCTTCCGCTCCGCCCAGAGCGGGAGGGGTCATTTGATGATTTCACATCCGAAAAAAAGGGTGAGGTAAGAAAATAAAAAAATCGAAGAAACCCCAATCCAAACTGGGCCCGAGTTGTGGCCTACCCCCTCTCACATAAAGAAGGCCTGCGTTTTCCTTACAATATTTGCTTCCTATGTCCAAGTATAAGTATCCAAATACCTGTAGCCATCAGAGACTCAACGAATAGCAAAAACATAAAGTGTAAGCTGAAGGAACATGATATTAACTCGATTATAACTTAACTCCTAATTGCGCGTTGATCAAATCTCAGGCCATGGGGTGCTAGGATAGACCCCAAAGGTCTGAGGTATACTTTGTTTAAGTGTAAGGAACTTGTAATTTATAAAATACTAGCGGCTCTTCCCGGCTTTGCACGGGGGCCTATGTTACTTACGGTGAATGTAGCTTTCTAATGGTGAAAGAATTTTTGAAATCGGCACAGTAGTTTTTGAGTTTATTCATTACAAACGAGTTTATTCACACACACAAAACAAAAATAAAAAAAAAATCCTCTTTATAATATTAGTGTAGAAATAAATAATAAAAATCAAAAGTAAATAATTTAACATCAGACAGTTGTCCTTATTCAACGTTGCTAAATATATTTTTTTTTGTTTTTACACAAATTTAAGGTGCATCATTGCGTTATGAAGGAAAAACGTGCTTAGCATTGAAAACAAACTTAGCGCACTCTAATTTCCAAAGCTCATCTAACAAAAGAACATTTACAATCTCCCGCTTCTTATCAAGCTTATTCGTCTTCGTTTCTATCTAATTACGCTTTTCCTCTATTTCAAAGTCTTTTAACTTTATTACCTCCTATCTTTACTTCCATGTACATTATGTATGTATATGTTATCTATGTCGAACAAAACCTATCATTCACTTAATTAATATAACATGTCGCGGCATCCACCATAATTAATTATTAATATATGATTGGCAGTTCTGGGACGGGCCTTTCATTTGCTTCTATTGAGAGCTGGTTATAACATACCTATACATCTCATGTACATGTATGTATAGGGTGGTGTTTGAGTTGGGGTCTGATTGTTATGAATCAGAGTGTGGCACTTACAATGAAAGATCGATTGGTAGGTAGTTTGGTGGTTTGTTTATAGTGCTTCAGTTCGTTTATATCCATTGTTGTAGATAATTTTCTCTCAATCGAAACTGAGATGTTTAAAGAATTGACTGTTTGTCACAATGAAAAATTCTACTTTGAAAGATCTTGACGAAAGCCTTGTTAAATATAAAAAGTTAAAAATTGGTTAAGATTAAAAACTAACTAACTTACCAAAAGAAAAAGGGAGCAAATTTTTTGAACTGTTATTTAAACATTCGAGATGTTATTATGATCAGTTGAAAAAAATAATGGGCAGTTATTTTTTATCGGCGGTTGGTAAATTTGTGCGACAGTAAAACATAGACAGTAATAAAAAACAATTGGCCAGTTATTTCGTCTTACAATGTCCAGTACTAAAAATGTAAGCAGACTAATAAATAAATGGCCAGTAAAAATTAAGGAATGGTCAGTTAGATTAATAGTTCTGTAGTTCACAGGGAGAGGAGACACCCGGACTTGGGGCACCCCGACATTCCCTTCGTGTTAGGTTACTGTTAACCCTGCAGACAGAAATAGGAGACCCACGTAGCGGGGCTACCCTGACTACACTTTTCGGCGAATATAAAGTGTTTTGAGATTTCTTACTGACTAATTCCGATTGGTCAACTGCCGACTCGTAACTGCCCATTACGTTATTTTAGTGCTCAGTATTTATTAAATGATCCATTTTATTATTTTTTTACGACTGATTTTTGTTTACTTTACTGCTAAGTTTTAACTGGCGAACTTATTAATAAATATGAATTGTGTCATTTTTAACTTACCAAAACTACTATATACAACTGCCGCTTTAAATCAGTGCCGAAGAAAAATTCATAGCCTGGCCTCCATTGAATTTGTTACCAAACAGTTTCTTGCTAAAAATCGCAACTTGATAAAGAGTATTGTTTTTAGTAGTAGGACCTCCTTTTCCCTAACAACATGCTATTGGCTTCTGATAAAGAGAAGAGTGACAATGTTCTACTAATTAATATTTTTCCCGCTCATATCTCATTTGGACACAGTAGTGAGTACTATACGGTGTTATTTTCCTCATTTATCCTTATACGATGAAATAATAACCATATTTATTAACTCATCAAGGCAGTAGGTAATCATTGAGAGCGATGAAAGTTTAATATACATACAAGGTGTTTGTTAAAGTTCCTAATGATATTAGGTACTAAATATGATACTAGTACCTACTGATATTGATAATTTAAGCTGTTCTTTGTAAGTATATTCTAGTCTTAAGTTATTTTGCTGCGCCCTAACAGATAAATAAATAAACGGCCCCTTCAGGAAGCCGTTCACTAAGCATTCTGTACATCAAACTAAGTAACTCTACGCAAAAATTGTTGCTGGGAAACTATTTTTTTTTTTGGTATGAAAATCACGTATTACAGTTATGTTGATGGATACATTGATTAGTACAGGGGTCATGGAGGTATTGAAAGTAAAGTTATAACATTAAAAAATGTATTTAAAAAACACTCGTGAAAAAGTTGGATCTTTGACCTCCAATATCTCCGTAACTATAAGGTTCCCAGATACGGTTCAGAACAAAAAAAAAACAATGACGAGAAGAACACGTGCCTATCGACTTCGTTTAGAGTCTTTTTACACCCATTATATATCATTGTATGAACCGTATGTATAAACGTAGACGACGCAAATGGAGTAAATGATAAAATGATGTTAATTATGCAAATAGGTTAGGTAGAAAAAACAGAGGTGCGTGTCTTGGGTTCGAACTCGAGACCTATGACTTGGCTGTCCGACGGTCAAACCACAAGCTATTACTGTTTTAGGTACCATTAATTGTAGTAAACACTATTATATCAACACATTACCAACGAGAACTTTAAACTAAACCACCACAACGGTTCATTATCGAAAAACGCAATTCCGGCCCACCTGAGCTCAGCTGAACTCAAAACACGAAACCTGGGTTTCACAGAACAAAACAAAAAGCATGTTATGCCCGCAATAATCAGGGCGTGAGTCTCTCGTATCCCTATTTCGTAGTGACTGGAATACGCCTACATTGTCATACGCGAATTGGGGCGGACGCAAACGCGGCGTACTACGAGAATACGCCATCTTGATGTTTTGATGTGTAATTAAATTGACGCTGGCTGCTGCACTCGTGTTAGCATGGAGTATGTTACATATTGTGAGGATTATCTGTATTCTGTCATCATATTGTGAAGAGGATGAGCTTGTTTCATAGTTGGTTTACAAAATGTAGAGGTGGAGTTAAGTGGTGACACGTTTTTGAAGCTATTTTTGCCGGTTGGAAGTTTTATTCCGTATTATGTTGGCCAGGCAATGTGGCAATGCTTGGGGAGGTCTTTATCTAATAGTGTACATCTTCATCTGGTGTGATTCGGCTGGTGTAGAAAACTAAGATGGTTGTGTTTTATTATGTTTTAATTAAGCATTATTCATAAAAACTTGAGGTACGTACTACTTTGAGGAGATCAGTATTAACGTAACATCACGCCTCGTAAGCCCTGAAGGGTTAGGTAGACGTGTACACCCATATTTCGTCAGTTATGTTTAAGTCCCATGTAATAGGGGGCGAGCCCATTGCCATCAACCGGGCACAAATCCAGACTCCGTAGCTGCTACTGACGAATTTCTGATGGAAAAACCCAACAACAATTTACCCGACCCGGGAATCGAACCCAGGACCTCTTACTCGGCAGCGACCACTAGACCAATGAGTCAGTAAATTAATGTCCATCAATATTGTGATAAAAGATAAAACTATGTTGTTTTACTTCATTCAACCCAGAAGTATATCGAACTTGTGAAACTTGATAACATCTAAAATCCTTGAAACGATCAAATATTAACAACACTGTGTTTTTCATAAAGCCCCACTTTTAAATAAAAAAATCTTTCATCATCCTAAATAGATTTCACCGGAATCGCTCAATTTCCGCCACAGGTTCAGAGCAGCCCACCATCTAATTTAGCCATGTGACCTAAAAACGAAACCGGCATATTGATACGCAATTTGGACCACGTCGAATACGAAATAAGGCTCAGGATTAAAGGGGTGTAAAACAAACGAAATTCGTAAACACAACACCCTTTTACATTAAGTCCGAACTAATAGTAAAGTCGGGTAATCCGTAACTTAATTTGGAACAAACTGCGGTTAAAGCGAGTGCCTGGTAACGTGTTTGTGTTATCGAATGGTCTGATGTGGGCGGGAGGAGGACGTCGAAATTGGGCTAGTGTTTTTATAGAAATCGATAGGTAAGATGGCCAATTCTTCTGCCTACTTACCAATTGATCTGATTTCAATGTGGATGCCTCCAAAAGGAGTTTTACTATGTCAAAACACATATTATAGACATACAAAAATATAAAACTAGTTCTCTGAGGAGCTCGTGATTTAATATTAACAGGCGCTCGGGTCGATCTTTAGGTTAAGCCGTGCTTGCCTAGGTTGGTCTGTGGATGGGTGACCGTATTACGTACCGAGTTTCCTCCGTGCCTCGGAAAGCACGTTAAGCCGTTGGTCGCGGCTGTCATTTGTAAATCTTTGACAGTCGTTACAGGTAGTCAGTGGCCCGAAAGTCTGACAACCTGTCTTATCAAGGGTTATCGATCGTATTACCCAGGGGACCAACTGGGTTGTGGAGGTCAGATAGGCAGTCACTCCATGTAAAATATTGGTATTCAGCTGCATCCGGTTAGACTGGGAGCCGACCACAGGATAGTTGGAAAAAGGCTAGGCAAATGAATGAAATTATTAACCAACCTTAGTTATTCAGACATTCGAATAGCCGCATCTACACCACAGCACAAATCTCGATACAACTATAAGTGAGGCTCTCCAGGGTACGTGAATTTAAAACTATTCGGTTCCATTCCCAACATCAGCCAGCTCGATTGAATTAAAAGCCCTTCACAAATACAAGTTAAACTAAAATTCCTTCTAAGAACGAGGCTTGAACAGTAAACACAGCTAAACTACAACTATCTAAAACTCAATCTTAATCCCCTGTAATAGGTATTTAATTCAAAAATCAACACGCTTCCACGTGTAAGTTCAATATTAAGTTCTAAATGTCAAGAAGGATATTCAATTAAGTTCTCATAGGATTCAATTAAAGTTTGAATGCTCGAACAAGCGGCTAAATCTTTTGTGATAAGAACGCGTCGTCGCGTCGGCAGACTTTCAAACACGTGTCGTCGGCGTCTTTGTGACACAATAGAAGAATGGTAGATTTTATGTAGGTTTATGTGGTAATAGGTAATAAGAAACTTTTTGGTTATATTTGGTGATGACAAAAATAACGAAAAACTTTTATCATTTTGTCTTGTTCGCTTCCATAAAAATACCTGAGTAATGTTTTGATTTTTTTTACTAATTTATTCCTTCACTCATTGCTAATATTTTTACGTAAGCAACGTTGGAATTTAAACAGCGGTAAAATATGAACGCCATGTGAATTTCTTGGTTGGTAACTAATGCTGTTACGAGCGATTGGTCTGAGTGGACTATGAACATAATCTCGTCAGCGTCTTACAGGAAAACATGTAAAGAAAATATTATTTTTAGGAATCTAGTTAAATCGATTGTGAACAGGTGTCTATTCAATTAAAAGGCAATAAGCAGGAGATAGAGATAAAAATAGATAGAGTGATTCAAGAGGAAGGTTTACATGTATTTGTATACACAATGCACTCGTGCAAAGCCGGGGCACTAATAATTTAACAACTTTGTTCAGGTTAATAAAACCATCTAAACCAACCAAACATTCCAAATGAAAACATTCCAAATTGTACATATTCATACGCAATCAGTGCAAAGATGAAATTAAGCGCCCGAACTAAATGATATTCTCACCGAAACTGTACGAACTTCACGCTCGTAGCTAAAGAAGTAATATCATAATTGAAACTAAATTAAACCAATTAGCTTCGTATGGAAATAATTAGTGAAGACAGTGTGCCACCACAAAGTAGAAAGTTACAGAAGCTTACATAAAATACATCCTCGTCTATGTACTGTGTTTGCAAGTATTCAGAGCTGCAAAGATCTTTTAGGGCTCAAATGACGTTGACGTTTGACATTTGGGAAATGTAATGAAAAAATAAGATGGCGACTTTGGTTCAAACTTTAGCCATGCTTCAATGTACAGTTATAATTTGCCATTCGTTTGACTTAATTAAAAAATTACGCCTGCCAGCAACTTACACATATACAGATATGCCACCAAAACCAAAACCAAAACTCCAGATTGATGACATGCAAGCAACTTGCATACTTCTATGAAAGTTACTAATATGTATGTATTTCAGGTTATAGTTTGTGATTTCGCGTTTGCATCTGTAAGTACTTGCACTCGTTTTCACCCATTGTGTGGAGCTGTTCTTCTGTACCTTTCTTTTCTGTGGCATACCGGTGCGAGGCGCCAGAAAAACGTAGGCGAGGTGAAAGCGAGGCGCTGTGAACTTTACCTATATTAGTTTTAAATGAAAATGGTGATTGGAAATGTTTATGTAAATTGATTTTGAGATTGTGTGGTAAAGTTCAACTAATATTAAAAATCAGAAGTGATTATAGTATAGTTTTTAAACACACTAGTACATTTAGCAATGTATTGTATAGCTATTAAATTGTAAATCCGTAATTGACTGTAAGATTAGTTTATATATTTTAAGATGTAATTTCAAAGAGCTGTGGATTTTGTGATTAATAAATAAATAAATCGTTTTATAAAAAAAATAACACATCATTGCCCCGATTTTATCACTTTTGCCCCGAATGGTTAGGCAAAGGTTTAAACACACAAATTTTATAACACACCCGCTCATTTCGTCAGATCATAATAAAGTAAAATATAAGTAGGTATTTTTATGTATTTATAAATCGCTGCTGTTACTGTAACCTGATTCAAATGCTAGTCCCTCAACAAACAAGTGACCCATTTTTTCATTCACAACACACGTTAATGGAAAACATAATTCTCACCCACATTTAACAAACCCCTTATAACACGAAAAGTGTCTAAAAACTAACAAGTCAGCGTACAACAAAAACCCCTTACGCGACTTAATTAACTTTAAACAGATGGAGCCGAAAACATGTACATCTACCCTAAATCTTTGCCATGTAACCACGACCAGATTACGCAGACCTCTTCAACCGCAGTGCGTTCCTGATTTTCGCAGACTTTTTATACAAGTAAGGGGAGGGATGAAGTTCTAATTAAGTTGGTGGGTCGGTTGGTGTGTTTCAGAACTTAAAACGGGTGTTGCTTGGCTATGATGTATTGCTTAATTAAAGATAAGCGGCGGAACAAATGTTATTGCGGCGCCGGCGCGTATCGATGCGGTTTGGGGGTGAGCTGAGGTGATGCCAGTTGGGTTACATAGAGAAGTTACTCGATTGCTGGTGATAAGTTCTGAAGCCCTACCTCAAGCGCACGATGGAGGTAAAAGAAACTTAAATACGTCGATTTTTTAATCGAAAATCCAATTAATATTATGTCATAGCATTTTAGTTCAATTGATTGCAACAAGTTTTATTCTGTGCGGCACGTGGAAGATTCCGAACCTCAACTCACAAGGCAATCAAGGAATTAGACATCGTATCCTTTTACTCTTAGGTTATTGTAGGTCAATATGTGTCATAATCATTGCACTTACTTATTATTATTTAAAAGTTTAAGATCACTGTTTTTTTTTCTCATATCTTTGTTACTTTTAACTTCTCTTTGAAGCGTGTTTTTAATATTCTGCTTGCATTCTGTGAATAACGCTTCTGATTACATAATTGTTAATTTTAAGTTTTATTTCTTTATGCTTATGCTTTATCATGTAATTGTTTGTTGTTCCAAATAAAATAAAAAAGTACAGACGCCAGCACATCAAGCTACCCGAAAATGTAAAATTTTCCCAATCAACCTTGAACTTAAACCTTTAGCAATAAAATTGAAAATCTATTAAAGACATTTGATAGATTGT
Source organism: Eurois occulta (assembly GCA_950022335.1). Classification (NCBI taxonomy): domain Eukaryota; kingdom Metazoa; phylum Arthropoda; class Insecta; order Lepidoptera; family Noctuidae; genus Eurois; species Eurois occulta. The sequence goes on along the minus strand of OX465489.1, from coordinate 1,750,841 downwards.
TGTAGCTTGATGTCTGTACAGTCAGAATCATCCATAGACTACATGAAAATATATATTTTTTAATTATGAAAATATTTTATGTGAAACGAGAATTTTTAATTTCAAATTCGATGTATTTAGTGCCAGCCTAGGTGCTTCTGGTTCGGCAAGCGTACTTCAAGTTAGATGAACGAAAGATCTCAAAAAAGGCGACTGAGACAAAGTGGATGTTAAAAGCGAAAAGCAAGGATGTGTCGCGGTTTTTCTGGCGAGCCCTACAGGCTTCCAGGATATATCCAGGAATAAACTGTGAAAGATTAAGTTGATTGTTGATGATAACGACAAGACACGTTGTTTGGTCGATCACATTCACACATTAACATCTAGGTGTATTAAATTCAACACCATCATTCTCTGTATTTGTATCAAACAACATTATGATACTGACTCCAGCAGGAAAAAACATGGAGAGAACCTTATAAAGTAGTGTAGCAAAGAATTGTGAACAGCAGTTTTTAAATGCAGAATAAACTGGTGAAATGCCTATAAAAAACTTTTCTGCTCTTGTAAACATTATAGGTCTTCAAACTATGAAATTGTCGTTTTTTTCTCACATTTTGTTCTGTGTGTAACTTTGACGTACAGTTACATTTTTTCTAATTCTATTTTTATTGGACTAATTTTTAAATGACTTACCTTTTAGAGTTTAAATACCGTACTAGTAGTTGCATATAACCTCATACGGTAGTGTGGCAAAACACCTGTTTCAATGTGCCGTCGGTTTCACAAATTCAAGTAGGTACCTATATTTTTGTCTTAGACTGCGTTTTGAGAATTTAAGATACACATTGCAGTGCAACTTTTTTCATTCTAACTATAGAAATTGCACTACCTATACATAAGCGGTTCAGACGTTTTCAAGAAAAATAAAACAATGTTAGTATGAAAATATCATTTTTCACGAAATCGTCCATACAAATCGGAAATTTCATACCCCTAATATATTATGTGTTTAGTGCCTTTTATATAAGTAAAATATGCATCTACACACAACCATAATTAATCACATAAATAGACGTATCACATATTAATTACCGCAGCCATGTTAACAATATCCACTAATGAAAAGCACGCCAGCATGACAGAATAGAAATTTGGCGCCATTGTATGGTGTTCCACAAATTGTGTTGCAAGTTTATTTTAAAAGTTAATATGTTGATGACATTGTTGGAATAATTTGTGCTATGTTAGGGTTTCTGGTTGATTAATCGGTTGCTTGTTTGTTGAAGGGGAAATGTACAAGAGCTCCTTAACTGACTGCCTCGTGCCTCACAAGCGCGACTACTGAGCATGAGGTCCTGGGTTCGATTTCCAGGTCAGGCATAAATTTCATTTTCATGGTCATTTTTCAGGAGCAGCCACGGAGTCTGGATTTGTTCCCGATTGATGGCAACAGGCTCGCCCTGTATTACATGGGACTTGAACAAAACTGGCGAAATGTGGGAGTACTATTAGGTACATCTCTGCCTAACCCTTCGGGGATTATAGGCGTGATGTTATGTATTTTATGTATGTTATGTTAAAATCTCAAATCATAATCATTCTATGGCGACAAAGCTGAGAGAGAGACCTCCTCTGCGTGAGTGGAGTGGACCGCAATCAACCACGCGAGCACAGCGCGGTTTGACAGCACATGGCGGTTTCCCCACAATGTTTTGTTTCACCGATATGACTGCTCGAGCTCACCAAACAATGACAAAAATAAACCCCCGAGATGATGTGTCTGCCTCGCTCTTATTACGTTTGTTTTCTTATTAAGTAATTTGAGTAAGTTTTATTTCAAAACTGTTGACAAACTTCTTTCAGTATTATATTTAGAAACTTGATTGCAGAACAACGCTCTTATTTCAAAATCAAATTTCTTCATAACTTTAAGTTATTAGATGTTGAATTGTTGATAATATCAACATCTAACAACATTCATTTTTTTTTTTGGAATGGGAAATCATCAAATGACTCCTCCCGCTCTGGGTGGAGCGGAAGGGAGTGTCAGACTTTTACTGACTAAAACCCATCCATGTTCCTTCTTTTGCCTTTTGTGTTACAGGGCCGCGGTATCTCTTTCGAACAGTCCCGCAGCCCTGACAGGCATCGGGCCCCTCATGTTTGCTGACATCTCTTTGAGGCGCTCGTGAAACACGAACGCGCCGTCGACACGGCCTGTCGTCATAAGACGGACAGTCCAGCGTGCAGATTTACGATCGGTTGATGGCAATAGGCTTGCCCACTGTCACACGGGACAAAATAATTGGCGAATGTATACTATAGTAACACTCTTTGGAGATTGCCGGCGTGATAATTATTATGTTATGTTCAATAATGTGATGAATATCATTCAACTGTTACGTCTATCATCATACGTCATCATCTGCCTGCCTTTTCCCAACTATGCTGGGGTCGGCTTCCAGTCTAACCGGATTCAGCTGAATACCAGTCTTACACGGAGCGGCTGCCTATCTGACCTCCAGAACCCCGTTAGTACTGAGTAATTGATACCCCTTGGTAAGACTGGTTGGCAAACTTTCGCACCACTACCTGTAACGACTGTCAAAGATCCACAAATGACAACCGGGACCAACGGCTTAACGTGCTTTCTGAGGTGCGGAGGAAACTCGGTATGCAATGAGTGGTCACCCATCCATGGATCAACCTAAGCAAGCGCGGCTTATCCTGATGATGAGCCGAGTGGCTGTTATTATTTAGCCACGAGCTCCTCACATCTTTGACCTCACGTATCGTAATTAAACCCCTTATTACCTTTCTTCTCATTACCAACTAAAACTGTGCACTCAGTTACAATAGTATTTAAGTTTATACATATTCTGACGTCACCGCTTAATCACTCTGCCTGTGTGACGTCATATAATCACCGCACTTGAACAATGTAACGACTGTTTTGTACTGAAGTGCTTAGCTGCTGTAATTTTAATTAATTATAATGAGTCGCTTGTGACCTGGCTTGTGGAGAATTGTTGAGTCACAGCCTTTTATGTGTGCGTTGTAATTTTCGGCTGGTAATGGTGGAGGTGTATGAGGTTATGAATAGTCCACCATGTAGACGGAAAACGGGAAAATATAGTCCTCCTGAAAAATTTCTAATGGAAAACTCCAATAGCACCTTTTGCCCGACCCTGGAATCGTACCCAGGAAAATATAGTATCGATTTCAATAAAGATTGAGATTTATTTTCTAGCCTTGCCACTGACTGCATGTGCGGAGTTCACGTAGCTGAATTTTGCACCAAACATATTCGCGTTTCTGCATCTACACATATGCTAAAAAGAACATTTTAAAGAAACAAAAGATAAATGGTTGACTTTTTTTATTTTTCAATTTCTACCTGCCCCCATGAGAAAATATGCACCATCCAACCCTCATAATTAGCAGCAACGATTCATCAAAATTTCTGATTTTACCAAAGTATTCAACTCAGAAACCCTTATACACTACAATATATAGCAACAGCAACATTGTATAGCACGACAGCTTCAAACCGAACACATTACCATACTTCTGACATACTTTCATGGTTTTCCATTATCATCTCTCGCGTCTGCAGCTTTTGACAACGGCAAAGAGTTTTACGGCGACTGTGGCGGGCCGAAATGGGGTAATGATTTTAAATGTACACATTATTATGTTGGTATACGGTTTGTTTGAACGAAAGTAATGTTTATCATACTTATCTGTGAAGACGGAGAAAACAAAGACATGAAAAAGTTTAGCAAAAAATATGAGAAATAAAAATTGGTTAACCTTTGTATACTCGCGCCAAATTTTATAGCACCTATACTCGCGTACGGTCTGACAGACCGAAGGTTTGAAAATCAATTTATGTTTTTGTTTTCAAATAACTTAAGCGTGGATATTATATTCTCTGAGACTGTACTACGAAGTATCGTAAAACTGATAATTTACCTACAATATACCGATCATTTACCGAGTTCCTTTCATTGTAGTTTCTGAAAAATAGTTAGATTTTTGTAAGAGGTCGTAAAATGTTAGCAAAGGTGATTTGTTTTCTTCTAACATACTTACAAACCTAAACATACATTATTAGCTATAATTAACAAAAATAATTTCAGACATAAGTATCATAATTTATGTTTCAGTACAAAATCACGGTTGTAACACCTATACCAGCGTCGCTCTCACAGACCGATATTCGCCTAATACGGCTATATGCGCTATTTGCACCAATATACTTCTAGTCCTGAAATTATCGTAGCAACTAATCATGCAGCTAACAGGAAGTACCAAATGCCATCATTGATCGTAGCAGAAAAATCACGAAATACTGTTTTATCGGTCTCACAGACCAACGCGCGAGTAGAAGGTTAAAAGTGCGATGTTTACATAACGTGTCCCAGAACTATTGAAACTATGCTATTATTTAAAAGGTCTCTTATCATATCGAACCGACCCGAATAGTGATCTAGAGATTTTAGTTGCCATCATTACCTTACAGTATTTCCACGATTTCTATACGACGTCGTCCGTACAGCATCGTTTTGAAAGATTAGACGAGAAGCTCTATTGTTTCCTTGGCATAAAACTTTAGATACAGTGATATTCCAGCTATAATGATGATAGAAAAGTCATAAATGTATAGAACTGATAAAATCTACTGAAAGGATCATATCAATCTTATTAAAAGACTTTGTAGAAGGACGAAGCGTATTGAAAGCGAATGCCGCTTGTCAAGGCACTCAAATCAAAAGAAGTCGATATCCAAACAAATTTTAACTGCCACTGTTGAACAAACAATTTCAAGCTCCCACTTCCAAACCGTTTTAGGAGCAAACCGCAACAGATTCACGACTTCACGTAAACCTAATCTCTAAGAGTTACAGGACAGTTTGTCGACATCAACTGTGGTATTAAACCAGTAAGGCAGCCGTAAAACCACTAGATTGAACCAAACGTTTTACACAAAAGCTGAGCGCATGAATCGTCGGGGCCTGTCCCGAGTTACAGCGGCATAAACGTTATGCATCCATTTTTATGGCCGATAGTCGAATGCTATTGAGTACTATAAAACAAATGCATTCTTAACCAGTTACATTTTATGCTTCAACTGGGATGTCAGATTTAGTGGAATTTCCGTAAGGACTGGGAATTCGATAACTGATAGAGACGATGAACGGTGAATGGGTTAAGATGCAATGCTTATTGCGTTTAATGCAAGCTATCAGCTATGTAACCAGAACCGTAAGTTTGGATGATAGAAAGACATTCATTAACTATTGAAAGGGACTGAAAACACGTCGTCAGCTTTTATTTACACGAGCTAGCAGTATGAAGCTATATTTGTAGACTAGTGCTTTTGGACGCGCTATCACGGTGTACCAACCAAATGCCCTGGATACCGTAGCATTCAAAGTTTTTAAAAAGTGGTTAAAATGACATGGTCACTAACACTATTACTAATACTAAAAACGGGATATGAATTTACCATGTTTACTATTTGTTATTGTTATGTAGGTACGTAGGGACACAAGTGATACCACTGAGAGCTATTAGCACACTGGTTTATTGGTGGTTTAGAGAAGAACAGGGACGCAGCCCACGCACACATACACACTGTTGACATACACATACATAACAGTTATGAGTTGAGTTTCGCCGATATTTCTGCGCTGTTAACTTCAGTTTATTTGTGATCATGGCGCTAACAAGAGCGCCAAAAAATAAATGTCCCGTTTTTAAGTGTCTATCTTTTCCTGTTTGTAATCTTTTAGAAGAAGTTGGTTGACGCTTTAAATAAATAATATTATTGTTTTCTACAGAAAGTGAAGAAATTCTTTAAGTGGTCGGCAACTAGGGAGAGGACTATGTCCAGCAGTGGACTGCAATAGGGTGAGTTGAGTTATTGAACCAGGGCTCAAGATGTATGCCAGGTCAATAGCAATACTCTCACCTCAATGAGTCTTATCATCATCTGCCTAGCCTTGCAGCAGCTGAAAACCAGTATTTTACACGGAGCGACTGCCGGTCTAACCTCCACAACCCAGTTAGTACTGTGTAATACGATACCCCTTGGTAAAACTGGTTGTCAGACTTTCGGGCCACTGACTATCTGTAACGACTGTCAAAGATCTACAATTGACAGCCGGGACCAACTGCTTAACGTGCTTTCCGATGCACGGAGAAAACTCGGTATGTAATGGGTGGTCACTTATCCACAGATCAACCTAAGTAAGCGCGGCAAAACCTGAAGATTGATCTCTTATATCAGAATTAATTGCTCATGCTTTCGGTGACACTAACGTGATGTCCTGCAGGCAATGATAGTTAACGAGATAGGTCAGACGATGGTGGCGATCGCTCCAATACTTACTAAATTACATTCTCACATCCCAGTACTGTCCCCTCTCCCTTCACCCCGCTCCCCTTTCCCGCTTGAACGCGCACTCCACCCTGCAACGCCCGAAGCACGGCGCAGATGACGCGTGCATTATGCATAAGGCTGCATTTAGCGATAGGGCCTGTGGTCCTACCCACATATGTATGTATGTACGTATATTGTTATTCATGGAGCGTGCTGCGTTAGAAGCATTGAAAGGTGTGAGTGTGTGAGTTTTATAGGGTTATGGGGTAAGCAGGGTTTTTTTAAAGATATTTTATGAAGATGGAAAGTTGGACACTGTATAGAACTTGAAAAAACTTAAAATTGCTTAGCAAAATTAAGTTGCATGTGTTAACATAATCCCGCTTGTAGTCACCAAAGGGTTACGCAGAGGTGTACCTAATAGTGTATCCATATTTCGGCCTATTGCCATCAACCGGGCACAAATCTACACTCCGTGGCTGCTACATTTCGTCATGTTGTGTAAATTTCGTCGGTTAAATACTAGTATGCAGCAGCATTCAGTTAGATTGGAACATAGGAAAATACGAGGCCGATGATATTGTGGGGCACACTACCGAATTTGTCGTAATTAACATTGAAGTATTAAATATATTAATTTAATATTATAAAAATATAGTGCTGATCTATCTTCGAAGCAAAAAACCCTTGAAGATTAATAAAAACAAAGATTTATCTCTCGTGATACAATCAAATTTGTACCCCCTTAACTACCGCAAGAAAACTTCAAATTCTTTGCACTTACTTATAAAACATGCTCAGCGAACGTCTGTTCCTAACGTAAAGATTAAAAACCAAGTTCTACTTCGTTCAAGTTCGTGTGACTTCGTGCAAGTTCGTACGAGACATTGAATGGTTCTCGAACTTGCTTCTACTTTGTTTACAGTTGAAATTGTTGCGTGGCATTGACGTGGCCGGTGCAAAGGTTAAGTTAATATTATGTTTGTACGTATAATATGTTAAATTCCTGTTCTGATTGTTGAGAATTTGAGGAAGCTTAAGGGGTCGTTTCTCTGTAAATTGTCAGTGGGTCTTCTAAACACGAGGATGTTGAGAATATGTTACTTACAGTAGAGTACACAACATTGTTGACGGCAGCTGCTAGCATAGCTACATGGTGCGATGTTGCCCAAAGACCTGACCGTAAATATATACGAACACAAATTCACGCCTATTTTCCGTGGACTTTGGAGAAACTACAAAATGCCAGCTGTTGCGACCCTTACACACTTCTTTTCGGTCCTGCACGCAAGCTGACCTGATCAAAATGACTTAATTACTGCTCTTCTAGCAACATAATTCAAAAAAACCTTTATCTCTTGCTTTTAAATAATGTTATTGAAATATTGTTTAAAAATTTATAAATTTTATAAAGAAATAAGTAAAGGGAATAATGGTATGATCGTAAATAACAACATAAAAAAACTCTTAACTAACTAAAAAACGACCATGAAAGTTTTGTTTACCAAAAATTGTGTTGATCCCGAAACAACGATTAAAAGTTGGACGATAAGGTCCGAAAGTCAAACTTGACCGACCTCCTCACAAAACATGTAATCCCTGCTAAAGTACTACTTTGTGTGTTAAATTCATATTTTGAGCGAAATAATAGGAATTAATATCTACGTTATATATATCGGTACTACGTATATCCATCAATACGGAATTATTCAGGTCCAGGGCCGTTCTAAAGCTCGTTGGGATGACATATCGTCAAAGTCGCGGGAAACACCTGAATAAGGGACGCACAGAACCGGGAAGTGTGGCAGAAGAAAGGGGAGGCCTATAACAGTGGGGGATTCCGGCCTGATATGATGATGATGACGGAATTATTGTTAGTTTTTACACCGACATGGTCACTAACATTATCAATAACACTAAAAACGGGATGTTAAATATCGGGAACTCAAAACAAATAGTAAACATGGTTATTACCCCTTTTTCAGTGTCAATGATAATTATTGTTGAAGAATATATTATAGAATTTGTTGAACTATAACACTATTTTACCTAGAATTACCAACTAAAGTTGAAGCGTCCGATTTTAGTTTTAGGCGTCGATATGTTGGTCAATTTCTGAGAAATTTGGTTTGCTATATTTCGCACTACCTATACAATGTGGTAGGCGACTTTAAATCGGGCCCATCGCACTCCTAAATTTAACACTAACGCATCGATTAGTTCTGGCGAGAATCTTCTGTGAGACTCACACTAATACGAGAATTTACCATGTAAATACACACACACATGACAAATACACATGAAATGACAAAACACATGACATGATAAACACACATACACACACATGACAAACACACATACACACACATGACAAACACACACACATGACATGGTAAATATCCCGTTTCTAGTGTCAATTATAATATTATTTCGAGAAGTAAAAAGTCTCATTATAGGTATAGAGCTGGGAATGAAAACATAAGAAATGTGTATACGTATGTAAGATAACAGAGTATTCATTTTCTATTATAATTAATAGAACAATACATCAAAAACCCTTCATAAAAGTACCATCGAACCCAGGATCTCTCCTGGAGTTTCAGTCGCTTTCATGGCAGTAACAAAGTGATCGGTCAAGAGGCTTGCTTTCTCTGCAACCCTTTGTGAGCCACCCCCTTGTATTGCCAAGTTATGTGGGGCAAATTGAGTGGTTTTCTAATATGTACAGTCACGAAAAGACATATCTTATACTTAGCAACATTCAAACACTGTTTTCTTGTAAAATTGGAGAAAAGATAGGTCTTGCCTTATTTAGCGCCCGTATTAATGTAGTTTTAATACCATAAAAAAAATCTTCCGATTCTTTAGAAGAGCATTCGTTCTTTCTTTTTCGTGTGGTTTATGCCTAACCTGGTGAAAGTTTTTATGCCTTACTGGGCCTCTGACTTGGCTTTACATGCCGTCGAGAAATATCTCCTCACGATGTTTTTGTTCACCAAAAGAAATGATGATTATACAAGACGAAAGAAGAACATTGGTTTTGAATCTTGCGTAAGTGTAAGATATTTATGCCTGTGACTGTACCTAAAGTTATAAAAGACAGGAGTATGGGGCATTTTTTGGGCTCAAAGATTGTTAGCAGGGGATGGGGCTGTACCCTTTCCTATAAATAAACCACTCAATATTAAGTGAATGAATTCTTTACAAGTTACTTTTTTCATTTAATTTTTTCTTTAACAAAAAGATTTCATATAATGACTATTTCTGTGTGCTTATCAAAATTCTCTGTAATTTACGTATATAGTGCTTGTTTAGGGGAAAATATTGTTACAGCTGGTAATGTAATTACCTAGGGCAAAATTCCTAAATGCAAGTGAATGCTATCAACAAAACATCTAAATCGGGTTTGAGAGCTGTCTGTCTCCATATTCCATAGCAATGATGATAGTGACAGCTATTGAACGCAATTAAGAAATCGTATCGTGTTAAATTTTATTGGTGTGTGATATTTGGTTTAAGACGGAAGTAGTAAATAACATTGTACTTAAGTAGACAAATTTTGGAGACAGTCATCATCTACGTTGGCGTCGGCTTCCAGTCTAGCCACATGCAGCTGAATACCAGTATTTTACATAAAGGGACTGTCTATCTGACCTTCACAACCCAGTTACTACTGAGTAAAACGGCAAGACTGGATGTCAGACTTTCGGACCACTGACTATCTGTAACGACTGTCAAAGATCTGCAAATGACAACCGGGAAAAACGGCTTAACGTGTTTTCCGAGGCACGGAGGAAACTCAGTATGTAATGGAGGATCACCATTCCACGGACCAACCTTGGCAAGACGGGCTTAACCTGAAGACCTAAAATTTTGCTCAAAAACAAAAAAGGAGGTCAACAATAAATCTCACGTCAGCAAAAATAATTCCTCAACATATGCACATACAAAAACAATGGAAATATACCAATTAGAGCTTAACAAAGAAAACGTCTACGTAACGTAAAGCGTCGCGTTCCGCGTAACGCGCGCGTTCACGTTAAGCGTCGATTTATATGCGGGGATGAGGCGATGTGCTGCGAATTACGACGTCGGAATCGGTTATGTTACGAATAAATTTTAACGACTAAGCTCCTTGTGGTTAGTGTAATAACTCTGGGTGATGTGCGATTGTGGATACTATGTTATGGACCTAATGCCACAAGCTTTGCAATACGTCTTTCATCTCAATTGTGTTCTAAAGATTTCTTCAAGGGTATTTTTGTGAATTTTCTGAATGATATCAATTAGATATCGATTTACACGTGTATTCCACCTTCCTTCGTGATATTTTTACAGTCACAATATTAGTGCGCGTCAAAATCATCAATACAATTGAGGTTGAGACAGACAGTATAAAACTATAAAAACTGGAGAATATGACATGAGAACGGTTTTTAGGCAGCCTTTATGTCGTCTTGGTTCTAATTTCAAAACATAACACCTGAACTTAGGTCTCATTAAAGTGCACGAATTTGCCACAAACCGTTCGTCTCTATTTTAGTTCTAAGTTTCTAACTGAAAGATTTTACGGTTAAAAATAAACGTTATACGTTTACTTTCAACCACACGACCTCACAGTTTATTAACTTTAACCTACATTTCCAAATGCCAATCACCCGACCAGCGATGACGATTAAAAACCACCGTATAAGACCCTGTCATGTTCAACAAACAACGAGGATTTTCACCAACCATCGAGTGTAGCGTGTAAATGAATTCGAACCCTGTTGTAATGAAGCTAAGGTCGTTAATCGTGAGTGTGTACATGACGGGGGTATTAGCATCTCAATAGCGTGGCGCACGAAATCAATAAATTCAAACGCTGCGTGATTTCAACGGTGAATAGTTTGTGTTGGTACTGTAAGCGGGCTTGGGTTCTGTTTGAATTCAGAATCTGAGATAATTATCATGTTTTGGAACAACAAACATATAGTACAAATTTAAATTGTATTTAAAAAAAAACAGGGTTATTATTTACAATGTCATTCAAAAATGAACTTAGAAAACATAACGCTAAATTAAAGATTGATAAATAAGTGTTGAGGAAATGTAAGTTATTAGAGATTATCAATTCAATAAGGTATAAGGTCAGGATTCGAGAATTGTGTGTTCAACCTGTAAACGATAACTGAGTACCTATATGATGCTCAACTAGGCGTTTTTATTTTCAAGTTAAATAAATGCACTGAACCTACAACTTCACTAAGTTTTAATAGTCTCGATTGCATTTTTTACAGATTTTCAATACGAAATAACTATGTCAAACAAAATAAATATTCAAACCTAAACCATTTATAAATTAGTGCATCTAAGGCCCAGGTTACTCCTTTAGGTTTATTTACCATTACCAAATCCCACTCCATCCCATTTTATCAGCAAAAAAAGCCGAAAAGTCTTCTCATCTACCTAAAACTACCATCATTCTTTCGACCCGATAAGATAGGTACCCACACTACCCACTAAACCGCGGACAGAACCCATTTATCGCTATCAATGCCACCTAAAACCTCCGCACATCGGATCTACATTTTCGGAAATGGATAGCCAGGAATTGGCATGGCCGTATAGCCTTGTGGTCATATAGCCATAGTGTGGCCTTATACAGGGATGTACGGTAGTACTCGATATTATTGTATCGACATTTTGGAACAAGTCTTACAAAGGGGTATCTTATTACTCAGTACTATCTGGGTTGTGGAGGCCAGATAGGCAGTGGCTCCATATAAAATACTGGTATTCAGCTGCATCCAGTTAGACTGATACCCCAACATAGTTAGTACCTATACGATTCGATTCTAGGATCGTATCGAATGACACGATCCGATTCTCCAGATATGGTATTGTATCGTATTGTACTCTGGGATGCACAATTCTTGCATTTTCATCGATACTTGGGATCGATTCTAAGTTACAAATGCAAGTACCATAATCGTTCCTATTAATCTTTCTAAGATACAAGGCAGTTCTTTGAAACTCCTTTTGTATTCTTTGTAGTACGTCATGCCATGCAATTTATGAAAATTTCTAACGATCGAGGAATTGACCGGTACTTTTGTATCAATTCAAGCATTGTATCGTACTCGTTTGTATCGAGCTGAAAATTTCGGAGTATTGATCATGTTGTATCAATACTGTAAAGGATCGGGTCGTGCATCACTAGCTGAAAATCTGTGGTCTGTAATGTATTATGTGTTTGTACTGATATCTCACAGCATACATTTTAGATAAATTGACATCCTGAAGGATTTTGTACCATGTTTTGGCTGATAAGAGTTTGTTTTAGCTTGAAATGTTTTAAGAATCAGACACGTGATAGCTAATTGGCAAGATTGTGTGGAAATTATTGCTGGTTCGTGTCGATATGGATCTAGGCTTGCTTTTGCGATACAGAATAATAGATACCTAAGTTACCAAATGCGGTTATAGTTTTCTTTATTCTCTCTGCACTAAAATAAGCCATTTTTTATGTGTTTACAGTTGCAGGCGACATATTTTCGTTTCTTTTACTGTAAGCTCAGTGAGAGAAGATAACAGGGATATGTAAATTAATAAGTCATTATTGCTGCCTTTTCCCAACTATGTTAGGGTCGGTTTCCAGTCTAAACAGATGCAGCTGAAAACCAATATTTTACATGGAGCAACTGCCTATCTGACCTCCACAACCCAGTTAGTACTGGGTAGAACAATACCTCTTCGTAAGACTGGTTATCAGACTTTCAGGTCATTGACTACCTGTAACGACTGTCAAAGATCTAGAAATGACGGCCGGGACCAACGGCTTAACGTGCTTTCCGAGGCACAGAGGAAAGTCGGTATGTAATGGGTGGTCACCCATCCACGGACAAACCTAGGCAAGCGCGGCTTAACCTGAAGATCGACCCGAGCGGCTGTTATTATTTAGGCACGAGCTCCTCTATTTATATTACTAAATAAGTACAAAATAAGCTTAAACATTTCACTTTTCTAAGAGTTTTATACACGTGTTAAAGTTGTTACTGTTTAAGTAGAGTAATAAAGATGAGTCTAAATTATCATAAGAAGCCACAATAATCTTCCCACAGACTTGACAACCGTAAATTGTCAACTAGCCAACATTTTCACCAACATACCTTTACAGAAACACCGAAAACGTTAACAGACACCGTTCACTGCTCACACATAACATATTTGCACATACACCCGTTTAACGAACATCCTATATACACAGACGTATACAGGTTGGCGTAAAGACAGAGCTGAACCAAAATGCGTGAAACCCAGCCGAGCGTGGCCGTCGCTTTACGCGATTTTCCACCACTCCACGCTTCCTCGTCTCCGGTAATTTTCAGGTTACGTTAGCAAAAAGGACGAATTAAGTCTTCAAATAGGTCTGACTGTTTAAGGTAATTTACGGATCGGGTTTGATAAGGATATGGTGTGTTTAACGAAGTAAATAGGGCTGTAAATTGTTTGGCTACAAAGTAATTACTTGTGACGTCAAAAATGTGAAGTCATATGTGTGACTTTTTTATACAAATCTTACGTTAAATAAAGGAAAAAGGAAATTATTTAAAACTCCTTTGTTAATTAGAAAAGAAAGTCACACAAATGTTATTTGATATTGAATGTTATGCTTACGTTTACTTTAAACATCGTCAGAGATTTAGGAGTTGGTGGAGTCATTTTATTGCTAGCAAATTTTGCTAGCAATAAAATGACTCTTTCAGTTGCTTTTGCTAAGCAAAAGCAACTGAAAGAAAGATCAATATTTACATTTGGAAGTGTCTGACCGACGACAAGGCCCACAATGACTTTACATACATTTGTACATAACTCGCATTTTTCCAATGGGTGTCAGCATAGGTGTCGGCAGATTTTCTTCAACCAATATTACTTCATTCGATACTATATAGTTCACTGATGGTCTGCTATTTTGATCCTTATTACTCGGGGCATAAGGGTAAAAAGTGGGAGACCCTCAATGAACTCAGCAGTACATAATCAAACCTCTAGTTAAATCACCCATCACACTCCAACCTTTAATTTTAGAATTCCATAAAAAAAAAACAAATTAGCCACCACATCCCAGACTCTTCCATTTTTAAAAAACATCGGTATTCTATAACAGAACGCACAACATCACCTAGCGACATCGTTCGCCATCTTGAACGAAAATTTACATGTCAATGCGTTCCGCATGGAAATTCAAACATTCATACACGCTGCCACGCGCCGATGGACGTGACCCGATCCCTAATCGATTTCGAATCGGATAGAACGGAATAAGGACGTATTATGTGTAAGCGATTTTTTTGTAATTGTGTTACGAGTTGCTTCATTGATCTACTGAAAAAGGCCTGGCCCTTTTCATACTAGATCTATTGGGGTTTTACTGTAAGGAATTTTTAGAAATATAATTAAATAGTAGTGCGACTTTTTGTTTGTTTGTTAGTCTAACCTAATGCTATGAGAATGACGACATTGATCTAAACTAGGTTAGGTTATTTCCCGTACCTACTATTTTCCGTCCTCTTAGCAAAATATCTTTCATCACTTTGAGCTTTAAAGAAATATTCAGATAGAAGACTTTTGAGCTTCAAATAACAGTTAGAAAACTCAATTCGTAAAATATAATCTGCCATATAAATAAAACAATTTTATTTGATCAAATACGTTAATGGATTTGTTTTGTAAAAGCATAAGGAAAAGTAAATAGCGATGTGGGTGGACGGTGTAGTTGTTGAAGGAGTGGGTCGGCAAAACTTCCACGAGCAGAAATACTTATACCCGTTTCAAGGACGTTTCGTACATCGTCTTGTTTTTCAATACATTTCACAAAACAATTGTCCAAATGTGTAGTAGCGCCTCCCCTACAACGTCATGAGCAGCGAAAGATCTCATCTATTTTGCTTTTTCCCAACTAAGTTAGGGTCAGCTTCTAGTCTAACTGGATGCAGCAGAATACCAATATTTTACATGGAGCATGACCATCTGACCTCCACAACTCAGTTAGTACTGGGTACCCTTTGGTAAGACTGGTTGTCAGAGTTACGACCTTATCGACTTATCAACCCGAGCGGTAGCCACGAGCTCTTTGAGCAGCAAAGGATCTACACCACTCTAAAAGTACAGTCGATCCGGTACGGACTGAATGCAGATACTTCACTACCATCAGTTCAGAATCCAGTGTCCGAAGCAGTGTCAATTTGTCCATACCGGTTTGACCAATCCTTTAAGTAAGTTCAGCGACAAAACAGCTATCCCAGCCTCAATCTTTCTGACCAGCCTATCTATACAGGGTGTAAACCGACTCTTCACGAAGCAGTCAACCAAGCATTCTGTACATCAAACTAAGTAACTTTACGCAAAAATTATTGCTGGGAAACGTTTTTTTTTTCGGGTGAAAAATCACATTTTACGGTAAAACTCAATGTTACGCACTCAAAACATTAAACTGATGTATGCATTGAATAGTAAATGAGTTGTGGAGGTATTTAAAGTAAAGTTACAACCTTAATAACTAGTATTATAAACAAAACTTTTGATTAAGTAAGTAAGGAACTTTGACCTGCAATATCTCCGTAACTAGAAGTTCCCAGGTATGGTCCAGAACAAAAAAATTATCGAAATGACGGGGAGTACAAGTGTCTTTCGAATTCGTTAAGGGTCTTGTTACACCCATTATAGTATAAAAACACTCGCATTTCACTCATATTTATACTTAACAACCATTTGAAAACCCAGTCGGAATTTTAATAAGATTTCTAAACAGTATACAATTTCATTCTGTATGTATGTGTGTGTGGAGATCCGATTCCGAGACAATCTCGTAGGTAATGCGATACGTAATAGCTACGATAAACTCGTGCTGTTTTCAGTTTTCATAATATGTTCTGTTTTCTGGCTTAAGTTGAGGAAAGGAGCGATTTCGAAGATTAAGAGATTTTTTTTTCTTATCCACTTAAAATTCACTGACAACGCGCAGCCTAAACTGCGGGGTCTAGAGGGGGCACAAGAAACCTATAAGTAACAAGAATGAACACTAGGGACATTGAATATCAACCGCTAAAGAGGTGAAATAGTGAATTTAAGTTTGTATAAAATTCATCATTTTTGCCAATTGGAATGCCACCGAACACGGCTTGGTTATTTATGACTTAATTCTCATCATGAAGTACCTATTCAATCATTATTCATTAAATGGCAATAATATTAAAGAGCCACATTTATGTAAGCCAAGCATCAAATGAATGCATATTGCACAACGTGTGCTACGTGCGCAACTTCTACGGCGGTAGCAATACTCACCTACGCGCTACAGCGTAGCGGGCATGCATTTCGTAGCATCTGCAAAGCTACGTGCTCGAATATTAATTGAATTAAATGAAAGATATTTTGTATTTAGGTAAATGCTTAAAATAATATGCATTTTGAAAGGCTACAAAAGGCGCTTTATTCCCGTTGAAATGGATGGCTTGAAATAACACGGTGAACCAGTATTTGGAGAAACACATGAAACTGTTATTTCTGTTCATTTTGCATTTCACAAATGTGAGAATTAAATGAGTCATTGTAATAATTTATACATAGATATGTATTACAGCTATTAAATGGAGTTTATGATTTTTGGATTAGGATAAAAACTTGAATTATCAATGACCTTTAAACCAAACAGAAAAATTATCAATATGAAAATATAATAAAGTGTTTTCTTCAAGGCAAGCGTGCTCCACCCTAGGCCGCATCTTCGTTTTATATTAGGCGAGTTGCGGATAAACACCAACCATTTCGTTTAAAAAAAAACAAAATTAACACGCTACGACAGCGCTTCTCCTCCACGTAAGTGTGGAACTCTCTGCCGTCATCTGTGTTCCCTCCCACATTTAACTCATCTGCCTTCAAAGCAAGACGAACAGGCATCTTCTAGGCACGCTCGTTTCATCCATCGTCTCATCCATCGCTTTTCACCAGGCGTGATCGAGGTCAAGAGCAGGCCTATTTTGTAATTCATGAACTTCTTATCGGACAAAATCTCATCCCCTAGCTGTTGTGCCTTTATTTCAACATGACATTTACCAAAATGATTATAAATACTGTATGAACAAACTTAACCGCTTTATCGTCTAATTTGCACCACTTCCTTCCCGTATTTGCGCTGCGCCGTGTATTAGAATGTCCCATCGAGAAACTGTCGCGCGCATGCAAACGACTTGATTCACCTCTCACCAACTCGCTCGGTTTGCACGGCTCGCGCGGCTCTCACAGCGACTCAATCGAATCTCGACAAACATCTCATTTGAGACATGAAGTTGTACGATATTTTGTTTTGTTTTTACATAATTTATCTGTTTCATACGACTTTTGACTACATTATGACTTTGCTCAACGATCAAAAGTAACGCTTGTCTGAAAATCTGGGTATTTGTCTGCATGTCCATCAAACGCTCACTTTTTCTGAATGGCGTGGGCTGACAGTCTAGCACAGGGGTTTATTTTGATGAATACGCTATTAGTTTGTTAGTTTGGCTGTTGGTTTCTGTTATTATATTTATTTCATGACTTGATAAAACAAATAGATTTCTTCATAACATGGAAGTTTGACATGTTATTGTATTATACGATTTAACTACCTACGCTTTTTTTTTACTTTAAATTATTCCATACATGGCATTCAAAACTGTTTAGAAGAACAATGACTTCAAATTAAATAGTAAAAATATAAATTATAATGCATTCATTTTGCTGTACCAGTGTCGGAGAGAAGGTATTAATTTTATTGTTTTTGATTGTTAGCTCTATTTAATTTATTTTGATGTAATTTAATTTAATTTGTTTTATGTGGTTTTTAATTGATCCAATTTGATGTAGTCTGATTTTATTTGATTTTATTTATTTTTATCTTGATTTTATTATTTATGCTTTGGGTGATTTTTATCGATTTATGTGTGGCAATGGGTGTTATATACCTGAAATAAATGAATTTATTTCCTTAGATAAGCAAATCAAGTATCTTGACTTGGCTCGCGAGGTTGTCGACATGTGGGATGTGGACTCAGTGATCATTGTGCCGATAGTCGTGTCAGCCCATGGCTTAATTGCTTGTCTTGATTTTATTATTTATGCCTTGGGTGATTTTTATCATTTTATGTGTGGCAATGGGTTTTATGTACCTCAAACAAATGAATTTATTTTATTATTATGATGTTGTAGATGAAAGACATTTTATCAGTCTTACATTTTACCACGGCTTGCACGTAACATACAAACTTGCATAGCTAATCCTTTATCGAGAAATCAGAGACTTCACATTTTCCCATTTGTAAGGAAACCAGGCTAAAGCAATGTGGTATACCAGTACAAAGGTAGATCCTGCTCTTCATTATTTGATAACACTATCCGCCTACGCAATTTACCTAGCCTGATTAGATAAAGTCTTGTTTCGTTCTTTTACTTTTCTGGAAACTTAGTTTGCTATTTTTTTTTTAAATTAAATAAATAAATGAAGACAAGTCAATAGAATCTGTAATTTGTAAGTTAGATTAATTGGCATCGTTTAATTGTGAATAAATTGGCACGCCATTTTATGGCAGGTTAGGCTGAAATAAATTTACTGTAACGCCTTATATACCATATTCTAGCTAACAAATAAATATTTTGATTTGATTTGGTTTGGTTTATTATTCACTATTTTTGCTTTTTTTTAAACACGTTTAGCGCAAATAGATTTATTTTTCTGTTCTAATGAAATCGTGCTAGAATGGCTTCTTTCCTAAATGTATATTTTTTACACCAGGCGACCATTACGAATAAATTAGCTTACTAACCTTTGGCACAATGTTAATGACGCTCTCTTGTTATGGTTGTCATTTCTAAGTCCCTGTTCTATATGTGACCTGAATACTCGTACTATTGTGTTCTGCTTACTCCGCTGTTTTATGAATATTTCACAGGTTTTCTTCGAACATGAACTGGTTCATGTCACAATAATAGAATTTGTGAGATACTAAGAATTATAAAGAGACTTATGATTCCAGTATATATTAACAATGATGTTCTTTTATATTTATTTTGCAAGCCGTGTCCTATGGGATTTTCCATCAGCAAAAATAACTGATTTCCATGAAACTTTAAACTCATATTTAATCCCTTATGAATTTTCAAAAATCCATTAGATTTTTATTAGGTAGGTAGATAAGATGGCATTTTTGAGATGGATGATAGACTCAATAGTTTCCTTAACAATATTGGATTACAAGTTCAGTAGAACACAACAGAAAATTGATGGGTCTTCCAACTTTATCATAACTTTCATACCTTTGGAGTTTCTCCAAGGCACTGAACATAAACTGATACACAGATCAATTCTCTTGGCAACTGTCATTCTGAGGTTTCCTTCGACAGACGCACGAAACGTTGAGAACATTCCACTATAAACAACTGTGTATTTGAAACCAGACTACTCCCTGAAGCCACAGCACTTACATAACGCGAGGAGAAACTCAAAACAAACAATTTCTAAACGAAATAAAATCTCCCAGAACATATAACCACATGTTTGTAACCGGTGGAAGCCGGCGAAAACCGGAATCGTTACCGCTTCAAACCAGTTGAAACTAGTTTTGCAAATTCGCGAAAATGCTTCGATACTCTTTGATGTGGCGACAGAAATTTCAGTATGTAGTAAATGAGTTAATAAACTATGTTGGGTGTGCCTTTGTCGGCTACATACGAGATGAATAATAGAATGATCAAACACAGCATTTTACAAACAAAGCGCACGAATGTATTTGTGGGTCCAGCTAGACCCCGACTTGGCGACGGCGAATTTAGTAAACACACAAAATTGTTTCCCTATTTCAAATCTAAATGTCAAAGAGTCATATAAATATTGTATTACGAGTGTGCAACTCAATGAAAACTGGAAAACTCAGTGAAGGAGTTTCTCCTTTGTAAAGTTACGTTAGAAGATATCTTGTGGAGATGAGAAAATTTGTGTTGAACTTTAATATAACTTTGCTTTACAGTGCTGCAAGGCTATTTCGGCGCACGAATTACTGATATACGCTATTGTTAAACATTTGTGAAATTTAATTGTTTCGAAAATGTATTGAAAAACGAGATTCCCTGTTTTTTTTTTTAATTTTCGCCAAGCGTTAAAAGATCTTTGTAAAGGTTTCGATTCGATTTCCTTCACAGATGCTAAAAAGAAGTAACTTTTGACTAAATAAATAAGTGCTATGCATTAAAAACAGAAACTTGATATACAATCGAAAAGATGAAAAATACCCTTGCACCAAAAAGGAAAACACTTTACTTAATTGAAATATTTCTACAGTCACAAAATTAATGAACGACAAACAGAAATCACTTAACCGGTACACTATACGCAAAAAATGGCCATACAAATCGTCAAAAACATTGTACAGTCGAAAACTGAAATGGTTATGGCCCGGTCGGGCGAGGCTGTGATGTACGCCAGCCGCCGGATATCCGGCTGACGAGCGTTTTTACATCTCGCTGCCAGTGACAAACATGGCGACAAAAGGTGGGTTCTACTGATGTTGATCGAGTTTAGTTTTTTGAGGTTGTGTTGAGAAAGAAGTTACGCGAATGTTTTGGAAACATTTACTATTAGGTATACATAACTGTGTACGGAAATAGCATCAAAAAATTTGTCCGCCTCACCGTTAGCGGGAAAAAAACCTAGAAGCCAACGCCAACGTGGCAACGTTGGATGGTAAAGTTAATGTGGAATTTGCTAAAAATATATTAATTTTGATGCCAAATACAGGTCAAATAATCAAAGAAATCGCATACCTACAATTTGTATTTGCTTAGTAATATATTTAAAAAAAAAATGTATTTTAATAAATAAATAAGATAAAATATAAGGAACACTAAAATAAGCCTCCGAATTTGCTATAGTAGTAGCTCCAGTTAATCCTTTCATTGACCAACGTTAATCTCATATTATTGGATGGAATTTAAAATATTGTACATATTTTATACAAAATCTCTTTATTTTTATCAGCCTATGCTGTCTCACTACTGGGCAAAGACCTTTCTCAATAAAAAGTCTTCTTGATAAAATTATAAATCTCTTAAATTATACTTTACACAAAATCTCCTATTCAAAATTAAAATATTTCTAAATAACACTCACCAACTGGGCTTTCTTCATTCCAAAACGAATCGTCAAGTGTGTAATCGGCTTCTGCAACCAAAGAAACGACTTTCAGTAAAATGCACAAACATTGAAACAGCTGGGTTAATAGTAAAATCATGATGGATGTTGTCACAGCAGAAATTATTGATTAAATATTAACACAAATACAGCACCTGTTTAAATGTATTGGTACACATATTCGGAGTAGAGAATTGTAATGGATTAAACATAAAATCACGCCTGTAACTTTCGATGGGTAAGGCAGAGCAGTATTCTCATAGTAAACCAAGTTATTCTAAAACTATCACGTTATCTGCAAACAGCGTGATAAAGAGGTATATGGTTACAACAGTAATACTTGAAATCTGTAACTACTAAGCATTTTCACACGAGACACATAACGAAGGTGGCATATAACAATTAAGATAAAATACATAGAACAATAAATACATTATCATTAACGCTAGAAACGGGATATTTACCATGTCCACTGTTTGTTTTGAGTTCTCGATATTTCGGGGCGCCGAAATATCGGGAACTCAAAACAAACAGTGGACATGGTAAATACACACATACATATATCCCGTTTCTAGTGGTAATGATAATGTTAGTGACCATGACAGTTTAAAAACTTATATAGTAAATACATTTAGCACAAAGAGATTCGAGAATTGTTAAGGAAGTCACACAATTGATTTAAATAAAATAAAAAAAAACTTTATTTCCCAAAAATACAGTTATTTGTACTTTAAGTTTACAATTTTGGATTCATGTTAGAGAACACTTTACTAAACATTTGGATGCATCTGAAATCTGTACACAATAGATTAAACTCTGTCTCTGAAACTAGGGTATCCTGTATCGAGATAGTGTAAAAAGCATTAGCTTTCTGGTGCCGTGAATGTATAATAATCACATTAATTCATTTATTTATTTATGAACTATGGAAGACTTACAGCTAAACAAAACAGAATAAAAAATAAAAACCAAAAAAATACAGCAGTTACATATGCACTTTAAATACATAGAAATATTAACCACGCGAAAATAAACACGTAATTTCAGAGCGTGTTTACGAGACAGCGTGACACTCAAAGTGAAACTAACACAACACCAAAACGTTTCACAAATTATACAAGACATACTACTTATTTAACTACCGAATATACTCATTAAACATCCATAATGCCGAGGAGCCACTTTCACTCCAGGCAGCAGACTCTTAGCGTGATACTCCATGACACAATTTAAATAAATCACATTTGATTTAAACAGATACAGCAATAATATGCCCACTTTAAATAGAAACAGAAATATCAAGCTCACAAATCTACGAAAATAGACATGTAATTTAACAGCGGCAGCGTGTTTACGAGACAACGTGACAATCGTGAACTACGAGTATAACAACACAAACTGTACAAGACACACTACTTATCTAAACTAGCGAATATTCACATTAAAAATCTATAATGTCGAAGAGCGTGTTTCACTCCCGCCGGCAGCGTGTTAGCGTGACACTCCAAGTAATAATTTTACAAGTTTTGACGCTATCTGCCCTTGTTACGGAGTTTGTCAAATTTTCGCTCGGCGCGAAATAATCTGCCTTTAAGCGATTACCCAATTCTGAATAAAATTGACGTTATTGAAGTTAAATCATTGCTGGTGTAAGTTGTGATTATGTATGGATCATGAGTTTTGAAGTGATGGCGTGTGTAGATTGATCGGCTCGACACCTTTTTTTCTTTTTTTGTTTAAATGTGACGCTGTTCATTTTTCGAAAGAATAATAATTTCATAGGTGTAATGCATAAACTTAGGATTCATTGATAAACGTATTTTTTTGACAGCAGAATAATAAATAGGAGTAATTTGATGCTGAACTCATTGATTGGCACCGCCCGTTTTGACTAGCACCTAGCTATACTTTAACAATTTCTTTAATTAATTCGTTAACTGATCGATTTTCTTTTCAACTGTCTACCTATTACGGATCATGAAATACAGCCCGCTGACAGACAGACAGACGGACGGACAGCGGAGGCTTAGTAATAGGGTTCCGGTGGTTACCCTTCGAGTACGGAACCCTAAAAATAGCAATAGCATATTCCAAGTCATGCTCTTTAAAACACAGCCTTAAAAACATCTGCCGCCGTTCCCTTATCAGATCAGAACCGAAACGAACATCATAAATCAAACGAACCAGCAGCAAAAAATACGCAAACACAAAAATAAATAATTACCGGTAGTGCCATCGCCACAAAAATATAAATTATACAATGGGCTTGTTTCAAGGGGTGGTTTTTTCGCCCATTCATCGCGGATACATCCATTGTTATTGTAATTAACTCGTTTTTCGCGGCTGAAGTTCAAACAAAAGGTACGCTGGGAAAAAATGTACATGATGTTTAGGGTTGCCAGTTCTCAAATTGGAAACAGGACTGAAAACAGTAACTGACGGACTGAATAGAATTTTGTAGAAATAAATGCTGATATAAATCTGTAATCTTTTACGGAGATTTTAATTAATGTATTATTGTAGTGGTAAAAGAATTTTTTGGCGGTCGGCTTGAATCGAACTAAAGGCGCCATCTTGTTTTTTCAATATGTTACTATCAACGTATAGCGATAGAGGAGCTCGTGGCTAAATAAGAACAGCCGCTCGGGTCGATCTTTAGGTTAACCCGTGCTTACCTAGGTTGGTCCGTGGATGGGTGACCACCCATTACATTATTTTTTATTTTTTATTAATATGTATGATAGTCTATAAGGTATATATGTTATGGGTCTTTGTTACCTGAAATAAATGATATATTATTATTTATTATTATTACATACCGAGTTTCCTCCGTGCCTCAGAAAGCACGTTAAGCCGTTGGTCCCGGTTGTCATTTGTGCATCTTTGGCAGTCGTTACAGGTAGTCAGTGTCCCGAAAAGTCTGACAACCAGTCTTACCAAGGGGTATCGTATTACCTAGCATTAACTGGGTTGTGGAGGTCAGATAGGCAGTCGCTCCATATAAAATACTGGTATTCAACTGCATCCGGTTAGACTGGAAGTCGACCCCAACGTAGTTGAGAAAAGGCTAGGCAGATGAATGTTACTATCAACGTCATTTGAATACTAAAAGATCCTAGTCTGTTTTTATTAAAAAATCATCATGAGAATCAAAGAAAACTATAGACCTTGTGACTGGATACGTTTTTACTTATTTTGCAAAGCAAATCAATAAAAACAAACACATGATTATAATAGAATGCTAGGCTTTTACTTTATTTATTTCTTACAAAGTCTCTGTGTTTATACCGATTTCTACCTTTTCTGAAAATACGTAAACTAGTTCTTTTTCAGTTTAGTTTGTTACTCTTAGTTAGTTAGTTAGTAGTTAATAACTGTTTATTATTCTATCGTTAAATTTCTTTTTTACTATTATTGTACACCCAAAGGGCATGTTGTAGAGATACTTTTTAAATTTTGACCTCCTTTATTTGTGACTCAGCTACAACAACAACAAATTATTATTGTAGTCTAAGATATTTTCCATTGGCGTCATTTTAACATGCCAATGGAAAATATGTTTTCTGGTAACCCTAATCAAAGATGAGAAATGCGTGGGACGATTAGTGGCGGTGGAGTTCAATTTGTATTGGTTATCCTACAGTTTGTGTCAAGGTACAGTGTTGACTGGTCCCTTGTTTATGGTAAACAAAGTGAAAGGCGTAGAAGATATTGATTTTGAAAACAATGGTGTCTGCTCAATTGTGAACGAGAACTTAAGTCTGTTTAGTTCTTGTTGAAAATCTATTAATAGATTGGTAAGAAGAGATGATGTAACAACTGGAAACATTGAAAATAAAGCTGCAAAACACAATTTTATTCCTAGCAAGCAGTTCGCCTGACGTGATATATAAATAATTCCTTTTTTAACCCTTCTCTGAGAAAAATTTTCAAGAAACACTCATTAGAGCTCACTTTGGGTAGGCAAGGAACTCTTCAGCAAAATTATAAGCTTCTAGACACAACAGTTTAGTTAGTCAGTCAGTACGTGAATTTTTATAAGAATATTATGTCAAGTTCACACAATACCCTAGTCATTCAAAACAGAAGACATAAAGAGAAAAACATTTCACGAGAAAAAAAATGATTAAAAAAACAGCTCTCCATTTGACTTTTACAAAAACCCTAATGTTACAAACAGCCACCATTTCCGCCAACTTAAAAACAGCTGCTGCATCCACACACCCGGTCTCAAATTCCTTACGACCATTTAAGAGAAAAACAGCATCAAAATAAGTGAGCTATCATACATAACGGTCCCTAGCAATATAAGGGGACTTAAACAATGATACAGGGAACGCTCCCATTAGCTTTTACGATACTATGAGGGAGTAAGGGAGGCGAGTCTGCTCCACAAATATTGCGGCCCAAGTAAGTAGATTACATCCTGAATTTGAAATTGTGTTATGAAAACATTTTTCTAATTTTGTATCGTTTGCGAAGTAAAGCGCATTAAGTTTGAATGTTTAGGCTTTTGTTTAATGTTCAAACAAGATTTTTTATAAAAAGTTGTTTTAGAGAGTCGAATCGCTTCGTCGTAAGTAAGAGGAAGGTACTTTCAATTTCAAGACAAGAAATGTGGCATTCTTCAAAATAATGTGACTCTTGTGAGCTACACTTTTGCTATGAGGTAGATAGTCTAGACGGGTACAAATGTCATGATGATTGATAATAACCAGCCAACAACATTCCCACAATTAATATACAGGCCTCCTCTCTATGAAAGGAAACACGCCGATATCCACCAGACGAGTCGAATGTGAGTTGGTAAGGTTCTAGGACATGCCGGTTTCCTCACGATGATTTCCTTCCTCGTCTATAGAGCAGTAGTGATGTAATTAATTAAACAAAGTGCCTGCTGTGCAACGATCTCACGAGCAACAAGCTGTAAGCCCAGCTCGGAAAGTCGGAGCCGATAACACTGAGCCACCATTGCACTCATGATGTTTGATCCTACAAAATCTTGAAATGACTACCTCAACAGATATTTAATACACAGATATCGATGGAATTAAAATTCAAAAATGAAGACTATTTCTACCTAATAAGATGCAAACAACTCTAACCGACACTAGACAACAAAGACACAAAAACAAATAACTTATTTGTGCCTCACATTTCACTACGCACAAAACAGCAAACAAACATGATATCCATAAAAATATGATCTAAGTTGCACTTTTGAACTCCCTAACGACATCTCGTTACGTATTGTTGGGATATATTTCTGAAACTTTTACTCGACAACAGCTTATGCATCAACAAGCATGGCGGACTAACTTGTGAACTGCACTAGGTATGAATACTTCGCGTTTGGAGTTTAATAGAGGATCCGTGCGCGCGGAAATGTTGTAGTGAAGAGTTAAATGTTGGAGGAAATCAGTGTGTAGTTTTTGATTGCTTAATAATTGTGTTATCTTCTTCTGTAGTAATTTACCTTGATCTTAAAACTGTGGGTTAACACACTCTCATTTTGACAATATTTGTTATATTATATTACTAGCTTTTGCTCGCCGTTTCGCTCCCGTTTAAATGCACGAAAAAAAAAGCGACAGAGACGAAAATGACACTCGAGAATACAATAATTTCCCGTGATTCAAGAATTTTTGGAATCGGATCAGCTGCAGTTCCGAAGATCTAATGATGTAAATGAAAGTATAAATGAAACAATGAATTTAGTTTTCAAAATCTTTCAATTTGTGATTTAAAAAAAAAGCGCCAGACTTACGTGTTACACATCACGTAAGTCTGGCGCTGATTGATTTCAACTACTGGAGCACTGGCAATTTAAAAATATAAAGGATGGTAAAGGTATTTTTACTAACCCAAAGGTTCCATATTTATATTGTGCCAAAGGTTCACGTGGAATATTTTTACAAATCCATATTTTTAACACTACTCCAAAGAGAAAAGTTGAACAAGCCTGATTGACTATCGGTTTTTTGTTGTATTTTGATATCTACAAACGAATACGTAACTAAAAGTGAGTGCCTGAACTGTGTTCCGCAAAAAAGGGTCCAAAAAGTGAAAAGTGGCGAACATCAAAAACATGCATGTAAAAGCACTGGCCTAGAAAATTGATTGACGATCATAATAAAATGGGTTTTACAGAACTATCATCAATCCTAACACATCTTAAGTACCTACAGCCACTGGCTCCGTTATTAATGTCAAAATAATATAGCCAATGGGTGTTTGAAAGTCAATTAATAGACGTATAATGTCCAGGCCAGACAGCGGGTCAGACCGGAAGTGTGGTGGCCATTATTGCAGGACACCGGAAGTGATTTAGAGCGGTAGGTGGTGTTGGCGCCCAACGTGGGACCTTATCTATGGCTCGTTGCGTTATTGGTGATGTGATTGATGCGAAGTTATATTTATTGAACTATTTAACATTGTTTATTAGAGCCATTAAAACTACATCTGTTAAAATAAAATGAAATTTCGTTGTTGGCGCTCGCGTGGGACCACTTTAATAATATTTTAAAAGAGAGAGAGAGCCTTACTAAAAACAAATTGTAAAAAATTAAATTATTCTAACGATTTTTTGTAATTTGCAGATCAGTGTCAGGTTGTATGTTGATGAAAAATGAGTCGCGCCAGTAAAACGAATGCAGTTACAGAATTATAATCATTAAAATCAGTAATACAACCCTCTAAGTTAATTTAACCCCATTCAATAACTATTTCATGAAAAAGTCATTCAATGGGGTTCAATGAACTTAGAGAGTTTTTTTAACTTTTGGCTTCCACCGTAGCAGAAAGCTTTTCTTATAGCTTCAACTTCACTTTACAATGACATTTATATATAACTACCCTACATTCAACGCAAACGGTACTGTTCAAAAATAATAACTACCCTCAAAAATGTCTCCCAAAACTAATTTCCTGTTCACTGTTTTCAACCACAGTTTGGTACGCGTACCCATTTCCTTTTAGGTTGTTTTTTTTTTCTCTTTTTCTTCTCCCCAAGTGTTTCTGATTAAAATTAATTGCGTTCCAAGAAGTTAATTGTAGCGGGGAATGAACGTTTGAACATAAATTGAGTAACAAATGGAGACGCAGTAGACCGTTATTTGTTAGTTCACCCTATAATTTGTTATGCTACCGTCGAGTTAATAAATCTGAAATGGGGGTAGATTGTGACCTGATAAATTGCACTTCAAAGGATTTGGAAAACCTGTGTTTGTACAGCTCAATACTGTTCGTGAGTTTAATTTGTTCATTTTGGTTCAATGGAAGAGGGTCGAGTTTGATTGTAAAACGGTTATTTAGAATGTGGGATTAACGGTTTCAATGGGTTAATTCGATTGGTTATTGGCATATGTGAATGTTGTTTACAGTATCAATACTGAGTTTAGAAAACAACAATATCGAATTATAACGCTTTATTATTGCATTTGATTGGTGATAATTTAATGTAAGTAATTGAGTTAAAAGTTCATGAGAATTTATTGCTAAAGCAAGTTACACATCAAAATATATATATCTATTTTTTTTTTATGTTTAATGTGCCTACTCTTGACCTCAATCTAGTCTTAGAGGACAGAGATGAGGTCGACGATGGAACGAGCTAACCCAAAAGATGCCTATTAACTATATTCTGAAAGATATCTTCTCATACTCATTTAACATCTGCAACCAATCTCCATTATTACTCCTCTGAACATAATTACTCATTAAAAGAAAGCTCATTAATGTCCCTAATTAACAAACGTCCATATCAAACTAAAATTGCATTAAGCTCAGCGCAGCTAGAATAAAAAATGCGAGGGTAAAGTCTTGTCACGGATATTTTACCATTGATTTTGCACCAAAGTGCCGTTGCTGTTGGCTTGTTGTCGGAGGTAAAATTACCGAGAAATGACTGTAACTAAATCCTACATTTTAAGCCGTCAACTGTGAATACAGATGAGGTTTTGCGTTTGCGCCGCAATTACTAATCTAATACGTACATAATTCGGTGTCATGATGCCCGCTGCACGTCTACGTGTGCTGAATATGCAAAATTGTAGCACATGAAATGCTAATCTGTTGCAGTTTGTCCAATAATTAAGTGGAAACATTGTTATTTAACAATGAAACTGTTGATTACGAATTTAAGTATTGTTGTTATGAATAATTTTCGATGTCGTTGTGTTTTAAATGTTATGTTAATTTGGCTGTTTGAAATGGGACACACAAAAACAATTGTTTTAGTGTCATCGACTTAATTAAAAACAATTATTTTGTTGTCATCAACACAGCGGAAATATTTTGAATTCTAAAATAAACAGCAAATGCGTAGGCATGACTTTTTCAATCACAATTTACTTCACCATCACGCTTATAGTGCACTTCGAAAAACATTCAAAACTCACAGGCCTTTGATATTTTTTTACTGTTGACTCTCGCTTGACCACTATTAGTCCAGCTTTAAATAACGAAATTTACCTGTCAACAATATTTCTCACAAGCTAATTTATTCCGAAAAACCATAGTACTTGGAGTGAAATTCCTTTGTAGATTCAGTATCTCTCACACAACACCTGATATGCTCCGCTCTTCATTCAAACTCAAATCAGCAAGACATAAAGAATTTAAATTCACAAAACACAATACACTAGGAACAATCCCGGTGATGGGAGCAACAGATCTTTTCCGGGTTCCCGCGTTTCAAGCAATATCTTATATATTTTGACGCGCCCTCCAAACGGAGATTATTCTAAAAGAATTGTTGGCTGTTGTGGATAAAAATGAAAATCTTAGCGTGATTTTGAGGGTAGAATGATATTTCGAATAATACCGTCGTTCTTCATTTCTTGATGAAATATTGTGTAGAGAATGTTTTGAGAAATGTCGCCACTTATTGCGAAAGTAATTTGATGGTTGGTGATATTTTTTTTGTGAGTACCTCCTATTTATTCTTTGAAGAAGATTACCTAGCTCTTGGTACCTTAAATCTCACCTGTCACTTAGTGTTTACGTAAATAACAAAACAATGTATGTTTATGCATTCTTTGCTATTGTAATTGAATAAGGATTTTATTAGTCAAGTCTATCGGATGATGTAGTTTATAATAAGTAGTACTTTGTGTAGTAAGTTACCATTTGAAATTGGGATTCTGTTAAAAGCGACACTTAATTAGTAAAAAGTGATAGTTTAAAAATTATTTAAATTCTTCTAAACACTAAAAACAATATTCTAAAATCGGAATGTCCTGTCCCCGCATCAAGGAGCATTCATAACAAATCGAATTATAGTCCATCCTGTAGTTATGTCGAGTTCGTTTTGTTGGCACAATTGTATCAATATTGGACATCGTAACTCGATTTCTGAACGGAGTGCCGTCAAGTGACAACTGACGTCACCGAAATGGCGGACGGTAGGGTACGGTTTCAATGGAGGACATTTTGTTATTGTGATTTACAATAAACTGGGAGACGTAGCGTGGGATGGCCCAGCTAGGACAGATAACCTCAAAAAGGTGGTTAGGGGGGCAACCACGTGGATTCCGCATAGATAATTTAATTAGTGTGATAACCTAGAGTAGACTGGAAACGGAAGGTCGTAAAACAGGAGCAGTGGCGAAACTGTAAGCCCCATCGTCGGCTGTGATGTCTAGCTTTGTTTAGCATTTGTTATGCGACGCACCCTGGCAGTTGCTTTCAACCTATTGGCAGAAATCTTTTTCATCATGGCAACAGATAGGTAGATAGTGTCGAATCAAAGAAAGGATACTTTTTTTTTTAACGAACTTTTAAAAAAAGAACGAGGTTCTCAATTCGTCTGCTAATTAAGGAATCATACATGTGAGCTGGAGTAGTTTGGAAGTGGAATACGATATATATATAAAAATGACGGTGGATACGAAACGTGGCACTATGAAAAACTCGACGTAGCCCCGCTACACGGGGAATCTGTTTCTGTCTGCAGAATTTAAAGTAACGTTACCTAACCTAACGTCAGGGTGCCCCAAGTCCCGAGCGCACTTCGCTCGCTCGGGCATCTAACACTTTTTGGCTAAAATTCTGTCTTTTTTCCTCAGTGCACCGTTACGTACTCTACAACCCAAATGAGTAATCGTACCGTCACATGACCATCTCAGGTCGAGTTGAAAACCAGCGTCGGGCACTAGCTGCACGGCAGTCTGCTGAACTGGGATTTTTTGACGCAGCCGTGAAACACACAATATTATCTCTTTTTTTCTGTTTAGATTTAAGTTTTTTTTTTGTGCACTTGTGGTATTTGCCAAATAAATATGTATGTTTTATTTCTTTCTTTACCGTGAAAACGTTTCATACACCTAGTTAACGGTCACGATACACCTAGTTCAAAGCCAAGCCATTTGTTTCAATTTGACCATTAAAAGGCATTATTGAACGTCAAACTTTAAAACAAACGAAATAGAATGGATTCCATAGTTACCGGTTACGGTATATCCCTGACCGTCGAGTTACCGGTAACGTTACATCACTAGTGGTTACGCCTCGTATCGTGTACATCACATATCTGCTTTTAATTATTTTAACGTGTCCCAACGAAATTGTAACTTAATTTCTGTAATTAAACTTTATTGGGATTTAAAGTATGTTTAATTTTATGTTGGCTATAAAACATTAAGTACGGGTAAAAAGAGTTGCGTGTATTTACATTTAAGAGTGCCCGTTTTCACTAACATTAGGCTACACCTAAACCTGCTTATAAAATATTGCATCACTAATTGAAATGCTAACTTTCAGCACTGAGCTGAACATTGAAAATCCAACACTGAGCATTAATTTAGGCAATCATTAATAGCATACATTACATTACAGCCTGTAATCCCCAAAGAGTTAGGCAGAGGTGTACCTAATAGTACACACATTTCGCCAGTGTTGTTTTAAGTCCCATGTAATACGGGGTGACCCTATTGCCAACAATCGGGCATAGATCCGGACTCCGTGGCTACGGTGAGAAATTCCTGATGGAGAAACGCTATAATAACAATTTGTACGACCTGGGAATCGAACTCATAGCAGTTGTACTTGCGACCACTCGACCAACGAGGCAGTATAACTCATTAATGTGTTTCAAAAACTGTCTTTTGATTTGACTTGTAGTCTTTTTCAATTCAAGTTTTTGACTACTTGAAAAATGAAGAAAAATGCGAATTATTTGATATTAATCACTTTATTGAGAACTATATAATGTCTTTAGTTTAATAGTTATGGAAGTAACACACCTAAACCCAAAACCAATTAGGTAAGGCCCCAACACATAATGTATTCGGCTGTTCCAACCGTGTCCACTGACTACAGCCATCTATCCCACACAACAGTACAACAATTAACACTAAGTGTGAACGCCGCTAAGCCATTCAATTTATCCGAGAACACCCGATCCAATCCCTTAAACCTAACCGATAAACCCTAACCCTATCGCTGCCGCTTAGGTGTCAAAAAGACCG
Organism: Eurois occulta; assembly: GCA_950022335.1. Lineage (NCBI taxonomy): Eukaryota > Metazoa > Arthropoda > Insecta > Lepidoptera > Noctuidae > Eurois > Eurois occulta. The sequence goes on along the minus strand of OX465489.1, from coordinate 1,717,798 downwards.
AACAATACATTTCCCGCGAAATCCGCTCAATTCACAACGCCTCGACGCGGATCAGGTAACAAATCACTGGACGGTACACCCCTCTACCCTCCCTCAACACCCCTCTTACGTCACAACCCCCCAACGCTACTCATTTAGCTCAAAATCGTGTCACGTCCACGAAACCCGCTGTATAATTACAAAAACGAGTTTGGATTCCGTTTTAGTCCGCATCATGTGTGACTTGAAATACAATTGTTTTATAACCACTCTTATTTTACTTGCGAAAAGTTTGGTAATATGAAGCGGGAACTAAAACTGGGTGCAAATAAAAATGGCAGCGAATTTTATATTTCGAGCGTATGAATCTGGTTTTTAGGTTTTATAAATTGAATGAAAGTGGATACGAGAATTTTATTACGTGTATTCAAGTTTCTATTTTTATTTTTATCATTGCGTCTACTTTAGCAACAAAGCTAAAACGACGACTAGGATACACACGTACACGAGTGTGCTACCGATCCTGATATTGCTTAATTGACTACATATTGTAATGCTTGACGCTCGACCATCACTCAAGTGAAGTGCACTCGACGCCCTGTCCACTCAACTAGTTCACACATACCCAACACAACAGATGGCGCCACCGTTCCTTCGATTTTATAACAAAAATAAATTCCGCTACTCTGAAAACATTTTCCTTCGCCGTATTTAAATTGCAAGCACTTCATCACTCCGTAAAATATATTTTCTGAACTACCCTCTTTCAACAATTCCGTCTAAACAATCTTAACGAACATCGCCCAATGAATCACTCTATCAAGCGATACCCAATGCGGGCTATTGGAATAAACTGTGTACCCAAGTTACCAAAAATACCTCAAATCCGATATTCGGTTATTCCTTAGGGAACCCAAAGTCCGTAATTATGTCACAGGGGGGCGGGAGGGACGGATATGAAATGACAAAAGATGTATTGGATATCACTGTGATAGAATACCGGTACTGCGACTGGGTTTTCTCCGTTATCGTACGAGATGTGTCAATATTTCCACGGATTTTTTGTTCGAAACGATAAATCGGTTAGTTTTTGCTTCGTTTTTGGGGAACGGTTTTGGGATTGAAGGCCTGGACTGGGATTTGTTAGGTACACAATTTTGGTGAGCAGCGGCAGGGTTATTGAATATGGAAGTTGTTTTAGTGCAGTTTCGAATGTAGCATAGGTAGAGGGATTGAGAGGTATCCGATAGCAAAGCCCACTTCTAAATAAAACCACGTTCTCTGTTTGTTTTTTTCTGTTTGACGGAAAGCCACTTCAAATACTTTTCACTGTTCACTTTCGGAATGTTTACTATGTAATGAAGCTGTGATGATTATTTTAAGTTGATGCATACAGATGCGAAAGTAATGAAATCGGTCTTATTTTTTTTACTGTTATCTGGAAACTCCCGACTTTTACAGATCTTGCGAAAAGCATTTATCGGTCGATGTGGCAATGAATGGGGGAATGTGTTTTGACTGAAATGGCGATAATAATGATGATGAGATATTTGACTGCCTCGTTGGTCTAGGTACTGGTCGCAAGCGCGACTGCGGAGCATGAGGTTTAATTCCCAGGTCGGGCAAAGGGTTATTGGGTTTTCCCATCAGGATTTTTCCAGTAGCAGCCACGGAGTCTAGATTTGTGCTCGGTTAATGGCAATAGGCTCGCCTCCTATGGCGAAATGTGGCCTAATCCTTCGGGCATTACAAGCGTGATGGTATGATATAACAATCTACCATATAAATATTTCTAACACAGCATTATCTCAACGCCCATGATTAAAACAATCAACCTTCAAACAGCATTACTCAAATGCTCAACTTGCCGCAAAACTAAACGTAGCTAGATCGAGAGCTGAGTTACAAAACCGCCCTTTATGAAACTTCTCATTCTCTAAACGGATTTAACAAACGGGTATCCAGATTAACTTTCATACCTCAGAACTTTCTATAATTGTTAGGTGGGCGAACTGACGGATAATTAGGACCTGAGTTGATCCTTTAGGCCTTTGAGTTTGAATCTGTTAAAACGGGTTATTGGAGATAAGGTTAGCTTTGTAATGAAGATTATCTTGATCTGACGCATTGGTTAGCTATGCTCAGCAGCATATCGAACAAACGTGAGGTTTAGTGCTGAAAAAGGGCAATTGGAATTTTGTATGGTCTACAATAAAACGATGGTGCAACGCATCGTGTCCTGGTAGCCTTTCTGTTCTATGGATATCTCAAAAGGTTACCAAAGTAATATTACATACAAAAGATGCGGAGTAACCATCAGATTTGTCCAGAGGGTACAAATCATAATTGTAAGAGGTGTGCAACTGTAAAGTTGTAAACATTGTCATATTCAATTATTTTACTGGGTGTAATCTTACTTATTTTATAATGTACGTTTTCCTATTTTGTGTATTTTATATTGTATGTTTTTCTATATTGTATGTCTTATAACATCGTAATCTAACATCTATAACATCTGTAATGATATTATAATTGGTGGTAAATAAATAAATTTTGCTGAACAGTCTCGCAGATTTGACGTATACAATCATATATTTTGATTAACATACTTAACCTTTTTTTCTTTTTACTTAACCTTTTTTTCTTTTTACTTAACCTTTTTTTCTTTTTACTTTTAAATTCTTTTTCATTAAGTTAGTTACAGTACACGTTGTTAACAGTTTGTTTTTATTATGTATTTATCATAGTAATCTGTGGAAAATATAAAAAAATTAGTCTTAACAAATATACTAATATTTGTTAAGACTATTTTTTTTATATTTCTTTTGTTTATGTATAATATACTACTGTTTGTTTTCCCAAATGCAATAAATAAATAAATACATTCAGAAGTCGAGGTGGACCCTAATTAGCCGGCAAGCTTACATAACAATTAATCAAACTTTTGAGGTCCGAAACTTATCTATGGAGGTCGTTTTCGGAAATCCATTTTGGGGGAGAATTTTGGACTCGGTTTTATAAAACTTTGTTTTACCTTTATTTAATTATGTAATATTAATTTGTAATGCTAATGAGTGTATGTTAGTATGGCAGATTATGTTTAGCCGATTTCCAAAAAAGGAGGAGATGTTTGTGTGTTTGTTTTTTTTCTTCTTTTGTTTTGTGATGTTGATCATTTCTATTTAAAATAAGTACCTATCAATGGCAGTGGCAGTAAAGAGTATTTTGTTAATTGATTTTCTATTTGGTTTTGGATCAAGATTAGTGATACAGGCATCTGTTGGTGCTTGAATATCGTTGGTAGAGGATTCCTGTGAGTGAAAATTTCGCTGTGTCATTTGTTAAATTTTGAAAAAAAAAAAGCAGTATGGCATTATTTCCGAATAAGTAAAAGATCCTTTTATAGCTATAAAACCATGCATAAAATAACGTCATCATACGTGGAAACGTCATCATTCTCCCGCCCTTAGATATCCCTTATTTACATAAAATTTGTCTTCTTACCCCGTACTCTTCATCTCAGTATTTCCTATCTAGCCATAATAATCATCTTGTAACCTAGTAGACAATTTAATAACGTATTAAGCCTCCTTAACTCTAATATCGGCACATTGTATCTCCATACATCTCAATATTAAATCTGGAGGTCACATTGGCCGCCATTTTGGATTCGCTGACCTTTACGGTCATATTCTGAATATCGAACACGTCAGCCAAATCAGAAGATTAATTTTTAGTATAATTCCTTGATAGTTACTCATGCTTTTGTCTGTACCTTAAGGTAGGTAATTAGGTAAACTTGACTACTTAAGTCAGTATTTGATATTTGCTTTTATAAGGACTCTCTGCATCGACTAATTGGTCTTATTGGCAATTAAAATGGTCTTGAAACTCGCTCAGCGATATTAACAGTGTACATAATTCTCGTCGTCGTTTTCATTGTAAATAATAGCTATCCTTAACAGAGAAAATGGAACAGATAGCGTTACCCTACCAAAGGACCTTAGGACCAAATTAAACATCTTGTAATTAACCACTTAAAATGCTAAAATTACCGCAACTAATGAGGACTCCTTACTAATTATGTCTACGACCTCGCCTTCACACAAATTACACCATTTTCCTTCACGTAAAACCAAAATTCTTCTACTATCGAACGCTCGCAAATTATGACCATTATCAACGTTATAGCTCTCAGAATAGGGCCCCTAAATCAGGTAGCGAGCACACCATCGAGCTAAACCAAACTGAATCGTACCTCTCTCTCACATAAAGTATACTTTTGATTGCAGCTTCAATATCGTATGTATAGAGGATGATTTGGCCGGTCGTAAGCAATTTCCAAATTGGATTTTGTTAGGGTAAACGCACCCAGGGCAAAACGCGATGTTTCATTAAAACTTGTGACTTCAGAGTGTAACGGGTCCTGTGATGTGGTTCCAGCAATTATTAGTTGGTAATTATAAATTAAATTATAGTTTAGTGAGCAATTTAATGTAAAAGTGGGGTAGCCGCGGAGACTTCACAGTTTGGAAGGACATTCTTTGAGTAAAATATAGTCATGAAAATTTAAAACTATATTTTTTTATCAATTAGTGAATACAATTTTTAAAGAGAGTATATTGAAAGCAAGGCGTTTGCTATGGACACGACGTACTCATAACAAAAATGTTTAAGATTTAAACTGTTCAATATTATTTTAGCAATCGAAACAAAAGATTTCCGTTTAACAAAACAAAAGGCATACTCGTGAAAAAATAAATTACTTTCAATATCCAGACTCTAACCACATAGATTACAATTACACGAGACATACTCAGCTCCAAGATGACATCGTGTAATGAGCCAGAGAGGAGCAGTTTTTCTTACATTAATTCGATTGAAACTCATAATTAGTTAGCTCAATTAGTGGAATTACTATCGAGTGACTGAAGGTGACAGAATGGCTGAATTCAGGCAGTTATGTCAGTACTTTATAGGAGACGTCTGGATTTTTTGCTAGCTTTAATTAACTAATGATTTTAATGTTCTTACTTTTCCTAGAATAGTATTTATTTTAGTAAGAGCCTGTTTCACAACCATTTAATGGTGGAAATGGCGATTAATGGTAGATAATTTCATGCCAATTCTGTTCCATTTTTGAATTTATTCGGTAAGTAGTGGTTATTCAGACATCATGATAGAGGCTGGCAAATGACTTAAATGACGTTAGGTAGAAGAATTTTATTCTGCCTTGAGAATTACATTTGGTGTAATTATTTGGAATTTAGAAGTTTGGACGGACCGTCAGCGTTAATGTCTTTAATAAAGCGTTCAAAATCTAGAGAGAAAGTCAAAACGCATCATTCTTGCTAATTCCGATTAGCATTACCTACTGTGTTTTAGTTTGAAAGCGACAACGGGGCCATCTGTAATCTCCATCTGTGTGTAATCTGTATTTGCACAAATTGGTAAGGTGATAGTAACTTTTAAAGCGAGCTCGTTAGAAGATAACTTAGATTGAGAATAATTTAGATAATTATTATTGTTGTTATATTGAATACAGCAGAAATATATACCCGGGGGTAGTAGTGAGTTAAATAGCACTGCTATTTATTACCCATTGTTATTTGTTACTAAATATCAGCATACAAATCGAACTCCTTGACCAGAAGATTTTTCATAGTTCCATTAATTTCAATAATCAAAGAAATAGGAGGAGCTGGTGGCTAAATAATAACAGCCACTCGGATCGATCCTTAGGTTAAGCCGCGCTTGCCTAGGTTGGCCCGCGTGAATGGGTGACCACCCATAATACACCGAGTTTCCGCCATGTCTTGGAAAGCACGTTAAGCCGTTGGTCCCGGCTAACATTTGTAAATCTTTGACAGTTGTTACAGGTAGTCAGAGGCCCGAAAGTCTGACAACCAGGGAACCCCAGGAGTATTGTAATACCCAGTACTGACTGGATTTTGGAGGTCAGATAGGCAGTCGCTCCATGTAAAATCCTGATATTCAGGCGCTCCCGGTTAGACTGGAAGCCGACTCCAACATAGTTGGGAAATGATGATGAGTTAAAGAAAGATCTAATTATCTAAATCTTGGTCCCGCTCTCCTCATCAATATCCACAGCTACTTACTCCAAAACAACAATTAATTTAAAACAAACACTGTTCGAGCGTCAGACACAATCACGTTACGCTAATCAAACGCTGCGACACGCGATCTGCCGTGACGCAACCTATAAAGATGCGCGCTAACAAGAGGACGACACGATACGTGAGCTACAAGTTATTGGCAGGAGCGTTTTCGTATCAAGAATAACTTAATTCATCTGCCTAGCCTTTTCCCAACTATGTTGGGGTCGGCTTCCAGTCTAACCGGATGCAGCTGAATACCAGTTTTTACATGGAGCGACTGCCTATCTGACCTCCACAACCCAGGCAGTGCTAGGTAATACGATACCCCTTGGTAAGACTGGTTGTCAGATGTTCGGGTGACTGACTACCTGTAACGACTGTCAAAGATCTACAAATGACAGCCGGGAACAACGGCTTAACGTGCTTGCCGAGGCACGGAGGAAACTCGGTACGTAATGGGTGGCCGGACCAACCTAGGTAAGCACGGCTTAACCTAAAGATCGATCCGAGCGGCTGTTCTTATTTAGCCACGAGCTCCTCTTGAATAACTTAATTGATAAACGTTAAAAGAGAGAAATTAACAAGAGTTCACTTTAATACTTCTTTTTAAATATGTTTTGGAAACTAATGCCGACATATTGATTTTTAAATTATTTTGAAAAAAATTCGCTGAAAATTTTACAAATGGTTACCAACATCGCCCTTCTGATATTTTCATATCATTACGCCTGTAATCTCTAAAGGGTTAGGCAGATGTGTACCTAATAGTACACTCAGATTTCGCCAGTTATGTTTTAAGTCTAATGTAATAGGACGCGAGTCTATTGCCATCAACCGGGCACTAATCCAAAGTCCGTGGCAGCTACTGAGAAATTCCTGATGGAAAAACCCAGTAGCACATCCCCAATAGCCCTTCTGATAATGTCATCGAACTCTTCATACGTAAGCAGAAGGACCCGAAACTCTAAAACCTTTCTTGATGATTGAGTAATTTGTGAAATAAAGATTTTTTGACAACCCTGTCGAATGCTTCATGGCATACATGCGTGATGTCAAAGAAATTCAAAGGATAAAAAAATCATAAATAACCTCATAGTACACCTAAAAAAAGATAGACTGTCCAGTCTTATCAAGGACTAAGTACAAAAAATAATATTAAACAAGAAACAGACTAACAAATATTTATCCTCGAGAAGATTTAAAATTAAAAGAACCTCATGAATTAAAAAGAAAATCAGATAAACACAATAAAACGATCAAATCCTGCCACAGTAAAGGCCTTACCAGCATCTTAACAAAAAAAAATAAAACGCGGGGAGCACACAAGTTGAACGAATAAAATGAATGAAAGAACGAATGGTATTGTTCACGCAATCATTCCCCTGGGTGTGTTTTATTGCGCCATTCTCATCGTTTTGTTATTGTTGGCATTTTTATGAAAACACTCTCTGATTTAAGTTCCCTATACTTGTTTTCAATTGAAACTAGTCGTGCAAGACAAGAATAATCGGTTTTCTTTTCCAACTGGTTTTAATGTGATTTCAGGATTTTCCGACCCTCCCTTGTGTATATGTTGGTAACATTTCTCACCCTTATTGTTTGAGTCCACAAAAATCTAGTATTTAAATGGACAAATGTGTTTAAGCGAACATTTTTAGGTAAGGAAAAAATTATGACCACGACTATTTCTAATGGTGTTTTAATTTGGATTGTCTTCTACCTCCGATGTCACATAACCTGGGTGTAATACTACTAACCCAGTTAGATGGTATAATAACTGGGGTTTAATTTGTATTTTGTAAATGGCTGCAGTAATCATATCGATTTGCACTTTGAAAGTTTGGGCAAATTAAAGACCAATTTTTTTAAGCATCTTGCTAATTAAATTGAACTTTCATTATCTCACTTGAGAGGAAATGCGATTATGTATAATAAGTACCTTATGTTGTTATATATATTAATTATTTAGACCTTTAGACTTTTAGATAAGTAATTATTTAAAACAAGATTAATATTACATTGAACAATTTCTTTAAGCATGCGGATTTTACCTGTAAGTGATTGTTGCCCTCTTGCATTTACATTTTTGCATGTTACTTTTAGCATACTCGTACAACCTGTGTAAAGAGTTGTTGGTGAACCAATAAATAAATAAAAATGACCACATTGTCGTTATACGTGTTTTTCATAATATAACATCACGCCTGTAACCGCCGAAGAGTACAAGTACGTACACCCACATTTCCCCAGCTATGTATAATATAATAATATCTTGGGACAACCAACACACCGCCATCTGATCCCAAACTAGGCAGAGCCTGTACTATGGCAATCAGACAACTGATAAACATACTTATATATTTCTAAATACATACATATTATAGATAAATTACAACCAGATACAGAACAAATAATCGTACTCATCGCACAAAGATTTGTCCTGTGTGGGAATCGAACCCACGACCTCCGTCCTAGCAGTCAGGGTCACTAACCACTTGACCAACAGGCCTATCAGGTATAAAACCTGACTACGGGTTGGTGAAACTAATTACTCTTAAGTAAGAAATTAATTAATAATCAAGAGTCTCGACTCTTTCATTAATCATTTTTGCATTAGATAAGTACCAGTCGAGGTACTCAAATGTTACTTTACTGAAACCAGTTCAGGTAATTAAGAAAAATGGCCTCAGATCCACCTGATGACGATTTAATGGCCTCGATGGGATTAGGGGACGTAAAACTCCATGCAGCGCGTTTTTTTAGAGTTAATTATGAAAAACGGTGTTGTTTTGGCTGAGTTTCGTAATTATGGCGGTCGTTTTACCTTTTAAGATTTGAGGTTTCCGTTAGGAGTTGGTTGGAGAGACAAGGTGCTTTAAAACGTGTTTTTTTTTGTTTTTCTACGTCATTTATTTATTTTACTATTTATGTACACACAGTAGACAATACAGGAAAATAATATTATAATACATGAGTACAAAGGTACTGCTTATTTCTCAAGAAATTTCTGCAGGCAGACCTGCAAAAGGAGAAATGAAAAAGAAATGTAGACAATAATATACGTAAATACGTAACGTATGTGTGTATGTATGTTCTCTCAGGCACTGGACCACAACACAAGTATTGCCGTCAAATCGAGCCTTGAAGTAAGGTTTATTTTGATATTTTTGCTAATTTGACTTATTGCACTTATTTATTTTTATCTTCTGATTATTGTAGTATTAATAATTTTGACATGATTAATGGTGATTTTGACATTACTTATTTTTAATGATTTTGACATTATTATTATTAATTATTTTGACATTATTAGTAAGCACCAAAATTCTCCAAATATAATTATGTACTAACACTAGTGTTTAAGATGTGTATGTATGATTTTACTAACAAATTGGATTGTATTATCTGGATAATAAATGATTTGATTTTGATGTTTTGAATGTGTGAGAAAAGGAAGAGAAAAATGTGTTTATGTGCCCTATCTAACTTAGCCTAAAATATTAAGTATAAATACACATGAGTAAATATTAATACATCTTTATATAAATACATAATGCTAAGATATATAAACTAATAAAAATATATATGTATACAAATAAATTATAATTGAGAGGAAAGGTAATTTTAGTCTGGTTTTGAATATTGTAATGGTGTTCAAATCGCATCGCAAATCAATTTAAGGGGTTTACAAAAACCTGCTTCGGTAGTTTGTCTTATGGTCGAAAGTACTGCTGCTTAGTGGTGGGTCTTATGTACGATTGTCTTATGTTATATAATCCACTCAGCCTATCAATTGTTAATGCTGAAAATGAGGCTCTCTGATATTACGTTACATCTAACCAGTATCGAAGTTGATCCCCTGAATGAGGTTATAAAAAAAAAAAAAAAAAAAAAAAAATTGTTTATTTCTCTTCCACAAATAAAGAACATCAGTACTTATGTTGTAACATATTTAAACAGGTAAAAGTATTTTATTTGTGGGAGACTGGCGCCTAAGCTAAGCCGAGGCCTGTATTTTAGGACACCAGGTCCCCACTAAGATACATATTAGGAAATATAACAAAAGTGGTGCCAAAGATTGCAATATATTGTAATACGAATCAGAATTTTTAAACCGGGTAGGCAAACGTATAGTAAAAGTACTTATTTAAGGTAGAGTAGAAGAGTTAACAGGTGTGTGGTTGTGTGACAGTGTATGAGTGCTGTTTTATGAGAGTGAGTTTATGTATGAGTGTACTGTGTAGTGTGTGGTGTTTGTGTGACAGTGTATGGGTGGTGTTGTATGAGTGTGTGTGTGTGTATGAGTAATATACTATGTGTGATGATTGTGCGATAATATGTGTTACAAATACTACAAAACCTGAGATCAAAATTACTTCTTTATTTCCAGGAGTTTCTCGGTCTCCATATAGTCCAATCCCAACAGCCATGAAGTTACCTTTCCCTTAAATTGTTTTGAATTACAATTAAATATATTTTTAATTTTATTAATTTGGTTATATATTCTAGGTGCAATAAAGTTATAAAATTTTTGGGCAAATCTAGTTTTAGTTTTTAAGGTTTTGCAAACGGCATAGTGCCTTCTCGTGTTGGTTAATTCTTGGTTAAACGCCGATATATCCCTATGTTGTCGAAGGACGCTCAGAAGAATGTACAGTTGTCTAACAGTTAGTACACCAGTTTCCTGATATAACTTACGGGTAGAAAAGAGTCTAGGTTTAAAGAAGGCAACCTTTAAAATTAGTCTTTGAGCTCGCTCCAGCTCCAACAATTTTGTTTTGTCCGTGCCACCCCATGTAGTAATACAGTAGGACACAATAGATTGAATTAAGGTCTTGTAAACCATGATCAGTGTTTTCCTATCTGCTATGTGTCTAAGTTGTCTAAAGATGTACGTAAGTTTACGCACTTTCTGGGCGACGTTATGGATGTGTTCTCCAAACGAAAGCCTATTGTCAATAGTAACGCCTAAGTAGCTTATGGATTTAACTGATTTGATTTGCGGACAATTATTACACTGTAATATGGGAGGAGCCGAACATTGGTGAGCAAATATTTGGGATACGTTTTGTGAAGTCACAGCTGGTTTACGAACGGAGAATTGCATGAATTTGGTCTTGTCCGCATTCAAGGTCAGTGAATTTGCAGCCAGCCAGTGGCAGATAGTGTTAAACCCAGCCTGAGTTTTAGCATAAACATCTTCCCAGGTGTCGCCTACAAATGTCAAAGTAGTATCATCTGCATATGAGATAATATTACAGTCTCGGATTTGAAGCTGACAGAGCTCATTTATATAACACAAAAATAAAGTGGGTCCAAGAATACTCCCTTGTGGGACTCCAAACGTCATTTTAAGATCATTACTCGTGTAGTCACCGATACTCACACACTGAGATCTTCCCGATAAATAATTAGCGAAAAGATCAAGCTGTTTCCCACGAATTCCCATGCTGTTCAGCTTGCTCAGCAGGTTGGAGATACAGACTGTGTCAAACGCCTTAGCAAGGTCAAGGAAGATTGTAAGACATTTCTTATTTGCATCCATTTTCCTGACTAAAAAGGTGGTGAAATTATGAACAGCCTGATCAGTAGATTTTCCTGCTCTGAAACCAAATTGTGATGAGGAAAGTAGTTCATTCGATTCTAGATAATTTACTAGCCTAACATTTATAACACGTTCAAATACTTTTGACAATGATGTGAGGATTGAGATAGGTCTATAGTTGTTGACACAGTCGGTATCCCCTGCCTTGTGTATAGGAATAAGTATAGATTTTTTAAGTGCATTGGGGAAAACACCAGCCTCTAAACAGCGATTTATGAGATCAGTAAGCACAGGAGCAATGAGGCCTACAACTTTTTGCAGAAACCTAGACGAGACGTTGTCCCAACCTGCTCGACAATCGTGTTTTAGGTTAAGTATAATTTTTTTAACTTCTTCACAATCCACATTTAGTAGGACAAAAGAGTTACAGGGTGAACTTTCTTTATGTTCAGCATTTTGAAAAGGTGGGGTAGGAGGTATAATTTGTGCTAGTCGACTACCAACACTAGCAAAAAATTCATTTGCAGTGTTGATAGACAACTGCTGCGAAGAGTTAGCAGATAGCAAGTCTTGCGAGGAGATATTTTCTTTACTATTATTATAACTTGTTATGGCTTTTATAGAATTCCATAACTTTTTCGAATTATCTTTAGCCATTTGCAATTGATCTTTTTCATACTGACGTTTCAATTTTTTCAGTAAATTATTACAGAAGTTTCTGTAGCGCTTATATGTTGTACAAAAGATTACATTATTTGGTTCTTTTTTAGTTTTTAAGTGCATCCAGTCCCTATTTCTTATACACCGTAGAAGGCCAGCAGTTATCCATGGCTTTAGGAGAGTTTTGTTTCGAGGAATCTTTAAGATCACAGTATGTTTATGAATCAAATCAGCCATAATATTTACAAAGATACTAGTAGCTGAACATGGATCAACTTCATTATAAACTTGACCAAAATCTATCTCTGAGCAGTCCAACACAGCTCCCTCCCAATTAATTTTCTTAACCGTGCTAGTATTTTTGGCCTTTCCGGAACTTTTACTATTAAGACAAAACAATATAGCTTCATGATCAGATATCGTAGTTTTCAAGTTGAAAGTAAAAGCATTTTGTTTCGTCTTAACTATAACATGATCAAGGCAACTATTACCCCTAGTCGGTGTATAGATTGCTGGTAGTAGGCCGTAGAAAGACGCAATGTCGAGGTAAGCTAAAGAGTTAGCATCAGAATTTAATATATTAATATTGACATCACCCGTTATAATAATATTCCTAAAATTAGATAATTTATCAAGTAGATCGTTAAGTGATATTAAAAAGTTATCAAGTTTTTTAAATGACGGTGGTCTATATATAGCCACTATAACAGTATGATTTGTTCCCATCTTAACTACCAAGCAGTTAGCTTCCATAAACAGCGGTTCCTCAATTTTAAAGTTATGTCGATCATTTATCATGACCACAATACCATCATTTTGATTGTAATTTTTAGATGTCTTATGCGAACTGTAGCCATTTATTTTAGGGAGGCTAGATACCTGAGAGAGCCAACACTCTGATAATACAATTATGTCACAGTCGAATTTCAACCTAGCCATCATTATCAATAATTCATTAAAGTTGCGATTAATGCTACGGATGTTTTGTTGTAAGATTTTCAAATACTTCGGGGGCTGTATGTATGAGCTGCATTGTTCGGGATTACATGTAACAGGTTCAGAGACGCGAAATTGTTCTACGTAGTTTAGCAAATCATTTACAGCAGCGAACACAATAAATTATGGAGTTCAAATGCAAAAGTTATTGGATAAGTAAAGTTTTTTAATCTATTGACAAATGCGCTACTTATGTTTAATTTAGTTTTGTAATATTTATAGAATTTTGTAAATAATAGTATTATAACTTTGTGTGTGTGTGTTCCATGTATAATATAGTTTTGTAAACATGTAGTGTATAGTATAGACACAAATAATTCGGTTAGAAAACAAAAAACAGTGACTTTAAACAATATCAAGGAAGCTAGTCACATTTTATTTAAATCTAAGTCTACTTCGTTTTTTATTTGGATGGGTCTTTCGCCTTCACTCTTCCGAAGAAAGATTCGCCCGAAAGAAATCCAGCAGCCATCATAGGAATGGGCTTTAGCACATTGCCTGGCTAAGTAAAATAGTCTGCGTGCCTTGCCAGTTAAAGAGTCCGAAACATAAATATTTCGTGGAGGCCCTTTTATCTTTAAATGATTTGTGTTCAGCGGTAATTGTTTTTGTTCCTTCTGAATCTTATTAAACTTAATAACGGCGGATATAATCGATGTTTTTCTGGCTACGGTAGCGAAGTCAACAACTACGGCATCGGTCTTAGTGTTAGTCCTGTAGATGTCGCGTATTTCTGCTTCTACTACTTTAGACGGTAGATTGACTGCTGAGCTGAGATCCATAATAATGTTCACTAGGCTTTCCTTAGTCTCATTTTCACTCTTTGGGATATGACGAATTTCCATTGTGGATGCCCGTGCTGATTTTTCGTGAGACTCAAGTTTTTGCTCCAGGAGCTGCACTTGCTTTTTGGTATTTTTGTTCTCCTGTTGCAATTGTCCAATAATCACCAGTGATTCATCATATTTCTTAGACACAAAAGAAACCGATTCCTTTAATTCAAGATGCAGCTCCTTGATGTAATTAATGGATTGATTTATTATGTCAAATTTTGCATTTTGCTTTTCCTGGAAATCGGCAAACATAGACTTCATTTGAGACATAAACTTTTCAAAGCATTCAGCGTGATCGTCCATCTTACGTTTGTAGTTTCTTCTGGCAACATTTAGCGACTCATCTATTTTTGTTTCTGTGTCATTTAATGCAGAGTCCGAACTATGGTGCGGTGTTATATTTTTGGACAATTTGTTTTCGCAGAAATTAGGCGGAGTACGTTGGGGATTCGACATTATTTACAAATTGTTGTTATATTCCGGATAATGACAAATCTCAAAAAGAGATACAGGTTCTGAGATTCGAACTTGCGACGCTTTGAGCAAGAATCGCCGCCGCTACCGCTACGCCAAGCTAACATTAATTATACGGATGAAATAGTGGTCCTGTGTTTAGTTGCAATTTTTTTTTTATAGTTTTGTTTTGACAGCTGATGGACACGCACGACGACGACGTGTCGAGTGCTCGATTCTGTCAAGTATTAAGAGTCCAAAGGTCACTTGAGTAATGTAGCAATATGACGGTTTGGATGTACTTTTATTTTTGAAATTTTGCACTGTTTCACTGGTTTTTGATAAATTCAAGTAATTGATCGTGTTTACTTTGAAAAGGGGACACTTTATTTGTGTTTTTATGTAATAAATGACACTGTTTTGTTGATGTTATCACTCGAAACTCACTGGGCTGGGTTCACTAATGTTTAATGATATGTACTGCAGATTTACTTTTGTCCACATTAACACTGGTTCTTCTGTGTACTATAAGCGATAGCAACTACTTTTAATCTCAAATTTCTTTCGCGTTGATTTTTAATGATTTAAAATCTACAGAGCAGATGTTTACATTGCACGGCGTAGGGTGGGGATCAAAATTTATGTCTAAGCTTTGGCCTTTTGTACGCAGAAATAATTCCGCCTAATGAATTCTAGATTTTATTCAGGTGGAGCTGACTCAGGGTAGACTCCACACAATGTTATGCCAAAATCAAAATAGATTCAATAGTTTAAACGCAAAACTCATGCACACTAATATTATAAAAAGGTATTTGTTTGTAAGTTTGTATGTAGGGGGTAATCTTCGGGACTAATGATCCAATTCTAAAAATTCTTTTACTGGCGTAAAGCTACATCTTTTGAGGCTGCTATAGGCTCATCATTATCATTCTCTTGCCCTTGTTCCAATTCATTTGGGGTCGGCGCAGCATGTCTTCTTCTTGCATGCTGACTGTTATAGGCTATAAACTATTTTATATCATGCACACATTAGCCGAGCTATCACAATTTTTGCGGACGAAGTCGCGGGCGGAGTGTTAGTTCATTATAATAAATACAGTTGAAATGTAACAAGGTAAAACAAGCATTAATCTTAACTAAAGTCATATTATCCGTATTATTCCGTATTACGTGCCTGCAGCATGAAAGCCCATCACTTTACTTAATAATATGTCCAAAAAACCCGATTCTCTCATTAAGTCTGCTGCAGAACGGGTCGCTTGTAATACCCGGTTATTTCTCCAACTTTTTAATTCGACCGCTTCGCCCGGATTACCGGTTGTGACTGGTTACGCCCGGACGAATTTCCAGGCGTTTTAACCGGGCTTTAAATGTCAGTGTACCTTTTTATACTGTGGAAACGTAACCTAATTATGTTGAATCAATTTTCATGTTAAAAGTTTTGCACGAGGGCAGGTCGGGGTGTCATTTTGTGTGTCGCCTTTATGTTTTTTATCATACGGTAGATTTAGTTGTTCTGAGATAGATACTTTGTTTTTTTGGATTATTTTCATTAGACAGCACAGTTATGGCACAGGAAACTATCGCAAAGACAAGGAAAACTAAATGGTTTGCCCAGAAGTCCGACAGGTAGGGTCTGAAATCACTGATGTGGTAATCAAATTACACGCTATTATGTTATATATTAAGAGCATGTTTAGGTACTCGAAAATGTGTAAGCTGTGGTTACCTGTAATTGAGTGTGCGTTACAAGACCATGTATTTTGTAATAGTTTTCATTTTGTAAAATATATTATTGTAATGCAACTTGTTGGTAATCCAAAATAAATAAATACACAATAGCGTATTGACAATTTATAAGCAAGATAAAGTTATGCACTACTTTTGGTTGAAATAAAAAAGCTATTATAATAAAAAGATTAAGCAAAGGGGTGTTTAAATCGCAATAATATCGTCAGAAACAGAATACCAAAGACATCGAAAAAATATAAAACGCCTCGATCAGAAAAAGGCGGCCAGCTATTCGACACACGCTTTCAAATCAGACGCGTGCTAGCAATAAAAAATATCGCTTCGAGTATGACAAATTCAAATCACATTTGTAACATTCTCAGCGTAGGCGAAGTGTTTGGGAAAAAGTTTTATCGTTCAAGTGCAGTTGACGGCTTCGGGGAAGTTCGGTAAAGATCGGCCGTTTTCGGGCGACGATTGAAAGGAAAGAATTTGTGTTCTATCGGAGTTTTGTTTCTGTAAATGTTTTGGAATCGTAGACAGAGTATCCTATAGACACCGGCAAAGCGTGTCGCAGAAAGAGACAAAAAATAAATACGTCACGAATTTAGGGTTACCGGGTGAGGAAAAATTTACCCCACAATTTATGAGAATTGGAAATTAGTACGTAAGACAAAGCCTGAAAATGCCAATGACATATCCGTTACCATCGGTATGCAAAGGCATGCGATGCGGAGAAGACATGCTGCCGAACTCAAATTAATTGCGATGAGGGCAGGAGTGACGATGGATGATGATGATGTGGTTCTAAATTACTGCCATTTCTGATGTGATAGTAGGTTCTGGGTTTGTGGGTAAATAATAGAACATGTTTATTTTTAATAAGCATTTATTGATTTAACACATTATTGTCCTTTAAATAAAACAAGCTTCGTATGTTTCTAATTTTTTTCTTAGGTTCAAATCCTTTTGTTGCGTGATGTATACGCAGTTCAAAATAGTGCATGGCAATTGCCTTAATAAGTAAAACTTTGTGGTTTCCAATAAAAGGTTGACTTTCAAAATGATCATTTATGAATTCTTCTTTCTAATTAACTTATATTCTTCTTTTTAATTCTCAAAATGTTTGCTGCAAATTTTTGATGACGGTTTTGGTGTCCAATCTGTTCGTCCTGTAGCTACAATCCAATTCTGACGTAAATTATCAGGTTCAGGGAAACTGCAAAAAGTCATTAAATATTTCAGATATTTAATTAATACTCACTGCAGAAGCCATCATATTATTATTTCCCATAATAGTGGGTAATAATTTATAGAAAAGTTGGCAACACCAACGTTTTTAGGTTAGAATTTATAATTGAATAATAATTGTTATTTTTGTGCTTTTTAAGGATGAGTCGTACGTCTAGCGTACATTATACACAATATATGAACATAATAAAATGTTACTGAATGCCTAGAACTGATAAAGAGTGCCATACTTACGAATGAAAAGACAATCCTGGGATTTTCGTTCCACTATCACTTTTACACCCTTTAACGCTACACCACACCATTTTTTTTGTATAAATGGTTGAAATAGTAAGTCTAAATTGTTCAAAACAAAATATAACATAAATTACTTAACATATAACACGTAAAAACTGTATTTTAAAGGTAGACGATGGCTAGCTGCACGTCAGCTGTCAAACTTTGTTTAGCAAACTAGTGTGCTGACCTTGAAAAAACGTGGCACGCTCGATGAAACAAAAAATGTTATCGTTCTGTTTCATTTTTTTACACGACATCGGCATAAGTTGTTCTTTTTCTTGTGTGAATGCGACAAAACATATCAATTAGTCTATAGCATTCTCTGTCTACGTTTGGAATGGTGTCGAAAAGGCATTGTTGATTTTGTACAGATCGTGGAATCGAACTATTTATCAGTAAACTTTTTTATCAATCAAATAAATATTGTTGCATGAGAACATTATAATTATGTATAAGTACCTAATTACGAAAGAAAATGTAGAGAGGAAAATGCTGAGTATGAATGTAGATGGCTATAAGAGTAGAGGAAAACCAAAGAAACGATGGATGGACTGTGTGAATGATGATATGGCTAGAAAGGATGTGACTGCTCAGATGATGATTGATAGAGAAGTATGGAAGAAGAAGATATGCTGCGCCGACCCCAAATAACCTGGGATAAGAGTAGCAGAATAAACGATGCCTGCCAGGGCTGCGGGACTGTTCGAAAGAGATACCGCGGCCCTGGAACATAAAGGGCAAAAGAAGGAACATGGATGGTTTTTAGTCAGTAAAAGTCTGACACTCCCTTCTGCTCCGCCCAGAGCGGGAGGAGTCATTTGATGACTTCCCATCCGAAAAAAAAAGGGTAGCTGAATAATGATGATGTACAATTAGCTAGGCAGATTGACTAAGAAAATGGTGATTGCTTGTGTATGTTCATGTTAAGTTACTTAAATGTTTTTTCACAACCACGTTTGTGTCGCCTTCCATTCTAACCGGATGAAGCTAAATACTGTTATTTGTCCTCCCAATACAACCACAATTCAGATATCTTTCCAAACTGAAAACCTATTATTACGACAATATTTTATACTTACATAATACAGGGATATAAATGCTCAGTTCGGAAGTCCATTTGAAAGCGTGGCGGACGCTATTCAGATATATTCCATTCAAATTGATTTGCGCAACAAAATATAATATAGACATACCTGTGTTCATATTTAGTTTCCAGTTTTTACGACAGTATTTATAAAGTGTCTTGAACAGGATTTTTGCCAGATGAACAATTTCCCTAGTGAGTTACATGTTTCAGAACGCTTATAATTAAAAATGTTTTCGCATGTGGTTTTAGAAAATTATTTGACTCGGATCCAAAGAAGCAAGTTACTTAATATTACATCACGCTTGTGTTTTCTGAAGGGTTAGGCAGAGGTGTACCTAATAGTACACCTTCATTTCGCCAGTTATGTTTAAGTCCCATATAATTAAGGGCGAGCCTATTATCATCAACCGCGCACATATCCAGGCTGCTATTGAGAAAAGAGATTGCCCGTTTTGTAAAGGAAGTTCGGTCCCAGTGGAAAATGCTTGTGCCGTGAAGATTTTTATTTTACTTAATAGTAAAAACATAGCATTTTCATAATCAGAAACCTTTTCCATTTATTCACCCTGGTTCAGGAGATATCATTATTTTTCTGTTTTAAAAATCTAGGTTATAATTAGAAATTGACATATACTGTAAACATCACTATGAGCATGGAATGATGTCTCTACTACTTTTGCATAAAGTAACTCGGTGGTAGCAGAAAAAGCACGTATCATAAATAATAACTATGTAAATACGGAATTCAAAACTCAACGTATTTAAACAAAGCAATCACGAACGTAACGAACCTCAGAGCAAAGTGCTGTGACATGCGCAAGTAAATGTTGCCAGAACAAATATTTTTAATCGTAAATAAATCGATTTCAGTTTTTTTATCGATTAAAACTGTTTTGTTAATACGGGCGTTTCCAAAATACATAAGGCTTTTATGTTTGTGTAAATCGCTTTTATGGACATCTATTCAACAATATAAACTTATTATGAATATAAGCAACCTATTGTTGTCATCGTTCCATCGCTATTACTAGCATCGACTATAAGCAGTGTACGTCTAGTAGTTTACGTTATCATGAATATTTTACATACTTAATTAAACTTATACTTGGCCTTTTTTTTTTTCGGGTGGGAAATCATCAAATGACTCCTCCCGCTCTGCATTTCAGATATAATATGCTACAATAATACGTACCTATGAAAAAGACAGGGTTAACACCATTCTAACTCATCGTCGTGAAAACATAATGCTAAAACAGTAGCTTTGAAGTTGTCAAATGTTGAGACCTCCATTTAAATGTTGACGTGAACTAGTCAAAATAATTAAAAAATTATTGTTTTTTTTTTAATTGTTAACTATCGCTTTGATCTGATATCGATTAATCCATTGATTAAAATACCTTATTTTCAATAGTTATTTGATATCTGGCAACATTTTTTTGTACCTATACCTATCAAACGGATGTCGACGTAATGTTTAACTATTAATTAACTTTAACTTTATTCCCAGGGTGAAAGAAATTGTATAAAAAATAACTTGCAAACAAAAAAATAAATAATATTTTTAGGTTATTATTTCAATCAGGCACACGATACCACAAAAGGGACCTGCCTGGTGGCAATGTCCTTTCTGATCGAAAAATCCAATAACATTCTGCCCGACCCGGGAATCGACCCCTCATGCTCAGCACGTTTTGCAAAATAAAGCAACTATGCCAAGGCTATACCAAACAGCTTTTACAAAACTAATTAATGCTGAGCACCCATTACAAAATCAAAACGCCGCCGATCCCACTCAAAAGCTGCCCCTATTCCCAGAAACAATTACAAACAAAATTATTTTCTTCCCAAAACCAACATTGAAGCTTAAGTAACCTCAAGATAGCCCTTTACAAACACTAACTATAATATAAATATGCAGGCGAACTTTCCGAGCCATTACGCGAACGAAATCGTAAACTAAACAGTAACCAGACTAGGACTACATATTTATAAGGATAAAACATAATAAACAAACATTCAGCTTCGATTACAAACCTTGCAAGAAAATAGACGAAATTGAACCTTACGTAGTCACCATAAGGGCGGGTGCTATGAGGGGCTAGTGAAGTGAAGACAGTCCCGATATGCCCCAGAATGTTCCCATTGTTTGTTACCGATTGTTTTCTGGCATTGAAGGGCTGTAGATTTTTAGAGATCCGCAAGTTGGGGTATTATACGGTTAGGTGAGACTGACCGAAGAGTGGGTAGTAAATAGTTGAATACCGTAGAACGTGGATATTCAAAAACACTGACTTTCATTCTCATTCATTTCTAACGAACAATAGTTAATTTTATGGATGGTGACGAGTAAGATTCCTAAAGCATTGGGCTCAAATTGCAAAAGAGGGAGAATAATGAAAAGATGGAAGAAAAAAAATTGTTCTGAAAAATCTATCAATATTAAAACTATATAAAACTCCCGATAGATGGAATTTATAAACAATTATCTAAGTTTAGTTGGAGTGCTTAATTTTATACTAAATCATAACTTCAAATACATTATTTCTTTAAAACCAATCGTTCACAAAAACCAACACTGGGGTTGTCAAAATCGTTAGAATCACGTACTGTAACATTAATTTTGGCGCACAATAAATCATTTTTTTTTTCCTCAAAGAAAAAAGGCTGAAATAAAATAACTTTTACCATTAAACGCCGTATGTTGCAAATCCATTGAATTTATTGTTGGTAATAATTCTTTTTATGTAAAATTATGTAGCTATTTCTTTGCCAATTTAGTAATGTAACAAAAGTTTTGATACGCAGTCATTTGTTTTGAAGTTACGGTCACAGCAAAAGCATTGGGTTCGAACTTCATTTCTACCTTTTAGGTATCTCAAGACTCTCTCTACTAAAAGCAATCCAGGAGCTTGAAACAATAGTACCTAACCAGAATTATCATACCATTTATTGCAAAATACACGTTGGATCAAATGCAATAAAATCACAAAAACGTCAAGACTACACATTTCCAACTCCATCTTTAAACCGTATCTTCACCATGACAATACACAAAACCAACACAAGAAAAGTAATACATCTAAAACTGCCAACAAAATATATACGGAACCATTCGCCCGCCAGTCCGCATCGCCGTACCTCAACGATATAAAAATGTATACAGCGAAACTTGAGGATGTTATTTTCTTAAAAGTGTTTATCCCGCGACTCTCGGCATATGGCCGCAGTTTCGCTTTCCCGGGATTTTCTGCACTTATAAAGGTTTTAAAATTAAGAGTTTGTAGTGTCTGATAATAATGCAGTCTTTAAGGAATTGTTTGGAAGTAGTGGCATAGTTAGTTGCTGGCGGTAAATTAATAAAGGGGATGTAGTTTGGAATAGTTCGTTGCAGACTTCAGTGGTTTTGAAGTCTTTGCTGTATATCAGCTTTTATGAAGGATAAACTTAGCTTTTAACTTTATAAGTTATAGTTGGGTACTTACATTTTGGTATTGTCAGAGTTAAGTCTTTTAAGACTGGTGTTTTTAGCGGCAGTGGCTGGGCTTTCCACAGATATAAATCTGCACTAACTAATTAATAATATTAGGATGGAATTTTATCTCTATAAGCTTGATTCTGGATTGAGCTCGCGTTTGTACGTAAACTGTGCTTAGCATAATCAGCCTATAATGTTCCCACTACTGGGACATACAGCCTCATCTCTATGAGAGGATTGGGCTATTATCCACCACGCCGGCCCATTGCGGGTTGGTAAATGTCACATGCCTTCGAATTTTTGGTTTTAAGACATGCCGGTTTCCTCACGATGTATTCCTTCACCGTTTTTGAGAGCAGCGGTGATGAAATAAATTACAAAAAGTAATGCACCTGCCTGGATTCGAACCCACGACTTACTATTCGTAAGTCGGGGCCATCACCGCTGGGCCACCGCTGCTCTCTTAACTGTGCTTGTAATACTGTAAAAGTGTGTTTTGTATACTTGTACAATTAATTACTTTTACAAAAACAAATGCATTGCCTGTACTTGCTGCCCTGCTGTGCGCAGTTACCGGAGAACTATTTTATCTCATAGTTTCTAAAAACAAGTACTTTATATTAACCTTTTACGTTTAGTACTTTAGTTAACACGTAAACCAACTCACTCATAATAAACTTTAAATAATTATGCAGACCACATTTCCATACCAAGATATGCTAAGTAAGTGTTGACGGCCCACCTCTTGAAATGAAGACACATGGGGTAATTTATCATGTCCAGTGTTAGTTAGCATTGCTGTGCCAACTGGACGATCTAGACTAGACGCGAGACAGTCTTGAGGTCATGCTTGAAGATTAACAATAAAGGACTAAACTATCTCAGCTTAGTTGGAACTATTTAGATGATTTGCATGTTAGGTACTCAGTCAAGCGTGTGGGACTTGTGAGAAATATTTGTCACATCAGTTTTAAGCAGACGGCAGTAATCATTGAAACAGATTTAGACTTTGGCTCGAAATATTGATTGCTACTTGTGGTATTTGTTCCTTGAAGTTTCAGGCTCTAGAGTTTCAACTCTTGGACCTGAGACGAAGTAAACCCCGAAGGGTTAGGCAGAGATATACCTAATACACCCACATTTCGCCAGTTATGTTTAAATTCTATATACGAGTAATAGGGGGCGAGCCTATTGCCATCAATCGGGCACGAATCCAAACTCCGTGGCTGCTACTGAGAAATTACTGATGGAAAGCCTAATAACAATGAAATGTAAAGTGTAAACAATTGTAGGCTAACCTAAATAAATAAATAATAATAATAACACTTTGCCCGACCCGGGAATCGAATCTAGGATCTCATGCTCAGCAATGGCAGTTGCGGCCACTAGATAAACGAGGTGTACCTAATTAATTAAGAGTATTTATAATCTCATCACATGGGGTTTGATTTTTTTTATCCCTTACTAGCCGCGTGGGAGTAAGCTTCTGCATTTTTTGAGTATTTTGAGATTAATACACCAAATATCCTGTATAGTTGGTGTATTTATCTCAAAATTCTCTCCAGTCACTGCACGAAATTCACAATTTAACATTTCCACCGCCGACAGCAAGGACCAAAATCCCTACTCACCCTAATCCAGCTACAACTGCAATGATACAGTAGAAAACAGCTCACAATTCCGCCAGACGTCTCATTACAGGCACAATAAAGTCGCCTCGTCCTGAAGCTCAAACAATGGACAGAATCTCGGCCAGATTTCATTTAGAACCGGCGGGTATTGTCCCTCTCTGTTTGTCCCTCTAGCTTCGTCTTAGTTGCATTGGGACTCTGGCCACCGAATCTACAAGAACACTGTTTTATAACATTTGGGAGATCAAAAAAGTTTTAAGGGCAAGTGGTAATCAAAAAATATAAATGATGGTGGTCAAATTAAACATAAAATTGACGTAATTGTTGTTAGAAAAATGAATTTGAAATTAATGTAGCAGAATCATCAAATTTCTTGTCACTAACATAGTTTTTAAGTACTTTTTCACTAACCCATACGGACCTTGTTGTTCGAAATAAATATTATTTGATTTGACTAATTGGAATCGCTTTCAAAGTGTTATAGAATCTAGAATGACTATTATACAGGAATGACTTAAGCTTTAAGTTTTCCACCACAACGCACGCTGCACCACTGACTACCTTCAGTATTGTCTGTCCTTCTTCACGTAATCCATCCAAAAGTTGTCTTGAGAAGATTGCTTTCAGCGATAAAACCGTCCACTGTGTCATCCTATGTGAAATATGTTCTAATAAGAAGGTAAGTTGTACTGTGTTCATTATAAAGAATATTATATTCTAGTTTTAGATTTTTAAAAGGCTTATCTTAAGCCTAGTTAGTCTAAGCAGTAGTTAAAATACATTAAGAAATCCATATTTAATATTATATACAGTTATAAATTAAAATAACCTAAAGTAACTAACTTAAAAATAAACTAAAAAATGACGTCAAAAAACTCCTCCTCAACGCAGGCGCTGACAACTGGTAATGTCCCCAAGAGACTGGCGGCGTTGCCAGGCTGTATGGCACCGCTAAGCCTCTGGGCAAGGTAAAAGCCAGCCCTCGGGTAATATAATAGTATCCATACTTAATATATTTAATACTTAATATACTTAATCCTTACTATCCTTATTTACTAATCTATAATATAAAAATGAATCGCAAAATGTGTTGGTAAGCGCATAACTCAACAACGCCTGGACCAATTTGGCCAATTCTTTTTTTTAAATGTTCGTTGAAGTTCAAGGATGGTTTTTACGGCGAGAAAAATTTAAAAAATTTCCTGGATAAGTCTAAAAACAACACTAGGATACTTTTTTTTTTGGTAGGATTAGGGTAGGAGTAGTGTAGGAGTAGGTTGAGAGTAGGGTAGGAGTAGTGTAGGAGTAGGGTAGGAGTAGGGTAGGAGTAGGGTAGGAGTAGGGTAGGAGTAGGGTAGGAGTAGGGTAGGAGTAGGGTAGGAGTAGGGTAGGAGTAGGGTAGGAGTAGGGTAGGAGTAGGGTAGGAGTAGGGTAGGAGTAGGGTAGGAGTAGGGTAGGAGTAGGGTAGGAGTAGTGTAGGAGTAGGTTAGGAGTAGGGTAGGAGTAGTGCAGGAGTAGGTTAGGAGTAGGGTAGGAGTAGTGTAGGAGTAGGGTAGGAGTAGTGTAGGAGTAGGGTAGGAGTAGTGTAGGAGTAGTGTAGGAGTAGGGTAGGAGTAGGGTAGGAGTAGGGCAGGAGTAGGATAAGAGTAGTGTAGGAGTAGGTTAGGAGTAGGGTAGGAGTAGGACACCACGCGAACGAAGTAGCGCTGGGCAGCTAGTACTTATTATAAATGCGAAATTATATTATTGCAAGCAGAGTATAGCCTGAATTGATTGTCAAATTCTAAATTAACGCAAGCGAAGCCGCGGGCAAAATCTTAATACCCATCTAAAAAGAAGCAATGACCAAAACTAATCGGCCAACCCACTTATTCAGAATCGTGAATAAACACTCACATTAGCTCTGCAACACAAAACACAAACTCGACCATAAGCAAAGCAAACCAAAAACTACAATACAAATCCGAGCCAATTATTTTATATTCAATTATCGTATTCACCGTGCGACGTATAAAACGGTCGAGTTCCCGATATTGAATAACATATCGATTCTAGAATCGAATAGGGTGAATCGAGATCGACAAATCGAATAGGCGACGCGCGACTTCACATAAGAGAATAAATAATAAAATCCATGTTCTTATGACGTGATGCTGCTGTATGACATTTGTAGGGTTGGAAATATCGATACTTAAATGTCATGTATTGTGATTTAGCGGGTTTATATTCGTGTGGTGTCGTTTTTATGGCTTTTCCTTCTCGATTTAGAAGGTTGGCTTTCAGACTCTCGGGCCACTGACTACATGTAACGACTGTCAAAGATCTACAATTGACAGCCGGGATCAACGGCTTAATTAACGTGCTTTTCCGAGGCACGTATGAAACCCGGTGAGTAATGTGATTTGTGTAACCCGGTGGTCACCCATCCACGGACCAACCTCGGCAAGCGTGGCTTAAGCTTAAGATCGACCCGAGTAGCTGTCACTATTTAGCCACGAGACAAAAGACAAGTACATGATTAAAACAATAATTTTTCTGAACACTTTTACTGGAAATGACTTAGAGAATTTCCTTCCCGGCGCTTACTGAAACAAGTAACACAAAAACCACTTTTGACACATTACCCAACGTATAAAATTTAACAACTAGATAACATCTTGCCCAATGGGGAATAAAACCATTACGTACATACCCATGTCACTCCTGACGAGGGTACCGTGAAAATAACACCATCGGGCAGAATGAGCAGGTTTACTTTTGCTAATTAACTTAATTTTCGATTACCATGATCTCGATATGCATTGATTACATGTAGAGGGTAATAATTCGATATAATCTCGTGGATATGTGATTTACTGTGCCAATACAGTTGGCATTTGGTTTGGTTAATATTTTGCTTATTACAGAGTATAATAATGGTGTCTACGATTTTACATTTGCATTTATGTACATTCGCGAGCACTAATATGAATACACGTACCAACTTTTCGAAGTGATTTTACCTATGGGTCCGATTTTAATTTTATGTTGTGTCATCATCGTCTATTATCTTTATCGGGTGGTTAATGCCTAACCTGGTGTGAGAGTTTTTATGCCGCCTATGGGCCTCTGACTTGGCTTTACATGTCGTCGAGAAATATCTTTCAGGCATGCTGGTTTCCTCACGATGTTTTCCTTCAACAAAGCTAGTGATAATTATACAATACCCACATGAATCCGAAAAATCAGAGGTGTCTTGGGTTCGAACTTGAGACTTATGACTTGGCGACGGAGTCCGACGGTCACACCACTAGGCTATCACAGCTTCTATCCATCTATTCTATCGTATATTATAAAATAGGTTTAGATCTGAGAGTTGCAATCGATATTCAACAAGAAAATGGCTTTAGAAGTTTCCTAAGCGTATACGTTACGGCAAAAGGTGGGTGAGAAAATAAAATCCCGGCTAAATTTAAGTGTAGCCGCAACCCTATGGTTAAAAATGAAGAATCGTTACGGCGACTTGAAAATACGTTACTGGCGATTTAGAACAGAATATAAAGTACAATAAGAAAATTAAATTCGTTTACCTCCCATTATTCCCATACCCCACCAAGGTACAAAACTACTAAAAATAAACTACCCAGAGAGGTAAAAAAATCCCATTTTGTCGGATCATATCTCATTCGTATTAATAGGGGACATTTTTCCGAGGGAAAAGAGAGAAAAAATGGGTAGGCTGGCCAACTGCTCTGGATATATCATATCATACTTTTATACTGAATGTATTGTGTTTGATGCCCAGGGACTTGGAGCTCCCTCGCCCGTCTTTACCCCAAGATATATATGAGGCTAAGGAGCTCTTCTACAGTGTTCGAAAGGTCTGGTTAGACTGGCGCTACGTCCCATCGGTTTCTTCATTACGGCACATGAGATATTATTTTGTAGTAAATAGTCTTAATGCTCTGAAATTGTGTATCTGTGGTCGTTTTAATTATTGTTTAAGACTGGGTCATGTATTTAGTGTTCCATGCATTTTTGGGTCTTAGATAACACATTCTATTTGTAATCTATAAATTATTTCTACAGAGACAAGGTGTACATACTTTAAAGTAAACGTTTTTTTTTTAAATTTGGTTTTGGTTCATAACACGTGGTATATAAATCTCTGCTTCGATTACTTGAAGGTTTTAATTTTAATTAATCTAAATAAAGATATTTTGTTTTGTATTATTAGATTTATATACACATAGCTGGTACTCGATCCAAACCTGACCATTCTTAGAAGTCGGTCCATCCTCAAACTTAAAGCTAAAACGGCAAAGAACAGCTCGAAATAAGATTCTAGCTACTATACCGATCTCTGTCAAAGCTAAAACCTTAAATGCACACTGGAAGCAAGCCAGTTCTGCCTAGCGACGATACGATTTCTTACAGCTATGCATTTCTACAAATGCTGGATAAATATCGAATGCTGACAGGATTTTTGCTGACCTTTACAGCTACACTTGAAGAAATGCTGTATCATGAATGTCTCATATCTATTTCTGTTTCCAAGGACTATGTAGTAGGGAACCACCCAGTAACTTCTTTTTTCAAACACCTATCTAAGGACACTTTGGTTTTTAAGACGAATATAACGTACCATAATTGTCAAAATCCATCCAGCCGTTTGGAAGATTCAAAATTATAAAGAAATTTAGAAACATACAAGATACGCGCGAAAACATAACCCTTCCTTGGCAGTCGGGTAAAAAAAAACATCAACCAACTGATTACGGCATTGGCTAAAACGCTTTTCACTTAAAGGGGAAAGGATACGATTTATCTCAAACAATTTGTACCGTGGCATCGATCGCCTGAAGAATAACGCCCTGGAGTATTCCAGGGGTTAGCTCCCACAAGAATCCTAAATAACTTGTGTGAAACGTATACTTGGGGAGTTTAGTGATGGTATGGTAAAATACCGGGAATTAAAAAGTCACGACGTAAGAGATGGAAATGGCAAATGATCACATATTATTATGTAATTGTTTCTACCCTTGGAAATAAGGCGTGAGGTTATGTTTGATTGTATTTATATGATGTTTACTGACACCTGTAGTGTTTCTAGAAATCAACTTTTTGTGTCATTGGCTGTTTGCTGCAGGGGACCAGTTGAAAAGTCCGAGAAAACAAGGACGACGTCGTCTGCGTAGGCTTGGCAGTATACGCCCATACTAGCCATTTTTTGTAGGAGTGAGTCTAGGATAAGGTTCCAAAACGTCGGTCCGGCGATTGAGCCCTGGACGCATCCTTTCGTGGTACCCTTTTCACTAGTCGCTCTGGCGTAGTTGACCCTGATGTTCCGGTCTACCAGGTATGAGGCGACGAGAGCGTAGAGGTTTTTGGGACAGTTTTTGACTACCATCTGTCTTTTGAGTGCTGGCCACCACGCGTTATCGAAGGCCCCCTCTATGTCCAATAATGTGAGGACGTTCATTTATCGTAGGTTTAAAAAAACTACATAATTACTCATCAGGTGTTTAAAAGAAAATCATCAGTAATTCTATATTCTTAATAATATCGGACACAAATCTTGTCCCGCAAAACAGTTTATTCCGAAATTCCGGGACGTCCCGGGAAATGAACACAACACTAGTGACACACTTTATTGCGCCAATGCTTGTGTGAAATTTATTGTGTTGGGTGTAAACAAGATGCCTTGAATGTCACCGTTAATTTTGTTTATATGCTGCACCGAATTTAAGGCTGTCCGTGATGTGGTTTTGTTTTTCAATGCCGTGCGGAGGTTTTAATATTGGGACGGCGTAACTAAGGTTAGGAGCTAGTAAATCCTCTCAGTTCCTGCTTTACACTAGAAACTAGATATAAAGTAGTCTGTGTAATGTTTTTTTTTATTGACCGATAGGTTTGTCTGATTTATTTTACATTTTCAAAGAGACTATTGTGTTTCAACTATGCGTGTTTTAATATTTTCTTAAAGCGGAGGTATGTCTGGTACAGACTAATAACTGTTCAATAGATTTTAGTTTAAACAAAGATACGTAAGTATTGTCTTAAATTTTCTGCATGTAATCTCCATACTAAGTTTAGCTTATTTTTTTTTGCATTTAAATTTCTAAAGAGAATTTTCTCCGATTCTCAATCGTACAGCTTGCACAATTAAAAAAAAACTCAAGCTCCACACTGTATAAATCACTATATCGCGGTCCGACACCTCAATCTCTCACTAAATAATTTAACAACTCGAAACTCAGAATTCTACATTCAACACTTGATAAAGCAAAACGTTACAGTGATACTTGGTACAATGTATCCTGAATAAGAAAACTTTTCAGTGCAAAATCTAAGATTTTTTCTCATAGAAGAGAACTTTGAGGAGTGAGTTTTTTTAAAGCAGTGTTTAGATTAACAAAAGAATAAAGTGTGCAAAGACGACCCTCTGACCATGTGTATCTATTCAATTATCATCTTCTCTTCTTAACGTGTAGATGGAAATCTTAAATTTAGTTGACCCAAAACTAGGCTACGAATTTGGCACTTTCAGTAGCGTTCATCAGTTCATGTAATGAACAAACAACAGGATTAACAGGACAAACAGGAAATGCTATTATTTGGCCCATCATTTGCAGAACAGCTAAATATTTACACTCCAGAGCAGAATTCAATTATCACGATAGGTATATTGTGTGTCTGAGGAGGATTTTCGTGTGTCCAGCAGTGGATCCGCAAATCTGATTACGATAAGTGTCTCTCTTGCCTAGATCGTGCAACTTGCGAACATCTAAAGCAAATAAATAAATCTCTGTATCCATCGCGACACCTCAATATCTCATAGAAGCACTCCACAAAACTCGGAACCCGGAATTCACACTTCAACGGCACACATATCGGACACAGTCAGCACTGTTTCTCAAAACAAACAACTATGCATGGGAAAATTTCAAATTGATACAAGAAAAGCGTTGCTGGCTGTCTGCCAGGCCCCGTTTCGTTTGGAGTGGGCTTTCGTAGACCTACCCACAACGTGCTTGCAGCCTCGAGAACTGAAAACGCTGGTGAGCAGCCTGAAATAGTTGGTGCTTTTATGTGGCTGACCGGGCTGTGAATGGCGGGGGATTGTAGTATGAGAGTTTTGGCTGATATTGTTATGAGTATGATAATTCAACGTTTTTTTTTTTTGTAATGTTGTGTTTAAGTAGCCCTTTAACTTGAGTTCGGTTGATATTTTTTAAAGGTTATTAATTTGAAAGTGTATTGTTCATAATTATTATAGTATTCTTTTTAATCTAACTTGGGCCAGTGAGAATAGTTTGACGAGGTTAGTGACTAGAAGGACTGTAACAATAATTAAATCGTTGTTTAAATGTTGACGATATTTTATAAATATTGAGAAGTTAAACTTCTCTACCGGTTTAAATTTTAACATACCATGCAAGGAAATGCGGAAAATCTAAAACAAGGAAGGTGTAGTTATCTCATCATAGTAGAGCACTCTCGTCTTGTGACTCAGTACGCTGTGGGATGCAAAAATAAAATCAAGATAATAGTTTTTTCAGAAAGCAAAAATATATTATAATATGTATAGAAGTAAGAATTTTCCCAGCACACAACAAACCTCCTTTGTTCCCCTAATTAGTTCATCACAAATTCACTAGATGTCACATTTTTCAACAATACAAATTGCAAATCATGGCGCGAAATTACAACAAAGCAGCAATTTCAACCTTATCATGTAGTAAAGAAGTTTTAAATTCCTAAGCACGTATTAAGTAGTAAAGACTTTTTAGAACAACTCGGGATTAGCGGTAAATGTTAACGAGACTCATTAGGCGAGGAGACTGTGCGTTATAATGGCCAAATATTTTTTGGTCTTTTCGTCCGGCATAATTGAAAAATGTTGGCAATGTACAACGAGTTTTGCAGCCTGGGGGTAAAAGAGGGAAATATTTTAAAATACTAAAATGTTCGTTAGTATGCAAAACTATTAACGGGTCAGTTGTTTAAAAATTTTTTTTTTTTTTGTGTGTTTTGACTACCTCGTTGGTCTAGTGGTCCCCAGCGTGAGGCGTGAGCATGAGGTCATGAGTTCGATTCCCGGTTCATGCAAAGTTTCATTGGGTTTTTCCATCAGAAATTTCTCAGTACTAGCCACGGAGTCTGGATGTGTGCCCGGTTGATGGCAATAGGCTCGCCCCGTATTACATGGGACTTAAACATAACTGGCGAAATAAGGATGTACTTTTTAGGTCCACATCTGTCTTTAAGACGTTATGGTGGACCTGATCGTAAAATAAATAATCTCCAACATATGAAGGAACCGATCCCGAACGCAAATACATGCAAATTAAATAACCAATACATAAATTAAGTTAAAGAAGAGCCATTCTATTTTATATCCCGTCCCGAAAATAATTTAAACATGCAAAGAAGGATCATAACATACCGAATCAATTCCCCATTACTTTCCCATGGGTACCTAATGGACGAACATACATACATGTTCCATACAAAAAAGGGGTACATAGATTTTCCCTTACCATCTCTTGTTTATTTCATATACAAAGGAAAATAGACTATATGTGTACCCGCAATGAGTCCATTTTCTCTTGCGTGTACGATATATTTTTTATACAGTTAATGTGTTCGCAAATGAGAGATAGAGAGGCATTAAATAGATGACGTCATCGGTTGTTACGTCATAGTACAAACGAAACAGTAATTCAACTCGATCGGGCGATTAACGTTTAAAAATGACGATTGTTTTTTCCTGTTGTAATTATCTGCAGCTGTTTTCGTTTCGTGGGCCTTTGACGAATTAATTTATTGCCTTTACACATGAACTCTTTTATCATTCTGCAAACCTATTGATTTGGTTCAAATTAAATTTTCTATAGACTGAACAATTTTCCTCAATTTTTTTGATGTTACAAAAATAAGGCAATTTCGAGACCAAGCAGTTTTCTAAGTTACGAAAAAAGGATCTTAAATATCAAACAAGGACACGCCTATTTAACTCTAAACAATATCACATTAAGAGGGTCAACTACACAGAAATTATTCATCCACGATCGACCCAAATATCCTGATTGATACCTCAGATGTACAGGAGGTACTTATACCTCCCCACGCGATACTGCCTCAAATAATTTCAAAGACGCATCGAAATTGAGTTACTTCGCCCAATTTACTGTGAGGAAGAGACTATAGGCTTAACAAAGATGGAGTGTGTGATATATAATATGTGATGAATATTATGTAATACATATAGTTGTAGCAAGATCCTGTTGCTAAGCTAGTTGTTTGAAGGTTATATTTTGTATTGTATTCAGCGTATCAACTCGGGATTTCCTATATAACATGTTCACCGGTTTTGTATGTTTAGAATATGATACTCGTAGGTACAGATTTACGTTAAAGTTAAACTTAAAACGAACATAATCTTAGTAAAGTAGTTTGGTCTACTTCCCTTCAGGAGCTTTGATTGCGAATATAGACACGATTTCTGGGCATGTTGTAAAATTAAGCAACTTTTCGTGTGCGTCTGTTAGTCCGCAACGTTTTTTGATGTGGCTTTTGCCGTAATTTAGACCTCGAAGTTATTACACTTACTAATATTAAAATAGTCGCATTTTTACAAGTACCAAGCGCTGATATCGAGTTTACTTTTATACTGATAAAATTAATTTTACCCTGCCCTGACTGCCTCGTTGTTCTAGTGGTCATAAGCGTGACTGCTGAGCATGAGGTCCGGGGTTCGCTTCCCGGGACGCGCAGAGTGTTATTGGATTTTTTCATTAGGGATTTCTCAGTAGCTGCCACGGAGCCTGGAATTGTGCCTGGTCGATGGCAATAGGCTCGCCCCCTGTTACATGGGACTTAAACATAACTGGCGAAATGTGGGTGTACTATTAGGTACACCTCTGCCTAACCCTTCGGGGATTATGGGCATATGTATGTATATTATTTTACCCTGTGATTAAGAGAGATGAGGATAAGTTGATGGCAGGGAAAGCATAGACATATTAAACATGTCATGATAAGGTCCCGATAAATTGTTAAATATAGGTATTATATCCCACATAACGCCCTAAACATAACAATCCTACTGACCTCATAACGTTAACAAGCGTGAATACCCAAAACAAATTAATTACTCAGAAGCATGAGCTTGTTAGAGAAATATATTTTCTATGGCTTTGCAATACGATCCATAATGATCAAATTTTTGAATCCTTAAAATTATAGAATATTTCAATACCCTTTTTAGGTTTTAATGGGCAATGTAACTGGAGATCCGCTTTTGAGGTGCTTTTTTGTTTTATTATAAAAGGTAGATTTTGAGCTCTATTATCTACGATGTTGTAGGTTTGTATTTTTGTTCCAGTGTTTTTTTTTTTCATTTTGAGTCTTCTTAATAGAATAATTTTGCGGCGACCCTGAGTAGTCCACCCGTTTAAATTTTTATTTTTTTATTATTATTTCAGCCAGTTGTATCCCACTGTAGGGCAAGGGCCTTTTTTCGGTTGGGAAATCATCAAATGACTCCTCCCGCTGTGGGCGGAGCGGAAGGAAGTGTCAGACTTGTACTGACTAAAACCCATCCATGTTCCTTCTTTGCCCTTTGTGTTCCAGGGCCGCGGTATCTAAGTCAAAGTCAAAGTCAAAGCATTTATTTCAATTAGACCATTACAGGCACTTTTGAAAGTCAAAAACAAAAAAGCTAAGCTACAGTCACAGACACAAGGCATAATAACTTGCGAAAGTACTGTAGTTGCACATTCCAAATCGTAGATCTCTATGGAGAAGAATGGGCAAGAAACTCCATGGACACTCTTTTAAATCAAAATATTGTTACAAAATCTTGGTTACATCATTCATGTTGAGATTATACATATATGTGAGAACGATGTAGGTACAAAGACGTGCACATTAAGAGCGTCCAGAGTAAAAGATTAAACCAACAATTTAAAAATAAAGTAATTAAAATAAACCGTGGCAGGTAAGAGATGACCAGTCCCAACTGACAGCGCCCGTTCACGAACATGACGCATGGATCAGCGCCATTCAACTCAACCATATTGAAGGGAACTAAATGACACACCCGCCACCATCAGCGAGACATTTGAGTGAGCATGACATTCTCTCAGCCACCAGGACACATTCAAGTCAATGAAAGATAACAAAATATAAATGGTAGCTTTACAGTACATAGTACTCACACATGTGCTATGCAATTATATAATACTAAGAGATGGAATCTATACAATGCAAAGATATTTATTTTACAATCTTCTGCAGCTTCCACAATAACTTCACATGGTAATCAATTAGTTTGCACTCACAATGTTGATATAAATCTCTTTCGAACAGTCCCGCAGCCCTGGCAGGCATCGGCCCTTGCGGGCCCCAGGGCAAAGGCCTCTCTTCCCTTCTTCCACTTAAGCCTATCAAACGCTGTTATACGCTTAATTGTAGATTAAAATAATTATATCGTAATTAGAAATCATCATCTGTCTAGCCTTTTCCCAACTACGTTGGGGTCAGCTTCCAGTCTAACCGGATGCAGCTGAATATCAGTGTTTTACGTGGACGCGACTGCCTATCTGACCTCTACAACCTAGTTAGTACCGGGTAATACGTTAACCCTTGATAAGACTGTTTGTATGTCATATTTGGAAATATGAAAGATATGGGCAGGAGTAAAGTAATTGGATCGTTGATATTTGAAATAACATTAAAGTTACGGCGAAGGGAACCGTTTCAAGGAATCCTTGGCTGTATATTTTGACAGCATCCAATTAGAGTATATAAGCAAGAGATACATTCTTCTCTGAATTTGAAAAAAACCTTTGAC
Source organism: Eurois occulta (assembly GCA_950022335.1). Classification (NCBI taxonomy): domain Eukaryota; kingdom Metazoa; phylum Arthropoda; class Insecta; order Lepidoptera; family Noctuidae; genus Eurois; species Eurois occulta. Next base: position 1,681,920 of record OX465489.1, on the reverse strand, counting down.
TTGATCTAGAAGTAACCGAAATAATACAATTCTCATGAATATATCACCTGAACCCCTCTCCACGACTTTGTTTTACAACCTTCGGAAAATTTTAAGCTTGGTGAAGCGAAAACTACTAGCAAAAATGCGACATTTCCTCTCCAAGTTCCAAATGAATAAAAGCAATAATATTTCAAACATTCACACCTCCCAAGTCTAAAAAGAGCAAGTTGATACCATCGGTAGCTGGGTGGTTAGTGAAAACTTTCAATCCACTACGACAAAGAGGGTTGGCAGAACGCCAGCGCCCACCAATCAGCTGACTAGGTTCTGTAAACTGTGTTAAAAATGTGTTCGGAAACTGAGAATAAAATCTCCTGTCATAAGATTTTGTGTCGGCCATTTTTATTCATTTGGAATGGATTTATTTGGAGCGGAGTTATGTGATATCTGTTTGAAAATGGTGCCATGGGAATATTACAAACCTTACATCATCACAATATCAAGTCAAGCAAAGCCTTGAGCAAGTGTAGTGGTCAATTCTCAATGCTTATGCCTTTTCTATACGATTAAAGAATGCCTTGCAAAAATAGCTGGTATTCATATTATTATTTAGTTTTGTTAGGCTCTCAAATGCTGGGAAGAGATCTCCCCTGTCTTGTGCGATATCTAGCCATGTTCACTTCGCAAACAAGATTAGATCGTCACACGTCATCGTAGCGCGAATGCACCCGGAAGGTGGGCAAAGATTGTCACTCACTGGACGCCTGACGGAGGCAATCGCCATCGAGGTAGACCGCGGCGAAACGGCACACCGCATAACTAGCGAAAAGTGGACGTACTATTAAGACACCTCTGCATAACCCTTCAGAGATTACGGGAGTGATGTTCAGTGTTATGAAAAACATGCATTCAATGAAAGAGTAACGTAGGTATGTAAACAAGTAAAGACCAACATGGATCTGGGAATTGTTGCCGCTTCCCGAAATACCAAACACAGGCTCTTTTGGTCTTAACTATACCTTATGGGTACAAAAGTACCCTTTACGAAGCCGAAAGCCACTTGTTCTCTCCGTCATTGCAATCATTTTTTTGTTCTAGACCATACCTATATAGATATTGGGGGTCAAAGTTCCAATATTTTCACAAGTTAAAAAAAAAGTTTTTAATTTTTTAATGTTGTATGTTTACTTTAAATACCTCCACGACTCCCGAACTATTCAACTCAATGCATCTATCAATGTTTCGAGTTCGTTACATTGAGCCCTACCGTAAAACGTGAATTTTATATTATTTTGTATTTTTTGCGCAGAGTAACTAACTTAGTTTGATGTACAGAATGCTTGGTTGACAGCTTCATGATGGGTCCGTTTACACCTTGTATACATTACCTACGCTTCTTATCAAAATTAATTTACCAATCGTAAAAGTAGATTGTTCTACGCACAAATTCTAAAAAAAACCTCATAAATTATTCATCTTCACATATTATTTGTAACAAAAAATTACCATACACCCATGCCAATGTGTTCTTAGAAAAATAACTTAAAAAATACAGCGTGATCCATATCTAACATGAGGATCATTAACATATCAACGAAGAATTTTGGCTCGGAGCCAGCAAAGATTGATGGCAGAATGTATGCATATCGTTGCCTCGAAAAAAAAAAGTTTTTATTGAGAGGCACAATGTTTTATTACGGACCTAGTCGTTGCGGGGTTTTAGGAGTTGCTGTGGTATGTTGAAAAAAAAAACTAGAATATCGACAGTTGTTTGTTTTACTATGCCAAAACGGCAAAGACATAAAAAAATAAGAAAAAAAAATAAGCAAAGTGCCAGAATTTGTGCGTACACAAGCCTCCCATCTATCAGAAGTAGTGAGTAACATAATCCACCATGAGGGCTTAGTGTGGGTTGTGGTTTTTTCTTTTTTTATCCTGTGGTTAGTGCCTAACCAGGTGTCAGAGTTTTTATGTCGCCCATGGGCCTCTGACTTGGCTTTACATGCCGTCGAGAAATATTTCTCAGGCATGCTGGTTTCCTTCACCAAAACACGTGATAATTATACCAGGCGTTATGCGCTTTCTTAAAAAAAAAAACCGAAAATCAGACATGCGTGTCTTGGGTTTGAACACGAGACCTATGACTTGGCTGTCCGAACGGATTGTGGTAGATGTCACACATGTCTTGAAGTTTCGATTCTAGGACATTTGCGTGTTATCTAAAAATTGCTTAAATCTATGTGCATTCAAATTCCCATCACATAAAAACTATTTCAATATCTATCACCCCATTTCACTTTTCATTCTATTGTCAAATCAAAATTCAACAAAACTGGAGGACAAACCTCCAAAGCCATTAAGGCGGTACACACCAGCGGAGTCGAAACTCGTAAAAACATTAAAATAGCGTATAACACGGTCGTAAACACCAGTTAATATGCGCCAAACGCCTGCAACAAAACGACTGTGCCAACTAGCTTTGTTACTTTTTGTGTTTATTGCCCTAAATCGCTCGTGTACACTGTTCTTAACTTTCAATTATTTTGTACCGTCTTAACTTTTGTGGGGTATATTTTTATAGTCTTTCGTGTTTCTAGCTTTTTTAATGGCTTTTAAGCTATTCGACATTATATAGCTACATTAAACTGAATCAAATCAAAAGTGATCGGATTTTTCTTAATAATAGCAATCAAACTCATACTTTTTTCCTATTTTTAAGTAACGACTGGCCCCTGATTCGCACGGCTTTTATTTAGAGTTCATTTAATATCAATTTATTATACACATAAGCCTTTTGGAATCAATTCTGTAAATAATGGTGAAAACCATATCAAAATCGAAACGAGTTTATTTCAAAATATAGCTTATAGATTTGAAAAATAAGTCAAAAATGTCAGTCATTCTAGCAAAACTTTTGAACTTGCCAACTGCACTACTTACAATATCCTCGCACATAAATGTAATTTCCCTCCAACTCCAAACTGTAATTGTCCCAATATTAAGCCCACAAAAAGTCTTAAATACCTTGGAGTCGAAATTGACGCAAACTTAACTTTTGGAAACCACATTGGCTTTCTATCTAAAAGATTAAGGAAGCTCATTTACATTTTTAAAGGACTCCGTGACGTGGCTGACAAACAAACGATGAGGATGGTATACGAGGCTCTGGTGCAATCTATTATTGGCTACTGCATTACCACATGGGGCGGGGCATGTAAAACAAAACTGATAACAGTAGAAAGAGCCCAAAGGATGATATTAAAGGTTAGTTTGTCCAAACCACGCCTTTTCAACACCATAACACTATATGAGGAAGCACAGGTGTTAACTGTACGCCAGCTGTACATATTGCTTACTGTACTTTTCCAACACTCGAGCCTACCCAAAGAAGGGAGAAAACGCATAGGTCTCTCTAGGAGAAACTTCGCAGTATGTAGGACGACGGCGGTTGGTACTTCCTTCGCGCAAAGATTCTTCCCTTTCCGTGGAGGAGAATTGTATAACAAGCTGAATAAAATCATAAATATAGCAAATTGTAGTAAAATAGAATGTAAAACTAAAATTATCAAATGGTTATTGCAATTAAACTATACGGAAACGGAAAAATTACTTGAGGTAGCTAAGTAGGTTGGCTAGATGGTCCATACTGACGTACACATATATATTTTTAGTAAGATTATAGTCATATTTTTATATATTCTCTATGTATATATATACATATCTATAAAATACTTATATGTGCAATAAATGTATACATACTTATATAAACTTGCACACTCACACACACACACACACACACACACACACACACATACACATACACATACACATTGTCACCAATTTCGTACTATTACCGCGTTGACAATAACTGTTATGATGTAATGGGGGCCTGGAGTTCTAAAATACAGGCTTAGGCTTAGTTTAGACTCCAGATCTCCCACAAATTACAACTTTCTGCCTAACAACCTGTCAACCTATAATATTTCTAACATAACTATGTAATTTGTGGAGATAAATAAACGTTTTTATTATTATTATTATTTTATTATTACTTTAAGAGCAATTTTTTTTTGTACTGTTAAAATATTTAAACAATCAATCTTTTCAGCTCACAAAACTGAGTTGCATTAACTATCCCACTTACCCCAAAATTCCCACCAATTGACACCCAATCAAGGCCCTACCTACCCCCTAAACAACGCCTTAATGGTACTCTACGTCACTAAAACGTACCACTCGTGTCTAAACTCTCACTAAGAGCATTACAATGAATCTGACAGTGAGGGAAGGAGTGCCTAAGCCCTCTCTAACCCTTCGGAGGGAGGAACGGTAATGTTTTTATACCGTTTAACTAATGTATCATAACTTGGGTTAAGTTTGTAGATTTATGGATACGAAGTTGATATATCTACCTATAAAAGTATAGGGTTTGACCCAGTAAATTTTAATGATGATTTTAGCATTTATTTCAAACTAGCTTTTGCCGGTGGCTTCACCCGCGAGGCAGTCGTCAATTTTCCCACAAGACGTGCTAATGGGATAAAAGTATGTGTTTCGGGTTCGGTGTGACAAATAAATTCGTTCAGTCATTAGAGCGTAAAAATATAATAGAGAGACAGATTTTTTTTTGCATAATGTTAGTATGGTAAGCTTTCACCGTATAAGGTGGCACTTACACCTAATAATACTAATGTTATTTTAAGTACAAAATCTAACATTACTAACAAATAAATAACTAATAACGGAGGAGTACTTTGACGCCTAAGACGTGTCCTATTGTCGTCGTTGTTTATATATAGGTACTTTATTTTAGTCTTCTTTTTATCTTTATTTTAGTTCTATTTGTAGTCTGTATAATAATGTACATAACATAATTAATAAATTGTATTGTGTTACTAATAACTAAATATACGGAATAAAATAAAGGTAAATAAATAAAAATAAACAATGGTAGGTTTAGACCCAGTTAATGTGGCTCAGCACAAATCTCACAAACAAGAAACACATCGTGTTGATCATCAAATGTGTGAGCTGTTTTCCGTATTGAGAGCAGTGACTTGCCCGGTTTTAAATCAATGTTCTACAGCTCATTAGCCATGACCATTACCACTGGACGACCAGCTGTCACATCATTAATAACTGCAACCCCATAAACATTGATGATAGGCAAACGTAAAAATACTCCAGGGACCCCCTCCATCTCCAAGTAACATCAAATAAACTTAACTGAGTCGCCCACTTAATATCTCTTTTAAACTTTACGATCGAGAGATAGACGAAACGCTATTCGCCATTTTATTAGCAATAACATCATTTCGGTGTAATAAATTGATAAATGATTAAGATTAGAAATGCAATTTCTCTGATGATGGCGGTTAGGGGTAGCAGTTGATGTATGATGTTTTTGCGGTTTTATAGACAGCGGTTATTTAATAGAATTGCTTTCCAAAAAGAAAGAGCAGCGGTGGCCCCGAGTTACAATCAGTAAGTCGTGAGTTCGTACCCAGGCAGGCGCATTACTTTGTGTAATTTATTTCATCACCACTGCTCTCAAAACGGTGAAGGAAAACATCGTGAGGAAACTGATATATCCTTGAACCAACAATTCGGAGACATGTGACATCTACCAACCCGCACTGGGCCCACGTAGTGGATTGTAGGCCATTCCCTCTCATAGAGAGGAGGCCTGTGTCGGAGCAGTGGGGACATTTTAAGCTGATTATGCTATGCCAATGCTTTCTAAAATAAAATGGTATTTTTCTTCTATTATTAGGGAATAAGTATCTAGGATTAAACATGCTTACTTCAGCTATTTTAGTGCGAGAATCGGACCTAGCTGCTACGCACAGTTATAAAACCAAAAACCTATGTATCAGCATCACTGCGTCAATATAGATGTTTAAACAAATCTTTTCAAGGTATTTCTTAAAAGTCTGCAGACTTTGAAAAATAACTGACGACGTGAAGAAGCCGAGCCAAACAAGCAACCGCATATTGACGTTGTATACAAATCTTTGAAAGTCAAAAATGTCTTCAAGACAACTGACGACGAGATCGCCAATGTTTAAAACTTTTCATCATCTGCCTCGCCTTTTCCCAACTGTGTTGGGGTCAGCTTCCAGTCTAACCGGATGCACCTGAATACCAGTATTGTTGCAGCGACTGCCTATCTGACCTCCACAACCCGATTAGTAATATTTAATACCCCTTGGTAAGACAGGTTGTGTCACTGACTACCTATAACGACTGGCAATGATATACAAATGACAGCCGGACCCAACGGCTTAATGTGCTTTCCGAGGCACAGAAGAAACTCGGTATGTAATGGGTGGTGGCCATCCACCGAACAACGTGCACAAACTGCTAAAATCATAACCCTTCTTTTTGGCTTAGCCGTGGTCGGGTAAAAAAATGTGTAACAATTTGAAATTGCACCAAAGAATACCTTGTCTCTCTTTTGACAAGATATAAAATAAATTCCACATAAAAATAATTCCCAACCACACCAATAAAGATAAACAACACTAGAGTAACATTTTCGAAATGATATTCGTTATCTGCTATCATCCGATTTTATCCGTATAAGCCCCGAGATCCTTCAATCAGGGGAGATTATACCATCCCGACCGCGGCTTGAACATCGTAGTGCAATTGTTTTGTTCAGTTCTATGAATAGACAATATTGTTTTGATGTTCAAGTTTCAGTACGATAATAATTTAATTTATTAAAAGAATTGTTGATTGTTTTGTGATTGATTAAAATAGAAGGTAAGTTTTTTTGTCTGTCTGTGGTTATCCTGAAATTGAATAGGATAGCATTGGAAATATATAATGTGTGTAAAAAGATCCTTAATAAAACCAAAAAGCACTTGTTCACCTCGAGTTAACTCATCGTAACACGCGTTTACGCTGAGCATGCAGCACTGCCAGCATGCGTCATTTTGCAACTATGCATTTACCGGGAAGTCAATAGAATTATTTTTCTTTGTATTGTATTCAGTCTTGCATCAGCCATCAGCTTAATATCCTGTATTTTTATAATTAAATTAATATTGTAATAAATAAATATTTTTTTAACTAAAATCTCGACCGCCGAAAATTAATTCTTCTTTCTTTTTTATCTTCTTAATTCTTTCTTTCTTCATTGCATTTGTTCTGTTCTGGAACATTCCTGGGAATCTTTTAGTTACGTAGATATTGGGGGTCAAAGTTCCAACTTTTTCGCAACTTACTTTAAATACCTCCTCGACTCCCGTACTGTTCAATGCATCCATGAGCAAAATGTTTTGAGTGCGTAACATTGAGCCCTACCGTAAAACATGATAATATCTCGCTCCTAAAAAGTCGTTTCCCAGCAATAATTTGTGGGTCGAGTACTAAGTTAGAGTACTTAGTTTGATGTAGTACAGAATGCTTGGTTGACGGCTTTGTGAAGGGTCTGTATACAGCTTGAATAAAGGAAAATTATTGATCCAACACTTCACTACTTTCGCGACTTTATAAGGCTACTAGCTGACCCGTGCCCACTACGTTGGGCGGTTTTCATTTTCGACCATTTTTTGTCCGACTTACTTTGCAAATTCAACTACCCCGAAAAAGTCTTTTAATTTTTCGGGTTAATATATAGCCTATGACACTCACAAATAACGTGACTTTCTATTGGTAAAAGAACTTTCAAAATCGGTTCAGTTGATCCAGAGATTACCCCGTACCACCTCACAAACTTTAATTCTTTATAATAGATACCTAATATAATATTCAAGTAATAAGTTAAACTAATATTATAAAATGCGAAACTATTTTTGTCTGCCTGTCCGTCTGTTACATTTTTACTTCTAAGACACTGAAACTGTAGTAATAAATGAGATAGATAGGTAGCCTAGGACTTAAGGAAGCCATAGGATACTTTTGATCCCGATAGTATGATTCCGCAGGATCATTTCCGACATTGATGCAGGTACAGCCGCGAGCAAACGTTATTACATGTAAATTACGTTTTAAAGTATTTTATCTGCGTTATTAAGGCACCTACTTAGTTGTATCTTCCCAATCTTTGGCTTTGACAAAAACAATCGGAATTTACTTCATCCTGCACTAGTAAAGTCACTCATAAAACAACCGATCTGTTAATCTTAAACTACACTATATTACAGTAAAATCCACCCCCAACTTTCTCGAAAATACAAAGCACAAACAATACTATCTTCCCTCCGCAAACAGAAAACCTCATGAATTTTGATAAACAGCGATCCATCAAAATTCAAAAGTACAACTTCAACTAAAACCATAAAATTTTAAAGCGACCACAGACGCTCAAAATCCTATCCTTTCATCTGAGATAAGAGGCAGTGTTTCAAGCTGGAATTAAATGAATTATTATACTGTTGAAGGACCATTTCGTGACGTTAATGAGTACTCTCTGGAACCTTCTGGAAGTTTTCGACATTTCTTTTGTATTTATGAATTAAGTGCACTGCGACGATTGTAATTGAGTTGCTAGTTTCTGTTGTTCATTTTTTGCCTCATGAAGTTAAGAAATAGTGTAATGGTCTGATCTACTTTCTAAAGGATTTCATATTACCCAATACTAATTTTCGCTCAATGTATAATACTGGTATTCAGCTGCATCCGGTTTGACTGAAAGCCGACCCTAACATATTAGGGAAAAGGCTAGGCAGATGATGATGTAATAGTCTGACTTACTCACTATAGTGTACTTGAAAATGAGACCCGCTGCCAATTTGCTGATAAGCTGATTTATCAATGGAGAAGTAAAGATAAACATCTATTTTTCTAACTTACATCGTCAGTTTATCACTGTTTCAAACTAAATAAGAATCGGAACCATTTTAAACTCTCTTTCTTGGCCGTTTTTCTTAGGTGTTTTTATTCATGAACTATAATTTTCAACCAACTTAGAACATTCAATCCGTCTTTTAAAGAAGCAATAGATGAAAGTAACAAACCACTATCCAGTTTTCAAACAATTCCTTTTTAAAGAAGTGTCTATTACATAACAACACAAAAAAAACTTGCAAAATAACTGGAAATTGGATAGCATTTCAACAAGAAACCTCTTTCTTTAAGTACGTAAATACACCATTATAAAAACCCATTCAAAACTAATCCCAGAGATCTGCACTCTCAATACCATTTCGAAACATTAAGCACCTAAGTACCTATATACCTATGTATGTACAACAAAGGTCACACACAAAACCACAGCCTATTCAAATGTCCATAAAAACCCATGTGCCCATTACCAGAGAAGCAATAACAACAACAGAATAGAAACTCATTTAAAACACTCGAAAACACTACAGAGGAATAAACAGCCTCGTTTTATAACCAAAGAGTTTTTATCGAAAATGTTCGAGCGAGGTCTCTGAGAGAAATTTAAATGCATTAAGTTGAAACCTAGCCGATTATTCGTGGGCACTCTCACTGTTTTATCGCCTTTTGGGGAGGAGGGAGGGGAGTCTAACTTCTAACTATTGCGGAGAAGGGCACTGACCGAGGGTTGTGCTTAGTGAGTTGCTTAGGTGAGGAGTTTTACCAGCAGTGAGTAAGGGCTGATGTAGTTTTTTTTTAAACCTTGCCCCACACTAGAAATTATTCCTGTATCGTGGCTCCGTTTAGAAACATTTTAAACTCACATACACAAACAGCCAGACCCGGAACAACTATCACCACCCATAAAAATATTTTGATCCGTGCGAGAATCAAACCTGCGACACGCAACACAGTAGTCGATCGCTCAGCTACTGTGCCAACCTTCCTGTCAAATGAACATGTAATGACAGATGTGCACTGACTGACCAAATCTTGATGACAACAGTTGAATATACAACAAATGAACTGTGAATTCTTATCAGTTCACATAAACGCATCATTATCAGACTACAGCTGCTGTACTGGAAATAGGCCGTCACTCTCATGCTCTTCAACTCGATTCTCAGCATCTCTTATCCAGCTGTCACCAGTTACTATGTAAAAGTCGCCGTTCCACATTACCTTCAGGCGTTCTACGTTATATGGTTACCTATTCGCGGAGAAAGCATTTTTATGATAGTGTCCGTGTCTGTGTCCGAAGGCGCGTCCGTAACGGTTTGACCGAATCTGAGGAGTCTGATGAGATGACGAGTAATAGAGAAGTATGGAAGTAGAAGATTCTGCACCTAACCCCAAATAAATTGGGATACTGATGGTTTGGCCAAATCTTTAGCGATTTTTCAAAAAGTGCATTAAACTAACTTATTTCTAATTCTACCACAAAATCCGTACATTGGCTTATTCTGCGGTAAACCCCACAATTTCGTCGTCTTCGCCACTGCAAGCGAGTTTAAGTGTCGTTAGACCGATACGCCGTTTTATGAGCTGCGTTCTAAAGATTTACTGTTTGTTTGGTGATTCGGTTCTGTATGTAAATTCCTTTTTGTTGAGTGGAGTGGAAAGGATTTCATTATGCGTTTTTGTTATGGCTGAACCCCATGATGGATTTTATTTTGAACGAAAAATATCTTTTTCTGATACCGCGTATCATTCAGTACATCATTCGGTGCCCCCATAGAACTGATTTTTGACGGTTATTAAAAAAAAATCTGCTGTTTCCTACAAATGTGCAACCTACACGGTTAAAATATAAGTAACAGCTGATTTTTTAATAACCGATGAAAAAATTCTATGGGGGGCTCAGAATGATGTACTGAATACGTGGTAACCGTTTCCGTGTCGGTGTCTCATCCACCCCGTATTTTAGAAAATATTTTACTTTCAGTATCAGGCCATTGCAATGATGAAAACAAGCAGTGAATATTCGTGGAATAGTCTATGTTAAATTTTAATTATTTATGTGTCTTAAGCACCCTTTCAGGGAAAAAAAACATTGTATATGTACATAACTAATTTTAGATTAACTTTATCCTGATGGTAAAACGCATTATAACTGTTATATACAAACAAATTAAATTACACATTAGGGGCCTCCAGAGTGCGAGGCACGCGCCACATAGGTATGCATTGTTTTATTAAGTCACGCGCCGCATGCGTGGCTTACCATTCGAAGCACATGTCTCACAATTTCTGGACGCTCCTTTACAATATTTTACCGTACTGACAACTGATTTGTGAAAGACATAATCATGATCGGGTCGGTTCGGCATTATACGTAATAAGTTATACGTTATATTAATTGCATGTTAATAATTACATAGTAGATGTAAGTAAAAAAATTGCACGCTTGCTTGCAGGCAGAATACAATGACTTTTAGGACATACAATTTTTCCTTATAATTTGTATTTTCTTGCAAATAAACATTTTTGATTTGATTTAAGCCGGTTACGGTTTTTCCGAAAGTTTCATCCATTTTGCCGTCCGGTATTTCCGATTCATACGGACCCGAAAATGAGTGTTCTCACAATATATTTTCTGTATTGTTTAAGCCTAATTTCACCAAACTCTGTTAATGATTAAATGTCCCGTTAAGTATTTTGACGAACAGTTTTCATAGTGGAAAAGTTAGTCAAAATGCTTAACGGGACATTTAGTAACTAACAGAGTTTTGTGATCATAACTCTAAACCTCCAAGAAACCTGTTGCCTTTATAAATTGTATAACCTCATAAACCTAAAGAACTCACCAACATTCATACTTCGTAGCACCTCGTAGCCCCGTAGCGCGTAGCACTGTAGCGCGTAGTACCGTAGCCCGTAGCATCTTCAGATGATTGTGCAGCTATTTGGTTTTAGAATCCAAACGCTTTGCCCAAATACTTGGCAACGGTAAAGCGTAGGAATTCTAAAACCAAAACACTGGGATTCTTCCCCATCTCTTCTCATCTTATCCTTATCTTCTTAACTTGATAAGGTAATTCAAGGATATTGGATTCTAAGTCGATAGGGGGTGACGGGTGTCGGGTTCAATGCCCGTTCTTACCTGAAACGAAGAAACAATAGATTTTAATCGAGTTTTAAGACTTGTTTAGATAAGAAACGTTGTTTGATTGTTGAGTATTGTTTTAAGATAGTACATTTGGGGAAATGCCAAAGTGTTTCGGTTTTGTCGTATTAAAATTAGTATATTTAGTTAAGAGGAATTTAGTCTATTTTTATTAGTCAAGCACAATATTTACAAATATTATGTGCACTTGTCCCTTTAACCTTTATATTATAGTTGCTTAAAAAAATCAGAGTTTTGAATAGTGTTCTCATCGTCCTTAGATCGCGCAATTTACACGTGTTTATATTGAGGAGTGTGAGATTACACATCCCACTGATATGATTCTTCTTTAACGTATAAATATTATGTTAGAGAAGAATTGTATCTGTGGGATAACATAACGACTGTAATCCCCGAAGGGTTAGGCAGATGCATTTCGACAGTTAAGTTTAAGTCCCATGTAATAGGGAGTGAGCCTATTGCCATCAACCGGGCACGAATCTAGACTCCGTGGCTGCTACAGAAAAATTCCTGATGGAAAAAACCAGTAAAACTTTGCCCGACCCGGACCGAGGCAGTCATTCTTCTTTGAAATCGGAACCCGGGACCTCATACTCAGCAGTCTCACTTGCGACCACTAAACTAACGAGGCAGTCATTCTTCTTTAAAATCGTCGCTAACTCATAAAACACAGTGCTGTATGTTCCACGCACGAGGCCTTAATTGGAACTACGCCGCCATTTTGTTTGTTTCAGAAATTTTTACCAGCGTTCTCCTGGCAATGTTATTCAAGTGCCTTTATTTTTTTTACAGCACTATACATACAGTTCTTTCACAGATATTATGTTACCTCTGTCTTTGCTTCGCTTTCAAAAAAATCACAGTGATCCTCATCCTCGCTACGATCAGAGGCCCTAGCATGACCGTGCGGTGTAAACGTAATCTCAGTTTTAAAATTAAAAATCGTCAGGCAAGTAATGGAACAATACCATTTTATAATTTGTGTTCACTTCAAATAGAGATAAACCCGATGCTTGTTTCTGATTGGCTGAAACAACGCGTCATCCGATTTTCTAGAAAACAGCATCAGAAATCAAAATTTCAAAACCGCCAAAATTAGACTTACTCGTACGTGATGTTAGAGCTTCAACGACGAAATACTCATTTTAATTTACATTTTATTTTTCATTTTCTCATTTTTTTTTTTTATTTTTTTTTTTGCTACAGAAAAATTGTATTTTCAATTAAAAAATCATAGTATTTACGTTACGCTAACACCGTACGCTCGTGGTAGGGCTTCTGGAGCGTCACTGCTGTCAAACATAAAATACTGTCTTGTCATTAATATTTTACCTCTAGTTTAGAATTGTGACCTTGTGCTCTGACATAAGGTTTATGTCAGAGCTAAAATAACAGTGAAAAGAGTATAACTGGTGAGTATAAGAGTAAATGATAAAATAAACCGTTATGATAGTAGCATCCTGTCAAATTTTTACGTGGCCAGATAATATTCAGTGGCACAGATAATAAAAAGGGGAGCGTTTACGGAGCTCGCCAATTACAAACCTGCGTTTAAATGAAATTATAATTTCATACAAAAACGTATTTATTGTGGACGCTGATAACATCGCGACTTGAGTAACGGGCTTCGTAAACGGTAATTTTTGTACAGGTGGAGTTTTGTACCTTTTGGGATGTTTTGGTTAATGTACTGGTAAACGGACATATTACCTCATTATTATTATGACATATTATCTCCAGTAATAATTTTAAATTTTATTTTTGACATTCCATTTTTACTATTAAATTTTACAACTAGATGACATTTTATTACTGACCTTTTAATACCAATTTGTTTTTTAATTATATTTGACATTCTATTTTTATGTATTATCACAGAAAATTTGATGAAACATTATTAATCTTTTTAACACAATTTGTTTTTTGAACTTGTTATTCTATTTGTATTATGTTTTTTCAATCGTAATGTTTTAGTGGTTCTGTTTTGTTTTATTTCACATTTTATTTTATAAAACTTCTATACAATGTATATTGTTTTGAAATAAATGACTAATGACTGATGTTTTATTTAGAGGAGCTCGTGGCTAAATAAGAACAGCCGCTCGGATCGATCTTTAGGTTAAGCCGTGCTTACCTAGGTTGGTCCGTGGATGGGTGACCACCCATTACATACCGAGTTTCCTCCGTGCCTCGGAAAGCACGTTAAGCCGTTGGTCCCGGCTGTCATTTGGAGATCTTTGACAGTCGTTACAGGTAGTCAGTGGCCCGAAAGTCTGACAACCAGTCTTACCAAGGGGTATCGTATTACCTAGCATTAACTGGGTTGTGGAGGTCCGACAGGCAGTCGCTCCATGTAAAATACTGGTATTCAGCTGCATCCGGTTAGACTGGAAGCCGACCCCAACATAGTTGGGAAAAGGCTAGGCAGATGATGATGATGACTGATGTTTTATTCTAAACTCATGGTTTTTTGTAGTAAATACGTTACTTCTGTAATCCCCGAGCTTAGGAATCCCTGGCTTAGGCAGAGGTGCACCTAAAAACATACCCACATATCGCCCATTTACAATAACTATATTATTTAACTTATGGTTAACTGAATGAAAAGGAATTGGTTCATTTAATTTTTATGTCGAATTTCATATCTACCTATATATTTTTTAAATTTTCAACGTCTAGAAACTGTAGGCTCTGAATAACACGTTACTTGCTCCTAATTAATAAAAAACATGTTCAAATTAATTTCATGCAACGGATTAAATCATCACAAAAAAGTCGTATTCAAAAATTGCATTTCAACTATAAAACCACATACCAACACAAATTCTTACAAAACCTTCGCTCTACATGTAGAGCCTACCTCTACATTGTAGAGTTGCCACTCAAAGGTTCCTTTGTACACGCTCTACATACCACGAGGGCCTTAATAAAGCCCTGCCCAAACTGCGGCGGATTATAAATGTCCTAGGATATAGTAAAGGATGATAGAGTTTCAAACTTGGGTGTGACGTAGTCGGTGGTCATTTGAATGTTGAGAAAAGGGTCCATTTTGGGGGTTTAAAAAGTTTCTGATGGGACAATTTGGAAAGGGAAGTTTTGGTTAAGATTAACTATGTGGGTGAAAATTGAGGGTTTACTGAAGTGGACTGGGCGTCACTTAATAAAGAGTAATTGTTACTTTCCAGTGTGTTTATACTAACTTTTGCCCTCGGCATCGCCCATGTGGAGTTTGGTTGCACTAACCCAGGTCTATTTATATGCTCATCTAAATCCGATCAGACTTCAAGGCGTGAAAGATGGCAGATAAACATAATATTTTAAAATTATCTTATGACAATACGGATGAACATAGTCAACATTCAAATGTTTTCTCGTTTCTTTAGTCATTTCAATAAGAAACCAAGTTCTACTACAAACTACCTTATCTTATTATTTTCTGTACCTATATACGACTATGCACATGCATTGAAATCCAATTTCAGACCGAATTGTAAATAGAGTTACGAACAAACGTATCTGAATGCACTTCTCCATTTAAACAAGTCCTGCTTACAACCAGAAAATCGAAACACGCCAATCCCAACCGAAAACCTCCCCAGATTCCAATTTCAAAAATTCTTATTCCAAATTCAAATTATTCCCGAACAGATACCGAATTCCGTGCCGAACCAATATCACGTTATGAATAAAGGTAAGTGGTGGAATTTAAAGACAGAACGAAACGGTTGGGTGAGCTCGGGTGGTCTCGGCTCATTCGGCCACGCTCGGGAGGATTCGGGATTTAATCTCGCTCAAATTGCCTCCGCTGGACCGCTCCGGGCTTGAAAAAGTTCAAGATAGGCTTGTAGACGTTCCAAGATGTGAAATTTTATCCTCAATTTTTTGCGACTCCGTCTTCCTTATTACCACTCTCTGTGTCTGATATTAATGATTTTGTTGATATTATTTTTTTTGAGTGTTTACGTTTTTGGGGAAATTGTTTAATGGGTAATGAAGCAATTTTCGTATTGTGAGAATAAAATTGGTAAAAATATAAAAGATTTTTTTTTGCATTAGACACTCTTGTGAAGGTTACCTTAATTCCCTTAAAAAAATGGCAATGGTTAAACAGCATTTGAAACGCTTGACAATCGAAATAAAAACAATTTAATATTTCGCCAGACCCTTCAAATACCGTTTCTTTTTGTTCTTTAATTTTTGACAGTCATTACAAGTAGTCAGTGGGCCGAAAGTCTGACAACCAGTCACCAAGCGGTATCGTATTGCCCAGTACTAACTGGGTTGTGGAGGTGAGATAGGCTAGAATAGTTGCTTCATATAAAATACTGGTATTCAGCAGCACCCGGTTATACTGGGCCCACCCCAACATAGCCGGCAGATGATGTGTTCTGGAATTTTGACTTTTCTCACACATTTCAGTAATGATGTACACTATAACTTCCTCAACACCTCATTACACCTTATCCCTCATTACACCTAGACTTAACAGTCTTTTACTCAAAAGACCTTCTCAGGCGCTAATCGGCATGGCCTTCACATAATTTCTCTGACTAAGAGAATGTGGACTTTGAAAGAGACTGCGACCTCTGACTTTATTTCGGTGTTTCTTCTCAGAAAAGTCAGCTAGGATAAACAAAAGAGACCCAGTTAAAAAAAACTGTGTAATACTATGTTTCTGTAAACCTGCTTACCCAAGTAAATATTATTTATCATTATCATAAATTACAGGAAAAAACGACTGACTGCCTCGTTGGTCAAGTGGTCGCGCGACTGCTGAGCATGGGTTCGATTCCCGGGTCGGGCATAATGTTACTGGGGTTTTATTTATTTATTTAAACTTCATGTACAAAAGTGGTACATAGGCGGACTTAATGCCACAAGGCATTCTCTACCAGTCAACCTTTGGGTCAAATAGGATAGCATTGTGGAAGAGAACAAAAAAAATACCATCAGAAATTTCAGTAGCAGCCACGAAGCCTTATTACATGGGGCTTAAACATAACTGGCGAAATGTGGGTGTACCATTAGGTACACCTCTGCCTAACTATTCGGCTAAATGCGTGATGTTATTTTATGTTACAGTAAAAAGCCTTTTAAAAAGTTTCCTGACCTCATAAGCAACAATTAAAGTTACGTATAGAACGTACCACACAGATCGGCACCCTCCCCACCATTAGTAGTAGGCACACGTACCACCGCAGTTATGCGGGCCTCTTGTAAGTTCATAAACTTACTGTTATACCTCTGAATGTATTGTTAATGTACCCAAGAGTTTATGTCCCTTATAATTGGACTTTTAGAGGCATTTTTATGGGTATTCTAATGGTCGTTCGATTTTTGAGGGAGGGAATATTTTTCGATTCACAATTTTTGGGGGGATGCTGTGGGCAAGAATATATTGTAGCCATGGTAAATAAATGTGGCGTGTATTTTTTTACACTAAATAGGTTTGCGTTTGGCCTAATGTGAAGCAATGATGCGGCCTAGGGTGGAGCACGCTTGCCTAAAAGAAACCGATTCACTCGAACTTTGAAGAGATCTAGATTATAATTATTAAGTACGCGGATAGACGAGTGAAACCACTGTTTGCTAGTAAGGCACTGTCGTTTATTGCTTACGTACCTATCGGTGCGTAGGCACACGCACACATACTCAACAATAATAAAATAAGAAAAAAATAATAGTAATAATAATGATCGGCAAATAGAGAAACCGGCAATGAATTGCGTAGCAATTAACTGAAGTTCAAGGTCAGTTATAAGATATTCTAATCAGGAATCGAGTCCCTCACCACAAATTATGTAATTAAAGTTCGCGAGTACATTCGGAAGAAGCTGGCAGTTTCGTCACAACGGTAATGTTTTCCCCATTGTTTGTCTTTTTATTTTAGTGTATCCGTGTAAATTTCTATTTAAATTAATATATTTTAATATATATTTATAGTATTTTAAATACATTTATAGTATTTTATACGTCCTTGTAGTTTATCGTAGTATTAATTATATTATTTTCAGATATACACCTACCACTGCTTGTCTCTGCATCACCCAAAGGTTGACTGGTAGAAAACGCCTATGGCATTAAGTCCGCCTCTGTACTTTGTGCTTGAAGTGTTAAATAAATAAATAAATTATGTAAGTACTTAAAGATTCATCATTTGTCAGCAGAAAAGCAACCATTGCTGGACAATGGTTTCACCCTAGCGTCTTCACGCCATTGAAAAACTAAATCTTATTTATAATCTGGATTACTGCTTAGGATACTTTTTATCCCGGTAGTATGAACCCGTGGGACAATTACCGAATTCTACACGGGCGAAGCTGTGGGAGAAAGCTAGTTAAACTAATTATCCCTTAAAATCTCATTCGTTTCACTAAGATTACTAGCTCTCCATCAAGTAACTGCTGATGCTGAGCGTCAGGTGATCTCTATACAATGAGTTTTGCTTATGTCTCGACTTTTGGAGGTGGGAATTAATGACTGCGACACAGTTTAATACTGATGCAGTTGCAATAAATGTAATAAATTGAAAAAAAAAACATCGTTTGGTCTCAAGAATTAAAAAAAGGAGTAAAATATATACTGAAAGATAGATTATGGAACCAAAACGGAAACACCAATCTACATGCGGTTTGAACCCACGTATCTTACCAACAATAACCCACTCAATAACTTGTATATCTTCATATTATGATTCATGACAATGCATCCAATACCATTCCGTTGAAATCATCTCGTTAGTTAAACGAGCGAAAGATCATGAGACATATCCTGCGATGCGAACGTGAGATCTGTCCCGTATTGCAGTCACGTCCAAGCCACAGTTGTGTGAACCCAATCGTAGCCGTTGTAACTAGAGTTACCTTTATAATGGGTTCAGTGGTGGATTAATTAAGTATTGTTTTATTGTGACGATAGAATTAAATGTGCTGTGCTGTTCTGCTAACTTTGGTCGGCCTAATTGTGACAATTTCTTTAATTATGACAACGGTATCGAGACTATTCGAGACAAACGAATTTTCAAAATACAATGAATTAATAAATTAGAAAAACAACATAACATCACGCCTGTAATCCATGAAGGGTTCGCCAGAGGTGTAGCTAACAAGTGCACCCACATTTCGCCAGTTATGTTGCAGCTCTATGTAATAGGGGGCGAGCCTATTATCATTAACGTAACGTAAATTTGACGGCACGGTTGGCGCAATGGTCAAGCGATTGCCTGCTGCGCTGCATGTCGCAGGTTCGATTCCCGTACGGAACAAATATTTGTATGACCTACAAGTAGTTGTTCCGGGTCTGGGTGTTTTTCTATCTATAATATGTATGTATTTACAAAAAAAATGTATATAATATGTAGTTTATCAGCCATCTAGCTACCATAACACAAGCTGTGTAAAATGTCCAGGGATATTATATTATTAACCGGATTCAAATACGGACTCTGTGGCTGCTATTGAAAAATTCCTGATGAAAAAACCCAATATCACTTTGCCCGACCGGGGAATCGAAACCAAGACCTCGTGCTTAGCGTCGGCCGGTTGGGACCACTCGACTAACGAGGCAGAATCAGAGACAGATTTGGAAAATTACATACATGGACATAGATAGAAAGTGTGTTATGCATACGGGGTGCTGCATGCTAAATCTAAATGTATCTCCAATTATTTATGGAAAGCTTTAAGAATACATTTATCACCATATGAAAAAAAAATATACTGTACTATCAATTGAATGAAAAATGGTTCTTAATAGCTTTGAGTTTTTTTTTTTGAGATGATGATTTATAGAGAATTTTGGAAAAAGGAGACATGCTGCGCCGGGCCCAAGAAATTGGGACAAGGGCGGCAGAATTATGTTGATGTATGTATCTGTACGAATTAAAAGTACAAATAATTTCACCATGATTGCGGCATAAATGCTTGTCCGTATGATGGATTTGACTTTTATTATGATTTTATTATATTTTATGTATGCCGATGTTATTTTTCTGTGTAGGGTTATACTTGCCTGAAGTAAATGCCAATTTATTTATTTATTTAACTGACTGGATATGAAATACGATAAATATTTTTGTCTTTAGTTCCGCAATACTAAAACCTGTACGTAAACCTAACAGAAGCACTTACGTATAGTCGTATCGCCTCTTAACCCTAAAGCGACGACTGGTACTTTACAACAAAGTATTTTACTGCCCTCCGAATGTACCATGTATTTGTCGGTGTCACGAGTTCGCCGTAAAACGTTTCATCTCAGATGCTTCTTCTCTTTTTTTTCTTTTAAGGTGCTAGCGACAGAGTAGCCCGTGAATTAAAATTTTCTTATGTTTTTTACAATTTAATATATATGCTATGTATATTATTTGTTCTGTATCTGGGTGTGTAATTTGCAGGTCAGAGTCAGGTTGTATGTTGATAACAATATTTACAAAGCATTTATTTCAATTAGAACATTACAGGCACTTCTGAAAGTCAGAAAAAAAAGCGAAGCTAAGCTACAGTCACAGTCGTAAGGCATAATAACTTGAGGAAGTACTGTATTTGCACATTTCAAAGCGTAGATCTCTATGGCGAAGAATGGGCAAGAAACTCCATGGACACTCCTTTCAATCTAAATATTGTTACAAAATCTTGGTTACATCATTCATGTTGAGATTAACACGTGGGAAATCAAAACACTTTAAATAACTTTTAACTACTTTATTTCAATTTTATATAGTCTTTACGTCTTTTGCGTTTTCCCGTCCAAATTAATGTCTTTTTGTAATTTCAAAATAACAGCTTTTTACATTTAGTAAAAGCTGTTATTTTGAAATATAAAAGTATTTACGGTACATATAACAAAAAATCTTTATATTAATTTTTGTTTGTCTGTTTATTCCAGCTAATCTCGGAAACGCCTGGACCAATTTTACTGGCAGATAGCTGATGTTATAAGGAGTAGCTCAGGCTACTTTTATTTTAGAAAAAGAATAAGGGTTCCGTGCAAAGAAAAACCCTGAAATTGTGAACAAAATCCGATTCAAATAAGGAAGTAACATTTTTATAATAATTTCAACCAAAGGAAGGTCGCGGGCCACAGCTAGTAATGTCCCTCTCACCACACTGACTTCATTCACCGATCATTCTTCGTGCAGTCTATTTCTCTGTGGAATGCGCTTCCCCAGGAAATCAGGATGGCAACCAATCGTTTGTCTTTTAAAATCAAAGTTCGCGAGTACATCCAGAAAAAGCTGGCACTTTCGTCACAACGGTAATGTTTTCCCCATTGTTTGTGTGTAAATTTCAATTTAAATTAATGTATATTTTGATATATATTTATAGTATTTTATATATTAGTTTTTTATATATTTATAGTTTTTTATATTAATTAAAATTATTTTCAGATATACACCTACCACTGCTTGTCTCTGCATCACCCAAAGGTTGACTGGTAGAAAATGCCTATGGCATTAAGTCCGCCTCTGTACTTTGTGCCTGAAGTGTTAAATAAATATATAATCAAATATGGATAACTAAGCTGTTGCTCACGACCATTATAAATGAAATAAAAACCCAAATCACTGTACTGCAGAATAACTCCCTCCCGAAGTAAAGCTAACCCAAATCACTCGTTTCCTGATGAACCCTATCACAAAAAAAACTTCAGTGCCTCGAATTTAGGGCACCCTGACACGGGTTAGGTTCGAAAGGGATGAATTTTGTTTTTCCAAAAGAAGTTCTTAATTCTTCGTAATAGTCTTGGAAACGTAAGATATAGGTAGCTATGTTATTTACAATATGTCCAGATTTATACTCGTATAGTTTTTGTTTTATATTTCACTAGCGACCCGCCCCGGCTTTGCACGGGTGCAATAAGTACATATAAACCTTCCCCTTGAATCACTCTATCTATTAAAAAAAACCGCATCAAAATCCGTTGCGTAGTTTTAAAGATTTAAGCATACATAGGGATATAGGGACAGAGAAAGCGACTTTGTTTTATACTATGTAGTGATACCAAAACTTGTACATTGACAATTATTATTATATTTGACTTGTCTATTAGATATTATAATGAAAAACTGAGCCTGAACCAAAAATGAGAACCTTTTTAAACTAAAAACTAGGACTGCCTCATTGGTCTTGTGGCCGCAAGTGCGACTGCTGAAAAAGGCGTCCTGCAGGGTTTGATTCCTGGGTCGGACAAATCGTTATGTAGTTTTTCCATCAGGAAGTTCTCAGTAGCAACCACGGAGTCCGGATCTGTGCTCGGTTGATGGCAATAGGCATGGAACTTAAACATAACTGGCGGAATGTGGGTGTACTTGTTAGGTACACCTCTGCCTAATCCTTCGGGATTACAAGCATGATGTTATATTTAATCTAAAAAGTCCCTAACAACATCTTCAACACATCAAAATGAATAAAGCCAGCACTCCGGCCACCACTACAACAACTATGTATTTTACGAGCACCCAAACATGCGATGTATCTGCACAAGTCACGAAATTTCAATTTGCCGCCATAATGCTGCCATCGCGCTTTACGACGTAATATCCTGAATGGCTGTTAAAAACATTGTTGAGCTAGCGAAACGTAGTTGAACTGACTTGTTAAGTATTAATTCTGGATTGTGTTGAAGCGGTTTTGGCCTTTTGATCTTAGATTAGTAATAATCCTAATGTAATGCTTGTTATTGTCTTGAAGATGTCATGTAGGTGCTCGGGGTGCTCTTTTTGGTCCCTTGATACAAATCTCAAAGTAACAAAAAAGGTGTTTTTTAGACGAAAATCCTAGTCACTTTTTCAAGATTTTAGGCAAACCTAGCGTTTGCTCGCGGCTTCGCCTTAGTTATAGTCAGAAATTATCCCACGGAAACGGAAACCTTATATACAGGGTGGAAGGGACACTGACGCGAAAACGGTAACCACGTATCCAGTACATCATTCTGAGCTCCCCCACATAGAAATTTTTCATCGGTATCATATTTTGAAATAAGCTGTTCCATACATTTTGATCTTGTAGGTATTGCACTTTTGTAGGAAACAGCTATTTCTAACATGACGTAAAAACATACTGCATTTAGTCGAGTTTCGTATGGAACAGCTTATTTTTTTTTACTTTCGCTTAAATCACACTGTATTAATATTACCCCTCAACTTTCAAAGTTCTTTCTTAAAGCAAAGTATTTTAAAGTAATTTCTTTCAACAAAACTTCTAAGTCTCTGATTTCCCAGGAAACGCAGCGAGTTAAGAATCAATTAAAAAGCAAGCAAGCTAATACATCCTCTGTCCGCTCGATACAGAACAACTTTCTCTACATACGGAAGATTCTGGAAAGTTCTAAACTTTTCACTATTCTGGAAAGTTTTTGAAGGTACACTTTAACATCTGTATCAGACGTAATAAACTCGCAAACGTAGGATACGAGTATTTTTATCTAGTTTCAGTTTGCTTACAGTCCGATGTTTAAAATTAGTGTTATTTTTGCTTGATGCTAATCCTAAGTCTAGCTGTCTTGCGAAAAATGTTGTCTACGTGGACTTTCTATTGGTAAAACAAACAAAACAAAACAGGAAAAATATCTGTGGTGGAGTATTTTTATCTACTGATCTAGAATTAAAAATAAAACAATAAATATCTTCACTTTGAGGAGCAGGAAGAGGAGCTGGTGGCAATGACAGCCACTCGGGTCGAACTTTAGGTTAAGCCGCGATTGCCTAGGTTGGTCTGTGGATGAGTGACCACCCATTACGTACTAGTATTATTAGCCATTTGTGTCCCACAGCAGGGCAAAGGCCTCTCTTCCCTCCTCCCACTTGTCAGTATACAAAGAGAGAGAAGAAGAAGAAGAGAAGAGTTCATATAAGAAGAGAGAGAAGAGAGAGAGGATAAGAGTCGAGTTTGTCCCGCCATCTCCTTCTGGCCCCGCCGCCTCCTTCTGGCCCCGCCGCCTCCTTCTGGCCCCGCCGCGTTGCCGTTTGCTGCTGTTCGGGGCCCATTGTCTGGTTAGCTTTAGCCCATAGCTCCTCCGGCATGTGACAGATACGGCCAGCCCATTTCCATTTGAGCTTGGCAGCCTGGTGACCTACATCGGCAATTTGAGTTTTGGAACGCAGTATTGAATTCCTTATACGATCAGTAAGATTAACTCAAAGGATACTGCGCTCCATTGCTCGCTGAACCTATCAATAACTTTATTATAATATCGACAAAAGTGATTATCATTACGTAACATAACAAACATCACGCCTGTAATCCCTGAAGGTTTAGGCAGAGGTGTACCTAATTTATAGTATACCCACATTTCGCCAGTTATGTTTAAGTTCTATGTATTAGGGGTCGGGCCTATTGCCAGCAACAGGGCGCAAATGCAGACTCAGTGGCTGTTACTGAGAAATTCTTGATGGAAAAACCCAATAACACTTTGCCCGACCTGGCAATCCAACCCAGGACCGCACGCTCAACAGTCAGGTTTGCGACCACTACACTAACGAGGTAGTGATTATCATAACAGTTTGTATAATGTCCACTATACAATTCGGACCTTAATACAAATATCTGAAACGAACAATTTAAGCTGATATTGCCGTTTAAATTGGATCAAAACGATTCTAGTCGAAATAGTTTAAATATTTTACAAGCACTCAAAATACCTACTAAAGACGAGTTACTTTGAGCAAAATAACTAGGACTATTTAAGTAATTTATTCAAGGCGTCTAAATCTTAAGATGGAATGATGTGTTAACAACTATTTTACTAGAAGCAAGGAATTCAGTTTTAGACCATACTAAAAAAATGCCGTTTGCCTTCTATAAAATTGCACGTAGTAAATGTCACTCCTGTAAATACCCGAATAGTTAGTCATAGGGTTTACAATCCCACATTCCTGCTGCATGCTATTCAACCCTTTGTGCGGGAATACGCAGGTCTGCCGTAAAAGTGTGGTTTCCCGCAAAAAATCCACCAGAAAAAAGCGCGTACATTTTTTGGCAAAATACAATTTTTTCCACTAAAATTGATAAATTCAGAGGCCTGCCATAGAGCAGTAATACCTACATTGAAATACTCGTACAGGACCAACTTCGTTTGTTTTTTTTAATAATTTTGTTTGACTATAAAATATAAATTTAACCATTTTCTTTTTGTTTAGTCATGTGCGGAATAATACATACTTTTTCTTTCTTTATTTTTAGATAACTAGTCAGCACGATTGATAAAACAGACGAATCTAGTACCTTAAATTCGACGTACATACTTGATGGTTGATATCTATAAATATAAAACTAAGTCTTGTTACACCATTTGTAACTCAAGAACGGCTGGACCGATTTTCAAAATTTTTTGGATTTGTCTCCGCCCCGAATAGCAGAATAACTATTAAGAGATCTGAAAAGTTGGGCGGAAGACAGCCTGGTATGTGGTAGGAAGTGGTAGTTAGGTAGTTGGTAGGAAAAGGTGCATTGCAACGCATTCACAGCTAGTTATATTATAAAACACTTTTTAGTTTCTCCTGTAAAAACAGGTGTTGTGCATTTACAAGACGCTGCACTGACATTTACTTAATACTTTAAAACCTTTAAAAACAACCACAAAATAGAAATAACAGCATGAAATTGAGCCAACTGCAAACGCATTTGATAATGCACGGGAATCATTTGCATGGCCCGACGCGGCTCGCTGTAAGAGGCTTACAATAATGTAAGCCTTCCAGAGCTACTGTTAGCATAACTTTACTTCCTTGCAACACGCTCTGAGACCGGCTTGAATTGTTTATTCAATATTTGTTAACTTGTGTTGTTGGAGTTAAAAATGTCGAATACTGCTAAGATTCTTCATGCAACTTTGTACGATAAGTTTTTTTACAAATATTATACAAGTCCTTTCTTTATTAAGTTTTGCGAGCATTTCAACCCGAAATATTTAATCGAATTTTATGTCAAATGTATGTGAAGACGTAAATTTTGCTATGTTTCGTCTCTGCATCACCTAAGTCGGACTAGTAGAAGCTGCCAGAAGCATTAAATCCATCTATGCGGTTATTTTTTCTTGTAAAACTTTAGTTAAGATCGTAGCAATAAACAAAAAGACTTGATACACAACTGAAAAAGATTAGGTTACATTACATTTAGATGAAGGTGAACATACGTAACCTT
Organism: Eurois occulta; assembly: GCA_950022335.1. Taxonomy (NCBI): domain Eukaryota; kingdom Metazoa; phylum Arthropoda; class Insecta; order Lepidoptera; family Noctuidae; genus Eurois; species Eurois occulta. The sequence continues at coordinate 1,655,841 of OX465489.1, read as the reverse complement.
ATAACCTCCCATGTAGAACAACTGCGTCAAAACAAATGATGCTCTGTTAGATCATCCTCAGAAGCCATAACGCGTATCCATTAGGATAAACCTCTGGCCATCCCTAACGTCTTCACCTCACTATTTGTCTAGCGTTTCGGTCTCGGCCGTAAGCCCCAAAGTGCTGGTTCAAGCTGTAGGCATTTTGAAACAGCTTGCCAATTGACACATTGAGACACTCCTGTGACAGGATATGGTCCTACGATTTTATGGATAGATTTATCAATTGAAGTTTCTTGCCGTCTTATCTCTATAGCAATGCGACTAAGATATTGATTTTGAACGAATAGTTGCTTTGAAGCCAAATAGAAACGGTCAACCCACTCAACATCGCAAGAGTTATACAGTGTTTTAATGTCAGAACTTCGAATTTTCGGTTCTAGGACACGCTGGTTTCCTCGCGAAAGTCGGCAACCAGTCTTACCAAGGGCTATCGTATTACCCAGTTACTGAGTTGTGGGGGTCAAGTCGCTCCTTGTAAATACTGATACTCCGCTACATCCGGTTAGACTGCAAGCCGAACCCAACACAGGGAAAAGGCTAGGCAGATGATGGCGGATGATGAACAGAAATCAGCCCCAAGAATGACCAAGGTTCGTCTGTTTTTTGGCGGCCGTTTAAAACAATAACGACAGCCATTTTTACCACGTTTACAAACCCAGAATAAAATATCAAGTTTACAGTATTGTATTTAATTACAAGTCCTTTGTTCTGGATCGTAAAATAAAATGTAAAGTAACTGGGAACACGGCACGTTTAATTTAAAATCAAGTATGAAGTGCGTATGTACGAGTCTCTTAATTAATTTAAACATACAAACTGTAACAGTAAATGAAGGTAGGTACCATTTTACATTTTCTTCTGTAAGAGATTTTAATAAAAATCTTGACTACTAAGATTTCACCACTAAGACCTGCGTGATGAATGGCCCACTGCCTTTCATGGAGGGGACACCTGTATTTCGGTATTGAGAACGTTATAGGTTGATTAATCTATAGTAATATCATGCTACAAGCATGCATATCAACTACAAGAGAATGTTACATCATGCTCTTAAGCAATTCATTTTTATTCCGAAACCGTTGCAACGTTTATCCAACTAATATTATAAATGCAAAAGTTTGTCAGGATGTATGGATGTCTGGGTATCTGAATGTCTGGGTGTCTGAATGTATGGGTGTCTGGATATTTGTTACTCTTTCACGCAAAAACTGCTGACCGGATTTGAATGAAATTTGGCACACAGATAGTTTACTATAAATACTTTTTATCCCGGTAGTACGATCCCGTAGGACAATTGCCGAACTCGATGCAGGCGAAACCGCTGGCAAAAGCTCCTTAAACCATAGTTCGTAATCATGTTTTTGTCGAGTAAGGCTTCAGAAAGCAAGGTTTAAAAAGTATAGTTACAGTGACTTAACTGGCGAATATACATGTTTTGCAACTCCATCCAAATCCTATGGGAAATGTTTTTATAATGTTACCTTTTCAGCCAAACTTCGGATCCCGATCACCAATATCCCAAAACAATACTATATCAATTTAAAACAAAGACAAAATTATTTCATCCCCGTCATTCCGTCCCAATGTTTGTTTATCGTATACAGATATTTGAAAACATGCTCGTGTTTTATTTATATTTTATTTTCCTTTGGGTAGCAGCCATTACTTGGCCAAATATTTGTTTAACTGAAAGCCCATCATGTTCCCCGGATTGTTTGTGTTTTAACGCGTTATTATAACGTTATTTCTTCGTTTGCTTTGAAATCGCGTTCTTTGTTGTATGTCTCTTAGACTGTTTAAAGGTGTTTTTTGATTGTTCAGTAAATAGGAGTCGTATTTTTTATTTTTAAACGTGTTTGATCTTGGGTGAAACAGATATAATGGCTTCAAGATTTACAGACTCGATTCTAACAAGATTGTGGGTTTGGATTCTAAGCGTCATGTTACTTTTACTTTTTCGGCGGAATAATTATTTAAAGTCAAAAACATAAATATGTTTACGCTTAGCAAAATTCAGTAAGCAATTTTTTCGTGCAACAACGATTCCAACTTTGAGGTCCTATTTATTTATTTTTTTGTTGTATTACAAATGTTTGTAACAATACAAAATAACAATCAATACAGTAACGGACAATCGCATTTAAAAGTTGTTAAGTGTATTCATTTTAAGTGTTCGCGACTGTACTCTTTTTTCTTCAATGGCCAGTTAATGCCAAAAAATCTTACATGTTTTTCCAAACCTTAATAAGTACCTACATAAAATGAAACCACATACTAACCTAACAGAATAGCCACAAAACAAGATAGCTCATGTCTTAAATACCTCACTATCTCGCCAACAAAGCTTCGTTCATAGAGTCGTAAAACCACATTTTGACGGCAAAAAACCTAGTGATTAGATAGTAAAATAGTCAATAGTAGCCATGAAACCTCGTCGGCTGCGTAAACAAGTTTTACAACCTCATTTAACTAGATTACGATATGACTAACATTTTTTATATACCCATTTGTTTTTATATTGTGAAAAACAAACTGATTTTGATGTCCGGAGCAGGGTAAAGAAGTAGGGTTATTTTGTCTCTGGTCTGTCTGGGTACTCCAATTAAACTATATCGTTTACATAAACTTTCATAATTCTCGAAAACATCTAATTTTGGATATACTATAAAATATTATGAATAGTGCTCGGTCTTAGGAAATTATTATTCCATTGGAATCGAAAGTTATAAAAAAATAATTGAATAAAAAGAATCGGATTGTGTTACCAATTTCAAGGGTTTTAATTTTTTTGCACGAAACTTTAATTCTAATTCAAAAATTAAAGTAGCCTAAGTTACTCCTTATAACATCAACTATCTACCAGTAGAAGTCCCGTCAAAATGGGTCCAACCGTTTCGGACAGTAACTGGGACAAACAGACACTTCAATTTTATTTATTTGTATATATTACCATCCGCCATGTTACCTAGGGAATTCTGATAATCGCCCCAACTATGCCAAATATGAAATGGACTCTCTGAACATAACTTCAAAGTCACGGCCTTCCGCTTACCTTACTTTTATAGCTGAGTCTAATACATTTACATCTGTAATTCATATAGTATCCTATATAATTATCTATTTATAATATTACTGAACTTCCACTTCTTTTAATCAAGAGCTATTTTATACTTACCTGTCGACCTATCTAAAATTACAAATGATCAACGTTTTTTTCCTTTTCAATATTCATACATATCTACACTCAATAGTCCCAGGACACATCCTACATAGATAATAGTACCTTCCTTTATCCATTACACCGATGAGAGTCAGTTTTTTATACCGAGTGCTCCTAGCGGTCTAACCTCTGCAATCCGTAGGGAAATCAGGAGTTCTACATACGAGCTGTTTACATTAAGTGTATGAGTACCTGTCGAACTGTCATTGTTATTTCTAGAGTATCAGTATCTAGCACAACCCACACTCTTTTTCTGAATTAAAGCCAAGTTTTAAATAGATTAGCTTTATACGATACGTGAGAAAGGTCTCAAATGATGGGTTGAATTATTTTATGATTAACTGTCGGCACGGCCGTTTTCATAATTATTTACAAGTTTAATATAAATTTTTATACATACAGGGCGAACGTTAGTGTGACGCCCTCAGGCTCGGCGACGATCTTCGCAGGGTAGCAACTGAGACAACATGAGAGTTGCTGAGAATCCAGTGGCGTGCGATTGAGGAGGTTTGTGTCCAGCAGTGGACTGTTGTAGGCTGATGATTATGTACATTAGAAGGGATACCGACACACAAACGGTTGCCACGTGTTCAGTACATCATACCGACCCCCCCTCTACATAGAATTTTTTTGTCAGTATAAAAAAAATCAGGTGTTTTCTTCAAACCTGCAATACCGACCCGGTAAAAATACATGACATCAGTTAGCCGTTTGTGAGTCGGTATACACGCTGTTGAAATTTTCCGACAAAAAAAAAGGTCTCACAACACGTGTAACCTAATGTAACCCCTCCCGCAACGAACAGCGTCCTCAGTACCTCGTCTCTGGCATCGTATCAATAAAGTGATAGTACATTTAATATTTCTAGGTAACCTCCACTTTTTTTTTACTTCATACTAATTGAGACCACTGTACGCCATTCCTAAACGACAAAATATGTACTTACTTTCTATTTATTTATAAGACCTATACCTGATATTTTTACAAAATAAATGTATCTTTATAGTACAATTGCGCAGTTGTTCTCTCCTTCTGATGAATCTCTCAGCAATTTGATGCCCGAGTGACTGATTTTAACATCTGTCAGTTAATTTATATATCACAGATGGAAACTTCATTCCAAATTCCTCATAATCCTGAACCAAACACATACTCAGCAAAGCCCCGTTCAATATTCATGATAACTTGAGCATCTAATTAAACCAGAAACTTACATATTGCCTGTATTTAGTTCAATAAATTAAATTTAAACTCTCATACATTGACAGGTATTGTTTTCAAAAGGAGCTGGGTAATTAAATAAGTTTCGGCAGCTATATTAATTTATATCTTAAAGCGTATAAGTGTGGTTTAAAGACGTAACATCACGCGTTTGGTAACCGAAAGGTGTGTCAGAGGTGTTTCTGTTATAGGTACAGTCACGAGCGACAATATGTAAACTCTTAACAGCTTTTAAAAGTGTCTTTCTCCTAGTGTTCTGATTAAAATTTTATGTTGTTACGAACACATACATACGAACATACTCTGGAACTCATATTTTTATGAAAAAGATCCTATCTCCAGGTTACAATCGTTATTTCTCGCGGAAATTGCTTTTAAATTTATGAAAGTGTATACATATTGGCGCTCGTGATTGTACAGCCACACAAGGCCTGTTATTAATTATGTCCTATGTATCAGGAGGCGAGCCTATTGCCAGCAACCGGGCGCTACTGAGAAATTCCTAGTGAAAACCACAACAACACTGCCCGATCTGGGAGTCGAATCTAGAGCCTCATCCACAACAGTCGCACTATCGACCACTTGACCAGCGAGTCAGGAGACAAATTTGAAGTAGACGTAAGAGGAAACTGAAAGGTCTCATAACTTATAAACCAGCATTCAATATACTTGAACCTTCTCTTCTCTATGCCAGCCTATTCGAATCTTAGTAAAGGTCATTTTTAAAGGTCAGTACAAAAAGAAAAGGTCACGTGGGATCGTTAAACCTCCCCTCATTATTTCGCCCTATAGTAGAGCCTATATCCGGTTCTGAACAAATAGACGGGTCTCTCTATGGACAGGTAAAATGAGCCTGAAGTTTCCTATGATTATCTTTAGGTAAACCTGATTTTTTTTGCGATAAATTTATCTACACAAATAAATAAAATTGGAGTGTCTGTTTGTAATTTCAAAACAACAATGTATTATGAAAGTTTCATGGTTTCAAAGGTTCATAATAAAAAAAAACATTTTTTTCTTCATTTTATCCGTCTCTTCGTTCCGGCTAATCTCCGAAACGCCTGGACCGATTTTGTCGGGACTTTCACTAACAGATAGCTGATGTTAGACGGCGACTTATCTTTTCAGAAAAAGGGTTCAAATTGGGAAGTAATATTTTACTATAATTTCACGCGGACGAAGTTCGCGAGTAACAGCTAGTTTTTAATAAGAATGAAAAACTATACCTAATATCGTTGTTATGGTTCGATTATAACCTCAAGATCTGATACCCTTCTTTGAGGAGTGGCTAGGGAGGCGCCACGGCGCCCTCACCTTCCGCCTGACGCAGGTCCTCACCGGACACGGGTGCTTCGGGAGGTACCTGCACCGAATCGGGCGGGAGGAAACGTCCGCGTGCTACAATTGCGAGGATCAACCGGAGGACACGGTGGAGCACACCGTCGAGGTCTGCTCCGCTTGGGAGGAGCACCGCCGTGTCCTCGTAGCGGCGATTGGCGGCGGCGACCTCTCGCGCCCGGCCCTGGTTCAAGCCATGGTCCGGGGCGAGAGGGAATGGGAAGCCGTCGCCTCCTTCTGCGAAGCAGTCATGCTAGCGAAGGAGGCGGCGGAACGTGAGAGGGAGAGAACCTCCTCACGTCCCAGCCGCCGCGGGAGAAGCACCGGGCGTCGGGGGCCACGCCGTGATGGCTCTCGGCCACCGCAGGCGCGGGCCTGTGGACGGCGAGTAATGGGCTAGCTCGCCGTCCGTCCGTCGTATGACGACGGGCAGGCCGTGTCGACGGCGCGTTCGTGTTCCACGCGCGCCTCAAAGAGATGTCAGCAAACGGGAGGGGCCCGCAAGGGCCGGTGCCTGCCAGGGCTGCGGGACTGTTCGAAAGAGATACCGCGGCCCTGGAACATAAAGGGCCAATGAAGGAACATGGGTGTTTTTTAGTCAGTAAGAGTCTGACACTCCCTTCCGCTCCGCCCAGAGCGGGAGGAGTCATTTGATGATTTCTCAACCTCCAAAAAAAAAAAAAAAAAAAGATCTGATACCCTTTTTGAAATATATCTATTTTGCAGCTAGTCCGCTGTAAAAATAAGATCTAAGTTAAAGATAAAAAGATCTAAATTATGTGTTCTATTGTCGATCATTAGTAAACTCCTATAAGTTTACTAATGATCGACAATAGAACACATAATTTTCTGATGCCCTTGGTTCCAGGGCGAACAATGTATGGACGCAGAGCAATGTCCTTTAAGGCGTTTAATTGTGTAGTTGTTTATTTTAGTTTAGTTGTATTTCATTTCTAGGGCCACTCGTTTTAATTTTTATATTCTTTTATGTTATCACTTATCTTTGTGAATGCTGGTTAACCAGTAATTGGCGACTGTGTAAGTCAAAGACTGTAAAACCTTGACTTAAGACATGTTGTACACAGAAGCTGTTGGTAAACCTTTATAAATATATAAATAAAAATAAGGCTTCATGCTTATCCGCCAACGCGCACTGGGCCCGCGTGGTGGATAACGAACCACTACCTCTCAGACAGAGGAGGCCTAAGTACCAGCAGCGGGAGTATTATAAGCTGATTATGCTGTGCTTCATTCATGCTTTTATTAAGTTAGCTACAGACGATTGGTAATCTATTAGTATTGTCACTTGGAAACTAATGGAATTCTCCCTTTCTTCAGTACTTTCTTAAGTGACATGATACTAAGATGTTCATCTACATTAACATACTGGTGTAGAATAATTATGACTCTGAAACGTTACTTTATGTCCGGCGATAAAGGTCCACTGTCTCACTTGCTTACGTAAGTACATCGTAAATCTAAACATTTAGAAATTTACGACAAAACTCAACAACAAGGAAATCCGTCCCATTTTTTCAAAACTTCCTACCACACCTAACTTTAAGTATTTCCCCTTAAAATTGTAATAAATTAACATTACGACTCCCATTTGACTATTTCCACCACACATTTCAAAATGACAATGGACGTACCGTACAGAAAATTACCCAGAAAATTGGGAAAACCACGGCTTTGAAAAAACTTTTTTAGCACTAACAAAAGGATGGAAGTCCGAATTAGTTTTGGATGAGAATGGGCTCAATTCACTGGATGATAAAGTGCGTTTTCGTTTGGGGTCGTTTGTGACGTGTGAGGGTTGTGTTTGGGTAGGGTGGTCTCCGAAGGCTCCTCACGTTCCGTGTCGGGTACATCACGTAGGCTGGCTGGCACTACGTTTATTATTCAATAGCTAAACGTAACAGACATGTTTAAAGTTACGGAGTAGGCTACGCTTAGTAGATATTGGAGTCAGTTGGATCTGATTTTAGTCCAAAAAGTATTGTGAAGTTTACGATCTGTGTTATTCAATGTGAATTTAGTTGAGCGACGTGAGGGGCCGCGTTCAAATATTAAAGTATCTGTAGTTTTATGCGCATCTAGCTTTTATATCAGCTATTTTCGGTTAAGCAACGTTTTGTTTATACATGCTTGTTTTCTATGCGAGCACTCGTTTCTTTCAGATTTTGGTCCTCCTGAGTATTATTTCTTTGCATCAGTTTTAACCATTAAGATAATATATAAACATACTTAACAGTATTTGCAATGCTGTGTACCCTGCAATACTTGAAAGCGGCATACGACAGCTGTTCAGGTCGCTACATACTGGTCGTATAAAATCTGAGTTATCTATTCGAGAAAACGAAGAAGACTAAGTGTGTCCGATTTACTTTTTTTTAGTTTATTTTCCATTGTGTTCGTTTACATCTTAAACTTTATAGTTAAACTGAATTCTGCAGCTCACGAAAAGATCATTAGTCTATTAAAACGTGCGACTGCATCTGAAGTTTCACTAAACTTTGCCCCGTTCAGTTTATCAGGCTCTTATCCGTTTTGTGACCGCAGACTTGAGTTATTTGCCTGAAAATCATTTGTAGCGTTAAACCCAACTTTGTCAGTTCCGTGGAGAGATAGTGGGCCATTGTGTACAGATGCTGGTCGATGCTGGTCAAAAGATTCACTTTTGAGATAGTCGAGTGGAGTTTAAGTTATGATGATCTGAAAATGATGGAGTGGTAAAGTCTGTGGAAGTTATTATGGCATTATGGGTATTCTAGCTTGCGATGGTACGTTTAACTGTCGTAACTTACTGGGGTTCCGAATTTAAAGTTGGATCTTAATAATTCAAATCAGGTTGATCAACCATGAGCCGTCGTCTAAACCTGATTTGTACGATACCAAAACTATCGAGTGGTATGTTTTCAGAAATATAATTATACTTACATAATGGCAGTAGTAGAGTGTGGTTTTAGAAAAAAAACCAAACCCAACATAATTTTAAATTGTGCTCCAAGCATACAAATTAACAGAGGCGGACATAATAAGACATTTTGTTGCCATAGACATTTTCTACCAGTTAACCTTCGGATAATTTTGTTCAGAGAAATAACATAACAATCAATTCACACCAAAACACTTTATTACATTACTTTTCGCTAACCAGCATTAGACATCTTAAATAATCCAAATTGGAAACGAGCGTAATAATAAATTAACCCAGTTATTCCAGCCCAGTAATGGTTATTTTGGCTCATCAATATTAAGAGGTTACAGGAGTATAATCGTAGGGGTGCTAAGGGCGCCACAATTTATCTACTCGCCTTGGGGGGATGAAATAATCAGGGGAGATTGGCTTACACTCTTTAAGGATAAATATTTTGAGAAGAGTGGCGGTGTTAGAGGAGATAGCAGGTTTTGAAGTAAGCTGGGAGATTTTGGAGCGCTTTAATTTGGTGTTAAGGGTTTCTGTAATAATATGGGGAAAATAATGTAATTTATTTGGCCTTTTTCTAAATCTGCATGGGAAACAAAAATGTTCCAATTATATTTCCTGGTGTTAAATTAAATCCTACTTAAAGTAACAAATAAACAGCTTATTTAACCTGTGACAAAATACTTCACTTTGATAATAGTGTTCATCCATAGACATCTATAATCCACAGAACCACAGTAAGATAAAATAAGTATAGGCAGAAATGAAACAACGCCACGTGATCTTTGTGTTCTGGGAAAACCCCTTCATACTATTTCCGACCACTGCAAGTTCTGAAACCAAGCAGACTGTTTCGAAAAAAATCTTCGAGGCAATGAAGCTGGACGGATTCTGGAAAAACTATTAATTTCTTTTGCATCACGCTACCAAAAAACTGGCCAAGTACGATTTGGACTCGCGCATGAAGGGTTCCGTAATACGTGCCATAATAGTAGGGGAGCCCCTTTAATTTTTAATTTATTTTGTTATAGTGGCAACAGAAAGATACATTCTGTGAAAATCTATGACAGACGGACGGACGGACGGATGGATGGACGGACCGCGGAGGCTTAGTGATAGGGTCCCATTAGTTACCCAGGTAGTTGTTAGTGTTCGGGTACGGAACCCTAATTAATTAGAAAAGAACGTGAAACGATCTATAATCCCTTCGTTTCTTCACATACTTACACGTGCCGACTTCCATAGCCCTCACACCCGCTGATCACCGTAGCCTACATAGCGTCTATTTATATCCCTTTAATCAAACTTCAGCATCATCATTACATCCAGAGACTAAAGGTCAACTCAAGGTAACGCCAGCATCAAAGGGAGGCTGTGATCAGTTTCCGGATATCCGGTCAAATTGGTGCCGTAACAAAGACGGTAGCTCCCAATGAGGAGGCACTGATACACGCTAACGAACGGAAGGAGGTCTGGTAGTTAGCGGTGTTTTGGAGATACTAAGGATATTACAGATGATAGGTGTGAGGCGAAAGAAAGAATAGGTGATTTTGACATAGTTTTGATTGATGGAAGTAATTAGTTCGCGGCGGCAAAATGCTCTAAAAATTAACATACTTTTATCAATTAGTTAGTTTGTGTCTTTACATTATACACAATCTATAAATAGAATAAAAATATGTACATACAAGTAAAAAAATGGGAAAAGAATTACAGGAAGTCATTCATCCACATCGCTGTCAACAGTTAAAGTACCCAGAAGGCTGGCAGCATTGCCGCGTTGAGTGGCAATGCTGATTCTTTGGCCAGAACAAACGCCAGCGCTCTCGTCAGCGGTCACGTGAAGAGTCTAATTAACAATTAATAGTATTGTAGTAATTTCAGATAATCTGATGTGTCCATACTTCTTGATTCTTAAAAGCACTACAAACCATAATTAAAAAACGTTGCTCAAGAAAATTTTGTTATTGAACTAAACATTGTTTGCTCTTAAAATGTCGCATTGACATCGCTGGTACAGTATTACCTGTTCAAAACCCCATTTTGTATAAAACTCGACTGTAATATCGCTGAAACTAAAGCCACGCCTCGCTGAAGGTGCTAACCAATACATTGGCCGTCGGGGTTCAAATTAAACTTTAGCTTTGAACACAATTAACGTCTTCTCTTTTGTGCTCCAGCCTGCAGTGATACTTAATTATTATTACAACATAAACGGTTCCAGGAACAATGTTGTATTGTTTGCGGAAACGGTTTGCGAAGATGCTTTGTGAGATAGGTAAGTTAGGTAGGAATCTAGTTCTTTATGATGTTTGGTATACCTAACTACTTTTCAAATAATAATTAATTAGGATGTTTTTTACAGTTTTCTATCGGAAGTGATATTGGGTTTTTCCAACAGGAATTTCTCAGTAGCTGCTACGGAGTCTGGATTTGTGCCCAGTTGATGGCAATAGGCTCGCCCCCTATTTCACGGGACTTAAACATAACTGGCGAAATGTGGGTGAACTATTAGGTACATATCTGCCTTACCATTCGGGGATTACATACAGGCGTGATGTTATGTTTTTAACTACTTCTACGTCAAGAATATTTATTCTCCCTAGAGAGTTTAGATGAAGTGACATAATATCTGTAATAACTATGCTGTAAAAGTTAAAAATTAGTAAATTAGTTACCAAATAACTAGTCCGATATCTTTGGGAGTCCGCCATATTAGACTTAGAATGAAATCACTTAGCTATCCATGCATTGTCGTCCAAACTCAATATGTATGCAAAATTTCAGCTCAATCGGAAACCGGAAAGTGAGTCAAATTTAACTTCTAAGTTTTTTTTTATATATTACATAGGTAGTTGAAGCTAATAAAACGTATTAAACAACCAAGTTTAATAACATAATATCCAAAACTTAAACGCCAGAGACTGGACACAAAATTCCCATTTCAATCAATGGACAGCAAAATCGTTTATATTTGCAGCAAAATGCTACTGGAGGCAGCACAGCTAAAAACTATCTGCGACCGGTCAGATGACAGTGTCAACGTGCAGAGGAAACAATAACCAGAATTGGCAGCCGTGTGGAAAGTGTCGCGTTACATAAAAGAGATTTAACCGTCAACGAATGCTGGTTGATTTGTCGATGGGGAAGTGAATTTCATGAAATGGATGTGATGGAAATGAAATGTTTCATCAAATGAATGGTTTTTATTTTCAATGATGAATGACTTATCTTGAAGATCATCAATGAAAGCTAAATTCTTTGAAGACTTTTATGACAGAAAGTTAGGGAGAACTAGACACAAACACAAATGCAGTATCAATTTGTGAATTTAATTCGGACACTTAAGCTACCGATACGTACTTGTCGAGATCAATAAATAAGACAAGAATATCCGAGTCCGATAAGGAAAACGAGCACAGGATAAGTGTTATATCGTAAAATATTAATACACCGTCTACTGAGCCCACCTAAGAGGAAAAACGAAATAAATATATATATTATAGGTAAGTAGTAATTTCTTACAGATAAACGAAAAAGATTTTCGCCATGACGACAATAGCACTCAATGAAACGAGCTTGTATTTATTAATACAATTGGAAAACTCAAAAGGATTCTACTTAGGCTTCGAATCCCTCACCCATTTACATCAGTTGAAAGTTTACGCTGTGCAGTATACATCGATGCTATACTTGGTGATTTCCCCGGAGCACGCCGACGATTACGGAAAGTGAATCGCATCCAATTTTTATCATCCACTTACATATCTGTTTCGGCTTTTTGTTAAATTGCCGTGGAGTGGTGAATGATTCACTCAGCTTTGCCGGCACTTTTTACGACAATTACCATTTTGATCGGCGCGGCAACTTTTTTTTTCGCCATTAACATTCAAACTTCCATTTTATGTATTAAGAATTTGAGTTCGGGTCGAGAATGGTTCTTGAGCTCAATTAAGAGGACCATAAACTTCGTAGTAAAGCCGATTCTATCATTACTCTGCTTATCTCAGTAATATCGTTTCTTTATTATTTTAACTGCCGTCGTTAGCTTTTATGTTAGTAGTTATAAATTGCACAAGAAATAGACCCGGAAAGTGGCTATAAATTTTGCTCCTGTCACGGATTATTTTGTCAGATACACTGATAAGTATTTTCCTTTGGGGGAAAAATTAAACAGAATATCTTTTAAAATTATGTTATTGAAACGTATAAAGCCAATATTTTATTATAAGTCACTGCGCATTGCAGATTTTTCTTTAAGTCCATTTCAATCAGGCTTATCTTCGGCTTGTTATTCTTGACCGATTTCACAAATCGTTAGATGTGCACTCTAATCCTTGATCGAAATTTGCTTTTTGTTTTGTTTATTTAATATTTTCCCTTGTTTGTTATTTTCAGCAAACAGTTTATCTTCGTAATATATCCCTTGCAAATCCTAATAGTCACAAGCAAACTTATAACTCAAAATAGACCCAAGACCTGTTGCAAATCAAACAACTTGAAAAAAATATGTTTGAATAGGTTACTGTTTACCCTAGTCCTACATTGAATTTTCTTTGGCAACCCTCCTATTAAAGTATGTCGCCTAATATCGTAGCTTCTAGCATACAGTATTCGGTACTGGATTTATTTAGAAGATTGCCAACACTTGCGTAACTCCCTCAATTTGGATGACTATGCATGGTACTTACCATAAGACTATGAGACTCCCCTTTCAACATAAAAATCACTTTGTATGCCTCCCATATTTCGGGTGCTTACGACTTGCAAGGAAGCCATGTTCTTATAGTTATGTCCATTTCATGGCTGTTTTTTAGGTCTGCCAACTTATTTCCACACAAACAACAAAGCAACATTTATTTTTTATTGTTCTATTTAGCGACATTGCAAGCCCATTCGTTACTCTATTCCATTTGTATTGAATCTCTCAGTAATATTTTTCAATTCAAGACTCCGAATCTGAACAAAATTAATCTTCCAGCCAGACTCACTAATATTACATTCAACAATACGCTTCATCATAATAAGACCATCTTGTCCTAAATAGGATCTCTTAGTTACGCAAAATCCGTACATAATCTCCATATTGTGTCCACTTCATCATAACAGAATTGTTTAGTGTCACGAACAATAGAACATTTTACTGAATACAAACTTAGTCCTTGATATAGCTTGTGGATACCACCAAGTAGCTGTTTATGTAAGCAAGCAAGCATGTCGTCTTATAAATGGATCCTTATATCAGAAGGTCGATCCTTATGATTTCCCTTGGCGCATATTGCTTCGAAACGACTCCACTACAACTTTACTGCGACTTCTTGTGTGACATATTATAAATTCAAGTTTTTCAACTATCTGGACGACATAGTTGGAAAATGGTCATTAGCGAAACATTGCAGAATAAGTTTTAAATGCATTTCTTGGCAACATTTATTTGTTTGTGCATCTCTTTAAGCTTTTACTTCAGTAGATCATAACTTATTGTATAAGTTAGAAGACATTATTATAGCCAAGTGTTTTATTTTTAAGTTGATCGAGCGAGTCAATGTTAAAAACTTTATTACATGTTTTAATCAAATAAATTAAAGATAATTTACGTTACGTTGAATATATGCCCTAAAAAGGCTAAAATTAGTTGAAAATCTCAGACATACACGTCTTAATACATAATATCGGCTTAAAAGATTGCGAAGCTTATCTATAATATAAAAATGAATCGCAAAATGTGTTGGTAAGCGCATAACTCAACAACGCCTGGACCAATTTGGCCAATTCTTTTTTTTAAATGTTCGTTAAAGTTCAAGGATGGTTTTTACGTTTTAAAAATTTAAAAAATTGCCTGGATAAGTCCAAAAACAGCACTAGGATACTTTTTTTTTTGGTAGGATTAGGGTAGGAGTAGGTTAAGAGTAGGGTAGGAGTAGTGTAGGAGTAGGGTAGGAGTAGGTTAAGAGTAGGGTAGGAGTAGTGTAGGAGTAGGGTAGGAGTAGGGTAGGAGTAGTGTAGGAGTAGGTTAGAAGTAGGGTAGGAGTAGTGCAGGAGTAGGTTAGGAGTAGGGTAGGAGTAGTGTAGGAGTAGTGTAGGAGTAGGGTAGGAATAGTGTAGGAGTAGGGTAGGAGTAGTGTAGGAGTAGGGTAGGAGTAGTGTAGGAGTAGGGTAGGAGTAGGGTAGGAGTAGGATAAGAGTAGTGTAGGAGTAGGTTAAGAGTAGGGTAGGGTAAGAGGTAGGACACCACGCGAACGAAGTAGCGCTGGGCAGCTAGTAAAATATAAAAGTGTCGTACCTTTAAGAAATAAATTCTATGAACCTCTCCGATGCAGGAAGAGACATTTTATAATTAAACTCAAAATAGATTTAGGTCACGTCTAACACAGAGTGAAACCAATCGTGGAGCTTTCGGTATAGACCTGGCGGGTTGAATCGGCCCGCAAATCGGATGGAAAGCTGATCGTATAGGCACTGCAAGAATCCTGGCGGTACGCCAAATACATTACGAGTCGTACACGTTCCGTATACGTGTCGTTACAACCACTGACGTGGAAACACGGTTTGAGATAGTGGTGACGTTTTTCTTTTTGGTGTTAATATTTTTAGTGAATAAGATTTGATTTATATTAAAGGAAAGTTGGCTCCAGAGCTCAAGGTATAACTTAAAGAAAATGACACTGAAACTCCTCTGTTCAGTTATGGATGATTAATTATACTACTGGGTTGTTACTTCACGTAGGTAAGTGGCGGTATTTTGGGAATCAGATTTTCTGCAAATGTCAGAATAGTCCTGCTATAAACCTAAGGGAGGTAATTACAAAAAAAACCCAAAGGGTTTCCGAACATTTTTAGCATCCAATGTTTCCAGGAAAATGTTACATGAAACAATCATTTACGTTACAATACCCTTCAACATTGAATACAAGGCACACAATACCCCAAAAAACATGTTTAACGAAATACAGGATGACCTAATTACGACAAATTATCTATTATTCGTCCGACGCCAACAGCTTACGGAAATAAGGTCGTCAGAACAATAGGAAATTAGTACCTTGCATCTGACAAATAACGGTCCAAGTCAGCTTCCTATCTTTGACGGGAACTTATTTTTGACGTAAAAGGGGGTAAACCAACAGCTCAGATTATTCGCCTAAGGCTGTTCTTGGGTTCTGAGAAACTTGGAAGAGGTTATGTACAAGAAAATGGTCTTTAAAGAGAAGTGTTAAAATATATTTTTGCGTATTTCTGAGTGTTATGATAAAAACGTGGGGTGTAGTATTGCTTAATCTTGTTCGTATAGATAGTTAGTAAAGGTAAATAAGTCTCGCAGTGGCATAATTATGTGTTCATTTACTTAAACGTTCGTGGTTTGACGGAGAAACTAATCGTTGCTTTTCCATTAACAAAGTATAACACAAGAATTGATTGAATTTCTAATCAAAGATTCTTAATTAGTTTAGAGAATCCACTTGTTTTAAAAAAGGAGGTTCTCTTTGCAGAATAATAAATACCTTGTGAAAACAAACGAAACTGTACAACTTCTAGAAAACATCGAATTTCAGTATCTGAAAGCTTCGTCTCTTAAATAGAAGACACAAGTATTTATCGATCAGTCTTGCTCACTACGTTTTTACTATTTCTACTTCCATAATTTTCTGTATATCCTTACTTCCTTACTAATTAATATTATAAATGCGAAAGTTTGTTTGTTACCTTTTCACGCCTAAACCACTGAACTGTGTTCATTCTGAAATTTTGCATATACGTTGTCAGGTGTACAGAAACGGACATAGGGTACATGATCACGGATAAACTGAAGTTATTACGGGTGGGTGTTTATGAGGAGACAAATCGGTTTACTCTCTTTCTTGTTAGTTTTTTGCACTCAGTACCGCTACCATTGTCACTCGCAACTCAATTCTGATTTCTCGTATAAATTCAACCCATGCAAAAAAAAATTATGTACTTATTATTATTTATAAGTCTTTAAATGATAGCCCTGCTTAGTCATGGCGTATTCTTCAATATAAGAAGCTTAAAAGTAAACCAATTAACATTAAACAGAGCTTTTTCCAAAAAAAAAACCATTCAATTTATCTCAACTTTAGACACCAAGAAAGAAAAGGAAAAAATGGACTCTCGAAATTATGAAAAGATACGAAAAAACTAAATTAATAATTTACATTATACATCTGTCGAGGTGTTACTCTGTAGATGATAACTTCCCGCCCGCCCTTCGGCAGTTTCCGGTTTGGCAGGGCGGGCGGCATAATCGGGAATTTACCGAACAATTGTAATAAGAGAGAAAACGTTTACTTAGCGATGGAATCGTTTCATTAAAATATTTAATTAGTTTTTTAACACTTTTATTACTTCAATTAATGTTGATCGGAGTGTAAACGGAAAGTATTTTATTAGAGTTTTTTGTTGAGTTTTGAAATGTCATTGATAGATAGGGAATAGGGAATAAACTATACTTCAAGGTTTGTTTCTTAAAAAAAAACTATTAATATAACATAGCATAACATCACGCCTGTAATCCCCGAAGGGTTGGGCAGAGGTGTATCTGATAGTACACCCACATATTATCACCAGTTACGTTTAAGCCCCATGTAATAGGGGGCGAGCTTATTACCATCAACCGGGCGCAAATCCAGACTCCATGGCTGCTACTGAGAAATTCGTGATGGAAAAACCCAAATAACACATTGCCCGACCTGGGAATCGAAAAGCATGAGGTCCTTCATGCTCAGCAGTCGTGCTTGCTTACCATCTAGATGTTTATCAGATTTGGCAAACAAAAATTTCAACACAGGAGAACACTATTTTTAACTAATAAGTAACGATTACTTCAAACCATAATAATTTCCAGTAAAAAGTAAATACAAAATAACATTTTTCTCATCAAGCTTCCAATCCCACGCAAAACACCGAACTGCCCCGATGTTTCCCGAACACGCACGAACAATACCGGACGATATAATGAGTTATGAAAAGCGCCCATCGTTCCAAGAGGAAATGAAATCTCGAACTTTCGATATTTGCACGCAAAACACAGTTTAAATGGGGATCAAGCTTTGTTTGTTAAACTTGTGTTACAATTGTTGTATGCAAACATGTGCTCAGTAATCATGGAGGATTTCCGCGCGTAATATTATGTTTTTATTTATGTTCGCTGCATGTTCGCAACTTGTTTGTTTCATATGTATTCTGTTTGTGACACGTGTTTAAAGTTAAGAGATGAAGTCAAATGTCACGTCATTGTTTGATGTATTTTGACATTTGTGTGTTTGTGATACACATGCATTTCATTTCATTTGTTTCTGGGAAAAGGTATTTTATTATAAAACGTATTTCGGGTTTCAGAAGTTCAAATGAAACAGATTTTTCAGAACAGGAATCGTTGTGAATTGTATCAGTTTGTATTTTTTACATGGAATTCGTTTTTGCCACGTATTAACATAATTACTGCGCGTGACAGGTCTTGTCATCGATCAAGTTCATCTCATTACATTATTAGTTGTAGCAAGGGGACGACGCTGCCACTGATTTTGAAAGCCGAGTTCAAGGGATTTTAGTCTTTGTGGCGCACAGTTATTTTGCTATGATTAAATACTTTCTTCATGTGTACCGTTGCGATTCCGTGAGTGACCAGATCTGAGCACCGTAGGTTAGGACGGGCAGGATACACAATACATATCGATGAGTTTGCACTTCAAGGTGATCGGCAGATCTCCCTTCATCAGCGTCTGCATGGACGAGTAGCTTTTCCAGGCGTTGTCGATTCGGCGAAGGCTGGTTCGAGGTGGCGCAGGAGAAGAGTACCTGGAAGGATATGGACCTCTCCATATCCTTCCAGGTACTCTTCTCCGTTTGCCCAGCAGTGCGACATACAAAGCTATAGAAAAAAAAAAGAAAATAAAACGTGTTTGAAACATGTTGTTTTTAACTTTGTTTGTTTGTTTGCCATTTAACAATGAAGGTTGCCATTACCAAACATTGTGGGAAGATATACTTCTGAAAAGACTATTATCCTTACTCTCCCGGGCCACGAACGTGAATCAAAATTTCTTCAAAAACAGGCTAATACAAAACATTTGGAGATTCAAATTTATCCGTACCTTGTTTATCTTCACCCACTCCACCCGGGCAAAGTTGATAAAACCCAATATCCGTTGTTTATTTATCCGAAAGTGCTTTTATATCCGGTTCTATATCGATTGGCGATATTAGCCGTAGTTAGTGATTGGATGTTGTTGTGATTTTGGCTCGCTGCGATGTTTTTGTACGATCTAGGTCATGTTACGGGAGTCTTTGAGAAAATTACTGTACTATTGTTGTTATAAGCCATCTCTAAAAGAGAAAGATTATGTTCAGCGTCTACAGCGTCTAGATATTGTATATGAAAACTTGTTAAGACAAATAAATATAGTGAATAATAAAAGATGGCACAGTGGTGAAATTAAGACCAAAAACTCGTGTCAGAAATTAACAGTCACTTAGTAAATAAAAAATAATGACTAGCTTATGCCTGCGGCTTCGATCGCGCCGAGTTCGGTGATTATTCCACGGGATCTTACTACCGGGGTAAAAAGTATCATATATGTTAATCCAGGTTATAAACTATCTGCGTGCCAAATTTCACCCATACCCGTTCAACCGTTTTTGCGTAAAAGAGGAACAAACATATATACCTATTCTCACAAAATTTCGCATTTATAATATTATTAGTAGGATTAATGTCAAGCTCGATTCAGAGACGTATCTGAGGATATGTTTCCGTCTCAGTGAAAGGTATAGTTATATTCAGTATAAAACATAACATCACACCTGTAATCCCCGAGGGGTCAGAAAGACATGGACATTATAGTACACCCAAAATTCACCACTTATATTTAAGTCCCATGTAAAAGGGGTGAGGCTATTGCCATCATCATCTACTTTAGAAAAGCTGACCATTTGAAATATCTTGGTGTCACTATTGACTCCAATCTAAATTTCCGTAAACATATCGAGTTACTATGTGCTAGAGTGCGCAAACTAATTTATGTTTTTAAGTATTTACGTAATGTTGCGTTGTGTCAGTCTATTCTAACCTATTGCATAACATCCTGGGGGGGGGGGGGGCGGGAAATTCGATTCTTCTCCCTCTAGAACGTGCTCAAAGAGCAATTCTAAAGGTTGCTACCTTTCGTCCGTTTAGATTTCCTACACATCTGCTCTACAAAGCATGTAATGTGCTCACAGTACGGCAATTATTTATTCTTCACATTATACTACAGCAGCACTCTACCCTTCCCTATGACCCAGTTCCTTCCGATAGGAGAAGAAAAGACCTGGTTTGCACAAAGCCTCAAACTAGACATGCGTTTGCTAGTCGATTTTATGTGTTTTTAGGACCTTTTCTGTATAATAGACTCAACAAGAAACTAAACTTCTATAGTCTAAGTTATAGGAAATGTAATTTTGTAATATCAGATTATTTAGCGATGCTTAATTACACGGACACAGAAAAACTTCTAGAAGTCCTGGTTTGATTTGATAGGTCATCTCCTCGTATTTAGTTGTACATATTGTTATTAAGTTAGTTTTAATGTTTACTGTTTTTGTTCCTAGATTTACTTTATTTTAAAACTTTTCCTGTCCTAATTAAATTATGCATTGTAAAGTGATGGCCTGAAACACAGGTTTAAATAAACCTAGATCAAGCAGGTCGCTACCTAACATTTGATTTCGCCATTATCGTAACTTGCAACAGTTATATATATTTAAGTTATAGTTTACTTATAAGCACTAATTATACAATTGTTTAGAAATAACAGTACTGCACCTAAATGTACACTTTTGTAATACCTACTTTTTTTTTTAAATAAATTATTCTTATTCTTATTCTTATCAACCGGGAATTCAGACTCCATGGCTGCTACTGAGATTTTCCTTGTGGAAAAACTGATTAGCACATTTTCCGAAAGTATTTTCGGGTTTCATTAAAAAAGTCCCAATATACAATAATATCACATGAGTGGTCAGAGTCACTCCATCAACAACCACTGTTTACACTTTGCTTTTTACGTAATCAAGTTACAGACTTATTTCGCAATTTTGCCACCAGAGGGGAGCAGGTAACCAACAAAATAATTTCGAGAAAGTTCTCTGAAAATAATTAAGCCATTGAAATGACTTCTAAATTAATTTGTGGAGTTCAGTATATCCGTTGGTGTTAAAATTCCGGTCTTTTGTTTAAAATGAAAGCGAGGTGAGCAGATCTCGCGGTTTCAACGAGTTTTGAATTAACAAGATTTGTTTATATGGATGAGAACTTTGTTTTAAACCGATTTTAGCGTGTTATGTGTTCTAGTTGTTAATTGGAAATTAAATCAAAGTGATTTCGCATTAGGAAATTAGAATTTAAACGACTGCGTGGGTTTAAGGGACAGCGACGCGAAAACGGTTCTCATGTATTCAGTACTGTATCATTCTAAACCCCCACATAGATTTTTTTTTATTTTCAAGTTTTGTTTTAATAATCGATCGCTAAATTCTATGTGGGGGGGGGTTCAAATTGATGTACTCAATTCGTGGTTACCGTTTTCGCGTCGGTGTCCCTTTCACCCGTATATATAATACGCCAGATACCAAATCTTTTATCTATATTTTCGAATGGTCGATTTGCCTTCATTGCGGCGAATTCTTATTTTGTTTAGTAAATATCTTACATTGCTAGCTATTACAAAAACAGGATATTAAGTTTTTATACCAACAGAACAGACCAACTATCTATGATTTTTTTTATAACGCCTACATTGATATTTCCAACGACACTACACACAATTTGCATCCAAAAAACAAAACAAAATCAACAAAATTCAACGTAGTGGAAAAAACGCTAGACAACCGAAACATAAAAGCACTAACGATCCAAACAAAAACCCAAATATTATCGACGAAGTTACCGCCATAAACCTGTACCACGGACCATCACCATTAAATACTAGAAATGATTACACCTCCTTACTAAAATAATACGTTTTTAAGACAAACTGCCAAATAAAAAGGTGCGCTCATCCAGCATCGTTTCGCTGAGTGTGCCGCGTATAACGTTATATATAACGTTATCGTAACGTTTATAACCGCTATCAAAAGTTAGCAAGGAGAAGCTATAAAAGTCGTAGTAGGGATAAGGTGAGTTAAAGTGAGGAACGTTTTTGGGGTAAAGCATGCGTGGCTGGGAATTGAGGGTAATTTTCTGACATTAGCTGTGGGGAGAAAAGTGAGGTTAGTAGTGTTTTCAGCGGTAGATTCGTCGTGATAACATAGCGATTTTGTTGCTATAGCAATATTGTACCAGTCTAACACAAACACAAGTTCTTTTAAAGAGCGACTCAGTTTTTTTGTCTTTATTTTCCAACGATGAAAGAAAACTCGTCGTCAACCCATTGTTAAAGTTTAAAGTAGAACTTGTGGATCAGGAAAGGTGAAAGAATATCAATGTCCATTATGGAATCACACACCTGTCTACCTGTTTCCCAACTATATTCAGTTTCCAGTTAATCTGGATACTAATATACGAATACTATACACCGAGTGCCTTCTATCTGACCTTCACAAAACAGTTTTTTTTATTTGGTCTGAACATAAGGTCCTGCCTTCAATTCCCAGATCAGACAAAAGTGTTATTGGTTTTATCTATCCGGAATTTTTCAGTAGCACCCACGGAATTTGGATTTGTGCCAACTGATCACCATAACATGTTATCTACAAATCTCGTTGTACTGTTAACCTTCACCCGTAATAACGCTTTCATGGCAAAAGTTAAAGTATCGACTATAACACATTCAATTAGCAAGCTAATAGCAGTTTCACTTTACTCGTACAGTAATCAATGAGTTCGTGTTCTGTCCCACCCTCAGAGAATATCATTGCGACCAACATACATTAAGGTATATTAACATTAATGGTGTTCAGGAGTTTGTTGTTTCCAATTGTAAATAGGCTGTGTAGGCGGTAGGCAGTAGGATTACTGAGATTAGTTATGTATATACAAGATATGTTACGTTAATATTTACCGACGTTTAAGATCTGGTAGCGCTGGTATATACATATGTACATACTAGTGCACACAACGTTGACAAGTTCCACTTCAAGCTTTCAAGCTTTTGCTCGCGTGAATTTAGAATTTGACAATTAATTCGGGTTGTACTCTGCTTGTAACAATATAACTCAATCATGATTCGAAAGACACGTGGCGCCATCTATTATCATAAGAACGTTATTGTAGTTTTCCTAGGGAAAAGTACTTTTTTTCGGGATGTTTACCCTATGTCCGTTTCTGTACACCTGACAACGTATATGCAAAATTTTAGGATGATAGGTTCAGTGTTATAGGCGTGAAAAGGTGACAAACAAACTTACTTTCGCATTTATAGGATTAGAATAGGCTACAAAAGATAGGATAAGTACGTAAGTAAAAGTGATAACTATCATTTAAATGATTGCGCTTCAAATGTCTTGTCGAGGCATTATGATTTTCTTGACGCGGACGAAAGACAAAATTTCCCAGTTGGAACGTTTTCGAGTCTTCACAATGCACGCGCTAATAACATATCCGACTAATTTTATAATTAATATAATTGGATTAACTGATTACAATTTTTGACCAAATAATTCATTCCTTTTAACACACAACCTCCCACCCCTACCCATCGATTAGTGGGTTTGTCAATAACCCATCGTTAATGAATGATAAATTCGTTTAAAAATAGACACATTTACTAAGGGTACTTCCGAAAGCGGCCGCAGCCACAAGCCGTAGCGGTGAAGTCTGATTTCTAATTAACTCTGTGAGAACGGCAATAACCGGCAATTATGTTATCCATTAATGCGTCTTCATAGGATTTTATTGAACGAATCGACACTCTGCGTCACCAAAAGTCAAAATCAAAGAAAATAAAGACATACAAATTCAAAGACTAAACGATGAAAAACAAAAGATCGGCGAAGCTACAGATATATATATATATATATATATATATAAATATAAATATATATATATCTGTATCTATATATATATATATATATATAGATACAGGCAAAACCCCACCCATATTAGTAAAAAAAGCATTTAAAAACCAAAAACAATAAAAATATTAGTCTGCTTCTTCACGCTGCTACAATGCGGGGCTGGCACGATGCCATCCGACGGCAATTAACTGAGATATCACAACACGCCTCCAATCAAAACTAGTTATTATTAAAAGTGAGATTAATAAACACAGTTTCAAAATTGAAGGTGTCACTTGAATTGATTTGGGAAACGTAATTGGGAAAAATTCCTGCATTGGGAACTCGCAAATACATGAATAACTTTCTTTTATAGCTGCAATGGAACTATCATTTTTATTTAAAATTTGATGTCTTATTTGGTTTCTTTTCAAGCCTCTATTTTATCTTCAAATAGTGTTTAGGTACTTTACTATTTTTTTATTGGCTTATTCTGTCCCACTGCTGGGTAAAGGCCTCCCCCATTCCTTTCCAACTGTCCCGGTGATTTGCCTCCTCTGGCCAATCAGTCAGGAACGATTCCAATTCTTATTAATATTATCAAACAGCTTCGATACATATTATAATAGCATGAATAATATGACAAAAATTATACTGGACCTAAAATAGTACCCTGCGGTACACCACTCATTTTCCTCCAACAAAGCTCCAGATTTATTTATTTTTATGCCAAAAAGTCAGCCACGATGAGAGCAAAGTCTAGGTTTTATTTTTAAAACCCAATTTATGGAGCAGAAAATTCCGTTGCTCTAATAAAAATTAAACGTGCAAAATAATTGCCTTAAGAATCTTTGTTTGGTTAGTTACTTTCAGTAGACCGGGAAATATGATTTATGGGCAACGTGGTTATGGACACAGTAGTTTTGGTATTATAAATCTTGATTTAAAAAAAAACGTTATTAGATGTTCCAAATAATGGAGAATGGAAACACATTTTAGCTTAACAATTACTTTAAAAATAATCGCCAGCTGTGGGGGAAGTTGGGCTGTAGATAATAACACTGAACCATTTTGAGACACTGAATTCAATATTTTTTGTGATTAAAGGCTTAGCATTTTTTTAGTAAATTGACTACCAGAATTCAAGCTCAGAAGCCAACCAGAAAAAATAAAGCAAACGACGATATTACCCGAAGCTCATCCAAAGAGGAATGGTCGTCTTCATAATGGAATAATTTAAATTATATACCGTCAAAACCTCAGCGAAGGCTACAATAAAACACAATGAAGATATCTCGTCTGCAGCTTAATCCGAGGTAGGCCCGTGAATTTATAAACGCTGACTTGCCACTCTGGACGGCTGGCGCTGAATTCTTGGGTAATGTCGTTGACGGATTTGGCCTTGCATATTTTTTATCCAGTGACATCAAAGATGGTAGTAAAATCGGATGACTTTTTTCAACTACATTCAAACTTTGAATTCGTTTTTTATCGCGGTCGAAATACATTGATTCTATCCTAAGATATATCCTGAGATTTTTTCTGCTAGCAAATATTGAACATGGTTTCTTTTAAGTGAGAAAAAAAAGATAGAACGTTTGAAGAATACTATTAAAGAACAAGGAACAAATGATGGTGTAACGGTTCACAAGGGAGAATGGTAGAAAAAAAACGTGTAGCGCCGACTCCAAGTAACATGGAACAACGCCAATTAGCATAAAACTGAAGTATTGATCTGACTATTCTAACTGATCATCGCCAATAAAACAACCCAAAAAACAAACTCAATCACAATCAACCTGACACAGCCTCCATAAAAAACCTGAACAATGACGAAACTCCTAAAACGCCTATTCCGGATCCAAAGTCGACAAGAGCCAACAAAATTCACTTCTAACTCGAAAACTGGGAAACAAAACACCAATCGAATTCAATATAGAGAACCGCATAATCCCGTTGAAGTGAAAAGCTGAACTGTTGGCAACCAGCCAATGGGCGAACGGGACTCAATTAGTGACGTAATAGCCTACGTAGCTCGTATTGATTTTCGTATTATTGAAAATTACACATTATCACCGAATATTGGAAGGCACGTGGATAATTTTATTTGCGTGGGACGGACGAAGTATGATACGTCAATATACTTGTTAAGTGTCGGGTGTTTTATGATGGAAATGTTCGAGAGAATTTATGAGGAAGAGGTGTAAGATACGGTGAATTTTGATTTTATTTCCTGCACAGTGATTTGTACGTTTGTTTTGTTGTTTTTAGGGTTCCGTACCCAAAGGGTAAAACGGGACCCTATTACTAAGACTTCGCTGTCTGTCTGTCTTTCTGTCTGTCTGTCTCCAGGCTGTATCTCATAAATCGTGATAGCTAGAAAGCTGAAATTTTCACAAATGATGTATTACTATTGCCGCTATAACAACAAATACTAAAAATTAAAAAAAAAAAATATTAAGGGGGGCTCCCATACAACAGATATGATTTTTTTGCCGTTTTTATAGATAATGGTACGGAACCCTTCGTGCGCGAGTCCGACTCGCACTTGGCCGGTTTTTTGTTTGTGGACCAGCAACTTCACTGGCAAGTAAGCAACATAACTTGTTTTCGGGATGAGGGGTATGTACCCTAATGTCCGTTTCTGTACACCTGACAACGTATATGCGGAATTTCAGGGTAAATAAGTCCGCACTGGTAAACCTTATTTATAAAATATTTGTTCCGTTCTCGCAGACAAACCGTGAAAACGGTTTTGTGAGGCTTAGTTCTTAAGTTAAGATTTTTGTTAACTTTCTTTTTAATAAAAAAAAAAAAATGAAGTTGCTGGTCCTACTCAAAGAAACTGATATTTTTGTATCTTAGTAGATATAGAATATCTCATATCAATATAATAAGCCATCAGATTACCTTACAATAAGAAGTACTACGTTCTGTCAGCATATTATCAGTACAGCATATTTTATCAAATTAGCATCAAATTCAAACTTCTCATTATTTTATCTTGTCAA
This sequence comes from Eurois occulta, assembly GCA_950022335.1. Lineage (NCBI taxonomy): Eukaryota > Metazoa > Arthropoda > Insecta > Lepidoptera > Noctuidae > Eurois > Eurois occulta. The sequence continues at coordinate 1,629,089 of OX465489.1, read as the reverse complement.
AAACTTTAAACAGAAAGAAAGGTTGTCATGAGGATATGCTGCGTCGACCCATTGTACCCAGAGAGTGTGATGGTAAAATAAAGTCTTCTGGGAATTTGGTAGGCCTATTTTGCCCTAAATTTCTAATTATTGTTAGCAGGAAGGCAGGTAATATCGGTCGAACTATCCAGAACAAGCTCAGTAAGTTGCAACGCTAATCCCCAACGCTTCACGCTCAATTTGCTCCAAATAACGGCCAGGTTCGCAAACAATGATATTTCACACGATATTATGGTCTAATTTCGTAAACAAATGCCGCTGGTTATTAGGAGTTTGTTGTTATATAACGTCTGTTTTGATTGCCACCCTAATTGAAGGCAATCTAGCATATTTGTGTGCTGCAATTATTGTGTTATTTTGTAAAGTGGAAAGTGATTGTTGGGAGTAAATAAGGTTATAAGTAAGTAAAACTGTATCATCATCATCTGCCTAGCCTATTCCCAACTATCTTGGGGTCGGCTCCCAGTCTAACCGAATGCAGCTGAATACCAGGATTTTATATGGAGTGACTGCCTATCTGACCTCCACAACCCAATTAGTATTGGAGTATGATACGTCTTGATAAGACTGGTTGTCAGACTTTCGGGACACTGATTACCTGTAACGACTGTCAAAGATCTACAAATGACAGCCGGGACCAACGGCTTAACTTGCTTTCCGAGGCACGGAGGAAACTTGGTGGTCACCCATCCACAGACCAGCAGCTAGGCAAGCACGGCTTAACCTAAACACCGAGCGGCTATTACTATTTAACCACGAGCTCCTCCAACAAGTAAAACTGTATAGTTTTTGAAAAAAATATTGTTTATTCCTGTTGGAACAGTAAGATGAGGTCTAAAATGAAATGTTGCTTTCTGCGGTTTGCTAGCGCAAGATGGAAGGCAACATTTTTTTTGTTTGTGAGCCTTAATCTTCGTTTCAACTTCAAAGCACTATTTTAATTTTATTTTACTTCTTTCGCTGATAGAATAATTATCCCAATTTCTTTCTGGACTGGATGTTTGTACAAATTGTATAAGAATCAATTGTACACCTCCAATGAAATACTGAGGTAAGAAACTTAACTTTTTTTGTGTAACTCTGACAATAAAATGACGATACAAAACTGGAAATGCATAAATAAGTAACAATATATGAAAAGGAACGAGCTGATCAACAAACCAAACAAATCTGTACACTTGACACCAAAATAATCCTACCTGCCTCTTTGGTCTGTATGGTTATTGGGTTCTGAGGGCAGCCACGGAGTCTGGATTTGTGCCCGGTTGATGGCCATAGGCTCGCCCCCTATTACATGGGACTTAAAAACATGACTGGCGAAATATGAGTGTACTATTAGGTACACCTCTACCTAACCCTCGGGGGAATACAGGCCTGATTTTATGATGTACAGAAACCTATTTTACAGCTTCACCAAATTCACGAACTTAACACAACCTGCACATATATTAAAAGAAGCTTCATTAACCAATAAGAGGCAATAACAGGCAGAATTCTCCCTTCGTTTTCAACGGCGGTCATGAAAACGTACTGCCCCTAACTCCAGTAATGGTTTAGTTTGTTTCTTAATGGCCGTTCTTTGGACTATTTTAGAAAACGTTCAAAATTTAAAGGTGTGAAAGTTTGGGAATTAGAAACTTTTGTAGTGGAGGAAAAAAATTATGGCACGGCAGTTAATTTTGAAGGTTTTGTTGTTCGGTATTTGGAATACACATAAACCACTTTCCGAGCCTTTCCAAGAACGTCTAAGTCAATGTCTTCGTGGATTTTCAGTCTTAGAGTGTTATGATAATTCGGTAGGTACAGGGTTTTGGTGAGATTACTACACTTTACTGCGTCGTTGGTCTAATCGTTGCAATCGCGACTGCTGAGCACGAGGTCCTGGGTTCAATTCCCGGAACGGACAAATTGTTATTTGTTTTTTTTTTAATACATCCAAAGGTTGTCTTTAAAAAACCGCTTTTATCGCCCGTTGTGTCATCCAATGTAAAATGTTTTGTTTAATGCATGTAATACATACCAAGGAACATTCTATTCCATTCTATTATGTGTCCCAGTGTTACGATACATATGCTCAGGAGCACCTACAAAAACGGAGTTCCTTATAGCTTCCCAACAACAGGTGTTAATCTTACCCCAAGAAAACGACCAACAACTACAAGAATATTCCATTACGTGCCATTACCTCTCCAACTAGCATGCAACCCGTCACTCCACGTCCAAAAGTCGGCTCAAATCCTGGTTCTTAAAGGTTTTTGTGACGTCACGCGCTGTCATGGCCGACCTACGTCAAACTCGTTAGGATTCGGACGCGCTTTGATTTTTTTATGTGTTTCTTGTGTTCCTCTCATTATTGGTGTGTTTGGGTTTCAGTGGTGGGAACTGCCTGGTTTTTCGCTTGTTGTGGTGGTAAATGGTAGTAATGGTGAAAAAACCACTATACTGTTTTATGCAAAAGGGTAATGAGATATAATATAGTTATTGGATTTGATGGTGCGGTCAAAACCGAACGGACTGTGGACTGCCTGCGGACACAGGATATTCTTCTTAGCGTGTCGAAATTGGGTCAACCCAGAATTTGGCGACGGGTTTGGCACTGTCTATAGCGTCCTTCGGCTCCAATGATGAGCAAACTGTTGGACTTTGTGAACAAAACCTCTATGTCAAATCTATGATGTTATATTGTCTATGGTGACTTTTTGGTATCTGTCACTTTTACCGTGCTCTCGCGTAACGTGTACTAGAACTATCTCTCTTGTCATGTCTGTGCAATAAAACTGTTGTGATCCTATTTGAATATAGTTTATTAATTCCACACCTGAATACATAAATAACAGGTTATGGGCCCAGGCACCTACTCAAATAGATAACGAAAGTTATTTTTTGTAAGAAAAAAAAAGAAAAACAAAAAAAACCGATCGGCACGTGTTTTTTTTTTTTCTTTGGTTACAAAAATTTGAAAAAAAATGACCAGCGAAGCAAACCACACAGGAATTCCAATAGAAAGGCTGAAGGGGGCGGAAAACTACAACAACTGGAAGTTTTCCATGAAGATGCTCCTGATGCACGAGGACCTCATCGAATGTATCGAGTCCACCGACGGAAGCAAAGATGTAAGAAAAAATCAGCGCGCGCTTGCAAAAATTTGTCTTTCTATACATCCCAATGCTTTCTCGCTTGTACGTAACGCAAAATCGGCTTACGAAGCATGGACAAATCTACAAAACGCATACGAGGACAAGGGTCTGTGCAGACGCTTAGGATTACTGCGGTTGCTTTTTGGAACTAAACTCGAAGAGAATGCTTGTAACATGGAGGCTTACATTACGAAAATAACGGAAGTTACACAACAATTGCATGACATAGGTTCTCCACTAGACGATGACTTCATAGCAGTCATCATGCTGAGCGGACTGACATCCGATTACGACCCACTCATCATGGCGTTGGAGAATACCAGTGACAAGCTTGTCAGTGAAACTGTAAAAATGAAATTATTACAGGAGTTTCACAGAAGAGATGATAAGACAGAGAATGCATCGGCTTTAACTACTGTCAAGAAGATCAAATGTTACCGATGTAAGAAGCCAGGACACACAAAGAAGAATTGCCCTAAGAATGCTGCTTCTACGACTCCAGTGAGTAATGTCAAGGACAAGAAGAAGGGCTTATTATCAGCATTGTCGGTTAATCTCAAGAATGATGTGTGGTACGTGGACTCGGGTGCAACCAACCATATGTGCAACAATAAGAGTGTTATGTCAGAATTAAAATCAACTAAAGAACTCTCTGTAAACATTGCAAATGGTGATCAGTTATGTACTGCGGGAATAGGTAAAGTTAGAATTAAGTTAGACAGCGGTTTTAGAACAATAACAAATGTTTACTTGGTTCCTCAACTGTCAACTAACCTTTTATCAGTGAGTGAGTTAACAAGAAAAGGTTATAAAGTCAATTTTAATTCTAAAACTTGTAGAATAATGGACGGGCATGAAACTGTTGCTACCGCTAGTTATGTAAATGGTATTTTTCAATTAGATACTATAGGGAATAGCAGTAGAGCTGATGTTGAAGTGCAGCCTCAATGCATGGTGTCTGACAGCAGCAGTAAATCACTACTGGTCTGTGATGTGTCAGAGCAAGAGCAGAGCAGCTTGGTGTCACAGGAAGTATGGCATCGCAGGCTGGGGCACCTCAACTCTAGGAGCATGAATGTCATGAAACAAGGTATGGTCATTGGTATGAATTATGATAGTACTTGTTTTCAATCATGTATTGCCTGTATTAAAGGAAAACTCGCAAAATTACCTTTTCCAAAAGTGTCTTATACTAGGTCTAAGGAGATTTTAGGCTTAATACATACGGATTTATGTGGTCCAATGCAAGAGAAGTCATTTGGTGGTTCTTGTTATTTTCTTACTTTCATTGATGACTGCTCAAGAAAAACATTTGTTTATTTTTTGAAGTCAAAGGGTGAAGTTTTTGAAAAATTCAAAATATTTAAAAAGCTTGTGGAAAATGAGACTAATAAGAAAATAAAAACTATTCGTAGCGACAATGGTGGTGAATATATTAATAAAAAGTTTCAGGAGTTTCTGCAGCAGCAAGGAATCCATCACCAGATGACTGTCCCGCATTGTAGTCAACAGAATGGTGTGGCAGAAAGAGCTAATCGTACCATCATGGACAAAGCTCGCTGTATGCTAGAAGATGCTGGTCTTGACAAACGTTTTTGGGCAGAGGCTGTAAACACTTCAGTGTATCTGAAGAACTGCTCACCCACAAAAGCTGTCATGGGCATGACACCACTGGAAAAATGGACTAACACAAAGACAGATGTAAGTCACCTTCGTACTTTTGGTTGCTTGGCCTATGCTTTGACTTCAAATCACAAGAAATTGGATTCGAAGGCAAAGAGATATATATTTGTGGGTTACTGTAACAATACAAAGGGTTACAAACTCATGGATCCTGAAAACCTTGGGTATTGTATTAAAGCACACCATGTGAGGTTTTTAGAAGATCGTTTTTGGCAGAAGGATCTGTCAGAGGATGGTACTAAACAATTGGTTCATGTTGTTTCACATACAGAACCGACATGTAGGGCAGATGATACCGGGGATGAAAGTTCACAGGATATCTCTGCAAATTGTCCTTCTGATGACAGAAATAGGAACAGGGAAACAGTATTTAGTATCAATGACAGTAGTAGTTCATCTGAAGCAGATAACTCATCGGATGAAACCTATATTCCAGGGAGTTCTAGTGAAGACTCGACAGTTACAGACTTCACTGATGCTGTAGATGAAGATCTATCTGCACAACTGGCAGCTCAACAGTACAGGGATCTTGGAGACCCAGAGACTGTTAAGGAAGCACTAGGTGGCAATGAAGCTAAAGAATGGAAGGAAGCCATGGAAGATGAGTATAAATCCTTTAATACCAAAAAAGTCTGGCACCTTGTGGATCTACCTAAAGATCACAAAGCAGTAAAATGCAAATGGATCTTTAAAAGAAAAAGGAACTTAGATGGAAGTCTCCTAAAATACAAGGCACGGCTGGTTGCCAAAGGATTTTCTCAAAGGTATGGCATTGACTATAATGAAACTTTTTCACCTGTGGTCCGCTACTCTACTATCCGTTTGTTGTTAGCACTAGCTGCAGAATATGATCTGGAAATAAATCACCTAGACGTCAAAACAGCTTTTTTGAACGGTGATCTAAAAGAGCATGTGCTAATGGAACAACCAGAAGGATTTGGAAAGGACAAGAACATAAGGTGTATAAGTTGGATAAAGCTGTTTATGGATTAAAACAGGCAGCAAAGTCATGGAATGAAAAAATTAATGGAGTGTTAATAAATAAACTCCATTTCCATAGAATGCCTTCAGAACCATGTGTCTATTATAAAGGACAACAGAGGGAAATGGTTATAATTGCCCTTTATGTCGACGACATAATGTTATTCTCTTCATCAATATCCAAAGAAAGAGATATGGTGAAAGAAAAACTCATGTCAGAGTTTGAGATGACGGATTTGGGACCAGCTCATCAAATATTGGGCATGAGCGTTTGCAGGAATAAAGAATCAATTACTTTAAATCAGTCACATTACATTGAAACTGTTCTATGTAAATTTAATATGACTGAATGCAAACCGTCTCCAACCCCTATGGAAGTAGGATCAAAACTTAAGAAAAGTGAAGTCAAGGATGCTCGTTTTCGACTACAGAAATCTAATAGGTTGCTTAATGTATATTTCAGTTTGTTCCAGACCAGATATCTCTCATGCAGTAGGTGTTTTGAGCCAATTTAACGAATGTTTCGATGAAACACATTGAAAAGCTGCGAAAAGGGTCCTGCGATATCTTAAAGGTACAAGTCATTACTTTCTTAAGTATGTTAAGGGCGGATTGGTCTTAAATGGGTACACAGATGCTGATTGGGCATCCAGTGAGGTTGATCGGCGTTCATACACAGGATATGTATTTAAATTAGGCGATTCTGTTATATCTTGGGAAAGCCGTAAGCAGAGGACTGTGGCTCTCTCAAGTACTGAAGCAGAATACATGGCTATTTCAGATGCTTGCAAAGAAGCGTTATTTTTACGTACTTTTTTGAATGAATGCCTTCTAGTTAATTGTAAGATAAACTTGTACAATGATAATCAGTCAGCACAAAAACTATGCTCTAATTCAATGTTTCATGCCCGTACCAAACATATAGATATTAGACATCATTTTATAAGGGATATTGTAAATAATAAATTTATTGATATCTGTTATGTGCCTACAGGTGACATGGTAGCCGACTTGCTCACCAAACCATTAACTAGAGAGAAACATGTTAAGTTCTCTTTGTCTCTTTTATCAGTGTAATGTTGTTATTCTTATTTATTAGTAAGTGTTATAACATTTCTTAAATTAGTGTAGTAACAGTTTACGATAATAAATGAGTTGTGTTCGAGTGAGAAGTTTAAGGGGTAGTGTTGTCATTTAATTAAGATTGGTATGCACGTTTAGTTCAAGGGGTAGTGTTGGACTTTGTGAACAAAACCTCTATGTCAAATCTATGATGTTATATTGTCTATGGTGACTTTTTGGTATCTGTCACTTTTACCGTGCTCTCGCGTAACGTGTACTAGAACTATCTCTCTTGTCATGTCTGTGCAATAAAACTGTTGTGATCCTATTTGAATATAGTTTATTAATTCCACACCTGAATACATAAATAACACAAACAACATAGATATTTCAGTGGGTACATTATTTGTCAAGGTCTATTTTCCGGAGTCCGGTCCGGTAGGTTTGCCAGCACCTTAAGCGATTAAATAACGTTCATAGATCTAGCGTAAAACAATTATTGACCTCTCATTACAACAGTCCCTTATACCAATGTTAGATGGGTAATAATTGGTATAGGTAGTGTTGCATTTCTGCGTTTTCAATTATCGTTCAAATATTTCAGTCTGTTGTTATCCCTGTTCGTTTGATAGCATTTTGCGTCTGTAGATAAGTTTACCTTGCTTGTTTAAGTGAAAAGTTGTGTTGTAATCGGTTATCGTGGTATGGACATGTGATGAGGAGGAATGAGAAAAATGTAGTGAAGAAAATGTTGAGTATGAATGTAGATGGCTATAAGACGCGAATGTAGAGGAAGACCAAAGAAATGATGAACGGACTGTGTGAACGATGATATGGCTAGAAAGGAGGTGACTGTTGAGATGACTAGTAATAGAGAAGTATGGAAGAAGAAGACATCGAGTAAGGGCAGGAGAATGATGATGAGATAGGTTTACCTTGTTGCTAAGACAATGTTAAACTACTGATATTTGTTCTAGTTCTGGATGTTTATGCTAGTGATCTATGTCTGTAGAAAAGAAAACCTTTTACGTTTACTACGTTTTATTTTCTTTAAATAAACAACAATTACAGCATCGACGTTCCAACCATTACCTAAAGCTATATACATCAGTTTTTCACTCATTCTGGTGAAGGATATAAAGGTAAAGACAACGCTTTGTGACATCAGGCGGCAGTAACGCGGGTTAGTGCAGTCAGCTCTACGCTCTATAGACTATGCAGCTTCACCGTGACTCTACAGCGAGAAGTCAAACGTTAATAATGACCAGCTCTATGTTCCTGCAATTTCTGAATATTTTGTCTTTTGTTGGAGAACTTGTCGATGATATAGATAAAGTAAAATGGTGTAAGTAATTACAAAACATGTTTTTATTCGTGTTTTTGAACTTGCTGGCTTAAATAAACCGGTGCGGACAAAGTCCAGACGTGACTCCGGATACAAATACTGACATATGTGACCGGGTCTATGAGATATTCGTATTTGGAACAGCATCCACAATTTGTCCGGAGGTAGGTCTGTCTTCGTTGAAACTTTTTGGAGTTTGCATCTATGTTTGAAGAAAATGAGTAGAAGAGGAATTGAAAAGTAAGTAACTGTTTTCTCGTCATTTATTTATCTGTACCTAGAATTCTGTATTCGTTATCTCAAAATAACTTAGTTTATATTGAAAATAAATCCATTAATTTTTAATGTTGGGACATTTTTCTAGCAAGATAGAATGACGAACGCAAATGGCTTTTTTATATTTTGGTTATTTCTATAAATAATAATTTTGATATTGTTTTCCAGACAACTGTAACAAATCAGTCTAGACAGATTTATGCTAAATCTAATGGCTTTTAGGAAACCGTTATTCATCAACTGTCAGGCATTTCCCTCTATAGACAAATGGTTATTTTTCATAGAAACGGTTTTTATTGTTTTATTTCTCACTTGGTTTGTTGTAGTCTAAAAGGTTCTGGCTGAATAGATAATTTGGTTTGAGTGCTTCAGCGAGTGGGTTTACGGCCGAACTCCACCGAAGTGGAGACGAGAAGAGAATTGATGTGTTTTAAACCACTACTAGAATTTCGTCATTTACACTTCTTGTCTCCGCTTAGCTTTAGTGGAAACTGTTGAGCAGAGAGAAGAGGAAATGTCTCGTAATTGTTCAGGCCAGTGAGCAGCGTGTGGTGTCCTCTCCCCTTTGCACATCCCGCACGGCTTTTATGGACACACCCTAGCGTTTACGCATCTCCTCTCCGCTTTGGACATCTCTTTCGTCTCCGCTTTGATGGAATGCGGGCCTTAATATTTGATAGGGACTTATCAATCAGACACTGATGTGTGATTCAGTCAGGTTGAGTTTAGTCTATGCTGGTCGTCAGAAGCCCCGAAACTCGACATTAGTTTTGCTTGAAAAATCATAATCATCATGTCAGCCCGGAATCACCCACTGTTGGGTATAGACCTCCCTTTTCTTCTGCCACTCTTCTCTGTTCTGTGCGTCTCTTAACCCAACCCGCTTTGGGACGGCCTGCTATTTCGCTGTTTTATTTTTCTGGTTGATATTTTCAAATCAAAAGAGCAGGTAATTTTTAATTGTCATAAATGAAAACTTGACGATTGGCAGGCGAGAATAGAAGAAAAGAACATGTTGCGTCGACCCCAAGTAACATAGGACAGGGGCAGGACGATGATAATGATGAAATGCTCTGTTTTCTAACATAATACTTATTTATGAGAATAAATAAAATACCTACCTACACCAAAAATTAAGTGTCAATTTGTCATATCGAGTGACCACATATTTTTAACTTGAAAAATAACGCAAAAAATTGTACGCCCGTAAACGTCAGCTTAGCCTTCGGGATAAACAGAAGATAATTGGATTGCCGGAGCTGGAGTGCAGCCGCTCCGTTTAAAATATGATATTCGACAACATTTTGTTAGATTGGAAGCTGACCCCAAAACAAAACCTTTTGCTATTTGCTACATAGACTACGGGGTGCCTCAAGGAAGTATTCTTGGTCCATTATTGTTCATAATATATATTAATGACCTCCCAAAAGCCATAGACCATGACATGATATTGTTTGCAGATGACAGCACAGCTATTTTCACTGACGAGGATCATGATAGATACGAAATTAATGTTAATAATTCCCTTGAATGCATTATAAATTGGTTAAATGTCAACAATCTTAAAATTAATTTAGAAAAGACCTCCTATATTTCCTTTGCTAATATAAATAAAAAGATAAAGAAACTAAACATAAAATACAAAGATGAAACTGTAAAAGAAGTAAAGGCCACCAAATTTCTTGGCATACATATTGACGCTGGACTAAACTGGAAAATACAGGTTGACCAGGTTTGCAAAAAACTTAATCAGTTTTCATATTTATGCCCTCTACATGTTAAAAAAAAGTTACTAATGAAAAGACTTTACTAAGTGTTTACCATGCATATGTAGGCTCCATACTAAAATATGGTATCCTATTCTGGGGTAATTCACCGAACAGAGAGTGTGCTCTAAAAGCACAAAAAAAGTGCGTTAGAAGCATATGCGGACTTAGACAGACTGATTCATGTAGACCAGTTTTCAAAAGGTTGAAAATCCTAACGCTACCTTCACTGTACATATTTGAAGCGGCAATGCTGATAAAACGCGATATAGATAAATATGAAACGTTGAGAAGTGCGAGACACAAAACTGAACTTAAAGGCATTAAATGTAGAACAGTAAAATTTAAATCGAGTGTATTTGGTATTGGAGTTAAAATCTATAATAAACTCCCTAACTGTATCAAGAATATCTCATCATTAAATGTTTTTAAATTAAAGCTAAAAGAATTTCTTATTTTTAAAACATATTATTCAATTAATGAATTTCTAAATGACCGAATTAAAGACTAACATTGTTTTTCACTTATTTAATGTAAAATATATGACCGTAATAACTATGTCTAATAATGAAAGTAGTGTGAGATCGACAAAAACTTTACATGTTAAACTTATTTTTATCTTTACTTTTTTGACTTTTTTAATGTGAATCGCATGACCGAAATAATTATGTCTAATATTTAATGTTTGATGAGATTGACAAAAAATTGACATGTTAAACTTATTTTTTTATTATTTTTTTGACTTTTTAAACGCAAATTGTATGTCTCTAATATTGAGTGTAACTGATTATTTTATTATTAACTATTCATTTACATAGCTTAGACATTGACATGCATGTAAATATTGTACACCCAATGGGTATGTTACAGTGATACTATACCTAAATAAATTGTAAGATCTAACTTTTTCACCTGTGACAAACAATAAATAAATGAATTATGAATGACTTTACCTAACACCATGTTACTTAGATCATACATATTTTTCCTGAATGGCGGGGCAAAGGTGATCTAGATCTACATTTATATTATTAATATTATAAAGCTGAAGAGTTTGTTTGTTGGCCTGAACGCGCTAATCTCAGGAACTGCAGGTTCGAATTGAAAAATTATTTTTGTGTTGGATAGTCCATTTATCGAGGAAGCCTATAGGCTATATAACACCACGCTACGACCCTTAGGAGCCTCGCAGCGTGTGACACCGCGGGGAACAGCTGGTCAAAGTTAAAAAAAAAAAAAACATTTATTTTAATTTGGCCATTAAAAGCACTATTGTGTGTCAACAGTGACAAAGAAATAGAATTTATTCTAGTTGTGTTATAGTACCTACCTACACTCACACTGAGTCACTTGTGTTTAAGTCTGATGTAAATAGGGAGCAAACTCATTGCCATTAACCGACAACGAATCTAAATTCCGTGTTGCTACTGAGAAGTTCCCGATCGAAAAACCCAATAACATTTTGACTGACCTGGTAATTGAACCCAGGACCTCCTGCTTACTAATAGCCAACCACATAGGTTAACTTAACACCATATAACATACCTATATCGCATGTCCCAAGTGAATAGTTTACATTTAAAGTAGTAAAAACATCGTAAAAAGTGACGGAGATAAAACGCTAAGGAGTAGCAGTAAAACTAAAGTAAAAGAGACATATCTATAAAATAACAGCTGCATGTCAACCTAGTTTTACTCAGAATGGCAAAAATATTTTCACACGCTCCGAAAGTTATATTTATTTTTGAAAAGGAACGTTATGACATTGTTTCTTTGAATGAATGGATACATAGTTACTGGTGTATGGATTGGGATAACCGATTTTGCATTAATGGTAATGTGGTGAGTTTAAAAAAAACTAAGTTTGGTCGGTACTAACTAGTAGCGAATGACGAGGAGAGACGGAATATTTTAATTATGTTTTTTATTGTTTTTCATAACATAATCTGTCTGGAAGTATGGAAGTAGAAGACATGCTGCCCCAAATAAATTGGGGTAAGGGTAGGAGAATCATGATTGTATTTCATAAATCAGCAAATATTGATGTCTTGACAATTACCAGCAAAAGCTTGTCTTAAGGAAACGGGAATGTCCTGGAACCAAAAATCATAGGCATCGGCAGTGGATTTTGTATCTTAAATGACAGAGAGGAGGCCTGTGTCCTAGGATTGAAAACCCTAACAAACTGATGACGTAAAAGCCTAAATACCTACACGACGTAACACAAAGTAATATATTCACGAAAAATCTTCATCAACAGCCAACTTATAAACTGTCAGCCGTCATAAAAATATTCGGCTTGCTTGCAAAAAGTGACAATAATGAGAAGTAAGAGGCAACATTTATATAACGTCGAGTAAGCTGCGAGACCCGTGTCAACGCCATAATGCGCTGAATCCACGTCTGAGGTCCATGGCTGACCTGCTGGTACGAGGGATCAGAGGGAGCGGTTTAAAATTCAAATTTTAAGGGGTCTTTGTTGATTTTTGATGTTTAAATAACTATCTTCTGTAGTTAAAAAAAACCGGTCAAGTGCCTATCGGAATCGCGCACGAAGGGTTCCGTACTATCGAAGTAGGAGAGCCCCTTTAATTTTTAAATTTATTATTATTTTTTGTTAAAGCGGCAACATAAATACAAATTCTGTTAAAATTTCAACTGTCTACCTATTACGGATCATGAGATACAGCCCGCTGACAGACAGACGGACGGACAATGGAGGCTTAGTAATAGGATCCAGTTGGTTATCTTTCGGGTACGGAACCCACCCACCCATTTTAAAGATATTTGACAAGATGTGGTTAAAAAATATGTTTGGCTACGAGATGGCTGCGAGCGTAGCTGGCGTAGCAGCAAGGTGCTACGGCGTAGCAGCAAGATGCTACACCGTAGCAATCACAGCTTGTTTTTGTTGACGCGTCAGGTACAATTTGTACAATAAGCTATAGGAGAGAATTTACTATTATGCTTTTTCATGTTTGTGTTATGTATTTTCGGAATCACAAAATCAGCCCCAGATTATAGCAATAACTCTTCTAATCCTAATTACCCATATCATATTCTCATGAGCTTCACTACACACATAAAAATGTTTTGTAAAATTTTAAGACCATATTAAAAACAAACGTATTATTTACGACACCACTTGTATCGACATAACTTTATAACGCGCCCGCTCGTAACTTAAACCGCATAAAAACAGGATTTTCTTATATTCCTCTGTTATTTTAGCTCCGGTGTAAAAATATTATGTTTTGTGTCATCGGCAGAGCTTGAAAAATAACGGCTAAACAAAATTTTTCATGAATACGAAATATGACTCGACTTATAGAACCTTATAAGATAAGGTTTTTTGAGATACCTTCTCCGTTCTCAAAAGTAGTATCCAAATCTTGATGAGATTGAAAATATTGAAGTATTAACTTTTTGCCGAAAGGTACGATTCCGAAGATGATCGCAGACCGTAAGCCGCACATGGGCAACAATTTCACCATCTACTAAAGCATTGAGTTACATAGAAGCCAGTCGTGTCGCTTCAGTGGCTTTGCTGCTGCTGCGCCAGTCAGCGGCCGCTTTCAAAATTAGACCTTAAGTATCTTAACTGTCTCTCAAAACAAAATGTGAGGAAACCGGCATGTCCTAGAAACAAAAAATCAAAGACTTCATCATCATCCTCTTGCCCTTGTACCAATTCATTTGGGGTCGGCGCAGCATGTCTTCTTCTTCCATACTTAAAACACATAATATCTTTCATAAAAACTAGTGCGTGTTTTAGAAAAATAATAAGTCACACTCTACAGCAGTTTTAGCAACACTTTTCGCATTAATTAAACTTAAGACATTAAAGTTTAGAGACAGAGACACTGTTTATTTTTGGAAAGCCTTATGTCTCACTAGCTTTTGCCCGCGGCTTCACCCGCGTGGATGTCGAAAAATATCCAACGGGAACGTACTACCGGGATTAAAAAGTAACCTATAGGTTAATCCAGGTTACGTACACAAACATAGTTACATACCTCCATCCCCCTTTTTAACCCTACTGGGGTAGAATTATCAAAAACGCTGAGACACGTATAAATCAATTTTCAATCGTCAGCCTAAACACTATTTAAAAAACGTAACTTCAAAACTGACAGACTTTCATATAAACTTCCATCCCCTATTTTACCCCTTTAGGGGTGGAACTCCCAACAAATCTTTCTTAGTGGATACTTGCTATTTACAAAGAACACACCCTCCAAGTTTCATGTCTCTTGGACCATCGGTTTGGACTGTGTGTTGATATATCACCCATTCAGTCTGTCAGTTTACAATTTTATATATATAGAAAATAGATAGAAGATGTCATTAGACACATGAACGCGATGTATAAATAAATTAAGCAAGTAGCTTTTAGCAGACCAACATTTTTTATTTAATGTGAAAATAGAAGCAAGTTCAGCAAAGATTAAAAATTAAACCACACACATTATAAATATAATTTACAGACACATTTTTTTTAATTCTTCAAACATAATAAATTTATTAAATCGTGCTAACACGACTCGGTGCTAAGCTGGTGACGATTTATGAGGCCAGCACCAGATACCAAAGTTGGTTGGCGAAATAAACACCAATATATCATGTTAGTTTATTTTATATTTTGCACGCTCGCTCTCGATCTGAAATGGCAATTTAATTTCCTTGTAAAATGTATATTTCGTTCAGTAAATAATGTTGTCGACAACTTTTTGTGCATTCAATGATGACAGGTTTTTATTTTGTCAATTGTTTAAAAATTAAACTTTTAACTAGATGAGGTTAGTATAGACGCCAGCACATCAAGCTATCCGAAACTGTCAAATTCTCCCAATCAACCTTAAACCTAATGCTTTAGCGATAAAGTTGATAATCTATTAAAGAAATTTGACAGATTGCAGTAGCTTAGTGTGCTGGCGTCTGTACATTCTATCCGACTACTCTGAGGAGAGTCTTGAGAAACAAACACATAGAACAGACCTTTTTATTGGTTAATTTTTGTTGAAACGTTTTTTTTTTTATATGAAAGGAACTTAGTTTTAGAAACAGTTTTACGGCTATGCCCTAATGACGACACTTTATCCCACACATTTTCAAAACCTGTCGTCTTTTCAGGAAACGCTTTAAAACCCACCAGAAAAACGTCTCTAAATGAAGGTTAAGACGACCATAATACATCCGAAACCCTCTTTTTGCAGCACCGGCAACGCCCCGCGCATGTTTCAACCAACTTAACTTCAATTAAATCCGCCGGCGTACCATCACAGGGTTTCATTAATTAAACTGTGGTGCTTGACGTGCCGTCCTTAAGGGGGCAGTCGGCCCTCGTGCCTTCACTTGAAATAATCGCCGTCCAAAATTATTCCCTTTGATTGTCTATTAAAGACCACGGCTTTGTGATATAATTGCTGTGGATTACGAATGATTACGGATGATTACTGGCTGTTGTGAGACGGATTTGTGGATCAAACGGTGGCTTGATTCAACATGATTAGTGGGACTGTGTTAGCGGAAGGAGGTGCTTACATTTTTTGTGGTGGAATGAATGAGATGGGGCTTAATGGGATGTTTGTGGTGAAGAGTCTGTATCAGTCATTTCATCGTATTTAGCGATAAGACCATATTTAGCGATCTTATCGCATTGCTATTTTTTACATTTGTATCTGTAATTCAAATGGGGTACTCAATAAAGACTGCTTCGTTGGTCTAGTGGTCCCAAGCGCAACTGCTTAGCATGGTTGGATTCTCAGATCGGGCAGTGTTATTGGGTTTTTTAAGTCAGGAATTTCTCAGTAGCAGCACGGAGTCTAGATTTGTGCCCAGTTGATGGTAATAGGCTCGCCCCCTATTACATGGGACTTAAACATAACGGGCAAAATGAGGGTGTACTATTAGGTACATCTCTGCCTAGCTCTTCGGGGATTGCAGGCGTGATGTTATATTATGTATTTAATAAAGAGTATTCTATTTACCTCTTACTGTTTTTATGGTACTTTAGGTCAGAACTGACATCTTCAGCTTTGGTAGTTTAAATGGTTGTATTTTCGTCGCGCCGTTCTCAATTTCTAACCACAGGATTATGCCTTATTCCCTCTTACAAAGAGGAGGCCTGTTTCCCAGGAGTTTAAATTACAGGCTGTCAATGCAATTCTCTATTTCTTAATGAGATTAGGTACTACTAACCACGGGCTGTGTAACCTACACAACGGAATAATATTGCCATCAATTCTCGCAATCACTTCCCAATTCATTACACAATCCAACTTTAACTTTACCCCAAGGCCTGATGAATGAAAACCCACTTAACCATCTAAAATGCATCGAAACCCCCGGTGCAACAGCGCCACCCCATCTATCCGCGTCCAGCTAAAGTTTTAAGCACTTTACACTTTTCCACACATAAACAGACACACATATATATAGTTAGTAGTAGTTGGGTAAGCGAGACAAGTTCGCAACTCGTCTTCGGGGAAATCTAAAGTCTTGATACGGACGACGGCGCCCGAAATACGGTCAACGTGTTGAAGCGCTTAGTATCGCTAATAAACGTTATGTGTTTTGTTGAGAATTGGATATGAGATGCTGGGATAACTGTTCCGGTTTTTGAAGCGCTTTTTAGTTTAATAATAAAGTGCAAAGTTCTTGATTCGACTGTTCTAGATATCAAGGTTAATGATTACTATTTTTGAAGAGTAAACTATTAAATACAAATATTTTTAGTTACTGAACATAGGTAGGTTAGGTACAGATGTTGTTATTATTAAAAAAACGCTATGTCTAGCCGTCATCGGCGTACAAGTATTATTTTTTAAATAAAACTGCTGATACATAAAAAAAAACATTCCAATAAAATATAAAAATAATAAATTCTAGTATAAAATTATAAACAAACAAACAAAAATAAGGAAATGATAGTTATGATGTGTTAGTTAGGTATTCGTTCACCGTATAATATGTTTTTTCCGATAATATTTTCAGGAAAGCCTTTTTGAAATCGTGTATGTTTGAACTACGAGTATCAGTATTGCTCACTCATCATCATCTGCCTAGCCTTTTTGATCGGCTTCCAGTCTAACCGGATGCAGCTGAATACCAATATTTTACATGGAGCGACTGCCTATCTCCACAACCCAGTTAGTGCTAGGTAATACGATACCCCTTGGTAAGCCTGGTTGTCAGACTTTCGGGTCACTGACTACCTGTAACGACTGTCAAAGATCTACAAATGACAACCGGGACCAACGGCTTAACGTGATTTCCGAGGCGCGGAGGAAACTTGGTATGTAATGGGCGGTCACCCATCCACGGACCAACCTAGGTAAGCTCGGCTTAACCTAAAGATTTACCCGGGAGTCTGTTCTTATTTAGCCACGAGCTCCTCAACTATCAGTATTGCTCACTGTAAGTTTGTATTTTCGTATATTAAAATCACAACTTCCAATAGTTCTTAAAATTATTTTAAAAAAAATGTGAATCCCAAATTATGAATGTAAGTATGCCTACAATGAAATGGGTGAAAGTAAAGAATTGAATTGAAAATTGAATACTTACAAACCATGTTGGGAACCAGCGCTTTCTAAGGATCGTTTGGAAATCTAAATCTAAATTAGTGGTTTGCTTAACATCTTGTGAACCCTGTGAAATATGAAAAAAAAATTGTAAGGTAGGCAGAAATATCCTGGCAGGGTCGCCATTTACCGGTGCGTTCGTGTTCCACGCGCGCCTCAAAGAGATGTCAGCAAACATGAGGGGCCCGCAAGGGCCGATGCCTGCCAGGGCTGCGGGACTGTTCGAAAAAGATACCGCGGCCCTGGAACACAAAGGGCAAAAGAAGAAACATGCATGGGTTTTAGTCAGTAAAAGTCTGACACTCCCTTCCGCTCCGCCCAGAGCGGGAGGAGTCATTTGATGATTTCCCATCCAAAAAAAAAAAAAGGGTCGCCATGTACGGTAGGCAGAGACAGTAAATGAAACCAATGACCGCCGAGAGTATACTGACTTTATTACAATAATCATATGGTATATAAGGTAATGACATACATTATAATTATGTAGAGGGGACCTTACATTTATTTATGATTAGGGCAATACCACCTAAAATCTTAGACAAAAAGACGAACATAAACACACACCACGCCGTACAATCGCGCACGCCACAACTAACTCAGGAGTCTAACAAAAGTACAGTCGCACACAGCGTCACCTCGCGCACTGTACCGGAAGCGGACACCGGCTGTCGTTTACCGCGCACTCCGCGCTTCCGCAGCGCTTTTATCGCGACGACTGCACTCGTGTGCCCGACTGTACACGAGGAACTCATAGGTTGTTATAATAGTTTCTTCTATTGGATGGGTTTCTTTATTCATGGTATCGTCGTGAACAGTTTGATGTGTTTTTGTTTCGGAGTGCTTTTTAAGCTCCAATGGTTGTAACTGCCTCATTGGTCGAGTGATTGCAAGCTCGACTGCTGAGCATGAGTTCCTGGGTTCGATTCCCGGGTTGGGCTGCTACTGTGAAATTTGTGATGGAAAAAACCTACTCTTGACCTCAATCTAGTCCTGAGGACAGAAATGAGGTCGACGATGGAACGAGCTAACCCAAAAGAAGCCTATTAACTCGCGACTTAAATAGATTATACTGTATTTAAAATACAGCAAGAGTAAAGAACAAAAAAATCAGATCTGATCTGATTTGATCTGTAAAGAGCATGGTGTTTCACCAATGTACAAACTACAACATAGTCTATGTATCTACTTTGAAATTTCGTCATTTTTGTTTGGTCATTCGAAGTCTGAAAGCAAGAAAATGCTTAAATTTATTTGGCACATTCCACAAGTGCACAGTATATAAAAATAATAACTTATGCCCGTGGGTTCGCCCGTGGTGTTCGATACTGTACCACGAGATCGTAGTACCGGGATAAAAAGTATCCTATATGTTAATCCATGTTATAAAATATCTGTGTGCTTTTCATTCAAATCCTGTCTGTAGTTTTTGCGTGAAAGAGTAACAAACATCCATCCATCGTCAAACTTTCGTATTTATAATATTATAAACAAAATATGACACTGACTGCCTCACGGCTGCGCCAAATAGGCCCAGTTCAGCAAAATTCCTAGTGCTCGAAATATCAAAAATAGTTATTAAAACAGAAGCGTTTAGATACTAATAGCTACTAACTAATCTTTATTTTATTAGACGTGTACTACTTACTCACATATGTAGTGAGTGTGTACATTAATTATTGTGTCCATTCAATCATGAAAAACTGTTTCATTTCATTAGAACCTCCTACGGAAACAAGTAATGTGTGCGACTGTACAAGCATACACGAGCTCGTGTACCTCACCAGTTATAGCAATATTTTCTTGTTTACGTAAGACTTCCTCCACGCTTTATCGCATAAAATTGAAAAATTGACGTCTGATTTACTGAGAAGTGCTTCTACAAATGATTTTATTGCGAGTATATTGCGCTCGTGATTTGCTTTGAGTTCGCGAACATGCTTTGGTGATGTATTACAGGGTTCAATTTAGGAGTTATCGTATAACCACAATCTTTGAATATAATTTAGATATTATATCCATTAACTGACTACACTTGGACTCTTGACTTTTGAAATAACAAAAGAACGCGGGTAAGGGCGTTTTGTCTAGTTTCAGACATTTAAATAATCCAAACATAAACTAGAAAGAGGTGGCAAGATGATCTGGGGGTCTAAAATGCTCGCTTTAGCAGAATCATAATAGGATAATAATATGAATTACGTTTAAATTCTTAAAATGGTCATAGACGTACCTACTAACATGAATTGTCACCTTGTGATCATTTTACGAATTTAAACGTAATTCATATTATTATTCTATTATGATTCTGCTAAAGCGGCCTTTTTAGGCCCCCTGGACGCGCATCACGAAGGGTTGTTCGCTGTGGTGCAAGAGAAGAGTACTTATCATTCTGAACCCTCCCACACAGAAATTTTCAATCGGTAATTTTTTTTTTAATCAGCTGTTCCATACATTTTGACCTTGTAGGTATTGCATTTTTGTTAGCAGGCTACAGCTGTTTTTTTTTTAAATTACCGATGGTAAAATTAAATGCCGGAGTTCAGAATGATGTACTGGTATACCCTTTTCGGATCGGACAGCGTTTTTAAACATATTGTATAAACTTATACCTTTTTTCCATAAAGATGGATAGTACGATTAACATAAGCCAACATATTCATTTGGCTTCGTCCTCGTTCGTACGTCATCGAAATGAATCCTAATTGGTACTTACTGACCTCAAATCCTTCATGTCCAAATTCTATTCCAAACCCAATTATAATACCAAGATTAATGTTCAATCCCAAAGACCCAATGAGCCAATGAGCCTCTAATAGTGAAATCCACGCAAATTGGCTCACTCAAGGATTAGCAGTAATACAAGTAATTAATTTCACATAGGTATCATTATTGATTGAGAATAATTAAATAACTATCAGTCCTATTAGCTTTGAGTTCGCCATGTTGTCGTGCAAGTTTAGTGTGGCGTTTACATGGTAACAGTGTTCAGTAGTGTGGTTAGTTTAATTATGTGGTAAGCTACTCGAGATGTCAACATTATGCTTGTTTATATAGTTATACCATTTAGTATTAGTTCAAAAATAAATATTTGCGGGTGTGGATAGGGCCACATACATATATACGTAGGTATCACAATGCATCACGATCCATTTGCAAACCAAGCGTGTCATAATTGACTACCTACAAATACGTCATTTGTACTATTTAGTTACTATACAAAATAGGACGGGAGCTCGTGGTTAAATAAGAACAACCACTCGGGTCGATCTTTAGGTTAGGCCGTGCTTGCCTAGGTTGGTCCGTGGATGGGTGACAACCCATTACAACATACCGAGTTTCCTCCGTGCCTCGGAAAGCACGCTAAGCCGTTGGTCCCGGCTGTTATTTGTAGATCTATGACAGTCGTTACAAGTAGTCAGTAGTCCGAAAGTCTGACAACCAGTCTCACCAAGGATGTAGTATTACCCAGTACTAACTGGGTTGTGGAGATCAGATAGGTAGCAGGCTCCATGTAAAATACTGGTATTCAGCTGCATCCGGTTAGACTGGGAGCCGACCCCAAGATAGTTGGGAAAAGGCAGGCGGAGGATGAGTTACTATACAAAATATATTACGTTTTTGTTCTTTCAATGTCTAGAGTTAAGTCCTAGAGTTGTAACGTTTTTGTTTTAAACAAATTAGCTTGTTGCGACAGTAGCCACGTTAAGCATAAAATGCTACGCGAACTAGGTGCTCTTGAGTTATCTAGGTATATAAATTTCTATGGTTTTGACAATAGAAGATAGATGGCTGGTGAAGCGAGGTAAAATTTGGCTTTAATTATCATCCCATGCGCCCTTAAAGGAATGGAATGATTCGATTCATTCACGCATTCGATTCGAATTATTTCTGTAAGTAAGTAAGTGAGCGTCTATAAACACGTCACTTCTCATTTTTAAACACCATTGTCTTGGTCAGATGTGAAACACTGATTAGTACCTTAAATTAACTTGAGGAAAGAACTACGCAGATTTGATTAGGCATATCTATTCAGGGCACGCATTAAAAGTACTAAATAAAATCTATGCCGAAAATTTTCATATCGTAATTGGTGAAACAGTAATTCTTAATAACCCAGAAATAATACACTTTCTGGTTCATACGCACGTGCGCGTTGGGAAATAAGTTAATTACTAATATTTATAGCTATGATTACGTACCAGGCACCGCTCGCTCATTACAGGCATTTTACCGCGATCGTAATTATAATTACATATTGCTATAAATTGTCCACTTATTATTTTCTGGCTTATTATTTTCTTAACGATGTCGTTATAATTGTTACGAAGTGTGAATTTCAACAGTAAATTTGATCGTGATCACACGTCTTAAACGCGTTCAAGAGCTATCAGTGAAATATTGATATTGACAGCTATTGAACGCGGATAATATGGTGTTGATTGCGTTCGGTTTTACGTGTGGGATTCGCACTAAATTGACTTCAGTACAGGGTTAGAAAATTGACAGTATCGAAACCTGACAGCGTGTCTTTACAGAGTCTTCTGTACTCGTGAAGTAATTAGGTACGGCAAAAATGCATCCATTAGCACATAAAGCAATATTTTTCTGACACTAAAGCAGCAAAAACATTCTACATAGTATCTACTCTTTTCCCTACAAAACTGATCAAAAAATTCAAAACTTACCACACTATCGTCTTCAAACAAAATATTGTCACAAACTCACAGAACACGAAGATTGCAAGTTAGATCAAAAATTCTCTAAAGCATCTGCTAGCCAATTCGCGAAGTTACCCACTTCTCTTCAGTTTCATAGAGATTTTTCAGAAATTCTCATACACTCCTGAAACTTTTGCAGTATTTTACGACGTTCGCAGTCTTAAATCAAGTGCGGCTATTTGAATTTAGATGTTTGAATACATGGCTTTTTGGCTGAGATAGGTGGAATAATAAATTTTGTTAAACGAAGGAAGAACAAAGAAAGCATCTTTGGGATTATCTTCATATTTCTTGGATTTTTTTTATTTACTTTTTAGTCTAAGAGCCGTCTCCACGAGCGAGAGAATCGCGGCGATATTACGTATTTGTATGGGATAATATCGCCGCCATTCTCTCGCTCGTGGAGACGGCCTCTAAGAGAGTGTATAGAAATACGTGGCTACGACGATAATATCGTCGCGATTCTCTCGCTCGTGGAGACAGCCCCTAAGTGCGACTTTTTTTTTGTAACAAAAGCTCGTATCTTTCACGCAAGTGCCAATTGCTGTGCCATATTCCACACACATCAAGAACCACTACAATGCACGATTTCACCACATCAAAGACTAGTTTTATAATTCCAACCATGCCTCACTCAACTCAACATTGACTGACATCAAATCAAAGCGGACCCACTCGATTCATAGCATTATTAATTTTAATACGGACCTTTTCAATTTGTGAAAAAAAAACAAAGAATACTCGAGAGCTAATAAAAATTTCAAAGGCGAATAAAAATCCTTTTTACATCAAAAGAGAATTAACGTTTGAAACATTTTTTTTTCTATTCTCTGTTTGTCTAATTGGACCAAGTTTTGAGTCCTTTCGTCCAATTCCGAGGCCTTATTGAGTGGGATTTCCAATTTTATTATGAGGAAAGGGCCGGGGATGTCAGGAATCTTGTTATCCAAAGGTCCTACCTGTCTTGCTTTATTAAATCAGGTGTTGCTTGGGAGGCTTCATATATACGGGATAGCCGACGAATTTGCTTATGAAGGTGGACGGGACGTTCATAGGGTATCGGAATATGTATCGTTTCGATTTTGGGTTGCTGAACATGTAGTTTTGAAATATTTTTGGCTGGTCTTTGTTTTTTGGTCCATTTGTCTCCTACTTCTTTCATTTCAGCACGAAATATACGACGATAACAAATCATCAGCCTACAGCAAAGGACAAAGGCCTCTTTAATTGCACGCCACTTAACTCGACTCTCGGCAACTCTCATCCACTTAACTTATACTATCACTTACGGGATATCTTCCGTGATTGTTCATAATTTTTTGATTTTTTTTTGTATGTACCTATGTTTTTTTTTTATTTTAAAAAGCATTACCTTATTTTAATTTTTCCCTCTGTAATCATATCTTGGTTATTAATTTAAGTTATTTTCAATATTATTAATTAGTCGTTTGTTTTTGTTTTATGCTAATTAATCTAAATATTTTTTCTTGCGCTAGCAGAACATTGCAATTTTTTAACTTTGTGTAGCATCTGGGTCACCAACATATAGGCTATGCCTAGTTTGGGACCCACTGTTAAACCTGTCTGTATTCTGTTGTATTAGCTAATAAATGAATTTGAATTTTAATTTTGAGCTCCCGATATTTTGACACTGTACGCACGGAAGATATCCCGTAAGTGACAGTATAGGTTTAGCTTTAAACCGTGAAAATTAAAACAGTGTTCTCATCCACTTGCTACCAGCCCCCCTGCGGAGATCGATTGGAAGGTTGGTGGAGTCTGGTATCTTTTATCTCGGCATGTTCTTTTATTAACCACTGGGGCTAGATAAGTTGCAAACGGTTTCAGACAGTTTCCTGTTTCTACAATAAACTGAAATATTTCGTCGAAAAAGTCCTCATCACTGTCAACCGGCAATGTTTATTGTTAAGTTAGTTACTTTAGGTTATTTTAATTTATTACTATGTATAATATTGTTATGAAATAAGTACCTATATTTTATTTTAACTTTTCTACAAAAACTTAAGACAACCATCGGCATAAATGAATGTATTGGACTCAATATATTTTTGAATTTTCCATAAATGTCGCTTATCATATTTTGTGCTTCTGTCGCAATCTATGACTGAGGAAAACACCTGTAGCTCAATCTTTGTGTTATTCTTAAAAAAATAAATCAAAATTTCTTCGTATAAAAAATAAACTTGCTCTCAAAATACCCAATTTTTTCCACAAAATAACTTTGCGACCTCACCAATACCTATCAACCGAGTTTAAAAGTTAAGACCTCAATGGTGATACATCAACTTATCAAAATGTTTCAAACCAAAATGATTGGCAAGTGACGACGCAATCAGTGGATAAAATACGAAAAGTTCCGAACTTTGCCGAAGTTGGTGAAAAAATGTTTCTTTTAAAATGCCCGCATGCGGCGCCTATGAGTAGGGTGTTGATGTGTGTAATTAATATTTGAGACAAGTTAGGTTAAGAAGCATTTAATTTTTTTTTTTTTTTGGTAAGGTTATGGAAGCTGGGTAGTTTGTCTGCTAGAAGATGTTCAACAAAATTGAGAGATTTGAATCATTACTTTTATTTTATAAAATCAAGCAAAACAGTAGACTTAAGTTTAGTATCTCAAGCTAAAACTGTATTAGTTATGGCAAGACTGTCATTTCATTTTATTTATCTCGTCTAGTTTACATTCTAGTATGTCCATTGCATTCAACTCAATTGCATACAGCCCAGCCTCAAACAGCACATCGCATCATCTCCCACTGTCCAAACTAAAAATAATTCGTCAGGACAAATCCGTGACACGACGAGCGGATGGAGCCCCTAATCGTGACGTACCGCGCCCCCGTGTTGATATTTGACAACTTTATTGGATCCATAATTGAATTTTCACAAGCTTTTATACTGATAAAAATTGGTATATTGGAGAATGTTCGAGAGCCCGCTCTAATTTCGGCGGGCGCTAAAAAAGAAAATGGCTATATTGACAGACTCCGTACAGACTGCTAATTTGATTTTTCTTGCAACGTCATTTCGGTTTTGGATTAACTTAGAGATTAAATATTTTGGTTTTAAAAGAATCGGGGAGTTTGGTAGATGAAATGTTTTTAACAGAAATATTGATTGCCCACTATAAGTTATTAATTAAATTGCCTCAGTATATTTGAACAGCAGTAGCTTAGCTTTAATCATTGACCCGACTCGCCTAGCCTTTTCTAAAGTATGTTGGGGTCAGCTTCCAGAATACCAGTAGGAGTAATACATGGAGCGACTGCTCTGACTAAAAGCCTAAATCATTTTGATGTTTGTTCTTCTTAGTTAATGAATTTCATTTTAATCCTCTGGGATGTGATACGGGGGTGTGAAATTGTCAACAAAATTTTTTTTTATTTGACAAAGCGACATTTTAGCGGCTTCGCGTAGCTGGAGCTGAGGTAGTGCACAGGAGGATAGTGGCATGATCATAGTGTTGTGTTAGCCGACGCTCGGAATATACGCGCGTATACGTCCGTGGGGTAAGATACACCCCCGCCACACAGCTCGTGTGTGCGTTTTGTGTCAAAGCCATTTTGTGTTTATTTCCATACTAATTTAATTTTCAGCTTCTTTTTAGGTTTTTATATTTTTATTCCATAGAAGATCTCATGTTCTTTATGTTTTTAGAGTTTTATTTTGTTCGAGTAAAACCGCTTAATGATAATTAAGTCATTACAATGAGCGCTGTGAGTTTTGTAACGAAATATTATTGCCTTAACTTATGTGATAAAAATAATAAAAATATATTTAAATTGATGTTTGTTTATCACAAACAGATCTAAAATAATAGTAAACAATATGTACAAGTATCAAAATAGAAGGAGAATTGCATGGCAATACTGATTAATTGACTACAAAGTTATGTGTGTAAATAAGTATATTTTTTGAATTTAGTGTTACACTGTGACCACATAAAAGAACCGCTGACTCAGAATTAAATAATCTGGACATCAACATCAAAACTGAAGAAAATAAAGAATGGCAATTCTTTATTTTCTTTTTTTTTAAGGGGGACCTCTCAAACACTAATTTAATTCTACACAGTTTCATACTTCTTATCTGACTGACAAAGATCCACGGTACTAAAAACTAGCGTTTTAAATCTAATAAAACGTTTACTGGTCTATAAATTTGTTGTTGACCAACTCCAGGCATTAAGAATTCAGATGCACTTAAAATCCAGGCAGGTGAATTTTGTTGCAGTTAAGTTTATATCCAGGCGAAAGTTTCGCACTAAACTGCGCAACAGAATACGGCAGTTTTAAAAATAAAGTTTAACTTTATTCTTCTTGGTTTAGTGAATCTTAAAGTTATTTTTTAAAGTGGCGAAGTTAACCTGTTAAGTTTTCGTGGATGTAATTTTGAAAATATGCCAGAATTCTTGGGGTAAGTGTTCTAGTTTAAAAAGTTCAGTTATTATAAAGTTAGCTTTTAATATAATAAATAGATTTTCTTCTGGAGTAACTACATTTACTTAATTAGATTTCCTAAAGACATATAATATATAACATCAAGCATGTAATCCCCGAAGGGTTAGGCAAAGTTCTACCTAATATACATTCATATTGTGCCAGTTATGTTTAAGTCCCATGTAAAAAGGGGCGAGCTTATTGCTGGGCACAAATCCAGACTCCATGGCTGCTACTGAGAAATTCCTGATGAAACAACCCTGTAACACTTTGCTCGATCTGGGAATAGAACCCAGGACCTCATGCTCAGTGCGCTTGCAACCGAAAAATCCGTCAATTTTCTGATGTAGATACCGCTAGACTGGTCTATTTTAGTTACTTTCATAGTATAATGTCTTATGGCATTCTGTTATGGGGACGGGCTGCAGACATTGAGTCTATATTTATTCTGCAAAAAAGAGCCATCAGAGCCATATATAATCTTCGTAGGCGCGATTCTCTAAGGGAACTGTTTAAGGAAATCAAAATCATGACGGTACATTGTCAATACATCTACGAAAACATAATGTACGTTAGAAAAAATCTACATCTTTTTAATAAAAGAGGTGACAGACACAATTACAGTACGAGAACTAGAGACCAATTAGTTCAGCCGGGCTTCAGACTCGCTAAAGTAGACTCATCTTTCATGGGGTACTGTTTAAGATGCTATAATAAAATTCCACAAAGTATTCTTGAACTGAATGAGACGAAATTTAAATCATGCATTAAACGCACACTATGTAAGCAAGCATATTACAAGTTGGACGATTATATCTCTGATAAAAATGCTTGGCTCAATGCCGGTCCTGCTCCACATGGACAGGGGCGCATAAACTGATTAATGGATAGCATTAAATAGTATTGTTGGAGCTGCTGAAGATTGTACAACTATCTTTGCATTGTATAGATTCAATTTCTTTTGGTATTATATAACCGCATAGCCCATATTATGTGAGTACTATGTAATAGAAAGCTATCCTTCGTTGATAACCTACGTCATTTTTTTTTTTTTTTTATGACTTGAATTTGCCCTGGCGGTTAAGTGTATGTCATGCTCACTCAAATGTCTCGCTGATGGTGGCGCGTGTGTCGGATCAGTTAGTTCCCTTCAAAATGGTTGAGTTGAATGGTGCTGATACATGCGTCATGTTCGTGAACGGGCGCTGTCAGTTGTGACTGGTCATCTCTTGGTTGCCACGGCTTATTTGAATTAATTATTTTATTTTTTGAATTGTTCTTTTCCTTGTTTTTACTATGGACACTTTTAACGTGCACATCTTGCTACATCGCTCTCACATAATGTACCATCTAAACATGAATGATGTAACCAAGGTTTTGTAAAAATATTCTGATTTAAAAGAGTGTCCATGGAGTTTCTTGCCCGTTCTTCTCCATAGAGATCTACGTTAGGGAATGGGCAACTACAGTACTTTCACAGTTTTTATGCCTTGTGACTGGGACTGTAGCTAAATTTCATTGTTGTCTTTGTTTCGACAGTTCAAAAGTGCCTGTACCGGGCCTACTTGAAATAAATGCTTTGATTTTGATTTTGATTTTGAACCACTAGATCAACGAGCTAGTCAAAGACATAATTATGACAAACGGGACCAAGCGAACAACTCCGTAATCTAGTTGCAATAATTAAGACCAAGGAGAGACACGTTATACTTTTATCTAACTAAACAGTTGTTTGAAAAAGTATTACTTGTCGAACTTGGCAGTAATGACATGTTGCTATATTTGTTTGTAAAATACTGGTCTGCATCCGGTGAGACTGGAAGCCGACCAGGGCTTCACTAAGTTTTTATTTTTATGGCAGTTCTTTATAAAGCCCTTCTTTAATGCCTACCTTTTGATTTGAGCTCATTTGATTCTCAAACTTTTTACGCTTACACAGTTATATGAGAACATACCAAATAATTACATACTACATCATCATCATTCTCTATTATTATTTAAAATAATAATAATAATATCTTGGGACAACCAACACACCGCCATCTGATCCCAAACTAGGCAGAGCCTGTACTATGGCAACCAGACAACTGATAAACATACTTATATATTTCTAAATACATACATATTATAGATAAATTACACACCCAGATACAGAACAAATAATCGTACTCATCGCACAAAGATTTGTCCTGTGCGGGAATCGAACCCATGACCTCCGTCCTAGCAGTCAGGGTCACTGACCACTAGACCAACAGGCCAATCAAACACATTACACGTTGCTACAAGTACTTACTTATTACTAATCAATCGTCACTTTATCAGAATATAGTGTTAATAGCAGCACTCTATATAGTATTACCTACGAGACCAAGTATAGCCCCCTAGATACAGATTACTATTTAGGCATAATCTAGTGTTACCACCACCGAAACCACATATTACCTGTTATCATAGTATTAACATATTCTATTACCAAAGCATCCACTTAATGGTAATGACAAGTAGGTCTAATTTGAGTACCTAAGTTGTCGTTTATTATGTACATAGTAAATTATAACTAATAGTCCCGTAAATATAGAAATAAATTTATTTTTAAATATTTATTTTCATGAACTTACAGCATTTTTGTAGCGCTAATTAATCACTAAATAACTTGGAAAAATTAGCAGTGTTTTTAGAAGTCTGTCAGAAATACTAAATTCTTTTTCATTCCAGAGTAATCTTAGATATTAAATGGAATTACGAGTAAGTAGACGAAATGTGTCGGATTGAATAACTGTTTATTAAGATCTAAGGATATATTATAGAAGAGTCTTTTCTCAACCACAGTTCAATTAATTTATTTAATTTGTCCTTCTTTCTTTATTCTCGACTTGCAATTCTTTAGCGTGTTCCTAACCTTTCAAGAGCAAAGAAAAATGCCTTGTACAGTATGCCCCAATGTCAATAAACAAATGATGCTCAACCACACCACTCACTGCATCCTTAAAAAAAAGGTTACCCGGAAATAATTTCCTCCATCATAAGAAAATATAGTACCACTCCAATAATTGATGTTGGCAACAGGACACGTGCCTCAAGATCCTCTCCTCCTCTCTCGCCCAATTTGTTCCAAGTGTCGCTTACGACAACTCGCCCGTTAATGTACCAAGTGTCACTTACGATAACTCGCCTGTTAATGGGGGCCATCAAGATCGTTTAAAGGGTGGTCTGAGTGATGCATGCTATCTCGCTCACTCGCGGAAGTGCTATCGATTCGGTGATTTCTTTTTAAATAAATATTATTATGTCAAGACCAGTGACGGCCAAGTAGAAACGGCTTTGATTTAGATTTAAGTAAGAAGCTAGGCAAAAGGCGCATTATTTAAGGAAGGAAAACATCGTGAGGAAATCGGAATATCCGAGAAATTCAAAATCGAATTCATGCACCTACCCGCGCTGCATGGTTCCTCGTAGTGACTAACAGTCCAGTCCTCCTCCGATAGAGGAGGCCGGTTTCCGAGCAGTAGAAATAGACCAACAAGATGGACATGACAAGTTTGATAAAAACATATAAATGCTTTGTGAAACAAGCACTGTAACATGCCGTTACAATTTTTGTAGCAGAATTCATCCAAGGAAGTTTCTAAAGAACGGAAACATTACAACGATTTGTTACTCGAGAATAACAAAATGTGTAAAATAAAGCAGCTTCATGTTTCAGTAACTAAGTTCTACGATTTTCGCAATAGTAAGAACGCAATACTGAGTTTTAGGACTAACTCCCCAAAATTTAAACAACAGTGGAGACGTCAAGAAGCGAGCGACTTTGGCCTTTAGCTTTCAACATAATTAAAGTATTGTTGGCAATGGAGTGTGCGCGATTTAATTGGAAATTAAGAAATCCGAAGGAGTTAAGTTGCATAAAACTAAACATAAATGGCCGTGAGGAGGGGACATTGCTCACTAAACGGCTGGCCGATTGAACCAAACGGCTCTGGAGTGACAACCACGTACTGAAAGGTACAGTATCTGAAGGTTTTCCACAAGTTGAAAAAGAAATTATCGCGAGAATCCGCTGAATGATAGGACCAGGTAATGTGGCAACCCTTGGGGGAGGCCTATGTCCAGCACTGGACTGTACAACCGACGATCATAAGTAACATATAAGACATTCATACGAAACAAGGATGAACCAAGGACATTTGGATAAATACCAAATCTAAACTCCACCACTATAGAAACTAAAAATAGTAGAAATTCAAGAAATATCGTGAAGCTAGATTTTTCTAGGAAACATTATAAAGAAGTGGATTACAAAGGGATAGTCCGGCAGCCGGCGACGGTGGACTGGATTTAGCGTGGCAACCACAGCTTAGTGGGATGAGCAGTGAGCCAACGTAATACATATTAAATAAGACTACATTTTGTAGACGATTTAAGTATGAGGTCGTTTTAATTGTGACGGATTGAGCAACACTGATAACGACTGTAGCTAATGAGTTTTAACAGTGGCGTTTGTTGGTGTTTTACAAAATTGTGTAAACGTTCTAGGCCACTACAAGCGAAGGGAATTCGGATAAAACAAAAGCTATGGGTGTGGTATGGCTTCGCTCTAGTCGGACATAACATAGATAATTTGAAATAAATAAAAAATAGACATAAACAGGCTAACTTCATGATGTCCAATGAAATCTAAAGTGTGTAAAAATATAAAAGGTTTTTTTTAGAATTAGCCAGCTTAACAGATTTAAGGGTTTAAAAAATGCAAAATAAGAAAGGAAATTTAAATCACCGCCGGGTCCCAAAAATTATATTTAAAAGAAAAATATTTAAAGTATTTTTAACACGAACAGCATACTCGTATAAAATTCGCATAATAACATAATTTCTATGCCAAGTTTTTATGCCAATTGGCATAAAAAAGGCTCGGTGCGTTATATTGTTTTGAGAGAAAAGGGTTACCGTAATTGATAACCTGAACACGGGAAGGGTTGAAAATAAAATTATGTACAGAAAAATATGCTTCCGGAGCCATAATGTAAGGTAAAGAGGGTCTTAAAGGGGTCCAAAGCCAGGGTCCAGCTAGTCTGTTTTAGTAATGAGTTGTAATATTCTGAAGTCTTTAAAAAAATATTTTGCGTGGTTGACGGAAAGTGTTGTCCTAATCGTGGCATGTGGTGTTCTATGGTTTCAAATTACTCTCATAATAAAACAATAAAAGCACGAGTTTTAAAAATATGTAGGTATTTTTTTTTCTATCTGTTGAAATTTACTTGATATTTTTGTAATGTTTAGCTCAGAGGTATTCTGTGCCAAATCCCAAATTGGAGTTTCAATAATCCATTCATTCCAATTTCAGTCAACAGCAATACTACACAATAATATTGGTCCATGTTCTGCTCATAGTATTATTTTAGTAAAAACCGTACATGTTAAAAAATCGGCTTAAAATCGTGTTTTGGTTTTTGTTTCAGCGGATTTTGGTTAAGCTGATTTTGATATAGAATGCTACTGTTATCTATAATAAAATATGTAATTAATTATTATATATTAATTATTAATATATAATTTTTATCTATACCTTTATACAAACACATGCTGGTTTATTAGATAAAGAAAATATGATACTCACATTTAAAAATGTATGAATTTACAATATAAAAAAAAACACATTTTTGCTTCATAGTGTACTGCAATTAATCGAGTACCACTGAATTGTATATTTAAAAAGAGAAATACCAACTAAATCTAACAACTCTGAATTTAAAGTTGCACTCCACATCTAACCTTGAGTTGTCAATACCAGCTTTCTCAAAAATATTTTATTTTTACAAACGAAAAAGAAAACAGTTTCATTCTTCACTTTGGATCGTAGATCTCGACTCTATGCTGGCATCGCTCCAATTTAAGAAAAACAATTAAAGAGCTTACTACACTTCGTTTTTGCAGCTCACAATGATATCTTCGAAAACTAATTGTATATATTTCCATAGTAATATTTGGAACGAAGCCTCAACAAATTGGATTAAAAAATGTTTCTTCTTTTTGTTTTTAAATTGAGTTTTCAGTAAATGTTCTCCGTTAATGACATTAAAATAAGGTTTTTTTGGTGTCACCTTCAGTCTGTCGTTTTGCCCTCTCGATTACCATTTTATTTTTAAACTGTATTGTTTTTGAAATTGATTTAATATCAATAAATGTAACCTTCTGCTTTGTTTTTAATGAATTTACAAACAGAAGTCAAATAGTTTATGAAATAACTAACTCCAGTTCTACACCTGATTCAACTTCAATGCTACTTCGCGAAGAAAAACTGTTATGAAGATTGTCAAAATTTCTACAAAAAAAAAACAGCCAAAGAGTATCACAAATCTATTCAAATAAATCAAATCGAATTGCATTCGGATACGCGTCCGAAGTCATGGCGGTACAAAAATTCAAATTCAAAAATGTTCCAAAAAGGACATTGACAGCTGCAGCTGTGTGATTTATAAACGGTGGAATACTCATGGCGTCTGAGGACTGGCAACCATTTAGATTGATTTTGAATTTATTGGCAAACTGCTGGCAGACGGAGATATAGGGTGCTTTCATTTAAGACGGACCATTTATCTTGCATCCAGTGGAATGGAATAGAAACGTAGAAACGTACACCCGTATCTTTTTGTGATGCGTTCGGATACAAGATACACAGAGTGCTGTGATTGTTTATCGTTTGGAAGTGAGGGCGAGGGCGAGGTGCACGTACTATTTGCTTATTCTATTATATCTGTTTCAATTTAGTTGAAAAAAAAAGATGCTTCACTTAATGTTCATTTTTGTCTTTCACTCAAAGTGAAACACCAAATGAATCAAAAGTGAAAAATTAAATTATTTGCGAACCGAGTCAAACATTTTGAATTATGGTATTCGAAATCATTCAATCGCGTCCCGAATTATTAAAAAGTGAAGGGAGCAAATAAACGCTCTATGTAATTTTGTCGGTGACGTACGAATTTGTAATGCACATTCACTTTAGCTAACAACAAGCACTTTAAAAATGATTAAAGATTTAAATATTATTTATTATTATTATATTATTATTTATATTTTTTTTTAATTTTTATTATTATTTCCTTTATTCATTATCCTTACATACTAATTACATTTTTAAATATTTTTATTAACAAAAAAATATATAAAAAACATTTAAAAATATAAAAAATAGTAGTCCGCCGGTGTCGGGAGCAGGGTCCAAGCTACCGGTGGTTAGGGCTCCAGAGACAGGAACCTCCTCACAATGCGAGCCGTATCGAGGAGTACTGCCTTCTGAATCAGGCCCTTGATCCAACCGCCTAAGGAGAGCCTCGATAGATGGTCATCGAGACTCTTGGCCATAAGGCCATTGGCCGTCACGACAATCGGCACAATGATAGCCGAGTTCACATTCCACATGTCGACAACCTCGTGTGCCAAGTCGAGATATTTTATTTGTTTCTCTTTCTCAGCTTTCACGAGGTTCTCGTCATGCGGGATGGTAACATCGACTATCATTACGCGGCGCGCTGATCGGTCTATCACCACAATGTCAGGCTTATTGGCCACAATAGTCCTGTCAGTAATGATAGACTGATCCCAGTACAGCGTGACATGGTCTTTCTCGAGAACTGGGTCGGGCACATACTTGTAGTACGGTACCTCAGATTCCACAAGTTTATATTTCAAGGCAAGTTGCTGGTGAATAATCCTGGCTACTTGGTTGTGCCTGTGCAAGTACTCGCCGTTAGCTAGACGAGAACAACCAGAAATAATATGTCTGATGGACTCACCCGGACGGTGGCATGCCCGACACACGTCAACCGTCCCGTCCTTCATAATATGTTTCCGGTAGTTGTTCGTTAACATAACTTCGTCCATAATCGCACAGACAAAACCCTCAGTTTCCCCAAAGAGGTCGCCGAAACGTAGCCAGGACACGGACGCTAGGAAATCTACATCCGGGCCATGAAGAGCCCGGTAGAAGCGCCCGTGAAGCTCCTTGCCTTGCCATACTTCCTTGCGGTCATCATTAGTAAGTACCACAGGTTTGCGCCAGTTCTCTTTAGCCATGGACAGCGGGGTGAGTCCCTTGTCCACTGCGACCACATCTCGGTGCATACCCACTTCGGCTTTTAAAAAATATTCTCTGAGACTGCACACCTCGCGGTTGTGGAGGGTCTTCGCGTTTAAAAAGCCACGACCCCCACACTTCCGCGAGATGTACAGC
Organism: Eurois occulta; assembly: GCA_950022335.1. Classification (NCBI taxonomy): domain Eukaryota; kingdom Metazoa; phylum Arthropoda; class Insecta; order Lepidoptera; family Noctuidae; genus Eurois; species Eurois occulta. Next base: position 1,593,812 of record OX465489.1, on the reverse strand, counting down.
CTTATCACCGATGATCGTGGGTGATGCATCCGGTTTGCGGTCAGCAGTGTACGAACTCTCCTATCCAGGGCATCGAGTTCGGTCTGAGTCCATTTGAGTATGCCGAAAGAGTACATTAAAACCGGCATGACCCAACCGTTGAAGGCACGCACCTTGTTTCCACCTGAAAGAAGGCTATTTAATACCTTCTTCAGGCGTCCAAAGAAGCGCTCCCTCAACGATTGCTTCATGTCAGTAACGTTAATGCCTAACGCTTCCGACATACCCAAATACTTATAACTTTCGGATGAGGAGAGGGATCTGAGGTGTATGGAATCCGAGAGCTGAATTCCCTCGGATTCCATAATCTCCCCTCGCTTTACATGCATGACTGCACATTTGTCCACACCAAATTGCATCCTGATGGCGCTACTAAAAGTTTCAGTTACTTTCAGTAGCTCCATCAGTTGCAATTTGTTGGGGGCAAAGAGTTTCAGATCATCCATGTAAAGAAGGTGAGATATGACCTGACCACCTCTCCTCAACCGGTAGCCTAGACCTGAATCCTCCAACAATGTGCTTAGAGGATTCAGGGCTAGACAGAACCAAAGTGGACTCAGACTGTCGCCCTGGAATATTCCCCGTTTAATCCATACAGGCTCATCGTTCCCCTGGATCTGTCGACATCCTGGATATCGAAGGACCGTCCTCCATTGCCCCATACACGACTCAAGGAAGGCGCGTAGAGTTGCATCTATCTTGTACAACTCTAGCACCCTCATGAGCCATGTATGTGGCACTGAGTCGTAGGCCTTCTTATAATCTATCCAACATGTCGAAAGATCCTTGCGGGATCGACGAACCTGTTGGCTAATGGCCATGTCGATGAGGAGTAGCTCCTTAGTACCGCGGGACCCGTTCTTACATCCATTTTGAGAGGCAGACATAATGGAGTTTTTGTCAATGTGTGTATTAATTTTCACTCTCAAAATGGATGTAAGAAGCTTATAGACCGTCGACAAACACGTGATCGGTCTATAATTCTTGGGTTCCGCGGGACTACCTGACTTATAGAGCAGGTGGGTTATGCCTGTTGTTAGAAATTGCGGTAGCGACCCAGACTCTAAGGACTCTAAGGATGACTGGAATTGGGATGCCAGGCAAGTGTGTGAACTGCTAAGCCATTTGAGCCAGAAGTTGTGCAGTCCGTCCGGTCCCGGTGACTTCCAATTCGGTAACGGACGAACTGCTCTGGCTACATCTATTGCTGTTATTAAAATTGGCTCCATTTCTGTGATAGGTTCACACACTCGCTCGACATCACGCATCCAGTCAGCCTCAGTATGACAGACGGGCACCGACCAGATGCTGCGCCAAAAAGAACTCGTGACGGCATCATCTGGGCGGCACACGTCTGTCATATTTTGCTCGGGTCGCTCCCATGCTCTGTATACCCACCTCTCATCGCTCTGGAACATGCGATTCTGCGAGTATCGATCAACCCTCCGCTTATACCGCCGAATACGGTTCGCCCATGCATAAACTTTCTGCTTCAGGAAGTCGATGCGCTCTGTGACACGGGACATGTATTCTTGAGGACTGATTTCAGTCCCCGAGAAGGCCCGCCTCACAAAGCGCATCACACGTGGTCGTGTATTGCCCTCCCTGAAGCAGTATAGTTTGCCGATGAGTACCCTGGCCCCGTCGATACGATGTTCAATCCTGCGCTGCCAGGCTGGTACGGCTTGTTTTGGTTGACTAGCTAAGTTACAATTTGGGAATTTTACATTAGCTAGGCGACATGCCGCAATAGCCCCACAGTACAGGATCGAGTGCGTATCAACGAGGTCCTCGCTACTCTCGAATATATTCTTGAGTTGCGAGTCCAAGGCACACACCAGCGCTCTATTTTTCTTATGCATGGGTAACCGTGGTAATCGGGGCCTAAGTTCGGTAGGAGTGGATCGATACTCACGAAGCGCATCCTCCAGTGCGCTCCTCAATCGGTCGTTGCACTGGCTACTTACCGTGACAACCCTATCATCTTCCTCTACAACAGCAGGGTCGGACCGCGGTGGGGTTGCGTCAATAGCTGACGCTCGCATCACGGTTTGTGGCGGAGTCAAGACGATAAGGTTGCTCAGTACCTCTGAGCGCAGCCTATCAAGTGCGGCGTCGTCCAACATGTGATTGCGTTGGATGACCCGCACCTGATCCGACAGTCGTTGGGCCGAGACGTTGACGGTTGGTTCAAGTTCCTGGAACAGAGACAGCATCCTAACACGGTATGCAGTGAGGTTAGTTCCCCCCTCTGTAGACCCGTAATATGCGCGCATGACGTTCTCGTTTATGGACTGAGTCCATCTCATGCGCTGCACACAACCACCGGCAGCGGGGACCCGGCTCGGGGCCGGATGGCCCCTAAGTCCCAAGCTCCTCGGTGGCCGGCCTCTCCCCTGCCGACGCACAGGTGTTGGCGACGTCGGCGGCGAGAAATACTCATCACTCGAGCTCGACGCAACTGCCACGGCCGGTGTCACAGCACTCACGACGGGGCTGGATTCCGGCGGCGGCGAGGCGGAGCTGAGCGACGAGTCCGGGGTTGGTAGGCGTGCACGTCGGGATGCAGCTCTCGTTATCATTATTTGGTTATGATCATCGTCTTGTTAATTTTTTCTTGATTTGTTCCGTATTTTATTGTTGACGCCGTTGACAGACGTCATTTTCATATTTAATTTTTTTGCTTTGTGATTTTCCAAATTTGTTGTATTTGCTTCATTAAAAAAAGGTCTATTTGAAATGTTTTTGAAGAACTATATGTGAACTGTAAATATCTTTCTAATAAAACTAATATTTATTAGAAATTATTATTATTATTAATTTTTTTTTAAAGACGATTGGTATAATATGTTGTGATAATCTGACAGGGTGGCTTAAATGCTCCTTGAACATTTATTGCCAATTCTAAATGACATGACATCTTACGATATTTCTTAATCAACACTTACCGCACACCTCCAAAAGACGAAAGAAAATTACATATTTCTGATGAAACATACCTGAAACAAGAAAGTTTGTCATTAGTTCTAATTGAATACAAAACTTACCAAATGATATAATATTGGTATAATAACTCTAGTTTCTTCACTACATTGCGTGGAAAATATCTATTACCTTGAACTAATCAAATATATAGTGTTTCTTATCGAAATAGATGGGGAAGAAAAACTTAGATAATAGGATAGGATAGGTCTATCATGACAGAAATTGAGAATATATTTCGGTTATATTACTAAGTAATTACCTTTTTTGTTTATATTATTGTAGCTCTTAAGGCAATACTTAATTAATGGATGTTTTATGTTATTCTACATACAGCGCGTACCAGGAAGGTGTGATCATATTTCAGGGAAATCGCAAAAAAATATGATCCCGTACAAAACTTCAATACCTACTCGACCCAAATGTATGGGACAGCTGATTTTTTTTCGCGATTTCAATGTTGTTCCCGTGGAGAAAGTTGTTTAGTTTGATGGTCTGAATCACACCCTGACATATGACCACACCTTTTTAGAACACGCTGTATACTTGGGTGGATGTCCTTCAGAAGATCGTGGTCGAGATTTGTGCAGAAGAGTGAAGATTGGCACAGAAGGGATGGGGCCTATACTAAGTAGTGGTTTGAACAATGAGATTTTTATTCAGAAATACATTCTAAGCTAACAGTTTTTTTTACCAAAATGCTTGAAAGATAATAATAATCATATTACAATGTCAAATATCAAAAAGCATCTTACAATTACAATAATTCAAAAGCAAAATAAAAATTATATATGTCAAGTGGTATTATACATAATAATTATAGCACAAATAAAATATATAAATAAGTTCTGATAAGTCAAAAATAAATTTGTCTAATAGATACATGTGATGTCGTGTCCGATTAGACTGGAAGCCGACCGAAGGTTGGCGAAGGTTGTCGACCTAGGTTGGGCAGATGATCATGAAGTCAAAATTAACATATTAGTGTTACGTAAACATGTCAGTGGAATTCAATATTATAGCAGTACAGTTTGACACACAACAAGGCTACGAATGGTGATGATGACGACATAGGTACTTACAGTCATGCATTTTTGGTATGACCAGAGCAGCCAGAAAATTCAGAACCTGTTACGACCGTCCACGCTCATACTTCTGATTATTTACACACACTTATTTCAAGTACTACGCATATGATTTTTTGTAGAACATCGCCGATAAGGTTCTTCTTCGTCTAACCGCTAGACGAAAAAGAACCTTATTGGCCAGGCCTCTAGCGCATACCCCTCTTTTTATATATTTTCACTCAACATTTGAATCAGATAAATAGTAAATATATATAAATCATCATCATCTTCCTGCCCTTGTCCCATGTTATTTGGGGTCGGCGCAACACGTTTTTTTCTTCCATTCTCCTCTGTCAACCGTCATGCTATCATTTACTTCTTTATCTTTCATATCATTCCTCACACAATCCATCCATCGTTTCTTTGGTCTTCCTCTCCCTCTCCATCCATCAACGTTTATATTCATCACTCTTTTAGTCACATGCGATTCGTCCCTCCTCATCACATGTCCATACCAAGACAGTCGATTCCCTTTCAACTTTTCTGTGACTGGCGCAACTTTTAAACTTCCTCTAATATATTCGTTCCTTACTTTATCCATTCTTGTCACTCCACACATCCACCTCAACATTCTCATCTCCGCTATATGCAATCTTTTTTCATCCATCTTCTTCACAGCCCAGCATTCCGATACATACAGTACGACAGGTCTAATCACGGACTTGTATATTTTCCCCTTTAACTTGAGGGGCATCCGTGGGTCGCAAGTTGTTCCAGTGACCTGTCGCCATTTCATCCATCCTGAGTTGATCCGGTGTGTTACGTCTCGGTCTACTTCGCCATCCCCTTGGACAAGCTACCCGAGGTACCGAAAATCGGAACAGATCGGTATGGGCGTTCCGGCAAGAGTTATGGGCACAGGACTGGAGATACCGCCGAAATCACAGAATAGGTATTCTGTTTTGGTCCTACTAACTTTCAGGCCAACATTCTCCAGTCTTTGCCACCACACCTCCAATCTGCTCTGGACCTCTAGGCCACTCTCGGCAACCAACACAATGTCGTCGGCAAACAGCATACACCAGGGAGCCTCTTCCTGTATGTCCGACGTTAGTGCGTCCATTATCACCAGGAAGAGGTAAGGGCTTAGAGCCGACCCTTGGTGCAAGCCAACAGTCACATTGAAGCTGCCGGTAGTGCCCGCTGTAGACCGGACTTGGGTACTACATCTACTGTACATCGCTCGGATCAACTGCACATACTTCCCAGGCATACCTTTCTCTTTCAGGGCCCACCACAAAACTTCACGAGGTACCCGGTCGTATGCCTTTTCGAGGTCGATGAACACCATGTGCAAGTTTTTGTGCGCACTTCTGTATTTCTCTATATAAATATAAATATATATTGTATTGGGAATTTTTTTTAAGTCAGTCCTTTATCCAATATTTCGGATCGAATTGATTACGAATGACACGGTCCAAATTGATAAGGATCAGGGTAACATGGATAACCGTAAAAGTGCACTGTTTCTATAACATTATTGGCTCTCTACGTGACAGTTTCAACAAATCAATAGTTAATTGAAAACACAGAGTTAAAACATATTTTTTATGAGAATCTTACAGTGACTTGAAAATGGGATCCTGCCGTTTTGCCGAAAAGATTTTGCCAAATTTTCATTACCCAAACAAATTTTAGCAACCTTTTTTTTGGCCAATGTAATATTTGGAATAATTTTAGTACGCACATTTTCATTTGGTCAAATGTTTACTTGGCAGATTATTACCAAGGAAAATGTCATTAAGGGTTTTGGTCTTTAAGCAAATGATTTATTACAGCAAACAAAATTAAGACAGTAAACGTTTAGTCAAATGATTTGTTATGACAAAAAATATAAAGGCAAAAATTTTGGAATGAAGACATAACACAAATTGATTTAATATAACGTAATTGAAATTTAACAGATGCTGACAGAAACCCTAACCCTAGACGGTCGACGTCAGGGGCACCCCGAGGTTCGGTTAGTTAGGTTCCTGTAAACCTTGCAGACAGAAATAGGAGCCCCGCGCAGCGGGGATCCGTCGACCTGCTGACGGAAACGCTAACCCTAGACGGTCGACGTCAGGGGCACCCCGAGGTTCGGTTTGTTAGGTTCCTGTAAACCTTGCAGACAGAAATAGGAGCCCCGCGCAGCGGGGATCCGTCGACCTGCTGACGGAAACGCTAACCCTAGACGGTCGACGTCAGGGGCACCCCGAGGTTCGGTTAGTTAGGTTCCTGTAAACCTTGCAGACAGAAATAGGAGCCCCGCGCAGCGGGGATCCGTCGACCTGCTGACGGAAACGTTAACCCTAGACGGTCGACGTCAGGGGCACCACGAGTTTCGGTTAGTTAGGTGCCTGTAAACCCTGCAGACAGAAATAGGAGCCCCAACCGAATCCAAATAGGAGATTCCAACTAGTTAATAGTGCTTTTGACTGAAATGGTAAGTTTAAAATTGACGACACCAAATATTTGGCTTATTTAATTTTGCGTAAAATATGTTATACCAACTGAAATATTTGACTAGATAAAAAATGGTAAAAGTACTAGTTGGTGAACAAGTTATTGTTCAAACGTTCACTTGCCAAACATAGGTTTTCGTAACAATTATTTGTAAAGAGATTTTTTGGTAAGTAATAATTTGGCAAATGAAATTATGCGTAAATTTGTTTGGGAAGTGATAATTTGGCAATTTCTTTTCGGTAAAACAAGGGAGACCCCTTGAAAATACATCAAACTGTACACACATAAAACTTTCGGAATAAATTCTTTAAGCAATGCAATGATGGAAACCGCATAAAAACTTGTTTCATAGTTTTAAGTGGTCAAACAAAGAGACACGACAAGCTACTTTAATTATATGATGTGTAGAAATACATTGACCAATAACAAACAGGCATAATTATTTCTTTCAGTTCAAACAAAACATTGAATACAACAAGAATCAATTTCACAAATATTTTATCCAAATTAAAACAGAATTATAATTTTATTCGTCGTACTAATCCAGCGGCCATTTTTACGTCCAAAATAGTAATTAAGGGGAACAGAATTGGGCAAATCAATTGATATTTATTGTAAATATCTCGTTACAATGATTTACTGAGCAATTATGTCGCTCGGATCCAAGCAATTTTATTTTTTGTTTGATATAACATTTTTAGTAAAACGAATTAGATCACACTACGTTTTGTTGGCGTGTTCGCCCGCATTAGGGATAATTTCTGACATCCACAGAAACTATCCTAAATGAACATACTACTGGGATTTAAAGTTTACTGTGTCCTAATCCAGGATATGGTCTACCGTCTACTGCTGGGTTAAATTCATTTGGAATCGTTCAGCTATTAAGGTAAAGAAAGACAAAATGTGCGTTTGCCTATAGGCCCGATTATTACTCTATCTTTCGTCGATCTTTTGTTGTTTCTGATATGTATGTTTATCGACAGTAGAAATTATCAGACATTATCTGACATTAACCACATTGTTGAATTTGCAACGTTCGTTTCACCGCCGAAAATTTCACCATAAAGGTGTTATATAAATCAACTCAATTAAAAAATGTCTAAAGAGAGAGATAGAATACACATAAATGAATCAAAGCTTACGAATACTTAATCGTACAAACACGAGTTGTCATCAAACGTCAGTTACAAAGACGGAGGAAGCGCCCGCAAACCGCACCCACATCGCAGCTAACGCGAGCGGACTGCGCGGTAACGAGTCAATGGATTGTCCTGCATTTTGTATGGTAATATATTGTTGAATCAAGTAGAAACTTCAATTTTTACGGTGAGGCTTAGGATGTCGTGAAATAAAGTATTTTTTCGCGGGTTAGCTTGTTATTTGGGACTATATGCTTGAATTAAATGAGATTAGATAGTTTTTGTTATGAAGAGCAGCGGTGGCTCAGTGGTGGCGGCCGCGACTTACGAACAGTAAGTCTCGGGTTCGAACCTAGGCAGGCGCATTACTTTGTGTGATTTATTTCATCACCACTGCTCTCAAAACGGTAAAGGATATATATCCTTGAACCAACAATTCGGAGACATCTGACATCTACCAACCCGGACTGGGCCCGCGTGTTAGATTATAGCTCCTTCCCTCTCATAGAGAGGAGGTCGTGTTTCCCAGCAGTGGGCTCATTGGTGACGATAAGCTGGTGGGTACCAAGCTTCAAAGCCTGGCCCACCGGCGCAGGGTTGCATGGCTGTACTTCGATGAGTGTGCCCAAGAGCTCCACGAGATCATTCCACCATCTCCCTTCTTCCATCGGGAGTCCAGACGTACTGCGGGTTATCACCCATTCCTTGTCGATGTTCCACACATTCGCACGAAGCGCTTTGCTACATCGTTTATTATGCGCACAGCCAAGGAGTGGAATTCCCTGCCTTCGTCGGTGTTCCCAAGTTCATATGACCCCAATCTATTTAAGTCGCGAGTTAATAGGCTTCTTTTGGGTTAGCTCGTTCCATCGTCGACCTCATCTCTGTCCTCAGGACTAGATTGAGGTCAAGAGTAGGCCCATCAAACATAAAAAAGTGGGAACATTATAGGCTGATTATGCTATATAGTTTTAAAATGATATTTTGATACGTGGCCGAAATCGAAACTAACACTGGCATCTTATTTTACCATTCATTTTATCGAAAGTTCATATTGTAGCTCAGATACCTTCTATCTTCTCTTGTTAACAACCATGTGTTTGTAAAAAACGAAGTGTCATGATTTAGTGCAAAACATGAAAATGTTTCGCAAAACCAGGCGTTTGTGTGGTCTCGATCATCTTTGTACAATAAATAAAATGAGTTTACTAAATTAATAATAATAATTAATTTGATTTTTGCATAAGTAATGAAAAATGTTCACCCAACTCCCAGGCTCGCCAAAATAACGTATTTTCCTTAATTTTAATAACTTGGCAAATAAGCGAAGTACGCAGATGAAATGCCACGTTTTTCCTTAAATCGGTTTCAAGTTACCTGGAAAATCATTATACAAATTACCAAAGCGCTTTTTATTAGTTTTTCTTGGCGGTTTCCTCATAGCTTATTCTAAGAATCATTATAATCACTACATAGTATAAAACAAAAGTCGCTTCCCGCTGTCTGTTCCTATGTATGCTTAGATCTATAAACATACGCAGCAAATTTTGATGCGGTGTTTTTTTAATAGACAGAGTGATTCAAGAGGAAGATTTATATGTATAATACATGCACCCGTACGAAGCCGAGGCGGGTCGCTAGGATCAAATGAATTGAATCATGAAGCGTTCAGCTAAAGAAATCGTATAACCAGGGCACCTAATAAGTTGAGATACCGCGGCCCTGGAACACAAAGGGCAAAAGAAGGAACATGGATGGGTTTTAGTCAGTAAAAGTCTGACGCTCCCTTCCTCTCCGCCCAGAGCGGGAGGAGTCATTTGATACAAAAAAGGGCACTTAGTAAATAGGTTCGAATACTGTTACAGTCATTCCACTGCTGGGCAAAGGCCTATCCTCATGACTTCATAATCTAGGGCTATTATGGACCACTGGTCGTTGGTTCTGTCCGATTCCATCCCGCTTCCTGCGAGGCCTACTGCATCGTCCTCTGGCTGTCAGAACCACGATGAAGAAAGATAGCCATCCCAATAATAAAACAAAAAAAATGTAATCAGCCTATAATCTTCCCACTGCTGGGACGGATGTCTCCGCTCATTGAGTGGAAATGGCCCGGAATCCACCACTCGGGGCCCAGTGAGGGCTGATGAATGTCACAAGTCATCGAATTTTCAGTTTTGGTGTATTCCAGTTTCATCGCCATGTTTTGTTCCCTTATGAATTATTAATCATCATCATTGGTCTAGCTTTTTCCGAACTATGCTAGGGCAGCTTCCAGACTAATTAGATGCAGTTGAACACCAATATTTTACATGAAGTGACTGCCTATCTGACCTCCATAACCCAGTTACTGGGTACGTACCATAACCTTTGATAGGACAGATTGTCAGACTTTCAGGATGTTCCAGAACTTCGAGGTTCAAATAGTGTGTTGAAAATAATAATTTCAGAACATTGATTAATCCTTTCGTCGTAAAATCCAAGATGGCGACCGTACTCGGGGTCTCATAGACGTACACAAAAGCGCACATGAAGGATTTGAGCTGTCTTACACGATCAAAAGGAGAATTTCTAATACATTACGTTTTAAATCTATGTGTTCGAAAGACTTTGATGGAGGCTTTACAGTTTGAGCCATATTACAAGCGAGCGGTAAAATGAATGAATTTTGTATGTTGTTGTTATTTTCAAGGAACATTATTTAAGCCTTTTGCCTTTTTATTTATGAGTGTATTTTCTTGGTATGATTTTGAGTAATGTTTTTTCTTGTTTTAGATCTTTTTATAAGCCTATTTTAGTTATTTATTTATGGAAATGAAAACACCGTAGGCGTAAGTAATTTTATAAATGGCGAATAAAACGTATATCCATACTAATATTATAAAATGCGAAAGTAACTCTTTTTGTTTGTTACCTTTTTACGACTAAACGGCTGATCGGATCGTCATTTGATTTAGCAAGGAGTTAGATTATACACTGGGGAAGGACATCAGTATTTTTTTCCCACACATGCACATCAAAATTTTACGCGAACGAAGCCGCGGGCAACAGCTAGTTTTTTCCATAATAATATAGCCTGTAGAAACCATGCCTTTATAAATGTAATAACAATTTTATTTTGTCTTAATACATATAAAATACTGAAAATCATAGCGTACATTTATATTCAACATGTCTGTCCATCGAAAAAAAAGAGAAAAGCAATTTTCACAAAACACGCTCACAATAAAATCCAAACCAGTGCCCAACTTACACACTATTCCAAATCCAGCCCATATTTCCATTCATTCCAATTTTAAATAAAATGAAATAACACAAAACGTAGCGAACTCTCCTCCATATCTCTACGAAGCAGTGTCCACATGGAGATTCGACACAATGTGATTTTCTGTTCCACTGACTTTCAACACACGGCACATTTGAAATTGTCCTGAAATTCAGACCTGAAACCATTCTAAAGGAGACAAAAGGTATCATTTTTCACATTATACTGTTTAAACTTTCAGTTACTTTTAGTGGTTGAATAGGTGTATTTTTTGGTTGACATTTTAACCCCTTGTTGATTGTTTAAATGACTGCATTATTTATGTTATTTTCGTGAAAACGCTTTTCAATGAGTTGATAATCAAACGGGGTCGTCTCATAGACTACCTAAGCATTAAAATGTTGTGCACAAATCATAAAAAAGGTACTCAAGTCGGTATGATGGATCATTCAGTGTTCGTGCTGTGCGCCTTTTGAATTCACTTCCATGCTCCTTGCGGGATAGCCCTTCGTTAGAGGTATTCAAGAAAGGAATATAGGAACATTTCCTGTCAACATGATCAATATGTATGCATGTATAATAATAGGATTTTATAGGTATGTTTATACATGTATGTAATGTATGTATTACGTATATTATATTGTATGTATAAAGATTAGTTTATAAAATTAATTAATTAAGTTACAGAATGTAATGTTGATGCACATAAGTATCTTCTTCTGCAAATCTCGCAGTCAAAATTAGGTTTGCTGTAAGAAAACCCAATTCTGGGTTAAGCTCGCCTTTGTACATAACAAAGAGATTAAAAATACTTACACATATTTGAATGTCTTTGGTACATAAGTATAGCTTATTGCAATTTGTAAGTATATTTGTTATTTCGTGTGCAATATAGAATAAGAATAGGTGTGTGTTGAAAAACGCTACGTATTGGATTCAATAAGGATTTCATCATAATTTCGAGATTAACAATATGAAACGTGCATGTAATTTGAAACTTATACATAATAAAGAAATGGATGTTTTTCCAAGTCGTAAAACCGAGAAAAACAGAGGCAAGTCGGCTAGTCACCCGATATTTACAACAGAATTGATTCCGAAGAAAATACCTACCGTGTTTCACCAACAATATTTCCCACATGATAGTACCACTCCATTATGGCAAAGCCTATTTTAATTTAGACGTTCAAAGACACGACATTAATGCAATCAGTAATTGATTGATAGCCAATACACTGGTAATGTTTTTCCATCAATCAGTTAATCCCAGCTTACTAGATCATCAAACGTAAGCAGCAAAAATTTCAAATGTCATAAGTGACATTGAGCGTGTTTTTCAATTTACAACCTTAAGCTTAGCGACGTATTTCGAAAATCCAATAATACCGTCTTCGTCGCTTACGACAATTCTAGTTTCTAATATCGGTATACGTAATAAGATGGTTTTGTACACATATGACATTAATTCAGACGTGGTAGGTAATTACCTATTGATTCTTGGACGTGCTAATAAGCAATTTCCGTATTAATTACAGTCTGACTATTTAGGTAATACGTGTTTACTATGAAATACTAATAACAGACATCAAAGACGAACATAATGTACGACCATATCTGTCTAATCTACAATTTTAGAAAAATAAATACTATCACGACTGCCTCATTGGTCTAGGATTCGCAAGCACTACTTTTGAGCACGAGGTCTTCGGATCGATTCCTAGGTTGGGTAAACGTTGAGTCAAGTTGCATGCTTAGTTGTTGGCAATAGGCTCACTCCATTACATGGGGCCTCAAGATAACTAACAAAATATAGATACACTTCTGTCTATTCCTTCATGGTGGCAGGCGTGATGTTAAGTTCTGATATAATAACAAGTATAAAAAGAAATACTGAGCCATCCTCCTAGATTCAAGATAGACTTTCTCTCATTAACTTGGAGAAAACCTGTGATTGTAGAGTTAAATGCACGATCGCGTGAAAGAGAACGATTTGTTTAACTCAGAGATAGCTAAGCAGGTAAATGTGTAGGTATTGCTTATCTCAGTTCCGTAAGTAGTTGAAATAATTATAAAAAAAATAAATAAAATAAATATCCCTGGACATTTCACACAGCACCATCTAGCCCCAAGCTAAGCAACCTAATGCTTGTGTTATGGTAGCTAGATGGCTGATAAACTACATATATACTTTTTTTTTTTTTGTAAATACATACATATTATAGATAGAAAAACACCCAGACCCGGAACAACTACTTGTAGGTCATACAAATATTTGTTCCGTACGAGAATCGAACCCGCGACATGCAGCGCAGCAGTCAATCGCTTGACCACTGCGCCAACCGTGCCGTCAGCTTTTATTAATTGCTTCTTTTACTAAAAGAAGCTACCTATCGTTTTGAAAACCGTTTATTTACCGTCTCGTTAGTCTATGTTCGAGTGTGCTGCGCTGGGTTTGTTCCCTGTAAAGTTAAATTTTATTTTACGAATGAATTTTTTTGTAAGTCCGGATTTATGTCCATATTCATTATGTTTAGATAGTATAGGCCGTGGCCTGTGCAACACGAGCGATGCAATATGAAGGCCAGTCTCAAAAAACATCTTCTTCTTGCCTTTATTCCAATTCATTTAGGGTCGGCGCAGCATGTCTTCTTCTTCCATACTTGTATTGACCGGAAGTGCACGCGTGTTTTATTAAAAATACTGAATATTTTCATAAATCATACTTACCTTTTGGCTTAACACCAAAGAACAGTCCAAACTTATGCAATGCAACACGAACCGTAACACAGCATTTCAACGTGTCACCAATTTGTACCTGGCTTAACATACAGATCTACGATACACTATACAGATATTTTTCGCCTTTAAAGCAGTATAACACATATTCTTCTCGTGTTTAAAGCAGTATCCACATCTTAGTCCACGTCTTAGCAGCAGGATAAAGTAACACCACACGGCTCGGATTAAGTGGCTGACACCATCCTCTCGTGTCAGATATAAAACGAGTTTAGAAAGAATATATCGTGGATAAGTTAGCGTGTTTTTAGAATATACAATTTAAACAGGAACAAACATCCTTATTGTAGTATATCAAAGTAGCAGGATTTGTTAAGAATATATTTAGGTGAGGAGCTCGTGGTTAAATAGTAGCAGCCACTCGGTTTGATCTTCAGGTTAAGTCGCGCTTTCCTAGGTTTTTCTGTGGATAGTTTCCTCCAAACCTCGGAAAGCCTTTTAGCCGTTGGTCCCAGTTTTCATTTAAAGATCTTTGACATTCGTTACAGATAGTCTGACAATCAAGGGGTCAAGCTCAGATAGGCAGTCGCTCCATGAAAGTTATTGGTATTCAGCTGGATTCTGTAATACTGGAAGCCGACCCCAACGTAGTTGGAGAAAGGCTAGGCATATGATGAGATTTAGGTGGCACTGTAAGGGCCCGTGGATAAGAGCACATGGTTAAAAGTGTTCTATGATGAATAGATTTTTACAAAATAGTCCTAATTCTTGAATCTTTTAGCGCTTTAATGATATTGACAAAGAGGAATTGTTGGTAAACTTTTACAGAAATTATAATGAAAAAACAAGAGGTTCTGATTTGAGCTACGCGCAAAAAAATCCTGCTTGGAATTAGTTAATAAAATAAAAACTTCAAGATGTTATAATTTCGGGGTATTCATAATTTTTTCTTACTTACGTTTTCTTTATAAAATTAATCCATGCCCTCGAGTTAACTAAAACGATTCACGTAAACGACGAAGTTCTACCAGTTTTATTAAAATTAACTTTGCTACAACAACTTTGCAATTCAAACATATACATCATTAAGAATAATACAAAAAGTATTCACATGCCTGGACGCGATTCGAACCAGCGAATCATTGGTTATCCTGTGATTTCCGCGAGCTCTTACCAACTAAGTCAGATAGGTAGTCAATAATCCCATGAATTATTAATCTAATTTGCTTGTCCATAAGTGCAGTAATAAAACTAATAAATTTTTATTGAAAAAAAAAAACAAATAAAAAACAGACTTAAAAAAAATAACTTGATACTAATTTAAACTTATTTATTCACTAAAACAATAAATTAATTATAATAAAATGTTCTTGCAAAATACAAAAACTAACTTGGGCCTATCACGGATTTCAACGCACATGTCTTTTGGGGGGTAACTACTTAGTGGAGCTGTGTGTACCTATTGTTCGATGCAAATACTTTTGTGCTGCAATTAATGATATAAGTTCAAGCTAGTTAACAACCATTATTATTACAAAATCTCTGCAACAGTCTAATTTTTTAAAATTCACTTTAAACCAAATTTTCCCTTACCGATACAAATTACCGTTAACCGGTACTTTACAACATATAAACTTAAACTCACAAATTGGTCGCACAGGTAAATTGATGCCGGTTGGCAAATTATCGGCGATTCCACTAATCACCGCATCGTGCCGGATCGTACCGTGGTGTTACCGCACCCGGAATTAGGAGCCAACGTGGTTTATGCACTAATTATGTTGATAAAGAGTTTGGCTACCTGTTTTGGTAAAGAGGACTGGTAAAAAGTAAATTAGTTTAAAAATTTACGGATTTAGTTACTCAAAAAGTAATCTTAATATATGCGAAGCATGCAAGCATTTTTCTACATGTTTTGATGTTCATTCACTTTAAGGCCATCAGGATGCGGTCTAGTGTCAGATTGTTAAGTACCATAAGGTTCAAATTACGTTACATTGTACTATACTAATTTATAATCAATTCATAACTAATAATAAAACTATGTGCAATTAAATAAATTATCAAACAATATTAGTTTTTAAACTGTCATGGCCACTAACATGGTAAATATCCCGTTTCTAGTTTAATGATAAACAATATTAGATTATTCTATCAAGATATTTTGCTAGTAAAATCTTTTTGCTATAAAGAAATCAAGCATGAAATCAATAAATAAATAAAAACAATCAATTTAGTACCTACACGAAAACTGAAAAGGTTGGAAATAAATACATTGCCTTTCTAATTAAGGAAAATGTAAAGAATTTTGTACAAAAATAAAATTTATTGATAACAAACGATGTTGACGGAATGAAAAGGGAAATAAATTGAGAATTTATGTTTTCCGTTCAATATGTAATTTTTTATACCGTTAAAATATAAAATAAAATGGCCACGTTTTATTCTGAACGAGAATAAAATAAAATAGTCTATAGCTTTTTCGATACTGAGTTATATGTCAATTTACTGATAAAAGTGTCATCGTACTTGGAACCTTTTTACATTTAAACAACTGAACGAGCCGATGATGTATGCTGCCGTGCTAATTAGAAACGCAGTAAGGAAGGATTTTTGGAAAATTGAGTTTTTTATATATTCGGAATCCTCGTAATGAGCTCTGTATAGTGATTTAATCCTTATTTTGATAGCTCTCCCAGAAGTGGGACTTTTAGTAAGCCAAACTGCAGTATGTTTCTTGCTGAGAAGTAAATTACTAAGCACAACTGCAGTAAGACACATTACTGCTCTTTGCCTTCCAGTATTTTTTTGAACATAATTTATTTCACTAGTAAGAAGCGCAGTAAGGAACACTTGCTGATGTTATGATTGTTAGTAATAATGATAAATAATAATGTTTAGTGAATAATTTTAGATAACAAACGCGACAAAGATCACGTTATTTTGTGGATGGATAATTGTTCAGCCCAAAACAAAAATTGGGCGATATTGTCTTTCTTAGTTAACATAATTAACAGCAACTTGATTTCCGCACAGTTAAATGTTTTGAACCAGGGCATACATTTATGTCTGCTGACAGTTTTCATCACAGAGTCGAGCAATCTTTACAAAAGAAAGGAAAAGTTTACGACTTTAAAGATTTTATTTAATTTTTTCTGTTTTAAGATTTATTTGGAATACATTTTTTTAATAAAATAGTTGTATCATTTACCTCTTCTTGATATATTATAGATATAACCAAGTTATTGTGTTTTTTTACGTATGTACACTAATTGAAAAGCTATAAGTCATTCTTTTACTGCAGTTATGGTTTGTAGTCAGTCTAAGCATAGCTTTAAGAAAATATTATGTCACTAGTAAAAAATGCAGTAATTGTGTATGGTTAAGAAAGATTTATTTGTCATTTCAAATAACGTATTTTTTTAATATTCATGTCGTTATATTTAATTAGGAAATGGTTAGGATAAATATAACCAAATAAGTGTACTTTTGTATACTTAAATACTATTTTAAATAGCTTTTTCTCACTACTGCACTGCGTTTTTAATTTGTAGTCGGAGTGATAATAATAATTGAGTTAAATGAAATAAGCGCAGTAATCTGCATTTGCTAGTAGAAAGCGCAGTAACTCCAAACTTACTGCTGTTATAGCTTGTAATATTGGGTTTAGTCATGAAGACCCTGCTAAGCATAAACAGTTTTTTTTGTTTTATGATAGTTGTATTATACTTATAGAAAATTGGGTTAGTTCTTACGAAACACTGCATATTCAGCTATACATGTAGCTAAAAACATTTTTGCGAAACTTCAAAATAATACCTAAAAAAACCAAATCAAAGTAAAAATGTTTAGGCGCCATTTACTCGAAACTTCTAATAACCTCCTTACTGCACTTCTAATTAGCACGGCAGTATGGCAGACGGCTTGCTGTTATTTTAAAACAATAGTTATAGATTACTGAAGGAGAAAATTAGTACCTTGCCTCATAACTCATCCTCTCTTCTTTGATACTTATAGCTTTTCCGGGACAACACGGGTGGTCACGCCAACTTGCAGTAAACTTATTAATTGATAATATTTTTTTTTGAAATTATTGATATCTCTTGTAAAAATGGGGAGTAAAACTAAGTTGGAAAATAAAACAAATAATTAATTGAAAAAAAATCGTCAAAAAATACCAGCGTTTTCGAATAAAGTTCGTAACCAATATAAAGCTGCAGGTATCAGAAGTGGCCACTTGCGCAAGCACCCTTCATATAAAGGGGTTATCTGCACGAGCTTGTGGTCGAGCCTGTTGATTTCACAGTTAAAGTTGTGAGAATACGTATCATAGTAAAAAGGAGATAGTTCTGTTCGCTTATAAGTGTTTTTTTTTGTACTAGCATATGTTCGCGGTTTTCACCAACGTGGAGTTCGGTAATTTTTTTACGGGATCGGACTACAGGGATTAAAAGTATCCTTTGTTAATCCAGATTATAAACTATCTGAGTGTAAATTTTGTCCAAATCCGTTGGCATCCGTTGTCTTGCGTGAAAGATTACCATACATCTATCCATAAAATCGATTCATTCTCACAAAATTTTACTTTTATAATAGTAGTAAGATATGTAAAAAATACTAACAATAAGATTTTTGTATGAAATAATTTATGATGGTTTCAATATGTTGACTACAATATTATGCTCTTTTTTTATTGTTTACATAGTCTGGTAAGACAGAAGTCCTGAAACTGTGGACTAGCTGTGGACACCGGGTAGTGACAGATACGTCATAGGTCATAGGTTATCTGCCCGGAGCCTGGTCCCCAAAATGTCCGTAGATATCGGTTTGTCTGAACCTTGAAACTATTTGATCTTAACATGCTTGGAAATAGTTCGGCTTAGAAAGGATCAGTAGAGCTTATTGTTCTTTATCTTTTCGGTTTTTTTTGACAAGAAAAAGTTAGTGAATTTTAAAGCAAGACCCGGTTGGTAACCGATCAAATGATTTACTTATTTCTTACAAAACCAAGAGGAATCTTCACAAAAAAATAAAACACAATCTCAACGAAAACAAATTACCAATTCAGTCTTTCTCAAAGAAACAGCCTGACACACACACAGATCACAGTGTAGCAAGACATTTCACCAACTCATTTGCTATGCCTGAAGTTTCAGGCCGAGGCTCTCGCGACGGTAACCCCGGATTTGTACTAAGACCCCAGACCCCGGCGGTGCGTCGCTTTTGAAATTTTTATTCGTTACACAGCACTTGTGGGACTTCAAAACGAGTTTAAACGTTATATGGGAGGTGGGATTTTATTTCGTTTTGTATGGGTTGGAGTGAGGTGTTTAGTGAAAAGGTTTTTTTTTGCTTCGATAACAGTTTTCAATTTTAGTTTAGTGAGACCTTGTCGTGCAGTTATATAAAATCTATTTTCACTTTAATTTCATGTATTCCTTGCCACACTATCGCGGGTCAACGGAAAAACATAATCACTACATAGTATTAAACAAAGTCGCTTCCCGTCTGTCTATCCATATGTATGCTAAGATCTTTAAAACTACGCAACGGATTTTGATGCTTTATTTTTATAATACATGCATAACATAGTGGAAAAACACTGATAATTTTAGAGGTTACTAATGTGATGTCGTAAATAAAAACAATTTTTGTACTTAAATTACAAACGCTGACTGAACCCTACGAGATAGATCAAAATAATATACCACAGTATTGTACACCTTAAAAAGGTCTACCAAAAAATCCGCAATGATGATGATGATGTGTCTATCTCATAGGGGTAACCTACAATAACCATTTTATATCCCTTACTTTTTACGAGAAATAATGGCTTATTTACGAAGCAATGTTAAGCAATACAGCATTAATCCTTATCCAATTAAGTACCTTAAATACATTATGCATTTAATGTAGATCAATATGGCCCTTTTTTGTAATTTAAGTTAATGTTTTCGAAGATATTACAGATTTAAAATGCAGGGACATAGCAGTTGCGAGAGTGCCGGCCGGGGGTAGTATATGTAGTATCAGCATTGCACCCGTGCGAAGCCGGGGCGGGTCGCTAGTATAAAATAAATAAGTTTAATACTAGTGAAAAGGTTGGTACTTATACTTGCGTTGTACATATACAGGGTGTTTGGCGCATGGACCGACACAATTTTTCCAGGGATTTGGGAGGTCATTAGCTAGGTTCTACCCATACACCCTTTGTCCCAAATGTCACGGTTGGTTACATATGTTTTTTTTTTTAAATGAAAAAAATGCCCAACATGTTTCCTTTAATTCGAAATAACTTTTTTGTTTGTGGGCGTAGTGGCACAAAACAAATTTTGTTGCATTCTCCAAAGTCTTTTAAATCTAAAAACATCTTTGTTTTATACAACTGGTTTCAAGAAAATTCCTTACAAGCTTCCAAAGTAATTTTTTTTATTTAATGATTTTACAACTTTACACGTTATTTCGAATTAAAGGAAACATTTTGGGCATTTTTTTCATTTAAAAAAAAAAAAAACATATGTAACCAACCGTGACATTTGGGACAAAGGGTGAATGGGTAGAACCTAGCTAATGACCTCCCAAATCCCTGGAAAAATTGTGTCGGTCCATGCGCCAAACACCCTGTATACGTAAATAGGTTATTTGCGTAGATGGTAGGTACAATAAAAAGGCACTTTGAAAACCAATTCTTATAACCCTCTTTTCAACAATGTCTTTTACATTTTTATTTTCACCTCAAGTTTCACCAAAAACTCCTAAATTGAACCTACATTAACATCACAACTACAACACCACTGAAAGTGAAAATCTTTTCCAAAAAAAAAACCCAAGCCAAGTGCGAGTTAAACTCGCGCACCGAGGGTTCTGTATAAATTTGTCGGTATTTTGTTATTAAACATATTCACAGTTTTCATATTTTCCTTTACTTCCTACTAATACTATAAATGCGAAAGTTTGTGAGTATGGATGGATGGGTGTTTGTCACTCTTTCACACAAAAACTACTGACTGGATTTCGATGAAATTTGGCACACAGATAGTTTATAACCTGGATTAACACATAGGATACTTTTTATCCCGGTAGTTCGATCGCGTGGGACAATTACCGAACTTACGCGGGTGAAGCCGCGGGCATGAGCTAGTTGTGCTATAAGACAATGCTTCTTGCCAAATTTCATGATTCTAGGTCAGCGAGAACTACCATATTCAACCCACTACTACTAAGGTAAGGGTACTTCCAGTTGACCTAAAATTGTCAATTTTGGTTAAAAGCAAGGTCTTGCAGCAAAAGTAAAAGGAAAATTCCGAAAAATGTTGGTACTTACAAGTTTTTGCGAAAATCTAAATTTGCCCATATCTTTTTATCGTGTTGACTCAGGACCTTGATTTTTATACACCTACTCGTAATAAGGCCTATAAACCTCAGTATCTGATATAAATTTCAACTTGCTAGGTCCACCCGTTCCTGAGAAAATCGGTGGTGACACACGGACAGACAGACAGACAAGAGAGTGATCTTATAAGGGTTCCTTATAAGATCACTCCTGTCCGTCCGTTTTTACCTTTTGAGGTACGGAACCCTGAAACTTATATTTTTCCTCGTTTCGAAATATGAACAGGGTATAAAGGGTCCAAGCGGTTCAGTTATTCTATTTTCTAACCGGAAGCTGTCCCACCGCAAGCGAGAAACGAGTAGTGGCTAGCAACTAAAGTCTCGCCGGTGATTGTGTGAACATTTAGCGATCTTGTATTAATAAAATGTATCTCTGTTCTCTGTTCCTTAAAATCTCGCCTAAAAGCCTCAAAGGGTTAGGCACAGGTGTACCTAATAGTACACCCACATTTTTTCCAAGTTCCATAAAATTGAGGGCGAGTTTATTGCCATCAACCGGGCACAAATCCAGACTTCATGGTTGCAACTGAGAAATTTATAAAGGAAAAACCCAACAGCACTTTGTCCTACTTAGTAGTCGAACCCAGGACTTCATGCGACAAAAAAATCGATCTAGATAGCTAGCGCTAGCACCAGCTATCATCAGATGTCCTAGGGCCTCCTAATTAAAACATAAACAACTTTCCTATGGGAATGTTTTTACGAAGCAGAGGTATTAGGTACGAGAATTGCATTTATTTAACTGTGTCTTTTTGTTTTTGCGAATGACGTGTAAATTTTCATAATGGTTTAGTTTGGTGTGTTCGATTTAGTTGCGAACTTGTGTCTGTATTTTTTATTTTTGTAGTTATTACTTTAAAAACACGGATGACTTTTTCTAGTCTATTTTTATACAAGAAATAGATAAATTAATTTCTTATCTTTTCCCAACTGTGTTGGGGTCGGTTTCCAATCCTACCGGATGCAGCTGAATACTATTATTATACATAGAGTAACTGCCTATCTGACCTCCACAACTTAGTACTGGGCGATACCCCTTGGTAAGACTGGTTGTCAGTCTTTCGGGTCACTACTGATATTAGCTAGTCATTGACAAACAATGATGGAAACTTCAAAAATTCTATTAGAAAATCTTACATCATTATTACAGAATTCTTTGTAAATTCGACTTCTCTTCTCAAGCTATTGATAAAACAAACCTATCAATCAGCCATGACAGTACCTCTACCAGGAATTTATAAGAGAACAATAAACATGGAAAAGGCATTATTATGTTAACAAAAATATTCCGAGAAAACGTATTGTACGGGAGTATTGTCAATAATTTCCGGGAGTTGGGAAAATCGGAAAACATGGTGTTGCCAGGGAGAATATTATTATTTGTTCGTTTTTCGTATTAATGAGTTTCGGCGTAGTGAAGAGGATGAAATACAAATGGATTCGATCATAATGATTTTATTTTATCGGTTTAAGCTACAGTACAATAGTGATAATTTAATTATTAAGCTGCTCAGCTTTATGAGCTCAGTTCAGTAATTTGTGTAGCACTAAACTTTTGTAATGAGCATTTAAATATTCCATTTGAAATATTTTAATGACCATATTTATATGTATGTATCTTTGGATCAATTAAGTACTGATTTATTAAGATAATAGATGTGATGTAATTCATTTCATCGTTATTAATTCAGAGTTTCTCTATTGCATACCTAACATTTAGATAGACATTTCTGTATTGCATAGTCACAGAAGGCAAAAATCATGCAGCGTCGTATGCTTCCCTGGCTAGCAAATCAGCAAAGAGCTTCGACGTAGCAGGCAGCTACGCCGTAGCAGGCAACTACGCCGTAGTAGGCAGCTACGCCGTAGCTAGCAACTACGCCGTAGCAAACAGCTACAACGCTAAACTAAGACCGCGAGATCTCAACGCATTCGGAATTTCGTGCGACGCGATCTGAAACACAGGAATGGGAGAAACTATCAAGATAAACACATAGTCATGTATAAGACAAATATTTAACTTTTCATTAGAAAGAATAATACCATTACACACTTTACGTATAAGCAGACCAACTTTTGCTGACGGTTTTGCCCGCGTGGTTAATGCATAGTTATCCCATGAAATCTTACTATTGAGATAAAAATTATCCTATATCCTAACCTAGTTCATGGTCTACCTGTCCTTGCCACTTTCATCAAAATCCGTTCAGCCGTTATGACTAAATAATTAAGAAATTGGTAAGTATTGGTCTCATAATATCCTGTAATGTTACTAGCAGTGATAATTACATTTCCCATTACGTAATGACTTCTAATTTTGTAACTAACACCGTGATTACGTTAATTTTGAAGCCGGCACATAACGAAATGGTTATGGCAACCCCAAACAGGTAACAAGCGGTTGTGTGGTCGCTGTTAGTTTGTCGTTAGGACTAAACTTACTTAAGATAAATGGAAAATATCTTCCTTTATGATACTCTGGCTTAGAACACATAATTTCTTAAGATTAAGTAATTTGGTTTGTTTGCTGATGCAAAAACAACAATAAAAAATTTAACTATCTTTTAAAGAAAATCTTTATTAGATTATACCTACGTTTTGTCCTATCTTTTAAGATTTTACATTAAAAAGAAAGAAAAAAATCGTTAACTACAGACAAAACAGCTTTGCTGGATAAGTTTTGGTGTACAATATACTATCAATGTATCTTCTTTAACACGCTCTTTTAAAATAGCAATAAAAACATTGGCGAAAAATTAACCTCATTTTTTTAACACATTACCAAATAATACATTTTCATTTACGACCCACATTTACCACTCCAAGACAACCCATTCCTCATTCTACAAAATTTCATATATTTTCACCATCTCACGAAATTATCACGCAAAAATGGTAGAAGGTACATTACAGTAAGTTCTTATTGCACCCCCGAGTATTAATGCAGGGGCCAACCTGTTTGCCGGGGCCAACCTGTTTACCGGGGCCATAAAATATTTTAACTCGTACATTATTCTCTTTCGTTCATGTTCGGGCGCATTTACGCAACGTTGGTAATGTTGGCCACTAAATAAAAAGGGAGGGTAGTTATTTTGTTTCTGTTGTTGTCGTAAATGACAAAGCAATTTAGTACGTTATGTGTATAAGATAGGGCTGCGGGACTGTTGGGCTGCGGGACTGTTCGAAAGAGATACCACGGTCCTGGAACACAAAGGGCAAAGAAGGAACATGGATGGTTTTTAGTCAGTACAAGTCTGACACTCCTTTCCGCTCCACCCAGAACGGGAGGTGTCATTTGATGATTTCCCATCCGAAAAAAAAGAAGTATAAGATAACATTACGCCGGTAATCCTCAAAGGATTATGCAGAGGTGTATCTAAAGCACACCCACATTTCGCGAGATATGTTTAAGTCCCATGTAACAAGCGAGCCATATACCATTAACCAAGGACGAATATTACAAGCATATTAAAATCAGATAGAAAAATCCAATTAAAAATACAAATTGTTTGATCAAGAAGGAAATCACGCGTAAATGGAAAAATGGAACTGAGTTCTCATAACAGTTTGGCATTTTGATGACGTCAAATAAAATAGATCTTCCAGTGATCATTGTGATGTCAAAACTGTAATAACCACACGTGACATAGTACCTAGACCCACAACAATACCCTGTGTCCTAATACTTAATTTCCGTCTTTCATAAAATGACCTTTTATAAATTAAAAGCACAAATTAAAAACAAAGCTTTGTCGTTACGCAGGTAAATTCTCATAGAAATAATAAAAAATCATTTAGGTACATTAACATATTCAACTATAACAAATTATCAACAATTAATACCCACAATTAATACCCACAATGTTCTTACGAAAGCGAATACTAGAGGTTTTTTTTGCTTTTACAGCAAACCTACGAATGAGGAAGTTACCTACATTGTTTTTAAAATAAACTCTACTTTATTCACATTCTCTATTCCCATCCTTCAGCAAACAAGCCCACTATTAAGGGGTTGCCCTATAAAAAAATAATATTTTATTTACCCTAAGTGCTACCCAATGATACCTGCTCACTTATTCATGTAATTGTGTACCAAGAAACTCCCCTTCGGGTATATTTCTACTGAATTTGTGTGCTTTACTGTTGCGGAAAATAAAATATAACGTAATATATATATGAGGTTTTTTTTGCTTTGATGCACTCTTTGCAAATAGTGAAGGTAAAAACCGTGAGGAAATCAGCATGTCCGAAAACCAAAAAGTCGAAGATATGTGACATCTACCAAAATGTCTTTAAATCTTTTTCTCAAAAATTATCTTTCGATCTGATTTTTCTACGCCGTCAATTTATTAATTCTGAAGAATTCTACTGCTCAAAATATCCCATTAATTTCCATTAAAGGCCAAACGTTACGAAAAATATTTACCCTAAAGCTTAAATCACACTGCAAAGGTAGTCAATATTCAAAAACAAGGCAAAACGCCACGTAACCTGCCAACTCCAATGAATCCCAAATAAAACTTACGAACTAGCTCCTATTAGCCGAAATACATGTCCCACATGCCTCCCGCACAGTTTTCAACATACGAGTATATGCGTTCACTTGCTACTAAACTCCATACTCACAAAGAAAAACTTTCGAGGCAGGCTCATTTAATTTTCTCTCTGAAACGAATTTTAATTTTATTTATGGAAGAGTAACTGAATGTGACTCCTGTTTGCTGAACCATTCTTTTTTTCGTTCATTGTCTTCGTACGTTCATTCATTGGGTATAAAAATGAATGAGTGTATGGTGGAATTATTTGTTACCATGCATCCTTTTTGCTGCATTCTTCTTTCATGGGGAGGTGGATTTATGTGGGGAGTTCATTGGCCGTGCGGTCGGCGGCTAATATGAGACACGTATGGTTGATTGTGATGTTTACATTGTGTTATGGAATAATTTACCGTTAGGTTTCTTAATTTATACTGTCACTTACGGAATATCTCCCGTGATTGTTCATGAGTGAGAGTCAACCCGCGATCATGGCGCTTGCAACAGCGTCGAAATATCGGGACCTCAAAATCATGAACAATCACGGAAGATATCCCGTAAGTGACAGTAGAAGTTTAGTTTTAAACCGTGAAAGCTAGATGGGATTACAACAGCCTTTATAACTGTTTCTGACTATGTAACTAAGTTGGATTCGTAGTAAGTCTATCAGAATTTTGAGTACCTATCTGTCTTACAATTTGTCTAAGTATTTGTTCGAATTAAGTTTTGATTAAATACCACATTATCTGTCAGAATCATATTTCCGGGGCCATGTCCTGGTTTGTTCGAACCTTTTGCAGGAAAATGGAAATCAAAATATTGAGACGCCAGCTTTTGTTTGAACCTTATTATTATCGCCACTTTACTGAAACCCTCAGGAATATAACCGACATGTTACATTCTTATGTTGTTTCAGGAAGTACTCTCATCTCGGTAACTCCAAGAACAAACAAAGAATCCACTCGAAGCCGACCAAAAGCGCAAACAAACGACAAATCACTACAACCTACCTTTTCCTCAATCATGAATCTCGAAGCACCTGGGATACAAACAACTAGGAGATATATCCAAAAAATAATGACGAAAAACATAAAATATTTCTAACAAAAACCCCTCGGTACCCTAATTTGAACACTCATCACTTGGACGGAGTACGGAAACAAAGAAAGTTATTAATGTCTGTACCCATTGTCTACATTTCTGACTGCTACCACTACAGTAAGACCTCTCCCCTACAACCGACCAATGAGAGAACCCTTAAGAACGGGAGCTCTACCTCCCTGGTCCGTTTCGTCGGGTAGAATGTAACAGTTTCTTTTGTCCCCGGAGAGATTCTTCTTACAGTTTATTTTGCCCGTTTCAATTGCAGCGTTTTGTCTTTATAAATTGTGTTGATTGACGCTGTAGTTAATGAATGGTGTTACAACGTTGATTGGGAAGACAAATATTTTTAATCAAGAACGTTTTATGGGTCTCGAGAATAATAATTTGTTTGGCGAAGATTGGATCTTTCACCCTTCTAATAGATGTGAACAACGCATGGATAACAACTGGGAGTTGCGCCCCATAAAATGAATATTGATTAAGAATTTTAACAAATATATCTTTGTTCAAACTTTGCCCTTTGCAATAGTAATAAAGACAAATCCGTTTTCTTCAGTTTCTCATCATCATAAAATAATATTGGAGAAGCAGTAAATTCTATCTTAGTTTTAGATATCTTAAATTCTGTTTTAGACGGAAGATAACTAGCTTTTGCCTGCGACTTTGTTCGCTTACAAACTTCCCATGAAATTCTTAAATTTTAAACTTTGAAATGTCCATTCTTCACCTACATACATCTACAACTATAATATTATTCAACAACTAAACATCACGCCTGTATTTCCTCGAAGGTATAGGCAGAAGTGTATCTATCTACACCCACAATTTCTGTTATGATAAAATACCATGAAATAGATCGGACCCGAACAAAGCGCATCCCTCCACATTTATTGTGCAAACCGCCAATCTGTGAAATTCACTGCCAGCTTCTCTGTTTCCCGATCATTATAATCTGGATATCCTCAAAGTTCGAGTGAATCAGTTTCTACTAGGTAATCGTGCTTCACCACAGGACGCGTCATCGCTTCACATCAGGTGAGTTGCGGCCAAACGCAAGCCTATTTAGCATTTAAAAAAAAATAGGGACGAGCAGTCATGCAAACTCCGAGCTTCTTCTGTAAATATTCCTGATAGAAAAAAATAATAATACCCAAGCCCCGTTACATGAAACTTTAAAATATCCAGAGAAATGAGGACGTAGGTACACCTCTGCCTTACCATATGAGAGTGACAGGCGTGATATTTTATTAGGTGTGACATAAACAAAAAAAAAACATTCGTAATTCGTTACCAACAGTACTACCCATCCCAAAACAGAACACAAAAGATACTTAACCACATAGCCTACTAAAGAATTTATCACATCATTAATCTTTTAACAAAGAAACATCGACGAGAACTAACTACCTGCTAAACTGCTTATACCCTTCGCATTAACGTCGCAATAAAGGGTAATATATAGTTAAGCAACGTAAACTGGTGTTGACCCTTCCAATGGGACCATCATGGTCGACGATTATAGCAATATCTTCGGAGCTGTAATGTTTTGCGAAGTTGTCTTCTACGGTGTAGGATTTCGGGGTAAAATTAGGAATGTACTAGAAAAACTTAAATGAAAAGCTTCACGCGTATAAAAAGTCAAAATAACTAGTAAGCGTAACGTCGCCGATGCAGTACGACATGAAAAATTCGATTGTTTTTTCCAATAACCGGCCCTTTAAATCCAAAACTACAGGGCCGAAAATTTTGAAAACAAGCTTATCATCGCGAAGATGTAATTGGCTGATATGAATGACAAATGCGGGTTCATTGGATTCACCTGGAAAAAATCCTAGAATCAAATCTTAGGATCCCAACGTCGTACAATGTCGCAACATAATGGGCACATATACCCTTAACAAAGTCGAAAGAGACTTTGTCTCCCCATCATTGCGATCATTTTTTTGTTCTGGACCATACCTGGGAACCTTCTAGTTACGGAGATATTGCAGGTCAAAGTTCCAACTTTATCACAAGTTTTGTTTATGATACTAGTTTTTTAAAGTTGTAACTTTTACTTTAAATAGCTCCATGACCCATTTACTATTGAAAGCATCCATCAGTTTAATTTTTTGAGTGCGCAACATTGAGTTTTACCGTAAAACGTGATTTTTCACCCGGATAAAAAGTCATTTCCCAGCCATAATGTTTGCGTAGAGTTACTTAGTATGATGTACAGAATGCTTGGTTGACAGCTTCGTGTAGGGTGGGTCCGTTTACACCTTGTATACAAGTTGGATTTATATAATAACTTCCTTGTATTATTTTTAAAAATACGACAAGGTACTCATAATATTTTGTCCCCCGTTACCTAACTAAGAATATTTCCAGTACTACAAAAGGCTAAATATAAATCAATACCTTTATATTACATCTAAAGCACCACTTGATAACCAATCGTAGAATTTGGTAAATGCCTAGCTGGCCCTTTGAAAGTAGTCTGAAAGCAATTTAAACCTTAAACGTTCCTGAAGAATGAAAGGGCCTCCTTTACTAGGCTATGACTGAGGGTCGATACCTATTGGGAAATATTTTATAGTATTGGTTTTAAGTTTTGCAATAAAACGACTGAAATACAGGGTGTAAGGGAAAAGATCCGGTAGAATAACATTCAAAATAAGGAGCTGAAAGCACCCATCAGTTTGCGGAGGGCTGCCCCTTACACCCTGTATAACATTTCATATTATCACGACTTAAATTCCCGAAGGGTTGGGCAGAGGTGTACACAATACGAGTAGTACACCTAAATTTCGCCAGTTATGCATTAGTCCCATGTGTGTGTGTGGATATAAATCCAAGCTCAGTGGCTGCTACTGAAAAATTCCTGATGTAAAACCCAATAACAATTTGCTCGACCCGGGAATCAAATCCAGGACCTCATTGTCAGCAGTCACGTTTGCGACCACTAGAAAAAAAAAACAAAGAAAAAAAAAAAAAAAATATACATATATGTTACGGCTAAAGATGGGTGTCAACATAAACTTAAGATTAGCCGGCTAAACTCCGACGTCAGGGAACCTAACTAACCGAACCTCGGGGTGCCCCTGTCGTCGACCGTCTAGGGTTAGCGTTACCATCAGCAGGTCGACGGATCCCCGCTGCGCGGGGCTCCTATTTCTGTCTGCAAGGTTTACAGGAACCTAACTAACCGAACCTCGGGGTGCCCCTGACGTCGGAGTTTAGCCGGCTAATCTTAAGTTTATGTTGACACCCATCTTTAGCCGTAACATATATATAAATATATTTTATTAGATCATAGCACACTTATAAGCACTGCACCGGATCGGCATCATCACAGCTCATTTTTACTAGCTGATACCCAACCGAGACGATTTGGTTAAGTGTATTTAAGTGTGTGTGGCTTTTCATTGCATTTCACATTTGGCTGGCTGATGCTAATCCCGCGCATTTTGTTGTTTGTAAACAATTACAACAGAAAGTTGACCTGGTGTCGAGTTGCTATGGCTGACCTGGAAGTCTTTGAATAGGACACAGGTTGGCCGAAGCAAGGAAAACCTGTTCAGGTTTAGATTCGTAGATGACTCTGCCCTGGAGTGTAAATGAGGTGTTGCACCACAAACGATGGAGCACTTGATAGCGTGTCCTGCCTGTCCTATTGCTTGCACATCACAGGAGCTGATGGACGCTACTGAAAGTGCCAAACTCGTCGCCGAATTTTGGGCTGACTCAATTTAAATTGTCATTGACACGCTAAGGAGAGACCATAGAAAGTTACAGATTTCTGCTGAATACCTGGCAGTGAGCCCCGTTACCACCATGACTAACCCCGGCATAATATTTGTACCTCGTCATAATCTATTCACCTAATAAGATATACAGTCCCTTCCTATTCGAGAGAGAAAATTAGGAACATTTGGAAAATTCTATTGTTTCATAGTGTAGTGTTCTTAATAGTGAGCTTCAGAGAACTAGGACAGAAGAAAAGATACATAAACAGACACCTAAAAGCATTACCTTAAAAAAAACTACAAAAACAAACGCTACCGGAAAACCGTTTCCCGAATAATTCAGTGTTTACTACTGTGACAACAATTCTTACTTGAAAACAAAGGACTATAATAATACCGTGTTAACGAGCGCAAACTATTGTGGGGTGAGCATTATTACGGTCGGGACAGTCCGGGTGAGGCTATATCGAATAATGTTAGGTAGTTGAAATTGGGTGTTTGATGGATCTGGACATTCGTTGACGTGTGTCCATAAAAGTTGGACGGTAAGATACGTGTTTGTCAAAAGTGTTTATTAAATTAGTAAGTGTCAATAATTGTTGCCCATTCAACTGCTAAATTGGTCATTAAAGACAAAAAAAAGGCCGTTGCCCTTTTTAACCTTTCTCTTTCATAGAAGAGAAGGCTAGCTGTGTCCCAGCAGTGGGAACATTACAGGCTGATTATGTTATAATCCTTTGCCAAGTGGACAAAATTAATAATTAAGCTTTCCCGGCATTGTGACAATCGTGTAGGCGTAAAAAGGTCCCCAAAATGTAGCCCACAGTTGACCCTTTGGGATGATTGAGTTCTAAAAATATATTCAAATCTGTGATGTAAAGTGAAGTGTTTTTTAATTAGTACAGACGAATCCTGTCAGGCTCAACTGAATCCTATATTGACATAAAAAAATAAGGTATAATTAAATCAATAACGTCTAAAATGGTACAGAAAAAAGCTTTTAAACAAGCCATTCCACTCCCCTTTACAAATACTTGTAGCCTTCACTTTTACCGGTAAATTTAATTTTACCCACTTCATATCAAAATAAAGACCAATATTATGTAACAGGGAAACACATCAAAGAACATGTCAAAATTCGTACCGGTAATTTGTCTTTGACAGGCCATGATCAAAGAAAAATGCAAACAAGCACGTTAAAATGGTTTCCTGGCGGCCATTTTTTTATCCTAACATTATGGGAAAAAAATATAAACTAAGTGACGGATGATTTTGTTTGCGTAAAGGAATTTTCATTCTTAAATCCAATTTTGTATTTTTCTTTTACGTTAACTTTCAATTTGCTTTTTACTTTAACGATTTAACCAGTGTCCATGTTTTCATATTTTTCAGTTTGAAACTTAAAAGGGAATATGACCAAAAAGCTAAACAACCAAAATACCCTAATTAACACAACGACATGTATTGCATTGGCCATTATTGAATCACTATTATTGCGTTAAACTAATACTACTTTGTAATTTTAATAGCATCTATATGCATCTATATATAGATAAGTACGTACAGAGTTAAAAACAAAGTTAATAAAAACTTCATTAAAAAAGCTGACAAAGAAAATATCCTAAGAAAAAACCGAACAGATATCCACCTAGTAGCCTTCACGTCCACTTTTTGCGAACAGCTACTGTTTATGATGTTGTAAAATTGTTTTCTCCCGCCCTCTTTAGCGATACGTTTTGTTTTTACTCTCTCCAACACTTAATGGTTTTAAGTGTTAGTCACTCTTAGTTTCTTTTGTGATCCTATTTTCGTGCTGGGAATTTAATAAGGTTTGAGAATGTTGCGGAATATTGAACGGTAATATGAATACATTATGATGTTGTGTCTACTAATAAGTATGTAGTCTTAACTGATCATCTAAATAAAGGAAACTTTACAGAATATCTTTAAAATAAAATATTAAAGTCATTAGAATTGCTCTCACCGTACGTACCTCCGTGTCTCGGAAATCACGTTAAGCCGTTGGTCCCGGCTATCATTTGTAGATCTTTGACAGTCGTTACAGGTAGTGGCCAGAAAATCAGACGACCACTCTTAGCAAGGGGTATCGTATAACCCAGTACTAACTGGGTTGTACTGGGAGGTCAGATAGGCTGTCGCTCCATGTAAAAGAGGAAGCTCATGCATACCGCAAATAGCGGTCCCATGGCAACATGCAACATTGTGTGTGTCAACATGAAACAAAAACATGGGCATCTTTTGTCGCACAAACCAACAAATTAAAAATATCATTTATATACAATTCTCGGAGAGAATTTGCCAATGAAACAAACAAAATATCTATACAAATAAATAAAATTGAAGTGTCTGTTTGTAATATCAAAATAACAGCTTTTTACTGAATTCATATGAAAATATATACGGTCTTATAACAAAACTACATTTTTTTCAATTGTTGTCTGTCTGTCTGTTTGTTCCGGCTAATCTCCGAAACGGCTAGACCGATTTTGACGGGACTGTTACTGGCAGATAGCTAATGTTATAAGGTCTAACATCGGCTAGTTTTATTTTAGGAAAAGAATTAGGCTTCGGTGCAAAATATCCTACAAACCTATATACCTTGAAATTGGTAACAAAATTCGATTAAAAAAGAAAGTATTTTTTATAATAATTTCACTCGAACGAAGATCGCGGGCAACAGCTAGTATATTTATAAAAATCGAAAGCAGTCGTATATATTTATTTGAATCAATGATTGTCCAAGCCATTCGATTTCAAGTACGTAAATGATATCAGATGAAGAGTTTAATATTTGCGTGATTAAATTAACAGGACAATAAATCTTCTTCGTCGTGTCGATGATTTCCCTTTTTTTTAATTAAATTAATTTTGACCAGAACTTTGCCACCTCGACAGCGTTGGTGGTGGCCTCGGACAGGTCCCTCAAAGTGCACGTGGAACCACACATAGTGCAGGACAGGAGATGAGCCATAGTTTGCGTTGAGGCACCGCAGTCACACATGGCTTCATCGGAATATGCCCACCGAACCAGGTTGTATCTGCAGCGGCCCACCTGGCTTCGCAATCGGCTTAGGGTCCTCCAGGTGGGCCATGGCAGCTATTGTCCCGGTGGGAGCCTTTCCGCAGCTTCGACATAATGACAATAAATCAATCAACTAGAAGTCATTTTGTTTTAACCCTAATCACAAGATCTGTTAACCCTATCGATGCAGTTTACACTGTTCACAGTAACTTGCCAGTTCTATCTCAGAACGTTATCTACAGTTAATCCTGCGCCCGCTTCCTTAACAATCGGGGTCCATTTGATCTGCGGTACAAGTTTGATTGTTAGATTGCGAAACTGCTGCAGGAGTAAGGTTAAGGTGTTAGTTTTGAAAGTGATACTGAGTTCTGAACTGAGTAACAATTCTACAAAGCATCTTTGCATGTGGATAACTGTCGAATAATTTGAGGGGAAGACAAGTATGACCCCCTCAATCACACACATACAAACACTCTTTGTTAAGTTGACATCAAAGAGAACTTCATCATCACCCATATCCATACTTATATCAAAAATGCGTTAGTATCTGTTTATATCGACCATGTTGTCTGTCGATCTATAATATCCGGCATGACAAATCATAGCCAGGACAAAAAATATCCTTTTCGTGACACAGATGTGATAAGGATACTTTTTAATCCCGGTAGTACGTTTCTGTGGGATTTTTACTTCTACGTGAGTAAAGCCACAAACTAAAGTTTAATCATAACGTTGTGTGAAGATTGGAAGAAAACTCGCTCGGAAATCAAACATATATAAATATATACCCAATGCGCAGAATTTGAATCTTCCCCCAATTTCTTTAAAATTCATGCATTCCCTTTTCTCCAAAATGACCAAAGTAAATATTTTCATAAATTAACAGATTCAATTAATATTTTAAAGATTGCGTCTTAACAGAACCTTGGAGAGATTACAAGGCAAATAGCAATTAAATTTCAATTTCAACTTGTTTGGCAAGATTGTACTCTACCTCGCTAATGCTAGGGTACAAAATATGGTGTAGAAAATGGGGCACTTGTAATTAATTAAACATTATTGGGATGTTCTCGTTAAGGTGTTTGCAGAGGGTATTAGGATATTTTTAAGTGTCATCTCACTGCTTAGTGGGGGGTAAGCTGAGCTCAGGGAGCTGTTATATGACTGTTTTCTATTAAAAAGTTTTTAACTTTATTTATGGTAATTAAAAACTTCCCAATGTGTGTCTGAAATGTAATTAAATTGCTGCCTTTACTTTTAAATTCTGATACTGCCTTTTTTTTCGGGTGGGAAATCATCAAATGACTCTTCCCGCTCTGGGCGGAGCGGAAGGGGAGTGTCAGACTTTTACTGACTAAAAACCACCCATGTGCCTTCTTTTGCCCTTTATGTTCCAGGGCCGCGGTATATCTTTCGAACAGACCCGCAGCGCTGGCAGGCATCGGCCCTTGCCTTGACATCTCTTTGAGGCGCACGTGGAACACGAACGCGCCGTCGACACGGCCTGTCGTCATAAGACGGACGGACGGCGAGCTAACCCATTACTCACCGTCCACAGGCCCGCGCCTACGGTGACCGAGAGCCATCACGACGTGGCCCCCGACGCCCGGTGCTTCTCCCGCGGCGGCTGGGACGTGAGGTTCTGACCCTCTCACGTTCCGCCACCTCCTTCGCTAGCATGACTGCTTCGCAGAAGAAGGTGACGGCTTCCCATTCCCTCTCGCCCCGGACCATGGCTTAACCAGGGCCGGACGCGAGAGGTCGCCGCCGCCGATATTCTCATACTGCCTGAGGTTGATTTTTATCAGGCAGTAATTTGTACATCGCTGAGATACCAGAGAGCTGAGGCAAGGTAACATTCTATCAGCGACATCGAACTCAAACATATTGGACGTTAACGACGTATTGGATTGCCATAAACTACTGAAAAGTTTACGCTATAGTATAACCACTAAGCGTGCAGTTCAAGGTGTCGTTGCTTGGCATAAAATTTGCATAGATCAATCAAACTAATTACATTTATTATTTTCACGCCTGAACAGATAAGTTGGTTGAGGCTAAACTTACACTGTCACTAACGGGATATCTTACGAGATTGTTCATTATTTTGAGCTCCCGATATTTATTATTTACTAGCTTTTGCCCGCGGCTTCGCCCGCGTGCAGTTCGGGAATTGCCCACGGGATCTTGCCTACTTCTGGGATAATAAATAATCTACATCTATTTGTATCAGACTATAATCTATCTCTGTGCCAAGTTTCATCCAGATCTGATCAGCCGTTCTGGCGTGATTGAGTAACAAAGATCCATTCATCCAAACTTTCGCATTAATAAATAGTTTATGTAAGATATATATGTAATATTAGTATTTAGGGTTCCGCACCTCAAAGGGAAAAACGGAACCCTTATAGGATCACTCGCGTGTCTGTCTGTCTGCCTGTCCGTCTGTCACAGCCAATTTACTCTGAAACTACCGGACCGATGGAGTTGAAATTTGGTACATATATGTAAGTCATCGATTCAAAGACGGACGTATAAATTAATTTTAAACAGGGGAGCCACTTTTGGGTCGTAAATTAAAAAATGAAAATAAAAATATTTCTAAACTACATCGTGTATATCAAAAACTGTGATACACGTGTCTCATAATTTTAATTGAAGAGTGATGTGTACATTAAGTTTTGAGTCAACCGACCCAGAGAATATTAAGTTTCACAGAAAATTCAACCCCCATTTCAAAACAAAGAATACATCCTTCAAATTTCATGTCATTAAGACCAGCGGTTTGGGCTCTGCGTTGATATATCAGTCAGCCAGGACTTTGAATTTTATATTGGGGGATGATTTTGGAAAAACTGTGATACACATCTCTCACAATTTTAACTGCAGAGTATGTACACAAACTTTCAAGTCAATCGACCCCGACAATAAAAAGTTTCACAGAAAATTCAACACCCCAATTTACCCTCTTAGGGGTGGAATTTCGAAGAACCTTTTCTTATTAGATATCTACTCTTCACAAAGAATACACCCTCCAAATTTCATTTCTCTAGGGCCAGTGGTTTGGGCTGTGCGTTGATATATCAGTCAGTCAGGACTTTGAATTTTATATTGGGGGATGATTTTGGAAAAACAGTGATATACATTTCTCATAGTTTTAACTGAAGAGTATGTAGACTTTTAAGTCAATTGATCCGAGAATAAAAAAGTTTTACCGAAAATTCAACACCCCATTTCTCCCCTTTAGGGGTGGAATTTCGAAAAACCCTTTCTTAGTGGATACCTACTCTTCACAAAGAATACACCCTTTAAATTTCATGTCTTTAACACCAACAGCTTAGGCTGTAAGTTGATATATCAATCAGTCAGTCAGGACTTTGAAATTCATATTGAGGGATGATTTTGGAAAAACTTTGATGGGTCGTTCCGTAGTTTCGTGCAAAAACGATTTCCAGACTAATTTACCCATGGTTTTAATTTTTTTGATTTTTTTTTTTAACCAGATTGGATAAAGACATAGTCACTTTAAAAGGAGTATCGATAATATTACATTTTGATTCATTATTTTATTTAATAAACTAAGAAAACTGCGTCTAAATTCATTCCTCTCTGTTTCCAACTAGGGACCTCGGCGTATGTTTTCATGTTTATTTGTCTACTTTCGAATTGATAGCTTTAATTAATACGGTTTGTAAGAACCAAACCCCTGACCTATGCTTTAAGTATTTTAAATATACCAATAACTTAGTAATAGTAGAAAAAAAGCTATATTTTCTAATTGTCACAAAAAAAACATCATCGCCATCCGTACTCGGAAACTTAGTAATTTTGTAGTGGTTTATTCGGTCCCTAATATAGTGCAGGTCACAACATGTTTCTACTGGTCAGTCAGCCGCGGCAAGCAGAGCGAAGTGGATGTACGCCTATCGCTGTCATAATTATTTGCAATCTTCGCATTGTTGGTAGTGCTTCGTCCAAAAATAATTTCATCACATTCCTTCTATTTCACAAGGTACTGTAGTAAACAAATTATTATAAATATTAAATATGTTTGGCTTTCAAATTGATTTTGATCCTATTTTAATATCGAGTTGCTAATGTATTCGGTAACGAAATTATTAAACAAAATGTTAGAATTTTTCATTCATCTCCACTTCATTACCTTCCGTCCCCTCCATTTTTTTGCGGGAAGGTAATGAACTGTTTTGGAAGGAAATGAAAGTTTTTCTTTTTTCTTCACTACGAATAAGGTTGAATAGCCCACCTATTCAACCTTATTCGTACTGTTAAAATATACAGTGTAAGCTTCATGTAACACCAACAACAACATGAGATACGTGTTTTTCTATGTAGTTTATTATTCTATTTGGCCGTATTTTATTATTTTCAGTACTAATATGGGGAAAACTCGAAAGCTATCAAGAGAAGAAAACTGGCAAAAGATAGGCTACGTAAACGAGAAAAATTTGCACAATTAAAAAACGATCCTGCTTTATATGCACTACAGAAAGAAAAAGCAAAAAGTAGATATTTTTCAAGAAAAGAGAGGAATAAGATATGTAGCATTAAAGACATGACTCCTAGATCACAACGAGAACTAAGAAAGCGGATGGAAAAAAAATACACAAAACTATTTAAAAAGGAAAAAAGAAGAAAGTAAATTACAGAGAATATTGGAGGAAAACTCACCTCCACAGAGTGAGTCAGAAAATTAATCAAATGTTAATCTAGAGCCTGCCACACCAGATTCCTTGATGTTGTCTGAAGCAGGTCCCAGTTCAACCAACCAAAATATGTCTCCACGATTATTGAAGTCCGATAATATAGTAAGGCCTCCCAGACCAGAGCCCTTGATGCTGTCTGAACCAGGTCCCAGTACAACCAACCAAAATGTGTCTCCTCGATTATTGAAGTCAAATAATATAATAAGGTGTTTGCGCTACAATCATATTAAGACGGTAAAGAAATTGAAAGATCAGATTAGTAATCTAGAAAGAGAAAAAGATTTGTTACGTAAAAGAAGTAATATAACTAAAAAAGTTTGTGATACTATTGAAAAAAAAGTAGATTATTTTATTTTTATTTTTTTATTACAAAATGGGCCTGCTCTTGACCTCGATCACGCCTGGTGGAAAGCGATGGATGAGGTCTATGATGAAACGAGCGTGCCCAGAAGATGCCTGTTCACTCTTGCTTTGAAGGCAGACGGGTTAGATGAAGTATTGATAGAGATAAGACCAGAGAAGAAGGAAGAAGTCAAAAAACAACTGCTCTTTAGCGAAACTATAACTCGAAATTTGCAAGAGAGCTATAAAATTATGCCAAAAAAGACAAAAGGAAATTTGTGGATACGGTTATCAAAGATGATAAAAGATTGAGAAAATAAGCTTATATTTTTTCAAAAGTAAAAAGACTTAAAAGCTTATATTTTTTTCTTTAAAAGCTTATATTTTTTCAAAAGTAAAAAGTCTTTTTGTTAATTGTCCAGTCAGATATTCAGAATACTCTATGATTGTTATATATTTTTAGTCTTTGTTTTAAGTTTATTATGTGATTTTGCGTTCTATTTGTATTGTATTAATGGGTTATAGTTAGTCAGTTATTTAGACAAAAAGATAGGGTTGAATAATGCTCAGAAGCCTTTAATTATTTAAAAACTGATTTGACTTTCTTCCACGAAGTTGATTATTTGAGACTGAATTGAAATAAAGACGGTGATTATTGTATTTATATTGTTTTATTTAGCTGTTTTACGGTATTTCATTGCCTTCCCGACTTACATCATTACCATCGCGCCCTAGTTCATTACAATCCTTTCACTATTCATCACCTTCCAGTTGTTAAATTTCAATTGTCATTTTCTCCGTGAATAAAGAAGATAATAACGTGCCTTCCACTTTAAACGAATCTGGTGACAATTGAAACTCGTGCATATTAAAAAAAAAACTTAAAATGTAATATTTATTTTTATTCTGCGGAACGGTTCTATTTGCACGAAACGACGGAATGAACCTGATACACGTTTCTCATAATTGTAACTGCAGAGTAGGTACACAAATTTTCAAGTCCATCGACCGCGAGAATAAAAAGTTTCATAGAAAACTCAACACCCCATTTTACCCTCTTAGGGGTAGAATTTCGAAAAACCCTTTCTTAGTGGATACCTACTCTTCACAAAGAATACACACTTCAAATTTCATTGCTCTAGGACCAGCGGTTTGGGCTGTGCGTTGATATCTCTGTCAGTCAGTCAGGACTTTGAATTTTATATATATAGATTAGCTTTTATATTTGTTTTTATCTTCCCGGCTGTTTCGTTTTTGATAGTATCTAATTATGTTTAGTTTAAACCGTGATAGTTTAAAACAGTGTTTAAGTCGGTTGAAGTATAATCGTACGTGTTGTAGTAATACGAAACACTTTGAAAGCGATTTCCCTGGGCCCTCAGGGTTGACTCAGGGTTCTAAAATACAATCGCTTTTCCAAAACTGTAGTCCAAAATACTACGAAAAATGTAAAACGATGTTTGTTTGTCATACCTTCACGCCTTTCACCTTGTGGCAATGACCTTTGTCCCTGCGAGCGAAGCTGCGCAAAAAAGCTAGCTAGTGTAAATTATTTTTAAGCAAACATATCTGTGCTACCACCGCATAGGATTAGTTTACCCCGTTAGTTTTACACGCAAGCATGATAACATCGTTTGTATTTTTATAGCCAAAGTAAATTTCTCACTACACACAAGTCATAAATTTTACTGCCTCAATAGCATTTTATGTATCATAGTATCATGCGTGATCAAATTTGCTGCCATAAGCACTACATTTATTTACATAGCGCGAGTAGCTGACAATATGTCAAGAAAAAACTATTTTATTGGTCTGGAATCGCTTTTATGCTATGAGTTCTTTGCCCTCACGTTTTTTTACCTACTAGAGGCTGTTTGACATAATTTGACTAACAATTTAGTAATATTATCACGTAACACAAAATGTCACGTAATTATACGAAAATGCATCTCTGGCCGTAGAGGCGACAGACGCATTTCCATAGTTTTTAATATTAATCTCAATCAAAAAATCTCTGACAAAAATACGTAAAACTACATTTTTGACAAGAATTAAATAGTGATTGTCGCTGACATAAGATTGTGACGGAATTTTAAATATTTTTCAATAATGGGATTCCCTATGAGGTTCAGTTAAGCATAGCTTTAAAGTACAAAACACACGCAAAATACTAAAATGTTGTGTCACAAGGCGTTCAGCAACAGACGTACATGTTATTATGAATTCATTTAATTCACAGAAACACGTGTGTTTTTAACAAAAGAGTATTAATACCAATTTGCAGCGTACTCCCCAACCGGTGGGGAATACAAAATACCCCGGATTCCCCCAATTTCCCAGGGGTGCTGTAAGTGAAGGCGTATAGAGATTAATCTAGATAGAAACATCTAGAAAACCTGGTAGCTAAACGAAGGGAGGTCGGATGTCAATTTGTTCAAAGTAAAAGACGTATTATTGAATAAACTGAGTTCTTGTAAGCCTGAAAATAGAACTTTCATTGGCAGCTTAATAAGAAAATATAATCACAACAACGGTTGGCTCGTGTATTGATTACGGCCATTTATTGTTATTGTAAGGAAAACTTTGTTTTTTTAAGTAATGTTTGAGGCTTCTAGGCTTCAGTGATGCTTCATTATTAGCAATTATCATCATTCTCCTCCTCGTATTACAATTTTATTTGGCACAAACTTAAAGCGGTTGTTGTATATAGTAGTTTTGCTAATTTAAAAATTACAAATTGCATATTTATTAACAAGTCCGACAGTTAAAACTTAGCAGTAAAGTAAACAAAAATGAGTCGTAAAAAATAATAAAATGGATCATTTAATAAAGCTGAGCAGTAAAATAACTAAATGGGCAGTTACGAGTGGGCAGTTGACAAATCGGAATTAGTCAGTAAGAAATCTCAAAACACTTTATATTCACCTAAAGAGCGTGGTAAGCGTAGCCCTAGGCCTAGGCTCCTATTTCTGTCTGCAGGGTTTACAGTAACCTAACTCGAAGGGGATGTCGGAGTCTTAGTTCGCTCGTTCCGCTCGCTCACTAGACCCCGCCAGCCCCTTCGAACCTAACCTGTCGGGCTGCCCCAAGTCTGGGTGTCTCCGCTCCCTATGAACTGCACCGAACTATTTATGTAACTGCCCATTCCATCATTTTTACTGGCCATTTATTTATTGTCTGCTTACATATTTTTAGTACTGACATTGTAAGATGAAATAACCGGCCAATTGTTTTTTATTACTCTATATCTATTAGTCTATGTCTTACTGTCGCACCATCGATAAAAAAATAACTGCCCATTATTTTTTTCAACTGATCATAATAACTTCTCGAATGTTTAAATAACAGTTCAAAAAATTAGTTCCCATTTTATTTGAGGTCGGCGCAGCATGATTCAATGTTTTTGTTAATTATTTTTAACCCAAAGAAACTGAGGGGTTAAAAATAATCATGAAAAAATAACCTAAATTTTATCAGTTATTTTTCCCGTGAAGATTCATAAATGAAATCACCATGTTGTATTATTATGAAGTCGGTCCTTAGATGGGTGACCATCCATTACATGCCGAGTTTCCTCCGTTCCCCAGAAAACACGTTGGTCCCGCCCAACTGTCATTTGTAGATCTTTAACAGTCGTTACAGGAGTCAGTGGCCCGAAAGTCTGACAACCATTCTTTCCTAGGGGTATCGTATCACCCAGTACTAACAGGGTTGTGGCAGTCAGATCGTAGGTAGTCGCTCCTTATCAAGTACTGGTATTTAGCTGCATCCATATAGACTGGAAGCCGACTCCAACATAGTTGGGAAAAAGCTAGGCAGATGATGATGATGACTGGGAGCTAGATATAAATTATCTTTATCAATCTATGTTCGGGCGCCGTCGGCTATCTTCGTCAAGCGTCGGGTGACTACGCGGGCGACGTCGCGTCGCGTCGGCGCAAACGGCTGCGCTGGGGTTCGAGAGGGGCCGCAGGTCGAGCTCGCTTGATTAGCGAGAACAACGTCCGTACTATACAATGCATTATTGTTTTAATAATATATATAAATACAAATAGTGCATGTGGTCTTAGCCTGTCATTAATTGTTGCATTTACAATTGTAGCTATAACCATTGTTTTGTAAATGTGCAAACGATTTTTGGTTATAAATAAATATTTTAGATCTGTGACGATATTACACAGTGACTTATATGGTGGCCAATCTTCAGCTTACACAGAACCACTTCCCTCCCTTATTAAGAATGCATTTACCAACTCTTAGAAACCCATTAATAACGTACTATCTTCGCATCAAGATTCATCCCATCACAGGCATTCTCCATTTTTATCCTCCTTTCTATAAGGACCTATCGTCCCAGGAGATAAACAATGTAATTTCCTACACGTAACTATGTCGTCAAAATGCAGTGTTCTGCTTACCCACTTTCTCATTCGATACGGTATTTACAACACGTCACACTGAATGTATTAACGCTATTCGCAGGGTTGTCAACATAAGCAAAGTGAAATTTTAATAACTTAATCAAAGAGTCCGTGCAAACATTAAGTACTACGGTCATTGGTGACAAACTTTTCAAAATTACCATCTTTAAAAATAATGTACAATCCAATGAAAAGTTATCCATGAATCTGCAATACTGAGTAATTTTAAATCACTGTAAATATTGATACCAAACTGTACAAAAATAAACCAATATTGACTGTAGGTAAATTCACATCTTAAGGGCACGGTATGCCCTGCATGCCACATTGTATGCTTATCAAAGGCCCCAAACTCATCGCCAAGTTCTGGGCAATTCAATTTAGATTCTTATCGACATGCTAAAAAAAATCCATTTCAATTGGCGAACCTCATCAATCAAGTGAAGAACAATCTCATGCAGACACAACCTCTACCGATCACTCTATTTGAAACTGAACACTTTAATTACAAGAAACGGTTTGAATGTTAATTATAATTACTTACAAGTGCCACCCCTAGCGCAGAGCTCCGCTCTTAGGCAGTTTAATGAGACGTCGTGTGCTCAGATAACGTAATTACAGATTATTTTGTATCTCTATACTTTGGCGACATTACTGTTGAGTCATGGTGTAGGAATATGGGTGAATGCTAATAAGGAGAACTTTGGCATTAATAGCCAAGTAAATTTTAAGTAAAGTCATACCAAATTAGGCAGAAAATGTCTAAATATAGAACAAAATAATAGAATTGAGGAAAGAGGACATAACCTCTTTTGTTTTTCATTAAAAGGTGCGAAAGCAAATAATGAAATGCTCAGAATCAAATAATTATGGGTAACATTTAAAAAAAATCTGTAATGATAATATCAAAATTTTGGAAAACCAAACTCATGTAAATATATATTTTATATTAAATTTCGAAATTAATTTAAAAGATATTTTTAATTTTAATTAATTAATTTGAAACCTAGCTCCGTAAATAAGTAAAACATTGTAGTAAAAGGGAAAATGAAATCATGTTTTCTTGATAAATTAATTAATATAGAATTTAATTTCCAACCTTCTGACAAAAACTTCGGGCTCGGAGCGCTTCGTCGTCATATCGAGTTATTTGACGTCAAAAACACGCGCCGTCTTCGTGTTAAAATAAAATGTATGGCCAACAACTACATTTTATGTAGGTACTTACATACAAGTTTTTAGGTGAAAACTGCCAAAAAAATCTATTCGACAGGGTATTTCTCGGGTTTATACGTATTGGTAGGGGAGTCCAGAGAGCATCCAGTCCTCTAGCATGAATACTTGATAATGTACCTATGAGATGAAAAAGATGTCCGAGTGAAAGTACAGAAGATTGAGGATACGATTCCTGGATTCGATAAAAAATTGACAAAATTT
This sequence comes from Eurois occulta, assembly GCA_950022335.1. Taxonomy (NCBI): domain Eukaryota; kingdom Metazoa; phylum Arthropoda; class Insecta; order Lepidoptera; family Noctuidae; genus Eurois; species Eurois occulta. The sequence continues at coordinate 1,549,353 of OX465489.1, read as the reverse complement.
CTAATAAAATCGATCATCACTGCATGCATGGAAAATTTACCGACGTAAGCTGTGCATACATTGTATACATTTCTTACAATACGAAACCAAGTACAACCTACCTGCTAGCCATTGGGTGTTGTAGAGCGAAATTCTTAGAAGCAACCCCGAGTGTGTTTTGTTGTGTTATGTCTGCTCGCTCCTATTTGGTCAATTTGGTGACGCGGCTCCGGACACCAGACTATGACAGAGTATGTCCCTACTTAAATAATAATGTTTGTCATTATCCGATGTCCGCAATGGGTTTGGAATCTGTCCGCACCGGTTTGACCCAACCTTTACCGGACTTAATACGGCAACAACACGATTAACAAAAAAATATTGCAAAAGACCGCAATACCTAGATAAAAACGCAGACATGACATCATTATATATTTATGAAAAATATATTTAGTCTTGAAATCAGTCTATTCCAAACATAATCTGACATGATGAAGGATCTGAGAAAGGTCAACTGTCAGAGATACATGTTTGTCAATGACGGTATTACGAGATTTTTCCGTTGTCAAAATAATATAAAACAGAGAATTATTCTTAAGTTGGGACGTACCTATGTACGTCAGGCTGGGGTAAAACCCAGCTTCCAACTTTGTTAACTGAAAAATATTTTTGTTTCAGCATATATTAATCTTGAAAAGCTGAAATAAGAGAAAAATAGATAAAGAAAAGAGAAATAATAACAGTAAATTCCATTAAAGAAAAGAAGCTTCCAAGATAAATCTACCCATTCACAAAGAAACCGATGACATTTAAATTCCCAGTTTTAAATTCTCAGTTCTCATTGACAGTTCATGAGATTTTTCATTGAAAAGTATTAACATAATAAATGTTGATAAGACTTGTCGATTTCATTTCTTATCTAAAAACTGTGATAAATTATTTACAATTCCCCAGTTCCCAGTGATCATTCACAGAATTTTTCATTCAAGTATTATCATAATAGATGATGATAACAGTTCTCAATATCATTACTTACCTTAAAACTTTGATAAATGTGTACGTGAAGCTCAGTGCACCTGGCAGACAATAAAGTAATGGGCGCTTTACATTGCGCGCTACAACCCATCAGCTGATTAATGGATCGCAGCGGGGCCGTCGGTCGATACGATAATTCGAGATTGGCTCGGTTGAAGCTGATATATGGTGAGGGTGAACTCAACAGTGAACTTGCCGAGTAATCTACATTTTCTTAATCTAGTTTTCTTTTTTTAGGTTTTGTGTTAGTGAATTGGGTGGAGGTTTTCTATTTATTGTACAGAACTTACATTTCATTGAACGGGTATGCGTTTCTGAACAAAGACTATTGAATCTTACTACCGAACTTTCTTTGCTATATTACAAGACCTCTCAAACAAAGGAAGCTAAGTATGCTGCCACAGAAAGATTTTCTTCCAAATGGAATGGAGAATCAAAACTGAAAATTATACACGGGAAACGGCAGTATTTAGAAAATAAGTATTCTTCACGAACTGGACAAGTTCCGTCCGAACTGGAAGGAGGACGCGCGGGTTCACGAGAAGTGGAAAGCGTGGAGGCAGGCTTTCGCCCAGGACTGGACAAAGCAGGCTAAGAAAAAAAAAATCTTCATCGTGGACATAAAAGAGCATCATGAAGAACAGTTTTTATTTAATGTGAATTTTCATACTAGTTAATTAAACATTACAATATAATTCTCAATCAATTAATAATAAACCCCATGTTTTTCTCTCCACCTTACAAGGCCTTTTTCCTGGCCTTTCCAGGGACTTCATCGTAGATAATGCGCTCCTCCCCAGGCCTATTAACATTCCCTGGCCTTGCACGTTATTCGTACGCCCGATCTCCCTTTGAGATAAATCTTCGGTTCTGGTGCGAAGTTCATTAATAGTGCCTGTAAGGAGCTCATATTTTTTCTCATTGTAGACTCCCCGTGGTCTCTGTCAGCGCGGGGTTGCATTTAGATATGGCGTGTGATGTATTGAGGCCAATCGTTTCCGTCTTTGAATAAATGAACCCGTCGTTTATTTGGTTTTTATTCAATGTTCAATGTGTTAGACATATTAAATTTAGTAACCGTGGCAAAAGGAAGACAACAGCACCAAATTAGATTAGAGAAAAAAAATACTATTGATTGCAACTTATTTGAATAATAAAGTAATTTAAAGTGCTCACAATATGAACTAGTTAATTGATCTTCTACCACCCAATGTCATTAACTAGTTCCCCAAAGACACCGTACAACAAGCAAAGACAACTATAATGCCAAAAAAAAACATAAATCCAGCTCCAAAAGCAAAACAACCTCTCCCAAACGAATTCATAACTTACAGAACCCAAAAAAGGAGGTGCGAAAAATCATAAATTTAAACAAAACTAACGTACATTTTAAAAATTTCACATCGATCTTTTTTTTCTTTTTTATTGTTATCATGGCAAACATGCCTGGGATTCCATTTTGGCATGCAAGCTCGCACTCTCCCGTTGGCAAAGCTCCAGGCACGTCTTGGAGGTATTCTTGTATGCCGCAAGGTGCGAGCATAGCGGTGAAGTGAATGGAATATTAAGTTAGGTTTTAATCTGTATAGATTATAAATTACACCCTCATCCATATACCCATATGGGTGAGGGTGTAATGTATAATCTGGGTCGTGTATCATATTTTTGAAAGTGCGGTGTTGATAATACATTTTTATCTGACTTTATGTATGAACGTGAGCGAGGCGACCGTTTCTGCACCTCTATCATACCAAGTAAACAATTCAAAGTGCTTTGTTGGTTTAAGTTGATGCGTGAAAAGAGCACTTGGAAGGACTTGAGGCAGGCCTTTGCCCAACACTGGCCCATACAAAAAAAAACAAGTCAAACTTGCTTTCAGCTTGAAACTTAAGTCTCACTCGGCACATAGCTCGACGCATGCGGACAAACGGACGGCCGCACTCGCCGCGGACGCTACTCAAATTATTTCTCCCATTCTTATAATGTATGTAAATCATTCTGCTTTTAGGTAAACGGGCGTTAAAGTACGTTCAGTATTATGTTGTTACAAAAGGAAGGTTTTAAATAGGATCATTTAAAATTTGATAGAAACAAGAGGAACTGATCCTTTATGCGTACTTTTGTATATTTTTAGTTTTTGCATAGACTAGGCATGTATTATAGGTGATACCTAAGAAGAGGTCTTATGTGCACAATCAGTCAGGGTGTGGGTGTATCTGCAACCAAAACAGGACGTAGATTCTTACCCCCATAGGAAAAAGACGGCAAAGTTATGAAACAGTACTTTGGCAGGCGATTTCAATTAATTCTATGACTGGAACATCTATCTAGAAGCATACATCGTAATTACTTTACCAAAACTTGTCCTAATTAGTTTCAACGAAACCTTTATAAAACACTAATAAAGATAGACTCATGTAACACAGATTTATAGTCCAAAAACTCGTTCGGCTAATTCACAACTCACGTTCTCATTAGCATACAGAGAGGTTGGTGGTCCCAACAAAACATGCCGTTAATTTGGACATACAAGCTAAACCTAATACATTTTACATTATTATTACTAACTATTGTAATGCGACTCGTTGGTGGCCTGTACGTCATAAACCACAGTGCAGAATGTATGAGTTTGACACAGAATGTCAGTCAGAAGAGAATAGTTTTTTAGTTAGTTTTGCTGTGATTTTCCCCTTAATAAAGTGTTTTAACGTCGCAAAATTTATTTATCACAAACACAACTAACATTACAGGGTATTCCTAATGCGTTAGGCTGGTCCTAAATCAAACTATCTTAGATAACTATCTTAAATAACTCAACACATACAATATTGTTTTTGTGAATTCACTCAGAGAGCAGGAAAATAAATCGATCCTGTCAGCAGTATCATTATGTGCGTGCAAGACGCGTCAGTGGCGCTTTGCTGAGCAGGCTGGTTCGTGCGTGAGGCACTGCTAGTAACCGTGGTTTCCGGCGCCGCAATACATAATTGTCAGGAACATGCTATGTTCATATTAGCATCTCTGTTACACTGTATGTATTATAGCTATTAGAGAAGGTATTATAAGTAGTTTAATAACTTTTCTCCACATTAGGAATTTCTTCTGTGTCACAGCCAAACCCAGAAAAACTACCTGTAGGCCATACAAATATTTTATTTGTGCGAGGAAAGAACCCGCGATACGCAGTGCAACAGCCAATCGGTAAGCCACTGCTCCAACCGCGCCATTAAAATGTAAAAAAATCATCAACAATTTTAGTCAACTTTTCGTCACTTCCCCTACCGAAAACAAAAAAGTAAAAAGCACTCGATGATCCAAATGAACTGGCCATCTCAAAGCTGGCCACAATAACTTGTTAACTTAGTCCGGCCCCAAGCACTTCGCTACTAATTTACATACTTTACCGCTTTACATTTTTTCATTATCTTTTAATTAGTTGCTCAGACATCTTAAGGTTGAGTTTAGAAGTAAGAAGGGAAACAAAAGATGGCGATGAAGCTTCATTAGCTGTGCCATATTTTTTTTTGGGGTTCCATAGGCAAAAAATGTAAATTGAAGCAATTTTTTACCAAAATACGTGTGTCTGACAGGACTGTTCACTCAAAATACACGTCTGTAAATTTCGAAATATTTTTTTAATAGGGTTAAAATTACTCAATGTTTTTTAAATGAAAGTGCAAATAAGCAAAAAACATGGATCAAACTTCATTATGTAAAACTAGAAAACACCAACGCATAACAGACGGGCGAAAATCATTCTTGACAGTGTGTGTCAACAGCCGTACTCAAAACTAGCAACCTGCATTTTCATACCAAATCTATGGTATTGAAGGAAACAACAAAAGGAACCAAAAAAGCGTGTCCAACACTCCCAAGCACTTTTTCCTTCCTCCCCTATTATCATCAATTTCTGCATTAAATTATGTTTATTGATACACGGCTGCGTGTAAATATCAATTTAGCACGTTCACTGTACCAGGGAAATATAAAATATGTGGAGAGGGATTTATGGGGCTCTGTGAGGCAACAGGGACGATTCTGAAACCCACCGGTGGGATATATAAATTTGCTGCGGTGTAATACAGTGTTTCTTATGTAATTTATGGTGTTTGTGGGGTGTGATTAATTTCTGCACGGATTTGGAGGGAAACGTGGCGTCAGGTGTTGATTCTTTTTAGGTAAGCTGCATATATAGGTGGAGAGGTGGCGGGTTTTAATGTGATGTGTGTGTTTTTGGAAGCAAAGGATAGTGTTGTGACCGTTTTATGGATAACTGGTGGAGCGTGGAGTTCGTTAATGTCCGACGGGATCATACCATCTGGATAAAAAGTACCCTACAAGTTAATCCAGGTTATAAACTATATGTGTTCTCAGTCTCGTTCTAACCGCGGCGTGGGTAGCTCGCTCCCACGATGCCGACACTTTCGCCAAATAGTGACTTGCCGGGCGGTTGTAGTGTCGACAAGTTAAATGAGTGTAGTCATCGTTGTAAGGAGTGTAAAGTGGTGGTTAATGAACTCTTGGCGTTCGTGACCCATAAGATTGACACCATACCTGAGACTGGGATACTGCAGATTTGCCTCAGTACTTATTCAAATGAGGAAGTTGAAACGGCCAGATCTATCGTGTATAAGCTGTTAGCACCGACAAAAAAGCTTATGCGACGCAAAGATGGATCTGAGCAAAGAAGCTTGCAAGACATCATTAAGATCATCAAAGAATTTGAACCTGACAGCCTTCCAGTATTCGTAGCGAAAAATCTAAATAAGTTGCCTCCTGTCACATTTGACTACGTGGATGTGACTGCGTTTCTAAAAGAAATGGCTATATTGAAAACGGACGTGGCTTCCATTAAAGCTAAAAGGGATATTGTGGCTAATGCGGCAACCTCATCCACGGACATGGAGGTCCTAAAATCGGAAATAGATAATTTAAAACGTATGGTTTGCGAACTTAAAGAACATAAATGTAAACAAATGCAGGTAGAAACAGCTGGCTGTGTTACGGAGAAAGGATGCGGTCAAGTGAAGGGAACATCTTCGCGCTCGCTCGCACCTAGTGCGGAATCTAGGAAGCAGTCTAACGGCGCAACAACGCGCTCGCTCACACCTAAAACAACTGTATCGGTAATGAGCTCGAGTTCAAGGTCACCCGATCATCAAACAACAGCTGACTTATCGCATACCCTACTATACAGAGATATACTAATCGACACAGCGCAAACAAATACTGCCGATAAATCAAAGAGTGAGGATGATGATAAGTTCATATTAGTGGAGAAAAAGAAGCGGAAGAAGTTTGCCAATATGAGTGGCACCGGCTTAAGCTCGACTAAACTACAGGTTGCTCAATTGTCGACGGCGGTTTATGTGTCTCGATTGAATAAAGCAACTACCACGGAGGATATTCAGACATATGTCAGTGAAATGGGTGAAAATTGTGTTAAAGTGGAACTGTTAACTCAGAAACACGAGACTGAATTTGTTTCTTTTAAAGTGACAATAGGTAGAAGTAGGCTTGAAAGATTCTTAAGTGTTGATTTTTGGCCTGTTGGCGTCAGGTTCAGGCGATTCCGTGAGTATACGGCGAGAGGAATTAAGAATATAAATAATTAATTATGGATTGTAAGTTATCTACTATATCTATACTGTCCTACAATTGTAAATCGATTAAGCGATCAAAGCAATGTGTGCGTGAACTCACTGAAACTAATGACATAGTATTACTTCAGGAGACTTGGTTGCTACCCCACGACTTAGATTTTGTAAATGAAATTAATGAAGATTTTGGGTGTATTGCCAAGTCTTCTGTTGATACTTCAGCAGGTATGTTAAGGGGTAGGCCGTATGGGGGCTTAGCCATTATGTGGAATAAAACTAAGTTTCCACATGTCTCACCTATTGGGTGTAGTAGTGACCGCCTAGCGGCTGTGAGAATAGCGACTGGTGTGGGATGTGTAATCATTATTAATGTGTATATGCCTGTTGATAACGTCGATAATCTGACTGAGTTTATTGATTGTTTGGGTGCAATAAATGCAATTATAGAAGAGGGCGATGCGCAGTGTGTTTATGTGATGGGTGATTTTAATGCACATCCATCCGCTAAATTTGGCCTTGAGTTGATAAAGTTTTGTACAGATATGGAGTGGGAATGTGTTGATTTTAATTTGCTAGGATTACATTCAGAAACTTTTACGTTTATGAGTGAGTCACACGGGTGTCGGCGATGGCTGGATCACTGCATCGCAACGAAGGCTGCTTGGGATACTGTGATAGCGGCTGACGTCATACATGACGTTATGTGGTCTGATCACTACCCGTTGCGAATCGTTTGCGACATATCCTGTATGACAGCTGAGACAGCTTTCGCCGATTCCAGTAACCACCAAAAGGGAATCAAATGGGGCAAGCGTACCAAAGAACAAATCAATGCATACCAGAAACACTGTTCCAATAAATTATGTGATGACTTTAGTATATTTAAGTGTGACTGTGATAATAATATAAATTGCGAACATTATGACAAATATTGTGAATCAATTGACTTGTATTATTCGTATATCGTTGACACATTGCAGACTGCTGCTGTACTGAGTTCTCGGTTAGGTGAACAGAAGCGGTGCAAAAAGGTGACTGGATGGAACTACCATGTGCGGGACTATCATCAAACTGCCAGGCTCCATTTCAAGGTTTGGGTGGAGGCTGGTAGACCTTTGCAAGGTTTGATTTTTGAGAACATGCGTAGTAGTCGTTCTATGTTTAAAAATAAAATAAAGTGGTGTCAGAAAAATGAGGATTCCATAAAAATGAACATTCTGGCCTTGCATAGAAAAGAGAATAATTTTGTTAAGTTTTGGAACGCGACTAAAAAGTTTAATTTTAAGCAGAGTCTTCCTGTCTCTGTCGATGGATTGCAGGAAACAAGTAAAATAGCTGATTTGTTTGCCAGTAAATTTAAAATTGACCCCCTGAAAGTCGATTGTAAGCTCAGCAATGATACCGTCGTGACCGAGTCACTGCCACCATTTACGCTAGATGATGTTATCTCTGCAGTGAGGAATATGAAGCGTGGTAAGTCACCTGGACACGATGGTCTCAGTGTGGAGCACCTTGTCTGGGGAAGCGCCAAGTTGTTTTCACATTTAAGTGCACTTTTTAACTTATGTGTTAAACACACCTACTTACCGAAACTTTTAATGAGAACTGTGGTGGTTCCGATAGTCAAAAATAGAACAGGCGATTTAAGTGCATCTAGTAACTACCGACCTATCTCACTCGGTACGGTGATTGGCAAGGTGCTGGAGCGTCTCATACAGCCTGAACTGCAAAATAATATAAAAATTGACGATGCGCAGTTTGGTTTTAGACCCGGACTCTCAACGGACTCTGCGATTATTAGCCTTAAGAGCACGATAGCGTACTACACCCACCAGAAAACCTCAGTGTATGCTTGCTTCTTGGACCTGAGCAGAGCTTTTGACCTGGTTAATTATGAAATCCTCTGGGACAAACTAAAAAAGTCACACGTACCTCACCAAATCGTAGATCTGTTGAGATTCTGGTACGGGGGCCAAACTAATCAGGTCAAATGGGGTGACGCTCTATCCAGCAGTTATAGGTTGGACTGCGGCGTGCGTCAAGGTGGGTTGACCTCTCCGGACCTTTTTAACCTGTATGTCAATGGTCTGATCGAGGAACTCAGGAGAACCAAAGTTGGCTGTTACCTAGGCAATGTATGTGTGAATAGCTTGAGCTATGCTGATGACATGGTTCTTTTGAGTCCCTCGATCAAAGGCTTGAGGAAACTGTTGTCTGTCTGTGAGCATTATGCCGATGCTCATGGACTAAAATACAACGTTCTTAAAACTGAATCCATGGTTTTCAGGTCTGGGACTGGTCCGGGGAACATACCCAGTTTGTTTTTGAATGGTGCGACAATAAAGGTTGTAAAACAGTTTAAATACTTGGGGCACATTTTGACAGACAGACTCCGGGACGACTGCGACATAGAAAGGGAGCGTAGGGCCCTCTCAGTGAGGAGTAACATGCTCGCACGCAAATTTGTGAAGTGCACCAAAGACGTAAAGAACACTCTATTCAGAGCTTATTGTCTGTCAATGTACACCTGTCAACTATGGTGCAACTTCACAAAAAAGATGTACAACTCATTAAGAGTTCAGTACAATGATGCGTACCGAACCCTTATGAAACTGCCAAGGTACTGCAGTGCTTCGAGCATGTTTGCAGAAGCGAGGGTACCGGATTTTTACGCCATTATGAGGTCGAGGGTTGCGTCCTTTTGGCAAAGTTTGAGACGCTCCAGTAATAGCATTTTGCGGGCTGTCTCGTGCAACCTGGCAAGCCCTATATTTGTGCGCTGGATTTCTGTTCACCTAAGCGGCAACCAAAAATGACGAAATAATGTATGTTATTTTTAAAGACTATGGGTACCTGTACATACCTCCATGTTTAATTTTTATTTTATTTTTTTGAATGATTTTATTGATATTTTTATTTAATGATTTTATTTGATTTTTGTAATGATTATTCAATTATTTTTAATGATACCTTCTATTATTATTTTTGTTGTCTATGGGTATTTTGCCTGAAATAAAACAATTTATTTATTTTATTTTTATTTATATGTCTGCCAAATTCCATCCAAATCCGGTCAGAAGTTTTTAAAGAGTAACAAATATCGATCCACAGTAACTTTCGCATCTATACATATAATAAAACAGTAAAAAAACTGTGTCTGTACATTGAATATATTAAAAAAATAATAATTGAGGGGGGTTTAGAAACAGTAATAGAGCACGAAACCAAAAAAAAAATTCTGTCTGTTTGTCTGTTTGTTTGTACACGCTAATCTTCGGAACTACTTGACGGATTTGAATAATTTTTGTTTTGTTGTATAGGTATAAAGTCTGAGCAACACATAGGCTATAATTTATCTTGGAAACTTGAACACCTGATGCAGAACCGCAACAGACCAGCTAAACTATAAGAGATACAAAAATGGTACCTAAGCATTAATTGTTTCACGTGATGAGCATTTTCTGCTAAGAGAATAAATTTGAAGATCTGGAACACCTGATGTGGAACTCCAAGAGCCCAGCTACACTATAACATATATAGGAATGACGTCTTAGCAAGAGTTGCTCAGCCTGATGAGTACTCTCTATTGTCGTATAAAATTTGAAGATCTGGAACAGCTTATGTGGAACTCCAAGAGCTCAGCTACACTATAACCTATATAGGAATGACGTCTTAGCAAGAGTTGCTCAGCCTGATAAACACTCACTGTTGTCGTATAAAATTTGAAGATCTGGAACAGCTCATATGGAACTCCAAGAGCCCAGCTACACTATAACCTATATAGGAATCACGTCTTAGCAAGAGTTGTTCAGCCTGATGAGCACTCTCTGTTGACGTATAAAGATTGATGGAACACCTGTTGTGGAACTCCAAGAGTTCACTGTATAATTATAAAATAACATAAGCTGGGAGTACCTCCACGCGGTGAAGGCGGTAACAGTTTAGGACTGATTTTCGATGAAAATTCTATGAATCATTGAAAATTTGACTCTACTGGCTAAAACTCCCATTTATTTCCTTTTCCATTTATCTTCGTGACACGGTAGCCTACCCGTTAACGCAGGGGAGCAGTCACTTAGATTTTAATTGATCAGATATTTTCAGAATAAAACTATAACCATGCCTAGAAAGAGGTCAAATCTTTCCCAACGTTCCAAAGGAGCTAAAAGATTGAGGATCATAAGATCCCAAGAATCTAACGAAGAGCGTCAGGATAGACTTGATGCTGTTCGAGAACATCAGGCTGCAACTCGCTCTGTAGAAACCTCTTCGGATCGCGAAGCTTTTATGCATCTACATCCAGGTCTCTAGAGACCAGTGAAGAATATGATGCGCGACTCTCCGCTGATCGTGAACGTCATGCATTATCTCGCGAGTCGGAGACGTTCACGGATAGAGAATTGCGCTTGAGTTCTCAGCGTATCTACGCATCTGCTTCAAGGTCTCTAGAGACAAGTGAGGAACATGATGCGCGACTGTCCGCTGATCGTGAACGTCACGCATTGTCTCGCGAGTCGGAGACGTTCACGGATAGAGAATTGCGCTTGAGTTCTCAGCGTATTTACGCATCTGCTTATAGGTCTCTAGAGACAAGTGCGGAACATGATGCGCGACTGTCCGCTGATCGTGAACGTCACGCATTGTCTCGCGAGTCGGAGACGTTCACGGATAGAGAATTGCGCTTGAGTTCTCAGCGTATCTACGCATCTGCTTCAAGGTCTCTAGAGACAAGTGAGGAACATGATGCGCGACTTTCCGCTGATCGTGAACGTCACGCATTGTCTCGCGAGTCGGAGACGTTCACGGTTAGAGAATTGCGCTTGAGTTCTCAGCGTATCTATGCATCTGCTTATAGGTCTCTAGAGACAAGTGCGGAACATGATGCGCGACTGTCCGCTGATCGTGAACGTCACGCATTGTCTCGCGAGTCGGAGACGTTCACGGATAGAGAATTGCGCTTGAGTTCTCAGCGTATCTACGTATCTGCTGCTAGGTCTCTAGAAACAAGTGCGGAACATGATGCGCGACTGTCCGCTGATCGTGAGCGACATGCATTGTCTCGCGAGTCAGAAACGTTTACCGATACAGAATCACGCTTGAGTTCTCAGCGAATGTGCACATCTACTAACAGGTCTTTTGAAACGAGTGATGAACGTGATGCGCGACTAATTACTGCTGATCGAGATTATCATACATTGTCCCGAACATGCACACAACAAAATATTCATAATCAGTTAGAAAGTGAGAGAGAAAGGATTGCTGGAGTACGGCATGAAGAGACAGAAGTTAATTCAGTGTACCCTTGGGATCTGCTGCGGAGTAACGGGATGAAAAGTTTTTTGTTGTATAGTCTGGGCAACATAAAGGCTTTAATTTATTTTGGAAAATTAACACCTGGTGCAGAACCGCAACAGACCAGCTAAACTATATGAGATACAAAAATGATACCTTAGCAAAAATTGTTTCACGTGATGAGCATTTTCTGCTAAGAGAATAAATTTGAAGATCTGGCACACCTGATGTGGAACTCCAAGAGCCCAGCTACACTATAACATATATAGGAATGACGTCTTAGCAAGAGTTGCTCAGCCTGATGAACACTCTCTGTTGTCGTATAAAATTTGAAGATCTGGAACAGCTCATATGGAACTCCAAGAGCCCACCTACACTATAACCTATATAGGAATGACGTCTTAGCAAGAGTTGTTCAGCCTGATGAGAATTTCCTGTTGACATACAAAAATGAATGATCTGGAACGACTCCAATCGTCTCGCTCATCCCGTTGTTTTCCCGTCCCCGGGCCTTAGAATTCTACATCAGACGTTTCAAATTTTCGATTATGACGACCCCGTTGTCGCTGGCATAAGCAACGGGATCCGCGTACGAAGTCGCGGGCAGAAGCTAGTTTAAAATAATTTAGTAGGAAAATTACCTGTGTTAATAATATTAGGTTAATAATTTTGTTTGAAATGTTTTTTGTTAACTATTAAAGAGTAGTTTTCTAATTAATGTCATGGGAATAACGCGAGAGTACGTATGTAATTATGTTTAAATGAATTTACTTACATTAAAACTTGGTTGAAACCACCTTGCCAAATCACAAAATCCGGCCATGACTTTTCCTCAATTTCGAACTTAAAATTACTAGCTGCTCCTCGTTCGGTAGCTGGACCAGAAATTCTTTTAGCTATGACGTCACTAGCTTCTAGTTTCACAGGAAACAAGTCATTTGACCTAAAAGGTCTGGTGGTCGGCGGAACTTTAAGTAAAATCTATCAGACAATGTTTTAAGTGTTACATTGAGTCCTACCGTAAAACGTGATTTTTCACCCAAAAAAAAAAAAAATTGTTTCCCAGCAATAACTCTTGAATAGAAAGTCAAAGTCAAAATTATTTATTTGCAGTAAATGTGGTACAATAGGGCTGATTTTATAGTCACGCGTTTCAGCAGCGCCGTCGGAGTGCGCGCGCTCGGATATGTATTGGGGTAGTAGTAGCGTTTCAAATTCGCGCGCTTGAGCAGCGCCGTTCGGTGTTCCTGTTCAACAGCGCGCTGCCCAACGGCGCGTCTAGCGGCGTGACTATAAAACCAGCCTAGATGATAAAAATAATGTGTAGTACAATGACACATTTCGCCATAAAATTGGCATGCAAACATTAATGAATACTACAAAAAAACGCTTTACACTTTTTCATTATTTGTAGTAAGATGCTAAAAACACAATACCTAAGTGAAACAAACATTAAATTTGTGTGTTTCAAGTTTAATATACTCAACATAAAACAAAATTTTGCTGTTAAACACTAAGCTAAACAAAGAGATTCTTTTAAGCTTTCATGGTTTAAAACTAAACTTATACTGTCACTTACGGGATATCTCCCGTGATTGTTCATGAGTGAGAGTCAACCCGCGATCATGGCGCTTGCAACAGCGTCGAAATATCGGGAGCTCAAAATCGTGAACAATCACGGAAGATATCCCGTAAGTGACAGTATAAGTTTAAAGAGATTGTTAAGATAATATACAAACACAACATCATATTATTATAATATAGGTGATCCTCTACAATGAATTCCGGTAATGATAGGATTGACAATTACATTTTTTTTTTAAATTCAGCTATCGAATAAAAGCTACGTGAAATGTGCCATTTTTTCAGAACTATGCAGAATTTTCTGTACCGAAGATCAGTTTGGTAGAGAGTTAAAGATGAGTGGAGCCATATATAGAGTTACGTAATGTTTTGTTGACGGCTTTGTAAATGGTCCGTTTCCGCGTGTGTTAATATCTTTACACTATCTAGTACGTCTCAATCTTATTAGTACTGCGTATGAACCAGCAAGCTCATGACTCATGATTATTTTATAAGATAAACCATCCACATGGAAAACTGGACTTCAGTTTCGTCACTACTATACTATTCTCTTTTAATGCACTCTAAACCAGCAATATTACCACTCATAAAACAGTTGAATTTCTTTTGTAAGTATGTACGCTCCTACATTATAATTGTTTTCTAGTTTTTGAAGAGCGGAGTCTCCTAGGAGGTATTTTTCATACTTAAAACGAATCCTCTATGTAAGATTACATATAGTAGAAGTTTGTAAAGTTAGCTGAAATAAATACATGTATTATTATTTGATAAAACAATGCATATTTCTCTCAGTCATCAAATCGTCGGTCCGTTTAAATTCCGTTCACATGGACGTATGTGCGGACAAAGGATACCAACCGTTAAAATGGCGGCCCAATATAATAGCGGGTTCGATGGAATTTAATTATAGTTTTGTAATAGACATGTTTCGTACTTATAATGGACTTTTCGTTAAACGGTTTATTGTGAAATAGTTAGATACTCGCATGGATGGGCAAAGGCTGTGAAAATGTGTGAGCAGGACTTTTTATAAAAGGGATTAACTAGTCTTGTGAAGTGTAATGGATTAATGAAGAATTACAAAACTTGAGTTTTAATTGTAAAAAATTCCTTTTCGTTTTCTTTTTAATAAAAGCTGAAAGGTCAACGTCAAACTATTCGTTACTACTATAGCTATATAACTATGTCATTAAAAGACACTTTTATTTGTCAAAATGTTCCTAACCTTTGCTATTTTGCAGTTTGGAGAAGAATGGGTAATATACACTAACTACTTTTTTTAAATATTTTTAGTAGAGCCAGTTTTAAACCAAACTAAAGTCTGTTCCAAACCGCTACCCCAGCGTGTCTCTTCTAAACATTCATCGACAATCTTTTATTGTAAACTCAACAGAAAAAACTCCATATTCAGCAATGGACATTACCATCCGAAAGCCGAACCAACTCATAAATCCCGTAGCCAGCAAATCTATGCTTTCCGTTACACATTGGCATGCAAAAATTCCCATATATAATAATGACTTGAAATAAATTCGAAAAAATCTTTTGTTCAAACCTAAGTAATAACGAATATCAGAGACAATAACATTAAATCATCCCTTTTCGTTTTTAGGGTTCCGTAGTCACATAATATTACGAAGACTGAACCTTAAAATTTCGTCATGTCTTTCTGTTCAGATTGCATACAGCCATTTTTCGGAGACTATATCGATGAAAATTGAGAAGAAGGTATAATCTGTGCACCGTCAAACAGTACGTACAAAAAAATAAATAAACGGGGTGACAGTTAAAGATGATGAGAAGATGGGCAGACGATATTGTGTCCATTGCGGGCTAATCCTGGATGAGTTTGGCACAAGAACGTGGAGATTGGCAACACAAGCTTTATGAGGCATACATCCATGTGGAAGTGCTTTTCATCATTATTCACAGTCCGACTTCACCAGTCGGACTATGAATGATGATCAAAAGCAGTCATTCAATTTTTGGAGTGACACAAATGAAACAGTGCATACGTAAATATTCATGCCGACTACGGAACCGTTCAGTGTGCGTGGCCCACGCACTTGACCGGTTTTTTTATAACCCCTTACTCTGAGAATGATCCTGGATCGTATTTTTTTTTCATCTGTAGCAGTAAAAGTTTCGATGACTAAGATTTAGGGATTGAATGAGCTCTTTTGTAAGGTTTTTTTATTAAATCTTTACGTTAGGTCGTGACTTTGTGTTTGGTGAAATTCGTGAGTAATGGAGTAAGTAGGGCTGATGTAGGTCAAAATCTGAGAGGGTATTTCTTTAAGTAAGGTTTTCAAGTAGCAATTGTTGAGATTTTTCGGTCATATTCTGGTTTCGATTTAAGCACATTAAGCCGTTGGTCCCGGCTGTCATGTTTAGATCTTTGACAGTCCGTACAAGTAGTCAGTGGACCGAAAGTCTGACAATCAGCTTTACAAAGGAGTATCGTATTACGCATTATTAACTGGGTTGTGGAGGTAAGATAGGCAGTCGCTCCATGTAAAATACTGGTATTAAGCTGCATCCGGTCAGGCTGGAAACCAACCTCGATATAGTTGGGAAAAGGCTAGACTAGATAGATGATGATGATTTCGGTTGTATGACTGAACTAGTAATTCAAGAACAGTCACATTCACAGACACGTCTAATAAACACGACTAAAAACGTCATAATAGTGCTGTGAAAATATCACTACACATACCAATGTGTAGTGATATTATCACGTCGTAGACCATGGGCCTTAATCATACAACTACACTGCAAGTATATTTGCATCTGACCAAACACACCATCACTTAAATAAAACTACAATAACTACTATTAGGACTCGTACCTGACTAATAACTGGCCGGAGAAGGCAAAACATAGAAAATTGGGAGGCCTTTGCCCATCAGTGGACCAGAATAAACGAATTAAAAAAATAACAAAGAACACGGAACCACCATTCAACTCCAACGAGACTTCCTCAACAATACGTCAACTTGGCAGATGTCATAACACCAAATCGAGGTAATTTTACCTAATCGCGTCAGCTTACACGCGATTTCCGTGAATTAATTCCAATCACTCGTGTAATAGAACATTTGTTCGCGTATTAAAGCGCGGCTTCGGACGTATTGCGTGCTCTAAAGCTGGGGTTACACGGGTAATTTTTAGCAATATTTCCGTGTTAGAGTTGTAGGTAGTAAAGCAACAAAGTTGTTTTTTTTTATAGTTTAAATTGATACCACACTCCATACATTTGGATTACCTACGTAATTCAATTCCGATTCATAACATTTTATTTCAAATAAACCTACATGGACACTTGTAAAACGTCACATGTTAGATGTACAGTTCGAATTGATCAATTTCTATGGAAGAGATCCAAGCATTCTATTCTATACCTAGTAATCGAATGCCTTGTTTATTGAAATTTTCAATATGATGTAGCGTAATATCTAGTTACAACAGCTACAGGTTGGCATCGCAAGAAATTGCTTGATATTGTCGTGATATCTGTAAATATGGCATTTATTTTGTTGAACCTTAAGTTGCACTGGTCTTCGCGTGTTGGATTATGACCCAGCTTCACTCACAGACAAGAGATCTGTGTTCCAGCAACGGGAATATTATAGACTGATTTCGCTAGTTTATTTGACTGTCTGTATGTGTTTATGCCTAGCGCTAGATGGTTGGATAAAATATTAGAGATGGCGGGTCAAAGCAGACCAAACTCAGCCAGCAATAAAGATTACTGGCATTCCTTGGAGGAGGCTCTTACCCAAAGGACCAGTGCGGGACCGCGCTGGCTGTACCCAATGTGCTGCGTCCGGCAATACCAATGACGCTGCTTTATGTGTCCCGGCTACATCACACCACGAATGTTGAGGAGATCGTGGAGTATGTCCGATTGAAGACCAGCTGGACCTTGAGGGCTGAAAAGTTGGAGTCGCACCACAACACGAATGTTAAGTCGTTCGTGGTGCGATTTCCAACTCATCATATTGAGACCTTTCTCAAGGAAGAGTTTTGGCCGAAGGGTGTCAAGTATCAGCGTTTGACGCGGAAGCGTAGCCTTAAGCGGAAACGCCGATCACCGCGCAGCGCAACACGACGCCGACACTTCGCGTATACTTATATGTTATGGGTCTTTGTTACCTGAAATAAATGATATATCTATAATATAAAAATGAATCGCAAAATGTGTTGGTAAGCGCATAACTCAACAACGCCTGGACCAATTTGGCCAATTCTTTTTTTAAAATGTTCGTTGAAGTTCAAGGATGGTTTTTACGGCGAGAAAAATATAAAAAAATTGCCTGGATAAGTCTAAAAACAACACTTGGATACTTTTTTTTGGTAGGATTAGGGTAGGATTAGGGTAGGAGTAGTGTAGGAGTAGGTTAAGAGTAGGGTAGGAGTAGTGTAGGAGTAGGGTAGGAGTAGCGTAGGAGTAGGGTAGGAGTAGGGTAGGAGTAGGGTAGGAGTAGGTTAGGAGTAGGGTAGGAGTAGTGCAGGAGTAGGTTAGGAGTAGGGTAGGAGTAGTGTAGGAGTAGGGTAGGAGTAGGGTAGGAGTAGGGTAGGAGTAGTGTAGGAGTAGGGTAGGAGTAGTGTAGGAGTAGGGTAGGAGTAGGGTAGGAGTAGGGTAGGAGTAGGGTAGGAGTAGGGTAGGAGTAGGATAAGAGTAGGGTAGGAGTAGGTTAGGAGTAGGGTAGGGTAAGGGGTAGGACACCACGCGAACGAAGTTGCGCTGGGCAGCTAGTTATATTATATTATTAAAGGGGTTCCATACAAATTACATAATATTTTATACTGTATAAAAAAACATTGTTTTTTCTTTCTTTAACCTTTTTTTTAGTTTTTAAGCCATTAGATTTTAATATGTACGGAATTAAACAAAGTTTTATAACTATTTATTTATTTATGTGTGTAGAAGATTTAACTCTAACCAATTTTGCCCAGAGTTGTAAACAATTTAAGTCGACGTGAGCACACCTTAACATATTGCGTAGCGTTACGTATTAATTGAACGCTTTTCACTGTACGAGCGGAGTTTGTTCGATCGATTCTAATTATCTTCTATTGTTTGGCTTAAATGAGAACGTGTGTTTGTTGCCAGTGTACGTTTGGCGAGCTTCACTTTTGAAGCTGCTTTTGACGTAAGGTTTGATGAAACGGACTGAAACGGATCGGCTGCAGAGAGCGGACACTGACAGATACTTCAGTGAATAATCTGTCAGAATTCTGTCTTTAGCGATCAACTAGAATGGTGAACTTTTACGTTAATATTTTGGAAAGGCTCTGATAGAAAAGAGTAAGGAATTCAAACTATTTCTAAACTAGAAACAGCCTAAAGGGAATCTTTACTATTTTCATCAAAAAATTCAAAATAATTACAATTTTCATCAGATGATTCAGAAGTACTACCGAACAGACACAAAACTACCAAGAAAATTTGTTCTCTATTTTATCCTATTTGTTCCAAACTAGCCACTACGTATCCATTCGCCATAATTGATAGCGTGTCGATGTGCCAAGACTGGTAGCTCTCGTTATCAAGTACTTAGGTCTAACTCCTGCACCCCATATATCAGTGCAGTCTCCTCCAACCTCCAAGATTTATACTCCGCACGCTTTGACGCTTAATAAACTTGTGTTATCTTTATAGAGGTGACCTAAGGGCCTGTATAGACAAGGTGGTAAAAGCTTTCGAAGCGCTTCATATTTCTATGACGACTCTCAATGGGATTAACAAACGCTTTTCGGTAAAATGAGTCATATAACATAACACCTGTAACCTCCGAAGGTTTAGGCAGAGGTATACCTAATAATACATCCACATTTGGCCAGTTATATTTACCTCCCATGTAATAGGGGACCAGCCTATTGCCATCGATCGGGCACAAATCATATGTCAATACAACATATGGTGAAAATAGGAGTTGTACTATTACATTCCTTCAAATTAAGTTTACTTCTTGCACCCCATATATTACTGCAGTTTCCAGTAAGATATAAACAGTGCACGACGCTGATGCTTAATATCCTCGTGTGAGGAGTTAGCTTGATATAAATGACCTTGAAAAGAGGCGGGAGTTTACTTGGTCAGTGAGAATGTGTTACATGGAGGGGAAGGGTGTTCAATGGACTGAGAGTTAATTATGTGGTTAAGAAACAAGCGCCAGGGCTGTAGTAACTGTGGTTGTTAATTTTTTTTTTTGTAAGGTCTCTTTTTCGGGTTGTCTTTTTCAAATTAAGTTTTCGTCTTGAAAAGTAAAGATCTTTTTAAGGGGAATGCTCCAACCAGCCCGCGAAATTCAAAATTTCTTGGGTTTTTTGCAATTTGCAGGCCAGTGCTAGGTTGTATGTTGATTAAAATATTATTCGCGGCTGTAAGACATATGTAGTTACAGAATTATAATCATCAAAATCATCAATAAAACGCTCTAAGTTCATAAAGCTGTAGGAATGACTTTTTTCTGTTTTTTTTTGTTCCTACGCCTTTATGAACTTGGAGGGTTGTATTGGTGATTTTGATGATTATAATTCTGTAACCACATACGTCTTACAGCCGCGAATAATATTTTAATCAACATACAACCTAGCACTGACCTACAAATTGCAAAAAACGCAAGAAATTTTGAATTTCGCGGGCTGGTTGGAGCATTCACCTTAAGTATTCAAAGAGAGCTTGGAGAGTTGAGGGAGAAAATAACCGGCAAGAACCAACGTAACAACTCTTTCGAAATAAAAAACCCTTTCAGAAAAAAAACTCAACTATGCAAGAAGCAAGTATGTGAGGACCATAGCAGGTGGCGTTCTGAAGTTTCTGCCTACCCCACAGGAAAAAGTCGTGACTGTATTTATTTATTTATGTACACACAAAACACATTGAAATAAACACACACATTGATATAAACTCAAGACCATGTAATATACATACCGACCATGTTCTGACAAATAAATGATGATTTGATTTGATTTGATAGTTAATTTTTAAACTTCGCCCCACTCTAGGAATTTCTCCTGTATTTTGGGTGCGTTTACAAACATTTAAACTCCCTGTTATCCATACAAATATTAGTTCCATGCGGAAATCGAACCCACGGCACACAGCGCAACAGCCAATCGCTCAGTCACTGCGCCAACTGTGCCGTCAAGGCGGGACTTATATAGGGAATTTGTGTGTGGGAGAGAGCATGTCTGTTTTCAAAGATTAATCCTCACTGAGACTCATTAAAATCATGCCTATTCAGGTACACCATTTCACACCAACCCACAACTCCTGCCAGTACCACAAAAACAAACACGCATCGACACAGCTCTCCCACATCCAATACGCTTAGACTTCGCAATGGCGTGACACTCCATTTGTCACGTCGCCGTATTTATACGGCGTGAACGTCGAACCACCACAATTTACACGTACCGAACACTCGATATTGATGATACGGTAGTATTGCCCCTGAAAAATTGGGCTTGAGAACCACCTGGGCGGTTTGGAAAAATTGGGCTTATTTGGCTGGGAGGTTTTAAACTTGTTCGAAAGAACATTAATCTGTTGGAGTTAAAATTGCTATGATGAATCTGGTAACGCTTTTTATTTATGAGAGTCATATAATGTGTTTGTATTTATTTTGTAACCTATGTCTTGTGGCATTGAGTCCGCCTATGTACCACTATTGTACATGAATATTAAATAAATAATGTAATATAAGTATGACAAAAAATTTTAATAGTCAATAAACTTTAAACTTTAAACTTTATTAAATTAGCAAAGCTATGAGTGATTTTACTCAAGACTTAACCGCCCCCTAATGCATTTATCATTTCATTTCTTTCATCATTTGAATATTTCATCAATATAATTTCATGTCCAAACCAATCAAATGGATTGAGGCAAAGAAATAATCTCAAAACGGTAATAACTCATGTTCAACCAATGTTTTAATACGAAAAATTTGCCACCAATCCGCATAGATTATGGCCTATAAGCCACAGAAGTGGTCACGTTATAGGCAAATTATGCTTATATAATTTAATAATAATAATGAAATAAATTTTTAAATGTTTTTTTTTATAATTTTATATTACAAAAATTATTTAAAAATGTAAATACTACGTTAGAAAAATGGAATATTAATTTATTGTTATTTTTTACTTTTTTGTAAATATAATTAATTAATATAAGTATGTTTTTTTTGTTTATGTTTATTTATTTTAAGCCTTAAGTGCAAAACTGATCCCATACCTAGCTTAGTCATGTAAGCACAAGACTTACCACACCAGTGACAGCAAAACAAAGTAATCCAATAGCACCTTCCTTATACGAATCGATATGTAACCTCTTTGTTTTGTTTCTGACCAGCTCGTTCTAGGAGACTGGCAAGCTCCCGGTTCATTTGTCAGCGTCAAACGACGTGACTTTGCAGCTGACTGTTGGTGTTACAGCCTTGGTGAGTAAAGGAAGAATTGTCGGTAGTTCTGGGGAAGTGTTAGTGGATATATTGATTGGTTAATAGCTATGTTTTATTCTATGTAATTAGGTCTTTCTTAAAGAATGCGTAACAATTTCAAACAGTGCAACACTCTTGGGCTTTATTTGCAAAATAATGGTCTTATCTTTAGAAGTTCTTGACTAAGTCTTGTAATTACTGACGCACTGATCTTCAAAGTTAAATAATGGTGGCAAATTTTGGTCCGTAGATCGGCGATTATCCATTACATAATTATTATCTGGACCCCTCTGTGCCTCAGAAAGCCTGTCAAGCGGTTGGCCCCAGCTGTCATTTGAATATATTTGATGGTCGTTACTGGTATTCCGAAAATCTGATAATCTGTCAACCAGTGCAACAACCAAAGGTTGGTTAATCGAGGTATCATATTACCTAGAAACTATGCTATGGAGGTGAGTTAAGCAGCCACTGCTTTTACAATTTGCAACTGCATCCGACCTCTATATAGTTGGGAAATGGCTAGGTAGATCATGGTTTTATGTGCAAAAACAGTGAAGACAGTTAAATACCCCAGCATTACAAATCGAGGAGAGAAATTAGTGAATCTTGAGTAGGTGAAAATAAACATGTACAGAAAAGGTTTTTTTTTTTTCTTTTTTGGGACAAGACCGCCACACTATACCCAAACCACTGTAACTCCTGAAAGCCAAAATCAACAGTGGCAGAAAGGGTATCTTCAAACTGTATGCCTTGAAGCCCAGAAAGCTAGTTCAATATGCAGAGATCCTTTGTTCTGCTACAAACTGACGAAAGCTCAATTTCCAGGCACAAATAAATTACACTTCACCTACAAGACAACAAGAATATTCAATTGAAATACCAGCACACCATTCACCCAGCGGGGCCCTAAAATGCCGTGTTTCACTACCAAGACTGAAGCTTAGCCGTGCGCTATCCCGCACTCAATTTGTCACCGACTCGTACCGCAAAGCGTTTACAGCGCAAGCGGTGAAGCGCCACAGTTTAGCTCAGCGCTGCAGCGACACCGGTCATTTGTTTGATTGGGACTCCAGTGTTTGTGCTAAACAAATTCGGTGAATTCTTTATTTGGGATCGTCGATTAGTTTAATAGCTGTGCACCATTTTAGAGGCGATAGTTTGTTTTAATAGGGTGATAGTGAAAGGGGTAAGTTCTAGATGAAATGTAAAATAATTTCATGTTCATTAACTTAAAGCGCAACACACAGGGAGCGGACGCGAGTCGGGCGCAAAACAGGTCGGGAGTACAGTGGGTCTCACGTTACGGACACGACCCGACCCGCACCCACTTACCGTGTGATTCACGCTTAAGACCTGCGGTTTTCCACCAGTATTTCGCGTGCAACAATATACATACGCTACCGAAAATGTTATGCCAATCCTGTAGTAATTCACTTTGTAAGAGTACGAAACGGTTTGGCTTGTTGATAGTCTAGGCCCTCATGTCTGATGATTGTTGAGGTGTGACCGACTAAGGTTTTTTTTTTAATATCATCGAATCTTAATTGTTACATAGCTAACTTGTACTGATCAAGCGAGAGAGATATTTAAACGCTTAAATTAAGTTATCAGTACACCGAACTATAAATTACGCATAACCCGATATGACAATGTCTATAATTAGTACTAATTCTACATAAGTACTGAATTATACTGATAAACTGATGTCATAAATTATCAATAATTGCTCACAGCAAATACATTTACGTCACTTATGATTGATTTCAATAATCAATTTTATCCGTCGTAATAACTTTAAAACTTAGTGATGTAAATTTTCATGATTTAGTGGAAAATTATATAATAAAATTATAGAAAATGATTTAGTAGTAAAACTTTCAAGCAGATTTAGATGTTATCGTGAAAATGTCTAGCTTAACATGTAACCTAGTTTGACAGTTCTAAAATAATTTCATCATTTTCTTTTGGTGCCGAAGCTATACTGAACATGACCTAAGTAATTAATTAAAGAGAAAATGTGACCAAATTTTGTTTTTGCTGTGTAAATTAAGGTTTTGCTATTTTCATGAAGAAACAAAACGAAAAAAGGACCTTAACAGCATTGTATTACAGAATCTTTCATCCAACTTGGACACTCAGTTGTTATTGTTAAATTTAATTAGCATATTGCATTCTACGGCGTAGCATAGAGTGCTATTGCGTAGCAAAGTAAATGCTACGGGGTAGCATAGTGTACTATTGCGTAGCAAAGTAAATGCTACGGGGTAGCATAGTGTACTATTGCGTAGCAAAGTAAATGCTACGGGGTAGCATAGTGTGCTACGGCGTAGCACAGTGTGTGCTACGGCGTAGTGCGAATTTATTTATATGACATATAAATAAATTCGCACTACGCCGTAGCACACACTGTGCTACGCCGTAGCACACTATGCTACCCCGTAGCATTTACTTTGCTACGCAATAGTACACTATGCTACTAAAATCAACGTCAGTGTTACCAACAAACCTCCCAATATAATAATATAATAGAAATGGTTCTCAGACTAATCTATTATTTTATCTGTGATCTGTAGCTGTGTCATGCAGAGAATTACGTTAATGCAACAGAAGCAGCCAGTCACGGTGATGTGGTGGCGTTCTATCATTTATCACCGTCCAACTATCGGTGAGTGTAGTAGGAGTGAAAGAGATAGAGGGTCTGGTGTAGTTTTGTGCTAAAAGTATGGTTAGGATGAAGAAAGATATTGACGACGGTAAAGAAAATGAATTTGAAATTTTGTTGTCATTTATATACAGGGCACAAGGGACACCGATTCGAAATAGGTTACCACGTATTTAGTACATCATTTCAACCAAATCCCCCCCCCCTCCCCAAGAGACATATTGCATCGGTTTAAAAAAAACAGGTTTACCGTACATTTTGACCGTGTAAGTATAACGTTTTTTAATAACCGATGAAAAATTTCTAACTGGGGGGGGGGCTCAGAATGATGTACTAAATACGTGGTAACCGTTTTTACGTCGGTGTCTCTGCCACCCCGTATAATAGTAGATATGAAGTTAGAGAACGTTGATTAACAAAGTGGTAGAAAAATTGCAATTTGGACTCCACCGCCCAAGTCTGCGGAAACATCGAGCTAGTTTAATAACAAGAAGCCTTTAGCTTAATGAAAAAATATTGTATACTCCAACAACGCACTCATGAGATCACTCTTATGAGTGTTACCTATGTTACGTGAAAAACGTCTCGTCATTCACTTCGGCCGACGCGTCTCGCTCGCTCGCGAATTAAATGCGACAAAGTATCGGCTCAAGCGGATGCCACGTTGCCGGTGGCCGTCACCTGCGGATGACACTTACCTCCGGATGCGGCGAGCAGGCCGTGCGCGCGCAGTAGCGCCAGCAGCAGCAGCGGCAGCAGCGGGCGGCGCCGCATGCCGCGCGACACCGCTGCGCCCGCGCCGCGTCGCCGCTCGCCCCCGCGGTCGCCCTCACCTGGGTAACAAGGAGAAATAAGCGTTAGTAATCTTATCTTATCTTACTCACTCTCTCTCACTCACAAACTTTCGCATTTATAATAGTATGTATGGATCGACGTTTATTACTCTCACGCAAAATATACTGAACTGATTTGAATGAAATTTGACACACAGATAGTTTATAACCTGAATTAACACATAGAATACTTTTTATCCCGTTAATACGATCCCGTGGGGTAAGCTAGTGTAATCTAAAGCTATAGTTATATATGATTGGCCTGTTGGTCTAGTGGTTAGTGACCCTGACTGCAGGATGGAGGTCGTGGGTTCGATTCCAACACAGGATAAATCTTTGTGCGATGAGTACGATTATTTGTTCTGTATCTGGGTGTGTAATTTATCTATAATGTATGTATTTAGAAATATATAAGTATTTTTATCAGTTGCCTGGTTGCCATAGTACAGGGTCTGCCTAGTTTGGGATCAGATGGCGTTGTTGGTTGTCCTAAGATATTATTATATAGTTGCAATCGGTTCTGCGGCTATACATGGTCATGTCATGGTCATTATGGCGTGGGACGCCTTATCATGTCTTTTTAGTTTTTTTTACAAAGTCAAATCATTCATTTCAATTAGACCATGAAAATGCATTTTTGGACGGCAATTTAGTCAGAAATAGAATTGAACTGTAAAGTATATCCCATTTATCTGTCCACAGATACACCTTTCTGAGCACAAGATTTTGAAAAACCATGCTACCTATAAGATATTCTTATTGGAAGAAAAATCTTTAATTAATTCAGAACAAAAATACACCACGCAACAGAGATTCCATTATTAACACTTCAATTCTTTTCGAAATACACTTCAGGCCAACAAAAGGAGCCCACAAAAAAAAATCATTACAATATCTTTGTTCAATACTATTCACATGGAAAAATCTGTTCAATTCTATCAAAGTAGGTATGTACGAGAATTACTTCAGATTGGAAATTCGATGAATTCCATTAAAATATTTTTGCCAAGGGATCCCGGAAAAGAATTTCTGAAATATCCTGTTCGGTCTCAAACAGTAAGGGTATGGCTTCAAGATAGGCGGTAGCGGGAGCAACTAGCGTGTATGGATTGATAGAATTTAAAATGTATTTAAAACTTGTGAAGATATTAATGAAGATTATAAACACGACAACATATTATTCTATCAGTGATAACAATGATGAAAAAGTCAACAATAAGGATTGACAGTGCATGCCGTAATCCTTATGGGAAACCTTTTGAAACCGGCTGCATCCGGCTTCTCCTAAAGCTCTAACTAATATCATAACTACAATTTTGGTCTTATTTATGTGACATTTTATTCCATAGCTAAAAGTCACATTTATAATTTTTAATAAAAATTTACTTGTTACTTCACGACTTAATATTTCACTCCAAATTAGTTCATTTACAACCACCTATAATTTCAGATTCCCATTTTTTTCTCGCTATATTATCCAAAATCTTAAAATAATAATTAAATCTATTTCAACCTTCAATACAGGGTGTAAACGGACCCTTCACGAAGCCATAACCAAGCATTATGTACATCAAACTTAGTAACTTTACGCGAAAAATTATTGCAGGTGAACAACTTTTTCTTTTGGGGTGAAAAATCACGTTTTAAAGAAACCTCCTTACATTAAAACGTGTATTTAAAAGAAATTGTGAAAAAATTGGAACTTTGACCCCCAATATCTCTGTTACTTGCCTTCTAGTTACGGAGACATTCGGGGTCAGTTAAGGTCTAGAACAAAAAAAATTTCGCAATGAAGGGGAAAACAAATGCCTTTCGGCTTCGTTATGGGTCTTGTAACACTCTTTATAATTATTATGGAAGGTACGATCCTTGCTGATAACATCAGACTGATGTCTTTAATAGAACTCTATATTAATAGCTGTTTCCGTTTTCAAGATGTCTGCCATCGTTTTATACGTAGGGCGAGCTATTTTTACCCCGAGATATTTTTATATCTAATAAGATTGTAAGAAAGTTCCACTGTGCTGATTTTCATTGGAGTAAGTATGAAAAATGTGATACTAAAAATATATTCTACCGGTCTGAGGAATGGTTGAATAATATTTAACGTTTAGGATGTAAATTGCTAGATTTATGTTTACAAAACCTTCGCCAAATGTGCGGAATGAAAACCAACAAATAATCTTATTCTAAAATAATCCACGTGTTCCGCCAACGCGTGGAAGTCTACTCAGTAATATTTTGTAACCAGTGATCCACAAACAAAGGTAGATACATTTAGAATCTCATTATATCTATATTTAACCTTAAAAGGTTTGAGAAACACATTGTAACTCATCGACTATACTTCCTCACGAACACTATCGTCCAGATGGGTGATGTGTCTGGTGGGCTACTGCCCGGCAGTTTTTGTCGGGTTCTTGTAGGTTTTACTCGGGGATATTTTTATCATAATATTGATTGCTCGTCGATTTTAGTTCTCATCTTATGTGATAGATGGCTGCTAATCTTTATTTTGTATTTTGGCTATGTAGCTACAAACCTATTCCAAAACTTGGAAAGTATATCACCATTACAACACTTACAAAATTCGCAGCTTCTGCCATAGGAAAATCACAACGCATATATATAGTGGAAATATGAAGTAGATTACTGGATATTCAACATGCTTTCGGAATTTAAACTTTCGCCGTTAAACTGAACGTCGCAAATAGAGCCGTGTACTTATGTGTCGTATGGCATTTCGAAATTCTACAGCACATATTCAAAAAATATCCTGCCCAAACAGATTCAAAAACAAATCAATCCTTTGCAACAACACAGATAGGAACCCCTTCAAACTCGCACACCCCATATTTTCTTTTTATCAAGATAAACCCAAACATGTTTGTCCAAATCAAACGCTATATAGAACGTCAAATCGAGTTTGTTGCAGAGAGAGAGAAAAAAGCACTCGGTACAGAAGTGGTACATTGTCTGAATCAATCGGGTGGGCTCAATATCGAACTGGAGTACAGCCGGTTGTTTGTAATTGAATTGTCAGTTTATTGGACCCTGGACGGAGATCGGACTTCAGGAGCTGAGCTAGGAGCGGCAGCGGGTAGTTTCGTCAAAGTTTTGTTGATATCATCTTGTTTGATGTTCGCAGTTTAGTAAAGTAAGACGTAGGTAAGTAAGTTCTTATTTTTCCTGTAGAAGAAAAAAATGTGATTTTTATAAATAGATACATCAATATTTGAAGCTTGCTCAGGTTGAGCAAGGCATATGTAGTTTTTTTTTTATTTAACAGATATGTGTATAAATCCTTCTATTGTCAAACATAAATACTCAAATAACACCTTAATCCACCTTGAACAGAGTCGTCATTCCAATAAGCAAAATCCATATCCACAACCCAGTCTTCCATTTCGATTCAGACTCGCACCCCTCTCAACACTTGCCCCGACACGCGACCCTTTGGCGAAAATCACCTTCAGATAAAAGAAGAGATTCTGCGAAAAGGTCCCGCTGCTAGGGGCTCTAAGACATTGTTGTATAACTGTTTAACACACTTTCGCAGAGACCCTACCGAAAATATTTCCATAATATTTTGTCCAACACCGAATCAATGGCAAGAGATTTGTTGGCTGAAAACGGCAAAATTGTTTTCATAAAATCTTCGGTTGTATGTTTTTCTTTTGTTGGAAATAGGACGAGATGGACTAAATAAATAACTAGTTGATCGTAATAGCTGTAGACTGAAAGGCCTGTAAATATTTAGACAGTACAGCTGTAAAAGTATCTAAGGATGAATTTGAATTTTGTTCAACGATAAATACTTGAGTTTTCTAAGCTCATTTTTTTCAAGCTAAACAAATCCTAGAGATAAAAATATTGACACCTAAACGCTCTATAATTAAATCAGAGTTTTCGAAAGAAAAAAAAATGACAGCGCCGACATTTAATCTTTTTGGAAACTCTCATCTAATTACAAAAGTTGAGAAAATAACTTGTAAAGTAGAACTATAAAAAGTTATAAAAAACGCCATCAATCTTCATAACATCTGACTTTTATGACTAATATGAGTAATGACACTAAATGTCTTCGTCCAAATAAACTAATATAAAAAGAAATTGTTTTAAGACAGTTTATTATGAAGAAGAAAAATATTATGTCTGTGGAATTATTTCAGCAAATAATAATGGTACGAAAATATAATGGAGTCACATTTTTCTATCTTTCTATGAAATTGAATGAAAACATAGAAACTATCGGTATCCGGTTAACTCACAAAGGATTGATAAAGGTTAGCTGGTACTTACTGTGTACTTGAACATGTACCCACGCAAGCGTACTTACTACCCACGCCAGTTTTATGATTTCCATGCAAGAAAATCATAAATGAACCCACACCCTTTTCCCATTGGGGTAGGCAGAAACACTAGTTAAAACATTAATTTATATTAGAACAAAAAAGAGATATTTGACAGATTTTGATAGACTATATTAGTCTACCAGAAAAAACTCAGAAATGCAGAGTAAATTTTCTTATGATACAAGGCAAAGCATTTTTTTTTATCCAGCAATATATTCTATGGCTAAAAAACTTACGACCTCATCCAAAATCATAGAAACTGTTGGTATACCTCCAAATTCTACCCATAAACAAAATAATATTCTATTCCAAAAACAAACTGCATAATAAAAGAAAATATTCCTCAAAACCTAAACTGCATACAAACGCTCAAATTCTTCTCGAATAAAAAAGAAAAGAAGATCGAGGCTCCACACGTTATTAGGCAAATCGCCTCTTCCAGTCGAAGCTGACTCGACTCCAGACTTGATGTATGGCTGATGAATTAATCATATTCGGCCAAAGAGTCCATCTATGTGGAAATGAAGGAATCATTCTGGAAGGACCGAAACGTACAATGTGACGTATCAAAGGACTAAGAAATTTCGGGGCAGTCAGCAATATTCCTTTTGTTTGATTGGGGAATTTTGATTAGTTTTCTAGGTATTGATTTAAATTGCGAGATTTTTAATGGAATGGTGTTTTGGAAGAATGATCTTTAAACTAATGAAATAACGAGCAATGTTACAGCAAGAAGAAATCACGTTTTGGTATTTCAATCAAATCACGGAGAATTCGTAAATAGCTTTAGGTGTTACTAATGCCCCAATATAACAGCTCCGCAATATTTAAGTTTAACATCCATGGACTGTATGCAACGTAAAATAATGTGGTTAGGCATCATCTTTAAAGTTCAGAAACTTCTTAACTTTATGCTACATCATTTCATAAATTTTTCACAGATCTTTAACCCTTAATTGGTTGCGGCCATATTGCGCGTCATCGAACATATCAGATTAGCCATTTCTAGATGGTCCCGCGCGATTACGGCGCGTTCGATTAAAACGAAGATTTATCTAAAGTTACGATAGGTGGCTCTCTACAAATTATATCTTTGGAATCGTTATTTAATTAGCTGACAGATTATGCATGGATTAGTGTAGTTAAAGAAAACAAAAATAAAAAAGCA
This sequence comes from Eurois occulta, assembly GCA_950022335.1. Classification (NCBI taxonomy): domain Eukaryota; kingdom Metazoa; phylum Arthropoda; class Insecta; order Lepidoptera; family Noctuidae; genus Eurois; species Eurois occulta. The sequence continues at coordinate 1,518,392 of OX465489.1, read as the reverse complement.
TAACAATAACAATGACGTCACGTGACACGTGCCGCGTTCCGAATAAACTAATGTGTACAGTAATATTTCATCAGGTAAACTATATACAGCAATAAAAACAACAATAAAATTTGAGCAACAAAGCTATTTTGTGTAGTGAAGAGGCATTATTGCTATAATAGTGGAACAAAGGACAGAAGTTGGCTAATAACGCCTGTTAAGTAGGTATATTATGTCCCTTTGACTTTCAGTAGCAGACGACTAATATCAGTTGTTTAAGATTACAGTTTGAAAGTGAATAATTTTGATATTTGGTTACATACATAAGCTACAAACTTCTTGTGGAATCGCAGGATCGCGGCTTTTGTGCAGGGTGGCCATATCGCTCTAACATAAAGAAGGTCTATGTCCCAGCGGTGGGAACTGTATTAGCTGATGAATGATGATGCTATTTATAAGTTAAAGATTTTTCTTATAAGGATAAGCAAGAAACACAGAACGCCCCTTGCTACGATCCTTGTAAACTACTTCTGCTTCGTCCATCTGATCAAATCGATCGCCGAAATATTACAAACCCGTTATAAAGGATCGAATGTACAAATTAATTGTGTAGACTATGTTGGGTTTATGGATGGCAAGCACAACTCCCAGCTATAAGGTGTTAAAGCAAAATATGTAACCATGAATTCAGCATACGATTCTAGACCAGCGTAAAAATGTTTGGTCGCGCGAACGTTGATATCTCTTCAAAACCTATAGAATCAATGTAAGTGAGTTGCGTTGAATGATCACTCATTTTTCAGCTTTCAGAAAAGTATCAATTAAATGTTAAGAGTGGAATAGCCTAGTCCTTACTTTAATATTATAAATGCGAAATTAAGTTTTTTACCTACCTTTACACGCCTAAACCACTGAAATTTTGCATATACGTTGTCAGGTGTACAGAAACGGACGTAGGGTACCTCCTTTCATCCCGAGAAAAAGTACTGTTCCCGAGGAAAATAACAATAACGTTCTTATGATAATACCATACATACACCCGAATTGATTGTCAAATTCTAAATTAACACGAGCGAAACCGCGGGCAAAAGCTAGTTTTTTCTAAATAATTGTTTTTGTAACAAATCAGAAAATTTCAAAAAAATCGAAGAAACTAACTTAACTGGGCTTAATTTGTTGCTAATGACCTCTAGTATATACCCTTTTAAGGAATAGGTCAAGTTTCCCTGACACCCTGTACCTATAACATTACAATTTAATAATATTTACCTAACGCATTTCTTCTAAAAACCAATCAAAACCTGCAAAGAGAAAATATCAATTTTGTCTAATCTAACAAGATTACAGATATAAGCCCAAAAGTTAGGCTTCGCTCACAGATCAGCTGTCAGTCCAAACATTTTATCGCCTCTCGTTTCGTCCTGAGTACTAGTCTAGAACTTTTTGCCATGCCCGGCCCGCCAAATTGTCTGGCACTTTCGTTTTTCCAAGTCTAGATTCTAGGTGAAGTGGGAATTCTTTGATTTTTCGACGAACTTGTGTTTGACATGATATTTTTCGTGTTTTTCGACCTTTTTCTATCTTCGAGGTGTTGAAGTGACGTATGACATGTGTTTAGTTTGTCTGTGTTCTAGCTAAAAATTGGATTTCAATTTGGGATTATTTTCTCAAACAAGAAAATTCATGTCCGTGCACAGTATTATAAACTCAATAAAATTGCAAATCTTGCTTCAATTTATTCCATCGCTACAGTGACAATTCAATTGTGTTAATGGTCTGAATTATTTCGCTAAAATATTAACTTGCAAACTGCCATGATTAAGTATAAATAAGAATAAAGTAACACACAATTAAATATTTAAGTGTACATACGGTACGTGGTTTGAAATGGTGTCATTTTAATTTACCTAAAAGTATTTCGGAGAAAATGATAATAAACAAAATCATGTGCTTTTTTCTTAATTCATTTCTGGAACCAAGTTCATCTTTATAAGTCTCATATGGCAAGTTGCCAGCGACGGACTTAATTACGATTTTAACTCAGGAGTGTGTTCAGAGGCTGCAAGTTAAAGACTGCCAGAAAGCTGTCACAGCACTCGTTTTGGAAGTTATTGCCGGCTATCAAGTAATTTATGATGAACTTTATCGATGAGAAAAGTATTTTGTCATGAAATAAATTTAAATTTAGTGCTAATTGGCAAATAAAGTTTTCAGTGTTCAGCTCTTGTTCATTGTTCGTTGAGCTTCATCATAGTGATTAGTTCAGTTACTCTACTCCTACTAGACATTTTATTTTATTCTGTCATCCCGCCCCTGTTATAGCTAAGTTGAAGATTATTATAAGGTACACACATACCTTGCGGCATAACTACTCTAAACATTTTTTTAAACCTCATAAAATTCATGGTTTCATTTAGAAGTTCCTTAGGTCTAAGACAGGCAAGAAAAACGACTTTGTTTTATCATCATCATCACGCCTGTAAATCCCGAAGGGTTAGGCAGATGTGTACTTAATAGTACACCCACATTTCGTCAGTTATGTTTAAGTCCCATGTATTAGGGGGCGACTCTATTGCCATCAACCACACACAAATCCAGTCTCCAGAGTATCCAGAGTTAGAGGCTGCTGAGAAATTCCTGACGGAAAACCCGAATAACACTTTGCCCGACCTGGGAATCGAACCGAGGACCTCATGTTCAGCAGTCGCGCTTGCGGCCACTAGACCAACGAGGCTGTTAACAAGGCTGTTTTATACTATGTATTGGTAAAACTTTAGTCAATAGCGGAAGCACAAAATCAATCTTCAAACAATCAAGAAAAGAAATATTGATAGTCTTTCAATAATAAATGAGGCTGGTCACTATCAAGGCACTTAATCTTCTTATTATAATGGCGTTTTATTTATCCCGTGATGGCGGCGCGTGACGATGAATACATTATCTTTGATTTATGGAGGATGAGTCGTACGTAAGTCCATTTCTGACTGAAATGTCAGATAGGTATAAATGTACCGTTTCCCTATTACTGTATTCCAGTATTGGAATCATTATGGGCTGATTAAGCTATTCATCATCATCTGCCTAGCCTTTTCGCAACTATGTTGGTGTCGGGTTCCAGACTAACCGGATGCAGCTGAATACCAGTATTTTACATGGAGCGACTGCCCATCTGATCTCACAATCCAGCTGATTATGCTATTGTTTATAATAATAATGTGATCTCTCTTACAACGGTCCCGCATGACGAGAACCTCGTGAAAGCAGAGAAAGATAAGCAATTCAAGTATCTTGATCTGGCTCGTGAGGTTGTCGACATGTGGGGCGTGAGTACAGCACAGCAGTTAGGAGGTCCCTCTCTCAAGAACCCTGACCACTGGTAGCTCGAATACTGTTCCCGATGCTGGTGGGCTACTATTTTTTTTTTAACGTTTTTAGGTATTTTTTTAAGAAATATAAAAGATATGTGTAAAAATTAATCAACAAAATAATAATATGATCTCTAACTGCTGCTTCCAATCGCTACAAGAGAAAAGGAATTGATTTTAAGAATGTTTTTAGATAATTTATCTGTATTAGTGCAAAAGATGTATTCATAGATGTAATTTATATTATGCATCAAGCACCTCAGCAAAAGGAGCCATAAATATCTCCAAACTCTCCTAGATTTTACAATAATAAATAATAAATTCATTTATTTCAGGTATGTAACACCCATTGCCACACATACATTGATAGAAAATCAAGATAGAATTAAATAAAATAAAATAAAACCAAATAAAATAAAATCAGACTAATCACATTAATCTAATTAAAAACCACATAAAACAAATCAAATTAAAATAAATCAGAGCTAATAATCACAAAAATTTACAAACAACATAATTACAGAGACAATAAATAATTTAAAATAAAGCTATCTTCAAACAATTTCAACAAAAACACACTTCATGACTCTAAACTCTCACAAAAGTCAAACAATCGCAATCACAAAACCTCTTTCATTAACACAAGTACACGCCAAATTAAAACAAAACAAAAATAAAATCTCAATTACCGAAGAGCTTACATCCGCATCCGTTTCGCAACTCAAACACGAGTCAGGTGCAAGCACGAGTTCTCGTGTTGGTCTTGGACCCGAGTCTAATGTAATCGCAAATACATTACCCTGATGCCTTCAAGTTGGTTTAATTGAAATTGTTCGAAGCGTGCTTGCTTATGGTAATGCTGGTGAGACGGAACTCTTGAACTACTAAGTGTTAATTCACACGCTCTGGGTGTACAGTTCGGTTTTGGAGATTATGGTGGCTAGTGTATGTGCCTACTTGATAATGTTGACGGCACTGTTGGCGCAGTGGCTAAGCGATTGGCTGCTGCGCTGTGTGTCGCGGTTCTATTCCCGCAAGGAACTAATATTTGTATGGATTACAGGTTATTGTTCCGGGTCTGGCTGTTCGTGTATGTGAGTTTAAATGTCTGTGGACGTACCTACAAAACAGGAGAAATTCCTAGTGAGCAACGTAAAAAAAATGTTGGGACTTAGATTTTACAAGACTTCTGAAACTTTAAAGTGATTTTTAAAAGAACAGTGTGTCAATGGCATGACACACACACAATGACACACACACACACACACACATGGCACACATGGCTTTCAATTTCAATAGGATTGACATAAGCATAAACTTACAGCCGAACATTAAAAACATATCTGACAAAATGTGGGTGTACTACCGCGTTCAGTGATGGTCGATCAATTATCACCCTTAGTGCATAACGGTGTCAGTGAGTTAGAAGGTTGAAAATTGGTCGACCGTCAGTGAACGCGGTATTACCCACAGATATCTACATCTATTAGGTATAGATGGGATGACTCCTTGGAACAGTACAGGTGTGATGTTATGTTCACATAAGCTTATCGATGGCTAAGGTCAATGGTCAATCCAACAGATTTTTCGCTTTTCCATCATCTTTACGAGTACTTATCTTAATATGTCACTTTGGCTGTGGCGGTTTTTCTCAGCTTTTATAAATGGTCAGATACACTTTCGACTCATGGGTTTTTCATGATAAGCTTTATATAAAAAACCTGGTAAGAATTAATTAATAACACTCTGAATGAATCTACGAAATACAGTATCTAATGCTGCCTGGTAACATAACTAGGACTGGAGCTGACAGCTTCTTTCAACACAGACAAAAGAACAACGTTTGACAAAGAACTTAAAATAACGAGTATAATTTATCATCACTCTGGGTACACGAAAAAACATCGTTCAACCCACACCAAGCAGTCAAGTACTAAAATAATACTTATTGTTATTAAAAATGCTTTAAAATGTACAGTTGAAGTAACACGAAAAGCATCTGCTGCCGTTCCCTGAAAGAAATTTTTCATTATTTTAGTGAAAATAAAAGATTTCTTTCATAATTCTGCCAACAAAGAAACTTGTGGCTGCGGACATCTCAATAACATTTACGTTGGTTTTTTTTAACAAAAACTGAGGCTCTCGACATTTTTGTCGTTCGGAAATGTAACTGATATTTTAAATGATACGCATTTTTTCGTTTTACCTCTTTCGGTCCTTCGGTCCGCGGCTACCTAAGAGTTTTCGAAGTTACGTCTTTTGGTTTCTTGTGTTTTTCACTGCGGGTGCCGCTAAGGCAAATTAAGAAATTATATCACCACCCGCACTGTTAGAACTAACTAGGACTAACCTACTCAAGTTTGCCCCTATGTCGCGAGCTGCACGTATTATTAATATTATAACGGTATCGGATGATATATTGGGCAAGACCTGCCGAGATTTGTCTAGAGGGCACAAATCATTATTGTGCAACTGTAAACATTGTCATGTTCATTTAATTTAGGTGTTATTATTTTTGATTGGTGTCTTCTCTTAATCTTACCTATTTTATATTGTACTTTCTTTTCTATTTTTTGTGTTTATATTATATGTTTTTCTATATTGTATGTATTATAGCATCGTGTTATAATTAGTGGTAAATACATAAATAATAATAATGTCGTACTGTTACGACAATCGCAGTTGAGTTGACGGCACGGTTGGCGCAGTGGCTGAGCGATTGACTGCTGCGTTGCGTGTCGCGGGTTCGATCCCCGCACGGAACAAATATTTGTAAGGCCTACAGATAGTTGTTTCGGGTCTGTCTGTTTGTGTATGTGAGTTTAAATGTTTGTAAACGCACCCACGATACAGGAGAAATTCCTAGCGTGGGGCAACGTTTAAAAAAAAAAAGTTTAATATACTTGTTAAAAAACTAGCTGTTGCCCGCGACTTCGTTTTGGAAATTATTATGTGAGTGAGCAAAAAAAGTTGCCTATGTCCTATTCTACACTATAATCTATCTCACTCTAGATCCGTTAAGCCATTCAGGTGTGAATGAGTAACAAATATCCATCCATCTAAAGTTTCGCATTTCATTCGCATTCATAGTAACCTTCATCTTAATGAAGGTTAAAAGGACAATTATATTTTTTGGATTCCCAGCTTATATGCTTTGTTCCTCTTTTTAAGTAGGATAATTTCTCTAACCCACATAAGGCTCCGAAAGTCTGACAACCAGTCTTACCAAGGGGTAAAGTATTACCCGGTAAGTGAGTCGCTCCATGTAAAATACTTGTATTCAGCAGCATCCGATTAGACTGGAAGCCAACCCCAACGTAGCTGGAAAAAATCTAGGCAGATGATTAAGCTCAGTTACTACAACAACCCGTTATCATTCATACATACAAATGATATATTTACAAATATACAATACAAGTTAGAAATCCGCAGTGCTTCACAAAGGGGGCATTATTCAGCAGCCGACAGACAAACGACCATTAGCGGATTGAGAGCGGCACCACAGCGCGGTACCCACTACTTGTACCTACAGGGGATTGTGGGAGCAAAAGATGGTTGGAGGTATTAATAGAAATAATGATGCAATTTATTAATAAGAGTCTTGTTAAAGTGGGAGCAATAGATATGTCATACAATCACACATAATATTATTGCTTGCCAATTTCGTTTTGTGCAGTTGATTGGGTATGACCTATTTCCAGAACTGGTATGAGACTTAGTATATTGATTGGCACTAGATTAAATCAGTTGCATAGTTTGTTGATTATAACCACAACATGAGACTTGAGACTAACATAACATCACGCCTGTAATCCCCGAAGGTGGACAGAGGTGTACCTTATAGTACACCTACATTTCGCCAGTTATGTTTTAAGTCCCATCTAATAGGGACCGAGCCTATTGCCATCAACTGGGTACAAATCCAGGCTCCATGGCAAATCCCAGGTCGGGCAAAGTATTATGCACTTTGCCCGACCCGGGAATCGAACCCAGGACCTCATGCTCAGCAGTCGCGCCTGCAACCACTAGACCAACGAGGCAGTCACAGACCTAAACTAGTGGTAAGTTATATATTAAATGCCCCATTCATTTTTTAATTTTCCAGTATCGTTTTCAATAATGGAGCCTAAACACCAAAGCCGGGCATGTCGACAACTTTCGTGCGCCTTGAGTTGACAAGCCGCCGACATGCGACAGTTTTGGTGTGTAGGCACCATTATAGAATGTCAGTGTCTATGTCCCCAAAAGCACTGATCTGAAAAATGATCACGAATAACCGAGTCAGTGAAATGCTATCATTCACTAATATAAAGCCCAAAAAGCTGTCACCCCCAGCATAAGAACTCAAACACGACCAACTTCCTAACTCTATACAACTTGCCAAAGAAACAAGAATACATAAATAAAACATTATAAGTAATGACTTGGAGAACTTGTTGTAACAAGTACAAATCTTATTTGTAACGTAGCAAGCGTTGTAACACTGTAACGTAGTTACAGTTTCAGAGTGTAACATGTCTATTGTAACCTTGCGAGTCTGAACGAAGAATTACGCAAATTTCTTGAGAATGAAACAACTGTTGCGGAAGAAATGTGGCTTCAGAAGTTTTGTTTCGTTCTCAAAAGTTCGAGATTTTGGAAGGAATACTTGTTTGTGCATGGTTGATGTTGTTGGGTTGAGATTTTATTCTGCACTAGCTTATGCCCGCAGCTTCGCCCGCACCGATTTTGGTATCCCACGTTATCGTACTACAGAGACAAAAAGTTTTCTATATGTTAATCGTTTTTGAAAAAGAAACAAACTTCCATATATCCTCACAAACTTTCGCATTTATTATAGTAGCAAGATGTCAAAGATTAGCACCGATGTATGTAGAATTAAATTGGACGTTGAGTACAGAGTATGAGAGTACCATGGGTCTATGTAAATATGCAAGAAGTACTACTTACTATCTTTAGACCTCGAAATTAATATTCTATGTTAGCTCAGTGACTTAACTATGCCTGCCATATTCTTTACTTATCGCTTAAACTGCGTATACCAATGAATATGATGAGTTCACAAAAACAGTGTTCAAAGAATTAAAAAAATATTATTTGGAACAGTCAAATTAAAAAATCTGCTGTTATAAACCAAACATCTTCAAAAGACTTAAAATGGTACACTATTGTTTAAGACAGCGTGTATTAAATGATCCAGGCTATAATGTACAGTTCCAATCTACTTCACTTCTATTTGTCTTAATCATCATCATCTGCCTAGCCTTTTCCCAACTGTATTGGGGTCGGCTTCCAGTCATGCCGGATTTAGCTGAATACCAGTATTTTACGCAGAGCGGCTGCCTACCAGACCTCCACAACCCATTAACTGGGTAACACGGTATTTCATGGCAAGACTGGAGTCAGATTTACTGGCTTCTGACTATCCGTAACGACTGCCAAAGATCAACCAATGACAGCCGGGACCAACGGCTTAACGTGCTTTCCGAGGCACGGAATCATCTTTTTATCAGACAATCAGGTGATTCAAGCCTGCAATGTCCTAACCAAACATTTTCTATTTGTCTTAATAATGCGATTTAAATACTCTTTACTCTAATACACACAACACTTTTTAAGCAACCGAACAGTCAGAGCGTGGAATAAACTCTCAAAAGATTTATAGTCTCAGCCTAAAACATAAATCAATTTAAAAATAGACTAGACAAACAAAGAATATCTTACTGCAAGAATAAAATCTAGTGGGGGACAGCAGGATACAGACAGCTTTCAGTTGTTTCAACTGCCTGCCTAATAATAAATAATAATGAATTCGCTCGTTTCGTTGCCCCACATCCCTCGAGAGCAGTAAGCTTATTAAAGATGTCTCCACAAAGACTGTCTTAACTCAACAAACGAGCGCCATTATTATTCCTCGGTGCTGTTTGGTGAGCTAAACGATCCCGAGGATTAGTGAGTAGGTGTCGATGCTGTGAAGATGGGAGATAGCTTGCAGAAAACGGCGGTGGAAGACCCTCATTTTGATGTATTACAAGATCTACCACGAGTGGCATCGCTCACTTGTATGGACTGGTTACGAGTGCGAGTGCGTTGTTTCTGAGCAGACCATGTCCCATTTGCTGAAGTGTCCTTAGTGCCTGTACGTTTCATGACGTAACGATTGACACTGATACTGTTATCTACTTAACTTAAACGTAACATTAGCCTGTTATCCCGAAAGGGTTAGGCAGAGGTGTACCCATTGGTACACCCATATTTCCCCATTTCTATTTAAGTCCCATGTAATAGGGGGCGAGCTCATTGAAATCAACCGGGCACAGATCCAGACTCCGTTGCTGCTACTGAGAAAACCCCGATGGAAAAACCCATTAAATTCAAATTAAACCCAAAAATGGACACATTGGACACCCTGGGTAATCAAATACATTACCCATAGCTGACGAGCTTATACAAAAAAAATACCTAGGTCTGTAATAATAATAAAAGCGAGCCGAGGAGCTGTTGACACCTACACAAGAGAATAACTTGGTATATTTTTAGAATACATGGAAATCAATCTAACATAGATTTTAAAATACCGATACGCGATACATCGCACGTAAAGTTAGCTAGATTGACCTTCAAGTGAATACATTAATGATTATGGAGACTCGCTTTACACGACAATAGTGAGACACTACATCAACATCCTAACTAATCAGGATATGTCACTCTCAATTCTCAAACCACTGTCTCATCATTACTAGAGCTGCTTAAGTAGTATAAGTGAATCAAAGTACCTACTGCAGACAACTGTTAAAATACAATGTAAACAGAAAAGCATTCCGTACATTAAAATAAGTAACTTTTCGCAAAAATTATTGCCAGGAAACGAATTTTTTTTTGGGGTGAAAAATCACGTTTTACGGTTGAACTCAATGTAACGTACTGAAAACATTGTGCTGATGGATTCATTAAAGAGTACTGGGGTCGTGGAGGTGTTTAAAATAAAGGTATGAGATTAAAAACTTGTATTAAAAACATAACTTTTGTAAAAGTTGTAATTGTGACCCCTCAATGTCTCCGTAACTAGAAGGTTCCCAGGTATGGTCCAGAACAAAAACAATATCGCAATGACAGGGAGAACAAGTGCCTTTGAGCTTCGTTAAGGGTACATTTACACCCCTTATGTTATTACTATGCTCAAAATTTATACCTTACTGAAGGTGATCATAACAAACCATAATTCTAACAACATAATATATCAGACCATCTTGCATAACAACAATAGGCCCATGGTTTTACAGTACCCCGTAACTTTAATAGCGATATGATAAGACTGAGGCTCATAATCACGCGTCAGTAATACTCAGGAACATCAAGTACGTTTGAGATCAAAGACTGAAACATCTTGCACTATAAAATGATAATCAGACCGTTCTTACTCAGTACTTGAAACGTCGTTAATGTTTAATCTTCCTGTAAACACAGATGGGTTAAAAATTAATGATATTATGATTTTTTTAGCTCAGTGCTTGTACATATTTAAACGCCTTTAGTATAGAAAAGGATGACACCCAATCTAGACGAGAAATGAAAAAGGAACGCACAGGTAGACGTAGGCCTAATCATAGAATAGTTTTAAACCAAAAATATGCTCCAGTGAGATAATATCAGACCTCAGTCACGTAGGCGTAGCCACGAGCAAAACCTGCTTGTAAATAAATCTGATTTAAAGAGACTGATTTTATAAGTTTGAAAATCAATGCAATAAAATGCTTTATTTTATTGGAAAAGAAACATTAAGAGCACAACACAATGCCCATTTATATAAATTCAATATTGGTTATTTCCAAACAATCTTCTTAACTACCGAACCCTATTATCATCAAATCACATGCTAACATCAAAATCGACGAAAAAGCCATTTCAATAAACCTATAACGACTTATTAACCGATCGTTGCATAGTTTACAAGATACCCCCAAACATCCCTCAGAGCCAAACCGCGCCATTATCATTTATACCCATTCGTACCCCTATTTACCCCTATTTGATAACTCATAGCTCAAGCTAGGGGGTAACTTTCCACCCGCCATCAATAAATGTCGGAGGGGGCATTAATTACAGAGCTCAGGTGCTCACAAAGAGCACGATAGAACTTCTAAATAAATACGGGTATCTATCAATCTGTTAGGTTAAGCTTTTTTGTGAAATAAGCAGGTTTTTGCAGTGAAACATTTTATTTTTAAAGGTCGTGTGTGTTTTTGTGGCTTAATGATAACTAACAGCCGACCGGACCGATTTATTTCTGTAAGCTTTTATAATAGTAAGTAAGATTCCTATCGCAAATATTTCAAAGCATCTGGACGTTGGTATAACACCCAACATTCAACTCTACTTAAAACAAAATGCTGTAGAGGTGAAAACAAATTGCAACACAAAAGCATATGAACTTAAAAACAAAGACCAAAGAGAGTCACCGACTAAACGAAAGAGGTTATCACAAAAACGCTACACCAGAAACAAAATAAAAAAACGAAACACGAACCTAGTTGAAATAAACCGCTTGAAGAATGTTTTTACTTTTACTCTGAACAAAACACTTCCACCTCCTTGCACTGGAGATGTGAAAGTAAGGGGATGCAACACGGTCTTTCGGGTCGGCAACTTTCGGTTCGGTAATTTGTTGAAGAACAAAGCAGAGTCGAGGTAATTATTTATTTCATACTAGCTCATGCCCGCGGATTCACCCGCGTGGATTTTGATAATTGTCCTACGGGATCATACTACCGGGATAAAATGTATCCGATGTGTTAATCCAGATTATAAACTATCCGTGTTAGTACACTTCTTTTTTTAAATTTTATCCAAATCGGTTCAGTTGTTGTTGCTCGAAAGAGTAACAAACATCCATCAAACCATCCTCACAAACTTTCGCATTTATAATATTAAGTAGGATGTTATACAAGTTTCTATTTATACAGGGTAATTTGTAAAACACCAGAAACCTCTTAAGAGGTCATTGTACTCATCATTATGAACAACTTTTACTATGAGACCAAACCTGAAATCGCGAAAAAAAAATCAGCTGTTCCCTACATTTATGATCTATTAACTCGTCAAAATGTAGGGAACAGCTGATTTTTTGTATTATATCTGTATTATATCCTGTATTATATCCTTCTTAATATTATAAATGTGAAAGTTTATATCCTTCTTTCTACTATCCTTAGTAGGAAGTAGGATATGCCTTTTTTACGAATGTAGGTATATTCAATTTAGCCGTTCGGCCCGAATCATACCGACCCGAATCAGTACGTAGCATCCCTAGAAAACTTGTTTTATTCCAAGTGTATGGAGTTAAAATAGCGAGCTGCATTCTAATTAAGTAGCGCCCGAATTTCTCGCGACTCACGTTCGCTAGGTGCAGTGTTGATTTACTGGTGTGTGATTACGAGAGGAAGTTGTGTGCGGGTAGGAGCGGATGTGGCTTTTAAAGTTGGTGTCATGGGAGGGTGCTAACCCGTAATAATTATATAGCTGTTGTGAATTGTGTTTTCAATTTTAAACGCACGTCCCGAAACAACAAAGATTACTTTTGATTAAAAACCAATGTTAAAATTGGACATTAAAATAACCTGTATGAAAAATAAATATATAAAGTATTGGTATTGATAAGAATGGAAGCCGACCCTAAAATAGTTGGTGAAAGACTAGGCAAATGATGATGATAAAAATGACCTGCATGAAAGCGCAATAAAATAACCTCAAAAATCTATGTCAGTAAGAAAAATCGCTCCGCTCACCGCCTCCACAGCTAAGTCCACACCCTTACACATTTAATTTAAATATACGTGTGAATTTCACGAGGCGACATTTTCTAATGGCAAAACTTCACTACCTTATTTTATTCAAAACCTGATGTTTTTTTAACGACACACCCATTTTGCACACCAGCACCAATGATAGTGTAATACATTTTATTTAATGACTTTAAAAGTGTATCGGTATGTTTGTCTGTTATATTTTTATGCCTATACGAATCAACGGAATTGGACACAGGTAGACCATGGCCTGAGTTAGGCCATATAATACTTTTTATTCCAGTCGAACGGTCCAGTGGGATAGCTTCCAACTTAGCCCGGCTTGGCAAAACCGAATGATAGGTTATTTTTATCCATATCATCATCATTCTCTTGCCCTTATCATTATTAATTTGGGGTCGGCACAGCACGTCTTCTTCTTCAATACTTCTCTTCTACTCGGCATCTCGACAGACATCTCTTTTCTAGCCACATCATCCTTCACACAGTCCATCCATCGTTTCTTTAGTCTTTCAATACGCTTATTTATTTATTTTATGAAAAGTAGTGAAGTGTAGTGTGTAGTGTAGTGTGTAGTAGTGTGTGTTACTAAACACATATAGATTCTAAAGTGATTGCTCCTTGGTTAGGCTATATTGAATTAGAATAATCAGCAAGCACTTCCCGTCCTGTAAATAACTGCACATTAAACGCCCTCAAAATATTCCCAACCGCGGCACATAGCGACACTTCCCTTATAAACATAATATCTCATCTTCCATCTACGTCAAAGGAACACCTTATTTCTCCATTCGTCGACATTTCTTGTATTTCTTACTAATTACCCACACGTGTGTAACGTTCCTGCTTTAAGATAATATAAAGGTTGTTTTATTCGAGGAAGTTATATTTTTCTTACGGAGTTTCTCTTGTTCATACTTTGCTTTGCAAAGAATTTTGATTTTGTGTTTTTCTGTAGCCGTGTGGGGAAGGGTGTTCGGGTGTGTGGAATTTTTGTAAGTGCTTTAAGTAGGTATGTTGTTTCAAGTCTTTTTATTAAGTTTTTGATGCCAGATATTTCTTTGATCTTAATTTTGAATTTTATGTTAGACACACTGCTTCAAGTTCCATTTTAAAATCCTGGCAATATGACTAAGCATGTAAATATGATTTATACAACAGCTCTAAAAATCTGAGTATCAGTTCCATTAACTCCAAGTTCTAAAGTCACTCTAACTTGTTCTTAAACAGTATTACACCATTATTTCCATATAAATTAGAACTGATATATTATTAGCTATCGGCTCAATAGCCGAAATTTCAGGCATACCGAACTTAACGAGGACACAAAGGCGAAACTGGGAAATTCCTAATCCAATATATGGAATTCAATACAAGAAATTCCTGCTGAGTAACAAGATGTAGGGGTTAATTTTACCCGGTTCATTACGAGTTCGGCAACACCGCAAATTTTGTACGTAGGTACGTTGACACATCAAAGTGGAGTAAGGCAGTTTTGAAGTAACAGTGATTTGTAATACTTAGGTGTTTTTTTTTTAATAACAACAGAGTCCCTAAGCTCGAGCGCGTGGTGTAAACTTAACGTAGGTAATACGTCAATTTAAAAATTAAAAGTACTCGTTTCACATAGAATATTTTCATGGTTTTATGAATTTGTACATATCTATGGATGATGCTGATGGTGCTTGTTGCAAATAATTTACTAAAACACTATAAGATAATTGTATTTGTAAGATTAAGTATTTACTTTAAGTGTACACTGTGCGCTCGTCCTAGGGCCTCAAGTATTAAATAAAAAATAAACTGCAGGTTTCAGGTCAGGCAAGGGAAGTTTGACAACTTAAAGAATTGATTTATTTCACACAAACAGTCTACAGAAGTCCACTGCATAGGCCTCCTCAATCGCACGCCACTCAACTCTCATCTAGTTGCTATCAGCCACCCTGCAAAGATCGTCACTCCACCGAGCCTGAGGGCGTCCCACCTTACCTTTACCGATTCGCGGTTTCAAGAACACGTTTACCCTAACGGTCCACGGTCCTACGGCTAATCCCCATTGCCACTTCAGCTTACTTATTCCGGGAGCTATGTCGACAACTGGTAGTCTGTCGGATCACCTCATTCCGAATGCGATCCCTCGGAGAGACACCAAGCATAGCCCGTTCCATAGCCCGTTTCATAGCTCGCTGAGCGACTTGTTATGATGACACAAGCAGGAACATCAGTTAGTTAGCAAGATAAAACTGTGCAGTCTTTTCACCTTCGACGACAACCCACGGAGCAATCCACCATCAACCTTGTATCCATGAAAATAAATATCACTGATCAATGTGGCTTTTGACAGTGAGGAAAAATTAGTGGACATCTGTAGTTACCTGTTTCAAAACGTTCCTAGAAGAACTGGCAGAAAACTTTTTGGACACCACCATAAAAATGAAGTTATTATGAACTGAAAAAGTCAATGGTTTTAGTCATTCAAAATAAAAACAATTTCACTATCATATGGTAACCAGGACACACTTTTTTAATTATTATTTATTTATTAAAACTCTATGCACAAGTAAGTAAAAACTGTACAAAGGCGGACGGACTATGGGCGGGACATAGCTGATCACAATTTAATTATTTAAGACCTTTATTATGTACCTACCTATGATCCACAATAAAGATATTGATTGATTGATTGACTTAATGCCTAATAATAATAAATTAATAATTAATTCTATTCTAGAGAAACATAACAAGCAGTTTAGCACATTTTTTTATACCAAAGTTAAAGTTAGAAAGAACACACTACTCCTTCCTGACACGTAGCAGCAGTCACTAAAATACCATGACAGTTCCACTATACAAAATAATAGTGATTGTAAACTCGTTCTAAATAACAGTTACGAGTATATCAGTAATAGTTGCATTCCCATCACAGTTCAAGGATGTAACCGAATATATTTGACGATACACAGGAACATTTGACTGCTTAAATCTACGTACGTACGAGTATATAGGAATGCTCAATAATGCTCATTCGATGTGGTTGAGTTAAGCGTATGAGTTTTAATTAAACCGACGTTTGAGTATCGAGGCTTTGTGTTGTTGTTAATGATAGGTACTAGGAGTACAGAATGATATTGGAGTTTGCGAGCAGGGGGATGGTATTTGTGATATTCTGTTTCGGAGGAGGTGCGGTAGCCTAACACAAGTGTGGTGCGAAATAAGGGGTGTGCTTAGACGGGCAACTTCTGTGCAGTTCTTGGCGATTGCATACTGCTACGATATTTACAGAAGTTTATTTTTGCGGTTAAATACAGCTATGTATAAAATGCCTAAAATATGGCGTGGGGACATTATTTTAAAAACCATTTAAGATATTCTCAGCAGTTAAAAAGGGCGGCCACTCATTCTTCTACAATTCAATAGGTGATTTGTTGAAGTATTCGTAACATTGTTATTATCAAAGTCGTTTTTATAAAAAATGTGCCTCAACTCAGAGGAAATTTCCAATTTTATGACAACCGCTACTTCAAGAAAATAATAAGGTATACACATCACAGGCACGAGGACTTAAAAGGAAAAAATTACTTAAGGAAAACTGTGTAATACTAGGTTGGAAAATCAATATCACATTTTTGAATATATTATATGTATCGTACCCTGTTTTTAATTGACTTTTGGAATAACTTAGACCTCATCAGTTCCTCATTATCTGGTTCTTTCTGGTCCTAGACCTTATGTCTATCTATCTCATGCCCTTTCCCAACTACGTTGGGGTCGGCTCCTAGTCTAACCGGATGCAGCTGTATTTTACATGGAAGGACTGCCTATCTGACCTACACAACCCAGTTAGTACTAGGTAATATGATTGGTAAGACTGGTTGCCAGACTTTCGAGCCAATCACAACCTGTATCTCATGCTTATTAATTATTATTCTTAAAAACACCCATACTTATACGAAACGGTGTCGGTAATGATTGCAAGCGAGTAAATGGTATAATTACTAACATCAAATAATTCGAGATCAAAAGACTCCGTGTTATGGCTGAAGGTAACTTAAGACGCCTCTAATTTGACTCCGAGGACCAAATTATATGTCGATAGTAATGAGAAATGCGAGCGTTTGAAATGCGCAATCTAATTTCGTCGAGTGTTTTGTGTATTTTCAATGTTGGTCGTAATAAATAAATCGGCTTTTGTTATAAAATTTCTTTGTTATTTTTTGCTTAAAATATTAGTGAATTTGAAATATTCATTACATTTATATTATAACTAGTGACACCGCTCCTGCTTCGCACGGCGCCACCTATGGGGTGCTAAACTATTCTATCTTTCAAGCCGGAACCAACTATATTTATTCAGAAAATATAATTGAAATCGGTTGGGTGATTTTGATATTTTTTATGATTTTTATTTGAGCCTATGCTGACCCACTGCAGCGCCAAGGTGGGAGACCTTCCATCGTACTTTTTTCGGTCCTCTGAAATTTTAAAGGAGTTCAGCTCATTCCGCTATTTCTTTCTGGTCATCTCTTTTCTAGCTTTCGGGATCAACTGAGTGGTATTTTTTTCCGACTACTCCTTCGACATCCATCTATAATCTAAAACTACCAACTTTTTACATGTATTTAGTTCCAAAACACAATAACACAGAGCTGGGCCAAACAGCTGTCAGGTCAAAGTGGAATGGAGTAGGTAGGTACGGAATTATTTCCATTTACTTATTATAAATTAATCATTTAAATTAATTTTCAATATGTCCTATTTTTTCTTGACTAATTGATATTAAGTTTAACAGAAGTTTTGAAGTATTGCTTAAATAATCATATAACAATAGTGGGGTACAGACTTGAAAAAATCTATGGAACGAATACAAATCTTAAACTTTATTAAAGACCGCTTTAGTCATCAAACTTGAGAATTTTTTTATGTAATGATCTCTTCCGTACTAGGTAGATTTCTTTGGCTAACATGTCCTATTGTAAAACGGATTAAAACCCGAATTTCCATAAAACACGTCACCGCGAAAATAATAATTCAAACACATTTAGACCCGCTGATGTAAAATTTTCACCGAAATAAAAACGTCAGAAAACAAAATGAATTATAAAAATAAAATATAACAAAAAAAAAACGGAAAAACAATGGGATTACCGCTTCATTTGAGTAATGGGGTTATAATCCTTCACGGAATTTATTTTCCGTCTCCCATAAACTTTTATTTCCCTTGGAACACGTCCAGGCTTGTAAACGTTGTAATTTTTAATAACTTGTTTATTCCTGTCCCGACCAGGGGACATGTTCCGTGTGTTTTTATAAAGATTTCTAGGTCTAAGTTAAAGTTAATTGGGTAACAGATAGACTAATAAAAAAGCTCGTTTTCTCCGTTAAATTAGCGAAAAATAAAGGCCATGCGTATAAAAAATTAGTCATCTGTATAATATGTATGTCTATTTATCAGTCGTTCCCAGATTTGATCACACGATTGAAAATGCTTGGTTGCTTACAAAGACAGAACCAGTAAAAAGACAAAGAATGACTTAAAAAGACAAACAAAATATAAAGATAAATGGATAACAAGTTGAATTTTAGTGACTTATTCACCACAGAAGCAATCGCCAAAAGAAACTGCGCACATATTACAAAAATACAGGATGGCCGAAGCAAAAGAGGGTTAAGCTAGAACCCTAAAAGGGACGATACGGGGCTAAAGACGGGTGATTTAGATCCCAAAACAAAACACAATTCAAAATAACGTAACCAATAATTCACACCTACCTTTGATCAAAACAAATACTTTTCCCACCTCAAAGTTATATAGGATGTTTGAAAGATAGACCTACGCAATTTTGTCAGGGGGAATCATTTCACATTTTTTATAAATAGAACCATTTCTTTTAGAATTGAATAATTTTATTTATGTAAAAACAGACTACATTAAGGTTTTATAAATGCGATTGTGAACTTACATGTTTCACCATAGAATGGCATACAAATATTAGAACATGTTAAGCGTATTATGGATCTGTAATTGAGATATTATTTTCTTTATTTCGCGAAATTTCACTTCCAATTAATTTAATCAATTTGTTTGTTTGTCTAATACTCACGCAATATTTGTTGTATACAATGTTGTTTCAACATTTCTTAAAATTCGATTAAAGCTTTGAGATTTTAAATTTTAAAACTTGTGAAAAATTTAACAAATAACACCCCCAATTCCTCAAAAAAGATGTCAGTCCTTCGATTAAACACCCTGTATTTTAACCCCCAAACGCTATCGATTGTCGGTAGGCTGTAGGTGACATTCCATCGGTTTATCCGTCGGATTAATACGTACGCCGGACCCAACTATTTGGCGTTACAAAGCCTTCGCTAAATGCCAGGTGAATATTTGTACCGCGGTCGTAGGGTAGCGTGGCACTCTGACATGGATGCGTTGTTGTAGGGTTGGCTGGATGGATGAAGGTTTTAGTGGGTTATGGTACAAATCTCTTCCCTACTAATCCCTCAACCCACCATGTCTAGAGTCTACAAACAATTTCTCCGGTAAATGGCTTTAGAACAAACTGCAGATATTTTGGTCATCAATATCAATAATCTTGGTGTTGTGTTGCAAAAGAAGGAACATGAATGGGGTTTAGTCAGTAATAGTCTGACACTCCCTTCCGCTCCGCCCAGAGTGGGAGGAGTCATTTGATGATTTACCATCCGAAAAAAAAAAATGTGTTGTGTTTTACACGTGACAAAATACATGGAAACCAACCGAAAATATTTCTCAATGTATTGTCTAGGTAGTACTACAAGAAGCTTATATGCACAACAGTCTTTGAATATACGTATGCAAAGACTGTAGGGCATATCTAATGTCGACCTTGTATTAACTTGAACAAGATTGAATATCACTTACTCGTCATAAATAATGTAATGGTCTGCTTGACGTCCAATCTAACCGGTGCAGCTGATTATCAGTATTTTAGATTAAGCGAGTGCACTGACCTCCATGACCCAGTAAGTTCTGAGTAATATCATACCCCCTTTATAAAACTTGTTGTCAGATAAAATCACCGACATTGATCAACCTCACATAAAATCATCTGACGTCAGAAACATCAAATACAAAACAAAATGCTTCCCACACGAACCCATTGAATTGGAACCCAATTAGATTAATAATATAATCAATCAAGCCGTTCCACACAATTGAATCAATATCGGAGAAGTACCAAAATCAACCCAACGTTGGTACCTGACCCATCTAACCGTTGACATGGGTACTTTAGGTACCGTCTTCTCTTATTGGACAAAGAATAACTTATGAAATGTGGCGTTTTTGGGGGAGAATTGAATTTTTGGTACTTTTGAACGAAGACGAAACCTTACTTGTTTTAACCGACTTCATAAGAGGAGGAGGTTCTTAATTCGGTTCTATTCTCATAACTCCCGATTTGAAGAATTATTTTTTATGTGAAAGGATACACTTTTCGATTGGTCCCATAGAAATTTCATCAAAATCGTTTCAGTAAATTGTTTTTTTTTTTCGAATTTTTTCTTGGGCTGTGTTGATGGTAATAAGATTTGTTATGATCCTTTAATAACTTCTAGTTACAATGTAAAAATTAATTTATGACAATAATTTATGTGATATATTACAACTATCTGCTCTAAGAGATTTCTTTAGTAAGCATCACTTTTGTACCTATTTTTTCTGTTCCTTCCTTCTTTTCTGTATATAGTGTGTACATAAACTGTTGAATAAATAAAAAGGGTAAAATAAAAAACTTAAGGGTAAGGTAAATGAAACCAACAAAGTCACCAACTTCCGAAAATAAAGCTATTTTAGACTTTTTTAGTGTTTTTTTGGAAATCAATTTTTTTTAACAGAAAGTTTTTTGATATAATGTGTTAACAAAACTGTGTTTCTCTACTTCTACCTCATAACTCCTCTTCAGAAAATACAGTGACAGGGATGCCTCGTTGCGCGAATTCACGACAATTTTCTTGAAAAAACAGAACAGCAATTTGCTTGAGCAGGAAATTAAGCCCAAGAGTGCAACTTACGACCGCTACACAAAAATTTTATAGTTTTCCGGCCTAGATATCGAATGTATCACAAAACCATTGATACTTTTACTACAATATCCAACGACCTTCGTGGTATGGTTACTAGAAAATCTTATAATTTCTCGTGGGGGTCGTAGGAGAGACTTAAGGCACGGTCGTAAAAGAAAGCAACGTAGAAAACGAACAGTATCTTGTCTGTACACAATGATAAATGAAGATTTCATAAGTTTTTCGAGGACCGCGTAGGTATGACAATAATAAAAAACACATTGTTTTGCTAAAATGTGCAATTGCAAACAGCTGTGAATTTTTTTTTTCAGGTCGTAAATAAAGTGTAGTCAACAAAAATTGAAAATTCAGTTTTTTCTTAATCTTAATTATAGTGCAGACAGTTAGATTTAAGGTCCACAGTAACAGCAGTCAAATAGCACACTTAAGTTTTTTTTAATAACTTTTTAGATAGATTGAGCAGAGAGCATTGAAATATAATTTAAACAATTTAAACCATTGGCTTTTATTTATGCTGAGTAGCCGTTTCTCAAACCATTTTGTGTTAATTTGGATGATGTGTAAACCTGACAGTGTTTATGGACTTTCGACTTGTGGTAAACGTTGTAAAACTCATGGTAAAAGTTAAAAAATGTGAATGTCTCAGCGTTAGATACCAGAGAATGTCTGTGCAAGTGTGCACACTTTTGCGGGCAACAGTCCCTGATAGTATAAAAAGTAAGATTCTTTACTCATTAATAGAAAGATTTATGAATAAATCATCATCATCTGCCTAGCCTTTTCCCAACTCTGTTGGGGTCGTCTTCCAGTCTAACTGGATGCAGCTGAGTACTAGTATTTTACATGGAGCGACTGCCTGTCTGACCTCCACAACCCAGTTGGATTGTGGAGGTCAGACAGGCCTCAGGCCTCAGGCCTTAGTAAGACTGGTTATCAGACTTTTTGGGGCACTGACTACCTGTTACGACTGTCAAAGATCTACAAATGACAGCCGGGACCAACGGCTTAACGTGCTTTCCGAGGCACGGAGGAAACCACGTTAAGGATTTATCAATAAATCAATAACCTGAAAAACTTCTATATACAGGGTGTTTGGCGCATGGACCGACACAATTTTTCCAGGGATTTGGGAGGTCATTAGCTAGGTTCTACCCATACACCCTTTGTCCCAAATGTCACGGTTGGTTACATATGTTTTTTTTTGTTTAAATGAAAAAAATGCCCAAAATGTTTCCTTTAATTCGAAATAACTTTTTTGTTTGTGGGCGTAGTGGCACAAAACAAATTTTGTTGCATTCTCCAAAGTCTTTTAAATCTAAAAACTTCTTTGTTTTATACAACTGGTTTCAAGAAAATTCCTTACAAGCTTCCAAAGTAAATTTTTTTATTTAATGAATGAAATTTTACAACTTCTAAATTAATTATAAAAAAAAACTAAAGTCATTTTGAACTTAACTCTATTTTAAAAAGTTCTTTAGTTGATACCCTTTCTAACGGTATGCTACATGTCATAGAAATTATTCATTATGTAGTCAAAATACTAGTTAGGAGAGTCAGGGTTAAGAAAAGACTTTTTAAGGTTATTTTGTTTTTAATAAACTAAAGTTATAAAAAGGAGGCAAAACACCGGGAGAGGTGGAAAGTAATGGGGGAGGCCTTTGCCCAGCAGTGGGACAGAATAGGCTAGTTAAAAAAAAAGTTATAAATCTTGTTCAAATTGACCTCCTCCATTTCGTATGCATGCACGACATCTGTTTTTTATTTCAACTGTCGTTGTACGTAGTGCCCGAACTTGTTGTGCCTGTTTTGGAAGAAGGTGTGCCGATAGTTTTCCAAAATGACGGCTGTCCAGCACACTACCAACTGGACGTGCGAGAGCATTTAAATAATGCCTTTCCAAACGCATGGATTGGTAGAGGCGGCCCTATTCCGTGGCCCGCACGGTCCCCAGACCTGACGCCTTTGGATTTTTACGTCTGGGGACGTGCAAAAGAATTGGTTTACCAGACAGAAGTGCCCACTAGGGAAGTTCTAATTGAACGAATAACCGACGCGTTTCAAACTATGAAAGAAGAAATGCGACTACGTACAACGACAGTTGAAATAAGAAACAGATGTCGTGCATGCATACGAAATGGAGGAGGTCAATTTGAACAAGATTTATAACTTTTTTTTAACTAGCCTATTCTGTCCCACTGCTGGGCAAAGGCCACCCCCATTACTTTCCACCTCTCCCGGTGTTTTGCCTCCTTTTCATAACTTTAGTTTATTAAAAACAAAATAACCTTTAAAAGTCTTTTCTTAACCCTGACTCTCCTAACTAGTATTTTGACTACATAATGAATAATTTCTATGACATGTAGCATACTGTTAGAAAGGGTATCAACTAAAGAACTTTTTAAAATAAAGTTAAGTTCAAAATGACTTTTATTTTTTTTTATAATTAATTTAGAAGTTGTAAAATTTCATTCATTAAGTAAAAAAATTTACTTTGGAAGCTTGTAAGGAATTTTCTTGAAACCAGTTGTATAAAACAAAGATGTTTTTAGATTTAAAAGACTTTGGAGAATGCAACAAAATTTGTTTTGTGCCACTACGCCCACAAACAAAAAAGTTATTTCGAATTAAAGGAAACATTTTGGGCATTTTTTTCATTTAAACAAAAAAAAACATATGTAACCAACCGTGACATTTGGGACAAAGGGTGTATGGGTAGAACCTAGCTAATGACCTTCCAAATCCCTGGAAAAATTGTGTCGGTCCATGCGCCAAACACCCTGTATAAGAAAATATGAAGACTGAGAAACATTAGGTTCAAAATAACAAATAGTCCTTGACTGGAGGATTAAAAATCGCAATAGCGCTATTCAGTTCTTGAAATATCTAGGTTCAGAATAAACATCTTAGACTGAATTTCTCGCATTTCTGATTTATGTAAAACGAAGTAAAGTTGACGTGAAGCAGTAAAAGGAGAGTTTTGGTACCGTTTATTTAAATGCGCTAAGACTTTGGCTACCAATATCCAATCGTCAGGCGATCATTTTTTGTTAATTTTGAAAAACACGTTTCATACCTAGGACTTAATTCACGCTTGCTATTCTGATAACTTTGGGAAACGAGTCTCTTGAAAACAAAACCCACCAAAAATATTCATTACATATTATACTTTCTAAATAAATCGCCAGAAGCACTGAAGTCAGTCCTCGTGGTACTGTAATATCCCGCTGTTACTTTCAAAAACAATCTTCAAAGCAAGTCTTGCTTACAAAACTATAACAGTGCTACATGGATCTTTCAGCGCTTGAATGCCAGTGCCAGGGGGCACTGTTGGTAAATATTTATAAAATGACTTACAAAATATCACGCCTGTAATCCCCGAAGAATTGGGCAGAGGTGTACCTAATACACGCAATCGGGCACATAAACATAATTCGGCTGCTGCTGCTTAGAAATTCCTAATGAAATCCCAGTAACACTTCTGCCCGACCTGGGCAAAAAAATGCATTGAAAAGAAAAATGGCGGCTGGTGTTACTTCCGAATGATTGCTACTGTTACAAAAGACGATATTTTCCGAAACAATACATCTTGGGAGTACACAACACAGTGTATATATAAAAATAGTAATAATAATCAGCGCACACAGAGATCCAGGCGCACGTGACCCCACATAATCAAGCCGTCTCAAGTGAGAGCAGACCGCTCCGTTTAGCGGCGCAAGCGATGAGAGAAGCGAGAGAAAAATGAGATTTCGAAAACAATTACAAAGTTAGAAAACTAGTTTCCACCCGCGGCTTCCCCGCAAATTTATTTACAAAAAAAATCTTGATAAATTACAGCCTGTTTGTTATTTTGATGTAGAATCTATAATACAGTAAGGTTTCAATAAAATCTGTTCTGTAGTTTTTGCGTTAGTGATATACATACATCCATCCAATTCCGCATTTATAATAGCAGTAAAATTCGTAGACACTTTCATTTACTCTCTTAGAGAAGCTCAATGAAATCGATCCAATTGATTTCCATTTGGTCAATAGATTTTTATAAAAAATATCCCTGAATTATAAAGATAATAAATGAAACCTTTTTTTTTTAAAAGACAAGCTTTTATTAAAATTAAAAAAACAATAGGTTTATTTATCAACATTGAACGCGTGCACAAAGTTTCGTGTCCTTGCTATTAACCGCTAAGGAGTTCTCTCGTGAGGAGGTATTTGATGAGGTATAGCCAGGATCTGACTGCAGGATCAAATAAAATATTAAATTAAAAGCTCAAACAAATAATTAAATTAGGGGTTAACCCCGGCCGGCTCCACTACTGCTTGAACTCCGTACGAAAAAGAAGCTTGAAACATCGACCAAAGATACTAAAAAATAAAGTGCTTAGTCTGTGACCTACAGGCCAGAAAACTGGTCATAAATTATTGCAAAATTCCTCATCAGTCAAAAAAGCTACACAAGTAAGGCTACACAGACTGCCTAGTAACCAAACCAAGTTACCGCCGTATATTTGCGAATCCTCCTGTGGCAAGTAGTGACGCCCACAGGCACAACACAGTCACGTGGACCAATCACGTGCGTCCCCCGTCGAAGATTATAACTTGGGGTAAGTGAAAACAAACCTGGCTGTAAGTTAATATTGTTGTATGTTAAGGAGGGCTTAATTGTAATCGGTTAAATGGCTTTAAGCAGTTGAGCTAGCGATTGATTTACCTGTATTCATTCACTCATAGTTCAAGTAAAAAGGATTAGGATTCAAACATGGCAAAGATTTGCAAAAAATGGTAATTTATACTAGATTTATACTATAGATTAACCAGTGTTAATTATAATGGTAATTTAATAATAAGTAAATAAAAAACAGACTTATTTGTAATTATACTGGGCGCGTTAATACAGCCTCCTTTAGATGAAGTACTTCGACACACTTTAAGTGTAACTTGGAAAGCCAGCCCCACTGTTCTAACTGGTTAAAATTTTACTATGATTTATTCCAATGCATATTATTATAGATCAATGCCTTTAAGAGGGAAGATCTCATCTTTTCTCAGGAACTATCCAATAACCAAAGAATTTTAAAATTTATCATGCTTGCGATAGACAGAATCACGCAAACAATCGTAATCTACCAGCACAAGCTAACTGGATGCTGTCTGTACAAGAGTTGAAATGACATGGTCTCTCATTTTTTGTACGACATTTCTTCTGATAACCTTTCCATACTATCTTTAATCTCTTTGCCAATAACCTAGTTTTTCCCTTCAACCGCCCATCACTCTTATCTTGGACCCCACGTCAGCGCCGCGGGCGTCAGGCCCAGTCATCTCAATCCGTGTTTGTAGGACGACCCCACTCCCTTTTGACCCCTCCCCGTGACCCCACAGACCCCGCTACCGATTCAGTCAGTAATCAGTACTGGAACCGGTCTAGAATAGTGTGGATTATCAGTAGCGTTGCGCTGACATTTGTGCGATTGAGTGAGTCTAGCTAATCCGACTTGGAGTGAATAGAAAGTATAGATTCTCTTTTCAGCTTGGTTTAGACTGATATGTAGGTTTTCTTTTGAGTTGGTTTTTGTGAATGAGATTGATGTTTTCATTTAACGTAAAGATATAGATGACCAGAAAACTACGTTATATGGGGCACCAGAAGGCAGACGAAGTGTCATTTTCTCAACGATAAAAATGATTATGATGAATTCAAAAAGGTATGGGAATAGAAAGAAAGAAATAGAAAATGGTTTTTACTGTTTGTATGAGACTGATAAAACTACCGAAATCTTTCGTCAATAGTTGAAAGACACTATAGCAATACGAAACGCTTCGAAAGCGATTGACAGTGCTTCTATGTTTGTGGTTTTTTTATCTACCAATGTCCATCTGCGACTGAAGACCATTTTGAATACCCATGTTAAAATATAAATTACTGAATAAAGAAGAGTGAATATTAAGAGTTTATTTTTATTGCATATTTAGGTTTTCTGGCTGACTGGGTCTAATAGTGTCCAACAAGTAGCTTGTCCTATTTTAAACCCAAACAAAGATAAATCTAGGGTTTTTTAAGATGTTTACAATAGCTTATTAATAAAAAGAAACTGTTTGGCAGCCTCTTCATAGCCGGGTACAATAGAGTCAGTTACTATAAACTTTCACACACTGGCAACTTCAAACAAGTGTGATTTTAGTCAATTTGTTATACAACTAGTTTCCTTGAATTTTCTTGTATGCATTAACTACAAACCGCTACTGCTGAGCTTGAAGTCCCGGCTTCGATAACCAGGGCCGGCAATGAGTTACTGGATTTTTCCATCAGGAATTTCTTTGACAGAGTCCGGAAACTAAAGTGCTCAGTTGATGGCAATAGATTCGCCCCCCATCACATGGGTCTTAAACATAACTTGCGAAATGTGGTCTCTGCTTATCCCTACGGGTAATGCAGACATAATATTATAATGTAAATGCGATACAATACTTATAACACGGTACATATGTAGTAGGTCCGGCCACCTGTTACCATGATTGTGTGGTGACCACGTTATCACCGTATGTGGCTCACAGCTATGCCAACACAACAGCCGATAACCGTGACCAATGTGGTACCAACATGATATAAAAAGAACCACATAATTTTTGAGTCAGTATTTACCTAAATTAAAATCTGGGTAAGGTTTTTTACAAAAGAACAAATGATACAAGGACCGTATCGTCACCGACAAATTCTAGCCGACAATTGTTGACGCTTCGTGCGTGGCACGCGACGGCCTGATATGTTCCTAGCACAGTCATGATATTTATGATACTGTGGGGTACTGGCAGACACTTTAAGTCAGGCTCTAAGGTACCCTATAAAATTATCTTAAAAAATTACATTAAAATCTCGTATGCACACATCACATCAGTTATCACAATTTGAAATTGGCAGCCAAACATAAATTTTCGTAGTAGTAAGGGCACGGTGAAGGAAAACATCGTCAGGAAACCGGCATGTCCTACAACCAAAAATTCGAAGACATGTGACATCTACCAACCCGCACTGGGCCCGCATGGTGGATTATAGTCCATTCCCTCGCATAGAGAGGGGGCCGTGTGTCCCAGCAGTGGAAACATTATAGGCTGATTATATTAGTGCAAGGTTTTTATTTATGTGCGTTTGACTGGACATTTCTTGGCCTACTAATAAAAATAAAAATAATTTGATTACTTAGAAACATTCATTCTCATTTTACCTTTAAAATACACAGCTACATAGAAAATCTTGGACAACATCAGAAATTACCCTTTATCCTCAAATGATCACCATCTCATTAAACCAAGAATCAAGCTTGTCAGACCGTCGCCTAGGGACACTTCAAAAAAATAGATTTTCGACCTCCACTCAAAGACTTTAGTAGGGCCCTCGAGGCAATTTAAAAGGTTTCAGAACATCGGCTAGGTTAACTTTGGAGGCCGTTTTTATTGAACAAAAGGTTTGATCAAACAGATCTGATCTAACGAAGTTAGGGTTATAGGTAATACTTGAGAATGTTATTCAACATTGAGATTCTAACTCTTTGTCTATTAGTGCGAAATTAAGTTTTGAAACTATGTAGATATTTTCTATGTATAAATCACGTAACTAAATGGTTTTTACCAGACAGCTGAATTATTATAAATCTCGAGGTGCGAATTTTTTCTCATGGTGTCTCGAATCAAATATCCGTGCAGGTTCTTACATAGTGGGTAGTCCTTTCTGCAATAAGTATGACAGCAATAGTTTATTTTTGTGTTTAGATTTTTCATCTGTGGAGGTTTGTGAATTTCCAACCCTTCCACATTTTTCAAGCACCCACAGGGTGCATTTGAGGATCAATAAAATATAATTTTAATCGTTTAAAGTCCAGAAGGATTTTCTATAAACAGAAGGCCACACACAGATGTTGCTATGTTAGGTATTTACTCTCTCGAAGCTCGTGCCTAAATAATAACAGCCGCTCGGATCAATCTTTAGGTTAAGCCACGCATGTCTAGATTGGTCCGTGGACAGGTGATCACCCATTACATACTGAATTTATTTCATGTCTCGGAAAGCACGTTGAGCCGTTGGTCCCGGCAGTCATTTGTAGATCTTTGACAGTCGTTACAGACATTAAGTGGTCTAACAACCATTTTTACAAAGGGGTACCGTATTGCCCAGTATTAACTGGGTTGTGGAGTGGAGGTCAGATAGGCAGTCACTCCATGTAAAATACTGCATCCGACCACAACATAGTTGGGAAGTGGCTAGGCTGAAGATGATTTACCAAACGAACAACAAACATTAACATTTGATAGCAGACAAAATCCACATGAAAACTCAATCAACCTTCAGAAACCATTGACTAAAAGTACAACCCACTTCAGCATAACTACACGAAACTTCATACCTAAGGAACTTGTATTTCAATCAGCCATGATCCGCCATCGATGCAGAAGCACAAATACGGCCTGATTACGTAGTCGACCCTAGGCGATTAATCAATTCGTTTGTTTCCCGCGGGCTCGCTCCACTGACGGCAACATACCGCTGATTGACTCCTTTGATTATCTTGCCGGTGAATGAATAATAAACATTCGGTAGCGACGGATATTTTCGACTATGTGCCGTGGAGCGTGAGAGGGAAACCTGTGGGTTGATGTCAGGGGACGGCTGTTGGGATTGGAGGTTTCAGGGACATGGCTAAAGTTTAAATTGTCAGTATGAGAAGAAAATTACTTATCATGTGCCTAGCCTTTCCCGACTGTTAGGGTCAGCTTTCATTATATCCAAATGCAGCAGAATACCAGTATAGTATATGAAACAACTGACAATCTGACTCCCACTAGCCAGCTGGTTGACTAGCGACTGTCAAAGATTTAAAATGACAGACGGCACCAAAACCATTACATGCTTTCCGAGGCACGAACTGCCTAAAATTATCTTCAATATAATTAATCTACCTACACACTTAAAAGCACTTTCCTACCAATAAGTCTAAAGAACCATCTCACATCAACTTCCCCACTCGAGCAAATAATTATTTAATGCTCCCCATAATTACTTAAGAGAGTTCTCGTTAGCGCCGAGTGTATTTTATTATTCAAATCAGATTGTGGTGAACAGAACAATTAATCAAGGCAGTGAGATGCAAATGCATCTATCAACGACACGAAGCCGCTGTGTTCGTCTTCTACACCAAAAAAAATTCAAATTCTACACCAAATGCAATCAACCGCTGACTCGCTTAGCTGCAGGTTACAAGGAGTAAGCGATAGCGGGTAATAAGGAAGCTAATATTAAATTAGTCACGAATTCATTTCCTTTTAATTTTTAGGGTTCCGTACCCAAAGGGTAAAACGGGACCCTATTACTAAGACCTCGCTGTCTGTCTGTCTGTCTCCAAGCTGTATCTCATAAACCGTGACAGCTATAAAGCTGAAATTTTCACAAATGATGTATTACTATTGCCGCTATAACAACAAATACTAAAAATTTAAAAAAAAAATTAAGGGGGGCTCCCGTACAACAGATATGATTTTTTGCCGTTTTTATAGATAATGGTACGGAACCCTTCGTGCGCGACTCCGACTCGCACTTGGCCGGTTTTTGATACTGAATAGGCTCGCATTTGGACGCAACTCTTCTGATGTGAAGCAATGATGTGGCCTAGGGTGTAGCACGCTTGCGTAGAAGAAACAGAGTTTCTAGAACTTTAAAGAGATCTAGATTATAATGATCGGGAAACAGTTCAGCAGTGAATTCCACAGACGGCCGCACCTAAAGAATACTTGATCAAACTTGGAACAGAATCTTGAGCTAGGAAAAAGTTTTAGCCACTAATACACGTCAGCCTGCCTTTATAAATGTCCTTTTGAGCTTGTGCATGTATTTTCAAAAACATTCATATAGCTAATGCTGAAACATATTAATGCTGCTCTGTCATGGCAATAAGAAGAAGAAAGTATTGCCTAACACAAAGGCTAAGCTTTTTAAACTACTGCTTATCAATAAAACTTTGCAATGATAATATTGTTTGTTTCAAAATTTTTTAATCCATTCGCAATTGAATTACGAGTAGTATACACCTAGTCTAAGGCTTACTGAATAGACTCAACCGCTTTTGTAATAGCACGCTCCCGCCACCGCCTATCACTCAACTCTCTCCCCAACATCGTCTGTCCGTCAGCTATCAGTTGCAGTACGTAATGTAAACAAGTTTTTCCCCATTGTACCAAAGAGGTCGTCTTTGTGCTACAAATAATAAACTTACTTGCTTTTCCGCTTCACTTTGTATCGCATTGCAACCAAACAAACAAATATTATACATTTTTAAATTTAAACGCTGGATGTTTCTCAATATTAAAGCTTTTGTAGTTGGTTTATTTAATCATATTTCAGAGAATTGTCGTCTCTTTGAGTTATCTGTGGTAGATGTTTGTGGATTATGTTCTGTTCGCTGCGAGGAGTTTGTGGGTGCTGTGTTTGAAGAATGTCAAGTACTATAGTTGTCGTGGAAATTGTAAGAAAATATGGCTTGCCAAAAGTAGGCTGTAAGCTGAAGTCTACTTGAAGACAAAAGATTGAGAGCGGGTATGAAAAAAACCTAGCTAAGTGCGAGTCGGACTCGCGCACGAAGGGTTCCTTACCATTATATATAAAAACGGCAAAAAAAATCATGTCCCATAAATATTTATTTTATACTGTTTTTTAGTATTTTTGTTGATATAGCGGCAACAGAAATACATCATATCTGATAATTTCAACTGTCTAACTATCACGGTTCATGAGATACAGCCTGGTGACAGACAGTAATAGAGTCCCGTTTTACCCTTTGGGTACGGAACCCTCGAAATGATACAGCCAAACACTTTAAGTACAAAAAAGTATCAGGAGAATATTTAAAATAATAATAGAATACCTAAACTAGCCAAGGTAGATATAAAAATAAGGTTCACATAAAATTCGTTGCAATCAATTTAAATCTAAGCCTATTTCAGGAAAGGAATTTACTTGACGCCTACACAGTTATTCCACGAATATTTTTACTCCCAAAAGTACCAAAATCATTGTTATTTTTACTTTTAATTACAGCGAAGGGAAAAGCAGAATTCGATACCAACAAACAAAAGCTCTTATCTCGACATCCTGCAACCCTTATTTACGCAAAAGGAAACGGGCAATGCGTCACGCCTCACGCATCTGAATACCGACCAACATAACTTGAACCCTGCCTAAATCTTAATCAGTGCAAATTGTTCTACAGCATCGATAATCAACGCGATCGGAGAGTTCAATACAAATTGGATGGTGGCTACATTTGGAAAGTATCCAAAGTGTCTGAAATGGTGCTAGTCACGGTGACATAACGGTTTCTTTTACGAAAAAGACAAACAAAATAGAGGGCGTATTTACGCAAGTAATGCGTTGCTTTAAAAAGGTATATTTGGCTATTTATCAGTAAGAAAGTCTGCTGTTGTGCCAATACCGATGTGCTATCGAAACATTACGAAAGATAGAACTGAAATCCCAAACACTACGTCTAGAAAGATAAATCTGGAACCATCTGATCGGATTCTCATTCTGAACTAAAGTACCAATTCCAAAGGCGTTTAATCATTTTTTTTAACAATTTATACTAATTTATTACAAAGTATTGTATAGTATAGTATAAAGGGCTGATGTCTGCAACTCCACGTCAAAGCGCGTATTTTTCGTGCGGGTGGGAAATTTATTCGATGTGTTGTTACAACGTAGGTAAGTGATACCTAACATTTAGGTATCGCTGTGTCATAGTGATCCTTTAACCTTCAAATTTAGAGACTCGTCATAACAAACTGAGAACATCAATACTGAAGCACATACAGATTTAGACTAACGACCAACTGCCTCTCACTATACAATCCTAGTGCACAACAAATTAATATATTGCTGACTTTTACTAAAACATAACATCACCCACATTTTGCCAGTTATCTTAAAGTCCAATGTAATAGAGGTCGAGCCTATTGCCATCAACTTGGCACAGATGTAGACTCCGTGGCTCCTACTGACATATTCTTGATGGAAAAAACCCAATATCACTTTGCCCGACATGGGAATCGAACACAGGACCTCATGCTCAGCAGTCACGCTTGTGTCCACTAGACCAACGAGGTAGTCACGTCAGACAGTCGAGGTTGTATTTTACTATTCACCTATAACTGGTTAATCTGAAATAATTTCTCTTTTTCTTTCTTAAAAAAAAAACAAAAATGCATTTCCAAAATACATTTCCTTAACACAATAAATCAATCCTTTCAAAATCTCACCCTGAAAACCAAACACTAACTAACCTTCAATATCTCTTACCATCAAAGTGACTGACTCCAGCTACCTGCCTACCTGCCTACACCCATACAAACCTACTGGCCTTTATATGCCAATTTAATTTAATATTACACTCACAGGTAAAAGGAGTTGTGACAGTAATTTAATTCCGCACACTGCCACTCGCTTGCGACAAGACCCGTTTTTATTATGGAAGTATCTTGATCATTTTATTATAATATATATCGTGTAGGCAGTATCCACGTGGCTGTCGGCTCCTAATGTAAAATATGAGCTGAGCTGTGATTGGACGGCACTAAGTTTGTCGAAGAACATTGTGTGACTGCCTCGTAATGAGGTCCTGGGTTCGGTTCCAAGGTTGAGCAAAATGTTACTGAGTTTTTTGGATCAGGAATTTCCTAATAGCAGCCACACATGCTGGACCTGTGCCCGGTTAATGCCTTGCCTTACATAGAACTTAAACATAAGTGAACTGTGGGTGTAGGTACTAGTATACTATTAGGTACACCTCTGCCTAACCCATCGAGGTTTACAGGCGTGATGTTCTGTATCTGAATCAGATATTACAATATTTAGGTCGAAGCTAGCTTGTAGGTAATGTAAAGTATGAGCTGCGCTGTGATTGGACGGTAATAACATTGTGATAGGTAGTTTTTAATATACTGTAGAGGATTCATTATAGATTGACTTTAAGCCTGTGTTCTAATTTGTGTGATGTTTGGTAAAAAGGTTTCAATTCTATAGTTTTTTTTTCTTCGTGTGGTTAGTGCCTATTGGTATTAGAGTATTTATGCCACCCATGGGCCACTGACTTGGCTTTACATGACGTCGAGAAATATCTCTCGGGCATGCTGGTTTGGTTTCCTTACGATGTTTTCCTTCACCGAAGCAAGTGATAATATGTACATGAAACCGAAAAATCGGAGGTGTATGTCTTGGGTTCGAACTTGAGACCTATGACTTGGCAGTCCGACGGTCACACCATTAGGTTATCACTGTATGTGTGTTAATTATGTAGTATACGTTTTATACTAAAATAATTGGCGGATTGGGTATCGGTGTTACTGATCGATAGTTTATGTATTCGAACATTACTCATTGCTCTATTACTATTTATATAATATATAGGAAAAGGACTGTTAGTCAACATGACATTGACAACACACGGAGAACGAGCGTGGCGTTCAACGCTCTTTTACTTTTGGTATGAGCCTTATCCTTCACACACTTTGAAAAAACTTTTTTGCAAATAAAATAAAAGTCTTCCAAAAATCCAAAAAAGTGTAAAATTACTTTATTTTCGGAAATCGGTGGAAAAAATGGGTCAATGAAATAAACAAAAGAGTTCCGCAAGTTTTTTTTGGAAGTCTGTTATTTTATTGATCGACTTGTTTAGAAGGTAAAAATGACTAACGAGTGGAGTTTTCCAGTAAATATAATCTAGGTCGATCGTGAGTTTCAAAGGATTTCTTCTAAATAAGCCTGCATCGTTGACCGCATCATTGCTCCCCATCAAGTCAGATACGGTCATATGAGAATATATCAAATAAAAAAACAAACTTTCCCTTGTTACATTCACTTCCCTTGTTATTTGCGGCCCAAAATGAATGCATTCTATTTCCCGAAGCCGAGGGTCACCGCATAGCGTGCGACACGACACGGCTACAGTGCAGGTATCTACACATACATCGCATTTTACTCGTGTATCCATATACACGCTGTGCATGCATTTTATTAAATTGCTCATATTGAGCATGAGTTATTTTAAGAGGGTGTATAACTTTGTACGGTTTGGTGTCGGTTTTAGATGAAAACACATTTTTTATACAGCTTCGTTTTCCGTGGAAAATTATAACGATGCATTAAACGGATTCCTAATAAAAATTGAATAAAATTCCAACGTCCTAAAATACAATATAAACGGACGCGCTAAAAGATAATTGTTCCTCTTTTTCTCAAAAAATATAAACTCAACTCGTTTTTTTTTTAACTTGTGCGTCAGAAAACCACATAGGTCGTCCACAGGTAATCGTTCATAAAATCAGACGCGTTCGTAATTAAATGTAATTTGAAAAACTCTGAACCTGTTTAAACTGAGGGTCAAATAATTGCGAGCATCCCTCCGCCATACTAGAGCCTGTAACAATCGAATTTCAGAATTCACCTTTCGAGCTTGTAAAATGATTCTCAGAGAATAGCACTAAAGCAAAACTAAACTGGGCATGAGTCTGACAGGCTCGTAAAGGAAATTTTTCACACTTTCTAGTTCGTATTTTTTGTGGTTTTCGGTTTTGTTTTTGCAACATCTGGATGTTATCTCTTGGCCAAGTGTGGTGGAAATTATTACAAAGATTTCGAGCAGTCGATTCGAAGTTCAACATATTTAGCAATGTCGAATGAGGCGTTACTTTGCGACAGTCTATGATAGTAAATTTTTATGCAATTTAAATATGTAGTTTTAATTCCACCGATGAAGAGATAAGACTCAGATGGAGAATACTCTAAAATATGCAGAAGGCGCGATATCAATTAATATATGAATAACGCAACATACAAATCAAATCTATTCATTAAAACAAATTAGTCATAAAAATAGAAATCTTAAAATAATGGTGTTATGCGATACGTGTAATAGCTTAGACGTTTAGCACTGCTGTAACTTCTTCGTCTGACATTACTTCAAAGTCATTTTAAATCATGTTACTTGATACAAACAGAAGATACGTGCCAAGATTAAGTGGCTGTACATTAGTTTTATTGTTGTGATTTATTGCGTAATCACAAAACTGCTCGAGTCTCATTGTTATAATCGTCTACAATACAAGTACCACAATCATACAACTAGTAGTGGAGTCATACAAATACGTACTCATCATCGTCTGCCGAGTCTTTCAGGTATGTTAGGATCGGTTTCCAGTCTAATTGGATACATTTAAATACCCTAATTTTACATGGAGTGACTCCCGACCTGACTTGCACAGCCCAGTAATTGGGTTAAACTATATCTCTTGGTAAGACTGGTTGCCCGAAGACAACTACAAGTACCACCTAAAAATAATTTCACAAATGAAACGGAACTCGTTCAGCAACTCTAAACTGTGTTCAAAACTGTCAGCATCAATGCTATGGAATATTGACACGGCTTAGACGTTCTGATCGCGTTCAATACTATTAATGAAATTCGCCCTAAATTTCACCAAAAAAAAAAACTAATCACATTTCCCAAAAAGACACTCAAACAAGAAAAAACAAACGTCCACATTTTCCTCATCTCCCAAAACACAAGCCAATTTATTATCAAAACTACAACAGCTAACGAAGCGCAAAGAAATAGTAACCAATATTCTGTACTGTAAGACAATCATGACAGAGGGCCATGTTCCGAGGTAATTTACGGCCCTCAGAGGCCAAAGGCATTACCCTCGCCCTTTTATTACATAGAGTCTTCCCACACGATTGAGGAAGACTTGTAAAAATATTTTATTGGTGTAAGGTGGTTCTGCTTGACAGTGTGTGGGATAGTGCCGGCTTTTACAATGGGAAAGGAGTCTTGTTCTCATTAGGGCACGTCTGGTTCCTTTCTCGGGACATGGTGCCCTTTATTTGTAAGGGTCAGATACGGAAAGGCGGAAAAAATCGAGTGTTCGATTTCGAGATCTCAATTTTTAAGATTTTATTTCACTCTGACACCGACATGAAAAAAAAGAAAATTGACGTAACCTTTTCTTTGTGAGTCGGTACCAAATTACTGGGCCGTAGTAGTCAGATTACAGACGATGTAAATACTCATACATAGAAGAACAAGCAGAGTTATACTGCGAAACACATTTTACCACTGACAGTAATGAGTCCCGTGTGAGCAAGCTAAAAGCCGTTTACGGGCACAATTCCAAAACTTTTTTCTAGAAATAATAACACTTTGTCCAAAATAGTGCTCAAATTACACCCGCTGCATATGTTATACGAAATGAAAAATAACACAGCACATGAAATATAAATCACACAACAAAAAATATTGAGAGCCACTTTCCTCTAAAGTACATCTTCTATTTGTCATAAAAAATAACACAAAAAAAAATGTCAATGGCAGGGGTGCTATACACATATACGGGTCGGTATAATATACAAAATCAACCCTAAAATAATTCAGTGATGAACATGCCGAATGGAGTAAGACAATACCGGTAAGAGCCGAATGAAAGCCAAAAATGTATAGTAATAGTACAACAAATACTGCCGAATCGGACGAGCAGACACATAAAACGTGTGTAGCACGCCTTACTCTCGAAACTAGAGTATCTCCTATTTGTATTAACAAATTAGACATAAAAATAATGTCACCGTCACAATGTCAGACAAAGAAGTAATAAGTCTACTATAGTCTTGCAGTATAATGTACGGCGCGCAGTAAAATCACATCGTAAATTCTAACTTGACGGGCCGCCAGTATAACACGTCTATGTTTTTGCGAACCCTACTCTGTAACATTTATGTTATTTAAATTATGAATCATATTTATGGCTCAGGTAAGATATGTGGGTTATTTCTTCATATTTCTTGAAGATTAGATTTAAACCTTTTGTGTGTTGTAAATATCTGTGATGGTTTAGCTGGATTTATGTAATACAGACAATTTATAGCTTACATAAACAAGAATGGGCATAAAGCTGGAGGCTTATTAGATTATATTATCTATGCTAATAATATTCAATACTTTTTCATATACGAGAAATAATCCAATAATGAAGACCTAATTATATTTAAATTGTATAAAACAAAATTGCTTTTTGTATTTTTGTTTGTTACCACTTAGTTCTGCAGGATTACACAATGCATTTTAATGAGATTTTAAGTCATTATATATTTATTCCAGAAGGTTTAGGCACAAATCTCAATATTTATATTTATGTCGTCACATTAGCAGATTGAACCGTGCGAAGCAAGGGAGGTTCACTAGTTACTATATACGAGTAAATTCTATACGACAAGGCAGAAGCTGCTTGCTTTAGAAAATAATCTTTTAATATATATCTGTTAGCGATCTGCGGATGTGTGTCACTACAGTCGTATCAGATCTAACAAATCAATACTTGGCTTGGACTGACTTGGTTTTTCCCATCTTGTTTTTTAAACTCTTCTAATAATATTTTTTAAACTATTAGTAACTTAATTGTTATGCCCTAAATGTTTATTTAAATCAACATAAGTCCAGAAACTAGTCTTCTTCTTTTTCTTTCAGTGACACGAAGAAAGAGAAGCCAGATAAGTCGCTTGACGACAAAACACTTCAAAATTCTAAAAAAAAAGCACTTTCAGGTTGACATTGTGACACTTATCTTGCTGCTTGAACTAAACTCGCTACCTAACTGATCTAAATGTAAATTGCATGATATTTTATACGCATAAAGTTTCCCAACATAGTGGTATTGACAATAATCTACGTGAAGACAAGATACGACCATTACTGAGATTGAATTAAGAGAGATAAGTAGATGAAAAGATAGAACATAATTATCTTAAAGAGGATTATCTAGTCAAATTGCAATCCTATATAACTATAAGCCTATAAAACATCTCCCACACGAGGGCAAAACGTAACAAATTCACTTATTTATTTTTACAACATCAAGGTGGAGAAATTTCAGTGCTATCGAATGACAATTTATGTTCCCCTGGTATTGGCAACCCCCAACATTTTATTACCAGCGTAATGCTGTTATGAAAATACGGCAGATTCTCTTGCCACCAAGATTTTGTGAACACTTTAGCTGTCAAAGACGGTAAGAAGAATTTTTCACGACGATTTTGCGTGGGCTTAAAATTAAGAAAGATTTTTGAAGGCATTTTTGTATGGAATGTACGACATTGTTCAGTAATGAAGATACTAAAGACAAGTATGGTGTATTACTGTTTCGTATGTTATTTTTTTCAGAAAGAGGGTTGGGTAATTGCGACGGGGACTGATTAAATTGAACCAAAACTGAATAAACATTTTTAGCTCTACATTTTATATAGCAATTCACTCAGCCTGCGTTAAAAAATCTATGTTAATAATATATTTTTAGCTATATAGCGAAATGACGAAAATGACGAGCTGCACAAAATCAATGGTGGTCCAACCAGTAGATCATAAAACTTGAAGTTATGGACAGACGTTTTTGCCCAGTAGTGAGATGGTGACTTACAAACTACCTCACATTAAAAACTCAATTTCCTATTCCACCATTATCTGTCACACAGAACAAAATAAACCTTACTTACACACCCATAAACCCTAAGCATGCCAAACACAATTCTTTTATCATCAATTGTGTTTTAAGTGCTTCTGTACTGAAGCACCTACCTAGGCAATGCCTAATGTTGAGTCTAACTGCGGTAGGACGACGTTAATGCTATCGTTAAGTTAGAACCTGCCCGTAAACTGTTGAGATAGGTGTTTAGGTAATTATATGATAGTTTGTAGTTGCTGTAAAATGTACGGTGTTGGGCTGGAAGACTTTTTTTTAAGATGAGGTAGTTATTTTAAAGCGGTTTTTTTATTTAAGGGTTTGAACTGACATTTTAAGTCAGAGTTGTAGATGATACTATGCCCAAAAATATATTACTTGCACTTTCTTCCATTTAACAGAAAATATAAGGTACGAAATTACCATGCAATAAACTTGATGAGGAACACAGAGCTAAATCCGATTATCGCAATCGCAAAAACTTAAAGTCAAGAAAAACCAGCTAACTTACACTATAAAAGTCGAACAAAGCCCTAAGAAGAAAACAACTAAAACGGCATGTAACAATTTCACTAACACGGTAAAATCTAGTGCAATTACACCGTATGCGATTAACGTAGCGCGCTACGCCATAGCGCCGCTACGCCGTGGCGCCGTAGCACCGTAGCACTAATCGCTACGGAGATTAGTTCCTGGGGAGGCACGAATTGTTTTGTCCGTATGTATTTCGTGGCAAAGATTTTCAGCTGAAATTTCACTTTCAGCTAACTAATTATTCGGTCTTTATTGTAACGAGTTAATTTCATTTTTAGATTCTGTTTTAATTAGAATTTTAAGTACTTGATGGTTTTGAAGAGTTTTTTCGGGAAGATTAATGTGAAGTTCCGGTTTTTCTTTACCTAACTTTTAGGCAGCCGCAATTCGTCCTGAGGTACAAGTTATCATCGCAGATTAATTTAAAAATCTGAAACAAATTATTAAACAAATATGACGTTTTTGTTCATCAGTCTTTTCCGCTACCAAAGAGTCAGAAAACTCTGAATGATTCTAAAAATAAATATTTAAAAAATGATCCTAGAAACTGTAATTTAGTAAATATTTTAATAATTTTTCCTCATCATCCCACCATCGTTCTAAACGCCCATAATTACGTAACGTAGCGTCTATGTTGCTACGGCGTAGCACTAATTGCTACGCAACTCGTAGACCGCTACGGTTACGCTAAAGAGCGTAGGTTAATTGCTACGCCGCTTTTCTGCTCAACCCTGTGCGGTTGGCGATAATATTCAGTATAAGGCATGAAACTAGGAAAAAATTCTAGGAGAATTTCAAGAATTTCTGCGGAATTTTAGCAGTGAATATACTTTTTTGTTATTTTGTACCTGTTTAAAATAAAAATGTTAGTTCACAGTTTAAAATGAAAGGTTCGTTTTTGTAAGTTTAAAATTAAATGCTTCTTTTAATAAATTTTATAAAATTGCTGAACAATCAGAACCCCATTTTTTCTTAAATATACTAAACACAAGTAATAAATCAGAAAATAATCAAATTATTATTTTAAAACGTAAAATGTACGTTACAATTTTAACTAAAACCAATTTGAATTAATTTCAATAAAATCCTGACCACCTTTGAAAAGAATTAACATTGTAAAAGAAAAATGAAATTGAAATAAACTTACTTCTATTTTAATTACTAACTTAAAAACCGCATTACTCACCGATGATCACTATAAAACCACAGATACGTCATTATAATACATTTTTTTCGTTCACAAAACTACTTTGTAAATTCTCAACAATTTTTTAGTAATGGCGACACACACTTCCACTGTATTTCGTTTCTATCCAAACATCACGACGTGGGCACAGTCATTTCGCGCGAGAGTCAGTTCTCGTCATAATCGGCCGAGCATGACGCGTGCGTCTCGCGCCGAAGTCGGCCGCCGACTGCCGCGGACTGTCTGTGTTACCCCCCTCCGTCCGTCAGTGCTACTAGAAAATTTCTACCATTTTTTCTTTTGGTTTGGTAGAATTTTCTTGTTTTATGAGACCTTTTCTTATATAAATACTTTGTTTCAGCTCAGCAAAAAATAATGTCTAATGACTTTAATATTTTTATTTTTGTTTTTATTTTTTTTTTAAATCGTTAAAATAAATTAAGCACAAATTCTCAATAGTGAAGGGCTATTTGGGGGACTGTTTTTGTTATTTTTGGTGTTCCAAAAGTGTTGATTCTAGGTTTAATTTAAAGCAATTACTTTTGGTTTCTAATAAATAAAAAAACCAACAAATACAAACAAACAAGAAAAAAAAACCGAAATCATATCATTACTCCGTCCTCAAAGGTGCTCGACGTCAAAATACATTTGCCAAGTACTTTAAAATTAAATTCTCAACAAGTAATTGTTCCCGGAATTATGGGGAAATCGTATTTCAGTGGGGAATACATGGTAGCTCGGTGCGCATGCGCGATGGAGCCCCGCCCTGGCCGGGCTTACTCGGGGAAGTTTCGCCGACGAGTCGAGTTGGTTAGCGGGTCGGCGGTTCGGGTCCCCGGTAGCGCATCGTGACGTCATCGTGACGTGTTTTATGATGCTGTTTGTATGGACGTATGTACTTATATCTTACGTATGGCTGAAGTGGGTGACGTTTTCGCTGGTTTTGAATGAGGTTATTGGAATTGGGAAGTATGACTACTAGCTGGATTAAAAGTTTTTTTTTGTTTAGTAGGTAACTTAAAATATTCGAAAGTTGCTACCTAACTCTGAGAGTTTCTTCTTGTATTGCAATTTTAAACCATTCGTTTTATTTCAAACATAAAATATTCAAATTTTGATTGTTAGAGTATTGACTGTTTTACAAAATAATTTTTCAATAGGTTACTTTAAAATTTAAAGTTTGGCGAGTTAATAATTTTAAACCTACAATATTTCAAAACATTAAACAATCCATTAATTCTATTTCTTACAATGATATGATTTTGAAGATTTCTAGTTTGTCCTTCTGAGTTAGTGAAACGAAAACTATAACAAGATAAAGCTATAAAATGTCACCGTACATCAAGCAATCTGCAATATTCTGCATAGAGATGTAACAAAATAATTTGTCGTCCACATCGTTCCATAATTATTAGAGCGTACTGCTAGAGATGTGCACCTTACAATTTGTGTGACGTCATAGAAACTGTATAATGTATACGGCTACTGTATAATGTATACCGAACTTTAGGAAGGGGTATTATGTACCGAAAACTTTAAGCTTTAGTACGGAGAAGTACTTCTCGGCTTAGTAGAAACACTGAATCTAAACTTTAGCAAAAACTCTGTGAAGTTTCATAAATGTATCCATTACGCTCAGTACTTTTGAGGATCACTGGACTAGTTTTTCTTTTAATCGACTTCACAGAAGAAGAATCGAGTTGAAAGAGAATCGAGTGTCTAGTGGTATGGGCATGTGAAGAGGAGGGACGAATCGCATGCGACTGTGCCGGGCCGGCCAATTTAGTACACGAATAGCATTCATACCGCGTGCACTCATCTATCATGCAATCGAACTTTTATCAATAAATATCAATCAATCAGTAATCAGTGTATCAATCAGCATCAACTTGAGGTGTAAGGTCCCTAACCATACAACTAGAGTGATGAATATAAATTTTGATCGATGGAGAGGGAGAGGAAGACCAAAGAAACGATAGATGGATTGTGCGAAGAATGATATGAAAGAAAAAGGACTAAATGATAGTTTGACGGTTGACAGAGGAGAATGGAAGAAAAAAAACATTTTGCGCCGACCCCAAGTAACATGGGCAGGAAGATGATGATGAGTCGAGAATTTTTGAAGTGTTTTTTTTTTCAAAAGTTTGTAGAACCAAGATGTCAACGTGATACGGACATATTAC
Organism: Eurois occulta; assembly: GCA_950022335.1. Classification (NCBI taxonomy): domain Eukaryota; kingdom Metazoa; phylum Arthropoda; class Insecta; order Lepidoptera; family Noctuidae; genus Eurois; species Eurois occulta. Next base: position 1,474,729 of record OX465489.1, on the reverse strand, counting down.
GGACGTGGCTTAGGACATAGAACTCTGACAGATATATACTGAAGTATTGGTGAGGCAAATCTTTACTAGGTCTACGATTTTAGACCCTTTTGACACGTTTATAGGTGTGTGTTTTTTTTGTCAAATCCTGTGCCAGTCAATTTTGTTAAAAACTCTGTTGCTAGGCAAACCGCAAGAGTTGTCTCGCATCGACGCATCGAGGAATCGGTGCCGTAACTTTAATGGTGAAATCTTTTTTGGGCTAAGGTAATATCTACGCCCTATATTAGTCATTGGATAGTGTGTGTAAAGGAATCCTACCACGATTAGATTATTTTACGCAAGTTATTTTAAGAAATACGGTTGAATTATTATATAATTCAGTATCTATAAACAAAGTAAACCTAAATAGTAAGTACGAGTGTATCTTGTTGGAAACTCGATCGGTATTCAACAAATATTTGTCGAAGTAAATTAGAATACCATTAGTTTGCTTGTTATGATACTGTAAGCAACGTCTTCAAATATTTTAGTAGAATCAAATAAAATATAGGTTGTTGCCTTTATTTTACTTGATTCTACTAATTTTCTATAATTAAAATCTGTTAGCTTTGTCAGTAGGTACATACATAAATATTTACCCGAATAATTTCTTTTCTAGCTGATGTCTTTGGATAGTGGAATTACTTTTGGTCTATTTTTTTTTTGTATATATCGGTTTGAGACCGATCCAATAATTGGTCAGTTTAAAATATTATTAGCTGTAATGATTGGAGTTATTTGTATTCATCGTTTGTTATTATTTATTTATTTTAGTTTAGCAGAACCAACAGTTATAACAGAAGGATATAGTTTCAAAACCCGTCAGAGTGATTTTCATAAATTTTCCACAAATTGTTTTTTTTTCTTAATAAATTGCAACCCAAAACTGTTGCAAAGTTTTAGTATAAACGTCATTGCTTACGATATGAATACACTTGAACGATAAAAAAATATGCAGTTTATTGTAAAAGTAACACAGAGCCAGTTATAGAGTGTTGCGGTTACGTGGACCAATACGCTTATCAAGGCAATATGTTTGATTTGAGTAAGCTATGGTGACTGACGGGTGACTTAGTATAAGATGAATCTATACTAATATAATAAAGCTCAAGGGCAGGCTCACCTCCTATTACATGGGACTTTAACATAACTGGCGAAATGTGGGCGTACTAATGGGTACATCTCTGCCTAACCCTACGGGGATTACAAGCGTGATGTTATGTTATGAATATCTAAATTGTTTGTTTGAAAGGCTTAATATCTTAAACTTCCAGTTTTTTAATTTGATAGCCCCATTCTTAACGTTATATGCTATATGACATCACGCTACGGCCCTTAGGAGCCAAACAAAAGGGAAAATGGCGGGCCAAAGCTAGTTGAAAATTTAGCAGCCACAACGAATTAATGAAGTCCACTGTTTTGGTGGTTGTGGGGTGTAATGCACTTCTATCTATTTGGATTTAGACAACGACAAAAAGTCAATGATGATTTCAAATTTTAATTATTTTAGAAAACAATTACTGTTAATACAAACAAGTGCTTAATTAATATTTAAAGTTTCTCAGTAACAAATCTCTTCCGTTTGAACAGTGATACCCGTTAGGATGCTGTTAATGGATTGCATACAGAGACAGCCGTCGCCAGAGGCTTCATGTTCCTATAATTTCAGCAGTAACTTCCCTCAGCTTCCCCGAAATATAGCGGTGGCACTAATAACGGTTACCTCCTCTGTCATAAGCAAATTTACCTTAATTAGAACTAGCTAGAATACTAGGAATAATATACTAGTGCATAGCACTGGACCCGCGTGGTAGATAATGCTTACTTTTCCGAGAAGGGAGGTTAATCCAGCAGTGGGAAAGTTATGACTTGATTATAAATGCTATGTCTATGCTACTTTTAATGTACCACCTAAATCAAACATGTGAGCTGTGATGGCCCACATGTTTGATTTAGGTGGTGGTGGTATGTGTTCGAAGTTTTTTTTTTTATTATAATCCTTTATTTAACTTGGTGGAGGAAAACATCGTGAGGAAACCAGCATGCCTGAGAGATATTTCTTGACGGCGTGTTAAGATCAAAATTATTATTTATTTATTTAACAGTATAAGTACGCACTAAATACAGAAAAGAACAGAAAAAATAGATACAAAGGTGATGCTTTTATTTCAAGTAGGCCAGTTACAGGCACTTTTGAACTGTCTGTGAAAACCTATTTTTATATTTTTAAATGTTTTTTTATGTAAAAATATTAAAAAAAATGTGTAGATAAATGAATCAGCGAAAAGAAAAACGTACCTAATACTAAACAATGAATCCCACAAAAAAATACTTGAAGCAACAAATCGTAACCTCAAGAAGTACCAACAAAAATGTGCTTAAAATTGTGTGTAACGCGAAATGCCCCCCACCACCTCTTGGGGGTGAAGTGAGGGGGTGTTTCATACGCGATCCGAATATCTAGCGCCAAATGTTTTAATGATAGCTCTCTGATTGAGGCACAAAAAACGTGAGATGCGAACAATTTTGAACACGTACGGGATTGTTATGAACGATTCCTGGAGTAAGGAAAGGGTGGAGCGGTGATTGTAATTTATTTTTTAAGTTTATATTCTTGTTATACGTGTATATTTAATGGTGGTGTTTACAGCAAATTCTTGCTCATAAAACAAATTAGTTGTGTAATTTTTAATGTAATTTTGGGTGTGAATCAAAGTCAACGATGCATAATATTAAAAAAAAAACATGAATCGTGTATCGATCTTGAAGATAACTGAAACAATAAATAAATAATAACAATTGTTACGAATGAAAGAGGTCTTTGTCCTGCAGTTAGGTACTCACAGACTGGCATTATGGTGTAACTTAGACTCACTTAAAGTTCAACCTAATAAATCTGTTTTTATGTCTAAAAATTGTGTTTTACACAAAGTTCTTTCCCGTTTGGGAAAATAAAACAAAATAATAGGGAAATAAATCTTAAGTTTCAAGGAAACATTTTCAAATTCTAGCAACATAAAGTTATAAAGTCTACCTATTTTTAAAAGCAAACAGACGACGATGTGGCATTTCATCTGATCTGAAACTGATGGCTGCTACCGAGAAATTCCTGATGGGAAAACCCAATAACACTTTGCCAGGCCCGGAAATCGAACCAGGACCTCATGCTCAGCTGTGGCGCTTGCGACCACTTGACCTAAGAGGCAGTCATTAAATCAATATTTAAATCAGCCCTGCCACCCCATCAAAGTCATTACACCTCTAAAATCTGAACTACCTCAGCTAGACACACTACACGATATAATTACAGTACTTAGCTACATGGGTATGTACAACCCCGCCCACACATCTAAACACAAAACCGTCACTAATTCACAGCCAGACACATTTACTTCCAATCTCAAATCACCAAAAGGTACCGAAGCAATATTTTGCGAGCAGAAGCACAAATTGATTGTGCCTCGACACGACCGGAGGGCATTGGTACAGTCGGAAATCGAATCCGCTACCTGATGGACACCTGCGCGAGACGCAAATTCTCGTTCCACCAATAAATAGAGTGATGTATAGGTATGTCGTGTTGTGATTAAATGTTATGTTTTGTGTGTTGGTGTGACAATGTGTGTGGCTAGACTTTAGGGAGAAGTTTGTCAGTTCTGAGGAAAGTGTTCAAAAGATCCTCATGGAGCGATTTTGACAGAGCTAGACTATTTATCATTACATTAGTTTTTACGTTACAAGTCAGTTATGAAGAACAGGGTGAAAAGTTCTTCATCCCCCATAGAAAAGGGAGGATTCTTCTACCAGACGGGTATTATGTCTGGTGAGCTACTGCCCGACAGTTGATGTCGGGTTTTTCTACAGGCTTATGTCGCGGATAACTTTAACTGCGCGATTTTGAATTTTTGATGTTAGTTCCTCATTGTGTCATAGATGGCGCTGTAATACTTTTTGTACTATGTTGCTGTAGAACTTTTAACTAGAAGTCCATACCAGACTGAGAATAATAGCTGTATGCGTATGGATTTTTGTAGGTCGTCATATTCCTGAGCTTGTCCCATGTTACTTGAGGCCGCCACAATGTTTGTTCTTCCATTCTCCCCTATCAACCGTTACACTATCATTTACTCTTTTTCTTTCACAAGTAGGCAGTTTATACAATAACTATTTAGTGCTAACTACCAAAAATTTAAACCCCAGATCAGCATCGTCTGGTTCAGTTTATCCCTTAAACACTACCCCTATTTTACCTGCATTTAAAACGCCCCTAACAATTAGGCCCCCTGACAGTCCCTGCCTGATTTCCAGCTGACTTGCGAGCAAATCACCCGTGAGGCGGCCGGCGACTGCCCCAGTCAGCCATTGTACCTCTGACGGCATATGGTGTAACAGCCAACTAGCCTCGAGGCTTCACTGCACATTCATAAACGGGAAATTGGGAGCGATTAGAAGGTGAAATGGGGATTTTTAAAGGTCATTTTTGTGTAAAGTTTTTGCTTAAAAACCTGATTTATTGTGAGATTTTGGTGCTTTTTCGAGTAGATCTTTAAAGTTAAGCTGCGCTTGCTAAGGACGGTCCGTGGGTGGACCATTCATATCGTGTTCTATGCTGGGTTCCATTACATACTAAGTTTCCTCCGGGTCTCGGAAAGCACGTTAAGCCGGCTGTCATTTGTAGATCTTTGACAGTCATTAGAGGTAGTCAGTGGCTCGAAAGTCTGCCAACTACCCTTGTATCCAGATCGGGATATCGTATTACCCAATACTAACAGGTTTGTGGAGGTCGAAGAGGCAGTCGCTCCATGTACAATACTGGTATTCAGCTGCATCCGTTTTAACTGGAAGCCGACCTCAACATAGTTGGGGAAAGCATGTTTGCAGATTTGTTTTATTTAAATGTTTAATATTGGTGACGGTAAATGTATCGTAAACTTATATTTAACCAGCCTAAGTCGTTTCGTACCATGAGATAGGGTACGAAAATGTATTTTTTCTACGTTTTTGGTTCCTACTTTATCGCTTTAACCGTACCCTTCTCGAGTTTTAACTATTTTGTTTTATTTCATAGGACATCAGAGGCTTCAGTATCCCGTGTATCCGTAACTACATATTTTGCCTAAACAAACAGCTGTGATAAAGACACAGAAAATGTTTTCACTATATTATAAATCGTCAACGTCAGTGCAGGACCTGGCAAATGGACAACAGCGTTTTTACAAAAGGAGCTAAAAACTGTTTTAAACAACTAACAAGTATGTCGAAGGACCTAGATTCATCTGTTTTATCGCCCGGGCGTGCTGTCTAGCTATCTAAATGTTTTGCCGCTATATGGCAGGATACTTATTTTATCCACATATCATAACATCACGGCTGTAATCCCCGAAGCGAAGGGTTAGGCAGAGGTGTAGCTAATACCCACATTTCACCAGTTATGTTTAAATCCCAATAAATTTATAATTCATTTTAAGTAATTTATCAATTTTGAAGAAAAAATATATTTCGCTAAACATTTTAGTTAAGGGGTCCAGCATAGAACATCCACCATTTTTTTTGTCCTGTGAGAGTCGAATACTTTTTCTTTCTTTCTTTTCTTTTACTGACGCCGACGAAATATGAAAGATAGTGAGGATGTTTGTTACGCAAAAAATACCGAACGGATTTTGATAAAATTTTACACATCGATAGTTTAGAATCCGGATTAATACATGGATACTTTTTATCTTGGTAGTACGATTTATTTATTCATATTATGAAAGGCAGCTTCACAGCTGACAGTACCTGAATAATTATTATATTAAACATTACACCAATTACGAATTAGGTACACAGAAAAAATAATAAGATTAGCAGAGAGTGACTCGAATTTGCATAAAACTTTATAGTGTGTGCCTGTGTGCATGCGGGTATCTGTACGGTGCGGTGTGAGCGACTGTGAATGTGTGTGAAAATATGAATGTGTGTCTGTCTATATACTTATGACTAACTGGCACTAGTGCTGCCGTCCTTACGAAAAGTGCAATAACTCGAGTTTTGCCCCAAATTGAGTTAAGTACATATTCGGAATCTGCAGAATGAGATCTATATATTCTTCTTTTTAGACACTTTTTACGTATCTATGACGTAGCCGGTTTTAATACTAAGCATAACTGCAATATCTAGGTCGGTGCTATGAAAAATAAAATCTTTAAACGCGTTTTTCTCGAAATCAGGTTTAACCTAGTTATTGCACTTTTCGTTAAGACGGCAGAGTGGTGTAACTGAGTATCCCACTTTGATCCACGATTGTGATTATCTCTTTTTTTACAATTACCGAACTGCACGCTGGTGAAGCCGCGGGCATAGGCAAGACAGTAAATAAAAATGGTTCTGTTGGCACCCTTGGGGCAAGAAGCTAACCAGGATAACATAATATTTTTTTTACATTGAATACCACACTATTCTCCATTCTTTAGAACCTTAAAATACAAGAGATATGTATTAACAAAAATAAACAAAGACTTGTTATAACTTTATCTAAATACATAAATTTGTTTCAGGCATGTAAAGCTCCTACAAATTGTAATAGCCGTCTCGAATATTTGCGAATATGTGAGCGAAACTATGCGAATCTGAAGTCAAGACCTTTTGTCAAATACTAAAAGGTCAAATGTTATGTAGTAACGACCTTGTGGTGTTCACGGAATTTATTTAGAAACTAATACTATCACAATAATCCGCATTTCTTACTACTTTTAAAATATGACTTAATATTCACAGTGTAAGGCACATTGTGACTCAAACTTTTACTATGGTCACACAACATAATAACACGCCAGTAATACTCGAAGGTTTAGGCAGAGGTGTCCCTAATAGTACACCCACGTGTTAATACTTCCGATAAATCCGCTACCTATCTAGTAGTACTTCATCATCATCTGCCTAGCCTTTTCCCAACTATGATGGGGTCGGCTTCCAGTCTAACCGGATGCAGCTGAATACCAGTATTTTACATGGAGCGACTGCCTATCTGACCTCCACAACCCAGCTAGCACTGGGTAACACGATACCCTTTGGTAAGACTGGTTGTCAGACATTCGAGCCACTGACTACCTTAATGACTGTCAAAGATCTACAAATGACAGCCGGTACCAATGGCTTAACGTGATTTCCGAGGCACGGAGGAAACTCGGTATGAGGTGGTCACCCATCCATGGACCAACCTAGGCAAGCGCGGCTTAACCTGAAGATCGACCCGAGCGGCTGCTATTATTTAGCCACGAGCTCAAGCAGTACTTACACTATCAAAATTTACTTCAAAGCTGACAATATTCTAAATACCGAATTACACGAAACTAATTACACGTCGCTATATTTGTTTACCTTCCCATGTACCTACATGGTGCTCTATTAATTAACAACAATATTGTCTGACAACATCCTGTTGTTCACGAGTAACGAATACAGGATGGTTCAATATTAATTACTTTTATTGTCTGAGCAGACATCCGGGGTTATTTTTAAACGTGCAATTTCTTTGTGCGACGTTTCTTATTCCAAATTTGGATAAATAATAAGTTAAGTTCAGTGGTTAAAACATAAATTGCTAAGGGAAAGGGTTTTGAGTTCAATCCCCACCCATTGCTTAACTTTAGGGGAGGGAAGAATACTTCTTTCGTTATCTTTAATTGACTAGCTTTCTCCCGCGTGGAAATTTATACCACAGGAATGCTGGGACAAAAATATCCTATGTCATTACCCATGTCATAGTCTATTTGTTTAGCCATTTAGGCGCAAAAAGGTAACAGACGTACAGAAAAAGTGATTTTCGCATTTACAATAATAGTATGGATTTCTGTTAATGATTTTAAAAATGCCATGCCACTTATATTCAGCTTCTAGATTGGAAGCCGACTCCAACATAGTTGGAAAAAGACTAAGGAGAATCAATATCAGTAGTTGGGAAGAAGCTAGGCTTGATCAGATATTTGGCATTGGTTCACCATACGTAAATGATCGTGGATGAGGTTAGCACAAGAACGTGAAGCTAGGCACAAGCAAAGAGAGGCTTATACCTCGCATTGGGTCAAGTCGTGCTGTGGACGATGATGATTATCAATCCTTGCCTGAAGCAACCAGAAAAAAAGCTATCCACTCCCAATCGACACGACAGATAATGACATGCACATTAACTATAACACCCACAGTCCTACACATCCCAGGACCATCGTTTAATCCTGTAACTGAAACGCACGCTAACCGATCGTTAAGTTCGGGTAATCGTTTCTTTTCAGGGTTCCGTAAGCAGAGGGTACCGCCAGGACCCTGTTAGTAAGGCTCTGTTGTCTGTCCGTATAACTGTCACATGGCTGTAAGTTTTGAACCGGAATTATTCCTATTATAGGCAGACACTTGACATTTTCATAGAGTAAGTATTAATATAACCGCTTTAACCACACATAATGACGGCACGGTTGGTGCATTGGCTGAGCGATGGGTTGCGTGTCGCGGGTTCGATTCCCGCACAGAACAAATATTTGTATGGCCTATAGGTAGTTATTACGAGTCTGGCTGTTTGAGTATGTAAGTTTAAATGTTTGTAAGCGCACCCACGAATCATGAATAATTCATTATTTTATAAAAAAAAAAATACAGAATACTAAAAATAAAAATATGTTAAAAATTAAAGATGGTCCCCATAAAAGAAGATTGTTTGCTCGATCTTACTAGTGGTAACATAATATACTTATATTACATGCTCCTAAGTTAATATTGTATGGAACACTTCGTGTGCGATTCCGACTCGCACTTGGCCGGTTTTTATTGCCTGTTTACCTTTCGCCGGGTCGTTGCTCCGAAGCGATATCTATTGTCCGACAGTGTGTAGCTGGTCTTAAATGTAATTAGTAGTGTGTATAGTGATTTGGGAATTGAAAACGAAGGTTGGGTTATTGGGGAAGAAAATGTCAGAGGTTTTTGTTTTCTTGGTTTGTGTGTTCGAGGTTTCTTTCTGTGTCTTTGCTGGATACCGATACAGATTTAAGAGGTTTTTCGGTCAAAAATAAACATAATTTTTATTAGTTGCTAACAAATTAATCTATTTCCAATAAAAAAAAATTAAAATGAGTATTATCGTTTCTTGTATTTTTAAACCGTATGGCTGTATTTTCACAGAAGAAAATACTTTGAAATTAAAAGAGCCTGTTAATTTTATATCAATAAGTAACATACATAACTAACCATATTTACTTTTTCCAAATAACAGCTTCTACATTAGGACACGGAAAAACGTAAAATGGATAATTAAAAATAATAAGAGCCACACCCACACGTCGTCGTCCACGTCGTGGCGGTTATTCAATGCTATGCGAATTCTCAGTTATTAATTATTTACAAAAACCGATCTGGTTTCAAAACTCACACTTCCATCACCCCTCTACCCCCTACCCCCCGCGGTTCGCACGTCAAAACCGTATTTAACCGTCTGACTCACCTAACCCCACCTCAAACTGCATTGTACCTACAAAATTTAAATAGCCGAAACATTTTCGCATTTTAGGTGCGAACCCGGAATTTTTACCATTCTCGGAATTTTTCCCGAATATTTCTGAACATTGTGGAAGGTGCTATATTTGAGTGAACCGTCTCTCTAGGTACGTGTGTATAATTTAAGAGCCAGCAATTTCCGCACGTCGGACCGACCACCCGTCCGAAGCTACGGCGGGGGCACACTCGGATGTGAATGCTTTTATTTATATTTAGTACACGACGTCTGTTATGTGCAGTTCTAGTTTAGTTTGGATGGGTGAGAGTTTTGAGAGTGAATAGGTATTTAAACAGAAATGGTTGGTACATAATATATTTTTGACCCACATAACATCAGACGCTCCATGTAAAATAATAGTATTCAGCTGCATCTGGTTAGACTGGAAGCCGACCCCAACGTAGATGGGAAAAGCCAGGCAGATGATGATGTTGATAACATCACGCCAGTACTTCCCCAAACGGTTAAGCACAGGTCTACTTATACCACCCGGAGAGCAGCGGCCCAGTGGTGGCGGCCCCGACTTACTAACAGTAATTCGTGGGTGGGGGGGGTTTGGTGCTGGGGTGACCCAGGCGGGCGCATTACTTTGTGTAATTTATTTCATCATCACTGCTCTCAAAAACGGTGAAGGAAAACATCGTGAGGGGACCGGCATGTCCTAGAACCAAAAAATCGAAGACATGTCACATCTACCAACCCGCACTGGGCCCGCGTGGTGGATTATAGCCCATTTCCTCTGATAGAGAGGAGGCCGTGTGTCCCAGCAGTGGGAACATTATAGGCTGATTATGCTTATGCTTACGCTACCAATACACCCACATTTCGCTACCTATGTTGTAGGCAGGTGTAAGTCCCTTGTGATTAAAGATTTTAATTTAAAAGTAGAGATCAAAGAGCCTTTTGCCATCTACCAGGTTCAAATCCGGCTGCTACTGAGAATTTCCAGATGGAGAAACCCACTAACACTTTGCTGACCTGGAAATGGAACCCAGGACCTCAACTAAACAGTAGCGCTTGCGACAACTGTCTCCGATTGAGAACACTATAGACAATCAATTTAACCAAGATAATCAACCTAACTTACATGAACTCATAATTAAATTAACAAATAATTTATTTGAGGTAAACAAAGAACAATGGCAAATCTCCTTACTTTAAATTGTCTGGAATTAAATTGAAGCATCCCGTAGTAAAAAATATGTCTAAAGATTCGGCGTCAGTAGCAGAATCTACAAGCGAGTCTATTTTGATTCGGAAAAGCCGGAAAACAAAGATATCGGAGTTTGAATGTTTAGGTTATGAATGATGTGAACACGACTATTATAGGATTTATAACTTAATAGGCAAGCAGTAGTCACACGGGGCAATATCAATCAGTCCATAAACAGTCCAGGTCGGGTAGAAATTAATAGTAAACCGAATAAACACACAAAACACGAACGAAACGCAATACGCAGAGGAATTCTGTAGCATCCAACTGTCAATCGGTCACTGTCAAAGACAAAAGTAGAGCTGTACAATTAAAATCGATTTAATGTAAAATCGATACAATGTTGAATCGATCCTATGCTCCTTTTTTAGATTTAAAAGTAATATTACATAAAGATCACATCAGGTTGATTAGAGATAGAATAACTGCATTTCAATAATTATTTTAATAATTCAACTAACCCTAGAATGATCAATTGAATCGATCGTTCATTTAAATCGGTACAGATAATAACATTCATAATGATTGTATGTGTAACACCACTATAATATGAAAACAATTCGCGTATCTCGTTCCGAAGCAGTTGATATACTTTTATTAATATAAATTAACTCCGGCTTTTAAGAAATAAAGTGAATAATTGAAAAATCATAAAAAAATAATTAAATTTGTTTCGTTTTTGTGATATTTACGGTCGCTAAAATATAACCAGACAAATTTCTGCCCTTCTTCTTTACATATAATGTAACAAAGACTTCTATTATTCAAAAACAAAGCATAAACTTGTTTTGTCTTTATAGTAAGCACGTGGAAAATATCTTATGGCCCACAAAATTTATGAGGAGGTGTATTTGAATACTGAATGTGACAGGCAACAGCCCCTATGACATACTTCCCCTTGCTTCCTGGGGGCATTTGTTTTTAGGGTACGTCTTTTGATGATGTCCCATAACTGTACCTATATGAGGTCATAAATAAATACATATAATAAAACAGTAAAAAAACTGTGTCTGTACATTGAATATATTAAAAAAATAATAATTGAGGGGGGTTTAGAAACAGTAATAGAGCACGAAACCAAAAAAAAAATTCTGTCTGTTTGTCTGTTTGTTTGTACACGCTAATCTTCGGAACTACTTGACGGATTTGAATGATTTTTGTTTTGTTGTATAGGTATAAAGTCTGAGCAACACATAGGCTATAATTTATCTTGGAAACTTGAACACCTGATGCAGAACCGCAACAGACCAGCTAAACTATAAGAGATACAAAAATGGTACCTTAGCAAAAATTGTTTCACGTGATGAGCATTTTCTGCTAAGAGAATAAATTTGAAGATCTGGAACACCTGATGTGGAACTCCAAGAGCCCAGCTACACTATAACATATATAGGAATGAAGTCTTAGCAAGAGTTGTTCAGCCTGATGAGTACTCTCTGTTGTCGTATAAAATTTGAAGATCTGGAACAGCTTATGTGGAACTCCAAGAGCCTAGCTACACTATAACATATATAGGAATGACGTCTTTGCAAGAGTTGCTCAGCCTAATGAACACTCTCTGTTGTCGTATAAAATTTGAAGATCTGGAACAGCTGATATGGAACTCCAAGAGCCCAGCTACACTATAACCTATATAGGAATGACGTCTTAGCAAGAGTTGTTCAGCCTGATGAGCACTCTCTGTTGACGTATAAAGAATGTAGATCTGGAACACCTGTTGTGGAACTCCAAGAGTTCACTGTGTAATTATAAAATAACATAAGCTGGGAGTACCTCCACGCGGTGAGGCGGTAACAGTTTAGGACTGATTTTCGATGAAAATTCTATGAATCATTGAAAATTTGACTCTACTGGCTAAAACTCCCATTTATTTCCTTTTCCATTTATCTTCGTGACACGGTAGCCTACCCGGTAACGCAGGGGAGCAGTCACTTAGATTTTAATTTATCAGGTATTTTCAGAATAAAACTATAACCATGCCTAGAAAGAGGTCAAATCTTTCCCAACGTTCCAAAGGAGCTAAAAGATTGAGGATCATAAGATCCCAAGAATCTAACGAAGAGCGTCAGGATAGACTTGATGCTGTTCGAGAACATCAGGCTGCAACTCGCTCTGTAGAAACCTCTTCGGGTCGCGAAGCTCGCTTGCGTTCTCAGCGTATTTATGCATCTACATCCAGGTCTCTAGAGACAAGTAAGGAACATGATGCGCGACTGTTCGCTGATCGTGAACGTCACGCATTGTCTCGCGAGTCGGAGACGTTCACGGATAGAGAATTGCGCTTGAGTTCTCAACGTATCTACGCATCTGCTTCAAGGTCTCTAGAGACAAGTAAGGAATATGATGCGCGACTGTCCGCTGATCGTAAACGTCACGCATTGTCTCGCGAGTCGGAGACGTTCACGGATAGAGAATTGCGCTTGAGTTCTCAACGTATCTACGCATCTGCTTCAAGGTCTCTAGAGACAAGTAAGGAATATGATGCGCGACTGTCCGCTGATCGTAAACGTCACGCATTGTCTCGCGAGTCGGAGACGTTCACGGATAGAGAATTGCGCTTGAGTTCTCAGCGTATCTACGCATCTGCTGCTAGGTCTCTAGAGACAAGTGCAGTACGTGATGCGCGACTGTCTGCTGATCGTGAGCGACATGCATTGTCTCGCGAGTCAGAAACGTTTACCGATACAGAATCACGCTGAGTTCTCAGCGAATTCGCACATCTACTAACAGGTCTTTTGAAACGAGTGATGAACGTGATGCGCGACTAACTACTGCTTGAGATTATCATACATTGTCCCGAACACGCACACAACAAAATATTCATAATCAGTTAGAAAGTGAGAGAGAAATGATTGCTGGAGTGCGGCATGAAGAGACAGAAGTTAATTCAGTGTACCCTTGGGATCTGCTGCGGAGTAACGGGAAGAAAAGTTTTTTGTTGTATAGTCTGGGCAACATAAAGGCTATAATTTATTTTGGAAAATTAATACCTGATGCAGAACCGCAACAGACCAGCTACAGTATAAGAGATACAAAAATGGTGCCATAGCTAAAAATATTCCACGTGAAGAGCATTTTCTGCTGTGAGAATAAATTTGAAGATCTGGAACACCTGCTGTGGAACTCCAAAGCCCATGGCAGCGCTATAACAAATTAAGGAATGACGTCTTAGCAAAAGTTATTTAGTCTGATGGGCATTTCCTGTTGACATACAAAAATGAATGATCTGGAACGACTCCAATCGTCTCGCTCATCCCGTTGTTTTCCCGTCCCCGGGCCTTAGAATTCTACATCAGACGTTTCAAATTTTCGATTTTGACGACCCCGTTGTCGCTGGCATAAGCAACGGGATCCGCGTACGAAGTCGCGGGCAGAAGCTAGTGAGGTCATAAATTTCGGAAAAGAAGAAAATTTTGAACATTTATTTATGCACGTTATACGATATTGTTTATGTAGAATTCTGAACATCCAATTAGCGTTAGAGATTTTGTGATTTATTGGAATAAAATAAAAATTGTGTTTTTCTAGATAAAAGATGGCGGGACGAGCTGGACAAGACCAGCGACCAGTGGTCCACATTAGCCCTGGATCAAAACAACTGGAAGTTATGGGGAGTGGCCTTTGCCCAGCAGTGGGATGACGTAAGCTAACAGTATCAGTAGATAAAAGATAACCTCTTCTTCCCAAAAAGCATCAAACTTTTTAATTTCCCACAGATAATAAATTAAATTTTGTGTCTGGCTGCGTGACTGTTTTGTTCTTTCTAACTACCTACACAACGGATATTGAAAAAAATTTGGCTGTTGAGCATGAGATCCTGGGTTCGATTCTCAGGTCAGCCACAGTGTTTTTTTTTATTATTTTAATAATTATGTACACATAGTAGACAGCACAGGAAAACATAGGCACTACTGATTTCTAAAGAAATGTCTGCCAGCAGACCTGCAAAAGGAGAAATGAAAAAGAAATGTAGACAATAGTGTGTAACAAAAGGAAGAGATAAAGTATTTATATGCCTTACCTGACTTAACCTATAATATTAATTAAAATACACAAATAAGTAAATATTAATATGTACTTATATAAATAGATAATTATTAGATATATAACAAATAAAAATGTATATAAACAATAAAATTTAATTGAGAGGAAAGGTGATGCTCTTTCCCTCTGGTTTTGAACAATGAAATGGGCTTGTCGTGTTGTTGGATTCTCCTAGTAGCAGCCATGGAGTCTGGATTTCTGCCCGGTTGACGATAATATGCTCGCCCCCTATTACAAGGGACTTAAATATAACTGGTGAAATGTGGGTGTACTTTTAGGTACACCTCTGCCCAACCCTTCGGGATATTCAGGTGTCATGTGATGTTAGCGCTTCAACCTCATTCATTCCTGATAATTCATGTGTATAATCGCATAGCACATGTGTGAGTACTATGTACTGTAAAGTTACCATTTACATTTAGTTATCTTCATTGACTTGCATGTGCCCTGGTGGCTGAGAGAATGTCATGCTTACACAAATGTCTCGCTGATGGTGGCGGGTGTGTCGGGTCATTTAGTTCCCTTCAATATGGTTGAGTTGAATGGCGCTGATCCATGCGTCATGTTCGTGAACGGGCGCTGTCAGTTGGGACTGGTCATCTCTTAGCTGTCACGGTTTATTTTAATTACTTTATTTTTAAATTGTTAGTTTAATCTTTTACTCTGGACGCTCTTAATGTGTACGTCTTTGTACATCGTTTTCACATATATGTATAATCTCAACATGAATGATGTAACCAAGATTTTGTAACAATATTTTGATTAAAAAGAGTGTCCATGGAGTTTCTTGCCCATTCTTCTCCATAGAGATCTACGATTTGGAATGTGCAACTACAGTACTTTCGCAAGTTATTATGCCTTGTGACTGTGACTGTAGCTTAGCTTTTTTGTTTTTGACTTTCAAAAGTGCCTGTAATGGTCTAATTGAAATAAATGCTTTGAGTTTGAGTTTGAGTTTGAGTTTGAGTATAATACATTTGTGAATAAATGCGACCTGTCTATTAAATGTTCTCAATCTTTTTTGATCATTTATTATTCAATAAACACTATTACAAAATATTAAAAAAAAAAACAAACAAATCACACAAACCATCGTGGGTTTAACAGTGGTATGCCATATACGGCAACTCGGTGGTAACATTATTGTTAATTACATAGCAACCTAGCGTATTTAATAAATCATTGCATCTGTGTTCTTTTATCAACATTTTAATGATGACAACTAGAATGCTGATGGAGCATACTGGCATAATCCCATCAAAGTAAGCACTCGTAAATTATTACGAGATAAATTGTGAATTATTATTAATGAGTTACAAAGCTTTTTATAATAAATACTACAAAAGAAGACTTACCGAGAACGGCAGTTATTAAAATGAAACAAGTTTTCTTGATATTTTCCCTGAAAACGACCAGTGGGACAATGGACAATTTATGGCAAATACAATCGCCTGAAACAGGATTACCAAATTCAGGCACAAATCATGGGTGAACTTGACGTAGATTTTAGAAAAAACTGTATTTAACGTTATGCCAATTTTTTAATACATTTTAATTCTGTCACCCTCACAATCCTGACTTACTTTCCCTCATCTAACGCTCGCTGTGTCTTTAACCTAACAATTCAGGATTTCACGCAGGTGGTGGAGCACAAACTGCAATCCCCCACGTATACACACGTGTGCACACTTGTCTACGTACGTATATATATAACGGGAGGATGTGTGTCTTCAATTCTAAGTACTGCACAATAGTACTGGAATAGGAGGAAACGATGGATGGACTGTGTGAATGATGATATGGCTGACGACTGTTAGAGAAGTATGAAAGAGACATGCTGATCTGACCGAAAATTTGGGGTGGCGCAGAATGATGATGGTCTATGGATAACCATAAACCAACCATAATAATATTGAATAAAAATGCCAAAATAATCTTCTAACACTGATAACAATAAACCTTTGGTCACCTAACTGAATACCTAATACCTGTTTTCACCAACACTGGGGGATACCTAACTGAACGCCTAATACCTGTTTTCACCAACACTGGGGGATACCTAACTGAACGCCTAATACCCGTTTTCACCAACACTGGGGGATACCTAACTGAACGCCTAATACCCGTTTTCACCAACACTGGGGGATACCTAACTGAACGCCTAATACCTGTTTTCACCAACACTGGGGGATACCTAACTGAACGCCTAATACCTGTTTTCACCAACACTGGGGGATACCTAACTGAACGCCTAATACCCGTTTTCACCAACACTGGGGGATACCTAAATGATAGCCTAATACCTGTTTTCACTGAGGGCTACCTAACTGAATGCCTAATGGCCGTTTTTACCACACTTTCCAGGTTAACATTGCCCCTTATAAATCCAGATCCCACATCAATTCCCCGAAAATCAACAGATACTTCCTTATTACCTTCACTGAATAGTATTCCCCACTGAATAGTGTTTAAACCTCCTTGAACCGCACAGCCATAGCCCAGTGTATCCCTGCATGTACACACGGATAGTTCCTGAAGGTGCACTACTCCCCTGCGACGGTTCGTATGTAACACGTTATTATTTTCATTCAAATATGAACTGGGACGGTTTAGGTGGACGAAGGAAAAGTCTTGGTTAAAATGCAAACGTTGTAACGTATGCATCTTCTTATGGATATGTCTACCCGTTGCTACTAGTAATAAATTGCGAACCTACTGCGGACATTGGACACTGACCGATACTTTAGTAAGTATTTGTGTAGTATTGGTCCATATCGGTTTGACCAAACTTTTTGCTAACTCATATTGATTTCATGGTAAAGAAAAATGATCTTAAAAATTGTGTAACAAGTTGGTGTTTTGCAGATTATAGTGATTAATACTAGTTATTCTATGGGCCTTTGAAATATTCTGCTTGTATTGGATTTATAAAAGTAATTTTGCAAGATGTCGCAAGCGCTATCGCTGAACATGAAGTCCTGGGTTCGATTCCTAGTTTAGGAAAAGTGTATTTTGGACACCATGGACCATAACCATGGAGTTTCTTGCCGGTTCTTCTCCATAGGAAACGACCAACCCGAACCGTGCACCTTTTTGTCGACATTTCATAAGTGCCCATGTAGGCCTATGTGAAATAAAAATATTTTGATTTTGATTTTGATTTTGACATCAGGAATCTAAGTAGCAGCCACAGAGTCTAAATTTTTAGCAGGTTGGTGGCAATGGGCCCGCCCCCTATACATGGGACTTAAAAGTAACTGGCGAACCGTGGGTGAACTATTAGATTCGGCCTAACCCGGCAGGGTTACAGGTGTGATATTATGATAAGTCGTATTTTAAAAACCTGCATCTATGTTGAGGCTGCGATATTTGAAATGTGTATCATCGATAATCCCCATACAACACACATTCACAGTCTTATTTTAGCCCTGTCGAGTTGCACGTGTCACTAAACAAACATCAAGCTTTGTGTACATTCGAATAGTTGATACACATGCATGAACTTTATTTATTAAAACATTATGCACATAATGTACAAAGGCGGACTTAATGCCTTGGGCATTTTCTACCAGTCTACCTTAGGGTGATGCAGAGACAAAACAGTAGGGGCAATAGTACAGAAAATTACAAAAACTAAAATATAATAATAAATACATATCAGGACCTTTATTATGTCTATACATATTTTAGCGCCTTCTGGGATAGCTGTACTTATAATAAGAACGGTCACACGTCTTATGGTGAAACCGATTTAAATGCATGCACATGTCATATAATATATTTTCACGCCTATGAGTCTCGAAGGATTGGGCAGAGGTGTAACTAATACATCCACATTTTGCCAGTTATGTTCAAGTCCTATGTAACAGGGAGTGAGCCTATTGCCTTCAACCGAACGCAAATCAAGGCTTCGTGGCTGCTATCTATCTCGAATTTAGTTAAAGGGTAGACAGAGGAAAGGCCTAGTGACTGTACTAAGAACGTATTTGCAACTAACTGACAACATAATGATCCCAATTTGTTCTTATCAGCTACTCGTAGGCTAAGAACAAATTATTAGTCTACGAGTAGTTGGATAGATACGTATCTGAGGAGAGGGTATCATCATCATCGTCATCATATCAGCCCGGAATCACCGACTACTAGGTATAGACCTCCTTTCTTCTACCACACTTACTGGTTCTGTGTATAAGAGGGTACACTCCGCAGCAATGGACCCTGGGTCCTCTGTGTGAAGAAGTGGGATGTAATCCACCACACGGGTCCAGTGCCTGTTGTCGGATACCAGATGTCTTATGGTGCGATTACACTTGGTCGTTCGCCCGAATTCGATTGCCTGGAATTCGAACAAACGACCATGTGAAATGGCGGGGTCAAGCCCGTCTTCAGACAGTCTTGTTCGATTTCATAGTTTAACTTAATTATTCAAACGACTCGTATAAATGGATTGGGTGCCCGAATTCGAGTAAAGTCTTTCGAATACCCGAATACGGGCTAACGACCAACTGAAATTGTGTTATTATAGTTTTAGTTTGTTGTCCATCCACTACTTTAAACAAATTCTTAAGCAGAAGGCGTACTCCACCCTAGGCCGCATCATTGCTTCACATCAGACAACTTGCGGCCAAACGCAAGTCTATTGAGCATTAAAAAAAAACAATATCTACATGAATACAATCTCTCTATTTTTATGTTGTCATACCTAACGAGTATACAACTCCATTTATAAATCCAAAAGGAGAAATCCTAGATCAAATTCGACCTTTCTATGTAATTGCAATACTTATTTCCCAGAATACGTTTTGTATCGTAATAACATATCTGTAAAGAATTCCTAATAATATCAGACTATATCGTGTTACAAGATACTTGTAGCATCCTTGGGTATTGTCATATGTCGTAGGTACGGCTCCTATATTTTATGTCTATTTAGATAAATCTGTAACATTGTGACTGTCGTATGTTTTATAGATTGGCTGGCTTTTACCCGTGGCTTTGAGCACCTCAAATTTTAGTAGCTTAAGTGTTATTCCAGGCCATAGTCTACCTGTATACAAAATTTCATCTAAATCCGTGTAGCTGTTTCAACGTGAAGAAGTTACAAATACACACATCCCAACTTTTGCATCCATAATAGTAGTGTGATGTGTTTAATATAACCAAAAAAAAACAGGGATAACTCACGATTAAAATCATGTTTTCAACTGGAAAAAGTATTATTCTGGAAATATTTTTAAATGCCCTTAGCAACCTGTACTAATAAAACTATAAAATAGCTAAAACATTTCCAAAAAACGATTTTCAATAAAAAAGGAATGGTTACGAAACGGAAGAAATTCGTACTAGGAATTAAAAAATAAAACAGAAATTTCAAACCTTTTGGAACATCAGAATTATCTGTTTATTCAGCTTCTCGCGCAAAAACTAGAGAATAAAGACGTGGTTTCCGCTGTTTTAAGCTTAGAAACGAACTATAAGCCTGAATATATTACTGAATACCAACAGCAACAGTAAACACTTCGCAATGTACCTCTCATAAAAGAAAACGGCGTTTTCTAATTTACCTACTGTAAAATACTAGCATCGGAGCCGTGTAATAAATAACGTCCATTGCTACACAATACATTAATATAGCAACCCTATTCATCATCATGTGCCTAGCCTTTTCCCAACTATGTTGGGGTCGACTTCCAGTCTAACCAGATGCAGCTGAATACCAGTATTTTATATGGAGCGGCTGTTTATCGGAACTCCACAAACCAGTTAGTACTGGGTAATACGATACCCCTTGAGCCATCAACCGGGCACAAATCTTGACTCCGGATCCAGAGCTCAGCATCGGCGACCACAGATAACGACGCAGTCACGGATAAACACTACAATAATCCCGTTTTAATTGCTAATGGAGAAACCAGTCGGTCTTGCTGTCCATACATAAATATTTGTATTGTTTAAACACTGTCTATGTTCTAATTCTAAAATGACATATTATTGGAACTCTGCCTACCCACTAAGGGTTAAACAGCCGTGATATAATAGGACCTTTACAACACATGAGACTAAGTAAATAACTTAGTCTTTCATTCCAAATCAGTTATTAAAGACAAAAAGGGAGGTCGTAAAAGCCATATTTCTTTTAAAACGCCGCTTCCCATCGAAGTTCCATGAGAGTTAATATTAACCACGTTGGAGGAAACTCCAGCCTCAAGGCGCTCCTGATTTTAAACGAAGTAAATTTATCTTCGCAACTTAGGAAGTGTTACCTTAGTCTTTGAGGAACTTTAAAATGTAACGTGGAAGTTTTATAATGTGGACTGTCTGTGAATTGTTTAGTGGGGATTCATCTGTGTCTATACTTCTATAGTATATAGATTTAATCTAATAATAGTATAGCATATTGTCAATCACCTCATCATTTTACAATTTAACATTTACGTTAGTCAATCACTAATTTATCTTACGAAGTGCTTGCATAAAAATACAGGTTCCCAGTACGGATAGTTCCCATTACCTTGCATGCTCTGGTATACAGTATGCAATGTTTAAATAAATAAAGAAATCTTATCATATGTTATCTTGTTAGTTGGAATGGATCTGTACTACCTTGTACCTTGTGTAGAGACCTTTGTAGCAATTAAGGAATTAACTCTGGTACGTTGTAAAGAAAACGGAAAAAAAAACAAAAACAAAACAAAACATAAATTTATAATTTCTTTCTAAAAAATCTGAATTCAACGCTTAAACGCCTTTTATTTATTACACTCAGCTGACTCTTATCTCTGATCGGTGCGGGAAAAATAGTTCATTATTATATGTACTCGCTTATGATACAGGTATTTCGGGAAACCTGTGTGTAGGTATGTATAAAAGAAACACTCTGTATTAGGGTGAAAAAAAATACATAACTCTGCCTGGCTTTCTTTCAAGTTCTGTCATTCATCATTCTAACTTCGACTTATGGATGGCAGTACTCCAGTTTCTGATGTCACAACGAGTAACGTCAAAGGGCTAAGCTAAAGACCACATTCAATCGTAACATGTTTACCCATTTCGGAGCCATTGAGTGCCAACCAGACGAGACACAATCTCAAATTAAAACTTTTACTAATTTTCTCCAGAAACAACAAATAAAAATTCAATAAACGCCACATTCTTCAGTACTTTCAGCCACAAAGCTGCCCCGACTTTTGAGATGAAGTGAATTTATCGTGTAAAGTCACCCCAACGTTAGAACCCTCCAGTTTACGACAAGCTTTATTGCGATATCAAATGGGGTTTAATTTAAAATTTTAACACCCCCTCTATTTATGGGCGGGAATGGCATGTTATTGGGCAGGTAATAGAAAAATTATCGGCTGCCTGCAGGTTTATACTGAAACAATATACTGTAGGTATCTGAGGTTTTTATTCTGTTGACTCAGAAGGAACAGCCGCTCGGGTCGATGTCCAGGTCAAGCCGCACTTACCTGGGTTAGTCCGTGGATGGGTACATACCTAGTTTCCTCCGTGCATCGGAAAGATCTTTGACAGTTGTTAAGTAGTCAGTGGCCCGAAAATCTGAAAACCAGTTTTACCAAGGGGCATCGTATTACCTAGTACTAACTGGGTTGTGGAGGTGAGATAGGCAGTCGCTCCATGAAAATACTGGTATTCAGATACATCCGGTTAGACTGGAAGCCGACACCGAAAAGGCTAGCAGATGATTATCTTCTGTAGACTTAGTTCCTATAAAGTAGTGTAAGCGTTATATACAAATGTGTGTGTCGTTAAAACACAATGTTTAGTCCAGGTGTTACTAATAAAACCAAGAAATGGACTATAAAGGAGCAGCAATACAAACTTATTTCAGCACTAGCTTTTGCTCGGAGCTTCGCTCGCATTAATTTAGAATTTGACAATCCATTCGGGTTGTACCCTGCTTGTATAATAATATAATTCAATCATGATTCGAAAGACACGTGGCGCCATCTATTATCATAAGAATGTTATTGTTGTTTTTCTCGGGAACAAACTGACACATTTATATGTCGGAGACGGTCATTGGTACGGGCTTAAAATGAATCGCAAGTACGCCAGTGGTGCCATCACACAACCGAGTTACAAGTCTGCGGTGTGAGTAGTGCGGCCACTGGGTGCTTTACAGAGCCCTGATGTCTTCATCTCGAGGCGACAGTGGACAGTTGAGTGTCAGATCGCAGTGGAGTTAAGACGTCTTGGAATTTTACCCCGATTCATTGTGCCCTGTGTTATTGTGTTAAGTTGTAATTTAAAGTAATTTGTTACTTTAATAGAAACAGTGTATCGCACCCAGTGTATTTTCATTGCACGAAACCCATATGCTGCCCACAGGATGTGCGTGCCTAACGGAATAAATCCTGACAACCCGACAAATACAAACTTTCGCCTTTATAATATAATATAATATCTTGGGACAACCAACACACCCGCCATCTGATCCCAAACTAGGCAGAGCCTGTACTATGGCAACCAGACAACTGATAAACATACTTATATATTTCTAAATACATACATATTATAGATAAATTACACACCCAGATACAGAACAAATCGTACTCATCGCACAAAGATTTAAAATAATTATTAATTAATTTCGATTGTACATCATTTACGTACATGCTTGGTTTTAATACCAACGTATGCTATCACCTTCACAAAAATTGCTAGCTAAAAACAGGCGTTGTATCAAAAGGTCTATAATATACCTGAGCCATAGCCATGACACCTCGGTCACACAAAGGCGGGCTATTTCGGCGTCACAAGGAAGGGAACTCAAATCAAGTGGGCGCTGACAATGTGCGGGAAATAAGCAACAATAGCCGCTTGAAGTATGGGCTCTTAGCCCGGAGATATAGCTGGTGTAGATTATAAAGAACGACGTCTAATAAAATTGGTTGGTATTCTTAAAGGACGTTGATCAGGATGGCGTTATGTAATTAATTTATGAACAAGTGATATACATGCTCGTTGGGTCTAATGGATGTAAGAGTTACTGCTGAGTATGAGATCCTGGGTTGTTTCCGATTTCTAGATCGGGCAAAGTGTTATTAAAGTTTTCCCATAACATCACGCCTGTAATCCCAGAAGGGTCAGGCTGAGGTGTACCTAATAGTACACCCACATTTCGCCAGTTATGTTTAAGTCCCATGTAATAAAAGCAAACCTATTGCCATCAACAGGGCACAAACGAAAAATTGCTGACGGAAAAACCCAACATCACTTTGTCTGTCCTGGGAGTCGAACCCAAGACCTCATGCTACAAGACCAACGAGGCAGTCAAATCTGTAATTGTGCCCGGTTCCAATCTGTAATTGGTCCCATGTAATAAGGAGCGAGCCTATTGCCATCAAACGGGCACAAATGAGAAATTCCTGATGGAAAAACCCAAACACTTTGTCTGTCCCGGGAGTCGAACCCAAGACCTCATGCTACTAGACCGTTATATCTGGAATTGTACCCGATTAATGGCAATAGGCTCGCACCATATTACATGGGAGTCAAACATTACTGCTAAAATGTGGGTGTGCTATAGGCACACCTAAAAGGTTAAAGGGATACTTAAAAGAATACAGGTGTGGTGTTATCTTGTGAGCATGACAGGATCGTGGTACAGTGTATACTGTAGTTTCTGCTCACTCCATGGGAAAAGTCCGTGAACTCTTGTATGTACAAAAATACTATGTTCTCTGCTAGTTTCACATGTTGCATAACGAATATCAGGTATCCGAAACAGTTTTTCTATCGGTAATTGGCACATAGTTTCGATATAAAATTTAAGTGCGGGCTTGTATCAGAAGTGGGACAAAAATGTTTTAGAGTCGTGTGCCAAGCAGAGTGCGTTTGAAGATCCTCCACGAGTGACGATATTGTATAAATGATTGTATGGGACTACCAGGGCAATGAGTCGGACTATCATGATGGATCACGATGGAAGGACTGTATGACAGAAAGGGGGTGACTACTGACATGGCAACTAATGAAGAAGTATGGAAGAAGAAGATATGATGTGCCGACCCCAAATACATTAGGATAAAGCAAGAGAATGCTGATGATGAACTACACTCGTACTCAAATATTTATTTGCATTCCAAATCAAATCAAATCGTTTTTCTGATTCATGCGTAACATGCAGGTGTTCATTTCATAATTATATACTAATAATGTTCATTCCATGATCAGCCCCTTGGGCATACAAATTATTCAATAATATAATGAAAATATGATTCTAAAATTCTAATTATTTCATTTAAATTCCATTTCATATTAAATATAAATTCTATTATTACTTTATGTCATGCATGACAGACTCAAGACACTCAACAACAATAAATTTCATAATGCTTAACGATGTATGGACTGTGTAAAGGATGATATGGCAAGAAGGGAGGTTTCTTTTTTCATTTATTTCATAAACTATTTTTACATTGTATCGAAAACTCATTAAAAACTAACACAACACGGTTATACGCTTTACAGTTACAAACTTACGTAACTTTACAAAAATAAATTAGAATTCACTTATACAACTAAAATTCGGTACAGGTGTCTGATGAGATGAAGAGTAAAAGAGAAGTATGGAAGAGAAAACCGAAAGCATGCTGCGCCGACCCCAAATATATTAGTATAATGGCAGGAAAATAATAAAAAGATAAATAGATAATACAAAAAAAATATGTCAAAATGTGATTTACATGATTATAATAAAAGCTTTTGCCCGCGGCTTCGCCCGCGTGCAGTTCGGGAATTGGCCACGGGATCTTGCCTACTTCTGGGATAATAAGTAATCTACATCTATTTGTATCAGACTATAATCTATCTCTGTGCCAAGTTTCATCCAGATCTGATCAGCCGTTCTGGCGTGATTGAGTAACAAAGATCCATTCATCCAAACTTTCGCATTAATAAATAGTTTATGTAAGATATATATGTAATATTAGTATTTAGGGTTCCGCACCTCAAAGGGAAAAACGGAACCCTTATAGGATCACTCGCGTGTCTGTCTGTCTGCCTGTCCGTCTGTCACAGCCAATTTACTCTGAAACTACCGGACCGATGGAGTTGAAATTTGGTACATATATGTAAGACATTGATTCAAAGACGGACGTATAAATTAATTTTAAACAGGGGAGCCACTTTTGGGTCGTAAATTAAAAAATGAAAATATTTCTAAACTACATCGTGTTATATCAAAAACTGCGATACACGTGTCTCATAATTTTAATTGAAGAGTGATGTGTACATTAAGTTTTGAGTCAACCGACCCAGAGAATATTAAGTTTTACAGAAAATTCAACCCCCATTTCAAAACAAAGAATACATCCTTAAATTTCATGTCATTAAGACCAGTGGTTGATATATCAGTCAGTCAGTCAGGACTTTGATTTTATATTGCGGGATGATTTTGGAAAAACTGTAAGTAGAGTATGTAGACTTTCAAGTCTATCGACACCTAGAATAGAAAGTTTCACAGAAAACTCAGCACCCCATTTTGTCCTCTTAGGGGTGGAATTTCGGTGCTATCATTGCGAGGATCGCCCGGAGGACACGGTGGAGCACACCGTGGAGGTCTGCTCCGCTTGGGCGGAGCACCGCCGTGTCCTCGTAGCGGCGATTGGCGGCGACGACCTCTCGCGTCCGGCCCTGGTTCAAGCCATGGTCCGGGGCGAGAGGGAATGGAAAGCCGTCGCCTCCTCCTGCGAAGCAGTCATGCTAGCGAAGGAGGCGGCGGAACGTGAGAGGGAGAGAGCCTCACGTCCCAGCCGCCGCGGGAGGAGAAGCACCGGGCGTCGGGGCCACGCCGTGATGGGTCTCGGCCACCGTAGGCGCGGGCCTGTGGACGGTGAGTAATGGGCTAGCTCGCCGTCCGTCCGTCGTATGACGACAGGCCGTGTCGACGGCGCGTTCGTGTTCCACGCGCGCCTCAAAGAGATGTCAGCAAACGGGAGGGCCGATGCCTGCCAGGGCTGCGGGACTGTTCGAAAGAGATACCGCGGCCCTGGAACATAAAGGGCCAAAGAAGGAACATGGGTGGTTTTTAGTCAGTAAGAATCTGACACTCCCTTCCGCTCCGCCCAGAGCGGGAGGGGACATTTGATGATTTCCCACCCTCCAAAAAAAACAAAAAAAAGGGGTGGAATTTCGAAAAACCCTTTCTAAGTGGACCCTTTGCCACTGGTAGGTACCAGTGGTGAAGAGTGAAAATTGAGTCAGGGGAAACCGAAGAAAAAACTGAGAATTGTTTTTTTTTCCTATGTTTATTTGGACCTCATTTTCGTTATCAGTGACCTCAAAAACTATGAAAATGATAACCCTGATGAAAAATCTAAAAAAAATGGTTGGTGCCATTTAGAATTTCCATTTTGACCTAATTTTCGATATCAGCGACCCTGAAAACCATGAAAATGACATCCATGACGAAAAAACCAAATATTTTCGTCCGCACCATCTTGGATTTTCATTTTGACCACATTTTCGTGATCAGCGACCCCAAAAACCACGAAAATGACATTCATGAAGAAAAACCAAAAATTTTCATCGGCGCCATCCTGAATTTCATTTTGACCTAATTTTCGTTATCAGCGACCCCAAAAACCACGAAAATGACACTCATGACGAAATAACTGAATTTTTTTGCTGGCGCCATCATCGATTTACATTTTGGCCACATTTTCGTTACCAGCGACCCCAAAAGCCATGAAAATGAGACCCATGACGAAAAAACCTAAAATCTTCATGGGCGTCGTCTTGAATTTTTATATTTTGACCTCATTTTCGTCATTGGCGGCCCCAAAAACCACGAAAATGACACCCATGACGAAAAAACCGAAAAAAAACAGGACTGAATTTCATACTGGGGGATGATTTTGGAAAAACTGTGATACACGTTTCTCATAATTAATCTCTTCTTAACTGAGAATAAAAAGTTTCATAGAAAACTCAACACCCATTTTTACCCTCTTAGGGGTAGAATTTCGAAAAACCTTTTCATAGTGGATACCTACTCTTCACAAAGAATACGCCCTCCAAATTTCATTTCTCTAGGACCAGCGGTTTGGGCTCTGCGTTGATATATCAGTCAGCCAGGACTTTGAATTTTATATTGGGGGATGATTTTGGAAAAACTGTGATACACATCTCTCACAATTTTAACTGCAGAGTATGTACACAAACTTTCAAGTCAATCGACCCCGAGAATAAAAAGTTTCACAGAAAATTCAACACCCCAATTTACCCTCTTAGGGGTGGAATTTCGAAGAACCTTTTCTTAGTGGATACCTACTCTTCACAAAGAATACACCCTTTAAATTTCATGTCTTTAACACCAACAGCTTAGGTTGTAAGTTGATATATCAGTCAGTCAAGACTTTGAATTTTATATTGGGGGATGATTTTGGAAAACTGTGATATACATTTCTCATAGTTTTAACTGAAGAGTATGTAGACTTTTAAGTCAATCGACCTGAGAATAAAAAGTTTTACCGAAAATTCAACACCCCATTTCTCCCCTTTAGGGGTGGAATTTCGAAAAACCCTTTCTTAGTGGATACCTACTCTTCACAAAGAATACACCCTTTAAATTTCATGTCTTTAACACCAACAGCTTAGGCTGTAAGTTGATATATCAGTCAGTCAGTCAGGGCTTTGAATTTCATATTGAGGGATGATTTTGGAAAAACTTTGATACACGTTTCTCATAATTGTAACTGCAGAGTAGGTACACAAATTTTCAAGTCCATCGACCGCGAGAATAAAAAGTTTCATAGAAAACTCAACACCCCATTTTACCCTCTTAGGGGTAGAATTTCGGAAAACCCTTTCTTAGTGGATACCTACTCTTCACAAAGAATACACACTCCAAATTTCATTGCTCTAGGACCAGCGGTTTGGGCTGTGCGTTGATATCTCTGTCAGTCAGTCAGGACTTTGAATTTTATATATATAGATAGATGAAAACATACCCTTACCGAATTAATTAAATTTAAAACCGAATGGTAAATTGTCTATCCATTGCCTGAATTGCAAAGTAAAATTATAAAATGGCCAAACTGCCCGCGGAATGAAAAAACGGTATGCATCTCTCACCTTTACAATTCAGAATGAAAATAATATTTAAATATCGGGGACATTGAATTGAAATAATGGTAAACGATGCTGCTGCAAAGAGGAATTTTAATTGCCTTGTAATCTGGTACTGATGAAGGGTTTATTCATGTGAAAACCGGGCTAGGAACACCTGTTTTTGCGCCAATGGACATATTGGACAAAGCCGATGATTTCCATCGGTGGCATTGAGAACTTTTCACTATTAAGCTGAATACTATTAACTTTTTATTATTATTAAAGAGACGATTCAGAGTTTAGCGGAATAACGTTCCGATATAATTGACCCTTAGAAAGATTTTAAAACTATTTTTAATTTATGAAAAAAGCGCTGAATTTAGCTGCTATTCACAAATAAATGACAATGTCACCGGATACCCACACTAAAGTTCATAAAATCTAACATGATAAAAACCGGCCAAGTGCGAGTCGGA
Source organism: Eurois occulta (assembly GCA_950022335.1). Taxonomy (NCBI): domain Eukaryota; kingdom Metazoa; phylum Arthropoda; class Insecta; order Lepidoptera; family Noctuidae; genus Eurois; species Eurois occulta. Next base: position 1,445,379 of record OX465489.1, on the reverse strand, counting down.
CTCGCGCACGAAGGGTTCCGTACCATTATCTATAAAAACGGCAAAAAAATCATATCTGTTGTATGGGAGCCCCCCTTAATATTTTTTTTTTAATTTTTAGAATTTGTTGTTATAGCGGCAATAGTAATACATCATTTGTGAAAATTTCAGCTTTCTAGCTATCACGGTTTATGATATACAGCCTGGAGACAGACCGACAGACAGACAGACAGACAGCGAAGTCTTAGTAATAGGGTCCCGTTTTACCCTTTGGGTACGGAACCTTAAAAATGACAGCTGCCAAACTAAGGGACTTTTAGCAGGACAAATAGCTTTGTATCGAAATAAATAATTACAAATGCATATTTATGCAGTCAGTATTTTACTCTATGTAAATATGGGTATTAATTAGGGCCAATTAAAATAAACTGGCAATTAATTATGCACGTCCTGTCAGCTGTCATTATATTCAAGTTAGTTTTTAGAACCAATCAATCCGTTTATCAAGCATGTTAATTTAATAACGTCGATCCTCTACTCTACAACTGACGATGATGATGACAATAGACGACTTGATGTATGGACGTATCGAGCGTTGATTTTCTGCCATTTATGCCAATTCACAGTCATTTCGGCACCCGCCGAGCTACAGCGATGACACACGATATGTCGTCGGTACGTTGCGACGCCTGAGCGGTGACGCTGCGTGCGTCCTTTTGTGACATATAAATTAACTACTCATTCATTTGCTTTCATGGATTTATGTGTTTTTAATTTAGATTTTAAAAAGTACTTATTCTGTTTTTCTGGTTACTTTTTTTTTAAAGTTTACTTTACCAAAATATGGATGTATCTGAATTAAATGAATTAATCACTACATATTATAAAACAAAGTCCTCCGTCGCGTCTGTCTGTCTGTTCGCGATAAACTCAAAAACTACTGCACCGATTTTTATGCTGTTTTCACCTATGGAAAGTGGTGTTCTCGAGAAAGGTTCCAGTATATAATTTGTCAAGTTTTTGTATACATTGGCTAAAATATAATGAGATTTGTTGGAGGTGTCAGAAAAAAATAAGCCAACTGGGAGCTTTCAACGAAAACGCTGCCTAAACCCTTTGATATATTATTATAACAGAATGAAGTATCGTGGAATTGTGTGTATCTTTTAAAGGTCTACATAAAAGATCCGCGATGGCATATGTCTATCTTTTAAGCTTAACATACTATATCCATATTAATACTTTAAAAAATGGGCAATTATAAAGCGGTAATCGGAAAGCTATTTACACAAATACGGTATTTCGCGATTACCAACATCCACGTGGGCGAAGCCGCGGGCATCAGCTAGTAATATTATAAATGCGAGTGTTTGTGTGGATGGATGGAAGTTTGTTACTCTACTACTACTACTGACCGAATTTAGCACACAGATAGTTTATAACTGGAATTAACACATAGGATACTTTTTGTCCCAGTATTACGATCCCGTGGGACAATTACCGAACTCCATGCGGGCGAAGCCGCGGGCATAAGCTAGTTGAATATAAATCGGAAGCAAATGCTCGGTGTGTTGAAATTTAACCGTTGCGACAACGCAACGTCCGTGTTGTTCCACTCGTATTAAACAGGTCAGGACATATCACGCGTGCCGTGATGAATGGCTGACAGACGATGTTACTGATAAATGTCCAGGGGGAGTAGTGGCACATTTAATACGGACACAATACGTTTTATTTGAATGATGATACTTTTTGTGATGTGCTTTATGTTTGATTGCGTTTTATATTGGGGAGTTATAATACATCGTTGACGGATATTGGAGATTTAAAATGGTATGGAGTTCTACTTATACAGAATTCAGTATATCATGCTAAGATGACCGGTACAAGAAATTAATCCAAGAACGTTATTGGAATCAAAAAAAAAATTGTTTTTAGTTCCTCATAAGCAATGTATCGCTACGAACGGCAAGCGCGACGACGAGTTCAATAAACTCTGTAGCTAGGCAGGAAGTGAACAGCTGATTTCACGCGTCGTACGCTAGAGTATTTCAACATCCATTGTTGGTTTTATTTTATTTTAACCGTATTAATTTCACATTGAAATAAAGGAATAGTAACTGAAAAACGAGAAGAAAAATGAAAATTTTATTGAGAAAAATTCCGGAGGAACCTAATTCAAAATAAAGAACTGTATGCACCTGTATGAACAGTTTTCGGAGCACTGTCCCTTACACCCTGTATTCTGACTAGTCTAAGAATAGAACGAGGACGAGAACAATGTTTTAGCGGTTATCGTAGCATGACTACGGCGTAGCGCGCACCTTGCTACGAGACGCAGCTCGCGTAGCAAGGCAGTGTTGAAGGCTGGGGTTTAGCATACGCGTCGGGTACAAACAATGTGTATCATCAGTGACTACCTAATTTCAAACCCGTTTAAGATCTCGCTACAGGGCCTATGTATATTACGTGTTTATTTAACACAAGAAAAGAAATAAACTGCCTCCTTGGTATATCGGTCGCAATCGCGACTGCTGAGCATGAGGTCCTGGGTTCAATTCCCGAGTCGAGCAAATTGTTATTGGGTTTTTCCATCAGGCATTACTCAGTAGCAGCCACGGAATCTGGATTTGTGCCCGGTTGATGGCCATAGGCTCGCCTCCCAGTACGTGGGTCTTAAAGATAACTGGCGAAATGTGGGTGTACCTACTAGGTACATGTCTACCTAACCCTACGGGAATCACAGGTGTGATGTTATGATGTTAAGTAAAGAAATTAAGAATAACCAATAAAAACTACCAACCACACCATTTGAGCCATCTGCGAACCTGGAACTCTTCCACCATTTACAAACATCTACAGAAACACAGCGAGTAAACACGAAAAATCCCCGTGTATGCAGCAATCAGTCGGTATTCGGTCGTTTCGCGCAATCCCGCTCAAAACGCGACGATCCGTGAACGTTCAAACTTGTCTACACACCCTCATTAGGTGTTTGTCCTCCTCATAAAAAATGTTCTATAAGGCAATATTTAACTGAATTCAAAGCTATTATGGGCAATATTGCCCGTTTATTTTTGACTTGGATTTTCGAAGGAATATTTTTTTTTCTGGAGCTCTAGCGTGCAATTTGATTAGGTAGTGTTTATGGGTGACGGTATTTTTGAGTTTGTTTTCATTTGATAAATTGGTAAACATGCCCGCGATCACCGCAGCCCAGACATAGGAACAGTGGTGGACACTAACGACCAGACAGGTGCAAGGCCGATTATACAATTAAGTTGAGATATATAGAACCAAATGATGTAAAGACGCATCGTGCAATCAACCGGATCAAAGCACCTAGCACAAGTGCGCAGTGTAAACGTCACGTAAATACGTCAATTTTAAAATTAAAACACTGCGTTTCACATATTTCATAATTTTCAGAATGTATTCGTAACTATGGATGTTGTTGCTGATTGTGCTTGCTGCAAACAATTTAACTAAAATGCTATAGGATGAAATTGTGTTTCCGATTAAAAAATCTATGTATTTGATCAGTTCTCTCCCACGCTAAAGTTAGATTGAATAACTACACTAATATTATAAAGAGGAAAAATTTGTATTTTTGTGTGTGTGTATGTTTGTAATGAATAAACTCAAAAACTACCGATTTCAAAAATTCTTTCACTATTGGAAAGCTGCATTCACCTTGAGTAACATAGGCACCATGCAAAGCCGGGACGAACCGCTAGTATTTTATAATATTGTTAATTTGTATGTCAAATGCATACTTATATGATCTGAAATGGATTTTAAATGAATTTGAATTAAGTGTAGTAGGTGGCCCGCAGAACAAATCTTTAAGTAACTCCTAATCTTTAAGTAGTTACTTTTTAGGGTTCCGTACCCAAAGGGTAAAACGGGACCCTATTACTAAGACTTCGCTGTCTGTCTGTCTGTCTGTCTCCAGCCTGTATCTCATAAACCGTGATAGCTAGAAAGCTGAAATTTTCACAAATGATGTATTACTATTGCCGCTATAACAACAAATACTAAAAATTTTAAAAAAAAAATATTATGGGGGCTCCCATACAACAGATATGATTTTTTTGCCGTTTTTATAGATAATGGTACGGAACCCTTCGTGCGCGAGTCCGACTCGCACTTGGCCGGTTTTTTTTTCAAGCATTAGTAAACTACAAAACTACAGCCCAAAGAGGACACTAGAGCCTTCAAATTCTGTTCCTACACAAAGGATCAAACCCCGATTCCCCACATGTCATCGTCCCAACCATCCTCATACCGTTCAATAAAAACCTTGTTTCCTCCGATACTTATTAGTTGCGCGGAATATATTAAATTCCTCGCCCGGCCGCGTACATCTCGCATATTCATATTTTTCATATCTCTCTGTATATTATGATTCTCTTTGTGTTTTTACGGGCTGCTGTACTCTAAGGGGATGTTATGGAACTAGAAATAGGAATAGTAATAGGCCGGCGTTTCTAGGTTTGCGTTAAGAGGGTGGTTTTATTATTACATATCTGTATTAAGTACATGTACTCACTGCTCCCGATCTTCGTCCGTACCCTTAAATGTAAAAAAAGTATGTGTATCGTCATCTGCCTAGCCTTTTCCCAACTATTTTGAGGTCGGCTTTCAGTCTAATCGGATCCAGCTGAATACTAGTATTTTACATGAAGCGACTGCCTATCTGACCTCCACAACCCAGTTAGTACTAGGTAATACGATACCCCTTGGTAAAACTGGTTGGCAGACCTTCGGGCCACTGACTACCTGTAACGACTCTCAAAGATCCACTATTGACAGCCGGGACCAACTGCTTAACGTGATTTCCGAGGCACGGAGGAAATTCGGTGTGTGTTTTATGGTCACGCATCAACGGACCAACCTAGGCAAACCCGGCTTAACCTGAAAATTGACCCCGAGTGGCTGTTAATACTTAGCTACGAGCTCCTCTTTAAAAAATATGTGTATATTATACGAAATTTCAAATGAAACGATTTTGTGTGTGTGTTTTTTTGTAATTATAAGAGGAAAAATTGATAGGACGTCAAAATATTCGTCCACATCGCTGTCAACGGGAAAACTACTGACAGCACTGCCACGTTGGATGGCAAAGTTGATTCTTTGGCCAAAAAAGCCAGCGCTCTGGTCCCGTGAAGTGTCGACCAATCGCTTGACGATATCCCGAAAGACTAGGACCCCAAGGCCCCAGTGACCTTATTGTTTTAAATAACTCAACAGTAAACATTTCCAAATCAACACGGATATGTAAACCGGTATTTTACTGCGTGTTTCTGTACATCGGTCAGCTAGAATTACAGTGTTCCGTGTATCTCGTTTGATATTGATATCTCGCTTCAATATCAGGTATATTTAGGTGGGTTGTCTTGGTTGCAGATTCTCGGAGAATTATTGTTTATATTATCCGAGCCCAGTTAACTGTTAACAGTTTACGTAACTGAGAATATATTGTTAGCTCACAGATATACAGTACGTACGCCAACATAACATAACATAACACCTATAATCCCCGAAAGGCTAGGCTGAGGTATACTTATTAGTAACCGCACATTTCGCCAGTTATTGTAATAGGGCACGAGCCAATCGCCATCAACCGGGCACGAATCTAGACTCCGTAGCTGCTACTGAGAAATTCCTGATGGAAAAACTCAATAACACATTGCCCGACATGGGAATCGAACGCAGGACTTCTTGCTCAGCAGTCGTGCTTGCGACCACTAGATCAACATTACGTAACACGAGAAAAGTAAACATTGGCAGTAGCAGATAACAAGTTACCTAGGTTAAATGAATATACGTGGTTGCCAATGTCAGACGGTCAAAGATTCAACTTAACCGACTTGTTCATTTATATACCTATCCTTTTAAGACGTCCACGTGTGAAACTAAAGTTAGTAGTTTGACAAAATTCTTAACCGAAACCAGGAGCTAAAAGACAAGAAGTTAACTATGGGCTGATTTTAATATATCAGTGAAATAACATTCATTCCTCGAGGAGCTCGTGGTTAAATAATAACAGCCGCTCTTGTTGATCTTTAGGTTAAGTCGTCCTTGCCTTGGTTGGTCTGTGGATGGGTGACCTCCCATTACACACCGAGTTTCCTCCGTGCCTCGGAAAGCACGTTAAGCCGGCTGTCATTTGTGGATCTTTGACAGTCGTTACAGGTAGTCATGAGTGGCCCGAAAAACTGACAACCAGTCTTACCAAGGATATCGTATTACCCAGTACTATCTGGGTTGTGGAGGTCAGATAGGCAGTCGCTCCATGTAAAATACTGGTATTCAGCTGCATCCGGTTAGACTGGGAGCCGACCCCAAGATAGTTGGGAAAAGGCTAGGCAGATAATGATGAGTGAAATAACATTCACGTGAATGAAAATACAAAACTTATTCGCAGGATAAGATTTATGCTAGATAAGGAAGTTTATCCTGATTCGCTCTTTTAAAAACGATTGTTTCGTTTTGGTAGAATTCTTCAAATTATTTTTTCCTTGATACCAACCCACATAACAACCAAACTGACGGGTCAAGTGTTTAGTTAATTTAAGCCATTTCCCAGCAAGTTGTTCGTTAATCGTTTCACGCAAGTATAAGTAGATCTGTCCCGGCGGATAGATCCCGAGCTTGATGATAGATACTCCTGAATAAATTATCTGGCGGTTAATCGAAGCTAGTTGGGAGGGGAGGGGAGGTAGTTCTGATGCCTCATTGATTACGTGATTAGGCGTAAACTGTTGCGGATGTACGGGAGAAGATGAGAGTGGATCTGTTTAGCAACTTCTGGAATGGCAGTGCAGTATAATAGTCTCCGAGTTACGGCCTAAGCGGTCGTACGGCGCACCCTGTAACGTTCTCGGAAATGTGTACAATGTACAGTCAGAATTAAAATGTGGAAGGTTATTTTAATAGTTTTTAGGGTTCCGTACCTCAGTTGGTAATAACGGAATCCTTACATGATCAATTTGTTGTCCGTCTGTCCGTCTGTCAAGACCCTTTTTCTCAGGAACGCGTGGAGGTATCAAGCTGAAATGAATATCAAATATTAAGGTATGCTACCCTTTGGAGCAGTGAAGAAAAATCAACTTGTAATTCAACGCGTTCCAAGGAAATGACCGTTTATGTCTCATATTGTGCGATTTCACCAGAGAATCAAAACCTATTCTGCTTCTCATTAACCTAGAATCATGAAATTTGGCAAGAAGAAATGTCGTACACCACATGTTTTTTATCAGGATCCCTGATACTATTTAATGCTTTATTAGAATCGAAAGACGCGTCTCTGTAGTTGAATAGATTGACCGCGCATATAACTTTAATAAACTACATAAAATGTAAGACAGCAGTCCTCTACAAGCCGTAGATAAGGCGTGTATGTTGAAATCTACACTTATAGTTACGATAAAATTGTTGTTATTTCGTACTCTAAAGGAACGCTACTACAGCTTCACAGTCGAAACTATTATAGACCTACCACCTGCACAAACTTTATATCAAACGAAACACCTTCAACGTGTTTGTAAAGTTCATGGTTTTCTTTGAAATATAGTTTTCAAAATATTTTCTATAACAAAAGTTTAACTTTATAAGTTTGGAGTTTGGTTTTTTTGAATGATAATTGTAACAATAATAATATAATCAATTTGATCTTTAAAAATTAAATATTTGCATGCCGAATGGTTTAATATGGCTGAGCTTTGATATTTCACAACAACTATTGTGTATTACACATATTTGCAAAATAAAATTCTATTCAAAAGCTTGAGAAATTATAAGGTTTTACATTGGCTGAAATAAATTTAATTAAGATGGGGCTAAATAACTTCTCAGAGTACTAGACTAAATTTTCATTTGTTTAGAGGTTCATTCAAACCAGTACGGATAGATTTAAAACTGGCCGTGGACATTGAGAGTTAACAGTTAAACATTGTCATGTTTAACTAACGTAGCTTTTAATATTTTTGCTAACGTAGCTTTTAATATTTTTACTAACGTAGCGTTTACTATTTTTACTACAGTAGCTTTTTATTTTTACTGGGTGTAATTTTACTTATTTAATGTTGTTCTATTTCCCTTCATCCGACATTGTTCCGACAGACATCTTGCTGTACCAGTGTCGAAGAGAAGGTATTAATTTTATTGTTTGATGTTGTTTGTAATTTTTCTTTGATTATGAGCTCTATTAGATTTATTTTGATTTAATTTAATTTGGTTTGTTTTATGTGGTCCAATCCAATCTAATCCAATTTGATTTAGTCTGATTTAATTTTATTTGATTTAATTTAATTTTATCTTGATTTTATTATTAATGTCTTGGTGATTTTTATCAATTTATGTGTGGCAATGGGTGTTATATACCTGAAATAAATAAATTAATGTTTTTTTTTTTTTATTTCGTGTCGTAGGTATAGCATCGTATTGGACGAGTCTGTAATGTTGCTATAATTAGTGGTAAATAAACGGTGTTGCAACCCGCCGCGTCCGCATTTTTCAGTAGCTACCAGTTTAACCGGACCTTAATAGTAATAATATTGACTAATAGGTAATAATTCAAGGGCAGGCCGTTAGATCCCCAGCAGAATGAAACAGGTTAAAAGTAACGGTAATCATGCAAATGATAAATTGACTCACTTGACTGTGCTAGCATTGATGATGTTGGTGTAAGCAGACATGAATCTGAAAAGAAGAAGATATAATGCTTAGTACAGAAGAAAGAGATAGACACATTATAAAGTAGATGTTGTATGTAGACATGTTATGCCAACTACGGTATGTGATACAAAATAATCAGTTCATAATACAATGGGCCAGCTTCAAACCGACAACATAGACTTTAGTAATAAAGAATGAGAAAAAGAGAGATAATGAAGCTTTTCATTAATTTTGATGAAAAAACACAAGCAACCAAACGAGAACAACCAGACATCTTTCTAACTTGAAACCGAAAACTTTTCCCATTTTTGCGCACTACAATAAAAAATACGCTAAACGCCGAACAACCCATCGCCCATTTACATCACACGACAAATTTTAATCACACGACAAACAAACCCGTTCCACTCTCACACAAACACTAAATAATTAATAACACGGGGGAGCCACCGTCACCAGATTCACACAACGGTTCATACATAAAGCGAATCACGTCTCTGGAGGGAAAAACAATCCATCAGTTGTTGGGTCCCTCAAACGGTACTCCATACACCGCACAGCAGGCACACATACACACACACTACATGAAAAAACACACACGTACACAATTTTCCCACATGAGCAAAACGTACACTCAAAAATGTAGGCAACACACACACACACAGTGTATCGACACACATTGCATCTCAATGTAGCACACAGACGGAACACAATACTCAGTTGGAATACAAATGTGTGTGTCATAAAGGTGGTTGCAAATGCCAGATTCTGCATTTGAACGTATACTCGTATATTGAATAGTTGAGGAAAGGTTACCTGGGATTTAAATATTTAAACTTGATTTTGCTAGGCGTTTATTTCTATAGTTAAAAACGTATGTTATACTAGCTTTTGCCTGCGGTTTCGCTCGCGTTAATATAGAATTTAACAATCAATTCGGGTTGTACTCTTCTTTTATAATAATATAATTCAATCATGTTTCGTGGCGCCATCGATTATCATAAGAACGTCATTGTTGTTTTTGTCGGGAACCGTACTTTTTTTGGGATCAAAGGTACCCTATGTCCGTTTCTGTACACCTGACAACGTACTCGTATATGCAAAATTTCCGGATGATCGGTTCAGTGGTTTAGGCGTAAAAAGGTAACAAACAAACAAACATACTTTTGCATTTGTAATATTAGTTGGGATTAGGATAGATACACAATACGTAATTTTTAAATGTAATTTCCCTCGAGTCGAGTACTATACAGTTAGATGTTGTTGCTCGCGACCTTCGCCCGCATGAAATTATTATAAAAATATTACCTCACTAGTTGAATCGGATATTGTTAACAATTTTATGGGTTTTCATTTAATTGCACGGAACCCTAATTCTTTTTCTAAAATAGTAGCCTAAGTTACTCCTTATATCACAAACATACCTATCTGTCAGTAAAAAGTACAGTAAAAAGTCTCGTCAAAATCGGTCCTGCCGTTTTGGAGATTAGGCGCAAAAAACAGACAGATAGACCTGCAAAAATTACCGTTTATACTTTCATATGCATTCAGTAAAAAGCTGTTACTCTGAAATTTCACTTCAATTTTATTTACTTGTATGGATAAAACAATTCTTCCTTAACTGACGTCAATCAAATAGTGCATACTTGGAAACTGTTTTATAAATTGCGAGGAAATTTAAATAATTCAACATATTTTCTCAGCTCAAATGAAATACAAAATATCAAATAGGCGTCAAGCACCAGTTGTCTCAAATTTTTGCTGAACTGACTTTTTTTCAACTTCGCCCCACTCTAGGAATTTCTCCTGTATCGTGGGTGCGTTTAGAATCATTTAAACTCACATACACAAACATCCAGACCCGGAACAACTATCTGTAGGCCATGCAAATATATGTTCCGTTCGGGATTTGAACCCACTACACGCAGTACAGCAGCCAATCGCTCAGTCACTGCGCCAACTGTGCCGTCAAATTGAATAAAGTATGAATGTGGATGAAGCAAAAGGATTATGTAACGGTACAACCGCAGGAAGCGTTTTGTGGTGTCTGCTTACCCCCATAAGAAAAATTTATGATTTTCTGTACGTATACTCATAATGATTGGCACGTGTGGTGGTTTGAATTTGTAGTTTCCTATAGAGAAGAACTGGCAAGATTTTTTTTTCATATTACGCATAATTCTTGTTGCGTGCCTATAAATTAGTCTGTGGTAAATAAACATCTTTTTACTGACTTCCTTTTCTTGCTGTTTTTCCCCGATACCCCGTGGTCGCTAGTGATACTGCTAAACTGGTCTTGGGTTCAACACCAGCGTCGAGCAAAGTGTTACTGAATTTTCCCATCACGAATTTCTCCGAAGCAGTCAGATGTAAACAGCTGTAGTTAGTTGATAGCAATGGACTTGCCCCTTATTAAACGGGACTTAAACATAACTGGCGAGATGTGGGTGTTCTATAACTCTACATTACCCATCGAGACATTTTTCTATTAACACGAATACCATTTTCACGGCACATTGTTAGTCTGTAAGATACCTCACAGTCTTTGCCTCACAGATTTTGAAGGCACGGTTGGCGCAGTGGCTGAGTGATTGGCTCCTGCACTGCGTGTCGTTTGTTCGATCTCCGCACGGAACAAATATTTGTATGACCTACAGATAGATGTTCCATCTCAGACTGGTTCTGTATGTGAGTTTAAATATTTCTAAACGCATCCTCGATACAGGAGAAATTCCATTCCTAGTGTGGGGCAATGTTTAAAAAAAAAGATATATTTTGATATATCTACAGGGCCTGAAAATAAATGATTTATTAATTTATACAGGCATGATGTTATCTGCAAATCCACAATAACCCAGAACAGTACACACTCATTCGTCGCGTTGTCACAGCATGCGCAAGTATGCAGCAGGCCTAAAGCGCCCCCTCCGAGTTTCACTTGACCCACATAGGGCTGCAGAGAAAAACTTGCAGATTATCGGCTGCGGTGGAAGTTGGACGCGCCCGTAATAACGCTGACCAGTTTGCAGTTCGCACGGCTGTGTACTGCCTGTGTGAAGCATGTACGAATACTGTTATACAGGGTGTAAACGGACATTTCACGAAACAGTCGGTCAAGCTTTATGTAGATTAAACTAAGTAACTTTACGCAAAAATGATTTCTGAGAAACGACTTTTCTTTTGGGTGCTAAATCACGTTTTACGGTAGGGCTCAATGTAACGCACTCAAAACATTGTGCTGATGGTTGGACTCAATAGTTACAAAACATGTAATTTAAAAAAAAACTTGTGTAAAAGTTGGATCTTCGACTCCCAATATCTCCGTAACTAGAAGGTTCCCAGGTATGGTCTAGCACAAAAAAAATCACCGCAATGACGGAGTGAATAAGTGCCTTTCAGCTTCGTTAAGGGTTTTGTCACACAATGTATAACTGAGATAATCATTTGTCTACCGCCCGCACTGGGCCGCATGATGCATTATGGACCACTCTCTCTCACAGAGAGGAGGATCGTGTCCCAGCAGTGGGAAATCTATAGGCTGATTACGTTTATCATTAACAGAGCACTCTGAGTGCAGGCCAAGTAACATTCTTTTAGGGGTATGACGAACAGGGTGTAAAAGTTCCTCAATACTCCATAGAAAAGGGAGAATCCTCCGACCAGACGGGTTTTGTGTGTGGTGGGCTACTGCCCGACAGTTGTTGTCGGGTTTTCGCATAAAGTCTTAAGTCGCGGATAACTTTAGTAGCGCGATTCAGTTTTGATGTTAGTTCTTCCTTTGTGGCATAGATGGCGCTGTTCTACTTTTTGTTCTGTCCGCTAGATTCTACCAGCAATACCGATGATGGGAAAGTTAAAACTGCTTGGAACTGTTGCGAAAAGTTCACGTCAAGCCAGTTGAAAAATATTGCCAACTGTCTCGGTCCTCTGGTAGCAGCTGGATGAGAGAAACCACACATCGGGTTAGATGTCGGACGGGCGGTGTATGGCAGCGATGACTGCGCCTGAGGACTGCTATTAGTTGATGATGATGGTAAGCAGTTTATAATGCGATACCACGGTCACATTTTTGTCGCTGATCATTGTTTAATCGTAAAAGAAACTCAGCTCGTCATACTTATTCGTTTCTGCATACTGTGCAGAAACAACTGTGTGTCAGTAATTTAAAAGACCGTGTATTCAGCCGTAGTTTGACATAATAAGAATACTCAACAAAAGAATATATCAAAAAGTACACTTATAAACTGTTCCGCGTATCATTACTCCAAACATCTTACCAAAAACATAAAAGTACAGTCACACAAAAAACATCAATGCAAGAAACAAAATTTGTAGTACCATCGAGTGACTCCATATTAATTTTCCGGGCGGCTTGCCTCAGTCGGTATGTCAAAGGGAAACTCTGATACCTCCAGTTTTTTACATATTTCTTGAGTACTCAAAGTAGATGTAAGTACCCTGGTGACCGACCTATTGGCAATCACTTTTAGTTTAGCATTATTAACGATACAGCGAACGTACAATCTCTTGATCCTTTTTCGGTGTATGTTGTATGGAAATTGCTGTATAAAAATAATGTTTAAGAACTGATGTAGAAATAATTTTTAGTCTGGCTTCAGGTCTATAAAAATGTGGGATGAAATGTATTTTCTGTAGAACCTTTTGTAGAACCATGTACCCGAAGCCGAACCCGTAATTTACGATCTACATCTTCGTGTCGATGATTCCCATTTCAAACAAATCTCTGCCACATCGACGGCGTTAGTAGTGGCTTCGGACGTGTCCTTTAAAGTGCAGGTGGAGTTGCACAAAGAACGTGTGAGCCATGGTTTGGGATGAGGCTCCACGTTTAAAGCCTAAGTGGTATCATAGCGTAACAAAATGAGTACGGCGTAGCTTAGGGGCATAAACGAAGCAACGTATCAAATACCACATTCAAACACGCTTTATTATTAGAATGAACTATTCTGATATAGTTCGTAGAAATGAGAAAGAAAATGGAAAAGATTAAAAAACCGGCCAAGTGCGAGTCGAACTCGCGCACGAAGGGTACCGTACCATTATCTATAAAAACGGCAAAAAAAATCATATCTGTTGTATGGGAGCCCCCCTTTATATTTAATTTTTTTCATTTTTAGTATTTGTTGTTATAGCGGCAATAGTAATACATCATTTGTGAAAATTTCAGCTTTCTAGCTATCACGGTTTATGAGATACAGCCTGGAGACAGACAGACAGACAGACAGCGAAGTCTTAGTAATAGGGTCCCGTTTTACCCTTTGGGTACGGAACCCTAAAAAGCAGTCGTACTCAAACCTACACAAATATAAAAAAAATCACGTTTTTTGTTGACGTACTCAGTTTTCAGTTACCCAGATCACATTTAGTCTAAAAGAGTTTATCCCAGACACATCTCCTCCGGGAACCAAAAAATACAAAAGTAAGTCGTAAGCGAGGATGCTAAATTAAAACTATTATACTGAAAGCATTTCAAAGAAAACTGACTACGCGACCATTCTGAATTATTTCGTGTTTTCGTAGAACAACATTTTCTTTTGTGGACGTTTTAAAGTATTTTCTAGCAAAGGGAACAGGCATCTGTATTAAATATTTAATGGGATTTAATTGGATGCGATGCGACTGCGCTAGTCCAGTTATAATTATATATATTTAATTCATGGGGAGTGAAAATCATGTTTCTTTAAAAATTCTGAATAAGACTGCCGTGGCTTATTGTTGCCAGGAAATATTCCTACTAATTATGTTCATATACCCTGTCATAATTGACTGTACCTACGTCAAGATATTGTAAAAGATTACTGATGAAATTGTGCATATACGTTTTCAGGTTTAGAGAAACGGACATGAAGTACATTTCATCCCGAAAAAAAGTATTGTTCCCGAGAAAAACAACAATAACGTTCTTTTGATAATAGATGGCGCCACGAGTCTTTCGAATCATGATTGAATTATATTATTATTAGAGTACAACTCGAATTGATTGTCAAATTCTAAATTAATGCGAGCGAAACCGCGGACAAAAGCTAGTATGTAATAAATAGACTCGGCTTTGTTCTTCAACAAATTACCGAACCGAAAGTTGCCGACCCGAACGACGGTGTAGCATCCACTTACTTTTTTCCAGTGTTGCAAAGCCAAATTGATTGTCAAATTATACATACATTAACGCGAGCGAAGTCGCGGGAAAAAGCTAGTGGTCAATAAAAGCTTCAAATACATGATCATAAACCTGGCTTTTTTCCAACTACGAGTATATTAGCTCAATCACATAATCTTAGACTTGTGTGTTAACCAGTCTTACCAGTGCAGCGGCATCGTATTACCCAGTACTAACTGATTTGAAGAGGACAGATGCGCAGTCGTTGCCGAGGCAATTTGTCGCTCAGCGGACAGACCTCCGGCGCGATCCATGGCGACATGGAGAGAGCGACTGTCGCAACCCTGTGCAGGGCACGCCACAATAGTGGCGGTAAGCCCCCTTTTGAGGAGTGGCTAGAGAGGCACCACGGCACCCTCACCTTCCGCCAGATGAAGGTCCTCACCGGACACGGTTGTTTCGGGAGGTACCTGCACCGAATCGGGAGGGAGGAAACGCTCGGGTGTTACCATTGTGAGGATCGCCCGGAGGACACGGTGGACCACACTGTGGAGGTCTGTTCCGCTTAGGCGGAGCACCGCCGTGTCCTCGTAGCGTCGATTGGCGGCGGCGACCTCTCGCGTCCGGCCCTGGTTCAAGCCATGATCCGGAGCGAGAGGGAGTGGGAAGCCGTCACCTCCTTCTGCGAAGCAGTCATGCTAGCGAAGGAGGTGGCGGAACGTGAGAGGGAGAGAACCTCACGTCCCAGCCGCCGCGGGAGAAGCACCGGGCGTCGGGTGCCACGTCGTGACGGCTCTCGGCCACCGTAGGCGCGGGCCTGTGGACGGTGAGTAATGGGCTAGCTCGCCGTCCGTCCGTCGTATGACGACAGGCCGTGTCGACGGTGCGTTCGTGTTCCACGCGCGCCTCAAAGAGATGTGATGACAGCTGTCGAAAAGATATTCCGGTGCGCTGACCAAAAACACCACACACGACTGATGTGTCTTTAGGACTACACCTCAGGACAACAAAACATTCAAACTGCAAACAAACCAATGACACTTACCCTAAACCCTTAAAACTTAATATAAAACCGAAAAAGTGTTAACATAATCCCAATAAAGTTTATCACACAGAGTAATCGATCATGACACATCGCTGCTGACCCTTTCAAATAAGATATAGGTTATAAAACGGTGGCATGGTTTATAGCGTTAGATGTTCAATGGAGTCTGAAGCATGGACCATGATTTCCTTCTGAGGTTGACGTTTAAAGAGATGGGGAACAAGGAAATGGGAAAGTTATATGTGTTGCCTGTTTTTCGCCGCGTCCACAACCTCAGGCGATAAGACATAATGTCAAGCGTCCCGCACGTGTGCCATTTGTTTACGTCGTGTGAGTACAGTCGAGCCGCGGTGACTCATGCAATGAGGTTTCTGAATTGAGTACCTAATTATTTTTTTCTTTTTTATTGATTACTTATAAAAAAGTACTCCTAAACTAAGAATTTCGCCTGTATCGTGGGTGAGTTTACAAACATTTAAAGTCATATTATACACAAAACAGCCAGACCCAGAACAAGTACGTGTAGGCCATACAAATAATTTTTCCGTGCGCGGATCGAAACGCACGCAGTTCAGCAGCCAATCGCACAGTCACTGCGTCAACCATTCCATCAAAATTAAAGTTCAGAACTTTTCAGTGTATTTCTAGTTTTAAATTTTGAACTTCGAGTACTATATAACATTGAAAGAATCACCTTAAGGTGTAAGTGCCAGGGTAGCCCGCTAAGTCACGCACAATGGTCCACTTTAAGGACTAAGTGCGGAAACCAAAATCCCTAACATAGAGCCCGCTAAGTTCAAAATGTCTTACGTTTTTTTGAAATTTGGAGGTAAATATCGGGTTGTATGTTGATTAAAATATCATTCGCAACCGTATCAAATATGACTAGTGATGAGTTATTATCATTAAAATCAACAATACAACCCTCTAAAGTTACCCTCTTTAGTTATCTTTCATTGATTTGAATGTGTCCTGGTGGCTAAGAGAATGCTATGCTCACTCAAATGTCTCGCTGATGGTGGCGGGTGTGTCGGGTCATTTAGTTCCCTTCAATATGGTTGAGCTGAATGGAGCTGATCCATGCGACGTGTTCGTGAACGGGCGCTGTCAGTTGGGACTGGTCATCTCTTAGCTGCCACGGTTTATTTTAACTTCTTTGTTTTTAAAACTGATAATCTTTTACTCTGGACGCTCTTAATGTGTATGGCTTTCTACATCGTTCTCACATATAAGTATAATCTCGGCATCAATGATGTAACCAAGATCTTGTAACAATATTTTGATTGAAAAGAGCGTCCATCGAGTTTTTTGCCCATTCTTCTCCATGGAGATCTATGCTTTGGAATGGGCAACTACAATACTTTCACACGTTATTATGTCTTGTGTCTGTAACTATAGCTTCGCCTTTTTTGTTTTTCTGACATTCAAAAGTGCCTGATATGGTCTAATTAAAATAAATGCTTTGAGTTTGAGCTTGACACTGACCTGCACATTGCAAAAAACCTAAGTATATTTGAATTTCGCGGGCTACCCCGACGCTTCCCCATTAAGCTAAGTTACTATTCAAATATTCGAATCAGAAAACGGCAGTAACCAATTTGTTTCATTTGTTTTGGCGCTACACGCGTGTCACTTGTGCGAGTAGTTCGTGGACAAGCAGTTATGTTTTGTTGGCAAATGAAATTCAGAGAGTACAAATAGCCTTAGGGGCTTAGGATAAGATGGGGGAAATATGCATTAGGGTTTATTTATTTAAAACACAAAGAATTGTTAATAGCAATATACATATAGATATAGAGCAGTTTCTCGTGGTTATAAAATATTTCCGGTTTACCCAGTGGTCCAAACGTTGTGGAGTTACTCGTTATGATGATAACATACAACATTGTGATAAGGGCTGAGACACGTAATATAGATACGATTTCTTTTCATTATTTCTTTTTTAGTACTTACTGCAGATTACTAGTAAAATGCCGATATAAAAAAGATAGCTTAGTAAGGTGGTTGAAGTAAATTAGAAATTCTAATTTATGAGTATCTTTACATCCTTATATATGCTTCTGTATGTAGAAAGAGACTCACTTATATACCACAACACGTCCTAACATTAAAAAAAAAACATTTCTAAAGCCCCACAAAATCATCTCTGAATTTTCACCTCAACCAAAGATTTCCGCCGACAAGATGGAATATCAACCGGCAAGGTAACTTGATTGACCCGTATGTACGTACCCTCGTGTGTAGCAGTATTTAGTATACACATACACATGCCGCCAGGTGGCGGTCGCAGCATGCATTTAAATCGAATATTACAAAGCGGATATCCGGTTATAACCGCCTTGAGATTCTTTAGCTTATCCAGTGCGGGTGCACTTAATAAGAGAATGGGTGTGGGGGAAAGGTTTAAAATAAAGGGTGTTTGAGGTTATGTTAGTAATTGTCTGTGATGATTTCTTTGATTAAGTTGAAGAAATTGATAGGGCTAGAAAGATAATGACTACTGAGATGACGAGTAATAGAGAAGTATGGAAGAAAAAGACATGCTGCGCTGCCATGTGCATGATGTAAAGAGTAACCATGGAGTTACTTGCCAGTTCTTCTTCATAGGAAACGACCAACCCGAACCGTGCACCTTTTCTCGAAGTTTTATAAGTGTAGGCCTATGTGAAATAAAATATTTTCAATTGAATCGACGAGTCCAATAATTATGAAAATCTACTTTGGATAAGTGGCAAATAAGTGTTGTATTTAAGGGTTTTTTTTGTAGAAAAAAAATATAACTGTTTATTTGACAGCCGTCTAAAAATACTAGTCAACATTTTGATTTAATATTCATGCCAATCTAACAATCTATGACATAAACGTATTGGACTATTTGGAAACATTATTTACGTTTTGTTAACGCCAAAATAAGTTCCCCTTTACTATACTCGCTCGGTAACTCATGATTTTCTCTTCAACTTATACCTATCGCATCATTCCAGATTCACATTTTCACCTTTAAAACGAGGAATGAAAATCGTGAGGAATCTCACACGGTGGTGGCATAATGTAATCGTGTCAAAGACATATAGGATGGCGATAAAATGCCGTGGATACATCAAGATTCCAAACATTTACTCAGCGCTGTGCTGTGTGCTATTAAATGGCATAAGATTGGCCCAGTTTTATGTCTATGGACAAACACTTGCCCATTCGAGGATTTAGTCTGTGTAAAAATCACGCGGATATAATTTTGTTTTGTTTTTCTTGAATGCTATAGTATTATTTGAGACGAAGTGTCATTTTTTGTCGAAAAACTTGGACTAAAACAGTTTTTGGGTAAAATGTGAGGACTTACAAAGCATAGCAGCGTCTGTATTCGAGCCCGATTGATAGCAAAAGGCTCGCCCCTTTTAACATACAACTTTAACATAGCTGGCAAAATATGGGTGTATGATAGTAACATCTCTACTTAATCTGTCTGAGAAACAGAAACAAGCGTGATGTTTTATTATGTATGACAGTACGAATAGCACAAGTTGTGGCCAGATTGAGACCATTTTTTTTTTTTTTTGGTGGGTGGGAAATCATCAAATGACCCCCCCCCCCCCGCCCTGGGCGGAGCGGAAGGGAGTGTCAGACTCTTACTGACTAAAAACCACCCATGTTCCTTCATTGGCCCTTTATGTTCCAAGGCCGCGGTATCTCTTTCGAACAGTCCCGCAGCCCTGGCAGGCATCGGCCCTTGCGGGCCCCTCCCGTTGCTGACAACTCTTTGAGGCGCGCGTGGAACACGAACGCGCCGTCGACACGGCCTGCCCGTCGTCATACGACGGACGGACGGCGAGCTAGCCCATTACTCACCGTCCACAGGCCCGTGCCTACGGTGGCCGAGAGCCATCACGGCGTGGCCCCCGACGCCCGCCAGATTGAGACCATCACATCTGATACTTTGTATGAGCGCCGGTAATGATTTTGATTGTAAATATAAAAGTGATGACAAATTTCATTTCATCGGTGTCCATAGTCTGATTGTATGAACTGTAGGTCCAATAAAACATCAGTATAATAGTAAATTTTATAGGATTTTAAACTACAATGATACAATTCAGTCGTAAACTGTCATTTTATTGCCCATTTCCAATACTATCGACGAACTTTTGTGGCCGAGTGTACATTTTGATTAAAACTCAAATTTTATGACTGTACAATCGTAAAGCATAACGTCCTGTATTTCAGCACAGTCCTGGATAAAGTAGGACTCAGCGAGGTATTCTTAACATAACATCACGCCTGTAATCCCCGAAGGGTTACGTAGAGGTATACCTAATAGTACACCCACATTTCGTCACTTACGTTTAAATCCCATGTAATAGGCGTGCCTATTGCCATCAGCGGGGCACAATTTTAGACTCCGTGGCTGCTACTGAGAAATTCCTGATGGAAAAACCTAATAGCACTTTGCCCAACCCGGGAATCGAATCCAGGACCTCATGCTCAGCAGTCGCGCTTGCGACCACTCGACCAGTGAGGCAGTCTAGGTATTTTTCTGTGAAAAATACACTCAGATGCAATTGGTATGCAGGTCTTGATTTCTTAAATTCACAAGTGAAATCATTAAATTCTAAGCAGCATTCATCACAATATCAGTTAAAACAGATTATTTAGTCATCTAACACGAGAGTATCAAGGTATACTTTGAATCTGAAAAACTGAACCATTTTTACAATGAGACCAACAACAAACTCGAATAAAAATCGCAAGTAATATACAGTTTATTTAATATTATTTTACTGAAAGGAACAGCAGATATTTTAGTGATTTCAATGTGTGACCCATTTTCAGGTTTTTACATAACATAACACCACGCTTGTAAACCCCAAAGGATTAAGCAGTGGTGTACCTAATAGTACACACATATTTCACCAGTTATGTTAACTAAAACCAATAGCACTTTGCATGAACCGGGAATCGGACGCAGGACCTCACTCGACTAATGAGCCAGTCAGTTTCAGGTTTTCAGTTTTCAATTACACCAATAAAATACCTAAACTTTCAGTGTAATTTTTAAAGCAATAAAACACATCTTAGCCCTCTACACGAAACCTAATGAATATCTTAATAAACTAGCATGTCAAACAAGCACAAAGGTACGGAACCTTAAATAGACAATTAATTCGACCAATCTAAGCTGTCTTAAAGACAAATCAGTTTGAAACTTGCGGGGACTCGTCTTCCGGAACGGATATTATCCGGATTATAACGGGTTGTAACCGGTTGTCAGCAGAAATCGAGTGTGTGGAGGATCAAAAGATTCCGCTAAGCGTAGTTATTGTGATTGGACCGGGTTTGGTATTGGTTCAATATAATTTCTGTTATAGATAGAAAATTCAACCTAAAAAAGACGTTTTTTTTTTAAAAAAATTATGCCTTGTGGCATTAAATCCGCCGTACCACTATAGTACATGAAGTTTAAATAAATAAATAATTTTAGACTGTCTTTATGTATAGACTTAAAACAGCTGTTTTCAATTGAAAGTAAATGGACAAGAACAAATTCAAATTTTCAAGCTAAGATCGAAAAACACGTCTCAATTAAATCGTTTCATTATCTATCTTCAACCAACGACCAGTGGTCCACATTAGCCCTGGATCGAAACACCTGGAAGTCATGGGGAGAGCCCTTTGCCCAGCAGTCGGATGGCGCAGGCTAGCAGTATCAGTATCATTATCTATTTTCGTAGTCTTAGAGCTTTAAACTATCGAAGATCAAGGTGTTGAACTGTTTTCAATTGTTACAACGCGCTATTTTCATGTAGCACAATAATACAATAAATAAAAGTTTATTTAAAGAAACCTCGACATAAATTACAAGATATTTTAACAAGAAAAATTGGGACAGTTTAAGTGGTGTAGTCATCTGTAGTCGAACTAGTCAGAGCCTGTATTTCGACTATCAGCGCCAAACCCCACGAGTATTACACAAATATAATTGCCAGTAACAATACTTACTGAAGACAATATGTACTGAAGATCTCAGAAACTGCTTCACATTTGTTAATCACGTTTGCCGTGGTGGTTTCAGCCAGTAAGAGTATGGCATAATCCTTTCTCCTCCCTGGTGGACCTATGAGGCGTAGAAGCGTATTCTTCCAAAAAAAAAATGACGATCAATAGATATGTTGGCTGTCGCGATGCCTCGGACTTTAAAGAAAGAAACTTACATAATGTCAAGACTTAGGTACCTTTATTTTCTAGATCTTATTATCTACTCAGTGAAATAAGTAAGTATACATGTTATTTTATCAAATACTGATCGACCTGAATTTATTTATCATTTATTTTTATGTATTCTTTGAACTCAAACAAATGTGACAGCTTAAGTTTTTCTTTCTAGTTAGTTTTTAATGGCATTCTTATAATTACAATTTCGAATTCCGAAACTAAAACCTTTAATTCTGAATACGTTAATATTACATGTTTTTCTTAATTCCCTTTCATATTTTAATACGTTTTCTCTGAACGAAACGTAACTTTTATTTTATTTTTGTATTTTTTTAATTACATCTGCCAAATTGGATTAAAATGAAAAGTGTAATTCGAATTTTAATTAAATTACTATTTAATTCTTATTGAGTCCATAAATCTTTAGTTTTTTATTTATAGGTAGTGTGGATTTGTGACTTTAATAGAATGTGGTCAATTCGAATCTGAAGAACCCCTTCTTCCGATTAGAATTGACCTAAGCAGCATGTTAACGTACACTTTTTTTTTCAGATGGAAAATCATCAAATGACTCCTCCCGCTCTGGGTGGAGCGGAAGGGAGTGTCAGACTTTTACTGACTAAAAACCATCCATATTCCTTCTTTTGCCCTTTATGTTCCAGGGCCGGTATCTCTTTCGAACAGTCCCGCAGCCCTGGCAGGCATCGGCCCTTGCGGGCCCCTCATGTTTGCTGACATCTCTTTGAGGCGCGCGTGAAACACGAACGCGCCGTCGACACGGCCTGTCGTCATAAGACGGACGGACGGCGAGCTAGCCCATTACACACCGTCCACAGGCCCGATGTTAACGTACACTTCAAGATTGAGTTTGAATTAAGGAGGACAAATGGTAATGCTGGGAAAGATTCTATCGACCGATCGACCCATAGACTTAAAAAGGGTCTATGAGTGAGTTTATTTTACACTAGCGACCCGCCCCGGCTTCGCACGGGTGCATGTGTTATACATAAAAACCTTCCTCTTGAATCACTCTATCTATTAAAAAAAACCGCATCAAAATCCGTTGCGTAGTTTTAAAGATTTAAGCGGTCAAAGGGAAATAGGGACAGAAAAGCGACTTTGTTTTATAATATGTAGTGACTAGCTGTTCCCCGCGGTGTCACATGCTGCGCGGCTCCTAATGGTCGTAGCGTGATGTTATATAACTTATAGCCTTCCTCGATAAATGGACTATCCAACAAAAAAAGAATTTTTCAATTCGAACCAGCAGTTCCTGAGATTAGCGCGTTCAAGCAAACAAACAAACTCTTCAGTTTTTAATATTAATATATATATATAATATACATATATAAGCATAGATTTTTGTCATACACTACACTATAATCCATAATTATGTCATTTTTAGTCACAAACAATAAAGATGGTGTAGAAATTTTGTAAAATAAAATGTAAAAAAAACAGTACCATTAAAACATTACAATCGAAAAAATTAAGTTTTTTCGATTGTATAAATGGAATAACAATTTCAAAAACAAAATTATTAATAAAAGGTCAGTAATAATATGTCATCCAATTGTAAAATACAACAGTAAAAATAGAATGTCAATGATAAACAATTAAAATGATTACTGGAGATGTAGGAATATGTCATTTAATAATCTATAATAGAAACAAAATGACTGAAATGGCTGACTATGACTGATGATTTATTAAGTATATTCAATGCTTAGTTTGTTTTGCCAGAATGTTTGACAATGGTCATTTACAAAGCAAATAAGACTGCTGTCTTATATAGCTATTGTCAAAATATACGCATTCCTTCTTATATAATATTCAATACAAAATTAATCAGAACGCGAACTTAAAGCAAAGGCACATAATTCATTCATCCAGGTACGTACAAAAGTTCCTAAGTGTTTCTTAGGCAAGGGCTTATCGCCGACTTCGTAAAGGCGTGCCTTCACTACCAGCTACACTTCTTGTCGCTTTGATTGGTTTTAATTAGATAGAGATTTTGAGTAAGAACCCTGAACAGATATTCCCGTTTGCACTAACGTCATACATTTCTATCGTCATCATGTCTTCCTCTCCCGTACGTACTTCTCTATTTTTTGAGGAGGGATTTCATGAGGTTTTCCCAGCCATATCATCTTTCACACAGTCAACCTATAGACTCAACGTTTCTTTGGTCAACATTGAGGTTTGAAATAGATTTTGATTAAAAGTCCTGTACAGATATGCTCGTTTGTTCTAAAGTTCTTCACAAGGTGCCTAAGTGAAATAATAAAACCGGCCAAATGCGAGTTAGACTCGCGCACCGAGGGTTCCGTATAAACTTGTAGGTATTTTGTTATTAAACTACATATTCACGGTTAACAGTTTTTGTTTGTTTGTGTTTGAGCCAGAATGATGAAACATTACTTCTTGCCAAATTTCATGATTCTAGGTCAACGGGATTCCCTTGTGAAATCGCAAAATATGCGACATAAACGGTGATATCCTTTGATCGCGTTGACTTACAAGTTTGAGGTAGCCGACTTGAGTATTTGATATTAATTTCATATTGTTGAGTTAGTTATATTGTTTTCATTATCATTAATTAGTTTCATAATGATCCCTTCACGCGTTCCTGAGAAAAAGGGTATTGACAGATGGACAGACGGACAACAAAGTTGTCATATAAGGGTTACGTTTTTGCGTAAAAAAGCTTAGGCTTATATTCTAGGCAATTAAGTCAGCCTGTGACAACGACCATTCAGCCTATTTTTTTATTATTTTTTTCATTTTCAATATATTTTTTGGGTTCAATCCACATCAAAGTCAAATTATATACAAGTAATTAATACAGCCCGAATATTATTTTAGTTTTTGAATAAACATTTTTGCTCTGTCCAAATTCATCACGTACTAATGTATGCTTTTTGGATATCTCATTCATATTGATGAGTGATTCTTTTAGATAAGATAAAATATTCGTGATATTCTTCATTTTCAGACAAACATGATGAATTATTAATTTAAGAGCGATCGCTGAATCAATTTGTTGTATGTGTTCATAACATAACACCGCGCCTGTAAGCCCCGATGGGTTAGTCAGAGCCGCACCTAATAATACACTCACCTTTTGCCAGTTATGTTGAAGTCCCACGTAATAGGAGGCGACCCTAGTGCCAATAAACCGGGAACCAATCCAGACTGTGTCTGCTACTAAGAAATTCCTGATGGAAAAATAACACCAATGACCTGGGAATCGAACCCAAGACCTCATGCTCAGCAGGGGCGCTTAGGACCACTAGACGAGGCAGTCCACTACCAAGTAATAATGTTAAATTAACATTTTTATATCTCCAAAATATCATCGCTTCGCTCTCCAGTGTAAGATCTCCCTAAACCGGAATTTATTAATTATTGTCTAAGGTTTGATACTAAATTCTGTACGCGGCTTCAGTTATTTATTAGTTAATTAAAGTGACAATCTTGCAGCCAGTTACGAACTCACGTTAAGTTAACGGCTCGGTTAAATTATGACGGTTAAGTTAAAATTTAACTTGGATGTTGGTGTTTTGAAGGGAAGGGAATTGAAATATTGACTGTAACAGTTGGTTATATTTCACTGGCACTCCATTAAAAAAAATAATTATTTTTTGTTTTCTTTAAGTCGTTTCGAGTTTTAGCGTTGGTAGTTAAAATAGTTTTTGAATTGTTACATGTGGTTTTAAATTGTGGAATTACAAACTCATGAGAAATTTCAACTTTGGTGCTAAGCGCGACCAACCAAGCGTTTAATATCTACACAGTGTTAAGAGCGACCGTGATATAAACCTAAGAAGCAGTACCTACATTATTCTTGATCCCAAATAAAGCCATGGTAAAAAATTGCGTCACGATATCCATTATAATAATAATAAAGTTTTATTGAATTCCGTACAGTCGCCATTAAGTATATAGTAACGGGTGGGGTACTCAAATATTTCGGAGCAGCATTACTTTCAATAAATTCGTTACACTAGATATGGTCAATAACATCAGAACATGCAGTTTGGCGTAAATATAAGAGCAGCGACTTTTCAGTAAATTACACAAAAAAGTTTCAAAGTTTTAATTTATCAAAATCATTTTTGACAACTTAAAAGTCAATATAGTAACGAATTTAAACTGTGTGTTATAGACTTGAGGTATTATTTTCCTTAAATATTCCGATCTTTATGATCATTCTGACTGCGTAGATACCTTTGACGTTCTGTGCTT
The DNA here is from genome assembly GCA_950022335.1 of Eurois occulta. Lineage (NCBI taxonomy): Eukaryota > Metazoa > Arthropoda > Insecta > Lepidoptera > Noctuidae > Eurois > Eurois occulta. The sequence continues at coordinate 1,419,100 of OX465489.1, read as the reverse complement.
TCTGATATTTTTACCTCGAACACATGCGCTGCGAAATATTTGAGTACCACGCCCGCTACGATATATCTGATGGTGACTGTATAATTATGTTATAATCAAATGGCTTAAACCTTAAAAAAAAACTAATAGATAAAACAAAGTTTCAGTTTTTTCAATACAGTGTAAAATATTATGTCGTTTGTACGGACCCCCTTCGGGTAAAAGCCTCCTCCAAGGAGTGGAGCCAGCTTTGACCCGCCATCGCCATATCCAATATCATCCTCAGAATCCACGATATCCATCACTATATGTAAAAAATAACTTATTTCTATTGTTCTTTTCGTAGAGTGCAGATTTCCTTTCATAATGTAAAAATAAAAAAATCCTAAGCTGCGGACGTTTTCATTCCGCGACTGCACCTTGTTGTTCTCTGAAACTTACTACAACAAGTTTCAGAGAAAGAGCTATTTAAACCGTTTGTCTGTGATGTCACTCGTCTACAATAAATTCTCTATTAGATTCGCAGTCGCCGAGATATTGTGCTCGAAAGATGGCTAGATTTGGTCCTTTGTTTTAAACAAGCTTTCTGTTTTCTAAGTTTATTACTTTTTCCTATTAAGTTGTCGGGCAATAACTGAAATCTTTACGCCTTATTTTAGGACGTCATGGCTTAATTTAAACGATATCTCCCTCTTTTAATTCATCCGGTGTAAACAAAATCTTTCAAGACTGGCAGCCATATTGTTTTATATTTGCCATGTTATTCATCTGTTACTTGTAACCGACGAATCTAGCTGCACTATACGTCTTCCCTATATACTTTCAAAGAACATAAGTTAAACATGAAGTTTTTAAGAATAACTTTAAACAAATACCTGGTTATGTTTAAATATGATGCTACCATCACACACACGTCACGCACACACACATACACATCACATCATTACATCTGCGATGATGCTATGGTGTGTATGTACCATATACTCAGAAATAAATAAATCTTAAATCTTATCTTTATATCAACGTGCTCGTCTACACCCTGTAACCCCTCTTTCTTAAAGCTCCCAGGAAGAAATAGCTACATCTGATTCTGCGAAAATATTAAGCTCGAGGAGTCAACAGAAATGGTGCGGAAGGAAAGATCGGTGCAATATTCCTTCTCAAAGATCTGAGGCGATGCTCAAACGCTTTTACTTACATATTAAATGTCGGTTTATAGATATGTATATATTACATTTATAATATTATATACTTAATCTGACTGCGTCGTTGCCGTTGGTCTAGTGGTCGCAAGCGTGACTGCTCAGCAAGAGGTCCTGGGTTCAATTCCCGGGTCGGGCAAAGTGTTATTGGGATTACAGTTGCATTCGGAATCGTACCTTTAGATACATAACTACATTTAATAATTGTTAGGACTGTTTTCGACAAAAACAATTAGAAAATAATCATAGACAAACCGATGGCCAGTTTGGCAACCACATTATAATTGATATGGTCAATGCTTGCGTGGAAAATTGGTCCACAACAAGACCATTATGTTATTATTGCTGGATACGTATTCAATAAATTATTAATTTCTAATTAACCAAAAAAGTATCAAAAAGTCAAAACCATTATTGAAAAACAACTCGGAAGTTTAACCCTAAAATATCGCGGGATGTTACGGGCTTGTCTAAACTCCGACAAGTCGTCAAACTTGTGCTGTCGGCGAATCAAACTTGCATCTGACGTATAATAAGCCGGGCCCTCTTCAAATTGGCCGGTTGTACTCCAACTTGCGGGCAATTATTTATAAGAGTGTAATTTAAATTATGCTGGTAGATATTTTAGATCATTTAAGAACGTTTTTAGATGTTTTAAACGGTTTTTTTTTATTTTATTTTCCCAGGTCGGGCAAAGTGATATTGGGTTTTTCTATAAAGAATTTCCAAGTAGCAGCCACGGAGCCTGGGCTTGTGCCCGATTGATGGTAATAGACTCGCCCCCCATTATATGGAACTTAAAACATAACCGGCTAAATGTGGGTGTACTATTAGGTACGCCTCTGCCTAAACTTTCGGAGATAACAGGCGTGATATTATGTATTTATTATAACAGCTGATTTTAGTAGGTATCTAAAAAATGTTGATCTGCGTAGCCATCGCTTTCAAAACATAATATGCCTGGCCTGCAACAAATTTCAAGAATGACATTTTTGACTACTAATGTCTACCCAATACATCTATGTCTTTTCTATCATCTTTTTAGCGGATAGACTGTCACTTTGACATGCTCTCTTGTAAGATAGAATATTTTATTTTTGTAGAAGAACCCAAATCTTCATCATCTGCCTAGCCTTTTTCCAACTATGTTGGTGTCAGCTTCCAGTCTAACTGGATGCAGCTGAATACCAGTATTCTACATGGAGCAATGCCTGCCTGACCTCCACAATCCAGTTAGTAATGGGTAATGCGATATCCTTTGGTAAGAATGGTTGTCAGACTTTCGGGCCACTGACTACCTGCAACGACTGTCAAAGATCTACAAATGACAGCCGCGACCAAGTGCTAAGCGGGTTTTCCGAGACAGGGAGAAAACTCAGTATGTAATGGGTGGTCACCCATCTACGGACCAACCTAGGAAAGCGTGGCTTAACCTAAAGATCGACTCGAGCGTCCACCCCCAACTTCCAAGTTCAAAGTCCAAAAATGTATTTAAACGATAAGCAGGCGATCTACACAAAACTGCGCTTTTTACGCCAATCACGTCTAACGTACATGTAGTTTCGAGCGCTGCCAAAATGTCTTGGTAGCGCTTAATTTGTACGATAAGGAAGGAAGCCTGAAAATAAAATACATACCAGGAAGGCACGATTTGTACATATACCTAGTATGTACAAATTGAGGCAAAAAATAGGGTAGGGAGCGAATGTTTGCTGGTGCAAACAATTGTAAGCCTGACCCCACGTGATCTGGGACTTGTACGTTATATTGGGGCTTTTAGATTGAAACATTTTGTTAAGGGGAAAGCGTCAAGTTTTTCATTATAAAGTCATTCAATGGGAATAAATAAACTTACAGGGCTTTTTTTTGGGGTGAAATCATCAAATGATCCCTTCCACTCTGGCTTTTGCTGAATAAAACCCATTCATGTTCCTTCTTTTGCCCTTTGTGTTCCAGGGCCGCAGTATCTCTTTCGAACAGTCCCGCAGCTCTACAGTCCCGCAGCCCAACAGTCCCGCAGACCAACAGTCGCGCAGCCCAAACTTACAGGGCAGTATTGATGATTTCAATGATTAAACTCTGTAAAGCCATATTTGTTACGGCCGCGAATCATATTTTAATCAACATTCAACCTGACACTGACCGGCAAATTGCAGAAAACGTAAGAAAATTTGAATCGGGCTAACCTAGTTCTTCCAGTTTAAGGACGTGCTTACTTTGCTAGTGAGTGAGTAGTGAGTGTTATAATGATAGGCTTCGAATGTCAAAGCTAACACCTTAATAGACTGACGATAATCACATGCTATTTATTTCTTCAAGTACAGATCTTATACGAAACCTGTAAATATCAAAGTTAGAAATTATTGTATCAATCTACCAGCCAGATATGAGTGTACGTCCTACAGCAGATCGCAGGAAAGACCTGGATTAGTCTCACACAGACAAGGGAAGCATGACATAAAAAGATGCATAGGTGTTGGTGAACTTTTAAAGCTAAATAATATTTTTAAATTAAAAATGCAGATTGGATGAAAAACAGCTTGCTTCATTTATTACTGCCAGTTACGACTGTTCAAGATGTGTCTACAAATGACAGCCGTGACCAACGGGTTAACGTGCTTTCTGAGGCACGGAGAACACTCGGTATGTAATGTGTGGTCACCCATCCACGGACCAACCTAGGCAAGCGCGGCTTAACCTAAAGATCGACCATGCGTGCTTCATTTATTGTTGTGCTTGGTACAGCAACGTTAATAACTTTAGTGACTTATATGACATTAATCATAAACTAAATGTTGAATTGTCAACAAATAGGATTTCTCCTTCCGCAGCGAACAGCCAGCCTTGTTCTGATGCCAATGATCATGATGATGACTATACGTTACCTAAATATTCAACAGGTCATTTCAGGTGCCATAGCATCCAGTTAGACTAGGAGCCGACTCAAACATAGTTAGGAAAAGGCAGGTAGATGATTACTAGTTACCTCTTCGGAATAAAGAGTCATAGTCCAATGCACAGTAAAAATAAATATTACTATAAAACTCAATACAACACAAATACACTCACAATTTACGTACATATATAACACATACAATTTTTTGGAATGCTTGAAAACTGATCCCGAACTAGGTCAATTTGGCCCAGATTTCGACAGGAAACAGAATATTCGCTCTTTACCTGTATTGTTTTAATACGTCATTCCAGGAAGTGTGGAGGAACGCCTGCGCTGAGTTATTGGAAATATATATATTCCAATAACATATAATATCAATTGCTATACGTAGCAATTATATTATACTGTAATTGGAAGTGTACAGTTATTTCTTAATTGGTTGTCGACTTCTTTCGAGTTTTATTTAAAATCTTATTTTTCTGTTTTTATTTTGAAATCTTAATTATCTTTTGTATAGTAGTCGCAAGCTTTTAGTTACTGCTTAACATGAAGTCCTAAGTTTGATTTCTAGGTGCGAAAAAGTGTTATTGGGTTTTCGCATTAGGAATTTTCCAGCCTGGATTTGTGTCTTATTGCTGGCAATAGGCTCTATACATGACACCAAAATATAACCAGCGTAACGTGGATGTTCTATAAAAAACACCTCTGCTTATCCCATCGGGGATAACAGGCCCTATGTTATGCTGTTTCAATGATAAATATTGCATTTTCCACAAAGAAAATCAAATCAAAAAAACTTCTTTTACCAATAAAAAAACGGAATCATTCAAGTACAAACCATCATAACAAGACAATTCTATAAATACCAATATTCCAGAGAGTTATTAGCTAATTAAAGAATAATCCCTCGTTCAATATCTACCCACTTCCCGGTTGAGTATACTGCGGGGTTACGCACATCCCTTACAAATACGATGAAAACACAAATACTGCCAGAGGCATAGAATAAAAATGTGTAGAAGCGACACTCTTAAGCTGGTGGCATTAAACGAAATGAACAGTTGGAGTAATATCGTCACTTGAAGTCCTCAATACTATCAACTATTTTGACAACCAACTCAGCCTTTCGTAGTCCACGGCTGGACATAATAACACCACAGCTCCCTATCTTTCGTTTTACGCATCCAGTCTGCCCCAGCCACCAAGGTTGTTAGTCCGTCTAGCTGAGGGGTGTCCAGTGTGAGGGGTTGTTACGTTGGCCGACCTCTTCGGGACTCGTTTGTTCCACCAGCCTACATTTCTTCGACAAACATGTCTAGCCCGCTGTTACTTCAGCTGACTTACTCTGCATGCTATTTAAGTTTAAACTCTTAATAGTGGCAAGTGTAGCAACCATTTCTTTTCTCTATGTAGAAATCCTCAATGAATGTCCTCCACCCTGGGGAGAGTGGAGTCTGTCAGACTCGTACTGACTATAGCTTTGGGGGTATGGAGAACAGGTACTAAAGTTCTTCATCCCCCATAGAAAAAAGAGGATCCTCCGACCAGACGGGTGTTATGTCTGGTGGGCTACTGCCCGACAGTTGTTATCTGGTTCTTCTATATAGTCTTAAGTCGCGAATAACTTTACTCGCGCGATGCAGGATTTAGATGTATTTCGATGTTTTAGTTTATCCTCTGAGTCATAGATGGCGCTGTAGTACTTTTTGTTCTATGTTGCTACAGTACTTTTTGTAGTGCCGCTACATAACCATGCCGGTGTTCTCTCGCACACTTGCGTCGGAACACTGCACCGGGGTGATTTTAGTCAGTCCCTAGCGACCCTGCCTTAACTAATGCTAGCAGGGGTCGTAGACGGGTGGTGGATTATCATCTGCCTAACCCAAGCTCCGTTGTGGTCGGCTTCCGGTGTAAGCAGATATAGCTGAATACCAGTATTTTATATAAAGCGACTGCCTGTCTAACCTCCTAAACTCAGTCACTGGCTAATACGATACCTCTTAATAAGGCTGGTTGTGTTGTACTCGTAACGACTGTCAAAGATCTCCAAATCAAACACGGAGGAGAGGGGTAGTAGGTAATTATCTCGGCAGTATCGGTGCACAAAGCAGTTTCGCTTCTGTAAGCTTCTGATTCTACGACAGAGGTACCTACACGCTTTTCCTCAACGAGGAGCTTCAAGTTGTAGTTTTTTCTAATTAGGTCAGCATTATAATGATTGAGTAAATAAATGATAAGAATTCTGATATAATATTATGTCTACTACTTCCGAGATAACAATTCTCAAAGGTAAGTAGGTTCGGAGAAATCCAATTAAAATCCATGTCTGTCTTTAACAAGATTTTAAGATTTCCTTAACTCCTTTATTACTATGGGATGAAATCATCCCAAATGAACTCGAAAGCTATTTTTCTAAATATAAAATTACGGAGCAGAGGATATGTTAACATCATAGCAGGAGGTGTTGTGTAGTTTCTGAGCCTATAAGGTTTACTTGCGAAGGTATGAAAAAACAAACCCCGATAAATACGTCGGGAAACGCTTTGTACTAACTTCTTCAAAAAACCATTGTATAAATAAATATTCTTTATTAAATAGAAAACTTAATAAATACATCTACTCAAACAGCAATGCATCGACAAATAAATACAAAAGATCACGAGGTGTACACCAATATTGACTAGTATTAACCCTCCACTGCAGCCCTAGTTAGCTTACAACGCGATAAGCGCCTCGCAGCGATGCTCACATGTTTTCTTTCCATCGGCATCGCGTTGAGCAGCGTATTTACATAAATCAATAAATACAGCCACTCCACGGCAATACTTTGGATGCAGACTTGTTTTAAAATTGTAACGAACGTTGTTACAATGTTGTAGCTGTCAGAATTACAGCACTTGTGCGGAAAGGTGAATGAATTTTGTGCGTATGAGTTTGGAATGGGTTTAAAAATAATCTACTTTTTTAGGATACTAGCTTTTGAATGTTGTTTGTTAAGTGCATCTTTTTGCAACATTTTAATTAATATGTAATTGTCTTTTTATCTCTAGCGTTGATTTATTGTTTACAGATTAAGATTAATCTTTCTCTTAACGGGAGATCATTTTTTTTTTTTTTTTCTCGTTGCGTCTCCTCGAACATGAGGTCCTGGGTTCCCGGTACGGGCAAAGTGCTATTGGATTTTTCCCTCAGGAATTTCTCAGTAGCAGCCACGGAGTCTGGATTTGTGCACGGTTGATGGCAATAGGCTCGCCCCGTATTATATGGGTCTTAAATATAACTGGCGAAATGTGAGTGTTCTATTAGATAAACCTCAGGCTAACCCTTTGGGGATTACAGATGTTATGTTTATGTTCTTCAGAAATGTCAAGTCCATAGTACTTGATTAAAATCACACTAACGACCTCATACTCAGCCGAAACGCCTGCGACATCTAGATCAACAAGGAAAAACAAAAAAAAAATGCTGTCGCGTTATCAAAAATAATACGCCCAAATCTCCAAAAAATGAACCCTTTCAACATTCATAATATCAAGAAATCGCTCAAACATGACCCATAAAGTGCAATACTCGCAGAATACTCGGTCTTTCACGCACAACAGTACCAGCCAATAGGGGAGCCCAAATCGATTCTAACATTTCGATGACACGTTATTTTTCTACCTTTTCAATATTACCCCTCCGGTTTTTTTGCCGGATGAAGTTGTATTGCGTGTTACCGTGTTACCTGTTTGCTTTGCACGTAATCTTCGGTTTATGAACGCACGTTTTCGAACCGTTATTAATTCTGTTGGTTTAGAATGTTTGAATATTAATTATTTGTGTGTTTGTTGAGGTTCGATGGAGTTGTCTGGTCGTTATGTGCGCGTAAAATGTAAAAGAGGTGTGTTTTTTTTGTGATTAGCATAATATTTTTGTTACATATTTGCAGTTGTTGTTATTTGTGGTTTGCTTTAAAAAAAAAGGAAACTAAAATTTTGGAAAAAAAACACAAGTTAAGCATAAACAGTGTAAGTAGGTTTTAATTATTTTTTTAAGTTTATCTGAAATTCGGAAGTAAAATGATTCTATAGAAATATCATAACTTTTTTTAGGAGTATGTTAACTCTACAGTGTACCCGTTAGTTGCTGACGCAATGTTGTTATTTGATGTTTTAAGGGTTCCGTACCGTATCGAAAGGAAAAAACGGAACCCTTATAGGATCACTTTGTTGTCCGTCCGTCTGTCTGTCTTTCAAGACCCTTTTCTTAGGAATGCGTGGAGGTATCAAGCTGCAATTTATATCAAATACTTAAGTCTACTGTCCCTTGGAGCTGTGAAAAAATCAAACTTCTAAGCCAACGCAATCAAAAGATACAGCCGTTTATGCCGTATGCGGGTACTTCCCGTGAACTCAGAATCCCCTTCATTTTGCTTGAACACATACAAAACGCCTTTTTCCCCATTTCCATTTACTTCGCCCACAGTCGTATTTTTGATATTTTTTTCCAGCCTTGCGGTTTTTTTTTTAATGTAAGACAAAATCATACATCGCTGGGCCATATGGCTCATTAGAACTACTATGTTAGGTCATAGAGAAGTTACCATGGGTCAAGCATGGTAGATAAATTGGCCATTGCAGTTTTATTAGTAGACGTGAAGACACCTTCTGCTCAACATTGAAAGAAAAAAGAAAGAAAGAAAACATATTTATTTGTCACATGCCACAAGTGCACACAACAAAAAATAAAACAAAAAACTTAAATCTAAACACAAAAAAAGATATTGTGATATTGTGTGTCTCATAGCTGATCCAAATAGGCAAAGTTCAGCAAACTGCTGGGCAGCTGGTGCCTGACGGTGGTTTTCAACTGGACCTGAGATAGTGAGCGATGGACCTAAAAGAGTTTTGTACTTCATTCTTCATTTCATTCATCATTCAAAACCATTCATAAGGTGCAATAGTTCGGATAAGTCTCCTAGTAGTGAGGAAATTTCTAGCGACATCTACATCGCCAAATACGAACTACACATCGTACCTGATGTCTCGCGAATCCTACATTGCGCAAGCAAAGTTATCCACGAGATTAATCATGTTATATTAAAGTATCAATTTTTCGTTTGCCTACCCTATCCTAACTATGTTGGGGTTGACTTCCAGTCTTACCGGTTGCAGCTGAGTAGCAGTATTTTACATGGAGCTACTGCCTATCTGACCTCCACAACCGCGTTTGTGTCGGTTAATGCGATGCCCTTGGTAAGACTGATTGTCAGAACGGGGCACTGACAGCCGGACAGAAACTAGGGATGTAATAAATGGTCGCCCATCCACAGACCAACCCTGGCTAGCGAATTAATTTTTCATAAAATATTAATAAGTAATGAAGCCGAAAAACATGGTAGTCCAAATAAATAAAAAAAACAGAACTCAAATCAATGTAGCCATACTTCAAACTGCAGAAATACAGAAATTCTTAAAAAATATTTTCACTCACACTCAAAGCATTTCAATTACACCTTTACAGGCACTACTGAATTTCAATGTAATAGAAAGCTCTTTATGGACTCGTAATAAACTAACAATATACATTATATCAATTATTATAGATTGAATAAACTGAACTAACAACAAACTATAAAAGGGCATCAAAAAACTCCTCCTCGACGCTGTCAGCTGGTAATGTGTAATGTGCCAAGGGACAGTACTAATTACCATTATTAATTTAATAAATTAGTACTCCAAACGTATTCAATGTGTACTTTACGTACGTAGTCAGGAATGTTGTTGTTTAGAATTCATAGATTCATTCATAACAAATAGGAAACATTGTAAATGTCCCGTTTTTAGTTTAAATTGAAATAATATATTGTATCAGAGCAAAAGCTTACTTTCATAATGCATTAATCACCGGAACATTTTTGGCGATTTCAGACTTTAGTGCCTATTAATTGCGTCCGAAGTTGTTTTCATGGTTGTTTTGTCGACTTAAACTCATAGAATAAGTAGCAGTAGGTCAGCCATATTAGCCGTAGAACCGATGACCGTGGACCTCGACGTGTTTTCGAGTGGAGACCACAAATCGACAAGCGTAAGGCGGACAGCCCTGGCGAGGTGGAGCAACGATCTTTACTGGTTGGCTGGTAGCAACTGGATGAGAGTTGCTGAGAATCGAGCTGAGTAGTGTGCGATTGGAGAGGCACTTGTCAAGCAGTGGACTGCTGTGGTTGACACATCTCGAGATAAAAAAAACTTTTCACCACCTTTGTCTATTTTTCTACTGTAAAGCTGCATTTTCCGATTACCTAGAACTGAAATTCCGATACCAACGAAATGCTCTTCATAAAACTGTACAAAATTCCTGGAAAAGCATTCAGATAAAACAAATATTTGAGAATATATTTTACTGTTCATGTTTATTTTTGTACACACAGGTTGCGTTATCTATATTTTTACATAACATATCATCACGCCTGTAATCCCCTAAGGGAAAGGCAGAAGTGTACTCAATGGTACACCCACATTTAGCCAGTTATGTTTTAGTCCTAAGTAATAAGGGGCGAGAATATTGCCATCAACCGAACACAAATCTAGACTCCGTGGCTGTTACTGAGAAATGCCTGGTGTCACTAAAAAAATAACTAACACTTTACCCGTCTAAGGAATCGAATCTAGGACAATTAATTATATCTACATTATAACATTTTAAATGGCCTGGATAGACAAGTCTTAAATGCTCAATACTGTTACTAATACGATTTATTGAACTAACAAAATAAAAAAGTTAAGCATAAAAACAGCCAGTAAAACATGACATGACAAATTAGAACGTAACTAAAAGCGACAGTTTTTAAACAATAAAACTTTATAACAAGTGAGTAGGGGCACCATGTTGTTGCGAGTTAAGGGATAATTGGACGTTGCTGTTAACTAGCTTTGAATTACTATTAGCAGAGCCCGTGAGTTTACTCGAGTTTTGAATTTTCCGGTTCGAAGTCCCCCGTGTCCTTTGTGTTGAGACAGGAAAAACCGGCCAAGTGCGAGTCGGACTCGCGCACGAAGGGTTCCGTACCATTATCTATAAAAACGGCAAAAAAATCATATCTGTTGTATGGGTATCTGTTGTCTATCTCTTGTAAAAAAAAAATATTAAGGGGGGGCTCCCCTTAATATTTTTTTTTTAATTTTTAGTATTTGTTGTTATAGCGGCAATAGTAATACATCATTTGTAAAAATTTCAGCTTTCTAGCTATCACGGTTTATGAGATACAGCCTGGAGACAGACAGACAGCGAAGTCTTAGTAATAGGGTCCCCGTTTTACCCTTTGGGTACGGAACCCTAAAAAGTACACATTGTCAGAAAAAACATTTGAAAGAAATTCACTCTGTCTATATAATTGAAATGGTATGATATGTAACTTTCTTCACACAGGTCTTCTTTTTAGCGTGATGGCATAAAAAAGCATTTTTGTTTAGCCCAAAATTTAGCAGTGCGAACTCCGCTCACTGATGCAGTCATCAAGTGCGTAGGTGACAGAGCAAGCGGCGCAAGATGGAAAATGGTAGTAATAAAATACGCGATGTATTGATTATGTAGTTTTTTTATGTCTGCCTCGTTAGTGTAGTGGTCGCAACCGCGACTACTCAGCATGAGGTTCTGGGTTCGATTGCCGCGTCGACAAATTGGGTTTTTCTATGACGAATTTCTCAGTAGTAGCCACGGAGTCTAGATTTGTACTCGGTTGATGGCAATAGGCTCGCCTCTATTACATGGGACTTAAAAACATAACTGGCGAAATGTGGGTGTATTATTTACACCTCTGTCTAACCCTGCGGGTATTACCGGAGTGATATTATGTTACGCAAATCAACACACAGCTATAAAGCACTAGGCAACACATCGTTATTTAAAAACCCTTTTTCAACTTCAGAGAATCTGTCCATTTTTCGCCATAAACATACGTCCCCTAGTGGAGCTATGACCTCTGGCAGTAAATCTGGTGACTGTAGCAGCTCTATCGAAGTGTTTACGAGTTGACTTGGACTCTCGCGCTCATAGCTAAACGCTTTATTGTATAATAAACACTGGAAACGTCCCTACGTTGTCATCTTAGTTCAGACTCTATGTTGAGAGATGGCGGGTGAATGAACTTTTGTAGAATTATTAGTTTTCAGTTGCAGTGAAACGGAGGTAAAAGTTGCGCTTCTTAGCCCTGACTCCACCGAAGAGGAGACGAGTTGAGAGTGGAGGAGATGTTTTGTAAACCACCTATAGAGATTTGTTATTTATACTTCTAGTATTCGCTTAGCTTTTGTGGAAACGTTTGACCAGAGACGAGGTATCTCATATTTGTTTTGACCATTGCGCCACAATTCAATTACAGGTAAATATACTAATTAACTTTCTAGATTTCCACTTTAACCACATTCATGTCAATGAATCGCAATAAATTCTAATTTAGTTTTATCTGGTTTTCATCTGATAACCGCTGGTCACTAATTAGGCTGCTAATCATAATTATCTGTAATTGGCGGCAATACGCATGATTAGTAACGAGATTACCTTATTGAATATTAGATGTAATATGTTATTAAATCCGAGGATGGTGAATGATTTAAGTATTGAACCCACATTAAGGGTGTAAACGGACCCTTCATGAAGCCACATCAAACTAAATAAGACTGCGCAAAAATTATAGCTATTGCGAAACGAATCTATTGGTGTGAAAAATCACTGTTTACGGTAGCGCCGCGCAGTGTTTAATGTAACATTGTGTGAATGGATGCATTAAATAGTACAAAGGCCATGACATATTTAAAATAAAGTACATTTAAAACTTGGATTTAAAAAGAAAAAGTTGGATCTTTGACCTTCAATATTTTCGTAACTAGAAGGTTGACCGGTGTAGTCAAGAACAAAAAAAAATGACGGAAAGAAAAAATGCCTAAGTTAAATCTCTTTTCGTGTCTATGTAACCGCGTGATTCTTTTAAACTACGTAACAGTTTCTGATACAGTCTTGACCATCATTTATTAACTTTCTCCGTAAGCTTCATGTGTGTTTGGCACATTAACAATAAACTTACATTAACACGACGGAAAACCAAGTGAAACAGAAATGAATGGCTTGTAAATAACAAATCAAAAAAGATTATTTGACTATCAAAAACTTTCAGGATTCCCCTTTGTGATCTTTATGGGAATAAGCAATGGTAATAAACCCACAGCTCACGAAGGAAGGATTTAGTTTAGTTTTAATGTTCATTTCCGGACACTATACCAAAATACTGCACAATAACTTTTGATGATGTCATAAACACCAGTACCTATTAAGAGTAGCTCACGGGCAATTTTGCTAAAACCAGCAAGCTGAAGATAGAGGTTAATGGCATCACCGTAACCATTATACCTGTTGGTGCAACGGCACAACCATTATTATAACTTCATCATCATCATAGCAGCCCGGTCACCCACTGCTGGGTATGGGCCTCCACTTTCTTCTGCCACACTTCCCGGTTCAGTGCGTCCCTTATCCAGGTGTTTCCCACGATTTTGACGATATCGTCAACCCAACGAGTCTTAGGACGGCCCTGGTTTCTTTGGCCTAACCTCGGCCACCACTCGGTCAAAGCCTTGTTCAAATCAAAACTTAGAACACCAAATATAATAATAGTATTTCATCTTTCTTATAGCAAGTTTCCAAATGCATTTTTTGTCTAAAAATAAATATTCTACGCCCGTGCCTCAACTTCTTAAAGCAGTATTACTTTAATGTCTCTTTAGTGTGGGAAATGGATAGAGCTAAACTTGGACGACTCCGTCTCCGTTTCTTGCCCACATAACCTCACACCTGTAATCCCCGAATGGTTAGGTAGAGGAGTACCTAACATTACACACACATTTCGCCAGTTATGCTACAGTCCCATGTAATAGGGGACGAGCCTATTGCCATCAACCGGGCACAGATCCAGACTTCGTGACTACTACTGAGAAATTCCTCATGAAAAATTCCAATAACAAATTGCCCGACCCGGGAATCGAACTCAGGACCTCTTGCTCAGCAGTCGCGCTTGCGACCACTCGACCAACGCGACAGTCTCTTTCCCGCACTGTAGTAAAATTAAAACATAACTGCTATTTATGGTGATGGTAAGCCCCCAGTGCTTTTCTATTAATAAATATTTAATAAATATTGTTTATAATCAACATGTTAATGCTCTGGGTACAGAGCGATGTCTCAAAATTTTATTTAGTAATACTAAAACCAAATATCATGTTACAGTTATTTGCTATGTTGACAAATTATGCTCTCTCTTTAGGGATCAATGTTAAGATCTCTCGAACAACAGCACTACTGACCTCAGAAATACTCAACAACCTCTTTAAACCCAGAAATTAAACCTCAACACAGCACCAAAACAAACAATTATTCGTAGACTCTATAAATAACATTCTCCATGTAAAAAAAGTGATTGAAAAATAACACAAAACTAGTTGTAGGTGGCCAAAGACAAATTTATGAGAACCAATAAATATTTATTGAAGTCTTTGAACCACATCCCGCGCGGGGATGAAACGGGATGAAAGGGGATGTAGGGGGATGAAACTGGATTCGTATGAATGAGAACGAACCAATGCATTGTATTATGAAATTGCGGCATTTTAAAATTTTATTTGTAGTTTAAAGTATTACTTGGGGATCTTTTTAGTCGTTAAGGGGATGAAATTGTTATTTTATTGTTATAGTTTTGCGTTGTGAAAGTATAGTTGTTTGAAATAAAATACGTATAAAAGATAAGTGTAAGATTGCGCTCTGAATAAAAACTAGAATAACGGAACATTAAAATACAACATTTGCATACACAATAAATTGCATTTAACCAATTGTAAGTTGTAAGTTAATAGTAAGATTCTCATTTACAAAACATATTATCACGCCTGTAATCATGAAAGTTAGGCAGAGGCGTACCTAATAGTACACTAACATTTCACCAGTTATGTTTTAGTTTTTTTTTATGTTGAATAGGCCTACTCTTGACCTCAATCTAGTCCTGAGGACAGAGATGAGGTCGACGATGGAACCAGCTAACCCAAAAGAAGCCTATTAACTCGCGACTTAAATAGATTGGGGTCATGTGAACTTGGGAACACCGAAGGCAGGGAATTCCACTCCTTGGCTATGCGTATAATAAACGATGTAGCAAAGGGCTTCGTGCGAATGTGTGGAACATCGACAAGGAATGGGTGATAACCAGCTGTACGTCTGGACTCCCAATGGAAGAAGGGAGGTGGTGGAATGATCTCGTATTACAAGAATTCTGTCATCATCTTCATCTTCTGCCTATCCTTTTCCCAACTATGTTGCGGTCGGCTTCCAGTCTAACCGGACGACTGAATACCATTATTTTACGTGGAGCGACTTCCTATCTGACCCCACAACCCAGTTAGTTCTGGGTAATACGATAACCTTTCCACCAAGAATTCTGTCATGGTCTGCAAATCGCTATAACGTCCTACGTCATATCACGCAGGTGCCAACGTAAGCAATAGCTACCTACTACATTATTGACGTACTTTAATCTCTTGTTATCACTAACATAATTTCTGCTCGCTTTTCTACATTAATTCACAAATCGAATAGGTATCCATTAACACGTTATCGTGTTGAACTAAACTACTGTTTTCTGCAATATTCTTATAACTTACATTGAGGCTTTTGGTCAGGCGATCAATCGAAGGTTTAACAAAGACTAATTTACTTGAAAAGTAAAGATTATATATAGTGGAACGAGCTGGCTGCTTGTAGGCGGGACTGATTCATATTGGCGCAGGAATCCACCTGATCATGATCAAGTTGAGTGGAAATATGAAAGACAGGCTTTTGCCCTGCGGGGGGATAACAGGCAAGATTATAACATTATGTTGGTTTAGCTGCCTCACTGGGCCTGCGTGGTACCTACCTACATTATAGCCCATTCCCCCTCATAGAGAGGAGGTCTTGTGTCCCAGCAGTGGGAACATTATGGCTGATTTTATGCTATGCTTAGCTACCTCGTTGATCTAGTACGAGGTCCTAGTTTAAATCCCCAGGTCGGGAAAAGTGATATTGTTTTTTTTCAGCTAGAATTTCTCAGTAGCATTTACGTAGTCTAGATTTGTACCTGGCTCGCTACCTATTCCAACGAACTTAAACATAACTGACGAAATGTGAGAATGCTATGTTCCTAAATAAAAAACTTTTTTTTTATACTTTACTATAAGGTACACCTCTGCCTAACCCTTCGGGACTACAGGCGTGATGTTACGTTATGTTATGTTAGGTACTCTGTCTATGGCGCTATGTGCTTTACGCTAAAGCCGATAAGGTTTTATCTCTAATAACAATAAAATGCAATCACCGACAATCGATAATACAACGGCAAGGACATCATATGAACCTGCCTGTTCACATGTGTTACATATGTACATAGAGGCAGGTATATACTCGTAGGTGTCGCGTTAGTACTCACGGCCCTTCGTTGTTTGATTTCCTTATAACAATACACAGACAGACATATGTACAGTCACAAGCGATGAAATGTCAGCACTGAGCAAATTCTAAAACGATTTTCTCATGAAAATACGGTTTATAGCATCGCGCCTGTAATTCTTAATAACACACACACATTTCGCCAGTTATGTTAAAGTCCCATGTAATAGGGGGCGAGCCTATTGTCATCGAACGGGCACAATTCTAGACTCCGTGACTGCTACTGAGAAATATACGGTTACGGATACCGGTTTTTTACTTTGAGTTAAAATCAATTTATTTATGGTATGGCTTCCAAAATACTATACTCGTGAAAACGTAAAACGCTAATCAATGCAGAAGGGGAAAATCGTTTCTGAGCTGCAGGACTGTTCGAAAGAGATACCGCAGCCCTGGAACACAAAGGAAAAAAAAAGGCAAAAGAAGGCACATGGATGGGTTTTAGTCAGTAAAAGTCTGACACTCCGCTCTGAGCGGGAGGTGTCATTTGATGATTTCCCATCCGAAAAAAAAGGGGAAAATCGTTTTTGCATTTTGTACGTGTACGTAAGTGTATATATTTCATTGCTCGTGACAGTACCATACATATAGATATTTCTTGTCTTTCATTATGATTATTACAACACATATTTTGTTAAATGATTACCGATACACCTATAGACAAACTTGATAATGATACTTTTTGTATATTTGTGCATTGCTGGTCCCTACTGCATACCTGCTGGTTTTAGGATGAAGGTTGCCAAGGATCGGTGTTAAATAACATTCAATAGGAGAGGCCTATCCACAGCAGTGGGCTGCAAAACTGCCCTCGTAACTGAAATCGCAGTAACATCACTGTTACAGTCATTTGAGTTACTGTTTTGAGTAACGAGGGTAGGCTGATGATGATTACTACTATTTTCTTTAACCAGAGCAACCAAACTAGTGTCATTGAACTTGGAATTGATCCCCACAGTTATAAGGTTGAAGTTCCACGGACCCGAACAAAGCGCTTCGCTTCCACATTTATTGTGCGAACCGCCAGTCTATGGAATTCATTGGCTTCTCTGTTTCCCGACCATTTTATCTAGATCTGTTCAAAATTTGAGTGAATCGGTTTCTTCTAGGCAAGTGCGGACCCCCTAAGCCGCATCATCGCTTCACATCTGGCCTAACTAGTGTATTCGCACATACCCATTATGACCTACTCCTGCAGCATTAGGATATCTCAACTCCAACAACGCAAAGATTAACGATATTATTTTTACGCCATTATCAGTGAACATCCAAACGTGTTATCAAAATCACGCAACAATTTACTACCAGTGATTAATTAGGAATTCGATTGTTGTATGTTTATCTTTTTATCTAGCACGCCTTGGTCTTGGACGATAGACACGGATTTTAACGACATCGTTATAAAAGACAAAAAGAGATAATAAATTAAATAATAATAATTAGTCATTTGGCCGGACCATGTAGAATGCATCAGGATCGATGGGCCAGAGCCGTCACGCAGTGGGCGTCGTCGCCGAGGGAGGCCTAGAAAACGCTGGCATGACGACTTGGAAGTGTTTTGACAGATTGGAAGGAGGAAACCGCACAGAGAAAAGAATAGAAGGCTATGGGGAAGCCTTTGTCCAGCAGTGGGATAAAAGAAGCTAAGAAAAAATAATGAAATAAAAATTTAATCGATTCTTGAAATTCAGCAGTATTAAGATCCTGTTTGACATCGAGTGATTTTCATTCGAGCGGAGCGGTAACGTGCGAGCCATAATATATTACTTAAACATGATCAGGCTTCTGCGAAATATTCGTTAAAACGTTCGTAAAAAAATGTATTGTCTTTTAATATCACACTAGAACAAGCGTCCTATTAGTTTGAACATTGAACTCGTATGAAATCAGGATGTAACAAGAAATAGTCCTCTTAATTTGTTTTCTGTCCCCCTTATACCTATAAATACCAAACCTCTTAAGTGCTGTGCTGCCATTCAATACATTAAGCAACATACCACACTAAAAAAAACTAAAATATTTTCCACTACCTATCTTTAAAACTCTAGTACATAACATACAGCATCTGCATCTAAAACTGTGTCACTCTTATCTGGAACTGAAACTTTATCTCTAACATTACATTGTCAGAGGTGATAACGCACATAACTGATCGCGTGATAACGTGATAAAGCCACATTATATAGTATCGCGAGCCATGTATGACGTGGCCCTTGTCGTCGGCGCCGCCAGTAACCTCGGCTACCAAGTACTCAAGAGACTAACAGAAAACTACAATGGAAAAATATACTTTACCGCAGAAGACGAAACAACAGGATTCAACATACTCAAAAATCTGGAGAGAGACAACTTAGATCTGAACTTCCTACAAATGGACGTGACCTACACGAGAAGCATTATAAAAGTAAGACACTACATCCAGGATTTGGATGAGAGAATAGACCTAATCATCAACGCGACTGACTACGTACCAGAAAAGAAGATATCACACGCAGAAATTGTAAGAAGAACACTCAGTGTTAACTTCTACGGATACATCAATTTCGGTAAATTAGTCTACCCAATACTGAGTGAGAATGCAAGAGTGATCAACGTCTCCGGTCCAGCCGGCTTACTAGCAACAATAGAGAACGATGAGATAAGAAAAAGGATTAGTGATTCTAATTTAACTGAAGATGAGCTGGTTGCTATTATGCAGGAGTACGAACAGGCTGCGAGACGGGGGACAGAAAAGACGGAAGGTTGGGGAATGAGCGTCCATTCTGTGAGCAAGGTTGCTTTGAACGCCGTAACCTTCTTGCAACATAGAGAATGGGCGGATAGAGGAGTAGTGATAAACTGCGTGAACCCTGGAAACCTCAGCAGCAGGGAAGGGAGGAAGACGGCTAAGATGTACGAAGAAGGAGCTAAAGCGATATTGTTCTTGGCTTTTGAAGCGCCCTTGTCGTTAAAGGGTAATTTTGTTTGGAGCAACTATTCTGTGATTGAGTGGAACTCTGACCCTTATGTGGAGGTCACGACGGTGTGAATGTGTTAATATACAGGGTGGACGCGACATCTGTATTCAGTACACCATTCTGAACCTCCACACCAAGAAATTTTAAGTCAATTATAAAAAAAAATGCTGTTCCATACATTTTGACTGTGTAGGTATATAAGGAAACAGCAGGTAACCGTTTATGCCCCGATGTCTCGTCGACCCTGTATTGATTAGTGACGATATCGTAATTAGTGCTAAAAGTGTTAATAGTGGCCGTCAGAATGACTGGATAGTACCGTCACGGTCAAGTGCATAAATAAGAATGTTGATAAGTGCTTAAACTATAATAGGACTAAATAAATACGAGATTACTATAGAAATATTGTATTTTTTAACTGAATGAAACCGAAGCAGTTTTGAAAAATCAAGGTCATTGCTAAAACTGATTATATCTAATCGTATCGTTAGATATAATTTTTTTTTTAATAATATATCTTGGGACAACTAACACACCGCCATCTGATCCCAAACTAGGCACAGCCTGTACTATGGCAACCAGACCACTAAACTAATAAACATACTTATATATTTCTAAATACATACATATTATAGATAAATTATACACCCAGATACAGAACAAATAATCGCACTCATCGCACAAAGATGTGTCCTGTGTGGGAATCGAAACCACGACCTCCGTCCTAGCAGTCAGGGCCACTAACCACTAGACCAACAGGCCTATTATAATATATATAACTAAAACACTGATAAAAATCTGCTGTGTGTAAAAAGGTCAGGCCTAACTGAGGCGAATTATGTGCGGGAAGCGGGACGTTTGCCCGCCGATTGTGTTTGAAATGTATGCGGTGAAGCAACGTGCGAACAATCACGTGTCTTCTTGGTCATAAAAACAATCGATACTCGTTGTTGTGACCCGCATCTCTCACTGAAATCGCCTTAGTGTGGCCGATGCTTAAAAACTCCTTTTTTCCTTTACAACTAACACTCTTTTACTGAATTAAAGAACTATCTAGAAGTTATTTTATCAGTTAATAATTCACTATAAAAACCGGCATGTCTCTACGCTTTTCTGCTAGCGAATTTGCGTGCCCAGTGTGGCACCGATCCGCTCACACGAAGCAAGTAGATATTGCTCTAAACGAGACGTGACAGATAATATCAGGCTGCCTAATACCGACTCCACTCAATAAGTTCCACCCGCTAGGAGTTATCGCACCACCTGATATAGGAAGGGATGTCGCATGCACGCTGAAAAAAAAAGAACCAAGAATCCGATTCCCGACATCCCCTCTACGACCACACAACTACCCCGGGCAGACTAAAAAGCCGCATAAGTTTCCTACGCTTCACTCAGGCAATTCAAGACAGGCCGCTTTAGAACGAAGCCAGCTATGGCAAGAGAGGGTCCACCACCTTACGACTTCATGCAGCCCCAAACACACCTGGCTCCCAGCAGTGAACTGCAGTGTCCTATTTGGAAAGCTTTGAATCGATTGCGTAGACTGAATGGAAGAAAGTGCTGGAATGGAGACCGCAGACGGAACGAAGGAATGTGGGAAGACAACCGACTAGGTGGACAGATGATTTCATTAAAGTGTCCGGAAGAAAGTGGATAGCCATGACACGAAACGATTTGAAAGAGCATACACTCAGCATTGAATGGCCAAAGATTGAAGAAGATAAGAGGAGAGAATCGATTGCGTACCCAAGTAGGCCGGCCGGTGCAAACATAATCTGGCAAAATGCGGCATTAATTCCTCCAACACCGAGTGCGATTGCGGCGCTCCGGATCTAACTATGCCCCCTAACTGCGCTCTCGACGTCTTGAATAACGTCTCTGACGCTGCAAAATACGTGGCCACCTACTGGCCCCAAACTATAAGAAAGTAACATAACATCACACCTATAATCCCTTACGGGGTAGGCAGAGGTGTACCTAGCAGTACACTCGCATTTCGCCAGTTATGTTTAAGTCCTATGTAATGCGGGCGAGTTTATAATTGCCCTCAACCGGGTATAAATCCAAACTCCGTGGCTGCTACTGAGAAATTTCTGATGGAAAAACCCATTAACAATTCGCCCGACCCAGGATCTCATGCTCAGCACCAACAAGACAATATGGATTATCATCGATATGAAAAGAGAAACAAGAAGACTGTAAAATAATGTTTTAAATGTAAAGTTCACTAATAAACAGTAATAGGAAGCACTTACTTTGTATTCAATTATTTCTTGTTAACTGTTTCATCAAATTATTACAATTTGGTTCACTGAAATTACTAATGAAGAACTAAAGTAGATATATATTTTACGAAACACGTGTTGCTTCGTAAAATATATATCTCTTTCTATCTACTTCTGCAAATATATATTAATTTAAAAAAAGTATTGGATTTCATTTCAATCATGAAAATGTTTTTTATACCGAATTAATTCCACTTGGCATAACGTTCGATTGCATCAGCTTCAATAGTAATGC
Source organism: Eurois occulta (assembly GCA_950022335.1). NCBI lineage: Eukaryota > Metazoa > Arthropoda > Insecta > Lepidoptera > Noctuidae > Eurois > Eurois occulta. The sequence continues at coordinate 1,397,036 of OX465489.1, read as the reverse complement.
TATGGATTCGAATTTCGGTTGAATAATTCAGATTTTCCTAGATGATTCTCATTAGAGTTTGGAATTATTATAACTGGAAATGTGTGCAACTTTGCTTGTTACGACAGAATATATAACCTTTTTGGTATCAACTAAATGCAACCTTTAATTTTGTTGAGCTGACCTGCCATTTTGTCTTGTTACTCAAAACATTTCTGTATTTATTCATTGTTTTTCTAAGAGCCACAATATTTACCTTTTTAGGCCTTTGCAGTGGGGTCTAAAGCCTAAATAAACATGAAAACATTACATTTTCTACATTCGTCTGTAAAAAGTACCGAAATAGCCTTGTTTGCGGTGATGTCAAACTTCATCCACTCTTGTTTGGGTCTCGCGAGTAATCTGTCACAATAGCTTAGCAAGATGATAACCATCTGACGTGTAGTGTTTTGTATCTTTGCCATACGCTATCCTTGTTTTTACATAAGATATTTACATCTAAATTCATCATTTTGTTTTCGATGAATCTCAGCGGAGAATGGCCATCGACGCAGGAAATATTATAGTGCACAAGTGTGCGCGCGAACACAGGTGCGTTCTGTCTTCCCTAACCCTCATAGTCTTACCTCCCCGGTAAAAAAACACGACTAGAGCGAGATTAGGCTTCAAGTGTTTTTCAAGGTACGGAGCTATCATTCCGCAATTTAGACACTTTGCCCAGTCTTGACCAATAAGGCAGTTGTCATTTACAACTATGTTGTGGCTCGTATAGCCCTTTTCAACTGTGTCAATATAAAGTGCCTGTCGCATATAAAAAAGATTAAAGATATGTTATTGAATCAGGCGTTACTTTGCAGAAATCCATGACATTAAATGCTATGCAACATATTAAGTGTCCACAGGTCCACCCGCAAAAATATACAATGATATAGACGTAGGATGTGTGAAAAATAAACATGATCATGCATCCAAACCTACAGGTGTATGGAATTAACAAAAAATATTTTTTATAACATTTAAGAAAGATGAGTGAAGGAGGAATGAAAGATGGAGACGCAAACCACTGAAGACTGAGGGTCCCTTATCTACATAATCTGCGTACTAATACTGTGTCAAATTCTCGTCGAGATTGGACTGTATTGTACGTTCTACATTCATTGCGCGTTGTCCACGTGTTTATGGTAGTGTTAACTGTAAATACCCGTCAATGCACAGTACGGTGGCCATTGTAGATCGAAGGATACTGAGGTACCTAAGCTCTCGTAAAATCACTTTTTACTATCTACGACGGTAATTTCGCTGATCGTTCCGTAGAAGTGCAGATTGTCTTTAAATGTCACAGTTTTCTAAAGCTAGAACCTTAATACGAGGTGCTAAAGGTGTGTTTAAAATGGCACGCTTCCAGGATGAGATTATTTCTTCAGTTAAGTTGTTTCTTTAATTCGCTGTTCCGGGAGAGTTAATTTCAATGACCTTCGATTCGGCTTTCCGATAGTTTCTGTGAATTCCTTGCAAATCGTCACAATAGACCACGGATTCATCCGCAAGGCTGTCATTTCTCTTGAAATAACAGATCTTCCAAGTAGTCAAAGGGCAACTGATACAACCCTAATGGAATATCTATGAAATGAAAAGCGTCAGATCAAGTTGTATCTTCAATTCTACTGATACTAGGACTAGATACTCTCGGCAAAAGTTTAAGGCTGAAATCTATAGAACAGACAAACGCTTTACTCAAAGTAAGTTTCATACAGAAATGGTCCTTTTTCGTATTCAGTTAACCTGCATATTCGTACATGTGACTATGAAAACTATGATCGAGCATTTTATACAAATATGGAAATTAACGTTTTACGAATAAGGTTAATTTTCGTGTGAAAACTATTATTGGCTTGACTAGCCCTCATTAGTTACAGTCTCTAAAATAAACAAGATTTATTTCTTTTTTGAGTAAAAGAAATCTCTGGTAAAAAAAAAACTGTAGGCACCAAAAAGGTAAGAAAGATAATTATTACTTTATATTTTAATAAACATTTCCTTTTGTGGGCACGACAGTACCTGCTTTTAATTAGGGAAAATTTCGTTAAGAATTACGAATCTTAGGATTAATGTTGAAATTGCAATTTTAAGAAGTCTCCTCTTAAGTGAGGTTTTTGTTTCTGATTTTATTTTTTTAAATATGGATGAGTATTTTTTTAGCTTTCTATTTTATTTTATATTTTTTTAGCCTTTGTCCTACAGGTTAACACAGGTCAACCTGGTTTCTATCGTATCTAAGTTCAGTTCAGCTGTTAAAGGTGGCACCTACCACTGCTTGTCTCTGCATCACCCAAAGGTAGTAGAAAATGCCTATGGCATTAAGTCCGCCTCTGTACTCTGTTCTGTGAAGTGTTAAATAAATAAAATAAATAAATAAAAGTGGTAGACAAAAAGCTTTACTTTCACGTTTATAATTTATGTATGGATTACCAACTTACTTATGTCAATAAGTGGAATCTCAGTTGTCAGTTTCTAAATATTGAAAGTACTTCGTTTTTCTTATCGATACTTTCGAAACCAGAAAATCAATAACAAACTCCACAATACGACACAAGGTTACACAAAAAGCACTGTTAAAAAAATACAAAAAAAAACCGTAAAAAAATGCAATTAAACACACAAAACCTCAACCACCTTTTTAATCATATTACAAAGTGCAAAGGCGACCAAGTGTTTCTAAATATAACAATGACAACAGGCAGGCGACAAGGCGACGTTACACACAAAGGCAGTAATGACGCGTCAGCAACACGCTGGTACGCGACGTAGCGCGACAACGCCGCCACTGCGCCCGGTACGCCACTACACCAACGAAAGTCCGATCGGAAAATAGCTTTTTGGTTCTTTATTAAATGAGGGGTTATAATGTAATCAGTTTTAGAGTGCATAATTACTACAAGTACATTGTATTTGGATTCTTTATTTTCAATACGAAAAAACATTTTCTTAGAGAATATGATGGTCACCCATCCACAGAGCGACCTCGGCAATCACTGCGTAACCTTGAAGATCGATCCGTGCGGCTGTCATTATTTAGCCTAGATTATACATTAAAAGACTAGTGTGATATTGAAACATATTAAAGCCTGAAAACCTGAATGCCTACAATAAAGAAGAATCTATTACTAACTATCATCTAGATAACACACAATTCATTATAACTACTGAATAAAGTACACAAAGTAGCTTAGATAAGTGATTGTATCCAAACCGATAAGCGCGACTGTCTTAACTTTTGTCCGAACAGTTAATTAATTGAAGTTCGTACCTTTTTGCTTAGTCAGGCGATTTTGTTCACGGCTACAGTAATTGGTAGCTAAGATCAAAGACTACTAACGAGGATGCAGTACTTTCTTAAAGAAAAAAAAATATTACTTTTTACAAACTTTTCTACAACAAGCACTTTTGAATGGTCAAACAATCGGTCAATCAGAATGATAGCTAGTTGCACATTGCAATACATACTTGGTAAGTTTTTTTGTGTAAAACCGGACAAGAAACTTCATGGACACTGTTTTAGATTTCACAGTCATCGTCAGCCTAGCCTTTTCTCCAATATGGCTCGGCTTCCAGTCTTAACTGAATGCAGCTGAATACCAGTATTTTTCATAGAGCGACTGCCTATCTGACCTCAACCCAGTTAGTACTGGGTAATAAGGTACCCCTTGGTAAGACTGATTATCAGACTTTCGGGCCACTGACTACCTATAACGACTATCGAAGATCTACAAATGACAGCCGGGATCAACGGGTTAGCGAGCTTTCCAAATCTTCTTTCGACTCTTCTTTTATGCATCTCCTAGTATTGTTGCAAAAACTAATCTGTGCTGAGAGATGACGCTAAATAAACCGTCAATTTCATTGATATTTTTTGGAACGTAGTTCCTTATCGCGCGTTGCGGGGCTAGACGGAAAAAATTCAGACGAAAAGTGTGTACGACACTTTTACCCGACTGCGCGACGCAAAGGAGGGTAATGTGGTAAGCTATTGTAAGCCGTGCGGCGTGCGCATGTTATAGAAAGCAAGCCAGATATTTTCGTTTCGTCTTTGGTCTGTGGATGGGTGATCAAGGTTAAGCAACGACTGCCCAGGTCTGCCTGTGGATGGGTGATCCAAGTTAAGCAACGGTTGCCGAGGTCTGTCTGTGGATGGGTGATGGTGGTGGTTTTTTTTGTGCCAATTTTTTTTTTACAATTCCTTCACTACTTAATCGAAAGGAACTTCGTTCCATCCGGGTGTCCCTTGACACCTCTCTAGTTTTTTTTTTTTGAGTGGTTACTGGTTTATGAAGAACTGGTGAATAGAGGTCTATCAAGGATCATATCGGAATGAAACCAAGCTGCTTATAATCGTCTTAAAATCATTGAAAGATCAACATAGCTCAAACTCAGTATTTATTGTATAAACCAAGTGCAAGCCAGACTTCCCGCCAAATGAACCGTTTTAAACAAACAAAGCTACACCGTTACCAAATTAAAACGTACAAAAAAGCTATTAACTCCCTTATTACGCGCGCCTCGTCAAAAAGCCATCGAACAGCTTTTTACCAAAGTGTTTAATTTTAATTACACACAGCCGAAAAGTCTGAAAACTTCACGATTGTAAAGTCTTTGCGAACTGTTCGTGAATGACAAACAACAATCAATTTTCGGATAAGTTGGAACTTGTTAATAAGTTCATTAAAGTACCTACCTACATAGATTGTTGTTTTCAAGATTATCTGGGAATATGGAGAATTCTTCGGGGAATTTCTATAACTTTTTTATAAAATTATAGTTTTGACGGTTTTTAGATTGAGATTTGAGTGCTATTAACTAATCCTATAATAACGAACACAAGATTAGGTTATAGGTACAGATAAATTCAAGTCAAATTTCTTTAATACATTAATTTAGTTAATACCTACGATATTTTAGGGTTAGACATGTGTTATACCGACGACACGGTTGGCGCAGTGGTCAAGCGATTGACTGCTGCGCTGCATGTCGCGGGTTCGATTCCCGTACGGAACAAATATTTGTATGACCTACAAGTAGTTGTTCCGGGTCTGGGTGTTTTCTATCTATAATATGTATGTATTTACAAAAAAAAATGTATATATGTAGTTTATCAGCCATCTAGTTACCATAACACAAGCATTAGGTTGCTTAGCTTGGGACTAGATGGTGCTGTGTGAAATGTCCAGGGATATTTATTTATTTATTTATTTATTTATTTATCAATACTGACTCCTTTGGAGTTCCAACCATAGACGAAATACTATTCGAAGCATCGAAGTCTTTTTGGACAATCTATGTGTTGAGAACAGTATCTAGGACCACAAAGAATAGACACTTCAAAAGGATGCGAAATTGACCCCTTAGTGTAGGAAAAGCAGGCACAAAATCCTACCGAGTGGAGACTTCATGTGCATCGGCTGGTCAACACCTTTGAAGAGAGAAGGCAGCTAGACTTAAAGCGTGATGACCTTAAAGCTAGGCCACCTACAGCTATACCCTACAATTTTGTCAATGGTGTTTTGTCATGTTCGCTTTGTGCTCGGACTTTTTAGGCCAAAGTTGGATATACTAGCCACTTGAGAGCACAGGAAAGAGCAGCCCACCAAAGCTCTCGACAGCCAACCAACCCTAGAAACCCATAGAATGCAGTCGCTGTGGCCAAAATCGAATAGCGGGCATCATCATCATCTAGGACCAACTCTGCTAATCACAAACTCATTGCCTTGGACCTAACAAAACCAAATAATTACAACCACCACACCCTCAAAAATGCCCCAGCTAATCCTAGATTCCCGTAGGAGCTAAAAAATTCATGTCAAAACAAATTCGTGTCAGTTCATGCAGAATTCATTCGATGGCGCAATCCTCTCCCCTAGGCTGGGCTGCAATGTGCATATTCTGCACAGAAGTGCACTGTGCATTTTGATCGGTATGTTTGCGAAATGGTGTACGGGAGGCGGGTTACCTAGAACCTATTCCCAGTGAGTGCATTAGGTTATCATGTAGCTTAGACGGGAGGAAAAGTGTATTATAATTTGCTAAAGATGTCTCATATCGTTTAAACTTGTTATAATTTGTGAGAATTTGCCTCGGAAAGCGCGTTAAGCCGTTGGTCCAGGCGGTCAATTGTAGATCTTCGACAGTCGTTACAGGTAGTCAGTGGCCCGAAAGTCTGATAACCAGTCTTACCAAGGGGTATTATCCAGTATTTTGGTTGTGGAGGTTAGATAGACTCCATGTAAAATACGGGTATTCAGCTGCATCCGTTTAGACTGGAAGCTAACAAAGTTGGGAAAAGGCTAGGCAGACGAGGAATTTGTTGAAGCTTGAATTAGAAAAGACAAGAACATATATATTCATCATCATCATCATATCAGCCCGGAATGTCCCACTGCTGGGTAAAGGCCTCCCTTTTCTTCTGCCACACTTCCCGGTTCTGTGCGTCCCTTATCCAAGTGTTTCCCGCGCCTTTGACGATATCGTCAACCAAACGAGCCCTAGGACGGCCCTGGTTTCTTTAGCCAAACCTCGGTCAAAGCCTTGCTCCATCGGCCATCTCCGTGTCTAGCCAGATGCCCTGCCCAGGTCCACTTGAGGTGCACCGCCCGGTCCCCGACGCCGTAGACTTTCGTCCGACGACGGATTTCTGTGTTACGCACTCGATCTAAGAGGGTTATGCTGAGCATGGCTCGCTCCACACAAATATATATTATTTTGTAGTAAATAACAGTTTTCTCAGCATAAATTCTCTCTGTTTCACACACATTCTGTTTTCCTATTATCGTTATATTCTTTTTAAATATCATAATTTTGCAAGAAGATTCCAAGAGATTGAAATCGCTGAAAGAAAATATGGTAAGTTGAGTTATTGTCATTATCACCATGCTTGTCTACCGAATTGGTGATTGCGATATGATGACGAAACTGCTGATTCAATTAAACAACTATTAACACAAAAATAAACTATTTAAAAAACGTGTAACTCTCACAATCACATCTCATATGAGTCAATTGACTCGTACGTAATTACATAATTATGCTAATAGGCAATATTGAATTTGACAGATGTAATCGCCATCAACACGCATTTAATATATGGAATAGCAATTAGTTGTAAATGCAAGTCAAACAAAGTTTATAATTTGGAATGGAATTTGTTTTTTGTTTGATTAAAAAAGTTTTATTTGCGTTATAAAAGGTTTTGAGACGTCATTTGCTAACGCATTGACAAATTATGTACCTACTTGTTAATATCATATTTACATTAATGTTCATGCTTCTATCCAATAGTTTCTATCGTTATAATTATAATATCATCCCCGTAATCTATATAATATAGTACACTTAGATATATCCATTTGTGTTACAGGGCTAAGCCTATTCCCAGGATCAATAGCTTTTCGCATGGCTTCAGATATTTGACTTTTTTTTTTGTTTTGACCTGAGGATTAAACAAATAAACATTCGTCTGACAACAAATGTGACACAATTCGATCTGTAGTACCTAGTCCGCTACTTGCAGCGACGAGTGGCGATCTCCCCAGAGAGTTGCCGAAAATCAAGCTGCGGCATGCAAACGGAGAGGCCTCTGTCCAGCAGTGGACTGCTGTAAGCTGATACTCAAGATGCTGACTACACGCAGCACATAATGACAGTTTACCCCACAATACCCACACTCAACACTCCCTTATTCCCCGTCCAAACGGAACGACGCAATAACATTCCTAGAGAGACCATAAAATTTCAAAGCTTGAACGTCATAAATTCCGTAACTGAATGGGGAGCAAACAAAAAGGAATCTGTGCCAACAAACTATGCGAAAGTGTTCGCAACTCAAACACTTAATGATGACGTATGGCAATTCGTTGGCCATCACGATATGTAGTACGTCAGAAGGTCGGTGCTGTAATAGAAAAACTTGGGTCGTTTGCGTGACCATTGCTTTGTTGGGACCGGTTTGTGAGGATTATTATATGGGGGATCCTCTTCTGAGCTGGTAGTAATAATGCAGCTTCTTCTTCTTCTTAGAAGAGAGAGAGAGAGAGAGAGAGTATAAAACCCCAGACTAAACTAGAAGTGAACTGTGTGGCAGACCGTAAAGGCAAAAATATAATCAATTTTTACTAGTTTAAGGCAACTGCTGGGCTAATTAAACAAAGCTCCCAAAGCCTTTTTTTTAATATAAAATGGGCCTGCTCTTGACCTCGATCACGCCTGGTGGAAAGCAATCGATGAGGTCTATGATGAAACGAGCGTGCCCAGAAGCTGCCTGTTCACTCTTGCTTTGAAGACAGATGGGTTAAATGTGGGAGGGAACACAGAGAGTCTTTCAGAACTTTCCAGTTTTATAGGAGAAGACATAATATGTAATGATATCGGTTTCTCTGACTCTGTTTCTTCCGCCACGACTTAACACTACTGGTAAAATTAAAATTAAATTAATGGAACATAATAAAAAATATTACTTCCCTTTTTTAATCGGATTTTGTTAGCAATTTCAAGGGTTTTAATTTTTTGCACGGAACTCTAAATATTTTTCTAAAATAAAAGTCGATATTAAACCTTATAACATCAGCTATCTGCCAGTGAAAGTTACATCGAAATCGGTCCAGCCATTTCGGAGATTAACCGGAACAAACAGACAGACAGACAAAAATTGAAAAAAAATGTGTTTTTGTTGTAAGTGACGTATATATTTTCATATGCATTCAGTAAAAAGCTGTTATTTTGATATTACAAACAGACACTTCAATTTTATTTATTTGTATCTGTATAGATTTCAAGAGTTTTAATTTTTTTGCACGCAAAATAAAACCTAAGCCTAAGTTAGACCTTATAACATCAGCTATCTGCGAGTAAAAGTCCCGTCAAAATCGGTACAGCTGTTTCGGAGGTTAGCCGGAACAGACAGACAGACACACAAAAATTGAAAAAAAAAATTGAAGTGTCTGTTTGTAAAATCCAAATAACAGCTTTTTACTGAATGCTTAAGAAAATATATACGTCACATATAACGAAAAAAAATTTTTGTTTAATTTTTGTCTGTCTGTTTGTTCCGACTAATCTCTGAAAAAACCCTTGAAATTGTTAACAAAATCCTACTCAAATAGTAGTAGTCATATTTTATAATAATTTTATAGTAGTCATATTTTTATAATAATATCACGCAGACGAAAGTCGAGGAGCACAGCTACACATATTACTCATGATAAACAAAACGCATTTTTTGGAGCACGTTACAATCCGCTGTATCTTAGTCCTAGGTTTATCACAATGCCTCTATAACTACAGATAAAAACCTATCATATAACCACGACTAGTTTATCTAACACGATATCGAAACTGTACTATATAATACGTGCGTAAAACAGTTTCCATTGGCTAGTTATCACTTCTAGTTTTAGCCATTTACCTTTATCAAACGATAGCTCCTACATTGCGATATAATATTTATCTCGCGACCAGATCTTTAGATAGTAGATGTCTCATACATCTGATAACTTACTAAACATACGATGTTCTTATAACAAACTAGCTGTTGCCCACGATTTCGATCGCGTGGAGATTATTATGTATAATTGTGAGAAAAAAAAGTCCTATGTGCTATTCCAGATTATAAATAATCTTTCTCTGTGTGAAATTACATCTATATCCATTCAGCCGTTCTAGCATAGCATGATTGAGTAACAAACATCCATCCTTCAATCCAAACTTTCGTATTTATAATACATAGTAGTAAGAATTATAATATAATATAGTATAGATGTCTTTCGACATGTAAAATGTTTAACTTGATTTTAAGTAGGCACCTAACGACAAATAAGTAGTGCATGATGTACTTACCTGTAAGAGGTTGATACACTTAGCTGTGACTCTTTTGGATGTATCTCGTAGCTTTGAAACAGTGTACTCAATTGTTGGTGAGCCAAATAAATAAATAAAATTAAAATAAAACTCTCGCCGAAGCGTTAGGCAGAGGTGTGCCTCAGTTACACCCACATTTCGCCTGTTATGTTTGTTGAAGTCCCATGTCTCAGGCTCTGCCATCAACCGGACACAAATCCAGACTCCGTGGCTGCTACTGAGAAATTCCTGATGGAAAACCCCAATACCAATTTTCCGACCCGGGAATCAAACTCAGGACCACATATTAACCTCAACAGTCTAGCTTGGGACCACTAGACCTACAAGGCAAACAAAAAAATTGCGCTTACAAATCTCTTTAGTGCAGTTTTACCAAACTCATATGTAAACAGGCCATTGATTTCGACACACCTATACTCGGTCATCTATACGCCTCGTAGCACGATAACTGGCAATTTCATCAAGGCTTTAGGCCGGTTACACATGGCCGACTTACTGGCGCAATTAGGCAGTGCGACTAGCGTGGTAAATCGCACTAGTATGTTGACAACGCCAAAATGTAGCTATAGTTAGGTAGACGAAGTGAAGTTGGGGATCTTGACAACGCTAAGTGTCTAGTGTGGATACTGACTGACTACATAAGGGATAAATCATGCCTATATATTGGAATACATAAGCCAAGAAGGATAGTGGTAATAACGTAACATCACACCTGTAAACCCCGAAGTGTTAGGCAGGTGTGTACCTATTATTACACCCACATTTTGCCAGTTATGTTTTTAGTCCCATATAATAGGTTGTGAGCCTATTGCCATCAACTGAGCATAGATCTAAACTTCGTGGCTGCTATCGAGAAATTCCTGATGGGAAAACCCAATTTGCCCGACCCGGGAATCGAACCTAGGACCTCATGTTCAGCCATCGCGCTTGCAACCACTACACCAACGACGATATTAAATAGGTGTTTGGTACTCGCAACCGACGTGCCTATATAACCTCATGCATGAACGTGGACGAGCAAAAGGAGTAAGTAAGGATCGTAGCGAGAAGCGTTCTGCAGTTTAGTAGAATGGTACTCTAGCAATTTATCGCAAGAGAATCGATTGAAGTGACGGCGATGTGATGAGCGGGGAACCCCTTTGAATGCTAACTAACGAATTGTTTACTCACAAAAAAGAAACCCAAAGATCTACCCGAATTAAGAATTCAATGGTCTCAGACTTAGCAACCATGCACTATTGGTTATAATCATAGAAAAACCTCCAATTATTTTCCTTCTATCAACAAGGTTTGTCAAGACCCCCCCCCCCCCCCTCGTGACCCTAAGAAAGATAAGTCTCACGACTCATTACCAATAGTTCTAATACCTTAATTTCCGTTCATTCAGCATAAAAACCAAAATCTTTCTCCCAAAAGAAGATAAAATCAGGCGATTTCCTAATACGTTGATAACAACATAAATACTACAAAACCATTAGGTACCGTTTATTTCAATAAGTAGAAGTACAGTGACAAGCACCAATAAGTATACATTAAAAAGTGATTACAACTTTGTGATAAGACTAATTTCATATTAATACTAGCTGATGGGCGGGGGGCATCTGAATGTCGACAACAGCGCCACTTCCTGGGTTCAACTCTTTATAAGAATAAAAACCATCCTGGTGACCAATTAGTACAAAATACCATCATCAAAATCGGTCAAGCCCACGAGGAGAACTGTAACGAGCACACACACAAATATTATTGTATTAAAAGATGGGTTCCAAACTTTCAAACTATGGTCGGAACAATAAGAATTCGCAATCAACGCAGTAGCAGAAAATCACTTTTAAAAGTTGCCAAGATACATATAGACGCTCGGGACTGTACCAAAGAATATGTTATTCTACTGCGGACGATTCCTTACAGATAATTCATTTAGATTTATTGTATCATTGAGTTTTATAGCCGACTCTCTTGCGCTAAGTACTGGTGAATATATCTTGTTGTTGATCCCGAGTGCCGACAGTTTGTCAACTGTGAATGTATTGAGTAGACGGTGTTAGAGGGAGAAGGAGTGAAAGAAAGAGATAGAGCATCGTGAGATTTTTTAGTTTAGAATTCAGTATGTACGCCATACACGCTACGGCCAACTAGAGAAGTCTGCCGGTGCATGTGACTGCTGAGGTATGTATATCCTGGAAAGCATCACACTCACATTATGTTGGACTTGTCAGAATCTTCCCATTTGCCAAGTTGTAAACGCAGCTTTTCCTTTAGCAGCTGCAACTTCCTTTTACAGAAATCACTATTATGAAACGAACAGGCTCTAGATATTCGAAACAAAGTTAGTAGGGAGTAAATTTTAAATCAAAACATAAAACATACACAGCACCATCTTGGCATAATACTAAATGCGGAATTTAGAGCATCTGGCATTTTATTTTTCCTGTGCAACGTGCATGGACTGACTGGGCGGTCAATGTCAGTCAGACTGATGCTCTACTTACACCGTAGTGTAAAATTTTATAAATCTGACCTCTCCTTACACCATCTACACATTTATATGAATTTTAGTTTTTTTGTTTAGATTGAAAATAGTATAAGGGCGTAAAAAGACCCTTAACGTAGCCGAAAGGCACTTGTTCTTCCCGTCATTGTGATATTTTCTTTTTGTTCTGGAAGATATCTGGGAACCTTCTAGTTACGGAGACGTTCCAACTTTTCAGAAGTTTTGTACAGACAACTGTACAGGTTTAAATTTGTTTTATATACATAATTAGCGTCGCGGCGCGCGTCAGCACTTTTATATGGTATTTATATTGTAACTCTAGCATTATGTATCACTGCACTTTATCATTTCTGTCAATAAGTAGCAATTAAATACTTATCAGCAGCTTAATATATCCTTGTCAACAGTCATATATCATTATCATCCAAGTGTAGGCGTGATCAGAAACCCCTACAAGTTTTTTTTTATTTTTTTTATACAATTGTTTTCATTTTATAACTTTACTTTAAATATTAAGCCTATACTAACCCTATACTATTCAATGTACCTATCAGCTCAATATTTTGAGTGCGTTACATTGAGTCCTACCGTAAAACGTGATTTTTTACCCCATAAATAAGTCGTTTCCTAGGAATAACTTTTGTGTAGAGTTACTTAGTTTGATGTACAGAATGCTTGATTAACGGCTTCATGAAGGGCCCGTTAACACCTAGTATAGCTAATTTAAACTTAAACTGATAATGTTGCGCTTTTATTTTACTCATCATCGTTAGGATCTGCTGAAAATAGCCATGAAATTATATCATTGTGTGGCGCCTGCAGTATCCACCAACATGCAATGGGTCCGCTGATGAATTACTGGAGAGCCACCATGTGTTTCAGCAATCGCAACGATCAAAGCTGATTATACCTACAGTATGAAAATTTCAATTAAAAAAGTCATCAGTTCCACACATTGTAATCACCACTCAAAGTTCTAATACCCAGTTCCTTTATAGCTGCTAACGAAAACTTTTAAAATAAAATGACACATGACTACTACCCTGAGTTAACGAGCACGTTTTACGTGTACATACAAAATGAGCAGTAAAGCACGATACTAAAACTATTTTTATATTCCATAAAAGTTCAAAAAATTTACTAGGAATTTTTTAAACTTCCAAAGAGCCAAACACCCTTACATATCACCGCGGTAGTACGTGACTGTGTGATGCACAGCCTAGCATTAAATAAAACATCCTGCTTGCAAAACGGAGAAAAATATTCAAGTGGATTTAAAATGATAATAAGAAAATGTAGGTACAAATAACATTAGCAACAAATAGTTCCATGTAGACAATGGATAAAAGCATCGAGATTCCTAATCGTTTTTAGTAATTGGATAGGATTAGTCGTCAATATAACGGACGTACTTAAATTCCGTCTAGTGGTCGCAAGCTGAACTGCTGAGCATGAGGTCTTGAGTTCGATTCCCAGGTCGGGCAAAGTATTATTTTAGCATTAAGATGTTCTCAGCAACAGCCACGGAATCTGGATTTATGTCCAGTAGCTGGCAATAGGCTCGCTCTTGCTCGCCCCTATTTTATGGGACTAAAAACATAACTGGCAAAATCTGAGTGTACTATTAGGCCCACCCATGCCTAACCCTTCGGAGATTACATGCGTGATGTTATGTTAAGTCAAAATTTTTGACCAATAAATAATCCTGACACGGGACACCATAAAATAGGACCTACTTTTGGTCATTCTCCTTCAAAACTCCCAACGGGATCCGAACATCTTTTATATTTTACCGCGGTCATACGTGACTGTGTGAACGCAGCCTAGTATTAAATAAAACACCCTGTATAGTGCAAACTGAATAATAAAATTTGTATACCACACCAGAGCAGGTGATAGTGCAGTGGGCCAGCACTCAATAATGCAGTATAACCTAGAGCAGCATCAGCCGTATGCAGTGTGCTCGGTCAATTCGGATATTACCCGAGCAGTGTGCAGAACACCACGTCCATGGAATGTCTGTGGTTCGTAGGGAATGTATTTTATTTCCCAGTTGTGCATATGCAGCTGGTATCAAAGGATAATGTGTTGGCCTCACACGTTTTGGCAAACATTTGAGAGAAAGAGAATAGTTTACAGTAGTTTTCTTGTCTTAAGAACCCGCTACTTTTCATGAGGATACAAAGTATCTGTGTGGGTTCACTTCAACAATACGACAGGCGGAGATTTCAATGAAAACTGGCTTTTCCTAGCTATCTGAATAGACTTTTTCAATTATGTTGAAAAACCATATTTTGCTTCCAGTCTACCCGTTTAGAGAAATATATTAGTATTTTACATGGAATGACTGCCTATCTGACCTTAAAAACTCAGTTAATAACAGGATAATGTCAGACCCCTTAGTAAGACTGGTAAAACTTGCTTTGAATTATTGACGATAAATGCCTACTGCACTATTTATTCTCATATCATACCAACACACATGATTTCCGCATCACGTATACTCCAGTTCACAGCATTCCCACTATTCCACATCTGAACAAAAACATTCAATCTCAGCCGTCCCAAACAATTAAATACAACACTAGTACATGGCGTCTCATCCCCACACAATATCCCGGCCTACTCACGGAATATATAAAAACGCAAATTTTAACAAAAAGCAGTCGTTCGTCGCGACGCCAAGTTTCCTCTGCGGTGGCTTAAACTTGTTCGTTGGAATTAGTGTTGGGACGATCATGTAAATCCCGGGACCGGGATTTAAAAAGTACGGGACTTTCGGCAACGTGATGAGTGAAGATTAAGGCAATGTCATGGCATGTCTCTGCATTTGAGAATTTTTGAGCAATGATAAACAATGCACGAATTAATACGTAAAATTTCAGATAACGCAATTTCATTATAACTATGCCAAACTTCAGTTTGTCTTGTCACAACTCATCTCGTAACGTATTAAAGCTGAAATCGAGTCGTTTTGAATAACAAAATGGTTTTGTCAGTATTTTAGAATCGTAATTACTAAAGACATAAATTCACGCCTTTTTTTCATGGCGGTAGTCAAAAACTATAGAAGGCTACTTGCTACTATCCTTAACGAAAAAGGAGTATGTAAGGACCGTATGGACACACAATATTCCAAGTAATGGGAAATACACAACAAAACATTCCCACCAAATAAAATGTAACATATCCCGCGTTTATAGCCGCTAATCCCGCGATTAGAATCCCACGTACCTACACTAGACGGGATCTTCAAGTCGGATAAATAAAGGGCCAACTTTTAATGGAGGCGGGCTATCGGCTAAAACTGAGAGTCATTGGAGCTGTAACGAGTTTGAGCGGGTATTGTGTGTATGAGTGAGACAGAAACTCGTCTTTAGTGCACGTGACTCCTAAGTTTGATAATTAGTGAAAAATTATTAAATTTTTTGAAGTCGTGTAAGATTTGGGAATGTTCGTTACGACACGATAATGAATCTCTAAATATGATTGCACCGTTAGGCTTTCAATAAGGTGACGCTTAGTGTTTGCGAAAGCGAGCAGTATATTTACAGAGGTTCCTCTTCTACCATGTCAGAAGAAACGCTACATATTAGTTCACACCAACATAACATCACGGCTGCAATCCCCGAAGGGTTTGGCAGAGGTGTACTTAATGGTACACCCACATTTCGCCAGTTATGTTTAAGTCCCATGTAATAGAGGGCGAACTTATTGCCATCAACCAGGTGCATTTCCAGACTCCGTGGCTGCCACTGAGAAATTCCTGATGAAAAAACCCAATAACACTTTGCCCGACCTGGGAACCGAACCCAGGACCTTTGCTTTGCTTCAGCTCCTGGAGTGTTATCTTGAAGGCCTTATGGACTCTCAACCACAATCATATCATATTAACTTTGCATGGCAATTTTTTTTTCATCACTTTATGAATTATGTCCTGTTAAGTATTTTGTGTGTACAAAACTAAATAAATTAACTATTAGTGTGCCTCGTTGGTCTAGTAATAAATAATTAATGTTCTTAAGGCCTACAAGACAACATTCCATGAGCAGAAGCGATGATGGGTGAATCTTATTGTAAAAGATTGACAAAGCGACCGAAAAGCTTAGGCAGGTGTTTTTTTTTAATCTTTATTTAAAGAGTTTTTTCGCAAATGCGAATATGACACTCTGTATGTATAAAACAATTTTTAACGGTTAACTTAACAGGAAGAATAAACAAATACAAAACCATCAATCGGAACTATGTTCTGGGCCTGTTCTTCAAGGACGGACTTAACAATATTGAAAGTCAGTTCTCCAAAATGCTTTTAAAGCGAATGAAAGCAGAGTAATAATTAGCAGTAGGTACCTTGGGTGCCAACACGGACATATATGCAGTACCCCTCACGCACCCCTGACGAGCCCAGTATTATATATTAGATAATAATTCATCATCCTATACACTTGCCAAATCCAGTTGTAGCACAGTCTATAACTACTAAGATACGGCAAGTGTTGAACTAACCGCAGAACATAATGTTGTGTGCACCAAACTGCTTCAGTTACAGCACGCCCTTGTTATTTATTGGCAGTTTAGCTGAGACTATCGGCAGTGTCCTTAGCTACAACATTTTAGATGTATGCTATATTACATGTAACAGCACGATTGTCACGATACTCCGATGTGTGCACGGTTGGTAGCAATGGGCTCATTCTCTCAATATCAAAGAACAAAATCATTTATTTCAAATCAAATACACCAATCATCCTCATCAGCATCTGTAAGTATTTTACAGCAACTGAATACTAATATTTTACATGAAGCGACTGCCTATCTGACCTCCACGATCCAATTATTACTAGGTAATACGATCCCCTTGGTAAGACTGTTTATCAGACTTTCGGCCCACTGATTACCTGTAACGCTGTCAAAGATCTACAAACGAAGGCCGGGACCAACGGCTTAGCGTGCTTTACGAGGCATTGAGGAAACTCGACATGTAATGGGTGGTCACCCATCCACGAAGCAAACTAGGCAAGCGTGGCTTAACCTGAAGAACCCCCCGAGCGGCTGTTATTGTTTAGCCACGAGCTACTCGTCAATCAATAACCAAAAAAAAAATAAACTACAATCCCAGGGTACAGCTACAAGGCATAATAACGGGGCCTACACGTGAGTGGTGAAATGAGTATGAACTATTTTCATCTCTGCCTTAACCTTTGGGGAAACACAGGCGTGAAGTTAACAAACAGACAAAAATTGTATTTTTAGAGATGCACGATGACCGCTGGGTAAAAGTCTCCGCACTATGGTTGGCGGAAGGCGGACAGTGCCGCCGAGGCCGGCCCCGAAAAAGGTAGCGAGACAATCTGGACGCGTATCGCGAGGGCCAGGTCGAGGAGGTACGGGTAAGCTATGGAAGGAATTGGGGCCTTTGCCCAGCAGTGAGACAGTACAGGCTGATAAAAACAGATGAATAGTGACGCAGATAAACTGATTATCTTATCTGAATGTATACTGACCTTAATAATCATATCGCTGAACATTTTTGCAATTATGTTTCAAACAACAATTTGTAACAGTTAGAGTTACCTTCAATGTCAGTTGCAAAACAAAATTCATATTTTTTTCCCCAACAGTCCCACGCAAACCACAAACCGAACAGAGTTACAGAAACTCAAAGACAAATAGGACCATTTTCCCATGAACATCAAGGTGAATTGACGGGATGACACTTGGGGATAGATCCAGGATGTGGAAGCTTTCATCCCTTTGCATCCAAGCAATACAGGGAATAAATGATACACCGCAGTAAGGGAATTAAGTCTACGATTTGTAAAAAAGCATATTTAATCAGATACTGGCAGAATTATTTATGGAGACATGGCGAGGCTTCGGTGAGAGATGAGCGAGGTTAGCGGTTACTTTAAATCCGGAATTCTGAAAAATTTTGCTGTTTCGTCTATCATTAGATAGAAAATTACATAGATAACATATAGCATTAAATGCCTTATACTACTGTATAAATAAAAAACGAAAAAAAACTCGTTGAGACGGCTTTTTTCCTTACTTCAGGCAGGTTTCAATTACACCAAAAAAATGTTGATTTTATTTTTATTTAAGTAAGTCGTTTTCGGGGCACGATATTGACATTTGTCACCGAAGCTTACAAAACAATGAACTTATGACGTCAACATTCCCGTGCAAACTGACCCCTGGCTTGTGACGCCATATTACAGAAACAGGTACGTAATAACATTGGTGTATTTAGCCATCCTTCGGCCATCACCATGCAGTCCTTTGTAGGACCTCAATAATTAATATGAAACAGTTTGACGGAGGCGTTTGATTATCAGGTTTCCCCCATAATACGATAATATTAGTGCGAAGCTCCCTTTGAGGACTGCTGTGGACTCGCAAATAATTATAGGTAAGCCATATTGCATGAGGGCTTACTGACACGGATTTCGTTGAATACTGTAGTATAGTGAAGGCACAGAAATACATATAACATCAAACCTGATTTCAAAATCAAATAGGTACGTACAAATATTTAACGTAGAAAAATTTAAAAAAAAGGAACAGTCAAAACAGAACAATACAATTTTCAGTACTAAAGAATGTTTAACAAAAAAAAATTACTTAGTAAGGAAAATTGTCAACATAAATAGCTCAGCTCATCTTTCAATGGCACCTCGCCTTACTCCCGTGATCGGGACATTTCAAGTTTACTTATCTACGTCAAAATCTCCAGATATAAGGTAAAGGTTACGTAAGGGACCAGTAATCCCCGATCCAGCTTCATAAAGGTTGTACAAGCTTGGTGAGCCACATTCCTGCTTTCTTTGTTAAAAGCTCCAGATTATAGCTCAATTATAAAATCGGTTTTTGGAAGGATAATCGTTGGGAAAGTGTATTTTAATATAATGGAGTAAAGATTGGCATCACGCCAATAATCGTTGAAGGGTATTTCAGAGATGTATCTCTCTATTAAACACATACCTACATTTTTCCAGTTATTTGTAAGTCCCATGTAATAGGAGACTAGACTATTGCGATCAACCGGGCACATCTTACTTCTTACTAATCGGATTTCGATGAAATTTGGCACTTAATTTATAATCAGGATTAATATATAGCATACTTTTTATCCCGGTACTACGATCCCGAGAGACAGTTACCGACCTTCACGCGGGCGAAGCCGCGGGCATAACCTAGTATTCCACAAGACAGTCCCCTAAATCGCCTGCCCTTCACCAGTTCCTAGTATCTTAGCTGGTTAAGATATGGCGGAACAAACTCCCCCAGTATCAATTCACATCATTTCTAGTTCTGTAAGGCGTCAAATACACCATTTTTTTTTAAAGTAAACTATAATGTAAATCATAAAACATGACCTTGGCTTCCTAAGAGGGCATCAATTACAATAAATAAAGATTTTTTACAAAGCATACACCATCAACAACATTCGATCAATCGCCCTTTTTAAAGCACTTTCCTTTAACCGTTGAGCCATTATAGTTCATGGTGCCTCCATCCATTATGGGGAAAATACTCCGCCATGGTGAAATTTATGGAGTCAATATCCCATCGTGAACAATGTAAGTTAAAAGAGCTTTGAAGACATCATGTTTTAAATCGCGTGGTGAAGACTCTATAGAGCAGTGGGTTAAGTTGTGCCAGTCATTGAAATTGCTGTTTTATAGAATGATGCGTTTAATAAAAGATCATTATAGGATTCTCAAGAAACTACTGCGTTGGTCCCACTACATGGTAGGAGACATCGCAGCAGACCAAGCTGAATGAAGAACGGGACAAACATGGCTAGTTATATTAGGGAAGGATAAGAACCAGAATAGCCTCAACAGAGAAAGAAATAAAGTGCTTATACGAAATAATTTACTGTTAACAACAGCTCTTTGACTTGATATAAGACTGAGGTGGCTAAAACTAATGAGAGCCCCAAACTGCAAAACCAGTAGGAACATTAATGAGTGCAAATTTATCCTGACCACTAGAGTCGAAGTCAAAACAGTTACTAGTTACCCACTCACACACACAAGAGGAACAAGTGTACAATCGCATGACAATGAAAAAAATAACGTGTCAATCCAACCTAAATAAACTTGACCTACTGTTCTGCACTGTGGCATCTCGAAGCGGGGCCGGAACAGCCAATCAATCACCAACTGACATAATGACGTCATCCATTATCAATTATTGACAGTACACGGATCGGATGCCGTCCGATTTTCCAAGTTTTATGCCTTACTTCTCCCTCTCACCCCCTCCCACTCCCGATATCCCTCCTCATCGGCTCACGATTGATCATAGTTCGAGTGGATTCATGGCATCCATAATCTGAGTTTGAGAAACTGGGTTTTTTAACATTATGTAACGGTTTTTCAGACGGTGATACTAACATATTTACAGAGCTTATCTACCAGTGTATATGGAATTATATACACTGGTAGATACACCATTTAATATGTGTAAAACTGCTGCAAGGATATTTTGGCGCTTGATTGCCATTGTCAAAATGCTATTGTAAATTTTTTAAACATTTGTGAAACAATCGTCAGTTGTATTGAAAGCACTGTAATAACCTAATCCATTTGTCTTTGTTAGGAGTACCCACAGATATATAGATATACTTATAACTGTGGGTACATTTCTATATCCGTGGAAGTACCACAAACATTTTAAAATCCCTCTAAAAATTCTAAGGACACCGCAGAAATAATTCATCGCGAGGGTCAAATGCAAACTGACCCAAGTATTATTTCACCAAAATAAATCTTCTCAAATTACACGTACATAGGTGGCCGTTGGCCGCAGAGACTAAAATGCCATAAGTTACATTTTGAACTTTGAGCACGATGGCATAAAAGGCACTATGCCAAGAGTCTGAGACTGGCTGGTCATATTTAGAAGCCATTCAGCTTTTTTTAAAGTACCTTAAGTAAGACTTATATTGCAGAGTTGGACAATTTTATATTGGGATTAAACGATGTTTTAGAGGATTACGTATGTAGAACGGCTGCAAGCCGCAGTACTTAGCTTAATGGATTAATTTCACTGCGGACCTATTGAACTAAGTTGGGGCTCAAAAATTTAAACCAAATACTGTAATCAGGCAAGGTATGATATGGTGCTATTCCAAAAATCACAGTATTCGTCGGCTTCATGAAATCTTAAATTTATTTATTCACTGATAAACATCGCACAGTCTAAAACTCCACGGTCTAGCAGCATGTAATATTGCGCAAGAGTTCCTTAAATTACGGCGGTGAAAAGTAAGGAAGGGTTTTTGGAAATTCATGCCCTATAGACATTAAACTAGAGTTAAAATTTGTAAAGTGGGTCAGGTTACACATCAGGTTCCACGACTTGTCAAATTAATTGAAGGAAAATAATAAAGAACAATTTATTAAAGTATTGTTACAAATATTTTCGTAACCTAACTTAACGCTATGAATAATCGTAACAAGTAAAATTATAACAAAATTATTTAGAAAACAGAGGTCCCCAAACTAGGCTGCGCCTGTATCTTGGGGGCCGGAGTTGCGTTTACTTAAAATTAAAACACATAATTTGTGTTAGCAAGGTAAGTAGGTAAATGGTAAATACCTTTTACCTAAAACCTTTATAGAGAAGAAGATATTTCACAAAGATGATGCCGAGTCCTACCCAATAAAAGTGTACCTATGTGCCTCAAAACACCCCTTCTCTAAACCGAATTCAACCCCAACATAAAGGAATAATAACATCCAAAATATATTAACTCCGCTTTAAACCAGACTGCAACAACGCAAGCCAGTTCGTCAAGCAACCGAATTTATGTACATTAAAGGTGCACAGTTCCAGTTTACGTCAGATTTATCCGGTTCCATCCGGTACGGGCCAGCCCGGGGCGGTATTTAACACCTCATTCCCGCGGTTGAAACAAGTTAGCGGGGAGTTGCTTACGATCTCGCCAACTGAAATGTTTGTTGTGAAATTTAAATCTCGACTGGTTGGCGTTTCGGCAGTGTATCGGGGATGAGTTTCTGTGGCTTAGTTTCGATGTGTAATTTGTCAGTTTGTCGTAGCAGTTGAAATTGTAGTCGCCATGTTGGCCTCGGATAATACATTCCTATTTTTAAATGGTTATTGCTTCAGTATGATCCAACCCGTCTGCTTACATAAGCATAAGCAACCAGTAAAGACTGACCTTATCGCATTGTACGATATTATGAATTCTACAAAACCCACTTAACGGCAAAATACAAAGAAAATCACAAATTGGCAATTCCTTTTTCTAGAAAAAAAACCTAAAGCGGCACATATCAAGCGCATCCATAGATTCACAATTTCAGTACATTAAACCCAGTGCCGTGATTCCAGCAGCTTGAAGCGCTTTCTGCTTGAACAACGACTCTTTGTCTGATTAACGGTTCTTCCACGTAGGTAGCTGTAGGTACCACGTCAGCTTCGGTCGCTTTGAACGAGAATGCTGGTACCGATTGCAATTATATGCAGAGGTGGTCTAAATCTGGAATAGATGTTGCATTGGGAGGGTCTTGTGATACGGATTGAAATTTTGAACGTGAAAAGCTGTGACCATTTTGATAGCAATAGGGTCGTCTCCTATTATATGAGACTTAAACATAACTGGTGAAATGTGGGCGTACTATGGTGTATGCAACTCTACCTAATCCTTCTGGGATTACAGGAGTGCTGTTATAAAACCAATCAGACTTAGTAAAATATCAGCAGCAGGGTGTGAATGAGGAGCTACGTCACAATCTATGTTCTTTCAGCGCAAAAACATGAAGTCACCAATTACTAGTAAATTAACTGTAAAGAAAGTGGCACAACTAACAGGAACGATCAGCAATATCCCATCAACAACCACCATAGATGGTATATAAGCTAGATATTACTAGCATATAAATGTTAATCTATACATGCATATCTGAATAGTGAGTCAGCAATATTTGTTCGGCAAGATGCCATGGCATACGATTGATGTTACTGACAAATGAGGCTTGCATCCATGTTCTGTGAAGATAAACATGGTCGGCCATTTTGTTTGTTCGAACCCACAACTACGATGTCCTGTTCTACCAGTGCTTTTAAGTCTTAGATAACCGGGCATAGTTAGCAGTTATCTCAGCATAGGCGATGTCAGTCTTATAGTGGACTGCTTTAAGCTGAGGTAATTAATGGATTTATGCCACTGGTTGTTATTGCTGTAGGCGCTGAAGATCGACCCGAGTGGCTGTTAATTTATAGTCACAAACTATAAAATAACAGCCACTCGGGTCGATCTTCAGGTCAAACCGCAGTTACCTAAGTTGGTCCGTGGATTGGTGACCACCCATTACATAACGAGTTTTCTCCGTGCCTCGTAAAGCACGCTAAGCCGTTGGTCTCAGCTGTCATTTGTTGATATTTGACAGTCGTTACAGGTAATCAGTGGCCCGAAAGTCTGACAACCAATATCTCTTCTTCTTATCGAGGGGTATCGTATTACCTATTACTAACTGGGTTGTGGAGGTCAGATAGGCAGCCGCTCCATGTAAAATACTGGTATTCAGCTGCATCCGAATAGACTGCACCCCAACATAGTTGGGAAAAGGCAGGCAGATGATGGTTGTTGCAGGTTGTCAATAGATTGAATACTGTTGTTTTGTATTTTAGTTGGACCAATGAAGATTAATATCAGACAAAATAATTAAACCATAAATACGGAAGCAATCCATCCCGAATCCACGAATCCCTCGAGCCGACATAACGCTAGTCCGAACTGCTAGCCCGAACCAGTGTAGCACAAAGTCACAGGAGCCAGAATCTCTGGATATTGAAGATCAAAAACCACACAGCTTCTTCTCGGTGCTACAGAGACGTATGGAAGAAAAAGACAAGCTGCGCCAACCCTTGATACTCGTAAATTGGTGTAAAGAGAATGATGATTATTCTATTATTGTAATGGGATAACTTTGGAAGGCATACGATACGAGGAATCGAAGCCGTTGGACACTTTAAATGGGATGAGGCCTCAAAATATGATTATCCTTGTCGACATGTCGGCCTCGTTGGTCGAGTGGTCGCAAGCGCGACTGCTGAGGTCCTGGGTTCGATGCCCGGGTCAGGCAAAGTGTTATTGGGTTTTTTCCATCAGGAATTTATGAGTAGCAGCTACGATCTTATTACTACTACTACTTCGATCGAATTTATCAGTAGATGGCAATAGGTGCGTCCCCTATTACATGAGACATCAACATAACTAGCGAAATGTGAGTGACTAATAGGTACACCTCTGCTTAACCTTTCGGGGTTTACAGGCGTGATGTTTTGGTATATGCACTACGCAAGTGCAACAAAGGACAACCCGCGGCTGGTTTAAGGCTTCTATCGACAGACTCTGGTCACAATTGGTAAATATATCTATTGCTATATCATGTAGCAGGGTTTATCCAACTAAAAATAAACAACATCAGCGTTTACCTTGACCTGCAAAATTAAAATAAAGCGAAGGTAAAGTTTTTTCGAAGCTCACACTTCAGCCAAGCAGCGTGGCGCTGCATAAGATACTAACTCGAGTACACTTTCCAAAAAATAAGCCTAATTTTGACCGAAAGTGGGGGAGTGTACTATAACTAAATTGCTATCGTTGCTATTAACTTCATCCACAATATACTGATATTACAAATACAAAATGGACGCTCCCAATCTTTTCACTCTGAAAACTTGAAACGATCGGTTCAGTGGTTCGTGCAAACTTGGACCTAGAGAACAACGTAAAATACTTTTTATCCCAGTCGTCAGTTCTCGTGGGATAATTTCCGGAATCCACGCGAGCGAAGCCACGGGCAAAAGCTAGTTCAAAATCACCAAGAAAATCATTAAAAAAAGAAAGTTTTTATTGTGTGATAAGAAGATACAGACTTTTTATAGTGCTTACAATCAGACTGTAGGTTGAAATGATTGCATCGAACCTGCAATTTTTAGACTGCTGTTGGTTTGCATTCGAAACATCCACACTTTTTACTTCCACAGAGCTAACGCCAACACCACACCAAAATCTAGTGTCAAAACATTTGAGGCGACGCAACGCGCTCACAATGGCGTCCGTCCAGTCCTCCAAACAATTAATTCACGAGTTTTATCACCACGCTGCATGTCCCGCTAATCCGGCACCATTGTCCACCTTGATATACACAGAGCAGGCTTAACAGCACAATGTAGATGCTGACAACATTAGCTAACTGAATTAATAGTTTGTCATTGGTTGCAATTAACCTACACTGTGACATGACGGCTGACGTGTCATCTATTGTTTCGGAGGCTCGGATTAGTGAGTGATAAGCTTGGGCTTGTTTGGAAAAGGTTACATTTGCCTTCCAATCGAGGAGGTAATAATAAAGAAGACATGTTTAAAGTCACAACAAAATTGATGGTAGCAGAACAAGTTTGGACCAAATAGTGAAAAAGTTTATACATGTATAGTTCAAGCAATTTATGAAACATCTGATGTGAGCAATTTTAACTAGCTTTTGGAGGCCACTGTAGATAACTGTGTAGTTTATATTATATCAATTCACTAAAGGAACTTGATGGCAAAAATATAAAAACAATATCATAACAAATTAATTGCGAATGGTTCCATTTGTTTACAAATAACTACTAAACTTTTGTAATAAAAAAATAATGAAACATTTGTAATCTTTATGGTGAAATTAACTGACCCACACTAGGTACGCGTGATAGAGTACGGCCTCCCTTTTATACAGAGAAGGCTTGTGTCCCAGCAGTGGGAACATTGTAGGCCGACTATCCTATACTAATGATGAGCAATCACGTTCTCGAAACGGCTGTAACGATTTTTATGAAAGTTACAATATAAGGGTTTATAGACGAAAAATGGATCTAGCTAAGTCTATATATCGGGGAAAATCCGTTTTCTCTATTTTCTCGCGAGCAGAGCTCGGTCACCCAAGTACTGCTGGATAGCATGCTAGGCTTTGATGTCTGTAAACAGTTAAGATTAACTTAGTAAAGGTCACCAAGACGACATCAGAGCTATGTCCTAGTAAAACCTAGTATAACATCTAAAACTTGAATAAGACTTCGACAATTGATAATAATAGTAATTCTCTGAATGTTGGCAGCCCTGGTTAGTCTAAAGAGGGGGCGTGCTTCTGTGTAGGCTGTATTTTGTGATACTTGGACTTCTGCCCGCTGGTGAAAAGATATTTAGAAGTAATATATCCGGCTAGCTTGGGGCAGTGGTTGGAGAGTTGGGTTTTTATTCTAAGGGTTGCGTGTTCTAACTTCTGATCGCACTTAAGTGCCGATAGTGAGTGTAGTTTTTTGAACAAGCTTCATAGTTAATATAGCGAGTTCTTAATTGAGAAACTAGTGAGCCGCAGTGACCGCATACCCGAAATCTTATTCTAACATAAATGGCATCAAATTATCAATCAAAATAAAGCCAGTTCCAATAGATATTAGACACATTTTTCTGTGTTTTATTTCTATTTAAAGTTCTCCACTTCTAAAAAAAAATATCCGTTATTTGTTTAAAAAAAATAAATGATATGATCATGGCTTTAATACAAGATTGACAACTCACATTTGTAATAATTGCTAAGCCTTGTGGCATTAAGTCCCCAATGTAGCATTTTATGAAGTGAAACTTTACACCCCGAGAGTTTTTCCTTGGGCATAATAAATTATTATTACGAAATAAAAGCAACGAGGCGCTTTTGAACAAAAATACCAAATTAAGAACAAAAACAGTCCGATCAAACCAAAAATCAATTGTGATTACACATCAAATAATACAAATGAAAGGAAAATAATGCTGGCAACACATTAGTGGGACTTACATGCACCCACAATGGGCCCATCGATCAACGTCGGGAAGCCATTGTATTGATAGCTGATGCCCTGCCAGCCCCCCTGCCGCCACGCCGTGCTTGACGAGAAAAAATAGCCGCGAAGTAAGTGTGGCTATGGTTTGGTGGAAAAACCGGTCGGAAAATCGTAAGAACGAATATCGAAAAAAATCGGAAGAAATTCCCGATTTGTTAAATTGGGTAAATGTAAGGACGATTTTCAAAACAAAATATTGTCTCTCTCTAAAAATGATGTTCCCCTTTGCTGAGCAAATTGAGAAATTATGGATGTATCAAGAATATGCAACATTCGGGGGGGTATCTAAAATCATCAACGAGATTCATACTTCGTCAACAATAAAATACTTTGAACTTTGCTGCTCTTACAAGATATTCTTCAGTTTTAGCGGAAAAAAAACCTTTGCTATGCGCAATTCGTAACATTACTAAATCAACTACGAAAACATGGTCACCGTTCAAGGATAATATAGAAAAAAAATGTTTGAAATTCTGTTATTTTTTAAAAAGGTTTTCTATTTTAGCCGTATTGGTTGGTGGTATGATTTTAAAATTCTTGTCGAATATTTAATTATCTTTTTAGAAGTCGGTTGAAAAGCTCGCAAACACAGTTAGGAGAAAAACATACAAAAATTGACTTACCGGCTTCCGTGATGCCTAAGCTAGACTCCATTAGACTGCCGCATTATTGAAAAAAAATCCTGAAACAATAGAAAAATATTCATTAGTGACAGTTATTTGACGTTTCAAATTTTTCTTTTTTTCTTTTGTGGAAATTAGCACCAGCCAGGATACTGTCTTATCATAGTCTGTGGTTGAAGATGTCAAGAGAAATTCAAAGTACAGTGCAACAATGATCTTTCGGCTCTTGCATGACACTGACTGGGGAACGTTATTGGTAAACATCAAAAAAAGAAAAGAAAAAGTAATTAATTGTGTATACACAATACTATTTGTCTCACTGTGAAAACTTTCTACAAGTTTTGAGAAATCAACGTCACTGACTAAAGCTCAAATCAAGACTGACTTTGACCTTCAAACCATGCCTATCACAAGTCCATCCTCTTGTGCGAAGCCTAAGTCCTGAACAGCTGTGATAGACCGAGAATTTAAGGTCAATTTAGTATTTACATTTGACCTATTATCATATATCTGTTGCTACGTGTTGGGCGTCACTTGAGTGAACTGAACGATATTGGGTTGCACTGAGATATATGGGTTACATCACTAATTGGAACGACGAGGAAAGGGAGACTGACTGAGCTTCAAACAGAGGTGGGTACCGAGATGTATGTACCAGTGAATAGTGGCTAGGTAAAAGCCTATGAGTATCTATGGTATGGTATTTTGAACTTTATAACACCAGACCTCATCTGTGATACGAAGTGGGATATAATCTACTACGAGGGTTCCATCACCGAGTGAGAGTTGGTGAATCCCACATGACTTCGAATTTTTGGTTCAATTTAATTATCTACACCTTTGAACTTCCGTCGCCAACTCCCTCCCTCTCTTCTTGGTCGAGTGGTCGCAAGCGCGACTGCTGGAGCATGAGGTCCTGGGTTCGATACCCTGGTCGGGCAAAGTGTTATTGGGTTTTTAGTTCAGGAATTTTCGTTTTAAAAAAAAAACGTTGCGCCACACTAGAAATTACTCCTGTATCGTGGGTGCGTTTACAAACATTTAAACTCACATACACAAACAGCAAATAATAATTAATAATTATAAAATATATACAAAGTATTAATAATTAATTAGTAATTTCTCAGTAGCAGCCACGCAGTTTAGACTTGTGTGTGATGGCAATAGGCTCTCCCGAACTGACGAAATATGGTTGTACAATTAGGTACACCCATGCCTAACCCTTCGGGGATTAAAAGCGTGATGTTATGTTATGTTATGTTGAACTTTACAAAAGTAATTATAGCTTCAATAAGTTCAAAGTATCCAAAAAGGTTACTACTAGCCACTAAACAATTTCGGCAAAGACTTCAAAGTGGACAACTATAGGTCATTAGTCGTCTAAGCCGGTTAGGTTCTTAGGCTGATTGACTATCCGTTCATGCTTGGGAAACAAGACAAAGCAACATCTAAACCTCCTAGCATTAATACTATATCCTATCGAAAGCGGTAATAACCAAAAGGGCGTGGAATTGCGAATGAGAGTTACTGCATGTGAAGAGATCATTCATAGACAATATAGCTCAAAAGTTTGTTTACATTTGCGTCATTCATACAAAAACAAACTTTTTTTTCACTTATGAGAAGTAAAATAAGCGCTTGAACGAAGAGTTGTTATCATGTGAATAATTCTATCCTCTTCTATTACTATTTTATAAATGCGAAAGTTTGTGTCTATAGTTTGTTACTCTTTCACGCAAACACTACTGAACGGGTTTGGATGAAATTGGACACACAGTTTATAACCTAAATTAACACAGGATACTTTTTATCTCGGTAGTACGATCCTTTGGGACAGTTAGCGAGGGCCACGCGAGCGAAGCCGCAGGCATAACTAGTCTTATAAATATTAAACAGTGTCCCTAACTGTTATGAATATTATGATATGATCTCGAGAGAGCCAGTGAATTCCACGAGATTAAAACCCTAGTACATCATCGCGCATCTTTCTCCATCCACTTCAGTAGTCTTACCAAGCACTGGAGCAAATCCTATAGATAGCCGACGTAATAAGCGTCTTGACTCAGCGGTTGAGCTTCGCATAGATGCTGCAGTTAAGCCGATTGCGGGCACAATCTATACACGGGAGATAAAATAGAGCGTCAAAGCTCATTAAGCATGTGACGTCACAGGTAAGTAGGTAGTAGGTAGGTAGGGCGATTGAACGCTATCACGTGGAAAAATTGGATAATAATTATATGGATAAAATGTGTGTTGACTTGTGCTGATTAAGATTTAGTAAACAAGGTGTAAACGGACCCTTCACTAAGCCCTCAACGAGGCATTCTAACTATACGCACAAAATGTTGCTGGGAAACGACTTCTTTTGAGATGATAAATCACGTTTTACGGTACCTAGGACTCAATGTACCGCACTTAAAACGTTGTGCTGATATGTGCATTGAATAGTACGGGGGTTGAGGAGGTATTTAAAGTAAAGTTAAAACATTAAGACTTGTGAAAATGTTGGAATTTTGACCCCCAATATCTCCGTACCTCGAAGGTCCCTTTTTTTTTTTTGGTGGGTGGAAAATCAAGGTCCCCAGGTACGGTCCAGGCCAAAAAATGAGTGCAATGTGCCTTTCGGCTTTGTTAAGGGTATTTTACACCCATTAGTTAAGGAGTTTTAAAGCTGATCTTTGTACAGATATGTACCGAATTTGGTTATTTGTATCAATGGCATACTAATATTTTATAATAATTATAATATTATTTTTATAATTTCTTATTTTTCTTTATTTCTTTTCGCAACTATGTTGGGTTTTGGGGTCAAATTTCAGTCTAACGTGATGCAACTGAAATACTGTCACTCTTATTTCATCTCCAGTTAGCCTTTAACCAACTATGTTGGTTGGGGTAACATCAGTATTATAAGAGTAGCGACTAACACCATACAATCCTCGTAGCTATTACCCTTGGCAAGATTGACCGACTTTCACGCTTCTGACCATTAGTAACGACTGTCAAAGATCTAAGAATATCTACCGGAACCATCGGCTTAATGTGCGTTGTGTGCCACGCAGGGATGTCGGATATGTCATGGTCATCCACAGTGGTCATCCATCCGCACACAGGCTCAGACAAGCAACGCTTATGGCTCTAAATATGCCGTTAAAAAAAACAAACCTGAAATTAATGCTTCATGTGCCTGATCAAATACCACCGGTACCCCCGTAATCCCGTACAGATCACATAACACTGCAACGAAACTGCGATCCAGTGTTTTGTGGTAAAAATATATGTTCGGTCGCTAGCGCATCAAAGTACTGCAAATTGTCAAACCTCATTCGATTTTGAACTTAATCATCAACATTTTATGGTTGAAATCATTTCGATGTTTGTGGTAATGTTGTAATATGTTGTACTTATGTAAACACTGAAAACCCAAAAACGAACTCACGAATCTATCTTTCTTTTATGTAAACATCAAAACAAACTCCGTAAACAGGTGCAGTGTGAGTGAACACATTATGAACGAGTATCCTCCGTTTACGACAGTCTTCACGTAAGCATCAGTTAACATCGAACTCGTTTGACGGCCGTTTTAGTGGACGTAAAAATTTTGTTGTACCGTACGTGGCTCGTACGGATATTTTTTGCATGTTTTCTTACGTGTATGTCATAAACTTTAGTTTGTTTATTTATGTTTTACTTGTAGGAGAGTATTTTATGCGGTACAAATGTTTATATAGGTTTCTGAATTAAGGTATACTGTTTTGATTTGAAAGAACCCCTACTTCTTTCAAATCAAAACAGACTATAGGGGGTGATTTAAATGTGGCTTAAATTCTACCTCCTCATTAATAAACGCGGAATAAATTACAAAACAAATATTTAAACTTTGTCGTCAATAATAGCCATGCATCAGAAAGTCATGCAAAATAAAATATAATTGTGTTGCTAATTAACAAGGGAGCTTCATTTTATCACAGTTGAAAATGGAATACCAAATAATCGTCAGCTACCTTGTTCCCAAATTTATTGGCTTCCAGTCTTACCGGATGCAGTTAACCAGTATTTTACATGGAGCGACTGCCTATCTGACCTCCACAACCCAGTTAGTACTTTGTCATATGGCACCCCTTGGTATGACTGTCAAACTTTCGGGCCACTGACTACTGTAACGACTGTCAAAGATCTACAAATGACAGCCGGGACCAACGGCTTAACGTGCTTCCTGAGCTACGAAGGAAACTCGATATGTAATGATGGTCACCCATCCACAGACCTACCTTGGCAAGCACGGCTTAACCTTGAGTACCAAATGGTATAAGTTTCAAACCCAATAAAATTATTAAGCACCTATATTTTACCTCCACGAAACAATTGCATTCCCTGCCCTGCAATATGAGAACCACTTAATATTCATCAGCTCTTTACACCAGAAAAATAAAAATTGTAACATATTGAGCAGCGATGACCACCTGCAGCCATTCGTGACAACTTACGATCTTTAAACTCGCCACTTTAGTACTGAACTCGACTTCTAGCGGCGATGCATTTTGTATGAATAAATTTAGATCGGGAAGGTCGCTACTAAATATTTGAATTCATTATTTTCATTACTTGCAACTGTTAATTAAATTTTAGTTATACTTTACTTATAAACACTAATTATACCATTGTATGGAATTAATGCTCGTGCGACTGAATGTAAACTTTTGTAATACTTTTTAAATAAATGATTCTTATTCTTATAATAAACGTAGCGTGGGCTCTTTAGGAATACGTCCACACAGTCCCCACTAATCCCGGGCAGCGAGTGCACGTACCCTTAAGGTGACTCATCTACTTACTGATAATTTGGTGGTTTTATTCTAAACCCTAACTAGTGTTACTAGTGAACACCACGGATTCTTTTGTTTTTGGTCTAGTGGTCGCCTGCGCTACTGTTGAGCATAAAAGTTTAAATCAAAGAAGTGTTACTAGGTTTTCCATCAGTAATTTCTCTCTGGAGTCAGAATTTGAGCTCGGTTGATGCCAAAAGGCTTACATTACATCTGACTTATAACATAAGTGGCGAAATCTGGGTGTACTATCGGCACACCTCTGTATAACCCTACGTGGGACACAAGCGTGATGTTATGTTACTTTGGCATCTTAACCCTCAGCAGAACTAAGGTCTTAGATTAAACAATTCCCTTCGTAACTAAATTCGCACCAAACAAATACATAGACAACAAATATTTCAAGGACCTTATAATACCTATAATATCAAAGTATAATAAGCTATAATATTATCACAGTATACGATGGGTACATCTCATAGAAAGCTACTTTGACACTTAACATTTGATCCTCCATAATTTTATGACGCAGTAAAACATCGAGGAGTGCATAATCATCGCTGCATTTTACGATTTCGCGGTCGTCAGCAATTCAGTTTCCGATGAAGAAACTTACATTTTGAACGCTGGAGAATGACACGCTAGTAAAGTTGTCAGCTCCTTACTTTACCATTAAAAACTGGTCAAGTGCGAGTCTGACTTGCCTACGAAGAGATCTGTGCTAAAGTGCCGAAAAAACACGTTGTTTGTTGTTTTACTTTTAAACTTTATTTTAACATAATTGTTGTAATAGCAGCCACAGTAATACACACTCGGTGAAAATTTCAAATGTCCTATTGTGGTTAAAAAGATACAGCCCTCATGTGACAGATGGAAAGACAGACAGGCGGACAGACAGCGAAGCATTTGTAATAACAACAACCTTTGGGTATACACCCTAAAACCGGCGGCCAAGTGCGAGTCGTACTCACACGCACGCAGGGTTCCGTAGCACCAAACAATATAATAATGAACGCTCATTCATATGTTGTTGTTGTCGTTCTGGCCACTCAAGATAACCCCTCAAAGGTATAAGACAATCAGTAATGTGCCGTGTAAGCCAGATTTAGCTCCCTGTGATTATTTTTATGACGATATCTTAAATCCTTGATGTATGTAATCCAGGTTACCATTTTTGTTGAAAAATCATCTCAAGAACGGTCTTTACTTCGTATAATTCCCTATAGATAAGGTAGACACATCCCCACAACCGCAAGCAGGGTATATAAAACAAACACGGTGTCAGTTGTAGCGCGGCCCCTATATTGTTTTCAGCTGTGACTGCTTGTTTGATTGATCGGTTCCGTGCCGCGGGACATGGAGCGAGGAGAAGTGGACGCGGTGATTTAATTATGTGATATTTTGATGGAATAAACTTGTACTGTAAAATGTTAGACTGAATTTTAATCCATCACAATCCAAACAGCAGATTGGGCATATGACTAAGCCAGTTTGTGTTTGGTGTGGATTATTTGTTTATGTACTTTCCATGAATACTCATGCACAGGTAATTTTACATTTTTGCCATTAAAATCTACAAAATTATTTGTAAATCTTAAGAACTACCTATACCGCTATAAGAATTATAAATGCAAAACTGCAATGGTTTCTCCACTTAAATGTACAAAGTTTACTTATTAGGTTACTAGTAAAAACTATTTTAAAATCTTACATTTTAATGGTACTTCTTGCGATGGGCCCTTTAGCATTTCCCAACTAAACAACTGACACCAATAGCCCAGCGTGTCACCTCCACGCTTCTCACATCTACCCACAAGAAGGCAGGCGCCTCAGCGGCATCCTCTGTTTATCTACAGCACATGCCGCCGACCCGCTTTATTGATCCGCCCAGAGGACACGCGGCTCCTTTACAAACATACTACAGTCCTAACACAATTATATTACCTACTTCTGACTTTGCATCACTGTGACAAGCTCGTGGCTAAATAATAACAGCCGCACGGGTCGATGTTCAAAGTCAAGCAGCATTGGCGAGATCAGCCCGTGGATGGGTGACCATCCATAAAATACCGAGTTTCCCTCATGTCTTTTCTTTCTTTATAATTGCTTTTTATTTATTTTTTTCTGTACGTAAAAATTCTAATTTCAATATGTTATAAATATGTTATGTGAGCCGTTTTTTGTGCATGTGGTGTTAACCTGTAATTAATTGTTGCATTTGAATATGTTACTGTAGTTATTAAATCAGAAATGTATAGTGTAAACAATTGTTGGTTAACCTAAATAAAATAAAAATAAAATGTCTCGGAAAGCATGTTAAGCTGTTGGTCCCGCCTGTAATTTTTAGATGTTTGACAGTCAGTCAGCGGTCTGGAAATCTGACAACCAGTCTTACCAATGGGTATCGTATTACCCTGGTTTTTTGAGGTCAGAAAGGCAGTTGATCCATGTAAAATACATTATTCAGCAGTATGCTGTTAGACTGGAAGTTGATCCTATACACTAAGTTGAGAAAATGTTAGGTAGATGATGATGACTGCAAGACTGTCAAAAATACTTTAAACTTTATTTTCTTAGCCATAAAATTGTTATCAGGTTGCAATCACTGGCAAGTAAGTCTTAATGACAGTAATTTTTATTCTCATAACAGTAAGGTAGCTATTGGCTTGCAGCTGTCAGAGGTAAAACAATAGTGAAAGGATTGTACTACCTCACAAACACGTGGTCGTAATCTAATTGATAACGACACAAGATAGATTGCGCTTTTCAAATTAATTGGGTGAAGGTTATTTGTTAGGAGCAAATGTTAAGAGTATCTTAGTAGAGAGGAATTTGACTTTGAATATCATGTAACATAATATATTATTATACATATGTTATGCTTATTTACCAAGAAGGGTTAGGCAGAGGTGTACATAACTGGCGAATCAGGCACAGAACTATAGTAAACCCATTTCGCCAGTCATGTTAAAGACCCTTATAATAGGGATGAAGAAACTGAACAGCAATGACACAAAACCACCAAATGTGGAGAGCTTTGGAAGAGACCTACACATAGCATTGGGTAGCCGAAGAATGGAAAAGAATAAGGAGTGAGTCTAATGCCGTAAACCAAGCACAAATCTAGGCTCCAGGCTGCTACTGAGAACATTATCCAAATGGATAAATCAGCACTTTGAAACGGAACCCAAGACTATAATAATCGTCAGTAGCGCGACCACTATACCAACGAGGCGATCTACATAGGACCATGATCGTGTTTTCTACAACATCCTCCCATTTCATGAATTCAGAAAAATTATCAATTTTATTTTCAAAAGTTCTAGATATTCTCGGACACAGATTTTACTAAAATATATTTTTTTGCCAAATACCGGGAACCGTGACACAATCTCCCGAGAAAAACCCTATGTTCCATCCAGAATTTTCGGCTAGCAAGTATCAAATATGGAGTACACAGGACATCCTCGTACGTATGTACAAAAGAGAACAAGCCTTAAAGCCTAATACGGACTACTACGGACGCAAAAAAGCCGGAGTGACGGGTTAGGGCTCTGTAAAAAGTCAGAGTCCCCTGTAAACCCGCTTGTTATGAACAAACGGGAAGCATTGGGGCATTTTGGGACTGTTGTTACGTTTTCTGACGTTTTTTTCGTTTTCTGACGTTTTTTTACGCTTTTAGGCGTCAACGCCCGGATTTGGGAGCTTGCTAAAACAGCTGTAGAGTTCTCCGTATGCGAAGTAGTTATTTTCATCGTTTGCAGACTATCTAATTTTTGAAAAAATGGTGGACACTCTGTGGAAAGTCCTTTTTGTCGCGTGTCCTGGGATTGTGTTAAGTCTTTTTACTTTTTATTTTTAAACGTAATGAAGGAAGGTTTTGTGTTTGTTGCATAGTAACCGTGCCTTTTTTCAGGTATTTCTGCTACCGTAATGATTGCATTTATTTGAAACATGTTATTGTATTTCCTGTAGTTTTATTAAACGTCATAAAAATGTAGGCAATTTTTTACGAAGCTCTGAGTAAGCAGACCGCCGCGTGACGTGCCGCTAAACAGTCCATAAATAAATAATTCAATTGCTACATTTACATGAATAAAATTTATTCATTTCGCCCAAGCATCTTTCTTGAAAACTCCTCAGCTCTTTAAGTAACAAAAGCGTTTCTTTGTGTCTTGTATATTTAACGCGACTGCTTCCTTAATTAAAAAAATGAGTCTCGCTATGGTAGTATATTCGGTTCAAAATGATAACTTGTATGGACACCTTTTTTTTCGGATGGGAAATCATCAAATGACTCATCCCGCTCTGGGCGGAGCGGAAGGGAGTGTCAGACTTTTACTGACAAAACACCATCCATGTTCCTTCTTTTGCCCTTTTTGTGTCAGGGCCGCGGTATCTCTTTCGAACAGTCCCGCAGCCCTGGCAGGCATCGGCCCTTGCGGGCCCCTCATCATTGCTGACATCTCTTTGAGGCGCGCGTGGAACACAAACGCGCCGTCGACACGGCCTGTCGTCATAAGACGGACGGACGGCGAGCTAACCCATTACTCACCGTCCACAGGCCCGCGCCTACGGTGGCCGAAAGCCATCACGACGTGTTGTATGGACACCTTGCTAGGACTCCAAAAGCAAATCAAATGTACCTGTGTTTGGTCACAATAAACCCAAAGATCCCTCCTAACCTAAAAAGAACCGGGCGACACAAAAAATCAAAACTAAAGCACACCTTTGAAAGGAAATTCACAAAACAAAATAGATGCAGGAGACAATATCACGAAGAGCGAACGAAACTAAAATCGTTTTGCATATACGCAAATTGAATCAATTTTTCGTACAAAATTGTATCCTCCCCGAGTGAGGGCGAATTTTATGTAAAGCCGTCTCAGGACGCCCGACAAATCGTTGCGATCAATCGCGATCTTCAACGATTCATTGCACGATTTAGAATCGCAGTCAAATCGTTGAGCGATAACTGTCGGGAGAAATTATTACGTATTGAATGAACAGAAATGTGATTGTGAATGAAAAATGAGCGTTATTTGTAGATAGGAAAAGAATGGGAGATGAACTGTTTACTGTAAATAAACTATTGATGAGATGGTTTCAATTGATGCATCGCCCGGAATGATTTCCTCTGCGTTACTTGTCACAAATTCAACAACCGCTCTTTCACAGCAATAAGGACTTATGTTGTAAGGGATTTAAGTTTCCCTGTGTTGTCTTTTTTACACGACAGCCCAAAAAAGAATGTTATGTTTTCAAGGTTTGGGGTACGCACGTGTGTGAGTTGTTACATACTGTTATTTCGTTTGTCATATCCACCACGAGAAATTCCTATCGTAGGTGCATACCTTTTTTTTTACCTACGTTAAAAGTTTCTCATGGGGGAATTTACTAATGAAATAACACATGTTTTTTACATGAATAAATAAAGACAATTAGGAACACGCTGTTGGCATCCCCAACATTTTATATTTTTATATATTATCTTGTCAATTATCTATCATTAAAGACCACTTTGATTTGCTCTAAAAAACGAAAACACGTTTATTATTCACCAGGAGTCCTCTCCCTCAATTCACCAGCTCCATACCCGCATACAATTTCGTACACATGCATGATAACACCATCCACTCTTAAAAATAGATTTAGTGCCCTTCCCTAAATATCCTTATAATTTCTAAACTTCCCCGTAAAACAGTTCGGCACTCGCGCGAAAACTGCAAGCAGCACTAGTATACTCGCACTCTATACGTACGATGTACTACCGTTTGGAACATCACTACTTGCAGAGATAGAGCAATGGTGGCCCAGTGTCTTACATCTGTGACTTACGAGTCGTAAGGTCATGGGTTCAGTTCTAATTAGGCGCTTTACTTTGTGAAATTCATTATATCACTGTAACGTCGAAAATATCGTGAGGAAACCGGCATGTCCTTGAACCAGAAATCGAAGACGTGAATTGTGATATCCACCTACCTGCACAGGGCCAACTTGGCTCATAGGTCTTACAGATGAAGAAACCGGTGTCCCTGAAGTGGGAATATGATAGATTGATTATACAGAGTAATTCTTTCAACTGGGACAGTATCGGGAAATCTGAATCTATAAGAAATACACGGTAACTTTCTTGGGCAACTTTAGCTCTTTTTTTTTAACAATTTTGGTATTCTTAAAGTTTTTGATCAAGTGAGTTATCCATAATAGGTAAAACAACATGTCTTCATTAATTCCTTTAAAAAAAAGTATCTTATGATGATAATTGATAATAATCATTATTTTCAAACATTAAATAGACCTAAAAAATGATAAAAATATGTACAAGTATCGAAATGAGAAAAGAATTACAGCGCGTCAAAAAATTCGTCCACATCGCTGTCAATAGGAAACGTGCCTAGAGGACTGGCATCATGAATTGCCACGTTAGATGGCAATGCTGATTCTTTAACCAAAACAAAGGGCCGTCTGGTCAAATAAAAAAAAACAAAATATGTACAGATAATAGAAAATTTACTACAAAGTGTAAGTAAATTCAATTGCCATGCACAACTTCCAATTAGAATGTTTAACATTTTTAAACTCCTGAGCAGCACACATAGCATTCAGTAGTCGACAATCAAAGCGAGACACGGAGATCTCGTGTAGGAATGCGATTAATTATAAATTGAATGGCTGCGTGTCGTGTTGAATGTTCAATGGCGCCTCACCGAGGTCTAGTGCCACTAGCTGGCTAGTTTGTTATTAAATATTGTGTAGTTTTAGTTAGCTGGACGGTAGGTAATTAATTTTGTTGCATACCGTATTGGTAATTAAACGAAAACTGCCTCGTTGGTCTAATATTCGTACAAGGGGTGTGAAGCATGTGAGTTTGATTCTCAGGACGACTAAAGTGTTTTTGGGTCTGGAAATTCCCGGAGCATTGCTTTGTACCCGGGTGACGGCAATAGGCCTGCCCCTCTATATGTCTGAACGATTTTTTTCTTTTATAATTATGTTATCCTACATGCACTTTTATTATTGTATGTGACACATGTTTGAGCAAATAAATATATCTTATCTTATCATATCCTCTTACATGGGACTTAAGCATAATTGACGTTATGTGGATGCACAACTGCGCAATAGGTACACCTCTGTCTAACTCTTCTGGGATCACAGGCGTGATATCATATTTTATTGATCCTGTCAACGCTTGATTAAGTTACCTAGTGGTGTTCGATGTTCTGCAGCCCCTTAGTATTCTACGATCATAATAACTCCTAACAGAGAGACACACTGCGTCCTCCCAATAACTTCAACACAGCATCTCAAATCTGAACGAGAAACGTCTTTTATATCACTCGTCGTTAACGATTACGACTAACAGTAAAACGCGATGCGACTTCTGATAACAACAAATAAATGGCAGCTTTATTTCTTGGCAGTTAGAGTGTTAAATTGAATGATGAGCAGTTAAAATAATAGGAGATGCAAACATGGCTGTGATGTTGATGTGTATTCAGAAACAAAGAATACAAAGATTTGAAGCATCTTTTTCGAGGCTGTGAGTAGTTTGTCAGTGAATTTAAGATTCTTATAAGTAGATCATACTTAATGTTTCCACTTACTAGAACTCCATACCGTGAGACAGAATGTACCGTTATGCAATAACCAAACCCAGTACACAGTGTAAGCGTGTTAGACCCATAAAATATTTGATGACCCACAAATCTCAACATCGGGGCCATCCATAATACAACCGCCGCCATTTTATATCCAGACACAGATACCGTAGTAGGCAGCCTACACAGTGTGCACGGCGCCTAACTCAATTGTACCGCAACCTTTCAGATCCATTATCAAAGACAGTACGTTACTACTTCAAGGCGAGCATCGCTGGAGGGCCGCCTTATCAGACAACCTCTTCGACGAAGCCAGAATCAATGGACCTCCCCCGCCCCGCGAAACACAGATCAAAAGTTCGACGACAGAAGGGGTCCGCGATTTTTCGTAGGCCTGCTAAAATTGGTCGGTTGTCGAGTGGATTCTTCGTCGGTAGTATCCCGGGCGAGGGATTGGAGAGAAAGTGTCGTGTAAAAGGCAGAACGGTGGCGCTGGGCCACGCGACCACTCGTTCCGCTCTTATCAAGTTTGGAGTTTACAAAAATGGCCGCTGTTCGGTTGAGATGATGGGCAGTTTGTTTGTGAGCGTAGGTGAAGGTCGGGTTTGACAGAATATTTGTATTTTTTTTTTTAATAAACAGGTAAGGTGACTGCAAAGTTGTGAGGAAGCCGGTTATCGTGGTATGGACATGTGACAATGCGGAAAATGTTGAGTATGAACAAGAGTAGACGAAGACCGAAGAAACGATAGATGTGTGAAGGATGATATGGCTAGAAAGGAGGTGACTGGTAAGATGACGAGTAATAGGGAAGTATGAAAGAAGAAGACATGCTGCGCCGACCACAAATGAATTGGGATAATGGCAAGAGAATGATGATGAAACTGTTAATATATACAGGGTTATTTGTAAAACACCAGAAACCTCTTAGGAGGTCATTGTACTCATCACTATGAACAACTTTTACTATGGGACCCAACCTGAAATCGCGAAAAAAAAATCAGCTGTTCCCTACATTTTGACGAGTTAATCGATCATAAATGTAGGGAACAGCTGATTTTTTTATCGCGATTTCAGGTTTGGTCCCAAAGTAAAAGTTGTTCATAGTGATGAGTACAATGACCTCTTAAGAGGTTTCTGGTGTTTTACAAATAACCCTGTATATATGTCGACCGGCTACTACGACCCGATCACGAGTTATTTCCGATTAGTTAGGCCACACGCCCAGTCATCTGTACACTTGGTGCCCTTTTGACTGCATCAGTTTACGGAGTTCGTGTATCTGAGTTATGGGCCAAACGTATTCGAACTTTTTGCTGTCAATCTACTAAAAAGACAATGGAGTCACTATATCTCATATATCTCAATGCCACACGGTGTCCCGTGCGCAATCCCCGCTGTGTCGCATGCGCAGCGCAATCAATGCCCTTATTTTTGACCTACCCAATTGTGACGTGTTAAATGACGGATTCACTCAAATCATGATATTGTGCTTGAGATTTTGTGAAAAACATTGTATATGAATAATTGTATGTCCTAATAATTTATAACCTAACAAAATGTGTATATTTAATGTATATTAATTAATGCTGTAATTTATTTGTTGTATATTAATGTTATAATTTATTTGTTGTATTTAATGTTGTAATTTATTTGTTGTATATTAATGTTGTAATTAATTTATTGTGCCTATCCAAATATCCGATAAAATTGTAGTTTTTATATAATGCTTAAGAAATTAATTAATTACTGTTAGTGGTGTAGAACCGTTGTAATTATAATTAATAATAATAAATAATAATAAATATAGTGACTCCATTGTCGTTAGACAACTGACAGCCAAATTATTATTTTGTTTTCAGAGATAACCACCAAAGCTTTTTATTAGCTGCTCAATGGAGAAGGTCGGTCAAAGCAGCGTAGATAGCGTGACCATAGCTAGGTACCATTCTGACCAATCAGATCAAGCTTTTTTGAAAAT
Organism: Eurois occulta; assembly: GCA_950022335.1. Taxonomy (NCBI): domain Eukaryota; kingdom Metazoa; phylum Arthropoda; class Insecta; order Lepidoptera; family Noctuidae; genus Eurois; species Eurois occulta. The sequence goes on along the minus strand of OX465489.1, from coordinate 1,354,722 downwards.
AGAAATGACATTAAGATGGATGCAATTCAATTCAATTTTTCTTACGTTTTTTACCGGTCAGTGTCAGGTTGTATGTTGGTTGATTAAAATCGCTCGTTCCACTGAAATCCCCTAGACTAGACCCCTAGGGGACTACACAGCACTCAAGATCTACGCCTTGGAATGTGCAACTACAGAACTTTCACAGTTATTATGCTTTGTGACTGAGACTTTAACTTAAAATATGGTTCGCGGCCGTAACAAATATGACTTACGAAGTTATAATCATTAACATTATCAATACAACCTCAGTTCATTAAAATTTAATCCCATTGACTGACTTTTTTATGTAATGGCCATACAATGGGATTTTATGAACTTTGAGGCTTGTTTAATGATTATAATTATATGCCCTGGTGCTTCCATTTTAATGATTTTCAACCAATGATGATGCTTGGAACTAGCTATGCTAGCGCCATTCGTTTCACAGTTACCTCCCTCATCGAGAAGTCGATCCGCAACGAACAAACATTCTTATGACCCATAAGATAGCTGTCCAAGGGCGAGTGATGGTTCACCTTCCGCCTGACGCAGGTCCTCACCGGACACGGGTGCTTCGGGAGGTACCTGCACCGAATCGGGCGGGAGGAAACGCCCTGGTGCTACAATTACGAGGATCGACCGGAGGACACGGTGGAGCACACTGTCGAGGTCTGCTCCGCTTGGGAGGAGCACCGCCGTGTCCTCGTAGCGGCGATTGGCGGCGGCGACCTCTCGCGCCCGGCCCTGGTTCAAGCCATGGTCCGGGGCGAGAGGGAATGGGAAGCCGTCGCCTCCTTCTGCGAAGCAGTCATGCTAGCGAAGGAGGCGGCGGAACGTGAGAGGGAGAAAACCTCCTCACGTCCCAGCCGCCGCGGGAGAAGCACCGGGCGTCGGTGGGCTAGCTCGCCGTCCGTCCGTCGTATGACGACGGGCAGGCCGTGTCGACGGCGCGTTCGTGTTCCACGCGCGCCTCAAAGAGATGTCAGCAAACGGGAGGGGCCCGCAAGGGCCGGTGCCTGCCAGGGCTGCGGGACTGTTCGAAAGAGATACCGCGGCCCTGGAACATAAAGGGCCAATGAAGGAACATGGGTGTTTTTTAGTCAGTAAGAGTCTGACACTCCCTTCCGCTCCGCCCAGAGCGGGAGGAGTCATTTGATGATTTCTCACCCCCCAAAAAAAAAAAAAAAAAGGGCGAGTGATGGTTTGTGTAACTTGCACCTGAAAACGCATTTAGTACTCACGGCTACATTTCGTCAGTTATGTTAAAACGTAACATAACATCACGCCTGTAATCCCCGAAGGGTTAGGCAGAGGTGTACCTAATAGTACACCCACATTCCGCCAGTTATGTTTAAGTCTCATGTAATAGGAGGCGAGCTTATTGCCATCAAACGACCGCAAATCCAGGCTCCGTGGCTGGTACTGAGAAATTCCTGGGAATCGAATCCAGGACCTTATGTTCAGCAGTCAAGCTTGCAACCACTAGACCAACGAGGTAGTCAGTTATGTTATAAGTCCCGTGTAATGAGGTGCCTGTCGCCATTAACCGGGCACACATCTGGACTCGGGAGGCTAATGAGAACTAAGTCTAGTGACATACATTTTAGATTTGACGTTAAAAGGGTGTGTTCCAAAAAGTTTACAACGTCGTGCGACATATGAAAGTAGCATATTTCACTGTTTTGATTAATTCACCTATTTAATTTAGTAAATGAAGTTTTAGGTGTTCAAAAAAACTTCGAATCCCGCCAAATACTTTTTACACCTTTAACTGTTACAGCACCTTATCCATTTTAGTTACAGGTAGTCAGTGACCCGAAAGTCTGACAACCAGTCTTACCAAGGGGTATCGTATTACCTAGCGCTAACTGGGTTGTAGAGTCAGATATGCAGTCGCTCCATGTACAATACTGGTATTCAGCTGCATCCGATTAGACTGGAAGCCGACCCCGATATGATGATTCATTTTAGTACCTACAACACAGAGCGATATCTCATGATTTGTTAAGTTATATTAATTAATAAATCAAAACAGTGAAACAGTTGAAAGCAGTAGGTATACACGGTTTCATTCAACTTTCAGAATACGCAGCCTTAACACAGCTCGCCCAAATGTCCTCATGGAAAGAACAATACTATTTTCTCATCTATCCCTGCATCTTCATATCTATGCCAGCATCTAGGCTACTGCACCTAGGCATTGCCTATTGGCTCGCCGCTTATTCGATAGGCCTTAAACAGAACTGGACACACACACACACACACTACACTGAGCACATCTCTACCTAAAACTTCGGGGATTCAAATCATTATGTCAAGTTAAGTTTATGTTTTAACAATATGTACCTAACTTAAATTTTTATCCGATACCTAGGGTACTCAGAGGGAAGGCAATTTAAATATCTCTCCTACCTTGATAAACTATGCTGCTACAAAATGAGTACCCTGGAAGCTCGAAGGAAGCTCTTGGATTTGAGATTCGCATATAAACTGCTCAATAAGTAAGTTCAATTCAGAGTGCCCCGTAGACCACCTCGCAAAACTATAACACCCTTAGCTCGCCATACCGTGTTTGGCGCTAATTCGCCTTTACCCCGCATGTGCAAACTCATAAACGAACGCAACGACCTGATTGACGTCCACGCAGACTCAATATCGACGTTTGGTAAACGTAATTAGTATTACTATTTAATTTAATTATCTAGAATTTAAGTATGTTAAGTCTTTAAAATTAAATTTATAATTACAAAGAGCATTTTGCATGTGGTGTTTGCCTGTAATTAGTTGTGCAGTTAGATTTAAGACACAATTACTGATATGTTCCTATCTGTATTATCTGTAACAGCTGTTGGTGAATCTTAATTAAATAAATAAACTAATAAAATTTAAAAGAAAGACTCGAAATATAGAAAGACTAGAAACGAAACTAGACTCGTAATCTAGAAGAACAAGAAGAAGTACAAGTTGTATTGATTCGCTGCGGCATCGACAAACGCGTCGCTTTCAAAACTATTCCCATATATAATATTTGGATACGTGCTGTCCGTGTTTGAATGCAGCCTGTGGGGTTATCAGGCGCTGCTTTGACATTCTTCTTTCTATAATATTTGCTATGATACATCTTTAAGTTAAAGATAAACTTTTGAGTTTAACTGCATGGTTGGCGCAGGGAACAAATATTTGTATGGCCTACAAATATTTGTTCCGGGTCTGGCTGTTTGTGTATGTGAGTTTAAATGTTTATAAACGCATCCACGATACAGGAGAAATACGAGTGTGGGATAAAGTTTTAAAAAATAAGGCTAAACTTACTTTGACTCACAGTGATTTGCTTTCTCCTGTATCACACACCTCCTGCTTTACTATTCTTGGGATAAGTGCGTGAGTAAGTACATAGTAGAAATGGCTTATACTTACTAATTGTAGGTCGTTAGACGGGCAAGTAAGTTTATGTGATTTATTTCACCACCACTGCTCTCAAAAAGATGGGAACGGAAATAAAATACGTTACAAAAAAATTAAGAACTGTGCCACTCTTTCTTACAGAGGAGGAGGAGACCTGTGTCTCAGCAGAGGGAACGCCATTGACTGATTAGGTTATATTTATAATCTATGTGTCATGTTATATATGGTGGAAGGGACACCGACGCGGAAACGGTAACCACGTATTCAGTACATCATTCTGAGCCCCCCATATAAAAATGTTTCATCGGTTATTAAAAAAAACAGCTGGCTGGTGGTGGTGAATACATTTTGCCGTGTAGATAATTGCAGTTTTGTAGGAAACAGCAGATTTTTTTTACACATACAATTTTTTTTCTGTACGTAATACAATTTGCAGTCGGCAATTTGTTTTGTGTAAACTTTGCAAACATGATGGGTATCCATATCTAAATCATGGCTACTGAGCTTTGTTGGCCAATTAACTAGGTGAAAATTCGCGAAAATGGTTACCACGTATTCAGTGCTTAGTACGATGTACTGAATACGTGCTAACCATTTTCGCGTCGGTGTTCCTTCCACCCCATTTTTAACGATAAATATAATTTTCACCTAACATCACTACTAGATCATAAACGCAATCACCTGTCTCTATTAACAATAATTTATGAAACTTACCCAATTCCATCTCATCACTAATTTAACCATTTAGATGCCATAACGATAGCGATCGCAGGTTAACCCGTTTACCAATGACTTCTCAATTACCAGTTACTATGATTTATTTGATTCCGAAACTAGTGAACGTAACTGCTTATTAATTAGTATTTACTAGCGATCGAGCCACAACACGAGCTCGTAGCTAAATAATAACAGTCACTCGGGTATGTTCAGGTTAAGCCACGCTTGTCTAGGTTGATCCGTGGATGGGTGACCACTCATACCGAGTTTCCTTCGTGCCTCGGAAAGCACGCTCAGCTGTTAGTCCCGGCTGTCAGATTGGAGATCTTTGACCGCCGTTACAGGACCGAAAGTCTGGCAATCAGTCTTACCAAGAGGTATCAGTACTAACTGGGTTGTAGAGGTCAGATGAGCACTATCTCCATGTAAAATACCGGTATTCAGCTGCATCTGGTTAGACTGGAAGCCGACCCCAAGATAGTTAGGAAGGCGAGCCAGATGATGATCGACCTACGCATTACACCACGTCCACGACCACCAGCGATGAGACTTGCGAGGTCACTTGCATCTAGCGACACGAGGGTACTTCTCTTGTTTCCTTCTAGTGAGTACCACAAGTCGCGTCTTGATGATTTGTAGCATGCTTGAATAATTTCTTTTTTTTGTTTCTCCATAGTCACAGTTGCAATACGCGTGTCGTTTGAGCGACTGTTTAGGTATTAATTAGTATTTTACTCGCGATCGAACTACGCCTTAATATTGCTAGTATAATGATAAATTACTTAAGTTTTTGGGCTCAGTACGTTGCGAGTTGTTGCTTAAATCTAGTTATTTTTAGGGTTTTAATACCAAGGGGTGCCAACGGGACCTTATTCTGTCGCGTAAATAAATTGAGTAGCATAATTTCAGTTTTTATGTGTAACAGATTTATGACTTTACGAGTCATTAATATTTTAACAAATGACTATGAGAACCTTAAGCGAGATTTGTGATCATTAACGCACGATACCGCCTATAAAGCATAGCGTGATGATATTTGTTATTTAAGTCGAAGCAGTACTAGAAACTAAGTCGTAAAACGTCAGATTTTGTGCCTTTTTATTACGGTTATTACTTTTTAATTGAGCCGTTTATTTACCATAAACGTCTATAGTTGAGTCCAAACAATTATTCAAATCACAAATACTTACACATGTGGCTAAATATTAAAGCATTATAAACCGTTGGACCGGAGTTTCATTCGTAATTCTTTGACAATCATTGAAGGCAGTCAGAAGCTATAAAGTCTGCCAACCAGTCTTACCAACGGGTGTCGTGTAGCTCCATGTAAAATACTGGTATTCCTTCGACCGGTTGGATGGAAAGACGACCCCCACATGTTTGGGAAGGCAAGTTATGATTAACATACTATTGTGGCGATATCCGTCCACAATGCCACAAACGATTCACGCATTGCACTTGACGTCACGCTAAATCTTACATCGTGATAATTATACAACACCCCGGCAGCAACCAATGGGCACTGCCTATACAAGGTGTAAACGGACCCTTCACAAAGTCGCCAACCAAGCATTCTGTACATCAAATTAAATATCCCTCCGCCAAAATTGTTGCTCGGAAACGACTTTTTTTTTGGGGTGATAAATCACCTCTTTAGATCAAACGCAATGAAACGCACTCACAACATTGTACGGATAGATGCATTGAATAGTAAAAGGGAGATGTTTAAAGAACATTAATAACCTTAAAAACAAGTATTTAAAAACAAACTTATGAAAAAGTTGGAACTTTGACCTGCAATGTCTCCGTAACTAGAAGGTTCCCAGGTATGGACCAGAACAAAAAAATATCGCAACGACTGGGAGAATAAGTACCTTCTGGTTTCGTGAAGGGTCTATTTACACCCTTTATAATATGCCCCACCCGTCAGGTTGGAAAAACCTCCCTTCTCAATGGAGAATGAGGAACTTTCTACCCTGCCCTCATACCTCTAAACTCGCGCCATCACAAACGCCCTCACAAACCTCCTCAAAGCCGCAATCCCAACGATAGCCATTCCAAATTCATGACCTCTATTACTGCTGATACCGCTAGGGCTCAGATTCACGACCCATTACGAAACACGTTTAGAACTATCGGGGGAAATTTTACAAACACTTTATAGAGAAATGCTTTAAAGTGTAAACTCTGTTACGATTTTGTTGTAAACTTTAATGTTGGCTTTTAGGGTTTGTAAAACTGAGGTCAAGTTGAAATGTCTTGGGATACTGAGATCAGTTCTGTTTTGCCATGCTTTCAGTAAAACAATGTTCTCTAGGTTTTTGTGTCACCAATATTTGTAACTCGAAGACATAATTCCACGTGATTTTGTGTCATCATACGAGTAAGTTTATGTTACTCGTACGATATACATATAAATAAATAATAAATATATATCACACCTGTGAATCCCAAAGAGTTAGATTAAATGTAGTATAGTCCCATGTGAGAGGGGGAGAGCTTATTGCCATTAACTGGGCACAGATACAGATTCTGTGCTAGAGTTTTAATATTAAGAAATCGTATTACTAAACCACAACACGCTATAGGTACATTATTGAAATACCTCTCACATCACATAACTTCACGCCTTGTAAACCCCGAAGGGTTAGGCAGAGGTGTACCTAACAAGTACGAGTACAGTACACCCACATTTCGCAAGTTATGTTTAAGTCCCATGTAATAGGGAGCGAGCTTATTGCCGTCAACTGGGCACAAATCCAGACTCCGTGGCTGCTACTGAGAAATTCCTGATGGGAAAACCCAATAACACTTAGCCCGACCTGGGAAACGAACCCAAGGCCTCATGTTCTGCGGTCCCTCCCACAATCATACAATAATAAGCTTATGATAACCCTCTCCTCATTCCCTCATTCAGATTCTACTCACTCCATACCCATTTCTTTATTAAACGCGTAAATTAAACGATGAATAATAATTATTCAAATTAACGAAACTAAATACCATAATTTAGTGCAATAAACAATGATATTTAACTATAAAATATTCCTCGAAAGGCTATATTTCAGTCGGGGTTGGGGACATCGTAAAACCGGGTATTCGCGTTAATTAAGCCATATCTTAATTTGTTTAAGCTGCTCAGAATGTTTGCTAGACTTGTTATTTTTATAAAATAGGATTTTACGGTGTTTCTGACTTTTGGCTGATTTGAATATACTTAGTGTGGGTTTCGGTTATAAGTGCTTAAAGTTGCTTGGTAGGATAAGGTTTAGAATTAGTGAATTTCAAGACTTAATAATCTTAATCGCTTAGTTAAGCTTCTAAATATGTATATTTTGTAAATCCTACTGATTTATTACATCTCCTCCTTTTGTGACTGCCTCGACGATCTTGTGGTTGCAATAGCGACTGCTGAGCATGAGGTCCTAGGTTGGATTTCTTGGTCGGGCATATTGTTATTGGGCTTTTCTATCAGAAATTTCTGAGTAGCAGCCACGGAGTCTGAATTTGTGTCCGGTTGATGGCAATAGGCTCGCTCCCTATTACATGGCACTTAAACATAAGTGGCAAAATGTGCGCGTACTATTAGGTACACCTCTGTCTAACCCCTCAGAGATTACAGGCGTAATATTATTTTATTGTATCCAGTGACTAAAGTTTTTATAATAAATACCGCCAAAATGGCAACACATTTTGCACGATACTCAATCTAGTTAACTGCTACAAAAATCGCGTGACACTAGGCATAAAAAGAAAGACGATTTTATTGAAATCATAATCACTTTATTTCAATGTTTCACACTCAAGTTTGCATGTTAGACACAGATAAACAATAGTTGACACTCACTTTTTCATCGCAAGGGAATTGTCGTAGCTCGTAGCTCGGCGTAGCACCGTAGGCATGTCGTAGCGTGCTACATGATCGCTACGAAATAATCTATCTAATAGGTACGCGTGCTACGACATTCGTAGCGTGACCTTGGCTGTGAATTCATTCATTTGTTTACTTTTTTTTATTGTCAACTGAACTTTAACTGCTTAACCTATCAGAATGTTTTTTTCTGTTAAGATTGGTCATGTTAAGGTGAAATGAACTTTAAAGTTCAACCCTCCCTCTGTATTTGACATCTTTTAGTGAGAATATACATTCTAAAATGTGTGACTAAACTGACCGGATCGGACTAGCTGCGGCTATCGAACTTTCACAGATGTTTCAGCACTTTACCTGCCAGAGTCCATTGTCCACATTTCCACAGTCCGGTTCTGTCGGTTCGACCACTTCTAAACTTACTAAAGATCATTGCATGTCTACTGGTGGATAAGACGACGTATTTTTTTTTGCGACTTGCACGTAATGTTTTCGATAAATTATGTCATTAATTCATTGTACACTTTGATAGAGGAGCTCTTAGCTTAATGAAAACAGCCGCTCGGGTCGATTTTTAGCTTAAGCCGTGCTTGCCTAGGTTGGTCCATGGTCCGAGTTGCCTCCATGTCTCGGAAAGCACGTTAAACTGCTAGTACCGGCTGTCACTTGTAGATCTTTGACAGTCGATACAGGTACATAGTCAGTAGTCTGAAAGTCTGAGTGTGTCTGTTGGTAAGACTGGTACCCAGTACTAACTGGGTTGTGGAGGTCAGGTAGGCAGTCGCTTCATGTAAAATACTAGTATTCAGCTGCTTCCGGTTAGACTGGAAGTCGACCCAAATACGGTTGGGAAAATGCTAAGCAGAGGATAATGATGACACTTCAATATAATATCACTTCAAGTCTCTCAAAATATTTTGTAATCGTTCACCTTCTTCTGACTGACTTATCATCTCACGATAACTTACTCTCATCAAATTCATACCAAACGAGATAAGGCTAGTCCCCTCCCAAGAGGTCTCTTTTAATCGATGTAGCTACACGCCCGGTGTGTAAACAATCCGTTAGCTACCAGAAATACTCACAGAAATAGTTAGAGGGTTATTATTAGCCTCAGTGTATTTATTGAACGACTGACTCAGTTGTCAAATTTTCAGCCGCAACCTAGAGCTGAACTCAGGGATTAAAATATCCTAAATAAGTGGCGATGCTTGCATGAAGGTACATGAGATACATGGGAGCCAAGTCTGCCATTCCCAATGATTTGTCATTATGGCAACCATGCCAGGACCGGCAGTCTCGACATAGATACCGACGCTGTCGCAAACTTTCGATCGCCTAATAATAACGAAAAAAATAGGTTGCAGTAACGATGCTTGCGAGAAGCGCATCTTGGATGTAGAGATTTCTCGCAAGTATCGTTATTGCAACCGAATTTGTCCGTTATTATTAAGCGATCAAAAATTTGCGACAGCGTCGGTATCTATGTCGAGACTGCCGCCGGCCCTGGACAACGCCATTGCTATTGTACCGAAAGTTCGTATTCTCCTAAATCCACAATGATCGCTTGATAATGTAGCAAGCTAGTAAAAAGCTTGTAAAATGAACGGAGATTATCAAACAATTACCAATTTTGTTCAATCTACAATCACTATATCACTATATAATATAATATAATATATATAATATAATAATATTATAAATGCGAAAGTTTGTGAGTATGGATGAATGGATGTTTGTTACTCTTTCACGAAAACACTACTGACCGGATTTTGATGAAATTTGGCGCACAGATACTTTATAACCTGGATTAACACATAGAATACTTTTTATCCCGGTAGTACGATCCCGTGGGTCAATTACCGAACTTACGCGGGTGAAGCCGCGGGCATGAGCTAGTTTATTTAGAAAGGTCAGGTGCGTAGTACTCGCAACCGTCGTGCATGTATGACCAGGTGTATGAACGAAGACGAGGCAAAGGAGTGTTTAGTAAGGATCGTAGCAGGTGGCGCTTTAGGTAGTTCATGCCATGGGACACCCCCATGGGAAAATGGAATATTTTTCACATATTTCTCATATTTTTACCACAGCATGGCTATTCTCATCGTTCGAGAGAAAAATAGCCTAAAGATTAGGAGCCAAACCTCTAAAATTAGCTTCAACATTATCTAGATTCAGTATAAACAGTCACGGTATTCTCGTCAGTGAAAGTGAAGCCGTGAACTGCAGGCTAATAATAAAGATACTTTACGTTCAGCTATTTTTTTTTTTACAACCAACACACCCGCCATCTGATCCCAAACTAGGCAGAGCCTGTACTATGGCAACCAGACAACTGATAAACATACTTATATATTTCTAAATACATACATATTATAGATAAATCACACCCAGATACAGAACAAATAATCGTACTCATCGCACAAAGATTTGTCCTGTGTGGGAATCGAACCCACGACCTCCGTCCTAGCAGTCAGGGTCACTAACCACTAGACCAACAGGCCTATCAACTATGCAACAAGATAGCGATCAGCTATGTAACAAGATAGCGTTTTATACAGGCAATATAAACACATTAACCCCAAGCGAGCAAAATTATTTGCATGATTGATGGACTACCTGCTCAACACATGCACACCATCATCATCATCTGCCTGTCTTTTTCCCAACTATGCACACTGGAACCGAAATCCTCCAATCTAACCGGAACCTGAATACCAGTATTTTACTTCGAGCGTTTACTTAACTGACCTCCACAATACATGCACATAATAATAATTATAATCTGTCGAGGCTCTCCTTAGGGGGTTGGATCAAGGGCCTGATTGGCACACTACCTGATTTTTAAGATCTTGTTTGTAATTATTTACCTATGTTTACGAATAAATGATTCTGATTCTGATTCAGAGCCCTACCCACCGGTAGCTTGGACCCTGCTCCCGACACCGGCGGACCACTATTTTTTTAAATGTATTTGTGTTAATAGGTTTTTTTTTAAATATTTAATAATGTACATAGTAAGATGATGAAATGAATAAATGAGATTATAATTATTTTTTTTTTAAATTGTCGTTAATTGTTTGCATACCTACTTATCAACTGTACACAGCGACCACGGAGTTTGAATTTGTGCCGCGTTGAGGGCAATAACCTCGTCCTCTATTAAATGGGACTTTAACATAACTGTCGAAATGTGGGCGTACTATTAAGTACTCCTCTGTCAAGCTTCTGGATATTACAGGCGTGATGTTATGTTACGAGGTAAAAGTTTGTGTAATGTGGTCCCTTAAACCGCGTGCATATACATGCACGGTGGAACAATACGACCCAAACTTCAATCGGATAAAAAGCGTCTAATATTATCAAACATGGCCGCCCCTGGCCGTAACAACAGCACCTGGGTGAAGGTGAGGTTGGCTATAATCGGCGACACTAAATCCGTCGGCTTTCAGTGAAAGTAGCCGTGAACTGCAGGCTATTTATAAAACCAAACAGAGTCATTTACACACATTCGAGCCGGCATTTAAAAGTTTCAAGTGTATTTTTAGTTTTCAACTAGTTTCTAATGTTTTCATGTTGTCAGGAGTTGACCGACATAATACCAAGTAGGTTTAGGTATGCAGAGTGACTTTTAATACGACGCGAAAGTGAAGTGGTCAATGTCATGACCTGGCTGTTTCAGCTAATAATAAACTAATTAATTTAAAATTACCGCTAACTGACCAATACACTGTATTACAGTGTTAACACGATATGATTATGCAATTATGTCATTAATTACAATATTGAATGTTTTGGATTTCCAGAGAGGAGACAGTTGATTTCCTTTCTGTGTTCAATTCAATAGTAAAATGAAAACAAATTATTAATTCGGTAAATATTGTGGAATCATTATTGTACATACCATACCATATGGTTTTGTGTTACGTAACGCTAAATGTTTTCGCAAGCCTAAAACTAAGATTTATCTTTTTAACTGTCTCGCTCGTACTATATTGGAATACTGCGCGGTTGCATGGCGTCCCCACTACGCAACACATAGTCTTACGTTAGAGAGGATCCAGAAAAGATTTTTAAACCATCTTACCTATTCTGCGGGATTAGCCAAAAAAACTCGGAGCTACGCAAAACGTCTTAAAAAATTTAGCTTGACTTCACTCGAAAAACGAAGAATAATAAATATTTAATTTTTCTTTTTAAAATACTTCAGAGTAAAATAGACTGCCCCCAGTTGTTAAGTAAGTTTAATTTTAACCTTCCCCACAACTATCCGCGTCGCCCTATAAAACTATTACGTCCCCCATTCCGCAAAACTGTATCAGGATTCAACTCCCCCATCACCAGAATTTGCAGGCTTCTTAATAAATGCGATGAATCAATAGTTATTTTTTCCACAACACTTAAAAAATTCAAGCCCATCAAAACTAACCACCATATTGACTTTGATCATCTTTGTATTTACTGCATTTCTAAAGCTACCCAGCTAAAGTGTTACTTCTGCACTAGTATTGTATTTTTATTTATTATTAATAATATCGTTTTTTTTTTGCATGCTGTGTCCATCGCATTATATTGTACACTATGCTTGTATCATATTGCTTGTATTATCAGAATAAACAGTGTAACAATTGTAGATAGGCCAAAAATAAATAAAATAAGTACCTACTAATAAAGCTAGGTGAAGTCGAAATCTCTTACTTGACTATTTGAGTGTCCCTGAAAAGAAATTGTGAAACAAATCCAGGGGCAGGTACGCCGTACGATTTCGACTCGGAATAAATGCTTATTTGTGAACGCTAGACTGTGGTCATACAGACCACCATAATATGCCTAGCATTTTCCCTACTATGTACTGGACACCGCACACTGACCGATATTTCAGTAATGTATCTTTTACTGTCCGGTGTTCGAAGGTGCCTTCAGACACCGAAGAGTCCGCAATTGGTTCCTCCCGGTTTGCCGGAGCTTTTAAGATGCGGTCAAACCGAGCGGACCAGTCTGCGGGCACTGGAGGACTTTGACAGATATTTCATTACATTATCTGTCAAAGTCCGTAGTCAGGTCCGCTCGGATTGTCCGAAACTTTCCTCGTATATCAAAAAGTTCCCCTACACACTACATACATCAAACTACTAATTATGCAATTCAACATGACGTATAACAATCCGATGTGAGACCTGACCACGTAACTCTAACTGAAATAGGAGCGGGCGTGCACTATGGTCGCGGTCTATTTCCGGTAGTGACGTCATCTCCACACCCCCTGTGACGCAAGCCAACTGAAACTTTTTAATTTTTTCTTTTTTTTCAAACGCGTCTGGCATTGGCGTGCTGTGATGCGGTCGTAGGTCCCTACCGATACGTAGCCTACATCGCTTGACGTTTCACTTGATAGTTTGTGAGTTTGATAACATTTTGATCAATGGTTGATATCTACGAGTAGTTTTTTATTTAATGTTTGGTAAGAAAGTTGTAGAAGAATTTTGTATTCTTCAGGAATTTATCAGTAGCAACAATGAGTTTGGATTTGTGCTCCGGTTGACGGCCCTAACCCCTATAACATGGGACTTAAACGTAACTGACGAAATGTGGGTGTACTTTGCTAACCCTTCGGAGATTACATGCGTGGTGTTATATATTTATATAGTAGTGTTGGCATGAGCAGGGCTCACAGTCACAACATATTTCAGATTGCAAACGGTTTGCAGACCACATCTACTAACTAAGAATAAATATCGTCACACAGAAAGGCTCTTTCAATGCACTTCAAAATATTAAAGTATCCATAAAGAAACTAAAGAGCCTGGTATCGCATAAATCTGAACCACAAACAAACGGAGCAGTTTTCTTCTTATATTTTTCCGGTACAATTGCAGGTAGTTCTGATTAAAAGAACCGGTTGTCCATTCATTTGCAAACACACAGACAGTTTCTTTTATTTACGGAGTGACTCCTTTTTTTTTTTTTTTTTTTTTTGGGGGGTGAGAAATCATCAAATGACTCCTCCCGCTCTGGGCGGAGCGGAAGGGAGTGTCAGACTCTTACTGACTAAAAAACACCCATGTTCCTTCATTGGCCCTTTATGTTCCAGGGCCGCGGTATCTCTTTCGAACAGTCCCGCAGCCCTGGCAGGCACCGGCCCTTGCGGGCCCCTCCCGTATGCTGACAACTCTTTGAGGCGCGCGTGGAACACGAACGCGCCGTCGACACGGCCTGCCCGTCGTCATACGACGGACGGACGGCGAGCTAGCCCATTACTCGCCGTCCACAGGCCCGCGCCTACGGTGGCCGAGAGCCATCACGGCGTGGCCCCCGACGCCCGGTGCTTCTCCCGCGGCGGCTGGGACGTGAGGAGGTTCTCTCCCTCTCACGTTCCGCCGCCTCCTTCGCTAGCATGACTGCTTCGCAGAAGGAGGCGACGGCTTCCCATTCCCTCTCGCCCCGGACCATGGCTTGAACCAGGGCCGGACGCGAGAGGTCGCCGCCGCCAATCGCCGCTACGAGGACACGGCGGTGCTCCGCCCAAGCAGAGCAGACCTCCACGGTGTGCTCCACCGTGTCCTCCGGTCGATCCTCGCAATTGTAGCATCCGGGCGTTTCCTCCCGCCCGATTCGGTACAGGTACCTCCCGAAACATCCATGTCCGGTGAGGACCTGCGTCAGGCGGAAGGTGAGGGCGCCGTGGCGCCTCTCAAGCCACTCCTCAAAGAGGGGACTTACCGCCACTATCGTGGCGTGCCCTGCACGGGGTTGCGATAGTCGCTCTCTCCATGTCGCCATGAGATCACGGCGGAGGTCTGTCCGCCGCGCGACAATATGCCGCGGCAGCGGAGTTACCCCCCGGCTCTGTACCTCCGCGCGCCACTCGTGCAGGCGCGCGAGGACTATGGCCTCCAGATCCCATGGCGGCAATCCGGCAAGGAGGCTCGCCGCCTCGCGGGAGATCGTGCGGTACCCCCGGATCAGCCTTACGGCTACCACCTTTTGGGGCGCGTTCAGGTAGTGCTTTGCACGCAACCTCAACGAACGCGCCCACACCGGGGCCCCGTAAAGGGCCATGGACCGCAAGATCCCCGCATAGAGCCTCCGGCAGGAGGCGTTTGGCCCCCCCAGGTTGGGCAGGAGCCGCTTGAAAGCAGCCCCGGCCTTTTCCAGTCTGGGAGCCAAACGTCGGAAATGCTCAACGAAGTTCCATCGGCTGTCGAGGACGAGTCCGAGGTACCTCAACGTCGACTCGACGCCGACGGGAACCCCTCCTACCGTCAGTGTGGATCCCGACGGTGGCGCGCTCCGAGGCCCATGAAAGCACATGGCCTCGGACTTGTGCAACGCCACCTCGAGACCCAGTTGCCGGATCCTCTCAACGACTATCGCAACCCCGCGTGTCATCAATTCGGCCGCCGCCTCGTGCGACCTCCCCTGCGCCAGCACCAGCGTGTCGTCAGCGTAGCAGACTACGCTGACGCCGCTAGGGAGGTCGGCACGCAGCACATAGTCGTAGCCGATGTTCCACAAGGGCGGCCCCAGAACCGATCCCTGTGGAACACCGCACGACATCTCTCGCCGGTTCCACTCTCCGTTGTGACCAGGGTATATGACGTACCTGTCCGTCAGGTAGTCCCCGACCACACGACGAAGGTAGGTCGGCACCCGGTGATACCGGAGTGCCTCCCTAATGCAGCTCCAGGGCATGGAGTTGAAGGCGTTGGCGATGTCGAGAGACACCGCCAAGACCACCCCACCCCTGGACACCGCAGCCCCCGTCGTGAGGGCTCTCACGCGCATGATGGCGTCCACCGTCGAGCGCCCCTTGCGGAAACCAAACTGGTTGTCCGCAAGATCCGGCCCCATTCCCGCAAGGTGCCCGGCGAGGCGGTTTGCAATGACCCTTTCGAAGAGCTTGCCCACCTCGTCGAGCAACACAATGGGCCGGTATGCGGACGGAGAGTCCGCAGGGCGCCCCGGCTTCCGGATGAGGACCAGCTTCCCTGTCTTCCAACGAAGCGGGAACTGGCCTCTCTCCAAGCATGCGCTTAGGAGCCCCTCCAGTCGGGGCCCGAGAGCCTGCAAGGCCAGGACCCAGGCTTTGCCAGGTAAGCCATCGGGTCCCGGGGCGGTATTCCTGGCCTTAAGCCGGTTTACCGCCACTCTCAGGTCTACCCCAGTCACCTCCGGAGTGTCGTCATCGTCATCGTGGTCCGCTTCCGGCACCGCAAGCGGCGGAGCCATAGGCGGGGGAGGATGTTCCCCTCGCGAAGGGAACAGAGCGCTCACCACGTCCTCCACGAGCTGCGGCCGGAGACTCTGCGTCAGCGGGGGGGCCCAGGTGCGGAGTTTGTTCCGCACCATCTGGTAAGGGCGCCCCCACGGATCTCTGTCGAGAGTCGCCAGCATCTCCTCGCGGGCCAAATCCTTGGCCCGCTGGACAGCCTCTTGGAGGGCGGTCTTCGCTGCTCTGTACCCCTCGTACAGCTCCGCCTCAATGGCTGCCGCATCCGGAGGACGGATGCGGAGCCTGCGATGCCTGGCGTACAGGTGCCGCGCGGCGACGCACGCCTCGCGCAGAGACGTGAGCTCTGGCGACCACCAGTGCACCTGACGCCGGGCGCTTCCTGGCCGAACTCGGGGCATTGCCACGTCACAGATCTCGGACATGGCCTCCTGGAACCAACCCGCCTCGCTGTTGACATCGGCAGGCCTGCCCGGTGGTGTCACCCAGGCCTGCACGATCGAGGCTTCCAGGAGGACGGAGTGACTCCTGGCCTCACGAAATGAACATACACTTTCTGGCTAGAATTAGTCTGATTACAAGTCTGTAATGCTACTAGCATAAAATATAGGATGAAATTCTGCTGCAATCCATCAGGAATTTCTAAGTAGCTGCCACAGAGTCTGAATTCGTGGCAGGTTGATGGCAATAGGCTCGCCCCCTATTACAAGAGACTTAAACATAACTTACGAAATGTGAGGTACTATTAGGTACATCTCTGCCTAACCATGGAAAAACTGGCATCCCATTGTCACATAGCAAAATAGCTAAGTTTGACAAGTTACACTCTTACCGACCCGTGGTATTGCAAGTCCCATCAAGCATGCGAATATTTATATGTCTGCTGTCTGATGACAAAGTAGGAATAATATTATTGAAGACAAAAGAGTTACAATACAGCGCCTGTTACTAAAACCCCTCAAATGTTCCAGGAACATAAGTACAAATAACCGTACAATTCCTTCAAAGGTCGGCCATTACTCCTCCAAAAGCTATTTATTTCCCTCATACATACATAAGTCTATATAAACATTTCGACTATGCGAAATAACCCATTAGGGTTATACAAAAATAACCGTTTACCTTAGTCAGGGGCGTGTCTATGGCGAAGAGCACTCAGGCCTCAGCTCCAAAGCCTATTCTAGATAATCTTACTGTCCATTGCATTTGTAAGAAACTACTCTTAGTAGCTAATGAAGCCCTGGTACATTGGTTATGTACTTGGGCTAAAGATAATTGTGATTTTCTCTTAGGTTTGGAGAGAATTTAAAAGGTTTAGTTTCCTATGTTATATTAAAGTACGTAACCCTGAGTGTTGACGAATATGAAATTGGCAGTAGGTGGTGGTGATAATTTAATGTTAAAAGTAGCAAATAACAATCTTACCCACTTTGCCACAGAGTTTAAATTACCACATCTCTCCAATACCCTTCAAAAAGGGCATAATGAATATTGGTGTAGTTGCCAGCGAAAATAAGTGTGCATGTAATACTTACCATACAAACTCTTTCGCATGATCCTGTACGTCCGCTCACTGCAGGCAACGACAGTACCTTACTGTTATAAAATATGTCACACCTACTGCCAAATAGGACTGGAAGGATAATTGCTGTGAAAACGAAAACCAGGAAGCAAGCCAAAAAGAAATTCATATTGCTAGACTATAACATTCACGGACAGCCGACCCCACCAATATAAGGGTCAAAACAACACACAAGGGTACTTTAACCCCCACAGAACATACCCCAATCTAAAATAGCAATTATCTTTACACAACAAAGTTGACAAAACAAATCTATAATTGTTTTCGGCCACCTGTAGTTCATAAAGTCAGATGTTAATTATCATTAACAGTATTTAGGCTAATCCCTTGGTACGGATAGCCATTGAGCAGTACATGGGCCCCGCGAGAAACGGTATCCCTATAAACAAATTAACTAAACATAAAAGCTTACATAAAAGATCGCTTACATCGCAAATGGTATAGTTAGAGGCCCGAAGGTACCCGATGTGTGCCGATGATTGCCGATGTTTAAATTAACAGCTATTTTGGGTTAGATTTGGTGATGTTGTTTTGTTCAGAAGTTGTATTACATTTTTTTTTAACAAGTCGTTTGCCTGGTGGGATGTCAAAAAAATGACGAGAATGTGACAATTCTTCATCCCACATCGAACACGAATTTCCAAAAAAAAAACCGACCAACCGTCGTACATACGTTCAAAATCAAATTCAAAAACACTGTTACCACTATTTTGTGAACATAAGTTAAAAATAGTTTGTAAAATATATACAATTCAGAAACTATCTATGTTGCGCCGTTAAGCATACAAACTGTTTCTCAAATGAGATACCTACGAGTACATGAAACTAAATTACATGAAAAAAAATACATCAGTAAAATTACGTCAGTAGGTAAGTTTAGCATAAAAATGGTGGAGTGAAGTAATTAAAATAATTAGGTAGGTATATATCCATAACTCATCGATCTGTAGTCTAAAGGTCGCCTAATTTCTCCAAACTATGCTATATACTCGTACGTAAAAAAATGCACCTGCCTCAACGCATCTGTATAGAAAAAATCTATAAGCCGTTTCATTTCAAATGTGTCCGAAGTGAGCCATAACTGAATGGTCAGCGAAGAATAGCTATTCCGCTTGGCAAGAAATTGGCATAGATTTGCCGAGCAGCCGGCCCTGCGTCGATCTCCATTCTACTAAAGAAAATATGCATGGTATAACATAATACTTGTTCTATTTATGATCCCTTAGCCGGGTTAAGCATTAAAAATGCAATCAACTGTAACATTTTAATGTAAAACGGATTGACAAAGAGATTTTTTATACAGACCTTTTTAATGTAAAACTCATTGTCAGCCAACTAACAGTCTAAACCACTGGGTCTAAAACACTAAATTCTGGACACTAATAACAACTGAGCTCTAAAATCGGATTTTATGAAAATTCAACTCTTATTGAGGTTTAACAGGTGATGCAAGTTTGTATGGAACTTCGTCATTTTGCCCATTGTGCACACGACTTAAAACAAATAAATAAAAATAGCCTTTATTTACTCTGACCTTCGTATTTACATTATTTTAGTGCACACGACTTAACAAGTCGTAAATAATTTTCATTATTGACAGATATTTCCACTATCAAAATTGATTTAAACTTCGTAACATTCACACCGATAAACCATCCGATTTGATCTCTGACACGGCCAAATAAATAGCTTACACATTAAAAATTAAACATAAAACAAATGACAGCGAATTACCGGCCTATTTCGTCAATACTTTCACATTATCGGGCAATAAATCACAAGCGGCTGTGGTGGGTGTGACAATTTTTACAACTCACTCACAGTTTATAGTGGGGTGTCGGGGATGTGTTTTATGTGTCCGACGCTGAGTGTCAATGTGTTGGGTATTTGCATACCTTAGGCGCGGTACGAGTATAGGAAAAGATTTTTCGTGGATTCGTGGGAAGAGACAAAAAGGAACTTTTCTCGTAAGGAATTTAGTATGACCAATATCAAATCTTTTGCTTATTAAAAATCTTTAACCCATTCACTAACTCACAGATAATTAACGCAATATAGAAGATCCAGAAGCATGCAATTTTGCACAAACTTCCGCATGTAATGAAAATGAAAACTAAAACGAGGATTTTCAAAATGCATCCCACCCCTTCTCATCATAAAGGGAACATATAGAGGATGACAGTTTAGGAGGAGCATCGTTTTTCCTATTTGTGGACGCGAATATTAGCTCGCTAAAAATATTGTTACTAGCTGTTTAAATTGATTTCAAAATCGTTATTGCTAATCTAGCAGTTGCCCCCGACTTTCGCATACAAACTTCACCCCTGTTTGACCCACTAAGGGGTGGAGCATCCAAAAATCCTTTCATAATGGCTGAGCATTGTCTGTCAGACAGTCATAAGAAACAACTTTATAAATTGGTATAGAATAATAGCCAGTTACTGGGTTGTGGAGGTCAGAGTGATAGGCAGTCGCTCCATATAAAATACTAGTACTGAGTTGCATCTGGTTAGACTGGAAGCCGACCCCAACATAGTTGGCAACAGGCTCGGCAGATGATGATGGAATACAGTCATCATACAGTTCTATCACAACTATGAAGGCAGTCTACTACATACAGTCATCCATATCACAAAGGTAGAACTAACAGTTCGAAAGTCACTCTTACAGCTAGGTCATAAAGGCGCTGTCAATGTCAAATTGTTGCCAGTGATGTGCCGTCACGTCGTGTGTTGTGTCGTGCGCGTTAGGTGAGTAACCACGGCGAGCCAAAAGTTTGATTAACTCAAAATGACTTTGTAGAATAAAATGTAGATTGATTTGACTTTAAATTGGATATTTACTGTATCAGTTCAATGATCTTTGACCTTTTTGGCAGAGAAAATATTGGTAAAACAGTTTTGTTTAAACTGTTTCATTTGTTGAGGTTATCACAGAATTGTGCTAGAACATACAAAAATGTGTGTGTGTCATTTTTTTTTAAATCAATAGCTACACCAGGCCATATATGTCTTATGTATTGCGTTTTGAAATAAGCATCTTGTTCATAATAAATATTTATAAATTAATATTTGCATGCCATTTTGGTGTCGAGATGCACTACATTTTTTTTTACCATCTTCTGTACAACATTTGCCGAAAATGAATAATGATAACTTGACTTTGACATACAACTAATACACCAATAAGATGAACACTACCAAACTGATAAGAATGTGATGCTCTTCAAAAAGGTCAGGTGCGTAGTATTCGCAGCCGGCGTGCGTGTGTGACCAGATGTATGAAGTGGACAAACCAAACGAACCAAACCCCGAGAAAAAGGTGTGAGTATATATATGTATGTATGTTTGTGATACAAAAATATGTTTAAAGGTACTTTGAAAACACTGGCATATGAAACACTTTTATAACACAGTCAACCAATGGCGACGTCCGACATCCAAATTTACGAGAAAAATATTTCGCACGACGAATTCGTATTGTTAAAAGCTGAATTCATTTTAGTTTCAATAAAAGTTATGAATAAACAAAACTGCTTGATTGCATTTATATATTGTATATAAATGCAATTTGGCGTTTTTCTCTCAAACTATCTTCAGTGAAATCTATTTAAACATAATTATGTCACAATCAAGACTGCAAATAAGATAAGACGTCTGAAAGTGGAAGAAGAATACGTGTTGTGCTGACCCCAAATAGAATGGGACAAGGGCAGGAAGAGGATGATGATGAATCAAGACTGCAAATCGATCAATGTTACTTTTGACTAAATACAAAACTGCTTTTGACCGGATTTTTTTTTAATTAGCCATTATTGTCAAACTGGGCAAAGGAATCCCCCATTCCTTCCTTTGACCGGTAACTACAATTAAAAAAAAATACTAACATGTCCTTAAATAGGTTGGTAGATTTTTTTTGTGAACTTATTAAAATTATAACCATGTCTATCGCAAAAACAGGTTTTCATAAATACGCGATTGAACTAATACCAAGCCAAACTAATACTGACCGAATAACAGTTTTCACTGTAACATATATTTTTAAAGGTTTACTAGTGATTATTTTTGCCACCTCATGAGTATATTTTACTACCCACAGAAATAAATCTCCAATGTATGACAACTCTAAATCCTGAGGGAGTACTAATAATATTTATTTCAAATAACGCCCGCTCGTAGCTAATATTTCGTAGCTTGTCGTAGCACCGTAGCAATAACTCGTAGCGTGCTACGAGAAATACACCAAGCGTAATGTCAAAATGATACGTTTAATAAATTTCTCCTACATACTACTTTGTGCGTTTGCATCCAGATTTATTATAAAGAGTTATTTTTTATTTTGTAGTGTAATATGTTACTTTCATACATGTTAAGCGAAAAATGATTCTGAGTTAATCGGGGCTCATTTTTTCTGAAAATTCATATGATTTGGTCAAGATATTCACGTTGGTATAGCAATAGTAGTACTGTTCCAAATTCACCAATATTGCTGTATCGAAAATAACCTACATTTTTTCCAACACCACATATCATTATACAATACAACAATACTTTTGTATTATTATCGCGTTGGAAGAATCATAAATTCCTTTAAGATTAAATTGGTGGCTACACCATATTCATCACCGTGTGGATCAGTGGCGAAGGTTTCATATAACTCGATTCCTACCGGACTCTCTTTGAGAAATGGCACAGTCAGCATTCTATAGACAAATAACATTAAAGATATGTACTCTGGCTTACTTGTTATAAAAATTGAACCTTCGCTACTGGTGTGGATCACTTGTCACGTGGTATTGAATACAGCGAATAACCATTTGTACAGTCACCATATTACGGAAGTTCTGAATTACCATGTCCATTGTCCATTGGGTATCACCCCCTTGATGAATGCGGGTTGGATGGTAGAGAATGCTTTGTGGCATTAAGTCCGTTTTTGTAAGACTACTGTACATTATCATTACCCTGCCCTTATCCCAATTTATTTGGTCTATCTGCAGCATTTCTTCTTCTTCCATGCTTCTCTATTACTAGTCATCTAAGCAGACACGTCCTTTCTAGCCACATCATCCTTCACACAGTCCATCCATTGTTTCTTTGGTCTTCCGCTACTCTTATAGCCATATACATTCATACTCAACATTTTTCTCCACGTCACATGTCCATACCACGATAACCGATTACCACACAACTTTTCAGTCACCGGCGCCACTTACGCGACTACAGCTGTACAGTCATGCAGTTTCAATAGATAAATAAATTGCCGTATATTTTGAATTCTAATTAAACGTCTACAACGCTGCAACCAATTTCGAGAAAAAGGGAATACCTGAAACACGTCGTTCTAGATTTAGATTTCAGTTACACAATGTTTTTCAGTGAAGAGAATTGAGACTAAATCTCCGTTTTAACTGAAATTCATTCGTATTTCAGCCATCATTAACGATTCAAAGTATAAATATCAATAAATAATTGAACGAAACCTTACCGATGTCAGTTACCGAAGCGACTGTATAGATTGTCATGACAAATATTAATTATTATTAATGTTTGAATTAATGATGAATTTTAGAATGAATAATTTTGTCTGTGAGTAGAATGCATACTAATATTTATTACTAGCTTATGCCCGCGGCTTCGCCCGCGTGGAGTTTGGTAATTGTTCCACGGGATCGAACTACCGGGATAAAATTATTTTAAGTTTTATGCCAGGTAAGTATGGAAGAAGCAGACATATTGCGCCGACCCCAAATAAATTGGGATAAGGGCCGAATGATGATGATGAAGTCATAAACTATCTGCGTGCCATAGGTGCCATACATGCATCCATACATCCATCCATTCTCACAAACTTTCGCATTTATAATAGGAGTAACAAGTCTACATCATTACACCTTAGCCTTAAGGGGCCGGACTGCTTCTCCTTAACCCTTTAACAGGCATAACGATCTGGGAATCGGAAATTAATGCCAAATAGGCATAGGTATTATTGGGAGAAAACAAACTTCAGTTTTTTAAACCAAAAATTATGTTCTTTGAATATTTAATGAGTGATTGATAAGTGTTTAAATAACCTTTATACAACAATGGAATACCTACCAAGAACTCATTATTTAATTTTTAACACAGGTTTTCATAACCTAGCTAGGAGAGCAGTGCTCACCCACACGTTTGTATAGTACTTTATTTGTAAAACTGTATTTTAACGTGTACTACTAGGTATGTTTTGTTTTGAGTAAATATTATTAAGTAAGATAAATGCGAAAGTTGATGTATGGTATGTCTGTCTATTACCTTTTCATGGCTTTACAGAGTTCGATGAAATTTGGTACAGAGAGAGATCATGTCATTGTCCTGGGTTAGCATATAGGATACATTTTATCACGATAGTACAAATAGTAGTAAAGCTCGTAAAATATAAATGGATTATCGTCCAGGTAATGCGGTAAAAAAGTACATACGAGTAGGTTAACAGAACTTGAAACGTCACGGTCGTCAGGTCACAAAGTATTATTTGATAGTGAGCCCTAAAGTAGACAGTCTGAATTAGGATCATAAAACTTTTATTCGATTGTTATTTTTCAAAAGGGTTATAGGACTGATCTGTTTATATTAGAATCAAATCAAATAAGTACACTTTTGAGAATAAACTGTTTTTTTTCTATACAACGCCAACAGTCATTCTTGTAACTGTCAGTAGATGGATACGTATCACTTATTAATTTGAATACATTTTTAGCTTTTACAATCATAAAATTAATTCGTAGTTTATTTGTAAACCTGTTTTCAAATCGAGCTTTATAACTTGATGGCATTTAACGTTAAAACACGTGGTTCAGATGATTTAGAGCAGAAAATTGAACACGTGTTTGGAAAAATCTACAATTCACAACATGTACCAGATTTGTATCTACGAGATTGAAGTGCGGGCAAAGATTTCATAATCTAGATAGCATAATACCGTCTTAAATAACATCCTGTGGTTAGACACGTGATGACAAACAAGTCATTTTCATATTTTCCTGTTTTCTGAACAAATGCCCGTCGTGTAACCGACAGCTTTCATTAGCTACGACCGCTACGAGTGACATGAAACTCGTTGACAGTGCTACGACGCGCTACGAAGTGCTACAAAGTGCTACGAAGGGCTACGTACTTATGCTCTACGTATCTATAAATGTAAATGAAGATATTAGGCTCCCCACGCTCACCGGCGCTGCTAGCTGCCGCCAAACTTTACCAATATCGCCTTTAATTCAACATGCTATCTCAAAATTAATTAGAAACTGTTTGCTTTATATTCCAGAGCACACACCTTGCCCTACACTTTCATATTGTACTTTCGACGATATTGGATTCCTTCGCGCGTAATCACTACCCACCATCCTAACCTAACATTTTTATCAGCGACTGTATTATGTATATCCTAGCTCTGTAAGGGCGATGAAACCCAGCTCAAATTGAGGACGTGTGTACACCGTACCTAAACGTCACGAGCATTCACCCGTAAATATTCAAGAATCGAATCGCAGCGTGTAAACGATCTGTTTTCAGTGAGGCGTCGGCAGCGCACGCCTGGCTGCCGCAGGTGGTGCTGGTGGCCGCCGGGCCGGCGTCGGCTCGCTGGCCACTCACTAGCACTGGTCGCAGATACTGACCGAAAGCTCAGGCGGCAGCGCCGCGCGTGGCGGCGCGGGGAGAAGGGGCCGGTGTCCACACCACAACACTTCACTCACGCGGCAGCGCGTCGAGCCCGCTCGCGCGTGCACGCGTCGCGCAACATGGCCGTGCCCGTGCCAGCGTGCAGCTATCGACCGCGAGCCGGCCGCGCGCCGCCCAGCGACTGACGCGGGAGCCGTGCGCGCGCACCGGCCTTTACCGCCCGTGCCTCGCACACCCCCGCCCCAGGCCGCGCTCTGTGCGAGCGGGCGAGCCTTCCCCGGCAACTTTGTACTTCTTGGAAAATCCCGCGTTAGAACTCGCTTTTAACTGTTTCCGTCGACGTAGAGCAAACAACTCTTGTGGTTCGTACCTAATCACCTTCGCCTGCTAGCGAATATTCAAATCTTTGCGCTCATTCTTCAAACCTCCATTAAAGCTGTCCTATACATTCCTAACGCCGCAATACGTCCTATAGGAATACGAAGAGCCCATAAGAATAATCCAATAGGTCTCCGGTGAAACCTGAAACGATAATTACATACGTCACCCGACGCACACCCCCGTAGCGCCCCAGTGGCGTGTCCCCTTGCTCCACAACAAGTCCGCGAGGCGTCGCTCTCGTGTTTATTTTCGGCTGCGGCCGCTGTGCCGAGAGCGCCGCGTGCCCGCCCGTTGCCATGGCAACGCGCCCCAGACGCCGCCGAAGCCTACCGAAGTGCGGCGGAACGATACGAACGCAGAGCTGAAGTATCAAATAACTGGCGTACGAATAGAGCTGGATTTTTGAATGTGGACCGACGTGAATTTACTGAGACTTTACAGTAATCCATCAGACGAGGGCTGTGGCGAGTCTGAACCTAGAATAATAAATAAAGTGTTCTGCTGAGGGATGAGGCTAAGCCGAGGATGTCATTGAGCGCATTACCGCGAACTTTGCCCTGACAGCTTCAATACACTTTCGCGCTCGTCGCACGTACCGAATGAAGATTACTTTTTTCGACATTTAATGAACACGTATTGTCTGAACCCAAACCGCATTTCGTATTTTAGTGTAGATCTAAAATGTTTCGCTACAGAATTATTTTACAATTAGGTATGTTGTCAGCTATTTTCCAGAAAATCTTTTCCATTTTCTAGTGACAAGAGGTCACTCACCCGGTGCGCGTTACAAGACCACGTGCATTGTAGGTCCCGGGTTATAAATAGGTGCGTAGAATCTGAATCTGTCTATGTATCCACTTATAAGATCGGTAAACCGGTACGGACAAATTGCGGACACGACTCTAGACATGGATACAGACAGGTGCTTCAGCTGTATATGTACGGTGGTTTCTGTGGCCGCACCCGCGTTCGCAATTGTCCGTACCGGTTTAGTGGATCCTGAGGATCCACTAAGCCTAACTAACTGCTTAAATCCTTACTGAGCAAAGTTAAGCACCATTGTGTATTCAGTATTTTATATTTATAGTATTTCATTACG
The DNA here is from genome assembly GCA_950022335.1 of Eurois occulta. Taxonomy (NCBI): domain Eukaryota; kingdom Metazoa; phylum Arthropoda; class Insecta; order Lepidoptera; family Noctuidae; genus Eurois; species Eurois occulta. The sequence goes on along the minus strand of OX465489.1, from coordinate 1,327,758 downwards.
ACAATTTTGTTAATGGTGATGGTACAGACGCCAGCACATCAAGCTACTACAATCTGTCAAATTTCTGCAGTAGATTTTCAATTTTATTGCGAAAGCATTAGGTTCAAGGTTATATTTGACAGTTTCGGGTAGCTTGACCTGCTGGCGTCTGTACAACCACAACAAAAAAACGCATTTACTGCACTGTCGTTGGACCATAATTTGTATAGTAGAGTACCAATCTATCTGGTAGTGACTTGGTACTGCTGTATGTTGTAATGATGGAGGGATATAGGTGTAGATTTTTTAGGATGGAGGATATGAAATGCTTTAAACGCAGGACTACTAGACAGTTTGTACAAACCCCGGTTGAGAATTATTTCCATGCAAACATTTTCAAACTCAAGACGAAGTCATGGCCCTAAAACATTAATTATCATTTCAAATATCTGCCATCTTCAGTTTCTAGTAAGTATTGCATCGGCACCAGTCAGTATTGTGTGTTAATTAGCAACGCCATCTTTGTTTTCTAGATCTATAGAGATTGGCCTTAATATTTTCATTGAGTTGAAATATGTAGTTATTTTCCTCACCGACATATTTTGTAGGTGAAATCATTGATTTAATATTAACTCATGACTCATCAATCAGGAGAACTGACTACAGTTTTGTCAAGACTCCTATAAATTAATTTCCGGACGAAATATTGTGTAGTGTCAGTGTCAAGCAAGTGTCAAAACAATTAATTTTTTTTTATCTGTGGTGCACGATTTTCAGGTTATGTCGGGAATGTTTTGTTACAAAAATTAAGTGAATAAAATAACGATTAAAAAGGAACGATAACACTGCAATTATGGCTCTTATAAGAGCAGGCTTGCAAAGACTTGCGAATGTATTTAATGGAAGACAAGGTATTAATTTCAAACAATGATGAAAATACAAAATTATTATTAAATACAGGCTTACATTTTTACTTTTTTATTTTTGTTAATTATACTGTTTTTTACCTTACAGCGGGAGTCCTATCAAGATTCATAACCAACCTAGCTCCTATAGAGTCCAAAACTGTCCCAGAAACGACAAAAGACGTGATAGCAGAATGCAATAACCTTATAGAGAAGAATGCATCAAGAAACTTTGCCATCGTCCATTTACTGGGTAAACAATGGCGCGTCACTGATGGGGACCTTCTCGTCATCGAAGGGTTCTGGCCTCCCACCATTGGAGACAAGATTAAACTTGATAAAGTTCTACTAGCAGGCACCAAAGATTTTTCTCTGGTTGGCAGACCTTTAGTACAACCTGGACTAGTGGATGTGACGGCAACAGTCATATCTAAGGGCCTATCTCACACAAAAACGAATTTCAAAAAGAAGAGGAGGAAGCAATATATGAGGATCAACTTTGTAAGGGCACCACAAACTATTTTGAGAATAAACTCTGTGGAGATAGCCAGTAAGATCAATGAAGCACCTAAAAATGTTTTTTAGTTTCATGTTGTAAGTAGATAATAAATGTTAGAGTATTTAAAAGTGGTATTTTATTCAATCAAACACATTTTTAAAAGCCTTAAAATTTATTTCTATGTTGATGTCCACATAAATAGAGATTAAATATATTGAGATTTGTTACATAATCAACTTATTAACTACTTAATTTAACATTATCACAATACTCCTGAAATGCAGCCTTGTGTTCCTCTTTCAGAAACCTTTTCATACCTTTGAATAAATACAACATTTTACTATTTTCAAATAAATTTGATAAAATTGTTATCAAAGCTTCATATTCACCACTTTTCTTGTATGCTGAAATGGATAATTGGAACTCTTTATATTGCTCAGCTTGTAAAAGCACTTTTATTTCTTTCACAAAATCTATCAGTGAAACAGGGGCTACTTTTTCTGTTCTCGACTGATCTTCACCTGATTTCTCACCATTCAAGTTTTCTTCAAACCCAAAAGGTTTTATCTTCAACTTTTTCTTTTTGACTATATTATTTGCTACACTGACATCTGCAGCTCTCTTGTGGATGGTTACTAAAGCCTGTGACTGAGACTGCTGAGTGTCATCTTGATCTATAGCACTAAAGAGATCCTTTGTCGTATTTGGCTTAAATTCATTGACATAAGCAGATGCTTTAGCATTTTTATAGAAATCCATTGAAAAATCTGCATAAACCTCATTTGAGTTAGGATATTGACTTACTGACTTTTTGTTTGAAGATTTTGATACAACTCGGGTATTAGAAACCGGAAATGCAACACCACTGACATGGATTGGCCCAGAATCTCTATCTCGACCTCCAGACTCATTTGGGAGCAGTGGTCTAAGCCTGGGAGGAGGTAATGTGGATTCAGCATTTTTGAAAAATCTGCATATTTCACTTACTGTCTCCCCAAACTTATTTGAGACATTGATATGATCTCTTAGCCATGCAGATAACTGGTTCTTCAATTTAGGACTATTAAACCTACTGTCACAGAGTAAAATTGCACCATAATCATTTTGATGTCTTATGACTCTGCCAATAGCTTGGTTTACAGCTCTTGTTGCTTCTAAAGAGTACCATTCATCCCCAGATAAGAACTGCTTATCCTTAGTCCTCAGCTCTTCCAAATATTTCTTCTTCAGAATAATTCTTGGGTCCTTTAATGGTGGAAATGGTAATCCTGTTATGATAACTGCTCTGCCATTCATGTCAGCAAAGTCTAGACCTTCAGACACTTTGCCTCTGCACACTGCCATAAAGCATGCTCCTCTTGTACTAGGATCACTTATTTTGCTGTAGTAGTCACTTATTATTGCATTAAATGTGTCCTTTCTCTGAGGCTCAACAAATATGGGCTTTATATTATTGATACTTGACCAGATGCCTTCATTTTGCCATGCTTCTTGACACTTGGCCATTATAGGGTATGATGGAAAAAATACTAGCAGACCATCTGGAACTACACGGCAGAAGCTAAGTATTGTTCTACCCAAGGATGAAAGATATTTAGGATTATCTCTATTCTGATAGTTTGAATTTAGCTGCACACCATCAGGACCTTGACTCATTATTTTAACACATATTTGGTTGGACTTCACTATGTGGGGGTTTTCCAACTGGACTCCTATTGGGATACCCAGTTCAGATGTTAAGGGTTTTAGTGGGGCCAGGGTTCCACTGGTTAATATGATACTTCTCACATTTTGTTCCATTAGTTGCTTCATTCCAAAACCTGGGCTAAAGCACCAATAGCTTAAAACTCTTTCAGCAGATTTGGTGTTGGCAGTTTTTAGAGCTCCCCAACTGTCTGTTTTTTTGTTCTTCTTATCTTCTATTTGGATATGAACTTTGTAGCACATCTTAACTCTCTCTTTATATGCATGTGTTGTTCCACTGAACACCACATTAAGTAAATCTACTATCTTCTGCAATCCAACGCCTTTGCGCTGAAAAGGTGAAGCACTGGCTGTTGACAAGTATTGTATGAGATTCTCAATCATAGTGATGACTGCCATTTGGTTATGATCTCTGATCTCAGCTTTTGATAGCAATTCAAATATGTAACCACCAGGGTAGGTACTTCCTTCACTGCCCACAGAAATCTCATCAATGGCTTTCTCTAATGCCAGCATCATTTCTTTCAACAGACACAAGTCATCACAGGTGAAGTCTTTTGGCTGGCTATCCACTGTCATGTCCATTTGATCTTCATTGCCTGCTGTCTCACCAAAAGATCTCATAACATGTGTAATCTCATCAATACATAAAGCAACATCTGTTGTCCGAATCTGCAATGACGCTGACTCTTCACACATCTTTTCTACATTGTGTGCTTCATCTAAAATAATAATATTATTCAGGAGTTCTACTCCATTAGCTCTCCTTGATTTTGGATCAAGAATATAATTGTAAGGCATGAATATTATATCAGCTTCCTGTTTTAATTCTTTTGATAAATAATATGGACAGCACTTCAACTTTTTCCCTACTGTCACTAAATCTTCTATGTCTAAGATTTCATCGCCTTTCACAGCTCTGTCTTCTTTCTTTGATTCAACATTGTTATAAAAGTGACAAGTTCTTGATTTTACTCTCAACTGGCACATGTGAACTTTGTTCATATTATTGGTTTCTTTGGACACTTCTGGGTGAATGCACATCTGGTCTCGTGAACCCAGAACAGTAGCTTTTACATGCTTGTAACTGGACCTCTTCAACTCTTGCATAGCTTGAGTCAACTGTGAGTGTGTTCTTGATGAATAAATTATTTTCGGCATTCCCCACGAAGTGCTATCTTTTGATTTTCCAGCTCCTGACTTTAAAGTGTCTTTTAGAGCTCCACTGAAATTGCTGTGCTCCGAAAAATTGCCTACTTGTGCATTCATTTGCAACTGAGCCTTTTTAACTAGTAACCAAGCTAATGACGAACATAGTAGGCTTAAAGTCTTTCCGGTACCTGTAGGAGATTCCAGCAAAGCGTTGGTATTGTTCTGCAGGCTTTCTATCACTCGCTCCATGTAGACTTTCTGAACCTCGTAAGGTTCAAATGGAAATGTGACCGGTATACCACATATCATTACTTCAGGCATTGTTATTGATTGTATCTACACACAATACTCCCATTCATTAAAACCAAAGACTACTATCTATAGTATATTCTAAACAAGTGTAAACAAGTCCGAGAATTTTCTCACAATAAATAAAATTGACATAAGGCCATCGAACTGATGTCATTTTTGCCGCCAATAAAGTTACGGGCGCGTTCGAGATGCAAATCTTTTAGAAATATTAAAATAACTTACAACACCTTCAATTGAACGTTTATGTAATGGTTCCAAATAATAAGTAACATTAATTAACTCACAAATATTGATTATAAGCTAGAAAAAACCATTATTCATTATAAAGATTAAATTCCCATCTCATTATTGAAACCACGAACGCATCGTGTTTTCTATGTGTCAACCATATGTTTATCATAACCTCATAATTTGTGTTTGAGGTCTAAGTTTCAACAAAGTAATATTTGCTATTTATTTACGGCCATAAATGATAAAACAATGAAAGTTAGTGTGGAGCAAGTATATACGTCAGTCGGGTGTAATCGCACTCCGGAGATAATTGACTGGAATGGCCAGGGACTCATTTGTTTTGGTGCGACTAACTCTGTTGTTATTTACGATAGGGTAAGAATATTTGTTTTTTCTGTGCCTCCCAATGCATTAAAATGAAATCCTATTATGTAAAAAGTGCCTCTGATATTGTTAACAAACAAGGGAAATGATGTCACTAAGGATCACTGCAAGTCTACTTGAAATTTAATTTAATAACTATTGTTCCTATTGTTTTTGTTAAACCTGCATATAAGACTTTTGACTATAACCAAGTGTGGTGTTCGGACATAGTTAACGCAGGGCTGTAACGGGACTGCACACACTAATTTTATTTATTCAATTCAAGCGTTAAGGATTCGTGCCTCATAAAATTATTTCTTCTCCATTACAGAATCTCAAGGGCAAAGACCCACTAACAGTACTCTGCCACCATCGTTCCCAAGTAAACACAGTAAAATGGCTCCGCAAACCTGATGGTACTTGTATAGAATTGATATCCGGGTCAGCAGACAAGACAGCTGCTATATGGACCTTGGAAGATGGAGTGTGGAAAGTAATAAACAGTCTTGCAGGACATACGGATGGCGTTACATGTATACATGGTGTTTATAATGGAGATGAGCTGCTGGTGTATACAGGGTCTATTGATTCCACTGTTCGAGTCTGGGAGAGGAAAGACGGTAAATATTTAGGATTGTAATGAAATATTGACTGACATAAATTTTTACACAAGGCCAATAGCTGAGACAATCCAGTAAGCCAAGACAATAAGCCAATAAAAAAGTATCGTTTAAATAGAGACAATCCACTGCATTGGATTATCCTCAAGACAATGGTCTAGCCAGGCCAGTGAAATAGAACGATTTCAAATTTTTCGGAACCAATAGCTTCCCCTACCACCCACAACGCGCGCGTGTATTATCTTGTCCATTGGCTTCGAACGAACGCACGTCGTATTTTATTTGAAATAACTGGGTTTTAACAATGCTTCTAAAAAAAAGGTCTAATGAAATGACATCTAAATTGATATCAAAAATGTCTCTGGAGAACTGATACTTTAATCTATTGTGAAAAAGATGCCAGAGATACTGCATTAAGAAATATAATTACCGGTATGGAGCTTCCTGATATTATGTCTATTGAGGATGTTAAAAAGAAAATGAAATATTTAAGGACTACTTATATAACTTGATGAAGTTAACAAAATATTTTACAAATCATATTTGGTGTGGTTCCATGAAATGCATGCATTCATCAATATGTAAATGTTAAAAGAAACACAAAAAGTTCATCTCTCCATCTCTACAAGAGCATATTCAAATCCAATGGTGTACACGACAATACTGGCTCAGACTCATAGGTCTACATGTAAACGACATGGCATTTTCCATTGTCTTGGCTTACTGGATTGTCTCAGCTGTTGGCCTCATGTAAAAGGCCGATAAGATGTCACTTGTTTCAGGATGAAGCTAGCCTGTACCATATCATCATTCTCCTACCCTTATCCTAATTTATCTGAGGTTGGCAAAATATGTCTTTTGCCTTCTTACTTCTGTGTTAATCATCATCTCAATGTACTATAATAAATTCGTAAATACAATACATATTGCCACTAAGACATGCAACTTATTCTATAAATGAAAGAATGAATGAAAAAACCTTGAAAAAGTTGGATATACCTTTTTCTTTCAAGGTATTTGTAGAACCAGGTGCCGGCCCTAATTAGCAGGGGTCACTGCTGAGCCTAACCTGTGGTTAAACCTACAAGAGTCCCATTTGTTTCCTCCAAAGATTCCAAACAATATTAAAACATCTAACAATTCACAATTTATTTGAGGTTTCAATGCTTCTCTATTACTATCTAACTAATTACAAAATTAAAAAAAAATATTATTATTACTATTTTTTTTTTTATCTTTATTTCAGGTGTAACAACTCATAAACAAACCATAAACTTAAACTCCGGTCTCTGCCTCACCATGCATTCACACATCTTACCAACGTCACACAAGCCCATACTGTTCTGTGCGTTAGATGACCATAAGATACACGTGTTTGTTGGTGACGAGTACCACAGGGTGCATACGCTGACTGGACATGAGGACTGGGTGAGGGGGTTTGATGTTCAAGATATTGGTGAGTTAAAGTAAATTGGATGGACAAACTAATTAGTGCCTCAAAAAGGACACAATCATAGAATTAGAAAGGACCAAATATCAAGATTAGTAAGATTTGCTTGAGATTGCTGGAAGAAATTTCTAGTGAATAAGCAGTACCTGTATGCTTCTATCTTTATGTAATTTATTGTTTTATGTATATTGTACGTAAAATACGTATTGGACGCTCTTAATGTGCACGTCTTTGTACATCGTTCTTACATAATTATATAATCTCAACATGAATGATGTAATCAAGATTTTGTAACAATATTTTGATTTAAAAGAGTGTCCATGGAGTTTCTTGCCCATTCTTCTCCTTAGAGATCTACGCTTTGGAATGTGCAACTACAGTACTTTCGCAGGTTATAATGCCTTGTGACTGTGACTGTTGCTTAGCTTTTTTGTTTTTGACTTTCAAAAGTGCCTGTATTGGTCTAATTGAAATAAATGCTTTGATTTTAAATAGGTAAATTATTAAAACATCAAGTTCAAACAATTATGGTCAAAAAATGGCAATAGTATACTAAAGCAATTCGACCTTCTTACAACTATTGCCATGTTTTTTTTTGTTATCATCCCTCTTACCTAACAACCTTGCTGTTGTTTAAATTTTCAGATAACTCAACAATACTCCTAGCATCAGCCTCCCAAGACAGCTACATCCGTCTGTGGCGCATCGAGAAGCATCTAGACCAGCAGGTCACTAAAGGCATCAAGGTGGAACAGAAAGTGTTCCCAGCATATGGAGAGGACTGGTCCGTGAAGCTAGAAGCTGTGCTCGCTGGACATGACGGATGGGTGTATGGTGTGCAGTGGCAGCCGGGGAATGTTGGAGGTAGGTTGTGGAAACTTCGGAATTAATGTAGCTAATAAAGCCTTAAGGCTCTATGAAATCGAAATATCTCTAAGGCCCCCGTTTATCAGCTGGGGGATTGCGATTGGACTGGTGTAACCGCGTCAGACAGCGCACATCACCATTCTGGCCGACGCTCCGCTTGTCGCGTCTCGATGACTCATGGCATTGCTCAGCAATTTCCTTCATTTGTTTTCTCCATAGGCACTGTCGCAACAGTCGTGTAGCTCGAGCGGTGCCTACGACGGAGTAAAACGCGATGTACAGACGCCAGCACATCAAGCTACTACAATCTGTCAGATTTCTTTAATAGATTTTCAACTTTATCGTTGAAGTATTAGGTTCAAGGTTGGTTGGGAAAATTTGACAGTTTCGGGTAGCTAGATGTGCCGAAACGGCCGAAACTATACATGAATTAGTGAAGGGGAAGCGCCAGGGTAGCCCACGAAATTCGAAGGCCGCAAATCATAATATTTTGTTCAGCATAAAGCCTGACACTGACCGGCAAATTACAAAAAACGTAAGAAAATGAAGTCCTTACGTTACCTAGTCTTAACCTTAAGTCCCCAAGTTTCTGAACGCCTCAAAAAGTTCCTGTTCACAATGTCCTCTGTAAAATCTCGCTATATAAGTAAATCTAGAACCCAATACTTTGTATGGCTGAAATGAAAAGGAAATTAGGAAGTACGGCTTGTTTGTACTGCAAATCTTTTCAAATGCAAATCTGCAATCGTTTTTTTTTTTCAGAAACCAACAAAAAGCCGATCTACCGTCTCCTGTCCTCATCCCTTGACAAGACAGCCATCATTTGGGAACCAGAATCCTCCCCACAGAAGGGAGAAGGGGAGGGCGCGTGGGTAGAACGAGTGAGAGTGGGGGAGGTAGGGGGAAACGGGCTGGGGTTCTATGGCAGCAAGTTCGGACCTGGTGGGAACTCGTTTCTAGCACATGGGTATAATGGATCCTTTCACATTTGGGAACAGTGTAAGGTAAGTTTAATACGAGTCTTTGGTTTTTGTCTTGGATGCTTTAATCAAGCTTCTGGAAATAGTTGGAAAGATTTCTTGGATGTCTCTGATTCACTTTATTTGTCTCTAAAGATTTGTACTATACTTGCCACTAAAAATGAGATGGTATGCTATTTATAGCCAAATCTAAACTATTCCCTTGTTGTCAGGAGACTGGCCAGTGGCAGTCATCGGTCGTATGCGGGGGTCACTTCAGCGCGGTAGAAGACGTGAGGTGGGAGCGAGAGGGGAGATACCTCATGAGTGTGTCCGCTGATCAGACCACTAGGGTCCACGCACCGTGGAAGACCAGTCACGGTATACCTCCATTTTTTTAGACCTACGCTGTTCTATAACAGCATGCTTGATTGTTGTTCCCACTGCAATGTAAAGCTGCTTAATCCGAGCTTCAAATTTTCAACCATTTGCATAAAATTGCAATACAAACGAATAGTAATACACACATAAAATCGTTTCCTGCGTTTTATGCCCTCTATTCTGGTCCTCAGGCAACGAGTGGCACGAGATAGCCCGCCCTCAAGTGCACGGGTACGACTTGTCATCTCTCGCGCTAGTCAACAGCACGACGTTCGCATCCGCCGCTGAGGAGAAAGTGATACGAGTGTTCAGAGCGCCGCACAACTTTGTACACAACTTTAAGAATATTAGCGGAGAGGTTATTGAAGAGGATGCTAAAGGTAAGAAAGTATTTGGGCTTTTATAGGAGTATTCCAGTGGCGAAGGTTCCATACAACTCGATTCCTACTGGCTTCCCTTGGAAAAAACAGCCAGTATTCTATAGACAAATAATATAATCACATTAAAGATATGTACTCCGGCTTACCTCTACAAAAACTGACCCTTCGCTACTGAGGAGTACCTATACTCAGAATTGTTTGCCCTGATCGGGTGATTACTGGAGAAATCGAACCTTTTTCCAATTATGTTGGGGTTTGCTTCCAGTCGAACCAGATGCAGCTGAAAACTAGCATTTTACCTGGAGCGTATGTCTACCTGAACATAAAATTTACTGATAAAAATAGCAGTAATTGAATTCGAACCGAGATTTTGAACATAGTAATTTTGGAAATTATGATAAAAAAGTGCTTCTTAATCATATGTCTGCTTGAATGTTTCAGGACCCGAAGGTGCAGCGGTGCCATCGCTCGGGCTATCAAACAAAGCCGTGTTCATCGGAGAAGATGAACAAGAGGACGGTGACGACGACAACGACGGATACTTTGTGCCAATCGATATGACAGGTAAGGAGAAAATTCTTTAATAAATAAATAAAACGCCTTTTGTTACTAATCTCAATTAAATTTACACACTTAACACTAGGTACTTATTCTACCTATTACTTATTATAATTAAATGTTAGTTGTGTTAGTCTTTAACTTATTCTAGTTAGTATTGTTCGTTTTATTAAGGATTGGAGATGTAGCGTCGTTACGGGTAGAGGCCTCCTCCATCTTTTTCCACTTCTCACGGTCCTTGGCAAGATTTAACCAGTTTGAGCCAGCAGTCTCATCCCAGCCCAGCTTTTAAAGGGTCTCCCGGCCTTTCTTTTGCCCGGTGGTCCTGTCCATCTCGTGGTTTGGATAGACCATCTGTCATCGCCGAGGCGTGCGACATGACTGTCCAGCTTTTGTTAGGGCATCGTTTGTACGGCCGCGTGCGTGTACGACGCGTGTAGATGTATGAATGTGGACAAAGCAAAAGGAGCATAATTATAAAGATCGTAGCAGGTAGCGTGTTTCTGCCTACTCGCATGAGGAAAAAGCCAAAGTTTGTGTTATGTGGTGTTACATCATCTGCCTAGCCTTTTCCCAACTATGTTGGGGTCGGCTTCCAGTCTAACCGGATGCAGATGAATACCAGTATTTTACATGGAACGACTGCCTATCTGACCTCCACAACCCAGTTACTGCTAAGTTATTACGATACCCCTTGGTAAGACTCGTTGTCAAGACTTTCAGGTCAATACTGACTACCTGTAACGACTGTCAAAGATCTACAAATGACAGCCGGGACCAACGGCTTAACTTGCTTTCCGAGGCACGGAGGAAACTCGGTATGTAATGGGTGGTCACCCATCCACGGACCAACCTAGGTAAGCACGGCATAACCTAATCTTTAGGTTGACCCGAGCGGCTGTTCTTATTTAGCCACGAGCCCCTCATGACCAAACATGGACACAGACTACAAAAGGCACCCCTGAGCACGTTCATGCGGCGTTTTTTGAACTTGGCCGAATTAGAATTTCACTTTTCCCATGCCGTATTGCAGAACCACCAACCGAAGAAACTCTAATGCAGAACACGCTCTGGCCGGAGGTACAGAAGCTATACGGTCACGGTTACGAGGTGTTCGCACTGGCCGCCAGTGCTGACGGCAAGCTACTCGCCTCCGCGTGTAAGGCCACCACTGCGGAACATGCGGCCGTGCTGATATGGTAAGACTTCGCGTTGACGAACCTTAGCATAGAACGTCTGACCAGCCAGTTTTGCTCATGTGACTAAAGCCCTGTAAACATTTGGAATCGTTTAGAGGGCGTCCTTGCCTGTGTGTATAATACCTAATAGATAAGAATAATGATTAATTTAGATGCGCAGCATAAAGAAAGCAAAAAATGTTGAGGTGTTTAATGGTTTTAACTTCCGAATTCTAGTGAGATCGTTGTAATTTTTTTAACCATGCCCCACACTACATATTCTCCTGTATAGTGCGTGCATTTACAACATTTTAACGCACATACCCAAACAGCCAGATCCGGAATAACCTGTAGGTCATACAAATAATATTTGTTCCGTGCGGAGATCGAACCCGTGACACGCAGCGTAACAATCAATAAGCTCAGCCACTGCGCCAACCGTGCCGTCAAATGACGCAAATTATTGAACAACAATATAAACATATTATTTCATCCGCTATGTGGTATTCAGTTAATACTACGGAATCACACACACAGAATAATGTAAAAAGAACATAATTATGTTTACAGGGACACCTCAACCTGGCAACAAATCCAAAAGCTTATCTCTCACCAACTGACAGTCACCCAACTGGCATTCTCACCGGACAGCCAACAACTCCTCTCAGTATCCCGCGACAGACGATGGACCTTATACCGAAGGCGCCACGGCTCAGACTCATTTGACATGGTCGCTGGCACGGACAAGACGAATGGAGTACATACTAGGATTATCTGGTGTTGTGCGTGGACGCCGGATAGCCAGGCGTTTGCGACTGGGTCCAGAGATGGGAAGGTAAGATATGAAAATATAAGAATTGCAACTACCTACCCTTCAAATTCTTAGTATAATATTTTCTGATTCTGTCAAATATTGGATGTCAAAATCATTTTAAATGTTTGATATCAGTCTTCAAAACTCTTTTTATCAGTTTTAAAATAGTTGGTATGGTTGCACCAGACCATCAAGCAAGTCAGATAAAGAGAAAAAAAAGGTTTCAATCCGCAATCACTGAGAATCGTTATATTTGTAAAAAATGCTTAGAAAGTAGCATTATTTGTAGAGTACAAAAGAGACTGATGCTTATTTGTTGAAAACTTACATTTTTAATGATACTTTCTCGCCAGTTCTTAGCTCTAGGACATACGCCGTGCAAATGACTGAAAAATAAATCCCTTTTTTTAACTTTTCCAGGTATGCATCTGGTCAGAAACTGGTCCTTCAAACTCGTCCCTCGGCGACTTCGGCCTGCTAGGCAAGCCGCTAGACGCGGGCGCGCCCGTCACGGCGCTGGACGTGGCGCGCGGGGCGGGGGGGGCGCGCGGGCAGGGGGGGGGCGCCGTGCTGGGCGCTGGCTTCGAGAGCGGCCACATCAGGATATACCACTTCGGAGTTGATGGATGGAATTTATTGCGGGAGTTAGATAATAGGTAAGACTAAAAACTACCGTCTTGTCACGACACCAGTTTTAACTAGTTGTGTAGTTCAACCAGTTAATGCATTTTATTTTGACCGACTTCAATATTGTCGATTTACCGTTGTCGTTACACTGTGCGCAATGCTCAACTCAGCTGAGAGCTGATAATCTGGTTGTTGTCCCTTGTCTATTAGTGAAAACGAACTTTTTAGACTATTCTAAAGTCAGTTTTTGTATTAATTCAAACTCGGGCGAGTTTGACTTACTACAAAAACTGACTTTAATACTTGCTACTACCAAGCGCTAACTGCCTATTGGTATTTTTTTTTTAAGTTTTCATATGCCTAAAGCAATTTATTTACGCTCATTTATGTTAAAATATAGAACTTTCGAAGTTTATAAGCTCCAAACCATTTTTAGGGTTCCATAGCAGAATGGCAAAAAACGGAACCCTTGTAGATTCGTCATGTCTGTCTGTCCGTATGACACAGCCACTTTATTCCGAAACTATTAGGACTACACAGTTGAAACTTGGTAGGTAGACGTATTCTGTGAACTGCTTTACGATTTTTATACAAAAATAAAACATTAAGGGTAGGCTCCCCATACACATGGAACGGAAACTAAAAAAAACAAAAATCATCTAACCTATATGTGCGGGGTGTCTATAGATAGATCTTTAAAAATGACACAGGTCCCTAAAACCATTTACTCTAAGGGCCTGTTTCACCACCCGCGATTAAGTTCCCGTTAACTTATTTGGCAGATAATTTCATACAAATTCTCTTCCATTTTTGAATTTATTCGGTAAGTAGTGGCTATTCGGACATCGTGAAATAGGCCCTTAGTCAATCTTTTGAAAGATGACACTGCCAAAGTGGTAAAATGTGTCCGTCCCTCCCTCTAATTTCTAAAGTAAGAGGACGAAAATTCTGAAAAAATGTAGGAATGTAGAATGTAAAAAAGAAATAAATATGATTTGATGTTTAGTTTTTGAGATATGGGACTTTTTCATCAAACTGCAGCAGTAACTTTGTTTTTCATTAACATACTATGAAAAACAAATTTAGTTTTGCTGTTGAATGTATTACAATACAACATATGAATGAGCCTTCAAAATATTTGTATTATTCCCTTTCGATGAGACCGATACTTTCTCTTCAAGGTTTCGCCCGACTTTCTTTCACATTCTCAACGTGACGAAACGAGAGGATCATTCAACCTAAAATTTCGACCAGTATTCTAAGCGGCTCGTTGGTCTAGGGGTATGATTTTCGCTTAGGGTGCGAGAGGTCCCGGGTTCAAATCCCGGACGAGCCCAATCTTTTTGCACTTTTATAATATTTTTTTGTTTATTTTCAGTGCGGCCCACCATTTGGCGGTGAAAAGGTTAGCATTCAAGCCTGCTGAGGGAAATAAAATGCATTTAGCAAGTTGCGGAAATGACCATCTTGTTCGAATATACAGTCTTGATATATCTTCTTAATAAAAACTTAAACTGTTTTTATTTATTCTCTAATGCCACTTTGTCTAAGAATCTACTTTTATTATTAGAATTAGAAATGAAATACCATTATAACTAACGTATCAATATATTTACAGAAAATTTGACAAAATGATTCATCAGTAAAATTTACAAAAAGGCAAACAGCGAACACGTGTATATTATTTGTATAAAATCACATTTTTAACTATCAATGGTACAAGGATTTCCCAATTTCTTCCAATTAATTATGTACAATAATAATGGTAGGTATCATTCATGACTAAATCGTATTGGTTTTACAGAGTAATAAAAAGAGAATGCAAACTGCGTTCTTACATTTGGTAATATTTTATAAAAGAAACCATCAGACAGATAGCTAACCTGTTTAGCATATTTATAAGTCAGATGAAAAATCAATAGCTCCTTTGTAATATTAACAAAGATTGACAAACATGATGCGTTTATATATTCTCTACTCTTACGTAGCAAGACTGTTGAATTATTACATAATTCATATAAAGTAATAATCAATTAAAACTACTTATAACACTTTACTTATCTTATCGTTCTATTGATCTCATAATAAAATTTCTAAAAATATAGACTTATTTTGTAATAACAATGTTACAAAAATACACTTTTAAAAATGGTAAAAATACCTCTCCATCTATACGGTGACTATATATTTTTTTGTATATCTAGATATATTTCTATTCACTTTTAAAGCGATTGAGTAGCGAATTATTGTCTTTGCAATATGAGAGATATCTAATATGACTTATTCAGCAGTAACGCTAATCTGAGACCTTTACTACAAGTAGACTTCATTTATTAAAACTTAATTATTTTGCTTATAAAATACCCCTATGAATGTTACATGAATATGCTTGGAGGAATTAAGAAAACTCCAAATATATGAGAAGGGACAGACTTTTTTAAATGTAGTTCGTTTGAGTAAGCTTACACAGACACAATATTAGAGCTAAGTATATCGAAGTTAAACCAAATCTTTAAGATCTTTGAAATTAAAATCAAAGAAATTAAAACAAATGGATAAAATTACCGTTAACTCTAAACAATGACAACAAATATAATATTTTTGTGCTCTGATGAAAATTTTCATTCCCATCATGTATCACCAATTTTTTTTAAACTAATAACTGGTTTTGATCAGCATTAAAGTTTAAAATTTCCTTACATCGGTGATTACTTTTAAATTCCTATTTAAAAATAACACACTAGTCATCCAATATAGAACCGTTAATGAGCGACTATGATGGCTTCCTCTCCTGGTTTGTTGATCCTCAGCATTTTCATCAAGCGCCTTATTATCCTAGGTTTCTTCTTCTTCTTGCCGCTGGATACACTTTTCTGGCTCATGCTGCTTAAAGAGTTGCAGTCAGCGGTGATTGTGTGCACGTTGAGGGAATCCAGGTCATTCATTGAGATGCTCTTAGCCGGGGACGGGAGGAAGAGGTGATTGTCGTCCGTGATATAATCGTTGATGTTCTTGCTTGATGGCAGCTCCACTATCTTGATCTGTGGCAGCGAGGTATTCATTGTCGAGTTGTTGATTCTGTAATTTTTATGTAACAATTAGGATTGGTTGAAGAAAAATCTAGTCGCTACACGCACAATGGTCCACTTGAAGGACAAGTGCGGAAATTAAACCAACTAGAATAAGAAGTCTAACTACAGATTTTTCAGGTACTTTAAACGTTTTTATACTCGCGTCGTATGAGACGGCCCCCACAAACGCACTATTCGTTCTGAAATGAATGTAGCATCGAATTTAACTAAAGCAGGCCGCACATCAGGCATACATTTGTAACTCGATAATTGTAGCGCCACATTTGAAACGCGACACATTTAACGCCCCCATATATTTGTACGCGAGCACGCACACCGAGGAAACATTTGTAGCGGGCGCACTTTGTGGCGAGACGTTGTCCGGGCTACACGAATTCAAGATCGAACACGTTCGTTTTTTGTGTCGCGTTGGTTTGCAAAAATCGCTCTTCAGCCGAAATACACTCTCTGAAGTGGGTATTTTGTTTTGTTAAACTTTATTTAACTAAATTTAATAATAGCTTGTATGTGTTTTCAGACATTCGATAATATAAGTGGAACTTTTCTTCGTCGGATTGTAATTCTTGCGAAATTTTGAAATTCCCGTAAATTGTACAATCTTGATTAAACGGATGAACCCAATAAAGTCTTTTTTTTCTCATTAATCGCCACATCAAAAAATCGTCGTCATCAGACGATGATGTCGACATTCTCAAAGCGGTGCCACGCTACAACTGTGCTTCCGATGTGCGCATATACAATACATTTGTAGTAAGCTGAATTGTAGCGCAATGATTGTGGCGACGTAAATGTTCGATGCGTGTAGCATGTGGCGCTGGTGTGCGGCCTGCTTAACAGGAAGTACAAAATACCATCATGGATGATAACAGAAAAATCACGAGTGTGTTTTATCAGTCTCACAGACAGATGCGCGAGTATAGGAAGGTTAACTCTATAAAGTGCCTCTTGCTTCCACAACTAAATAACTTTGAGCTTGTTGATAATTACAAAGTATATTTTAGGACTGTTAATTCTGATTCATCTTCAATTTATAATATAATCAATACTTTGATAAACACAATATCAGATCAACCACGAATTGTAATTTTACTGTTATAATTCCCATCATTTTTTCACATAATTGATCAATAAATCATCATCCGACTGATTAACCAAATATGTAAAAGGATTATTCAAGATTTAATACTACACAAAACTAGAACTAACCAGCCGTGGATCTATTAGCCCAGAGCCTGGATTTGTGCCTGGTTAATATGGGTTCAACCTCTATTCCATAGGACTTTAACATAACTCTTTCCAGTCACAATAAATTATAAATGTCTTATATGTTTAACATTTAAACTACTCCAACTTTGAAAAGTATTTATTTGAATTCAACCATAGAGAAGAATAGGCAAGAAACTCCAAGGACACTAAATTAAGTTAGTAGTTTTTATTACAGTTAGTTACTTTATATTATGTTAGTAATTACAAAATATTGGTACTCTATTCTTATTGCTATGAAATATGTTAATAATGTTAAAAAAAAAGAATTATTCCACACTACAGACATCTTGTCTGAACATTGAGAAAAAGAATTTTGACATCCGCTTTAACTTAGTAATATTTGTTTTTTTATTGTTTGGTTCACAGTGTTGATGTTAGTCTGCGGATTTGTGTCCCACTAGTGGGACAAGTCGGTGGAGCAAAGTGGAATAAAAAAAATTAAAAAAAAATAGCACCAAACTAAAACTACATATCAAAATTAAAGATAGCTTTAGCAGTTAAGTGATGACCTAGTCTCAACTGGCGTGGTGTCCTTTCACGAACATGACGAGAACCCCCCATCTCAAGCCCAAGCATTATTAGCTAAGGGAAGGAGTACTGGCCTATTATTGTGCTGCGGTCTCGGGGTGTGGCGTGCGAGCTCCAGGGACTGCTTCAACTTCAGCCAGAAGTCGACGATGGCGCGCTCATCCTCGTTGTAGTACAACTTGTGGTAGAACGCGAGGTGCGACGGCAGCTGGCATTCGCGGAACATAATGGGGATTATCTTGTGGAAGCTCGACTCTGAAACAGGAGGAGAACATGGAAGATGATTCTAAAGCTTACAGTGCTTTTATAGCGAAGTAAACAGTTTTCGTTGTTGACGTTAGAAAGACAGAAAATTCTGTTTAATGACTTATGAACAAAAAAAAAGTGGAAAAACACGATAAAACAATGCTTGTATTGCCATAAGGCCCACAGCAAATATAATCCTTGCAAAATGTGTTGACCGTGCCAAGAGCAGTCTTATCACTTAAGGCTATATCTGCCAGACAGCCCTAAAACTATGAACTATACAACCTTATCAGAAATATGATGAACTAGATCATTTACAAAAACATAAGGCACGCGACGTTAGCCGATCGAGCTTAAAAAGTCTGGCTTTTAGGCTATGTTTCCACCAGAGATGTGCATAAAACTTACCAATCACAGCTTGCTTAGCTCAAAATGTGAAAAAAAAACTTTACTATTGGTTAGTTTCACACACATTCCTTGCTACACATCCTTGCTCATCTTATGTGGAAACACAGCTTTAGAGTGTTTTCTGCAAATTATACGTATTTAGCTATTTACAATTTCTTTCCAAAACAGGGTGCGTCTAATAAACGGTTGGGTTTGTTAGTCTAACACCCAATTAGATCTTCCTAATTAAAAATAACAATACAATTTGTATGTGGAACAATTACGAGGCCTTCTCTCCTAACTGTTGTTACTAACATAGTATTTTGAAACCCATTCTAGGTATCAATAAATAGGTCTTATCTCTGGCGAGGAAAATTTAAAAATAAGCAGCTATTTACCAATGCTGACAGCTTGAGCGTAATCCCTGTAGAAGGAGTTGGCTGAGCTGCTGAGGAACTCGGGCGAGCAGATGAGTATGATGCGCTTGCATCGTTCTGAGATCAGCTGGGCGACGGGCGCGTACGGCGTCATGTGACCTGCTTGCAGTCTGTCCTCGGTACATAGCTGGTGATAGAAGTACAGGTTAGACCGTAAAACTGTCTGGACCTATTCATGGAAAACTTCCGCAAGATACCTCATTAGCGAGCAGCGAATAAAGCCAGCAATTTTTTTTTGTCAGCATTCTCGCTAACTATATTAATATTATTATGTATCTGACAAGGAACCTACAATCTTTCGTGCGTTTCATGAGCGCAAAAATTGCCGCTTCCTCGTCGGCGGCGGGACTGTTGACCCATGTATTTAGTCAAGGGCACGAATATGCGCCGTACAGTTGATTAAATTCAAATGATTGTCTCATTCGATTTATTACGTATTGGTAAAATACAGTGTTTAATATATTTAAAAACCAAAAGAGTTTTACATAAACAGGCTAAAATATAAATGTTTGCCCTTGAATATAGATTCTAATGATCTTGCTGCAGTGTGAATTTTAATCTATCTGTGTGTCATATCAGTTTCAAGATAAGGTTTAAATTGTATAAAAATAATTTAATCTGAATATATGCAAATCAAATCGGGGCTTAGTGTTTTATTGCTAAATATTTTGATTGAGCATGTTACAGCTTAACATAGGTTGCTAATAAAATATAATTAGCATACCTAATTACATTTAGCGCTAGCTTTTGCTATATCCCTGTGAGACTGATTGTCAGACATTCAGGCCACTGATTACCTGTAACGCCTGTCAAAGATCAACGAATTACAGCCGGGACCAACGACTTAAAGTGCTCTCCGAGTCACTAGCAGTAATATAACCTAGGACATGGTGTATTCATATGACCAGTTTTACCGAAATCCGAGCAACTGTCAAGGCGTGAAAAGATAACAGAGTTACTTCGCATTTATACACATAGTATGGATGTAGGTATGTGCCACTATATGCTTTATTCAAATCATGTTATCTAATATAACATGAATGAACTCATGACTTGTTAATCATTCGCATGAAAACACCCCAGATATACAAAATCACGCCTACTCATTAGGTTCCTATTTTTATTTTTTTATTTATATTATTTCATAATTTTTATGGGTTATCCTTACATTTTTATTCGAAAAATCTTTTAACATTGTACTTATCAGTTTATTTTCCTTCATATTAAGATTTATAATTTATGGATGAATTAATAATTCTCAACATAATGATAGTTTTTCTTTGACAGTAACATAACTACTTTATTTTGCAGTTATCAGAAGCATTGTGGGATAAACCTTTGAGTCACTTCTCTTGTTTGTTGGTATAAATATGTATACAATCTGTGTGGGATGAAATGTACTCACAATTTGAGTTATTTTTAATCAGCAATCAGCACATTTTGGTTTAATAAAAATTCATAAATGTTAAATTTTATAACAGTGTATTATTTAAATTTACCTTTTTACCTATAACTTTGTCCACTATATTTTCATACCTACTCAATAACCAAACAATTCATATTTATGTTCTTTTATAGAAATCTATTTTTAATAATAGTGACATAAACATGGTTTTAGTATGCTACTTATACAATCCTGAAACCGACTGAATCTCAACAACAACGAATAATGTTTGCTGACGTTAGAATTCTTTTTACACCTTGGTTCAATAAATTATGGAAATAATGTAAAAATCTATTGGTAAAACCTGATTTTACCTGAAACCCAGCAGCGGTCATCCTCGCCAGCAACTCATCAACAAACTTCTTGTCCTCCTTAGCGTACAAGACGAATGCATCATAATGCTGCTCGTAGCCTGGGACGTCATCATAGGTAATCGGACTGAACTCTCTCTGTTCGCCATTACTGTGATTGATGTGGTTGTTGTTGTTGTTTATCGCTATTTGGTCTTGTCTATTCACTGAAACAGAATAATAACATGATATAACATCATGCATGTATATCTGAGGGGCTAGGAAGAGGTGTACCTAATACAGTTCGCCCACAGTTTGCCCGCATTGTTTAAGTGCACTGTAATAGGCAGCGAGCCTTTTGCCATCAACAAGATACAAGTCCTGACTCCAAGATGCTGTTGAGATATCTAATCTATACAAATAATTAAAGCTTTTTACTGAAGGCATATGAAAATAGTATATATTTGACTCATAAGCATACAAAAACACATTTTATTTCAATTTTTGTGTGTATGTCGGCTCGATTTTGACGGGACTTTTACTGGCAGATAGCTGATGTCATTAGGTTTAACATAGGCTACTTTTATTTCATAAAAATAATTATGGAAAAAAAAATGAAAACCCTTGAAATTGTTAACAAAATCCGATTCAAAAAGGGAATTAATATGTATTTTTTCAATAATCATTTCACGCAAACGAAGGTCACCGGCAACAGCTAGTTCTTAATAAGACTGCCCAACCAGGGCATCAAACCCCATGTTCTCATGCTTAGCAATAGCACTTGCAACCACTGTTGAGTTAAATGTATCAATTAATTTTATGACAGTCACTGACCATTGTAATGTTGATACTATTGTCTCAAGTATATTCATATGGACTGTCATGCTGTTTGTTTTTTTTTTAATTTTCTAGGCACTAATTTCAATAATTTACTTATCATGCATTCCACAATGAGAACTCAATCTTATTAGCTAACATTTTTAAATATTTTTATCAGGTTGTTAGATATCCCACAGTCATGCTGTAACTTACCTAAAAGTTCCCTTCTCTTAATTGCTTCTCTGAGATCATCATACAGATCATCATATACATCGCAACGATCTAATTTCTCCAAATGGCTCAGCAGCTGACCAACTGTTGCGGTCTGGTCTCTTTGCCATATTTCCAGCACTTCGGTAGTCTTTTGAGGACGCATTCGGATGTATGCGGCCTGTTCTGATGATATGTTGACTAGGTATGCAAGGCCTCGCCAATCTCTAAAATAAAATATTGCATGTGTATTTCAGTTTAGGTGTTGATTTTGTTATAGTTTTTATGAGTAGGGCCTGCAGTGGGCCTATACGGTAGATTGCAGCCAACTCCCTCTCATGGAGAAAATGCCTGCATAACAGTAACAGGAATTATATGTTATACTTAGGCTGATTCCGCTATGCTTATACTGTAAAATTCAGTTCGTACTCCAGCTATTATAGTTGACCACATCAAAATTTATACTACTGGGCAAGTGGCAGTAAAGTGGTAAATTGATCAGTTTTAAAATTAAATTATCTAAATCCAACAGTCAGTTGTCATCAGCAATCAATCTTAAAATGAACAGCGCAATTAAGTAATGTTGTTTGCAACAATTATCAGATATAAGCCGCTGGACAATTACTTAAACCAATGAAAAGAGCGAAATATAACATATAATAATAGGTGTTTACAGGTCAATGAGTCACTGTTATCATTCTTTGAGTTCGGATCTCTCTTAGTATTCATTTGGTAAATTGTCATATATAGCTCATAGGCTTGTTAAGGATATGTAAATTGAGTACTTTTTTCGGCAAGAAAAAAAAATCCCAAAATCCTGAGCTGCCCAAAATCTCCAGTACAAAACAGTGCAAGTAATAACAGGAAAAGCTTTTCTTTCTGATCCACGATGTTTGTAATCGTCGTTGTTCAAGCTTATAAATCTGTCTTAATGTCAACATTAAGTCGAAAACAGGACTATTACAGTTAATTATTCATGTTTGCACACAAAAAAATTAAGACAGGTTTTGTAACCCAGGAGTATTTCGCAATTGTTAGCATTTTGCACTGATTACTTAAATCAAAGTTATGTAAACGAACAATAAATTACCTGGGAAGCTTATCAGGTCCATCGTTTGGAATAATTTTTGGCGTATCCAACAAACATGATAACAATTCCCGAGTTTTTAATGGAAGACATGACAATGGCAAAGACTGTATAATATCAGTGTCGTCTACCATTTTTATGCCAATTTCTTATTTAACAAACATTCATTTCGGCTAAAAAGGGCACTTAAACTTATCACAGTGTATTTTTTTATCCAATTTCCTCAAGAAATTCACAAATTATCAAATCAAAAATTGACAAAATACATCACGCACATAATTGAAAGAAAGGAGAACAGATAAAAAATATGTTGTTGTGCAATTTTAGTCGACCGATTTATTTTTGTTATGTTGGCACAGCGTTTGCAAGAGTGACACAATTAATGACTCCCATCCACGAAATCGGTAATTTATTTCACAAACATAAGAGAAAGAAAGAGGACTGTATGCTTCAATGGGGGCTATCGCACATGAATTACTAAAGGCATTCGTGTAGCCTACGGTCATCAGAAATGTCAGATGTCATATAGAGTTCGCTATTATTTTCCCTGATTAAAAAAGGCTAGGCAGATGATGATGCTTGCTAATTTTAGGGAGAATAATTGTAACTATTTTTAAGTATCTGAAGATAACACTATGTTGTTATAGGTAATAAAATAAACTTTTTAAGAAGTTATTGGTACTTCAAAGTTTAAAATAGTATTAATGACAGGACCTTACTCGTTGCGAGAATCACAGTTGGTCCATTCTTTTTCATTTTGTTTTTTTAACACTCAAACATACCGTAAAGATTTTATTGAATACAGAAACAGTGATATCTTCACACTTAATATTACTGTTACTCATGGGCGTCTCCAGGGGAACGGCAGCACTCCCCCGCCCCCACTAAAGGTTCAAGGTAAGTTGGAGGGTAAGTTGTAACTTTTCCTGCCTTCACAGAATAAATAAGAACGTACCTATTCGTAATAATTTTTAGCATAAGTAGAATCATGAGGTAATAACTTCCTAACTTCCTGCAATTCTGTACTCCCACTTAAGCGTTAAATTCCTCAATTAGAACATTGCAGTGGGCCGTAGTGCAAGGCCTTGGAGATGTCCTCAAACATTTCCTCCACTCGTCCGACTGTGCCGCGGTCGGTGCGTAGACCTGAACAACCGTGAGCCTTTCGGTTAGCTTCACTATGAGGTACGGTACCTTGTTCGAGACACTAGAAACTTCTACCACGTTGTCACAAAGGGATTTGTGTACCCAGGAACCCGACTCCGCCTCAGAATAGCTGGTCTCCCTCTCGTAAATACTTCAGATGGCCTGAGACAAGTGTTATTGTGTCCTCCTCCTCTCTTCGGACTTCACTCAAGCCAAGAATGTGCCACTTTACTTTTTCGAGTTCTTTCTCAAGCTGCACTAAGTAGATGTTCGTCGAATTATGACGTGTGTCTATTCTACGTTGCCACGGTCAGTTGGGTTTGATGGCTATTCGTAATCCGAGGATTCTTCGCACCCCATACCTTGCAGTTACCGTGACCGTCACCAAAATGAGGAATAGAAGGGTCGCCAGGAACTGGGGGTCGTGGTTGATTTTGGCCTGCCATTGAAGGGTTTAACCATAATCGCTACGCCGAGCATGCGGGTTGGCAGTCGTAGATCACAGCATCTCGCACTAGTGACACTGCTGCCCGTCACTAGTTTGCACTATTTAGCTGCGAACATTTCTTTGGAAATGGTTATACCGCTATTTGTCGGTCGTTAGAGCCTCGTTTGTTGTTCCAGGGTCTTTTTGAAATTATGTTCGGTGAAACTTTGTAGGTACATACATATTTTTCTATCATCATCATGTAAGTGTATGTCTGTGAAATTAAAGGGCCGTGTATTTGCTGAAAGTCACTTTATTAGGATATTATTTTACCTAAATTCAAACTTACTTATAATATGGCAATTTAATATTATTTTTACATACAGCACGACAGTGATATTTTTAACAAGCCACACAAACATATTGAGTACACAAATTCGCAGTAGGTATTCTTTGAGTTCGGGGAAGGCCTGTTAGAGCTCATTGTAGATGGCGTGAACATAGCTAAGTCCCAATGGAACCAATGAGATGGCGATGATTCCCGATGTCCACCCGACTGCTTGTTTATCACTGGTGGACAGTGAGTAGTGACACAGCCTTTTATAATAATTATTCCCCAGGGTTTATTTAAGGAGGCGCGGTGGCACAGAGCATCTTATACATATAATAGGTACAGCGCGGTGGCGTGGCGTCTCGCGGCGCGTTGTGCGGACAGTGACAAAATTTATTAATATTATTCCCAGTAACAACCAATTTGATTTACGCTGCTATTGGACAAGCAGGGAATCATCGAAGAGACGTCAAGCTATTTTGAAATATTAAATTACATTACTTAACAGATTTTCAACCAAGCTTGATGCTTGGAACTATCTATGCTGTCCAGTTGGTATCCACATTTCTGTCAAGTTCGTCCATTCTGAAAGATTTTTGGCAAAGCAAAGTGCGACAGTTATAAAAGTTTTCCTGTTCTCTGTCTCGTTTTCTCTATCCATGCTTTGCTTCGTCCATTATTTTAAATCGACTCTTTTCTTTTTTACAACCTGCGAACTGTACCAGTGTCAATGGACAATTCTTCTGCATCTCTCACAGAATTGATAGTGCCTTCAGAGTCGTTATCATTCTTTACGAATCTGTATGGGCAGTTGCTTCTGAGTTTGATAATCTGTCTCCTTGTTGATAGCACGAGAAAAGTTTGCACTACAACTGAGAAAACAATGCTCAATCCACCCGCAGAGAAAAGTATGGCTGGTCCAGTTCTATCGAATCCACTATCCCACATAAGGGGAAGGAGAGAGATAGTGCTGATGCCAGATATCGCAATAATAGTTACCCATATGAATATTGCGTAGTAGTAGTACACTTTTAATATCTTCACATTTTTCTTATATGTTCCAATGAGCAATACAATATGTGTGATTGTTTCAGTTGCCAGTAAAATTCCCACCAGGGTTATTATTGTGATAAGTAATATATCTCCTTTGAGATAACTTAAATATTGTTGTAATGCCGCCATCACCAGTGTCATTGTGTACAAACTTAGTACTAAGAGTACTATGCCCAATTTGATATATCCCCATGTAACTAAATTCACACAAAAACAACTTTTCTTCAAAATTGGCAGATCATCCATTTGGTCAGATGTAAATCTTTAAAGTAAAGATCTTTTGAAAACACTAAAATCACTGCACTTTATTCAGAATGACCCAAATTTTCATCACTATGAGAATACCTATCTGTGTTTAAAAATAAGTGTATAATTATACTTGGAGTTATACGCAGCTATTCGCGGCAAATGGTGACTAGCTATAAATACTGATACAGACAGATGTGTTTAGTTCCTATAGAAATGGGCAAAATGCCCGAATTACTTAGCTTATTCGACAAAATGATTGGCAGTATTATTATAGGTATTCCCGAATATAGGTACAGAAGAACTAAGTTTTAGTAAATTGAAACTAACAAAAATCTTTTTTGCAATATATAAAACCGACTTCAAACATAAACTAATAATAACATAAGATTTTGCACCTACTACAATTTTTGCTAGAGACGCATCTGCATACATTAAGAGAAAGTAACAATACACAAACAACATTTTGCATGGCGGTTTGGGATCTATGTAACAACAAGAGCACAGAGTATGGGAGCGCGTTCGTCACATACGTACGGCGCCGGTGTCCATTAGATTAGTTTACCTTTTTACGACTACACCTGGTGATTTTTTATTAGGTCATCAGAGCTAAATTCAAAAGTATCGTATAGGTACGTAGACCTTGATTTTATAAAAGCTTTTTCCCGAGCCAGGAACCAAAACTTTTTTCTTTTACAAAAAGCAGGCTATGGTTAACCATGTCCCCTAGTAGATATAGAATAGATAATATATATATAATTATTATATATATATATATTGTAGGAGCCAGGCACCGTAAACTGTAACAATGTTGATGTTAGTTTAGTTGTGGAGTACACAGAAAGAACCACAAGCAGAGTTAAAGTTATATTAATATCAAAAAGTTGAACGTTTACCTACAATTTAGAGTGGTAGTGATTTTTTCTCTTGACAAGTGGTTAGTTCCACAGTTGTTGTCCGACTCGATCTGCCTTGCGCGAAAAGTTACAATTATAGCGTCATATTTGTGACGCACCACATCCAAGTGGGTTGCTGCGTTCGCAAAGTAAATGTACTTACGGTTGATGAGACCGTACATATATACATATATAGCCCCTATAGAAGGTGGAGAGCGTCCCAAGTAGTCATCTATTGCGAACCATCTTTTTTAACCTGATTTCCGTCGTCTGTCCTACCCTACCCATGAAAACAACCGTTGCGAATTTCAAATCCCGTGTCCTAACCAAAGTGATCGGTCGGGAATTGACGCGGCCGCGGCCATAAACGATCATGACGATATTTATACAATTAGTACAAACGCAACTTGGTTTATCGCGCAAGTACGTCATATTCATATACACGAGCGAGACGATCGCTTTTGGTTAGGACATAGCCTTCAACCGCACGATAGACACAACAGCACCTTTATGTGCACCTTTTTCCTTTATTACGAGCGGTTTTACAGTAGTCCCTGACATGGGAATTTTTAATAAATACTTATAATAAAACAAATAATACAATTTGAGACGCTTTATTGTCATTCACAAGTGCATTCACTATCCCACTACACTCTAATGTCGATACAAATGCAGAATAAGTTATTTTTATTGTAACATTTATTCATAATTTCATATAGAGATGTTATAGGAACGAAAGGGCAAAACAAATATTGTTACTGGTAAAAACATGATTAAATAAAGCAATAAATATGGTATTCTCGGTTAAATAAATAACTTAAAGCTATTGAAAAAAAATGTTTTTATTATAAAACAAAAGTCGTATACAGTGCTGGATGGTTCTTTTAGCGCGCGAACAAAGTCTGTACTAACGCCGCCATCTATTTCACAATTTCACTAATATTTCGCTCTGGCAACGCCATTCAAGCACTATAAGATCCAAGCGACATTGTAACACCATTGCTACACCTGTCCAAAAACATTTTCTTGTAAGTTAAATTCAGTAAGGTTAACAAAAACACGTAGATCTACAAACATTATTTACACAATTATTTTAAGCTCTTTTAAAATGGAATGTTTAATTTTGACTTTGAACATAATAAGCGGGCAAAATTTTAGCACCACGCATCTTTTCCCATAGACACAAAAAAGTAGAATGTTCATTTTTAATTCAAATAAAAAAGAAATAATGAGTTCGTTTCAGATTGTTCATACCTTACCCAATTATTCAATTAATTCACACAAGATTAGTAGGTACATTTAAAAACAACTTATAATCTAAAAGTAATGCTAACACAATATTAAAAAAAAACGGCAATGATAAAAAACGGTAAAACTTGTTCTACAAAGGTACATTGTTACACACTATTCTTCTTTAGTTAGTCTTTTTTAGTTTTTAGCATATACCAAGACATGTATGGAGGCATGTAGGTATGTATGTTATAACCATGATTTAAATGACCGATAGAAATTACAAAAATTACATTTAACTGGATTTTGTTATAATTAATTTTGTTTACATTGCCAAATTGGTATCCAAAAATTTGTATTGCGTATAAAATTTGTGCTTCGATTCACAGCCGGCCGACAATCTAAGTTACCTAATTTAATAAGAAACATTACTATGAAATAACAGGTAGGTAACTACTTTAGATCATAATAATATTGTCTCTAAGAAGGAAAGATGCTTCACAATTCGGATATTATTTACAATACTGGTTTGATATGTAGATATCTAAGAATATTTTACTCTACTTCCCAATTAAATGAAAGCACTAGCTATAGCTACTCTTTAATAAGTTACATAATTGTTTGTAACAATAACAAGCTTCCCTTTCAAAATGTAACAAGTCTATTTCTATTTTCAAATTTGCATGCTTAGGTACCTACTTATAAAATGTGAGACCAGCGGTTTCTGAATCATCTGTCGACAAATCTTGTCTTGTGACTGACTGATTTTTCACTCAAACAATATACTACAGACTAGACAACAAAGGGTATTGGTCAAAATGGAAGTCCAACAGAATTGTAATATATCACAAATCATAGCTCATAACAAGTAAGTACTACGATTCATACTATTGCAACAAGTACCTAAATGGCCAGAGAACAGAGGGGCCAATTGGAAATGTTAGAATTTCTTCGATTTTGTCGAACATTTGACGATATAACAGTCATTTGTTTTGAAAATATTGTGCTAAATGTTACACAGTAATCAATCCCAACTAGGTCGACGAAGTCCTAGAATCAACTAAGAACTGTTAAAACTGTGTAACGGAACCCCCTTGTTAAACTAGGTGTAAGTATTATTAGTTTGAATACTTGGTAAAATCTTTGGAAAATTACATAAAAAGACAACATATTTCAGGTGTTTCTATTTCTGTTCTCCGGCGACTTAAATACTTATTGTTTTAGTATGAAGTGAAGTTTAATGAAATGAAATAATTTTAATTATTAGATTTGAGATATATTTAAATTCTGTTGATCTTACGCCCAGATTTCATATAAAATTGCCCATGGTCCTTTTCCATTAGAGACTCGATTAAGCTTAGCTCGATTAAACACCGGTATCGAGTACAGCCAACCGCATATCAGTGGCAATACTGGCGGCACTACGAAAATTGCCACTGATATGCGAACGACGGTAGAATCAACAGTAAAGTTAAGTTACCAGCTAACAAAACACTTGTTTTCTTGCCAGCACCATAAAAAGAAGTTAATGTAGTTAGCTGCCGGGTTGCATATATACTTCTTTAGTTATTGACTCTTGATACAAAATGTTATTGTGCAATATAAAAATGTTGTCCATATTTAGCTTGAATAATAAATACAGAGTCAGAGCTGCTCGTGGCTAAATAATAACTGCCGCTCAGAGCGCGCTTGCCTAGGTTGGTCCGTGGATGGGTGACTACCCATTACATACAGAGTTTCCTCCGTGCATCGGAAACCACGTTAAGCCGTTGGTCCCGGCTGTCATTTGTAGATCTTTGACAGTCGTTACAGGACCCGAAAGTCTGACAACCAGTCTTTATCAAAGGGTATCGTATTACTCAGAATTAACTGGATTGTGGAGGTCAGATAGGCAGTCACTCCACGTAAATTACTGGTATTCAGCTGCATCCTGTGAGACTGGAAGCCGACCCCATCATAGGTGGGACAAGGCCACATGATGAATAAATACAGAGTCAACTGAATCTAGACTATTTTATACAAGTAATGCGGCAAGATATTACGTATACATATCTCTTACAAAATCGAATTCTATTAAGGGTCCGTCAAACTGGTACGGACAAATTGCTGACCGGCTGAGGACACCGGACACTGACCAATAATTAATTATGCATTAATTTGTATGGAGATGTCTGTGACGAGAACTGTGTCCGCAATTTGTTTGTACCACAACTTCTACGGCCAAAATTCTACCTCTAAGGTTCTACATACGTAATTAGCTGCGAATAATTTATATAATATACAATAAATATACCATCTATAATGTAAGGATTATACTATGTTATTTGTCATTTATATAAGACATTTTGGATTCCAAGCGTTACATCACTGGCACATATTGCCAAAGAAATAGTTACATAATACTGGAAAACATTAAATGTAGAAAAGTTTTAATATCATTATGTCCCAGTGATGTGTTACCATTTTTATTTTATTCTAGATTTGAGGCGTATTTGCGATCATGGTAAAGTACATTATACCTATAAATAACGGTAAATAGAAATAAATAATTTTAAAATAAAATCTTTATGGCAAGACGTTAGAAAATCACTAAAAGGAGAAACGAAACTTGTTGTTGTTATGGTGCTAAATCAGTTAGGCACCATATTAACTAAATATGTTACTAACAGTTACTGCATACAG
Organism: Eurois occulta; assembly: GCA_950022335.1. NCBI lineage: Eukaryota > Metazoa > Arthropoda > Insecta > Lepidoptera > Noctuidae > Eurois > Eurois occulta. Next base: position 1,296,962 of record OX465489.1, on the reverse strand, counting down.
TAATGTACTGTTATATAGTTCAAACAGACAAAACATAAACGAGACTGGAGATACGCTAAGGGAGCTTACGAAATTCATTTAAACTAGCAGCCGCGGTGTTCGTAGCCCTTAGAGCTCTCCTTAATGGGGGCTATCGCGCATGAATTCGCCGCTAGAGGCGTTCGTGTAGCGTAAGGTCTTTAGAAATGTCAGATTTCGTAGTTTGCGCGTTGCGCGCTTTTTTATAACATATTTTTACTAATATTCACGATTGTGGTCTATTATAGATTTTTAAATGATTCAAGCTTGCTAATTTTAGGGAGAATATTGTAAATAATTAAAATATTGTAAAGAATCTGAAGTTTACACTGTGTTGTAATAAAATAATTGTACGTAATAATAGAAGTTCTTGGTACTTTAAAGTATAAAATAGAATTATTGACAGGACCTTATTCGACAGTGGCGCCATCTGGTGAGCTCAAAAACGATAGCCCTCACTCAATAGTGATTGATTTAGTACTGGCTAAATAAATATATCAGAATAATTGTAGAGATAACATATCAATAACAATTAAAACTGTTAGGCAAGTAAACAAACTGAACAAACAAATAAAAGAAAACAGACTAAACGTGAAACACGTTTTTCACTCGCAACTTTTCATGTCTAGTTGCACAGTCAGGGAAATAAATTGTTTATCAAATTGATACACTACATCAATTTGCCGTGTTACAGCCATTTTATGTAACTGCCCAAGAATGACAGTGTTGTCATAAATAACAATATAGAAAAATTAAATTGTAGTCAATATACTGGTATTCAATTTTAATAATAGGGTATGTAATCCTAGTTTTTTATAAAATTTATTAAATCATAATTTATATAATTTTAAAACATAATAAAAATAAAATTGCTAAAAAGCTGCATCCAGTTGTTGCTGATGATACAGCAAGCAATTCATTTCCCTGACTTAATGTCAACCCTCACAGCAAGTCAAATTGCTGTTTAAGTTTACATTTCACAAGTAGCAAGTGCTAGTGAACATCGTGGTTCAACATTTAAAATACACATTCAATCTATAACAGTGTCAATCTATATACATTATGATATAATTTTATTACTTCTAATTCTATAAAAGTTTTTAGGTACTATACCCTACTGTAATGTACAGGAATTAGTCCATACAAAAGTAAATAATAATATAAAAAAAACACAACACAAGAATGATGTATAGATTGTATAAAAGGTAATTAACATGAACTGTAAGAAAGTGAACTATGAGATAATGAAAGATTTATAGATGATGATACAGGGTGGCGAACGAGTCATCTATACAGGGTGACCTTACTACGAATTCAGTATACCTATCATTCTGACCCCCAATAAAAAAATGGAGATGAAAAATTTCTAAGTAACCCACATAGAAATTTTTCATCGATGATTAAAAGAAAAACTACGCGGGGTTCGGAATTGTGTACTAAATAACTTTTGCTATGACACTCATACTTGTAGACACACTATTTCGATGCACGTAGAAAACCTTTTGTCCTGTTTATTATGACGGATAGCCTCCACCTTCACGGATGCATGCGACTAAATTCCCACCCTGTATAATAATAAAAATGAATGCTACAAATAAATTAGGACAAGGCCAAGAGAATGATGAATTACATTTAATTTTGAATTACTCGAGCGTATAAAAATGCAAGAACTAAAAATATCATAGCCTACTTCTCGCATCAGTACTTTTTATTTGTAAATATTACAAATTGTTTTGTCATCAGTCTTCAGCGGTATATCTTTGATTTTGATCAAATAGCGACATAAACAACACAAATTACTTTTATAAAAATTGTCTTTGGATAAAAAAGTCGAGTAAATAGCACTTGTCGAAACTAACCTTTAGAAACGGGTGCATTCTGAAACCTTGCTACTTGGAAATATCTGTCACATATTTCGCTGATTTGATGAATGGGGATGGTAACTGTGGAACTAATGGCGCTAGCATAGCTAGTTCCAAGCATTGTCATTAGCTGAAAATCTGTTTATGTCATTTCATATTTCAAAATAGCTTGACCTCATTGGTCAGATTGCGACCTTCCCCAATGCAATAACTAGTATCGACACACTGAATAAATATTCAGTGAAAAAAATCATTTGGAAGTTTTCAAAGTGCCAATTTATACCTAAGCAATTTGCGATGTTGCCAACTTTCAGAGTACACAGCCTTAAAGAACTTAAGAAATAATAATACTTATAATAACTTTGAAACGTCAGACCTGAATGTAGTATTAGTATAGCATTTAACAATTAAAACTTAACAATAAGAGCTGTTAAAGTGAGTGCCTGATCAGGCAGTTCTGATTTTGAGGTTTGTTTGCCTCTTCTTATATTACTAGTTCTATAAGTGTAGTGGTTGTTTTCACCAACACGAGGTGGCACCTGCATATATGCTTCGATGTTTGGAATTCCAACAGCGCGCTTTTAATTAGGCATTATTTTAGTCGTGATCGTGTTAGTGACAGTAATGTTTTTTGAGCTATCCTGATCAACAAAATCTTCTTATGGACTCAGAATTTGAGTCAGTTCAGTTAGACAGTGAACTTTTCGAATGTATTAAGTTCTCAAGGCCAATGAAGTTTCATTGAATGAACTGTCAAATGATCTAACTTGTAAACTGACCTCATGTGCGCAGGCCAAAAGAGAAAGTATTTTAAACAGGTACAGACAACCGCAGCTCAGTGGCCATAATTTAACATTAACAGCGCCTTTATGACATAGCAGCAAGGGTGACTTTCGTAGTGAAACTGGTACCTTTGATAAGCGGTTGGCAGTACCTTTCGTTTTGATAAGTAGGTAAACATACAATAAAGCCTTTTAATTTTACGATATGTACCATTACCAACTAGCTGCTATTCTGCTAAGTACCTAAGATTTTAAATAAACTCATGTTATAAATGGAAACCTTTCTAAACGAGGTTATTGCTAATATCTAGTTGATACTTAAATAGTAATTTAACTGTACAATGTTATTTTTAAGTAGATTTTTAAATTTGGAGGTACTTAGAGCTTGATGTCTTTTTTTTTGTCGTAGAAAAATATTTTTATTTCCTCAGAGAGATTATTTACATCCATTTGTATCGGTCTCCTAAACTAACCAACATCTTTTTGTATACCTTATAGTCAGACAGTCAAGGAGCATTTTAGCTCAATTTCTCGAAAACCCATTCAGTCAGTTACGTTTCTACATTTGAAAAGTAACATCGGCAATCCTTCGGCTAAATTCGTAACCACGAACCCAATCATTTGAATTCATTTTCGGAGACCACCCGATTCGTGAATCTTCGACAAACTTCAGTACCTTCATTTTATTAGAAAGGACAGAGTTTGATAATATTACCGTTTTCGGTCTAAAATTAGAATCAACAACAACTCTTCCGTGTAAACCGAATACACTTCAAAATTCGAATTAACACACCAACATTATTGAATAACGTTTTACCGTTACATGTTTTAGCCGCGTTTTCTTTTCTCTACCAATAAAATCCGATGAAATATCCAGACTCTTCTACTGGTTTTCGGTTAAATATAGATAATTGGTAGGAAACTAATATTCAGAAATGTATGTTTAAAACATAATGACGCTGTTGATTGAATACGAGCGACCACTAGTTCGCTGAATCCGTTCGATATAATAATATCGTTCACACGAGAATGACTTAATGAACTAACTTAAAAAGTGTCAATCATCGTTAAACGGTTCCGTTTCAGGTCCATTCAATATTTTTTTCTGGTTTATTTTCACGTTTTGTTAAAACCACAAAGTGAAAACGCGGCTTCACTCCGGACCTCAATAGAGTAGAAGAATAACAACACAGGTCCTCTGCCTGACCTGCCGAGATTTTATCTCAGTTATGTGCTGCCCTCTTCCCTTGCATATACCCCTCCCATCTTCTTGCCGTATTTATTAGTATAGGATCATTGTCTAACCCTGCAAGTAGGTATAACTGGTTTACATGAGTTGCGTGGTAATCCCATCTTGCAATGTTAGGACTGACTCCCAAAGTAAAATGTCTGAGGTCGTAGAAGCTGCCGCTGCCCGTATCAAACAATGGGAGAAGATTTTTCAAGGAGGTCATACCGTCATCGAACATTTTCTTCGCTAGGGAAATGGAGTTTTCTCCCTCGATGATGTGGAGGTCGTAGAGACCTAGTAGCGTGTAGATGAAGCCGTTTAGGACGAAGAGGGGCGGTTTTGTTGGGTATTCTTCGTACCTGGAATTGGAAATACAAACATGTTATTGGAAAGGATTGAAATGGACTGGGAGTAATTGCAGTCATAAATGGGCGGCCTGAAAACGGAATTATACAGTTTTATTTCCGAGGTAAAAACTTAATTTAGTTGAGGTTACCCTCAGCATCGGTCATACCCAAGTAGCACACAAGCAGCATATATGACTTATTTACAACCTGAATGTTCTATAGTAGCTGTTCAAGGGGTTTACTATAGTACTTAAGTAGTTCAGTAGCGTATTTAACAGTTCTTTAACAGGCATGTGGTACAATAGCCGTACAACAGTAAATATAATCCCAATGAAGATACAAAGGCGTGTTATAGAGTTATTGTACGAGCATTTGATATAAAGATATTAGACTTATAGAGGGCTTTAATAGCTAAAAGTGTTTAAATGGAGTTATAAGGTTTCTTTAAAGCGCTTAAGGTTGTATATTACATATTTCTAAATGTCTAAGCTGTTAAATAGTACTTATTACTGCCTTTGAAAGTCTATATCTACAGCAGAGAAATCAAATCAAAACGCTATGGAAAGGAGCATGATGGGGAAGAGACTTTCGGATAGATTAAGAACCACCAATATAAAGAAATGTACTAGAACAAAGGATGTTCACGGTAACTATCAGAAAGCTCAAATGGAAATGGACAGGACATATCATCAGAGGTAATGAGAAGTGGTCGCAATCTGTAATGCACTGGTCCACAAGTCATAGGAAATGGAAGCGAGGCAGGCCACCAAGAAGATGGGTGGATGAAATAAAAGCTATAGCAGGTGGTGTATGGACAACAACAGCTAATGTTAGAGATAAATGGAGACAGTTGGGGGAGGCAGTGTAATTAAGATATTATTAGAATTGTAAATAAAACTTAAATAATCAATATATTATTAACCTTTTCACCGCCAGCGTACACAGAACGCGGTGCCTCGCCTAGCGCCAAGCTATACACGTATAACGAAATATATAGTAAACGGTAGTGATGTGGGTAGCGTCATATCGATGAATGAAAATTATACACGTAGTTATGTTTTATTTATAATTTTACGGATATAAATAAAAACTGATTAACTATTTCCATATTTGTTTTATTTCACAGTATCAATATTAAGAAAAAACAATATAAATTATAAGTATCAAAGAAACAAATACGTAACTCAATTAGAGTCATAAGAAATGAGGTACATCTCTAATTGCTTCATGACGTCATTCTTTGACTTCATTTCAAGTCCTTGGCGCTCAGAACACGTTAAATTCAATTCTGATTAGGGATGTGGTCTATGGTCTTTTTTCTATGTTTGTCTACTCCCGTGTTTTTTAAACTACTTCAGTCGACATTTTTTACCGTTAGGTATATATCTAAGCAAAAAAAAAAAAATATTCAAATATTTCTAATTCTGTGCAATCTCCATTCATAAAATTAATATTTAGCCCGGACGTAACAAACAGCAAAATACCCATACAGCAAAATACCTACACACACACACCATGTGATGGTGTGTGTACAAGCACAAGATATCTGAGCCGTTATTTTTTATTTTTCATTCAGTATTGAATCTCACAAATAGGTACAATGTTTTATTGAATAAACGATATTATTATCAAGCTGGACATACCTCAGAATCATCGTCTTCTGGTCCAACATTCTCCACAAAATACTCCCGAGTCCGATTCCCACCTTGTAGAATGCTTAAAAGCTCATCCTTATCCAGTTCTTCGTTCATATCAATAACTTACTTATTTCTTTACTTATTAATGATGAAGCAATGAAAAGTGCAACAAATATTGGTGCAGACTGCATTATGACAAAGTGACTTTGACAGCCATACGTTTATGACGTCACAGAACGTCTTCTATAATAGTCCGTGGCGCCCAGGGCACTCATAACCATGGACTTATAGCTTACAACCAATTATTTTGTAGAGATGGGAATATAATTATCGATAAGGATTGCCAACAACTATTTAATTCCGGTTCGGCACCTATCCGACGGTCGAAATTTGTCCATTATCCCTTTGTTATAAAGTAGTTATCTTAATTCATATTTTACTGACTTCAAATTGTTTTCAATAATATATTTCTAAATATTTCAACGGGTGAAATCAAACAGTGTTAACTTTCGCGCCACATCACTGGCCGACTATATATGAAGTCCTTGGCGTTCTGGGGATATTAAAATGTTCGGAGTTTTTGTTTTTGCCAATTTTAAGACAATTAAGGGCTTCTTGTGTGGAAAAATAACAAAACAGGGTTCTAGACAGTGCTTTTAAATAAGAAAATGATAAGAAAAACCTGTTAAATAATGTAAATTTATTTTTATAACAAAGTTAAAATGAAGAGCTTCTAATGAAGTCGTGGCGCTGGTGGCACGAAAATCTGGAACTTCTATTGAAGTCCGTGGCGGTGAAAAGGTTAATATCAAAATTAAACTATGTTCAAGATTGTATTCTATTATATTAAATTAATTTATTATTTAGCTATACAAGTTAAAATACATGTAATTATATTATCACTATTACTAATGTATAAGATGTCTGTATAAAGGCTATTATATTATGTTATAAGGCGGAACGGACATGGTGCTCTGAGTGAAGGCTCACAGCACCCAAAGGGGACACAAAGTTGAGGTACCATATGATAGGCGCCTATATGAAATGTTTGACTAAAACATGCACTCACCACACAAACTTATCCATCCACAAGGCCTTCACTCCGCCGGCGTGGCTGGGCACGTCCAGCAGGTACAGCGCGCGCTTGGCGGCCTGCAGGTACGACGTGTCGCCGCTGCGGAAGTACGCGCGGGACAGCAGGGAGATCGCGTGGCCTTGGCTCATTGCCGAGTGCCTGGAGATAAAAACATGGGTTAACAAGTTTTAGAAAGGCATAAATACGGGTGCAGAGAAGGAAGGAGTTTTAATAAAAAGTTATTTTTTTAGATATTATTTTGTACCCTATCACAATGTTGTCTTATATAACGAAAAGGTTGACTGCCTTGTGGCATTAAGTCCGCCTATCATGCACCATTATTGTACATGCAGTTCAAATAAATAAATAAAGAAGATTGAAGGTTGCTCGACGTTCTATACAGCGACCATGCTCAAGACATTCTTAGAAAAGCTAAACACCGCATAGGAACTACACATCATACGTGCCCGTAAGCAGAGTCGTCACACCTGACAAGAATTATTGTTGGGCAGAAGTCCACTAGAAACAAGTCTGGTCGGCGGATACTCATTTTTCAACAGAGCATGAGAAACTTTACGCCCTGCCTCTATCTCTAAAAAAGTTTGCAGAATTAGCAATAGGACCGAGTTACCAAGGACCAAGTTTGTCCAAGGACATCTCGGACTAACCAACAGCCGATTTTAGGGGTCACATTTTTATATGCTGTAGTTTTCACATTCATAGGCTACTCCAGAATAACCATTTTCTTTCTTTCTTTCTAGTTTGTAGGCACTCACCAGCCCGGCTTGAGCTCGGCGACGCCGGGCGCCATGCGCCTGCGCACGGGTATGGGCCAGCCGCCCGTGCGCGCGCGCTGCGCCCGCACCAGCCAGCGCGCCGCCGCGTAGAACTGCCACATGTGCTCGCTGGACGACACGGTCACGTTGTCCAGGGACCCACTGCCGCTTAGGATGACGCTTGATATCTAGACAAAGATGTTAAATTTTTGTATTAAGAGAACAAATTGGTTGACTAGCAGAGAATGTCCGCCGAAGGTATTATGTCTGCCTTTGTGCTTTTAGTATGCGTAAAGCTTAAATAAATAAGCAAATACCAAACAAAATTTGCAAACGTAAATCTTGGCTCAATCAATATTATCTTAGCCAGCCAGGAATTAAAATTTTACTAATGCCTCCTTTAACACTTATCTTTATTTGGGTCTTCACCCCGGTGATGTCATCAAGAAATGATACCAAGTCTGTATCACATATCACCACAAGAGTCCATTCGAAAATATTCAACTTGTAAAAAATTACCTTGAACTTATTCCTAGGCGATCTCCTCTTGGGTCTGTCCTGCAGGGCCCAGCCCTTCTGCATGTCGATAATTAGATCTCTAGTGATGCGTCTCCACGGCTGTTCCACGCCTATGCCATAGTATATGTGGTCTTCCTGCGAAATCATCAGTATACAGATGGATTAATTCCTTGAACTGTGTCAGAAGTTATTAGTAGTAAGTTGTGTTCAGCATTATCTTGGATATTGCGCACATCCCCGTCATATTGATGGTGGAAATATAAAATGTCGTGCGTTTTGATTTTTGACTTTCGGCGCTAAGTCGAACGATACACTGATGAGTCCTTTTTTAGTTGTTGCTAGGAACATTTACAATCAAAAACAGAAAAAAAGTTAAGGTTCTAAGTTATCATAGTTCCTGGCTCAAAGTAACGAAATGATATCATTGAGGGTATGACGTTCAACTCACCTGAGCCGAAATCAACTGCGTAGTCGTAACATAATGCAGATACACTGTCTCCTTCTTATCCTTATTCTGCAACACCACCGTCATCGAAGAGTTTGCCTTCATCTGCAGATCCACACTCAGCACAAAGTCTTGCGTCAGGTTGACCTTCAACCACACCTGACTCGAAGCATGGTCTGACGTCGAAAACCTGAGCACGTTCGACTGGACCGAAGTATCGAATTCTCTGGCCATATACGCATCTTTACTTATGATCCAATTTTCTAAATGCTTTTCTCCGTCATCTATTATTCGTCTCTTTGGCTCATTTTCTGTTATGTGCTTGCTGTAGTGGGCTAGCCCAAATTGTGCGATCTGGGTCGGGTAGAAAAATCCTCTTGGCTCCCATTGTGTGCTGACGGGGACCCCTTCGATCCCGCTGATACATTTGACCCTATCTCGGACCTCGACGTTGTAGTTTTCAAAGGTGGTGAAGGTCCCTCGAGGGTCGTACTTTTTCTTTGGGTGGTAGATCTTACCGTAGCTGTGTGACCATTCGAATTTTTCTACGCCGTCCGCTGTTGATATTTTGCCGTATATCTGTGGAATTTAGGCTAGTTGATTTTTGAAATTGAGTGCATCGGTTGCGCGCCATCTTATAAATGCGTAAGTGTGTAAGTTAATTAATCCTTCTTTCACGCAGGAACAAACCAACGACCGGATCGACGTGATTTTTTGAAATAGATAGTTTTTGGGTATACCTCGCATAGTAGAGTGACGTATTTTGCTTTTTAGCCGAGCACGGTAAACCCATAAGAGGGTTATATTTTTAGCAGGCTATGTATGTACGTGTTCATCATCATCATTCTCTTACCCTTATCCCAGTTCATTAGGGGTCGGCGCAGCATGTCTTCTTCTGCCATGCTTCTCTATTACACGACATCCCATCAGACACCTTCTTTCTTGCCATACAATTTTCTATGTGCGTGTGGATTGAGAGATCTTTTCAAAAAACTCTTCCAATCCCTACCAAATTATAAGAGGATTTAGGAAATAATTGTGAAAACTTCATGGTAAGGTATAAAATTTGTGAAACCTAAACAAAGAAAGTTAGAACTCACTAACTGGATCTCTCAATCTGGACAACTGAAGAAAAAGCCATAACGCGTGTCCAAGAATATACTGCCTATGTGTTTATAATTTGCATTTTAATTAATTGTGAAGGATTTGTGAAAGCTGCTAAACAAATTTCGATTCGTTTCAAAGCCACGTTTAAGATTTATAACGGTTTATATGGATCACTCAGAGTGGACAATTTTCAATTTAGTGATCTTGTAAAACTCGACCTAATACTGAAAAAGTATAAATAATTATCATGTTTATTGCAAATTATGCTTCTGGGTAAATTTGTGAAACAAAAATCGTGATTGAAATCTTACTGGTTCAATAGAAAATGAAAATCTTGTTTTTTGTCGATCGTCCCAACTGAGAGATCTTTATTTTGAACTATATTTAATAAACCAAAACTTATAAGTAGAAGGTAGATACATCAGAAATTGTGAAAAATGTTGTACTAAAATTTGACGAATCAGTCGTCCCTGTAAGTGTTATACTTAAAAAGATAAATCATTTTTTACAATCCTTAAGGAAAACGTTGATTAGGGTGACCATATCGCCGGTCGGAATCATTACCGGTACAATTCAAATTATGATACACTTTAAACGTTTTTATACAAGTATTTGTGTCTGGTTTCACTACATAATTTTTAAAATGCAAATTATAAACACATAGGCAGTATATTCTTGGACACGCGTTATGGCTCTTTCTTCAGTTGTCCAGATTGAGAGATCCAGTTAATGAGTTCTAACTTTCTTTGTTTAGGTTTCACAAATATTATACCTTACCATGAAGTTTTCACAATTATTTCCTAAATCCTCTTATAATTTGGTTGGGATTGGAAGAGTTTTTCGAAAAGATCTCTCAATCCACACGCACATAATTTTCTACACAGTCCACCCATCGTTTCTTTGGTCTTCGTCTACTCATATCCATATCCATACTTAAAACTTTCCTCACGACATTTTCCTCATTCCTCCGCATCACATGCCCATACCACGACTACCGATTACCACACAACTTTTCAGTCAACGGTGCTACTTTCAGACTTCCTCTTATGTACTCATTTCTTATTTTATCCAAACTCAAACTTAAAACATTTATTTTAATTAGACCATTACCTACGGCACTTTTGAATATAAAAAAAAAAAACAAAAAAAGCGAAGTTTCAGTCCCAATCACAAGGCATCATAAATTCCATCCAACGCATCCATTCGCTTAACACCACACATCCCCCTTAGCATTCTAATCTCAGCCACATGAAAATGCCTTTCATTCATCCCTTTCTCTCCAACTTTTGTGGGCCAACACTCTGATCCTTACAAGACAGCAGGTCTAACCATTATTTTATAAATCTTCCCCTTAAGTTTAAGGGGAATGCGGGAGTACGTGTTCATCTGTTACACGTTATTTATTTTGTATTTTTTTTTAAATTAAGTGAGGAACATTCAGAAGTGCACATGACAATAGTTACGTAAATAACAGTTAACGATAGTCATTCATAGTTTTATTAGGTACTTAGAATAGTTATGTGTAATAGTTATTTATCTGCACTGGCCCCGATATGCGTGTACATCGATAAGCATTATCAACAAGCTCGGGCCTACACACGGTTAACGAACCTGTTGTTGTAAATATGGTTTTTGTTAACCTAGGCACTTTAGAATTTATAGGTTTTTGAATTTCCAAAACTCACCAATTTTTGTCAAACGTTGAAGAATTTATTTTTATTAAGATCTCAGCAAATATGTACTTATCATAGTATAGTGGATTTTACAAGATACACAATATGCTAAACATATGTAAATCTCGACAACATACTAGACCTAACATTATAAATTGCATGATTCACTCTCCAAATACGTCATCTGTCATATCCAGTTTTCTATTGATTTTTTTTGCGCATATATATTTTTTTATTTATATACCACTTAAAGTTCACAAATGTACAGAGTTGAACTTATAATTATAAGCATTTTCTACCAGTCAAGTGTCAACCATTATTTGTTATTTTCTTCAAAATAAAGATATGTTATTGTATCAACAACAGCTATGTATCCGGCCATGCCGTATGCATGGAGAGACATATCGCTAAGTAAATGGCAAAGAAAGGTAGTTGCTTTAAAAAAGACGTTTGCAGAGAGAGATGACATCATCGCAGAATCGACTTTAGCCGATCACGTCGAGTCGCGTGGCCCGGACCGAAACGTGGCGAATAACGTCTTCTTCGCGTTTATTGGATGGACCCAAAGCTCCTTCTGCTAATTTAGATAAGTGTGGTGGCATACCTCGAAGTACTTGTGTACCAGCGAGAAGGGTACATAGACCTCGTCCCTGTCGCGGTCCCGGCGGCAGGAAACCGAGTACTCCCCGTTGATGACGCACTCGACCTCGTCGAACCCGCTTCGCTCTGACAGCGCGTTGGATAGCACCGAGCCGACTGCAAGAGAAATGAATAGAATAGAAAAAAATAACATCACGCCTGTAATCCCAGAAGGGTTAGAGAGACTCTAATAGTACACCCACATGTCGCCAGTTATGTTTAAAGTAGTACTAGTAAATCCCATGTAATATGAGGGCGAACATATTGCGATCAACCAGGCCAGGAATAATCCAGACTTCGTGGATGCTACTGGGAAATAAAGAGACCTGGGAATCGAACACGCTCAGCAGTCGTACTTGCGGCTACCGGACTAACGAGACAAAATATATTTATCGTTGTCGTAAATGGGTAATAAATAAAGTAATAATGTAGATAACGAATGTCATTTGCATAAATAAATGTGAAATTAGAATGCGGAATTACTTAAAAACAGATCAAGAATGTTGTTGTGTATAAATAAATTTGAGAATACAGAATTTATATTAAAAAAAACGTCTAGGATACATTTACCTAGTGACCTGCTTGGTGATCTAATCAACATTCTTTGCGATGGAATGCCGTCCAAATTCATTCATCATAGGTACATCGAATAACTGTCTGTCTGTTACCATTTCTCACCTTAATGACTGGAATTTTGATGATTTGGCCTAAAGGTAGATTATGACCTGAGAAGACCTACAATACTTTTTAGCCCAGTAGCATGTACCCGTAGGATAGTATCCGAACTCCATGCGGCGAAGCTGTGTGCAAAAGCTGATATACCTACATATAATACTTTATTACGAATGTGCGAACAGACCATAATTGACAGCATATAAATAAATAAATATCCCTGGACATTTCACACAGGACCATCTACCCAAGCTAAGCAACCTAATGCTTGTGTTATGCTATAGCTAGATGGCTGATAAACTACATATTGCCGACTGTATTATAGTTTCTATTACTTCGCTGCAACACAATTATTAAAACTTCATCTCATGCCAATATGGGGTAAGCATTTTCCACTACAATAAGTTAGGAACGCCCTAGGTCCCCCACCACCACGCACATGTTTATCCGCACCAGCATTATTAGTACTCATGAGGAACTTACTGGGTCTCCGCGAAAACTCCCCACAATGTCCCCAGAACAGCGTGAACACGAGCACGGCGGCACACAGCGCGCCCAGCGCCACGCGCATGTTCATCCGCACCAGCATCATTCCGGACACCTGTAGGATATAACCATTATCATAGAGTAAGGTGTTTTTTCTAGCACAAGGGCAGTGGTGGCACTGTGGTCATGGATCTTGGCTCGTTATTGTGTAATTTTTTTTGTAAAACTACAAAGGAGATATTGAGGATTCTGCCATGTCGTAGAACCAAAAGAATTTAAGACATGTGACATCTACCAACCCGCACAAAGCCCGTGCGGTGGATTCAATTACAGCCCACTCACTCTCATAGAGAGTAGACCCGTGTCCTGCTGTGGGAGCATTTTAGGCTGGTGATACCAAGGTTTTTATTATAAAAGTTATTTTATTATATATAAAGTTATTTTTAATTATTTATTAAACCTAGGCAGCAAGAGCTCAAAGGTTAAAAGGTTACAGATTGGGAATGAGAAGCAAGTTCTAATAATATGTTGCCAACTGTTTAGTACCATATTCATACCATTTAGTGCATGACTTGGGGAAACATTTTTTATTATTTTATATGGATTTTTAATTTTTATTATGGCTTGCAGATTTGATAGAGTCAAATATTTAATTTGCACTTAGAGATTTTTATAAGGCATCTACTATCATATTACTTGCTACACACAAACACAAAATAAACTGCAACAAGTATTTTGATTTTGTTTTGTTTTCATAAGGATGACCTCTTGTCAACTAAATAATGTTTGTTGGCTAACTGTAAACTTAAATATATTTCAAAATATTTAATACTTAAGTAATTAGTTTGTTCTTACAATTTAATTTAATAAGTAATTGACTGATATTACTGGTAAGTAAGATATCCCTGATCCCTGTGCTATAGTATAAAACAATCATTTATCAGACTGATGATGTCATTTCTATCACAAAGACCGTTGTAAACTTTTTTACTTTATATTGTATAAATACAACATTTATTTAAATCATCTTAGTTCTCCAAACACCAGTTAAATGTTCTATAAACTGCATACTGAATTGGATGTCCAGTGACGCCCGAATACGACATGAAAAAGAAAGTAAAAAAAAGCGAAGCTATGCAAAACGAAGACGCCAAACAAGTAGCTAAATTTAACTTCGAAGTACTTAGCGGCCCTACGCTCCGGAATTCGCGTGGGCGTACCAATTTCATATGCAAACTACATTCAACAACAACAAAAAGAAAAAAGCTTTTATTACTCATAATTTTAACTCCATTCTGCATTATCATGTGGTCTACATACGTAGGTAAACAGTATTTTTATACAAATACTTACTCTGTACACAGCAGTAACATTCCATCCGTTCTTTAGATGCGTGAAGCGAATCACACGGATATTTCTCATAAGAACTGTCACATCACAAACAATAACGGCGCGGAATTTGAGGTTTATGTAAATATAACGTTACTAAATATTTACACTGGAATGATTATTTTGAAAAGCAATAAATCGGCCGAGACCAGGCCCAGTCAACTTCTTAGTAGCAGTTTGGTACCGGGGATGACCTTGGGGGGCTTTAAGAAAGCGAGATGGAATAATATCCACTGACCCACTCTCGCACGTTCTTATGTTGCCATAAAAGAAACATTATTTTAAATTACGCTTCAATTTTTTTTAATTAACTTCTTCTCTAATACTGAAGTATATAATATTTAATTATTAATATTCACATCATTTTGATTGAAGTAACAAAATGTAAAAAAACTGAAAAATAAAATATGAAGGCAAATCATGGCAACACCAATTTTTTTTTGTGTAATCTGACACAAAAAAAAAATACAAATGGCGGATTTCTGGCGGTTGTCGCTGTGTTCTTGCTTATTTGTGTTGTGAATTAAGTTTGTATTTTCATATAAACTGAATTCTTGCATTACTAACGTTGAGTTGAGCATCCCGTTCCTCCGTTATAGTGTTTACCGTGAGACAGAGACTCCAAAACAAGTGCTGTGCATTGTGTTATAGAGACAGAGACTCACTATTTTCTTTCATCATGAAAGAAAACGAAAGGAAATGTTCCAAGTGTGGATGTTCCCCTGCTCAGGATCCTAACATCAACTTGCATCGTTTTCCTAACCCTGGGAGAACAAATAGCTTAAGGTAACGTATGCTAAAATTATAAAAACAGTTTCAAAATTTTTAAGTCTGAACCACTGAATTAAAGTAAACAAAAATAGGTATTGAAAAATTATAATGGGTCTCCTTGGCTAACCAGCTTTATTCACTTTTTCTATCTCAACTTATGTATGTGAGTCATTGATATAGTACATAACTTGTGAAAGAAAATAAATTATTTGTATTGATATAAAATAAGAACCAAGGTACACATTCAGCGATACAAAAACATGTGAAAATAATTCAATGGGTCGTCTTAGAGAAACATTGCAGAACGGCACCAGCTATATGCACAGATATAATAACATATCATGCCTGTTTTAATCCCCGAAGGGGTAGGCAAAGGTGTATTGGTACACAAAATAGAAACCAATTGTGGGTCAAAGAGGCTTCTTTCATGCACTTGACACAATGTCTTCTTACTCAATGTAATAGGGAAAAATAAAGAACTACAAAGTTATGCAAATGTCAAACTATTTATTTGATAAAATAAATCGCTGTATAGAAATCACTACTTGAACATAGTACTAGGTAGAGCATAAAACTCTCATCACAAAATGTATTAATAAATGCTAATTTATCTAATTGTATTTTTCAGGTGTGAATCATGGGCAAAATACTGTTTTCCTCATGACTCTTGGTCGTCACCAGAATTTCAAAAAAAGCTTCATTCTAGGCATTTAATGTTATGCACTAAACATTTTAAGAGATCATCATTCATTGATAATGCTGGAAAGAGGCTAGTCAAATCTGCAGTACCAGATGAGGAATGTGATAAGGTTAGTTAATCTTTCTTTTCTGTTACTTTTGTCCTGCTAATGTAAAAAGATTATCTAGATAACAATGGTGGTAACAGATGGTGGTATTTTCAAAGATGCAACTTAATGACTTATTGTTTTGTTATTTAAATACATATTATTTATATACATTACATTAATTAATGAAAAATAATTATATTTAATTTTTTTTAATATTTGGTCAGCTTTGTGAACCAATGCTGTACATTACATAAATAATGATTTGATAATCTCCAATTTTCAGATCACACATGCTGACCCTAATTTGGACCAAATTAATGTGATTCAGCCTATTGTGGGTCCGTCAGTAACAATTCGACCGCTGTGTGAGAATATTCCAAACACAATAGCTGATCGGAATCTATTTGAGCCTGTTGCGGGTCCATCTAAACCTTTGTGTGAGAATCAGAGTTTTAACATTAATCCACACAAGTCTAGTGCTATTCCGCAAATGACTGAAAAGGTCAATCCTATTACTGCTGCAAATCCATTGGTAACTACCAAAAAAGATAAACAGAGTATGATGATGAAAATGAAATATCACATGAGAAAAATAAAAAGGCTCGAAAAATCAGTAAAGCATCTGAAGAATGAATCATTTCTCAAAGTATTGAGCAAGAATGACTCAATACATGAAATATTAAAATGTAAAATATCCCCAACTTTTGCATTATTTCTACAAGGAGAATTGCAAAACTTTAAGAAAAGACCTAAAGGTCGAAGATGGGATATGGACTCGAAAATAATAGCGCTAAGGCTCTATAAAAGGTCACCTAGGTGCTACAAATTATTAAGAAGGGTGATTTGCTTGCCAACACCTAGTTCACTAAAATTGTTATTAAACAAATTCAACATGAGTGTTGGTATTAATGACCAAATTTTTAATGTTTTGAAAAAAACAATAAAACAACAGGATTCATCAGAAAACAATTATATCCTGATGTTTGATGAGATGTCAATAAAAAAGAATTTGTTTTATAACAAGAAGGAAGACTTAATTGAAGGGTATCAAGACCATGCATTGCATGGAAGGTCACCACAAATGGCAACACATGCCCTTGTTTTTATGATTGGTGGCATACGAAAAAAGCTGAAGCAACCTATTGCTTATTATTTTTCTAGCGGATCTGTGACTGCAGATAGGCTGTCAGTTATTATAAAAGAGGTAAGCATTATGATCTTTTATTTGCTATGTTGTCAAGATAGTAGTTATTTTTGTACGATATTCATTTATGATAATCATTTCAGGTTCTGAAACATTGTTTTGATGCTGGAATCAATATTGCAGCTTCAGTGTGCGATATGGATGGTGTGAACAAGAGAGCTCTAAGTATTTTGGGAGCATCTGTAGAGCAGCCATACATTGTACTAAATAATAAAGAAATAGTTACAATTTTTGATACTCCACATTTACTCAAATGCTTTAGAAATATGTTTTTAAAGTATGACATTAAATGTCCTACAGATATAACATCGAATGATCACATTGGATTTGGTAAGATATTTTGTTTTATAACAATCATCATATACATACATATTTCCATTTTATTGGAAATTTAAACTCACATTTTGTTACAGGTGTTGCTAAATGGAGCCATGTACAAGAATTTTACGAGGCAGATAACAGCAATCCTAATTTTGTGTATGCACCATGTTTAAAACAAGAACATTTAAACCCAAATACGAAGCAAAAAATGAAGGTAAAGCTAGCTGCACAAGTCTTAAGCCATTCAGTGGCTGCAGGGATGTATGCTAAAATTGCACAAGGTAAATAAAACTTATAAATTTATAATATAAAGTATAATCTTGTAGCATTTTTCCCCCTATTAAAATAATTCTTAGGTGAAAAAAGAATCTAGGATGTCACTGCTGGAAATAGGCCTCTCCCAAGTACAAAAATTATTTAATGTGTGATACATGATCATTTTTTTTGGGTTGACTTGTAACATACTTTAAATCCTATTTATGTAATGAATTTACCCTTTTCTACTTGTACATATTTATTACTATTATGGTTTTGTAGTTTGTAAATAATTTAATTATCTTTGAAATAAATGTCTTGATTTATGTAATCCTATTAGTAAGATCTTAAATTATGTGTTATGTTTACAGGGGAAATCTCTTCAGAAGCTGTCACTACAGCCAACGTTATCAGCAATATGGACAAGCTGTTTGATAGTGTCAACGCATGCACACCAGATTTAAGACGAGGGAAATCATTTTCAACAAATATAAAAAAAAAATCACCGCATCTGACACATTTCACTTTAATGAAGAAATTTTTTAATGAATTAACATTTTTGGAATGCAGACGACGCCCTCCATCTCAAGAAGGATGGATTTGGTCCATCAATGGAATAGAACGAATCTGGAGAAATCTCAGTACACACCCATCAATAAAAAGTTTGGAAACAAGGAGGCTCCAGCAGGACCCCTTGGAAAACCTTTTCGGTTGCATTCGGGCCAATTGCGGCTGTAATTCAAATCCCACTGCTGGACAATTTGTCGCTGGACTTAAAACGGCTGTCCTCAGCAACTTATCTTTTATTGGCACTGGAAATTGTGAAGATGACGAAAATGACGTAATATTGAGGAATTTTAAAACTTTATTATCCCCACCCACAGAAGTACACACTGCTGATGCCACAATTTTAAGTAATGAGTTGGAAGAAAACATAAATTCCACATTTGAATGTAGCTTGCAGGAAAGCAGTGGTGAAATTCAAGCATGTGCGTACGTCTGTGGGTTTATAATAAAAAATAATCGCAACAAATGTGACATTTGTAAAAATATTTTTGTATCTGAGACACAAGAGAGATCTCATACTTTTATTGAGTTTAAAGAATATAGTGATATTAAAAAGTCCCTTACATACGCCTCTAAAAATCTCATTACCTGTGTTGAAAGTGGTGCTACAATGATTAATGGCTTTTTAGAGACAGAGGCGTATAAAAAAAAATTAAAAGGGACAATTGAAGTTTTGTTTATAAACTCAATAAATTTTGAGTTTCTTGATAAATGTCCAGAACATAAAGATACAAACATTAATTATTTATTTAATAGCGTGTTTCACATTTGCATAAAGAGATTTTGTATTTTAAAAAATCGCCAATTTGCAGAAGAGTACTCTGCAGCTGCTCTTAAAAGGAAAATTGATATCCTGCAGAATAAATAAGAAATATCAAAGTATTTGTTGAAACAACGGTTTGTTCCCGTTCAGTTACACCCATGTTATTTAACACTGTATCCCATTGGGAGAAAATATCCTGACAAGTAACACCTTTTTGAGTAAAATTATTGTTGTAATACACCTAAACTTAATGCAAAGATTATCTCACCGCATATCTGTAAACACTATGGGTGTTTACAGATATGCGGTGAGATAATCTTTGTGTATTGTTAGGCCCAAAGGCCGAAAACACTCATTGAGCGAAAAAACCGACTACAAGTATGTGCCCAACCCAGTTCTCGAGAACGGTCATGCCACATTGTATTTGGATCAATCTATCATTACGGACAGGACTATTTTAGCAAATAATAATATCTTGGGACAACCAACACACCGCCATCTGATCCCAAACTAGGCAGAGCCTGTACTATGGCAAC
This sequence comes from Eurois occulta, assembly GCA_950022335.1. NCBI lineage: Eukaryota > Metazoa > Arthropoda > Insecta > Lepidoptera > Noctuidae > Eurois > Eurois occulta. The sequence continues at coordinate 1,277,099 of OX465489.1, read as the reverse complement.
CAGACAACTGATAAACATACTTATATATTTCTAAATACATACATATAGATAAATCACACCCAGATACAGAACAAATAATCGTACTCATCGCACAAAGATTTGTCCTGTGTGGGAATCGAACCCACGACCTCCGTCCTAGCAGTCAGGGTCACTAACCACTAGAAATAAACCCGATATTGTGGTGATAGTTCGCCGGGAGCGCCGTGCAATGATTATTGACATCACTGTTACGGTTAATGGACTAAAAGCAAATAGCCTCGACCAACACCTGAGGAGGCTCTCATTGCGTAGCTGGGTGAAGGGCTTGATTCAGAAAGCAGTACTCCTGGACACGGCACGCATAGTGAGGCAGTTCCTCTCTCTGGAGCCCTGACCACTGGCAGCCTGGACCTTGTTCCTGATGCCGATGGGCCATCTATTTTATATATTTTTAAATGTTATGTTAACTTTTGTTTTTATAAATGTATAAAATAAGAAAAAAATATTAATAAAGGAATCATAATGGGTTATACTTATTGCAAAAAATGTTGATTTTGGATTTCAATGCTTTTATTTAATCTTTAATTGAAAAATAAGGTTCTGTAACTCTTTGGGACTTTTTTGTCCTCATAAGTAACCCTGCTACGTATTATTAGGGTATACAGTGTAAATCAATAAGAAAAAAAACGTGGCATTGAGTTACAGTGTTACTTGTCAGGATATTTTCTCCCAACAGCGTAACACAAAATGGTGTAAGTGAACGGGAACAAAGGGAAACAATCTATATAGTAACACACGATTCAAAAGTTTCATAATGTGTTTCATAGTTTAATAATATCTATGTAACATTTTTCTTAGAATTCTGTATATTCAAGCTGACAAAAATAAATTTCTTAAACTGACATAACAATCTTATCTTTTTTATTAATTCCACTAGTTATATTTACTGTATTTCAATAAGAGATACCTTGTTACAGATATAAAGGTATAATTGAAATATACTAAGTATTGCTGGTGGTCCGACACGGTTAGACTGTTTGAAATGTTTTAGATTATTTTGTTTATTTTCTAACTAAACACAGTAATCAGAATAATCAGTCAATTTTAAAATATTAGGAACATTTCAAACTTGCTATCTATCCGTGTCGGTAAACAAAGTTGAACCCAAAAATCTTTATGAAGGCATATAATATCAAAGGTTTAAATTTCCCGCGTAGTAAAATATCAAAGGTTTAAATTTCCCGCGAAGTTTTCTTTGGTCAAGTTTTAGGGGGCTCCAACTAGATGGCATAAAAACTCAGGCTCATATTTTTTGTTCGTACTTGACATTCTTCTCGCTAGAGTATATATGTTCTGTGGCCGAGACACGGCTCGCCTCCGATTGCAGCTGACTTTTGACAGTAGGATTTTGACAGCAGACTTTTTTTTTTTTAGTTTACGAGGCTATAGTCTTTCAACCATATTGCCTATTCTTCCGTCGAACTATTTTCTTTCGCGACAGGTTTTATACAATAATGTCTTTCGTATTAAATTTTCTTGGTAATTTTTTTATACTGTTAGTAAATCCATTAAAAGTTTGTCATTATCCATTTTTATCAAATCCAGGGTAATTAAACGTCATTTTATTGTCAAGCCAAACGACTTGAACATACATATTGTATGTCAAATTATAGCTAGCTATCTCCTCATAGAAAAAACATAACCTAAAAAATGCTATGTACATACAATACAACTTAAAAGGTACCTTTATAAAATATATTATGCATTTAATATACCGTACTAAAAAACACGAAATGTAACCTAAATGTCATTTACAGTCTCTGTCTCGACCTACGGTCTCGACTATGGTCTCGACCCTGTCTCCCCTATTATTATTATACTCTTTGGTCTCTGTTATTGACAGAAGACAATATTTATTGAGTCGTTTAGAAACTTTCTACCTACTTTGCATTATTTAAACTTTTTGAGGAAACGATATAAATATTTCAAGAAAGTGAAATTGAGAATTTTGGTATTGATGACGAAATTCACGAAATTCACACAATAGTAGCTCGTAATTTTCAATTAAAAAGTGAATCGCCAAACTGGCGAGAATACCATGCACAACGTTTCTTTACACGTGGACTAAGTTAAGCTATCGCCCGAAAACTTTATTACGCTTTTTAAGCAAAAAATATATGATCCTCGATATTGAATATTTGATATTCAATAGTCGTGGCTATTTCATAATTTTGATTGCAGTTAGTAAAAAATGATACATAAAATTTGGCCCTATTTCTTAACCAACCAATAGTTGGTCAGTAATCGGTACGGCCATGTATGACATGGTCATTATAGCCACGACTTCGAGAGCTGAAGCCAACATTGTCTAATAAAATTCTTTTTTACGAAGAATTCAACGTTTAATGCAACAAAATAACCACAGTACCTATAATATTTTAATCGTGACGTTTGATAAATAATGTATGACATGAACCCGTGAAAGATGGTCAACATTTCTTACACAATGGCTTGCAGTTGCCGACCACATTACAGAGGAGGAGCTTAATTTTTACTTACAGTAATTATTCCAAATTAATTAACCAGGAATAGAGTGCAACTAATTAATTATTCGGATGTCCAAAACAAGTTCTCATGAATACAGAATTCTAGAACGAGTTTCCAACTCCAGCATACAATAGATAGACATAACGAACTTAGGTCTTTAATTCAATGAAAACTAACAAAATCACATTTCATGCATAACTGTGTTAGAGTCAGGCGCCCGACTTTTGACACGATTTCATGGCTGCCGAACTTCGGGACACTAATACGGCTTCTGGCCGCAAATGGGTTTATCCCTAATACGATTTCGCTCCTCCGACTAGACGCGACTAATCAGATTACCGTGGTCGCGTGACAGCCACCTATTCCTTGATTGGTTGCCAGCACACACGATATCCTGGAAAAGGAAGTATCGTGAGATATGCGCATGATATTGTTTTTTTTTTAAAGATTGAATAATACTTGACTTTTATACTGGAAGACTTGGCACAAGCCTAAGTCCAACACTGGATCGTGCTTGAATGATCTAATTTCAGGTGCGGAGGTAGATTGATTGAAAGATTGAGGGCAATTAAAGTGACTGGCTTGCAGTCATTAAATTAATTTCAAACGTGCAAAATGCAGATAAAAATAGTAAAATGTAGGTACATGAAACCTGAAAATGGAAACAAACTCGCTCCATAAAACAGCAACATTTCTCGGAAGATGTTTGCCTTTACGGTTCGTTACAACATGCTAGTGTACTGTGTAGTACACTACAATAAATATGGCGCGTTATCTGTGCATGTTATCTAAATAGTGCAATCAGTGCACGTATGTGGAGTGTATCGGGGCAGGCGGGCACGCGAGCTCCAGCGGCGGCGAGGGAAGCGCGGAAACGGGTCAGTGTGCGCAGCAAGTGGGTCAGGGCGGATGCACCACCGCGGCCGTGCTCGGGCCCCCTCGGCCGCACTCGGTCCCGCTCGGGCCCGCTCGGCCGGCTCCGGCGACGCATGCGCGCGGCCCCCATCGATCGCCGCCCACGCGGCGCAGCGCCGCTCAAGTGCTCCGCGAGTCGCGACGCGAGTCCCGGGCTTGGCCCTCAACGATGGCGGCGTGAGCGCGCGCCGCCCGCGGCCTCCGGCGGACATGCCGCGATGGCCAGAGAGGTAACCGCGACGCGACCGGCGCCCTCCGCCGCCTCCGCCCTCTTATGTAACTGGTGATCGCCGACACGCCCGGAGACATGGTGACTATCACCGCTCGCCGCACGCCCCGCGCTCTCTGACCCGCATAGCAGCCGCATCGTGCCTCGCTTGACCCCACGATACCGTTCCCTCGGCTCGGCCTGCTAGCTACCGATACAGGAACCGTTACCGTCCCCTAGAGATCATAGTATAGAGCCTCCGTCCAGTGCATCGCAGTGGTACCTAGTGGTGAACATGTGTGTTGTATCTAGTTATGTACGGCGGGGGACCTGCCCCGAGTCCCCGCTGCCGATGTCGGCAGGGCACGTCAGCGTACGGTAGTGCCGCAGCCGGCGTCCCCCTCGGTCGTGCGCGCTGCCCATGCGTCCATCTCGCTCGCTCTGCCGTACAGCAGGCCTGCACATGCAGCCTGCATTATTCACAATCTGTGCCAACTTATAGTGTCCTATCGAGGAATCCTCTAACACGAACATTACATGAAATCAATACATTCCTGTAATACCAGCTACATGCCTGTTACCTATGTGATCTATAGTGTACATACACACTGCTCGTACCTGCGGGGACATGGTACATGGATTTTGTGTTAAAAGTGTTAAATACATAGTAATTGGTGCCAATAGTGACGTGCCTATTGGTGTAGCACATGCGTAGCACACTCGTAGCAGGTCGTAGCAGGTCGTAGCGAGTCGTAGCATATTACTGTAGCATTGCGTAGACCGTAGCTAGTGGTGTTGTTTATAGATGTATGGTAGAAAACGTTTTTTCTTCAGTTCTACAAGTAGGTATATACCATGATATGTTATATGCATGTCATATTATTAAATACTTATGTGTATATATCTATGTAACATCCACTTTTCATTTTCCTCCATTTGTACCGTAATATGTATGTGTATCTTATTGATATTGATCGTATGATTACCTATCTTACGCATACATATGCATCCATATTACATACGATTAAATTTGAATATCACTTCGTCACCAAAAAACATGATCCATGTTTAATTCAGTGACTATGGACTATGGAGCACTGAATAACTGTTCCACGTGACAATCATCTATAGAGTGAGAAAACAATTCATGTTAATAGTTGGTTTTATTTTAACGCCAAATTAAATAATTAAACGTTACTGGACTAATAAAATACAGGCACGTTATTTCAACTTTGCCTTAAGTACTAAGGTAAACCAATATTTTCAAATGTAATATCATACATTTAAAAGTAACTATAGTGTCTGTCGCTATTGCTGGCTGAACGGAATTTGATGAGATGTGCCGGACAGGTAGACAATAATTTCCGAACCTACTCGGTTCGAAACGGCCGCGGGCAAAAGCTACTTAAGTTTTATACTATATTTAATAAGTGGGAATCAAGCAGTAGCGAAGGTTCCATACAACTCGATTCCTACCGGCTTCCCTTTGAAAAATGGCATAGTCAGTATTCTATAGACAAATAATATAATCAAATTAAAGATATTTTCTTCGGCTTACCTCTTACAAAAATTGACCCTTCGCTACCGGAATCAAGGCTATATTATTATAGGTAATGATCAACGGGACACTAATACTACCAACTACAAAGTTTCCTACTGAACATTCTCTAAAAACAAATAATATTTTTTAACTAACTTGAGAAATGAACTGACTATTTAACATTTAACTACTTTCGGGGAATGAATCTTCACAAATCCTTCCTTAGTATTCGAGGAAATTTCAAACTTCTATAGCCAGCATTTTGGGTGTGCGTTGTCAGTTAGTACGTCTCTGATAGGCAATGCAAACCCTAAAACGCTGGGTCTAAGGAATCTGGCGCACTATGCTATCACGACCACGACTTTTGGCCGGACCGGCCGCTATCTTGAACAAAATTGGTCGGACGCCTAGTCGTGCGACCAAACTTTCTACCTGGTCAGTTCTTCTGCGGCCAAAAGTCGTGGACGTGCCGTTCAGTGTGCATAATTGTTCTCAGATTACTAAATCAGTCCTTTATTAGCCAAAGCAAACACATGAACTTTATAAAATGATTTCAAAATCCTTTCAAAACACTATTATTAACACTAGAAAAGGGATATTTATCATGTCCACTGTTTGTTTTGAGTTCCCGATAGTTCCCGATATTTTTAATATCCCGTTTCTAGTGTTAATGATAATATTAGTGACCATGACAGTTTAAAACTTATATCTTTCAAAACACGTTTTTCACCTGTCTCTGAAGATTCTATCCGTGGGATTTTTGGTACTTATTGAACACCAGTCTGAAGTCACCTGTTTTTTTTTAATCATTTAGACGCAAATATTTCATAACACCAGCAACACCACATCTTTATAAGTACAACAACGGGTAGGTTAGGTAGTAGGAAGGTATCCCAAAAGGTTAGTAACTCTTCGAACATCTGTCTGAAGATAATCTGTCGCTCATTAACTGGGAGTCCTGGGAAAACTGGTGAGTACAATCAGATATTCTTGCCCTGCGATTGATTAAAAGAAATTGCAGCTTCCTCACATCTGTAGTCGATATTCTCAAGATTATTATTCAGAAGTCAATTGAAAAAGGTGTGCATCACATACACCAATTCCAATTTAAAATACCGCAAGAAATATTGTTTAGAAGTATGAACGAGAATGAAGCAAAAGGAGTATGTAAGGATCAGAGCAGCGTTCTGTAGTTTCTGCTAATCCCAATGGGGTAGAGGCCTGAGATTATGCGTGTGTGTGTAATGCAGGGTACACATTAGTGAAACGTAACTTGAAATATAACACACACTGAAACAAATGCGCCTTGTTGTTGGGTTACACTTCATGTTGCATCGCATATGTCGGAAGGGTTCATTCGTGTTACATGTCACGCTCGTTACACCAATGCGAGCTCGGCATAAGTTGTTCAGCTTCTTTAAAGGAGGTAGGATGCCTTTAGGTCTACTTAAACCAATGTCAAAACAAGTTTTCACAACTACAAGATTTTTTGGTGGGGGCAGTAGTCGAAAATTTAACTTAAAATATCACATCGCTATATTTAGCGTACAAAGCTCGGCAGAAAGATAAGTGCTATCTCCGTTCATTTCCATTTAAACTCGGCCGCAGGATGGATTTAATTTTTCTTATCACGATCTTAGCTAAATAATATTTTATCGCTCGTTTGCCGTTGGAAAATTTGTCCGTAAATACAATATTATTTTTCGCTGGTATCTAATTCGTTTTCGGATGTCATTATATATTAATATTTAGCTACAATAAGGTACTTATGTTGTTTTGGATTCGTGTGAATTTTTGTTTCGAAGAAAGCGTCCTTCGACTTTTCTACATATAATGCAATCTGCCGTTGATATCTTTTTCTGTCTGTGATTGTCAGGCAACAATTTAGACCTTCATAGTGAAAAATGAGAATCATAATTATATATTACACACACTATTATTATTATATACATATTTTATAACCATTTGGTGCTTTTCGGTAATTTTCCATTATATTATTTGACTCATCTTAAATAGGTACATATGCCAGCACATCAAGCTACTACAATCTGTCAAATTTCTTTAATAGATTTTCAACTTTATCTCTAAAGCATTCCGTTCAAGGTTGGTTGGGAAAATCTGACAGTTTCAGGTAGGTTGACCTGCTGGCGTCTGTACATATCTATTTAAGATGAGTCAAATCAAAAAAATCAAATCTTATGTCCCATAACGTAGAGGGCCCTATTTCATAATAGAAATCCGCAGTAAGTCGATAGACTCATAAGATAATTATTGAATTTATCTCTTCAATTTATTTATTGTCAATTCCATTGCCCAGAACACAATAATCTTCAGATTCAGATATGTTTAACTAACAGAGGCGTTTCGGAAATCCTCTAAATATCGATTCGAAGGCGGCGAAGCTCAGTGGAGATCCTTTTAATTCCTTCGTTTAAGCATTAATCTCCTCATAAAGTCCTCTCCCGGAGGATTTTTGAGGAGGGCAGAGGAACCAACGTTGCTTTAAATTAAAATGATGGGAAATCGATGATTATTATCAGGTTTATGTCAGCGCCATCGCGAAACGTTATTAAATGGACTTCTGAAAGTATTTTAATTTAGGACGTGATCTGTCGGTGCTGTCTTTCTAAAGATATTTGTCTGGGAGCAAGAGTTGGACTTAAACTGACTGTTGTAACATTGGGAGTAAAAGGGATTATTTGCAATGATAATTCAAGACTTCGTTAGGGTATTAGTTTGTAGATAAAATATAAAAAGCATCCCAAGGATAGTAAGGGACATAGTGACACTAACTTTGACCAAGACTTCAATGGTTGTTTTAATATGTGTAAATATGTCCAATCTAAACATAAATAGAATCCATGACAAAAGCTTAGAAAGTTCGTACTTATTACTTAATGTACTTTTCCCAATTAGCTTTAGCTTTTAGAAAACCGATGTCAGACAGCCTATCCCAAATCAATCCACAATCAAATCCCAGATCAATTTATGAAAACTAATTTAGATTTTGTTAATTTGAAAGTGTATTTCCGACCAGTCTCATTATTAATGTATAGGTGTGGCGTCAGGTGGGTGTGGGCCTAAAAACTGCACCTAACCCAGTTTCAGCGAGCTTAGAAGCATAATTTAATCAAACTTGTCCCAATTTTCTGTCTGATCGATAGTGGGCCGATATTATTTGACTGCTGAACACATTTAGCGCCTGACTGTCTATTCTCTGGTCGACGGACGAGAGGCGATTTTATAATTAATTAGCACTTCTACTTTGCGGTTTCGTTCTTTAACTGGATACTAGGCTTATTAGGTAGACTTATGAAGATTTTGGTTCGTTTGAGTCAGCTGTTTTGGTCTCAACTTCATATTTAAATCACTCTAACCATCATCATCTATCGTTGCAGTTTGACCACTTATTAAATGAGTTTTAATTTCATTACTTTCGCCGTATGTTGGTCGAAAACTATCCCACGGGGACAACTACTACTTCTGGCATAAAAGTATGTCCTACCTAGGTCATGAAAAGACCTAATCACCTTTCATTTGTGTAAAGTTTCATACAAGGTTCAAAATATCTTGTGAAGAAACTCCAAACCAAACAGACTCACAAAAACACTTCCCTCCAAACACTGTTCATTTCACCTCCACTACTTCTCCACTTCCAAGTCCGCATACCTGTCTGCATACCTCCAAGCCATTCGCAGTCCAATAAGAGCAGATCTTGTAAAAATAAACGCTTCACACGCGACGGCCGTTACCACCTCGCTGCTCATTTGTACCCCCTCAGCCCATGGGGTCATGGGGAGGGGGAGTCATAAACTGTTGCAGTTTACGTCACCCACGCCCGCCGCCCTAATTTGTCTAATTACAAAAGAAATCAGAGTACAGTTTTTTTGTATTGTATTGTGATGGTAGTTACGAAATGCAAATTAAATTAGTGCTTAGAAAATTTTAAAGAGCCGTAAGTTGCAAACATAAATAATCGGGTTGAACAAGGTCTCACCACTAAGCCTTCAACCAAGCATTCAGTACATCGCACTAAGTAACACTGCACAAAAATCATTGCTGGGAAAAACTCTTTTTGTGTGAAAAATCATGATTTACGGTAGCGCTCAATGTAACTCGCTCAAAACAATTGAGCTTAAGTGTGCATTCAATAGTACAGGGGTCATGGAGGTATTTAAAGTAAAGTTATAACATTTGGAACAAGTGTTTTAAAAGAAAAACTTGTGAAAAAGTTGGGATCTCGAACTTCAATATCTTCGTAACCAGAAGGCTCTCAGGTGTGTACAAAAAAGATATATATCATATCATATCGCGATGACGCGTGACGGGAAGAACTTGTGAGTGGTCATAGTCGAATTCAGCAGTTTTGCGTTATTCTGAGTTTGTATCTTTGGCACAATCCTTTTGTTTCTCTTTCGTAATGATTTTATTGCCTGTTTCCAACAATACTTAGCAACACTTGACTGAATAACAAAATAAATAAGAAATGTTTAGGTATTACTATACACCAGCCTGTGGTATAAACATAGCATAAATCCAGTAGGCGGTGCGCAAGTAATGTTCAAGTAATATGCGCCAATAATAGCATTTTTCAACGTATCCAAGCGTCTTGAAAATCATAAAATAACATATAAATACGTAAAACGTACGCGTATCTTTACATAGTTGTTATAAATAAATAAATAAAATAAAAAATAAATAAAATAGTCTACAACAAAGTTGTTACACAAATCAAAGACTGAACGGATTCGACAATGGAACAGGTCCTGGGTGAAGACATAGGATACTTCTAATCCCGGCAGTACATACCCATAGGATAACTACCGAAGGCTTTTTTAAAATTGGCAAAAGCTAATTTTCTATATTCTAAGAACATGAACAGTAAGTTTTTAAAAGTCGATGTGTCTTGGAGACACGATAACTTCTTACAGTTAAAGTTCATGCAAGGGTAAAGACGGCCTGTATAAGGCTATCGCTATCGCACATAAGTATTCGTTAAGACTTCAACAGGAGGCATCAGGTAGCTTATGTCAATAGAATTCATTTTGACTTTTCCATCAAAAAAATCGCTTAAAGAATGTGACTGTGTAAACCCTCAGCTAAACCCATCTTCAGTCTATAGCGACTCGATTACACAGATTTCCATGAAAATCCACATATTACTGGTAGGTAATGTCCAGAGGTAAATGTCAAGTATGTACGAGTAACACATTTAAGGTCAGAAGTAACACATGTTGTGGTAACTTGAGTGATCAATCAAGCATGGCCACCAGTGGGTAGGCAGTAGGCTTTAATATAACATAGTGTTTAATACAAAAATAGTATAATTAATAGTTTGTTCACGACTTGCCATCTCCCGCGTCTTGGATCTAATAAAAACAATCTTCTCTGTGTTTATCTCGCTCAGGTTCTTGTTTAAAAAAAAATCTGATTCTTGTTGCCCGGTACGTTGACATACAACGCCCGGCCTAGCACACTCAGGTTTGAAGTTTCGAAAAGCCTTTCTAAGTACACCTCTACACTGTTTATAGAACCTTCTTCCGAATTGAAATTCTTCCTTTTTCAGTTATTTAATCTATGTGTTGGCTGTTAATTATGTGACTATTTTTAGCATATACTCGAATAGAAAATAAGCTTATGTTACTAGTCAAAGGTCAAGATAGAGCTGTCACGGGATTGTTGTTATCTAACCACTTTATCGAACCTAGGCATGACACCTATCAGCTATTTATATAAATGTTACCTACTCGAAAACAAGATGTAAATGTTAAATTAGAATAGTGTTACCTAGATGTGTGTCCGCTCGATTTTTTTTTCGGTGAAAATTGAATGGGGGTGATTTTTTTTTTCTATTGCTGACCTTTGTTATATAAGGAACTCTTGTGCTTAAACATGTTATGCTTGTAAACTGTACGGCGTCTGTCAGTTAATTCAAGAGATGTTCCAATCTTATCTATTTGGTTTCCGATCTTTAGGGTGATATCGAGCTTAGCCTTCCTTGCCAATAAGTTGTGCTCAGGTAAACGCGCTTTCTGGATTGCTTTTCATTATTTGATGAACAGACATCATTATGATATTAAAGTAGAATACTGGTGCTGGTTCCGTCTCCGTTTAGAGAACGAAAGTCGGTTGCAAACTTGATTAAAATAATATTTAATTTCCGGAAGTTGCTCGATATGCCACGTATTTGCAGGTTTTAGACGTAAAAAGTTATTTTTATAACTTTTTACGTCTAAAACCTGCAAATAAGTATCCGCAACATTACGACTATATTTCCCCGATGGTTTAGGCAGAAGTGTGCCATAGCAAACACAAATCCCCTGTAACAGGGGGTGAGCTTATCACCATCAACCGGGCATAATCTTCCGTCTTAGGGCTACTACTGAGGAAAACCCAAAAACACTTAACTCGACCTGGGAAAATAACCCAGAAACTCATGCTCAGCAGTAGTGTCTAGTCGCTAAATGAAAGTGGCAGTTCACACACGAGCCCATAGCAGTGCATTTAAAGTCAGTTCCAAGTAGATAAAGAGCTACAATAGTACCCTGCTCAATTTCCCATAGAAACTGAACTGTAGTTTGTTCCGCGACTTCCTTTCCACAGTTGAAGCACAGAGGAAGTGGCCGTTTTGCGTTTTGGGAGACGGTCTTATGAAATTTTGATGTTCAAAAAGTGCGCTTGATTTTTATGTACAGAAATATTTCAGTGCAACATAACAACATTGTTATAACCAAATATCTTTAAAAGAGTAGTTCCATGGAGTTTTTTGCTGGTGACATCTCCATAAAAAAAAATCCGAACCGAGCGGTTCAATTTTTGACGTTTCATTACTGTCCATGTTTCGTAAGTTACCCCCTACATTCATGTAGGGGTAATCTTGGAACTACTGATCCGATTCCAAAAATTCTTTCACGAATGAGAAACTACATTATTCCCGAGTGTCATAGGCTATGTACAGGATTCCCATGGGATTATTTGCGACTATAACGCGAGCGAAGCCGTGAGCAATAGCGAGTGTGAAATAAAATAATTTTAATTTATTAACTGCTCGAACACTTGACTAAACAGAGCAGACGTGAGAGTTAGCCTTGCACGAACAGAAGTGGTCTCAACTCTGAATCTTTCTATTTTAAAAGTGCGGCCTTGGTCTCTTTCTGTCGCTGAAACATGTTCGGACTTATTTCACAGTATCTCTGTTGGTAGGCAATTGAGAATTTGATCTTCTTACTTTATCGTGTGGTAACCTGGTGTCAGAGTTTTTATGCCACCCATGGGCCTCTGACTTGGCTTTACGTGCCGTCGAGAAATATCTCTCTGGCATGCTGGTTTCCTCACGATGTTTTCCTTCACTGAAGCAAGTGATAATTATACAATACGCACATAATTCCGCCGAAAAATCAGAGGTGCGTGTCTAGGGGTCGAACTTGAGACCTATGACTTAGCAGAGGTATTCATGTGACCATCGGAGAATTTGTTAAAATGCATTTTAAAACGGGTAGACTAATTTAGGAGTATACGACCACCCGACAAACAATGTAATTATTATTAAAAACTACAATATGATTCATATAAGGGCCATAGTACGAACGTGCGACATAAACGTAACATTTAATCGAACGATTTTTGAATCGAAAGAATATTTGGCATTTTGGTTTATATTTACGCAACAGAGATAATTAGAACTTTAAAATTAGTGAAGTCTTAAAGTATAATATTAAGTTTCACCCACTACTGTTACGTATAGGCCTCCCTCCTATTGTACCGTTCTTCCCTGGCCTGCGCCAGTCTCAACCAGGGTCTTACCCGCGATCTTCGGAACATCATCTAGCTATCTGCCTGTTGGTCTGCCAATACTTCTTCTATCTTGTCTCGGTAACCATTTAGCTCACTCTGCCATCACCGCGGCTTGCCAAATGTTCTGCCCACCTCCACTACAGAGCAGCTACATACAATCCGCCATCCTGGACTTTAGTCCTACGTCGAAACAATTATTTTCAATCTTGGAGTCATCCGAATTTAATTTACATTTACCTTGCGCTTCCGTGCTAAGCCTGGAACATGAAAAAAATTGACAAATGACGTTTTATTTCGTAGAATTTTAATAAACTTAGCCCATCGTCACAAAATACCCGGATTAGCTTTTTTTTTTAATTTTCAAAAGTTGCGTTCTTAGGTAGCCATCACAACCGTGCCTTAAGGTGAAGTGATGAAACTAAAAATTAAAAAATTAGAAGACGCAAAGTCACGATATGACATTCACTTTAACGTGACAGTTCACGTGGGCCGTAAGGCCGTAACTCCGCCGTAATTATGGTTAATCCGCCGTTATTAACGCGCGTAACGCGTGCACGTCACGTTATTGTAACGCCTTCGTTATATTAAAGAAGTGTTAAAAAACGATAAATTCTGGCCGAATGTGAGGAAAAATGGTCTAAGGGTTAATATCTAGGTCAAGTCGTAAAATATTAGGAAAAGGCTGTTTCTATAGTAAACATGATTGTTAATTTTTGGCAAAAGTTTGAGCATTATTACCATAAATCACCGGTTGGTAATTTAAATTGCATTCTTTTTTATTCTAAATAGATTAAAAAATGTACATGGTTTATAATATTGGTAATAACTAGCAAAAACTATATATACCATACACTTCTGCACGTCTGTATTCCTACACTTTCTACACAAGGAATACAATCAATCACAATTACGCTACGAGCACATTACGTTGCACCGTAGTCGCGTAGCAGCGTAGCGGCGTAGCACTCCCGTAGACATGTGATATTGGTCAGTTTCTGAGAAGTTACGATGCTTATCCTGTAAGGTAACGTCAGAATATCGATATTTCTACTAGTTAGGTTGAATGGGTCAAACAACACTTTGTTGTAGTAATAGATAGATACTGAATTGCAAGGCAAATGTAATAAATATGAAAATTAAAAATCTATGCCAGTCTCGTTGTTTTAGTAGTCGTAGGTTTGAAACTCAGGCAAAATCGCTTTTCCATTAGGGAGTTCTCAGACCGGAGTCCAGATTCGTGTCTTTTTTGTGGCAATAGGCCCCATAGGGTTGAATGCGTCGTTGGTCGAGTGGCTGAGCATATCCTGGGTTCGGTTCCCGGGTCGGGCAGTGTTCAAATTCATTTATTGTTTGTCACAGGTGAAATATCAGTTATTATGATTATTACATAAAAGATCGCTGTAACATACATACATACCTATAAGGTAAAAGGAATTTCTCAGTAGCACCACGGAGTCTGGATGTGTGCCCGGTTGATGGCAATGGCCGTATTACGCGAACTTAAAAACATAAATGGCGAAATGTGGGTGTACAATTAAGTATACCTCTGCCTAACCCTTCGGGGATTACGGGCGTGATGCTATGTATTATGTTTTAGCAATAGGTTCAAACCCTATTACATAAAACTTGCGATTTGACTTTATGTACAAATGCTATTGAGAAAGTAAATTTGAAACAGGATTTAGAAAAAAACCGTTGTTCACCATACGAATCCTAACGAGAGTAATAAATAGTCTTGTAGCGTTAGCATAATCCACCTAATATTTCCACTGCTGGGATACAGGCCACCCGTTTTTAAGAGAAAGTGGGCCGTAATCGTCACCGTTTTGAGAACAGTGGAGATGAGAAAAAATAAGTGTCTAACTGAGTTCGAACACGCGACCTGCGATACATAAGTGAGAGTCGTAACCACTGCTCTACTTATGAATCTATAATTTCGAATAAAGTTTCCTAAGATTTGTAATTATTAGAATTTTTCCAGTGAAATGTCAGGCTTAGATATAAGGAGGTAATATTACCAAATGGCCAGGACTCAGTCCTCATTATTAGAGCTTTGTACAAGATCGACCTGACGAACACGTTTCGATGGGGATTTATTTCCAAGTTCGCTACGAAAAGCGTAGCACGTGAGCTACAACTCTCGTAGCACAGTTACTACGGTTTTCGTAGCACCGTAGCCACAGTTTTCGTAGCACACTGTAGCAAGCGGCAACATTGTTGTTATAATTGAACTCATTCAATGAAACAGCAAATCATTTGTGCTTCATTACATGTCAAGCTATAGATTGCTCCCGTTTTCCTCTTATCTTAAAAAGGTTAATTTGTAAGAGGAAAGTAATTTAATTTTTATTGAAACTAACTTCTATGCTAGTGGTTTAGTTATGTACTTGAGTGCGATAAACTGAGAGATGACTTGACACCATTTTTGAATTGAAAAGGCTATAACATGATCACTTCCTGTCGACGTAACTCATAGCTACATGTTATGACGTTACGTAGCTATTCCATTTACTAGTAGCGATGTACTCGCACTATGTACTCGTAGTATCTAACATCGAATCCCGCGAGTAGCGGCCACAGGGCAGTGCACCGCGCTGCCGGCACACGTAACCTAGTTAAAGCCGTCACTATATATTGTATGTTTGAAAAAGGCTTTCGTTCGATGTACTCTTATTCCTTCCAAAAGTGCATCATCGGCATCGCTAATTTCAAGATCTTACGGCATCAAGAGATTACGGGTGAGCGCTGCAGTGCGGGGCCCGGGCGCGGTGCGGGGGCGCGGGGGCGGGCGCGGGGGCGCGCGGGGCGGGGGCGGGGCCGCGCGACCCGGTCACGGCGCCCAGTGCGGCCGCGGCGCTCCGCCGGCGCGCACCGCGCCGCCCGCCTCCCTCACTACTCAATATAACCTCTATTTGCACCATACATACGATATCCTAACTTCAAGACTCGAGTGATCATTTACCTTTACACACACTTTATTTTTAATAATCATATTAGTGACGGTGACGTGACGCGTGGATTTTTTTACTGTACCAGTGAGTGAGTGAAGGAAACATGATTGTTGAAATACCAGAGGTATGTTGCTCGGAGCCGCTGGAGCTCTCGCGGCTCGTGTAGCGTGTGGCACTCGGCAGGGCTCCGCCGCGCTGTGGCGGGCGTCCCGAGCACAGACATGTAGACAGTACGATGCACCGGGCGCAGGACGCTAACTGCCTTTAACACAATTTAACACAACAATTTGATAATAACCGAAAAATAATACTCACAATTAGTTGAATACTCGTAGTTAGCGAGCCAAGTGTTCGATGGTAATATCGTGCGGATATTTGAGACGAAACTTTTTTAATGGTTCGCAAGTTTGCAAGTCCCAGTCTAGATTAAAGATCGTGCAGGGCGGTGATGTCAGTGGGTCAACGCACAGTGCGTGCGGGGCGCGGGGCGCGCGGGGCGTGTCAGTGGGGCGCGCGGGGCAGCGGGGGAGCGCAGGGGAGGGGGCGGCACGGAGGTCGCTCGGGCGTTGCACCGCTGCAGCCAGTGCAGGCGCTACGGACGGCCGCTACGCCGTAGACCGACTACGCCGTAGCCCCTGGGGCGTAGCATAGTTTTAACTATTTTATTGTATGATGATATTAAATTAGTTTGTAACGGATGACCAGTTTAGTGCTGTTATTAATGATTGCAAGACAATTATGATGGAAAAAATATTGATGAGTTACATGAAAATGATTGATTTATTGAATTGCAAATTAATTCTAAGAATTGCTTATCAATCAATGGTACATAATGGGCTCATGACAAATAAATTATGGGTATGGAAAATAAAATAATGGAATGGTATGTATAGACAACTCGTAACTATTCAAACGTAAAAATGAATCTAATTTAATGATCCTTATTCAAATAATAAAATATAATAAATAAAAATAGCTAACATCCAACAGTTTTTGGAACTCCGAACCGAATTTATAAATTTTCTAGTGTCCAGATTTTTATATAGTATTTTCTAATTTCCAGGAGGTCAGAGGAAAGAGGCCTTTCAAGATATGGGACAGTTCAAGGAACGTGAGGAAGGGACTGGTGGTCAGTAGCTTCGAGGAGTTAATTCACAGAGGTCAGTGCTGTAGCCTTTACTATCAGTTATTTATTAAAGAAACGATTTGAATTATCTGTATGAGGTGATACTCGTACCTTAACGATTCAAGATTCTTTATATGTTTTGCCCTGCAGTGGGAAAGTTATAGGTTGGTGTTATTTTTTTTTCAGAAGACTTATTCACTTCATACACATACGCCTCTATTTAAATGTTTGAGGTTGTTTTTGCTTTGAGTGACAATAATTCTTTGAGTAACTACGTCTATTTTGTGCGCTCCTTTAATTTGCACTAAATCAATCGCTTGAACGTGTGGATTGTATATAAATGTAATGGAATATAAATATAAAAAGTTAACATAGATACCGTTGGAGATGTGCTCAGTAGCATTTTTCAACCACCCCGAATGATCGAAGGTTGCTTCAAAGGTAGACAACCTCACAGTACCTTGCGCGGGTTCACCGTGTCCCCAGTGTGAGTACCCTGGTGCGCTGGTTCACCCCAGTGACCTACAGGGGACTCGCAGGGGACGGGGGGAGATCCTCGCCTACTTTATACTAGTATTAGATTAGATAAGCTTTTACGTTTTTACGTGAAATTGATTAATTACGTTTTATTGCAAAGATCACCTTTCATGACCTGTATCTCTACTGAACTTTAGATCATTTTAACTTTCTAACAGATTTTTACACTTACATTGTTTTACAGTTGAAATATAATATCACGCTTGTAATCCCCGAAGGGTTAGGCAGAGGTGTACTTAAAGTATATCCCCATTTCGCCAGTTTTACGGTTTGTTACTCACGCACTTGTTTATTTCAAGGTTACCCAATTAATTATTATTTAATTGTCTTTTAGGATTAATATTATGTAATTAATTGTTGTTTTTACCCTTGTCTTAAAAATAATGTCAGCAATATTTTGGCTTGTTGAATCACGGTTATAATTGGTATTAACAACTATAACTACATCTTGTTAAATAAATTCACTTTTCGTTTGTCTTTGTAACCGCGCTTCTCTCCTTGACTGCAGTTTCCGCCATAGTTTAGATAATTTATTCTGGAACCTTCATGTATATATGTTACGGCTAAAGATGGGTGTCAACATAAACTTAAGATTAGCCGGCTAAACTCCGACGTCAGGGGCACCCCGAGGTTCGGTTAGTTAGGTTCCTGTAAACCTTGCAGACAGAAATAGGAGCCCCGCGCAGCGGGGATCCGTCGACCTGCTGATGGAAACGCTAACCCTAGACGGTCGACGACAGGGGCACCCCGAGGTTCGGTTAGTTCGGAGTTTAGCCGGCTAATCTTAAGTTTATGTTGACACCCATCTTTAGCCGTAACATATACAGCATTAGCATTAGTCTTATATGCAATAAGAACGCAAGCCCGACTGCTGAGCCTGGATTCTAGGTTCGATTACCTGGTCGAGCAGGAATTTCTCATTAGCAGCCACGGAATCTTGATTTGTTCCCGGTTGATGACAATAAACTCCTCAAACATTATAAATGTGGGAGTACGTACTACTAAATAGGTACACCTCTGCGCAACCCTTCGGAGATTACAGGCGTGATAAATAAGAGGCTCCTAAATCAATGTCAAAATATAATTGCACTGTTGAAGGTTCAACTCATGGTGCCGAAACGAGGCGGTTTAGGTGTCCCCTAGTGTTGAAAATGTGCATTAATGGTGATGCTGCCACGCAGGTTCACTTTATTAGATTTTTATTGGAAACTAGTGACCCGCCCTGGCTTCGCACTGGTACAATTTACAAACATTGTTTTTCGCTAGTTATTATTATTAATCAAAAAGCCTTAAGTACACCCCATGTTATTTAGTAAATGAGAATTTGTCATACAAACATTCATCCTCTTTTCTATTCCAATAGGAATGAATTTGCTGTAGATTACCTTCGTTAAACACGAAGTACTAATTCAATAGCAATTCATAGAACTATCATGTTTAGTTCAAAAATAAATAATCTATTTCGTCCCAATCACGAGCGAGATCTAGTTAATTAACACTCTCGGGAACCAATTTAAACCAAAAAACAAAGTTAGAATATCCTGCTGTACTGAGGCACCGGTTCCACCGCCAGCGATAAGCGAGTAGCGTACAGACCTAGCAACTAAAATTGGGCACTAGCGCGCAGCTGTGTGAACTGTCAGCGATCAACTATCTCCACATATAGAATTCCGGTGTGCGTGTTTGTGATTCTTCACTTTCTAAATGGCTTGGTCGATTTTGATGATTGTTTGTTTTGTACTCATAAAGTTACCTAGACAATTCTTAGCTGTAGTCAGACCCGGTAGGTGGCGCTGTTGTCGACATCCAGAGAGGACAAGACAACGTTGGTTGGGTCTATATGGTACTCGCGATCTTTCGTACCATGCTTGAGCGAGAAAATAGCCGATAACTTCCTCGTCTGCGGTGGGACAGCCTAACGAAACCGAATGATCTGGTTTGATCGTCAATTAGCGGCTGAGCGCAGCAGCCCGTTCGTCAGGTCAACCACGTTAGCCGGCCGACTGCACCCGACTGACCTGTTTTCTGCCTACCCTACGTGGCCTAGCGATTAGCGCTAGTCTGGACTGAAAGTCGTACGGATAGGTTGTGTCTCAGTGCGGATATATTGCTTTTGGTTTTTGATTCACGGTAGGTGAAGTCGGTAAGTAGGCTATTAGATCAAGTTCTTTAGATTCTTATTCTTATTTTTTGGATGGCTATCTATTATGAGTCGGGCTAGAATTTAGCTGCGAGTTAGCCGCTAGATTGCTGAAAGTCTTTAATTGTAAATTTTACAGTCTTTAGTGTTTGGATTACATGCTGGTTTTGTATTCAAGTGTTGTTTTTACCCGACTGCCTGTTCGTCGCGCGTATCTTGTATGCATGTAATATTTTTATTACCTCAAATCTTCCAAGCCGCTGCACGGATTTATTTAATTAACATATCGTTAGATTCGTCTTGGTAACCCAAGTGATCTTAGATAGGTGACGCGAAAAAAAAACCAACATGACGAATTGACGACTGTGAGACGCTACAGATTAAAGTAAACTGTGGACCATGCCTTTAAGTTTTGTCGTTTGAAGAAAAAAACACAACTGTATGGAGGATGGTCAAGAATTTCTACTTTTTCCTGCTTCAAATGCTCAATCGTTTGATGAGCGCTGTGTGAGCTTGCGTTGTCGTGGTGCAGGATGATGCGTCGCTTTGAGTTAGATTTTCGAAGTTCGGCGATGACTTGTGGTAAACAAACTGTGGTATACCACTCTGCGTTATCCGTTCTACTATCTTCAAGTGCAATAGTCGCAACATGGCCGGTTTTTCCGTCGAACGTGGCCACCACGTGCTTCTTTGAAGTGCTTTGAGAACGAACAACTTTAGTCGGCTTTGGCTCATCTTGAAAGACCCAGATTGTAGATTGTTGTTTGGAATCAGGATCGTAGGCATAGATCCAAACCACTGATGATGTCGTAGACGTGATTTGACTCTCCTCGGTTGAACCTTTGTAGAGTTTTCTTACACCATCTGACGCGGGCCGCCTTGTGATCGTCGGAAAGCAGATGCGGTATCCAAAGGCAAACTAGCTTTCTCACACCAAGCGCTTCATGCAAGATCTTCTGAATGGTGGTCTTCATGCAAGATCTTCAGAGAAGGCGGATTTTGGGCGTCCTTCGCGAGATTTGTCACTAACACTAGTATGTCCACGCTGGAATTCTAAATATCAGCGTTCGACAGTCCGCAGACATGGGGCTTCATCACTGAACACAGATGTTAGCTCTTCAAAATACTGAAGCCGTGTCAGGCCTCTTCTAAAGTTGTAGAAAATTATTGCACGAACATTTTCCTTAGAAAGATTCATTTTCGTACGTAACCTGACAGATTCCAATTGACGCTGTGACTAAACAATAGCATTAATACTTTCAACTGTTTTGAGATTCAAAATTTAAACACATTCAAATATAGAACAGTTCCAAATTCAAAATTGCCGGGAAATATGGAAACGACAGAACTAAAAAGGCTTGCCTAGTATGGGTATCAAATTAAAGAGCTCATCATGAGGATTTTAAAATGGTATATCATGACCAAATTTAAATTTAAATAATCGTAACTAAAAAGTGTAAAATAAAAAAAGAAATTTAAATTAAAAAAAACCCCACTGCGTAAAAAATAACTAACTAATAACTTTAAATAGAAACTGAAATGAAAAAAAAACAAGTTCAGTCCAGAAGTGTAGAAAGCAATGTAATTACTACAACATTAAAATAATTTCATTATCAATACACACATAAAATAAAACAAATAATAAATTCTAATACGGGACATATTGACTGCAACATTCGGGACCCATTAAATAATCTAGACTAAAATCATTTTATCCAATATGGGTCCCGACTATTGCAGTTAATATGTATGTACACGTTGTAGATTGTAGACTTGCGTTGGCAATCGACGTGGTTTTCTCTTCCTGGAGCGGTCAAACTGTTTCATACATTTAATACAGACTAGTGGTATCAAATACAAATCAGGATTTATTAACAACTAGCTGTTGCGACTATTGTTCTCGTAAACCTATTATTAAAAAAAAATATGACTTCTCTTTTTGAATCGATTTTTGTTACCAATTTCAAGGGTTTTCATTATTTTGCACGAAACTAATTCTTGTCCTAAACTAAAAGTAGCCTATGTTAGTAGACATTATAACATCATCATCAGTAAAAGTCCCGTCAAAATCGGTCAAGCCGTTTCTGAGATTAACTGGAACAAACAGGCAGACGAAAATTATAAAAAAATGAGTTTTTGTTTTTTAATTATTTTCATATATGCATTTAGTAAAAAGCTGTTATTTTGATATTAGAAACTTAGAAACAGATACTTCAATTTTATTTATTTGTATAGATGCATAGATGTGGTAGCTATCATAGAAAGGGCTATTTGTCACAAAGAGGTCATACAACTAAACTATAATAATATACTTTCATGCGAATTTTTCAAAAAGATTTTGAAGGCCTTCAGCTATGTAGGACTATTACATTGGCCTACTGACCTACTTATATCTGATCGTACTTCACAAAATTGTATCTAAATACTGCAACAAAATTTTGTTTCAACATTGCTATTTTATATTAATTTAAAAGGTTTTAAAAGGCAATTCGTGGGAGCATTCACCAGTAATGTAATACAGTTCTCATAAAAAAATATCGAAACACCTCTGAAGTTTGATTTTGTATAAGTTTCATGTACTTTTTTACAATAAACAAAAAAAAATGCAAGTTAATTGCGGATAAGGTATCGTTTAATGATATTAATGTTTCAAATTTAAATTAAATTTCTTTAACTATCGTGTTTTGTTCAACAAGTATGTTTTACTCTTTATGAAGAATTTGTACAAAAATAAAACATAAAAACTAAATCAAACAAACAAAAGTCACCGACTTCAGAAGCTAAAGTTATATTTCTCTTTTTTCAAAGTCGGTTTTATTTTTTGCAAAAAAGTTTTTTATTTCTTAATTTTTAGTAGAAATATCCTATACATAATATTTGCTATTCATTGTTTTTACATTATCATACATACATTTTATGGTAATAGGCTTATTCTCAATAAAATGGAACTTAACATACCTAACTGTCGAAATGTGGGACAGCAATCACGACAGATTTGCTGTCTATTATTGAAGAGTTCCGTTCCAAATCTCCGAAGTCCATGATCAGATCATGACAATATTTCTAATGGGACCAATTTGGGAGTATACTCTTTCAAATGAAAAAAAAAATTTGAAAATCGGTCCACAGTTAATATTTTACTAAAGAAATAACCTACAACTCCTAACCGATAAGGAGTTATACCTTCCATCATCCGCTCATCAACATGAGGTGATGACTCACAGATCGCATACTTGAATAGCTTTAGAAAAATCATGAAACGCGTAATACGTGCCAATAAAGTTTGAGGGTTGCCCTCGATTGCCCTGGGATTGCATCATCAGACCCTGGCATGGTGACAATGGGACCACTTAGAGAGTATACCCTTTCGAATAAAAAAATAATTTTGATAATCGGTCAACGATTGACTGAGATATCGGTGAACATACATATAAAAAAAAGGTTGCGGACACCAGCCCGTTACAATACAATACAATACCACCTAGAATTCATGCAAGCCTAGTACTTTTTGTATTTAATAAAAAGACTATTTTAGCGGTACCAACATATTTTTCATTCTATTCTCCAAGTACTTTCCGTTCAAAAGAGAGACAAAAATAGCAATATCAAGTTTCCTAGTAACTTTGGGAGCTGACTGGTACCGTACAAAAAACAGTTGAAATTGGTTGAGGAAACGGGACTCAAATATATGAAGATTTAAATAGTTACGACAGGGCACTTTTTTCACTTGTTTTGCACGTCTTTTGTTTAGTTGGCGAATCGGGAAGTTACTAAACGGGATGTAGCCGTTTTAAGATTTTAAGCTGGCCAAACGTCTACGGAGCAGGATCTCTCACTCTGTCTCGTATCTTCAACTTATCCCATGGGTGTTCTAAGGGATTCATATCCAGGCTTCTTGCTGGCCAGCCCATAACCGTAATACAACGACGATACGATTTCGCTCAGGTATTCATTTACAATGCCTGTGGTATGAGCCTTTTTTGCTATGAGCCATTGTCCTGCATAAAAATGAACTCTTCGCCATTAAAATAGGGTACCACATAAGGCTCCAGACACTCTTCGATCTAACCCATTTAATGACTGTAAGCGAGGCCCAGATACAAAAGCAAGTTCGGCTTTTCCATCGGAGCTTAGCCGCCCCAAACCGTCCATGAACCGCCACCGTAACTGACTCGTTCTTCAATCGCAACAGCATGATCTTACTCTGCTCAGAAAAGAACTTCGCTCCATTGAAGGTATGACCAATTTAAGTGCTCACGTTCAAAGTTAAGTCGCGCTCTTCGGTGGTCTACCGTTAAATTTGGGCCATTAGCTAGTTTATGAGGTTTCAGGCCACGCTCCGCCAATCGTCTACTAATGATAGAATCGCTCACTGTCAATCCTCGAACCTCACGGAGCCGCTGCAGCTCTTGAGAAACTGACTCAATATACCGATCATCTTGCTCAGACGTGACTTGATACCTACCAGATCCTGAACAGCGAGTAAACTTACCAGTCTCCCGATAACGCTGACCCACTCTAGACAGCAGAGAGGCTAAGATGAAATCGTGCAGCCACAACACGCCAACTATGCCCTTTTTTTTCGAATGGGAAATCATCAAATGACTCCTCCCGTTCTGGGCAGAGCGGAAGGGAGTGTCAGACTTTTACTGACTAAAAACCATCCATGTTCCTTCTTTTGCCCTTTGTGTTCCAGGGCCGCGGTATCTCTTTCGAACAGTCCCGCAGCCCTGACAGGCATCGGCCCTTGCGGGCCCCTCATCATTGCTGACATCTCTTTGAGGCGCGCGTGGAACACGAACGCGCCGTCGACACGGCCTGTCGTCATACGACGGACGGACGGCGAGCTAGCCCATTGCTCATCGTCCACAGGCCCGCGCCTACGGTGGCCGAAAGCCATCACGACGTGGCCCCCGACGCCCGGTGCTTCTTCCGCGGCGGCTGGGACGTGAGGTTCTCTCCCTCTCACGTTCCGCCACCTCCTTCTCTAGCATGACTGTTTCGCAGAAGGAGGTGACGGCTTCCCATTTCCTCTCGCCCCGGACCATGGCTTGAACCAGGGCCGGACGCGAGAGGTCGCCGCCCAAGCGAAGCAGACCTCCACGGTGTGCTCCACCGTGTCCTTCTGGCGATCCTCACAATGATAGCACCCGGGCGTTTCCTCCCGCCCGATTCGGTGCAGGTACCTCCCGAAACATCCGTATCCGGTGAGGACCTGCGTCAGGCGGAAGGTGAGGGCGCCGTGGCGCCTCTCTAGCCACTCCTCAAAGAGGGGACTTATCGCCACTATCGTGGCGTGCCCTGTACGGGGTTGCGACAGTCGCTCTCTCCATGTCGCCATGAGATCGCGCCAGAGGTCTGTCCGCTGCGCGACAATTTGCCGCGGCAGCGGAGTTTCCCCCCGGCGCTGTGCCTCCGCGCGCCACTCATGCAGACGCGCGAGGCTATGGCCTCCAGATCCCATGGCGGCAATCCGGCAAAGAGGCTCGCCGCCTCGCGGGAGATCGTGCGGTACCCACGGACCAGCCTTACACGCCAACTATGCCCTGAATCCAGTAACGCCACGACTTAAGCGGCTTCTGTGGGCGAGGTATCCATATTTGTTATTAAAAAATCTCTTTGGTAGGATTAATTAAAAATCACTATTAAAAAGACGATATTTTTTGCAAAACAAAATGTTTTTATATGCAGAAATTAATACACCTAATCCAATAACCGTATACATCAGAGCTTGCGTCAAATCCGGTAGTAGTAGTCTACACAATGGTGTACCACAATACCAAAATTGAATTAAACCGTGTCGACGGCGCGTTCGTGTTCCACGCGCGCCTCAAAGAGATTTCAGCAAACATGAGGGGCCCGCAAGGGCCGTTGCCTGCCAGGGCTGCGGGACTGTTCGAAAGAGATACCGCGGCCCTGGAACATAAAGGGCAAAAGAAGGAACATGGATGGTTTTTAGTCAGTAAAAGTCTGACACTCCCTTCCGCTCCGCCCAGAGCGGGAGGAGTCATTTGATGATTTCCCATCCGAATCATGCAACTGACGTGGTCGAAACGCGCCTTTCGGATCACCCGCTTACTTTGCGGGAGAATTAAAAGCTAGGGGAGAAACAACGAAGAGGTGTTGTGGGGCTGCGTCTCTGGCATTCATTTTGGGGTTGAGGCCTTGTGGCGTGGATATCCACCCCCAGAGGAGAGTGTTCAGTGTGACTCCCAACCACGCCTGTCCCTGTAAGAAGATTGTACATGAGCAGTTGAATAAAAAATGATGAATGAGACTTAATGTGCATTAGTGAATGCAAGGACAAATTTGTACCTGATAGTATGTCCGAAAGGAGAGAAATCGAGCAGAGTCTCGTGTAGGAGGTAGCCTGGCCAGATTGAATCTGGTTTTCGTCGCAGCCCTAGCGAATAGTCGGTACCGCGGCTCGTCAAGGTTGTGGGTGTTGGGGTTGCCTCCGTATAGAGCAATTATGACTCACTCTTCTCCTGCTGCTGTTATCTCGTCAGGTATAGAGTTGGTGTCGAGAAAAATCGCTGCTTCTTTTTCAAGGTCCGGATTTTTTTGCGACCATAGACATCATTTGCTTCTTCGCTAAGTCAAAGCAGAAGGGTCTCGAGTCACAACCACTAAAGGCATGGATGAAGAGGAAAAGCTCTGGTTTTGGTCAGGTGGGTCGCATTCGTGTATTCACACGAGCAACACTAGTACACTCCGTCGGAGGTAATTGGAACTACATCCAGCTAGAGTTGTTAAGAGTGACGTCTAAAATATTACAAAAAATTACAAAGTTCGAAAAAAATATGAATTTTGAAAAGCTTTATCTCGGAAAGTATTGGGTCTGAAGAGACAATTCTAGTCTCATATTGTACAAAATTTAGTCTAAGTCTAATTTTAAAACGTTCTGATAAAAGTTACCTTCAAAAACTAGTCCTTTAGGGTTATAATCACTAAAATCTAAAAAAAAACGAAATTTTCGCGGTTTTTTTGGATTTTTAACAAAGTTGCGTTCGGCTCTCGAGGTCACAAACTTGTATTATTGATTGAGCCAACATCATAAACAAGTCTGCAAAAACTCAGACTACCGGATTTGACGCAAAGTACCACGTACTTTCAGGCGACAAGGTTACTGTACTAACATTGAAAACAATCTCTACATTCATTTATTGGATGAAAATTCGAAAATTTCAATTCAATTTTGGAATTGTGGTATACAGTTTCAGTTCAGTGTCAGATATTTATTGGCATATTTTTTTAATGATATCAGTCCTCTTTTTTATTCAAATGCCGCCTAAATAGTACTGTTTCGATTTTTTGGCGAGAATTGTATCCAGCATTACATCAGTAAGTGAGAAGAATCGAGTATTCCGCAACCTGTAACGATAAAATTTGTAACAATAACTTGTTTCTCGATGAATCGAATCATGGGTTGTTAGTTGTTAGTTGTTACATTACAGGCGCATGCTCCGGAGAGAGACCGCCTTTAAACAAGATTCTTCACTTTTTACCCTGCGACATGACCTTCTACATCTCTGCTTTACGAAGAAAAACATGACGATTCTTTTCTTCATTTTTGACACCGTACCGTAGCAATCTCATTGTATCCTTCTTTTATGCGGTGGAAGCTACACGGTTTGTAAAATTTATTCCGCCACTTCTTCTCTTCTTTCCAAAAGGAAGTGATGATGGGCGGGCGTTTTGAGGATTTTGTAATATTGGACGTTGAAAATGTCCACCGTTTCAAAAAGTACTGATTTTCAAACAGATGGATTTTTAACCACGATTTTAAATGATAACTTTTGCTCCTACTCAGGCAAGGAGAAGCTATCGGTAGCGGCGAGCGAGCCAGTGCGGCTGGTGCTCGAGAGCGACGGCACTCAGGTCGAGGACGGCGAGTACTGGCGCACGCTCCCACCCAACACGGTTCTGCTGCTGCTGCGGCCGGGCGAGCGCTGGTACCCCACGGGAGTCGACGTCATCAAAGCTGGTGAGTACACTCTGCAGGCTGGCTGGGTTAACTGGCATAGTGCAGCTGATTCTTGAACCTTTCTTTGGAAAATAGCTCAGTACATCATACCAATGCAATGTCTGGGTAGGTGTTGAAACTGTCATCTTTTTCTGTTTTAGCAATATCGGCGATACCAAAAATAGTATGCGAAACAATTCACGCGCTAGAGCTGCACGATGAGACGCCTTCATGGAAGATTATGGACAACAAGGGGCGCGTCACAGTGGTGCTCCACTGGGACCAGCGGCCGCAGGCATCTCCGGCCGCGCGCTCTCCCTCGCGTCAGCCCAAGCCCGACCGACGGCCCTCGCTCGTTATCCAGACGTCCCTCGACCGGCCGGCGCCCGCGCCGCCGCACATCACAGTCGTGAACCACGACGAGCCGGGCCCGGCGCCGCGCAGGCTGTCGCGCGCGCCAGGCTCGCTGGAGCAGCCGGGCGGCGTGCACGTGCACACGGTCGACTGCCGCGCTGCCGCCTCCCCCGCGCCCCTAGCGCGCCCACCGCCCGACGAGTGCGACTTCCACTGCTGCGCGCTGCACGAGGAGGGCCGCCGCATCGCCGTACACAAGAGCGTCGCCACCTCGCCCATCCAGGACGCACAGCCGCGCGCCTCACCGCAGGGCCGCCCCAAGGGACACGTGCGCTTCCTCGACGCCGAGTCGGCGCGCCGCGGCGACCGGGACTCCTCCGAGAGCGAAACAGAGAACACCCTCGTCGAGGACGAGGCCGTCACCTCCGAGAAGTTTCTCCTTCTGATCGACCAGCTCAGTGTCGACCAGAAACGGCACCTCACCATCAAGGACATAGGTATCATCCTCGAGCGGCTCAGCTCCAAGATCCTAGACGTGGAGCGCCTGGACCGCGAGTCCGAGTCCGACGACTGCTACAACTGGACGATCAAGGCAACGATCAGAGGAGATGCGCTGCGGGAACTGGGCGTCATCTACAATGGAAACTACTATGCGATCAGCGAACACCCGGGCTATCGGGAGGAGAACGAGGAGGCCGGAGACGAGGGTGAGGAGGAAGAAGAGGAAGATCGGCTCTGATCGGGCCTGTGCGGCGCCGCCATGCCAGCCGCCGCCGCCGCCGTGCGCACCGCGTTGTGCCGCGTCGCCGCGCGTTGACCGGCCGGCGCCGCACGCCCGCACCACGCCAGAGCCGAGAGCCACAAGCGTGAAAGCAATATTCGTTACTAAGGTTTCGTCGTAGATCCGGCCGAAACGACAGAACCGGCCCGTTTGGGATGCCCCCGGGCCGCGGGCGCAGCCGGGCACGCCGGCGCGCGCCACCCGGTGGCTGCGGCGCTGCGCCGGCGACGCTCAGACGGATCGCCCGCTGAAGTGAAAAATTAGAGACTTATATATGAAATTTGTCGCGGCCCCGCCTCGCGCCGTGAGCCGGTCGTGTCAGTCGGTGGTGCGGGGTCGTACCCTAGTTAATAAATAGCGGAATTATTGTAAGTAAAACTGACTTCCTATCGATTTCTAAGGTGATTACTTAAGTGTAAGCCGGTCACGTGGCGAGGGCCGCCGCCTCGTTCGCGTAGCGTACTGTGTATTATATTATGCGTCACCGGAACACAACACCCGCACAAATGTCTATCATCGAGGTTATTGTCAATGTTCTTAGGTAAATAATAAATTGTAGGCGTGCGCTCACCGCCGCCGCTCCCCGTGCATACCGTTTGTTTCGTCCGCCGCGCGACGCCGCACCGCGTCGCTCGCGTCGCACGCACGTCTGCGCGGCACCACATAGTTCACTCAAAGTTGGCCTAATATTGGGGAATAAGTTTCTGAATAAACTCATCATCATCATCATCGATGCATCCCGTAGTCGACAAAGACAAAAATAAAAACAGCAGAGTGTGAGACTCAAAATCCATAAATGATAACGTTGTAGTGTGTGAGAGGGTCGAGCCCGTTGCATGTCACTCGTACTCGGAGGGAACTACTTGCTCATTGTTCTGTTAATATGTTAATGTTGAGGAGTCGTTGTAGGGCACAGACAGTGGCACCGCGCACTGCCGCCGGAACATCTGTCCGGCGGTGCCTCGCCGCAGAGCGACAGTTCCAATATCTATGACGATGTTTCAGAGAGAGTCATAACATTAATAGATATATAAAAATTATTATAATTAATAAAATTGAATGTTAAAAATAAAAAAGGTTGTATCTAAAATACTCGTATACCTACCGTCATGCATCAGTCATCTTGCTAATGGGTATTGGTAGTCGGTAAGTTGATTCTTGTATTTATATTAGCTATATGGTATCGTAGTATTACTGTATAATGTTTTTAATTTTTGTATAGTACGGAGGTCGTGGTGGTCACGCATTAATGTATAATATAACAAGACAATGTGGTTTCATAAGTTTTACAGCCGGGAGGCTCTCATATTGTATAGTTATTTAAGGTGTAATATTAACGATTATTATTGGATATTATTGAAGGAGTACGTGAATACATTGTTTGTGATGAGGTTCCGTTTAGTTGACGTTGCGTGTGGGTGACGTCACCGCGTCAGTCGACGTCGAGTTTGTTTGCGTGACTATGTTTGTGCTGGCGAGAGGGATCGCGGATGCGCGAGCTTTTTGGAACGAAACGAATCTCTGTCGTATGGAAGAAGTAAGTGAACAAACTGTGATTGCTACAGTATTTTACATAAACGTCTAATTAGTTAATAGTACTCTCATCGTGTCCCAAATCGCTCGTGGGCCCACTGTCCGAACATAATACTTTTATATTATTTATCATTGTCTTTTTTCTGAACGGGTCATTAAAGTCCCGTTTGAGATTCATTCCTAATTTAATTATTTCTCAGTCATCAATATATTTATACATTCGATATAATTATATTATGAACCTATTTTCGTGAACCGAAAATAAAAATTTTGATGTTTTGATACATTATTGGATAGAATTTGATTTTAAAGTTTGATATTGTGACTTGTCCTAAAGTTACTTAATTTTCAATTTACTATCGCTATTAAAGTTTAGGGAAAGCTGTAAGTTTCGTTAAGAAAACGTTCCATAAAATAAGTGGCCGGTTTTCGAGGTGTCAAATTGTTCCACTGCGTTTTTGGTGTCTGTCGCGCTTACATTTCGTACGTACGAGCGACAGAGAAAAAGAACACGAGTCATATTCTGCAATTTTGTGCATGTTCTGGACTTGACATTGTAGACTATGGTGTCAAATGTTATACATTCTGACGTCGAACACTTTCGACAATGTGATGTCGAGAGCTGGTTTCGATGGAATATCTCTTGAAGTTTTGTAAGGTAATACTGAGAGTTAGATCTTCAATGTCAAATGACTGCGATTTTTATGTTGGTTCTGTCCGAAGATGACTGTTGGTGCATTCAAAGCAGGCTACACGCTGAGAGCTGAATTATTTTATAAGACCCATTGCAAGATATAGGGCAAAAAGGCATACTCCTAAACTTTTGCCAGATTTAAAGAATGCTGAAGACCTAGTACTAGCTGAGCGTGTTGTCTGCCTCGAAGCGTGAGAGTCGCGCAAGTGTGCGTCCTTCTTATGTATGTTAAGTTCAATCATTTCTAGTTTAGTTTGTACAGCGAGTGGGGAGTCTATGGAGTTACAGACCGTTACGCACATAATATATCTAGTTAAAACGTTCCGTTTTAATATTTTTATGTGTATAGGAGTAATGATAAATTATAAAAATTGGTTTGTGACGCGTATGATCCGCGGTTGTAATTTGGGAGGCGAGGGTTAAGCAATGGAACGGGGTGAGGGCAGCTTTTAGTAAAACGAAGGAAAGGTTTTTAAAGACAGATGATAACGTGCACATCTGTTGCATTGCTTCAAACTTCGATCGGTGTGTACAATGATATTGTTGCATTGTCTATTCAACAGTGGCATTTAAATCGTTATAATTTAATTACTATCAGACTGTGGGTGAGAAAAATTTTATTCGTGAGCTATTTATATCTGTTATGGAATGAATTCTATTGATTTGGTGAAAACCAAAGAAATGTATTTGCTTTTAAATAATTGTCATCAAATTAGTGGAGCAATTGAAAAATTTTTAAGATTACAAACAGATAGGTATATGACTTGATTTCTTCCACCAATAGAGCTAGAATAAGCAAAATGGTATTTAAGTCAGCGAATAATTGTTACTGAAGTAAGTTTGTTGGCAAAGTCTTGATAGTAATTGAATTATAGAGTTGTATGTCTGTAGAGCACTCGTTGCCTCGTGGTGCAGATAATAGTTCCATGACTGAAATAATATTAAGTATATCATCTCTAACTGTTGGAGTCGCGTGTAACAATATTATAGCTGGGGACTCACGGGGCGATTCTTGCTCATTTGGGACAAATACTACGTTTTGTAGAACTAATAAAGAATTTAAATCCCATCAACACGAATTAAGTAATTAATATTGATGTTGTTCATATATTTAAAGCAAGAATTTACTGTAAAACAAGATCAGCCCACATGTCCTCAGTAATACCTCCCCAAATTGTATTTCATTCGAAATATACATACCTGAATAATGATTAGATAACTAATACCATTGAAACGGTGACAGAATTTTTCGAAAAACACTTTTGTTTTCGAACCTCGTTTTTATAGGCGAATTAATAAATAGTTACGTCAATGTTTTTTTAAGTCAGTCTTTGAGATGGGTATTGATTTGTAGCATTTACTTGTAATCCAATTTATACGGACATTAAGAAATATAATAAGAATGATCTTTTAGGATCATTGTAGAATCGACGTTGTGTATGTAATGGCGTTGGAAATTATACTATTTAACGTCAAATTTTAAAATTATTATTCCTCGCATATTGAACCTGGGAAATCCAAATGTGGAATTGATATTTAGCAGTAAATGCTTTAGTCTGTTTCCTGGATCCTACGAGCAACTGTTACAACTCAGTACACAACTTAACGCGCAGTGAGCAGTCGTGCAAATACAAATACGTAAAATATTGAATGTTAGTTATTCATACACTATCTAATAGCACTTAGGGGACTCGTTTTAAAGTTACGTGCCAAATCGTTCTTATTTTACAATCTCATTGTAGAACTCTAACTTCAACGTCAGATTGTAGAACAGAAACGTTGCAGAATAACTGCTTTCTCGAAAGACTAGATAAAATTAACGAAATTCTTCCAAAGTTGTCTTCTACAATGTGACGTCGGAGATACTTGGTAGAGTTTAATATAAAATGTCGAATTTCAATGATAGGCTACCAAGGACTGCCTGAAGGGTACCCTAGGAAATGCCATAAGAATTGATTTACAAAGTGCCAATTTATGAGTTGTAAGTAATATTAGTTAAGTTAGAGATGGCACGTATGAACCTTTTTAAACATATTTATAACTGTATTTTGAAGTATGGGTCTTAATAGCAAGGGCTAAAAGCGAAATTCAATTATACAGTGGTAAATTGCAAGATATACTATAGTAATTTGTGTATAAACAAGGTGTTTTAGTTTTAGACAGATACTCATTTATAATTATTGGACGGAGAGATTGTCCATTCTTGAGAAGCAATTCAAACAAAAGTAGCATCTTTGATAAACTCTCAATTTCCTCAAGAAAAATAAACTAAAATTGAGCTTTTTATAGCCGCCCATTCTTCAAAATAGAGTATCCACACTGAATGCAAGACGTAATGGCATCGTTCACTCGTATCATACGTAACCCGAGAACATTTATTTTTGTATTCACTCGACGAACGTGAGGCAGATACCGGCTTCTGTTACACACTCGATTATTACCCAAAAACTTCACTGCCACTAATTTAAAAATAAAAATATTGGAAACGAACTGCTGTGGTTTTATTTTTTGGACTGTTAGACCTGCTGCTAAAAAAAAGGTCACGTATTAGCACCAGAGGCGTATTTAAAGATTTGGCGCCCCGGGCTAGTTAGCTTTGCCGCCCTATTCATTTAAGAAAAAAATCAGTAAATAAAAAAATGGAAAAAAAAATCTTAAAAATGAACCATTT
This sequence comes from Eurois occulta, assembly GCA_950022335.1. NCBI lineage: Eukaryota > Metazoa > Arthropoda > Insecta > Lepidoptera > Noctuidae > Eurois > Eurois occulta. The sequence goes on along the minus strand of OX465489.1, from coordinate 1,243,363 downwards.
ATTCACTATATCTGTGTACAAATTCGTTGACAAAATCTTCAATGACGCTGTTATAACTTATAGCGTTTGTCAACTCAGCTTCTATATTCAGAACAGCTAAGCTGTTTAAGCGTTCTTCGCTTATAGTGGAACATAAATAATTCTTTATCCTTTTGAGTACAGAAAACGAACATTCTGCACTGCAATACGTCACTGCGGTGCAAAGAAAAATGCGTAATGCAATCTCTACATAATTATGGGAAAGCTTCTTTTAAGTCCTTATTAACCGACTTCCAAAAAGAGGAGGTTATCAATACGCCTGATTTTTTTTTGTGTAGTATGTTCAAGTATATTCAGCGATATCTTCGCCAATTCTGAACCGATTTCGATGATTCTTTTTTGTTTGAAGCAAAATATTCTGCGGTGGTCCCGTAAATTTGGTGAAGATCTGATGCTGGTCTTCAGAGATAAGCATGTATAAGATGTCTGTATAAAGGCTATTTGAATTGAATTGAATATTTCGTTAATTTGATGCGCTAACTTGAAACGAAACAAGTGAGTGAGGTCACGTCACGACGCATCATTTCGTGGGTTATTGTACATTCGCCACAAAGTAAATTCGTCACATTTTCTAAACTCCATACATTGAAAGTGTATTCGCCACATGCATAAAAAATATGTGTAAATTAGTCACAAGTTTCCATAGGTACATATTTTTTGCATAAAGTACTGGTAGAAAACAAAGTTATTGATTTTTAGCGCTTGAAATGAAAATGATTTCTAAAATCTTTCTTTTCTCCTGCGCTCCTGCACATGCTATCATGCGCGTGCTCGCTCTCTTTCTAGCCGTACCGGTCAATGCATCAGTCCTGTCATCCAGTGGCTCACTTGACCTTGGTGTTCTCAATGACTAATATTATAGTTTTCTTTGGGTGTTCTGTTGCAAATGTGATCTGCTTAATATTTTAGTTACCAAAGAGTAATAATTTATTATTAGGAAGATATTAGGTTGTACGTCGCATTAGGAAGAAATGAGGTTGCACGCAGCACGTCATGTTAGCTCTATGGAAAGGGGTGACAACTTCTTATTGTCGTTGATGGGGTGGCAGATTGATAGAGGAAGATCGCTCATGGGGCAGTAGGATTTTTAATTACCTATTTGTTTACTTTCTCGTTATTGTTAAATGTAATTACGAATGAGTTCAATTCGTTTTGTTTTGTGGTGGTTTAGGTCAGTTTCCTGTGGTTGCTGTTTTGTTCCTTAGTTACAATAAATTGTTGTGTTTATTATTTTACGTATCTTGTTGTCTTTTTTAAAACATTTTCACTTCGATGGTAGTTAGTTAGATTGATGCATCTCTGAAAAAATGGATCATTAATCAGCCGGGCACAAGCTCGGGTGGATATAATAATAATATCTTGGGACAACCAACCATATTTTGAAATATAATGGACTAGCTTTTGCCCGCGGCTTCGCCCGCGTGGATGTCGAAAAATGCAAAACTTGCAGGAATAAGGAATGGCTGTCATAAAAATGTATTGTCACCAGAACCAAAGGTGTGTGCAAAATTTCAGCTCAATCGGTTGAAGATATCTGCTTCAAAATTGAGTTGCAAGATTCCACCCGAACAAACATAGTTACATACCTTGGTCCCCCTTTTTAACCCTTCTGGGGTAGAATTATCATAAACACTGAGACACGTATAAACTAATTTTCAATCGTCAGCCTAAACACAAAATTGGAAAATCCTAACTTCAAAACTGACGGACTTTCATATAAACTTCCATCCCCTATTTTAACCCTTTAAGGGTAGAATTCCCAAAAACGCTAAGTTACGTATACATTATTTTTTAAGCGTCAGCCTAAACACAAAATTTGAAGAACCTAACTTCAAAACTGACGGACTTTTATATAAAATTCCATCAGGTTACTCCTTTAGTGGTGGAATTCCCAAAAATCATATCTTTTTGGATACCTACTCTTCACAAAAAACACACCCTCCAAGTTTCATATCTCTAGGACCAGTGGTTTGGGCTGTGTGTTGATATATCAACAGTCAGTCAGTCAGTTTAGCTTTTTATATATATAGATTGTTTGATTTTTCTGCTGTCTGTACGGAAATAAACAATATGGCGGATTTTTTTTCATGATAATAGAGCTATGGCGAGTTTACACATACTTTATTTCGTGGTGAATTTACTTTGTGGTGAATGTACAATAACCCCATTTCGTCGGCCGCCGCCGGTACCCCGACCCTTGAAAGTGTCAGGAGGGGTCAGGGGTGCGTTGCAGCACGGTTCGGGGAGTTGAGTGTCGTCATCGGAAGCCATTCCCTCCCCGTGCTTGTGCTCAGGGAATTCAATGCCATGTCCGAGATATGTGACGTGGCAATGTCCCGAGTTCGGCCAGGAAGCGCCCGGCGGCAGGTGTACTGGTGGTCGCGAGAGCTGACGTCTCTATGTGAGGCGTGCGAGGAGATGCTGGAGACTCTCGACGGAGATCCGTGGGTGCGCCCTTACAAGATGGTGCGGGACAAACTCCGCACCTGGGCCCCCCCGCTGACGCAGAGTCTCCGGCCTCAGCTTATGGCGGACGTGGTGAGCGCTCTGTTCCCTTCGCGAGGGGAACATCCACCCCCGCCTATGGCTCCGCCGCTTGCGGTGCCGGAAGCGGACCACTCAGACGACGATGACGAGACTCCGGAGGTGACCGGGGTAGACCTTAGAGTGGCGGTAAGCAGGTTTAAGGCCAAAAATACCGCCCCGGGACCCGATGGCTTACCTGGCAAAGCCTGGATCCTGGCCTTGGAGGCTCTCGGGCCCCGACTGGAGGGGCTCCTAAGCGCATGCTTGGAGAGAGGCCAGTTCCCGCTTCGTTGGAAGACAGGGAAGCTGGTCAGTTTGGTTTCCGCGAGCGAAGGGGCGCTCGACGGTGGACGCCATCATGCGCGTGAGAGCCCTCACGACGGGGGATGCGGTGTCCCGGGGTGGGGTCGTCTTGGCGGTGTTTCTCGACATCGCCAACGCCTTCAACTCCATGCCCTGGAGCTGTATTAGGGAGGCACTCCGGTATCACCGGGTGCCGACCTACCTTCGTCGTGAGGTCGGGGACTACCTGACGGACAGGGCCGTCATCTACCCTGGTCAAAGCGGAGAGTGGAACCGACGAGAGATGTCGTGCGGTGTTCCACAGTGATCGGTTCTAGGGCCGCCCTTGTGGAACATCGGTTACGACTGGGTGCGGCGCAACGACCTCCGTAGCGGCGTCAGTGTAATTTGCTACGCTGACGACACGCTGGTGCTGGCGCAGGGGAGGTCGCACGAGGCGGCGGCCGAATTAATGAGGCTAGGACTCGTCCTCGACAGCCGTTGGAACTTCGTGGAGCACTTCGGACGTTTGACTTCCAAACTGGAACGGGCCGGGGCTGCCGTCAAGCGGCTCTTGCCCAACCTGAAGGATTCAAACGCCTCCTGCCGAAGGCTCTACGCGGGGGTCGTGCGGTCCATGACCCTTTACGGGGCCCCGGTGTGGGCGCGTTCCTTGAGGCGGCGAGCCACCCACTACCTGAACGCGCCCCAAAAGGTGGTAGCTGTAAGGCTGGTCCGTGGGTACCGCACGATCTCCGGCGAGGCGGCGAGCCTCCTTGCCGGATTGCCGCCATGGGATCTGGATAGTCCTCGCACGCCTACACGAGTGGCGTGCGGAGAAACTACGCGGGGGAAACTCCGCTGCCGCGGCAAATTGTCTCTCAGCGGACAGACCTCCGGCGCGATCTCATGGCGACATGGACAGAGCGACTGTCGCAACCCCATGCAGGGCACGCTACGATAGTGGCGATAAGTCCCCTCTTTGAGGAGTGGCTAGAGAGGCGCCAGCGCGCCCTCACCTTCCGCCCGACGCAGCTCCTCACCGGAAACGGTTGTTTCGGGAGGTATCTGCACCGAAACGCCCGGGTGTTATCACTGCGAGAATCGCCCGGAGGACACGGTGGAGCACCGCCGTGTCCTCATAGCGGCGATTGGCGGTGGCGACCTCTCGCGTCCGGCCCTGGTTCAAGCCATGGTCCGGGGCGAGAGGGAATGGGAAGCCGTCACCTCCTTCTGCGAAGCAGTCATGCTAGCGTAGGAGGTGGCGGAACGTGAGAGGGGAGAACCTCACGTCCCAGCCGCCGCGGGAGACGCCCCGGGCGTCGGGGGCCACGTGGTGGCTCTCGGCCACTGTAGGCGCGCGCCAGTGGACGGTGAGTAATGGGCTAGCTCGCCGTCCGTCCGTCTTATGACGACAGGCCGTATCAATGGCGCTTTCGTGTTCCACGCGGGCCTCAAAGAGATGCCAGCAAACAGGAGGGGCCCGCAAGGGCCGATGCCTGCCAGGGCTGCGGGACTGTTCGAAAGAGATACCGCGGCCCTGGAACACAAAGGGCAAAAGAAGGAACTTGTATGGGTTTTAGTCATTAAAAGTCTGACACGCCCTTCCGCTCCGCCCAGAGCGGGAGGAGATATTTGAAAAGGTCACGTCACGACTTTCGTCACCCGCGCCGCGCTGTGTGCTCCGGGCTTTGAAAGTATTGGTACCTACCACTACACCTTGTTTTTATTTATTTATTTATTTAACAGTTTATGTACACACTAAATACAGAAAACAAGAAAGGAACAGAAAAAATAGGTACAAAGGTGATGCTTATTTCTAAAGAAATCTCTTCCAGCATACCTGCGAAAGGAGAGTAGAAAAAAAAGAGATGTAGACATAGATGATGATGTGTGTGTTTTTTTTTTTTTGTTTAATAATTCTTGAACGCAAATGTTATTTAGGCACTTGTTAGTAGGTATTGACGGTATTGTAAATAATTTGTTGGGTTTTGGGTTCGAAGCGTTCGTTTATTTTTAATTAAATGTGAAATAAAATATAGAGAAGTCGGCGAGGGGCGGCTTCGCCGCTCCTCGCATCCTGCCGCCCCGGGCCATGGCCCCCTTGGCCCTAGGGTAAATACGCCCCTGATTAGCACAACAGAAACTACGGAACGGCTCGTCATGAGCAGCCAAGCCTTTTTTCAACTTTGTTGAGGTTGACTACCGTCGAACCGCGGATGCACGTGAAAGACTAGTTGTCAGACTTTCGGGCCACTGACATCATGTAAAGACTGTCTAATATTGACAAATGACAGCTGGGACTAACAGCTTAATGTGCTTTCCGCGGCACGGTTCGAGTTCCTTGTATTTTTTTTGTAACCTTTCCTTAATTTTTGCTTCATCTACCTGATTTGGCTTACACAAACCGAATATTAGGACAGCGATCTAGATTGCTGGACTATAGTTCAAATTGGGGACAAACAAACTTAAAAAGTTGCGTCTACCAACGAGTAAGAGGACGTATTACGTGTAGAAAGCAACGACTTATTGTCGGGCCTATGCTGTCCCCCCATACTTGAGTACTTATAATGCTGCTGTAACATGATAATGTTGTAAAATCTAATCATTTTAAAAGAGTAACCATGGAGTTTCTTGCCGGTTCTTCTCCATAGGAAACGACCAACTCGAACCGTGCACCTTTTTGTCGACGTTTCATAAGTGCCCATGTAGGCCTATGTGAAATAAAAATATTTTGATTTTTTTATTTATTCGCGTTGCGCACGATGTGCTACCAACTAATTCTACGCCACGGGAGTGATATTATTTTGATAAAAAAAATGGGTCTCCCTTGTTTTACCGAAAAGAAATTGCCAAATTATCACTTCCCAAACAAATTTTCGCATAATTTCATTTGCCAAATTATTACTTACCAAAAAATCTCTTTACAAATGATTGTTACGAAAACCTATGTTTGGCAAGTGAACGTTTGAACAATAGCTTGTTCACCAACTAGTACTTTTACCATTTTTTATCTAGTCAAATATTTCAGTTGGTATAACATATTTTACGCAAAATTAAATAAGCCAAATATTTGGTGTCGTCAATTTTAAACTTACCATTTCAGTCAAAAGCACTATTAACTAGTTGGAATCTCCTATTTGGATTCGGTTGGGGCTCCTATTTCTGTCTGCAGGGTTTACAGGCACCTAACTAACCGAACCTCGGGGTGCCCCTGACGTCGACCGTCTAGGGCTAGCGTTTCCGTCAGCAGATCGACGGATCCCCGCTGCGCGGGGCTCCTATTTCTGTCTGCAGGGTTTACAGGAACCTAACTAACCGAACCTCGGGGTGCCCCTGACGTCGACCGTCTAGGGTTAGCGTTTCCGTCAGCAGGTCGACGGATCCCCGCTGCGCGGGGCTCCTATTTCTGTCTGCAAGGTTTACAGGAACCTAACTAACCGAACCTCGGGGTGCCCCTGACGTCGACCGTCTAGGGTTAGCGTTTCCGTCAGCAGGTCGACGGATCCCCGCGGCGCGGGGCTCCTATTTCTGTCTGCAAGGTTTACAGGAACATAACTAACCGAACCTCGGGGTGCCCCTGACATCGACCGTCTGGGGTTAGGGTTTTTGTCAGCATCTGTTAAATTTCAATTACGTTATATTAAATCAATTTGTGTTATGTCTTCATTCCAAAATTTTTGCCTTTATATTTTTTGTAATAACAAATCATTTGACTAAACGTTTATTGTCTTAATTTTGTTTGCTGTAATAAATCATTTGATTAAAGACCAAAAGCCTTAATGACATTATCCTTGGTAATAATCTGCCAAGTAAACATTTGACCAAATGAAAATGTGCGTACTAAAATTATTCCAAATATTACATTGGTATAAAAAAAGGTTGCTATTTGTTTGGGTAATGAAAATTTGGCAAAATCTTTTCGGCAAAACGGCAGGATCCCAAAAAAAATACTTCCGAGTTCTTATAAACCTTTTGACGAGTGTACTCGTAAGCTACCTTCTTCGTTAAGCAATTCCCGGAAAACAAAATGGTGAGAAGATGCGAAGAAACTAATTCGAAATATACATAATAGAAAATATTATAATAGAATATAATCAGAACGTAATAGAAAGTCTGCCCGTTGCAGTTGGTCTGATTGTTTCGTTTTGTTAGTCTTAACGGCTGAACAATTTTCGATGAAATTTGACACACAGCTAAGGCCATGCAGTGGTCCGTGATTTAAAACAGAATATTTTTCATCCCGTGGGACAATATTGCTCCGTGCTGCCTCTCCCCCCACGCGCGGCTGAAGACACGGATTACATCATCCAATCCTAGGGCTCGTCCTTTAATCACATGAGGTTTGAACAGAGGGGATCAGAAAAAATCACGATTAATCACGATGGGGGGGGGGGGGGGTAGTGTTATAATTATGACTATTTTTTCCGTGTTACTTAAACCTGCGATTTTTGTCTACAAAACCCGAGCAAGCGAAAAAAATACACGTGAGGCAGCAGGAGGAGGCAAGGGGAGGAGGTAGCCTAAAACCTCACAACGTGTCACCAAGGGGGAGGAGCGGGGACTATAAGTGGCCTAAAAATCGTCACGTGATTAAAGGATGGCCTTACCTATTGTCAGTGTATTGAAGTAAAGTTTTCTTTTAAAACGTTTCTCTAGTTTTGAGGGTGTGGTACAAACTCACATGCACAAACAGCCAGACCCGGAAAAACTACCTGTAGGCCATACAAATATTTGTTCCGTACAGAAACCGAACCCGCGACACGCGGCGCAGCAGCCAATCGCTCAGCCGCTGTGCTAACCGTGCCGTCATATTTATTATATTGAATGCAAAGTAATTGTAATAGTGTTCTCTAAAATATTTGAGACCATAAAGCCGCGTTGACACAATCCGAGTATGTTCGGACCGAGTGAACTCGGATACCTACTCGGACACAACTCGTATTGGCAACCCATACCAACCCATCCGAGTGCGCTCGGATTATGGGTTGGTTCAACACGGCTTTTATTAAGACCTAAAATTCAATTTGAAGCCCGAAAGGCTTTTAAAATATCCTGACCTACAAACAAAGCGACTTAATATTCTTGGTGTCCAAAAATGTTCAGTTGACTTTACGCGCGGCAGCCTGACCTAGAGCTCACTGTCCGAGCGACCTGATGGCCTACCATGACGTCATAAAGCTTATTGTTAGAGTGGGAAAGAGATGCAAGCTATAAAGGACGTCTTACTCCACCTCTTTCGCTCCTGATCACTCAGTGAGTCTGCTAAAACTCGCGCGGGTATATAAATATGCTTAGAAAACCCTCCGCACCGCCAGTTAGCGCTGCTATACCTACGCTTCAAGCGTAGAGCGTACTCCTGCATCAGCACCCGCGTTAAAATGGAAATGTCCGAGGTAGCTAAGCGGTGCTACCAACAGGATTACCTCATTTTCCTATCTTTGCTTAGCGCTTATGTGTCGAGAAAGGGCTAGCTCAGCTAGGCGGTTGTGTATACGAAATACCATGAGATGTGTGCGAGAGACGCGAGAGAGGGATGTGAAAAACGATGAAGGGAAGCGAAGCTCAAAAGAGTATACACCTCCACACCGTGTCACAGCCCCGCCACACACCCTCGCGGCGCCTATTAGCTTCCTCGCACATCTCTGCTGGAAAGGACACGAAGAGAAAAAGAAGAATATACAAGAAAACGAAAGAAGATAGAATTTTACAAAAACAAGGTATATTAAAGACGTATCAAAATGTACATACATATATAAAAACGTTTACATGGTGGATGTTGACGACTGAAACTGCGATATCAGAAAATTTATTTTTCAAAATTTGCATTATATCTTCAGTTTCAGTCATTAGAGGCATATATTGTGCTTTCAAAGCCTATATATATATACATATGTATAATTCCAGCGTTCATGGTAACTGAAATTACATTTTCATAAACACACTCTTTGTAATTTACCTTCACACTGTTTCTAAGTTTCCGCAAAATCAAGAACAACAACGATTATGTGCTAGACTGCTACAATAACGGGGGTTGTCTGCTTGTTGAACCGTAGCGTCTGATCTTCACATGTCTGAACTGCTAACATACTAAACTTGTACTATGCTCCTCGAGCCAGAACTAAGAATGCACGCAGGACTGTGCACGCATCAGGGCTCGCTTCTCCGCATCTTTCAACTTATCCAGTACATCCGCCATCTCACACCAAGGCTCGTATCTTTGGTTGATGATTAATAACTTGTGGATCGAAGGGTTCCGTAAATCCATCGTACGAGATATGTTTACACGGCTACGGCTTGTAAACACAACGTCAACCTTTAACAACAAAAAAAGTATTCCAAATGTTTTCATGTCCAAAAGTTACCTTTAGGGCTAACTCCAGGGCTGCGGGACTGTTCGAAAGAGATACCGCGGCCCTGGAACATAAAGGGCAAAAGAAGGAACATGGATGGTTTTTAGTCAGTAAAAGTCTGACACTCCCTTCCGCTCCGCCCAGAGCGGGAGGAGTCATTTGAAGATTACCTATCCGAAAAAAAAGGGCTAATTTACTGAGTGTGGCGCGGCCGGCAGTACATTAAAAAAACCAGCCAAGTACGTGTTGTTCATCAAAATATGCGGACACTCCCTACGGTCCGATTTGCCTCCGAACGATATTTTTTATTGTTATAATAAAAAACAAACTAACACTTGCAGTTGAAAAACTTGTGCTCCTATACATTATATTTAGGCAAATATGTTATCCACTTTACGTTACTTTTATTTTTATTTATTTTTTATTACAAAATGGGTCTGCTCTTGACCTCGATCACGCATCATCATCACATTTTATAATTTGGTCGACTATTACGTAAACTTATAAAGCCGCGATAGTTTTCCTTTTAATTTTGTTAAATATACTATCACCGTGAATTTTTTCACACACCCCATACACAACCGTTAAGCTGGTAGAGGGGGGGGGGGACACTTGAGTCTAACAAAAACTAGCACTTTAAAGCTTAATATTTCACAAACGAATCACTTAATCGAAGAAAAACAAACCCCCACTTTACGTAAACAGGAGAGAGATACTTACCCTAAAAAAAATACTTTTCGAGATTTTAGTTTTACCACTTTGTCGGCGTAACTAATATGTATATTCATGCCAAATTACAGCTTTCTAGTCTTTGAGCTAAACTTTGGACGGCCAGACGGACGGACATGGCGGAAACTATAAGAGTTCCTTGTTGACTACGGAACCCTAAAAAACCAGCCAAGCGCGAGACGTCCACGTGCACAAAGGATTCAGTAGCACCAGACAACAACAACGCTCATTCCTTATGCAAATTTGCAAACAGCAAAACTAAATTTGTTTTTCATAGTATGTTAATGAAAAAACAAAGTCACTGCTGTAGTTTCACGAAAAAGTGCCATATCTCAAAAATATCAAATCTTATTCAAACCAATTTTCGTTGAAAGTTCTTTTTACGTTCTACAAACCCATTTTTTTCGGAATTTTCTTCCTCTTTAGAAATTAGGGAGACACAATTTTTACGACTTTAGAAGCCAAATATCTCATAAACCTTTGTCTTAAGAAAAAAAGTATTTTGGAAACCTCGGCATCATTTTTAACCACGCAGTTTTATACGTAGATATATTTTTTTCAATTCTTACTTAATGAATGAAGAGTCACCCCAATTTATATTTTTTTCATAATTTCACATCATATTTGTGTAGCGGTTCATTTGTATAGGCCAATCAACTGTGTGCTGCCAATAGTCTCGGAGTAAAATTGCTGTGACATACGAACCGTCAGACAGACGATGAGGACGAATATTGTATTGTATTGTATAACGGGCTGGTGTCCGCAACTCCACGTCCAATGCGCGTGAGGACGAATATATAAGGGTTCTGTTTTTTGCCATTTGGCAACGGAACCCTAAAATATGGCTAGGTATAGGAGCGTTTACGGAGAAGCAATTTAACGAGCGTTTGTTTGAAATGCGGCGTTACTTGCGGCAAAGCCTGCAGATGAAATCGCAGCGACGCAGGCGGCATTTATCGCGGCGACGCACGCTAAGTTACAGCCAGCAAGCAGTGCCTTTCTAGGAGAAGCGGCTCGGAGAAGCGGCGTGTGAAACGTAGCGATACCCACGACGTCACACCGGCCCTTTACGCCCCGCGTCTTCGTAAACAACATCGTAATTTGCCATATGTTTGTGTTTGTTCATGTAATAACGTGGGTCGCTAGTCTGCTGCACGCGTCGCCTCTCCGTAAACGGAAAATAACGTACAACGCGCCGATAGAAGTCACGCCGCACGCGACGCTACGCACCGCCTCTCCGTATTGAGCCCTTAGATCTAACATTTAAAATAGACATTTGTTTAATTGACCAATAGGTATGTTAGCGGGATAACAATTCTTAAATAGACGTATGAAACGCCACTGCTCACTACTGCCACGTTTCCTTCATTCAAAAAAGTGGTATACTTCAAAAGTCTCAACTGTAGGTAGACCAAGCAGAAGGCACGACAATCACCACTCTACCCCACTACCACTAAACTACCACCGACTAATATGAACTTTTCCACCGGTGATCTGGTATATATACCTTCGTCAATTCCATTGTGTTATACGATTCGCCCCTCGCGACTCTCGGCAGAAGTGTCAGCATAAAACGGTTCACCATTCGATTGACAACTAGATAATTCACTGATCAGAATTTTAAATGACATATTTACCTTATTTTTACAGGCCCACATAATAAAACCAACCATTATAGATAAAGCTGTGCATGTGGTAAGAAATAAAGGGATAATTTCCCAATATGTTTTAAGAGTGTACGTTAATCTCAGCTTCCTTGGAAACGGTATGTCGTATTGAGTGGGAGGTATCATGTCTGCATATCGCACATTATTTACTTTTGGAGTGACTTTCCTCGTCAATAGCAGTTCAGCCCGAGATCTATACGTACTTCGTAAGAATTTTGAAAGCATTTTAATGCAAATTGAAGCATTAACTTCAATTATTTATTTTCCTAATATATACAAAATGTGAATGACGTAAATGACAACATCAAAACATTCTATAATCAAATAGTTATAGAGAACATAATAGATAAAGAGTTCGTTATGTCCAAAGAGATCTGACAAAATATTTTAACCAAACGTAAAACCTGACGCGGTTTTCTGTGTCCCTGTGCCCTTCTATCTATAAGTATTTCTTCAATAGTGAGGTTTCCTGGCTGGTCCCTAATCTACAATGTATCAATGACAGAACATTCAGCCAGCACTTGTTCAATGATTTCGACGAGTGACAGCTCTGTTCAAACAAGGCAACACTGTATCTCTATCGGATTCATTTTTTATCATAAATGATGGTCACTGGCCATAAATGCACTGTCGATGAATAAAAATATACTGCCGCAAAAGTCAGATGAAATTCAAAAGTCAAACGTATATTTAATTATAACTAAATAAAATTTAATAATAAGCGTAATCATTGTCACTTCGATTCAATTTACATTTTCAGGCCAATATGGAATTTCTGTACAATGGACTACAATTGCGCGATTCATGAATTACTGTTTAAGAGAACAGGTAGGTGTCAGTAGTCAACTTTTGTTTTTGTTATCTTCGCACAATCTTCTTGGTATATCGGCACAAAAGTGCTGTTCTAGCGTAAACATAGCATAGCAGACAAGTCAAAAGAAAATAGTAAAGAGACAAAATTACACTCTAAAATCCAACAGAAAGAGTAAATGAGACAAGTACATTCCCTCTATCTCCTTGAGCACATGCAAGATAGCTATGGACTGAAGCCCAACAAAACAGCTGTCATCAGCTGCCACGTTACGATTTCTTTGGAAAGTAATATCTGGCTACATTATAGTATAGATCTAGTTTACAAATAACTGAAAGTCTATCGCTATCTCACAACAAGATATACGCAGACAACTTATATGTACAATCCAACAACGCGGTCTAGTAACTTTCAGGCCTATCCATTCATAATTATAGAATTCAACAAATAGCTAATTCACTAATTCACTAATCTTATTAGCCGTTTGTTCACAGACGTCGTTGGTGTGAGGATCGGTGATGAACATACGCACCCCACGACGCCGCATCTCGCCCCGAACCAAACGCAGGTACCGGGCCATTCGGGAGTTCTTCCGCCGGGCGCTAGGTAACCACCCAATCATAACAAGTATCCAGTAATAACAATTGCCTCAGCCGCTAAACACCCTACTCTCGTTACAGGTAGCTCATCGCAACCCGATATTAAAATAAGTTCCAGTATAGCTATTAATGTTACTGATCTAAAACGCAAAATAGTTGGCCTCGAACAACAGTTGGAAGAAGTCAACAAGCACTGTCAGAACATCGCGTGCCTCGACTGCTCCGGGAGGGAGTCTGAGAGCTGTCTCCAGGTGGACGAGAGTCAAGTGCCGGAGTCCAACTGCTGCATCCCGACATACGTGAGGCACGACATAGAGACGATCCGGGAACAAAGCGAGCCGTCTACTCGGAAAAAAAAAAGTAACGAGACACAACTTCTATACAAATCTTCGAATGGTCAGTACACAAAATCTTCAAACTCAATCGACAATCGTAATCAATACGAAAAATCTGAAGAGAGCGGACACCATTCGAAAACCCAAAATATTATCGATGCAACCCAAAGTCAGGGTATGCTCGACAATTACCAAGAACATGTTCCTAAACCAAAAGTTAAAAAGAGCAAACTGCATAGTAGAATATCTGATTACGGCTCAAAATTACATAAATATAGGACGAGGTCAGTTTGCGAGAACTTCGCTTCTGCTAATTCTAGCAGCAGTTTCCGTTCACTCGTAAACCCACGAATGCATCATTCAAGCCCTGGTTATTCAGGCCATCCTCATGATGTGAAGCATCTCAAACAAGAATATGTTGAACCCATTCTTCCGCATTATCACAAAGAGAAGAAATATAAAGAGTGCGCGCGCGCGAAAAGGAGTAAGAGAGACTTGTATAAAGAATCTTACCAACAGAAGCCAAACAAAATTCGTAAGGAGAAACATCACAATCGAGAACTTGATCAAGATTTTATCGCTGATATTATAAAACGACAATACAAGCCGGTAAAAATGTTTGGAAGGAAAGAATCTGGTCTTAGCCAGATTTCAGCACCTGTTTGTCGGGATCAAGAGTATTCAATTCGTGAAGAGATACTGGAGGGTCCCGAGTTGTGTTCATGTTGCCACGACGGACAAAAGCAAAGGAGAAGACACAGCGACGTCAGTGAGATGAGAAGTATTTGCGACACTCGCCTCTACAGTTCTAAGAAAAATACTCGAGGAAAACATCGCAGGGTTCACGTTGACATAATGAATAATTCTGATATTTACGACTATATTCCGGTCAAGGAAAAGTCCAGCCCAAAGACTCGACGAAAATTCAGTGAAGATAATATGTTACCATATGAATATTATAGGGAGGTTCCTCCGTCACCTAGGACTTTAAGACCCCGGCTTAATCTGAAAACACAATATAACTCGGAGTTCGAAGATTACATGACTCATATCCAGCATTCATTTAAGAGAGACTCACCACACAGGCGAAGGTTTCAACGAGAGCCCGTGCCGATGGACAGCGATGTAACATCTGCACAAGTGCCAAATTTTACTATGGAGCAACCACGCAAAACACACAAACACATGACATATCATGTCGAGAAACACAAACTCTGTCGACAAGACCACGCTACTATGAGTAGTGTACAAAATATACCAAACAACCAAGCAAATTTTACTGTCGATACTACATTTAATAAAACAGAAGAAATTAGAGCCGAAAAAATACCTGTTGATAAAACAGACAAAGCACTATGCGAAATAAAGGATATCCTGCAAAGTTTTTTACATGAAATAAAGAAAGAAACAATTGCGTCCCAATGCGAAAAATCTGATGACTGCTCTAAAACCGGGAACAATGGAATACATGTGAAGAACGAAAATAGCGCTAAGTTAAATAGCAGCGCAATGCCTAACAGTAGGCAAAATAGTATTAACAATTTTGGTATAGGGTGCAGCGCTTCTCCATATATGTCGTCGTTTCAAAATCCTTGTTGCTATCCTCTGATGCCAGTATGCCCAATGACTTATCCAATGTCTATGCAGAACGGTTATATGATGCCCAGTCCAAGTTATACATGTACAAACTGCGTCAATACTGCTAAAGAACCAGTTCCTAATGAACATTGCTGTCATAAAAACACCACCACAACCTGTCAAGCTGAAACGTGTGCTACAGAAACCGAAGATCTTATTAAAGAAATTTACAAATACGTAGCCCAAGGACCAGTTAAAAAAGATCACGAAAGATATGAAGCTAGAAAAGCCGAACTTTTAACATCGAGAAGTGTTGGCGAAAGTTCTAGAGAAACAAATTCTAAACATGATGCCAAAGTGGGAACACCTCCACTAAAGTGTTATTCAAAAAGTTGTGAAGCGATAGGATCCCGAATAAATTCTGAACCATATATCAGCGGAACCAACGCTAGTTATTCAGATACTATTTTAGAGAAGCTAAGTTTACAAGTTACACAGTCTATATCTGAAACTGAAATTGAAACAACAACTACTGAGGATAAGGTAAGAACTAACAATTTTATTTCTATTTTAACCTCATTCGTTAGGTAGGCACTAGGGCCTTTTTACAGAGATACTTCTGAAGAATTAAAAATAATTCCCCTTTTATTTTTTTAGTCTAAACGGAATGCGTTTTCAAATGTTCTGCGGTCTATTGGTCTTTTAAAGAAGAAGAAAAAAGATGTTATTGAAGAACTTAGTGAAAGTGAAAGTGCTATTGATGTCGAAGTAAAACCAAGGTCACCAAGAGCATCGTACAGAGAAAGACCATACAGACAAGAGATAACGAATTATATGATGCATGGACAAGAGTACTACCGGCCTCCGCCCATGCCGTCAAACTATCCAAGACCTAACGAATATCAACCAGATTACAATCCAGCATACAATTCACCATACAACCCACCATACAATCCTCCATACAACCCTGGCTTACCGGACTACGCGCAACCACCGCCGCTGCACGACTTGTACGCGCCGCCAAGAGCGCAGCACTCGAGGATGCAAGAACAAGCCAGTGCACCTCCCTTCCCTTCTAAACAGCGACCTACAGCTCCACCGCTTCACACCGCCGCCTATGATAATCCCTACAAGCCTATACAACAGCCACAAGTTCCTCTCTGTTTAAAGGAAATAGAAGTGAAAAGTACTGCCACTCAGAGCGAAAGAAAGATGTCAATCTTCCGTAAGATCAAAAAGAAGATTCAAGCACCAGCTGAAGACAGTGTCGATTACCAAAACACTTGCTCCACGCAGACACAGGCGTCACAAAGTATGCCGCCACCGAAACCAATTATGAAGCCGTTGTTTAATTGGAAGAAACTGCAAGCTAAAGCCATGGCAGAACACGGCAAGCTGGACACTGATCCCATGAAGTTCTCTTGGAAGACTGAGAAGGAATTAGCTGACGGTGATCTAAAGTTAAGGAATGCGATGCTAAAGAAAATGTTTTACAAGAGGAATCCTTTCTCTCCGAGGAACCTCATAGTACGGACGTTGTTGGGGAAAGACAAGTCGAGTTACGGCGAACCAAACGCAAAAAATCTTAGACCACGGATGTTTTTGTAATTATGAGTGCGTGAAGTCGGTGAAAATTATTGCGTTTTTCCTTTGTTGTAAGAATATTGGTAAAAAAGGATTTTGTTTGTTTTATTTCTATACTTACTGGCGCTGGGGAAAGTAAAACACAAGAAAGATAGGAAAGGTGTGCGGGAGGCCTTTGCTCAGCAGTGGGAGGCCTAGGGGTCGCAAACCGGGATCCCGGATACCGAAAATACCGGGATACCGGACCGAATAGAAGCCTTCACAATACCGGTATTGAATTTTTGAATACCGGTATTTACGATATTTTCGGTATTCATCATAGAACGATGCATATCGCAAATCCTCCATGCGAGTGTAACGCGTTGCTGCAATCGCGAGCAAACAAGTTTCAAACACAGCATTCATTTTCAACGTAATGGTTTTTAACACGTTTTTATGTTATTATGTGTCTCTTATAAATGAAAGGACACTAACCTAAACAGCATAGGTTAAGGTTATTTCTGCCCCTACAGTAAAAGTTCCACTAAATATAGTTGCTGCTTTCTATTCATGTGATATATGTATTATTTCCTTTATTAATTTTTTAATATATTTGTGGAGTCCTACCGCTGAGGTGCAATGTGTGCCGAGAATTCTTATGTGTAGGTAATGTGGAAGAAAACCCCGACATGTGTGTTCACCAAGCAGCTTTATTGAACTAACTTAAATAAAGTAATGTGCATGAAATAAGGTTCAAACGTAAGTACATGTGATCGCGGGCGTCAGCATAAAGTTGTCGAGCGTGCTCGTACATGCTCCCAAATCACAAAAAATAAACAAAATGTAAAAATAATGTAAACAGTAAAAGAAACGTAAAAGTAAATAGTAAATTAAACAATGTAAATATAGGATACTAAGTTCGAAGCTTATAATTATCTAAATCTAACAGCTTGCTGGCGAGGTAGCTCTGTCGACCTTGAGCGCGCAGCTGGTGTCCTGGCTCATCCGTGGTTGCGGTTCGCTGATGGCTTGCTCCTGGTCCGGGTTATCAGCTCTGTAGGTAACTCGAAGGCCTGCACCATAGCGTTTCCTTAGTTTGAGACTGATGCATAGACAAGCCCCAACAACAACGATGAGCATAAAGCTATACAAGATATAGCGATGTGTGTCGTGGGAAGTTGCCACCTCGTTTAGAGTATCCTGATGCATCTTCACCTGTTCAATCCTGGCTTTCAAAGTCTTCATCATAACTTCATGATGCTCAGCTTCAAAAGTATAGTTGTTGTCTGCTATGAAGTGATTTATAGTCGATTCTCTCAAGTAAAGCTCATCTTCAGTCACGCTTATCTCACTGTGGAAGTTGTTATGTGAGCGAATTATAATGTTATCTCCTTTCAGCATGCATCCAGGATCAAGTGAGATAATACCAGTAGCACTTAATTGTTTCGATAATGTGCCAGATGGACAGAAAATGCGAGTCAAGCATTGTTTACAACAGGTGTAGAGCCACGCGCCATCATTGTGTAACTGTATCCACTTATCACTGCAACTTGATACAGTCGTGTGGCACGCTGATAAGTTCTTATTGTTTACTATAATTTGTGCCTCACACATCGTTGTGGCTTGCTTTATGTCATAAACCGGTAAACTCAGTGCACATAGTAATTGGTGTTTTCTCAGTTGTATACATGTGCTTAGGTCGTCGTATGTTAGAGGCATCAACACATCCTTCTTGAGGTTTATTGCCAAATATTCAGATGTAGGCATGATATGCTTCTCTGTTTGTCCTTGTATCGAAGGTATAGGTATGACTCGGCTTAGCTCGTACTGTTCATTGTTCACCAAAGGCAGCTTAACTTCAAAAAGGAAGAAGTCTGTCGTTAGCTTGACGTGTACTCGGGACAATTTATACATCTGTCGAATGCACTGATGGCTGTTTGTGCAGGGTAGCGACAGGTCACTTGGTAACTGTCCGGATATTATGTTTAATTGTTCTTGTAACTGATCTGGCTTCAGTAAATGTGCATCGACGCGTCCGCCCTTTACATCAGTCACTAAGTCGAGCAGTAATTGTTGAACTCTCCTTATGTTGGAGATTATTAAGTTGGCAGCTAAGGCAGATGACATCACATTGAGTGCATTGCTACGGTCCACGTGTATGCGCTCGTTTGTTTCTTGGAACCGTTTGTTTATTAGCGTAAATTGCTTGTTCATGATATCCTCGTTTCTCTTTAAAATATTGTACTCGCCTTCCACTATCGATGTTTGTTCCTTGTAGAGGTTGAGTAAATGGTTTTCGTTTGTCTGTATGAGGTTGATATCACTATCGTATTTTTTGGCAAAGTCTTCGTCAAGGACTCCAAATAGATAATTTGCTGCATAGCCAATTCCATTTATCAGACCCCTTTTCTGGCGCGTTCCATGTTCCGATCGCAAGACCTCGTTATAGTGCTGTATTTCTTTGATTTCGTGTTCTAGTTGAGAGGCGATGGATATCAAGGCTGACTCTTCCTTAGTCAGACTGTTCAAATGTGTGACGTAGTCTGCCACGTTTTGTAAACTTCGCCAGTATGTTGTCATATTGTAATACACAACCATTTTCCAGTCGTCTTGTCGTATTTGCATCTCAGCAATTTTATCGAAATAGACTAATTTTGCTGACGATAATGTGGTGACGTTCACTGTAGTCTGTTGCAGTGATGTAGTTATGCATAAGGCAAACGTGAAAAATATGCAAACGTAACTGTTTAGGGATCTTTGAGCAGGTTTCTTCCGCTTCGGTCTCTCAGTTTTCTGTTGTTCGATAGGCGTTGTGTCACCTTCACTCTCTACGCACCCTGTATCACTCTTTTCGACCGGTAGTCGTGATAATTTGATGATAGGGCGTTTCAGAGTGCCGTTTTTTGTTTTCAAGGTCACCACTCGTACGTGTCCATCCTTACCAGGATGTGTCTCCATAACCCTTCCTAAGAGCCACTTAGAAGGCGGCAAGTGATCCTCTTTTATCAATACGATGTCGTTGATCTCAAGATTCTTTGTTGCATAATGCCACTTGCTGCGCGTTTGAAGTGTTTGAAGGTATTCAGATGACCATCTCTTCCAGAAATCTTTGTGCATTTTTTCCAGTAGCTGCCATCTAGTTTTAATGTTTCTGATGTCCTCGTCTGGTGAGAGTGGGCTTGACAGTATTGGCCCTCCCACTAAGAAATGTGCAGGCGTTAGGCAATCCAGATCGTCAATGTCGTCTGTTAGAGGAACCAACGGCCTAGAGTTGAGACACGCTTCAATCTGGGCTATCAGTGTGTAAAACTCCTCAAATGTCAGCTTCTGTTCGCCAATGACGCGTTTCAGGTGGTGCTTCATGCTTTTGACTGCGGCCTCCCATAGTCCTCCTGCTGACGGCCAAACTGGAGCGTTGAACTGCCACTCAACTCCAAGGTTCCCTAGCTCACTCAAGAGTTCTTCGTTGATGTAGTGCATTAACGCCTCTTTGTGTTCCTGTACGAGTGTTTTGGCAGCGCCTACAAAGTTTGTGCCGTTGTCCGAGTACATGCACTTTGGTGTTCCTCTCCGGGCACAGAAACGTTTGAAAGCGCCGAGAAAGGCTGCAGTACTCAAGTCTGAGACCAATTCTAAATGAATGGCCTTTGTTGCAAGGCAGACGAATATTGAAATGTAGGCCTTGGACGTCTTAATCCCTCTGCCCTTGTTGGCCTTGACTTCTACTTGTCCCGTAAAATCTACGCCTGTGTGCGTAAATGGACGCGATGGTGTGACCCGGGGCTTTGTTAAGTTTCCCATCAGCTGTTTGTTAGTAGTTGTCTTGAAACGATGACATTTGATACACTTGAGAATGTGTCCTTTTACTGTCCTCACACCTCTGAGTATCCAGTATTTGTTTCGCAAATGTGTCAGGGTAAGTCTTGCTCCCCCGTGCAGTGTCGAAATATGTGACTTGTCGATCAAAAGTTCTGTGAGCCGAGCCTTGTGTGGTAATATAATTGGATGTTTTTGTGAGATCTTCAAGGCTGATTCTGTTAAACGTCCCCCGACTCTCAAGAGACCTTGTTTGTCTAATAATGGGTTTAAATTAAGTAGACAACTCTTTAAATGCACCTTGCCATGTTTCTGTAAATGTGCAATATCTTCGCCAAAGTGTTTATTTTGCACTGCTCTGATAACAACATTCAATGCGTTCTCAAGTTCAACTGTAGTTAAGTAAGGCGATCGCGCATTGTGTTTGTTGGCCTTGACTCGTAAAATCCAACTTATAATTCTGACGACACGTGTAATAGAGCTATGTTTGCATAGAAGCTCTTCGATAATCGTTGTTGATGTTTGGGATGCACAGACTTGCTTCTTGTACTTGTGTTCTAATGTAGGAGTTTCGAATTCTGTCGAATGATCTGGGATGTTGTTTTGTATCAGCCACGTAGGTCCCTCCCACCAAAGTTCGTGTTTAACTAGTTGTGACGAAAGTAAGCCACGACTAGCGCAATCCGCCGGGTTTTCCTCGGATTTAATATGTCTCCAACACGATGGCGGCAAAATGTTTGAAATTTTCGTAACCCTGTTCGCTACGAATGTCTTCCAGCGGGACACGTCGCCCTGTAGCCATCCCAGAACGACCATTGAATCAGTCCAAGCTTGTATTGTTACTGTATGTTTGTTTAATGACTCTATCACCTTTTTTGCTAGTCTGGATAATAAGTGTGCGCCGCAAAGTTCGAGTCTGGGCAGTGTCATCAATTTTCTAACCGGTGCGAGCTTCGTTTTCGCTGCTACTACTCGAGTCATGTATTGGCCATTGTCTTTGATACTTCGGCAATAAATCACACATGAGTATGCCTTTTCTGATGCATCGCAGAACCCATGTAATTCAACTGGGGTGTGTGTAGCCCCCATCCATCGAGGAATAGCGATCTGACCTATATATTTGAGGTCGTTCCTGAACTCTTCCCATTGTTTCTGTACATGTTGTGGTACGGGATCGTCCCAGTTGAGGTTTGTAGTCCACAGTTGTTGGAAAATAAGTTTGGCCTTTATTGTAGCAGGTGAAAGCCAGCCTAGTGGATCATATAGCTTCGACATTTGAGATAGCAGCGATCTTTTTGTAACGATAGCGCATGTGTTTGTTGTGTCCACTGGATGATGAAATGTAAATTGATCTGTAGAGGGATTCCATCTAACTCCCAATGTCTTGTTTGTTTCAGCGTGCTTGAAGTCTATCATGTTTTGACTAATCTGATCGGGTTTGAGATCTTCTAATATGCGTCCGTCGTTGCTCGCCCACTTGCGCAAGTTGAAACCACCTTGTTTGAGTAGGTCGATTAATTGCTGTTGTGTGGTTTTGGCTTGTTGGATATCATTGCTTCCACCGAGGAGATCGTCGACGTATAGCTGACAGTCCAATGTTTCAGCAGCAAGCGGGTATGGAGCACCATCGTCGTTAATAAGTTGTTTTATTGTGCGCATCGCTAAAAAGGGTGCAGACTTAGTACCGTATGTTACGGTGCACAGCTGGTACTCTTGGATCTTGTCTTCCTTGGAATCTCTCCACAGAATCTTCTGTAGATGCTGGTCTTGTTCCTGTATTCCGACTTGTCTGTAGAACTTTTCAATGTCGGCGGAATAAACAAATTGGAACCCCCTCCATCGTAGGATTAATGCCTGTAAGTCCTGTTGAAGGTTTGGCCCACACTCCATTAGCTCATTAAGACTGTGGCCCGAAGTTGTTTTGTTTGAGGCATTAAACACAACTCGGAGTTTTGTAGTAGTGGAGTCCAATTTCATGACACCATGATGTGGTAGATAGCAACTCGGTTCCAGTGGTCTTAAACTTTGTTTCATGTGATTGAGACGTATGTATTCAGCCATGAATGCCTTGTAACCTTCAGCAATAGACTGGTCTCTGGCTAGTCGTTTTTCCATTTGTCGGAATTGTGCCAATGCTTGTGATTTTGAAGAACCTAAGTGTCTCTCGAATGCCTGTTTCATGGGTATTTTGACCTCATATCTGCCGTCAGACTTCCTGATAGTTGTAGTTGCGTATAATGTTTCGCAATATTGTTCGTCTGATGTCAGCGTTGTACTCTGTTCAGTTATTTCTTCCATTTCCCAGAAACGCGAAATGTCTTCTAGGTTGTTAAGCACTGCATGGCATTGAAATGTTGTGGTGTTGCCCAATAGAACCCATCCTACTTTAGTCTGTTGAGCTATTGGTGCATGTATTGGTCCTCGCAGAATCCCACCCATGATTATTTGAGCGTAAACTTCAGCGTCCAGTAAAATGTCAACTGGCCTGGAAATGTTGTAGTTAGGATCCGCGAGGCTGATGTTTTCTAAATGTGGCCACTGTTGGCGCTCAAACGTGTAATTGGGTAAATTATTCAGCATTCTTGTCATGACCAGCGCCTCAATGGTGAAGTTGTAGTTTTGATATATGGACTCGCAAGTAAGTACTACGGTTCCATGACTTTTGTTGTTCGTGATGCCAACTCCTGAGACGATTGCATCTTGTTTTCGCCTGTGAAGTCCCAATCGCTGAGCAGCTGATTCCGTAATCAAGTTGATTTGGGAACCTTGATCAAGTAGAGCCCTAAGTTTTGTAGGCATTCCATTTTCAGCCATAACATACAGTTCAACTGTGGCAAGTAGAACTTCGTTCACGTTCCCACCGACGTGATGTGATTTATGTTGCGGAACGCTTTTAGGTGTCATGTTATTAGCAGGAATTGCATGTTGAGCCCTTTGTTGTAAAGCATCATGTAACGTCGTATGATGCTTGTTATTGCACACTTTACATGTTTTCGCGGAATTGCATTGTTTGTCGTTGTGGCAGTACATACAATTCTCACAGACTTTCAATTGCGCAATTGTATTCATTTTATCTTCTGGCGCCATACTTTGGAATGTTTTACAAGTTATCAATATGTGGTCTGACTTGCATAATGGACATTTTCTTTCAGATCGAGCATGATAAGTCTTTGCTCTGTTGTTGTACTTCTTAGGTAGACGTTTGGAAGAAAATTCCTTGTCTTCACTGTTGTTCATGTTCTTTGCCTCATGATTCGTGGAACTAGTCTTGTTATATTTTCTGTTGACTGGCTCGAGAGCTGTGAATTTGCTCTCCAAAAAAGCCATAAGCTCGTCGAACAAAGGCAGATTACGTGGTGCTCTTCGGCACTCCATGTACGAACTGTAGGTTTCTGCATCCATTTTTTCTGTAAGTATGTGCACTAAAAACGGATCCCACGTAGTGGTATCGACTCCGAGATTGCGTATGGCGTGAATCGTTTCCAAGGTCGTGTCGTGGAGGTTTTTTAGTTCTTGAGCAGAATGTTTGTGCGCAGTTGGCTGGCTTAAGAAAATTTGAATTTGCTTTGTAAACAGCAGCTGTACGTTGTTGTACCTTCGGGTGAGTATATCCCAGCATGTGTCGTAATTTTCTGCTGAGACGTTGAGATGCTGCACTAGACGCTCCGCTTCACCTTTCAGTTTGCCCTTGAGGTGCTGCATTTTTTGAGTTTTACTCAGCAAGGGATTGTTGTGGATGGCTTCAGAATAGAGGTCCATGAAAGTTGGCCATTGAGCATAGTTGCCATTAAATACCGGAATCTCCAATTTCGGCATAGTTTGTTGTTCGTGAGATGTATGGCTAAGTTTTTGGTTTAGTTGTCTCTTGATGGCTTCGTAAGTATTTTCATGCTCCGCATACTCCTGTTCATAATCTACTTCTGTGCCGATGAGTAGATTATCTATTTGCCAATGTAGATCGTCAATAGTTTTCCAGCGCGCCTGTAATATCTGCAGTTTGTCTTGTAGTTCCCATTTTTCAGAGATAGTGTTAATGTCAATACCTCGTGCGACTCTTGAAAAGGCTCGAAAGTTTGTTCGCTGTTGATTAATCAGCTCATCAGTTTTGGACAACATACCTTTCTCTTCCGTGCTGACATTGTGTTGTTCGTCACCTTGACTACTTGTACCTTGTTTAGCCATGGCTTCGGTCTGTGTTATGTCTATCAGCAGAGCACATGTAGCTGCGTAGAGCTCTTTCACGGACAGGTAAGCCCCAGACTGAATGTAATCGTGTTTGTTATCACAAAGCACTGTTAGTTTTATGTGATTGTTGTCGAACTCACCCCACAATTCTTCAAGTGTCTCTAGCCGTTTTCTTGTATACTCGGCAGTTTTCCGAATTGCAGAATCTTTCTTAATGTTTGTAGAAATCTTCTGTACAGTTTCAGCAATGATTTGTTGACGTTGTAGTAGCCCTTCCATTGTAGTAGATGTGTTGAAGAAACTAGTCGTCTGTTGTAGTCACTGTCACTGATAGAAGAGTATGTTGTGGACTTGTGTGTCCACTGGTTCTGTTAGTTCCGCGTGAGCAGATGCCCCTCACCAATATGTGCGCCTTCTCAACTTGACTGGTGAGACCCGCTTGTAGGAAGCCAGCCAAGCCGATTCGCTATTGATGAAGACACCTTTTGTCACACTTCACTTATAGCCTCGAAGGACCAAAAATATGTGGAGTCCTACCGCTGAGGTGCAATGTGTGCCGAGAATTCTTATGTGTAGGTAATGTGGAAGAAAACCCCGACATGTGTGTTCACCAAGCAGCTTTATTGAACTAACTTAAATAAAGTAATGTGCATGAAATAAGGTTCAAACGTAAGTACATGTGATCGCGGGCGTCAGCATAAAGTTGTCGAGCGTGCTCGTACAATATTATTACATTTTTAAATATTTTTACTAACAAAAATTATATAAAAAACATTTAAAAATATAGAAAATAGTAGCCCACTGGTATCGGAAAGAGGGTCCTAGCTACCGCTGGTCAGGGCTCTTGAGAAAGGAACCTCCTAATATTATGCGCCGTGTCCAGAAGAACTACCTTCTGAATCAAGCTCTTGATCCAGCTGCCCAGCGAAAGCCTCCTCAGATGTTGGCCGAGGCTATTGGCTATTAAGACATTGGCCGACACGACTATCGGCACAATGACTGCTGTACTATCCAGATATGATCTAGATATTTGAATTGTTTATCTTTCTCTGCTTTCACGAGGTTGTCCTCGTGCGAAACCGTAATATCAACAATCAATGCGCAACGCTCCAATCGATCTATCACCACAATATCAGGCTTATTGGCAACAATAGTTCTGTCAGTGACGATAGGTCGATCCCAATACAACGTGATATTACCATCATCGAGAACTGGGTCGGGCACATACTTATAGTATGGCACTTCTGATTCCACAAGGTTGTATTTCAAAGCAAGTTGCTGATGGATAATCCTAGCAACGAGGTTGTGTTTATGAAAGTACTAACCGTTAGCCAGACGAGAACACCCAGAAAAAAATTGTCGGATCGATTTTCCCGGACGGTCGCATGCCCGACATATGTCAACCGTGCCATCCTTCACAATGTGTTTCCGGTAGTTATTCGTCATCATAACTTCGTCCATTATTGCACAGAAAAAACCTTCGGTTTCCCCGAATAGGTCACCGAAGCGCAGTCAAGATACGGACGCCAATAAGTCTACATACGGCCCATGTAGTACCCGTTAAATCATCAAGCATCCCCACGTCGGCTTCTAGGAAGTATTCCCTGAAACTGCTTATCGCACGGTTGTGCAGGGTCTTAGCATTTAAGAAGCCACGACCCACACAAAATACTGTTTAGCACATTATTCAGGCGGCCAATGAAGCGCTCTCTTAACGATTGTTTCATGTCGACAGTATTGATACCTAATGCTTGCGACATACCCAAATACTTGTAGCATTCTTTTGAGGAGAGAGTTGAGTTCCCACGGATTTCATAATCTCCCCTCGCTTCACATGCATGACTGCACATTTGTCCACATCAAATTCCGTCCTGAATAATCCTGATGGCGCTACTGAAACCTTCTTCTGTTACCTTCAGTAGCTTCATCAGTTGCAAATTGTTGGAGGCAAAGAGTTTATTATTATATTAAACTTATAATACCTTTTAAATTAGAGATTTCACTATATTATAATGACATAAACGGAAAGAAAAACTAATAAAATAAATAAAATTTCTCTAAATATCGAAAATACCGGAAATACCGGAATCCCGGTATTCTCCTAGACTCAATACCGAGAATACCGGTTTCGGAGAGAGGGACCGGTATTGCGACCCCTAAGTGGGACAGAATAGATTAAGATAAAAATAAAACTTCGAGAGTACAGAAGCCTCGACGGCCGTTGCTTGGTGGCGTGGCGCGGCGATTCTGTGCACTGAATAATTGTTTATCAATGAGTATGAGCGCGGACCAAGCACTGTAGCTACTTTTTTACACTAAATGGCCGCAACTCGCCTTATGTGAGTGCGATGATGCGGTCTAGCGTGGATCACGCTTGCCTAGAAGAATTTGATTATATTCAACTTATTTCAAAGTATCACGCAGAGTGAAATCATCCAGGATCGTGCTTCGTTATTCTTTGTGGATTTAGTCATTACTGTCATACTATCAGAAGTATGGAGGTATTCTGAAGTAAGGATAAAAAAGTTTGAACTTCATTTCATTTAGAGAACTGATGAAACACGACCGTTCTCTATTGCTACCATGCTATGGTCATTTCCCTAGTCGAAGATGATAAATAATATAGGAGAAAATAGGATACCCTTTTATAAGACCCTTGAGGAGACCAAGGTCTATGACTTTCTGTGAGGATTTGCTTCGTGTGGTGACTTCACGAGGCTACTGGCAGTCTAGACCAGTCTTTCTAACTTGTTTCGACTAAATTATTTGTTCCTAAACCAGAAAAAACCTCAAAATATATTTATGACAGTCAACCTGGCCGATAAAATTCTTGTTGAATTCAAACCAAACATTTGACAATATAGAATGCACCAACCGGCACCAACGTCCATTGATTGAACGTCAAAGAGCCAAATGTGAGCGGCCGAGATTGCTGGCCCTTCTAACTTAGTTTTAAGTTTTATTGTAATATTACATCCGGAACTGCTCAAAATGAAATTATTTGTTGGAACGCCACCCTTTATCAGATTACAGGTGGATTGAGCCTGCCCTTATCCGGAGGTAAGTCGACGTTGGCCTTTTGTTAAGACCCGCCAGCTGTATAAGCCTTGTCTGACTACTAGACAACCATTTATCGCCTTTCGTGCCTTAAAATGATATCAGACGCTTTATTTTATGTTAGTTGTTGCCCTTTATTCGGCATGTATCACTTGAAGTGAAACGTATGAACCATGAACCAAGAAGAGATTTAAAAGACTTGTACATAGATGGGACATTGTGACTATTGTCATACAAAAATTTTGATCTCGAGCGTCAGGAGCGCTATCTAGCTTTGAATAGAAAAATCACGAATATATAAATATTGGAATGTAGTACAGCTTTTACGGACTCATATGACTTGCTTCATTCGGACATCTTATGACCTGCTTCATCGCAGTGACCACGTGCAGAATTTACCTCCCTGCAAGATTTGGCTGCATGGCCATACTGCTGGCAAGACATGGCATGATGTCTAATTTATAAAAATCCTTGAGGTATTAGTATTTTGTGGAGAGTATCCGGCAATTGGGTCTCGAGGTGGCATTGCACAAGTCCGGGGCCATGTGCTTTCATGGACCTCGGAACGCGCCACCGTCGGGCTCCATACTGACGGTAGGAGGGGTTCCCATCGGCGTCGAGTCGACGTTGAAGTACCTAGGACTCGTCCTCGACAGCCGGTGGTACTTCGTGGAGCACTTCCGACGTTTGGCTCCCAAACTGGAACGGGCCGGGGCTGCCTTCAAGCGGCTCCTGCCCAACCTGAGGGGTACAAACGCCTCCTACCGGAGGCTTTACGCGGGGATCGTGCGGTCCATGGCCCTTTACGGGGCACCGGTGTGCGTGCGTTCGTTGAGGTTGCGAGCCGCGCACTATCTGAACGCGCCCCAAAACGTGGTAGCCGTAAGGCTGATCCGTGGATACCGCACGATCTCCCGCAAGGCGGCGAGCCTCCTTGCCGGATTGCCACCATGGGATCTGGAGGCCATAGTCCTTGCGCGCCTGCACGAGTGGCGCGCGGAGGCACTACGCCGGGGGGAAACTCCGCTGCCGCGGCAAATTGTCGCTCAGCGGACAGACCTCCGGCGCAATCTCATGGCGACATGGAGAGAGCGACTGTCGCAACCCCGTGCAGGGCACGCCACGATAGTGGCGATAAGTCCCCTCTTTGAGGACTGGCTAGAGAGGCGCCACGGCGCCCTCACCTTTCGCCTGACGCAGGTCCTCACCGGACACGGTTGTTTCGGGAGGTACCTGCACCGAATCGGGCGGGAGGAAACGCCCGGGTGTTATCATTGTGAGGATCGCCCGGAGGACACGGTGGAGCACACCGTGGAGGTCTGCTTCGCTTGGGCGGAGCACCGCCGTGTCCTCGTAGTGGCGATTGCCGGCGGCGACTTCTCGCGTCCGGCTCTGGTTCAAGCCATGGTCCGGAGCGAGAGGAAATGGGAAGCCGTCACCTCCTTCTGCGAAGCAGTCATGCTCGCGAAGGAGGTGGCGGAACGTGAGAGCGAGAGAGCCTCACGTCCCAGCTGCCGAGAAAAAAAACGTTATCTGCTCTTTTTATTTCATTTTTTCGCTTCGAGTGAAAGATACCGATTGAAAGGCAAAACTTAACGAAAAGAGTATTCTGATATCGGTTTTACAAATGTTCGTTGTGCACTACTGTTTCAACGAAAAACAAACAACTTGCAGCTTACTGGCAACATGAGCACAGAAGAATTGAGACCATTGTGTAAGAAACGCTTCAAGGGCATCGAGAACTTCCTGAAAAGGATCGCTTTTAATTTAGGTAAAGTATGTATCTACTTTCACATTACACGTCCACACAGGCGGCCCTCGCTCTCGACAAAATGATGGGCGGCAACTCTTAAAATGCGCCACTTCTCGGTTGAGTTACAGATTATAGTGACCTCAACGGTTTTTATTTTGTTTTGAAGGGGTGGGGGGGGCACGCGTCAACATGAGTTTCTCACCACCTACATTTTTGCTAGGGCCGCCTCTACGCCCTCAGCAGGGGGTTAGCATATTATCGCCTTTAATAGTGACGGTCGCACTGATACCTACACGCTTGAATGTCTTAGTCTGTACCTCTGTTGCCTCTGCTAAGATTTACAAACAGGTATACTGCAAAACCTGCTATTAGAAGATTTCTAGCAGGTCACGGTGATTGCCTGGAATAGAACAGTAACAATTATATGATAGCCTTCTTAC
This sequence comes from Eurois occulta, assembly GCA_950022335.1. Classification (NCBI taxonomy): domain Eukaryota; kingdom Metazoa; phylum Arthropoda; class Insecta; order Lepidoptera; family Noctuidae; genus Eurois; species Eurois occulta. The sequence goes on along the minus strand of OX465489.1, from coordinate 1,213,630 downwards.
ATTTGATCACTAAACTGAAGACACTATAACAATGGAACCCATAGCAGAAGACAATATTTTTTTTATTCAATGGTTTTCGTGTAAGTACCTACCTACTAAAGATATTCGTTTGTTTTAGGCAACACACCATCGCAAACTGAAGTTAAAATTATATCCTGTATACCGATAGACGTGACAGACTTGCAACAAAAAATAATCCATTTAGAAAAAGAACTGGAAGACGCTAACTGTGCTTTACAAGCATCGGAGAACCCTAAAAAAGTTAGCAAACACAGCAGGTTTTCAAAAAACAAATCGGGTAAGCAGTTCTGCGAGTGCGACACAGGGATCGTAAATTCAGATTTCGATCGCAGTACGGGTGTACCGGTATATTCGGAAAATAAAGAAAGGTCTAACGTCCCGTTTGTGTTTCCAGCCACTAAAACAATTACGTCACCTGATAACCTCTCGAGAAATTCTATCATATCCCAAGGCGCTGACCAGCCAGGGACACCTAATAGTATGGAGCATTACTACGGGCAACCAGCGAAGGCGTGCAACATGGATCACTACTACAAGCAGACTGAGAAGCCGTACAACATGGACAATATCAGCAGCCAGCCTATCACGCCTTGCAATATGGACAATTACTACAGCCAGCCAGCCAAGTCCTATAACATGAAACATTATACACCTAAAACATCCGAATCAAAACAAAACTACCAACGACATAAATGCCCTAACAAGAAAAAAAAGCTTTTTAAAAATAAAAAAAAGTGTTCCCCATGCGTGTACTACGCGCAAACTTATAGTTCTCCGTTCATTAAGTCTAGTTTAACACCAGAGGCGCCTAAACACGAGGAACCTGACGCTATGACTCGTGCGTATCTGGCTACAATGGTCAGCAGGCAATACAAACCTGAAATATTAGAAGATAACGTATCCCTACACACTGAGTTCTCATCGCCTATCTGCAGGGATGTGCAGTCACACTGCGAGGGCAACTGCCATGTTGTATCCGACGTGTGCTCGTGTTGCCATGGCCCATTTCAAAATATCGACGAGGACCGCGTTAAACAGAATACTTTTCAAACTTATATGGTCCATCAGATAAACACTGGCAGTGCTTTCTATAACACCGATCAATACGATCTAGTACCGGTAAAGGAAAAACCGGTAAAGAAAAAAAAAGACTCTGATAGGCCAAGAAAAAAAGAACTCAGGCCTTATATTGACATGAAATGTTGGCCAGAAAATGTCCGTACAAAGTATAGATACCAGCCATTCATTCTGCCGACTAGCAACCACTATACTGCGCGAGCTGATTACACCGATCAGAGGTACAGAAGACAAACAAGAGATATGAGTGAAAAACTAGATAGCTATGGGCGAAAAATGCCCGCCACTTTCAATAGAACAGAACCAGTTGCAAGAATATTGCCAAAGCGAAGAATGTGTAGAAGGGAGCGATCAATAAATATTGAGACATCTAAAAGCTGTTGCATAGACTTTGGAAATATCTATCCTAAAAAAAATAGGAAGATACCCCAGAAATTAGAAAGGTCACAACCGATTCCAGTGCCCAAGAAAAACGCCGAATGTTTGACCACTGTTATAGATAATCATGAATGTCAAACAGAAATGAGCAACATGGAGGTGTCCTCGGTCGATAACAATAAAACAGAAGTAACGTTAAATCAAATCAAAAGTATCCTACAATCTGTTCTAGCAGAAGTTAAAGTCTCAACTCAAACAAAAAGTCAACTTATTCAGAATAAACCACAAAAAGACGCAGTCGTTCAAAAAGGGCCATCTCGTAACAACATGCAGGCATCTAGCTTGATGAACAGCATTACGTACAGCCCTTACGCTATGAACGTAGGTCCCTATGTCACCTCTTGTTCGCGACAGATAAGCCCCAACCAGTTCTGCTATAACCCTAATGGGGGATTGAAATGTTTCCACAACTTTCCAGTTTTCATACAGACCTCGGCGGGGCGGAATATGTGCTCCAGTTGTTACCGCAGCTCTCAGATAAAACCTGGTGTCCTGAGACAAGCAACAACGACTGCTACTAACACTGACCAAGTAAAAGCACATCACAGTAGGGAAACGGATAAATTAATTAAGGAAATATACAAGTCCATGGCCCTATCTATAGACTTTCCACAAAAAGATACTTCGCTGAGCGAATATAATGAGCCGATGAAATCTCTGCATGGTTTTACATCACCAATGATTTTGAAAACGGAGCAAAAAAAACCACCAAAAATTATTAAGAACGTAATGCAGGCTGTATCAGAATTATTTATGAAGAAAGACATGATAGAAACGTCGGATACCTTTAACTCGACTGTTGACAGCAAAGCAACATCTCATGAAGCAAGCGTGCGATCTCGCGTGGTCACCAGTACTGACACAGAGCTCAGGACGAAGAACGATAGGCTAGAGAAATATATGCATGCTAAACACAAACAGCCCGTAGAGCCGGAAGTAGATAAAAAACCGTTTCGTGAAACGATGGCACAGAAGGCCAACAGCATCACCGAGTCGGAGTCATCGAGCAGCGAGGCGGAAACTGACACCACCATGTTGCACCAAAGGCGGGTGCAAAAGGACGCTGCGGAACAATTGGAACGTAAGCATGTAAGCATACACGCATTCTACGAAGAAACAAGGTGTACTTTTAAAACAGTCTTATTTTTATGATTTTAATAAAATTTTAATTAAGTTACAGAAAAAAGGAAAAGAAGGCTTGTTAACTAAGATGTTCAAATCCGTAAAGCTGTTTAAGACGAAGGAGAAACCAAAAACCCTACCAAAAAGGGTTGAAAAGAAAGACGATGAGAGCGAGGAAGAAACCAGCAGCGACTCCGATGACTATCAGACTGTATACAGCCAGAAAATAGAGAAAAATCTGAGGCAAAGGAGTCGGCCGCACAACCTACCGAAGCGTAAGACTCATTCGAAGATATCCTATAAACAAACATATCAGAGAGACAGAAGCCCCGAGAAAAGGAGGTCTCCGTACATGGAGCAAGAGAACCGAAGGTACTGGGACGAGAAGCTTATGTTCCACAACGATAATCCACGGCACTCTTCAGAGAGGCACTACTCCGAGCAGTCGAGTTCTCAAAATTCTGCTCAAAATCCTACTTACAATCCTGCTTACTACAAAGCTTATGAGGCTAGAACTGTGCTCGTGGAACCTAGCGCGCGCGTTCCGGCAATTGAACCGAGAAGCAACAGAGCAAGCAATAACGAGAGCCAGTTGGCCCGGAAAACTGCCTCCAAGGGGATGGCGTGGCTGAAGAAACACAAGATGGGCATCCGTTGTGGCCCGCAGTGGAAGCAACTTATACTTGAAGGTTAATTACTGGAACAATAAGTGTCGTTTTGTCGTTTGTAATCTGTCCTTGTGAGTGTGCATGCAACGTGTGGAAAATGTCTAATAAAATTTTCAGTCTTAATGTTAATCTTTTTATTGGATTTTTATAGAAAGTTTATAAATGTTGTCGTGTCTTTGTTCGCTCACTATATGCGTGAGTTTGTCTAAAACTTCTTGTGGTTTATTAACAGCTTGGCTAGTTAAATTAAATTAAATTTATACTCATAAATTGTATTTATGAATATAATGTTATTGACGTAGAACAAAAAGTAAAAAGTCTGATTGATTTAGCCCCTTTAGCTTGAGGCGCCGACAATATTATGAAGGCACATATATGTGCAAGAAGTGAATTACTTTGACATTAAATTAATAATTAAGAACAATATAAAAATAAGACTAATGTACATAGATTTTATAAGAAATTCCTAATTTATTTCAAATTCAAAAAATATTTGTGACACATAGGTAAATATAAGTACTTACATGGTGTTATAAAAAAGTTCACACTATGTGAAGGGTACAGGGGCAAAACAAGAAATCAAGCATTTTAATATTTAAAAGTTAACAAGTTTCATAAGTATCACTTTAACTTATATCCAACTAATACAAACTTAACTTTAGCTTTTAAATTCTTCATTTTAGGAACAAAAAATAGTTTTATGAAAATAAAAAATAATTAAATATTTAAAAAATTAAAATAGTTCACTTTTGGAACATACAAAAACTGGGAATGTCCATTGTGTTCCATACAAATACAAGGAATGTCCAAATGAAATAATTGCTTAATTATTAGACATGGGGAATGCCTTCAAAGTAGGATTGGGCCCCCTCAAATCTTTTTAAATCCATTAAGTCCTTGTACTTTTCTGCACTAATAGGTAGAAAATTTTGGTAGGCAGTTAGCAGTTACACTATGGACCTTCCCTGTTTTATTCCTGTACGTCGTTTTGAAATTTAAGTGATACATCTGACTATTCTTGTTTTTACGCTTTTGTATACTGCTAAATAAAAATACGCGGGAAAATGAAAATGTTGTCATCATAAATTAAATATTGGGTTTTTAGTGACATTCCTGGTTTTGCCCCTGTACCCTTCATGTGTGCCTTGTGAGGCGTACAAATAATGTTTGCACATTAATTAGTGCAGGTAGTTTTTATGAATATAAAAACGTTAACTTAAACTTAAATAAGTACTAAAATACTGTTATTGCAGCTAATTACCTAATATTTAATAAAATATACATTAAACAAAACAAATTTTAAACAATACAAGGCTAATAAAAAAACTTATGAACTAAGGCTAATAAATAAAAGTATCACTACATAGTATAAGACAAACGACGCTTTCTCTGTCCCTATATCCCTATGTATGCTTAAATCTTTAAAACTATGCAACAACGGATTTTGATGCGGTTTTTTAACCGACTTCAAAAAAGGAGGAGGTTTCTCAATTCGACCGTATATATATATTTTTTTTTTTTTTTATGTGTGTTCGCGGATAACTTCGTCGTTTATGAACCGATTTTGATATTTTTTTTTTGTTTTTGTTGGAAAGGAGATACTTCAAGGGTGGTCCCATGATAAGGAAACCGGGATCTGATGATGGCATCCAAGAGAAATTGAGGGGAGCTTTCAAAAATTGTTGTGGCGACTAGTGCGTTTGTAAATTTTTTGATAAAATATTTTAAAGCACTAAAATTTAAAGAAGGTCTGGAGTCGCTCTGATGATGGAACCGAAAGACAGTCGGGGGAACTCCTCAACGGTTTACAGCAGTCACCTTGTGTTTGGGTTTGATTAATTTGTATTGATGAGAAATTTACACCTAGATGGGTTGTGACTGTCATAAGGGGTCTGATGATGAAGACGAAGGACAGTTAAGGGAACTCCTCAACTGTTTACAGTAGCTACCTTGCGTTTGGACTTAATTCATGTATATTGATTAAAACTTTGCACACATCTGGGTTACAAGTGCCATTACAGGTCTGATGATGAAGAATATTTGTATGGAATATTGCAACTAAAATATAAAAATAAAAAAACTTTTTTGCAAAAAATAAAACCGACTCCAAAAACACAAAAAAGTGAAAAATAATTTTAGCTTCAGAAGTCGGTGACAAAAAACTGAATCAAACAAACAAAAGTCACCGACTTCTGAAGCTAAAATTATTTTTCACTTTTTTTTTTAATAGATAGTGATTCAAGAGGAAGGTTTATATGTGTGTGTTTGTGTGTATGGTTTGTATGTTTATAGGTTTATGTGTATGTGTACATGCACCTGTGCGAAGCCGGGGCGGGTCGCAAGTTAAAATATAAAATAAAAACTGTTTTCATTTTTCTTCTAGGTATTCATTGTTGATGGAATAATATGCTTTTTGTATTAAGAATTTATGTAGTGTTTTTTTGAACGTATTGAAATCTCTTGATGCTTTTATTGACTTCGGCAGTTTATTCAATATTTTTGGTGCCATTCCTAGGAAACTTTTTGAGAAAAGGGCTGTCTGATGGGATTTTGATTTCAGTGCACCTTGGTTGCGTTTAGAGGATACGGTTTCGAATTGGTTAGGGTTATTTTTGATAAATATGGCAACTTCGTAAATGTAAAGGGACGGGACTGTTAATAATTTTAGATTAATAAAAACTGTTTTGCAACTGTCAGTGTTTTGAATCATGGATACTGCATGGACACATTTTTTTTTGGGCTTTAAAGACCGCTTCTCTATATTAAGTCGAGATAGTGTGAAAAAGCTAGCACGATTTGTAATCAAAGTATTAGGACGTACTATTTAGTACCTAAATACAAAACAATCTGGACAAACATGTGGCCACTGGCTCTGGCCAGTCACATTGTGACCGGGGAAAGGCGAAAACGGTAACAGGAATGTCGGAAGTATTTTTTTTTAATTCTGAGCACTGTACACAGAAAAGCTACACTGAAAATCTTATGATAAGCAGTATGATTGGACATGTGCGTGTGAACTGATTGACCACACTGGTATTTCGCAAAATGAAAATCGTACGATTTAGTAGTAGACTTAATTTTTTTTTTTTTTTCAAATCCGTAAACAACCAACCAACACCCTGACGTCAAACGAACGCCAGATCGGCCGAGAACGTCGCTGCTGTCCGTGACAGTGTACAGGAGACTCCGAGGCAGTCGATTTCTCGCCGTGCACAAGAACTCGGCCTTTCGCAGACTTCAAATTGGCAAATTTTGCGTCGGGACTTGGGGCCTACACCCGTACAAGATCCAACTGAGCCAGAAGCTCAAAGTGAATGACCATAGACAACGCCGTTTGTTCGCTGACTGGGCTACAGAACGTTTGGAAGAGGACCCCGATTTTGGCCGAAAAATCATCTTTAGCGACAATGCGCATTTTTGGATGAATGGTTTTGCAAATTGCCGTATATGGGACGATCACAACCCACATGAGGTTCACCAGGTCGTACTGCATCCACAAAAAGTTACTGTTTGGTGCGGATTTTGGTCCGGCGGCGTCATTGGTCCGTACTTCTTCGAAAACGATGATGGCGAGGCCACTACTGTCAACGGCGAGCGCTACAGATCAATGATTAACAATTTCTTTTGGCCTGAATTGAACGATATGGACGTGGACAACATGTGGTTCCAAGAAAACGGCGCTACGTGCCACCCAGCGAGCGTCACAATGGACATTCTGCATGAACGGTTCGGGTGTAGGGTTATCTCTCGCAAAGGTGACGTGAATTGGCCACCAAGATCGTGCGATTTGACCCCGCTAGACTTTTTCTTGTGGGGTTTTCTCAAGTCGCAGGTCTATGCCAATAATCCGCAATCAACCGATGCCCTGAAAGTCAACATAACGCAGGCCATCGCTCAGATTCAGCCGGATCTATGCAGTAGAGTAATTGAAAATTGGACCTCTCGGATCCGTGCCACCGTTCGAAGCCGCGGTGGACATTTAAACGATGGCATATTTCATAAATAATGGCATAAATGGGCCTTTCAAATAAAACAATAATTTCTTTAATATCTCACATACAGCTTGTTTTATTTAATTTCAACATCGACCCGTCCTTGTTGAAAGACCCTTTATATTAAAAACTACAGCCCTTAAAGTACGGTCCCTCAGTCCTTACAGACCATCAGCCAGATCTCGGGAAGTTATTGAAAAATTAAGGTATTGTCACTACGTCTGTACTGACCTTTATTTTTCAATAACTTCCCAAATTTTACAATAAATTTAGTAAAGAATTTGTAAAGATAGTTACTGATTTTGACCACAAAGATAAAAAAATATGTAACGACTAAACTGTGTCATTCCACATTCCACACAACACAGATAAATATTTTAGTGAATAATACTGAAGAAAATCAATAAAATCTTTCTTTTTCTACATAGTGTTTTGAGTCTCTTACTAAAGTAAGACTCAAAACATTTTTAAAAAGAAATGGAAAAAAAATATCGACGCTATTCGAAGATAGCTGTCATTAAAACTGGGCCCTCAATTCTCACCTCTACTGACATAAATGTGCATGTAGATGCAGTCGCCGTCAGATATATTCATAGAGTATAGTAAGTATAAAGGGATATATTGTAGCAGACAAGGTGACCAAATACTTCTGAACAATTTAAAATGTCAATAAGTTCCTTATACTACAAGTTACCATTAATATCTGAACATTCATTAGGTACTTCATTAATATCTGAGCAGATGCTTGTCAATAATTTCTATATAAACAACTAACCAAAAATATCTGAACATTACAACGTCAAGTGTATCTACGCAGATGGGGTAGTCTTAGATATCTGAGCAGTTGAGGAAAAATTGCAGTAGGAATGGTGCAAGAGTGGGATGGGAATAAATGTCGAACAAAGGAAGCATTAAGACAACATGAAAATAACGTTTGGGAATCTTTCAGAGGACAAAATTTGAGTGAGAAGGTTGTTGGTTCCATGCAAAAACGGTTACAGGACGTATTAAATGCAGAAGGAGGTTACACAAAATGCTAATATTTTATCTACTTATGTTGTCACAAATAAAAAATATATACAATAATTTTTAATTTCATTAGAAAACCAAGATCTATTTTCTATCAATAGTTTGACATTAACATAAAACATCAGTTGTATCTTAAATAAATGATTTTCTATACAATTTTTATTCCCTTTCCATCGTATTTATACCTAGAACAGTCATTTGGTGTTCAAAAAGGGAAACCTGGAATTTTTTCCGGGAGTTTTGAAAATTGGTTATTTTATTGAGTTCGACGTGTTCTCTTCAAATTTTCACATTTTAAAAACTTTCCAGATAAAACTACCAAATGACTGGACTAACCACAGACTGTCAAGTCGATAGTCGTTTTTGGTTCGTCCTTTATATCACGCAGTAACGAATTAGGTAAGCTCAGTGTTTGTCTGCGTAGATACACTTGACGTTGTAAGTGTTCAGATATTTTTGGTTAGTTGTTTATATAGAAATTATTGACAAGCATCTGCTGAGATATTAATGAAGTACCTAATTAATGTTCAGATATTAATGGTAACTTGTAGTGTATGGAACTTATTGACATTTTAAATTGTTCAGAAGTATTTGGTCACCTTGTCTGCTACAATAGATATATCTGACGGCGACTGTACGAGCTGATAGACGAGAGGAATATATATAGACAGAAGGTCTAGTGTACTTAACTTTTAGTAAAAAAAAGTTTCTACTAAATAGCAGGCATCTAAAATCGTATATTTCTTACCTCTGAGCTGAGATAATATTTTTTTAATCCTATGAAAATAGGCACCAATCAACATCATCATCATCGTCATCATCATCATCATCTAACCAACTATGACCGGACCTTATACAGTGGAATTCAAGAATAATATGCAACCAAATAAATAAAGAGTAGTGTGACCACACAATGAAACAAAATGCAGACAGTAGTGCCATTATAAATACTTCATTTAATATAGCATTAGACGAAACGACAACAAGGTTGTACCTACGGTTAATTTAATGTTATATTACATGGCGTGTGTGTATTTAATAAAAAAGTAGATTACAAAATTAACTAATCACTTATTATAATACTTTTATTTAGGTAAGTGAAATTTGGATGTAGCTTAATATATGTACTAAGAACTATAGCTTATGCCCGCGGCTTCGCCCGCGAGGAGCTCGATAATATTGTCCCGCGGGATCATACTACCGGGATAAAAATTATCGTATGTGTTACCTTGTTACTAGCACCAATTTTGTTTTTAGAGACGGTCGATATGCACGTGGCTACAACGTCACGAGGAAGGTGGCGATGAAGCCCTACGCTACAGTCCTCGTGGTGCTCGAGGACATGTCACAACGGAAGCTGAAGACGCCGCCGTAGTGGCTAGGCACTCGCAGGATCCCTGCCACCCCACTCGTGATACTGCCACCCACTACCGTGTTAGTTATTATGATACAAATGTCTAGTTGTCGGTATTGTTACTTCACTGAAAGTTATACTAAGTCTTAATGCTTGTTACAGATTTCAATGCAAAATGATTTCAGTGCGTCGTCGCCTTAATGACCCCTTCTGTAGTAGTCTCCGTCTGTAGTAGTCTGCAGCGACATATACCAGCCCGAAAAAAATTACTTATACAAGCGCACAAAGACGACAGAATAGCTTTTTGCCTTCAATACTACAATTTTGACTGGATTAATAATGTAGTCATATTTGTAGATGAAAAGACTCGAATCAGCTAAGCATGGTCGGAAAATATGTAGAAGCTAATACTTTGCCTAATAAGTCAAGTGGAAGAATAAGTCTGGGTTTTTGGGTTTGGGTGTGTTCCATGGGTCCAGGGGAGTTGCGTTAGTGAGTGGCCGGATGAATGGACATCAATATATGGAACTCCTTAGGGATGTTTTTTTATCGACCGCTCGTCCTACCTGTAGGTATATAGTTTGACTGCTGTAGTGTACAGGATCATTGGAGTAGTTTGACCACAGGGAAAGATCCATCGTCAAATTTCCTTGTGTTCAAATCAGTTGGACAAAATAGTTTGACTACGGGGAAGGACCCCCAAAATATAAATATCTAGTGTAAGGGCCGTCTATTGGGGTAAAATTATTTCTATAACTTCACTTGGAAGTGACGCATCGACCAGTGTGGTCACTCTCTTGCTTATTGCCATTCAATACATTCTTTTTTTCATTGTGTAAACTTGACTAATATTATATTTGTAAAAAAAAAGTTTTTATTGTGTTTGTATATTAAAAAACTAGTGCTGAATCCCGCGTAGTCAATTCGGGAGTAACTGTTGGGGGCTAATCCACGAATAGACAGCGGAATTGTCATTGTAGCCCTTTATGATCGAAATTTCTATAGTTTTCTCAACTCAGGTCAGCTTCAGTGCGAATTTCTCCATTTCCCCGGAGCCTAGGTGTCGGAGATCATCTATTACGTACCTGGAAACATTTAAAATACAATCTGTAAGTATTATTATTAATGTATTTGTCATGTCTCGGGACCCTGCTGGAAGACCTACGGAAGACCTTTGGAAAGTTTACGAGGACCCAAACCGAAGGCAACTCGCAGAGACCCGTTAGACACTTTAAATGGACAAGGACAACGCTTGGTTGGTTTGGACTATTACAGGCTATGAAAATGAGATTGGACTATAGGTTTAACAGCAATATTATTATTTATACCGAACGAACTTATCCGCGAATAGTCATTTGTGCGACTGATACTTGCGCGACTGACAATTGCGAGAAAATTTACGGATTTTCTATCATGGGTGTCATTTTAGTGAATATGCTTTTTTTTATTTATTTATTTATCAACTTACATCTAGTCTCTAAATAGACTCCGGACCCAGGTTGGTCGCAGTAAGGAAAACCTGCTCAGGTGGGGATTGATTAATGATTCTGCCCTGGAGTGTAAATGTGGTGCTGTTCTGCAAACGATGGGGCACTTAATATCGTGTCCTGCTTGTCCTGCTGTTTGTTCGCTTCAGGAACTGATGGACGCTACTGAAAGCGCCAAACTAGTAGCTCAGTTTTGGGCTGATACAATTTAGATTGCCATCGATACGCTAAGAAGAAGAACTTACATCTACCATTACAGCTAGTATTAATGATAGTACTGACGAAAATTCCGACAATTTTTTGGCGAAGTTTTTTTTGTTTGGGTAACTTGGCGGAGCAATCGTAACGCACACTATTCCGACGTCCTTCTACCTCGACCGCTTGGTGCACAGAACATCATACATTTATAATACTCTCGGCGGTCACTGAGGAAATATGGCAAACGTTTCTTTATATAAACTGAATTTTTGTAATCGAATAATAACACAAATCTATTGACAGAAACTACTTATTTTTTGAGAGCAAAAACCGAGAAATTTTACTATATTATCGTAATCAGATTAAGAAAATAAAATATATATTTTTTAAAGGCAAATTTGGAAACAAGGATATAAAGGTATTTATTGGTTCGATAGATTTTCCGATTTAGCCTCTGTTGTTTCGGATGGAGTGCGGAAACAGACCTCTAAACCAGAACTTAAAAAAAAACACGTAGTTATTAAGCATATTACCAATATTATGGTGCATTAAAAATAATTGCAATTTATTAATAACTTTGGTAAAAAAACATTGTAAACCTGCGCGAATATTTCGACGGGCTGTCAATGTTACTGGACTGGGCCTTTAAAACTCACAGCACAATTTTTATCAGCCAACAAAGTTACCACTGCTGCCATAACCCACCACTCGGGCCACTAATCAATATCAATTGCTAATTAAGGCTTACCTATAAAACAACAGCGGCAAAGGCGCAGTGCTAAAATGCCAGAGTGCGTGCGCGTCCAAGATGTCCAACTTCGGCGGGAAATCGAACAGCTCCAACGTGAGGGCCATGCCCGACAAAATTGTGAAGGCCAGCATCCGCCACGCGTAGCGCCGGCCCAGCATCCACTGGTACCAGGACACGCCTAGCCACATCAACGAGCCTAACACCCCTGGAGACAGAGTCTGAGTTAAACATAATTTAAATACTCGAGAACAACATTATCTTTCTCCACAAATAATCTTTTTTAATGCCAATAGCTGGTGGAAACTGGATGAGAGTTGCTGAGAATCGAGTTGAGTGGCGTGCGATTGATTTAGTTTTTAAATTGTTGACTTATCTTTTACTCACATCATTCTCACATATTATATATGTAGAATCTCAACATGAATGAGATAACCAAGATTTTGTAAAAATATTCTGATTTAATAGAGTGTCCATGGAGTTTCTTGCCCAGTCTTCTTCATTGAGATCTTTCTACAGTACTTTCTCAAGTTATTATGCCTTGTGACTGTACCTTTTTTTTTTGACATTGAAAAGTGCATGTAATGGTCTTATTTAAATAAATGCTTTGAGTTGAGTTTGAGTTCCTCTTAGGAAATGACTAAGACACTTTTTACAATGGTTTCAGAATGGCGTATTTTTGGCGGTTATAAGCTCGTTTTTGGAAGCGCGTATAGGTGCGTGTGCGCGCGCCTTTTGCCACACGCGTAACTGATACTGGCCGAGGGTTGACGCGCTTATATGCTCGCAAGCGCGAGCCGCGAGAGATACTGACATATTGCTACTGACTGTACCCAAGGATTTCAAGCGAGCACGCTGGGCTAATTGCCAGTACGCGCGTGCGGTTTTTTGAAGCGCAAAATATGTCGCGCGTGTAAGCACGTAAGCCGATACAAGCTTATACGCGCAGAAAAATACACTAGCCTGAAACCGCTCATAGGCGCGGAATCGGACGTTAGTCATGTAACGCTACGAGTCGGGTAGGCCGAACAAACTACCCGACTGAAAAGAAGCGAACGAAGTCATGTTCGCTTTTATTGCATAAACATAAAGGTCTTTCTGAGCGACTTAAACCGATTTCACGTCGATAAGTTCGCGGTACATTCAGGAACCTTGAGGACAGGTGACAAGATTCAAACTCGCCCTAACTTACCGAAGACAACGTTGACCTTCATGTTATAGTCGTAGTTGATGAAGCCGGAGAATAGATAGCGCACGTGCGTCACGAAGTAGAACAGCGGCACCGATAGCAAGAAGTACGTCAGCAGCCTCGACCTCCGGTAGAATACTCTGTAACACAGACAAACCATTATACCCCGTAGGTACAGTAGGTACCTAGTTGCCAAAGATCCGTTTATCGTTTGGCGAAAATACAGTTCGTTAGTCTTAAAAAAAGGTGATTACTGGTCTAAAGCACACAGCAGTTTCGGTTCAGGGCGTTTCTAGTTTCGGATCATCCAAGATCTGTCTGTGTTTTCATCAAAGTGGTGCATATGTAGGTAGGTGTGGCGTATTGTGTCACTTATTTTAATTGGCAACACTTAATGCTTCCGGTAAAACGAACGGAATGCGGATTTGCAGGCGCGATTAATTGCCCATAGTGTGCAAAATCCAGCAGCATATGCAGTCCGTCCTAAAGTGCCTCCTTTATGGCAGGAGCATCCCGCTGGATCACAGTTTGTTTTATGCTAGATTACAGTGGATGAAACTTAATATAATTATGTGGTCTAAATATAATCACAATTTGATGCCACGAGTACACACGAAGTCGAAGACCTGTTAACTAACCCTCCTGAGTGGCTTAAGGAAGAAGTGATCAAGCGTTTTTCCACCTCCGAGTCTGAAAAGATCAGACAACTGTTATCAGGTGAGGAGCTTGGTGACCGGAAGCGAACCCAGTTTCTCCGTCATCTGAAGTCTCTAGCTGGTAAGACTTTTACTGATGATAAAATTTTTAGAGAACTGTGGCTCCAGCGTCTGCCTAAAAATGTACAGGCAATTTTGACAGCCCAAGGTAATCAGAACCCCTTGCCCCTGACCTTGCTGCCATTACTGCGCAGATTCAAAAGCTTTCTCGTCAAGCGATTCACGCGACCGACGTCCTTTATTTTCAAGGACCTTCAGGATGCATCCCATGTTCTCCTTCGGGACGACACTGTTCGCCGCGCGCTGCAGCCGCCCTACACTGGTCCCTACAAGGTAATGTCACGAACCGACAAGTTACTCGACATTGGCATGGCAGGTAAACGCGTGAGGGTCACTATCGACCGCGTGAAGCCTGCATACATTACACCTGACCAGGTCAGGTTGCACAGTTAAGATTTAAGAATAGGTTAGATCTTTAGCTTAAGTATTTTTCTTCAGCTTTTCTGTTGCCTATCTTGTGTTTACTTCGTGGTTATTTTTGTGTGTTGTTTTTCTGTTGTTTTTTCTGTGTTGTTTGTAAATAACTGTTATTTTCTCCGTTGGGGGGTGTTTGTGGCGTATTGTATCACAACAGTTTTGTTAATTGGCAACACTTAATGTTTCCGGTAAAACGAATATCCACCCACTGCCGCCACTCAGTATGTCGCTCTATCCATCATTTATAGTAATACGAGTGTTACTCAAGATTAAACTGTTGATCCCGTATCCACGACTTTTATTTAGGAGAGTGGGTCTCAACAGTGTGACCCATACCTCCAAATAGGTAATTCTTGAATAAACTTGGTCCTAGTTTGTGTACCTTTGATAGGCTTATGTGCCCACGCAGCCCAGAACAGTCTCTAACCTAACGTGGCATGGTAGAGAGACTACGTTTATATGGAGAGTAGGTAGGTACCTACAGTTAGTACCTGACTATAGCAGCGACGAACAGTCCCATGACCATGGACAGCGCACACGCATAATCCATGAACTCTGTAAACCACGTATCTCGCATGTGGAATATAGTGGACCACACCCACGCGTTCATGCAAACCTGGAGGACAAATTATAATAATAATAATATGCTTTATTTTTCAGACAACAATGATCCATAGTGTTAGTAAAACAATAAAATTACTTATTTCTAGTGTTAGTAGCTAATATATTATATGGAAGACAGAGTAAATAGTATTGTGAGAAGGACCTCCCCGAACTAATGTTCAGTGATTATCCTTCTCACAAAACTTTTAATTATCGGAGAGTCGACACTCTCCACAACAATTTTTAGAATGCTGTTGTCACTCGCCCGCAACCGTGACAGCAGCGACGCGGTTTTCTTCCGAATGACGGCGTGGAATCCGTCAGTTCGGTTTTGTGCAAACATAGCAGAAGCGCTGCACCAGCACCAACGCGGCAGCCCCAACATCCTAAAAATATTATTATATTGTATGCGTAGGTCATCCAGCGCTCTTTTGGTATAGTTAACCCATAGATTCCCCGTGTAAAAGAACTGGCAATATGCCTTAAACAGTGTTATCTTCACTAAGGTGCTACACCGGGCGAATCTTCGGGCCAACATGTTACCTCGGACCGCCAGAGCCCTACGCTCCCTTTCAATATCAAAATTGTCCTTAAGGTCGTCTGTGAGAATATGCCCTAGATATTTAAATGTTGTCACTCTTTTGACGTTCAAGCCATTTAGGGTAATGTCAGGTATAGTATCTGGACATTTACCGCCGGCCTTAAAGACAATGTATTCACATTTCTTTACATTATACACAAGTCCGTGCGAGGCAGCATACGTCTGACAAACCCGCAGCATTTCATTTACAGCACCAGCCGTCGGCGCCAGCAACGCCATGTCATCAGCGTAACTGATAGTGTTTATTTTAACCCCATGGACGCTACATCCCACCCGCATATTGCTGAGGTTCACGATTAGGTCATTTATATAAGCACTAAAAAGCCTTGGAGATGTCAGACCACCCTGCCTCACACCGCATTCCAATTTGTATGTTCCGGAGAGATCATTGGACCACCTTATAACATTATCTTGGTTCCCATACCAATACTGTAGAATCCTGAGCACTCCTGCCGGTACACCCCTGTCCTTAAGCTCCCTCCAGAGCACATCATAATTGACCAGATCGAATGCTCTGGAGAGATCCAGAAAACAGGCATATACGGCGTCCTACGATCAGTGTAATACTGGACGGTATGTTTGAGACTTACTATGGCGCTTTCCGTTGACAGTCCAGGTTGAAACCCGAACTGTGAGTCATGCACGGATAGAAATTCTTTCAATTTGGAATCAATCATACCGTCCAGCACTTTTGCCAATGTGGTTGCGAGAGATATAGGTCGATAGTTCGACTTATCGGATATGTCGCCCGTCCTGTTCTTAACTATGGGAACCACCAGTGTCTTCATTAGTTCCGCCGGCAAATAAGAGTGACTGAGGCACATGGAATTAATTAAAATACCCTGGTAATATTTTTTAAAATCAGCATCACCCATTCTGCTTGAGCACTTGGTGGATAGTATGAAAGCGCCAAACTAGGAGCTCAGTACTGGGCTGACACAATTTAGATTGCCATAAAGACGCTAAGAAGAAGAAGCATCACCCATTTTTTCAGAACAGGTCAGATCATTACATCATCTCATGCTTAAGAGACATAAATATACATAACATTATTTGTTATATACTAGCTGTGCCCGCGGTTTCGCTCAAGTGACCTAGTATTCTTTCTTCTTTTTCTTCTAGTATTCTCATGTAAGGAGATTTTACAACATAATAAACTGACAACAGCAACTAATTGTTAATTTTCTTTCATGGCTGTAACAGCTCAATGTGAACTAGGGGCTCCCAACCAGACCATAGCCGACTTGGACTGTCTTAAGTGTTCCTTTGAATGTGATTTGATTGTGGGTCTCTTCACTATGGGTGTGATGAATAGCAAACAAAATAATATCTATAATAAAATCTGTTATTGTGTTGGTACATACAGAACTGAAAGAACCATAAAAAGCTTACCATAGCAAATACACTCCAGAACTTAATAAAAGGTGTGGCTACTCCTTTCGACACATGCATCCGTTGTATCTGCTTGAACATATATGCGTTGGCTGCAAAATTCAGCACAGAAGCTAAGGCCGATGCCGGTTCTTGCATGCCAAAGATTTTGATAAATGGCCACTGGAAAAGAAACTACTGATCAGTGCAA
This sequence comes from Eurois occulta, assembly GCA_950022335.1. Lineage (NCBI taxonomy): Eukaryota > Metazoa > Arthropoda > Insecta > Lepidoptera > Noctuidae > Eurois > Eurois occulta. The sequence continues at coordinate 1,196,328 of OX465489.1, read as the reverse complement.
GAGCTTCTTACCAATCATTGCTGTAGTCATTCGTTGTTTTGAGGTGGCCAATAGTGATTAGCTTAAATGTTAATTAACTGCAATCAAGTACAGGCTCTGTTGTCCCTAGCATCCACAGTATGAATGCAACCGTGACCAACCTACCCTGCCATGGAACTTGGGGGTTGCCTTGTTAGCTGCATGGAATCTTCTCACAGTGATCCACATGCAATGGTAGCGACACTCTTCCCTGCAGGACCATCGTAACAGGCTGCTCCAGAGGTCTTGCTGCAGCCCTGATTCAGGCTTAAATGATTCACCATCTATAAGTGGTTTTAAATGATTGATTAGGTACTTTTTGGTATTTTTCTTTCACCCTGTAGGTGTTTTTCTGGACTTGAACAACTGTTTCTTTTATTAAATGGTTCCTATTAAACTACTTGCAGTGCATAATGTAGTCTAGAATTTATTCCGGTGTATTCTATAGTCAGAAATAATAGGACTAAACAAGGCAAAATCAATACTTACTGTTGATACAATTTTCTCCTTCAATTTTATTCCAGCAGTCCGCATAAATTCCAGAGTTGTCACCAATGCTACATGATATGGGAGTAAGTATTCCACACACTAGTGTGGTTACTATAAAGACTAGTTGCATATTTAGGACCTTTGTATTACGTCTAATTTCTAAAAAAAGGATTTATTTATTTACTATCTAAGGGGTAAATAAAACGGTATTGCTAGGGCATTATAAGCCTTACATCTCGACTCGCCTTTTCTAATTCTACTTATACTGATAACCTCACTCTAGAAAAAACATCAATTTCTTTCTCTCGTCCAGTGATAACAACATGTAGTCTTTGATAACAACAGAGGCACAGAAAGAGGTTTGAGGACCGGAGGACGAGGTTTCAATTTTCAAAACAAGACTTCAATATTTTGACACAATTGACATGACACGTTCCGTTCACATTCCCAAAAAATCTATGATAGATAAATTAATTTTAAACTAAACATATTCGAAACGTGTACGTCTTTAATTTGTTTTTACCTGCCAAATTAATGAGATTTCTATTTTTCGTATCATACACTGTTTTTCGAGCATTATACAAAATTACTGTTGGCCTGAATGAAACTTATCTGTCACACGAAATGAAAACAAACAGGCATACTTAACCTAAAAATGATTCATTATTTATTGAACAGTTTATGAATTGAATAGTGCGTTTAAAAATGGTGTTCATATTCAGAACTTTGTTCGCTGCAAAAGAACTAAAGAAACCACGGAGTTATCTTCGCAGTAAATTCCTGGATTCTGTGAGGCTTCACGTAAAAGGTGGTACAGGTGGAACTGGCCTCCCAAAGTTTGGCGGCTTAGGAGGCCAGGGAGGTTGTGTTTACTGTATCGGAAAAGAGGATTCAAATCTGAGGACAATAATGGGCAAACATCGCGGCAAGACTATCAGTGCAGGACACGGAGAAGACAGCCGGAAAACAAAAATAGTCGGTAATCCAGGATCAGATGTGAAACTGGAAGTTCCTCTTGGCGTTACTGTGTATAGGGAAGATGGAAAAATTTTAGGATCTGTTGACAAGGAAGGCGAAACAGTTATATTAGCAAGGGGCGGGCCTGGAGGCACACCAGACACTAATTTTCTGGGCCACTTTGGACAAATACATCACATAAGATTGGACTTAAAATTAATTGCTGATATTGGACTTGTTGGCTTCCCGAATGCTGGCAAAAGCTCCTTATTGAAAGCCATATCAAGGGCTCAGCCTAAAATTGCAAACTACCCATTCACTACAATAAAACCTAACAAAGGAATCATTGCTTACAAAGACTTGCGGCAGATATCTATAGCTGACCTGCCTGGACTTATTGAAGGTGCTCATATCAATGTTGGACTTGGCCATAGCTTCTTGAAACATGTGGAGAGGACAAAGATATTGGTGTTCATAGCTGATGTGGAAGGTTTCCAGCTTAGCCCTAAACATCCCAAAAGGACATGTCTAGAGACTGTGCTATTACTGAACAAGGAGTTAGAACTCTATGATGCTGAGCTGCTACAAAAGCCTGCCATACTGGCAATAAACAAGATGGACTTGCCTGGCACTGAAGACACTCTAAAAAGCATAAAAGAAGCATACAGAGATATAAATTCAGTGCTAGACACAATACCAGAGGAAGTCAGGCCACAAAATGTAATATGCTTTGAAGATGTAATTGGTATATCTGCGCTGAGAAGGGGTCCGACTATAGAAGAGCTGAAGCAGCTGTTGAGGACGAGATTGGATGACTTAGCAGAAGAGACCAACCCTAACATAGTGCACCCAAGTAAATTATTGAAACAGTCAAAAGCTCTTGTAAGAGAAAGGGGATCCAAAGTTACTTAATAAGTCTAAGTGAATAATAAACAGTCCTGTGATATAATTTGTTGTCTCACTTTATTATAAACAGCCTTAAATTAATACATTGCTAGTGTTAAACATAAACTGTTATTACATAGTTTGCTTAATCCATAAACAATAAAACCCATAATATATTTGATATTTTTATTAAACATATGATAAGCTCCATATGACAAATGTTCTCTGCCTTACAAACTACAACCACTATCAAAAGTTATTACTCAACTAACATGCCAATCCGCCTTAGTCTACAAACTTTCAAACCAATTGGTTGAAACCTTTATCACAGTGATTCGTAAGTTACTATAACTAACAAACTAGGCATAGAATTTAAAATACCTTTTTATTAAAAAAAATAATACTCCCGTTTCTACCTACAAATGAAACATTGCCTGTTTAGGTAAACTCACCGGAGTACCAATAAAGGTAATGTAACATTAATCTTAGTTAGAGAATAAACAGGATCAATTGATGCTTTTACCCTTGTTATTAGTATCACATCCTCAGGTAGATAATTCTCATCCCCACTTTGTTAGCCAGTAACAACATCCGAACCATATCATATAACACTTGACATTACAGCTACATATAAAATACAATAAACAATTCAATATAATAATTTACAGATTACAAAATTATCCATCTCCTTACATGGATGAAATTGTTAAAAAAAGTACACAAAATTTACATTTTTATGTGTTAAATATATTTTTTTTTATTCTAAACGCCAACACACGTGGCAGGCGCGGTCTTAAAACGTGGGAGCGAGAATTCCTTAGAGTCAGTATTTATATATTCGTCCTCGTCACTCGCACGTTTCGTGACCGCAACTGCCGTAAATGTATGCGGAGACAGAAAAATAACATGGATGGGTGGGTTAACACGGCAACAGTGTTACATTTTAACGTGCTAGCTGCAACCAATATACGCTAGAACTGAAGTATTAATTATTAAATCAAAATAATTGCCTTCAGGAGTGAGCGATACTTAATTGTACGTGAAAGCATTCACCCCCGGTAACACTGCTCAATAGTGAATATTTTCACAAGTGTAGAGCTACGATTTATTCCCTTACTATCTACATGTGCAACTTATGATAGAATGCCATGCCGTGACAGTAGAAAACATAATTTAAAAGTTATGAGGAAGACAAAGGAGATGACATGAACAATACTTATACATGAAGAAAATTACCGCTAGGTATATCTTTATCTACTATCAATATAGTTTGGGCTTATTAAAGTTTTGCTTATTCCCAATCTATTCTAGTCACAAAACTTACAAGTCACCTTATCTAACTTTGTGAAAATGAAGACGCCTTACAATTACCGTATAAAAAATAAAATATGTAAGAACGTTAAAAACATGGCAGGGAAGATTGCAGTTTTGTTATCGCTTCAACTACGAATACACCTATCGAATTAAGACTAAAGGTACCTATAGCATAGAGTTTTATACGCGTAAGTTTTGTAAAGGAGGTGTTTCCGTGCATATTCTTGAAATTCATACATACACACTTCTACCATAGATAATCTAACAAGTCTTAGCTTGCAGCGTGAGAGTAACTAGCCTAGAGTTGTCATACGTTCGGAATTTTCTGGACAGGTCCGTTATTTTAGCACAATGTCCGGAATGCAGGGAGATTTCCAAAACGTCCGGAATTTTCAAAAACGACGATGATAATCAAACATTTTTTTAAGATTGCCTAAATAATAAAGTCAGAAAAATTGTTTACACAATTTAAAAGAATAAAGTCCGTAGGTACTGTTCTTTAAATATCCGGAATTCTGAAATAAGGTAAACTGGGAGCCCTAAGCTAGCCTAGCCTTTATCCAACCCTACTCCCTTATGTTTGTTTGATACGAGTATTGGCAATACGCCAATGGGCACAAAAAAAAGCGAGTGTGATTCAAGAGCATGCTTGCTGCATGAAAAAGTGCACTTAAAACATACAAACGTGCGGTTTTATCCCTACATTAACTACGCCAAATGGATTCATGCAAGAAATTACCAACTTTTTTCTAACGTAATTTTTATTAATATTTGCATCAACCGTAGAGCTATGATAGAGAACAGACTAGACATATAAGCTTACACACTAAATAACTAAACAGGTTCTTAAATGAAGGTTTCAACTTACAATATGCCGAAATAGAGTCAACCAACGCCGACCATCGGAGTGATGACGAAGCGAATAATTCGATGGCTTTTTACCATACACTTTTTGACTTATATCTGTACTATTTTTGTCAAATATCGAGTTAATCGAATTTATCACACTCAATACCACAATACCACTATCGTTAGGCCCATTTACTTAAATATCGACTTTAATATTTGAAACTTTCCAAAAACCCTTTTAGGCGATAGCCTACACAATTTTGTAGACTTTATCGATCCTGACATTCTTCAGGCAATCAGTCAAACTCTTGATTTCATTAAATTGAATCTTTGTCGAAACTCCAATAGCTCGCGTTGGACCATATTTATTTATGTTATACACAAGAATATTATTAGTTTACGTAGTATTATGAAAAAAAAAACAGACATTAAACTTTCGTTTTGACTACTACTACTTCTCAATGTATCATTCTGGCTATGCTAGTAACGATATTACCGAAGATACCTTGAATTTCTTTGATTTAAAAAAGGTTGCAAGATTTTGTCTTAAAAAAAAAATCTGAAAACCAGCAACACAATGTTTAAAAAAAATTACGTATAGTTTTTTCTTTGTTTATAGATTATAACACAATACTTTTAAAATTATCCATCAATCAATACACATACATTTCCCAATTAAATTAAACACGGGGCATTAATAAATAATCGTTGTAAGAACATCCTCAAATCTCAAACTAATTTCAGTAAATTAATTCGTTGAATAAAGAAAACGTAGTAACGCAATCGTGCAGAGAACAATACAATAGATAACACTAAGATTGCGTTTGCGAGCAGTCCATACAAACAGTCAATTATTTTGTGTAAAATGATTAAAATGGATACATCACAACTCCAAAATGGCAGAGTCAGTATACATACATATATATTTATATAATATAACTGCCTTCCCAATCACCTTATTATTGCCTGTGGGGCATGATATGCATTAACATATTGGTACAATCCTTTAAAACATGCATTTATATAGCTGTCGCATAACTCCTTCAGAATGAACTGCAACCTATCCTTTCAACTATATATCTACCATAAAATTCAGAAGTTCTCGCGGTCATGAAAAGTGGGACCGAGTTGACACGAGTCTCAGTGAAGAGTCTTTAAAAATCCCGAATCAAATATTTACCGTCCTTCTCGCACGTTTTATGACCACGAATCTTTCCTCCTATAGTAGTCAACTTATGTTTTATTGAAACCTAACTGTACTTGGAACATTATAACAATAAAACTGGAGGGCGTTGACCCTCTTGGTACACAAGTAATATCCGTTGACGCGTAAAGAATTGAATATGATTAACTCCAAAACTGACAAACGTTTTTATAAGATACCTGTAGAGATGCAGACAGCTATAGTAACGTATACAGTGACCACGTTGACACGTTCAGTCCTCGTACCTCTCCTCGGCCTCGGTGGCGGTCTCCGCGGGCGGCAGCGAGCGCGGCCGGGAGGACGTCTCCGAAGTGTTGCTGCTGCCGTCCACGGACGCGGGGGAGGGAGCGCAAGGGGGAGGGGACTCTGATGTTGATCCTGGCGAGATGAAAACCTCATTAGTATTATATCCGAATTTCGGCCACACATTTTAATCTCTTATCGTATCTCTTATGTATTCGGATTTCCCCTTACTCATTATCGTGCGTTCGAATTTCCGAACAAAGACGATGATTGCCGAAGCGCATACTTTTCCTGGGAGATCTACAGGGTGGAATTTGTTAACCTCACCTGGAGGTAAAGTACTCTAAATAGTGGATATAGCAAATTATACTCAAAGGAAAGATTCCTTAATTTATAAAAAGAAACAAATCTGCATTCAAAAATAGGGTCAAATATAAGAATCAAATCATGATAAATGAAATGTAAGGAAAACCACGAAATCTAAACTTATTAATTCAATGGGATAAGATAAAGCACTTTTACTCAAAGGTCCATCCAAGGATTATTTATGTTAGTACCTAATTAACAATAGATTTGACGTCATTGATTTATTAAGATTAATATTTATTATTATTAAAATGACATTTCATTCTTCAATAGGTACGGTACGCCGTTGATTAGGTACTGATACTGATAACGCGAGCGAAGTCGCGGGCCAAAGCTAGTCAAACTAATTTTGTAAAGATTATGTAAGTTTGTGTGTATGTGGAGGCTAATCTCCAGAACCACGAGACGTATTTATATCATTCTTTCACCATTTGAAAGAAACATTATTCTGGATATAAGCGGATATAATATTTTTAACCGGGTATCACGCGGGCGAAGCCGCGGGCAAAACTAGTGGGTAATAAAGGCGTCGTAATAGATGTTGAGGTTACCGTTCCCCGCGGGGTTGAGTACGTTGTCGTGCGCGGGCCGCTGCTTCTTGGCGGCCGGGTCGTCGCGCGCCTCGTCCACCTGCGCCGGGCACTCCAGGTGCACCAGGTGGAACACCTGCGAACAGCTCTGCCGAGGTTACGTGAGCTCTCTTGAGAGCGTGCGTTCTGAACGATGGTGGTTTCGCAAATATGTGACATAGATGACAAATATTTCGCAGTTTTCAAATTATGAAATATTGCTGTGTTACACTAAAATATTGACCAAATATTGCTATAACACTTGACAAGGTGTAACTGTTTTAGATATAAATATTGATGATTTTCAAGTGCTTTTCATTAAATGTATTATAATCAGTATTTTAGTACAACACAGAGCGATTAGAGCGATATCCCATTTTCCCCAATCAGAGAAATATTTGACAGCTATTTACGACGTTGCCAATTTTTAGAATGCTTTTGCATTCTAAAAACTTGAAACGGGTTTTCCTATAGACTAGATTACTATTAGTACCACTCAGTAGGATCGGAGTTGACAGTGTGAGCAATAGCTTTTATTATGCAAAAATATAAATAGTACTGTACCTCATTGACAGAATTATTGGTGCCGACGATACGTATGATGGAGACCGGCCGCGGCTTGAAGTATATCACTTGCCATGACCTAGAAAACATTAAATTATTGAAAATAATAACCATATATTACTCGTTCGTACACCCTGAGTTTTTTTAGTAATGTGGCGCGCAGTGTTTCTTGCGCGCTTTTATGGAAGAACGTGCAGTCAAGGGATCAGCTGCACTTAGTGATGGAGTCTGTAAGGCATGGCGGGCTAGTCGGGAGTGTTCGCGAATGTACGAGTATGGCCCGGGCCCCGATTCATGGTAGTAGAAGAAACCTTCCAAAGGCTTGAGCCGGTAGGACTCCTCAACAGCTACCTGCACGACTCCCTTGTCCGGTCGCACACCATCTCCCAGTCCCAGTAGTTGAGCGAGGTCTCGACGTAGTACGAGTAGTGGCGGTAGTCGCAGTCCCACAGCAGCAGGCGGATGGACGACAGCAGGTATGGCTGCGCGAGCTGCACCACGATGGCGCCCGAGCCCAGCTGGTGGCACGTGTAGCCCTGGTCCCAGTCGTAGTGCTCCGTGTCGCCGTTGATTAGAGCGTTGCGGGAGCGGCTGTGACAAATCATGGTTTTATTAGAGCCTGTTTTAATCTCCTAAAATGAACTGGTTGTCATTCGGTTACGGACCTTATGCCTTCTATGACAACAGCGGACAGTTCCACTGTGGCGACATTGTGTAGCGGCTCCACGAGCCCGTTCTTCAGCGGCGGCACGCGGCTCGTGTGACGCGCCTCTAGAGCGACGGCGTGGAATACCTACAAACATTATCACGGTAAAAATGTATTAATTTAATTTGTCACCCACAAATGTACTTATGCATTCTTTACCAGTCAACTTTTGGGTTATGCTGAGACCAAAAGTGTTAAATATGTAGCCCGTAATACTGTACCTTGTTAACAGTATTGCTGGTGCCGACCAACTTGATGTACTGCACGACCCTGGGCTCGAAGTACAGGTTCTGCCACGAGCGGCAGAAGTAGTTGCTGTGGTCGATCACCCGCACCCAGTCCTTCTGGTCTACTGACACTTCGATGTAGTACGCGTATGATCTGTGAACAAATACTGTGGTTAGCGAGAAAAATACAGCTGCACAAGGCTTTTTTTGGCGCTCGAATGGTAGTGTATTTCTTGTACAGCTCCGAGAAGATCCTTGTAGTCTTTTCACAATGTTACCTTTGACAGCAGAAACCGAAGAGCTATCATATCGTAACGTTAACAGTGACAGTGGCATTAACCCAAACATCAACTTTATTGAAACAGAAATAAAGATTATTGTGGTTTTGACAATGATGAATGACCCTGACAAGGCGCGCTGATAATAGAAAACATCTGTAAAAATGTTAAAGTCTAAAACCATTTTTTTTTCTTTTGGTGAATGCTTTAAAAACAAAATGGCAGCGTTAGTTCTGATTTTGGCCATACCCTAAAAGGACCATAAGCAGGTTTACCTGTTGTCCCTGTCCCACAGCAGCAGTCGGATGTGGTTGATGATGGTGGAGGTGGGCAGACGCACTTGTATGCCGGGGTTGTCGGGCGCGTCGCTGATGGTGTGGCGCGTGTAGCCGCGCTCCATGTCGTACGCGTCCGTGTCGCCGTCCAGCAGCGCCGAGCGCATGTCGCCCGAGATCACGCGCGCGCCGCGCTTCGGAGTCGCCACGTTCTCTTCCGGTACTGTCGGCGAGATATAACAATGTAGTGGCAGCTTCATCCATCGTGGTAAGTCTGCTAAACTCTGCATTATCAAGTGCTATCAGGTCACCGGTTGCATTAGCCAATTATGGAAACTTACGAACCGAATGTGGGCTCAAGTCAAGTCAGCCGCTGCGCTGCAGGTAAAATGGAGATCAAACTCAGTATGAGTGTGGAGTCATGTCACAAGATATGCTGCATCTTCTCTCCAGCGCATTGTGCACAACTTCCTGCACCCTATATAACTTGTATGAAGCAAACGACAGAGCTGTCCAGGTCGTTACGTACTGGTGAGACAAAATTTTCGACACAAGAAGAAGAATGTAGTATTCAACAGCTCCGTTATTTAAACCGGGATTATGCATGCTCTGTGGATCCCAAAGTTGTACTTAGCATATTGCACTTACACAGCAAGCCCCTATGCCTGAGCTCGGTGCTCTTGGTCTGCGTCTTCTCCTGGATGGCGTCGAGCAGCATGTCGGGCGTCACCAGGGAGAACGGTCGCACGACCGTCAGCAGCTCCTCCAGCGACATCAGCGTTAGACGCACGCATTTCAATATTTTCTCCTGTTGGAAACACGTGAAGGATCTTGAGTTCGTATATCGCTCACGCTCACAATGAATGAAACGATTACCTTCATGGTTTTGGCTGACTGAGGCCCAGTTTCCACCAAAACGGAGACGAGCGAGCCGTTGCGGAGACGTGTAAGTTTCTACAAATCAAATGAGTGACGAGAGACGCGAAGTAGATTTTAATCAAAGTCTATTTCCGCACGCCTCCTGTCCACTCTGCTCGTCTTCGCTTTGGTCGAAACCAGCTCTCATTACTTTTATAAAAAAAATAAGCATACGAGTAATTTCGCTATTAGAGGGGCTCATTTAAAAATAGTGCATGATATTATTCTATGCACTTTACTTACGACTTGCGCCTGCCCCGGCTCGGACTTGACCCACATCTGGTTGGCATTGAACCAGTTGCACACCGCTTTGAAGATGTCTGCTTCGGGCGCGAAAAACGAATCGCGTTCTAGGAGACCTTGCAGGGCTTCCTACAACCGAAATAAAAAATCATTTTTATCATTATTATATAAGCCTGAGAATCAGCACATTGTGAATGGGAAAAGCAAGGGATGCTACTTGATCGGGTAGACACATTCGCTTCGTAAACAACCAAGCCAACCCGAAGCAATTGTATTGTATATCAGGTTAGTGTCCGCAACTCCACAGCCCGAAGCTACTACTGCACATAAATACTCAGCTTTAAAACGGTTATTGTCCATCGGCTAACTCTGTCAGCATCTACAATCTCTGAATCACATTTGGGACGTGCGGAATTATGCTAACCCTTATACTCAATTTGTGTACCATCCCTTACAAACATTACCTCTAAACAACCTCCACATTGGAGTGTTTTTTTTTTCTGGGAAGAAGTGGCGCAATGAACGCCCAAACAACACGATCAGCCTAAATGACCGACCATCACCGCTCTAAGTACCGCTAAAACTAGAGAAGAGTGAACTTACCACGGACAGTTGCAGGAAAGTGTCATGCTGGAGCACTTCGATGGCATTCTTGTCCAGAAAGTTGTAGCAGTAGTCCATGAGCGCCTTCAGGCCGTACAGTCTACAACAACGAAGAGGTAGGTTACAAGTCCCATAGATTATTCTGCGATTCTATTGCCTTTGATCTTGGTATCGAAACCAGCAATCCAGGACCCCAATTGTGTAGCGAAGTTAGGCCTACTTGTACTACAACTATTTACACATTGTTTGAAGATGAGTGAGATAGAATGATGTTTTAAATACGTTTAGTGTTAAATGCACTTAGCGATTTGTTGTGCATGTGAACCAATCACAATCCGAGAGATTTTGAAGGAAACTCATAATCCTTAGCTTTGGATATTTGAAAATTCGATGAATAGACAACGTAAACTCTATGAATACTTTAGAACTATCAAAATTAAAGGCATTGCCATTGGTAGTATGTTACCCAATTCGGTTGCAGCTGTCTACCGAGACACTACAACAAGCAAAAACATCATCCAAACGGTAAAATCAGAGGCTTTTAAAGAAACTTCGACAATATTCCATACCTGGCCGCATCAAGCACAGAGCAGACATTTCTGAGCGCGAGCACCTGCCTCAGGTAGTCAGATATGGCCGTCTCTAACTCCTGGAAGTTGAACTGATGCGCCAGGCCTAGCATGTCCAGCACTGTGTCTTCGCGCAGCAGGGACAGACCCATGTGACCTGGAGCATGGCAAATTGTTATAGAAAAGTAACACCCGGCTTCTAAAAGGGCCATTAAATCTCTGAATAATAAATCAAATGTCTATTTTAATGCTAGGTGTTATGGCTGCACAGCCATTTGCTTGACATGAGTCTTGGCCACAAACAGATTAATTTGATTAACTTTTCAGAAGCCGGTGGTAAGTATAATGCTGAAAGGAGTATGCATTAGATTAGTAGGTTCGTCGTTGCTTCGTCAAAAAAGCTTGGAAATGTGAAATGTAATGGAAACCTAATGGTTAGGAAAAAGAGACATTTCCAAGCTTTTTACATTAAACATTATTTTCATCTTTGCCATAACAAGCAATAGGCATAGCATTCGGACTGATCAGCGATTTCGTGTATATTTATGCCATTCTGTCATTTGAACCGAGAAGCCCGGCCGCAAAAATCCGCATTCATTCGCATCGACATCGAGTTTAACGTGCGGCTGGTCTTTTCACTCTAGTGAGTTACAATTCCAAGTGACTCAATGAGAGAAAGATGCCTGTTAATGTGATGTATCCCTTAGTCAAGCCAAATAAGGACTAATGTCAAAGAAAAAGAATCAAAATATTTTTATTGCATGGGTATGGGTATACTTATGAAACGTCGACAAAAAGGTGCACGGTTCGGGTTGGTCGTTTCCTATGGAGAAGAACCGGCAAGAAACTCCATGGTTACTCTTTTAAAATGATTTGATTTTACTATATTATCATGTTACAGCATTAGTACTCAAGTATGGGGGGACAGCATAGGCCCGCCAATAAGTCGTTGCTTACTACACAAAAAAACGGAAAACAAGATAAGAGGTTAACAAAAGTTAACACACCTCTAGGAATCTACAAAGCCTACACTGTTCATACATTCACAAACAATCGTTAAAAAGAATCTATACAAAGGCAAGAAAATATTATAAAAGACTAAATTAAACATGCAACAAAAATATTGTCATCAGTGCTGCAACTATTCTGAACAAAAGGTGTTTAAACGATTTGAGAACCATTGTAAAACAAAAACCATTGTAAATTAAAAGGAAAATAAAAAAAATAAAAAATGGGTTTGAGAATAGTTAGACATCCACATATTTGTGCCATTTATGAGCTACCAGGGAAGTCCATGCGCAGAAGGAACTAAAGCCAAACCTCTTTATCTTCAACGTAGTCCTTCTTTTTGTAATATGCTTTTTTTAATAAGGACACGTTTAATGTAGTTTTTGAACTTTCCATCGGTCAGTTCTATAACTAACTGGTAATTTGTTATAAAAACGTATACTGGTTGCTAGTTTTTGTTAACCTGAATTTGGATATTACAATTTCGTGCTTACTGCGTGTATTAATATTATGGAAGTCGCTTCTAATTTTGAAAAGCCCTCGGTTTTTGCGGACATATAAAATACATTCTAGGATATAAAAGGAAGGCAGAGTCAGTACATCGATCTCTTTAATTTTTTCCCTGAGGGACTCGCGAGGACCCATTTTATAGATCGCGCGGACTGCCCGCTTTTGTAAAATGAAAATTGAGTCAACGTCTGCCGCCGATCCCCACAGCAGAATGCCATAAGACATAATACTGTGGAAATAAGCATAGTATATTAACCTAGCTGTAGCTGCATCAGTTAACTGGCTTATTTTCCTTACTGCCTATGCAGCTGAGCTTAATCTACCCGAAAGAGTTCTAAAGTGCGGTCCCCACTGCAATTTTGAATCGATAGTTATCCCTAGGAATACAGTTTCCGCTATAACATCAAGTTTCTTGCCGTCAAGATTTAAATTCATATCCCGTTGATGTATATTTGGTAAAGAGAACTTAGACATTTTGTTTTGTTCGCATTCAGTAAAAGATTGTTAGCTGCGAACCATTTCGAGAGAACAGTTAGACTTTCGTTGCCATGTAAGACATCCGTATCCTTTCTATCAATTTTAAAAATTAGCGAAGTGTCATCAGCAAATCGATTATTTGGCCTTCATGTAAGGGAGATCATTAATGTAAACAAGAAATAGGAAAGGCCCGAGAATTGAACCTTGGGGCACGCCCATCTTTACTAGAGACCCAGAGGACGTCGCCCCATTTACATTTACTTTTTGCTGCCTGTTTGATAAATATGAGAGAACAAGATCAGCAACGAATTCCGTAGTGGTGTAATTTACAGATCAGTGTGTTGTGGTCGACGCAGTCAAACGCTTTTGAGAGGTCACAGAAAATGCCAATGGCATCCAGGGACTTCTCCCAGGATTCCAGAATGTGACTGACGAGTTTTACTCCCGCGTCTGTTGTCGACCTACCCTTCGTGAAACCAAACTATTTACTATGGAGAATCCCATTTGAGTTGAAGTGAGACAGCATCTGGTCCAGCATTATTTTTTCATAGATTTTACTCAATGCTGGAAGCACAGATATAGGTCTATAATTAGAGGGGGCACCCTTACAACCCGATTTGAATGAATGAAAAACGATTAGCTGTATCTGTAGCTATAATAACGGATCAGTAATCACCTCCATAATTACCTGAGTAAACATATCGCAGGAGCGCCTTGAAGGCTTGCAGCGGCGCTTGCAACTCCACCTCCGCCTGAAAAAAATGAGGGTATGAACGAATGCACCCATGAGTAATGTGCCAATCCCAATTGTTCTGTCTAAATCCTTCATCAATACACTCTTAGGAGTTTGGGCCTGGGTTCAGCTGTCCACAAAAAAAAGAAATAAGGTTCATCTAAAAGAGCGGGTCATGGTCACCGGATATTGGACGATTTAAAGTTTACTGAAAATATTACTAAGCAAAGTACTACCGACTTCACTGACAGTCGACCACTTTTCAACCTTATTACTTAGGGCATAAGGATGAAAGTGGCGATCGTCAGTGAACTCGGTAGTACGTACTTTTCTTTTCGTTTCTAGTGTCTGTTTATAAGTATACATAAGCTGTTAACTAAATAAATAAAGCCACCTGGTTAGTCTCCCTCATGCCTCCATAGAGCAGCGCTCTGAAGTAGTCACTGCTGGCTGCCAGGATGACCTTGTGCGCCGGTATCCGCTGCCCCTCCACCACCAGTGTCACATCCGAGTACTCGGACGACAGGCACAGCGACCCTATGTGTTCCGACAGGTGACCTGGAGGGAATATCACTCTTAGGGTCGCGGTTATAGGAATGATTATCCCAGGTTTGGTACTAAGCTTCTACTCGTGATGAAAATATTTCTGTACCTGATCCAGAGAAGCAATTCGAGATGTTCACAAAAAACTAACTTGTTCCCAAATGCGACCTTTGTTTTTTTTCCTTTCGAAATACCGGATTACGAACATAAGGTGTTAGTCAATTAAACTGTGTCAGTAATACGCGTTACTGGCCGGATGGTAGCAAATCAAACTATTTATATTCAATTTATCGCTAATGCTATAGCTAATTCTACACACGTGGTTGGCAAACATCTAGTATTTACTTCCATCGCTCCATTTATGTACAAAGGTTCCATTAATCTAGTAATTTAAAGGCATACAATGCAAGTGGAGACAGGAAACCAATTGCGACGCATATCCGCTCCCGATGCGTTCCACATAATGCCTAGACTCGAGTGCGCTATAGTCGGTTTGCTAACTATGTTAAGCCGCATATTCACTGGAGCTTTGTCCCGTCGACGCGAAAACGTCAAGCACACTTTGCTTGACGGGCATTGCCGTCGCGTGGCCTTTTAGGGACTTCGCGCACTACGCGGCCACGACCACGACTTTTGGTCGAAACAAGGAAGTAATCATCATAGGATGTAAAACCATCTTTAACGAAACCGAGAGGCACGTGATCTTCCCGTCATTGTGATAATTATTTTGTACTAGACCATGCCTGTAGTGTGAACCATACAACTTACGGAGATATTGAAGGTCAATGTTCCAACATCAAATCATCAAAAAAAGAAGTCGTGTCCCTGTAATAATTAAAATTATTGCAGGGAAACGACTTCTTTCAGTGTTCCTTGGTCTGATGAACAGAATGCTTGCAGGTTGACAGCTATAAGAAGGGCCCTTTTACACCCTGTCCTAAAGTCAGTAACTGACTTTACACAGTGTAAAGTCTGACAGCGCGTTAGTGTTGAAAATGTCGTCCGATGTCTGGGGACTTCGAGCAACAAGCCCGACGTTTCTTGCGACTGTACCGACCAGGGGGAGACAGAACAAGCACAACTTCAGTGAAGAAAGAGTCGCCATCTACATTATTTAACCGAGAAACTATTAGTTTCATATTACCGATAGATGTCTCTATGATCCCAACTTTAATGCAATCCAGATGGCGTTTCGAAGTTGGATGCTTCGAAATGGCACAACTACCCTACTATTATTATACTCATTGATGACCGACACAATAACATGTCACGAGGCATTTGTCCCGTAGACCTCCAGGGGATAGGCCAAAGAGTATAATAATAATAAGGGAGAAGAGAGCCCTCTTGTGCCATTTCGAAACATCCACCCAAGTAACACAGAGGTGCTGAATAAAGATTGAGTAAGAGCAATCATCAAGAATATAATCTGAATACTAAGCTGAATAACGTCTGAGTACCGTCTATTCAGCTGTTATTCAAGCAAAAAGGGCCCCAATTTTGAATGCTTAACGCTGAATAACATCTGAGCAACATTTGAGTAGGAGCTTAATAACGTTTCAATTAGCTTAGTAACTTATGAATAACAGCTCACATTGTTTTTATTAAGCTCTTACAATTGAGTTATTCAGCTTAGTCGAATTGGTTATTGTATTCAGAATTTATTAAGCATTTAAATTATTGTTTACATTTTTGCAAACAATATTCATACAAATTTTGAAAAGAATTAACTGGATTAAGTGTTTTAATGTCGATGTCGAATTTAAATGTTGATTTGACATGGTGAACTTACAAAATCGGTAAGTAAATTTTAATTTGTAAGTTAGAGGTCTGCTATATGTTAATTGTTAGTGCGCAAGTAATTTTGTCGTGAATAGTATGTGTTTTTTTTCGTTACTTATGACGCGCCGCGTGAATAATCAAGATAATTGATAGTAAATAGTATTTTCATACATACATACTAGGTCTGACAAATGTACTTGTGACGAAATAGCTAATACTAGCAATTTTAATCAAAGAAAATAACGTGAATCGAGTTGAAAATGTTGTAGTTGTAAGATTAAGCATTTTGGTGATCTCATAAATTCCTTTTAAGTATAAATTATAAAGATTTTTAATGGCGATCGATTGTTTTGCTTTATAATACTGAATAAAAGTGCACACATGTCTTGTTACTAAGCTATAACTTGAAAAATAGTAGTCTCGTTACACTAACTTCTGAATAAAAATTATTTAATTGGCCACTTTTCTACATTACTCAGATTTTTAGGGTTCTCTAATCGAACGAACAAAAATCTTTTATAATGTGGAATTTTCCCGCCTGGCTTTTACTAAATTGATATAAAATTGATTATATTTAAAATTATAGCGTCTTTATCTTTTTAAGGTATCTTTTTTAATGAAAATAACCACCAAGAAGATGATAACCAAATTGGAGAAGAAAATGAAGAAGAATCTCTGTGTTAGAATAACTTTGTTTAATTTTTTTTATTTGTTTCGAAAAGAACTGTCGTAATATCGTGTACTGATTTGAAGGACGTAATTTTGTAATTGTGACGTAGTTGATAAAGAATTTTGTAGTTGAAATAAAACGACTTAAACTTATTTAGTTTTAATTTTACTTCGAACTTAACCTATATTTTGATTTATACAGTGTGCATACGAAATATAACTCATTCCTATATTCACTACACACAAACTTGAATTTTACATCTTGAGGAGATAGGTATATTGAGGCGCGTGTTTCAGTTGGCTTTTCTCGAAATATCATATTTTTAATGTGTTTGGTACATTGTTCTTCTTCGATATCTGTATAGCTGCCATCAGATGCATTCTCTTCTTGCGTGAATCGCAATGCTGTATGATTTTTTTGGGGGACGGAACCCTCTTCATTGCACGACAACCACGCATGCCACACCATGCGTGGTTGTAAAAACGTACAATAATATTTTAATTAAGCTGGTATTAAGCTATGGGCGCTATAACAATTCAAATATGGCTTTTAATTTGAATAAGTTAGTTTGTAACTCTCTATTATACTGAAAAAAGCTTAATAAAAATATAAATGAAATTGTTTATTCAGCAGCTGAATAATTAGTAAAACATAGAATCTTATCCAGTTTAAAGATAAAATAAAAACAATTATTCAGTATCAAACTGTATAATAGAATTATGTAACAATATTATTCAGAAGGTGATACTTTATTCAGATATTAGCTGTTTCAAACGCTACTACCTTAGTACTGCTTTAATAATAGCAATACAGACTATGGTTACTCAGATAAATGCTGCCGACGGGGCTGTTTTTCAGCTTTAAGCCACCTGGAATGCGTAATGCTAAATAACATCTGTATAATAATCTTACGGTGATTGTTTATTAAGCATAAAGAAGGGAAGGACAGAAATACAGAATTTATTAAGCGTTAAGAATTTTAAGGGTCCGAACTCAACCTAATTCAGCATTTGGCTGTTCCTAAAGCTCTTAAACAAACTATATTCATCTTTGAACTGTAAAATGTTCTAAATGTGTACTGTTATCTTGCTTATGTGTTACTTGGGCAACTTCGAAACGCCATCTGGATTTCTTGACGGGAACTAGATAGATATAAATGTATGTATACCTTCTTTTTTTGCAAATAGCAGCTGTTTACGTCGTATGTTGATCATAATGCGATTTGCGAATTTAATGATGATACATTTAATAAATTACGATCATTTAAATTTAATCATTAAAGGAGCTACTATTATAGATATTTTTAGGATCGTGATTCAGTAAGTAAACGAGCCATCATTATATTCGCGAATTGCATTTTGATCAACTTACAGTGTAAACACAGCTTCTATTTGCAAAAAGCAAGAAAGAATTTCGCCGCCTACATTTATATTTGAATAGAATTAGCAGTTACATAGTAATTAACTATTTTGTTTTAGTAATTCATTGTAATTTGTAACTATTGTGTTATATTTTATATCAAGTGCATCAATATCAAACTCAACTCGACGTCTGATGTAGATAAAACACCCAAATACCAATAATTTTACACAAAATGGACACACGAAACACAAGCAAGCGCAAACGCAAGTTGCGGTGACCATTATGTGATGTTGCCAGAATTATGATATACAATAAGTATTTCCGTGAAGGTTGCCATAATTAAAAATACTGGACAGCTATCAAATATAAAAATGTGATAATTTTGATGAAAAATTTATCAAATATTCTTTAGAAAAATACTATACCTACATAAATTAAATTAGAGAACAAAATTATTTGATTTTTTTTTTTGCATTAAAGTTGGGATCATAGAGACATCTATCGATAATATGAAACTAATAATGGTTACATAATGTAGATGGCGACTCTTTCTTCACTGAAATTGTGCTTGTACTGACTGTTTCCCCCCTGGAAAACGCGATTGAAAACTGGTGGTAGGTACAGGAGGAATATTAATAATCTACAATACAAGACCTTTTACTATCACTAGATCTAGAATTAGATATATCAAGTGATTATCTTAACAATTCGCGTAACGTTTTACTATTGCGAATATTCACGGTTCATGCATAAAATCGAATAAGTACCTACGATGATTTAGTTAGTGAGCCTGTTCGTGTACGGAACCGACATTCATAAATGTAAAATGGCACGCAACCGCCACATTTTGCGTGATCGCCAAATTTATTTTTAAACAAAGATTTCAAGCGTCGTGACAAGTAGCAATTCATGGTTTCAGAGTTATGAAAGTAAAATGGCTCATGTAAAATGTCGGTCAAGCTATAAGAAGTTCAAAGCTATAAAATCGACGACATCTTAAATTATAATCGCCCCAATTCGTTTAGAGACCTGAGTAAACGAAAAATTTTTTTTTAATAGAATGATAAGTATTAAGGTTTTTACTGCGCCCCCTCACCGGAGCATTCTCCTGTAATGTAACAATCCAAGACTCGATTTTGCACGGAAACAAGTGATTGTTACAAATTGTATCCTTGCAGATTGCGTATTATGCTCGGTTCTCCGCACTCACTGATGTTATCCTCGAAATTAAACTGAATGCTCCCAGTGTGGGTATTAGAATTATAGAATACAATCTGTAGCAAATTTTATTTGAACATGGACATCAAAATCAAAACTCATTTATTCAAATATTAGGCTGAGTTTCACAACTTTTTAAACATAAAACAATATTTTTTTTGAACATGAAAACAGTAACTAATAAAAATATGGAGCGATGAAAAAATTCTTATGATGGCTAAGTGGATTGGTACAACTATCTATAATCTAAATTGCAGCCTTTAAAACTAGAAAATAAAAAATGATTGATCTTACTAATGTGTTCAATATCGCCAATGCGTGCACTTGGTGTGTTGTTGACGCTCATGTACTGGTGCTGGCTACTCATTGTCCCGGGTTTGCATCAAGTCTGCTGCAAATTTACAATACAAGCTGTACACTTACAAGCACTTATTATGTATTAGCAAAATTTAACATTTTTCTCATTGTTTAACATTCACAACTCTTGAGTGCCACAGTTTCCAAAATACTATAAGTACATAAAATTACAATCAAAAGTAGGAGAAAATCACTTTTAAAAGTTGGTAAATGTTTACATACTTGTACTTGTGACTGTACAGTAGTTTGAACAATTCTATATGAAATGATATGATATATTTTCTGATATTGAACAGCATTTAAATTTAGTTGTTTATGGTATAATTGGATTATACATAAATACAAATTAACATGGTAAAAAATATAACGAGAAAGAAGTGACGCCTTCTAAATATGTCATTTTTGCATTCTTAAAACCATAATAATGATTTTCATTGTAATTAAATAATTGAAAAGAACCCTAGAAACCTATTTTATTATTCAATTCAAATTCAATTATTTCAATCCATTCCAGATCATATGCATTACATTACAGTCACACATTACAGTCATTTGAAATAAAAATTAACAATTATTAAAATTAAAATTTTAATCACAACCAGCACAAAAATAATCAATTAATGAATATAATTTTAAATTCTAGAATTATAATGGTAATGACTAAAATCAAAATTAGCATTATTAGGCAGGCAGTTGAGACAGCTGATAGCTGCCTATATCCTGTTGTTCCCCACTATTTTCTTCTTGCAGTATGATATATGTTTGTCTAGAGTATTTCTAAATTGGTTTACATTTAAAAACTATTAAAAATGTATGAATATACATGCAAAAACTAATATTTAGAATTTTCTAATTTTTACATGACCTTGCAATATAATTATAACTACAGAAGCTTTTCAACATAACATTCAGCTCAAAAATGATTTACCCTATTCATAGGTACTTACATATTGAGTTAGGTTCAGATGCTACACAATCGCCTGTATCAAGTTTGCTCGGACTTAGGAATATATCTTGCATTTGTTAGATATATAGATAGATATCACACATGCCTTGTGTTATCCAATGCTTTATGGCATTCATTTAGATTTCAGAAAATAGTTATTCTTAAATCAATCTTTAACAAATGAAAAGATTACCTTTAAATGTTTATGTATGACATACAAGTGATTATGGTACATACTTAGCGAAACTTACAGTTTACCACTTTTAACTAGTTTCAACTCCTTTATTTTTAAGTATCTTTATCAGACATAAAAAAATAAACACAATATTGCAGTAGGTACCTAATGTTATTATAAAGGGGTTCTTATTTAACCAGGGGAGTCCCCTAAACAAAAAACAACTCATTCTGTGCATACATTTTGATAAAATTGACAGCTGCATTGTTTAGATTAGAAACTACAACAACACTGCACTTGCATCATCAATTTATTTACTTTTAAACAAACTGAATGCTTGAGTCTTCTCAAATAGATGCCTAACTTATCATAGAAGTATTTGAACATCTTTCTAAGTTAAATTTTTGAGGCACCTAGAGTTTCAAATTATTACAAATAACAAAACAAAGAAATCTCTAGAATCATATATTCTATGCTCACTTATGTAGCACTATAAATAACAGCATGCACTCCAAAAAAACAATATTACTTTTATTTACAATTGAATTAATAAACATTATTATTTGATACGTAATTGTGTCTTTAGATATATAAATAATTATATTTAATAAATTCGTTTATACATACGCATTAAAAGATAATCCACGCTTACAATTATTGCCAATAGTTCAGACTTGATCTAATAATAATAAAACACTCCTATTTCTTGAATTTTTGTTTTGAAATTAAAACTTTTGAGATTCAATGGTAATTAGTTTTTTTTTTTGACAATATTTTGACAACAACATTCATTCGGAATTCTTTTTTTAGCTGTACCGAGTCTACGCAATCTACATTTCGGGAACCGAGTCTTTTAAGAAAAATTAAAAGACAGGCAAATAAGTTGCACGAGGATCATTTCTATTCCTTTTTTTACATTATGCATTATACTGGCATTCGTATATCATGATTACAGTTTATGGCCAAAAATCTTATTTGTAAGGTCAGCTGAAGGATTTAGGTTATCCCTAGAACTTCAAGACACGCAGGCTGACAGCAAATTCACAACACACAGTAGGGTAAGGGTTGGAGTGTACGTAACGGGGCACTGAGGAAAAATGACAGAAATTGGTAAAAAAATGTTAGATGCAAGAGCGAGTGAAGCGAGCTCGGGCCTTGGGGCACTCCGACGTTACGTTAGGTTAGGTTACTTCAAACCCTGCAGACAGAAATAGGAGCCCCACGTTGCCGGGCTACGTCAACTTTTTCATAGGGTCCCGTTTCGAATCCACAGACCCACAGTATGCGAACAATTTAACTCTTTAGTAGGTGTGCTGAGTGCATTTATTATTTTAGCATCTCACAAAATATATAACTTTCGTCGAAACTAAACGGGCAAAATTTAATAATTTTGTCTTCTTTACCATATTTAGAGAATAAGGGAAATGAGTCCATTATTTTCAGGATTATCCAATTAGCTGACTAAGTTTACTGTGAGCGGACCCATTTCTAACCCATACTTTATTACTACTAGTTTTGAAACTTCATCCTCCTTCAACCTTTTGTTTTATTTTTTTCGTGACTCTCAAATTTCTGAAAAGCGGAAATATTACGTGAAAATTCGTTTTCCGCTTCCGGTAAACATAAAATTCTCTAATAAAAAAAGAGCTAGGTAAGAGTAAAGCTAGAAAAACTTATTTGTCTTGAAACACGAATGCTTATTACTATTTTATGTACCTACAATATTCAAAAGTACGTTACGTAGCACTACTTTCCAGATTGTCCAGAACATTAAAAAATGTGCTTTATTCGAATGGGATTATTAAGCTATGTTGACTGCAAATTATGACTGGTGTACTCTATGTACAGTCAGCCCTAAAAAGATGTAAACACGGACTAGGAATCATTTCATTGTCTACAACCATTAGTTACTCCATAATTGTGTCTACAAAATGTAATGTAATGCTACAAAACATAGTAAATAATTCATTTCACCAAAACCTCTTACACAGGCCGGATACCTAATAATATAAGCATCCAATGGCCAAAACACGATATACAGACTTGCAACTATTGATATTGTCTCGAACTTCATTTGATAGAAGAGCAAGAACTTTATTTCTGTCCTTTTCATTTCATGCATGACGTCAGTGATGTGTCATTTGTTTTTTTGTTGAATTTGAAATATGTAATAATCTAGCGAATGATGCTTCCTTCCTGCCTTCGCGTGTTATTTATTTATTTATTTTATTTATTTATTTATTGGTTCACCAACAATTGTTTACACTGGTTGTATGCTAAAAATAACATGCAAAAATGTAAATGCAATAGTGCAACAATCACTTACAGGTAAACTCCGCATGCGTAAAGAAGTTGTACAGTTATAATATGAATCTAGTTTAAAATAATTATAATTTATAAACAATGAAAGAAATTAACTTTTAAACATTGCGTTACAATACCGTGCCGGCTCGATTGGTTGATTAAGGAGCATTCGCTCGAACTGTAAACGTTCGTATCGTATGCGTAACATCGATTCAGTTGTATCGACAATGTCAGTTATAATTATAATGATATCGGTTTTCCGCACACAATGCTGTACTGTTAGAAATAATGTTAAGTTCACTGATGTAACGCTCGCCCGCTCACGTCAAATCTGAAGCTGTAACGCAGTAATGCTCTCATGCAGTGAGTGACTACCTTAAGATATGATCGTTGTGATGACGATTAATAATATGTCTGTCTGATGCGTAAGAGTAAACTAATAGTCTACGATATTTCTAACACCCTTCTAGATTTTTTTACCTCGTTTTTGAACGATTGATGTTTACATAATTATTTTTGAGATTTATGTAGATTGCCCTGTTTGGTACATAGTGTTTATAATTATTATGTATCCGGTCTGTGTAGGAGGTTTTGGTGACACGGATTTTTTACTATGTTTTGTAGCTTCACACTGTAGACACAATTATGGAATAACGGTTGTAGACAATGAAATGCTTCCTAGTCCGTGTTTCCATCTTTTTGGGGCTGACTGTACATGCTTGCGTAGCAACAACAATGTCAAAGATACACTATAAATAACATATAACAAAATCAAAGGAACCCTATACTGTATTCAATATCAGCAGTCAATATTAAACCTTAAAAAATATTGAAAACTCTAATATTCACATAATCATCTCATATCCTTGCATACCAAACTGTATAAATATAAACTTATCTGTTGACTTTTTTTGGCTGAATAATCGGGCGCGAAAGCTTCGTCATGAAATTAAGTGGCTGTGATTGGTGGAAAATTTTGTCTGTACCAACGTAACAAACACCTATAACATTTTGGCAATGTTGTCAGATTTATTACCAGTTGTGCTAGGCAGGTAAATATCGTCGCTTTATTGAGTATATTTTATTTTTCTTTAATGGTTTTCAACACGATAACGATGTTGTAATAGTTGGAAGGATACACGAAGAACTCATCTCTCTGTTGAAACACTGAATTGTAAGTAATAAGTTTCTGTTCCACTGTTTCTTGAACTTTTTTGTAGAAGGTTGTGGTTCACCAAAAGTAGCTGCACAAATTGATAGAGTGCGATACTCGCAAAAGAAAAATGTATGTAACGTATTTTGTATTAATTAAATAAGTAATGTGTTGTATTGTACTTTTACATGTTTATTTTTTATTTCCAAACAAAAACTTACCACCAACAAGCATCAATATACGCAAGTGGTGCGTCTGAATGATATTTCATTTTGCGATATTTTATTTTTAAATGCATTGCAGGTCATCAATAATGGACTGTAAAAGATAACCGAGTTTCTGTAATGAACTCGCTCATGTTCTCGACACTGAGAAATGGAGAGACAGCAGTGTAATTCACTTCAAAACTTTGATGAACCTAAAACGGAAATATTGAAAAAAAGATTATTAAAATCAGCGAACACGTCAGTCTGCACGAATATAACACAAAATAATCCCCAGCAGAATGTATTACTGAATACATTACGCGTGAGTTTCACAATAGTTTTTTTTTGCGATGTTGTGTTATATTTTTGACATCATTGACAAACATTTGTCAAATTTCAGGCGCCAATATCGAGCAGCATGATCGTGTCCTCAATGCAGGCCTCTCAGAGCTCCTTGCCCATCACTCACAATTTAGTAACCCATTCAATAGCACCTGTTAAAATACATTCAGGCAACTCTTCATACCCCTTGCAACTGTCCACTGTGCATGTGCCAGTACAAATACCGGGCTCCAACTCTAATATTAATGTCCCTGTTCAAATATCAGGGCCTGCTAACACTGTTCCACTGCAGATTACGCCTGTTAGTCTGCCCCTTCAAGTCTCCGGGACAACCAGCGTACCAATACAGTTACCTGCTGGTGAGACAATAAACGTTCCTCTGCAAATCCCAGCTGCCAATCAGAACATACAACTACCTACGTTGCCCTCTATGCCAGTCTTACAAAACCATACTCAGTCCATCCACAGTTCAATTATTCAAGTTCACATGAGTTCCAATCAAAGGTCCGGCAGCATGGATTGCAACTCTGAAATGACAGTGTCGAGTTCATCTCACCTGCAGATGACCGAAACATCAATATCACAAGTTAAAGTTAGCAATCCTATTCCACAAGTCCACCAAGTTGCTCACAACAATGCCATGCTACAAATGCAGAATGCTGCTAATTCTATTCAAATACGAGGAGCTCCAAGGCAGGTGCCTCATGTGCCGCATGTGGTCTACATACAAACACCAACCGGACTGAAGCCAGTCACAAGCACCGACGTCATCACCCAAGCAAGTACAAGTGGAAACCCACCACAAATCATAGTAAGGAGACCAGTAAGTGAATCATCACCATTAACATGCATTCATGTCAAATTGGAACAGTGAGACTTTTTTATATTAAAATATTTTACAGCTTCAAGTTTGGAATAAAAATTGATACTGAATCAAATAATTATGTTGTGAAAAAATATCAATGTTATTATCAATTGGCTTACCAAGTTTATATTAATCAAAATTGATTTGCTCAAAAGATAAAAGTAATCAAACATTTAAAATCAATATGCTCAATGAATGCACTTTCACTCACACTAAAACAAACATAATGGTGGTGGTTTAATCAGAAATCATTCTTTATTTAAGGCATGTTTTTGTTTAAAATTATTATGTATAAGTCAATTGTGTCTTTGAGGGTAGCCTTCATTAGTGATTATTAGCAAGGCCAAATATCACATTGTAAAAAGATAATTAAAGAGAATGACAGAAGCTAAGCATATAAATTTGTAAAGATGTTATCAATTGAAAAAATATATACTTTCTTCTTCGGAGTACATTTTTGAAAGAATTTAACAGAAATCTTAAATGCTTTAAAAAAGAAAAACAGCAGAAATGGTTTGTTAGAGATACAAATGAAAAAAAAAAAACAATTTTCTGATAAAAAGTAAAATACATTTACAATAGAATTCAATAATTTTGCTTTAAAAAAATATTGAAAGCCTATACAATAATTTAAAAATCAATTAAACCGTATAAAAATTTGGTAGTAGTATTAAACTGCATCAAGTTACACTGTAAGCTGTTCTGATCCCAACATAGTTTAAAAAAAGCTAGGCAGCAGATGATGATACAAAATGTATTTCGTTTTTGGTGCTACATATTATGTAGAATAGATTAATTTTGTTGTTAATTGCAAATATTGAACAGTTAAGCATAAAAGTAAAACAAGTTCTACAAATATTATATCTATTAGGTACACTACAACTGCAGTTTTTACATAAGTTTATTTCTATTCCTTGCAGGTAACCACCAATTCAAATTTACATTTAATATCAAATGTAAACACCAAACCCAACATAGCTCCGAAGGGGCCTGCTCAGAACAAGTCTTCCATCCTTGCACCAGTCAACACTAGTCAGCCAATAGTCATACAGAAACCAAAGTGCAATGACAAGATGGTTGTCCCAGTCAGCATTGCACCCGTCAACCCAAACAAACAGGCCATAGCATACCTCGGCTCAATGAAGAAACCCAACCAGAAAAACTTAGCTGAGAACCAATCTATTCTCATATCAAACAACCAATCCAGTGTGAATGCCAACAATCAGAAGCTATTCATAACTCCTATGAATATGCCTAAAATACAAAATACAAAGTTCATTTTACCTGTAACTTTGCCTGCTACCATGGCTTCGAAAGGCCCTATCATCAATCTACAAATTGCTAATGGACAAATACAGAATGATCCTCAAGGTAACATTACAGTCATGAGAGACACCATGATGGAGTCCCAATCCCAAGATATGCCTCCTTTACAGCCATTTGGAAATAGAATTTTAAATGGCAGAGATCTACCACAAAGCCCTAAAGGCGAAAAAGCCTTTACGTTATCCATACCTGGGTCAAGAGCAGAACCGACTGGCGAGCAAGGAGAATACACGCTCTCGATACCTGAAACTAACCAGGCCATGAATGACGATATCTACACTGTGTCGATAGCAGACGAGGATGGCGGTCATAGGGAGAACTTCACTCTAGCTATACCAGAGAAAGGAAAAAGCTTATTGAACAGGAATATGATAGAAAGACACGATGTAGGATCAGTTACCATAGCTGCGCCCGCCATTTTGAGGCGTTCCAACTCCGATAACAGCGAGAGAAAAATAGCTAACGCCAGTATGAAGAGGCGCATCTCTTTATGTGCAGAAAACTTATCAACTAGGAACACGAGGCTGGCACTGCCACATAAGATCGAGAGAGTTGAAGATCCGCAGGAGGCCGACATCAACGACGACCATCGCGTGCCCTCGCTGTTCTGTGACGAGCAGCTGGACAAAGATTTAGAGGCTAAACACTTGGATTCAGATACGGAGGATTATAAGGATACCAAGCCTGATACACTCAGCGAGAGGAGCCCTCACGAGATATACTTTACCAATATAGACGATTTCAGTAAAAACGACATCAAGGAAGGCGTGTTAGAAGAAGACCCTCCAGGGTTAATATGGAATAACGGGTTAGCTAGACTACAAGGCAGCAACTTGCAATTCCAAACCAACGAATTTGGTCTCTTAGATGTGTTAGATGGCAGTGACCCGGAAGAAAGGGAGAACAATGCGAAGTACCACACGCCTATGAAGCAACGCATAGACAGGAATAAGAAAATTAACTCTCCAGAAGACATGTATCGATGCGAATGTTGCGGCTGCCACGGCATGGCGGCCGAGTTCATAACACCCAACTTCTGTAGCGCCGCGTGTCAGAGCGAAGTACAGAAAGCTTTACAAAAGAAGAAGGACAGAGAACGTGTGGATTTGGTAAAGAAGAAGAATAAGATAAAGAAGCTGTTGATGAGGAAACAACTGTCCGAGTCTGATATTACATCTGAAGGAAAAGACAAAGTTCTGCTCAAGCATTATGATTCATTGCCATCTGACCAGTTATCAGAGGCTGCTTTATTGAAAATCAATGAAGATTTAATGGAGAATGAGAAATACCCATGGATGTGTGGAAAGAATGGATTCTCGTGGATGCGGTACCTTGACATTTGTAAATCGAAGGATGCGCCTGTTAAACTGTTCAAGAATCCGTTTCCGTACAATAGGAATGGGTTTAAAGTTGGGATGCGGTTAGAGGCGATAGATCCTCAGCATCCTTCGATATTCTGCGTAGTGTCTGTGGCCGAGGTGCAGGGCTACCGGATGCGGCTGCACTTCGACGAGTACCCGGACGTGTACGACTACTGGGTGAACGCGGACTCGTGCGACATCTACCCGCCGGGCTGGTGCGAGAAGAACGGGCGCTCGCTCAAGCCACCCGGCAACACGCCTCCATCGAGTTTCTCGTGGCCGCTGTACTTGAAGCAAATGAGAGCCGTCGCTGCTCCCAGGAACTTGTTCTCACATGTAACTGCTGCGGTAAGTTTCTAATATTATGGTTTTATTAATGTATTTTTTAAAGTTCTTTACAAAAGAGAATTATTGTAAAAAGTTTTAAAAGGACATTATTTATAATTTTATTTCTGTTTACTTTTTTTTTTTGTTTCAAATCAAATCAAATCATGATAAGAGACTAAAACTACAGTATGTGTTGGAGCTGGACTTAAAGGCACATACAAAGATCTGATGCAACATGTGTAGATAAGTAATTATCTACACATGTTGCATCAGATCAATTTGGCTATGAAACAGATAGACATATAAACATATTCATAAGATTCTTCTCATCATCCACCCTTAGTATACACGGGTGAATTTTCCAAGTGAGTGTGGATGGTCAATGCGTTTGTATTTCCAAAATCAATAGGTTTTGATTCCTGGCTAGGAAGATTGATTTTTCAAAAATCTAATGATGCAGTTTTAGTTTTCATCAAAATCGGACTCAAGACTCCTTTGCGTAATTTCCACTATTCCTCATAGATTTGGCCATCTACGCCCACTTGAATAATTCACCCTACATAACATCCTGTAAAAACTTCAACAAACATCAATTTCTGCCTAGATCTTCAAACCGAGCTGTTTCCGTATTGGCATGAAGTTAGAAGCTGAAGACCGTAAGAACGACTATGTGTGCGTGGCTTCCATATCCGATGTCTTGGACAACCGGATGCTGATCAACTTCGACTCCTGGGACGAGATGTACGACTTCTGGGTAGACGCCACCTCGCCGTACATTCACCCTGTTGGTTGGGCAGAAGAAAATGGCGTGCCTTTAACGCCCCCTAACTGTGAGTAACTGAGTACCTAATATTTTGTTAGGATATTTTTTGTGGAGGGGTGAACATTGACGTCGTTCAAAATAAAATCGTCCTTTTGGGCTCCCCCATAGTTGGGTAAAAATGAATTGGTCATTCATTTTTGTTGATTCATTTATTCGGTTCAGTCGACAAATGTCAGATTCTAGAAATGTCAGACGAGTTTAAAACGCCAGATTCTACGAATGCCAGATTCTACAAATGCCAGATTCTACAAATGTCAGATTCTATAAACGCCAGATTCTTATAATGCCAGATTCTTATAATGTCACATTATTGTTACAATTGCAATTTAATAATTTCCCTAAATGAGTGTTATGAAAATAAAAAAATATAAATATAACATAACTAAGATTCTTTTATATTTGAAGCCATCAATTATGTAAGAAAAATTGTATTCAATTACCTAGTGTTAACGCCAATTTAATGTTTATAAGGATACACACTACCTATGTAATTTTTAGTTGCCAATAAACCTCGTACAGAACAGTCGACTTTCATTTTAAAATACATTGGCACAGTGCAAAGAAAAGTCAACCTTATCACCAAAACATATGGTCGAATACGAGCCGGATCAAACCTTTTTAAGCATTGACGAAGTGTCGCCGTGAGAACAAAGAAGCGCATTCCATTGAGATAAGAGACCACCTGGTGTTGTTTTGCACGGATTTCTTAGAAATGCTAAATTAGTGTGTGTACAAGTGTATCGGTGTGGTATCGGACTATCGGTGTATCATTTGAACATAATAACTTAGCAAATGGACTATAATTTTTGACGATACTTGTGATTACACGTAAACAATGGCAAGTCAAGCAGACCAAGCGTTAAGTGTACTAGAAGATTTGGCGTCAATACTCAAGAAGACTCAAATAAACCTTAAAAAGTGCCCAAAAGAACGGTTATCGAAACGGGGATATTTACAAACTCGTATTCAAACGATTGAAGAATACTGGGTAGCTTTTAAGAATGCACACCATGATCTGTTGAAAAGTACAACTCGGGAACAACGTGGAGTTATTCCGTACTACGTGAATGAAGAATTCCTCCTTCATGAAGACTTATATCTATGTATGTTAGGAGATCTTAGAGATATGTTGGCTTCGTGTACTTCGGAGACGACTGACCAACCTTCATGCAGCAATACGTCGTGTGATGGAAAATTACGGGCAAAGGTGATTCTACCTAATATACAACTCCCTCCGTTTTCCGGTAACTACGAAGAATGGCCTACATTTAAGGACATGTATGTGTCATTGATTCATGAATGCAGTACACTAAGTGAAGTTGAGAAATTACACTATCTGAAAACCAGTATCACGGGCGAAGCGGCATCATTATTGAAGCACATTCAGGTGACGGGTGCTAATTATGTTCAAGCTTGGGAAACGCTGAATCACCGATACGATAATAGGCGCATAATAGTCAACGCATTAATGAAGCGATTATTTTATCAGAAAAAGTTTACCAATCAAACGGCAGCACAACTGAAGGCCCTCCTGGATTGTACCACTGAGGTTATTAACAGTCTAGAAAATGTGAAGGTGCATACCGATTCCTGGGATCCAGTAATTATATTTCTGGTTGTGCAGAAGTTGGACCCGGAGTCGCACAAAGAATGGGAACAGACTGCCTACTCGGTAAACTCTCAAGAGCTGCCTACATGGAAAGAATTGCGCGAGTTTTTAGAAGCCAAATTCCGGACGCTTGAAATGGTTGCCCCGACAACTACCACTAAACCTACCAAAGAGCGTGTTCTTCATGTAACAGCAACAGAAAATGATAAACAAAAACCATGTGCTTTATGTAAAGAAACGCACACACTGTGTCACTGTAGCAAGTTCAATAAAATGACGATTGATGAAAGAAGCGAACATGTTAAATCAAACAAACTATGTTTCAACTGCCTCGGGGCGGGGCATTTAGTATTCAAGTGCCGTGTGCCAATGTCTTGCCGCATCTGTAAGAGACGACATCACACACTTTTACATCAACCCAAGAAGATTGATGAAGCGGCTTCAAATGTAGACACCAAGCAACCGACTTCATCTAGCCAAGCAGATGTAGAAGAGAAGAGAGTTCATACAATGATTGCGTCTCATTATACCGCGGGGCAGAAGATATCACTATTGGCTACCGCAGTAGTAATTTTGAAGAGTAAACACGGACACACAACTGTTCTAAGAGCGCTGATAGACTCAGGATCTCAAGCATGTTTCATAAGCGAGAAGGCAACTCAGATTCTGAACCTAGAAAAATCTTCGGTAAATTTAATCGTCTCCGGAATGGAATCCATGAAAGTCAGAGTCAAGCATGAGGTCAAATTTCAAGTATTGTCACGATGGGAAAACCAATTCAACTTACCTATCAGAGCCTACGTGATGTCCAAGCACTTGACCTCCAACATACCGATAAACACCACGATGAGGACTGATTGGCCGCATATAGCAAACCTACAACTAGCAGATACAAATTATTATGCTTCAGGACCTATTGATCTGTTGTTGGGTGTGAACGAATATGCCGCAATTCTCAAGCAAGGGCTAATAAAAGGTCCGCCAGATACACCCTGCGCCCAAAATACCTACCTAGGATGGATCTTAATGGGTGGAATAACAATTAAACTGAACGCACGAGAAAAATCCTTGACGGCCATGAAACTAGAGGTTAACATCGAAGATTTACTGACTACAATATGGGAAGTCGATACGGACATGAAAAGAAAATTTACCATAACTGAACAACTATGTGAAGACATATACAAGAAGACACACAAGCGAGATATAGACGGAAAATACATAGTCAAGCTACCGTTTAAAACAGAACAACCAAAATCAGTTGAAGGCAACACAAGAGACATAGCAAAAAGAAGACTCCTTCAACTAGAAAGAAGATTTAATCAGAACACAGAACTAAAGCAAGAATATACAAAAGTGATTAACGAATATAAAGAATTAAAACATATAGAAGAAATACCTAAACAAGAAATAAATAATAAATCAGTATACTTACCTCACCACGCGGTGATCCGTAGTGACAAGGAAACCACGAAGACACGTGTAGTATTCGACGCTTCGTGCAAGGGCTCCAACGGTACTTCACTAAACGATGAACTCTTGTTGGGTCCAATGTTACAAGATGACTTGAGAAGCATAATCATTAGATGGAGAGTTCATGCTGTTTGTTATGTTTCTGACATTCACAAGATGTACAGAATGATCTGGACAAATAAAGAAGACATAGATTATCAAAGAATTCTATGGAGAGATAATGGATTAGAAGACATCAAAGACTACAGACTTTTGACTGTGACATTCGGAACGGCGTCCGCACCCTATCTCGCCGTAAAGACACTAATGCAATTGGCCGATGACGAAGGTATCAAATATCCTGAAGCTGCAAAGATACTGCGTGAAGACTTTTACGTCGACGACGTTATGTCCGGACACGATGATCTGGAACAAGCTATAAGAATCAGTCAAGATCTCAAAAAGTTACTACGTCTAGGTGGCTTCGAACTAAAAAAATGGTCTTCTAACAACCGCGATTTCATGGAGACTGTTGAACCAAGCGAAAGATCATCCAATGCCCATCTAGAACTAAAGATTGATGGAACGGTTAAAGCCCTGGGCATACAATGGAATTTGGGTAAAGACCATTTCGAATATAACCTGAACTTACCAGTTATCGGGAAAGCAGTCACGAAGCGAAGCATTCTGTCCGACATTCAAAAGTTATTCGACCCACTCGGATGGATTGCACCTTGCCTTGTAATGGCGAAGATTTTAATTCAACAACTCTGGCAAGAAAAGATTGATTGGGACGAAATCTTGAGTACGACACTGGCTGAAAAATGGGCTACAATACGTTCTGATCTTGAAAATGTAAACGGAATCTACATAAATAGATGGATGGGAACGTTTAGCTCAAGAAAGGATTCTATCGAAATCCACGGATTTTGCGATGCTTCTGTACAAGCATATGGTGCTGTGGCATACTGCCGAGTCACAAACTCTGATGGCACAGTAAAAAGCACAATCATTGCTGCAAGGACAAGAGTAGCTCCTTTGAAAACTATTTCATTGCCTCGATTAGAACTGTGTGGAGCTTTGCTTCTATCCAAACTACTAAAGCAAATAAGGCAAGCAATGAGGATACCTACAACACAAATCTATGCTTGGACAGACTCATCTATTGTTCTCTCCTGGCTAAATGGAGATCCGAACAAATGGAAGACGTTTGTGGCAAACCGCGTTGTCGAGATCACAACCAATGTCAGTGGCAGTCAGTGGTGCCATGTCCAATCTCACGATAATCCAGCTGATATTGCATCAAGGGGTATGTTAGTAGCTAACTTAAAAGGTTGCGACCTATGGTGGAACGGACCACGGTGGTTATTGCACCAGAAGATACAGTTCACTAGACCAAACACAACACCAACAGAACTAGAGAGAAAGAAAAGCACTATACTAGCTCTGAAAACAACAAAAAACGACAACGAAGAAAGTAATAGTTTGTCCGCACAACTCACCGACTTTGATACACTGATTGAACTACTGAGAACAATCACCTACTGCCGAAGATTCCTGAAACAAAAGAAATTAAAAGAAAACATAGATAGTACAATCACAACTGAAGAACTCCAACGCGCCTTGCAAACCTGTATAAAAATAGAACAAGTGAAAGAATTTAAAGAAGAGATAGAAAGCTTAAAAAGAAAGAAAACAGTAAAAAAATCAAGCAAATTAAAATCATTAAATCCTTACCTTGACGAGAATGGTGTCCTCAAGGTGGGCGGCCGGCTCAGGAACTCCGAGTTGAGTGATGAATGTAAGCATCCGATCATTCTGGGTCGAGACAGCAAACTTACTTACCTTATAATAGCAGAAGCTCACTCGAAGACGTTGCATGGAGGTATACAGTTGATGCTTACTTACCTCAGATCCAAGTATTGGATATTGCGAGCAAAGACGCTGGTCAAACAATACATCCATCGTTGTTTGGTATGCGCTAAACTCAATGCTAAAGTGAGAACACAAGTAATGGGTGACTTACCAAGTGTACGAGTGAAACCAACACGAGCATTCCTCAATTCAGGTGTCGACTTTGCGGGACCATTCCAAGTATTGATGAGTAAGGGCAGAGGAGCCAGAACTAGCAAGGCCTATATAGCCATATTTGTTTGCATGTCCACAAAGGCGCTTCATTTGGAATTGGTTGGTGACCTAAGTACAGCAGCCTTCATAGGTGCCTTCAAAAGGTTTTGCAGCCGCAGAGGAAAATGCATAAATCTGTGGAGCGACCAAGGACGAAATTTTGTTGGCGCCAACAAACAATTGTATGAAGCTTGGAAAGAAGCTGGTTTGCAATTTGATGGCAAAATCGCAGAATTACTTGCCAATGACGGAACTCAGTGGCATTTTATACCGGCATATTCACCTAACTTCGGAGGACTATGGGAGGCCGGAGTAAAATCCATAAAATACCACATGAAGAGGGTTCTCACTACAAACTTGACATTTGAAGAGATGACGACGGTTCTCTGCGAAATAGAAGCATGTTTAAACTCGCGTCCGTTATGCCCAATGAACGACGACACCATGCAAGCGCTAACACCTGGTCATTTTTTGATAACGGAAGCGCCAGTCACCGTCCCAAACTCAAACCTAAAGGACGCTAAATTAAGTAATCTGACACGCTGGCAATATACGCAAAAACTATTAAGTGACTTCTGGTCGAGATGGCAAAGGGAATACCTAACGAGACTGCAGCAAAGACCAAAATGGTTAAAACATGAAGAAGAGTTTAAGAAGGGAGATATAGTGCTGATCAAGCAAGATAATCTCCCACCGGGAAAATGGTCGATGGGACGTATCACTGACAAGCACCCCGGCCCCGACGGTTTAACCAGAGTGTATAGCGTAAAGAGCGGTGACAGTATAACCAAGCGATGTGTCACAAAGTTGTGTGCTTTGCCAATCGATAATTTACCAGACGATATGATTGATTAACGTATCTATTTTGCATGCATGTTTACTTCATTTTAATATTGTTTTTAAAGGACTAGCATAGTCCTTTGGTGGGCGGCTTATGTTAACGCCAATTTAATGTTTATAAGGATACACACTACCTATGTAATTTTTAGTTGCCAATAAACCTCGTACAGAACAGTCGACTTTCATTTTAAAATACATTGGCACAGTGCAAAGAAAAGTCAACCTTATCACCAAAACACCTAGTTTTATTGCTATGTACATTATATACAGACTACAAATAGAACTAAAATAAATATAAAAAGAAGACTAAAATAAAGTACCTATATATATACAACGATGACAATATGACACGTCTTAGGCGTCAAAGTACTCCTCCGCATCGCTATCATCTGGAAACGTGCCCAGAAGACTGGCAGCATTGCCACGTTGAATGGCAATGCTAATTCTTTGCCCAAAGAAAGACCCAGCCCTCTGGTCACGCGAAGTGTCGACTAGTCGGCGAGAGATTTCCTTGAAAAGGAGACGCGCACTCGGGCCCCATGACCCGAGCGTTTCGACCCCAAACGGCTCAAAACTGTAGTTACCAATAAGGTTACAGTATTTGCGCCGCTTGAGGATCTCAGCAGCCGCAGCAGCAGCGCCCGCACAGCCCGCCGTGCTTGAAACGTGGGATGGCGCAAGGGTGTCGACACAAGTTGCATCCCACACCAAAGGCCTACCCACCTTCCAAGGCACCAACGTCATGCCGTCTGGTCTCTTCCCATCGTCACGTACTAAGCCGTTTGGTTCTAAAACCGCTGGTACGCCGGCGCTGGCAAGAGCTCGACGAATCATGTCGTTAATGCTGGCGTGCCGTGCAATGCGACCTGCGCTCCTGTAGCAGGACAGGCCATGGTGTCCGAGGCTGTCGACAGCTTACCTAGTTATGTTTTTACGTACAGCGACATCTTGTAGTAGATTTGTGAACAACGATGCGGCCAGAGAATAGCTAGAATAGGATTTTTTTATCGAATCATTATTCTCAATTACCATTTTATTTCCTGCTTTATATAGACAATGATGAATTAATTATTAACTATTGGTATATTCATTATGATTAATCTACTATCTTAGTGCACACTCATAAATTATTTTATTAAAATGTAGGTAGTTCAGTATTACGTTGGCTATTAATTATCGACTGGTGTGCTGTTGTTAAAACAGTTTTTAAATGCAAAAAAATTGGTATTTGACAAATTTGAAGATGTTTTTGTGCCGAGAGGATTAGGTAAAAAATTTCTTGTAACAGACGATGGAAGTACAGACAAAATTTTAATCTTTTCATCGACGTTGTCCAGAAGAACAATGCGTAATTTTATACACGCACTTTAAATCACAATTACAACAAAAATGTGACATTATAAGAATCTGGCATTTATAGAATCTGGCATTATAAGAATCTGGCGTTTATAGAATCTGACATTTGTAGAATCTGGCATTTGTAGAATCTGGCATTCATAGAATCTGGCGTTTTAAACTCGTCTGACATTTCTAGAATCTGACATTTGTCGACTGAACCCTCTATTCATTGTGGGATGCAGAATCAAACCACAAACTCAGAGACAGGAGGTAATTTGTCATACTTAATATAATAATAATATTGAGTCAAGATTTTACTTTACTTTCTTAAATCTAATAGTGTAAATCAAAGATAATAAAAAAAAACATCTGACATCTGCTTGCTATAATAAAACTTTGCCCAAAACTGGAAAGCTGAAAGCCAATCTTTTCATCTAAGTCGGGGGACCTGTAAAGAACTATTCTAAGGAACCGTCCCCCGACTGCAATGAAAAGATTAGTTTTCAGATTTCCACTTTCGGGTACAATGGCATTTTAATTGCACCGTAAATAAATAATTTATTTAGTACCTACCTTGTGGCCATTCAACACTAACATCATGTAACTTGTTTTTAATTATTTAGTTCACTTTTTGATATGCCAGGGGTGTAATTTTTTAAATTATTTGTTCCTTTTTTTTATACCTTTTAGTGATAAAACAAAATTTTTGCAAACGCACTATGTGCCATGAAAGGTAACTTTTATTTTTGAAAGAAAACTTATTTAATTTAATTTTTTTACTAGTGAACGAATGTATATTCATTACTGCTGTTACATAATTATTTTTGTTATGTACTAAGCAAGCTCTAGACGATGATAGGTTACATAGTCAAATTTTCATTAAAAAAAAACAAATTATTTTCGTTTTTTTGATGAACCATGGCTCCTCCTTTATATTTTTTAAAATGTTCACTAGCCTATGTTACCCGGAATAATTCAACACTTCTAATGATACCACATAACATACATTGAAATTGGTTAAGCCGTTTAGAAGTTATGGTGTAATAAAGAAACTCACAAACATACATACATACATACATACATGAACCCTGAAAAAATAAAACTCCTTTTTTTTGGCAGTCGTGTAAAAAAAAGAATAAACTGACTCGAGTTTTTAAAAATATTTATTGCATGCTACAAATAAATGAAAAATATCTTTTATTTTTCAACTAACAAAGGATTATATTATTCTTATAAAACTGAAATTGAAATATTTTGTTGTTAATCACTTTATTAACAAAAAAGCCAAAAATATTTAAAGCGGGTGCAATTTACGATTTTATCGCACAATCTCTTACAGACAACCTTTAGATGAACTGAAAGAAACGAGATACATTAAATGTACATATAATATAATAATTTACAAGGTTGGAAAAATAAAATGCAATATTGAGAGACAAACACTACATGTTTTGATCTGTTGGTACATTATTAAATGTTTTCTTTTGATCACACAGCAATGATTTAACAAAGTATCAATGTAATGGAAATTGTTCAAGCATATCTATGCTTTATCTATACATGCAAAAATATTTTGAGACGTTGAGTATCTACCTACTCAATGTCTCGAACATTTTTTGCATAATGATATAAAAGAGTAATAGATAGGCAGCAACACAGCACCCTGCGTTGGTTGTATTGGATATAAAAATAATATAAAGTAATCAAAACTCTTTTGCTGACAAAACTCTGCTCCGTGCAAAATATACCGCACAACCTCTAAAATGGATGGTCTAAAAATCATGTTTTCCTCTGCAATATCAATAAAAAAGATAAGAATGATAACTAAAAGTTTATGCAAAATTTAAATTGCTATTTATTAGCCTTCATTGACATGAAAAAATAATAATGTAAATATTTCCTCTAAAGTTTATATTGTAAAGAAAGAAGATGGTCTTTATGTCATGTGATCAGATTTATGAAGCTTCAAATCTTAATAGGCTAATAAGATATTCATATCTGACCAACACATGAATTGTGCCATTATTCTTAATAGTATTAATTAAAAATTCAAATGTAGTACAGACTTGAGCAGCAAGCAACAAGGATAACCGGTAGTTTGGTTACGTCGTTATCTGTTGGCTTTTAACTACACGAATTAGTCATGTTACATAGTTTGTGTGTGAATGTCGTGCCTATTGTTCTCTTTCGAATATATCACGGACAAATCGCTTATTTACTTCACTTTAGTGCACATACAAATGTCAAATAGTTCGATATGTACCTTAGGAAAGACAAGTAAGTTTTTGTCGTATCATAATTGACGTATTAATGTCCGTTATTTAGTAACAATAAAAGTAATTTCACGGATTATTTTCTCCGATTAAGTTTTCCTTTGCATTATTGTAAATAAATTGAGATTAATGATTCAGGAAAAACCTCAGTATTTTGTTGTAGGTATTTTGTTCAGATTTGTGTAATTAACTGCGAAAATAATTATTAGTTTTTACTATCTCTAAGATACAGAGATTACAAGAACATAAAATACAAAGTAAAAATATTCTATCAAGACTCATTACAAATCGAATCCCGCCTGGCAATCAATTGGTACCTACTACATTGAATGCCATATCCCCTCATTGTAATGCATACCTCTTATCAAAGTCACATATTTACTCGTCGACTGTCGATCAACATTTAGCGTCAATTGAGGTAGCCCAAATACCTCTGATAAAGTGTTATTGACAGGTTACGGTAAGTCAAG
This sequence comes from Eurois occulta, assembly GCA_950022335.1. Lineage (NCBI taxonomy): Eukaryota > Metazoa > Arthropoda > Insecta > Lepidoptera > Noctuidae > Eurois > Eurois occulta. The sequence goes on along the minus strand of OX465489.1, from coordinate 1,156,457 downwards.
TTACTAATATTTTCGGTTCATTTCATGGACAATAACATAGATACTTTTCTGTCAGTCTTGTTGCGAACTTGATAAGCAAGTTATCTATCTATTCACATTATCTCACTACTGGGTATAAGCCTTTTTATCACACGATTCTTATAATGCAACCTCTTCCAATTCTTGGTCAGACTACCTCCACTTCGTACTAACATACTTCATCATCTACCTAGCCTCCACCCAACTATTTTGTGGTCGTCCTATAGTCTAACCGGATGCAGTTGGAACCAGTATTTAATTTGGAACATTTGCCAATCTGACCTCCGCAACAGAGTGACAGGGTAATGCGGTACCTCTTCGTATACTGGTTGTCAGTCTTTCGGGCTTCTACCTAACCGTAACGACTCTCAGCTGGGACACATAACGTGGTCCCGATATGTAATACTTGTTCACCAATGGTCAGCAATCCACGGAGCGACCCCGGCAAGCGTAACTTAACCTTCGGTAGACCTGTGCTGCGAGCACCAGTCTACACTAACATACCCACATACTCTTACTATTTTGTCCGTCTTCAAAATACTAACTCGGTGTTGGTGATGGCCATAACCTGGACAATTAGGAGGCAAGTCTAAAATTCGTGTGTTTGTTAATCCCCAGACCAACGTAAGTGTGAACTCTTCAGAGCACCACTCGATGTCCTTGGTGCCAATACAAACACTTCCAAACACAAATCTGACATCTGTAAGTTGCACGTCCCAAAATTATTATAGGTTTCGTTTGAGCGCTGTCGTTGGTTTCCGAAGTACCAAAATGTCCTTCTCTCGTGTCGGCACCAATTAGACGGGAATAGATGTTCAAATTCAAATGTTTATTGCTCATTCAGCAAGTTGGACAGTGGTTCTGCGTCCGCTGCCTTATTTTATGCTTTTGAAGCTCTGCTAGTGTTCCGGCGGCATACATACATTACAATATTAACAAACTGCATGACAGTTTTCACTTGCACTCCAAAGTCCGCGTTTACGGCTAAGAGTACTAAATAAAGACGTATCTATGTCCACTTGTTACCATGGCATACGTGTTTGACTGTAACTTGTTGTTCGCAGTTTACAAGGACCCCAATACGTTTTCATGGGAGAACTACCTAGCTGAGACAGGAGCGTCGCCGGCGCCGCCTCGAGCCTTCAAGCCGCGTCCGCCGCAAGGATTCAAGCCTGGCATGAAGCTTGAGGTCGTTGATAAAAGGGTAAGTTACACCAACAGATATCACTTGGGATACAGAGGAATGGGGAGGTTAGGGGTCTACATATATTTATAAAAAGACGTGAGTTTATGAGTTAGAAAGGTAGGAAGGAAAGTTTCATGAGCAGAAAGGTTTATGAGGCAGAGACTACAGATTGCTCTCGGCTACGATCTTTACGTATACGTTTTTCGTCGTACTCGACTCATCGTTCATACATCTGGTGATACACCTACGTATGTTGCTGAGTGCAAGGCATCTGAGTTTAGGGGTGCATCGCCATTACTAACTTTCAGGGAACTTAACCGCAATAAAACAGCATTAGACATTATTTACCTCAGTCCATGCACGGTTTTGAAGACTATTAACGTCTTTAAACTCATACCTACATTTCACATCAGGTGCCTTTCCTGATACGCGTGGCCACAATAATCGCGGTGAAGGGCCACCAAGTGCAGGTGTCGTTCGACGGCTGGCCGGAGGAGCTGGCCTGCTGGTTCGACGACGACTCCCCGGACCTGCACCCTGTCGGCTGGTGCCTGAAGACAGGACATCCGCTGGAGCCGCCACTTAGTAAGTAATTTTTATATGAAAAATTGATTTTGATGAGATGCTTTTTAATGCAATTTTCGAATAAAAACATAGTGGTCAAATCCTTTTTCCAATTGCTTAAACAATCAACTTGAAGGAAGTGTATATAAAGTCTATTTCAGAATTATGTATTGAAATGGTGGTGGAAATGGAACATTGTGTCAGTTTAAGGAAATTGTCTATCGGGCCAAGCTGCAAATTCTCCATAATGATTGATTTATTTTCCTTCTGTAATGATTGAACCCTTGATTTATTAGCCTTCTTCACACATTTTATAACTCGTTTTGTCTTAGAAGAAAAATTGAGTTTGTTGTGAATTCAATTCGGAATTTTTAAATGTCACTGCAAAAATGTCTACAATACTGTTCTACAGGAATTTGGATTTTGTCACTTATAATGACTTTGTGGTAAGAAAACGTGACGATTGCCTAAGATACTAAGTTTAGTTTTGGGCACTGTATGTTGAGTCTATTATGAGAAGACAAGCTGTCGCATCTTGGTTATTTTTACTGCTGAAGAATTTGCGTGCCCAGCGTGGCAAGCAAGTAGATACTGCTCTAAACGAGACGAGTCGGATATTATCGGGCTGCCTAACACCGACTCCTCTCAATAAGCTCTACCCACTAGCAGGTATCGCACCACCTGCTGTACGAAGGGATGTCGTATGCACGCTGGAAAAAAAGGATAGAACCAAGAATCCGATTCTTCCGAGCAGATACGGCACCTGCTGGAGTGTCCTAGGTGTCCATTACCTGCACACTTGACGACCTGAACAGCGCCTCTGCCGCTGCAAACGTGGCCACCTACTGGGCCCAAATCGTGTAATAAGGAAGGAACATCGATACGATAAGAAGAACCTTGGTTAATATGCTTTCTTCACTAACTTTGGCCTGTGTTGTCTATTCAGCGGCCGAAGAACTTCGTGTGGTGGGTCCTTGCGGCGTGGGCGGGTGCCGCGGGCTGGGTTCCGTCCGCGGCGGCGCCCACAAGCACCACTCGGCGGCGTCGGCCTGCCCCTACCGCTCGCCGCCGCTGCGCGCGCCCGACCGGCTCGTGCCACCCAGCGACTCCGACCAGGTGCTGCCCAGAGAGCGCAGGTACGTAAACATGCAAAGAACATTAGCAAAGGCGTAATATAAACTCCACAAAGTGTTAATAAGATTTTCTCAGTAGCAACACCCCGGAGTTCGAAAGTGGTCCCTGTGATACTCCAGTGCGTCGGAAAGCACGTTAAGCCGGTGATCCTGCCCCTGATCTTCTTCTGTTCATGTTGAAGAGAGAGAGTGCACCTGTGGCTTCGCAAACTTTTGCACTATAATCCTCATTGTAATAGCTAGTCTCTGCTGGTCTGAAGGACGATTATCCCAATTTATTTGTGGTCTTATCACTAGGGTTTATTCTTACCGTTCATGTCACTACAGCTACAAGCAAGTCAGTTTGAAAATACCATAATAAATCATACCAAAGCATAATTTATTTTGGAACAAATTATTTCAGATAACATGATAATTATTTTCTGTTTCAGAGTGCTCAGTAAACAGCCCAAGACGAACTCAATTCACGCGAGTACGCCTACGAGCGAGCCTAAAGAGAGGTGAGAAAAGTGTTAATACTAGATCAAATTGAATTAGCTAGCGGAACTTAGACGTGATGAAACGTCACACAGAAAAAAAAAACTGATTTCGAGTAAACATACTACTAGCAACAATAGACAAAAAAAAAAACATCTAATCCGTATTTGTTTGATAGTGTTTAAATGTTTCTCAAGCTTATTCAATTTGAATCTGTGTAAGTGTGTAAGTCTATTAGGGCTGTAACATATAGACAGTTGTCTGTTTCGTATTGTTATTAGTTTGTCGGAAATTTTTAAAACTAAAATCATTGTGTGTTTCGCAGACCTCGAGGCAGACCGCCTAAACACAAGCGAGTTGAAGAAGTCGTCAAGAATGACCCGGTATGTAAACTTGTTTCAGTACTACGTGCAGTATTTTGCAATCATCGCCATACTGCCGTGTCACAGACATCAGGCCTGTAGCCCAGTAGTGGGAGCATAGGATGGTGGAACATGCATGCATATTACCATAATGGTTTCTTCCCAGGCGTCAGACGACGACTCGGTGTCGAGTGGCGGCGGCAAGCGCTGGCGCTGCACGCGCTCGGACACGCGCACGCTGCGCACGTACTCGGACACACGCACGCTGCGCACGTACTCGCGCGCCTCGCTCGCCGCGCCCGAGCTCGCGCAGCGCCCCGTGCGCGAGCCCGCGCCGCTGCGCGACCATCTCGCCACGCATCTGGCCGCGCATCTTACTGCGCTACAGCTGCCGCACGACCCTACGGCTTGGTCGCAGGTCAGTAATCTATACTGGAGGTCTAAAATGGCCGCTTTAGCAGAATCATAATAGGATAATAATATGAATTACGTTTAAATTCGTAAAATGGTCACAAGGTGACTATTCATAATAGTAGGTACGTCTATGACCATTTTAAGTATTTAAACATAATTATTTTTGTATATATATTATTTATTATTGTATATATATTATTTATTATTGTATATAATATTATCCTATTATGATTCTGCTAAAGCGGCCATTTTAGACCCCTGATCTTTACATTCACAAACTGGAGCCTTCTCCTCATGGGGTAGGTCGAAACCACAGAACGCCACCTACTACGATCCTGTTTGTTCTTTCTTTATCGTGTGGTTAGTGCCTTACCTAGTGTCAAAGTCTTTTATTGAAGTTGATTGTTGATTGTGTTTTCATAGTCCAGTTTTAGATTTTAACCAATAAAACTACTTTTTCAGGACGACGTAGCAGCATTAGTGAGTCGGATAGCAGGCACGGCGGCCGGTGCAGCCGCCGCAGCCGCTCGCCTGTCGGGCGCGGAGCTAGTGATGGCGTCGCGCGACGAGCTGGTGCAGTGCGTGCGCCTGCGCGTAGGCCCGGCCGTCAAGGTGTACAGCGCCATCCGACAGCTGCGCCTCAACTACACGTGATCGCGCGCCATCGCTAGAGCCATCCTCATGCTCATATGAACAGAAGACGACGACTCTAGTGACGTGCCCTGTGCCCTCCAGTGTATACCAAACTACTGTGTTCCATGTGTATTTCCAAAGCCAAACTCATGCTCATTATTGTGTTTATCCTACAGTGTAAATATCAAGTGATAACGGACCTATAAAGAGGTGTTATATGAAACATGGTGTTCATTAACAAGTTACATTAACATTCACAAGTTTCTTTTTCGGATCGGACTTCTGTTTTTGGATTGTTGATGTATTAACGTTGTGTATTATTTTTTGTTACCGGTAGTGAATTGGGATTATTACAATGTGCTTATTATGAAGTTTTTGTGCATTGACTGGTGTGTTATGTTTCTAAACTGGGAAATAATGGATTTTTACATTATTGACAATCATAGATGTTGACTATTATAGCGGCCAAATTAGATTGTGTATTAGTTACAGCTTGATGTTAGTATATTTTCGTGACTGTTGTAATATTTAGGGTTTTATTTGAGTTAAGCTTATATACTTTAAAGTGTTCTCAACGAAATAATAAATCCACCAAGATTATGAAATCAGGCAATATAATTATACACTAAGCTAGTAATTATTGTTTGCATCAAGCAATACTGTCTATTTGCACAAAACGCACTAAGATTTAAATAAGGCTTTAAATGAGGCGGTTGTGATTGTTGCAATCTTAGTGTCGTGAATAGGGAATATTTAGGAAATCAAAAATAATAGCAAGAATGTACTTGGATGGACTTTTTGCAAATCAAACATATTTTGGTTTATTCAAAATCATAGATGGGGTTTTACAGTATGCTTTTACATATTGATGTGTTTTCAAATCTGTTGTGTGTAATTTATAAATCTGTCTTCAATTACTATTTAAATAGAATGATATTAATACATAGAGAAGAATGTGAACCCAGATATTGGAAAACAAATACAAACTTATGATTCTACTAGTTATGATCAAATAAACTACTTCTCCTGGAGTTTGTCAATTTTAAAGTATAACTGACTTTATACAAGTGTCATGTTAGTCACATACCCTTGCACTGAACTAACTGGCATTTTAAGCATTTACCTCGGTGACATTGTCCTTAGTCTGCATATCAATAGTTACTTGTTGATCTGTACTCGCAAGGCTATGTTGGACTAACACATGCCTAAGATTTGTGTTCTTTGGTTGCGAAACATTGAGACTAACTTGAAACAACATTTTGTTGTATTTGTAAATATCAAGACCATGTACATAGCTAAATATTTTGTGCAATCTGGTTTATTAAAGTAAAATAACCAATACTTGTTACTTTTTTTTATAATGTCCATACTTTTTTGAATATTATTCATTCAAATGATAATGTTCAACAGTCAAGTGGCGATAGTCTTAATTTATGAAATCTTATAAGCAGAATAGATAAATTTTTCTTTGATTAGTAGTAAGGTAAGAATGGAATTTTATTTTGTGTAAGTGTTTATGGGTTATTTGTGAAGTTAGAAAAGCAAAATATGATACATGGGTTAAAAAACAAAGATATTAGGAAATCATTTTAGTTAAAATTACATCCACTTTTGGATGATCTAGATCACAAAGAAATAATGTAAAATATTTTACAAAATGGAAATTTGTCAACACTAGAAATGCTGAAAATATTTTGAACTTCCAATATATTTTAAAATTAAGTAAAGAAATTTGATTTTGTTGTAATACATTTATATTTTTCACTAAATATGTCTCCATGTTTCAATGAAATCATAAATTAAGTTTATTACTTATTTGTGACTGTAAATATATTGTATTAGGCTGCTGGAGCATTTTATAGCGGCCACATTTGTACATAGCACTATCAATGTACGATGTAAGTTTTTACACGGCGACTAGTTAGTATGATAGTGCCACTTCCATTGGCACCAAATATTTTATTGTTACTCTGTAATTTAATAAAAATTGTGAAACTTGAACATTCTTATTTGTTATATCCCTGTAAATATGTAGCAAAACTTTTACCAAATTATATAATAATATCTATTATAAGCAAGGTTTGGTTGCTACATTAGCGGATCACTCAACAGAGCGAGAAAGCTATCGCACGCGACAGTACCGACGATGCGCTCAGCAGCACGCTCTGTTTCTCGCTCTAGGAAATGACTGTTCTGAGTAACAGAAAAGGAGCTTTGAAAAATGCGATTACGTCCTGCCAAATGAGCCGAACCCTTAGTAGCCCACAAAACTGGGGTGATAAGTAAAGGTTCTATTTCCATAAAAGGCTAAGTGGAATAATGGCGTAAATGCTCGTTTATTAAGATAAAAAGTATGACTTAGGACTAGCTAACTCTAACTCTCTAACTCTCCATATATATATAGTAGTCTTTGGGACTAGCACGGTTACTGTTTCTTTTTTGATCCAATATCATTTCATTTTTGTTGTCTCACAGCTGGGCAAAGGTGTCCACACAGCTTTCCATTTTCCCCGCTGTGTAAAACTCCAAGTACTCCAACAAAAGCCCCAACTATTGTGAAAAAAGAAATTATAAATGTGGTCTATAATAGTCCTTTAGTAATGTATTTTTATCTGTGATATATGCATGAGTATAGAGGAATAAGCTATGGAAACACCAATTAGCGAATCACTGAATGCTTATAATAATAATTCGTGTTTTTTTTATTCCAATCTTTTTTCTTAAGTTTTTTGTAATTTGCAGGTCAGTGTCAGGTTGTATATTGATGAAAAATTAGTCACGCAAGTAACACTTATGTAGTTATTTCTATAACTACATAAGTGTTACTTGCGTGACTAATTTTTTAATATTTTATAATTGTAAAATTATTAAATAGGGTTTTGTAATATTGTATTGTTTAATGTTGTTGTTTTGTGGTTTTAGAGTTAGGTAACCGAATGGTAAAAAACGGAACCTTTATAGATTCGTCCAGTCTGTCTGTCTGTCTGCCCATATGCCCGTATGTCACAGCCACTTTATTCCGAAACTATTAGGACTACACAGTTGAAACTTGGTAGGTAGACGTATTCTGTAACCATTCACAATTTTTATTCAAAAATTTGAAGATGAAGGGGACTCCCTATACATGGAACTGAAACTATTTATTTTTATTTTTATCAAACCTATACGTGTGGGTTTATATATAGTTCTTTAAAAAACCGGCCAAGTGCGAGTCGGACTCGCGCACGAAGGGTTCCGTACCATTATCTATAAAAACGGCAAAAAAATCATGTGTAGTATGGGAGCCCCCCTTAATATTTAATTTTTTTTTATTTGTTGTTATAATAATAATAATAATAATCATTTATTAGCAGACGTTGAAGTCCATAAAATTAAATTAGCACAATAATAAAAATAAACATCATCAAAATAAATTACAAATTACATAACAATGTCAGAATAACACCAATACACACACATAAAAATCACAAATAGGCATAATAAAATTAATAACAAAAAAGAAATAAAATAAAATGCACTTACAGCTAACTAAGTAGAGATCTGTGTGTGCAGTCTCACCCATCGACCAAGCATCGGGCAGTCCCATCGGTCACTCAATGCTCTCAACATGCCGTGGGAGCTGACATCTGTTCTGTGCCGGAGAGAAGCGCTTCGTTTACGAATGATGGCATAAAAATCATCCACTCTCGCATCGGCAAACATACCTGAAGCGGCCTGTTATAGCGGCAATAGTAATACATCATTTGTGAAAATTTCAGCTTTCTAGCTATCACGGTTTATGAGATACAGCCTGGAGACAGACAGACAGACAGACAGACAGCGAAGTCTTAGTAATAGGGTCCCGTTTTGATATCCAGTGTGAACAATAATTGATGGTAGACCTAATATAATAAATAAATAAATATTAACGGTTTTAAAATAAAACCAACGAATTATCTCCATGATTTGTATACATGGCATTGATTCCTTTGCCTCCTAATGAAATCTATGAAAACATTACCTGGGCTGTCACTGTCTTGTCTGTTCATGTCCCTTATCTCAGTGTTAAAATCGTAATTTTTCCTTTTGCTTATGATTATTTAGGTTAATTGTATTTGTAATTTCTACTTGATATTAGTGAAATCATCATCTAAGAGGGCTTAATAAAGTTATCGATGGTGTGTAATCCACTAACCCGCACCAGATAATGATTGACATCCAACCAAAAAGTGTTGGCAAAATCAATAATTACTGTGGGTTGCAATTAATTTTTTAAACTATAATTTTTTAAAAATATAATAAATTAGGAAGTGTTTTAAAAAAAATAAGAAAAACATAGAAAGTCTCCCAAATTTATGTACTTTCATAATGATATAATCTCTTGCGTGTTCACAGCAGCTTCGAATAAAAGTCCAGTCTCCATACAAAAACCTAACATGTCCTTTTGGTTCGGTGATTCTTTGGCGTCCTGCTCCATAGCTTATTCCTCTTTGGTGGTCACCTATTAGAAAAAATCAATTAGTAGATTTTGTTTTCTCAGCTCTATTATCAATAGAAAATAAAAATAATAACGTCAACGTTTTACTATTTAGCGATAAGCGAGATCTATGGTTTGTCTTTTTTTACAGTGCTAAAATTTTGTTTGACTGCCGATTTTCATGAGTTTTCTGGGAATATTGGCTGAAATATCTTTATAAAATGGCTCTATATTGTGCAAGTAAGTATCTAATGTCCTTTATTATCTCAAGTAATACTGAAATCTTACGTTTTCGAAAGGCGCGTATCTTCTGTCTACCGGTGGGCAAAACCAACGCGAACATTAGTTTTACAAAAATGCCTATGTGTTGGAAACAGTGTTTAGCGATTTTATTGATAACACTGTGTTTTCCAATCCGACTTCGTGATATCTGCGAAAGATACACAAATTTCAGTGTTTATAACCTAACTTTGTGATTGTAGTATCTAATGAGGTCCCCGAGCTGCCTGTAGTGTCCCCCTCGTCGGGTGCCGTATTTGAGAAACGTGTTATCGAGAAATATATCATAGAGAACGGAGTGGACCCTATCAATGGCAAGGAGCTGAGAGTTGATGATCTCATTGAGATAAAAAGTGAGTATACAATAGTGTAGTACAGAGAAGTTAAATAAAACTCCCACCAAAATATCTCAATAACAACTGTCTCACAATATCTTTGACTTTGAAAAACTATATCAACACTAAAACATGCCTGGGTATAATAAATAGATTATAGGAGAATGAGCTAGACTTTTGTCGGAACCGTTTCAAGTTTAAACAATACAACAGCTGTAATCTTGCCACTCAGTGAACTTGTGATGTATTGTTATACTAAGTGGGAAAACAGTCTAAACAGAAACAAGGATTCCAGTAAATCATTAAAGATGTATCTGAACCAAGTATTTTGTACTAGATTGATTAATTAAGTAGATAGAACTCATACTCTAATTGGTCTTTAGTGTAATATGTACTTTTTTAACAATCTGGTATGTTGGAGAACAGATCCTTATGTGACCTATCTAGAATTTGAAACCATTTGGTTCAAATAATAGGAGTAGTATTTAACATGTCAGTACTCCACAGCTCCACCAATAGTGAAGCCAAAGCCACCAAGTGCCACATCCATCCCGGCCACCCTGAAGAGCATGCAGGATGAGTGGGATGCTCTCATGCTTCATGCGTTCACGCAGCGCCAGCAGCTGCAGACTGCTCGACAGGTCAGTTCCTAGCTTTATCCTGGTTAATTGCCAAAGAAAGCAAGAGATCTAGAATCTTTAGCTTCTTTGGCACAACTAACCTGTGTTGGGAAAAGTGTGGAGAAGGTGAAGAACAAAATATAACTGTTACAAAACCATTCTTTCCAAATGATTTTTTTATTTCGCACTAACTTTTCACCTCTGTTACGCACGGTTTTACGACTTAAAACAACAAAACACTGAGATTTTTGTTCCTAGTTTCTAAAGAACACTCAAACCTTTCCAAATTTTCTAAAAGTTTGTGAAAACCACATCAAAAGCCGTTGCAAAAGAACAAGATGGTAACGAAGTAAGCCACAAAAGGCGAGGCAACAAGCTGAGAAATTGGGTAATACAGTGATCCACCTCCAGGCGTGTCCTGGCCAGCCTCTGACGAACAGATAGAAAGAACTGGTGGAGGTCATCCATCAAGGGCCACCCCCTTGATGGAATGATCCACCTACATTGCCATTCAGATAAAACTATGTTAACGTAAGTTATACCTTGTCATACAGGAACTAAGTCACGCTCTCTACCAACACGATGCTGCGTGCCGAGTGATCGCTCGTCTCACTAAGGAGGTGACAGCTGCCCGAGAAGCCCTCGCCACGCTCAAGCCTCAAGCTGGCATTGTCGCACCACAGCCGACACACCAGGTACATTTTGATACATATGTAGCTAATTTTTATATTCTGGGGTTTGTCAATTATTATCTGCTGTAAGTAAATGTATGCCTATAATGCCTACTGTAGTCAACTGTAAGAGACTGAACAGAGAAAGTTTTTTGTCTATTTAATGCCACCTAACTATGATTGTGCTGTGTCATGTGCCAACATTAAAAAGCTTTTACAATTAACACCATGTAACAGCAGCAGGCAGCATTTGAGTGTTCTTGCAATTACCCGAGTTTCTCCTACACAGGTGGAAGCCGGAGCAGCGGGCGGAGGCGCGGCCCCGGTCGGCATGTCCAGCGAGGTGGTGTCGCGCCTGCAGGAGCGCGCCACCGCGCTCACGCAGGAGCGCAAGCGCCGCGGCCGCACCGTGCCCGAGGGTCTGCTCGCGCCTGATCAGATACGAGCCTTCCTTACCTTGGCTTCACATCCTGTGAGTATTATTATTATGTCGAGATATTTCTGTAATCAAACAGTGAAGTGTCTATTATGACCTTATGGGTCAAAACCAAGACCATTATATTGTAAACACAGTGTCAGTAAGTGCTTACCCCTCAAGCGTTAAAATGTTACACTGCTACAACATTGAATTCATTGTGTTTGTGTGTGTTGTATTTGTATAACGGGCTGGTGTCCGTAACTTAATAATAATTTATTTCCTCCGCGTATTTTGTGTGCGGATATTTATTCGATCCACCCCAGTACGAATAATCTAAAGAATATTTTAAAAAGAGTTCATTGTTTCGACTCGGATTCTCTACAACCGACAACAATTCAAAAAAGAAACTCAATCAATCCATAAAAAAAAACAATCAATTTGTTGTCAGAGTCACTTTATCTTTGTCTCTGTCTAATCGATTGATGTTATAATTCGAGGGTATCCATTAATTTTTATGACTTACGTTTTCTTTATAAAATATATCCATGCCCTAAAGTTATAACTACAACGTTTGATGTAAACGACGAAGTTACCCCAGTTGTATTAAAATTAACTTTGATACAACAACTTTGCAATTCAAACATACATATACATCCTTAAGAATAATACAAAAAGTATTCACATGCCCAGATGCGATTCGAACCATCATTCATCATCATTGGTTATCCTGTGAGGTAGTTAATACACGCACAATGGTCCACTTTAGGGACTAAGTGCGGAAACCAAATCCCTAACATAGAGGTAGTTAATAAATGAATCACCAATGAATGAATTTTCATAAATTATCTATGACGACTATGAAGACTTTAAAAAAATAAATAATAACTTATTTATTCACTAAAACAATACATTAATTAAAATAAAATGTTCTTGCAAAATACAAAAACCAACTTAGGCCTATCACGGATTTGAATGCACATGTCTTTTGGGGGGGGGTAACCACTTAGTGGAGCTGTGTGTACCGATAGGTAGAGCCTGTTTTTACCAGGAATAGATCCAGTTTTTCTTAACATGTATTGTAGAAGCCATACTGCCTTCTGATTAGGAAAGAAAGGAAGGTTTTGTAAACCTACATTCCACTTAACAGCCCAATGCCAATGACTAGATATCTTCCTCCAATTCCTATTTCTATCCCCCAGGGTCTTCATTCGGCCAGTGTGCCCGGCATCCTGGCTCTGGACATCAACCCATCAGACCACAGCAAGTTGCTGACCGGTGGCAACGACCGCAATGCCACAGTGTTCAACAAGGACACTGAGCAGGTGGTGGCCATCCTCAAGGGTCACAGCAAGAAGGTCACCCGCGTCATCTACCATCCGGATGAGGACACCGTCATCACTGCGTCCCCGGATCACACTATTCGCGTATGGAATGTGCCTACGTGAGTAAACTGATGCCTCTCATTGAAATTTTCCAGCAGAAAAGCTGTTGTTTTATTTGGTCTAGACTTAATGTAGCTTTACCAAAATGTTTTTTTACACACAATTTTTATGATCATATAATTAATTTGGCAGGTCTCAGACGACAGTGATCCTACGCTCGCACGACGGCCCAGTAACTGGGCTGTCCCTCCACCCGACCGGCGACTACGTGCTGTCCACGTCCACGGACCAGCACTGGGCCTTCTCCGACATCCGCACGGGCACCCTGCTCACGAAGGTCAGCGACTTCTCCGGCGTCAGCCTCACCACTGCGCAGTTCCATCCTGATGGTCTCATCTTCGGTACCGGTACAGAGAACTCCCAAGTTAAGATCTGGGATTTGAAGGAGCAGAGCAATGTTGCCAACTTCCCTGGACATGTAGGACCAGTCACATCCATCTCCTTCTCTGAGAACGGTTATTATCTTGCCACGGCGGCTGAAGACTCGTGCGTTAAGCTCTGGGATTTGAGGAAGCTGAAGAACTTCAAGACTATTCAGCTTGAAGAAGGGTATGCCATCAAGGAGTTGTGCTTCGACCAGAGCGGTACTTACTTGGCTATCGCTGGTACAGACGTGAGGGTATACTTGTGCAGACAGTGGCAGGAGCTAAAGGTGTTCAACGACCACACGGCGTCGGCCACGGGCGTGCGCTTCGGTAAGAACGCGCAATACATCGCCTCCACGAGTATGGATAGGACGCTCAAACTGTATGGGATAGAATAAACAGAGTAGCAAGGTAGCACTAGTCCATGTTATATGTATGGTATCAGTAGATAACAATGAGCGACTGTAACAATGGGTGGCTCAAAGGTAGCATTATTGACGAAAATGAAGACTGTTTTGTTTATTACTGCTGGCTACATTTATGATTTCCAAATCAAAACGAAGATCGACGAGATACTTTATTGTGACATTCATCGGGTGATAATTACATCAAGTGGCGTCAATTATGCTGTATAGTGCCATTATGATTACTCATTTTGTCCACAAAAATGGATGGTGAACCATTTTGCTACCTTGAGTGCGAACATTATAAGGTACAGTTTGAATTAATTCTAACCAATTGTCAATTGGCGTATCCAATGTATGTTATATCCCTCTGAACAGTAATAATATTTTATTTTCAAAGAAAACATAAAATTCCTTTTTTTATTTTTAATATTCAAATATCTTCTCTTTTACTAGTTGTTAAATACATAAACAGGTTGCTACTATGAGCTAACAGGTGGGCCCAGATTATGCCATCAAGACAAAAACAGGTGCTTGCCTGGTTTTGTCACTAATTTGATGGTAAAGATAAAATAAATTGAATAAGCATTTTTGACCTTCAAAATATTTGACCAGCGTCTATATTTATATCATAAACACAATATTGAAGAGTATGTTTTCCTTACGTTTATATTAGGTTAGGTTTTAGCTGATAAATCTTATTGTAAGTATATTCCTAAGAGTGAGTGGTTATTGTTTTGTAAAACTTGAGAAGACCTGACGAATTGTGGAAGTATTTCATTTCTTTATGAATAAAGGGAATGAATTTTATAAAATATTTTATTTGATCCCATTATACTTTCAGTGCATCAAAGGTGGGGTTTTTTGAAATGAACACTCCTTTCAGCATCATGTATCTTTATTTTCAAATTTACAATTAAAACAAACCCTCCCATCACAACATAATTAGTTAGATACAATAATAATTATATATACACTTATCATTACAGGAATATTAACATAAAATCTACCAACTCATATAATATACGCGTTCCGAGTATCGAATCGCCTCTGCAAACAACTATCATACAATACGTGGTCACACCTCCATACTAAAATAAAATATAATTTAAATTCTTTAAGACAATCAAAACCTATAATTTTGTGAACAGCTATATAGGTTACGAATATAATATGTATGAGGCTGTGTAGAAACCACACAAATAAATAAATGTAACTGGTATGTAGCGAATATGGCAAACTTGTGCAACATGAGATTTCAATGGTTAGTGAATAATTGTGTTCGTCCAAGTTGTAGCTAAGTATATTTTTATCAACTTGTTTTCGAAACAACTCCAAACTAAGTTCACCGTATCAAGGCAGAGTAACAGTTTGGATGAAGTAAGAGTTATGATAGCGGCGCGTAACGTGTTGGCAGTCTCATACAACTCCGTATCAAAAGCAGTTCACACCATTTTTGCGCCAAGGCGGCTTCAGACCGTCCATACACCGCAAGTATCTTTGCACACAGCACTGAACCTTGCAAGGGACTAAGCTTTTACTAACCTACGAGCGAACGGAGTATAAATGAAGGCCCCTGTAACAGTAGCATGGGTTTACGTATACAGTAGCTTACAAAGCACTCACTATTACTAGAAGAGAAACAATGCACCGGTCGCCGTCGCAACATATCGATCGAAGCGATTGATTGATTGGTTTTTAGAAACTATGAATCTAAGACTATCATTTCTGTTTATCAAAGTCATTTTATAGTAGCGACATCTTAATTTACTGCTACAAAACACGATATATTGAGTCTACCTATAAAATGACTTCGATAAATGTAACTATCGACAAATACATGGTATCGAAAGGTTATATCAACATAGATGTTAACTTAAACTATCGATATAAGTGCACATAAAGTCGATATAACAACTCAATGTAAAAAATGTGGAAATTGGTAATAATACTACCTATTAGCTGATTTAGTTGTTTTGTTAAATGATGGTAATCATCGACTCATCACCAGTGATCGGAATAGGCTGACTATATTTGCCTTAACTTCGGAGAACAGAAACAGAAAGTGGAGACTTCCTTACGACTATATTTTTTTTCCCGGGATTCGGAAAAAATCTTCAGTAAGTTTAAAATAAGCTTTATATAAGATGTGTAAAGGCTATTTTTAACTAAACTTGCAATTATCAAATCTTAGGAAATTTCACTATAATCTAACTTAAATCATGTAAGTATTAGAATAATTTGATACAACGGTTATATAGTTTAAGGATTGTAAATATAATTCGAATAGGTACATGAATTAAAGTTACATTATTTATTTCGGGATTTTACGTGAAAATAATTGCAAGTTTAGTTAAAAATAGCGTTTACACATCTTAAATAAAGCTTATTTTCAATTTATTGAAGACAAGCCGAGTACATACAACACGAATTGATTGTCAAATTCTTAATTAACGCGAGCGAAGCCGCGGGCAAAAGCTAGTAAATAACATAATTCAATCATGATTTGAAAGACACGTGGCGCCACCTGTTACAAAAAGAACGTTTTTGTTGTTTTTCTCGGGAACAGTACTTTTTTTCGGGATGAAAGGTACCCTATCTCCGTTCTGTATAACTGAGAATGTATATGCAAAATTTCAGGATGATCGGTCCAATGGTTTAGACGTGAAAAGGTAACAAACAAACTTACTTTCGCATTTATAATATTAGTATGGGTATGGATTTTTTATGGTAAGGAAGTCTCCACTTTCTGTCTCTGTTCTCCGAAGTTTAGGCAAATATAGTCAGCCTATTCCGATCACTGATCATCACACATAAACAACTAACGTATGTTTCAGCTAAAATACTTTTTATCAAACTATTTATCGAATGTGTTTATAAATATTTTAGTGCAGAATATTCGATCAACTTAATAGTATTACAGTACAAACATACCCAATGATACATTTTTCTAGAAGAATATAATATACTAAAATATGTTATATATCGACATTCGATAAACACTAAGATTTATAAATAAGTAGTTTCAAGTACAGTAAGCCTGTTGAAGTTATTGGGTAAACATCATGCCGATGACTACCTCTAGTCCAGTATAGGAAAGTGTTAAAACCATAATTTTGTTTCAGTGCGAGATAGAGTCAGCTGTACAAAACGTCTAACGCCATCCATTGTCTTCCTTTCTGACTAGAAACCTAATACTTTCCCATACAGGCCTACAGTCCTTTCACAGTTATTTTACCTGTGGTTTTGCATCACAAAGATCTTTGTTCTCGTGTGCTGTTTGGTGGTTGGAGGTAAAAAAAACTCGAAGGACTGTAGTACAATTTCTATCGATCGACATAATGGGCAGTGTGATATTGTAACTTGTAAACAAGATAAAAATATAAGACCTAGGATGACGGTGTTTACACTTCCGAACAATTTTAAGGGTTTTAGAATAAAATTGACTTAATTTTGAATATTGTGTGGGTTTTCGTGCCATTTTTTTTTACAAATAAATATATATTCTACCTCTCTCCGAGCGAGACCTAGGAGACGCTGTCTCCATGACTGAAGGATGACTTAGAGGCCTGATGATTCGCCAGACATAACCCCGCCGGGAAGAGTGAAAAGCCTTGGCCCCACAGAGGGACTGAACAGGCTGATTAAAAAAAAACTACAATGTCTAAATGGTCATTCAATGTTTCTAGTTTTCAGTAGAGTGTAAATTCAATGGGTATCTGATTTTTCAAAGGATAGATAACTTTTCTCTGACAAATAATTAATATGAGATTAGTTCGACCGTCGAACTTATTTTAATCGAGAAACAAAAAAAAAATTAGAAGCGCTCGTTTCGTTAAAAAAGGTTTATATTTGTATACATAACATGTTTGTACATCTGTACCACATCCTTGATCAAAATAAATATCATTTTATTATTTTTAGTTTCTCGATTAAAATAAGTTCGACGGTCGAACTATTGAGAAAAGAAATTCTCACTAGTTCGACGGTCGAACTAATGAATTGAACTAGTGAGAACAAACGCTTTTTTGCACTCTACATAAAGACTAAAAACGTCTGAAAAAAACCTTAGATCTAACAAACTTAAGTTATTATTCTAACATGATTTGGAAGTTTATAAGTTCTTTTTTGAATATTTTTGTGGAAGGGAGAGTAGTTTAATATTTTTTCTTTTACATGTTTTGTTATTTAAAATACCGTTCGTATTTTATATTGCAATTGTTTTACCTGATTTTTCAGGGGACTTGTTGGCAGTGTTAGCTACCGTTGCAATGTTCAACTATGTTTTCTAATAACTACCCTCTCGTCTTAGAAGGGCAACAACATACTAATATGTATAAATGCGAAAGTAACACGGAGGTCTGTTACCATTTCCCGCCTGAAGGAGTTTGATAAAATTTGCCTCACAGGTGGACCATGACCAGGGTTAGGACTTTTTACCCATGTCGAGGTCAACCTGTGTGCTAGTTTTTCGCTTAAGGCGTACACAGATGGCCATGATTACTTTCGCAATCGTAATATTAGTATGGTTTATCAATTTGTAACAGACTTGTTCAATAAATCATTTAAAATCACATAGGAATCTTTGAAGTTAAAGGCGAGGCTGATCCTAAGATACTTTAGTTAATCGTAAGATTTTTCGAATATTCATTGGCATATGAGCCAATATTTTATGAGCAGCCATGATCGTCGTCAGAATATCATACATATTAATAAATCATAATGGATTTCAATATTGGTTACCAAACTCGACCTACATCTACATTACACCAATGTGTCAGTTAAGATATACCACATAACGTCAAGTGTCTCTTACGACCTTTATTACAATAAGGACTTGAAGGAACGACAAACAACAATGTCGTAAAGTACACCTTAAAGGTCAAAGCATAGTTATAAGCATTGCATGGGATCAGCATCGAGCCGCTTGCGATTTTGTCTATGGAACTTCTTAAAGCAACGTGATCCCGTGCAATGCTTATAAGTGTGCTGCCGACATCTTAATTGAAACATCCACACACATCCCAGATCCCTCACAATACTTGTAATTTCTATACATTCGCACCTTTTCAAGGTGGAAACCTATCCACCCAAAATTTCTTAAGGCTACATTGAAAGGAAATGGGGAGAATTTGGTAAGGATCGCGACCAAGTGTAAACATACCGAAGCGAGTCGGAGGCAAGTCAGTAGGGATGCAGGACGCGGCCCAAGAGCTGCGGGGTGCTTTCCGGCGGTCATGCGAAGATCAGCCACAGCACGAACAAGATGGCCACCCACAGGAATATCTTCGACAGGAACTGCTCCTCCTCGTACTGCGCCGTGCCGCGGGGGGCTGCACAAACATATTAACTTATTAGCTTATGCCCGCGGCTTCGCCCGTTTGTAGTCCGATAATTGCCCCACGGGGTCATACTACCGGGATAAAGAGTATCTCTATGTGTTACTCCAGGTTATAAATTATCTGTGTGCTAAATTTTACCCAAATCCTTTCAGTAGTTTTTGCGTGAAAGAGTAACAAACATCCATACATCCTCACAAACTTTCGCATTTATAATACATATTATTATTTATTATAGTAGGACTATGTAGATAGCAATTGAAAGTCTGTAGAGAAAATCTTGCAGATATAGGTATGGTGATAGTGATCACGTTTTAGAAAAATACGTAATTCGCCTCGTTTTGGTTCGGCCGACGCGACTCGACACATCACTCCACTCATTGATTTAAATAAAATAAATAGAGGGCCGGCGCGCTTCGCTGGTTCATTGCGTTCCTTCATCTTAAAACTTGAAAATCTAACTAGGTATATCAGGAGAAGGGCCGTAGGCAGGAGTGCTAGGTGAGGGTTCAACCCCCCGAAATCTCCGAAAACTATTAAGAATCAACCTATCCGAGGCGAATGCGAATGCTAAAATTTTCTCGCTCGCTTCGCTCGCCAACACATTCTATACTTTTTCAATTCTGCAAGAGTTGCCAGGACCCTCCTATTCTCAATTCTGTATGAATTAACAATAGGAGCGGTGCTACAATTTTCCAGCTCGTTTCACTCGCTAATACATCCTGTACTTTTTAAATTTTCCATAAGTTGACAGAGTTCCTCCTATTCACATTTCTGTACAAATTAACTAAAGGAGCGGTGCTACAATTTTCCAGCTCGCTTCAATCGCTAATATATCCTGTATTTTTTCAATTCTCCATAAGTTGACATAGTTCCTTCTATTCTCATTGCTGTATTAATGAAGAAAAAGAACTTAGTTTTCGAAGAAGGGTGCAAAAATTTTCGAGCTCGCTTCGCTCGCTCTTGCCTCTAAGTGTGTTGGGAATCGCTCCCAACATACACGCGGACGGCACGCGCAGGCGACGTGATTGTTGGGAATCACACCCAACATACACGCAGACGCCACGCGCAGGCGACGTGACCGACCAACGCGTCATCGGCATCGCCAAGCGAGCGGAGGTGGCGTGGGGAGCCGGCCGGAACGGCGGACACTCGCCTTCTCAGAGCCCACCGCGACGGACGATACTCTCGAACCATTTAGACCTTTAATAGATCTTATGTTTGTCCGGGACTTTTATAATGTTGAAATTTAGAACGGCAATAAACCGAAGCCTATTTAAAATACAGTCCACTTTCATTTATTATCAACGAGCAAGTCGAACAAAGTGCCTACTGTATAACTCCTCTATGAAAGAAAATCTAACCTACCCAATGTAGTACTAAGATTTTATTATTCAGTTTTTCTTTAACATATTCGTGGTGGAGTACAAGCTCTTTTCGGGAAGGTGAAGATGCACCCCCCCCCTTCCCAGAAATAAACCTATAAATGTCCATGGTTGGTTTGGTATAGGTAAATCCAGAGATGGTTGATATAATTTCGTTTTTCTGTTCCTAATAGTTTCAACACGCCCCCCCCCCAATCTTTCCTTTTTATTCGAGGTACCTAACCTGTCCCAACCAAATTCCTGGCTACGGCCCTGTGTGCCCCCCCCCCCCCCCCAAAGTCTTAAAAAACAACTGCGCCTAGCATACACATCCTGTGCGTGGAAGCCTGTGGAATGCTGGATGAATTTCCCACAACCCGTGTACACAAATAGTTTTTATATAACACATACCGGCACTTGGTCTCGGATCTCCAAAATTGAATGTGGATGTAAACACGCCGAAGGGGAAGGCGCCGATCCCGAAGGACATGTGGAAGCCCTCGCCAAACCCGAACCCGGGGAAGCCGCTCGTGTTCTCGGGCTCCGTGCGCTGCCCTGCTGGCCGCGGTGGTACCTACAATCATGGCGATATTTATGTTACGCTCGTCCACCTTACAAGATTTCAATGAAGTTCAATAGAGCACTTTAGATGGCTAAATACTGGTCGGACAAAATTGAAGTGCAATCGGCACAAAGAAGAAGGGTTGGTTGGCGGCAGTTGTTTTTGTTACGTCTTACTGCATGAGCAGTTGGCTGATTTCTTGCGCACATCAAGTTTGTCTCCATAGTACAAAAGTTGTAGTAAAGGTGGTAACATTGGTGAGTTGGTGGTGGACTTCAAGAAGATGCAGAGACTCCTCACCCTCTATTCTGGAAGTACAAACCCCTGTTTCTTTGATGAATTAAATAAATTATTTTGAATGTCCAGAAAAGTGGAATTTGTGTAGTTTAGTGTCGTACCTTATTCCTAGGGTCCTCTTGTTTGGTGTTTCCCCTGCCGTACAGCGGGATAACTTTGTCTCGGCTGATGGCCGCCTTGCACACGGGGCACACTTGCCGGCTCGGCCGCGTCTCTAGCCACTGGTGCAAACATGGCCAACTGTGGACATCATTATTTATACATGAATAAATAAATTGATATTTAATTGAGTCGTTCGCCCGAAAGCAATGGAAATGCCTCACTTTTACCTATTTTCCCCTTAAAAAAAAAATCCCTTCCATAATGCTCACTTTCCTTACTGTATAAAGTGTAAAATACGAAATTTTACACTTTATACAGTAAGGAAAAGGTTCCAGGCCAAGCGGTTTAGTCTGTCTGTCTTGTCTGTCAGTGAGTGTCTTACTTCATTAATTATTCATTTGATTGGAGGAAATAAGTGCAAGTAAAGTCAACACGAAATAAAAGGGATCAGTGTAAAATAAAAAAACCGGCCGCAGGTCGGACTCGAGCATGAAGGGTACCGTACCACCGTAGTAGGGGAGCCCCTTTTAATTTTGAATTTATTGACGTGATAACGTCTTATAAATCGATGAACGCCGGCTGCACGCACGAAAAAGCATGACTCTTTGTCACGTTCCGCCTGATCCGAGCGTGCAAGCGAGAGCGCGGAACAAGCGATAGAGAGGCACGATTGGCCTAAGCGTTCGGCTTCTGACGCATCTATCTCTCTTCCACTCCATCGGCCGAAGCGTCCATGACGTTATCACGTAAAATTATCGTCCGTAAACCGACTTTACAGACAACCATTTTTTTTTATTATTTTTTGTTATAGCGGCAACAGAAATACAGATTCTGTGAAAATTTCAACTGTCCATCTATTACGAATCACGAGATACAGCCCGCTGTGGCGCTGACAGACAGAGGGACAGACAGCGGAGTCTTAGCTTAGTAACAGGGTCACGTTGGTTACCCTTCAGGTACGGAACCCTAAAAAAGGCCCCTTTTTTAATTATCGGCGGCAACTAACGAAAATATGTAGGAGCGAGAATTCACTGGCGCATGCAACAGGTTCACAGGTGACAGACACGGCCCATAGGGTTCGCGTTTGGAGGTTTTATTAGACGACTTGTGAAAGGAGGTGCCCAGTGGCAGAGTTCTTCAGTCTGAACTTATACTGTCGCTTACGGGATATCTTCCGTGGTTATAAATTATTTTGAACTCCCGATATTTCGACGCTGTTGCAAGTGTCATAACAAACGAAAATTTCAAAACAAAGCTCAAAACTCAGTCCAGACAGAGGTAGATTTATTTATACAGGTTGGCAGACAGGCGGGCAGTAGAGCTAAGGAACCATGACTTTGATTTGGAGGAGAATAAAAACACAGTTTTACGTTTTTGAAAAATCTTTTGCCCAAGCCTACAATCGAACCTGTTTTGTTTAAACAGCCCCCTATTGTTGCACTTACCGCTAGTGTAGTTGGTAAGGATTGAATTTTGCATTCAGTCTGAAATATCAGAGATTTGAATAATTAATTTGCAAAGGCCATTGGTCCTTATGAACAAAAGTTGTTTCCAAGGTAACAAAGGGTTATATATTAGAAATTTATAACCCACTAAGTAAACAAAACCTCTAAATGTCATAAACACTTTCAACCTTCAAGCAAGATTTTTATTATAGTCTTTCATCACACTTTTATTGTATTGCACCATTGTATTTTTGTACATACAACTTCACATAATTGTTTTAATTTGAACTTATTTCAACTGTGATTGAAATTCAATTAATTGTTTTTTCATATTATATTTATATTTAAATAAGGTCAGTACACTTTGATTTAAACCAAAACCAAATAACTATTAAAACGATCAAATGCATCAGCAAATTTTTTGCAATATTTTTTCTATTGGTCTGTTCTGTCCCACTCGTGCTGGACAAATGCTTCCCCCATACCTTTAATAACTTCGCCCCTAAGACGACCCACTGACCTAGTACACTACATACTTTGTGTCTTAAACATCTGCATGCATCTTAACATATGGAGGCAATGAGGGCAAGAACTACACACAAGGCAATGAGGGCAAGAACTACACACAAAAATAAAAATTGTAGGTAAAGCATAACTTTTCATGTGTCCAAAGTTTGTAAAGTTTTACTTTGTTAGACATAATGTTCTAAGAGACGATTATATCTTCAGATATAATTGCACAATTGCAAATTAATCTGTTTGTGCAATCCAAGTAAGCATCAAAAAACATTATCCCAATAACATTTGCTTTAATTTATAGGTCATATTGTTTGATATGTCTCATGAAAGATTACAATTACTTTCACCAAGTCAATAACGCAATTGAAATACTAGTTGAATGATGTCTAGTTTTTGAATACTTTTCAGTTATAGCGAAGTGAATAAACACAAAACATATTCCAATTTATTTTACGAATGTAATTAGCATAAATTAATAAGTAACAGTTAATTTTTTATTTAAACTCTTTCTACAATGTATGGGAGGCGTGAGGGTGACGTACCAGAACAGGTGTCCGCACATGCTGACCACGGCGTCGCGAGCCGTGTCCAGGCAGATGTTGCACTCCAACATACGCTCGTCATGTTTGTCCTCCTCTCCACCAGCGTCACCGCCCGGCGCCGAGGCGCTCGCCCGCGCTTCACTCGTCTCTGCCATCGCTCTGTCCGACAAAACACTCCACAACTGATCACGTCAATTACACATAAATATTCAACATAAAACCTTATCACTATCAATGACGTTCCCACTGTGACACGACAATACTTCACTGGGTTTCGCTTACACATTAATCAAGACATATTTTATTAACAACAATAACAAGAAAATCACCTGACACTGTTAAATTTGAAATAATACCCAGCTTATTCACACAGAAAATTATAAAAATAAATAAATTACATCCCCAATCCCGTGGTTTGATGATCTGTCATTTTTTTGTCATAGACTATGAAGAAAACTGTCACACTGCTTCTTTAGTTTATGACTGATAGAAACAGAAATGAAGACGTGGCTAAAAAAAAAACGTTAAGTATTTCGACGGCCTCTCTTTTACAATTTCTAATATGATTTACTTAATTTATCAAGGAAGTCATTTAAATCATAATCAAAACCTCAAACTTAATGCATAAAAGACCAACAAGCATATCGATTTCATTTGTTTATAAACAACTCTTACCTACGTTCTCTTTTACTTTACTGCTCACCCGGTACGGCATTATGATTGGCCGTTCTTTGTCTGGTCGTTTCTGATCGTTTTTTGATATTTCACGCAGTCGATAAACTTGCACAAGGAAAACAAATGTCAAGTTTTGCCCTGTGTGAACGGAATATTGTATGAATATTTTTTTTATTTTCATCGATTCGCGTATGTGTGTTATAAATTACGATTTCCTGGTAGTTTTGTGTTCATTGTGATTGATTGGAATCACCAACTGCAAGTGCTGGTCCTAAAATATGTTGAAAAACAACTGTGACGTCACATTTCCAATCAGCTGAGGTGGTGTGTGGAGGGTAGAGGGTCGAAGACCATAAGTGCAGCAAAACAAACAAGATGGGTGGTGCGGTGAGCTCGGGGCGCGACAACAATGAGCTGATAGACAACTTGATGGGCGGCAACTACATCCGCACTCGGCCGGTGGAGCGGGTGTTCCGTTCGCTGGACCGCGCGGACTACATGACGCCCGAGTCGCGCGACCAGGCGTACAAGGACCTGGCCTGGCGGAACGGGCCGCTTCACATGTCCGCCCCGTGTATTTACAGGTGGGTGGCTGTACTGCTTCAGTTATGAAGGTAGATATGAAAAATGTATAATCTATAGTTGATATTGAGTTACTCTATCACTTGAGTTTTGTAAAGGTAGCTGCATCCATTAGTCAAAGAGGGATCCTAGAGTGGTTCAGCAGCTTCATGGGGTGTGATCCATACAAAGATCTCTGTATTTTGATAAAGTAACATTGAAGGATTAGTAACATATATCTAGATTATAACATGTTATTTCATGTATTGAACTACAATAAATTACTGTGACATTGTAGCTATCCTGCTGTTGTAATACATTTAGAGGTTGAGACAGTATGTTATATGTTTTATTGTAAATATTCTTGAATGGCTTTGCCTACACAATTGCTCACCATATCTGGTGATAGCGAAACCAACTAATTTTCAAAACCAAATTGGTCACACTATGTACAGAAAGAACTACGCAAGACCTTGCATCAACTGGCATAGTAAATACACTGCTGGCGCTTGAACCTTTTGCTTCCAGTATTAGTTTTGTGCATACAGGGTGGAATTTTGAGATGGGACCGTAAGTGCAGGTACCTTAACTTTCAGAGAAATGATCTTAGGAGACTATCCGTAACCATTTCCAACCAATGATTTCTGACTTTTCTAGGGGTTGGTTCCATAGAGTTTTTTAATCCTTACAAAAAACAATCTATTTACACACATTTGTCTGTCACATACCAACACCTTAGCCATAGCCTTAAGTGATCCAATAACTATGAAAAGGCTCAAATGCCACCACATATGGGACTTTATAGAATAAAGCAAATAGTTTTGAGAGCCAGATTCTTCGCTGGAAGAATGAACCTCAGCAGTCAATAACCGCACAAAAAATCTGCTAAAGGTTCACAAACGATCGCAAGATGCAAATGGAAAAAAATAATTACACACATTTTCCAAAAAAAATAAATAATGGAAGGTCTCCTTAACCCATTTTCCTTTAGCTACAATGGCCTGCCGCATTGGCCAGTGATGCCAGTGAGTATATTATGGCCAATATCGTGGGCAACAAGGAAAAATCCACTAGCTGTAATACTGGAGCCAAAAAGTTTATTGTATTTTCTTTTATTCTAGACACTTACCTTTTCCAAGGATTATATTTTAATTTTCGAGCATTACAATAATTCACTTACTCTTTGTATTTTAGAGTCAATATCTATGTAATCTAAAGGTTACAGTAGCCTTATAGTTTTAGGTAACTGGGGGCCATTTTAAGAATTTTAACTTGATTCATATTATTATCATATTATGATTCTGCTAAAACTGCCATTTTAGGCCCTCAGTCTTCTTCTTCTTCCTGCCCACCAGGCCCTCAGTGAGCGAACAAATTGCCTTCACAAGTCAAAAGGAACACATGTTTCTTTGGCAGCATTGCTAAGTTCTGTCTGCTAAGGAAATGTTGCTGGTGAAGTTACGGACAAGACAGCTATTGGTTGTCACTTCATTTACGGATAAATACAAATATTCAGGAGACTATGTCCTCCCCCAGGTTCCAATTAACATATCTGTATTTCATAATAATTGGTTCTGTGGCTATAAAGCTACTGTAACCATCTGTCATCATCGGCAGCCTTGTTCTACCCATTATTATCATACCCATCCATTTTATGCTATTTTTTCCTGGCTTGCACAAGTTTCAACCAGTGAGTCAGCGAGGGCTCTAAACCATTTGCAATCACCATGTTTTGCCAACTGTTTTGCTAACCTCCACTTCTGAACTGCCTCATGCCTGGTACAGACAGCTACAAAAAGAAATGTTTGCTCACATTGTAAAAAAAAAACTGTCCAAATCAAAAGTAAAAACATTTTAACTTTCAAGGTAGCCTTCTAAAAACAGTGAAAATTAATTTAACCATATTTTTGTATAAAAATCGTGCATGATTTGAGGACTACATCATTTTGTACAATGACCTATGAAAAATGTTATGATCATGAACTTTATTGATTGACTAACTGTGTGACCTTTGTCTGTGTGAAATAATAAAAAAAAATCTGGCCTATTTGAATCAGATTTTGTTAACAATTTCAAGGGTTTTATTTTTTTGCATGGATAGCCTAAGTTAGTCCTTATATCATCAGCTATATGCCAAGAAAACTCTTGTCAAAATTGGTCCAGACGTTTCAGAGATTGGCTGGAACAAACAAAAATGAAAGAAATGTGTTTTGGTTATCAGACTATATACTTTCGTATGCATTCAGTAAAAAGCTGTTAAAAAACAAACAGACTCTTCAATTTTATTTATTTGTATAGATTCAGTAAAAGTAAGTCTGCAGAATTAAAGATATGTCTGTCTGTTTGTCACTAAAGCTTAGAATGCCTGTTTTCCATGGGGGTAAACTGAAACTACAAAATGCCGGCTTTGAAGGACACATTATATTATTGCAATTCATATGGCTTGGCTTACCAGAATACAATCATTGAGTTGATGACATGATGTAGAATCTAAAATATTAAATTGCATACTACACTATAATAGTATTCAATTACCTTCCTATACAATTCAAAGTGATTGACGTATAATAAGTGTCCCTACACACAAGCCAAATGACATCATACAGTGACCTTCACAAGGCACAGTCAGGACATAACTGCATTTTGTAATAAACTATGAGAAGTAAAGAGATACACACTCATTTTTTCGAATCATATCTTTTTCGATTCCTGATAGTAAACGCACTGTAAAGAACATTAATATCGAAGATAGTAATAATTTCCTCCCGATTCTGACTGAAATTCGGATACTGTGGCCAAAGTATGCTAGAGTAAAGTACACAATTGTGCTTAAACATGGGTGCACTCTGTCTTCCATCAGTCCGGGTTACTACTGAGAAATTCTTAATTTAAAAACCCAACATCACCTTGTCTGACCTGGGATTCAACTCAGGACCCCACACTTTGTAATCGCGCTTGCAACCACTTGAACAACCGGGTATTTAAATAGCCCACGACTGATAGGGCAAGCTAACTTTGGGGAAGTGCAAATGTGATAATGATTTCATAATAATGGTAGTTATTATTAACTGGTTTTGATGCATTTATGATTGTGCATATCAGGTTTTGTGATGTCATAAAATCTACTTGTAATAATGGCACTCATATCATTAATACTGACCTAGTCACTATTATCATGATAGTTATCACCTAAATTACTGTCTAAATTTTATGGTACTAATGGAATTTCAACTTTCGGTGCTGAGCCGAGCGATGGAAATCCAACAGTACTTACGCTTTTATTTAAGCATTTAGTTAGGTGCCGTCTAGTGTTAGTGAAAACGGTATATCATCATTTTCCTGCCCTTATCCCGACTCATTTTTGGTCGCAGCATGTCTGTTGCGCCAACCCAAAATGAGTTGGTCGAGTTCTTCTAGTGAACACGGTAGAATGGGTGTAAAAAGACCCTTAATGAAAAAAAATATGAAGCCGATGGCACTTGTTCTCCCCGTCATTGCGATTATTTTTTTGTTCTGGACCATACCTGGGAACCTACTAGTTCGAAGATATTTCAGGCCAAAGTTTATTTATTTATTTAACAATTTATGTACACACTAAATACAGAAAAGAAGAAATGACTAGAAAAATAGTACAAAGGTGATGCTTAATTCTAAAGAAATCTGTTCCATCCAGCATATCAGCGAAAGGAGATACTAAAAAAAACCGGACAAGTGCGAGTTCGACTCGCGTGGAGAGGGTTCCGTACTGATTATTCTAAATTCCGTAAGTTGTTTGACTTCATTTGATATGTAACACGATGTACTTACTTTGCAATTTTTTTTTCATTTTCTAATTTAACCCATAAAAGTGGCTCCATGTTTAAAATTCATTAATTTACGTTACTCGTCCGTATTAGGGTCACTGACTTACATATGTGTACCAAATTTCAACGCAAGCGGTCCCGTAGTTTCGGACTAAATTGGCTGTGACAGGCGGTCAGACAGACACGCGAATGATCCTATAAGGGTTCCGTTTTTTCCTTTTAAGGTACGTAACCGTAAAAACGAGAAAGTTCCCACATTTTCACAGGTTTTTTTTAAATATAAGTTTTTTAGGTTAAAACTTTAAATACCTCAATGCATTTTATTCAATGCATCCATCAGCACAATATTTTGAGTGCGTTACTATGAGTCGTACCTACCGTAAAACGTGATTTTTCACCCCAAAAAAAATGTCGCTTCCCAGTATTTTTTTTTGTGTAGAAGATTCCTTTTACACCTTGCATCTTTAGAATAATTGGGAGTTCCAAGACACTGCCCAGAATGCGAAACCTTAATTAAGCCTTTGACTTGCCTTAACAGTTTACTGTTTCTTGTTAGCCACGGGATTGCCGCGACGCTCGGGATTCGCCTGGGTGTGGCAAGACCCCTGTGTGACAGTATCTTTCCAAGACTCGATCAACATGTCTTATTAACGCCTGAACTAAAAAGTACCTATCTACGAGTATCATCTTTTTTTCAAAGCTTGCCATGTCAAACTTCCTTCTTTGTTCCAGTGAAGTGTTAGAAGGACTGGAGCTACGGCCGGGGCTCTCGTTCCTGAACATCGGTTCCGGTACAGGCTACTTCAGCACGCTGGTGGGGCTGATCATCGGACCCTCTGGCATCAACCACGGCATCGAGGTCCACCCATATGTGTTGGAGTACTCCATCAAGAAACTCGGGCAGTTTATCGAGAACTCGCCGACTTTGGACGAGTTTGAATTTTGTGAACCTAGGTTTTATGGTGGTAAGTGATAAATTGACTACTTGTATCATTTTTTTTTTGCATGAGACTCGCTACTCGATATTCAGACACCCGTCAAAACTAGAAGGACCAATGAATACAAGATCATCAGGGATCTCGCGTGTAACGCAACCTGTGTTGCAGAACTTGCAGACCGACCAACATACGGACACGTTCATAATATAGTACCATTGTGTTGCACCCTGTGCTGAGTATGGCTTTCCTATCTTTGTGCGATGCTTTCCTGGTCTAATCAAGTCTCATTCAGATCTTCTATAGGTCTTCCACGTCCACTCATCTGCCTGCTGGTCTACCAACGCTCCACTCCTTCTCAGCAACCATTCTGTTATCTCCTCCAACTCCATCTAGTCTAGCTAAGTTCCCTTGAAGTCACTTAATTATTATTATTATATCGGTACATGTTGTCCCATTGCTAGGCAAAGGCCTTCCTCTATTCTTTCCATTCCCGGCCACCACAACCGTGGTCCAGTATTTCATGAAGCGATCTGTATCATCTCGCCGTCTTCGCTTAGGCTTTCAACGACGTTGAGTTCTTTCTTTTGACACCCATTCAGAACTATTCTTTTGCGCATTTATTTCAATAAAATGAAATGCAATCTTTCTTTACCAGGTAACGGTCTGAGCATCCCTCCTCTGACGACGCCGTACGACCGCCTGTACTGCGGTGCCGGCTGCCCTGAGCAGTATCAGAACTACTTCAAACAACTCATTAAGGTAGGCCCTATACAGCCATAAACCCCTGGTACCTGCTAACATGAAACTTGTATGTTTTTGTTGCATACAGAATAGAAATAGGACTGTATTTTTAATAAATCAACTATTTTTTAAATTCTGATGGATAATTTTGTTGTGGTATTGCTTTTTTTTAAACGAATCGTAACTTTTTCATGCCGCACTTTAATGTGAACGGTGCATGTGTTTCGTGGGGCTGTCTAATATTTATTGTTGTCGTTCATAAAGTGCTGTTTCTTAGCCTACTTTGAATAAATGACTTTTGATTTTGAAACAAAGTTTCGCATATTTATTCAAAGAAAATATGGCTTAATTCAAGTTCTTATAAGATTTCATTTGATTTTATTCATGTTAGCAGGGCTGTAACTCTGCGACCTAGGTAAGGGCACTGCGGGTGCACTCAACGGGCTTTGAAAGCGACAAACGTGCGTTTGCGTATGTTCTGTTGGTAACACAGAATGAGTGCTTTCACTATAATTTAAAGGTTCACTTGCGTGGAACGACCGAAATACCGGGTATGTCTTTAAAAGCATAATTTTGGTTGGGGCGTGTCTTGTATAGTCGGATCTTAGCATCTATCATTATAATTAAGCTTTTAATTCGGCATTTTAAATTAATTACAGTAACAGTTTCTGACTACTGTAGTGAC
Source organism: Eurois occulta (assembly GCA_950022335.1). Lineage (NCBI taxonomy): Eukaryota > Metazoa > Arthropoda > Insecta > Lepidoptera > Noctuidae > Eurois > Eurois occulta. The sequence continues at coordinate 1,125,107 of OX465489.1, read as the reverse complement.
CACATTTATCGACGCGGATCCGATCACACCAATAGCGACATTAAATTTGTCATTTTGTCGCATTTAGTTCGATGTCGGAGTAGTGTTGAGTCGCGTTGTCTTAACCGATACCAGCCGAACGACGCGACGTTCTCTTAAGCTCTTTCTGGTTGGATCAAACCGAATCCCCGCCAATAATTGTGGTCACTAACTGGTCGATTCGAATCATCATGGATTTGGTTTCTAAGCTATATTAAAAAAAAAAATGCCAGAAAGGCTTAACATTGGGATAAAATTTTCCACAAAGGTGGGAGGCGTCCTGGTGATGCCGCTGAACGACAACCTGGTGCAGATCAAGCGCACGTCGGTGGACAACTGGGCCTGCCGCAGTCTGCTTAACGTGTCCTTCGCGACGCTCAGGGTGCCCGCCCCACACGACCTGCCGGAATTCTCCACACCAAGTGAGGGTCGAGGATTTGTCGAATTTAATGGTTCATTTAGCTTACCAATGACGCCGTTTACAAGGGGAAGAAGTAGATAGAATATATTGATAAATTATCATTCTCCTGCCCTTATTCTAATTTATTTGGGGTCGGCGCAGCATATATTCTCTTCTTCCATACTTCTCTCTAACAATATACCGACAAATCTAAATTAATACACCAGGAGGTAGCTCCGTATCAAAACGACCTATTTATCAAAACAACACTTTAGCAAAAATGTCATAATAGCAAAACGTCCTAAAAACAAAAGAATGGAAATTGTGGTCATACCACACATACACGTAAGTTTTTTTAGAGGAATAATCATTTTTATGATCTCTTCGAAACAATAAACTAAATTAAAAAAAATATGGGAATGGGCTCAGTATGGGTTGGCGGATGTCATATATTTTCGAATATTATTTTGATTCTAGAGAAGTCACAAAGATGTTCATCACCATTTGGAGAGCAGTGGTGATGTAACTAAGTGGTGTATTCTTTGACAGCGATGCAAAGTCAGAGGTAAAATAACCATGAAGGAATTAGATTACTGTTCTAAACAGTTCTTTATAAACTATCGGTGTGCTACATTTCATCCAAATCCGTTTAGTAGTTTTTGCGTGAAAGAGTAACAAACATTCATACATCCTCACTATTGTATGTCATGTGGGTATTCGTGAAATACTATTTATGTTGTGCTACCTGTAATAATAAATATAACAGTCTTGTTTGAATCTGCGTATCAATCACGTCATGGTGACAGCGGTGCTAAATAAATAAAGTATTAAAGCAAGTTTTCAGACAATTAAAGTGTGTACAGTTTTATTATTGCAAAGGCGAAGATATTAATATAAATAATCATGGAACATGTGCGTCCGCCAGCGGAATTATGTTTGGAGGGTGGTCCGGCAAGTCGGGCCGAAGCGTGGCGCAAATGGTTTCAACAGTTCATGGTATTTTGAAAGGCATCCGGTATTCACTAAGAAACATCCGATGTACAAGCAAGCTTGCTAATAAATTTGATTGATTTGGAGGGCTACGACGTATACACAACATTCAAGACAAAGGATGAGGACAAAGAAAATTTTGAAACTCTCTTCAGCAAGTCTAACGATAACAACAAGACAGTCATACTCGCCCTAATTACAAATTAATAGACTCATTCGACTCCACTATTTACTTAAGACCAACCTCTGTGAAGAAGTTAAGAGAATCATCGATTCATTAAACAACACACGAGCTGTTGAATATGGCTGCATTTCAACATCTATACTTCAAACATGCAGTAAAGAACTAGCAGAAGTTTTAAGTGATCTAATAAATTTCTTTTACTTAAGGAACGTTTCCAGAAAATTTAAAATTATGGTTTATGGTTTAAGAACTTTATTTCTCAAAAAGAATAACATTCACTTATATAAGAAAAAACTTATTTCTATTTAGAATACATTAGCGACGCGACGGTTACACAACAAAAATTGGTTAGATTAGTATACTACCCGAAGATAACTTAAGATTTGAAATCCGCTAAAATGTGTTTATTTAGAGATTTTTTAAAAGTGTACATGGATTTTTTATCTTTTACATGCCGAGGCAATTTGTTGTAAAGCTGTGCTCCTTCATGCAGAATAGTACTCCTGCCGTGGTTTGTTCTAGGGGCCCGCAACGCTATGTCATTTGCTTGTCTAGTTCTGAATCTGTTTTTTATTTGTGATTGGTTTGTAAGAGTTATTTGTGTGTATGTTTTTGTTTTAAAATTGTATGTACAAGAAAACAAGTATTACACCTATATATCTGAGAAATATTCATGAGCTTTGTGTTATTGTAAAGTTTTTGTGTAGGCGTTGGGTAGTTGTATTTAAAAAGAACTTTGATCATTTTATTTTGAGCTGTTTGCAAGATTTGTAGGTTGGATTTATAAGTACAGCCATACACTTCAATTAGGTAGTCCAAATGAGGTTTCACCATGCAATTATAAATCATATAGCAAACTTGTGGTGTAAGACAACAAACAATGCTGCGCAGTGCGCCTGTTAAGGAAGAGAACTTATTTCTTATTTTCTCGTTATGCGCTTTCCACGACAAGTCGCTATCCAGTACAATTCCAAGGTATTTTTCTGCTTTAGATTTTTCTAGAATTTTACCATTGAGGTTAAGAGCGTGTTGTGTTTGTATTTTTTTATTTTTAGCAGTAAATATTGTGTACTTTGTTTTATTAGTATTAACTTTAACTGTCAGTAAATTGCACCAGAACTAATCAAACAATCTATTTAAGTCATTTTGTGCCTGTTCCATAAGAGTATCAATTTTATTACCAAAATAGAACAGACTTGTATCATCAGCATAGAGTGACACATCACCTCGTAGTCCTATGTCTGTAATATTATTTATATAAACTAGGAACAGCAATGGGCCCAGAATAGAGCCTTGGGGAACTCCACATGTAATCAGTTGCGGGCTACTCTGACCAGTCATCGATTTTCAGGTATGATTTGAAGATTTTGTATGCTGCTCCAGTAACACCAATCGCCTTCAGCTTTTTTAGCAGTAGTTCATGAGTTACTGTGTCGAAGGCTTTCTTTGGATATATAAACAGACCCAAGGCCAGTTGTTTCCGATCTATGTTGGTTTTAATTTTGGTGATGAGATCGTTTATCTTTTTCCATTCTTCATTTATTTTGTTTATATCCAATAGCAGGACTTTATTAATCCAATCTGTCTTTTTTGCATTTAGTTTTAGTTGTTTTATTGTTGTTTATATTCGACTCTAAATATAGACAAAGATAGATGATAAATGGTGATGATGATAGATGGTTAGATATTTAGATTTCCATTCTCATAGTTGGTTTCTTCTAAAGTTTTATATAATCGTAAGTAGTTGACTGCTTCGTACTGAATTTTCTTTGGAAGCTCAGGCTGGCCAACCGGAAACAATTTGCATCGTCCTTTACATTTGTAGATAAATGATCCAGTATTGTTTTGCTAGTCACTGCTTCTCGAGTACAATACTTTTCATGGATTTTATTCAAAATACTATAGCCTTCCCCTTTTAATACATTAAAATACTCTTTTGTATTCTTATCTCTTTGGGATCATTATCAGTAGTAAAATCATTTTTTAAGAAAAACTCCAAACTAGATATGAATAACTATCGGCCCATTACGTTAATCCCGAACCTATCAAAAATATTTGAAAAATCATGCACTCAAATTTGTTTAAGAAAAGAGAATGCTCATGGAAGTATGGAATCCCGTACCATGCTGCATCAAAATCAAACCTTGTTTTTTATAGACTACACTGATCGTATTAACTCCTACAAAAATTATTTTTGAAAAAAAAACCCGCGTTTCAGAGTTATTTTATAAAATCGAAACTAACCTAAAAAGTAGGTCTATTTTTTCGACGCTACCAACGACGTATTTTAACACACATACATTACATTATTGCTCTAAAAACAGCGTAATACACTAATATTAGTAAGAATTACGAGTTAAAGTAACATCCACAGTATGCTTGACTGAAACTCGATTTTATTTTAGACCTTTACATTGCCAATAGTCAGTCAGTACAGTACAAATGTCAGATGCCACAGATAAGATAACTATAAACCATAGAGTATAGTAAGTGCTATAAACTAGTCGGGATTTAGGGATGTAATCGATAAATCAAAATCTTTAGGCTGAGAAAATCTATTTTGTTGCAAATAGCAATAAACCAAACTAAATCGATTTGGTGTACTGATCTTACTTAATTGTAATTAATTTTAGAGTCCGCTCGACAGACAAGGGTTTGTTCAATTGAAACGGAACGTCATTTATATTCAGTTGAAACGGAACGTCATATAAAGGGAGTAAAACAATATTCGTACTTTTAAACTCGAAAAGTATATTTCCAGTTCAAAAATCAAATCCCCGACGCGTAATGCCGTAAAAAAATATGAAACTAATTACTATAATATTTTGGTTTTGAGGCGCGAGACTTTTTGGTACCAACTTTGGTCATTGTCCTTTATGATCCGAATCATAAATTTCTTAAACAAAGGGAATTGCTCAGTTTGTTAGGGTGATTTGGCTTAACGTGAACATTAACTATAATATTTAATGACTGGGGTGTTTAATAGTTTATACCTCAATGAAACGAATTATAGTAATAAAGTTGCAGGAGAGTGTAAAAATGGTTCATATTGAGCATGTCTAATGCTAAAACTTGTCGCTGAAAAAGTTACCATTATGAGTACTATTTTTTTTCCAAACAAATGATTTGCCTTTACTATAATGATATTCTCTTACTTTTAATGTAATAATAGCACATCCTGAGGTCATTTAAATGGAATAAAACTATTTTTTTTTGTTTTAATGATTTTTATTCTGAATCATAAATTAATAAAATATTATCTAAAAACTGGGCAGGTGGCCTAATATTATTAGGCTTCATTAGGTTCCTGTACTTGTGCAAGGAGTAGGTATGTATTTTTTTGATACAGATAATTTGAACTCTTTTGAACATATAAATATGTACCATCAATTATAATAATTGGTTTTCTGTCTTCTCCACCAAACAAACCGTTGGGGATGATTAGTTTCTTTGAGATATTTCTGCCCTTGCAATATGATTTATTCCTAAATTATGAGGAATGAAATCCTCATTTAACATATCGCGAGCCTTGCCCATCAGTTTAGATAATGTTGAGCGTGGCACATTCAACAATGATGATATTCTTTCATCGCTATCCCCAGTCCTAAGTTTAATTAAATATGCTGTTAGACCCAATGTCCCATTACATACCCCAGATAACCTTGGAAGATCTGCTTTTAATTGAAAAAATTATGCTTTGGACAGTCCAATCTAGAAATGGACTATATCTTCCGAAATTCCTTCTATATTATTAAAATCAAATGTTTGATTTCTTTCTTTAATAAATGCAGCAAAATCCTGAATATATTCTGCAGTAAATGTATGGTTAGGATGAGAAATGTTTGATAACAGTTCAGCCCAGTTATTGTCACTTAAATGAAACCCACATATTCTGCTATTTTTTGGCACATAAAAATTAAAATCAGTAAACAACTTCACTCTTAACCATGTTGGGATACTCAGTCGCTGTGGTGAGTCACAACCTGGACAAAAACAATGAGCTTGTGTATCAGGTGCTCGAGTATAATCCGGTAAGGTTATTGTATCTGTCAACGCTGGTACATTTGCAGATATTAAAGCAGGAACTGGTGCTCTATCAGCTCGTTGCCAACATGGATGGCAGATGCGATCGGATCCATGAACCTAAAACAATTTAATTCATAGTTAGTGGTGTCGGAAGACAAACTGACATCTTTTTTTATTGCTCACGCATAATGTATTACATTTCAACGAATATGTCATAATACTATATTATTCATTAGTTGAAGATAAGTGACATTATGTCTGCTCATTAAAATGCAAATACCATATCACACTCTTTTAACCTTATTGTGTTTTCTATTACATATATTGTAAATGCAAACATAAAATACATAAAAAATATATTACCTGACGTGGTGATATCCACTCGCTAATTACATTTCTTATGTGTGTTTCTCTTTCAGAATTTGTATGCAGAACATGATATCTACTACGTAGTATGGAACATCCACAATTTACACATAATTGTCGTTGATGACCACTACTTGTGCTTTGTTCATTTTCTTGAACCGCTGAATTATTAAGAGCCAACATCCAGCAAGAATGACAGACCAAGCTCTGGGCTGTAACCTGAAAATAAGACATAATATGGTTAATTATTTTTATTCAAAACTTATACTGTCACTTACGGGATAAGTGACAGTATGAGATTAGTTTTAAACCTTGAAAGCTTAGAACAGTATTTTTATTCAGTTTGTATGAATAAAAGAAAAGATTATTTTAAAAATAATAGAACATTAGCTTACCACTTGTGGAGCAGTCCATTGTCGAATTACTGATAGTATTCCAACGGGTTCCAGAGTGCGTCTCCTGCGATCGATAATATCAATGCCGCAATTGACGCATCGCATTGATTCCTCATTCCCACTAGGGGCAATAAGATCGTGCGCAGGAGCGTCAGTGTTCATGCCAAGGTTGTCATTTAAAGCCGGTTCAACGTTTAACAAAATAGCGCCAGGGTCATCGTCATGAGCAGAATCAGTGTCCAAGGGTAAAGCCGGGTCTTCAATTGGACGTAGTATCGGAGTATCGGAGTTCATTATAACAAAAACAAAAAACTTCGCAAAAGTAACCGAAACAACATTCACAATACACGGAGGCAAAGCGAATGTTTGTAGGTATTTTCACTACGTAATGTCATTGTTGACAGTTGGTGTTGCCAAGTAATAAAACAAAAATCGATTTGACAACAACCGAATTTACATCCGATTATAATATTAGATTATAATTGGATGTAAAATGATTTCCATATCAAAAACGAGGACTGTTTTGTTTGTTTTTAATGTAATTAAAGGTTAATAAAAATAAAACCTTTTGTAAATCACTTGATTACTCACTGTCAAGAAAATAAATATAGTTTTTGTCAGATTTAGAAATCGATTATTTTCTTTAATAAAATACTTCAATCACGATTATTATTAATGTGGCAACACAAAAGCACCCTCCAGGGAAAAAAATGGCGACGGTTTTTGAACTCAATCGGTTTAAATACTTATTAAACGAATTGTTTTTACATTAACTTTCCTACTACGACAATTGAAAAAATATTGATTTTAGAATTAATTATATTTTTTGGTAATAATACTTTTTACAGAACAACTTGTCCACGTTAAGCCAAGAATGAGCAATTCCCTTTAACGTTATATTACATACCTAATCAAAACGGCTTTCAAAAAAATAAGTCCACAACACTAGCTGCATTCTCTCTAATTAAAAAAAAAACTGAAAATATCGATAAGCGTAATAAAGTTGCTGCCATATTCTTTGATATGAGCATAGCCTTTGATATTGTAGATCACAAAATCTTACTCAACAAATGCGAGCTATACGGAAATCGTGATAAAGCACTGGAATGGATTAAAAGCTACATAAGCAATAGAAAGCAATACGCTGAAAAGTCAGATCAACTTTTGAAACAAACAAAACAAGAATCGCGGCGATATTACGTATTTGTATGGGATAATATCGCTCGTGGAGACGGCCTCTAAGAGAGTGTATAGAAATACGTGGCACGATGATATTATCGCCGCGATTCTCTCGCTCGTGGAGACAGCTCCTAAGGGCACTGCAAATTTTATATATCATATTATATTATTAAAGTATATAATTCTAATATTGACTCTAATTATTACAATGTTACATAAATTATATTAAACATCAATAAAATAAATCACAATTCTCAATTCATTCATTCATTTTAGTCATAGGTATATAATTATAATGTAGTATCTATTATTATTTCACATTTACGCAAAGTTAATATTATTACAAGGTCGATCGATTCACAATTCGTCAATTTTAAATTTAGTAGCGTTTCTTTATTAACAAAGATTTCAACTGTTTAGTGAAAATTGAGTCATTTGGAAGGGATTTTAATCTTTCAGGTAGTTTATTAAATAATGTTAGCTAGTCTTGAGTATGGGCTTTTCCCAATAACTTTCAAGTTTGTGATGTGTATTAGTCTATTCCTGTTCCGTCGGTTATAGTTTTCATTTAGCTCGATATTAGATTTGAAGAGGTGTCTATTTTTTCTAACGAATAAACAACATATATATTGCTGGTAGTGTAAGAATTTGTTGTTTAATAAAGTGTGGCCTACAAGTCTCTCGTTGGTCTATGGTCATTAGTATTCTAATAAATTTCTTTTGCTGAATGAAGAGGTCCAAAAAGTCAGTGCTTTCTCCCCACAGAATGACAAAACAGACATAATTTAGCCAGGAGTAGGCGTACGCATAATAGGCAGATAAGGCGGTGTTATAGTCTGTGTTACGTTTCAATATACTTAGCGTATAAATAAATTGGGACAATTTTGCTCTTGTATTTTTTATAATTATATTTCTTCTTTGTTTGAGTCTAATGTTAGGCCTAAAAGTGTAAATTCGTTTATTTCTTCTAATTTTCATTTTTTGCGTTAATATATTTAGACTTATTGGGGTTCTTTGGTAAGTTCTGAATTGGCATATTTTAATTTTAGATAGGTTTATTTCTAAGTTATGTTCGTTTAACCATTGCTCAGTTTTTGAGAAAGTTTTTAAAATAACTAAATGGTCAACATTCGCTGGCGTTTTAAATAATAAGGAAACATCATCCGCGAACAAAATACACGTCGAACTTATCTTTTTTGGCAAGTCATTTACGTATTTTATAAATAGGGTACATCCTAAGACACTTCCTTGGGGTATAGAATTATTAATGGTAGCCATGTCTGATCGTATGCTGTGCATTTCCTGGTTAGTGCTATCGAAGTATTCTACTTCCACGAATTGTATTCTGTCCTGTAAAATGATGTAAACCAATTAAAAGCTTGCCCCCTTATACCCGATCCGTAAAGTTTTTGTAATAAAATTTTATGTGACACCCTGTCATATCTAGGAATAGTCCCACAGCGTACTTTCGTTCGCTAATGCAACTGTAGATTTCCTGTACGTAATTGTGTACCGCTAGAGTAGTTGAGCATTTTTCCCTAAAACCGAATTGGTTTTTATCCAAGATATCCTCTAAAAACGTGTTAACGCGATTCGCCATTGCTTTTTCGAATATTTTTGAGAAAGTGGGTAATTATTACCCAAAAGAAATGTGTCAGAGTCATTTGCGGCGTTGTACCGCTCGAGTCATGTAGACCGACAAAAAATTGGGCTTACTCACTATTACTAGTTTATAAATTTTAGAAGTGGGGCATGTTGTTAAAAATCACCCAAGCTTGTTTACTAAAGTAATTGAAAATAAAAAGTTTCTCTCTAGAGACCCCACTAAACTGGCCATAACAAGATGTAGAAGCACTCACTTCCAAAACAATTGCTATAGCATGTCGGTCAAAATCTTCAATAAAATACTTAAACTAATCGGATAACTACCAGTTAAAGGACAATGACCAAAGTTGGTACCAAAAAGTCTCGCGCCTCAAAACCAAAATATTATAGTAATTAGTTTCATATTTTTTTACGGCATTACGCGTCGGGGATTTGATTTTTGAACTGGAATTATACTTTTCGAGTTTAAAAGTACGAATATTGTTTTACTCCCTTTATATGACGTTCCGTTTCAACTGAATATAAATGACGTTCCGTTTCAATTGAACAAACCCTTGTCTGTCGAGCGGACTCTAAAATTAATTACAATTAAGTAAGATCAGTACACCAAATCGATTTAGTTTGGTTTATTGCTATTTGCAACAAAATAGATTTTCTCAGCCTAAAGATTTTGATTTATCGATTACATCCCTAAATCCCGACTAGTTTATAGCACTTACTATACTCTATGGTTTATAGTTATCTTATCTGTGGCATCTGACATTTGTACTGTACTGACTGACTATTGGCAATGTAAAGGTCTAAAATAAAATCGAGTTTCAGTCAAGCATACTGTGGATGTTACTTTAACTCGTAATTCTTACTAATATTAGTGTATTACGCTGTTTTTAGAGCAATAATGTAATGTATGTGTGTTAAAATACGTCGTTGGTAGCGTCGAAAAAATAGACCTACTTTTTAGGTTAGTTTCGATTTTATAAAATAACTCTGAAACGCGGGTTTTTTTTTCAAAAATATTTTTTGTAGGAGTTAATACGATCAGTGTAGTCTATAAAAAACAAGGTTTGATTTTGATGCAGCATGGTACGGGATTCCATACTTCCATGAGCATTCTCTTTTGTAAATAGGTACCTAAATTCGAAGTACATTGCACTAGGTACTTTCATTTAATTTTAAGTTTGCATGCTGAAGGAAGTCAGCGAAATAGGAAAAACCTTTTTATTTGTAAGACCATAATGTAACCACCGTATTTCATGAAAATAAAGATTCTTGAATCTTAAACAAAACATAACACTGCTATTTCAGGTTTCACTCGTTTCAACAGGCAAGGCAGGCTATAGACGAATGCCCACATGACATACCTACAATACTCACAAATTATCGCATTTAAAATATTACTAGCTTATTCCCGCGGCTATGCCCGCGTGGAGTTCGATTATTGTCCCACGGCATCGGGATAAAAAGTATCCTATGTGCTAATCCAGGTTGTAAACTATCTCTGTGCAAAATTTCATCCAAATCCGTTCTGTAGTTTCTGCTTGAAAGAGTAACAAACATCCATCCATCCAACTTCAAACTTTTGCATTTATAATATGAGTAGGAAGTAGGATTGTCTGTGGAAATTTTATCGAAAATACAAGATGGCGGCCTTAGATCCGACCAGGCAAAAGTATTAAGTAGAATGTAGTAGTATAATGAGAGCCTCTTTTGTCCCTCAGTCTGCCTAGACGAGCAGTGCCCGGCGCGGCTGCAGGTGCTGGCGCGCGCCGTGGTGCGCAAGCACATGCGCCTGTCGCTGCTGTCGCGCCACCCGCACCTGCGCGAGCCGCCCGTGCGCCGCCCCGTGCCCAACAGCTCCTGCCCACGCCGCATCTGCATCCCTATCGAGGACGAGAGCGACGTTGGTACGTACAAGCTCACGCCTCAAGGATTTAAACACGTATAACTTTATCCACATATCTTGAGACGCGGTAGAATTTGGAACTACATCGGTAGATGAAGTTTTTCTTAGCAAGCAGCGTCACCCTGATGTTTCAAGCTGTGTTGGCCAAGTAATATCTTTATTGACAACTAGCTGTTGCCCGCGACCTACGTTCGCGTGAAATTATAAATTATAAAAAATCTATCTGCAGTAAAAGTCCTGTCAAAATCGGTCTAGCCGTTTCGGAGATAAACCGTTTGAATCAGATTTTGTTAACAATTTCAAGGGTTTCAATTTTTTTATTTTTTTGCACGGAACCCTAATTATTTTTCTAAAATAATTGTAGCCCATGTTAGACCCTGTAAAATCAGCTATCTGCCAGTAAAAGTCCCGTTAAAATCGGTCCAGCCGTTTAGGAGATTAGCCGGAACAAACAGATAGACAGACAAAAATTGAAAAAAAAATGTGTTTTTGTTATAAGTGCCGTATATATTTTCATATTATGTATTCAGTAAAAAGTTGTTATTTTGATATTACAAACAGACACTTCAATATTATTTATTTGTATGTAATAAATGTACGTACATATATTTATAGAAGATTTGGGAATGGCTAGCGAGAGAAACGTAACTAAAACGTTACGCGCCTGATATTTCTTAAATGTTAAAAACGCTCCTTCCACCTAATGACACAGGGGTTACATATGTATTGCAGAGGGGCTGAACGCGCTGCACGACCTGGACCACGTGAACGGCGCCAACGAGATGAACGCGCTGCTCAGCCTTGTGCTCAGCATGGGACAGAATCGCGTCGCCGGCGCGCTGCGGTTCGACTCGCTCGACACGCCTTCGGACTCCGAGGACGATGACGATGAGGAAGGTGGTGACGACGGGGGCGGCGGTGGAGACGGAGACGGAGGTGGGGGCGGGGGCGGAGGCGGGAGCGGAGGAGGAGGAGGTGGTGGAGACGACGATGATGACGGCGACGGAGGTGGAGACCGGCCCGCCCGGCCACCGCGCGTACCTAGGCCGCGCGCGGAGCCGACGCGGCCTGGCTACGTGCGCGGCCTGCGCGTGGAGCGGCCCGTGCGCGCCGAGCGCATCATCCGCATGGAGCGCGCCGCCGCCTTCGCCAACCCCGCCGGCAACGTGACCGAGCACCTGCCCGAGCCCGACCCCAGCATGAAGCCCCCGCGCGCCTGCCGCGGCCTGCTCACCTTCGAGTTCCAGGACGACCACGCCGCCCTGTGCCCCGAAGCCACAGACGCCTCAGACGCCCCCACGGCGCTCGACGCGCCTCAAACCTCCGAGGACTCCAAGACCTACGACAGTGCCCAATCGGATCCTGTGAAAGTGCCGGCTGAAGTGGAGATATATCTAGGCAAAGAGATCCCAGGCACGTCGCGTGACATGGACTGGGAAGGCACGGTACTCGCTAAAGAGGAGTCGTCCAGCGAGGAGGAGACCACGGAGACGTCAAAGGATCAGAAGAGGAAGAAGCTAGACAGCGGCATCGGCGAGGGCACCACCGCGTCCAGCAGCTCGTCGCCGGCCAAGTCCGAGTCGGCCGCGTGCGAGTCCGACGCCGACGTCATCACTCTGAGCGATCTCGAGAGCGATCCTAATCTCGGTGGAGGTAAGAGTTTCTCGATTTCTAATAATTTCGGTTGTAGACGAAACGTAAATTACCCTTATTTTTAAGGGACTTTCTTTTATTCTTAACTCTAGAAACTCAACAAAAGTTTAATTATAATTTACGACTACCTCAAATTTTGTTTCCTATCATAGTCCAGTAGGATAGTCAACAAGTTCAAAAACGTGTTAATTCTTGATAAAGCTCCTAAAAACATGAGTGATGACTCATTCGATTCGGAATGACGTCTAGAAAAATGTATCGAAAGTATGTATTCATCCCTTAAAAATTGAAATTGTTATTAGAAAAAAAAGATGTCGATAACTCAAAAAACTATTAATATTTGAGGAAATTAGAAAAAAAATTGATAAGTTAACCACCGCTTTTTTTTTGTCTTGGCAAAATAACGATTTAAGAAAAAAAATATTTGGTTGTCTAAATAATTAGTTAAGAAATTATTTTCTTTTTAAAAATAATTATTGGCATTTCCATCGCTCATATTTTTAGGAGCTTTATCAAGAATTGACATGTTTTTGAAGTTGTTGAGCAGCTAGCCCACAGGACAGGGTTACTAAGTTCCGTGACGTGGCAGGTCGGCGGCACATGAAGCGCTCGCACGCGGCGGGCTCGGAGTCGTCGTCGGACGGCAGCGACGCGGGGCTGCGGCGCTGCAAGCGGCGCGCGGCGGGGCGGCGACAGGCGCGCGCGGCCGCCGGCCTGCGCCCCGCGCGCCGCGGCGGGCCCGACGCGCGCCGCGTGCGCCTGAGCGTGCTCATGAAGCGAGGCGTCAAGGTATACCACCACTTTCTTTTATATTTTTCTGAATACTTTTGGAAATATTATAAACTCGACTACTCAAAGCATTTATTTCAAACTAGCTGTTGCCCTTGAATGAAAGGTTACCAGCAACAGCAAGTCTGAAATAAAAGCTTCCGCGTCCGCGTGAAATTATTATAAAAATAATTCTTCCTTGTTTGAATCGAATTTTGTTAATAATTTTAGGGTTTTAATTTATAACAACCCTTATAGATTCGTCCTGTCCATCTGTTTATCTGTCAGACTGCTGACACCACACAGTTGAAATTAACAAAATATATATATATTTTGTAGCGGTTACCGCGGGTTAGCGGAGGCCCTATATACATGTAACCGTGTGAGGTGCCTATCGACAGCTCTTGAAAAATGAGGAAGGATGAATGAGGCTTCTACAATATTTGTTTTCTTAAATCAATGGTTGATGTAATATGCACTTCTAAAGCCGTAACATTGTGTCCCTCCCTCAGGTAGACGAGGAAAATCTTGAAAACAAAAAATTAAATAAAAATGATTTTTTGTTTTAATCATAAGCATTCAATAAAAAGCTGAAATTTTGAAATGACAAAGAAACACTTCAATTTTGTTCATTTATATAGCGTGAACGCCTTAATTGCTGAGTTGAGCTACAAGTTAACTGACGTATGCTTGCACTGACTGGACAGCTACTATCAAATACGTGTGGCTTTTTCCTCAAAAGACTCAAAATTAAAAAAAAAACCCTACTTCGTCCTACATGGGCACTTATAAAACGATATCTCAGATATTGATATGCATGGTCCTCACATGATTGACGCCCCGGGCGACGGGGGCCACGTGGTGGCTCCCGGCCACCGTAAGCGCGGGCCTGTGGACGGTGAGTAATGGGCTAACTCGCTGTCCTGCTTATGACGACAGGCCGTGTTGACGGCGCGTTCGTGCTCCACGCGCGCCTCAAAGAGATGTCAGCAAATCGGAAAGTGCCCCGCAAGGGCCAATGCCTGCCGGGGCTGCGGTTCGAAAGAGATACCGCGGCCCTAGAACACAAAGGGCAAAGAAGGAATATGGATGGGTTTTAGTCAGTACAAGTCTGAACCTCCCTTCCGCTCATAGTGGCAATTACTGGCAATGTAGGGGCTTTAAACTGTTACTGTGACTTCTTAAGTTTGTTTTCGGGCTTAACTCTTAAGTTTGAGGTTGTGTTTCTTTTCTGACTACTCTGCAAAGAAACACCTACCTAGGTGAGCCTAATAAATTAATTAAAAAATAAGTATAAAATAAATTGTAAACCCGTGTTTAGTAAGTGTCCTTTGTATGTCTTGAATATGTTTTCTTAAGTATCCATTCTCTGTTTCGTTAAGGAGCTACCATTACCCTACGCACTGAAGAAGTACGTCAACCTCGGACGCTGCTTCGAGTTCTGAGCGAGGATCTCCTACAAGCCGGTGCGTGCCAAGGAGCAGTTCATAAACCAACTAGCTGCCCTGTGCCGGCTATAACTGATATTTTTTTTAAATGAGAGTTTATTTTATTTAACTCTCTTATTTACATGCGTGTTTATAAAACTTGAATGTCAAAAATGAATTGTTAAAACGACTGAAAGGGTACTTATTTGATTGAAATCTGAGTTTTATGCGCACGTTGTTAAAGTAAAATATTATAAATTGGTCACGAATACATATTTGGAGTGAGTAATATGCAAGCACTGTTATCGCCCGTGTGTTCGTCTTGCAAACATCTCCTCTCCGGTCATGGCTTCCAACGCGACAATAGTCGTCAGAATAGGATGGCTAACATTTATTTTGAAAAACCTGCGTATATTATATTATTAGTCGATGTAATATCGATGTACACTCCTAGTCGAATATAAACCCATCTAGACAGGGCGACTAGGCGGTGTCTCTTATAAGTAGATTCTCGCAGTCTTTTTCAATCTAAAATAAGTAACTGTACAAGAATATTTAATTTTACAATCTCTGGATGTGTGAACTGAACAGTCGGGCAGAATTGTATTAGATTTATCTTTAATAACTGGCCATCTGTATTAAATCCCCGTGTGATGTGCTTCGAGCAACTCAATAATACAGTGATTGAATTTAAGCTGCGTTAATGATAGTTTTCAAGCTATATTTTACCTATTTCACAGTTCACATTATAGACCATCAGTAACCCGGGTGACATCACCGTACTGCGTTGGCCAGTCATTGAACTTCCCATGTATACCGTATCTTATTAATCTATCTAAAAAGTCATAAATGTTTTAGAGCCATATACAATATTATATTAGTACTTCTACACGTAAGTTACCCTAATCGATAGGCTACAATAATCACTCTGACTGTACAACATAGTGTTACCATCGTTAAAAAGGTAGCAAAAAAGGAGCATGAGTAATATTAAAAAGCTACAAGCCAGTTGCTCGATCTCTTTCAAAGTGTAGCCTTTTTAATGTAAATAACCTTCATGTAGACTAAGTTCAGCCACTTCCATAGATCTGGATGTAATGTCGGCTTCGATTTTCAAAATGAGCCGCCATTTTGTTGTACGCGACCGAGACTGGGCTGATAGAAGACGATCACATTTAAGCACGCTGCTATAAGCAGAACTGCCCAGTTTGCTATGTCTTCCTAAGTAAAAGCGATTCGCCAAGACTGACATCTGCCATGTTGTACGAGATTTTCGCTGTATAGAAAATCACCATTCAACAAACAATTGAGTTTAAAATAATTAAAGTACTATTCCCCTAAAGTAATTATGTAATCTAAGAAAACCATTTCTGTCGAGTTGCATTGCTCGTATGAACGGCGCTAGTCTCTGCCGTGTGCAATGAAATATAGACTTTATCAACATTTTCTACGCCGTTCCTTGGCGAGTACTGCAGTTATCGTAGATTAGTTTATTATTAAGTAAGACTCGGTGCGCTGTCGTTCAAATGGTCGGAGAACGCCGCAGCACCGCATGAACTTGTCACATCTCAGGCATTTTTGGTTCTACCTTACATCGTGCGTACCTTTATACCGAAGTTTCCTTACGTTGTATTTATGATCTTTGCCAAACTTTTTTAAGAACCTAGAACTTTATTTTTGATATCGATATAAAAGACAATAATTTAAACGTACATATGAAGCAGTATGTTGCTGTCGCGATAGTGATCATGAGTTACCCATGTATGCTTTTGGGCGCTGGATGCCATGTTGGCGTTCTAAGTTTTGCGCGTAAATTCCCTAGCCTACTGCGTTTCGCGCATCCACTGTGTGCACGTTTCTGTAAGTAGTCTAGAAGCGAGTTCACATTCTTTTAAACATTTATTTAAAACATTACCTTAAACATTTATTAGAGTGATTTTAGATGAACGAACATAATGGAATATCAACTCGAAGACTATTTATTTGCTGTCTGGTGTTATTTAATCCGGAAGTGGGACCTAGTCAGTGTCTAGTACCTTCACCTTGTCGGCGAGGCCATTTGAACGCAGCGCATTATGTATTGTGTCATAATAAATATTTCAACTTTGGTTGGAAATTGCGCTGTGTTTAACTCTCTAATCATTTTACAGATAGTGGTGTCTGTTGGAAATTCTTTGTTATGTTAAGACTGTTCATTTTAAGTTCATTAGAAGAGACTGTAGTAGAGCTATTTCGGTCAATATTTTTTCGTATAAAAGTTTGCAACACATTACCCGCTCAGCTGATGAGTAGGGACGATGGCTCACAATGGCTTTCATCGAGACAAGCGTGTCATAGATAAATGTAACCAATTTATTGTTTTAATTGCATATGAATTATGTTATTCAATAATAGGTAATATACTTGTGCGCAAATCAGATCTAAAAATAAGTATAATTTATATTTGTAATGGTGTTTACTATATCAATTGCTGTTTCGTTTGGTATGATTTTTTTGATCAATACTGGAATGAAACTAATCTTGATAAGTCAGGTGCTTTTGTTTTTTCCACTTTCCGTGGCGGCCGCATTTATTGGCGGCTGGCCCGTCTACACCTGATTGCCGATATCGAGTGCTTTTGATTTCTTTTAAAATAATAATTAATTGTTTCGCAATGTTATGGAAATCTCTTTAAAAGAAATGTCTTATTCAACCAAAGTTGATTATTTATGTCAACCTAAGCTGGGTGCACACTCAATTGTTACCATAGGGGCACTTTTTTAAAAGTCAAACCTGCTGATGTAAGGAAAGAGGTATCATAGGATTATAAGGTGTTTTAAATAAACTGTATCATCAGTAGATTGTGTTCCCAGCTTTGGGCGAGTTATGATAAATGTTTATACGATATTAATTTGGTGTACATAATAATGTCATTTGTTTTTGTTGCTAGTAATACTAATTATAAGGATTTTATTATGAAGCGCGTTTTTTATTTCGTATTTGTTATAATAAGTTTCCCTTTTATTTTATTTTTTAAAGTTTTGAATAGGAATTGAATAACAGTATACCCATCCATATAAACAAATGTTCGGCATGATTCGGCGTAGCCGATCACGGATACCGAATACTATGTAGATATAGATACGTTCGCGATGTCAAGCGGAGTTTACCGATCAGCGCCAGCCAAATGAAAACCGAATATGTGTAAGAATTGTTTTGGGGTCGGTTTTGTTGTTCAACAATTACTGCCGAATAGTTTTACTCATCACCTGGGATATGTTTAAAGGTTGCTGTTTCAATGAGCGCAAAAGTAAAGGCATAATACGTTTATTGTCATTTACTTATCGTACCCTTCTAACTGCTAATAACTAAGTCTTAAATAAATACGTTACAGTAGGTGAGTATAGCGCGGTGGGTGCTTACATACGTGTATTTACAATATCCTCTATTTTATTCATATTCTGTACATTGCTGATCAAGGTGTCTGTAAGATTGTAATGGTCTCATTTGTGGCAATTTCGGCTAATGATTTGTAACTACGTAGAACATATAGAAACATCTAAACTCAAGTTTGATTAATGAAAATATAAGACTACTTTATTTTCAGCCTCATTTTTGCCATTAATTTTAATAAGTAGGGCTAATTTAGACCCTACCAGTGGGTACGTGCTAACACCACTTGCCAGTTCTACCGTTTATTCTGACCGGCATGTGCATATTCTCAGGGTACAGGTCATCAGCCGCTGGGGCTTCACACGCACTCAGGCCATTGAGATGCTTCCTCTGTGGCCGTGGCGTGGCTCGGCCCGCGTCGCGGATCCTCTCCCGCGCCCACTTGTCCGCCGCATGCGTCCGCTTCACTGGCCTCTTGCTACACTCGATGTCAGTGTGCTTCGCTTCAGAAGCCGGTCTACTCGGCGTCTCCGATTCACTGCCGTTTATCAAAGAATGCGCGCTTCTTGCTTTGTGAAGGGATAGTCGCAAAGGTTTCCGCGGAGGTGTTGGTCGTGACTTCACGTCATTTTCTTTCCTGTCTTCATTCTTCTTGTAATGACTCATCCTGGAGCAAGTCTCGGAGCCGTAGTCTATCCTCGGCGAGCTGCTGTACATGTCGCCGTTCGGAAAGTCAGACTCTGATTCAAATTCTGAAGACTTGGCACTTCGGGAGAGCAATTTTGATGTTCTTCTGCTGGATTTGTGAGCGTTCTCCAACACTTTACCGTCTATTCTAGAATACATATAATGTCTTTCAGATTCCAGCTGAATGTCTTCTGAGCTGTCATTCTTTTTCATTTTTCTTAGCCGTTGAGACCGCTTCAGTTGCTCAATGATTGAAAGGGTTTTCCTCTCAGCCCAGTTGGTCTTCTTGATACTTTCTTCTATTCTGTCTGCTGCTTTCTTAATTTCGTAATGTCTTGGGTCGACGCTGGCGGTGGAGTGGGTGTCTCGCATGTCCAAGTCGCTGTCTGACCGGAAGTAGTCCTCGCACTTGGACCTGCTCAATCTCTCGTTTTTCATTCGTTGTTTCTCTATGTGTCTTTGGTTCCTCTCGATCATGCGTATCGCTGCGTCGGTCTCGGCGCTGTAGTCAATCGCTCCGTGTATGCAGTGATGGGAGAGAGAGTGACGCATTCGTTCGGCTTTGTGTTCGAGGCTGTGGGAGCTGTGCGATCTGTGGTTCAAGGGTGGGGATTCTCTGGGGGAGACAGCCGTTCTTGAAGATGCTCCTGAAGCGTTAGACCTCGGTCTGATCATTGGTAGATTGTTCTCCACGCCGTCCAGTCCCGGTAGTTTGGCGACGATGGCGGTAATGTCGGGTCCTTTCTGGAACACCTGCACTTCGGACTTCGGGCTGGGCTTCTGGTGCGGTTCCGTCGTGATGTTTATGTTGGTGACGTTCTTCTTCGTCTTGTTTACTGTTATGCAGCTGTCGTTACTGCTCACAGAATGTAGCTGGAAAAGAAGGAATACAAATGAGCTGGTATTCATTTTGCAAGCATGGACATAAAGGACCAAAATGTACACGAAATTTTCACAAAAAGTTGTAAGCCTCTCCATATTCACCTGTGTATGTCTGCTGAGCAATTCGGCGACCTGTTCCTCGAGGTAAGATATCCGATGCGTCAATCTGGTGTTGTCGGAACGAAGGCTTTCTTTCGCCTTCTCGGCGTCATCTGCTGCAGACCTCAGGGCGCCTAACTCCGCTCGTAGTGATGCTGCTTCATTCTAAAATAACCAACAGGAATAAAAATACGCGTCTGACTTCTACATCTCTGCATAGTACATGACTGCAGATGCTTGGTGGTCAATGGTGATATCTAATGGAGCCTGTGGCAAAGTGTAATGGTATGGTAAGCGGGCCTTTGGGCCATTTTATTTTGTAACAGCGGAAATGACAAGTAGTGCCTTCATTTTACCTCTGATTTTGCATGACAGTGATCCTTACTCTCGTTGCGATAAGATTATAGAGCTAGAATATTTGTGAAAAGAGTGACTGATCGTTGGGAATGCCCTTTTCGAAGTTAGGACATATTCAAGCCGGCAATGTGTTTGCCAATTAAGACCCAGTTTTACGCACCTGTGTGAAGCCGTTGGGTGGTTGAGACGCCTGCGCGGGCCCGGCGCTGCGCAGCAGTACGAGCCGCGCGGGGTTGGCGGCGCTCGTGGCGCGCTGCAGGTCCTCCTGGCTGCGGCACGCCAGCACTGAGGTGCCGTTCACTTCTAATAATCTTTTGACAAAAAAAACGATAGTAGATCAATAGGAATTTTGTTAATTCTGGGATGAAGTTTCAGATTAATATGAGTTGATTGATTATTTTCAGATCCTTTCATGCAATAAGGCATCTCGAATGGATTAAATTTTCTTTGGGTCTGACATAGTTGTAGAGGTCTCTAATTTTGCTTTCTGAGGGATACCTATTCTGTCAGGAATTGCATCGGCTAAGCAAAACCAAAATGGCTAAATATTTTATTTGGTGTTCAATGTTTTACAGTAGGTAGGTAGTGTAGGTACGTATAATGAGTTGGTCCTTGGACTGGCATGGCATCTTACCGTCGGAAAGATTCACTCACAGACAATGTCATCACTACTGTTAAAACACGCACATACATTATGTTTCCATGAAAATTACTTTCGCGGTAGTTGTAAATCACATATTACCCACTCAGTAGCGTGCATCCACCGAATTAACACATTTGATTCGTTCTAATTGGTTAATTGTATACTTAGTTGCAAACTATCGCCAATTTCACCGTGCTTATGTGCATTTTTTTAATAATTGCTTTCTAACTGCGTAACGGTTCGGTATGTTGTTCAGGTTTCTCGTTTGTCTTTGACTTTGGTACATAATGAGGGGGTAGGAGAGTAATGCATGGTAAAGTTATGCTTTTTTCATAAAAACGTTTGTGTGCATAGAGTTTAAAGATGCTATCATGCTACATATTTGTTCCGGTCGATATTGGATTCGAATGAGCGAAAATTAGTTAAACAACAAAAACCCGAAGCAAATTATCTTTAAACAGAACTTTAAAAAAATTAAATTCCCCACACCCAAGGCGATTCTTGATAGTTTTCGAGTTATAGATTCTTTAATATTGTATGGAAACCGCTTTAAATAAATTCTAACTTTATTTTAACGGCTTATTCACATTCTATAACGAGAGGCAAATTTTAATCTCATTAGCATTACGAGTAACAAAAAGCCCTGTAAAAATAATGAGAAGTTTTTTTACAGTTACAACGCAAAAAACATACAAATTTCAAGAAGTTATAACTCGAAAACTATAAAGAATAGCGGAACATACATGGGGTATTTTCGGATACACCTGGGCGTGAGGAATCTAATTGTCTTTTATGACGTCACTATTTGGACCACCCAGTATATTCGATTTAGCCGCCCGGCATTACCGACCCGAACATGTATGTTGCCCCTCATACATTAAGCATCGGAATTTCTGTTTGTCAACGCCAAATAGGGAGTTGAGCACGTCTCTCGATTCCTACTCTTTGTGACAACTAATCTAAATAATGAATAATTTTTATGCTCTTACACAACTTATTTATCAATGTAAATCTATTAAAGCCTTTAAGCGAAACGTTAATAAGGTCTATTATGGCATATACACAAGAATAATGTTCGATTGACAAATGTGCAAGAGTGGATGGTCGTTAGGATCGATAAATCGTGTAGAATTAATCGTTCGAGCCCTTATACGTCACTCTAGAGCAATTCACATATATAAATATTTATTAAGTATTATTGCTCCAGGGTACATTCTCTGAGGGCTTTCCTAGGAATGAAAATGCTGTTAGATGCTGAGAAGTAAAACTTGATTGATTATATTGATCTCGAGTGTAATAAAGAAGAAAAATCTATTAAATGACCGTGCTGGCGCGTAAGTTAAAAAAAAAAACTATTGGATTCAAAGGACAGGTTGTTCACAGAACACAACACCCTTTCCTTTCCTTCACACCTTGTCGTTCTGTCCAGTGGACTGCGATAGGCTGGGTTGATAGAGCTTACAGTTTCTACTAATTAGCTCATGCGTCAGTTTGCGCGTAAAAGACAGAATTGCCGCTGTACCTTCTGAACGCAGCTTACTTGATGCGTTTAATTTAATTATCATGTCAGTATTCAAGCTGGGAACATTCGGTATAATATCTCATAATAACTACTAAATCTTGAAGATCAGAACTAGTTATCGATAGCTCGACAAGACTAATTAGCATAGTAGGTGGAGCAACTACACCACATAGTAAGATGATAATAATTTACAAATGTTCGATAAGCTCGATAAATGATTCATTCAGGTTTACAGTTTTTTTTTTGCTTCATTGGAACTAGTATTGCGGTCATTACCAAGAGTTAACCATCATTAAATAATTCCAACGTACAGCGGCTTTCATAGAATAGTCGTTCTCGTAAGGGAATCGCTATAAATGCAATATTTACCTATTATGGAAGTGACGACATCCAAATTAGATTTAAATAAAAAAAAAAGCTGTACAAATCCGTCGACCCGGGCGAAGTCGTAGGCATAAAGCTAGTACGCTAATAAAGCTCGTGAGCATAGTAAAGCTTTAGAATATTTTGCACATTCTGTAAGGGGTGAGGCAGCAATGTTATCTGTGAGCATTCTAAACAGACGTGTATTGATGGCCCTTTGCCGGCGCCGGCGCAGGGCCCTCCAGGGAACCAGTTATGCACATGCCTTTAACGTCATAAGTCACAATTTTCTCTTTTTGTTTTGCTACTGTATTTTTAATTTTTAAGTAGCAAACACCACTGAGTGTCCAACTGCTGTTCATTTTAATAGTTTGTATTGTAACTTTGTAAGTCATTTCGAATATGTGTCATGTAGCTTAGTAGATTATTATTTTGTCTTAAAAGGTTCGCATCTCTTAGAAATATGTTAAATTATGGAATACAATCAAATATTCAATTATGCCAAAACAAAATAAAGAGATAAAGCGAAACCAGAGATCGCATATCTAGCGAAGCAACCACTTATTTGACGCGGTGTGTGGCCGTCGCAAATGCCTACAAATTCCATGCACTAATGTAAATTACTTCGACAGAGTTTGCCCACAGTCTGAAGCCCATCTATGGGCATAGATAGCATCGCGATGGTCGTGATTGCGGGCCGCTGACCCGCCGCGCACTGCGCTGCGTCTGTACAGATGCGCGTGCGCATTTGCGTAGTTATTGCGCGCAATAAAGTGGCGAGTGCGGAGATTGCATCGTAAAGGCGTTTTATGGGCGTTTTGGTGTTTCGTGAATGGATGTTATGACTATTTCTCCGAGTTCAATGTTTTTATGTGGCGACGTCCGGCGGCTACAGTTCACAGTACAATTTCTGTGTCGTGTTTTTCCTGCGTGTCTTTCTTGGAATTATTGAAATCCTCTCTTTGGATTTATGTTGGAGGGGCGGAATGAAAATTGACTATTTTTTAGGGTTCCGTACCTCAAAAGGAAAACACGGAACCCTTATAGGATCACTTTGTTGTCCGCCTGTCCGTCTGTCTGTCAAGTCCCTCAATCTCGGGTACGCGTGGTAGGATCATGAAATTTGGCAAGAAGCAATGTCGTACAGCACATGTCAAGGAAAAAAATCTGAAAACCGTAAAATGTGTATTTTAATAACAAAATACCTTCATGTTTATGCGGAACCTTCGGTGCGCGAGTCCAACTCGCACGTGACCTGGTTTTTTTTTATTCCTACTATTTTAGGAAGTTAACCATAAGCACATAAAGAACTCTCTTCCTCAGCATGGCTTTACCTTCCTTATGCAGTTTAGTCAACATTTTCAACTAACCTGTCCAAGTGAATTTGCAATACACTATGTACGTACCTGTCTCCAGCCTTAAGGCCGACGTTGTCCCCGGGCCACTCCACCAGCATGCCGGCGCCGCGCGGGACGGCGCCCCACGTGCCCTCGCGCGCCTCCGTCGTCACCACAGACGCACATCCGCCGCACTCTCGCACCGCACTGTGGACAACACATTCTTTTATGTTTTTGAGGATTTAAGATGTTTTATTGAGGACGTCATCCTGTAGTAAGACTAAGAAATCCTAGATTGTTAAGAGAAGTTTCTTGGTTTCCAGGTCACTCTATTCCAAAACACAAACACACGAAAGCCCCGGACACCCCTAAGATCCTGAATCCTGCTTATGCATGCTTGTGTCACTAAGAATTTGGAGTCAACAATATTGCACTATTTTATGCCTACCTACCTACCTATTTTGGGCAGGGAGAGGCTCTGCAAATTGTATCTTTGATTTTCAACCATAACTGAGCTTGCACCAGATTATTGCTCTACTAGCTGTGGCCCGCGACGTTAGTCCGCGTAAAATTATTATAAAAATACAATTTTCCCTGTTTTTGCAACATTTTTCATTGATGCTCCGTTCCTTTTGGTCGTGGCGTGATGTTATATTCCTCCATTATTGGGCTATCCATTACTAAAATAATTTTTCAATTCGAACCCTACTGCTTCGAATTATTCCTGGTTCTTGAGATCAGCGCGTTCAACCAAACAAACTCTTCAGCTTTATAATATTAGTATAGATAAATCCACTGTTAGTGCATCATTTGACAGACTTTTTGTTGTGGGAGCACCAAGATCCGTAGGGAAATGATAATACGCACTGACAAAAAGCTTTAATTATAGGATATATTCCACAGTACGCCACAAGACTGATCCATCGACAAAAACCATACTTATACCTAATTAATTAAAAGATCGACATCATAAAGAGATACGGATCTCACTTGAGCACATTTTCACGTTGTTCCAAGTTTTTGTGACATTATTGTTATGGAGAAATGCAATGAGTATCGCTATTGTTTTGTCAATCCATTATGTATTTTAAAGTTTGTTGATCGTTTCTCGTAAAAGTAGAGCTCATTTCTTTTAGGAAAGGGAAATGTCGTAAGGTCTCTTACTAATTCTGGGAGTCTCCTTTTAAGATATGCCTGTGTGTGCCAAAGTATACCTAATGTCCTAATGAAAACATTCACTGTTGTCCATCTAGTACTGTAGCATGCTTCGGTTGACAGTCACCTTTAAATTTCAAACAGCAAGTTTTCTTACTAAACATAAGATCACGTCTATACCTAATCCCCGAAGGGTCCGGCAGAGTGTGTACCTATAATGATATACCTACCCACATTTCGTCAATTATGTTTAAGTCCCATGAAATAGGGGTCGAGCCTGTTGCCAGTTGACACCAACCGGGCACAAAGCCAGCCTCCGTGGCAAATTGTACTGTCTGTATCTAAATCTCATTTCCCGCAGGTAAGTACCGACTTATTGCCAGCCTACATACAAAAACCTTAACAGTTTATACCTCCCATTCTACCTGTTTTTAGTGTCGTGGTAATTCATCCACTCGCGAGGAGGTGAAATATGAAACCCATAAAATCCCCGGTCGAACTGGTTCTAAAAAAACTAACATGTCGGACGCTCACGAGCGCTGAGCTTGATACAGGCCGCTAGACAAGTGGAAATAGGTACCAATACTCATAGTCTTGACAATTCATTGGTCCATTTAAGAATTTGATTAAACATCAGTGATTCTTGCTTCCTTAACTTTAATAGATTGCGATGAGGGATGGGGAGAGAGAGATGGAGGGCGAAGAGCTTCTTTATATAATTGATCAATCTGGGAGTGGCGAACCGAAAAGCCCTGTAAAAAGCTTAAGCCGACGCTGATGCTCAGTGGAAGAGCAGGACAAGGAAGACACATGGTCTAGGAAGAAGCAGAAGATTGTGGGGGATTCATTTTTTTTTACTTGACCTCAACAACACCTCGAGAATCTTGTTTCATGAACGCTGTTTTAGCATAACTGGTACCGTACTGCACTTGCTATAATTTTCTGCACAACTGTAGCATTGACGATGTAACAAGTCGTAGGTAAAGTCTGTAGGTGCAAGTGCAATGAATGTTGAATTTATATGTTGTGCTATGGCATACATAACACTGTATGACCCGAAGTCACGGACAAGGCCAGACACCGGTCAATGAGCTTACAGTGACAAGACACGTTTTCCTTAGTTTTTTGATTGCACAAATGTGTGAGGTGGTTTTCAGCAAGAACCAAAATATTTTGAAGGTGTACGAAATCTCTCAAATAGTTGGGAAAACTATACGAAAATCCTGGAAGCAAACCATTCGCGTTTTGTTAATTTTGTATTTGAGCGAAGTGTGCCAGGTCGACACATAGAGAAAATATTGTGGCCACGTTATGAGATAGTGCGTGTAACAATGTGCTCGTAAAATGTACCCACATTATATCATTTCATATCGATTATCGTTTGTTCATCTCATTTCCGTATTTGGTATTTTAACTACCGGAAAACCCGACGTTTTAAATAGACAATTAGTTGATATAAAATAACTACTAATATAATACTACGGTACTTTAATTTACGGTGTAATATTTCAAAGCAATTTGGAGTTTCTGTTTAAATGGGTTACAGGTGCTTGAAGGCCTGGACAAAGTGAAGTTCTATCTGCGTTGAAGGAAAATACGAATATGAAAGTCGATGTAGAAATACGGACTGCTTAGAAAGCAATTGCCACTTTTCCAGTATATTATATTTTCTCATTCTAGCTAGTACCAAACAAGGTGTTTCGGCAGAGATAGCTACAGCATTGCCTAAAGATCATAAATATATCTCATCAATATTAAAATATTCCAGTCCGGTTTTGATACAAATGGTTCCTGATATGTTCGGCTTATTGTGATACAATGTTATGGTCAGCCTAGATTGGGGACAGATACAGTGCACTTAATCCAAAATGCAATATTAAGCTACTTCGCTCCATTGCAAGAACCGGGCGAGACATATGTATCAAGATTCTGCGATGATAAAAACCTCTCAAAGTTTGGCGACGTCTGTGCTTGTTTTGCGTTCTCATCATATCACAGTTTTCTTAAACGAACTTCCAGTCTTCCAAGAGAATTGCATCTAGACTAGTTGTTTACTGGAACACACTAACCATGGATGTAATTAAAGATTTGGTTAGATCGGGACAAATTGCAGACGAGTCAGCCACAAGGTGTCCGCAGCGTGTTTGCAATTTCTCCGTTGGCACCAGTTTGACTGATCCTAAATAGAGATTGACATTTGGCCCACGCAATCGTGTCTCCCGACAGGTTCCCAAGTTACTAACTTCTGATTTACGGTATCTAGCTACATTTCACCTATTTCTCCACATTGTACAGACGGCAATATAAAAGGCGATTGCAATCAATCCGTTAAGAAACGCACAGCGTAAGATTACTCACCATATAGGGGGAAAATAAATAAAATATCGGTCGTTATCGTACGGCTAGCATGTGACGCGCTCGTATGGCAGCCGATTTATTACAGACTCTGTTTTACCCAAGTATGGGGTTATTGGAATTCCGCGTTAATGGTCGCACATAGACGTGATCAAAGAAATAGGAAGCCCTATAGACATTATGGCTTATTTTATTGCAGCTAAAGCAGGGATGAGCCCTTAGGCTTGATTTTGGGGCTCTTATGGATATTGCACCGAACGAGCAAACTGGGTATAGTTTTAGGGATCTAAATCACACTTTTCAAACGAATCCAGCTACATAGGAAGTGCAGAGAGAGGCACGGCAGAGTATTTTATTTATTTTCAAGTCACAAACTCCTAATTACCGTGGTTGTGGGTCGTAATGGACAATTCTGCCATCTTCATACAAAGCGTAGCTAGGTATACAAGCTTATAGCTGAGCTGTGGGCTGCTTTGGAGAGGCGCCCAAACTCTCGCAAAATCATTTTAAAGTAAGTATAGCTTTGAAATATTAAACTTATAATAAGGTACTTATAATAAACAGCGTTTTCAACCCACCCAAAGGACCTCATACCCGATGGCTGTAACACATAATAAAAGTTAGTTCGCGTAATATTTATGGCTACATCACAAAGTGCTTAACGTTGTCGTAACAGAACAGGCACAGGTTAACACAATCATAAAAATATATATAAATTTTACTATAACATGAGCAAACGAACGAGAGTGCGTGTTTTATCACGAGGTGAGGTACTTATTTTAATAGAAAGTGGAAGATTTATAGCGTGTGCTCTCCGCTTAGAGATAGAGCGAGCATCTCATACGAGATATAAAATGCATTTCTCGTGAACTGAAGTATCGCCGAACGTGATGAAACGGCTGATGCTTTGAATTGGATTTAATCGAATATAGACGTTTACTTTCATAGGGTTCCCTACATGCATACTGCTGAAAATACGTATTGACGCGGGGTGGCTGAGGGTTCCGACGCGGGGTGGCTGAGGGTTCGACGCGGGGTGACTGAGGGTTTCGACGCGGGGTGGCTGAGGGTTTATTTTACTACCCGGAATAAGCGTTTACTACACACATGGGCAGGAATATTTTCTGAACGGCCATCTTCAGACCCACCTCGGATATGTTAGATTTTCGTTTGTCAATTCGTACAAGAAACTTTGTCGATTTATACATATAAGTTTATCAATCGAAAAAAAATTGGATTCAAGTGCGAGCATTGCGAGCTTGACAAATTTAGCGCCCATCTCGAATGTTATAAGTTTTCTTTTGTCCTTTATTATAGGAATAGCGCTAATTCTGCCCATTTATAAAGAAAATTTTATGAACGCAAAGGACATAAAATGTCTGAGCGAGCGAAGCGACCTCGAATATTTTAGGATATTCTCGGATAAATGAGGTTATTTCTGTTTATATAAACAGAAACGAGAATAGGAGAGTGAGCGAATGAAGCAAGCTTGAAAATATTTGCTTTCCGCCTTCGATAGATTTGTTTCTGTATAGTTGCCCAAGATTTCGCATCCTTCCCTGCCTACGGCCCTGGCAGTGTTCACAGAAAAAGAGTAGAGTCGAACACTATTGACAAGTTGATGAACAAATTTGGACAGGACGTATGGACGTATGGTTTTTGGAGTGTCTTTCTGGCAAGCGATAGGTTGGACGTCGAAATCGAATACGGTCTACATACATAAAATATTTTGATACAAATAATTAATCATGTTTAGCAAATATGGCACGTAAAGGCTAATAAATAGGCTCAGATGTGAAATACTTTGAACACTTAATGAGACAAAGGCATCCCAATTTAAAAGTGTAACTATTTTACATATCTGCAGCTCTACAGTCCGGAATGGAATGGTATTCTTTAAATAAATCAATTAATTAGCGCGCTTCTTAATTGAGTCGTCCACATCGGCTTCTTTCTTAATTGCCCACTTAATCATGCAGATTATTTACATTATTTATAAATGCCGATCGTTTATGGGCATAAATATACGAGAGAATATCACTTCTAGTGTGCTACGTCTAGCTAAGCTCCATAAACTTCCATAGGTACTAATTAACATTATAAATACGAAAGAAACTCTGTATACCATACAGACTAAGATACAGGGTGTTGAGAGGGAGATGTCAAGGTAACCATTTAAACGTGTGTTCTTTTGTAATAAAGCTCAGTATTGTATCAGCATTCGTTCATTTGTTGTGTCATTTTCTCATAATATCGCCCATCTGTACATGGCGAGCGTGACAGTAAAATAAACGCGAATAGCATATGCAAAGAAGTAAATGTTTACTAACACTACCTAGTGTATAAGTTTTTATTTTTACTAACAAATATGGAAGTGATTCTGAAATATACGTTTATTATTATTATTATATGTTTACATTTCTTTGACCAAAACGGGACGAGTGGTGTCACGCACGATGTATTGTAACGAGACTAATCTTCTACCGGGACTTAGCACGCTCACTATTCTATTTTGAAAGTATCTACCGCGAAAATCACAAAATGGGTACAACTAACTCGAAAGAACAAATTATAGTTCCACAAAACGCAACAGGTGGAAGTAACAGCGCTGATATCAGGCAGCTGATGGGGCATGCCAGCACGACCAACATCATCTTATTCGTGGTACACTTTATAATATCGTTGGCGTAGGTACTTGGCGTTTTTGTGTCACGGTATCCCGTTTCACACCTAAACCACTGAATCGAGCGTATTGAAATTATCAGATAAACTTCCCCTTTGTTTGCGACTACATAACATAACATCTCGCCTGTAATCTTCCAAGGGTTAGGCAGAGGTGTACCTACTAGTACCCCCACAGTTCGACAGTTATGTTTTCAGGCGCCGTAATAGGGGGCGAGCCTATTGCTATCAACCGGGCACGAATCCAGACTCCGTGGGTGCAACTGAGAAATTCCTGATGGAAAAACCTAATAATTATTTGCCGATCGAACCCAGGACCTCATGCTCATGCTTGGCGCGATTGCGGCCAATAGACCAACGAGGCACTGCACCGGACTTTACGAGGATCACCAAATATTGTTTCCAGGTTGATCAACCCTGTACTCCTGTAGTAAACTCAACCCTTGTAGCCCCAGTAGTGACACTTGAACTAAGAAAACCGTTTTTTCAGTTACGAAAAAATGCTTTGTTAATGTCAAAGTCGAATCACTACCATGACCATTCGATTGACTGTCCCAATTTAAAACGATAATGCATCAATCGTGTCCTTTAATCGCTTTATTATGTGCAAACAATAAAACAAGAGATAATCATGACAAACACATGATTCAGCTCCATAATTTTCTGCCCATTAGTATCATAACAACCAGTTGGAACATGGTCTGCAATTTACACAATTATAAGTATCAGATACACCCTCAGCATTTAATGCCCTGTATGGAAATAACTTAATGCGACTTTTTCGTACCGACTCGTTTAAATAGTCGATTAGGTACGTTAACGATTATAAGCATCGATAAATATCGACGCCACATTAAATTACTATAAAATACTTGATATAGGAATCGCTGTTGTACCTAATATACGTTTGATAAAACACAACGTCTATCCTTCGGCTTTTAATAAAAAAAATATATGACTGTTGTTTGTTTGTCGTTTTGTTCAGGTGCAGCTCACAATACCCGTTCAAGACAAGAAATAATATCAAGCTTGAGAACAAGTGGCTTTATGTATTGAACTTTGTACTTAAACTACATATTTTCAGATTTTTCCCGTTTCATGAACTGGAAGACATTGCTTCTTGCCAAATCTCATGATTCTAGGTCAACGGGAAGTACCCTATAAATTTGTGTTGAAATATATGTTTTTGCGGCATAAACGGCCGTATCTTATTTTTACAACTTCATGGGACTGTAACTGTAGATCTGAGTATATGGTTTTAATTTCAACTCGATACATTCACGCGTTCGCGAGATAAAGAGTCTTGACAGACAGACGGACTACAAAGTGATCCTACCAAGGGTCCCTTTTTTCCTTTTGAGGTACGGAACCCTAAAACACAAGTCACTTTTGAACTTACGTTTTGACACAAAATACTTCGCAATTGAACTGAACTTGCTGTTTTGTTGTAAAAATGCGGGTTGAGGTCAAAGCAAGTGGAGACACACAAGAGGCAAGCATCTAGTAAAACAATACCTAGCTACACACGTGTTTTTATAAGGCATAAGTAGGCAATGTAAATGATGGTATGGCCGAGTATGGCGATATTTGAGTCAACATCTGCCGCTCCAAATGCAAATGTGTTCATGATTCATGGGATTCTGTTTAAAGTAAGTGACGCGTGAACTAGGGTTCGCAAATCTACGAAAAAGATTTGTAGAAAACTCCCGACATTTCAAGATCACTTCGAACTTTTCTTTCCGTTAAATTGTGCATATAATTCAATACTACAATTTTTACTAAAAGTTGATTTACTTCATGATATACTGTTTTCGACGATTCTCATATTAAGAAATTCCGGACATTTTAGAACTCCGCCTGCATTCTGGACACTGAGTTAAAATTTCAGACCGGGCTACAAAAATCCGGACGTGCTTATGTTTGTAGACATACATATGTTTCCTCGAGGTTACCTGACAATTCTGGCTTCGATAAACAGTTTCCTCACCTACGAGCACCTATACGAGTATGAAAGTCAAGTGGTCTAGCAATCGTGTGAGGCGCGTTTTAAATTTAATGTCAGATCCGGCTTAATGTATCCATCATACACAGATTCAAATGTTACTCTTCCGCACCAAATTTAGGAATACCGGTTTAATCTGTAAGATCCGTTTTTGATGTTCCGGGTGTTCCACAGTCTACTTAAAATTACATTCTCACACGGCTTTGGGAATGCCAAAAGGTTGGATGCTACCAGCGTATAGTGGCTCGTCTTCTGCTACCCAGGATGTGCACAGGAACCTCTCTGGTTCATGGACCTCTCACAGTTTATTTGTTTCGTACGTAGCTTAGCCGTAGAGCTGCGGATATCACCCTGTCTTAGATCCCCAAGATACTCGTAAGTATAATATAGAATTCTTCATTGCACGCTATATTTATATTCTACTGGTTTCACACGCATGCCAACGATAGTTATTTATCACTAAAACATATTCTAAAGTGATATTTGCATAAATAAACAATTTAAAACTCTTATATGCACGAACGATCGTAGAAAAGGCCGCGTTATATTTATATAGTGGCCGGTAGTAATTTATATAATTATGTATTGTATACGAGTATTTTCCTATGAATTTATTAGAATTCATGCTCGTCGTTAATCTCAAAGATTATGTTAACACCTACTTACATTAGAATATTTTTATTATAATAATGCTTAAAATTCCTGATTCTGTATCACGAATTCTAAGCATTATATTTTTAAAACATGGTTGTATTAATATTTAAGGATTTTTTATTCCTCTTATATTTCGATGCCCTTTTCAAAGTTCTTCACAAATTGCTGCAAATTATCTGCAATTGCATGTCATCGAAACTATAAAACATAGCCTCTCTTTTACAATAAAACTGCCTTATATGTAAAACTTTTTTATTGGTAGATTCACCATCGATATTGATTCATGCAATAAATGAAGCAAATTCAGCCTTTGAAAACAAGGTAGGTAGCTGCCTTCCCGACGTAATGATCGAGCCTACTCTTTCGACACCCGTGCATGTCTTTGCAATGATTTGATTGCCTATTCAAACCAAATCTTCATCACTTGCAATAACACTGAACTCACTGTGTTCAGACGTGTATGCGCAATCTATACATATAATAAAACTGTAGAAAAGTCGTTTTTGTACATCGAAAAAAAATCCAAAAAAAATAGCCAGGGTGTTAAAGGACAACCAATAGAACCCATTTCCAGCATTTTTAGAATTTTTGTCTGTTTGTCTGTTTGTCTGTTTGTCTGTGTATTTGTTCGGGCATCACGTAAAATGTACAAAAGCAATGTAGATAACTTTTATACACAACGATTGAGCGTAACTTGGAGTAACATTTAGTTTTTGTTGCATTGCAATCGGTTCAGTCTATCAAAAGATATTTGGATTTAAAGTGTTACAGAAGTAAAATTAGGGTTATGTGCAGTTGGTCTCACAACTTCCCGTAACTTTTATACACAACAATATGTGCGTAAATTGAAGTAATTGAACATTAAGTTTTTTGATTCATCGTAATCAGTTCACACTTTATAAATAGAAAGAAAGAAAAATGAAAATTAATAAAATTATAATAGTGTTTCCGAAGTAAAATATTAAAACAGCGCCATCTATCGAACTCAGACTGGACTATATCTAGACATCAACTGCGTGCAGCATTGAATATAGATATTCGATAGATGGCATTGTGCGTGTGACGTTATTTTCTGATTGAGGCATGTTTAACTAAATACTGATGGAGAAATTCCTGACCTATAGGGTACGTGAAATTTGTCACAACAGGTCCTTATTGGCTATTAAAGAGACAGTTATAAGTATACCAGGGAACCCCATCAGTCAATACGGTTTGCCCACACCGACAGTCGATGGGGAACGTATTAACAGAGAGTACGTATCAGAAATTAGTTATCATCCCGTGGAACTCGCAGAAATTTTATAAAATGGCTGCGCAAAGACAGAGAATCAGCGCCAGACGTTTGATAGGGTATGCTGCAGTGTAGAAAACGCCTCGGGTGAAATCCTGTTTTTAGACGCACCGGGCGGAACAGGTAAAACTTTGGGAGTATGAAGAACAGAGTGTAAAGCTCTTCAACCCCCATTGAAAAGGGAGGATCCTCCGACCAGACGGGTGTTATATCTGGTGGGCTACTGCCCTACAGTTGTTGTCGGGTTCTTCTATATAGTCTTAAGTCGCGAATAACTTTACTTGCGCGATGCAGAATTTAGATATATTTAGATTTTTAGTTTATCCTCTGCGTCATAGATGGCGCTGTAGTACTTTTTGTAGTGCCGCTACATCACTCCCCCGCGGAGACTAGGGTCGGTAGTAGAATGAGTAGTTGATTGCCAGGCCAGTGGAAAGTCGTTGCCGCATTGTTCACGGTGAGTCGGAACTGTCTGCGGCAGTAGTGCGAACCCCTTTAGTCGGGGTCGGCACTGCATGTGCTCCGTTGCGTCGGACGTAGTACAGCGCCGCGATGTGGCTGACTGCTCGCATCGACCGGGAGGTACAGCTCTCAACCGGCCGAAAGTGCAGTGCCAAGGTAGCTTTATGAGGCTGAGGGTGCTGACCAGGAATGTGCTTCCGCTGCATGCTGGTGGTCAGGAATACCCATTTTGAAGCTGGCTGGCTATATGACTCGCTGCTCGAAAACTTGAGGAAGTTTGAGGAAGCTTGAGGAAGTGATGTTGATGACGTCACGTTGCTCGAAGACTGCGCTGACGTCCATTTCGGGGTCACCAATTTAGGGGTATGGAGAACAGGGTGTAAAGATCTTCAACCACCATTGAAAAGGGAGGATCCTCCGATCAGACGGGTGTTATGTCTGGTGGGCTACTGCCCAACAGTTGTTGTCGGGTTTCTTCTGTATAGTCTTAAGTCACAAATAACTTTACTTGCGCGATGCAGAATTTAGATATATTTCGAGTTTTAGTTCATCCTCTGCGTCATAGATGGCGCTGTAGTACTTTTTGTTCTATGTTGCTGAAGTACTTTTTGTAGAGCCGCAAAATAAAATTTCCCTTGCCGTCGCCTCTTCAGGGATAGCAGCCACATTATTGCCTGGAGGAAAAACGGCACACACAACATTTATAATTCCTATCGACTTAGACCGCACGGAAAGCCCGGTTTGCAACATATCGCGAAATAGCGATAAAGCAAGGGTTTTATGCGATTGTGTTTTAATTTTTTGGGACGAGTGCACTATGGCAAACCGCAAAGCTGTAGAAGCAGTGAATAGAACTTTACAGGACATAAGGCAAAATGACCGGCCGATGGGAGCCATCACGGTGCTGTTCTGCGGTGATTTTCGGCAGACACTCCCGATAGTACCCCGAGGAACGAGAGCCGGAGAAATTGCTGCCTGTCTGAAGAGTTCTGTTTTATGGCGCAATATATCATATACACACCTGAGTGTACATATGCGTGCACAGTTGCGAGGCTGCGAAAATGCACAGGAGTTTCCCAATTTATTGTTACAAATAGGCGATGGCACATACCCCGTACAAGAAGGTGGCAAAGTTATTTTGGTTGATAATCTCTGTTCTTGCGTTACATCACAACAGGAGCTAATTTCTTCTGTGTACGGAGATTCCACAAACATGGGAAATCAAGCCGGTTCTTGGCTATGTCAGCGAGCTATTTTGACTCCTCGCAATGTCCAAGCTACGGCAATTAATTTAAAAATATTGATTCATGTGTCCGGGAATAGTAGAGAATACACCTCTATAAATACAGTTATGGAAGAAGATGACGCCACGCACTACCCGGTAGAATTTTTGGATTCCCTCAACACACCCGGACTTCCAGCCCACAAAATAGTTTTAAAAATCGGTGTACCAATAATTCTCCTCAGAAATTGATGTCCTCCAAACTTTGTAACGGCACGGCTCAAGGTCACAAATCTGCAGCAAAACATAATCGAAGCTGAAATATTAACCGGTTGCGGCGCTGGTGATATTGTTTTTATTCCAAGAATACCTATAATTCCTAACAACTTTCCTTTCTCTTTCAAACGAGTGCAATTCCCAGTCAGTCTCTGTTATGCCATGACGATTAATAAAGCTCAGGGCCAGACATTATCCGTTGCGGGGTGGACCTAAGTATTGGATGCTTTTCCCATGGTCAACTATACCTAGCTCTTTCTCGCGTAAACAACCCCAATAACCTTTTTGTGTACGCTCCAGATGGTTCCACAGCTAATGTTGTTTATAAAGAAGCACTAGCATAAATAAAAAAAAATGATTTGTATCGGAATCCTCCAACAGCGCTTCGCACAAAAAAATACATTGTTAAGTTCCGACATCCACGCGAACGAAGTCGCGGGCACAGCTAGTTAAAAATAAAATCAAAATCTTTTCTACTTATGTATTTTCTTTCCCGACAAGGGGGTGCAAGTGATGAATGACTACACCCAATCACTGCCTAATTACATGTTTATTGAGCTTAGAAAAGGTGAGTGAAACAGCGGCACGTTGAGCACGCATCCCACGCGAACGCGAGCGCACCGCAATACAACTTTGATTCGCGCAGCAAATGTGCGTCTGACACGCGTATCACTAATGTTTGTGCTGCTACTGTTCATATTTATTTCCTTTAATAAATAGCACAAGTAACTTGGTATGAATTTTATACAAAACCACCATAGAATGTGAACGAAAGGGTTTGTTATCATCATATCATCCCCTTTTATAAAACCACATTCTCTCTCATTTTCAATTGATTGACTAAATTGAGCAATCTTTTACATTAGTTTAGCGCTAAATGCGTTAAGTGATCTGTGAAGCACGAGGACCAAATTAGTGTGGTGTCTTTATTTAATTATATTAAGCGTAGACTTATTTTAATTTCCAAATAACCGTTAAATAACCCAGTAGGTAATTATTAAGAAAGCTATTTATGACATACGGTGCAAGATGCCTCCATTCCTAATACATTCTTAACGACGTTATGTTTGTTACAGTCTAAAAATAAAAGTCTGAGACATTTCCCACAGGCCGAAATGAGTCGTTTAATTCGTGATTTGATGAACCATGTTAATTACTAATAAAAGTAAATGTCTTAATTTAAAATATTACGCTTTATTGCCTATTGTTAAATATATGTATGTATAGCTCTACGCCCAGTCTTCATTGTTGTAGTCAGTCGTATCTTATGATACATCGTCAGAAACTCATCTGCGCGATTGCAGGTCGGACTCGTTTCATCGCAAGTCAAATCAAAAAGAATTGTTTTCCCAGAACATGGTACTGTAAATTTCATAGTCAGGCTGTAGACGTTTCAGCATATCTACATCTATAGCTACGTGTGTAATTATGGCGGGTCCCGTAGGTAGCCAGAATATGCTATGTATAGTAGTAATTGCTCATTTGTCAAATTTTTTAGAAACTTTGTTTCCTTAGCGTCAAACAATCAAAAACAAATTAATAAAAACGTACAATAAGATACAACAAGAAAACCCCAAAAATTCTTAACGACATTATCGTGCACCGAACTAAACCAACAAACTAACAATCAGTTGGCGTGGGCGTCCTCATCATTGTCACATTACGAGCCGTCCGCATGGGCGCAGGTCGCTGCATGCATTAGTCAGCACGCACGTCAAGACACTATCTGTGTCCCCCAGTTTATCGAATTAGACAACTGCTTCATGATTACTATCATGTATATAAAGAAAATTACAGCCATTAGGTGATTATGTGCCCGCAACGTAAATACCTGGGAGGTTTGATTTGTCACTTGGCTTTCGACACATAGTAGTTTGGTCTTGTAAATATGGAAAGCTTGTTTGTATCGTAGCACGTGTTTTACCGGATGTGTCTTTTTGCCCTAGGTTAAGTTATGTTAAGTTAAAAAACTATAGGCACCGTATCTTGTATATATTTTGTTGCGATTTACTGATTTATTTATTTGGTCATAATGGTGAGTAATTTTTTTTTAGGTTTTCAGTTATTTTAATGACTGTATGTGTATTTCAATCTTCTCTTGTCGTGCTAACACTTTGTGCCGGCTCTATCAATCAATTCACACTACAAATAACTCTGTCCATTATTATGCCTTTATAAGGCGAGCTATTTATAAAAGACAATATTATCCCTATTTAATTCCTTAAGCATAAGCGGGGCGACACCGGTTATGTAGAAACATACATAACATCACGCCTGTAATCCCAGAAGGGTTAGTCAGAGGTGTACCTAATAATACACTCACATTTCGCCAGTTATGTTTAAGTCCCAAGTAATAGGGGGGATTAGCTATTATTATTAGATTAAGCATATTGCTATCAACCGGGTATAAATTCAGACTCCGTGGCTGCTACTGAGAAATTCCTGATGGAAAAACCCAAAAACAATTTGCACGACCTGGGAATCGAACCCAGGACCTCATGCTCACCAGTCGCGCGTCACATTAATCTCAGGATCGTTTTACAACTAGTCAGTAACATTACCGACATTCAGTCTTCCCTTACAGTATATCAGAGCAGAACTTCACACAAACAATAC
Source organism: Eurois occulta (assembly GCA_950022335.1). Classification (NCBI taxonomy): domain Eukaryota; kingdom Metazoa; phylum Arthropoda; class Insecta; order Lepidoptera; family Noctuidae; genus Eurois; species Eurois occulta. The sequence goes on along the minus strand of OX465489.1, from coordinate 1,086,216 downwards.
GAGTTATATTGTTCCTAGGTACTTGATACTGTGTATGATGTACCGCGTCGACTGTGCATAGCAAAGGTGACCAACCAACAACTGACCTCTATCCTCCTTTCTCCTCTAACCTCTTTTGTGCTATCAAGTTCAGATAAAGTGACAGACGCAACCAACTAGTCTGTTATCAGTAATAGCCATAGACATAAGAAAAATAGTAATAGCAGTCTATCAATAATTTCTACCTACCCACACCGTGGTGAATTATGACTGTCTCCCTCTTACAGCGAGGAGGGCAGTGTCCCAGCTGTGGGAAGGTTATAAGCTAACTATGCACTTATAGCAGGCTTTAATGATGACTGTCGCTCAGAGAGGCTAGCGTTATGTAATCCCGCTTTCGTTTTGTGCACTTTTCCTATCATTCTTCTATTTGATTCAGATGGTGTTTTGTTTTTATTGATGTTGAGTGTATTTACTTTAAATACTTACGTAATGTGCTAATGCGGCGTTTTCAAAGCACTAATGTGCAGTGGTTTGGTCTAATCAACGTCTCACCCGCAAACCATTTCTGAACACTTTCACTCAAATTCATGTTCACACTCATAAATCAGCCGAAATTTCGTACACTATTGTGAATGTTCCCACGAGAGAAATCACAAGTAATGTAAAATTATATTATCTTAAATAAAGGCTTGTTATGTATGATATATGATGACGTTTATTTCTTTGTTGTATTATGTGCTTTTCATTAAGTCATCGTGCTTGCATGATTTCTGACAAGATAAGGTAAGATCTGAGGCCGACATTAGGCATTGTCGTATTTACTTTCGTTTAAGAAGACTGGGAATTTAATATAGTCATTATGTATTATGATTATGGTTACATACTACACGTGGTAAGCTGGGGATTACATATTTCATTGTGAGCTTACGAGCTTTCTTATGAATAGAGAGGCGTTTGTTAGCTACCTACCGCATCATCTCATTTGAGAAATTAATACATTTTGTTACGATATATAAAGAACGTTATACGTTTAATATGTCTTCATGTTCTGTTGGTTATTCTAGTTATAACAATAATACTCATTTTATTGTCAACCGACGGAACGTAAACGTTTACATTTTAAAAGCTACTTATTGCCTGAATAATAAGGGCAGTATTACCGTCTACCACATATCAGCAGACAGTTACAGTACTTATGCCCGACAGCTCGACGTTCGCGGAAATCATAAACTCATACACCGTGTGACGTTTGACAAAGGTGTGAACCAATTAGCCGCGCGCGCACTTTTTGTTCAGGAGAGGACATTTACGGGCTCCGAGTGACTGTGTGCGTGTATGTCAGTTTTTACGTTCATCAAACGGTACACGACACGTCGGATGATGTGTCTTATCTGTGTATCCGTCAAAACGGTCTTATTTTGCCTCTGGCTATGTTTGAGGCAGAGCGTGGATTTAGTGGTTGCTAGGCTGTGCGGCTCAACACAAAATGTCTTCAAAAGGTATCGCGTTTGTAAAGCTATGGTACAGCTGTTTTACAGTACAATGGTTAGTTAGTTAGTGACATTAAATTGAAGAACCGTTTTAAAAAGTTTGCTTTTATTTTTATAATATTTTCACCTGTTACAAAGAAGACTAGCCTCACCAAGGTATCATAATACTCAGTACCTAACTGGGTTGGTAAGGTCAGATCCGGAGTCGCTCCAATTAAAATACTAGCATTTAAACACATTCAGTTTGACTGGTAGCAGACCCCAACGTAGCTGGGAAAAGGCTAAGAAGATGAATAGACCAAAGAAGTGAAAGAAGTATAGTCACAAAAAAGCGTCTTCGTTACTATCTCACAATGTCCAACTTTGTCTTATTTACTTCTACTCCCCTATTCTCTTCTGCCTACTAAGAGGTGCTTACAAGCTACGTTTACAGTAACAGTTCCATTCGTTTTCCAGGAAACGCATAAGGGTGCCTAATTTGCTGCTTTTAAACGAAGGTCTGAGCAATTTGCGTAATTCCAAGTGTCTCAAATTATATGTTATTAACTGAAGACCTTTCGAGTGTTCGAAAAGGTTTGCAAGCGAAGTCTGGAGAAAATAGCGTGTATTTAAGGATCGTCTGTTTTGATGGACAGTACCGCTTAACTCCACGAACCCAACGAAAGGCCCGGATAGCCATCGTAGAAGCATTGCTGTAAATATTGGATTGAAGACATATTGTTGGAATTTAACAATCAATTTACGAATCGTCAATGTTATTGTAACAATTAAATGACCCAGTACTTAAGATTTAAAATGAAAGCCATAAAACATAAAAGAAATTGCGGTAAGTCGTAAAATTACTATTTACTCACATTGAACGTTATGGATCCAGTTTGTCAATACTGATCAATTCATACGACACTCATTCGTATAAAAGCGCCATTTTATCGCCATGACAGACACGATTGAGCAATTCAAGTGTGCTGCCTTACTGTCATATTTCCCAGGGTGGCACTCGGTGGCACCAGCTCAGTTTCCGCTCTTCCGGTAATGTACGGATCACACACTAGCAGCAAACAAGATGAGCATCATATAACTTAGGTTCGAATGACCAAGAATGACGCAAGAGAATACCCGGCCCAACCAACTTTGGGTCCAATTTCTACGGGGCAATCAGCATGAAAAGTATGTTATTTCACCACGGCTGAGTTAGGATTGAAGGAAAAATCGAAGGCCAAGTAGTTTAAAATAATAAGCAAATGTTCTTTTCATAAAACTTGATTTTAATTTCATTGAGCAAGCCATTCGAAATATGTTTATTCTTGTATTAAGATTTCTAAAAGTCTATTTCATTTGGTCAGGAAATGAGAGGTCGATCTTTGGCGGGATCTCATAATAAAACTATATAGGCACAGTAATGAGAAAAAATCTTGCAGCTTAGGACTGAAAGATGAAGGTTTTTCTCATTTTCATTGCAAGCTCGCATCTCACATCTCCCTTATTGCTACGATGCGTGTCGCCCAGTATATTAAATTGATTTTTACTTACAAAAACTCGCCTCACTGCAGAAGGAAGTTGTTCTATGTGCTACGTGAGTGCCATATTACTGCGGTGGGTTGATTATTTATTAGTAATGTACAATCTTGTTGTAAAAGATAGGAGGGAGGAACACGAGTTATTGAATGAAACGACGCTTTCCATCAAGTTTTAGTTATCATTCAGGAATATAATATGAGATGCAGGGCCTTGATTTTTAGATTGTTGACGTAACATACCATCACGCCAGTAATCCCCGTAGGGTTAGGCAGAAGTGTATCTAATCGTACACCCACAATTCACCAGTTATGTTTAAGTACCATGTAGTAGGGGACGAGGCTATATGCCAACAACCGAGCAGAAATTCAGACTCCGTGGCTACTACTGAGAAATTCCTGATGGTTATAAAATATTGCCTCGTTTTAGCAGCAGGTCGTCTGGAATGATGTTTTATTAATTTAATTCTATGAGAAAAATAAGAACTTAACACACAGCTCTTGTCTGCCTTTTTTTTTTTTTTTTTTGGGGGGTGAGAAATCATCAAATGACTCCTCCCGCTCTGGGCGGAGCGGAAGGGAGTGTCAGACTCTTACTGACTAAAAAACACCCATGTTCCTTCATTGGCCCTTTATGTTCCAGGGCCGCGGTATCCCGTCGTCATACGACGGACGGACGGCGAGCTAGCCCATTACTCGCCGTCCACAGGCCCGCGAGCTCTTGTCTGCCTTTGGTGTTAATTTTGTAAGAGAAAGTCCTAATCAAGGATATTGTAAAAATCTATCAGAGGATGGTAGACGTATGGAAGATGAAGACATGCTGCGCGGAAATAAGGGCGGCCCTAATAAATAATGGATAAAGGCAAGGGAATGATGATGACGGTGAGTTGATGTACATCATCAGTGAAGTTGTTCAGATTGAAATTGAGCGTTTACCGTGTTAATCGAACGTTTTAGGACTCTTTTACGGAGCCTTACGCTGACTGCTTTTAATTCAAACATATAGCGATTTATGAGAGCGTTAATAAGAGCTATATATTTTAAAACAAGAATTCAGTGTATCCCTATCTATGTAATAAGTGTTGAATCATAACGACAAGCTATACAAAGCCCATTTCATATTCGCACAAACCCCAGAAGCCTCTTCTATTCCGTGTACTCGACTCGAAGCCGTATGTAGGTCAGTGTCGCAGCGACAGGACACCACCGAAGCTGACCGCAGCCTCACCGACGCCCCGACACGTCACACCGCAGTCGTCACACCCGTGGGAAACATTACATTACTGTCACGGTTCGCTTGTCCAGAGGATAGCTTGGTTACCAACGATTATTAGGTGTAAAAAACTAATGTGGGTGCTTGGACTTGTGTGAAACTATACCCATCTTTTTAACTTGTTTTGAAATTGTCGTTCAATTAGCAATAATGATGATGAAAAAGTCAAAAATGTATCACATCAGCATAAGCTTATGCAGTGACATAAGTCAAAGAAAACCTTTGTCAATCCTTATGTAGAAATACAAAACATTGAAAGAGATTTCCACTTATCTAGCCCCTGAGATGTAGGCTTATAAAAGGTAAGGTAGGTAGGTAGGTAGGGCCTAGGTTTATATAGACTAACTGATGGAAGATTTTTACACAATAATGAAGCTCTACTGCATCCAGTCTTGCAGAATTTTACTGACTGATTAATATTTACATGAGCTATTCGTAACTAGGGCCAAACTCGCTTTTTTTCATTAAAATTCTAAGCAGCACGAAACATATTGACATCCGTGATCTCATACAGTAAACTTTTAACCCAGCGTAACCTAATAACACTTTCCCCAGGAGATTGAACCTCGGAGCTCCACCGCAAGCCTGGCCAGCTACCGCAGTGTTACGCAGCGTGGGAAACCAATACAGATAATATTTCACGTATGATTGTGTCCTAATGGGGTATTGTTTGTGCGCGCTCGACCGCTCGTGGGACAGCCGTGGTACACACAGAAATAGAAAAAGTATACAGGATACTTTTGATCCAAGTTTTGCGAGTGTTGAGTTGGTCTTGGACGTAGCTATTCTAAGCGTGTAGTGTACAACTGGCGCTTTAAATTCATTTCGTATTTCTATTGGGCGGGATTGCTTTTCGGTAGGTTATGTCAATAAAACGCATACTTTACTTTTTTATCATGGTTATCGCTGATAGAATGTCACTCTGTTGATTTAGGAAAAAGCTAAATTTTATTCGATCGGCATTCACTAGGAACAGTCGCAAGATTTTGATTATTATATATTAGATTTTGCCTGCTCATTTGATTGTTTTGTTGAGTGTATCTATCTACCTGAGCAGTTGTGGTTACCTACTTGTTTGTATTGCTGTCGGCTATACAATCGACATTGCTACAGTGGGAGGCGAAGGTGGTGAGTAGGTGCAGTTTGTTGGTTAATTATTTTATGTTAATGCGATTGTATCTTATAGATAGCACTGCATGCGACTCAATTGATTTATTGGCTATTGATGTAAGGATTTGCGTTAGATGCCGTCTCATAGTCGCTGTGTGACTCAAATATAATTGGGTCTTGCCGTCTGAATAGTTTCCAATTCCGCAGTCAACACTTTCCAGTATAATCTATTCTTCCATACATTAGATTTATCTCCATTAAGATCTACACCGGATAGCACGACTTTTTATTTACTGTTTCGAGCAGATAACAAATCTATAAGTAACTGCGAACCGGTCCACCTCTCATCGACCGGCGAATTCTATCACCTCTTCATTCAACAAGTTCGCACGCGTTACCACGCCTCTCTAATGATTACACGCAAATAACTAAATCAGAGCATCCAGAACTTTCCCTATTAACCACATTCGGCGATAGTTCCCACCGATTGCGGTACATTGAACGCTGAGTATAGAAAGTATGTTCTAATGACACGCCCCGACGAACAATGGATGGCGTAATGATCGTAACAGTCAGATCTGATGGCTAGTTTTCCGTTTAGTGTGGAAACACAGGAAGCGGTCTGCGCTGGCGCGTTGGTTAGTTAATTTAAATAGATCCTATCTGTGTGTGAGTGTTTAGAGCTTGCAATTACTTCACCCTTCTACGGAATAAATTAACTTAATGCGAATTAGCATTCTTTGCTATGAAACTCGTTAACACTTGCATTCTTTGAGAGCTACTGGATGTGACTGATTAACATTTTCAACATAACAACTTTTCTAGCTGATTGTAACATTTGTAACTAAGTGCTTAAGTTTCTTTACACTAGTCCTCGATCGAAGCAACTATGAAAATCTTGTCATCTTACCAGTAGCGAAGGGTCAATTTTTGTAAGAGGTAAGCCGGAATAGGTAGGTACATATATTTAATGTGATTATATTATTTGTCTATATAATACTGACTGGGCCATTTTTCAAAGGGAAGCCGGTGGGAATCGAGTTGTATAGAAAAGGTTCTATACAACTCGATTCCCACCGGCTTCCCTTTGAAAAATGGCCCAATCGAGTTGTATAGAACCTTCGCCACTGCATCTTAACTCAGTAACAGAAAGGTTTCTAACACCGATTCTAATTGTGAGATCATAAACTTTATTATCAGTTCGACATTGCCATAATATTTTTGGATTCAAGCTTAATGAGGCTACTTATGTACCTACTCGTACATATATTATTTTCCGTGTCGGTCTTAGCTTGTAACCTCGGTACGTTTCACCGATTTTCCATGTTTGGTTGCTTTCGACATCATTTACACGTGCGCCGACGAGAATGTGGCGATCAACCTATCAGTTTTCAATAGACAAGTAAAACCTGATGTTCTGACTGAAGATCCGGTCATTTGTTTACAGGTTCACATCGTTACTGGCAGAAAGTTTAACACGTAATATTGGATTTGAAATATGGGTCAATTTTCTGCTCAGTTAGTTTTTTTATTTTAACTACAAAATCGCTTGGCCTATTGACATTCATTTTAAATGCATCCAACATGTACCTCAGACCTCTTAATCGAAATACTAAGAAAATTTATTTTCTTACTTTAAAAAAGTACTGCTGGAGGCTGCTGCTGAGAAAGAACATGCATAAATGCATCTTCTTTTCTGTACAAACGTACTTTTTTTTAAGTAAGAAAATATTTTTTAATTTTCTCTTTACAAGCAGTCTTAGAGGGAAAAAATAAGTATGGTTAAAAGATCGCGTTCTTAGTGACAATATAATGTCATCTGGGGCGCGTGCGCACGCGATCCGGTAATGAGATAACAAACAAAAAGGTTCCCGGGCTTTCTTCTTTGGAGTGATTAATGGTTTAGCTCTGACACATCTAGCTTTTACCGGAATTGATTTTCATGAAAGAACAATCATAACATCGAGACAAAAGAAGTTGCCAAAGTTGTTAACAGGCAGCGTGAACCGGAACGTTACCAATAAGGCAAATGGCTCGCGGTACTATTCGTGAATTTTTATTACCGAAGCCGCGAGGTTGATAAAGTCACAGATATTAATTGCCAAATTCTCTAAGCTATGCAAGAACGCAATAATTGAAATATGTTTAGATGCAACCATGAAGAAGTGGTGGATCCTTATCATTGTCATACACAAAGTACACAAACATTTTAACTCGTTCAAGCATCGTTTCAATGCGCAGAAATGCGATGTTGCTTTCCGTCTCAGCTCACTACAGTGCTAACTGAAGTTATTATGTTTTCAGTAAGAGGGTAATCTGCATGACTTGCTCACCTGTACAGGGTGGCGCGGTGGTTCCTGTTGGCGGCAGCGTCGGCCTGCTCGATGAGCTGCGTCAGCGCGCGCGCCTGCTCGCTTAGGGTCAACAGCTCCAACTCCTCGCGGCCCAGTTTGTACTGCAGTTCCGCTTGCTGGATCCGCGTGTCGATGTTACTGGCAGAAAACGAAGAGAAGTCAAAATTGCAAGCATCCACAGCATCCAATTTTTTAATAATAATTATAACCACGACAGTCAAGATGAATATTTAGAAGAGTAAGTGATGGATACTCAAATAACAGAACCAGATTTTCATAAAAAGATTCAGGAGTCGCACAGACAGCAGTCCTTTTGGCTGTCATCCACCATGATTCTTTCCAGTAATGTTATGGACTGTTTCCTCCAATAGCTTTCCTCTTCAAGGTCTAAAATTCTAGATAGTAATGGCAATCTTTGTATGACTTACTCAGTAACATGCGTCTTCTCAAGCCGCCTCCTCAGCTCCTGTATATTAGCCTTCCTCATGTCGAGGTCATTCCTCACAGCATTGGCTCTCTCTTCCAGGGCTCGTCTTTCGTCAGCTGATAGGGCTGCGGCGTGGTCCTTGTGAGAGCTGGCGCGGGAGGCCGTAGGGGACGCCAGTAGGGCTGCGCTTAGGGAGGCGCTTAGTTGCTTCTTTAGACTGTTGAGGAAAAATGTGGTTAACTATTAAGAAATCAGAAGAAAAGATAAAACTTTAAATTAGATTTGATATAGCGCCACAGCCTGACTTCTATTAACACTGGGTGTTCCAAGATGAGGAACATTACACCCTGTTACTCATATACCTCCAAATTGTTCCCTACATTTTGCCGATTTATGTGACCATAAATGTATGAGACAACTGATAATAATACTACCTTAAAAACTTTATGATAATCAAAAACTAGACTATATATTATAACGTACAATTACAACAAGTGGCCAAATAAAAATCCAATCTTTTCGCCACTGATAAAAACTTACACAAATACACTAACACTTTAATTATAACCTAAACCTTCACTAATACTTTGACTTATATAAATTCTTGTAAAATTAAATCTTTGCACAAGATTTTAACATGTTACTCAATGTTGCTCGCCAAAGATAAATTCCACGGCTGACAAATCGGAATAAAAAAACCGGCCAAGTGCGAGTCGGACTCGTGCTCGAAGGGTTGCGTACCATTATCTATAAAAACGGCAAAAAAATCATGTCTGTTGTATGGGAGCCCCACTTAAATATTTTTTTATTCTGTTTTTTAGTATTAATTTGTTGTTATAGCGGCAACAGAAATACATCATCTGTAACTCTCACAGTTCATGAGATACAGCCTGGTGACAGCCGGACAGACAGACAGCGGAATCTTAGTAATAGTTTACCCTTTGGGTACGGAACCCTAAAAATGATTCTTTTTTTACATTTCAAATCCAAATTTCAAAATTTGTCAGTTAAAAGGGAACAGGGGCTACGATTCTCCATACCAATTTTGGCAAAATCGACGTTTCGTATTCACCTTGTTTCTTCCTGAATAATGCCTCTAGAGATATCTGTTTTTTTTTTCATAAAATCAAGATCTACTGTAAACACGTCCCTGCCATTTCCTTTTTTCAGCAACTAATAAGTAAAGAAAATATGACCCTTCAAAATTTCCAAAAAATGCCCCAATTTACGGCTGAACTACCAGACAAATACATTAGCATAAAAAAATAATAATAAAGAACCTAGAAATACTCTTTCTTCAAATTTTAATGTCAAAAATAAAAATAATCGAATCGGCTCAGTTTTCGAGACGGGGAATACGAAACGTCGATCTCGTCAAAAATTTTGTGATATAATCGGTTTGAGCTGAGCTGCAGGCTTGACGCAGCGCGACGGTAATAGTTTTTTCAAGTACCTATTTGTCGAAACATGTTGTAACAGGTTGTAAGCTACTAATGAATCGAGAGGTTTCAAGCATAGATGCTTTCAAGCAGGGAAACACTGCAAACAATACCTTTGTATGAGCGTGTCTTTGTCGGTGAGCGCGGTGCGCAACGCGTCCAACTCGCGAGTGACGTCACGTGCGCCCGCGCTGCGGCGCCGGGAACCTGCCAGGGACACCTCAATACTCGCCATCTGAGCAAGCAAACAAATTGATGAAATATAAAGCTTTTAACAAATCAAATCAAAATATTTTTATTTCACATAGGCCTCCATGGGCACTTATGAAACGTCGACAAAAAGGTGGACGGTTCGGGTTGGTCGTTTCCTATGGAGAAGAACCGGCAAGAATCTCCATGGTTACTCTTTTAAAATGATTAGGTTTTACAATATTATCATGTTACAGCATTAGTACTCAAGTATGGGGGACAGCATAGGCCCGACAATAAGTCGTTGCTTACTACACAAAAAAAAAAACGGAACAGAATTGTGTTTCAATAAAGTCGATTAGAGTAGTTTTATACGAGTAGAGTGGTCGTTTCGTCGTCTTTTCAGCTGTTTTCAGTTTGTTATGAGTGAAGGAATCTTCGTTTCAGAAATTGCAATATATCTTTTTCAGGCAAAACTCAAACCCAAAGCATTTATTTCAATTAGACCATTACGGCACTTTTGAATGTCAAAAAAAACAAAAAGAAGTAAAGCTACAGTCCCAGTCACAAGGCATAATAACTAGGGAAAGTACTGCAGTTGCACATTCCAAAGCGTAGATCTCTATGGAGAAGAATGGGCAAACTCCATGGACACTCTTTTAAATCAAAATAAATTTACAAAATCTTGGTTACATCATCATCATGAGATTATACATATATATATGTGAGAACGATATAGAAAGACGTGCACATTAAGAGCGTCCAGAGTAAAAGATAAAATCAACAATTTAAAAATAAAGTAATTAAAATAAACCGTGGCAGCTGAGAGATGACCAGTCCCAACTGACAGCGCCCGTTCACGAACATGACGCATGTATCAGCCCCATTCAGCTCAACCATATTGAAGGGAACTAAATGACCCGACACACCCGCCACCACCAGCGAGACATTTGAGTGGGCATGACATTCTCTCAGCCACCAGGGCACATTCAAGTCAATGAAAAATAACTAAATGTAAATGGTAGCTTTACAGTACATAGTACCTACTCACACATGTGCTATGCAATTATATAGGCATTTGACGATATTTGTGTTTTTGTGCTCACTCAGTTATTTTCTCAGAATGAGCATGTCTATTTTATCCGCAAACTATGGCCTTCCAGCAAAGCCTTCCATAAACCTGCGAGTCTCCCAAAAGCCATAACTCGATGGTACGACATGCACCCAAACAAATGTCCCTCGGATGTATATAACCATTCGTTCATTCACTCTACACTTTATGTTCTTGCTTCACGTCATTCGGCTTTACTAACTTCATTAGGAGACTTGCTAAGTTATGTTTAAGTTGAATGTCTAAGTTACGTTTCAGTTGGAAGTCGTACTTCTATGCTAATTGAGAGGTTTCTTACTTAGAGCTTAAAACTCAGGGATCAGAATGGTTATAGCGAGGTTCACTTGTAATGGGAATGCCTCTCATTTCCACAATTCAACGATGCGACGACGTTCAATTTACGTTGTCAGATAAATTATGAATTTTCAAACATAAATGAAGGAGGTTATAATGGTTCACATTGGTTAACGGTGATATAAGTAAAGTGTTTTACGCAATTGAGGCACATAATGTCAATAAATTTTCTCGCCGTTGAAGGTTTTCGTAGCATTTTGTTAACAAAATAACTAAGTTACCGTAGTTTTCTTAGTCGACTCGTTACGTGCTGTAATGGCGACTTGACCGTTCCAGATCGTTTATTTTGATAGTAAATTAAACACACATAGCTATTTGTATGTTAAATCTTAACGAAAAAAACTAAAATGTTAGTAATGGTATGTTATACCATGCTATTCAAAATAAAAGGAAAGATAGAGATCATTTTAATGTGTAGTGGATAAGCAAGGGTATTAAGTCGGCGCAACATACTTAATGTTTTAGTTATGCTGTACTTACATTAAATTACAAATAGCTACTGCTGCTAGTTTTCTTATGTTCATAAAACTGTTCAGTAGGTGGAGAGTCAGTGGCAACACGTATGCAAGATGTAAACGGACCCTTTACGAAGCCGTTAACCAAGCATTCTGTACATCAAACTAAACAACTCTACGCTAGTAAAATTTTGCTGGGAAACCACTTTTCTTTTTGGGGTAAAAAATCACGTGTAACGGACTCAAAACATTGTGCTGATGGATGCATTAAATAGTAAACGGGTCATGGAGGTTTTTAAAGTAAAGCTATAATAACCTTAAAAACTAGTATTTTTTAAACTTGTGAAAAAGTTAAAACTTTGACTTCCAATGTTTCCGTTACTAGAAGGTTCCCAGGTTCCAGGCAAATAGATGGACAAATTTTAACACAGCATTCAGTACGTCTAAGCAAAGAAAACACTTGTGGATTTGCTTATTCTAGACTGCCGGCAATTTACTATTTTAGTTCAAAATAAAATCACTTTAATCAGTGTTTGTTTTTGCTTGGATATCTTTGGCTAGACGTACTGAACGCTGTGTTAAAATGTGTTCATCTATTTTAATGGGACCTTATTTAAACTGGCATATTATTCTATTGACACTATTGACAGTCCGTACTACGCTAGGCACCTGAAGAGTTATGAAAATCAATGTTGATGGACGGAGAGAGAGAGAGTCACCAAATAAAAGATACGTGGATTGTGTGAGGAATGATATAGGAGGAGGTCTTGTCTAAGTCAAGGTAAAGTTTTTCCAGCGACTTGTGTTCGACTGTACTTTAAGGTGGTGCGCGTTGAAGTCGTTTGTTGGCGCGACTTCCTGCGCCGGCGCACGCCTCGTTCCACACGGCAGCGTTTGTTTCAACTCTACAGACAAAGACTGTACTTGACGGTTCAATTTAAACTGATAATGGGAATTAAGATTACTCTGGAAATATGTATATTAGGTATACTTTTGTTTAAACTTAGTGGTGTAGCTGAACTACAAAAATAAAAGGTAATTATGATGCTGTCTTAACTCGAGTTATTAATTGAAATATTTTGTTACATAACTGATTTTCCATTATACATAACCAACTTCTGATTATTTGATTACAAGCGATTCGGTATTTAATTGTTAATCGGCGAGATTGTTTTGTGTAGAAATGATAAATAATTAAATACTTATTTAAACGAAGAATTATAATGCGATTTACAACAGTTATTTATTTAAGTTAATGTTTCCGTTACGGTTTGCTCCTTACATGTGATTATCCTATGCTTTATAAACACACAGGACATTGCAGATAAATAAACTTGAGACCATTTAGAGCGATTGCATTGCGCATGCGCACAAGACCTTTGTGCATTTAGTTTATACGAGACTAGTTTTTGCTACCGGCTTCAGAAATTATCCCGATGAATGAAAAGTATCCCATATCCTAAATCGAAACCAGTAGGTACTTGATCATCGAAGTGCGTACAGCCGTTAAGACTTGAAAAGGTAACAGACAGGCAGATATACTTTCGCATTTATAATACTTGTATGCATGGAAGATTTGGTATCTTAGACTTGACAAAAGCAAGATTTTTTATAAGAAGCTCACCTAGTAGTTGTTTTGACTTTTTGCCCGACATTAGGCCTTCGAATAGGTGTGGTAAAGCTTTCCAGAGCTCATCGTTGTCTGAAAACAAGTACCCACCACTTCCAAAAAGGTAAAAACATTATATATCACGTATTACTCGCGTATAACGCATTACTCTAATGCTGTGTTACTTTGTCGCACTGAAACATTGTGTGAATTAACCCTTACTTAGAATTATTAGATCCTTACACTAGAGTATAATTACAAGTAAGTGCTTACATATGATAGCGATGAGATGCGAGAGATTATCTCGTGGTGGGAATGTGCGCAGATCACGCGTGAGATTGGTGCAACATTGGGTTTATGGGCACGCATGCGCAGAACGATCTCGCACCGATTAATGTTAGGCGCTGCGTACACGATGTTAATGTAACAAAAATATATACGATTTAGGTGAGAAGTTTGAAAACGAATGGCTTGGTAAAAGCCTTTTCAATACACTTTCTCGAAAATTGGTTCTTATTGCACTACGATTAGGTTCAACATGCAATGTATTTCACACGCGTGGATTTATAATATTTTTCCGCACACGTGCGGAAATAAAAATTTCCAATAGGTTCATTGTTATAGTCGGTGGTGATTGTTCTTTACGGCGTCAATATTTTTGAGTATTTAAATTATTATCATACAAATAGAACAAAAATTTACAAATAGAATATCATAAATAAAATGATTATTGAAAACAAATATTTACTTTTATAAACAAATTAACATTTATTAGTGTTCTCAATTAAAAAAATGTTCACATTAGGCTGTTTAGCGGCATCATGCCTTTGCTTCTTCTTCAACCTAACGAAAGCGAAGCGCGGAAAAAACGCAAATTAAATAATAGTTTCTTAATAATACTAGCAAAAATACTTTCCGTTCTAATATTTTATTTCTTCGAAAGTGTATTGAAAAACGTCGTTTGATACGCGTGGGGATTTGTTACTGCAGTACTGGCTCCATAGCACCCCCGCCTGCAGCCCCGGTGTTAATTTCGCCTCGAATGCAATAAAAAAGTTTTCCCACTTATATCAAAATGTACTATTATAAATAGAGAACGTTGTGTTTTGAAATTGGCCACCATGAGTCCAAGGTCAACTGAAGATGCCCACCTTCTTTTTTATATCGGCAAGAACATTATGAAACTAGCTCTGTTGTCATAACAATAAAAATGGTCGAATGCGACGCATACATTATTGTAACTCAAATATGTCTGGCCCCAAATCGTTTCCGTTCTGTCATTACTCGTATGCTAGTCATTACTTGCAATTAGACATACGTCAGACAAAATGTTGAGTTATATCCACGTGCTTATTCTCCCCGCACAGTACACCGACTTCCTTAGATGCGTGCGTGTCTATATTTACAGCCAAGTACATACAAGTTACATTTATAGCAGTTATCACTGGGTTCCCACCCATTGTGTGGATAGTACCGCAAGTGTATCGCCGCCCTTTTTTCTCACAAATTAGCGGCTCATACGATACACAGCCTTCGATAACGGCGAGATTATATGCGTTGATTGAATAATATGTGGTTGGGACATATGTACTATTGTTTTATGTAGGCTAATGGACTTGGGAAGGGTTGTTTGTGAGATGCTGGGAATATTTTCAAGGTAAAGTGCTTAGTGGTTTAGTCGGTAGAACTCTCAGTAATTTGAATTAATCAACATGTTAACACATTGCTAGTCAACAGAGGACCGAGTGTATAGCTTTTGCAATATTGATTGATGCACAGCTTTCATATCACTAAAGACTAAATAGATAGAGCATTCTTCATTGCACATGAAAATTGTTACACAACTCTTTGAGAAAATTTTAAAATCTATGAGTACGATAGCGGTCTAATCATTGATAGCGATATCTCTAGTAGCTTCGGTTAAGAATTGTATAAGAACTTGGCTCTTAAGAGTTATCTAGGTGGAAAAAAATATAAATGCTTTATATTCCAAGTCATACGCTACATAACTTACACTAAAAGAAACCACACATAAAGATGAACATTAAAAATAAATAAAAAGAATACTAATTCAATAAATGTCGGCCGCGAAATCGATACTGGAATATAATGAATCGAGCATAATCGATTGAGAACAAAAAGCCGCCGGCTGCGCTTGCGCCGCGCGTCGCATATCAAATTGTATAATTGAAAGCGATTGCATCTGATGCCACTGTGAACCGGGCAGAGAGATTAAAGTTAAGGGAACTGGATTGCCAGAGAAATGTGGTTCACACGGACAGACACTCGCACTTCCTACAAACTAAATAACCACTTCCTTTACTTCAGTATCAACCAATTTCAACAAAACTGTCCCTCACTCGACTAAACAATAAACTCTGAGCTCACGCGCTGCCTTTGCTTTAAAATCTAAATGAAAGGGTAAGATTTGCTTCATTGTGAGAACTCACTGCTAGCAATCGCTTCACGAATTTGTTTTGCAAACAGACATTGTGCGAAGAAGATTCGAATGCAAAGATTCGAATAATCGCCGCGTCAAAACGCGACGATTATTCGAAACCATTCACATAGAGGGCTCGGATTAAAAGGAAATGTATTTCCCTGGAACTGTAATAAGAATAAAATACTGAGGGCAGTGAAACGAGAGCCTTCTACAGTAACAAGACAGGTTGCAGACTCTCCAGAGTCGCTTCTCGCCACTAGTAGCCAGTTCATCGTTCGCCCTGCACTGATGTCCTCAAATAGTCCCACATTCCTAAAGATCACTTGGATAACTGCACTATTTATAATATCACACTAAAATATCGAAAATCTCTCGGCAAAAATCTCATCTATCTCTCTCATTCCTACCTGCGCTAATTTCTATAGAGAAAGGGATGGGACATTTGCGTCTCACTGACAGCCAGATGGGGCGATTAAATGCAAAAACTATTGCTGGCAATAAATTGGCGAGTAATTGCATATGCATGCGAGACTTAGCTCCCTTAGTAATGTAAGATGGCTATAATATAGGCAGATTGTATTGCTGAAGGCTTGCTGTGTATTTTTTAAAGTAGTGTTGTTATATTAACGGTTATAAAGATGTTGTGGATAGATAAACTCGTGTTTAACTGTCAATAACATTGTGTTGCATTATGCAGGTATTTGTTGGGATGCTTGTTCTAAATATGGATGTTTGTGGAAGAATATATAAAAAAAAACTAAGGAAAGAGTTTATTTTAGCTTTAAGATAGAGAATATTGTAACTAACGAATAGACCATTACGAGTATCCAACTGTTGAAGAAGTTGTGAAGTTGCAATTTTGAGTAGATGATTCACTATTTAATCAGTTATCAATCTCTTAAAGGTCAATATTGTCGCCCATAGATGACATCATGTTTTATCGTGAGAATCAAAAGGCCAATATTAGCGCCCGACCACACTTATCCCCACGGAACTGGCTGGATGCCGCATTTAGTTTGGCGTAGTGTTGAGTCATGTCTTCTGAAACGAAGCGAGGTGAATGGAGTCTTTTTCGCTTGTTATTTTGACCTGCTCAAGATTCCACGTCGATCAGTATGGTCACTAACTTATCCTCTAATACCATTCTTATAACTTCGACACCACTGATCCATAACTTATGAAGGAATCGCCGTGAGCTATCGACTCAACACTCCCGCTTCGCTTTCGTTCTATAAATGCCCCATCATTACGAAGACCTGCGCCTGCGCCGCCCGCGCCTGCAGGCTGCGTGTGGATGGTACAGGTTCTCTCATCGTGATGGTTGCTGTTTGTCTCCCTGGGGCTGGTTTCTAGTATTAAATTGTTGATAGAACGACTATTTATATAGAGTACAGTAAAAATATCAAATAAGTCTGGTCCCAAGTTTTTGAAATGTTTACACAGCATTACAGTAAAACAAAATTTCCGAGATTAACAATTTTCAGGCCTTTGTATGATACAGGCACAGATGCCAGCACATCAAGCTACTACAATCTGTCAATTTTCATTAATAGATTTCAGCTTTATCTCTAAAGCATTAGGTTTAAGATTGGATTTAAGTTTACCTGCTGGCGCCTGTACGTATAATTTATACTTATTATTTAAATGTTAGACATGTTAAAAATCATCTTTTTTCAGTTAAAGGACTAATAAAGAATCTAGAAAAAAATTCCCTTGTCAGCTTTTAAACTATAAAATAATGCAATGATAGAAATATCTGCTTTTTCGGGGCCATTGGCCCATTAAAAAACTAATAAAAGTAAAACCAATTAAAAAGTCTTCCCCAATCCAATAAGGAAAGCTTGCATCATCATCGTTCCTAGATAAGTGCGTGTTAATCACCCCATCTTAATTAGCACGCACCTTAAGTCCCCGACGAGTGCAAGCAGTCCGGTATCGCGACATCGCTATAAATCCCGTGTCGTGTATGTCGCGCGTGTCGCCGCCCTGTCGCGCGACACGACAAATTGTCGCCAGACGACTTGTAGCGTCGGCAGATAATGTACTGGTGTTAGTTTATGTTAGTAGAAGTGTACGAGTGTTACGATTTGTTGATTTGTTAATTAAATAAAACATTGGGAAGATGCTGGAAAATGGACGATTCCTTTTGTGACAACTTTTTTATTATACAACTAAAACCTAATTCTAGTTTTTAAGTATAGTATATGGGGTTTTAATGAGATACTTATGTAACTGCAAAATGGGTTGAGAACTAGTAAATAAATAGGTCTTACTATGAAGGTTTGTTTTAATTTAAATTCTACAGATTCGGTCCAACGGGTGTGGACTAATAGCAGCCACCCCGTTCCGGACGCAGGACACACAATTTACTCAATTCGAGTCGATTCGACTGAACCTTAAGTGATTTTCTGGCTTTGGTTATTTCAATTTCTTTATCCAAACATTCCTCTGGTAAAGTAATATCCTTGTTTTAATTACACAGTCGTTAAATGAAGACGTCCATGCATAAGCACTTCATCACAATATTAAATGAATCACAGTATCATTGCTCCCTTACAAGGAAGCGAGATGCTAATCAAATTGGAATGGCCGCGAAAGCCTGACACTAGATAAATAGACGCAGTTAATATTAATACATATACATTTATGTTCAGGATGTTACGCACGCAACATGGGGCGTTATCTAGCTGTGGATTTAATTATTTGTAGAGAAATCAACACATTGATCTGGAGCAGACATAATATGAATGAAAACAACGATACCAATATTATAAATGCGAAAGTAACTCTGTTTGTCAGTTCTTTTCACAAATTAGCGGCTGGACTGATCTAGATGACATTTGGTAGGTATAGACATAAAAATGTAGGCTAGGTTATAGGGTACCTTTTTGTCCAGGTAGCAAGTTCCCGGCGGCGAAGCCGGTGGTAAAAGTTAAAAACATAACATAAAAAATGTATTAATTTTAAAGGGCCTATCATTTGTGGCCAAATAAGATCTTGGTTGATCAATCTTTAAATAGCATGGTTAGTTAGCTACATATACATACATATCCTTTTGACTTCACCAAAGTGTTTGTTGATATATCAGAATATGTTCTCCCTGTATGAGCTGTAACTTCTTGATTGTATGTTAAAGTTAATTCAATCCAAAGTCGACGATGGCTCATTTAATTTTCCAATGTGTAAGCTCCTTTACCTAACACATGCAAAATGATTCCCTTCTAAATTCAAGAAGCAACGAACCCTTAGCAATATATTATACATTTTGACACGTTTAATCTAGTTGTAATAATATTTATTGCTTCCTTTAACTATGTATTTAATCGCTGCGTAGAAGGGTTAAGTAAGTATAAGGGTAGAAGGGAGCTCAAAGGTACATGCGCGTTGATGTCTTTTGTACCACGAACAGAAATTGAATGAAAGTTTGAACAGCTTTTCAACTTAATCAGTTTTAATCGTTATGTATAAGATACGTATGACTTGTTCATGTATATTTAGCTTTCTAAGAAATGTGTGAAAGTGTTCGCGATATTGATTCAGTCCAGTAGGCGCTATAATTACTATATTTCACAGAGCCATGGAGCATAGTTTCTCTGCTACGTGTGTTTTGGGTTTTTACGAAAATGTTTGTGTATATTAAAGCAATTGTCTCTGCAGTAAATTACTGAAAGATTATTTATTCTGTCCTGAAAGAGATGTAAACGCAGTGATAATAACGCAGAAAATGAGTTTGTAATTATTTTGTTACAAGATAAAAGTAAAAGTCTATTGGCGGTAACTTTACTCCGCAATTATCCGCAAGTGGAATGGACAGCAGACAGACTGCGGATACCAGACCTTGACCGATAATGTAATGAAACATCTGCCATGTCATCTGTCATCGGTTCGGCCGAACTTTTAAAGAAATAATTTAATTCCACCGCCTTCTAAATGCTACCTTCAATGACGTAATCTTACTCATAACTTGCTCTACATATGAATTTCCGGCGTGTGAATGTAGAGAAGAGGTCACTGACCTTGGCCTCCAGGCTCTCGAGGTTGCTGACCCCGCCCCCGCCCCCGCCGCCGCCCGCCTCCAGGGTTTGCTGAAACAAACACAGAATATTATTTAATTAGGTTGTTATGTCGGGTGCCCTTGAACTACTCAGGTTGTGCTTGTAAACTTGCATTAGGACTTAAACTAATTAAAGGTTGTGGTGTTAACCAAAGGGTCGTACTTACTATGTTACCGCTTTTCATTAAATATTTTATTACATTTTAGAGGTTAAAGTTACAAGCAAATAGTTTAAAACACGTCATCTAGGTTTGCGTCAATAGTATTGAAGCACAGGTTTACCAGTGCATCAATACTATTACATCTACACGTACACTACTAAACTAATGATACCCAACTCGTTAAACCTACAGTTACTCGTACCTACCTCTCCAGCTAGTAATCGTCAACACTAATAAAGAGATTTAGTAGATAGTATTACTAGCTTTCGTTGAGATTGGTTCCTGAAATCTCCCAAAACCGCCCGTTTCTTTAGATTAATCAGAGTAATCTAAAGATTCACTTGAGACTCGCTACGTGTTTGCGATTGGGCGCTCCTTGTCCTCCTCCACATCGCTGTCAATGTGGTGAAGCAGTCGACTGCCTCGGACGCCATGGCCTATCTTGCTGTAAGAGTGCAGGTCGGATTGCGCGGCACGCTGGCATTAATGATCTCATCCGTCGTGCTCTTGCCACCGCCGGGGTGCCAGCTGTCTTAGAACCCAATGACTTGGCACGCGTCGATGGGAAGAGACCAGATGGTATGACCATAATGCCATGGAAGTTGGGTAGGCCTTTGTGTGGGACGCAACTTGCGTCGACACCCTTGCGCCATCCCATCTTCCTAGCACAGTGGGCTGCGCTGGGGCGGCTGCTGCAGGTGCTGAAAACCTCAAACGGCGCAAATACAATAATTTAATTGGTAGTTATGTGTTTGAGCCGTTTGGGGTTGAAACACTAGGGCCATGGGGTCCGAGTGCCCACCTAGTTTTTCGGGAAATCGCCAAGCGGTTGGTCGACTCTTCACGTGACCAGAGGGCGGGCCTATTTTTTGGCCAAAGAATCAGCATTGCCATCCGACGTGGTAATGCTGCCAGCCTTCTGGGCACTTTTCCTGTTGACAGCGATGCGGACGAGATTTTGGACGCCCTGTAACCCTTTTAAGTGTACATATTTATTACTATTATAGTTTTGTAGTTTGTAAATAATTTAATAATCTTTGAAATAAATTATTTATATCTAATTTAAAAAAAAAACCGCAATTTAGCTTACATGTATATTTTGTTTAATGAACTGGATCATTTAAATAAATGTCTTTAGACTACGTATCGATGACATGTCTTTCAGTACCTATACTACTACCATTGAAAAGTAACAGATACTCCACTAATACAGTTACTTGAAGATCTGAGCCCTCATTTATAATATGCAGCATGTCGTGCGCCCCGCACAGCTGGCTGTAAGACCTATGTATAATGTAAAATGTATAGGAACACACATGTATTATGTATGATGCCGCCACGCCACTCCGCTGATCACGATCGATGCGCGGGCGCACGTGTGCCCTAAAACAGCGCAGCTTCAGTATAATGAATACAGAATACCAAGTTGATAAAATTGTTGAGACTGAGACTTGCTCGACGTTATTGATATGACTTCATCACGTGGCGTGCACAAAGGTAAGCACCTATTTTGGAGATCCTGAGAAGTCGTCACCCAGAGCGCGGAGGGCATAGTTAAATCTGTACATTTTAAACAGTCTGATCCATACAAATAAATAAAATTGAAGTGTCTGTTTGTAATACCAAAATAACAGCTTTTTGCTGAGTGCATATGAAAGTATATACGGTAGTATATAACAAAAACACATTTCTTTCAAGTTTTTTCTGTCTGTCGGTCTGTCTGTTTGTCCCACGGTTTTGTCCCGACTAATCTCCAAAATGGCTGGACTGATTTTGACGGGACTTTACTCGCGATTTTACTGGCAGACAGCTGATATCAGGAGTAACTAAGGCTACTTTTATATTCGAATAAGAATTAGGGATCCGTGCAAAAAAATGAAAGCCCTTGTAATTGTTAACAAAATTCGGTTTAAAAAGCAGGGAAGTAATATTTTTTATAATAATTTCACGCGAACGAAGGTCGCGGGCAATTATTATAACAGCTGGTAATTACTAATACGACGACTATGAATATATAATCGGGTGGCGAAGATGATGAGAATTGATAATGAAATTCAGGACAAGTGGTTTTGATGACCAAGAAGGATTTCATTGCCAATAGAACGTAGGATCAGTCCATCATAACGGCGGATATTGCACCAAAAAATGCCAACTTTGGTCTTGAGACATTGTTCAAAACAGACTTTCTGTATTTCTTTGTCGGTATATTCAGAGCTATAACGGTGATAATCTGCATGTCGCGCTGAGAGTGCAGGGTGTGGGGTGCGGGGTGCGGGGAGGTGGCTAACGGAGAGAGGGCGTGATGCCAAATTATTACCCTGAGATGAAAGCCGTAAAGCTGAGTTTATGATGTCGCTGTATCAAGCTCTAACATGGTTGTTAAGCGATCTTAATGGCTTAAAGAGACTTGAGGAAGTGAATTTTAATAAGAAGGTAGGTAAGTTGAGCTATAAAACAGTACCTAGTATTAATTAATATGGTAGTAGTTCCTTTACATGATTTATTAAAATTTCTGTCAATTACTGTTACCACAAAACACACAGTTACAGTTTAAAAACTTATATTATTAACACAAAGTATAAGACGTTTAATAAAAATGTTTAAATATGCGTAATACACTCTCGTTTTCTTCTAAAGGGAACAAACAACAGTAGTAGATAAACTAAACCGGCTGCCAGATGCTAGTGGCTATTTAACTTGGTACCTTAAACTAGCTATTTTGTTAACTACATTTTCTGTTTACTAATTGACCTTCATAGTACGCTACTTACACCTCCTACTAAGTAGTTAACACAATTACGATCGAGGCCCAGTTTCTGGCGAACTGGATCAATGTTAAACTGCCGCTGCGCACGCGTTTCATTATAGAGATTATCAGCCCGGACTGCCTGACAGCCGATATAGGATGAAGCTATAGTGACAGCGGAAAGCGGGGATACATTTTTTGGTCATTTTTGCTTTTAAAAACAGCTTTCACGCTCGTTTTAGTCACTCCACTTGAAATACTACCAGTATTTTACGTTTTCGTAAAGCTTTTTCTAGTTGTTGAGTTGTCATGTCTCTGAAGACATTTAATGTCGGAAACAAGAATTATCAAAAAGTTTGAAGATGCCGAAACAAAAGACATTTCGAACGTGGAACACTATTGCAGCATGGAAAAATTAAAACCAAACGAGTACATAGAACTAACTTGGGTATGTGTTGCATTTATTAAAAGACACAACTCGAATGATCCAACAGCAGTGTCAAACCTTTTGTTGCTTCTCTATGCCCATAGTTTGAAGATCCCAAAACACAATTCGCTACCCGTTCTCACCAAGACCACGGCCAGCCCATCGCCAGTGCACGCGCATGCCATACCACGGCTTTCTATTTCACATCGCCGTCAGATTTCACGTTATTAGCGGAATAGCAGCTGCGTCCCATTGTTCAGCCATGACGTGCCTGACTGCCTGACGGGGCTGACTGCCTGCCGTCAGGGGAATCCTATTTATTGGCAGTCCTTTTATAGACGCACCTGAATACTAACGTACAGGCTCTTACTGCCTAGCGGCTTCACTCTTCACTCAGCGGTTATAATGCCTCTTGTTTCTTTATGCTCTGTTGGATGGAGTTTTTTTTTGTGGTTTTGTTTAGAAATTGATGGAGGAGTTTCAGTGGGAGGATTTGAAATACAATTAAAATTAAATCTGAGGATCGAATCCTTTTTCATTAAATGGTCAGATTCTTATAATACAGATATTGTTTTTTATTCTATTAAACATAATTGTTATTGACGTTACTACACCTGCATAAATAGCATCTTAACAGTTTACCACGCTGTTGCACTGCGGATGTTCATATAGATGGATTAGTAAACATTTAACAACAGATATCTTATATGAGTTGTTCCGGATAATAGAGCCATCTAAACCATAAAAAAGGCTTGCCCCCTATTACGTGAGACTCACATATCTGGTACACCTCTGCCTACCCCTCCACGGAAAGAAGATGTGATGTGGTGACTTAACCTCGGAAAAGCCAAATCTCCATAAATCACCAATCACTTTTCATTATGGAATGAATTGTCAGAATCTTACGTCTTCCCAAACTTTCTACCAAATGAATATCATAAATTCATAACCATCGGTTGAATAAGTTTTAAGGTTATTCAGAAATTATGCGCTCTCTCTTATTTAATTATAGTGCAGATTAATAAGACACACTAAAGAAGCTCATTGCGAACATAGTTCACATTTTGTTTGCTTACGTAAATAATTAGAAAGCTTAGATTCAGTGTACTACCAATTTATTGTTCTAACGAGGAGTTTATGCACACTTTTAATCGTAATGAAATCAGCACATCAAAATTTGCAGGCATTCCTTCTCAATTAAGTTTTGGTAATTGATGTTTTTATTTTATATTAATTCATTAATTTGTTTGTATTTTTAGATAAGTTCGGACATAAACATACATCATAAATTCATAACTCTCCACCGTAGTCGGGTAAAAACATCACGCCTGATTTCCCCAGAGGATAAGGCAGAGATGTGATGTACCTACAGTACAACACCCACATTTTTCCAATTTATGTTTTAGTCCCCATCATCTATTATTCCATGTAATATGGAGCGAGATTAGGAGCCTACTGATGTCTACCGGGCACAAATCTAGATTCCGAGATGATAATCAGAAATTACTAATGGACAAACCCAACAACACTGCCTGACCTGAGAATCGAATCCGGACCGCATGCTAAGTTAAAGTTTTCATGGTAAATAAAGCCTATGACCAAAATTGTCGCCTTTTATTTCTCTTTTTTGTTTAAGTGACACTATAAGTTTAGTTTAAAACAGTGGAAGCTTAAAACAGTGGTTTATACAGGGCAATTTAGAGCAAAGATATCATTGCTGCATTTTGGTCATTGGCTGTTGGTAGCAAGGTAAAGTAGTAGTTTGTTTACTAAACGCATTAAACTTATAAACATCTTATCTATTTGAAATTGAAATCAGATTCAGTTCAATAAATCTTGCTGCGTGATAATGATAACTGTGATAAAATATTTATTGAGTGTTTATTATAACGGGTTATTCGAGGTGTTTAGCACTAAACGTTTGTGAGCAGGTGGTAATCACGAAGCTTGTATTCCGAAACAATTTATAGGTAGCGACATTATTTTACAAATTTTTAAGGTTCCGTACACAAACACACATGGTTACATGGTTAAAATAAATGAGAACCTAATGCCCCGGTTAAGACCTTAGACGATGTGACTTGCGACGCGACTTGCGTTTCCCATTCTCCTATAGTTTTCAGTCGCTCAGAATCGTCATTTGTTAGAGCAAGAAACAGAGCAGCTATATGAGGCGCAACCATAATTAGGTTCTTTTTGCGCAGTCGCAACAAGCGTGTCTCTTGGGCGTGCAGCTCGTGGTCGCCAAACAGTTCGTAGTCTTCGATTTAAGCACCTATCTGTATGTTTTCCTGTATCCTCATAATCATTTAGAACTACAAACAGTTCCTACCTACATACATAAGCAGTGGAGCACGATACTAACAATTAGTTTCACGTTACACTTGCTTTAGTAAACACGTGCGATAATTATAGCATTACACTGTAGTAACACTATAGTTAGTAGGACACCGCCACTTGTGCGGACAGCGGCTAATGTGGGCAATTTAATGTGTTACACAACAGACAAACTGCAGGTGTGGTCCGCGCTTCGAGTAAATTAACGTTTTATAGTGTCGTAAACTGCAACTTTGAATTTGTCAACCTACGACAGTTTTTAACCGACTTCAAAAAGGAGCCTCCTCCTTTTTGAAGTCGGTTAAAAACTGTTCTATGTTCGGTAGATTGATTTTCACCAGCGCGTAAATTTTTTTTTCTGTTCTTGGTTGCTACATTCATCCTATGAAAGGACTTTGGCAAGATCACAACGCTTGGCAGATGGATGGGAGATCGTTCTTGTTCTTAGCGTGTTCCCGGAAAACTACATACTCGTATATTAAGTCGCCCCATCGTTATTTGCAGGTGTGCATTTGAAGAGCCTTCTCGAATTACGATGTTCATCTGGGTCACGCTGTCCAGGTAGTCTACGTTTGTAACTTATAATTTATATGCCTAAAGGCACGGTTGATAGAGGTGTTACACTATATTAAAAATGCTATAGGGACATGGCAGGACTGGACAAAATATTTGCCTGTGTACTAAAAACACCAGTCTTTCCCACAGTTGATTCTATACAGCTAGCTTAGTACGACAGATTGACACATTCTATAAAAATACTTTTTCATCAGATCACTAGGAATGTTAATTGGTCGTCCAGCGGAGTAATGTGACAGTTTCCCTGGTATTCTTCGAAACATTTGAAGAATCGCAGACGCTTCCGGATCTTAACGATACTTGGACCATTATGGACTGTTTTTTAATTCTGTAATGAGATTTTTTCTTAGCTAATGAGTTTAGAAATCTGCGCGCGCAGGGGAAATGCCTAACGATGTCTATTTAGTTTGTAGTTTACGATCAATCAAAGCATAGCATTCGTTCTAGTGTTGACGAGTGCGGCAGATGAACCTGCTGAGGTATTTTATGTAAACAGAGAATTTTCAATGTAATGTTGGAATTTGTAAAATATTCTACGGAATTAAACGGACAGTGTTTGTTAAATAATTAGACTAAATAAAAAACTAACATAATATGTCTGTAACGAATGTCTGGATGCGTGAGGCGGTGGACATGTCGGTATAGCGTCGAGCGTCGCTTGGGAGAGGCCTATTTCCAGCAATGGACTGTGATAGGCTGAGTTGATTGACTGACATCCCCCAGCCACAGTGCGAACTGATAAATTTCAGTGAAAGACCATTTGATCATCATCGTCTAACTAGGAGAAATAATTGGTGTTTCATCGACTGAAGCATGGTACCTACTATTAAACAGTCCCAGACCACCAGTATGATTAAATTTAATTCCGGATGCGATTAATATAAAATATACGTACTAGACTGGCGTCTAGTTAGTCAGTCACCGATGCCCGCCAGCAGTGCGTCGCGCTGTTAGTCCATTTAATAGTCTGGTAATAACGGAGGAAGCGGCGATCTAAGGCAAATACATGCATTACTCAGCTAATGACCACGCCTCCCGCTCGTGTGTCAGAAGGCCCAGGTAATGGTATCATGTTCGAACTGCTGGAAACTAGTCACGAGTAAGGTAGGAGTGTAATGGGTTCCGTACAAGTGGAATTTATAACTTACATATGTTTTAATAATAATTATTAAAAGTTGTGAATTTTGTGAGCAAAAGTGTTTTGAAGAAAATTATCATTTATCTTAAAAATCACAACACTGGATATTCGACCATCAACAATATTCGAAAAAAAAATAGCATTTAGTTTGACAGTAAATCACAAGCATTCGGGAAGCACTGATCATATATTTCCTATGCTTATGTAGCGCCCATTCATAACATGAACTATTTATTTAAACTTCATGTACATGCCACAAGGTACTATGTATGTAAGTAAGTATGTGCATATTCATTGTACTCCCACGAGGCTATGAATAAGGGGTGGTCCATTCATATCGACGGTATCTATGTCTAGCACATACACAATTAATCACCAGCACTGACATGATGTATGATCTTGACATGATTACGACAATGCGCCCGCGCCGGTCTACCTAGAACTGTGGCTGTGTTGTGTGGCGCTGTGGTGTGGGTGCTGCTACATGCACTTCGCGATGTGAAATGACGAGCACATCTTTTTTAGGGATGCGTACATTTTAATTTGCGCATTTGATTGTTTTGCACTTATTTAAGTAACTTGTATCTAAAAAGATTGGTATTTTAAAGAAATATGGTAGATTTTCCATAAATGAGACAGTGTGCAACTGTACAGCTCCAAATTGATAACTAAAATATGCAAATATTAAAGGTTTTTTGTAGTAAAAAAGCGTTTCTAGTATCACGGACAGAAAATTAAGGCATTATCAAAATTAATTTTAAACATACGTAGGTAATGCGATGGTACAGGTGTAGGCGTTTCAAGTAGAAGCAAAACCAGATGTTATAAATTAAATGACGACACGATATTGAAAATCTTTGTAACAAGCAGCATTAAAATATAATTGCCACTGAAATGACACGGTAAGGCCTAAGGATCTCCAGTCTAATGACAGCCCTATCCATCTGAGTCAGCATCAGCCGCGATCGCTCTATGATTACGCGGTGTAAACAAGCTATTAGAGCTGTTAAGCTGTTATAGCCGTCCGAAGGCTGATAGCTTTAATTACTATTCGCAGTACAGCTTGTGTATAGCACCACAAATCTCTATGTTGTATGGCCTATCAACTGCCTTTCGGCGGCTTTGTGGAGCGAATTAGGAGTTAGTTCAAAGGAATCAAGTAATTGTTTGAGGAGTTTCATAATTGTCAAAATCGTAAAACCCACACATTCCCTTTATCTAGTGAATTTGTATCTTAATAAATAAACCAAACGTATAATGAAAACGCATTATACGTTTGGTCGTTTTCATCATGTTAAGGTTTGTATTTATGCTTTTGCAGTTGCACAAAGACATGCTTTACTAGGTAGTATAAATATAAGCCTAGCCATGGATATAGATACAAACAACATAGTGGCTTGGTCCCACTGGAAAAAGACACAACGGACGGCAAAAGAAACGATGGGTTGGTTGACACTAGGAACTGACTATTTAGATGGGCTACACGAGCAAACACCTACCCGATAGCATGGTATATGTCAAGTGCTAGTGGTGCTTTCCTCATTATCAACGTAGCTGGCCTACTTCCCAATCCTGCTATGTTTCCTTGTGCCAATTGGCAATATTGCATTCCCTGCCAACCGCCGAAAGGTTAATTACAAATAAACCATTGCAACGGATACCATTAATATTACATCAATATACCCAGTACATTGCCGCGTGGGAATGGCCCTAGGGTTTCCATTGAGTTTCTGAAGTGCTTATCAGAACTGATTTATTTATTTCAGTTGCTAGTAGTGGAGCGTTTGCCGGAGGCCTTTGGAGCCTCATTACAAAAGTTGTAATGAGCATTTAAATGAGTGCTTTAGTTTAAGATAATTGAAATTCGAAAGGTTTCGTTTTGCCTTCTCGGAGATTTGAGTATGAGTAAAATGTTAGCTCATTAAGTTTTTCCACTGGTCCAGCGGAATAAGCTCCAAAATTTATGGTGTTATGTGCTGGTGAACACTGTGGCTACCACCTGTGTGACCGACTGTTTCCGAAGGTGACTCGTGTCAACATTGATGGCACGGTTGGCGCAGTAGCTGAGCGATTGACTGCTGCGCTGCGTGTCGCGGGTTCAACTACAGGTAGTTGTTCCGGGTCTGGCTGTTTGTGTATGTGAGTTTAAATATTTGTAGCGCAACCACGGTACAGGAGAAATGCCTGGTGTGCGGCAATGGTTTTTTTTAAATCGAAGGTTATGGCAACCTGAGTTTTTGTTATCAGCGGATTTTGCTGTCCTTTCATCAATTATTCTACTTCTTTATTCAAATATCTTCCCTTTATTTTAAACAATTCAAACTATGACCAATCGTCAGATTAAACTGACCAGTGCTTACAACGCATAACTACAAAAGAACTATTAGCAGCTGAAAGTAAAAGTAACGAAAGTGTAAACAAGGATGTGCGTACGCAAGTCGCGCGACATCACGTACTCTAACGTGTACGATTGTCGGCCACTTGTCATTGTTGTCATTCATAATGTTGTTACTATTGTGTTGTTGTTCAGTGTTCGCTGTTGTTATGTTGACAATCGTGGTTGTTTTCTGTAGTGTGCATTTTATCGATTTGCTATTCATTGATGTTACTGGAACTCTAGTCAATGTTAATGGATGGAGAGGGTGAGGAAGACCAAGGAAACGATGGATAGATTATGTGATTAATGATATGAATGAAAAAGGAGTTTATAATAGCGTGAGGGTTGCCAGAGGAGAATGGAAAAAAATGTTGCGCCGAACCCAAGTAACATGGGACAAGGGCAGGAAGATAATGACTGGAACTCTATTAAAAGTTTAAGTGATAATGTGAGTCAGAAGATTGAACCTTAAGAGCTACCTGAAGGGGCAATAATTAAGAACGAAACTAAATTGACTTTAAGACAGTCACAGAGGGCATGCATCCGGTTCTACGCGGTTATTTCAAGGTATTTGTGAACCGGGTGCACGTCCTAATTACCAATAAACAGAAAAGCAATTCGTCATTCATAATGCAAAAGTAGAAAATAACACAAACAAACACAGCTTTGCACAAAGCTTTCTTTTCGTCATGATTGGAGTATTACATACAGCATAGTAATAGGACCTACAATATCAGCCCAAAAAATTACCACATCACTCGAACACCCAATATAATACATTCACATTACAAAACGCTTTGTCTCAGATTCCTTACGCGTCGATTATGCGGCCAGTCGCACGCGCCGTTAATAGCAACAGCGCGTTTAGTAACCGCTCATAATACCGAAGGGAAATGTTCCACTTTCATTTGATGGACAGAACTGGCGGATAATAGTAGTGTATTATTGATAGGAGTGACGCACGATCTTGATTATATTGACAGGTATTATTTGAAGTAGGTGTACTTTCTGTATCGAGTCTTGGGGTATTGAATTTCTTGGTTGAATATACGTTGACCTGATCAAAGTATAGAATAGAATTTGAAACAAAAGGTTTATTTGTTTTCTTACAGGAATTAATGATGCAACAAGGTTTTAAAAGATTGTCATCATCAGCTTACAAGTCCATTGCTAGACAGAGGCCTCAACTGAACCTGTGGCCAGTTTTATCCAACAAACAGCTTCGGTTAAACACTGCATTCGTTTGAATCTGACTAGCATCTGGCAATACAGCTCTGCATTGAAACATAGGATAATCTGGAGTGGTACAGGTGGTAATTATAGTTATCCCAGTTCCCCTGTCTTCATAGTTATCCCAATTTTAAGAAGGAACTGTTTATCATCATCGCAATACCCTCATTTACAAAATGAAAGCGCACTGAACGGCACAAAGCCCCACGGTCTATACACGGTACAGCTCCGAGCCGTCAATTACGTCGATGCGATCGAGGTGCGCGCGCGCCGGGGGCGTGCTCCGTGCGCCTACGCACCACCACTACAAATAGATCCTTGCGCAGCTGAGAATAGAAGATTCATTCTTACTGTTAGCATAACTACTTCATAAAATGTCAATAAAGAAGTCTGTGATCTATTGGCTTTTCACTCTGTCCATATTATCTCAATACTGCACTGTGCAGTATCCACTGTGCGCACCTCCCTGCCACTTAGAGCTTTCAACTTCGTCCTGCGGGTTTACAATGGCCAAGGTGGGTCGACGTATATCTACCTATAGATTTTAGATGAAGATGCTATGTGGGTTGTATTTTATCATCTATCAATATTATCAACGCCTATTTATCTATGGGTTTCTTGTTCTGTGAAGTTTACTTTGGGCTTTCTGCTTCTCCATTTTGATGTGTCACAATGTTCATTAAGCTAACGGAACTGATCCTGGACCGAAGCAAAAATTATAGGGAACTTCAAGCGCAGTGCCTTGTTATGCGGGGTTTGGTTGGCGGGAACAGGCGAATTGGATGATTATAAGTAATTATTGGTCAGTGCCTATTAGTGTTAACCAACCTGTGTCTGTCTCTTTTATTCTAATCATGAGTTCTGAACTGTCAACCTCACTCTGAACAGCATGGAGACTTTAATTAGGTACTATCCACATAAATAAAATTAAATCACAATTTTCAGCTCAATTATTTTTATTTGTATTAATTCCTTAAACTCTCTGGGGCACGACTTCCATAGTTTGATCGCACTTAGAAACGGCACAATATTATAGGATGTAGAGTGATAAGATAGTCCAATCGTGAACTGTGCAGGTGTACAGTTACAAGCACGTACATACGTTACAATCTTAGTTAACAAAAGTGATTTTCTCCTGTTTTATTGATTGTAATTTTATGCTTTTATGAACATAGTATTTTAAAACACATGCTATTATGAAATAGGCCTTTTACCTTGAAATAAATTTCGAAAAATGTTTTTTTTTGTTTTTAATTTTGCGATGTGTATACACACATATTAGTACTCGTGCGTGACCAGTAAGTCCCTGTATATGTAGGTATGTGTAGACCGTGGTACTCACCAGCGAGGCCGACCGCTGCTGCTTGTTGAGGTCATGCTGGCTGCGTGAGCGCTCCTCCCCCGCGTCCGAGAACTGCCCTGACTTGCGGCTAAAGACAAACATACTCATTAGTTGGCAGTACGTAATATTACGTGCTTTAATTGGAGAAGTAAAGACCTTCAGACGTGTGTGGTAAGTTATGAACATAATCAGTACCAACGGATCAGAAAAAGAAACAACGATAAACGCTGAACTTTGTGAGAATTGTTCAACATAATAGAGAAGTATGGAAGAAGAAGACATGCTGCGCCGACCCCAAATAAATTGGGATGAGGGCAGGCGGATGATGATGATGAATCTCATCTTCCTTTCATAGAAAAGATTAACAACTTGATGAGAGCTTTCAGGGAACAAGTAACTCATCATGGTCATGGTTCAGAGCTTTTACGCTTAGATGCTTTGTGTAAGGTGTTTTCAGAGACTGATGTTGTCGACAGTACCAATGTGTATAAAATACACAGATGAACTTTGTTTGCTCACACGAACGTGTTAGATAACCCTTATATATATGAGAATATCTGACTGTTTAACAACTCTCTGTAATGGCTACATTAATAACAATCGATAATCCAGCAACGTCGGCTGTCAAACGTAAAATAACATTGACGTATGGCGACGTTGCATTTCAAAAATATAACTAGATTTATAATCATCGTAAATTAGTATCTTGATAACAGAAAGGTTATAATTTCAAATTAACCTAATATACATTTTCCTAAAGGTATTTTATACTCCGATGTATTTTATAGAAATAGTTTTTATTGTGGCTTAAAAGGCTTAGTATCCAAACGAAAGAAAGTTGTTATATTGGAATAATCAAGTTAAATGTTTATTTACTTTAAAATGAATTAGTAATAATGAAGTGATATTTATAATGTGTCCCAGATCTTATGTTGCAATTCTTATTTAACAAGTTGTTTCAATCAATTCTCTGAACTATCAGTTGATGTTCATATTTTATCCGATTAAACAAATAGATTACAAATAAATACTTACTAGTTTGCTAAATTATCTAATGAAGTTTTAAAATAGTTCCCTTACAGAGGATTTGTTAGTTGTTGTCTATGTTATTAGTTATTTAGCTATAATATGTGACCATTTGCCATTGGTTTATTATGGCGGGTAGGATGTACTGAGTATTTGACGTTTGACGTGTATAAAAGTAGAGGTTGTTGCCAATTCGGGGCTTTTATACTGCAACTGTTCTAAGGACAAGACATACCCCGAGAGGTATATTGTGTGTGCCATGTGTATAGAATTACGTTTGAAGTGACATATTAATGGAGATACCAAATGTGTAAAGCTGGAACCTATTTGCATTACCCTAAGTTTCTACAATGTTTATGTAAGTTATTTGATATTATACTATGAATATTACTGATAATTATGTGCTAGAATTATGTGTTATAATATGGTTTGTATTGCTTATAGTTTATCTTCACTGATAAATTGCTTTAATTTGAGAAGGGTCCAGGACAACATATAATTGTTTTGGCATAATACTTTAAAAGTTGTTACCGTGGAGTTTCTTGTCCATTCTTCTCCACGAAGACCTAGGTTTGCGAATGGACGTAGCTTGATAGGTAATTAACGTTACCTATAAATATCTGACAAGCTTAATCGAAATAAATGAATATTAGTCTAGTCTTGTCTTTCTGTGCCTTTTCTTGATAGAAACCCTTTTCCCTACACACCTTTTTAGAGATACTTTTAGACACAGTAAATAACAAGTAACCATTCTGACACTCAAAGCTTGATAATCAGTGGATATTAATACATATATATATAGATATATGTATATATCAGCCAATTTATAACAAACGCATATTATTGAAGGTTGAATCATTTATAATAACAGTATTTTTGTTCCGGATTCAAATTAAGATTTCTTTGTTCTTCAGGTTCTTCTGTAATTATTTAGTTTCATTGTCTTAATTGGTTTCTTGATTTTTGTTTACTCAGTAACATCTGCTATAGAGATAATATCTCATGTTATACTTGTATTCGACTAACTTATGAACGCGACTTCACCCGTGTGGATTTGTGGAAGTCAGAAATATACCTACGTGGTAAAAACTGTTCTAGGTCCTAATGGTACATTTTTTGTCCCGGTTCTATCTGTGTGCCAAATTTTAACCAAATTTAATGAACTGTTGAAACGTGAAGAGGTCACCGCCAGACGCATTCATTATCAAAAAGAAAATACAGCCATCATTTACCTACCACATACATACAAAATAGACAATACAAGCATATTCATACATTTCAGTGAATAAAATATTATAAAACTTGAACATGCTAAACAACAGGTGACATATGAACTAGAAGCACATAAGTATCACATTTTGCTCACAATCCGGTTGCGAACCTTGAAACGGGACCTCAGTAACACAACTATGATGAATGGCTAACAGAGACAAAGGTGGTGTCCAATGTCACAAAGAGTTACTTTATATTTAATTATGATTATAAAAATCTTGTGTAATAGCTAACTTTAAAATGGCACTGATCTAAAGCGGCACTTGTATATAGTAGTTTTGGTAAGTTAAACATTACAAAATGCATATTTATTAACAAGTTCGGCAGTTAAAACTTAGTAGTAAAGTAAAGAAAAATGAGTCGTAAAAAATAATAAAATGGATCATTTAATAAATACTGAGCAGTAAAATAACTAATGCATTATTATTTATATTCCTGAATTAACCATTGATTATTGTTATTGGAAATAATGCATAAAATAATTACGAATTTAATTAATCATAACCAGTCTAAAGTTATAAATTCAAATTTCATATCTAATATTCTTAATATAACACTATATTAAAAATAATATTAGATTTGAAATTTATTTCTTGTTTCCTGAAATGTTACCTAGTTTTAATTTGCATGAAACTATCTTATTATTTAATTTGTACACCAGCAATGGAAGTATGTGTGAAACAAAAATGTAAGATCAGTCTGTATGTACCATAATTATGTTGAGAAATAAATAAATACAATAGAATACAAATACAAATCGGAATTAGTCAGTAATAAATCTCAAAACACTTTATATTCGCCTAAAAAGAGTAGTCAGCGTAGCGGCGCTACGCGGGGCTTCTATTTCTGTCTGCAGGGTTTACAGTAACCTAACAGAGTTCAGAGTCGGGGTGTTCCAAGTCCGGATGTCTCCGCTCCCTATGAACTGCCGAAGTTTTTATCTAACTGCCCATTCCATCATTTTTACTGGCCGTTTATTTATTAGTCTGCTTACGTATTTTTAGTACTGAACGTCTTACAATGAAGACGAAATAACCGTCCGATTGCTTTTTTTATTACTGTCTATGTTTTACTGTCGCACAAATTTGCCAACCACCGATAAAAAAAAAACTGCCCATTATTTTATTCAACTGATCATAATAACCTCTCGAATGTTTAAATAACAGTTAAAAAAATTAGTTCTCCTTTAAAATGTTCTACTATAAATGTTTAGTAATTCCACAAAAAAATAATCTAGTGTTGGAAACCTTCCTACCCTATTAAATTAAGTGTAAGAGTGGAAAGGACTTCGACGCACAAACGGTTGCCACGTATTTAGAACATCATTCGGAACCCCCCAATTAATCTAATGTTGGAAACAACCTACGGAAAAGCATAAATATTTTTTTTAATTACCGATGAACAATGTCCATGTTCCATGGGCATATGTTCCATGGGTTTGGCAAAATGTACTGATTACGCGGTAATCGTTTGTGTTGCGTCGATCTCCTTTCCCCCATGTATAGGTTTGTGTTGCATGTTGCAATAACAATATAAATATTGCACCTTCTGCATGCCATGGATTTTCGCAAAGTAACGCCTGATTCCATAACTTAAGAGATAATTAAATTATTATACGGAGTTTTGGGTTTTTAATATTTATAACTAAGGTATTTCTTTGTTCAATTTAAGTTTATGCCTGCAGGTTTACTCGTAACATTGCATTGTTCAATTATATTATTATGAGAACCAAGGCCAAGAAAATATAAAAAAAAACACAAAACAAAGTTTTTCTAACAATACATTATGTAATACAGTTTATTTATGTGACATTTACTGTCAGTAAAAAAGAACTGTGTTAACTAATGTTATGTTTCCTCTAGCTCGTTTCATGAGAAAATCCTGTGTTTTATGAAGAATAATTGTAAAGTTTGTCAACTGTGGGATTTCTCGTTAATATTAAAAAGATTTCTCATAGTTAACATTCGTTTTATTGGCATTTGTTAAGTTTGATAATAATATTCGACATTTACCGCTTGTCTTTGAGTTTAATTTGATTTTAAGAGTAATTGCCTCATCGGATTGCTTGTGATTATGTTGTTGGCAAACGATGAGAACCATTTCCTCATAAAACAATATTTAAACAAATCTAAGTATTATATAATGAGGCAATTACCATGTTTCATTATTTATTGCAAATTAAAATTGATTTTGATGCATTATTAAACAGATTAATTGCTTTTAATAACAACAAGGAAATTATAAAAAGTTTAACAATCGTATAAATTTCATTTAATAATCAATTAATCACTCAGACTTGGAATTAAGACATTTGGAAGGGAATCAAATGTAATTCAGTCGTAATTATAACAATAACATTAATTTAACATTGCACATATCCCGTAGAAGTGTGTGATTATTGTACAAACAGTCATATTTGATTCGAATGGCTTGATTTATAGATATCGGGATATACATATTAATTATTGCCAACACTACATTGATTGAAAGCATCGATTGTGTTCCAAGTTGTAAATAGTTAATAGAGGTTCAGTTTAATGTTTGTTTTCTGACACTTACTACTAAACTCACTTTACGACTAAATGTTGATGATGTAGTGTTGGCAGCTTTTATACAAACTTCACATTATGTACAGTCACGCGTATATGTATACACTTACCTAAATTTAAAAGCAATTTTCGCGAGAAAGAACGATTGTAACTTGGAGATCTTTTTCATAACAATATGAGTTCGAAAATACTATGGTCGTAACAACATAACTTAATTTTAATCAGACCAAGAGGAAAACACTTTTAAAAGTTTTTAAGAGTTTATATATTGGTGCTCGTGACTGTACATATCTAAATGTACTGCCAGGGACATTAATTGCGGAGCACCTTGACTGCCGCGATGATTTTCCGTGTTATAGTCATACAACTGTCAAAGAGTGACAATTGTGATTTGAATATACGGACTAAGCTTTAAGTTAGTAGTCAGTTCGCTTAAAAACCCTGAAATAACTTTGAACATAGTAGAAATCTCACTCTCTCAATTTGGTGAACAAGGTAACTAATTTATCTTCAGATATATCTTGGAGACGATGACATTAGAAGTTTCTCATAAGTCTACTCCATTATAAAATTCCCCGAAACTCACCATTACCGAAGAAAAACACATTAAGGTTAAAACAACTTTTTCTTTGGCAGCTCAAACCAGATTATTATCTTATTAATCAAACGCTGCCCGCATTTGGAGTACATGGCCGCAGTCTACAAATACACGAGTTGTGACAGTGTAACAAATGTTCTCAATATTAGGGTGTTATCACACTTACGATTTATCAGCGTGTTTCCAGCGAGGTGATTGGAGAATGTGCTCTCCGCGGGTGGGAAGCGAGCTAGCCGCGATTACGCCGCGATTTTTACAATATACACTCACGTCTCTCTTATACACTCACGTCAATCGCTCAGGTCACGCTAACGTGGCGAAGACATTAAGCCATGCAGTGAGTATGTTAAATAATCGCCTCGTTGGAAACACGCATTCAAAACGCTAGTGTAATAAGGCCCTTAACGTGTAGATTATGAGCTTGCGCTACGCCCACCTAAGCCGAGCCGAGCCGAGTCGTGGACGATGCCCGTTCGGGTATGGTAATTGAATTGCTCGATACTCTGCATTCCAAGACGGTCTGCCACCCATATCAGAAGTATGCTGAATTTTGTAGCTTTAAATTGAGCTTTAGCGAGAGACTAAAGTAAAATTCAATCTCACTTTTAATACGAGTATATCTACATACTCGTAGGTATCTCTCCTGAAATATGACAACTACTAAACGTTCATATTCTTAGTCTAACTTTTTAGGGTTGGGGTTCATCGTTAAGACATTGTACGGGTATTTTGTGCCTGTGGGCCCTAAAATACTCTTACCACAATAAATTGTTGTCAAAAATTACAAATCGAACTTTTGAACATGGTGGTGGTGACCACCATGTTCAAAACACACCATCGGTAAAGACCAAGTGTGGTGAGTGTTTATCCCCTTACTAAATTACCGTTGGTACTGCGCCTGATTTCCCACCGGCGGGATAGCCGTCCCATCCAACTAAGAGAGTGAGGGAAGAGACAGTGCACCTGTGCCCACTCACACACTTGTGTACTCTAATATTTGTGCGTTGATGATTAGACTCCGCTAAGATTGTTCATAATAATATTACCTGCAGCCAAGCTTGCGATGAGCTCGCCTCGTGCCGCTGATCATGGACAGCGTGCTCATCACCGCGGACATGGCGCACCGCTGATGTTACCATGTGATCTGAGGACAAACATAAATATTTGATGAGTCTTAATAGGAAAGTCCTCCGTACGTTTCTAAATTCCACAGTGTGGCCTTAAACGAAGGTTAAAATTGTTTTAATGTGTTGTAACGAAACTGATTTCGGGAACAGAAATGAAAAAAATATCAGCATAGTTTTGTGAAATGCTATCCGCTTGTCCAGTGTCAGGACTAAGGACAGTGTTGTATAGATACAAGGAAAGGATACTGCTCACCAAGAAAAAATCTCACCCATATCAACTACCAGGAACAATAATCTACATTCACATACCTAATCCATGTCCAGTTCAACATATAGATGTAGCTATATATAACCTGTGTAGGTCCATAAATGAATGCAAATGTATCGGACAAGTGGGACGCCCGTCGTACACAACTCAT
Source organism: Eurois occulta (assembly GCA_950022335.1). Classification (NCBI taxonomy): domain Eukaryota; kingdom Metazoa; phylum Arthropoda; class Insecta; order Lepidoptera; family Noctuidae; genus Eurois; species Eurois occulta. Next base: position 1,047,087 of record OX465489.1, on the reverse strand, counting down.
GGTGACAAATTGAGAACTGATGTCGCGCCTAAGGAGACGCCGCAAAAAGTGCGCGCGCGCCGGTAGACGGTACACTTGAATGGAGATGAGGCGAGGATAAGGGCATGCACAAGGTGTAGTAACACTGTACAGATTTCAGCTATTTTTGTAAAGTAATGGTTTCTTCCTGTAAAGTCTATTCAAACCATGTAAAGCCTAGAAATGACTTTGGACCTTATAAACTTGTAAATAGAGGTTGTTTGTCAATCCTAGCGATCTTAAACATATTTAGTTTAGGACCGAATTTAGTTTATGATATACCTACCCTAAGAAGTTTATCTACGAAACGAATTTCAAAGATGGACTCTGAGTTGCTTGTTAATTAAACTTAAATAAGCAGAAGTTACGTTGTGTAATTTGGCAGAATTTGTCAGTTATTGTCGTTGTTTTTCCTGTCTCATACCAGATATAATGGCGAATCTGCCCTCCACATTCAACTATGCGAAGCCGCCGCATGCATGCGCCTGAGCCACCGCGGCGGAGGTTCCGATGCATGCGTGCGACGTTTTTGTTGCTCACTTGATCCTGCGCCAGCACATGTAATGAAGCTGTTTATATTATCCACTCCCAATTTATTTTATTATGTGTGTACGCTTTTTGTGTATAATTGTAATGAGAAAAGTGTAAGGAAATTGATTTTGGTTCTAAGACTTTTAAGTGTATTTGTGGGCCATCATTGTGATCTTTGGCCTATAGTAACCCGCAACGTGAAATGACAAGATAAGATATTCTGATATTTGTTCTACTTAGTTATTGATTACACTTTTTGGTATGCTTTGGGTTACAGAAACCGTCAACCGTCAAGTCCTACTAATATTAGGTACTACAAAAGAAATCAAAACAACAGTCTTACTTTATTTTATTCTTTTTTTAATTTTACCTACAAATGTGCTTATTAAGCCAAATCATAACAATATTATATACACTTATAAATTAAAATAACCTAAAGTAACTAACCTAAAAAATGGTGTCAAAAATCTCCTCCTCAACGCTGTCAACTGGTAATGTCCCCAAAAACCTGGCGACGCGACGTTGCCACGTTATATGGCAACGCTAGGCGTCTGGCCAAGGTAAAAGCCAGCCCTGGTCCCAGGTCACGGGAAGTGTCAACTAAGAGTTTGGAAATTTCCTTAAAAAGGCTGTGAGCACTCGGATCCCTGTCCTGGCCCCGGTCCTAGAGTTTCAACCCCAAACGGCTCGAAAATATAGTAACCAATAAGGTTACTATATTTACGCCACTTGAGGTTCTCCGCAGACGCAGCCGCAGCCCCAGCACAGCACGATGAGCTAGGAAGATGGGATGGCGCAAAAGTATCGACACATGTTGCGTCCCACACTAAAGGCCTTCCCATTTTCCATGGAAACAAAGACATGCTATCTGGTCTTTTGTCATCGTCGCATGCCAAACCATTGTGTTCTAATACAGCTGGAACGCCGACGGTGACAAGAGGTCGTCGGATGTTGTCGTTTGTGTTGGCGTGCCGTGCAGCACGGCCCGCACTGCGGCTGCTTGACAGGCTGTGGTGTCCAAGGCTGTTGACAACTTCACCACAGTCACAGCGATGCGGAGAACAACAATGGGGCACCTAGGCGTAGAGAAGCAAAGATGAAAAAAAAAAAAAAAAAATTAATGCATGTGAATTTCGATGACAGAAATTAGTTTTTATTATTTATTAATTATACGAGTATCAACGAATGCATATGAAAGCTCAGGACGGCCTTCATCAGAATTATTCATCGTGCAGCGTGGGTATGTGGGTTTTCCAATCAGTGTAATTTAAATTAAACGTGTTGTCTTGGAAACTTAAACAATTTTACTTTAAATAATACTACAATTGCGTAATGATAATCACTAATATTCTTAATCGACACTAATCACTTTAAAATGAACTTTGATTAAGGCGATAGATAGCGATTCGTCGAAAACGTGGTGCGCTTGCAACCGTTCTGCAGGAAATCTTCCTAAGATGGCCGCCCCGCTACCATCGACTCGACGCTCCGCTAGAGTGACAGTGACAAACTGTCACTCTTGACAATGGCATTTAATGTGCGCCGACACGGCCAGACTGACCTACGACCGTCCTCGGGCGTTACTGTATTCCTGGAACAAACAATGTTTAATCACCAAGACGTCTGCTCGTCCATCCTGCTACATTCAGGACTTTACATGGGTTTTCGATTGTAGCGTCAACACAGAGTCAATCATATTAAGACATTGAAATGAACAAGTGCATCCCTTCAACCAGCCCGTAATGGATCTGGCCCGGACGACACTGTCCCCATCAACTTCAACTTGTCAATCAACAGCAACACATCTGGACCGGACGAGTGCATCCCTTCAACCAGCCCGTAATGGATCTGGCCCGGACGACACTGTCCCCATCAACTTCAACTTGTCAATCAACATCAACACACCTGGACTGGACGAGTGCATCCCTTCAACCAGCCCGTAATGGATCTGGCCCGGACGACACTGTCCCCATCAACTTCAACTTGTCAATCAACAGCAACACATCTGGACCGGACGAGTGCATCCCTTCAACCAACCCTCTATTGGGTGTGGCCCGGACGACACTGTCCCTCCGACCAGGATAGACTATAAGAACATTACTTCTGGATCGGACGAGTGCATCCCTTCAACCAACCCCACTGGGTATGGCCCGGACGACACTCTCCTTTTGACCAGGCAATTCTGGATTGAATAATGCTTACAATAACCAACAGACTCATGCAAGACATAAAACATACTGACCACATACTTATGATTCCAGAGTATCTTGTTCATCCCAAATTTCGATTTCATTATCTACATACCATGTCTCAGGATCAGAGTGTGCACTGAGAGTGTGAATAGCCGGTAATAGTAGAAGAGCCGGCGGATATAGTGTCAGAGCATGCAGTCAAGGTGTCGCTGTCGTTTGTAGATAATACGTCATTCCTAGCATCTACATCTTCTGGCGCCGACTCGGCCTCATTATAATTCAAAAGGTTAGAAGCGATTTCAAGCACACCTTCGTGTCCATGAGGTACTGAGCGTAAATTCTCGTGGGCATACTTATAAATTCGATTAGAACTACCTAATCTTTTTAATTCGTACCGCCGTTATAACAAATGGACCCTTAAACTTTCTGTCCAATTTTGTCTGGTTTCGTTCACTGTTTTTGAGGAAAACGTAATCACCTTTTGAAAAAGCTATTATTTTTGCACGACCGATGACTATGATTAAATCGTTTAATTTCGCTTTCTGCTGCCTTTTGGACATCAGCAGATGCGTCATTCCGCACAACATCGAGGTTAAGACGTTCTGGTTGACCGTGGGCTTCTGAGTTTAGCTTCGACATACCTAATGACTGTGCACGAATACCTAACATAAGTTCTGTAGGGGAATACTTGGTTACGGATGATCGGGTGCTGTTAAGCGCGAGTTGAATATTTCCTATTTCATCTCGCCACGTCTTATTCGGGTCGTTTTCAACAATGGTTAACAGGCTTTTGAGGGTCCGCATAACATAACCCTCTCGACCTGGCCATTAGCCCGGCTAGAGCCAGCAATTAAATGGAGATCTATCTTATGTTCGCCGCAAAAATTCTTAAAATCGGAGCTTACGTAGCAACGACCCTGATCCGCTATGATCCGTTTAGGCGCACCAAAAAGATAGACTGCTTTTTGCAACGCGTGTACCGCGCTCCTGGCATCAAGAGAAGAAGTATGCTCTAGTAAAATGTATTTAGTAAAACCGTCGATAATCACCGAACAGTATTCTTTTCGATTACTTTTCCCGCTAAGCTTTCCCGTAAAATCAATATAATGTAGGTAATGTGTGCCATGGTACCGAGAGTCGATAAATTTACGCACGCATTTTGACATTTCGGGGAACCAATACCGCTCATAGAGTTTATCTAAAGTTTTATCCTTTCCTAAATGTTGTAACTCATTATGAACGTGGTTTATTAGTGTCCAAATTAAAGACCGGGGAACTACCGGCAACCAGGAGACTGTTTTATTACGAACGATTTTCCTATATAGGATACTATCCCTTACATCATACGTTTGAGCTACAGTATCGGGGAAACTATTACTGTCGGGCTTTGAGATAAGGTCTTGTATTTCGCTATCACGCTTTTGTTCGACCGAAAGCCAATCGTGATGTAATTCGACATACTGAACTTGCTGTGTCAGCGGGCTCCCGTAGGCTGTACGCGTTAATATGAGGAAGAGGATTTCGCGAGAAATAATCCGCGTGCTCCATTCTGCAACCTTCACGATAAATAATGTCGAAATCATAAGCTTGTAAGATAGCCCACCACCTGTGGACGCGAGGAAGTCAGATCTTTTTTTGATTTGGATGCCTTGAGAGAATTGCAATCCGTATAGACTTCGAAATGACGACCGTAAAGATAATGGCGAAAATGCCAACGTCTCCAGTTCGTACGAGTGGTATCGAGATTCAACATCCGAGGTTCGACGACTATAATACTCCACGACGTGCGGCGTATTGTCTATCCGTTGTATGAGAATCGCTCCGTATCCACCAGAGCTAGCATCAGTGTGCAACTCTACTGGCAATTCTGGGTCAAAAATAGTTAAAACTGGCTCAGATGTGAGTATGCGTATTATGTCGTTTCGTATTTCTTCATGCTTTTGAGTCCATGTAATAGGTCCTCTTAGCTTTGTTAAATGGTAGTGTTCGGGTCGCGTATTGGAATTTAATTCCCGATAGTCCGCACACATCCTATACGACTTGTCCTTTTTCTCAACTACCTTCTCTCTGACTATAAGTTTTTCTGCCGGCGCTAGACGATAAGGGCATCGTTGTACGGTTTTGTGAGGATCTATTAAGTTAATTTGACATTCGCCTGTCGTTACTCTACGGGAGGGGACACCTACAGTAAAATAATCAGAATATTTGTTTAAGATATCGATATCGATATTAGCACTTCCCTATTCTCTCCTAGCAAATCTGTGTTGATCTTAGTAAAATCCGGCTTATTTGGTTTTAAATCACAAAAGTGGCTTTTTTTCTTAGAAAAGAACATAAGATTATCATTATCGATTTTAACACACAAGCCTTCATCAAAAATATCCCTCCCGACAATGATTGGATCAGAAATAAGCCTCTCAGGAACTACGTGAAAAGTCAAATTTACTAAGAGTTTATCAATGACTACATCGCTTTGAATTTGAGTGGTACATTGAATATCTTCGCCGCCTATGCCACTCAGGTAAATGAGATTTTTACGCACAGTACCCGCAAGTTTATCACAATAGCTTTCCTTTAAAAGAGAACATGATGATCCACTATCAAATAAGAAAGGAACTCGCTCACCAGAAGATGTCTCCAAGACGCTCCTTGAGGGGCGGTGCTCACACTGATGGACTTCCTTGACTGCAGCTTCACTGCCGTTCTTCTTGACTGGACACACAGTCGCCACGTGCCCAAGCTGACCACACCTGTAGCAGGTCGGGATCGTCCTTTTCTCCACGGCTCGCGATGAACTCGAAGTGTCTTGCGACTTCGTTCCAGTTTCGTTTCGATGTTTCCTTCTCAGGCATCGTACTTTCAGGTATTCGTTCAATGAGATTCCATAACCGAAGAGCAGATTCGGACGCAGTCTCTTTAGCGCCTATTTGGAACCGTCACACGTCATTAAAATAGTCTTGCAGACGTTTAGGTTTTGAAAATTTTGCAATGAAGATTTCTTTAACTGATTCCCATGTAATAGTGTCTAAATTAAGCTTCGTTAAAAACGCTGCTGCACTGAATTTCAGCGCCTCCGTCAACGCCATCAGTAAATTAACACCTTCCAGATTTTTATTTTGAACAATGCAATCAGTCACTTTACACCATCAATGTCCGAGTCAGGCTCCTCCGGGTGAAACTTCAAAAGAGTTGTACGATTTGTACTCGGCAGCGGTGTTTGTTGGGCTGCAAAACTCGAGAAAGCAACGCTTCCATGCAATGATATTATAAGTAGTAAAGTGCTGCTTCCATGCTGCTCAATAGCTTTTCAGCAGTTCTAGAATCTGATTGCTTTGCTTCATTCTGCTTTCCATCGGATCCCACTTCTGATGAAAGCTCAGGACGGCCTTCATCAGAATTATTCATCGTGCAGCGTGGGTATGTGGGTTTTCCAATCAGTGTAATTTAAATTAAACGTGTTGTCTTGGAAACTTAAACAATTTTACTTTAAATAATACTACAATTGCGTAATGATAATCACTAATATTCTTAATCGACACTAATCACTTTAAAATGAACTTTGATTAAGGCGATAGATAGCGATTCGTCGAAAACGTGGTGCGCTTGCAACCGTTCTGCAGGAAATCTTCCTAAGATGGCCGCCCCGCTACCATCGACTCGACGCTCCGCTAGAGTGACAGTGACAAACTGTCACTCTTGACAATGGCATTTAATGTGCGCCGACACATACATAAACTTGTCGTTAACTATTCGCATCAATATTTATTACATGAAATGTGCGTGGAAACGGTCAATAAAAAATATTTATATGGAAATAAAATGATGATTTGAAAGTAAAATAGCTCTAATAAAATCATAATGAGTTTTTTCACTAGAGAAGCTACAACACAAACTGTGATATTAGATACTTAATTTGTCTTGATTTTGTAAAACGGTGCGATGTCACAGCAGACAGCGTCATTACAGAATATTGATGAGCATGTTTAACATACACACAATTTCTGAAAACTTTAGAGTGGATAATAGTTTTGATTCTCTCATATTTTATGTAGATAAAGTGTAGACATGTTTGTTAAAAAAGCACCCAAGCTTGTTTACTAAAGTAATTGGAAATAAAAAGTTTATTTCTAGAGACCCCACTAAACTGGCCATAACAAGATGTAGAAGCATACTCTTCCAAAATATTTGCTATAACATGTCAGTCAAAATAAAATACTCAAACTAATCAGAAGAACTACCAATTAATTATTTAAAAAAGAAACTGAAGAAATGGCTTTTCAATAATGTATAATACGAATATATACAATAAATGAGTTTTTGACACATATACCCATTTCTAATAGTTAAACAGCATATTAAGTTCAAATTATTGATATTATCTAGTCTTTGTTGTCTTTTTTATAATTTTACTATTTTAAATTCTCAGAATATTATTGTAAAAGATAATGTTTGATGTGTCTTAAATGTTTTGTTTTTGTAAATAGGTACCTAAATTCGAAGTACATTGCACTAGGTATTTTAATTTAATTTTAAGTTTGCATGCTGAAGGAAGTAAGCGAAATATGAGAAACCTATTTATTTGTAAGATAAGACCCTAATGTAATAATCACCTTATTTCATGCAAATAAAGAATCTTGAATCTTGTACCAAAAACTATGCGAACAAAGTACAGACGGTAAGTTTATTAAAAAAATTATGAAGCCGAAAGACCCTGATGAAAAACAAGATTTGTTGTTACCACTTCATTGCAATAGTTCATTTGTTATGATCGTGTACAATTGACCACGGCTCTACTCATACCTGAATGTTTACTAGCGTGAAGGGGCGCGTCTAATGACTTACTCAATGAACAATAAAACGAACTTGTGTCGGCGACTTGCCTAATGCTAGCACTTGATTGGGCAAGTGTTGCGGATGCAGATGATTCTGAATTAGTATCATTTTTAGCATCGATTTGAGACGGTTCTAGGTTTTGTTATTAATTTTATATGATGAAATGATGAGTATTATTTGAAGATTTGTAACGCATAATCGTGTGTCTAAATAAAACAGAATATTTTTAAACCATTCAGTAACGCGAAAGGCTTTTCGGCACGTTCCAAGGTTTGGTTTGCACTTGTATTTTGCGAGCAATTTATTCTTTTGGTATTCCGATAAAACTTATTATTTTACTTAGAATTCGCTAGGGACCACCCATGGCTACTTCTAAATCGATTCTTTGTCAAGACACTGAGACGAATTAGCACGAAACGAATGCCTACTGACCTTCGGAATTTCTAAATGAAATTCAAGCCATGTTGCACTGTGTATTCTTTTATTTTGGTTTAGAACTGAAATCCGTATTTACCGAGTATGCGAAAAACCGAACAAAATCATCATCTATTCGTATGTTTTATATCTGACGAAAAAAATATTTTGAACATCCGCAGTTGATTCGTCAACGGATTGTAGAAAGCAATTTCTAGTTTAGACCACAAACCAGAAAATCACCAGCTTGTCAGGTACATTATCATCTACCATCAGATATTGGAAATAGTTCCTAAAACACAGGCATCGCCGCGGGATGCTCTTGCGCAAGTGCTCATCAGTAATTACGGACAGATCGCTTCCAGCTAGACGCGCAGTTCAATGAAGTTCAATTATTGGAAGTTGGAAGGGCATTTATTATAAACACCGAGTTTTATTACTTTATCAGAATAAACCGGGGATGCTGCACAAACAAGTATGGGGTATGGCAACTGGATATTAAGTACTAATAAGATTAAGACATTATATTTTGTTGGTTACAGGAAAAAATATGTAGATGTGTGTCACTGCAATACATATTTTATTAGTGAAATAACTTTTATTGCGTTTTTTTTTTACATTTGAGAAGGAAGTAATAGTCGACTCCAATATTGTGGCAATATTAGCGAAATTGTCAAAACGTGTAAATCATTAACGAAGTCCACAAGACACATAAAAAATCTATGCTTTTTCCATTTGCTCAAGTTCAGTTATAATTTAATTCCTACTGTCTACGATTAATGTAAGATAATAAGCATTTTGTACGAATTATAAAATCAACACATATATTACTCGAAATTATACGACTAAATCCCTAGTGACTGCCATTTTTATCTCAATAAAACACTAGTTTTACAACTCTGACACCAGCACAACATAATTCTCCATCATTTGTAGGATAAAATAATGAATGGGTACTCAAATTGATTTTTTGATTGGCAAACTTAATAGTGTGCGTAATGTGCGATCGTCGAGTCAGATCGAGACATGACTGATGATCATATTAATTAAAACGGCCAGCACTGATCACTAGGTGTTATAAAAGCTATCAGGCAGTGTCAATTACAAGATTGTTATAAAAGGTGAGGTCTTGACTATAAAGATGACGAAAATTATTTATTTTAATTTAACGTTAAGTATATGTATCACGGTTTTATAACCCGAAGATTTTGAATGAGGTGTTTAATACACTGTATTGAATTCTTCTGACTTCTTGCTTTAAAATAATTGTCTACCTAGCCGTAACTTTATTGGACTCGGTTTTTAGTTTCACCAGATGCAGCTGAATGCCAATATACATGTAGCGAGTGCCTATCTGTCAATAACTCGGTTAATGGGTAATACCCATACCCCTGGCCCTTGGATGTCAGACTTTTGGGCTACACCCAAATTACATCTCACGAAAAAATCCTTTCAAGTTTGAAAACACACACAGTATTGACTTTAAAAGGTAGAAAAGTAAATCCTAGATATCCAGATGAGTGCTGTTCATCGTAATTACATGTCTCAAATACATTGTAAGTTCAGTATCTCCTAACCGTTGCCCGAGGCTCGGTAATGATGGGCTGTGGCCCTGGCCGGACTAACGGCTTGGCCACCAGCTACGCGATCCAGCGTCGCGCGTGTTAAGACAGCGAATGCGGAGAAAACAAATTGCAAAGAGCATACCGCGAGTCAACAATGACGTACGGTGTCGAGACATGGACGCACACAAAGGAGATTGTCCACCGAGTAAGTACGAGATGCACAAAGGGTTATGAAGCTACTAGACCAAGTGCGTAGCGCGGGCTGAAAAGATGATGACGATCTCACAAGTCACCGCGATGCGACTTGTGAGTTGTGACTCAGTGAGCCAGTGGTACTCTCGCATCAGTGTAACATGCATGTGTCCTGTCACCTGTGTCGAGTCGCTGAGGTCGTGAGCGGGGCGTGGTGGCGCGCGGCGGCGTGTGCGCGTAATGACGGCGACCGTATCGCGTGCAGGTTGGGACCGTGACTTACTCGGCATTACGTCGTCATGGTGGCATCCCGCTATGGGTAATGTTAGGTCTCAGGAGCATGCTGAATTTGTGCGTGAATGCTAAGGATAGGAGAAACTGGAATGCAAAGGGCTGGACTTGTTTGTTGAAGGACTGATGGGCGTTGAAATAGACGAGTCTTCAAGTTACATACCCCAAAATACAGCGATTAGGCAAAGGTGCCTAATCGTTCCAGACCGCACAGGCCGTTTGTGTAAATTGGATGTGGGAGGTGGAAAAGCAATTAAGATCATGCCTTCTTCCAGCAGTAAACTGGGGTTGTTCCCGTTCGTCCACACCCCGTCGTCCACACTGCGGACGACTGGGAAAGATGCGTTCTGTTCGTTCACAGTGTAGACTGTGGTTAGCTATATAATGATATACTTTAAAGTTCCGAAGGGTAATTATTAAGATCAATCTGGAATTAACTTTTCTAAAGCAAATCTCGTTTTTCCATGAATTTCTAAACCGCGGCCTCTTAGCACCTCATTATATATGTACAACTCATAATCTGTCGAAACTCTATGGTTTTTGTAAAACTTTTCCCATTCGGAGCGCGGGCTATAAACAGCTTGAGAAACACATTAGCCTAATTCCCGTTGGTTAGTAGTCTGCTGATAGAACTCGTTTAGTTTACACGTGGAATAATACTGTGAAGAAAAGGTTGTAAAATACTTGGAATTATGTAGCGTGCGCAGTGTTTGTTATTGTTGGGAATATGTCAGTCCAGTTTAGCAGTATCAAGCTCTAGCGGTACCTGTGTGATGCAGCATGTGGTGACAATGCCAAGTATGGCGCTTTATGTGGTAGCAATGACATTGGGATAGTCGAGTAAACTGCAAGAGCACGCAGTTTTCTAGGTGACTGAGTAAACTAAACTTATCGTGAATTGTTGCCATCCTCAGCTCTCGTGCAATGGATATCAAAAGAGTTTCCAGAAATGTGTGTAGAGGATGAACTACATTGTCCTCTTTGGCGACCAAGCCTAGATAGCACAGTGTTACGGACTGTATTTTTAAATTAAAGATAGAGAGGAAAGTATCGGTCCTTAATTTCAATAAAAAGACATTTATCTAAACACTATGTTCTTATTCAAACTGTCCATAATATGCTCTATATTACAATTTCTGCGTAAAAAGTGCGACAAACGACCGTAATAAGGTAGTTAACATTCTAGGACCTCGCTACGCAACTGTGTTACATGATATACTCGTAACATTACACTCTACGCTTGGGTCAGGGCTAGCTTTGAATTCAGTTTGTTAAATTACTATCTTTATAGCTTTGTTTACTGCGACCGTGACTTTAGCGTGCGCCCATGTTTTAACAAGAAAACATTAATTTCATCTAGCTACCCTTTTTCTCAATATCATATTTATCCCAGTAACGTACTTATCCATTAAACCCGATCTAAATTGGTTACATCGTTAATTATTACCTGAATTGAATAGAATACTTGGTCAAGTTGGATAAACAAACAAAATAGAACGACATATGGGGCTCAAACATGGCCTGCTGTTAGATTACCATTTTGCGATGCTATTGCAGATAAAAGGTAGGAGAAGGTTGTTATCTAAACTATATAGACCACTCATCACTTTCATAATTTAAACTATATTTTATTTATCAACATCTCCCAATAAATCGATATCTCGGATGTTACGATATTCGCTAGGGGTGGTAATAATGAAAACGCAAGTAATGGCGTCATGTGCGGACAGACGGCAGATTGATGGTTCGCGGCCCCAGCAGGCACAGGCACCACGTAATTATACGTCACTGGCAGGGATGCCACGCCGCTGTCGCCAGCATGCCATCCTGTCAATGACTGAGAGTATCATATCAAGACTTTTTGTTGCACATGGGATGGAACAAAAAATGTTGATAGATTGAGAGGCAGATAAGATCTTGGGACAGGCGTTAATAGGAGTAAAGTACGGTCTTTATATCATGCTAATGGTAGCTTCTAGTTATAACGTTTTCACGTTCAACGTTGTCATTATACTCGTAATAAATGAATAGGAGAATATGAATACATCTTTCTGAAATAAATTAAACTCGAATTTTGAAAGAGCGCATTATTAATTCACTCCTTGAAGAAGCCCTTCAAAATATGTCCTATGAAGATATAGAGAAGTTATTACTTGTGCTAAAGTAAATATTGTTCGTATTATTGTTATTTTTTTAAAATTAGTTAGCTAAGTTAAGATACTATATTTTGTGTATAACTTTTTACGTAGGTACCAATAAGATTAATATGATATGTGATTATTTAATCAATTAATGTTACTTCCGATCGCCTGAAACACAGGATTACCTAGTTCAGGCACAAATCATGAGTGAACTTGACATAAATTTAAGAATAACTGTAAAAGTTGTACCTTGGATTTTTTAATAAATTTTATTATTATTAATCACTGTTATGATTCTGTACAAATTTTTTATAATATTTACTCACCTATAGCATTTTCTCAACTTTCTAACGGAGAGCTTTTACAGAGTTATAGACTACTTCCGTTTAAACATAATATTAGTATACCACTATAATATTTTGTGTGTTCGATTGTGGCAGCCCTTAAGTAACGTCGGACAGATGACGCTGTAAGTTCTGTCTCTGTAAAGTTATAATAATAGGAAGCACTTAATGGAGCTCCACAGGACCACGGCTATTCAGCTCGATAAGATACCTATGTGTCCCTTTATACTGAGCCTATGATTTAGCTCGAAACAGTTTATTATACACTTCTCAAAGACTTGGACACAAGTCTGTTGTATAAAGATATCATTAAACGTAAGATTCTGGGTCGGACTGCAGGGATGTTTCTCACCTAGGATTAAGCTGTAGTTTTAAAGTTGAAAATAAAGTGATGTTGTACATTGTGGCTGTCAGTCACTCAAGGTCCTTTGTGACTTAATAGAAAAAAAATACAAAATTATAACACCTAGCACAAAAAAGAAGTAAGAAGACAAACAAAAAGTGTAGAAAACGGCCAGCGCACGCGCAAGTTTTACAACCTTTTATTTCTTATTTGTAAGTGTCGGTTGACTCATGAAATGACGATTAATAGGAAGTTGTATAGAAGAAGAAGATGTGCCCATGAGAACAGGAAAATGACGATGAAGTTAGGAGTTAGTATAACTACTCCTTATATTTTAGAATTGGGCAGTAATTATTTTAAAATAATGTAACGGAAATACCATATGGGCTCCAGATTCAAGATGAGATCCGTGATAACTTTATTTCAAAGATGCGTCAGTTGTTTAACTTTTATATCGGTAGCCTGTAGCCATACGCGTTGGGTCGAGCTTGGCTGTTCTTGGAGTGTCTTTCTGGCAAGCGATAGGTTGGACGTCGAAATCGAATACGGTCTACATACTTAAATAATTTGATACAAATAATAAATCATGTTTAGCAAAAATGGCACGTAAATGCTAGTAAATAGGCTCAGATGTGAAATACTTTGAACACTTAATGAGACAAGGGCATCCCAATTTAAAAGTGTAACTATTTTACATATCTGCAGCTCTACAGTCCGGAATGGAATGGTATTCTTTAAATAAATCAATTAATTAGCACGAATCTTAATTGAGCCGTCCACATCGGCTTCTTTCTTAATTGCCCACTTAATCATGCAGATTATTTACATTATTTATAAATGCCGATCGTTTATGGGCATAAACATACGAGAGAATATCACTTCTAGTGTGCTACGTCTAGCTAAGCTCCATAAACTTCCATAGGTACTAATTAACATTATAAATGCGAAAGAAATTCTGTAGCATACAGACTAAGATACAGGATGTTGAGAGGGAGATGTCAAGGTAACCATTTAAACGTGTATCAGCATTCGTTAATTTGTTGTATCATTTTCTCATAATATCGCCCATCCGTACATGGCGCGCGTGACATTAAAATAAACGCGAAAAGCATATGCAAAGAAGTAAATGTTTACTAACACTAGTGTGTAAGTTTTTATTGTTACTAACAAATATGGAAGTGATTCTGAAATAAACGTTTATTATTATTATTATATGTTTACATTTCTTTGACCAAAACGGGACGAGTGGTGTCACGCACGATGTATTGTAACGAGACTAATCTTCTACCGGGACTTAGCGCGCTCACTATTCTATTTTGAGAGTATCTACCGCGAAAATCACAAAATGGGTACAACTAACTCGAAAGAAGAAATTATAGTTCCACAAAACGCAACAGGTGGAAGTAACAGCGCTGATATCAGGCAGCTGATGGGGCATGCCAGCACGACCAACATCATCTTAATCGTGGTACTTTATAACATCGTTGGCGTACTTGGCGTTTTTGTGTAACGGTATCCCGTTTCACACCTAAACCACTGAACCGAGCGTATTGATTATAATTATCAGATAAACTTCGCCCTTTGTTTGCGACTACATAACATAACATCTCGCCTGTAATCCTCCAAGGGTTAGGCAGAGGTGTACCTGCTAGTACACCCACAGTTCGCCAGTTTGTTTTCGGGCGCCGTAATAGGGGGCGAGCCTATTGCGAACAACCGGGCACGAATCCAGACTCCGTGGGTGCAACTGAGAAATTCCTGATGGAAAAACCTAATAATTATTTGCTGATCGAACCCAGGACTTCATGCTCACCAATAGACCAACGAGGCAGTTGACTAAAACGACAATAAAATCAGTTCAGTCGGTCACTGCACCGGACTTTACGAGGATCACCAAATATTGTTTCCAGGTTGATCAACCCTGTACTCCTGTAGTAAACTCAACCCTTGTAGCCCCAGTAGTGACACTTGAACTAAGAAAACCGCTTTTTCAGTTACGAAAAAAGCTTTGTTAATGTCAAAGTCGAATCACTACCATGACCATTCGATTGACTGTCCCAATTTAAAACGATAATGCATCAATCGTGTCCTTTAATCGCTTTATTATGTGCAAGCAATAAAACAAGAGATGATCATGAAAAACACATGATTCAGCTCCATAATTTTCTGCCCATTAGTATCATAACAACCAGTTGGAACATGTTCTGCAATTTACACAATTATAAGTATCAGATACACCCTCAGCATTTAATGCCCTGTATGGAAATAACTTAATGCGACTTTTTCGTACCGACTCGTTTAAATAGTCGATTAGGTACGTTAACGATTATAAGCAACGATAAATATCGACGCCACATTAAATTACTATAAAATACTTGATATAGGAATCGCTGTTGTACCTAATATACGTTTGATAAAACACAACGTCTATCCTTCGGCTTTTAATAAAAAAATATATGACTGTTGTTTGTTTGTTGTTTATTCAGGTGCAGCTCACAATACCTGCTCAAGACAAGAAAAAATATCAAGCTTGAGAACTAGTGGCTTTATGTATTGAACTTTGTTATTAAACTACATATTTTCAGATTTTTCCCGTTTCATGTACTGTAAGACATTGCTTCTTGCCAAATCTCATGATTCTAGGTCAACGGGAAGTACCCTATAAATTTTGATTCCCTTAAGAGTGTTGAAATATACGTTTTTTGCGGCATAAACGGCCGTATCTTTTTTTTTACAACTTCATGGGACTGTAACTGTAAATCTGAGTATATGGTTTTAATTTCAACTCGATACTTTCACGCGTTCTCGAGATAGTCTTTACAGACAGAAGGACAACAAAGTGATCCTACCAAGGGTCCCTTTTTTCCTTTTGAGGCACGGAACCCTAAAACACAAGTCACTTTTGAACTGACGTTTTGACACAAAAGACTTCGCAATTGAACTGAACTTGCTACAAACAAACAGGGCCTCAATTCTGCTATTTTTATAAAATTCGACATTCCAACACGATCCCATTGTCATTTTGCTTAAAGTTCGTAATCTGCTAAATTCATAATGGTCGATCATTGGTCGGTCAGTGGTCTCGTAATAGAATTGTGTTATAATGACATTGTAGTATTGCCATTATTATAAAATTCCTTGGTAGAAATGATTTTCGAAAAACTACTACTAAATTTGAACATCTATTCATGTGAGATTTTATTTATATATATTTTTACATATTATTTATTAGTATTATAAGCAATCTGAAGTAGTAAGAAGTTCGTAAATAGCAAAAAAACATTAAATTTATGTCATGTTTAGCTGTCAAAGTCAAATGTGACATTACTTTGACGTTTATCTGTTTATTTATTTCTAGCAGCCGGTGTTTTGTTATGTTTTTACATTTAAGTGTTTTTATTAGATTTTTGTTTGTATATTTAAATTCCCTTTACAGAGAAGCCTATATTTATTGATTTTATACAAAATGGTGCTAATTGAGCAAATTTCGACTCTTGGAGGGCGAAGTTCATCGAAACGATATTGTATGAAGTGCGCCCAATTTTTAAATTGGGTATCGGTGGACTGCCCCAATAAAACGCCGGCAGAGTGGCGCACAGTAAGTACCTAAATACAGTATAATTATTAGGTATGCATTATAAAATGTATCATTATTGTAATATTTACACTTTTTTTAGTTCTAAGTACAATGAATATAAGAGTAAAATGTTAAAGAAAATTAAATCACAGAAGAGTCACATAAGTGCAACAGGTTACTCATTGTATGTACCTACAAACATACCCACAATAAGTATTAAGGAGCATTGAAAACAATACAATAAAAATTAATATAACCCCTCCAGCTAAGCTTAAAACCTTTGTTAGGTGTAGACTCACATCAGTGGTAGTACATTGGGCAGAATTTGACATCTTGATTGTAACTCAGATCAGATACTGAGCGCTAGGTTACACATCCTATTGAAGTGTTGTAACTATTGTATTAAAGCTAAATTTGTTTTCATAGAAACTCCGCAGAATTATAATGTCATCAGATTCTGAGTCTGACTAATGTTTTTTAAAGTATGCAAGAGGTTTTGTCAGATTATTAAAAGATAAATGAAATCTATTTATGGAGGAGTCTATGTCCAGCAGTGGATTCCAAATGGCTGTAATGATAAATGATTAAATGAAACAGTGTTTATAAAAATAGTATTAATTTATTTTAAATCATATTTAGTACAATACTGTGGATCTGTAAAAAAGAATTAAATCATTTTAATAATAATTAGAGCATTTTCGCACTTCACTAGAATATTGAGGTGGGTTTACATTACATATCTGCTAATTTAATTTATGTATTTCTCCACAGTCTGTCAACAAGAGCCTGCTGCAGTGCCCGACCTTCAAGAAGATCCCGATTCACCCTTTGATGGTCTTGATGATTAGGTGCTGCTTAATTATTTTCCTCCTAAATTAAAAGACTGATTAGTGATTAATGACATGACTGTTATTATTTTCATTATATATGGTAAAATTTGTTATTTGTTTTTGAAATGATGATTAAAATATTATGATAATTTAACTTGGATTTGTTTTATTATTTAAATGATTTTCACATTTTTCAATTGGCTTGAAAGTCAACTGAAATATTGTTAAATAAATATTTAGTTTATGATAAATAAAAAGTAATTTAAATGTTGATTTTTTAACATAGTAGTAGTATCATTTAAAATTCCAACTTCATTATATTCCAAAATAATGAAATAGAAATCACATACCTATTGCAAGCCAAGTGCTTCTGCATAAACTTCATCAGGCAGGTGGCAACGGTGCTCTTGCCATGTTTGCAATATTGTGCAATATGCAACATGCATTCACAATCTTGCCTGCAGTTGTTGGACTATAACGTAAAGCATGTGCTGCAACGCTGCAAGCAAACACCTGCAAAAAATAAATTTACTTTTATACAACCCCATTTTACTGAACGTCTTATTACTTTTATATACTCACTGTTCTTGACATATAGGTACAAGAACTGTTGCATCTAAAGTTCTATAACAAGAAATTCATTCAATACCTCTCTAATGCCTGTTACTTCATTAATTGCTCCTGATACAGTAATTTGTGAAACATTATGGAGGGCAATCTGTCCAATCAAATTTTGGTAGGACCCTGATGCATAAAATGCAAGTGCTATTAGAATCTGCAATAAAAAATATCAACATTAATCAACCTATTTCGTGTATATAGCTATAGAATAATAAATCAATGTCAAATTCAGTTTTCTCACCTTCATTTCTGCCGTTACGCTATCGTTTCGGCGCGGTCTGGCCATAAGGGGAAAGAGTTCTTTAATTAACCCCCTTGCTGAATCCTTTCAAAGGCGAAAAGCTTTTACAAATTCCGCCTCGGGTATATCATGGGTTCGTATTCATTCTCGTCAAGTTATGGCATTCCACCCATCTTCTTTATCTAACATCCACTGCGTTGGCTAGCTCGAGAATACATTGTCTCCATTCAATATTCCACAAACACTTTACTCGTAACTAAATAAAAGCAATGACTGCACGATGACGTTCTAATGGTAGGTCAGTGATCAAAGGAACTGTCAAAATTTTAGCAGATTACCGCCTAAGTCAGTCATTCATTTGTCATTATGTACAAGATTACCATTCTATGCCATTTCTTTCAATGGACTGTCAGTGGTTGACCATTGGAAAGTCATAATGACGCCATTATATTAGTAGATTACCAAACTTGTCAAAATCAACAATTATGAAATCAATGACGGACCATTCTGACACTATTGTAATAGCATAATCGGGCCCCAGATGTTTTGTTGTAAAAATGCGGGTTGAGGTCAAAGCAAGTGGAGACATACAAGAGGCAAGCATCTAGTAAAACAATACCTAGCTACACACGTGTTTTTATAAGGCGTAAGAAGGCAATGTAAATGATGATATGGCCGAGAATGGCAATATTTGAGTCAACATCTGCCGTCTCCAAATGCAAATGTGTTCATGATTCATGGGATTCTGTTTAAGGTAAGTGACGCGTGAACTAGGGTTCCCAAATCTACGAAAAAGATTTGTAGAAAACTCCCGACATTTGAAGAACACTTCGAACTTTTCTTTCCGTTAAATTGTGCATATAATTTAATACTACAATTTTTACTAAAAGTTGATTTACTTCATGATGTAGGTACTGTTTTCGACGATTCTCATATTAAGAAATTCCGGACATTTTAGAACTCCGCCTGCATTCTGGACACTGAGTTAAAATTTCAGACCGGGCTGCAAAAATATGGACGTGCTTAGGTGTGCTTAACTTAGTAGTTATAGCCTGTATCCGTCCACTGTAGATATACATATGTTTCCTCGAGGTTACCTGACAATTCTGGCTTCGATAAATAGTTTCCTCACCTACGAGCACCTATACGAGTATGAAAGACAAGTGGTCTAGCAATCGTGTGAGCCGCGTTTTAAATAGTAATCAATGTATTTAATTTCAACACATCGCGGTCAGATCCGGCTTAATGTATCAATCATACAAAGATTCAAATGTTTCTCTTCCGCACCAAATTTAGGAATACCGGTTTAAACTGTAAGATCCGTTTTTGATGTTCCGGGTGTTCCACAGTCTACTTAAAAATAACATTCTCACACGGCTTTGGGAATGCCAAAAGGTTGGATGTTACCAGCGTATAGTGGATCGTCTTCTGCTACCCAGGATGTGCACAGGAACCTCTCTGGTTCATGGACCTCTCACAGTTTATTTGTTTCGTACATAGCTTAGCCGTAGATCTGCGGATATCATCATGTCTTAGATCTCCAAGATAGAATTAGAATTCTTCATTGCACGCTATATTTATATTCTACTGGTTTCACACGCATGCCAACGATAGTTATTTATCACTAAAACATATTCTAAAGTGATATTTGCATAAATAAACAATTTAAAACTCTTATATGCACGTACGATCGTAGAAAAGACCGCGTTATATTTATATAGTGGCCGGTAGTAAATTATATAATTATGTATTGTATGCTTACGAGCATTTTCCTATGAATTTATTAGAATTCAAGCTCGTCGTTAATCTCAAAGATTATGTTAGCACCTACTTACATTGGTATATTTTTATTAAAATTCGTGATTCTGTATCACGAATTCTAAGCATTATATTTTTAAAACATGGTTGTATTAATATTTAAGGATTTTTTCTTCCTCTTATATTTCGATGCCCTTTTCAAAGTTCTTGACTAATTGCTGCAAATTATCTGCAATTGCATGTCATCGCAGCTATAAAACATAGCCTCTCTTTTACAATAAAACTGCCTTATATGTAAAACTTTTTTATTGGTAGATTCACTATCGATATTGATTCATGCAATAAATGAAGCAAATTCAGCCTTTGAAAACAAGGTACGGTAGCTGTCTTCCCGACGTAATGATCGAGCCTACTGTTTCGACACCCGTGCATGTCTTTGCAATGATTTGATTGCCTATTCAAACCAAATCTTCATCACTTGCAATAACACTGAACTCACTGTGTTCAGGCGTGCATGCGCAATTTCAAATATCGATTTAAATGTTCCAAAACCCATGTCCGTATTGGTTATGCTCCTTCGATAGGCAGTTTAATAAAACCTCATTGTTAACTCCAATCAACTCAACTTTTACCAATACAGCATACTTCTGAAAGTGAAAACATGACTCTCCAGGCTGACCTGGTTGTCCTTCAGCATTTACCTGCCTTCTTCAAACCATTGATCCATCTTACTCTTGAAGTTGAATCTACCAAAAACCACCCAATCTCCATCTCTGTAAAACGCAGCCTAGAAGCAGTTTTTCTTGTGTATTATTGATAATGTGGCAAGCGTGAGGCTGCTCTTGCGCCACTCTAGTAAATCACTCGGCGACGGCCGCCATGTTTATTGCATGGAACGCGCGATTACTGGACGATTAACTTCTTCGTCGCGTCGCGGACGTCCATGTGATGAATCGGTTTTGTTCTGACTGAAATATTGGAGATATATGGAAGAATGGCGCTAACGATAAGTCGAGAAATGACGCGTAGCATGTTGACAAATTAAAGAAACTCCATCCCTAAGAAAATGCATTAAACTTATGAAAAAAAAAATTAACTTGCTATTCATCTTGATATAATGCTGAGAGTCTTATTTGTCTAGGGTTTACTAAGTGCTACTGCTGAGTTTGAGAGCATAATTAATTAGTACCTATAAGGACATGGCATATCCTTAGAGCGCTTGGAATCAGAGAATTAGTACGTGATATCTACTGATTGTACACACGAAGCACGATTCTAAAATACAGAGCTCTACTCTAACGCTGGCTATCACACCGCTCTGCTTTACAAATTGCTAACTATTCAACCGTAATTAGCATCCAACATAAAACAAGACCTATCAGTACAGTTTGTACAACTTAAACGTACTAAAAGACACACAAAAAGTGTTTTCTGTAACATTCTGGAGTACAGCGGGCGCTCTAGATAGCAGCACGGGCTATCGAAACGGAATAATTTCGTACGGTATCCAGTCAATGGTATCAAGAGAAATTATTCAAAAGTGCGCCGGCGCAAACCGGTCGGCAAAGCGGCCGCAGACAAGAAATGTATTTTTTTATCTTTTTCGTGAGTAATTCCAGGGCCCTCAGTTAGGATGATACTGCGGCATGTGTGGTTTCAAAATTATTACGCCAAAATACTTTCACGAGGTTATTCAATTTATTTCGTTTGATGTTTTCAGATGTTGAGTTATGGATATAAGGTTCCTTAGCTTCCATGTTAAAGACACGTCAGATTTAAAATGTCTGAGGCCTACTAAACAAGTGCGAGTTTTTTATCAAATCCTCGTCAATATCTTCAGCGTTATCATCCTTTATTAGCGTAGCATTTCTCTTTTACCTTACCTATAATCGACATATTAAGGTTAACTTCCCTCCTATTCATATCATCTTTCACAAAATCTATCCACCGTTTTTGGCCAAAGAATCGGCATTGCCATCTGACGTGGCAATACTACTACTGGGCACTTTTCCTGTTAACAGCGATGCGGACGAATTTTTTACGCCCTGTTATTCTTTTCTCGTTTTAATACTTGTACATATTTTTAATTATTATTTTAGATCCACAGATTGTAATCACCAAGTACTTTTTATCGTCTTTTCTAATAGCCATCCATATTCATAGACTAGCTGTTGCCCGCGACCTTCGTTCGCGTGAAATTATTGCATGAAAAAATATAACTCCCCTTTTCTAATCAGATTTCATTACCAAAAAATTTCAAGGGTTTTAATTTTTTTGCACGAAACCCTAATAATTTTTCATAAAATAGAAGTATCCTAAGTTACTCCTAATTACATCAGCTATCTGCCAGTGAAAGTCTCGTCAAAATCGGTCCAGCCGTTACAGAGATTAGCCGGAACAAACAGACAGCCAAAAATTCAAAAAAAATGTTATTTTGATATATTATGTACCGTATATTATACATTCATATGCATGTAGTAAAACGCGGTTACTTTAATATTACAAACAGACACTTCAATTTTATTTATTTGTATGTATGTATTGCATGTATAGATTGTCTTAACGCATTTCTTTTCACATGCTTCTCATTTAACGAAATTACCCAACTTCCCCTTTACAGCGCTTACCTGTTACTGTACCTCACTGAACGAGTATTATCTCCGTTGAATTTAATTAGTTTTAAAACTCATGAATAATTCTCATAAATAAACATAGAACAGTTGGCAATGCTGCACAAACTACTTGAAATTGAAACTAACTGATAACTACAAAACATTTGTGTTTATTCCCCTTGGGAGCTACGAGCCGTGGGTGTTTTCAACGATAATTTAATCAACTGTGATATCGATTGTGATTTAGTAAGACTCGCTGATTTACTTGTATTATGTTGAAATAATGAGAGATTAGTTAATGTACCTAGATTAACTTGTGTGGTCCCTAATCGAATATTAATGAGCACGACACTTTTCGTGGGTGTATCTTCAGCTGGTTCGTTAAGGATTGCCAGGACATGAGGAGAATTGACATCGAACAGATGTTGTCGTGCTGGAATAGCTTGGTATTAAACCAACAAATCGTTTATTTTGTATAGAAAGTGCACAGAAAGAACGCTACTAAAACTGAGTAACTTAGCAACTTATAGCACATCCGTCTGTCAACGTGCATCCATGAAACCCTACAATTAATTGTGACATCTCGCAAGTGAACATTTCCGTCGCCACTTCTAATATCTAATAACTACACTTTATAACTATCCTGTGGACAACCTAACTATCTGTCCCCATTATAGCAAATTACGTTTTCGACGAAACATAATGTTGACGGTAACAGAAAGCAAAAAAGAAAAAGATAGAAATTATAATTATGTAGTGTTAGTATAAATGTGCAAATTGATTTTAATTTAATAAAAAATAAAATAGTCTTTAATTCGGATAAGCAACATCCATATGGGTTAGTAAAAAAACAAAAGAGATAAACTTATACCTATGTTAGTAAACTTATGTACTTAATATCTATTTGACAACAAGGTTGTTGTTCAAAATGCATCTTTGAACAACATCACCTAACAAAGGAGAATCGTACCTCCCCGCTATGGTCTTCAGGATGGAGTTGGAGCTGTCCCGCACTCTGCAGAGCAAAGAGGCAGATTTTTGTCTGACGATGGCTTGGAAGCCTGACGTGAGCATGTGCAAACATACCTGATGCACTGCAGAAACGGGGCAGCCCCATCAACATCCTGAAGCCGTTATTATACTGGACACGTAGGGCGCTGATAGCCCGCTGAGTATAGTTGGTCCACAGGCTGCACGTGTAAAACACTTGGCAATAGGCTTTAAAAAGCGTTATTTTGACTTCACTGCTACAGCGTGCAAACCTGCATTTAATGTATTGTATGGATTATTATTATCTGAAATAAATGAGTTAATAATAAAAGAAAAAATGAACACTCAATGCTGTTGTAAGTCAATATAGGAATAGGAACGTCACATAATTATGTGAGCCCTTCATCACTCTATAACGTAATTTTTAATGAATGTCTGTCCTTCAAGACTGAACATCCAATGTCATTATTATGAACGGCAGTGAAGCCCACAGACCATGCAGCTACTCGTACTTAATTACCGATGACCAGCGACGTCGCCACCCCTCGACCGGAGGGACATTGGTGACGCCTCAGCGACCATAATGCTCCTACTGTTAATGCAGAAACCATAATGATAATACATTATTATTGTAATAGTTCAAAAGTTGTACCATAAGCTCGATAGATGGCGTTGTCGTCAAAATAAAAGTCGCAATCGTTTTGTTACCACGATTTGGTTGGGCTCGAGTGATTTTTAGAAAACATATTACCAGCTTAGATCAGAACACGGTTTGGTTTAATTTCAACCCTATTAGTGTTCACACAAGTGTGTTAGTCCAACACTACCAGCTCGGTAGTAAACATTGGTCCATCGACCCGGATCAGACCCAGAAAGTCTGAAGTTTTTGAAGTTAGCGGTGCCAGCTTTGGACCGCACCCCAGTGTACTCGCAGTGGATCGCTGCAACAGGAGTACCGGGGATCCCACAGAGGCAGCAACAGCTTTGTCCAGCAAGTTGGACGAGCTCAGCTACTTGTGGAATTGTTAGTTCAACGTGACGCGAAGGAGGGCGCCACCAGCAGTTCAACAGAAGATCAGTGTTCGAGTTCAGGCGGGCAGCTTCGTTCAGCAAGGTGAACGAAATCGACGTCAACAACCGGCAGGTGAAGTTCCAAGTGACGCCACAGGGGGCGCCACCACTACGAAATCATCTTGAAAGTGTGAGTGAAGTGCAAACGTGAGTACAATTTAATAAACAATAGTAGCAGTGATTAAGAAGATTTTGCCAAGCAATTTTGAACTTTATTTATAAGAAGATTTTGCCAAGCAATTTTGAACTTTATTTATAAGAAGAATTTTACTTTAACTATTATTTTAACTTAGCTTTAAAATTGTGCATGTTAGTTAAGGACTTAGAATAGTTTTATAAAAAACGACGGAACGGGGAATCTATGCCCGATTTTTACCAGGCAGTGTTTGTTTTAAAAAACACTTGTAAAATTTTACGCTGTTATTGAGACTTAGAAAAAATCAGTACGTTTTGTTTAGAACTGAACTTGTAAGTTTCAAGTTTCAATATAGGTTTTATTATCAGGGTTTGTTGAATTTTACATAGTTTATTAAATTATAGTTTATTTTTTAATCAATTTTTAACTTATTTAAATATTTTTACTGTTGTTCATGATGGAAGGTCAAGTTAATATATTGAAAGACCTCCAAAATGTTATTCAAAAGGCTTTCACTAATTTTAAAAAGAGTCCTAAAGATAGATTGACAGTAGAATATATTGAGACAAGACTTGAATTATTAGAAAATGATTGGTCTTCATTTAAGGACACTAAATCTCAACTTTATGGTCGTTTCAAGATAGAAGATTTACTAGGTCAAAAGGTGGTCGATATATACGATTCTACCGAAGATACATATATATCATGTAAATCTCTGATGAAAGCAACGTTTAATAAGATTAATTCTAGAGAACTGGCATCGCAAAATAGTGGATCTAACAATAATAATTCTTCTAAGCCATCCAATTCATCAGTAAAATTGCCCAAGATCACAATTCCTAATTTTTCTGGCAAGTACAATGAATGGACAGCTTTCCACGATCTTTTTAAGTCGCTTGTACACAATAACGCTTCTTTAGATAATGCGCAAAAACTGCACTATCTTAAAAGCCATCTTACTGGTGAAGCCGAACAGTTGATTAGGCATACCCCAATCACAGATGCCAACTACAGTGAATGTTGGTCTCAGTTAGAAAAGCGTTATGCTAATAAAAAGTATTTAGTCAATTGTATTTTAAAAAGGTTGTTCAGCCAGAAGCGATTAAATGTAGAATCAGCTGGCGCATTAAAAGAGCTGTTAGATACCACAAATGACTGCCTTAATGCGCTTGCAAATTTAAACATTAATGTGAGGGCATGGGATGTTATCATCATCCATATAGTAACATTCAAATTAGATAATGAAACGCGAAAACAATGGGAGTTAAGCAGTTCTAACGATTTAAGTAACGAGTTGTCCACCTTTGAGGAACTTAAAATATTTATTGAAAGTCGTTTTCGCGCATTAGAATGTATAGAGCCAAGAAAAGCCGGGGCTCACCAGGCCAGTAATAGTTCACAGGTTCATAGTTCGAAAGCAATGCTAGCCACAAAGCCGTCCAGTATGCGTTGCGAATACTGCTCGGAAGTCCACAAGCTGTGTTTCTGCAAGCAATTTGCAAAACAGTCCACAGAAAGTAGACGCGAATTCGTAGCAAAAAATAAAATATGTTTTAATTGTTTGGGCAGCAATCATAGAGTATCCGACTGTAAAAAGCAGACCGTCTGTAAAGTTTGTAACAAGCGCCACCATTCATTACTGCACCTGAATGGAGAACCTACCGGAGAGAACAAAGTCCGAGATGCTACCGTAAAGCCGGCTACAGATGACACTAGTTCTTCAACTAGTGATAATCCGATAGTCGCTTGCTTGTCTACGGGCAAGGTCTCTAAACCCAGACAGGTTTTATTAGCCACAGCGTTAATAAAAGCCGAGTCCAAGACGGGCGAATTTCAAACAGTTCGAGCATTATTAGACCAAGGTTCACAAGCTTGTTTTATTACAGAGGCCACAGTCCAACTTCTTAGACTGAAGAAAATCCCAGTCAGAGGTCTCGTTTCAGGCTTAGGTGACGATAGATCAACCATTGCAAAACACATGGTGAATCTGACAATTGAGTCAACAATTGATCTCGATTTTCAACTCAAAATAAACGCCTACGTTTTGAGTAAGATCACCTCATGCTTGCCTGAGAGAAATGTAAACACAAGTTCATTGGATTGGATTACCATAAACAACCTGTGTCTAGCAGATCCTAATTTTAACACACCCAATAGAATAGATATTCTTCTGGGTGCAGATGCTTACTGCTACATTGTAAAGGAAGGCATAGTCAAGAGTCCATCCGGTACTCTGATTGCACAGAGCACCACTTTAGGGTGGGTCCTTTCAGGTGTAGTCAGTCCAAGTTTCGAGAGTTCAAAGCATCACACAAAAAATATAAAGGTACATTGTGCACAGTTCAAAGAAGACGACATTTTAAAGAAATTTTGGGAGGTCGAAGAACAAACTAGTACAAGGAAAATACTTAATCCAGAAGAGCAAAGGTGTGAAGAATTCTATAATAAAACTACTAAGAGAGATGATACAGGCAGATACATTGTACGACTACCATTCCGAGATGAAGAACCCGCTTGTAAGGCCGGACGTTCACGTGATATAGCTGAAACAAGATTTAAATCATTAGAAAAAAGATTAAGTAAGGACACTGATTTAAAAGAAAAATATATAGAAGTAATTAACGAATACTTACATTTAGGACACATGAGACCTGTAAAAGATGAGGATAGTAAAAAGGATGAAGCCGTTTATCTCCCACACCACGCGGTGATAAGAAACGACAAGATCACGACAAAGGTTCGTGTTGTGTTTAACGCCTCAGAAAGAAATAAGAACGGAGTGTCACTAAACGACACTCTAATGGTAGGACCAACGCTGCAGGCAGATTTAAGACATACTGTTTTAAGATGGAGAATGCATGCTATTGGTATAGTGGCGGACATAGTTAAAATGTACCGTCAAGTTAGAGTGGCCGATGAAGATGCTGCCTTCCAGCGAATACTCTGGCGAGACGATCCTGGAAAACCAATCAGAGACTATGAGCTGATAACGGTGACCTTCGGGACAGCATCTGCACCATACCAAGCAGTAAGATCGCTCCATCAGGTCTCATATGATGAAGGAGACAAATACCCAATTGCAGCAGACAGAGTTTTAAATTGCTTTTATATGGACGATTTAATGACTGGATGTAACAACATAGAAGAGGGTGTAGAAGTCTGTAACCAAATGACAGAATTATTAGGAAAAGGAGGATTTACATTACAGAAATGGAACAGTAATAATCAGCAATTATTAGACAAAATAAGTTCTATGGATAATAATGAAAGAATTCTGAAAACAGGGCAAAAAGGCATAAAAAATGAGGACACTAAGAAGAAGGACAAACAGGACATGATAGAAAGGGAAAAGGAATTAAATAATAAGGACAGAGAAATTAAACTAGATAGTACTACAAAAATTTTGGGACTTACCTGGAACCGCCATGAAGATTCCTTTCAGTATGCGGTAAATCTTCCACCGTTGACGACGGCACCTGTAACAAAAAGATCTATAATATCAGACATAGCTCGTTTGTTCGACCCATTAGGGTGGTTAGCTCCTAGTGTGATCGTAGCAAAGGTATTTATTCAGAAGTTATGGCTAGCAGGTGTTAGTTGGGATGAGGAATTAACTACAGAACTAAGAACAGAGTGGAGTACTTACCGCGAAGAATTAAAATTGCTTACCAAGGTTCGAATACGTCGTTGGCTTGGGACTAGTTCAACTGATGATCTGGAATTGCAAGGGTTTAGTGACGCCTCAAAAGCTGCATACTCGGCAGTCGTTTACTTGCGGGTAATTGATGCCACAGGCAAGGTACATGTTTCATTGTTGGTGGCAAAAACAAGAGTTGCCCCAATCAAACAAGTCAGCATTCCTCGATTGGAGTTATGTGGAGCAGTACTCTTAGCCAAGCTATTGACAGAATCTGCAGAGGTTTTAAATATACCAAAAGAAAAGATTTCAGCGTGGACTGATTCGACAGTTGTGCTATCATGGCTAAACAGCCATCCTAGCCGGTGGAAAACGTTTGTTGCGAATCGGACTGCTGAAATATTGTGTACAATGAGTTCGTCTCAATGGTTTCACGTATCGACCAAAGAGAATCCAGCAGACTGCGCTTCAAGGGGAATACTACCCAGTTCATTGGTCAGTAATGAGTTATGGTTTTCTGGACCGCCATTCCTGAAAAACAAAATAATTGAGTACGAAAGGCCAAAGGATTTAAAAATAGATTTAGAGCAAACAATAAAATCTCACACAGCTGTAGTTCCAGAGCACATAGTTCTAGAGAAGTATTCTAGTCTACGCAAACTAATTAGAGTAGTTGCATATTGCCGACGATTTTTAAGGAAGTTCAAATACAATAGTATATATTTAAAGGATCAAGAAATAGAAGCAGCATTAGAAACCTGTATAAAGAAGACACAGAGAGAGATATTTACAACAGAATATACACAATTAAAAGAAAAAGGGTATTTAAATATCAAATCTAGCAAACTGAAGTCACTTTGCCCCTATCTTGACACAAAGGGTATCATAAGAGTTCGAGGACGACTTGCAAAGTCGGAACTAAACGAAGACTCGAAACATCCGATAGTCTTACCACATTCCAGCCATCTGACTCATCTTATAGTGGCAGATGCGCATGAGAAAACACTACATGGTGGTCCTCAGTTGCTGTCAAACTTTTTAAGGTCAGCCTATTGGATAATAGGTGCTAGATCTCTAAGCCAACAACATGTTCGCAAATGTGTTATTTGTGCAAAACAGAGAGCTAGCGTTAGAAATCAACTGATGGGTGATCTTCCATCAGTCCGGTGTAGGCCAGCAAGACCATTTTTACATAGCGGAGTGGATTATGCTGGACCCATAAACCTAAGAACGACAAAAGGCCGTGGTCATCGTTCATACAAAGGCTATATATGCCTTTTCGTTTGTATGTCCACACGCGCTCTTCACTTAGAGGTAGCCAGTGATATGAGCACACAGGCATTTTTAGCTGCCTTTCGGCGATTTGTGTCGAGACGAGGTCACTGTGCTAAATTATGGAGCGATAATGGCACCAATTTTGTAGGTGCCTCCAGAGAGCTACAACAGTTGGCCGCTATACAGCCAACAATAGCAGAACACCTGGAAGCAAACAATACGGAGTGGCATTTTATACCGCCTCATGCTCCCAATTTCGGTGGTCTTTGGGAAGCAGGTGTAAAATCCACCAAGTTTCACCTTAAAAGGGTAATCGGCGACTCTACGCTTACGTACGAGGAAATGTCTACACTCCTTAACCAAGTGGAAGCATGCTTAAATTCGCGACCGATAAGCGTTATTAATTTTGCTGATCCTGGTGAACCCCTGCCGTTAACCCCTGGACATTTTCTGATCGGCGAACCGATAGTTAATGTGCCAGATAAAAATTATGAAAGTTCAAATGTAAATTATTTGACTCGGTGGCAATTAGTTCAACGTATGATGCAGTCCTTTTGGAAACGATGGTCCCACGAGTATTTGTCGAATCTCATGAACAGATACAAATGGTCTTCCCAAGTTCCGGAGCCCAATATCGGGGACATTGTTTTGATTAAAGAAGATGACTTACCACCAAGTCGTTGGTTGTTGGGACGGGTTTTGGAGAAACACCCCGGTGATGATAACATCACACGTGTGGTCACATTGCGGACCAAATCCTCTACAATTAAGAGACCAACTTCCAAATTATGTATTTTACCAATCGCTCAATGAATTGTTTTTTTTTTATCACATGTAAAACTTTTACAGATCAAATTTTTTATGTTAATTTTAAGACCAATTGCATATTTACAAAGTTTACCATGTTTTATTTTATACTTTTTATAGGTTTATTTTTACTTTTTATATCTTTATCGCATATTTTAACTATTTAATAAATTTTTAGAATTGTTTTAGATATTTTTAACTCTTGAAGACTGTTTATTTTTGTGTTTTCTTAGATTTATGAAGTACTGTATACAAAGTGCAATTTGATTTTAGACTTAAGGATAGTTTAAGAAGGACCTTCAGTCACTAAATGTCCTTGGTGGGCGGTATGTTAATGCAGAAACCATAATGATAATACATTATTATTGTAATAGTTCAAAAGTTGTACCATAAGCTCGATAGATGGCGTTGTCGTCAAAATAAAAGTCGCAATCGTTTTGTTACCACGATTTGGTTGGGCTCGAGTGATTTTTAGAAAATATATTACCAGCTTAGATCAGAACACGGTTTGGTTTAATTTCAACCCTATTAGTGTTCACACAAGTGTGTTAGTCCAACACTACCAGCTCGGTAGTAAACACCTACGAATCGTTTCCTCTTTACGTTTCCTGCATAGACGGTGTTCCTCATTGACATTGATGCATGACTGACTGTTGTAATGACATGAATGATGAAACCAACCAATGTTCCTGTTGGACAATAGGCATGCTAGTAATAGTAGTATTATCATATTTTACTGCTTTAAATCCATAACATAACTTCATGCCTGTTTTGTTTTGGTTGGCAGAGGTGTACCGATAGGAACATAGTAGGTTCATCCACATTTCACCGGTTATGTTTAAGTCCCATCATTACACGTGCTAGGGGCGAGCCTATTGCCGTCAACAGGAGATAAATCCAGATTTCGGGCTGCTACTAAGAAATTCGAAAGAACCCGACAACACTTTGCCCGACCTGGGAATCGAACCCAATGCCTCATGTTCAGCTGTAGCGTTTGCGAAAACTAGAACAAATGAATGAATATCAATACTTAATATGAAATATCTAATAACCCACAGTTAAATGTAAATCATAGACATTTTATTGAAAATTGATTTATTACCACACTTAAAATTCATTATACCCATTTTACATTATTGAGGGTTAAATATCGGTTAAATGATAATAATCATAACAGTATTCTGTTCAAAGCAAGATATTTAACAAACAATAGCACCTTAGGTAATAATAAGGCATAGTAAACAACATAGTTTATCGTTGTGTTTGAACGGGACTCCGTTGGACAGTTCCAGACATACTTCAACATAACTGTACCCTGTAGTGTTACATAGGTTTTCTAGGCTTTCTGCTGTCACCAAACTTACGCAATGCGGATGCAGTGGGCAATGCTTTACTTGTAGATCGATATTTTCTTTTCATAGCATGGATCTCAGGGCTTCGCGAAGTGGTAATTGTGATGCACTTTCAAAGCGTTTCATATTTCTACAACGAACTTGACACACGCTTTATGTCAATCCAGCTCACGCCACTCTATTTGTCGCTCTTGCCAAAAACTACACTCGAGAGCAATGATTCCGGGTCACTTAAAGAATGTTAAAAATCTCGGAAACTAAAAATGATAGGTTAATGCAATAAATTGTATTTAATAGACAATGTAATACTCCTTAAATGAAAGTAATACATTTTATTAACACAAAATTACATAAAGAAAAAAACTGCTGATCTCTCCTTAAAACAAAAATAGGAAACATGAAATTTTTGAACTTTATTACGATTTTCTTGAATTTTAATACTTCGTATTGCCTCCTCGTGCTTCCATTACTGCGTTTACGCGGTTTGGCATGCTGTACACCAAGTTCCTTATACGATTTTGGGGAATATTCTCCCATTCCTCTGTGAGAGCAATTTTGAGCTCACGAAGCGTGATTGGGGGAGGGTTTCGTTGTTTTACGCATCTGCCTAGCTCGTCCCAAGCATGCTCGATCGGGTTGATATCCGGGCTGCGCGCTGGCCACTCCATACGAGTAATGTTCATCTCTTGAAGGTAGTCATTCACAATCCTACCTGTATGAGGTCGGGCATTGTCATGCATAAATATAGCATCCTCACCTAAATTGACCATAAATGGACCAACGTGATCATTGAGGATTTCTTCCACATATCTTACGCTAGTTAAAGAGCCGTTTTCTATGATCACCAGCTCTGTGCGACTTTCAGAAGAAATTCCGGCCCACACAAGTACAGACCCACCACCGTAGGCTACTTTTTCTTCGATGCATGCTTGCTTGAATCTTTCCCCTGGTCTTCGATACACTCTGTGTCTTCCATCGTGCTTGTAGAGCATAAATTTTGATTCGTCGAAGAACATAACTTTTGACCAATCTTCAATACTCCAATTTACGTGGCTCTGGGCATATCTTAGTCTTGAAATACGATGCCCACCCTCCAGTTTAGGGCCGTTTGCAGGTCTAAGGGGTTTTAAGTTAGATTCAGCAAGCCGACGTCTTACTGTCCATGCACTTGGGTTACTTCCTCCGAGGCGTCGAAACTGATTTGTGAGTTCAGTTCCTGTGAGAAAGCGATTTCGAAGCATGGTGTTCACCAAGTATCGGTCTTCTCGTGCTGTGGTACACCGGTTCTGCCCGTTCCTGGTCTGCGTAGGTTAGAACCAGTTTCTTCGTAACGTCGGAGAACTCTTTGTACTGTTGACAGCGACACACCGACAGTCCTGGCTGTATCGCGCTGACTCTGGCCGGTTTCCAGCATTGTAAGTATTCTGGTGCATTCTTCAGGCGTAAGCGACATAATTTCAGCTTGAATAATGAATATAGAGCACTATCAACATGGTTTATGTACCCACATAAATGACAGATTACAAACAAAAGCAAAACCAAATGCTGTAATTTCGTAGTTCCATCTTCGAAAGTGGCCCTTTTTCAAATTTGATTTTTTTATGATATAACTTTACAATAACTAAGAAGTTTTAATACCTTCATTTAAGGAGTATTACATTGTCTATTAAATACAATTTATTGCATTAACCTAGCATTTTTAGTTTCCGAGATTTTTAGGATTCTTTAAGTGACCCGGATTCATTGCTCTCGAGTGTATTTAGCAGCTATAGAAAAACACCTTTATAACCGTTTTACTAACGCGTGTTAAACGTAGCTTAAAATATAATTGGACTTGTCCAAAAAAACGGATTGTTTATTAAAGATTAATACGAACATCGTGATTAATATCGCCTTATTTGGTCATGACGAGTTATTAAACTTTTTGCAGTCTTTTAAGCATTTACATTTTTTTTTTTAGTTGGTTAGTCTCTAACATGTGTGACTGTTTGGAGGATGATACATTGTCTAGGAAGGAGGTGACTGTTGTGTTGGAAGAAGAAGACATGCTGCGCCGATCCCAAATAAACTGAGATAAGGGCAAGATAATGACAGTAATTATCCAATGTTGTTACAAGACTTTTAGAGTCTTGTGTAAAAATACCCTATATTTATATAAACAGCAACATAATAATATTAAAAGCGGCTCCATTTCCATATCTTACGCACATTTCCATCGGCTTCTCAAGCAATAGCGCAATATCAGTAGATCTCAAGTGCGTGATACAGCCCTAACTCTCGCAGCGGGCGTCTGCGCCCGCGCACCCGTTCGATGAGGCACGCACGTTTGATACCAATGAACTGTTGTTACGCTTATAGTGAGTTCAATTGAATTGGAATTGTGAAGTCATTCTCTTTGTGGTAAAGTTTACTCACACAAAGATTCAATTATTTTTGGAAGTGTTGATTATCTACTACATCTTTATTTTGAATTCTATAACATCGGGTGAGCAATCATCAAGTCACACCTATACGTGACATTAGCAATTTCTATCGTAATATCGCATACTCAGCTTAGTTATAAAGCTGTTCAACCAAACTCGAAAAAAATACATAAGTTTGTAGCGCCACCATCATTTTCATCTTCATTTGCCTTTTCCCAACAATTTTGGGGTCGTCATCAAAACCAAAAATATGTTAATTTCAGGAAACTATCATTTGAAACAGACAATAAACTGCTCAAGAAGCCTTCTTGAGCAGTTTATTACTGCTCAAGAAGCCTTCTTGAGCAGTTTATTACTGCTCAAGAAGGCATTAAGAAAACAAGTAAGCACTTAATAAATTAATAGTCACTTAACTCGTAGGTGCAAACTATTATTGAAGACCCACGTTAACACGTAAATTGTCTGAGATAATTAAACTTCAACCTCTCCCTCAGTTACAGCATTCCAGTAACACTCGCGGGGATGACTCACGAAGCCAACAGGTTCCTTGGAAAGCAAACATTTTCTCCGCACGCCCAACTAGTGGTACTCACTACTGGTACGCTTGTCCCTAATTAATTAAACAAGATTCAGCCGACAAATATCTTGCTAATAATCTCGTAAACACTTTATCACATAGTGATTACTGATTAGATAGAGGTAATCGACGCGATTTCACCAGGCGA
The DNA here is from genome assembly GCA_950022335.1 of Eurois occulta. Classification (NCBI taxonomy): domain Eukaryota; kingdom Metazoa; phylum Arthropoda; class Insecta; order Lepidoptera; family Noctuidae; genus Eurois; species Eurois occulta. The sequence goes on along the minus strand of OX465489.1, from coordinate 1,012,168 downwards.
CTATGATAGTTGTTGAAGAAACTGACACAACACTTTCGCGGATACCAGATATAATGCTTGGATCTCTTAATGATGACTTGGTACAACGTTTAACTATCTCCATCGTCGGTCTACGGCAGTCCACTTGACACTGGACATAAGCCTCTCCAAGTCTCCATGCTCACGCCATTCTACACAATTCCCAGCAACTTTCCCAGCTGCTTCCAGCTCCTGAGGACGTTCTACCTTACGTTTGCCGATTCTCCTACCTTTTAAAAATGCTTCAACAGAATTAATTCTAAGATGAATCAAAGATTCAATAATCTTCATTTGTTGCTGCTAAAATATTCTTTACTGTGCAAAAGTTTACTTATTTATTGATCATTTTTTCAATTCAGACTTTAACTCAAGCTTTGGTGAATCTTCGCACTAATTTTCCGTTACATAACCATTATTAAGCTACTCGCCCGAGGTGAAGTCATTGCACTTGTAGCTAAGGTCCACATTATTGGTGGAGTGCGGCTCGTTCGCGGAGCGTCACGGACAGGTGCACGGGCGCCGTCGGTCGCTCAGGGCGGAGGGCGCGCTCATGCGCCGCCGTGACGCCGAGGTCACAGGCACCCACCGACACCCGACGAGAAATGTGTGAGCAGGTTAAAAAGGAACTTAAAATAGAGGTTATAATGACACGTGGACTGTGAGGAGTTCAAATACGTTCAGAAAACACGGGAACTATTAGATTTGATTGATCAAATTATGTTAAAATTGCAATATCACTTGGAACTTTTAATAACTTAAATTAGGAGACCGTTAATAGGTTTGATTGCATCCTTGAGGCTGGGGAACTCGGCGAGAGGTGTTTGCCTATTGCACGAAGATAATCATGGTGCCGAAACCCAAAATCATTAGGCAATCCGTACCAAAACTGAGTAACAACATAACCACAGGTCTATTTCCGTGACAACATTCACATGGTTACAAACCGTTCCCACAACATTACAAATACGCCTCAAGATGCCCTGAATCCCACGAGGGTGTGGCCGTGTGGTCAGGCGCAGATTGTCACCCAGCAAATTTAAACCAACGGTTGTGCGCATGCGTGAAGGCGCTCGATAGAACTGATGAGTCATTCATCATTCATCAGTTCAGACAGGTGAATGAGCGAATGAGTTTTTGTGATTGAGTTGTTATTACGTTACGAGCTTCTTTGATTGATTTTTAATAAACTTGAGAGCGCTCAGTGATAGTTGTTTCTATTTTTCTTTGAAACTATTAGGTGTGATTCAGTGATAGATGGATTTACCGTTTTACGCTGGTCTATTACGGCAAATTGCGATAGAAAATTTAGCGAAACTGTCTACTTTAGCAGTTTAAAAAAATCGATTACAGTTTTTTGTAGATACTTACTATGAGTTATTGGAGTAAAAATGGCCCGGTTGATTGATGGTGTTATTTTTTGCGGGGCTAACATGGCCAATAACTACACAAGTCTGGAAGAAGAAAGGCCAAAACTTTGCCTAGCAGTGGGACTCGATATAGGCTAGCAAAACTAAACTTCCGGTGTTCCCAAGTTCATATGACCCCAATTTATTTAAGTAGCGAGTTAAAAAGCTTCTTTTAGGTTAGCTCATTCCATCTCTGTCCTCCGGACTAGAATTAGGTCAAACGTAGGGCCATTTAATATAAAAAAACTTAATATGAAAAAGAAATATCCGTGAATTATAGAACTTATGTTTTTTTTTTCTATTAGGTGACTACTTAGTTAACCAAGTCTTGCACCAGAAAGGAATTTCTATTAAATAGTCGAGTATTTTGGCGTTAATCCAAATGCACGTGTGAGTCAACTACACGTGTCAATTGGAAACTTTATACAGCTGCGTAAAAGTAAAGAATGAATACCTATTGAAAAAGTTACACCTGAACAGGCACCTGAATGATCACAGAGTGATGTTAAAATGTAGGACCCTGTCTTAATCAATTTCACACACTGCACTCAGATCGAGGCATTTAAAATAACGACGTATTTGCTGGTTCCTCTTCAGTGCACCTTTACCAATAAAATAGCATTGTCCAAGGAGCAATCCATCCAAAACGTATTCCCTAACCTGCTTTAATACCAGATAATAAGTACAGTTGAGAAAAACAGTTGATCGACAATTAGAACAAAACTATTATAATCTAATCGACTTTCATTTCATCTAGATTTCCGGGTGACCGCTCATCACTGGTACAGTAACACTAAACTGTCAAATGCTTCACTTTAACAGCGGAATGTGGCTAAACTTTCGTTCGCTAACGTTCCACCACTTTCCTCCACCTGCCGCCATCATCCGCTCTACTGGCTGAGCAAGATAATCTGACCACTTTGGGTCACCTGGTTAGTGAAACCAGGTGATTGCCTATTGGATGAGATTTTATCAAAAAACAATCCGAGTGGCTGATGCGACTTTTCATTGGGAAAAATAACGAACATAGAACTAGATGTAGCACCTTTAAGGGATGAATTTACATCTTTTTTTCCTTAGATGACATTGTGCACCACCTTAGTGGTCACATTCGGTTTAAGAAACTCATCATAATTTTCCTGCCCTTGTCCCATGCTACTTGGGGTCGGCGCAACACGTTTTATTATTGCATTCTCCCCTGTCAACAATAGCGTGATCATTGCGTATAAAAAAACACTTGTGCAACATTTCAAGCTTCTAGACCTTGCGGATTAGGCTGGATATTCTCTGTTAGTCAGTATTTTTATTATTTTTCGAGAATGGTGTACATAATCTAAATCAGTATCTATCACCAAACAACCAGTTCAAAATGACAACAAAAACTTGTCTTCCATAAACGGACGATAAATCTTACTCATAATTGTCATTTCCTTTGCAGTAAAATGTTATAACAGCAGTTCTATCAATACTTTTTATGTACCCGCTAAATGTTTGTAGCTAATTAACGGCTCTATACGGCTCGGCAATTTTCTAGTACCAATTACGAGTAGGAGTAACTTCTTATGTTTTTCTTAGTGAAACCTATAACAGGAGCTACTTAGCTGGTTATCTTCATCGTTAGCTGCAAGCGCGGCAAAAAGCTGAAGCGCTTGATGTTAGCGGTGCAGCGCTGCAGCGGTAAGGCATTAGGAGTGAGTGACGTCACGAACGCTAATGAGCGCGAGATGCCGCGCATGCGCATCGCTCTCACGTCGCGCGATGAATACGCGCTGTTCTGTTAGGGTGATACAGACGTGACGGCTGTGATTGGGCTCACAGTGTGTAGACGCCATCACCTTGGAGAGACCACACTTAACGAAGCTGTTGGCTGTACCCGATCACATATCAGTGCACTTGTCATCGAACCGAAACGAGGAAAAAGACGTATTTTTCACTTTTAATGCATTTTCATAAAGCTATTTCTGACCAACTCAAGCCATTCCACGTGTGGCCACTCTCTTCTCATGAAGACACTAGGCCACTAAAGTCTGCTGGTTAGTATCCGACCACATAATATCGCCACCGTCATCCTCCTACTCATTACTTAGTTTTTTTTAATATATTTTACTAAACTTACGTGTCCTTTACCGATATTATGTTAAGCGTGCGACATTAAATAACGTTACATTGTCCTTATTTTAGTTGAATCTAATTTAGTCAAGTAAGCCCACATTTTCTTATATTATAACTTTATTTAGGACATGAGTCCCACACTCCCACAGGATTACCACAATGACCGCTGGCATGTTACCGGTAGCCTTGTTCGGTCGGATCGTTCATAATCAGCGTTGATGTATTTTATAATCATATTATTCATGGCGATTAGTATTGTTTAGTAATAATAATGGTGCTGTCAATGGTTTCTAGTATTTTTTGCCATAACTTTTATAGTAAAGACTAATTTAATTTCGTAGTTAGTTTTAAGTAATCATGTGCAGTTTATTTGTGCAAAATATACAGTTTTTAATTTTTATCTTTCTTTTTATAGAAGTTCACTGGAAAAATAACGTTACACAAGTCACAATATTATCTTTCAGTAGATACAACAGACGTTTCATTAAACTTTTATGAATCATTACCGTTCAGTTTTACTACCATGGAGTCTGCACTCAAACACCTAATCATTTAAATACGGTACATTTGAAAACAATCACAAAAATATGGATGAAGAAGTTAGAGTTGCAATCGCGCTTGATATTTTTGTGTATTGCATTGAAAGCAGAAGACAGACTGTTTTCATTCTTTCTGAATTTGGGATTTTTTACGGTTAATAGGAATAGGTAGACATCATCCATTGACCCTCAATACAAGTCTTTTGGGATCGGATTTTAATAGCGATCCGATTAATATTGGGGAAATAAACAAGGTCATTAACATCCATTAATTTACTTTCAAGTTAAAGCCCGCAGTGATCTCGTGGTTATAAAATGAGTACGAGTTAATCCGCGGACAGTCGTTACCATAAAATATACGTTTATAAAGGGTGGATTTTTGGTGGTACGGGAAAGTATTTTTGCGATTTATGGCTCTGCTAGTACTACATAATGACATTGATTTCATAAAAACACGCTAGAATTGTCTTTTTCTAGCAGACTGTTCCATTTTTACAAAATCTCTGAATGTCAATGGCCATCGATCAAAAGGTAGGTAGGAGAACAGCTAGTCTCCTTAGAACAATTTTCTAATATTTTGTATAGCTAAAACAATTGTGGTACTGTCCCTTACCAACTGCCCAATCACAATTATATCCATCCTGTATACCTACCGAGTCTTACCCGTATGCGTATCCATTGCCCGCCTGCACCGGGCCACAACGGGCTGTCATCGGATTAACGCCGCTCGTTTCCGTCTCAAAGACATTCGCACTCCACACGATGTAATATTACGATGACTGGTTTCATGCCTACTTATTTGATACGGTTTGTGAAGTCGTTGCCGTGCGTGAACTTAAACTTCTATTTGGTAAAACTATGGTGCAAGTGGGCCTTAAACTTGTAATAGTATTATTTAGCAGTTTTTCGATAGATTTACTAAAAGCTGTTGTGTCCTGTGGGTTAATCAGTCTATAATTATAATTGAAAATTAGCACGAATTGTGCATGCTAAAATTTTACTGGCGGAAAATAATTAAAATAAGTACTTAGTCCAAAAAATAGTAATAAAATACTCTTACATTCTTAGTAGAGTTCTGGAAAAGGTCAGCTTGCAAAGTGAGCAAAACATTATACTTAAGTTAACAGTTAAGGTAAGTGTAGTAAAGTGTTTTTCGATAGTGTTTTTATTGTTTTTCTCCATAATTTCGAGCCCCTCCTAGCGTAGCAAAGGGTAATTGCGAGTCGTGACCGCGAGCGTGGGAATAATCGTCCAGACAGTTTCATATCGATAAATATTGCCGGCATAAATATGTAACAGAAACCGTAAAAAAAACAACAACCGAAACATTCACACCTCTACGAGTAGGTAATATAGTATAGACAAAAAAGAGCACACATAATTTGTTTTCCGAAAAAAATATTTGTAGCAAATAAATTGCTAGCATCAAAATATCAGGTTACTGACCCTGTTTTGAATATGTTAGAAAAAGTTTGTGTCACAAAGGGTTGTTTTAGAAATGCCCTGGCAGCCCTGTATTGTGCTTATCCCCATTTGTTCGGCGTGAGTGATATAAATGAGTATAGAGTACGGCATTGTGGGCCGGAGCTCGGGGCCCGCGACCGGCTTTGTACTAAACCTGTTCTGAATTAAACATTTCTAACGCAAGCGCCGGGGAAATGCTATTTTTTATTGGAGGAACGTCATTTATTTATGTCAGACTCAGAAATGTATTGTTAGGAGAGATTCGGTTTATATTATGATGACTGAATCGAGCTGAACACAGAAATTTGTTTTATTTTTGTACATTTAACAAAACCTACTGTCAAATGATTTTAGAATATGTAGAGAACCATTTTGTTAAACTATTTTGTAACCTAAGCTGATTGTGCTATGATTGGTTTTGTCACCTGAATGTAGGTTTTCTTTCGGACAGGCCTTCAGCATGCAGCAACACCATGGAATAATTAACTCTTCGAGATGTTGTTGACGCGAATGTAGTTGGTTGTTCGTATCTATGGTCGATGATTAATATAATATGTATGTTACTACCAATAAGCCGTAAGCATATTAGATAAATGCTCTGAGAACCAGCCATCACAAGCTTCGTTTAGCAGACCCTCCCGCATCATCAATTGAACAAAGTGCTCTTTGAAGTCAGCATGCCCTAGCCCTCGATCCCTCACAATGTTTGTATACACAAAACAGGAACACACTCCACTACTCGCATATAATTCACTCACGAACATTGTTCTCACAACCCCTTACATTTGAATCGCAAACTCCCCTAACATTTTATCCGCTTACAATCTTTACAATTTCTAAACGCAGACGCAATAATCGTAAACTCGTCATAACTCAACGTCATGGGTTTGACATGACGATCAAAAGCTATCGAGTTGTATTGTCAATGTCATAGCGTACGTAATGATCGAGCGTGTATGCGCGGGAGCATGTAACCGGGTGCTCTCAATAACATGTGTATACTTCAATCAATGTGTAGTTCGAGGGAGCGCTGAATGAAGGTGGGGTGTGGTGTAAAGTATAAACGGAGTAGGTTCGAATGGTTTGGTATTACAACTACACTTGTCAACATTTGGTCACAGCACCTACAATTTTGACTATTCATGATGCTGTAGATCCTAAATAACCCTAATGGCACAATTCTAGAGTCACATTCCACAACCCTTGTCCCATTCTATTTGGGGGCGGCGCACACGATATCTTCTTCCATTTTCCCCTGTCAGACGTCACGGCATCATATTTAACATTTACTCCTTTCTCTTTCATTTCATCCATCCATCTTTTCTTTGGCCTTCCTATCTCTCTCCCTCCATAAACATTCATGTCCATTTCTCTTTTAGTCACATGCTTTTCATCCCTTCTCATTACATGTCCATTCCAAGACAAACTTCCTTTCAATTTCTCTGTAACAGGTGCCACTTTCAAACTTCCTCTAAAATACTCATTTCTTATTTTATCCATTCTTGTCACTCCACACATCATCTAAATATTCTCATCTTCACTACATGGAATCGTTATCAATCACAACATTCACGTGTAGGGAAAGACTTTCATAAATGTATTTCTGCAAATTTTCATGTTCAACGATAACTTAATAGCTTACTTACTACTAATAGCTACGCTGTCTCTTATGCCTTACGCCACAACAAACAACTGCATCTCCACTATACGTTTGTTACGTTTATAACGGTAGTAAACGTCAATCTGCAGCGATTGTCGTACGGAGGTGCGTCACGATCGCATTGTCTGTCGCCCCCCTGCACCCCGCACCCCGCACCCCACATACCCGCGCACGGTGTTTGATAAGTTAGTTAGCCAATGATTTGCGATTATTTCGTCGTTATAATTGTGTCGCGTTGTAGTGGGGTTGTAGAGTGTTGATACTTGAACAATAATGTCGATGAATCAATCATTTTATTGTTAGTTATTTCATATCTTTCAATGTCGTAATTTTGGCTAATACTGGAACACTTCCTCTTCTCAAAATCGTCACACTTTTAAGATGGCCTAGAGATCACACGACTTGGTTTTAGTAGTCAGATTTCTTCCTCCTATCGTTTTATATGAAGCTACGCCAAATAATAATTGCAATACATACAGAACTCGGCTAAAACATAACCCCGTCTTTGCCGTAGCGCAGTCGGGTAAAAAGCTGGCTTAACTAACAGCTACTAACTAACTATTCTAGACAAAGGAAACCCAGCAACAATTAGTTCCGGCACAAATTTGAACACAATTCAGTGATTGGAAGAAAGCTCCATTGTTGTTGTATTACCTATTGCGTAACCTGTGGTATATTGCTCTATTGCTCCCGTTGGGCAAACAAACAAACAATATCGGCCAGAATTGAGGAAATCGGTCGAAAGTAATCGGATCTTGTGTAAGCGCGTGCGCAGGACTGTTCTATTGTTGCCGCGCACTGGTGGGTTACCAACGCCGACGGTGAAACTCCTGGTAATAGGGCTAGCAGGCTAATTACCAAATACAGGAGTCTCGACCAAGTCTCTAAAGAGGACTCTCTCCCTCAGAAGAGAGGTCTAATAGAATGTGTTTCAAAACTTGTTTAGCGTCGGTGCTTTGGTGATAGTTCTTACTTTGTAACGTTTTTAGCGAGTAATTGTATAGTGTTCCCCCCTCTAGCAATACTTAAGAATGAAATTGATGACATACACGTTGCCTACGTCCATTACCGAAGCACCATTAAAATTACCATTGAATACCAAACCGCAGCTTCAAAGCTTACGTAAAGCTCACTTAGTATAATCCTTTTCTGAACAATACACAAAATAAAATAGTATTTCTTCTTTTTTGGTCGGTGTCAACCCTGGTCAGCTTCGGCAGCGTCACGGGCATTGTTCGGTGCACCGGCGCAGCTACCGAGCTCGCCCATTAACAGTGCCATTGTTCCTTCGACCGCCGTAGAAGGACCACTATATAAATATGGAAAGAAGGCCTACACGTTAAATCGCGGCTATTTCAATCCGCTGACTGAAGTAAGATGCAGCAGTAAACTGTATGGAATAGAGCTCCGATAAAAATGCCAGGAGTTCAGGACATACGGAACTACAATTCACAAAAAGCATATAGTGAAGTAGCAAACGACAAGCCATAATTCGGTGATACGCTGTATGTTAAAGTGTTTTCGAGTAACCATTGAGTCATAGAATTGTAATTTGAATTCAACAGTTTTGGGACCCCTGTCATCTGTAACCCACATTTTGCACAGTGTGCCTTCTGTGCAAGTTGTTCATAAGGTCATGAAACGATTCCTCGTATGTCTTCTCACTGAGAGGACTGTCCGTGGTTGCCAATTTGAATATTCTTAGATACCATCTGCTGTTAATTAAGAGGGTATAAAACTTTGTTTCGCTCGACTTTTAGTGCTTAAAAGAATAGATGTCTACGAATTGTCCGACATTTTGGTCGAATTTATTTACAAGAGCTGTTTGTCTGTTCGAGCATAGTAACATAGTGAAACTACATATAAGAAAGTTATTTTACCTTATTCCAGTTTCCTCATTAGTGAAACCAAGTGAAGTTTTAACATTTGTATGCCCACTAGTCGGAAAATTTGGTAGGGCAGAGTTGAATAATCTGCTTGTTTTAGTACCTAAACTAAATGACATCATATAATTTAGGTATCACTAACATATACGTCATACAACACATTCCTCAGTTCATGTATTTGATAACCTAGTGTTCGTAACCCGATTACCCGACGCTATACACCTCATTGTCATTATTACTAATACGCTCAAATTACTTTTTGTAACTCGATGCCTGTACACCCTGCGGCTAAACCGCTAAACAAATCTGTAAGAGCATTTTTAAAAAACCTCTCATCAATTTCGAACTTTAAATAAAAGAGAAAAGGTTTAGATTAGAATAGGTGAAGGTAATTTGTAAAACATGATAAAAAAAAAAATGGTAGGTAATTCGTTGATATGATCAACGGTTTCTGAGCATCCGTTACGAGGGGCGTGTAGGGGGCTCGAGGGCAACCCTACAGGGATGGTTTTGTTCCCATTCTTTCCCTTATGTTAGGGTTCTGATATTTGCATTTTAGATTTTTGTAAAGAAATGTTTATGGCAATATTTTAACACATTTTTATTGAGTGTATTGAATTGATAGACTTATTTGGATCAAGAGCAACATATTGGCTTATTTTGTTATTATTATACAGCAGCCAAAATGCATTTTTTACAATTTGGCTAAAGTTTATTAGGAAATATTAATATCACCATTGTTTTCGTAAACTTAGTTAATATCTTTGATCATTCATTAATTCAAAAGATTGCCTCACATTCACAAAACGCAAGCGAATTACGCACGATGTAACTTAGAACAAAAGACTTCAACGCGCCGCTTACACTGTGCTCTGTACTGCTACTGTACATACTGCACAAGGGTACGTTGTACATGCGTTCTCGATGTTTCAATGTTTGCGAAACTATTGTGTTGATCAGCACATAACCCGCGCGCTACTATGTACACCGCTAGAATAATTATGTACCAAGTGAAACAAACCTATATGTCTAAACAGATTAATTTTACAGGGATTGTGATATTTAAATGTTCAAAATGCGTTTTTATAGAGTTCTCATGAATTTGTTTTCAAAATATTGTATATTTCAATTGAAGGAGTGGGGGAAGGCCTTTGTCTAGTTTTGGGACAGATGGGCTGATATAAGATTTCACACAAACCTGCTTGGACACGTACAAAACGTCAGAAAGTGGATGCACAGTTCAAATTAGTCGTTTCCTTTTGGAGATGAACCGGCAAGAAACTCCATGGTAATTTTTAATTTTTATTTTCAATGTTTTCAAAGTTGTTAAGTATGCAGCTGTAAACCTTCCTAGCAGCCAAAGTAAAAACTTCAAAAATGAATTAGCATCACATTGAACTGTAGAAAGCTATTAAAAACATAGCATTTCGATCTCGTTGTAACTAACAGCGGATTGTTCGAGCGAACAAACAATTTGATCGCAATCACACAATAGAACAAATGCTATTCCCATACTATGACTATCAGGGAAAAAATAAGGAATGTGGCGTGTGGAGTACGATATACTAAATATCTGAACTAATCACGGTTTTTATCGCCAAGTGTTTTTTAGGAAAATATTTCACAGTTCAAATCACACTGGGTTTTTGCGCAAGTTATTTATGATTTGTACCGCTATCGCTATATTTGCCATGATTAAACCTAGCATTTGATTTTTTTTTGCATTTTTCTATGTAGTTATTTGGAAAATAAAGGTGTTGTCTAAGGCAGGTTAGAGGTGACAATTAACGTCGGTGAGATGATAAGGTAGGTACATCACGTAATCTGCGGAGCATCACAAAAACAAACAAGTCTCGAAACGAAACTGGATGTTCATTAAAGAATATGTAAGAAAAACATAATCTGATTCTTTTACTGCTGTGTAGATTGGAATTACCAAAATTGTTAAGGCGAGGTATTCCTGCAAAAGTAGGCATTTAGCGCTGTAGGCTGCGCGCAAAATACTTCTCGTGGACACAGCGCGTTCGTGAACTCGCGTGACCTTGCCTAGCGACACAGCATAGAAATATGCAGTTGGTTTAGTAACATTACTTGACTTTTATGAAATATTTTTTCTATGATCAAAATTTGTTACTTGACTTTTATGAAATATTTTTTCTATGATCAAAATTTGTTACTTGACTTTTATGAAATATTTTTTCTATGATCAAAATTTGTTACTTGACTTTTATGAAATATTTTTTCTATGATCAAAGTAGCGATAAATTAGAGCTTTGTTAATAAATGAAATAATTTTCTATAAAATATAAGAATATAAAATAATCATAATTGGGCAGTTTGAGTAACTAATTGAAAATAAACAGCCAGTTCGCTATTAGTAGGTTCGAGAACTGTAAAGATAAAATTTTGATTTTGTGTAAATTGCAATAAGTGTATTTTTATTGAACCTTCCTATTTCATTCAAACAAATTTCATTGTTTTTAATAAAAATATAATATTAACAATCACAAAACTAGAAAGAAACTCAACTAAGTAGATGAAATTAAAATATTTACTATAGGCCCGGCGCAGCCCTATCGCGTACGTACCACCCGGCTGTAGGTAATTATTTCAAAGACAGGGCCGAGTCACAATACTGTATAATATTTGTACTGTGACATATCTTTGGAGTGCATTCTTTTTATTTGTTACTTTTATTGCTTTACACGACTTTTTTCGCTTGCGTTGTTTATTGCCCATTATAACTTGCAACAATTATAATAAACTTGGTCAAAAACAGACGGTATGGTACGCGAAATTGTCGCGGAAAAAACTGACACAGGTCCATCGTCGGTAAGCGCCAGCGCGCGACTAATCGGGCCTGTCCGAGCCGCCGCGAACGCTTTTAATTCATTTTAAAACATAGTAATTAAGAAAATAATGTTATCAAGTCAAACTCTGCCACTTTGTCTAGAACTAATTAGTTTCTTTAATTTAGTATAAAAATTAAATGTAAAACATCAGTAATTTAGTCACAATATTGAAAAAAAGTTACAAAAAGGGGTAACTTTGCGATTTTTTTCTATCGAGTGAAGTTCATCAGGTCTTGCAACTGAATGCGACTGTGACTAGATAATATCCTTAACTATAACACATATTTTTTTTAAATTTTTAAACACTATATTCTTTGTCTCAGATGGTTTTAAAAAACTCAAATGTGCGCCCACCTCGCCTTAAGCTTGTAGAAATGCAAGGCTATGGCACATGTCACACTATGCATTGGTTAGTGTAGATACTCTACCTTTCTGTGACAACCAGGAATTTATCAAACATGTCTTCATCATTAGATGACGAGAAAGAATACATGTTACGTATAAATCAGCGTAATTGCGTCTACCAGGTTCCCCGAGCACTCTGCTTTTCCCATAGGCAACTCCTTTACGTAAGGTAAGGAAGGGTGCACATGCGACTGTGTCACGCGACTATTAATCGCAGTCGCAAAAAATGACTATTGTTATTGGTGATCAAAGATAAAAGTTTTATGTTATATAATTTTCCTTGATAGATTACGGCCATTTTCTCATTGAGAAAGCAAAAAGTGAAATGCTGTCATATTGATCAAGAGTACAAGACAGTTTTCTAGTAATTGAAAGACTACAATCTTGTAGAATCAAATGCTAGACTTTAAACAATTTAGAAAATGTTTACATTTTCGTTGAAGTTTAAGTACGTTTTACTCGGTATAAAACGCGCGCGATTTTTATATACCGAGTTCAAGTAAAGGTCTAAGTAACTTTGAGAAGTCTCATGTTTTACATTTATCGATCAGGGAATGCCGTAAGAGTTCATTTGCGTGCCTTTTTATGACTCTTACATAACGAGCCAGGTGTGTGTCGCAGATGATACCGGAGAACTAAGTTTAGAAATGTCCTCGTAAACCTTTAAATTACATTATTTTTATTCTATAAATAGGTACATGGTGCCATGTTAACCATTTTAAAACACACATTATGCAAAACTATTTGAAGTGTCATAATTATCTGAAAAGCTACATTTCATCCTCGCACGCGATTCACAACGTCTAACCCAGTACAGGTGAGATGCAGGCAGCAGATAATTATAAGTTTACTTTAATCGATTATTATACATATAAGTTTTGTGTTATTAACAAGATTAAACATAAAGTAGATGCATTAATGGTACATGCAAATTAAGAAACAAAGCGAAAGCGGCCCACGCTAACAAAACTCATTAGTTCGGACGCAACCTCTATCTCGGTGCGATCTCAGGCTTCATTATGCAAGCTGGATCAATTCCCGCATTAACTTTTAAGTACTGCCATGGGCTCGGTCACATACCCAGTACGCATACACGTATATTTAAAACTAGCTTACATGTACGTAGGCTTACTACTATGGAACTTTGCTGTAAAAGTTGCAGTCGTAAGTTGAGAATGATAAGTTTTTTTTTAATATTAAATGGACCTACTCTTGACCTCAATCTAGTCCTGAGGACAGAGATGAGGTCGACGATGGCACCAGCTAACCTAAAAGAAGCATATTAACTCGCAACTTAAATAGATTGGGGTCATATGAACTTGAGAATTCCACTCCTACAACAAAAAACAAAACAAAGTAAGTTACAGGGATACTGTTTCAGTATTCAGAAAACTTGTATGTCTTTTTCAGTTTCATACAGTTTCCTGTTTTACTATCAAGCTATTGTTGACTATCCCGCCCTCTTACCCATGAAACGTTTTTATGAGGTATTCCATCCAGCGCACACAAAAAGTGAGCAACAGTTAACTTCGCGCAAAAAGTATTCCAAATATTTGTGCGCTGGATGAAATACCTCGTTTATACGACGTTATAGTGTGTGTGTGTACCACTGATATTCTTATTTAAGTAAATTCCATTTGGCTCCAAATAATAAGGCGCCGTATATACTCGTATCTTGAAGTGTTCTGAAAAATGAGCCTTCACCATATTTGCACTTAAATGCACTGGCGGTTCTTCTTTGTGCAACGATACGCCAACGTTTGCTCAGACATAATTTTGTTCAAATATTAACCATCTTACTACAGCAAACACAGAAAAAAATGCTAAATAAACATCTTTCGTGAGCCATACAGTGCTCATGGCCAAAAAAGTATGAAATAATTTTATTCCTCTTTGTTTACAAAAACTTAAATTACAGTAATTTAATAATAACAGACTGGTTTCAGATTGGTTGTAGTCACGTTTCATTTCTGGTTTGAAACCAAGACTGCATAAACTTGTCTATGGCACTATCTGCGTCTACCAAATGTAATGTAATGACATTTTTTTTTGTCGTTTATTATTTAAAAAAATACCAACACAAACCAACCTGGGATTAACAGCGGTTTGCCAGACATGGCAACATCGTGGACGCTACGTAACGTGTCTCGACATACTAAACTAGACAAAAATTATTACTTTTAGGGTCGAGCCCAGAATTTAGCGAAATAATATGTTTTGGATTTTTACTGTCTAAGTATCAATATTTTCATATCGTTGTGTGCCAGTTTTAAAATATCAGAGCCAGACCAAAATCAATTTGTCTGTCGTAGTTGGCAAAAGAAAACTCGCGGTTTAGATGCTTTTAGAGCGTTCAGTTTCGTTGGTGAAATTAGCCCTCAACAATACAATTTAGAATTCAATTGAAAAAACAATATACATTGTATTATGAAGCCAAGACGTATGTATATTGCACTTAGTTGTGTAACTAGATTGCATATTTACGAAACAGCGATGTTATAGATACCTATGAGAGTGTTATTCTATTTAATATGCTATTACAATGTTCTAATAGCATAACTTCTAAACTAAACATACAGACATAAGATACATTTCTCAGCACATAGCAATACAGTTAAAATATTAAGTAGCTCTATTTATCTGCCTTCGTATCTCCAATGTGTGCTACACCCTAAACATTACAGTATTTTCATACTCCCGACCACAACAATCTAATTAAAGCGACGTCAGCATAATGCTCAGCGAGGCTGCGCGCGCGCACTTTCCCTAGCTCTCATTTGAATACGTCTGCCTATCTCCATCTGCACAATTATGGACGTTTTCTACAAACGATGCGTGAACAAGATAATTAGTAATTAAATATTAAAATGGAGTTTTATTTGCATTCCACGTATTAAGTATCAGTGCGAGAAGTTAGCATAATGCAATGTACGATAAGCAACACTGTAGATGCTTTCTTAGTACTTTTTTCATTCGCAAAAAACTACTACTATGTATGCGTGAAGACTAGAATCCTGCTTCCTACTTAATAATATTATAAACGCGAAATCTTGTGAGGATGTATGGATGTCTGGATGTTTGTTATCTTTCACGCAAAAGTACTAAACGGATTTGGATGAAATTTAGCACACAGATAGTTTATGACCTGGATTAACTCATAAGATATTTTTTATCCCGGTAGAATGATTCTGTGGGACAATTATCGAAATCCACGCGGGCGAGGCCGCGGGCATAAGCTAGTCTAAACATAATTGGCTTGGCTGGGATTTGAACTCGTGACCCGTTCAATACAGAATGTAGTCATTATGTAGATAGTGCTACTGTCGCATCTTTCATTACAACATCTAATAAATATACCGCAACAGCACATAAGTTACAGAAACATGTAATTTATTAAATAATGCTCTTGCATGTATTATCTTCATCAATCTCTCCGAACGGGTTTATTACCATAACAATGTTACAGCTTATAATAACTGAGAGAAACGAGTTTATGGTGCATGACCACATCACTACATGACCTGTCATCCATCATCACGTGTGCACACATCTTAACGACATTTTTGTGCTTTTGTATTTGCATAAGCGAGTTTTTAAAACTCGTTAAAGAAGATTACTCTTCCCACAAACGTAATTTTTTTAATGAAGTGGTCGCAAACGCAACTGCCGAGTGTGAGGTCCTGAGTTCGATTTCCAGGTCAGGCATCCTTACTGGGTAGTTATATTAGAGATTCTCAGGAGCAGCCTGGACTTTAGATTTGTACCCGGTTGTAGCAATATCCCCCTTAGTATATGGGAGATAAATAATATATTATAGCTATAGGTACACCCTTGCCTAACCCTTCGGGGACAAGAGGATTGATGCTATGTTATAACAAAGATCGGTAGTTTCTTTCTGTTTCAGTTTTTCGTCGTAATTAAACCGTTCACCGGTGCAATACTTTCATTACAAAACTTCACAGTTGTTAAGAACTCGTCAAAGAACTATGTCACAATGCAGACAAAAATAAATAAAATGCATTATCAATTAATAGTAGTCTTCGTACCTTCTAGTACCTTCGCGTCTGTCCGTAGTCCGGACCTGTCCGACCGACCCGACATCGTATCTTATATTTTACGTAGTAAATACGTTAGGGGGATATACAATCTTCCGGTTCACATATTTTATGTGTACAAGTGTGTCTGTGTGTATCCTTCGCGTGCCTTTCATTAAAAACATTATTTTTCTTCCACCTGACCCCTAAATTATCTAAATAAAACTCCAGTTTTAGAATATGGGCTCTCTCTATAGTGGCGCCATGAAGAAAAACATCCCAAAATCTACAAACTCTCAATCGGAAGCTGTTCGTACGTCTGATGACTTGTGTCAACACTCTAACAGGCCACTTACGATCACACTCAAGTACGTAATATCTATTTATTCGAACCATCAACGCTAAGATGAAGGTGTTATGCATATTTGTACGACAAAGTGTGAGATTCAGGGCCGGTCCGCCGGTCCCACACTGCCCAATAAACACTTTTAGTAAAGAAAACATTAACTTTTCTGGTTTAGGTAAGAGTGGTTGACAGAGATGGATGGATTAACGGTTAACTGTTCAGGGATTACAAAGAGTCGTTTTAATACTACAGGTTTTTGGTGTTATTATAGCAAGAGTTCGGGAGGAAGTCGTGCTGGTGTAAAGTCACCAGTCAGTAAAGTTCTGCTAAATGCAACTATGGATAGACTTTTCATGGAATTCAGCTTGAAAATAATTTGAAGAATTTTTTATACCGGTTTTTGAATAGCTCCTCTCATTCGTTTCGGCAAACGCTTTCAAATCAATGATAGAATGTTAATGTTGTCTAGGGCTTCTGGAGACATTCCAGTTTCCAACTACGTTACCCTATGTTTTCATAACAATAAGCTCATGAAATGGATGCTTTACTGCTTAACAAAGGCAGCTTGTTGTTGAAACAGTATCCGAACAGCGAAGGCGTTGCTAGCGGTCGAGAGGTCGTGACACGTGAAATCGTATCCTGTTGAACTGTTGTGCAAACTGACAGTTACTACGTCCCATTTCTTCATCAAAAGGGGTACACTACTAAAATGTCTGCTTTATGGCCTTAGCGGTCGTTGGAAGTAACGAGATTTGTGCTGTGTCAGGATTCCCAGATAGAGGACTCATTTTGGGATTTCCTGATCAGAGTAGGTAGGTATATAAGGTATATCGCATTTTCTGCGAACATGGCTGAATTAATTCAATCGGTTGAAGACTTGCAGTCTATTGCTTATTATTCCAAATTGCACAATAACCTGAACCCTCCTCTTTATCGGTTTCAAACAAATATTATAACATAGGTTTGTTTTCGGAAGGAAGGGTGCCTGGGTTCTGGGAATAAGGCCGGGGAGTGTGGGATACTTACTTCACTAAAACCACCCTGGTGGCCACCATCAGCCATTGGACATGAAAGGGGGGGGTTAGCTCTTTTAAGACCAACCCGGAACCTCTCTGTGCAACGCTTATTAATCTTATTATGTCATACACACATCCCTTAGGAGATAGTCTTAAAACCGCTTAAAACCGACGAATCTATTAGAATTTAAAACTCTACCTACACCAAGAGGGCTATACTATACAACATGTAAAACGTACAATAAACGACTTTATAATATGAATGTTGATCGTTCGACGACCGTTACTCAATTAATATCGACGAAACTCCTCGACTATGTCAGTTCGTTAGGTAGGAGGAAGAAGATTACTTTAACTGCTTTTATAATAAATGGCTTTATGTGTGTTATTATAATAGCTGTAAGATAGATTAATAATTATGAACAGGAAGCAGAAATCATAAAGTGTAAATATTCTTAAGCAGTATAAGTTAGTAGGCGGAGAGTCCGGATTTTTTTTCTGCATAATTATGATTTTTTACTTGCTGAATCCGCACGCAAATACGTCAAAAACGTAATTATAGTAATCTATTTAAATCCACGAAAAAAAATAGACGCAATCAAAACCAGTCTTAAAATTAATTTAAAATATTATATATAAAGTTAGTTAAACAAAAAAAAATACTCACAAAAAAAACAAAAGGAAACCCAATCCGTGTTCAATGAGAAGTAAACACAAACACACACATTGTCACACACAAAACACAAACAATGTAAGTCAACACGAGTTTGAAGTCAACAACTACGAAGTACGGCGAACTACGGACCGTAAGTCCGGACCCACCAGACGTAAGCTACGACGCACGGACGCGGCGCGACTGGTGGGTTGTAGCCGAAGCCGTAGGGGCCATGGGGGCATCTCGCTCGCGCCATCATTCGCGGGGAGATAGGGACCTCATATTGTAGTAGAAGATGCATTCCTATCGGCCTTTGTTTTGCTCCAATCATCAATTTCTAAAGTGAAAGTTTATCGGAAATCAGAATCTATAATGTAGATTATTGGTAACAATGTTTTAATTGTTTTTCAGTGGTGAAATTTTCGTTTCCATCTGCATTTGAAATAATTTTCCTACGTATATGAGATACAATCATCAGTTTAAAATAAGTATTTAAAAGTGCACCGTCCTTGTTTTGCTGACTTATTTTTGTTTTCATTACTTACTTGGAGAAATGGTCTTTTGAAATGGCGCCGTGTCTCCTAGCCTACAAAGTTACCCCGCAAGACCCGTCCCGCCATCCCGCGTGTTGGTGGGATGCGCGTGCGCGGCGTGTTTCTGCGCGCGCCGTCGCCCTTCGCCCTCGTTTGCCTGTCTTCGGTCCCCGCTTCCAAAGGAATGGCATTTCGAAAATTGCTTCAAAGCAGAACGCAAGAATTAGAATTATCTGAAACGATTGTCACACATGATAACCACTTGTGTACCTAAGTACATGTATATTATTTTCGATATACAATAAAAATATTTTTTTGGAATTGAAAAAACTATTGTCCCAATGCACAAGAATCTATAAAACCTTTTTCAGATCCCTTTAGCTACACCTACTCTCAAGTAGAATATTCGTCGTTCACTCAACATCATTGAACACAATATGTTGAAGTATGTCTATGCTTTGCTTTTCTGAAGAACTCCAGGTATAGCCAGGTAAATATGACTCACAAATTTCTAATTTATCTAAATTCAATCAACCTTCAAACCTTACTAGACCAAGGTTGCAAACCAATACAATATGTTTTCTGTATCATGATTAAGATCACAAATAAACTTAGCTAAGGTCCAAACTTATTGGCTTAAAGCAACAATAATTACATCTATTATAGGCAATAATAGGTTTAACATGAATCAAGTTTACTCAATTGTAGAACATTGTAACTATAGGTACCTATAAAGAGATAATAAGTTTCGCTTAGTGCTCAGAACGCGTGAAATTACTCCACCAATCATTGCCACGACGTGACTCATGGGACTTAGTAGTAACAAGATACCTACATAACTTATTTAAATAGAACAAATATTATAATGTTGTTGAAGATATTCAATTCATATTAAAGCGTAAACCTGGAGGGAGTTCCAAGGAGAAAGTTATTTCAAGAAACATTTGCATCGGAGTTAGCGCGGAAATTAGATTTCCTCATCGGTTTGACCTATTTTCACGAAAGTGAAGTCAATTTCCAGTATTATAAGATTCTGCTATAATTAGAATGCTTTCTCACCCACAACCTCCAATATTGGAAAATACTTAGAATATTATTTACGAATCATGTACGAAAGTTATTTTCAGTTCTTCTTCAGAAAATTATGAATGAACTTAGGCAAGTTGCATATTTTATTATATTGACACTTAATATTTCCGTGAAAAAAAAAATTATGTAAAAGAGTTTACGGAATAGGCTTGGAGTTTCCGACTGAAGTTTTATTAAGTGTAATTATTTCCGTTTAACCGGTTCGTGGCAGAATATATCACTTGGTTTTCCAAGTTATATTGGTCCCGTAGTTGGGAAGTCTCATGAAGTCTCTGGCTAAAATTAACTTTTGATTTACCTATAGGAGCCCGGAGCCAACAGTTAGATAAACCTGAGAAACTTGCTTTAGCAACTCTAAACGGATAGTTAATGAACAGTCGGAGATGACAGAATGAATCTCTTTCCAAAATAGTGGTATTTAGCTGTTTAAGGCATATCTATAAAAGACGGGTAAAAGTATATAGCGCTTGTCCTACATTGACTAAATTGCGACTTCAGGCTTTTAGCTATAAAAACAAAAAGCGTTTACTATTTTCTATTGTGCCTGACCATCTTTTCCACGAGTAGATAGTGCGTAATAAACTTATGATTCATGTTTGTTTTTACATGAATTATAACACACCACTGAACTCTAAAAGAACAAAACCAATATAAATAGTTAATTAGTTTATCAATACCGCGGTCTGTCTGTTTGTAGAATTGACACGAAGATTTCTAAATCCTTTGCATCGAATGGTAAACTGATTTCTATCATTCTGCTTGCACGTCTGTAGGTAGGTAGGTATCTAGTGATTGGCTCATAAGTGGGCTAATGAAGACGCTCACTTTTAATTGACTGGCTGTTATCGTTTATATCGATCCGCCCCGTATGAAAACGATTTACTGCGTCTATTAGGTAAATGGCGTACCGTTTATGTAGTTATTGCAATAATTATATTGAGTGTTAAACATAAAAGATGAAAGAGTACGTGTACTTGGCAGCCAAACGTCAGGACGCTGTAGAGAATTAGATTTAATTGACACCGTATCACCTCAAAGACAGGCCTTCGATCTCTTATTTTTAAACGGTCATTGTCGCAGTCAGGCTTTGGGACACACCTAAGTAGGTAAGATTCGTGAAAAGTAAACTTAAATAATATCAAGTCAATGGTTGGAAGGGGTGTACTTATATACCCTAAGCAAGCTGTAGGTTTACTAGGTACACCTACTTGCATTTTCATTAAGTTTCGTATGCAATTGAAATAGGTCCCATTTAATTTAAATTACCTACTTAATTCAGGTGAAAACAACACAATGTAAAAGCAAGGAACTGCATTTTATTTATTGCAGCAAAGCGCTTCTCGAAGAAAAAGTAGAACTTACCTGTTTTACCTACTTATTCTTGGTTTTATCCTAGAGGCGGTTTCTCTTACAATCAAACCCAACCATTTCTTCTAGTCAAGCTCACTGAACCTGTTCCTGGTATCACGCTGGGTGACTGACGTGTGTTCATCCTCGACTTTTTGAAAAACCACGTTATCATTCCACAAATCAATCAACCTTGGCTTTAAAATAACTTGAAAGACATCCATTTCTTTAGCTCCCAGATCACATAATAAATATTAATGCAGATTCCTACTTAGATGTGGCTAATGAATTCTGTGAGTAACACGATATCGCCTGTGATGGCGACGCGTGAGCATCGCGGCCGCCCGTCACACTCCCATTGCGTACGCGCACTCATTCCGTTGTTAAACACACGGCTACTTGGACATGCACTGGAATTATACTTTTTATCAGACTCACAAAATAACCAGGTGGAGAAAAATCATGGAAGACAAAGACAAGTAGTGAAAATTTACCTACAGCAAACAAATAGAATTGGAAGTAAAATGCAGATAATTAGCCCTAGTCACACTAATCAGGAATGGGCAAAAAAGACTCCAAGTCTTCATTTCCTTTTTTGCCCATTCCTGATTAGTTCCAAACGAACTCCAAAGTTCACGAAGGACTACCACCGACCGCCGGGAAACCTTGCGACTCAGTAATATTTTTCTGTATAGGTAGGTAGCTGGCAGGCCAATGCTGAACTGAGCCGAAGGGAACATAGACATCTCCCTAAGTCCCTACAGGACTTCAACACCGATTCTGTGGATTTTTTTCCAAACGTATTCTTGATTAGGACTTCTGTATTTACCTAACTACTTACTATTTGTTAGCTGAATACAAGCGCATACGCAGCTCTTTGGAGAAGTCTTAATTAAAAGTCTGAGTCATAGTTTCATGATTCTTTTGAGCGGTCAAGCGTAGATTTATGAATTTTCATATCGTATACTTAGTGCCGTTTAATTACATTTATGTTCAGTTTGGTGATTTTTTATTCAAACATGTAGGTAGATTATAAGGAGCTGGAATTTGCGTATGCAACGTTCTTTAAGTTCTTGCAGATTCTGGAAACTAGCTGCTTCTTTATTTAGATTGTGATTCTTGTTTAGATCGGAAATTTATTCGGATCTGGATTTTGGACCACACAGGAAGTAACATGCGCTTTTGCTATATGTACAATACTTACCCTAATAGGGTTTTCTGGATCCCGTTCATTTTCACAGAAGCTACTTCGAACGTGCCTAAGAGGACAACGTATGGTGTTCTAGGATTACTAGGCTAGGCTGTAGTAGTCATGTATTAAGAGTTTGTAACGAGATATCTTCCAGGTAGGTAATCACTTAATTGAGACAAAGTATTTCCGACACTCAGTTGTGTGTTATTGAATCACCTTTTTATAAGTAAATGTTAATCGTTGCGAGATGCGCGCACCGATACATATTGATATCGATCGATCAGAAATCACAAATATCTGCATTATCTATATAACTTTCTCGTTCATTCATACGTACGGGAGCTGTATTTTTTACTTTACTTCTGTCGTAAATTTCTTGGTTGTGTGATTGTGAAAGAAAAACTTCAGTTGCAAGAGAGAGCGTTCAATGCATGGCGTGCAAACACTGAATGCAAGGGTGCTAGCGTAGTGTCTTTACTTCTAGACATCATATCACATGAGTGACGCTGATGTTATTCCCCGATCATGTTTCTACATACGAATACAACGAGCTTGCAGGTGCTTCATAATGCCGACCTAAAAATGTGAGGATCTAGCTCCCATACTACATTAACAAAATCTATAAATATAATGATTACCACTCATACAATGTTCTTCAATTACTTACAGTTTGAATCTACATACTTGTTTCATGCATTAACGTGAGATATAATACCTACCTACAGTATAAAGCGTGCTCCACAACCCGTGGCGTACTCGTCATGTTATTATTTTCGCTAATCTCCGGTCCGCTGCACTTGACGAGACAAGATCTCACTCAGACAGTATGCCGTTCATTTTTTGTTGGAATATAAAGAATTTTTTTTTAGAGTAATGAACTTCCATGTTTGTCTCAAACGTAGCTTATGATGTGTATTTGTGGTTTTACCTTTGACTGGAGCCTTTGAGCAATACCTATGACGAGTCCACTGTAGTCAGCTTTATAGATACATAAAAAAAGAATTGGTAGCCGAAAGTGGCGAAAGTGTGGCTACTTTATAAATTAACAATGACACAGCATAAGCAGTTACTCAACATATAGATATAACGTTCCCACTGTACTCCTCTCATAATAATAAGCAATTAACGCAGTTATCTACAACCTACGCGTAGATTAAATACAAATTCTTAGATACTATTCGAATTTAAATTATTTTAAAGAAGAGATCTCGTAACAAGCACAGCTCTCCGCCAAGAATTATCATATTTTGATATATTAGGTCAGTCATAATTATGTTTAGTAGTAAATTGAGAAAAGCATTACACGGTATTCTTAAAATTAGGGGTCGCCATTTAAAATCGAAAAGAAACTTCATTTCTATAAAAACAGTTTATTTCTCTTCTTTGATTTTCTTGTTAGGATCGAAAATGTCTTCGGAAGCTCCACCGTTTTCATTTCTATGTGACCTATCATGTCTTTTACTTTTACTCTTTCGTTTCCTATCGGCCTTCTCCTTCACATATTTATCTGTATCATGTCTCGTAACACTATCTTCTCTTTCTTGCTTAATGTGTATCCTTTCACTAGATCTCTCTTCACATCGATTGTCTCTCCTTTTCTCCTTAGATCTCTCCCTATCTTTCCGTCTTTCTTTTTTGTCCTTATGTTTGTGAGTTTTATCTCTTTTTTCATCGTGTCTTCTTTCTCTAGACGTTTCTCTTTGGTGGATATTTGATACCGCTTCTAGTCCCGGTTCAATCTGCACTTGATGCTCAGGATTATAGTCTTTATGTCTGTGATCATTTCTTGATCTTTTATCACTCCTATGTTCTTTGTCTCGTTCATTATTCTTTCTCTTGTCTTTAGAATCTTCATAATAATATCGCTTTTCCCGAGGTTCGTCATCGTATCTTCTGCCTCTGGAATGTTCCCCGTACTTATCATTTCTATCTATATCTTCATAATTTCTTCTTTCTCTAGATCTGTCATAATGTTCACGTCTGTCATGATCTCTGTCACGTCTGTCCCTACTCCCCTTTCTCCCCTTTTCATATCTATCTGATCTTGCTCTACCATAATCCCTTTGACTGTCTCTATATTTTCTCTCAGTAGAATCTTCTCTTTCAGTTTTAATTTGAATTGGCCTAGGCACAATTTTTCCATCATATCTGTATCTAACTTTTTCATTTTCTTTTGACATTGGTCTAGAATGTCTTTTATCCTCGTGTTTGTTTCTTTGACTATTGTCTCTATCCACAGTTTCTTTTGGTTCTGTCTCGCTTTTGCCGTCATTGTAGTGTTCCATCTGTTAAAATAAAATAAATCAATAATTTCTTGCAGTTGCGTTGCATTTATTGGAATTGACGTTATTAGACCGTGAAAGACAAAGCGTAGCAGTTGTTCAAATAGACGGCAGTACATAAATGTCGCCAGAAATGATAAAGATTATGAATGTCAATGCATCGGTGACATTGCATTGATATCATGCATATCATGTTTACATTCGTTTTAAAACGAAAAATTTAAACCGTAAACGCGGACTAAACTTACAACAAGTTTAACCGTTCTTCTAACTTAAAATTTTTCGAGGATTATATTTGTTTGCCAAAATGTTATTCCGCGTTTATAAATTAAACAAGTAGAGTCAATGGATCTTTGTTTGGACTCATGATTTATTCCTACAACTCTCTAGTTTAGTTAAATGTCGGGTTTCCAAAAACGAGACTGCTCGTACCTGAGTCTTGATGACGTCGCGCAGCACATCGGAATAGTTGCGAGTCTTGGCGGCGACGCGGTACTTGGTGCGGCGCCGGCGCATGTTGCGCAGCTCCGCCAGGATCTCTTGGCGCGACAGAATCACCTTCGAGCTCTTCTCATCTCCTCCACTATGAAAAACAGTATTTAAAAACCGGCCAAGTGTGAGTCGTACTCACACGCACACAGAACCTTGCTTGTGTGCGTAGCAATAAACAATATAAGTAATTGTATTTGTATGTTGTTTGACTGTTGTATTACATTCAACAGCAAAACTAAATTTGTTGTTTATCGTTTGTTATTGAAAAACAAATTTACTGCTGCAGTTGGATGAAAAGTCCCATATCTCAAACCAATTTTCGTTGAAAGTTTTTTTACGTTCTACAATCCTACATCTTTTCATAATTTTCCCCTCTTACTTTAAAAATTAGAGGGGGGGACAATCATTTAACCACTTTGGAAAGACACCCCGCACATATAGGTTTGGTGAAAAAATATTTTTTAGTTTCAGTTCCATGTAATAAAAAAAATCGTATAGCGGTTCACAGAATACATCTACCTACCAAGTTTTAACTGTGTAGTCCTAATAGTTTCGGAATAAAGTGGCTGTGACATACGGACAGACAAACAGACAGACAAGACGAATCTATACCTAAGGGTTCAGTTTTTTGCCATTCGGCTATGGAATCCTAAAAATGGTAGTTGTGATGTTTGCGATATTTGTTTAGCCACCAAATTGTAGCACCAGTAGCAGTGACATATTGAACAGGGATCAACTTTCAGAGGAATCAACAGAGTCAGAGTCGAAACACAAACACACGATACGGCAGGCGTCGCATCGTGTCGTGACAATCTACGATGCACATAGTATATAATCGCGACACGAACGTCGTGTCGGGTAAATTGACGACGCAATCCAGCGCCAATGATGGAAAGAAATGGGTGGACCCAGTATTTTCTGTGACGTGCCATGCAATTTTACGATTTTTTTACGATGGTCATCGTAGAGCCATAACTGGATCTATGTTTAACATGTACCTACTCAGAAATCTGGCTCTTAAAATGTGAACATACCTAAGTAACGCCAAGTCGGTCAGATCATGGCAAGAAGGCACAGCGTTGACCACGGCGTCATGTATCGCGCGGCGCTCGTCGGCCGAGTACGACGTCTGTAGACGCTCCAGTGACATCGGCTCTGCCTCGCGACAACCCACGCCTTGGTTGAGGAAATTGGTTATAGATGTGGTTGATACAAAAATAATTGTTGCTATTAAAGCATTGTAGTTTTAAGTACATTACTACAATTTGAGACCACTGCCCTGCTGTGACAGACAAACAGTAACACAACTTGTTTGTCTTTTTGCAACTACAAGAATCACCAGGGTTTCTTATTGACTCTTTTTTTCATAAGTAGCTGTTGCTGTCCCAATGCTGGGCAAAGACCTCCAAATCCTTCAGACTCCTGATGATGAATGAATGCATTTTTTTATAATAGTTTTGCTATAATCTTGATTTTTTTTTCTTAACAGGTTGAACAGGATAAAATGGAATTTTATACCATTTTATCCTGTGCAACCTGCTAACTAGACATTTAAAATTAAATTAATCAAATGTGTAGTACATTATAAAGGATACAATACAAATCAGATAAGGTGGTTCACCCCGTTGAATAATTTTCTTAAAACTGAAAAAGTAAATATTTTATCCATTAACACCATACACAAGCAAGGGAGTCTTTGGATAAGCTTAATTATGATATAATTTTACAAATTATAAAATATTTTCTAAAGCAATGACGTTTGTAGCATACCTTTTTTGAATAAAGGATCTGCTCTTGAAGCATTAGCAATGATTCGCTCAATATCTTCTTTCTCTGTGGATAAATAATGAAATTATTAATTACTTTGTTTTCATAGATAATATTAAAATACTTTACTTGTTTTAGGTAATAAATATTTACTAAGTTTGACAAGTGTATCAGATTCCAAGTCAAGTGGATCTGGCAGTAGCTGATCATCGTTGGAGTAGCCATTTTGTCGCAGGAAGCATTCCTTCTCATGTTCTTCGGACTTGTCAGGTGGGACTTTGTGGTTGGAGTCATATCTACATGTAACCAGTACAGGGCTCTGGAAATAAAACTCAGATTAGAAATGGATTAACAATTCAACAGTATAGGTTATACTTGCACAAGGAAGTTCGTTGTATTAAGCTAACTTTTAAATAGACCTGTAAAAAATGTTTTCTATCCCATTGCAGGGTTTGTAGGATCATCGTTAGTTCCTTATCAATTCCCTCGGTGTAAGACTTCAATTCCTGTAGTTCTTGTAGTCTTTTATCCATTTTTAAATATGTTTACAATACAATAAATCACGATTTTTGTTTTGACAATATTGACATTATTGTGTTGTGTTGACACTGTTGACACTTGTATGACTGCTAGTGTTGCATGAATGGATTTAGTCGATTATCAATGCGTAAGGGACAAGGGGAAAGTAGGGTGTTCTTGTTCGGTTTGGCTGGCAACTTTGGTGTTGACAGCTGATTCGGTGCTATAATTCTTTTTAATCTGTGGTACGTTTAGCGAGGAGACGTGTGTGCTTTTTTCAATAGAATTTTCTCAATAAATGTGTGAAAAATGGCAGATTCCGAGGTAAATTCACCACCTAATAAAATTTTATTGCTACCATAATGTGACTACCTTCATAACTGATTATTCTATCGGCAGGTATTAAAAAAATTGAAGGATATACCGTTTAAAATCCAGACCGCAAGTTTGAAAGGAAGACGTGAGGTTGTAGAAGAAATTCGGAATGTATTATCCACACCGGGTAAGTAACAATTAGGGCTATGTTTATTCATAATTTACTCTAAAAGTGTGATATTTGTGTGCTTTTTGCTTATAACTGTAAAGTATTTATAGGTTGTTGGTTCAAGCTGTATTGATCCATAGATAGACAGACCCCTGGATGTAGCTCAGTGTTGTGCTCTCAGGCTCTCACTTGATTTAGTTTTGAACGTGCCAATCAGAGGACGCTTTGTGCAATGTAAACTGCATCTATATATAAATTCTGAGAATTCAATTCATCAATTCCCGTACACTGAGTACTCTATATAGTAGCAGATTGTTGAACCGGTTTGCTGAAAAATACTGTAAAATTTAAAATTTACTACTATTTGTGATTGAAGCTAAAAATGTATGTAGTCTGAGCTGAAATGCAACATGTCTTGTTGTGTAAACATTAATAATTATAGTAAATATGGAGCCTTTTCACAAAATTTTATTGTGTTTTGATGGTGTAATAGTTCCATGTGATAGTATTGTGCAATAATTTATGTTTACAGGTTAAAAACATGGGAGTTCATTTAGTTTAAATAAAAGATAGTACAGAGTGGATTTAGTTATAAAAAATTAACTAAACAAGATTTTGTGTTTATTTAAAGCAAGGTGCGCTACTTCCATTTTATAGCAAAACATATTACCCGTTTGTTGCCGCAAACATCTTATGTTCCCACTCTCCCTTTATATTAGCAAACCGTGTTTTGTGTTATCATAACACAATAACATGGCGCAGCGGACCTGGCTTTAAGATAGATATTTTGTTTTGGACACATTATATTATGGGCACACACTGAATAGTACAGCAAATGAATTGCTATTTAAAATACTAATGTACACCATGGGCTGACATAATAATAAATATGTGTGCTCTTTTATTATTATGGAAATGCTTATTTCTATAATATTAAAAGAGCACAAATCTTTTTTGTTACTGTTTCTGACTTTGTAAACTGATAATATTGTTTATTCTTAACCTATGGTAGGTTAAGAATGAGATATAAACAAAGGCAAAAGGCTGTGTGCTAACAGCTATCTTACATACAGTTTTACTGAACTTGCTGTTGCTATTGCCAAATATTGTAATACGCATTTATATGCAGAATATGTTATTTAAACCCCCAGATAAATAATAACCATCAGACCATTTGTGCAACTACTGAATTCTTCAATACTGTAATAGCCCTTCCTCAATAAATATGTCCTGAATTTGTTTTTGAATAAATTTTCACTAGTTATGCTTTTAAATTCTATATTACTATGACTAGGTATAACAGAGCCAGCAGTGCGATTCGTGTGTCGCCTGCTGGTGCTCACACTACACCGGTACCGGGACTCCACCTCCCAGTCGTATGTGAAGGGCCTGGTCGCCCACCTCGCTGCCACCCACAGAGAATGGACCCTGAAGGCCCTGCTGCCCATCCTGCTAGAAGTTTCAGAGCAGCTCAAGAACACAGCTTCATCGTAAGTAGTCAAGCAGATAAAAACATATTTTTTATGTGTTCTCTTAAACAAGCTGTTGGTAGTAGGAACAATATAAAAAAAAAAGTGTATTTTTTACTCTATGATGAGTTAGAATTTATGGGAAGATGCTTTTGTCCAGAATAAGGATAATGCAGGGTTACGTAACAGTAGTAAGTTTTCAAATCATCAGAATAATATTTTTTCTACAGAAAAAGCATATGCCAAAGTGGGCTGTATGCGCTCCGCTGGTCCACAGTCCTTGTTGACGGCACCCTCAAGTCTACAGATGAGAATGGAGTGGACTACAATGCACTTGTACTATCTCAAGCAAACCTGCTTGCTGCCATCAGCGCATATGGGGACCATAGGAAGAATGACAAGGCTTTCTCTATGGTAAGTAACCACTCCACTAATGGATTTACTAAAATACTAGTTTACGACAAAATAATATTCTTTCATTTATTTATTGTTTGTCACAGGTGAAAGTTAGATCTTACAATTTGTATTATAGTATCACCGTAACATACCCATTGGGTGTATAATATTTACATGAATGTCAATGTTAGGCTATGTTAAGAAATAATTAATAATACAACAATCAGTTACACTCATCATTGGTTTGTGGTTGTTAACCAGTGCAGTGGTTGTTTTAGCCAACCTCATTTTACACTCATTATTACACCAATGTTAGACATACAATTTGCGTTTAATAAGTCAAAAATTAATAAAAAAATAAGTTTAACATGTCAATTTTTTGTCAATCTCATCAAACATTAAATATTAGACATAATGATTTCGGTCATGCGATTTACATATGTATATGTGATCATAGCCTCAAGAAAGCTTTATTTTTGACTTCTGATAGTGTTATAATATTCGTGAGCTCAAGGACCTCGTAGCCGCACGGGTCGATCTTCAAGGCTATGCCGCGCTTGCCTAGGTCTGTGGATAGGTGACCACCATTCATTACATACAGATTCCTCTGTGCCTCGATAAACCCATTAAGCCATTGGTCTGGGCTGCCATTTGTTGATCTTTGACAGTCAGCCGTAGGTAGTTAGTGGTGGGTGGTAAGTCTCACAACCAGTTTTACCAAAGGGTGTGGTATTACCCAGTACTTACTGGGTTGTGGATGTCAGATAGGCAGTTGCTCCATGTAAAATACTGGTATTCAGCTGCATCCGGTTAGACTGGGAGGCGACTCCAACATAGTTGGGAAAACACTAAGATGATGACAGTGTCCATGTGTATTACACATCCCATATTTTCTTTCCAGCTACACACATCCTGGGTATCAATCGGCAAGGAGAAGTTGTCCAAATGGCTAGAAGTATTGCTGGCAATCCCACCTGATTCCGGACCGCACATCTGCGTCACTTTCTCGATTCTCTGCCGACACTACCAACAGATTGGGGATGGTAGCACCATTGAACAACACAAAGTAAGTGATGAAAAAGAACTTATCAAAACTGTACAGAGTTGACTAAGCATTTAATATTTTGCTTTACATTGAACCAATCATGGCATGAGTTTAGAGAAAGACCCCCGGCAGAACAACCTCACTTAGAATTAACACACAAGTGACCAATGACGTGGAGAAATAAAAGGATGTGGTAAAAGAAATGTCATTCAATGTAACAAAATATCAAAGTTTTACGCAACTGCTGCACATATTTTCTTTATAGTTTTGTTAACAATTCCACTCTTTCTTAACACAGACTAAAATGCTGGAAAGCTTCACCAAAAGCGTGATCAGTGTAAAAGCTCGTCCGAACGCGAACTACATCAAGGGGTGCCACGACCTGCTGCGGCAGCTCGGCCCCGGAGAGGTCCGCGACGCATTACTGCCAGCCCTCCATAAGGCCATGCTGCGAAGCCCTGAGACCATCGTGCAAGCGGTGGGCGAAGTCTTCGCCAGTCTCAATGTGGAGTTGGATGGATTGGCTGTTGATATCGGGAAGAGTTTGATTGGTAAGAACTTGCTTGAATGTATACTCCTAATTTGTTTTAAATTCAAGTGATAAGTAGGTGTGACCTGGTTAGCTGCTGGGAGCATCAGATTCAATGACGCTTGAAGCCGGTGATGGTTGAGAAAAC
This sequence comes from Eurois occulta, assembly GCA_950022335.1. NCBI lineage: Eukaryota > Metazoa > Arthropoda > Insecta > Lepidoptera > Noctuidae > Eurois > Eurois occulta. The sequence continues at coordinate 980,483 of OX465489.1, read as the reverse complement.
TTTTAGTAGCAATCAGAAGAAAATTTTTAATCATCATTTATGTCTAATATTCTCTCTACCAAAGTCAATGATCTAACTATTAGGTAAATTATTTTTCTTCTTTTTTGCAGTCAACCTACACTCTAAAGACGAATGGGTAAGAGGCGAAGCCCTAACCGCATTGGAGAGGCTAGCGGCTCGTTGCTCTCAAGTGACGGCTGCGCGTGCGTTACTGACGCATGCTTTCGCTGAGTACAACGGCGCTAGCGGCAAGCTGACCTCGAGTGAAGACAAGATCGCCGTTCTTCTGGTAAGTACACTTACTACATTAACATTTATTCTAAAATATATGTGTCTGATGAGATGACGAGTAACAGAGAAGTATGGGAGAAGAAGACATGCTGCGCCGAACCCTAATGAATTGGTACAAGGGTAAGAGGATGATGATGATTTATTCTAAAATATATTGTCTGACCACAGGCTATGAAATTGTTGCCATTTATGAGTCGGTATACTGTAGTTATAACTTATTTAAAGAACAGCTTGAGACTGGCATCCTTCATTGGGTGATCACATTTGTGTGCGATTAGCTCGACGCTTTATTGAGTCACGTTGTCCGCGTTGCTTGTTCGTATCTGACACAGAACAAATTCTTTATAGACAAGTAGTGCAGTCCCTCCCTAACACTTTTCCTCCCCAATTTGTTCTGCAGGGTGTAAGCACACTCCGTGCCCTACCACAGCGCGGCGCGGACCGTCTCGCACTGTTCAACGAGGCAGCGACGCAGCTGACTCGTGTGTTGGACAGCGAGTCTCATGAGCGCACGCTATGCGTCGCACTAGACACGCTACAGAAGTGGACCACAGGGCTCGACGGGCCCATGCCGGATAAAATACTTGAGATATTTAAGGTGAGATTGTGAAATGAGTAACTTCCTGTTTTTTTTTAAGATAGATTTAAATATGTTGTCAAATGTCATGAATTTCTTATTTATCTCTTTTCATCAATTAAAGTCCAGAACAAACAAATGACAAAATTCTGATATGATTGCTAAAGTGCTCCTGGATGTGGAAGTCTCGTAGGAAATGATAAAATTCTGTATGAATGACTGAATAATATCAACAAATGTTCTGTCTCTGCAGAAAAATCTAGCGGCGAAGAGCACGACGCAGAACGTGCGCACGTCGTACGTGAGCATGGTGGCGGCGTGCGTGCGCGGCGCGGGCCCGACGGCCGCGCACGCCGCCGCGCTGCAGCCCGTGCTGCTGAAGGCCGTGGAGAAGGCCGCGCAGCAGCCATTACAGGTAAATAATACTCCACAGTGATGTTATACAACCTCCTTGCAGTTTTAATGTGACCTTTAAAGTTCTACAGATGTCACATTCCACTGCCGAACTTAGGCCTCTCTCAAGTTGCACAAGAAATCCCCGTCCTCCGGCGTATGCAGTGGTCAATGTTTCTTTCAAAAAATCTGGTTCAAATCCTAGAGAACCAATAGGTTTTCCTTTCCTATAGTATCTTCCTAAAATGATAGGAACCTTCCAACAGTGGCAGCATCATAGACTGTTTTCAGATTTTGTATAATAATATAATTGAATTGTTCCCAGCACCTGGTAGTGAGCGAGGGTATCTGCGCGATGCTGGGCCTGACCCTCCTGGACGGGTCCCGCGAGCTGCCCAGCAAGGCGGGCGTGTGGGCGGCGCTGACGCACCCGGACAAGCACGTGCTGCTGCACGATCGAGTGCTCACCAGCGCTAGCGATGACGGTAACTATCTAATCAGAATCCTTTATTTGGACACGTAGGAAGTTTTTGTAGATATCATAAAAAAACAGGAGGGGGGGGGGGGTCATATAAAATGTCAGCCATGATGCAATATTTACTAGATAAAATAGGTCCCTTTAACTTACTTACTAATCAGGGTCTTAACTTTAAAGCTCCCTGTTTTAATGGAGAAGCTTATGTATACACTGTACAGATATGCATCACATGAATTTTACACAAAATTTTTTTTTACTTTACTTTCATACATTTAACTATGCACAATTCTTATCAATCATTCCTACACACACCGTACTTAATGTAACTATGTATATCTACTAAAAATTACTGAGTATCACTATAGCATTTACCCCTTTATAGTCCTAATACAGGTGGTGTTGCTATGCAGAACAGTGTTGGAAAACTACCAAAGTGTTGCCAGTGAGCAAAACTCGCCGGTTTACAGAGCATTCATACTAGTTCTACTATCACCAATCAAGGCTGTCCGTACTACTGCTATAGAGGAAGTTAAGGCTCTACTTGCCAAGGAAGACAGGGTCTTATTGGCAAGGCATTTAGCGCTGAAGTTGAATGAAGTGCTGGAAGAAGGAAAAGTGTTCAGTGGCAAGGAGAAGTCGCCGACCGATGAGAAGGGTGGTGGGGAAGTGACGGGGAAGATGATCCTGGATTCTATTCACGCACTGTGTTCCTTTAGAGGTAAATTTCGTTCAGTATTATTTCAATAACATTTTCTTATTTTAAAACAGTTTGGCAACGAAAATGTACTTATATACAGGAGCTTGTGAGCGACGCTAATGTCGTTATAGTTATGACTTCCACATGATCATTTCAACTGTCTTTATATTTTAGTTTGATTTCCTCCGCTAAATGGTCTTAAGTGCAGATCCAGTGGACCTGCCTTCTAGAACACCAGTCAAATAAACTTACATTGCACAAGATAATATTAAAATAAACAATTTACATAAAAGCTTGTAAAAAAGGAGTCATTGTAGTACAGAACCTTCATCCAACCACAGATTACCCTGAAAAAGACTCTCAAGAGCTGGCCATAGCGATCCTGCCCAGCTGCCACCACCCGCTGGCGGCCGCCGTGAACTCTCGCGCGTGGATCAAGCTGCTGGGCTACCTGCGCCACAACCCCAAGAAGCTGGTCGGCCTCTACTCCAACAACCTCAAGAACAAGTACATCGCGGGGTATACGCCTAATGAGGTTTGTTGAAGGAAAACGATATGAAATATGAAATTTAGGAAATTTTGCATCCATCAAGCGTGGTTTGAATCTAGATATTATTATAATCATTGACTTAATAAATGACGTAAAGGGGAAGCATCATCATCTGCCTAGCGATTAGGTTGAGGTCAGTTTCCAGTCTAACAAGATGCAGCATAATAATATTTATTTTTTACATTCTGATGGTAAGTAAACTAGGGTAAAATAAAGGTAATGGTGGAAGTGGTGACCTATATGGAGTACCTATATGAAATCAAAAGGTTTGCTGTTTGCTGCCGTTTTGTGTTCGTTATAGCAGTTAATAGCGTCTATCCACAATCTTGATTAAAATTTTTAGGAAGCCCAAGTTTTTATTGATGAACTAAGTTTATCAGCTCTAAAAAAATGACTTAATTTCAAAAGGCCATTCTCCCCACAGACGCTATCTAACGTGGTAGCGACCCTGGTGGCGACGAACCCGGAGGTGCTGGCGGGCAGCGCCGTGCAGTGCGCGCTGGACACGCTGCAGGAGCCCGAGCTGCTGCGGGTCACGCGCGACGAGTACTTCACGTATCTCATGCCCGAGGGAGACCTGTATGACAAGAGTTCCGTGCCTGGGTGAGTCAGCGGATTAATAACTGGTTTTAAAACTTGTAAACATATCATTACGCCAGTTTTTCTCCGAAAGATCAGACCCTATGCCTATGCAAGCAAAAAATTCGACGTTACAGTAAATTATAATGCAAATTTTCTTTGTCTAGCAATGAAGATAGTAAAGAGATGAATCTAAAGCGCGAGAGCAAAGCGTACAGCTACAAGGATCAGCTGGAGGAGTTGCAGCTGCGACGCGAGCTGGAGGAGAAGAACAAGCGACAAGGCAAGGTTAAAGAGGTCAGTGGCACATCTATCTATCCTCCCATACTGAAAACTTGATCAATACTAATTAATATAAGTTTAGACAGTAACTTACTTTGTTGACACAAACAATTTAATGAAATTCGCAAAGCTTCTCAAGACACCCGGGAGTTTCGCAACAACATAATAAATTGGTTGTACCTCATTAATCTACACCTAACAAATCAATAAGAGCCATGTTTCTAACTATCTATATCAATATTTTCTTTATGTTAGGTGCCCCTGTCGGCTAAGCAGAAGGAGGCTATCAAGGTACAGCTAGCTAAGGAGAGTGCAATACGGCAAAGACTGAGTGCGGTGAGTTTGTAATTCACACTTCATTTGTACACCCTTTTTTCTCATGAAGAAAGCTTCTTGTCAAAAAGTTGCATCAACCTTAATTTACCAGCACTCCAATGACGTGGTATACTTGCAATATTATTATTTTTATCCATTGCATCGTTGAAAAATTCGTCTGCTTCGCAATGTGAATAACACAATGAATGTCGCTGGACTGTCAGATCACACTTTAGAAACGTCCAATCAAGATAGACGGTTCCAGAAATACGGTGCTTTGAAGAAGAAAAGTCAGAAAATGGACATCTCAAGCTGTGCTCAAGGCAAACCCTAGGTTCCATAATGATATGTTTGTTCCAGCTAAACTTGCGCGTCGTGATAGCAGTGCGGCTGCTGCAGGCGGTGCAGCGCGGCTGCGCGGGCGCGCTGTGCCGCTGGGCGCGCCGCGTCGTGGGCGCCGTGCTGGCCGCGCTGCGCAGTCCGCTGGCGGCGCCGCGCCTGGCGGACGCCTACGGACATCTTCGGTTTGCGCTCTTGCCAAACCACTTGGCTTTGGGAGATATTTTGGCTAGGCTAACACTGCGGTAAGTGAGTTTTCTGTATGAGTTTTATGTTGAAATATGCCAATATTTCAACCAAATGAGTGCTGTTTACTCATGTGACTTGAACTTTTGCATGTATTTATACCACGATTAACTGCTACTCTGGACTTGCGCAGTTCTCAAACGGATTTAAACAAATGCCCTGTCGTTCTCACGATACCTTCTTAGACTATAAACCAAATTGCTCTCCACCCCACGCAGGCTCCACAAACCACAATGCGACTTAGAACCGAGCTGGGAAGACGACGAACTGGACTCTGCGACCGCGCGCACTATCAACCTCATGTACATGATCACCTGCAGCAAGGCCGCCGGGGACGATGAGGAGGACGCGGTACACAAGCCCAATCATTTCACCGCACCAGGGTTCTGCTATGCCTTCCCGTTGTTGAAGCTGGGTGAGTGTAATAGGAAAAAGGCCTTAACTTTTAAAGATATTAACTACCAGAGCTTATCCATGAAAAACCTGCACTGGACAAGCCATGGTTGGGGAGAGATTTTTACCCAACTTGAAAATTAAAACTTTTCTTTTGCAGACATAATTGTTATCAATATATATGATAAACCAAAAACTTCAGTTATTTTTTGTTTTATCATATTGGTTTTCGCAAGTCATAGTTTAGTAACCACAAGCGGTCATTGACCCCAAAAACAGTCTTTTTTTATGTATAATTTTCTAGATATCGATACCTATGACGTCTACAGTGTCGCTAGCAAATTTTATTGGCCTTTATAATGGACAACAGGAAAGTTTTAATTTTCAACAGTTCTGCCACCTACTGCAACTTCTGAGTTCTCTAACAAATGCCTTCTCCCTCAGGTCTTTCAAGCTCGGCACTCCGCGCGGACGAGCAGACGATGCTGAACGGTCTGTCAGTGATCGAGACGCACGCGGCGCTGCGCGTCGACACCGACATGATGCATCCCGCGCTCTTCCCCATCGACCACATGTTCCGCCTGCTCATCGACCTCATCAGTAAGTGTACTGCAGCTTGTCAACATACTAGATATGTCCCGCGGCGTGGCTCGCGTCTAGCTCTGTCAGTGATCGAGACGCACGCGGCGCTGCGCGTCGACACCGACATGATGCATCCCGCGCTCTTCCCCATCGACCACATGTTCCGCCTGCTCATCGACCTCATCAGTAAGTGTACTGCAGCTTGTCAACATACTAGATATGTCCCGCGGCGTGGCTCGCGTCTAGCTCTGTCAGTGATCGAGACGCACGCGGCGCTGCGCGTCGACACCGACATGATGCATCCCGCGCTCTTCCCCATCGACCACATGTTCCGCCTGCTCATCGACCTCATCAGTAAGTGTACTGCAGCTTGTCAACATACTAGATATGTCCCGCGGCGTGGCTCGCGTCTAGCTCTGTCAGTGATCGAGACGCACGCGGCGCTGCGCGTCGACACCGACATGATGCATCCCGCGCTCTTCCCCATCGACCACATGTTCCGCCTGCTCATCGACCTCATCAGTAAGTGTACTGCAGCTTGTCAACATACTAGATATGTCCCGCGGCGTGGCTCGCGTCTAGCTCTGTCAGTGATCGAGACGCACGCGGCGCTGCGCGTCGACACCGACATGATGCATCCCGCGCTCTTCCCCATCGACCACATGTTCCGCCTGCTCATCGACCTCATCAGTAAGTGTACTGCAGCTTGTCAACATACTAGATATGTCCCGCGGCGTGGCTCGCGTCTAGCTCTGTCAGTGATCGAGACGCACGCGGCGCTGCGCGTCGACACCGACATGATGCATCCCGCGCTCTTCCCCATCGACCACATGTTCCGCCTGCTCATCGACCTCATCAGTAAGTGTACTGCAGCTTGTCAACATACTAGATATGTCCCGCGGCGTGGCTCGCGTCTAGCTCTGTCAGTGATCGAGACGCACGCGGCGCTGCGCGTCGACACCGACATGATGCATCCCGCGCTCTTCCCCATCGACCACATGTTCCGCCTGCTCATCGACCTCATCAGTAAGTGTACTGCAGCTTGTCAACATACTAGATATGTCCCGCGGCGTGGCTCGCGTCTAGCTCTGTCAGTGATCGAGACGCACGCGGCGCTGCGCGTCGACACCGACATGATGCATCCCGCGCTCTTCCCCATCGACCACATGTTCCGCCTGCTCATCGACCTCATCAGTAAGTGTACTGCAGCTTGTCAACATACTAGATATGTCCCGCGGCGTGGCTCGCGTCTAGCTCTGTCAGTGATCGAGACGCACGCGGCGCTGCGCGTCGACACCGACATGATGCATCCCGCGCTCTTCCCCATCGACCACATGTTCCGCCTGCTCATCGACCTCATCAGTAAGTGTACTGCAGCTTGTCAACATACTAGATATGTCCCGCGGCGTGGCTCGCGTCTAGCTCTGTCAGTGATCGAGACGCACGCGGCGCTGCGCGTCGACACCGACATGATGCATCCCGCGCTCTTCCCCATCGACCACATGTTCCGCCTGCTCATCGACCTCATCAGTAAGTGTACTGCAGCTTGTCAACATACTAGATATGTCCCGCGGCGTGGCTCGCGTCTAGCTCTGTCAGTGATCGAGACGCACGCGGCGCTGCGCGTCGACACCGACATGATGCATCCCGCGCTCTTCCCCATCGACCACATGTTCCGCCTGCTCATCGACCTCATCAGTAAGTGTACTGCAGCTTGTCAACATACTAGATATGTCCCGCGGCGTGGCTCGCGTCTAGCTCTGTCAGTGATCGAGACGCACGCGGCGCTGCGCGTCGACACCGACATGATGCATCCCGCGCTCTTCCCCATCGACCACATGTTCCGCCTGCTCATCGACCTCATCAGTAAGTGTACTGCAGCTTGTCAACATACTAGATATGTCCCGCGGCGTGGCTCGCGTCTAGCTCTGTCAGTGATCGAGACGCACGCGGCGCTGCGCGTCGACACCGACATGATGCATCCCGCGCTCTTCCCCATCGACCACATGTTCCGCCTGCTCATCGACCTCATCAGTAAGTGTACTGCAGCTTGTCAACATACTAGATATGTCCCGCGGCGTGGCTCGCGTCTAGCTCTGTCAGTGATCGAGACGCACGCGGCGCTGCGCGTCGACACCGACATGATGCATCCCGCGCTCTTCCCCATCGACCACATGTTCCGCCTGCTCATCGACCTCATCAGTAAGTGTACTGCAGCTTGTCAACATACTAGATATGTCCCGCGGCGTGGCTCGCGTCTAGCTCTGTCAGTGATCGAGACGCACGCGGCGCTGCGCGTCGACACCGACATGATGCATCCCGCGCTCTTCCCCATCGACCACATGTTCCGCCTGCTCATCGACCTCATCAGTAAGTGTACTGCAGCTTGTCAACATACTAGATATGTCCCGCGGCGTGGCTCGCGTCTAGCTCTGTCAGTGATCGAGACGCACGCGGCGCTGCGCGTCGACACCGACATGATGCATCCCGCGCTCTTCCCCATCGACCACATGTTCCGCCTGCTCATCGACCTCATCAGTAAGTGTACTGCAGCTTGTCAACATACTAGATATGTCCCGCGGCGTGGCTCGCGTCTAGCTCTGTCAGTGATCGAGACGCACGCGGCGCTGCGCGTCGACACCGACATGATGCATCCCGCGCTCTTCCCCATCGACCACATGTTCCGCCTGCTCATCGACCTCATCAGTAAGTGTACTGCAGCTTGTCAACATACTAGATATGTCCCGCGGCGTGGCTCGCGTCTAGCTCTGTCAGTGATCGAGACGCACGCGGCGCTGCGCGTCGACACCGACATGATGCATCCCGCGCTCTTCCCCATCGACCACATGTTCCGCCTGCTCATCGACCTCATCAGTAAGTGTACTGCAGCTTGTCAACATACTAGATATGTCCCGCGGCGTGGCTCGCGTCTAGCTCTGTCAGTGATCGAGACGCACGCGGCGCTGCGCGTCGACACCGACATGATGCATCCCGCGCTCTTCCCCATCGACCACATGTTCCGCCTGCTCATCGACCTCATCAGTAAGTGTACTGCAGCTTGTCAACATACTAGATATGTCCCGCGGCGTGGCTCGCGTCTAGCTCTGTCAGTGATCGAGACGCACGCGGCGCTGCGCGTCGACACCGACATGATGCATCCCGCGCTCTTCCCCATCGACCACATGTTCCGCCTGCTCATCGACCTCATCAGTAAGTGTACTGCAGCTTGTCAACATACTAGATATGTCCCGCGGCGTGGCTCGCGTCTAGCTCTGTCAGTGATCGAGACGCACGCGGCGCTGCGCGTCGACACCGACATGATGCATCCCGCGCTCTTCCCCATCGACCACATGTTCCGCCTGCTCATCGACCTCATCAGTAAGTGTACTGCAGCTTGTCAACATACTAGATATGTCCCGCGGCGTGGCTCGCGTCTAGCTCTGTCAGTGATCGAGACGCACGCGGCGCTGCGCGTCGACACCGACATGATGCATCCCGCGCTCTTCCCCATCGACCACATGTTCCGCCTGCTCATCGACCTCATCAGTAAGTGTACTGCAGCTTGTCAACATACTAGATATGTCCCGCGGCGTGGCTCGCGTCTAGCTCTGTCAGTGATCGAGACGCACGCGGCGCTGCGCGTCGACACCGACATGATGCATCCCGCGCTCTTCCCCATCGACCACATGTTCCGCCTGCTCATCGACCTCATCAGTAAGTGTACTGCAGCTTGTCAACATACTAGATATGTCCCGCGGCGTGGCTCGCGTCTAGCTCTGTCAGTGATCGAGACGCACGCGGCGCTGCGCGTCGACACCGACATGATGCATCCCGCGCTCTTCCCCATCGACCACATGTTCCGCCTGCTCATCGACCTCATCAGTAAGTGTACTGCAGCTTGTCAACATACTAGATATGTCCCGCGGCGTGGCTCGCGTCTAGCTCTGTCAGTGATCGAGACGCACGCGGCGCTGCGCGTCGACACCGACATGATGCATCCCGCGCTCTTCCCCATCGACCACATGTTCCGCCTGCTCATCGACCTCATCAGTAAGTGTACTGCAGCTTGTCAACATACTAGATATGTCCCGCGGCGTGGCTCGCGTCTAGCTCTGTCAGTGATCGAGACGCACGCGGCGCTGCGCGTCGACACCGACATGATGCATCCCGCGCTCTTCCCCATCGACCACATGTTCCGCCTGCTCATCGACCTCATCAGTAAGTGTACTGCAGCTTGTCAACATACTAGATATGTCCCGCGGCGTGGCTCGCGTCTAGCTCTGTCAGTGATCGAGACGCACGCGGCGCTGCGCGTCGACACCGACATGATGCATCCCGCGCTCTTCCCCATCGACCACATGTTCCGCCTGCTCATCGACCTCATCAGTAAGTGTACTGCAGCTTGTCAACATACTAGATATGTCCCGCGGCGTGGCTCGCGTCTAGCTCTGTCAGTGATCGAGACGCACGCGGCGCTGCGCGTCGACACCGACATGATGCATCCCGCGCTCTTCCCCATCGACCACATGTTCCGCCTGCTCATCGACCTCATCAGTAAGTGTACTGCAGCTTGTCAACATACTAGATATGTCCCGCGGCGTGGCTCGCGTCTAGCTCTGTCAGTGATCGAGACGCACGCGGCGCTGCGCGTCGACACCGACATGATGCATCCCGCGCTCTTCCCCATCGACCACATGTTCCGCCTGCTCATCGACCTCATCAGTAAGTGTACTGCAGCTTGTCAACATACTAGATATGTCCCGCGGCGTGGCTCGCGTCTAGCTCTGTCAGTGATCGAGACGCACGCGGCGCTGCGCGTCGACACCGACATGATGCATCCCGCGCTCTTCCCCATCGACCACATGTTCCGCCTGCTCATCGACCTCTCAGTAAGTGTACTGCAGCTTGTCAACATACTAGATATGTCCCGCGGCTTGGCTCGCGTCTAGCTCTGTCAGTGATCGAGACGCACGCGGCACTGCGATTGACAGAAACGGAACAAGTTTTCCAACGTTGAGCATCCCCATAATCGCTTATCCGTCAGCACTTTGCTATGTCTGTTTAATAACCTTGGGAACGAACAGTAACGTTCGCAAAAATTACAACAAAAAATGTGCATCCAATCATCCGTCATGGTATACACGTTGCACATTTCCACAGGTAGCACAAGCGGCCGCGTGCAGGCAGCTTGCACGGTGTCGCTACTAGAGACAGCGCAGTGTGTCGCACGCGCAACTCTCTCCCTCGATGACGTCACGTGCCTGCTAGCTGGCTTGCAGAACCCTATGGAGGTAGGTCCTTACTCGATCATCACGGCCGACCCATTATTTTAACAGTAAGGCGTGGTTTACACTGTGACAGACCTATATATCAAAATCTTACTTATAATAAACGCACGATTCACTTGTAACGTAAATTACATTGTAAAGATTTATGCAGTAGCGCACTGCAGAGTGGAATTCACTGCCAGAAGAGTATGAACTTTGCACACAGTTGAAAAGAGTATGATGATGAGATTGAAAATAGTAAACTGCCAATGCTGTAACCCAACTCTTAAGACGTATAGTATAAGTAGTAGTTATTAATTGATTTTTGTATTAATAAAATGAATGACCAAATCATGTGATACCCAGGTTGTCCGCGACGCTGCTCTCCGTGCCTTGCTGTGCGTGGTAGAATGCTTACCGCCTCTGCTCGAAGACCCGGAGTACGCTCTCACGCTCACCAAGAGACTACTCGTCGCCACCTTCGACATCTCCGAAGACAATAAGTGAGAGATCTTTTTAATTTAGCATTTACATAACAATCATCACGTCTGTAACCCCCAAGGAGAAGGCAGAGGTGTACTACTATCCAATAGTACATCTACAATCAGCAGTTATGTTTATGTTATGTCCGGGGGCAAATCAGACTCTGTGGTCGCTACTGAGAAATTCCTGATGAAAAAATAAAATAACACTTTGTCCAACCTATGAATAGAACCTATGACCTCATGCTCTGCAATTGTGCTTGCGAGCGCTTGCTTGCGTTGGTCTAGTCCCAACGAGACAGTCGAATTACTTAAAATGAATGTTTGATTGTTCTGTCAAGCTCTAATGATGTCATTAACATTGCATAGGAAGTTGGGTATAGAGCTGTGGTCCCAGCTGCCGCTGGCGCAGCAGTGGAGCCGCGAGCCGGCGCTGGTGGAGCTGCTGCTGCAGGAGGCGCAGCACCCCGCCGAGCCCGTGCAGCGCGCCGCCGCCGCCGCGCTGCAGCACCTGGTGCAGCGCAGCGCCGACCCTAAGGCAGCTGAGCATGTGCTGGAGAGGCTGCAGGACATCTATTCAGAAAAGTTACCTGTGAGTATATTTGGACTCCACATTTTATTTTCATGTCGCTGGAACATCATTTCAAAATTTTGTACCCATAACTTTGCCACTTCCACATGATGAAATGTCAGTGCAAGCGCGGAGGTCACTTTCACAGACCATATATTTTAGGCCACATATTTTAATATGGCTATATTTTATGCCCCTCTGGCATGGGTAGGAGGTGGAACAAGCGAGTCCTTATTATTTACTCACTCACACTGGTGTTATGTAATTTTCAGTTTAATCAATTTTTGTATGATGCCACAAAGTTTTCTCTCCTGCTAAACTGTCACAAACACCGCCATGTCATCACAACAGCTTCTCCTCAGACCTCCCTCAACGACGACGCCCGTTTTGGGACATCGACGCGTGACGGCTCGGCTCGTCTGTCTTGATACATTCTACAGCCCAAAACCTCTTCAGCCAAGCAGGTTTATTGATTTTATGATACAATAAAAATACAACTACATACTAATACATTGTTTACAGATGATCCCAGCAAAGCTTGACCAGTTCGGTCACGTAGTATCGGAAGCTGTGGACTCATGGGGCGCGCGGCGGGGCGTAGCGCTAGCGCTCCGCGAGCTGGCGCCGCGCCTGCTGGCGGCGTCCGTGCCGCCCGCCATGCGCTTCTTCGTGGAGCGCGGCCTGGCCGACAGGAACGAGCTGGTGCGCGGGGAGATGCTCAATGCGGCCATGGCTATTGTGGACCTGCATGGAAAGGTAAGGCACTTCTGAAGTACTTCATATCTAGGAAACACTAAACGTTCTCCTGTCATTTGTTCAAAATTTTTACTTCTTACACGATTGCTAAGTGTACAAATGACCAAAGCACGGAGGTTATCGTAAGAATATTGGAACTCGGCAAGCTTAACATAACCTTTGATCATCGACCCGTGCTACTGCTGTAGTTAAGCCCCTATTGGCTAGCTGTTTAGTGAATCAATAATATGTATTGTATTCCATGTTTCATAATTTCAGGAAACCCTAAGCAGCCAGTTACCTGTGTTCGAGAACTTCCTAGACAAGGCCCCCAAGTCGGGCGGCTATGACGCAGTGCGGCAGAGCGTGGTGCTGCTGGTGGGCTCGCTGGCGCGGCACCTGGAGCCCAAGGACGCGCGCATCAAGCCTATAACACTCAGGCTGGTGGCCGCGCTGTCCACGCCTAGCCAACAGGTCAGCAGACAACGAATACAAGAAATTTTCAAATATAAATAGCCAATAAAATGTAGTGGCTATTTAGTAGTTACAGAACTAAAATGTAGTATCTCCAAAATCTAGTCATTTATCCAAATTAAGCTGAGAATCAGAAACGTCACAATTACATAAGACACTTCAACACACCCCCACATTGTGGCTAGAAATCGTCCAATAACTAAGCCCCAAACGCTATGTCTAGAAGTGACAATAGAACATTATGCACCTTTGTTAAAACGTCTCCCCTCCCTGCACTTCTTCGGTAATCTTCTACGTATTGTCTGGACCTACCTCATCTTCTGTTTCCAGGTACAAGAAGCAGTGAGCAACTGCCTCCCCCACCTGGTCGGCTCTCCAGCCCTGGAAGACGAGATCCCAGCTATCATGAACAAGCTCATGAAGCAACTGCTCACAGCCGAGAAGTACGGAGACAGGAAAGTGAGTATTTATGTTAAACATTCAAAGTAAACTTTAGAACACTTTAAATAGGATTGAATAACATTCAGTGTTAAGGGTCAATGAAAACTAAACTTTCATGTAGTTCTTCATCATCTGCCTAGCCTTTCCCGACATTTATTGGGATCGGCTTCCTGTCTTACCGGGTGCAGCTGAACACTAGTATTTATTATTTCATGTAGTTCTTATAAGGGCGAATTCGACGTTACATGGTCAATTTATATTGGCTCCAATGATTTTTCCATTATGACACTGCTGAACATAGCCCTCTTCAATCGCACGCCACTCAACTCGATTCTCGGCAACTCTCATCTAGCCTGAGAACGTCCTACCTTACGCTTGAAGATTCGCGGTCTCCACTCAAGCACACGTCTACCCCAACAGTCATCGTATCCACGTCTAATCCATAAGATCGAATGAAACTTAATCGTGTGATACTAACCCAAAAAAAAAATGTCCAACATCCTGAAACTTATTGTTGTATTCCATCTTTTCTAGGGTGCAGCATACGGTATCGCCGGTATCATCAAGGGTCTCGGCATCTTATCGCTGAAGCAGCTCGACGTGATGGGCAAACTCACTGAGGCTATACAGGAGAAGAAGAACTTCAAATACCGTGAAGGTAAGCTTTTCAACGCAACGCAACGCAAATCAGTTTAAAATTGGTGGAGGTGAAGGTGAGGAGAAAATTCTGTACTGGAAAAAGTCGCATTGATCTTTGGGCCTGGGACCCTTATCTGGTTTGTCGATGAGGTAGCAGTGTGGCATAGTGTGCTCTGTATACCGAAACGATACAGCACCGTGCACCGCTTTGATGGCTTTACCGCTTAAATCCTCGGGTGAAAATGTCGTCTTCGACTGATGAAGCTGCTGTGACGTGTTATTTGACTCCGTTAACGTAAAAAATGAATGTCGACTATTTGTTATAGTTATGGAATTTTCACAGGATGATAACAAAGTTTTATCCATGTACAGAATGTCAGAGCAAACGTATTCAAGAGCTTTTAAATCTTGTTAGGCCACAAGTAATCAATCAATTTATGGGCGCTAGATGTTTCTACCGAGACGCGGTAGATAGAAAACAACCCTGCCCCGTCCCCGCACTCGCGCATACCAAGCAATTCAGGAAACTCATTGACAGAATATAGGCGCTCGGTGAGCTTTCGGCACCGAGTACACCGAGCTTACTGATCCCGCACCGGCAAATCAGAAAAGACCCTTACAAGCATCGCCACCCCAAACACTGAGCGCGCTGTAAGGGATGGAAATGTAAAAGTTGGCCTCATAGCTCGATAGATGGTGTTGGCATCGAATTGAATCGCGCTATGGTTTCGTTACCTCGATATTATGACCTGCGAGGTAGCAACAGAATTTATTTTGCCTACTGAATTTTTAAATCATATGTCGTATGAAATTTTTGAAATACCTCGTTAAAGAGGTTTATAAACATCTATGACGTAGCGGGACAATGCTGCACACCAAATTAAGGAAAATCCAGAGCCACGAGTTCGGAGGTTTGTTCTTGCTGGTCAAACCACAATGGAAGTACACGACGCTGTAGTCCTGCTCCACGTACTTGTCCAAACTCCGATTTTGTTTTCTGCCGACCAGTATCTGACCAGCTTGTGAATATAGTCCAATCAACGAGGGTATTTGTTATATGGAGACTTGCGAAAAATTCTCCCGCCTATGAAATTTGGCATGTGATGAAATTAGGTAATACTGATTACAAATGTACAATAATCCAACAAATTTTGTTACGAGAAGTTAGGTATTTTTACCTAAACGTAAAAATCGCTTATAACTCTCTGTGAATATTTCCTCAGACTGAAATACTTTCTGTAAATATACGTATGTACTACTTAGAATAAGTATGTAGAGGCATCCAACATTTTTTCGTTTTCGGAGATACCCCAAATTTAACTTTTAACATTTTGCACTATAACTTCTACTGAAAAATTGATCTGCTAATTTTTATTTTTTAATTTGTTTTTATATCCTTAATTATATAGCTTTGTTTAGTTATCCAAAAGATTTTCCTTTTTAAACATTTTTTTTTAAATTTTGCTTAATTACATAATGTGAAAAATATCTCCGCGCATTTTCATACCTTTATTAGTCATATGATTTAATATTAAAACAGATTTATCAATTATCCAACAAATTTTCGAACGTTTACGTTTTATATTTGTGAGGAAAGTTCGCTGATTTATGCAGAACGTAAGGGTTGACCTTTACTTGACCGCTCGGAGCTGCTTTGCCACGCACTACTTTTGGAGTAGTGTAGGCGAGTTTGGTGGCATCATCAATCAATCTGGCAATCATCTATAAGAGTTAAAAGACAGTGGTTAGTATTTCTAAATAAAAAAATAGGTAAGTTAGGTTAGGTAACTTAATCCCTTTAATCAATAGCAGACATAGATAATCGACTAGATATAATCACATTATTTGTATTTGGTTTACATTTGTTCAATATAAGAATTAACAACACAATTAATCACACAAAAAAAGTTACGTGTCCTATCACAATAAAAAACAATCAATCACACAAAAAAAGTTACGTGTCCTGTCACAATAACAAAACGAAATCACTGTGAGCGCGTGAATTCCACAAAACATCCGTTCGGAACAAACAGCCGCGGCGCACTGGGGCGCCGGCGCTCGCGCCGCTCCCCACTTCCGATCGCAAAGATTTAGGATGCAACAAACTACCCTATTTTTCTCTTTTACGCGCGGGATGTTTTGCTATGATTGTCACTCTCGTAATGAAAGTGCAAGTGTGTGTGTATTTATTGCTTGCTTGTTTGCAATGCCAACTTATTTTTAGTGAATTGGTTGTACTTGTGACATGCGTCAGAGCGGCAACAACGCATCGTAAATTTATCGTTGTAAGGTGCATGACCTATGCTTAGACATAATCAGCTGTTAGGAAAGATACATCGTGTTCAAATGTTGCAAAAACTTAAAAAATCATTTGCGGCTAAACTACTGCTCCTATTTAATTGATTTTTAGTACAGAGCTTGAAAATGGTACCTAGTATAGGCAGTTCAAAAGAAAGCCCCTCTGTCGTATCAACTTTGTATAAAGCGTAGTCTATAATAAATAAAGATGTATTGTGTTTCAACTTAAGACGGATTTCCATACATCGTTGATCATGATCTTTTATTTCTTTGACGTAGTCTGTATACTTATAATCGTGTAAATTAATGCGCGTGAAGTGAATTCGGGCAATTAAAAGAAAAAAATGATGGATTTTTTAAAACCGATGTACACGCCCAAACAATAAGAAGTGGTCGGCAATAAAGACAAGATTTTTTTTTACTTTTTTTAATTAAATAAAGTTACAAATGTAAAAACCTAATAACGAGTGTGAGTGACCTCCTCTAGCCAAAATCACAGCTTGAAGCCTTCTGGGCATGCTTTCTACGATGTTTTTAATAACGTTTTGAGGATTACGTTCCCACTCTTCTGCAATGACTCTTTTTAGCTCCCTGATGTTTTGTGGAGCAGGTTGCACTGATCTTACCCGTCTCTTTAGAACATCCCAGACTTGCTCAATTGGATTGAGGTCAGAACTTCGAGCTGGCCAATCTAAACGACGGATCCCAACTTATTGCATGTACGCTTCCACGTCACCAGAACGGTGCGTCGAGCATTGTCGTCCTTAAAAATTGAATCTTCCCCAAGTGCAGTCAATGTGGGTTGTGCATATGGAATTAGGACTTCCATTATGTACCGGTGTGCATTTAATGTTCCATTTTATAATGAAAACTAACTCCGTACGCTCCGTAGAATTAATTGCTGCCCAAAATTTAACGGAGCCTCCGCCATAACGAGTGATTTCTTCGAAACACACTTCCGCATAGCGTTCCCGTGGTCTTCGCAGCACCCGCCGGCGTCGGTCCTCTCCACACAAAGAGATTCTAGCTTCATCAGAAAACAATACTTTATTCCAGTCCTCCAGAGTCCATGAAGCACAGTTGCGAGCAAACTGAAGTCTAGCAACACGGTGCTCACGGAGTAATTTAGGGCCCCGAGCTGGGCGGTAACTCCTGATATTGGCAGCCAAAAGCCTCCTCCTGACCGTCCACAAGCTAACTTCTACTCCTCTTACTTCTTCATGGCTCTTCTTCGGGTCCACTTGACGCCTTACGATTCTGCAACGCCTGACTCACCAAAAAGCGGTCATCTCTTGGTTCTGTGCATCGTTTTCTTCCCGAACCGGGTCTTCTTTTGATTGAACCGGTCTCTTGATACCGTTGCCAAGTCCTCTGGACAGTTGAACGACTCACATTTAGCCGCTGAGACACGTAAGTTTGCGAACAACCTTCTTCAAGTAGGGCTATAATTTTACCGGCCCTTATCACTTTATCACTCATATCAAAATGTGGTATTTAATGTAAAAAGAAAGATTAAATTGTTTAATTTGCAAAAAATATCCAAAAAGTTTTAAAATATCGTAATCAGTTAAAAATCGTTTCAGCAATTCGCGCCATTAGTAAAGCAATTTTAGAATAATCCACAATAATCATTATTTTTCTTTTATTAATTTCAAATTATAAATTTGGAACGTAAAGAATCGTGCCAGGATGCTGCAAATAACATGCCAATACATCGTCAAATTAATAAAACCTATTTCTTGTTCTTCTTCATTGAAGTAGAGAAAAAAATCTAAAGTGCCCGTTTTTTTTGCAAAAGAGTTTATTTTTATTTAGTTTGCTTATATTTTTATTTTAGGGTTTTATTACTTATTTCTAATGAATTTATTTTTATTACAGCAAAAATCTAATATCTTAATCTTTTGGAGCACGAAGCTTCTTCTAAATTTTCTTTGTCATCGTCAGCAATAACAACATAGATTGATAAATCATCTGATGCTGAAATAATCGGTTCATCTTCATCCATATCAGAATCATGTGGCTGGCCAGATTTAGAACATGTACATAAGCATTTGTTCAAATACGGTCTCATCCTCATCTAGTGCATCGGTATCATCAATAGTTCCATAAGATGCGGGAAAAGTCCATCATCTCTTCTTCTGCTTGATTGTCGAATCTTTTCAAGGCCCTTTTGTGTCACTTTAACAAACCCCACTATTAGAGGTTTTTTACACAGCACACACAACTCGCCGTCGCCTTCCTCCGTCATTTTTAAACAAACGCTCCTTGCACAAGTAGGTGCACAACTGCTCCGTTTCGTACCTACTTCGAGCGAGACACAAAGAAGATGCCGCCTGCGCGCCGCCGTCGCACCGCTGCGCGTGCGCCCCGCACCCCTCTTCACTCCCGCGACCGGTCATTGCTAACTGACGGCAATGCATGTACTTAGCAATTATTGAGATTGTAAAAACTTTGGTATTAGGCCGAATTTCCATTGGCTTCTTGGAAAATCGATTACAATACAGCGACTCATAACTAATAAACGTATTGAATTAGCCTGAGCAATTATTCACATGACGTAATTAAGTAAAAATTAAAAAAAAAATGTTTTGAAGGAAAATCTTTTGGATAACTTAACAAAGCTATTTATTTAAGGAAATAAAACCATATTAAAAAGTAAAAATTAGCAGACCAATTTTTCAGGAGCAGTTAAAGCGCAAAAAGTTACAAGATAAATTTGGAGTATCTCTCAAATCGAAAAAATGTTGGATGCTTATACTTACCTATTCTAACTAATATATTCATACGTATACAGAAAGTATTTCAGTCTGAGGAATTTTTCACAAAGACTTATAAGCAATTTTCATGTTTAGGTAAAAATACCTAACTTCTCTTATCAAAATGTTTTGGCTAATTTGACATCTGTAATCTGTATTACCTTACTTGATCACACTACCTATTCTCACTGGCAGGGGAAATTTTCGGGTTACATAAGCCCCGTTGATTGGGCTAATACTTCATCACATACAATTGCCCTCTGTGCCCCAAAAGCTGTAGTCAAGGGACTTCTGCGCTTCAGTGAAACTGGAGAATTATTGGGACAAAACTGTAATATTACCATCGACACGAAGAAGAACTTGTTTACCTATGACAATATCACAAATCTAATAAATAGTGATTTTATTTATTATTTATTTATATCGTTCTATGCTACAGTAGCGAAGGGTAAATTTTTGAAAGAGATAAACCGGAGTACATATCTTTAATGTGATTATATTATTTGTCTGTAGAATATTGACTGTGCCATTTTTCAAAGGGAAGCCGATAGGAATCGAGTTGTATGAAACCTTCGCCACTGCTATGCAATGCATTCATCAGCACTGAGCAGAATAATTTGAGTGCATTTCATTGCTTACATTGAGTCGTACAGTAAACCGTGATTTTTCAACCCGAAAAAAGTCGTTTCCCAGCAATAATGTTTACGTTAGAGTTACTAAGTTTGATGTACAGATTGCTCGGCTTCGTGAAGGGTTCGTTTACACCTCGTAGTTAAATAAATATACCTGATATTCCAGGCGCGCTGTTCGGGTTCGAGATGCTGTGCTACAAGCTGGGCCGGCTGTTCGAGCCGTACATCGTGCACGTGCTGCCGCACCTGCTGCTGTGCTTCGGCGACACGTCGCAGTACGTGCGCGCGGCCGCTGACGACACCGCCAAGCTCATCATGAGCAAGCTCAGCGCGCACGGCGTCAAGCTGGTGCTGCCGTCGCTCTTGCAGGCGCTGCAGGATGATAACTGGAGGACTAAGGCTGGTTAGTAATACACTTGTTATAAAATACAGCGCTACAAGAATCTTATGACGTCTGAATGACAGACGGATTATATAAACAAGTTGCGAAATTGTAGTATAATAATATGGCAACGTAAATTCCGAATTTGGCCACACGTCCTTACATCATTTTACTTTTGGGCCAGTGTAGTAAAAAGAATAGTAAAGTATGCTGTAGTTTTTGCTCTTATTTGTGTGTTAACTACTTGCGTACTCAACCGAACTACTCAATCGTACACTTATAGTAAAACACCGGAAGGTCAGCACTCAAGAGCCATTATTTTACCCAGTTGCCGTTACCAGTTTCAACTTTAGATATGTGTAAAGTCACGCCTTTCCAATAATGTCACTGCTTTAATTTAATTACATGCCTACAAAAAAATAGTTGTGTTATTTAGGCATTTTGTAACTATAAAATGTAACCCTTAGAATCACGTACTTTTCATCGTTTTTTTTTTTAATCTTTTCACGTACAGGTTCCATCGAGCTCCTCGGCGCGATGGCGTACTGCGCTCCAAAACAACTGTCTTCCTGCCTGCCGTCCATCGTGCCAAAACTCATCGAAGTGCTGAGCGACTCGCACATGCGTGTGCAGGAAGCTGGAGCTGAGGCGTTGGGCGTCATCGGGTCAGTCATCAGGAACCCTGAGATTCAAGGTATGGGAAATCCAATTACTGGAATATCTTAACCGGCCATACAACCGCAGTTTTGAGGACCTTATGAATGCCACTGGCTCTGCTATATCTGAAGAGTACCATCGACTAGAGACAGTAAACTTCACGCCTGTACTTCCCCCAAGGCCGAATGAAAAAAATATATTGACTCATCAGTCTGCTTAGCCTTCCTCAAATATGTTGGGATTGGCTTTTAATCTAACCGGATGTAATGACCTTAATATCCCATACTGTTGGGATGTTTTATTGTCAGGATTCATGAAGTAGTTCACCTCAGGAAGAGAGTAAGATTTTAAGCAATAATTATTGGCTATTCACGTGAATAAGGCTACAGAAATTGTTAAGAAATATGCTAAGATATGAAAAAAGACTAAAATTGTTCAGGGACCAAAAATAATTTGTACCCCTGGTGGGACTCGAACCCACAATCCCCGGCTTAGGAGGCCGATGCCTTATCCATTAGGCCACAGGGGCTGTGTAAGGAGGTATGAAATTATATGTCGCCAGCTAGACCTTTTTGTTTTCAATACTTGTAATTGTCCAAGTATTCAGAATCTTGAACTAAATGTTATCGATTTTACGATAAAATTAAATCCTAACTTTTTGACCATCAATCTAACTTTGCTGAATATGTGCTGTACCTACTCGTATGTTCCCTAATTCTCTTTATTTTGCAAATAAACAAATCCTTATTTCTTTTTCTGCAGCAATCGTACCAGTCCTCCTCGAAGCCCTGCAGGACCCCTCGAACAGGACATCAGCGTGTCTCCAGACCCTGCTGGACACGAAGTTCGTGCACTTCATCGACGCGCCTTCCCTCGCGCTCATCATGCCGGTAGTGCAGCGCGCCTTCCTGGACCGCAGCACCGAGACGCGCAAGATGGCCGCGCAAATCATCGGCAACATGTACTCGCTGACTGACCAGAAGGATCTCATGCCGTATCTGCCTAATATTATACCGGGGCTGAAGAGCTCGCTGCTTGATCCTGTGCCCGAGGTTGGTACAGATTGTTGTAAGATTATTATGTCAAAGTATTTTTTTTACACCTTTAAGTATGGTTGGTTGTCCAAGTCCATAATACTGTATTTTACTAACCCTACATGAGCCTCTGCTCGAATTTAAGAATTTGAATTATGTAGATCTGATCATGATTGTTTTTAGAGCGTTATTTTAATTACTATATATTCTGCTTGTATAACTAATAGATTTGATTATAGTTTTCTATAAGTGTAAACATACATAGACTCACGCCTTTTTCCCATGGGTGTAGGCAGAAATGGTTTAGTGTTCTCATTTGTAAACACATTTAGGAATCATACTGGTGATAATGTTTCATTTGAAGTGAGTCTAATTTTATTAAAACTTTGTATCCCGTAACAGGTGCGTTCAGTATCCGCGCGCGCTCTGGGCGCCATGGTGAAGGGCATGGGCGAGAGCAGCTTCGAGGAGCTGCTGCCGTGGCTCATGCACACCCTCACGTCCGAGTCCTCGTCCGTGGACCGCTCGGGCGCCGCGCAGGGCCTGTCCGAGGTCGTGGCCGGCCTGGGCGTGCACAAGCTGCATAAGATCATGCCTGGTGAGTCACACTTGACATTGAAGTGTTCCTAAAATAGCAACTTGCACTGTGCATCATCATCATCATCTTCCTGCCCTTGTACCATTCTATTTTGGGTCGGCGCAACACGTTTCCTTGTTCCATTCTCCCCTGTCAGACGTCACGGCATCATTTACTCTTTTCTCTTTCATATCGTCTTAACACAATCCATCCATATTCAACTTGTACTGTTAATATTATGTAAATAATTAATAACAAAAATCCCACCAGTTTCACCATTTTTGAGTTCCCATTAAATTACTTGACAGGTAAGATGCAAATTCATTTGAGATTTATTTATATTATATAAAAATTTCACCCACTAAAAAGGGGGCGAATGAGCCTTTTGGTCCCTATCCATCTCGTACGGTTTTGATCCCGCGTTTTATGAGAGAACTGTAATATTACAACTTTTATGATTTGAGATGCCCATGGCAAGACAACTTATTTATTTCTTTTATTATGTTTCACTGACATATCTTTTAACCATCATTTCATATTTTATTCTTTACAAATTCCTCCCATAGACATAATCGCGACCGCTGAACGCACGGACATCGCGCCCCACGTAAAGGACGGCTACATCATGATGTTCATCTACATGCCGGGCGCCTTCACCGACGAGTTCCTCCCCTACATCGGACAGATCATCAACCCCATCCTGAAAGCACTGGCCGACGAGAACGAATATGTTAGGGAAACCGCCTTGAAAGCCGGACAGAGGATTGTCAACTTATACGCTGAATCAGCTATAACCCTACTCTTACCAGAGTTAGAAAGAGGACTATTCGATGATAACTGGCGTATCAGATACAGCTCAGTACAGTTACTGGGTGACCTTCTATACCGTATATCTGGTGTCTCCGGTAAGATGAGTACGGAAACTGCGTCGGAGGACGATAACTTCGGTACGGAACACTCGCACAAGGCAATCATCAATGCACTTGGTCCGGAGAGGAGGAACAGAGTGCTGGCTGGACTGTATATGGGCAGGAGTGATGTTGCGCTCATGGTGCGGCAGGCGGCGCTGCATGTGTGGAAGGTAACGATGATTTTCTTTATTCTGTGCGATACTACGTAAACTGTTTCTATGTGTGCAGCAGTGTAAAATTAGCTGTTGTATACAACAGTTGTTTAGGTTCATTTCTCTCGAGTTAGTTTTAGAATGCTGTTGATCGAACATGTTACAGATCTGGTTTTATGAAACCAAAATGTTGGATTGCATAACAGATACAATTGTTGACATTAATTATTTTAGGAGTAAGGTTTTAAAACTTTGATTGTAACTTCACTTATAATCAACTCAATCAACCAAACCTTGTCTGCTAGCTTTCTAATCCGGTCTTCATGCACCATGTATTCCGCAGGTGGTAGTGACCAACACTCCGAAGACCCTCCGCGAGATCCTGCCGACACTGTTCGGGCTGCTGCTGGGCTGCCTGGCCTCCACCAGCTACGACAAGCGCCAGGTCGCCGCCAGGACACTCGGGGACCTCGTGCGCAAGGTAACATGACTGTTTTAGGATTCCCCGAAGAAGTAGGCAGAATTAGTTAGGCGATGAGTTTTACACCTTCAGTAGCGTCCATCAGTTTCTGTTTTGTGCAGACAACAAGAATGGCAGGACACGATATTAAATATCCCATCGGTGGTAGAACAACACCACATTAACACTCCAGGGCAGTCATCTGTGTACTTTCCTCTAGGATGCCCCGAATATAAACAAGTGTCAATTATTATCTATTTTTGGCTCAATGTGGTTCTGGGTTATCCGGTTATACCACTTGACCTGTAAAATAACCGCATAAAACTATAGTATTATTATTCTTCTTCTCTTGATTTTGCAGTTCTGTTTCTGTTAACCATACTAAAGTATTGTATTTGTTCTTCACAGCTGGGTGAGCGCGTACTGCCAGAGATCGTGCCTATCCTAGAGAGGGGCTTACGCTCGGATCGCGCGGACCAGCGCCAGGGAGTGTGCATCGGGCTCGGAGAGATCCTCTCCTCCACCTCCAGGGATGCTGTGCTCAGCTTCGCAGATGGACTGGTGAGAATGCACTTGGTTTACAACTGGTTTCCGTCTGAAAGGCATACTTATCTTGTCCAACTCATGTTAAGTGATTTGATTGGCTGAACTGGACGTTAGTGCTTGATGAAGAGGGCGAAGATTTTTCACTCCGACAGCGCACCTGGGCGTTTCTAAACAAGTTTTAGTACAACTACATTTGACACAAGTGATCCATCACTCTAATTATCTCTATGATGAACTGTTTACTGATTAATTCTCGTCTTTACTTTAATTTTGTATCTTATATTTGCTGTCAATAAATAATCAATCAATCAACTGAGAACTGACATGATTATCCCAGGTACCAACAGTCCGCACAGCTCTGTGCGACCCTCTCCCAGAGGTGCGCATGGCAGCAGCGCGTACCTTCGACAGTCTGCACGCCACCATCGGCAACAAGGCGCTGGACGACATCCTGCCGCAGATGCTGGACGGGCTCAAGGACCCCGACCCCGACATCGCTGATGCCACGCTCGATGGACTCAAACAGGTATGTCATGGATATTTGTGACTTTTTTGTGGGAAGTTTTGTCATGTATTAAGTACTATTCACATTGTTTTCGCGAGTCGATGTTGAAATCTCCACTTATTTATGCAAATAAGGCTGAGAACCAGCACTTTTTGAACATCAAAAATTTCATAAGACATCGCTCGCTCTGCACCCCTTCCTAGTGTTAGCTAGGGAGAAGGAACAAACTCCCCTACAATATAAAATTGCTACAAAGAATACAAAATTCTTATTTAACCCAAAGGTTGACTGGTAGAGAATGCCTTGTATCATTAAGTCCGCCTATGACCACTTAAGTTTAAATAAATAAATAAATTACATAACATACGTAAGAAACTAATTCATAAACAAGAGAACAAATATAAAATACAATTAGTATGAAGGCGAAATAATATTTCATAATGTCAAAGCACTCGTTACAAAAGTTTCTAATAAAACAAAAAATTAAATAGCAGTTTATTGAGTTGAACAGGTGGTTATACTGTTATACACCTACCTAACAAAGTATTATTTCACGTTTCGATTTTATAATAAATACAAATAAAAAGTAACAACTTGTTGAACAACAATCATTCGACTGCTTGATGTCATCCTCTGCCTTGAGTTTTCTTTTCTTGAGGTATCACGCGAGAACTTTCACGCGCGAATCCTATGCGTCATAGCGAGATCTTGACTTGAAAATGTATTATAACTTCAAGACAATCGAGCGAACGAAGTTTGGCAACAAGCACGAATTATGAACAAAAATAAAAAAAAAACGTGCTGACAAGAATTTTTATATTTAATCCTTTGTTCTCTTATTACCGATTCTATAATAAATTAATGTGATAAATACTAATCTACCTAGACTTATACCAACTTTATTGGGATCGGCTTCCAGTCTAATCGGATGCAACTGAATATCAGTATTTTACATGGAGCGACTGACTATCTGACCCAGAACTCAAGCCAGTTAGTATTGGGTGGGTAATACGGTACCCTTTGGTAAGATTATTTGTCAAACTTTCGACCCACTGACTTCCTTTAACGACTGTCAAAGAACTACAGATGACAGCCGGCCCAACGACTTTGCATACTATCCGAGGCACGGAGGAAATTCGGTACCATGTTATGAATTTGTGGCCACCCATCCACAGATCGACCTTGATAAGCCTAGCTTAAACTTGAATATCGATCCGATTGACTGTTATTATTAACCCAGGTACTTCTATTTATTTTCTCGCAGTCAATGGTAAAAAGTAGAGTACACAACTCGTGAAAAATAAATAATCTCGGTTCTTGTATCCCTCGCTTCGCTCAGGATTCTACTCTAGAATCCCTTGCTACGCTAGAATCCTTCGCTGCTCTCGGGATCCAACTTAGTCCCTCGAATTAAATTCCCTTTTTTTTCACTTGTTATATAATCAACTATTTATTTCCACCATTGTGAAACTCATATTAACTGACATTGTAGGTATATAACAAGTTGAAATATGTTCGTTTCTGTCCCGCAGATAATGGCAATAAAGTCTCGCGCAGTCCTCCCGTACCTCGTGCCCGTGCTGACGGGCGGCGGCGGCGCGGTGGACACGCGCGCGCTGTCGGCGCTGGCGGCGGCCGCGGGCGGCGCGCTGGCGCGACACCTGCCGCGCGTGCTGCCCGCGCTGCTGGGCGCGCTCGTGGCCGCGCGCGGCCTGCCCGACGAGGCCAAGGAGCTGGACCACTGCCGGGACGCCTTGCTGCCGGTCGTAGACCCGCCCGGCGTTAGGAGGTTCGTTCACATGGTTCTAGTTTTTGACGACTTCATTCTTCATACACTTTAATAGCAAGTCACAGACATTTAGTTTAATATCATGGGCAGTGTCCATGCCGTAAATATATACATTTTATAAAAGTGAGGAAACATCAATGTGTTAGGCTCTGTTTCCACCAAGGCGGAGACGAGCGGAAAGGAAAAGTTTGCGAGTCGACCAATCTCATTCGTTAAAAAATACACATTTCTCGTTACTCCTAAACCCACACCAAATGTAAGCCACACCTAACCGACCAATTCTCCCACAGCATAATCGACACCCTCCTGGAAACAATCCGCACAACAGAAGGCGAGAAGCACTGCGCAGCCGCATCCCTGCTGTGCGCGTTCGTCAGCCACACGCGCGCCGACCTGTCCCCGCACGTGCCGCAGCTGATCCGCGGCCTCATCCTGCTGTTCGGCGATAAGGACCGCGACGTCCTGCTCATGGCGTGGGAGGCTCTCGGCGCGCTCGCCAAGTCTCTGGACCCCGAGAGGCAGATCGCGCACGTGTCCGATGTACGACAAGCTGTTAGGTATGCGACGGCGGATCTGAAGCCCGATGAACTGCTGCCTGGCTTCTGTTTGCCTAAGGTGAGGATAGACTTTTATATTGTATTTAATAACGAAAAATATGGGTTTTGAACATTCAGAAAGCAGGGTCATTCAGGGTCATATTAGTTTTTACCGTAAACCACCAACAAACCGCGCTCTGCGGGACATTATAGCATGTGGAAAATCGGCTCACTGTTAGATTTACGATGTTTGGCTCAGCACCGAAAGTTAAAAACTCCATCAACACGCTGAATGTAATTTACAACATTTAAAATTTCCGCCATTGTTATACCAACTTCTCGTTACAATAATCCACAATTTCTATCACGCAGGGTCTAGCCCCAATCCTGCCTCTATTCCGTGAATCAATCCTCAACGGCCTCCCCGAAGACAAAGAAAACGCGGCGCTGATGCTGGGCGAGATCATCAAGCTGACGTCGCCGGCCGCCATCCAGCCCTCCGTGGTGCACATCACCGGTCCGCTCATCAGGATCCTGGGAGACCGGTTCAACTCCAGCGTTAAAGCGGCTGTGCTGGAAACACTAGCTACTTTACTAACGAAGGTATTTTGTAAGCTTATGTATAGATATAAATATGAGTAGACAAGCTTAATGCTATGATGTACTTGTAATACAGTGAATTACGGGCATAAAATTAAATCTTAACCTTGTTTCCAGGTCGGCGTCATGCTGAAGCAGTTCCTCCCGCAACTACAGACAACATTCCTCAAGGCGCTGAACGACCCGAACCGTCCGGTACGCATCAAGGCGTGCCTCGCGCTCTCACAGCTAGTAGTCATCCATTCGCGCGCCGACCCGCTGTTCCTGGAGATGCACAACACCATGAAGAACATCGAGGACCCGCTCATCAAGGAGACCATGCTGCAAGCGCTGCGCGGCGTCATAACCGCGGGCGGCGACAAGATGACGGCCACCACGGCGCTGGCCATCCTGCCCACGCTGACGGGCGCCGGGCTGCTGGCGCACGCCGACGACCCGCCGCGCTCGCAGGCCGCGGGCTGCCTGGGCGCCATGCTGCACTGCCTGCCCGACACGCACCGCGACGCGGCCCTCACGCACCACATCCTGGCGCCCAGCGGCGACGACTCGCTGGCGCACGGCCGCTCCACCGCGCTCTTCGTGGCGCTGAAGGAGACGCCGGCCGTGCTGTACCGCGACGAGGACAAGGTGGACAAGGCGCTGCTGGCGCTCCTCGCCAGTGACAAGATCCCTATCGCCTGCAACGGTATCCGGGCCATGGGCTACCTCATGCGGTACCTGTTGAAGGAAGGACGTTCTATACCGCCCACTATTCTGTCGGCATTTGTTAGAGTGAGTCCAATTGTAGATTTATTAAATACTTATTCAATTCTTATGGTTTAGTGGTCGCGAGCGCTTCTGCTGAGCATAAAGTTCTGGATTCGATATCTAGGTTGGACAAAGTGATACTTATTCGCATTTTCTCAATAGCAGCCCGAAGTTCGAATTTGTGCCCAGTTCATGGCATTAGGCTCACCCTATTTCATTGATCATTGACATCATGAATATCTTCTGGTTGACACAATTTCTTGGTCCACAGAGTATGAACCACCAGAGCAACGAGGTGAAGCAGCTGATGGCGCGCGCGGCGACCATGCTGGGCCGCGAGGCGCCGCTGTCGCCGTCGGGCGCGGCCGCCGAGCTGCTGCACGCGCTGCTGCCCGCGCTCGTCAACGGCACCAAGGAGAAGAACACCTACGTACGCGCCAACGCGGAGACCGCGCTGCGGGCCGTACTCAGGCTGCCTCAAGATGAACAGTTCCATTTGGTAACTATTACATATACAACGTGTCCCAGAAATCAACGTCAAGCCGAAAACGGGCAATAGGCCAAGTCGTGACAGCTATTAGAAAAATATAAAAAAAAATCTTGGTCATGTACTTTTCGAATTATAAGCATTCAAAAATAAATCTCAAAAAGTGACACCCTGTGATGATTTTTCAAGTCCTGTGACTACATTATTAACATTTCGGTAGTTTTTTTCTCTGTGATCTAACCATGAATAACCCTTCTGTAAATTACAGTTAAAAGTTAAAACGTAACTGCCTCAGTTTTAAATTAAATGTTAGATTTTTGCCCAATATTGAATTCAAAATAATGACATCACCCAAATTTAACCGACTGTACTGAAAAAAAAATCTACTACACTATTTTGGCAAGTAACTTTAAAAGATGGCGCGTTTAGTCAGGATTCCAAAATGGTATAACACATACTAATTGCTACTTCTTAATTGAGAAAAAACATTTTTTTTTTATGAAGCCGTATTTCATAAAAGTTCGATTGAGACGAAGAGTGACGTTATTTTGACTAGTGTGAGCGAGAAAGATTCATTTTAACTAATGTGAGGTGACGCTACTTTGACAAGTGGGAGCGAGATAGATAGTGACGCTACTTTTATCTAACTAAGAGGGAGACGGATTGACACATCATTTCATATGTGTGAGTGAAACAGATAGAGACGCTACTCTGGCTAAACAGGGATGCATCGGCAAATTGTGCAATACTGCAGTACGTTACGCTCTTTCGTTGACTGCACATCTTTTTGTATTCGTATTGACTTCGTACTTACAACTGTGGCTTTGTTTATTGGACTTGATTTGCATTGTGATTTGGATTTATCTGCACCGTTTCTGACAACCCCGGACTTGTTTTAATCGCAACCCCGTGTTTGTGTAGTGTTTTATCATGCCATCTCGATACACCGCACAGGAATACGCCAACATGCATCTCATTTATGGAGAATGCTTATGCAACGCCAATGCTGCAGCAAGAGTGTATCATGAGAGATACCCGAATGCTGAGCGTCATCCCGATCATCGAGTATTTATTAATGTGCATCGGTCATTATCAGAGGGTCGATTTCCTAGCCAAATGGTTAGCGAGGGAAGACCCGTTATGCCCTACGAAGCCGAAGTCTTGCAAGCAGTTGAAGAAGACAGAAGTATCTCAGTACGTGGAATTGAACAGAGCATAGGAGTCCCCAAAAGTACTGCACATCGTATTTTAAAAAAGAACGAGTTTCACCCATACCATGTACGACGAGTACAAAGTCTGCTACCCCGAGACTACCCAGAGAGAGTACGATTTTGTCGAACGATGTTGCAGAGGCACCGAGAGGACCCGCGATTCTTTGAAAAAATTCTATGGTCCGATGAATCAACATTTAAAAAGGACGGTTACATGAACCTCCACAATTTGCACGAATGGCACGTGGAAAATCCAAATTTGATGCGGGAAGATAGATCTCAGTACCAGTTTAAAGTAAATATGTGGACGGGAATTTTGAATGGTAAAGTTATTGGTCCAATCGAGCTGCCGGAGAATTTAAATGCCCAGGGTTATTTGAACTTCTTACAGAACCAATTACCAGAATTATTGGAAGAAGTGCCACTGAACATTTACGGCAGCATGTGATATCAACAAGATGGCTGCCCAGCGCATTATGCTCTCACTGTACGAGAGTTTCTCAATCGAGAATACCCCGATAGGTGGATTGGGCGGGGTGGTACAATTTCGTGGCCTGCCCGTTCACCCGATTTAAACCCCATAGATTTTTTTTACTGGGGTACGATAAAGGATAAAGTGTACTCTAAGCCAATTCAAGATTTAGACGAGCTGCGCCAAAGAATTGCAGAAGCCGCTGAATACATCAACTCAAGAAGATACGCCCGTCTTATAACGCGATCATTTTTAAAGAGATGTAGAACTTGCATTGCAGCTGAAGGAAAACAGTTTGAACATTTGTTATAAAACTTCGTAAATCTGATTTCATAAAAATTATAATAAAAGAAATCCAACGACTGAATTTTATTTCAAATGCACCTAAAACCAACAATGTACTTTTTTTCCTCAATTAAGAAGTAGCAATTAGTATGTGTTATACCATTTTGGAATCCTGACTAAACGCGCCATCTTTTAAAGTTACTTGCCAAAATAGTGTAGTAAATTTTTTTTTCAGTACAGTCGGTTAAATTTGGGTGATGTCATTATTTTGAATTCAATATTGGGCAAAAATCTAACATTTAATTTAAAACTGAGGCAGTTACGTTTTAACTTTTAACTGTAATTTACAGAAGGGTTATTCATGGTTAGATCACAGAGAAAAAAACTACCGAAATGTTAATAATGTAGTCACAGGACTTGAAAAATCATCACAGGGTGTCACTTTTTGAGATTTATTTTTGAATGCTTATAATTCGAAAAGTACATGACCAAGATTTTTTTTTATATTTTTCTAATAGCTGTCACGACTTGGCCTATTGCCCGTTTTCGGCTTGACGTTGATTTCTGGGACACGTTGTATACATAACGCCTTCTGGAGCGGTAGGTGGCGTGGGCAGAAACTGGCGAACGCCACCTGCTACTATACTTACGTGAAAATTATGGTTTTCCTCCTCCCCCGCTATAACTTTTTGATTAATTTCGTCGCGGGATCCAAGACAGTTACATTGTTCTCTGGGACTTCTTCGACTTCATTGTCTCGGCGCTTTTCTGGTGGTCGCCACTGTTGATTCTGGCTTTCAGCAGTTACAGCGGTTTGGGAATGGTGTGGCGGGCTTCCTATATTCCTATCCTTACATACTCTTTTTGCTTCGTCAACGTTCATACTTCTAGTCACAGACGCACGCCGGTGGCGAATACTACGCACCTGACCATTCTAAAGGACTATTGATAACTATGGCGTTACAAAATGACTTGCTAAAGTCTTCCGTAGTGCTATGCTTGGTGAATTTTACAAGTGGCCGTGGATGGCCATATCCGAAACTATGAGGAATAGCGAAAAATACTCAAATGAATCTCGAGCCCAATTTTGATGAAAACTAAAAGGAAGATAAAAAATATACGAGCATGAAGCACGTGCAATTCGCATTCCCCGAATTATTGTTTACGTTGTCCAATAACCGTGCGCCGGACGGACGTGCGAATAATCAGGTATCACAACAACCAAATATTATGATAACAACGCCGAATGTTGCCCAGAACAAAGATACAAGCCGCATTTCGATGAAATAGTAAAGAGATAGTTATCATTTCTCTTATCAAGTGATCTAATTGATAACGGGCAGTTCTAATAGCTTCTTTGCGGCTTGATATGATTATCCACCAACTTAATAAGATGATAACATGAAACAATATTGGCAATAATCAATCCCAATGCACTATAACATTTATATTCCAATTTCATGAGCTGTTGGAAAACTAAATTATATTTACATTTTATTGAAATTCAGTTTCTTTTTTTAACTGGCCAGCAACATGCCCTTCATTCCACCTGCATTGTAGTTTATTGTTTCCTAGCTCGTAAAACGCGTTCCTACGTGTTCACATTAACATGATGTATGCCAACTATTTTGTTTTAAGTGCTAACTAGAAGATAATATGACTGCTAATAAACAGAGTAAAGGCAGAAAAGTCAGAATTTAATTTGTGCTATCTACATTTCTGTAGACCATTTATTTTACTTACATAAACTCAAGCCATTTTCCCACGGGGGTAGGCAGAAACCACAAACTTCCTTTTTCACTTAGTTTATAAAGTCAAAGCATTTATTTCAATTAGACCATTACAGGCACTTTTGAAAGTCAAAAACAAAAAAGCTAAGCCACAGTCACAAGGCATAATAACTTGCGAAAGTACTGTAGTTGCACATTCCAAATCGTAGATCTCTATGGAGAAGAATGGGCAAGAAACTCCATGGACACTCTTTTAAATCAAAATATTGTTACAAAATCTTGGTTACATCATTCATGTTGAGATTATACATATATGTGAGAACGATGTACAAAGACGTGCACATTAAGAGCATCCAGAGTAAAAGATTAAACCAACAATTTAAAAATAAAGTAATTAAAATAAACCGTGGCAGCTAAGAGATGACCAGTCCCAACTGACAACGCCTGTTCACGAACATGACGCATGGATCAGCGCCATTCAACTCAACCATATTGAAGGGAACTAAATGACCCGACACACCCGCCACCATCAGCGAGACATTTGAGTGAGCATGACATTCTCTCAGCCACCAGGACACATTCAGTAAACAATATTTCTATTGTATTCATACTATGTATTTAATTTACAGCAATGCATGGCGTTGCTGGAGGAAGGCGCGCGCGAGGCGCTGGGCGACGTGGTGGCGCGCGTGCTGCGCCGCAACATCGCCGACGGCCGCGACGAGGACCTCGACTGCACGCTGCTCACCTGAGCTCCCCGACAGTCCCGACACGCGATGATACCACCCTCTACATGTTATACACTCTCTGTTCACATCCTTGTAAATATCTGTTCTCCACTTCTATGTGCTGTTATTTTTTATAAAAAATGGAATGAATGGTTTATAAATAATGTTACTAGACTGGAAATATTAATTTTTAAAATGCAATTATTAATGTTTAGGATAGATACTAGATACTATACTAGTAACAAAATTGATATACAGAACATGCATGTCTTGTGTACTATATTTTATTGAAAATATCGTGCAATATTACTGGTTTTTCCTATACTTACTTTTATTTTAAAAAAATATATAAATAAATCAAGAGAAATGAAACAATGTAAATTGTCTGTTAGAAATATTTTACTTTAAAAATGGCATTGAACTGCTTTTGTCTGGTAAAGTACATTAATAAGGTACATCTGTTTTTCATCACTTTCAAATGTCTGAATTATGATAATCAATAATAGCATTCCATATCTACAGTCAGAACAGGATTTGATATCCACACTCGGAACATGTCATTGTGTTATCTCTGTAATGTGTAACAGAACATGAATGTATGAAACTGAATAAACAAAACTTAATATGTGAGCGTTTCAATTGTTTTATCTTAGATAAGCTAGTGCTATCAAAATATCACACAATCAGCAAAAATCTACAGCACAATGAATATTCTCAGAAACTAGTTTTACATTACTAAAAATCACTAATGCTTTGATCTCTTAGATATATCAATGGGAATGTTACATAAATCCTTCACCTAAACCAATGTTTTATAATTAAGTACACTACAAAGAAAATTACAGTTCTTTATCTTTATTTTTCTTTGTGAAACCTCTTTCCTGGACGAGTTCATTGCACTCCTTGCGGGTCAGCTGCGACAGTGCGAGGCGGTCCAGCTCATTGTCGTTTTCGCCGAGGAACACCAGCTCTGGGGGCGCTCCCGATATGAAAGTCACTGTCAAGTCATTGTAAAAAGGTGCATCATCCATCACAAATTTCTTTACTTCCGGGAGTCGATTCAACGAACATCCTCTGCAAGTCTAGAAACAGGCATTTATAATAATGTAACTTTTAAAATTAATCCGTAGATATCGGTAAGCGGGTGTCTTATAACTAACCTCAATTCTTGCCGATTTAATGTCGGAAGTCTCGTAAGCCGCGGCTGTAGCTACGATGGCACAAATAGCCAATAATAACAGCTTCATTATGGAATAAGGTTGCTTTCTGACTGTCACTGAACCAGACAAGAAATAAACTGAATTTCGGGTAAGATTAGAGCGGTCGTTTAGGTAGCAGGCAAATTGACGTTTGACATTATTTGATTTTGACGTTTGACTATTAGCGTTGCACAGACTCGTAACATGCAAATGAAATAATTTGGCAACCGCATCTCAATCGACTAAAAGAAAACTGATAACCATTATATGTCTTAAAGGAATAAGCTTTAGAGTTGGTGGCATAGCTGGACTGACCCCTCTGTCTTTCTTTAATAGATTTACAACTTTAAAACTAAACCACTACATTCAAGGTTTGTTGGGAAAATTTTACAATTTCGGGTAGCGGTTGATGTGCTGGCGTCTGTATATACATTGATCATCATAAGGCCATTTATAAAACTTGTTAATTCGCAGACAGACTCCTTAGTAAATTGTTTTATGTCGGCAAAAGCCCAGCTATGCATGCCGTCTCTAGAGCTTATTAATTTATGGTACAAAAGTCGATTATAATGAGAATAAAATCTATCTTGAGAGATCTTGAAAATAAAAATGCGTCGCCAGCGTTATTTAAAATAGCAACATCGAATAAAATTGCTGTCATAACAGACATTTATGTTATTTTGTGTTTGACAATTTAGTCATTACTCATTTTCGCATCAGCCCATTGGATAAAAAATCATTGGCTCATTCTGAATTTTGATTTCATTCAAGCGAGTGCTTGTTTGTTGTTTGTAAATTCTTACCAATGAGTCCTTATGTTTAGTTTGTCTTAGTTTCTCTACTTTGATATTAATTTGTAAGTCAACAAAGTAACATTAGCTCAAAATAATCAGTGGTTCGTAATAACAACTCCAGTTAACATGCAGCAAGCACACAGAGATGCGATTCAAAGTAACTTTACTTCGTTGGTGGAGCGGACGGATCTAGACTCAGTCGTTACAGCTCTGTATGAAAAGAACGTACTTTCCGATCAAATGATCGAACAGTATAGGGTAAGTCAATGTATTGATAAATTCTATGTAAGGTTTCAACTAACTGTGCACTGAGCACCCCAGCAATGAGTCATAGATATTTGGGAACATAGGATTCACTCATTTATGATTTGTCTTTGCCTGATGTGCTTACGCTACAAATATCATCTTCCTGCCCTTGTCCCAACTTACAATGTGTAAAAAATTATTTGAAAAGGTGAATTAAGTTTCTTTTGTATATGACCCGAA
The DNA here is from genome assembly GCA_950022335.1 of Eurois occulta. Lineage (NCBI taxonomy): Eukaryota > Metazoa > Arthropoda > Insecta > Lepidoptera > Noctuidae > Eurois > Eurois occulta. Next base: position 944,178 of record OX465489.1, on the reverse strand, counting down.
ATTATTCAGACATACAATAAAAGTGTCAGAACCAAAACATTCACTTGTTTACAGAATACTGCTGAATCAGAAAGGGATCGTAAACGTAAACTCTATATACAAATCCCAATGCGCGGACCTCATGCCTTTGGCCATCTTGTAGACGCCCTTGGAGAGTTGGGCTACTGGGACTTGGTGCGGGATCTAGACCCTGATAACCCTTTTGTTCCAAGCCAACGGAATTTTGTTCCACTCCCAAGTAAGTTGTATTATTTTTTTTGATAATTTCATATTATGATGTGTATTACTTGTTTTAAGTGTTGGTGTGATTATCTACAATTACTGTGTATAATGATAATACCATAAACCTAACCATGAATATTGTGTCATTCTATTCCTATTTTTCAGAAAAGAAGCTTAATCCTACGGACAATGATGATTTCCACAGTCTCACATTAAATAGACAGAAAGTTGATGCAAATAAAAGTAAGTAATGTGTTTTAGGATAATTGATAAAGACAATAGACCTCGTCCAAGGCTGTCCATCAGGTGTGATTGAGGTCAAGAGCAGACCCATTTTGCAAAAAACAAACACCTATTCAGATACTTGATTGCTGATTGGAAATTGAAGAGTTAAGTTGTAACATTTTTATTCTGGAGGCTCAAAACAATGCTAGGGTAACACTGAAACAGTTTCACCCAGCCTATCCATCATTCCACTTAAAGCAGTAGCATTAGCAGTGATTGGAGTAGGTAGAACTAATATGGTTCAGTTACTGCAAATGTTGATGTTAATATGGACATTAGTAAGGTAACAAATGATCTTGTAGAATGTTAGAATATGTTTTCCTTTTTTCAACTATGTTGGGGTCGGCTTCCAGTCCAACCGGGTGCAGCTGAATACCAGTATTTTACATGGAGCGACTGCCTATCTGACCTCCACAACCCAGTAACGATTATTAATACTTGTCTATAAAAAATTGTTACAGATAATTAACAAAATATACTTGCCCTTCGGAGAGGTGGAGGGATATGTGTTCATAATTCCTTCAGACGTGGACAGCTTTTTACAAAGTAATTTCTAACTTATTTCATAATATATAAATATTTCAAATCCCGGAATACCAGAAGTGTCCATATTAAAACAACATATCGCAAGTACTCCGATCACTGTTCATTAAACATAATTAGTAAGTTTACAACTTAAGCCTACAGCTACAGTCTGTCTTTCAGACAGGACCCAGACGTCGCCACCACCCCCACCGGCAGCTGTCCCCGAGAACGACAATGCTGTCTGCGATGAGTCAATGGTGCCCCCCTTTACTGTCATCAAGAGCAAACAGTTCATGGAAGACGACGACACTAAAGGTTTGTGAAATTGTGACGCAACATTATATCAGCCGAGATATATTCACTGCTAACTCTAGCCAGCAGTTAGCACTACATTCTTGTATAGACAGTCTTAGGGTTATTTTCAATCTCTGACAAAAAGACGAGTGTTAAAAGATTAAGGTGTATATCTATAGCAGGCTATAAATGTCATTTTTCCAGATAAAACTGCCCCTGACTGCAAACACATTCAAAGTTTGAGTTTACTTAAACCATTAAGTATTTTTGGGTGGTCATGTTTCTAGAGGTTTTTCCTGTTACGCGCGGGTGTGCGCCCGCGTGCCTACCTCGCCCGTACGGGCCGTATGCGTCAGCACCTCCACTCACAAACTCTTTGTGTCATGGAGACAGGATAATAATGTACGAAACGATAGGATATGGGCGGCCAGACATTGACGCAGACACAAATCCGCATGATAGGATGAAGGCCTAACACACGCAGCGACAGCAAAATCTCACGTCCACACGACAATTTTCGCCTCGCTTGCAACAAATCGGCTGTCAACATCAGAAATTTTCAAATCGCCACCGTAGCCGTACCTTGCTCTAGATTTTATCGCCCGTCGAAAACAGAGCGGAGTTACCTATAAGTTTTATGTGTCTGTGCATGGATGGATGAACCGATTTTTATCTTTTCCAGAAAATATGTTAAATCGTTTGAAGATCATCAGCTTTTTTTCGGTACCTATAGTGGTACCTGTAGTGCTACGTAATTTGACTGTTCAGTTTCCACAGTTACCTTGTTATAGACTTAAAGCTGTACCGGACACGCGGCCGTAACCGTGGTGTACTACTGGACTTTACGTACTCGGAGTTCAAGAATGACATCGAGACGAAACGCAACGGAAGCGACGTCGACAGCAACCACCTCAAGTACCTGTTCTATGAGCTCGGCTTCCGCAGGCTCGGGTACCTCAACCTTACTAAAACAGTAAGTCTACATCAGCTTCTTTTCATTAGGAACCTTAATTATATTACTTGTGGTTCAGTTTCCTATGACAGCTATTAATATTTTGAAACCGTGTGTAAATTGCTATCAGTATCAATTACTTTGTTTGTAGTGTATTTAAAGTTGAGATTTCAACATTAAAATAGCCAGACATGAGTGGTCCGGACCTAGATTATTATCAATTCTATTCAATAAAGCTTAATTTCAAAACAGTCCACTCACTTTCGAATTGCGCAATAAATATCTGCAAACATTATTGCACAATGTTTAATATCATCTTTGGATGGTGATGGGATGGGTGACCGTATTACATATCGAGTTTCCTCCGTGCCTCGGAAAGCACGTTAAGCCGTTGGTCCCGGTTGTCATTTGTAGATCTTTGACAGTCGTTACAGGTAGTCAGTGGCCCGAAAGTCTGACAACCAGTCTTAACAAGGATATCGTATTACCCAGTGTGTTGTGGAGGTCAGATAGGCAGTCGCTCCATTAAAATATTGGTATCCAGCTGCATCCGGTTAGACTGGGAGCCGACCCCAAGATAATTGAGAAAAGGCTAGGCAAATGAATGATGTTTAATATCATCTTTATTACGTGCATATTGCTTAGGCGCTACCTCGAAAATAAATCGATGAAGTGCACCGTGCGACTGATCTACTAAGCGAGCGAAAGTGATGGTACTTAATTACTTTTGAAACGCAAAAGAAGAGATGGCTTTTTAATGTGCGTGCGCTCGGAATACAACGACGTATGCCAAAACGAATTTACTCCTTTTTGAACAAAATAAATGAATTAAATTTAAAACTACTTTGAGTAACCTTTGAAATGATAATACTTGTATTAAAGTAAATTCCATTGAATAACTCTTATGCGTAACGCCGTGATGTCGATAAGTAATAAAATAAATAAACTTTGCCAGTTTTTTGTATCAAGAAAAATTAATTGAATCGTGTATTCTTTTTACATGATACTAAACTAAAGAGTCAAAAAACATATAAGTACCAAAATGTTAAATCCCTATTCCACATACTTAACAAGTTACACGAAATAGAAAAAAAAACACATTTTTTTCATTATATCACCTTAATTTACAATTAACCACAAAAATATAGATGATTTCTTAATGCGCCTCCCCTCTCCCCAGGTTAAACAATAAGAAGTTGTAAAGGGGTAAAACGTGCTCACTCTGAGCCATTTCTTCTTCTTTCGTCACTTTGTTACAGGAAACACTCGAGACCTTGAAGAATCTGAACAACGTGCTGGTGGACATCGAGAGCGTGTTCATCGTGGTCTCCTCGCACGGCTACGAGCGCGCGCGCTCCTCCGACCTGGACGTGCGCTGCAAAGACGGCCAGCTCATCTCGCTCTACGAGATCATGGAATACTTCAACAACCGCAACATGCCCGCGCTCATCGGCGTGCCCAAGGTCTTCATTTTTCAGATGTGCAGGTCAGTATCATTCAAACATACCAAGTATGTAATAGTACTTAGTGCTTTTCCATTGGTAACGGCCCGGAGCAACCATCTTACTTTGTGTAATTTATTTCATCAGCACTGCTCCCAAAAGAATAAAAGAAAACATCGTGGAAAAACCGGCATTTCCTACAACCAAAAATGAACACGTAACATCCACCAACCTGCACTGGGCCCGCGAGCTTGCGATCCATGCCCTCACTGAGACAGGCAGCCCGTGACCCAGCAATGGGAAAATTACAGGCTGGTTAAGCTCAGTTTATTTTTCCAACGAGCGCCCACGCAGAATGACTACAATGCATATAACTCACAGAGGCAGCAGCGACGACTACACGCGCCGGTTGGAGCCGGAGCCGGCGCACATGCCCATGCCGGCGGACGACGGCGCCGTGCAGTTCGACGGGCAGCCCGTGCCGCCCGACGTCGTCGTGCTGCAGCCCGCCCCGCGCGCCGGCCTGGCGCTGCAGGAGACACCGCTCTTCTCTGATATACTCATCGCACACTCCACGCTACCGGGTCAGTCATTACTACCATGAACTTACCCTAACACAGTAGACTGCTGGACACAAGCTTCTACTATGCTGAGCCACAACACCCTGGCAGCCACCTTCATTCGATCGTCGGGCCACCTAGCTCGGGGTCGTCACACGCTGCGCTTGCTGATATCTCCACTCCAGAACTTGTTTGCCAGCGGCCATCCGTGACATCGGTAACATGACCAGCTCAGCAAAAAAATACACCTTTAATTATCAGACCAAAGTGCTCTGTTAACTAACAGTGACTTGAATGTTGGGCCAACTCTAAATGATTTGCTTACCCAGCAACAACCACGAGTGTCTCCCTGTTCCGATGTGTTTTAAGCCCTAAGTCTCACATTCCATCCTATCAGCAAATATTACAAATAAATGAATATCATATCATTCTCCAGGTCTCGTGGCCCATCGCGACGGCAAGCGCGGCTCCTGGTACATCCAGGCCCTATGCGAGGTGTTCGCGGAGCGCGCACACGACTGCCACGTCGAGAAACTGTTCACGCTCGTGGATAAGCGTATGCAGTTCAAGTTCCACCGGCAGACGTCCTCCGTGGACCGCTGGGGCTTCAACAAGCGGCTCTACCTGCACCCCGGCCTCTACGAGCCGTGAAGATTGAATAATAGACTTTCCAGTATTGCGTAAGAAGTTTTAAGAGGGAAGGTAGTTATGTAACCTTTGGGAGTTAACTAAATATTGGAATGATTGTGGAGGGATACTTAAAGTAACAGTTTCTTTTGTAGTCCATTGTATGTTAATTTAGTCGCAATACCTTTAATTGCTCAAGATACACTCTGTATCCATTCCATTTAGCCATGGTGGTTTTTATTTCACTGCCGAGAATTTTTGCATTTATTTAATGAGTGAGATTGGGACATAATATGCGTAAAGAAAATTTGTCTATGGCATAGTGACTTGAAACAGATGGAACTGCTTACGTAATGTTACATGCACAATGTAATTAGCTTTACATTAGTTCAAATAATTAAGCAATAAGAGTGACCTACTTGATACAGCCATACTAGTATTAGTAGTCCAGGGTAGGGCACGATGTGTTACATATCAAGGCTGCGCACAAATTATACCTACATCTAAGAATAGTGCCAAAATACGTAGTCAATACTGTACGGTTTAAGAAGATTCTATTTTCGTAATTAATTGATAAATGTTCATAATTAGGAAATCAATGTAAACTTCCAAATAATTATAGGAAACTGTCTCTGGTGTTGATATTTGGTTAATTATTACATAAAAGTTTGCTTTTCCTTCGACAATACGTATGTATACCGTTTCGCGGCCGTTGTGCCAAAATAGTATGATGAAGAAAATGAACTTTTTATAGCGGAGTTATTTAGAAAATGTAGAATACGTTTTAATCTAAGAACACTGCCAGGTTTACCACTAAATACAAATGCAGACTGCTTTTTGAAGCTTTTTACTTTTTTATGTAAAAAATAATTTATTGTATAATATACTTAATTGTTCCCAACGTTCCATAATTGCATTTATTTACTGTTTATTCCTGGGTATTTATTTTAGTACATGGAGGACTGACAGCTAATAAAAACAAACAAACAAAAAAGGAAACCATAGTCACCAGAAAGCCAATTACAAATCCGCACATATCAAAATCAAAATATTTTTACTTTCACATAGGCCTACATAAAAACTTATAATAAAAAATGTATGGTGTGAGCACAAACACTAAAAACACACACTGCTTTAATCAAAGTAAGAAGAATATAAATGCTTGATTTGCAATTATATGATTAAAATAATAGAGAAAATAGTAAAATAATAAAAACAAATAATATAACCTACCGCTACTTGAAAAAGAGTAATATCAAATTAAATTATTTTTTACAGTAGGCGAACAATTTATAAACCATGTAATAAAGGGATTTAGTTTTATGCGATATTGTGATCTTTAAGTATTGGAATCATCAGCGTCAGTCAGTAAGGTAGGTTGCCTGCTCAACGCACTGGAGGTGCTCGATAATGTGCCACTTGTATGTATGATAATAATAGGATGTAGGTACTGTATATATTAATATAATATGAAGTTTGATGTTTGTTTGTTCATGTAATGTATTGTATAAATGACAATTTGTGATAAGTGTAGCCAATTCTTTGGAAAATGCTGATGTTTTTCCAAGTACGTAATTGACTAAGTACTCATTATTTTAAAGAATTATTGTATTGTATATTTTTTTACAAAATAAAACGTATATTTTCAATGCTCATAGTTTTAATACACCACATCACATACAAAAATAGATAGAAATATTGATAGCACTAGAGCGATACTGTCTGAACGCCGCGCAAATTTTATTACGTCGCGGACAAGTTTTATAAAAAATATATAACAATTGTTATTTAATATGTACACAAATGTTCCCGGATATACAGAAATACAGTGCGATACCTACAGTACTTTTAAGTTTGTAATTTAGAAAATTGTGGTTGGACACCTCACTTGTAAATAATGTAGTATGAGTTTCAATAATGTACACGGTGCCCTCACGGTGGTCTTACTTTCAATAAAATTATTTGGACTTAGTACGGCACTGACATTTCTGTATTCAGTTAACATTCACTGGTTTACAATGCACAAGATTATTGCCGCTGAGCAACAGACACAACCGGCTCACTGTTAACAAATATTCTGTTAAGTATTTTAAAATATGGATTTATCTTTTCAAAATAGTACTTGTAGCATCCAATGTATAGCGCGAGTGTATGGAGCCTGTCAGTTAGTCACATTAGATATTAGTAGTCACAGAAGGATGGAAGCTTGAGCCATATCAAGTATTTTAAATAAACATTGCTCACGAGACATTTTACAACGCATTCATATTGTAACTACAAAATATACAGTGCAACAAACTTAACTGTGTACTGACAAAAATAATTAAGTAACAACTATATTTTAACACCTCAACACTTACGAAAATAAGTTGGTAAAAACAGAACCATCTTAGAGAGCTAAATAGCTAACAAAGGTTAAGATTTACTCTTAATATCAAGGGTGGAATAGTTCCTAATATTATAATATTGTAGGTGTTGTAAATTGCCCTGTGAACCCGGCATCACTCGTTATCCATATTACCAGCCTTGTTCGCGTGCGCTCTACCGGTCCGACACGGAGCCCACGAGCGCGCCCAGCTTGCTGAGGTTCAGCCACTGGCGCACGCAGCTGGGCGGAGCGCCCCGCCCGCTCGCCATGTCCGCCGAGCAGTGCATCTCTGCGCTACCGCCGCCCGGGTCCCGCGATACTAGCTCCGCGTACTCGCCAATTTTGTCCAGCCAGCGCTGCATGGGGTTCACCAACGAGCTCTGGTACAGCCAGTTGAGCACCGACGTCGTGGACCACCACGGCTCCAGCGACTTCCAGTCGTACACCACAACCGCGTCGTACCAGTTCCTCTTGGTGGCCATGCTGTCTTGGTACTTAGTCCACTTCGTGCAACACTTTAAGCTGTCCGGGACATTCTCTTCAGTGAGTATATCTAAAGTGGACTGGTCTAGAGTTGCATTGTTTGTGTAGGGGGTCAGTTCCGGTTGCAAACTGTGCGTTATAATATTTGTATTGAGCTCGTCGAGTGTGGAGAGCGGAGAGAGCGGCGGACGGGAGGCGACGTAGTGCAGCGCGGGAAGCCAGGTGTGCGACACCAGCAGCGTGGACGTGAGCAGCGTGACGAAGCTGGTGAGGTAGGTAAGCGCTAGCGCGGCGGCGGCGGCGCCAAGCCCGCGCGCCAACGGCGGCAGCAGGTCAGCGTCCGCCGCGGCCACCAGGTCGGCGTACGTGAAGAAGCCGCGCAGCTGCGCCTGCTTCAGTGCCACCTGCCGCTCCAGCCACAGCAGCCCGGCCTCGAACGATTTATCGCTCACAAACACATTCCAATCCTGTTCATACACAAACAAGTTAGTTAGAACCTAGTATTTCATGACTTTCAAGCCTGGATTGGTGCAAAAGATATATGTCTGTTTAAGACTAGTTGTACAGATTACTTACTATTGCGCTAAGGAATTCAATTTCCAGCTTTTTCAGCTGGTTCAGCTCTAGTCCACCGGAGGCGGCCCACTCGGAACATATCACGTCGTCGTCTTCTCCATCGTCTTGCAAGAACTTGTTACCCACCATCTGAAAATAACAAACTCTTTAGATCAGTCTCAAATAATTATGAAAGTGAAGCTTTCTTTACGCACGCGACACTTCGCGTGCGAAGGTATCTTCGCAATTTGCGTTGCGATGGCTCAGCATACTGCGAGCGTGTAGCCCTTGGCCAAGCAGTTAGGGTCCTTCCCAGAGTTATACTCACCAGTGAAACAAGGAAGAGATCAGCAGGTGAGGCGTTGTGAATGTAGTCAGGGTTGCAGGCGTTGAGTCGCTCGAGGTACAGGATGGCCAGCACGAGCGCGCACGGCGACACGCAGGCGCTGCGCGCGATACCGGCCGCCGCGTCCGCGTGCAGTCGCCGCAGCGAGCGCCCGCGCTGCGACACCGACCACAGTTCACACGAGATCTCTGCAAATTATCATCATAATTTACAATTTTGATCACATCATCAGTCTTTAGCCGGGGTCATTTTCAAGTCGGTTTATTTTTTAAATTTTTTGCCAGTCATTAAACTGTGAAGAAATAACTGTTTGCAGTAATAATGTCCTTCTTGCAGAGTTGAAAGACTTTGATAAGGGTCACCAATCCTGTTTAATATAAATAAAATAAAAAGTTTTTCTCATACAATTATTCTACAGCACAAAAATATGGAAACTATTTATAGAAATTTTGCTGTATTATTAGTTTTGTTTCATACCAGTGATGGGCAGGCTCAGACAGGGCAGCATTGGCAGCTGCCCGTAGTACAGCGTCTTGGTGATACGCTTCAGGAACTCTTTGTGGTCACCCATGCTCTATGTCCAAAATAATTACATCTTAACTTGACATAATATTGCTAACATGTTTCTAGAAGTCCTTCCTCTCCTTTTAACCACGTATGCCAAGTATATAGATACAATTAAAAAGTGATTGTGTCTCGTGTAGATCTACGTTCCGGCATACGAAAGGTTAAAAAGTAATTGTAATTTTTATAATTACTATTTCATTCTGTTTCTTTACATTATCATACTATTTTTTTTTAAGTTGTTTTGTGACTCCAATAAAATAATTACAATGACCCATTATAATATTATTATGCATCCTAGATAGTACATTATATAATTATTTAGGTGTGTTTTCCTGTAAAATAACAGATTTGCGAACACAATGGAATATCTATATTTTACCCTTACCAATGATGTTTTTCTTAATGTCTGCTCTTTGTTTGGAAAATCTTTTCAAACTTTTTATCAGTTAGTGACACACTGCGTAGCACAGTGACACAAATTTACTACTTATCTAGATAATTGTTATCAAAACACTCAAATAATGACCTTGTTGATCAGTCTGTGATGTCATTCATGATGATAGAGTTAATTAATTATGTTACATTATATTTTGTTTAGAATACTGCAATGAGAGTGCATAGTTATATTGGCTAAGTTTAACAAACAACGCATTTGGTATCAGCACGTGTACAGATTGCGCGAGTTGTACTAACTTGTAAATTACAAAAACATGATTATTTTGATGAGCAAGTCATGTGGAACTGATTAGCTGGTCAGGTGTTTGGGACATTCATCATAGCGAGAACGGCTTTTCATGCTATAGACAAATGAATGAGCACAACAATAACAGAAATCATGCCTCGTAGGCGGCGATATGCTCCGTGAATGAGTAGGCCACGACATGACCTCTTTCCGTACCTTGATCTTGGTCCTCGAACCCTCTCTTCTCCTTTTTGATATGTTCGACATATTCCCGGTAATTTTAATGGAATACTAGACTATTGTAAATATGAAATACAAGTATTATAACGACAATTTAACATTAATACCGGATTCTTCACGACGAAGAATCCTTTTTTATTTTATTTGGTGTTCCAGAGACAGCACGTTATGAATACATCATAAAAACGTAAATATTTTAGTACTCTGTCTACGTATTTTAGTAAGCGCATACGAAAACATCATCTGTTAGAAGAAGAGTTAAGCAATCGTTCATATGCACAATATAATATATTTATCTGGAACGCAGTTTGTTGACATTTAGAAGTGAGGGGTTAGGGTTACCTAGTCCTCTAGAAAAATACCCCAATATTCCTATGCACTGAGTGACCTTGGATCGGGTGGGGGCTTGAAAATGTGATAAAAGATAGTGATGCTAACTTTTTTTTTAATAATATTTATTCATGACCGAATGTGAACCTGCTAAACATACTATAATGTTACCACGTAAAATAAAATTTTGATGTGGCATAAACGCGTTTCCTTTAGTCTAAGTAGCTTAAATACAGTCACTTAATATTTTTTCGGTCATTAAATTAATGTTCAAAATCAAAATATTTTTATTTCACATAGGCCTACATGGGCACTTATGAAACGTCGACAAAAAGGTGCACGGTTCGGGTTGGTCGTTTCCTATGGAGAAGAACCGGCAAGAAACTCCATGGTTACTCTTATAAAACGATTAGATTTTACAATATTATCATGTTACAGCATTAGTACTCAAATATGGGGGGACAGCATAGGCCCGACAATAAGTCATTGCTTACTACACAAAAAAAAACTGAAAACAAGACAAGAGGTTAACAAAAGTTAACACTCCTCTAGGAATCTACAAGGCCTATACTGTTCACACATTCACAAACAATCGTTAAAAACAAAGACATTCAAATATTACGAGCAAAATCTCTTTGGTTAAAAAGAATCTATACAAAGGCAAGAAAATATTATAAAAGACTAAATTAAACATGTGACAAAAATATTGTCATCAGTGCTGCAACTATTCTGGACAAAAGGTGTTTAAATGATGTGAGAACCATTGTAAAAAAACCATTGATAATTAAAATGAAAAGAAATAAAATAAAAAATGAGATTGAGAATAATTAGAGACATCCACATATTTGTGCCATTTATGAGCTACCAGGGAAGCCGCAGGAAGTCGCTTCTAATTTTGAAAAGCCCTCGGTTTTTGCGGACATATCAAAAAACAATCTAGGATATAAAGGGAAGGCAGAGTCAGTACATCGATCTCTTTAAATTTTTCTCTGAGGGACTCGCGAGGACCCATTTTATAGAACGCGCGGAATGCCAGCTTTTGTAAAATGAAAATTGAGTCAACGTCTGCCGCCGATCCCCACAGCAGAATGCCATAAGACATAATACTGTGGAAATAAGCATAGTATATTAACCTAGCTGTAGCTGCATCAGTTAACTGCCTTATTTTCCTTACTGCATAAGGAGCTGAGCTTAACCTACCCGAAAGAGTTCTAATGTGCGGTCCCCACTGCAATTTTGAATCGATAGTAATCCCTAGGAATACAGTTTCAGCTATAACATCAAGTTTTTTGCCGTCAAGATTTTATAGAAAATTTATATCCCGTTGAGGTACATTTGGTAAAGAGAATTTTAGACATTTTGTTTTGTTCGCATTCAGTAAAAGATTGTTAGCTGCGAACCATTTCGAGAGAACAGTTAGACTTTCGTTGGCATGTAAGACATCCGTGTCCTTTCTATCTATTTTAAAAATTAGCGAAGTGTCATCAGCAAATAGAATTATATACGATAATTTGGCCATCATGTAAGGGAGATCATTAATGTAAACAAGAAATAGGAAAGGCCCGAGAATTGAACCTTGGGGCACGCCCATCTTTACTAGAGACCCGGAGGACGTCGCGTCGCCCCATTTACATTTAATTTTTGCTGCCTGTTTGATAAATATGAGAGAACAAGATCAGCAGCTTGTCCACGAATTCCGTAGTGGTGTAATTTACAGATCAATGTGTTGTGGTCGACGCAGTCAAAAGCTTTTGAGAGGTCACAGAAAATGCCAATGGCATCCTGAGACTTCTCCCAGGATTCCAGAATGTGACTGATGAGTTTTACTCCCGCGTCTGTTGTCGACCTACCCTTCGTGAAACCAAACTGTTGACTATGCAGAATACCATTTGAGTTGAAGTGAGACAGCATCTGGTCCAGCATTATTTTTTCATAGATTTTAGTCAATGCTGATCAAACATTGATTGAATATGCCTGTTAGGAGAGGAGCTAGAGTCAATAATATCCCCAAGAACTTTGACGGGTATCCCCCATAAGTCTTCAGTATTTTTATGTTTAGACTTTTGAATGCATTTATAATTGTATCAATACATATTGGTTTAAATTTTAATTTAATTTGTTGGTTTTAACGTTGGATAAAGATAAAAATGTCCTACCGTGTTATTCCCGGTGTAGCATTAAAACGCTCTCAGGGGCCAACCAAAACTACCTACTAAAGAATTATTTTAACATCTTTATGTATGGCGAAGGCATGAAGCTATACCTGCGTCCTGTATTGTCACGGTTAACTCCCTGATACCATATTTTTGTTGCCTATGAAGCCCCAAGTATCGGGCAAAGGACACTTCTCTTACAGAGGAGGAATGAGCTTGATCACTACGCTTGCTTAATGCGGTTGGCAGTTTCAGATCAAAGTACTTGGTCAGGGTTTCTTTACTATGTTTTCCTTCCCCGTTAGTTAGTGGTGTCTAAGTAGAAACTACATAAAAAGTACGTGTTGTACTTCGTAGCACGAACATGAACGCATTAATTTTATACCTCTCAAGTATTGTAGGTATACCGGACGCTAAAATTCTAGCTGGCATAAAAGTTGATGAAACGGGACCATACCTAAAAATTTGTACTCATTTGTACTCTTATTTCATTACTGCTAAATTGTCGTAAATTGTTAGAAAAGCAAAAAACATTTTCTAAGCCTTTGCATGGTTTTTATACTTTACACTAGATGGCGTTAAATGCAAAAAATATTTACATAAAATCAATGGGATAACTTTCATATAAATTATGCTTTCTTTCACTTCGAAACGAACCAATGAATTGCCATTTTTTACGGGGATAGTTTAATAAAAAAAAAAAAAAATAATCATTTTATTTCAGATCTTTCCATCCATATTAAGTGTTAGTAAAACATAACTTTAAAAACTACGTTAGTAAAACATGTAGGTCAGAAAGGAAATGCATAAACGGGCAATCAAATTTCCCCGCAATGACATTCAGGAGACTGTTTGAGCTGCCCCGGACCCTCTGCAGCAGCGACGCGGCACGCTTACGTCTGACCGCTAAGAAGCCAAGGTTAAAGGTCTGAGTACTTTTTTTTCACAGAAAAATTTTCTTTTACCGCATGAAAAAAGTTTTATTATCAATATTTACACGCGGGAAAACCGACAAAAAAATAAACGTTGTTTGAACGTATATTCTTAATTTTTACATTATACGCCATCTAGTGTCACGTATACAAATCACATACTTATAGGCAGAAAATGTTTTTTTTTGCTTTTCTAACAATTTACGACAATTTACCCGTTATGAAATAGAAGTACTTACAAAAGAGTTTAAATTTTTAGACATGCTCTCGTTTCATCAACTTATAAGCCTGCTGAAATTTTAGCGTGGTCGTGCTGCACGGTATTTCGCCTAGAACATGCTAGGTGGACAAAATTCAAGTTTTCATTTCCAGGAAATCTTAATTGCACAACACAAACAACACCCCCAAACTCCAAATTCCGAGAAAAAATTGTTTTTTAAATGTTTAACTGATGAGTCATAGAGTTTAGAAGTCAGGTAATGAGTTTAATGCAAGCGTTCCGGTCAATCTGTTGCAATTTAGCGACACTTTTGTGCACATCTCATAGTGGTTTATAGTGATATTTTGAACGTTTTTTTGTGATGGATACTAATACTGAGGGTATGTACTATTATTTAATATATTATTTTTATCAGAATCTATTAAAATGAATTTTTAGCATTTTTTTAACTTGATGCATAAATTTTAGCGTAATTTTTTTCATAAAGAAAACTTTGAACGTTCAGGAAATACATTGATTCGCCTTTATTCGGGCTAGCTTTTAGATATATTGTAGGTATAACTGTGTAGTTTGTAAAAATACACATATTGTTCAGCACACTTCAGTACAACATATTTTTTCCATTTTTTTTTCAGAACACGTTTACTCTATTTCAAGGATAGCCTTTTTTGAAGAGTGGTTGAAACACACGAAGAATGATAAAAGGTCGCGTATTTATGACTATCTTTCTTCAAAATTTCACTTTGGTGACATTACTGAAAGCAGCCAAAGAGAAATAAAGTTGAAAATATCCAACTTTTCTACTAAGATTGGAGCCAAATGGTTGGCTTCGGGAAAATCGAAAGAGCGTTTTTTAATTACAAATAAGACATGGCTGGATGAAGGAGACATACAGTTTACTGTGAGTTCTTTAGCCCCACAACCTTCGACATCGAGTGAGGCTGTGACATCTGCAGGAAGACCTCGCAAAGATTTCGAGGAATCGTCGTTTAAGACGAAGAAACGTCGAGTCGTGGATCTCGTAGAATCTCGAAGTGCCAGTGAATTAGTGACTGCTGCCGAAATTGCTATGCGTTCATCAGGGCAAAGAAAAGTTGCCCATGTGATTAGAGACATTAGTGAGAGCCCAGATAATATTATTAAGTCAAAAAATACCAGTTCTGTTAATCCTAGGCAGTTAAGTAGTGACGAAGCCTTAGCATACTATATAGATTCTAAGTCAACAACACATGCTTACAAACAAACTAGGAAGTGGTCCAGAATGGCAGGACATAATGTGTTTCCGTCATATTTTAGTGTAGTAAAATCCAAACAGGCCTGTTACCCTGCAGAGGAGCACATTGCTATAACAGAAACTCGTGCTGAAATAAATTTGCAAGCCTTATTAAATAAAACAGCGGAACGTCTAGTATTAGCACAGAATGAAGTTATCAGCAGTGTCCTCCCAACAAGTTCAACGTATACACTTGTTAGTAAATGGGGATGTGATGGAAGTTCTGGGCACAGCACATACAAACAGAAATTTGAGAACACTGAAGATACGGACGAATTTCTTTTCGTATTTTCTTTCGTTCCCCTTAAGTTATATGATGGGTCCAAAATTATTTGGAAAAATCCTCGGCCTTCATCAACTATGTATTGTCGCCCAATCAAATTGATATTTGCTAAGGAAACGAACGACTTCACGTTAGCGGAGACAAATAGATTGTTGGAAGAAATTAATGCTCTTCTTCCAACACTTATCAACTTTGGTGATTCTCAAATCTCTGTGAAACACGAACTTCTTCTGACAATGACAGACGGAAAGGTGTGTAACGCTTTAACGGAAACTCGTTCATCTCAAAAGTGTTTCATCTGTGGTGCCACCCCCAAGACGATGAACGATGACCCCGCGATGTTTAACAGCAATCAGGAACATTTTGGCTTTGGTTTATCTACACTTCATGCTTGGATTCGTTGCTTTGAATGCCTTTTACATATCAGCTATAAGTTGAATATTAAGAAATGGCAGGCTAGAAGCGACGAAGATAAAGCTGATATCAAGGTTCGTTCCGAAGAAATCAAGTTGAAATTCAAGAACGAGATGGGACTCATTGTAGATAAACCAAAGCCAGGATTTGGTTCTTCTAATGATGGAAACACAGCCCGTCGATTTTTTAAAAATGCTGAGATGAGCGCTCAAATCACAGGGTTGGATGTTACTATTATCAAACAATTTGATGTTATTTTGAGGACATTGTCTTCTGGGTTCGAAATAAACTTAGTTGAATTTAATAAATTGTGTCTTGAAACTAGAAGACATTACCTTAGTCTCTATTCGTGGTACTATATGCCTGCTACTGTACATAAAATATTAGTACACAGTACTGAGGTCATCAAAGCGGCATTGCTTCCAATTGGGCAGCTTTCCGAAGCTTTTTTCTCAAGAAGCACGTAACAAAGATTGCCGCAGATTTAGGGAGTACAACACCCGCAAGTGCTCACGTGTTGCCACGAATAGAGACTTGCTGTCCATGTTAATAATAACATCTGACCCTTTGATCAATAGCCTTCGTGAGATTCCCCAAAAAAAGCCGGAAAAAATATGTGCAGAGGTACTAAACTTAATTGTAAGCCCGACCATAGTAGCATCAAGACCGGAAACGTCATCATATTGTCGCACATTGCCACAAAATGATGACGATTCACCAGAAGATTTTGATGATGATTCTGATGATTAGGTTTAGGTTTAGGTATTTATTTAATGCAATTTTGTTGTTTGTTTATTATTTTTAAATAAAAATTTCTGTTTTTTTTATTTTTTTTGTTTTTTATTACAAAATCATACCAAAAACTATTAATAATGCCTCAATATGACTACTTATATATAAAAGCATCGTTAAATATCATAAAATAATATTGTCCACCTAGCATGTTCTACGCGGTACACTGTGTGCTGGGAAGGAATCTTGCCAGCACGACCTGTATATCTTTATAATAAATTGAGAGGTACCTATATCTAATTAGTGGTATAAAATAGTACAACTTATAAGGATTTTATTGCCATCTAAAGTTATAATGAATACGTTCATGGTCGTCCTATGAAGTACAACACTTATAAAGTATGTATGACTTGGAAAAAGTCACATTGGTACTTGCTGGGTTTGAAATGGCAACTTGGGCAGTAAGGATCAGATTAAAAACGAGCCACCACGACACTACAGCACAGTATTATTATACTCTTTGCTACAGCAGTATGTACAGATGCCAGCACATCAAACTACTACAATCTGTCCTTTAATAGATTTTTTATCTCTAAGGCATTAGGTTCGAGGTTAGTTGGGAAAATCTGACAGTTTCGGGTAGGTTGACCTGCTGGCGTCTGTACATACAAGGTGGAAGAGACATCGACGCGCATACAGTTACTACATATTCGGTACATCTGCAGCAGTTCCATACAATTGACCGTGTAGGTTGCACTTTTGTAGGAAACCAGTTTTTTTTTTCAAAATGTATTATAATTTTTTAGTTAGATTCATAATTTCTCTCCTTTGATAACTGTCTCGTGATTATGGGAAAACCCCATAAATATAAGGAAAAACCTAAAAATTGGCAATGTTATATTAGATCTATTTTTAAACCGACTTCAAAAAAGGAGGAGGTTTCTCAATTCGACCGTATATATATATATATATATACGGAAGAAGGAACAATAGGGTTTTTGTTACTTACTGTATGTATATATATATATATATATACATATATACAGTAAGTAACAAAAACCCTATTGTTCCTTCTACCTACGTTTTAAGAATCGGTATACACACGTAATAAAGGAAGTCATTTATAAAAAACGGTTAACAAAAATAATTAAAATAAATATTAATTATTAATATTTGTTAGGTTCAACTGATTTCTTACCTCTGCAATTCTGCTGCATGAAGCGATGACGCGAAAACAGAAAGAGATGAACGTTCCCGCCACTCTCTTTGATCGACGCCGCCGCGCCGGCGTGGCCCCGGTGCACCGGCCGCCACTGCGCGTGCCGCTATGTACCTATTTTTCTACACAAGTTCGTGACCTTTTCAGCTGTTGTTTATCACTTCAACGAATTAATCTTTGAAAATGTTGGTTTACACGGTATTTTTATGCACAATTGATACTTGTTTAAACTACATTTAACACTTCACTACATTTAAAAAAAAAACAAAGTCTGTCTATATCATCTTCAAGGGTGGTCCCATGATAAGGAAACCGGGATCTGATGATGGCATCTAAGAGAAATTGAGGGGAGCTTTCAAAAATTGTAGTGGCGACTAGTGCGTTTGTAAATTTTTTGATTAAGTATTTTAAAGCACTATAATTTAAAGAAGGTCTGGAGTCGCTCTGATGATGGAACCGAAAGACAGTCGAGGGAACTCCTCAACGGTTTACAGCAGTCACCTTGTGTTTGGGTTTGATTAATTTGTATTGATGAGAAATTTACACCTAGATGGGTTGTGACTGTCATAAGGGGTCTGATGATGAAGACGAAGGACAGTTAAGGGAACTCCTCAATTTTATTGTTTACAGTAGCTACCTTGCGTTTGGACTTAATTCATGTATATTGATCAAAACTTTGCACCCATCTGGGTTACAAGTGCCATTATAGGTCTGATGATGAAAAATATTTCTATGGAATATTGCAACTAAAAATAAAAAAACTTTTTTGCAAAAAATAAAACCGACTCCAAAAACACAAAAAAAAAGTAAAAAATAATTTTAGCTTCAGAAGTCGGTGACAAAAAACTGAATCAAATAAACAAAAGTCACCGACAATTTTATTGACCGTGTAGGTTGCACTTTTGTAGGAAACCAGTTTTTTTTTTCAAAATGTATTATAATTTTTTAGTTAGATTCATAATTTCTCTCCTTTGATAACTGTCTCGTGATTATGGGAAAACCCCATAAATATAAGGAAAAACCTAAAAATTGGCAATGTTATATTAGATCTATTTTTTTAATTTTACTATGTGAACACGAGTCTTTTGATTCAAATCGACTAAACTGACCAAAAATTTGCACTAGTCCTCGGTTGAAATAATTGAATAACTAAACTAAACTAGAGCTCTATTGAAGTATTGACAGCTGTCAAACAAAGGCAAGGGAGACAATCGAACGCTTTTTCGTTCAGAGCGATTGCTTTTTCGAATACAAATAAACGACAACATGAAATAATTAAATAGCGGCATCCGCGTAAATAATTTATCGTGTGTGCGGCATAACATTGTGTTAAAGTTAGCATGTGCGTACGTGTAATTTAGCGTCAGGCGCGTGTGGGTTTGCGAGTGACTCGTGTCATTGATATTGATTTCTTTTATTTTGTGAGAGAACAATTTCGAAAATGATTTAGCCGGATTTCTGGGAGCTTCGGTCCGTTTGTTAAGCGTGAGTGTTGGAGACAATGTTTGGAGTCGAATGCAGTGTGTGATAATGTGCGGACAAAATGAAAACTAAGAGTTTTTTGCTGTTTTCGACGTCGGTGTTTGCAATAAGTATATTTCTGATAGTATTCCACTCGCAGCCGCCACAGTCCATCCAGAGCATTGTTACGCAAACACACCAGCACATAAAAGATTTTCAGGTTTGTAAAAGAGCAATTCATTTTTAAAATAAATAAGAATAAAATTTTTTTTGTGACAAATTATCTTTAATTTAGCTTCTCACAGAATGATATTGTTAAAATGACGAAAAAAAATAGTTTTTTTAAAATATTTTGAAAGCTGAACACCGCCTCGTCATTTGTAATATTGACTTATTATTTAATCTTGTAACATCTGTCTCACTTACCTTTTGGCCTGTTACACATTGTTTACAATTATAATTGTGTTTTCTGCAAACAATGGACTTCAATGACTAACCACTGAAGTGGATATTCAAATGTAAACAAAGACTTTTTACATTGTAATCTTAAAACTTCTTCAACAATGATTTGTACTATTTTTAATCAATAATATGAACAGTATTCCAATTCATTATTACATTTTTTTTTAATAAAATAATTATGTGGTTATAACCCACCCCTAAGATGACCTTATGATCCTTTAAACCAATAATATTATCAGGTTTCAATGAATATGTAGTTTAAGATAATAACTAATGTGATTTCTACATTTTCAATTAAAATAACTCCTGTATGTAGGCTCAATATCTAAATAAATATAAATTCTTTATACACGTGGAGCTCACCTATAAGGTCAAAATATACAAAGTCAAAGCATTTATTTCAATTAGACCATTACAGGCACTTTTGAAAGTCAAAAACAAAAAAGCTAAGCTACAGTCACAGTCACAAGGCATAATAACTTGCGAAAGTACTGTAGTTGCACATTCCAAATCGTAGATCTCTATGGAGAAGAATGGGCAAGAAACTCCATACATACATACATTATCATAACAGCCTGGATCCTCTCACTGCTGAGTATACGTTAACATACTGCATTCAAAAGAATTAATGACAGTATGTCCATTATTATAATATAACAAAACTACTTGTCGCATAAACCATTTATAGCATCTGTTAAAAAGCCCTTTTCATAGGGGTCTATTGTACTATCCTACTATGAAAGTATAATGGAGTATCCTTGTTCTGTTTTCACCTGTGAGATCCTATAATTGTCTGTGTGTAAACAATTGTTGTCCTTCTGTGATAAGTGTGTGTGTGGCTTGCTGGATTACCTTTTAATTGCAATTTGAAAAATAATAATTAAAGATTTTTATAGCATAGTAAACATTTTTTATTATTGTTTCCATTATAAACCATTAAAATGAGATTTACCACGCAACAGGCCTCGTTGTCCCAGCAGGAGAACCTGCGCGATGTGGAGGAGAACCACCTGGTGCAGGAGGAGCAGTACTCGCGGCTGCTGGGGCTGGACGGGCGCCAAGAACTGTGGCACAACACCACCACGCCCGCGCTCGTGACGTACGCGCGCGGCGACGCTCACGCACAGGCCGTCAGCTTCGTGCGCGCCGCCGCCAAGCTGCCCTACACCGTGCTGCTCTACAATCTAGGTTTAAAGCCCTATTCTCTGGCTGTGGTGAGTAGGATCTCATATAATTTATTTATTGTACAGCTTTTGCCCGCGGCTTCGCTTGCGTCGCAAATAATCCCACGAGAATCCTGTATATAGCCTATGACACTTGGGGATAATATAGTTTCCCATTCGTGAAAGAATTTTCGGAATCGGATCAGTAGTTCCAAGATTACCCCATCTTTGTAATATGACTATAGATAACGGGAGTTATTGCACAAGGCATTCTCTACCAGTCAACCTTCCTTCCGTCCTTTCAGTGTTCCTAATTTTCTTACCTTGATTTAAATAATAACATAATTAGCTTGGCTTTGGTTTACAAAGGCTTCACATGAGCTTGCCTTGTTGTTTTTTTCTGATTTGATGAAGAATTCAATTTTGCAATTGTGGCGAAAATAACCTTTGAACAGTTTAGAACGATCGTGGTCATTTTTCACTTCACGCGATTATTCATTGGAGTGGGAACTTCGTCATCAACTATCGTCTCTCAGCAATACTACACGAATGCGGCCAAATGACCCAATTGCTTGTATTCTCGCCATTCATATATCGTCATAGCAAGTCATCGGTGTGTCTGTCGCAGGTGTCCAACTACTGCAATTCCTCGAAATGTGCTATCATCGACCTGGACCTGGATGTGTTCCCGTCACACGTCAGCGACGAGAGCATACACGCTGTGCGCCCGCTCGTCATACAGGTGAGTTACAAACACTGGATTCTTCAGCCGAATAATAAAATTATACCTTACATGATGATGTTGTCAGTCGTCAGTTTGATATTGATACTAAAGAGTATACGTAAAATGTTGTATACCTTGACTGCTTCAATTAGATTTGACGATAAAAAAATGGTCGTGTGAAAAGGTCTAGGCTGCTTCCAATATCGCCTCAATACAATATCTAACCGGTAGGATAGGTTGAACGGATTTGTTTGAAATCAGTCATCGTTTTCCTGTGCTTCGATAATAACCGAATTTTACGATTGGCGCCAAAAATACCGCCATACCGACTCGTAATGGGCAACAGAAATAGTTTTGCTGTGGCCTTGCAGTTTTTTGCTAAACGCACTTAGCCCGTCAGTAGTCAGATACAATAGACTGATATTAGGTGCTACAGTGGTTTAACACTGAATTGATCATGAGGAGGCCATCTTGGTACCCACATCTAACTATGAAGCTACGCGGTAGTGTTCTAGACGCTATGGTAGCTGCATTGTATATTTTCGTTTATCCTCTCAGTGTCTTGCCTCATATTAACGCCGCAATTACTCAAAAGCAAAAGAATAATAAAATGTATTCTACTGCTTTTCATCCATCCTGTGCGCGGTGGACATCGAATGGTGCAATGAGTTGAGACTATCTCAAACCACTTCAGTCCTTTGCTCATTTGTGGAAATAACATTCTAATTTTCTTGTCAGCTCTTCTAGGTCACTCAATCAATGTCCCAGGGAATAATGTAACATCAGGAATCTCGTAGAATCCCTAGGCATACCACGAAATCTCGTGAGAATTTGAATATTCCAATTGATTACGTTTACACTCCACGGGTGGAAAACGTTTGACGGAAATCGCGAAGGCAACCTTCGTGTGTCTTTTCCTTTTGATGTTGATTGGTTTACACGAAATAGGAGTCTCATAACCTTCATCCAACTTGACAAATCTATCGTGGTTTTACGAGTTTACATGCAAATCTGCATTTCCGTCACAACAATAACAGTTTTACGTCATATAGTATGAATATTTTTATTCACTGCGGTCGGTTCAAGTTCATGTAATTACATCGCACATTCGCACCTATCATTAATCACCAATTCATCACACAAAGGCACAAGTAGCGAGGTCTATTCCATTCCTGTAAAGAAGTACCTACTACTTACTTAGGTAATCACATAATTAGATAGGGTACCTATCGGATTAGGGCGTCAGTTATTGATTTCAGTTTTTTTGACCTTGAACTTTGTCGACTTGACCTTTACACTCTGTGTAATATCTAGAACATGTTCGTCATGTAGTTGTTTGTTAATTTATTCGAAACGCACCTGAAAATCTTCTTATCCTTCGCCGAGATACGTAAAGGTAGACATTATTATGTTTGCGCTTCTTATCCTTATGAGCTTACTGCGTATCTGGAGGCTACCATCTCTACGTCAACACCGGTCACTTCGTTTTTCCGAGTATGATAATACATCTAAGAGGTCTGCTGAGAATTAGACATCATTCCGCGAAAAGGGTCTGGTCAGGGGTTCAAAATTACTCAAGTTTTAGATCCCCAGTAATGATCAGTCAACACCAACGGGGCTTAAAACGAATTTGAATAGTTTTGGCGCATCCTAAGCAAAAGTTCAACCTCAAGTTTTCCACGTAACTTCACACGACACGGGGGAATCAAAGTGAGCCTTAATAGCTGGCATAATTTATTTATTGAAATACCTTAAACTATTATTACAGGTCTATAACCTAATATTAGCCAAGTCCCACAGTCAAAATTAAAATAAAACACCAAATATATCTTAAGATCATTGTTTGTAACACAATAGTACTTCTGCGAATTGTACATGTAAGTACATCAATTTCGACCTGAATGTAATTGATGGTGCGAATTGCTCGAGTCAGAGGGGTTTGGCCAGCAAGTTGGTCCTAGCTGAAGGTACGACCAGCAGCGGCGGGGGCCGTCGCCTCCACACATAACGGTTGGGAACACACAATTGCAACCGCTGCAACACTCTCGGGTTGTGCTCTTTGCCTCGGAGCAGTCTCACCATGTACGACACTAGTGCAAATTCCCGTCGCACCCCGAGTTGATTTTACCCCACCATACCCAGTACCAGTAGGTACAAATAGTGTGGGGTACTTACATTAAAGGGTAAAATGGGAAACTTTATGAGGTATATATACCCCATAAAGTTTCTTGTACAGGTGGCGCGTGAATTTGTTCTGGATTTGCTCCAACATCACTGAGTACTTAGCCTCATGTGGAGCCCATATGATAGCACTTTGTTCCAGATGACTCCTGACTAATGGGTCATACAGAACTCTGATGGCTGTGATGCTGGTAAAGTCTTGCGTCTGCGTCAGAATAAAACCCCAGTTTCTGAATGCCTGTTTGCAGATCTTAGTTATATGACCGCGAAACGTCAGTTCAGGAGTAAGAACAACCCGTAAATCACGTACCTGCGTGACTCGTTGCATCGGTACTGCATCCACTACATACTCGTAGAGTAGAGGTGCTCGCGCGCGGGGGAAACTTATCACCGAGGACTTGGATACGTTGAAGTAGAGGCTGTTCGCATGACTCTATTCCACGATCCTATCAATGTCCTCCTGCAAACGTCTGCAATCAGACTCCGTCCTGACCTCAAACAGCAACTTGAGGTCATCTGCGAATAACAACAAGATTCATTTTTGAAGACTTCCTGTTTATCATTATTGTAAATTCCAGAGACCCCATGTTGCTGTTAATAATAAGACGTCTTAAGTAGTAATTACTAGTAGCAGTGCGGCACTAGAGGCGGCACATTAGGCAGTTAGGCTTGGCGCGAGTGACAGCCGCCGCAGTCTATCACGTTACTAACAGGCGTTCATAACTTCCGTCAGCCGCCCACTTTACTGCTACAGACTTACAGCGCACGATTAACTCGGAGACACATTTGATTTCATCCTCTGACTTTACTTATTTAAGCTGTTGAATAGCTAATGTGAAAATAACACCGGTTGCTTCACTGAATACTCAATTAGACAATGCATAGACCATTTGGCAGCCAGTGAGCCAGGTGTGCTGTGTTAGCTGGTACAACAGCTTTAACGACCCTTTATGCTGTTTCATCTGCATATTCCAATTGAAGCACTTCTTGGAGAAACAACCATTTTTATGTGATTCCCTCGAAATTGGACCCTTGTACATTAATTGTACTACCGCGAGCAAAACAACTTAAGTGGCCGAATTAATTTATCAGGGACAGCGTAATGAGATAAAAATGTAACCCTATCCAGCAGAAACATCATCCACGAGTTAACCTGTAGGTCAATTGTATTAGAACAGTATATTAGATGAGGTTAAGGGTTAGATTAGTGTAGATACACGTACTTTTGCTATGAACCCATTTAAAAGGTCACTGCGCATTAGAGATGATCTCGGAAACGGGGTGGTGCAATGGGACGTATCTGTGTTGTTTCGTATTACAGCCGCCTTTAGCTATAAAAATGAGATGCCTTTGTGCTGACGGCTCGATAACTTTGTGTATTCCAATTTTAACGTAATGGGAACAATTGGAATCAAAGTACCAAATGTAGACTAGGTGAGAATTTCTCCTGTTGCATTTGAGTTTAACATGGCCTAACAGGGTAGGGTAGTCTAGTTCTGAGATGATTATTTATCGGCGAAGGAAGTAGATAACGCCCTATTTTGGCAATATTGCACACCCAGCTTCAAGGAACGTGTGAATACATGTCGGGGGCACGATGTGCGGTGGTGCCGGCATTACTTGTGTCAACACTCTACTAGATAAGATACGAACATATTCACCGGCTCGCAACACTCCGTAGTAAATTACTATCGATGACAACACCCCGATATGTGTATTCTATTCGTAATTTTGCACTGTAAGCTTTGAATTAACAACAATGCTACTAATACTTGTTCGAAGCGCAAGAGTCTGGTGTAAGAAGCGTTATTCCGCGCGATTATGTATCGCTGCAGGTCACAGTAGTCAAGGTACTTTCGGTACTTCTTGTATTTGTAACGACAGTTGGCTACTGCGCTCTGCAGCGTCATTGCATCAATCATTAGACTGCAACTTTGGAACAGTAACAAAAAGACAAACGGGACGACAGATAAAAGAAGCTTAGGGAAACTTCATTAGCTCTAATGCACTATTGAAATTCAAAATTTTTATTCAGGTTACAATATGAAAGATTTTATCAACGCTAGCCAGATTGCTATTTGCAATCTACCAAATTTGATAAGCAATGGCTTCTATGAATTCCACGCAGTATTGAAGAAAAAGATTTTTGGAACTCCTTTTGTTCTGGTTACTAGAAAACTTCGGGTAATATGCGTTGCACGCCTCATCACCATCCACTTGGGTACGCACAAGCTTGGGTTCGGCGCCGTATAACTTCTTCTTCCTTAAATGAGCATCATAGTAGTATCATAAGCCAACATTCTAATAGTTTCTCAACCATTTGGCGCTATTTCTATTCACTACCGACTACCGACATTAATTGGTTCCTGAAACTCGGGCTGAAGTAGTCGTGACCGTGAATTTCCATGGTTTATTCAATACGGTTTAGCAAATATTAATTTACAAATGTCGTGTTCTGTCGATACACGAGTGCGGTGCCGCATGCCCGTCCTTGACGTTACTATAATCATGGAACACGGCGTTGCCGCACCAAAACGACGTTATGTAGGCTGTCTACCACTTTTGCTGTATTTAGAGGCTTCTTTCCCTGCAGACACAAAAGCCCACACCGCGAAATGAATTGCTTGCGCAAACGCTTATAATTCACCGTTAAAAACTATCATCCTATCTGTCTGACATCCTACAAGCTGCTGCACATCATAGTGCAGATGTAGTAAACTAGATATAGCTAATCTCTCTGAAATCCCTCAACAGTTCCAGACTTCCAGTGGTGCTTAAGTCTAAAACTCCAGAAGTTAGTTAGGAGTCTATTGTTTAAAGCACCGCTAAAGGAAGACTGAATGATGTGTCGGCACCAGCCTTATATGTGCCTACGACATTTTCTCGTAGTCAGTGTTTCAGGACGCATTTGGTTATGTACATGCCTAATTCGACGAGTGTCGTGATGACTCGAATATGTTAATATTGGGAAAAGTATATGGATCAATATCGCTACATTTATGGTTCCATAAAAAGGGCTGAGGCAATATGAGAGTTTGCCCACACTCACCGCCGCGAAATTGTTGATATCAGTCATAAACTTCATGTCAATAAAATAAGGTTGCGTGGCCCGCCGATGGGGAACAGCGTTTTGCCGAACTTGGCGAAGTGCTGCATCTGTTGGACGCCGATCGTTGCGAAATGGCATTTTAACAGCCTTAATCGATATCCATTGATATTACAAATGAGAAAGTATCGTCTGTTACTTTTTTACGGCAGCTTTCTCAATGGCTGAACGGATTTGGCTGAAATTTGGTACACGATAGACTAACAGCTGGATTAGGATATAAGACACTTCTGTCCCAATAGTCCTTTGTGAGATAATTTCTGGCTTACACGCGGGCAAAGCCGCGGGTGAACGCTAGTTTTAAATGAACTGCCGACGCCGCACCGCCTAGTCGTCTCAGATTGCCGTCGTTGTCGTTATTTTGAGGGATCGCTTATGCTGTCGCCAACGTCTTTTTATTACGGTCTATCTTATTCGCAAGATATAGGTACTTATTACAACACGAAGTTATTCACCGACTGTTACCATCACCGATGCGCCTGTATCGCCTTCCCAAATATAACGCAACGCATAAGTAATGTTGCGACACACATTTAGGCATAGTTATATATATATGCATTAATATCTAATTGCTAATCGGTCTATTGTCTGCGAGCTGTTAAAATGCCGGCACGTTATCAACAGCGACACCGCGAGTACAGCGAGGACACGTGTGAACAATAATACGAAGCTCATCCTGAACTATTGTAATAGTCCAACGCCAATCGTCGGTTTTTATTATTTGCTCAGCTGACTGATTAGAATTTCAGGAAATCCGTAGAAATAAAAGCATTCTACATTACATTAAATGATGTTGGGTGCCAAAAAATTTAAAAAGTATTTCTGCTGTATTTTGAGCTGAAACTAGGTGAATGCTAGATTGTGAAGGAATTTCTAATGGTCGTCGTGTAGGTCCATTTGGTCGCATTACTCCTACGTATTTATTTAGGAAAGTGGACAACAATCGGACGTTTCCTAAAGAGCCGGCCTCATTGGCTCAAATGGCGGGTCTCGTGTAACCCTAAAAGGTAATAAAAATGAAGCGTCTATCGAGGGAGGACAGGGGTGTTCGGTGATTGTAATTGCGGTCTCCGAGCGCTAGCTAATGAAAATTCTAGGACTATCGTTTCAAATGGGTGTTTTTGGTAACCAAATCTCCGACAGCGTTTTCAATACGCCGAGGTATCACGATAGATCTCGAACAAGGCGTGTTTGTTACCTCATTATCGACATAAAGCGTATCCCGTCACGCAATGGCACGCAGTAACCGATTAGTGGATCCATCAAGCGGGGCCAGCCCCGGGGCCCAGGGCCCCTGGGGATGGGTGCGACCGTGACGTTCCGTCTGCGTGTCTGGGTCACTGCACGCAAATAGTTGTAATCACCCATATTTTGGGAGTTCTATTTATTTAAGTGGTTTTGTCAAATCGCTGCGCTAAATGAAAATCAAGGTCTACATTCCTAGATTTTATGACGTTTTACCAGACGTTAGGATTATTTATGTTCAGTTGCTTTTGCTTAAGCGCATTTAATTTAACACGGAAACATGGTAGTTTCTTGTATTCAGTGAATGGGGCACAGGAAATCTGCTCGTGCATTAATTAGTTGGCAGCCAACTAACCAGCCAACCAACAGGAGATTGAATCCGAGATCGGAAGACTGAAAACGATACGTCGGTACTCTCGGTTCTGGTGTTCACTCATTGAATGTAGATTTTGTGTCAGTTTTTCATTTCTGTCGTCTCCGTCCGCTACCTTTTAATGTAATTGCTACGGAAGCGTATAAATTAACCGGTAAACGGTTGGTAGTCATAATGTCGACCAACTCTTCCGCTTAATTGTCGCAACACATTTTATACATTCTCAAAATATTTCGTATGACCTCTGATGGGTCAGTTGGTTTCCTTGGTGCATATGCCACGAACTGACAATGTTGTAACAGTTTAGCCAATATTATTTCATAAAGGTATTGCAGCGCTTGAACATAATTAGAGCGTTGTTTCTCCATAAAATTAATTGCATCCATTTTCCCTGGTTTATTTAAAACCTACATAGGAAAATAAATCGTGTTTTGATCATGGCCAGTTCAGATTGCTAATAAATTCATAATTTTACTACTCTACAAACAAACTTCACACACCAAACAACTTCTTTAAACTTGTGCACCATAGCATTCAATTCTAGTTGCAACTATTCTGTCTCCATTCCGGACGAGCACATGCAGGCGCTTCACCGTCTGTTTGTCGTAAATACTGGAATCCGGGGATCTCAACGATTGCTCTAAGCCGTCGACGTGATTATTCGTGTATTCGGCACACATGTTGCGACTCATTAGTTTTATGATTTGTGATACAAGGAAGCTAGTTGAGTTTTTGTCTCGTTGTAAGTGCTCTTGAAATAACCGGAGATTTGGCGTCTAGCTTGCCACGGTCGCGGATAAATAATGATTCGATATAATTCATATTGTTTATACAATTACAATTGCCTCGTTGGTCTAGTGGTAGCAAACGCGACTGCTGAGCATGAGGTCCTGGGTTTGATTCCCGGGTCGGGCAGTGTTATTGGGTTTTTTCTATTAGGTATTTATCTGTAACAGCCATGGAGTCTGGATTTGTGCAAGGTTAATGGCAATAGGCTCGCCTCTTATAACATGGGACCTAAAAAACATAACTGCCGAAATGTGGGTGAACTCTTAGGTACACCTCTGCCTAACCCTTCGCGGATTACAGGCGTGATGTGCTGTTATGATTTATGTTTATACAGTATGAAAATGAATGTTTAATGTCAGTCAGATTAAAGCTGTTTGAAATGACAGTGGTAAAATATTTATTGTATTCACAATATTGTCATCGTTACAAAAGAACTGGAAATTTAAAGCTTTGTGGGTCAGTTTCTGATTAAATGGCCGTGTCACTTCCTCGTTAGTCTACCTACTCGATCCTTTGTTGCTTAAAGGTTTAGGTGTTTTTGGAGCATAAGTGATGGATCTTATAGCGGATTCATCTTATACCGCAAGGTTTGATAAAAAAATGCAGATTTTCTATAAAATGTCTTCCTGTCAGATTCAGCGTACAAATTATGATAATTGAATTTACAGAAATACCAGTATAGTCCCTGAGCTAGATTTTTTCTGTAGTCTGAGATACCTATTATATAGCGTACGTTTCTCTCGACTACTGACGTGTATAAATAAAACGGCACAACTTTACTTTCAAGAACAAAGACTAACAAAGCGCGGCGCGAACCTACGCTAAACCCAGGCTTTCTTACTAATTGCCTGCATTTTGTAATAGTGACCTACATTGTGATAGTTGTGAGCAGTATGCTCTCTTTTGACGCATACGTTGTTTATTAGTCATTATCAGCTTTATTATATACCTACAGATGTATAAAAAAGTTTCCGTCCATAGAGTGCAACGGCCTCATGCAATAGAACAAAAATCGTCAGCATATCCACATATGCCCTTGTAAATTTATATCGGCTAGATGACCAGGTAAAACCGACTCGTTTAGCGTTATCATTGGAGAAAGACATTCTTGTCAGAGGAATTAAATAATGTTAGATAGTAGGTAGATCGATTGTTGCACATGTTGATGTACGTTATGTCGTGTTCGCAGCACGCGCTGAGCCGCGTGGGCGGCGTGGTGTTCTGCGAGGCGTCGCAGCGCTGGACGGGCGCGCCGGCCGAGCTGGCCGCGCTGTGGGCGCGCGCGGCCGCGGGCGGCGGCGTGCTGGCCTGGCCGCGTCGCGCCGCCGTCACCTCGCTCACGCACCCGCGCATGTTCCACTACTTCCACGCCACCATCGACGACTTCCTGTTCGTACAGATGATGGACGTCACGCGCCTCATCGTGGCCAACAAGCCCGCCGTGCTCGACATCATGCGCCCCTGGATCCAGTGCGCGCTCACGCTCGACTGCATCATGCCCATAGGTGAGATCGTGTAGATCGATGACTGACATTATATTTTCCACGATGTAGTAGTAATAAATGGTGAATTGAATATCGACTAATGAAACTGTGTTTGGTCGTATTTAGGTGCACAGTCGGTGGGGTGCCGCTTCGACAAGAAGCCGCAGTACCGGTACTCGGGCTGCCACGGCCAGGACGCGTCGGCGCTGAGCATCGTGCTGGGGCAGCGCTCGGGCTTCGAGGAGGCGGCCTACGGCGTGCGCGCGCGCCGCCTGCGCTGGCGCAGCGTGCCGGACGCGGCCGCGCGCGCCGAGCTGCAGGCGCTGCAGCGGAACAGCTCGGAGCCCGACTGCCGCACCGAGCACAGCGCCGAGCCGCTCACCGCGCACGCCAGCACCTGAGCGGAGCTGTGTGCACTCGACGCTACAGTTCTCATACGATCGACGGCAGCTCAGTCACCACGCAGCCCGGCGCCGACGCGCGGCTAGTGAGTGACAACAAACATTAGTTTTAGCGAATATATTTATTGATTTGTAAAACTTTTGCGACGACAATTAAGATTAAGATAATAATTCGATGTGTTAGTGAGACCAAAATTTTTCATTATTTAATATCATTCCATTTGTTGAAATTACGCCAAAAAGTAGAGATTTCGTTGTTTTGAATTTTGAAAATTCGTGGAGTGTTAGACGTTAGTTAAATAATTATTAGTGTAATAAGTACAAGAAGTATATTTGAAAGTTAATAGCAATTCTAGATCAATGATAAAACAAGTAATATTATTAGCTACTACTTATTTGCCATACTGGGTACAAAGTAACATTGTTTTATGTTTAGTATATTTCGGATGGCGCGATATGAATGTTACCTAAGTCAATTGTTTACGTTGACGTCTAAATTCTAAATGTTTATAACAGTATTATTTGTTACTCTTGTTTTATTAGAACAATTACATATGTTTGCTGCCTT
Source organism: Eurois occulta (assembly GCA_950022335.1). Classification (NCBI taxonomy): domain Eukaryota; kingdom Metazoa; phylum Arthropoda; class Insecta; order Lepidoptera; family Noctuidae; genus Eurois; species Eurois occulta. Next base: position 912,517 of record OX465489.1, on the reverse strand, counting down.
TAAAAGGTGCGGAGTATGCGTCGATACGAGATTAGTAATCGATTACCATTTATTTTGTAGTTGTAGTATTTATTCGTTCACAAGGAACACGTACGTGAGGCGTGGGCGCGTGTTGGCAGCGCTTCTGACGACACAAGAATTTTCGCGAACGAATTGCAGAATATCCATTATTGCGATGTGGCCCAATGTTGTGCCGTGCCTTGTGTCCCTGCGCGTGTCACGCGGCGTGCAGCTCGCCACAGACTAGCGTGAACGACGTGAAACACTATAAAGTACAAATAAAGTTGACGGCCAGCGTCGCTTAGTGTTTCCGTGAGCTCACATCGACTGTCCACGTGAACCTCAACACAAACTATCGAGATTGTTTTCAAGTTGTCGCCAGCTGTGAAATTATGTATTAGGAACATACCTACTTTATGAATATTGATTTGTACATAGCAATTTGTACATTAGACATTAGTATGTATATGTAGTGCTACAGTTTTCGTAATAATAGTTAGTTTTAGTTGGTATGGTGTGTCGATCGTGTGACGGTCGACGTGGATGGCATTTTTATTGCTATGTTTAGCGGTTAGTGCATCGATACTCATTAGTCATAATTTTTTAAACGAGCCTTTTATCGAGCAATATTATATTTTACATTAAGTACACGAAATGACGCATTTTACCTTGCTACTTCCAGTTTTGTCGAAATTTAATCAAAACATGTTGTGTTTTAAGGAAATTAGATATTGAAAAATAAAGCCAGACAACCGAGTATGATTATTTTAATCGCGACCAGGAATATGGAAAATAAATGTTTTTATTGCCGAATATGTCAATATCTACAGGAATTGGTCAGGTCTGGTTACTGATATCATTTTGATACAACGTTTCAAACTGTTTATATATTTCGTTGATGCGAACCCTAGTACGTATGCTTTGCTTTTTACAACAAATACTTTCTTCCTCTATGAAAGCGTATAGCACAGTTAGTTAAACTTCAGGTATCCCACGTTCGGGCAAATGCGTCAATCAGTTTATCAGGAAGGACTATAACGAACGGTGCATATCGGTGTTTTATTTTGATGTATATTTTACTAACACCAGGTTTGGTTGTGAAACTGTTATCAAACTAGCTGTATGCACGACCTATTTAATTCGCCGCGTCCAATGTGATATACTTAAGTATTTTGTAGTAACATGCGTGTTTGTGCGTCTTCTAACTTATTTTGATGTGTTGTACAGTCAGCGAAATTGTTTGCCAAATTGACACACTACGCCAATTTTCCGTTTCATATAACTGTCAAAGAATTGTAGTTGTGATTTGAATACCTACACGGATTTTTGTTTTTCATTCTTTCGTTTTATTAAACAATTATGTTCCTTAACCTACTAACGCAATATTTTTCCAATGAAATAAAACGTGCTGAACAGAAATTGAATAATTTAGCTCATACATAAAAATGTCTACACTTACAACTCGAATAACATCTGAATGTGAAAAACCGCTTACATGTAATATTCTAAAAAAAAAACTTTGAAGCATAACCCACATTTATGAATATTACATTATAAATGTACTAAAGCACATTATCATAGCTGTACCACTTTGTAAAGACCTATACATATTTACTTAGACAATGATCGCGTATATAGCCTCTAAATTTAAGGATCTCATCGTTACTTAACGCAGCTTAAATTAAGTGTATCTGTAATCATGACCAAGCTTTACATAAGTTTATAACGTTTCTACTTTAATTTAAACTATCTCGAACTTAAATTGTAAATCCCTCTGATCTTTTATCGTCATTATTATTCCATTGAAATCATCTCGCAGTTTGTAAACACTTCAGTACATTTTACCAAAATTTAATCATTTATGTACAGTTTTTTGAAGCGTCTGCCATGTAATTAAACGCGAACCTTAGTGTTAGGAAACTTGAAATACTTTCTAGTGTAAACGTATGAACGATCAAAGATTAGAGAGCCACTTATTACAGCTATGCATAATAAACCCGACAGTACTTCCCTGTATGTAACAGTTAGCGCAATAGCCCACTACACAACTAGATACAATGTATTGTCCGCCCCGACTGGCTGAGTAGTCGGCGCTTGCCAATCGCGCATCTAACATCGTATCACGTTAGTTCATATGAGATCTAGTCCTTATGGTAATAGTTAATAAGAGTTGGTTTAAAATTCAAGTAACTTTGTAAATAATGCGCTTAGTACGCAACGCGGTACGCCACCTGAGCCAACTTAGCGTTGAATGCAATTAAGATATAATTATGTTGTGATTTATGATACGTTTACATATATTTTGATGCTTTACACGAGCGTTGGAGTTGTTTCATTGATTTTAAGTAAATTATAAGATAATGTACGGGATGATAGTGGCACAACATCATGTGGAGTGCTCATCCCGGGGATGCAGAGGTCAGCCACACTGGCCATGTTGGCTCAGTAAAGTACAACGCATTATAAGTAATACATGGTAAATAATAATTATACTATACTGCTTAAAACCCTTTTGACGTTTATAACTCCTAATGGATAGGATACGTATTGAATTTATACAATTTTGTCAAAAAATACGACCACGTTTGAAATTTAGTGTTTTGCCAAATGCATCACATTGTGATAAAAAAAAAAAACATTAAAGAAAATGTTAGCTGTAAGTATTTCTGAGTAGATAACATTAGTGAATAATACTGATATGGAGTCTCGCAGTTATGCGGCGTTGTTGCTAAAAGGAGTATTTGTATCATTTCCTCGCACTCTAGTTAGGTTTAATTATAAAAAAATTATACGAAACGCAACTGTTGTGGGCGACTTATTATTAAACTCATCATCCATGATCATCTGATTTAGCTGCCTAACTAAGTTTTCCAAGGCATCTTTACAAGACTCAAAAACAGTGCATCTGATACACTATACATAATTGTGATCGAGTCATGGCTGAAAAACATTTAAAAATATTCGTATAAATATTTGTATACGAAATTCCAAATAATATGACGTCAATTATTATGTTGTACATTATTGATTTATTTTCCGTTGGAAACCTCTACTTACGCTCTATCCTTAAACATTGTCGGACAAATATTACCACATTGTACGAGTGTTCAAATGGCTGGTGTTCCACTCCGTGCCGGTACACTTCCTGTTAGTGTGTGTACAAATGATGCCCAGTAATAATATGTAAGAAGAAACATCCGTACACGGGGAAATGAATCAATGACTGTGTTTTTCCTACGGAAAACGAATTATTTATGAATTTTCAACATAAGGACGCCTAATGAAATCATAATTTTTTGATAATCTATGTCATATTCTCATAGCACAAAGATGTTGCCCGCAACAGTTGCGCGATGTGGCGCCACGGCTGTTACGACCAGTGCGGTATGGTTGTATGCGTGCGCGCACGCATGCCTAGTGTTATGTGCCCCTGCATGACCTCTCATCTTGTTTAGCGTATTTTTTAAACAAATGCAGCTTTTACATACGCATATCTTTATCGACAAGTGATAATTATTTATTAAACGATGATTACGACATTATTTTTTTGTTTTATTTATGATATAGTAGTAAAAGAAAGCGCTAAGCAGTTTATGCTAGCTGCTAGGCCAGCATGTAACTCCTTGGTAACGCCTAGCGACTTTCTATTGTACACACGTTCATGAGGCTAACATGTGTGTAGAACCTCTACAGCAGGGTATTGCAGACTGCAATGCACCTCTACCGATTTTAATGAAATTTCTATGAGACCAATCGGAAAGTATATCCTATTCTTTTACATAAAAAAATAATTTTTCAAATAGGGTCATAAATGACGGAGGTTCGAGGTAACAAACATAAAAAAATACAACCGAATTGAGAAACTCCTCCTTTTTTTGAAGTCTGTTAAAAAGAAAAACAAGTCATTAGCATTACAACATTTTATTAATTCCATCCAGAAAGGATAATCAAAGAATAAAACACGCATATTTAACACTCTGTAGGTTAACTGACCAATATAAAAAGTTTACATAACATTAATACAATTCATTTAGAACTTGTATTCGTGGTTAAAATACTACGCACATTACCGTATACTTAAATGGACGGGGTGGGTCGCTTGTGAAGAGAAGTAGAAGATGAAGGGATTTCAAAAAGGCTGACAGAACGGCAAAGAATTCATGATGCACCCAACCTGACAGAAACTTAGTTATATACACCGGGTTGGTAGATGTCACATGTTTCCTCACGATGTTTTCCTTCACTGTTTTGAGAGCAGTGGTGATGAAATAAATTACGCCTGCCTGGGTTCGAACCCGACTTCTGTGCGTAAGTCGGGGCCGCCACCACTGAGCCACCGCTGCTCTCTCATGTTCTTGTCTGTTCATGTGAATGCGATGAAGGAATTGGAAACTAGCGAGAAAATTGAAAACTATTTCGAGTTAATACATATAGAAGAAAACATCTGATTATGTAAGCAGTATTTTAACCATCCAATAATACGTTTTATTAACACTAATAAAATATAAACATTTTAAAATTATACCACAAATTATTGTTTTTACTCACAAAGGAACTCGCGCGGGGTTCTAACCAGTTCCAACTTTGTACTAATACAATTCATACATAATACAAGTATGTACAATTTCACTTTGCATTGACTAGATACAACTTTAGTGCTTTATATTGAGCTACCAATAGGTTACTACATCACTTCTATAAGAATGATAGGTTGGGGTTTAACCATACCCTGTAAGTACCTACTCACAACGATTTATTAGATCCATAAAGTTATTGCGGAAAGTGTTCCCGAATAGGCGGAAACAAATGAAAGTAATTGTTGTAGGAACTGTACCCGCCAGTAGACAGTTTGCAAACACCTGCTTGTGCAGAGGCATCGTCGGTAGTCACACATATTACACACAAGTCATACTACTAAAGTAATATTGCAGCGTTAAAAGCGTGCTATTGCTGCCCAAAGCAAAAATAATTCTTTGACCTTTGTTTCGCTGGACAAACACTTTCTATTATACGTATATTAAAGTAAATGCCAGAGAGCTAGCCACGGCAAGCAAGGTTCATTACGTCGAAGCTCAGTTAAATATATTTTGCAAAAACAGAACCAGTCAAATAAAATACGAACATATCTTAGAAATTAATTAACTTACAAAAATATCTACATTCAATATCAATAGACCTGCAATCTCACTTCCAATTCCATTTAGAACAGCACTTGACTTATCTATAAAAAATAGTAACAATTTGTTATACATTTTATATTCAGTGTGATTAGAAATATTATTTTTCATTTAGAAACACTTTCAATACACATCGAAACAAAGTTGTGGATCCCAATAGACTCGAATACATAAAACTATGTACTTAGCTATATTACATTCGTAAATTGGTACAATTGAATATCAAGTTGTGCTGTGCCCATAAACACTATACCTACCACCAATAAATATTTAAGCTAAAGTTGTGATAGGATACCTATTCAAAATAGATAAAAAGACGCAGACGAATCCTAATTTTATAAGGTTCAAATTCCTATTAAAAGGTTGCTTACATTCTCTTATACTAATATGGACATTAACATTATTCGTTTTAGAATAAAGGTCATATGAAACACTAACTTTACTTAGCAAAGTAAACTCAGTGCTATCGTGCCAGAGAAGTAGCCGTTGCGCGGGTGTGGCGACAGTTTGATTATGGATGATATCCTGTACAGAAAGTTGTTGTTTTTGACTAAAGTGTGGGCTTTGTGGGTATTTTGTGTTTCAAAGACATTTTCCCCCAGCTATGCTCAAATATAAAATTATTTCAGTATAATTCATTTTAATTAATAATTAGGTATGTTGTTTGTATGTTCATTACATTATAAGTGGAAGTCAAAAGGTGATAGAAAAGTTTTGTGCGCAGAGTAATAGTGCAATATTAAATAACTATAACATAGTACTATTATTTAGTTTTTTATATAATAAAATGTATGTTATTTATCATTATTACTTTAAAGATTAATAAGAAAAAATACTGCCACATTATTGCTTAACTTTGAATTCGTTATTAATTCATAATTTGAGGTGTAATATTCATAAGACGTATGGTATTTAGACTTTATTTGTTTATAATTCTTATACAATTGCTGCAAGATAAAACTTTTATAACAAGTTTTCAATTACAACATGGACTCAGCGCGTAAACGTATTATACCTAGGTATATATCGTGAGTTGTAAATATTTTATACTTTCTTCATTAATTAATTACATTGCCTAAGAGGTAAAGTAGTAAATTCCTCTAAAAGATTATATACTAAGAGCGTACATAAACTAGAGAAATTAAGAAAAAACCTATCAACATCCAAAATCACACACTTGTGCTAAATTCGCATGGGCAAATCTATGCACGAAGTGCGCAAAAAAAAGAAGTGTTATAATTTGTATAGCATCGGCAATTTGTATGTTTCATTAGATATTTCACTTTATAACTATGTACATAAGTAAAGATCTCCTATAACGAGACACAGGACTACACACACAGGACACGATACAGGACACAGTGGGCAGGACACGATAGCTTCTTACAAGTTAAAGGTTCGGAGATATGTGTCGGTTATCTATTTAGCTTTCTTGTCAGCGGCTTTCTGGTCGGGTTTCGATTCGTCTTCTATGAAGAGCAGCGGCGTCATGCCCAGGATGCAGCCTATTGTGATGCCTATCACGCGGCCCTGGAAACAACATGGCGTAACGTAAAATGCCTTCCTGCTTCACAGTCTTTAGACTAGCTAGAAGATAATAGAACGTAGCCCTCCACAGCCTCAGTCAATGCGTGTTGCGACAAGCAGCAAGCACGCACCTCGGTTGTATCCTTGCGTGTAGCTTGTGAGAAGAATCAATAAGAGAGCTACAGAGTGCGGCGCGGGTGATGTACTTTTGTTTAGATTTTAAATGACCACACACAGACCACTCTGTTATGGCATAACCAGCCTAGAATGTCCCCCTGGTGGGACACAGGTCTTACAGATGCTCTCTGTGAGAGGAATTGGCCATAATGGGCTATGGTGTCGTGGGACTCTTGGGGAATAACGTGGTCCTGGTGCAGGAGTCTGAGAAGCGGAGCCCCATGGTCGCACCACGACTAACAACTCGTAAGTCAGGGCTGATGTCATTTGCTCGAATGTGGAGCTTTACTGTATGCATATACTCGCCATGTTGGAGAACTGCCTGCAGATGGTCATGTCGAGCTGCACGGGCGACAGCTTGGGCGCGCCCAGGCCCACCCAGGCGGCGGCGCGCTCCACGTAGTAGGCGGAGCCGATGCCGATGACGTCACTCAGCGTGTTGCCCAGCGCCGCCGCCGCCATCGTCGTCAGCGTTATGTACGCGCTCATCGACGTCTCAATTCTGTCACCCTGTGATACACGATGATTTTGAGTTTAGAGGAAAATTAAATACGTGAATATAAGGTCTCATCAAGTATATTTTTGTAAATATAAGTGCTCCAGCTTTTGTTGACTTTGAATTTTATTGACTTGTCACATAATAGACTAGTCCATCTCTTCTCTTCTGTTGTAGTTGAACAGAATAATACTTACAGCAATGATCATGATGAAGTTGTCTAAGAAGCCAAAACCAATAAATGGGATTGAATTCGCCAGTGACACTGTAAACAATAAATATAAGCATTAATAACATTACATAACACGTTATTCTATTCCATTTTCTATAATTTAATTATGTAAGGTAAAAAGATTACAGTGTAATGTTTTATGTTCTATGGAGCACCTGGAAGCTAACTCCAACATAGTGAGGGAGCCTTGGCAGATGATGATATGACGCAGACCACACTATGAACAGTGTACTTATTATGTTGCCCGTGACCTTCTTCCAAGGAAAATTATTCAAAAATATTACTTCCCTATTTGAATTGGATTTTGTTAACAATTTCAAGGGTTTTGGCTAGATTGGAAGGCACATACGATAGATTTGGCGAAGAGACTTAGCAAATCCGCTTATGCTTTATACAAACTTGCGCCAGTCATAGGAACGGACGCTATTATTACAGCATACCATGGCATGGCTAGTTCAATTTTAAGGTCTGGAGTTATTTTTTGGGGAAACTCAACCAATAGGGAACTTATATTTAAACCACAAAAAAAGTGTATCAGGGCAATGTTTGGATTAAAATCTACCGATACATGTAAACCTTTTTTTATTAAATCTAAAATATTGACACTGCCCTGTATGTACATATTCGAAGTTGCAGTATTCGTTAAAACCAATCCTTATTTATTTCCCAAGCTATCTGACAGAAATAACCGGAGTCGACGACACGCCAATATGTTGTGCTCGAGACAGTCCAAAACAGCTCTGATGCATAATAGTGTTTTTTGTATGGCACCAACTATTTATGACCATTTACCAGAATCAATTAAAATATTAAAGATTCACCTATTCAAAAAATATTTAAAGAACTTTCTGGTAAGTAGATCCTATTATAATGTAAATGAGTTTCTGAAGGAAAGAATAGTACTATAATTTTTTATTTGACATTTCTTATTTTTTTTTTATTACTGCAATCTATTGTTTTCACATCAAATTGTGCATTTTGTTAATATTTGTTTATTTTTATGACGAAATTATGATTGAATTTTTGACATTTTTTTTTTTATTGTATATTATTTGACATCTATATTTAATGATAATTTATATTTATATTTTATTTTTTTCTTTATTACATGACATCATCTGGAATTCTATTAATTTTTGAAATCAGAAATCAAATGAAGCAAAAATTTTGATAATTAATTGATAATTTGGTTGTTTGTATGTTAATGTTTTAATTAATTGTCATTTTATTATGTAATTTATAATAATATTATATGTAATTGTTCAATTTATTTTCTAATTGAATACCATAATTATGCATGATTTTCAAATATTTTAGTAAATGATTGTAATCCTCAGCTAGATTTGCACACCATATTTGTATGCCTCCTGGCATAACATAGCGCTCTGTTCACCAAACATAAGATCTGTATTTTTTACCTATGTTAACAAATAAATTATGATTTGATTTGATTTAATTTTTTTCCATGGAACCTACATGAGGAATGCATATTTCTTATGCATTCAGTAAAAAGCTGTTATTTTAAAATTACAAACATAGACTTCAATTTTATTTATTTGTATAGACTTTTTTTTTCAAGTTCTTTTCAACAATATTATTAGTTTGACTTTTTGAGTAGCAATATACGGTAAGTTAAAATAATTTTACTCTAGACATAAGATAAGATATGGTAGTAGGTAGCCTTGCATACTGAGATAACACTTACGGTGTAGTAGCTCCCGTGTGCTGGGGACCGGTGCCTTGGCCGCTGTAACAGACATCAATTATTGTTTGTTTGTACTTATCATATCTGCTATCTTGTAGTGACATGTATTACAGACTTAGCTTCATTAAATAGCTCAATAAAATACTCTAGTATATCATACTTACAATACGAACCATAAGCTGCTTGTAATGAAAAATGAATCTTAAGAGCAAACTTAAAAAAGGTGCGAGTCTAGTACATTAGTCATACAAAGAAAATTCCAAGAAGTAGGCATTTTGAGAAATAGAGGAAATAGTAAAATAAGCTTACTGAGACAGAGCTCTGAAAGACAAGAACATACAAAGTATATTAAGAGTAAAGGAATGTAAAAACTGCAAATGAGTAAGTATTAGACAAACAGTCAGTGACATCATCTTGGCAACCAGTTTGAACTGGATTTAGTCAGCTGTATTAAAGATACTCACCATACTTTTTCTTCAGCCAGTCCTCCGGCACTTCACAGTACGAGCCTGTAGGATCAACGTCACCCAGGGTCGGCACTTTGCTGGGCCTGCCCAACTTAGTCCTCCATCTAGGACCAGCTAACATATCTGGAAATATTTTGAATGGTTGTTAAGCCTCTATGTCAGCCGAACCATGATATAGTTATTATTGTGATCAAATACCTTACCCTCATAATCCTCTTTGATTCTCTTAGATTCATACTGTTGTAACGCCTGGAGCATCACTTTTCTTTCTTCATCAGTTAGGTGTAGTACGAGCTCGTTTGCGTGTAGTTTCGTGAGAGGACTAACAAATTGAGACTGAGGCGACTCGTCGAAGTCTTTTGAAGTCGGCCCAAGTCCCAAACTCCTAATTTTCACAGCAACGGGTGCTAATAATTGGAACTGTGAATTTAATAAACTGGCACTGTGTCGAACCTGTAGTTTTGTTGAAATATCCAGGCAACCTGTATTAAATCTATTCAGAGGTGAGGCACGAAACCTACTTACAGCCTGTGCTGCTTTCATGTTTTATCGGTTCTTGTAGAAACCCACAGAAATTAGGTAAAATACAACAAACAAATTCTATTTCGGAATTACGAAACGTTCTGTTTCACGTAGGTTGCTGTCAAACACCAATATCAGAATTTAACATGAACTTGTAAAGGAACTACAACTTTTACGTACGTTTGACGATTCTTCTTGTTGAAAAACACTGGCGCCTGCTGCTTGGCGATTAACAATTAAATAAATAAAAACACTTCAAAAAATGCTTAGTGTTTAGAAGACAGAAGTGAGAGGATCGTAAGGATTTTTTTATTGATCACATTTATTATCTGTAGAATATTGCAGTTGTCATTGACAGCTGTTCTAAAAAGTTCACAAAGCTGTCAGATTGGAATGTTGTTATAAAAATTCAGTTTTCCCTAAATACAGGGATTTCAGTATGATTTCAATACTCATGAAAACAAACATCATTGTCTTTATCTCAATTTATTTGGGGTCGCTGCAGCATATCGTCTTTTTCATACCCACTTTTATCTATATTAATACTCAAAATTACCAAAAAAATCCACACAGTTTTTCAGTCACCGTTGCGACTTCTAATTTTTTACTTTTCTGGAGTCAGTTCTGTCAAACAGTGTTGGTACGTCATGCTGTTCTTAGAAATTAATCGATCGGCAATAGGCTAGGGCTCGCCCTCTATTACATGGGACTTAAAACAAAACTGGAGAATTGCGGGTGTACTGTTCGGTAACCCTCTGCCTAACCCTTCGGGAATTACAGGCGTGATGTTATGATAATGTCATGTTAAATTAATCGAATTTTATAGAAGCAATTATTATCCGAAACAAAAAGTTAAGATATCTGTTTAAAAACCCAAGGATAAAAGTCTCTAACATTTTGTTTCTAAAATAAATTCTTCTGTTGGTCGTTTTTACCAGCTGAACCTTAATGAGTCTTTTGGCCTAGGACAAACTAGTTTCGTCTGAAATCAGGTAACCCGATTATTAGATTTAGAGTAAGAATTGTCCAAATTCGTACATTAGGTCTGGCAGCACTGATAATTTTGCCATCAAATTAATGTCGTGGAAATTATTATCTACCGATTTTTCTTCGACCATAACGCTAGAGAAACTATACAATAGCCAAATATTATTTGCTAGATGTGTGAGGAAATTGCGCAATAAACGGGTAAATTGCCGGACAAAGTTCAAAACGGCTATTCGTGACATAATATCAGCGATAAAGGACGACAACAACAACAGAGGTGTTAGGTCAATGACAAACAGTGGTGTGTGTCTGTAGGCGAAAGTATACCGCGCGAGCGTGTGAAATAGTGGATCAAACAGCAGAGAGCACGATGCATGATGTTGGAGGGTCTAGTGGCATGGGTTCTGAACAACTATCTGGGGAAGTACGTGGAGAACCTGAACACGGACCAGCTGAGCGTAGCGCTCCTGTCAGGTACGTTCCTATAGCTTACCACGAGCGCTGCGTAAATGTTTGCCTTGTGTATATTTAGATCTTACGCTATTGCGATGACACGAATAATTTATAGCAGGAGACACTATGACATGTTTGTGTAAATAATGAAGTCTAGTGTTGCATCATGATACCAACGCCAATTACATTAACATTCAAGTGTTTCTAATTTTTTTTAGACACGAGTCTATTTAATTCAAATCACAGCTATCATTTTGCATTTCAATATTACAATCTTAAATTTCAAATAGCCAAAATTTGAATAAAACTCAATCATTCACCCAGTTGTTTTGCTCTGTATGTGTTTAAAAAATAATACACCAAACTTAAGATTCTACTTCTAGGTGATTAATACTGACATTGAGCAATGTAATCAGTGTGTAGTGCTCCAGTCATTTATGAATTTAAAATAATGTTTTTGTTTATTGGTAGGAAAAATATTTAAAAAAAATTTTTAAGTTGACTGTTTGACTGTCATACTTTTGCCAATTTTTATTAATAATAATATTAGCCTTCTGCTGTCCTATGCTACTGTAGGGTCAAAAATCAAAAAAAAATCAAAATCAAAGCATTTATTTCAAGTAGGCCCGTTACAGGCACTTTTGAACTGTCGAAACAAAGACAACAATGAAATTTAGCTACAGTCCCAGTCACAAGGCATAAAAACTGTGAAAGTACTGTAGTTGCCCATTCCCTAACGTAGATCTCTATGGAGAAGAACGGGCAAGAAACTCCATGGACACTCTTTTAAATCAGAATATTTTTACAAAACCTTGGTTACATCATTCATGTTTAGATGGTACATTATGTGAGAGCGATGTAGCAAGATGTGCACGTTAAAAGTGTCCATAGTAAAAACAAGGAAAAGAACAATTCAAAAAATAAAATAATTAATTCAAATAAGCCGTGGCAACCAAGAGATGACCAGTCACAACTGACAGCGCCCGTTCACGAACATGACGCATGTATCAGCACCATTCAACTCAACCATTTTGAAGGGAACTAACTGATCCGACACACGCGCCACCATCAGCGAGACATTTGAGTGAGCATGACATACACTTAACCGCCAGGGCAAATTCAAGTCAAAAAAATAAATAATTACGTAGGTTTCCAACGAAGGATAGCTTTCTATTACATAGTACTCACATAATATGGGCTATGCGGTTATATAATACCAAAAGAAATTGAATCTATACAATGCAAAGATAGTTGTACAATCTTCAGCAGCTCCAACAATACTATTTAATGCTATCCATTAATCAGTTTATGCGCCCCTGTCCATGTGGAGCAGGACCGGCATTGAGCCAAGCATTTTTATCAGAGATATAATCGTCCAACTTGTAATATGCTTGCTTACATAGTGTGCGTTTAATGCATGATTTAAATTTCGTCTCATTCAGTTCAAGAATACTTTGTGGAATTTTATTATAGCATCTTAAACAGTACCCCATGAAAGATGAGTCTACTTTAGCGAGTCTGAAGCCCGGCTGAACTAATTGGTCTCTAGTTCTCGTACTGTAATTGTGTCTGTCACCTCTTTTATTAAAAAGATGTAGATTTTTTCTAATGTACATTATGTTTTCGTAGATGTATTGACAATGTACCGTCATGATTTTGATTTCCTTAAACAGTTCCCTTAGAGAATCGCGCCTACGAAGATTATATATGGCTCTGATGGCTCTTTTTTGCAGAATAAATATAGACTCAATGTCTGCAGCCCGTCCCCATAACAGAATACCATAAGACATTATACTATGAAAGTAACTAAAATAGACCAGTCTAGCGGTATCTACATCAGAAAATTGACGGATTTTTCTAACAGCATATGCTGCTGAACTTAGGCGCCCCGCAAGAGATTTCAAATGAGAACCCCATTGTAGCCTTGAATCAAGCGTAAGCCCCAGGAAAACGGTTTTATCTACGAATTCAAGTTTCTCTTTATTCAATACTATATCACACTCGTTACTTTTAACATTTGGTAAAGCAAATCTTATGCATTTCGTTTTTTTTTCATTTAATACTAAATTGTTTGCTGTGAACCAATTATGGACCTGAAGTAGGGCATTATTTACGTCATCTAGATTTAGGTGAAAGCCAAATAATAATAATTATAACTATGATGAACTTTATCAAGGGCTGAATTCAGAAAGCAGTACTTCTGGACATGGGGCGTATTGTTAGGAGGTTCTTCTCTCATGAGCCCTGACCACAGTGGGATATATAATTTTTGTTAATAAAAATATTTAAAAATGTAAATAATATGTTAGAAAAATGAATAAAGGAAATCATAACTTAAAAGCAGTTTATCAGTATAATGGATTAGCAAAGAAAGAATAGCTAACGTAATTATTTCCAAGACTGAAATCTAAAAGGATGATGATCAATCAAATAAATTTTTGTTGGAAGGGTTCAACCCAATGGTTCCAGCACTGCCATCTCAATCTTTTTACAGTGTGTAGTTGAAAGAGTAGAGGAGCTCATGGCTATATAATACTAGCTGTTCCCTGAGGTGTCACACGCTGCGCGGCTCCTAAGGGTTGTAGCGTAATGTTATATAGCCTATAGCCATCCTCGATAAATGGACTATCCAATACAAAAAGGATTTTTCAATTTGAACCAGCAGTGAGATTAGCACGTTCAAGCAAACAAACAAACTCTTGATTGGGTGATCTTGAAAAGTGCATCTCACCAACATCAGGGGGTTACACTCAAATCTCGTTCCGGTCACCACCACCTCGAGACCGAGAAACCGCACCTATTCTTTTTTTTATTATTTTTAACGGAGACGCAGATTGCGACTCCGTCAGTCTTGGCGTACCTCAACTACTCAGGTTACTCGCTTGAACATAAGTTCGTAAAACGAGCTGGGGTCGGTGTTTACGTCCGCGATGACATATGCTTTCGGCGTCTCTCGATAGCCTCAGGGGCGAGAGGCGAGTTTGGCGATACGAGTCAGCAGACTGGGATGAGATGCGGCACTATTTTGCGTCCTTCCTTGGCATCCAGTGTGCTTTACTTCGGGCGACCCCACTTGTTCAGCTGAAGCGGTTGCGGACGTGATACGGCAGGGAATGGAATACTTTATTCCATTCTCCGACATACCGCTCGGTCACAAAGCCCGTCCATGGTTCAATGTGGACTGTGCTCGTGCTGAGGCTCGAATTCAGTCTGCATACCAAGCCTGGGTGCAAGTCCGTGACCGCACGGACGTTCGAGCTCGACGGGTTCGCGCGAAGAAAAGAGCTTTTAATTCTGCCGCAGAGTCCTGTAAGCGGGTGATCCGAAAAGCGCGTTTCGACCATGTCAGTCGCATAGTCGAGTAAACTCTCTGGTAGTAAATAGTTTTGGTCCCCATCCAAATCGGTCGAAACCAACTTTTGCCGGCCACAATACCCCCCCTGCAAAAACCGAATGGGTCGCTAGCTCACTCCGCTACCGAGAAGGCAAACCTGCATTGCATCTCTATTAGCGATCAATTTACGACTAGATACTGATTCAAAACAGCCACCAACGATTCCTCACTGTGATTCTTCGATGCAAGAGATCACAATACACATAAAATAGGTTCGTAGATTACTCCATAGCCTAGACGTGAACAATGCTAGCGGTCCTGATGGCATACCAGCAAAAGTCTAGAGGAACTGTGCGTCTGAGTTGTCTACTGTGTTGACACGCTTGTACCACTTCTCTCTTAAAACCAGAACGGCACCGAAGTCATGGAAGGTTGCCAATGTACAACCAGTACCCAAGAAGGGTAGTCGTGCCGACCCCAGTTACTATCGACCAATCGCCATCACCTCCTTACTTTGGGATAGGGTTCTCAATGGGAAGCTGCTGGCGTACCTAGAAGCAAACGACCTACTCAGTGACCGTTAGTATAGGCTTTCACCGGGGACGATCAACTGGGGATCTTCTGGTGTATGCGACTCACTGTTGGGGCGAGGACATCGAGAAACACGGCGAAGCCCTTGCCGTGTCGCTCGACATCTCGAAGGCTTTCGACGGTATGGCACGCAAGTCTGCTGAGCAAACTTCCTGCATACGGCATTCCCGTTGACTTCTGCTGCTGGATATCTGACTTCTTGAGTGAACGGTCGATCCGAGTGGTCATTGATGGCTGCTCCTCTGACCTTGTCGCTATTGATGCCGGAGTTCCTCAGGGGTCTGTTGTCTCCGCGACACTTTTCCTGCTGCACATCAATGACTTCTGGTTCCAGGTATTGTTGGGTACGTAGACGACAGCACTGTCATAGAGAGTTATGCATCCAGCACAAAAGCTTGCGGTGAGGAAGTGCGTTCATTGAGAGAGGCCATGGTAGAGCGAATAAATTCAGCCTTAAGTCTTATCTCCAAGTGGGGTGATGAAAAACTGGTTGTTTTGAAAGCCACCAAAACCCTAGTGTGCCTGTTCACCGCCAAAAGGAGTCCGTTTAATCTGGGTTCTACTTTCCAAGGTACATCTGTACCAGTTACCGAAAGCCTTGAGCTTCTTGGTACGAAGTTGAGTGCGAATCTCAACTTCGGTGGCTAAATTGAGTCAAAAGCTCAAACTGCGGCAAAAAAGCTGGGTATCCGAAATAAGATTAAGCGTTACTACCAACCAGGACAGCTTTTAGTCTTATATAAAGCTGAAGTTCGGTCCGGCTTGTAGTATTGCTGTCACCTTTGGGATGGCTCAGCCAAATACCAATTAGCCACACTAGACTCTGTTGAGCGCAGAGCCAAGAGGCTCATTGGTGACGATAAGCTGGTGAGTACCAAGCTTCAAAGCCTGGCCCACCGGCGCAAGGTTGCATGTCTGTCGGTCTTTTACAGACTGTACTTCGGTGAGTGTGCCCAAGAGCTCCACGAGCTCATTCCACTATCTCCCCTCTTCCATCGGAAGTCCAGACGTAGTGCAGGTTATCACCCATTCCTTGTCGATTTTCCTCACATTCGCACGAAGCGCTTTGCTACAGCGTTTATAATGCGTACAGCCAAGGAGTAGAATTCCCTGCCTGCGTCGGTGTTTCCAAGTTCATATGACCCCAATCTATTTAAGTCGCGAGTTAATAAGCTTCTTTTGGGTTGGCTCGTTCCATCGTCGACCTCATCTCTGTCCTCAGGACTAGATTGAGGTCAAGAGTAGGCCAATTTAATATAAAAAACAAGGTTAAGCAGCGCTTAGCTAGGTCGGTCCGTAGATGGGCGCCCGTCCATTACATACCGAGTTCCTCCTTGCTTCAAAAAGCATACAGTTCTTGCTACAATTAACTCGAAAATTTCATGCATTTGGTTCATTTATTTATTTGCTCTCATGCACATCATACATTTTACAATACTTATTACTGTCGGTTTTAGTACATGAACCCTGTCAGGGCACTGCAAAGCACAATGTTGGTTTGCTCTTGAGTTTATGGAGTTATGAACATTAGATTAAAATAATAAATTGAGTCAAAACTTATCAAAACACAATACAATACATTTCAGAAATAATATGTCAAGAAGTTGTTAATATTAAGAGTTAGCAGTAATAAACACTATACAATAACACACATAGAGTCACATTTAAGTCAGATTGTGTTAGTGGGAAGGTTGCAAAAAATAGAATAAAATAATAACAATAATTAGGAATAGGTAATAGTTACAATCATGTCATGTCAATATCGCAAGTGGTTAAATTGAATTATGGTGTCATTTTACAATACAAAATAAAAATAAAAATGTCACTGAAATAAACAATATTTATGTCTTTTCTTTTATCAGACTGGATTTTACAGAAAAGAGAGTTATAAATTGTTAAAAAGTTTTCAGTTTAGAAACAGAAATTTTGAAAAACTGACTTGGATAGGTATTAAAGATTGAAATGATTGATTTCCAAAAATACCCTATAATAGATGATCAAGTAGATGTTGAATTCTGTAGGGGCAAAAACGCAATCCACACAAAAGTTACGGCCGTAGTATTATAGTATTCAAAATAATTCTTAACAGGGAAGGTGGAGCTAGAGAATCTCCCCCTGAAGAAAGATGCCCTCCGGCACCTGGGCCTTCCAGTGGAGATCAAGTCGGGCTTCATCGGGAAAGTCCAACTCCAAGTACCAGTGCGGCAGATCCGGTCGGCTCCCTGGCTGATCGCCATCGAGAAGCTCTACTTAGTCGCCGCACCAGTCAATTTGGATGAGGTTTGTGAAGAAAACAAGCACTAAGTATATTAAGAATGTTGAAAACAAAAATATGATTGTAAGGTTCCTCGTTTTAATCCTAGATATGACCTATCACTGTGTGTGAAATTCCATCTACATAAAGATGATTGTTTGATTGATTAATTTTCAAGCACCAAGACATTTCACATACTTTCATATAGATAATATTTTTGAAATGGTATCTGTAAATATTATAACATCCTTTATTTTGTGAAACAACTGTCCCTAGAATTCCAAACAAACTTAGTCATAACAATTTTATTATGTTACAGCAATTTCACTCTACATAGTGTGAGAATATTCTAATTCCTCCTAATCTATGTTGATAATAAAAACTAAATACACCTTATCAGTTTAATCTGGAATACATAGAGCTACGTAATTTATTAATTTGCTGCCATTGAGATTAAACCTAATTGTTTTGGTTTTAGTTTAGTTTATTCAATAGTTTTTAATTGTCATAATGTACATAGGTAGTTTTATATTACAGTTATAATAACAATACAATGTAATGCATACCAAGGCAGGCAGCTTAAAAAAATCCATCATCTTGTTACATATTCAATGACATTTTAACTTCATATCTAATCACTGCTAAAGATTTATTTCTTTCACTCGATCTTGAAGGTGAATTTATGCCTGAAAAAATGTTGTATAGAAGTATCAGTCACTCAAATTGATAAAAATCATAATTTCAAAAAATATATTTATTTGATTTAAATCAGTTTTTGTTTATTTATTAATTAATATTCCAGTCATTTTTAAGTCGGTTATTATTAAAAAAATATTTCCCTTAGGTATTTTGGTACAGATTATTTTAAAATGAAAACTCGGTCTCACTGTCTGACCTATTTCTTATTTATGTATGCACCAAAACACCAAGTCGCGAGTTTACATTTCGTGGCATACCCAATCTGTGTAGGTAAACATAGCTTTGTACGTATGTATGAGTGCGCCGTAGTTTATATCGGGGAACTCCCCTTGACACTTTTTGGTTGATTTTGTTGCATTAATAAATAAAACCGTTTAAAAAAGATATTTATTTAAATATTGAAAGAATAGATCTTAAGAAAACAAATCACTTGATTTTAATCGCGATTTAAATCAGTGATTAGAATCGCGATTTAAATCAGTGATTAGAATCAGGTGATTCCGCCATTACGGGCGGCGGATGTAAAAGTCATCATCATTTGCCTAGCCTTTTCCCAACTATCTTGGGGTCGGCTCCCAGTCTGTATGTAAAAGTATTCTTTTTACTCTGTATCAAATAAACTTCGTCTTCGTTCAAGTGCAAAGTCGTCTTTCTGTACCTACTTGTGTTGGTTGTGTGACATAATAGATAACACAGATAAAAGGA
Source organism: Eurois occulta (assembly GCA_950022335.1). Classification (NCBI taxonomy): domain Eukaryota; kingdom Metazoa; phylum Arthropoda; class Insecta; order Lepidoptera; family Noctuidae; genus Eurois; species Eurois occulta. The sequence goes on along the minus strand of OX465489.1, from coordinate 893,191 downwards.
CTTGTCGTATTATGTTATGTATGATTTCATAGATTTTATCGCCACTTATTTGAAGAGTAAAAGTTTACTTTATTTAAATAATTACAAGCTAATGCTCATTAGACAAATAAACCAGAAAATAATGTTTATGTCTAGGGGAATATAAATAATGTCTTTTAATAATGACTGGTTTGCCAAAAGATTGTAATGATGAAGCTGGTTGTGGACTCACGCAAGGTTAACTATTGGTTGCGGCGAGCTATTGCTGTAATGACAATATCTTACAAAACATAACATCATGCCTGTATTTCCCCGAAGGGTTAGACAGGTGTCCATGTAATTAGTAAGTATAATTAGTCAATACACCCAATATAAAAACAATATCTTTATTTTCGTAGAATCCATGCTAAAGAGAACGTGTCTCATAGAGACTTCTTCAATAAATCACATTGAACGTTATGAAGACGTAATGACGTTTTATTGGTGGAACGCCTTTTATAACTTGCGGCATGATTTATTACAAAGTAGGTAATACTCGCAATGATCTTGTATAGTTTGTAGTTTTGTATGCCATTTAAATGCATTTTCCTGTGTACGTAGTGTATGAGCCTCGCTCTGCTGAATCTAGTGAGATTGAGTTTCTATTGTTATATAGGCTAGCATGACGGACAACTTACACACGGCACTAGACGTCTTCATGGACTAAAGACAGGGAAACTGCTAACAAATGTACTTCCCGTAGTGGGACTGCTCCGTGGAAGCGTCGATCGCGCACGAGCGGAAGACGGCGCTTCTGGACGCGCTGGAGGCGCAGTGGCGGGCGGAGCACGAGGCGGCCGACGCCGGATACTATGCTACATCATACTCCTCATGGCTCAGCTACGGTACTGGGCTGCTGGCGAATATCGTCGAGAACCTGCAGGTAACCTGGAAGAAAGGCAGTAAAGCCAAAATACTTTATTCAGTAGGCACATATGATACGACGACCCCGGTGTACGTTGCGTTTCGTCGTCTACCGATGTGATGTGATGGCGATGTCGTATCCAGGTGCGATGCACCCAATATTTTCCTAAAGAAATCCATTTAATCTATTTGCCTCATTGCATCTTCAGTTTTCACAACACGACGTCATGCTGGGTTTTTTACGATTCACGTCGTAGGCTTCAACTTTTATTTCATATGGATTTAAGAATATCAGTCTAAACAATCTCCATTGATGATTCTTCCAGTTGAAACTGAACGACGTGCACATCCGGTACGAGGACGCAGTGACAGCCGCGCGGCCGTTCGCGTGCGGCCTGACGGCGGAGTCGCTGTGCGCGGAGTCGTGCGACAGCGAGTGGCGGCGCGGCTTCACGCTGCTGGCGGACCCCGACGGCTGCAGCTTCAAACTGCTGGAGCTGCAGCACCTCGCCGTGTATTGGGATCCCATGCCGGTGCCCGCTGGCATGTTCGCGAGCTGTACAATCTCAGAGCTCACCGTGAGTTTGTTAAAAATAAGTTTTTTTTTAAAGGTGCTTTTTTTTAAAAGGTTTCTTTAAAGCAACCTCTGAATTTATAATTTTTCAGGTACTGTCTCATCTATCTGCAAAAAAACGCATGAATATTGGAATTTCGCGTTCCAACTTAGCGCTTCCCCCTTAAATTACAGATTTCTGAAAATTATGTTTTGTTTTCGTGACAGACTCGAATGTCCGAAACGTGGCGCCTGCCGCACCGCTACCTGGTCCGTCCGGCGTCAGCGCGCGCGCGCGTGCGGCGCGAGCGCACCGAGCAGCCGCTCCGCTCGCGCGCACGCCCGCGCCTCGCCGCGCACCTCACGCTCGACACGGTCACGCTCAACCTCACCTCTGTGAGTATGGACTGGCCACACCACTACACACTACACACACAGTCCCACATGGCTCACGCTCGTGTGTCCCGCAGCGCCAGTACTACGAGGCGGTGTGCTGCGCGGCGGGACTGGAGCGGCTCGCACGCGTGCGCGAGGTGCGCGCGCGTCGTCCGGCAGCGCCAGTGCGCGGGCACGCGAGGGACTGGTGGCTCTACGCGCTCTCTTGTCACGTACCCGATCATCGCTGTGAGTTATACTAATACTATTATTGCCACTTTAGGTGTCGACCTTCTTCAAAACGTCGAAAAAAGGAAAAAAAGAAAACCGGTCAAGTGCGAGTCGAACTCGTGCGCCGAGGGTTCCATCTAACCTAACCTACCCATTATACCGCCCGCCATAATAAAATTGGCCAAATTTCGTGATTCTGGGTCAAAGCCTATAGTTTACTTCCGGTTGCCTAGAATTGTCAATTTTGGTTAAAAAAAAAATTAAAAATGTTTAAAATTTGGTACTTACAGTTTTCGCGAAAATCTAGCTCATATCTTTTTATCGTGTTGACTCAGGACCTTGATTTATAAACCTAATAGGGACTATAGTCCTCAGTATTTGGTATAAATTTCAACTTGCTAGGTCCACCAGTTCCTGTGAAAATCGGTGGTGACACACGGACAGACAGACGGACAAGAGAGTGGTCTTATAAGGGTTCCTTTTTTACCTTTTGAGGTACGGAACCCTAAAAAACAGGCAGCTCTTACCCGTTCAGGAATCGTTAGGTTTCGCTTAGAAAATCACGTCGTTCTGTTGTTGTGTATAAGAATGCCAGAAGACTATCAAACAAGCTTTTGCATTTAATAATATTAGTAGCTAGTGTGCTGTGTGCTGCTACTTCGACGTCGACTAACGAGCCGTAGGTCGAGGGTTTGAACCCGAACAGGCAGCTTACCCTAACTCTCCCTCTTCCACTTCCTCTCACCGAGAGAAGGCTCGTGTCCCAGAGTTATGGCTGATCCTGCTTATGGTGATAGTTCAATATTCGTGTTTGTGTGTAGGGACCGACAGTCAGCCGACATGGGAGTCGTGCCTCTCGCAGGCGCGAGCGACGCGCGCGTACGTGGACGCGTGCCTGCTGACGCTCAGCAACCCCGCGGCCACGCTGCCCGCAGACCGCAAGGCCGCCAAGGACGAGTTCGAGTGGCGCACGCCCCTGCACCTCCTGAAGGCGCTTAGAGAGGTATGCATAGCAGAACACGTTTATCATTTCTAGATGATACTATTATTATGCCACAAAACATAAACAAACTTTTTCTTAAATCACAAAAAAAACAGATGAAGGCTAATAAAGATGGCAACTATGAAACGAAGGGAGCTGTATAGCTAGTTTCAAGAATTATCATTGGTTAAAAATCAGTTAAAATCATTAAATATTTCAAAATTGCTTGACTTTATTGGTCAGATGGGGACTTTGCTGTCGTGACGTCACTATAACAACGTGGTTTTTCAGGCCGTCTTCATATGAGCGTTAAATGACTGTGTAATATTGTACTTTACACAACTTTTTGACAAAAACAGACGTATACTTAATAATGACTCAATTCGTTTACAGGTAGCAATGCGAAAAGTGCCAAAATCGAGTCCCGTTTCGACCCCTGACAAGCCAGCAAGCTCAGGCCGCAGCATGCTGGTGCACTGGTTCCCGCAGTGGTGGGGCTGGTACGGCGCGCCCGCGCAGGACCCCGCCCCGGCCGGCCCCGCCCCCGCCCCCGCCCCTGCGCCCGCCCCCGCGCCTCACGAACCTGCTGACCTAGAAGAAGAGATCCTAGATGTGATTGCAGACTCCTTAGATAATAATACGCTGCTGAAGAGAGATACTGTGTTCGGAAAGTTCGAGTTTATACTGAATAAGGGCTCGTTGAACCTGTGTATGGAGACTGAAGCTGATGAAAACAAGTGAGTAGCTTCAACAGATTTAATTTAGCACCATATAAACTCATCTTTTACTAATTTCCACGCGTGAATATAGAGCAAACCGCAAAAAGTATTGGGCTCAGACCCATTTTAAAGATTTTGTCTCGTTATCGTTTAGCTGACTACGAACAAGGGAGGTTAATTGTAACTGGATGTTATGTTCATGTTGCGGTGTCCGTTTGTCCTGCAGGACCCTGCAGTCGGACAGCGCGACAGAGGGCGCGAGCGGCGTGGAGCTGCAGTTCTCGTGCGTGCGCGTGGGCATCGAGTCCCGCCCGCGCGCCGCGTCGCACGCGCTGCACGTGTCGCTGGGCTCTGTGTGCCTGCGCGAGCGCATCACGCCCAACACTCTCTTCCCTATACTCATCGCGCCGCAGGTATGTGTTATGGAACGGTAGAGCAAGCCAACCTTTCGAGCTTGTTTGAAGCTTTTACACGAATTTTTCGCACGTCATGAATCGCTTAATTATCAGTCACTTGCGCTATCGCAAGTGAGCAAACTTGGGGAAAGTTTGTGTCTTTTTACTTTATAGACATTATTGTCTTGTCCACCAGGGAGTCATCCGTGAGGGTCTGAGCGCGCTGAGCGCTTCAGGCGCGGCCATGTCGTGGTGCCGCTCACACTCGCAGTCCGGCATCAACAACGCGCAGGCGCAGCAGGAGCCGCTGTTCCAGCTCACCTATGAGAAGAAGCCCTTCGGCATCAACTGTGACTACAAGTAAGCATATTATGTTCAACCAACCAATAACCAACCAATAATTCGGTCAATAATTCGATCAAAGTGTTATGATCAACTGGTCGTGTATTACAGTGTCGTCGCAGGCGCAGCACTACTTAATGTTACCCTTGCTATGATGGCTCGGTTTCGGCGAGTTTCGGTGGCGGTCGGGTACTTTTGGCTTTTGTTGTGATGGTTTTGTGTTGTTCCCAGGTTGTGGGTGAAGTCAGCATCACTAGAGGTGGTGTACAACGCAGAAGCAGCGCGCTGGGCCCAGCAGTGGGTGTGCGCGCCGTGGTCGCACGCGTACGCGCACGTGCGCGACAGCACGCGGGCGCGCCTCATCACGCAGTGGGAGCACATGATGCACGCGCACGCGCACCCCGTACGTAGCTCGTGTGTCCCCGTACGCAGCCCGCGCAGTACAGCGCCATATTCAGGGGCTTGACTGACATCGATATAGAAACCTGCTTGTTCTTGTGCTAATAAGGGGTGGAAGGGACATCGACGCGAAAACGGTTACAACGTATTCAGTACATCATTCTGAGCCCTCCACATATATTTTTTGTATCGGTTATTTAAAAAAAAAAACAGCTGTTCCGTACAAAAGTGTACCTACAAGGTCAAAGTGTATGGAACAGCTGTTTTTTGTGTTAGTTTTGTTTTTTTTTTTTAAATTACCAATGAAAAATTGGTTGTCTGTAAAGTTGGTTTACGGACGATAGTTTAACGTGACAACGTCGCCTAGGCCAATCGAGTGGAAGAGAGATAGATGCGGCGCAAGCGTACATTGAGCGTAACGGGACAATGAGTCATCCTTTTTCGTGCATGCAGCCGGCGTTCATCGATTTATTAGACGTTGTGACGTCAAAATTTCTATGTGACTCAGTTTTCGCGTCGGTGTCCCATTCCCCCTGTATAGTCAGGTAACTTGGTTGTTAACTATAATGGCGCACTATGTCAATTTGCTGTGTTACAGCAGTTAATGGCTGGCTGACGGACAAAGAATTATGGTTTATCTACGATAATTCTCATCATCCCATCAATTTAAGTTTGAAGCCTTTGTTAAACTATCAGATTCCCTCACTGTGCTTTTCAGAAATCACACACGTCATGGCCTTGCTCGTGATCCACAATATCGTACTTCTTTACTAAATATATTTGTGTTTTTTCTCTTTATGTAGGGCGAGCGTCGCACGTGGCAAGTGGAGCTGGACATCTCGGCGCCGCAGATCCTGTTCGTGGAGCAGCTGTGCTCGCGCGACTCGGCCGTGCTCGTCGTCGACTTCGGCAGACTTCGGCTCGCCAATGCCAACCTGGCGGACTTTGCGCCGCACACACCACCTGACGACGAAGGTGAGAATGAATGGAATGGATTTTATTGATGAAATGTTCCGTATTTCTTGTTCCAAATATCGGCAAAATATACTGGCGTAAAGTAGCGTAAACTTGTAAGTCTTGATTTCAGAATGAATGGAACTATTGTAACAAGTCATTATTTATCAAAGTTATAGTGAAAAAGTAACTTTACTAGTTTTTCAAAAACACATTTTTGTAATCATTTTTAGAAATTGGATTGCAAACACAGGATGTTATTAATGTTTTTCTTTTTTCAGAAATGTTCATGACCCCCTGCTCCACGCCGCCGGGCAGCTTGCTGTCGCCGAGCTCGCCACCCGAGCCGGCGCCGCCGCTGGCGCAGCCCGCGCTGGACGCCGCTAACTTACACAACAGGCTGTACGACCGGTATGTAGTGCTCCATCACTTGTAAAACTCCACCATGTATAATCGACCTCATAATTACAATGTTTCCTTCCTAAGGTTGAATGTCACTTGCCCGACATAGAATGTCTGGGCTTTTCTGTTTTAAGATAATTTTAGGTAGTATAACCTTAGTGGTGTTTAAATTTAACTTTTTTTCAAAAGAAATATTTGTCTTCCTTCCACTTGTTTTACAAAACTTACTGGGAGAATAGAATAGAGACATATTACTGGGAGATGAGATCAATCGGCTAACTTTCGACACAGACTAATATCCAAATGTACCTCTACAGATACAAGATAGAACTGAGCGACCTGCAGATCCTGGTGGGTCGCGCGCGAGACAACTGGAAGTACGCGCACACCAAGAGTACGTCCTCGCTCCACCTGCTCGACAGGTTCAGCATCTTGCTGCAGGTAACACTTGCATGAAACTTTTGCGTTGTATAATTGTTTCGAGTTTTATTAAGTATCCAAAATTTAACCTTATGTTATATTGTATAAAGGGCTGGTGTCTGCGACTCCACGTCCAAGCGCGTATTTTGCGTGCGGTCAATCTTAATGATTGTAAATTTTTTAGTATTCTAGAATCTGTAGTTCCATTCTGTTCCATGTTTATTTAGGTGGTTAAGACTAATATCGAAAATAATAACTTGTTTCGACGGCATACGGTCTAATTTCCAACGTACGTAACCTCTTACTCTTCGATTCTTGTCCGTGTTCCCAGGCGGAGCGCCGCGTGGTCCACACTAGCGACCCTCAGTACCCGACGGCCACAGTCTGTGGATCGCTACCGTCCCTAGTGGTACATCTGAGTGAACAGAAACTGTTCGCCGTGCGGGCCGTGTTCGCTAATTCAACACTTCTTGGAAGCAACAAGTGAGTAGATAAACTCGAAATGCTGATTACTTTCTGCTTATTGTAGTACCCCTGAAGTAATTAGTGAAATTCCTCTTATAATTCCTCTCAAAGTAAGTCAAAGAATTATATTCTGTTGTTTTGTTACTGAATGAGCGTGTTACTGCGGAGGTCAGAATAATTGATAATAAAGAAGATATTATATAAGAGAAGGGACTCTCCAGAGAATGGGCAGCAGCGTTCTCTGTGGTTTTTTAACAACCGTACTGTGATCGCCAACCCGCCTGTCAAGCGTGGCGATTATGGCAAACCCCCCGCCCGTTGGGGGGTGGGGGCTATAATAATAATAATAATAAAAAAAATATCTGTGGCTTGAGTGTCAAACTGACGTGACGAAAAATTTTTCTAACCAATTTTAATTTAATTTTTTACCACATTATCTTTATAAAAACTGATTTTAATCACATATAATGAAAAAGAAAAAAAAACCGTACCAGACTAATATAAAAGTGGACTTTAATAAATAAAAATGGAAATCAACAATTCGAAACTTCATATCACCAATTCCGAAATAATATGTCACCGATGCTGACGAGACACCAAGCCAAATTACAAAAGGCACACCCACCATCTCCGGGCTCGTCACTCAGCTCCGCCTCGCAGCCGCCGGGACGCGCCACAACCGTGAACACCGTGTCGCCGGTCGCTGCAGTTGCGTCGAGCTCAAGCGACGAGTTTTTCTCCCCGCCGTCGACTCCATCACCACCACGACGACGAGGAAGAGGACGGCCACCAGCGGACTTGGGACCTCGAGGCCAACCGGCCCCGAACAGGGTCCCCGCTGCCGGTGGAAATGTGTCGCGCATGCGATGGACTCAGTCCATTAATGAGAACGTCATGCGCGCATATTATGGGGCTACTGAGGGGGGAAGCAACTTGACTGCGTACCGTGGTCGGATGCTCTCTCTGTTTCAGGTGCTTGAGCCAGGTGTCAGCGTATCGGCGCAGCGACTGTCGGATCAGGTGCGGGTCATCCAGCGTAACCATATGTTAGATGACACCGTACTTGATCGACTTCGCTCCGAATCACGGAGTAACCTAGTTACGCCTGCTTCACCTATAATAATAATAATAATAAAATAATAAAATTTATTCAAAAATCCAAGGTACAACTTTTACAGTTTTTCTTAAATTTATGTCAAGTTCACTCATGATTTGTGCCTGAACTAGGTAATCCTGTGTTTCAGGCGATTGGAAGTAACATTAATTGATTAAATAATCACATAATTATCATACTAATCTTATTGGTACCTACGTAAAAAGTTACATAAAAATTATAGTATCTTAACTTAGCTAACTAATTTTAAAAAATTACAATAATACGAACAAAATTTACTTTAGCACAAGTAATAACTTCTCTGTATCTTCATAGGACATATTTTGAAGGGCTTCTTTAAGGGTTTTCTTGCATTTACTATGATCCCTAACCTATAACCTATGACCTATGATCGCGGTACAGCTACAAAATGTTACCAGTGCTTCGCCGCGATCCAACCGCGGTGGTGAAGAGGATGTTGATGAAGTTATATCCGTGAGTACCCAGTGCAACGCACAATTGAGGAGTGCTTTGGAGGGTGCATTCCGGGAGTACCGTTCCACACCGCCTGAACTTAGACCACGACTACCTCGTTTGCCTATGCACAATAAAAATAAGGCGCTGGTGTGTGCTCTAGATTCGCAGCTGTCAAACTACTTTGACAGCAGCAAAGACCTCGCCGATACTCACTCAATATTGTACTGTGGAGCTGTAGCGGCATGTCGTGTAGCTCACGTCAAATTTCCTAACAATGACAGAGCTACACGACCAAAATTAGCTGCTCCAGCTTGGCAGTGCAGGATTGAGCGGCGCATCGGTGAGGCTAGAGCACTCATCGGCAAGTTAATCTGCTTCAGGGAGGGCAATACTCGTCCTAGAGTGATGCGCTTTGTGAGGCGGGCGTTCTCGGGGACTGATATTAGTTTTCGAGACTACTTGGCCCGCGTCACAGAGCGTATCGACTTCCTGAAGCAGAAGATCTGTGCATGGGCAAGCCGTATTCGCCGGTACAAGCGGCGAGTGGAACGATACACTCAGAATCGCACTTTCCAAAGCGATGAAAGGTGGGTATATAGGGCTTGGGAACGACCGGACCAAGGTGTGACTGACACGCGTTTGCCGGATGATGACGCCATGTGTTCTTTCTGGCGCAGCATCTGGTCAGTGCCTGTCAGTCACACTGAGGGCGATTGGACACGGGAGGTTGAGCGAGCGTGTGATCCAATACCAGAAATGGGGGCAATCACCATCAGCCCCCAAGACGTAGCTCGTGCAGTCCGTCCGTTGCCTAACTGGAAATCTCCAGGGCCGGATGGACTGCACAACTTCTGGATCAAATGGTTTCAGAGATCGCACGTTCGCTTGGCGTCCCAGTTTCAATCAGCCTTAGAGTCAGGGTCGCTGCCCCAGTTCTTGACGACAGGAATTACCCACCTGCTCCATAAATCAGGTAGTACTGCGGAGCCCAAAAATTATAGACCAATCACTTGTCTACCGACAGTCTATAAAGTTCTTACATCCATTTTGAGAGCTAAAATCAACCAACATATAGACAGTAATTGTATCATGTCTGCCTCTCAGAATGGATGTAGGAACGGGTCCCGCGGTACTAAGGAGCTGCTCCTCATAGATATGGCCATTAGCCAGCAGGTTCGCCGCTCCCGAAGGGATCTGTCTACATGTTGGATAGATTATAAGAAGGCCTATGATTCTGTGCCTCATACATGGCTCATGAGGGTGCTGGAGTTGTATAAAGTTGATGCAACTCTGCGTACCTTCCTGATGTCATGTATGGGGCACTGGAGAACGGTCCTTCGCTATCCAGGATGTCGACAGATCCAGGGGAACAGCGAACCGATAAGGATAGAGCGCGGTATATTCCAGGGTGATAGTCTGAGTCCATTGTGGTTTTGTCTAGCCTTGAACCCTCTCAGTACACTGCTGGAAGGTTCAGGCCTAGGCTATCGGTTGAGGAGAGGTGGTCAGGTCATATCTCACCTTCTTTACATGGATGATCTGAAACTCTTTGCCCCCAACAATTTGCAACTGATGAAGCTACTGAAGGTAACAGAAACTTTCAGTAGCGCCATCAGGATGGAATTTGGTGTGGACAAATGTGCAGTCATGCATGTGAAGCGAGGGGAGATTATGGAATCCGTGGGAACTCAACTCTCGGATTCCATACACCATAGATCCCTCTCCTCAACAGAAACCTACAAGTATTTGGGTATGTCGGAAGCATTAGGTATCAACACTGCCGACATGAAACAATCGTTGAGGGAGCGCTTTTTTGGTCGCCTGAATAAGGTTCTAAACAGTCTTTTGTCAGGCGGAAACAAGGTGCGCGCCTTCAACGGTTGGGTCATGCCGGTTTTGATGTATTCTTTCGGCATACTCAAATGGACTCAGACGGAACTTGATGCCCTGGATAGGAGGGTCCGCTCACTGCTGACCGCAAATCGGATGCATCACCCACGTTCGTCGGTGATGAGACTGTATATCCCGCGGAAGTGCGGGGGTCGTGGCTTCTTAAATGCTAAGACCCTGCACAACCGTGAGGTATGCAGTCTCAGGGAATACTTCCTAGAAGCCGACGTGGGTATGCACCGAGATGTGGTCTCAGTGGATAAGGGCCTTACCCCGCTCTCCCTGGCTAACGAGAACTGGCGCAAGCCTAGAGTATTAGACACTAATGACCGCATGGAGGTATGGCAGAGCAAGGAGCTGCACGGGCGCTTTTACCGGGCCCTACATGGGCCCGATGTAGACTTCTTAGCGTCCGTATCTTGGCTGCGTTTCGGTGACCTCTTCGGGGAAACCGAAGGTTTTGTCTGTGCAATAATGGACGAAGTTATGATGACGAACAACTACCGGAAATACATTGTGAAGGATGGTACGGTTGACATATGTCGGGCATGCCACCGTCCAGGAGAATCGATTCGACACATTATTTCTGGGTGTTCTCGTCTAGCTAACGGAGAGTACTTGCATAGACACAACCTCGTTGCCAGGATTATCCACCAGCAACTTGCTTTGAAGTACAACCTTGTGGAATCAGAAGTGCCATACTATAAGTATGCGCCCGACCCAGTTCTCGATGATGGTAATATCACGTTGTACTGGGATCGACCTATCGTCACTGACAGGACTATTGTTGCCAATAAGCCTGACATTGTGGTGATAGATCGATTGGAGCGTCGCGCAATGATTGTTGATATAACGGTCCCGCATGACGAGAACCTCGTGAAAGCAGAGAAAGATAAACAATTCAAATATCTGGATCTGGCTCGCGAGGTTGTCGACATGTGGGACGTGACTACAGCAGTCATTGTGCCGATAGTCGTGTCAGCCAATGGCTTAATAGCCAATAGCCTCGACCAACACCTAAGGAGGCTCTCGCTGGGCAGCTGGATCAAGCGCTTGATTCAGAAGGCAGTTCTTCTGGACACGGCGCGTATTGTTAGGAGGTTCCTCTCTCAAGAGCCCTGACCACCGGTAGTTCGGACCCTGTTCCCGATACCGGTGGGCTACTACTATTTTTTATATTTTTAAATGTTTTTATATTATTTTATATTCCAATATTTAAAAATGTAATTAATGTGTAAAAAAAATGAATAAAGAGATAATAATATAACATTTATTGCAGAAACTTGTTCCATAGGTTTTTGTTAGTAATACAGCTTACATAACTATGTTAGTACCTATACTTACTTACAACTACTCTAATTCAAATATTTTCCTGCAGCATCAGACCCGCTGTTATGCATACGGGTCCAATACTCCAGAAAAACTCCGTCTAGTCTATTCCCAATCACCTTCAGGATGCTGTTGGTACTCCCCCGAATCCTGCGTAACAATGATGCCGTTCGTTTCCGCATAATTGCTGAAAAACTGTCGACAGCCGATTCAGCAAACATGCCTGACGCGCTACAAAATCGCGGTAGCCCCAACAACACCCGGAAAGCGTTGTTATACTGGACACGAAGAGCGTTGTAGGCCCTCTGCGTGTGTCTAACCCACAGGCTGCATGTATAAAATGACTGACAATACGCCCTAAAAAGGGTGGTCTTAACCGGTCTCGTACATCTAGCAAACCTGCGGGCCAACATATTGCATCGGACCGACAACGCTCTTCGTTCCCGTTCCATATCCTGGTCATCACATAAATCCTCAGCTACTACGTGGCCAAGGTACTTAAAAAACGACACTCTGTGTATGGCTAGTTGGCTACACCATACAAGAATACCGGCGGTACTTCTCTGTTCTTTTTTGCCCCGAACACCATGAAAACACTCTTCTTCACATTGTACAAGAGGCCGTGAGTCATGGCGTATCTCTCACAAATCTCAAGCAATCGCCTGAGTGCCTCAATCGAGGGACTCAGCAGCACCATGTCATCTGCGTAAGATATGCTGTTAATAACTGTTCCATCTATCGAGCATATGCTATGTCCAGCAGTGGACGTCTTTCGGCTACAATGATGATGATGATGGATGACTGAAGATATCCCGTAAGTGACAGCGTAAGTCTAACCCTAATATAGTAGGTAGTGAAAAGGCTAGGCAGATGGCGTATGCCATAAAATGAGCGATGGAAAACCGGAGTTTTCCAGATATTACACCCTCCCCTTTACCCACCATTTTAAATACCTTTTTAGTATGTCGAATATTGTTTCTGTGTACAGTGGTCGTGAGTCTGCGAGTCCTATGCAAGCAGAGTTCGATGACGTTGAAGAGAACAGCGTGAGCTCGGAGACGGAGCGCTCCGAGTTCTCTCAGCATCACAACTCCACGCTCTTCATGCTGCAGTTCGCCATAGAGCAGATGTCGCTGGAGGTACGTAAATTTATAGCAGATCCAGAACAGTTTTAGTCAGCAAAGCTCCGTGGGATACAAATATTTTTTGGCACAAATTAGGCTGTGAATCGGCACCTTTTGACCGTCAAAATAATTCGCTGCTCTTCGACACTACTTAGTGATTAGCCACAGAGAAAAAGTGGCGGAACAAACTCCCCAGCAACACATCTTGAGAATCGGCGAGCCTCGAAAAGTAGAATTAATTTCTGTTATGATACAGGTGCAGTCGATGGGCCGCAGCATCGCGGAGGTGCAGGTGTGCGGCGTGAAGGCGGCGGCCACGGCTCGGCCGCGAGACCTCTCGCTGTCGCTGTCCGTGCACTCCTTGCTATTGGTGGATGCGCTGCAGACCTACGGGCCTGACTTCGAGCTGCTTGTGGCTAGTCATAAACATGTGGGGTACGTATTCAAGTGGAGCTTTCGTCCGTCGTACCTCTGCTGGGATTTCAGGCGTGGTGTTGTGTCATATTGTGGTATAAGTTCTCACGCTCGTCTTGTTGCAGCATGGACACGCTATCAGGTAGCATCCGCGGCTCGGAGCCGTGTTCGCCCACGTCGCCCACGTCTCCCACGTCGCCCACGTGCCCGTCGTCCCCCGACGCGCGCTCCACGCACGCGCTCGCGCACCCGCACGCGCTGCATCAAGCGCTCAACTCGCTGCACTGCAACAGTAAGTGGTACCATGTCGCCCACGTCCCTCACGTTCCCCACGTCCTCCACGTCGCCTATGTCCTCCACGTCTCCCACGTCTCCCACGTTGCCCACGACCCTCACGTCGCCCGACGCGCGTTCCACGCACGCGCTCGCGCACCCCAATCCATTATTTTCTTGTAACTGTTCACGCAGCGCACGCACGGAAGCTGTTAAGATGGATGACTTTTTCCGACTACGTATTGTTCGTTATCATCATAACTCTAGCTTTTTTATATTTATTAATCACCCCTAGTCTATGACCATTCTGAATAAAGTACATTTCAAATGGTGAAAGAATGTTTCAAATAGGGACCGTGGTTCCGGAGATTACTTTCCTCATACACACAAATACACAAAAATCGCCCTCTCCCTTTATAAATCTAATATAGATAGCAATATGGCGTCGTTAGTTCCGACTATGGGTACGCACCAAACGAACCACGCCGCGCCAAACGAACTATTGGTCGTTCAGTAATGAGGTGGGATGACGAAGAAGATAAGTTAATCTGTTCATTTACCTAGGTATTAGTTTATACCCCGAGGTGGTTAGATGTATGCTGTGAATGTTGAAATTCTGTGAGATGATAGATGAGTTTTTTGTATTTATTTAGTTTGTCAGTTTTAAGTTTTGTTTGATTTATGTTTATTCTTTCTTTGTTGTGAAAATGTGTATTTATTTAAATTGAACTGTGCTAAAGCTTGAATTCATGTCTATTGTGCGTGTTTTTTCCAAATAAATTACCATAATATTAATTATATATTTGTCAGTATAAGTGGTTTAGTGGTTGCAATAATCGAGTACACATTTCCAGATGAGCCCTTGTACCCTGGTGACGCCGGGCGCGCCAGCCCGGCCCCCAGCTGGGTGTCGGGCACCGGCTTCAACTGGAATGGCAGCGGCATGTTCGGCGCGGGCTGGGGCTCCGCCTGGGGCGCCGCCTGGAGCGCCGTGAGCTGGGGGCCTGCGCCCTCCGGCTGGGGCGCCGCCGGGCTGGTCGACTCGGAGGCCCTCATCGCTGTGGACCTGTGCCTCGTTAAAGGAGACGGGGAGAATGAAGATCTGAGGATAGCCAATATTTTGTTTAATAATCTTGATATTATTGGTAAGTTGAAGATCTATTGCCCTGTTATATTAGCCTGTATTATCCATTCGAAGTATCTCTAACTGCAGTAGAGTAGTAGTATTTTAACTAAGGTCGGAATCGGCTCACACGCATGCAAAGTGTGTACACGCAATCTAAGTATGCTTCAGGTATCAGGTTACTCGTGAGTAAATCAGGACTCACATTGAGACATGTTTTAGTTATGTGTCAAATAACAAAAAATTCATTACATATCCCTAACACGCCCGTTCGTTTCACAAGGGCCTAATTGGTTTACTAGCAATCCCCTGTACTGTGACGGAGCAGTGCTCTAACGGCCTTCGTTTGTTCTCCAGCCAATCAAGAGACGATCGTGGAGTTGATAGGCTTTACTCACCGCGTGCTGGGTCCTAAGACTGCTGCCAAGAAGCCTCCCAGTGACACGGAGCAGTCTGAACCTGCTGCGGCCGCCACCTTCTCTTACCCGATTCCTGAAGATGAGCCTAAGGTTAGATGGTGTGAAATTCTTGTGTGTCAAATCTACTATGCTGTGTCTTGCGTTGGGAATCTTTTAAATATGTAGACATTGAAGGTCAAAGTTACAACTATTTTTTAATGTGACTTTTGTTATTAAGTGTTAGTGACATCGAACCGATGCATGCCCTCCTAAGCACAATGTTGTGTGTTCGTCACATTAAGTGCTAACGTAAACAGCGGTTATTCTCACCAGAAATAAAAACTTGTGTCTCAGCAATAACTTGTAATAATACTCAATGTTGCTTAGTTTACATGTAGGTCATATTTTACATCCTGTGATGATTGAATGATGATATTATGTGTGCAGAAGGAAGTCCGCACGGAGATAACCTTCGACTTCCACCGGCTGGGCGTGCTGCTGCTGCGCGCGGCCGTGCACGAGGGCACCGTGGTCGCGCGCAAGATCGCCACCGCCACCATCAGCGAGGCCAAGATACAGGCCACCGTCGGTATGTACACGCTAATGTTCGCAGCAGGCAAGCGGGACGTTTCACGTCAATAGGTTCACCTTCTATTACATAATATGTCAATTATGAGTACTAGAACTGGCCAAAAGTGGATGTACTATAGGTCACCTGCCTAACCCTTTGAGGATCAAGGGAGTGACGTTATTTTATGTATAAAAATAGTATAACTTGTGCTTCAATATAACTTCAGACATTTCGCCATTATAAATATATTCTTCTGAAGACTCCATGAGCTCTGTTGTCTTTCCAAACGATGTCAAGGTTGTTACATGTATGGTCCTGTAACGCAGACGGCAGCCGTGTGGAGGTGGGCGGGTCGCTGGGCGGCGTGGGCGTGGTGTCGCTGTGCGAGGGCGGCGGCCTGCACACGCGCGTGCTGAGCGCGGGGCGGGCGCGCGCGCACGACGCGCTGGGCGCGCACGACGCGCGCGCGCACGACGGGGACGACGCGAAGGCGCTGCTGTTCACTATACACCGCAAGGTGGCCACGCGGACTGATGACGAGGCGCCAGGTACACACTTGCTTGATCTAATAAATTACACATCGTTTTGACGGAACTGTTTTTGACAGATGTTTTTTTTTTGTAAGATTTTTTTTTTAATATGCCGCCAGTACTATTTAAAGACGAAGCAGAAAGATTAAGTCGAAATGATTTCATAAATAAATGAGACTGCGAAGCTTAAGAATAATAGTGTTAGGGTATGACTTCACTTTCCGTCGCGGAGTCGGCTTCTACCGGTCAGAAGCAAGTTATGTCCGTGCAATAAAAGTGAATGATCCGATGCGGTACTAAGGCGTGTAACATGTTTTTCGCTTTTATCGCATGGAGCCAAAACTTTTTCTGCTGGGCGCTCGCTGTGTGACAATGTGCTCCCTCCATCACAGCTCTACTGAATGCATGATTTATAGAGAAACTGCAACATTTTCAATGGACACACGCAGGAATGAATTGTCATTGTTTGGGTAGTGGTGGAGGCGACGGTGAGCCTGCACGTGGCGAGCGTGTGGTACACGCACTCGGGCCCGCTGCTGCGCGAGCTGCGCTCCTGCCTCACGGAGTTCAAGCAGTACCTCGCCAACCTGGCGCGCTCCATCCGCGCCGCCGCCGCTGACATGGCCATAGGACTCGTGCACCCCAGGTAACATGTTATACTAACTGATGAAATCAGGCGTTACTTTGCGGAAATCCATGACTGTAAACTGTAACGCAAAACATTTAGTAGAACCGCCTAGGCATACACAATGCAGTGCCGCCACGCCAGCCTCGGCATGCAAAAATATGCACTTCTCCTTGCTCCACATACTTGTGCAGAAGGTGCGATAATGTTATTGCAACATGCAAGTGCAACGCAAACCAATTCGCGACTGAGTGATCGCCGATATCTCCTGAGGATGTCCCGTGAAGCAGCGAAGCGAACATGTCAACTATGGATGACCGAATAGTAATGCCAGCTTGGATGTGGTAAAACGCGGTTCGTGTGGTCCCAGGGGCGAGTCTCTGTACGCGAACCCCAAGCTGTCGCAGTCTGTGGAGGGCGTGTCGCCGCGCCGCCGGACCGTCAGCGCAGGCGCCTCGCTCGACGAGCCCGCCTCGCTCAAGTCCGATAACATCGTGCTCAGGTATATTACCATAAACTTATTAAATGCCCGTACATCTCCATAGAGTTTAAACGCTTTACAAAGTTAACTTATAGTTTTCTGATTTACTGGTTCACCCTGTTGTATTGCCAGCACGGTTGGCGCAGTGACTGAGCGATTGACTGCTACGCTGCGTGTCGCGAGTTCGATCCCCGCATGGAACAAATATTTGTATGGTCTACGGATAGTTGTAGTAAAAATAAAAAAAATGCAATGTATCGGTAAAAAAAAAAAATGTTTGAATTAATGCACTGAGTGTTGGCTTAAATCAAAAGTAACACTTAAATTCATTTACAGACAATTAATGCATACCTTTATACCACTGAATTTAGAAGCGTAGAATTTCAGAAAATTTGTGTATTTTACTCGCTAAATGGGTTTTCCCACTTCGTCATTTTCTCGATGAGAAATTACTTCGGGCTATTGGCTAGTAGGGTTTGGGAATTCCTGACAATTTCAAAGTCCCGACTCCCGGGACACGAGACAGCCTATAATCAAAGTCCCGGGAATTCTCGGGACTTCGAGACTTTTAAGACAATTTTTTTTTTTAAGAGGGGTTAGCCTTTTTTTGAAGAATTTTAATTGAGTTAATTTCTGTTGGAACATATTAAAAAAGGTTATTTTTTTGTAAAAATCAACATTTATTAAACAGAAAATTAAATCTTAATAATTTTAACGTTACTTTCAGTCTTAATAATTGCTTTGTTTATTTCTTTTAATTTTGCACAGATTAACTTTTAAGCAGTTAAATCTCATACTAATTCTTAATAACTTTACTATTAACTAGTAATTCTAGTATCTAATCGTTGGTCATAATTACAACATTGTTAATTCTCATAATCACAGATTTGTTTCCTAATAAAATAATCTATATATAAATAATAAAACAGACTTATAAATCAGTCTTTTAAATAATCAACTAAAACATTAACTATACTTCTTTGCTGATTAAAAAAAAAAGACTTTTATAAAAATCAGAGCGTCAACAGCTTTGTCCGACAATCTGTTTCTGATTTTTGTAATGATGCCACCGGACAAGTAAAACACTCTCTCGTTTTTAACAGATGTCCGTTTTATTGTGTTTAAGGCTTTATACAGTCGTTCCAAACTAACAATGTCGACAATCTTGTCTCGTCTTGAGTCTCGACCCGAAAGTCCCAGGACTCGAGACAACTATAATTACGAAAAGTCCCGGGACTTCGAGACCCGAGACGTCCCGGGGCCCAAACCAGTTTGGATAGTTAATAAATAATAATTTATTAACTAATATAATTTAAACTTTTTGTTATGAGTTGAACAGTGGACATGGTAAATATATCGTTTCTAGTGTTAATGATAATGTTAGTGACTGTGACAGTTTAAGACCTTTATGTTCTCTGCAGCGTGAACATCGAGCTGGAGTCCCCAGTCGTCGTGGTCCCGCGCGCTGCACACAGCTCGCAGGTGTTCGTGGCCCACCTGGGGCGGATGAGCCTGGCCAACCGGCCCGGCCCGCCGCACCACACGCTCTACAAAGTGCGCGTGCGCGACATCTCGCTGGCTGCGGTGAGTATAATGTAGGTTAATCAGCCTGTGACGTCGCCACTGCTGGTACAAGTACTGTTTAGAAAACGAATACCTATAACGTTTGTCGCTAGCTAATTTAATTCAAACCTGTTTAAAGTTCCAATAAATCGATACATCTGCGAATGCGACATAATGTAGCAGTTTCTTCTAGCGCTACTCGTGCATTGGTTGCGTAAGCTGACCCACGACATGTTTGTACCCAGGTGGACGTGTGCGACAAGTTGAAGCTGCACCAGCAGCTCCAGCTGTCGTCGGAGAACATGGCGGACATCTACGACGTGTCGCACGGCAAGCCGGTGCTGCACAACACGGCGCTGCGCCTCACCGTCAACTACTGCGATACGCAGGCCGACACCGACGCCGACTACCAGGTAGCAGTCTCTTCAGTTTCCCATAGTACACTGCCAAACTACAGAAAAAATAATTACACAACGAGGATAACACCAACGCCACGTTTACTACTCCAGGCGCTGCGCCTTGTCTCAAGTATTATCTGTAAGCATAGCATTGAAGTTCTGCGGACACTGATACTGTTTGATCGGTGACGCCGATGCTCGTGTCGCTAGCCTAGACGATCAGTAACATACGACTATTACGTCTGTCACACAGACGTAATAGTTGTACCTGCGTCGATAACATAGAAAGAGCTATCAAATGGTGTTTTTCCCATAGCACTGTCCCACTGCTGGGCAAAAGAAATGATATGAAATGAACAGTTTGAAAATGTTGGAATTTTTGCATCACATCACATCGCATGCATATCAAATGGAATGGGTTTACTCGTCATAGAAGTAAAGGTTCTATGAGGAGTAAACCCATTCCATTTTATGTTGTTTAATTTGCTTTTTGTCTTCTCGTTATTACAGTGTGAAGTCCGCGGCAAGATAGTGGGCGGCCTCCACGTGTCGGCTCGGCGCGAGCAGTACGAGCAGCTACTAGAAACTCTGCGCTGGGTGTCTACCGACACGCCCGCGGACGTCGCCGACACCGGGCCGCACAGTATGCCCTCCCCGCTGCCTCAGGTGTGTTACAAGCAGGGATTTTGCGGATGCATATTTGAATGCGGATTTTTGAAGGCTTGCATCCGCGAATGCGGATCTTATTATTTTTTCAAGAATCTTCGTTTTGGTGCAGTTATTGCATATTTTACAATGAGCCTTATCCTGGTCATGTCCATCTTGTTTAAAATAAGTCCAAATTTCACTGTGGTGACATTGTGAATTCACTTGTCTAGTAAACTATTAACTACAGAGAACTCACTTAACATACAATACTCACTGTATACCTACTCACAATAACACTCAAAAACTGCAATGTTCAACGATAAGCGCAAGTAAACACGCTATGATTGATTTACAAGATACAAAATGATAAACAATAACAAACGCGTCGGATCTTGTCACCGAAATCTTCGCTCCTACTGGTCAATCAGCACGTGCCCACGGCACGCGCCACTCTTTTTTTTATCAGTCGGGACCTATTTAAATTTTACGTACGTTGCGTGAAGAATGGGTCCCGACTGTTAATTCTTCTATTCTGCTTAAAAGACATATGATTTGTTTATGTGTGTATCGATTATAAAACTATTTCAATGGTGTAGTTGTTCAGTATTACTTTTAACAACATTCAGTACTGGGCTTGTTTTTTCTTTTTAGTTTTTATTTATTACAGGTTTTTTTTTTTACGCAATCGGGTATTTTTCGTGTGGTGTCTACAACGCCACATAGGAACAAACTTACATACAGACTGATAAACACATTATCCTCCTTTGCGTCGCGCAGTCGGGTAAAAAAAACGTATCTACTTAACCCTTCGGAGATGTAAGGCGTGTTTAAATGATGTTGTGGTGTCAGCCGGGAGGGGCCGCGGTGCCGAGCCTGTGCCTGGAGCCCGCCCTGCACGAGGGCGCGGTGCCGACGCTGCGCCTGGACCCCGCCCTGCGCGCCGCCGTGCTGGCCGTGCCGCCGCCCAGCGCGCCCGCCCCGCCCGCGCACCAGCCCACGCTCAGCTCCGCCGCGCCGCTCATTGGTATGTGTGTCATGCTATATTATATGAAAGAAATACAACCCCTTCAAAGCAACTAAAAAAACTTGTTTATGCTAAAAAGGACTCTGCTCAGCTTATTTATTTCCTCGACTCTTACACAAACTTACTCCAAGTAGAAATCAGCAGTAGAGGAGGAGGAGCACGAGGTCAGGAGTTCTTAAAATTATGGCAAACATTAGAAAACTGAATATCCTATAACGGTTGTTAATAAATAGAGATTTTTTGTAACTTAATAGCAAACATCACACTCACTTTCAAAATTATGTCATTTTCATGAGTCAGTCGACGATCAGTCGTTCCGACGGCACCGCTTTAGGAAACGCAAGCTTAAGTTCAATAATTATCAGACTGAGCATTCATTTGTTTAAGTGTGTAACTTGTATTGACCGACTTGTTCTGACAGTGAACTTCGAGCTGCCTACATTCAGCGTGGAACTACGTGTAGATTTAGGCGAGGGTGAACGAAGTCTAGTAGAATTATCCTTCAGAGAGTTCAAGCTGAACTACCAGAAGACACATCCATACGAAAATATGCTACAGGTTAGTAACTAATCGTATTTAAACTTCAATAAAGAAGTTTGCTGGAAGATTCCCCACGGGAGAGCGCTGAGTATTTGTCACTTGCCAAAATCAAACTGATTATAAAGTGAAATCGGCAACAAGTCAAAGTTCTTTTGCTTGTTTTCCTTTGCGCCATATTGAGGTCCAATTTTCAGCAAAGAACTGAACGACTGAAGAAGTCATTTTTCAAATTGAGATTATTTTCTTCAGGTTTCCCTGCACTCTATAACAATGGAAGACTTAACCAAAGAGCCGGAGTCTAAGCACCGCATGCTGATGGTGTCGCACACGCCGCAAGTGCCGCCCAAGGCCGTGTTCGTGTCCAAGTCCTGCCCGGACTTCGTGACGGAGTACGCGGACGACATGTCCAGCGTCAGCTCGCTGCAGTACATGAAGTGCTGCTCCTGCTCGCTGCCCAGCCAGCTCAACGTCGCCGCTAAACAGGTAACTAAAAATCTCTAGAAGCATGAAATTAGGCGCAGGAGTTTTTACGTGAACATAATTTGTAGCAGCAAGGACAGTTTTCATAGTTCAAACTACGAATGTAAGGCGACAGTACACTCTACGATGATCTGACACTCGTAATCCATTTTCTAAGGATATACTTTGTTTTATAATTCGAAAAAAATTGAAAGATATTCCATTGTTTTTTAAACCACCCCTTGACAACGTATACAACGCAATGAATGTTGAATTGTCAAACAACAACAACTAAATATAATACGATGGCCCACGTACCTTACAGAGCAACATACACTTCACTTATGCTATGCACTATGTCACTATGTGTGCATGTGGCACTTGCCCGTGGTAGCCACGGAACACCACTCCCTGCGGCCAACAGTCCTCCTCCAAGACGAGGTGCAGTACATGTTCGTATTCGCACCACGAACGCCTTAAAGTTGACGTTGCGGCGCGGCTCAAGGATCTTAAATCAAATCAAAAATATTTATTTGTTAGAATATGGTACAAATAGATGTTACAATATTGGTTCCAGCATATCCTGCCATATTATGGCGTACAAATATTTTAATACAAAAACAAAGGTTATATTACTAACCTATTAGAGAATAAAATATCAAAAATATAATAATAAAAATTGAGATAGTATTGTAGTATTATTGAATAAAGGAAATAATTAATAATGACTATGTAGTTTTTCATATGGTGGAAATAAAGGCTATTTTTATTTTGCTTTAATGGTCACTAACAACTTATCCTCTAAGTATTCTTGAACACTGTAATAGTTTTCTAATAACAGCTGCACTCTCGCCACGTATTTGGTCTTCTGACGCACGTACTGCACGATGTCCTCCGCCGTAGTACTGTAGTGTAGGCGGGAGATGTACACCGGAGTGCTGCGCTTCGCGGCTCGCATAGGCACATTAGCACGTACCGCAGCGGATCCTATTGGTACATTGACGGCGCTTCCTCCTCAACACCGTCACAAAACCATCATCAGCTTTAAACGGTGTCAAAATGTATAGCATTGGGATTGGCATTATGTGTTACTCAATTATCCCTCAGTAGCATCATTACATTACACAGTGCGAAGTCTAATCACTGTTTGCGCAACGCTAGAGCGCAGAGCGTCGCAACAAGCGTGACAGCAAGTGCGGCGTGACGCCGCCGTGCTCGCCGGAGTGCGGCGCGGCCGAGCGGGCGCACGGCGCACGCGCCGCCGCGCAGGACGACAACCTGGTGTGGCTGTCCGTGCACACGCGCGACCCGCAGCATCCGCACTTCACTGATAAGTACGACAAGGTAATACGCAACATTTAAATCTGTCTTTCAATACTTATTGAAAGCAAAAAAACAACTTCTTATCCCAATCTATTTTAATTTAAACTATTTTATGGACGATATTTAAAATAATTAATTAGTTTTTAAAGCAGAAATGCTATCAGTTTTAAAACAGGGAATTGAATATACGTTTCTGTGCATTCCAAAGGCGAAATATTCACATACAATATGTTGTCATAAAAGATTTCAACTAAGAAAAAGGGAGAAAGCGAGAGATGAGATTATAACGTACTTTATGACAATGTTTCGCTAATGGGCGCGCACAGTTATGGATCGGTACAACAACATTGCTTTCTCCCTCCCTTCCTTATATGTTATTCTTATTTAATTTGTTTCGTCTGCAGATATCGAAACTGACTAAGATAGACTTTAACTGCCTAAACTTGGTGGTGAGCATCGACAGCTGGGTGGCCGTGCTCGACTTCTTCGGCATTGCTGGAGATGATGTGCCCGACAGCGAGCATGGACCCGAGCCGCAGCAGACCGGTAACTATTGTTTATTCATTTATATAAACTCTTTACAGCTAAATTAAAGTCTTTAAAATCTTCCAAATCTCCTTCTTTAAACTTTAAATTTTCCTTGCCACGTTACATGGGGTCGGCGCAACACATTTTTTCTTCCACTGTCCTGTGTCAGCCAACAGTGCATCCATCTACTACATTTTGATTCCTCAATCTCTGCACTTTTTTTTGGCATTCTTCTCCCAAGTATACTTTTTGAATGCTACTAAAAATGTTCGTGTACTTGTACGGTGTCAAGTAGTTGAACGTATTCCACAGCGTCGCACAGCCTATCAGCGGCGTCCGGCGTGACGCAGACGGAGCTGTCGGTCCGCTCGCTGAGCGTGGTGGTGGTGGCGGGGCGCGGCGAGGCGTGCCGCGCGCTGGTGTCGCGCGGGCGCACGGTGTGCCGCGCGGACGCTCGCGCGCACACGCGCCGCATCACGGGCCGGCTCGGCGCCATCTCGCTCACGGACCTCACGCCGCACTCCGTGCTGTGGCGGGACAGGTTCCGGACGCACGGCGACCATGCGCTTACATTCCAGTATCAAAGGTCTTGTAACACGACTACTTTCTATGTTAAGTTTAATGCAGGCAATAGGGTAGTTAATACACCAATCAATTGACATTCTTTTTATGATCTGTCAAAACGCATTTTGTATGGCAATAGCACGCTGTGACGTCACTATGTCGTCAACTCAATGACTCAATTATTTATTGATTTTAAAGCAACTAAAAAATCTAATTTAGCAATTAACTGAAAATAAATCGCGTTTTCAGGTCTAAAATCAAGTGTTTTTTTTTTAGAGAAACTGTCTTGGAAATATTATTAGGTTTCCGTACCTCAAAAGGTAAAAAAAGGAACCCTTATAAGATCACTATCTTGTCCGTCTGTTCGTCTGTCTGTCCGTGTGTCACCACCGATTTTCTCAGGAACGGGTGGACCTAGCAAGTTGAAATTTATACCAGATACTGAGGTCCCTATAGTCCCTATTAGGTGTATAAAAATCAAGGTCCTGAGTCAACACGATAAAAAGCTATGGGCAAATTTAGATTTTCCGCGAAAACTTGTAAGTACCTTAATTTTCAACTTTTTTTAAATTTTCGGAAATTTCCCTTTACTTGTGCTGTACGCCTTGCTTTTAACCAAAATTGACAATTCTAGGACAACCGGAAGTAGTTCCCGTTGACCTAGAATCATGAAATTTGGCAAGAAGCATTGTCTTATAGCACAAGTAAAGCGAATCAAACACCCTAC
Source organism: Eurois occulta (assembly GCA_950022335.1). Lineage (NCBI taxonomy): Eukaryota > Metazoa > Arthropoda > Insecta > Lepidoptera > Noctuidae > Eurois > Eurois occulta. Next base: position 867,970 of record OX465489.1, on the reverse strand, counting down.
AAGTTTATACGGAACCCTCGGTGCGCTAGTCCAACTCGCACTTGGCCGATTTTTTAATGGTGTCAACATCGTTATTATGCAGGATACTTTACTATATCAAAGCATCGGGCTAAGCATACTCTTTTATCATCATAAATATTCTAGGTATTTAATGGAAAATTTGGTTGGATTTGCTCCAATAGGTCTAAACACAACATTATATAAGTAAGTAAAGTTAAACGAAAAAATCGTAAGTTGTAAATCTTATAATTTTTTGGCTGGTATTGTGCCTGCCAAAACCCCGACTTATAACTAGGGATAAACAAATCCAAAAAATCTAATAGAAATTATCAATTTCCACACAGACTGAGCACATCAGAGGCTGCATCCGCAGGCCACGAGACGAGCCTGAGCATCGAGATGGGCCCGGTGACGTACGTGCACACCAAGCGCTTCGTGCAGGAGCTGCAGGCCTTCGCGCGCGACTTCAGTCTGCTGCGCAGGGTCATACTGCAGGCACGGCTGAAGGTAGACCTGGTATAACACTGCATGACTTATTAATAACTAAGTGAGCACACTTATCGGCTTGAGCCGGTAAAAAGAGCTTAATGTCGACATATCGATAATATCGATATATCGATGCCCAATGAACTTTAAAACATGTCTCTCCTACTTGTACTATCCTATACGCTATCCTTTAACTAAGGTGTTCACACGGTGATGTTTGCAGACATTTAACTGTATAATGTTGAGATCTCATGGCAGTTTTATACTTTTGTATTTGTTTTAAACTGTAGAAGCAATGGGATGTTAAATATCTTAAAGGACATTGCCGTCTGAATAACCGTCAACCGTTTTTATGTTCATGTTAGAGCCTTTTAGTAAAGGTCCATCTCATTCTCACGCACTAGAATATCTATGAATGTATTGTCCAAATCTTGCATAAGCATATAATTTGTCAGGTATCGGTAGTGTCAGGCCGGTCGGACACGGACGGCGCGCGCGCGAGCCGCATGAAGCTGCGCTTGCGATGCTCTGCGCCCGTCATAGTGCTGCCGGTGTCGGGCCGGGCCAGGAACGCCCTGGCCGCGCACCTGGACCAGCTGACGCTAGACAACAGCTTCAAGTACGCGGGAGATGAGGGCACCGTCAGCACTATGACTGATCCTGACGGTATGTGTAATTGCGTTGGATTCATTTTAATAAGTTTTTGCATTTAAATCGATATAAAATATAGGTACGAGTACTGGGTCTGCTCACTACTGCTTACCGCGGTTTCAAAGTACGTTTAAATGATGACGTTCGCTCTTTGATTTTTCTAAGATCATTGTCAAAGGACAGGCTCAAGGGCTCACTCCCTTTCTCCTAGAAGATCACAGAGCAGTGTCTGTTAGTGGTAACATAACGGTTGACTATAGTTGTGGTGTGTTGTAACTGCGCAGGGCCGCGCTCGCTGCTGGACGTGCGCGTGGTGCGGCTGGGGGGCGTGGCGCTGTGGTGCGCGCGCGGGGGGCGCGGCCTGCGCGTGCGCCGCCTGGGCGCGCCGCTGCTGCACGCGCCCGCCGACTTGGACTTGCAGATAGAGCACAACTTAGACCACACGCACAATGGTAAGCCGCTCTCCTTACTTAGACGTTCTTTGTTCACAAACCGCTCTTATTTTGTCCTTTTTTTTGTATCTGTTGTAGGTACTTTGTAATTATGAATGTACTGGCTAATGCCCGCGGCTTCGTCCGCGTTAAGGTCGGTAACTGTCTTGTGGAATCATAGTACCGAAATAAAATTTTCCTTTCTGTTAATCTAGGTTATAAACTGTCTATGTGCCAAATTTTATCCGAATCCCTTCAGTAGTTTTCGCTTGAAACAATAACAAACACCCATCCTTTCATCCATTCTCACAATCTTTCGCATTTATAATATTAGTAATATTGTTTCTGTTTGCCAGTTGCGGACATGACGATCCAGGGATCGCTGAGCACACTGCAGTGCGCACTAGACCCGTCGCAATACAAGCTAGTGCGCGGTGTGCTGGCACACAACCTGGCGGAGAACGTGGACGAGCTGCTGCCGAGCGAGCCGCCCCACCCGCCGCACTGCCTGCAGCAGCAGCAGGACGTAAGTCATGTTCAGGCGGTACTGCAGCAGTGCAGTTCAGTACAGTACACAACCTGGCCGAGAGTGTGGACGAGCTGCTGCACTCTACCTATCTACTAACGTTGCGTTCATTATTGTCGTGGACATTTTTATCATGTCCTTTTCTTAGTTTTTGGGAGAACAGCACAATTAAGCCACGGCTGGGACACGAGCTACCTCTGACCTCCTACGCTTTGGCATGTAAGTTGAGGCCGTTAACACTAAACCACCACAGCTCACACACATTTTTGGGAGAGCTGTTGCCAAAAAAACTCAAAATTCAAATCCAAATTAAACGCCACCTAAATTTGTCTTGCTTTTTCTACAAGCGTCTTATTCCGCAGGTGTGGACCACCAGTTCCCTGAAGCTGGACCTGCACGACGTGACAGTGAAGCTGGAGCCGGAACACGGCGTGTCCTCTCTCGCCTGCATCAACTTCATCAAGTCCCGGCTCGTCGTGGAGACCTACTCCGACCTCAGCCAGGACATAGACCTCGTCTCACAGGTACCGTGCTTATTAATACACGCGGTGATTATTTGCTGGGAACTTCCACACAAGACAGTGATGAGTATTGGTTGCTTTACATTTAAGACGACTGACTTTTACAAGTATTGTCACAAGACAAAGCTAGCAGCGCCACCTCCTACCAAAGGTTGTCAGGAACTTCATGGTGAAGGAATGAAATGATCAAACATTAAACTTTTAACTTTGAAGGCGTATAATACGCCTAGTTCGGGCAGTTTCTAAACGAAGGATCTTTACGATGTTAGAAATTACTACATGTCAATTTCTATCTGCCTCAGGAAATTTTAGTAAGTGACACTCGGTACGCTAAAGAGCCAGCGAATCGTCGAGGAAATGTGTTCAGCCATATTGTGCAGCCAATGCCTGAGCAACGACATAGCGTGCAGGCTGAGGTTCATGCCAGGTACGTGAACAATTACTCCTTTAATTTGATTTCACACACACATATGTATTTATTACGCCCACGCTGTACGTTCGAAGATGAGTATTTCATCGAGATATATAAACAGAACGTGCTTAATTGTACTTTATCAGAATCTTAAAAGTATATGACCGCTACCACGTATAGCACGGATAAAAATACGTGCGTACTGTCCGAAGTTTCATAAGATATTAAGCGGACGGGGAGCTAAACTAGTTTCCTGTTGTAGTTGTCTGTCTGTTGTTATAGTAGTCGTTTATTCAAAAGTTTTTGAAGGTCAACATTCCATAAGACTGTCCTGAAAACCCACCCTACACTTCATCTCACTCACTTTTTGATTTCTGAACGTATTTGTTTGTATGGCCAGAAAGCGGCGCGACTCGTCAGCGTACACGATCCTGGTGAACAACATGCGGCTGATGGCGGTGCTGGACTGGTGGGAGTGCGCCAACCAGTTCATCATGCAGCCGCCGCCGCCGCCCGCAGACCCGGACCAGCAACATCTGTATGTACTGTTGCCCAGCCGCCAAAATATAGGAAATGCTAAATTAATTTAACAATGTTTTTAGTAATTTTATTGATTTGGCGACAAATACGAGTTTGAATGTAAGTAGTATCGCAAAAGTTATATAAAGCAATGTTTCCCCTGGCAGCGAGGAGGCACTGTGCGCGGCCCGCGCCCTGGCCAGCCCGCTGCCGCCGCAGCTGCACGAGGAGCCGCAGATGGAGCTCAAGCTCAACATCACCGACTCGCAGCTCGTGCTCGTCGAAGACCCCTCCGTGTGGGATACTAATGCTGTCATACTTAGGGTAAGATTCGGATACATGATCAAATCTTACCTTCAGAGCAATCTGATTAGATAAGAAAACCGCATTATGTGTGGCTGTTAAGGGTGCGTCACGTATGTTTGGGCACATTTGATTAGGCAGTATTTGTTGGAACATCCTGCAAATGTGTGTTAAGGTTGGTACCCTTAATTAACTAATATAATGGGCTCTATGTCTAGAGGCAAGCGTTGTGCGATATAAGAGTTATCACCTCTATTTCTTGTTACAGAGCACAACAGTGATAACCTACCGCTGCGCAGACGCACAGAAGCCGGTGTCGTGCGAGCTGAATGAACTGGAGGTGTTCTCTTGTGTGCTCGGCTTGGAAGAGGAGACCGCTCTCTCTATTGTGGAGCCGGCCGCCGTGCATGTCGCTATTGATGCTGACAGGGTGCTGCATGTAAGTTAATCACTGTAATTTAAACCTTATGTCAATGCGTATAAACGTAAAATTACTTGCAACAACTATAACTTTACAAAAGTGCATGTAGGTTAATATTTTGGCTGTTTTCTTTTAGATCTTGATGAGCACATTGAACTTGCGACTTTCTTACCACGATATGCGGATGTTCGCAGCGATGCTGCAGTCTCTGCCGGCGCAAGCGAGGGCAGCTTTATCTGGTAAGTTGTATACATGAATTGTAGTAGTAGCGCAGGCGATCCGATATCTAAATGCTAATTGGGTTTAGGAAAATCCCTCCTGTCCGACGGCGACGACGACGAGCCGGCCAACAGCGTGCACATGCGCGCGGGTGGCAGCGGCGTCGGCGCCAGCAGCGTCAGCAGCAGCAGCGGCGGCTGGATGTACCGGCCGCGCTGGCTGCGCTCGCACAAGCCCGCGCCGCCGCCGCCCATGCCCAAGCCGAACACATCTATATGGCCGCTCAAAGCTGTGCAGGTAACATTTTGAACAAAATCTAAGAAATTGAGAAGTTAGACCCAGTGGCAAACTCAGGCGGAGATTAATAAACGCCTTTTAAGATATCTCTATCATGTACTTATAGTTTGACAGTAACAGCCAATAGCTGATAAATATTCAACCGTACTTCGGACTTGTGTGCAATTTGAAGGCTTTTGATGAGAGAATTTTAGCCCAACTTTTCGTGTCTTACAATATGATTTAAAATATAGTTTTTCATCTTGTTAAGTTTCTGCTAATAATCAATTACTTTATACAGGGTGGAAACTTTCAACGGGGCAGTAAGGGGAACTACCTTACCCGTTGCAGCTACACGAAAATCAGAAACAGGATCGATCGGCATAAAAAAAAATGTTTTGTGTAAAATGACCATTTTCTTGCTAACTGTACAATTTTTTTTTAAATCAGTGAATGGGTATCGAAATTGCACGAAAAATTATGGATAGTCTCCTAAGACCATTTTCGTGTAACTGCAACGGTTAAGGTAGTTCCCCTTACTGCCCCGTTAAAGTTTCCACCCTGTATAGCCCTGAATAGGTGCTTGTCATAATTTTGTACCTTTAAGTAATCGCACCAAAACCTTGAATATTGTGTTGTTCTTGCAGGTGGCAGCAGACTGCATCACGCTGTGTGTGATCGACGACTGCCTGGACTCCGACGTGCCTCTGCTCGAAGTATCGCTCACTGACCTGCAAGTTGATCAGGTACTGTGTACATTTTATCCTTATCCTTTACTCTTTTGTTTTCCAAATGAAAATGCCTTTTATTTTCTGTTTAGTGTTAAACTCCGCCCCCCCCACACCCTCCCTCCATATTAATGAAACATAAAAGGAGGATAATGAGCCTAACTCCATCAATCGAGCATATATCCAGATTGCAGGGAAATTTGACCGTGAAATAAATATAATTTGTCTTGTCCAGGATCTTCGCAAAGTGGAGGAGTCGTTCGAAGACCCCATGCTGGTATGCACCCCGCTGGGCCCGGGCGGGGCGGGGCCGCGCGCGGCGGGCGCGGGGGGCGGGCGGCTGGCGTCGCTGCTGACCATAGACTACTACAACCGCACGCTGTCCGGGTGGGAACCCGTCGTCGAGCCGTGGAGGTAACTATTTAATGAAGTCAGAGCTTAGTGACTCACTTAAAAATAAGCTAAGCCCAATCAAGGAAATATCCTGCGGTTTTAAAAGTAAATATTTTGGCATTTGGAGAACATAACAGCTTCGTTGATGAACAACCGGCTTAGGGTCAAAACACAACAATTCCCATTACACGTCTTTGCACCGGTCCACGACGCAACATGCGATGTTACGCCTCTTAGTAGCAATGACTTATTAACTGAAGGTTGTTCGCGCGCAAGTCAAGCCGGATAGAATTGTACAGCGCAGAGCAAACTGCTCAAACGCAATCCAGGAAGGAATTGAAACTCAATTCAGACGAGCTGCCATTCCCTACAGCACTTAACTCTTGTTTTAGGTTTGAGACGTCCTGGGAGTACACGCTGACCAGCTCGCTGTCGCTGGGCCGCGTGCAGATGGAGGTGTCGTCTACGGAGGTGCTGAACACCAACGTGACGTCATCGCTCATCGAGCTGTGGCAGCTCGTGCGCGCTAACTGGACGGCCGACTACTACGCGCCGCAGGTACTTACATAGCTACGTCATAAAGGTTCACAATAACTATTAGTAGTTGAGTATTATTATGCGACTCAAAAATGCAATTCGGCAATCGCATTGCGAGGGTCGCTACATCGTCCTGTAGACGTATAATAAGTTTGTGTATTAGACACAGCTCAACTTTTTACTTCAAACTTTAGCAAAACTTGTAAAATCGGTTGTGTAGCTGAAATCTTTGAAACTAAATAATACTGTAAAGATACAAACAAAAACGAACCTTATTCGTATTAATGTGAACATTCTTATAAGCGACTGTGATTAAGTATTTCATTGGATTATGAACATTTATGTATGGTTCTGTTTCGTAAGAACGCTACTGAACTTTGAGTAAATCTGGCCATAAGAATTTCCATTGCTCCATTGTTGCACAATCAAAATTGCTAGTTTGTCAGACTTTATTCTATTGCTAAGCCCCGTTTCACCCGTTTTACATGAATGTCATGGCACACTGTCCCACCGCCCCACACAAGCGCACTAGCCCCCATCACCAGTCTGCAGCTAGCCGGACATAAAGGCTGTGCTCTGTTACGTAGTCCTCCGGCACACAGGAGCAGTCGCCCAAGGGCAGCCCGGCCGGCCACCGGCGCCGCTCGCCCTTCGTGCCCTACGCGCTGCGCAACCACACCGGACACCGCCTCTGGTTCACCACGCTCGTTACTACCTCTGATGTGTGAGTATACTTGATCCATGGCTCATAGGAACCTTGAAAAGCTTCATGTAAACATAAGTAGAACTGCATACAATGCTGCTATTCCAAAGGTAAATGCAGTCATTGAACGCATTCTGCACGCAACTGAACTTTTGTTTCGGCCATGTGACAGACAGGAAGTGTATGTAGTTTTTAAACATTTGCTTTTCACTAGATGTGATGATGCTTGCTTGAGAGAGACATAATTATGTTCGGCAGGGGACGTTGTTTGGTTGAATGGTAAGAAACGCTAAGACTTCCCCAAACTCACAGAATACAACAAGCAATGCCAGCAAACATGAAACGTTCAATGGGGAACATTGAACTTTTCATGTAAGCTGGCATTGTATAAGGCAGTGAAAAATAATGTAATTTTGTGGTACCTTAAGGTTGTTAGAACAACCGACGTGGTCAGGCCCCGACGACTCGTGGATGATGGTGCGCGCGGGCGACACGGAGCCGTTCTCGTTCGGGCTGCGGCGCGGGCGCAGGCGCGGCCGGGCTCCCGCGCCCGCCGGACACAACGCCGCGCTCCACCAGCTGGCGCTGCGGCTGGACGACTGGTCGCCACCCGACCCTGTGTGTGTTGACAGAGTTGGCGTGTTCTTTAGAAATCTTACTCATGCTGTAAGTATGCAACCGTTTATATTGGCCGATTTAGTCTTCATTGCTTCAGTGTGAGAGAGATCTTTGCGAGATCACTGATATCTGACCCTCTTTCACAACTGTACAACGATGGCTTCAACATATTTATACATTTTTCCAGCTGACGTATTAATAAAATAAATGAAAACATTCTAATTCATTTCGCTAAGAGTGTTTTTATGTATTCGGTTTTATAAACTACCTACTGCTGGAATAAATCTCATTCAATTCGTTATTTATTTTAGAAATCTGGAGCCGAAGCTCGAATAGTTTTCGAGGTGTCTCTTGAGGGCTCAGCTCGCAAGTTGGTGACGGTACGATCGGCACTACAGCTCGTTAACAAGCTGCCGCATCCTGTGGAAGTCAGGGTGGATCATGCACCATCAGCAGGTGAGAAATCCGTCTTGTTGCAGGTTTTACTTTTAATTTTGTAGCTTGTACAGAAGAGCCAAGCAGCCTAATTTCAATCGGAGCATACACTGATAACTCCTACGTACAGATATATTACGAGTTGTTTAGGCGCTGAACAGTCGATGGAAAACTTGTCTGCGGGCAATTTGCAATAATCAATGTATGAAAAAACAACTCGGCAACCAATGGCGCGGTCAAACAGGGTCGGTCATTTCCCTCCGAGGATAAATAGTCCAACATCTGCTCAGCGAATTATTCCACCTTATATTAGTTTTTGAAACTTCTGATTTTACTCAGCTGCTAAAATGTTTTGGCATGGAGCATAGATTGAGTAGTGTGTCGTTACCGCACTTGACAACGATAGGGTGCGACATACTTGTACGTTAACAGACATGTTGTGTTGTGTTGTGCGCGTGTAGAGCGCATGTACGCGCTGGTGCGCGCGCAGCTGTCGGTGCGCGCGTGGTGCACGGCGCTGTCGCGCGCGCACGCGCCGCACGCGCCGCCCGCGCCGCGCGCGCCCTCGCCCTGCTACCCGCTACACCCTATACTTGTCAACTGCGGTACCCCTCCCACCTTTACTAATTAGTGTAGCGGTCCGACACGCATATACAGCGTATACTAGATGAATAGTTTGCTGCATTCAGTGTAATCATTTTTAGCAGTAGTTTATATGGTTATGTATTGTATGATATTGTTATAATGTTTGTGTACAAATATAAAGTACTCTTGTATTCCATAATAATACTTTTTTAGAAAAAAATTGTTTAATTATTTCATAAAAAATCGTATTTGTTGTATCTTTGCTGCCAGAATATGTGATAAAGTTATTTTTGACAAAATTGGTTAATTATTAATTTGTATTGTAAAAATAAATCGTCAAATTCTTCACCAGCATTTATAAACTTTAATTGCTACCAGTAGCACTGTGTATTTCTATTGATTTAATATACTTATTTTAATAACCACAGGGTGTTTGTTAAAAGGATTGACACATTTTTTTAAAGGTTAAGTAATAGTGATGTTATCCCCTTAGCCCAGTGGAGCAGCGGCGGCGGCGGCGTGCGCTGCGCGCGCGTGGGCGCGGGCGCGCTGTGGGCGGCGCCGCTGGCCGCGCACGCCGCCGCGCTGTGGACGCGCCCGCTGCAGCGCGCCGCGCCGCCCTCGCCCGCGCCCATCGACTGGCGGGCCGCGCCCTCCTCGAGAGCGCTGCTGCATTACGAGTGTAGGGCTCCGCCCGATCATATTTATAGGTAAATTCGTCATTTATATTTTCACATTTTGTATGAACATCACCAATGATCAGTAGTCCTTAAGGACATTTTCAATTCTTAAGCCTAACAGTTGGATAATACAGATTTACAATACCAGCATATAGACGTACATTCCACCTGCCTCATTGGTATTCGCGAGCGCAACACTATTAAACATCAGTTCCCGGGTCTAACCCCCATTGGACAAATATTCTTAGCAAGCAACCCGATCAATGGATTTGATCCAAATAATAGACTTACTTCCTATAACATGAAACTTGAATGAAATGATTACTAACGTCACCTCTATGATGTGTCTCATGTTATAATATGTTATTGATAATGCTGTTATTTAAAAATCCTTCATTCAACTTTGAAAACAAACACAACATAATTGATCTTCACTCTTTGTTCAAGATTCTGCTGCGTCATAATCCGGGAGCGCTTCCCTCCGGACAGGGGCACTCCAATAGCGGGACACACGCTCACACTGGTACCTGCGCTGCGGCTAGAGAACTTGTTGCCGTTAGAGTTACAATACAAGACCAACCCCGCAGCACCAGGGTCCTCGACCGCGAGTGTGGCTGGCAATGTGCCGCCCGGAGATACCATGCCATTCCATGAGGTAAGTCTAACAAACAGTCACTTAGGTGTGATAGCGCATTTTATGGTCAGCCCGATTCGGCATAATTTGCCTTTCAGCCTATGCCGAATCAGGCCGTGTCCTATATGATTGTAGCCTCCCTTCGAAAAAATACAGTATTACTTTTGAAGGGTTTGTTGCGTGTAAATAATCTGTTTTGAGGAAATGCAGAAACGCAAGAACCATAAGCCTATTTCATTGATAAAATGGTTTTCTTTTGTAAGGAACTTGAGTTATCGTCAAGAATCCCTTGTTGCATCTGTTGAGTGTCGTTGTGTTACCGACTGATTCTCTATAGAAGCCCTAAAAGCCGGAATTAAGAGAGCATTCATTTTTATTCCACCCAGGTGAACGTAGAAGAAGGCGTAGAACTAAGCGTGAAACTGGAAGGCTTCGGCTGGTCGACCGCGCTCAGCGTGTGCGGGTCTGGAGGCGGCAGCAGCAGCAGTACGGCAGTGGGAGGCAGCGGGAACGGGTCTTTCAGTGCCAGGCTCAAGCTGCGGGATACGAGGGGCAGGAGGCTGTACCTCAATGCTAGGGTCACCATCAAAAAGACTGATGGCATTAAGGTACGTATCAAGCACTGTCTGGACAGGCTACGCTACATACCAAATATTTTAGGACTTTTTCAGTAATTTTTACAGCATAAAGTTCAAGGAACGACATTTGAATATGGTTTGTTCTGTTCAGGTGTCAATATCAGCAGCGTACTGGCTGGTGAACCGCACCGGCCTGCCGCTGGTGTTCCGCGCGGAGGGCAGCGCCACGGAGGCGGCGGGGCAGTTCGAGGAGCACGAGCTGGCCCGCATGGTGGCGCCACTGCTGTTCTCCTTCGCCGAGGCCGACGGCGGGCCCACGCTGGCGGCGCGGCTCGGGCGCGGCCTGCCCGGGGAGCCTGACGTGAGCTGAGCTTATGACCGATTGCTTATGACAGCAGGAACACTTTTTCTGACGGCCAATTTGAATGCCATTGACAAGAAAATGTAGATTCTTCTTGCCTTTAGTTTCGTATACATTAGATTGGGCAAGATATTATTCAAGACAGGGCCATTACAAATATTTTCGTCATGTTTCCAGTGGTGCTCGCCATTCGGCCTGGGCGTGGGCGTAGGCGTGAAGAAGCTAGAAGTCCGCGGCGAGGGCGAGGGCGGCGCGTGCGAGCGCGTGTACGCGGTGGGCGTGCGCGTGCGCTGCGGGCGCGGCCGCTACCGGCACACCAACATCGCCACGTTCACGCCGCGCTACCAGCTGCACAACAACACCTCGCACCACCTGCAGTTCGCGCAGAAGTGCTGCGCCACCACGCTCGTGAGTTGTTTATATTACAGCTGTGTTTATTCCTAGGAAAAGTAAGGTCATCTGCAAGTTGCAATGGGGTAGACACTGTGTCATTTTAGTCTGTAAGTCCCGGTTTTCAAACTAAGAAGAGGCGGGCGGATTAATTAAATTAATTTCTGTTAGAACGACCCGGGCGCGATGGCGACCCACGTGTCGGCGGTGTCGGGCTGCTACCTGCCGTGGCACTGGGCGCGCTGGGAGCGCGCGCAGCTGCTGTGCGTGCGCGTGCTGGCGCCAGGCCCCGCCCACAGCGCTGCGCCCGCGCCGCTCACGCTGTGGTCCGGCGGCTTCCGGGTCGACGCTGCCCGCACACTGCACATAGCCTGCAGGTGAGACGTGTACCACATATCCACAGTGTCGGACTGCTACCTGCTTTGTGACTGCTGCACTATATGGAACATTTTACGCGTTGTCACTGTTATGACGAGCGTCTTTTACAGCTGATTTATGGTGGTACCACTCTTCCAGGAGATCATAGCTTTAGATAAATATGAGGTGCAATGACCGAAAACAAAACATTTTGTTGGCATATTTAGAGCTGATGCTTTATATGTTCTCCGCAGAGAGCCGGGCGGCGGGTACCAGTTCGTGCGCGCGGAGGTGGTGGCGCAGGGAGCCAGCCTGTTCGTGGTGCTGTCGGACGGCGACCTAGCGCCGCCGCCGCTGCGCATCGACAACTACTCGCCCGTCTCCATCATGTTCCACCAGGTATATGTCATTCTTAGGACTTACAATCCAGGTGTAAGTACTTATCATCTGGGCGAAAGTACTCATGATTGTACTGTTAGTTCGTACCATTGGGTTGCAGGTGCGTAACATTAAGAGACGCACTGATGTGTAGACGTGTTGATGAAGACATCTAGCCGATTTCGGCCACAGCAACTTACGAACAGAAGTATTCATTGCTTCTTAGGGTTGAGAGCGTTAGTCTGTTACTCTTTCATGTGCTCTCAAATATTGGCCTAAAATTACCAATTATAAGGAGGACACATTTTATATATCAACTTACATAACAATTACAGCTAACCAATGCGGCAAATGTGTCTTAACCTAACTTAATTCAAAATCAAAATCAATCAATTCAATTTAATTTATTAATCAAAATATTAATTATTTACAAACTACAAAACTATAATAGAAATAAATATGTACAAGTATAAAAGGGTTACAGGGCGTCCAAAAATTCGTCCGCATCGCACAGTGTTTGATTTCACTCAAAAAATTTCCCTATGCTGTTTGTTGCATAAATGAATCAAGGAATGCGTTTAAAATGGAAGAGTAGAACACCCACGTGTCTATTTCATATACTTTTTTTTTATAAAAAATAATAACAATTTCATGACCTTGACCTAGAAAAATCAATAAATAAATTCTGTAAGCGTAACTGATTACGATAAATATATATTTTTAATATAGTTCCATGAAGGATCTTTTGGCGCTTATTCCCCAGTTTTGATTTTTGAAATAACACCTTTGGTCACTGAGTTATTATTATTTTTTCAGATTTTTGTTTTTAATTTTTTTCCCTTAAATGACTTAAAAGTGCGGCTTGTGAGTAGCACTCAAAGATTGTTCTCAATTAGGTCTATCGTTGATAAAAAAACCACGTTCCACTATCGCGGCGTTTGGGAGTCATTGAATTTCAAAATTTTATGTTAGGGTTGTCACACACCTTTCATGTTTAGTTCGATTTTTTTCTTATATTATTTTTAGAGTTCATTATTTTTTTCCTTTATTTACAAATCTATTTGTTTAGAAATAAAATATATCTTGTACACAGGATGTTGAGGTGTTAACAGACTGATCAAACAATCGACGTTATCGAAGTCGATAGATTGGCGTAGTAGCTTTGATCGATTAACGGAGACCGTTCAATTAATCATGTTTTTATTTCGATGAAGATTCACATAGAAACAACTTGCAAAAATACACTATAACATGAAGTGACTTCCTGTAAGTTGTTTTTGGAATATAATGTGGCAAGAAGTATCTTATGTGTCGTTCTTTGGATATAAAACACCTTCATATATTTTTTTTTATAAATAATAATAAATAATATATATCATATTTGTTTGACCTTAGTGACACCCCTAAATCGCATCATTTGACCTTTATTCATAACTCCCAAACGCCGCGATAGTGGAACCTGGTTTTTTTATCAACGATAGACCTAATTGAGAACAATCTTTGAGTGCTACTCACAAGCCGCACTTTTAAGTCATTTAAGGGAAAAAAAATAAAAACACAAATCTGAAAAAATAATAATAACTCAGTGACCAAAGGTGTTAATTCAAAAATCATAACTGGGGAATAAGCGCCAAACGATCCTTCATGGAACTATATTAAAAAAATATATTTATCAAAATTAGTTACGCTTACACAATTTTTTTATTGATTTTTCTAGGTCAAGGCCATGAAATTGATATTATTTTTTATAAAAAAAAGTATATGAAATAGACACGTGGGTGTTCTACTCTTCCATTTTAAACGCATTCCTTGATTCATTTATGCGACAAACAGCATAGGGAAATATTTTGAGTGAAATCAAACACTGTGCATCGCTGTCAACAGGAAAAGTGTCCAGAAGGCTGGCAGCATTACCACGTTGGATGGCAATGCTGATTCTTTGGCCAAAAAATAGGCCCGCCCTCTGGTCACGTGAAGAGTCGACCAACCGCTTGGCGATTTCCCGAAAACCTAGGTGGGCACTCGGACCCCATGGCCCTAGTGTTTCAACCCCAAACGGCTCACCCACATAACTACCAATTAAATTATTGTATTTGCGCCGTTTGAGGTTTTCAGCACCTGCAGCAGCCGCCCCTGCGCAGCCCACTGTGCTAGGAAGATGGGATGGCGCAAAGGTGTCGACGCAAGTTGCGTCCCATACCAAAGGCCTACCCAACTTCCATGGCATTATGGTCATACCATCTGGTCTCTTCCCATCGACGCGTGCCAAGCCATTGGGTTCTAAGACTGCTGGCACCCCGGCGGTGGCAAGAGCACGACGGATGAGATCATTAATGCTAGCGTGCCGCGCAATCCGACCTGCACTCTTACTGCATGAAAGGCCATGGTGTCCGAGGCAGTCGACTGCTTCACCACATTGACAGCGATGTGGAGCCCCACAAGGAGCGCCCAATTGCAAACACGTAGCGAGCCGGAAGGTTGTGTCACCTAACATAGTGCCTATATTAGGTGACGGTAGTGCCTGAAGCCAGAGGCCCGACTCCCACTCACCCACAGCCAGTAGGCGGGCACGCTCAGCAGTATTGGTAGACGTATTAATAAGTTTATTCCGTACCAACCTGCAGAGCGGCTCATCCCACTGTCTCTGAGAAAACGGGTTCTCGGGCCGATCCGTATCCGGGCAAGTCACTTTCCAGGCGACCTCTGCGTCGGTCAAGCACGGCACTTCCGAGTCAACCAGGGAGAGAGCTAAAATTTTTCTGGTTAGCTTTTCAGTGCTGTGGACAGAGGACAGGAACGCTTATACTAGAAATTTTGCGGACGCCAAGGCCACCAAAACGAATTGGTAGGGTGGCTTGCAGCCACGCTCGGTCGTCGAGGGCCACATTAAGAATGGATGTTAATGTGTTGCGAATAATTTGGTCAATTTTCTCTAAAAGTTGTGGTTTCTTCCAAAGAGGAGAACAACGGAGAAAATACATAAAATTTGGACCAAAACAGCAATATCTGATCAGGGTGAATGCCGAATGTAAACTAATTTTGGAGAGTCTATCCGAAATATCATTAAAATGATTGATTTTGTCATCGATGAAAGATGACAAACTTTCTTCTAAAATAGGGGAACCTAGGAGGTGCAGGGAACTTTTTTCTAAAATTTTGATTTCAGGGGCTATTGCATTAAATTTATCTATAGTCGATTGTCTGTCGGTAATGTCAGTGAGGTAAATTTCGCACTTTGATGGGTTAAGGTCTAGGCCAATAGATTTAAATTGATGTTTGAGGAGTTGTAGGTCATCCAAAACGGTGTCAACATCACCTCCTAGAGTTCCATCATCTAAATACCACACGTTGAATTTTGAATTTAATTGTTGAATATGGGATGAATAGCCAAACTGAAAATGACAGGCCCGAGAGGGTCACCTTGTTTGCAACCAACTGCAGATTCTAAAACGTCCTTGTATAGTAATTTTGAAGGGTGTCTATAACATTGCCAAATAAAACCATAAATTTCGGGTAAAACTTTTTTGACTTCAGCCAACAAAGTGTCCCTGTTCACGGAGTTGAAAGCGTTTTTAACGTCAACCTTGAGGATAACCTCACCTTTTTTGGAGTTTAAAAAAGAGGATAAGGCATGTACGGCAGCCTCACAGCCCTCTCTGGAACCAAAACCCAGTTGAAGGGGCTGGAACTTAGTTGCAAGTGTTTCACTATAAAACTTGCAACAAATTTTGGCTGCCATACGCCTGTAGGTGCAACCGACGGCAATGGGACGAATGCCGCCGTCCTTCTTGCGCAGGGCACACAGGTTAGCCCCATACAAGACATCGACGACGGCATCATTCACATCGCCGGAGAGCATTAAGTTGATCAGAACCGCGAGCTCCTTCAAGAGCGACTCACCAGCTTCCACGGCGCCTGAACTCAACAAATCTTTCAAATGCTGTGGAGTCAGGCCGTCGAGGCCGCCAGCAGAACCACTCCGGAAAGAGCTCATGGCTGCGATCAACTCAATTGCTAAAGTTAATCCTTAATTTAACTTAGAAGTAATAACGCACAAACGTTCCACTAGCAGTCGTGGCTGCCGCTAACATAAGAACACCATTGACGACATTGTAAATGCCTACGTGTAATAATAATAATTATACTTTATCTGAACACCATGTTTTGTTGCATAGTTTTGATGTGGTTAAGTTTAATTTCCTTGTCCCCTTAGGTGGGCTGCGGCGAGGAGTGCGTGGTGGGCGCGCACGGGCGCGCGCGCTGGGCGCTGCCGGAGCCGGAGGGCGCGCGCGCGCTGGCCGTGCGCGCGCCCGGCGGCCCGCGCACCGCGCTGCCGCTCGACACGCTGCCCGCGCACCACCAGCTGCTCTACCAGAACTTCATCTACGTCGCCTTCACCGCCACGCACCAGGCGTACGTATACGCGTATCTACTTATTAGCTTGAACACCTTAAAACATTCCCGGTTCCATCAAACACTAATATTAATTGTGTTCGCGAGTCACGACGACAAAGTCCACATCGATATGGAATAAATGATTGACTGAACCTTCCTACGATATGTCTTCGCAACAGATTATATACCAGCTGTTTTGTATACTCGAAAAGTTTTAGACAATTTCGCTAAGTGCGGCAGTTAGTTTATTTACGTTCTGTGCAGCAGAGACAATGGCGTCGCGAGCACGGGCATGCAGTCGGCCGTCACACCGGACGACAACGTGCTGGTGCTGGAGGTACCGCTCGGCACGACCCGTGTGGTGCTCGCCAGGAAACGATACGGAGATAGGTAACTAATCTCCACGAAGCTTTTATAATGATTATTTTATTTGAAAACACTGTATTGTACTTGATTTCTGCATTCTTCTTATTCAATAAATACACTGTGTTCACCGGGGAACTCCCGGCGACCTATCAAGAAAAAATGATGAACTTGTATTCTATTTAGGAGGTTATTATTAAAACTGTACTGTTCACTTTCATCATAATTATAAAAAAAAAATCAAGCTGCTAGACCTGCTAGTTGAAGCTGTGCGTTGTACGTCACGTTGTTATTAGTTTAAAATTTTCATTAAATTATAGACTCCTGGTAATCTTGAGTCGGCGTCATATGTAACTTTGGAGTTTGGTAAACTTTGTTCAGATCTCAACTGTGGCGACGCGGTCCCAACGACCAGCTGATCCACGAAGGCAGCTCCCCGCCGCAGCCCACAGACGCGCTGCTATCCGATGATGCGCCGCTCTCACCTCATGCTATGGTAAGTTACAGTATCCTTGAAAATGTTACATAGTACAAGTCTCCCAGGACAATTCTGCACTTCGGTAGTCATCGTCCATCTTCTGACAGTGGCGGAACTATCATACAAGCCGAAAAGCTCGGCTTGCCTTACAATCAAACTAAATACAACAAATAAAAAATAAATAAAAAAATGTAACACAAACTAAAATTTACGTCAAACAATAATATAATAAGTTAATTCATCTGATTTTGCGCGAAACGAGCGCGCGAAACTAATCGTACCTACGGCCTACAGTCAGTGCTATTGCTATCTTTTTCACACGCACTGGCATGCATCTGGCTTCTGACCTCTCGCTTGCTCCTAGCAAGTTGTGTCTGTTTTCGTCACTTTTCGTAGGTACTTATTTGGACATTTTGTATTGAATTTAAAGCGGGGCTTTTTTTTGAATGTGTGCGTGTAAGTCAGTGTAGTTTGAGAGAGAATGTGTGTTCGCGGTTCGATGTTCGTTGTGTTTTGAGTGATTAGTGAATACTAGTGCATTTTCTTTTTATTATTATAGTTTTTTAACACTAAAATGAATTCGGAAACGCATGCAACTGTTCCTTGTGAAGGATTAGTTTCTGAAATACGAACGTGCGATGTTGAGATCTAACAAAGAGCCATTTCATTGAAATAGCATTTTTTTTGTTTTACTGTGGTATGAAAATTTTATGCAAATAAAAAAAGTTGGAGTGATAGATAACGAATTGCGACCGGAGGGAATGATGCAAAATGCGGCTGAGATTTTAGAAGCTTTGCCTATGTGGGGTTTTCGTGGCACGACGTTCGTGCTACTCGATGAACTCAAACTCAAAACTCAAAGAATTTATTTATTATTTAGACCATTACGGCACTTTTGAATGTCAAAAAATGGTGAGATGATTACCGAAGATTATACCTTTTCTGGTTTAACTGTAGGCAGGACATTTAACAAGAACGTATCGACCAGCTTAGAGAAAAACAAAATGATTATGGTTGATGACAGGTGCTAGACATCGAAGACTCGGCTCCCCGGCCGGGGCGCGCGTCGGCGCTGCTGCTGCGGCGCGCAGACCCTCGCCGCGCCTCCACGCAGGCCTGGCGCCTGCTGCCGCCCGGCCGCATGGCCTGCGCGCACGCCAACCTGTGCGTGCAGCCCGACGGCCTGTCGCTCATGACGCTCACGCCCGGTGAGACCACAACCATGCTTGTCGATGAAAAACTTATTCACATTTTAAATATAAATTATGTTTTAAAACTAGATGAAGTTCGTGTTCCTTATCCGGCTACTCTGAGATTGAAGAAACACCGAAACCAAGAGGTTTCAGTCCCTTTTCAAGTTCAGACATAATCTTAGTCAAGTCATACGATCTTTGGCATATCTAATGGTCATACATTTTTAACGTTTCCTTTTACCACATCGGACGGACAAAACAGAATCAAGTCATACAGGGGTGTATGACTTGATTCTGTTTTGTTTAATTGACCGGTTGAATTGATTAAAACACAGCTAAAGAAAAAAATAATATTTTCATGAATCCCTCTCACACAGTACTCCTGACGTGCCAATAAAATCGCCGTCCATTCCCGCATACAAATCGTGTCTATACGAATGATCTCCACCCGCAGGCACGCGCGTGGTGCTGGGCCTGCCGCTGGCGGGGCGCGGCCTGGCGACGGGCCCGGTGCCGGCGGAGCAGGCCGTGTCGTGGCACACGCTGCGGCCCGGCTCCGGCCGGCTCGACGTCACGCTGTGCGCCGACGGGCCCACGCGCGTCGTGCGCATACACGATCATAAGGACCCCGTATGTTACCACTTCCTATGTTGAATAAGCTCACTTAAAACTTCTGATGAACTTTACGTGGGGTGCTTCTCGTGCTTGAGGAAATCTTGATGACACTGAAGCGCCTTTAAAAATCCAAGGGCGATGTAGATACTGGAAAACGAACAAACTTGATGTTTAATTTTGGATACAATAAGTATGTGCTCAGTAAAGCCCAGAGCAGACGAGCAACGCCATACATGTTGTGCAGCAGAGACAAGCGGACTCGGTTAGTGAGCTCGGCGGAGCTGTACGCCAGGGCGCCAGCTCCCGCCAGATGCACATGCACGCGAACCAACTACTCTGTCATCTTTTTTATAATTTCGTGTATGTGAGTACGTGCGCACACGGCGGAGCAACCGTAAGGTTGCTCCGCCCTTAAAGGTTAACTTAGACTTAACCTTAGACGTGAAACTTTTTGCTTATTTTTCACATTGTATCATTGTTTTCCAGGACTCAGGTTGGATCGAGGGCGCCGATGAAGAAATTGCAGCGGAAGAGTCCACCACCCGTCGTCGCGAGTGGGGCGTGAGGGTGTCTCTGGCCGGAGTGTCGGTGTCGCTGGTGTCTCGTGCTCCTCCCCAGGAGCTGGTGCACGCGCTGCTGGATAACGTGCTGCTGGAGTTGGCGCTGGCGCCCGCCAGCCTGGCGCTGGCGCTGCAGGTTACGCACATGCAGTGGGACAATCAGGTTAGTACTATCACGTCTGCAAACCCCGAAGTCAGATAGAAGTGTACGACACTATTACACCAATTATGTGTGAGTCCCTTGTAATAGGAGGCGAGTTTATTCCCAACAACCGGGCACACATCCAGCCTACGGGCTGCTATAAAAGTGAAAGTAACTTCGCTACTACTAACTTTAAGCTCCGTGTCCAGCGCGGGTTATCCCGCAGGAATCTTGCATTATATCAAGATATTAAGGGAAAAGAGGTTCTTGTCCAACGCTGACTATTATATCTTTGCCAATAATAATAATTTAATAATCAAGTTTTTTATTTAATGAATTATTTTATAATATACTGTTTATATTTTACAATGCAATACCATGTTACACGAAACAAAAATGTACATATAACTTGTTAGCATACGCTTTACAAGAGCATCTAAACGCATTTTTTTTATATGACCAGTTACTGGGCACCCCGAGCCCCGTGCTGCTGTACTGCCTGCCGGAGCGCGGTGGGGGTGGCGGGGGCGGGGCGGGCCCGCTGCCGGCGCTGCACGCGGCCGTGGAGCTGCAGAAGGCGCCGGCCAAGCGGTACAACGCGTACTTCTTCCGGCACCTCGTGGTGGCGCTCAGGCCGCTCGCCGTTAGGCTGGAAGAAAGGTACAAGTCATGACATGACCAATACAACTGCCAGGCTCGCCATTGGTAGACAAAGGAGTTGATTTTTTAGCAATCATTTATTCTCAAAAAGGTGAAAGAAAACGTCTCGAGGAAACCGACATGTGCCAGAACCAAACATTCGAAGAAATGTCCGGCTCGAAGGACCAAATGTACGCACCGGGACTTACAGCTTAGGACGGCCGTTTATTCCAAGTGCGAACGATGTGGCTGGGTTTTGAGACAATTGAGCCTGGTTCGTACCTAAACCCGACTGACTATAAACCTAGCCCTACAGTAACTACCTAGCACCCTAGTAATCCTAGTCCTATAGTAATTACCTACTCAGCTATCACCCTAGTTTAAGTTGACCTAACGCCCTAGCCTACCATACAAACCGTTTACGTGAGGGATGTCTGTTACAAGGAGACCTACGGTAACAGACGGAACTTGGGTAGGAATAGGGGTTCGTGTACGTCGTGCAATGTACACAGGAAATGGTTTTCTCACTGCCGATCCCACAGACTCATAGGACCGATGATGGCTAAAGGTGTCTTGGCCACAGTGAGAGGAGGTATAGGAGATGAATCACACTCGACTCCAGCTTGATGACTAACTTATTACAAATAATGAACTTAATTATATACATATTTTGTGGTAAATACACATTGATGGCTATTTACATGTGTGCTGTGTGTGTATCGAGCCGATGAAGCGAAGATCTCAGTAGGCCACTTCTTAGCGCTGACGGTGTGCTGGTGTTGCCGGCGCGTGGAACGAATGTATGTCGCTCTTAATGCTGACGCTGTGATGCTGTTGTTGGCGCGTGTAACTATGATATGTTCACGGCTGAACAGGAGTGATAGATATTGCCCAGTCCCTCTATGAGCAGCGTGTCCCAGTAGTGTCAATGTTACACTTATAGCTAATTTTAATTGTTCTGAACCTCACACTACGTCATCAACAAAGTTTCAGAAACGTCTGAACTCCTTAAATATTTCGTTATGGTTTCTCCTTTTTAAAAAATATAGAAGACCGAACATCATATTCGTTTTTTTTTTGCGAAAAAGTTTGTGCTATTCGTCTTCGCTTCTTCTTTTATCCACGTTAAAATGATGGCTCTATTATTAAACAATTGGCGTTCTTTTCTTCCTAGACTGATCCTCCAACTGTGGGCGTGGGCGTGGCACGACGACGAAGACAGCGCGCGGGAGCAACCAGACGAGGTGGACTACGAGACGCGCCGCATGCTGTCCGAGCTCACCGCGCTGCACAGCACCAGATACTACTTCGCGCTCATCAAGATAATACCCAGCCAGGTAAGCAGTATATGCCTTGTTAACTAACTGCACATAAATCGGTACACTAAGAACAAGAAGAATAATGAGAGAAAAGTGCGGCATTGTCAGAAAGCTGAGGCTTCGCGGCGTTGAGACCCGGTATCCACCAAAGCGAAGCGAAGACGAGGCGTGCAAGATTCTCCCAACTACAAGAGAGATGTTTCCTCTCCGTTGCGATCTCCTCTGCGTTGTTGAACACCGAACCTCACGCGACCACGTGGTGTCAACGAACATTAACGCCTCCGTTACACACTCAGTGCTAAAACGTTTTTCTTTATGAATTACAATATTTGCTCTGCTGTTTTCACTTTAGCGCTTACAAAATTATTTGTTTTGTTTTCATCGCGCTCAGCTAATGACGTCTAACAAGGTCAGATTTGATGTGTCTGTTAATACTGGTAATCACGTATTATTTTTGGTAATTATTGTTACGTATCGTGTTACGAATAAAATGTTGTAGTAAGCTATTAAATCTAAACCAGAAACCTGAGGAGTATTTGAACCGTAACCCGACTTTGTAGGTAAAGTTTCGCCCCTGTGCAATTTAGACAGATGTCAGTAATTCAATATTTTGTGCGGAGCTATCGCTAGACTCCCTACCTCCTGGTGTAAATCCTTTCCCTTTACTGTTTCGAATCTCCATGTTTTATGTTTTGTGTGCATTAGAGCATTAATATCCATACTTTCTTCAACGTTATAAATCTGCGAAGTGAAAATGCATCGCTGCAGCGCTTTATCCTTCCTTGACCTCTGCAGATCCGGCTCTCGATGTGTACAGCGAACAAGTTGGAAGGTTCGCTGAGCGCGCTGAAGCGGCGGCTGGGGCTTACGTTCATCAAGTTCGAAGACGCGGCAGTTGAGCTCGAGCCGTTCGTGAGAGCGCACGTGTTCGATACCGCTTCATATCTTGGCAGACAGATGTTAGCTCACTTCAAGGATGTAAGTTCATGATTTAATTAATGGTCTTTCGATAATGATGGTATTACGGTGCATTAACCGCACATTCTGCAATTCAGCAGTTTACGCCACATTCATTTCAACCAGGGGCGGATTTGATACGTTGGCTGCCCTAGGCCTACGAAAGATTGCCGCCCCCCTATGTGCTGAAAAGCATGAAAAATTAAATAAACTATAGAAATTAAATTAAAATGGAAAAAAACGATAGTCAGTTAATGATTTAATTATCTCAATCAGTATTTCGATACTGATTCTTACCATTTCTATTTGTGAGTAACAATGAATCGTTATTCACAAATTGTCTTACACGCAGGCGCGTGGGCAACTACTACAAAAAAAACGAATTTTGCCGCCCCCTAAATTTTGCCGCCCTAGGCCCAGGCCTACTCGGCCTATAGGGAAATCCGCCCCTGATTTTAACTCATAACAATTAGTTCAGTTCGCGTTGAGCTATCAACTCACTTCATTTCCACACCATCAGTCCATTAAGCTCATTTTACTTTAAGTACCTTGCGGACAATACAGTAGTGTTTCAGTACTTTACTTTCTTTTATTCCACTTATCCATCATCTAAAAGTAATGCATGGTCTAGAAAGGGATAATACAGTATCTAAAAGTTACGCAGGAGTCGACATATTTTATCATAGCTGCAGATTGTCGGCCATGTAACCTCTATTTAAAGAAAATATTGGCAGACTTGATCAGAAGAACAGATTCTGATAATCTGTCATCTCATAAAAATAACGAATCTTACTTTTAAAATCATATTCATAGTTTGAGCTGCTGAATGTGGCCAGTCCTGGTATATAACTAGAATGCATTATTTGAGGCTTCCTAGAAGTTGGCAACCTTCAATACCTAGTGTATTTTGTATGATTCAACGTTTCCCTATAGGAGTTAAAATGGCAAGCAGCCAAGATCCTGGGTTCTGTGGACTTCCTGGGTAACCCGTTGGGTTTTGTGGCGGACGTGTCAGAGGGAGTTTCTGGGCTACTGCTAGAAGGCAATGTCGGCGCGCTGCTCAAGAATGTCACACATGGCATATCCAACTCCGCTGCTAAAGTAACAGGTAGGTGGTCAACATTATAGAGATAATATATTGTATGGAAAAGAAACTTCCACCCGGAACACGTTCAAATCCGCGCTGTTACATACTTTTTTGGGGTGTTTGATACTTTTAAAGCAATCAATAGAAGCCGGGACTAGGTTAGATTTTGACCGGTTAAAACTTCGACACGCTTTCTATGAATTTGTAATCTGTACAGCAAATTTTTATGACGGTATTTAGTAATGTAAAGATTGCGACTCCTTAATGATACCAGGTCTAGTAGAGACGAGCGCAGGGAGTGGAGATGTCCAGAATTTCAACCAATGTGAGTGATCGACTCCCGCACGTCTTTCCCCTCCCTCTCGTTTCCACTTTGGTAGAGACCGGGCCTGAAGTTTTTAACCGACAATATAACAATGTGTATATGTGGTTGTGCCCTCGCAGAGTCCCTGGGCGACGGGCTGGAGCGCGTGGTGGGCGACGAGGCGCACGAGGAGACGCGGCGCCGCATCCGCTCCGCCGCGCCCGGCGCGCACCTCGCCGCCGGCTTCCGCGGGCTCGGGCTCGGCATACTCGGTCACTACACAACTTGAGGCTAATTCCTGATAACACACTTCATTCAACTTGACACAGATGTTTAAAAACAAAAGTCTTTTGAAAGGATCAGCTACTTTAAAGTTTTAATTAGATCTATAAGTCTAACTAATATAATATTGGTTCGACACTAGTCGGACATGTCTGAAACTAGTTCGATACTAGCCTGACTAATCTCACACTCGTTCGGCACTAGGCGTGTCTAATCGGACAAGTTGGGCTCTACTCGTGGCTAGTCTGACACTAGTCCGAAACTAAAACAGTCGAGGCCATCGTGATTGGCCGGTTCGAGTCCGTAGCTGGTCGTGACATTATGAACTCGTTCTATTTGATGTGTCTTCAAAGTAGCGTAGCTGACTGTTGGCACCCTCAGGTGGCATGACGTCGCTGGTGAAGCACAGCTACGAGGGCGCCACGTCGGAGGGGCTGGGCGGGTTCCTGGCTGGCGTGGGCAAGGGGCTGGTGGGCACCGTCACCAAGCCCGTCATCGGCGTGCTGGACCTCGCCGCGGAGACCGCGTCCGCGCTCAGGGACACCAGTCGCAGGTCAGTGCCTACATCAGCGGGAACCATGAAAGTTACCTCTGCTGTTCTTTTTCTTCTTCATCGTGTCGAGGTTTTCCATATTGAATCAGAAATGCACTCATAGTTCCAAATGAGGAAGGAGGAACCCTAAAGAAGCAAATTCGGAATCAGAAACAGAAAGTCGTGGAGTTCAGAGTTCATTTATTTGTCAGAAACATGAGTATGCACACACAAAGCATGCAAGATGTTAAGTACATTACAAAAAGAATCTATGTTCTATGTTCTATGTTAGGGATTTTGGTTTCCGCACTTAGTCCTTAAAGTGGACCATTGTGCGTGAGCCATGGTGGCCGTTACTCCAACCAGCCCACCTCCCTCCAGAAGCAGATCAGACTTCCCGGTCTTCTCAGGGCATCCTCAAGAGATCTTGGCGTTCCAAGAGTCTCCTCGCGTATCTGGGTGACGCCAGTACACTCAAGGAGTACGTGCGCTATCGTTTCCTCCGTCTCCATGCACGCCCTGCACAGGGGACTGTCAGTGATACCTAGGGTGTGAAAGTGTTTGTTTAGTGAGCAGTGTCCAGTGATGGTCCCCGCCACCAGTCGCAGGCTATCTCTATCCAGGCGCAGAAGGCGCTTGGTCAGCTTTTTGTCCAGAGATGGCATAGCCTCCTTGGATTGCCTGCACCCTGGTGTCGAGGTCCACCACTTCTCCGCTTGTGTTTGAGTGTGATCCTTTAGCCAACTTCTGAGCTGCTTGAAGGGTATGGGGACAATGGGTTCGGGTCCGAAAGCGTTTGTGCTGGATCCTCTTCTGGCGAGTTCATCAGCTGCATCGTTTCCAAGCGATCCACTGTGTCCTTTGATCCATTGTAGTGTCACCGTGTTGCGGTTTAGTACCGTAACTCGTTCTAGGGCATTATGGCATTCTAGTATTAGTCTCGACGTGATCTGGTTTCTCTTTAAGGATTGGAGAACTGAGGCGCTGTCGGAAAGTATACGGATGTGAGTATCCGTAACTTCCCTGGCCTCTATGGCGTGTGCCGCTTGGATAATGCCTACGCACTCTGCCTGATATACAGAGTTGAGCATTCCCAGGGGTCTGGATATTTTGATGTTTAGGTCGTCGGAGAAAACTCCGACACCTGTTCCATCGTCGGTTTTCGATCCATCAGTGTAGATCCTTAGCTCTTTTGGACCTGAGTAGTCACACATCTCCGCTGTGAGCTCTATATTGTAGTGCTTTTGGAAGCAGTGGGTCTTCAGGGTTCTGTCACAGGGTGATGCCATCATGGGCTGTTGTTTGATTGCGTCGTCTTTTATGCGCGTATGTTTGATTCTGGAGTCCTTACTTAGGGTGCCGGATACTTCGAGCCTGAAGGTCGCTAGGGCCGCCTCCTCTCTTACGACGAGGTGTAGAGGTGGTAGCCCCAGCATTACCTGTAACGCGGCAGTGGGTGATGTTCTCATGCTGCCGGTGATTGCTACACAGGCAAATCTTTGTACCTTCTCGAGGTCCTTCTGGGCTGTGCTCAGATTGGTCCTGGGCCACCAAACTATGGAGCCGTATGTAATGATTGGTCGGATGACGGTGGTGTATAGCCAGTAGGTGATTTTGGGGCTTAGGCCCCAATTTCTGCCGAGCAATCTTTTGCATTGCCATAGGGCTATGCTGGCTTTTGTGGTGATGTAATCAGTATGTTTTGCCCAATTCAGCTGTTTGTCCAAATAAATACCCAGGTATTTGGTTTCAGTCGATAGGCTTAGGGTGGTCTCAAAGAAACGCGGCAATTGTAGGTTTGCCAACTTTCTTTTCTTTGTGAAAAGGACGAGTTCGGTTTTGGTGGGGTTCACTGCTAGTTTGTACTCCTTGCACCAGTCTTCCACCACCTTCAAGGCTTGGCGCATAAGGTTACATAGTGTGTTTTCATGTGTGCCATTTATTATTATGGTTATGTCATCTGCATAGCCCACCGTGTAGTAGCCTCTGTCATTCAGACGTTTGATAAGGCTATCCACCACGAGGTTCCATAGGAGTGGTGAGAGGACGCCCCCTTGAGGGCAGCCTTTCGCCACGATGGCTCTAGTCGTATCGTTCACCGTAACCTGTACGGCCCTGAGTCTTAGCATATTTGTGATCCATCCTCGCAGGGTCGAGTCCACATCGTGATTCTCGAGGGCTGCGTTGATGCTATGGAAAATGGTTTTGTCAAAAGCCCCTTCTATGACAATAAAAACAGCTAGTGAGGAGCACTTGTGGTCTACTGCACATTCGATCTTAGAGATCACACTGTGTAGTGCGGATTCTGTTGATTTTCCTGTGGAGTAGGCGTGTTGGTTCTTGTTTAGTGGTAGCTCCCGAAGAGGTCCATCCCGGATGTGTCGGTCACAGAGTCTCTCGAGGGTTTTCAGGAGAAATGATGTCAGGCTTATCGGTCTGTAAGCTTTGGGTTGTGTGTAGTCTGGTTTGCCTGGTTTGGGGATGAAAATAACTTTCACCTCTCGCCATTCAAGTGGTACATAGTTGTGTGCCAGGCAGGCTTGATAGATGATAGCCAGCCACGGTGTAAGGATGTCTACACCCCATTGTAGCAGGGCTGGGAAAATTTCGTCTAAGCCTGCGGCTTTGTATGGTTTGAAGGTCTTGATTGCCCATTTTATTTTGTCTTCAGTTACTATGGTACGGGCTCTGGACCAGTCCCGGTCGTTTGGTGTGTGCTACAAAAAGAATCACAAACTGCAATAAACTATGATATTTTAGAACTTTCGAATTTCCACTTTCGATGTTTTGTACAAAAAGAATCACAAAACATCGAAAGTGGAAATTTGAAAGTTCTAAAATATCATAGTTTATTGCAGTTTAGGAAATTTCATTGACCACCCTTCAAATATTTTGTCCTCGCAGGTCCGACAAGTGGGTTCCGCTGCGCGTGCGCGGGCCGCGCTGCGTGGCGGGTTGCGGCGGGCTGCTGCCGCGCTACTGCTCGGCGCAGGCGGCGGGCGCGGCGCTGCTGTACGCGCTCAACCACACGGACTACTCCGAGCACTTCCTGGCCTACCGCGCCGTGCGCGACACGCCGCACGACATCCGCGCGCTGCTCTCCGACTCCTACCTGCGCATCATCACCTGCAAGCATCAGGCGCCGCAGGTCGTCATGGAGACGCATCTCAGGTACCGGCACCCTAACTTTGTGGACGACGATTTCGCCCTGGTTACTCACCAAACTATTCACGGACGTAACCCTGTTTTGTTTCGTGGATCTGTTGGGTATCCCCGGTCGTTCTCGGGGTTGGGCGCCGCCTAGCCAATCTTTTGTTAATAATCTCGTTGTTCGGCAGCAACCTGGTGTCGTGCATAGTGGTGTCGGCGGACGGCGCGTACTTCGTGGAGCTGGGCGTGCGCGGCGGGGGCGGCGGGGGCGCGGAGGGCGTGCGGCGGCCGCGCGTGCAGTGCGACAGCGCGGAGCTGGCGGCCTGGGTGGCGCGCCGCGCGGCCTACGCGCGCCAGCTCTACCACGAGCACGTGCACACGCTGCTGCCCAGCGACCTGTAGCGACGGTACGCACGCATCTCTAACAGATAAGAGCCCTCGCTCAGGAGCCCACACGGATTTTTGACCTCCATATGTTCTATTCTTTAAATAATGACCGATACTTATAATGTGACTCGTATCGTGACTGTTTAAACCTCATATCGACTATATACAAAATAGTTCATTGTCGTCCTTACGTTATTACGTCAATAACAATAAACAGAAGCATACTCACAAAATCGATGTTCTTCTAGCTATTGTCCAATTAATTCACTAGAAATAAAACTAGCAAAATTGACTACAACATACATCTAGCAATCAAACTATTCGCGGACTAACCGATCGATTTTAAAACCTACCATCATCATCATCATCATCTGCCTGCCTTTTCCCAACTCTGTTGGGGTCGGCTTCCAGTCTAACCGGATGCAGCTGAAAAAATTAAAACCTACCATGGAATGACAAATTATGATACGATTGCCAGATGGACATTGAATAAAATAATAAAAGGTACGTATATGATATGTATACGTAACGTATATGACATCTTAACTACGACTTACAATACGACACGAACGACATATTTCAATAAAATGAAAAGAAATGTCATCCGTAAAATGAGCTTATTACAGCACATGGCCCTTGAAACCATGACTTAAAATATAAAAATACATGCACAAATATAATACAAATGTGTATGTGTTCCCCTTCCATAAATATTCCATGTAGTTGAAATTCCATTTGGACCGAAGACCTCCCAAAACTTTATTAGACTGACGACTTCCTGAAGTTAATATATTATTACGTAGTAGAGATATCGATAAGTATTCTTAAGTATTATTTGTAAAAGACACTGCGAGGCAACTATTGTTACGTTTTATGATACTCTTGGAATAAGTGCGAATCTAGTTATGATATTACAACAACTTTATTTACGTTGTATTTTATACACATACACACATACATACTTACATCACAATACGGGGTGGAAGGGACACCGACGCGAAAACGAATACCATGTATTCAGTTCATCATTCTGAGAATTCCACATATACATTTTTCATCGGTAATTTAAAAAAATAACAGCTGTTCCATACACTTGACTGTGTAGGTATTGCACTTTTATAGGGAACAACGGATTTTTTTAAATTACCGATAAAAAAATCTATGTGGGCTGCCCCACATAGAAATTTTGCTGGGAATGATGTGAGTACGTGGTAACTGTTTACATGTCGATATCCCTTCGACCCCGTATATTCCGAAACAAGTAAACAGTCCGTTCACAAACACGAAAATTATGACGAAAACATTTTGTCTAAACGGACTGTTTCTTGATAAATATAGGCAATTGTAATGAATATATTGTATGTAACATCAATATTACCAGGACTATGCAGGTATACCCTCCTAATATTTACATTCAAACAAGCTAATCCTAGTTTACCGAATCAGTATACACCGACAGTATAATAGTCGTTTTATATCAACTTTCTAAATGTAACACTTTATTAACATACTGAATTTAAAACTAAACTATTATTGGTGATAATTATATGTATGTAATCATAGGCTATCGAATATATCATAGTACTTACGATTAGTATTGCAATTCAGTTGACTTTTAAACTTAGAATTGACCAGGTGATGTGGAGCTTATTATACTTAAACTATGAAGCTTCCACATTCGAAGCGAGATGAATACACTGCCTGCAGCACATATTATGCTTTACAAGTTACCTGGTTAGTTCTAAGATAATTCATAATAACGCAACAACCACGTTGTTATTTTATAGTTATGATAAGTAAAATAGTTTCTGTGCAAACCTAATAATCCCTAATATTAAAAGCGCCCAGGAAATGTCCGCAGTTCTTATGTATAATGTTATGACGAAGTGGTGACGCCCCCGTGTCAAACTACTTCATGTGTGATACTTGTATGAGTCTGTTTGGCTGACTATGTAACTTTGATTTAGTATATGATGAGAGGCACTTTTTAACGCGTTCTAGCAGAGAAAGATGAGCTGTTAACGGCACTATCCAATCTAAGACGATACGGAAGAAGGAAACCTTGAAGAACATCTAAGAATACTCCTTCAAAGTCAAGTTGCCAAGTTGTAGACTGTCGGTCAGAACGCGTTAAAAACATTCCTCAAATATAATTGTATATAACTCCAGATTAATATATTTTGTGTACGTATGGGAGAGAATTGATGAGTCTAGAATGATCAAAATTATCTTAGGCTGTGATATAAACCTATGACAAGTCGACATATGAGCCAGACTTTGGAACCGGGTAACACTTTCGTTTCAAATACATTCCATTGCGGGTTCCTGACGTGTCGATTCCATGACTTCGCAGTGATAGAGCAATGTAATGGAGGTTGCACTACATTACGGGTTAGACCGTGTATCCCCTGAGGAGTGTTGTCAGTTTCTGCAGTAAAACAGCTGTTCTACTTTATTGTCGTGGAAAACGACAATTATTTAAGATTTGAGTTTTATAATGGTGAACATCCTAATAATTTAAAGAAAGATTATGATGCCTCAATTGGGATGGAAAAAATGTTAATCGTTCCGTATAGCACTAGCCGTTAACGGAACGTTGAAAGTTGCCAGTAATTTGTCTAAAAGTAATACTAATTGGCTTTGATAAAAGACGAATTAAAAGAAGGGATTTTGTTTATAATGATTTCGTTTTTTTTGTCTGTTTGTGTGACTAGTGTCTGCAGGCTATGAGTTCGTTAGAGGTTGCTCATTATTTTGTAAGTGAAGTCGTTATTTTTCTGACGTTACATACGGAACAGATTACCGGAGGCCCGTTTACACTTTGATTAGCTCGACTGGACTGTGTTACTTAAATTACTGATCTTTTATGATACTCGAAGTGTAAAATGGTCTTCAGTTACATGTAAAATAGTTCTTGAATTAGTTTATAATAAAAACAAGTGCAATAGCTTAGTGAAACTGCACGCTTAATAAATTGTACCTAAGTAATGCTTCAAATTGGATTATCTAAAATGGGTTGGAGATCACGGTTAGTAATTATTGTGAAAACAATTGTGTCATTAGACAATGCAATTTTATTTAATTTTTTAATAGATTAATTTTAATGTGACGTCAGAGGTAATTTAAGTAGTTTTTAGTTTAGTTAACCCAACATTACCAAAGTTCGGCTTAAACTATAAGTGGCGAAGATTTCTGTTTGTATTTATTTATTTATTACAAGTATGACAGTGATGGAAGTTAACACTTATTTATTTAATACCAACTGTTGTGGTTCAGTTTCATAGAAATAAAAACTCTTTAAATTATGCCTTGTTTTATTGTCTTACAAGATTCCAGATAACATCCAATAATCCCTGTCTTCTGCTATCAGAACAAGAATCAGAACAGAATACTTTCATGGATTTCAAATATATTGATAGAAAGAATTATTAATTATGAGAATATGAAGCCGAAAAATTATGACAAAACACAAACGGGCAACATGTCCAACAATGCGCTGCGATGCAGGGCTATTTCTTAATTTTACCCTAGACGTTTTCGGATTCTCAATGTCTCGACACACAACGAATACAATCTGCTACACCTGGAAATCGAACACATGACCACAACAAGGCAATAACAAATCAAGCACCAGCACTTCCAATTCCTAATTAGTTGATAACAAGCAACAATCAATCTCAGCAATAACTGTTTACTTATCATCACAATAAGATGTTTGGCGACCTCGACACAAGTACCAATTAACTGGAAGCTCTCAAAAAATGATAAAGCGCACTCACAGATAGCGCGCAATCTCGGCGACATTCACACCGCCGCCACAGCTCCGCGCCAGTCGCACGCCGCTCGCCCGCTCACACGCTCACACGCTCACCTCACAAACAATCACCGAGGTCACCAGAGGTCAACACAAACTCAACAGTTCACCAGTTGAACCCCCGCGCTACATACTAACGTACGTATTACTATATGACAATAAGTTAGGTTAGAATGTCTGCGAATATTTTGCTAGCGTATTCGTTTGTTTTGACGCTGAATGCGGCGACCTTGAACGGACCGAGGTGAGTGGAAGCAATGACTTGTAACCGGCGAACTACCTTGTTTACTGTCAATCGAAACTTGATTACTAGCTACTTACTGCGAGGGCAGAAAAATAATAATTGTTTTTTAATCTAAAAATTTGAAAAACTTTGGTACCTACTTATTACTTAGTTATTTGCAATTGCAAGAAGGTGTTTTGTACCTCCTGAATCCAGCTACTCAAATAGTAATAGCGTTGTGATAAAATACCACAGTGAATTGAGCTGAAACGATTCTGATATCAATATTTTATTAACAGCCAACCTAAACATAAACGACTCGTTTATTGTTTCAGCATGGCGTCTGTCGACTTCACAAAAGTTCCAATACAGGAAAAACCTTTATACCAGCCTCCGCTACAGGAAATTGTGGACGGTCAGTGATCCTTTCTATTCACTCAAGTCATAGCATCTCACTGCCTTCCCTTCGTAATGTCTACATTATCTTCCTAAATACTTAATTCGCTTCTTAATTTTGAGATTTGAGCTAATGAACTACCGACTTATCTATATGTAGTAGTTGTCACGGTTGACTTGCTTGCTACATAACCACAAAGCCTGGTCTCAGTGGCGAAGGTTCCATACAACTCGATGCCTACCGGCTTCCCTTTGAAAAATGGCACAGTCAGTATTCTATAGACAAATAATATAAGGTAGGAAGAAATTTCTTTAGAAATAAGCATCACCTTTGTACCTATTTTTTCTGTTCCTTTCTTCTTTTCTGTATTTAGTGTGCACATAAACTGTTATTTATATAAATAATAACATTAAAGATATGTACTCCGGCTTACCTCTTACAAAAATATACCCTTCGCCCCTACCTGGTCTAGCTTCTTCCTTGATGTCTAACTCATGGCTTGGCCAGGGTAGCGGTGGTACCTCCACAATATAATGTTTTTAATTAATAATAATGTGCTTTGTGCAGTGCTATCTGTTGGATTAACCAGCACATTCGAGTCGGTCGACGTGTCTGCGGTTGACTCTCCGGACCTCACCAAGTCACCGTACAACCTCACATCACCAGGTATGATCGAACAACCAAACTACTCATTGTCACAAATGATGTTTATCGTATTTAGGAATAAAAAACTTCATCCGGGAATTGGCGTGAAATTGTCGATTGAGCTAAAACTTGCAATTCTTATGATTTTCATTGCCATCACGTTATAATTTTAATTCAACAACATAAGACGCGCGATATTCTCGAGACTAGTAGGTATTAGAAGTTATGTAGTTACAATCATTATTACATGCTGTACGGGCTGATGACGGTTATGAAACAATTATATAATAATCATTTGACCCAATCATTGTTGTTACAAATCTCACGCTATCTAACGTAAATAAGTGATAAAATGAGACAATATTTTGCTTAATTATCTATCAGATGGCTTACCTACTGAATATTACAGTTGTTACATCATCAAGAATGAAGTTAAAGAACAGTATGTTTATTTTGTGGGAGAAATGTTATGTTTCACAAACTGTTGATGGCGAATATTTGTCCGTTTTACTAATCCTATTTAACCAGGTCTGACTGGCAATGCCAAGCTCATCGAGATCGGTGGTCCACCATACTTGCTGCCGCTGGTGCAGCGCAACAAGATCTACGACCTGGCGGCTCTCGCGCGCCATCTGAACAGCGACCCCGCGCTGGTAGCCGGCGCCGGCGCAGGGCCCTGGCCGCACCTCGGGGTCAACTGCGAGGTTAGTTACGTTTGACCACAAATAAATAATGTGTCTTGTGTTGAATATCGAGCTAGAACTGGCAATACTTATCACTTATGTGTTGAATATCGAGCTGGAAGTGAATCTCTGGCAAGGTAGATCACATTCACTATATTAAAGTCAACTAAAGGAACAATATGCTTACACAAAATTCAATTTAAAATCGACAACGCTTTAGTTTAGATACGAGTGTCACTGCTGTCAATGTGGCAGAGTTCTAATATAAGTTCATTTGACTGAAATATAAGAGTCATTGACACTATGAAGAAGACAAATCACCGACAGAATATGTTGAATATTTCCAGGGTATAATAAACCTGAGCATTCGCAACGGCACAGTGGACCAGGGGACCCGGATAGTGTCCATCGAGCCGGTTGGGGCCGCCAAGGGGAAGGGCGGCTACCTGCAGCAGAGACTACCCAATACTGAGACTAGGACAGCGCTGCTGGGCAACTACCTGCTTAGTGAAGGGAAACCTGGCAAGGTTCGTGACTTCCTGTTTAAACGGATACAGACTATTACGCTTTTTCACGTATGAGTTTCAAAACATGGCAGTGGGTTTCCAAAAAGCCTTTGATTGAGACAACCAGAATAAATAGTCGGTATCTAACTGAAACCTCTTTGTGGTAGTGAGTCTTTTTTCTAGCTTTTTATTATCTTAGCGTTACCGCATGTGCATAAATAAACAGATAGTTACATGAACGGTTTTTAAATCGTCAATATCCTCTAATAAAATGTGTATGCCCTAAGGTTGGGGTTGGGGTCCTTCGGTAGTTCAGTCCCGCCGTGATAACTATCAAAACTACAGTAAAATTGTCATTTCAGGTGATCAAAGTAGTAGCTAAGAAACGCATCGGCCCATCAAACTTCATCACGGCCATCAGAGAGACCCTCAAAAACCATTACGGTGATAAAATTGTCGGTGAGTAATAGTAGGTACCTTCCTAGTCTATTACTTGTTTAACACACCTTAATAAGCCTTAGGTTTCTTAGACAATATAAAAATTGGGTGAAAAACTAAAAAATGAGAATAATGACGTGCAAAGGAATGGTCTGGACCTAGCATTCATTAAACAGCCTTTGTTTAATGAAAGGGAAGAAGAATAAGCAGAATTAAATACGTTGGATCATGATGCTTAAGTTTTACCTAATTCTCCGTGTTTCAGGTCTTGGAGGCATGTTCATGTTGCGCGCCGGCAAGGTGAAGTTCCACGTGATGCCAGACTTTTCCAGCAGCCGGCTGTGCACGGACGAAGACGTGGACGGCTGGCTGCACTACTTCGAGATGCGCGCGCCTATTACAAATGTTGGCACGCTCGTTTCTGGAGATCATGTTAGTATACCTATAATTAATTGCAAGCGGTGGCCGTGGGATTCCAGCCAATTTTATAAACGTAAAAGTGTGTTAGTTTCACCTTTTATCGCGTAGCAATGGAGCAACAGTTGGACCACGTCGGGATTTTCTGTGTTGATGGTTTGCGGGTCGGAATGAGACATAGGCTACTTTAAACCTGGAAAATAGCTCGGTTCTTGTGGGGAAACCACGAGGCGTCTGGTGAAAGATACTAACAACGAAACTATTCCAAGCCCAAACTCTCCGAACATCCATCAATCGAGTCCCAATGCGGCTACACCTGTCATAATACGAGCCACTCTCCCCAGGGGCTGGACCTGCGCGTGCAGCACTTCCACGGGTTTAGCGAGCACGGCGACGGCGGCCACTACCACTACGACACCACGCCGCAAGAGGTGCACTACGAGGGGTACTTCGCGCTCGCCTCCTCCATCATACGCGTCGACGCGCCTGAGGAGACTCACGTCGTTGGCCGAGACTAGTCTATACCAACCCTTAACGATAAATTGACGAAGTCATTCAAAAACAATCTAAATTGATTGAATATTGAGTAGGTATCTTTTGAAGACATCGGCACTTTATCCATTAACATATTGCTCAATTGATAAACGGATCGTGACGACTGATTGAACGACGACCTCATTTCCATGCTAGATTGTACTTATTTATTGAAGTTATTATGATTTTAAAGCAACAATGTTCACATTTATTTTATGAAATAAATAACTGTTAAGGCTATAAATATCATTATAATTATCATTTCCGTTAGTATAAGGTTTTCGTACAGAGTTCGATGTGTGTAATAACTTTCCAATAAGTCGTTAACATATACTATGCATGACTTTAAGTCAGCAAGCGTCTCTTGGAAACAATACAAACAAATAAAATACTTAATATTTAACTGTCTAACAGCAAGTAAATGCAGATATCTTGTGACAGCGACGAATAAGTACCACAAAACACTTATACATATTATGGTTACATTGTGGTTTCTCCACCATTGTCCAAATCTGATGATGGAGAAGAGTTCAGAATACAAACGGCCGCTGTTTTTAGCTTTCGTCGAATATGAGAAAGCATTCAATAGTGTCGAGCATTGGGCCATGTTTAAAACCATAAACCGGCTAAAAAACGAGATTTAAAAATAATAAAAGTCCATGCGTCGGCGTTGGCTACGGTACGCAGCACTGCTCGGTGGACCAACCACATCGACCATCGCAGCTTCCAGGCCCGACAGGCCTTTACCGAAAATACCTAAGATGAAATTCTTTGCTATGATCAATAATCATAACAAAGAATTAGAAACGTGTAGAAAAAGGGCGGTAACGTGTAGTACGACCATCTTCAATAATTTAGGTCTATTGTATCACAGTGCAGATATTCTTAGACAATGACCACACTTATCGATTGAGCCGGTCCAAAACGGCGAATCCGAATTGTTCAACGTTACGCGGCATCCGAACCGAAACGAGTCAGAAAAACACACGAAATAGATCGTTTTCGATTATATTGCATAGACATAAAACCTCATCATCATAATCATACAGCTCGGAATCACCTCCTGCTGGGCTATAGGCCTCCCCTTTGTTCCGCCACACTTTCCGGTTCTTTGCGTTCAGGTGTTTCCCATGATTCTGACGACATCGTCAACCCAACGAGCTTTATAGCGGCCCTAGTTTCTTTGGGGTAACCTTGATAAACCCACCACTTGGTCAGAGCCTTGCTCCATCGGCCATCTCCGCCGATCATGGCACGCTTTATGGCCCTTTTGCCAGTCGTACTCGGTGGACAGTCTCCTTTGTGAGCGGAGTTGGCAGGAACCATTGGTTGAAAAGGCGGGTTTTAAGGCACTGGGTATCTTTTTGGACCGTAAAATATATTCCATTTTATTTAATGCCGGCCAGCCCAGCTGTATTCTCCTGGAAATTTCCTTGTTAGAATGTCAAAAGTTAGCACATGTTCCAGATAAACATAATGATCAACCATCTCGTTCTCCAGACGCGTTTACAACCATAACAGCTAGGACGGATTAGTCCGGTCCGGGATAATGGACATGGACATGGTCATTCTTAAGCCAACTTGTAGGGAAGCACAATAAAGTTATTTCAGCATGCATTGAAGATCAAGCAAGCCGGAGGGGCGACAGGTAAACACCATAGATGTTTGTATATTCCACTTTGGTCCCATTTTAATGTTTTCACCTCGTCTTTCAGGGCAGCCGTGAAAAGTATAGGCAAAATGGTATCTCCTTGTCGCAATCCTCTTTTGATTGATAGGTACTGGTGCGGTGAGTACATGCACTCTGACCTGTTCGGGTTTCGCACAAATCCTTGAGTACGTCTACATATAGAGCGTAGATCTGGCAGCGATAGAGAGAGTTAAAGGCTGGCCCCTATTACATGGAACTTAACAAAACAACATACTGGTAACATTGGGTGATCTATTAGGTACACTGCCTAACCGTAACCACTGACTAATGCTTTTCGGGATTATAGTCGTGATGTTATGTTATTTTGGATGGCTCAGCCAAATACCAATTAGCCACACTCGACTCTGTTGAGCGCAGAGCCAAGAGGCTCGTTGGTGACGATAAGCTGGTGAGTACCAAGCTTCATAGCCTGGCCCACCGGCGCAAGGTTGCATGTCTGTCGATCTTTTACAGGCTGTACTTCGGTGAGTGTGCCCAAGAGCTCCACGAGATCATTCCACCATCTCGCTTCTTCCATCGGGAGTCCAAACGTACTGCGGGTTATCACCCATTCCTTGTTGATGTTCCACACATTCGTACGAAGCGCTTTGCTACAGCGTTTATTATGCGCACAGCCAAGGAGTGGAATTCCCTGCCTTCGTCGGTGTTCCCAAGTTCATTATGACCCCAATCTATTTAAGTCGCGAGTTAATAGGCTTCTTTTGGGTTAGCTCGTTCCATCGTTTCGAATTCGTTTACGTTTAGAGAAATACAACCATACAAGTAGAATAATTAGTGTTGTGTGGGTAAATTACAAACATGTAGTAACAGGTGCTCGCCGCTGTAACAGGTATAGGTTGACTAGTAAAAAATGCCTATGCCATTAAGTCCGCTTCCGAACTGTGCTTGAAGTGTTAAATAAATAAAATAGCAGCTGCAATGGTCTATCGAAGGTTAAGCGAAGCTTGCCGAGGTCGGTGCAAGATTCTCCTGTGCGTTGAAAACATGTTAAGACGGAACAGGAGCTGCGATTTTCCATACAAATGTATTCCTCTTTTTTCTTCCTTAATTTTTTTCATAAAATTAACGTCTGCTGTAGACACGTCCCTGTCATTTCCTCTTTTTCAGCAACTATTAAGTAACGAAAATATGACCCTCCAAAAATGATAAAAAAGGCCCGATTTTTACGGTCGTGATTAGAGGACTATCAGACAAATTCGAAAAGTTTTTAATATAAAATAAATTGATAGGGACCTAAACTCTCTCCTAAAGACTCTTTCTTAAAAAAAAAACAAAAATAATTGTATCGATTCAGTTTTCGAGGAGAAAAAAAAGGGGGTAAGGTATACTCTACTACAATCCTTGTCAATATTTAAGAAACACTTAAAATTACATATTTTAAAATGAGCGCACTTTATCACCACCATCTAGTTGCGCGCGTTCCGTGCATGTTCACATTTTTAGCTGTGTTAAATTATTACCAATTACCCTACACTTTTAAAATATTTTTACGTTGTATTTTTTTTTGCCAAAACAGTACTTTAAATCAATGTATACCTATGTCGTGAATAGCAATATCGTTTTTAATTAAAGTTGCTCTTTTGATTATTGTAGTAGTGGGGCAAACGCTGTGACGTTATTTTGTAATGGCGGCACGTGGACAGAGTCGTTTAGGGAAGTGGGGATTGTATAAAAAAGTCGGTGACAAAAAACTGAATCAAACAAATCACCGACTTCTGAAGCTAAAATTATTTTTCACTTTTTTTTTGTGTTTTTGAAGTCGGTTTTATTTTTTGCAAAAAGTTTTTTTATTTTTTCATTTTTAGTTGCAATATCTTATACAAATATATTCTATGCTTTTATTTTACATTGTTAAATTTAACAATACATTTCATGGCACCAATCACGGCAGATTTGCTGTCTATTATTGAAGAGTTCCATTGTATATCTCCGAAGATCAGCATCAGATCTTCACCAAATGGGACCACTTCGTAATAAACCCCTTTCGAACAAAAAAAGAATTTTGCAGATCCGTCCATATATGACGAGTTATGCCCGAACATACTTAAAAAAATAAAAATACAAACATCCGAATTGATAACCTCCTCCTTTTGAAGTCGGTTAAAAACGAACACTTCGCATCGAGACGTGGACCAGGTCACTTCTCCAAAACGAAACTGTCGGTTTGCCTAATAAAATTATTATCACCTAATATTGTCGATAGTTATTGTGATTAAAAGTGAGGTTATATTAACATTTCATGTTATTCGTGCACTTCAACGACATCTACGAAATGGACCCTTTACCACCGAACCGAGATGATGACGTTCCTATCGCTCCGCCGTCGCTGACGTCGTCATATATATTTTTTAATTTAGTTAAATATTTCTCATGTAAGTGAAATTTCTTATGTGAAATAGAGACATCTCAATACAAACGTCGATCTCGTCATTTTTTTTGTGATTATATCGGTCTGAGCTGCAGCTGTCCCTATCGCACTCTACGGGGGCAGGCTTGACGCAGCCCGACGGCACCAGTTTCTTCAATTACCTATTTTTCGAATTCCTCGCAGGCCCTGTTCCGTCTTAAGACGTGGTCCCGGTCGACACTCGTAGATATGATATAATTATGTCGATAGATTATTGTCAGGACTTTAGAGAGTTAAATTCCTTTCGGCTGTTTCTATAGGTACTTGAGTAGTCAAATTCGAATGAAACATCGGCCTCATCCAGTTTTAAAAGATAATTACTTTGGCGTTTAAAAGTGTTTGTAAAAACCAATTATTAACAAAATAAACAAAGATATGACCGCGCTCATCACACTCGTCTCGGCACTTCGTCACACGACTGTCTGCGGTTACGGTTTGTCATGTGCAGTGTATGGTATGTGTGTGCTAAATAAAATTACAACAAAGGCTTTACCGTGTATTCAAGTTATCTGTGTTACAATTTTATTGAAATGATTGCAATATTCCTTGTATTATTTACACGGCACTTTTTTGTTTTAATTATATATGAAAATTGGCTCGTATGGTACAACACCTGTCGACATTACGCTCAAAATAGTAGTAACGCAAGTCCCAAAAATTTATTCACGTTTTTTTTTTTCAAAAGTACAGATGAAAAAAAAAACGAAGTCACGAAGGAAAAAATAACTACAGGAATTCATTAGCTATTTACATGTTAGCGTCTAAGTTGTATTTTTCTACACCCAGAACTCATGCAGCACGTTTTTGTTTTGTTTCGTTTCTTTAGGAACTCCCCTATGGCCCGGACTGCACCAAAGGGGAGAAGAGACCTGCGGGAATCAACCAATCACATTGGTTCAAATCCACATCGCGTCTCTCGTCTCTCCCTGGAGATCTCCTATCCACTCTGGTCATCTCCGCTTTGGTAGAGTCCAGGCCTATAGCTTCTCTGACCAAATTCCTCCATTTATCAAAATGACAGCAAGTAACATATCTGTTTTGTTGTTCTGTTATACATACATGGGTATGCTGTGTGTCAGAGTATTTTATGTCACGAGTTTTCAAAGAACAGACCAGTTGCCTAATTTTAGAAAATTCTTGGATGTTTAGCTTGGGTTTCCTTAGAAAGCGGTACCGCCACCTAACGGTTTTTGTTTTATGTTATGACATAATATGAATATTATAACTTCATGACGTGGCTACCGCAGTCTTATGAAACTCAAGCTATGCTAACACATGGTCAAGCTTGGTTAAGACATGTATGGGGTCAGGGCGACGATGCTGCCGCCGCGTCGACGGTGCGGGCGTGACGTTGCCAGCTCGCACACACCGCCTCCGCACCACCACGTCTCTGCCAGTACTAAATGGCGCCATCTACATAAGCTCAGTGGCTTTACAAACGGACGCGCGTTGTACCATACGAGGGAAGACGGTTTCTCGCCATCGTCTGTGGGCATACATTCACAGACTCTCAGCTACATACAAAAATAAAGTACATAATATGTTATTTACAGTTACATGACGGCCGCGATTCACACGGCGGGATTATTACATCACGGCACATTATACGAACAGGCGCGCGGCGCGCGGCGGGCGGAGGTTCTATATCTATGTATAGGAAACGTCTTAAGACCAGCTTTGTTCATATTTGTTTTTACAAATGATCAAGTTTTATTGGAAAAAGGAGAACCATTGAATGTGGGTGACGCTTCTTCGTGTCTTGTTCGTGTCGATGATTCTCAGGGTTATTTAATTACATTTGTTTCGACCAGAACTTCGATGGTGGTGGCTTCGGACAGGTCCCTTACAGTGCAGGTGGAGTTGCACAAAGAGCAGGTCAGGAGGTGGGCTATGCTTGGGGATGACTGCAGTCGCACTCAGCTTTGTCGGAATACCCCCACCGGACCAAGTTGTACCTGCAGCGGCCCACCTGGCTTCAGTTTAGTGTTCCCGGTGGGCACGGCCGGCAGTTGGTGAGCACTCGGCATAGTGAGCCGGAGGCGGATGTCTGAGGAGCCACAACTTTTTGCGAGCTTCACCAACCCTATTGTGGTCGATTGGCGGGATAATCGATCTAAGGAAACTGTTCCGACTCTTCAGCCAGCCTCGCGACATCTCCGCATTGTAAAGAGGGTGACGTTTGTCTGTCTCTTGTTTATATTTATTGGAAGAGCAGCAACCCTTCTTCAGACTTCAGGCGGAGCCACTCCTACGAACGGGTATAAAGCACTAGCTGCTTGTGTGTTGTTTTTAGGCAGCCAGTGATGATTCTGCATGTTTCATTAAGTGCTACTCGGCTCTCGGCCATGAGCGGATCGATGGCACACTGGGCATGCAAATTCGCCAGCCGAGAAGCTGAGAGCCAACCAGCAGGCTGGGGAACATGTGCGGAGGCGGTGGATGTGAGCCGACGCAGTAGGTTATTGCGAGCGCCCACCTTTAGCTTGGTCTTAGTACAGTGATGCTTGTAGGTGAGTGAGCGATCTAGTGTAGCTCCCAGATAGACGGGGTTGTTGTTGTGATCAATATTCGCGTCTCGCCTTTTTATTTTAATTATAATTAATTATTCTTTATATTTATTAAATAAAATAGGAGCTAGGACACTGCCTTGAGGTAAGCCATTTTTTAAGGTGCGCCGTCTGCTTTTTTCTGAATTTAAGTGGATTTAATATATTTAGATTCTGAATTTAATATAAATGGGTGACGCTGCTAAACAGATATACAATTACTTAAATATAACGATACATATTATGCGTAAATAATACATTTTGGAAGTCAGTAGTACCTACAGCGCCATATAACGCGACAAAACGGGGAACCATCGTATTGGCTTCAAATCTTTTAGGTGATTTACAATCTTGGAAAATACAACTTAGATACAATTCAATGTTTTCCAAGAATTTAAACAAATACATGCAATTAAAATTCATCAATTTTTAAAGACCAATATCTTCCAAAATGTGTTATTTATAGATAAAACATGAATATATTGAATAATACACAAAGAGCTACATTCATTGTTCGTGTTGTTTAAATAAGAGAGTACATAATATAGCACTACCACCATTTCTCACCAGCCACACATTTTGTTTCATCATCGTTACAAGTACGTCACACTAAATAACAATTGAAACATTACACAGCCTGCTTGCTAGCATACTAACAACAATTTTATAATAAATAAAAAAATACACCGTACCGCGAATATAGTCGGCCGCATAGCGTGACGTTCGAAACACTTTATTAGCGAAACCAAACTTGCGTGGGCGCTGAAAGTGTTCACAAGCTAAGGCAAATGACAAATCGCTATGAACAGCGACGACCATGCCAGTGGGTACTTGTAGGATTTCCACTATGCGACCGAATACAGTCGAGTGTAGAACATAAAATTTTGAGCTAATTCTAACAAATGATATAATTTTTCTACCTAATTACAGCTGCGAACGCACTGTAAATGATATGACCTTGCCACGTTTCACTACAAGTGTTCGCTTATTGTCAGGCCAGTCTATCCTGATAAAACGCAATTTACATTTTATTCTTTACCTAAGCAGCAGAAACGTAGGCAGCTATTTTATTATGTAATGAGTAGGTACTCTGGCAACTTGTGTAGGCACAATCGAGTTGCTTAAACTTTACTTTATCATTCTAGGACAATCAGGAACTCTAAAAAATCAAACAGAACTAAGATATTCTCAGTACGTTCGGAGCTTTTACCTTGTATGATAAATTCACGTAATATTGGAGTACACGACGGATCCGAATACATGATTATTAGTCTACGATAACGACGGCTGGAGAGCGACGATTGAAATACAACAACAGTTCAGGTTTCTATAAAAACTGGTAAAAATATTAACAGTTATAATATTTACATGATCAGTTCTGTACTTTTGGCCTAGATTGTGTGACGTGGTCACGTTATATTGGCGATTTTAGGCCACAACATGTCGTGAGCTCTCTCGTAGGTCAGCGTATACTGCAACCAGATGTTTTGTTCGCGCATTTTGCGACTATGGTCAACCGCACATCGGTAAGACTTGTACCGTGTTAAAAACTCTCCTATACGTGCGAGCGGGTGACTGTTGCCAATACGAGTGAACCATATTAGGGAAAGTCTAAGTTTGTATTTATACTCGTCTACGCGGCCAAGCGGGTTGGTCAATCGGTACGAAATCGTTCGAGAGAGCAAACTATCCCATCAGTTGCACTCACTATGCTCCCACACTTGCACACGAAGTAACGTGGATACTACCGTCGCCACTTGTATACCCATCACTTATCCTTGTTTAAAGCTAAGCGATCGTTGTTAGGAATATGTATAAAGTAGCACATGTAGATCATCTGGATCTCACAATGATA
The DNA here is from genome assembly GCA_950022335.1 of Eurois occulta. Lineage (NCBI taxonomy): Eukaryota > Metazoa > Arthropoda > Insecta > Lepidoptera > Noctuidae > Eurois > Eurois occulta. The sequence continues at coordinate 823,249 of OX465489.1, read as the reverse complement.
CACAACCACTGCTTACCATATTCTAAAAATATATGATACCGTAAAACGGGGTGAATAGAAACGCAGGGGTGAATCGAGATAAAACTTTGAGAGGGATTTTAACGTTGAACACGTTTAACATGATATGTTGCCAAAAAGGTCACTAAATAATAAAGTGAAATTAAGCAAAAGGTTACTTGTACCAACAAATAACATATCATTTTAATTCAATGTTAAAATCCCTTTCAAAGTTTTGTCTTGATTCACCCCTGCGTTTCTATTCACTCCGTTTTACCCGGTACTTGATTTCACTGAAGGATTATTGCTGTTTCCTATTCTATTAGCCGATTACGTCAAATTACATGACAGCATAACTATTCATTGCTATCATAGTTTCATAAGAAAAGTGCTCTTGAGACACGACCGGTTTGTAGCCGGCCGGCGCCGGGTTGACCTTGTACACGCAGTCGGTTTAGCCGTGAAGAGATGAGACTTTAATTGCATGAGAGCCGTGTGTACGTCCGGCCGTGAACAAGCGCTCGTAGATTGCCAGCCCGGGTAAAAACCGGCCGTGAACCAGATCCTTAAAGCTGTCAATACAACGTTCTCCTTGAAAAAGACTGGTTCCCAGGTAGCAGGGGTTCAGGAGCGGAAGAACCTCACGGCTCGCACGACGTACTGGCGGCAGATGGGGCACTCGGCCAGCTGCTTGGCGCACGCCGTGCAGGCCGCGATGTGCCCGCACTCCAGCAGCACGCACTCCAGCGGCGCCGCCATGCAGATCTTGCAGCACTCCTCGGCAGGCAGGTTGTCTATGTCTGCAAGCAAGTGTTATCTGTTATAGAATTTTATTCAACAACGTGATTCGATGCAATTCAGAATCGCCTTCATTTCCAAAATGATTTTTCATCTCATCATCTGTCAAGCCTTTTCACAACTATTGCAGTGTTTCCTCTGCATTTAAAGTCTCTTTGCTTGAAATCTTAAAGCCTTATGTTTATTTTTAATCGCCAAATTGAAAATTGGAAGGATGATGAAAAATATTTAGACATAATTATGGGACTTACAATTTGTCATTCGTGTACCGATTTTAGAAGAAAGGTATTGTAAACAGTTTGAAATATAGTCACCAAAATTTTCCATTGTGGACTTTTACCTCTTATATCAGTGAACTCTTAATCGCTTATTATGTTCATTAATTGATAAAGCAAGTTGTTACAAAATTTGCAAAATAGAATCATATATTTGTCCCGGTTTTGAACCAGGGTCATAACTATATGCCTTTTAGCCCACCCTATTCTGACCGATTACGACGACGAAATTCTGATCTAAGGGTTTTCTACGACGTTGTATGGCGAAGTAACTCTGAGTCACCGACAGCGAGGTTGGCTGCGCGTTCCACTCTTTTGACGCAGGCATAGAGAAAGACTCCCATAGAAGTGTCGAGGCGTTACTCCTTATTGTGCAGGATTATTTCTTTTAAGCCACCTTACTTTCTTCAATATTGAGGTAACACATCATCATCTGCCTAGCCTGTTCCCAACTATGTTGGGGTCGGCTTCCAGTCTAACCGGATGCAGCTGAATACCAGTATTTTACGTGTAGCGACTGCCTATCTGACCTCCACAACCCAGTTAGTTCTGGGTAATACGATACCCTTTGGTAAGACTGGTTGTCAGACTTTCGGGCCACTGACTACCTGTAACGACTGACAAAGATCTACAAAGGACAGCCGGGACCAACGGCTTAACGTGCTTTCCGAGGCACGGAGACTCCATGTAAAATACTGGTATTCAGCTGCCTCCGGTTAGACTGGAAGCCGACCCCAGATGATGATTGTATGTTATCCGTCAGAATATTTCAAATTTTTCTGTATTTTTTTCAATTTTAGTCACAAAAATAATCTGAAAGAATGTGCGCAATATGAATGGAGTACACATGTGGAACTATGGAGGAGTGGTTGCCTGACGCTAGTGACGCTGACTGTTCGATGTCCATCGCGCAAACGATGGATGGAAAGGAGCAGACGTATTTTATAATCTGCTAGTGTAATTGCTAAAGGACGAAAATAAATAAATATATAAATTACCGCCATTTTGGTCAGCAGTTCGGCAAGTTTATTGGTACCCCTTAAACCCTTGAAAGCGACATTCCTGACATGACCAAGGCCAATTCTATTGGCCACCATCTTAGCCAACGATAAGCATGAAAATGATACCCATGACGAACAATTTGTTTTAAAGTCTCACATAATAGTTAGCTCGTCTTACCATCCTTATAGTGGGCGTGGTTCCGCCACAGCGTCTTGGCGCGCTCCAGCAGGTCGGCGCGCTCCAGGCAGCCGCGGTACTCCACGCGGTTGCGCAGCAGCAGCTCCTTCAGCTGCTTCACGTTCAGCGCCTCCAGCTCGCACGCGCTGGAGAACTGCTCCAGGCGGATCTGTCTGGGGGTACCTGTGCCGTGTAGGGTAACCAGCGGATTAGTGTTTGGTTAGAGTTAGACAGCGACAGGAAAACTGTGTTATTCATTGACAATCAAGAAGGTAGTGCCATTCTAATGTGGCGCAAAAATTTCTAGTATGAAGGATAATTTAGCACATTCATATCAAACATTATTTAGGTACTCGTATTAGTGTAGGTCAAGCTCGGCAACTTGAAATTTAACCGAAGTCATTGAAACTTTTGCAAATTTATAAAACTAATAAAGTACGGCAGCTTTGCTTTGCTATGTCTTGCAGTGGGCGATAAGGAGTCTATGAAGGAGTAACTTTGCCGTCCTGCAATGGGTGACAAGGAGTCTATGAAGCAGTAACTTTGCAGTCCTGCAGTGGGCGATAAGGAGTCTATGAAGGAGCAGCTTTGCAGTCCTGCAGTGGGCGATAAGCAGTCTATGTACTTGTTCACGTTGACTCGCGGGCGCGGTGGCGGGCGCGGTCACGAAATATCAAACATATGGCGTAATATCCAAGTGTTCACGTACGAAACGCACGTGCGGTGTAAGTAGCGGGCAAGCTAGCGACTGGCGCGCGCGCGCCGCTCGCGTCAATATCAAACGCGTGAGATGTTTGTGTGTGTTCACGTCGAACTAGCGGCGGAGCGCGCGATTCACTCGCGACGTCAGGTAAGTTCAACCAGTATGAACTTGTCGCTAGAAACGTTAGCGCGTCTTCATCATGTCTTTCAATACAGAAGAGTTAATTAGTGCTGTTCAGGCTAGAACTCCGATTTGGCAAAGCAACAACACGTCACACCCGCGCAAACGCCTGGCGGCCAATGTGAACACGAACCCGCCACGTCTTCGCGACCGCACCCGCCACCGCGCCCGCGCGTTCCAACGTGAACAAGTACTTACATTGGCCGCCAGGCGTTTGCGCGGGTGTGAAGTTCATACTGGTTGAACTTACCTGACGTCGCGAATGAATCGCGCGCTCCGCCGCTAGTTCGACGTGAACACACACAAACATCTCACGCGTTTGATATTGACGCGAGCGGCGCGCGCGCGCCATTCGCTAGCTTGCCCGCTACTTACACCGCACGTGCGTTTCGTACGTGAACACTTGGATATTACGCCATATGTTTGATATTTCGTGACCGCGCCCGCCACCGCGCCCGCGAGTCAACGTGAACAAGTACTATGAACTTGTCGCTAGAAACACACTAGCGTCACACCCGCGCAAACGCCTGGCGGCCAATGTAAACACGAACCCGCCACGTCTTCGCGACCGCACCCGCCACCGCGCCCGCGCGTTCCAACGTGAACAAGTACTATGAAGGAGTAACTTTGCCGTCCTGCAGTGGGCGACAAGGAGTCTATGAAGGAGTAACTTTGCAGTCCTGCAGTGGGCGACAAGGAGTCTATGAAGCAGTAACTTTGCAGTCCTGCAGTGGGCGCTAAGGAGTCTATGAAGGAGCAGCTTTGCAGTCCTGCAGTGGGCGATAAGGAGTCTATGAAGGAGCAGCTTTGCTGTCCTGCAGTGGGCGATAAGCAGTCTATGAAGGAGCAGCTTTGCTGTCCTGCAGTGGGCGATAAGCAGTCTATGAAGGAGTAACTTTGCAGTCCTGCAGTGGGCGATAAGGAGTCTATGAAGGAGCAGCTTTGCTGTCCTGCAGTGGGCGATAAGCAGTCTATGAAGGAGTAACTTTGCAGTCCCGCAGTGGGCGATAAGGAGTCTATGAAGGAGCAGCTTTGCTGTCCTGCAGTGGGCGATAAGCAGTCTATGAAGGAGTAACTTGGCTGTCCCGCAGTGGGCGATAAGGAGTCTATGAAGGAGCAGCTTTGCTGTCCTGCTGTGGGCGGTAAGCAGTCTATGAAGGAGTAACTTGGCTGTCCTGCAGTGGGCGATAAGGAGTCTATGAAGGAGCAGCTTTGCTGTCTTGCAGTGGGCGATAAGGAGTCTATGAAGGAGCAACTTTGCTGTCCTGCAGTGGGCGATAAGGAGTCTATGAAGGAGCAGCTTTGCTGTCCTGCAGTGGGCGATAAGCAGTCTATGAAGGAGTAACTTTGCTGTCCTGCAGTGGGCGATAAGGAGTCTATGAAGGAGCAGCTTTGTTATGTCCTGCAGTGGGCGATAAGGAGTCTATAATGTGTATAATTTTATTAATGTTATTTTATTGTTTTAATTTTATTTTTATCTTTTGATTTATTTGCATTTGACTTTTATTATAATTTTATTTTTATTTTATGTATGACAATGTTATTTTTCTGTGTTTATAGGTTATGCTTGCCTGAAATAAATGCCACTTTAATTTAACTTATGAAGGAGCAGCTTTGCTGTCCTGCAGTGGGCGATAAGGAGTCTATGCAGGAGCAGCTGTCTCGCTGATGGTGGCGGGTGTGTCGGGTCATTTAGTTCCCTTCAATATGGTTGAGTTGAATGGCGCTGATCCATGCGTCATGTTCGTGAACGGGCGTTGTCAGTTGGGACTGGTCATCTCTTAGCTGCCACGGTTTACTTTAATTACTTTACTTTATTGTCACTTACAGGATATTTTCCGTGATTAAGTATTAATTATTTTGAGCTCCCGATATACAGGGTGAATTTTCGAAGTGTGCGCGGATGGCCAAATCCGAAACTATGGGGAATAGCGAAAAATGCTCAAAGGAAGGTCTCGAGCCCGATTTTGATAAAAAATTATTTTTGAAAAATGAATATTCCTAGCTTGTCGTATGTCATTATTTCCCAGAATTGTATCCTTATTAGCGGCACTATCGAATAGTGTAATTTATTTATTTTAGTACATGGAGGACTTACAGCAAATAAAAACAAACAAAAAGGGCACCGTAGTCACCAGAAAGCCAATTACAAATCCTCATGTATAGACTTATAATAAAAAAATATGGTGTGAGCACAAACACAGGAAACACACCGCTTAAATCAAAGTAAGAAGAATATAAATACTTGGTTTACAATTAAATGTCTATAAAAAACTTGAGAGGTGTCAAGGGACACCCAGACTGGATGGAACGAAGTTGTAGAAAAAAATAAAAATAAAGATAACCAAAAAATAATTGAATACCCTATCTAACTTATTTTTATTTTTATTCATTCATATTATATAAATTTTGTATTTTGCAACCGTTGCTTAACTTGGATCACCCATTCACAGACAGACCTTGGCAGTCATTGCTTAACCTTGATCACCCATCCTCAGACCAACCTTGGCAAACGTTGCTTAACTTGGATCACCCATCCACAGACAGACCTTGGCAGTCGTTGCTTAACCTTGATCACCCATTCACAGACCAACCTTGACAACCGTTGTTTAACTTGGATCACCCATTCACAGACAGACCTTGGCAGTCGTTGCTTAACCTTGATCACCCATCCACCTACAGACCTCGGCAACCGTTGCTTAACTTGGATCACCCATCGACAGACAGACCTTGGCAGTCGTTGCTTAGCCTTGATCACCCATCCACAGACCAACCTTGGCAACCGTTGCTTAACTTGGATCACCCATCCAGAGACAGACCTTGGCAGTCGTTGCTTAACCTTGATCACCCATCCACCTACAGACCTCGGCAACCGTTGCTTAACTTGGATCACCCATCCACAGACAGACCTTGGCAGTCGTTGCTTAGCCTTGATCACCCATCCACAGACCAACCTTGGCAACCGTTGCTTAACTTGGATCACCCATCCACAGACAGACTTTGGCAGTCGTTGCTTAACCTTGATCACCCATCCACAGACAGACCTCGGCAACCGTTGCTTAACTTGGATGACCCATCCACAGACAGACCTTGGCAGTCGTTGCTTAGCCTTGATCACCCATCCACAGACCTTGGCAACCGTTGCTTAACTTGGATCACCCATCCAGAGACAGACCTTGGCAGTCGTTGCTTAACCTTGATCACCCATCCACCTACAGACCTCGGCAACCGTTGCTTAACTTGGATCACCCATCCAGACAGGCCTTGGCAGTCGTTGCTTAAACTTGATCACCCATCCACAGACCAAAGACGAAACGAAAATATCTGGCTTGTTTTCTACAAGAGAGAGAGAGAGAGAGAGAGAGAGAGAGAGAGAGAGAGAGAGAGAGAGAGAGAGAGAGAGAGAGAGAGAGAGAGAGAGACAGAGAGAGAGAGAGAGAGAGAGAGAGAGACAGACAGAGAAGCATGCGCACGCCGCGTAAGTCACGGCAAAACACACTTACAGTATCACTAGGTATTCAGCTGAATACCAATATTTTAGATGGGGCTACTGCCTATCTGACCTCTACAACTAGGTAGTACGATACCGCTTGCCTCTTGGTAAGACTGTTTGTCAGACTTTCGGGGCTAACTACCTGTATCGACTGTCAAAGATCTAAGAAGCTATAACACTCGGGGATAATGTAGCTTCCCTTTAGTGAAAGAATTTTCGGAATCGGATCAGTGTTACCTATACCTTCGACTTCGGTCGAACATAGAGTTGGTAACCGTTTAATCGGTTTTGGCTTCGGCCAAAAGTACGGACACTAAAAATCACACACACTCGTTGATATGTATAATATCTCTATAATACAAGATGGTAGGTCTAAAATCGCTTTAGGGTGTAGTCTAATAAATGACGCACCAGTATCATTGTCGGTTCCGTTCTCGTCAGTCCCGTTGTCGGTGTCGGTGTCGTCACCTGGCGGCGCGTCGTGCAGGCTGGCGCTGTCAGGTCGCGGCGCGTCGTGCAGGCTGGCGCTGTCAGCTCGCGGCGTGTCCTGCAGGCTGGCGCTGTCGGCGCGCAGCTCCAGCGTGGACGCCGCCCGGCGCGAGTAGCTCACTGACGTGCTGATGAGGACATCCGAGTCTGGGGGACGGAAGAATAGGTTACTTATGTTGTGGAGAGGGGATATCGACCATATTTACTCTATAGAAAATACCAAGAAAAGCCGACTACTGCTTGGCTACGTTTAATACAATGCTACAAGGAACTTTTAACGTTTGAAGAACATTACATAGCGGAGTTGCTGGTAATCAGTTAAGAAATGACAGCGTGAAATTGCATTAAAAAAGATTGATAGCGGCGATAGTTTCGATTTTGGCCATGACCTAAAAGATCCTTGTATAATTATTATTAAAGATGTACTGAAGTAAGGACAAGAAAGCCAAACCGCGGTACTCGGTAGTGGTTACCGTTGGGCAGCAGATCGCCGGGGTGGGTGATCACCAACTCTCAGCCGGCGTCACCAGGTCTTCGATCTCGAAGCAGTCGCCGGTGTCGACGCGCTAACTGTAGGTCCAGCAGTGGGCTGGCAGAGCTATGGGAGTAGTGGTTACCGTTGGGCAGCGGGTCGGCTGGGCGGATGACGAACTCCCAGCCGGTGTCGTCCAGGTCCTCGATCTCGAAGCAGTCGGCGGTGTCGACGCGCGCGCTCTCGCCGGACGCGGAGCGCGACACGGACGCGGACGACTCCGGCACCGGGACTGTGATGTCCGGCTCGCCGCCTGCGACCACGCAATGCCCGTTACTATTATTACCCATCGCAGGGTAAAGCCTCCCTAATGTCCTGCCACTTGTCTCTCTCTGGGTTTTCCGCGCTGGGAGTCGTAAGATTAGCCCATTTTTCGTCTTACATGCGGCAGATGTGTCCAGCTAAATTCCATTTCAACGTGGCATCTTTCTGAGTGATGATCAGCTACCCACCACGTCTACTAAAATACACTTCTCATCAAAAAAATCGAAACACTTTCGTTTTTATTGTTTTTGTCCTAATTTTTTACAAAAGAGAATTAATTCCATGAAAAAAAAAACATTATTGTGTAGCTGGCAGTTTGGTCATTACAGTAAGAAGAAAAAAATCAAAATTCGAAATTAGAATTTCATTTGTTTATCCTATAAATGAAATTAATCACTGTTTTGAGACAAATGTGTATTTAGGGTTGGAGTACGTTTCTCGTTTAAAAACTAAAAATTAGCGCTTGTCTTTAAACTTTTTGTTTCTTATTTCATTTACTGTGACTTTGGGACGTCTGAAAAAACTTTTTTTTCTAAAACATATGGATACTTCGCCCGCAGAAGCCGCCCAAGTGGTGGCATTGCTGGATTCTGGACTTAGTCAGCGTGTTGTGGCTGCAAGATTGCATCTAAGCTTATCATCTGTTCATAGAGTCTACAAACGCTATCGGGAGACTGGTTCGTTCACGCGCCGTTCAGGATCTGGCAGGAATCGGGTCACTTCTGAGCGAGATGATCGATTTATTGTAACAACTTCTTTACGAAATCGACGCCTTAACGCTTTTCAACTGCAGCAGCAGCTTCGCGTTGTACGAAGAGTAGCTGTAAGTGACTCTACAATAAGAAGAAGGTTGAAGGAACGCGGATTGGCACCGCATAAGCCAGCGAATGGGCCGAAATTAACTGCAGACCATCGAAGAGCGCGCCTTAACTTTGCACGCGAGCACCTAACTTGGTCATACCTTCAGTGGAGCAAAGTACTGTTTTCTGATGAGTGTAAAATTATGCTGTATGGTAACGACGGAAGGAACAAGGTCTACAGAAGAGATGGAGAACGCTTTGCACAATGCTGCATTGAAGAAAAGGTCAGTATGGTGGCGGTTCGTGGACGGTTTGGGGAGGAATCAGCGCCGACGGTAAGACAGAACTTGCCTTTGTGTCTGGGCCACGGCTGCCTGCACTAAACTCTCATCGGTACATCGAACAGTGTCTTGAACCTCATGTGATGCCCTATGCACATTTTATTGGCAACGACTTCATATTCATGCACGACAATGCTAGAGCTCACACCGCGGGCGTCGTACGAGATTATCTTACCGAAGTCGGTATCTCCATTATGGTATGGCCAGCAAGAAGCCCGGACATGAATCCCATTGAACATCTATGGGATGAATTAAAGAGACGAATTCGAGCAAGAGATCCAGCCCCAGAAACACTTAGCCAGCTGCAAAATGCAATCCAAGAGGAATGGGATAATATACCACAACATGTGATCGTGACTCTCATCCGATCGATGAAGAACCGTATGGAAGCAGTAATAAGAGCTCGCGGAGGGAATACAAGTTATTAAATAAACGTTTCTTACATTTTTTTTTCATTTACGCGTGTTGTTTTACCCATTTCCTTCATATTCCATACAGGGTAAAAATTACTCATTATACAAAATACGAAACCTATGAAGACTTAATTTGAATTTAGAACAATAACATTAGGATTTAAAAACCTCATACTACTCACTATTAAATGACATTTTACATTTATTCCTAAATATACACATTTTTCTGATAATCCTTATCAAATCATAAACTGCGAGGTGTTTCGATTTTTTTGATGAGAAGTGTATTTCATTATCATAATTTTTTTGCGTTCTACTTTCACGGTAAGACCAAAAAATGTTGGAACGAAGTTCCTTATCGCGCGTTGCGAAAGGGGGCTAGACGGAAAAAAATCAGACGAAAAGTGGTAACGACACTTTTTACCCGACTGCGCGACTCAAAGGAGGGTAATGTGTTTTTGCTATAGTAAGCTATTGTAAGCCGTGCGGCGTGCGCATGTTTCTCTGCCTGTCTCTCTCTCTCTCTCTCTTATAGAAAGCAAGCCAGATATTTTCGTTTCGTCTTTGGTCTGTGGATGGGTGATCAAGGTTATTGCCAAGGTTGGTCTGTGGATCGGTGATCAAGGTTAAGCAACGACTGCCAAGGTCTGTCTGTGGATGGGTGATCCAGGTTAAGCAACGGTTGCCGAGGTCTGTCTGTGGATGGGTGATCAAGGTTAAGCAACGACTGCCAAGGTCTGTCTGTGGATGGGTGATCCAAGTTAAGCAACGGTTGCCAAGGTTGGTCTGTGGATGGGTGATCAAGGTTAATTAGTGGTTGCCGAGGTCTGTCTGTGGATGGGTGATCAAGGTTAAGCAACGACTGCCAAGGTCTGTCTGTGGATGGGTGATCCAAGTTAAGCAACGGTTGCCGAGGTCTGTCTGTGGATGGGTGATCAAGGTTAAGCAACGACTGCCAAGGTCTGTCTGTGGATGGGTGATCCAAGTTAAGCAACGGTTGCCAAGGTTGGTCTGTGGATAGGTGTTCAAGGTTAAGCAACGACTGCCGAGGTCTGTCTGTGGATGGGTGATCAAGGTTAAGCAACGGTTGCCGAGGTCTGTCTGTGGATGGGTGATCAAGGTTAAGCAACGACTGCCAAGGTCTGTCTGTGGATGGGTGATCCAAGTTAAGCAACGGTTGCCATGGTTGGTCTGTGGATGGGTGATCAAGGTTAAGCAACGACTGCCAAGGTTTTTTTTTTTGGAACGTAGTTCCTTATCGCGCGTTGCGGGGCTAGACGGAAAAAATTCAGACGAAAAGTGTGTACGACACTTTTACCCGACTGCGCGACGCAAAGGAGGGTAATGTGTTTTTGCTATAGTAAGCTATTGTAAGCCGTACGGCGTGCGCATTTTATAGAAAGCAAGCCAGATATTTTCGTTTCGTCTTTGGTCTGTGGATGGGTGATCAAAGTTAAGCAACGACTGCTCAGGTCTGCCTGTGGATGGGTGATCCAAGTTAAGCAACGGTTGCCGAGGTCTGTCTGTGGATGGGTGATCAACGTTAAGCAACGACTGGCAAGGTCTGTCTGTGGATGGGTGATCCAAGTTAAGCAACGGTTGCCAAGGTTGGTCTGCGGATGGGTGATCAAGGTTAAAGGGTTTTTCTTTGTGCCAATTTTTTTTTTTACAATTCCTTCACTACTTATATCGAAAGGAACTTCGTTCCATCCGGGTGTCCCTTGACACCTCTTTAGTTTTTTTGTGTTTATGTTCAGCGATATCTTCGCCAATTTTTTTTTTCACTAATTAATCGAAAAGAACTTTGTTCCATCCGGGTGACACCTCTCAATTTTTTTTGTAGCCTTTGTATGAATAAATAGCTATAATTTTGCATTTCAAGGTGTACTAAACTAGTTGTCAATTTATTCTTTATATTGTATGTTAATTACATTCACCTGGTGTGGTTGTAAATCGTTCTGCATAGGGCCACGGCCGACTGTTCGGGACATCGTTGTCGCCCGTGTTATTGTGAACGTGGGCCGAGTTGAAGCAATTGCCTGAAACATTCACAATAATACAGATTAGCAGAATATTCAAACATGTATACAGACTTAATGTAACACATACAAGGAAAACATTCAACCGATATAGCCGGATAAACCGATACAGCGCTAATACATAATGTTGATAATCCTTGTATCCATGTTATTGCCATATTGTATTAATCGCAAATGTGAAGGCTATGGGAAACTTATTACCGGTAGTAGGCGACATGCGAACAAAAAAAAGATATTAAGCATTACTTAGACTCCCCGGCTGTTTATTAAAACGATCGTTTTTAGCAGCTCTTGGTATGAGCTTACTAACTTTCAAACTTATGTCGAAAATTTCCTTACAATACAATAGGTAAGAAAGTTTCCCGGTATGACTTATGAATTCAGTTTTCTCCATAACTACTGTCCGACAAAAAAAAACTCTGTACAATCATGATGTTGACGAGAATGTGGGCTCAATCAACTGCATCTAAGTGGTGATATAGTGTTGTTATTAATCTGTGTGCATTCGCGCGCGAAAAAGTGCACGTGTGCCGAACAGTAACCACGACAATTATGATTCAGTAGAATATCCACGTAAGAATGACAGACTCAAGATAACGGCGACCAAAGTATACTCTTAGCTCTTTCTAGAGTGTATAACATTGATAAAACAATGATGGAATGTTTATCTATTCTGAAACACACTTTATCCTACAATTATTTGTACTTAATTGATTAGTCATTGCAATACTATTGTAGAATCATAATTTATAATGATACTAAACATCAATTACACACACAGTTACACAGTATCCATTAAGAATGCCTGTACCTAGGATTGAATTATTTAGACGTAATTGTGTATATATGGCTCCACTCATCTTTAACTCTCTACCAAACTTTATTATTGATCTTCCGTACAGAAAATTCTGCGTAGTTCTGAAAAAATGGCTCATTTCACATAGCTTTTATTCCATAGCTGAATTTCTTAAAAAATCGAATTGTCAATCCTACCATTACCGGAATGCATTATAGAGAATTAGCCAAATTATAATAATATAATGTAAGTGTTTGTATATTTTAAAATATTTTATTATTATGTTAACAATCTCTTTGTTTGGTTTAGTGTTTAACAGTAATATTTTGTTTTGTGTTGTTACCTTATTTAATGTTTGTTTCACAATACCTAATATTGTGTTTTGCTGAGTATATTAAACTTAGAAACACACTTAGTTAGGTACCTTATTTAATGTTTGTTTCACAATACCTAATATTGTGTTTTAGAATTAACATCTTATTCATTAATGTTTGCATGCCAATTTTATGGCGAAATGTGTCATTGCACTACTTATTATTTTTACCATCTATTGTACCACATTTCCTACAAATAAATGATTTTGACTTTGACTTTGACTTTGACACAGTATGACATGTGTAAAATAGATAAGATCATTATAAAGATACATTACGTCGAGAGTGGAGTCTTCACGTCGCCAATTCTACAGAGCCTAAAGAATAAACTCTTTGATCAGTTCTTTCTACCTAATATGACTTGAGGCCGGTTCACAAAACCAAAGTCACTTAGCGAACTATCTAACTGGAAAAGACTTAGAATCTTTCTGAGTGATCGAATGTGTAATAAGATGGTGAGACAGTGACAAAGCACCGCGTTCTCAACATAACCACAGATTAGTCCAGATACTTCACTCAGTAGAAAATTTCCAATACCTATTACGATAATTGCCTACTCCCTCGCGTCAACAACCACTGTATGCTAAAATGCGCCTAATTGCTCAAGCGTACAGCAGTGATTGCTTCGCACCGCGCGATTTCACAGTAATCGCAGGGCTGCCTCTTCGATAAAATTAAATTAACATAACTTTTTATCTATGTTATTGAGAACTGTGAATATGTTCTGACTTTTATGTGGCAGTTAAAAATTTTATCATTTATAAAATATTTAACCAACTTAAAAAAATTGACAGGTAAATGGAAATCATTGACAGGTAAATGGAAAAATGTTAAGTGTTTATCCCTTCTTTTGCTTGATTTACACCCATCTACAGCACATAAGGCACCACACGGCATCGTAATACACGTACGAACGAACAGCACTATTAAAATTGAACGGCGTGCGCGCGCTTCGCTTGCGAAAACCGCACTGAATTTGATCCGCCGGCGGACCGAGACCGCTCGGCTGGGCGGTAGGCACTTATAGCGCGCAAGTACATGGAGTGACGGAGGCCTGACATAACTCACAAGCTGAAGTGGCAATGGGTCGTGCAATGTAGTTTGGAACAGATAGGTAACTGTTGGGTAAACTTGTTCTGAGTGGAGACCGCGAACAGAGAAGTGTAGCCGGTGCCCTTGGTGATGATAATCTCTTAGGGTTGGCTAGTGCAGCTGGATGACAGGGGTGAGCGATTAAAATGGCATGCAATTAGAGGTGGCTGTCTAATAATGTTGGTTGAATGTTGGTATATGAACAGTTGTAGTACATCATCATCCTACAGTAGTCCCCCAGACATAAACCAGTCAGACATAGGCTTTTACAATCGCACGCCATTCCACAATGCGACGATCTACGTTCCATCGAGCCTGAGGAAGTCCTACCTTACGTTGCGATTCGCGGTCTCCACTCAAGAACACGGTGATTGCAGTTAAAAACTTAAAAATAGTTGTATTGGGATATTACTTCCGCATCCTCGAGCGGGTGGCGGTGGCGCTGGTTGCGCGCCGTTGCGGATGTCGAAGGCAGAGTTGATGAAGTCGTTGATGTTGTTGGTGAAGCCCTTAAGCGAGCTGAAGGGGCTGGCGCCGCCGCGGGAGCCCCGCCGCCGGTACGCCGCGCTGTTCACGTGGGACACGCACAGGCTCAGCAGTTCCTCCTTCTCTGCAAATTGACATGACACACACATTAAAGCTAACATGTACATTTTGGTTTCCTTATTTATCTTGGTCATCACTAATTCATTAGCAGTGTGCCATCAACTATCTACTTAATATCAAAAGAAAAAAAAAGTTCAAAGAATTTATGAATAAAATGTTGATGCCAAATGTAACAATATTTTGCTAAACCTTAAAATGTTGCATGCTACGCTTTATCTTAGATAAACATGTTTGAAACATTTTCATTTTATTTAATTTTTGCTGATGAGAAAACCCACTGGGCACACAGTTTGTTTTACTATAACTGGATAAACAGTTGATATAACCCAAATCATTATTATTTTTGGATCCTGGTCAAGAAATATAATTATTACTACAGATATATTATAGAGCATCTATGTCTTATCATCCCCAGGATATTTGGTATTATGTGCTACAAATTTGTCACACCATAGTAGGTTTCAAAAGTTCATTATATTGGTTGATTTCCCCAAAGGTTGTTATCTAAAGGAAACTGGTCAGGATAATAGTAAATTAATGTTGCTGATATGATTGTGGTAACAATTGGCAACCCGTCATGCTATTTTTATGGTTATTCATAATAAGCATGGGGAAATTATCGGGATGACTGTAGAACAGTAATCTTTAAAGCAATGATAACTGCTAGAAATAAAAGTAAGATTCAAAATTTTTAAACATTGTAGCTTTAAATTTTAAATCATGATTTCGAGTATTTAAAAAAAAACAAGGGCGTTGGTTTCAGAGGCTGCTAGTTACCATTAACTTGTCATCAAACTCACTTGTATGCATCAATTAAAGTGGACAGACAATAATACTAGTGCTGTCACATATGTTGTTGAATGAAGGTCAAATAATTTTTGAGGTGTTCAAATAAGATGTATGAAACATAACTGTTTGCTCTCGCTTAACTCTTACATCTCTTTTTATTTATTACTGTAGCACTCATTACCTCCAAAACGAGTTTGAATTATAAATGAAGTCATAATAAAAGATAAACTACAGGTGCCATTGAAAACCTGACCCGACATGGCAGGGGAATTACCATGAGAAAGTTATGTTCAAGGGCAAATGACAGGCTTGTGGATATTCACTTTATAGTACAGTAAACATGTTTTAGATGTATTTAAGAAGCCATTTATGTGATTCTTGAGTTTATGACAAAAATAAATCAAGGCCATAGATATTGAAAAATGAAAGTACTTACTTACATATGTTTTCTAATCTTTGTTATCAGAAGTTATTAATATATTATTTCTTTATCTGACCCTGACTTTCAGTAAAAGATTGCAATTTCATTTTAACATTCAACAGCAAGACATAAGTTTCAAAAATAGTATCTTCGGAATGGTCAAAATATTTTGTGAATAATATTATGCTGAGTGTGTCCTACCTAGGTGTACATCTTTGACAATACTTTGGATAGCCTATTACCTACAAGCAATCAGTTCTAAGCAAATTCTGAAAGTATGTCATGTTTACAAATAAAATACTAATCAACAGTGTAAACACCGTATTGGCAATGATTGGGATAATATCATTGATTGTGTCATAAGTCAACAAATAAGTTATTCGACTTTGGCTGCGGTCCAGTCATGTAAATGTATTTAAAAAAATGTAAATCGGGCTGCATATATTATGATTTGCATGTTCAAATGAAGTTTGTTTTAACAGGAAACTAGAGTTTTAGTAGTCATACAGGGAGAGGGGAACATACCGACGCATCCCCTGGTAGAGACGTTCTGTCGCTGCAGGAAGCACTGCAGGTCGCGCACCTTCAGGTGGGCGATGGCCTGTCGCGTGAGCGGGCGAGTGGACAGCACCCGGCACGGGGCGCACATGCTGCCGCCGCCGCGCCGCAGGCAGCCGCTGCAGTAGTAGCGCTCGCACTCGCTGCACGCCCGCTTGCGCTTGAACATGCTGAACTGCACCGCGCAGCTCTCGCAAGGCATCTTACAGCACCCGCGTCCCTCCACTACCGTCTAGCATAGTCCGCGCCTTGCACTCCACTGCTCCAGTTGCGTCACATACACATTACAGTCACGAGTACACTACTGTTTTTACTATTTTTTTTATAAAGTTTAATAGGCATTTGATATTTTTATAACGTAATATTTATGTAAAAAATCAAAACATATGAATGACACACCTGCCATCATGAAAACTACGTTCCTAACTACGCAATCCAGGAAATCTAAGTGGACACATTCTAATACAATATTATTTGTGTATTAGCATAAAACATAATTTTCTTCTGTAAATTATTCTGAAAAGTTTAAATGATAATCAAAGCGCTTCTATTAGGCTATTGTTTTAATAAAATGGATGAATGTTACGGAAACTTTTTCTTCAACCAAACACCGTGTAAAGAAGTGTTAACATTTTTTTTTAAACGTTCCTTGTGTGACGCAGAGATGAAAGATTATACAGCCTAAAACACGCAACACGAGAATCCCCTCAGCTCAAACTGTTATCATTGACGTATAGGTAGATTTATATTATATCTATGGTAATTCCATAATATTGTCAATGTGTCTTAGTCTAGTTTCTAAATATTTAAGCTAATTTCTTTAAGTAGAATAAAGCCTTAAATTCCAAAAGGCTTTGCGTTTTCTTTATATCAATTTATTCTACTTAAAAATAATGTAATGTAAACGCTATTCAAAGCTATTCAATAACAATTATTTTCGCTGATGTCTAACGGAAAAAAAACATCTGACATACTGGAAAAGAACCAAGACTCAAAATTTACAATGGCTGTTCGTCCAACGAAATATTTAAATCCAGATAAGTTTGGTGCTGATCCGAGTGACGCTGGCGCAGAGCTCCATTGGGGTCACTGGTATAATACGTTTAAAAATTTTATTTCCGAAGAGGTACCAGATTCTTCTCCAGAGTTGAAACTGAAGCTACTTGTAAATTACTTAGCGCCAACAGTTTTCGCACTAATAAAACATTGTACAAATTATGAACAGGCTATTAAGACATTAACGGAAACCTATGAAAAACAGAAAAACCGTATCTTAGCACGTCATATTCTTTCTACCAGACTTCAAAAACCAGATGAATCTATATCCGATTACATTCGTGCGCTAAAGCTGCTAGCCCAAGACTGTGATTTTCGTGCCGTATCCGCTGAAGAATATCAAAACGAATTCATGTGTAACGCATTCATATCGGGCTTAAATTCTCAAAAAATCCGCCAAAGACTTTTGGAGAATATGACATTGACATTCGATGAAGCTATAAATCAAACATTGACGCTTGAGAGCGCTGAAAAGAGTTCCCTATCCTTTTCAACTCCAAACACAAACTCATTGCTGAATGCAATCACTTCTCAAAGGAGTATTAATATCAGTGAACCTCAAGTAGAACAACAAAATGAGATCCAAAATCGTTTAGCTGCTTCTACTTCCCGTTTCTATGGACAAAAGAAACGACGTTGCTTCTTTTGTGGCGGGAACGTCCATCAACGGATAAAATGCCCTGCATTCCATGCGACGTGTCAACTCTGCTCAAGAAAGGGTCACTTTGCTAACGTATGTCGTAGCAGTAGCGTTGGTGACTCGACGGCAAATGCGATTTTTGAAGAGACATCATTAAACACTGCAACCGTAATCGCAGCCTCTCCGGGAAGCCTTAAAAAGGCCACTGTCCCTGTTTCAATTAATAACTACACTGCAGACGCTCTTGTGGATACTGGGAGCTCAGTGAGCTTTATTGATAAAGGCTTAGCAGAGACATTGGGTCTAAAGAAACGCCATTGCAACCAGACGGTCACCTTAGCGTCGTTGAGTTATACTTCTATTGTAGAAGGTTCGTGCGTTGCAACTATAAAAGTTAATAAACACGTCTACAAACAGAAGACTTTGTTGATCGTGAACAACTTATGCGCTGATATTATCATCGGTCACGATATTTTGAAAACACATTCATCAGTTGTCCTGAATTTTGGTGGTAAAGACGAACCTTTGAATATAACATGTAACGTCATGGAAGCTGCTGTGCCCCCTGCTTCGATATTTACAAATCTTTCACCCTCTATAAAGCCCATTGCAGTTAAATCTCGAAGATATAATGAGGAAGACGAATCATTCATAAAACAAGAAATAACAAAACTACTAGAGGATGGTGTCATCAAACCTAGCACTTCGCCATGGAGGGCTCAAATTTTAGTCACAGGAGGGGGCCATCATCGGAAACGCCTAGTGATCGATTATTCGAGGACGATCAATAGATTTACTGAGCTCGATGCTTATCCATTACCTAAAATTGAATTTATCATTTCGAAGGTATCAAAATATAAATACTTTAGTCAAATCGATCTAAAAAGTGCGTACCATCAGGTCCCTATATTAAAAAAAAGAACAAAAGTACACCGCTTTTGAAGCTTGTGGTAAGCTATACGAATTCACACGTATTCCATTTGGCGTCACAAACGGGGTAGCCGCGTTTCAGCGTACTTTAGAATTTATTATTGAAAATGAAAATTTAGAAGGAACCTTCGCGTACCTTGATGACGTCACTGTCTGTGGAGGAACAAAAGAAGAACACGATAGAAACCTGCGTGATTTCTTACAGGCGGCTGAGAAATATAAACTTACCTTAAATAAGGATAAATGTACTTTCTGCACAGAGAAAATTAATCTCTTAGGCCACACAATAAGCGACCAGACCATCAGACCAGATAAAACAAGGGTTCAACCTTTATTAGATTTACCGGTTCCAAAAGATGCGAAGTCCCTCAAAAAGGTATTGGGTTTATTTGCTCACTATAGTCCATGGGTTAAGAATTTTTCACATAAAATAAGGCCTTTGATTGACGTAAATAGGTTTCCACTAACTAAGGAAACGATTTTTCATTTCAACGCTCTTAAAACTGAATTAGCAGAGTCAAGTCTTACCACGATTGATCATAATGCTACATTTACGGTCGAAACAGACGCCTCGGAATTTGCAATCGGGGCTATTTTATCACAAAATGAACGACCTGTAGCCTATTTTTCACGTTCATTATCTGCGCCTGAAAGACGTCATTCTTCAATTGAAAAAGAAGCTTGCGCCATCGTAGAAGCACTCCGTAAATGGCGACATCTACTTTCTGGAAAGCATTTCATCTTAATTACTGATCAACAGTCTGTTGCTTTTATGCTCTCTCATCACACAAGTAAAATAAAAAATGAAAAAATAGAAAGATGGAGACTCGAACTTTCTTGTTTTAAATATGACGTCGTATATAGGCCCGGAAAACTCAATTTGGCGGCGGACGCTCTATCTCGTGTTTGTGCTCACATAAATACAAATAATTTAACTAATCTGCACAACGCTCTTGGACATCCCGGTATCACGAGAATGACACACTGGGTTAGAACCAAAAATTTGCCATATTCTGTCAATGACATCAAAGCTGTAACGTCTTCATGTAAAATATGTGCTGAAATTAAGCCACGATTTAATAAAAACCAAGGAAGTCTTATAAAAGCAACAGCCCCTTTTGAACGCCTGAGCATTGATTTTAAGGGACCAATACCAACAAATACGAAGAATAAATATATATTAACCATAATTGATGAATATTCAAGATTTCCGTTTGCCTACCCCTGTCCAGATGTGTCAGCAGAGTCTGTAATAAACAGCCTTAAGGATCTTTTCTTTATGTTTGGAACACCACTTTTTGTTCATTCCGATAGAGGATCTGCGTTTATGTCAGAACGTGTCCAACAATTCTTGCTGTCTCTGGGAATTGCTTGTAGCCGGACTACTCCTTACAACCCGCAAGGAAACGGACAGGTGGAGCGCCTGAATGGCACTTTATGGAGGACTGTACAACTGTTTCTTAAATCAAAAAACTTGGATGTAGTTTACTGGGAGAAGGTTCTTCATGAGTCACTCCATGCCATTAGGTCATTGTTGTGTACATCCACGAACACCACTCCACATGAACGGTTATTCTACCACCCCCGACGGTCAATGAATGGCCAATCAATCCCATCATGGCTTTCGACCTCTAGTACCGTCCTCTTGAGAAAGAATGTTCGACAGTCAAAATATGACCCTCTTGTAGAAGAGGTCGAGCTTTTACAAGCTAATCCTGCTTATTCATTTATACGATATTCTGACGGTAGGGAATCTACCGTTTCAAATAATCAATTAGCTCCTTTACCTAATGACGAAGACAGTATCTGTGATGAAGCACCTACAGGCATAGAAACTACTCAGCGAGAGCCTGAAACTCCTCAAGAATCTGAGGTTGCTCAAAGCCAACAAGAGGTGGCCCGGGAAGAACCTGAGATAAACGAGAGGCGCCACTCAAGCAGGTCCAGGAAACCGCCGGGCTACTTGAGAGACTATATTTGCGAAATTTAAAAACCCTGCTGGGAAGAATGACGTATAGGTAGATTTATATTATATCTATGGTAATTCCATAATATTGTCAATGTGTCTTAGTCTAGTTTCTAAATATTTAAGCTAATTTCTTTAAGTAGAATAAAGCCTTAAATTCCAAAAGGCTTTGCGTTTTCTTTATATCAATCATTATTGATTTGATAATGTTTTGTGGAGTGAGTTTGCACTTACTTATCATGCCTGGAGCTTCTTATAAAAAATATTGAAACAAAACTAGTCTTACTATTTTTGTTCGACTAAGGTGAGACAGGTTCCGCTACTTTGCTGATGAACTCATTACTGGTTCGAGGAATGTTGTCAAGAGGTTTACCGTCGCTAAAGACAAGACCTTTCAATCACTTAGATTAGACTAGCTACGTTCGTGGCCCAGGGGCTTACTGGTAGAATTTGATTTACTTAATGAAAATTCTACCCATAAGATATCAATCTCATCATAAAGTAATGCAGCGGAATATGATAAGAAGTAAAAGGTAAAAACACACTTTTAGGGTTCCGTACCTCAAAACGAAAAAACGAAAGGAGCACTCGACAAATAGTTTTGAAAACTACAGGGCCAAATGTTTTGAAATAATATCAAAAATAGTTCTTTGCCTGTAGATTACAGGAAAACCTATAAGAAATCTTAGATTTAAAATCCGGTTTTTTATTGATAAATCGCCTTTAAGATGACCCTTTGACCACAAGCCTAGGGGTCAACGTTCATCAACAGAATGGGTCATCTCATTATAGTTTATCATACCCAGCGCCACCGACGCTGGGTCATATATATTGACCCGAGGTGATTTCAAATGGCCATATTTTGTATTTTACGTGCTTTATGATTTTGAACGTTCTAGTAACTGGAGATACAGTACTCTCCATCCGCACCGCTAGTGAACTCAGTGCACAGAACATATACTCCAAAGAGTACTTATAATAATACTAGGGGACAGTAGGGGAGATATACCTACGCTGTGCGACGCCGCCTGCGCAGGGAGATACACGTGCGTCAAGCAAAAACGGGTAATTAAGACCCAATGTTATCAATGACGTACTGTTTTCGTGACGTATTCATCATATAAGTATCATTTTTCTTGTTTGCTTTTAGGAATTTGGCAAATAGGTCTTTCACAAAACGAAGAACCCGTGTGAATTTACCTCGGCAATTACCTACGCAAAAGAATCGCAGATTTCGCGTGGGCACCCTCTGAAGAACCTTCCGGGGAGGTTTCCCCGGAAGGTTCCTGGAGCTCGTAGGAGATGTCTGGGGTGTCTTTCAAAAAAGGATAAGAAAACTAGCTGCACTTGCAATGCTTGGCAGATATGCCCTGATCCTTCACATCACATACTGCGAAAATTGTAGCAGTTCCATGGCTAGGTAAGAGGAAACTGAAGACTGATTATAAGTATAATTCATTTGTATGATCTCTCTATTAGTAAATGAGACTTTAGTTTTGTTATTTTAGTAAGTTTTCTATAAGAAAATTTAAATAATTACTAAATTGTGTTTTCAAAGTTAATTTTGCATGTGTTCTGAAAAAACTTAATAAAAGTTGATTTTATGAATATTTTCACAATTTGTTTTATGTTACCCGGTAAACAATAACACAAACTAACACATGAATCATTAAAATAGGCTGTTATCTATAAATAACGTTTTGAAAAATGCTGATAAACTTCGGGTCACCATGAGCCGGTGTCATAGCCCGCGTTATTATTTTCACGTCATTCGCGGTGGGTTAAAAACTGAGTGAACCGGTTTTAAAACTTGACGTTTTTACTAACAGCATATAACACAAACCAGCAGTATCTACATAGAAATTCGTATTAAGATGTGGTCCCGCGAGTTATTATGTATTCAACTGACGACAAAACCAAGACGAAAAAAAAAATCGCTGAGGACAGGATTCGAACCTGCGCGGGTAGAACCCATTGGATTTCAAGTCCAACTCCTTAACCACTCGGACACCTCAGCTGTGCGAATCAATGCTTAATTTATTGTCGTGAGGTACTGAACATTGGGTACCGTTGAATGCCTCTGTTTATTCAAGTTTATGCAAAGTAGCTTGTAGGTTCGTATAGGTACAGCTCTGTTTCATTTTTCGTACAACCATTAAAAGGAATACGTAAAGAGGTCCACAGAGAGACGAGGTCGCCTAATGTGAACAGTTCGCCATTCGAAGCTAAAACGTGTGAAATGTGAAACAAACATGAGTGCAGCGACGCGCTGTTTTAGTTTCTGGTGGACTACCATTTTTTCTAATTTTAGGTAAAGTTAGAAGTAACTTCCAAATTATTTACTTGTGATTAAAGGAAAGTAGATTTTTTTGTTATTTGCAAAAGTGAGAATGCAGTGCTCCCTACCAGACCATGGCCCACTTGATAGAATGCCCTGTGTCCCTACACTGCACATTAGAGGACTCAAATACTTATGCTGCGATTAACGTGGTCACCTACGGGGCCTAAGAATAAGTCGTACCATCGATACGAAAGAAGAAGAAGAACGTAGGAGTAAAATCAAACAATAAATCAAAAGGCGTAATAATCGTATTAACATGTTCATGGTGGTTCAATCTGATCAGCGCTCTAGAAAGATAGTTTAGCTGGCAAAAAAGTTGATTGTACATGAAGATATCACAGAAAAAACTAGAGCGACTTTATATCGAGTTTCTTGCTTGGTAGCCCAGAGAGTTAGTGGAGTGCACCCTTTGTGTAGCGTCAAACAAATGCATTGGCGAGTGCGCTCGGCGAGTCGGCAGCACTCGACTGGCGCACTGTCGCACACCACTGGCACGAGCGCCTGCAGTTACAACGAACGCAAATTTTCTCACGACTGTAACACCAATGACGCACTTCTCTGTCTGTCTGCTAAGAGTGCTAAGTTTATTAATTCACCAACTAATAACCTCTCTTTTTTGTTATAACAAGATACGAGTAGATAGCGGTGCCAAATATCCAGACAAACAAACATGATGGTTATTTGTGTAGGTACTTATATTATATATGGCAGTTCGCTGCTATAACTATACGAACTGCCGTAAAACAACAAACCCATCATTATCGGTTTGTAGTTCTACGGCAGTTCGGGCAGCTCGAGGTGTCGATGACTAAACTAACTCTTTACGATCAATTGACGTCATTACCAAAAGTAATGGCAAACAAAATATGTGGGACATTTCGTCTGGAATGTTCAGATCGGTAAACACTTTAAAAGCTTTTTACATTACAATTACTCAAATGCTTCATTATGTATTTAGAACTATATTAATATTATAGAAGAATTCTGTTTGTTCACTGTGATGGCTGCAGTAAGGTAAGGACACGAACAGGTATTAACTAAAACTATCCTCTAATCTCCAAACTAAAACTAAGAAAAAAAGGATCTATAACTACCTACTTTCATTCTGACTATAAAAATTATAGTCTTTACTCCGTCCTTTAATTAACTACTAGCCTTCTTTTACTTTCAACAGTATCAAACTTCACAGGAATAAAGATTTTCAGAGCCAAATAAAAACGAAGAAATTTGGCGAGAAACCTTGTCGTAACGAGAAGCCCTCCTCTCGATAATTTAACACTCTTCCACAAATTGATATAAAATCAATAAGAAAGTCCGGGATATATAGAAAGAATTTCTTTCTTCTCTAAAGTCTTATTTAGTAGCTTTTTTATTAATAAAGGTTGAAAGGCTGGGTGACGCAGGGGAGGTGTGATAAATTACTTTTATTTATTACTCGTGGTTATTCTCCTAATAAAGTACGGTGGTGTGCGTAAACAACATTAATAGTTTAGTACATTGGACAACTTGGACACATCAACCATCTAATAAAGTACGCTATAAAACCACTGGCCTGATTTTTATGTAATTCATCAGCGTTTTTTGGACGGAGAAAGAAAATGAGGTCATGTGACGAACTCCACTTGCTATCTCTTTCAGACTTTGCGATTTGATCAAAATAATAGCACCTGTAAAATGTGTTTATTTTTTTAAAGCTTCAGGTATTCTGTTTTGTAGGTCGTGTATTAGTAGGTTGAACATTAACCTTTTATGGCATCGCAAAACTATTGCATTTAAACGTATAATGAAACAGTCTATTTATAAAAAAATAAACGTTTCTGTCATTGATCTCTATTGTTATAGACCGATGCGCGTGCGAAACCGGAAGGTGCTAGTAACTAACCGTCACGTGCTACGTCACACACCAAGCACACAGTAACACGCAGACGGTGATTCGAAATTTGGCGACTGTCTCCACAGCTGAGGTGTCCGAGTGGTTAAGGAGTTGGACTTGAAATCCAATGGGTTCTACCCGCGCAGGTTCGAATCCTGTCCTCAGCGATTCTTTTTGCTGTTATTGCTTTTTGTCAATCTGCTCTTATTTTTCGTCATATAGATTTGTACAAATTGTAATTGTAATTTCTTAGTAGAAATGGTAGTTAATAATTAATTTAAACTTCGCTAATTGGGAGTTAGTAAGAATGCGATAATTAGGTATATCATTCGCATATCACTCGAATCTGATACGGTACGGTATCTATCAGATTCGAGGGATATGCGGATGAAATATTAGTTAACTTTGTATGCCTTATCAGAACTATGTAATACTTCATATCTGAACAAACAATTATTTGAATTATCAGTTTGCTCTATGTAAATATTTTTATTTTACATTTTGCATTTTGACTAGTAGTTTTGGAGGTTGCTTTGTACACACAAGCCGACACATGCGGCCTACATATTGAATTTGACAAAACCATCTAGAAAACTATCTACATCTAAATTCTATAAAATATATGACCAGATGAATGAACGTGGACGAGGCAAAAGTAGTATGTAAGGATCGTAGCAGGTGTCGTTCTGTGGTTTCTGCCTACCCCCATGGGAAAAATACGTGAGTTTATGTATGTATGTATCAACATTCTATCAATATTCACCACAACTACACTGCAGTTTGCCTAGAATACGTTAAAACCAGAGATACCCGTGAGGAAAACCAGTATGGAATTATTGTGAATTTTTAACAAAATCATTCGGTATATTTCCTCGAAATCATCACCCATGCTCTGCGCGTGATTCAACGGTTCTGTGAATCCATTGATATGAGCCCAGTTTAGCGGCCAGTAACTGTGGGTCACTGTAATTATTTTATTGTACTACCTAGTATTCCTGACTGATTTTGGTCTCTTGTGATTGACGTCGGCGGTGTTCGTAGGGATACGGGTATTTTTAAGATATAGATTACTAGCGACCCGCCCCGGCTTCGCACGGGTGCATGTATTATACATATAAACCTTCCTCTTCAATCACTCTATCTATTAAAAAAAACCGCATCAAAATCCGTTGCGTAGTTTTAAAGATTTAAGCGGTCAAAGGGAAATAGGGACAGAAAAGCGACTTTGTTTTATAATATGTAGTGAAGTAGTAAATACTCAAGGAAATTATTACAAAGATATTGCGGCATTTGTAAAGCCGGAAGCTTACGATGCCTGTTCAGAATGGGTTATCACTTCAACTTGTAAATTGTCGGAACCTGGAGCGTTATCTAACTGCGTAGATATACTGCAAAAATAGGTTGCATTATTATGGAATAATATAACATTCCTAAACCGGCAATTGTTTTTTGGCTGGACTATGAGCAAGAAAAACGTGTCATAAAATGAGAAACCATGAAAATCTCACAAAATAAACCGGTGGTTAACTCAAACTCAACTCAAAGCATTTATTTCAATTAGACCATTACGGCACTTTTAAATGTCAAAAAAAAAAAACAAAAAGAAGCGAAGCTACAGTCCCAGTCACAAGGCATAATAACTTGAGAGAGTACTCCAGCTGCACATTCCAAAGCGCAGATCTCTATGGAGATGAATGGGCAAGAAACTCCATGGACACTCTTTTAAATCAAAATATTGTTACATATCTTGGTTACATCATCATCATGAGATTATACATATACACCATTATTTTTAGGTCGTTCTGGAGCCGAATACCATGAACTCGATCATCGAACTCGAAACGATTGGGACTATTTTTTTCAAAAAATAACAATAAAAAAAACAAGAAAGAATAAATTTAATGTTTTTTTTTGTGAAATAATGAGAATCGATCGATGAATGAATTTTTCAATGGGTATCGTTCGCATGTGTTGCCGATCGTGGATACGTTTTACACACACACATATGCATTTGAGTTCTCATTATTTCAAAAAAAAAACATAAAATTTATTCTTTCGTGTTTTTTTTCTTGTTATTTTTTGAAAAAAAAATAGTCCCAATCGTTTCGAGTTCGATGATCGAGTTCATGGTATTCGGCTCCAGAACGACCTACAAATAATGGTGTATGTGAGAATGATGTAGAAAGACGTGCACATTAAGAGCGTCCTTCGTTACTTCTTGTGCTACAGATTACAGAACATACTAGGTACTTCAAATCCGACTTGTTAGAGTCGGTCTTGACAAGAATTGTCGTCGCGAAGCTATTCTCACACCACTGGACTTTTCTGCGGCTGTTGACCTTTTCAAACTCTGGAAATTGAGGAAAAGGAAACATAGAATTCATTCATATTGTCACGTAAAAACGTTCCCTATCTCTTTAACAGTAAAGTGCCATTTTACGTGCAGATTTTCATCGAAGATGTTGTGCTTCACTTGTGCCTTTCTAATTTAAACTCTAATGCCTTTAGATTTGGTTACATTTTGCAAGTGCCCATCGTCCAGCCGGAAGTAGGTTAAGCACAAGTTATTTTTCACAGTTCCTCGCAAAACAGCGAGCGACCGGAGCGGATTGAAACTGGGATAAGTTCAGCACATTATGTGAATTGAAATGGTTTTACAGTTACAATCTTAGAAGAGTTGTAGTGTATAGGATTTCTTTCGATTTTTGCATTCGTGTGAGGATTTTTAAAATTGTTGTGGCCCGCAGCTACAACCGCGTCAAAACGTTTTTTTACAGAGGCTATTAGGTTTGTTATTCGAATCTTCTCGATTACATTATGGTGGAATATTTTTTCTAAATTTGCTTTGCGGTAGGCCTACTTAGCGGGAGGCCGTAGGTACACATGCACCCTTCTCTTATTGCACAGTCTCTGCTCATAATCGTAATAGTTATTCAAATTAGGTACTATGTTCTCCTGAAAAACAAAACTTTCTTGAATCTAGATCGATTTAGTATTCGTACCATTGTCTGCAGCAACCTGTTACCCGATACTGTTACAATATTTAGCTACCGACGCAGATGCGGGCTATCGTCACCCTCGCTGCCCGCACCCCCGAGCCCCGCAGCAGCCAACTTTATTTACTTTGAGGACACGTGAAGGGTGATGTGGTGAGCCGTTTATTGGTTCTTAGTGTTTGCTTGGTAAAAGTTGTCGGAAAAAAGTCAAGGTAGGGAGAGGCTGTTAATTGCTGTGGAAGTGTACGAGCTTAGAAGCGACGCCTGGGAGCCGGGAGCGGGAACCATTTCGGTGGATTATGACGGTGAAGGTCAAGCGTTTGGTAGACTGTCTTATGTAATATAGACATTCAAAACGGTCTGATTTTCAGTCGAAAAATAAATGACTTGATTTGATATTTCGTGAGGAAAGTTTCAAGTATGAATGTGGATGGCTATTAGAGTACCTAGAGCAAGACCAAAGAAACCATGAATAAACTGTGTGCACTGAAGATAATAAAGAAGTATGAAAGAATGAAATTGAGTTAAAGGCAAGAGCCACTGGTGAGGCAGAGCATAGATCTAATATAATAGGCACATAGTCTTAAATTAACAATAACTTGCTTGCAAAAGGTAGGTACTGGTACCGGAAGTACCTAATATGTAGCTGCCATATATTCTGTACTGTAGGTAAGAAGAGGTCTTATTGTCTAGATTCATAACGAAAACCATGGCGCCGTACAGGCTAGAACAGTCAGCGCGGTACGTATAGGTAGGTAGCACAGTACCGCCGACTAAGTTAAAACATATTTCAGGTGACTCAACGTGACCTCCATTAAGTCTTTATGCTACGAAATACAACATAGCGACACATTCTCGCAAATTAGACAAATTGTTCATGTTTAACGCAAACTAAATAAATTGATGCATCGTTATCATTTGCCGGGGGTTTCCGGATATCTGCTGATCTGTCGTTTGTTTGATTATTACTCAATATACCACCATATTGAGTAATAATGTTATTTTGGTACCTAGAATTAGTTATTAAGTAGGTTGGTAAATTGCTGTTTTAAATAACGCTATAAGAATATTATGATCATCTTCATGAATGTATAGAGTAAGAGAATGCAGATGAAAACACAGAAGGGTTTGCTGGATGGTGGGCGAATGAAAGGGTGTTCTGTCTTTAGGTTAGAAACAGTTAAAAGAACCCCGATAAAATGATATTCCAGCAGACTATAAATAACCAGCTGGTGATGAGGTTGTAACAGCCATAGACAACCACTCTATTCAGATTAATTTATATTCAAGTGCTCAACGTAAATGGAATTTCATACAAGTCAGAAGTAAGTCAAGTCTTCACAGTTGTGCCATTTCTGTGGAAGTGACCTTCGACCGGCCGTGAATGTTTATGTCCCTCCGACCACATATGACGTGTCGTATGACACGATGAAATATGCAGAATATTCAACAGCGTCCCGGCTGAGGGGCACACCGCACATGACCCGAGGTATCCGTGAACTGTGGCATGTGACACCTGTGCCAACTGACACCATGATTGATGACCGGCGCGTGGGCGGGTCTGTGTTGACATTATAGTGTTAGGTGTGGGCGTGGTGTTAATGATAATAAACGAGTACAAGAATGTTAAGAACTACGTAAGTAGCTATATGTTATGACTGGTGATGATTTGATGAATTACCTTCCTTTATTTACAGCTTATTTGTAACTTACCTACTGAACTGTGCCAGGTTGTTATTTTGATTTGCCAAATAAAGAAGTTTACTTTTTAATTATTTTTTTTTTAATCATTTTTTCACAATTTTTTTACATTTTTAAACATTAATTTAAAAAAAAAAAAAAAAAACATTTAAAAATTACCTTAATTGTTATGGTAGTTTATGGGAAGCTAGCATTTACCAGTCCTAACCAGTCGCATGGAGAAGAAGCTATCCCACGGGATAGATTATAATAATTGGAGCATGGATTGTTACCTACTCATTAATATGAGTACAATATAATTAATAGATTGCTGAACACGATCAAAAGATGTTTGATATGTAACTGTAACATTTAATTACACATTGTTAACAAATAATAGATTAAATTTATTTATAATATTAATAATAGAATTATGTTAAGATGTCTGACTATGTAGGTACAGATGTTCGGCGCGTGCGCATTGTGTCATACTTACAATGCAGAACATTGCAGTTGCAGTTGCATCGGCGCCGGCGCCCTGACACAAGGATACATATATTGTTGAAGCCTTTTGCTATTTGCTGTGAACTCCCGAATAAGGCTGAATTACAAGAGTGTAATTGTAGCTCCGCCTAATCGAGATGAATTAGAATAACAGGAGTTCGCATAGCAATAGGTTCACTTCAATTCTGCACAAATACTCGGTTTCCCAGAAACACTCTTATTTTTTTACAAACAGTGAATAGACAGCCTCCGACTGGCTCCACTAAACGAGGTCCTAGGTTCAGTTCCTCGGTCGGGCAATGGGTTGGTGGGTTTTTCCATCTGAAATTTCTCAGCGGCAGTCCGGAGTTAGGACTTGTGCCCGGTTGATTGAAATTGGTCGCTCCCTAATAAATTTCGAAATATGGGTGTACTACTGTATAAGTGTATATCTTTACTCAACCTTTTGGGAACTACAGGAGTGATGTTTATAAATTAAAAAATGAACAATGAAAATTATTTATTTCGCAAACTACTACATTAAGTCACTAGTCAAGCAAATAAATAGCGATTTTAATCGAAAAAATAAAACATAATTAGACAAACCCCTAAATTGCTGAAATGTTTTCAAAATTTTCTTCATGAGAATGATTTTTAAATAACTTAAACACACAGCCCCGCTGAGGTTTCTAATTGAGAGAGGTCTTGGGCGCGGAGGTACAAATAAAGGGTTATTGGCACCAATTTCATTTTGTTTCAGTAAATATTTCCGGATGTACGCGCTGGGCTGGCGGCGCGTTGGGCGGATCGATACAGGCTCCTGGACCGTAACCGACACTGTACAGATTATACAGTAAATCAACTATTAATGGCTTCCTTAATTTTCTTTAAAAATCAATTTTTTTATTCCATTTAGGCTGAATCAGCACTTTAAGAACGTCAAAATAACGTAACACGGACAGGTTAGCGCAAACGTGTTAACTTTTGCTTCCTCAATTTGTACAGACAGTGTGTATCTTTCGTCTGAAAATAGTGTATTTCTGTGAGGTTTTGTTAATTTTTAAATTAACTGTTTGTTCTTAAACCACTGAACCGATCAACCTGAAATTTTGCTAATACGTTGTCAGGTATACAGAAACGGACATAGGCACCTTTGATCCTGAAAAAAAGTACTGTTCCCGAGGAAAACAAAAATAACGTTCTTATGATAATAGATGGCGCTACGTGTCTTTTGAATCATGTTGAATTGAATTGAAGCAGAGTACGACCCGAATTGATTGTGAAATTCTAAATTAACGCGAGCGAAGCCACGGGCAAAAGCTAGTCGTTAATATTCTTAGAATCAATATCGAACGATGTGAATATTGATGACTTGCGGTTCGTAGGCGCACCTTAGAAATGACTTGACTCGTTAACATTGCCGATCGGGACCCTATCTATAGTGATGAGTGTGATGACATAAGACTGGAGTCTTATGTCTATCTGTGCTGACCTCAGGCCGTTGCACAACCCAACGTTGCCAATTCCCATCGTGTCATCTAAACTAGTTACTTATTGATTAACGGGCACTAATAATGTGACGTCATTGGGTTTTCTAGATAAATGCGTAATGGGTCGTTTGAATATTGAACAGTTTGAATGGATTAAAAGAAAAATTGTTTTTGTCCTTCCTCGGTTCAAGTTTTTAAAAATGATACGAAAAATACCCCATTTAGATCATTTTAAAGATTTTTAGTTGTTTTTTGACCGGTTGACAAACAGTTAAACGACATACCTACTACCTGGAAAATGATTATGCATGTTGACTGATCCGCGTGTCTAGATTCTCTAGGCCAACTAGCCGGCCCTGATCTCTTAGTAAAATACAGTAAGCTGTAGATAGATTATGTGATATCGCTTGTCTTAAGATTGACGGCGAATTCTCCGTCGTAGATGGAAAGGTCTGTAGTTAAAAGAGTGACAGGTTTATTAGGTAGCTGGAAAGGGCGGTCGCGAAAGTGGCGTATATGCAAGGTTCTGTCGGCGAAATGTCCGTAGGTGAAAGACTCTGCCGGGGAAACGGAATAATGTGTGTTACTAAATATTTATTTAAGAACTTCATGTACCTACCATATTTGATGCAATAAATGAATTGAATTGAATTGAATAAATGAATCATCCTGTCGACGAACAGTCCAACGGCGAATCGGTCTTAGGAGAACGGTTGCGGAATCGAAGTTGGCCTACTGTTTTGTTTCCTCTACAGTTGCCTGTTTGAGTTCCTTTCAGCCTCACACGTGCCCCGTGACCTGACTCAATCAGAGCGACTATGAAAATGTTACGAACTAACTTTTATATTTGATTCTTATTCCACTGCTGTTTTCATTCATCCAACAGGGAGAAGCTTTCGAGTTAAAGTTGTAATGGACAGTGTAATAAGACCGCGTTTTTTGTAGTAAATGGTGGAGAGGCTCACGAGTTCGGTAGGAAAAGGACTATAATGTTGAATACGACGCTCGTTGAATTTTTACATAAGTTCGCGTTGGGAACGTTTCAACGTGAGCACACGCGTGCGTAGTAGAAGGGTGAAACAGTTTTCCTGCTTAGTGGAAGAGTATGTGTTATCTTCATATCTACTGAATTACATACTCACAAAAAGGTGCATGGAAGCCGAATAGGGTAACGTAGCGCTTTATGATCACCTCCACTTATAACTTGTTTTATCTATTGTACAAAGGTTTATACTCGTGAATGCTCTACTTTTGTTTATTTTATTCTTTATCCGCATTAATTAAGCAAATTAGTAAATACAGACACAAACTTCATATTCGCTCTGATCGTATTCATCGTCATAAATGTAACAAAGAACCCGAAGCTACAAAGCGAAGAGGCTGAAGAGGGTGTATGTACCGTTGCGACGCCAAGACTGCGGGAGCCCGATGTAGCGTAAAAATAAAGCAATTAAGTCGCGGACGGTTTACGAGCGCAGGGATAACGCGCGTCACCGTTAGGCCTATTGCACACACGCGATCTAATTCTGGGAAACTGGATTCAATCTTCTTCTTCTGTTGCGGGTCGATGACTATCTCAATTGAGTCAGCTCAAAATTTGGCGACGAGTTTGACACTTTCGATTCAATTATGTCCTGTATTTTACCAATAATTCCGTCGAAATGCAAGATCGGCCTAACCCTCGTAGAAAATGGGCATTGTCTTTTTGCAAATTATTCGAACATCTGCCTAAAAGAATAGATTGACCGACTTTGTAGACTGACTCGGGCAGATTTTTTTTATTTTTTTTATTTCTTGTAAATAAAGCACGACACAATATTTATCGACATAATTTTAGGACTACCGCATTCGCGCCGGGGTTGTATCTTGTGTGTGTTTAGAGTGTTCCTACTGAATTTGGATAAGAATCATTGTTTGTTGAGAATTTATATTTTGTCAACAAAAAATTGTAAACGTATTGTATTCTTACTGAATATTCTTTTGTCCTATGTATTTGCGTTTGAAAAGGAAATCAATTCATAAAATGGTCCACAATTTTATAGAGTATGCAGTGGATAATGCGACTGAAGTCTGTTTCTTCGAATTCCAGCTGATCAAATTGCCCTGATGGAATATAGCGATTCCACTTACACTTTTCCTGTCAATATTCTCACTTGCCCAGTCTGCGTCTGAAAATGCATGTAAGTAATTTTTATTATTTTCTTCTTTTTTGTAAACTAATCCTTTTTCCTTTGTTTGTTTCAGGTATCTCAAGATTCTTTTCCCTGCTTTCCAGAGTGTTGGTGTTGGTCTATTCATGTATCTGCTCAAAAATCCTGTTGCATATGATATATCAGGTCTGCTAATTGTAGAGAGATACATCAGTGAGCCTACAAGTTCTTTATAAGGAATGTTTGTCAGAATTTCTTCGTCTGGATCTATGTGTAAACCAATTTCCATAGGTGTACTTATGCCTTTGCAATCTTGCATATTAAATTTTAATAAAATTTTATCAATAATTTGTGTCTGATTTATTTCTATTCCATTGTTAGATCTCTTAATTTCCATTCCTAGAAATTTATGTATATTTCCCATATCTTTGGCTTTAAATTCTTCTTTCAAATCTTCTATTATTTTCTTTCCTTCTCCAATAATTAAAATATCATCAACAAATATTAATATGTAAACATTAATTCCAGTGTATAGACAGAAATCTCTTTGTGAACGATTAAATCCTTTCTGTATGAGAAAATTATTAAGTTTTTCATTCCAACATCTTGGAGCTTCTTTCAGTCCGTATAGTGCTTTTCTTAATTTTAGAACTTTTCCTTTTTCTTCTGCTAACCCTTCTGGATACTTTATGTATATGTCAGATTTTAGTTCACCATTTAGAAATGCTGTTGGTATGTCCATTTGCTTTATAGGTAAATCTTCTTGTACTGCTTTGTTTAGAAATAGTCTAACAGTTGTCATTCTAGCAACTGGTGCATAGATATTTTCAGTAGTTTCTTCTTGAAATCCCTTTGCTACTATTCTAGCTTTCTTGGTATTGTCTGCCTTTGTACGAAATACCCATTTTGTATCTATTGCCTTCTTATCCTTTGGTAGTTCACTTGTTTCCCATGTTCCATGTTTTTTGTGTGCTTCAAGCTCTTTCTGTATAGCTTCAGACCAATCTTCATGTTTTGTAGCTTCATCATAGTTTATAGGATCTTCTAATAGTAGTGCGTAAGCTATATTCGACATTTCATAATCTTGGAATCTTATTGGTGTCTTAGTTGGTCTTTGTCTTCTTTTCTCCGGATTATTCTGCTCTTGTCCTGGATTTATACTCATGTCTTTCTCATTTGATAGTTCTGGAATATTTTCCTTTTCATCCTCTAAATATTCTATTTCTGGTTCTTCTTCTTTTTCATAAGTAATGGATTTATTCCATTGGCTTTCATCATACTTGTAATCTGATTCGTCAAATTTTACATCCCGAGATTCTTCTACTTCATCAGTTAATGGATTCCATAACCTGTATCCTGATCCACAATATCCAATCATTATCATAGGTTTTGCTCTAGGTTCTAGTTTGCTTGGCTTAGGTAATATGACACTCCATGCTTTTGAGCCAAATACTCTTATTTTATCAAGTTTGTTCTCTCCATACCATATGTTGGCTGGTGTATCACCATGTAATGCTTTTGTTGGGGATCTATTTATAACATATGCTGCAGATCTGATGGCTTCGCCCCATAATTTCTTTGGTAGATTTGTTTCCAATAACATAGCTCTCACTTTGTCAGCTAATGTTCGGTTCATTCTTTCACATATTGAATTTTGCTGGGGTGTATAGGCACATGTGGTTTCTTGCTTTATACCATTTTCATTATAAAATACTTTTAATTCTTCATTTACAAATTCAGTACCTCTATCAGTTCTTATTCTTCTAACATTTGTACCATTGTTTTTCATTCTTCTTATGTAATTAATTATAAAGCCTTTCGCTTCATCTTTTGATTTTAGTAGGTAGACTTCCATAAAGTGTGAGTAGTCATCAATTATTGTTAAATAGTATCTTTCTTCTCTTCTACTTATGGGTGAGACAGGTCCTCCGAGATCACAATAAATAAGTTCTCCTATTTGCTTTGTTCTTGGCTTTGGAGTTGGACTGAATGGTTGACGCGTACCTTTGGCTTGTATACATATGGAGCAGCGTTCATTTGACAGTGGTAATCCTAGTACCTTCATGCTTCCATAGTTCAAATGACCCATTCTTCTGTGCCATAGATTTTCATCTGTTTTGTTTGTCAACATTGCATCTAAATTCAGGTTAAGTCTGATTTTACATAGTCTCCCATTATTTTCACATATTATTTCATGACTTTGATTGCTAATTACTGTTCTTGTTAGTTCAAATGTTACTTTAAATCCTTTTTCATTTAATTTTAGTACAGATATCAGATTGTGAGCTAAATTTTTGACTATTAGGCATTCCATTTCTATTTTTAAATTTTCTTTACTTATTCCAATTATTTTTCCTTTCCTTGTAGCTGATAGGATATTTCCATTCGCTACTTGAATTTTAATTTCAGGTATTTCACTTACATTTTGTATGTGTTTCTCATATTTTTCATTAATCATGTGGTAGGTCGCTCCTGAGTCTATCACAAATTCAATTTCTCTATTCATGTCATTCGTTTTAGTAGAGAATGCTTGTGCGAAGAATGTTACTGAGGGGTTCTCATTATTCTCCTGCTGTTCTGCAGTATTCGCTGAGCTGGTAGCTTGTCCTCTATTTTGTTTTCCTCTGCCTCTATAATTTCCTCTCCTTTGACCTCTTGAGTTGTCTCTGTTAGCTTGGTTACTTCTACATTGAAAAGATTTGTGACCCTCTTTGCCGCATTTAAAACATGTGAGGAAGCTGTGAGCATCGGCTTCCTTGCTCGAGTTGCTTTGATCACCAATTACTTTTAATTCTGCATCTAACATTCTTGATTTTATAAAATCAATAGTCAAATCTTTGTCCATCGTCTCTAACGTTGTTATGACAGTATTGTATTGGTCTGGTAGTGTTAACAATAGGTGACATACCTTGTCATTTTCCTTCATCTCTGTTCCTGACGACTCTAGTTCCGAAATTACATTCTCGAATTTAATAAAGTGATCAGTCAATCTTTCATTGTTTCCACATTTCAATGACAGTAGTTTTCTTCGTAAGTATAGCTGATTGAAAACTGATTTCCTTTCAAATATTTCCTCTAGTTTTGTTAGCATTTCTAATGCTGTATTACATTTTTTGATTATGTCTATAAACTTGTCGGAGACACATTGAACAATGACGCTTTTCGCTTTTGCATCAAGTTCGTTCTTCACTTTTGCGTCTAATTGTTTGTCCTTGTTTATGGCATCTTTTAGACCTCGTTCTTCTAGTAACGTTTTAACTCGAAACTTCCAGTTTGAAAAGCTTGAGCCATCCTTTAATCTTGGATAGGTATAAATCGTGCTTGTAGCCATTTTACTTTCCTACGCTATCCTTTGTCAATCTGACTGACTCCAATCCTAATCTTGGTGCTTTAATCACTTTGCCCTTGGTTTAATGGTTGTCCTTGTTTCACTGGGCCCATAACCTATAGAGTATGCAGTGGAATAAAAGCGGCACCATGAATCAAGTCAGATAATTTATTTTTCATTATAACAAAACGTTACCACGCCATTACTCGCTATGGCTTCACCGGAAGAGTGTGTGTTGCCACTTAATCTATCATAGACTATAATATCCAATAAATTTCGCGTCGATGTAGTTATTTCATATTCGTGTTTCTCTATAGCAAGATTTTATTTGAATAAAGATCTTAAGTTTCTGTCGAACGAGTACCAGAGCTGCGGCTGCCGCTGCGGCGGAAAGAAATAGGTAAAAACAATCGAATAGCTGGGAAATGACGAACAAATGTTGTCAGATTTTAAAATGAGCCTCAAGTCTGTAATAGCCCTACGCGTCCAGTATTTAGCATCACGAGGGTGAAATAAAAGTTACTGTTATATTTAGCGACTTGTCGTAAACGACCTGATCACCGGTCGTCCGGCCCTGTCCTGTATCCGGGCCGGTCGCTGGCGCCGGCGGCGCAACCTGTTCTTATCACGATACTAGCTTTTTCCTGCGGCTTCGCTCGCGTGGAGGTCGGAAAAGAAGGAGTGAAAGAAAAATTTTCTTTATTTGGAAACGTAGTACCGGATAAAAAAGTATCTTATGTCCTACTCCCAGTTCATTGTCTATCCATGTACTAAAGTTTATCAAAATCCGTTCAGCCGTAAAAAAAAATGTTACTCTTGCATATAATATTGACAACTTTTGTCAGCGGCATCGCTCGCGATCTCTCTAGGAAATTCAGGGATAGAGTAACTTCCTATTAGTGAAAGATTTTTCGGAATAGAATCAACAGAACCGAAGATTACCCACCTACACCCAACTCGGTGCGACCTGGTGGACAGCTACATGAGTTGTCAATTGGCAGCTTCTTCGCCTGTTCGGAGGCAGATGCGCGTATCACTGATTTGACAGCTCCGTAATTGCAATTTACGACTCGGATTTTACTTTGATTAAATACATTGATTGTGTATACTTCTCATAAATATACGTAAACTAATGCCTTTCTCCTCTGGGGGTTGGCAGAAACTTCAGAACGCTATCAGTTACGATTGTTCCATGTTATTCCTTCTGTTTCTACCACGTTCAAACATCCGGTCGTCATCAGTGCCGGCCTTTCTGAAGAACATCACCAATGAGTTCATTTAATATTTTTGGAATTTAGATTTAGATTCAAATATTCAGATCATAATATTATAATAATATTCAGATTATATAATATTCAGTCATTACAGGTAGTCAGTGGCCCGAAAGTCTGGCAGCTAGTCTTACCAAGGATATCGTATTACCCAGTACTAACTGGGTTGTGGAGGTCAGATAGGCAGTCGCTCAATGTAAAATACTGATTTTCAGCTGCATCCGGTTAGACTGGGAGCCGACCCCAATATAGTTGGAAAAAGGCTAGGCTAGTGATGCTGATTCAAATATTCAGATCATTCTTTTATTGTTTAGCTACTAATTAACGGCTTCGTGTGTGAAGACTTTTAAATAGCGCTTAATTAGAGCTTTAAGTTTAAGATTACATTTTAATATTACGATACACAAACTTGCAAACAGTGTAAGTCTTCCTGCATGCAGCATGGCCAGAAACAGATGTGTACAGTTCTAGATCTCACTGTTTGTTAGCGTAGCTATAAACTAAACCTGCACAATATAACTTAATTAAGCTTCTGCAGTATCACATACGGCACAGAACTGAATGTAGTCCGGTGGCGCACGAACGTGTACGACCAAGTCCAGCAGTGACCGCACTGTAGTTTGAGCGATATCTCGGATCAAAGAAGAGAGGAGGAGGAGGAGATACGACAAATTCGTAGAGAAGGCAAATTGAAGAGGGAGGTAATTTAAATAGTTGGGTATACCCCGTCGGACGTTCCTCACACAACGTTGCTAGCAGAGTTATCAAGTTTAAGACCGAAAATGTTTCTCTACCTACCGTAAGTCGGTATTTTTGCCAAAAATAGCTTCATTTGTCCCTCTTGCCGATTCAGTTCATTGGAGTTTGGTCTTTTTATTAATTTGTTTTCACTAAATGTTTATGTCTTTCAATGCTCTGGGGTGCAAAATTTAAAATTGAATCCTGCATTGACGTGTGGGTCCCACCCACGCGCACGGGAGCAAGCGGCTCAGCTACAGATCATACAACCTTCGGGTGGGCCAGAGGCGTATTTAAAGATTTGGCGCCCCGGGCCAGTTAGCTTTGCCACCCTATTCATTTAAAAAAAAGAACCTGTTATTGGTGTGAATTAATAAATGAAAAAAAAAACTTAAAAATGAACCATTTATTTAGCCACCAAGAAGATGGGTGGATGAAATAAAAGCTATAGCGGGTGGTGGATGGACAACAACAGCTAATGTTAGAGATAAATGGAGACAGTTGGGGGAGGCCTTTGCCAGCAAGGCCGTCGGCGAGGCTAGGACTCGAGCTAGGGAAGAGATGTTGTCGGCTCTCGACGTGAATCCGTGGGGGCGCCCTTATCGTGCGGTCCGAGGGAAACTTTGTGCCTGGGCGCCCCCACTCACTGAGAGTCTGCAGCTTCAGCTGCTGCAGGAAGTGGTCGCAACGCTCTTCCCTGCTAGAGAAGAGCATGTACCGCCGCTGATGGCTCTGCCCACAGCCACAGAGTCGACGGATGAGGAGGACGTCAGCGTCCCAGAGGTGACACAACCAGAGATTAGGGCGGCCATAACGCGGCTTCGGGCCAAGACCGTTGCCCCGGGGCCCGACGGAGTTCCCGGCGTCGCACTAGAGCCCCAGCTGAGAGGACTCTACTCAGCATGTCTTGAGCAGGGCCAATTCCCTAGTGAGTGGAAAAAGGGTCGTCTGGTCCTGCTCAAGAAGGCAGGGCGCCCAGCGGACTCGCCGTCCGCATACCGGCCCATACTGCTGCTGGACGAGGTGGGTAAGCTTTTCGAACGGATTATTGCTGCCCGCCTTGCCGGCCACTTGCACAGTGAGGGGCCGGATCTGGACGATACCCAGTTCGGTTTTCGGCATGGGCGGTCTACTGTGGATGCCATAATGCGGGTAAGAGTTCTGGCGGAGGAAGCAGTGTCCCGGGGCGGGGTGATGTTGGCGGTGTCCTTGGACATCTCCAACGCTTTCAACACCCTGCCCTGGAGCTGTATTACCACAGGGTGCCCCCGTACCTCCGCCGTATCGTTGGGGCTTATTTAGCGGAAAGGTGTGTCACCTACAAGGGACGCGACGGTGGAGGCCGGCGCGACATGTCGTGCGGTGTTCCACAGGGTTCGGTCGTGGGCCCACCCCTGTGGAACATCGAGTACGACTGGGTGCTGAGAGGCGAGCTCCAACCGGGGGTGGCCCTGGTGTGTTACGCGGACCATACACTGGTCACGGCCCGGGGGAGCTCGTACAGGGAGGCAGCATTGCTGGCGACCTCTGCGGTCTGATAGGTTGTGGGCCGCATACGGCGCCTGGGCCTGGAGGTGGCCCTCAACAAGTCGGAGGCCGTGGTCTTTCATGGCCCCCGGC
This sequence comes from Eurois occulta, assembly GCA_950022335.1. Taxonomy (NCBI): domain Eukaryota; kingdom Metazoa; phylum Arthropoda; class Insecta; order Lepidoptera; family Noctuidae; genus Eurois; species Eurois occulta. The sequence continues at coordinate 782,548 of OX465489.1, read as the reverse complement.
GGGCACCGCCGCCGGGATCACATATTGTGGTCGGGGGGACCCCAATTGCTGTCGAGTCCACCATGAAGTATCTGGGATTGGTGCTCGACAGCCGTTGGGACTTTGGCCCCCACTTCCAGCGGCTGGCGCCCAAGTTAATGGGCACGGCGGGTGCGTTCGCAACGCTGCTTCCCAATTTGGGGGGCCCGAGCACCGCCTGTAGGAGATTGTACCTGGGGGTTTTTCGATCCATGGCCCTGTACGGGGCCCCGGTGTGGGCCTCTGACCTGATGGCCGGCAGCATCGCGATTCTGCGGAAACCGCAGAGGGTGATGGCCGTCAGGTCTATCAGGGGGTATCGCACAATCGCCTACGAGGCGGCTTGTGCACTGGCCGGGTCGCCACCCTGGGTCCTAGAGGCGAGAGTACTCGCGTCACTGTACCGGTGGCGCGAGGAGGCGCGGGCGCGGGGCAGTGGACCGATGCAGCGAGAGATCGATCTGCGTCGGTCTCAGTTCCGCGAGGTCTTGGTGGCCGAGTGGCGGCAGAGGCTTATGCGCCCTACCGCCGGCTTCGCTACCATCGCGGCGGTCCGACAAGTGCTCGAGGAATGGCTCGAGAGGAGGCACGGCTCTCTGTCATTTCGGGCGACGTAGGTATTCTCGGGGCATGGTTGTTTCGGGAAGTACCTGTGTCGCATAAACAGGGAGCCGGACGCTCGGTGTCATCACTGCGTCCATTGTCTGGAGGACACGGCGCGGCACACGCTGGCAGAGTGTGCCGCATGGGAGGAGCCGCGCCGTGCCCTCGTGACAGTAGTGGGAATCGACCTGTCGCTGCCGGCCGTCGCTCGCACGATGGTCGGGAACACAGAGTCGTGGGATGCGGTGATCTCCTTCTGTGAAACGGTCATCTCACAGAAGGAGGTTGAGGGAGGTCGAGACCACTCTCCCGATCCGCAGCAGACGTACCGGGCGTCGGCGGAGGGCGGACAACGCCCTCTTCCAGCCCCCCTAAACGGGTCCAGCGAGACGGCGGACTTGGGGACGTCCGATGCCCCCCTGTATAACTGGACCCGAGGTGGTGGCGCGTAGTGTTCCGCGCGCCCCCCTATTGGCGTACCGGAGGGGGTCACCTCACTCCCCCCGCAGACTTGAGGAGGCCCGCGGAAGCGGGCCGGCACTAGCCGGGGATCGTGGAAGGCGCACTAGTTCCCATGATCCCCGGTGCAAGTGTGGGAAGGGAACACCGGGGTGGTTTTTAGTCGGTTAGAGTCCGACAGACCCCTCCGCCCGCCCCAGGGCGGAGGACATCCGTGTGGATTTTCCACACCGGGACAAAAAAAAAAATAGGCCTTTGCCAGCAAAAGGCACACAGACGGGTGTAATTAAGATATTATTAGAATTGTAAATAAAAGTTAAATAATCAATATATTATTAATAATGATCAAGAGAAAGAGAAAGCTATGAATTAAATGTGAAATAAAATATAAAATAAAACATTTATTGTAGTTAAGCTTGACAATAAAGGGCGCCCAGAGAAGACCGCGAGGGGCGGCTTCGCCGCCCCTCGCATCCTGCCGCCCCGGGCCATGGCCCCCTTGGCCCTATGGTAAATACGCCCCTGGGGTGGGCAAATACCTCATGTCATGTGAGAAGTATGGACTTATTTTATTAGAATACATATAAACGATGACAGCTGCTGCGAAGGGTTGGGTATAAAGGGTTAACAGAAAATACCCTACGGCCGAATAAACTATTAATAATTTAAGATTAAGCTTTAGCCCTTAGGAAAGTTCTATTGAATAGTAATTTTATCGATCAAGTAGATCGACTACTAATACTATAACATAGTAATGGTTTTAGCCCCTATCTAATTCTCATGTTTTATGAAAATTCTAGAGAATTAAGGTTAAGTGAAGAAGGTTACCCGTGGGTATCTTCTTCATGGCGGCAAGTTTTTGGCTCCCGAAAGTCTGAAAACCTAAAACCGAGGGGTATCGTTATATTGAGTACCTGGGTTGTGGAGGTCAGATAAGTAGTGGCTCCACGTAAAAATGCTAGGCAGATGGTTATGATTTATTTCGATACCACTGCCTTTTTTGTTACCTAAGCTGTGTTTATCCGTTATACGGGGTTTTAACTACCTCCACACCAACCCCTTTATAACTCCATTAACAGATATCCCAGTCTATTGCTACCCGGAACACACACCATAACGTGTGTATTTGTGTAGAACCACGTCAGCTGGCGAAGTGCCAACTGTCAACAAGGCTCATAACGTCACCGCGGGAACTTTTCCCTACTCAGCCTCGTTTAAAGTTATATTTCTGTTTGCTCTATTTAGCCGTATTCTGGTAAATAAAGTAGGTACTATTAGGTGTCGTCATGACTGTTATTGCTTAGGCTTAGGGAATATTTAGTGCCTTGGAAGGTCCTCGAAGGATATTAATTATGTACAGTTGAAAGAATAGCTGATGTCGTTTTCAGGACCTACTGGTTCTTGTAATGTTTCTTTGTGAGCACCACAAGTAATTACAGGATAAAAGTAAAGACACTCCGTTATGGTAGTCGACGTGGACACGAAGTTGAAGAAGTGCGAGGATCGCATGGGGAAAAGGCTTAGGTTTATGATTAAGCATGTTTGAGGTAAATGCCGAGCGTGAAACATTTTGAACTCTTTGACTATACTGTTGTACCGATTCACTTCGAGAATGGTAAAGGTACTGTGTACGTATAGAAATCCTCAGACGAATTTAGCCCTGTCTCATTCTTCCATCCACGCAAAACATAACTTGTTCACTTGGATTTCTCATGATCGGTAGTACAAAGAGAACATAAACCACACATATCCTCAGATGGTGGCTTCAAAGGATGCAGCATATTTAAATGAGCTGATCTCAGTCATGTCTAACGCCGGCTGACGGAATCTCCTACAATAAGTCTGAGACAGCGCTAGAATTCGTAAACAAGGCATTAACATTGACGCACTTTTGTCATAATGGACGATGTAAAATCTTAATAGTATGCTGCATGCGTTGAGAATCAACATTTACTAACTCGTCCGTAGAATACAGCGGTTTCAGAAGATCAAGTTCTGCAGCTGATGCTGGAAAAGCAATCGAGTGGAATTTAAATTATTTAAACAATAGTTAGCTGCATCTTTTAAAAAAGTTTCTCTGCTGCTTTTCTAAAAAAGTTTAGTCAGCGTGTCAATGACCTCAATCGTAAAGCCAGATTTTATAGTAGGAATAGGTATTAATGTGATTGCCAACTAGTGATGCGACCTCTTCCGGGTCGTCAAATTGCCGGGGCCTACGTCCCACGAATATTTGACTATAGAAAAGCTGCATGATTTATAGTTCTGTGCTATTAAAAGAAGCGCCTAAAGCGTCCATAGTATGGTCTACCTAAAGGGTGTAACAAGACCCTTAACGAAGCCGAAAGGCAATTGTTCTCCCCGTCATTGCGATCATTTTTTTGTTCTAGATCATACCTGAGAACCTTCTAGTTACGGAGATGTTGGGGGTCAAGGTTGCAACTTTTTCACAAGTAAATACATGTTCTTAATGTTTTCCTTTAAACACCTCCACAACCTGCATACTATTCAATCCATCCATCAGCACAATTTTTGGAGTGCGTGACATTGAGTGCTACTGTAAAACGTGATTCACCCCAAAAAAAGTCGTATCCCAGCAATATATTTTTGCATAAAGTTACTTAGCTTGATGTATGTAATGTGACTGTTCCTAAATTACCCTAGGCTGATTAAATTTTAGTTTTTCCTAAATCATGTAAATGTTAGTATTAATGTCGGTTTTCTGTAGGTACATATTGCATGGTCGACAGCTTCGTGAAGGGTCAGTTTCCACCCTGTAACTGACTGCGATGGTCGGAACGTTACCAAGCTACTTTTTCTAGGTGCCCGCCCTTGAGTTTATGTGAACGAAATGGTCATTTACCTTCTCATTCCCCGACATGCGATCTGGCTAGCGCTCGTGCCTCGTGACGTCACGAGCGATGCGTGCGCATACATCGGCGCATCACTCGCACGCATCCTTCTATTGTTCTCGATAATGCGTCAACAGACGGACACACGCGTTATTGTGTCATCTCGCAAATATGTCAGGTCTACCGCAGATGAGGCATTTTGTGTAAAGTAGTGAACATCGGCGGATTATGTCATGAACTAAACCGCAATCAGGGTCAATATTGGACATGTTAGGCACGCAAAAACGGGGAAGGCATTTTAAATACATGATCATCAGCCTCTTATTGTTTAAACTACGACTAGCTTCTTGGTACTCGGGAGACTAGTTTTTTTATTAGGAATTTCTCAGTAGCTCCTACCAGTACTCCCGAGTCTCGGAAAGTGCGTTAAGCTGTTGGTCCTGCGCCTGATCTCTTGACCGCCCGAAAGATCTAGAGCTACAAGAGCATTCACATTACACCGATTTGATGTAAAGATTACAGTGATGTAAAGAACGCGTAGTCCAGGCGCTGCTACGCAAGTTAAGCAGGCCGTTTATTTAGACTATCAATCAATATTTGCCAAGCGCATTTAACGTAATATTTCATATTAAATTGAGTCTAGCGATAGCTCAACTTCAACAGTGAACTAGATGCTCAGGCTGAATATAATAAATGTAGTATGACGTGTTACATTGAAGCGATAGTAAATTTACAAATTGACAGGTGAACAACTGGGCAACTCCATTGTCTACTGACACGACTTGTAGCAGTTTCCGACGATTCATATGCCACATGCTGCTTGGGTGGGATGGCTCCTGCCTACTGACTTCACTTGGTCACTACGATATGAATCACTGTAACATTTTGTATGACCTGCATTTAAATGCGGGGAAGAAATGGATAAAGTAGAGTTGTCAGTTTAGTAGATAGATGAAGCGAAGGAGAAATATATGATGGAGCAATGGAGATTTGATTTCGAAGAAGAGATACTTCATTTCGTTAGCTAATTTATGGTGCGAGGTATATGCTTTTGAGAATCGCTCAATATTAGTTACCCTGTACCTATTAGGTGTTGTCAAATGGACTTTGTGCATTGCTTTGGCTTTCTTATTAACCTCAGCTTTCTCTGCAATAACTGAGGAACTTCAATCTTACTATACAACAATATGGTAGGTTCGATTCTAGCATTCTAGCAAAGAGTTGTGTTTCATCAAGAATTTCTCAGCAACAACCCGGAGTCTGGATTTGTGTCCTTGACATGGCAATAGGCTCGCCCCCTATTACATGGGACTTAAGACATTACTGGCGAAATGTGGATGTACTATACGCAGTCACTTCTGGCTAAACCTTCGAGGAGAAACAGCCGTGATTATTAAAATCAAACGTAAAAATTATAAGAGATTGCATTCCATCAACTTTCTTAAATATTAACATACCGCCTAGTAGGTATTGTCATTTCAGCAGTATTAGCAGTATCAGTAATACATCGGGCTGGGCTAGCGAGCGACTCAGGCGCACCTGACAATGTGCAATACGACACCAACACCCTTTATGTGCACACAACTAAGTGCGCTGACACTGCGGTAGTAACACGCGTTCTTTAGTTATTGCTGACCGCGGACAAATGTGGATAATGAAATAGGCTTAGTTTTAATAAAATGTAATTTTGCATAATATAGGACCATTGTTCTAGAAAGTAAGTAGTTTAAATTAATAAATTGATTTCCATGTTCGATGGCATAATTGAGTAATAAGCACGGCACCGACCTAGTTTAACGGACTTAATTTTTTCATCAACTGTACTGTAGTTGATTTCCGCGCCTCAGTTTATGCAATGATTTATTCACGTAACTACGATACCTATGCGTTTTACTTATTTTTAAAACATTTTATACGATTGATGATATTAGTAGGAGGTTGTGGAGTGTTGAGGATCTTTAGGTTAAGCTGCGCTTGCCTAGGTTGGTTCGTGGATGGGTGACCACCCATTACATACCGAGTTTCCTCCGTGCCTCGGAAAGCACGTTAAGCCGTTGGTTCCGGCTGTCATTTGTAGAACTTTGACAGTCGTTACAGGTAGTCAGCGGTTCGAAAGTCTGACAACCAGTCTTACCATAGAATTTCGTATTACCCAGAACTAACTAGGTTGTGGAGGTCAGATAGGCAGTCGCTCCATGTAAAATACTGGTATTCAGCTGCATCCGGTTAGACTGGAAGCCGACCCCAAAAATAGTTGGGAAAAGGCTAGGCAGATGATGATGATATTAGTAATTGAAAGCCTCCAACGTCCTCTGTCAAATAATAATGTTTCAACAATAGTCCAAGAAGTTTCTTTTTACACAGCCTCTCCAACAAATTGTAACTTCGGCTAAGTACACAAACAATCTTAGCTGCTTGTCGTGTAATGGTGCTTGCTGCACCGTTACATTTTTTTTTGGGGCAAGCCCACCGCACTATTCCCAAACCACTGTAACTCCTGAAAGCCAGAATCAACAGTGGCAACCACCAGAAGAGCGCCGAGACAATGAAGTCGATGAAGTCCCAGAGAACAATGTAACTGTCTTGGATCCCGCAACGAAATTAATCAGAAAAGTATAGAGGAGGAGTAGGAAAACCATAATTTCCACTTCCCTCCATATCAGCATGAGACAGAACGAAACAAGGCCGCAGCAAACACATACTATACATACATTTATACATGTACATGTAAATTATGCAATACACTATGTACACACGGCTCGGATGTGTATTAGGCTTAGCTTAGTATACAAGCCCGTCGAGTGCCTGACGGTGCATTTTCTCATAGTTTAAGAGGTATCCCAGCTTAGTTTAGTGATATTGTAGGACCACATCCCACGCTCGTGATAAGGGTATAAATGTATTAGCTAAATATTTTCTACATTATGCTTACGAGTAGAAATTTGGAAGTCAAAGGGAAAGATAAAACGCTCTCAGTACATATCTCCAGCTACCATAACTTGCATAAAAATTCTGATTAAGTAAAAATACCCGTAGATCTAAGTGTAGATAGTAAACCAATTACTTACCGTCAGCCCGTTGAGCCGATGAGATATTCCACCCTAGTAACATCCAGTAAAAACGAACTGAAATGTTTTAATTGGACATCGGAAATAACTCCATGAAATATCGATGTGAAAATGTATTTCTGAAAATGATTCGGTTGGGTGGCCGCCGCCCGCCCATCTCGTCCGCCCGAGCGCGCTCAATTTCCATCGCTGGCTCGCGTCAAAGCCTTCACGCGCCGCATTATGCAGAGCCTTGGTAGCGTGAATATCTGCTGGAAATAGACCCTGCTAATTTAGCTGCGATGGTCATCCCTTGTGCCCATGGCCATGTTCGCTTGAACAAGTAATTGACATTATCCTTTTACATATAGAAGGTATAATATAATTTGTTTCTCGTTTTTCCTTACAAAAAATTCTAATGAATGAAAAAAAATGTGTGGCTTCTGCGGTCTAGGATACACGAAGATCATCAATATTATAATGTGCTTCATATTCCTAACAGTGCAAAGTTAATGCCAATTATGAATCATTTAATTTATGACCCTGGCCATTTTTAGCAGCACAAACAGCACTTGGCGATGTTGGTAAGAGGATCGGTCTAGTGAAATACAACTACTAACAACACTAAGCGTTGGTTCTGCCGCCCATCAACAATGCTGTTTTTTTTAAAGGTATGTATGAACACAACTGCCTTCCCTCTGTCAGACTCACCATGAAGATACCAATCTCACCACCAGACAGTCTGTCACCGAACAGAGCTTCTAACGAGCTGTGAGTAATCGTGACGGTGTAGAGGTGGTCGCTCACCGGCGCGCGGCGGCCTATTCAACCTGGTGATTACGATGTGCCTGCCGATGTGCATGGCAGCACGAGCCTGTGGTACTCAACGTTTATTAAACAAGGAAAGCAAGGACAAGGACATCTATCAACCCGCACTGGTCCCGCTTGGTTGAATACGGCCCACTCCCTCTCACTGAGATGAGGCCTGCCTTCCATCCGTGGGGATATAGGCTGATTATGCTAAATACATCTGTAGTGTGTGGTGAATATGAAGGATGTTTTTAAATGACCGCAAAATTAGCCTGAAAGCAGCTGTAGAACTTTGATAGCTTTAGTTAAAAAATAGTTCAGCTTCCAAAAGTTTGAGGTTACCCTGTGTTGATGTTTGACTGGAGCCTCAGTTGTTACTAAGTAAACGTTCCAGCTCCGATGACTGATCCGCAACTCCTTGTTTGTGTTTAATTAAACTTTCTAGTTGTATTGATCATTCTAATATCTGGTCTCCTAGAAGGCTGACAGCCGGATAAGACAGAGATTTCTGTATTATATGCAAGTTCAAAGTTAATGTATTTTACACATAAAACGTACGGAATATTTTTTCTAAATGATGATGAATTGCATCAAAATCTGTTGCGTAATTGAGAAAAACAACAGACAAATACGAAACGCTACTAATTTTATAAATGAATAGTTCACAGTTAAACTTTCCTCTAGCACTTTGAGCACCGCTGACCCCATGGAGCCCGTACCCCGGCGCGTGCTAACAATGCATTGTTCTGCTCAGTACAACAAAAATACAATTTTCGATCAACGGTGAATAATTTTCTTTGACAAACAAACGCCATGGTTTGCTGTGAAATGTGGCGAGCAGGTGAATAGCTGTGTGCACTCATTTAAAACTGTATCCTATGAATTTATTAGTTACAATACGCTTTTAATAGAGTAGTGTTAACTTTTAACTAATGATAGGAGATATTATTTAATATGTATTCAAATAACATTTCTTCTGACAGTAGATTAAGTAAAACTACGGCAAAGTATAACTTGGTAGTGGCGAAAATTTTTTATTTTAGACTTGCATGCCAAATCCTTTATCATAACTCCTTGCGCGGTAAAGGAGTGCGCAACGCCACCGGGTAGTCGAGCAGTAGCCGCATCTCTGTGGTGAGATAAAATGTTGTCATGATATAAAGTACACGCAGTAAGAACACTGATGAAGTAGGAACGAGCTACGCGAGCGCTACGAAACGCTACGCGTCGCTACGGTATGCTACGCTACGCTACGCCGTTCCCTGTTTCGAAAATAACAACTAATCGTACCGTTCCCGGAAACTAATATTTGTTAAACAGCTAATATAATTTTGTTTCAGTTGGGTTGGATTAATGTCAGTTTCCCCCGACGGGGAAAACCGACATTAATACTGATATTAATATGATTTAGGAAAAATTGAAATTTTATCAGACTGGGACCTTTAGGAACAGTCACCTATGGAAAACAAAAACATTACAATAAGTAAATAAAAAAAAGAAAAATATTTAGAAATGAGCTATGAAATTACTGTAGAGTTTAAAAGTACACCCCGCTCTATTTTCACATAATCAGTTAATTTTATTTTCCCAACTGGAACATTACTCTAATAATAGATTAATTTTTATTCATTTTTTCACATTTTAATTATTTACAAACTACAAAACTATAATAGAAATAAATATGTACAAGTATAAAAGGGTTACAGGGCGTCCAAAAATTCGTCCGCATCGCTGTCAACAGGAAAAGTGCCCAGAAGGCTGGCAGCATTGCCACGTTGGATGGCAATGCTGATTCTTTGGCCAAATATAGATTAAACAAATATTAGCAGTTTCCGGGAACGGTACCTACGTAACTACCTGTGAAACATATGAATGAATAATTGTTTAGACTAGAGCGTAATGAATGCAACAATATTATAATTCAAAGAAAGATGCGCTCCAAAGGCAGATGATTCACATCTACAGGTAGGTAAAACACGTTTTACAACAATCGTTCTCAGTATCGACATATTTCATAAGAAATATTGACTTTCTCAGTGGTTGTGTTGATAAATGGTAAAAATTTAGTGAATACAAAATCCCGTTAATGAGCGTTTCGCAGAAAAGTGTTCAGTCATGTCTTTTGGTTAGGAAAGTGCGGCGTCACCTCGGCGCTCGCGTTTGAGCAATATTATGAAAAGAATCTTATCTCTTCGGTCTTTTATTTTCAATTACGGGCTGAATTGAGCTTAATCTAATCTTGAGAGATAAAAATTTATAAAAGCAACAACTAAGTAAAGCACAATTGGAGAGTTTCATCACAACTGTAATCATTTCGAAGGTGGCCACTTTTATCAGGAGCAGTCTGACTATCGGACATCGGTTTCGTACAATCGAGGCTCATGATTTATTTCTCTAAGTGATAGGTTAGCAGCAGCATAAGATGTTTTCCCTCCTCTGACATTGTATTCTTTCTAACTACGGCACGTGTCGCGTAGATAGCGATATAAAAACAAGGGCGAAGTGGAAACAATCTCATTGTAATTATGTTTAACTAGTGATCCGCCCCTGCTTCGCACGTTTTTTTATAACTTATTATCTTCATTGTTTGCAATGTATATTATTTATTTACACCTAAGGCATATATAGATATACCTCCTGGAATAAATTATAAAATTTTTGGCGAAAATGGCATCAGAATCCGTTGTGTTGTTCAAAAGAATATTGCGGTCAGACAAACAGACACGAAGGTGACTTTTTACTTAGGAAATGTTTTATCTTAATGTAAACAATGACCGACTACGAGACTGCAGTTACTTGTTTTTATCACAGACAGCTTCTTCCGAGTTTAGACAGTTTTTACTACAACTGAATAGAATTTACATAAAAAACTTGGTGCAGAAGACAATTCTCTGAATGGCAAGGGTACGGAGAATGTCGCGCTTTTGTTTGCGGATAATTAATTGCTCAGAATTATTTGGTTGTATGTTTGGGGGTCTGGGTTTACAGCAAAGTTATACATAGATATTTAGGTTTCTGAATATAAACCAGCCCACCAATGTCGTAAGTCCATGATGTTTTAAAAACACCATGGACTTACGATGAAGGTCAATAGAGAAATGGAATAATATTATAAATGCGAAAGTTTGTGAGGATGGAAGGATGTTTGTTCCTCTTTCACACTAAAACTACTGAACGGATTTGGATGAAATTTAGGACACAGATAGTTTATAACCTGGATTAATACATAATAGAATACTTTTTTAACCCGGTGTTTGATCCCATGGGACAATCATCGAACTCCACGCGCATAAGCTAGTTTTTAGGGTTCCGTAGCCGATGGACGGCACGGTTGGTGCAGAAGGTGAACGATTGACTGCTGCGTTGCGTGTCGCGGGTTCGATCCCTGCACGGAACAAATATTTGTATGGCCTACAGATAGTTGTTCCGGGTCTGGCTGTTTGTGTATGTGAGTTTAAATGTTTGTAAACGCACCCACGATACAGGAAAAATTCCTAGTGTGGGGCAATGTCTTAAAAAAAAAAATTGCATAAATAAGGAACCCTAATAGATTCGTCATGTTTGCCTGTTTATCCGTTCGTATGTCACAGCCACTTTATTCTGAAACTATTAGGACTGCACAGTTGAAACGTGGTAGCGCGGCTTTACGATTTTTATTCAAAAATAAAAATAAAAATAAGGGGGGCTCCCGTCACTCCCGTGGCTCCCGTACATGGAAGAGAAATATTTTTTTTTTTTCATCAAACTTATACGTGTCTATAGCATAAGCATAAGCATAATCAGCCTATAATGTTCCCACTGCTGGGACACACGGCCTCCTCTCTATGAGAGGGAATGGGCTATAATCCACCACGCGGGCCCAGTGCGGGTTGGTAGATGTCACATGTCTTCGAATTTTTGGTTCTAGGACATGCCGGTTTCCTCACGATGTTTTCCTTCACCGTTTTTGAGAGCAGTGGTGATGAAATAAATTACACAAAGTAATGCGCCTGCCTGGGTTCGAACCCACGACTTACTGTTCGTAAGTCGGGGCCGCCACCACTGGGCCACCGCTGCTCTCCCACTGGGCCACCGCTGCTCTCGTCGTGTCTATAGATAGGTCTTTAAAAATAACATTGAGGTTCTTAAAACCATTTTTTCTCAAAGTCAATCGTTTGAAACATACACACTTCCAAAGTGGTAAAATGTGTGTCCGTCCTCTAATTTCTAAAGCAAGAGGAAAATTCTGAAAAAATGTAGGATTGTAGAACGTAAAGTATTTTGGTCAACGAATCAGAATAGGATAACAATGGATGCAGAGGACATTATTGGTTAATGTCCGACATGCATCAATGTCTATTGAAGGATCATTTAACTGCTTATATGGACGTTTTAGTAAGGCCGATGTGGGCTGGCTATCGGCCATAAGGATAATGAGACAATCCTATTTACGATTAGGTTACGATAGATGGGATTCATTTTACACCGAGTAAACTCGGTAATACATTAAAAATGAAAACTATATCTATTTGCCCAAAGTTTATGTTCAGTGACTGGGCAACTAAGGGTATTAGGAAAAGTAGGGAGCGATTGTTTGAACTGTACGGCCTTAAGCCTTACATCAACTCAGAAACTTTTAATAAATATGTTGCAACTTACTCTAAAATTTTTAAAAACACTTGTAAGGTAGCTAAAGCCTTATTCATTAGCAACAAGATTAAATCCGCCGATAATAAAATAAAGACAGTTTGGAAAATTATCAATAGTGAAACTAATAGACATAAAAAATATAATAATGATATCGCACTAAATACTTCACGTGGTCTTATAAGCTCTAAAAACGAAGTTGCTCAAGAATTTGTAGATTTCTTCACTAGTATCCCACTTAAAACTACTGAAACCTTAAATTCCTCACCCTTGGTTTCTATTGATTTGTTGAGAGCGAACGTTTCAGCCTGTCCGGTTGAGTTTCAATTTAAGCATATAAACCCCATCACAGTCATTAAAGCTTTTAAGGAAATCAAAATCAAATTAACTGAAGATCTATGGGGAATGTCCATTAAAGTTTGTCAAGCTATTATTGAGACTATAGCACCGTTCTTAGCCTTAATATTTAATTTATGTGTGGACCAAGGAGTCTTCCCGGACCTTATGAAATACAGCAAGGTAATACCACTTTTCAAATCCGGGGACAGTAAAGACACCAATAACTATAGACCCGTATCCGTGTTGCCGGTTTTCAGCAAGGTGTTTGAAAAGGTAATGCTTAATCAAATGCTCACACACTTTAACACCAATAAAATCTTACATGAGAAACAATATGGTTTCACCAAAGGACGTTGCACGACTGACGCCGGTGTCACCTTATTAAAACACATATTTACGGCGTGGGAAGAGGCACAAGATGCCATAGGAATCTTCTGTGACCTCTCGAAAGCATTTGATTGCGTAAACCACGAAACCCTACTCTTGAAACTTGAACATTACGGTTTAGGAAAACTTGCGCTCAGTTTAGTTAAATCGTATTTAAACGATAGACATCAGCAAGTACAAATAAATGGTGTCAATTCAATGGGTTTAAAAGTAAGTATGGGTGTACCGCAAGGTTCGATATTAGGTCCTTTCCTCTTTTTAGTCTATATAAATGATCTACCCCATTTATTTAAAAACCAACCACAAATGGTGTTGTTTGCTGACGATACCTCTTTAATATTTAAGACAAACAGACGTGCCACAAATCTTGACGACGTAAATAACGCCCTATTGCTGGTCCATAATTGGTTCACCGCGAATAATTTAGTAATAAATGGGAAAAAAACGAAGTGTATAAGATTTGCTCTACCGAATGTCAAAAGTAGTGATAGTGACATAGTATTGAATCAAGAGAAACTAGAATTCGTCGAAAAAACTGTTTTCTTGGGGATCACGCTCGATTCAAGGCTTCAATGGGGTCCGCATATAACTTCTCTTGCAGGACGGCTGAGTTCAGCAGCATATGCTGTTAGAAAAATCCGTCAATTTACTGATGTAGATACCGCGAGGATAGTCTATTTTAGTTATTTTCATAGTATTATGTCATACGGTATTTTACTATGGGGACGGGCTGCAGACATTGAGTCTATATTTATTCTGCAGAAAAGAGCTATCAGAGCCTTATATGATCTACGTAGACGCGATTCTCTACGAGAACTGTTTAAGGAAATTAACATCATGACAGTACCTTGTCAATACATCTATGAAAACATCATGTACGTTAGGAAAAATTTGCATTTATTTAGTAAAAGAGGTGACCGACACCACTATCATACTAGAAATAGGGACCAACTAACTCAACCAGGTTTCAGGCTAGCTAAAGTAGACTCATCTTTCATGGGGTACTGTTTAAAATGTTACAATAAAATACCTCCCCACATTCTACAACTGAATGAGACGAAATTTAAATCTTGTATAAAACGCACACTATGTAGGCAAGCATATTATAAGTTGGGGGATTACATTGATGATAAAAATGCTTGGCTCAATGCTGGTCCTGCTCCACAACCATAGGGGCAAACTAATTGATTACCATGTGAAGTTATGGTGGAAGCTGCAGAAGATTGTAAAACTATCTTTGAATTGTATAGATTCAATCTCTTAGTATTATATAATCGCATAGCACATGTGTGAGTACTATGTACTGTAAAGCTACCATTTACATTTAGTTATCTTCATTGACTTGAATGTGCCCTGGTGGCTGAGAGAATGTCATGCTCACACAAATGTCTCGCTGATGTTGGCGGGTGTGTCGGGTCATTTAGTTCCCTTCAATGTGGTTGAGTTGAATGGCGCTGATCCATGCGTCATGTTCGTGAACGGGCGCTGTCAGTTGGGACTGGTCATCTCTTAGCTGTCACGGTTTATTTTAATTACTTTATTTTTAAATTGTTAGTTTAATCTTTTACTCTGGACGCTCTTAATGTGCACGTCTTTGTACATCGTTCTCACATATATGTATAATCTCAACATGAATGATGTAACCAAGATTTTGTAACAATATTTTGATTAAAAAGAGTGTCCATGGAGTTTCTTGCCCATTCTTCTCCATAGAGATCTACGATTTGGAATGTGCAACTACAGTACTTTCGCAAGTTATTATGCCTTGTGACTGTGACTGTAGTTTAGCTTTTTTGTTTTTGACTTTCAAAAGTGCCTGTAATGGTCTAATTGAAATAAATGCTTTGAGTTGAGTTGAGTTGAGTTAGACATGTTGTGTGTTGCTAAAAGATACCACAGATAATATAATAATATACATTTACGATTTTAAGTTCATAAGGTTACTCCGAGTTGCTCCTATGTTCTATGCATATAATAAAATGCTTGATTGCGGTCATTCACTGACATATTTGTATGTACGACACAGCCTAAATCGAAACCTTTTATAAAAAAGTACGGCTGTAAAGGATGAAACTACGGTAAATAAGAGATCAATATTTGCATGGAAGTCCGTTGATATTGCCGATGGGAAATACCTTCAGGTACACGGCTTGTTATACCATAAGTTACCAAAACTATGGTGTGATAAGTAGTATTGATGTAGAGTCCATTCTAGCTGGGCAGTTTAATCCAACTTACGAACACAAATCTAATATAATTAGTAAATAAATTGATATGCTAACTAAATGTAACGCGATTGTCTGCGCGGGCGCCGGTTGCCGGTCATGTTAGTTGCGTGCGCCACGCGCTGTCGTCGCGCACGCAACCAAGGCGACTGAGCCGCACGCGCGTCGTCCTTGTTTATCGATAGTGAGACGACATAGTGTAGCAGATTTTCCAATTAATGCAACCAATAATAGGCATGTAAACAATACATAAACTTACGACTTTTTCCAAGGGGTAGGCAGAAACTTCAGAACGCTGCCGCTGTCCACCAGCACAATCTAACCTAACATACATTCTAAGATAATAGGACCACTACAATATGTAGAACTGGGCAGAGTTTACAACTCCTTTACATACAAAATCTCTCCCAGATACACCCCCCCTGTCCTCTCATTTTTTCTTATCACCAAACTGCACTGTTGCTTTCCTTTTAATATGTCAGTACTAAGGAGGAAAACATAAATAATAATAATATCTTGGGACAACCAACACACCGCCATCTGATCCCAAACTAGGCAGAGCCTGTACTATGGCAACCAGACAACTGATAAACATACTTATATATTTCTAAATACATACATATTATTATAGATAAATTACACCCAGATACAGAACAAATAATCGTACTCGTCGCACAAAGATTTGTCCTGTGTGGGAATCGAACCCACGGACTCCGTCCTAGCAGTCAGGGTCACTAACCACTAGACCAACAGGCCAATCAATAAATAACCATAGCTAACGCTCCATCCAAACCGATGGGTCTACAACAAACACAATAAACTTCGCACAAGAGTTTTTTATACAGATAACAAGGTTAGTGGCAAGGAAGGTTTGAAAATCTACGAAAGTTAGTCATGTTTGCGGATGGGGCCGTCACAATTCCAATTGTAAAGGAAACTGAGAGTTAAAATCAAATAAACAAGTGCATTTCTTTATAAGTAAATAGCTACAACTGAAACTGGATAAATAAACAGCCGGGCAGTAGTGAGTAGCAGAAACACTACACTAATAGCAACAAATAATGACAGAACAATGTTTTGGCTCGTTCTGGGCGATTGGCTGGCACGCTCGAGTGCGCGTCACACACCGCTCAGCAGCGCGTCGGCTCAGCTGAGGAGTCATGGAGTGATGGAGGCATGGCATTGACTGTCAACGATGACGTTCAGTAGGCATCATCGTAAGGATGATGCTTTCTTACGATGATGAAGTGAAGAGAAAGATATCGAGCTATTCGAGATTTATTTAGTCTCTCATTTAGTATTTACTGTTATATTATGTAGTTATTTTTTCAAACATATCTACATTACAGTAAATTTTACAAACTATCACGTTCCATGGGTCTGATTGACATACCTGTCAGCGTTCTGAACCTATCTTATTCTACGTATGTTTGTGATTGCAACTATTGTCAAAATGAATGATGCAATAAAGACGGAAATTCTCGTTTTGCGCTTCACTAAACCGATCCGGAAAACATCGTCCAAGATAAATTAAAGTACCTAATTCTGTTCGTCTCTTGGTCCCCAAATAGAGGCTAAATTCCTTGATAGATCTGGGTAATTGGGTAACAGAACTCATCTCAACTCTGTAGTTTCCAGAAACATTCAAGGTTTCCAGGACTTGGGCTACAACTTTGTGAAGGTTCGCACGAATTAAATGCTCCTAACTTTTCTTCCTCCTTTCAGTTGGCAGTGTTCTCGAATACATATTATATTATGTAGTTGACGTACGGCCAACTTTAACTGCCGTAACAAGTTGTTAACTAGCATCGAATGCATCATAAATCCAGCCATATGATCGATAAACCGATTTCATGGCAGTTACGATAAACACATGATGTGTGCTGCGGGCGCTGCGGCGACATGAGTTGTACACGCGTGAGCACGCCGAGTGGTGTGCTAACGCGGAGTGTGCACTGTGAGCGGCGTGCTGCACAGTCAGCATATGTCAGGTCAGGCTGCACCGCGGATGGGTCGCGTGTGCGTGGCGTGGCGCGTCGGGCTGCGCCGCGGGCCGGCCGCTGCCTGCCGCGGAGCCGCCGACACCCACTCACGTCCTAACTCTCGCCGCGGACGGACGGCATGGCGGCCGCGCGCTGAATGCTATAACGAATACGTGTCTGTGCTGTGAAACATAACACGCTGCTGCTCCGCTCCGAGTCCAATATCAACAACAACATGATCCGGTGAGTACACTGCTGACTTGCTGTGCCGCTGAAGCCTCGAGGGTCATTTGTTTAGCAATTTCCATTTTTCCCCGGACCGGTGTTTTCCCTCCGGAAAATTGTAACTATAGACATCCTTACAGATTCGTTTTGATTTATTGAATTGATCAGATCTGTGTTGTTTCGCCAACAGTTATTGCCCTCGAGTTAATAGTTTGTATTGTAATATATCGGCTAGATATTTGTTGTAACGTCTCAGTACGCACACAACGAAAGGTCACGAAATTTCAATAACAGAAGAGGTGAATCACTGCTGACAAGTGAGTCACTGCGGAACGTTCAGTGGGAAGCTACAGCTACAGGAACAGGGATCCTGAGTATGGAGGGCTGGCGGAAATAATCTTGTGAATGATTGACAAAGACATAGGTACAAACTAATTTCTAATCATCGTGCTAGTATGCAGTTGAATCAAAGTGACTTAATCAACGGACGTTTCTCTGAAAGATTTTTTCGTTTAGTTTTCTGTGTTTAGTTTAGCACACAATACCTACTTAGGCGGTGGTGTTGTATAATAAAACCTAGTATCGAGATGCCATTATGTCGGAGATTAGTGTGAGTGTCGGCTTGTCGTGTGTGCTGTACCGCTGTGATACGATGCCTGTGCCTGCCTAGGCTCCGTAGCAGGCGCTGGACTGTGGTCTGCGCAATTACGGCGCTCATCATCACGTCGATCTGCCATCGAAGGCTGAGCGACACCACAGCGCACGGGGAATGTTAATAAGTGACGCAATGACCTCTGATGCTTTTATTTTTTGCATAAAAAAAAAATGCAATAACTTGTTGTATCATCGTGCAACGTGAGTCAGGGTGGTTCTCCTTGTAGCCGTGCGGTTGTGCCGGCCACAGTAGCCGCGTGTGGGGCGGGCCGGCCGCGCGGCCAACAGCGACCAAATACCGGTACATTACATACAGCAATTGTATTCTCGGGTCACTTGTTCTTCGATTAGAACTTAACTAGTATAACCGAATGTAGGTTACGATTATGAGAAGCTGTTCGTGTGCACACCGGGCGCAACATCGCACCGCCGCCGCCGCCGCCGCGCCGGCCGCCGGCTGGTGGTGGATGGTCTTGATCTTTCAATTGTATGCAGATGAGACGATGCAATGTTAATGTGAAACCAGTTTAAAGAAAATAGCAGCCGTCATAAATTCGCATTTAATGCCTATAAGAGTATACTGCTTATGCAATTAAAACAGCTGAATTAAAGTAGTCAGGAGTGACGCGTCGCGAATATTAAAGTTCGAATGCGGATACTTGCGCAACATAATTGTTGGAGCGCCGCGTGCATCGCGAGTAATCCACGTTAATACTTGTTGTGCCGCGCGTGTAGCGTGCCGCGCGCGTGTCGCAAGCGGCGCGTCGCGCGGCACTCGCCGGAGCCGCGCCGCGCCGCGCCTGCGGGAATCGCAATTAGACGACATTTGTGTGATCGCTGACGCATAGCAACAATGCACCGGACACATCAGAACACGATAACGCGAGCTTCAATTTCATTTACATACCGCCGACCTACGCCGCATGCTGGCCTGCTGCCCATACCGTACAACACACTTAGCAGTTTTGAAACAACGTCTGAAGTGATATAGTTAGCGGATTGCGCAGGCTCTCACAACTGGCAAAATTGCAATGTGTAATTAAAAATCTAGTACAGAGGCAACTTATTAAGTAAATAACCATCCGTTTGTACCGCGAGAGACGAGACTAATTGCAAGTTTGTAGAGGAATGAGTCAATTTACTTTGATTGGTTGTCGAAGAAGGAACGAGCGACCTTCGGCATGGCGACGAGGATGAAGGCTGCACTTGTGGACTGAGCTAATATTCAAGCAAACAGATTTAAATTGAGGACATTTAGATTTTGTTCCGCTCTGGCGTAGCCGAGCGTTACAGCCGGTAATTATATCGGGCAGCTGGAGACGCAACATCTTGATCTTCTTGGAGTCAAAGAATGCTCTGCAAGCTATCCTTGTAACGTTACGTTACACCACTCTTCTTTAAATAATCTGATTATATGAGAATCTCTCTGATTCAGAAAGCAAGTTAGTTTAACTTTATTTCGTGCGTTGCACCGAAATTACCGTACATTTTACATTATCTCAGCTGCACGTAGCTGGGATGCCTGTGAGCTAACATGCTTAGCGTGGGAGCCCCGGTGGCGGTGCAGCGGTGCTCAGCGGTGGCGTGCAGCGGCTACATTACATCCATCACGTTACGGTATTTGCTAAAGACGTCACTACGTTTACATACTAATGCAGATATTTTCTGGTTTTATTGTCTAAGGATTGCCTTGTTGGTGTAACGCACGCCCCACTGCTGAGCATGAGACCCTGAGTGCTATTGCTAGGTCGGGCAATATGTTTCTGGGATTTTTCCATCAGTAGCTAACCCGGAGTTTAAAATTGTGTCCGGTTGGTGTCAATAAGCTTGCCTTCTAAATACATTACAGCTATACCTCTGTCAACACCTTCAGGGAATACAGGAGAGATGTATCTCGGGTAATAATAACAGCATTCCAACATAATACTTCCTGGTCAAAAAGGCTCAATTTATTTTAGGGCCGGACAATGCGGCAGTCCCCAAAACGTTCGCTATCAGTCGCCATCTCGTACCTGTCCGGAACATTCCGACACAGGAATGCGAAATCCAATTATCGTTTTTTTTTATGCTCCATCCATCTTAAGTGTTTCTGCCAGAGATAACGTGCCATAGATAATGTGAGGTAAGAAGTTTTGGCGCCAATTAATTTGGGTGCGTTCAGATTTTTTGCGTTACTAAATATTTTTCTTTAATTTAACCAACAGAAGATGAAAGCAAATAAATCATCAAGACTCATTAGTTTCCTTAGTGTTTACATAACTGAAATCTATCCTGTAAATTACATTTTATGTAATATAACTCAAGGAGAGTTATATTGCATAAAATTCAAGTGAAACATGATCCATGACAAAATGTAGTTTATTGCAACTTTCAGCTAATTAGTAATGACTGATCTGGTGCCATTCTAGGCGTCTGGTGTTCAGCGGAATATAAGCATTATGTTTCACTGTTTACATGTGAAAGTACCTAGCTTGCTAATTAGCACGTTTAGATCAACAGTGATTGGCGAAATCTTAACGATCCCTATGTACACTTTAGTAATACTTTCACTATTATTTATGTATTATTATTAATTAAATAGTTCTTACTTCTTTTTATCTTTAAAATATCCGTATTAAATAAATATTTAGAAACCTTCGATCGCAAAAATAAAAAGTTTACAATTCGGATTCCATTTCCATTCGTTAATTACGAATTCATGACGTCACTGATCCTTTTCTTCTAATGTGAACCCTTTGGTCCCGTATCATGTACACCTTAACTGTGTACCTTCTACACGCGTGGTTACAGTATCAGTAAAGTGATTATTTTAGAAAATAGAAAAGGTTTTATTTAAAATATTACCTTTATAGCAAGCATAAACCTAACATAACGACTGTATTTCCTGAAAGGTTAGGCAGAGGATTTTCCCAGTAGCAGGTCGTAGTCTGAATTTGTGTTCCCCGGTTAGCGGCAATACACTCGCCCCATTGGTTATTACACGTGGTTTATTACACGGTTGCCGAACGTGCGAACTTTTACATTTTCAGTTGACTGAACATAACTTAGATTTTCTGAATTTTTGGCAAACATTTAGGGCTGGAGAAGTGTGGATGATGAATACATTAAGATAAAGGCAGGAGAATGGCGATGATGATGAATTTTTTTTTTCTTTTTTTTTAGGCTCATTGTTGTATTAATCATAACTATGTGCAGTTCTCTACTATAAAAATTAATCGCTTGCTTTTGAATGTACGTTCAAAGCTCACGGTGACACTGAAATGGTCTCCTCATCGTCTTTTGATGGAAACAGTCGGCAATTTCACAAGTTTTGTAAATATTCCTAACGGATAAAAGGGTCGTGATTGCTAAGCTTCGAAAATTAACGTTTCAATATTAGCAAAGATTTAGACCAATCTTGGACCTTCGGTTTTACTTAAAACAAGTAGGTGTTTAATAGGAATATGAACACTATTCACATAATTACTGTAAGGGTCATATTCGTTCTATGCGGGGATCTTGCGGTCCATGGCCCTTTACGGGGCCCCGGTGTGGGCGCGTTCGTTGAGGTTGCGTGCAAAGCACTACCTGAACGCGCCCCAAAAGGTGGTAGCCGTAAGGCTGATCCGGGGGTACCGCACGATCTCCCGCGAGGCGGCGAGCCTCCTTGCCGGATTGCCGCCATGGGATCTGGAGGCCATAGTCCTCGCGCGCCTGCACGAGTGGCGCGCGGAGGTACAGAGCCGGGGGGTAACTCCGCTGCCGCGGCATATTGTCGCGCGGCGGACAGACCTCCGCCGTGATCTCATGGCGACATGGAGAGAGCGACTATCGCAACCCCGTGCAGGGCACGCCACGATAGTGGCGGTAAGTCCCCTCTTTGAGGAGTGGCTTGAGAGGCGCCACGGCGCCCTCACCTTCCGCCTGACGCAGGTCCTCACCGGACATGGATGTTTCGGGAGGTACCTGTACCGAATCGGGCGGGAGGAAACGCCCGGATGCTACAATTGCGAGGATCGACCGGAGGACACGGTGGAGCACACCGTGGAGGTTTGCTCTGCTTGGGCGGAGCACCGCCGTGTCCTCGTAGCGGCGATTGGCGGCGGCGACCTCTCGCGTCCGGCCCTGGTTCAAGCCATGGTCCGGGGCGAGAGGGAATGGGAAGCCGTCGCCTCCTTCTGCGAAGCAGTCATGCTAGCGAAGGAGGCGGCGGAACGTGAGAGGGAGAGAACCTCCTCACGTCCCAGCCGCCGCGGGAGAAGCACCGGGCGTCGGGGGCCACGCCGTGATGGCTCTCGGCCACCGTAGGCGCGGGCCTGTGGACGGCGAGTAATGGGCTAGCTCGCCGTCCGTCCGTCGTATGACGACGGGCAGGCCGTGTCGACGGCGCGTTCGTGTTCCACGCGCGCCTCAAAGAGTTGTCAGCATACGGGAGGGGCCCGCAAGGGCCGGTGCCTGCCAGGGCTGCGGGACTGTTCGAAAGAGATACCGCGGCCCTGGAACATAAAGGGCCAATGAAGGAACATGGGTGTTTTTTAGTCAGTAAGAGTCTGACACTCCCTTCCGCTCTGCCCAGGGCGGGAGGAGTCATTTGATGATTTCTCACCCTCCAAAAAAAAAAAAAAAAAAAAAAAGGGTCATATTCGTATCGATTTACTTTTACTTAGAAAAGATAAGTCAAAGTATAGTTTGTTGCTCTAAGAGGACGGCTTAGGAATCAGGGATAACACAAAGTTCCTAGAATAAGGATTAAAGCTTTGGTAAAGGTCGTAGAGTCAGAAGAAGGCTTGTGCATATTAGAGCAGGTTTTCGCTAACGCCAACACAGATTCCACTTTTTTTTGTAGCTTACGGATTTTCGCAGCATCAGAATGCATTGTGCCCAAGTAATTGGTTTTAAGTTAACATACATCATGCAGTAATGTAACCTCTGATGCAGATAAGCTGAATGCATATTTAACTAAAGTTATGGTCCCTATCCTTATGAAGCGATTGCGAGTAAAAGCAGTTTTAACTAACACAGCTACCGTGTTGCCGTATAGATCATCATCACCTCTGCTCTCAAATTGATGAAGAAAAATATCGTAGAACCAAAAATAAGAAGACATGCGACTTCTACCAACCCGCATTGGGCCCGTGTGGTGGAATATGGTCCACTCACTCTCATATAGAGATAAGGCTGATTATGTAGAGTAAGCAGACGCTTTCGAGCCCCTCAGGCGCCTGCCCAGCAGTGCCCAGTACACGCACTGCTCCGCGTCTCCTACCCATCGGTATGCTCGCCAGCCGGCAGCCGGGGACCAGCACGTGTCCGCGCATTCATTAGCTTCATTCAGTTTCGTTATTCAAATCGAGTATACGTCGAAAGTGGAAACTGTTTTATGAAATGTTCTTGTATTCTACTATGTACTTGTTAGTGGCTTCGCTTTGACTGAGTTTCCCAACTCGGTGGGATGTGGTGCTGAATGTTGAGGCTTTTGTTGTCGACGTTTTAATTTAGTTTGTGATTTGGTTTAGTTGTATTTCGTCTTTATAATTAGAAATGTAAATAATGAGGACTAAATGCAATGTTAATGTCCGGTTTAAAAATATGTTTATTAAAAAAAAAATATGCGACTGTAAGGACCAAAATAATTAGTACCTAGTACAATTATGAAAACACAACCAAAACTTAATATTTCTTGAGTCGGCCAAGTGTTTATTGCCTGCTGGTCTCTGAACTTTATTTTACGGGTGTGCATTAAAGTTTATTGTTTTCATTTATTGTTATTCCTTATAAAGAAGTTAGATTTCGACACAAGGCTCGACTAAGATCAAAATAGTAAAGTGTGTTTCCATAATCATGTTTCTACAACTAACTATGATTATAGCAAATAATTTTATAGTAAGACAAGAACTAGCAAATAATTTGAATACATTTCACTAGAAATTAAATAGTATTGCAAACATTAAAGTGGACTTTGTATCTTCAGATGGAGTAGATACACAATACACATGCACATGGGAAGCGGCTCATGTTTTGACTAATTAGTTCCAAACATGATATCATTAGCAGCACTCGTCAGGTTACAAGCAGACGGTCAGTATGCAATTCACAGATTGCTACAACAATTTGAACACACAATTAAACTAAAACTTAAACTCAAGCATTTATTTCATTAGACCAGTTACAGGCACCTTTATCTTGCGAAACACAAAAAAAAATTAGCTACAGTCCAGCCACAAGTCACCATTCCTGTGAGAGGATCAAGACTGTAATGTTGGTAACGTTAGAAGGTAATGTAAAGGAGCAACCCCCTTTACATTACCTTCTAACGTAAGTTTTTAGAAATTCTCTTGATGCTATGGATCTTAAAGAAAAGACTAGTCCTTTGCGGCGCAGCTAAGGGGATTAATATGTCAGGAGGATTTAGCACAGCATCCCGCTGAGAGATTTAAACATTATGTTGAGTTAATTAATTAATTGATTGTGGCAAGACTGAGACTGCAAAGTGTTATTAGGAGAGTTACGAGTACTATATAGTATTCGGAGAGGTAGTACGAGATAGATAGATGGATAAAATGCAATTTATGAAATTGTTAAACAGTTCTTTTACCATATCGTTAATTTTATGGGTGGCATGAGGGTATCACCGCTTACAGCAATATCTTGTTACGAATTCTCTTTCACAGAACAAAGATAACGATGATTTTCACTACTCCAACTGAAGGAAACGAAAAGACGATCTCGATAGATTCATAAATTCTGTCAGTTTACAAACAATAAAACTTGTGCAGGGCTTTGTTGAGAGTATGCCAATACGTGATTGTGGAACGACTTGTTTCCCCTATTAGGTACTGAAGAAGGTGAAAAAGCGATCTCTTAAAAATCTCTAGATTCTGTCAGGTTACAAAACAGTTACAGTAAAACTAGGCACAAGATGTCATGACGCAACTCCGGCGCATACACTTTCACTCGCATGGACAATGGCTCCAGACTCTTGTGCATAAAATTCCGCCGGCCGCCGGTGACAATAGCCGGACGATGGACGATGTGTCTTCACTGTCGGTCTAATACAGTAAACATAACAGCAATCGACACGCTCCAAGCTCCAACACTAATCGTTTCGACAAGAATCTTTGTAGCTTTTGTGAGGGTATGTTGAGATATTTGATGGTATTGCTCTGGGTATGTGCGAGGTCACTCGAGTTGTTACGAGTGATCAAATTGGTTGTTGGCTTGAACTTTTTGTCACCATGTTGGTTCTCTCTCTAAACTGAAAAGAGACCAACACTTTCATTTAGAATGTATTAAAATGCTAATAGGTACACATACCTATTAGCGACTGTTTACAATAGATTTTTGACATTTAGACGTCTCTTAACTTGAATTAGCATTTATGAATGAACCCGCTTTACATCTAAACTCAGAAGTTAATTCATGAAGACTGAAAAACTAGGTGTACCACAAAAAACTTCTACAAAGTAGTCGGTGCATTAATCGTAACTGTTGCACAACACTGCATAATTACGTAATTCACTGTTTGTTAACACGTTTGTTTATACAGTAATTAGATGAGTATCTTGTGCACATTATGTGCTATCAACAATAGTGTTATTGTAGATGCGTGTGAGTTTCGTATAATGTGAATAATATGACACAACGAAATTACTTATCTAGACTTGGTAGCTAATAGTGATATTTATCTTAAGGTAATGCTTATTAGTATCGTGTATCATACCAATCTAAGGGCCTAAGAAAATACTGAAAGGGATATAGATTATGATGATGAGCTCATCTCACTCCCAACTCTTTTGCCCAGTTTAGATAAAGGACCATGTTTTTTCAGGTTGTTTGTTTTCACTCTATACACTTTATTGATTAGAAAAATCTCATCAAATATCCAACAAGACCAATTCCGTCGCACACATTCGAGCACTGCTTACCCGTTTCTACGTCAAGCGTGACAATATGCATATACCCACTGCCGATCAATAGTCGTCCGTTATCTCCCGTCGATCTGTTTGTCAGATCGCAGGTAAACGCGCGCGATTAGGCATGTACGGCCAGCTATGTGCTATGTCCTATGTATACGTCTAGACGTTATATATGTTGCAGTCAAAACTCTTAACTAGTCAGAAGTAGTTTTAACCGTATGCTTTCGACAATACTACTTTTGACTGAAATAACAGTTAATAGTATTTTTGCCCAATGGAGCTGGTTAAAAGTAGTTTTGACTAACTGATTCCGTCAAAAGTGGTTTGGACGGTGACCAGTCAGTTCACCAAAATTTAATTCAAAAATTTTTACTTGACAAGCAACGATTGGCAAAAACATTATTTGTCATTTCATCATTCTACAACAACAAGTTTACCAAATAGTTCACTTAGCAAAATAATTATCCGATAAACTTTTATTTAAAAACGTATTACTGGACAAACAATTCATTATTTTTTAATTTTATTCCATAAATAACGTTTGGAATGAAGACATTACACAAATTGACTTAATATAACGTAGGGGAAGGGGGGGCATAGCGGGGCTACGGGGCATAGCGGGGCGAGCCTTACGTAGCTCGAAACGAACGCTGTACAAACTGTCAAATGGCTCGCTTTGATTGGTCGTTAGTCGGCGCGTGACCTTCGTACGCGTGCCACGCCATTTCGGCACGCGTTTGTGTGATGTAAACAAAAATATCAAAACCAGTGTTTTTCTTAAACATTTTAGAGAAATTGAACAGCAATCCTTTCTAAAACGTACTTATGTACTGTGGTGTGTTATAGCTTATTATGAATCAGTTCCCTTCCGGATTTCTTAATCAACAGACACAAGGTCATTGAATCAAAGGTAAGATACCGTCAGTTTGTGTTTAATTTTGGACGAGACGTTGGGGCATAGTGGGGTATGGCACCTGGGGCAAAGTGGGGCGCCCCACTATGCCCCTTTTATGATTATAGAAAAGTGTCCCACTTTGCCCCGTTTTAAAGACTTCTAAGTTGTAATTTATTTATTTTTTACGTTTTAGCCAACATGGTCCGCACATACAAGAGGAAGACTGAACAGCATTCATGGTCTATGGAAGCTATGAAACAAGCTGTAAACAGTGTTGTGTCCGCAGAAATGGGCTACAGGAATGAGCTTCAGCGCAGTTGGCAACTATATGCCGCCAATGTTCATATTTCCAAGGAAGCGTATGAAACCAGAGTTGCTTGATGGGGCACCAGCTGGGTCTTGGGGAGAATGTCACGAATCTGAGTGGATCCAGGGTCCCTTGTTTGTCCTCTGGCTTAAGAGATTCATTGAGTGGTCGCATTGCACCAAAAATTGTTAAGTTTTATAAAACATTAAAGAAACGTGTTGATGTTTTTTGTGTGATCTCTGATTTCTTTAACTTACAAAAAGAAAGAGAAGTTTATTGTGATTTGTACTGAATTTGTTATGCTAAATTGTTGTAGTTATTTTTATTTTTAAACTGTCGTTATGTTGCTAAGGAGTAAAACTATTTCGTTTGGAAGTTGTGTGTTTATTATGACCACCCCACAATGCCCCATAGGAGACCCCACTTTACCCCTATGCACGGGGCATAGCGGGTCAAATGCCTTTTGTCATTTAAGTATTTACATCTCGTAGATTAATTACGTTATCAGCTTAAATGTATCCATAGGCATTCGCAATGAATTAAGCTATGATCCTAAGTTAAAACTTTTAATTTAATCACATTATTTTAGTTTTTAGGGATGTTTAAACGTTAAGTACCCTACTATGCCCCCCCCTCCCCTAATTGAAATTTAACAGATGCTGACGGAAACGCTAACCCTAGACGGTCGACGTCAGGGGCACCCCGAAGTTCAGTTAGTTAGGTGCCTGTAAACCCTGCAGACAGAAATAGGAGCCCCAACCGAATCCAAATAGGAGATTCCAACTAGTTAATAGTGCTTTTGACTGATGCTTTAGCAGTTAAAACTAAGTAGTTTTGACTAAGAGCGTCAGTTAGAACAACTTTTAACCGCAAATTTGCAGTCAAAAGCACTATTAACCAATGATTTTAAGTCAAAACCACTTTAGACCAACCTGTTCAGTCAAAATTACTTTTGCCTATTTTATTCAGTTAAAAGTAGTTTTGACTGGTTAAGAGTTTTGACTGCAACATGTAAATATTTTACTGCCAACATAAACGCTAAGCTGATAACGAAATAAGAGTTAGTATTTTCAATTTTGACATTAAGGCGAGGTGGGCGCACATTTGAGTTTTTTAAAACCATCTGAGACAAAGAATATAGTGTTTAAAAATTTAAAAAAAATATATGTTATAGTTAAGGATCTTATCTAGTCACAATCGCATTCAGTTGCAAGATCTGATGAACTTCACTCGATAGAAAAAAATCGCAAAGTTACCCCTTTTTGTAACTTTTTTTCAATATTATGACTAAATTACTGATGTTTTACAT
The DNA here is from genome assembly GCA_950022335.1 of Eurois occulta. Lineage (NCBI taxonomy): Eukaryota > Metazoa > Arthropoda > Insecta > Lepidoptera > Noctuidae > Eurois > Eurois occulta. Next base: position 753,918 of record OX465489.1, on the reverse strand, counting down.
TTAATTTTTATACTAAATTAAAGAAACTAATTAGTTCTAGACAAAGTGGCAGAGTTTGACTTGATAACATTATTTTCTTAATTACTATGTTTTAAAATGAATTAAAAGCGTTCGCGGCGGCTCGGACAGGCCCGATTAGTCGCGCGCTGGCGCTTACCGACGACGGACCTGTGTCAGTTTTTTCCGCGACAATTTCGCGTACCATACCGTCTGTTTTTGACCAATTTTATTATAATTGTTGCAAGTTATAATGGGCAATAAACAACGCAAGCTAAAAAAGTCGTATAAAGCAATAAAAGTAACAAATAAAAAGAATGCACTCCAAAGATATGTCACAGTACAAATATATACAGTATTGTGACTCGGCCCTGTCTTTGAAATAATTACCTACAGCCGGGTGGTACGTACGCGATAGGGCTGCGTCGGGCCTATAGTAAATATTTTAATTTCATCTACTTAGTTGAGTTTCTTTCTAGTTTTGTGATTGTTAATATTATATTTTTATTAAAAAAATGAAATTTGTTTGAATGAAATAGGAAGGTTCAATAAAAATACACTTATTGCAATTTACACAAAAACACATAAACAAATCAAAATTTTATCTATACAGTTCTCGAACCTACTAATAGCGAACTGGCTGTTTATTTTCAATTAGTTACTCAAACTGCCCAATTATGATTATTTTATATTCTTATATTTTATAGACAATTATTTCATTTATTAACAAAGCTCTAATTTATCGCTACTAGATAGTAACAAATTTTGATCATAGCAAAATATTTCATAAAAGTCAAGTAATATTACTTATCCAACTGCATATTTCTATGCTGTGTCGCTAGGCAAGGTCACGCGAGTTCACGAACGCGCTGTGTCCACGAGAAGTATTTTGCGCGCAGCCTACAGCGCTAAATGCCTACTTTTGCAGGAATACCTCGCCTTAAGTGCATGAAAATAAAAATGTTTCTTGTGTTAAAAATCTGTAAAATTAAATATTAGTCTTTTGCGGACAGTTTTTCAACATCAGGTAAATGTAAGTCTAGATACAAGAGGAATAAATAAAAATCTAAGCATGTTTTATGTCAAAAAGTATAAAATTTATTATTATACTGATGTACTTATCGTCCACAGAAGTGACCCACTTTCCAAAATGTTTACAGTACATTTAGTTAATAATTACGATTGTGCAACGATTTCCTTTTGATCAAGATAAATGCTAGTAAAAAGACAGAGCTAGACGTTACGAGCTGAGATTGTTGTATTGTAATACTTTCCTGACCTTTATCTAACTTCCTAACTAACACAGAACTTCGAGCACGAAGCATTTGAGTCACGATCCACTGCTCTTTTTCTGTGACCTTTGGATCGTAACCACACAAACATGCTGCAATGGATTCGGAACATCCCACTATAAATCTAAAAGCTTGGATGTTTGTTTGTTACCCAATTATACCTACTATCATCTTAGCGTTATTGGATTTTCCCATTTACGAATTTCTCAGTGACAGTGTGGGGTAATAATACAAATGTGATGTAAAGTTACGTTACCATGTCTGAAAACTACAAACTTTTCACTGAACAGCGACTACAACAAATAATGAACACTGCCGCAACAAATCCTCGTAATTTAGTGCTATTAAAAGAAGACAATTGCTGGAACAATTAATTACAAGCGTGTTCAGTAAGTACAGTACAGAATAGATAGCATCGCGCCATTGTTACTGGCTACCGGTCGCCGTCGCTACCACGACCAGCTACCGGTCGCAATCGCCTCGCATTGTTAACTACCGTTACTTCGAGACCTTTCACACTTATCGGTTGACATCGACGCCGACCGCTTCATCAGGGAGAATGGATAGGATCTTTGCTTTGTTCTGACAAATTAGCGTTCAATGAGTTTGTTACGGCCGTTTCTATTTGTTTATCTAAAATGTTCGCGTGACTAGACTGCTGGCTTGTTCTTTTGCCTAAGAATTCGCATTCAGCGTGGCAATGCTGCCAGTCTTCTGAGCGCGTTTTAGAACAACAGCAATGCGGAGTAGTACATTGTGTTAGATTTTGGTTTTATTTAGTTCTTTTTATAAATAGGTACCAAGTTAGTGCCATTACCTATATACTATACATATTATAAGATCTAACTTTTCCTCTGAGAATCTTGTTTGTTACAAGTTTAGAGCTACAGGCGTCATTTCATCAGCTGCATGTATCAGGAAGCATGTGCCGTGTTCCAGTTATCTTACACATCGCTTAGAAGATTAATGTCTCAAATCGACACACGTCAGAATACAATAATCGGATTCGATCGACTGGAGAACCGATTACTTGTGTTCGCGGAGGTAGTATTGTGCGCATTTCTTAGTTGATGTTATCGGTGCGCGCGCGCAGCCCGTTACCCACTGACTCACGCGCACTCATTATGGCATACTTTTACTTGTCACACTGACACAATCAGTTCACTCTTGACTTGAGATATTGACGCTGTTGGAGCGGTTCGCAGCATCATTAGGAAGTCTATCTAGTTGATGATTTTGTTTGCACGAAGTGGGACGACTTGTTTGAAACATATTAATGTTTGAGTTATTTGGACGTCATCTTACAGAATTTAAGTACTCCATTTTTAAGTTTAACGTAGCCATCAGTTGCTGTAAATGGTAGGAAGGGTTGTGTTCTAACTTACATACTACAACAACTCAGGTGTTTCTCTCATGACGGTGGGCAGAACCTACAGAACGTTACCTGCTCCGATCCTCACGATCTTCTTTGACTCCACCTGGGTTCTTATAACCAGAAAAGGTCCCCTTTAATATAGCTCTACATTACTTAGCTAGAATGAAACATTATCTGAGTGCGGCCAGTAGTGCGTTATCTTGAACTTGACCGCATACCTACCGCGCTACTGCTCCGCACCGGCCAGCTGCGCCTGCGCGTCAATGAGAGCGATCTTCACCATGAGCTGCGGAAGGTCACTTGTTGCTTGCGTTTGCGCACTTGCTTGTTATAATTTGCAGGCTAATTATGTATGCAATGTATGTTAGTTTGTGATTCAACTCTTTCTTTCTTTTATTTTGTGTTCAAGTAATGAAGCACCCGTAGATGGAGGGCCGTTTAGATATAGTGGGCATACTCTCATACTTTTTATTATAAAGAATATTGGGTTTAACCGCGTATGATGGTCGTTCTAAACCCGTTATAAACAGTTATGAAACGCTATTGATACGTTCTAGTGAGCATAGTAGTCCGTGTCATGTTTATTTCCGTGCCTGATACGTTAATAGCACGGTCATGGTATGGTACGGTGTAGTGGGCAGACTCCTTAAGTCTTCAGATGTTGACCGAAAAAATTTATTTGAAAAGTTCTCATAGTCACTTCCATGGTCCATTCGCACTTGACTTACTGCTTCAATATGAAGTGTAGTGTACTTGGCTTGGTACGCACCTAAAACACCCACGCGAGAATAGGACCTTGTCTCACCCGTGATGTGATGTACCACATTCACTGTCTACCATTACCAGGGCGACCTGCCGTCGCGGGCCATCTGTGACCCGCCAACATACTTACTTGCACTTGTCTTATTTTTGTCTCAGCTTCATTTAATAATAATTGTTTAAATGTAGCGTAGCTAGAGGCTACAGCCCAGGGCCCAAATATACCAAAATGTTTGTAAGGCTTTTCGGTGCCAGTTTGTACGCCGAGTTTTATTGGCATAATTCTATTTCAGTGCTTTATTGTCCTCGTGGAATTGTAGTTTAGACATACAAAGTTTCAGTCTAAATATTCCGTCGGAGACAATAGTTTCTGTTTGGAAACAAAAGCAACTCAATTACGTTGGGGTCGGACGAAACTTCAGGCCGTTCGGGGTAATTCACATTTACATATGTACATACGTAACGCTAAACATGATCTCCAGTTTGTGCCTAGCCATGTGACTGTATGATTAAGTCGTCAAGTCGATTTACCAGTAGAGGTACCCATATCACTTTCGGGTCCGTGAATTTTGATATGTTTGTGATCGTGAAAGCGAGGTTTAATTTAATGCGCATTGTCACTGTTTGGGGTTTTCTAACAGACCTTTTATGAACTATCCAGAAATATTTAGAAGCATTATGCAGTTTTTTAGATTAGCATAAGCATAATCAGCCTATAATGTTCCCACTGCTGGCACACAGGCCTCCTCTCTATGAGAAGGAATGAGCTATAATCCACCACGCGGGCCCAGTGCGGGTTGGTAGATGTCAGATGTCTTCGAATTTTTGGTTCTAGGACATGCCGGTTTCCTCACGATGTTTTTCCTTCACCGTTTTTGAGAGCAGTGGTGATGAAATAAATTACATAGTAATGCGCCTGCCTGGGTTCGAACCCACGACTGACTGTTCGTAAGTCGGGGCCGCCACCATTGGGCCACTGGGTTTTTTAGATTAATTTAGACGTAAATAATTTCACTAACTGTACTGGGATTGCAGTAACTGTACTGGGATTGCAATTCGTATTGACTTTGATGAGTCATTCACGAGACACCGTTACAGGTCTCTGTTCTGTCTAGATGTGATCATGTGACGTTCGATTTGTGCTCTAGATGTTCGCGTGCGCAAGGAGGCCGCGCGTGATTGACGTCTGTCGCCCGCCGGCGCCGGCGCCGGGTGAAAGTGTACGGGACTTTCGTGCGAACCATCTCTCTCTCACTCACACACGTTAGCAAAAAACAACATCTTAACAGCTGTTCCAAATATTTTATCGAACAAAAAATGCTGTAACAGTTCGTGACTCAAAATGGAACATAGAAAGATCTGATGGCCTAAATGTTAACACTACCAAGCTCAATATGTTCTAGTTAGAGCCGTACTTTTACTTTTTAGTTATTTCCGTTAAAGTAATGCTAACAATTTGTCTTGTTAAAATGAATGAGAGGTGTGAGTCAGGAGGCGCAGGTCTTGACGCATGGCACGACACAGGATGTCATAATTAGCCGTGCGCGGAGTTCGTTTAACCATGACATTTGCAAGCGCATATAACTTTACACCTTTGTCTGCGCGTTCCACTCACATAAGCGATTTATTACTCACATTACATAATTCACGTAACCGAGGAGTGGAGGACCAATTACTGAAGTGCCGCTAACCAGCGCAAATTACGAACTATATCAAAACATTGGGCGTCACCTCTGACCAAGGTGATCCTACCAATGTCAACGTTTATTTTTGACAAATTATTAGCGGCATTATAATAAATGTAACGCCCTAAGGTGGCTCGATATTGAGGGTCATAATTAAGTAGATTTTCAGATGATAAATCATCAGGGCCGCATTAGTACGATTAGACCCTTCAATTTAGCAAGTTTACACGTAATTTGCAGGCGGCGGCTCGATTAAGCTTCGTTTTATTTATTGCTGAGCGCAAAGTCTCGTGAGAGAGCATAAGGACCAAAATCTGCGACTTAAATTAAGAATTATGACTTTTAAATCTGACGGGGCTTATCGACCCTCCTGTGGAAATTCCGTGATTCCGTTAATATGATTTAGCTGGTCCTCTTGGCCTAAAGATTCTTTGAACTGAAAATGTATATTGTATTTACGAACGTATACGTGTACATATAGCAGATAAGTATACCTTGTCAAAAGATAAGTATCTACCTTCATTATATTGACATTGTTACTTGTTGCTTCTGAACTACTGACCCAATCATTGAAATGAGGTTTTTATCGATTTCAGTAGCACGTGTATCGAAGGACCAGAATACTATTCATCGTTCTCTTTTACAAGATATTTTTATAATGCATCAAAGCTAGGTTTTATGAGAGGCTACTTGGTATTCAGATCAGCGTATAAGACGATGTATCAAATGTAGGTCACGTCTATAGGAAGCTGTGAGTAGTGAGTAACCCAGGGTTTTCCTCCGCGTGTATGTACCACGGCCTCTGTCCAATGCCAAGCCCCTACATATGCATCATGTCGACGGTAATAAAATATGACATTGTGGTTACGGAGAGGAAATTCTGATCTTATTTATTTTACTTCATTTTTCCGAGACATTGGCTATGAACTTCCCCTGGCGGTAAATCATGGTTAGTGAATAGTATCCCGGCTTATAATTTAGAGCTGTTTTTTATGGGCCTAATAAGAAAACTGATTTATTTAATGTGTAATTACTTATGGAAAGGGGCAAACATTTCATTTACTACTTATTTATTATTACTTAGGTTACACTGATTTACTACTTATTTTACATTTTCTCGAAGTTAAAGTTTACTGGCCAAAATTGCCACTATGTGGAGCCCTGAGGATCCTGACACAAAACCAACGACCAGTGGGTCCTTATATATAGCCCTGGATCGACATACTGGAAGTCATCGGAAGAGGCTTTTGTCCAGTAGTTGGGGTGACGCAGGCTCACAGTAATACTTACTATACCACATTCAACCAAACTTGCGATCGACCTTTGTTTACAATATTTCTTTGTGAAATCTTTTTTGTATACAGAGCAACTCGTTAAGCAATATCTGGTCCTACGTCTTCCGTCACTACTTGCTTCAGGTCGTCGGACCAAGTAAATAATGTTCTGATATAAATAGCGTGGAAGCAGGCTAATATCCTACATGTGCAGCAAGCATGTACATGTTCGTACATAACACTTACGTAACTGTTACTGTCGTCCGCATTCGACGCACGCGCCTCCTTCACTAAACAGATATTGTTCACATATACATTTCTATTATCTTCTATTTCAGGCACTACTCTCTTTTATTTACTTCTGGTACCATATTTGCGCGCATAATAAGCACTTTATAAATAGTATAATTGTACTTATTCTAAGTTTAACTTTATTTCCAGATGACTCATAAAACTATGCAAAGTATTAAATCGAAAAGCTAGTCTAGATTTATCAGTTAATATTACATAGATACCAGTCATCTATACAAATAAATAAAATTGTAGTGTCTGTTTGTAATATCAAAATAACAGCTTTTTACTGAATATACAGTACTTATAACAAAAAAACATTTTTTTCAATGTTTGTCTGTCTGTTTGTTTGTTCCGGCTAATCTACGAAACGGCTGTACCGATTTTGACGAGACTTTTACTGGCAGATAGCTGATATTATAAGGTCTAAATAGGCTACTTTTAGTTTAGAAAAATAATTAGGATTCCGTGCAAAAAAATTAAAACCCTTGAAATTGGTAACAAAATTCGATTGAAAAAGGGAAGTAAGTAACATTTTTTTTTAATAATGATTTTACGCGAACGAAGGTCGTGGGCAGCAGCTAGTTGTTTAGTATAGGAGAGTCAGTAGAAGCACAAGGAAGCCATGCCATTAGCTTATAAACTAAAAAGAATGAATATATAAAATTCTTCAGAGTAAGATGCCTTAGAATTTCCTTTTTGCCTCCACTATTAATATTACTTATTTACTTTTCCTTTCTTATATGCGGCCTGAATAGAGCCCACACTATATCAATAAATAAGGCCCCGGTACACACCTCTGCATAGTAACGACCGCTACATAATCCACATAAAAAGAAATTGCGGGCCGACGAGCAGGCGCTCACCCACGCGGCCCACGCCACGGCTCCGCTCCTCAGGCTCGATACACCGCCGATATTTACGTTACGTTTCGGAAAAACTATGCGTATTTTCGTTTTTCGGTTCATTTGATATTCTTGTAACGTGTGTCCGAAGGTCGCGATGTGCGTACGGTGGTCGCTGACAGGCACTAGTGTATAATGTACGTGTTTGTGTATGTGGCTGTAGGATAGGTTCCGCGTACGCTTCACGGGCGACACGGGTTACAATCAGTTATTGTTTTCCATACAGTTAGCTCATGTTATTGGATTTGTTTTTATTTTGTGACGGTCGTCTACCCCTGTTGTGGCCTTCCGTCAACTATTTTGTGTTAGGTTTTCAATATTTACGTTACAGATGTTATAAACAAAAACTCGTCTTGGACAAAGACTTGCTTAGACTAGCTCATAATGAAAATAAAAAATAGAAAACAGAGAATCAGACTGGAAAACAGACATTTGCTTGTTTATAGCTACTTTACAAAAATATCATGTGCAAATTGTGAGTAAGTGCACTCTTCAAGCTGTTAATGCAAGTATTAAGGATAATTTTATCCTCATTGCCTCTGTCACATACCAAGGTATCTTAAAGTCAGTCAATACACAACGGTAATTAAACATAATTTGTACATAAGCAAGAAAAAGTTAAGTACATGAATATGCAAGCGCATAATTCACGAAAACTTGCTCATTACATGGCGTATGATCACGAGGCGGCTGTTCCGGCTGTGAAGAGTACAAGGGCGACAGCGAGACGGACGAAAACATCAGCAATTCATTTAGTTAGGTTTCTCCTCAATAATATACGATGTTTAGTTTGGAGCGGGCATAACTTTGTAAGAATAATATGTTATTCTTACAAAGTTATGCCCGTTTTCAAAGCGCATTGTTGGACTTTCAACCCACGTTTCAGTGCCGGGAGTTGAAATTCCAACCATGCAATGAGATTTAGGCGTAAGTTGATTAAATTCAGTTCAACAAAACCAAACTACAATATGGTTATTACAACTTTTCGTGGTAATCTACTACGGTGAATTCTAATTGTATTACAAAGTAAACCTATGTACACAGGCTTAGTGTAACTGTAACGAGGCGGAATGTTCCTCCGCTGACGACCTACCTTAAATCTGCTAATTAGGCTAATTAAACGAACTGCTGATAAGGTGCCGTGGACCGTCACACTAATGACCCAATTATTGTATCATTAACGGTTTTTTAGTAGCTCGAGTAAATAGCTCGATGCTTGCGTCACACGGGCCGAATATGAATCTCTTAAACAAGCTGTCTGTCTTTGAGATCTTGCTGTTCATCTAAACTACGTTACGGATTTTGATGGGATTTTTTAATTTAGAGAATTTTCACTAGTAAGTTTGTTTATAGAATATATTAATATTCAAATCAAAATAAACAGGACTGATAATATCAAGTCGTAAAACCGAGCGAAGTTAGGGCGGGTCGCGTAAACCATATAAACGTGATTGAATAATAACTCAAATATATGTAGGCCAGACATCGTAGCGCCTACGTTGAGTAGCTAAGCTGCCATTTAGTCTACATAAGCTAATCTATATTCTGCAAATTATAAGCGTTTGCATAATCATAAAGTAGATACACGTCGCATGTATACGGTACGTCAGTACATCGGACGAATACAAAGGTATGTAGTGCAGAGTGTTGTGCAAAAGGTTTACTTGGTTGCAAAGTACGTTGAAACGGGCTCGGCATGAATAAGCGCGTATTATGAAACCATCAAACTACATACTTCAGGTAATGAAACACTGCGTTGAGCATATTTTTCTTTTACGATAGTTGAGACAGTCAATCACATTGAAAATGGTGAAAAATTGGTAGGTACTGTTAGTATAATCACCCTTTGACGTGCACACTGCTGGGTTTCCACTCTCACAGGTCTCCTCTCTGTGTAGCTCACCAGGCGGGCCCAGTGCGGGTTGGTGGATGCCACATGTCTTTAATTGGTCTGCCATTCCAATTCCCAGAGTTTTGTATATCTTCTGGCGTGTCTTCGATAATAACTTAATGTAGTAAACCTTCTGTCACATCTGCCAGTGTGGCTCCACTGTGAGGGTGGTAGCGGACGCATCCGGACGCCGGCGGAGCGGACGCGTCCGGTTCCGTAAGCGCTGACAGTCTCGGCCGTGTCCCATCTCTATGAGCGAGCTGTATTAGGCCTAGATTGCCTGGAGGTTCTGGCTATCTTTTGTTTGAAGGTTTATGTTATAACTTAGTTGTGCGCTGACTACGTAGCTTTCATAAGCTAGTGGAAACAAAACTATCGTTTAAAAAAGTAAGTTATTTTCCCTTTTTTAATGTTCGGTGAAACGGAACCGATTCTAACAGATAATATACTGAAGTATCGGTCAGCGCCCGGTGTCCCACCGTTTAATGGGATCAGTGTTTTATTGATATATCCGCGGTGTCCCAGAATTCGACGAATAAAATCGAGAAAAATATCTCCAAATCTTGTTTTATGTAAAAAAATAAACGACTAACTTAACAGTTTAGACCAAAAAAAAAATCTTCAAATAAACCATTCCTATCAGTATTATATTTGGGGCTTCCCAAATGGCGTAGAATTTGCGCCTTTATTAGTTTTATACTTAACAATGATAAGATGGCGTGTCTGGCGTGACCCGGGCCAGTCTGTCACCTGCCATGTCGGGTGACTATCAGCCTGTTCATGGCAATTGAGGGTAGTACAACATTTTTGTGTGTTGCGGGTAGTCGTGAAACGGCTGCAGTTTAGCGTGAATCTAATTTTCTTGCTAGTGGTGTTGTTGTAGCGGAAATTGAGGCTTTCCTTTGTACATGTAGATTGTTTAAAGCTTTTGTGGTAGCAGTGCATGATTGTGTAAATTCAGTATTGATCGTTAAAGCTGTAGATGTACTAGAGATATTTCAAAATTGTCATTGGCATACGCATCTAGTGTTTGATTAATTATTTATCTAAGTAAAACAGAGGTACGGATAATAGGGATTCGCAAAACACAGATTATGATCATAGTTTTTACCTAACTCACAAATGAGGTTACATCAGCCTCCGTAATGCATGTGTTTTTGCTCTGAACAGGATCAAAAGCCATCAATTCCATGAACAAATCATCAGATCACACAGAATTATCTCATTAACATGAGGTAATTTGTCCCATACATTCATGAACACAATTTGGGGCTCCATACATTTTCATTACCTATTCGTAAGCACGGAAAATATTTGTACTCCTAATTCGACGAATGTGTGCGAAGTTAATATTTGACTGTGTGTACTTATGTGTGGAAAGTACTCAGGTTAGGGTAATCTGCACCTTTAAAGGATAAGGGAACATCTGAATTTAGAAAGTAAGGCGACGCTTATGTCAGGTGTGAATGAAAAGTACTGGTTGTACGTAGGTAGCTTGTTTGTCGCTGATCTGTGTCTACAGCCCTGGACCCTCGGCGTGTTCTAGTCCATTATGGCTTGATGTTTTCTATTTTATAAGATCGGGCATCATATTGTTACTGCTAAACCGATAATGTACAGTACCATACACATATACATATTCACATGTAGTATATCATACACATAAAGTACAGAGGATGCAATATGTTTTAGTCTGCTATAACCGGCTGGACTGGCTCTTGAAGGGGTCTTAAAGAGGTGTTCGATTTGGCCGCATGATAAGCTTTTATTACTTGTTCAAATGCCCTGTGGAGTAACTGCACAAGATCATCATATGTATAGTGTTTCCAAAGCGACTAAACTAAACTAGGTAAAGATACCTAAGAGCTATTTACTTATTAAAGGTATCTACTAATCACTTACACATTCACATAGCCTACTTAATAACTCTACACACCAGTATATCGTTTCTCTCCAACTTTCACTCATATCTAAAACGAATGCCCATGTTGACAACTGAACACCAATACGTGGTACAGTCATAAATCCTCCCTAACAAGTACACACATAGTGTACCCACACAGGCCGTAGATCACGGCAGGGTGACGCGCTATGGCGGCGGCTGTCACTGACTGCGGGAACCCATCACTTGTTCGACACACATTCCGTGAGTTACGACCGGCCGACAATATTGAGGTGTCGGTCGTTGTAATCATTTTCGTTTGTGTGTGGTATTATTTATGGGGTGGACGGTTTTTGGTCCTTCTATACGAGTTTTCGTAGGCCACGGACTGATTGTCCAAAGAAATATATGAACGAATTTTTTATTATGAAAACTAGCATGTTATATCAAAATAAATAAAATTAAGTCATTTAAAAATCTTGAACCTACACTCGCACTGGGTAGTACCTGCGTGGTGGATGATGGATGACCCACTGTATCTTATAGAGGATAGTGCTATCTTAATGTGCGAATATGTAATTCTAATTTCATCTCATAGAATATCTGGGAATTAGTGTCCATACCAACACTGGGAGACGATCTATTTTTCTTGTTCCCACGCGCAAAAAGTTCATAAAGTTGCATCACCCAGCAACCGACGGGTTGCTAAGCTAAAGTTAGCGCAAGTTAAATAAAGTCATCCTCACTCGACGTCCACCTTGCCTCGCCCGGACTAGAACCTGTGTCTATTTATACCAGGCAGGTTCCCGTCATCCAGCGATGTCGTTAGCAATAACTATCGCTATACTACTGGCCATATTGATGGTATAAACCTGTAGGCACTGATAATGTGACTACATCTATTATGATGGTGCTCATATTTTATGTTAGCTTGCATAATTGCTTCTTTTTACCACTGCAGGAGCTTATGTACCTTTATGTAATTTGTGACGAATCTCGACTTTTTTCAAAATATTCGAAATGTAGAGTCAGATCATCAGTTGTATCGATTGTATCAAGAAATCACTGGAGTGCTCATGTTACAGATGGGTGGGAGATGCCTAGAAGTTAATCCAAGAAGCATCATCTTATTTCCAGTTGATTGCGGAACACAGCGATCGCCAACTCATCTGCCAATCGAGGTGGCTCTTTCCCCCTGATCGTTAATGTTACTGGTTATTACCGATGGCTCATCTTCAATAGATAACGACAGAAGGTAGGTCTCCAACTCGATCAGATTACAACACTGAATTCCTGTAGAGCAGTTTCAGCGTAAACTATGTAAAGTTGAGCGTTTTAATGTAATGCCTATGTCAGACAGTTTGGCCCCAACGATAACATTTGACCGAATTGCATCGGACTAAACATTCCACAGACTACTATTAGTAGGGACAATGCCTCGTTTGAAAATGTAGGTATATTGGTGTACCTAAATAACATCTATCAATGCTAGATATTTGTTCTATGTGTTGATTTGGTGCGGTCACTTTCTACGGTTAGTTAATAGAATTTCTGGCCACATCACCGATTTTCCGATTCAATTTTTGCTTTTGTATGGGTCTATTGTGTTCTACTTGTTGTTGGGTTTTTGTGAATTTTCATCACTTTCACCTTGTAACCTATATGAAAGTTTCATGTTTGAAACAATAGTTATAAGATAGAAAGTTCACTACAGCTTTGCATGGCGTTAGTTCAATCCTAACGTTTGTCCTGACATATACGTCTCTAAAATTGCGCTCACCAACCAAAGCTAACCAAATAAAGTAAATGGCTACACACATACAAGAGTAAATATATCGATTCTGTACAAATGACAATTAAAAGTGCGCATCGTGGATGCGGGCATGCGCTTCGGCGCGGGCGCTGCTAACTGGGTCATTGACGGTGTGCGCGGCTGTTCAACTGCGCCTGCGACACTCAACCAAACATTGTGATGACGATGCATTTCCTACGTTAAAGTGTGTCTAAGAAGTAAAGAACTAGGGACGATAAGTGCATGATGGCTGAGATACTACCGATTTCTGAAAGATCCAATCGATTTAATAGGATCATTAAGTAAACTTGCCACATCATAACACGCGTCGCATACTGCACAGGCAGTAGGCACACCAAATAATTTAAATAAAGATAACTTTAGTGTGATAAAGTATCGAGAGCGTGAAGTTTTCGGCAAACTACCATGTTAGGGTAACCACGCACAGTGACATAAATGTGGACAAGTATCGGACTAAATGCGTTTAATGAAGTGGACAATACGTGTTGTTTGCCAAGCAACCGACAAATATGGCTCATTTACTTAATTCATAATTTATGTTTATTGGAATAAACAACGAAATTATTTACATTGTAAAGCTATCTATCACAATCTTTTAAAACTTACCAAAGAAACAAGAAAGCACTTATGAATAAAAAAATCGAACGGCTTTGTATTTCATTACGCCGCCGTTCTTGTTCATAATATTTAAATCAATGGTAATGGCATTGGAGATATAAAGCTATGTGCTTCATATTTACGATGCTTTTTCATAAGGCTTTCTATAATAAACGCGTAGTGCCGTCTTACTGCAGGTATTGAAGTATTGCGTTGAGGGCATCATTAGTTCGAGCCAAGTCAATGACTTTGGTCACTTGTGCTATAAAAATCAACTGAGCAAATAACTTGCAGCTGAGACATAACGAGTGTTGTCAGGATGTCTACTAAATTACAATTATGTCGCTGTTTATAACTTGGAATAGGTAGGTAATGTCTTGGTATCGACTTTGTGGAAACAAGCCAGTTTGGGGAAACCCAGAACTAACTGAGAAACTTCCTAGCTTGTAATTTCGGTTGAATCTGTTGTTGATCTAGCTTTCTGTAGTAATAGTTGCTTGAGTTTAATTGCCTCTGTAACTGCTCAAGGTTGGCCAGTAACTCGAGCTATTAGTTTACTTTAATATCCCAGTTAAATGACACTCTTATTTAACGTGAGCTAAATTGATCAGCTCTCCAAGATTGATCCTTTTTGAGGCAGTGTACATTCTTTTTAGATCATTCGCCCCTAGTCCCAAAGCTACATACATCTGCGATGTTCAAGTCATCCCGAGCAATGTGCCAATGCCGCGCCATCCAAGCGTTCCCAGCGATTATCTGTCGCGCATAAAGTGTGCCATGTAAGGGTTACGCGCGAATGTCTCGGAACTAGTTTGACTTGTGTGCGAGGGAAAAATAAACTAAAAGAGTATGGAGATCCACGGACGTTGCCTCTCAATGTCTGATTACTATGCTCTCAGTTATTTTTAGGTTTTGTTATGGAATCTTTCGTGATATAATGACAACGAAAGTTACGTTGAATCAAGAATAATTCTTTCTTCATCCAAAAACCTTGGAAAAAGCAAAAGTGACAAAAATCTCGAAATGTAACAAACACTGAAACAATAACGTAATCCGGAAATACTAGAAGCTTTATTTATTCCGATATTAAGACTTGGGTAACACAGAAACAGAGCTTTTCAATTCGAACTAGAAGACTGGCAACAGTAACACGGACATAAAACTAATAACCGAGAAGTATTACAGAAGGACTAGAATTTAAAGTAGTGTTACACAGTTGAGCTGGTACGGCGCTTGTGCCAGATGATGACAGTAATGCCAGATAACGACATCTGAGCAGAATGCCAGGCGCGGACATTTGGCTGAACGTCGCGCGGGTAGTTTCAAACGACAGTTGAAAGTTTTAATAGTAGTCTATGAAAGGAGAATAACGTGGACACACTACGTTTTATCTCTGTTAACTTATGTTTTCCTAATCACTATGCATTACTGTCGGCTCATGTATATTCATGCCTTCATTATGTTTCGCTATATTT
The DNA here is from genome assembly GCA_950022335.1 of Eurois occulta. Lineage (NCBI taxonomy): Eukaryota > Metazoa > Arthropoda > Insecta > Lepidoptera > Noctuidae > Eurois > Eurois occulta. The sequence continues at coordinate 738,682 of OX465489.1, read as the reverse complement.
TTGCTTTGCTCTCAGACTTTCAGCTCGTTTCCTAGCGTCCTCTCTTTATGCTAATGTAGCACTTTCACGGGCGGCACCTTTCCTAAATTCAGTATAGGAATTTCTAATGCACGCCCGAAATAATATTTCACTAGAAATGTTGTGTACCTAACTTTATTACAATGTAGGTTATTCTAGTTCAATAAAACCTCCAAGAACAGCTTTTATTTAACTCAATAACTTAACGACATTTTCTTCACAATGTTTACATTCAACGGTTCTTGTAAAACATTTTCTCTATAATAAATTTGTTTGCGTCGACAAGCCACAAGAATACGATCGTATCGCTGAAGCCATCAAATTGTCAATTTGTTTACCGCAATGTCGCTAACAATTCAATTTTTCTCGAAGGTTCCTCTCGTCAATCTTAATTTCCGGATGAATCTTTAGTAATGGAGTTCTCTTTTATTCATTTTTTACCCATGCTTTGTGTTTGCATTGGAGTCTGATATTTTTATTTACAATTGTATTTTATTAAATAGAATTAGGTACCAACTTTTTCCGCAAAGTGTTATAAATAAATTAGTTCATGAAAATCGAATGTGTTGTGCTACCTTTAGTTACGGTATGACTAACAAATATTTGCATACCGCGTTAGTCACTCCATATCGTTATACATATACATAGCTATAATATGTAGCTCATTAGAAACCTGCTCACAGAGCTAGTAATCTAACGGCTGACATTCTCATCTACAGAGATACAAAAATAATGATTCCTTTGTTTTTGTGGAATAGTTATAAAAAACAGATGATGTGTGAACGTGAGGTAGGTGCGGCTAGGAGCTAGCGCGGCCACAGCGCCAGGCGCGCGCACGCGGCTGTGTCCTGCAGCCGCTATCAATTAATATTGATGAGGTGTCAGACAGATGATCATGCCACTTATGTTACCACGTTATTTATTGCCTGTTTTCGTGGCTTTTATTAGTTGTTGGCAAAGTTTTGATACAGAGCTTTGAATTGAATAGCCTTGTATTGTTTAGTTTTGTTACATCTTCAAATGCAGTATTATGTCTGAATAATAATAGATTTTATTTAGTTTCAATGTTATTTCGTATTTTGACGTCCAATGACGGACAGCTAACATTGATTTATTATTCCTATGTAGTTTGGCACCAACAAATAATTATGCATTTCTTTAATTTGTTGTTGATCATCTTTCTTGTAATGATGTATGTACCTATTAGCTAATTGGCAGTACAGCTAAGGGTAAGGTGAGTAAGGGTAAGGTTGTAGTAGTTATAATGAACGGGGTGTAACTACACTAGTAACGCTTGCTATCTACGACTAGTCTGAAACGTCAACGCTCAGCTCGTTAAAGTTCTCTCTACTAATTACTAGGAGTAGGTACGATACTATAACAACTAATTGAAATGCTCATCATAGCGTTGTTTACTTAGTTTTCACTTTGTAAATATGTTAGTGATATGGTATTAAAATAGCTGTTCCCATGTTTAATGTGGGTAAACGTATGTAATCATCACTTTAAGAGTACCACAAAAAAAAGTCTTACGGTAGGTACATTGATGGTGTATACTGTAAGTAATTTGATTTTAAGTATACTATCATTAACCAAGACATAAACGGGCGTGGTGTCATGTTTGTGTTAACCAAAAGGAAAATATATAAGTGCGATTTCCAATTTTATGAGCAAATAAATACTATCCGAAATAGTAACGCATTTAACCTTTTTAGTATCTACATAATTAATTTGAACGATTTCAATGAGCAGCGCTATCCGGCTATGAGACCTCATGCAGCCTTTCAATAACTAATAACGTAAGTAATTGATAGAAATTCATTTTATGAGAGATCTCCTGCTAATAAAATAAACTTTATTGCTATAAGCTTTAGCCCATGGAATGGTTCGCCAATAAATAAACTGGGGACAGCAGGACGGTGTTGATGAGTGTTACTACTTCCGGATGTGTTACACAAAAAGATATCGCAAGGGACATGTTTTGGATAACTGCATACTGCTTACATTACACAATTTGAATATAACTTGAGGTATTGTCCAAATTTTACTTACTTCCTAGTAGTTTAGGAGAACTCAACTCAAACTCAAAGCATCTGTTTCAGATAGTCCCCTGATAGGCACTTTTGCATTCAAAGTTGCAGTCAAACATAAGCTCCCTACAGTCTCTCAAGTTGCCTCAGGCAGCATAACTGTGAATGGACTGCAGTTGACACTCTGCTTACCTGTTTCGATCTCTGATTCGTCATAGTATTCACCATCTTCCTGCCCTTGTCCTATGTTACTTGGAGTCGGCGTTTTAAATCCGATCTCATCTCATAATTGTATTATTTAATTAGTGAAAACGAGTCCATAACATTGTATCAGAAACACATATTTAACAGTATTTCGAACAGTAACAGTTTCATTCCGATGGGGCCACGGCTAGTTATAATAAATTCTCTGAACTTATTAATTTAATGTCAGAGGTTCTTGTTTAAATTAACAATTAGTGCGAAAACCGAGTTAATTATCGACGTTTTCGTGCTGTTCTAACTTGTTTTATAATGTTGACCGTTTTTGGAAAGTTGAGTGAATGCAGTTAGCTAAATATTCGTTTAAATTTCTTTATTATTCGTTTTTTATTCTACATAACATGATAACGTGGCCATCTCCATAAAGGGTAGAACCTCATCTATCAGCATGTAATCGCATTTTTCCATGCACTTATCCTTGAGTGAGAAACAGAGCGGGAGTGCCATGACGCGGCAGCATCGACGAAGCGCTCGGCATGCGGCAGCACATGGAGCTTGGAGCATGCAAAAATGCGAGTCCGTACTGATAGGTGAGGCGAAACCGTACCTCACGTTGTGTATTGTTGGTAATCCGCTAGACAAGTCGCCATCTAACATTCTGAAACGTCTGAAAGCCACCTGAGCGTGCTTTGCCGTGGCCGACTTGGAAGTCTCGCAATAGTCTCCGAACGCAAATCAGCCGTAGCAAAGATAATCTCTTCAGATGGGGGTTCATGGACGGTTCAGATCTCAAGTGTGTATGCGGCGTGTCTCCACAGACAATCTTCCATCTTGCGCTGCATCGTCAAGTGCCCTGACACTTGCGCACTTGACGATCTTATGACTGCCTCAGCGAGCGGAGTTCGCATCGTTGAATTTTGGGCCAAATATATGTAGTGAAAATTTGCCATCGAGACGCTATGAAGAAGTAAGATCTGTATTATTTAAAGTAGAAATATTATTATAACGGTATTTAATCACAAGCTGATGAATTCATAGACGCCGCAGCGGAATGTTGTTATCAGACACATCAATACTACGAGTATCTAAGAGAAATATTTTAATATCACATGTTTTGTGTTCCATTGATTTGAATCATATTACGTCAACTCTTTACGAGTTTGCGTAGTAATATGTGATTTAGTATCGCTATGACTGAGAAATTTCTACATTTCCACATATAGGGTATGGAAACGATGAAAATCATTTAAGTACGTTTTCCTAGTTAATGTCGGTCTCATAGTAGTTTCCAATCGTTTAGTGGGAGATAGATAACTAAGGTAAGGATTCGCCTATTGATGCATGAATTATGCACTGCCATAGATGTTTGATCCACACCTCCCTTGATGACAACTGTCCATATGAGTCGGTCATAGTGTGACCTGTGGGAAATACCGTTACAAAACACACAATGTCCAAAGATTTGTTTAACAAAGAGACAGTTTGCGAGGAATGCGCGTCTCAGGTCAGATGTTTGTCAATATTTGCGCAGTGTCGGCGTGTCGGTCGGTCAGAAACCGGCCGGCTCGGCAGACCGGCGCTGACCGGCGGCGCTGACCATTGGAGGAGTACCGTTGCGTCGATGATCTGCCTGTCGATAGCTTTAGTAGGATATTAGGTGGGTATATTTAGGTGGTGATGGTGGTGTTGAATTAGGTTTTTCTTGACTGAAAATTTGCCGGCTGCTACAATTTTCCCACGTTATTTTCTTTGAAGAATGTCGTTTCTAACAAAAGAAAAAAGTATAAGTAATCTTATAATATGATCTCTTATGGGTAGGACTGTCGTTTCTGTTAAATATTCGAACATAGTAAAATTGAAAAAGTTCCATGTCTAAAGGTTTCCCAGGGGCTAGTGTAATCGACTCTTACCGGACAGACCACAATTGCATTGCTCCTGTTATCCGAAGTATCGAGTCATCACGCACGTCCACAACATGCCACTCGTCCACAAAAAAATCAAACCGCAATTTATAATCGAAAATCCGAATTGGGAATTGGTAAAAAATCGATTGGGGCGCCGCCCGTTCATCATTCGATTGTGGATTGTATTGAGTGGCGCCAAAACCGCTAGCGCTGTGGCAGTTTTTATTAGTTTTAATACGTTATTGGGTCAACGGACTTGCAGTATTAAGGCCGGTGACCACTTGGCTGGGTGACGAGCTGATCATTTGGGGCTCCAGGCTAACTCGAGCGACGGTTACAGATCAATCAGCCAATCAAGTCAGCCCAGTTTACGGCTGCAGACAACGCAATTCAAGCGAAACATATTGCCAATTAGGTTCAAATCAACGTCAATAAATCTTAGATATACGCTTACATAAGTAATAAGTTAATATTTTTCAGCGCGTCATACGTCATTGAACAAGAAAATTGTTTTCCCGTTGAACAGTGGGAGCAGAACAGTAGAACGAGTGTTTTATTGATACACCGATCGATTATGTTACTACAATTCGCGTTTTTGTCGATAATTGTGCGTCTGCGCCTGTCGCTAATGAAAGTTGCGTAATTAATGTACTTTATATTTTTATTCATTATAAACCTCTAGTGGAAGTAAGTTTAATTTCCTATAAACTAGGAGCGACGTAGAATTAACTTACTTAAAGATAATTGTGTACATTAAGTACTAAATGTAATATTATGTTGGACCCTTATTGTAATCTCATAAATACTTTCTGTCTTCCTAGCCGTCTTTTATAGTTTCATACTTACTTCTGCATAATGATAAATACTACTACTTTAATACCCTATACCTGAGTAGTATTAGCCATTACTTTGTCTGACGGCCAAATATTACATTCTTACCAGTGCGACCGATGCAACGACCTTCTATTTTCTTGCAGTTTTTCTTCCACCTTTTTGCGTGTCATACTTATTTATCATTATGGCGAAAATGATGTTTGTTCGACAATCGGTTAAGGTTTAACAAGCTGTTTGTTAACACATCTGTGTGAGTTAACATAGACTTTGACAGTACTTAACTAATCACAAACTGTTAAATCTCATAAGTTTAACCAACTTAACCTTTGTTAAATATGCTATTGTTTAGTCGCTATAAATCATTGTTAGCTTGCTCCAAGTAAGTAATACTACGTAGTAAAGAGGTGTACTAGCAGGCTAACGCAAGCTCTATTTAGCTGTTCATTGATTAATTATTGAGAGATCATTCACAAACCCTGGTGTAGGTTATATACCTTAACAGAGTACGTTAGAACTTTGTTTTGGTGTATTTTTAATAGTTTGATTGAATCGAAAAGGATTGAATAAAGCGCTGGCCACATCACCAGCTTGCCGCCGCGGGTTATACAGAGATGTTCCTTGTAAGCCCACCTTTCACCAGTTATATTTAAGTCTCATATAATATTGCAACCAACAGGGCTCAAATCTGGTCTCCAAACCCAGTAAAATTTTCTCCGGGAATCGAACCTTATGCTTAGCAGTTGCGCTTGCGACCACTTGGTCAACGAGACAATAATAATGTAATAAAATTCTAAATTTGAAACTATCTTTAGCTAAACCGAGACATGTTGCTTGGCTGTGGAATGAAACCAGGGCTGGAGAGAATTAACGTTTCACGCCCATACAAAAATCGAGCATTGCAACATTGCCAAACTTCATAGCTCGATCGACTGACTGACAGCCATATACCACCTCGCGTTAACAGTACATAAGGACTATTGTGATAGAAGCATCTGTCTGTATGTCATGCATGTCCGTGTGCATGTTTTTACTTTCGCGTCCGGTGTCCAATGTCCCGCGGAGTCGTGCGCAGGCGCAGCGCATGTAACGTCGCTCAAGAGGTGATTACACGTCAAGTGTTGGTTTTAATAACGAGCTAAGAGTTCGTCTGTTTATCGAAAGGCTTACATTAATATCTATCTTTACTTAATGTTACGTAAAATGTATTGTTGGTAATACTTAAGAGATGAATGGAGATACCTGTAAGTTGTTTCGACGACTGAAAATAGTTGTTTAGTGCGTTCATATTTTTGATTCTATTGTTATTGTTTTTACATTAGGTAATAACAGTAGATATCGTTAAAACAATAACTTTCATTAATTTCTGCAAGAACTTAGATGTTATGTTTGGCTCTTCTAATTAAAAAAACAGATTCAGCACATCAAGCTACCCAAAACTGTCATTTTTTTCAACCAACCAATTTTTTTTTTTTTTTCTAATCAACCTTGAACCAAATGATTTAGCGATAACGTTGAAAGTCTATTACAGAAATTAGACAGATTGTAGTAGCTTGATGTGCTTGCGTTTGTACATAACGGTAATCCACAATACAAACTCATCGTCTGGATGTGATCACAAGAATCTCACGGAAACCTCGAGGTTTACTTAGTTGCTCTAATAATACCCCTATAAACTAAGTTAATAGCCACTTATTGTCTCAGCTTGACGGATGCCTGTGTTGACAGCTGTCAACCCGTTAACAATCATGAATGGAACCGATAATTAGAACCCACTTAGTTTATACACACACCTTGTTTATTTGTAAAGAAAGTTTCTTGAAACCGCATACTTGTGGTGTACGACAAGTCCTGTAACATTACGTCACATCTATCGTAGGAAAACGGTAGAACGGCTTGTGTACGCACGCCATTTTTCTCTCACTAAACTTTTGTTCGCCTAGACTTTCAAAGAACTTAGTGAAGTCAAATGCTTCTTTTCGCCCACGCACACGCTGAAACTGGAAATCTTCCGTAACTCTAATAAAACAGAAAGTTTTGCTCCCTAGTGGCGTTAAGTAGTTATTTTCGTAAAACCTAGAGCACGCAGTAAGAGAATATACAATATTTTTTTCAATACACTTTCTCGAAAACCGAATCGTAGTGCGATAAGAATATCGCACTACGATTCGGTTCGACATGCAATGTATTTCACACGCGTGGATTTTTAATATCTTTTCGCACACGTTTGGAAAAAATCCACAAATATACTTATACTAAGTCCAAATGGGTTCAATGACTATAGTGGGCGGTGTTTGTTTTTTTTTTAATCTCGGCAAAGAGATTTATGCGTCTTTACAGCGTAATTATTTTTTGAGTATTTAATTTGTGTTTGTAAAGAGAATATCATAGATGAAGGGTACAGGGGCAAAACAAGAAATGTCACAAAAACAAAAAGTTGTGTAATTAGCATTTTAATATTTAAAAGTTAACAAGTTTCTTAAGTATCACTTTAACTTATATCCAACTAATACAAACTTAACTTTAGCTTTTAAAGTCTTCATTTTAGGAACAAAAAATAGTTTTATGAAAATAAAAAATAATTAAATATTTAAAAAATTAAAATAGTTCACTTTTGGAACATACAAAAACTGGGAATGTCCATTGTGTTCCATACAAATACAAGGAATGTCCAAATGAAATAATTGCTTAATTATTAGACATGGGGAATGCCTTCAAAGTAGGATTGGACCCCCTCAAATCTTTTTAAATCCATTAAGTCCTTGTACTTTTCTGCACTAATAGGTAGAAAATTTTGGTAGGCAGTTAGCAGTTACACTATGGACCTTCCCTGTTTTATTCCTGTACGTCGTTTTGAAATTTAAGTGATACATCTAACTATTCTTGTTTTTACGCTTTTGTATACTGCTAAATAAAAATACGCGGGAAAATGAAAATGTTGTCATCATAAATTAAATATTGGGTTTTTAGTGACATTCCTGGTTTTGCCCCTGTACCCTTCAGATAAACATGATTATTTAAAACAAATATTTACTTTTATGAAAAAATTAACATTTATTTGTGTTTTAAATTCAAAAATATTTGAATTTTCTATTTTTCATATTAGGCTGTTTAGCGGCATCATACCTTTGCTTCTTCTTCAACCTGGCGAAAGCAAAGCGCGGAAAAAGCAAATTAAATCATAGTTTTCTAATAATTCCTGACACAAATACTTTCCTTCTTTCTTCGAAAGTGTATTGAAAAACGTCGTTTGATACGCGTGGGGATTTGTTACTTCAGTTCTCGGCTCCTTAACAACCTCGCCTGCAGCTCGGGTGTTAATTCCGCCTCGAATGCAATAACAAAGTTTCCCCACTTACATCAAAATGTACTATTTCTGTAAATGGAAAATCGTAAGACTTGCTTCAGGTCGGTCCAGGAGGCTAGTTATGATGAGACCTCAGAAAGAGATACCTACTTTTTCACTTTGAATCCCACCTAGCTTACAAATGTTAGGTATAGTTCCGGGTACAAACATACTGGTTGCATATAATCGAACTCCTTCTTTTTTCATAGTAGAAAGAAGAAGAAATCCCGTTATCTTTGAGAACATCGCACGTTTTGACTCTTCTCTCATAAAATGAACTAGCTGTTGCCCAAGACCTTCTTTCGCGTGAAATTATTATTAAAATAAAATAAAAAATGGATTTTTTTACCAATTTCAACGGTTTTAATTTTTTTGCACGGAACCCTTATTCTTGTTCTAAAATAAAAGTACCCTAAGTTAGACCTTATAACATCAGCTGATTCCGGATAATCGCCGTTTCGGAGAATGTTTTTGTTGTAGTTGTCGTAACTATATATTTTCATAATTATGCATTCAGTAAAACGCTGTTATTTTGATTAAAACATACACTTCAATTTTATTTATTTGTATGTATTAGACTACATAACCCCAGCTAGCAAATAACTTATGTTCACATATCGTAACATTGGTAACCAGATCCCGCGGGTCCGGAACGTTCCCAGGGCCATCTGCGCACGGTGCTCGTCTGGCGTAGGTGACGGCGCATTATCCTATTGAGCGCGATCCGAGGCGATTGATGGATCACTTGCGCGGTCGTCCACCCGAGCTCCTGGACAACGGCCCGCCAGGGGTGCGAACACATTGACGCGATGCGCCGCGGGTTTTAAAGAATACAGTTCTGTCGAACATTTTATGAGTTTCGGTGTCAATGAAATCACAGGAAGGTTATGGTTAAGGCTATGGGTAGGAACGATAGGTTGACTGCTACTCCTGCCAAGCATGCATTCTGCGGGCGCCGCTATATATTCTATCTTTAAACGAATTAATGATTAAAGTAACTACCTCTCGAGAAGATTGTACATATTCAAATTAGCCAAATTCCCAGAACCATCAACTTTAAGCGCCTACTCTAACAGAATATTAGCAGAATTTTCCTTATTTGTCATGACTCAGTGCCTCTTCTTAAAATTGGTCCTGAGACGAGTAAAGAATTGCATCACACACGAACAAGAGTGACCGTTACACTCTAGTGCGAGAATGGCATTAATGTGACATGGTTCCCATATCGGGGGACATTCATCTCGAGAATGGGACAGTGGGTACGATAAGTGGGTGTCGGTCTTTATTTATGGTCTGCTTAGCTCCCGAGGGTGCTTGGCTCCTAAACCGATTGATTTGATTCTTTGTGTTTGTGTTCAAACCGTTTATTTATGTTAATGCGGTCGTTACTTCTAAGTGGTCTAGTGATTGTTGTCTTTAATATGTTATTGGTACAAGTAAATGTTTCATTGTTTTGCAGTAAATTGTTGCCATTGTGGGCAGTTTGTGAATCAGAATTATCGTAATTGGAGATAATTGTTCTGATTAAATTGTGTTTAAATGGGGCTTTAAAAGGTATTACAACCAGTACTCAATCAATCTTCAAATGGTCAATAATTTAAACCATACTCAAAGTAAAGATGTATTTTGTGGAAATTTATAGAAACAGAATTGAACAAGTTTTTAAGCAAATGACTTGGCTGTTTCTATCCTTCTAGTTTTGAATACAAAGTTATTTTTACTTAAAATGCGGTTCAGAGTTCGCAGTCTATAGAACAGGTCTGGGTTATTTACGTAAGGTGTTTAGAGGAATTCAGATGAAAGGTTATTTCTGGTAATTTTAAAGATAAATTTATTATTTATTTGTACCTATGCTGGTCACTGATTTATTTATTTATTTATTTAAAATGTGGTTTCTTTGAGTCATAGCTGATATTCTGCTTTGATTGATTTTCAGTTTATTGATCCTTTTTTTCTTTAACTTTCACAAACCATTCAATGCGTTCGTATCGTAATCTGTTGTAACGCAAGACTATACAGAATCGTCGTCAGCAGTTCGTGGGAAGTCAACAACGAGAACAATCTATCTATAAACAAATGCCTCATCAATGACTATTTTATTTATTAAACCACTCAAACTCCCAAATAGGTACTTGATGTGATTTGCCTCTCTCAATTACTGCAGGTAAACTGGCTTTGGCTACCAACGATAAATTGGCGTAGTTTTATTATTCTTAGACAGGCTCCGGGCATTGGCACTTGTGTAATGATGATCAAACAGGCTTTTTTCTCGAGTAATATTACGCTGGCTGATCTAGGGGATGTGATTGCGCAGGAGAGGGGTCGTTGACCGCGGAGGTGCGCGGGCGCCGCTTTTTGCGATGCGCCTGATATGCAGTTTTGTTCAGCGCTCTTACCTGGCGATTGATTGCCTTGTAAATTACGTGATAGTGGACATAAATGCTATGTGAATACGTAGTAGTACTTAGGAAGGATATTTAAATCGGTGGAATATAACGTATGTATTTTATTAGCAAGATTGTCTTTTAGTCCTTTTCTCAAAATATTTTATTTGTTCAAAAGTTTAGCAGAATAAAATAAAGTAAATTTTGTCAAAGGAAAAACTACGAAATAATCCTTTAGAAACTGGTAATCCTTACGTTTGTATTTGGTGTCTTTTGCTGACGTTTTGTTTTGTTGTTTGTTGCAGATCGCAAGGCGAGATGGCCTCGCCGAAGCAACTGTTCCTGTTGCTGGCAACACTCAACATTGTTGCTGTCTGTCGAGCCGGTAAGTTTCTGTTAACTTATTAGGCGGTTAAGTGATAAAGATATTGTAATTTGTTACGGAAGCTCTAAGCTTGAACCGCGCCAAGGTAGAGAGTGATGTAGGTTTTGTGGTTTCTCTATCTTTTACATTGTAATTTGTATGTAACGAGAGATGCCGTGAGCTCGGGAAAACTGCTAGTTATGTTTTTACTATATTATTATTATTGAAGGCTTCTCTTTAGCGGCTTCGACAAAAACTACATAGTGTCCTAAATTTCAAATTGTGTGTAGTGTACTTATTTTCTTCAGATCAAAGAATGTTTTGTGAATTTTCCTTTTTTAATTAATTTTGCCAATTTTGTACCTTGTTAAAGACATTGTTAGATGACTTGATGGACTTTGTATCCCATATAGACTCAGAAATTCAGAACACAGTGAGCGGGAAACTGATATTGATTTAACAATGACGTCTTTTAAACTTTATAAATAAAACAAAAATCAATAAATTTGAATCGGACTCTGAGTGCACGAAAACAAAACAAGTTTTGAATGTTTTGCAGCGGGTCTACCACATAATGCGACGATTAGGTAATGCTGGCCGCACGCCATCAAGCTAATTATCAGAAATTACTTATTGGAAAAGAGTAAGTTTTCCGAATACACCCCGATGGTGACAAAAGCGGTGCCTTATCTTTCTAAGACAAGGGGACAAAAATGTTATCATTAGATAACATTTTTGTCCCGTTTTGACATTGGTAATAACAGTTTATGGTGAAATACTCCTCCTGTAAGAATGTAATCCGAAAGAAAAATTAGGATACTTAGAAAATTGTGTAAATAGATAAAATAAATATGCCACACGGCTTAAAATATAATCCAAACTAAGCGTCTTGTTTCAGTAGGACTGACGCAATAAACGGTGTAGATTGGCGCAGTCACAGACGAACCGACCATATTTCTTGTCCGTCTGCAACTCGCTCTACTCATCAATACATCGTAAAAACCAGTCCATCTTCACAAAACGACTTGTTTTTACTTTAAAAAGTTATGCGCAAATAAAAAGCAATAAAATCTATTATTTATTGTCAAACGAACGTGTACATTTGTTTGTTTTTCCTTATAGACAAATGGTGGACAATGTCAGAGGCTGTGCCGCATGGGTTTTATTTAGTCAGCTGAGTCACGGGCCGAAACCGAAGGTTACGTGTGATTACGTCACTCAGTTCTCACGTCTCCTACCCAATCAGGATATCGTTGAACATCTTCGCGTTGATTTGAGACGGTCGTTATGAATGCCTTCACGAATAGGCTTCGTCAGAATTCGAGATGGACTTGTAGGATGCTCGAAATAGTTTTAGGAAGCTTTTGTAATGTGTGGTTTTGGTAAAATTGGAAACTATTAAATGTTCAAAATGGCACTAAATATTTTGACGCCAAGTTTTATTCCTTTGGTATTTCTGTTAATTTTAACCCATACAAAACCTTCATAGAATATTGAAAATGTTACGAAAACTTATGCATTTTTCACTACGTTTTACGATAGACAAGTTCTATACAGCTAACTCAAGCTGCATAAGCGCGGGCTGTATGTGGACCGGCCACGAGATCGAAGTGTTGATAAAGCTAATTTGCTGGAGTGCGGAATTTCCCGGCGCCTCGACTGAGAAAGTGTTAACCGCCACATTTTCCTGTTACCGGCCTCGAGGAATGTGGGCTTTTATTCAATATTGAATGGGCTTTCCGAGGCATTTGGATTGATATTATAGCTGTAGTATTTATCAATCAATCCACTCTGATACTATAAACGCGAAAGTAACTCTGCCTGTTACCTTTTCATGCCTTAATGGCAATGTTTAGCCTGCAGTGCGGGCAGGCCACGAGTCCATGACTGGTGGTAAGATCCTTTATTTTCCCGATAGTACGTGTCCGTAGGTTAATCTAACCGCGGTTCGTGTCAAAGGTCAACTTGTGGAAGTAAAAGTAGACCCAAAATACGATCAGTTTTCATCATCAGAGTGTCAGCTGATTATGTCACGTCAGTGTTGTCATATCTCGAGTCAGTATCGTTTCCTTTGTATCGGTCTCAGCTTTCAGCTTGGGAGTGAGTGAGCAGTGAGATGAGAACGGGATGCTGAGTCTGGCGCGAATACCAATCAAATACGTGACCCGACTGCCCAACTGAACCAAAATATCATTTCTTCCATAAGTATAGAGCACGATATTAACTTTTTATAGGTTCCGCACAAAACGGTTGATGCTAGCAAGAACGCAGAATGACAATGTAACTCCGATAGTCCTACAGATTGTTATCATCACTGCTTATCACATTTATGAAGTCTTCCGTCTACTTCTAAATCATGTGCCTACTTCGTATGTACTATAGTTGTAGAAAAATTAAGAGATACTCGATAGATAGGTACGTACTGGAGCTATACACGCACAAAGATATGATTTTTCCATGGAGTAATTAAATTGTAAGAAAAATGTTTTGAAAACATCCGATGAATTTACAAAGTAATTAAATTAAATCAACAATGCCAATTAACACATAATTTTAAGCAGATTATTGCATATTAACAAATTCCTGATCATTATCAAAGAGCATTATTTATTTAAAGTGCTCACAAGAATTTATGTACAGTTACATGAAAATATCACACAATAAATATGTTTTTAAATATGATACATAATTACCGAGATTCATAGAATAATCATATATTGAATTAAACCCTCTAGTGAACACTTGCCCAAACACAAAACAGTTTTCATCATGGACGCAACAGTGCAAACTGAAACTATTTGTTATATGAACAACTTTGTAGTGTTTATTGCCTGTATGTTTCTATAAGTTACAGTTTTAAAATAATAATCATTAATCTCTACCACTGCTAGACAAAGGGCAAAGCTTCTCCTGCTACCGCACCTTCAATCAGCTGACTGCGGTCCACCCTGGATACAATAGGCATCTTCTATATCCAGCCATCGCAACTCGTCTTCTCCTCTGCTTCCTGCATCAAGTCTACCCTAATATTACGGTTCTGTTTCCTCTAACTAAAACAACACATAAAACTAACTCCGTTACAGCAACCATTATAAATAACTAGGTAACTAGTATATAAAAGGCGTTGTATCATCCACTTAATTACAATTACTGCTAATGAGAATTGATGGTCTACGTGCTAATAGCGCCGCGTTCGTTTCGACTACCAATCTACAGCCTATACATTATATACCTTTACTTTACTATGTGATCCACTTACTATGATTTATTGGTAAGGTTTAGGTAAACGTACAGAATTATTTACTCAAGTGTCTCAGATTGGTTTAGTGGGTAAAGTAAAGCGAATCGTGGACCTCGATAGGAGGTTAGTGTGGTTATATTGGTTTCCATGCAATGGAAATCAATTTTCATTTGTAAAAAGTCGTACTTTCTTGTGAAGGACCTCGAAAATGGGTGACAGGTTATGAGATTGCGGAAAATGTACTCTCGGAAATGTCAGCAATAATGTTCGATCGCTAGGCTTGCATGTGTCGAGACCAGCCTGCGTAAACATAACATCGGCACACTCCACGCTGTACTTCCCTACTGGTTGGCACTGGTGTACCTTTCTGCGTCTCTAACCATACTTATAATAAAATTTAGAAATCATGAATTACTTCTTCTTTTACGATTTTTGATTGATGTCATTGTAAAATTTGGTTCCTAGTTAGAACAGAAGAAGTCTAGATTTCTGCTAAAGTTAGGCTTTGCAGCTTGCATTTCTATATACACCTACGTAGGTTTGTATGTATGTGTGACGTCGATAACACATTCCGGCAGATAGTGATGCGCGGTCATTACAGCCTGCGGCCGCCGCGAGGTATGTAGCCGGCTATTGTGGGAAAATATTAACAATGCTTTAATTACGATAAACATAAATACTATTTGACTAATCTTTCGAGTGTTCTGGGGTGTTTTATTATTGTTTTCATGATATTTTTGACTACTATCCGTTGTGATATTGCCATAGAAGAAGACACCGATTAATATATTATGTAAGTAGAAGATTTGCAATTTCAGGCCTAAAGCATAATCAGCCTTTAGTGTTCCCACTGCTGGCACACAGGACACACTATGAGAGGGAGTGGGCTGTACTCCACCACGTGGGCCCAGTGCGGGTTGGTAGATGTCATATGTCTTCGAACAAATAAAATGATTTGATTTGATTCGAATTTTTGGTTCTAGGACATGCCGGTTTCCTCACGATGTTAACTTCACCGTTTTGAAAGCAGAGGTGATGAAATAAATTACACAAAGTAATGCGCCTGCCTGGGTTCGAACCCACGACTTACTCCTCGTAAGTCGGGGCCGCCACCACGGGGCCACCGCTGGTCTCCTGACTCTCTGGCCTAAACTTAAATCAAATAGTCACTTTCTACTAAGTTATTCATTTATTGAAAACACAAATAAGAAAAGTTTAAAATCAAACTGGTAAAACTTATTGCAGTCCACTAGTTTGAAGACTTACTCAAATTTAAAATTCAAATTTCAAATTCAAATTCATTTATTGGTGTGATTTTTGGTGCATTTTACATGACATCTTATTAATAAATAATTAGTTCCTCAAAAATCTACCTTAGAGGTCTACACTCTTTCACATTATTAAAAAAAAGAATTATTAAATCAGCATATTAAAACAAAATAATTACAACAAAACACAAACTCAAACATGAATTCACTAATTAGTGAGGATTTCAAAAAATAATGTATGACGACTCTAGGGGGTATCATTGTCGTTGAGGTTTTAATTTAAGGAAAATAGCTAAGATTATCTTATTAACACTACAAAGAACCGAGCAGACAAACTTCCTGCTTCCCACAAAAAATGGCAAACTTCCGCAAAGATGAGCCACCATGAGATAAGACAGCTAATATTAATAAAGTTACGAGACGGTTACTTACGCGCCGGCGTCCGGCTGAGTCACGCTCGGAATGCCGTCGGTCCGGCCGGCGCCCTCCTCCCTCGCCCCGCCCGCCTCTCCTGCGTGTCCCCTCGAGGCCCACTGCCAGTGTCTACTGTGCCTAGCCATGGGAACTGCATGCCAATACATAGCTCATCTATGATGAACCTGGACAGTGCGAAATGATGACGTATCCTCGATTTTGGTAGTTTGTAGCTCCTTATCTGATAGCTCCCACATCTTCGTGCATCCCACGGTATAAACACTTTTATAGGATATGATTTGAAGGAAGATAGGCGGCATTGTATGTACGATGTGGAGTTATTGTTTTGGTGTAAAGTAAGAAATGTGAAAGCTTCAGGTTTTGGTTATCTGAAATGTATACGTTTTGGAGTTTTAGTTAACTGTTTGAGTAAAGACGCAAAAATATTACAAACTTTAAGAAGTTGGCGGATTGGATTTGTTTTGGCTTCGTCCATCAAAGAGCTGACAAGATTTAATGTAATTTTTGCAAGTTCAAATTAGTTTACAACCATTGAGGATACCCTGATGCCAGTACCGAAATGTATCACTGTCACTGTTTACATTATCAGCAAGTAATTTCTCTTAGCTCATTATAATCTTAAAGACTATTAATGCTACGTAATATCAACATTCTGGTCAACAAACATATAACGAGACCTCGCAAGCTACACGCTGACTAAACTATTGTCGATCCCGAAAGGGGAAAGATGTCGCACGGAAGGGTAATGAGAGGTGTTATGTCCACTATCTACACTTTACTGATAACGGTGAGAAGGTCCCAGCCTCCCAGGGTCCCATGTGGCAAGGGACGGACCTTTAACATGCTATTAATTCTTGTGAATTACATGTTTATGGATCCTTGGAAACCCTAGTGCATATTCAGAAGATCTTACTTTTTCTCTTAAGGAAGTTGTTGTGAGGAACATTGTTAGATCAGGTTAAATATAGGTGTAGGGGCTGCAGAGAATTTGTACTTTTGAATGTGTTCTTCTCCAATTGTTTCTAGGTATTTACAGTGATTCATTGAACAGCGAAAGAAATCCGCCAAGAGATTCGGATTGATCTCTGCAAACTTCCAGGCTAGTCAAGAACTTTAACAATCTTTCACTTGAGGACAATCGGGGAGTCGGAGGTTGACAGAGCAGTTTGTCACAGCCTGACATTGAGTGAGAAAAACGAAGGGTCGGAGGGACGGAGGGATCATTCCTCCATCTACGAATACTGTATAACTTCGTAATATTATGCATAGTTTTTCTTCGTGAAAATGAGATTTGAAATATGGCAGGGTAACATTTGTTTTATATTCACTAAACTATTATTATATAAGGGGATGAGTACATGTGTGTGATGTGGGGGTAGCTCATTTTGCAAAGCGTTAGGGCATGCTGTCTTGTCGTGGCTAACATCTGTCTATAGCTGAGTCATAGGGTATAATGAGTGAAATATTGCTCTTATCGTTAAAAATATCATTAATTTTATAGGTATAATATTGTTTGCTAGATCTATTGGGTTACTTTCGACGAAGGATAAAAAATCGGAACTTAGAATACAGCCAAAACATCACTGAAAGAATTTGAACGCAAAAACTCACTTTAACTTTTAGGAAGTTAAGAATAATTTGTTGAAAAGAGAAAAATGTTATTTGGATTCGGAAGTCCCAGATAACCAGTTTAAACTTGAAGTTGATGGAAGTCATAGAATTTAAGACGTTATTTACAACGTAACCATGACATTTGATAACACGTGGCTATAAAAGTTGCGCATAAAAGTGAAAATATACGGTAAATTAAAATAAAGTATCATAATTTTTATAAAATGAGGTGCACAATGCAGGTGGTCTGTGTCGTGTGTCTGGACCAATTAACATCAGTTCTGTGTTGATGGACGTGTAATTTTGTTTGGTTGTTGCCAACGGTGTTGGAAAATTATTTGCATTGTGTCATTTCATACCCGTCGGGAAATTACTTAATTTCCCAAATTTAAGTAGAGTTCGAATTATTTAGTACTAAAAATATTCACAAATAATTTGCATTTTGTACAACATAACATAGCATCACGTGCGGGCTGACTGAGGTCTTGCAAACTTGATATAACTTTTTTTCTTCGTGGATTTTTCCGGATATTTCAAATGATTGATGCGTCCTTTCTGTGTGTTTTTCCGGGGTTACCGTGAATGAAGTCCTGGGCCCATTTCGTGTTTGATAAAAGTGGGAACAAGGGCGTGGGCCGGTATCGATCGCGCCCGTGACACGCCGTATCTATCCCTAGCCGGCGACGGGATGAACTATCGATTCAAACGTTCTACATCGAACAATTTGCGGTAACTTTAGTGAATGCGGTAAAGGTCAGTGCAGCAATGTATGCTGAAGAGGTTTTAGAGTAAGTTTAGTGGTGCAGGATGTTGTCGTGCATTGCTTTTGCGGTTGCTAAGTTGCTGTCGAAGGGAAAGTAAACAAAAGTAGTTTTGGCGATACTGTCGATGTTTCTGCTAACCCTTGTCATGAAGAAGTTTAAGGGTTGATAAAAAATACATTTGTGTTACCCTATGATAGTTTTTAGTTAGTGGTACCTTAGTGAAATCTTGCTCTTTTCCTTCATTGTTTACCTTGATCTTTAAATGCCGATTAGTAAACGATAATTGCGCGAAGAAACGTCATTACTATAGGAAGTAAGTAGGTACTGTAATCAGATTCACACTTTAAAGTGTAACATTGTAATCAAGTTGGAACAATGCCTGGTTAATCGATGATGGGTAGCAATCGAGTTAATAACATGGTGTTAATCAAAGTTGATGACGTCGGAGCAATGTCGGGCAACATGCGGCAAGGACGTCGCCATGTGTGGCAACGGATGGGTGACGGTTTTGGCACCGTGACACATGAATTTGTGGTCAGATTGCCGTTAATTTTGGCAATGGCAGGACTTGGCTTACTTTGCCGATGATGGCACCTTAAGTCAAGATTATAGGGTCAAGCAGGTTGTTGACCCTCAATGTTGTTATCGATGCTGGTCCACCAATGTTGGCAATGATGTTGGTCGTCTAAGACAGGCAAAGTTCGCAACTTTGCCTGGTTGCACATGGATAGTTCATAACTCATTCATTGTTTCTGTTCGCTTCACGACAGTAACGATTAGTAATAGGGAGGTGTAATAGGTACCTATAAAATATGTGAGTCGAGTAACCTGTGTACATAGGTATCGAGTTACTTCCTCCCAATACAATAAGAAATCTTTTAATTTTGTAAAAGGTTTCAGCTTTAAAGGAATGGACCTTTTGACAGAGTTCATCATTCTTTGGGCAGCTCTAACGATGAAAAGCAGTGTTATTAGGGAAACCTACTCATAAAAAGTGTAATTTAGGTATCTATGAAATTTAAATGAAATAGTAATAAATGGCGGCCTTGTTTATATTTGCGTGGAAAAACGACAAAGTTTAAATTATAAGCTATGAGTTTTGAGCAGGCGACGCGGCCTAGCATTGTGACACGCAATGCAATCTTTATCGATCTTGATACTAGTAGGTCGTTTCGTCTTTTATCAACGTTCAAACAATTCATCATTTATAATTTGTATTTTTGTAACGTAACATTAGGCTTTGTTTTGTCCTAAAAGTTACGCAGATGTGACTTAAAGTATACCTACTCCGACATTTCTTCGTACAACCCGACCGGACATCGAACCCAGGGCCTTTTGCTCTACCAAAGCAACTAGACAACCGAACAGGGGCCCGATTCTGCTATTACAATAGTGTCAGAATGGTCCGTCATTGATTTCATAATTGTTGATTTTGACAAGTTTGGTAATCTACTAATATAATGGCGTCATTATGACTTTCCAATGGTCAACCACTGACAGTCCATTGAAAGAAATGGCATAGAATGGTAATCTTGTACATAATGACAAATGAATGACTGACTTAGGCGGTAATCTGCTAAAATTTTGACAGTTCCTTTGATCACTGACCTACCATTAGAACGTCATCGTGCAGTCATTGCTTTTATTTAGTTACGAGTAAAGTGTTTGTGGAATATTGAATGGAGACAATGTATTCTCGAGCTAGCCAACGCAGTGGATGTTAGATAAAGAAGATGGGTGGAATGCAGAAGACGTCGTCGGGCCCATAACTTGACGAGAATGAATACGAACCCATGATATACCCGAGGCGGAATTTGTAAAAACTTTTCGCCTTTGAAAGGATTCAGTAAGGGGGTTAATTAAAGAACTCATTCCCCTTATGGCCAGACCGCGCCGAAACGATAGCGTAACGGCAGAAATGAAGGTGAGAAAACTGAATTTGACATTGATTTATTATTCTATAGCTATATACACGAAATAGGTTGATTAATGTTGATATTTTTTATTGCAGATTCTAATAGCAATTGCATTTTATGCATCAGGGTCCTACCAAAATTTGATTGGACAGATTGCCCTCCATAATGTTTCACAAATTACTGTATCAGGACCAATTAATGAAGTAACAGGCATTAGAGAGGTATTGAATGAATTTCTTGTTATAGAACTTTAGATGCAACAGTTCTTGTACCTATATGTCAAGAACAGTGAGTATATAAAAGTAATAAGACGTTCAGTAAAATGGGGTTGTATAAAAGTAAATTTATTTTTTGCAGGTGTTTGCTTGCAGCATTGCAGCACATGCTGTACGTTATAGTCCAACAACTGCAGGCAAGATTGTGAATGCATGTTGCATATTGCACAATATTGCAAACATGGCAAGAGCACCGTTGCCACCTGCCTGATGAAGTTTATGCAGAAGCACTTGGCTTGCAATAGGTATGTGATTTCTATTTCATTATTTTGGAATATAATGAAGTTGGAATTTTAAATGATACTACTACTATGTTAAAAAATCAACATTTAAATTACTTTTTATTTATCATAAACTAAATATTTATTTAACAATATTTAAGTTGACTTTCAAGCCAATTGAAAAATGTGAAAATCATTTAAATAATAAAACAAATCCAAGTTAAATTATCATAATATTTTAATCATCATTTCAAAAACAAATAACAAATTTTACCATATATAATGAAAATAATAACAGTCATGTCATTAATCACTAATCAGTCTTTTAATTTAGGAGGAAAATAATTAAGCAGCACCTAATTATCAAGACCATCAAAGGGTGAATCGGGATCTTCTTGAAGGTCGGGCACTGCAGCAGGCTCTTGTTGACAGACTGTGGAGAAATACATAAATTAAATTAGCAGATATGTAATGTAAACCCACCTCAATATTCTAGTGAAGTGCGAAAATGCTCTAATTATTATTAAAATGATTTAATTCTTTTTTACAGATCCACAGTATTGTACTAAATATGATTTAAAATAAATTAATACTATTTTTATAAACACTGTTTCATTTATCATTACAGCCATTTGGAATCCACTGCTGGACATAGACTCCTCCTTAAATAGATTTCATTTATCTTTTAATAATCTGACAAAACCTCTTGCATACTTTAGAAAACATTAGTCAGACTCAGAATCTGATGACATTATAATTCTGCGGAGTTTCTATGAAAACAAATTTAGCTTTAATACAATAGTTACAACACTTCAATAGGATGTGTAACCTAGCGCTCAGTATCTGATCTGAGTTACAATCAAGATGTCAAATTCTGCCCAATGTACTACCACTGATGTGAGTCTACACCTAACAAAGGTTTTAAGCTTAGCTGGAGGGGTTATATTAATTTTTATTGTATTGTTTTCAATGCTCCTTAATACTTATTGTGGGTATGTTTGTAGGTACATACAATGAGTAACCTGTTGCACTTATGTGACTCTTCTGTGATTTAATTTTCTTTAACATTTTACTCTTATATTCATTGTACTTAGAACTAAAAAAAGTGTAAATATTACAATAATGATACATTTTACAATGCATACCTAATTATACTGTATTTAGGTACTTACTGTGCGCCACTCTGCCGGCGTTTTATTGGGGCAGTCCACCGATACCCAATTTAAAAATTGGGCGCACTTCATACAATATCGTTTCGATGAACTTCGCCCTCCAAGAGTCGAAATTTGCTCAATTAGCACCATTTTGTATAAAATCAATAAATATAGGCTTCTCTGTAAAGGGAATTTAAATATACAAACAAAAATCTAATAAAAACACTTAAATGTAAAAACATAACAAAACACCGGCTGCTAGAAATAAATAAACAGATAAACGTCAAAGTAATGTCACATTTGACTTTGACAGCTAAATATGACATAAATTTAATGTTTTTTTGCTATTTACGAACTTCTTACTACTTCAGATTGCTTATAATACTAATAAATAATATGTAAAAATATATATAAATAAAATCTCACATGAATAGATGTTCAAATTTCATCATTTCTACCAAGGAATTTTATAATAATGGCAATACTACAATGTCATTATAACACAATTCTATTACGAGACCACTGACCGACCAATGATCGACCATTATGAATTTAGCAGATTACGAACTTTAAGCAAAATGACAATGGGATCGTGTTGGAATGTCGAATTTTATAAAAATAGCAGAATTGAGGCCCAGTTTGACATACTGCAGAAAGCGTCGTTCATTCTTTTTCTGGGTTTCGTTCAATTATTATTCCAACTGATTAAAATATAAACAAGAAAGTAATATAAAACAGCGAGTTCAGAGTAAATCTAAACTTGTAGATGATTATCTTCTCAAATTCGCGTGTACATTATAAAACGTGCTTGTTTCGTGGATCGCTCAGTTTGCTTGAATTCGAACCACAATAAAGAGCCTTCAGAAGGTTTATGAAACTCTCTCAAACGCAAAAAAATGTCCTAAAATTCAATTTTGATGGGGCTTCTCAAGTTTGATGTTAGTTCCGTAAGTTAAGCAGCAATTTAAGCAATTCGTAAACTCAGGTAGCCTGAGGCGTAGACAAGTGGCAATCGTTTCTCTAGGACTAGATTGAGGTCAAGAGTAGGCCCATAAAACATAAAAAAAAACCCTTTTGTATCATGGTTATCACACATCGGGCGACCATGCGATGCTGAGTTTCAACCTTTCATGTCTCTCCCCGACCACAAACTGTATGAAAGCTGTTCGTAGTTGTTCTTCTACGTATCTCTACTTGATGGTGACAGTCAAACTCAAACACAGGTTCAGCAAACATTGGTGTTCGCTGGGAGTTTGAGTCGGGACGTGATCGACGACGCGATTGCTTATCCTAACGGTGCTCATTAACGGGATCAGCAGGTTTATTCTCCTCGCTTGACGGAGCTTGAACAATTACTTGATCAAAATGAGTATGAAACACGAAATTATATTTTAAGTGACAACTTTAAGGTTTTTACGTAATTACCTACTTAGCAATACCTTAATAAAGGCCTAAATCGCCTAAATACATATTATTGACATTCAGATATGTATAACCTAAACGGGTATTTGTTTTTTAAGACATGGTACTCAATGTTTAGCATTTCATGCTTGTTGATAAGCGCAAACTTTCTTAATCCTGACACAATCAGAAATTGTCTGTGTATGCCGGGTGTCCTCTAACGATGTATAAGCGTTTACCTAGATCATTAGCTTCGCATGAGTAAGGATGTGTGGCCTCAAATCAAATCAAATCAAATCATTTATTTTTGCAGAAAACACTGTTACAATGGTGGTATAAAAATGTATAAGTATGTTTCAAGTGATTCTACCGTAAGGCATGCAAAATGTATACAATCATGGTTTATCAAAATCAAAAATGGCATTGAAGTAAATATATATAATTAGATCAAATTATTTCAAGATATTAAATTAATGGAATGTCCTTCATAGAATTATACAAATTAATTATTTATTTCATAATAATAATATTTATGTTATTTCAATGTCATTCGTCAATTATTACAAATTAGTTATTTATTTAATAATAATAATATTTAAATTATTTCAATCTCATTCGTCAATTATTACAATATTTAAGGATACATGCACAATAATTGTTTTACTTGATGTCACTGTGAGGTCTTAAGTTTGGAGAAATCATCGTTTAAGAAGTCGTTCAAGTTATAGTAACATTTATTAACTAAAAAGCTCTTTAGACTTTTCTTAAACAAGGCAGTATTCATTGCCCTTATTTCTTTAGGTAATTTATTGAAGATTACTGGAGCCATATGAAACACACTTTTGTGCATTAAAGCGGTATATGTTCGGCGGACGTAGAGGCGAAATGCGTCGCGTTGTTGCCTATTATTCACTTCTGAGGCTAATGTAAATAATTGTTTATTGATCTTAACAAATACTGAGACCTCATAGATATATATGCTTGGGAGAGTTAAGATTTTGTACTCCTGAAAAAACGGTTTACAGGTTTCGATCATTTGAAGCCCAAACATAGCCCTTATGCACCGTTTTTGCGCTTTAAAAATTAAGTTAATATCAGTCGAGTTTCCCCAAAAAATCACACCACACCTCAGGACTGAAGCAACCAAACCATGATATGCCGTTAACAAGGTATTGATACTTGAAATCTGCTTTAATTCATGTAGCGCATATACTGATTTATTAATTCTTTTGTATAGTGTTCCTACGAGCCTACCTACTCGTGTGTGGAAATAGTTCATTGTTTAGTCTGTTTATTTATCAGCACAAAAAGAGGTGTGGATGATGTATTTGCGTAGCCCAAGGACAGACCCTGGTAAATAATCGCTGAATAATCTGCGTACAGTGTCGCGATTGATACACATGCCTGCTCTCTGTGACAAGCAGTTGGCTGTAATCCACTACGCGGCCCTAGTCTTCGGACATGTCAGGTACGACAACTTGTAAGTCGGGGTCGTCACCACTGGGTCACCACTGTTCTCTGAGACATCCACATTAACATATGAAAATTCACCTTCCCAGTTTAGAACGAGAATCTCAGTGACAGCGAGTCTCATTAACAAACCACGTTCAAAGACAAGCGAATATAGTCAGAAAGCTTAATTAACTTGTACGAATGCGGCAAAGAAGTCGGTGTCACTGGAGCAGGCCCGGCTAGCTGGCATATGTTTTAATTAAAGCCGTCGGCTATACGGGCACGGGTGTATGGCCACGGCTATACACCACGGCTAACGAACGTCCGGGATGTAGCCGGCTTATTACGGCGCGAGCCACGCCAGAGAGCGAAATTAATGTTGTGGATCTTGTATTTAATTTTACGGATGGAGTATGAGTTCCTAGGGGCTGGACTTTTATTATTTTGCTCGTAGTAAGGGTTTTTTTATAGCAGAGCGATTTACTTTTTTGTTTTCCGGCTTTAATGTTGCTTGAAGCACTTTGCTTTGATTTTTTAATGTTTTTTTTCTGTCTGACAAATTATGTTGTCCCATACATTGAAAATCATAAGATTATGCACGTAGTGTTAAGAAATAAACTATATCCTAAAACCTTTTCCTAAAATCATTAACTACCCAATTCATCCTGGTTTGTCAAAGGACCACCATAAGCACAACTTCATATTGCAGCAGTGCAGCAGTACTCGTATTCTAGCTGCGTACTGCTAGTGTTATCACACGTGTGTGTCTGTACACACTTATTAACATAATTTCATCGACAAGTAGATCAGATAGATACATTGACCCCTGGCTTCCATTAGGCACATCCTGCACCAGATAACCCGACTCCATCAGTGAACTGGAGCGGCTCCGAGGTTAATACTCTCGTCCTGATCGCCGCCCTACTTACAGTTCAGCCGCCCGCCCTTCACGAGGCCGCGGCTCATCGCCCGAAGATACCACGCACTTCCTATATTTGTCGCATGTCGCATGCTCACAGATGTGATTATAATATTCATGGAAGTTTATGTTTAAGTTTGTGATTATAATAAGATTCTAATGTATATGGAAGTTAGGAAATATAAGAGAAGTAAGGAGCTTTATCGTGTGCCTAGATTTAGTGGTCCGACGGACAGTATTACTGCTATTATTTCCATAAAATGTTGCAATAAACAGCTTGCAGGCAAAATCAGCTATAACAATCTATATTTCGTTTAAAAAATGTTTAAATTTTTTTTTTTTGCAAATTGCACTTTAGTTGCTGCTACACACGGACAATTTTCATGAAAAGAACATTTATCTGTTTGCGCGCCGTCAAATAAGAAACATCTAATACTTTCACAACATCCGTCCACATTAATATCATAAATAAAATAAGTTCCATCCTGTCTATAACCGATTCATCCCGCCCGCCCTACTTCCAGTTCAGCTGCCCGCCCGCCCTTCACGAAGCCAGAGTCACTGACTCCAGCTAATCGCAGCCTTCACTAAGGTCGGCCACGGTTGACATCTGTAGAAAAGAATGAAGGCTTCATGGCAGTAATTGTGTTGCTCTCGTTTTGTGTTCATTAATTTTGTCTTTGTTCATGTATGGTGTGATGGTACGCGGGTGTATGGCCCTGTTTGTGGAGTATTAGGTCATGGGTTCAAAGTTTGAGAAGTACCAATTATAATATTTCAATAAGTTTTTAAGGATCTCGTTGGCTTTTACTACCCTTACGCAAATAAGCGCCTCAGACGTGGAGGTGCGGACATCACCCCGATTTATAATACAATACAAGGCTTCTATTAACGGCAGCGACCTCTCGCGCCCGGTCCTGGTTCGAGCCATGGAAACGATGGAGCACGAGGAAATGCGAAGCCGCCACCGCCTTCTGCGAAGCAGTCATGCTAGCGATGGCGTAACGTGGAGGGAGAGAACCTCACGTCTCAGTCGCTGCGGGAGACGCCCCGGGATCGGGAGCCACATGGTGGCTCCCGGACACCGTAGGCGCGGGCCTGTGGACGGTGAGTAATGGGCTAGCTCGCCGTCCGTCCGTCTTATGACGATAAGCCGTGTCGACGGCGCGTTCATGTTTCGCGCGCGGCTCAAAGAGGTGTCAGCAAACGGGAGGGGTCTGCAAGGGCCGATGCCTGCCAGGGCTGCGGGACTGTTCGAAAGAGATACCGCGGCCCTGGAACACAAAGGGCAAAGAAGGAACATGGATGGGTTTTAGTCAGTACAAGTCTGACAATCCCTTCCGCTCCACCCAGGCGGGAAAGTGGGAGGGGTCATTTGATAATTTCCCATCCGAAAAAAAGGCTTCCATTAACTGAATTACAGTGAAGGAAAATAATCTGGAATTTCGTACACATAATTAGTGATTGTGGCTAAACGATGCTCTCTGTGTTAGTTCTTTTTTTGTGACTTTTGATCAATCTAATTTATTTTATTATTGATGACATATTTCTGCCCATTTGATACTGGTAACTAAAAAAAACTCAAAACTCAAAGCATTTATTTCAAATAGACCATTACGGCACTTTTGAATGTCAAAAAAAAACAAAAAGAAGCGAAGCTACAGTCACAAGGCATAATAACTTGAGAAAGTACTGCAGTTGCACATTCCAAAGCGTAGATCGCTATGGAGAAGAATGGGCAAGAAACTCCATGAACACTCTTTTAAATCAAAATATTGTCACAAAATCTTGGTTACATCATCATCATGAGATTATACATATATGTGAGTACGATGTAGAAAGACGTGCACATTAAGAGCGTCCAGAGTAAAAGATAAAATCAACTATTTAAAAATAAAGCAATTAAAATAAACCGTGGCAGCTAAGGGATGACCAGTCCCAACTGACAACGCCCGTTCACGAACATGACACATGTATCAGCCCTATTCAGCACAACCATATTGAAGGGAACTAAATGACCCGACACACCCGCCATCATCAGTGAGACATTTGAGTGATCATGACATTCTCTCAGCCACCAGGACACATTCAAGATTGTGTTTATCCCCCATTTCAACATAATTTCTAAAGAACGTTTGAATTTCAATCGGTTTACATAACCGTGTGCGTCGCCCTGTGAGGTTATTAGTAGCTAGTCATTCAAGTGTTGCACGGTTGTCACGAATATCAATACCGATATAATGATTGTAATTGATTAGCACCAACTGCATTCGATGCTCCAATCAAGAAACAATACATGCAATACTTATCCTTGTACGAGTCGCTAAGGTAACCATTCCATGTTCTTAGTTTTGATTTACGTAGGAAATATTACGAGAAACCCCTGTAAATGCGGTTATATTTTCGCAGTTCGTTTATTTATGCAAAAAAATGGCATTAAGTAACCTCTGCATTCTTGAAGATGTATTGATACTGGAAGTAGTAAGGTATATTTGTTTTAAATAATATTTGCATACAAACACAAGTGCTACTAAATGAAGTGTTTTTACATGACATAATTTACACAACATTCATATTTATGTTCACCATTTATTTAGACAAAATGCTTAATGAAATATACGTAAAATTAATGTGTACTTACTTGAGAAATTAAATTTACATCAAATAAAATTGAAGCGCAGGTTAAATTAATTTTGTAAAATAATTCGTAATTCAATATATTCTTGATGCGGCGTTTTAATGTTAACTATTAAAAAACCCTTCAATTACTAATTGCTTTCAAATCAATTATCCTTATATGCTATGTAACGAGCTACATCAAACCTTATAAATACCAAATGATAATTATACCGTCTGTCCTGTTTCGCGACGAGCTCTATTACGAGATTTACGAGACGTAATTCACTAATGTGCCATTATAAGCTGAACACGGTAACGCCATTATTTACTTAAGTATGTAATGGAACATATTATGAATGGAGCCTGTGTGTACGTAGTACATAGTAACGCTACAATGTGTACATCTTTATGTATATGTATGTTGTGCTAGTTAATTTGACAAAATGTAGGATGCATTTCTTATACAATGAAATAAATTATTCGGAACTTTGGTGTTAGTAGTCTGTATTTTATTTTGGTTTCCTTAAAAACATCAGATTTATGTGAGTCCGGTTTCCACGATGATTTTTTTTGGTAATATATATATAGCCATTTTAGTTTTGGAATGCATCGTCGGGTTGTACATAATGTTATATCATGTTATGAAAAATTATATGCAACTAGTTAAAACTTTAACGTTCAACAGTAAAAATCTAAATAAAGCATTAAAAGTCTTTTAAAATAAGTGTTTTTTGAAGGTGATGGTCGTCATTAAATATTGGCGTTTGCATCATTAGGATTGAGGAGCTACGTATGCACTGCACTGCCTGTGACCTCAAGCTCTTCTTAGATCTTATTATGTGCTGGTTTTCATATAACAATTTTTTTGTTGTGCACAATATCATAAAACTGAACTTACCAATTGGGCATATTGTATATTTTTATTTTCACTGTATTCTGTAAATATAGGTACGCTTCTATCATAAGTTTATAACACAAAATCACGCCTGTCGCCCCGAAGGGTTAGGCAGAGGTGTAGTGGCTAATAAATCCATTTCGACGCTTTGGAAACTAGGTACTTGAAACAATGATCCCAAAAACTTTTTTTCCTTTCCAAGTCAGTGTTTTTGTACTTAGTGTCGATGTTACCGGAAATGTTTGAAACCTAGTAATTGTACACAATTCCTAGAAAATTTATACAATTGCGAGCCTAATAAGGAAATGTGTAAAATAATGTTTCAATGAAGCTTCTATTTCCTAGGAATTGCATGTAATTTCGAGATGATACTACGAAATATATAAAAACGAATGCTCTTTGTGAGTAAAATAAATAAAACACGAATAAAATCAACGTCAAAATAAATATAAAAATGTTGTAATGCGTAGTCGACGAAGCTCCGCTACGCTGGGCTCCTATTTCTGTCTGCAGGGTTAAAAGTAACCTGACACGAAGGGGATGGCGGGGTCTTAGTTCGCTCGCTCTCCGAGACCCTTCCATCCCCTTCGAACTTTACCTGTCCGAAGTCCGGGTGCTCAAGTCCCGAGTTCGCTTCGCTCGTTCTTGCATCTTAAGTTTTCCTTGCCACAATGACTTGTTTATGTTCTTGTGGTGTGTAGTGTATTAGGGTAACATAAAAAATAGGAGTGCGATAGACGCCCTCGAGTATGTGTAGCGCCCCTCGCACCGCTATCCCTGTTGTACTTAAGAACATCAAGAATGTAATACATTTCCGATCGCTGTTTAGGAAATGTAAAGATTTCCCAGAAAAATTGCATATTACAAAATACAGGGTGGAGGGGACACCGATGCGAAAACGATTACCACGTATTCAGTACATCATTTTGAGCCCCCTTTTTAGAAATTTTTTATCGTTTATATAAAAAATAACTAGCTTTTCCATACATTTTGACCGTGTAGGTATTGCACTTTTGTAGGAAACAGCTGATTTTTTTTTAAATAACCGGATACGTGGTAACCGTTTTCTCGTTAGTGTCCCTTCCACCCCGTATATCATAGATTCGCTATCTATTTTAGGAATTGTACACATTTTCTAGGAATTGTATACAATGAGGGATTACATACTTTTCTGTTAATATCGATAAAGCCGCGCGCCGCGCGCTCTGTGTCTGTCGCGAACACACGACTTTAGTCACGTCAGATATCTATTGATGTTGCAATAATTTATTGGGATTTATAATAAAAATGTCAGAATTGATTGAGAAAGTCCAGTTTATTACGTGTCGCGATGATATAATATTTTTGTTGATAGAATTAAATAATTCGCGAAAGGAAGCCGATTGATTTTGAAACTTCAAATAACTTCACGTTCCGTTTGGGACCATTACAATCAAACTTGAATACAAAGTTTCATAAGTTTCAGTATCCAAAGATATAGTCCAGATGAGTTTTTGCGAAAATTCTAAATGAACCGTATGTATAAAATTTCGAAAAGGTCTTAAGCATTATAATCACTGACAGCTGTTTAATTGAAGAATTCAGTTGCATAATGAAAGACGACAACACTACACAAAAGACCTGTCAAGACGCATTTAGTAAAAGAAATCCTCCTGCCATCCTAAGTTTCTGACACATACGAAACTGAACCAAAGACTTATTCTCAAGAGTAAGGCGACATAAAAATAGCGAGCTGCGGGATTTGGGACGTAAATCAAAGAGGGCCGTAATGGCGGGATGGCGGGGTGGCGGGATGGCGCCTATTCACGGTCCGACTGAAAGGGTTGTCGCGAGCTGTTCACGTTCTGTTCAATTACGTGAATAGGAAGGGCTCTCATGAGATTGTCATAAAAGCTTCGTGTAGCATTTTATTTATATTTATGTAGTTTGAAATGGTATGGCAGCGTTACAAATAACGCTGTGATAATTTTTATAATTATAATTTAAACAGGCTCTATCGGAATATACGAAACTTGAAGATTTTTGTAAAATAGTCAAAATCGTTTCCAAGGTTTCAGTGCTGAAGTGTTAATTTCTATTAGAGTGAAACCGTGTATTAGATAAAATGAAAGTAGTCGGATAATTCCTGTTTACCGGTACATTATGAAGTACTGTATTGCTTATTGTGCAGAGATATTGCCAGACAGTGATATCTGATATTGCAGTAAACAGCCGTAAAATTACCAAGCAGAATTGAAGTTGCAACGCTGCAATCGCTCCCCGGTTGCTTTTATGAAATAAGTGCAAAATCATATTCGTTGATTATCTTCGTAATGTATTCAATAAAATCGCAGCCCGCAAGCACTTGAGATAGCACGAATTATTACGGAAACTTCACACCTGTTAACCTGTATAACTTTTACTACTTATAGACTTATAGTTTGATGTCGCAGTCAGAACTTTGTTCATCTGCGATTGTCGTAAGGTGAATGCATCCAGTGGATGGGGGAGCCTTACCCCTGTGTATGTAAAGAACGAAACTTTACTAGAGAGTAATTAATCGTATTGATTTGACGTTAGCGAGTAATAGTGAGTCACAGTGACGAGCTGAGTGGTGGGTGCTCAAACGAGGCACGACGGGATGTTCAGATGTCACTTAATAGCAAGTACTACTTGAACTTCTTTCTTTTACGAGGGCATTATGCATGGCGGAGAGTGCCTGAAAAAATTAACATCTAAAAATTTTAACTGCTTTTGTCACGACTCTGTAATGACAAGAAATTGCTTCCTGAATTGCAATAATTATAGAGTTAACGTTGAAAATGGTTTCTTTGAACCGAAAGAAGATATATCTAACTAGTTCCCGAAACACCACTTTCTTACTGAATAAACCATGAGAATCATCTGAAGACATGCCCAAAACATACCGACGGAACTAAAACATCATCTGCCGCTGCTCATTAACATTACACAATCAACGCCTCGGATGGGAGAGAACCGATAGTAATGAAGTTACCCAAGTCGGAATTTTGTTTCTAATTCATTTGTCTGCGGCAGTCGGGGTTTGCGGGATGGCGGGCTTGCAAGTTGATGCAAATAGTCAGGAGGGACCTCAATCAAACACAATTGGAGTCGGAATTGGATTTGTGTGTCGTCGGCGAGACGTCAGCTTGCCGTACGACTATCGGATGACTTTGTCGGGTTGTCTATGGGTTGTCTACAAATGTAAATGTTTCGTAGAACGTCTTTTGTCTTGAACAATGTGGTCCTAAACGGTAACAGAATATGTGTGTTATTGTAATATATTGTTGTATATAAGAGAAGCGTGTTTAGCGTGTTTTCCAAGGCACGAAAGAAGCTTGGTACGTAATGGATATCAACCATCCTTATATCGACGTTGCCAAGAGTTGCTTACCTGTGAAGATCGTGCTTCACGAAATGTATTACGTTAATGTTTGACTTCAATACTTTTTACTGCTTCTATTGATTACAAAACTACAACCAACTTTATCAAAATCCTTTATACAATAAATGTATTATGCTGACGCCACTTCTCCCTGTGCACCAACCCTGTAGTTTGTTAGTACGATTGTATTAAAGCCTATTCTTTTGTTGCAGGTCCCCTGGGCCCGCTGCCGAACGTAACCAGCGCTGACGTCGGCTTGAAGGAAGGTGAGTCGACTGCTCCTTTATATTGCGATGAAAGAAAGAAAGAAAAAACATTTATTTGCGATGCTGCGCTGATTGAGAGTGGAAGCTGCGGTGTTTGGTTAGTGTGTTGTGGAGAAAGAGAATTATTTTATGAACTCATCTAGATGGATACTCATCTAGATAGATCATTGTGAGTCGTTTTTAAAGAAATTAGATAACATCACGCCTATAATCCCCGAAGGGTTAGGCAGGGGCGTGCCTAACGTGCACCCACATTACGCCAGTTATGTTAAGTCCCATGTAAGAGGGGGCGAGTCTATTGCTTATGATTAAAAACACCCTTAACATACTCTGGTGACAGACACGTTTAGTCCTACCTAGAAATGATTACAAAAGTGTCCAATGATTTTTCAGGAAGCTGTGCACTAGGCGACGTGGTGTACATGCCAGGGGACGAGTTCCCGGGCTCCGAGCCGTGCGAGCGCTGCACGTGCGCGCACGGTGACGTGCAGTGCGCGCGCCAGACGTGCGAGCCACGGCCCGGCTGCAAGGCGCTGCACCGCCCCGACCACTGCTGTCCCACCTACCAGTGCGGTGAGTACTGCTTGCTTATGAACAGAAATTGATCTTAACAAAAGACCACTTGAGTTCAGAGACGGTTCAGAGACTTCCAAGGGAACTACAGAAAATTAGACCCTGCAGGAAGATGTTCGCTTCATAGATAGTATGTGGTATGTGGGGAACGGTATGCTGCCAAAGTTCTAGGCCAGTAATACGAGTATTTAATACTGTCATGCCAGCGACGACGAAAAAGAAGAACGTGTTGTTTGCTGTGGTCTATCAGACAATCTATTTACGAAGGCAACAACTGGTGAAATCAAAAACTCCCCATTTCAAATATACTTAAAAATATCACGAGATAGTTGTTAATTAAAATCTCAGGACATTACCAAAGTCTTATTTTGTATAGTGAGTTAATTAGGCGCTTCGTAATTTTACGCTAAATATTTTTCGAAATCATTTTCAGAATGCGAGCAAGAAGGTCGGGTGTACGGCAACGGAGAGAAGCTGGTGGACCCCGCCGACCCCTGCCGGGTCTGCTACTGCCAGGGAGGCGAAGTGGTGTGCCGGCGCATCGCATGCTTCGTGCGCGACGACTGCACGCCGCGCCTCGTGCCCGGACGCTGCTGCCCCGAGTACGACAACTGCCCACTCAGAGGTGAGTCCAAATACATATTAGCAGTTGATAAACTCAGAGAATATTATAAAGATAATAATAATCTTTTGGTCGCTAAAGGCATGTGAAATTGATGTTGGATGATACATTAAAACTTTAATTATTATTATCCTTTATTCATTTTCTTACACATTAATTACATTAAAAATTATTATTATTTCAGGTGTCACCAGTTTGCCGGGCGTGTCATCTTCAGTTTCAAGCGTTCCAACATCTGAAAAAATTGAGGTTCAACCACCAATACCAAAAGAGATTATCAAACCTGAGATTACCATCAAGGAAATCACCCCAGTTTCCGAGATCCCAGTCATTACTGACGTCAAGATCAAAGAGATCCTGCCTTCACCGAGTATCGAAGTAGCTGAATACTCTTCGTCCAAGTCACCTCTCATCCCACGAGAAGCCACCTCCGAAAAGGACATAAAAGACACTGAGTCTAGAACTGAATCCCCTAGCGTTATTGAAGTCCATTCATCGTTACCAGTCATAGTTTCATCACCAGACGCAACACAGTTCACTGATACAACAAACCAAAATGAAGACGTACCGCCATCCAAAATAAGTTTCTCTACACTCGACTCCACACACAGCTCCATTTACTCATCGAATGTCCCAATAGTATCGACTATGGGAATTCCAGCAACTCCTGAACCATTGCCGGTAGCAACCACTAAAGCGCCAATAATTGAAGAGGAAGATTTTGACCACAATCCCGCTTTTCCTCCACTTCCAGACGATTTAGCTGTCCTTAGAAATCATGAGGATGAAATAGTACCAGAGCTTGCTGCTGACAATGAGCATATACCTAGCCATGACGTTACATTGGCAAATGCACCCCCGACAGTCCAACCTGAAGTTAAAGAACCACTGACAACTACAACAAAAGATCTTCCGGATACATCAGCTACAATAACGACTACAGAGATCCCTAGAACCTCGAGTGAAAGAACGACTGCGCAAACAGATGTCCCTGTCAGCACTGAATCTCCTAGTTTAAAAGAAAGTCCAATGCTTAATTTGCGATCAGCCATACCAACAGAAATACTTAATGCACCATCAATGGTACCCGAGGAGATGACTGGAGAGGCAGACGAAACAACAACAATTACCGATGTTATCACACAGGCAGCGGTCACTGCAACTGAAACACCTAAAACAATCGAAGAAGTTGTCGCCGAAAAAGGAGAAATATCTACGGTTGATACGAAAACATCGAGTGAAACTGTAACGTCGGCACCCGAAATTGAGACCTCTACCCTCCAAAAGACAATGGAAACTGAGTTAGAGCCAAGTACTAAGGAACAGGAACAAATGACCAGCTCTATTGCGAAGTCTAATGTTGCCACCGAAGTCACCTCTCAGACAGAACTTAGCTCTCTACCTATCGAAACCAGTGATCAGAACCCACCCGAAGTGCCCGAAAATACCACTAATGACAAAGAACTTCCTTCTACGTTAGATCCTTTGGATAATACTTCGAAAATTCCAGCGACAAGTTCGGAAGTTATTACTGTGTCTCGATCAGCTTCGAATGAAAACACTGGTTTTGAAAACGTAGAAACCACTGAATTTATTGTAACGTTTGGTTCCTCGGAAACAGCGACCGATGCTGTTGAGCTAATAAAAATATCGGCAGAACCTGAGAAGAGTGCAGCAATTATTGAATCGGCTGATGGCAAACATACTAATGAATTTACGGACCTTATGAACCTCGTACGTGACGTCGCCTCTATGAGCGAAACCCCAGAGGAATCGGAAGCCGTGCACCACGTGACAACTGTTGCAAGCATTTCTGATTCCGAGGAGCTCATACCAGTAAACGCGGGATACAAGAGCAAAAACAAAAACTTTAATCAAAACTCCATTACTGAAATACCTCTCAAGAGTAAAATCCCAAATCCAGTTGTCAAGCAAAGGGTGGAGATTGAGGACGATGAGGAGAGCCTGACGGACTCACCGCCTCCCTTCGACAAGGTGGAGCCCACCACGCGGCGCCCCATTATCGACACCGTGTCCGACGACGTCAATATCGCCGAGAACAAGACTAAGACCGACAAAAAGGACATCGAGATCATCACGCAGTCGTACGTGCCCACCATCAACCACCGACGACCCACCAAGGTGGTGATGAAGAAGAGCAACGAGAAACCGGCGTCGACTGACTCGTCCGAATCGTCTGAGTCACTTGGGGTGTCCGCCTCTGTTGAGACATCCACAGACAGCAGCGCCTCCAACGAATCTCTGTTTGGTGCGTCGGGCGAAACTGAGGGTAAGGAGAAACTTGCAAGCGTCACAACAGGCGTACCCGTGAGCAGTGACTCCCCCATCGTTACCACCACCGCACCACCCGCCAGCAGCACTACCGCCGCAACTACGAGCGCCCCCGAGAGCGTCTCCGATGCCGCCACCTCGGCCGCCCCGCCCAACGCCACTACGGCCACCCCGCCCAGCGCCACCACGCTCGCCCCTGCGACCGAGCCGTCCGCCACCACCACCCCCGCTCCCCCGAGCTCGGCGCAGTGAGCGACCGCGCGGCGCCACCAGCATGGAACCTCAGCTAATTAGCATTTTATAGAGAGTAAGTTTCGTTCTTGAAACTGTAAGTTAACGTAGAGACTATTAGGTATATAGGCGTATGTGACCCTTTTGGAATCGATCATATTCCTCGTCAATTGATGGTGGGCGGCGGCGGCGGTGGATCCGTCGCCGGCTGTTTGTATTTTGTAATGTAAGTAGACGGCCGGGGCCGGCCGGTCGAATTTATGTGTATTAGCTGGACAAATTATTTATAATAGTTTAGCGTTAGGGAGCGAGCGCAGCCCGCGTTGTGTCAAAGTACGGCGAGGCGAGTCGTGGCTCCTCGGCTGACGGCTGCTCGCGTTAGCGGATAAGTTATTTATTTGTTTAGTGAGAGATGTGAGTAGAGTGATCATAAGTAAGCAACCAAGCTAGTCAACATGTGACAGAGCGCGGCGCCGCCCGGCCGCCGCACCTCGACGCCACGTTGCCATTACTGCTAGCTGTATTTAACGAGAACATGACAAATGCAGACATTAACGTAAGCATCCGCGAATAGATTTAGTTCCTTCAACTTGAGTAAGAACAAACTGTAGCGTACCGCGCGACTGACGAGCGACGAGCGACGACACGGCGCAACACTATATCATAACTAAAATTGGTACAAAACGAATTTGATATCTAGAATATTGTCAAACTTATGAAAATATAAAGTTTAGGTGTAGACGAATTAGAGTTTTATGTGATCGCACGTACACTTTATTTATTGCACTTAGTGGCGGAGTATCGCGAGGGATTCTATCTGAAGGCTCAAGCGTAGAGTTAGGTTAATTTATTATATCTACGTACGTTGTAACGATGGCGCATGTGACGGTTACTTCTCATAGATTCGTTGGGTTCCCATTGTCTGCTACGGTCGGTTCATTAGTTGTGACTCCTGTCGGAGCCAGCGCAGACGACCCGCCCGCGGACCCGTCGGGGTGGGGGGGGGGGCGTGTGCGCGGGCGCCATGGTGCGGCTTCTTGCTCCGGAAGACTGTCACTTTTCCCGGGCAATAAGCGCACGTGCTCACTGTATTATTTAATTAATAATTATTGTTTTTTTTACAAATAAAAGAAACCTAGACTGATCCAATTCGTTTAATTTCAATCATCCTAAATTCTTCAACGATTCCCTGGTTTAATTTGTTTTGTTGTTTTCATCTGTTTAATACAATGGAGAACTTCCCAAATACAATAAACACCGAAGTATTAAGGCCCGTAATACAATACAAACACAATTAACAGGAAAATCACAGCACACGAGAGCGGCCTTCTAGTATTCAGACATCATAAGTTATTTATTCCATAGCTCAGGACATCAGATGCAGATCAAGTAATGAAAATCCAAAAATTGGTACGCTGCGGATGCTAGGATGCTGTTAAGATATTCACACTCCTCATGAAAGAAATGGGTGACCTCTTTCTTGACTCTGGAACCCTACGATAAAAAAATCTTAACTGTTTAGATATTAAAACTAACGGTAGATGGCGCCGCTAAGAAACAAAATTCTAATTACACACATTACACATAGATGCACGAACCGATCTAATGTAGTCACTCCAGTTAGTGCCGAGTGCGATGCTCTCAGTCCCAATAAGGCGTTGTCGTTGCCTCACGATGCGCAGTGGAAGGCCGCGGCCCTTGTTGGGAACAACCTGACCCACTTGCGGACGAGCACCTTGGTGACAGGCCCTAATGACTCCTAGTTATGTATTTCGTTTTGCATGTATTTAAATGATTTAATGGTGATATCCATAGTGACAGCTCAGTAACATAGTTTTTGAAGTTCAGAAAAAAACTTTGTTTAAAAATACTTTATGCTGCTCTGAGTTACCTGTTTTCTCCAGGACTTAAATGAGGCAAACTACAAAGCTGGCACTTTGCTGCTTAATGGTCGAAAAACCAAGAGACATCATCACGAGAAGAAGAAGCTGTCCAAAATAATTGTCTACTTAACTACGAATAATGGAATTTTACAATCTGAATTAACATTTTTATATTAACTTGCACCAAAGAGTCCTAAGTCCCCAGGTACCTCCAGGGCACTGGAGTACTTTCCAGTTTCTCTATATGTTCCATTTAAACGCTTGCCCTCTAGCTTCCGCAACTCTTACTCACTTGTTTGCGTAGCACTTTTTAACTTGATTGAACAAAGGAGATCACCATTTCAGGGAAACGTTGGAACCCTCAAAGTTACAAATATATAATAACACCCTGTACATTTATGGCAACAATCAATAGGGTCAATCATAAAGATCAAATCTGTCTAACAAACATGATAAAGCACTTTTACTGAAAGGTCCATCCGATTAATTATGTTAGTACTTAGTTAACAATTATCTTTGACGTCATATATTTATTGAAAGGACGAAGAACTATTTAGATAAGAAGATTGTAATTTGCACGTGTTTGTAATGCAAACTCTTAACACACCGTAGAGCTACATTTTCGGGAGTCGGTGGCAAACCAGTCATAAAGATGACTTTGTTTGTTTCATTGACTTTTTTTGCCACCGACGGCAAAAAATAATTGATGAGTTTAGATTTCATGGTTTTCCTTTCATTTAATTTATCATTTTCGCTAGATAGATTTGATCCTTATGATTGGCCCTATCGAGTACAGGTTGGTATTTTTTCGGATTTTAGTCGGTTCGATTCCCGAGTGTAGAAAGCGAACTTTTGAAAGTCTTTGAATGTAGATTTGTTTCTTTTTAAACATAAAGGAATGTTTCTTTTGAGTAAAATTTGCTATCTCTAATATAGTAGGTACTTTAGTAGGTTGAAAAATTCCACCCTGTACCTATATGATTTTATCGAACAAATTCTCATATTTATATTCTGACACACATTAACTATTCGCTCAGTACAGTCTTTTAAAGTGTGTTTGTATAAAATCATTTTATTTAGCAAACACATTCGTTTACTCACCAAACAACCGAGTTGTATAAATATCGCTGTGTTGGCACAAAGTGACGCACTGTCAACAATAAGTTCGACTAAGTTGTTTCTATGTTATTATGAAGCTTTGGCGAATCTTGTGTCCCGATAAACGTCTCTATCCACCGGCAAGCAATCAATTTACGTCATTGCAAATCACAAACTCCGAAACCACCAGAAAATCCAAAGCGCCAACGCTGTATTTCTATACACCCCCAATTATATTGGAAATACCAAGTGACGTCTGTATTATTAAGGAAAAGCTTTGCCTGAAGACGTCCAGGAGTCTGCACCAATAAACTGTCCTTTATTATTATATGAGCACTTCAATTCGTGTCTTTTATAACTTTGGCGTAATAAAACATACATTATGCTACCTACATTATACTTATATGAAGAAGTGAATTGTTTATTATTATCGTCCACGTTTTGAAAGTTTGCGGTGGACGTGTGAATGTTTGGGTTTCGAAGAGAAAGGACATCTAAGTCACCACCTCCGCCAGTTTGTGACGCAACGCGTTGTGACATGCTTTGATATTGGCATTGATAGCGCAAGAGACTGCTCAATGTCACATGCTTTGAAGATGGCTTCAAGAGCGTTGGTTAATGCGCAGTTTTCTCAAAAAGACTTCTGACTGCGCCAGCGCCTCGGTAGTATCAAACTTCAAAATTCAATCAAATTAGGCTGAGAATTTTTAATGTCAAAAATTGAATAACCTTGTTCTAACCGGTCCTCCAAATCAGCTGCTTTTCACTACTTCCTATAGTGTTCTATCTGGGGGAAGGAGTTGCGGAACGAACTCCCCGCAACAAAGTAAGCGACATCAAAAGCACACTTCTTTTGGTTTCATCATCATCTTTGGCAGCCTCGTTCTACCTGCTGCGTATAGGCTTCCTCCATATAATACCTGTGTACTACCCTGGTACGTGCGAGTCTTATTGTTTCTAGCAGGGTTCTTTTCGCACGTTCAAGGTCTATTTTATGTATTTGAGAGCAGGGTTGGTGGTGGGTGGTTGGTGGGTGGGTTTGCAAAACTTAAAGAAGGCTATACCTACAAATCAGCATTAAATTAGATAAATTATTATTTCTCTTGCCTCATACTCAGCATGAGAAAGCCGTAGTAAATGCGCAAAAAAAAAACCGGCCAAGTGCGAGTTGGACTCGCGCACCGAGGGTTCCGTATAAACTTGTAGGTATTTTGTTATTAAACTACATATTTACGGTTTTCTGATTTTTCCCTTTACTTGTGCTTTAAGAAAATGCTTCTTGTCAAACATGATTCTGGGTCAACGGGAACTACCATGTAGGTTTATGACCCAAAACCCATAGGGTACTTCCGGTTGACCTAGAATTGTCAATTTTGGTTAAAACCAAGGTCTTACAGCACAAGTAAATGGAAAATTCCGAAAAATAAAAAAAGTTGAAAATTAAGGTAAATTTTAGTGCTTACAAGTTTTCGCGAAAATCGAAATTTGACCACATCTTTTTATCGTGTTGGCTCAGGACCTTGATTTTTATACACTTAATAGTCCCTATTAGGGTATTAGACCTCAGTATCTGGTATAAATTTCAACTTGCTAGGTCCACCCGATCTTATAAGGGTTCGTTTTTTACGTTTTGAGGTACGAACCCTAAAAATGAAATAAACAATAACGTAATAAACAAAACTTGTTTCATAAAGTTCTAAGCTGTTTTTACGTGACGAAGACAAAACTTAAAGGTTCAGCAACAATTTAGTTAAGCGCCGCCGCCGTGGAGCAATGGAGCACTATTATGGTTTTGAACACGTCAACGTTGGTATACAGTCCGCAAGGCACAGGCGACGGCGGGGACATATTCAACAGTGCTTAATTACTAAAGGCCGTGAAAAATTAATTCATCTCATTTCGCTATACGTACACATATTATAAGCAACTTGCATAGTGTTATTGTCTTTATATTTCCACAGAAAATGGAATAGAGTAACTGTAAAATAATCAAATACACAACTTTGAGAAGTCCATTTACTAAAAAAGATCTCATTTACTCTAATTTCGAGTGCCTACCGCATGCTAACCACACTCCCGCTTGTTACTTGACGCTATTGTGACGTGTGAAGAGGGCACGGTTACTCAAGCGCGTTGCGCACACGCACGCGACCTCTGCCCTCCTCGCGGCGCACTCTCTTTGTGATCACTACCTTACTTTGTAAATACATTACAGTTTTTATGTTGCAATTGTCAATTTGGAAATATTTGCTTGGAAATATCAACTTTTTGAGCCAGAGTAAGTAAAGCTGTTGTTTGTTGCTTTTGTAATTCAAGGCCAAGAGGGCAAGATCATTTTAATCTTACATAACTTACTCATTTTCCGGCTAAACTACGTACTTTGTGCGAAAAGTATTATTTTCTCATTTAAAAAGTACGAAAATCTGTCAGTCTGTCTTTGTTCGCATCCTTTAAACTCGGCGACCAACGAATATATTCGTAGAGCAAGACTCCAGGCATTCCTTAGATGGCCTTTCAAATATAATAATGTATTTGAATATAAACTAAGGCTTAGCGACATTGTTTAAACTGACTCTGCAACAGTCCTGGGCAAACCCATTATTTAAATTTTTCTTGCTATTGTGCTACTTTTGTTTGTTCATTGAGATTCGGTTATTTAAATTACAAAAAAATCTGACGTAACA
This sequence comes from Eurois occulta, assembly GCA_950022335.1. Taxonomy (NCBI): domain Eukaryota; kingdom Metazoa; phylum Arthropoda; class Insecta; order Lepidoptera; family Noctuidae; genus Eurois; species Eurois occulta. Next base: position 696,399 of record OX465489.1, on the reverse strand, counting down.
TTTTTTAATTTGAATGGCAGTCTCGCAACTTTAAATTATGAATGATTATTAAATTGTTATCTGGTAGGTACTTATATCTGGGTTCTGCTCGTCAGATAAGCTGTCACTTCATGACTTATATTCAGCGGACTTGTTGGACTGAAGCCGAACTCGCCATAGTCGGGATCAGGCATCAGGATGGTGTAGTGGTACGTGCTCTAATTAGTGCCGTTACAAACCTAGAAACCTACTTTTATTCGTTCATTTTGTTTCTATCATAATTATAGCATAGTCCAGAACGTTTATCTAAAAATAGGTCAGACAGAATGGTACAAATAAAACATCATTCAATAAGATGCTTACGGACGTCATTTTAGTTTTTAAAAGAAATAAGTAAAGAGATTACAAACATAATGACTGAACATGATTACGGAAGCCTCAAATTCAGTGGTTGTGTGTAACTGTTATAAAGTATTCAGTGATTAGTATTGTGCTTGCGACAGACCGCCGCCGCCGGCAGTCGCGCCTGCATCACTTGCATTGTCGTTGCGACATACGAGTACAGCATCCACGGTTGCAGAGATGAGCTCTGTGTGTTGGGGTAATTATAGAGAACTTGTTAATTCTTTGCATACCTAGATACTAAAGATGTGTAAGAAGACAGCCATATTTTCTAGGTAATATGAAGTGTAGGCACATATGGTATTATTTTATCTGCCTAATACATCTTATGTCTGGACATGATTCACTTTGGTTTACTTAGAAATTTTTGGAGGGTGGGAAATCATCAAATGACCCCTCCCGCTCTGGGCGGAGCGGAAGGGAGTGTCAGACTCTTACTGACTAAAAACTACCCATGTTCCTTCTTTCGCCCTTTATGTTCCTGGGCCGCGGTATCTCTTTCGAACAGTCCCGCAGCCCTGGCAGGCATCGGCCCTTGCGGGCCCCTCCCGTTTGCTGACATGTCTTTGAGGCGCGCGTGGAACACGAACGCGCCGTCGACACGGCCTGTCGTCATACGACGGACGGACGGCGAGCTAGCCCATTACTCACCGTCCACAGGCCCGCGCCTATGGTGGCCGAGAGCCATCACGGCGTGAGACAGGCTGCCCTGGATTATAGTTAATGTTGTTGTTCCACAAACAAAGGGTGGGTTTAACCCAATATTGTGTCCTTCCTAGATATCCTGTTGTCTGCATTTACATAAACATATATATCATTTATAGCCCTCGACAGCGACACGTCAAGGAGAAGATTCTTTCTTATCCCTTCAAAACTCTACATCAGTACTTAGGTTCCAAAAAATTGGGTTTATTTTAGAATTTATCGAGTTTAACATTTTGTTGGCGTCGAATGAAAATCATTGGCATTATTCCAAAGTATTGCAACTTGCGATTTCGAATTTATATTCCAAGGCCTTATTTTCTCTGACTTTTGGAAAGTCTGTTATTCATTCAACGCTTTGGGATATTGGGAAACTACTTTTTTTTCAAAATGCTAACTTATCTGCTATTAATACAAATGGGGAGAAAATGTCTAAGTTCTTGGAAATGTTTTTCACTTATTATCGACCAGTTACACAATCCACGAACCCACTAGGCCCCAACAAAGCCCCGCGTGGTCTCAGCAGGGACAACATTATAGACTGATTTTTTTAAAGTAACACTTAACGTGACCTTGATATTTCAGTAACTTTATGTTTGTATCGACGTGTGATGCTGTAAGCCTGTCTTCAGAAGTTGGTGCAACATTTAAGAAATAAAGTATCACTTTCACATTTCCATAAACAATTGTATGTATGGATTTTATTACAATGGAAGGATTACAAGAATCAGCGATGAGATAATCAATGGACTTGTATGAGCTGATGAAAATATTAACTAAAGTTGCAACAAATTGAGAAATATTGAAGGCTTTGACCCGCACAATATTTGCAACTGAATCAAGTTATCATAATTTAATAGTTCGTTAAATGATCATGTAATTATTTAAACATTTTATATTATTAATTAATTATTTATTATTTGGTAGCTTCAAATATTATTCATATTTACTTTACCCGGAAGTTTTTCTCTGGTTTCATGGTCTTAATTGATGTGTTGTGACTTTGTGACACATACTTAATTAATTGTTAGTTGGTATTGTTAATTTGTTGTTATCATAGCTATCTAGGCCAATTTAAATTGCAGGTGGATATTATTTACTTTTCGTGATCCAATATTGCGATCAAGACTGGATCCCCTTTGATAAACTAACCTAGCTATCGTTTGAAAGAATAAAGCTATTTACAATAATCGCTTAATCTACACTAATACCGTATTCAGTCATTTAATCGTGTCCGTGCGTCCCGTGACGAAGGCTTCCTGTAACTGTCTCCATTTTGTTCGATCCTGTGCTGTTCTAGTAACAATTTTTTCTATCGTTTACATTGGATTAAATAAGTTATGTAAGTATGTTAATAAAATGGACGTGAGCAAAGTCACGGCGAACTGCTGTACTGACACGGTAACGTGCGAAGTTGCACAAAAGTAGTACACAATAGTGGTGCGTGCGCATGCGTGTGATGCTTGCGAGTCGAGCGAGTTGTGCCGAATCCCTCCGAATAGACCTGATGTTATTCGGGTTATGTAAGAAATCGGAGGGGTCAGAATAACAAACACATTGACCAGTTTGAATGAATTATTTTATCAATTATATTATCGATAGGTGAGCCTATTTTTATAGGCGAAAAAAAAAGAAAGAAAAGAAAAAAAAAGATGGTCTCAATTATTAAGATTTTAAATCTATTTTCAGAGTCGACCAACAGTTTTGAAAATGTTAAATAATTTTGTAGCATTGATACTCTAGAAGAACGTAAACTCAAATAAATAAATGAGTAGGAGAAGTGTTTCTTTCTACGTAACTTCCCGGAATGTTTCGTTACGAAAGTTAACAGTTCGTCAGCAACGTCAGTCAGTGTACACGTAGGGAAGCATTTGTTAGTCTCAACAAAATTATCAACTTTTGTCGCCCGGCACCGTTTGAGCTCAGACATTTACCTAAATTATGCCTTTGTTACGAACAAAGCACACGGAGGAGACGGGAACTTCGCGTATGACGAAGAGTTTCGCAATCTTATCTGATTACAGTATGTTCTTATTATTAACGGTTTGTTTTGTTTACTAAACGGAGGAGGTGTTCCGTACAAATGCTCAGACCGGCCTGATGTGGCTCAGCCGTGTGGCCAAAATGAATATAATTATGATGATAGAAGTTCGAGGAAAGGGCTCCGCTTACCTCTAATTTTGCGCAGTGCTGATTCGAACCTTGAATCAGCGTTGGCACACACAAATTCATGAGTAGTAGGTATTTGCTTCGAGTTTTGTTTATAATTTCTGTCTATGACACTCTTCTAAAGGAAGAGAATTTTCAACTCCAAGAAAACTCTATTAAATGGCAATCCTGTTCATAGGAAATCTCACTAACAATAGATTTCTATTCTAGATTCAGATGACCTCTTACAAATGGCTAGATAACGGAAATATAGAAATCTCAAACCAGTTTTCTAATATTTTAGACTTGAATAAATCACCATCTTTGAATAAAACATTTCTAAATCTTAATTATATTATAACGAAGTATTAGCATACTGAATTTCTAGCAGATATTGTGACCATCACCCATCAGACACCTAAATTATTAGAGCATCAAGGTAAAGTAAACAATACCACATTATATATAGCTGGTTATGATATAATCGCGACACACGATAGCTTCCGAGCCAGGAAGCTCGCCGCAAGAACAACTGGTTCAACTGGCAGTAGGGTTGCTAGTCATAGAACTAGATTGAAATATATTCCACAAATATTGATAAAGCCTAGAGAAATATTTTGCGCAACGAAAAATTTCACATTTTCTAGGGAATCAAAACACGAGAGTTTAAAAAAATATATTTTAAAACTGGTTGATCAACATTTTCAAGCTATTTTCAGAAAAATATTTCAAGTTTGATACAAACAACGACTCGTACCTAACTCAAAGGCCACAATGGAAGTCGGGCAACCCTGATTTGGGCGGTTAGTGTGAGGCACATTCGTTACATAATGTACATACATACGAGTTTATTACATAAGCAATGAACATTAATATCAATAGAAATAAAATAACTCTTGAAAATACATTCTCGTAGTAAGTACAAAAAGATGCGATGCATTTGTCAAGAACATAGCAGAAAGAAAGATTAGAGGAAAAGATATTCATCATAACAAGTCGGAAGAGGATATTGAAAACAGGTCAGTTAAGATAATCGACCAACAGGACACCGTGGTCATCGTGGTTTCCCTTTGGTTATGTAAGGTTGGTATATCCGTGCTGATAACGTACGCACACCTGGGTTCCCGATAGGTTGCACAGGTCAGGCTGAACTATTGATTAGGAAGTTACTCGTACACATTTAATAGCTAAGTGATAATTTGAAGTGGTGGCTCTTTAACGATCTAGCAGACTTCTTCTATAATTTACGAACGCACAGAATATGTAGGTATTTTCTCGTCGGTGGGAAGAATTACAGTCAAAACAACATGAATACAACTCTAAACCGACTCTTATGTATCAACGCCAATTGGTATTTATTGGAATCCATTAATATTTACTGTTATTTATGTACCAGCGTTAACGATGTAACTGTTGCCCGGTAAACCTTTCTAAATGTATAAACATCTGTTTCGCTTAGGACGTAATCCAAATGTACATAAAACATTAGTTCGGAGAGCTTATAAACAACTAACTACCTCTTTGGCCATAGTTACTAGCCTATTGGGATCACTTAGATCGATTCCCAATTCCAGTGAAAGACGCACGCAACATTTTTTTTGATAATATGGTTTTCAGTTAGGCAGTGTTATGACTGAGGGAGGACATATCAGATAAAACATGAATCACAAAAAAAGTACCATCATCAAAAAAGAGTAGATGCCTCAGTCTTAACCGATCAGAAACGTTTTAGTTGCGTAACTTATATTATTTTTCTAAGCCTTGAAGCCTCATGATCCCATAATTTTAGAAGATCCCTATAATCTGCTCTAGCATCGCCCACTACCGGTATAAAGCTAGTAAAAAGGTGTAAAGCTGATTGGTTCAAAGTCTTGAGCTTTCTATATTCGATGGACGCTAATATCTAAAGTGATTGGAATAGATTGTGATCCGGATGTTACTTCGAGTTTTGAGTTTTTTCTGCGCCAATGCTTTAATTCGAATGCTAGCTTAATCCTCTGAGAGATTGGGGCCGTTGAAACAGCGGCGGGCAGAGCAAGAGCGATTTCTTGAAATAAATGTGAGGGTAGTTGGTTAAATCGATTAAAGTGTTCTACGTGTTCGTTTTAGTTTTATCTAAGGCATTTAATTGCTTCAATCACAAGTTGCAGAATCTAAGTTGTTTCGTCCACTGCTGTATTGAGTTATAGACTTAATACAAATACGATCTTACAAATCAAGGCACTGGATACTTTAATCGCTTACCTCTCATAACATGTAAACAATGTAAAATAATAGATTTCACAGGGTCCTATGTATTATTATGGGTCTACTACCGTTCACAGAGCTGTTCCTCAACTTTACGGTAAAAATGATTAGTTCACAGTTTCCGAGTATTTCAAAGCTTTCTGGGGTAAAATCGCTACCTCACTAATAAAACAGTAACAAAATGATGAGCTTATCTCGTGGCCCCGCATAGATCGTCAGGATGGTTGCGCAGGCGCTCCTCGCGGTGAAAGTTGTGCGCGGGGACCGGGGAGGGGGTGCCTATATCAGGCAGCGCGTACTCGCGCGCTCTACTCCGCAACCTCTCAGGTGAGATATGGACACTTGTACCATAAGTTACAGGGTACAGAAGGCCGTACAAGCCGCAATATCAAGCTCACGCACCAATTCCACGCAATAACGCAAACGCGACTGCAGTGCTTCCAGATCGTTCTGTTTCGTAAACAGCCATTAATCAGTGAGATGGGATATCGTTGTTAGCCTTCTGTACCTTATAATTTAGTGCTAAATAGGACGACAAACCCTTCACCAGTGAAATGTGTAGAAAAAGTGGTAAAAGTGTGTGTTGTACTGATTAACGCCTTTCGCAGCGCATGTGTTGATACGCATCTCGTCCGCGTTTATGTAACTCAGATTTAGGAAGAGATCTGAGATTTTAGAACTATCTCAAGTTCTAATTCATTTAGTGTGGGAACAATATGTACATTCGTGATGTAATATAAATGAGATCGTAGACTGAAAGTTTATCCGACGTCATCAAGCTTTGTCAATTGGGTTCGTTGTCTAATTTTGCTTATCAAAAGAACTCGTTGTAGGTCTTTTTTTCCATCATTTAGGTCTTATTTCCAAATTGAAACAAATTAACACTTTCCAAAATATGTATAAGGGTAATTTTTTCACAGTTTTTTGACGTGTCGTAAGCGAAGTTCTCTTCCACTTCACAATGAAATCCGTGGTGCTGTGCGTCCTCGTGGTGGTGGCTGCAGTAGCTGCTGCGCCCCAGAGGGAGGGAGCTGCCTACACCAAGGAGGCCATCAAGCAGGCTCAGAGCACACACCTCATCCCCAAGGATGCTGAGATCCAAAAGGTAGGCAGTTCTAGCTCATTTTAGAAGGGTGCTAAATATGGAATCATACCTACGAGTAGGTGACAGATTACAAAGCACCATGTTACCCACTACCTGGGTTGTTGAGGTCAATAAAGCTGTCGCTCCATGTAACATTAGGTTAGTCTGGATTCTGAACCTCATATAGTTGGAAAAAGGCCACACAGAGGATGACCTTGTTGAAAGATTAATAGAACTGCTATATTTGGATCATCAACCTTTCAGTTCGTTGTTTGAAAACGTTTAGGCGCAGAATGTTCAATTCGCAAAATGTCCAGCGGTCGCAAAATGTCCAATTTGCAGAATGTCCAGTTTGCAGAATGTCCAAACTAATAAGTATCCATAACATGGTTTTATTTTTATTTTTTCGTTCTTTCCGTAAATAAGTAGTCAAATATTTCATGACAGAATATTTACATGATGTTCATGGTACTGCATTTTTATGTAAATAGCACTTTTTAACGATTTTTTGCAAATTAGCTTGACGCGCCACTAATAAGTTACAAAATCAGGCGTTACTATGTGGAAATCCATGAAATTCAATGTTATGCAAAATATTTATTTTTAATTTTATTAATTTTGGCAGAATTAAAGCTAAATATTTGTCATAACATTTAATGTCATGGACTAACGCATAAATAGGTTATTTATTTAAATAAATACTTGATAGTTTTTCTTTGGAATTAGATATTTACATTCTAAAACCTAATAAGGTATAGTGACAAGAAAAGCAATTTATGAAAGAGATATTGAGCTATTGAGCTTGAAGTACTAAAATTACGACAATTTGTTTTATAATATTATGTAGTGATAGTGATAAGCACGGCGCCAGTAATACATGCGTGGGCGCATACAAACAATCGCGCTAAACATCTCATTTGCAACACTGAGACGTTCTCCACGGTGTTGGATAACTTCCTCGTCATCATTATTCATTAGTCTGACTGCGGAAGCCAAGGCTTTTTGAAATGAGATTCTAAGACATTTCTAATCATTTCATCGGTTCCTTTAACATTATCTGTAACAAATGGTTCATTAGCCTACAGTTTACTAAGACATTTACTCATATTCTTAAATTCTGCAGTACACTTATTAATTTACATTCTTTCTCTGTCACCAGGTACAAGAAGGTATCGAGTTGGGAGCGTACGAGTCGATCCCCATCAACCAGAGGATCAACCTGTATGAGATCCTGGGCGACCAGGTGCCCTCCGAGGTCATCAACAACCTGCAGGGACAGATCGACCAGATCGGCCACCACTAATAAGTAATACCTTAGAAACTGTGCTTCATGAAGACGCCAGTAGCGGGTGGAACGACCAACGACCTGACTAGAGAGTATGGGTGGATTCAGTAGTCTGATTAGATTCGTGTTGTTTTTCAAAAGTTCGCTTACAAATCAGCGATTATGGATGATAATGTGTGTCGGCTGAGCTCTGTCGCCACACTCGAGGCACCCCTGCTGTTGCAACCGCTACTGGGCCCAGTGAAGACACCGTCGAGTTATATTTTAATTTATTGGTGACGCAAGTCGAGTACGAGACAGTGAATGTGATATTGTGCAACATCACCGTTTTATACGTTTGTACATAAATAATGTTAAAAATAAATTGGTCGTGCGATGTCCAACCGGCTCGTTTTGTTTTACGTAACCCCTAGGGACAATGCCGTGACGCGGATGTGATCCGTATCTCGATTGCATAAGGTGGAAGATCGTGTGATATCACTCCCCTTGCTTTATCGCGGTTAATGACATAATGTATGATTGTACTGAATATTCATAGGCTTTCATCTAGGTGAGGGAAATAACGTTTAGATCGGATCTCAATCCGGTCCGGAGCAAAAAGATCGGACGATAACGTGATGGTAATAGTTTCTTATTAAATAAACCTGTTGCCGTGGATTCCTGCTAAATCAATAACACTAGGAAGGTCAATATATTCACAGTGGCCAAACATTCGCAAGATGATAACACAACAATTCTTTAGACTAATGAAATATCGCAAGAATTTGGTGAGGATGTGTCACTAGTAGAATAGATGTCTTCATTTACATACATATTATTGCTACTGTTACAAGAGCTATAAAATCTAAACAAACGTTCTCTGCGTCTTCAAAAAGTTTTTTGGGAAGTCGGTGTTAAAGCAGTAGTCTAGATACTTATAATTACGGTAAATCCGTGAGAGTTCCAACAGAAGCAGTACATAGGTCTCAATAGATGATAATTATCATCTATTAAGATCTTTATATGTACTGCTTCAGAATATTTTCTTGTAAAGTTCAAACTTTAGAATATTTTGCTCACCCATCAGTTCAGCCAGCCGGTTTTATCACTGCTCGGTTCAACTACCTGGTATAGTTTTATGCTATCTTCAAGCAATTGTTCCTGTGAAGCAAAATAAACAAAAATAGATCAAACGTAAAGTTCTTAATAAACTCATAGGCAAGTTCTGGGTCGACTCAAAGTAGATTGCCATCGACACACCAAGAAGAATGATTTTGATGATTATGGGCACTTGTGGCAAAATGAACCCAAAACATGGCAGTAATATTTCTTCATTATCAGCTTATTCGATATAATCGAACAGCTTTTTTCAACGAAACATTTCAATATTGTAGGTAACATTGATACCGCTTTATATGGTTATAGTCATTTATTTGTGCTTCGGATTACAATTGAGGTTAATGTAACAAGATCATGCATTTACAAATAACCTATGTACGGCTTTTCAATCAGAATACCTGAAATTAAGTTACAATGTCGTAATTAAGGCTGTAGTGATACTACTATACCTCACCATTTAAGTGAAGTACAGTCGAATTAAAATGTTGTAACAAAACTTGCAAATCCTGTAAAGTCACCTGGTTGACTGGCTGATTTTGCCATCAAGGCAGGAAAAGCATGTGAAGGAACTAAGGTAACCGAAATATTCAAACTTTAGTGGCAGTGGGCAGGACTCGTTGCTCGTAGAACGGATGGTCGATGCGAAAGGTTCAGGTGTGGTGGCCACGAATGTACCGGAAGACGCGGCGTTGGAAGGCCTCCCACAAGGTGGACCAATATCTGGTGAAATCCTAGAGAATCCGCTGGATGCAAGGCACAGGATCAGATATGATGACGGTGAAGATTCAGTTATCAATCTCAAGATATTTGAAGTACGAGTAGTTGATAGAAAAATAACAGTCAACATCCTTACTTTATTAATATTATAAATGCGAAAGTAACTCTGTCTGTCTGTGTGTTACGCAATCACGCCTAAACTACTGAACCGATTTAAATGAAATTTGGAACAAAGATAGTCTAGAGGCTGAGAAAGGACATAGGCTAATTTTTAATGCGACAAAAGGGCTGTAAGGGGTTGATATAGGGGATGAAAGTTTGTATGGAAATTACGTCATTTTTAAAGCTAGAAGCTTTAATCTTATTTTTTAGGCTTTTGATTAGATATAAATAAATACGACATTCAAAGTTTGTAAAAAAAATACTCTAAAGGGGGTAAACATAGGGCATAAAAGTTTTTGTGTGGTGACGTCAGCAAAAAAGCTTACGGCAGAGAAAATAAAAATAAAGAAGAAACAGAGAATTACGGAGTCATCTATTTGTATAAAATGGTAAACTGACTGACTGACTGGGTGATATATCAACACACAGCCCAAACCGCTGGTCCTAGAGACATGCAATTTGGAGGGTGTGTTCTCTGTGAAGAGTAAGTATCCACTAAGAAAGGATTTTTGGGAATTCCATCTATAAAGGGGTAAAATAGGGGATGGAAGTTTATATGAAAGTCCGTCAGTTTTGAAGTTAGGATCTTCAAATTTTGTGACTGACGATTGAAAATTGATGAAACGCTGAGACACTAATAAGTGTTTTTGATAATTTTACGCCAGAATGGTTAAAAAGGGGGATGACGGTATGTAACGTCCTATGTTTGTTACCGTAACCTGGATTAAGTTTTTACTCCCGGAATTACATTCCCGTCGGATATTTTTCGACATTTCGCATCCAGCTATATATCCAGTAGCTAGCTAATAAAATTTATTTTAAAAAATTTTTGACATACAAATCAGCTTAGTATTCATTCATAATAGCTTTCTAGACATACATAATATTTGAAATATATGACTACTAATAACTTTCTAATGTTCGAGCTGAAAACCTAATGGTGTGTTATTTATTGGATGTGATTACGTGTTTAGATATACTTGTCTATTTATTTATGAAAGTAAATTTAAAAATAAATATTAGCCTTTCTACATTTTCTTACAATAAATTTAAAATAACTGTCTACTATTCTTGTCTGTTTTTCTACCTGAACTGTGAATATCATAAATCTAATTCCCGTTTTCAGTAAGATAAAGCGTCACCTTAGTGGATCAGTAAAATATTATTGCAACATGGAATTTCTAAAGAAAACTAATTACAAATTAATTTACGTGTCATGCGTGTACACGAAGCAAACTTAATCGGTTTGCAGGGCACACCACAAAGATGTTGGTGTGCGTAAAATCAACTGGTGTATTACTTCGCCTATTTGTTAGTGTTTGCTTCACTATAGTATATTGTATAATATGAGGTAAAGAATATGAAGCATCAATTTAACCCTATGACTAACCGGTGTCGTGGCATAGATGTGTAATCATTCGGCTGGTAAATCAAGTGTCGTAGGATCGAATCTGCGCCGCTGGCGTCAACTTTTTGCATTATTAAAAAACTTTTATTTTCATTTTGTTGAATTTTTATTGTAATTTACCTGATAATAAGAACATTATTCGAAAAAAAATATGGAAGTAAAAATTAAACAATTTGTATTAAGAAATCAACAACATTTATTGACTAGGTTTTTTTTTATATTATAATCACAAATTAAAAAGTTTTGTGCATGACAAATATTCTAAGTCGGACAAGAAATAACGTTACTTTTCTTATTCAAGTGGGTAATTTATTTATTAGTGAAATGAATAAACATGTTAATAAGATAGATATTAAGATACAGGTATCCTAAATTGTTATCTCACTAACAATAACATCACTCACATAAAACAAATCGAATTACCCCCTGATATTTTTATTAATATCCTATTGGTGCGCCTTCGCTATCTATGACTTATTCATGCACGAAGTAAATGTCTCCACTAGACCTGCATGGAAGAATATTTTTTTTTATGATAGCGCTCACCATCTTTTCGCCACAATATTTTGCGACCGTCCTTGTCTGATTTAAAACATTTTTCATCTCTAAATATAACTATATTATTGCACCAATCAAAATCTAAATATTCTCTTGCGAAGCGTACCCGGTTTTGCCTGTGAATATCTGACATTCAAATTTTCTTGGCTGGCCTACAAAATTTCACACCAGCTGCTCGCAAGTGGTTTCGTACAGTTTGTAATGTCACGTCATGTTTAGTTGCCGTGGAACGAGTAGTGAGGAAGGGCTCAGCGGTATGCGTAGCAACTATATCAGATGCCAATCTGTGAATGCAAATCCAGCCTTTGGTCCCGGTCGGCAAGGATCAATGCTTCCCGAATCTGCATAACGATGGACCCACAATTGCACAGTCCTTCTCTGTGAACAATAATAAAATATTGTTACAAAAAACAACAATCAATAACATGTGGATTATTTAAACATATTAAACTTCTAAACATCATAATAACATTTTGTTACTCACCGATATCTTTAAACGTCTCGCAATTTCACTAATTGAAACATTTTGCTCATGCAAAAGAATTATTTCAGCTCATAAAAGTGTGGTTCAATGATTCATATTGATTCACAAATAAAAGCACTTCTCAAAAAACGCAGGGTATAATGTCTAAAAACGTAACGAAACCCCAATAGTCAATAGCATTATGACGATGAACTTAAACTACTAACTTAAACATGATTTGTCATTTTTAGAGGGTAGACAACTAATACATTCTAACCCAAATATAAAGAGACTTGCTAATAGTTAAGCAATAAATTGAACAAACAAATGTAAAATATTTTATTAAAACATACAAAAACATTAAGCTGTTGGCAGTCGGATTCGATCCTACGGCGCCGGCGCAGTAAGTAATTATTTATCGCACGCTCGACTAATGCGCCACGGAGACGATTGTATGATAAGCTAAATTTATGCGTCATATTCCCTGCAACATTAGTGACAAGAAATTTTATTGTGTGTGCGTGGACAACGGGTAGCAAACACTAATAAATAGGCGAAGTAATACACCAGTTGATTTTACGCACACCAACATCTTTGTGGTGTGCCCTGCAAACCGATTAAGTTTGCTTCGTGTACGTCGAGGACCTCAATCTGGAAGAATATCATAAATCGGGCAAGTTTTATTATTGTACACACGTATTATTTAACTAGTATAAATATACTTTATTTTGTAACATTATGTCTTAGCTACGCAAAATTATACAGAAATGTTCGTTGAAGGTACCGTTAAAATATGGCAATGTCGGTATGGTAGTATCGACTTGTGAATATTCCAGTGAGTGCAGACTCCAATCACTGGAGACTATTTGAATAACGTGACATTTAGCGAGCCCATCGGATTAGCTCATCGAGCCTTCTCCGGTAGCTAGCGCATTATTAATCACATACTCACCAACTGCCTTCTCGATACATGAGATTTTTCCTCGAAAAACGAGATTTTTTGTCTAAAAAGCTAGCTTCAAAACTTAACAGAAAAGATTTCCAAAGTGAGAGTATGGTCGGAAGTTTGGGACTCATAAGCTCCAAGTCATTTACCCTGAATAGATATGTACATATATCGACTGCAAGCAAGCAATACCTCCTATCTGACATTTTTGTTTAAAAGTTCCATACCAATAACTCGTATCTACCATAAACTACCCTTAGACTCAAAATAAAAACAAAAAAACTTTATTAATCAATACTATACATAAAAAAAGAAAACTTGGATTTTCAGTATCTCATTATACCTCGGAATAAGGTTTTTATTAAGTTTTATTGTTCCCCTTTAAAATCCATCCGGAGTCAGATAGGAGGTATTGCTTGCTTGCAGTCGATATGTTCCCACTGACTAGGCGCTTGCAGAGTAGAGAGTTGCTAGCCTTGCTGACTGTAGTTTGTCATTCGCAAAATGGGAAATGTCTGGTCTCTTCTGAGATTATTAGCAGCCCCATGCTCAGAAGTATACGAGAAATCATTTTATCTGAGAATACTTTGAAAGGCATAAAAAATTAGGCAATGAAAGTCTCCCAGTCAAAATAGAACGGTTGTTGTCCGTCTCATTTAAATGGGCGCACTATAATTAATAGTTGTTGCCTTCCATCGCCGCTGGCCAACGTAACCTTTCGCGGAACTGAAAGCTGCACAAAGTTCATTACATTTCATAATAATACGGTAACAGTGCAACATTAGCAGTGCGCCATATTGCATGAGTCACGTCATATGTTAGGAGATGGATCACTTTCTGACCAAAGTAAAGGGAGGAAAGACCCGTGTTACCCTGCTCACTTGGAAAAATATTATCCCTTTAAAGGAATATGGTTAAGCGCGCTATCGCGCTCGGCGCTACACAACGAGCTAAAATATAGCTTTAGTTTAAAACTCAAATAGAAAAAAAATACCGATTTCGATATTGGATCACTCAGTGTCGGAATTGTAATATCGGAACTTGCGTTCCTAGATTCCAATATTATGATATTTCGAGATTCAAGACCTAGTTCGAATCCAAGTCAAAACAATGAACTCTTTTAGAAGTATTCTTTTGATTAATATTCGTATCGAATTCCATGTTGTACCAGAGGTAAGCACATACAGACACTGTGTGTACTATTGGTACACCTCTGCTTAACCCTTCCGGGGTTTCCGGTGAGAAGTTATGTTCTGTTAAGTTGTGGCGTTATTAAATGCTTAGCTTAAATAAATTCTTTAATTTTATGCGTATATATGTAGAACTTAATAGACCCCTAAAAACTAGTGCTCGAAATATTTATAAAGCTTTGAAAGTTGTTCAACTGCAGACATAATTAACAGCAAAAAATATTATAGTTACCCACTTCATGAATTTTAATGTTTATCTTGTTACTTGGTAGAGCTATTTGTGAATTTTGTCACAAGCGTAGGACTGTTTCTACATTTTATTCGTCGTCTATTTATTAAGTAGGTACGAGTACGTAGGTACATGCAGGTACTCCTAAATACCTTTTAATGGACAGTTAGGGATGCACGAATTCGAATAAGTCGATATTTATTGTCCTTAACACGTTCTTTATTACGTGCTTCATGCATTTAAAGGTACTTCATCATAGTCTAACTTTCTCTATTTTATGACTTCATTTATAGGAAGAGAAGTATCTTAAGAGAAATATCCGCCACCTCACGATTTCGTGAAGTCCTCAGTACAGTAGCCTACTTGGAAACCACTGAATCGATTGCGCACCCCAGTAGGTGGTGGTGGTGGTAGCTGCCGGAGTGTGCCAGGTGTCCGTGCTACTGGACCCTGGACGATCAAAGTCAAAGTCAAAGCATTTATTTCAATTAGACCATTACAGGCACTTTTGAAAGTCAAAAACAAGAAAGCTAAGCTACAGTCACAGTCACAAGGCATAATAACTTGCGAAAGTACTGTAGCTGCACATTCCAAAGCGTATATCTCTATGGAGAAGAATGGACAAGAAACTCCATGGACACTCTTTTAAATCAAAATATTGTTACAAAATCTTGGTTACATCATTCATGTTGAGATTATACATGTATGTGAGAACAATGTACAAAGACGTGCACATTAAGAGCGTCCAGAGTAAAAGATTAAACCAACAATTTAAAAACAAAGTAATTAAAATAAACCGTGGCAGCTAAGAGATGACCAGTCCCAACTGACAGCGCCCGTTCACGAACATGACGCATGGATCAGTGCCATTCAACTCAACCATATTGAAGGGAACTAAATGACCCGACACACCCGCCACCATCAGCGAGACATTTGAGTGAGCATGACATTTTCTCAGCCACCAGGACACATTATAGTCAATGAAAGATAACAAAATATAAATGGTAGCTTTACAGTACATGGTACTCACACAAATGTACTATGCAATTATATAATACTAAGAGATGGAATCTATACAATGCAAAGATATTTTACAATCTTCTGCAGCTTCCACAATAACTTCATATGGTAATCAATTAGTTTGCACTCACAATGTAGAGATAAACAAAAAAATATATATATCTATATATTATATACAATTCAAACCCTAACTT
Source organism: Eurois occulta (assembly GCA_950022335.1). Classification (NCBI taxonomy): domain Eukaryota; kingdom Metazoa; phylum Arthropoda; class Insecta; order Lepidoptera; family Noctuidae; genus Eurois; species Eurois occulta. Next base: position 680,567 of record OX465489.1, on the reverse strand, counting down.
TCCAGAAGAGAAACGAGAAAGAAAAAAATACATAATTATATATAATTAAAGAATTAAAGGGGGAGCATCTCTTCCAAACAATAACATCTTAGTTCGTGAGCCCAAGTGGTTGTGGAGCAGGACCAGCATTGAGCCAAGCATTTTTATCTACGAGATAGTCTTCCAACTTATAATAAGCTCGTTTACATAGTGTGCGTTTTATGCATGTTTTAAATTTCTTCTCATTAAGTTGTAGAATGTCAAGTGGTATTTTATTGTAAAATTTTACACAGCCCATAAAAGAAGTTCGTACTTTTGACAATCTGAAACGTGGCTGATCTAATTTGTCCTTATTTCTAGTATTGAAATTATGCCTGTCGCTTATTTTACTAAAAAGATGTCTATTTTTCCGAACATACATAATGTTTTCATAAATATATTGAAAAGGTACCGTCATGATGTTAATTTTTTTAAACAACGATCTAAACAACGCCTCTGTCTCCGCAATAGACGGGACAACTTACTGGGCCCTAACATTATAATATTACGGATGTAAGATCGAAACAAAAAAAGAAGAATAACTTCCTGTTTGAGTGATTAAAGAAAATGGGAAAGTCCAATTTAGTTTGAATTAGGATTTTGTTTTTAAATTATCCTAAAAGGAATAAACATGCAACTACCACCTTTCTTTTTTTTTTTTTGGAGGGTGGGAAATCATCAAATGACTCCTCCCGCTCTGGGCGGAGCGGAAGGGAGTGTCAGACTCTTACTGACTAAAAAATGCAACTACCACCTGACTAGAATATAAACATAGTATTTATTTAGTGCCGTATCGCTTGGTGAGAGCCTATAGCGTTTAAACTTAATTTAGGTGAGTCTGCTTATATTTTGGTCACGTAGGCGTTTAATAATTCTGATGATACTTTTTTATTATTGTTTTTTCGCGTCATTAATGATGATGTTAAGCACGCTAGGTATGGTGGGGACTGCGGGCAGTCTCGCAAGATTCTTGCGTTAAATTAATTATTGTCGTCACTGGTCATTCTGGTTTCCCCCAATTATGGGAATCACTAACACCAATGAGGTTTTTGACCCAGCTTTTATTACTTTGGCTTCTTAAATATTCTATTTGGTATATTTAGATACCAATATTTCTACTGGAAACCTGTATCGACTAGGCCAGAAAATGTCTTGAAATTGGATCCTGTCTGTACGTTAGGTACATACATAATTTATTTATATATTTCTAGTCGATTTTATGCCTCCATCTATAATGATCTATACTTTTTTAAAGACGCAACGTTTGTAAGTTTGGACGTAGGTGGTAGGCGGTAGGGGGAAGGGGGGAGGGGGTAATATTCGGATCAAATAAGAAACAAAGGTGGATATTTCCGATTTAATAAATGCTTTCACTGGGAAGCTACATTATTCTTGAGTGTCACACACTTATTTAAATGAAATGAAATGGAAATTTTGACGAAATTTTTGTTTACTATTAGATGGTCGAGTCTTCATACAGTTTCTCAAATAATTCGTGCAAAACTATAGAATACTAGTTTATGCCTGCGGCTTCGCCCGCGTGAAGTTCTGTAACTGTCCCACTACCGGAATAAAAAGTACCTATCTTATATGTTAATCCAGGTTATAAACTATGTGTGTGACAAATGTCATCCAAATGCGGTCAGTAGTTTATGCGTGAAAGAGTAACAAATATCCATCCATCCATCCATACTCACAAACTGTCGCATTTATAGTATTAGTAGGATAGTGGGATAGGATGTACATCAACATGTTAAACGTTCCCAAGGGATAATTTCTGCAGATAGCGTGAGCAAAGCCGCAGGCAAAACCTAGAAACGATAGTCAAGTCTATGAATGTGTTACCGCGCTCATATATTTACTTTCCTAAGGTTTGATGACCACATAGTATCTTAAATATCTAAATGACAGAATGAAGCAACAATAATCATACATGTAACGTGATTCTCATCAATTATTACAACCATTCCCAGTTATTATTACTTATTACCATTGAAGTATAAATAAGTAATAAATACTTCTTATCGTCCCAACGTTCCCAACACCTTCTAATAACAGAACATCACAATGAGCTGTAACATCCCTCGTGGTACTCAGCATAATCTCCGCGTTACCATGTTTACCTCAATTTTGGCAATTAATGCGACTTAATTACGTTATCGAGTTAGCGGAACCCCCTCCCTCCCTCTCTTTATTAGTAACAGTTGTAAGGTTTGTCTACACATTAACACGTAAAGGTTTCCTTATTAAATATAGCTTATAGCCATAATCATTGCACTTAGCAAGATGATGATTCTAAAAAGTTTATAAGAACAAAAAATGCAAGTACCTTCCCATACGTAAGTTTATCTTCGATGACTAAACATGCAATCCAATGCAACAATTGCAAAAGTAACTATTCTGTGTCATCTGATGTTCTCATCCGAATATTCTTACATTACAGACAATGCTTTAATTACGTTTTATTATTTCAAAATCGCCTTTAAACACTTTTATATCACTTTCGAAGCTTAGCTTTAAGCACTAGGTAAACCTCATGTGGCTCTAGAAAAAGAAGAGCTTACTAATATTCTTTTCCTTTAGCTGTGGTGAAAGGTGACTATGGGACCCTACCACGGGAATACGCAAGGGAACACACTTTGGCAGGGTAGCTGATAGAAGAGTTGTGGATCGAGCTGACTGACGTGCGATTGAAGATCCCATGACCGCACAGCAGTGAACTAGGTACTTTAGAATGATGATGATGTTGAGGATGTATTTCTAAGCAAAACATTCAACAGCTCATCCCCGTACAGAAACGTCCCCGTCTGGGGTCGGGTCCTACGTGTGTCGTTCCGGGCCAAGTGTTACGCAATATCATGATAACATTACGTACGCCACGCTGGAGGCGCCGGCGCCGGTCGCATAGCAATCATTCATAGCGCGTCACGACTAGAAAGTATTGCATCTGATGCGCCCGTGATTAGCAAGTGCCGAAGACTGCTGGAGAATGTTCTGGAAGCTGTCTAACAATACAGTTACTGACATGGATAAACCGCAATAAGCTTTTGTGAGCTTTTATTTTGGTTCAGAAACATTAAAGTGATATATCAGAATCTTAAAAAGCTGTGCGTGCTTGTGGACAAAGTAGCTAATCAGATGTTTTTTTTTACAGATTATTACGTGTGGTGGGTTCGATTCGTGCACGAAACAAATGCTAGCACGGTGCACAGATTATTTTGTTACTGTAGTTTTTGTGAACCTAATTTTTGCCTATCCAGACAGATACGATAAAGCTGAAGATTGTGTTTATTTAAACGCGCTGATAACTGGATCTATGAGTCGGATTTGAAAAACTCTTTTTGCATTTGATAGGCCAATTCTTGAGGAAGCTAATAGGTTTATCATCTCGCTACGATCCTTATGAGCCGAGCAAAGAGGAAAAAAATCAGAAACTGCAGATGAAACCGCGGGGCACAGCTCGTAGAAGATATATTCCATTCAAAGTTGGGAAAACCTTTTTCACATTACTGAAAAAAAATCTACCACTGCAGTTATAATTTTATCGATGCTCGCGCCAACTTTGTTTTTAATGAATTCATGTATGTGGCTCCACCTTTCTATTATTGTTTGTAGCTCTATGAAAAGGTTGAGGTTGCATTCAAGCGTTGTGTCTGGCACTACACAGATGGCGCTAGTTGAAAATATAAATAGAAAGGAGATTTTAATTAATTTTTTTCACGGTAAGAAATAAAAATACTGGCTGGAAAGAAATCATTTCGAAGTGACGTAAAATCGATCGCATTTTATTTATGCCCGGTTCCTATAAACAACGATCCGTTGTTGTACAAAAGGTACCATTCGTTTTTGAGTTACGAGTAACGGATGCTAAAAGGCGTTCCTATAAATTTTTGCGTGAGCTACCAGCGACGAACGGTTGTTGGTTACCCACTTACCGAAGCCCTCCGTCAACACATGTCCGACCCTCATTGTGTTTCGTTATTACAATTAAGCATGTTTAGAATTAGAGTAAAACCATGTGCATAATACACATAACATAACATATTTATACCTTTATACAGAAAACTTAACTTTTATGTTTATTTTATAATTTTGGTGTTGAAGAAACCTCATTATTTAATTTAAAAAGTATATTTTGTTATTCGGGCTACTGAAGTGAACAAAACGCGAACGTCTGGCTTGACACAAGTTTTGTCACAGTCACAGGGTTTTGTATTAAAACATATCCGTTAGTTTATGTATTCTACTCTTTGTAAAACGTAATTATTATTCTCTACAATGGACGTTACACAGGTAAGTAATTTTGTTAATAAGTGTCACGTATAGTGTAATGTATTTTGGGTATTGTTCAAAATATGCGTAGGAATAAATTGTTGTTTGTTTTACAGAAAATGAAGAAAGCCATGACCAAAAGAATAAGATAAGGTTGCTTTGTTGATTGACCTAATACAGAGCACTCCAATCTTGACAAGCAAAGAAACGAACGCTACAACAAACAAATCCAAAGACGATGCGTGGACTTCTCTGGCACGAGCTTTCAATGCCAAGAGTGGGCCTGTTCCCAAATCAAAAGACCAAAATTAAAATGGTACAATTTAAAAAAAGCAGCCCGTAAAAGAGCCCAGCAAGTGAGGATGAATAATTTAAAGGTAACATCATAAAGTTGTAATTATATCATATTGTTTTATTTACATGTAATTAAATGTTGTAAAAGTTGAAAAACGAAAAATTTAAATATATGAAGGTGTTATGGATTGGCTGATATATACATATATCTGTATATATATATGTATTAATATTTACTGATTATCAAGCTTTGAGTGTCAGAATGGTTACTTGTTATTTACTGTGTCTAAAAGTATCTCTAAAAAGGTGTGTAGGGAAAAGGGTTTCTATCAAGAAAAGACACAAAGACAAGACTAGACTATTCATTTATTTCGATTAGGCTTGTCAGATATTTATAGGTAACGTTAATTACCTATCAAGCTACGTCCATTCGCAAACCTAGGTCTTCGTGGAGAAGAATGGACAAGAAACTCCACGGTATCATCTTTTAAAGTATTATGCCAGAACAATTATATGTTGTCCTGGACCCTTTTCAAATTATAGCAATTTATCAGTGAAGATAAACAATAAGCAATATAAACCATATTATAACACATAATTCTAGCACATAATTTATCAGTAATATTCATAGTATAATATCAAATAACTTACATAAACATTGTAGAAACTTAGGGTAATGCAAATAGGTTCCAGCTTTACACTTTTGGTATCTCCATTACTATGTCACTTTCAAACGTAATAATAAACACATGGCACACACAATATACCTCTCGGGGTATGTCTTGTCCTTAGAACAGTTGCAGTATAAAAAGCCCCGAATTGGCGACAACCTCTATTTTTATACACGTCAAACGTCAAATACTCAGTACATCCTACCCGCCATAATAAACCAATGGCAAATGGTCACATATTATAGCTAAATAACTAATAACAGAGACAACAACTAACAAATCCTCTGTAAGGGAACTATTTTAAAACTTCATTAGATAATTTAGCAAACTAGTAAGTATTTATTTGTAATCTATTTGTTTAATCGAATAAAATAAGAACATCAACTGATAGTTCAGAGAATTGATTGAAACAACTTCATATATTGGAATTGCAACATAAGATCTGGGACACATTATAAATATCACTTCATTATTACTAATTCATTTTAAAGTAAATAAACATTTAACTTGATTATTCAAATATAACAACTTTCTTTCGTTTGGATACTAAGCCTTTTAAGCCACAATAAAAACTATTTCTATAAAATACATCGTAGTATAAAATACCTTTAGGAAAATGTATATTAGGTTAATTTGAAATTATAACCTTTCTGTTATCAAGATACTAATTTACGATGATTATAAATCTAGTTATATTTTTGAAATGCAACGTCGCCATACGTCAATGTTATTTTACGTTTGACAGCCGACGTTGCTGGATTATCGATTGTTATTAATGTAGCCATTACTGAGAGTTGTTAAACAGTCAGATATTCTCATACACATAAGGGTTATCTAACACGGCCATACTGACAGTACTTCGTTCTCGAAGTACAAACACACTATGTTTATTACATATAGGTACATTTTGTTTACATAATATCAGTAATCGTTTCATAATCATCATGCTATAATCAATAATCAGACCTTACCGGGCAGACCAAACACCCGCAGTCAGTGAAGCTTAATCACCCGCAGCCAGTGAATGTCATACCTCAGCTAAGGTTCTAATCCATCCATAATAATAATCAATAATCAGACCTTACTGGGCAGACCAAAAAAATGCTAGAAGATAATTAAACACTATTTTCATAGATTAAATTAACAGATTAAACAGTCCATTGAAATATTTGAATGACAATTTTAATACGCAAAAATTACCATGTCTTCCGTTGACAGTTGGCAAAATTTAAAGTAAGAAAAATACACAACAATTTAATCATTAAATTCTACCTATTTTATCACGACCATGCTGACTTGTAATTCGCTCTCGGACTACATAAAATAAAAACTTAATACTAATTATTACTAAACACACCTTTTTATGGAAACTTAATGCTATTACATATTATTCATTGTTGTAGTCCAACTTTATCACATCAAAGGGACAAAACAACAACGGTCAGTACTTTCCCATCAATCTAAACCCCTCACCTGCTGCACATGAGACGGGCCAGAACAAAGTAACTGACTTCAGCAGTTCCAATCCAATATTTTCTCATTCCATTTGTCACATCTGACATCTAATACATAATTTCTTATTATTTTCTCATTCCATTTGTCACATCTGACATTTAATACATAATTTTCATATTATTTTCTCATTCCATTTTTCACATCTGACATGTAATATATAATTTTCATATTATTTTCTCATTCTATTTGTCACATCTGACATCTAATACATAATTTTCATATGAATAACACAACAGTTAATTTATTCAATATCATCAATCCATTTTCCAGACCATAGTCTCAATAAAATTTATATTTGGCTACAAGTATATTTCTTAAATTTTCAATACCCCTTAATGAGAATCTGTCATTATCTAATATGTTCTTAATTTCGTAAGGTCCCTTAAATTTTGCTGTTAGTTTGTCATGTCGCCTATGGTCTTGATTTACATAAACAGTGTCAGCTACGCTATAACTTATGTTATAAAATATAATAAATAAATTGTGTGTTAATTCAGGCAAAATACCCATAGACAAAAAAAACAATAAATAGAGATGAATAAAAAAAAAACAATAAAATCTCTACTCGTTTGGTCAAAGCGGTCTTTGAATTTATCGGCAACAATTTTAAGACGTTGATGTGCTAACTGACGATCGGCCGTTACGTCAATTATATTATCTTGTATTAATTACCTCATCTAATCGAGCTTGGACAGACGGAATATTTGCTTCTACGCCGATAAGTAATTGCAAAGGGACAAAGCCTGTGGATTTTTGTACAGTGTTGTGTTAATTGATTGATTGTTGTACTTTGCATAGAACGTTCGGCCAACCTGACTGTTCATTCAGAATAGAATATTCCGCTTCTTTTAGTTTTTTTTTGTAATAGTTACAACTATAGCCAAAGTCAAAATAGGGAACTATCAGTAATCTTTAACTTTGTCATAATAATTTATAAACAATATGATGTATTATTTTATCGCATCAAAGGAATGTATTTGTTTACCCAGTTGAATAATTCAAGTACTAAATAGTCATTAAGTTTTGTGATTTAAGTCAAAATGATTTAACATTAGACAGTCAACAATCTTATTAAGCAGTTACCAACTAGACTCTTTAAACTACAGCTTTAAAAAAAAACTTCTAGCCAAATGCTACTACAGCTTAACGGAATTTTTAAACGAATAAAAACCAATGCATCGACAATTAAATTAGTTACGACATTTTATTTAAATTTAATGTTTTTAGGTAACAAGTTCTATTTTTTAGTCTGTTAAGTTTACTCTACTTAATAAGCCATTTTTTTTTTCTAAGCCATTATTTTTCTTTTTTAATTTTATATTGTCTAAGTCATTGTTTTCTTTTTTAATTTTATGTTAATTGAATTTACCCAATTTTTTGAAAACAAACATATTTTTGTACGCCATTCCTATATGGCAAGACATGTAGCCACTTTCTTTCATTTATAAGACCTGGTCTAGTGTATACATACCTACCTACTCATGTTTTTACAAAATAAATATATCTATCTATTTATCTATCTATAGAAATTATCCAATATAAGTAACTTGTATTATACTGCAACCCATCTTTGCGAGTATCAACCGTCGTACTACGTAACGTTAATACATCCTATTCTCAGTCTCATTTTAGTGACACAATTATCAAGAAAACCAATATTGCCATTATCATTTAAACCATTCATAAGACCAATGTTAAGAAATTGTTTTAATTTGATTTTATTTATGTTGTTAAATTTTGATTTTTATGATTTCAATTTTATTCTTGAATTTGATTTTGATTTTAAATTTAAACTTGTGTTTGAGCCAAGCTTCAATAAAATAGTCTGAAACCAATTCTGAATATTTAACAATCTTCAATTTCATCATCTCATTAACTTAATTAAAGATGGAACCTATTGTTCTGTAAATTATACATTAAAATATTTTTATGCAAGTACCAGACAAAAAAGTTTTTAACTGAAGCTTAACTTTTAAACAATAATTTGTTAAATAGTTTAAGTTAATAATTTACAGTAGTTTCCCCTAGGCTAGGACTTTTCATTTCTAACTTTTCAGGTAACATATTAAATCAGAGCCTCTAAAGGCCTTACCGACATTAGCTATTTCGTACTGCTGCTCCATTTTATCCATGACATGGCTTCGAAACTGTTTCAGCAGCTGTTCAGTTCCGCTGTCAGAGTCAGCATCACGTAGTTATAGTCCTTGTTGAATCGAGCTGGCGATCCGCAGACGTCACAGCTTTCAGCATCACACCAATAGCTCCAACATTGATCATGAAAATATCAAAATGAAAACCATTAGAAATCATATTAGTAAGCCTGAGCACCATCGCCACTTCTGATGTTATGGATTGGCTGATATATACATATATCTGTATATATATATGTATTAATATTTACTGATTATCAAGCTTTGAGTGTCAGAATGGTTACTTGTTATTTACTGTGTCTAAAAGTATCTCTAAAAAGGTGTGTAGGGAAAAGGGTTTCTATCAAGAAAAGACACAAAGACAAGACTAGACTATTCATTTATTTCGATTAGGCTTGTCAGATATTTATAGGTAACGTTAATTACCTATCAAGCTACGTCCATTCGCAAACCTAGGTCTTCGTGGAGAAGAATGGACAAGAAACTCCACGGTATCATCTTTTAAAGTATTATGCCAGAACAATTATATGTTGTCCTGGACCCTTTTCAAATTATAGCAATTTATCAGTGAAGATAAACAATAAGCAATATAAACCATATTATAACACATAATTCTAGCACATAATTTATCAGTAATATTCATAGTATAATATCAAATAACTTACATAAACATTGTAGAAACTTAGGGTAATGCAAATAGGTTCCAGCTTTACACTTTTGGTATCTCCATTACTATGTCACTTTCAAACGTAATAATAAACACATGGCACACACAATATACCTCTCGGGGTATGTCTTGTCCTTAGAACAGTTGCAGTATAAAAAGCCCCGAATTGGCGACAACCTCTATTTTTATACACGTCAAACGTCAAATACTCAGTACATCCTACCCGCCATAATAAACCAATGGCAAATGGTCACATATTATAGCTAAATAACTAATAACAGAGACAACAACTAACAAATCCTCTGTAAGGGAACTATTTTAAAACTTCATTAGATAATTTAGCAAACTAGTAAGTATTTATTTGTAATCTATTTGTTTAATCGAATAAAATAAGAACATCAACTGATAGTTCAGAGAATTGATTGAAACAACTTCATATATTGGAATTGCAACATAAGATCTGGGACACATTATAAATATCACTTCATTATTACTAATTCATTTTAAAGTAAATAAACATTTAACTTGATTATTCAAATATAACAACTTTCTTTCGTTTGGATACTAAGCCTTTTAAGCCACAATAAAAACTATTTCTATAAAATACATCGTAGTATAAAATACCTTTAGGAAAATGTATATTAGGTTAATTTGAAATTATAACCTTTCTGTTATCAAGATACTAATTTACGATGATTATAAATCTAGTTATATTTTTGAAATGCAACGTCGCCATACGTCAATGTTATTTTACGTTTGACAGCCGACGTTGCTGGATTATCGATTGTTATTAATGTAGCCATTACTGAGAGTTGTTAAACAGTCAGATATTCTCATACACATAAGGGTTATCTAACAAAGGCAACTCTCCCAGTACAGACAGCTCTAAGTATTTCTTTGGCACGCCTATGTCCAGACAATTAACAATAAAAAAGAAAGGTACATAATATTTAAATTAATTATTATTTTACACAGCATATTATTGAATGGCCTGTTGGTCTAGTGGTTAGTGACCCTGACTGCTAGGACGGAGGTCGTGGGTTCGATTCCCACACAGGACAAATCTTTGTGCGATGAGTATGATTATTAAAATTTGTTCTGAATCTGGGTGGGTAATTTATCTATAATATGTATGTATTTAGAAATATATAAGTATGTTTATCAGTTCTCTGGTTGCCATAATACAGGCTCTGCTAAGTTTGGGATCAGATGGTAGAGTGTTGGTTGTCCCAAGATATTATAATTGTTATTATTTTATGTGAATTTCTTATACCTGTTCGCATAATTTGTAAACTAATGAACCATGGTCACACGCAATTTATGAAATAAGAGTATTAACATTATTTATTTCAGGTAAAAAGAAAACTGACAGTGATGTTCAGACGCCCATCATCACCCGTAACCTTATGAGAAGCAAGGTATTATGAGAAGAAAACGGAGAAATTAAATTTAGAAATTGCTCTTTTAAAATCAGCACAAAATGAAAATAATGTTACAGTTAATGATATTTAGAGTTAGTATTTTATTTTTACTTTTATGTCTTTGTTTTCGTATGTAGTTCAGTGCCATAATAATTTAGAATATAATTATTAAGAAAAACTATAATTTAGGTAAATAAACTTTGTTTCTATAAATTTGTCTTTCAATAACTAATAGTATAGCTACTTAAAATAACAATATTTCCCTATATATTTCCCTAAGCCTGTGTCCTTCATTAAAAATCATTTCTTCATAGACTTTGTTTTGAATGTAGCAGGATAAGTAGATTTTCTTGTTTGATATTTAACACTTAAAACTACTCAAGTGATGATAAACTGAAATAAAATAAAAGTAATTATTAAACAATGCCAGTGCACAGTATTTTAAAACAGACAAACGTTTTAAACTTGACACCTCAGCTTAGCGCTATACAGAGTTATTACTCACTTATTAAAGAAATTTGAAATCAGTGTTGCTCTTTCTTTGTATTCTGGTTCTTCAGCAGTATTTGGTACAGGCATTTCTTCTGCAATAGGAATTTCTACCTCTGGTGGTACATCAGCTATACTGTTTAATCGACAGATATTATGCAACACACTAGTAGCTAAGTACGATTACTGCATTGGCTCGTAACGCGCCGGGCGCCGGAGGAGTAACGATGCAACGTAGAGGCGGGGGAGGAATAAAAAACGCTTCTTTTCTTGAGTGTTCTTGGTTCCCCAGGTTTCGGATTCCTTTCTTGATGTTGCCTTTTCGGTGGCTGTGCTGCGACTGGCGACTAACCACACATGGAAGTCGCGCGGCAGACGGTCACGGGGCTTCGCACCCTGGCCGTGGAGGCCTTACCTTGGCCCGTCATATGATGGCCTGTATAGGCACAGCCTGTTGAGCCCATGTGTATGATTGCTATGAGAGTTTCTGTAGGCGCGCACTGTCGCACAACGCTGTTTTCTTCACCGCGGTCTGTCGCCGCCAGGTGAGACCTCCGGTTACCCGGAGGAGGCCCGGCGGGTGACGACCAGCGACAGGGGTGCCGACTCGACGCACCTACAGTGGGTGTAAGGCTCCCGCCGTGTATGTGTGGGCGGTATTGTATTGAGTAACACTGGCGACTAACCGACACAGGGCCCGTCTTATATACGGGCCGTGCTTACTCGGTTGAGAACCGCGTTTTTTGAACCATTTTTTGCGGTATTTTTTCTACAAGAGGTTTCGGCACCTTTGGAACCCCCTTTTTATTGATTTTCAAAAAAGAATCCTTACATATTATACATGGTTGTATGCATATTTACACGGGCTACCTTAATACATAAACATATTGCACGAAATTTACATAGGTAAAAATTTCCTAGAACATTATGTGACAAAATTTGAACTTGAACAATTTTTACTACAAACTTTCTGCTGTATTTTACTACAGCCGAAAAATTTGGAACCCCCTTTTTATTTATTTTCCAAAAATAATCCTTACATATTATACATTGTTAGATGCGTATTTACATTTACTACCTTATTATATAAACATTTTGTAAGAAATTTACATAGATAAAAATTTCCTAGAACATAAACAGACAAAATTTCAACTTGGACAATTTTCATTATAAACTTTCGGCTATATCTCCTAAACTAATAAAGCTATTAGCATGAAACCTTTGTATTATCGTTTTTAAGCCAAGACCTTTCTTTTAAGACTAATTTTGTAAAAATATCTGCACTAATTAAAAATCACATTTTCAAGTTACGTAATTATATAAGATCGAACTTTATTACTCAAAATTTCCCTTTCAAACTACCGTAAATCAGTCTTGTGACTATTCTAACAAGAAAACTAACGCTAAATACCTTTTTAAAAACTAATTAGAACATATCACAATGCAAATCTATACATACCTATATACTTAATAAAAAAGCTAAGTCAGTAGTTAATAGGTAATAAATCTGTAGACTTGGCGTTTCTGTACATTAATATATTTAGAAAAAAAAGTAGTAGCGGTGTTAAAGGAGCACTAACAGAACCCATTTCTACTATTTTTAGAATTTTTGTCTGTTTGTCGGTTTGTCTGTATGTTTGTGCGCGCATCACGTAAAAATCCCTCATTATATTCAAAATCGAAATATTGAAACATAAGAAGCATTGTTCCGAGTAACATTTAGTGTTTATTTCATCAAAATCGACCAACAGACGCAAAAGATATTAATGTTTAAAATTTAGTTAGTAATCTCAACACGCGATTTCTATGATAATTTTAATTATTTATGTAAATAGGTTTTAGTCGAAGTGTAGTCGGAATGGCTGAAAATAAATTTGATTTTATTGTTCCTTTTGTGTTTGCCCTTTGCATGGAAGTAATAAGTACTACGTACAACCCATTACGAAAAAAAATCTCTAAAAATTAAAACAAAATTAAAATTTGATAAAATCCACAACGTTGTGTGTGTGCAGCGCCGCAGTCAATTGCTCAGCCACTGCGCAAACCGTGCCGTCACATAACTGTAGTTGTGACTTCGTCGGGTATTGATGCAACTTTGCTTAAGGGTGGCCGGACTGCACATTCAATTTTCAAATTGCCGCTGAATCTTGCAAGCGAAGATACTCCAACATGCAACATCACCAAAAACGGGGGAGTCTTTTTGCAGCAGTGGAAGTTAAGCCAATAGGACGAGTGCACAATGTCGCAGAAGCATGCATTTGAGGCGTTGAACCGCAGCTTGCAGGACATCCGAGGCAACCAGGCGCTGATGGGTGGTGTTCGGCCGCTTTAGACCCTGTGGACGGTGAGTAATGGGCTAGCTCGCCGTCCGACCGTCTTATGACGACAGAACACTGACACACTAGACACTGTGATGGCTAATGACGATAGTACTGCCTACCCCGTTGAATTTCTCAACTCCGTGGAGTTAAAAGGCGAGGCGTCCCATCAGCCAGCTGGAGCTTAAAGTTGTCGTTCCAGTTCTGGTGATGCGAAACCTTGATGCAACCGATCAACAGGTCCCAGGGCCAAACCAAAAAACCGTGAAAAAGTGACCGACATTCAATTGTGCACTTCATGCTTTTCAGACGGTCAATTATGGCTGGCGGCTGGCTCACGGAGCTTGGCTCCCTGGCCGCGGAGGCAATACCTGGGCCCGTCATTGGGTTGCCCCTTGGGCACGGCCTGTTGGCATATGAACGCAATGTCACACGCCTGTGACTGGTTGCTATGTTTGTTCCTGTAGGCGCCCAACCGACACAGAGCCCCTCTTTTATACGGGATTACGGGCCGTGCTTACTGGGTTGAGAACCGTGATTTTAGAGCCGTTTTTGCTGTATTTTACTACAGCCGAAAAATTTGGAACCCCCTTTTTATTTATTTTCCAAAAATAATCCTTACATATTATACATTGTTAGATGCGTATTTACATTTACTACCTTATTATATAAACATTTTGTAAGAAATTTACATAGATAAAAATTTCCTAGAACATAAACAGACAAAATTTCAACTTGGACAATTTTCATTATAAACTTTCGGCTATATCTCCTAAACTAATAAAGCTATTGACATGAAACCTTTTGTAATATCGTTTTTAAGCGAAGACCTTTCTTTCAAAACTAATTTCGTTAAAATATCTACACTAATTAAAAATCACATTTTCAAGTAACGTAATTATATGAGATCGAACTTTCTTACTCAAAATTTCCCTTACAAATTATCATAATTCAGTCTTGTGACTATTGGGCTGAGGCCTATGAACATGCTCAGAATGGTTTCAACATTGTATCTAATTGGCTCCAGAATAATCTTCTAACCCTGAATGCTGATAAAACAAAATACATTTCATTTACAATGAGAAATACTAACATACCGCTTACTAACCAAACAATTTACGCGCATACCTGTAGCACGTACGCTGACACTGCATGTTCTTGCCCTACTTTAGAAAAAGCTGACCATTTGAAATATCTTGGTGTCACTATTGACTCCAATCTAAATTTCCGTAAACATATCGAGTTACTATGTGCTAGAGTGCGCAAACTAATTTATGTTTTTAAGTATTTACGTAATGTAGCCGACTATAAATTAATAAAACAGGTTTATTTAGCGTTGTGTCAGTCTATTCTAACCTATTGCATAACATCCTGGGGGGGGGCGGGAAATTCGATTCTTCTCCCTCT
Source organism: Eurois occulta (assembly GCA_950022335.1). Taxonomy (NCBI): domain Eukaryota; kingdom Metazoa; phylum Arthropoda; class Insecta; order Lepidoptera; family Noctuidae; genus Eurois; species Eurois occulta. The sequence continues at coordinate 665,345 of OX465489.1, read as the reverse complement.
AGAACGTGCTCAAAGAGCAATTCTAAAGGTTGCTACCTTTCGTCCGTTTAGATTTCCTACACATCTGCTCTACAAAGCATGTAATGTGCTCACAGTACGGCAATTATTTATTCTTCACATTATACTACAGCAGCACTCTACCCTTCCCTATGACCCAGTTCCTTCCGATAGGAGAAGAAAAGACCTGGTTTGCACAAAGCCTCAAACTAGACATGCGTTTGCTAGTCGATTTTATGTGTTTTTAGGACCTTTTCTGTATAATAGACTCAACAAGAAACTAAACTTCTATAGTCTAAGTTATAGGAAATGTAATTTTGTAATATCGGATTATTTAGCGATGCTTAATTACACGGACACAGAAAAACTTCTAGAAGTCCTGGTTTGATTTGATATGTCATCTCCTCGTATTTAGTTGTACATATTGTTATTAAGTTAGTTTTAATGTTCACCGTTTTTGTTCCTAGATTTACTTTATTTTAAAATTTTCCTGTCCTAATTAAATTATGCATTGTAAAGTGATGTCCTGAAACACAGGTTTAAATAAACCTAGATCAGGCAGGTCGCTACCTAACATTTGATTTCGCCATTATCGTAACTTGCAACAGTTATATATATTTTAGTTATAGTTTACTTATAAGCACTAATTATACAATTGTTTAGAAATAACACTACTGCACCTAAATGTACACTTTTGTAATACCTACTTTTTTTGAAATAAATTATTCTTATTCTTATTCTTATTCTATTCTAATAAGAAAACTAACACTAAATACCTTATAGAAAACTAATTAGAACACATATCGCAATGAAAATTAACTAAATAAATCTAATTAGAATTTACATTATAAGGCTCTAGTTCGACGTAGCGAAATGCGCGCACCTACGTACCGCCACTACTTGCACCCTGGTGCCCAGATAGGGTCTCGTCGCCGACAATACGACAAGCCTAAGATTTTTATACCCCAACAAAGTCAGCCACTGATAATAGCATTGTCCCTAATGCATAAAATATTAAAGTTAATAAGACTTGATGAAGAGGATGTAGGTACCTATACCTTTAATCACTTAAATTTACTACCTGAACGAGACATTTTACAATAATTTAAAGCTATTACCGCAAAATAAGTAAAACTTTTGTAGACAACCGACCGAAATCGGGCGGTAAACAAATTGTAAACGACTCGTAACTTTGACAGCTTGTTGACGTTTCTTTTTCTTTATAGGAACACCATTGTCCGACATCTGCATACATTTGCCTTACTGTTCGTTATTCGTAATCCTCCCATCCGTAGGTAGTGATCTATCGGTAACTTAGCTTACGAAACGTTTATTATAGGAACGCTTTTGACATACGTCTCGTAGAAAATACTACTCTCCGTAAGCAAAACGACTCGTTTCTTGTTTATAGGAACCGGGCATTAAAGTAATTGTGATTTTGTATGCTATACGAGCATGATCGTTAATAAATAAGCGTGTTTTTTAAACGAATTTTTACTGCAATCTGGTGTATAGAAATAATTAAATGTGGATTTAAATGCAGTTTTTTTTAAAGTAGTGTCTAAAATAAGTAATTTATTATAGTGTAAGTAATTTCAGTGTTAAATCATGGGTGAATGTGATGTTACCACGAGGCAGTTAACAAGCTGCAGTGCGGTCCGGTGTCACAGTGCATGGCGTTAGCAGTTAATGCGCTCACACGGTAAGTGCTTGTTAATTACTCCGCTAATTTTCGCGCTAATTGGTGGCGAGTGACATTCGCGTCGCTCTACCTGATCCGTTACACACATTTTGCGTTATGATACTGACATTATGCCACTTATGAACCTTTGTCAATGTAGAATGTCTTGGGGAGCTATTATTTTCTCCATGTAAAAGCTACGCCTAAAGCTGCTTAACGATTTGGTTGCACATTGTTTAAGGAAAATATGTTCTGAAGCAGTGTATTACCGTAATCAACCTTAATGTTCCTAGTGCTCGGGCACAGGCGTCCTTTCTATGAGACGTAGTGCTGATATCACATGTGTCGAATTTTTGGTTCTAGGACGTGCCGGTTTCCTCATAATGTTTTCTTTCATCATTTTAAGAGCAATGGTAATGAAATAAATTACACAAAATAACTCGCCTGGCTGGGTTCGGGCCCACGATATACAACTCGTAAGTCAGGGTCGTCACCGCTGGCCCACCACTGACCCACCACCACCACTGCTCTCAAACACTGCTCTGAAGGAGAATTTATCGGAACTTTACGCTCAAAATAAATTGCAACCGGATTGGACATCCACTATGTCGCATGGGCTCTTAGAGATGCTTTTCTTTTGATTAAAATAACCTCGGTTCTTGTTGTCGCATGCCTGAAGCGTTACAGAAATGGATAGCCATAACCCTTGAATTAATGAATGAATTAAATTATAGTATAACAGCTGCATCTGATAATTATTGTTCTAAATATGTAGAGACTGTAGAGCGCAAATTATGATCAACGCTTGTGATCAAGTCCAAAGTCTGTCACATTCTCAAGTCTGTAATACCAGTCTAGGGGCAGTCCCTAGCCTTCTGTAATACCAGTCTAGGCGCAGTCCCTATAGCCTGAGGTTAATGAGGGCCGGCGTAGCCTGTGTTCTGCTTGCATAAGTTGGTACTTCTCCATTAATCGTCATCTCGGTAGTCGATCCCTTTCTAGTTATATCATCTTTCACAGTCTTTTCATCGATTCTTTGATCTTCCCTTGCTCATAAATTGATACAGCAAACTTGTAGCCCATACTCACTGGTCATACAGAAAATCAAATTCAAACGTAAGAAAGCTATTATTATGTTTCAGTTAATTTACCTAAGGGAAGATTTGTCATCGTCATAATTTGCTTAACCTTGCCCCAACTAAGTTGAGGTAGGCTTTCAGTCTAACCGGATGCCGCTGAATACCAGTGTTTTATAATGAACGATTGCCTGTCTGACCTCCAAAACCCAGTTACTATGTAATACAATACCCCATGGTAGGACTGGTATTCACTGGTATTCAGACTTTCAGGTTTCTGACTACTCGCAACGACTGCGGGAAGACGTGTAGGTACCAAAGGTTTTTCTGATCTTCCTCGGAATCATAAAGCAATTACGTTCGTCAGTGGTGGCTAAGGCCGAAGTCGGCAAATCATGAGAACTGAACTAGTACAAAGTAGAAACTGTACAACACCGACAGATTCCATTCAATTTCCAAAGAATTTAGCAAAAACCTATTTCATCCACATAAAGCAGCGCGCATAACTTGCCGCTGTCGCAGTAGGTACCAAGTTCTTGAAATCTTCTACAAAGACACGCGACACTTAATTTAATACGTACTAAGTATAAGATTACTAAGTGAGTTAAATATTTCAACGCGCTTTTTGCCGTTTAGGCGATCTTTAATTGGTGGTTAGAATGTGCGATCGCGGCCGACGGGCACGGGCAGACGGGCGCAGTCGCGGGAACTAACGGTGCGCGCCGGCGCCGTGTGTGTCCATGTCCAGCCCGGAGCCTCATGAGCAATGCGCTTTTAATTAATACAAAAAAAATGTATTCTTTTTAATTGTTCCCATTTGACGCACCGGGTGTGAGGATGGCAGGGATTCATTTACCATTAAGTACAGTCGCCCGCGGTGGGCTATTGCGTGTATGTGCCTATGTGCCTATGTGGGCACCGTGGGCAGTATATTAACCATAAAGTTCAGTACGGGCTCGACACACAAACCTCTACTGGCTTGGTATCGGCCCCGAAAGGGGCTAGCATTTAAGTCATACGTCATCCTCATTATTTATGTAAATATTTAATTTTCTGAATAACTAATATTATGAGTGTGTGTTAATTAAGACAGTTGGATAAAAAGCTCATATATCTACGCCATTAAAACTTCTGTTTTTAGCGCGTTAGTTATTTACGCTAAATAAATCCAAGTGCGTAAATACGGTCATCGCCATTTTGACGGCAGTGCTAGCCGAGGCTAAAAATCATATAAATTGTGGTTTTCGAACATCCAAGGTCCATTTTATTGAGAATGATTAACTCGTCATTTAATTATGTGACAAATTAATCCATAGTTTAACTTAAATAAGCAGTGGTAATGATGAATTTTGGTATCTAAAGTTGAAGTTTCGCGCTAATCGAGCGTGTTTACGTTTTTATTTTTCACATTATATCACACACACGCACAAAAAGATTCGATAACAAATGTGAGAAATATCATTCCAAATATTGTAAACAACATGAAAATGTCCAAATCTTAGCGTAATTTATAATTACCCAACTGTACTGTACGCAAGTTTGTAGAATAAATTGAATTTATCTTTGGCAGATCAAACTAATTTTTTACTATGTCTACCAAGATCATGGACATTCTATATCCGACCTTCCGAAATTACAAAACAAAATTCACAATAAATGATATATGTACTTACTAAATTAAAATACTTTGTAAATTTGAATTGCGAGCTCATTCCTAATTTAAACATTGAAACAAAAAAATCGACGCGAATTACAGCCATAGGTTCTGTCCGTGCGTACAGTTGAAAATCAATCCATTTTCTGATTTTTTCTTTGATTGAACTGTGAGACTATTTCTTGCCAAATTTCTCGCTGCTTGTTTGACGGAAACTTTCTCCTAATAAGTTTTCAAAGAAGATAATCATCAAAATGTTGACTTAGAAGCAAGATTTGTTTTTTGGTTAAAGATTTCTGCATTTCTTTTATTATAAATCTCCTCTTGAAGTTAACCAAATGCATCCAATAAATACTTAATGAAATTATTACAAAAGATAGTAGAAAATAATTAATGTCATAATTAAATAATTATTTGAAATTATACCTACCAAGGAGTTTTTATTCCGTCCCAACATTTTTTTTTCAAAACTTAATTTTATTGCGAGTATCGATTAGGATGAATGTAACTTTTTAATCGTAATGATGAAACTTGGGTTTACGGTCAGCACTAAGGAGTGTTATGAATGTTATGATGCAACTTAATTTTTTAGTAATATTTGTCAAAACATTGATCGTGTTTTTATGAAATTATGCATGAATAATGGCAAAAATAAGAACACAGATAGAATTTTACTGTCTTTATTTTGCCCTTTTGAGTTTTTAGCAAACGAGAAAATTGTCGATGTACATTATTTCCAGCGCATCTAGGTTGTCCGCCATTTTCCAGGTTCTAACCTATTTATTATAATAATACTAACAATATATTTTTGTTTAGTCAACGAAAATAACAACTAGATTTGAAAAAGATACCAATTATTTATAAATAAACAGCGTATTGTCAAATGGCATGTCATTTAAAAAGAGATTTTTAGCTTTTTTTTTGTATCATCAACTTTTTTATTCTATGAATTTCAAGCAAACAGTCATATTTTGAGAGCGCGTGAAAATTTTCGCCAGTAATCATACCATATTTGACAGTAAACTTGCTTTTCCAATCAAATTTTACGCATGTTAAAGAAAAAGTCTAGGTCACAAAATGGTTCGCGCACAAACAAGCCCCTTGTAAATTTTCAACAGCTTTAGCTTTAGATTTAAAAAGATCCATGTTTGTAGTTTGTGCTGAAAATTAGGTAACTCACATCTAATTAATAATCAGCCATTGTGCTGCATAATAGGTAACACCCACTCTAACAATCCATCTTCAGTTCTCGGAGTTCCTGTTACCCTTATAAATGCTTATTTAATGCTATTATAATGCAATTAGTTACAGTTTCAGCTAATAGCTGTTTAATTTGTGCCCAAATCATCAGCTGAAACAGCGCTGCTAACGCTCTTATTCAGCAGGCTTGTATAGCTTAAGATTCTATGGTAGACAGTGATTCAGCTGATATACAGCGCATCGAAGTTACTTGAGAAGTTACCTATTTTTTGGAGGCGTGTAGTAATATGTATTTTACACATATTTGAAAATCGACTGACGCCGTTTTACAGACCACAACACGTTATTGGAGATTTTAACCTCGAACTTATCGTATGAAACAACAGACTGCCGTGACATATTTTTCATTATAAAATCGATTGCTGAAAGTTCACGAAAATTCTTGAATTTCATGACAATTCGCATCAACCCGCCGATTCAGCTGATGTATCATGTGTCAAAATCTTGACGTGCGTAGTGGTTAAGGTGCCCAAGACTAGTAGAAGAATGGTCAACCATGCCATAGCTATACCAAAGCAAGTAATATAACTCATAGCTTCAAATCCTGCTGCATACAAAATATTTCTCCAATTAGGTAAATAAAATTAAATTGCTTCAAAAAATTATAACTAATGAAAAATCTATATAGAAATTCGAAATAAATAACATGCAATTTGGTTAACTAAATAATTAAAATCATCAAATAACACAACACAAAACAACAAACGATAACATTACATAATTTTATGTCATATAAGTCAATATTAAAATGACATGTATCAAATGTCTGAGTTATGTGAATATAAGTAAAAATTTGAATTTAAAGGCAAATAGAATTAATTAATGAAATTTCAACATTATAACAGTTTGTCATTTAGAAATTCGCTAACAGAGTAATATACTTTGTTTATCAATAATTGTGAAAGTCTATTTTTAAATTAATTGAGGCTTTTACACTCTTTAATTGGTTTGGGTATTTTATTGTACAATCTAGGTACCAAACGCACTTTTAAGCATACACTCTGTTTTAGTATGCAATGTGCGCAGTTTATCTGAGCGACGTAGACTGTACATATTATGGTTTTTGACAAAAATACATAATCCATAAACATAAAGTGACGGTACTGTTAATATTTTATAAAATGTTGCTTACATGATTCTGTACATTTTATTTTGCATATAGCTCTAATACACTTTTTCTGTGCGATTAGTACATCATGAATCTTATAGGCATTACCCCAAAATATGTATAAGTCCATACCGCAGAGTAGACGCAACATAACCGTGATAAGCCGCCAGTAGTGCGGTCTTATTTACAATTTTACCCAGCGTATAGGAAAACTGACTAAGTTTCCCACATACATTGCTTGTTTGAGTTCTTCATGACATATCGTTATCCATAAAAGCCCAAGATTTTTTTTTACATTCGTTTCAAGTATTTGAGTTTCATTATAATTTATTTAAATGCGTGATGTTTCATTTTGTCTTTGTTTAAAATTAATAAATTTAGTTTTATTAAGGTTTATGATAAGGTTATTAGCAGTCAACCAATTAATAATAGAACTAAGGCTAGTGGTTATCTGTTCTTCTATGTCTTCCGTGTTGTTCATGTCATAGATAACTGCTGTCGTCAACGAAAAGGGACATTTGATGTCTGATTACTAGAGGAAAGTCATTGATATAACATATAAACAACAATGGTCCCAATACAGAACCTTGCGGCACAGCACAAGGAAGTATTCTGGAACTAGAGGAGTATACGACTTCAGTTCTGGACTTTGCGTTTATTTGACTGATCTGAGTTATTTGACTTCTATTTTCCAAATAAGATTCTGTGAGTTTGAGCACGTTTCCTCTGATGCCATATTTATAGAGCTTAACTAATAGTTTTTAGTTTTTTTTTTTATGATCCACATAATCAAATGCCCTGGTCATATCCATATACATAGCTATCACTGGCTTTCTACTGTCCATGTTATGGTGTATTTTTTCAAGGAAGTTGTATACAGCCATATTGATGGTTTTAGTTTTCCTGAAGCCCATTTGTTCCTTACAAAATATTTTATTCTTTTCCAAGTAATTATAAATACTATTATTCTCAAAATTTTTAGAAAATATTGGTATTAGCGCTACAGACCTGTAATTAGAAATGTCAGTTTTGTCTTCCTTTTTATGTACTGGTTTAACTGTAGAAACTTTAAACTTCTTCAACTGTTCTGTTTGAATTGTTTTGATCATAGCAGCACTTGAGTCTTGCAACTTAACACTGCTCTGCAAGTTGCTAAGAACCATTGTCTTCTGGCCTTATCTGTGTAGTGATTATGTTCTCAAGAAGTCTGTCTCTTCCACAGTCTGTTCCATAAAAATGAGCTGATTAATAGCAGCCTGAGCCCATATCACCATTGGTAGCTACCTGACAACATGGCCCGCATTGGACAATTGTTAACACCGTCAGTTTACGTTAACTATGTGTTATCAGTACTTTCACGCTCGTTATGTGGACACTATCTAGTACAATATAGATATACCTAATATACTTAAGTACTAGTTTAGTATGAATTCAAATATGCAACTAGGTTCCGCTATAGTTTTTGAATTCTGCTGCGTTAGGCTATTTCAACTAGGCCTTTTATAATTATTTGATTGATAACCAGTAAAGTCTGACACTTAGTATTGCTAAGGGGCATCGTCTTACCCAGTAAATGGGCTTTGGAGGTCAGATAGGCAGTCGCTCCATGTCAAATACTGGTAGCTGAACTCCAGTTGGATTGAAAAACGATCGTTAACTAGTAACAGGTAAAGTAGATGATTTTATTGGTTGATCTCTATTTTTGAACTGGGATGTTTTGCTGTCGCTGCTACATTTTTAATCATCATCTTAATCCACGTATCTGATTGTGGATCAGTATTTCCTCTCGCTGTTTTTGCGCTAGAATTAAATACTTTTACAATGTTGCATACAAGGAGCTTTCAAATTAATGTTACAATGTAAGGGCCACAGCTCGGTGTTATGTCCTATAGATGTAGTCTCGGACAGAGACACCGCCTTACCTGGGAGCGCTTGCTTTTTGTGTGGACGCGCTGCGCGCGCTCACGCAGCCTCCCTGGAAATAAGCTAATTACCGACACATACTCAACTACACTCATCGTGCCGAACCGCTCTAAACCGACCCGAGAAGCTGTGGACTTGATCCGATGCGACAAATAAAAAACAGGATCGCTAAGGAACACGTCATCAGAAGGAGGAAAGCCGGTGTAATATTGTTTATAATGTCGTGTTAATACATGATTGGAGGTTTCTTTTTCATTCATTATTTCGATGATCTATCTGTAAGATCCATCGTAGCTGCTGGCGTTCTGTGGTGTCTGCCTACCCCCATGGGAAATAGGCGCGAGTTTATGTTTGTATTTAAGATATAGTCAATTGATGATACTATTAGGCGATGTGACCACATGTTACAATAGCAAATATGTTGTGATCTTATCATTCCGATAATAGGATAACGGTCGGTATCTTGACGCATTGTTTTGTTAAAAACGAGAATAAACAAAACTTCTAATGAATGGGTTTTATAGGTTGTGTCACCTGAACTAATTCACAATAGTAATTGTTTTTACGAAGAATGAGTATACATATTTCCAATCTCTTTTCAAAAACAATGATATACGGTCACGGAATCCATGAGTGAAAATAAATGAATCCTGGGTCCATGGTCCAAGTTATAAGTGGGATTCAAATTAAAGACTATCTGTACAAACATGATTGTAGGAGATATCGAGGTCACCAAAATGTTTTACAACTTTCTGACACTCGAAACGTCAATTTGAAGTTTCAGATTGATTTGACGACTGGATTTCTGTCTCAGAGGACAACCTCTGAGACAGAAATCCAGTCCGTCTGCAGACGCAATTTAAAAGAAGAGTACATACTTAATTTACGTGTACAGGCCATACTTAATTTAGCAACAATCTGTTTATATTTCTAAACAAGGTCAAAGGGCAATGTCCAATTTTCTATGAGAGTTCGGTTGTTAGCTAGCGCAACTCACAGACGTGGTGAGTGTCGATATCTAGAGACGAAAAAACAAAAAGAAAAATTAGTTGATGATTTTTTAGATCGGCAACCTCATGTAGTACACTAGGAAGTATGGAAGAAGACATGCTGCGCTGACCCCAAATAAATTGCGGTAAGGGCAGGAGAATGATGATGACCTCGTCTAGCGTAGGTACTTGAAATTTCTGTAAAAGACAACAGCTAAAAAGCTGTTCTCTACCCGACTGCCAAGTGCCAAGGAAGGGTTATGTTTTTCGCGCTTGTATTTTTCTTTGTTTTCTTTATTACCTCGTATGTTCCAAATGGCTGAATGGATTTCGACGATTAAGGTATCATTAGATTCGTCTCAATAACCCAAGTGTCCTTAGATAGATGTTTAAAAAAACAAAATGGTGGACTTTTGGCGTTAAATAATTGTAAGTCGCAATTTTTTTTTATCAACCCAACTTATCGAGTAGGCTATCAAAATGCAATAAATTAAAAGGAGATTACAAGTTTGGAGATATGAAGAACAGGGTGTAAAGCTCTTCAACCCCCGTAGAAAAGGGAGGATCCTCCGACCAGACAGGTGTTATGTCTGGTGGGCTACTGCCCGACAGTTGTTGTCGGGTTCTTCTATATAGTCTTAAGTCGCGAATATCTTTTACTTGCGCGATGCAGGATTTAGAGGTTTAGTTTGTCCTCTGCGTCATAGATGGCGCTGTAGTACTTTTTGTTCAATGTTGCTGAAGTACTTTTTTGTAGTGCCGCTACATCACTCCCCCCCGGAAACCAGGGTCGGTAGTAGAATGAGTCGTAACATCTGGTGATGTTTTTGCCAGGCCAGTAGAAAGTCGTTGCCGCATTGTTCACAGTGAGTCGGAACTGTCTGCGGCGGTAGTGCGAACCCCTTGAGTCGGGGTCGGCGCTGCATGTGCTCCGTTGCGTCGGACGTAGTACAGCGCCGCGATGTGGCTGACTGCTCGCGTCGACCGGGAGGATGAGCACTCAACCGGCCGAAAGTGCAGTGCCAAGGTAGCTTGATGAGGCTGAGGGTGCTGACCAGGAATGCTTCTGCTGCATGCTGGTGGTCAGGAATACCCATTTGAAGCTGGCTGGCTGTATGACTCGCTGCTGGAAAGCTTGAGGAAGCTTGAGGAAGTTTGAGGAAGTGATGTTGATGACGTCACGTTGCTCGAAGGCTGCGCTGACGTCCATTTCGGGGTCACCAATGTGGAGATATGAAGAACAGGGTGTAAAGCTCTTCAACCCCCGTAGAAAAGGGAGGATCCTCCGACCAGACAGGTGTTATGTCTGGTGGGTTACTGCCCGACAGTTGTTGTCGGGTTCTTCTACAGTAAGTAACAAAAACCCTGTTGTTCCTTCTACCTACGTTTTAAGAATCGGTATACACACGTAATAAAGGAAGTCATTTATAAAAAACGGTCAACAAAAATAATTAAAAAAAAAAATTTAATTATTAATATTTGTAAGGTTTAACTGATTTCTAGGCATCTTCTGTCGCGTCAAAGGAAGCCGCCGAGCTCGCTATTTAGCGAAATAAAGATGTACTTGTAAAATCAGATACTCGAAACATTTTTTTGAATGTGTCGATTTTAATAGTTATTTGATTTTGGCCTCTCGACTGGCCAATGCTTAATTTTTTTTAATTATAACTTCATCAATGTTGTGCTTGTAGGTAAATGTATACGTCCCTAACAGGAACAACAGGGTTTTTGTTACTTACTGTATATAGTCTTAAGTCGCGAATATCTTTTACTTGCGCGATGCAGGATTTAGATGTTTAGTTTGTCTTCTGCGTCATAGATGGCGCTGTAGTACTTTTTGTTCAATGTTGCTGAAGTACTTTTTTGTAGTGCCGCTACACAAGTATACAGGGTGGAAGGCACACCGACGCGAAAAGGGCTCAGAATGATGTACTTTCGCGTCGGTGTGCCTTCCTTCTTCCGAGCCCCCCATAGAAAATTTTTTACTCATACAAGTTTTTTTTTTTGTACGTAATACAATTTGCAGTCGGGATTATTGATACTTTTAATTAAATGTTACTTGTTTTGCGTAAACTTTGAAAACATGATGGGTATCCAATAGTATCCATATAAACGACGGCTATGGAGTTTTGTTGGCCAATTAACTTTGACCTTGTTATATAGGGTTTGTGTGTTGTATCATTGCCTGTTTAAATTATTCGACGTCGTACTCGAGTAAACTACGAGTGCCAATGTTAAAAATAACAGTGTATTTAACAGGAAATTAGAAAGTGCAGCATCATCACCTAACGATAATTTATTAAAGTTCTAAGTAATTAGGATCGAGGAAAACGTAACGTTTTCGTAAAAAATCTTGCACTTGGTGTGAGAACAGTTAGGTATTCCGTATACATTACTCTTATGGCAATCATGTGAAATAAATACTATGAGTGTTAACTAGGAGTGCCAGCGGCGTTAACGTTACATTAACAGTGTTATTGTAATTAACAAGCAGAATTTCTCCGAAGCAGTCTAGATTTTTGTCCGGTTAATGGAAATAGGTTCAACCGAGCCTTCTACTAAATGGGATTGAAACACAACCCAAATTTCGCCACATATGGGTAAACATCTGGAGAACCCTTTGGGGATTACATGCGTGAGTTTGAGTACACTTACACTTCGATATTCATTTTGCTTTGACTATAAGTATTTAATCTGGAAATAATGAGGAGTTCAGTAGTGGCAGAACCAGCAGAGTCGGCTAATAAAAACAAATTGAGAAAATACAGCAATTAAGCCACTTGGCAAACGGTTCTTTACGTTACTTTCCTTAAAAAAACGCATTTAAGTCAAGTTTTTGCAAAGCAACTGTAATGTATAACGCGGTCGTGTGGTATTGACCCATGTTCCCACTGTGAGTGAGTGGTCTGTGCAAATACGCGTCAAGCCAACATGGCCAAGTGCGGCAAAAAGGCGGAAAAGTACGGCGGGTTGTCTGTCAGAGCCAGAGCGACCAGCTGCGGGAGTGCGAGAGTGCGGGCTACCGGTCGCCGAGGACACCCGACTGCCTGGGTCGTTGACTTCTCCTCAGGAACGAGTGCCGAGACAGGGTGCCGCAGTTACTCATCTCGGCCTTTTGGGCAGAGGCATCCTTAACACGTTCCGGTTGCGGGATCGTTTGCATTATCCTGGTCATGCTAAAATGATGCTTGTCGCTTTTCGTCTTAGGTTACTCGTTTCTTTTCAGCTTATTTTTGGAGACCGTATTCGACTGGGGGAACATTTTTAGTCAGTCATCTTTAAAGACTAAACAAAATACTCTCTCTAAAAAAAATCAAGGTAGGTAAGTCACAGATGAATCCATCAATTGCTGAAATAGAAGGTTTCACTTTCAAGCACAACACCACAAGATATTCTGCAGATGTATTCTGAAAGTATTGACCTTAACCCTAACATCTAATATCATCCGCGGTGATTCAAGTTCCAAACCTGACATCCAAGGATCGGATGGTCGGCGACAATAAATTGCGAGCGGGTTCACAAGGACGCGTCGTTAATCACGCGCACCCTGCGGCGGGCGGCGATTTGGGCGTCCTGAAGCCTTACAAATGTTTAGACGAGTTTAATCTATACATATAAAATTACAAGTCCTGACTGACTGACTGACTGTTATATCAAGGCACAAACCGCTGGTCCTAGAGACATGAAATTTGGAGAATGTGTTCTTTGTAAAGACTAGGTATCCAATAAGAAAAGGTTTTTCGAAATTCTACCCCTAAGAGGGTGTAATGGGGTGTTGAATTTTCTGTGAAACTTTTTATTTTTGGGGTCGATTGACCTACTCTCTTAGCGAATCGATGGCAAAAACAAAATCAAATATGTTTAGCCCAAAATTCAGCCACGCGGACCCCGCTCTCTGACGCAGTAATTAAATCATCAAGAGCGCAGGTGATACGGCGCATGCGGTGCAAGATGGAAGGTGGGCCATTAAAATGATTGACCTGAAAATTTGTGTACATACTCTTCAGATAAAATTATGAGAAACGAGTATCACAGTTTTTCCAAAATCATCCCCCAATATAAAATTCAAAGTCCTTACTGACTGACTCATATAACAACGCATACGCGGTTATATGTAAGTATTGTAAAAAAACGCGAGTGCGTCTGTATTACTCAAATAAAGTTAAATACCTACACTAACTATTCTTTATTACCTATTCAACTTTAAAAGTAAATACGAATATTACACATAATATATCTTACAGATACCTACTTACCCACGTAGGAACTCATATTCGAATATTGTACGAATTTTCAGTTTATCCCTGGCGCCAAAAACTACCACAATTTCACAAAAACAAAACACAATATCAAAAAAATGACTGAATTTGAAATTAAAAAAACGCAGCTTTCGAATGAAATTTATTTGAATTTCAAACTGCGCGCCAATCCACATATAATTAAATCTGAAAATGCTGGTTATAAAATCTCCAATTTCATAGGTAAAGACCTATTATTTAGCCTGTACTGCCCCACTTCAAGGCAAAGGCCTTCCTCAATCTTTTGATCGGTTCAGTTCTGTGCTACTTCTTGTCTATTCCTAAGGAAGACGTCAAAATTTTCGCGCCGAGGGAGGCCTCGTGGTCTGCTACGGCACTGTGTTTTCAGGGTACTTATTTTATGTTTTGTAGTCCCACGACTGGCACTGGCACTGGCAGCACATATGACCAGCCCAGTTCTATTTAACCTTTTGACCGCCACTGTCACATATACGTGACAAGCAAGCGCGTGCTCTGTACGTCAAACGACACAAATATGTGAAAAAATGGTAGGTGAAATTGTGGCTTGGCGTGGATGGCACGCGCGTGCGTTTATCCTCTGGCGTTCAAAAGGACTGGAGGTGGCACAAAAGGCCATTCGCGCCGCTTTAACGATTTCTATTTAGAGCACAGTGTAGGTGTTTTGAACTAGAGATCCCTTAATTTTGATTCATCTTTTACCAAGCAGTGAACTGATAAAGGTGTCGTGGTATCTCCATGATTATTGACGTGTACATTGTTAAAGTAATAAAGGACACCCGATTTTCAAATTATTTGTAACGCCCTCATGTAAGTGTAGTTCTATAAAAGCAGTTAAAGCGAGCAAGCGAGCAAGTTATTAAAGCGTTGGTCAGATCTTTTCAAGAACACAACTTTACATCTGCAATTTATTCTTGTTTCTAAAGTTTGTTTCGACTGATGATCAGCATCGTGAGGCCACGGCTACTACTATTCCGTTCCGTGTTTTCTGTAGTCTGCAGGCCACCCCTAAATTGTCCTGCATTCTGGTTCAACATCAGATCAAATTAAGTGGTCAGATCCCTTGACTTGTAACATAAATTTGGCGATGAATTCATTTTGAACTGCTTAGTTTGCCATTAAAAAAATATATATTATATTTCAGCTTCCGTACCCAGCAGGTTTTAAGGTAGAGACCCTTGTGGCGACTTCATTCTTCACGGAAAGTGTCACCTCTAAACATTCGTAAGGTAATTGCGTGGTATGCGTGAGCCTGCGCGCCGGCGATGTTGGACGGTTGGTCGGCGGTCGCGCCATCGCGCCAGTGCAGTGCTGTGCGTTGCCGCTATCGCCCGCGAGCATGACTCCCGCGCTCCTCGCGCTCGCCGCCGCCGCCGCGCTGCTCGTCTGCGCGCACGCAGGTCCTTTGTACCGCCATGCAAATCCACCGGTCGACGACCCCAGTGATATATGCGAACCATTTACCGCCCAGTTTACGTTTTATTGCCTTTTTTATCAATTTGAACAGATTTGGTTCTGATATGGTCACAGTTGATTCAGCTAATTGATGAATGGATCCTAAGTTTGAGTCGTTATATTTTGATTAACGTGTTTTGGATAGGTAAAGTTTATGTGTTTGCTCAGCGGGTTTAGGTGCAGAACTTAAATTAAGTTTAATATTATTAGTCTTTATCTTACAACATGTATATTGAACGAAATACGTCTCAATTTTTTTTTAATGTGAATCTTTGTATCTGCTCATTCAAGTTATACAAAATCGTAACGCATAATTTTTAAACGATTCATCGAAATAATTTAGCGTCCTATCTTGTAAAATTAGCATAATTTAGCACAAACCTGTCTTCAGGACCTTCACTGTATAATTTCGAGACGATCTTATCTCGGTTGCTAATTTTTGACATCCGCAAAAGCTCTAAATCGTCTCTCCTTACGGAAGAGTTCAACGCGCGATTGAGTGTGCTTTGAACTCTACTTCAGTTAAAATTACATTCACACGTGTTTTTTGTACTTTTAACTGTATTCGGTATTGACAAATCGTAACGCGACGTTTAGCAACTACTTCTGTACTGGATCGATATAATATTCGTCCATCGTTTAACTACTCTTCTATCTCTACTAATGATTTGCATTTAAAAACAAGAATTTATTTCACCTAATCGCTTTTTACTCATTGCGTGCATTGACGTGCATTTAACACGTGTTTCATGGATATTAATAGCATAAACGTAACTAGTCATAGATCCATTTCGTAACTGTTTTCGCGTACCTATCTCTAGATTGTGTTAATATATTTTTTTCGTAGTTAGTACCTAATGTAAGTAGAAACTGTTATACTGTTCATATTGGAGTACTACAGATACCGGCACGTCACTTTCATACGCCACTGTGTCACTGGAGCAGGCACAATGCGCACAATGGTAGCCAGGACTTCTCATTAGCATTATAAAGATACCATACAGCCACAGAGCCGCCGCGCGCCGGCCGGTGCTTTGAACATTTCTGTTGTAGACTTTACGTATTATCTGAAATTAGCATTGTATTTCGTAAAAAAGCTAATTGTTACGAAAACTTTGATAGGTATTATTATACTAGCTTTTTCCCGCCGGTTCGCTCGCGTAGAATTCGAAAATTATCACATGGAAATGTCCTACCGGCATAAAAAAAACAACAAACAAAGAAACTCACTTTCATATTCATAATACGAGTATGTAGGGAAGTTATAATAAGATATCACAATAACATTATGTGGTTACATTTCTACATTCATTTTTCTTATTTTTTATACCTATATGATTTTCAAATCAAACGAAGAACTAGTATTGTAAATAATGAAAGAATTTCGCCTTGCCCTTGAGCGGGTCACCTTGCAGACACGTTTGGTCGGCGACAGCTATGTCATTCATTGGCTTTTTGTCTCATTTGGGAAAAAGAGACGGCACCCGAGGTCACACGTGAGACCAAAAGTTTTTAACATTTCTATGGGCCATTGTTAGGAAGATCTAATCAGATTTTTTTGATTTGGAAACCGGAACGTATTAAAAGAACACAAATTAAGTACTTCCAAAAAAGGAGTTCTTATATACAGTAAGTAACAAAAACCCTGTTGTTCCTTCTACCTACGTTTTAAGAATCGGTATACACACGTAATAAAGGAAGTCATTTATAAAAAACGGTCAACAAAAATAATTAAAAAAAAAAATTTAATTATTAATATTTGTAAGGTTTAACTGATTTCTAGGCATCTTCTGTCGCGTCAAAGGAAGCCGCCGAGCTCGGCTATTTAGCGAAATAAAGATGTACTTGTAAAATCAGATACTCGAAAAATTTTTTTGAATGTGTCGATTTTAATAGTTATTTGATTTTGGCCTCTCGACTGGCCAATGCTTAATTTTTTTTAATTATAACTTCATCAATGTTGTGCTTGTAGGTAAATTTATACGTCCCTAACAGGAACAACAGGGTTTTTGTTACTTACTGTATAGCAATTAAAATTTGGTACCAATCACAAAAAAATACACTGGTCCTCAATCACTCTATTGGTCTTTTGGGAAAATATCCTCAGGGTTGTTTCACCATTTCACCAGATAACTTTTTAGGGCAAACGGTTGTTGAGTCCATCGTAATCAATCAATGTTGCAGCTGTTTCTTAACTCTCTTTGCACACTTCATAAATTGCCTGATATTCACCATTATTTAAAATGTCGAGATTATCCATTTATCTTCCAAAAGGCAAAGTTTCGAAAATGAGATATGGGATGGACATCATTTTAAACCAAAAATACTTGTTACTGAATCTAGTTTTCATAGGAATGTTTGTCATTCTGTTATTGGAATTATCATCTTAGATGGAAAACAATTTTTCTCAAGGACCAGGTCTTTCGAAGATTGCCAGCTTATTTCATTACGAGTTTTCGTACAATGTATCGTGCCAATGCACTGTAAATAGGCAATTAAAGTATGTATTATATACATTCGTGGAATTTGACGCAAGCCGTGCCATTCATAAATTAGTTAAAGAGAATTTTTGAAGTTCACCCGCGACTTAATCTATGCTAATGCGAGGGCCCGCTATGCTAACGACAAGATTATGCCAGTCTCAGTGATCACCAGTGACACCGAATATTGACCCTTATTACGACACAATAAGAACGTTACGCGATTTATTGAAATGTTTTGTGACAGTTTATCCGTGGTCTACCAGTTAGCCACAGAGTAGATAGTTACAAAAGGTTCACTGCGCTGAGGTTAGGGACTAATCTGTGCGAAAAATCTTTGACGCTGTTGAGTGAATGCTACATTCTACGTATTACATTATATTTAATTAGCGACTGAATAGTAATGCTATATACGTTTTATTAAATTGCCGTTGATACCAGTTTTCAGATATATTTCTTTGAGAAGTTAAGAGACTTTTGATGATGGTGGTGGACTTGGATGGTTGAGTTTCATCCATACCTAAAAGATTTATAATATTGTTATTTTTTAACTGTACTTGATGAAGGCTTCACCTATAAAGTTAGTAATCCAAAAGTGGTATTTCTGTATGGTATTATTCGTGTTGCATGCAATGAATGAGCGCCAATACAAACGTATGTTGGATGCGCGGGCGAGGGCCAACCGGAATACGTAATGCGACGTGAGGCGAGTGCCGTTTGTTCTACACATAGTTTACTTTACTTCGCTGCCAGTGCCAAGTTCAAGCATAGGTACTATCAATTATTGTGGAGGTGTGGTTTACTGAAACGATGGAAGTGTTGATCCCAAGGGCGAAATAAAACGAACAAGCGAAATCTCTCAAAATTGTTTCGAAAGTTAACACGAAAAACGTAGAAAGTCCCAAAGTTGAATATTACAGCCGCAATTTTGTATATTAATAACAAAAAAAAACAGAAAATCTCTGATAGTTTTGCGTCAACAACAACAGGGAAAACTTCGCCAGTCCCTTATAATAATAACAGGCGTACCTGTGTTCTTAAAAGTCACTTTACAGAGCTGAACATTATATTATTATATAGATACTAGCTGTGCCCGGCATGCGTTGCAATGCATGTTTTCCTACCTACTACCCTACCTACCCTACCTACCCTAATTTTTTGTGAATCTAAACCATTCCCAGATCCCCTTGAACACACACACAAAAATTTCATCAAAATCGGTCCAGTCGTTTGAGAGAAGTTCAGTGACATACACACTCACAGAAGAATTATATATATAAAGATATAAAACAAAGTCGCTTCCCGTCTGTCTGTCCCTATGTATGCTTAGATCTGAAAACTACGCAACGGATTTCGATGCGGTTTTTTTAAAAGATAGAGTGATTCAAAAGGAAGGTTTATATGTATAATAATACATGCATAATATAGTGGAGAAACACTGATCATTTTAGAGGTTTCTAATGTGATGTCGTAAATAAACACATTTTTTTGCTCTTACATTGCAAACGCTGGCGGAACCCTACGAGATAGATCAAAATAATGTACTACAGTATTGTACACGTAGGGATAACCCACAATGACCATTTTTTACCCTTTACTTTTTACGAGAAATAATGGCTTATTTACGAAGCGATTTTAAGCAATACAGCATAAATCTTTATCCAATTAAGTACCTTAAATACACTGTGCATTTAATATAGCTCATCATAACAGCATGCAATTTAAATGAATATTTTCAAAGATATTACAGATTTAAAATGCAGGGAGATAGCGGTTGCGGCGGTACCGACCGGGGGTAGTATATTTAGTATCAGCATGGCGACCGTGCGTAGCCGGGGCGGATCGCTAGTATTTAGATAAAATCGTAATTCCGCGATTAAACGTTGGTCTAACCACAGATTTGTAAAGCAAATGTTTAATTCGGAGATTAAAATGATAACGGTATTTCTGTACCGGCGTTTTTAGATGTTTGTAATGTTTTGGGAAATCCGGCAGCCCATATACTTACAGCTTACGATAGCAACAAAACTACACTAAATTTAGCTTTCAGATTTAAATAATTATAATGTATCTCTTTACAAACATATCGGTAACTAGATTGTTGTTAACCACTTTAAATACTAATCTGTTTGATGTAACTGTTTAAAAACTATACATTTGACATTGGCCGCAAAAAAAAGATGCTATGCTCGAGTGCAATGATTAAGTTAAATGTAATCAACAATATAGTTTAATGAGTGGGTACAAAAAGTAGCGGTACAGTTACTGTAGCGATTGTCGGCGAGCGTCGGCTAAGAGATACAGATCTTGTTATGAGACAATGGTCAGACGGGTCTCGGCCACACCGCCCAGGGCTGCTAGCCTGCTACACTTGGAGTGGGCTAAAAAACCATTTTTTTTACTATAAAATTGGTCCTTTGAGTTTTGTTGGTTACTGTAAAATCAGTCGTGAGTGCAATCAATCAATGTTTTACAGTGTAAAACATTGATTGATTGCACACACGACTGATTGACATAACAAAGACTTATCTTTTAAACATGGGACTGAATATAGTTTCACTAAAGCATGTATTTATCAGATGCATGATTATTTTGATTTATCGAATTACTAGCTTTTGCCAGCGGCTTCGCGTGAAGGTAGGAAGTTATCCGACGAGAGCGTACACTACGGAGTGGAACCTGCCTGGTCTGTCACCCTGAGCAAGGTCTATACGTGTGCCAATTGTATACAAATCGGAAAAGGTAAGGGTGAGAATGACTTTTGCATATCCATGGTGGGCAACCTTGGTGGGCTTCGAAGAAAGAATTATGTTCCCTGGCTGGTCTACGGAGCGGAAACGTCTGTCGGCGAGTTCCCATCGCAACACCACGGGAACCCCCATTGTCTTACGGCTACAGTTACCTCTATCATATTATGAACTTATATTTTACTTGCAAATCAAAACTCGAAAAAAAACGTTTATTGTATTAATTAAAACGTTTTGTCATATTCTGTACTTAACTGTAGTGTAACTTAGTTAATGAAATGTATAAAGTGTCGAGAAGAAAACAAATTGAATGCAAAAGTTTGCTTCGTTTCCACCTTGCCCATTACTTTTACAAAAACCAAATTTTTACTAAAGATCTCTTAGAAGTAAAACAGTTAAACTCTGTGATTTAGAGATAATTATGGAGATAGAGAACCTACATTAGAATAACTTTACTGCAAGAAGAAAGAAAGTTTACTAAAAGATAATTGACAACATAAAGTATGTGCCTATAATTTTAACATAATGGGTGAAACGACTTTATAGTGTTTCGCACTGACAATTAATTTGTAAGTAGGTAAGTTTTGATATCGCATTACATCTAGCGACTGTGGCGGCCATGGGAAAGTATGTCCGCTATCTATCATAATGGTGGGAAAGATTCCGAAAATTTCGCCAAAATTAGTTGGGAAATAGCACGGAGAAGAAACATGGCGACCGCTACTAATTCACGGTCGTCTATGGATCGCACGGGCATGACCCAGTTCCAATAGCACTAAATTGTAAGATAACCATTCTGTTTACTTATCGCGAGTGTAGGAGGTTGTAGAAACTACACATCTCAATCTCATCTCTCACGATATGTCTGTTTAAGTATAGCCATAGGTTAATAAACACTGACCATTCTTCAGCTAGAGAATAGACGGGCAATAACTGCCACGGATGGTACAGTGTTCGCAAGTGCTACTACTGAGCTGGCTTGGGTTCGATTTCCAGGTCTGGTACCGTGAAATTGTGTTTTTCTATGAAGAATTCCTCAGTAACCGCTTGGAATATGGATTTGTGCCTGGTTGATAGTAATATCATTTTGGGTGGCATCTTGCCCGCTTATATGTATAGGACTTTAACATAACTGGCTGAGTGTGGGTGTACTGTACTCATAGATACAACTGTACGTAACGCGACAGCGAAATGTTATGACAAAGAACATGTTAGGTTTTTGTATGGAGGCTGGGCTTTTATTCGAAGCTGCTGTTAACACGCAAGAGATTATATTTTTATGAAAATACATAAATTAAGGAGATTTTCTATATTTTTTTTAAAGCACT
Source organism: Eurois occulta (assembly GCA_950022335.1). NCBI lineage: Eukaryota > Metazoa > Arthropoda > Insecta > Lepidoptera > Noctuidae > Eurois > Eurois occulta. Next base: position 643,370 of record OX465489.1, on the reverse strand, counting down.
CTTCCTAAGTTAAAAATAATTATAGTTTAAAAAATAAATTACAACCCACAGTAATTATTGATTTGGCAACACTTTTCGGTTGGATGTCATTATTGTCATTGTGATAAGTGTAAACGTCAAAATGTCAACGGACTAGGATTTTGCACGCAATTTATACATCCATTTATCGTAGCCTGGTAATCCTCACCATCATGCCTCGCTGCATTAATTGCTGGATTGCTATTCCAATTACACAACAATATCGGTAAAATGCAACACATATGGATCTTGAGATTATCTCTGTATTAGAAGAATGGATTGCCAGATAGGTATGTAGCTAAAAATATGCATAGTCACAACTAAAACTATACACTATGTTAAACACTAAGCAGTTTAATAATACACTGACACGTGTGACAGTGACATGAACTGACAAGTGACAGCTCGGGTAATGTTTTCATAGATTCTATTAGGAAGCAAAGGAATTAATGCCATATATACAAATCATGGAGATAATTCGTTGGTTTTATTTTAAAGCCTTAATATGGTTTTAAAATATTTTAAATAACAATAAGGTGTGTAATTTGCTTTAAAAATGATATCGAACCCTTGTGTCTTTGTTTCAATGTGCAAAAATAATATTACGATACACAAAATATCTGGATTTAAAATATTTATTTATTAAATAATGGTGTTTTTAATATTTATTTTGTTTTTGTAAGGCAACCTATCAGAAAAACCACACAAGATAGCGTTTAAAAAAAAATATTTTAAGCCCATTTCATAACATGTCCTTTTAAAGTCAACTAGCCACCTGCTCCGGCTTCGCACGGGTGCAATGTGTATTATACCTTCCTCTTGAATCACTCTATTGCTAAAAAAATTATTATAATCCGTTGCGTAGTTTAAAAGATCTAAGCGTTCAAACAGCGTGAGCGACTTTGTTCTATATGTACTATGTAAAGATATTGAACCACCAGGACCCGTCCACCATTTAATCAACTTACATTCATACATACGAACACAATATGCGATTCCTGTCAGTTTTATCGCTTACACATGACCGCAAAGCCTCCGACCGTAGCGGCCACAACGCGTTTAGCGAAGATCAGAGTTTGGGGTCAAGGGACCACCCACGTACCTAAATGGACGCCTGCGCAGCCTCTCAGACTAACTTGTCTAGTGACGTACAGATTATATCCAGTGCCTGTTTTGGTAGAGGAAGTTTAGTACAGTGGTGTGCCGAAGCTCAATGATAGACTTTTTTAATGATCTGTGATTTTTATTACTTTGGCAATTAATTTGATCTTCTCAAAATCGATTTTTTTTCAATATGTTTTAATATTCAGCCTGCGCCTGACATTAAAGACAGGGTTATGATTTTCAGTCAAATATTTTGATTAATATCGTCAGTAGGTACCAATAGAACATAACTTTCGATTTTTCCTTAATTATTATTGTCTCAATACACGATCAATCTTCAGAGCACATAGTGTAAGCATAAAAATAAAGAAAAGAACAATGTCACTTAACCTGAGAAATATATATAAAACAAACTTGAAGTCATCAGCGTACGCACTAATTGCGGTAGAAAGACCATATTATTATTTGAAGGAGTTCATCTGTTCAATGGCTTACCGGACGATATTAAAGAGTGCGATTACGTGATTTAATTTAAAAATAAGCTTAAGAAACATATACGTACTGTATTACCATACTTATTACTTTGTATCTCATTATAAGCGGACTGCATGTTCTTATGAGAAATAAATTCTCTAAACCGGATATATATGACGGTCCTACAGGTCCGTAGATGCAAGAGCTCTATCTTCGTTAAATCCTTACAGGTCTTGTATCACCGCAAAGTGATTCATGAGAAGGGCTTCCAGCCGCCATATTGCACCCGTAGGACAGGCAGCGGCCAGGGGGACTTGAACTCCCCGCAAATGCCTTGCGAATGACTCCTGACAAAGGATTTCGTGACATAATAAAATTATCAATTCTATTAACAATAGTGGTTTGTCCGTGTTCTAATGTTGATTTTTAGATTTTAACACAATAAGTTAGAATTGTATACGATCACCTTTCGTATTTATGGAAATGCCTAGTGATTGTTTATCGTGTTTTGGTTTTATGTTGCTTTACTCATGTTTACATCACACAGCATTCATGCTACGTGGAAAATGAATATCATGGAATACTTCGAAGATTTTCTAGTTAATTAATGATGTAAAATATCCATCTAGCAAGTGTTTTCTGCGCCATGTAAAGTGCTTTTATTCTTTACTGAAAGACGATTCCCAAAAAAAAAGGTTTACAAAGAATTTCCTGCTAAAATCTTAGTAATGAAAGATTCAATGCCCCTTTTAATGATTGGGCATTAACAATAAATTCCGACAACCCAATTACAATCATCTAAATCTTAATTGACAGCCGTTCCAAATATTACAAATCGTACCAGACGATTGAAACCAACTAATAAAGCTAGCATGTCTGCCTGTCATAAAGCTCAGTATTATACGAGGCGTGCTTGTGACACAGTGGACATCACATAAGTGTTAATATACAGTATTTCAACTAGGAGCAAATGGTCGGAATCGGCTCTCACATGTAAAACTATTTATTCAAATTCTACGAATGCTTCAGGTAACAAGTTAGTCGTGAGTAAGTCGGGGCTGTCGTGTCGAGAGAAGTGGTTATGTGTTAGGGATGTAGTGCAAAGTTTAGTTGACTACCCTAACATTCGCGTTAGTTGGTTTACTGGTTACCTATAACATGCTTGTGTCGTGGGTGGCTCATTCAAGTCGAGTGCGAGCGGTTCCCACGCGTCGCCGTTTTCCTGGACATCGCAGACAGGTTCCAACGATATCTCTCAGATCATGTGACGCGTAAACTGTATTGTTATGAGTCTGTTTTGATTGGCCGAGGGTCACTGCCTTCTTTATACTTTGATGTTAGTTACACGATTTGTTAGCGTTGGTTTTAGATGATGGTTTAGATTGCGAGGTGTTCGCATTTGCACGTTTTTGATCGGCGTCGCTTGTATTTAGTTACAGGATTTTCAAAGATTTTATTATTATTTACTTAGAATATTAGAAAACCAATTTAAAAATTGTTCATTATTTAGCTTAGTAAATATTATATAATATAAATATTAATTTATAGTATATAACGGTTCATACTGTAGAGGCTTTGATACACAATGGCCTTGTTTTTGAGGGTGACTAATTTCGTGCATTACGAGTAGGTGTATTTAGGGAAATATATGTAACAAAATAAATCAGTATCTTAGCGATGAACACAGCATAATAGATCGAGTGAAGAAATAATTGATTTCCATACGAATGTGCGTCGATACTGCAAACAAGGGTATTGATTTAAATGGCATAATACTTCAGGTCGGTGGCGCGGCGACGGACCCCGCGCCGACTGGTCCTGGCTGGTTTTTATTGCGTACGCTCATCGATGCATGTGCGATCTAACTAGGTATAATCGAATATTATAAATCACTATTGTGATAAGCCGTCAAGTATCCGTTGTTTACTGATGCTTTCATGAAAGTTTATGAATCAAAATAAGCTCTGTAAAATAATGGGCGGTTTGGTAATTTAAATAAAGAGAGGCCTATACCTAGCAGTGGGTGAAGTCGGGCTGTAGCTGATGATGATTTGTAATTTAATTATACAGTGCTTTGGTAAACTACGGTACGTGCTACTTGACAGTACCGGCAATCTCTAATAATGCTACCATTCAAAACGAAGGGAGAATCGTGATCTTAATCAATATTTTATAATTTGTCTTGATGGACCAAATTTTTTGAACCAATTTGTTATTATATTTTCGAGTTCAAATAATGAATTAATTAAGGAAACTGTGTCTACATGTACCTACCTAATAATCGCTAAATCTCTGGTGTCGTTTACGCGGTGTGTTTTTAATACATATAATATATCCACAAAACAAAGTTCTTCTGACTCAAGATATACCTTTTTTTCAGATGCAAGTTTCGATATCGTGGACCATATAGTCCCTCATTATGAACAAGAGGGAACAAACAGTGAGTGCGACAGTACCTTAAATAAATTAGATTATAAATTAGGCTTCTTGACTCACGAAGAAAATTGTATTTTTCAGATTCGTTGAAAGGGAGTCGGAGTCCAAGTGATCATCACGACAAAGCACAATGTGAGTAATAACATCAATCAGAATACCAGTACCTAAGAGCCAGTGCACACGGTGCGTTGCGGCGTCGGCGCAGCATGATTTTGCCGCATTGGTGCGCACTGCGCACACGGGCATGCAGCATGTCCGGATTGTCGCCGGAACGCATCGTGCCATCGTGCGGCGTCGTGTGACATGACATCTCATGGATTTTTATATGCAGGACGCCGCTGACGCAACGTGTGCACTGGCTCTAAGTAATCGGCCGCGTGAACGCAATCGTCGCGTTTTTACGTCTCTCATCTTAGTTCGGAAAATCAAACCGTCCGCGGGCAATCAAAACGACGAGTTCGCTGAAAAAAATAATCACTTCATTTAGAACAGTCATAAGCTAAGTTTAGAATAGTTGATGACAGTAGTTTAGGACAAGTAGAAATTTTATCATTAAAAAAAATGTGACCCGCCTTTGCTTCGCATAAGTGCCTTCTACTGGCAACATTAAAAAACAATGAGATTTCAGAGTGATATCTAAGTGAAATTGAAATAAGATTATTATGTATTATCTGCACATTCACATTCTCATTCTATGAAGTTCGTATTGTTTTTCTGACGAATGACATTTCTATGCTTTTTTTCAGATACTGAGAATGATAGTGATGAGACACTTCCACTTTTTCCAGATAAACAAACAATAATAATAAAAGGAGACAACAAATATGGTGAGTTCAGGTATTGCGAGTGTGAGTTATAAATCCAAAGTACCGATAGCTAGATGGTTTTAGTTTAAAACACTTTGGTTTTAAAAGGCTCACTTATAAAAGATCTCTCTTTTTTTGGTGTGACAGTAGTTTGAAACAAATAGTGATTTTATACATAATTAAGATTTAAGAAACATGAATCGCCAGTCGACACCATACACGACCTATTACATTCTCTGAGACTGACACAGTTCTCCTGACTCACAAAATCCCTAATATATGTATATTTTTTTAGATATTGAGAATCGTTCTAAATTACATGGGACTGTTCGAGACAGTCGCTGGGGCAGAGCATATTTTTATGGTGAGTTCTAAGAGATGTTAATAATTATGATATTTACTCTTTTCTTTTGTAGTTTTATTTCTCAGTGATTGTAAGGGTCCCTGTGTTCACTTTCTCGATCATCTGCGCCCTGAAATATGTTTGCCGTTTACTTAATTGTGAATGTCCACCCTGTTCTCTTCTTCCTTGCATTTTGCTAGTGACTAACCATAATTTTGTATTGTTAAATAACACAGACTCATATCCTGGTACCCATCTAATTATCTATATTCAAGTTAAATAATAAACTACTAAAATTTGTGTGCGGTAATTGTACAAATTCTACCTGTCTATCGTAACATGCCTTACGTAAATAAATTGCATGCTTGTAGATTAATACATAGACAGATTCTACATATAAATAATAAATACAATTATCAAACTTATACTGAAGATCTAGTAAGATGGAGTAGCCCACAATCTACAAAGAATGCAAGCAAATCAAACAAAATCTTTAGAATGGGTTCTATCGGTCAAACACGTAATAAAACACAACATACACACAACGAAAGCACAAGTAAAACACATTTTTTTATTATGAAGCATAACTCACGGAAGTCTATTATTTTTCAGAAAAGCAGCTAGATAGTGTGACACACGACCGCCAAGACAAAGCATTTCGTGAGTATTCATCATTTGAGACATCTTACTATTTCGAAAAAGTAAGACTGTAGATAATACGACTTAGGTACCTGATAATAACTAAATGAAATAAATTAAATCGAATCAGCAAATTACAGAATGCAGTCTTTTCGACGACCTTTCTATTAACTTGATATTGAAAAGTGTGTTCGAAAAAATTCTGGCTACGCCAATGTGTAAAAATCCTACCGTACTACGTTAGCCCTCAGTACCGGCGTTAGAGCCACTGACGCTCCGGGCAAGAATATTGTAGCGCCCACTTAAGGAAATCTTAAGTGTAAATTTTTTGCTGCACTAGTGTGAACGTATAAGAATTTTACCTACCAACTACCCAGAGCTACCCAGAGCTAACGACGTTTTGTAGCTCCTCTTTTTTATTTATTATATTTTTTTTTAATATTTTAATATTTTTGTTTTTGTGTTTTTTTTGTAACTATTTTTTTTTATGCACATTTGTATATTTTTGAGTATTTTTTTTTTATTTGATTGAACCTTTTGTTTAAAAGAAGGAATTATTAGGAAGGATTTTTTTATGATTTTTTCAGTACAATTTCACTTTTCAGGCCTTTTTGTAAGCAAATACACGAATTAATTAGAAAAATCTAGTCCAGTAATTTCAATTTTAATCGAAAGAGTAGCCAGGTTAGAGAGTCTCGACATGATTGAGAGATTGTTGATCAGAGTTCCATTTTTATAAATTTTAATTATGAAAAACTGCGTATGACCGGAATAGTCGTAAAAATCCGGTGGCAATGCATATATTTGGATACAGTTCTTGAATATTGTGCTATCGTATAAGATTGAGGGCGGTTGTACATGAAATATTATCATCCGGGAGAAATTGCTTCAGACTTAATTTATGAGCTCGTCACATAGTGCATTTCCGTCGATATCGGAATTAGAACCAACAGTGAGGTTTTGCTGGTGATTTGCAGAAAACACTACGAGATCTTTTTTTTCCAAAATTCCTCAGCGTCCCCTCAAATTAGGCGCCACGGGCCGTCGCCCCAGCTCGCCCCCCCCCCCCTAACACTGCCACTGGTTGCCGTTCTAAGAAGAAGAAAAGTGTGCACACACGGCACGGCGCGGCAACGGCTCGATGAGGACCACGCACCAATTCCCATCTTCTTTTAAAATTGATTATTTCCACTTTAATATCAACTTTATGTTAGTGTAAATTAAACACTGCTTTAAGCTTTCACGGTCTAAAACTAAACTTGTACTCAAAATAACGAACGATCACGGAAGATATATAAAATGACTGGTATCATTGAATATACGCACACACCCTGCCCACATTTTACGAAGGTAACCTAACACTGTTACCCATCAGCTTCAGGCAAGAAGACGGAGCTGCCGTCAGCGTGCTTGTACGACGGGCGCTGGCACAGCGACGGGGCCGTGGTGAGCACGCGCGAGGACTGCCTGCGCTGCGTGTGCGCGGGCGGCGCGCTGTCGTGTCGCCGCCGCGCCTGCGCTGCGCTGCCCGACCCGCTGCCGCCGCGCTGCCACGTGCGGCACCGCCGCGGCTCCTGCTGCCCAGAGTTGCACTGTCCAGGTGAATACTCTGCTTATGTATGAATTGTTATGTATCGAGAGCTTGGCGCTGACTGCAGGAAAGACGTTCTTGAGTGGAGACCGCGAATGAGCTAGGTGGGGCGCTCTCAAGCTAGGGGAAATGACAATATTCTCAGGTTGGCTGATAGCAGCTGGATGAGAGTTGCTGAGAAGTGATTAGAATGGCGAGCGATTCTAAAAGTCAATGTTCTACAATGGACTGTGGTAAGCGGATGATGATGTGTTTTGTGATGTGGTTATTTGTATCTTATAGATAGTGTAACATTTGTCAGATGGGGTGCAGCTGATGGAGCACGGAGCTTCTGCTAGATTCAACAGTGGAGACGTGTCTGACGCTGAGGTGACGCCGGCCACCGCCAAAAACGGTATGTTGCTTTTCCACCTTTTATTAAGTTCTCTGTGTCTAATCTAAGCCCCGGCGAAAGTGTATACGGCGGGTAGTGCCAATATTTGTTCTGTAGTAATTTCTATCGCACGTCTTCTTCTTCCGTATCGATTGTATCCTTATATCAAATTACTTGGACCCAGTACTGTGGGTGATCACGTTAATCGTGGCGTTTTTACGACCCCCGCTTCTTCAGTAAGTAGGCCTTGGTCTGGTCGGGATCGGGCGGGAGCAGGACAGGGTGTAAAGTTCTTCATCCTCCATAGAAGATAAGAGTTGAAGCTTAGACGTGTGTTGGTGGCGTCCCTGACGACTGATGATACTGGAGTGTTCCCAGCGTGCGTGGAGGGAGGCAGCGTGTTCGCGGCGGGGTCTGCGCTAGGATCGCGCGTGGCGTGCGAGCAGTGCTTCTGCCTGCGCGGCGCACGGCGCTGCGTGCGGCCGTCGTGCCTGCCGCCGCCGCCGAACTGCGTGCCGCGCCCCGCGCCCGGCGCCTGCTGCCCGCAACGCTACTACTGCGACGCCGCGCACGACAAGCCTAACCAACCCCACAACAAATATGGTGACGATTTTGCTTTCTTGAAATGTCTTAAATATCGTAAAGGGCAAGGTTAGTGAGAGGTGTAGATTAAGGCTCATTTAATAAGGCATGAGGCCCATTTCCAGTAACTAGACACGAAGCCAGGGTCCGAGCTCCTGCTGAATTAATTCCTGAAGGAAAAATTTCAGCAGAAAGTTATGCTTCCCAACACTACGTAAAAATAAAGCTGTGTTTCCCGTCATATGTATGTCAACGTCACCTAGCGTAGTCTACACATAAGTCGTAAGTTACACACTTATGACCGTGTGGCATTCCCGCAGACTGCGAGGTAGACGGCGCGGTGGTGGCGGAGGGCTCGCCGGTGGCGGCGCGCGACAACTGCTCGGCGTGCTTCTGCCTACGCGGTGCGGTGCGCTGCCAGGAGCTCGGCTGCGCGCCCGCGCTGGCCGGCTGCCGGCCGCTGCGCGCGCGTGGCGACTGCTGCGCGCACCAGTACGTCTGCGACCATGAAGACCCAGGTATATCATTAGCATATAATGTTCCCACTACTAAAACTCAGGCTTCCCTTGTCCTCTGACAGATGCTAACAGAAGGGCAAGGGCCTGCTGGCCGAAACCACCACGCGTGTTGTAATATGATATTAGCTTTATAGAATTTTTATGTCTATTGATAACTGGCAGTTTTGAAGTTTATGGTTTTTATAGTGTTAAGAAGTTATGATTCAAATATAGAAGGATGTTTGATTTTTGAGAAGTATCAAAGAAAATTTGTAACAGTCGTTTTGAAGTTTAGATATGAGGTTCTAGTAAAAGGAAAAATATGTGTAGTTGAATATTGTGTGTTGGGTTATTTCAGTTATTTGGATAATGTTTTAATTTTGGTAATATACAAACAAGATAAGTTTTGATATGTTTTATTGAGTGAAGATCCCAAGGGCAGAAGAAACTTTCCACCTTACAATGATGGTAAGATTTTAGACAGATACCAACAACAGGTTATGGGCCCTCGCCACCGATGAAGATATGGCATGAAAAGGTAAGGTGGAACGTGGAAGAATAAAGAACCCTTAAAAAATGTCTGGAGAAAAAGTGTAAAATTTAATTTAAAAAATATACAATAATTTTTGAACATGGCGGAAGAAATTACTATTTCAAAATTAAAAACAGAAGAAGAATATTTTATATGGAAACAAAAATTAATTTTACTTTTGACTGCAAGAGATTTAGAACAAGTTTTGGAAAGAGATGCTGAAAAAACAGTTAAGGATTTTAAAAAGAAAGACGCAAAAACAAAATTAATAATTATAAGTGCTATATGTGATAAATATATGGTCTATGCAATAAACTGCGAAAAATCAAAAGATATCATAGACAAATTTGACCAGTTATTTCTTGGACACAAAGACACACAAATTTCACAGCAATTGGAAGATTTTTATAAATACAAAATTATAAATAAGGATATAATGGCAGAAATTGCAGAGATTGAAAACAAGGCTACAAGAATCAGAGCATTAGGATATAAATTTGATGACGAACAGATAATGTCAAAAATACTATCAAATTTACCGAAGGACTTGATTCACTTTAGGACTGCATGGGAATCAACGTCAAAAGAAGACAAAAATTTAATAAATTTAATTTCAAGAATAAATTTAGAATTAAAAATGAGGAAAGGCAGTGATGATGAACCGAAACCAACAACATCCTATGAGAATGAGACTGAAAAAGAAAACATCTTTCATGTGAGGAGTTGCTTCAAATGCGGAAGGAAAGGACACATAGCGAGATTTTGCCATGATGATAGGAGAGTTAACAACAACAGCTTATGCTATAAATGCATGAAGACTGGACATAGACATGCAGATTGCAACTCACTATACAATTGTGCACACTGTAAGGATAATTCTCACTACACGAAATTCTGCCTAAAGCAAACTGTAAGTAACTTTTATACAGATCATTCAGAACAAGAGGAAGTTGAATTCATTATAGATTCAGGAACAAGCAGTCACATTGTTACATCAGAAAGGTTTCTTGTACATAAGGAGAAAATAAATTATAAAATTATGACAGCCGATGGAAACATACATCATGTTAACACAATGGGAAACTTATATTCTAACAATATTACATTAAAAAATGTTTTATGTGTTCCCCAACTTAAAAAGAACTTGATATCTGTATCTAGATTAGCTGATGATAATTATTTTTTAAAATTTTTCAGAACAAGCTGCCAACTCGGAGGTAAAAACTCTGAATGTATGGAGTCTTGCGAACGGAGGGAGGATGGTCTATACTATTTAAAATTATTAATAAATACGACAAAGCCAGTCGTACCTTCGAGGTCAGTCAATGTTTTTCAAATAGATAGTAAATTCTGGCATCGTGCATTAGGACATGTACCTGTTAACAAGACAAAGGAAATTGTTCGAGGGATAGATGGAGGCCGTGTAAAGGAAGTCGACATCTGTGAAGTCTGCACACAATCAAAATTATGTAGAAAACCATTTAAAACAACTAGACAGAGAGCTAGTCAACCATTAGAAATAATTCATAGCGATATTTGTGGTCCTATTCAAACAGAAACATGGGATGGTTACAAATATTTTATAACATTCTTGGATGATTATACTCATTTTGTAAAAGTTTATCTAATCAAAAATAAAAGCGAGGCTTTTTCAAAAATAATTAACTATATAAATTTGGCAGAAAATCATTTTAAAACTACAGTTAAAACATTTAGATGTGATAATGGAGGTGAATATACTAGTAAACAATTAAAAATGTATTGTAATAACAAAGGTATTAATATTGATTACACTATTCCATATTCTCCACAACTAAATGGTAAAGCTGAAAGATTAAATAGGTCTTTAATGGAACGAACAAGAGCGTTGCTTTTTGATATGCAGCTACCACATGATTTATGGGGTGAAGCTGTGTTAACTTCTGCTTATTTATTAAACAGGAGTGCAAATACCATTAATGTTAAAACACCAGCAGAAATGTGGTTCAATAGAATACCGAATTTAAAACATTTAAATATTTTTGGATCTTTAACATATTACAAAAATAATTATCAGTTAAATAAACTTGACTCCAGGAGTAGTAAAGGGCTTCTAGTAGGGTTTACTAACAATGGTTATAAGATCTGGGATCCTTCAAATTTTAGAATTATTTACTCGAGAGATGTGGTGTTTAATAATAGTAAGAGTGAAGTTGCAGATTATTTGAAAATGTGTAATTGTAGAGTGGAAAAGTGCGATTTAGAGAATTTATTTAAAACGGTTAAAGTTGGTATTGGTAGTGATGTTATTAATGGTGATAGTTTTCGTGGTGAAAGTGGTGATGAAGATAGTAATGAAGAAATTAGAGGAAGAATTGTTGAAGATAATATTTTTGAAGATAGTAATGAAGAAATTAGAGGGAGAACTGTTGAAGATAATATTTTTGAAGATAGCGTTGAAGAAATAGGGGGCAGAACTGTTGAAGATAATGATATTTTTGAAGACAGCGTTGAAGAAATTAGAGTCGATGTTGAAGAGAATGATACTTTGAGAGGGGAAGACGGTAATGATAGAGTAGTTGAAAGTAATGATGAGTTTGAAGATGCAATTGAACCAGTGAATAATGATGGATTGAGGATTTTACCGAGAAGAGAAAGGAAATTGCCATTTTGGTTGAAAGATTATGATTTGGAGACTTCGTTTTTGACTTATACAGATGTTTTTAATAGTTTTGAAAAGGATTTATGGAAGATAGCAATGAATGAGGAAAAAGATTCATTAGATAGAAACAAAACTTGGGAAATTGTGAATAAAAGTGAAGCGAAAAATAGGAAAATAATTTCAAGTAAATGGATTTTTACTATAAAGCCTGGCGGAAGATATAAGGCTAGATTAGTGGCAAGAGGATTTCTACAAAAATATAATATTGATTATAAGGAGACATATAGTCCAGTAGTAAACACAAGTAGTGTAAGATTGTTGTTGGCGATTGCAGCACAAAAAGGGTTTAAAATTAAACAATTTGATGTAAAAACGGCATTTTTATATGGAGAATTAGATGAAGAAATTTTTATGGAAATACCTTTAGGATATGATATAAAAGATAAAGAGAATAAAGTTTGTAAGTTAAAGAAGAGTTTATATGGATTAAAACAAGCACCACTTATGTGGAACAAGAGATTAACGGAGTTTTTAAAGAAATTAGGTTTGTTACAATTAAAATCGGATCCATGTGTGTTTGTTAATAAAGAAAAAGAAATATACTTGGCTATTTATGTTGACGATGGTATTTTAATTGGTGAAAATGAAATTGATTTAAATAAAATTATTAATAAATTAGAAAAAGAATTTGAAATGCGGAAATTTGATAAGACAGAAAAGTTTATAGGGTTTGATGTTAAAGTAGAACAAAACTTTATTAAGATTTATCAAGAAAGTTATATAAATCAAATTTTGGAAAAGTTTAAATATGAAAACTTAAAAGATAGTAGTCACCCAGATATTTTAATTGATACACATCAAGAGGGGAAAGTAAATGTTGATGATGTGCATCGATATAGACAATTGATTGGTTCATTGTTGTATTTGGTGAATAAAACAAGATTGGATATAGCTTTCCATGTTGGTTATTGTAGTAGGCATCAAGAGCATCCTAACTTAAATGATTTTGGAAATATTAAGAACCTTTTTAGATACATTAAAAATACAGTCAGCAGTGGTATACAGTATGTTCGTGGTAACGATTTGACTTTGAAAGCATATTGTGATGCAGACTTCGCAGGTGATCCTGATACTAGGAAAAGTACGACTGGCTTCGTAATATTTTATGGTGGTGGTCCAATTCATTGGTGCTCACGTAAACAGTCAGTCACTGCTCTTTCCAGTACTGAGGCTGAATATATTTCTGCGGCCGAATGTATAAAAGATCTTCTATACATTCAGAGTCTCATCTTCGAGTTGACAGATAAATTACCAAAAACTGAATTGTTTGTTGATAATCAATCTGCGATAGTTTTAATTAAAAATGGAATTTTAAATAGAAGAAGCAAACATATTGATGTTAAATATCATTTCATTAAGGAGAAAATAGATAAAAATTTATTAAATATTTACTATTGTCCGACTAAGAACAATTTGGCAGATATACTGACTAAACCATTGGATAGAACAAAGTTTTTGAGATTGAGACAGTGTATAGTGAGTGATACATAAGTGAAGAACATTCTATAATGTGATGAGTTATGTAGGTTAATTAAAATATAAGGTTGTTTGGGAATTAATTTGAAATTGTAATGGATAAGTTAGTTATGTAAGGTGTTTAGATTAATTAATTCAAAAGTTTGTTTGTTGTAGTCAGTTAAGTTGGGTGGGTTAATTAAGTTGGGTTTTAAAGTAGTTGATGAGAAGTTATGTGATGTTATTCAAACTGTAATAGACATAAAATTCAGAGGGGATGTTGTAATATGATATTAGCTTTATAGAATTTTTATGTCTATTGATAACTGGCAGTTTTGAAGTTTATGGTTTTTATAGTGTTAAGAAGTTATGATTCAAATATAGAAGGATGTTTGATTTTTGAGAAGTATCAAAGAAAATTTGTAACAGTCGTTTTGAAGTTTAGATATGAGGTTCTAGTAAAAGGAAAAATATGTGTAGTTGAATATTGTGTGTTGGGTTATTTCAGTTATTTGGATAATGTTTTAATTTTGGTAATATATAAACAAGATAAGTTTTGATATGTTTTATTGAGTGAAGATCCCAAGGGCAGAAGAAACTTTCCACCTTACAATGATGGTAAGATTTTAGACAGATACCAACAACAACGCGAACCTAGTTGATAATACGATGGTAATTCAGCTGACATTGCTAATTCCGAATTTATAATGATTATACTTGTAGTCGGTAACTTGACTCATGCATATCTTTAATTTCCAGATTCACAGTCACACGTCATCGCGACTCCAGCAAGCTCACCAGCATCTCCAAGGCACGACGAGAGGACGCTATATTCATCCAAGTCCGGCAAGCTGGAGAGTACGACCAAGAAGATCTTAACTAGTCTGTACACTTTGAAACACTCGTCTTTCGCATCCGCCACTAAAAACCACCTCATCACCACCACTAAGGTTAAAAGGAAAACTGACGAACTGCCTCTACTCGCCAGCGTGAAACCAGAACAAAATACTAATACCATATCTCACAATATCTCAACAACTGAAAAACCGATGAGCGCCGCCAAACTAATAGCTATGCCTGAGTTTACTCAGTCGGTTGACCCTGATGATTCACCAGACAGAACTACAGAACAAGCTGAAGGAACTGTCAAAATTGTGATCAATGGAACTATAAACTGTACAGCTGAACTGTCCTCAACATCCTTACCTCTGAGCATTACCAACGACACCGACAAGCAGCTGGAAGTGCTGCCACGAGTGCCGATCGTGAACGTGGAGGCGCAGACGTACTCGCCCAACGACATCATCACTGACAGGAATGTGAACGGAGGCTTCGACGAGGACGACACCTTCACCATCAACGTGACGAGCTCGCTCGTGACCAACACCAGCCACTCCACCAAGAGGCCGGGGACGACCGCGCCCAAGATACCGATGGACCTCGCGGAGGCACTCAACAGCTCTAAGAAGAAGAAAGGAGAATATGATTATGACTACACTGAGCCGACGTTACCGCCGTCGCTGCCGAACTTAAAGTAATTAACAAATTGATACTTAGGGCGATAGCTGATCTTAAGTATTCTGTTACTCTGCCCTAGTGTAACTGAAATGAGCAGTGATTCAGACAGTTAGTTACTCACTCTTTGACTTAGCGCTGTAAACAATTTGTTGCAAAAAAACTTGAAGTAAGCCATAGTTTCCAACGAAAAATGAGTAGTAGTCCACTTATCGTTCACTTCTAATTTCAGGATCATTCCATTTGTAGCCGCCGACGCAGTGGTCGACGATGAGCCAACAAAGGAAACCCTCACGTATCCCATCCTGGAGAGAGAAGACAAGTTCCCGGTGTACTACCCCTCTGCCGCCTCTGACACCAAAGAGAACCAGTTCCCTGTCAGACGAGAAGACACCTACCAACCTACTCAGTACCCAGTGTTTGTACTGGGCAAGGTGGAGCCATCGTACCCTTCCATCAGTCTCGAGGTGGACGCGCCCAGAGACAGGTATCCTGAGCACAATGACCCGGGGGGCCAAAAGTACACCGTGTCGGCTTCGATGGGCAGCTCTGATGTGAAGACTGTGACACTGGCTCCTCCGACTCGCACCACGTTTGCGGTGGAGAAGCCGGCGGTCAACATGTTTTCTCCGCCAGTGGAAACTGAAGGTAAACCTGCTTATCAATGTCAGATATAAATCTGTCTATGTGTACATTACTGCGTAATAGACGTACCAGTAAAATGAATGATATCAAGTTCATCACCAACTTTCACAGGCTTTCGTGATGCCTTACGGCCATCTCCCTCTCACGAAGGCTGTGCCCAAGCGTTTATAGTTTGGCGATATATTTAAGAATTAACAAACAAAAACATTATGACTGCAAATAGTTCTTTCTGGTTTTGCAATATTTATGTACCTTTTGTGATTTGTATTTCAGGTGGATTCCTCCCGAAGGGTTCGGGCGTCATCGACGAGTACTTCGGGGTGTACCCCAGCACCCCGTCGGGCCCAGCGGTGCCCCATCTCACCACCTCCATGCAACTTGATGTCGTTAAAGATATACCGGGTAAGATTTTAACATAGTTCAGGATGAAAATAGACTTCTTGAGAAATTTTCTTTAATACAAGGTGCTTGATTTGAGGGAAATCTAAAAACATACTTTAACTTTTAAAGGTAGTTTATTTATTTAATTTCTGGGGTAGTGTAACAATTGAACTTAAAATCTAGAGTGAATTTACGAATAAATGATTCTGATTCTGATTTGTCACTTACAGTGTGCACAGCACTTACTTATGGTATTTCAAGTTTTATAATATTACAGTCTCCTCTCTCTTGTTGTATCCTTCACCTGTGTCCATTTGATCGTGGAAGCTATCTGATGGCACTACGAAACAGTTTCTGTCTTTAGTCCGCTAGTCACCGCCAGATATGAACTTAGAGATATTTTTGCACTTTGTGTATAACACACGCGTTGCAAAAATAACATTTATTGCTGGTACGTGCAATGTCAGTGTACAGTCCTTTATTAGGTATTTTACCTCTGATTTTGCAACACTGTTAAAATAATAAATAACAGTGACCTTTAATCTCTTTACTATAATGGGTGTAAACCGAAAGACTTATTCTCCTCGTCATTGCGACATTTTTAGGGTTCCGTAGTCAACAAACAAGGAACCCATAGAGTTTCGCCATGTCCGTCTGTCTGTTTGTCCGCAGCTTAGCTCAGACTCTTAATACTAGAAAGCTGTAATTTAGCATTTAAAATATACAGATTAGTTACGCCGATAAAGTGGTAAAATAAAATCTCGAAAAGTATTTTTTTTGGGTAAGTATCTTCAGTACCTACACGTAAAGTGGGGATTTTTTGTTTCGCGTACCCTATAGTGTGGGATGTCGTTGAATAGGTATTTAAAAAATATTGCGAGCTTGTTACAATAATTATTCGATTAAGGAAATCGTTTGTGAAATATTAAGCTTTAAAGTGCAAATTTTTGTTAGACTCAAGTGTGTCCTCTACCAGCTTAACGTCAGTGTTTGGGTGCGTGAAAAAGTTCACGGTGATAGTGTTTACCTATATGAGTAACGAAATTAAAAGAAAAACTATTATAGCTAAGTAGGTTTTACAAGTTTACGAGTAATTATGGGGGCACAGGTTTTCCAACGGCAAATGTAAGTTTGTTTTTTATTATTACAATAAAATCATCGTTCGGAGGCAAATCGGACCGTAGGAAGTGTCCGCATACTTTGATGGGCAACCACGGAACCCTTAAATACACGTTTGTAATATTAGACCTTTACTTTAATTACCTCCACAACCTGCATACTATTCAATCCATCCATCAGCACAATGTTTTGAGTGCTTTACATTGAATCCTACCGGGAAACGTGATTTTTCACCCCAAAAAAAAAAGTCATTTCCCAGCAATAATTTTTGCGTAGAGTCACGTCTCTTAGTTTGATGTAAGTACAAGGAATGTGTATAAAAGGATGTAAGGGGTCCTTTTACACCCTGTAGTTGCTGTTGGCTTCCTGACGGTGACATTTGGACCAAGTCTCGTAAAATAAGGTAGCTGCTATTAGAGGAAACTATCTGTGGGGCTATAGATGATAATAATATGCTTCTTTCTTCCCAGGAGAGTGCTCAGTGGAGGGGCAGCGCGTGGCGAGCGGTCAGAGCATCGTGTTGGGCTGCCAGCTGTGCGCGTGCGCGTGGGGGCAGCTGGAGTGCGCGCGCCGCCCCTGCGCGCCGCCCGCGCCCGCCTGCCGCCGTCTGCCGCTCACCAACAACTCACAGGACCTCTGCTGCGGGGATATCGACTGCCACGCAGGTAAACTGGCACAACACATAAACTAGCCTGACTCTCTGACTCTTGTTCTTGTGGATGAGCTTTCTAAACTAAGTGGTATCAATAAGAAAGAAACAAATTAAGCCAAGCAGGATGTCTTTTACACGGCTCGGTGTCGGATCATTTAGTTCCCTTCAAAATGGTTGAGTTGAATGGTGCGGATTCATGCGTCATGTTCGTGAACGGGCGCTGTCAGTAGGGACATGTCATCTCTTAGGTGCCATAGTTTTATTTTATTTTTGAATTGTTGATTATATCGTTTCACTCTGAACGCTCTTAACTTGCACGTGTTTATACATCGTTCTCACGGTTTGGTTTTAACTTGTAAGATTTTGTAACAATATTTTGATTTAAAAGATTGTCCATTCGGTTTCTTTCTCGTTCTTCTCCATAGAGATCTACGCTTTGGAATGTGCAACTACAGTACTTTCACAAGTTGTTATGCCTTCTGCCTGTAATGGTTTAATTGAAATAAATGCTTTGAATTTGAGTTTGACACATAAATGTTTACGTTTTTACAACCAACTTCTCAACATAGAACGAGGCGAGTGCGATGTACAGCAGTATTTAAATTATTCTCAACCAAGTTGAGGTAATTACAAGTTGGAAAGATACTCGTACCTTCCCAATATGTTCAGGTCAACGTCAAGTCTCCAAGGATTACGTGAGATGTTCCAGACTCAACCGATGAGCCTTGCCGCTCATGTATCTATACTAGGTAGTTGTATAATTTTAACCTCCTTATGATTTCCTTTACAGAAACAAATATCACTTCTGCAGAAACAGCTACTGCCACCAACGTATCAGCTTCCACGAACGCAACAGTGGTAAACGAAAACAAACAAAATGATACCAAAGTCGAAGTGCCCAGTACAATACCTGAGCCCTCGGCAGCCCCTCAGACTAATACAACAGACACGGCTAACACCAAAGCAAATAATACCGAGAAAGTGACCGTCAATGATGGAACCACACCGCCGCAAGTGAATAGTGAGCCGGTTCAGAAAACCTCTACTACTGCCGTTCCACCTAGTACTTCTAACAAACCGAAACTAATGACTACCACCACGACACCTGCTCCGGTCAGCCAGGTTGACGATTCTTCTTTAGAAGAAGATGACGACGATGATGATGACGGAGCGTTTTCGTTCGGCAGCGTGCTGAAGCTCCTGCTCAGTGATAGTTACGAGACAACCACCACTCCGAGTAACAAGCCCTCCACCAGACCACCCACCCGGACCCCGTCTACTCCGCCAGTCCGTAACCCCTCCACCAGCGCACCTCTCGCTAGCAGGCCTGAAGAAGAACAGACATTCTTCAAACCTCTCCCACCGCGACCGTACAACATTCCCAAAATACAACCAAACACAGTCAACAGGATAGACCACCTCGTGCTCGGCGAGGCCACCGCCATCAAACGAACAACTCCCCGACCAATCACGAACAAGACAAGTCCTCCCTCAACCTCTCGTCCGACACTGCAGACATATGAACGTCCGACACCACAGGCGTATGACACGACAGAGAGAAGACCAGTGGTGCAGGAGGAGTCTGTCCCCTTCACGCCTATAGCAACCGGAGGACCGCGGCCTCCAAGCCTTGGAGGTCTGCCAAGCATAGGCTCAGGTCTTCTGAAGTTGGCGGGCTGTAACATCTACGGGAGAATGTACAGGGTCGGCAGGATCATCACGGAGTTGTCCACTCCTTGCTCGGAGTGCTGGTGCACGGAGCTGGGCGTCCAGTGCAAGCCGCTCAACTGCTGAGGATCAAAGAAGACGCATTTAGTGTACAGCATGTGATTAAGTGGTTGGTTATACGACTCTAGGAATGTGCACTCACTACTGGACGTGTTCGGCTTGTGGTGGAATATTTACGCAATTTGAGCTTGTCCTTTAGTATTTTGATAATTTATTATTAATGTAGGTCAATGTAGTCGGAAAGAACTAAGTGTCCGGTAGTGACTGTTAATATTCTTTCGGGAGCTTTAGGTAAAATATTTATTTATATAAAATGGCCGGCAATGATCTCATACGACATAGACTATCATATACTTGAATTGTATATTTTGTGCACGGAGTGGTGAACAGATGGCGTGCCTGTGTGTAATCGCAGAGCAAGTTATAACGTAACAACAAATTACCAAGGTGCAATTACAAAGGTCGATGACATCGTCCGTTTCGACCGACACAGTATGTTTCACGGCAGCACGGTAGCTTCAATCGTGATTTAGTCGTTCACAGTGTATTCTTCAGTTTTTCTGGTTCGCGTGCTGGCACTCCATTTCTTGTTACTCCGTGTACCTACTTCCTTCGGCGTTACATTAGATTGAACACGTCACAAACCGTGGTGCCTTAACGTTACATGATAGCCTCAATGTATTTTAGACTCGTACTGTAGATTTACATAACAGTTAAATATAATAATATCTAGTGTTAACTTAGCATATAAATCTTATTAAACATTACAGACTTTGTTTTCATTTGCCTTGCTATAACTCAGACTTTTCATCTTCTACATACATTGTAAAATATAAAGCCCTAGAAATCAAGGAAAGGTAATGAAACAACAACAATATGCAAATTGAACTTTTATACGATCACAATAATCACTGAAGCGACATAGGTGTAAGACAATACAATACAAATACAAAAATGTTTATTCAAGAAAATTTGTTACAGTAATGGGCGGTTGTGTTTGGGGACTCCTTTTAAGCAGTTTTTGCCTGTGTTAGGAGACCCCGCTCTTCCATAACAAAAATAATTACAACAGTAACAAATATGCTGATAATTAAACTTATACTAGATTACTTATTTCTAATATTATTATTATTTATTTATTAATTTAAAAAAGAGAAAAATAGTGTAAGAGGGTTTGTGTGATGAGTGTGCGTGTGAGTGTGTGTTTTGTGTGAGTGTGGGTGTGTGTGTGAGTGTGTGTGTATGTATCTGTTTGATTTTTAAGTGCCAGTTTTTGTGAGGTTGTGTGTATGTGTGACAATTGAGTGACATATTGTTATTTTGTATCTCGTTATTTAATGTACTGTAGAAGTGCCTCAGTTTCTTCATATGTGAGTGATTTGATCCAATTTGTGACGGTTTTCTTACAATCATATGTGTTTTTGGTGTATATGAACGTTTTTTTGTTTACCTTATTGTATAGTTCGGCTGAGCGTTTATTAAATTGTCTGCTGGCAAACACGGTTTTAGTCTGGGAAGCTGGTGCTACTAAGTCTTTCCTTCGTTTGGTTAATTTATCGGACTCAAATAGTAGGGTTTTATGCTTTTTCAATACGGTTTGTATTATGTACAACTTTCTTATCGATATTATATTGCTGATAGTATAAAGGCTATTTGTAGGGTATAAATTGTTTTTGAAATACATAATCTTGATTAGAGCACGCTGGGCGCGCTCTAAGTATATAAGTTTGGTTTTAGTTGCACCTCCCCAAATCGTGATGCAATACAGTAGAACCGATTGCACCAGAGCCATGTATACCTCATTTAGGATGTTTCTCGTAGATTCACGTTTACTGATAATATTTTTTGGAGCAATGTGACGCAGTGATTTAAATATCCAGCTCAGTCTCCTGACTCTATTTGTAACCTGTTCCAGATGCTGGTACCATGATAAACGTTGATCAATTACCACTCCTAGATACTTAGTCTGCGAAATTTTGGAAATACGTAGACAGGCACAACATTTATTTAATGGATCTCCGCAAATATGAATTTTTATGTTAAAATCGTCACTTGGTTGTGTCCTGTTACTCACGCTAAAGCATACGTAGTTCGTCTTGGATGTGTTTAGCGTAAGCAGGTTGTTATTGAGCCAGCTGGCAACTTGGGCCATGCCCATCTCTGTTTTTAGTTTTACGTCGTGCCATGAGTTCCCAGTAAAAACGACAGAGGTGTCATCGGCATACGAGAAGACCTTTGCATTTTCGATGTTCATATTGCATAGGTCATTAATATACAAAAGAAAGAGGGTAGGACCCAGTATGCTTCCCTGTGGGACACCATATGTCACCTCCGCGTCTTCACTGACATGTTCTTCCATCTTGACCCTCTGCCTCCTTTTTGAGAGGTAGTCCTTGAATAATTTCAGAGGGATATCTCTCACACCAGCATTTTCGAGTTTGTTCATAAGGTTTGGGACAGAGACGGTGTCAAATGCTTTTTTAAGGTCTAGAAAGACCGCTAAGCATTTATTCCCAGCATCAAGGTGTTCAGTTACCAGGGAACTTAGAGCTGAAACCGCATCCTCCGTAGATAGTCCTTGCCTAAAGCCAAACTGTTGTTTCGATAGTAAATTAAATTTATTTAAGTATTGAGTTAGTCTAACATTTAGAAGTTTTTCAATTATTTTGGATATTGACGGAAGGATAGAGATAGGTCTGTAGTTATTTACATCGTCTCTGTCCCCCCCCTTATGTACTGGAGTAATAATTGATTGCTTGAGCAGCTCAGGGAAAATGCCTTTTTGAAAGCAAAGGTTCGCAAGATGGGTTACTATGGGAACGATATCATGTCGAGCAAACTTTAGAAATTTAGTCGGGACTTTGTCCCATCCTGGGGCACTGTCAGATTTTAAGCCCATCAGTATTTGACCTACTTCATAAGGATCAGTGTCTAACAGTACAAACGTATTTCTCTGTGCAGGTTGGTTGACAGGTTGTTTATTATTAGAACTAGGCACTATTTGCTGAGCTAACAGTTTACCAACGTTGGCGAAGTGATTATTGACAAAATTTACTGATTCTAGTGGTGATGTTCTAATATTTAGCAGTTCGGTATTACGATCTTTAATTTTATTAGAGTATGTTAGGTTCTTTATATTTTTCCAGAGAAGCTTATTATTACCAACTGATTTTACTAGTAGGTCCCTTTCATATTTACGTTTTAATTTTTTTATAAGTGAGTTACAATGGTTTCTATACCTAGTGAAGGTTATTTTTAGGGTTTCGTTATGTGGATTAAGCCTGGATTGTTTCTGTAGTTTGTTACGATTTCTTATGCAACGCAAAATGCCTGTAGAGATCCACGGTTTTATTATTTGTTTGCTGTTTGGAATTTTGCGGGAGATAGTGTTTCTTTCTATGATGTTAGAAAGTTTGTTTATGAGTAGGCAGGTTAGTTGATTTGGATCATCACAAAAGAGGAGTTCGGCTAAATTTTGTTGCTGTAGATCTTTTAGTGCTTGTTCAAAATTTGTAATAGTCGTAGTTTTATTTGAAGGTAGAGTGTTCTTAATTTTAGACAAAGACAGAAATGTGGTAAAATGATCAGTTATCGTCGTATGTATTATGGCAATAAATGGGGATACCTTTTTTTTATTAATTTTTAGCATGAAGTGGTCTAAACAATTATTTTCCCTCGTAGGTAGTGTATGACCTGTGAGAATTCCATGCAATGACAACATATTCTGATAATGATTTCTGTTTTTATGTTCATGTGATGACTCTGTATCTTTAGCTCTAATGTTAATGTTTATGTCTCCTGCAATAATAATATTTTTGCTTGACTTTAGTTTATCTAAGTGAGTACTAAGGGAATTTACAAAACAATCTATATTTAGATTTGAGGGGGAACGATAAATACCTAATATTATATTATTGAGTATTTCCAGTTGGAGACAAGACGCTTGTGAGATTTCAATTTCTTGAACTTTAGGATTTAAAGATTGCTTCACGTAAATAGTTACTCCATCATTTTGGTTTAGTTGGCGAGTAGTAAAGTACGTTAAATAATTATTAAGTTGGGGCACTGGTTTATTGGGACTAAGTCTACATTCTGTCAAAATTATAACGTCTGTTTCGAATTTAAAATGAGCTAGGTTGAGTATAAAGTCGTCAAAATTACAGTAAATACTCCTTATATTTTGGGAAATAATAGTGAGATCGTTTCTGTTGATGATTACATGCTTATCTAGGTCTGAGCTATTGCATTCGACCGTACGCGCCGCCTCGAAGTTGTCTATTTCAGTAATGGTAAGTAATGTGTCAGTCATAAAGGTTTTCATAAATAGAATATACGTTATTGATTAGGTAAGTATTTTGAATAGGTCTGGTTGCTTTAGGAAGTTTATACATTGTATTAAGGTTTATGTAATTACTAGTCTTTATTTCTGACAAGATACTTGAGTATGTATAAAAGCTGTGAGAAAGGTGAAAGAAGTGTTGGTGAGTGTATGTTTGAGATTTATGGTGATTTTGTGTGTGTGAGTGTATGGGAATATTGTGAATAAGCAAGATTAGGTAATTTAAGTTTAGGTCTACAGTACTGTAGTTAAGTGACGTGTATGTGCACAGTCTTAGAATACCTGAAATTGATATCAATTTACTGGTATAGTTTGACACAAAAATTTTCATAGGAAAAAACCAGGTGTACATGAGCTTACAGGTCGACAGTCATTGTTTTAGTAATAGTTTATGAATTTGTTCTTCGCAAGTAATGGTTATTGTAGGCGCTTGTTCATCCTTCTTTATATAGACTTTGCCGTACGCTGTCCAACAGAATTTGTAGGCTCCTGTCCTCGTCAAGTCTCTAGCAAGGAAGTGTAGACGTGATCCTTTCGGGGTTAGGTGCTCCGATAGGAAGACAGGGGTATCTTCTTGGGATTTAAAGCCCAGGTGTTTACAGCATAATTTGGACTTGTTTTTTAGATTATAAGCCTTACCCATCTTCAGTATCTCAGTCCTCAGTAGAGCAGATCCAGTTTCTACAATGATTGGGGTATTTTGCGAATCAGTGTTTTTACCGCGTACCCTATAGATGTCTCTAATATCATATTTAAGACACTGGCAACATTTACGTATGATAATGATATGTATATTTTAGTATACTTTGATAATATGGTACATATCTAACATTTGAAGCGGTTGAGATCATACTCAATACTTTATTGCATTCCATAATGTAAAATAAAACAGTTGGTATGTTAAAACATTAATCAATATGGACCTTAATTAATAGGAGAGAGGATCGCAGTTCGGCATTATCAAACAAAAATAACGTCTCGTGCTGATGGCTTTTATGCTGTTTATCATTTGCCATGTTATCATCTGAAAATACGTGGGCTACATCACGTTACGGCTGTGTTCCAGATAAAAGACAATGTTAATTTCAGGGAAAACTCAATGTGAACATTGAGATTTTTTAGGGTTCCGTAGTCAACAAACAAGGCACTCTCATAGTTTCGCCATATCCGTCTGTCTGTCTGTCTGTCCGCAGCTTAGCTCAAAAACTCTTAGTAATAGAAAGCTGTACTTGGATCAGATTTCTTCCTAAACCAACGGACCGTAGAAGTGTCCGCATATTTTGAGAGGCAACTACGGAACCCTACATTGTGCGTGTTCCGACACGCACTTAGCCGGTTTTTTTTTAATCTCAGTCGCCCCTCTTCTCACCGGTACCTAAATGGGGATGGACCAACAACAATTGGGTGCGGTCTATTCCTTTGGTTGAAGAATTGTAAACAGTAGAAATCGAATTAACCATGAATAGCATTATGATTCTCAGCATTCAGCATATTCTTATTTCGTTGAACTCCTGATGCAATGACTGTTATTACAATGGTTCATATTCGTATCATCTGTCTAGTCCCTTCCAACTATATAGATTGAATCGACTTCCAGTCGAACCAGCTGAAAACCAGTATTGAATATGGAGTGACTGCTTATCTGAACAAGCCGGCTATCGTGTAATGCAGTTACTGGGTACCACGATACCCTTACGTAAGACTAGTTAGCCAATACGACTTTTGGACTACTGTTCAGTTTAAAATAATCTTTGGGTGTAAATATACCCTTAACGAAGCCGAAAGGCGCCTCGTCCCCCGTCATTACGATCAGTAGGCCGCACGTCACTGATAACAAAACTCATATAAAGTTAAGGTCTTATTCTAGTGCAATGAAACTCTGCAGACGTTCGGAGGGTCAGTGCTCACTTCTCAGCTCAACGTCAGAGTTACAAGTGTCGGCTGACGTGTGGTCTGCTGTAGCTAACTAGCTACCATTATGCGTTAGATTTCAGTGGGTTTCAGTAGTAATGTAGTAAACCTGCTCAGGTGGGGATTCATTGCTGACTCTGCCCTGGAGTGTAAATGTGGTGCTGTTCTACAAACGATGGGGCACTTAATATCGTGTCCTGCGTGTCCTGTTGTTTGTTCGCTACAGGACCTGATGGACGCTACTGAAAGCGCCAAACTAGTAGCTCAGTTTTGGGCTGATACAATTTAGATTGCCATCGATACGCTAAGAAGAAGAAGTAGTATGTTTCTGCTCAGTATCGTAAGTACTATGATGATTATTAAAATAACAACAAAAACAGTTTAGTTAAGTCATGTATTGTAACTTAAGTCAGTTTTGACTAGAAAACAATAATCTCTTTGGTTGCTGTTGATTATATGGTATCTTTAACAGTTTCAATGTACGAGTACATTGACTTCTTATAATTTATATAGAAGGACAACTTGTTAGCTAAAACATTGGACGAATACGTCAAAAACTTCAAAGCAATATAACGTATTTACTTTGTTTGGCAATTTTTATTTATGCGACCTAATGATCAGTCCATTTATCAATGTTTTTACAGTTCACTGATAATTCAGAAGTTAATAGCATGTCATGTCATGTATGTTTTAGATAACTTTGTCCGTTACTTGATATGATATAGTTCGTTGCTTAATTATCTATTTTAGTGCCAATTACAGAAGCGCTAATGAGGAACATTAACACAAACAAAAATCGCGATTACACAAAATGTTTCTGGAAAAATATGATGATGCAACGAAATGTGAGACTGAAATATATTAATATGTACGAAATAGTTTTTGAAGGTTTAATTACAATTGCACTTGTTTACTGTTATCAAAAGATTATATATAATAGAACCGTTGCATAAGTAAAAAGCTTACAAAATATCACTAGCCGTTTATCCAACGTTTTGATGCAAAACAATCGAAAATGATTTCATAGAAATCAATAACATTCATAACTCCGCCATTTATAACCAACCTACATTATCAGGCACAATCTTCAGCATGCATGTAATTGTATACCTAATCGATATAAGGTAGATATACAAATATTACAGACAGTTCTGTAACGGTTCTGCAGTCATTGTAGTCGCGGAGTCACAATTTAGAATTTACGACTTATTTTACATTTTCCTTAAAACATTAATTCCAAAGGACGTCTGTACATAACGCTTACTTCTAGAACGTGAAAAAGATTCATAAATCGTATTACACGGCGACGTCGTTACACTGCCGACTATCTTCGTACTATATAAATAAAGTACAAAGGTGTAAAACTTCCATCAAAAGCTATTCTAAGCCTCGAATAGCGGACGGATGAGTACGAATTGCACTTTGCATTGAGACGCAACTGTTTCGTAGTCCAGGGTTCAGGTCTGGTCGGCGTCGGTGTACCAGCCGTAGTGCCTGGTGGCAGCCACCACGCCGGCCACCAGGAGTGCTCCTGAGATCACGCGACACGCTATCACGTAAGCCTTCCTTTTATTTTCACCTGTAACCGAGGAAAATTACCATAAATATAACATTACCTAACACACAATTCTTTAAAAACTTCGAAAAAATTCAATAAAATGTAAAAATTAACGATATCTTAGACCAAAACTTACCAGTAAATACAATGAAGGCGAGCGGTATCCCCACGCTGGCGCCGAGGATGTGCGCAGCCCAGGCGTCGTCGTGGCCGGTGGAGGCACGCGCGTGCGCCGCGGCCGACGAGCCCGCGGGCGGCGGCGCACGCACCAGCGCCCAGCACATCTCTGACGTGCAAAGCACCACCACGCTCAACGGACGGAACCACCACAGGGGGATGTGGCCGAACCTGTGGTAACGAAAATCTTCGTTAGACATTGACAATATAAAACATCAAGAAGAAATTCAGATTATCCATTTGTAGGTTTTTATTTCCAAACGAAGCTTACGAAAATTTATTTATTCTCCATTTAAATCCACTAATTTACATGACAAAAAAAAACTGTATCGTTTGGCAATTATCTGCTGAAGCAGTTCAAGAATAAACTCTACCTAACATAACCACACAAATATCACTGTCTTTATTCAAATATATTTAGTAAAAGAGCTCACCTAAGGCAAACATTAGCGATATGCGCAGTGAGCAGCGCGTACACAGCTGCGGATGCGCCTACGACGTGCACGTGCGGCTGCAGCGCGCCCGCGCCGAGCGCGCCTGCCGCCACGCCGCCGGCCCAGAGGAGCACCACGCGCCAGGCGCCCTGCTCGCGCTCGAGAGGCCAGCCCACCTGGGGAACACAACATAGATTACAACACTGAACACGCTAAGGAAATCGATTTTGAATAGAACAGCGTCACCTATTAAATTCTAAAATCTAAACGAGTCTCTGCAGTCACCAATCTTTTTATCCAGCTGAAGAATAATGAGATGACCAAAAACAAGCCTGGAATTGAAGCTATGCATACATTTACAAAAGAAGTAATACTTACAGCTAGCGCCACAAGCGCGTTGAGAGCCAGATGAGCATGGCTGGCGTGCAAGCAACCGTAGGTGAACAGCCTCCAGGGCTCGCACCACCAGTCGTCAGGGTTCCACTCCAGCGCCGCGCGCATGTCGGCTGTCAGCGATATGTGCAGGAGCACCTGGGATCAACAGGAAGAGAAATGTTGACATTAGGACTAACTCAGCTAACAGATACTATAACTTAAGGGATTCTAAAAGGTTTTATTGATGTATCATATTCGAAGATAATAGATCAAGATAAAAGATTAAGATACAAAGAAGGAGCGTTGGGAGGCCTTTGCCCAGCAAGACGAAAAGGCTATTTATAAAAAGTCAAGGTTCTGATAAAATACTTACAAGTAAAATTATCATAGATACTATAAAGTACGGTGGTTTCAATAAAGCTATGAGCTTGTCTTTTCTCTTCTCGAACTTGGTCTTCGCGTATGCTTTCTGTGCCTTCGTGATCTGGGGGTATTTGTTGTGCACTCCTAGTGTAAGGCCAGCTTGTAGGTGGGACTTATGCTTAGCTGGGGGCCCGCTGGTGGGTAGCAGGCGTCTGTTCTCTCCAGGGCTGTTGGTGTTGTCTCCAGGCCGTTCTTCCTCGTTCTCGGTCCAGGCGCTGGCCGGCTGCTGGCCATTCGGTAGGATCCTTCTGCCATGATGCAAAGGCACTTCCTCCACGTTCACTCGCACTGTTTCGCAGTCTTCGGCATCTGGCGCCATGGTGGCTGCTCCTCATGTTCCAGGGTCAGCACGACATGAGCTCACCACTCCGCTCCGCTCTCCGTCGCCTGTTGCGAACAAATGTAATCAATCAGTAACGTGCTCGTGAATTTATACAAAATGAGAAGGAAAACCTATTAAAGTTAACTAATTAGGAATTCCACTATAAAGGAAGTATCCCGATTAATTATGTCGGGATGACACCACACACTTAGATTACATTACTGATCTATTGTTAAGCAAACGGTATACTTAAGATTATTTATCTGTATCGCATTTTTTTTCTAATTAAGGGGTAAATTGTATTATTACATATCTAATTAAATTGAATAACAATAAATTAGTTTTAGGATAGCTTATCAGGCTGGGAAAACCATCCATCATTAGATACGTAGTGAAATAAGGAAAAAATATGTAAAAAGTGCTCCGAATATTTTAACAAATTAAAAAGCCCATGTAATCCATAATCACGTCATGTACGTGATTTTACTACGCCTACTGTGTGTTCACAGATAAATCAAGATCATTTATAAGTAAATAATATCTAACCAGAAATCCCTGAGCTCTTTATACATGGTGGCGCCGACAATACGACAATAAATTAAACTGCGTATACCTCATGACGTTTCCAGTTTGTATACAAAAATTCAATCGAATATATCCAGTAGTTTAGTCACAGGACATTACTTGTAAAAGCTCTAAAAGTTGGCTAAATGATACTGCTGCTTATAAAGTCAAATAGAGTATATGAACCGGACCAAAGGTTTAATAATACAAAGGAGCGAGGGAGCACACGCGATGACCGCTTATCGTGTACTGAATGCTCGACTAATATTAATTAGTGAAATGAGGTAAAAATGCACGAATAAGCAATAGTGTATTATAAATGTATGGTTTCACCGTACATTACTTCTCACTTTCAGCATTTTTTACATGATGTAGATTAATAGGCTATCACTGACAGGTTAACGACCCCCGCATCGGTATAAACACTAAACACATGTTGCCAACTCGCTACTTTAAAAACCTTCGTTCCTTTTTCATCAATCCTGATGCAAATTAGTGTAAATTATACATATAGAATAGAATAGAAATTATGCCATGCAACAGAAACAACACATATCTAGCCTTCCAGGAATCTCCCTAAATACTTTTAACTTTCGACACATTTATCTTATCATGGGTACTATAATTAGGAAGAAAACACATTCTGAATTTTAGATAAGACAGAACATATTTTTTTACTAGCATCGATACTATGATTAGCAATATATTCTTAGGTAGGTATTTACCTAGTTACTTATCATGAGTTCAAATAATTTAAGATAGGAGTTAGCATCATTATTCTCGTCCCCTTGTCCCAATTTATTCGAAATTAATTAAAGCAATTGATTTAAATCGGACTTGTATCTTAGCAATGATACTAAATTATAATCTTTATCAATGCTCACTTTTTACCCGACTGCGGCGAAGCCCGAAGGGTTAAGTGATGAACCTGTACGTATGTACAGTCCGTTTCTTTGTTCCCTCGTTACTACGGATGAACCGATTTGGATAAATAATACGTCATCAGATTTCCTTGGTGGCGCGAGTGTCAATGGTATCCTTAAATTTAAAAAAATATATGTCGCATTTTGGTTGCCATATTGTGGAGTTCAATTTTTTTTTCTTCCAAGGCATCCTCTATATATATATGTACAAAAATATACAACTACATATAAGTTTAAAAAGTAATTCGAAAAAATCGTATGATAAAAAAGTTAAATCGTCGGTGTAATTTTCCTCGTTACTACCTACACTAACTGCCATTGAAGCAAGCTTTCCCGAAACTCACACAAAGCTTGTGGGAAAACTATGAAGCTGGAAATAAAAAAAGTAGGCTATTAAAAAACCCGACTGTAAAAACTGACTAATGGGTATTGATATTTATATCGCCCACAAATGAAGCACTCAGCAATAACTATGGGGAATGTTATAAATCACAATAAACCCGAACAGGGTAAATAAATGATATCATAGACACCAATAAAAGATAATATTTATATAATATCATGTACCTACATAAGTACATACATATGCTCACAGGTTTTCCCGTTACAAGTATAACAATTATTAATCCTGATTTTTATTAGTTTACCATTATCACAATAAATGACCCGGAAAATATATAACAATGTAAAATTATGCAACAGCACGGCGCGTGCGCCGTACTCTCGTGAGCAAGTGCAATCTATAGGTACCTACCACCACTGTTTATGTTCAGTTATGGCATGATTACATAAACATAATATAATAATAACACATCACGCTTGTACTCCTCAATGGGGTAGGCAGGAGTGTTACAGTTTTGTTTCAATGCAATGTAGCCAAAACCAAATTGATACAAATCCAGATATGAAGAGCCAGGAGAGTACCTACTACTAAACCATTCTTAATAGAAAAGCATAATATGTAGTACTTCTCTTGGTCTGCATGCAATAGTAAACATTTATTTATTTACACATCAATGCAAACATAATGTGTGATGCGTAATCTCATATTTATGAAGCTTATAGGTTTACGAACTGCGCTCAGAAAAGCTCAGGTAGGTACTATTACGTATTCCATAACGTAAGATGTCTATGGGAATGTATCTATGGTTTAATCGACTTATTGATAGCCAATAAAAAATCTGTTTCCGGCGACGAAACTAATTAGCCTGATCTGTGGCCATTTGTTTATCCATCCCCGTAGGAGATGGTGGCGTTACACTACGTTTAATACTGGAAATAAACCATTATTCGCCACTGTACCGTAAAACTTGAGCACGAATATTTGATAAGTTCTCACGATCTCCGAGCCCTTACCAAACGACCGACAATCCGCGGTAACTATCAAACAGCAAACAAAGGGCTGCCATTACCAAGCTTACTGCCAATTACATGCGGCAAATATGTATGCGTAAGCTTAGTATACGAATCATTGCGATTTTTGTTTATCTTCGTAGCAACAGATTACTGCAAATTCGAATGCACATGTTATTAAAGTTCTTTGACGTAATTGTACTTGAAGTAATACGTATTTGATATAATATTCCTCAAACTAATGGTGATAATATTGCTATCAACTATTTAAGCACAATTATTTGAGGAAAATCTACCTGCTTCGTGCGACAGCCCAGCTACTGAAATAGTGGCTGACGTAGGAGCCATATGATTGACGTCGGTGACATATTAATAATTGTCTATGTTGTATGTGTACGTACAGGTAAATAATATATTTGGAACCGTTTGGAGATTAACCCGAAAAGGATGTGTAGCGAGAATTAAACCATAGAGGTTTTATTTAGTTCGAAAACAGGAAGATTCAACCTGTATTATGGGAAGGATATAAGTGCTACCATTTCGCATTCACGTCACATAATTCCCAGATAGAGCCAATGTTAAGAAGATTATAATAACATGAGATACGAGTAACACGGCAGTATAGACCATCTAATGTGATGTGATATATCTCATCATGCTGGAAATGCTGGAATTAAATACATTGGTCCACCGCATGAGATAAGCTTGGTTTCTATGCGTGTGCGCGTCCGCAATATCTCAAGAGTGGCAGGAGTGCGGCATGGACAGAAGCTGTATGCCTACAACAGCCCGATATTTTCTCAGGTATCAGTTGGAAGAGTGGAAAATAGAAGTCTCAGTTTTACTGAACTTAAACTAAACTAAGCTAGTGGCTCCTTCGTTATCGAGATGGGCATGCCTACCTACTGCATACTTCTGTGTCTGACCAACCAGCAACCACCAGTAGGTACACGAATATAGCTTATATCCATATTGTCCTGTTTGCGAAGCTTAAAGTTACCTACATTACACATGGGTATCTAATTAAACAGCAAATCATTGTCCCTTCCATAAGGTTTAATAATTTTGTTTACACCAGCTACGATTTGTGAGTAAATACCGAACAAACTAAAGGTAAAGTAGGTAAACCATTCATGTAGGTAGCCTAGATAACCTCTTTTCTGAACTCTGAACAGTGACTGCCTATTCGAAATCAAATAAAAAAATCAATTTAAAAAATAAAAAAAAACCCGACTGCGTGAAAAATAACTAATAACTTTAAATAAATAATAATAATACTTTATTGATACAAATCTTTACAATATAAAAACTGAAAAGAAAAAAAAAGCAAGTTCAGTCCAGAAGTGATAGTGAAATAATAAATTATATTAAGGAACATATTGCCTTTTTTGTTTTAATCTATAGCGTCTCACAGTCGTCATGTTGGCTATTTTTTCGCGTCACCTATCTAATAACACTTGGGTCACCAAGACAAATCAAATGTAAATAATAATTAAGTATGCTAAAATAAATCTACGAAACTAACTAACCCACTATTGTTTAGTTTCCAAACATTTATCCGCTAGCAATGTGTTCCCTGGCCAGCTCGCCTAATGACGAGTACATAACAGAATCACGCGTGTTGTACCCTAAGCGCAGCACAGGTATACCCTGTAGTACACACACATTTCTCTATTTATGTTTTAAGTTCCATGTAAAAGGAGCGGGTCTATTTTATCATCAAACGGGCAAGAATCCAGACCAAGAGTTGCGACTGAAAAATTCCTACTGGAAAATCTACTAGACCAACGACAAAGTCAATATTCTATTCGTTCGTTTGAATGCTAATTTTCACCTCATAGTCTAACTAGGTGTGACAGCACTTCGCAGACAGCTCGGTCGTAAACAATGGTGTTATGATCATGTAATAGCGATTTATTATAATAGTACCTATAACGGTACAATTGGCAGCCTGGCCCGATGGCTACACACACGCGCCAAATTCTGCCGCGAATAATAAATAGCTCCATTATATGTATTGCTGTAGCCCAATTTATTAGCGAATAGATTTAGTTCGTGGCTTTGTCTGATTAGAAATTGTTTAATAATAGTTTTGACATTACTATTAGGTCTCATTTATTTAAATGGTGATCACCTTGTGGTCTATGAGCGCGACTAATGAGCGAGGATTCTTTTTTTTATATTAAATGGGCCTACTCTTGACCTCAATCTAGTCCTGAGGACAGAGATGAGGTCGACGATGGAACGAGCTAACCCAAAAGAAGCCTATATACTCGCGACTTAAATATATAGATTGGGGCCATCTGAACATGGGAACAACGACACAGGCAGGGAATTTCACTCCTTGGCTGTCCGCATTATAAACGATAAGTATAGCAAAGCGCTTCTTGCGAATAAATAAATAAATAAATAAATAAATATCCCTGGACATTTCACACAGCACCATCTAGTCCCAAGCTAAGCAACCTAATGCTTGTGTTATGGTAACTAGATGGCTGATAAACTACATATATACATTTTTTTTTTTTTGTAAATACATACATATTATAGATAGAAAAACACCCAGACCCGGAACAACTACTTGTAGGTCATACAAATATTTGTTCCGTACGGGAATCGAACCCGCGACATGCAGCGCGGCAGTCAATCGCTTGACCACTGCGCCAACCGTGTCGTCAAAATGTGAATGTGTGGAACATCGACAAGGAATGGGTGATAACCTGCAGCACCCTGCAGTACGTCTGGACTCCCGATGGTAGAAGGGATTCCGCGGTTTGTCTTAGCTTTATCTTTGGGTATTTGTCGCAGTCCAAAAAAGGTGCCATATGACAGGAATTACCTCGTACCAGTATCCGGGAAAACCGTTTTCTTTGCCTTATATAATCGTGTTGTTAAGAAGAAACAGTAAATGGCCTTACCATATTTGTACGGCTGAAAGACGTTCTTCGCTGTAAGGTATGATATGTAATTATGTAGGTACGTCCATTCAACTCCGAACAAGTAACTTGTTATGAGAGAACGTAACCATTTCGAACAGTTGCGAGTCGTTTTAAACATGTAGTTATCCATTTATAATAAAAGACGCACACTTAATACTAACTACTAACGTCTAACTGTATTGTTTGTTAAGTTTTCTAAAAACAATGCCTTTTAGTATATTTTCAAGGCTGAACTGAAATTGTCTTACATTTGACGAGTTAGTTTTATTACTGCTCTTCGGTTTATCTACCTGCAGGTACCTTGTACTATTGAACATACAACCTTCATGTCCTCAAATAATATGAGAGCAAGCGCCTTGGCCCCGCGCAGGGACAGGTGATAAGTCTCTCACAAACGTTAAAAAAAATATCTACCTGATTTAAACACAAAAATAACTGACGGCACATGGACGGCACAGAACCAACACCTGTTGTGTCAGATTTAAAGCAGCTTTAAATAACTACTATTACTTCCTCAGCTCATATGGACATCCATTCCGGACTAAACGGTGTCATAAATGTCTACGGAACAATACCCTCACATGCCGTCCATGCGGCAGACAGGATATTTAGCTAATGATAACTTTAAACCCGCCATCAATATTCATTGCGGGGTGCCGTGGACTTGTATAAATGTCTATCGGTTGTCTATCGCGATCGGGAAACGGTGGGTAGATACCAGCGCATGATTCGCACTATGGTACGGCATTGAGGAGCTTTCAAGTGCGTAAGACTACGATAGACTGTGCGTCTACGCGCAATGACGTAATCATAACGAGAACAACATAACAACAACAACAACAACATAACAATAAAAACAAATAAACAAACATTTACATTTACAAACAATACAATAACACACACAACACAACACAACACACACACACATGTTAATACAATATTAATATTGTCCACATTATATATATTATTGTATATTGTTCCACATTTTCCGTATGGCTACTGATTTTAATTTGACTACACTTCCCTGTGGTTAGTTACTAACAGCTAGCTCCTAAAATATAGACTTGTGAATTCGTTACTATATAGTGTTATTTTTTTCTAAACATTCTGTGTATAGCTCAGTGTGGGGGTGCAACTTCGATGTTTTGTCAGTTAACAAAAAAATCCCGTGTTACGACACATTCCTAATATAAATATACTAGTAAAGTGTACTATACATTTACCTAATTATCGATTGTAAACTAACCTAACCTATGTAAATGTGCTTCCCTACCTACGTATATATAACCCTGTACCTAAAATAAATAACATTGGGGATAAAATTATAGACTCACAGATTACAGCAATAAATAGGTCATGTTCAACAATTAACGTGCTTCACTGAAACGACTCCTGTGTCCAAGGTTTTACATCCCCTTTTACGGTATCTTCTACCTATTGAACGTTTCCGGTTGTCAGTCCGTCTGTCACACGTCACATCGTTTCCATATTTCAATAGTATCTGTAAGGTTATCTTCGTGACTGTCACGGCCAGCTCGCGAGGTGCAGTCACCAAGCTTGGGTATGCAATGACAGATAAGGTGTAGGTACCTACTTGGGAGATGTAATCTTATTGTTATAGCTGTTGTGATTATGATCGACGGATGATGGAAACTTGACAGGTTTGTGATGATGACTTTATATGGGAGTGAGCTGAGCTTGAGGTCCTTGGTTCGATTCCCGGGTCGGGCTTAGTTATTATTGGATTTTTTCGTATGGACTTTCTCAGTGGGTATAGGCTCTCCCTCTTTTACATGGGACTTAAACATAACTGATGAAATGAGGGTGTACTATTAGGTAGACCTCTGCCTAACCCTTCGGGGATTACAGGCGTGATGTGTTAACAGTGCCTACCTACCTAGTTAAATTATTTTTAACACGAAAGTGTACCAAGGTATTTAATATGTAGGTATTAATTTAAATAAACAAAAAAAAACAAATTGCTACTGAGTATAAATCAATTATGCATACAATTATTTAATTAATACCCACATAGTTACATATAAACAAACATTAAACTATCGTAAAAACTTACCGATAAAAAATGCGCATTAAATAGCACCGCCCGCGCCGCTGCACGAACAAAAACAGCTGATCTATGTAAACAACACGCCGCCGACACAACGTAGTGCAGATACGAACTAATGACTATCAAACATAATTTATGCACGACGACACAAAGTCACTGGTGCGTCACCAGACGACCACAGACACTGCACTTATTGGCACGAATGAACGAAAATATCCCTAAAGTGATGCCTCAAAAATGATGAACATTATAAACGCACCAGCTCGAAAGCTGAGTGGAGAATGAGTGGGCACCTGCGCGTGCGCCGACCTACGGCGCCGAAACACGCACACAGACGCATTTCTTTTGTGCTAATGTACAGACAGGCAGCTTTAGCATCTGTGTTAATGTTAATACTGATAAGATTCGGGCAGCCTTGCAGCCAGCGCTGCAGATTAACTGGTATTTTTAGAACGAATCTGCTTTATATCCACGCGAATGAAACAAAAGCACTAAAATAAATCTCGCAGGAAATGATAAACAGTTTTTTTTTTTCAGATGTATTTTGCACATATTTGACGATGAAATGTTATCTAAATTAATGTGGGCGTTATGATCAATTGGAAATAATACAATATTATACTCAATACTACTATTGTTTCGTTTGTAGAGATTGGAAGGAGGCTGCCAAAAAACTGGAATATTATGGATTATCCCAAATCATGATATCAATGGCATCAGCTATCAAGCTAGATAACACAACTTTGTTTAATCTCACAGCTCGCAACACACGGAAAGTATTATTTTAGAGATCAAACATTACCTTCTTATTTCCGGCTTGAGCTTTGACTATTAGATTATGATAACTTGACTTTGCTCTGAATGTTCAAACACATAACAATCAACGTCATACTTCATATATTTTCAACTAGAGTGAAAATTGTGCTTTCTTTCAGTACACGCTAACGACTTGCTGTCTTGGCCATAATAACGAATATTCATTAAGTAACACTTGCACAGAATATATTCTGTCTACATCCTCGATTTCGTTCTCACGTCACGTGTGAGGACTGGTTCAAGTTCAAGCTGTGCGCCTGCGCATGTGCCCGCATGCGGACAGGTGCTGTGTTCTCTGCAGGCTGCACAAAAAACGCGCACCATCTGCTCACGGCATTCCTGAATAATAACATTATTCTAAGGAGCAAGGCTCTTGTTATCTTCATTTTGTATTAACTTTCTCGTAATATTAAAGATTTCGCTTAACTGTTCGTGGTTTGTTTTTCAAGTTGACGTGTTCGCGCTATCATTCAAACTGAGGTTTATCGAAATTTCATTTTTTTCATCATCGTCATTCAGTCATCATTGTCAGACAAGTGGCATTTTATCAGTGATGATGGTTCGCCTCTATTACATGGGATTTAAACATAACTAGTGGAAATTGGATGTACTATTAGTTACATCTCTGCCGAACCCTTCGATGTTGTGTAATGATGGAAAAGTAATCAATCAACAGATGATACTCCATTTCAGTAAAGATACGAAATAGCTGAATAGAGTTTATGTAAAACTTAAAAAAAAAAATGCAGCAACGTCAAAAATAACGACTAAGGAAATAATATGAGGTGTCTTACACCGCCATTCAGTTGTTTTTCTTTCATTAATTTAGTGAATCATTACTAGTATTACACATTGCATTATTGAATGGATAATTTCTCAAGCGTCACCGCGAGTCATTGCACTATCCTGTGGTCAGACCTCACCTACAGTGGCTATGCAGACCATGACTTATTGACATATGATATGACACAGTCATAGGACTCCCTGCTCCTACGACACTACGTAGTAAGTTATGTCATTGGGAAATTATTAGTGGTTTTTCTAGAACCTAAAAAGGGACTTTTAACTTTCGCCTCACCCCCCTAGGTATAACATGGGACTGTAAGTCCTATAGCTGGCGAATTGTGGGTATTATGTAGATCTCTGCCTACCCCTTTGAAGGTCTACAGGACATGGGAACAGAGTGGTATTTTTCGTCGAAAGTCGGGCCGCTCACTCAGTATGAATTTATTACAGGTAATCTTCAAGATAATAAAACACTTTTATTATGATTGCTTGTCTTAGTTCGGTATGCACTTTTGCAGATCACGTAGGTAGGTACCTTGTTTTAAAAGTTAAAAAGGAATTTCATTGTTCTAATGCTCAGCCGGGATTAGCTGTTTCCTATTGTTTATGGAACAACGTAAATTTGTAGTAATCCTGTGAGTTATTTATTATTTATCGCTGCTTAAGTAATAATATTACAAGAGTTATTGAGATTGAGAGCAATAAAAAAGGCATTAACAAATAAAGCAGAAGGTTTGTTGCTGTAAAAATACCTCATGTAATCTTATCCGTACTAATACAACCTTGACGTTTTCGTTTCTCTGCTATCTACGATATCCGCAAAAAATAAAAGAATTGCAGCCAGCACACAACAACAAGTGCTCTACATTCGTATACTGTATAACCATGCCAGGCGGCTCGTCGTAGTAACCTCGTACTCGTAGTAACAGGTAACCCACACATTTCCCAGTAACCCACAAATGCTTTACTCGGAAACGTGAGATAAACTACAATTATCCAGGATTTCTTGTTAATACATTTAAATTGTTCTTGTTAAATATTTAATAAGTACATATTATAATATCGAATGAGGAAAACTTGGGTTACGGGAATTCACACCCTACACCATGGATGGTACTTTAGTATCTATTGTTATTTCGGTCCTAATTAGTCCAAGGAGATGTATTGTATATGTATTATATACATACTATATTATTGTAATCCTTCAATTTTCAAGTAAACATGGTTTTGTTTACATTGTATGCACATGGATGAGAATCATCACAATAACACATAACATAAGGCTTGCTGCGCATTATGTATGCTGTAATATTGGAAACATTGAAGTACTTAAAGTAGACAATATATTGTTTATATGGTGTTAGATTATGCACCTGAAAAATTCCAAGTGATTTTTTTATTAGAACGTCGCGAGCATATAAATTAGCTCTGAGTATAAATCAAAATAGGAAGGACCGGCCTAGCCACAACACTACATTTAACGAACAAGTTCATAGAAGGGAGGTAGTCATTTAGGGTTCATAAATAGTCATGACAGAAATATGGCGAGGACACTCCTATGCTAGGAGCATCTTCGCAGTGGCAGGTAGTAGCTGGACCAGAGTTGCCGAGAATAGAGACTATTGGATACGCTAGCAACGGGTCAGTGGCAGTGCTATTCTAACACTTGCACTAGGCCGATGCCGCAATGACAGCCTAGTAGTTACTAGACTGATAATATTATAGGATGATGACAAAAACTCATTTTCGGTAATCGACGTTTATTCAACATTTCACCTCGGGAACTAAATACCTACAATCAGTCTATTTTAATAATAAACATGTGAAACACGATTGTGCTGGAAGGAAACTCCAACATCAAACATAGATATACGTAGTTAAGGAATATTAGACGAGTAATTGCGAAGCAGATTAAAAGTTAATAATTAATGAGACCTGGAAACCGGGAAACTTAGTGTGGGAACTGTGGGGTGCCCCTCAGACAGATAGACAGACAGACAATCTGAAGGATGTAGGATTTATAAGTACATATATAAAATTTATAAGTTTGTTATTTTAGACACTGAGCACTAAATATTAACATGAAAAAGTTCGTGAGCTGAAGAAATACATAATATTAATCAATCGTTGTGTTACAACCGTGTTCTGACTTGAAGGGTACAGTGAAATGGAATGTAATGTATACGATAGCTAGCAGATACTTGTCTAAAACATAATGAGCTTAAAAAGTTATTAGCAGAGATTAGAATCCTCCGTATAAAATCCCAGAATGATTTTTAAATTCCGAAATAAAGCTGTAATATTAGAGGGAGTGGTCCATTTTACTTACTTCCTTGAAGTTTAGGGTGGTTTAGGAAAATACACTCGACCTATGGCGATGTCTGGTTATTTTATTAGTCATCGTTTGCCAAGAGAGGCGAATAATACGACTACCCCAATACTTCAATTGGTCCGCCAACTGGACTGATTGAATGGCTGGCCATTTCGCGGACGTTTTTAATCAACTAAACATAAATTAATTATATCGTTTATCCTCAACCGTGATTGACTACGTGCTGTACCTTGCATAATATATAATGTATCACTATGTTACATTATCTAAACGCTAGGTTGCGGTCAGGAGGCCCCGACCGCAGAACTATCCTGTCTGCTGGCTACACGCACCAACTATATCGCTAAGCTAGTACATAAGTTCCTCGAGCTATAAATAGAGTTCTATATAAAGAAACAAATACAGTATAATAAACTGTAGTATTCTATGTAAGACATGCCCACTTCCGCTGCAAGTTATGTGCAATTGAATCATTATTTTAAATAAAATATAGTTTTAATTGCAGCTCAACCTGATTTCCTCTGGATTTCCTCTAGGTTGCAGTACAATAGGAATTATATTTATAACCTAGTTTTATTTTAATTAATTCTTCGTAATGTTCTGTTACTACCTTAGATGGGAACGTGTACCTAGAATGAACAATTACCACGTGGACAATTTATCAGTGTCAAATGATAGTACCTACCTACCGTAGTACTATTACCTATGGGCAGGCCTAAGTAATTGCCTTCGTGAAAAATTGGCAAATATATTCGACATTTTCAATGTAACGATAGGTATTTCGATCTATGTTTAGAGGATTGTCCGGGTGATTAATAACCTGGTAACGTTTTAGCAATCAATTAGCAATCCACGAATATACATTTAACAGCGAGTTATTTCAGTACGACATCAGTCAGCAACTTGTTACTATAGTAACTATATTTGTTGGCACAAACCGAACTATCTACCGAAACCGAAATAAAATATTTTCATAAAGTTTTTACAGCCAGAACGTGTAAGCGATGACAGATGATGATGTTATAATACAAATTGAAGTACGCACAATAATACCGACGTCAAACAAACGCAAAATAAATCTAGTAAGAAATATTCGCAGACGCAAGGTCGCGGGAGCATAAATAGCGAACATTCTTAGTTGCTTTGCTTAAGAGTATATGAGCTAACAATCTTGAGATATTCCACAAAAACGTTAAATGTATGCTTTGTAAACATCACGTGCAGACTTTTTGTAACTGATTCTAGGAATAACATCGAAGTGCATGTCTACGAAACTTAAACATTCGAACAGCTAATCCAGGTTTATTATTATAGGCATGGAGTTCTCGTACCTCCACGCGTACACTACTTAGATAGATTGATGTTAAATAGGAATGAGGAACGCTAGAGGAGGCTACAAAGGTAAGTTATAAATCTATACAAATAAATAAAATTGAAGTGTCTGTTTATAATATTAAAATAACCGCTTTTTACTACATGCATATGAATGTATATACGGTACATATACCAAAATAACATTTTTTTAAATTTTTGTCTGTCTGATGGTTCCGGCTAATTTCTGGAACGGCTGGAACGATTTTGACGGGACTTAAATTGGCAGATAGCTGATGTAATAAGGAGTAACTTAGGCTACTTCTATTTTACGAAAAATAATTAGGGTTCCGTGCAAAAAATTAAAACCCTTAAATCCGATTAAAAAGGAGACTTAGATATTTTTTTATACAATATACATACAATAATTTTACGCGAACAAAGGTCGCGGGCAACAGCTAGTTTATAATAAAGCTAATATTTATGGATTGTTCAACAATAGATTTGACCTAGTCACGGCAGATCGCCTGAAATTAGACAAGCCTTTACTAATACTGGATTATGCAATACAAGTAAAGTTATGTTTTGAAATCACAATTTCAGAATGACAAGCTATTATACACTTCAGGGTCAGCACACAGTTAGTATTTTTATTGAAAGTAACCACTAACGATATGCACTCACTGTATGTAACCGCCACACGAACTGAAATGTTTATAGCGGGCCCGTTACATGTAATGATCACGGCTGTGGTTATAGCCATCTGGCCATCTGGCCATACGTCCGAATGGCCACGTGGCTATGGCCACTCGATACTTGTTATTTATTAGATGCATTACGCATATCAGTCGACGGATAATTTAGCAGCTTTTCGACTGAGATATTATGTGTTGAGCGAGAATTTTGCGCGGATCACGAAGTCGAATGTTACTGCCTGACCGGTAAAGTGTTTTAGAGGTATCGTTTTTCCGCACGGATACAAACATCGCCTTTCGGGACGATGCTGCGGGCGGGATACCGGGCTCCTTTTCCCACAAAGAGCGGTCCTTGGCCGTATGCGCATAGTTACGGATGTTATAAGCTTTTATTGACAATTTTTATATATGTATAGTAGAAGGTTAAAAGGCGATCCCAACATAGTTGGCAAAAGGCTAGGCAGATGATGAGAAGGGTAGTCTGAAAAAGTCAGCTGGACGAAACGTCCTGACAAAAATAGAACTTTATCAAATCATTTTAGTCTCCTGCCGAGGAAGATAACATAACATGACCCGTGGCCGCGTTGTAGGGGGCGAACCTACGTGCCTGATGTGCACATAAGTATTTCCGGCAATTTCGGAATTTACATAAAATCCGGGAAGGAAATGTCACATTTAAAAATGTGTTTTTAACAGTCGCTTTCGGCTTATCGATTATGGGAAGAGTATGAATGCTTAGTGGAAAACCCCGTGTCGATTCCTATTATTTGTCCCATCAGCTCGAAATATATTAGGTCTTCTTTCTTTTATTTTCCTACAATATGATTAACAAAAATAAATGAACTAAGTG
This sequence comes from Eurois occulta, assembly GCA_950022335.1. Taxonomy (NCBI): domain Eukaryota; kingdom Metazoa; phylum Arthropoda; class Insecta; order Lepidoptera; family Noctuidae; genus Eurois; species Eurois occulta. The sequence continues at coordinate 599,603 of OX465489.1, read as the reverse complement.
TTTCATATGCCAGGTGTCGTCAATAAATAAACGCACACATACCCACGTGACCCCGATACCGGCACATATTCTGTTATCTTAATCACACAAACTCGTAATGTAATCGAGCTGCGATCGTAAGCGAGCTGGACTAATTAATGACGTTTTTTATGAGAATGGTCCCATTGTACGGAAAACTATGAAAAGCACCCTTACAGCTGCGGAATAAAGGCTCAATCGAAGTCAACTGGAAGTGTGGTAACCGTATTATCTACTCGTACGACAGTGTGCTACTACCACCCTTACTGCTACGTAATAAAGGCGCTATTGAAGTCAAAAGGTTGCCTAGACGTGCGGTTGCCATCACGACAGGGGTGTTGAACTGTTGGTGCGTGGTGTGCCACCTATGGAGTCATGAACAATCGCCTTTTATTGCTGCGTACTGACGGCCAATATTCATTTACTTAACTTTCACAGTATGACCCGCTGGGTAAATAGGGATGGGCGGTTGTAGGGACAGCTTCATATGACCGCGAATTCCTAGTTGTCGTATCCGAACACTACTAGGTTTTAGCTAAGTATAGGAACTGAGTAGCTTATAGCGCGATGTCCCAAGGCGTACCATACCTCTTTAATGATCCACTATGAAATATCTTATGTGCGTTAGGTACACTTTTGGAAACCGCTCTTTTTGTTGGAATTAACTCTAGCGCCTTCGTATTGAGATAAGCCTGAACCAAAAAATAAACAGGTCCTATATTGAACACAAACAAGTTTAAGTTCCAAAACAACTCATTAATTTTCTTATGTATATTTCTAATAGATCTGATCTGTTCGCACATGTCTAAAGCATCCAGATCAGCTAGGATGAAATAGACTGACCAGATATAAGTACTAAGAACTAGTTTCGGTGACATTTACGTAAACTACGAGTTTAGTTTTACGCAATCGATGAAACATGATCTGCTAACGATGTGATATTGATATTTTGCGGAGTAGCTTACCTAGTTGGTTGAATTGTTGGTGAATTTAGTAAACAAACAGGTTAAAGCATGATTTAAAAATAAAATACTGTGGTAATGATATACCTACCGGTATAGAGCCTACAGACATTAGATGTGATGTGATTATTATGTATGTGTTTCTATTATTTTGTTTATTGTGTGTTCTTAATTATTTTGTTTTTAATTTATCATAATTTGTGTGATGCTCTTTTTAATGTATAATGATTTGTGTTTAATTTTTTTTTCAAAATCTGACCTGACTAATTTTTAATAATTATTAATAAAATAAACTAGACCATGGGGTGTTGCTATTCAGGAGGTACAATCTTTTTAGATTCGTATGATCTAGATGCTGATTTATGGACCAGAAAATGAATTTCGTCTTGATGCCATGGCAACAAGTTAGTGAGACAGGGTTTAATAATTGACGGTTGTGTCAAAGATTTAGCACAGAAGTGAGGCACAACAGCTGATCCCGTGATTCCTATGTGTTAAGGACGGCCACCGTGTGTACACACCCATATATTTCAGAGACAGAGGTTTCTTTGGGTAATCCACTCGAAAAATAGTCCATAAAATGAATGACACTTTCCGCTTCGGACTGTACTCTTTACATTTCGTTATGAAGCAATTCTGCGGAGCTGTGTGCCTGTTCAAACAGGGGGTGAGCTGTTGACCCGCGCGTGCGTCACCCGCGACTGTTTGCTGCGCCCTCGAGGTGACCACGGCGCGAGTCCGAAGTGGGACTACAGGAGTGTCTGTTTGCACTTTGCTGGAGGAATAGGCACGTGGACTGGGTTGGAGATGCGTGGGAAATGGAAAAAAATATTAATGAAAGGAAGAGTCTAAATTACAAACCGAAATACTGATTGAACGAGAACTATGGAGGGCTACCAAGACATTAATACGTGAATTACACTACATGCAAGTTCTAAAGGAATTATACTGCTAATAGGAATTATTCATATTTTCGATTTAATTTAGTTCAAATCCATAATCTTGATTTCGATTAAACTAGGTTAAAACTTGACTTGACATATGTACCTATACTAATGAGACCCATTTCCGCTATAACTATAGCGATCATTAACGCTTCAAAAAATTAAGTTATCATTAGCAACTATTCAAATACGCCATTATCTTATCGCTTAATTACTACTTAAAATCGGACAAGTTACCTCCATAGTGGTCGCAATAGAACTATTCTACTCTCTACAGGACATGAAACATGAGCGTGGCTGCAGTAGCGGTTTAATTTCAAGTTAAATAATACGTCATCAAAATAAATACAATAAGAATATAGGTACACTTAGGGTCAGTTCACACCGAGACGCGACGCGACGCGACAATACTGGAAAAGGCCAGTGATTTCGCGCTGCAAATAGTCGCGCGCCGCCGCGAGACGCATAGCAACGTCGCGAGGCGCATCGTAACATCGTTGGCAGCACGACGCCTCACTGTGCAGAGAGACGCCGCGCGGCGCAGCGGAACGTGTCTACATTTGCCGCGTCCACCTGCAGTCTACCATTTGCAAGCGCATGAGGAGACGTATATTTGGCGGGTGCATTATGGAGATCGAGGAGAATTTATTTTCTTTTTGTGCAGCGCTACGAATGTTTGTATAATGTATCACCAAAACACTATAGCTGCAGCGCTGCACTTGCACGCCGCGCGTACCGGCGATGCACCGCTGCGTCGCGATGCATCACTCTACGCCGCCGTGAGGCATCTCGAGGCGCAGCGCTGTATGGTGCAACGTATTCTGAATTCTCATAATGAAATGTGTATCTTTTTGTGTAGTAAATAAAGTTGTATTTTGAGTCGCTCTATTAAAATGTGCGCGCAGCGTACCGTCGCGTCGCGTCTCGGTGTGAACTGACCCTTACAGTGTAATGAATGTTCATCTGATCAGGCTAATCAATCATCAGGTACTTGAGAAGCAAGCGAGGTTCATAACTGTTTAAAGTTCATACATATCACGTGGCGTTCTATAGTTTTCACGGGAAAAAAGACATTGACATAAATTATGTAAATGACCTACATAATGAATGAAAAAAGTTTGTAATCAAACTGCACTACCACAGACCAATGACCTCAGTTCCACGAAAGCAGCTGCTGCAAAAACTCGCGATAACACAATATTTATTTTTCCTGCTGCGTGGTCACTGCAGTCTTATCAGTAAACACCTAATTACCTGTTTTAATACGAGGTCACGGCATTAGGTAGGGTCACAGTGGGGGTGTAGGGGGTGCAGGGTGGGCCAGCAACACGTGGTCGCTCTTTGTGCCCCGCGGTGGGTCAGTGGGCTTCGGTGACGTCGGCGTGTCGTGAAACACAGCTTAGGGTCTACCTTATCTAGAACATTGAACTTGGTGCCAAGTACGTGGTTATGATAAGGGGGTTTTATAGAGATAACATGTTTTGTTGGAATATTTGCACTGATGACGTTGTCTTTAGGGCAGAGTGTCTCTATATCAGGACAGACAGTCATCTACACCCAAACGTAGGTATTACTTTATTAAAGTAGGTAACTGTTGTCTACGCCATCCGACTGCTGAGAAAAGGGCATGACTTCCAGTTGTTTTGAACCAGGGCCACTATCACCACCATCACCACCGCCAGCCACCGCCGTGGACCACTGCTGGTCGTTGGTCCAGCTCACCAGCCCCTCCACCTTTTTTCTAAGTCCTCTAGAAAAGCTATCATCCCATTGAGAGTAATATAGGTCAATGTTAATTAACTCTATAGTAAAGCTGATAACGTTATCGATTCGTTATCGTAACGACACCATTTCCAAATCTCTAGTGGAGTTCAAACAACTGCTACAGTTGTGTGGACTCTATTAAGAGATTACTTATCAGTAGATAAGATGGGAATAAAAAGTTAAATCTTCTCACAATTCCGTAAACCAGTACTACCTATCTGGTTTATTTTATTAGCCTGTTCTGTCCCACTGCTGGGCAAAGGCCTCCCCATTCCTCTCCAGCTCTCCCGGTGTTTTGCCTCCTCTGGCCAATCAGTCAGGAACACCAAATCGTTGCGCCAGCTTTTCTTGGTCTATCCTAATATTCACCGAATTTCGTCCATGGTGGGCATTCTCTGCAGTGACTAGTGGACGCGGGATTTATTACAGTGCACAAATCACAGTGGATTCCCTCTTCCCTCACCTGTCAGCTCGACGGGAGCAATCCGACACAACAGTCACCAGGCGCTGGCCTAGCAGCTCCGAGCTGTGTAACAATAGCTCAAACATCATATGATAGACGACAAAGATTCACGAAGAGATTTATGGCATAGGACAGTGGCGTGCAGTGGTTCTCCACGGAAGGTAGGCCACGCATACGGATACCGAAAAAAAAAAAAAACTTCGCGCAACATCACAACGTCGCTCTACTTATGATGACCCTAAAGTAGTCACATTTATTGATTTATAAAATTTGAAAAAAAAAATTGAAAAAAAAGCCTGTAAAAACAACAGTATGGTGGGGGTGTAGGCTAATATCCAGTGAAAGAAACAATAGTTTTATAGCACAAACGAAATCAGATGAACACACAATGTGTAGAAGCTAAGGATGTAAGTACATTCACGTGATTATTGCCGAAAACGCGTGTTATAAAAGTTATAAATACAAGAACTCACCACATTATTCAAGGTTCTAATCACGATTTTCTGACGATTCAAACTCAGTCACAGTCACTCAAACTCGTCTCGTATCTTTATAAATAACTTAAAATCATCAAAATCAAATCAAGTTGAATCTTAACATTAAACGATAATACGAAAACTTACTACTTTGAACTTCTAACAAACACACATTATCAGAGCAAACTTCACAACAGAACACCTTTTTTAAGTAAATAAACAAACAATAAACAACAAATTACTTTTAACTGAGTACGTTAAAAAAAGCAAAACATTCAAGATCGCGGATACACAAATATGGCTTCTTTAGAAACCAAATAATAATTGCATCATTTTGCCGGATTGCCACAGTTATTTTCCTAACTTCCCAAAAATCAAAGCGAAATTTCACAAAATTTTGGAAAAAAATAAAATTCATGTATTTTTTTACTATTTTAATAGGGCTTTTGCTATTCCTTATAATTTATATTTTTTTTGGAAGGTTTATATTCGACAATACCACCCTGTTTTTTTAATCGTCTCTAGTAGTCATTATGGAAACGATCGTTTCTGTGTGTAGTCTGTTTCTCGAATTCCCCGCGATCCGGGGGAATCTCCACAAATTGGTAACCCTGCACTGCATTTCATTCATCTTGACTGGCACTTCTGATTGGCTGGCCTTCAAGGCCAGCCAATCAGAACTGCGCTGGCGGTCTCCTTACGGCGGAGTTCCCGCCCATAATCTATACGTGTGTGCCGTTCATACACACGAAAATATGCACCAGTGTGCGTAAATTCATCAATGAGTCGATGAGAAATGAAGGCAGTTCGTTTGGTGGCCTAAGGAGTAGTAGCGTGTGCCCGTGTGACGTCACACGGGCGCGACAAGTTGCTATAAGTGTTATAACAGGAGTTTTAACTTTCTTTTTATATTTTGTATTTTTTATTACATGATTGTTGATTTGTTGTAATAAATGAATTTGGCTAAGGTAGGCTAAGCCTATTTGCCTGTATGGACGGCACGCCCCTGGCATAGGAACAATAGACTGATTTCAACACGATTGACGGAACGTTCCCTCTCGCCCCAAGAATAGACCGAACGATCGATCTTCACTTTATTAGGAAACATTTCCTATTGTAATGCCGTCACTAGTTTAGTCCTTATAAATATCTTAGCTTTGTGGGCCAACAATCGCCTGACTCTGCTATCGAACTGCGGTAAATGTATTATATTATAATTATTCATTAGTTTAACGTTATGGTCAGCCCCCACTAATGGGGGACTTGAAACTTGTACACGCACATTGTTTATTTTTCATGGCAGAGTTATTTTGACAGTATTGTTTGTTTCAAATATTACAACTACAAGCAGGTACAATTTGCAGAAGTTAGGTAAAGAAACTCAGTGAACAACGCACAAGTTCGTGTTTCCGTTTAGATTCGGACGCAACCTGAACTAGCTGCTATTTTGCACCGAAGTTCGAAGGCCACCTTTTTTTTGCACCTTTTCTTATGAGGAGTAAACGTAGTCATTGCTAGATTGCACATTGCTATTGACTACGTTTTACGATATTCTGTTTATTTAATTTCACCTGGTTCTGGAACAAACGCTCCAGATACCTATTGAATGTCTTTCATGGTGGTCCTTGCCAAATATACATATAATATTGCTGAATGTCGCTGATAATAAATACATGAATGACGTTTAACACAAATTAACAACATATAATATTGTTATTCTACTCAGTTCGACCGGCACGGGGTTGAGGTCACTCTCAGCAGCTGATAATACTTTATTATCACTGTTATCATTCTGCGGTAGGTGAAATGATCGCCATGCAAAACGTTCACTCACTGCTAACGGGATATGTCACCAGACATCCCCTTAATGGATGCTGGGATAGTGGCGTGGTGACAGATGGCTGTAAGATTGATAGCGATGCGTTTCCATCAGAATAAAATAACACGATATGATTGAAGTCGTACGGGAATAGCTTCGGTTAAACACTTTTTTACTTATAAATGAAGGTTCGTAAATGTTTTAATTTGTTCCCGACGCTCAACCGCAATCTTTTAACCTGTTCGCAGTAGCAGATTGCTTTTGTTATGTTTCCTATCATTCAGATTATATATAAAATCGAATATCTTTTTTTCACGCACACTGGGCAACAGCTAAAGGTAAAGCATAAACAAACGTCTACTGTTGAATATTCCGCGGTGATAATATTGAGGCATTACATACAAGTACCTGAAGTGTCAAGTGTCAGTGAAAAGACTTCGCGCTCAAGTACAAAGTGGATCAAGTAAATTCAGTAACATTCACATGATGTATTAGTTGCCGGAAGAGATCGGCGTGCTCTATTCTTGTGCGTAATACAACGCAATGAATTCCCTGGCATTGAGTGTGTCGCACAATTAGACTTGCCTCGGTGGCGCCTGGAATATCAGCGCGTTTCTATAGTGCGGTGAACATAGCTACAGCTGACAACACGCCTGTGTGCCCCGATGGGCTCGGCGAGGCAGTCCTCTGCCTAAACCCAGTGGATGCTACTGAGTAATTCCTGATGGAAAAATACAATATCAATTGGGCCGACCTGGGAATATACCTAACCCAGGTCAGCAGCAGCGCTTGCAACCACTGCACCAACAAGACAGTCAAAACCACGATATTCATCTTAAGTTTGTTATGTATAACTTCTGTTCGGCTCCGTAGTGGCACGGAAGCCTTATCTCGTGTTATCGACACTGATATCCGTTTGTTAATCCGAATTACAAATCTGGTTCTTTATTCTACATTTTAATTGCTTTGTTATCTACAGATACGACTCATTCACCTTTATTTTTAAAATGGAACGATAACATTTTGTGTGGAGGATGATATGGATAGAACAGCGATGTCTGACGAGATGAAGAGTAATTGAGAAGTGTGGAAAACGAAGACATGCTGCGCCGACCCCTAATACATTGAGGTAAATGCAAGAGAATTATGACGAATGCTAAAATGTTATTTAGGTAGCAATTTCACAGACTTCCTAACAAAAAACGCAAAAACTGGATTTTTAATTAACTATGTATTTTCCGCTCTATAATATTATTCACACTGAGAAGATAAACATGTTTATTCACTGTTTGTGTTAGGTATTTTTTTAGGCAAATGTTTACCTACCTACTTCCATTGTTTCTAAATCAATTTTGCTTTACACCTTCCAGGATAAACAATTTATCAGCTGTTAGCTTTACTTAGTAGGGGAAAACCGATGAGAACAAACCCGTGCTTTACTACACAAATTAATAATGTATGCTATTTATAAGCACACAATAAATCAAATAAGAATTAACGTTTACCTCAATCAACGTTATCCTAGACTTCTCGAAGCCGTGGTTTCTCCACAAATAGAATACACTGTAAACTAGTAACAATTTTTGGAATTCGTAAAATTATTCACTAAACTAAACTGCGATATCTTGTAATATCGCTAAGTATCGCGATAAAGCTCTATACGTCTTGCCGTCGCGATAACAAACAGCTGACTGGCAGCGCCGTGCCTTCGCTGTGTTTTGATAACTCACCCATGTTTATCAAAGATGATATTATTGAATCGAGGGATTGTTTACTATATTGGTAGTGCTTGTGCTTATTCAATAGAGGTGGAGGTTGCTACATGCTGGTGTCAGCTCTGCGCCTATTTATTCTGATTTGGAAAATGTTATACAATTATAGTGAACGTACAAGTAGGTTTACTGTATTATCAATTATTACGATACTCGTATATTACTCTTAAAGTCTAAGGAAATTAACGATTGTGAGATAATAAGTGTTATTTAATAATGAGTAAACTCTCAAATTAAGAGCTAACCCCTCCTATAAAATGGTTAATGTGTAATTTTAATTAAGAAAGTACTTATTTTATTTGTGTATACCGTTTAGGTAGTTTAAATACCTAAGTATTTATTACAGCTCTTTTATTTTTTGAAATCTTTAAAATAATCCTCGACATCGACTGCACTGCAGTATCGCTTGACCATTGATGCTATTGACCACACCGTGCACTGCCCGAGGGCCGAGTCGTAGGTCGTCGCACTCCTAGCAGGCGTAGCCGAAGCCTCGACTCGAAGAGTACGTTGTCTACGGGACCCCGGACTACCTTTCCTAAGTGTATAAAAGAAGACAACTAAACCGAAAAACAACTTAAAATAGAAATGGTTTAAAGAAATATCTATCTGTATTGTATATAAACAGGCAGCCAAGCACCAACTGATCAAGCAATCTCTGTATCGTCATCGTGTGTGTGTGTCGTCTAACATCCATAACATCTTCGTAAGCATTCCGTTTGCCGGACTACGGCCACTAAGCGAGCCATCAGAGGTTATTGATTGCCACCTGGAGCCTGCACGTGTGAGCTCATATAATCTAGACTGAGGTTACTATAGGTTATCTATCACACAGAGATAACGGAGTCTGGATTACTGCGCTTATCGCATGAACTGTGGGATGGAGCGGCTCCATGCGCTTTTACAATGTTGCCATGCCGGGCATTTTACTGCGCAAAAACCTTATAAAACTGAAACATCTCGTATACTCTCAGTATAGTATAGTGAAGAATCGTATAGTATAGTGAAGAGCTTTTTATGGTTGGACATATAAACAGTACCTAACTTAATTGACATTAAAATTCTCCGTTGATTTACGTAAAATCACAGACAGCGATATCAGACATGGTTGTTTTTGTGCTTTTTATGGTTTGCCATGTAAACGATTTTTGATTGATGACAGTTATATTTTTGTTTTTTATTTTTGTTTGCTTTATATGTATTTGATTATTGACTCTGTTATGATTTGAAATGTAATTATCTTGTAAAATTCGAACACAATGTTAATTGTTTGATGAATGAAATAAATGAAAAATCATTTTGCTTTTTTTAATTAAGTACTAATATTGACACATATAAGTGAATTTTCTAAGTACTGTACCGTAGTAGTATCTAAAATTAATTGTAATGAGTGGGTTTGAGTTTGAGAATTGTGTTGAGTGTCATGCGTCGTAAAACATATTGAAACGTTTTCCAACTTACTCTTATCTTAGTCAAAATGTATATTATATGTATGTCGGACTAGGAACACATTTAATTTGAATGTGTCCCCAGCGTGAGGCTTGTGAGCACATACTAAGGAGCGCTACACAGTTGAACTTTTACAATGCACGAGAATCACAGCTGAAATTACAAATTATTTATTAAAGACTCATGTAACTTGTTCGATTCTGTGTTAACTTTATTTAATCTCAGAGGAAATTTTACATGTAGTCATAAATTGTACGCTTTTCCTGTCCGAGGGGCCACCGCCAGGGGAGGCCTAACATGATAGATGTAAGGATCACGAACAGGAGACAGTGAAGGGATCTTCAAAGTGATACCTACGGGAGTAGGCAGAGGCCACGGTTGGTTGGCTGGATGCCGCCTGCATTATGCATGTGTACGGGCTGTACGGCCTATTCTGCACTGTGAAAAGAGATGGCGCAATTTTTTGCATAAAATATGAAGTGCTGTACAACCTGTGTTAAATTCAAAAGGACGAAATGCACTACAGATAAGTACCGGTACGAATTGCTTGCTTTTACATGATTTTCCATTAATATAAATGGAATGAAATGAAACTATTTATTCTGTAAATAGCATTTCCCAACATCATCTTTTTCTTTTTGTAAATAGCTAGTTTGACTCAATGTTTACGTTCCGACTGAGAAGATATGGCGAAACAAACTGAGAGATCAAGGCCTGTAAGGTTTAAAGTGCAGAAAAAATGAGTCCTAACTAGAACTGACACAGTTAAACTAAAAAATAAAGGGATTAAAAATATAATGTGCATTGCCGCTATGTCATTGCCGCTATGTCATACTATACATATATCTACTGTGAACAAACAGTTATCCTTATTTTGATGATCATTAATATTCTGCTTTCTCTTTGTTAGTTTTAAATACCAACTCTTTTGACATCATTAAAGTTAATGGACAATAAACTTCGAACATTACCTACTGTGTTTAAACGAAGCCAGATGACAGTTAAGTGATGTTTTGTAAGTTGTAACCAACCCCCTCGGGCGGTTAGTGACACTATGGTACTATGTCGGCCATGGTATCAACTGGCAGACAATAAGTGACATTTTCTTACTCTTCCTTCCAATCTAGGTAACCTCTACAAAACTTCGAGTTTAAATTAAAACGTGTGGAACTGACAGACGGAAAAGTTACGTGTTTGATACGGTCTAGCCACGCTAGCTTTTAAAACTAATTAGGAGTTGATACTTAATTTAATTCTGTGATAAATTTTGTTAAATGTGCGTGCTTGTTTTTAAATAAGGCTGATGTAACAGTCTAGGTTTTTTGTGAATTTGATATAAATCTTTTTCCGTGGATTTGCCTGTTTTTTGAATTTGATAGAAATAAACCAAGTTCAAAGATTTCCAAAAAATATACATATGTCAAAGGAAAATATCGGCCAATACAATTATACATCCAGTAAAATTGTTCATAGGCACTGAAATAAAATATCTCAAACCGACTAAGTATATTTTGCTTATCAATTTAGGTAAAAGATTTTGTATTGGGGATTTTTTTATGTGGGTAAATCGCGATATTTACAGTCAATAAGTATTTTTTGCCTCTTTTTATATTTTGACCACTGCATAGGTACGTACCTATATGTACTAATAACTTTATTGTTCCTGAGTGAACCTGAACTACAAAATACCTGATTGCAAACCCATGATAGTTTTAAACACATTTTTTTATTTGTTTAAATAAAATACGCTGTCGTGTGGATTCTCAACATTCCTATATTATTTTTAAATAGTAATCATTTTGCCACAAGCAGAAAGCCAAACCCTAAAAAAAGTATGAAAGATATTATATATACCAGTGATAATGGCAGCTGGAGCTCTCACAACGACCTAGGTAATAGGTGTAGCGTGTTGAGTCTGGGCGCAGCTGGCCGGGATCCGTGACGGACCGACGGACGGCCAGTCACGATCAGACTGAACCATTGACACGTCACGACATGCCGACAGGTGTGGCTGACTGTCAGTGAGTTCATTGATAAGCGATTTGTATTAACATTTTTTTGGCCATTTTAGGCACCCATAAAGATGAGATTAGTCTAGTCATTTGTTGACACTTATTATTATTACTATTGGGACTAGAGCCAATTGGAAAACTTTTTTTCTGGATGACGCATATTAATAACAGGGTATATTACCCACTTGTGCGCTACCTGGATCAGTGCGCATACCTACGGATTTCATAGCACCATTATTTTTAGGTAAAGTTAACAAACATTGATTTTAGGTCCTTTAACAAAATATGGATTCTGTTATTAAGTATATTATTTAAATTCTATAAAAATTTTAAGTACGTATCAATCTATTTATAATATTCTATCTAATTTTAATATTGTTCCGTAAGAAGATGAATTATTTGATATAGTTCTCGAAATTAATAATTAGGTACCTAACCTATTAATGAGCACCTTTTATTGAGGCGAAACCACGATATACAGGTTTCCTGCTACCTGATGCCATAGCCTGAAATGGGAATGATAAAGCTAACCTTTAAAATACAATAGCGTGAGTATGCCATGTTTCATAAAAAGTAATGAAATTCCAAGGACTGGTTAGCACACCACCACACTATCCCCGACGTCACACCATGGCGTGGCGGAATTAACTTAATATTTATGTCCAAGCGGGTGCGCTGAGTTATGGGAACCAAATTAAACTATTTTAATCTACCCATGAATAGTATGAAATATTTTTATGGGATTTTACGAAGGGGTTAATGTAACGCACACGCTTGTAATTAAAAAAAAAATAACGTTACTTATCATTATGATGATAAATCAAAAGCAACCCCATGTTTAATGGAGTAAAACACAGTTTGCAATAAAAATCTAGTAACGAACAACATAAAAGGAAACAGAATCAATTACTTACGTTCTCCGTCACATCATAAACAGCGCAGCAGCAATGAGCATCAATTACTGCGCGCTGCGGGGCCGCCGCCCTGCATCACCACTACTCTTCAATTAAGGACACACTCATAAACCCCCAGCCCCCCAACACTACACCATCACACTTGTTATCGATAAGAAATAGTTTGACAAAACAATTGTTTGTAAATAAGACCGGGGCGGGCGGCGCGCGCTGGGCGGGCGGCGCGAGTGACGCGGGTCAACGACCGTGCTGTTGGCGCGCGTCGCCATGGCAACGCTGCAGTCTACCTAGAGCAGTTTTGGTAGATGGGAGACAAGGTAGAGATAACAGGGGATGACGTAGGTAGGTACCTGATAATATGAATACCTAACAGTTTCGCTAGTTCCCTTCCAGCTCGATTATATTCAAATAGTCCTTAAGTTCCGAGTGAGATAATATTAATTAGGGGTAGTATTTTATGTAACAAAAGTCTCTGGCTCCAGAATTTGATACTCGTTCCAAAATATTTCAGATTTAGACATGTCCAGCTGCACTCTGATTTTTAAGGTTAGACGATAATAAGCAAGTCGTACGTAAGAGCACATGCGCCTGCGCCACATCTGCAGATACTCGTACATCTGTGCTATGGCCTTCAGAAACTCGGAATGTTAGTTATTTGTGTGTTTATTTATGATCTGTCTAACCACAGTACATTAGTTATGTGAATCATCGCGGACATTGAAAGAGGCCGGAGATCATCAGTACCACGAGTGGGTAAACTCATTGTATTTCAGGTTTGCTTAATTATTTTAGGTTTTACAGAATTTCATCATCAATAGGTGGCATCCCAATTGTCTACGAAAGATAGAAGTGTTTTTAAGCATATTCTACTATATATATATATATATCCTAAGTATATCGAAACCGTTTTATACATAAGTTAATTAGAAAAGTGGTTATTAAAATGAAAACATTATACTAACTGAAAAGCTCACAATAAAACGTAACATCAGAAAAATTAAAACAGGCCTTCCTAGAGAGCTACTTCACCTAGGCATGAACTGGTCCGGCTAGAACATTGGCTAGTCTGTGCGGTGCATTATGTAAGCTCTGCACTCGGTCAAGGCTGAGAGGCGCTTGCTCCTTGTTGCTACCTCGCATTGTGCGACACTTGTCATGTAATGTTATGTTATGACTTGGTTTGTGAGTTAAGATCCTGTTACAAAAGGGTTCGTTTGAGACGTGGGATTATTATGACACGTTTGTCTACACCGTCAGGGAATACAAGCGAGATTTGATGTGAATTTGGAAGAAGACAAGAGAATTAGGGTTCCATGAAATTGTTCTTTAGGACATAGCTCATGGAGTCATGGTGTTCTATGGTTTGTACTACTTCGATCTCGACAGGAGAATGGTGGGGTCTGAGGGGTGTTTGATGTGATCACAATTAAAAGCTCGGGTAGGTATTATAAAATTAATAAGAAACTTAACTTAGTATGGGACAACGTTTAAAAGATAAATTTTATCTTTTTTTACCAAAGAAATAGATAAGAATATTAGAAAGAGAGGATGGAGAATCTTACAAAGTTTTTTAACTTTTCTATTTCTATGTATTCTTCAGAAGAATACATAGAAGTGTGTAGGCTTTGATGATGAAAAACGTTCGCCAAAACACCCCTATACCTAATAGTCATTGGTTATTTATATATTTAGGAAAATAAAGTGTTTAGATGAGTTTCTGCAACTTTCTTCACTGACATCTATCATCACTAGCAATGAATATCTAACACAAGTACGCCATGTCTCGGTAGTTCCACTACGTTTCACTAGGGGGCGCTGGTGTGTCGAACCAATCAGGGGTAGGCACTGCCATCTATCTACGTTCATGTGAACAGCGTTTAAAACACTGAAGGAATAATGCTAGTATTTTGTTAAAGAGGGCGCTACTATACACATTGTGTTGGTTATTTTAGGCGTAATTTGCTAGGAACTGAAAGTCATGGATGGAAGCTGTTGCGTAGCACTATGCACTAGTGGAATATCGTCATTTGACTCTTTACTTCATCAGACTTTGCTCTCATTTTTAATTATGGCGGTACGTGACCTGCACTAAAATATCTGGAACTTGTTGTAACTATGTTTACGTTTTTTCCTTACTTAGTTACTCATCAACAGCACTGACTGTTAACTAAGTGAAACCTGAACTTTGCGTCAAGAGGAGTGTTGTTTTAACTGCTATGCTAAAACTAGAAGACTTAAAAAAAAAAATATTACATGACTAGAGAGATAATTTAAACTAGTTTTAGTATAATTTTCTTTTTTTTTATGAGTCTATAGTTTCTTTAACAATAATACAAAAAAAAAAAAAACAAAGGGCTCATTGTACCAGTACCCGGTAGATTTGTACTAGTAAACGTTAAATTGTCCCTGAATCCGGTAATTTTCACCGCGAATTTGAACTCTATTGCTTTACGTTAAAGTTCACAGAAATGCTATTTTTGCATTTCTGTGAACTGTGTTAAATTAATAAAATACGGCTTATCCAAAGAAAATACATTTTTTGTTCCTCTAAGCGCATGCTTGGAGAGAGGCCAGTTCCCGCTTCGCTGGAAGACGGGGAAGCTGGTTCTCATTGGGAAGCCGGGGCGCCCTACGGACTCTCCGTCCGCATACCGGCCTATTGTGTTGCTCGACGAGGTGGGCAAGCTCTTTGAAAGAGTCATTGCAAACCGCCTCGTCGGACACCTTGTGGGGATGGGGCTGGATCTTGCGGACCACCAGTTTAGTTTCCGCAAGGGGCGCTCGACGGTGAACACCATCATGCGCGTGAGAGCCCTCACGACGGGGGATGCGGTGTCCCGGGGTGGGGTTGTCTGGGCGGTGTCTCTTGACATCGCCAACGCCTTCAACACCATGCCCTGGAGCTGCATTAGGGAGGCACTCTGGTATCACCCGGGTGCCGACCTATACTTTCGTCGTGTGGTCGGGGATTACCTGACGGACAGGTCCGTCATATATCCCGGTCACAACGGCGAATGGAACCGGCGAGGGATGTCGTGCGGTGTTCCACAGGGATCGGTTCTAGGGCCGCCCTTGTGGAACATCGGTTATGACTGGGTGCTGCGGGCCGACCTCCGGCGCGATCTCATGGCGACATGAAGAGAGCGACTGTCGCAACCCCGTGTAGGGCACGCCACAATAGTGGCGATAAGTCTCCTCTTTGAGGAGTGGCTAGAGAGGCACCACGACGCCCTCACCTTCCACCTGACGCAGGTCCTCACCGGACACGGTTGTTTCAGGAGGTACCGGCACCGAATCGGGCGGGAGGAAACGCCCGGGTGTTATCATTGTGAGGATTGCCCGGAGAACACGGTGCAGCACACCGTGGAGGTCTGCTCCGCTCGGGCGGAGCACCGCCGTGTCCTCGTAGCGGCGATTGGCGGCTCGCGTCCGGCCCTGGTTCAAGCCATGGTCCCGGGCGAGAGGGAATGGGAAGCAGTCACCTCCTCCTGCGAACCAGTCATGCTAGCGAAGGAGGTAGCGGAACGTGAGAGGGAGATAACCTCACGTCCCAGCCGCCGAGGGAGACGCCCCGAGCGTCGGGGTCCACGTGGTGACTCTCGGCCACGGTAGGCGCGGGCCTGTGGACGGTGAGTAATGGGCTAGCTCGCCGTCCGTCCGTCTTATGACGACAGGCCGTGTCGTAAAGATTAAATTGTAGTAACACAATTAAAGGGGATCGGCACTGTTACTTCTTAATACAGGCTATTACATAGCCTAGCTAGGAGAACAGCACGTCATCGTCACCCACTTGATTGCCAGAGATTTAATACTACCTACTTTGTGAAATCTGTTACATGTACTGCAATCTATTTTTATATAAATAAAGGTATTATATTATATAATAAATGTGAACGGCAAAAATATTTATTACTAAATAATTATAAATTTTAATTTATATATATATAATTTATAAATACTTATTTGCAAAAATATTTATAAATATGTATTAGATTCACCTCGATTTATAGTTATATCGCAAAATAATATACTCAAATATTTTAGAAAATTAACACTCTTACCTTAATGTTAACCGTCGCAGTATGGCAGTATGGCACGTGGTGGTTTCGTAGTTCACTGACAGAACTTTGAACTTACATAATATTCAGTTACAG
Organism: Eurois occulta; assembly: GCA_950022335.1. NCBI lineage: Eukaryota > Metazoa > Arthropoda > Insecta > Lepidoptera > Noctuidae > Eurois > Eurois occulta. The sequence goes on along the minus strand of OX465489.1, from coordinate 582,856 downwards.
CAAACTTTTGTTATCGCATACAATTGTATCAAATATTACCGAGAAGATATTGCCCTTCGCAAACTTTAATTTATTATTGGTAGAAAAGTGCAATAATAAAAAAAACTGACTTGTTAACGTACGTACACGTACTTTTACCTTATCTAGAACAATGAACTGCAGTATTTTATGCACTTTTCATCCCATCTATATTGTAATATGGTTTTCATGACTCATATCGATAACCGCTACTTTTAACTACATTATTATCCTGTGCCGCGGACCGTAAACTTTACTCCGATTAAAACTCATTTCGACACTTCTATGAACGTTCACCTGAAATTCATTATTTTATATAACGGGGCCTTTTACCTGGGGACCAATTAGTTTCCGTTTCCGTCACAACCACAGAAATTGATTGGTAAATTAAACAATAACTGTAATGTTTGAAATTGATTAAACTTGATTGATTACGTCGAGCAGGTACCTACCAGCTACACACACACAATATTAACAATATTATTAGTGGAACAATCTAGCTAGTACAATCGTCTGTCGATTAATTATAAATTTACCATTGATTGATAATTATTTGGCATATGGAGAAATACATTAATTGTTGTACGGTGTATTGATTATGTACATTTGTATGAAATTATCGGAATTCTAGAAACCATTTTACAATAATATTAAAGCTATCCTGACAAGTTAGTTAGTTAAAACGTAAATGATAATGCTGAGCCGCTTGAGCCTCGCCTAAAGATCTTAGAATAGAAGTATTTTATATAACGACCTCAAGATTCTTGGTAAACTAATTGGTTCGGTGTCAATATAGATCTTTGCTAAAAATAGCAAGTATAATTAATAAACTTATTTTTAATATTTATCTTTTACTGGTAGCGTAATTAATGTCTCCATTGGTTTCTGTGTAGATATATAGGTACCATCAGTCAGCGAGAATTAATACCTACATATTAAATGAGAATAACTAAGTAATTCGATTCCTCCGGTGACACCCACCTGATTCCTCAAAGGAGTTATTTCAAAGCCAATCAAGAACAAAGCTCTCTCCCTTTATTTTAATACAATTAAGAAGCCATTAAATTATAATAACTTCTGTTTTATGAGTCACGGCTGCTCTGAGGTATAACGAGACGGAGAAAGGAGTTCCAGAAATAATGGAGTGTAACATTACAGATCGCTTCTCTTGAGACGGCGTGAAATAGTTTTAATTAGCACCTAATTGAAGTAAAAGTACTGTTCCGTTAGTTTTAATCAAAAGTGTTCTGAAATTGATGTCAGTTTCACGCTGATCAGACAGTATCGTCTGCAGTCTAGTTCAAGGAAGGAATTCTAATCATCTGCTGCGGCTGTAGGTACCGTAATCGGTTAAAAGTTAGAAATATTTAGCGATATACTTATCCCAACTACTATGTAGATCTAAGTAGGTACTTAAAACATCAGGGATGTAACCTTGATTTTAAGACACATCGGGTCACCCTTGTGATGGGCCGGACTTGAAAAATCCCAATGTTAGTTGTGATACCTGCCCGGCTACAACTTTGAAAGCCACCACAATTTACTCAGATTACGTGACCATATCAAACCAATTTACACGTTATGTACCATGGCGGCTGCTCCAATTCTCAACAACACGGTTCCGACGTCCGGATATGAGTCAAAGAGTTACAGTTTGTTAGTAACGTCTCGTGTTACCTTCATCCCGGCACTCAATTGGCTGCTAATTGTACCGTTTGTACCGTCTGTGACGTAGCCGTACGTAGCCGTACGTCGCGTATTCAACGGCTGATATATTCAGGGCACGACTGAATACGTTTACAAACCTGAAATATGATTTTGAATTAGGGACGTGTGATACGAGTAAAGGTCGATTTTCGCAAAAGGAGCGGGGGTAACTAATGTTGTAAATAAATTGGAAATCCTTTATTGATCTTCGATTTTGGTTGTATCTAATGTCGTTATTGACTGATGTCAAGGTAAAGTGACCTCAGTGAATACGTAACCACACCCCGAACAGAAATAATTCGTCGGTAATTTAAAAAAAAACTGCTGTTTCCTACAAACGTGCAATAGGTACCACACGGTCAAAATGTATAGAACAGCAGTTTTTTTCAATTTCTATGGGCTCCCACATAGAAATTTTGGTTGGTTTAGTATGATGTACTGAACAGTGAACACTTGGTAATCTTTTGTGTCGATATCCCTTCCACCCTGTGTTGTAGATTACGTGTGTTGAAAGTTGAAACAATCGTAAATAAATATTATTATCGTAGGTAAGCAAAACACTATGCTACGACAACAAATAGGGGGCCAAAGAGCGCAGTACCTACTCACTTCGATTGAATTATTTCCATGTTATGTCAGCTGTGATAGACGGACAGGCCGAACATGACCTGTAATCGAATTGACTTGATTCCAAGAAGGGATTCCCGGAGACCCTCGCAATCTGTCCCCGGGCTACAGAAGAAATCTAATCGGAACAATAATAAAGCTCCCCAAACGAATGCCAGCGACAACCATCACTTCCTTGCTGGGTTTGACACTTGCCTGCAAGCGACAAGAAGCTGATAGGCAATCATTAATTTGGTTCGCGGGTGCACAGTCGCCCTTCTTCTCCCAGAACATACGCTGCATTCGCGTAGGTATCGATTCCTACCAATCGGAATAAGAAGCAATAAAATGTAAACAACGATAACACGGACCGACAGCTTCATGTCTAATATTATGATAGGTGAGCAGATTGTTTGTCTGTACTCACTCAATGTTCTCATACATAGTTTTAATTTTTTTTCTTTTTCTTATATATAGTAACGATATGTATATCATCATCATCATCATTTCAGCCGAAAGACGTCCACTGTTGGACTTGGGCCTCCCCCAAGTGCCGCCATATTGACCGGTCCCGTCAGACTCTCATCCAGCCGAACCCCACAACCTTTACGAGGTCATCGGTCCACCATATGTATATAAATAAATGATATTATCATACTATCCATAGTCTGTTAGTGATTGTTGTCTTTTTCCAAAATCTATTTTGCATAATATTCAAATGTACTTCTATATACCAAGAAACAAGTTACAACACAAGTAATTTACCAAGAAAGCACTCTCTCTGTAAAACTATATACCTAAGTATAGTGACAGCTTCCAACACAAAAAGCTATCTATACACAAAAACTGATCGATAAAAACAATTTGCGATGCCGCAGACATTCTCCGCCGTGGGTTCGATCAGTGCGATCATACCGGTCCAGTCATTAGGCTTGTTCCACACCGCGGCCAATTCCACGGCCGCCACCACGGTCGGCCCGCTCCGCACAATGCCCGCACCGCCCACATCGGAGCTCGTTTGTTCCATTCTATACCACTATTGTAGCTTCCTTTTACAGAAATAATTGCCCCATCAGCTGGCTCAGACGCTTATGTAATGTAGATTCACTTTTGTTTATTGTGCTCGTAAAATTGTAGCTGTAATCTACTAATGTGGTAATCTATCATGAAAATGGCAGGATACACTTCAATCACAATCCATAGCATAGTGAAGGGAATTCATTATCCATTGTTTCATATATTTCTATAATTCGCTTCCCCAAACAAAAAAATACCAAAATAATGCAAAGAATATTGAAGGATTGTCAAAATAATTGGTAGGTATTGTGATTATGAGTGGGTTACTCAATTACCCCACTGCACTTATTTAAATCAATTTATAAATGGGGTCTGTGTGGTACGTGGCCACTTTTGCATGCGACAGGCGCATCCCCAGCGGTCGTGCCGCAATGGCGAGTCTCTATGTCCAGCTATGGTCTGCGGTACACGGAGTTGATTGATTGATGCGGATATTGTGTGCCTGTCCTCAATTTAAGCATACTTAACTAATTTATTCGTTAATACGAGTACATCTAACGATTGCCTCTTAATAAGAACCACTTTCACATTGTTTGAATATGATTCATCAATCTGGTCGCTTTACAAATCAAACATCTTGTACTAGAGTTGATTTATTCAATTAAATGGGACTTAAACAAAACTGCCGAAATGTGGATGACTATGACCATTCGGGATGGGGACGATTATGTTGTGTGTATATGGAGCTATTTGCTTTCAAAGGAAACTAAACGATAATAGAACATCTTATGTCTCCACCACGTGTAATTTAATAGGAATATTGTCCTGATTGCTGAAGCCTTACACTTCAGTTGACGTGTTCACAAAGAAATGTGGGAATATAGATAAAGATGAAAGAATACGCTCCGATTGTGAAGTTATCGTTATGAGTCGATTTGATAGACATGTAGGTATATTGAACACAGATGGAAATATTCTCTGGAATATACCGCACCGCCCGCCGCCGTCGGAGTTATTCATGCGTGTAGGTACACTGGTTTTGTTTCATGAGCTCGAAGGTATTGTTTTTCCATTGAAAGAATAATATTATTGTATTATTACCTACCAGACTATAGTACCATTCTAGACATTTATCATAATCATTTCCATCAAGATTTTTTAAATCTGAAAAGTGGGCCTAGATGGAAGAGTTAAAAATAAAATGTATTGAATTGACATAATTCAACGAAAACCTTAATACCTACATGACATAAAATGTAATTTCTGATAATAATTATTAATAAACTAAACAACCCATTTGATTGGTTTTTGATTTTAACGACTACCTACGTTTGCCATCGTCTGATTTGTCATTCAAAATTAACATATTATGTAGACACTAAACAATGAACCAATCTCTCCTTGTAATATAGTAGGGGAAATTATAAGTCAAACAACATTTTTTTTTATTTGTCCACGGAACGCTACCTCTGATTTCCTATGTATGTCAGCCACGGGAAAATAAGAAAGCTTCTAATAAACTAATTCGTCTTTTTTACAACGCCAACTAAATATTTCAAAGAAAGCGTCAAGTTAAGAGCAACAATTATTTTTACTTGTCTCCTTGATTTATACAATACCATCCAATTTACTAAGTCAGCCAAGGATTTTACAACTCACCAACATTTTAACATTTACTGTTTCATCGTATGTTCCTTTAAAAAATATAGTTCAACTCGAAAACTTCATTAATATAACTTAGCTTGTAAAATAGTACATCGTAATCTTTTAACATAAAAATAGCAACTGCAACGATAGAGCGAGACGGGTGCCACTGGTACCAATAAGAGAGCGCCATTCGATTCACGCGGGGACGAGTCATTTTGGGTAGGCTGAAAAATGATAGTCCACTAGGTTGTAAAACATCGTCAAAAGGACATTGCGGCAAGGAGAACATAGGATCCCAAGGGGATGGCGGGGTCTAGTGAGCGAACTAAGATCCCGTCATCCACTTCGTGTTAGGTTACTTTAAACCCAGCAGATAGAAATAGGAGCCCCGGATGTCGACTCCGCCTATCACGAAATATTGGTGTTTGCCATGAACCTAGAACTTTAGGTGAATTTAAACACTAAAAAGAGTCTATTCTACCCAAAAAAAATATGCTACAATTGTTTTGTAGCTTATATTGTGGCTATAGTTAATTACTTGATGATCATTTTAGGTACATTTTAGGATCAATAAATTATTGGACGAGTTATGAATTAGTCATATCTCTATCTAAGTTATAAAATTTAAAGTCGATAGAATTACTGGCTTTTGTTACTTATTGGCGTCTTAAGTAGTTATCTTAGAAGCATAATGCTTTAATTTATGTCACAAATATGGATGCTACAAAACAACGACGATGCTGGCATGTATTTACAGTAGCTTGTATCGATGATATATGGCGGTTGACATAGCACTTTTTAGATGCACATTGATGGTGGTTCACCTAGGAATTTAGAGGACAATGTATGTTTTTTGGAGGAAAAAAATGCTATTAAATAGAAGTCGGTTTAATTACTACCCTTAGTAGTAGTGGTTTAATCGCCAAATAAACTGTCGACAATAGCAATCACAATTGCTTGGCTATCTAAACTAATAGGAGTTTTGACTTCAACATAGCAACTTCATTAATAATACAATCATAAATAAGTCACCGATCGTACTTCAACCAATCCTGTATCCCTCACGACTTTGTACATAAGTTACAAGTTTCTTATATCTGCGTTAGTGTTTGCATTTAGTTAAATTGAATTCTATTTTTAGAGGCGCTTTGTGACAAACTGGTTTTACGCGGCGCTGGATCCAACTCTATAACAGGAAGTTAGACTCCTGTGGCGAATCACAGGATTCAATATTGAAATTACTGGCTTAATTCCTTCAGCTTTGGACGCTTATAAATGTGGGGCACAGTCGCAAAGTTTTATTTAAAAATACTTACTATAATAAAGTACGTAAGTATTTCTCATTTTAATATGTCAAAGTAACAAATATTGTGTTGATATTAGTTTGAAAATCAATATAATAATGTTATAATATCTCGAGGGCATTTTCGTGAGCTCACTGTGTGTTGTGGGCTCACTGGTCCTTTGAGTATCAACAAACGATTGAACATATTAGTTTCCGTAATACCAACAGCGTAGCAAAAGTATTGTAACTGTAAACCGCATTACTTGAATTAGACCTTTTCGGGGATTTATAGGCCAATTTAATGTATGGGAGTTCTTTGAAGAGAAGTTTTTCAATAACTACTTGAACCCATACCAATATTATAAACTGCGCAAGTAGCTCAATCTGTTTGTTTGCGGATTTGTATGAAATTTGAGAGATGGGCAGATCAGATTAAATCGTATGATTGGTATCCCGGTACTTAATATGATTCCATGGAATTATTTGCGGATTTTACGCAGGAGAAGCCGCGCAAAAAAGCTAGTCTACCACAAGTAAATAAAACAAGAGGTTTTTAAAAGACCCACAGTCATTACTCTCTCCTTAACGACACAAACGACATCACTGCAGTAGACATATTATATTAGCTATAATAAATTTATCATTACCTGCAAAAATCATTGCCCGCGACTGTAACTACGAGTACGTAACTCTACAGTAAAAAGTAGCTTTTATGTGTGTGTGTGTGTGACCGCTCAGATCTTCTCAGTGACAGTGGATTTTGATATGATTTTCACCATCATTTAGAGAATTTATTCAGAAAACTTTTTTTGTGTAATACCTACATTAATATTTACTGCCTCGCTTGTCGAGTAGTCGCTAGCGCGACTGCTGAGCATGGCGATAGGTTCGACTCCCGGTTTGGCTAAAGTGATATTGGGTTTTTCCATCAGTAATTTCTCATTGAGAGTCTGAATTTGTGCCCGTTTGGTGGCAATAGGCTCGCCCCTATTATATTGGACTTAAACATAACGTGCGATATGTGGGCATACTATCACGCCTGCCTAACCCTTCGTGATTACAGTCGTGATGTTATTAATACTTAACGTAAATATAGCGCAGAAAACTGAATTGTTTGATAAATAATTGCTCCGTGCAGCAGGGGCGGGTCGCTAGTTGTTTATGATTACGATAATTTTTAAATTAATTTAGAAACACGATACTTGACAAGCTCGTGAACATACAAACATGTATTACAAATTGTTACTTTGATCGACGCGAGAAAGTTCTGATGTAATGCAATTCATTTACTCGCGACTTTCTAAAGCGGTTGCCAGCAATACATACAATACAAATGAAATGCCATACAATAGATGTTGCTTTATTGAGGCATACACGATTAGAAAATTGATATAAAAGAGATATTGGGTTGTGTAATGCAAACCAAATTATATTCAAGAGAGTTGATTGTTTGAGTAATGTAGTCGTAGCTGGTGGGTGGAGGTACCGTGTCACTTATGGAATATGGAAGTCTGGGAACGAAATATATGTATTCCTATTTGTGATAGAAAACATTTGCGTAGGTAGGCCTTTATTTTTATGTAGACATTCCCAAACTTCGCCATTTCCCAAAGGGGTAGGCAGTACAGTAACTACAGAACGCCGCCTGCTGCTGTCCTCACATCCTTCTGCTGCGCTGACGTTCATACTTCTGGTTATGCTCGCTCGCCGCTTGCGAGTACTATACAGACCTGATGTTTCTGAAGAACATTACCAATAAGGTCTGTGCAAGTCTTCTAGAGGGTGTCCCTTCCTGGTGTTTCCACTTACCTAGTGAACCCTTTCTCTTGAAAATTGCATTCGTTTTACTTTAGCAAGGAGCATTACTCGTGCGAGCTGCTTTTCTCCTGGCATTAACACAGATGCAGAAAGGCATTCAGATTGAAAGAGAAATAAAGAAAGCTACGACTATTACCGCCGTACAGCCGCGCAGGCCGCGCGGCTCGACTAACAGGTGCTTTATTCTCAGTAGCTTTTAAATCTCAAATGGCACGGTTTAGTGCCTCTCAGAGTCGCAGCAGCTGGAAGATATTGTGTTTTCTACAGAAAGCCTACACGGACATTGTCTTATCATTAAAAATGGAACAGTAAAGTGACACCCAGTATGAACCTTAGATTGTTACATTTTTCGTTTGGCATAATTTTTCGCCGCGTTTATTAATAATAACTAGGTGTGTATGTTTCATAAATTAGGCACAGATCCGTTCCTAAAACCTTTTAGTTTTCTTATTATATTTGCTATCGTCGTTTATTTAAACTAATAGTAGGTACTAGTATCCAAATTTATTATTTTGTGTGCAATAAAGAATAAGAATAAGAATAGTATAAAACAAAGTCGCTTTCTCTGTCCCTATATCCCTATTTATGCTTAAATCTTTAAAACTACGCAACGGATTTTGATGCAGTTTTTTTTAATTGATAGAGTGATTCAAGAGGAAGGTTTATATGTATAATACGTGCACCCGTGCGAAGCCGGGGCGGGTCGCTAGTATCCTATATTTGTAAAAGAATAGGAGCTCGTGACTCAATAATAACAGCAGCTCGGGTCGATCTTTAGGTTAAGCCGCACTTTCTTAGGTTGGTCCATGGATGGGCCACCCTTAACATTACCAATTTCCTCCGTACCGTTGGTTCCGGCATCCATTTGTAGATCTTTGACAGTCGTTACCTACAGGTAATCAGTAGTCCGAAATACTCCGAAAGTCTGACAACCAGTCTACTAAGGTACTTCTTAGTAGACTAGTTGTCCTCCACAATCTAGTTAGTACTGGGTAATATGATACTTCGTATTACCCAGTACTAACTAGGTTGTGGAGGTCAAATAGGCAGTCCCTGCATGTAAAATTCTGATATTCACCCGCATGTGGTTGGACTAGAAGCGACCCCAACATAGTTAGGTAGATGATGATGATTTTTAAAAGAATAACACAATTCATATTTTCCGCAGTCTTCGTTTGTTTTTTTTTCTGTTAAGTTTTTTTTTGCTTTTTCTTTTGTTCAGCGGCTTCGTTGGCATATAGTTGAAATGGAACTTGGACTAGGACTTCATGAAAACACCGGACAGTGCTCCCACGCTACAACACACTCGTGAAACGATCAGTTTAATGCTGCACGTGCCGCCAGTACTAACATCGCTCTAGTGTTACTTCACACAAGCGATATAACGAACAGAATGATGTACACCCGTTTTTTTTTTTTTGTGATGTGAAATCATCAAATTTTAATGACTCCTCCCGGTCTGGGTGGAGCGGAAGGGAAGGGAGTGTCAGACTTTTACTGACTAAAAACCATCCATGTTCCTTCTTTTGCCCTTTATGTACCAGGGCCGCGGTATCTCTTTCGAACAGTCCCACAGCCCTGGCAGGCATCGGCCCTTGCGGGCCCCTCCTGTTTGCTGACATCTCTTTGAGGCGCGCGTGGAACACGAACGCGCCGTCGACACGGCCTGTCGTCATAAGACGAACGGATGGCGAGCTAGCCTATTACTCACCGCCCACAGGCCCGCGCCTACAGTGGCCGAGAGCCACCACGTGGCCCCCGACGCCCGGTGCTTCTCCCGCGGCGGCTGGGACGTGAGGTTCTCTCCCTCTCACGTTCTCATGACTGCTTCGCAGAAGGAGGTGACGGCTTCCCATTCCCTCTCGCCCCGGACCATGGCTTGAACCAGGGCCGGACGCGAAAGGTCGCCGCCGCCATGATGTATGTACACCCCTATGGTAAGTACTTCCGATCTGGAGTCAATTGTAGTTCTCCTTCGTCGTCCTTGTAGCTGAATGTGGCCAATTTCACAGCTCTATCATTCAAATTCGTATGACTTCGTTTAAATCCTGAAAGGTCCTGTAGTTGTGCACAGACGCTGCGAGAGTGGTTTTCCTGTGACGAAATAAAAAACAGCACTCGAACTCCATCGAATGATAGTTTATAAACATCTTCATATCGAAGATCGAATCTTCAATATTGAAAGCTTGTGGACCCACCTACAACACAACACACATAATTATGCCTGGACGACCTACAATCTGTTCAAAGAACGTTTACCCATGACCCAATATCTTTACCATTGATATGGAACCAGCACACCATGAGAGCGATCATCTGGCTTTAGATGAAACCACTTCAATCGAACCAATAATAGTAGGCGTTTATTTTTTGTTTAGCAATAACGTAAACCGAGTTGAATCGAATACGTTATCTGGATGTTTCTCAAGAGATTTTAATGAGATACAGATGTTGTATCGTCTGTCCTTGGTAGTCCTTACAGTGTTTTATTTTTCTTATTCGTTTCCTTTCAGTCTTCACATAATATTCACTGCGAAATGGGCGTAACGATCTCCGTTTACATTTGTTAATAAAACAGCGTAGTGCGTGCTTTTTACAACTCGTTTATTTGGATGCATCAAAACACAAGTCTATTTCATTACAAAAAATGACGAGAGACGTAATATTTTCATCAAAACTTTACGTTTCATGTACATTACCCGGCGGCGCGCGGCGAGGGTTTTATTTGAAAGCGGCAGTCAAACCAGACGGACACTGAATTGTTTGTTTTCATCAGCGCAGAGCTGCGAGTACAGGTACGGTTTCACTAGCGCGTTCGTTCGTCGAATAGCAGTCATAGTGGAATAGTTTTGTTGCTTTGTTGTAGTTTTCTTAAGTTTTCTTAGTAGTCGCTATAACGTGATCTTGATAACATTCTTAGCCCTTATGCGAAAAGAGGAACGGACTTTAATGTTCTTTACTGCCTATTAAGCCTTGTTTGGTGACGCCATGTAGAGATTAAACAGATAAGGGTATCGAGTATCCAGTCACAGTCGCTAGTAATGGCATTCATTTACAAGATCTATTTGCTGTTGACCCTTCCTCTAAGCGAGCCTAAGGCTGGGCTTCCACCAGAGAAGCGTAGCGACGCTGTGAAACGGTGCGCATATGCGCGGTGCGCGGATCTGTAGCTGGCTCGTTTCAGACTGACTGCTATTTCGCTCGCGTCCGTCCCTAGCACAGTTATTTATTGATTAATATAGGTACACCAAAAGCTTCTACGTAAAATAGGTTTTACAGTCTTGGACTTACACAGTCGCCAATTACTGGTTGACCAGCATTCACAAAAATAAGTTACTTATAACCTAAGAAAAATTAAATTAAAACGAGTGGCTCTAGAAATGAAATACAACAGTAAACTCCTTAAATTTAAGAATTTACTTAGCTCATAACATTCAGAAAGAAAAACGGTATCGCTATAATTTAATTAACTATGTAGTTACGACTAAAATTAAAAAAAAAACATAAAATATAAAAAAAATTAATACTAAAAACAAAACTGCTTATTTATTATTAAAAAATAAAGGAAGAAGTAGTTTACATAATAAAATAAAATTTATTTTTTGTTTATTTTTTTATTTGTTTTATTTTTGTACAGATTTCTTCTTTTTTATCAAAATACATTATGTAAAGAACTACCTAGTTGGTCCGGAGGAAGGTGATGGCATTCGTGATACAGGGTAATCCTAGTACGAGTGCTAAAGCACTCCTTTGACACTTAAGTGCACATTCATTCTACGAAATTGGTATATAAGGAGATTTACTGTTCCCATTTTACCAGAAATAAAGATTTTTATATTTATAGATTATATTAAAATAAAAAATCACACTTCCCTCGCAAGTCGCAACACATCGGTGGAAACGTGCCTGTAATGATAACTAGGAAGGGTTACAGTTTGATTTATTGTTCGTTATCATTTTATGGACATTGAAAGGCCCGTTACGTGACTAATTATAACAAACTAAAATTCTGGAATGTTGCGGCGGTAAGCACTGTTGTAGCAACGTTACGATTATGCTATCGTAAAGCCTGTTTTGAATAAAATGTTGTTACCCATCGAATATGAAATATGACTGCAAATATTACTACATACTCATCCAATGTTTTACACAACTTTTGGCACATTCGTCGGCTCTTTAGAATGAATTGTAAAGTTTTCAGGCCATTATCGTTTGAAGTCAATGAATGGGACGATATTTTCTAGTGAATTCTGAGAAAAATTTACAAATATTTGTATTTTCAGGCAATGTTTGATCAGCGAGGGTCGGCGTGCGTTTTCACAGATTCGTGGAAAATATCCCGCGGTTTATAATGTTGACCGAACGTAAACATTAGTTCGCCAGAGATCAGCCAGAGATGGAGAAAGTGCTATTTTCAGTTGAAATTCATATATTTTTAAGGTGTGGTAAACTTCTGATGGCTGGTTAATGTAAAAAGTAATTTCGGATTTATTTTAACTTCTTCCTTGGTTTCCTTTTTGCGTTATTCGTAAGAACTGCTGAGACTGAGACCTCGTAGCAAACATTTTATGGTTAAACTTTGTAGTGAATGTAAAAAAGTAAGTGGTTTTTTTGACGTGACAACGTCTTAAATTAGGTTGCGGCTGGGAGTCACTTATGAAAAAGTGTAACGCTCGGTAACGTTACGATGAGTCACCGAACGAGAGAGAGAAACAAAATATATTTCTATAGTTAAAATTTGTGCAATTCTTATTTTCATTCAATTCCTTGTTCCTATTGTGCAATTTAATTATATTCATATCAATAAATATTCTACCGAGAAAAAGACGTTGTCACGTAAAATCTTTTTCAGTAAGAAGCGGTGGGTCGTACATAATTATCTTCATCATGATTTAATAACTCTCATGAGAGAGGGAAGATGACAAGTAACGCTACTCACTAATAAAAAAACACTACACTCTTATTAATTAAGAATTGATTTACCCTCTGCTTGCTAATAAAGCCCAGCTCAAGCCAAGCGCGCCCGGACAAGCCGGGAAGCATCAGATCCGCTCATTAACTTAATAAGACCACATGTAATGTGTTAATGACCGCGCCAGATTAGCTGTATCCTCATCAGTTCTATTGTAATTAATAGGGAAACGCTACTTAACCTGCCGTTGCTCACGGTTGCCCACGCGTGGGAAACGCGCTTATGAGCTCGTCGAAACTTTCAGTATAGAAATAGGAAACGTCAGATGTGGCAGGAGACGGCTCAATATTGTTGAAATGAACAACACATTCGATACTTCAGTTGTGTTGCATTGCAACGTATTATAACTTTTTTGTATGATGTTCTATGGCGATAACACCAACATAAGTCACGCAGTTGTTGTAGTTTTATTTAAATAGTTCTTTTGCAGTTTTCTTCCAATCCAAAGATTCTAAAAACCTGGGTCGACCACGTCGGTCTGCCACGACCAGGCAACCACACACTTAGCACAAACATTTTCAATTACAAAGGTTGACCAAATCTGCGCTAAATATTACTAGTACTACGATTATGGTAACCTATCTCCTTTCGGTTCATCGCTCTGTGGTGTCTAGTAACATGGTTAGCACTAATTGGCGGCCGCAGCTTGCACCGAAACATGCGCGAGTAATCTGGAATTACGAAACATTAGACAATTAAATTATCATGTGCAACACAGCTCTGCGGTATTTATGACCGCCTGGTACTTTTAAATTAATTGGCAGTGCAATAAAACTGTGGTTTGATAATTATTTCCAATGTAATTATTATGACCCAAATAAAAAAAAATAAAAAAAAAACCCAAATTGGGACGGGGTCTAGTAAGCTGTGGGTAGCTGGTAATTTACTACTATTATTGGAATAGAAAAAAAATATATTTTAAATTGGGAGTATTTTGACTCATCATCATCAGACCTGCCTTTTCCCAACTTCATATGTAGGGGTCGCCTTTCAGTCTTGCCGGATGCAGCTGAATAATAATATTTTAATTAAAGCGAATGGCTATCTGCCCTCACTGCCTAGTTCCTGGACAACATGGGTAGCATGTTGTCCAGGAACTAGGCAGTGAGGCAGAACCTTGACTTTGTTGGAATTGTCTGGGTTAATATTACTTATATTAAGTATTTTAAATTGCATAAGTAAGTTCTTTAGACCAAAACAATATAATTAGATATATTTAATTTTTACAAAATGAACTGTCTCATCGTAATTCAATATGCTATTGTGGATACCAATTTCGAAGAATTCTAATTGTATAGAGAAGTAGCAATGCGATCCTTGCATGAGTAACGAGCTGACCGCAGTGTGCGAGTAGTTCGAGTGCGTAACTCAGGTGTTGCTAAACACCCGCCTGTACTTGGCAATGACAATGGGTTGTGGGAACATTATATCATTAGCATTACTGACAAGGGAACGTACACAATGACGAAAATATTCGAGTATGTTTTGATTTATGCGAACAGTGCGCGTTTCATGTTTCTAAGTGCGCATGAAACGTAAAGGAATTATGTGTGCGACTTTAGCGGATATGGTATGGGAAAAAATAATGTTAAATTTACCCAAAACGATGGCTTTTCAAATTAATAATAGGCTGGCGAGGATATAGGCAGCCACTGCATGTAAAATACAGGAATTTAGATGCATCTGATAAAGTTGGAATACGACCCCAACATGGTTAGGAAAAGGGTCGGGCCTAGCCGCTCCGATTGGCGCTTGGCGGATAAAGATTATTTAATAATGTCCTTTCCAGAAAAATAATTATATCAGCAATAGCCAGGCTACTTGTCCCGAAAACAGTTCACACAGGTTCCTGTCAATATTTCTCCAAATCCTAGTAATTTAATTGTCTAGTCTAGAGATTAATTCACTGGATTCCTACTTACTGTTTCTGTGTTTATTATGTTATCGCCTTGACCTACCTGGAACATTAGAACAATGGTGTGTTGATAGTAGTTCCGCCGCTTGAACATCATCAAAGGCGAGGTAGACGTCATTACTCCGGTTTTGTTGTTCCATTCGACCTGCGCTGATGCGCTGATTCCGCGAAAGTGGTTATGTCCTGTACTCAATGGTGGGTATTGGTCACACTTTCATGATGACTACACTATTTTTACTGCATTCGGATCTAGCACAAAGGGAATTTCGGAAGGATGATAATATTACTCAATTAATTTTGCAAAAACTACATGATTATATAAGTAATGTTAGGTTAGAGATACCTTGAACCTACTTAGCTACTCTAGCTAGATTATGAAACCACCGATAAACTTGATCTATTCGCAGGAAATATTTCTTCAGGAGCCTAAATTCAAAAATGATTTTCTGACATTACAAAAGATCCGACAAGTTGATTGTTTTTCAGATTTTAACACCGTTTTGAGACTTCTGATTTTGAAGTAGGTATGTCACAAAAGTATGGAATTCTGATTGTTTTGTTACTAAATCTACAGTTAATAGAATTTGATTTTTCGTAGACTGAACCAAGTAGGTACCGAATGACAGTTTCATAATATATTTTGGACTGAATAGTGGGTACTACATTTACCACTACATAGTACCTACGACACGTATGTTCCCTCAATTCATAAAATCCTATAATCATAAATCCATCGGGTTAGGGCGCATTAACGTCAATAGAGCGAGAAGGTGAACAGTCCGTACCGTAACATTAGCCTGTATTCCCCGAAGGGTCGGGCAGAGGCGTACCGTTACTACCTACACCTACATTTCACCAGTATTTTTAAGCCTAATGACCCCAGGGGGCAAGCCTACTGCCAACAACAGCGCACAAATCCAAAATCCGATTTTGAATTTAATTAGACAGAAGTGTGACACTACCGAGATGGTAGCAATCGCGACTGCTGAGCATGAGATTGCTATTAGGTTTTTCTGTCAGGAGTTTGTTAATAGCCACGGAGTCTAGATTTGTGCCCGGTTGATGGTAATAGGCTCACCCCCGTTTTCTTGGGACTTAATGTATCATTGCACTACATATTATTTTTACCATCTATTGTACTTTTTTTTTTACGTTTTTAGGGTTCCGTAGTCAACTAGGAACCCTTATAGTTTCGCCATGTCTGTCTGTCTGTCCGTCTGTCCGTCCTCGCTTAATCTCTGTGACCGTTAGCACTAGAAAGCTGAAATTTGGGACCAATATGTGTATCAATCACGCCGACAAAGTGCTAAAATAAAAATTGGAAAAAAATGTTTTATTAGGGTAGCCCCCCTATATGTAAAGTGGGAAGTGTTTTTTTTTTTAATTTTAACCCTAATGTGTGATATATTGTTGGAAAGGTATTTAAAAATGAATAGGGGTTTACTAAAATCATTTTTTGATAATGTCAATAATTTCGGAAATAATCGCTCCAAAAGTAAAAAACAAAGCGTCCCCCCCCCTCTAACTTTTGAACCATAAGTTTAGAAAATACGAAAAAAATCTGAAAAGTAGAACTTTATAAGGACTTTCTAGGAAAATTATTTTGAACTTGGATGGAAACAACAGATGGAAACTGCAGTTAACCAATATAATTTGGTCCCTGAATCGTATGAGCGCCTATACAATCCAGAGGTCAAGTTTCATTTGCCCGTATTTTTTTATAGATAAAGGTACGGAACCCTTCGTGCGCGAGTCCGACTCGCACTTGGCCGGTTTTATATTATATACGTAACTGTTTACATTCAGATTATTATTATTATTTTATGTATGTATGTATGTATGCATGCATGCATGCATGCAATTTACTGCAAATAAATAATTTTGACTTTGACTTAAACATAACTAGCGAAATGTGGGTATACTATTAGGTACACTTTTGCCTACCCTTTCGGGGATTACAGGCGCGATGTTATTAAAGTACCCTGTTACCTGCGGGCTTACGAGACAAAATATATATGTACCTACATGACATATACATTACGAATGTTACGCAACATATAATTAGACACCTATTCATCGTTGACAAAATTGGTAGGTATCGTGGTAGAATGAAATAAATGTCAACTATAATAGGTAGACGGTCATCTGAAGGGCAAAGTAAATGAGTAGGTACGGGTTACCTGCTAGTTAGTTTCTCAGTAATTGGAACAAACCGTAACAATGAAACCTAACCTGCGACTGGCTGCGACTGCTCCCACCTACCATCGCCAGTACATTACCAAGTGCTATTAAAACTTTCATGGCTTCACTTTTTTGCTGAAATTAAATTTGGTTTTCAATCAAGTCGACCTGTTTAGTGAGAACAACGAATTTAATTAAAACCAACAGGTTCGCTGATTCTGGAAACTTTGGTGGTTGTGTTTCCAAGTTAAACCAAGCAAGAATGTAGGTCATACATATAAATATAGTAACCTTCAGCAACTGATATAGTGATCAATGATAAAAATGTTCAAAAAATGTTTATTTATAGCAAGTGTGCAGTGGGTTACTTCACGTTCACATGGTTCAACCCGAAGGCGAGGCCGTCCTGGAGTCAAGTGTGCTGTAATAAATGCTACGGGAGAGCATTTACTACAGAACACGCAGGTTTCAACGCAATGCAACCCTATAATGGTCCCACTCCTGCTGGCATACAGGCCTCCCCGCTATGACAGCGAGTAGACTTAGAATGTTATAATATCCAGCACGCGGATAAACGCATCTCATTGAATGTTTGGTTCTAGGACATGCCGGTTTCCTCAAGATTTAGAGACCAGGTAGTGATGAAATAAATTACTAGATGGTAAAGCGCCTGCCTGGGTTCATAAACACAACCTCGTAAGTGGGGGGTACCTTATAGCTTAGCTAGGATAACATAAGTCAAATATTTTCAAGGAACAAATGTATATTTATTGAATTTATAGTCAATTAAGATAACCAGCAAAATGATTTTGATTAAAGTGTATACATATTTATCAGACCAGAGTTTCCAGCAGAGTACTAAAACAGTGCGAGGATATAAAATATTAATAAAGGAAAGTTTTCACGTCGCTTCTCTCTAGTTTTTTAGGGTTCCGTCGTCAACAAACAAGGAACCCATAAGTTTCGCCATGTCCGTCTGTCTGACTGTCCGCAGCTTAGCACAAAGGCTCTTAGTACTAGAGAGCTGTAAATTTGTAATGTAATTGGCATGAATATACAGATTAGTTACGCCGACAAAGTAGTAAAATAAAATCTCGAAAAGTATTTTTTTAGGGTATCTCCAGTAGGTACCTGTACCAGTACACGTAAAGTGGGGATTTTTTTTTTCTCGCGTACCCTAGTAGTAGTAGTGTGGGATATCGTTGGATAGCTCTTTAAAAATATTGCGAGTTTGTTACATAAATTTTCGATTAAAGGATTCTTTTGTGAAATATTAAGCTGTAAAGTGCAAATTTTTGTTAGACTCAAGTGTCCCCCCCCTCTACCAGCTAAACGTCTGTGTTTGGGTGCGTGAAAAAGTTCACGGTGATAGTGTAATATAACGAAGTAAAAAGGAAAACTATCACAGCTAAGTAGGCTTTACAAGTTTACGATTAATAGTCGACCAACTTATAAAATGTACTTGGATAACATATCTTCCCAAACTTAATGTACGTGGGCACAGGTTTTCCAACTGCAAATGTAAGTTTGTTTTTATTATTACAATAAAAATCATCGTTCGGAGGCAAATCGTACCGTAGGAAGTGTCGGGATTCACCGTCCGCCTGACGCAGGTCCTCACCGGACACGGGTGCTTCGGGAGGTACCTGCACCGAATCGGGCGGGAGGAAACGCCCGGGTGCTACAATTGCGAGGATCGACCGGAGGACACGGTGGAGCACACCGTCGAGGTCTGCTCCGCTTGGGAGGAGCACCGCCGTGTCCTCGTAGCGGCGATTGGCGGCGGCGACCTCTCGCGCCCGGCCCTGGTTCAAGCCATGGTCCGGGGCGAGAGGGAATGGGAAGCCGTCGCCTCCTTCTGCGAAGCAGTCATGCTAGCGAAGGAGGCGGCGGAACGTGAGAGGGAGAGAACCTCCTCACGTCCCAGCCGCCGCGGGAGAAGCACCGGGCGTCGGGGGCCGCGCCGTGATGGCTCTCGGCCACCGTAGGCGCGGGCCTGTGGACGGCGAGTAATGGGCTAGCTCGCCGTCCGTCCGTCGTATGACGGCGGGCAGGCCGTGTCGACGGCGCGTTCGTGTTCCACGCGCGCCTCAAAGAGTTGTCAGCAAACGGGAGGGGCCCGCAAGGGCCGGTGCCTGCCAGGGCTGCGGGACTGTTCGAAAGAGATACCGCGGCCCTGGAACATAAAGGGCCAATGAAGGAACATGGGTGGTTTTTAGTCAGTAAGAGTCTGACACTCCCTTCCGCTCCGCCCAGAGCGGGAGGAGTCATTTGATGATTTCTCACCCTCCAAAAAAAAAAAAGGAAGTGTCGGGATATTTTGATGGACAACTACGGAACCCTACCTTGTGCGTGGCCCGACACGCACTGGGCCGGATTTTTTGTGTTTTAACCTCGAGACGACCAAAATTAAGTGAAGTGTCGGCGGATATTATAGAGTTTTCAGCATTTTCTAGGCAAAGTATTTAATACAATTACTTACCTGTAGTGAATGTAGCCTCGTGGAGCACGCAAGCATAAGTATAAAGTACCCAAGTTAATTTTAGCGTTAGACAATTATTATATGGAGCAAGGGGTATCGTTGGGCTTGTGGTCATCCTAGAAGATCATATTTGAGGTACAACACAATAATATCGTAAAGATTCACCCATAGTCACCGTCAGCCAGTCAAGAGTGTCAATAAGATGTAGGTAACTAGGTTTTTAGAAGTATTTACCAGTAGGTAACTGCTACTAACATTCATTTCAGTAGCTGTGATCGCAACGACTACGACTGTCAATATTATAGAACTGGTTTCCTGCTACCACTGTCTGTTTAAGTGTCTACTCATAAACATACAGAAAATAAAGGAAGTATGCATACCTATAGACATAGTCTTAATCACAAGTGTACAGGGTATAAGGGACAGACCTCCGCAAACTGACAAACTGAAACTGAATCATATTCCACCGGAATTTTTCTCAGGAAAATTAGTATTTTTTAAATCGTTTTTTCAGTTACTATTCCTTTATTTCAATGTAAAATTACGTTCTCTGTTTACATAAATGGAGTGATGCGCACTCCATACACTACAGAGTTCATCGAACTCGTTCTCGCGCCTGCCGTTCGCTACGTGCGTTTTGCCACGGTAAAGATACATTGCGTATGAGGAAATAAAACAAATTTTATTGGATTCCCATAACGTTCCTAAAATAATTTCTTGTACCGGGCATCTTAGTAGGATATAGTGAATTCACCACATCAGTTTGCGGAGGGCTGCCCCTTACACCCTGTATTTACAATTTGATATATTTGCGTATACCTGAATTATTAAAGGTATCTGAAAATCAAATCTATGATTACCCGTTGGTCTCGTCGGTGCTTGACAGCAAGTCGCTATAGGTACCTCCTGTTTAGCAAAATTAGCTGTAGTTTTAAAACGTAAAGTATTGGGCCTGATTAGTGTCAACTAGGTATTTTGCAGTATAAGAGACGATTTATACTACCGTACCATGCAAACATGCATAACTGTCAACTGGTACTGGTGTCCTCCCTCACTAGGTACCTACTTGCACTAGCGCCGGCGCAGGGCTCGTGAAAGCCACAATAAACCTGTTCAGTGATTCACAATGGCGGTACACCGATGACAGAGCAGAGTAATTGTTTCTGGTGTTTACCCATCTTGATAACATTCACAGTTAGATCATAAATGTAGTGGAAATCACACCTGAGGGACCATGGATGTCGTCGGTGTTGCCGACGATCTCGCGGAGAGTAGATACGTGGGTCATACACCCACTGGGTTATACCCAGTGAACATACCTATATTAAATAAGAAAAGAACAAATTCGGAAAGGTCTATTAATCCTCAAGCCCGTACGTTAATCCTGCAATCTGTAATATTTGTCTAAAACTAACTTAATATCCTACAATTTAAATGCACTATAAAAGTTAAAAGAGCGGAGCGTTGAGAGGCAACGTTAGCCGGAAGAGGAAACACATAATTATTAATAACCTATCATTCGACAGCTCGTAAATTGTGATGTAAACAAGATCAAATACATCGGACCTGTAAGTTTACAACCGTGAACAGACATACCACATAGATATTTTCTACGGTCTGATGGTCGCAAGCATTATGACTTGGAGTCGATTCCCAGACAAAAATCGTTTTGAGAGTTTGTCTATGGTAGGGTAAACATGCAGTCAGTGAGGTATGGGTGTGAAACTCTACAACTCTGTCTATTCCTTCAAGCATCAGTCACCAGAGAATAAAATGCAATTACATAAAGTGTAGTGTTCAGAGTTCAGGATGAGCCGAGCTTTGGTTCCTTGTGGCTGATCCGTTCAGCGTTGTCTAAAGTCTGCACCGCAAGTAACTCACTTGTGCCTGCTCTTTGTCTGCCACCAGCGCAGGCACAAAGGTAAGGTGCGCCTTAAGAGCAGGGCTTTTGATGTCTAACAGAATTTTGCATTTTATATTCAATTAGAGCTATAACCTGGCTGGCTATTCAATAAAATGCTCTCGCTGTCGTGGATACATACTAAATTTTATCGAACTTAGGTACCTACGAGGCTACGAGTACTATTCATTTACTCACCATTAACGTGAGACAGAAACTAGTAAAATATGAAAACAAATGTGATATTTACGTATGTTCAGTAGGAATTTCTGTATTCATCTTAAAGAACTAGTGATTTTTGTATCCACATAGAATTCAGATGTTGCTTAAAAATAGGTACCGTTCCAATATCACAAACAGGAAGAAGGTAATTTATCTGTAAAATATGTTGGATTCACTCGTCTCTGTCACCTATTAGTCGGCGCGAGCTACCAGGCCAACAGAGACTGCAAGATAAATCGCGCGCAATTAAGAATGAGCACGTCTCGTGGACGAGGTGAGCTCTAAAGACGCATACACACTAGAAGACGAGCATTCGGCGACACGGGATATCGGCACTTATTAAAGACATACTCGTACATATTCATAAATCTTGTAGAGTAGGTGTTCAGAGCCAGAAAAGAAGCTATGCTCTCCTTTTCTGTAACAATAGCGATATGTGCAATATCTTCGGGGTTGATTCACTGTAATCCAACGTATGAACCATTAAAACAACCACCAAAGAAGGATTGCACGTAATAATGACTGACCGGGCAGGTGTACCAGCCAAGCCAACATGTCGCAAGTAGCGTGTAGTGCAAACGCTATACAAGACAAGTGTATAATCCCTAGAACTCCGCGGGCCAGTAATCGGCGGCCAACAGGAAGAGCTTTCATCGCGCCCATTCACACTGCGCACGCGCACGGCATGCCCCACACCGGGGAACTAGGACAAACATAACGGTTATTTACATGTTTACCCGGCTAATGTGCGCTCGGTGAGAGTGGGGAATTGGGTGATAATGGTTTATCTTTGATTTTAAGCTCTCCAATGTAACAAGCCACTAAACTGAACCGAAAGCCTAATGAAAACATCCAAAAGAGAAAAAAATATTAGATAAAGTAATTATTTATTTGCTCAGACAACAATGATCCACGGGTTAGTTACATAAACTTACCAATTATTTTACTGAAGAATTATATTGTTTTCTTTTTAGGAGGAGGTTCTATGTTTGGCTGTATGTATTTCTTTTCGGTCAATTGTGGATCGATTTTGACAATTGTTTTTTTTACTCGAAAGTTGGTCCCATACAAATATTGTCATGATCTGATCATGGGTATTGGAGATATGGAACGGAACTCTTCAATAACAGACAGCAATCAATCTAAAATCTGTCGTGATTATCGAATTTATTAATCGCTTGGATGTTTATTGTCTACACAACGCCATAATATAACATCACGCCTGTATGCTCTGAGGTACGCTGATGTGTTCAGTACACCCAGATTTCGACAGTTAGGTATGTTAAGTTCCATTCTATTGGGGATAAGCCTATCACCGTGACATCTATTGTTACAATGCAAAATAAATGTATATAGCAAACTAGTAGCAAATATTTGTATATGATATTACAACTAAAACAGGAAAAATAAAAAAAACTTCTTTGAGAAGACTGTGATTATTTTTTGTTTGGTTCAGTTTTTGTGTCACCGAGTTAAGAAGCTAGTTATTTTTAACTTTTTGGTGTTTAGGAAGTCGGTTTGAATTTTTTACGTTTGAATGTTATTTTTGCAAGAAGCAAATGAACACAGAATGTTTAACAAGTTGTAACAATATCTATACACGCTTTAAGAAACACCCATTCTCCCGAACTACAACCGAAGTTTATGTCGCGGCGGAGCAACTGGAACTCAAACCTCAAACAACTAACTAATATTTATGGCCGCGGTCGGCAACAATCAAAGAAAGTAGTTTGTTTATCACGCCATCCATCAATCTCGGCTCAGCGGCCCTCTTATCCGAGATATCCGAGTTATCCGCATATCCGCGGCCCGGATCAACTGCGCGGATAAAAGTTATCACCGGAATCGTGCCGCTTTAACCTAGTTCAGACACAGTAGAGGATTGTTAGAGATAACTTTTTATTTGGTGTCATACATTGTAGAACTGTCTTTCTTGAAATGTTTTGAGCATTGCATGTTGAGTTCTACAGAACTATTTTGTATTTTATTTTCTCAATAAAGTTTATGCTTACATTATGCTACAATTTTCTATCATTTTTCGTGGTTTAGTTGTAAAGCTCAGATAGGTAGACTACAATCAAAACACAACTATTTATTATCTTGTTGAGTTAAGATCCTAATCCTAATTAGGTTACGAGTACCTGTTTATTTTAGCACTTTAAATACAGTAAAACAAACATTTCCACTGTTTATAAACACACTATTATCGTAAACCCGGCGCCTCACATCAAAAGCTACGCGATAATAAATCAGCGCTACGTTTTTATGCACCGGCTTACATCTCACTCGGTCGCTGCGTTAACAAATTAACTTCATTTGTACCGTTGCTCCGTCAGCGCCGGAGCAAAGCGGCCGGCAGGCGGCAAGCGGGTCGAACAACCGGACAGATTTGACGGATCTCTTGCGGCTAATAAACCTATATTTTCCATCTTTCTTGTGGTTTTGTGCGCCTCGTTCTATTTTAGTTTTTAATTACGAAGTATTTCTTTTTAACTCCCTTTTTTATGACTTTCAAAGGAGTTTTGTTTGATGAGAATGTTTTATCATGCAGTGGAGGGTTTCCTCAAACTAACATATTAATGATGCCGAAATAGGTAGAAGCTAAGTAAGTACTTAACATAACATCACACCTGTAATCCCCAAAGGGTTGGGCAGAGGAGGTGTACCTAATGGTACGACCACATTTCGCCAGTTATGCTAAAGTCCCATGTAATAGGGGGCGAGCTTATTGCCATCCACCGGCACAGATCCAGACACCGTAGCAGCTACTGAGAAATTCTTGATGGAAAAACCCAATAACACTTTGCCCGACCCAGGAATCGAACCCAGGACCTCATGCTCAGCAATCGCGCTTGCGACCACTCGACACATGCACAATTTATTTATTAGATTAACGTGAGTTTCGGCACGATTCGCGGAAGTGCACCCGAATACACTCGAGAGCAATGAATCCGGGTCACTTAAAGAATGTTAAAAATCTCGGAAACTAAAAATGATAGGTTAATGCAATAAATTGTATTTAATAGACAATGTAATACTCCTTAAATGAAAGTAAAAAAAATATGAGTCGCCATACATTTTATTAACACAAAATTACATAAAGAAAAAACTGCTGATCTCTCCTTAAAACAAAAATAGGAAACATGAAATTTTTGAACTTTATTACGATTTTCTTGAATTTTAATACTTCGTATTGCCTCCTCGTGCTTCCATTACTGCGTTTACGCGGTTTGGCATGCTGTACACCAAGTTCCTTATACGATTTTGGGGAATATTCTCCCATTCCTCTGTGAGAGCAATTTTGAGCTCACGAAGCGTGATTGGGGGAGGGTTTCGTTGTTTTACGCATCTGCCTAGCTCGTCTCAAGCATGCTCGATCGGGTTGATATCCGGGCTGCGCGCTGGCCACTCCATACGAGTAATGTTCATCTCTTGAAGGTAGTCATTCACAATCCTACCTGTATGAGGTCGGGCATTGTCATGTATAAATATAGCATCCTCACCTAAATTGACCATAAATGGACCAACGTGATCATTGAGGATTTCTTCCACATATCTTACGCTAGTTAAAGAGCCGTTTTCTATGATCACCAGCTCTGTGCGACTTTCAGAAGAAATTCCGGCCCACACAAGTACAGACCCATCACCGTAGGCTACTTTTTCTTCGATGCATGCTTGCTTGAATCTTTCCTCTGGTCTTCGATACACTCTGTGTCTTCCATCGTGCTTGTAGAGCATAAATTTTGATTCGTCGGAGAACATAACTTTTGACCAATCTTCAATACGCCAATTTACGTGGCTCTGGGCATATCTTAGTCTTGAAATACGATGCCCACGCTCCAGTTTAGGGCCGTTTGCAGGTCTAAGGGGTTTTAAGTTAGATTCAGCAAGCCGACGTCTTACTGTCCATGCACTTGGGTTACTTCCTCCGAGGCGTCGAAACTGATTTGTGAGTTCAGTTCCTGTGAGAAAGCGATTTCGAAGCATGGTGTTCACCAAGTATCGGTCTTCTCGTGCTGTGGTACACCTGGTTCTGCCCGTTCCTGGTCTGCGTAGGTTAGAACCAGTTTCTTCGTAACGTCGGAGAACTCTTTGTACTGTTGACAGCGACACACCGACAGTCCTAGCTGTATCGCGCTGACTCCGGCCGGTTTCCAGCATTGTAAGTATTCTGGTGCATTCTTCAGGCGTAAGCGACATAATTTCAGCTTGAATAATGAATATAGAGCACTATCAACATGGTTTATGTACCCACATAAATGACAGATTACAAACAAAAGCAAAACCAAATGCTGTAATTTCGTAGTTCCATCTTCGAAAGTGGCCCTTTTTCAAATTTGATTTTTTTATGATATAACTTTACTATAACTAAGAAGTTTTAATACCTTCATATAAGGAGTATTACATTGTCTATTAAATACAATTTATTGCATTAACCTAGCATTTTTAGTTTCCGAGATTTTTAGGATTCTTTAAGTGACCCGGATTCATTGCTCTCGAGTGTATGTTCGCCAGCGCGGCGCGGCGCGGCGCGGCGCGGCGTATCTGGCATGATTGTGTCGTCGCGGCGCGGCGCGGCGGTAGCGCGTGCACTTCCTCCTATCGTACGTGTTTCACGGAACTAGCTGCTGGATTTAGTTATATCATGTTTACCGACACGAGAAACCTATAATTACAAAGGAGATTCCCTCTGATTTCTCGAAATGTGTTTTTTCTTTATTTCATTTCAGAAAAGGGTTTTTCCCGCCGGAATAGTACCTTCAGTATCGAAAAATAAGTCTTCAAATTGACAAATTTTACTGAATTTATTTATGGATATCCTCCAGGGGCTTACTACTTATAAATTAATTATGCAAACTTGTTTTCTTCGAAAAGAAAAAAGGGTAGGTAATACAATAAGAACGGGCTGCGGAATACAAGTAATATTTATTATAACTATCGAACATGCTCGCATTTTGAGCATTCTTCGGTTATTCCAAAGCAAATATTTCCCGAAGGAGGCAATACGCTGAACTATAACGAGATTAGATAAAAAATAAACAGAAGGTCCACTTGGGTGAAACCAAGTATTGTAGGTACTTGTCATTTGATAAGTCAGCACGCAAACAAGACAACCAACGGTTAATTGGTTTGAAAATGGGAAAAGAGTGGATGAAAGTTATTTTGTGAGTATGTTGCACTTGTGTCATCGACTGACTAGTTTATGTTAGGGTCTTGGGGTTGGGCTCTAACTGGATGCAGCTGAAAAGGTACCAATATGTGCCATATTGATTTGAACTAATATTTAAAAAAGAGCAATCCCGACACTGTTCACTGAATACTCTATTGAAAATGAAAAACGGTAAGAATACAGAGTTTTATCGAACTGAAGCTTTCCTGAACATATGTAACTAGTTCCCTATATTGTACAATTTCTCAAATTCTCGAAGTAATCATCCCTCAGATGGATAATTATGTTCCCTTTGTTTGGTCTGTAGTCTGTAGTGATTGTTGTGAACCTTTTGACTGTCTTGTTGGTGGCAGTTGTATGAAGTTGAAGTATTTAATATCGGTTCCCCGAGCGGCGGCCGCATTGCCACCCATCACACCGATGCCCACAGGGATCGCCAGGAATGCCACTTAATTACACCGTATTGACTGCACTTCTTATAAGACTTTAATTGCGAAACCCTTGCGATTAAAAACGTATAAAATAAATGCTTCATGTTTGCAGATTTGGAAGAGTAATTCGGAACCATTTCATATTTTTATCATACTCTATTTCTGATTAAGCTTTATAATTTATGATTCAATGCAAGAATAAGGCACATACTGGCCTTAGTGTACTTACTCTTAATGCAACACACACGTACGAAGAAACTTAAAACCACCCACGTAATTGCAATCAAAACCTTTTTCGTACATTTTTGTTAGGTTACTCCTGCAGTTTTTTTTTATGCTCATCAGTCTAATTCCTACTCGCAAACTCATACTTCTCCAGCGGAATCACCTCACGGAAATTGTGAATCTTATCTAAATACAAAAAATCCCGGCGGATGTAGGAACTAAATTAGTTTATCCTAGGTGTAGACTTCATTTTTATTTGCGTTATTTTGTTATGAATCGTTGAGATCTATCATTTATAGTATTACTACAAACACTGGTAAAGAGATCGGCCGCGTGCACCAGGACGGTTCATTCTGAATTCACATACACTTCATAAACTTCGATATGGAAGGACAGCTAATAGATAGAGATAAAACGTTTCATCTTGATTAAATACAAGTTGAAAGCTTTTCAGATTTCTAGGAAGCAGCCGTCCGTACAACCGATCATCATCATCTGCTCAGTTTTTCCCAACTATACAGTAACTGACAACCGATTTCAATTATGATCGTACAAATGCATAATCAGCTCGATTTAAACATCGAATTGGATGTTGACAGGACTAAAAATTTCATGGAGTTAAACTACGAAAGTTCCTCCTCTACACGACGGATTAGTCTGGATTTTGTCAGGATTTGATTAGAAGTTGCCTACACTCGGACCGTTTGACTGGACGTGGAATTTCAGTTGAAAAATTTCTGTCAAAAGTGTTCATGGAATAAACCTTCTGTACCTCCATTGCGTCGTGAACGAGTGAATGAGAGCAGTTTTTGTTCACACGCCAGTGAGGCGTGAACAGTGAGAGCAGTACCGAGGTGCGGTGAGGCGCCGGACGGCGGCGGGCAGTGGGTTGTTAGCCCGGACGAGGCTCTGCAGAGAGTGGTCACTACTAATTCTTGTTCATCCTCCTTGATGACAAAAATGGTATTTTTCTTAGTTATTTTTAGGGTTCCGTACCTGAACCATTATAGGATCACTTTGTTGTGCGTCTGTCCGTCTGTCTGTCCGTGTGTCAAGACCCTTTTTCTCAGGAACGC
The DNA here is from genome assembly GCA_950022335.1 of Eurois occulta. Lineage (NCBI taxonomy): Eukaryota > Metazoa > Arthropoda > Insecta > Lepidoptera > Noctuidae > Eurois > Eurois occulta. Next base: position 554,184 of record OX465489.1, on the reverse strand, counting down.
GTGGAGGTATCAAGCTGAAATTAATATCAAGTACTCAGGTCTGCTACCCTTTGGAGCAGTGAAAATCAAACTTGTAAGTCAACGCGATCAAAAGATATGACCGTTTTTTTAGCATATGTATTTTGCGATTTCACAAGGGAATCAAAACCTATAGGGTTTCTTAAATTTCCGTTGACCTAGAATCATGAAATTTGGAAAGAAGCAATGTCTTAACAAAGCAATGTATTAGCAAATGTAAAGTAAAAAAATCTGAAAACCGTAAATATGTGTTGTTTAATAACAAAATGCCTACAAGTTTAATATGGAACCTTCGGTGCGTAAGTCCAACTCGCACTTGACCGGTTTTTTTTGTACTCTGTCTATTGAACCCAAAAGTTGACTGGTAGAGAATGCCTTGTGTAGCATTAATTAGGTTCGCCTATGTTCCACTCTTGTAGGTACATGAAATTTAAATTAATTAATATGATTCGAGATGATGACCAAGGTCTATGTAAGGTAAGGAATTTTGCCTTCCGAGCATGACCCCTGAACTATGCCAACCCAATGAGCAAAAAAGTTATATAATATTAGAATTAAACAACTAACAGCCATGTAAGGGGTTTATAACAGTTTTTCAGCAACTAAACAGTTGTAAAGTAGTTTTCAGTTCGACGAATTAGTTATATACAATTTAAGTCATACGAGTATTAATGTGTCAGGTAAACGTCATCTCTATAATTTATATGACGGTCGTATAATGTTAAGTCGAGTAAACGTTTCAGTTAGAAAATAGTGATGAGTCGCCGTGTTTTGTAAATTTAGAACCCTTACACTTAAATAACAAACTGTGATGTAATAATTATACTTAAAGATAACTATTATAAAATCGTCATATTAGGTCGTAAGTATACTTCCACCTTTAAGTAACTTTTAGGTTGAAACATTATTCTAATATAACTTTTATAAATCAATTCATTATTTAAACAATAATTAGCATCTTTTATTGTATAACTCAGTCGCTATACTTACTTATCTACGCTAAAATAAATCAACATAATGATGATGATGTCACAATCTGATTCTGTTTTTGATTTTGTTTTTATCTTGTGTAACACGAAGAGTCTGGTTGCTCGAAATAAATGATGTTTTTTTATAATGTCCCTGTAAAAAGTAAAGAAGTACTCCCATGACTATACACAGAGGTTTTTTCCATTTTCCAACAGAACTCAAATTGCAACCGTCATGGTGGACGCCATAAATCGTATAAAACATGTATAAGACAAATAGTATAAATGTCTTAATGCAGTCGCCCAATATCTACTGGCAATATGGCGGAAACTATTGATGACAATTAATGTTTTTTATTTATGAAACAAAATTGAAACACCAATATTATGAAGGCCCATTAGATATTATTAAAAACTATTATAAAACCATTTTCATTTGGCTGTAAAATAAAAAACGTTATTGTACCTATATGACATTGTTTTGCTACTTGGGTATGGTAGTTTTTACGTTGAGCCCCTGAAATGCCTACCTGCACATGCAGGTAGGCATTTCAAAAACACAAACGATTTCACAAAGAAAACAAAATAATAAATTTAAAATACAGTGTCGAAGTCTCTTGAAAGCTGCTTTCAACAAAAAAACCCTGCTTCATCATAATTTTCAATAAGGTTTGTTTCCTCAGTAACCAATACATAACGGGGTGGTGGACTTGCCTGTGAACGACGTCAGAGGCAGTCCCCCCGGGACCCGGGACTGTTTAGCATTGTTAGTAGGCGATACCTCCGGGAGGCCGGACGGGCTCGTAAAGCGCACGGGACACTATCCACTATAAAATTCTGCTCAGCTAGCGATGGAATACATTATCTCTCCGATTTCATAGTGCCCTAGTACCTGATTGGAAATTTATGGATGGAAGTTGTTCTCGTTTTAGTGCTTTTTTCTGTACCTAGCTTACGAATAAGCTAAACATCTTTGATAGAAGTCGTAACAAGATTTCATTCGCAATTTGAGCGAAAAGTGTTTATAACTTTCAGTCACACGCAAGTCTGACTGATGATCGTTGGAGAAGACAAAATGCGTACCTAGTGCCCAGAGCTGCGTACTAGCATATTATGAAAGTTTCTCTCTATTCAAATATTCATGTTCTTATTTGCTGGATTTGTTTCGAAATCACAAGCATTCGTCACAGATTCTCTCTGACTTCCCGTAACCTGTTTATGTTGGGCATGAATTTTCTGTATTTTCCATTTGCTTCTTGTTTGTTATCTTTACATCAATATAAATAAACGATGTCTGCGTACACGGGTCGGTAATAAAATATCATAACTATAAATCTGATATCATTAGTTTAATTTCGATATGCCAAATGTATACATGTGGATTGACGTGAGCGGCGCGCTTGCCAAACCCATAAAAGTATTGGTTACGGGCTCCGGCACGTCGGCGTCGCCCGGCGATGGTCGGGATCCGGCGTTTCCCGTGATGGCGGCGATGAGATCAGGCGCTGCAACTGAAGTTGGGACATTAGGTTCGCATGGAGGCTGAGCCGGGCTTCTGCGCCACTCCTGCGCATGACGCAAGACCAAAGACTATATAACCACGCTCGGCAAGACACACGCTCGGAGCGTTTCGCGCCGAATATTTATAAACATAAATAAATAAAACTTTTTTTCAGACTACAGTCCCATAAAACCATTTCCATTCTCTTACAAAGTCTTTATAAAAGTTTCCAAAAGAAAGGCAGCCGAGTCGTCACACAGTAGATTGCGGTAAACAAAGCTTGATTGATCGATTGAAAATGCGGTTACGAATTTTATGGAAAACACATTTTAATTTATTCTCACACAAAAAAAATGAGGTTTATACAATCTGCCTCTAATGTGCTCGTAGATAATTGATTCATCTGTTGAATTTCAACTTGTATGCGTTGTAATTTAATAGTCGATGCTTTTGAAGCAATGTACATTATTGTGAAACGTTAATGTGTGTTGTTTGTGAACAACTGCATTAAATTCATGACCAAAATATGTACCAATTTTTTTTTTTTTTTTTTTTTTTTTTTTTTTTTTTTTTTTTGGTAGGGCATCTCGCAGTTCAACCTAGGAGGTTGGCTACTGCTTAACCGGGCAAGTCCTGTGGATGCCTTGAGTGTAAGGCCTCCAGCCAGGGGATGACCAAAATATGTACACACATTGCAACTAATTATTTATTGGTAGCACTCGCCGCTCGCTTGTGTCTGTGTCCGAATCCGAGCGGATTTCAACGACTGCATCTCCTGCATTGTTTACGAGTCGCTGCCCATCGCTGCGGTAATCCGTGCGGATCCGGCCGGATCAGAACGACGCCGACCGTATCGATGCGGACTGACGCGGATGTTACTGCGTACGTTCGATTACGGACGTTATTTATCGCTGCTCTGAAAGCATAGTGAAGAGAAGAGATTTTGTATGGCTCGGTACGAATCTACTAAATATAGCTAGTATTATTCGGTGAGTTCTTCAATAATGACTAGTAGTGGTAGGTAAATCGCTTACACGTGTACAAATACAATAATTTCGAAGAAAGTTACCTATATCGCTTAATTCGCTGAACTTTGTATGTACCTATGTAGGTACTAAGAAATGGAGAATGAATGTATTGTTGGGTTGACAATGTTCTGCGAATTTGTGGGACTCACAAAATGCAGGTGTATCGTAACACGACGCGTGCTTAGTCGGTAAAACACTCATGTCTCTACTTACCTTATAAACAAAAATAACTATTGATAGATAGTACCACTAAATAATTGGTACCTTTACGTATGTGTTAATATTAGTACTACTTAGCAATGTTAGATGCTTGAAATAATAATAAGTAGTTGTAGCTATGTACTGAACTCAAGTGAATGTGGCACTAGGATCTAATCTGAACAACGACCAAGGGAAACACACGACAAGCGCTGCAACCTACATAGCTGACATAATGACGACCACAATATTCATTGACCATGAAGAATCTTTCTTTGCATTAATTTACCTATTTAATTGTTTTATCAGCTAATAAAGTCGCGATAGACCGCTACGTGTCAGTAGGTAACTAGGTGCGTCGTGAACCCATTCCCACAGAGATACAGATCTCAATGTACACAGTTGCCGCGCGGTGGTACCCGGCTGTGGCTGAACGACGACGCGTAGCCCGCGCCTCGAGGCGTCGCGCTGAGGAGCAAGGCGCCTCGCGTGGGCAGGGACGTGAACTTGAGACGCGAGGCGCAAGGTCGGGGTCGACCAACATCCATCGTTTCGATAGGAATCTGCGTGTCACATCACTATTGTTTCTCATTTGTCGCGTGCGGCTTCCTGTTTTCTCTTGGTTACGGGTAGCTGGAAGAAAAACAGGAAGAAATCGACGGTATTTATAGCATTTATGTACCTATGTTGATCATAACACGCATTATTCAAAGGGCCACACGTTTGTTGATGTAAACAGATGAGATTTTCCTTTGTCAGGTTTAAGGTTGCGAATTCAGAGCTTGGAAATTGTACCTAAGTTTGACATTTAAACCGTTGGTTTCTTGGCTTTGGGATAGCTGACCAATATTAATTAAAAGTGAAGCTCAGCTTAAAGAGGGACGTCAGACCGTGCTAAGCTGACCTCAGCAAGAAACACAGAGATAAAGATAATTTATAAGTAGGTAATTTAATTAAGTACCTACTTAACTAAATCTTTTAATGCCGAATGGTCAAGATTAAGTTACATCATAGTCGGAGGCGTAAATAATAGGTTTGTATCTATTTGCTCCAAAGTAACTTTAATTACCCATCTCAGGCTAAAATATTGCTCCATTATAAATCTAGATTGCCTAGTTTAAACACTAGTGGTAATACATGTAAACACCTACAAACATTTGTCCAGTACAGTCGACAAATAAAATCAATTACTTGATGATTTGTTTAGTCAACACCGCGTGTTCCTAGTAATAACTCACAATTAGGTGTACGGGTAGTAGGCCGGAAGCCCGACGACGTGGTCTATTAACTATGTGGGCGACCAAGCTGCTGACCCAGCGACCAGCGGCGGATGGTCGCGGTCACGGTGAGGAGCCACGTGTCAAGATCAAAGGTAAGTTAAGTTCATTGTGTGCGTACTGAACTTGTCAACAAGAGGTAAGTAATTGTTGGCATCTGTAGTGAGTAATCCACTCCAGTGGATAGAGTTTAGTTAATAATAACAATGAAAATCAGACTACTTGTAGTATAGAAATCTATAATTGATTTATAAAATTAGTGAACTTCGTGTGGTTTTTTTGGACTTTAAAAAAAGCTATTGACACAATTCTTAAACATGAATGTTAACACTTTACGCCACCACGGTATACTAACACCCTGTGACCTTGATGGTACAAAATAATGCTTCTGGCAAAGATTTTTTTCTGGAGGATTGCCTAAAAAATTCCAAGAACATAAAATATTAGACTTTAGTAAAGTTACCTTGAAACTAATTGAAGTGTGTTGTCGGTTACGATTACGGGAAGACGTAAACTGTGCTTGAGATACAATAAATCTTAGTTTACAGCAAGCTTGTCCGTTTGTGGTTACGGAGAGACGATTAGCCAAATTGCGAGAAGATAAACTACGAACTGTAATAGCTGGGAAGTGGTCATCGTTAGATTGGAAATAATGATAGTGTCAGTAGTATTGTCTAGGCTGTCGTAGTCATATTTACTGCTGAAACTGCAAATAACTGTGACAAAAATCTATGATTTTTAAGTTTATCGCAACCTTTTAACTCTGTGTAAATAAATACGGTTACTTATCGGACACGTTCTTATCTAACAGAGTCGTGGTCACCGCACAGTCATGCGCTCTGCACGGGAGACGGGACCAGCATCAACATCACACGTCCGGGATTCGTCCTATGAGACTCCATAAAGCCTATGGCAACGCACACTTATACTGCATCGTCTCTTTTCAGCCTAGTAAGACAAATAAAAAAGGGGATGGCAATCCAGTGCAGGTTGCTTATTATGTGTGTTGTGGGCTTTATCTAAGCTAAAAGTGTGTGTGATAAACCTGTTCAACCAATACTTAAGGGTTGTTTTGAAACTTTCATAAATAAAATCGCAATGTCTGAATTATCATTGTACCTACTTGCAAAGGACTTTACTGACGTAAAATAACCGTTCAATGTAACGTTCATTGCCGACTAGGATGGGGCTATTAATAAAAGATGGCCCAATGAACGATGTTCCATTAGTGCCCCATGTGCTAATAAGATTTCATTTGTATTGCTTACTGGATCTACGTCTCGACTAATGATTAATATTGTCAAACGTCTTTCTGAAGTTTCTTCAATAAATGTACGATAAAGTAGCAAATATATCATGAACCAACGTGTCTGCTGTCCCGTTCTTCCTACTAGACAAATTATGTTAGTAGCAGCCTACGAGAATAATATCTAAACAAATGATGCTGCGATGTCCTTCGAGATGTTGTTGCCGGACAGTTGATGTCATGAATTAATAACATTTTTATTTCGACGCTTAAGAGCCACCCCTATTAACTTTTGAAACTGTATTATGATCCTTACTTCTTCCGTGATAAAGACGGATCTTGTTTGTTTGTGATGAGAAAGTATCGGATTGTGGCAGTAATGGAGGATCATTAATCGCGTTTACGCGGAAGGGAGACGCGGCGCGCATCGTGCTGCGGCGCGCGGCGGTGTGCGGCGATGTGCGAGCGGTCGTTCACTTCTGGAATATTATTGGTGATGTTATATGAGCTGTTTCAGGACAAATTGTTATTTGATAGTTTCTGTGAGATAGATGCTCTTCTTTATCGAATAAAAGATCATTTTAAGATGAGGTCAAACCCGCATGGACTAATTGCGAACCGGGACCGGCTACGGACAGCGGACACTGACCGGTATTGTACTGACCAGTTTTATTACTAAAATATTGACATTCGAAATAATACAGGAGAAGCTCTTCTGTTTCTCTACCCTAAATTAAACGTTACTGAATGTGTATTGAGTAATTTACATACAGGCACTAGCCTTGTTACGATAGACGACCACAAAGACATACCGCCTTTGACGACGAGTACCATTTTAACAAAATTCACAATTTCAGTATCATCAAGAATTTGTTGAAATATATTTCAGTGTCGCCTGACAGATGTGGAAAATAAGATATATCACCTATGTACATACGCCTGCTAATTTTACAGAGATGAAGGTATTCTTGGATTTTGTGTTGACTAATCGTGATTGATATAATCTATGTATTGACGTACATAATTGAGTTCAACAAAGTACATAAGCAGGCGGTTCAGCAGTAGTGTGCAACTCTGTTGTAATTCAATTATTTATTATTATAATAATATTATTATGTACTTGGCCCAGGAATAATTTCCGTTTGTTTATATACTATCATTAACACTAGAAACGGGATATTTACCATGTTTACTGTTTGTTTTGAGTTTCGGCGCTGTTGCAAGCGCCATGATCACGGATAAACATGATTCTAAACTATTCGGCTCAGAGAAACAAACTAAATTCATTAAAACTGTGCCAACTAGTTACTGAACCCTGTAGTACAAATAACATCGGTAAATAAGATTATTTTACAGTCTAAACTAGTTTGTCTGAAACCGGTGGGTAAATAAACTAACACTTTTGTAAATAATGAGATTACTGAAAGTATTACGGTTTGATACAAACTATTTGACGGTTGGATAAACATGACAGTGCACAGGCGCAGGTGCTGCAAGTGTCCGAGCCGCTGTTACGGATTCCTATAACGCGAATCTCAAGGGCTGGACCCGTACAGATTCACGATCTCAAATCAAGAGAACTGTCAAGTTTGCGTCATTGAGAGCCGACGTCAAATATTAATTATGAGAAGCGAGTCGAGCAGCTCCTGTGTCTATCGATGATGCGAGGACGCTTTCTGCCTAATCGAATTATTGTATTGTGCTCTTTGTGCAAATAGTACGTATTGTACGAAAATATCAAGAAGAAACTTTAAAAATGTACTCGAGAATAAAACCGATATTTTTTAAATAATACTGCTAACTCCTCGGGGAAACCCGCGGAGGCGCGCCTGCAGTACACCCACCATTCGCCACTTATGTTGAAGTCACATGTAAGGTGGCTCATGTAAGATTACTTTTTGCAATAAATCCGGCACCAATCCACAGTCGGGGGCTGCTACTGAGACAATCGTAACGGAATACCACTATACTTAGCTGGACCTGGGAATCGAACGCGTCTCATACCAATTTTTACATCCCTTGAGTCAGTGTGCTCAAGCCCTTGCTTAAGGAGTAATGCTGAATTCGTTTCATAATTTACTGTAATGTTATGTTCTAAGTCTAGATTGCAACGGCACTAGTTCTGGCCGTAACTTTAATTATGTACTGTGTACCCGCAGCACTGCGTCGCGAGGGGATCAACTCGACCACCGAACTAGTTAATTTCATGTGTTCATGTAAATAACACGAAGTACGTAGGAGCTGCTGTAACTGTGTCGCTGAAGTCAAATCAATTGTTTTATTAATTTACAAATAACATGGTTTTTGACACAACTCTAACTCATAACCTCAACTTCCTCCCCGTGTCCCACGGAAGGTACTTGGGGTCGGCCCAACTTCAGTCTTCCATTCTCCGCCAACCGTCCCGCTATCATTCCCTTCCTTTCTTTTTATCATCCCTCACACAATTCATCCATCGTTTCTCTGGACTTTCTCTCTCTGTCCATTCATTACTCTTTCAGTTACATGCGTTATCATCATCAGCACACTAGATGTAGCAATTAAATATAAAGTAAACGTGACAGCTTACAAGCATCCCAAATTATATAAATACATCAACTAAGAAATTTAAGTCAGGACAAACGCCCCTTTTATTGCCCCACACGAAATCTGTACGACAGACGACTCCCCATACAGAACCCACAAAGAATGATCATCAAGGGATTATCAAATTGGAATAATCATGCAATATAATGTATTCATAGACGGTGGTAAATCCCTATAACGATCTATTCGCAGCTAGTCCCCGCGCGTGCGCAGGGTAAAGTGCGATGCGCTCCCACGGGACTGCGGACGCTTAGCGGCTCCTAAAGTCCTCACTTTTATTGTCTATCTATATTATAATATTTATAATACACTTAATATTCATACTTGTGTCCGGGTAGTCCTAACGCTACTTGCGATGCGTATTCAGCTGCATTTTTCTTTGTGATGACGAAAGTTGTTTCGTACAAATATTGATATTTGTAGTGTTCCAAAAACCAATCCACCTCCTTAATTTAATCTCCCAATTCAGACTTGTATACTGACTGTAATATTAAATTATTGGCACACTATTAATCATCTGTAGCGCTTTTGGCAGGTGTAGCTCATCAAGCAACTGATACCGTGATGCTAAAATCTCATTCAAAGCTAGTAAGTACTCATCGTGTCCAATCGCCCGTATTTCGGCACACAATCATTAATCACTCTCAAAGCGGTTTCGTGGTCGACTAGTCGGAACAGAGATATATCGATTCCTTCAGCTAGCAACACACCCTGTGAAATACACGTTCATCTGGAGTAGACACATTTTTGTTATGGATATGGATTATAGATAGTACCTAGTGGCTATAAAAACCCCAACGTTTGAATTATTGTTTCTCATAAAATTGTTTTACCACACAAAACGTTAAGAATAAACAATTTAATTTAATTTAACTTCTGGATCAAGTGGTTCCAAAGATCGCACGCTTGCTTGGCAGATTCAATCAACCTTAGAGTCAGGGTCGCTGCCCCAGTTCTTGACGACAGGAATTACCCACCTGCTCCATAAATCAGGTAGTACTGCGAAGCCCAAAAATTATAGACCAATCACTTGTCTACCGACCGTTCTTACATCCAGTTTGAGAGCTAAAATCAACCAACATTGAGAGTAATTCTATCATGTCTGCCTCTCAAAATAGTCAAAATGGATGTAGGAACGGGTCCCGCGGTACTAAGGAACTGCTCCTCATTGATATGGTCATTAGCCAACAGGTTCGCCGCTCCCGAAAGGATCTGTCTACATGTTGGATAGACTATAAGAAGGCCTATGATTCGGTGTCTCATACATGGTTCATGAGGGTGCTGGAGTTGTATAAAGTAGATGCAACTCTGCGTACCTTCCTGATGTCATCTATGGGGCACTGGAGAGCGGTCCTTCGCTACCCAGGATGTCGACAGATCCAGGGGAACAGCGAACCGATAAGGATAGAGCGCGGTATATTCCAGGGTAATAGTCTGAGTCCATTGTGGTTTTGTCTAGCCTTGAACCCTCTCAGCACACTGCTGAAAGGTTCTGGTCTAGGCTATCGGTTAAGGAGAAGTGGTCAGGTCATAAATCTCACCTTCTTCATCTACACGGATGATCTGAAACTCTTTGCACCCAACAATTTGCAACTGATGAAGCTAATGAAGGTAACCGAAACCTTCAGTAGCGCCATCAGGATGGAATTTGGTGTGGACAAATGTGCAGTCATGCATGTGAAACGAGGGGAGATTATGGAATCCGTGGGAACTCAACTCTCGGATTCCATACACCTTAGATCCCTCTCCTCAACAGAAACCTACAAGTATTTGGGTATGTCGGAAGCATTAGGTATCAATACTGCCGGAATGAAACAATCGTTGAGGGAACGCTTCTTCGGCCGCCTGAATATGGTGTTTGGCAGTCTTCTGTCAGGTGGAAACAAGGTGCGCACCTTCAACGGTTGGGTCATGCCAGTTTTGATGTATTCTTTCGGCAGACTCAAATGGACTGAGACGGAACTTGATGCCCTAGATAGGAGGGTCCGCGCACTGCTGACCGCCAATGGGATGTATCACCCACGGTCGTCGGTGATGAGACTGTATATTCCACGGAAGTGCCGGGTCGTGGCTTCTTAAATGCTAAGACCCTGTACAAGGATTATCTGTCTGTCTGTTAAGGATTATCCACCAGCAACCTGCTTTGAAGTACAAACTTGTGGAATCAGAAGTGCCATACTATAAGTATGCGCCCGACCCAGTTCTCGATGATGGTAATATCACGTTGTACTGGGATCGACCTATCGTCACTGACAGGACTATTGTTACCAATAGCTTGAGATTGTGGTGATAGATCGATTGGAGCGTCGCGCAATGATTGTTAATATTACGGTCCCGCATGACGAGAACCTCGTGAAAGCAGAGAAAGATAAACAATTCAAATATCTCGATCTGGCTCGCGAGGTTGTCGACATGTGGGACTTGAATACACCAGTCATTGTGCCGATAGTCGTGTCGGCCAATGGCTTAATTGCCATGAGCCTCGACCAACATCTGAAGAGGACACGGCGCATTTTGTTAGGAGGTTCCTCTCTCAAGAGCCCTGCCCTGACCACCGGTAGCTCGGACCTTGTTCCCGATGCTAGTGAGATACTATTTTTTTTTATGTTGTTTTATATTTGAATATTTAAAAATGTAAATAATATGTAAAAAAATGATTAAACGAATAATTTAATTTCCTCCAATATAAACTACAAGTATCGAGCCAGCCTATATCTACATGAACACTTTCAAGGAGATAATTTAATCTTTTTCAAATTATTCATTCTTCTTATCGTCCAAATCCCCGCTATCTGTTCCAAAGTCGTCCCAGTAGACCTTCAGAAGCTTAGCGACTTTAGTCAGGAACCAAGCGATCATGACAAACACGGCGGCTGCATCCAGGTGATACCGCTCCATAATACTGAGCTGAAGAGCGGGGGAGCGGAGGTGCGGGGCGCCGCGCGTGCTCATCACCACCTCGATCCAGTACAGCAGCTTCTGGTTCACTGGTACCAGCGGGTTCTGCAGGATTACGGAGGCTTCCTTCGCGTTGTTTCGATAGCTGTGGAGATAATTACATTCTAATATTGTTGTAGGCAGGCGTGGAAATAATCTGAAAAAATTTAATGTCATCCAACATAAGGAGCAAAATTGTTGTCAAATCTGGTTTTCCCAATTCACTGGTGAGTGGTGTGCAAATAGTTAGGTAACAACCTACGTTTTAAAGATAAGTCGTAAAGGAGGCAGAATGAGGATCAATCATTAATCAAGCAGAAGATTAAAGGTTTTGGGAGGATTGCGACTTTATACTTTATTCAACACTTTGAATCAAGATTAATTATTGCTGCTAATCCAACGACGGATTCCGAAAATGTATAAAGTTTCCAAGATTTGGTGCGTAAACGCTTTAAAATGAGTTGAATATTTAAATCATTTTTCTGAAAAAATATTTTATCTGGCTTAAAATGTTTCGAGTGACATCTAAATTGAGAATCAAACAACTTTAAACTGTCAGCGTTATTTTCCGCTCGACGGCGTTTATTTTATTTCGTGAATAAACCGGGGAATGTATATAAATCATGACACTACATTACCTCACATCCTCTAAATGGCCCCATGATCCGCGACAAGAGTGATGGCCAACACAAAAAATAAAATAAACCAGTTCTCTGGAGAATGGTAAATCATAAAGTAGCTAAACAACGAAGTGTTGATTCAGTTATCAAAAATGTCTTCAGGGAAATAACTGCGGAATCACCATAAAAATGTTAGCTGCAATATAAATTATAGAAGAAAACTTTAAAACTCTGAAGTAAACAAAGCCAGTAACCTAATTACGTAACACACTTGCAGTGACAATGCCTTTCATTTAAACAATACCACAAATTTCAGCCAAATTATTCAAACATTTTGAAGCAATGCATTGAGTGATGAGTTTCCTTGAAAGTGAACTGAAAGTGTGTTACACAATTGGGGTGCTGTTAATGTAACTCGTATTCTTGCAAAAAACTATGCACCTGTAGTTCCCAAGTATTTCCATGATAGCTTCCTTAACCCGGTACCCTATCATACTGGAGAGGGGCACCCTGATGCCTCTTCCCCGGGCGGCTGCGATGTCCATGGTAAGCAGCTGGTCACTCTTCACGGGCAGGCCGACAATAGGCACGCCGTGGTACATCGCCTCCAAGTACGACAGGAACCCGCCGTGAGTGATCATCATCACGGTGTTGGGGTGTTCTGGTGATGAAGAGGAATATTTTGTTTCGGGATTGGTTTGACTGGCTAACTATCCAGTTCTCATTTGTTGTAATACGCTTTTATGTAATTCTAAGCAACACTTTGAGAGTCCACCTTTGGTTTCTACATAATTATTAAAACTCTTGGCGCTGGGTAGAGCTTTGAAAATCCAACAATTAGATTTTATTGAGCGTTTGTTCACTTAGTTTCACGCATAGCATTATTACCATAGCCTGTTGGAACAGTTTGACTGCGACAGTGTTTATATTCCACCGCAGTAAGCGTGGTTTACGCAGTTCAAGTATTTCTTTCTGACGCGTGATTGACCTTATATGTATAAATGAATCTGTTGGTTGTTGTTTACATTAAGTTTTACTCACATGTTTGTGATGGGCTCGGCCGCGGGTTGTGGGTGCGGGGGGTGTGGCGGTCCCGACCCGTTTCAGTCACGTTTATTTGACTTGTTCATTCACGGTCACAGCACAGTCAACAATAATAAACATAAGCGTGCCGCATGAAAATTGTTGTAATGTTAGAGATGAATCATCAAACATTCCCCATTAGAAAAGGTGATCTTGTTAAATTATTTTAACGATAAAATTCTTTCTTTCTTCTTTATCATGCGTGTGCTAAACTGGTGTCAGAGTTTTTATGCCGCCCATGGGCCTCTGACTTTGCTTAAACGATATAATTTAAGAGATCTATCAATGTAGAGGGCCTAGACAAAGTGAAATGCTAATAGGGACAGCTAGGCCTGTCATTGCAATGTACAAAATTTTGGTATGTTGTTAGGACAGATAAAGACACCAATAGTACAACACCAACTTTGCAACTTCGAAAGACCTGTGCCCCTTGTCTGTGAAGGAAAGCCCGTTGTGGCTTCTGTCGAACTTCCTCGGGTCTGTGGACGAAAGCCCGTTGTGGTTTTTCTGTCACTGTTCCACGTAATTTGTTTACTAAAACTATATCTACCTTGCTCAAACTTGCCGTTTATAAACTTATAACCTTACGAGCGTAACCAAAATGCATACCCTAGCTTGCATGTATGCAACTTGACCAATATCAAAATTGATACTCGTCAAGCTTTCGCGCAATATATACATCAGAGCCCTATCTGTGGAGGATGAAATGTAAAGATTTATCATGACAGGAATAAAAGCTGCGGCATACGAAAAATTTGTAAAAAAATAAACTCAAGGACTAACCAATTTTTAAGGGTTTCTTCCTTTTTCAATTTCTAAGACAATTATTAAACCCACTGAACCAACCATTTCATTGTGTGTTGCCAGTGATGCCATGCTTGCAAATGAGCCAACCGACAAACTTGCCATTACGGATGTTACATACGTAATGGCAAGTCCTTCGGTTGGTTTTATGGAACTCAGTTTTGCATGAAGGTTTTATATGCACATTTTAAATTATCATGCATAATCTAGTGTGTGACTTGCTCGATCGTATGTGGCAGTCGCGCATGCATGCATGCGCAGTCCTCAGTTTGCGGTTGCCAGCAAGGGCGCGAGGTCGCGTGGCAACGCATCGATTGGCAAAATGGCGAGTCGCAAGCGTAACGCCATTCTGGAAGATTTCATTTATATTTACAAATCTGAACCCTGTCTTTGGCGCGTAAAGTGTAAAGATTATCAAGACAGACATAAAAGAGCGGCAGCATACAGAACATTGATAAAAAAACTCCAGGAGTTAGAGCCTACTGCTACAAAAAACGACGTTGTTAAAAAAATTAACACGTTTCGCAGTAACTTTAGACGAGAGAAGAAAAAATACGAAGAATCGATGAAATCAGGAGCGTCTTCTGGTGACATTCAGAAACCAACTCTGTGGTACTTTGATTTGTTTGATTTTCTTGAAGATCAAGATTGTCCTCGAAACTCGCAGTCTAACAGTTTGGATAGTGACGAGATAGGGTTTAATGTAAGTACTTTATGAACCTTAACCTTTTTTAATGTCAGTTCTTTTTTATTGTCCCTTCTCCCTACTATATTATATATTATTATATTATATATATTATTTATTATTATTATTATATATTATTAATTTATTAATATTATAATAAATGCGAAAGTAACTCTGTCTGTCTGTCTGTCTGTTACGCTTTCACGTCTAAACCACTGAACTGATTTTAATGAAATTTGGTACAGAGATAGTGTTGACCTTGAGAAAGAACATAGGATAGTTTTTATCCCGGACTTTTGAAGAGTTCTCTTTGAAACGCGATATAACCGAAGTCGACGCGGGCGAAGCCGCGGGTGGAAAACTAGTATTTTATAAAATTAGTTAAGTTTTGTTCCATAAGTAATTATATGCATTATTTAAATAGGTAGTTAAATTCATTTCCAATAAATAACTAGATATTTTTCCGTTTGCTCAATTTTTCGCATATGAAAAGAAACGACACAATTATTAGACTTTAATTACATATGTACATAACAAATATCAGAAAAACAGAGAACGTTTGCCGGTCTGCTCTGTAATTTCCATACTAATCTTTACTTTTTTTATATTTCAAATTGATTGTGAAGTAACAAATCACAAACCAAAAAAAAACCACAACATCTCTTGCCACTTTGCATTCACTACTTTTACAAAGTAGACTTGGTATTCTAGACGGATTTCTTTTGCATCAGTCATTATATTTCATTGAATTTGTAGTTACATGTGTTGTGTATATTGTGTATGTAGTTAATTGCGTGTATATTTGTAACCAGATGTAATAACGGTTCCATGTCCATATTTTCTCGATAAAAACATCTTGTGGCGCATATAAACTAGGTAAATGCTCCATTAAAAAGTTGTGCAAAGTGCATAATATTATAGCCATCACCAGTTTTTCTTTATTCATTCGAGTGCGGTGAATGTAAAATCGTGAAACTAGTATACCAAAATCGTTTTCAACTATACTTCTTGCCGGAGATATCCATAACTTAAAAAAAATCTTTTGATAGCTGATCAAATCTGACCAATGATATGGCTTAATATAAGAATGCATGGTGAGCAACAAATACATATGGCAAACACTCTGAACTGTGTCACAAAAATATCACAACTAAAAAGGATAAAAAAAACCTTTAAGCAAAAACAACTTACAAAAAAGTTTATTGTAACACCCCATCGCACAATCTTTCTGTTGTTCCAAAATCTGTTTATCTGTATAAATCGGTTTCTGGCTTTAAACTATTGCCACAGGAACCATGGCATGTCAATATTTGTAGTACTCGTATGTACCTAATAATATCCACTGTCAGCAGGTGGAATTATTTCCACCTCTTTTTAAAAAGGTGCGCAAATTCCTTCCATTTTTCTGAAGAATCTGGATTATAATTTTATTGTTCTAGGAAACCAACGACCCTATAGAAAATAACGCAGATAATATGGGTACCACAGAAGATGCTGCAGATACTACTGAAACACATCACACAACTACTACTACTAACGGTACTACTGAAAATATTTCGACACAAAAGGCAGCTCAAGAAAATATTTCAAGACCAAATAAAAAGAAAGCAGATCAAGATCAAATCACCAATGACGTGTTGCTGTATGTACGAGATCGTTTAAAGCGTCCTGCTGCCGCTTCAACACCAGAAGACCGCTACGATCTCCTTGGAAGATCTATCGCGATAAAATTAAGATCCGTAGAGAAGCGTCAAAGCTTGATTGCAGAGAAAATCATCAACGACACACTGTTTGATGCAGAAATGGGTAACTTGAGTACTGAATCATACCGGGGACATAAAATTTAACTTTCTTTACTTCACCATCTCTAACTACAACTACTACTACTATTTGACAAACTTCTTGTCCATCCCCCTCATTAATTCAACAATATTATGCAGAAATACATAAATACGCTACTTCTCATGCACTCCTACTTAAGTCGTGATCTTCTACAATTCAACAATATAATAATGATCACAATTTCAATTTCTCGTGCCCCCTTACGTCAGCTCTGTTGTTCTCTGATACAACGTTACTTCTCCTATGCCGCAACCGCAGCCGTCAGCCACACGGCCACACCCCACACCAAATTAACGTTTATATTTCACAAAAAGAAACAATATCATTTTATAAAAATTTTGATTCAGAATTGATGTAATTAATTGCATCCTTATGTAGTTCCGCAGGGGTCGGTCGTTTCTATATTTTCGCTTTTGTTATAAGCATTATTAAAGCTTTGTAATTATTCAAATGAACTAGATTTTTATTATTAACATTTCTGTAGATACTATATTGTAGAAGATGAACTGAAATAGTCAGTACCGAGACTATAAAAGCGCGCGCCCGCATAGACTCGCCCCTATTCCATCGGCGACCACCACAGCGCGCGGACCTATTCGACGTCAGGTGTCATCTGTATCGTGAGACTGTTTCGCTTAATTACCTAATTGTGGCATTTATTTACATGTGTTGTGAATTGTGAACTAGCATATGAGTTTTGATTCTGTTGTTTTCTAAATCGTATTAATCGCTTGTAAAATCTGAGGTACAATAAAGTTTAGGTTACGTGTTGTGATTATTTTTTTTAATTGATATTCCACGTCAGATCTTATATCAGAAGTGGGATCTCAATCCTAAGCCCACAGGCTGCTTAGATTTGAATTAACTACTAGCTGAACTTGACAAAAACCTTAAAAGAACAGAATCAAAACTACCCACTTTTGTTTGTCTGAATTTTTGTTTTGCTTTAACCGTTCTTTGAATCAACCATG
Organism: Eurois occulta; assembly: GCA_950022335.1. NCBI lineage: Eukaryota > Metazoa > Arthropoda > Insecta > Lepidoptera > Noctuidae > Eurois > Eurois occulta. The sequence continues at coordinate 536,420 of OX465489.1, read as the reverse complement.
CCGAGAACACATGGCTCGCGAAGTAGATCACGTAGCAGGTCACACCGACGTCATCGTAAACGTCACGAGTCTCGAGAAGCGTCTCAAACGAAATCTCGTAGACGTCACCGATCGCGATCTCGGCTCCGATCTGAATCGCGACCTAGGTACCAATCCTTGTCTCAATCTCGGTCTCAGACACCGCCGGTAGTGTCACGTAAACAACCGGAATTAAAGGAACCACAACCGCGTACGACCATCAATAAAACGTTAGACACCATCCTCACGCGATTAGAAGCAATAGAAAATAATTTTACGTCTACCCCCATACCACATTCCGATATTGCGACCCCGTCTGCCGCTCAGACAATTGTTGACGCGATTCAGGCCATAAACCCAATACGATCGCACAATTACTACATCTCCAACTTCGACCCATCGATACACGACATCGATGCATGGTGCGAAGAGGTTGACCGCGCTCAGTTAACAAACCGTTGGAACGACAAAGAATGCCTGTCTCGCGTGGCAGGTTGCCTGAGGGCTGATGCCAAAACGTGGTTAAACGAGTGGGCTACAAATGATCGCTCATGGTCCAATTTCACTAGAGAATTTAAGTCGTTGTGTCCGCAAAAGATTAATTATGCCCGAACTCTTCATGAAGTTATAAACACCACGTCCGACAAGTTTACGTCATACGCAGAATATGCGCGGCGTTCATTATTAAGGTTACGAATAATAAAAGGATTAAGCGAAGAGCTTATGACCCAAATAGTGATTCTCGGTATCAGTGATGTTCAAGTACAAGCAGCAGCTACTAATGCTGATCTAACAACAGAAAATCTAGTTTCACTTTTAGCCACGTACGTGAAGCCTATTCGCAAACCCGATAACCGTAACACCGACAAATCTGCGTCATCCAGTAATGCGACTAAAAGACATAATTTTAACGGTTCTAGTAAGTCTGAAAACAAATGCTTTCATTGCGGCCAAACAGGACACTATAAGCACAAATGTCCCAAGAAGCGTAATGTCAATGATAAAGCCGATAGTGTTAGTAATGCCAGACCCACCCCAGCTAGCAAAATACCCTTACAAACAAAAACTTTAAGAGCGATGGTTTTATACAAGGTTTATACGTGTTCTGATTAAGTCAGAAACTCTTAATACCCTTAAAAACAGAAGCTTGTAAGAGCTATGGTTTCATATAAGGTTTATATATGTTCTGATTAAGGCAGGAACTCTAGTAGTGGTATTTTATAAGTCTGTTTAAATTTTAAGAGCATTCACACTTGTAACATAGTCATAAAGACGTATATAAGAAAACGTTATACAATATTAATAAGAGCAGTGGTATTATAAGCACCTTTTACAAATCTAATTGCCTTTGATTCTTAATTAATACTTATAAATACATTTTATAAGTACAGTCAACCTTAGAAGTGACTATACTAAGTGTTTTATTAGACTTCTGTAAAACTAGTATTTTAAAATTGTGATTTATCTCACCTAAGACATATTAAAGAGTAATAGCTCTTTAAAAAGTCCTACAAGTGTCTTTAACAATTTCCTATTAGGGGTTATTTATTTTCGCAATCATTTCTACTATCTATATATTATTTATAATTTTATTTAAATATTATTATGTAATCAATATAAGTTTCTTGGTAAATTAGTTACACACTTCACATTCATCACTTGGGTAGTGGTCGTAAATTGCATATTTATGGCAGCCTGCGCACCAGAAGAACTTCAAATAAAATAAAGTAATAATATCATTCTGGCCATTGTAAAATGTTGGGGCAGAAACTTTGAAGTAGGATATCCACAGGCGATACATTTTTCACACGATACAAAGTGCGTTATGTTCCATGGCCATTGTTCATTCTTAAGCATTTGGATCTTTTTTTTAGTTATGAAACAGTCGACATCCATAACTGCAACCATACTGAATATATTTGTCCTAAAACATAATATGTATTAGCGTGTTAACATTAAATTAACGTTGTGGATTAATTTCATAATACCTATAATGACATCGTCGTTTGGCTTGCTTTTACTTCTTAAGGAACCCTAAAATTATGAGCAACATGGCCGTGTAGACAGTAGGTTTAGGTTTAATTTGACTTTTACGAGTGCGATATAAACCTTACATAAGAGTACTAGACTCATATTGCTCTAACAAAGCACTTATGAATCGTGGTTGGTCGTAATGGCGACGTTTTGATATTATTTTACAAATAATTAAAAAAATAATACAGTAAACGACATATTTTTAAAAAGGCCCGTGAAAATATTGTTATTAAAATTTCAAAGTAATCGAGAAAATCTACTTCGCAACCTAATAATCGCATAGAGTGCGTGACAAATACATGAGTAAGATACACACTAGCGTTTTGTAGGAAAGTACAATAAATTTAAATATAATACTTACGTTTTTATGCGCGCGTACTCTTTATTTTTTCACCAAAGTTCCAAAGACTCGCAACCCACGGCGGTTTGTGATAACACTCTTATTAGGAGATCACAAAGAGAAATATAAGCGATATTACACTTCAAATAGTATTTTATTTTATTAGTAAGAGGACTTTAAGGTTATTTACCCTTACAGCGCGCCATAGTAAGTGACTAGTAAGTTTATTTGTTTTTATAAAGGTATCAGCAAGAGTTTTATAAGTTTGAAAATACACTTCGCGAGACCTTTACAAGGCAATTGCAAGGGTGAATATACTTATAAAGTGTGCCCAAATCCACACTTATAAGTGCCTATAGGTGTGATATAAGACTGAAAAAAATATGGTCTTGGGATATTTGTAAGATTATTTTTTGCTAGCTGGGACCTGTTCTTTCTGTAAGAAGGCAGGGCATAAAGAGAGTGACTGTTTCACTAAGGCTCGATCTGAGTCTAACAGTCGGTGATGGCATCAGCCTGTTACGTGATATCTTGTTAACCTTGACGGAGGCTGGGTTCTCAGTTAACGTGCGCAAATGTTTCTTTCTTACCACCACGATCGAGTACCTGGGTCGCGTCATTAGTCACGGTCAGGTTAGGCCGAGTCCGCATAAAATCGAGGCACTAGTTAACGCACCCATACCTGGTAACGTCAAACAAGTACGCCAGTTGCACGCTGGTGGATTTATCTGCAAGATTTCAATTTCGAGATTGAATATCGAAAGGGTGTAATGATGGGTCACGCCGATTATCTAAGCAGAAACCCGCCAGCGTTGCAAGTCAATGCCATCGATAGACCATCAAATTGGGCACAAATGGCCCAGTCAGCTGATTCCGAGACCCATCTCATCGAAAAACTGAGGGATGGTCTCTTGGACTCTAGTCGGTACATTTATCAGGGCGATGTGCTCTACTAGCGCTATTCACCTGTCGGTGAGGAGTCGCGTTTACTATGTTTTATCCCTAAAGGACACCGGCTCAGTTTATTACGCGTTTTTCACGACGAGCACGAGCACATTGGGGCTGATAAAACTTACGACCTTATTTTAAAACATTTCTGGTTCCCGGGCCTAAAACAATTTGTTAAAAAATATACTGCCCATTGCCTGATTTGCATTAGAAAGAAGCGTGTTCCAAGAGCTCCTCGTCAGCCTATTACGTCATGGGAAAAATCAGACATTCCCTTCAACACGGTTCATGTTGATGCATTAGGTCCCTTACCAGAGTCCAACGAATATAAGTTTGTACTTGTTTTGGTCGATTCTTTTACCAAATTTTGTTTACTCTATCCCATATATAGACAAGATGCTAGCGAGTTGAAACGAGTTTTCAATAGCGCTATACCTTTATTTGGGACACCCAAACTCATAGTTCGTGATCGTGGTCGCATGTTTGAAGCGTCATCTTTTACCAGTTGGGTAACTGAAATGGTACTCTGCTTTGTATTTGTAAATTGGTACTAACGCGACCACTCCTGTGATTCGTGCGCTGATGACGTTGCCGTCGAAAATTCTAGTCCGAATCGCGAGGCCATGAGGGAACTCAGTAGGAGCTCCGCTAAAGCATCTCTTGACAAGAATCAAAGCGGTCAAGACGATCGGGTAAATCGTGTAAGGCACCCGCCAAGAGTTTTTCAGGTAAACGATCACGTGTTCGTGATAAAGTATCCTCAGTCCGCTGGGAAGCTCGACCCTGGCATGAGGGTTCCGTACCGCGTGACTAAAGTGTTACGAAGTGATCGCTACGAGCTGAAACTGTTAAGTGGAGCCAGAGGCAAGACAACACAGGCTGCAGCTCAGTATATGGTCCCGTGGAAAGGAGAGTGGTGTCCCGATACCTGTGCTGCATTCTTAGAGCGTGAGTACAGTGTTACTTTGCATTTGATCATTTTCGTAATGGTCTAGGTCTAGTAAAGAAAATGTGATGGGACAATAGACAGACTGCGGGATGTCTAAGTCTTATGTTTAGTAAACTGCGGGATACTAAACTCATGTAGAGGACGGACTGCGGGACGTTCTTACTAAGCAAACAGACTGCGGGATGTTTGCCTACATGATTAGAGTGATGCCTTATGTTAGACAGACTGCGGGATGTCTAAGTTTCATCTTTGGTAAACTGCGGGGTACCAAAGTCATGTAGAGGACGGACTGCGGGACGTTCCTTTTAGCAAGCAGACTGCGGGATGCTTGTCTACATGATTAGAAACTAAACTGCGTTAGCAATTGAGGATGAATATGAGCATGAGCTCTCATTCATCAAAGCCTACATCTGTAGGTATGTTTAACCTGTTTAAACACTAAGTGTTACGTTATGTGTTTACAGAAGCCGATTCGACAGAGGATATTACTACCCCGGCCACGAGATGATGCATGACCCTGCCGACACACCCATGGCAGAGGTGGAGGCTGGCCCATCTCGTTTAGCTGCTGCTGAAGACAACGCCCCAGCACACGCATTACCGGACATATCGGATGCCGTCGTGGACGACGCATAGTCAGGAGAGGCCGTGTAGAAGATGAACTGAAATAGTCAGTACCGAGACTATAAAAGCGCGCGCCCGCATAGACTCGCCCCTATTCCATCGGCGACCACCACAGCGCGCGGACCTATTCGACGTCAGGTGTCATCTGTATCGTGAGACTGTTTCGCTTAATTACCTAATTGTGGCATTTATTTACATGTGTTGTGAATTGTGAACTAGCATATGAGTTTTGATTCTGTTGTTTTCTAAATCGTATTAATCGCTTGTAAAATCTGAGGTACAATAAAGTTTAGGTTACGTGTTGTGATTATTTTTTTTAATTGATATTCCACGTCAGATCTTATAATATATATTTTCCAGAGCTTAGATATAGATATATGGCATCACAATCACATGTTTAAGCTAACACATTGTCGTCCAATGTCGGTGACACCATAGCTTTCACTGTCCATCTGATAGCATAGGTTATAATGGTGTAACTGTGCAGGCGAACCCTAATGTGTATTTGTTCTACGACACTCGGTTATGCCTGTTGGATATGCTTGTAAGTTAACTGTCATGCAATCCCTAGCTTGAATGGGCGCCAACGGGTGAGGAGGAGCGCGACTACGAAAGCCAACATAGTCTCCTGAGCCCCAAAAAGAGCGCACACAGATTGTGACAGATTTTATAGTCGTTAAAAATGTACCAATTTACTTTTTCAATGAAAAATGTCCAAAAAATTCGAGCCTACGTACTACGAGGTTTTGAGTTTAGTTAGCGCAGGTGTTTCGAAGCTGCAAACTTGGATTTACACCATTGCTGTATATCCTAACAACATTCAAAAAAAATAATTATTTACGTGCGACCTAAAGGCTCTCATCACCGGGAGCATCGCCTGTAATGTAAGGTAAGTTTGGCATGGCATCTCGAAAGTAAACCTTGAGGCTGGCATCTGCTTAAACGGATCTCTATCTGTCCTGTGGGTGCCTTGAGTGTAAGGCCTCCAGCCAGCGGCAAAAAACTTATAAATTAAGCGACAGCGCGCTAAGGGCACCCCCTATGGAATATGAGCCTCGGCTTAGGCCGCTGATTAGAAACTACTGGCTCAGCATCGCGGGCTGGCTCGAGAAAAGGTTGGAGGGGACTTACTCACGATTCGGTCATACGCCTTTAAACATTGGTAATACGGTCCTATTTTCAATGCCGCCAGTAAATCGCTCGCGTATTTTTCCATTCTGTCTGATCTGACACTTCAGATTCACTTGTTTCTGTACAAAATTGGATTGTCATTTTTGTGATTGTTAGACAACATAGGAGACCCGTTACAAGTGTATGCTCCCGGTGTGGGAGCACAAGAACGCGATTTTTGTACCTACAGTGACTGTTCTAAACGATTATTGAGAACTCACATACGCTACCTGTTGAATGTCTTGCAAAGACAGACAGTTATACGAAACGCTGTAGAAGCGATCGTCACTGGTCTTGGCCCTCAGGATTAGAATCGGATCAACTAGCCCTCTGGATCCCAGTCAGGACGCTCCGCTTGTTTGCCACTCAATAACACAAATGCTTACTGAGCACAGCCAGCTGCGGCGCCTTCTCGACTAGATGCACGTTCCCGGGCACGTAGTCCAGTTTCCCCCGGTACCTCCACACCACGGTCTGCTCTAGCTGCCGGAAGGCGCGCAGCAACTCCTGCTTCATCTCCTGGGGCAAGTCCTCGCTAACGGTGGAGCCCAGGTTGAAGTAGATCACGCCGTGCTTGGCGTTATCCAGTAGGGCTTGCAAGTTCTGCACATACACACACAGAAGGTTGAGATGGGAATGAACTTTCGGGCATTTATTCGATTTTTTTTCGACAGTTGCTATCGTTTGTTCTCTCAGCGTATCGATGGCCAAAGTTCAAACTTAGCTAAGCGAACTCCGCTCACTGATGCAGTCATAAAGGTCATCAAGTGCGCAGGTAACAGGTTATGCGAAGCAAAATGGAAGGTGGGCCATTGTCTGTGCTGGTCTAATCTAGGCCCCCATCTATAAAGATTGTCGCTGCTACACCCGACTTGAGTTCTAAGCCAATTGTCGCTCAACAGACGACATTTTTCAATCATAATACTTTTTTAATTAGATAAACGTTGCATGCCTGTTGGTGGTTAAGTCATGGTTCTGATTATGTGGTTTTTGTTGCAGCCAAAGCAAAAGAAATAAAGAAATGTAGATATAGCATATTGTACAGACCTATGTATTATTAATAACGTACCGTATTGTTTTCAAGAAGCCATGTTAAAATAAACATAATTATTTTTTCTATATTCGGACACCACGCAAAGGCAGCTACATAATTACATTATTATGTAAATAAACTTATTATGAATATTCATAATTTCCGTTCAGGTACCTAACTCTTACATAAACAATGGCTTAATGAAGCGAATAGGTTTATTCAAATTAACTGTTTCTATGAATGCTTAAGATCCTGGGTTTTATTCTCAATGTACCTAATAATAGAAACCTTAATGAACTCGCTGAGCTTGGCTTTTATATTCTTAGATAACAAATGAATTATAGTCTTCTGAAAGAGCCTCGTTCGTTCATTCGAAAGTAAAAAAATAAGTAACAAAACAAAACTATAGATTTGGTTTTGTTATTTATTTTTTACTTTCGAATGGTTCCACTAGAATGCAATAAACTGGCAACATTAACATAACTTAATTAAAACACACTCGCCCATGTGGCAAAAATTGGCTTGAGTTTACACGCACAAAGGCAGCATGCAGTCTTACCTACCTAAATCTAACAATACTATGTGGATATCTCTACCAACCCCTTTAAACGTACACAAACGTTATGCTCATGAGGTATTTTTATAGGTTTACTCCAAAATATTCCACAAACCCCACTTTAAAGTTTATCTTTTACGAGAACATTTCAATTGACTCTGAAATAGAAGTTAAATCGCGTCTGGTTGAACCGTCAGTAATAGAAGTTTATGATGGTCTTACCGTACTGCTGCTGCCTCACTTACTATACTCGTAAAACGATCGAGTTCTGTAACGAAACGGGGTCACGGGCTATCGGATCCATTGAATTTGTGTTATTTATTTCATTCAAGTCGCTGAATTACGCACGTTTATGATTCTTGTAAGGGACTACTGTTTGCACACGGCTGGTCTTTTAAACGGACTCGTATGTTCATAGCACCCTCTAAGCTCTGCAACGGCTCGACATGACCTCGCCTCACGTTTACTAGCTGATGCCGTTGCCTTTACGTTGTTAATATGTGCCTGTAGCCTGCCTCTGGAGGTGCTGTGTCAAGTTTCATCGAAATAATCCAGAACGGCTCGCGTTGAGACGATGCTGATACCGTTCAGAGCTTATAACTGTGCATACACCGAGCTTTTACGTTTCAAACGTAGAACAAAATCCTACATGGAAAATCCTCAGTAGAAAGCTCGACGATCACATCGTTAAAAGCGTATTCGATTGTGTCGCGACTCAGTAAAAATTTAATCGAAGTCCAAAAGAGTGTTTTAAATGTACGAGAAAGAAGAACGCAACGGTACGTAATCAATATACTTCGCGATACATAACTATCCTTGTATACTTAGTGCGTATTCATGGCTTTAGTCAGCTTCACTTGTAAGAAGTTTGACAACTCTTCCATTCAATTGATTTACACTTGTTCTTTCGGATCAGCTTACTATACTAGTACAGAATTATTACAAGTACTTAGTTAATATTGTAGTTTGTAAAGTTAGGTAATGTAGGTACCAGTTTGTGCTCACAAAACATAACATCACGTCTGTATGTCTCGAAGGATTAGATAGAGATGTACTGTACCCATGTCCTGGGTGTTCCACATTGCACCAGTTAAGTTACGTCCCACCATGTAATCGGGGGCGAGCCTATTGCCATCCCTCTGGCACAAAATATATTGATACCGTTGACCGTGCTACATGTTTGATAGAGATTCATCAAAGAGTTATCAAATATTGGAAACTCACCTTCGGCAGTGCTACATGGGATCCTTGTAAGTGATGTCCCCCGACGTATTTGGCGTTGTGCGGCATTGGCAGGCGCTGGCCCAGCAGTGGCTGCGAGTTGACCAGCAGCATGGCGCCATTGTACACCAGCTCCTCGTACAGCGGCGGGGAGCGCCCGCGGTCCTGGATGGCCAGCTGGTAGATCTCGTAGTAGGCGGGGGACTCCACATAGTTGGTTATATAGCTGAGCAGAAAGATATGAACGTAATTAAATGATGTGAAATCATTATATCACGTCATCAAATTTTACTTTATTGTACACCTAAATTGTAACAAAACTCTTTTGAAACGCTAATTCGATGGTTCCAATGATATAAGGATATCTCTGATAGCGATGTCCTCCAGACGAGCTACATATACATACTCATCAGGTGAAATATATACGCCTGTGGCGACTACTACGCAGCTGACCTTTCTGAAGGCGCCACAACACCAATAAGGTCGATGTATTTCCGTCTAGGGCGTCTAGTGTATTTCCCTCTCCGTGATTCCCCCACATCTGCCTTCTAAAAACCTTTATTTAGCCGTCTTACACTCATCTACTGAAAGCCAATCCCCGTAATTATGAAATCAACAATCTCTAGTCACAATCTCATCTCAACGACTGTCAAATATTTTATACAATTTATGACTGATGGATACTGAGATAACAATGTGAGAAACTAGAATTCTGCTGTGTTCTGGAACATAAATACACGGTCTACCAACTATATGTAGGATAGATAAACGCAGTTATCTTTATCGAATTGTGTCGTCAAGTGTCCCCATTCATCATACCCGTTGCTTGGATTAACAAAAGGCACTCTCAAGCGGTCCTTCAGCTGACAGTAACAGACGTTACAATAAAACACATTGCCGTTCTCATTACTGTAGTCTGCATATTTAATGACAATTTAAAATAATTGGCGTCCTGTCTTCATGCACTTGTACAATAACTGTGGTAGGTCAGTGCCCTACTTGACAAACAAGACACACTTTATGCACGTCTTATTTTCCAGGCGAGATACAATCAATTTCTTGTCACCAGATAATTGATACTTAATGAGAATAATGTCAACCCGTTATTGTCCCACTGCAAGACACAAAGAAAAACACTCTCAATGAACGAGCGAGCATTGATCGCTAATACATCAACAAGGCACTATTTAAAATGTTTTACCACAAATACTACAACAACAAGGTCTGTTAGTCTGTGGTCTATTTATAAACCCACCTACCTACCTCTAACACGAGCCTATCGCAATGTTTTCTATTTATGAACTGCAATTCATAACTAAGTTGGATTGTTTTATCACATTCCAATTTAACTTTTTCTCTATAGGGATTACAATGTTCAACGGTTGAAGCATTGCTGCTAGAGAAAAGCACAAAATAGGCAATCTACTCCTACACTATTAGGGGCAACCTCGTAATGAGCAGTTCAGCTTCCAAGATATCCCTTCACTAGACAATGTGACTGCCAGTAGTCATTTTGTTTTAATCAGATTGGAAAGCCCATCCTCTGGATGCGTTTAGTTACTTACATAATTATTATCACACATGAAACTTTTTGGGGCTTTAACAACACTCAAAAAAAAGCGAAGGTCTCGTCTTCCGGACATCACACGTAACAACACAGGTAGCACGATCATGTGGAAGGTATATACCCACTATACCCAGGCGGAGAGGTAGGCCTGTCTCCCGGCGCGGTACATCCTGTCCCCCACACTCGCCGGCAGGGTGGGCAGGGCAGCAGCCATGGGGTCCACGAAGAGTGTGGGACTGCTGGCCTCGTGTATTAACTGCAGGTTCAACCAGGACGCGTCCACGGAGCTGTACCATACCAGGGGACAGTCGAAGACAGCTGCTAACCTGGAAATGATAATGCAGTTTAGCAATGTTTTAACATCAATATAATTCAGCCGAATGGTGTCTACTGCTGAATATAGGGCCTCCCTCAATCAGCGTCACAATGACCGAATCGGTGCTTTTCGCAGCCTGTGGCTACCCGCATTCAAGTGTCAGTGTACGGAGACTTGAATGCGGGAATAGCACTTAGATTGAACCGTCGGGATAGTAACTCTTAGGAGTCAGTCTATAATTAAATTAATCACTAATCGCTACTATAACTTTACTTCATGAACACGTGACATAGATTTAATTCCGACCACCAATTCATAACATTCGGTCGTCACATTATGATCGCTATATCGAATCTGCTGCTCTATTGTCCCGATCTCCACGAAGATAAAGCCTCGGATTGAAAGCCTGATCGACAATATTATGACAAATCTTTTATTTGGCAGCATTGTTCGTGTAATCTCAGACTGGGATGATTGGAATCAGGGCCGGATTTAGAGGTCCAGAGGCCTCGGGCCAACAAAGGAGTGGAGGCCCCCTCGCCCCAAATTATTTTCCAAATAAAAAGAACAATTTTTTTCAGTTGAGTTTTTCAATAAGTAATTTATTGTGAAACCAAGTAGATACTCTCTCACTCTATTTAACAAACACATAATATAAATATAATGAGAAACAAGAATTATCTGAAATTAAATTTTAGTGTTAACGAACGGAACCTTTCGAGCTTTTTTTACCGAAAAATCGTTGATGATTTCGCTGAAATCCAGTTCTCGGAGTAAATCGCTTTCAATGCTCAGGAGAGAAAGCTTTGATAGACGATTTTGTCCCATCGTGGTTCGAAGCCGAGAGTATTTTTTATAATTTTCATTTTTGAAAATGAGCGCTCTCCAGTGCAATTTGATACTATCAAAACCAAATACATTCTCAATGCAATTTCGAGGTTTGGGAATGTAGCTCTGAAATTTTGATCTTCGAGAATTTGACAGTAAAATAGTTCCGGCGATTGATCTTTTCCATAGTCCTTTTTGTATGAATCAATCAAAGACACAAATTGAACCAACTCCTTACCAAGACTAGGCTCTCATTAGTCATCCGTATACACTTTCACCAATACCTCTGCTGCAGCGTGCAAATTTTCAGCATCCATCTTCTCGATGTGATTTAGAAATCCAAATTTCGAACGTACAGCTTCATAGGCATGCAATCTTTCTGTAAGAGAAACAGATAGCTGGTCAACCACTGGGATGAAGGCGGATACTTTGTGTTTCTCCTTGGGTGACAGATTTGCGTTTTGTGCTTTCCCGTAATCGAGCGGATTCAACCTCACATTTCTCGTTCTGGTGCGGGTGCCTGATTGTACATATTCATCAGTATGGGATATTTTTTTGGCTGCTTCCTCGTATTTATCAAAATCATTTCGTTTGGTTTCCACAAATGATTTCAATGATTCTATTGCACGCATTGCCGATTCAAGAATCATTTTCGGGTCTTGCAACATCTTGTTTGTAGCGTTGAATAGCTCCAAGATATCGTTCCAATATGTTGCAAACAAAGCGGTTTAGAGACCACTCATCTTCTGTAGAAGGTGCGTTGCTTCATTCCTCACGATGTCTTTTTGCTCTTTATCGGAAGATATACTGGTTAGAGCTTCTTCGATTTCCGAATAGCCGTTGGCTTTCGTAGCTTCAGCTCGACAAGACCAACGAGTGTCGCTGAGCTTTTTCAACACTAAAAACTGGCCGCTTTTTTTCTCCGATAATTTCTCGATCAGAATTCGGTGTCGCTCTGTACTGGTTGTGAAAAACGTGTACAAATTCTGCTCGAAATCAAAGAATTGCAAGAATTGAAGAAGAACAGCCGATGGACAAGAGTTAGCAGCTGCCTTTCCCACTAAATTCAGAGAATGACCACAACAAGGTACAAACGCCGATAAATGATTTTTCTCCAAAATGCCTGCATCCCCTTGTATTTGCCACTCATGTTTGCAGCATTGTCATATGACTGGCCGCGGCAATCCATGATCTCTATTTGATGGTCACCTAAAAATTTAAGCATAGCGTTTACTGTGGCTTCGCCAGTATGACCGCAGTTTGGTAAAAAGGTGAGAAACCTTTATTCTGGCGTCGATCCTTCCATATATCGAACAACTATAGTTAGTTGATCGATGTGAGCTTCGTCGGGAATAGAGTCCACTGATACGGAATAATATTTCGATTTTTTAATCCTAGTACCATAGAACCGATCAGTTATTCGCAAATCGTAGACACACATGACCACTCCCTTTGTTTGCATGCTCTTTCAAATGGGTTGCCAGGATTAGTTCATACTCGGCTAGCAATTCCAAAATTTCCATTTCTTGGTGAGTCAACAATTTCATTGTCACCTCGAAAGGCTAATCCGCGTTCAGCAATGAATTTGATGGTACTAACGATTTATTTAACGATCAGGATTTTTCGCCAATACTCGATTCGTTGAGCATCTTGCATCGCTAGCTCTTGATCGATGCGTCCTGTGACTTTTCCCCGTTGCATTAAACTCATTACTGATTCCAAATGAGTTTTCGAAATCTCATGTTCATAGAGACGATCGGATGCATGCTTCCAGTCACTGAACCTTCTCCACTGAGGTTGTTGTTTTGAGGGGACATCAATTTATACGCATAACAGTATATTTTCCCCGTAGTTGGAGGAAAGCAAAGCCAGAACCGATTGACGGTCTCTTGATATTTATTGCGGCGTAAACATGTTCTTCGTACATTTCCGAACAAAGTTGGAATTATCTCGCGGCTGATCTTGATGAACTGAATTTTGCAGAGATACTTGATCGCAATTTTGAAGTTAAAAATAGGCTGAATAGGCTTGTAAAATCCGGAGAATATACTATAAATTCCCCATCCGAACTGGCAATTTTTATACTATTGTGGATGTGGATTCACATGGACAGGCAGAGGGCACAAAAAACTCACACTCGCTCGCTGGTTGAAGAAAATTATGCTTTTGGAAAAATATATTAATAAAAGAATAGACAACTACATGAAGACGAAATTACGCACAGAAACTTCAATGGACACATTCTTTCCTCGATCATAACTCACGACTCGATTGTTAATATTAGCGTTCGACTCCTTGTCACGATGAGGGTTTTGTATGACAATCGAAATCGATATTCTTCAATAATTATACAAATAAATTATTACTGATCGACTATGATTTTTTTCAATTTCTTGCATGCAGTAAAGTTCGTGAATAATTGATGGCATTTAATATTGTCACAATAATAATTATTTGCCTATCAAACTACATACCTTGCTGCATAAAAAAATATGAAAAAAAAAAGTTACCAAATAGTCAATAATAATTGATTTGTTTAAGAATTGAAGAACACCAATAATTGTTCACATACTGCATTAATTAATTTATTTGTATACAAATTGTAGAGACACGGAATCGAATACCCAACCTCCGAGGTTGCGGGCAAGTACCACCCCACTCAGCCATTGAGCCATTGAGGTACTACCTCAAGATGGGTAGTAAATTAGAAGTGCTTATCAGGGCCATTTGAGATTTTGATATTTCACTGATTGCCTGATTGGAGTGAACAAATATAGATAAATGATTTCTGTTAATATTTAAGATTAATATAATCAAATAATCATTTATGTACAAAGTACTGTAAGCTACTGTAAGTGTAAGAGAAAAAAAAATATCAAAGGAAAAGACGTTTATTAGTGTTTACTAGTTGGAATTTGAAAGTTTTTTTTTTCCAAAGTCTCTATTGTGGGGGCCCCCCGTTTGTGGAGGCCCCGGGGCTTTCGCCCCGGTTGCCCTCCCCTAAATCCGGCCCTGATTGGAATCCATTCCTCGATTGTCCTTTTCTGTTTTGTGCGCTTGCTTTGATTATGTTCTGATTAAACGAAAATTGATTTTTTTATATTACTGCAATTTGTGTAGGTATACTGTTACAATAAAGATACTTTAGGATTGATAAAAATCTATTCGAGTACCTACTTCAGTATCTTTGATTATCATCTTAAATTGGTACACCTATGAAAGTTCTTACATTTTTGCTAACAAGAATCCATTATCATCAGAGACAAAAACGCTAACATTAATTTTAGCAACGCCTTAGCGAAGATTTCTACCACTAAACTCTTCACTACTAACTATCTGCTTTTAAGTCCCCAGGTTGGCCTACTTATAGACCTAGACTCAGACATAGTCTGAAGCTGAGAACAGAAGGTGAACTGCCTAGTACCTGGTAAACTGCCGCGTATGAACCAGTTTACAATTAGCACACTTACGGCGCCAACAGTCCAGTGTAGTACCACTCAGCCACCACGACGTCGAAATCTTCAGCGGAATCCTTCATCAGCGCCTGCACGTTGGGATGACGTACTGCACGCTCTGCAGACCTGAAGCCTTCCAGCAGGAACTGGTGCGATGGTAGACGGGAGGAGGCCAGCTCCGAGACGAGAGGGATATTCTTGGTTTCTGGGTCAAAATCTTTATCTTTAGCTTCAGCAAGTAAACATTAAGTCAATTAAGTCTATCTTTAGAATACTATTTAATGGTCTAACCTAACCATTCTGGATTAACATGTAAGTCCGTCCTGTTAAGTAATGTTTTCTCTTATTTACTTGTCTATAGATAAAGTATAGTGTAGTACCAACCCGTGCCATCATCTACAGCTGAGCTGATGTCAATCACACGAAGGCGCTCACTCGCCTTCACTCGCGTGAATGTTGTCACGTACGTCACCTGAAAAAGCAAATATGGAAGAATAAATACGTACGTCGTACATGTATCGTTTTTCTGTAAAGAATATACTGGATTCAATTTTGTAATGCCAATAACATATTTATTGATCTCCTATATTTTTTGAAAATAAATGATTCTGATTCTGAAACCTTGAAATCTACCCAGTTAACTGCTATTGAAGTTTAGCTGTAAACAAGTTATGGCCAGTTTGAAACCCCGGAGGTGAACCACAGATCTAATTCAGGATGTGGTTACCACCCGACGGTGGCAACCGCTCCGTAATATCTACGTTGTTAGGGTGGTAGCCAACCTCGTATTAATACACAAACTCTAATATGTAAGCATAATAATATTATACGAGTACATATGACGAACGTTGTTACTGTACCCACACTTGAGGCCACAAAAAAATGCATTTAATAAATTGGTTCACAAAAACGTCTTTGTGCTGCTTCGTTAAACTCGTTTACTCGACCTTGTGCAGCCTTGCATCGGGCTTACGACCAATCAAAAGAGTTGAAACAGTAGCCAATACATGCTAGGGAAATAAAAGGAAAGCCTAAAAGTTCAAGGTTACTGAATGCATCGTGTAGTGACCAATTTGTAAGGATCAGTTATTTGGTTTCCGTTCTTTGATTTGCTCAAATCTTTGTCAGATTTACACAGTCGACAGAATTGTCGGTCTTTACCTTCATTTCTGGTAAGTTTTCCTCCATGTTGCATTTCAATACAAGTACCTTTACCCTGCAAGGGTTGCTGACGAAGTGTCTTTGCTAGCGAAAAGGTTTCTATGAAACACTAATCCTTCGGGGAATACAAAAGTAATGTAACGTTATGGAACAGTTATACAGTACCTAGACGTTATGTTATCAGTCTATCCTAATTCTAAGCTAAACTAGTTTGTCCTAGACCAAGCCGGTTTACCAGGTCAGAATTCAGAACCCAAAAAACGCAATTCCACAGCGACCAAGTCGTGTCGCGGCCTGCTACCACTACACCGCTCGGCTCACGCGGGTTCTCATTTCTAACCTACCTGAACTCATTTATTCAGGATGTCCTATGATCGTTGTTTTGTGATGAGCCTGGTAACTTTCGACCTGAAACTGGGCTTGGCCGGTAACAGATACATACATTGTGTCCTCCATTGAGAAGCGTCGTAACGAGGTGGTCTCCTAGCAGGGTGTGACTGCGGCTGGCGACGGGGAAGACGACCAGCGCCCTCATGCACTCACTCAGGTGCACTACCACACACAACAACACAAGCCACTTCATTTCTGATGATCGCTTTCTTCGGGTTTCAAGTCATTAGTCACTGACACAATTTTATTAAATAATGTGATGTTATTTGGTAACCTTTTTTTTGTAAATTCGTTTAAATATTGGATATTTATGTAACAATATTATTTTTTACATGTTATTTTTTTTCAGTGGCGTCTTGTCTGTCTGATACCAGATAACAGTCGGTTGGCACTGCTTCGGCACAGGCGCAAACATCGGTACTTCAGTAGGAACGTGTTATCTAATCGACATAGTTTGTGTGTTTGTTTGTGTTGTTTTAATGCACTGATAATAACTAGGATATGATTTTGATTAGTGTTGATAAAAATCAAATCTTTCCCTAATCTACGTATTATTTCTAGATTGTGAATATCTAGGTAATTATTAAGGAAATAACTTTTTCAGATTCTTTATAAAGTTTTGGCCGACCTCACGAACTAGTTTACCATCCCAAGCAAACCCGTGTGAGAGACAAATATATTTGGTTGTCGTGTAATCTGTGACACGAGTATTATAGCTGTAGCGTGTCAGCCGTTATCAGCACTGATAAGCGAGATGACTGATCAGTCGTGGGAGTCCCTAGTACTTCACTATCATTTACTGTTAACTGATAATAGCTTCAAAAGTAATAAAAACAATAAATCTTCTCTGTTGATAACAGAATTCCGCGGTACTATGATTAGTCACTGGTCAGTTAGTTTCGACAAGCTGTACCGACAACGTGTCCTCGGCATTTCCTCAACTTTATTGGAACCTGTTTTGGCCGTTTTGGCGATATCCTGCTATTATTTTTATTGATATTACATACTTTCGGATGCCGGTCTAAATAAACAGGATGTTATATTGCAGCTCGTACAGTATAATTATCACAAATTCACAATGTCCGCGAAAGCTTTGCGTGTATATCTACCGATGTTTAGACACAAAAGTAGGTGAAGGTTCTTGTGAGAATTTTTTGTTATGACTTCCTCACTGTACTACTTGGTGTACGGACAACCTGACTTTTCCTGTGCGGGTCTTACAACTTAAGCTATCAGTTAGAACATGAAGATCTATGTGAAAGTGCCCAGATGGTAATGCCGATTCTGTGGTCACGGGAAGAGTCGAGCAACCGCTTCACTGCAACATTTGTTTAAGTTGATACGACATGCTATAGCTTTATCATTAACACTAGAAACGGGATATTTACTGTTTGTTTGTGGACATGGTAAATATCCCGTTTCTAGTGTTAATGATAATGTTGGTAACCATGTCAGTTTAATCTACTATGTAGCAAGCAAGCCATATGTGGTGGAATTCCTGTTGACTTCTCGCCTTAGTTTTCAAACCTTATTATACCTACAATTAAACAGGATTGCTATTTACTTTGGAAGGAATATTTTAATAAAAGATCTCGTGATAAAGGAATCTGGTACAAAACGATCCAGCCGCATCCCCTGAACTCGCCGTGGATAGATAACCAGTTGCTGAACAGATGTGATACCGTTACTGCATTATGGCTTCGTTCCGGACACATACCGTGTAATAAGTTCTAATATCGGCAAAATCAACAACAGAGAAGTGTGATTTTTGTAATAATTCCGTTGATGATGTTTATCACAAATTGACCGAGTGTGTCCGCAACGAAGAATTTAGATATAGATTAGATTGTAGGCTTCGAGAAATACGATAAGTACCTACTGCAACAGTGTTCTGGCTGCGTGCGCCACTCTCAGACGCAGCTAGAGTACATTGTATTATTTATTAAAATTTGTAAAGCCTACCTGGGCGGAATAAAAAAAACCATGTCAGTTTTAAAACTTATATCATGATATACATAGGTACCTAACTGTTTCAAATATTGGCAAGATGATAACAAACAAAAAATGGTCAAAATATGAACACAAATAAAAAAATCTAATTTCGTTGAATGGCTACACGTTGTTATAATAAATATCAACTCAGTGCTCAGTTTCATTAATGAAGAAAGAATCATAATGAGGGTTGAACCCTATTAAATAGAATCCCCTAATTAAATAAAAATATCTCAAACCATTATCGTGTTGTCGACGGCAAGAAATTAATAATAACTGTTCTGATTTTTATTAATAGTCGAAAGTGGTGATGGTATGATAACTTAAAAATTACCGAAAGGATCGATTTAGAAGTGATCAAAAACTTATCAATGTGGGATCGGCATGTACCAGGTACCTACTTACCTACTGGTCAAAAGAACTTTATGTTCATTCAATATAATATGTGTAAAGAAATAGTACTTACTATTTCCGTATCATTTCTTTAACTTAATTTATCCGCGCTGTTATGAAAAAACTAGAATATTAAACAAAATACCTGAGGAGATGATATTCGGGAGATTAAAATCTTTGATTGTTGTTTCTTTATTTACAGAAAAACGCAATTAAGTTTCATTCACGAGTATCGAACATCTTATAATACAATTGTATTGTATTCCTGGAACGGCTCGTTTTGTTAGAAGGTTCCTCTCTCTGCAGCTCTGACCGCCGGTAACTTGGAACCTGTTTCCGATACCGGTGGGCTACAATTTTTATTAATAAGTATTTTAAAACTTACTTAATTAATTTGTAAAAATAAAAAAGATTTGCATATTAAATAACATAATTATGAAGTACGATCATACAAACAGCCTTTCCAAATATCCTTCAAGACAATTTCCTTTTCCCATAAAAGCATTACAGTTAATTTGCACACAGCGTAGCTTGGCGTAATATTCCGGCTCCTCATATTAACGAGTGCAATAACACTTCGTCATCATTACGGCTGCTATGTCTGGTGCTGCGGTCATGTGGGATGCCGGGACCCTGGGGCGGGTGGGTCAGGGTCGCAGGGTCCTGGCTCCGCCTCGGTGTCAGGGTCGGGCGTCTTCAGGGAGTATGCGTTACGTCTCGATAAACACGGAAATGAAATATTAATTGGAACATCTGGTTGAGGTTGCAATTTAGTGGTTTCTAACGGAATTTTTAGTTACATTAAGAAACATGTGTGTTAAAATATTCCAGAAAGCGTAATATGAGGTGAAGATGGTACGTTACGATTCCACGAATTAACTTTATAGCCGTCGATAAAACCGTATCTATCAGCTTTATAGCTGCTGGGGATAATAACAAAAATATAAAATGTTAAGTGTAGGTAATGTTCAATGAATTGACTTCAACGAACGGAATTATGATTCGGCACGCTATTAGAAGAGCGCCGCGTGAAGCTTAATTACAGCCACTGTAAGAGCATCGCTCCAAATAAATAGTCTACAGTATCTGTGTGTCACAGTCCAAATAATCCAATTATAGTTAATTCGCCAGTGTCACCGCGGCACCGGGCACCGCGCGCAGTGAGAGCGGCTGTCACAGCTGAGCTCCTGCCACGCTCTGCCTCCTGCGGCTCGCGGGCAGGAGACGACTTTGATAACCAATACCGTTAGTTTCGTGCTCGTTGTTTTAACCTTCATCTGCACGTTGTTTTGTTATGCTATTTGATATTGTTATTAATTATATTGTATATTTTATAATAGTGTTAGAGTTAGCCGTCTTATCTATATTTATGTTTCAGTATGTTGTTAAGCCCCTTCACGAATTCTATGGTCTATTTTCATAGAACCATTCACTCCGCCAGCATGCTGCATGCTAAAAATCGTTTAAATCCTTTTGAAACAATAACTTTGAATGAAAAATAAATCTTAGAAGAAACACACAGAAGTTTTAAGACACACAACCTTTAGAACTTGAACTAACAATACTTTCTATACAATCCCATCCCAAACTTGCCAAGTAACACAGGATTTAAGGTTCAAATAACAACACTACCTATGTTCAAAGTCTAACCATCCTTACCTAAGCTATTCATAAAAATCCACCACAGTGCAAAAAACCTTCAACACTTTCGTATATTTTGTATGAACTATCACACACTACGGACTACGGAGGGCCGCAAGCACCCTTTTTTATAAAGTGTATAAATTCCTGCGACGCAGCTGGCCTGTATTTTTAGTTTTATGAAGCAGTTATAATTGAACAAAAGACAATCCATTACAAAAGCAGTTAATAACAGTAACAGTACCGAGGTTTCAACAAAAAACTGTCGGCGGTGGGTGACGACGCGACGGCTCACGCTCCACGGCGCCTGCGCATCCCCGAACCAGAGCCCTAACTAGGTCACACCGAGCCGCTCAGATACTTAATACCTAAGTATGGCCTTAATAGCGGCCTTCAATGCAGGCCTCGAAGAAACAACTGATATTTGTACGGCAGCTTTCAGATGAATTTAGTTTTTGTAACGGAAGAGAAGTTGTGGTACGAATTACCGTTTCTGAAACCACTGAGGAAATAACTACGTGTATACTTTGGGTACAAAGAAGACATACCTACAACGTGTAATTGGAACTGGTGTAACTGAAAACCTGAACGAGGATCATTTGTACTTCATTTTCCAATCCCATTTTCGCGAATTCTCGCAGTGAAACTTGTTCATAATAATATGTAGTAAGATGACCCCTTTTAAGATTACCCGTTCTTTCAGTAAAATCATGTAGAAATGTTAGGATATCCGGATCTGTCCTCCTACTTACCTATCAATAAATTTAAGTTAAATTTTTACATTGATGAATCTGCTGTTCACATTGTAAATAAAATAAAACACTTACGGCGATAGAGGCTCGTGGCACCACTATCAGGACCTAATGCATTACATTAATTGCTTTATCACAGTTATCATAGCTCATAGATTAACTGATGTACCAACTACGTTGAGTCGGTACCTCTTCATCTTCATATCAAGCTATCAAGCACTGTTGCCCATGTTCACAACTAGCGACATGCCAAATAAAAGCGAATTTCAAGGGTCGCCGGCTCAGTGTAACATGTAATTCCAACAATGCAATAATACTGAGGCATTCATGTAGACGTCGTCGTCTAGTATTAGTGACACAAGAGTCTGCTCTAAACATTTATTTGCTTGTCTTAACTACAGAACGTACAGACGCCAGCACATAAATCTACCTGAATCTGTCAAATTTTCCCAATCAACCTTGAACTTAATATTATACCGATATAATTGAAAATCTATTAAATTTGTCAGATTGTAGTAGCTTGATGTGCTGGCGTCTGTACTCTGGTTAATTTTCTGAATTCCGCCGCACTTCTGTGCTAACTCGTAAAGTTATAACTTAATGAGTTAGTCTCGAGTTCTGATATGTCTCCGGTTTAATGAGGGTAAGTTAACACCCGCCACGTATCAAGTGTGTGTGTGCTTGTACTTGTTCCGTGAGAGGATGGACGAAATGTGACTTTATTTTGTTATTTTTAAGCATTTTATTTATTATTTGATATCATTCCTTATTGTAAATATGTTTATTTCAACTGTGGAATACCTTGGATTTACGTCAGTTATGTATGTTGTACATGTTTTTTCAAATAAATAAATATTAGAATTCCATAGTATGTCTTACATTATTGTATGTATCTCGCCCTTGTGCTTCGTAGAAACTAGCTGGGTTCCACGGTATGGTTTCAGGGACTGGTTTCTTAGGTAATATAGTAAGCAAGCGTATCTTATGTCAGATAAATAATAGTAGGTATCTGTAAAATATATTATGTGTAATATTCGTATTTACTTTTAAAGTTGAATAGGTAATAAAGAATAGTTAGTGTTGGTATTTAACTTTATTTGAGTAATACAGACACACTCGCGTTTTTTTACATGTACTTACATATAACCGCGTGTGCGTTGATAATTATATGAGTCAGTCAGTAAGGACTTTGATTTTTATATTGGGGGATGATTTCGGAAAAACTGTGAGACACGTTTCTCATAATTTTAATTGAAGAGTGTGTACACCAATTTTCGCGCCAAAGGACGGTCAGAGAATATAAAGTTTCACAGAAAATTCAAACCCCCATTTCACCCTCTTAAGGGTGGAATTTCCAAAAACTATTTCTTAGTGGATACCTACTCAAATTTCATTTCTCTAGGACTAACGTTTTGGGCTGTGCGTTGATATATTAGTCAGTCAGGACTTTGAATTTTCTATCGGGGGATTGATTTTGGAAAAACTGTGATACACGTTTCTCATAATTTTAACTGCAGAGTATGTACACGAACTTTCAAGTCAATCGACTTCGAGAATAAAAATTTTCGGAGAAACTACAACACCCCATTTTACTCTATTAGGGGTGGGCCTGTGGACGGTGAGTAATGGGCTAGCTCACCGTCCGTCCGTCGTATGACGACAGGCCGTGTCGACGGCGCGTTCGTGTTCCACGCGCGCCTCATAGAGATGTCAGCAAACGGGAGGGGCCCGCAAGGGCCGATGCCTGCCAGAGCTGCGGGACTGTTCGAAAGAGATACCGCGGCCCTGGAACATAAAGGGCCAAAGAAGGAACATGGGTGGTTTTTAGTCAGTAAGAGTCTGACACTTCCTTCCACTCCACCCAGAGCGGGAGGGGTCATTTGATGATTTCCCACCCACCAAAAAAAAAAAAAAGGGTGGCCGGACTGCACATTCCATTTTCAAATTGCCGCTGAATCTTGCAAGCGAAGATACCCCAACATGCAACATTAACCAAAAACGGGGGAGTTCTTTTGCAGCAGTGAAAGATAATAGTATGGGACGAGTGCACACTGTCACAGAAGCATGCATTAGAGGCGTTAAACCGCAGCTTGCAGGACATCCGCGGCAGCCAGGCGCTGATGGGTGGCGTCGTTCGGCGACTTAAGACCCTGTGGACGGTGAGTAATGGGCTAGCTCGCCGTCCGACCGTCTTATGACGGCAGGCCGTACTGACGCCACGTCCGTGTTCCACGTGCTCCTTATTAGATCAAACTCAGCAAACCGGAAAGGGGGGGGGGCGCAAGAGCCGATGCCTGGCGGGGCTGCAGGACTGTTCGAAAGAGATACCGCGGCCCTGGAACACAAAGGGCTAAGAAGGGACGTGTACTGCCTAGCCCGTTGAATTTCTCAACTCCCTGACGTTAACGGGTGTGCTGTCTCATCAGCTGGAGCTTAAAGTCGGTGTTCCAGTTGTGGTCATGCGAAACCTTGATGCAACCAGACTGTGCATCGGCACCAAGCTTCGTATCTCAAAGCAGGGCAGTAACATTATAAAAA
Source organism: Eurois occulta (assembly GCA_950022335.1). NCBI lineage: Eukaryota > Metazoa > Arthropoda > Insecta > Lepidoptera > Noctuidae > Eurois > Eurois occulta. The sequence continues at coordinate 512,494 of OX465489.1, read as the reverse complement.
CGGATATGCTAAAGGAGAGAGCGTTTTAATTTCCCGCATGCCCACTATTTCAAATAACTTGCCATTTCAATTTAAGAGGTTACAATTTCCCTTAAAATTGGCGTTTACAATGACGATCAACAGATTCCAGGGCCAAAAGTGACAGGCATTCAATTGTGCACTCCATGCTTTTCACATAGTCAATTATATGTTGGTTGTTCAGTGCCAAAAACTTGCACATGCTTGCGGAAAATAATAAGTCATTTAATGTTATATACAGAACGGTATCAGAATAAATAGTACCCAACAAGGCGTGTGATGGTTCACTTTGAATAGAAAGTTGGATAGCGCCAAAATAAACGGTTTTTAAGCCATATCGTCCCCATTTAATTTTGTTTGGAACTTCTTTTTGTAGTCATCACCCACATTATCACATTTTGATCAGCCAGTCAGTTCTCACACATCACGCCATGTAATCCCCGAAGGTTTAGGCAGAAGTGTACCTAATCGTACACCCACATTTCACCAGTTGATGTCCATGTGATAGGGGGTGAGCCAATTTCCACCAACTGGGCACAAATCCAGATTACGTGGCTGCTATTGAGAAATTCCTGATGGAATAACCCCATAACACTATTATTTATAGTATTTTTTTTCAATTGTATACATTGTTTAATGTTAAGTGGAAGAGGGGAATCACACAAGCATCTCCTTGCTTAAAAGGTGATCTCTAAATCATGTGCGTTATAAGTTTATGTATTTATGTAATTAAATTAAATATATTTTTTAACACTGCCCGACCCGCATCGATCCCAGGACCTCATGCTTAGTAGTCGCAATTGCGACCACTCGACCAACGAGGCAGTCTCTCACATAAACACCAAAATTTCCACGCGAACGAAGTAGCGGGCAACAGCTAGTTAAGAATAAATTGTAGGGTTTACTGACTAACTGGCTACTGAACTTCCGCATTCATAAATATGTCAAAATGCGGTTTCTGCGCGACTTGAACGAACATCAGACTTTATGGAATGCGACCGCTGTGAACAGTCCACAACATGTCAATACGGACACGGTCGCACGACACACGCACGTCAACGCACGATGACCGATTAATATGTGCCGCCATCCGAATATAGCCGAGCGCGTCCGACTGGGCCCGAACCACGCAAATATACGCGGGTATTTGTGGAGTGTGCCTGATTTATAGACGCAATGTGCTCGGAACATGACAGCATGTTGTGTACAACTGGACTGTTGACATTACCAGAAGTAAGGGTTCGTTGTGCTCTTTAGTTTGTCGTAAATTTTATAAAATCTGGGCTAGGCTCTCGAAAGATTAGTTGATCTTTAAGTGACCACCGTCCATTGTCCATGGCTATGTATAAGTTTCATAGTGCCTTAAATCTCAACGCCCAACAAAATAAAAACAAATTCAATAAATTTTATTTGGAGTGCTTCAATCTAAAGTCAGGAATAGTGTCTACAACGATACCTACTACAACACTACGTTCATTCATATACGTACGACAGTTACAATAACAATCACGATATGTAAGTTAAGTGGCAGGGCAGCGGGCAGTGGTCGCCGGTCGTGTCACGCGATCCAATGACCGTCCCGCCGCCGTCCCGTCCCGTCCCGTCACCGACGTGAGTGACGTGACACTCACGGGCGTCGCGTGATACCGTGGTACGTATTTTATTCATGCGCTTCGATAACAGGGAATTACACAATTTCGGGCAAAGATAAAGTGGTTTACATTGAATATTTTTATGTAGAGTGCTCAAAATCAAGCTTTCCAGCTTTCTGTTATATTTGTTTCTTCCAGCTTACTTTGTTACACTTGTGTCGAAATAATTGAATAATATATTGTGCTCCGAACAAAAAAGGTATTTTATCTATCGGACTACATCCAGAGTGCAAATGAGAAAACTCGGCGCTCTGCACACCTAGCGTAATGAATGCCCAGGCGTTGCCCGCCCGCTTGAATAAACCTAGCCAGGTGAAAAATTAAGCCCATCAATGTACGTCGAAATATTTTAATGGAATTCTTCAATACGGATACGGGTATTAGGGTTCTCTACGTGAGAAGTTGTATATTTACTGTCTGCATTTTCAAGGAGAGAGAATTGTCTCATGATTTACATAAAACGTAAACGCCAGAGATTTTGTAACTCACAAGAGTATTTTTCAGGTAATATTACTGATTTACAAATAAATGATGCTGTGACGTCTGACAGGAGATAATGGACGCAGAAAACCTGTTGTGCCGACCCCAAGTAGCATGGGACAAGGACAGGAAGATGATGCTGTTTTACAAATTAAATATAAATGAGTAAGAAAACGTAGCCACGGAACCTTCTCAGTAAAAGCAGGTTATTTATTTGTTACAAGTTTTACGAGTTCCTTGGTGGCGGAACGACGGCGGTGAAGTGCGGATGTTTTATAGCAGACATATAAGTTAAACGTTCAGCTTCAGACGGACAGTTAATTACTCCGACACCGTCTAGGTGACTCCCGTGATTGCTTGGCTTTGTGGCAAACAGTCTGGTGTAACTCGAATCTATTAACGTTCTAGACTATTGTAAAGTTACGGCGGCGACGGTCAAACGTTTTGTGTAAAACATTTCGGAAATTGACTAGAGTAAATAACAAGACTGCGTCGTTGGTCGTGTAGTGGTCGCAAGCGCTATTGCTTAGCATATGGTCCTGGGGTTCAATTCCCAGGTGGGACTAAGTGTTATAAAGTTTTTTTAAATTTAGAATTGCGCAGTAGCGCCCGGAGTCTCGATTTGTGACTGGTTGATGGCAATGGTCGCGCTCTCTGTCACGTGGAAATTAAAAACATAACTGTCGGAATGTGGGTCCTACTATAGGTACACCTCTGCCTACTACTACCGCCCGCGCCGTGATGTCATGTTATTTCTCGTCTTAATTGCTATAAGTAGACAGTTAATAGAGAAATTGAAATCGATTAGAAAGTAAGACAAATGTGTTGTCCCGCGGCAGTTATCAACAAATACCAAACATTTCTCACGTGTTGGCCTAAAGCCATCATTTGTATTGACAACCTGATGGCCGCTCTCGCGCCCCGCGGCGGGTGTTTAGCAAGTATTGGTTCTAATGTCGCACCGCAAGGCTTGCATCGTTCTGAACGAGTGTTTCCTGGTACTTAGGGTCTTGTTTATCCCCTAGGGCTGCTGTCGTGTTGATTTTGTTTTGTTTCCAATGTACATATTTTGTGTTGAAACTGGTTGCAACAGGTTTTGTACGTTATGTGTGTTAATAAACAACACCTGGCTTCTTCCGCCAGAAGTGAAAATAGTTAGTAGGGTTTCGTTTTAAAAACATTTGCACCAAAGACTTGTGTATCAAACAGACAGTTCATTAAACACCAAAACTCTACAGTTGGGTAGTTCCTGAATCCTATTCTATCCAGATTCGCACCTCTGCCTAATCCCTTACGGATTACAAGCGTGATCTTATGTTGTGTTTGGATTCAGGATATTATGCAGAACAGCTTGTTATTTTGCCCGTCAAGTCATAATAACCCTCTTCTCTTCTGATATTCTTGATATCAACAACATTCAAAATGAAACCATTTAGATGAGATACGAACTTGGCTCAACAAACAAGCATCCATTCTCCTCTAATTGACAATAAAGCGCGAGACATACGACTGTAGACTGTAGCGCTCATTCTCATTCATTGGAGACACACGGAAGCTCATCAAATCTCTTCATTAGCGGATTATTTCCAACAAAGCAACAACTTACACGATTCAATACGAACAACGTAGTAGTGCTGCATTGTATTCAAAACGCGAACAATGTACAGAGAACAAACAGTAGTTCTACAGAAACATTAATCCCGGAAATCTAACACTATCCTGCAGCTGAATGAGACTGGCTAAGATAATGGTTGCAACTGCAGTTGCTGGCGAACAATTAGAGACGCTTATGTAACTGTCTAACTTTAATAAGCTTTTGATGAAGTGGTATTTATCGTCCGTATGTCTTATCGTGTGCAAATTTCTGACCAAACTGATTATTTGTCCTGTTCGCTGATGGGTCTCGTTACGTCACACACAGGAACATTTTGGAAACGGCAAGAAGAGATTGCCAAAGACGAACAGAGTAGATCTTCTTTCTGGTGCTTGTGACTAACTCGCCAGTTGTGTGCTGCTGGCGATGGTCCAGCAGTTCAACGGTGATTCAATAACTCCGCAGTAGTTCCTTAGAGATACATTACTAACAGCCATACTTATCCACACTTGACGACAATATACTGGCATCTGTAGCTACGCCAACAGGTAGCGTTGTTGAAACGAAGGAGTACTTACTAAATACTTTGTACTAGTATATTACTACGACTGAACTTGTGTTCGTTTGCAGGAACTCTGACGTCCAGTTAATGGACCCTTTACTTTTAGTAACCGGAGTTCCTTTCAAAAGATGACAAGTCATGCACTGCTCGAAGAGAATTGTGGTTGAAGATCTTGAGTAGATAAGCTAATCGTTTGAACACCTTAATTAGACCAAACCTTTTACAATAACAAGACATTCCATATCTACTATAATCCTCAAAAAAGTTTAATGTTCTTGCTTTCGCAAAATAACTCCAGACGTAGATAGAGACATCTACTAACAATGCCAGCGGAAACTGGAGTTTATGGTTTCCCACAGAGCAGATACTCTTCAATAAAATGCAAGTCGGAATTCACATTTAATCGCGAGATGAAAGAGACATCAAACCGCGAAAAGTTCTGTGGTCAACTCTTTTTTAAGAATGCTCGAATAGCTCTGCTGTTGCCCTGATTTCCTGGTACTACGAAATTGCATTTTCGTGGTAGTGAGCTGAACAATGTACGTTATTCCGTGGAATAGGAAGCGGTGCGCCGGCGCAGTGCCGACGAACGGTTGATGGCGATCTAGTGTTGTTGTATAAATACCGTCCTGCGTGGTTTTACCGCTCGTACTTAGTATTACAATATAACCGCCATCATGTAACGGAAACAGAAGAAATAAACATAAATATAAACTTGTGTTTCAGCACGTTACTGTATTGCCAATTTCGAAGCATTCAAATCCAGACTTGCGCTTGTGAGTAATCATACTTCAGGTTACAAAGACTAACAGGTACAATTGATATACTTGAATATCCAGGTAACAAGTTATGAGGTGAGCCCAAATGTGTTGCCTCGATAATACTCGTAATATCAAGACGATCTACAGATACTAGGTATTCCATACCCTCACACCTTACATGTATACCAGCTATCCAGAAAAATACTTGAGAAACATAAAACTTCTCCAAGGAACTGAGATACAAATGTGGTGCTTATATCCTCGAGGCAGGAAATAAGTTCCCCATTTGTATCGTATACAAAGACAAACTGTTTCCTAAGTTACGACTCAACTTACGGTGTGTGGCGCGTCCACGCGTCTTACTACACCGCTTTAACTTCACCAATAAACTTAGTTTCTGACTTAAAACCGACAATTTAACGGTGTTAAGTAACTTTGTATTGCGGAATTAGTTAAAACTAGCTGTTGCCCGCGACTTCGTTTCCTGCCTCGTTGGTCGAGTGGTCGCAAGTGCGACTATTAAGCATGAGGTCCTGTGTTAATTTATTTTTTTATTTTAATTACATAAGGCTATATCGCACATGATTTAGAGATCACCTTTTGAGCAAAGCGATGCTTGTGTGACTCCGCTCTTCCACTTAACATTAAACGATGTATGCAATTGAAAAAAATACTATAAATAATAGTGTTATTGGGTTATTCCATCAGGAATTTCGCAATAGCAGCCATGGAATCTGGATTTGTACCCAATTGGTGGAAATAGGCTCGGCCCCTATCACATGGGAGTTCAACATAACTGGCGAAATGTGGGTGTACGATTAGGTACACTTCTGCCTAAACCTTTGGGGATTACATGGCGTGATGTGTGAGAACTGACTGGCTGATCAAAATGTGATAAGGTGGGTGAGGACTACAAAAAGAAGTCCCAAACAATCTTAAAAACCGTTTATTTTAGCGCTATACAACTTTATTTTCAAAGTGAACCATCACACGCCTTGTTGGGCACTATTTATTCTAATACCGTTTTGTATACAACATTAAATGACTTATTATTTTCCGCAAGCATGTGCAAATTTTGGGCACTGAACAACCAACACTTGACCGTCTGAAAAGAATGGAGTGCACAATTGAATGCCGGTCACTTTTATGGTTTGGCCCTAGGATCTGTTGATCGTCATTGTAAATACCAATTTTAAGGGAAATTGTAACCTCTTAAATTGAAATGGCAAGTTATTTGAAATGTGGGGCCCATGCGGGGAATTAAAACACTGTCCTTTAGCAGCTCCGTTTTCATAACGTTACTGCCCAGCTCTGTGATACGAAGCCTGGTGCCGTTGCACAGTCTGGTTGGCACATCAAGGTTTCGCATCACCAGACCTGGAACGCCAACTTTAAGCTCCAGCTGATGGGACGCCTCGCCTTTTAACTCCACGGAGTTGAGAAATTCAACGGGGTAGGCAGTACTATCGACATTAGCCATCACAGTGTCTAGTATGTCAGTGTTCTGTCGTCATAAGACGGTCGGACGGCGAGCTAGCCCATTACTCACCGTCCATAGGGTCTAATGCGGCCGAACGACGCCTCCCATCAGCGCCTGGTTGCCGCGGATGTCCTGCAAGCTGCGGTTCAACGCCTCTAATGCATGCTTCTGCGACATTGTGCACTCGTCCTATAGACTTAACTTCCACTGCTGCAAAAGGACTCCCCCGTATTTGGTGATGTTGCATGTTGGGGTATCTTCGCTTGCAAGATTCAGCGGCAATTTAAAAATTGAATGTCCGGCGACCCTTAAGCAAAGTTGCATCAATGCCCGACGAAGTCACAACCACAGTTATGTGACGGCACGGTTTGCGCAGTGGCTGAGCAATTGACTGCGGCGCTGCACACACGCAACGTCGTGGATTTTATCAAATTTTAATTTTGTTTTAATTTTTTAATTTTTAGAGTTTTTTTTTCGTATGGGTTGTACGTAGTACTTATTACTTCCATGCAAAGAGTAAACACAAAAGGAAAAATAAAACCAAATTCATTATCAGCCATTCCGACTACACTTCGACTACAACCTATTTACGTAAATAATTTAATTTATCATAGAAATCACGTATGAGGTTACTAACTAAATTTTCAACATTAATATCTTTTGCGTCTGTTGGTCGATTTTGATGAAATAAACACTAAATGTTACTCGGAACAATGCTACTTATGTTTCAATATTTCGATTTTGATTATAATGAGAGGTTTTTACGTGATGCGCGCACAAACATACAGACAAACCGACAAACCGACAAACAGACAAACCGACAAACAGACAAAAATTCTAAAAATGGTAGAAATGGGTTCTGTTAGTGCTCCTTTAACACCCCTACTACTTTTTTTCTAAATATTTTCAATGTACAGAAACGCCACGTCTACAGATTTATTATATGTATAGATAATAATTTCAAATTTAGCAACAGCAACCCGCGACCCGCGACTAACCCACTGTCAAATGACAACAATGACAAAATGGCTGCCTTTTTAAAACAATACATGACTATCTTATGAAAGGGCCAAGCTACAATAAAATATATATATATTCACTGTCACCATTTTACGCTAATGTTTTGTATACAATCGATAGATTTTAACGAGAGCTGACGATTGAAACTTAAACGAACGTCGTAGCTTTTCCGAGTCAAAGAATGGCGGCGCTTTCCCCTCCACCAGGCGCGATGCGTCAGTCCTCACGTGGCGTAATGAGTCTTTAATCCTATAGCTGTCCAATGGTGTAATTGAATCTAGGATGGAGATGATAGATATGAAGCTGTAACACCAAACTGTATCCCCCGATTTTGTTATCATTCGATTTTTTTGTTTGCCTCCCACTATGGAAGCAATTTTAAAGACGTATTTACGTCAACATGTCTAGATATTCAATACATTGTGTGATTCCTCAAAAGTTAATTACTAGACCTGCAAGTCTAGTCAAAATCTACATCTATTTGATAGAACTCTCCGATATACATACCAATGGAATGCCTTTGCATGGATAGCAGGTAACACGTTTGCATACGTACGTGTTGACAGTTCTACTTAAAAATTCCATCAGTTCCAGTACATCATTGTGACGGCCGTTATTATAAGCAGTGGAGGTTCTAGGAAACTCGGAGGTAGCTTGATAAATTAAGCTGTCTATAACAATGGGATTCCAGTTTACAACATAACTTCGTATTTCTTAATGAGTTCCGAGAGTATTATACAAAATAATTATAAAATAAAAAATAAAATAAAATTAGTTTATTTCAGGTAACTAGACACATATACAATCAGATACATACGACAGACAAAAACGAGCACTCACAAAGTAACAATATGTCTGCTACAGCATTGCCGGATATAAGGGCAACCCAGTCTGTTGGCGATCATCGCCAGAACGGTGTTGGCGCTGCCGCGCTGCCCCGCACTCTGCGCACCAGCGACGCGCACTGTTTGCGCACCGTCGCGCGTGTGCGCAGTCGGTGCGCGTCTCCGCGAACATGCCCGAGGCGCTGCAGTGGCGGGGTAGCCTCAACACCGCCCTACGTTATTGAACTAGACGCGGAGGGCGCTGTATGCCGCACGAGATACTTAGCCCACAGGCTGCACGTGTAGAGGGGTTTACAATAAACTCCAAAGAGCGTTATTTTATTGCCTCTGACTGACAACGCCCTCCGCTCCCGCTCAATGTCTTCGTCGTCTTTTAGGTCAGCTGTAACAATGTGACCCAAGTATTTAAACTGTTCCACTTTTTCAAGCGGTGCGTTATTTAAACACACAGGGGGTACACTATTTACACTTCTTAGGCTAGCCCCAAACACCATAATAGTAACTATTATCCGCAACCTATTCAACGGCCTACTGCTTGCTCTCGCTGAATCCTATTCATGGCAACCGGACAAAACCTGCGAAAAAATATAATACCATACCATTTGCTTTCTCACCATTATCAATGATGAGATTTAAGTTATAAGTCAGTGAACAATGGCTCGGTTATTAACGAGATTTTTATGTACAAGCCTTGGGGTGCTACTAGGTTAGTTTAGTACACAAAAATCTTGCCTAGGGTGACCCAGGCATCACATTATTATTATTAGTTATCAATCTAGGCAGCTGAAATTGAAATCTCTGGCACGTTAATGGAAAATTAACATTGCAAACCTAAACCGCACTCAATACTAACGGTATTAATATTTACGAGAAGATTACCAGTTGTGTGCATGTGTTCACTTCTTAAGAGGCTGTAAATATTAACGCCTACCTAAGTACGTAGCTTGCCGTAATTACGAGGGTCACTTCGAAGATAAAACATAGTATCTGTGAGACATTGTTGGTTCAAACGAGCGAGAAGGAATAGACAGTGCTGAATTAAGTAAGCGTGGGGCCTGTAGCGAATTCTATTGGGGGCCCTTGATCTGCTAGAGAGGGTACAACCCAAAAAATATTTTGCCAACTTCGTTCACAAATAATTAGCGGTATGCCCGGAGCTAACTTTTAGAAATATGTTAAAGATTATATTTATTGTAGTAAGTAGCTTTAGATACCATCACTATCCATTGACCAGTTGTCCATTTTAGGGATAGGTGGTGGGTAGGGCCGTAGCCAGGAATTTGATTTGGGGGAGCTTTCCCTAAATGAAAAAGCAAATAGGGGCGGTTAACCAATGATTAAAATACTTAAAAAATAGAAAGAGAATTAGGAATTACTTAAAGAAAACTGTCATTTGACCATCTAAGCAAGGACTAACGTTATCGATTTATACAGAAAACCTTACCAATTGAGAAAACGTAGGATTGAAGAGCCAACGCGACGTAGCGAGCTCGATAATTTTAGCATTCACCTCGAATTTAATGAATTTTCTTTTGTATGTTAATAAAAAATAGAACGAATTCTGCCAATTTATAAACAAATCTCGTGAAAGCACAGAACGTGCGAAAATTTTTACTCTCCACCTGTGTACGTTATATTTTTTTCTGATCATTCTTAATGAAATAGGAGTTATGCAGATACTTTGTCTCAAACATTTTGATAACCCTCCTCGGATGAATTAGGATCTTTTTGCTCATTTATTCAGAAATGCAAATTGGAGTAAATCTGTCAACTTACATTGAATTGAGAACCTAAGTGTAGGACGTATTATTAGCGAGCGTAGCGAGCTCGAAAATTGTAGTATTTCGCCTGGGATTGGTTGGTTTCTGATTGTCCGAGATTGATTTGAGCCCCTAATGGCGGTGGGTAGGTTTGGATACGCGGGGCCCGTAGCAATGGCTAATGCTACTCCTGCTACTGGGTTAATCCGGCACTGGGAATAGATCATACACATAAATATTATATCGATTGATTGACATGATCGGCCGTGTCTTTACCCCAACGCAGTAGGGAAAAAGGCTAGACAATCGATGATGATGCTTTGCCGTCGTCAAATCGTCTTAACCTAAACCTAAGTATATCTGACGAAAAATTATCCTATTAAGACGTTCACGGATTGAAAAATTAAGACACACCGGGGCAATGTGAATTGTTTTTCGAAGCAACAAATAAACTAGTAAGTTCATCCGCTTAAATAATACCGCTCTCTGAAGAATTTATTCAAAACACATTCGTCTATTACAACTAACTATCACGGGGAACATTGAGTTTATGATGTAACTTATCCTCTCAGTAATCTTATATAGATACCTACATACATGAGGAGCGAATCGGCGTCGCTCGTGAGAACAAGGCACGTTAAGAAGCTCTCAGAGCCACACTGCACTGTGACGTATCGCTGCTGGTCCACTGCTCGTGAGGCACTCGAGGTATGCAGGTCAGCAGGCAGCGAGTTGTGCAAGAGGAGCAGGCAGGAATATTACTAGGAAAAGGGCTTGTTGAAGAGGTATTAAGATGTAGGTAGAGTTTCAATTTGTGCATTCGCAAACAAACATTTCTAAGATTTATGAGTACGGTAGGCCATGTTAATGTTAGTTCCATTCAGGATCGCATCGCCTACCCTTGGTACAAAAGCGATTGGAAAAGCAATCGAGTATTTCTTACCGTTACCTACTCTCCAGTTGCGTTGAAAAACTGGTGAGACCAGGCAAGGCAACTGAGCTCATAGCTCAAAAATGTCTAGACAAATCGACATAGAAAATCAGATTAGTCTTGAGTCCTGCCTGAGTACCAACCTGAGAACTTCAAGGTCAGTGAAAAGTACTCATTCGTCTAAGTGCAGAGTTGCAGACATAGGTAGGTACAGCAACTTTTTTGTGGTACTTCCAATATAAAAAAAAGCTTTTAAAACTTAGCTACAGCTAGGTATGTAGTAACTTCGAAAAAGTACTTTTTGATCCGCAAATTCAACACTCAAACAATTGTTAAAGAGTGCTTAAAATACTGATGTAAGTACCTACCTACTTGGGTTGTGTTCGCACCTTTTAAAGTCTCCTGACCACAACAGCCACACCCTGACCACATGACAGTACTTTCATCTATATTCTACAACTCATGTGGTTGTTATCAAGGTGTCACACATAGTTCCAGTTACACACAGCTTTCATTATCCTCACAAAAAGAAATAATTTTACTGTTAGTAAAGAGCCACGAGATGGCGCTGCCTGCCTCTGAATAACGATTTTTATTCTGTTTAGATTTTTTTTTGATAACATACACATGACATACTTACATACCTTAATTCAGTGCATTAGATATGTAATAGAATAGGTGAGTGTGAATGAAATAATCAGCTGAAGAACTGGATGAAAGCAGGCGAAGCAGGCATGGCGCGTCTCTTCGATAGGTAATTCGCACTTTGACCCCCTACTGTTCAAGGACCTCCTATTAAGCCTCCTCTACACGTCTGCAGATGCGTCCGCGGACGCCCGCAGATGCATCCGCAGATGGATCACCACGAGCTGTCTACACGTCTGCAGGTCGATCAGTCTATGTTCATTCTCGACAGACGCAACACGCACGTTTAAAAATGGATATTGAGACCGTAGCTGCCGCAGCTATTTATTTATTTAGTACTTTTAACTACTACGTGAGTGTGCATCGCAGTAGAGTTATTTAAAAGAAATGGCAAAGAAGAAGGTGTCGAATGCTAGCTATACATAGAAACAGAACAAAGTAATCGGAATTTTGATTTAAGACTTTCAAATCAAATCAAATATACTGCACAAAACCAAACAGTTTTTAGCTTGATATTATAGCTCAATAAACCTAAAAGTTTCCTCGGTGCTCATATGATTAGCCATTTCAACAAGAATTAAACCGCAAGAAGCACGCGTGCACTCTCAATCGCAACTCCGATTAAACTGATGCGTCGCCAGACGTGTGGACAGACGCCGGACATCCGCGCCGAAACCCTTTGATCTGTGCAATAAAAAAACCGACAACAATCGGATTCGAGGCGGACGCGTCGATGTTAAATACCTACAACAGATGCACAAAATTACCCCCTCTATACGTCTGCGGACGCATCCGTAGATGAAGTCCGCGGAAGCATCTGCAGACGTGTAGAGGAGGCTTTAGTTTACATTAAGCCATGGACGAAGTGAGACCGGCCCCCCCCGCACTGTTTTCTTTTGTTACTTTCAGTCTCACCGCGCCAAAGGACCGGGTTGTGTACACGCTTACGCTCGTAGTCGTCGCACTAATCAAACCATGAAAATACATTTAATACAGATAAACGTTTGTTTTTCGGTAATTACTTTATGGAGACAAATTGTTTGCGTTGAACCTTTCACCTCCGTTATTACAGCATCCCTTCTCTCCGTTATAAAGTTTAATTAATATTAAGAACCTTTTCGTAATTTGGGTCAAAACTTTGATTGATTACGTTTCATCTCGGTGTAATATTTAGAAGCCATTACAACTTGTTATTTGTTTTGATACACAGCCGACACAGCCGACACAGGACACAGCCGCCGCGGGCTACATTCGGAATAGTCTGATAAAGTTAATGTTCACTGATAACAAAGGAGAATGCCACGTTTTACTTGAAAGCTCGGCTAGAACTGACAGAAGTGACCTATAGATGTATTAAGGGCTACCCTTTCGAAACGGGGCATCAGACTTCAGAGTCCATCATCTTTCAGGACTCACTTAATTGCGGACTGTCCTTCATCAAGAAGGTAACGCAGCTGTGCAAAATCAATAATGTTGTTTAGTTTATTCCACTTGCCACAGTAGAACGAACCGATAATTAAATAAATAATTCCCGCTAACACAACATCAATATGACACAAGTGGCATGCAGCGCTTGCGTCTGCGCATCATAACGAGCGGCGCGCGCAGCATCACAACGTGCTTTCTTACTACCACGCAATACGTAAACAAACGTCGACGTAAATTGACTGGTAACTAAACACCTTGATCGATGGTTTATATGTAAATAAGGCGTGTACGTCTAAGCGCCATAGTGAAGTGTAGTTGAGGCGTCACATTACCCAGTAGACACTCGCGTCGTTCGCACAGTTACAGCAGGCGCAAATATTCGTGGTCACGTGACGATCCGGTTCCACATCCGTCTCCATGTGGGCCGACCTTCATTATTTCGCAAATATCAGAGATAACATATAGAGTAAATGAAAAGAAAGCGGCGGCGGGAAGGATGCACCGACATGTTTGGAGCCGACAGACATTAATCTAGAGCGCGCAAATAATCTGCAAATATCAAGTTGTTTAGGTACTTATAAGTTGCGTCCCCTTTCTAAAGTCGCAGCAAGTTGAAAAGTGAACGTAAGAAGAGTTGCCCGCGATATAATGTTGATGTTACAGCTTTGTGAGCACTGGAGGACTTGTGACAAACAGAGACAACTTAGTGCTTAAGCTAAGTCTTACATAGCCCTCCGCTTATCTTTGTCTGTTTTGTTTACTGCCTCGATGATCTAGTGGTCGTCAGCGCGAATGTTGACTATGAGGTCCAGGGTTCGATTCTCCGGTCGGACAAAGTGTCATTGCCTGGATTTGAGTCCGGTTGATGGCAATAGGCTCGCCCCCTAATACATGGGACTTAGACATAACTGGCGAAATGTGGGTGTACTTGTTAGTACACATTTGCGCAGGTACGCATTTACAAAGCGTGATGTTATGTGAATTTTATATTGTGCAGTCTAAAAAAACCATGGCGAGCACAAATGTTAGCTAGCTACTGAGAAATCTGCATAAAAACTACTACACTTGTTTGTTACCGCGTCGTTCACGAAAACATTATTTCGGCGGTAAGAAACACTGTTCGTGCTATTTCAGTCCAGTATATTGCAGTTATTTTCTCCATCGACTACAGTTTTCCACGTAATTCAGCCGGTAAACAACAGTCGTATTAACAGCTAGCTTTTGATCGAGTTTGACTAATACAAAGTTGTCTTCTTTGTAACCTGAAGACTTTTTTGATGATTAAACATGTTTCTCCGAGAAACAAAACCGTCATAATCGTGAATACTAGAGATAAAAGTAACCCAAACCCATAAATCTACTTGTACACACAGCTATAACTGAAATCTGACTAAGAGGAAACCCCGCTTGTACAAATGTACATACACTCCGACGTAATGTAGCCGGTCATATCGACGAGTGATGAGAGTCACGATACAAGTGACGTGTGAACAGTATTCATGATAAATATCTACTGCGCGATGTTTATTGATAGCTTTTTCTTTTTCCGTGTGAGCAAGTAAACACTTACGGCCATTTGCATATCCATATCAATATTGATCAACGTAATGGAGAGTAATGGAAATGATAATTTATGTAAAGCTAAGCATGATTTATTTTTGGTTTCAATTAAATATTTACACGAACAAAAACAACATCGAACATGGTAATCTAAATTACAAAGTCAACAATCGTTAATCACGGATCAAATTCCGGATATTTACAGTAATCCTTAATCTTTTGATTGAACTCAGCCTCTCACAAATTATTAAGACGGCGAGAGCACTACGCAATTAACTTTCTGCAGGTTTGTTATTATTAACTACTGTCTCAGGAAGTGCGTAAACATGCCTACTCCATCCTCCGATTCAATTTACATCTCGCTTAATATCATACAGTAACCAGGAACTCAGTTAAGTACATCGTCTCAATACTAGCATTAAGATATTCAGTATAAAGAGCTAATTATCAGGCGGAAGCTGCCATCAGATGCTATCACGCACCGTTAGGATATAAACTAGGGTAGGCAGAGTCCCAGGCTAGGGTGATTAGCTCGGACTGATGCGGGAGATAACATGTTTACTTACAGGTTTGCACTCACATAGAGCTTATAATTAACTAGTTCAAATTCAAGGCTTTGGTATACGATGGCAGCTTTATCCTGACTTTATCTTCGATAAAATCAAGTTTAAGATGCTTCACTCTACGTGTTTTCAAAAGTACACTTGAGTATTTTTTGTTGTTCCATCAGATAGAAGTAAAAGCTTTGAACGAAACTTTTATCATCCCAGTAAACAACTTCTCTGACATTCGTGGAACAACGATATTTATGTACCTATTAACGACTTGATGCTGCGAAAGGCTCCCGCCGGGCTCGACGCAAAAGGCAGCTAATAGGATAACGGTAGGTCACCGGTGAAGCCTGCACTTTACGACGGGACGCACAGCCCGTAGATATACACCTCATTGTGGCGTTTGATGAGCCACGTCCTGGAAGGTGGGGGAGGCTGTACTCGACACGCTTTGAACATAGGAAACATCTATTCAAATGCTAGAATAGATGATGTTCAAAGCGTGTCGACGTTTTAAAGATATACATTTTTAAAACTTTCATTTCTGATACAGAACTGAAAACGTGATAGCCTCAACGTAGCATTTATAGACAGTTTGATGATGCTGCTATATTCAGCCGTGACAATAACAATTGTATATGTACCTAACGTTACATGCGATACGAGAGCTCTTAGAGCAGAAGTCCCTTTTAAAAGTTTTCCTTTTCGCCGCTGGCACTAAGGATATCATCCGCTACTCGTGGCTTAATCTCTTGAAAATTCTCTCCCTGGAAACAAGTCCTATTTTAGGTCTAGACTGGGCGTCACACTGCGGTTTAATATAAACTTATTTAACAAAATGGCTACTAACATTATGCAGTCACCAACTCGTCCGACACGGCTCCCACTCAATCCAATTACGCCCAACTGCCGGTGAGCTCCAACAAGAGATGGCTATTCCATAAATAACATCAGCTGCTCGATGGGACCAACTTTAGCCACCATTTTGGAACCTCTCCTGTAGAGTTATTCTCTAGGCGCCTCTGCCTAGAGAATAACTCCTGAATTTGAACAGTGTTGAAGTTTAAATCTAGATATTGACTTGAAAAACAAATGAGTTTGTTTTTTTTATTTATTGTGTGTTACTTCAATAAATATGAGAGTAAACTTTGCAGAATACTCGTAGCAAATAATATTATGAATATGTTGAGCTTTTGTTATTTCCAAAATTGATAACTACTACTGACTCTTACCTGTGTGATTGAGTACCTTAGAGGCCGTCTGGAATATTTCTAAATAGCATAGGTAAAATGAAATATCAGTTTTTTCTGTTACAGTGTTCTTAGCGCTCGAAGATTAAAGGCTTGTGCGGTGTGCCCCATCACAAGCCTTAATTTTACGAGACAAGTGAGAACACCTCAGCTTATCTCTTGGGCGTAAACGTCTGCAAACAAAAACATAAAGTAGTTAACGAAGATTATGCAAAAACCAGACATTACAAACATTATATTAACATCATAGCCTTTACAAAAATGGATGTAAATCGAAGGCTGTTTCTACATAGGTAAGAGGTGTCCGTTGCAATCAATCGCCATTAATTGCTTCAGGACCGGTCGGTGCAGTGCCCAGTCCAGTCCAGCGTGGTGTCCGTTCCCACATCGTAACGGTGCCGGGCTGCCGGCCCATTTGCGTCCATAAACGGAATATGTGACGATGTCCCCTTTGCAGGGTTCCGCACTTAATCGAGGCAACTTTTGGTTAGTCTGTGTTGGTTAATTCTTATAACTGTAAAATAAAATCTAGGAACAGGCGAAGCATAGAAGTAATAAAATAATATTGTCATTAGAGAGGAGTGTCGAAAGAATTACTTAAATCAACATCCCTTGACGGTTAACCTCAAACACATTTAACAATTTCCTAACTGCTGTCACATAATGGTACGAGTATTAAACAACAACACATAACTCAATTAACCCTACAAACAAATAACAATAATTTCAAACCAAAACCAATTATTACCGTCTGCGCCGCCATTTTGAAACAATTAAAAACAAACAATGTATGAAGGTGTACAAGTTTGTAATGCGAGGCGCGTTCCTCAGAACATGAGGCTTTTATGTCATAGTAGAGGTGGGCGCCGCGCCGGCGCGGCGGCGCCGCGCCGCGTTTTGCGCGCCGCCGCCGCCGCCGAGCATTTGAAATTTGGCGCCGATAGAGGCGCGGGCGGGGGCGCGGGTCCTGTGAATCCGCGTCCGCGCGGTACGCGCAACGTCAGTCGCCACGGCACGTTCGCGCTAGTTGCTACGTACGCTCTTGACATCGCTTTCTTACGTAAATACGATAATTTGTCAAAATGTCGTCCAATTCCAATGTGAACAAAATCAAAATAAATCAGTGCTTCTGATTTTCCATGTTCCGATTGCCGAATCTTTGCTGACAAAATTATCTAAGAAGCACAGTAGTTTCAGCGACGAGGCAACGGGAACAGATTTTTCTCAAGAATGCTGGAGAGACATAGCTTTGGTCGATCCCAAAGAAGTGGAGATTTTGAACGGGGATGTGCTTGCCTATTGGCGAGAGAAGAAAAATGTGTTCCCAGGACTTGCTGCGCTTGCCAGGACTATTCTTGCAATTCCAGCTACAAGTACGCCAAGTGTTGGCGGCGGCGACCTCTGCTGGCGGCGGCGACCTCTCGTGTCCGGCCCTGGTTCAAGCCATGGTCCGGAGCGAGAGGGAATGGGAGGCCGTCACCTCCTGCGAAGCAGTCATGCTAGCGAAGGAGGTGGCGGAAAGTGAGAGGGAGAGAACCTCACGTCCCAGCCGCCGCGGGAGAAGCACCGGGCGTCGGGGGCCACGTGGTGGCTCTCGACCACCGTAGGCGCGGGCCTGTGGACGGTGAGTAATGGGCTATCTCGCCGTCCGTCCGTCTTATGACGA
The DNA here is from genome assembly GCA_950022335.1 of Eurois occulta. Classification (NCBI taxonomy): domain Eukaryota; kingdom Metazoa; phylum Arthropoda; class Insecta; order Lepidoptera; family Noctuidae; genus Eurois; species Eurois occulta. The sequence continues at coordinate 494,291 of OX465489.1, read as the reverse complement.
CAGGCCGTGTCGACGGCGCGTTTGTGTTCCACGCACGCCTCAAAGAGCTCATCTCTTTCTATCGGCAAGGGCCGATGCCTACCAGGGCTGCCGGACTGTTCGAAAGAGATACCACGGCCCTGGAACACAAAGGGCAAAAGAAGGAACATGGATGGGTTTTAGTCAGTAAAAGTCTGACACTCCCTTCCGCTCCGCCCAGAGCGGGAGGAGTCATTTGATGATTTCACATCCCAAAAAAAAAAGTACGCCGAGTGAACGTGTTTTTTCAGTAGCAGGATTGATTGATGAACGCTAAAAGATCGCGGTTGAGCCCTACACGCGTCAACAAAATAATGTTCAGACATGACAATTTATTGTAAATACATATTTTAAAAACATTTAATTATGTATTTTCCTGATTTTAATTTTAATTTCTACCTTTGATAGCTTTAAAATATAACACTAAAACAAAAATTCTTTTTAAAAAAAAAAAAAAACCCCCGCGCCGCGGCGTGGCGCCGCCGCGCCGACCAGTTGCGCCCGGCGCGCCGCCGCCGGCAAATTTTTGGTCGGCGCCCACTTCTATGTCATAGTAAAGCGTGGGATGGAGGGAGTTAATGTCGCATTACGTTCTTCATTATATCTTGGCTTTATGACCAGATAATCTTAGAATAACGTATCTCGAGAAGATACGATATACCTAATACTTAATGGCTCGGTAATTTGGTGGGCCATGTCTTTTGATTTCGTATTTTAATCTTTGGATCCATAAATAAACAGCTAGGAACAGCAATTTGTCAATAAATTTTTGATTGCTCATCTTCAACGTCACAGTTATTTTATTCCATAAATGTTTTGAAAATTAGTTTTAAAGATTTTGCAAATAAGTTTGTATTAACATAAACAAAAATACTGTTCTTTTTGCCTAAATTAATTTCATAAAGGTAGATGGTCACTACTCATCTATTTCTTTCTCCGTAGTATTATAACTCTGAAATGTTTACGTAATGTATGCGGAACCTCAACGCAATTATGACAAATCATCCTTGATCGTATTTTTTCCCAATCGTAGCATATTGTAATAGGTGCGTATTTTTTGCGTGAGCTATCGACTGGTCGCTAATGGCTGGTGGCGGTCGTTTGACTAGTTTTTTGCTTCGTTACCTGAAGGTCCGGGGTTCAATCCCCCGGCCGGGAATGCTGCTCTTCGTCAGAGATAATGACTAGGCGATACGGGTTCCTAATGTAACGGTTTTTTACTTGTATGTATACTTGAGCCTATAAGTAGGAGTAAGTTGTAATTAGTTTCATTGTTATGTAGTTATGTGAGGCTAAAGATTAAAGCCTACGATAAGTTCACCTATACCACCGATCTATTGTTTGCCAGTTAAATGATTAAGTGAAATTTTAACTTCTCTTGGAATATATTTCATAATTTAAAGTCTCATACTTTAAATTATATAAACATTTTTGTTATGCTGTTTCAATATTGGTTCTGAGAATTGTAAAACATTTTAAAATGGATTCACAAATCAATCAAATTAAACAAATAATACCTACAATAATACAAAATAATCAATTCGGATGGAAATCAATCAGCAATCGAACCAATTTCTATTAAGTTCGGCCCAATCACGGTATCATCTACAGATATGTGAATTCTGAGAAAACAGCGTTTTATTTTAACACTGGAATTCTTGATTTAAGTTAAAAATGTGTACCTAAGTACCACTTATCTGTGCAGGGTGTCTGCCATGTTATCTCCGTCCTTGCTAAGGAAGGCTGGAGGAAATGAAAAAGCTTCTGCAACTAAAAATTTAAAATCAAATAACACGAATTTCCATTTCGTTAGTGCTGTCCAGTCCACGGCCACCACTTGCGGAGAGATTCGGTCAGTTACGACTTCTACAGGGCCAGGGTTAGGTTTTCTAAAAGTTGGTTTACTGTTTGGCTCACACGACCGCTTCGTGCTCCTTTATATACTTGTGAAAAGCTGTCACAGTTAGGTACTAACGGCTAGTACTAGCCCCGTGTCAATAAGGCATAAGACTTTAGGGACAGTGAGTGCGGCTCAGCGACAGTAGAGTATTACAAAAAGAAGGTGGACGATCATTTGCCAAGTTGTGATTTATTTGGTTTCACTTCATTACCTCAATGAAAGAATCAGAGAGAAGGGAGGGGGAGTCCCTCTGTAATTACTTACCTTATTGTTGGAACAAACAACTAAAAAACTTTGTCAGTGATAAAGATATTTCATTTCGACGTAAAAGCCCGTGTTTTAGTCGTTAATATTGACTAACTAAACTTTCTTACAAGACTGGTGCCAGTAGTTCCCAAGACTTGCCGTCGCGTCCTCGCGCCAGACAAAGAATAGGATCGAGAGCAGGTAGCTTATCCGTAACTAGGATTTTCCCATCATTAAGTTTCATGTTAAACAAGCACATCAAGAGTGTTTACTTTAATTTCTTGGTCATCAGTGCTTATTCATACAGAAAAGTTCCGAGTGTCACTTGTCCTTCCCCTAGCTAGCATTCCGAGACTGCACTCTACCAACCTGTCCAGCCAGGCTCAATTAATCTCGCGAGTTATTAACATTGTCCACATCCCCTGTAATCACCCTAACGACTTGCCAGTCCGCCAGTCCGCCAGTCCGCCAGTCCGTCAGTTTGCCAGCCATCCTCCATGACGCCGGCCGGATGGACAACCAGCTTTTTTGACAACAACAGCGGTAGGTAATGGCCGGATGGGAAAGTAACACAAAATGACCACCATCTCATTATAATCGTGAGAACAAAGTGCTGAAGAGTCGTGAAGTTTATCTGCACATCTCATGCATATTCATCACATTCCCGCACATCTTCACAGAGTCAATGTAACTGGAATTAACTGGATACTTCACACAACATCAGTTTGTACATTTATTGGTTTGTAATGAGGAAAAGATACTTAAAATAAAACCAAAATCATTATTATGTCGGAAAGCTATATTATTAGTCCTACGTCAAAAAAGGAAAATGATTACTTTCGTAACTACTCTAATGGTGCCTAAAATCCCGCAGTCGGAACACTGAATGTCAGCAACTCTTCCATAAATACACTACTGTTATTCTTAATGTGGACTAATCGATCTGTCCGACCACGAGACTCACAATTCTCCAAATCAGCTAGTTGTCTTGAAAAATGTATGTATTTATGTTTGGTCCATTTTCCCCGAAGCGATTGTTTATTCCCGGGCCCGCCGCCGCCGGCCCCGTGCCGCGCATTCCGCCCGAGCGCCGAGCGCCGGTTCCGCACAATTTGTCAGGTTCTCGCCTTAGTATTCAGCTCCAATCTGCCGTACCCTCTGCATCACCTATTTAAACACCATTTGCGTTATTATTACACACCAGATGGTACAAGATACATTGTATCTTCTGCTGCGTATCTTGCGACATAAACACATTACCTACTTTATTTATTTATTTATATTCTGCTTGATTTCCTTATTGTATCGAATAAAGTGTCCAAAGAATGCGTCGTCGACTACTTGTTGCATGTAGTTGCAATCAATTCAATGGAACAGGTTCCGTCCGAGCCGCAGCGGCCGGCCTGCGGGCCTGCTCGCTCCGCACGGCTAGCAGGAATTTGTCTCCATTTACGCACTGCAGGACATTAATAACCGCAATGACGCGCACTGCGACAATCTCACAGGTTTAAGATACTATACAATGTACCAGCTTTCAAAGCTCCGATGCGAAGAAAGTTGCTGCGGTCCGGCTTTCTCATTTACATACAAGGGAAAACGGCTTCAACCGAAGCAACTGCCGAGCAACTGACGACAAAATCGCAGCACAAATTACACAGATTTAAACAGATAAGTAGTTTGTTTTAGAAATATGATCGTTAAACTGTCGCAGTCCCAACAAACGAGCCGCCGACATTCATTAAATGGTACGTCGCGTGATTTATTACCACTAATAACTTACGGAATGCGACAAATATTCAGACAAGTCTGAAACGAAATTCACAAAATAATTCGTAACGTCAAAACGTACAATTGAGCGGACAAGCGGTGCGCGGGCGGCACGACACAGCGTGACAGATGCGGCGCGGCGCGACGCGCGACGTGCCGCCGCGCTATAAGTAGACGCGCTGAGCTACGTGACACTGAATAGCCCTGCGATATATCAGTAGCAAGGTCTATGTGGGCGCCATCCATGGAACACTACGCTCTCTCTCATGCATGGGGGATACTGTACACTGTACGATTTGCAACACAAATAAGGATGAGTCACCGAAATTCGATATCGTTGACCTCAATAGTGTTGCAAAACGGCTGCCGTATAAGAATAAACATGCGTCGTATAAGGATGTGCGCGGAATCCGTCGCGTCGAACTGCGGAGCCAATGTCTTACATCGCGACCTTGAGATTTGCGCCATACTTATTTGTTCCACATCAACCATGTCGCAAGAATTTTTAAGGAAGTTGTTGGTAACTCAGAGTGGATGTGGTCTCCTTTCGCTGCGTTTCCCACGTCGCACTTGTCGCGGCGGAATTTCCAAGCGACAGTTGTGACATTTTGAATATTAATCAGACGTTTGTTACCGTAAGCCCATTGCATCATAAGTTAAATGTAATGTAATCTAAATTTTTCAACAATATCTGTCTATTATCCTAGTACCTAAGTTATGACGGAGGAATGTTTGTGACTCACAGATAGAGTTATTGAATCCAATATAAAAATATCCGGCGACTTGATCTTGAAATCCTAAATTAACTCGATGCCGACGGCCGGTGTCGAACAGAAAAATAAAGTAAAACCGAATATCTTTATTTTTCTTTACTCGGAGGTCGGTTTTCTCTGTTAAAGTGGTTTCGAAACACTTGTTTCCGTCAAGAAAACGGCGGTTGTTCACAAAATTGCGCTTTTGGAAATATAAAGGAAGAGAGGAATTTCGTTTAGGTATCCACGCAGCAGCATTCTGCAGCATCTGATGATATTTTATTATATTTAATCTAGCTGTTGGCCGCGCCCTTTGTTCGCGTAAATTATCATTAAAAAAATTACTTTACCCTTTTTGAATTGATGAAAATTGATTTTGTTACCAATTTCAAGGGTTTTAATTTTTTTGCACGGAACCCTAATTATTTTTCTGAAATAAAAGTAGCCTATGTTAGACGTTATAACATCAACTATCTGCCAGTAAAAGTCCCGTCAAAATCAGCCCAGCCGTTTCGGAGATTGGCCGGAACAAACTGACACCCAAACAAAAACTGAAAAAAAAAATGTGTTTTGTTATAAGTAGTTAAGTACCGTACTTATATATTTTCTGCATTCAGTAAAAAGCTGTTATTTTAATATTACAAACCTACACGTTAATTTAATTTATTTATCGATTAACTGTGATTGAAACTATTAGAAAACACCTCTTAAAATATGGCTATATGGCATACGCGTAGTGCGTCCGCGTCGTCGGAAAGTGTCAGTCTGCGCGACATCGTCCGACACGCCGCCGAGACCCGACGGATAACAGCGTCACGTCAATACACTGGCCTTTATCATAGTAGACAGTCGAATTGATGATTTATTACAATTTTAAAATTATACTACCCAAGCTAGACGTTGAACTATACACATCGACCAATGACAGATTCGCCTGTATTTGTAAACAGGCAATTATACATCTGAATAATATCAATAGATATCTAAGCTACAGACAGTCACTTTCAACGTTATCTTAAATGACTACTAAGATCCAGATGATGGCATAAAAACCCGCCACAATAACAAACCACTTTCTACAGTTAGCAAGTTATTTAGCGGACAGTAATGATCTGCTCCCTGCCACGACTGTGTTATTTCGTCGGTCGCTGGAAAATACCCGACAATCCGACAAACCCGCCCCAAGCCCCGACTCCTCGAGCAGATAACTAGCAGATACAACAACTCTCCGCACCTGTGAGTTATCCAGCCATCACACTCTGTTAAACACACGATTTCTCTTTATGTTGTCTACTACGTAAACAAACCGTTTGAAGAGATACGGCGCACATTATATCGTCTAGTCTTAATGATAAATTGCAAACTTTGCAAAAACACAATTATCATTCTACTTCATTCCTCTCCATCTTTTATTTATGTATTTCAATCGATCAAATTATTCTCAATCCATTGAAGAAATTCAATATGTAGGTAGGTAGGTACATGATATGGAATACATTTAGGAAATATGAATATTTGACTACGGAAACTCCAGCGTCGCCGTCGTGAAGAAATAATTTCTCGTGCCATCTGAATATAAAGGAAAATAGTATGTAAATGTAAAGACGTGCGTATGTCAATGATACCGACGACGAGTGGCACATCTGGGACACATCTCCGTGTTCCTGAATCATTGCACACACAGCCAGCAATTTTGTCGAAACACATGGAGGAAAGCTAGTTTAGCTAGCATATTTTCGGTGAAAGATTTTGTAAATTACACATATTTCTCTAGGTCTTATTTAGTCGCATTAACCCGAGTATAATTTATAGAATCTACCTGTCTTATTAGTTAATTACTCGATAACTAAATCCTAAGGGGGTGAGTGGAATAGGAGGGCGACTCGCACTATACCTACTAAAACTATTCTAGCGGTTTTTCACGGTATCATGTTAGTTGCAACACAGAGATGCGACGTAAATAATATAATCAAGTGCACATTATCAAAGCAACAACATACAAGTTGGCGCACGTCTGTGTCATCTTACAATGCACAACTGACACAACTGCTTTGTAGAGTATGCGCTGTACTTGCAGATGCCATTTTCATGAAATATTTTTTTAATAAATGCGAAAATTCTGCAGAAACACTTTCACGTAAATCAAAATAAACAAAAAGAGTAAACGTGAAAAAACATAAAAAAGGCGGATTTACAACGTTTCGTGCCATGATGATTGTTTAAACCACATTTACACGATTTTACGAAAACCTTTAAAAATAGAATTAAAAAAGTTCAGTTTAATAATATTTCTATTTATATTCTAAACTATTTCTATTATATTAAAGCAGATATTGTTACCACTGTGTACTGTACTTTTTTTGTAAACGTAAAAAAATGCCCCTATTCACGAAGTATTTTCTGACAAATGACTGACCTTAACAGGAATAAATTGACTCGCAAAAAATATCAAAACATAAATTACCTACTTATTAAGATTTCAAGATTCCGGTTAGATTTCTATGTAATTTTTCGTTTATTAAGTATAATAAATTGGTTACTTCTTTTTGGTGTAATATTACCTATACGTAACATATCTCAAGGGGGCTGAAAAAAACTGTCTCCTTTAGTAAATATTAAAATAGTAGTTATTCCTATTATTCTAGTTATTTAATTGGATCAAATCAGAGTTAATTATGACAACACTTTGTTTGACATTTTTGACGTTTGAAAGCGAGGTAAAATGAATTTTGTCTGTTGTTCGACGGTCCAACCGAACACTTGTCAGAATTAAATTCGATTATATTACTATAATCATCGTTTATTTTGAGAGATACACACAAGATAACTGCTGGTGACCCTGCATCAATCTGACCTCTGCGCTGCCACCGACGACGCGGTGGAAGCGAAAATTGTCGTGCCAGCGACACGAACAAGAAGAACTAGAGTCTAGCAGTTTTTCGATGATCTAAATCGATCACGAGACACGTTAACCCGGTCTTTGGTCGAAATTTCGCCAAAACGCTCGCTTTGATCTGTTGAAATTAATGGCAATAAAATTAATTCTCTCAAAAATAATGTTCAAAGAGCTGCTAAAAGTGTACGTTTTAAAGTAAACCGTAACGGCGTTTACAAGTACGTAGTAATTCATGCTGTGCCTCTCAACTAGTGCAGTGGCCTCCGTGGCCTCAGGGGCCTGGCCTCTCTTCTCCATCGTCGCCGCAAATATATGCCAACTGTGTCAAATGTATTTATAATAATATATTTCAGTAAAACAGTGATGCAGTGTCGGATCAGCAGTAAAGGGGTCAATACCCAATAAATACTCTCCAGCCATCCAGAGATGTGCACAATCGCGCGTCTTTCAGCGCGGGCGCCGCCGTGCGGGGGCGGGGGGTGCGGCGCCAACCCGTGACGCATGCGCACAAGTGCCACCACGCACTACATAACTTGTGCTGTTATTTTTCAATTTAATTATTGAGAGCGGAAATACTGACCATAAATCTAATATCGATTGGAATTGAATCATTCACACGTAGCTCCACCACATTTAACTCTCAACTAGTTTGTACGAACAACATTGACGATTAGTTTAGTTATTTCCGCTCCATTTATATGTAGACTGTCGTTTATTTATAGTTATTACACCAATATACATTTCAACTAGCGGTGAAATCGTATAATTAGCGGCGCTAAACTCATTCTTCACGTGTTGTCTCCGGCGGACGTTTTGACACGATAATTAACGAACGTTTTGACGGATATCGGCTAAACGAACAAAACTGTCCGCTGATGAACATTGAGAAAGTTTATAATTGTTCGAAATACTCTGCCATTTCAGGCCATACATTCTCATCGTCTTAGCAACGTCTTTTTAAATTCAAAAACGTCTTTACAAGTTATTCTAAAGGGCCTGAGAGCCATCTCGTCGCATAAAGGCTTGTGCACAAAACTGCGGAAGTTGAGGCACTCGTGTTGGTCTGAATGGCCCTCCTCTCGGGTACACCGGTGATGCTGCGAGCCGCACCGGACATAGGGTCGCCGACCTCACGCGAGGTACTCCCTTACCGGTGCATTGATGCAATAGGCCGAGCGCAGCAATCAAAGATACCGAGCGCTGGATCGTGGAGATTAATGCCATGGCACACGGTATGTGCACGGATCACGAGGTCTGAATAGGCACAACGGTATATAAGTACCAAATGGCGATGACGAGCATTACGCCCATACAGACATAGTAGTGTATATGGCTACTTGTAACCAACCATTTATCTGAGCTGCGACCAATCAGTTATGATGTGATTAGTGTGATTACAAATCGGAATATTTCCGTTAGCTTGAAACAGCATCATTAGTGACGTTCTGTCATCATAATTCTACAAATGTCCACTAAAAACACATTTGCAAGTCATCAGTTAGCAGCTCAGTGTAAACAAAACTTACTGTCCCTGCCTGCTACTTGCAAGTTGTAATACTGTTTTATTCTCCAGACTGCATGTCGTTAATCAATGACCGCCAGACGCTAATGAACGGGATTCGCACCTGGTGTGCCCATACACGATACGAATCTGATCGAACGAACCCCCGGAAGCGGTGCTGCTCTGAGGAGAGTCCGCTCGGTTTGCATCGCATAGGTAATGCGCGCACGATATCCGCTGTCTTCCAGTCTTGCCCTCCTCCCGCCGCAGTGGTCAGTGACCTGGCCGGCCTTACATGGACTTGAGACTTGAGGTGTAAACTGATATGTAAACATATAACATAGAACTTTGTAAGGCCGATATCAAATTAAACAGGTCAAACACATAGACCACGTTTGTGGTTCCTTTATGATTGGTCAATGGCCTTTGTAGGTGACTATTAAAGTATCAAAGTCAATCAAGCATTTAGCCAACCGTTCATCTTTGTTATAAAAACTTCGCCAGGACCTCTTAATTGGCGGTCTCGTTTTTAGAACAAAGTGGTCAATCAAAAATGAGGTCGGCGGAACCATGAAGCCAAAAACTCATTGTTTTAAAACTTGGCCAATAAAACGATATCACTTTTCTTTGACTTACTTTGAACGTGACGTCACAACAGTTTATGGTCTATTGTTCGTCGACCTATTGAATTCCTGACAGGTAGCGATAACAAAACTGTCTGGGGTAACAATGAGAATGATTAAATGATTATTACGAGGTAATAACATTAGACGTTATTGAATAATGCTTGAAATAAACATCGATCACCGTCTTTGCTAATGTGGATGTTATGGAACATGGCAAGCGCTAGGGAGAAACTGATGGTACCTACCTATAGCAAGCGCTAGGGAGAAACTGATGGTACCTACCTATAGCAAATCAAGTCAATTGATGATCAATGTTACGTCATGTTTCCGTCGTTTGTTCGCTACAGGAAGTGAAGGACGCAACTGAAAGCGCCAAACTCGTGGCCCAGTTCTGGGGCGACACAATTGAGATTGCCATCGACACGTTAAGAAGAAGATAATGTTCGTGATTCAGAAGTTGTCTATTAATCGTTAGATTGTTTGTTCATGGTTTGATATTTTTAGGAGTCGTAGTGTTAGTGACCTATTCACATCTATTTTTGATGCGCCTTCTCACTGTATTCTTTAACATTGTCACCTATTTTGTAAAGGCTCTTGGCTTTTATGTTGGATGTTCCTCGACCTCACCACTGAACCTAGTACCTGGAACATCAAACATTTAATTTATCAAACCACTGTGATGTGGTAAATGTGAGTGCGGTCTATCTGCTTACCGTTTCCCTGCGCAGGCGCAGGCCTGCTGCAATTCCTCGCCCAACTGCAGGCACTATCGATGCAAATTCAGTTTTTCGCGCGAAATGGTAAGCTTCACTGACTCGGATGCTTCACTACATGCGTAATGCGTAATACAATTATGCAGATTTTGGTTTGATCTTGTACTGTATTAGCAAGAAATGCATTGGTTCCACTTGAAGTTATATAGCAACGTTGGGTAAGGATTACGTACCTATCAGTTAGATGAAGAATTCATGATACGTGTACACGGGGCAAAGTTAATCGGTTTGCAGGGCACACCCACCACAAAGATGTTGGTGTGCGTAAAATCAACTGGTGTATTACTTCGCCTATTTGTTAGTGTTTGCTTCACTATAGTATATGTATAATATGAGGTAAAGAATATGAAGCATCAATTTAACCCTATGACTAACCTGTGTCGTGGCATAGATGTGTAATCATTCGGCTGGTAAATCAAGTGTCGTAGGATCGAATCTGCGCCGCTGGCGTCAACTTTTTGCATTATTAAAAAACTTTTATTTTCATTTTGTTGAATTTTTATTGTAATTTACCTGATAATAAGAACATTATTCGAAAAAAAATATGGAAGTAAAAATTAAACAATGTGTATTAAGAAATCAACAACATTTATTGACTAGGTTTTTTTTTATATTATAATCACAAATTAAAAAGTTTTGTGCATGACAAATATTCTAAGTCGGACAAGAAATAACGTTACTTTTCTTATTCAAGTGGGTAATTTATTTATTAGTGAAATGAATAAACATGTTAATAAGATAGATATTAAGATACAGGTATCCTAAATTGTTATCTCACTAACAATAACATCACTCACATAAAACAAATCGAATTACCCCCTGATATTTTTATTAATATCCTATTGGTGCGCCTTCGCTATCTATGACTTATTCATGCACGAAGTAAATGTCTCCACTAGACCTGCATGGAAGAATATTTTTTTTTATGATAGCGCTCACCATCTTTTCGCCACAATATTTTGCGACCGTCCTTGTCTGATTTAAAACATTTTTCATCTCTAAATATAACTATATTATTGCACCAATCAAAATCTAAATATTCTCTTGCGAAGCGTACCCGGTTTTGCCTGTGAATATCTGACATTCAAATTTTCTTGGCTGGCCTACAACATTTCACACCAGCTGCTCGCAAGTGGTTTCGTACAGTTTGTAATGTCACGTCATGTTTAGTTGCCGTGGAACGAGTAGTGAGGAAGGGCTCAGCGGTATGCGTAGCAACTATATCAGATGCCAATCTGTGAATGCAAATCCAGCCTTTGGTCCCGGTCGGCAAGGATCAATGCTTCCCGAATCTGCATAACGATGGACCCACAATTGCACAGTCCTTCTCTGTGAACAATAATAAAATATTGTTACAAAAAACAACAATCAATAACATGTGGATTATTTAAACATATTAAACTTCTAAACATCATAATAACATTTTGTTACTCACCGATATCTTTAAACGTCTCGCAATTTCACTAATTGAAACATTTTGCTCATGCAAAAGAATTATTTCAGCTCATAAAAGTGTGGTTCAATGATTCATATTGATTCACAAATAAAAGCACTTCTCAAAAAACGCAGGGTATAATGTCTAAAAACGTAACGAAACCCCAATAGTCAATAGCATTATGACGATGAACTTAAACTACTAACTTAAACATGATTTGTCATTTTTAGAGGGTAGACAACTAATACATTCTAACCCAAATATAAAGAGACTTGCTAATAGTTAAGCAATAAATTGAACAAACAAATGTAAAATATTTTATTAACCCTAGATAGATAACCATATTTCACTCTACACTAAAGATAACCATACGTCGACTCGACGTGCGAATGTTTGAGTGAGCATATTTTGGATTAAGTATATACTAGGTTTATGAATGTGATATTATGTCTTCATGTATATAATTGTGGACTGAGTAAATTAGAAACATTAGAGTTTACTCATATTTTTATTAAAAAAAAAAATAAAGAACAAAACATGGTACTAAAACTTAAACATTTAGGAATCTCTCCGTCAGTCTTATAATTTACTATTTAAACTTTTCAAAATCAGCTTTTTGTAATCTCTATAATATAACAAACATAAGTAAATATCACTTTTTATAAAGATATTTTTTTTCATTTTTTTTTTATTTTATTTCTTAAAGATAACCATACGTCACTTCGACGTACGGTAGGTAAATATTTACGAAAGTGTTGCACCTACCGGAGCGATATGAGTATGTCCTGCAAGCTGTGACGGCCGACTGAGTTGGCAGGAAGGACCAGTTCAGTGACACGACAAACAAACGAGTTACATCGATTTTTCAAAATCGATTACGTCGATTCGACGTAGGTTATCTATCTAGGGTTAAAACATACAAAAACATTAAGCTGTTGGCAGTCGGATTCGATCCTACGGCGCCGGCGCAGTAAGTAATTATTTATCGCACGCTCGACTAATGCGCCACGGAGACGATTGTATGATAAGCTAAATTTATGCGTCATATTCCCTGCAACATTAGTGACAAGAAATTTTATTGTGTGTGCGTGGACAACGGGTAGCAAACACTAATAAATAGGCGAAGTAATACACCAGTTGATTTTACGCACACCAACATCTTTGTGGTGTGCCCTGCAAACCGATTAAGTTTGCCCCGTGTACATGCTTAAGGCTCTTATGACCCTTAAGTAACAGTGTCTGAATTGAAGATTGTTCGGCATAACGAGTTACCAAGCTTCATATAGCAAACTAATATGGACACAACTAATATGCTCAAAAAAGTTCGAAACTTGAAGAAGATTTACTATGCTCATCCAAAATCTGGCGTCGAATCGCCTTAATACTAAGAATAATAAAATTCTTGTCGGTCAATAGTTCTTTGTTTCCACATCAACAAGAAAATCAACTTATTCGTCAATTAGCTCACATATTCGCGTGGTCATCGATAGCAGCGTAACCGTGAAGTATTGTGCCAATTCACACATCTGACTCATTAGCAGCGCTTTGTACCGAGACAGAAAACGGACAAATTACTTAATAGCCTCCAGCCGGCCTCCAGGCGACTTCAAAATGTACTCTAGTATTATAATAATTAGCTGCTAGTTATCCATGCTGAGTATCTGACCTGAATATGTCAAAGACGCATATAATACCGATATAGGATGGCATACAAGTATTAGTTCAGCCATGCATATAACTCGTGCATTTATCCTCGATAAAAGGCCATCGCCGCCATAGCTAGCGTTCCTTCCGTAATTACCTACGACGACGAATTAAACAACAGATCAACTCGACCTACCGCACTGCTTTACTAGGAATTACTGTTCGACGCCTTCCGCATCCATTCCAGTAGATAAGTCGCCGGGGTGGGATGGGAGGCGGTCGTCCGAGTGTAAGTTGTAATTGCTATTCCGAGCCCTCTAAAGAGCTTGCATTAGCACCAATTGATCGATTAATTGTCGTCATCGAGAAATCACTAGGCCATGGTAAGCCACTATAATATTGCCGATAAATTTACTTTTTTCGATAGATTACGAATTACGAATACTACGTCAGTTGTTTTGGATGCAAAATACGACGAATACTAGAGTTGTTTCGGCTTTTCGAGTCACCACTGCAACCACTCCGTTGTTACAATCGACATCTTAGCGATAGCAATCTACATTAAGTCGGCCCTGAACTTTGCGGCGAGTTTGTTATGATTCTGATGAAGGACGGTCCAATTAAAACATTTTGAAGGTTACAATGACTCACAACAACAAAGAAACACAATTTCTCGGAACATTCTCATGTTTAGAAATCAGTCATAATGTGAGATCCGTTTAATTTACCTTATCAACACAAACGAACGTGACTTGTCTCGACTGTAGCGTCCAATATTATCATAACATGTCAAATTAGAATCTGCGATATCACACATCTTTCCCAATATGCACACATCTCATGTTCTCGTTATTTACCGACGTATGCGTCCTAGTTTCTGTCCTAGTACATTATGTACCAGCAGGCGATCGCTCATAATCGCTGACTCACGTGACATAAATGCCGGTCGGCTTACAAATCGGCGAGTTTTATGCAGACGAGCGAGGGTATAATGATGAATATAGGTACATGTTTCATGAACCGCAAGATTTAGCTGGGTGACCGATTTAGATTTATGTATGCCAAAATAGTTTTGTAAAGAGTATGATTTACTTAGCGCATCCTTTTAGACGCCATCATAGCATATTTGCGAGCTATAGAATGTATTGTGACACAGTGATTCGTTTCCGTATGTGTCGTGACAATATATTTCCTCGTAGCGTTTTAGTATCGTTGTGATATTGGCATCTTGATTTATATATTTTTTAAATCATAAAAAAAATAAACCGACTTCAAAATCACAAAAAAGTGAAAAATAATTTTAGCTTCAGAAGTCGGTGACTTTAGTTTGTTTGATTCAGTTTTTTGGCACCGACTTCTGAAGCTAAAATTATTTTTCACTTTTTTGTGATTTTGAAGTCGGTTTTATTTTTTGCAAAAAAGTTTTTTTTATTTTTTCATTTTTAGTTGCAATATCCTAAGTACCTATACAAATACTTTCTATGCGTTCATTTTACATTGTAAACCATACATTTCATTTCTGCTACGTGTTTGCGATTGGGCGCTCCTTGTGGGGCTCCACATCGCTGTCAATGTGGTGAAGCAGTCGACTGCCTCGGACACCATGGCCTTTCATGCAGTAAGAGTTCAGGTCGGATTGCTCGGATTGCGCGGCACGCTAGCATTAATGATCTCATCCGTCGTGCTCTTGCCACCGCCGGGGTGCCAGCTGTCTTAGAACCCAATGGCTTGGCACGCGACGATGGGAAGAGACCAGATGGTATGACCATAATGCCGTGGAAGTTGGGTAGGCCTTTGGTGTGGGACGCAACTTGCGTCGACACCCTTGCGCCATCCCATCTTCCTAGCACAGTGGGCTGCGCTGGGGCGGCTGCTGCAGGTGCTGAAAACCTCAAACGGCGCAAATACAATAATTTAATTGGTAGTTATGTGTTTGAGCCGTTTGGGGTTGAAACACTAGGGCCATGGGGTCCGAGTGCCCACCTAGTTTTTCGGGAAATCGCCAAGCGGTTGGTCGACTCTTCACGTGACCAGAGGGCGGACCTATTTTTTGGCCAAAGAATCAGCATTGCCATCCAACGTGGTAATGCTGCCAGCCTTCTGGGCACTTTTCCTGTTGACAGCGATGCGGACGAATTTTTGGATGCCCTGTAACCCTTTTATACTTGTACATATTTATTTCTATTATAGTTTTGTAGTTTGTAAATATTTAACTTCTCTTAATAAATATTGTATGTACATTTCATGGTAATAGGCTTATTCATACTTCCTTACTAATATTATAAATGCGAAAGTAACTCCACAACAACAAACAAGTAACAGACTTCAGAGTCAAATGCTCATAAAATAAAAACTAATGGGCCTACCTGAATCAAATTTTTATGGGACCAATTCGAAAATATCGCATCAAACAAAAAAAGAATTACGTAAATCGGTTCAGAAACTTCGGCGTAATCGGTGTACATAGGTACATAAAAAAAAAATATACCGGCCGAATTGAGAACCTCCTCCTTTTTTTGAAGTCGGTTAAAAAAGCGAATTAACTTTCAAATTGTCTTGCGATTCGTAAACAACTAAGCAGTGTAGGTACCTACGTATAATGTCATTTTATGAATGTATAAAAATGTTTAATAAAATGATCGTTTATAATGTTTTCCTTTTTTCATTGGTGATAATGTTTAATATGAAATATGTATTTACTAGAGCCTGCTGACCCAGCATCTTGGGAAATGGCGAGGATAAACTCGCGAGTTAGAGAGCTCTTATTTGCATAGTAAGATGGATATAGCGGCATAACGCCCGCGCCCCGCGCCCCGCGCCCCGGGCATTGCCCTCGATGACCACCACTTGTAAAATAAACATATTTCGTGGACAAAGACAAAGAAAGGTTTACGATGTTACTCAATATTCCCCTTTTTACGTCCGCCGGAGATATCGTAACTTTTTTACCGTTTACATCTACATATTATTTACCTACAAACTTGTGAACAGTCCAATCTTCACGGGCACTAAATGAATAACTACTGTTAATAGATCACCATACGTGTACATATCCTGATACTGATCCGGACCTACATGGTATATTACGTAAACAAGTACCTACATGGCACCGCCGCACCGTGTGCGAACGTCGGAAATATATGTAATGTATTTCATAACTGACTAAAAAGCTTCTAAGGAAATTAACTTTCAACTTTGCTGTCCTTCTATCACTAGCTATTGGATTGGTTGTTTAGTTGTTCGTTTCGTTACCGTCATCACTCAAACTGTTTTTTGTTTGTCTGAATTATTCAGGTAATTGTCTTTTCGTTCTAATTACATGGAACAATTACTAATTGACACCAAGACATAGCACTCGCTTCCACAAAACACTAATTGGGTATCTCATTATGAAACGAGCGAGTTTTAAAGAACAGCTTTCTCTCAAATAATTAAAACATAAACCTCAAAGTATAACTCCATCGTATTGACCAAATCCAAACCGATAAAGGTAGTTTAAGTGCTTTTGTTTATCTTGCTTAAAAATTGTTATATAAATTCAAGATCGTTGAAAATCACGGAAGATGCCCCGTGTAAGTTTGATAACTATACTTATAAGGTTCTAAAAGTCGTACATCATTCGGTGTGAATGGCTCTACACTCTTCATCCGTAAATCTGTTGCTTGGATATTTTAACGTCTAAACTTTATTTGTTTTGGAATATTAGAGATTTATGGTTACTCAGTTATTGACATTGATGGCAAACAGTTCATCAGTATCTCACATAACAGCCGCTAGCCGTATCGATCAGCCACAGACTGCAAACATCTCAATCCCATCGTTGTTCCTCCACATCGGCACAATGCTCACAGTCCGAGCTGCGCGCGCGCAGACACGTAGTAATGACCACTAGTACTCCTCCTACGACTAATGACCCTTTGTATTAGCTCCACTCGCCCGGTATGGAACACTGGACCCATCCACTCGAGGCGAGTAGAAGTCATTGACTTGAAGGTTTATTGTTGATGGTATTATATCATCAGTAGTATTGCGTCGTCATGAGTGGTAATGAAAAGGTGATTCGCTAATAGTGTTTTAGTCGGCATTATAGCGGGGAATTATTACTCTATAATGTATCATTGAACCCAGAGCAATACATCTGAAGCCGTAATACTATGTGTTCTAGTCAGCCAAGCAGTGGCATGACTGTCCAAGTGTCAGCCGAGGGTCTTTCCTCTTGAAACCTAGTAACATGTGTGTTTTTCTTTTTTTTAATGCTCCATTATCCTTAAAGGATTAATGGTCGTATTTATAAGATAATAGTATACAGGTGCCGTTCAAAATTTCCTCCTTTTCTCAAGTTTCTGGGTCGGCCTTAAGCTAACGAGATGCGGAATAATATTTGCATAAAGAAGTGATGCCCTCAGTTTAGGGAGAGGCTCACTGACAACTTTTATTTTAAGAAGTTGTGTTTTATTCATTGTTTTCTTTATGAATATATTTCCTCAAGGCAAAAACGAAAAAACAAAGGTAAAATTACATAAACGTTGTGCCAAATGCCCATATTACAATAAAGCGATCTATGAAATCTCAATTTCCATAAGTAGATCGTCTTTTCCGGCCATTTTTCAGATCGCCTAAGCTTACTCGTCCCTTACAATACCTCAGTATCTTAAGTATTCTATAAGTAACCACAACAACAACACAGTGGTGTTCCGCATCGATCTGCTATTCCAGGCAGAAGCTAATCCATCATGACAATGTTCAGCCCGTCTAGGAAATCATCATAAAACATAATAAGGAACTTGCACGCTCGCATACGGTATGCTAAGCGTGCGCCGAGTCCTGGGAACGAGTCGTCGTCGATAGCCTGTGAGTGTGTACCTACAAAAATGTCTGTTCGTAGCGACTTGGGACGTCCGTCAACTGTCGAGTGGAATGTAAAGTGATCGCGACACATAATATATTGATAGGGATAACGTAAACGGTTTTCCTCATTACTTTGTATTGAATTTTTTTTTTCCTTAGGTACAGTATGCTTTTAAAATGTGTGACTCGATATAGTCCGACAGTCCGTAACGGTAGGAACTAAAGCAACGTTATCGACATTACTGCTCCTCCGTATGCATACCTACGAATATGTATTTACTAGCTGTTGCCCGCGACCTTCGTTCGTGTGAAATTATTATAAAAACATATGATTTCCCTTTTTGAATCGGATTTCATTACCAATTTCAAGGGTTTTAATTTTCTTACACGGAACTCTAATTATTTTTCTAAAATCAAAGTAGCCTATGTTAGACCTTATAACATCAGCTATCTGTCTGAAAAGTCCCGTCAAAATCGACCCAGCCGTTTCGGAGATTAGCTGGAACAAAAAGACAGACAGACAGACCGACAGAAAGACAAATTTTTTAATAAATTTGTTTTTGTTATAAGTGCCGTATATATTTTCATAAGCATATGCATTTAGTAAAAAGCTGTTATTTTGATATTACAAACAGACAATTCTATTTTATTTATATGTATAGTACCTATAGATCATGTATAAATGGGTTGTACGAAGTACTTATTACCATGCAAAGAGTAAACACAAAAGGAAAAATAAAACCAAATTCATTTTCAGCCATTCCGACTACACTTCGACTAAATAATTAAATTTATCATAGAAATCGCGTCTGAGGTTACTAACTAAATTTTAAACATTAATATCTTTTGAGTCTGTTGGTCGATTTTGATGAAATAAACGCTAAATGTAACTCGGAACAATGCTTCTTATGTTTCAATTTTGAATACAATGAAATGATGAATTTTACGTGATGCGTGTAAAATATGCACATTTACCAACACTAGTAGATAGTTGACTCGCCAACGCACCACCGCACAGGCCGACAGTCCGACAACGACTGGCGCCCCACCACTCGTACCGATATTTATAACCGAGCGACGTGCGCGCCCGAGGCAACGTCACAATACTACATACACTACATCCCTTCCTTGTTTCAACCAGAAATATTAATAAGACATTTAGTTTATTATTATTCTTATTATTTTTTTAATATTATTTTTTAATAATAATTTATTGACATTTCTGGCATAACAGAATCACATCACAATAATACCTAAAAATCATTTTATGGTCTAATTTAGTGTTTCCTTTTACCCTTCCTCTTCTTCTGTTTCATTTTTTGATTCATTTTTATCTTCTTCTATGTTAATTCTTTCTTTTCTTGGTCTCGTGTCTCTTACATCTAAATCTTCTGGTTTATGTCTCCTGCCACAGGTATATTGTCATGATATTGCAGTTTCAAAAATAATTCTGCAGGAGTTTTACCTGTAACACTATACATATATACATAGCCAAATACTCTAACAAAGCTTCTTGACAGTTTTTTAGGATCCACATTTTTTTATCGCTTTTGAATGTCGCGGTTGTTACGTTCGACTTCTCCGTTCTGTTGAGGCCAGTATGGTACCGTATTATGCAAAACTATATTTCTTTCAGTATATAATTTTTTTAAATCCTCGCTGCAGAACTGTCTACCAGTATCAGCTGTTATCGTCATTGGGTTACCAAGTCTGCTAAGAATCTCTTTTAGAGATCTTATTATGTCTGCACTGGTAATTTTACGACAAATCTTCACTTCCTTGTATCGACTGAAATAATCGACGATTATCAATATGAGACAAGACATGAATTGTGATACTCAAATAGGAAGTCGAAACTGTCTCTCCTAAATACAGATTGCTCAGCAATCTAGCTAGGAGAGCAGCGATATACTCAGAAATTAGTTGTACCTACCACATGTAACTATTAATGCATAGGTACTTTGTAAGGTTCATGTACTACGAAACCTTTATGTACCTAAATAAATTATTATTATAATATGTAATTGCTGCTTGGTAAAGGGCTCAAAAATCAATACATGTATCTACCCAAGGTTCGCATGGTAACGCCTGTCGCTTCAATGGGTTTGGAGGATTTGGACCTGAAACTAACGTACATCCTTTGCAGCATTTGACCAAGTTCTCAGTTTCTTTGTCATATCTAGGCCACCATACTTTGGTTCTTAGTCTCGTCTTCATTCATTAGGACTATTCCTGGGTGCCCTTCGTGAGCAGCTGTCAGAACCTGACTGCACATTTTTTTGCCATAACAGTTCTAGTTCCTCTCAATAAAACTCCGTCGTAAAAGCATAGTTAATTACCTCTTCATCCCATTTGTTTTTTATACAGGCATTCCCTTACTTTTAATATTTGCTTGTCTTGCTTTGATGGCTCCATACGAGTAATATCTTCCAGTGATACTGCTATTGGCCTGCTTGCTTTAACAAGTTGGTGTATATGGTTTTCCGACTTGTCCTCAGACGTTTTATTAAATTTATACAATCTTGATAAACTGTCTGCTATATTTTCTTTGCCAGGCTATTACTTTAAATGTATATGCTTGAAGGTGTAATATCCACCTTTCTATCCCTGCGCATGGTTTTGATTTAGGACCGAATATAACCTCGAGTGGTTTATGGTCGGTCACTAATTCAAACTCTTTCCCAAAAAGAAAAACATACAAATGTTCCACAGCCCAGACCAGAGCTATGGCTTCTTTTTCTGTCTGGCAATATCGTCTGTGTCCGGTGACCATACGCTATAATGCGAGGTCCATGATCATTAATTTAAACTAATACTCCTCTTAGTCCTAGGGGATCGTAGCAAAATAATAACAGCCGCTCAGATCGATCTTTAAGTAAAGCCGTGCCTGCTGTTAGTCTGTGCTAGTTTGGTCTGTGGATGGGTTTACCCACCCATTACACATGCCGAGTTACCTCCGTGTCTCGGAAAGCACGTTAAGCCGTTGGTCCCAGCTGTTTTCCTGTGGTATGGGGATCCTTCTTAATGGTTGAGAAATTGGTGGTACTTCCTCATCGATTGGTACCTCCACTAAATATCCTTGAACTTCGGAAACTCTGTTTTAGTGTCCATTTGGTCGATTTTTAATCCGATTTTAAGTACACACATAGCCATGGCAGTTTCTTTCCCAGCAGATCTCGAGTTCCATCAGCGATGACGTAAAAAGTTAATTTTCTGATCTATCTGCGATTTTTATATTTGCATCAAATGATCCAGGTCAAGGGAACTCTTACTACCATAACCATAAAAAGTCTTATTGCAACTGAATGTAATATTATCCCAGGTAAATATTGTCCCAGGTTTTGTTTGTGATCAAGTTGCGTTTACTAACATTTTAACCTTCATTCTGCCAGTATGGCAATCTAACATACTGTCATCATCGATTTTGAACACATATTGTACGATTGCGGACTCTGGTTGATCTAGCTGATTTGTGTCGTTTCTTTTGTTATCTCTTTTCATTTTTTATTTTATTTTCGCTTTGTTTGTTGCTGTTTCCCTCATATTTCCTTTTATTCATTCTGTCTCGTGTCATTGCCCTGCAGAATTGTCTAAAATGTCCCTTAGCCCACATTTGTGGCAATCTTTTCTTTTTGCTGGGCATTTGCTGTCTTGAGACGCGTGTCCTGCGCTCCCACATCTTCCACATCCTGTTTTTCTTTTCAACATCTTGTCATTATTTTATTTTCCGTTATTTCTGTTTTCATATTCTTTACTCTATTTATCTTTTCAGTTGATGTGCTGCTTTTCTCGAATTCTTCGATTTGTCGACTTACAACTGCAAGAGTATTTGCTTCAACAATTATATTTGTTAGTTGAATTCTCTTTCTAAGCTCTTTAGAGGAACACTTTTCTGTAATTTGATAGATTATTTGATCGTCTTTGTCCATAAACTGACATTTGTCTGCTTGTTGGCTAAGCCGTAATAGGAATTTTTCAAAGTTTTCATTTGCCTCATGTTTGATCAATCGAAAAAAGGTGACGTTCATAGATCTTACTTTGTTCGGGTAGAAAGTATGCATCAAGTTTGGCAATAGCCACTCTGAAGATATCCACTCCATCTGCTGGTGATAAATTTTAATCATATATATTTTATTTTTATATTTTATTGGTGATATTATAGAACATTTCCTGCAATTCTAGTCCACCAAATGTAGCAGCGAAGCACGTTTCTTCTCAGTACTCTCGATGCCAGCAGCTTCCAGGTAGATCAAAAGCGCCTGCTTCCAGCGCTCCCATCTCATTCCTACTGATGAAGGTTCCCCCTCACAATCAAATTTCTCTAACGTGAGATGAGAACTCATATTGTTATTAATTACCTGGAACCAATAAATAAAGGGTTTGCACTAACTGGCAAAGTTTGTCAATTAAATGACCAGTATGTACATAAAAAGTACCACCACTGCTGACCTATTTTTCCTTTGATAACTGTCATTTTTATGACTAGTAGGTATATTCTACTGCTATTATTGTAATTATCTAATGACTTGTCAATTTAATGACCAGTAGGTATATTCTACTGCTATTATTGTAATTATCTAATGACTTGTCAATTTAATGACCAGTAGGTATATTCTACTGCTATTATTGTCATTCTTTGATGACTTGTCAATTTAATGACCAGTAGGTATACTCTACTCCTATTTTTGTCATCCTCTAATGACTTGTCAATTTAATGACCAGTAGGTATACTCTACTGATATCACTGTCATTCTCTGATGACTTGTCAATTTAATGACCAGTAGGTATACTCTACTGATATCACTGGCATTCCCTGATGACTTATCAATTTAATGACCAGTAGAAATGTTCTACTGCTTTTTGATTTATTCTTTTAGAACTAATCATGTAACAGAAATCAAATAACTAAGCACGAGGTCCTGGGTTCAACTTCCAGGTAGGTAGGTAGCCAGTGTCACTGAGTTTCTCCATCATGAACCTCCCAATAACAGACCGGAATTTGAACTGGCATCCGGTTAATGGCAACAGGCATGCTCAACGCAATTGGTGAAACGTGGTTGCATCACACATCTCTGCCTACCCCTTTGGGGAACATAGGCGTGATGTTTTGTTTATGATAGATAATTAAATCAATATGTGTTTTCCATAACCTTAATGTTTTTTAATCAGATTTTCTTTTTATAATAGTTCTCAAATCATTTCAACACCTTTTGTTCAGGATAGTCGCAGCACTGATGACAATATTTAGTCTTTTATAATATTTTCTTGCCTTTGTATAGATTATTTTTAACGATTGTTTGTGAATGTGTGAACAGTGTACAATACAAATACAAATAGTTTATTTTCTTTCACAAGGTTTGTACTACATAGCTAGTGATAGAAGTGTAGGCCTTGTAGATTCCTAGAGGTGTGTTTACTTTTGTTAACCTCTTATCTTGTTTTCCGTTTTTTGTGTAGTAAGCAACGACTTATTGTCGGGCCTATGCTGTCTCCCCATACTTAAGTACGAATGCTGTAACATGATAATATTGTAAAACCAAATGATTTTAAAAGAGAACCCATGGAGTTTCTTGCCGGTTCTTCTCCATAGGAAACGACCAACCCGGAACCGTGCACCTTTCTGTCGATGTTTTATAAGTGCCCATGTAGGCCTATGTGAAATAAAATATTTTGATTTTGATTTAACAACCAAGATAGTAGGTATTTAAATAGTTGAAAAACAATACATTAACAAACCATTTTTTGTTTCAGCCTTTTAATAATATTTTATTTACAGTTAATATTTCTAATGAAACATTCTTATTCAAATTCAATTCAGTTAAATTATTTTAGCTGTAAAAAGTCTATAATTACTTTTTTACAACTCTTTTCGTATGCACAGACAGAAGACTTACTTGTTGTCTGCAAGTAAATTGCTGACACACTGTTTTTTTATTTTTATTTGATGTATGTTTTAATTTCAGTACTTTACTTTTCATTGAACGTTAATTTATTTATTTTAAGTAGATATTTATGCACCTTGTGGCCTGAAACACAGGTTCAACCTAGTTCAGGCAATAATCAACAGTGCTCTATTTTATTTGTTAAGATATTTCATTGTAATTGTACCTCTTTTTATAAATAAACGATTATTATATATTCTAACGTAATATTCATAATTTGACTTTTAAAATGAAAGAATATTTCGTATATTTCTCCACGAAATACAATTCTTAATTATTCTAATAATAAAATTTAAGAACTCACGGCTTTTCTCCCCTTTTTTTCACCTCGTCGCCAATGTAAAATATGCACATTTACCAACACTAGTAGATAGTTGACTCGCCAACGCACCACCGCACAGGCCGACAGTCCGACAACGACTGGCGCCCCACCACTCGTACCGATATTTATAACCGAGCGACGTGCGCGCCCGAGGCAACGTCACAATACTACATACACTACAATGCGTGCACAAACGAACAGACAAACCGACAAACAGATAAATCGACAAACAGGCCAAAATTCTAAAAATGGTAGAAATGGGTTCTGTGTGTGATCCCTTAACACCCCTACTATTTTTTTTTTTCTAAATATTTTCAATGTACAGAAACGCCACGTCTTCAGATTTATTATATGTATAGATTTCTCCTGTAGCTATGTATACAGTTGGCCTTTGTCGTAGAATCTTAGAACAAACTCACAGCAACCCTAAAATCGAATATTTGGTACAAAACTCAATCAAGCCTCCGTCAAAGGCATATAATATATACATTGCCCTTGTGACTGATATATTGCTGCACCGGAGCCACTGCACTATAGAGCCTACTGTTAATTACTGTAGCTGCTAGCCTCGGGAAGCTGTCCCGTCCCGTGGGCACAGGTTGTTACCCTCCCTAGTCACTGTGACGTCACGGATCAGCGACTCATTGACTATTCAATGGTATTCAATCAAGCATCTTATCTGCATGAGTGCCTGAAGTAGAAGGACAGGCAGAAGGCCAACTGTTGACCACTTTTGATTTAAATAGCCATCAATATCACTATTTCGCCTGTAAAGATCTCATGTGAACAATAGTGCACAGTTTCAAAGGATGATTGTTATAATCATCATGCTTGGCAGACTCTTAACAAGTAATTTGGAGTAAATTATTTAAAAACCCAACAAAGCTCTTCAAGTTGTTATGTACTATGTCATTATGTTGTAATGTACTCGGTGATACCAACTTAAATCTAAAAATTTTGCAAACAGTATGTACCTACCAAACATAAGAAAAAAATCTCTGCGAGACTGGCTATCATGAGGGACTTTATTGTAACTATAACCTTCTGAACCTATCCCCTAACTAAATAGTACCTACTATACAGTGCGTGCATTATGTATGCGTGCGCCCGACATTACAATCTCGTCGATGGCGCCGCCGCCGCCGCCGCTGCCGATAACTGCATAATGACATGCTTCCCTGGTACCTCTAGTAGAGACGCAGCCATCTCTTATCTATTGCCGATACAATAGAATAGACAATATTTTGTACGAACACAGCCGCTGACAGGCAACTATTCATTTTAATACTTTTTTGTGCGTAAATCACCACGACTTTGAGTTAATCTGTTGTGGGCGGCATTATGTAGCTAGACATAGCAAATTGTCTGCATCGCGATTAACAATCAGTATTGTGTAAGGACCGGTCGATAGCTAGTCCTACACTATACAATAACGACACGCAATCGTAATGAAATCCAGCCTCCTTGCGACCCTATTCTACTTCATATTTAAATGTTTGAAAACTATCCCTAGTTTACAGAGACGAGTAAATACCGTTCAAGTCGTCTCAATAAAACAAACATTATTTTGAAATTCCAAACTCTTGATCATCTTTCAAATAGCGATTGATAAACGATTTGTATATGTTGGTTGTACCTACGATGTGATCGGTTATTCAAATCATGAGTGTAGAGTGGCGCTAATCGGTGCATCTCTAGCGGTGAGCGCGGATGGCCGGTTAGTATGCACGTCACTGGTGCGTGTCTGCGTGTCCGTGTGTCTGCGTGACACAGGACACTGCGCGTCTTTGTCCCGGCCGTCCGACATGATGCATAGCTCGATGCTTACAGCGCTGCTTAATGAGAGGAATCTGGTATTCATATCAGTCTCTCGGAGTGCATTCAGACATAAAATCACATAAAACATAATAAACGACGCTCTTCTACATTCTATACAAACAGTAATAGGGCGCCACTTTAGATAATATGGCGTCAGTTACTGAGGAAGTTAAACAGTCATTTGACAAGTCCATGTCAATATTACGGCTTGAGCACTTTGTTATTCGTTAAACAGAACAAACTTTTAGACGACAGTAGAAAGTGTTTTATTAACTAGTGATTATTATCATATTATATCATTTGATTTTGAATTTCGAGCAACGTTGATTGCACTAGGTTATGTTTATTAGTTCTTCAACGCTTTTCAACCGTAGAAAGCATACGTTCGTGTATTAAACCGAAACCACAAACGTCTAAAATGTTTATTTTTGTCCGAGTCCCTTAGCTGTGGTGGCGGCCTAATCAGTTTTCCAAGAAAGTGTAGAACACGTAACCAGGCAGGCAGGTAAGAGGTAAACAAGGGTCTCCACTCTCCGCGTGTACGAAAATAATTGTGTATTAGCTGGTACTGGAAATATTCAATATTTATGACTAACTTGTTGGTTACTCTCCCTGCACATGTGTTCTTGAGAGCTATTCATTAGAATATGTGACGTACATTTTCAGCGCTCTTACTGTATGCACTTACTGTTCGACGAAAAGCGAATTGAACTCATTTCCAACATTCTCATGTACTTCTTTCATTTCATTTTAGGTGGTGAGAAGAATTTACAGAAGAGTGTCCGTGATATACATACTACTCTGTCAAGAAAGTACAGGGAAACGATAATAATTAATGTGATGTAATTATTTATTACCTATCTAGTGTCACACATTTTAATATTTTCTTTTGTTAATATGCGGATATTGTAGTGGACTGCAATTATGTATATCCATATAATAAAATCGTAAAAATCCAAATCAATGTTCCGACGTGGCTCAAAAACTACTGCATAGATCCTGTTCAAATTTTGCACAAAGATTCCTTACAGGCTTCTTCAACTGTTAGGCTATATACATATTATCACGCTACTTGCTTAAGGGGGTGAGCAATGACGTGGTGAGCGCTCTGTTCCCTTCGCGAGGGGAACATCCTCCCCCGCCTATGGCTCCGCCGCTTGCGGTGCCAGAAGCGGACCACGACGACGATGACGACACTCCGGAGGTGACTGGGGTAGACCTGAGAGTGGCGGTAAACCGGCTTAAGGCCAGGAATACCGCCCCGGGACCCGATGGCTTACCTGGCAAAGCCTGGGTCCTGGCCTTGCAGGCTCTCGGGCCCCGACTGGAGGGGCTCCTAAGCGCATGCTTGGAGAGAGGCCAGTTCCCGCTTCGTTGGAAGACAGGGAAACTGGTCCTCATTCGGAAGCCGGGGCGCCCTGCGGACTCTCCGTCCGCATTCCGGCCCATTGTGTTGCTCGACGAGGTGGGCAAGCTCTTCGAAAGAGTAATTGCAAACCGCCTCGCCGGGCACCTTGCGGGGATGGGGCCGGATCTTGCGGACAACCAGTTTGGTTTCCGCAAGGGGCGCTCGACGGTGGACGCCATCATGCGCGTGAGAGCCCTCACGACGGGGGCTGCGGTGTCCAGGGGTGGGGTGGTCTTGGCGGTGTCTCTCGACATCGCCAACGCCTTCAACTCCATGCCCTGGAGCTGCATTAGGGAGGCACTCCGGTATCACCGGGTGCCGACCTACCTTCGTCGTGTGGTCGGGGACTACCTGACGGACAGGTATGTCATATACCCTGGTCACAACGGAGAGTGGAACCGGCGAGAGATGTCGTGCGGTGTTCCACAGGGATCGGTTCTGGGGCCGCCCTTGTGGAACATCGGCTACGACTATGTGCTGTGTGCCGACCTCCCTAGCGGCGTCAGCGTAGTCTGCTACGCTGACGACACGCTGGTGCTGGCGCAGGGGAGGTCGCACGAGGCGGCGGCCGAATTGATGACACGCGGGGTTGCGATAGTCGTTGAGAGGATCCGGCAATTGGGTCTCGAGGTGGCATTGCACAGGTCCGAGGCCATGTGCTTTCATGGGCCTCGGAGCGCGCCACCGTCGGGATCCATACTCACGGTAGGAGGGGTTCCCGTCGGCGTCGAGTCGACGTTGAGGTACCTCGGACTCGTCCTCGACAGCCGATGGAACTTCGTGGAGCATTTCCGACGTTTGGCTCCCAGACTGGAAAAGGCCGGGGCTGCTTTCAAGCGGCTCCTGCCCAACCTGAGGGGGCCAAACGCCTCCTGCCGGAGGCTCTATGCGGGGATCTTGCGGTCCATGGCCCTTTACGGGGCCCCGGTGTGGGCGCGTTCGTTGAGGTTGCGTGCAAAGCACTACCTGAACGCGCCCCAAAAGGTGGTAGCCGTAAGGCTGATCCGGGGGTACCGCACGATCTCCCGCGAGGCGGCGAGCCTCCTTGCCGGATTGCCGCCATGGGATCTGGAGGCCATAGTCCTCGCGCGCCTGCACGAGTGGCGCGCGGAGGTACAGAGCCGGGGGGTAACTCCGCTGCCGCGGCATATTGTCGCGCGGCGGACAGACCTCCGCCGTGATCTCATGGCGACATGGAGAGAGCGACTATCGCAACCCCGTTCAGGGCACGCCACGATAGTGGCGGTAAGTCCCCTCTTTGAGGAGTGGCTAGGGAGGCGCCAGGGCGCCCTCACCTTCCGCCTGACGCAGGTCCTCACCGGACACGGGTGCTTCGGGAGGTACCTGCACCGAATCGGGCGGGAGGAAACGCCCTGGTGCTACAACTGCGAGGATCGACCGGAGGACACGGTGGAGCACACCGTCGAGGTCTGCTCCGCTTGGGAGGAGCACCGCCGTGTCCTCGTAGCGGCGATTGGCGGCGGCGACCTCTCGCGCCCGGCCCTGGTTCAAGCCATGGTCCGGGGCGAGAGGGAATGGGAAGCCGTCGCCTCCTTCTGCGAAGCAGTCATGCTAGCGAAGGAGGCGTCGGAACGTGAGAGGGAGAGAACCTCCTCACGTCCCAGCCGCCGCGGGAGAAGCACCGGGCGTCGGGGGCCACGCCGTGATGGCTCTCGGCCACCGTAGGCGCGGGCCTGTGGACGGCGAGTAATGGGCTAGCTCGCCGTCCGTCCGTCGTATGACGACGGGCAGGCCGTGTCGACGGCGCGTTCGTGTTCCACGCGCGCCTCAAAGAGTTGTCAGCAAACGGGAGGGGCCCGCAAGGGCCGGTGCCTGCCAGGGCTGCGGGACTGTTCGAAAGAGATACCGCGGCCCTGGAACATAAAGGGCCAATGAAGGAACATGGGTGTTTTTTAGTCAGTAAGAGTAAGAGTCTGACACTCCCTTCCGCTCCGCCCAGAGCGGGAGGAGTCATTTGATGATTTCTCAACCCCAAAAAAAAAAAAAAAAAAAAAAAAGGGGGTGAGCAATATTGCATTATGCGGGTATTCTTCAATTGTTTGACGTTTCAGCCTAAAGTTTATGTCAATAGAGAAAACAGCATGGCGGGTTCATGACCGCTTTGTAAACAACGGGTTGCTAGATCGAACCCCACTATTAATATTACTTTTCGTGATTTGTTTGAATATTTTTTTGATGCTGTTATATTTTCTCGGTCACGACGACTGTCTTCAGTCACCCACTGTGTAATGATTCTGGCCCATCTGTCCTGACCCATCCTGGAATTGTGACCCGCCCAGTTCCATTTGAGCCTCGCACACCTATCTCCAACATTGGAGATGCCTGTATTGGAGCGTATTGTGGTGTTCATGTTTAAAATGCTACGCTCCATCGCTCTTTGGGTCTTGAGTGTGGACTTCGGAGCCTCCGTCAAAGACCAAGCCTGGGCACTGTACGGCCATACGTTAGGATAGGCAGGATACACATGGCGACGAGTTTACGCTAAAATGAGATTGGAAGGTATAACGTTGTCTTAGTAAAATCGGTCAAGCCTCATCCATCCATCAGGCTGTCGCAATTTTAAATATTCTTGACTTAATTTTATTAGGCAACCCATTCGTTATATTTTTTTTATGTATATTAAACATATTTTTCATGAAACAGATGGGGACAGATGTAATAGGCAGGCTTTCTTTACAATTGTGGAGCTACCCCAGAGTAAAGAGGAATAATATCCGTAAGATCAACATTTTCACTCGTGATCTTTAACGTTTAGATGTGACTTTGAACTTCGGAGTAAAATATTAATATAATAGTCAACATAAATGTGGTGAACAGACCAAAGGCTAGCTTCAACAGTCTTAGTTCTATCGATCTGCGTAATGCCTGCGCCTATTCTTCAATTTTTTTTGCCCGTTTTTCAGAGTCCTTGGAAAAGTATCCGCTTAGGCAATCATGGTTCATCTTCGGAAATACGAGATCCAATACCATTGCCCTGTTCTTCTTCTTCTTTCGTATCGATGGTACGTCTTATCAAATTATTAACACCCAGACGGCTACGTTAATTGCGTGTCAGTAGCGATTTTGACAGTAAGCCCTCTAAAACGTAGGTGTAGGGACACTTTGGGCACTCCAGCAAGTCGGCCATGGTCAGGTTGGGAGCCCCGTATTCACATTGAGCTGGTACAATCATGGGAGTACATTCTATAATGTATTACTATGGTTAGAATATTTCAGATTTTCAAATAAAATCTTTTCAAAACTTTGAGTAACATAAATAAGACGAAGCGAATGAACTACAATACTTAGATTGAAAAACCAAACTTGAAGATTTTTTTTTAGTTTTTAATGCTATGAACCGTTGGGTATGGCATTTATGTTTTTCGTTCATAAACTTTGACAATGTCAAAAGAATACGCGGTCACGTGAGCGAAGCCGCGGGCACAGCTAGTTGTTAATATTTTGTATTATTTTCCTCTGTTGCAATACATATCGTAGCTGTTTATTGTCCCTGAATAAATAAATAAAAATAATACACAAAATGTTTGTTATTTATCCAAATTTATTTTATCGCCTTCAAAGTATGCTCCTTCAGAAACGATACACTTACACCAACGAATAGGTAATCCAATCATCAAAACAATTTTTAAACGCTTTTTCCGGAATTGAGTTCAGTTCACGCCGCAAATTCTCCTTTATGTCTTCTACCGAATGAAAACGGGTGCCACGAAGCAGTAATTTGAGTTTAGGAATAAGAAAGAAATCGGCTGGAGCCATATCTGTGAATAAGGTGGTTACCCGATGGTATTTTTTGAGTTCACTATGATGGCCTTGTGCGAAGGCGCATTATCGTGGTGCAAAATCCAAGAATTTTCTTTTCACAAATCTGGCCTTTTTTGTCGAATTTGCTTTCTCAAATAATATTCTTTATTTACTGTTTGACCTTCCGGCAAGAATTCCGAGTGCACAACACCGCGATAGTCAAAGAAAACGGTCAGCATGACTTTGACTTTTGATCGACTTTGGTGTGGTTTTTTCGGTTTCGATTCAGTTGGAAGGCGCCACTCCGAAGCTTGTTGACTAGTATACTAGTTTATAATATTAGTAGCATGTCAAACTCGTAAACCCACGTCTCGTCACCAGTAACTATGCGTTTCATGAATGTTGGGTCGGAATTGTCTCGTTCTAGCATGTCCTCGGCGACTCTTAAGCAATTGAGTTTTTGGAGAAAATTCAGGTCTTGTGGGAATAGCCGAGCGGAAATATGTTTCATACCCAAGTGATTATTTAAAATGGTACGGATCGACTCGTGACCGTGAGACAGAACGTTCAGCGGCTATCTCTCTCAAACTTGAATGAGGATTTTCAGTCACTATTTCCTTCACTTTTCCGATGTTAACTTCAGTTGAAGATGTTGATGGCATACCAGAGCGAGGCAAATCTTTCATCACATCTCGACGGCTTTGAACGCTTTGTACCCCTGATAAGCACGTGTTTTTGACAAAGTCGATCCACCGTAAGCCGTGTGTAAAGTTTTAGGGACCCGTAACACGAAATTCCATTAGTGATACAAAATTTAAGGCAAACTCTTTGTTCGATGTTTTTGCCAATTAAGTATGTAATTCGCAATACACACTACATATTATGATTTAATCAAAAACAGCACTGTATTTAATCTAAATAACAGATGCAACTCAAAGGACAATGACCAAAGTTGGTACCAAAAAGTCTCGCGCCTCAAAACCAAAATATTATAGTAATTAGTTTCATATTTTTTTACGGCATTACGCGTCGGGGATTTGATTTTTGAACTGGAAATATACTTTTCGAGTTTAAAAGTACGAATATTGTTTTACTCCCTTTATATGACGTTCCGTTTCAACTGAATATAAATGACGTTCCGTTTCAATTTAACAAACCCTTGTCTGTCGAGCGGACTCTAAAATTAATTACAATTAAGTAAGATCAGTACACCAAATCGATTTAGTTTCGTTTATTGCTATTTGCAACAAAATAGATTTTCTCAGCCTAAAGATTTTGATTTATCGATTACATCCCTAAATCCCGACTAGTTTATAGCACTTACTATACTCTATGGTTTATAGTTATCTTATCTGTGGCATCTGACATTTGTACTGTACTGACTGACTATTGGCAATGTAAAGGTCTAAAATAAAATCGAGTTTCAGTCAAGCATACTGTGGATGTTACTTTAACTCGTAATTCTTACTAATATTAGTGTATTACGCTGTTTTTAGAGCAATAATGTAATGTATGTGTGTTAAAATACGTCGTTGGTAGCGTCGAAAAAATAGACCTACTTTTTAGGTTAGTTTCGATTTTATAAAATAACTCTGAAACGCGGGTTTTTTTTTCAAAAATAATTTTTGTAGGAGTTAATACGATCAGTGTAGTCTATAAAAAACAAGGTTTGATTTTGATGCAGCATGGTACGGGATTCCATACTTCCATGAGCATTCTCTTTTGGAACCATAAACAAATCATCCATTCCCGACACTTTTTTGACTGAATGTACCTACCTACATTTATGTAGGTATATAAACATAGGAAAGCGTACTGGCAAGCATCCGTGATCCCTGGCGACTTCCACCGCTAAAGCTGCTTAAGACTTCATTTCCCACCAATAAGTTCTCTCAATTAATAATTATTAATAAATTAATGCGGGTACCTACTAAATCTACTAATAAATAACATTAATCTCCTTACTTCTCATCAGATTATGACGTAGCTTAAACTAATCCAGTATTGTAGCTTATTGTTCGATTACTGAATGCTTGTTCTACTTTCTGATGGAAACTCGACTTATATTGCAAACCAAATAATGTAGCTGAAACCAAACGGAACTATACCTACAGACTACTAAAGTGCTGGTCTGTTAAAGACTATATTGTACTAAAAAGAGAACCTCAATTAGCCCTTGTACCTTTGATATCTGAAAAAGCTAAGGTACCTTAATGGAAGTATTTTAGGCAGGTTGGAGCACTCACTCAATTACACATAAAAATATCCTCCCTTTGTTACACAGCTCCACCGTAACGTCGCGGTCGCGGGAAACAGCACAGTTGTTTGATGGCTTGTTTGCCGCCAGGAACTGCCTGAACGCCTACATGCACGTCTATGTTTCTGTATAACTTTAGGGAGCTTCACACGTCGACTATGGAAGTATGGAGCTATCTTTGATTAAAAATGCAGATTTGTAGTTTCGACACTTCCGACACGAATAAATATTAACATTAATTGTAAAACAATACAACAATGCTTAAGTAAAAGTTTTTAAACTGTCATGGTCACTAATATTATAATTAACACTAGAAACGGGATATTTACCATGTCCACTGTTTGTTTTGTGTTCCCGATGTTTCGGCGCTGTTGCAAGCACCATGATCACGGATAAACTGAAGTTATGGCGGGTGGGTTTGTCTGCTCATAAACGAGCAGACAAATCGGTCTACCCTCTTTCTCAAAACAAACAGTGCACATGATAAATATCCCGTTTCTAGTGTCAATTATAATGCTAAGTATACATTTACTACGCATTGTTAGGTAGGAACAGGTTCTTGTTTTGTTGCCGACCCACATTAGCAGTAAGTATTTGATTTCCTTCCGAATCAAAAACAAAACTTTACTTTTCACAAACTCCTTTTTAATTTTACCGGACATACGAGTACATATGTACCCGGACGTAAGAGTACGTATGTAAAAAATACTTTTTTCAAACAAATCAGCTCGCAAGCCAATGGCCATTCCGTTGATACTTAGTAGTAATAAAGTATTCACATCAACCCCCTCCCCGACCCGCAGGCACAGACCCTCGCGGGGTGATCAAAATATAACGATCGATATTCTGCCACAGGTAACACAGGGTTTTATTTAAAACTACTCACTGCACTACTTAATTGCATTCGGATGTTAACTGCAATAACAGTCGCAGGTTAAAAGATTTAAGAGTTCATCACACAGTTATGATAATTATTATAATTTGGTGAGTTTACTCAGATGTTGTGCAGCCTATGAGTGCATTCGATTAAAATATCAGAAAGTCCTTGCACCTTGCGATACCAATTCAGCTAAACAAAAGCAGCTTCTACGTACGCATAACAAGTTAGTTCTCATCCAAGAGTTACCACAGCTCCGCGGTCGTGTCACAAATGCCGACCATGCCGAGGGATCGGATTCCGATCACGATTAACTTAGGTAATAAGATCGATGGTCAATAGTTTGTTTGATCTTAAGTAATCTGAGCCCAGTGGTTTTAGAGTCTGTGTTCAATTTGAAACATAAGTTAACCGATTCACCTCCTTCCAGCGTGTGAAGAGATGAAATCATCTAACATAATGTTTACATGATGACTTTTATTCAATCTGACAAGACCATGATCATAAAGAAGGCATCGTAGACGTTGTGAGAAATGTTAAAAATAGAAAGGCGAAATCTGTTAAAGTTGGTGGCGCCCGGTCTTAATGACTTCCTTATGATACCTTATCTAGGGAATGTACCTAGTCGTCGAACAAATATTTGACTAAAACAATAGATATTCACCAGCAATCTAAACTGTGTAGAACAGAAGATTATTATGTATATCTATTTCAAGTTGTGCCTTTTGTTATGATTTCTGAGAACTTGGTATTTTCGTCATGCCCTCCGGCAAGCAGAGATCATGTCGAATGGACCTCATTATCTAAACAATGTACTTTACTTACATACTTCGACCATTATGTTGCCTAAAACAATAGTTTTAAAAGCGAATATTACTGGCACACAATTTCTAAGTTTAATAAAATTTATTTAATTCTACCATAAATACATAGAACATACTTAAGTTAATTCATCGTAATCAGGGCCATCTTTTCCACTGGGCACAGTGGTCACTTCCCCAGGCCCCACGGTGCAAGGGGGCCCCGAGTTCCTGTAACTCTCAAAGCTAGAGGCTGTCAAAAGAAACTTAACATATTATCTCTGGCAGGACCGCAGTTTACTACACGAAAAAAAGTTTGTCATAACTTTGTAATTGACTTTATTTTACAGATCATTTCGATGCCTTTTTTTTCGGTTGGGAAATCATCAAATGACTCCTCCCGCTCTGGGCGGAGCGGAAGGGAGTGTCAGACTTTTACTGACTAAAAACCACCCATGTTCCTTCTTTTGCCCTTTATGTTCCACCAGGGCCGCGGTATCTCTTTCGAACAGTCCCGCAGCCCTGGCAGGCATCGGTCCTTGCGGGTCCCTCTTGTTTGCTGACATCTCTCTGAGGCGTGCGTGGAACACAAACGCGCCGTCGACACCAGCTGTCGTCACAAGACGGACGGACGGCGAGCTAACCCATTACTCACCGTCCACAGGCCCGCGCCTACGGTGGCCGAGAGCCATTACGGGCGTGCCCCCGACGCCCGGTGCTTCTCCCGCGGCGGCTCGGACGTGAGGTTCTCTCCCTCTCACGTTCCGCCGCCTCCTTCGCTAGCATGACTGTTTCGCAGAAGGAGGTGACGGCTTCCCATTCCCTCTCGCCCCGGACCATGGCTTGGACCAGGGTCGGGCGCGAGAGGTCGCCGCCGCCAATCGCCGCTACATCATTTCGATGCCTTAGTTCACAATTTTTGTAGTTAGTGAACTACAAAATTAGCAATATTGAGGAGAGAGATTTAAAGTTATATAAAGTTTAGACAAGAACAGTACAAAAACAAAGTAAAATAACAAAACAAATATGTATCTATTCATAAGACTAGTCCTTAAACTCCATCATATAACTGGCTGCAACCTAATCTCCTGACGCTTAATGTAGACAAAACTAAGGCAATAAACTTTGCCATCTCGAAACGCACGTCCCGTAGCAGTGTTGCTTGTCTACAGCTACACTCCTGTTCTAGCCCAGAAAATTGTACTAGCCCACTTATAGAACAAATAGATACTATTAAATATCTTGGAGTCTTTGTAGATAACCGTTTGTCGTGGTCCACACATCTGAGTGCTTTAAGGGATAGGGTTCGAAAGATCCTCCGTATCTTTAAGCAACTGGGTAAGATTACCGATGACTTGGTTCTAAAGATTAACTACTCTCTGTGTCAATCAGCCCTTAACTACTGTATAAATAGCATGGGGCACGGCTGGCAAAACCTCATTAATAAAGGTAGAAAGAGCTCAGCGAGCTCTGCTTAAAGTTGCCTACCGATGACCGTTCCGGTACCCCACTAACACACTATACACTGAAGTGGGAGTTCTTAGAGTCAGACAGCTTTACATCTGTCTGTCACTCTAAGATTTCATAAAACGTCCTTGAGCACTTGTATCCTGTCAAGTCGAAATAAAACAATCGGTAGAAGGTCTAACGGTTTTATGGGATCGCACATTTATGCGAAACTCAATGACCGACACAAAATTCTGCAAGTAACACAAACTAAATGTAAAATTACGGTAAATAAATGGCTTCTTACACTTGACTATGACTTGACTGCAAGTGTCTTATCCTAAGTAGCTCATCTTGATAGGTGCATATGCATTCATATATTTAAGTATTACTATAAATCACAAACTTGCATATATAGCAGGTATAACATTCAGACACACTCTCTCAACACCAACACGACTGTCTTAATTCACCCCCCCCCCCCTCCCAACACACACACGCACACACAACACTCAAACATATTTATGTCGGATATCCGGTTGATTTTTGATTAAAAGTTGTTAGTTTGAATGGAAACGGTAGTTGGTGAAGCACGTGGTTAGATCACGTGGACAGAGTCATAGTGGGCTGGACGCCATTTCGGACGGACAGTCTTGGACGAACCGTCGAAGTGAGAGCACCACTCTGAAACTGTCTCTTCACCTACTTCCGCCTTAACGTATTTTGTACACTTGTGATTTAATCAACGCAATACCTACAATATTGATTGAGTGTGTGTGGTTTCCTTGCTCGAGCACCTACGCCATGTCAGAGCCTGAAACGGGCAACCTCCATGATGCTGGTTCTGTCGCGGAACCCGCCTAGGTTCCGCGACATTTGCAGGCCAGTGCTAGGTTGTATGTTGATTAAAATATTATTCGCGGCTGTAAGACATAATTATGTAGTTACAGAATTATAATCATAAAATCATCAATACAACGCTCTAAGTTCATAAAGCTGTAGGAATGACTTTTTCTGTTTTTTTTTGTTCCTACGCCTTTATGAACTTGGAGGGTTGTATTGGTGATTTTGATGATTATAATTCTGTAACTACATATGTCTTACAGCCGCGAATAATATTTTAATCAACATACAACCTAGCACTGGCCTGCAAATTGCAAAAAACGTAAGAAAATTTGAATTTCGCGGGCTGGTTGGAGCATTCACCTTATAGTCCTACGTTTTTGGTAGAAAGAGACGAAATAACGTTCGTCGTAAAGAGCATGTAATTTAATGCATTCAAAAAGTGAAATTGAAAATTTTATAGTTAGTGCAATTGTGAACTATGGCATCGATTTCATGCCATTAATGTTTGTTTGCCATGAAGGAGCTTATAAAAGGAAACCTTCCTTTGGCACTCGAGCGAAAAATCATGGAAATGTGCATTCTTCCTATTTTGACCTACTGATCCCAGACGTGCTCCTTTGTAACCACATGTCTGCAACATTAATGCCCTGCAATTGAGACACGAAAAGTGAGTAATCATGTCTCGAAATGTTCTGACCAACATCAATTCTGAACCTTTGGCGAAATTATTAAGAATTGAGCACTTGGAACCTTGGAAGTCATTCCTTGGATGACATTCAACGCATTATTACCGAAATACAGGCTAGACCTCCAGATTTCGACATGTACGACATGCGACGCCAGCGCGGTGGCCACATGACCGAAACCATATTCATACACTTATCGCATAAAATAAAGCTAATTTCATGGATGTAAAAAAATGTGTTTTATATCAAATTGTAGTTCTCCGCCGCTAAAAACCACACCCATTATTTTTGTATGAACTGCCACAAGAAAACCTGACCTATCAGAGACGGAGTGTAAAAAAATTCGAGCTCGCTTCGCTTGCTGTTGCATCCTGCAAGGGCCCCATTACTCGCAAGTGCCAGGGCCTTCAATTGGTTAAAGACGACCCTGATTGTAAAGGTTACAAAACATAAAATATACAAGTCCGTGATTGGACCTGTCGTGCTGTATGGATCAGATTGCTAGGCTGTGAAGAAGATGGATGAATAACGATTGCATGTAGCAGAGATGAGAATGTTGAGATGGATGTGTGGCTGTGGAGTGACAAGAATGGATAAAGTAAGGAATGAGTAGATATATTAGAGTAAGTTTGAAAGGGGCGCCTGTTACAGAAAAAATGAAAGGAAGTCGTTTGTCTTGGTATGGACATGTAATGAAGAGGAATAAAACGCATGAGACAAAAAGAGTGATGGACATGAATGTTCATGGATGGACAGGGAGAGGAAGGCCAAAGAAAGCATGGATGGATTGTGTGAGGAATGATCTGAAAGAGAAAGGAGTAAATGATGCTGTGCCGTCTGACATGGAGGAGAATGGAAGAAGAAAACGTGTTGCGCCACCCCCAAGTGGAATGGGACAAGGGCAGGAAGATGATGATGATGATCACAAAAGGTATTAAATTAACATTACAGTTATTTCATTACCTTACCATTCATTGACATTACCTACATTACAATCATTTCATTACATAACTTTCATTGAATTACATTAGCTTCGGTTTATTACATTACTTTCATTTCATAACCAATTTCTAAGTTACTTAATTAGTTATCAATACTCATAATAAATTAATCGATATTCATTTAAATCTAAATATGTACGTCGGTATTTATAAAGCTTTTATCGGCGATTTCCGAAATAAAGCCAGCTGTCGTGAAACTCGATAGCAGGATGTCAAGTTCCTTTGTATCACTTACTCATGTCCTTGGGTACAAACCCACGGCCGCCCTGCTCCAGGGGGGGGGGAGACAGGGGCGTGGAGTAAGGAGCTTCGAGGATCTGCAATCAGTGCTTTTGTGCGGAAAGCTCGCACCGACAAGAAAAAGTGAATGATACAAAATACCACAAATGTTGCATCTCTGTGTTAACAACAGCCAGTCAACAGTCCAGGTCCGGTAAAAAATACCCCAGATACCACCGCACTACTCCTAGTGCCCTGGTACAGAACTCAAGGAAAAGCATTCATATTCATGAGCTTTGTTCGATAAGAAATATTTAGAATAATTTTATGAATGGTCGTTAACGAGCCCACGATCACTCAAATAGAAATTTTATAAGAATTTAGTCCATTTCATAAGTTCAACGTCTGTCAAGCATTAATTTGACATTTTATTGGACCAAGTTTTAAGATGGCTTCTTTGAAAAAAATAAGTTTCGTTAATTATTTCTATCGCTTCCAGTCTTTGCCTCTGAAACATTGTGGCTTTTAATTTTTCACTTTAGGTACAGTAAAGTAGAAGTTGTTCAGCTGTTAGCGGCGCGCGGCGGTCGACGACTTGCCGCCGCCACTCCGCGGCTATTACCGCCATGTCAGTTTTAAACTTGATTATACAAATATTACGAAAGAAGTCTCCTTTGATATCCCACTTTGATCTCAGTCTCATATTTCATGTGTTTCGCAATAGTTTTATGATCATATTCTTCAGATTTTTCGCGAATCTGACAGGACGTATTAAAACGTTTTACGTAGACTTCTGCAGTATCAAAGTACACCAGCATCCTGCAACTCGTCTTGCGTCTTAAACTTCTAATACTATATGTAGGGTAGGGAACTAGGGCCGTACGCCTATAAGCACAAACTACAGGTCATATCATAGAATTTGAGGATTCCAGTGCTTTCTGCCTATCACGGTTGTAAAAAATATGGTGATGTTATGTATGTATACTTGCTCAATTTGAACACTGCATTGTCAACTGTCAAACGTTACCTAACTTTAAAAGTCATTGTAGGCTGCATAATAACTAGTTCTGCATAGTTGTGTTACAATAATAGATTA
Source organism: Eurois occulta (assembly GCA_950022335.1). NCBI lineage: Eukaryota > Metazoa > Arthropoda > Insecta > Lepidoptera > Noctuidae > Eurois > Eurois occulta. The sequence continues at coordinate 453,405 of OX465489.1, read as the reverse complement.
TGGAGCCCTCTAGTATATACTGACTAGGGCCGGTTCCACGAAATTAAAGATTCAGGATCCTCCCTGAATGTCTAACAACTTTAAGTAAATAATCCAGGAAACTTACTTAGTAAGGCCAAATACCCGGATAAGCTATTTTTAAGATCTTTGAAGATTGTTTCGGCGAAAAAACCGGCCGTAGTTGCCCATCAAAATATGCAGACACCATCTACGGTTCGATTTGCCTCCGAACGATGATTTTTAAATAAAAAACAAACTTACATTTGCAGTTGAAAAACGTGTACTCCCATACATTATGTTTAGGAAAATACCTATGTTATCCAAGTACATTTTATAAGTTGGTCGACTATTACTCATAAACTTGTAAAGCCTATTGCTGTAAAATATACAATCACCGTGAATTTTTCACGCACCCAAACACACTTGAGTCACACGTGAGTCTAACAAAAAATTTCAATTTAAAGCTTAATAACACTGGTTTAAGCTTTCACGGTTTTAAACCGGGAGCTCAAGATCATGAACAATCACGGAAGATATCCCGTAAGTGACAGTACAAGTTTAAAGCTTAATATTTCATTTCACAAACGAATCCCTTAATCGAAAACTTATTTCTCAAACTCGCAATATTTTTTAAAGACCTATCCTACGACATCCCACACTATGGGGTACACGAGAAAAAATATCCCCACTTTACGTGTAGGTAAAAGATACCCTAAAAAAAATGCTTTTCGAAATTTTATTTTACCACTTTGTCGACGTAACTAATCCGTATATTCATGCCAAATTACAGCTTTCTAGTACTAAGAGTCTTTGAGCTAAGCTGCGGACAGACAGACAGACAGACGGACATGGCGAAACTATGAGGGTTCCTGTTGGGTAAGGGTACTGTTTGTTGACTACGGAACCCTAAAAACTAGAAATATTATTGTACCATTTAAATTTTTGGAAGTTTTACTAAGCAGTAGCGGTCGCTGCAAAGTATCGTATCATGTGTAAATTAAAAACATGGTCCATTAGAGATCACAAATTGAAATGTTTATGAGAAGTACAATTTGAGTTTCACGAATTGCTTGTTTTCACGAAAATATTATGTTAACTGGCGGGCGGCGGTGTGAATTTGTGAAGCAAACAAAACCTAGCTAATTGTATCACAATTCAAACAAAATTCAGTGAACGAGATAAAAAAATCTCATGAATGTGAATGTGAATCATTGTCTACGAGTAGACTGTCATAGTGTTGTTTTGTTTCCGTCGTTGAACATCTCCTTCAGCCTGCATTTGTATATTGTATGTGGTCTGCCGCTCTACAGTACACTACTGCTACTGTTTCCAACTGTGATAAAACGGCCCATTTAATTTTCTACGGAAGCTTTGTGTATAACGGGTGTAGCATATTATGAGCGCACAATTTCACAGTGTTGAACAAGGCTGTGCTTGACAGCCCGACTGTGTCGCAGTCGCAGCACTGCGCGACAATCGCAGCAATCATCGCGTGATTGTCTCTGCGCGCACACTCGGAGCGACGCAACCTGCCGTTACCCAAGCTATGGGATCCAGCCCGTCCGCGCACCACTGCACGATACCACACACTACCACTGTATCTAGCAGCACATCCATTGCTTAGCTAATTTCTAAACTGGGCTAAGACATTACGTGAAATCCATCAATGGAAGTGTTCAAACCGATAAAGTGTGACATGGCTATCATGGCTAAGTAATTGCGTTTAACATAAACTTGATGCATAGCTATTACGCAGGTAGGTACCATTAAGGTTCGCTACGAGAACGGTATCGGTAACGGTGTCGATCGCGAGTTCGAGACCCATCATTACAGGAACACAAACGAATGAATAAAAGAGAGCTGCTAATGTATGTGTTTCGTACATGTATAGTGCTACAATAGTAATGATATGTTACATACGATGTCCGGCAGTCCCCCGCCATTTGTACGTACAGAGCGAGACGCGTAATTATTATAAAATATAATTCATACCATTACCACCGAGGTACCCCGCCTGTACCATTTCCAGGGCATACTCCACTCTTATTTACTTTTAACACGATAATATGTTAATGTTAATGCCCAAGGCATTAAGTCCGCCTTTGTACATTATGTGCATAAAGTTTTAATAAATAAATAAAATAAATAATACGAAATTCACCGATCGCTTCTGGCGATGTTTTAGTTTAGTGCGCGATTTAAAAATATCGTTTAACAGCATTCCGTATTTATTTTAAGCTAAATTGAATAATATTCAGCTCCGATTGGATTTGAGGGGGAGTTTTAAACGGATTCCACTGGATGCAATTCCACGTTTCTCTTCTTTCGATTTTACGTTTTCTTCATTAGACTATCTTTCAAAACTGTAGGTATCCAAAACACTGTTTGTGCATGTAATGATGTAGTTCTCGTAGTGTTCGTGCTCTGTGTAGTTCTCGTAGAATTCGTGCTCTATGTAGTTCGTGCTCTGTGTAGTTCTCGTAGTGTTCGTGCTCTATGTAGTTTTCGTAGTGTTTGTGCTCTATGTAGTTCTCGTAGTGTTCCTGATCTGTGTAGTGCTCATCCAGTAACGGACAGGCTGAAAATTCTGTAAAAACATGCAAGAAAATGATAAAATGTATTATTCGCGATAACAGTCAGCAAAATGTGATTAACGAAAAATTATTAGGATTTTTATTTGATTACCGCAACACACCACATTGTGCAACGGGCGAATGCCCAGCAAAATTAATGTTTGGCCGAAATTTAACAACTAGGCTGGACCTGTTACTAGAAGATAGTCATATTAATGAAACAAATAGTGATAATTTAAAAACTAAAAGAACGTTAATCACAGGCGATAGGGTATGGTTAAAATGGTATGTAGCTAGGAAAGAGATATGGATTTTAGGTAAAATAATTAAAACAATAGGTAATCGCATGTACGAAATATTAGTTAAGGATTACAATGTAAACTGTAGAAGGCATATTGACCAGATAAGGAAATATACAGGTGCAACCGCTACTAGAAGCGAGACGCAAGGCGCACGTGCTGATGTCGTGAGCCCCACGCCGTCAGCGACGCCGCGCCCACGCTCCCCGCTGGCGCAGCCGCCACAAATATTACCACCTATTGTTGAATCGCAGCCTATAGAACGCGAGGGAAATGATATTGGGGAAGAGGATGAGTGGGCTGAGGCTCAAAGTGAAGTCGACGCTAACGATCATAGTAATGCTGAGATTAATCAAGAAGTAGCCGAGGATCGTAGCGACCGTTCTTTTGAGCCACAGCCAACAAGACCGACTCGTAGTTGTAAACGTAAGATTAATTATAAGGTTTAAATTGTAACTGTTTCGCACACTACGCACTTGATTAAGTATATGTGTACCTAGATTCAGTATGTGTAGAAACACACCGCTTATTATATTATGTCTACAGAATGATAATACCGAATAATATAGGCACGGTGCTTAGTGTGCGATCTGCCGAGAGTGTTGGTCTATTGTTGCTTAGCTAAGTAAGTCTTGTTATTATTATTACACCTTCTTAATGTTAAGTCTTTTACTTTTTGAGAATAGTGTCGGAGGAGCGATGTGTATGTGTGTGTACATGTGTGCGTGCCTGCACCATTATGATGTGAGCACAGTATTAAACTAGCATCCAATCGCAACGGTGGTTTTATTCGGTAGCTGACAGATCAAGTTCTCGTAGTGTTCGTGCTCTATGTAGTTCTCGTAGTGTTCGTGCTCTGTATAGTTCTCGTAGTGTTCGTGCTCTATGTAGTTCTCGTAGTGTTCGTGCTCTATGTAGTTCTCGTAGTGTTCGTGCTCTGTATAGTTCTCATAGAGTTCGTGCTCTTTTTAGTTCTCGTAGGGCCGTGCTCTATATTCGGTATTCCTTTTGCCGAGACCTGGGGTCCTAAAACGGCCGATTTAGCAGAATAATGATATTGTAATGCGACCGGCAGGAGCTCGTAGCAAAATAATAACAGCCGCTCGGTTCGATCTTTAGGTTAAACCACGCCTGCCTAGATTGGTCCATGGATGGGTGACCACCTATTACATAACGAGTTTCCTTTATGCCTCTGAAAGCACGTTAAGCTGTTGGTTCCGGATGTCATTTGTAGATCTTTGTAGTTACTGGTTGCCAGTGGTATTACCCAGTACTAATTGGGTTATGGAGGTCTGAATAGGCAATCGCTCCAATTAAAATACTGGTATTCAGCTGCATCCAGTTAGACTGGAAGCCGAGCCCGACACAGGTGGGAAAACGCTAAGCAGACGAGGTACCCCGTCGCGCGATGTCGCTAGACGCACTAACTATAGAACATACATACGGATGCATCGCGTCCGATGATTGACACCGCATTAAGCACGTTATTATCTATGCTTTAATTAAGAATCGATTACGGCCAGTTATTATAGACATATTATAAGAGTGGTCCAAAGCGGATATGGTTCTATTAGGTTTCTAAAGATATAATTTCATATTTCGTGGTAATCTCTCACTAATGACAGGTCGTTGTCAGCAATATCAACGTTAAGCTGATACTGATAATAACAAAGTAATAGCCAAGTCATCAGCCTTTTCTCTAGAGCAGTGTTTCTTAACCTATGGTCCGCGGACCCCTGGGGGTCCGGTCCACTAGTTTATGTATGGGAGTCCGAAGCACGGACAAATTTACTGGTTTTTCCAACCAACTCTCTGTGAAACGGCATTCCAGGCTCTTGTATACACCATTATTTTTAGGTCGTTCTGGAGCCGAATACCATGAACTCGATCATCGAACTCGAAACGAATTGAACTATTTTTTTCAAAAAATAACAATAAAAAAACACGAAAGAATAAATTTAATGTTTTTTTTTTTAAATAATGAGAACTCAAATGCATATGTGTGTGTAAAACGTATCCACGATCGGCAACACTTGCGAACGATACCCATTGAAAAATTCATTCATCGATCGAATCTCATTATTTCACAAAAAAACATTAAATTTATTCTTTCGTGCTTTTTTTTTTGTTATTTTTTGAAAAAAAAAATAGTCCCAATCGTTTCGAGTTCGATGATCGAGTTCATGGTATTCGGCTCCAGAACGACCTAAAAATAATGGTGTATAATAAAAACAAATATAGAAACAGATTACAAGTGGAATCGGATTTGAAAATACAACTTTGTAGTAAAATCAACCCGAATATTAATAATTTAGTTGCAAAAAAGTTATAATAACGAAACAAAATACGTATTTTACTAAGAAATGACTTTTTTTTGTTTTGTATTTGTAGTACTAAAATAAATGGTCCGAAACTGATTGCTGTTTTTTCATTAATCCGGGGTCCGTGGCTGAAAAAGGTTAGGAAACGCTGCTCTGGACCATTCGCATGTGCTGATAGCGGTTATTTCTCGTTTGACCGTTCTTTGTACTAAATTGTAATAAACAGCCATCGAGAAGACGGTGTTACGTTCTGGGGGATGACGACTATATCTAAGGTTTATAAAGGAGATTAAACGCCAGTATGGGTAAACAAAGATTGATAATTAGGTCCTTATTTTTTGACAACAATTCATACATTACAAGAAACTGTTGTATTCTACAACAGTTTTGGATGTCAAACAACAGTCACAACCTCACAACACTGACTGAGCCAGACCAGAACCGAGCCGGTCTTAGCTGTCAGACGACTAAGTTGGTATCAGCTCAGCAGCGCTTCCGCTTCTCCCGAACACTGCCGTACTTTGCCGACCGCTTCCAACTGGTGCAACTTCATCCTGAAAACATCATGGTTTGCTATCAACACAACGCTGAACACTTTGTCTGTTTACAAACTGTAGGTGCTTTTCAATGTGTGTGTCTGAAGCAGAGTGCTTTGATCCTAAATAAAGTGTGACAAAAGTTTGAGGCATCAAAGCGTAAGAATGGGGTCCGAGAGTGACATCAAACGTTATATTTTTGTCTAGTTTACTATAGCCTACAATATTGACATACCCATTGAAATCGAACGAATACACTAAAGTACAAATGGACGTCTATAAATCCCTGAAAAGGAAGGAATTCGTATAATAGGAAAAGCTTGCTTTCATACACACAATTAATTCAGTCGATATGTCAAAAAAAGGTGAGGTAGCTGGAAAGTATTCCGAAGTTAATGGAACTTTAACAGGTTGTTTGGGGGTACACTAGGAAGACTAACCATGTTTTCGTCCTCGAGGACAAAAACCTATTTTTTTATTTCTCACTTTTTTCAGTTTTCATCTTATTGTCTTAAACTAAGCACATTTTGTGCAACACATTGGGCAAAAAGTTACAGCAAGATGATGACATACACACAGTAGAATGATGACCAGGAATGAAAATGTGGAATATATAAAAAAAAAGAAAAGGAAATGTGGAAATAACAGGCTGTCGGTCAGCACCCAGGGGGAGTTGGCAAAGGGTCCTCAAGGTTCAAATTTTAAGTTAGTCTTCCTAGTGTACCCTCAAACAACCTGTTAAAGTTCCATTAACTTCAGGATACATTCCAGGTAAGAGTACACAACTCCTGGACTAAATGGAATGAAAGTAAAACACAAAGAAATGCGTATCGATCGGAGTAATCGGAACTGATCAAGAACATGCGACGGATGCGGAAAAAAACTCCAATAATAACGCTAATAAAATTAATAGCGTTATTTTTTGCTCATGTCTGGTGCTATGTTAAAAGTAAGTCATACTTGCACTGCCCGAGGTGATGATCGTCAGCCTGGTGCGTTGTGTGTGACCGGCCTTGACGATCCGCACCGCTCCCGGAACGAATCAGTTTCACTGCGATGTACAATCACGAACACCTAAGTGTGCTACACACTTAGCAACTTTGAAAAGTGATGATCTCCTACTTTATGATTGCAATACCTAAGTACATACTCCTGCAAACATTGTATTGGAACCACAAAAATGGAAACATAAAGTTTCACTATCGTCACGAGAAAATCGCTTTTGAATTTAGATAAGTGCATACGATACATTGGTGCTTGTGATGTACTTGTTACGAAATCAGGTTAAAAATATTTTACTTATTCAAGAACGTAATATTTCAATAAAAGCTCTGATTTTTCACAAGAGCACTTTTCTTCCCTCTCAGAATGTATTTCCGTCCCCAATCGTGGTTCTATTCGCACAAAGAGCTGCTCTCACTCCGAGTGCGAACTATTTTTGACAAGAAAAAGTTGTCGGACGGATTTCTAATAGATTTTCCATTTTAAATGAGTTTCTTCGGGTCTGAGTTAGAGCTATAGCTAATAATGAACTTGCTGAGAGCCGTCCTAGTATTATTAAAAAGTCATTAGTAAAAAGAAAAGCTGTAAGGTTTTATTTAGGTACTTCTAACATGTTATACCCACAGGTTAATTTATAGAACACACTAATGCATGATAATTATGTTTTTAATTTTTCAATAAACTTAAGTTTAACCTTTGGTAAACCCATTTGTATTAAAACTTCATACATTACTAGCCGTTACATTAATTTCTAATTAGGCTAACACATTATGGAGTGATAACATAACGAACACAGCATTAGGTACTCACACTCGTCCATTTAAGTTGATGAGCTCTGCTAACGCTGCGTCCTTTGTCTTCGTCAAATATTTCAATTGTGGTGTTTAACTAAATGATTTGCTCGCACAAGTCGAAGCAGATTATCTCTGTTTAGAGTACTCGCACCGTGAATACATTATGTAAATGTGGAATTTGTACAAAATTACTAAGTTACGTAAACAAGACCGGAAACCGTAAACTGAAAGCTTTGTACAGTCGAAGGCTCAATGTTACAGGTTCCACGTGAAACGGTACACAAGGTATTTATTCCCTTAACTAAATACATATTTTTATTTGTCAAATCTTCTATCTAAAAGGGTCGTTAGGTCCAGGGGGCTAAAATGGCCATGGTATCAAGGACACCAGCCAGCCAAATGATACACTGGAAATTCTTTAACATAACTTAAAACGTGTTTTTTTAATAGATAGAGTGATTGAAGAGGAAGGTTTATATATGTATAATACATGCACCCGTGCGAAGCCGGGGCGGGTCGCTAGTATTTATATTTTTATATTATATTATATATTATTATATATTTTAATTTTTAATTTTTAATTTTTAATAATTTTTAATTTTTTAATAATATTATAAAGCTGAAGAGTTTGTTTGTTTGTTTGCTTGAACGCGCTAATCTCAGGAACTGCTGGTTCGAATTGAAAAAATATTTTTGGGTTGGATACTCCATTTATCGAAGAAGGCTATAGGCTATATAACATTACGCTACGACCCTTAGGAGCCGCGCAGCGTGTGACACCGCGGGGAACAGCTAGTTAATTATAAAGCGCGTCGTAAGTACGCATCCGTCACTACGCCTGACGCCTAACGTGCTTAGTTTGGGAAAGTTCGCGTCATAATTGTGACAATTTAACGACTGGGACTTTGTACAAATTACCACTAGGTTTTGCCCTCGCCCCTCGTGGATGTCGAAAAATATCCGACGGGAACGTAACGTACTACCGGGATTAAAAAGTAACCTTTAAATAGGTTAATCCAGGTTACGGTCACAAACATAGTTACATACCTTCATCCCCCTTTTTTACCCTTCGGGGGTAGAATTATCAAAGAAGCTGAGAGACGTATAAATTAATTTTCAATCGTCAGCCTCAAACACAAAATTTGAAGATCCTAACTTCAAAACGGACGGAATTCAATATAGACTTTCATCCCCTATTTTACCCTTTTAGGGGTGGAATTCCCAAAAATCCTTTCTCAGTGAATACTTACTCTTCACAAAGAACACACCCTCCAAGTTTCATGTCTCTAGGACCAGCGGTTTGGGCTGTGTGTTGATATAATTATCACCCAGTCAGTCAGTCAGTTTACCATTTAAATATAGATATAAAAAATGGTAAACAAAAACAACAACAATTATATATAAATATATATTCTATATTATGTACTTTTATATTTTTATTTTCTGGGCCGTAAGCTTTTTTGTCGACGTCATCAGACACAAACTTTCATCCCCTATTATATACAGCTTTTATTCGCATTAAAAAATAGCCTATGTCCTTTCTCAGGCTCTAGACTATCTCTGTACCAAATTTCATTTAAATCGGTTCAAGAGTTTAGGCGTGATTGCGTAACACACAGACAGAGTTACTTTCGCATTTAAGTATAGTAATTATTATTAGTAAGGATTTGCAGTTAATTCGTGCGAGCCCCGAAGTTATTCCATAACCGTCGTCACTTCGTAAAACTTAAGACATTAAAATTTACTATAAATAATTAAAAGCTTCGTTTTACTGCAGAACATGTATAAAAAAAATGAATGATGATGATGTTCATGTAAGTATAAGAAATCTTTTTATAACTTTCAAACCGTAATAATAGCATAGCGTAGCGTAATAGTATAGCGTAGCAAGCATAGCTTAGCTTAGCTCACAGTTACAGCCACGTTCATGAAACGCCAACTTTAATGACATAACAATTGACTTATTTGTAGCGCCTAGGTATCGTAAGAATGAACCTAGAAGGTCAAACACATTAGCTCATTCGTTCTAGTACATTATAGTAAGTGTCACGTGTGGACTGTCTCAAAGTCAAAGTATTTATTCCAATAACACTATCATAATTATTTTCATACACTTTTGAATTATTGATCAAGGTCTATGAGCTACTTGTACCGCTAGAAGTTAATAGCAATGGAGAAGAACGAACAACTAACTATAACTACGATCGGGTACAGTTTTACCAAACACCTGCTAGTGGCTAATCTTGACAGCCAATATTGTAAAAGAAGACTGTCAAAGGAGATTTTTGATCAGCTAGGACAAATATTCCGTAATAAAGTTATTTACGTGGGAATTGCGGAAGCTATTAATTTGTCGCCGGCGCCGGATCGGTCGCACACTCGCACGACCCGCGCGACTAATGCGAAGCGGGCGCGTCGCACGTGTCGCGCCCTGCCTACACCACTTAGCGAGCTAGGTGCTATATCGGACACTCGATTACTCGTCCGTGCTGACCAGCACACGCCACACCTCAGCTTTTGCTAATCTTTTTATGGGCTATCTTAATCCATACCGCGCTGAAATATCGCTCATGTTGATCATGCGGTAACGGTAATTTGTTTCGAATAAAACCATATGAAAAGAACCCTTATCAATCTTATATCAAATGTTTTATTTTCAACGACACGAATGGGCCCCCTCACGCTTCCCTGTAACATCCGAGGGCCAACCCTGAGGTGCTGGGGTGCAGCTGTCATGTGTACTATTGAAAACTTAACGGGAGCTTGGTCCTAGGATTCGACGTTTTTTTTATACATTAGGCCGGCTCCACACGTTGGCCCCAACGTTTGTCCCAATGCTAATCGTCCAACGTGTGGATCTAGAAAATAGCTTTGGTACCAAAGTTGTGGCGAGCGTTGGGAGTTGACCGAGGCGTGCCAAGGTTCGCGATCCGTCCATACGTTGGTGCTTTTCTCAGTCCTGACTCCTGTTGCAACACGCATCCACATTCTCAAAATCGTCACCCGTATGTACAAATGAAAAAGTTTTCAAGGCATTTCCAATAGTATGGAGCAATTTCGATTTCTGTATCGGACATCTTCACGTTGACCCTGACAGGACAGGACTGGCATAATAGCTAAAGTGTGGGCGCCTCACGAAATTAACCGACCAACGTTGGTACGACCGTTGGGGGCAACGTGTGGCGCCGGTGTTACCGAATTTCATCATTGGTAATTTCCCATATCGGATTAGGCACATCCCATTGAGCTTTAAGAGAAAACAGGCTTTTATCCTATCGCACTCTGATAGTCAAATATAACGCAGATATGAATAATAAACAAAGTTAATAAAATAAACAAGTACAAAGGATCGCGCTATTTCTCGCGTTATTTTTTCATCGAAGCTTTATATATTTCCAAGAGGAAATACATAAATCTCTGCAGATCTCTTCCAATACCGGATAAGATGAAAATCTGATAGCAATCCCCGAGGAAACGAACCTGCGTCTCACCGGCAAGGACTTACACAATTTTATATTTAAAAATATGGAGCAGACGCACAAGGTATATACTACTCTGTCAAGAAAGTACCGGGAAACTATCAATAATATACAAAATGTTAGTTATTCATCCAAAGTTATTTTATCCCCTTCAAACTATGCTCCTTCAGAAACGAAACACTTACACCAACGAAAATGTTTGGATGATTGGATTATTAATCATCCAAACATTTTTCTAACGTTTTTTCCGGAATTGTGTTCAGTTTTCGCCGCGAATTCTCCTTTTTGTCTTCTACCAAATGAAAACGGGTGCCACCTAGTGGTAATTTGGTTTAGCAAAAAGAAAGAAGTCGGCTGGAGCCATAGGTATCTGTTGAATAGATTGCTCGATGGTATTTGTAGAGTTTTTGGCCAAAAATTCGTTCATTATGATAGCCTCGTGCGAGGGCGCATTTTAGTGGCGCAAAATCCAAGAATTTTCTTTTCACAAATCTGGCCTTTTCGTCGAATTTGCTCTCTTAAACGCCGCATAACGCTCAAATAATATTCTTTTTTTACTGTTTGACTTTCCGGCAAGAATTCCGAGTGCACAACACCGTGATAGTCAAAGAAAACTGTGGTATTTTCAGTTTCGGTTCAGTTGGAAAACCACTCCGAAGCTTGTTGACTAGTTTGCATGTCAAGCATGTAAACCCACGTCTCGTCACCAGTAACACTGCGTTTTATGAATGTTGGGTCGGAATTGACTCGTTCTAGCATGTACTCAGCGACGCTTAAGCAATTGAGTTTTTGGAGAAAATTTAGGTCTTTTGTTACTAACCGAGCGGCAATATGTTTCATACCCAACTGATTATTTAAAATGGTACGGATCGACTCGTGAGAAACAGAAAGTTCAGCGGCTATCTGTCTCAAACTTGAATGAGGATTTTCAGTCACTATTTCCTTCACTTTTCCGATGTTAACTTCAGTTGAAGACGTTGATGGCCTACCAGAGCGAGGCAAATCTTTCATCACATCTCGACGGCTTTCGAATGCTTAGTACATACCACTCTTAAGCACGTGTTTTTGATAAAGTCCATTCACCGTAAGCCTTCTGTAACATTTTCAGGGTCTCTGAACACGAAATTCTATTGGCGATGAAAAGTTTAAGACCAACTCTTTGTCCGATGTTTTTGTCCATTAAAAAATGCGAAATTTTTATTTTTAAGACCACCATATTTCATGCAAATAAATTTAGAATCTTGAATCTTGAATACACACTAGATATGAGCTAACTAAAAACAGCAGTGTATTTAATCTAAATAACAAATGCATCTCAAACTCCGCGCCAAAATGGAAAACAGCTGTGCCAATCTAACATCAACAAAAAAACAAAACAATTGAATTTAGAACCTTAAACAAATCATCCATTCCCGATACTTTTTAGGGTTCCGTACCCAAAGGGTAAAACGGGACCCTATTACTAAGCCTCCGCTGTATGTCTGTCTGTCTCCAGGCTGTATCTCATAAACCGTGATAGCTAGAAAGCTGAAATTTTCACAAATGATGTATTTCCGTTGCCGCTATAACAACAAATACTAAAAATTACAAAATATTAAGGGGGGTCCCCATACAATAAACGTGTTTTTTTCGTATTTTTTATAGATAATGGTACGGAACCTTTCGTGCGCGAGCCCGACTCGCACTTGGCCGGTTTTTGACTAAATGTACATATATGTGCGTACTAGTAGGTAGCTGTCTACCTGTGACATGTATGACATACATAGGTCATTCTAATTTTAATATCTAGACAAATTCTTCAAATGGAACAACATCACAACTCTTGTATTTTGGCTGTATATACCAACAATTAACTTTAATTGACTTTGTGGTTAAACTGTCCGTTAATGTGGCTGTAAACAGTTTAACTCCGACAAGAGACCGCAATCAGAGTTTTAACTATTACTGAGTACAGTGACATTTTAATAAATTACTAAGTTAAAGTTATCAAATGTCTGGGTATTGTCCAACTGTGTGGTCGGAGACATTTCACACCTCTAAGTTATAAGAAAGAAAGATTAAAGATTTGTAATAAAGTAAGTTAAATCTGTTGCAAAGATAATCATTGTAGTTATAAGTTAAACTTTTATCTTCAGTTGGTACATGTCTGTTGAAAAGTTATGCTCTGAGGGTGAAAACTTCTGCAATAACTCTCCTAAGTAAACACTGTTTTCACCGTAGGACGACCCACAGGAACGCTTGCCCGACCAGACCCTTAAGGGGTTTGATCTCGCGGATATGTACCTACTAAACAAATGTTATAACATACTCCACATCACACAGTCTCAAAGAATTCAGAGAAGTAGGAAATAGAACCCAAAATTTAATATTTTTATAATACACAGAACTTCTGCCTCAAGAAACCACTAAATAATCGTTGAAAATATTTTACAGCAGATACCTAAGCACTGACCTTCAAGGACTTAGAGAGATTGAATTAATAAGTGATAGTTGTTGTGTTGTCGCCGCTCGGGAAAGTTCGAAGATGATCGGAAAGCCGTTTAATAATAAGAAGGCTTCTGAGGGCTGGATGATGTTCTGAATATTTTAAATAAAAAGGAAGCCGAAACACATTCTGATGTTTAATGATTTTGAGTTAAAGTTCATTTAAAAATAAATTGCATGAATGGTTGTGTAGTCATAGTTTTTATAGTGTCAAAGACTTCTTTGACAATAAATGTTTTGTACGCTTATCCTTGTTAAGCAAAAACATGTATGCTCTTGTTTTTTATTGTATTTTACCATCTTTTATACCATGTTTTAAGCAAATAAATATTATTCTATTCTATTCTATTCTAAGAATATTTTTTGTTTAAATCGAAGTATTTAGCGTCATTATCTATACATTTCTGTCACCTCGAAGAAAGATAATTTCATTTATGCCTTTGTGATAGAACTTTGGATACAAAGTCTATAAAGGCACTTTGTACCGCTTCCTAATACGACATTATCTAAATTGCGGAATAAATGGTAATCGGTTCGGGTAAGCAAGTAATCGGTAAGCAACTACTCGCCACTCGCCAGACCTAGTCTGGCGAGTGGCGAGTGGTTGCTAACTGCAGGCCTTGTACTGTTGATACGGCTTGTAGAGCAGTGCGGGGTCTTGCGTTGTCATGGAGTAATAATGGCGACGATTGATTGCTGGGTTGTTTCTCTGCGAGATTCGCCATTATTGTTCAAAGTTCTTCACAATAGAAATCTGCTGATATTGATACACAGAATCTCAAAAATCTAAGTATAGTGAATTACACCAGGAAGTGACCACCAAACAGTTACCATACTTTTCTATGGGTGAGCTTTGTTTGAGGGTATTGTCCCGCTATGTTACCTGGGTTCAGCCATTGCGTTTTTTGCTTGTGATTACGACACGGACGGACTTTCATTTAACTTCCATCCCCTATTTTACCCCCTTTAGAGTAAAATTTTTACAAACTTTGAATGTCGTATTTATGTCATCAACAGCCTAAAAAAATAAAATGACGTAAAAAAAACGACGTAAAAATAACTTTCATCCCCTGTATTAACATCTAACAGCCCTTTTTTCGCATTAAAAAGTAGCCTATGTCCTTTCTCAGGCTCTAGACTATATCTGTACCAAATTTGATTTAAATCGGTTCAGTAGTTTAGGCGTGATTGCGTGACACACAGACAGAGTTACTTTCGCATTTATAATATTAATATACATAAGAAAGGATGTTCCAATATTTGAGTTGCTGCCGTTTCTACATACAACATTACATAATATAACATTTATGACGTTATCATAAACAAGTGCGTGGGTTCGAGTCTCGGGACGTGCTTTATTGTGCCATAAACTAACATAAACTGCCGTGATTGTGCACTTTACGGTACGCCGCTAGGGATGGCGACTTCGCACTAAGATATAACGTGGGCTGTGGATAGCTTCCCCGGAGGATGAAGAAACTTGCTTACTTAGTGTCGACGAACCGTCCAGATTCGACCACACACCCACACACACACTCATGGCATGTGTGTTAATGTCTCTCGGTGACTAATAATCTCGACGACTAATAATCAATCTTGTTATAAACTTAACATTAATGATATTGAAGCCATTATTTGTCCGACTTCCAGTCCATCTAAACGACTCAGAGAGAGTCACAACAATAAATCTTGCATTTTACTGACTCAATACTAGCAGGGAGTCGGGTGGCAGCCCTAGGCCCGCGGATGATCCAGGTGTTATCACCATCTCGCAGCGTGCGTCTGTCTTGTATGTCACACTATCGCTCCACAAACACCACGACGACAGCCGCCACCTTTCCACCCAGACCCAGGAGCACAATCAACTTTGTTACAGCTACCATAACCAAACATAAAGAAGTGCAAGGCAACAGTGACGAACCTGGCCACTTTAACGTTGCAGCAGTAATCGTACTTACTACAGGAGCTATAAACTACAAGTTTCGTAACTTCTTAGTGTACGATCATAAAACAGAATGTTGCAAGCATTTAACTGACTCCAGGACAAAATCCTTAGTGGCTTCAACTCGACTCGCCGAGCCACGTATCCCACGAGAGCACCTACTTGTGATCGCAAAACCATATTCAAAATGTAGCAGAGTAATAAGCAGAAGATCCTCGCTTCCATTTAGTTTTTAGTTTCTAATAATACTTACTAAGCAACGGTGCTCAAACACTTGCAACGTACTCAAAGGCAACCTTTAATACAAACGTGAAAGCGAGCTAGAACTTACGTACGTTTCTTTGAGCTTTGTAACAGAGAAAATATTTACTGCGGTTGATTCGAACTGTTATCATACTCCAGTTAGAAACGATCGGCCGGTACATATTTCGTGAGCACATCTGGCACGCGTTACACTGGTACAAACAGTTGTTAATATCAGTTTACGTGTTAAACATGTGTTGAACCCCAATTTAACTCGTTCATGGCGATCCGAAGAAATCATAATTTGGTGTGCTATTAGTGAGAATGATCCAGGTGGCGTGGTATTGTTTACGTTGACAAGCGCGAGCCGAGTTCACCCGACACCGCGCGCACCCAGCAGTGTGTCATGTGTGGACGACCGACAGCAACCCGGTTTGAACACGAACTGCGTATGATTTGTGCGTTTTATAACATTTTTACAAGCATACTGTCAAGGCCGACCTATATCATCATAAAATATCTGAAATACATGATTATGAACGTAGAAACACTCCGGTGCGTTCAAATCAAATTTCTGATTCTTTTAATATCTACAGTGCGTCATGCTTTAAATATAGTTTTTAAAACCAAGCGGTAATTTTCAGCTTCAAGTCAGAAATAAATAAGAGGTGAACAGCATCCATCTTCACATCTCGCGAGAACTGTTCGATTGATAGTAATGTGTTTATTGATATACACTTGTACAGTGTTCTGTCTACGCTCAGTCGTAACTGATTCTTCTCAACCGCCTCCGCAACAGTGCTGCATCCATCAGCAGTATGTTTATACTCAAGTGAGGTTACGGGCCTGCTCACACTCCGTTACACAGGATGTACTACATGGACAGTTTGCGCTCATGTTCGCGACGCGTCGCGCCAGCCTTCACAAGATATCTCTGTTCTCAGTCGAGTGCACTCATAGTTGCAACGTCTCGCATTTATTTTATTTCCCAGCTGACTCCCGAGCGGCGAGTACCAGGCGACCAGGGTTTTTAAAGAGATCTTATTTCTGTTTACATTTTGTTGCGCTTTCGGTGCATCCTCTTTGGCTTTGCCTTTTGTAGTATCAGTAAAGGAAAATGCTCTGTTTCTGTGATAGCGTTGTTTGTACAATTCGCAGATATTGTTGTAACCGCAGCATGCGATGTTCAGTATTGCGGCTAACTACTCCAGTGCTGTGGTTCCAGACCAGACGAAACTTTTTGTATAAACACACAACATTTCATGTGCGCTGTCTTGAGGTTAAACAGAGAAACATTTCTAAATAAATGTAAGAAATATTTTCATGTTTCCACAGCACTCATGTTCTGTAAATTAAACTTTTTGAAGAAATTCTTCTAAACACAGACGATGTTCGTCTGAACCTTCAATTAGTTCGAGAATAACTTGCGTTATTTTTGTTACATTTTACCTGAAAACTATTTTAGAATAAACGAGCTTCAGGCGTTGTTTTTTTTTGCTGTTTCAGTATATATCGAATTTAGTGAGTGCCACTCACAACTCGGTAGGTATTCATACTCTCATCGTCCCACACCGTCGCGCGTCGGACTGACTCGTCCACCGGCAGACGGACTGACGGTCTGACGGAGTGTAATTCCATTATGTAAGAGATCGCTCACCATTCGTCTGCCATCGCCGCGGTATTCAAACAGAGTAACCTTTAAACCCCATTAAAGACCGCGACACCATAGAACAAGAAGAGAAGCTCTACTAGGTAGGACGCGGCGACCGACGGCGACGGTTCGTACCGCACGCTAAAAGGAAGCCACTCGTCAACGCAATCTGTGCAAACAATTAACGAATTCACGATAGGTACGTGTTGAATTAAAAATGGACGACTTCGTAATGCTGGAGGTCTAAAATGACCTCTTTATCTTGTTTACAAAATATCGCCATCGTAATTTGTAAAATCTCACTAAAGTATTTAATGACATAGAGATCATGACCCCTCAAGAAGATATCAATGATAAATAATTATAATTATTATCTCCATTCATTACTCACACTCATATATTTTTTTATTAAATGTTTCTTTAAGAAACCGTTTAAAAATACATATAAAAAATAGTGGTCGGCCGTTGTCGGGAGCAGGGTCCAAGCTACCGGTGGTTAGGGCTCCAGAGACAAGAACCTCCAATGCGAGCCTTATCGAGGAGTACTGCCTTCAGAAGCAGGCCCTTGATCCAAGCGCCTAAGGAGAGCCTCGAAAGATGGTCGTCGAGGCTGTTGGTCATAACTTCATAAGGCTATTTGCCGTTACGACAATCGGCACAATGACAGCCGAGTTCACATTCCACATATGCCAACCTCGTGTGCCAAGTCGAGATATTTTATAATTATAATTTTTATTAAGGTAACAACGGTTTTGTAGTACATGACGGACTTACAAAGTATGCATTAATAATTCCAAGTTGTAATACAACCAATTGCTGGATAATCTGTTTTTAGGAGATATCAATGCAAGAAGCTAAGTTATTTAGTAAGTGCTCTAACGACCGTGACCTTAACTTGAACCTTATAAACCTTCTGATCAGTCTGCCGAGTGCCGGAGGAAACACGGATGCAGCAGTAACGGATCTGCCAATACCGTTCCGAGTTCCACTTACCTGCCTCGACTCGCGAGTGATGCTCCAAAGAGGTTGACTAACCAGTGATGTTCCGTGGCAGTTGGGTAACCCAAAGCTTTCTATTTCGTAATGCTGACTAACAGTGTAACGTGTTATGTTTTATGCGGGAGCAGAAAATTAATGAATCACTAATTAGCAGCGCAACGTGCCAATTGATGAAGTAATCGGGGTCTGCAGAAGTCTCTTACGCTGGGGTATTTTAATTTAAATGAAAATGATAATATTATTATTATTTTGTGAGGTTCTGCCCTACTCCAAGATGTCGGGATTTGCGCAATTTGTTTTAATCTTTATTTTTTTTTCATTACAAACATCATCATCCATCCACGTTCGAGTCAATTCCAATGTTGTTACTAGCAGCTATATCTCCAGCACAAGGCTGACGATTGCGCAACACCTCGAACACGTCCCACTGGGTGGTTTGTTTGTTTATCACCGCACACGGTTCAGAGTAAAGTTAACCGCAGCAGCACGTGCCGCGTTATCTGGCCGTGAGCCATCGCGGATCGCACCTCAGACAAGCTCTACTAAGTAGCTAGGTACACCAAATAATGTCTGATTTCATAACAACTAACTCCAGAGTTACATTCATCACCAAGCTAACTTCGAGAACCGACAGTCTCAAGGAATGGTTCTTCAAATCGCAAATGTTCTCACAGTTATTGTGTAAGCATGTTTGAACAACTTCCATTGATGAAGCTCATACTTAACTCAAAACAAGCGCAACAAGTACTATTCCGCCACAGGCTTGCGAAGATATCGTCTAAATATACAGCCGTAAGGAGTAAGAACTCGCCATCGAGGCACTGAGCACTGAGCAGTGAGGTACCGACCGGCGCCTATTAGCCGCTCCTACCGTCCTATATAACGCTGCGACGGCAACGCTCATTGTCACCGCAGTCACTTTGAAGTGCATTGTTAATAGTGTTGATCGGTAGTACATACAATAATTACAGACGAAGTCAGCTTGTGTCTGTAAATAATGTGCAACAAGTATTTAGAAGACCGTGGAGGTTCAGAAGATCAAGTGTCAAACATCGAACACATAGGTACAATATGGCAATCGTAATAAATTGCTCATCATTTCGATTGTAAATTGCGACGCTGATAACTGAATTAAGCTTCGGAGCTTCTATCGCGGCTTCTCTGGGGTATACTTTCATGTAGGACACTCCAACTTGCTATACTGTAATGTATACCCGTTTCACTGAGTCTCTACTTTTAATTAGGTAGGTATACTAACGAATACAGAGACAGACAAAGGGACGTTTAATTTTATACGTTAGCATTGAGATAAATTAAGAAGAAAGAGGACAAAAAAGAAACCTTTATTACGAGGGAAACATATAGTTGACATGAATTAGTAAAAACTTTTTTGCAAAAAAAAAACCGACTTCAAAATCACAAAAAAAGTGAAAAATAATTTTAGCTTCAGAAGTCGGTGCCAAAAAACTGAATCAGACAAACTATAGTCACCGACTTCTGAAGCTAAAATTATTTTTCACTTTTTTTGTGATTTTGAAGTCGGTTTTATTTTTTGCAAAAAAGTTTTTTTTATTTTTTCATTTTTAGTTGCAATATCCTATACAAATATTTTCTATGCGTTCATTTTACATTGTAAACCATACATTTCATGGTAATAGGCTTATTCTTACTTCCTTACTAATATTATAAATGTGAAAGTAACTCCACAACAACAAACAAGTAACAGACTTCAGAGTCAAATGCTCATAAAATAAAAACTAATGGGCCTACCTGAATCAAATTTTTATGGGACCAATTCGAAACTATTCCGCATCAAACAAAAAAAGAATTACGTAAATCGGTTTAGAAACTTCGGCGTAATCGGTGTACATACATAAAAAAAATATATATAGGGTCATTGCGCCGGTTAGCGACCAGTTAGCTGGGTTGCCCACAAAAGATGAGGAAAAAAAAATTTGTCTACACGCAAAATAGTATATGTTAATGTGAGTTTGTCCCAAATATAGTCTAGTTTGGATATAAAACGTAAAATAAAATACATTAATACAAAAATATTTATAAAATGCTGAAAAAGTGAAAATATAGCGAAAACGTCGGTTTGCGACCATTTTTATCAGTTTATTACCACCAGTGAGCTGGTTTGCGACCGCTATTTTAATATGAAAAATATGCCATTAAAACAATTATAATCGCTTTAAAAATATTTTAATTTTTTCCTCTTAATAAAAACAAATATGGTAATCATTTGGTGTAATGTTTTCTTATAATAAAAAAATTACAATCTTACATTTTGTAGGATCTTAGTCATAGTTGTATGTAGTAAAGTATGTAGTATAACATTTAAAAAAAATAAACAACATTAATATTTTCTAATCATCTTAATTTAATATTATTGGTTTAATATTATTTTAGAAATCATATTCCGCGTTTCTTATTCATAATTATGAATTTATGATACACCTCTTCCCACTAAGCCGACCTTGTATCGTGGTCCTTGGGATCTGATACAGTCTACATGTTTCTCTTATTCCCTTCCCTTCTTTTCGTATAACATCGAGAACTTTTTTCAGGGTTTCTTCAGGGTACTGGACAGTATTTTTCTTTTTGTTTTGTTGACTGAATTATTTAGGAGCTCCATCTAAATAAAAAGTAATATAAAATACTAAATTATGGTGGCCGAAAACCAGTGTTTTTATTTCGATTATTTTGGTTTACGACCACCTGTTTAACCCAATTTTGTACGTAAATTAAACAAAGTTCTTTCAAAGAAAGTGGTGGTCGCTTACCAAAGAACTACAACGAAATACTTTTACAATGCTACATTCAAAATTGTAACAGTCCTGTATGAAGCATTAGGGTCATATTAATCAAAACAAAATAATGCGTTTCACGTCGTCGGTTTGCGACCACGTGATCGCTATCTAACGTTTTTGATAAATAAGCATTTCGATTACCGACCACTTGATTTTATCTTAATAATAAGTTAAAAAATAGCAAAATCAAACTAAATACTATCCAAAACATATCGATTGTACAATTTAACAACTAACTTGTGTGTAAAACATGAAATCTATATATATAAAAGAAAGTCGTGTTAGTTACTTCACTTATAACTCAAGAACGGCTGAACCGATTTAGCTGAAAATTGGCAGGGAGGTAGTTTAGAGCCAGGAGAAGGACATAGGATACTTTCTTTTGGTAGGAGTAGTGTAGGAGTAGGGTAGGAGTAGGTTAGGAGTAGGGTAGGAGTAGGTTAGGAGTAGGGTAGGAGTAGGTTAGGAGTAGGGTAGGAGTAGTGTAGGAGTAGGGTAGGAGTAGTGTAGGAGTAGGGTAGGAGTAGGGTAGGAGTAGGGTAGGAGTAGGTTAGGAGTAGGGTAGGAGTAGTATAGGAGTAGGGTAGGAGTAGTGTAGGAGTAGGGTAGGAGTAGGTTAGGAGTAGGGTAGGAGTAGTGTAGGAGTAGGGTAGGAGTAGTGTAGGATTAGGGTAGGAGTAGGTTAGGAGTAGGGTAGGAGTAGTGTAGGAGTAGGGTAGGAGTAGTGTAGGAGTAGGGTAGGAGTAGGGTAGGAGTAGGGTAGGAGTAGGGTAGGAGTAGGGTAGGAGTAGGTTAGGAGTAGTGTAGGAGTAGGTTAAGAGTAGGGTAGGAGTAGGGTAGGAGTAGGGTAGGAGTAGGTTAGGAGTAGGGTAGGAGTAGTGTAGGAGTAGGGTAGGAGTAGTGTAGGAGTAGGGTAGGAGTAGGGTAGGAGTAGTGTAGGAGTAGGGTAGGAGTAGTGTAGGAGTAGGGTAGGAGTAGGGTAGGAGTAGGGTAGGAGTAGGGTAGGAGTAGGGTAGGAGTAGGTTAGGAGTAGGGTAGGAGTAGTGTAGGAGTAGGGTAGGAGTAGTGTAGGAGTAGGGTAGGACTAGGTTAGGAGTAGGGTAGGAGTAGTGTAGGAGTAGGGTAGGAGTAGTTTAGGAGTAGGGTAGGAGTAGGGTAGGAGTAGGGTAGGAGTAGGGTAGGAGTAGGGTAGGAGTAGGGTAGGAGTAGGGTAGGAGTAGGGTAGGAGTAGGGTAGGAGTAGGGTAGGAGTAGTGTAGGAGTAGGGTAGGAGTAGGTTAGGTGTAGGGTAGGAGTAGGATAAGAGTAGTGTAGAGTAGGGTAGGGTAAGGGGTAGGACACCACGCGAACGAAGTAGCGCTGGGCAGCTAGTAAGTAATAAAACTTACCTTTGAACGCCGCGCGCCGTGTTATTTTTTTTCTAACTCGCGGTACGTCCAGTAACCACTGAATCAAGACGCGCATTGAGCATTTTTTTTTCGGCTCTGGGTTAACCCATTTGTTTCAGACTGTGTAAATTCTTATTTCCTAATTATTCATAAAGCACGTTAGATTCATTTTTTATATAAGTTTCTTCTACAAATACTATTATCTTGATTTAAAGAAACTTAGTCCGTCAAATGGTCGCCTACTGAAGGTGGTCGCGATACCGGCGAAACGACCCTACCGGCCGAATTGAGAACCTCCTCCTTATTTTTGAAGTCGGTTAAAAATTAAAAAGAACGATTTAGCGCGCGTTACGGACATTCATTTTAATATTATGACCTAAATCATGTTTGCGTGTTATTGTGCGTTCGCTCTTTCCTATACGCCTGTTGCTTGCTTCGTTGCGGTCGGGTATGTTTTAAAATAGCTACGCGCGATATCCTGAAAGTATACCCGATGTCAACCCGGCCAGTGACGTCACAAATGTTAGGTGAAGGTGGTGAAGGTACGTTGTAATTTATTAATTCTCGATTTCAGGATTTGAAAACATACCCGACGGCAACACGGTTTCTGACGTCATGAGCGCTGTGTGGTAAGGTATAGATTCCAAATACGGAACGCAGCGGTTGGCACGCAGTGGTTGACACGTCGACGCGCCACTGACACACCGCGGTGTCGATGTCGGGTCACGGACTCACGGGTGACGAGCTCACGGCAAGCATCCATCACTTCAACGTCACAACGCGCCGCCATTGTTCGCCGCTCGTCTGTACACGGCCCTGTTATAAAAACAGTGGCTTGTCTATGTTTACCGTTTTATTATTATGACATCCGTTTTAAATAATGTGTAGAGTATTAAACAGCGTAGTCCAGCGCGTCTCGAATCTTTTGTGCTAACCGCAAAAGTCCGCAAAACAAAGGTAACCTACCAACTAGGTATATGTACGTATGTACGTACGGGGTGGAAGAGACACCGACGCGAAAACGGTTACCACGTATTCAGTACATCATTCGGAGAATCGTCCATATTCATATCATATCATAGAAATGTCCATAGGCCTTAGGTCTTAGGCCATAGGTCCTTAGGCCTGTACTGTACATGCAACCCGTTATAAACTGTTGCTCATTTCTTTAATATTTCTCTCTTATTTGTGCCAACACTAAACAGAACTGTGCCAAAACCCCAACGGTCTGCCAGATGTCTGCACTGTCGGCAGCACTAACTGACGCAGCAGACGGACAGACAGACAGGCGGACAGATTGGGGTGATGTCGGCCTTATATCCGATTTCACTGGAAAACGCCATTAACAGAACATAACAGAACAATTTCTTACTACCTACATACTTTATGCCTTGTCTAGTCTTAACAACGCATAAGTATTGTGTACCACTAGCAGGCTTATCAAGACGTCGTAAGTCGTATCGTGTCTGACTGTCTGTGCACAAACACGTTATCTCCAACTATATTAAGAACAGCGCCTTGCTGATAAAACGACTCCTTTTATAGCTGCAAGTGGCGAGCAGCGGTCAGCGACGCGAGGAGCTTACAATACAACAACAATACAAACTGCGGGTCACGAGAGCTGCGCAATCATTGGACAATCATCGCTAACGACTGTACTGAACGCAGCTTCATTTGACAAACAAAACATCATTATAATCAGCGCGCTTGTAGATTTCCACTGGGACGAGGGCTCCTAACGACGGCTTAATTAATACCACTGAAGAGCAAAAACTGACGATTCCAAAAAGAAGTCACCAGGATTCTTTTGAATACCTATTATGTTAGAAGTCCCCATTCAGCCGCTGCACACTGATGCGATTCAAGACAATATAAACAATCTGGCAGACGAGCTCAGCGCCTCGTTCCGTAATGTTCGCTCAGTATGCAGCGCCAGGCCCCCGGCGGCCCCCGGCCTCAGCGCGCGGGACCCGCACTCACGTATGTTTAGGTAACCGCCACACACCATACATAACATACATACATTATACACCGCGCCATTTCTAAATTACAATATGTGCTAATGACAGCCACATTCCTTATGGTTGACTACTTGTCATATATAATTATGTTTGTGTGATTGGTGAAGTAATAACATGAATAGTCGGGCGTGCTTATAAGAAAAGGCGGTCTGTGCAAATTTGTTTCGGCAAATCTGTCCAAATACCTAGGGCGAGCGCGCACTACGATAAAAAATCGTTGCGAAAAAATATCGCAAATCTGTGAACCACAGAAATACCTACACTACAATATGCGCATTGCGAATATAAATCTTATAGTTTGAGAAATATTGTAGTTTGCGATTTTATTTCGCATTAAAAAAATCGCAACGATTTTTTATCGCGGTGCGCGCTTTTGATGCTCTTTGACCAACTCGCTTCCCGCTGCCATTCACGAATAAGAACCCTGCGTCAGCTGCACGATCGATTTATTTGTGACAGGACGATTAGGTGATCGTAATCTGAAGCGCGTCATTACAACATTCCTGCGCCGGAGTCTCCGATGAGAAGGACTATTAACTGCTAACGATGTTTACAAACGGATCGCGATACTTTATGACAGCTGCTATGAACGCACGCGCAGACTCACAGGACGAGCGCTCCATACGTTACGGTGTAATAGCGTCCCGTCCCGGAGGTAGAGGCTGTCTCGTATTTTAGATAAACTCAAAGCTTGCCGCCGAGCGAGCGCGAGTCTTCGAATAGTTTAGTAAGAAGCGATGCGCGACGGTTATGTCAAGCATAACTTATACATATTTTGGGTGTAGAAATCCTACAAGCGTGTAACAGCAGTGATGAGTACTTTCCCACCGGCATCGGCGGCATCAGCTCCACAACCACACACGTTCTCGTAATAATGTAAGTACTCGCATCGGATGCACTCGGTGGTATTTCGTGTCCTAGTCCCCAAACCAACATGAAAGTACCTAATTAGTTGTGACACTGGCAACAAGGAGGTGCACTGCACGCTCACACGGGGAGACCGTTCCTTGACCATGTGTACAGTATACCTGGTGCAGTAGGTACCTTAATGGTTTAAATGGAACTTAATTTTATATTAAGTAGGTACAACATTGCATGGTGAACTTGGCGCGCGTGGGATGCGCCGCCCGGCGCAGCTCGCGGCGCACTTTCACTTGCATACCGCTCATACTCGTACATACCGCGCACACATGCCGCCGCCGACCTCACCGTAATGCGACAGATAAGTGGTTTGTTTACCGACTTTTACGAAAAGCTGCAGCCATTAGCGAACTGCCTCGCTGCGTGACATGAATCATCAAAATAAAGGCATTACCGACCGCTGACGGGCCGCGACTCGCAGCCGCCGCCAACAGGGACGCCGACCTCGCAGACGTGTCTCAACTCAACGCGCACTTTATATCCCGCGCCCAATCGCCGTCGGCATCGATATGATTATGAACCGCCATGAAAATGTAGTAGATGTGAAGTTATAGGTCAAAGTATCAGCAACAAGGAAATATCGCGCGTCGTCGGTAACTTATAAATGACAACAAAGCACTTTGCTATTAACATTTCTGCGTTAGAATCTTCGGGAAAGTTGCACTCAAAGTTGATTGACGGCAGTGTCCGGGAACCGGCCGACGGCCCTGGGGCTAGGGCTCATAAGAATAAGCACTAACGATGCCGTGGGCCGCCGATAACTGCGGCGAAAGCGACGGCTCAAGTAAACGCAGAGAAAGTCCCCATTCTCTGTACAGCTAGCAAGCATTTCGCACAAAACTTCGCACATGAAGCGTAAAGTAATTATTGTGACACACTTGAAATCCGGCCAAGCGAATGTTTGAAATGGTCGATAAATGGTGACATACTTACTAAATGTTGCACAAAAGTAAGAAATGTGGGAAACGGAGAATGACTGTTCATTTCACGCTATTATTTGAAATACTACATTTGCAAGAAGTGTGAAGCTCGTAATACGGTGATACGAAGGTTAAACATTACACTAAACGAGTACAGTTGATAACGCAAGTGTTCCGTGTTTGAGGTCAAGTTCGTCACTGGCTCACTGCTATAATTATGTACCTACGCAGCTACGTGGTCAACGGTCCAGTGTCGTACAGTAGCGCACTAGCGAACAGCAGACAGCGGACAGTGGTCACTACAGTCTGGCTGCATTACTGAGCAACATTGGTCAATACAATGCCACGGTCATTTGTGTAGTATTGTCTATTGGACAATAATATGAAATGAATATGAGAATTGTTTCTTGGTAAGGAACAAAGTATTTCATGTTATTTAATCGTCTAACACGCCTTAACATGCTAGGTACATTTCAAATTGCAAGTTTTTCTACATTTCTGATTCATAATATGTTTTAGATATTAATAACCTTACAACTTTCAATTGGCATCGATAGTGTTAAAATTATAGAACACGTGTGAATAGTAATAGTTCGGGGAAGGCAAGAGTTGCGCAACAGTCGCGAGACCGCCGGTGACACGACAGCCTGCCGCCGCCGCGCCGCTGCCGACCATACGCCTTTAATAATAACAACTTAATTGAATTTCCTCTGTAATAATAACTGTATAATATACAGATTGCTGGGGCTGTGACCTACAATAAAGTTATAACTTTCCCATTTTAAAACGTTTCAACAAAGTAGGTATTATTCACTTTTAACAAAGCTAGTAGCCCTGTTTACTACTTCACTCAGTAAAACAGTTATCATCTGTGTCTCAGTTGTACGAACTAGTGCCAGCACAATACAACGGTACAGCACTGCTTCCCAGTTCCCATACGCTTCATGTTATAGTACCTATACGTCACTAGGGTGCACGGCGCAGGCCACAGCCGCGGTCGTACCGGAGCGAAGTGAACTTGTTGTGTGTTGGCGGGAGGAGCGAGGGGGGCAGCCTTGTTCGCGTCCCTGTGACGTCACGGTTCAAGGACGCGTGACGTCGCGCCCTCCAGCCGAGTTAGCATGCACCACTGCTCCCACACCACGCGCGGGAATGCACAGAAGATCAACGGCCCGGTAACCAGGACTATGTAGTATGTAGTAGATTGACTTGGATACCATCAAACCGCCTATCTAATATGAACGTATGAATTGGTATCGAAGTCCTCATCGCAGATCGCTATAGCTTTACCGATGTTTCTCCAAGCCCACAATGTGTGTGAAGACTCGGAGGCGTTGTGTATCTTTAACCTTCTGTCTCGCTAACCCGTAGCTGAAGTTGAACGGCGCGCACGGCTGCCAAGTGCCAAGAGCTTGCACTAAGAAAGGGAAATGACTCTTCAACAACAGGAGATTAAACAAGCGGTCTGTTATCTCGTTAACGATGCGACTACAAGCGGACTTTCCTTCCCATGGCGAACGACATGAGAGAGTTCACTCAAGGGGCACTTGAGCGCGAGTGAATAGTTCACAGTTCAGCAACGATGTCAAGTGGCTCATCATCAGGGAAGAAGCCACACTCAAAGCCAACGGTTTTCCTCAATCAAATCATATTGTGTTCGTAATCCTTTTATTCATGAATCAACAAGGAAATGATTCCGCATATTGTCGTTATTGCCTGTTTCCGGATAAACTTCTAAGATATTTTTTAATTTTCTCAGGAAAAATAAGAATTTCTAAGAAGTTTATAAAAAAAACCTACAAAATGTGCAATACAAAAGTGAAGTAGGTAGGTACTTAAGATGATGAAGTAATCACCATAATTATTTCAACAAGCCTTTGAAGATTATTAGACTATGGACCGCTGTGGTCCATAGTCTAATCATGAGGCGAACTCGCTCGCGAAACAGTCACCCAGTAGTGACAGCACTAGCAGTCGTAAGGCTAAGGTAGAAACATTACTTATGAGAGTACAGTGACTTCAAACCAAAATAAGAAGGCACGGACAGCGCATTGCCTGAAACTGACAGATCAATAAGACCGTTTAACAGTTAGTTGTTTACTGGAGGCAAGTCAACAGGCGCGCCACATGCGACTGTCCTCCACAAGTCATCCGTCACGCTCTGCTGCTCATTCGACACAGCCGTGTGTAGCACGCCGACATTGTACCCCTCGGCCCTCAGTCACGAAAACAATGACACATATCGCAAAAATGAGACCTCTTTTGTAATTGTTTATAAATAAAACTTATAGAAACTGACATGAATGAGGAGGTAGGTATGTACTTGTAAATCAAAACATAAGTCCTAGTACAATTTTGTTTATTCACATTCTTTGCTTATAAATGCTAATGTTTGTATTTACAAGTGTTTACGTCGCCATCGCTTCCGCGGTTAGCTGAGAAAATTATTCTTCATTCATGCATTCATGGCTGCTGTAAAACATGTCTTATAGAAACGGCCGTTAAACGTTTCATATACCTACTTAGTGCGCCAGCGCATGCACTTGCACATTGTACCTTGTACAAACCTACATAAAGGAAAACATGCACAATGTATTCTCAAGGTATAAATTTGTGATTCATAAAACTCTCAAATTCATACATACAAACACCAATATCACATAAATACCTGACCACTGCTCTAGCTGAGGTCTACGGGCTGTGTCCTTGACCTCGCCGGCAAGAGATTTGAGCGACCGCATTCAGTCACGTTAGCGTAGCGTAGTGTTTGTCAGACTCGGTCTGTAGGCACAGTCGCACACTGACCACTGGCACTAGAGAGAAATACTTCGTGCAAGTCGAGTGAGCGCGCCGCGCGCCTCGCGCCTGAATATTGGGCGACTGCGTGACTTTCAGCTGGCCTACATTCAGTGCCTAGAATAATAACTGTCCAGTGTCCGCACAGTTGACTCTCAAAAGTTAGAGAAATGTCCGTAGCACTAACACTAGCAGGGATTACCTCATAGCAACAGTATACAGTGGGTCAGTGACCCGGGAGTCCTCTCACAGTGCACAGAGCGACCGGCGACCTTGTGCGCGCATTCTCAACGTGCTATTCAAATGAATAACCTGGTCCGGTCAGCTTTGTTTTCATCAAACCATCCGTAAATGTCAATAGATTACTAATTGACCAAAAAGTTCTAACGCTAAATTCACTTCGCAGAATTTGTCAAGTCATAAAATAATTTCTAGTTTAGCTTCCAAGTAATTATATAATCATGACTCAAAAGAAGAAAGTTTATGATTCCGCAACGACTTCCACTAAGTAATATTGTGCAATGCAATCCGTGCAAGTTTGGGTATTGCAAAGTGCTAATGTCATTAATCCTTTCGCGAAACATTCCTTACTTTTTGGATGAATATAATAGAATAGTGTTGGTACGTGCGACGTGCGGCGTGCGGTACGTCATACGAGCCCGGTGCCTTCAGCTAGTTCCATTAGCAAAACGAGTTCACTTGTTGTCAGGCATTTTAATATCTTTGCCAAAATCTTCTGTTCTGTATCTGCTGAAATACATACCATAGGTATATTTGATGCCCTGCTTTTTTTTTCGGATTGGAAATCATCAAATGACTCCTCCCGATCTGGGCGGAGCGGAAGGGAGTGTCAGATTTTTACTGACTAAAAACCATCCATGTTCCTTCTTTTGCCCTTTATGTTCCAGGGCTGCGGTATCTCTTTCGAACAGTCCCGCAGCCCTGGCAGGCATTGGCCAAGTCATACATATTGGTAACCACAAAATCTTGTTTACACGCATTGAGTTCCACTCGAGGGCGAACAAGGGAATGTTTTGCTTGGTAAACAAATGGTTCCCTTCACCTTGAGTGAAGTCTCTTAAGTAATTGGTGGAGTGCGATGTCTTGGCTACCTTCGACTGAGTTACGGATTCACTATTAAAGCAGGGAATTAAATCCGGGACACTTAGGCTGAGACCAAACGAACGTAATTTTATAAAATAAGTAATGTATGAAACCGAATGCGCGTAAATTCCGCGACTCATTTTACGCGACTCACAGCTCAAAAAATTACGCTCGTTTGGGCCTCAGCCTTAAAGTTGTTGCATGTACCAGTAACTTTTCTAAACAAAATAAATAAAAGTATACCTGACACAAGAAGTAGGAAAAACTGTAATTTACATAAAAATCTTCGACTGTGATTTTCTTTCACTTTTTTTAATTGGTCTCGTTTTCAATACAGGTTTCCCTTATCACGTCATTATAGCTGCCATCACACCGTACTACTCTTACCGAAGGTTACGCACGCAGGGTATTCGGTATGCGTCCTGCAGTTCTGCACTCTTGCCCTAGCTACCTGTTAATATGAAGGTGTACGAGGATAGTGCCTCATGGGATTAGCTCCTCCCGCCGTATTTATGCGGGGACTCAAGCGAGCAGGAGATGACCTTCATCCTGCATATTGTCAGTATTACGTGATACCGATTATATTTAGAGCCTTGATAATAGTCGCCGACCAATCGGCAATCGGCCCTCCAACTTTGCCGTAAGTGCGGCTAATAAGCGCCAACACATTCACACGTGCGTGACGGTTTCATATTATGTAAGTAAGCACTAGGCTTGGAGGTGCTTGAGCTACAGAAGTACAGTACAGAGTCGTAGGTACTTCAATACAACATATGTGCAGATGTACCTACGTGTGTTACACGCGACCAAGCCAACATTTGCGAACTGCTTGCATAATAGAGAGTATGTCTGTGTACGTCTCGCTCTGTGACATTGTTGAATAAATAATTCTCATATTGAGTGTTATGGTTTCATGTTCTGTGCGTTTCGATACTAAACTACAGTGTAGTGGCACTAGTGGCTTCACGTCACGTTACGTTACTACGTTCACGGTCACCGCTCACTGGAATGTTAGGCACAGATGTTTTAGTAAGGCATTTAGTATATCTACACTTTTTAAAATAGACACTACCTGTCAATTCCTACCGTTGAAATAGTTTGTTTAAAAACAGAGCGAATCATTCAATACATTCCAATAGCTAAAATGAATAAGGTCGCAAATCTCAAATTCCGTAGCGAATGAAAGTAGCAAGTTAGGAGCCACACATTACTGGTGCTTTATTACTTTAAATTACTTTCTCTTGTACGGTAGGTAGGTGTAGGTGGGGGAATGAACACGTCTTATCAATGAGTAGCATAGATGTAGGAACAACATGTAACGTAGAGGTGCCGCACTCACCTGTCAGCATGAAGTATGGCAAATACGTACTACATCCAACTCATTGGAAAAATACTGCGATTCGCTAAATGCTCAGAGCACGCGACACATCTGAGTAACATTCCACGCAATCATTTACAAACGGTAACCACAATATTATACGGTATACCGCACTTACATCTGGATCGTAGAGCCAGTAATGCTATAAATAATTTATTTACATAGTTCATGGAACACGGATAAAAATAAGATAACGAAAAATCCACTCGTGAATTAACGCAATATTTAGTTACAAACAACAAATAGATCTAAAATAATAATAAAAACCGGCCAAGTGCGAGTCGGACTCGCGCACGAAGGGTTCCGTACCATTATCTATAAAAACGGCAAAAAAAATCATATCTGTTGTATGGGAGCCCCCCTTAATATTTTTTTTTTTTTAATTTTTAGTATTTGTTGTTATAGCGGCAATAGTAATACCATTTGTGAAATTTTCAGCTTTCTAGCTATCACGGTTTATGAGATACAGCCTGGAGACAGACAGACAGACAGACAGACAGACAGACAGACAGACAGACAGACAGCGAAGTCTTAGTAATAGGGTCCCGTTTTACCCCTTGGGTACGGAACCCTAAAAATGCACAAGTATCAAAATGGGAAAAAATTACAGGAAGTCAAAAATTCGTCCGCATCGCCGTCAATAGGAGAAGTGCGCAGAAGGCGCCCAGTATTGCCACTTTGGACGGCAATGCTGCTATGGCAAAAAAAAAATGTACAATGTAATTCATAAAATATTGTTTTAATCGCAATCAATAAATTTATATTTAGTTAGACATGAATCCAGCCAAGATACTTGTGAACAAGTTTCCTCTGGTTGCTAACATTTCATCTGAACCTTCAGCTCCATTCCGCGGTTTCATAATAGAATGCTGAGGAGTCGGGACAAAGGATTTTATTAAAATTGCGACATAGTTCCAAACGCTCGCTATGTCAGTGGCAGTGAGTACGCCAAAGAATTTGTAGCCATGTTTGACGCGAGTGCCGCGTCACAAAACACAATCGTTTTAGTATCTAGCTCCCTTACTGTAGTCCCGCAGTCGTTAAATAATCGAGATAGAGCTGAATAGATAAATATCTCAAACGACACACGCGTGAACATTATTGCTAGCATGTAGGTAGTGCAGCCTGTGCAGCCTGTGCAGTGTGCGGCCTACCTCCCTTCTTCTTCTTCGTCCCATCTTCTCTATTAGTTTAGTCAGTTTAGTAGTCTAGTTGTAGTAGTAGTGTCACAGGCTCATTGATGTTCTAATTTACATCGTTTCCGAACCATTGCGAACAATTACGATTACGAAGCGGTTGATTGCGTAGTGCGCGCACGTTCGGTTGCTAATCACTGAACTTGCAGCGTACACGACACACGACCCACTGACTAATCTGCCAAGTAACTAATTATTCATGAATTCGTTTGGCTAAATTCTATTTTGTTTGATCGTAAATTACGCTCCTATAACCACAGAACGGTGTAGTTTGTCAATGTTAACTCTTTAACCAACTTCTACAAAAGGAGGAGGTAAGGTATTCCACCAGCCGCATCTTTTTTCATGTATGTTCACCGATTTCTGCGTGATTACTAGTCCGATGTAAGTGATTCTTTTTAACCGACTTCCAAAAAGGAGGAGGTTCTACGTTATGTACGTATGTTCGACTGTATGTATTTTTTTTTATGTATGTTCACCGATATCTCAGTCAATTGTAGACCGATTTTCAAAATTCTTTTTTATTAGAAAAAGTGTACTCCTGAGGAAGTCCCATTGTTACCATGTCAGGACCTCATGATGGAATCCCAAGGAAATCGAGGACAACCCTCAAATTTTATAGGCACGTACGAGTACTTATATCGTGTTTCATGTTTTTTTCTATAGCTATTCAAGTATACGCATCTGGGAATCATCACCTCATGTTGATGAGCTGATGATGGAAGGTATAACTCCTTAACAGTTAGGAGTTGGAGGATAATTCTTTAGTAAAATATTAACTGTGGACCGATTTTCAAAATTCTTTTTAGGGTTCCGTACCCAAAGGGTAAAACGGGACCCTATTACTAAGACTCCGCTGTCTGTCTGTCTGTCTGTCTGTCTGTCTGTCTCCAGGCTGTATCTCATAAACCGTGATAGCTAGAAAGCTGAAATTTTCACAAATGATGTATTACTATTGCCGCTATAACAACAAATACTAAAAATTAAAAAAAAAAATATTAAGGGGGGCTCCCATACAACAGATATGATTTTTTTGCCGTTTAGATAATGGTACGGAACCCTTCGTGCGCGAGTCCGACTCGCACTTGGCCGGTTTTTTTCATTCGAAAGAGTATACTCCCAAGTTGGTCCCATATTGTCATGATCATGGTCTTCGGAGATATGGAACGGAACTCTTCAATAACAGACAGCAAATCTGCCGTGGTTGCTGCAATCGCTTGGATGTATATTGTTTATACAACATCACGCCTGTCTGCTCTGAGGGGTTACGCAGATGTGTACAGTACACCTACATAATTATATTTCGACAGTTAGGTATGTTAAGTTCCTTTTTATTGAGGCTAAGCCTAAGCCATGAAATGTATGTATCACAATGTAAAAGAAATGCTTAGCAAATAGTATACATATAAATGTTGCAGTCAAAACTCTTAACCAGTCAAAAGTACTTTAACTAGCAAAATCAGTCAAAAGTAGTTTTAACCGTATGCTTACGACAATACTACTTTTGACTGAAATAACAGTTAAAGTATTAATGCCCAGTGGAGCTGGTTAAAAGTAGTTTTGACTGCAACATATATATATATATATGTGCAACATATATATATGTGTGCAACATATATATGTGTGTGGTCAAAAGTGGTTTTGACTTAAAACCATTGGTTAATAGTGCTTTTGACTGCAAATTTGCGGTTAAAAGGTGTTCTAACTGACGCTCTTAGTCAAAACTAGTTTTAACTGCTAAAGCATCAGTCAAAAGCACTATTAACTAGTTGGAATCTCCTATTTGGATTCGGCTGGGGCTCCTATTTCAAAAAATAACTTCAGTTTCAGAAGTCGGTGATAAAAAAACTGAACCAAACAAACAAAAGTCCCCGACTTCTGAAGCTAAGTAGTTGGTGATAAGTTGTTTTTTCGTTTGATAGAGGCAGGTCGCGGTGCTCCCGTTTAATTTGATCAACTTTGCTTTCGTACTTTATTATGAGTTATTCTAATCCTAACTAATATTATAAATGCGAAAGTAAGTTTGTTTGTTAAAGAAAACAACAATAACGTTCTTATGATAATAGATGACGTCACGTGTCTTTCGAATCATGATTGAATTATAATAATACAATCAGAGTACAACACGAATTGATTGACAAATTCTAAATTAACGCGAGCGAAGCCGCGGGCAGTTGTGCTTCTTACAGTGCAATACTGAATGAGGTGTTAGCAGAAAAACGTCACACGTATTTGCAGAAAATGAACGTTTTGCACTAACCTAATGTCACATGTAGGTATATAATATAACGCGTAACGTGCATAACGTATACATGTGTCGTCTCATGACGTATGCACAGGGTCAACAAACTTTACTGTAGCTAATTATAATATTAACTAATGATTATGAGCAAATTAACATATTGATGTCGTTATTTTAACGTTTTACATGATTTCATGATTTGTATCTTCTGGTGATCATTAAAGTTATGTTTCATTGGTCGCACTTTCTATTAGTAAAGAAACCAGTCACAATAAATTAATACCCTCATCATGATCTGCCTGCCTTGTGGTCGGCTTCCAGACTAACCGGATGGCGCTGAATACCAGTATTTTCCTACACAACCCAGTCAGTACTAGGTAATACTATACGCCTTGGTCAGACTGATTGTCAGACTTTCAGGCCACTGACTACCTGTGACGACTGACAAAGATCTACAAATGACAGCCGAGACCAACGGCTTAACGTGCTTTCCGAAGCACGGAGGGAACTCAGTATACCTAATTGTGAAGAACATTATCATTGATCGGACTACTTGCCAACCAGAACGTTTTGTAGGGAATGAAATATCGCAGAGGGTGAGGGGACCGCTAGACCGCTACACCAACACCCCCTACGGCCACGCTGGCTGGTGCTGCGCCACCGCACACCGCGCGCCGCCCCTGCGCGCCGAGAATCCATTCTGCGCTACGCTGTTAGCATTAGCACGCCACTGACTGCCGCTACGATAACGCAACGTCACTGCTATGTCACAGCTAGTTGCTGAGAGGAACATCTATATATTTAATAAATTCATGCAAGAAAAAACTTTGTACTCCTTTGTAAGAGCATTGCGCGCATGCGAGGATTGTGAGATTTGGCATAGTTCAAGTTGAGTGCACAGAGAAACGCCGGGCGGGCACTACTCATTAATTATCATGCGTTTGTTTGTTTGGCATAACTGCGCACTATAGACGCCGCACTGTTTGGATACCAATTCGAGTTCGAGTGTACTTTTCCTAGCAGTCTCAACATTTCAGCCTACACCATTGCAGATCAATGTCGGCCTGAACGTTTTACCATCATTCCATCTGGCAGTTGTTAAACTAGCTGAATTTTCTACACGATAAATACTGACCATACGTTCCTCTCGGTTCCTCAGATCATGGGTGCAGCCCTACATAGCTTGCATCGACATGATGCCTCCTTGCCGACTGACCTGTCGTACTCATAGCTCGTAGCTAGGACTCTAGGAGTCGTACTGGCCGGCAGCCGAGCGGCAACGATAACGAGCGGCCTCGCATTCCGCGATCGTCCAAACTATACATTGTGTACGGTACTACAGCACTACAGCGAGTGAGTAGGTACACAGCGCGCTAGGTTTCCTACAATAAATCTAGCAGATAACGCCGCACAAGATCGCTATCTACACACAATACGATGTTGTTTGAATACCCAGCTACCTAAATATTAGCTCAGACCTTATCGTACTCATTATGTTATGAAACTGTTACCGAGTATAGTAAGGTTAACTATAGATCAAACTGTTTGCTTTTAAAAATACTCTATAATGGAATTTAAAAATATTAGGTTCAAATAAACACGTTTGGTACAATGGTACCGCACCATCTTTCCGGCTCTGGCGTGGCTTTAAGTGGCAGTCGTTCATTCAGTCTTCAACCATCTCGTGCGGGCGCAGAGGACAGACAGAAGGGATCAGTTTGCTGAAGCTTGTCGATAGCTTACAACAATGATACTTAGCATACTATAACGACAAATCTCTTCCTTTGTTCAATGGATGTTAGTGTTGCATTCACCGGATGACGGAAGAAAGCTATCGTCACATTATCAATCATAGAAATTATGATTAATACACATTAGTGTAGTTTCCAATAAAGCTCTTAATTCTCAATAAGCCACCCCGCAGGAACCTATTGACTGGCGCTTGGTACAGATTGTGTTATAAGAAGGAGGCAGGTCATAGCGTCCCAGCACACCCAGCGTCTCCCAGCGCCCCCCCCCCCACCAACAGCGGGATTAATACACGTCGCGACGAGATTGATCGCCAGACCTGTCCCAACTCACTGAGATTAATAGTCACTCAGTTTCGTCTATTTGCAAACGTATTATCGTAATACAAGTCCCAATCTACGTTAACTATTATATTTTTTCCACGTTGCCTGGTTGAATGTAGCTTGGCTTTCCTACTTCTATTTCCGCTGGCATGTGGCTGTCCCTTGCAGGTGGCTTCCTTCGCTCTCACCGCCTCGTCCTGCATTCCTGCTCACAGTAGGTATAAGGTACCTCAATCTCCTCATACCCCATACGCTTCCAACGCCATATTGCAAAACTGTTTTATCAACGAAAGGTCATGTCAAACTTTCAGTAAAAAATTGCGGACATTTTTGTTCGTACCGTCGGACTGAATTACGGCGACCCTTGTCTAAAAACTTTCTGGTATTTTGGGATGTTCCTTAAGAGTATTGTTACAAGTTAGGAACAGTCAACTTGGTTTTAATGTAGGTTTGACGATTCTTTAAATCCGTAGACTGGCCATGCTCTCACACATAAAGTCACAAAATGTTTGCAATGAGTAAACTGTGTTCCATAAACTTACTTATTCCCTAGCCGTTGCTGCTTCGACGATACCCAGATATACATTTAAACTTTGACCGCTACGAAACGTTACATCGACTAACATTTTCGAACGATTAATTTGCGTCAACATCAATCAATTTATTTTCGTTTGGAGTCACTGACAGTAATAAACATAATCTAATGACGGTCTTGTCTGGAAAACTTATTTCGTACTCGTGATCGCAAAAAACTCCTTCAAACAAATAAGTGTACGCCAATCTGAGAGACACTTAGTATATCTTGGGCGGCACTTTTGCATAGTGTTCCAAGTTACAACACACGCGCGCGCTCTGCGGCTTGGCAGTTATGAAAACGAGAGCTAAGTAAGCGCTGAGGACTCGTGTGCTAATAGCGCGCGCCTGATGGCTGCACCCACTCGACACTTCACGTCAATATCCTTGGCAGAGCTGCTCTTAGGCTTAGGAATGTGCGGCATGTCGACTGGTATGCCGAGCGACGCGACAAATATCCAGCGTGTCTATCGACTTATCGACCTACATGCATCTTTCGATTTTTGTTTTTGATTTCATTCGGATGTTGTTCACCGTTAATGTATTGACATAAAATCTTATAAACTTATTACTTCATGTTCTCAACAAGCACGGAGTGTTATGCCGTGAGGCAATGAGCAACATTGGTATATTTTGCCGTGAGGCATCCCTGCAGGAGGTGCGGCTCGCGGCTCGCGGCTGACTGAGCGCCACGTTGAGTGGTGGCGCCATTAGCCGGGTTATTGTATCGAGTGCGACACTACACCAGGTATGACAGAAGATCTGCTACTTTTGAGGAGTCTTCTAACACAGGTTTATTTGCTTAAAAAGAGACTCCAATCATTTATTTATTTATCAACACTTCAAGCCCAAAGTAGGTACAGAGGCGGACTTAATCATTAGGTGTTAAACTTGTCTTGAACCACCAACCATTCACATATCATTCACATACACAAACACACATTCCACACATACACACACATTCCACACACACACAATCCACACACACTTATTTCACATACCTACATACATTACAACACACACACTTCACTTCACTTCATTATTAAAGTTTTACATTCCACATTTTCACATTTCATTTATTTTTGTTTTCTTCTAAGTAACCATTTTTCATTTTCGGCTCCAGAAATGAAATCTTCGAAAATAAAAACTTCGCCTCGAAATGTACCTATGCTATTTAACTATTGCCAGTTCATTAGGAATAAGTTCTTCAGTCATCATAATCGTAAGTCGAGAAGGTATTGAAGTTTTGTCCGGGACAGATTATTTTTTCGCGATTACAATTTTGGTTCCATGGAGAAAGTTGTTCGGTTAATGGTTTGAATCACTCCCTGATATATGAGCACACCTTCCTGGTACACGCTGTATAAAATGATCACTTTATTGAAATAAACTGTACGTAATCTTCTGGTCAATGGTTTGATGAGTTGGATGGTTAACTTCTCCAGACAGTCATGATAGTCTTTTGTTTCGTCTCTATCAGCTCATACGACTGGCTCTTCTGTCCTGTGTGTATCTGCGTGGCGGCGACATCGCCAGTGTGCCTTCATCTGAAACGGGACTGTTCTATTGACTGCGCTAAACTGGTCGTCTCGCAGACGCGGCGCGCGGTGCTAACGAGGCGCAGATAACCCCATTTATGAGCCATTATTTGCGTCCCGAAGACTGTTAGTGCACCATATTGTCGTGTCCGCCGGCCGCTGCTGCGAGCACTGTGGATGAGCGGCGGCGGCGTGAAGCTTTGTCACTCTTCATTAACGCAAGCTTCAACGATGAATTGCTGATTTGAAAGCGAATGTTTGCGAACTATACCATCACTAATGGATCTTATGGTTAATTGGAAGCTTGGACTTTCATCTTTCAATATCATCATCAAAAATAAAAATATGACTGAGAACTTTATTAATATGAGCAATCCTATGTAATAGCAGAGAAACTTGGCTGTATCATTAAAGATTACATATATTCATTATGATCTGAAATAAATCTCTGATAAGTCCTCCACATTATTACTTACTATACCTACTTTACCTTATGTCAAGCGATGTATCTCTACGAGTCAGCAAGCCGTCGCGCGTCGGCGCAGCGTGTCGGAGGCGGCGCGC
The DNA here is from genome assembly GCA_950022335.1 of Eurois occulta. Classification (NCBI taxonomy): domain Eukaryota; kingdom Metazoa; phylum Arthropoda; class Insecta; order Lepidoptera; family Noctuidae; genus Eurois; species Eurois occulta. The sequence goes on along the minus strand of OX465489.1, from coordinate 413,557 downwards.
GTCAGGGGGAACACGTGTTGTCTGCAGATTAAACTAATCTCCCGCACCAGCCGCCCCGCCCGCGTCGCCGCCGCGCTACCACACAGTACGCACCACAGAAATATTAAAAACAGGAGAAGTGGCAAGGGGGCGTGTCGGCGACCACGTGGTGCTGAGCGCCTCGCTCAGCTATTGAAAAAATGGCCGTCACCGCGAGTTAGTGTGTTGTCAACCGCGTTCGTAATAACAACGATTATGCCGTCTTGTTCGGTGGTTTCGTGCAAAAATCGAAGCCAAGACAAACATTTTAGTAGTCATGGCATCAGTTACCACAGGAAAGTACAAGTATTTTACAGTATTTGTCTTAAAAATCACGAAAAACAACAATCCCTAAAATATATCTGACTTGTACTACTTTATTTTTGTTTTCTTGTATTACTTCGACTGTATTGTTTGCATTAAATACATTGCTCTTTTACAACCACCTCAGTCTGTCACTGTGTGACTGAACAATTATATCTATGGTACGCACAGAGGCCGGCTCCGTACGACGAGCAAGAACTGCTGACACCGAATGCAATGCAAGCGTACTAATGCTTCTTCTTCACGTATATCGTCGCCTTGGAGGGTAATGGAGCTATTCCACAGAACTACACTTCTGAGTTATGAAGGTTTAAAAAATAAGGGTGCAGGTAAAAACAATTATTTGGACATAAACCAGTGTCATATTGTAGTAGAGGATTCAAATTTTTACCCTACACTATTTAAACGTGTAACTATTGAATGCTATAATTAAAAATTACCAAAATATCATAGTTTTTAAGTTATGTGGTTTAGGCCTATTGGCTACTATTTTATGTACAATGTAATACTCGTAGTATGGGGCGTAAGTCACTTAACTCTCTTGTCTCGTTGACTTTTTATCTGATGACATATAAACTAACTAGATAAAAAAGGCGTAAGCGAAGTAGAATGTTTGAAAAAAAATACAAAATAAATACTTTTTCATTTATTTTTAACTAGCTTCTGCCCGCAACTTCGTACGCGGATCCCGTTGCTTATGCCAGCGACAACGGGGTCGTCAAAATCGAAAATTTGAAACGTCTGATGTAGAATTCTAAGGACAGGAAAACACCGGGATGAGCGAGACGATTGGAGTCGTTCCAGATCATTCATTTTTGTATGTCAACAGGAAATGCCCATCAGACTAAATAACTTTTGCTAAGACGTCATTCCTTAATATGTTATAGCGCTGCCATGGGCTTTGGAGTTCCAAAGCAGGTGTTCCAGATCTTCAAATTTATTCTCACAGCAGAAAATGCTCTTCACGTGGAATATTTTTAGCTATGGCACCATTTTTATATCTCTTATACTGTAGCTGGTCTGTTGCGGTTCTGCATCAGGTGTTAATTTTCCAAAATAAATTATAGGCTTTATGTTGCCCAGACTATACAACAAAAAACTTTTCTTCCCGTTACTCCGCAGCAGATCCCAAGGGTACACTGAATTAACTTCTGTCTCTTCATGCCATACTCCAGCAATCCTTTCTCTCTCACTTTCTAACTGATTATGAATATTTTGTTGTGTGCGTGTTCGGGACAATGTATGATAATCTCGATCAGCAGTTAGTCGCGCATCACGTTCATCACTCGTTTCAAAATACCTGTTAGTAGATGTGCGAATTCACTGAGAACTCAAGCGTGATTCTGTATCGGTAAACGTTTCTGACTCAAGCGCAATTTTCTATCCGTGAACGTCTCGGACTCGCGAGACAATGCGTGACGTTCACGATCAGCGGACAGTCGCGCATCATGTTCCTTACTTGTCTGTAGAGACCTATAAGCAGATGCGTAGATACGCTGAGAACTCAAGCGCAATTCTCTATCCGTGAACGTCTCGGACTCGCGAGACAATGCGTGACGTTCACGATCAGCGGACAGTCGCGCATCATGTTCCTCACTTGCCTCTAGAGACCTTGAAGCAGATGCGTAGATACGCTGAGAACTCAAGCGCAATTCTCTATCCGTGACCGTCTCCGACTCGCGAGACAATGCATGACGTTCACGATCAGCGGAGAGTCGCGCATCATATTCTTCACTGGTTTCTAGAGACCTGGATGTAGATGCACAAATACGCTGAGAACGCAAGTGAGCTTCGCGATCCGAAGAGGTTTCTACAGAGCGAGTTGCAGCCTGATGTTCTCGAACAGCATCAAGTCTATCCTGACGCTTTTCGTTAGATTCTTGGGATCTTATGATCCTCAATCTTTTAGCTCCTTTGGAACGTTGGGAAAGATTTGACCTCTTTCTAGGCATGGTTATAGTTTTATTCTGAAAATACCTGATCAATTAAAATCTAAGTGACTGCTCCCCTGCGTTACCGGGTAGGCTACCGTGTCACGAAGATAAATGGAAAAGGAAATAAATGGGAGTTTTAGCCAGTAGAGTCAAATTTTCAATGATTCATAGAATTTTCATCGAAAATCAGTCCTAAACTGTTACCGCCTTCACCGCGTGGAGGTACTCCCAGCTTATGTTATTTTATAATTATACAGTGAGCTCTTGGAGTTCCACAACAGGTGTTCCAGATCTACAATCTTTATACGTCAACAGAGAGTGCTCATCAGGCTGAACAACTCTTGCTAAGACGTCATTCCTATCTATGTTATAGTGTAGCTGCGCTCTTGGAGTTCCACATCAGGTGTTCCAGATTTTAAAATTTATTCTCTTAGCAGAAAATGCTCATCACGTGAAACAATTTTTGCTAAGGTACCATTTTTGTATCTCTTATAGTTTAGCTGGTCTGTTGCGGTTCTGCATCAAGTGTTCAAGTTTCCAAGATAAATTATAGCCTATATGTTGCTCAGACTTTATACCTATACAACAAAACAAAAATCATTCAAATCCGTCAAGTAGTTCCGAAGATTAGCGTGTACAAACAAACAGACAAACAGACAATTTTTTTTTTTAATATATTCAATGTACAGACACAGTTTTTTTACTGTTTTATTATATGTATAGATTAGATAATCAATATTTCCGTTTAACACAAAAATCAGCGAGTCACTCCCGAATCTCGAACCAAACTAAACAATGCATGTTGCACGCACAAACTGGTCAAAATTGAATGCAGAATGCGGATTGGTAAACAGGAATAAACACGTTTTTTCTCTGCCAGTTACATTTTCCCTTATAATATCGGGATTGGATTAAAAAATGACCAATCACAAAAGTCTAGAATACAGTATTACGATGTCATAATTTTGGAGGTCAAGAGTTCTATGAGCTCTTACAACTGTTGACCACTCAATAATTATTTTCTATGACTTGTAATCACAATGAATCTAAGCTGCATACACTTTTTGACTCTTATTAAAACTACTCTTACATTTATTGGCAAATTTAAAAATAACCTGCTTACAGTTATGATATCGATTAGATGTATTGACTATTATAAAGTACGTCTCTTTGTGAGTACGTTAATGCACTTAACTCCATTTCACAAAAATTGTGGGTTAGCTCCATTGGCCTCCAAGGCGACGATATCTTCAGTGGTACTGTCCGTTCTGCTTGCCACTGCCGTAATCGCGCCGCCCGCGACTCTTATTCGACTTACGACGCTCAATTTATTTGTGTTAATAAGATTTGTGTCATTGAAAATGTTTGTGATTTTTTTGACAGAATTTAATTAATAGTGTGCCTAACTCAGTCCCTTCGAAATGTGTCGAAAATCTTATAAACTTTTAAGCTACTAAGACATCAATACTACATCTTCGTTGTAACCTGAAAGAAAGGTACAAGGACACTGAAACCTGAAGACAACATCTCACTCTCGTAGTTATGTAAGACAACAAATAATGGCTTCACGCGGTTCAGGGAGAAAGGCTCATGTACTGTAATGGTGCTCATGATGTTGGTGCGCGTTTGATGGAGGACTGCTATTACAATACTTTCACTGCTATCTACATCGCGCGGTAAAAGTGCCGTAAATCAGCTGCGAGCCGTCGCGCGTCGTCGGAACGCAAACGAGTTGTTCGCGGGTTTATCGATATTATCATGTAATTGAGGGCCCCCCGACCACCAACCGACGGTACATTGTTTAGAAAGTTCAGAAAGCTCCGTTTGATTACGTTTCAATAAATCTAATTCCGACATATTTAGATTAATTTTAAAGTTTGTAGGTGCCACAGACTGGCACTATAAACCGAAACTTCGAGGCTGGCTTGGAATTAGGTAGGTACACTTGCAGAATAACTCGGGTCGCTCAGTGTGGTGTGGCACATTCCTTTTCGGGGTCGTTGCGCTTTGCAGGAACCAACTCGCCAAATCTGCATATAAAATGGACTGGAATGAATTTAAGAGTCGACCCTCATCTTACAACCCCTCCCGTGCTTTTACGTGGCCACGACCCTCCCCCACCCCCTTCTCACCCTGCGTCTGCACACGTATCAATTATATTAGGGTAATGTTTATTAAGGGTCCCTCGAACTGCGCCGCGGCATTGTGCGACAAACTTATTAATTATTTTCACACAAGAGATTGCAAACTGAGGCGCAGGGGCCCAGCGGCCCGCTGGGTGTTGGCTCGGCGCCCCGTGGGACCCACCGCCACACTATCGGGGATTTATTATATTGTTCGTGACGTGGTACTGCTCCTCACAAAACACAAAGTCACACAAACAGATTTATGCGTAATAAAATATTCCGGGTACGTCCCGTCTGGTAACTTTCCCGTTTCGCCACGTAGGTATACAAAGAACACGTGAAGCATTGATGGAACAATAACTATGAACTGCTCAACGATTCAAGTTAAATAGTGAATACGCAACACATGAAGCAACTCCTACAGAGTCCTACTACAAGCAGCAAGTATTGACAAACTCACACAATAACAACAATATGATAATAAAATAAATGGTGGACATCATTCCGCGTACGGTACAATCACCAAGTAGGTACCTACTGTACCTAGGTATCTTGGATGTATCGATAGGTAAAAATACAAACTCTTATTGTGTGTAAGTATTCCTTCCAATAAACTGATCAATTGATTAATTCTATATACATAGCATGTGGCTCCGGTGAGTGTGTGCTGGTCACAGTGGGCACCGGGCACCCGGCATCCGGCAGAGCGCTCCGGTCCCGTCACTCAATGAATCAGTCTCTTCAATCACGTCGACGGCCACCGCCGGGGGGCGCCACTCGCCATGCACCACTACTCTACTGACTCTAGTTTATTTCTTTTCCCTGCGGAATGCAATCTATAAACGTAGATCCGATACAAAGACAAATTGTTGAAAGCGTTCAACCGTTCTTAACACATTGTGCTTTTTGTAACTTTGCAGACTAAATATAACATAAATCTTAGTATTTTTTTTGGTATTTCTTTTTTTATGGTGTTGCTATTCGTTTTTACTAGAAATACCATAAAGGCATTAGTAAAAAAAAGATTGCGAAATTTAATAATAATATAACATTTATTTCAGAAACTTGTTCCATAGGTTTTTGTTAGTAATACAGCTTACTTAACTATGTTAATGATAGAGTTCGCGTGTGTACTTAACATTGCATGGGTGCATCATACCGCACACATCTGCGACAATCGCACCCCGATGTCGGACGTGACGCGCGGACTGCGGCGATATCGTGCGGACGTCTATACCACTGTACGCCGAGCAGACGGCGCGCGACCCCGTGTCACCGGTCATCACCGCCGGTGTCACAGCTAGCGGCTGTCCATCATTTGACAAGATAACCCGCCGGCGGCGCGGCGTCGGCGCGGAACAAGGCAAACATAGTAATACTCAAATGTGTTTGTGTTTGCCACTTCCGAATGAATTCGACCTTTCGAAGGGAGCCAACAATAAATAATTATTCTAGGGGACGCACAAAACAGTAATAATGTGAGAAAAATTATTTATCTTGAGCTTTTTCGATGTTTCCTTTATTTTAAAACACATACTTTCCTTCTTTTTATTACTTACTAGCTGTGCCCGGCATGCGTTGCAATGCATGTTTTCCTACCTACTACTTTCACTACCCTACCTATCTACCCTAACTACCTACCCTACCTACCTACCTACCCTACCTAACCTACCTACCTACCCTACCTACCTACCTACCCTACCTACCCTACCTACCCTACCTACCTACCCTACCTACCCTACCTACCCTACCTACCTACCCTACCTACCTACCCTACCTACCTACCTACCCTACCTACCTACCTACCTACCCTACCTACCTACCTACCCTACCTACCTACCTACCTACCTACCTACCTACCTACCCTACCTACCTACCTACCTACCCTACCTACCTACCTACCTACCCTACCTACCTACCTACCTACCCTACCTACCTACCTACCCTACCTACCTACCTACCCTACCTACCTACCTACCCTACCTACCTACCTACCTACCATTGTTTTTAAGATTGAATTGAATAGCAATAAAGTTCAAATTGACTCTAGAAAACGTTTGTATGGGAAATAGAAAAGGGCTGTTTTTAGGGTTTTCCCGGGAATTATTCGATTTTTTCTCGCCTTTTAAACCTTCCCTAGACCTCCACGAACATTTCAAGACTAAGATAAGATAAATCCGTTCAGCCGTTCTCGAGTTTTAGTGAGACTAACGAACAGCAATTCATTTTTATATATATAGATCTACTTAAAAAGTAACGCTGCAATAAAAGCATTCCTACTGCATCAGATCATCTTGAGTGGATGTCAATGGGCCCTCCATAGTGCGTGATGGGCTGTGGGCACTTTTATGCAATAATTGGGTGAGAGCGAGCCTGAGAGGCGGCGGTGACGACGTCAAACAAAGTTGCCGGCTCAGCTTCCGAGCGGTGATCGTACAGGACACGACAGTAAGTCCACTCTGAACACGCGCATCAGATGAGCATGCAAGTGCATTACTGTTGGGTTTTTGAATATGTCTACATAGTGGTTTGGAGCTAATCGAGTTAGGGCTCGTGAGACTTTCTCGTACCGCTTTGGGAGAAGTTCGCTTTCGGGCGGCGGCGCGCGTTGCGGTGCGGTGTGCGGCGGCCTCTCGCTGCGGTGTGCGGCGGCCTCTCGCTGCGGTGTGCGGCGGCCTCTCGCTGCACCGACGGGTGAGCACTCAGATAATGTCAAACATTGTTCTCTGTTAACTCTCACCGGCCTCGGGCTTTTACTTGGAAATAGAAATAACATTTTATTAAGTTATTTTATGTTTATGGTCATAAGCAGCAGTTGGTTGGTTCTTAACCACTTAAAGCTGTGGTTTTGGCTCCTGAGTTAGCGACTGAGGCGAAAGGTGATTGGACTCTTCAACTCTATGATCTGGAACTATAGGCCTAACAGCTTTAGCTATATTTAAGAACATGCTTTATTTGTCGACCCAAGTATAACGGACGCAAAATATGGCCGTTGTGTGTATTGCGTTACAGATTTATGAAAATAGTCCCAACACAACTCATGTATGTAGGTCCCCCAGGAACAAGAACAAGGAAAAATAATTTCCACATCTGGCTGTCCACGCCCACGCTTCGGCCGCTAAGCTAGGAAGCAAAGAAAATCAAAAACTAATTTACAGTAATATTTTTTTAGTGAAATCTTTCGAAGTCAATGACCACCCTATTGCTATTACTATTTGCTCTGTGAGCGCGCTTAAAGAAAAATTTACCAGTAGAGTATTTATAGTTTTGTTTTAACTTGTTATTCAAGTCATTCCGTTGAACAAAACGTTCAAACCCGGGGAAACAAAACCCGCAGAGACCTTAAGAAACATAATTTACAAGTAGGCTAGGGTTAGTACAACCTGATGGTTGCAGCTTTTGGTGGCGCCCAATGTGGGACCACAGTGACGCACAACGCAGGACCAATGTGCGACCAGCGCAGGATTTGGCTCCCGATTTCGGACTGATGTAGCGAACATTAAGGCTATATTCGGTAGGCACTACTCGTAATATAAACACACTCCCGTTGACACCCCATCAACTCAACGAATAAGGTCATTGTGTTTCCTCTCAGCATCTAAATTATTGAAATGTGTAATTATCTAAACCGGTAGGACAGATGAATGTAAACAGTAGTGCAGGTGCAGCTGAGATAAACAATTCTACTTTATACTGTGTGTTCCTGTTGTAAATTCTATGTGCATGAGTAGTGTAAATATCCTGTAGCTCTGAGGTACCGTCTAGGACGTGTGGGTCGTGGCAGTGTTCAATCTCTCCTACGCACTCTGTGTGCGCGCGTGTCAACGCGGCCGCACGCGCACCTGGGCGATACACGTATGCTAAATTGCTAAGTCGCTGAAACCTATGCATAATTTGTTTAACTATAAAAAATGAAAGTTGTTGTCATAAAAAATCACACAAAATATTCTTTTATTTGCAACTGTTGGAAAATATATATTTAGGTGTAACAAACGCTTCAAGAACATATGAGTAACAAATCAGGTCAGTTAGCACCGTGCACCGGCGCGAAGCAATTGTGGACTCGTTATTGCACCCAAACAGAAAGTCGTTGCAGCACTAACTATTTACATCATGCTGCTATATTTACGTTCGATACCACTCTCAAGTACAAATGTAGTAACTAATCACCCTGAGTACATAAAGTCAGACTAGTTGCATAATTGCAATTAATCTTCGTGCAACTAATAACTTAGATCATATTTATATAATTAAAGCCGGCGAGGCTCATAACTTCTCTCCAGCGCAAACATTTGTCTAGACTAGTTAACACTAGGCAGACACACTGCAGAACTAGAATAGTTCGATGATACTCAAACTTCCGCAGCATAAATACCTACGTATTAGATAAATAAGTGAAGCAAAGAAACATGACAAAAATGTTACATATACGTATTCCACACGTGTCTTTAAAACGTGGCTAAAAGACGCAGCGTGTTCTAATTCACTGCTGGCTATCGTCCGACGCATACCGACACATCCGACATCATACCGCTAATCGCTATAGCGATGTAGGTATCGCGTAGATAATACAAACACATTCAGCTTAAACACCCTCCGCAACGTGGAGTATCGGTAGGGTTGCTTTCGAGTCCAGTTTGGTCATCACCGCTCCACCCAGATAAGTAGCAAACGTTGCCTCGTCCGTCCGGCCTCGTCCGGTGCCGTCCGGTGCAGTGCGCGCTCGTTACACTGAGCAGGTGGCCAAACACATCCATCGTCGGCTCCACGCCGGTCGGCACGGGCTGCCAGCCTGCCACCGAACCGGTGTGGAGCGAACCGACGATGGATGATCATCATAAACAATCATTTCTCGTTGTAAGATCTGATTAACAATTATACGGTACACGATTCCTGTAATGTAATTCTTTTTTGTTTAAATGTTTTTTTTTTTACTTTAGGAATGACAAAATCGAGCCCGAATCCTCGAGATTATCATATCTGGCGAGAGATTTCCGCTGACAGCCATCCAAACAATAACGCGTTAACGATAGCCCCATCCAATGATGCCTCATCTTATCATATCGATACCAATCGCATGTGTAGTAGGTAGGTACTTTATAGCCGCCTCTTAATGTAACGGCGCGCGGCGCGACGCAGGCGCAGGCGGTTCCAGCTTCCAGCACTATTACTGATCCGTCTGACGGTAAACATTACCCGTGCTACAGACAGATTTACCGCCGCCGACCAGTACCCTACCTACTTCTTGTAATTACACGAAGAAAACATCTCAATACGCGAAGAATAATCAATAAGTATATACAAATTGTTACTTTGGTTTATTGTCTCTAGCTTTCCACGAATTCTTCATTAAACAATGTTTAACGACGTAGTAATCAACGCGGTGTATTTGTTTGCGCGCACAATTATCGTAAACCGGCGTCGGATCAAACAGAAGCACCCGCTGATGTTTGATCGTGGCGGGCACGAGACGACAGCGGCTCGGTCACGGGACAGGCGCGGGACGAGCGGGATACGTGCGGGACGGGACTGACTGACGGGCACTCGTCTTTATACCGGCCGTAAAAATTTTATGACGACGCCGCCGTCGGCTCACGGCCGCGTCACTCACTCTCTTGCATCAAGTCATCAATCAACAGGACTACTTCACCTCCCCGGTCGAGTCAATTCGTTCTAAACTTCATGCAATACATTAATTCGTACCTGCAGTTCAGTTTTCCGGCTGGCTTTATCGTTTGATGTAATTGAATCTGTCTGAGATGAGTGGCCGACCTCTAGGGCCGGCCCACGAGGACGCCGGGTTCGCTGCAGCCACATAGGCACAGTGGCACACCCAAATGTCCGCACTGTTCACTACGCAAGCATAATACTTATTCTTGTTCTTTATGGCACACAAAAAAAAATAGAAGTACATACCTACAAATTGCAAAAATATGGCATACTTAACTTAACAACGGCGAGCTTAACTCAGAATTGGGTTTTCTTACAGCAAACCTGATTTCGACTGCGAGATTTGCAGAAGAGGATATACTTATGTGCATTAACAATATTAGCATTACAAGAAAAACAAAAGAACTGGTGCAAAAATCATACGGCTCTAGCAAATGAAGGTGCACGTGGTGTCCGTGAAACTAAAAATGGTGGCGCAATAATAAGTACCGAGACGAAACATGACGCCGATAAGCTAAAAAACGCAGTCCAGCTCCCTACATCTGGACTGACCGCCGACGAGCCCAACAAGCGCAAACCCCGGATCGTGGTTGTTGGAGTGCAGACTTCCTTGCTGCAAATGAGGTATTCAAGTGCATTTTCGAATAAAATGTAGCCGACAAGTTACCAGCGATCTTCCTGGAATCCTTCTTGACCTTGGTGAAACTAAGCCACAAATCTGGGAAGATAGAGGCTGCGACCAATATACGAAAAATAGTAACAACTCAGTCAAGGATTTTTATAAATTGGACATCATGTCCTGTCACTCTGTCAGGGATTTCACGTTAGTTACAAGGTGTAATAATGCCAGCAGTATGGCCATGCAGCCAAATCTTGCAGTGAGTGAGTCTTGCAATCTTGAGTGAGTAAATTGTACTTGGAGTCACTGCGATGAATCAGGTCATAATTATGATGTCCGAATGTTCGAAGACTGAACACCGAAGCTGACACTCCGAGATGCGCGACTTGCTCCCGCTTTAAAAAGCCAGTGACCACAAAACGGGAGACGCTGAATGCCCTGCTAAAAATATAGCGGAACACAGATACGTAAACTGCGTCGATTATGAGGGCACCAAGTGGGTCATACTCTAGGCCAAAGCAAATTGTCGCCCGCAACAAAAATGCCTTGTCGGTGTTTTATTGCAACGTTTACTTGTTTTAATACTGCTGACAATCATACCTATTAGTGTTAGAAAATCACTGCAATAATACAAATTGTTTTATCTAATTGTGTGACCTTAATTATTTTCGTTATAATAGCGTTTAAGTAGGAGTACATTAGGTATATCATAAATTTTATATTATATTAATAAGTTAATAACTCATACTAACTTATTTCACAATTTTATAATGTTTTTGATTTTTTCACTAAAATGTCAAATATTGATTGTCCAAATAATAATTACATGTTAGAAACATGCCGCCTGTGAGTGATACAGGTTTAACCTAGTACAGGCAACGAACATAGTTATACCTACATTATTATGAATAAATAATAATAGTAAAGTAATAGAATGCAACAATAATTAATTTTATAAACTAAACTACATACATACAATATATATAATATCCGTAATAAATACAGTACATTTACATGTATACATATACGAGTATACATATACATACAGATCATGTGTGATTAATTACGTATTAAACTTTAACCACCTTTCCATGATCGTAGAAAAGTACCTGACAGACGTAAAGGGTCAGAAATGTTAGTTATGTGTTTGTCAGCGGCGCGTGGCGCCTGGTTGCAGCACCCAAACGTAAACACGACACATCGGGTGATAGAACAGTTCGGATTTTCTCTATCTTCAGTTCGATTAATCTTTTTTTAATAACGTTCGGAACTTGAACCTGCGTAGTGAAAGATTTGGGCTACCTTAAAAAATCATCATCAAACCATTGTATAGTATACCTACTTGTCGATAACTAACATACGAGTACGTCCCCTTATCTCGTAGAACGGGCCGAGATCCTCGCTGGGCTGCCCGCACAAAGCTACACGTTGTCGCAGTTAATGTATTGACCAGTCGTCCATTGTCCTGTCCGGCTGCACCGCTGCGCTCACTGCATTCACTGCATTGTCCTTTTTCCGCATTAAACTTCAGAAATAGCCGCATTGCGAACACTCAGGTGACCATGGTTGAAATAAACATGAAACTTTGTATCGCAAGGAGTACTTGTCGAAGGGCAGTCTCAAAATATAGTAATGAACTGGTTTACTTCAGTAAACCCATGCGATTGTAGTTATTTCCCCCGCCGTCGCTGTTTATTAACTAAATAAATAATTTACAATAAAAAATATACAGTCTGATTCAATTCCTAATTTTCCGAGAAGTTTTCAATATTATATTCTTTTTTATTTCCTATTTCATTACATTCTATGCATAATTTAGCAGTTGTAAGTGCTCCAGCTGCCAATCACCTTCAAATTGAACAGGAGATAAGGTTAAGGCTCAAAATATCTTCTAATGGATTATACATAACAAAATAATTATACTTTTTGAAAAGGCGGTAAAAACGTTCATTTACAAAAATTACGAGGCCATTAAAGAAATTATTTTCACGAACAATCGTCTTAGCGTAGGTAAGTACAGTGCAATAAAGATTAAAAAGTGGCAGAAAGTATTTCGGTTCTCGGTCCTCCGTCGAGGTTGAGAGGCTTTCACGGTCCCTCGCTAAGTGTATTTGACATTATTTTCTTCATTCGTATAAGCTCAAAAACGTTTTCCTTTTTGGTAAGCTAATATTAAGGTCAAATACATCTTGTTTGTTAAATAAAAGTGAAATAAAAAAGTAATTATAAAAACTAAAAAAAAACCCGACTGAAAAACAAAATACCTCCCGCGAGACCGATACCATGTTTTAACAATTTTATGTTTCAATGGGTCCCGTGCTGTTTTTTGATTTTCAATTGGTTTTTCTTAGTTTTTATAATTACTTTTTTTTATGTCCAGCTTTTCAGTTTAATAATGTGAAAGATTTCCCAAACGATTTAACTCCTTGATTTTTTCACTTTAATATTATTTGTCATTTCGAATAACCATTACCTTTTCACCGCCAGAGCATAAACCCACGCGCGTACCCTCCACGCCGAGCCACAATTTCACCTACCATTTTGTCACATAATTGTATTTGTATCGTTTGGCGTACAGGGCACGCGCTTGCTTGTCACGTATATGTGACAGTGGCGGTCAAAAGGTTAAATCGTTATAAATCTTAAACGGGCATTCGAAATGAAAAATAAATGAGAAACCTAAAGACTTGAGGATTTTCAAATATCTATTCAGTTGTCCCACATAACATCGTTAGGTTCGTCGACTTTGTTTTTTTTATTATTCAAGTTCGTTAATTTTTATTACTGTCATACCTGTTAGTGACACTCACAAGATTAAGACAAATCGATTGACGTAAGAAACATCAAACATTGTCCTAAATTCCTCGTTTAGTAAGTAAGCATGTTGCCCGTAGCGTTGGTCCTGCGAGTTGTGCACAATGCGCTAGTCAAGCAGCTAGGGAGGTCCTTGCAGGGGAGGGCGGCGGGACGGGGCGGTCTACTCGTCCTGTACACACAATACCCTGCTACAAAAGGTTCACTTCTCAGAATGCACAGTAGCTGTGACACAACAATGCGAGTACTATCTCGCGCAGCCGTCACGTGAGCCTTCTGCACATGTCACAGGCGTTGCTTGCCGGCTGTGGATAGTCTCCACCTGGCCCGCAACGCGAGTATTTCCTGTACACAGTAACTGCCAACGGCTTTGTGTTCCATCGAATATATTCGCATTACTTTCGAACCAGTACACTTTATATTTCATAGTTATTTTAAAGCAATTAAATGTATGTACGAACTCAAGCCATGTTGCAAAAATGTACCTATATTCCTTGTTTACCATGAAGTAACGTGTAAAGTGAAATACCTATTTACATAATCAGATACTACATTATCATTAAGTAAGGCTATGTCAATAGAATAGTAAGTGAAGCGACATTGGCTACGTGCTCTCTGTTACGAGCGGTCCGCCACGAACTGCACGGGTGGACTTGCTCTTCACGTTACTCTCGTGGAGTCACGGCATTCGAAGGCGTGCGAGTTCGGAGTGTTCGGACGTCATGAAACATTCATGTTGTATCATATTATATTATATGACGAAACGTAATAATAGCGCCTCTCTGGAATTATGAACAGCCAACCACGATAAGAGTGCGAACTTAAGATCAGAATGATTTCTTTCGAGTGTGGCAGTTCAGTTCAATCTAAAACAGCAGAACAAAATATTTTGCTCTTGTCACTACATAGTATAAAACAAAGTCGCTTTCTCTGTCCCTATATCCCTATGTATGCTTAAATCTTTAAAACTACGCAACGGATTTTGATGCGGTTTTTTTTAATAGATAGAGTGATTCATGAGGAAGGTTTATATGTACAATACATGCACCCGTGCGAAGCCGGGGCGGGTAGCAAGTTTAAAAATAAAACGAAAATTCCTATCATTCTCCAGCCTGAAAAGATCAGAGAAGACAGAACACCGGACCTCAAAGATACGTCTTGATAAGTTGCGACGTCATTTGCGCGCTGTAGGAGGTTTTATAATCTGCAAATTATATGGAATGTAGTTTTAAATTGACAGAAAAAGAGTATTAACGGAGGGGAAGTGCAAGAAGAGAATTCAAGGATAACATACACAACGACCCCGCACCAGTTACCATACTGATGTAATACTGTGATCTTGAAAACGATATGATGTGACGGCGCGGTTCTCCCGAAATAAGAATCGTGTCGACTTGGAGCTGACGATGCCGCCGGCTGTGCTCCTCGTGTAAATGGTTCACAAGCTCCGGGACGACGCCACATTCCTGTGACAACTCGCTATTGCCATCTCATGACACCTTAACAACATCTTACGGAAAGCTTATGAAACAGCTGCAAAGATTATGTTCCTTTGCAATCTGCCCCAGAGACCAAGTGACGACTGAAAGGCGAGCACTGGAAGGCGACGCTTCACAGCACTACTTTTTTACCTAAATCCAATGTTACAGTTTCAATGGAATTAGTACAACATACTGAGAAGTTAAGCTTTTCTTTCAGAATCTATAGTTGTTGCACAGGGTCGTATTTGACTGTTACAAGATAATGATCGTTGTTTAAAAAAAACAGCTTTGAACATCGAAGCAGTTTAAGAAAATTATTTTTACAAAAAGTAAACATTACATAATTAAAACTGGACAATACAATTCTGAAACCTAGTTTCAGTCAATTGGCAAACAATGTAGGAATCAGTGCAAGTCGGCTGCGCTAACTAGGTCTGATTGAGTCGACCCACGAGACACGACAGCATCACTCCTCATCTCAGCACACTTACTGCAATCTAAA
Source organism: Eurois occulta (assembly GCA_950022335.1). NCBI lineage: Eukaryota > Metazoa > Arthropoda > Insecta > Lepidoptera > Noctuidae > Eurois > Eurois occulta. The sequence continues at coordinate 398,069 of OX465489.1, read as the reverse complement.
TGATATCATTTAGCAAGCTGTGCATCATTGCGTCGTGTGCGATCACTCTAACAGAGAGGACGCATTCATTTCAATGATGGCGGTGCAACTCTGAGAATTCTTTTAATTAATGTGCAGAATCGCTGCACATTAATTAAAAGAATTCTCAGAGTGCATTTGTTACTATTGTAGCCAGTGCGACCGTCCGGCTGTCCCATGCAAGGCGAGACGTTCAACCGGACACCCGCGTAACGTACATATATTGACATAACATAAGTACATCATTTGAACCTAACACAATCCCGTTTGTTATTGTAATGTTTTATTAATGTTCAACCAAATGCGATGCGAGCTTAGCTGCAAGTGATACCTTGAGACAGATGGTATAACAATTGAACGTTATAGCGATACACGAAAATAGAACCGTTGGAAGGAAAATGAGCAGCGGTATTAGTCCTCACGCAAATCATCTATCCAAACTACATAGTTCACAACCATTGCGGTTGTGAACTATGTAGTGCCAGTATAATTATTAGGATCACACGTAAATAGTTATCAAGCGAACAAAGATACCGGGGCAAACAAAAACATTTTACAATTAAATTTATTTTATACTAGCTGCCCAGCGCAACTTCGTTCGCGTGGTGTCCTACCCCTTACCCTACCCTACTCCTAACCTACTCCTACACTACTCTTATGCGACTCCTACCCTACTCCTACCCTACTCCTACCCTACTCCTACACTACTCCTACCCTACTCCTACCCTACTCCTACACTACTCCTGCCCTACTCCTAACCTACTCCTGCACTACTCCTACCCTACTCCTAACCTACTCCTACACTACTCCTACCCTACTCCTACCCTACTCCTACCCTACTCCTACCCTACTCCTACCCTACTCCTACCCTACTCCTACCCTACTCCTACCCTACTCCTACCCTACTCCTACCCTACTCCTACCCTACTCCTACCCTACTCCTACCCTACTCCTACACTACTCCTACTCTACTCCTACCCTACTCCTACCCTACTCCTACACTACTCCTACACTACTCCTGCCCTACTCCTAACCTACTCCTGCACTACTCCTACCCTACTCCTAACCTACTCCTACACTACTCCTACCCTACTCCTACCCTACTCCTACCCTACTCCTACCCTACTCCTACCCTACTCCTACCCTACTCCTACCCTACTCCTACCCTACTCCTACCCTACTCCTACACTACTCTTAACCTACTCCTACACTACTCCTACCCTAATCCTACCAAAAAAAAAAGTATCCTAGTGTTGTTTTTAGACTTATCCAGGCAATTTTTTAAATTTTTCTCGCCGTAAAAACCATCCTTGAACTTCAACGAACATTTAAAAAAAGAATTGGCCAAATTGGTCCAGGCGTTGTTGAGTTATGCGCTTACCAACACATTTTGCGATTCATTTTTATATTATAGATTATTATAATTATGTATAATCTACAAAGTTAGTTCTAGTTTCCGGGGGCACTGTACTCACTATTATAGTACTAGGTATTATTTATTCTGTCATGCATTTTTTTCAGTTTTTGTATGTCGGTCTGTCTGTCTGTTTATTCCGGCTAATCTCCGAAACGGCTGGACCAATTTTGACGGGACTTTTACTGGCAGATAGCTGATGTTATGAGGTCTAACATAGGGATTTAATAAGTTTAGGAAAATAATTAGGGTTCCGTGCAAAAAACTTAAAACCCTTGAAATTGGTAACGAAATTCGATTCAAAAAGGGAAGTCCGAGTGCCCACCTAGTATTTCGGGAAATCGCCAAGCGGTTGGACGACTCTTCACATGACCAGAGGGCGGACCTATTTTTTAGCCAAAGAATCAGCATTGCCATCGGACGGATTTTTGGACGCCCTGTAACCCTTTTCTACTTGTACATACTTATTACTATTATAGTTTTGTAGTTTGTAAATCATTTAATTTTCTATGAAATAAACCAAATTCAAAAAGGAAAAGGGAAGTAATATTTTTATAATAACTTCACGCGAACGAAGGTCTCGGGCAAAAGCAAGTTCTTAATATAATTTCTTCATTCAAGTCATGCTGATCATGCTGTTAGCAGGACAACTGTCTTTAATTAATAGTATTACTGCTAGTTGGCCACCAAGAACGAGACGTAATGTTTCAGTACGATTTAATAAAACGGCATTGTCGGCGAATTGGTCTCAAATAGTGCAATTAGGATCGGCCACAATTCCGGCATCGCATGCGAATACTTGATGGTGCAATATTCCACCATCACCGTCCGCGCCTCTCGCCTCCCACCTCTGCAGTTGACGTAGGGACCGGTAATAATAATAGATGCGATTGTTCGAAAATCATCAAAGTGCATTCCATGATTCCAGTGTTATTTATGTGGATGTGGAGCCGTAGTGTGCTGTGTAGGGTCACTAGGGTCGCCTGACGCCTCCCGCGCGACGCGGTTCGTTTTGGCACGTAAACATTGCGCCACCAATCATTATTTTGTTTTCACAAATCATATTTATTATTTTATTACCAACATATTGTGACATTTGTGAAGACTTTTCGCGATGCTTTATTAAATTCCAGCAGTAGTATGGTAGTATTAACGAAGGGATACGCGGCAGGCCGCCGTCTCAGACGATGATGCCAGTAAAGTGCACGTCGTGACAGCTGACAAGACTGATCGCCACTTTATAACGATACGGCTCCACGTCGCAGACTGGCTAGTGGCTCGGTTCACGAGAGAATTATCTCGTGATATAAATTCCTATTATTTGTGGATGTTTGGGTGCGCGGGCGCGGCTATTAATCATAATTATTGCGCCGCGTTTTGCGGCGCGGGACGGGGAATAAATAGTGTTCGTGAGAGAATGCGCGCACAGCCGACGACGAGGAGGAAGTACCGAGACGTAGCACGTAGCTGCAATCGATCAGCGACCAGTCACAGTGACCACGTAGACTGCTAGTTAGTGAACACGAAGCAGCTGCCATTCAAGACACCGGCCATTGCTACATGTAGACACGATCATGGATCATTGACAGATGCCCAGGCGAGAGACATAAGCAATCAGTTCCGGCTACTAGACGAAACTGATATCATTGTAATATATTGGACTATCAATCATTACATACAGCTGTATTGTATTCCTTGCCGTATTAAGATGTCAGGAGAATTAGTGTTAAGTATGCTAAAGCTCTGATAATGACTTGAAGCGCTCGGACAGCTCGCGGGGGCTGGTCCATTACGACAATGTTTCGGACGGAGAGCAAGCAAGAACAAGATGCCGACATCCGTATGTATACGGTATACCTACCTATACCTAGCGACATCGAATTTATTCTATAATTTTATTTTTATTCCTCGTTTTCTTCGAGGTAGCGGCAAAGAACTTGTCTTCAAAGGTCGTGAGTTTTAAAATAGATGAGTAGGAATTAATAAATATTTTTTTCGAAGAGTAAGTCAAGGGAGGCGCAGGCGCGGGCTAGGTAGCAGACGGGTCCCACGATCACAAATCTGAAGTTCTGAACACATTAACAGTACCTATAGTTTTTCATCTAATGTAACACGGGTTTTAGTCGCGACAGTAAATTAATTGCGACGAGTAGCCTAGTGGTGTGATCGAGGTAGGTACTAAATATCGACCCGTGTTATTATTTAACCACGAGCCCATGGGCGGCATAAAAACTCTAACACCAGGTTAGGCACTAACCACACGAAAAAGTAGAAGAAGAATTGTATAATAGGTATGGGTGGCAATAGTGACGCGTGTGTTGTGTGTCGTCGCATGGTGTAGAGCAGCCAACAGCGCCAGCACGCAACAGTTTTGGCTCGTTGGAGACTCTCACCAATTTGCAATCATTTCCTCTACAGGGCGCGAACTACCAACTGCAGATGGGCAGACAGTTCTATAACTAAGCAGACTTATTGATCGGTGGTCAGACTACCTTCGTATATCGAGGGAGCAAAGTCACCGATGGGATGGCGGCTTCGGCCTGCTTGTGGAGCGCTACGTGGCGGTGGAAGAAGACGCGGCAGCGCGAGTGCGTGCGGCGGACACAAATAGCGCGCGGCGATAAAGACTAGACTGGACGGCGGCGCCTTGTTAATAATTTTCATTAATTTTCTCAAAGCATAGAAAGCAAAGGATAAATCCAATTTTTCAATGTTTGCGCCTTCGCATCAGCTCTGACACCCTCTTGCTACGCAGGTATCAGGTGATACGCCATTTTGTAGACCTTTAGTAATCCAACAAAAAGTACCCAGTTTTCGTATCTTATTTAGGTCAACTTAGAACCTAAGTATTGCGTATAGTGATACCATCCAGTCGTCCGTCGCCATTATTGAAGTAATGAGGAGTGGCGGGTCGTGGGTAACCTGACACGACACACGACCCGGCGGCGGCGGCGGCGGGTACATGTCGGTAGTCCCGTGACGTCGCGCCTGCCGCGACATCACGCGGGCCGAATATATCCGCGTCGATACTCCACGATATACCTACTTACAATTTAATTTATTTCTGTCGCGGATACAAATAGCCACGGCCAAAAATATCGGAGAAATACAAACAAAACAACTTATGAAATGAACTGTTAACAAGTTTACGAACGGAACATCAAGAAAGCTTCAGAATGATTTGTGAATTAAAATCTCTAAGGGATCAGACGGAAATGGCTCCGTCGCGTAGGTCCTGTGCCTGGCAGACGGAGGGGAGGTCGGTCGGGAGGGATACAATGCGCACGTTTGAATATTTAAGCTCGGTAATGTGTAGCGAAGTGCCCTCTCAGCCTGTCGGGACCTCCTGTCCTCCTAGCACTCACAATCACTGTACGCATTACACTACAGACAGTAGGCACACGTACAGATTTGAATGTTTCTTTAATGGCTTCAGTTAAGGATGATGGTATAGTATCACAGTCACGAGTGCGATCTGTATCAGTTCGGTAGTAGTTGGTTGTACCTGTAGAGCCTCGCGCCGCGCCGGCCGCTGCGTGGCGGCAGACAGGCTTGCGGGCTAAGGTGCCGCCGCATGCCCACTCGCAGACCCTACAGATAAAACTCTTCTAACACTTACCATGATTGCGTGCCTAACCATTGGGGAAAATATGCTTGATTAAATGTAATGTTATCATAATCATGAACATACATAAATTGTTAGGTATTTATAGTTTTTCGGATTACATGTTTGCTACTTTTGACCGCAATGGCATATTTCCTGGTTTACACATCAATGTACCTACCTACCCCAAGTACACAATTTGTATGTTTAGGACCTGCGCTAGTTAGCTGGGTGTATCACTTAAGCCTGTTCCATTTATTACAATCGCAGGCATGCCTGTATAGGTCAGCCGACGCTTGCAGCCCTTGCAGGAATGCACCCTCCTTTGGCAGGTCAGGCCGTAAACCTTGTGTTAAACAAGATCATGGTTCATCGTTACGTGACATTTTAAATAAATCCTGCCTGCCAGACAACGTAAAGTTGCCTTACTAGTTTACGTAAAATTATGTCATTCCAGTTGACTCTATTTCTGTCTCGACTTCACGAGCGCACAGTTTCGGTTGCAAAAACAAGCAGTAGGTGTAATAGTGAACTAATGAGTGGCACTAATTGCGTGCGGTGCGCAGTGGCGCAGCTACTAATGCAACCATTAGCTCCTACTATCTGCAAAGTATACCTTACTACCGAGCAGTGATATGGTGAAGGCGCCGGCAGCCGCTTTGTACCTTCCAGCGAGATACGAGTATTAGCGTGATGAATGTATCGGTGTCGCGGTGACGTCACCACGTCCTTGCGTTAGACGCGACTTTATCAACGATCACTCGCTACTCGCTGGCCCACGCACTGACTCACGCGCAGCGCAGGTAACCCACCGACACAGTATCTACACACATTAATGTTATCATTAACATGCTTGCAGCTTTACAACTAGGAACAAATTATAGGTTTCGGCACACGTACTTGCCTATTATGCAAGGCGTTTACACGTATGCTTCAGGTGACAAGGTATATATTCGTGAGTAAGTAGGGGTGTCACGGTCGCATCGAAACCACTGGTAAATTAGTGGGAACCCTAACACCCGCGTTTGATTACACAAAAAGGACCTTGTTGGTTTACTGGTATTATGGTTGGTTTAATTATACTGTGGTGCAGGTAACTCATCGAGTACTCAGTACGGTCTCATGTATACGAGACTATACTGAGTAGTGAGAGTGTACGTGAGGCGACTGTGCGTGTGTGTGTGCGTGTTAATGTTCTTGTTGCATTGCTGAGGAGCTGCTAAAACAGGCGCGCGTCTGTCACCAGCGACCACTGAAATAGTTCTCTTCATGTCTCATGCTTTGCGTTTCTACTGTCCCGGAAGTCGTATGACACTGGCTGGCCTTATGTTTCGTTTTGTTTGTTAAGGCGCAAACCCACCACGGCGCACGGATAGGCTACGTACGTGTGTTGAGCTTCACTTTGCAAGAACATGTATGTGATTGTGTCCACTGCAAACCACGGACACGCTATGCATCAAATGACATCATTAGCACATGCGGGGCTTGCTCGAATAAGGCGCTCACATAGCTCAACGCTGTCAACGCCATGCACGCTGTGCATGCGGTACACGCTATACATGTACGCTATACACGAATATTAACCCACGACTATACCGCGGTGGGCCACGCACGCTACAGTTGTACATAGTTGTGTGTGTGTGTGTACTGCAGTAGGAACGTAGACCCACGTTGTCAAACAAATGAATCCACGCAGCTAAAATGCGCCGCGTGCCCGTGCACAGCGAGCACCGCGGTGGGCTTGCGCCTTTACTGTAACCGACCATGCTGCCATGTCTGAGATTAATTTCCTTCTCCAGTATTCCAGTCCACTCAGACAGCACGATGCAATATAAACCACTTAAAGGAAAAGTGGCGACGACCAAGCAGCGCCTGTGACGGCGAGCGCGCTGAAATGTCATAAGTGTAGGAGAGCAGACAATCACGTGGCATATAAAGGAGAGCGTCTAATGAGAGCCGCCTGTGCGCTGTGCACTGTCTACAGCTACACTGAGCGACACAAAACGGAAACGGATATTGCGCTGAAGAGTGCAGGCGATGAGGCGAGATGTACCCATGGCTCGACGTGGGGTGGCTCTTTGTGCGGTCAGGCAGACACCGCTGTACGTGCCTAGTTTCAGTTCAGCTGTTTAGATAGTGCTAGTGATCCTGAATCACTTACTGACCTATCGCTACCGATGCAGCTACAAAATGTAAGGATGCCGACAGTCGACTTCATTTGTTTATCGAGCCAGTTTCCGCCGTTAACTTACATCACGTGCAACCACTCAAATTCAAATTCAAATTCATTTATTCATTTTGTGAACATAGGGTAAAAAAATATACAGATGTTATATAAATAAATGTTGGTCCATACTATGTCCCGCCAGAAGGCATACAAAATAGTGTGTTCAAATGTCAATTTACAAAATGAAATGCAAAATATAAAGTTAAAACTAAGTAGAAAATGTCACAATAAAGTTTCATGTCAAACACTAAACGCTAATAATATGTCAATGTAATAATAATATGTCAATAAATTAAAACGGCACATAAACAAGTATCAATCAATCAAATCTTATATAATAATAGATGAAATACACAGCACAATATGTCAATAAAAACGATCAATTCAATATTATAAGGGAACAAAATTTACAGACAGATTTAAATTTATATAAATATTATTTTAATTTGTCTTTAAGATATTCATTGACAGAATAATACGCCTTGTCATTTAATAATTTAGAAAGCTTACGTTTAAACTCATTCATGTTGTCGCTTGATACAATTTGATCCGGTAGTTTGTTATAAAGTTTTGGAGCCATTGCATATATACTATTGTAGAGGAATTTGGTTTTAGTGTATAATGGGTGCAGCTTTTTTGATCGCCGTTGACTTTCAACAGATCTATATAAAGACATGTTATTTTTTACAAAGATACAGGCTTCATAGATGTAGAGAGATGGTACAGTCAATATTTTTAAGTTTCGGAAATGTGGCTTGCATGAATCTGTTCTTTTTATTTTACATATAGCACGAATACACTTTTTCTGTGCTATCAATACCTCCTCTACCTTAGCCGCATTACCCCAAAAAATAAGGCCATATCGCAATGCAGAGGCGACATAGCCATGATAAGCTGCTAGGAGCGCTGTTTTATTTACAATTTTGCCTAGCATATTTAGAGCATATGAAAACTTACTGAGCTTCCCACATACATTATCGATTTGCGTCCTCCATGACATATCGCTATCAATATGCAGGCCAAGAAATTTTGTTACAGTAGTTTCATGTATTTGGTCACCTTTGTAGTTCACCTGAATATGTGAGAGGTTATTTTGTCTAATTTTAAAATTCATAAATTTAGTTTTAGCTAGGTTAATTTTGAGGTTATTTGCGTTCAGCCAGTCAACAATCGTAACAAGACTATTGTTAATATCATCTTCTATTTCTTTATTACTACCAGTGTTATATATAACCGTGCTGTCGTCGGCAAATAAGGACATTTGGTGAATGATCACTTGGGGAAAGTCGTTAATGTAGCAAATGAACAGCAAGGGTCCCACCACAGTACCCTGCGGAATACCGTAACGGAGAACTCTAGAGCTAGACGAGTGTACTACTTCAGTTTTGGACTTTATATCAACTTGATTAATCTGCGTAATTTGTTCTCTATCCTCCAAATAAGATTGTAAGAGATTAAGCACGTTACCTCTGATGCCGTATCTATTTAGCTTACTTAGCAGTACCTTATGGTCCACATAATCGAATGCTCTGGTCATATCCATATACATTGCCATTACTGGTTTCCTATTGTCCATATTGTGATGTACTTTTCCAAGAAAATTGTATATGGCCATATTAATGGTTTTTCTCTTCCTAAAACCCATTTGTTCCTTGCAAAAAATATCATGTTTTTCAAAGTAATTGTAAATACTATTATAAAGAACTTTCTCAAAGATCTTTGAGAAAATCGGTATGAGAGCTACAGGTCTATAATTACTTAAAATTGTTTTGTCATCTTTTTTATGTAATGGCTTGACAATCGAAATCTTTAACTTTTGCGGAAAAATACCATTTTGAATACAGCTATTTATTACGTCACTTAATATCGGTGCTATAAGAGGAGCCACTACTTTAACTACTCTTGTGTCAATATCATCATATCCTGTACTATTGGTGTTTCTAAGATTATTAATAATAGTTATAATGTCCTGAGGTATGGTTGGTTCCATAAAAATAGATTTATGAGATCCCAATGTATTAAAATTGTTATTAGTCTGATAATTATTGGCATTTGGTTGTACTGAGTCCACAAAATAATCATTAAATTGCTCTGCTATAATTTTAGGATCTGTTATATATTTATCATTTACATTAATTACACGTATATTAGATTTAGGAATGTTGGGTTTCATACTATTTATAACCTTCCAAGTTGCTTTGGATTTGTTGGTACTTGTCCCAATATAATAGCTATTTTGAGCTCGTTGTGTTAGTTTGATTACTTTTTTATATCTTTTTGAGAATGTTTCAAAAGCTATTTTTGAATCGCTGTTACGTGTTAGTTTGTATTGCCACAATAAACTTCGTCTCTTCTTACTACAGCGTTTTATTCCCCGCGTGATCCACTTGGGCCTCATAACTGTTGATATTTTACGTTTGACAATTGGGAAACAGAGATCGTAGAATAGTTTAAACAAATCATAAAATGAGTCAAAGCTTTCATTTGCATTATCCGATTCGTAAACTTCGGAGAAACTAAGACTGGAAATACATTTCCTGAAAAGATTAATGTTTTCCTTGCTGTAATCGCGTTTATTAACATAGTAGTATTTTAAAATACATGTACGCTGAACAGGAAACTTCATCATTTGCGCTGTGTGGTCAGACACACCTAGCTCCACTAGCTCACTCTTGCGGCCTCGTATATTGTGAAGAAAATTGTCTAGGCAAGTACCGCTACTAGGACGCGTAGGTTTTTTTATTTCTATATAGAGATTAAATTCCTTTAAAAGATGTTTAAATAAAGTAGAATGTTTAGTTTTCTGAAGAACGTCAATGTTAAAATCACCGCAGATTATTATTTTTTGATTATTATTATAACAAAACTTTCGTAATAAGTAAGTTAAATTGTTAAAGAAAAGATTCATGTTACTTTGATTCGGTACTCTATATATACACAAGATTATAATTTTGTGGTCAGTCAATTCCAACGCACAGCATTCAAATACGTTAGGAATGTTAACATTTTTTACTAAATCTATTTCTGAGTAAGCAATGTGATTGTTGACTAGTATACAGGAGCCACCATTTCGCTTTTGTCTTGTGAAGCATGTAGCCAAAGTATAGTTAGGAATGTTCAGAAGTTCGACGTCACTCTGCTTCATATTATGTTCCGTAAAACAGAGAATATCAACACATTTCCCACAGTTTGCGAAAGAATCCATACGTTCCGTTATTATATCACTCTTTGTTAGTAGACCATTTATGTTTTGATGTAATATGCATAAGCTGTCATAGACGAAAAAAATGCTGATCAATGTCAGTTGTGCATGAACGGTAAGAATTAGGTGAATCGCAAATTAAAGGTTCTTTAAATGATGAGGTTTCGCTCGGGGATATCACGGTATTTGCGTTACAGTTGGTATAAACGTAGCTTTTTAAATCGTTGAAAATATTTGTGATTCCATGGTTATTGATTCGACCACTATGTCTTTGAAACATGGTATAGTCACACGATAGGTTTAAATTTGAGTCAAATAGTGTGGCATAATTATAATTTTGTATGTCTTGGTACAGAAGGCTATTAAACATTTCAATTCTAAAATTATACATGGTCGAGTAATAATCGTATTTATAAGTCGGTAAGCATAGTATTACATTTGTATGTTTTATAGCTGATAGTGTTTCCCGTATAGTCATTATTGTATCAAAGTAATTGTTAGTCTGTCGGAAGTCATCTTCTCCGATAAATATTATACAACTATCCATTTTCGTGTAATCAGTTAGTTTAGTTTGAATGTTACCTAATAGATTACTTATTCCACGATTTGGTAAAAGGTAGTGACATATTTGGTGACACGGAAAAGTGTTTTCCGCTATAGGTAATATTTTGTTGATTTGGTTGCTACTTATAATACACAGTTTCCTATTCTCTTCTTGAGTCGTCTTGTTTGTCCTCTTTTTAGTAGGTTGAGCCAATTGGTCCTGAAGAGTAACTTGTGTGGAGGTCATTAATTCCGCAATCCCATATCTTGAGGCCTCCTCTCTGTGTTGTTTACGTAAAGTTTCTCTAAGAGGAGTAGATAACTTAGTAATTTTATTTGGCGTTCCAATCTCACTAGTTAACTTCTTGGTTGCCTTTTCTACAAGTTTATGTTTAATATTCATAGTCTCCATTTTTTTCTTAAGTTCCGTATTTTCAATAGACAAATTATTTATCTCGTTGTGAGCCGCCTGTAGCTGTGAATTAAGTTCACTAATTTGATATTTGAGGTCCTCCATTTCTTCATTCCCGTCATTTATAATATTTGGAACGCTACTATTTGTGGCGCCCTCTATAGTCGAATCGGAAGAACTACATTCCTCGAAAGTCACTGCCACCACCGGACTTCGCGCCGGGAGTACAGACACCTCAGGGCCTCATCAGGTCGGCCTCGCGACCAACCAGCACGCTCGGTCGGTACAGTATGCTCATCACACTTCCCGGTGCACTATTATTACCAGAAGTGCACACTAGTGCGCCGCGAGCTGCGAGGGCGGTGCACTGGGATGTCTCGGTATAAATAGCTTGTTTGAAGCGAACGTGTACTTGTGACGTAAGCTAGGAGCTGCTGTCTGAGCTGCTGACGAACTCATGAGATTTAGAAGACGTGACATGGGAAACTGCGAATTTTGGTGCTATTGAAATAACTATCTCTACGGAAAACACATTCCACAGAAATGAAATTCAGTCGTATCGTATGAGCTATCCAGTAGTGAGAAAGCCGTGTGCCTTGTGTGACTCGAGTTTCTGGGGTCGCCGGACGACTGCACTTGTTTGCGCGGATTACCCGCCGTGCCGCCACTGTGTGCACAGCCACAGAGCCAGGCCGCGCCACGCCACACCAGTGCCCTCCTAACAACATGCGCAAATACACTGTTTGTACTGCTACCACTGAAACACACGCTACTTCTCACCTCATAGACCAATCGTATCCGACAGAGTCGCGCCACCGCTGCACCGTACGGAACCACGGACCGCTGCTTATAAGTTCAAGAATGTAAAATCGCTATTAATTTAATTGTCTGATAGGAATAACTCCACTCATTATGGACGTGTGACGTCACGGACTAAACAAATGCGCCAAACTTTATATGTCGTGAGGGGCCTTGCCATAGTTGTCATCACTTGGAATACCTTTTATTCGAGTGGTGTATGGGTAGTACAGTGATTTGTATGGTGTACAAGAACATTTCTGTTTCCAAGTAAAAAATACTAATAAAGAGCGAGGATGTCCTGCGAGTGCATTAGTAGTGCATAGTTGGGATTTTTCTGAGGTATATGTGTATGTAAATATATGTGAAATCCCGATTTTCGCGTTGGCTCGTGATACGCGAAATTGATATTAAATATTATGTAAAAGTATTATCTCTATCAATGATTCCTTAATAAATCATCTGATCGTCGTCACCGGTGTCCAATCTATACTATGAACTAATATTTACAAGTTATAAGTAAGTACATACAAATAAAAAAATGTGACTAAAGATTCTTTATCACTATTCAACTTTAAAAGTAAAAACTAATATTACACATATATCTTAAATAAACTATTATAAATGCGACAGTTTGGGTGGATAGATGTTTGTTACTCAATCAGGCCAAAACGGCTGAACAGATCTGAATGAAACTTGGCACAGAGATAGATTGTAGTCTGATATAGCACATAGATAACTTATTATCCCAGAAGTAAGATCCCGTGGGCAATTCCCGAACTCCACGCGGGCGAAGCCGCGGGCATAAGCTAGTACATTATATATCATTGTCGGAACACCGCTTAGTGGTCGTTTATAATCAACAGAACAGAAACAGAAGCATAGTTTAACAAAGAAATACAAAAATCGGCGTGTGAGCTTAAAAACCACATTCCGGAATCTTCTCCAAGGAAAGTTAATAAATGGTTCATTCTCACGCCTCGCGTCAATGTTCGTTGAGACCTCCTTGACACAGGCACTAATACGGCGCGAGTGGCTGAATGACTACGACCACTTACTACGAACATGTACTAGTTCACCTTACCCATCATGTGCAGGACTGCAGGGTGAGAGGAAGGCAGCTGTAACGACTTTCAAAGATATACAAATGACATTAACGTGCTTTCTAAGGCACGGAGGAAATTTGGTATGTAATGGGTGGTCACCCAACCAGAGACCAACCGAGGCAAGGACGGCTTAACGTATAGATCGACCCGAGCGGCTGTTATTATTTAGCCACGCTTTTCCTTATAATAAAATAGCCTATGTTAGACCTCATAACATCAGCTATCTGCCAATAAAAGTCCCGTCAAAATCGGTCCAGCCATTTCGGAGATTAGCCGGAACAAACAGACGGACAGACAAAAACTAAAAAAAAAATATGTTTTTGTTATAAGTGCCGTATATATTTTCATATGCATTTAGTAAAAAGCTGTTATTTTAATAATCATAATCATTTATTTGCAAAAAGTATTGGTACATTTTGATTAAGTATTATGACATGCAAAATTTTACAGTAGATTTAATTCTTCAATATTTATGTCTTCATATGCCGGTTTCCATCATTCATTACTATTACAAAACATTCAAAATCATTATCGTTACTTTAGGTTATTTAGAATATATTAATTATTAACATTATTTATAAATTCATTAATAGAATAAAATCGTTTTCCAGCAGCCATAGTTTTAATTATAGAAAAAATAAATTATTACTTAACTCTTTAAAGTTCTTTGGTATCTTGTTTTGCTATAAGAGGGTAGATCTCTACTCTACCGCCGCAAGCGAATATGCAGCTTTAAAGTGAATACAATATCTACTACCTACCTACTTACTACATCTTTTTAGGGTTCCGTAGTCAACTAGGAACCCTTATAGTTTCGCCATGTCTGTCTGTCTGTCTGTCTGTCTGTCTGTCCGTCTGTCCGTCCTCGCTTAATCTCTGTGACCGTTAGCACTAGAAAGCTGAAATTTGGGACCAATATGTGTATCAATCACGCCGACAAAGTGCTAAAATAAAAATTGGAAAAAAATGTTTTATTAGGGTAGCCCCCCTATATGTAAAGTGGGAAGTGTTTTTTTTTTTAATTTTAACCCTAATGTGTGATATATTGTTGGAAAGGTATTTAAAAATGAATAGGGGTTTACTAAAATCATTTTTTGATAATGTCAATAATTTCGGAAATAATCGCTCCAAAAGTAAAAAACAAAGCGTCCCCCCCCCTCTAACTTTTGAACCATAAGTTTAGAAAATACGAAAAAAATCTGAAAAGTAGAACTTTATAAGGACTTTCTAGGAAAATTATTTTGAACTTGGATGGAAACAACAGATGGAAACTGCAGTTAACCAATATAATTTGGTCCCTGAATCGTATGAGCGCCTATACAATCCAGAGGTCAAGTTTCATTTGCCCGTATTTTTTTTTTAACTTCGTTTACATAATATTTTATTATCCTGAACGTATCTTTTTTCAAACAAAAAAATAATTATTAAAATAGGTTCTCGCAATTCAAAATTACCATCGAAAACTTCTGGCACGTCTATGTATTAATTAGTAACCCAATTCATGAATTTATTATAGATAATGGTACGGAACCCTTCGTGCGCGAGTCCGACTCGCACTTGGCCGGTTTTTTTTATTACAATATGGACTTGCTCTTGACGTCGATCACGCCTGGTGGAAAGCGATGGATGTGGTCTATGATGAAACATCAATATTAATTAACTGGAAAAATACCGTGTTTGCTCGCGTACTCGTATTTACACCACAGCAGACGTGGCGGCGCGCGATAAGAGCGGCCGCACACCGCGCGTGTTTGACACACAGCAAACAGTGTGCTCGGGAACTGTTTTACGCAAACACTGCACACCGATGCGGCACACCGGTGCGGTGTGGCCACCCGTGCCGTGGCACGCCCTCGCGGCTTATAACTGGAATATGTACCAACTACAAACTCGTAAACTTACATAAATGATGTCCACTGCCCTCGACTTATGAAAGCTTTTTCCCATTTAGCGCACTGTCCGGTATATCATCACCCGCGAGCACGGGCAGGCGGGCACGTGAGGGGTGACGCGGGGGCGAAATTACCCCTGAAATGTGTCAATACACATTACAGCCGATACTGGTACATATATTGCCTATCAACTTACTGACGGAGACTGGGAGCACTGTAGTGAACCAAGACATCGTCTAGTGAAATAAAAGGTCTATGGCGGGCTATGCCACAAATGCTAGATAGATGAAGTATCTACCTCGCACTATGTAGGCTGCGCACTAAAAGGTTAATAAATAAAGTATCTGTGGAAAAGGATAAGAGTAACTGAAGAGTAAAGGGGCCGAAATGACTTCAAAAGGAGACCTTTTGTAAGTCTGAGATGTATCACTAAAAACTGGGTTCAAAGACAGGCGCCGACCGCCCATTGACGTCCAATCAAAGCTAATTAAAAGTTGGAGCGACTTCTGGACTGCATGGACTTGTTCACCGCTCACTTCTCATTAAGCCGAGCGGTCACCTGATCACATCGCCGCGCAGCTGCGCAGTAATGTCCACTCAAATTGTCTAGAAAGTTGAAAATGGTGCATCGTAAGCACACTTCCCCGAATGCTTACTAAAATACATTGTTTCTATGAAGCAGAAGTTTCTTAATTTTTATTATAGATAATTCAAATATGTTTGCACTACTGTGCTCACACAACCACAGTGACTGATGTCGGATGTCGCGATATCACAGATGTATTGTGACGCGCATAAATGAGGGTGAGTGGGTCTCAAGTGCGCTGGGTGACTGACCTGCCTCAACACTCGACACTTCAGATAAGCGAGATAGACGTGGCCGTGACGGGCGTGACGTCACGTGCCGCATATGGCCCTCATCTCGTGCAGTCGGGTCGGTTAGGGCTCCCACGAGTCCCGAGTCGCAGCACCAAAGAACTGCACAGCACACACTCCTTGCCAACCGCACTCGCACGAGTGTTGTGTCTGCACTCATTACTTGACATACTGCTTACCACGGATTAAATCCCGTCCTGCAGTGCACAAACGCTTATTTTACGCAAACCTTTGTCATGTTAATAGAGAGCATCTCTGAGAGTACATACATAGGTACTCTCGGGGATGCTCTCTAGTCCTAACTAATATTATAAATGCGAAAGTAAGTTTGTTTGTTACCTTTTCACGCCTAAACCACTGAACCGATCATCCAGAAACTTTGCATATACTTTGTCAGGTGTACAAAAACGGACATAGGGTACCTTTCATCCCGAAAAAAGTACTGTTCCTGATGAAAACAACAAATAAACTTTAGTAGTGTGTTAAGAGTTTAATGATCAAATTCTAATTTATCGCCAGCGAAGCGGCTGGCAAAAGCCAATAAATAATAATAAATTCACAATACGTGATCAAGACTAAAATTCTAAGCCGATTCTAATAATGAACCTCTGCGTGTACGTCCAGATTGCAATCTGGCACAGTTTTGTAGGTATCTACCTAACCTCAGTGAGCACGCGCTGAACAACGCTGTCGTATAACTCGGACTCACATAATATAGAGCAACCGCACACAAACGGATGGTTATTGCGAAACCAACCAAGTCAGGTTTTGTGTTATACTGACGCAGTCTATCAGCAAAATAATTTGAATCAGACCATATTTATATAAAGTATGACTTAGTTATTTATTATTATTAATAATAAAAGAAACTGTACGGATTTCAGGTTTAATTTGCGAAATGTTATGATGGCTGGCGAAGTCAAATTGCCTCTAGCGTAGGTTTACGTAAAGACGTGCTCCACAAACGTACTTAATACCGAATACTTAATGAAACTGTCATTGAAAATTGACTAGCTGAGTTCATTACAGCTATGTACTGCATGTGGTACTTCTATGTGATCTGCACAGCGGTGTCTGTCTGAAACCAGCGATGTGCGCGCCAAATTACGTTTGAGATATATATGTGCATACGTTATATATATAATATATATGTATGTACGTCACACGCGCGACATCAAACGACGCCGCCGCCACCGCCACGCTGCGCCCGCGCC
This sequence comes from Eurois occulta, assembly GCA_950022335.1. Taxonomy (NCBI): domain Eukaryota; kingdom Metazoa; phylum Arthropoda; class Insecta; order Lepidoptera; family Noctuidae; genus Eurois; species Eurois occulta. The sequence continues at coordinate 380,763 of OX465489.1, read as the reverse complement.
GCTCACCTAGAACTAGCTCCAGTTAGATGTAGCGCACAGATATCATCACATTGTCTTCTCGGACACTACGAGTATAAGTAACGACTTTTCGTTAATTGTATTTAATTAGAACAGTATTTGATCGTCTTGTAGTCGTAATACGACTGTCGTTCGGTAGTCAACGTTACAGTCCGGGTCCGACACCACACCGGCACTCGCCAGCCTTCAAGCGACGCAGCCTGAATAATACAGCAGCCGTACAACCCGCTGCCCGTCCGCCGAAATATACAGCAATAATAAATGGTATGTATGTGCAGTGAGCATATTCTACAACTCAAAGGACTACTCGGAATGTGAGACTGAGGACGGTGACAACGGCGCCTTCGGGCAGCTCGAGCCAGCTTACTGTTGAAGCAGTTACAGTGGGTGCATAACGCGATACTGCTACTTTTGTTCAATTTTGACCTTTATTGAAGAGGAACAAAGAGTTCTGTGCCTGTCAACTAAACCAAATCCCACGATGCATGCTGAGCACAACTAACAAGTTTAACAGAGCGTGGTAGAGATTCAGAAGGGACGCTCTCCCTTCTGAACCTCTACCACCGTGTTACTTCCATTTGAGTTCTTGATTGTTAGCGACGATGTTCGTACGGATGGATTCAATCGATAAATATTAAGTATTTATTCATTCGGTATTCAATCAATTTTTGTTGGTAAAGGGTCACAAATTGTAGATTTAAGTAAATGTTTAAGACGCGTTTACGGGATTGACACAATTGAAAACCGTAAATGAGCGATAAGGGTTGCGCCTCATCAGGCAGCACGGAATTACATTTTTCCATGATCCTAATCCTTTTCTATCGCTCAGAACCGGCATTTGCTAGAGTGAGAAACAGAGCAGATGTGGCGCAACCTTAACGCTATCCAATAGTTAAAAATAACTCGCACCAGGCACTGGAGTTTAATGTGTAAAAAAGTATTGACAGCCTTCTAACCAGCAACCAGCGAGCGCCGCAGTCTAATAATTCGACACACCCGACAGATACTAAAGAAATGAATCTTGTAACGAAGTTAACATTTCTAAGTCATGATTAGCGAGAACCTCCATTACGTTAATGAATGTATCTCGTTATGCTGTCCGTGACCCCACTGCGACTCGCCGGGAACCCGCGAACCTATGCTCTCAGGATTTCAGTCAGTGTGAAAGTAATTCACATCTCATAAATAGTAATTGTAGGTTATTTAACTAAATATCCGTTTCATGAGCTGATATGCTTCTGAGCTCTTCATGATTTCCATTTCGTGGTGGCCGTCAAGGAGCATTGGCAGAGTCTAAGGGTTGAAGCTCATGTCGCGTGCCGCCTAGCGCACTTCCGCTCTTTTTGAATGACGTATCAGAGCGACGGAAAAGATACGAGCATGGAAAATGCGATTCCCTGCTGATAGATGTGGCGCAACCCTAAACATGGCCCATTATTGATTATGCATACCAGGATTGTTCTGAGAGCCAATGTTTATTATGCCTTGTGTCTGTGACTTCGCTTTTTTTTGACCTTCAAAAGTGCCTGTAATGGTCTAATTGAAATAAATGCTTTGAGTTTGAATTTGAATTTGACAAGCATTTATATTCTATCGTTTTATTCTAAATCCGTAAGATGGTGAGACTTGTCAAATATTATGAGAAGAGACTTTGTCGTTGAATGATTGCATCGCTGAAAACTTATACGTGTCCAGTATAAGGCAGCGGTGGGGAGCAATGTGATAAGTACTGGTACATAGGGCTGAGAGCTTGCATGCGCCGGCGCACAAACAGGTTCCAGTCCCCAGCCCGCGCGCCCCGCACCCCCCGGCGCATGCGGTGGGCTGCGCCTGGGCTGGTCGCCGCGCCCTGCTAGTAGGCTGCCAAGCTGCGCACTCATTGCACCTCTCACACTGACAGATACACTCTACTCGTGGTTTTGCTTTGGTTATCGCCCCGAGGTCATATCCGTTAGTTGTCTTCCAGTTCCAGACAATACTAATCGGGCTGCACAAAACTTTTTTGCAAAAAATAAAACCGACTTCAAAATCACAAAAAAGTGAAAAATAATTTTAGCTTCAGAAGTCGGTGACTAGTTTGTTTGATTCCGTTTCCGTGTTTTGGCACCGACTTCTGAAGCTAAAATTATTTTTCACTTTTTTGTGATTTTGAAGTCGGTTTTATTTTTTGCAAAAAAGGTTTTTTTTATTTTTTCATTTTAGTTGCAATATCCTTTCTCCATTCGCAAACTGACATATGACGAAACCGAAAACCTCCTAATTGTGCCACGTTAAGTCTCACATACTCACCCTCCTACACACACTCACTCATCTACATTATACACAAAAGGAGGTCTCCACTCCACTTTGCTATGTTTTACTTTTCTTTTATTTTTGTTTAATTGCTCATAAATTATTTAAAACTAATGTAATGTATAATTAAATCTAATCTGAACTTCAAGCCACACGTTATATCTTTAAGGAAGAGCCAGGAAGAGCGCTGTTGTCTGAGATACAGATATTCATTTATCTAGTTCAGACACAGACGTCTTGTCGAATTTCTGTCTATATAAGCTCATATAAGATAGTTTTTTCATTATGTAATGTATGCATCTCACTTGAATTGAATAAATTATTTATTTATTTATTTATCCTACCTATACAAATATTTTCTATGCGTTCATTTTACATTGTAAACCATACATTTCATGGTAATAGGCTTATTCTTCCTTCCTTACTAATATTATAAATGCGAAAGTAACTCCACAACAACAAACAAGTAACAGATTTCAGAGTCAAATGCTCATAAAATAAAAACTAATGGGCCTACCTGAATCAAATTTTTATGGGACCAATTCGAAACTATTCCGCATCAAACAAAAAAAGAATTACGTAAATCGGTTCAGAAACTTCGGCGTAATCGGTGTACATACATAAAAAAAAAAAAAATAATAACCGGCCGAATTGAGAACCTCCTCCTTTTTTTTGAAGTCGGTTAAAAAGTAAAAGATGTTTTTTACAAAAACCTCGTCTAATCGAGTGGATGTGCAATTGTGCGCGATACTACACGTGCAGACATACAAGTACACTAGGCGTGGGGTTCTAGGTTCGAATTCCGGGTCGGTTAAAAGTGCTATTGGATTTTTCAATTAGGAATTGCTTAGTAGCAGCTCGTAAGGCAGTACGCAGTCTTCGAAAAGCAATAAATACATTTTTAAATAATAATGTTGTGTCACTTCCTTGATTCCCGAAATTTTCAGTGCCGCCCTCGGATGCCCTCGTACCTCTGCGAGCACATTCAACCGTTGGCCCTGCGCCTCATCCCTATGAGTGTGAGGGAGAGAGATAACATCCCAAGTAGCACAGAACTGCATCATAAATGTACACATAAGGCCCACAGCGTTAATCTAAGCATTTATACCAACTTATTAGAGTTCACCCGGGCTGCAACAGCTGTTTAGAAAAAAACGAGGCTCACTTTAACGCTTTCTTCTGTACTGTAAATCTATTAAACACCACAAACACGCCACAGATATCACTGTTATTCAGCATTTTGTAGTGCAGTACCCAATCAGCTGCAAGAGCGCATGTTTGTGAACACACATAATGCAGTTTCCTGAATAAAAACCCAAGCGTGTACTATAAAACCGCTGCATTTAAAGAGAGAACATATGAACTACTATAACGTCAGCAGTTACTTTGTGAACTAATTTAACAAAGAATTAATACTTTATGCTGCTTAAAGATAAACTTTTACCCTAATAATCAGGTGTTACAATACACTCGAATAACAGCATTTATCTAGGCCGAGTCAGAACTTAAAGTGGACTTTTATGCAGTTACATAGCAGCAAACCTGGCAGCCATTCTGTCTTGGGCTGAATAATTGAACTTGCGTAGGCATTTAATCTGCTGATTGAATTATATGTAACCATGAAACGAATATTTCTACACCAGGCTATTTTGACAGCTTCTTGACGTCTTTAGTTGTTTTACGAAATGTGGAAAACCAAAGAAAGAACTGGTGGAATACGCCGTAAAATTAATGCAGAATATTTAAAAATTATAAATGGAAATACAGCTAATGCGGGAAAAAACAAACCTACAAGTTTATTGAGCATTTGTCAAAACATAACAGTAAATCAAGTTTTAGAAAACTCAGGCTCCGTATCCAGAAGTAATGTTAGTGTTGAAAGACATGGATTAAATTACGGTCACAGGTTAGCAACAAAGCATTTAGATTTAGATAGCACAACGGGTTTTTCTTCCGAATCTAACATTAGTTATGGCCAAGAGTCAGCAAGTGCGCATCGAATATTGGACGAGACGGGTTCCGTATGTAATATTTATGATAACGAACGAGATTGTCCTAACGATTCAGATAGTTCAGACACGAGTGATTTTGATGATAAAAGACAGGAATTTCAATCAAAAATAAAAAAAGTGGGCCATTTCAAAAAATATTACACAAACAGCCTTGAACGACCTAATAAAAATAATAAATGATTTTGTTCCAAATACATTACCCAATGACGCCAGAACCATTTTAGGGTCACCCAGAATAATCACTTTAAAAAAAAGTTAATGGAGGTGAATACTGGCACAACGGAATATTGATTCCTTTAAAAAAAAATTTGCTTCATTGGGATGAAGCTCCAGAAACTATTACATTGAATATAAACTTCGACGGTTTGCCAATTTTTAAAAGTTCCAATAATGAGTTTTGGCCCATATTGTGCAACATTTTCGAAAATCCATGCTTCAGGCCTTTTGTGATTGGCATTTATTTTGGACAAGGAAAACCGAAAAGTGTAACCGAGTACTTGGAAGATTTTATTAATGAAATGAAACCATTACTTGAAGACAGGTATTTATTAACAGTTCAAAATGATATAGTTGAAATTGATTCAATTGAAGAAGTAAACAATATTGTGTCCATAAAATGTTTCCAGTTGAACAACAAAGAAGAAGTGTTTGCCTATCCAATGAACTCATCTCGATTTGGAATATATAAATCTAATAGCCTTAAAAATTGCGATACTAGTGTGGTTATGTTAAATCCTAAAGATATAAAATGTAAATTTGTGTGTATTCCTCACAAAGAATACCATTATTTCATACCGCTAGGACATACTGTTTGAAAATGATATATGAAAATAATATACAACATTGCATACTGATTGTTTTAATTTTTATTTTCTTTCCTCATTGAAAAATTATTTGCACATAGCAGTGTTTAATTATTCCTGAAACATAATCATATTAATTAAATTTAAAAAATCTTCCGCAAATACGGAAAATACGTGGCATAGATAAATTCTTGTAAGTAACGCCTCAATAGGACTTGCAAACAAAATAGTACGGGCTAATAAATAATTTGTTAACTAACACAAACATGAAGTTTTATAATTATTATTAGGTATAGGTACACGAATTTCCTGTATTTCCTATATCAGGCTAATTTAAAAAATTCCATATTTTTTCAGTACAGTTGTACCTAAATTGTTACAAACACAACACGTTCTTCTATAAAATAAATTTAGCAGAGAAGCTCCAATCAAAAATAATAAAAAAAGCAAATACGAAGTTTAACAAATTCAAGTCGTCACAAAAATATTAGGAAAGTACTAAGAAGTCGATCAACATTAGTCTTAATCTCTAGGCTCTCCGTCGTTATTATCCCCAGCTCTTGGATCTGCGTTAGTATCATCATCATCTCTAGGCTTTTCGGCATTATTGTCATCAGTTCTAGTCTCTTCCGTATTAATTAATTGGCTTCAAGTTGGTTACTATCACCATCTGTATTACCTTCAGGCACGATTGCTTCGTTGTCTACTTGTCCTCTTAGTTTTTTGGATTTACGGATTCGTTTTGTTGATTCTCGCAAACCTTGCATAGATTTACGTTTGGTAGCGTTTCTTAGAACAAGTTTAAAAAAAAAATAGCATTTGATCATCAGTAAAACTCGGATCCCACATGTGTATAATTTCAAAAAAGAACTTCCTAAAGTTTATGAAATTTTTCATCGGTATTTTTGTATGTTCTCCCTTGCTTCCCCCGGACCATGAGCACTGACATAAAAATTCCTTCGTGAACAAAACATCTATCAACTTATAGGCACATGTTTGGCCTTGACCCGGTTTAGATGAGTACAATGTAGATAAACATTTAATTAATTTTTTTCGGTGCATCCTGTCGGCTAGAGTAAGCTCAAACATTTCAAACTCTTCATTAGTTTCTATAGGTTTCAAGCTAAAACTTTCTCGTTCTTCCGAAGATGCGTCTTTTAGTAATGTAACTTTACATTGTTGTTCCTGTTGCAATTGTCTGATTGTTTCATTTGTTTCATCTAATTCTGATCTTTTAATAATTTCATGGGATATTTAGTACTTCTCGGTGGCCACCGTAGAAGTCCCTTAGTTGTGCAGGAACGACTGACAGAGTGGCAACCCCTCCCTCTATTGTCTGAACGATTTTGTAAGGCATGTTCTGTAAAAAAAAACAACAAAATCATAAGTACTTAGGTATTTTTCAAGAAACGAAAGATCACAGACAACAGAAAATCACTTATTCAAACTACCTATCTAGTTTTTGTGGAAATCGAAGCTATCAAAACTGGATAGGTAAACAGACTATGCCATATTACTTAATATCTACTTAAAGTTAAGGTAACTTTAATTTAAACACAAAAACCTATTTACACAAACACAGGTACTACCTACCAAAATAGCACAATTCTATATTCACTTTTAATACTTTAATTCGCGACTCTTAACTGACACTAATCTATCATAGAATGCCAACCCGAATTGTAATGACGCGTATCGAATAATTATATATTATAAGTTTTATATAAATAATTAAATTCGAATAACGGCTACTTATTTAAATTACATTTTAAATTAAGTACTTGTCGTGGAGTAATTACTAAAAAGGGAATAAAATGGTTTTAGCAGAACCACAGCGGGACCCTAAAAGCTTGCATCCATAAAGGTAAACTAGCACAAAATGTGAACCACGCTACTACTCTTCATCGATTCATGGCTGATTTGTTTCTCACAAGTGCTTAACTAAACTACTTTTTTGCCGAATTATAGGTCACATGAGAACACCCGTACAGACCTTAGCATTAAATTAATATTAAAACAGTTCACTTGCTATCCGCCATTTTCGCTGCGTGACTGTGAATTATTGTAAAATTTTATCTTTTTATTTTGGTTTATTTTAGAAGATATCGATTGGAATTGATTTGGTTTACAAATAATTTACACGTAAACAGCTTTTTGTATTTAAAAAAAAAAAACAATAACATTTATTTCGTTTACTGTCTATTTATGTTAGTTTTTTTTATTATTTAGTGGTATTTTGAGAGCGCCTGAAAATTTTGAACTAAACATGTATAGTATTTCACAGTAAAGTTACCTCCCCAATAAGATTTCAGACATAATAGGAAGATATCGAAGTTTTACTTACCTTAAATTATATTTATTTTCTCACAAATGGCAGTTGAGGTCTTGCACTTATCACATAAACTTCATGTTTAACAAATTGACAGTTAATAGTAAAGGAAAATAAATAATAAAGTTATTGCATTCCACAATTTCGCACAGAGTGTACTTTCAACTGTGTAAAAGCAACTAAAACGTACACATTCGTCTTTTTTGCTGTATTGTAGGTAACACGTGTCTTGTTATCCAGGCAATTTTCAGCTCTTGGAGTGACTGTTACACACATAAATGCTAATATGATGTTGATATAATTCAATTATTTGATAATTGGAATTCTTATACAGCTATGTGCTGAATAATTTGTGCCCAAATTAGAGTTATATCAGCAGAGGATGCGCTGTCTACGCTGTTATACAGCAAGTTTATGCAGCTAATGTTTTCACGGTGCACTGTGAAAATGCTATTATGAAGCACTTTTGTGCTACTTGGGATCAACATCTCTCGCGGCGATGGCTAGTCTCCTCTGAGATTAGCTGAAGTGACCGAAAACGGTCAGGAGGATATCTATACATGTCTGGAGTAGAAACTGCAGATGATTGCATAGAGCTTCCGTAGCGGAGGCGTTACACAGAGGATTCGTAGAGGCAGCGTGAACCTCTAAGCTGTCTCTACTGACAGGATTCGCAGAAGCCACGTAGGCCTAGAAAATGCATAATTTAATTATTTTATCACGATTCACGTCGTATCCTATCGTCCAAATAGACGGCATTATTAAAAGTTTCAGTTACCCCAAAGAAAGAGGCCACCGAATAGCAGCCGATTATTATTTACATAGGAGTATATAGAACAGGGTGGCGCCTACAAAACGACTACTGGGTATACCTCATGAGTTTCCCACATTACATACCAAAATACATTCGAATATATAAAGTAGTTTAGTTTCTGCGAATCACTGAAACAGGAAAACTTCCTATTTACACTACACACATTAATAAAAATGTTTTATATAAAATGATTCACCCACGCTAAGTGCTCACTACATGTTCTGTGGACGTCGTTATTGAACTAATGCGGTGGAGATAATGAGGGACATTCAATAAACTGTAACGACCCTAAATGACGGCACACGTCGCCAGCGTCGTCAGCGTCGGGCGCCCCGACGCTGACGGCCGGCGTGGGAGCACGGGTGCGCAGTGGCGCGGCGGCTGGGGCGCGGGCGGTGCTGGAGAAATACATCATGCGCCGTCATAACACGAGCACGTCATCCCGTGAAAGTGACACCGAAGCACGGCGTATTGTCACCCGCCGAACATCGCAAGCGACTAATTTTATTACAAGCTTTTTTTTTTTCATTTCATTCTCAGGTTCACAACGCGGCTGTAGTCCCTTCAAGGTCAAGGGCGCGTGACGCAGACGCGTCCTACGCTCTCACCGCTCATAGACCGAACATAATGTGAGTAGACAAGCCCTCAGCCTCCGTGTGAACACGACGTGCTATCGTTCGGGACAACACCCATTCACATTCATTTAAATCCTTCAGTTACTTGAAAACTTTTTGTAACTTTGTGGAACCCTTTACCTGGCGGTTGTCAGAAGCATTACGTCCCGGTGAGCTAAAAAGTTGTATCCATTAGGTTCCGTTACTACTTACTACTTACGTGAAATACTTTTTGTGTTGCGGTCGCCACTCGCCAGTTGGGCAGGAGCCGCGCAAACAAAAGTGTAACATAACGAGTGACCAGTTGACTGGCATGTTCCACAGGACCTTACAAAATATTTATTAAACTGGGCTTATGTCCGCAGACTAATGTTTTATTACACATAACTAACATGCATGCAATCATGAATTCGTATTTTAACAATTCACTTTAGTTTTGTTGTTTCCTAGCATTGGCTCTATTCGAAAAAAACATAAAGAAGAGCTGGAAGAGATTTCTTTAGAAATAAGCATTTTTTCTGTTCCTTTCTTCTTTTCTGTATTTAATGTGTACATAAACTGTTAAATACATAAATAAAATTTGAAATTGATATTAAGTTATTTTTAGTTAGAAAAAACAGACTGCAAATAAAACTAAAATAATGATAAAATGAAGACTAAAAGAAATTTCCTATCTACATACATACAACTACGACAATAGGTCACGTCTTAGGCTTCAAAGTACTCCTCCGCATCGGTGTCATCTGGAAACGTACCCAGAAGACTGGCAGCATTACCACGTTGAATGGGAATGCTAATTCTTTGGCCAAAGAAAGAGCCAGCCCTCTGGTCACGCGAAGTGTCGACCAGGCGGCGAGAGATTTCCATGAATCGAGCGTTTCGACCCCAAACGGCACAAAACTGTAGTTAAGTTAATCTCAGCAGCCGCAGCAGCAGCGCCCGCACAGCCCGCCGTGCTTGAAACGTGAGATGGCGCAAGGGTGTCGACACAGGTTACGTCCCACACCAAAGGCCTACCCACCTTTCAAGGCAGTAACGTCATGCCGTCTGGTCTCTTCCCATCGTCACGTACCAAGCCGATTGGTTCTAAAACCGCTGGCAAGAGTTCGACGAATAATGAAGTTAATACTGGCGTGCCGTGCAATGTGTCCTGCAGCTGCGCTCCTGTAGCACACAGGACGCGCCATGGTGTCCGAGGCTGTCGACAGCTTCACCGCAGTGACCAAGGTGCGCCTAAGCGTAGATTCGTAGCGGAACTATGCGTCTTCCATCATAGTGCCAATGGTGGATGACGGAGGTGCCTGAAGCCACAAGCCTGGCTCCCAATCCCCCACGGCCAGCAGACGGGCACGCTCCACAGTATTGATGGACGTGTTTAAAAGGGTAGCCGTACAATACTGCAGAGCGGCACGTTCCACTGCGTCTGGGAGGACAGGTTGTCGGGCAAATCCGTATCGGGACAAGCCATTTTCCAAGCGTTCAACGCATCAGTCAAATACGGCACCTCTAAATCAACCAGTGAGGAAGACAGAATATCCCTGGTTAATTTTTCGGTACCGTAGACCGAGGAGAGGAAGGCTGGTAAATTTATACTTAAAATTTTGCGGACGCCGAGATCACCCAAGCGAATGGGAAGTACGGCTTGCTGCCAAGCTCGGTCGTCCAGGGCCACATTAAGTCAATACTTAGGTCGATACTGTTGTTTTGGACCAAAATTCACGTATAGCTTTTGCTCCTCTCATCTCTGGACCCAAATTATTAGGAACACTCTAACTTCAATAAGTTAGTGTTCCTAATAATTTCGGTCTACTTTTTCTAAAAAGCTGTGGATGCCTCCAGAGATGAGAGGAGCAAAAGCTATACGTGGATTTGGTCCAAAACAACAGTATCGAATAAGTGTGAAGCCCGAATGAATGTTAATTTTGAAGTCTCTCCAAAACATCATTAAAATTTTGAATTTTTTCTTCAATGAACGACGGAAAAGTTTCGTCAAATATTGGTGACCCTAGGAGGTGAAGAGAATATTTTCCGGTTATTTTGACATTTGGTTCTAACGAGTAAAATTCAGAAATGGTAGTCTGTCAGTGGTGTCAGTGAATAGTTGAGAGCGTCTACAACTTTTATTTTAAGTCTTATATAAGTACGTGGTATCTTTTGCATTTTTCGTATCTTCATGACACTCCTTTCCATGCTCCTTTGATATGACCTTATTTTACTTTTTAGATAGACCAACAGGCCTATGTATAGGTGGTCCCGTGGTTTCCAGTTTTATTCTATTCGTAGAGTTGTCATCATAAAGGCATTTCAATAGTCTAATATATAGTATTTCATCTCTAATTACTGAGAGTGCAGAGCTTCGCATATCGCTGAGTGGATTATGATATCGAAAGCTTTTTGGTAGTCAATGAACACTATGTTAACGATTTTTGGATTTCTTTATACTTCTCAATCAGCATTTCTAGTGAGTGAATGTGGTTCACAGTAGAGAAGCTTCTTCTAAAACCTGCCTGCCAATTGGTTGATGTTTTTCAATGGATTTTCATAGTTATTTAGTGTTAATATATTTATTGGAGGCATCTACGCCAGACGGAAAGAACCCCGCTTTTCGTAAATTCTTAGCCCTCAGGTAAGACTGTGGTATGTAATAATCTGCACGCTCCTGAAACCAAAAGGCGTTCGTCTCGGGAGTGTTCAATCATTTTTAGGGTTCCGTACCTCAAAAGGTAAAAACGGAACCCTTATAGGATCACTTTGTTGTCCGTCTGTCTGTCTGTCTGTCTGTCTGTCTGTCTGTCAAGACCTTTTTTCTCAGGAACGCGTGGAGGTATCAAGCTGAAATTTATATCAAATACTCAAGTCTATGGTCTCTTGGAGCTGTGAAAAAATCAAACTTCTAAGTCAACGCGATCAAAAGATACTCCCGTTTATGCCGCAAATTTTCGACACTCGCAAGGGAATCAAAACCTACAGGGTACTTCCCGTGAACTCAGAATCTTGAAATTTGGTATGAAGCAACGTCTTATAGCAGAGATATAGGAAAAATTGCGAAAAGTATACATTTTTAGTTATATCATATAATAAAAATATTTTTAATAATTTTAAACTTACTACCCCTTTCCTCATGAACGCGTAGTGGTATTATATTGAAATTCATATCAAATACTCAAATCTATAATACCTTTAAGCTGTAACAAAATCAAACTTCTATGTCAACGCAATCAAAAGAAACAAGATAATGGTACGGAACCCTTCGTGCGCGAGTCCGACTCGCACTTGGCCGGTTTTTTTCGGTAATCGTAGGGTATTACAACGCATAGCACAACATAATATAACATAGCACAAGCACAACACGCTCGGAGCTACGAGGAAAAAAGGAAATTGATATTCTTGTGTGAGAGCTATGTATTAATTTGAGAGCACCTGTAGTGTGCACTGGATAATAAAGTGCACTTAGGTACTTCTAAGAAACGTACAGAAGAATTAAAAAATATATAATTTTGTTGTACGGTGAAATGCAAAAACACCACGTGCGTACATCAATGAGAATTCGTGAACAGAGGACATGCTACTCACTGTTACAAAAGCTTAAAATAAAAAAAAATTAAAGTTGTTTATTGTCAGACAACTACATAGTCCATAGAAAACGCAGATAACACCGCCAGCTGGCGGGCGAGCGAGCTGGCGCGATGGCGGGCGAAATGAGGCGATGGGAATTATTGGAAACTGTATAAACTATGCGAAGATATGGCAAGCTAAACTAAGTGAGTTCACACCGAAAACTATGGACGGACGGGCATGCGAGGGGGCAGGCAGGAGAGCGAGGGGAGAGCGTTCCGTCTCATTCCGTCTCGCAATGGTCTCGCACCGGGCGAGGCGGGCGACGTGAACGAATAGCATCGCTGGCATCGTCGGATATTTTGTTCGAATCGTTTGTATCGCTGACTTAGTTTAGCTTGGTAGTTCACGATGTGAACCAAAGTATGAAAAGAGGTGATACGATGCCTGCCCGAGTCGTTCGCTCCCTCCAGTTGGTCAAGTTCGTTAGCCGCAATATTCAATGGAATATTATAGACTGGAACATCCAATGCATCGTGAATCTTTTGAGACTCTTGCTGTTGTATTATACTCTGCATGTAAAGCAAAGCTGGTCATGTGCACACAGCGCGCTACAGACGCGGCGCAGACGCAGCCGACTGGCAGCTTCCACCGCGGGCGTCCGGTGAGCTTGCTTCACTTACTTCCCTTCAATCGATATGCATAAGTGTATTTCATAATGTGCACTATGTTTTGCGCAGTTCTTGCAGTTGCATCGCCGCACTGAACGCTTGAACAGAACGAGCACCCCTTCTTTCTGCCACTACACGCCAGGCAAGAGGCGCGATTGTGCTGTGATTGACACATCCGTGACTTGGGACTCCCAAACGACTGATATTGACTGAAATTCTAAGAAACCAAAAACTGATTAACTTCAAGCGGCAACATTTTAAAATTTAAAAGTGTATTCTTGGTGACTGTGCTTGGTGAAGTGCAGCAAGCTCTCTCCACACCGCTGGCCGCGCGTTTCCTTGTCGTCCGTCTAGCGCACGTCGCATTACTCTCTCAGGGTGCCCATCTTCATTCATTACTGACAATACTTAGTCGATCACTTAATGCTCAAGTTATTTCATAATATAAATAACATTGAATGTGCTCTTCTAATGGTCTGCGATGCGCTGCATTACATTGATCTTATGAAATGACCAGATGCTGCAAGTAATGTGCAAGATGTTGGGGTTGTCACATTGTCGTGTTGTAGATTGTCGTCGTTGACTGATACCCCGATAGTTGTTAGGAAGGTAGTTAGTTCACACCAAACCAATGTTGGGTTCAATAGTTAAATAATTAAGTTATGTTTGTATAGTAATCTGAGCAATGTTATTATTGATCATAATAATAGGTATGTTTAACGTAATTAAATACGTGCACAAAAACGTCCTTTTGCTGTATGAGCATTATTGGCTCGTACATGCTTCCGAGGGAAAGATATAATTATACCTACCGTATGCACTCAGATTTCCAAACTTGCGTTACAACTTATATAATATACATGGATACCTATATGTATAAATGTTATAAAGCAATCAAAACAATAAGTGCGACATCATTCTTAAAATTATACACAGTTTGCATCTTGTTCCGATTGCTGGTTGCGGCGGACCGTAGTTCTCCGAATGTCCACCTTGGATTTTAGCGTGGCAGGAATCTTTTTTAGTTGTATATCTTACACTCCTGAAGATTTATCTAAGTTTATATAGCGTAACGTCGCAACAAGCTCCGTGCGAGTAGCGAAGGTCACTGACCCCCGGCTCACTAGAGGGACACTATCTTCGAAGTAGGCGATCTAATTTGCCAAGTTTGCCCGGAGCTACGGCCTCTAAACGTACTGCGCCCAGTGCGGCAGTGCGGCAGTGCGAGCGCCTGCCTGTGAGCTACAACTGAACTAATCGCGCTACGAGAACTTCTCAAATGTCGCGACATCACAGACTAATTACTCAACAATACATGGCTTTCTTATCTATATTTTTTTGGCTGAGATTCCCAAATAACGTCTACTTTGTTAACCGATTCATGGCCAATGACTCAATAGTTGAGTCATTAAAAAACCTTTAGGAAGGCCGATGGCCCAATTGGTGAGTCAAACCAAAATTGTATAAAAACGGATATTAAAAAAAAAATATCACTTAAACTACCATTTTTCAGATCTCATTAAACATTTCCGTGAATATCAGACCTGGCCCTTCATTTTACAGAATATTTTTAATAGTCAGGTGTCATAAACCTTTTGTTAGCCGATAGCCGAGGTGGCCGATTCATGGCCAATGACTCAATAGTTGAGTCATTAAAATATGAATCTTGTAATTAGTTATTCTTATTATATTATTATAAATGTCTTGTTTATTATCTTTATTTATTCTTTCCCTTCATATTGTCTAACAGTATTAATTAGTTTCTCATAACACTCTAAACGTTTGTCTGCTGGTACATTTCTCAACCTAAAAGCAAGCATTATGCCTAAATCATGCTCAAACTGAGCATAAATTGGAGGCAACTCATCTTGTGTATTCAATTCTGCTGTCAAATCCTTAGAGAATAATGCATTAAAATATTTTTTTGCTGCACAGCAAACATGTTCTGTTTTTTTTTTCTATAGAGACCTCATTATTCATTTTATTTTCATTCATATGAAAACTATTTTTTTTTTCTTTTAATATCTTCGTCTTCATCAGAGTCCAAAATTTCTTCAATGCTAGTATCTGAACTGTTGTTAGAAACTACATTGCAACTATTACGAGATTCAGTGAATGGACGCTTCTTTGGTATACTTTTTTGTAAAATCGATCGACTACAGCTTGGAAAACCTTGATTTTCTTTATCTTCATTTTGTTGATCATGGAAATCAGTAAACATTGCCTGGCTACATTCAGTAAAATCGTCTTAGTCCTGATTATCTACAAATAATATTACAATAATAAATAATGATTGAATACATGTAGGTAAGGTTACTAAAATGTTTACTACCTCTGCAATATTTCATTAAAACCAACAAATACTACCTTGAAACGCCATATTAACTTTTAATATCCACAAATTCGAATAGGAGAACACAGTAACACGTTTCTGGTTGTCAGACTGGCTCGAATGATGGCGAAAAGCATTAAATCATTACAAGGAGCCAATGACTCATCAGTTGAGTCATCCTTCAGGGAGGCCGATGACTCAAATGGTGAGCCACCGACCAATGAATGGGGCCTGGCTGAAGTGTTCACGAAAATGAAGGTGGCAATGAATCGGTTAACTTAAGTTCAATAATTAGTTATCACTAGAATGGCCGTGCGTCTATCAGCATATTTCGATAATGTCTGTCTGTTTATCTGTCTTTGTTTACGCACAAACGTCGGCTCGCGACGTTTGCTCCTGCCGCATGCCGTATCGCTGCTAATGAGAGTGCGCTGCCACGCCGCGCCGGGTGCCCTACTTGTGCTACTCACTGATAACAGTCTGAGCTCCGAGATTACTGCCCGACCGGCTCAGCACGATATTTTAACTCTGTACATTCAAATCTCCAATACTTGCTGGATTCCATGGACTATTTGGAGATTTTCTTAAGCTGTTTGACTGTCCGTACAGCCCTTCACCACACATGTATATATATATATATAATATATAGGTAATAGCAGTGATAGCTTAGTGATGTGACCGTCGGACTGCCAAATCATAGGTCTCGAGTTCGAACCCAAGACACGCACCTCTGATTTTTCGGATTCATGTGCGTATTGTATAATTATCACTTGTTTCGGTGAAGGAAAACATCGTGAGGAAACCAGCATGCCAGAGAGATATTACTTGACACCATGTAAAGCCAAGTCAGAGGCCCATGAGCGGTATAAAAACTGTGACACCAGGTTAGGCACTAACCACACGATAAAGAAAGACACATGTATGTTGGTTTTCCAACCCTTACTACAGTTTTTCTTCTTCTTCTGGTGCCTGTTCAATTACTAAAGGTTTGCCATCAACTCAGAATATTTCTCCTTATCTCTTCCGAGGTGGAACAGCTCAGAAGCACTCGTGATTTCGGTCCATTCGCGAATTAGTTTCTCAGTCAAGACTTTTGTCTCCGGCAAACACCGCGTTTCCCCGCTACTTTGTCCATCATTATCAGTTGCAGTAAGTCATACCTCACGTGTCGAATAACGTGTCCGAGACAAGCAACGTTTGTTAATGACAAACAAGGCCTCATAATGAACGCTATCGGTGAAGAACGACGTCAACGTAAACGTCAGTGTTTTTGAGCTGCAGCCAGTGTTTCAGAGAGACCACATCAGTACATTTTATAACAACCATGTAGACGCGGCACATCGAAAACACCGATCCTAAAGATCGAGTGTGTCTACAAAATCAAAATCAAAATCAAAGCATTTATTTCAAGTAGGCCCGTTACAGGCACTTTTGAACTGTCGAAACAAAGACAACAATGAAATTTAGCTACAGTCCCAGTCACAAGGCATAAAAACTGTGAAAGTACTGTAGTTGCCCATTCCCTAACGTAGATCTCTATGGAGAAGAACGGGCAAGAAACTCCATGGACACTCTTTTAAATCAGAATATTTTTACAAAACCTTGGTTACATCATTCATGTTTAGATGGTACATTATGTGAGAGCGATGTAGCAAGATGTGCACGTTAAAAGTGTCCATAGTAAAAACAAGGAAAAGAACAATTCAAAAAATAAAATAATTAATTCAAATAAGCCGTGGCAACCAAGAGATGACCAGTCACAACTGACAGCGCCCGTTCACGAACATGACGCATGTATCAGCACCATTCAACTCAACCATTTTGAAGGGAACTAACTGATCCGACACACGCGCCACCATCAGCGAGACATTTGAGTGAGCATGACATACACTTAACCGCCAGGGCAAATTCAAGTCAAAAAAAAAAAATGACGTAGGTTTCCAACGAAGGATAGCTTTCTATTACATAGTACTCACATAATATGGGCTATGCGGTTATATAATACAAAGTTCAACCCTGACTTTGCCTAGAAAACGTGCAGAGATAGCTTGACAAACTCTTGGTCAAGCTCATCGCTAATAGCGTATGACATGCACCGCGAGGCAGGCGGCGGCAGACTGGTGCGCGATGGATGTACTGTGTAGTGATGGCGGGGATGGGCTGCGGGCGCCGCTCGCCGCTCAGCAGGACAATTTAATTTCCTGGCACGCGCCGCGCACGCTTGCCATTTCAAAATTAATCGTCTCGCTTCGCCGCGCTGGAGGTTTCGATTTAATTGAAACGTCATCCGACGCGTCACTCGGTCGCTGCACCGCGTGCGGCAGGCTTCTTTATCGCTCTGTAAGCAAGTCTGTCGCAAGCCGGCCGCGGGTTCGATTCTCGCACGGAACAAATATTTGTATGGCCTACAGATAGTTGTTCAGGGTCTGGCTGGTATTTGTCACCGACCGACAGCCTGATATACCTTATGATATAGTTGTTTATACCATACGACGTGGACACGTTACGCTCCAACATAAGTTACGCGACACTAATGCCTTCTGTGCTTTAAGATTGACGATCGCGTAATGAACTTCGCTGGGCTGATCGCCATCAATCATTAAAACTAATGGGTGAACCAATCGAGCTGTTATTTATGTATTCAGGTGTGGAATTATTAAACTATATTCAAATAGGATCACAACAGTTTTATTGCACAGACATGACAAGAGAGATTGTTCTAGTACACGTTCCGCGAGAGCACGGTAAAAGTGACAGATACCAAAAAGTCACCATAGACAATATAACATCATAGATTTGACATAGAGGTTTTGTTCACAAAGTCCAACACTACCCCTTGAACTAAACGTGCATACCAATCTTAATTAAATGACAACACTACCCCTTAATCTTCTCACTCGAACACAACTCATTTATTATCGTAAACTGTTACTACACTAATTTAAGAAATGTTATAACACTTACTAATAAATAAGAATAACAACATTACACTGATAAAAGAGACAAAGAGAACTTAACATGTTTCTCTCTAGTTAATGGTTTGGTGAGCAAGTCGGCTACCATGTCACCTGTAGGCACATAACAGATATCAATAAATTTATTATTTACAATATCCCTTATAAAATGATGTCTAATATCTATATGTTTGGTACGGGCATGAAACATTGAATTAGAGCATAGTTTTTGTGCTGACTGATTATCATTGTACAAGTTTATCTTACAATTAACTAGAAGGCATTCATTCAAAAAAGTACGTAAAAATAACGCTTCTTTGCAAGCATCTGAAATAGCCATGTATTCTGCTTCGGTACTTGAGAGAGCCACAGTTCTCTGCTTACGGCTTTCCCAAGATATAACAGAATCGCCTAATTTAAATACATATCCTGTGTATGAACGCCGATCAACCTCATTGGATGCCCAATCAGCATCTGTGTACCCATTTAAGACCAATCCGCCCTTAACATACTTAAGAAAGTAATGACTTGTACCTTTGAGATATCGCAGGACCCTTTTCGCAGCTTTCCAATGTGTTTCATCGAAACATTCGTTAAATTGGCTCAAAACACCTACTGCATGAGAGATATCTGGTCTGGAACAAACTGAAATATACATTAAGCAACCTATTAGATTTCTGTAGTCGAAACGAGCATCCTTGACTTCACTTTTCTTAAGTTTTGATCCTACTTCCATAGGGGTTGGAGACGGTTTGCATTCAGTCATATTAAATTTACATAGAACAGTTTCAATGTAATGTGACTGATTTAAAGTAATTGATTCTTTATTCCTGCAAACGCTCATGCCCAATATTTGATGAGCTGGTCCCAAATCCGTCATCTCAAACTCTGACATGAGTTTTTCTTTCACCATATCTCTTTCTTTGGATATTGATGAAGAGAATAACATTATGTCGTCGACATAAAGGGCAATTATAACCATTTCCCTCTGTTGTCCTTTATAATAGACACATGGTTCTGAAGGCATTCTATGGAAATGGAGTTTATTTATTAACACTCCATTAATTTTTTCATTCCATGACTTTGCTGCCTGTTTTAATCCATAAACAGCTTTATCCAACTTATACACCTTATGTTCTTGTCCTTTCTTAACAAATCCTTCTGGTTGTTCCATTAGCACATGCTCTTTTAGATCACCGTTCAAAAAAGCTGTTTTGACGTCTAGGTGATTTATTTCCAGATCATATTCTGCAGCTAGTGCTAACAACAAACGGATAGTAGAGTAGCGGACCACAGGTGAAAAAGTTTCATTATAGTCAATGCCATACCTTTGAGAAAATCCTTTGGCAACCAGCCGTGCCTTGTATTTTAGGAGACTTCCATCTAAGTTCCTTTTTCTTTTAAAGATCCATTTGCATTTTACTGCTTTGTGATCTTTAGGTAGATCCACAAGGTGCCAGACTTTTTTGGTATTAAAGGATTTATACTCATCTTCCATGGCTTCCTTCCATTCTTTAGCTTCATTGCCACCAAGTGCTTCCTTAACAGTCTCTGGGTCTCCAAGATCCCTGTACTGTTGAGCTGCCAGTTGTGCAGATAGATCTTCATCTACAGCATCAGTGAAGTCTGTAACTGTCGAGTCTTCACTAGAACTCCCTGGAATATAGGTTTCATCCGATGAGTTATCTGCTTCAGATGAACTACTACTGTCATTGATACTAAATACTGTTTCCCTGTTCCTTTTTCTGTCATCAGAAGGACAATTTGCAGAGATATCCTGTGAACTTTCATCCCCGGTATCATCTGCCCTACATGTCGGTTCTGTATGTGAAACAACATGAACCAATTGTTTAGTACCATCCTCTGACAGATCCTTCTGCCAAAAACGATCTTCTAAAAACCTCACATGGTGTGCTTTAATACAATACCCAAGGTTTTCAGGATCCATGAGTTTGTAACCCTTTGTATTGTTACAGTAACCCACAAATATATATCTCTTTGCCTTCGAATCCAATTTCTTGTGATTTGAAGTCAAAGCATAGGCCAAGCAACCAAAAGTACGAAGGTGACTTACATCTGTCTTTGTGTTAGTCCATTTTTCCAGTGGTGTCATGCCCATGACAGCTTTTGTGGGTGAGCAGTTCTTCAGATACACTGAAGTGTTTACAGCCTCTGCCCAAAAACGTTTGTCAAGACCAGCATCTTCTAGCATACAGCGAGCTTTGTCCATGATGGTACGATTAGCTCTTTCTGCCACACCATTCTGTTGACTACAATGCGGGACAGTCATCTGGTGATGGATTCCTTGCTGCTGCAGAAACTCCTGAAACTTTTTATTAATATATTCACCACCATTGTCGCTACGAATAGTTTTTATTTTCTTATTAGTCTCATTTTCCACAAGCTTTTTAAATATTTTGAATTTTTCAAAAACTTCACCCTTTGACTTCAAAAAATAAACAAATGTTTTTCTTGAGCAGTCATCAATGAAAGTAAGAAAATAACAAGAACCACCAAATGACTTCTCTTGCATTGGACCACATAAATCCGTATGTATTAAGCCTAAAATCTCCTTAGACCTAGTATAAGACACTTTTAGAAAAGGTAATTTTGCGAGTTTTCCTTTAATACAGGCAATACATGATTGAAAACAAGTACTATCATAATTCATACCAATGACCATACCTTGTTTCATGACATTCATGCTCCTAGAGTTGAGGTGCCCCAGCCTGCGATGCCATACTTCCTGTGACACCAAGCTGCTCTGCTCTTGCTCTGACACATCACAGACCAGTAGTGATTTACTGCTGCTGTCAGACACCATGCATTGAGGCTGCACTTCAACATCAGCTCTACTGCTATTCCCTATAGTATCTAATTGAAAAATACCATTTACATAACTAGCGGTAGCAACAGTTTCATGCCCGTCCATTATTCTACAAGTTTTAGAATTAAAATTGACTTTATAACCTTTTCTTGTTAACTCACTCACTGATAAAAGGTTAGTTGACAGTTGAGGAACCAAGTAAACATTTGTTATTGTTCTAAAACCGCTGTCTAACTTAATTCTAACTTTACCTATTCCCGCAGTACATAACTGATCACCATTTGCAATGTTTACAGAGAGTTCTTTAGTTGATTTTAATTCTGACATAACACTCTTATTGTTGCACATATGGTTGGTTGCACCCGAGTCCACGTACCACACATCATTCTTGAGATTAACCGACAATGCTGACAATAACACCTTCTTCTTGTCCTTGACATTACTCACTGGAGTCGTAGAAGCAGCATTCTTAGGGCAATTCTTCTTTGTGTGTCCTGGTTTCTTACATCGGTAACATTTGATCTTCTTGACAGTAGTCAAAGCCGATGCATTCTCTGTCTTATCATCTCTTCTGTGAAACTCCTGTAATAATTTCATTTTTACAGTTTCACTGACAAGCTTGTCACTGGTATTCTCCAACGCCATGATGAGTGGGTCGTAATCGGATGTCAGTCCGCTCAGCATGATGACTGCTATGAAGTCATCGTCTAGTGGAGAACCTATGTCATGCAATTGTTGTGTAACTTCCGTTATTTTCGTAATGTAAGCCTCCATGTTACAAGCATTCTCTTCGAGTTTAGTTCCAAAAAGCAACCGCAGTAATCCTAAGCGTCTGCACAGACCCTTGTCCTCGTATGCGTTTTGTAGATTAGTCCATGCTTCGTAAGCCGATTTTGCGTTACGTACAAGCGAGAAAGCATTGGGATGTACAGAAAGACAAATTTTTGCAAGCGCGCGCTGATTTTTTCTTACATCTTTGCTTCCGTCGGTGGACTCGATACATTCGATGAGGTCCTCGTGCATCAGGAGCATCTTCATGGAAAACTTCCAGTTGTTGTAGTTTTCCGCCCCCTTCAGCCTTTCTATTGGAATTCCTGTGTGGTTTGCTTCGCTGGTCATTTTTTTCAAATTTTTGTAACCAAAGAAAAAAAAAAACACGTGCCGATCGGTTTTTTTTGTTTTTCTTGTTTTTTTTTCTTACAAAAAATAACTTTCGTTATCTATTTGAGTAGGTGTCTGGGCCCATAACCTGTTATTTATGTATTCAGGTGTGGAATTATTAAACTATATTCAAATAGGATCACAACAGTTTTATTGCACAGACATGACAAGAGAGATTGTTCTAGTACACGTTCCGCGAGAGCACGGTAAAAGTGACAGATACCAAAAAGTCACCATAGACAATATAACATCATAGATTTGACATAGAGGTTTTGTTCACAAAGTGTATGAGACGCGCAATCTACGAGTAGGTGGAAAAAGACCTTCGTTTTGAGAAACACGTGGCAGACTCGGTAAGAAACTATCGCCTGAAGATTTTGTACAAGATGAGGCCTTACTTATCCGAATCACTGCGGGAACAACTTGTAGAAACCTTAGTCCTGTCTCGGTTGAACTTCGCCGACACTGTATACTTACGGCCCGCGCTTATTAGCTCGTACGGATCGGCTCACACAAAAGGTACAAAACGCGTGCGCTCGATTTTGTTATAACATACCTCGTAGAAGTCATGTCACACCTTTTCTTAACAAGCATTTTACACTAAAAATGAAGTCCAGACGCAAACTACACCTGGCTTGCCTTTTATTCGGTGTGGTCAAATACCAAACACCGGACTACTCGTATAATAAACTAAGTTGGATAACAAGTTGGCGGAAAGTGGAAGAAGACAATGCTCGCAACAACTCTCAAGTCAGTCGCATAATACAGCTGCTTTCAGAGGCAGCTTCCGTTATTTCGGCTTCCAAAGTATGGAATAACCAGTGGCGTAGCGTGCCTTGGCGGGGCCCCGTATAAAAATTTGTTTGGGGGCCCTTAGGAAGGGTAAAGATTTCTCACAAAAGAAAAAAAAAATGTTTGCATAAAATTACAAGAAATATTTATTCATCATAATAATTATCTATGTCACTTTTTCCAAAATTTTTACAAACAATTCAAATTAAATATACACTTTCCTTGCCTTTTTTTCGGCAAACTGATTTATTAAATCATTTATAGCAGATGATGACTTTAGTTTTCTAAAGTTTCTGCCTCTATGAAAGAAATTGCTTTTTTAGATTTTTGTCATTTCTGAAATTAAAAAAAAATTGAGACGTTTTTATTAATTTTTGCTTACGCACGATGGGGGCCCCCGTGGCTCGGGGGCCCCGTATAAATGATACGGCAGATACGGCGTTAGCTACGCCCCTGGGAATAACCTGCCACCACCGATAAGACTAATAAACACGATAGGCGCTTTCAGAAGTCGTTTACGGCAGTTTCTTATAGAAGCACAACGTAAGCTGGATATGGTTGCTCTAAATGCATCTGTGATATGATGTGCGGCCCTACCTTCCTACCTAATTTAACTTGACCATGACAGTCTCGGGGTCGAAAAATGTTTTATTTTTTAAATGGATACCGTCACACTACAATTATTAAATAATCCTGGATATTTTTATGCAGAATCAATTTTTTTTCCCTGGACATTTCACACTGCACCATCTAGTCCCAAGCTAAGCAACCTAATGCTTGTGTTATGGTAGCTAGATGGCTGTTAAACTACATATATACATTTTTTTTTTGTTGTAAACTCATACATATTATAGATAGAAAAACACCCAGACCCGGAACAACTACTTGTAGGTCATACAAATATTATATAATATATTATAAGTTCCGTACGGGAATCGAACCCGCGACATGCAGCGCAGCAGTCAATCGCTTGACCACTGCGCTAACCGTGCCGTCAAATCAACGACAATCAATGTTGTTGACAAGCGCTTACTTCTCATCTCCCTCCTTTTCCTTTATCTACTTCCAGTTTCACTTCCGCTTGAAAATACATAAATGACCTATTTACGTACGGCACGGTAGTATCATATTAATTTGTTACACAATCCACTGTTAGGGGAAAATCTTTCCGTTTATTTCAATTAGTCCGTCGCGCTTTGCTGCTTGCAGCATTTTGGTTTCTTTTATTATTGTTGTTTTATTTTATACTGTGTGCAATAAATGTATTTTCTTTCTTTCTTTCTTCTCTTCCATCAATAAGCCATCAACGTCACCCGCCCACCGTGATACTCGTTGCTCATGAGACTATACATAATATGTATTTCATTGGTCTAAAACATTTATAAGCCATAACAGATATTTGAATATGGACTTGCGGTCCGGGACCCGGCCTGGTAGCCACAGTGAGCACACGTGTCGCGGCGACTGTAACCCGAGCCGGCGCGGCGGCAGCTCGTCCCGAGCGCGACACGTGCGCACCCATCCGTCGCAACATTCAGATTTAGTTGCTAGCTCACATAGCGATACATACACATGTTATGGTTACACGCCTTCATCTAACCAATATAAATACACCAAAAAGCAGGAGTAGGAAAATATTCTCCCGATCAGAATATTAATCCGACCTGTACTGTCACTTGCAGTAAGCTGGACCTCACGCGTTGTACGCACAGTTACATACAGTGTGGGGAGTATAAGAAGGCACATAATGCCAGCCAATCGCCATCAAATTGAGAAGAAGTTCAATATGCCTGATTGTGTTCAGAAGAGAGAGACAGTTGACAGGGAGCCGGAATGTGTCGGCGGTGGCTGGTGAGAGACGCGCGAGGTGTGTCTCGGGGGTCGGGAACGTTCGGGTCGCGATAATGTGACCATTCTCAGAATCGCGCACAGTGAGTGTCAGAACAGACACACAGAACAATTATTTTCACATAACACCCCAATGAAGACTTGCAAGTATTATCTGCACTACTAACAGCATAACGCAGATAAAATGTGACTAAAAAGTTACTCTTTTTAGGGTTCCGTACCTCAAAAGGTAAAAACGGAACCCTTATAGGATCACTTTGTTGTCCGTCTGTCTGTCTGTCTGTCTGTCTGTCAAGACCTTTTTTCTCAGGAACGCGTGGAGGTATCAAGCTGAAATTCATATCAAATACTCAAGTCTATGGTCTCTTGGAGCTGTGAAAAAATCAAACTTCTAAGTCAACGCGATCAAAAGATACTCCCGTTTATGCCGCAAATTTTCGACACTCGCAAGGGAATCAAAACCTACAGGGTACTTCCCGTGAACTCAGAATCTTGAAATTTGGTATGAAGCAACGTCTTATAGCAGAGATATAGGAAAAATTGCGAAAAGTATACATTTTTAGTTATATCATATAATAAAAATATTTTTAATAATTTTATTATGGATTTCATTTAGCAATAAAAATACCATAACTTTTACTTATATACCTACAGGTTTGTACGGAACCCTCGGTGCGCGAGTCTGACTCGCACTTGGCCGGTTTTTTGTGTAGTTCAGCGCTCGCTCCTGGCTTAACTTGCACGAGGAAAAGTTTTAGTACTTCTGTCGCAGTTGCATGACTCATGTCAAACGTCTATTCGCTGATAATGTCTGTGTTCCGTGTTGCCCACTAAGAATAGAGCGAAATGAGTGACACGTAGCTCTGCTGTACATTGAGTCTTTTAGTACCTAGTCGTAACGGAAAAGAAATCGGAATGTTTTTGTGTCGGCAACGGGCGAGGTGCGAGGGCGAGGTGGAGCGGGAGTCAAGCGGCTCGTGACCGTTACCGGCGCACGAAGCGCGCGCGGCGCTGCTGGTTCCCTTAGTAAAAGTGGTTCATAATTTATTATAACTTCAATATTACCCATTTTCTAGTTGACAGCTGTTATTTTAACAACAGCATGCTTTGACACTACATTGCGCCACAGATCACAGCCGTGTCGTGTTTACATGACCGAAATAATAAACATGTAATGCTGTGACGTCAGTCCCTTTGTTAAGTGATGCGAATGCGCTACAATTACACTTGGACATGCTCTCCGCTGTCACACACACATACAGGTTGGGACAAAGGCCCTGCATATAGGATAACGCGACAAGCTCGCGGTCACGACTGGAAGCTGGAACAACCACTTGTGAAGGAGGCTCACTCACACTTAGTAACACAAACGGTCCAGCCACACCGCTCAACTATCGCTGCACAGTGCTGCAGCTTCTTTGCACACATTTATGGTCTACTCGTATTTGGTTTAGTACAAGCTCTTGGTTGTTCATAAGATGCACTGTTTTAGCTTTCATGGTTTAAAATTAATTTTTTATCTTCTGATTATTTTAGTATTAATAATTTTGACATGATGAATGGTGATTTTGACATTACTTATTTTTAATGATTTTGACATTATTATTATTAATTATTTTGACATTATTGTAACTATTAAGTACCAAAATTTTCCAAATATAATTATGTACTAACACTAGTGTTTAAGATGTGTATGTATGATTTTACTAACAAATTGGATTGTATTATCTGGATAATAAATGATTTGATTTGATTTGATTAAACTTATACTGTCACTTACGGGATATCTTCCGTGATTGTCCATAATTTTGAACTCCCGATGTACGGAAACGGAATACACGGAAAACACGGACGCAATCCTGTAAGTGACAGTATTAGTTTAGGCAGAAGATGGTTCAACATCGCAAGCACCAGCAACTGGCAAATAGGCACTAACCGCAGCATCATGCCGGGATCATCACGAAAGGTGCAAACACACAACTACCAATTAAGTCATTGAGATTTTCAGCACCTGCAGCACCCGCACCAGCGCAGCCTGCCGTGCTAGGAAGATGGGATGGCGACGAGAAGGGTGTCGACGCAACTTGCATCCAACACCAAAGGCCTACCCAATTTCCATGGCATTATGGTCATCTGTTCTCTTCCTATCGACGAGTGCCAAGCCATATGTGCATCTGGATTGAGGGCCTATTTTTTAAATCCTTGTGAAATGAAATAAGACTTCTAGGGAAATCAGTCAAAATTGTAAAAACTTAAAGCTGCTATGATTAAATAACTTGGACCATCAATCCAGACGCGTGCATAAAGTGGCACGACCTGGGAACCGAACCCAGGAGCTTATGCTCAGCAACCACTAGACCTACGGGCAGTCACTTTAGAAGTAGGTTTAGAGAAATCCGTGCCTAAAGCCTGCACGAGGAGAAGGCGGCAGAAAGCGAAGGCGGCAGAAAGCCAGGCGCGTTATACCGTCTTAGAAGCGCCTCTGCGGTGTCTGCTTAGGCAACGCCTAAGATTAACATACTCAAATTTTAAGACCATAATACGAGTAGACTTCGCTTAAGACTTACGTGGTGAGGTCGAACTGATCATTGCACAGATCAGCAAAACCAAGCTGCTGACTCAAACACTTGGCTAAATCAATATCAAATCAAGAAAATGGAAATCAATACAATTCGAGAAAAAAAGTATCCTATATTATTATGTTAATCCAGGTTATAAACTATCTATGTGTCATATTCATCATTTGCATGAGTAGTTTTCGCGTGAAACAGTAACAAACATCCATCCATCCCTCAATAGGTACTCGCAAACTTTCGCATTTATAATATTAGTAGGATAGGATTGGTAGACAAGGTAGGTACCTACTGCCTCCGACCATAAAAAAAATATTACTAAAAAAAAAGAAATAATTCATTAATAAATATTATTAATGTAATGTAAGTTATAACATCATCGCACGTAAAAGTCCCGTCAAAATCGGTCCAGCCGTTACGGATTTCGATTTTCGCTGATTTAAAAAATAGAAACTATTCGATTGTATTTTGTTTTCATTAAAAAAAGCTAATTATTTTTTCCTGATTTCATGTGTTTTAGTACAATTATAAATCTCACTTTTATCATTTTGAGATGTAAGTACAGTTTTTGAAAAAAATTAGTGGTGAGTCATTTTTTATGTCATGGAGCAGTGAGCTGTAGACATGCTACAAGCGGGAAGATATTTTATTTTATTTGGAACAACAAACAATTACATAGAGACATAAAACTTAAAATTAACAATTATGTAATCAGCAGCGTTATTCACAGAATACAAATATCAGTCCCAGGTATCCCAGCATTTTGATGTCAATAGGAGCGTGATTTGTCGTCTTTGGCAGCGTTACGTTAATACAGAGGATCTTGCTGAGCAGCACCCAGGACGTGGAAGGAGTACAACTGCTCGACAGGACCGATACCTACATACAACTGACTGCAAGACATCAGCCAATGTTAACCGCCCGGGAGATAGGTTTAAAGCTACAATTCCCAAGCGGTGTTGTTGTTAGCCACCAAACCGTGAGAAATTCACTGCATGAATACGGCCTACGAGCACGATGCCCAATTAGGTGCCCACCTATACGCCATGGGTATCGCACCCGTCGACACGAATGGTGTAGGGAACACTTGACATTGACCCAGGAGCAATGGGATAACATTTTATTTTGCGAAGAGTCCCGGATTGGATTTAGGCCTGATACGAGAAGGGTAAGAGTGTATCGTCGTCCCGGAAATGCTGAACGGCTGAGATGCGTCTAGGAAGTGCACCCTTACAGTGGCTCCACAATGATGGTACGGCGGGTATTGTGAAGATCAGACGAACTGAGCTCGTTTTTGTCGATGGCAATATGAACGCTGAAAGTTACATTGAAGATGTCCTCGGGCCTTATGTTCACCCATTTGCACTAAGTCTTGGCTCAGATTTCACGCTGATGTACGACAATGCGCGTTCGCACACAGCTCGGAGGACCAGAGAGTACTTGGCAATAGAAAACATCCGGGTATTGCCGTGGCCTACACAATCGCCACACTTCAATCCCATCGAGCTCGCATGGGACATGCTCCAGAGACGTGTTCTAGAGAACCTGGACGGAGTGTCGACAACACAACAACTAAAAGACTTGTTAAAATTTAATTGGGAGCGATTGCCGCAGGATCAGATAAACAATCTTAGAAAACCAATGAAGAATCGTTGCCGACAAGTTTTAAACAACAGAGGCGGTCACACTTTGTATTAAATTATCAAATAATTAAAAAAAATCGGTACCTACTTATTTAATTTTGTAAAACATGTAAATTTTAATTTCATTTTGACTTTATTTCATACTACGTATGTTACGGTACACATATTGTTAATTATTATGCCTAAATGAACAATTGAATGAAGGATTTTATTTATTTAGTCACTAATGGACCAAAAAATGCTTAGTTATTATTTATAAAGGAAATATATGACAACAGTTCAAAAGTTAAAAACCATTCATGCTGCTTAAACTTTTTTGATGTGTGTACTTACTTTCATAATTATGTATTCAGTAACAAGCTCCTATTTTGAAATTACAAACTAACACTTCCATTTTTTTTTTTTTGTATAATAGATAGATGTCGTGTTATATACCCATAAAACGGTTCTGCGAAACAGAAATATACAAACAACAAAACGTAGTAGTGTTGATGTTAAAATTTAATTACTTTTTTAAGGCTCGTGTTAGTGTTGCGATCTCATCAAAAGCAAGCTATCCGTGCGAAGTGCAGCGAGTTCGACACTACTACATGTGCACTGACCTCGATCACTAATTCGTTTTTGATTACAGATATTATTCTGCTGCGAACAGAGCGACAAAACCTTCCTGTGAGATATGCGGTGAGAGGTCGCAGCTGCACATGATCTGTACACGACACAACTCACTGACGGTGTAACAACGAGCCAGTCGGTGCGCGGCGTCTCAGGCGCACCATTGTGCACCAATCAACGCGCCTCTCATTCGGCTCCGGCGACATCCTGTGCCACACTCGCTCGACCAGATTCCTCTCTACCCACTAATGTACAAACTCATCAAGCCAACACTTCAGAAGTAAGAACTTTCTCATCACAAATCTCTTATCTCTCAAATCTATTATTAAATTTGCAATTTCTGAAAAGCCTGTCAATATAGGTACAAATTACTTTAACAACTAAACTTGTTTTAGCTCCAAATCAAATTGCAAAACCCCACCCCGTCTTAAAACAAAAATAATATTCTGACCATCATAATGAGGTGTAACAGGTACAATCCAAAATAACATCTCCAATAGTAACTCATTGCTTTATTTAGCAACCCGTAGGTATAATAATGTACTTACAATTGAAGGTACCTGTACGAAATCCGTATCAATGGGCTGGATGTTGGTGCTGAGTTTTGAAGACAGTTTAAGGGGTGTAATACACTTCTGAAACACTAGAAGGATGAGAAGCGTCTTCTCAAGAAAGAGTGACAGCCACTTCAACACGTTATCAGTTGAGTGTGGACGCAGCTCCCCCAGGCTCCGGGAGCGACCGGGAGACAGGACAGCCTGCCGTGGAATGTACAGGCTGACAGACTGACAGCCAACCGTACCGTTGCGGGAGATGCACGCTGTCTTCCTTAACGCTTATATGTTCCGATAGGATGGCTATCGCGGATCAGGGCATAACGTGCGAAGCATAGAGGATGTCACACAAGTACACATTAAACTCAAACTCAAAGCATTTATTTAAATTAGACCATAATAGGCACTTTTGAATGTCAAAAAAACAAAGAAGGCGAGCTATAGTCACAGACACAAGACATAATAACTTGTGAAAGTACTGTAGTTGCCCATTCAAAAGCGTAGATCTCATTGGAGAAGAATGGGCAAGAAACTCCATGGTACTCTTTTCAATCAAAATATTGTTACAAGATCTTGGTTACATCATACACGTTGAGATTATACATATATGTGAGAACGATGTAGAAAGACGTGCACATTAAGAGCGTCCAGAGTAAAAGATTATATCAATAATTTAAAAACAAAAACTGTGGCAGCTAAGAGATGACCAGTCCCAACTGACAGCGCTCGTTCACGAACATGACGCATGGATCAGCGCCATTCAGCTCAGGAAACTAAATGACCCGACACACCCGCCACCATCAGCGAAACATTTGATGACATTCTGCATGACATTCTCTCAGCCACCAGGGCACATTCAAGTCAATGAAAGATAACTAAAAGTAAATGGTAGCTTTACATAGTACTCACACATGTGCTATGCAATTATATAATACTAAGAGATTGAATCTATTGTATAGATTAAGAGCAAAGATATTTTTACAATCTTCTGCAGCTTCCACAATAACTTCACATGGTAATCAATTAATTTGCCCCTATGCCTGTGGAGCAGGACCAGCAATACCAGCATATAGCCAAGCATTTTTATCATCAATGTAATCCCCCAACTAATAACATACTTGCCTACATAGTGTGCATTTTTATAATAAGATTTATATTTCGTCTCATTCAGTTGTAGAATGTTAAAAATGTTACAAATACCTCCCGTATTTGTAAAATTTTAAACAGTATCCCATGAAAGATGAGTCTACTTTAGCTAGCCTGAAACCTGGCTGTACTAGTTGGTCCCTGTTTCTAGTATTATAGTGGTGTCTGTCACTTCTTTTACTAAATAAATGCAGATGTATTGCCAAGGTACTGTCATGATGTTAATTTCCTTAAACAGTTCTCTTAGAGAATCGCGCCTACGTAGATCATATTAGGCTCTGATAGCTCTTTTCGGCAGAATAAATATAGACTCGATGTCTCCAGCCCGTCCTCATAGTAAAATACCGTATGACATAAATACTATGAAAATAACTAAAAAAGACTAGCTTCGCGGTATCTACATCAGTAAATTGACGGATTTTCCTAACAGCATATGCTGCCGGACTCTCCTACCTCCGACGACCTCTCTCAAACCTCCAACCTCGACCTCTAGGTCACTCTCGGCGACCAACACAATGTCGTCGGCAAACAGCATACCAGGGAGCATATTCCTGGATGTCCGACGAAAGTACGTCCATTGTCAACAGGACGAGGTAAGGGCTTAGAGCCGACCCGTGGTACAACTATACAAGCCAGGAAAAGCATTAGGCAAGGAAGTGCAGAGCACCACATTGCCTTTTCCACTTAAGAGAGATGTAAGGAAAAAGAAAATCTTGACTGGCAGACACCAAATTATTCCGTCAAAAAAATATTTAGAGCAAAACTGATTCTGAAAAACAATTGATGAATTTTCAGTTTTATTTTAATACCACATAATGTCGATTTTGTTTTTATTTTCTTATTTATATTTAATTGTATGGTTAAATGTCTTTAATTATTAGGTACCTATTGAAGCCCCTAGACCCATTGTTAACCAGGGGGTGATTCATTGTTCACCACCCTTTGTACACAGCGAGTCAATTCTGCTCTTTAAAAAAACCTTATATATGTTGCAGTCAAAACTCTTAACCAGTCAAAAGTACTTTTAACAAGCAAAATCAGTCAAAAGAAGTTTTAACCATATGCTTTCGACAATACTACTTTTGACTGAAATACCTAACAGTTAAAATTATTGTTGCCCAATGGAGCTGGTTAAAAGTAGTTTTGACTAACTGATTCCGTCAAAAGTGGTTTGGACGGTGACCAGTCAGTTCACCAAAATTTAATTCAAAAATTTTTACTTGACAAGCAACGATTGGCAAAAACATTATTTGTCATTTCATCATTCTACAACAACAAGTTTACCAAATATTTCACTTAGCAAAATAATGATCCGATAAACTTTTATTTGACAAACAATTCATTATTTTTTAATTTTATTCCATAAATAACGTTTGGAATGAAGACATTACACAAATTGACTTAATATAACGTAATTGAAATTTAACAGATGCTGACAGAAACTCTAACCCTAGACGGTCGACGTCAAGGGCACCCCGAAGTTCAGTTAGTTAGGTTCATGTAAACCCTGCAGACAGAAATAGGAGCCCCCCGCAGCGGGGATTCGTCGCGTCGACCTGCTGACGGAAACGCTAACCCTAGTCGGTCGACGTCAGGGGCACTCCGAGGTTCGGTTAGTTAGGTGCCTGTAAACCCTGCAGACAGAAATAGGAGCCCCAACCGAATCCAAATAGAAGATTCAAACTAGTTAATAGTGCTTTTGACTGATGCTTTAGCAGTTAAAACTAGTTTTGACTAAGAGCGTCAGTTAGAACAACTTTTAACCGTAAATTTGCAGTCCAAGGCACTATTTACCAATGATTTTAAGTCAAAACCACTTTTGACCAACCTGTTCAGTCAAAATTACTTTTGCCTATTTTATTCAGTTAAAAGTACTTTTGACTGGTTAAGAGTTTTGACTGCAACATATACACTGCTCTCCGATATTGGAGGTCCAGACATAATATCAAAATAAATTTTAAGCCAATCTGACTGATAGGTTTTGAGATAGGAGTCGCCAAAAAAGTGATGATCCTAATTAAAAAAAAAAAGTTACATTGTAGTACCTACTTATTTCAATTTAAGTTGCGTTTTATGAGCATTTATGATGCATATTTGCATGCAAGTAGTTGAAATATAGGGTATTCAGATCATAGTATTCAGATCATAGATCCGAATACCCTGATCTGAATACCCTATATTTCACAGTTCGACCATTCGAGTATCCCTATATTTCACTATTCAAAATGAAGGTTGCATTCAGAATTCTCTATTCAAAATGAATGTTGCATTCAGAATTCTCAATTCAAATTGAATGTTGCATTCAGATCGAAATGAGACTCTATTCAAGATCGTCTATTTAGAATACTCCAATGATAGATTTCTTACATTTCTAATTATTTACATTTTTCACTGAACTAAGTAATAGAATACAGGTAAATTTATAGCTTAGACATTCACACTTCGATTCATAAGTAGGTTTAACATTCTATTATCATTAATATCTACTAGGATCGTTCGTATCTTATCTTACTGACAAAACACTTTATTTTCTTCACACCATTTATTTAGGCAAAACACATTTTTTAAGGCACATACATATGATGCATACAACTTATGAACTAATACACTAAAGGAACATCCCTTCCAGTTTTCTTTTACAAGGATTGATAAAAAGTATTATTCAAATATGGTAGCAAGTCTTTGACACGTGAGTATATGTTATCATTGTGAATATCCTTCACAATATGCTGAACACATATTTCCGCACTGCACTGGCACATAGAATTACTTTGAAATTGGTTCGCATCGTAGATTTCGATCCGTATAACTTTAGCACCACCGATGGAAAATGTTTTGTAAAAACTCATTAACTCTTTCTTGTTTTCATTAGTTGTATTTAGTGTAGGTGGGGTTCTGCGTCGTTCATCCATATCCAAATAATTGATGGCTCTATCAACCATATCAGGATCTATCATTAATGGAGGTGAAATTGGTGAATAAACCCAGCTTGGTGTCTGAAACAGAACACATTATCGTTGCAGTACTGGTATTATTAAGGCCATAACATAATTCAGAGTATTTATTTTTTAAACTTGGACACTTACCGACATTGTAGAATTAGTAGCACACTAAAAGAAATAAAGAACTAAAGTGAAACTGTATCTTTTTATTTTTTATTTTATACTTATATGAAAATTTGTTGTAGCTGATCCAACCCAGTCAGGACTCAGGTGCAGAAATTGAATGATCGATTTTATTTTATTTTTTCCATTTATATATCTTTTAATTTTTATCAATAGAGTTCAAAGTCGTACGTTTTCTTTTTTGCTAGATTTTGATATCCTCGGACAAAATGGTATGGTGAAATTGAAACCTCAAGACATCTCGGCGCCAAACATTTTATTGTTTACCGTAAAGTTATATTGATAAAATAAATACTACTGTACGTTTGTTATTAGTATTATTTCATACATTTTATTTAGAAAATTCAGCAGGCAAAATCATCGTATGTTAGTAGTATGTCATTGATGATGACTTTGCAAAATTGTAATTATTTATATGGAGATGGATCAAAACAAAATAGCAAATCGACATACTATCGTTACTCCTGGTTTTGCCTACTATTATTATGTCGTTATTCAAACTTATATTTTTTAAAGTCACCTAAAATTAACTTAAAATTAACTACTGGTAGATATCCCGATACAGAATTGTTTGTATACTATAAATATTGCTTTTATTATTACAGCAAGACTGTAAAACTGTTTAAAAATCTATCAGTAGATCTTGAGTCAAAACAATAGTGATCATAGAAATGTTCGCTTAAAATAAAGGTTGATAAACACATCACAAAATTATAAGATAAAAAAGAAGCTTACTCTTATACCGAAATCTGAGATTCTGACTCGTCATATTTCCACTCCTCAACGTGTCTAGGAGTTACATGCGAGCGTGCAAACCGCAGCGTTTGTACCGCCGGCGTGGAAAATATTCAGCAAAAACAACAACCTACGAACTTTTTTCTAAGTACCTAAGTATGAAATTCCCCTATTTTTGATTTAAGTAAGTACCTACATAAGATTCAAAATCGCTTAACATTCGTCTTATAAAAAACGCTGTAAACTTAAAACCATAACCGCTACGATTTGTACGCTCGTGTACCCGTGTACACAATTGACAATTTTTGCAAGTATGCAGTTTTACAAATTTGGATTGAATGACGTGATTTTAGGGCTATAAAAACGCTTCACAAATGAGCCTCCGGTACAATTCCTCTCTGGAACGAATCCACTCTGCAAGGAATCAACGCTCCGAGCTCCCTAATCAAGCTAAGCATCAATCAAGTCTAAGCATCAATCAAGAATGTAAGTACCTATTCATAATCCTAGCTAACTATTGAATGGTTAGAGTAATGTATTAATTGATGTATTCGGTACACGCTTAGCTCAGAGACTGAGTGTTGCTTTTCTATGCTGCAGGTTCGATTCCTGCACATATAGAATGGTATGTATATTCATCTAATAAAAATTGTTTTTTAACACAGTCAGCGCAGAGGCTGACTGATCGATGTTTGTAAGCATTTGTGTCCTGGATTCGATTCCTGCACAAATCAAACGATATTACTATGTGTCAATTATTTATCTTCGTCATGATCACTTTTTTTTTTTTTTCAAAATGTAGGAATTAGGAAGGAAACGGATTGATTGTAATGCACTATTTTTTTTTTGTTCACAGGTCGGAACTACTCAACAACGACCTTTTCCTCTCCAGCGATGACTCTGATCAAGAAGTGAAGTCGAAGAGGAAGACAGAGGAAAGAAAAACGAAGCGAGAAAGGTCCAGCAAGTCGAGTGAAGATCAGCCATCAAGACCAAAAAAATCGAAAACGATCATTTCGCCAGTAACACTGCCAGCTCGAGTTACAGCTAAGGAATTATTCGGTGAAGACAGCGGTAATGAAGAAAGCGTCACCCCCACACCGAGATCCTGCAAAACTGGTAATATACCACCACTTTACTCATATTTTACAAGAAGGATGGCGAAGGGATATTCTCGACAGATAAGCGAGACTAAAGAGGGAAAATATTATGTAGAGGTGAAAATTTACAATACAGAAGAAATTAAAAAAATATTGCCTATAAATAGATGGCGCTCGGCCATAACTACCATCAAGACGAAACTAGATGATAGTAAAGAATCTTGGGTCCACTTAAAGGAGTTTGTTAAATCAACTCAAAATGATTTTAAAAACTGTGCCATCACCCACATGGGTGCCTATGATGTTTAACGTGTGTTTTTATTTGATTTTTTGTCTGTGAATATTTGCTTTTAATCTTTCTTTACATTGTATCTTCTTTTTAGTTGTTTTTTTAAATAATAATATGTCTTATTAATAATTGTTTTATATTTTATAAGTATGATGTTGTAGTATAAATAAATATTGTATTAGTAATTTCGTCATTGGATTTCTTTTTTTACAGTTACACACCTCAACAGCAAATCGAGATCTAGAAAGTCAATAACCTGTCATAAATGTAAAATTGAAATACCAAAAAATCAGTATTCCTATCATATGAGAACGAATATACACAAAGCAAATTGTTTATTGAATACCAAGTTCACAGATATTCATATTATTGCAACAGCATTCAAAAACAGATTAATGACATACAGATTGAATGTTACTCAGGAAGACGAGTACCTCGGTTTAGAGGCGTTCCTGGGTGATCATCTCATGAATATAACAGAATTGATAAATATGTCACTTAATGAACACAATTGCATAAAATTGAGTTTTGAATTGTTTGCCTTTTTTATGTTATCAAAATCAGACGAACAACAATTAAAGTCGTTTAATACCAAATATGAAATTATATATAAGAGCACTGATTTGAATGAATTATTAACCAGAGTAATAAATAAACTAAATAATAAATTAACCGAGTTCCAGCACTGTCAATCTGGTTGGACATTTGTTTCTATGAGTCATCTCGAAATTAATATAAACAAGTATTCCCCTATGAGAGGTGGGTCTTATATAGAACTGCCCTCAGATATTAAGCACTCGAAAAGTTGTATAAATATTAAAAATAATGATAATTGTTGTTTATTATGGAGTATAGTTGCTGGATTATACCCAGCTAAACATAATGTATGCAGAACAAGTTCATACCCTCATTATACCTCTGTTTTAAATATTGAGGGAATGTCATTTCCTCCTACGATAAATGATATTAAAACGTTAGAAAAAAATAATTCCAACATCAGTTTAAATATATATGGTATACAAAATAATATTGTGACTGGACCTCTTTATGTAACACAAAATAAAAGAAAAAATCATTTTAATTTACTTTATATCGAAAAAAAATCTATCGCACACTACTGTCTAATTAAAGATTTAATACGTCTAGTGCGACGTCAAGTGACTCGTTCTAAAGGAAAACTTTATTTATGTGATGCATGTCTACAACTATTTAGTAACGAAAATAGACACAAGACTCATAACTGCTCTAAGATTTTGACTATATTACCAGAAAATAAATCTGTACTAAAGTTCAAACATTATGAGAGGAAGCAAAAAATTAATTTCATAATTTATGCTGATTTTGAATGTATGTTAATAGACTGTAATGAAAGTAATTTAAATACTTTGAATACTCAGAAACTAAAAACACACCAACCTTCATGTTTCGCTTATTATATTTGTTGCGCACATAATGATCAATTAAACAAGTATGTTACGTATCGAGGTACAGATTGTGTGGAAATATTTGTTAAATATTTACTAGAAGACGTTAAATATATACATAAGATTTTAAGTAGTAAAAAGCCAATGACCCCATTATCAGCAGAACAAGAGATGGATTATCAAAATTCGAAGACATGTCACATATGCAAAAAATTATTATTGAATGATAAAGTCCGAGATCATGATCATATTACATCTGAGTATCGTGGAGCAGCGCACTCCCATTGTAATTTGATGTATAGAGTTTGTTCATTCATTCCCGTTGTCTTTCATAATTTGTCTGGATATGACTCACATTTATTCATTGAAGAGTTAGCAAAGTATGAAGGCTCTATTAATATAATCCCAAAAACTAAAGAAAAATACCTTTCAATAATAAAAGTTATAAATACAGAAAAAAACAATCACCCTATACAAATCAAATTTATTGATTCCTTTCAGTTTCTTAGTTCTAGTCTAGATGCACTAAGTAAAAGTTTATCAGAAGACGATTTTTCAAACTTATCAAGAGAGTTTACTGATAAAAAACAATTTGATTTAATGCGGAAAAAAGGTGTTTATCCATATGATTATATTGATTCGTGGTCTAAATTTGACGAGACGAAACTTCCCTTAAAGTATAATTTTTATAACAGTCTGTGCGAAAAACATATAACTAATGAAGAATATTTACACGCTCAAACAGTTTGGAATATTTTCAAAATAAAATCTCTTGGTGAATATACAGATTTATACATAAAATGTGATGTTCTTTTACTATGTGATATATTTGAAAAATTTAGAAAAACAAGCTTACATTACTATAAGTTGGATCCGGCTTATTATGTAACGTCTCCAAGCTTAAGTTGGGATGCAATGCTTTTATATACCGACACTGAACTTGAGTTGATAAGTGATTTACAAATGTACGAGTTATTAGAAAAAGGAATTCGTGGTGGACTAGCACAGTGTTCTCTACGTCATGCTGTAGCAAACAATAAATATTTACCACATTTTAATGAGTTTGAACCAAGTAGTTATCTAATATATCTTGATTGTAATAATCTATATGGCTATGCTATGATGAAGAAACTTCCTATTAAAGAATTTAAGTTCTTGAGTCTGAAAGAAATTAGCAAGTTTGATGTAAATGATGTGTCAGATGACAATGATTATGGATATATTTTGGAAGTAGATTTAAATTATCCAAATTATTTACATTCCAAGCATAAAGACTTACCTTTCGCAGTTGAAAAAATAGTACCTCCTTATGGAAAATCAGTAAAATTGGTTGCAAATCTCTATGATAAGCAAAATTATGTAATTCATTATGTTCACTTGAAAGAATGTTTGAAAAAA
This sequence comes from Eurois occulta, assembly GCA_950022335.1. Taxonomy (NCBI): domain Eukaryota; kingdom Metazoa; phylum Arthropoda; class Insecta; order Lepidoptera; family Noctuidae; genus Eurois; species Eurois occulta. Next base: position 341,142 of record OX465489.1, on the reverse strand, counting down.
GGTCTGGTTTTAAAAAAGATTCATCGTATACTAAGCTTCAGACAAGAATGCTTTCTCAAAAAATATATTGATCTGAATACTAGTCTTCGTCAAAATTCCAAAACTGCGTTCGAGAAGGACTTTTTTAAATTATTGAATAATGCCATATTCGGAAAAACTATCGAAAATAAACGCAAGCAAGCCGATGTAAAATTAGTAACGAAATGGACAGATAACAGAAATAAAACAAATAAGCATCTTGACGCTGAGAAATTGATATGTAAACCAAATTTAAAAAGTATATCAATTTTTTCAGAAAATTTCGTAGCTGTGGAATTGTACCGTGAAAAGGTCGTTTTAGATAGACCTATTTATATTGGATTTACCGTTTTGGAATATTCGAAGCAACATTTATACCAATTTCATTATGACGTTATTAAAAATAAATACGGAAACAATGCTGAGCTGTGCTATACAGATACTGATAGCCTATTATATTTAATTTATACAGATGATTTTTATCATGATATGCATGATGATCTTACCAAGTTTGATACCAGTAATTTTGGAATAAATAATCCATATCACATACCGCAACTTAATGCTAAAATTCCTGGATTATGGAAACATGAGGTTGGTGACGATTTAATTACAGAATTTACTGGTTTAAGAGCTAAATTATATTTTATAAACAGTTTGAAGACTGAAATTAAAAAAGCCAAAGGTGTTTCTAAGTCTGTAACTTGTAACCTAGAATTGAATGATTACAACAATGCACTGCTGACAAATAAAGCGCATAGATGTAAAATGAATATGATCAAATCAATTAAACATGTTTTATACACTCAGCAAGTAGATAAACAAGTTTTAGAAAGAAACGATGACAAAGTTCAAGTATTACAGGACCAAATTCATACATTACCCTGGGGGCATTGTGATTCTATGTTTGTAGATTATTCCAGTGATGTGTAATCTGTAAATGTGTATTATTTTGATTACCAATAGTAAACAATTTTACGCTGTTTGCACACAAATTAGATTTAAACATTTACTTTGTTGTAAGTACCTACTAATATAAAATTACTGTTTAATAAATGTCTAATGTGTAATAACCATGTACGTTTTATTTTAATTTCCATTTACACAATATTCCTCAAGTTTTACTTACAAGTTCAGAATTAATTAATATAAAAATAAAACATACCGCCTTTTAGTCAAGAAGTATATATACTCAGGTCATTTATTATTACCTCACATTTCACAATGAAGTTCGTCAAGCAATCACAGACTTTAAAAGTCAATAATATAAAATTAGAAAACCATTCACAAAAAGTGAGACACAGCACACTCTTGCCTAACACTATCAGATGTATTATATGTGGTCCATCTAACTGCGGAAAAACTAACATAATGCTTAATTTACTATTACATGAAAATGGAGTAAAATTCAAGAATATTTATTTATACTCGAAGACAGTTTTCCAGCCGAAATATTGTTTTTTAAAACAAGTCATCCGTTGCATACCCAATGCAAACTTATTTATCTTCCATGATAATAAAGAAGTTCTACATCCTAATGATGCCTTAACCAATTCAATTATGATTTTCGATGACGTCACATGTGAAAATCAAATAAATATTCGTAACTACTTCGCAATGGGGAGACACAAACAGATAGATTGTTTTTACTTATCACAAACCTATTCCAAAATACCTAAGCAACTAATACGAGATAATGTTAATCTTTTGTTAATCTTTAAACAAGACGACATAAACTTAAAACATATATACAATGAACATGTAAATACGGATATGGAGTGGCTTCAATTTAAAAAACTTTGTTCTACTATATGGCAAGATCGGTTTGATTTTTTATTAATAAATAAAGATTGTTCTCTAAATGAAGGTAGATATAGACGAGGGTTTGACATATTCGTAACTTTTGAAAATACGTAATATAAACCATATTACTGTAAAAAAATGTTCAATCTTAGTCTACTACCTCTATATAACGGTTGGATATTGTCGGGAATCATTATGGAGGTCAATATAAAAGAACAATTGATAAAATCGGTAGATAGTATAAAAAATAAAATTAAAACAATACAAAATGCAGAAGATGTCGATAATTTAAAATTTAAGAAACTTTTCAAGCCAATAACAGATCCTCTAGAGACCTTAATTAAAGTTAATGATAAGAATAGAACCATATTGGGTACGCGTAAAGGTGACGATAATACAATGAGAAGATGTAGCTCATCCATAGATTTTGAAAATTTTAAAGAATTTATAGAGAAATATTCAAACGATGATTCTGAATCCTATAACTGCACAGGTAATGATAGCGAGAACGATACATTTATGTCACTTAATAAAGAAGATATGATTGAAATCTATGATAATAACATGAATGTACCATTTGGAATTCGAAGTGAAAACAAAAATTTGATGATGGGGAACTCTAAAGTATCATTTTCTTTTACAAACAATGTTAACGATTCCCTCAAATCAATTATAGCCACAGTGAATGACAAACATTATGAAATAACTCCTGGACTAAAAGAACTTTTACTACGTAATAGACCTGACCTCAGTCTGGTAACTGAAACTGATAAAATGGTTTACAAAGATATGCTCAGTAATACAAATGCTCACAAACGCGATTTTAATCCAAACGGTCAATTAAAAGGTGACAAAGGTTTGAAATACCGTCAAATCATTAAACCATTATTTTCTGAAAAAAATTACGTTCAACATGCAGAACAAGTCATTCAGTCAAAAAGTGGTGGCTACTTACCTAAATTGAAAAAGAAGTATAAGAGTAATACAGATTATGTTTATTGGGATGACCCTAATGAATTAATCGATAGATTACGACTGTTAATTGCTTCAAAAAACGCCGGTAATACTAATCATGACAATGAAATTATATCAATTGTTGAAGAGTTAAAAGAAGCTGGTGTTATAAAAGAATAAAAAGCATTGTAGCTTATTTTATACTTAGTTATTTAAAGCGTGTAGACCATGAAGGTTCATACAAAACAAACATCGGTGTCTCTTAACGAAATAAGCTCAATCATTGAGAACATAGACAAATCAACCGAAACCGAATGTTGCAAAAATACTAGTAAATTCAAAATTGAAATATTAATGAAAATAGAACAATTAAACAAATTAATTACTAGTTTGAATATAAGATTAAATAAAGTTGAAAACACCATTGAATTAAAAGAAATTGCAGGGAAGTTAAGCAAGCATTATGAGCAAAATAGACGTCATAAATGAAATCCATAAAAATGCTAGAGTTAATTTTCCAAGAAGAAATGTAATTCTTAAAGATATAGATGACCTTTGGCAAGCAGATTTGATGGATATGCAAGCAATATCAAAAGTGAATGCGGGTTTTAAATACATACTGGTGATTATAGATACTTTTTCAAAATATGCTTGGGCAATTCCACTAAAACAAAAAAATAAGCAACAGGTATCAGAAGCATTTAAAACAGTAATTGAAAAAGGACGTGTCCCAAAAAATTTACAAACCGATCTTGGGAAAGAGTTTTATAATGATCAATTCAAAAGTTTGGTTAATAAGTATAATATTAATCATTATTCTACTTATTCTACTAAAAAGGCCTCGATTGTTGAAAGATTAATAAGAACGTTAAAGAATAAATTATACAAGGAATTTAGTTTGAATGGAAATTATAAATGGTTTAACGGTATTTTAAATAAAAAGTTACATGAATACAATAATGATGTACACAGAACTGTCGGTCAGCCACCTGCTTCAATAAATCAAAGGAATAAAACAAATATACTGCAAAGATACTTAGACGCAGCTCAGTCCCGAAAAAAAGTGGAGTGTAAGAAATTTAGTGTAGGAGATTTTGTGAGAATAAGTAAATATAAAGGATGTTTTGATAAAGGTTATTATCCAAACTGGTCCACCGAAATATTTAAAATAAAAAAAATCCAAGAAACAAATCCAACTACTTACTTAATAGAAGATGTTAGATGTAGACCAATACTAGGCGCATTTTATGCACAAGAACTTCAGAAAACACATCATCCTGACATATACCTCGTTGAAAAAGTTTTGAAACGAAAAGGAAAACAAGTATACGTTAAATGGTTGGGGCTGCCGACCAGTGAAAATAGCTGGATTGATAAATTAAATGTATTATAACTACTGACTGAACGATATTTAAGCATTTTACAAATAATTATCTATTCACTTCCACTTTGTTCTTATTGCAATAAAGACATAAAATATAATTCAATTTTATGTAAAAACAATTCTTAAAAAAAAAATAACAATGAAGAAAGCACGAAGTACAAGCAATAAACAAATGGCTGGTTTATCATCTGTCAAAGTAAGATCTGGAGCGGGTTTTAGAAAAACACTGAAAAATATTGTATCACATACCAAAAAACACATCAAGAAACTAAAACCTACCACTAAGAAAGCATTAATGGAATTAGCCTGCGCTGCAGCTCGAGAATTTGCATCTGATTTACCCATAAAATTACCCAGAATTATACCAGTACCTAAAACTGGAGGATTTCTTCCTTTAGTGCCAATATTTGCTGGTTTATCTGCCGCTGGGAGTTTGGCTGGGGGTGCTGCTGGGATTGCAAAAGCTATTAATACATATAAAACAGCTAAGAAACAGTTGCTTGAATCGGAACGTCACAACAAGCAAATAGAAGCTTTAATGATTGGAAAAGGATTACATCTTAAGTCGTACAAAGAAGGTTTAGGAATTTATGTTACAAAGAAAAAAAACTAAATTGTCGGCTACCCAATAGAGCTTTAACTAATATTGATATATTGAAGCATTCAAATAGTATCCCCTTCTTTCGAGGTGTATTTATGAGAGATGAATTACCAGATGACCCATTACCATTAGAATGTGGAGTGATTAATCTTGATATTTCTAAAAACTCTGGCACTCATTGGGTAGCCTATGCCAAAATATACGATCACATTGAATACTTCGACAGTTATGGTAACTTAAAACCACCCAAAGAATTTATAAAATATTTAGGAAACAATATTCAGTATAATTATGAAAATGTACAACATGATCACTTGTATAATTGTGGGCACTTATGTTTAAAATTTCTTAAGTTATTTTGGAAAAGTAATAAAGGAACATATTAATTAATTAAGTGATTTTTTATTTCTTACGACTCCTTTCGTTAAACAAGAAAAATATAAATGACGTTGCTAGTTCATGCACGTGCATTCTTCGGTTGTTGGTGATAACCATCACTAGTGAGAGTTGGAAAAGTATTTAATTATTATTTAAAGTAACCTCCTCCGTTTTATTCGTACTAACCATGCTAGTTCTTAATAAAACTCCTAGTGAGAGAGGGAAATATAACATAAGACTACCAATATCCAAAGAAGTGAGACGTGCCGGTGCAGTGAAAATTAAAAAAGTTTCAAAGGAAAACAAAAGATTTCTTCAAGACATTGGTTTTAAAATATAACATGCTTCAAATTACAGATTTACCGCAATATGAGACCTCTATTGAGGCTTATGAGATCCATAGCTACAATCCATATAACAATAGCTTTAAAGAAAATGATGAAATTAGAATACCCATACAACAGCAAGATTTATATGTATTGCCATCAGGTAGTTCCATTTATATAGAAGGATATGTAAATGTGTCAACTAGAGATGCAGCGGGAAAATTAATAAAAAAAGATGTCGACTTTATAAACAATCCAATTTCATATTTGTTTCAAGATATTAGGTACGAAATAAATGGTGTTGAAATCGATCGCATTAAAAATGTTGGCATTACAACAACCTTAAAATCGTATGTCTCTATGAATGAAGGTGAAAGTAAAGCTGCAGCAGTCTGGGGATGGAACTTAGGTGGTACGAAACTAAGAAACGGATATTTTAGTGTTATCGTGCCATTGAACAGAATACTGGGATTTGCAGAAGATTATAACAAAATAATAATCAATTGTAAACATGAACTTATATTACAACGAAGCAGCTCGGCATTGAACTGTGTGCTTATAGACAAAAATGATAACGTAGAAATGGACATACAAAAGATACAATGGCGTGTGCCGCATATTAAAGTTTCTGATCGTAATAAATTGTTATTGCTTAAAAGCCTGGAGAGAGATCGTTCTATACAGATAGCATTTAGAAATTGGGATTTGTATGAATATCCATTACTACCAAAAACAACGAAACATTCCTGGTCAGTAAAGACAACTTCCCAGCTAGAAAAACCGAGGTTTGTTATATTTGGTTTGCAAACAGCTCGAAAAAATAATAAAACTAGAAGTTCTTCGATATTTGATCACTGCAATGTAAACAATATTAAATTATATTTGAATTCTCAATACTATCCGTATGACTCACTTAATTTGAAATTTGATGAAGGTAAATTTAGTATATTATATGAAATGTATGCTAATTTTCGTCAGTCGTATTACAACTTAGGCATTGATCCATTGCTTAGCTTAAACCAGTTTAAAGAAATTGCTCCACTTTTTGTGATTGACTGTTCAAGACAAAACGATTCACTTAAAACTGGACCAGTTGACGTGCGATTAGAAATTGAATGCTCTGAAGATATTCAAGATAATACAACTGCCTATTGTTTAATAATAAACGATCGACTGTTCGAATACAAGCCATTAAGTAATATTGTGAGAAAACTATCATGAATGTCATCGTAGATGTTCAAGGGTTTAAGAGTGAAGGAAACGAGTTTATTCCAAAAGAAATAGCAATAATGTACAAAGGACATATACAAGTACTGTTGATAAAACCACCACGGCCATTTTATGATTTGACGAAGAAAGAACGGTTACAAGTGGCTTGGATTGAAAAAAACAGAGGAATAAACTGGGACGAAGGCTTTGTACCATATTTTAATTATAAAGCAAACTTTGGCAATTTTTTTAAAAATAAATCTATATTTACTAAAGGAAACGAAAAAGTGTTATGGTTAAAAGATATATTCCAAATTAATAATGTATACAATTTAGAAAGTAAAAACTGTCCAAGTTTGGTAACATTATATAGCAATTATTCAGATTCATCTGAGATTATAAGTTGTCTACATCACACCAATATATGTGCCTTAAAAAATGTGTTTTGCCTAAATAAATGGTGTGAAGAAAATAAAGTGTTTTGTCAGTAAGATAAGATAAAAACGATCCTAGTAGATATTAATGAATATAGAATGTTAAACCTACTTATGAATCGAAGTGTGAATGTCTAAGCTATAAATTTACCTGTATTCTATTACTTAGTTCTGTGAAAATGTAAATAATAGTAATGTAAGAAATGTATCATTGCTTTTATACCAGTACCTAAAACTGATAAAATGATGTGTACAAAATAATATTTTTATAATTATGTAGAAATAAATATTTAAACCTGACCTATATGTTTTATTACTTAAACACTAACAATATTAATACAACTGTTAACAGCCTGCCAACCGCATGTAATAGTTCGACATCGAGAGCAGTTCATAGAGCAGTTCATACTGAACAGCTTGTTATAATGAGCAGTTCATATTGAACTGCTCTGTTTATTTACACACACGAACGTATGTAGTTGATGAGTATGCTACACTACTACTATACAGGATTTTAATTAAAAAAAAAATGTTTTTGAATAGGCAACTCTAGAATATTGTTACTAGACCATTTTAAGACTTGACGAAGAAAGGATGGTTACAAGTGGCTTGGATTGAAAGTACGAGGTATAAACTGAAATGAGCATTTTGAATAATTATTAAATAAAGAGGTTACAGAGGAATAAACTGAAATGATTTACTGGAATAATCTTATAAATCGAAGTGTGAATGTCTAAGCTATAAACTGACCTGTATTCTATTACTTAGTTCAGTGAAAAATGAAAATAATTAGAAATGTAAGAAATCTATCATTGAGTATTCTAAATAGACAATTATGAAAAGATGTCTCATTTCGATCTGAATGCAGCATTCATTTTGAATAGTGAAATATAGGGATACTCGAATGGTCGAACTGTGAAATATAGGGTATTCGGATCTATGATCTGAATACCCTATATTTCAACTACTCGTCTGTCTGTTGGGTTGTATCTCATAACTAATCCGTAATAGGTAGACAGTTGAAATTTTCACAGATTGTATATTTCTGTTGCCGTTATAACAACAAAAAATTATAAAAAATAAAAAGGGCTCCCCTACTACGATGGTACGGAACCATTCATGCGCGAGTCTGACTCGCACTTAGCCGGTTTTTTTTAATCTCTTTACGAGTGGGTTCCTTTACATCAAGAACTGGTTTTACTGATTGAAACCCTTAATAATTTTGACGACGGATCTCATTAATGATATAATGTGCGTAATAAGATGAGACGTTTTGGGACCGTGGACCTTTTTTACAATATAACTAGTTCATAAAAGCTTGTTCATTGCGTGTTGGAATTTCAGAAAAGCAAATCCTGGTTTCCTTTCGAAGTTTTCCTTACGTTAGTAGCGTGTTCTGCTTACCTAAGTTAAACCTATACGCTGAGGTGGAACGCACGTTAAGCCGTTGGTCCCGGCTGTCAATTGTAGATCTTTGATAGTTTTTAGGTAGTCAGTGGCCTATAAGTCCGACAACCAGTCTCACCAAGGGGTATCGTATTACCCAGTACTAACTGGGTTGTGGAGGTCAGATAGGCAGTCGCTCTATGTAAAATACTAGTACTCAGTCGTATCCGGTTAGACTAGAAGCCAACCCCAACATGGTTGGGAAAAGTCTAAGCAGATGATGATAGCTTAAGTATGATATTTCTATCCTAGTTCCAATTTATTTGTGAACGCTGCAAATCTTACAGCCATCTTACACTTCCTTACATCTCTATTAATCGTTATCTCGGTATTCATTCCCTCCATCTTTACTTTGTTCTTCCCCTAATCTTATCAGTTCCCAATATCACATATTATATAACTCGGAATATAA